>OU830599.1:3079978-13079978 GCA_917563855.2 Limnephilus lunatus
GTGGAATGTATTTTCACCAGAGCAATACTGCTAACAAAAATGCAGCAGGAAATTTTCAAAAATCGCACTATATATATATCAGAATGTAACCATTAAAAAAATCTGGTTGCCGTTTTGATTATGATTTATTAGCATTACTTGTAATAACACTTCTTTTGTAAGTTGATTGAATTTCAATACCAGTGGTGTCGCCATTGTACTTGTTGTCTAAACCATGTAGTCGATTAATCACAGAAATTAATTTTGTATTTGACACCATATATTATATTGTAACAAAGGTAAGATACCTTCTGACTAACCATTCTACTTGGAATATGATTTGCCTCCAGACCGCACATCGCTCTTGAGCCGCTCCCAACAAGCAAATAAATAATTATTTAAGTCCCTAAATACCTAATTAACTAAAATAATATAACTAAATACCTATATGTAATATATAAATCGAAATATGTTTGCTTGTAGAAATGTATATGAGTGAATGAGTATATATATATATATATCCACAATAATTCAAAAGTTAGATAATGGAGAAAAGTGTCTTGGATCTTCATTGATCTCCGCAAGGCATTTGACAGCATATCACATTCAAAACTTAATGAGAAACTAAAGCAAATTGGAATGAATGGAGTAGTGCTATCATGGTTCAAAAGCTATCTGAAAGAGAGAATTCAATATGTATAAATAAATAATATACTAAGTGAACCCAAAACCTCATCTTTTGGTATACCACAAGGAACTGTCATCGGCCCAATCCTTTTTTTTATATATGTCAATCAAATGTTCACTCTTCCATTAGTTGGTGATATTATATCTTACGCAGATGACACTTTAGTTATCTCTAAAGGAAAATCATAGGAGGAAACAATGAGAATAGCAAATATTAACATAAATATACTCAAAACATGGTACGACTTAAATTGTCTCTCATTAAATACTGAGAAAATATATTTTATCCCATTCTCTTTGAAAGAAAGAAATTTCGAAAACAATATTAGTATTAAAATCCATTCATCGCAGTGTGAAAATAAAAAGGAATGCCACAATGCAAATTGTTTACAATTAACATGCAAAAATAGTATAAAGTATCTGGGTATCATAGTAGATAGGCACCTAAAATGGAACGAACAAGTCCATAACACGGTAACCAGAGTAAGAAAACTTATCTACATATTTATTAATTAAGAAACATCCTATCACCTTGTATGTTAAAAACTACAATATGGTATAATCGGGTAGGGGGGGACTTTCAAAACTAACCTCTTACCGGTAGAAAAGGCACAGAGGTTGATTCTGAAAGTCATTCTACTAAAACCATCTATATTTCCAACTAATAATAATAATAATAATAATAATAACTTTATTTCACATAAAATTGAACAATAAAACATATGTGGAAACTTTGACTAGCCAACTAGGAATGGATCCTGTTTTAGGCCAGTCAAATTGACAAATTTAAATTCATATTACATTGTTTACTAACATAACATGTTATTTATAGCAGGAAAAGGTGTTAATTATGTATTCCTAACAGTACATAATTTTGTACTCATAAGAAAAAGAAGACAAATAATGATATCTTAACATCAAATTCAGATATTTTCCCCTAGAGCGCTTAAAAACAAAAACAAATACAAATAAAAATAAAAATAAAAGATAAAAGATAAAAGATAAAAGATAAAAGATAAAAGATAAAAGATAAAAGATAAAAGATAAAAGATAAAAGATAAAAGATAAAAGATAAAAGATAAAAGATAAAAGATAAAAGATAAAAGATAAAAGATAAAAGATAAAAGATAAAAGATAAAAGATAAAAGATAAAAGATAAAAGATAAAAGATAAAAGATAAAAGATAAAAGATAAAAGATAAAAGATAAAAGATAAAAGATAAAAGATAAAAGATAAAAGATAAAAGATAAAAGATAAAAGATAAAAGATATAAAAGATAAAAGATAAAAGATAAAAGATAAAAGATAAAAGATAAAAGATAAAACCGGTAAAGTAAACAAAATCGGTAAAGTAAATAAAACCGGTAAAGTAAATAAAGCAAATACAAGCCAGATGGTAATAATAAGAAGTTTTCCAAGCATTAGGAATGATATTAAATAATTTAGGTCCTAAGTACGAAAATTGACGTTGTCCAAGGGACGTCGTGGTTTTTATTGGGACTATTGGATTGTTCCTTGAATGTCGGGTGTCGTGAAGGTGGTCAATGGAAGGGTAGTGCTGGCGTCGTTTTTGAGCATGTAATACAATCTTTCTAATATATAATTGTCTAACATCGAGAACTTTAAATTCCGTGAATAATGCATCACTGGGGTACCTGAATGGTTTTTTAAGGATGACTCTTAGTAAAGATTTCTGTGCTTTAGCCAGGGAGTCCAATATTGTTTTGGCACATCCACCCCACCCCATCTATACAGTTATTTAACTCCTTTGGGGTTCTTAGTTTAAATAAAATTTTCAAAAAAAACTCACTGTTAGAAACACAAAGATCAATTCAATACTATAACAACAATCACAAAAATAAGTAACCGATCACGATCACGTGGCAACTTAGAAACTCCAAAATATAAAACAAGTGCTTCTCAACTCCATTATTCTTTATCAAGGTATAAAATGTTTTAATGCTCTCCCATATAAAATCAAATCTGAAGAAAATTATAAAGCCCTTAAATCACAAATCAAAATACTACTAGATCATCCCAACACTAATTATAAGTTTTAATTACACAGAACAAATTTATACGTTTATTTTTATTACATTGCACCTACTAGTAATAATTGATCAAGAGTTAATTATAATATTATGTACTTAATTTTTAAATTTAAATATTTAATTTCATCATTAATTTTACAAAAAAAGAATATATCTTTCTCGGTTTTAACATATCCTCTTAAAATATTTTACCAGCATTTCAAAGTATAATCAAAGATTATTGTCGCAAAATATTATTATGTACCTAGTCTTACAACATTATCAGGTAATTCCATTATAACTGAATCATATTTATGTACTTACCACCTACCAACTACCTATTAATTGAAATGTAAAAATATTTATATTTTACTAGTACACCTATATCCTAACTTTTATTTATCTATGTATGTACCGTACATCTATTTTATTAACTGTTAAGTTAGTAAATTTATATATTTGTTATCATTCTTACAAGTTTTATTAAGTTTTATTTTATTTCTTACATCAAACAAAAAAAAAGTTATAAGAACGGGGACGCAAGGGAAAGGACAATTTACTTCTTTGAATATGGCATTTCAACGCATGCGGGGAACCAGCTTGTATTGAATAAGAAAATATTTAAAATTTTTATATATTTTATATAGATATAAAATAAATATTTTGAATTCCTACGATCTATTTCTAAAGCTAAAATGAAAATGAAATTGCCATCCCTTTACTCGCGTAGATAATAATAATCGGATCCTTTATTTTTTATCTGAAGTTATTGACTTAACACCTGCTGCGGGCTCAAATAAACAACAAGGAATAACCCTTCTTTAAAAAATAAACTATTTAAACGCCCTTTATTTACGACACGTTAAAAGGAATCTTGCGCCACTACGTGCCCTATAATGTATGTAGAGACTTAGGGCCAGGCCTACCGGAGTGTCTAGCGGTGGCCCACTAAGTAGTGGCCCTTTCCAGGTTTCCAGGTATTATGGAAAGCCTATTTGACCCATAAAGCTCCGGGACCCGCGTGGCCCGGAGAGCTTTACGGCCTCCAGGCCAGATTAGACTTCAAGGGTAATCATTCCGAAAAATGTTCTATTCAAAGATGTTTTATGTTTTCTTACGCCAGGCCTTCGAGTCAAGCACTTCTTAGAAATATTTTGTGCGCTTTTTAATACTGAACTTTCATTCATAATCGCATGTATAATGTTGAAAACATTCGTGGAAAGGTGAAATCTGGGTTGCTGCTGAGAGTTACGTCGTGTATCTTCTCTTTTAGTTAGATGAGTCAGATATAGACAAATTAATAGTGAATTGCTTTTCCTCAAAAAACACTCCGTTCATTATGAATATCATTCTCTACCGTCCAGAATGGAGAAACTTTTTGATGTTTGTTGTCAGACTAAATGATTTTTTGGTAAACTTCGAAGAATTTTTTCATTTAGTAAATATCCAAATCATAAATCAAAACTTTGTTAAGACTTTGACCTCCCCACCTTCCTCTTCCCCATCTCCTTCCCCTTCCTACTTATTTGCAGCCTCACAACATACCACGATTGGGATTGCTGTAGTCTCACTGGCTCCAGACGGGAGTAGTAGGGACTCCTGTGAGGTATTCACAAAAAAAATTCTCTCCTAAGTAACCTTTAATATGTAAAAATGATTGTTTCTTTGTATGTCCCTTATGCGTTCCTAAACCATTCATACGATTGCGATGAAACTTTGGTAATTTGATGTGCACATGCCAGCGCCGGTTTCTATACATAACAGTGATCATTGGAGTTATGCGATTATTTCCTGTACCTACTATTCATCTGGTTGTGATGAAACTTTAGTGCGTTGTTATCCATACGCCCGCAAAGGCTTCTATATAACATACTGGTGAACTCCTGCATTATGAAATTTGTTTAAAAAAATTTTGCATTATGTGGCATACAATTTGTTTGAAAATGTATTTTAGATAGTTTTGAGGGAGGGAGGGAAAGAGGGATGGGGAGGGGAATTCGGGAGGGGGTGGAGGGAAATGAAGGAGGGGGGTTCGCAGTTTCGCTGGAGGGAGAACGATGAAAGGGAAAGGCAGGAAAGGTTAAAGAGGTATGCGGGAAGGGTGATGGGAACCCGAGAGTGGTAAGGCGGGAAAGCGGAAAGGAAAGGGGATGCAGGAAGGGATCGTGGGCTGTATCTTTATTTACAAAAATGATTTTCCTTTGTTTGTCCCGTGTGCATTCCTCTATCATTCATCGGATTATGATGAAACTTGGGTGATTTGATGTGCGAACGCTCGCATAGTTTTCTATACATAATTATAAAAAGAGAGTGTTCTCATAAAAAAAATGATTTTCTGATTTCATTTAATTTCTCAGTTTAATAGTTTAAAAAATTACCAATAAAGTCTTACATAAAATAATAATGAAGCAATTGAATTTATATTATCAGAAAATTGTCTTCTTGGGTCACATTACATTAAGATTTTATCTCTGTAATAGATATAACGACATTAACTGAAATGGTTCAATGATATCCACCTCAGTAATATTCCTTGTTGAAGATTCTTATTCCTTCCCTTAACAGAATAAGTTGCCAGACATAAAGACAGGACATAAACTAACGCAATCACGATAAGATCGTAAACAGTGCAATCATTTATGCATTACCTACTCTGAAAACGCATCAACAAGAGATATTTATAAGGAGAAAACTTATTAGAATAATTGGCTGGTTAATTAAAGTTAATAGAGTTCCTTATCTATTGGATGGTTGAATTATTGTCGCAGAATACCAAGAATGATTGGGTCATTTTTATTACTGACGTAACCAGAACAGGAGACGTTAAAATAATATTACAACTAGCTTTATAATCGTTAGGTACAGTTTATACATTCGTTGCGTTCTTGATTCCAAGGAATGATCTTCTTCTTCTTCGCTGCACTGTCCCAATTCATTGCCTAGGAAGGCTCTTGGGGTCGGCTTTTTTCGTTCTCAGGATATATATTCTTTGGTTCTGGGTATCGCTTTCATCCAGGCCCTTTCTCTGTAATATTTTGGAGCATTGAGTCATCCAGGAGTTCTTTAGTCTTCCTCTGGATGACTGTCGATGAAGCTCCATAGACATTGCTTGCTTCACTGTGTGGTCTGATGGTCTCCGTCTCCGTCTTATGTACCATCTTAACTGTGTTCCTCCAGCATACTGTTTGTGTCCGAGACACCCAGGCTACCACGAATGCGTGAACTTTTAATCCTATCTTTTAGTGATACTCCTACGATCTAAGCATAGCATTTCTGCTGTTTCGATTTGCCTAGAGTAGGAGTTGTAAGTCCAGCATTCGTAGCCATACATTTTAGCGGATATAACAATAGTCAGGAAAAACTTTTCTTTAAGTTTTATAGGCATTTTCCTGTTACGGATCTAAATGTCATCCATTCCAAGGAATGACGATTTGGAGATAATTTATTTGTAACCCCTTAGGCTAATTTTTTTCGGTTTTTGGAACGACTTATACAGAAATTATTGTTTCTCCATTGCTCTAAAAAATTAACAACTATAACATCACCAATCAAAATGTTATAACTTCATTTCATGTTATATTAATATTTAACGTCACAAAATCCTAGTACTTAAGATTATATTTATTTTTTACCCAATGTAAAGTTATGTAATAATAATAAAATCCATCTCCTTTGGAGTCCCGCAAGGTAGTGTGATTGGGCCAATATTGTTTCTAATTTATTTAAATGACTTATGCCGTCTTAATATTCCTGGTAACATTGTCAGTTTTGCAGATGACACTGCCTTAATATTTGAGGGCAAAACTTGGGATGAAACTTTTGACAAATGCAATGTAGGAGAGTGGTAAATAGTTGATTGAATAATAATATTTTAACTCTGAACACACAGAAAACCAAATACATATATTGCTTTTAGCATTTCATGTAAAAGTCAGCCTTCTGCAACTCATAATTTGATTATACATAATTGCTTGCAAATATGTAACTGCAACCTCTTAGAAAATGTAATACCTTGGTGTAATAATAGATACATTTTTGAAATGGAATGATCATGTCAATATGTTGTTAAATAATACTAGGAGACTTACCTATATATTTAAAGAACTCAGACACATACTAGACAAAGAAAAATTAAAAACGAATTTAAAACTTTATTTTGCAATAATCCAGTCTACGCTTTCTTATAATATAGTGTGCTGGGGATCCTGTCAAAAAACTCGTATAGAGCCACTTAATATTGCACAAAAACTGATTCTTAAAGTTATGTTCAAGAAAAAATTTAGATATCCAACTAATTTACTTTATAAGGAATGTAATGTCATGAATGTTAAACAACTATATATTACACAAACGCTTTGTAGATTTTTTAATAATATTGATATTTCAGAAAGAACGCAGCAAATTCGTATTACTAGAGTTGGCTCTGGTCTGAACTTTATGGCAGTTCATACTAAATCTTCTTTTGGTCAAAAAAATTATTTTTATCGGGCTCCACTCATATTTAATAGCCTTCCAGATCATATTAAGTCATCTAATTCCTTGAGCATTTTTAAAAAGTCTGTCAAATTATTTGTGTTAGCCGAGGATTGTAAATTGTTTTTCACAACTTTATCATTTCTAAATTAATATCATATTATTTTGTCTTACCTATTTTTTTTTCATCTTTCTCTTGCTAAATTAATAGAGCAATGTATACATAAATTACATAAATATTTCTCATCTTAATTCTTTGAAAAAAAATATATTTTTTCTAAAAGTGAAATCTCAAAATTATGGTCACCCTACATGCTTTCATTGTAATATACTACCGCCTTCAGCTAATTAGGTTCTAATCATACTCATAATCCGTAAAAAACATACAACAATATTGTTCTTCAATAACTGTATTATTTTTGTGTTATTTTATTAAATTGTAGAGTCGTTAACCTCAATACAGGCTTGACCTAGTGAGGTTATAAACTGAATTGTTAACATTAGACCTAGGTACCATGTAAAGAAACAAATAAATAAATAAAATAAATTAAATTATTATGAAATAACTCCTACGCCAAGCTCAAGAGCTAGCACTCTTAATTGGCGTAGAAATTCATTAAAATATGTATTTTACTATTTTGTTTTGCGTTAATATTATGTTCAATGCAGTAACAATGTTATAAATATAAAGGCAATATATTCCATTTAAATTTGAATCCTGTAGTGTCAGTTGGAATGTATTTATCAATTGTCACTTGTTTTATTTTCTATTATTTTATTATAAATAAACATAAATGTCGTTTCTTTGTTAAACTTTGCAACACAAGTGTTTTATTTATAAATCAATAGAAAAGAATTAAATCATATTATAAAACGACATTTTTGTAACCAAAAATGGAGAAACTTCAATTTGAATTTACGCTACTACCTGGAGGCGATGGCAAGTCAAATATTATTAGCATTACAAAAATAGTCACACGTGATGAAAAAGTGTTTACAATACCAGAAATGTTACAATCCGCCAGCCATCACAAGGAGATTATGAAAAGTGGTGATTTGGCAAAGTAAAAAATAGTTTTAAAAAAAGATACCAGGTTAGAAGAGTCTGGGTAACAATGACAGAAGAACTAAAGAAAACATATGTAGACGAAGATGGAAACCTACAGTTCGGAGACCAATACCTCGAAGAATTGGAAGAAGAAAGTTTACAAGTACATCAAAAAGAAGATACACTGGGAAGATTGATGGTAAAATTAATGGAAGATAAGCAACAGAGCTTCAAAAACATTGCTGAGAAGTTTGTTATAGAAAAATTCTGTAGTAAAAATACAAATGCAAGCCAGTGGATAGAAGTGTTTGAAAAAGAATGTTTACGATTTGATGTGACCATGGATGAAAAAAAAATAGAAATACTAAGATTGTTCATGGATAAAAGTTGTGTAGATTGGTATAGTTCCATGATTATTAAACTAACAATGAACTCAGAGTGGTCAACATGGAAAAACAAATTCTGTGAATCATTCGCAAACAAAGGATGGAACCTTGTCACCTACGCACTATTATTTAGATACAAAGATGGTTCTCTGTTGGATTATGCTATGAGAAAAGAAAAACTTCTATTGGATATGAGAAGATCAATCGACACCGGTACTTTGATAGATCTTGTTGCTTCCGGACTACCAGAATTCATACTTAACAAGATCGATAGAGAAGGATTACAAGATACTGTGGATTTATTTAATGAAATAAACAAGTATGAACATATGGTCAACAAAAAAATATTCATGAATAGGAGAACATTTGGGAATGCAGAATATAATAAAAATGAGGATAAAAAACCATGTAAAATTTGTGAAAAATTGAATAAGGGCACTCGTTACCACCCTGAAGCCACATGCTGGTTCAAAACAAAAGAGGATGAAAAATTTAAGAGAAATGCCATTAAACATGTAAACAATTCAGTGATAGAGACTGAGATAAATGAAAATGATCAAAAAAACTAATAGTAACACAATTAATCAAAGTCAAACTATTACTAAATGATGAATTAAAAATATACGGAATTTATGATTCGGGTTCAAATGTTTGTCTAATTAATTCTAAGTTTTTGAAACTAAAAAGAAAAGGAAACAATTTGAATGAAGCAAATTTAGTAACGATTAATGGTGTTAAAAAAACGAGTGGTTTGACATCGTTGAAGATTAAAATTTTTGAATTGGAGAAAAATTTTGATGTGTACATTATTGATGAACACAATTTTAAGTATGATTTTTTGATTGGATTAGACAAGATAAAAGACTTCAAACTAACAAACTAACTAACTTCAAATAACACTAAGCGTTGGCTAATAAGAAACGATTCAATGTATCTCTGAACATTATAATTATTGATGTATCCCTGAACATCTCAACGTACCTGCCTAAATAATTTGTATATAGGTAGGTACATTGAGATATATTATTTTGTGATATTGTTTATTGTATAATATTGTGTTATACATGTATTAAAAATTAAAAAAATTATATATATTATTTTGTAGAACCTACAGACAAGCCGTCATGTATGACAGCTTTGTGGTACTGCATAAAACTTCTATTTTAAAAATGTATTTTCTTGTATTAAATAAATAATAAAAAATAAAAAATAAAAAAAAATAAATCCAAAGTGAAGACTTACAAATATCACAGAAAATCTGCCTGAATAATACAAATAAAAAAGAAGAAAATTCTACAAATATGAAAACAAATACTGAATTTAAACATTCTGAAAATAAGAACATTATAGAAAAACACCAAATTAATTTTAATGAACATGTTAAAGAAGAAGATTTTAAAATAAAAATAAATCATTTAAATAATGATCAAAAAACAGAAATAAATGAACTAATAGGCAAATACACATCAGTGTTTGCGAAAAGTAAATACGATGTTGGTACTGTTAATGGATATGAAGGGAAGATAGACTTATTGGTGGATAAATATTGTAGTAAGAGGCCTTACAGATGCAGCGTAGAAGATAAAAAGGAAATAGAAGAGCAAATAGCAAAATTAATAGACAATAAACTGATAGAAGAGTCGTACAGCCCATTTGCTGCACCTGTCACTCTAGCATTTAAAAAAGAAGAAAACAAAAGATCCAGATTATGCATAGACTTCAGAGACTTAAATAAAATAGTAATACCTCAAGCTCAACCATTTCCATTGATTGAAGACCTAATGACAAAGACCAGAAATTGCAAATTTTTTTCAATGCTGGATATAAACTCAGCTTCTTGGTCTATTCCGTTGCGGATTGAAGACAAAAAAAAACAGGATTTGTAACACAGGAGGGGCATTATCAGTGGACCTGCCTACCTTTTGGATTAAAGACCTCTCCGGCAATTTTTCATAGGATATTAAGCAATATATTGAGAAAATATAAACTAACCGATTTTGCTGTCAATTACATAGATGACATACTATTTTCAAAAACTTTTGCAGAACACATCGATCATTTAACAAAGTTGTTGAATGCTATCAAAACTGAAGGTTTTAGATTAAAATTTACAAAATGCACATTTGCATCAGACATGGTAAAATATCTGGGTCATATAATTCAGAATAATTCAGTCAAGCCAGTAAAGGATAATTTGATTTCAATAAAGAATTTTCCTATTCCAAAAACACAGAAGAATGTGAGACAATATCTAGGAAAAATCAACTTTTATCATGAGTACATTCCGAAGAGTGCAATAATACTAGATCCTTTGCATAACTTACTAAGGAAAAACCAAAAGTTTATTTGGACTGATAAATGCCAAAATGCTTTTGAAACGATGAAAAACCTACTATGCTCACAACCAATCCTGGAAATTTTTGATCAAGATTTACCAATTAATATATATACAGATGCTTCTCTAGAAGGCCTTGGAGCTATTTTAAAACAAACACAGTTTGATGGAAAATAAAAACCTGTAGCTTACTTTTCGCAGAAATTAAATGGCGCCCAGAAAAAGAAAAAAGCAATTTACTTAGAATTTTTAGCTTTAAAAGAAGCAGTGAGATACTGGCAATACTGGTTGATAGGTAAACCATTTACAGTTTATTCAGATCACAAACCACTGGAAAACATGAATCTCAAATCTAGAACCGATGAAGAGCTAGGTGATTTAACATATTATCTTTCTCAATATGACTTTAACATAAAATATGCTCCAGGAAAACAAAATTTGGAAGCTGACTGTCTAAGCAGAAACCCAGTGCTGGAATCAAATGAAAATACAGATGAGCAATTAAAAATTGTCAACTTAATAAAATTAGAAGATATCTTAAAAGATCAGGTAAAAAATGAGAAGATACAGTGCAGAAGAGATAAATTGATATCGAAAAATAATGTTTATTAAAAGAAAGTTAAAAAAAGAGAAAAAATAATTCTATCAGAAAAATTCAGCATAGACTTTATCAGAAATGTTCATACAGAACTAGGTCACATAGGAATTACACAAATGCAAAAAATGATAAGCTCATGGTACACAGCAGAAAACATGACAAATAATATAAAGAGAACCTGCGAAAGTTGTGCAGTATGTTTAAAGAACAAATCAAGAGGTGAAAATAAATATGGATTGATGTCCCACTTGGGTCCCGCAACAAAACCTTTTGAAATATGTTCCATTGATACAATAGGCGGTTTTGGGGGTTCACGATCAACAAAGAGATACTTGCACTTGTTATCAGATCATTTCACGAGGTTTGCATATATTTTGACGTCAAGAACTCAAAATACCAATGATTTCATCAAACTCTTAAACTCCACAGAAACTAATGACATTGGCATGATACTCTCAGACCAATACCCGGGTATCAATTCTAGAGAATTCAAAAAAATTTTGGATGAAAAAAATATTCTAATAATTTTTACTGCAGTGAACTCACCTTTCTCAAATGGATTAAATGAAAGATTGAACCAAACGCTGGTCATTAAAATTAGATGCAAAATTAACGAAAATGACTCAAAAGTAGCTTGGACAACTATAGCGCATAATTGTGTAAAAAACTATAATGAAACGGAGCAAATGTTAGTGGATATGCGCCACAGTACCTACTTGACGGCACAGATGTTACGATTTTGCCAAATGAGTTAAAACTTAAGAAGACCGGCATCGATTTGATTCAAGAGAGAAAAAAGCTCTAGAAAATACTATGAAGTCACATAATTACAACAAGATAATTTACGATAATACCAGGAGACACTTTGACTTCAAAGTTGGTGATACTGTTTTTGTTGAGAATGGAAACAAACTTAACAGGAAGAAGCTCGACGAATTGAGAATCGGACCATACAAAATCATAGAAAAATTATCAAACTCAATTTACAAGATAAACAATGGTCGAAAAAAATTAGAATCAAATTTTTTCCACATCTCAAAGTTAACTCCAGCACCTTTATTTATGAACCATGAAGAGGACATCGAAGATGAGTGAAAATTTTGCAGTAATTTTCTTTCCAGGGGGGGGGGGAGATTTAAAGGCAATATTTTCCATTTAAATTTGAATCCTGTAGTGTCAGTTGGAATGTATTTATCAATTGTCACTTGTTTTATTTTCTATTATTTTATAATAAATAAACATAAATGTCGTTTCTTTGTTAAACTTTGCAACACAAGTGTTTTATTTATAAATCAATAGAAAAGAATTAAATCATATTATATAAATTAAACAATAATTTATTTTTTTAAATCACCAAAAAATCGTTGTTCATATATTATATGTTAATAATTTAAAATATTCTTCTTCTTTTAATATTATACAGACCTTATTTTGAAGTTCTAACATTTATCTATTTTAACGAGAGCTAGAGTGCAGATAGGCACTATTTCCCCAAATAGTGGTTAATGGTTTTGGCGAAGTTGATGCGAGCATTTTGATGGTTTTGATTTATGTAAATTGAGTGGCTTCAGCTCGAAAGGTTTTATTCACCTGTTGAAGGCTTCCAGGCACATAAACAACTCACCGCTGTTAGAACTCTTCGAAGTTATGTAACACAAACGCAAACCGTGGATAATTTATGAATATTAAATTTACAATTTTGAAAAAGACATTTTCTTTACATTAGCTCCACATGGAGGCCCTGAAGAAAACAAGTTCCTTCGGTGTCTATGATATCTTTGGGGATGCTGTGTAGAGGGTCTATTTAGGGAAAGGAAGTTCTCGGAAGTCGAAAGGTATGAGGGGCGGGTAGGGATCTGGGGGTCAGTGTGTTCAGGAGTGACGGACGTATGAATCCATTCATCCCTCTGCGGTGCAAGGCGAAGTCAAGAGAGTCCGGCTGGAGAGGTCAAACGATCTCCCTCAACCAGTGGACAAACGCATCCGGACAAACACCTAGACAAACCTCTCCCCTGAACCTGGGCACCCTTGATAAATCATCACAAGTAGTTAACCACCTTAGGTGTAGGTAATTTAATAAATGGCTGCCGGGGCATTGATACATCTCCCAATCCTTACATAGTATAAAGCAATGTCGCTCCCGCTGTCTGTGCGCTTAGATCTTTTAAACTAAGCAACGGGTTTTCATGTGGTTTTCACCTATAGATAGAATGATTCATGAGGAAGGTTTAGGTATATAATTTTTCAAGGTTTTGTGTAAATTGTTTGAAATATATAAAAGAGCGGTCTGGCAAGCAGGCAGCGGGCAGCGGGCTGGCAAGCGGGCGGTGTGGATTTGATATGTATGCAAATTAACATGTAGCGTTATAAAGGTTGGGTAATGGCGTTGTCAGTAGATGGCATTGTGTTTCGTTAGCCACAGCAAGTGTGTCCGGGTCTGCTAGTTAATTTATATGACAAACAATCCCTAATTATGAAAACCTGATAATACTTATAATTCTATTTAAAACCTTAATCATCATAAGGAGAAAATTTTGCTTATGCATTGATGAGGGACTTATCTGGAAGGGGATTGATCCTTCTACAGGTAAATTAATGAAATTGATAATACGTTTCTTTTTTTCCGTTTGAATAAAAAATTCTCTCGAAAATCTAAGTCAATGAAACTCTTTAGCTTACTGTCAAAATATGACAAAATGGCGTGTTGTTTATTACACGATTTTTAGAATTCTCAGAGAAAAATTATCACTTGAAAAGAGTGTTAAAAATTAGTTGAAGCCATGAGTAGTACTTTAATACAAAATAAATACTTACGTTACGTGTATATTATTGGTATTGACATTTATTATTTAAGGTTCATTCGCCATTCAGCTCTCTATTGCGTGATGGTGGCTTCAGGTGAATGAACGAGTATAGTCGACAACTTATCCTAAACGTTCCTGCGAGTTAAGGTCCTTAGGGTCCTGAGTCAGAGGTCTGAGGTCTGTGGGACTGTGTGTTTTGTGTATATTCCTGGCGGACCTGTGAATTATAATTGCCTCCACGCTGTTCACGATCTTTCAGCAAGGGACGCAGAAGAAGGATAGGTTAGATTTAGATATTAAAAGGTTGCACGATAATCTATAAATACCTATGTAGTTGTTATGGGTCGCCCATAATCTTCCGGACGGACTACATAAGCCAGCAAGCGGATATGGTTCACGCACGCTGAACGTGATTACAATCACGCATGCCTTGGCTGATCACAACAGGCAATGTGTAGCGGGCCAATGAGAAGACGGTTCACGACACAAATCACCTTATATGGGCACGACACAAGCGTTGTGTAACGGGCCAATAAGAAGTCGTCCTCACGGCAAATCACCATATATGGGCATAAGTATTGATTCCCCCCCCCACTCTCTCGACAGGAGCAAGGAGCCGTGACCGGACGAGACGGGAGACACGTTTGGATCGGGACCGCGAGAGGTTCTCGGAGAACACAAGGGCGGTTTGCCGCGCTTCGTCGCGCCCCTAGTTAAGTCTCGGCCTACACCCCGAGTATTTGTGATAACACCGGTTCCGATTTAACCGCCGCCGGGTTGGAAGCATGCCGCTTATAGTCCGCCCTTGACGCTGACGAGCCGCCCACTTAACTGCCGCTCTGGAAGCATGCCGCTTATAGTCCGCCCTTGACGCTGACGAGCCGCCCACTTAACCGCCGCCCGGTTGGGAAGCTTGCCGCTTCCAGCCGCCTTGACGCTGAGGAGCAGCCCATCGCCGCCTACTGCCAGGTTGCCATGGCCCGGTCTGTGAGCATAGCTCCAGACCCACCCACCACACAGGGAAGCTGCCTGCCGCCGCCCATCGTCACGTGAGGTTCCTAACTTTCGTATAGTCCTTTCGAGCCCAGAATCAGTAGTCCTTTTACTAGCTTGCCGCTCTCTTCCAAGGCTAGGTCTTAAACCGCATACTTTCTGTCCTGTTCTTGTTCTATCCATGCATATTGGGAATAAACTGAATTGTAACTAAGTTCTGTTTCATTTGGAGTAAATAGTCGATGAGTGCGGCCGAATCCTTCCCCTGAGATGAGCGTCTCAAGCCCAAGCATATGACCCCCGGGGGGACTGCTTAACACTTGTTCCCCCGTCTAGCAACTTACTTCCCCCCCGGGAGTGACTGTATAGCACCGGCCCCAACGGTGCTATAACATAGCCGCCCAACCTGGCTATAGCACTGGCCCCAACGTGGCTATATAACAAAGTCTTGAAGGACGCGAATAAAATTCTTTCTAAAATTCTAAACGATTACACATTATTTTCACACTTTTTTACATGGATTTTTTTGTAATTGATTCGTTGTGGCTTAAAATAGAAAATCAACCAAATTAAAAATAATAAAAAATAAAAACTATAGCCAATCTCTAGAAAGGATGTGAGATATTTTATTTATTTGTGTTTTAAATTATAAAAAAGGCATTAAAAAATAGGTTTTTCCTTATTTTAGAGGCGAATTTAGCATTTTTGCTGATTAATAGTACCTAAACATTAAAAAATGCCCTACAATGTTAAATTAAATTAAAAACAATATATCGTAAAAAAGGTTATGTAAACCTATGTTTTAATTACACACTACAAGTATTTCAGTCGGTTCTTAAAACAAATATACAGTTTTATTACGAGATTCATAATTTTTTTCAAAATTCACCCTTAAAACAAGAAGAAGATCACTGTTTACATAAAATATCTAAAAATCACCAAAACTCCTTTTCAGACACCAATAGAATTTTGATACTTCTTGATGAAATTTCGCACTCTTCACTCAAATAAGAGGAACATTACTTTCCGCGTGTGATTTCTAAAAACTTTGCCTAAAGCCCGGTCAACGCCGGGACTTCAGCTCGTAACGCAGTAAAATTTATAATTTTAAAACCCCCCACTTAAATTCCTCACGATGCACCAGAATAAGTACTTCTTGACGAAATTTTGCACTATCAAATAAGAGAAAAATTACTTCCTTTATATGATTCTAAAAACTCTGCGTTCAGCCCGGTCAACGCCGCGCCGTGACTTCATCTAGTAACGCAATAAAATTGGTAACTTTAAAACCCCTCACTTAAATTCCTCACGATGCACCAGAATAAGTACGAATAATAATTATTATTCCAAAAGGAGGGAATGGAGAATGGAGAGGCAGCACATACCCATAAAGAATACGCCATTGAATCCATTTAACAATAATTAATTCGAGTAACACCGCCCCGGCCGCAAAAAGATCGCCAAGATAAAGAACAGATGTAAATGAGAATGCATCCTACCCCTCTCTCTCTTTCCTTAATCAAAACGTATCCAGCATCTCTCTCGCTCTGAAAACTGCAATTCAAGCGGACTACCAAGAGTCCAAGCCCTTATGCTGCTTGTTTAAATAATATCTGTGTTTTCAAAGGAATATTGTAAAAAGTGTCTAGCAGTTTTAAGATGGGTTTTTTTAACGGTGTGAATGTTTTGACCTTCTTAAAAGGGGCGCATGTTGTCTGTACCTTGATAAATCACGGCAGGTGCAGATTATTGCTTATATAAAATTCTAGTAAATATACCAAGTTATGAAAAGATGCAAATTAAATAATAATTTGTAGAGGGCCGTTATTGTGAAAAATCACTTCATGGGCGTTGTACAATTTATTATGATTTCTTCGGCTCTATCTAATTTTATTATTTACAAGTGGATGCAGAAAACATACTTGCCTGGCAGGTCACTTCCGATATACACACCTTTATCAGAAAGTTAAGCGTAATGAGTAAGATTAAGAAAGGGACCCTCAGATCGTTTGGGCATGTAGAGCAAATGAATGAAGAAAGTAGTGTAAGAAGAATATGTGACGCAAATGTGAATGGTAGAAGAAGTCGGGGACGCCCGAGGAAGGCATGGCATGATCGAGTGAATCAGATACTTGAGACGGGCCATGTCAAGAGTCAGAACAATAGAAGAGTCTGTATGAGACGATGTATGAATGTGAATGAGGCAAAGAGTGTATGCCAAGATCGAGTTGTTTGGCGGTCCGTCCTCTATGCCTACCCCTGCGTGGAAACGGCGTGATGGTTAGTTAGTTATGCTTGGAGAAGATACGTCGTTGGACGCGGAGGACACTATATTTAAAACACTGGATATTTCATGATATTATATTTGCTACCCCATTACTCTGTTGATATTACATTTATGAAAAGATTTGTGGCAAAAGTAGGTAATTATGTTGAAAGACTGGAGATTTTATATGAAATGACCTTTAAAAGCTTGCAAGTTCTTATATATGCTTACATTTTTACCCTGTTAGTTATTTAGAATTTCACGGGCTATGAAGATGGAGATGAAATGTTTTTTACTTTACGAATACGACTGCCTTAAAAGGTGAGTTTTAAGTTTAACTCTAAAGAGTCTGTGATTCTTAAATCGTGTAGAAGTCCATTCCACGCTTTAGGTCCTGACACTCCTAAAGCACGATCACCGAACTTAGTATCTTTGATTTCTTCAAGCTTCCGATAGCTGCTTGCTGGACTGTGGATTGACTGTCAAGAATTGGAATTTTCTGGAATATACAATTCAGTACACCCGGATCAATTCCTAAATACCATCCAGCAAGGCTTAAACTGGATTCTTTCAGTTTCTTATTTATAAAAATAATTATTATTATTTAAAGAAATTTGCAACATTTATGATTTTAAAAAGTACATGTTCAGTGCGGTTTACAAATATTAATATACGTATGAACAGAGTAAAGAATAGAAACTGGTAGGAATATTTCATCTTTAAGGACGCTGTGTGGAGTTTCTTTTTAGAAAAAGGAAGGAGAGGAAGTTCTGCGAAGGAAAAAGCTATGACTGGGGGTCAATGGCTGTGCAGGAGTGACGGACGTAATAATCCATCCTTCCCACTGCTGTGCAAGGCGATGGGTCGAGAGAGTCTGGCTGGATAGGTCTAGGTTAGATTTCCCTCAGTCTCTTCTTATCCGGCCACTATACAGTAGGTGGGCAAACACATTCGCCACAAACCTCACCCCACGAACCCGGGCGACGGGCATCCCTGCTAAATCACCAACCCTGGGGTGAGCTATGGTACGGGTATTAGGGATCCAATAGATAGTTCCCAGGGCCGGTGGTAAATAGGTTAATTGTTGCTCTGTTATCAATTATTTTAATATTTTCTAAAAGTAAATTTGTTAAAAAATTAATAAGAAAAAAATTTATTAATATTATTTAATGAAAGATAGAATTATGTCAATCAAACTCGCATATTAAAGTCATGTTTTTGGAATATTTTGCAATTATGAATCTTTTGAACGAAATGCTAAATCTTATGTTGAAAATGAATATCCTTCGAATTGTTTTACGGAGTAGAAGTTTTGGGAGAGGCCAATAAAAATAATTAAAACAAAGTAATGCTTGATGTATGTAAACTAATACGTTAACAAAGATTTATTGCTCTTAGGTATTCAGAAGATATATTACCGTGTCGTGATTTGAAACTGCAAGCTTAGTCCTTTTCGCGAAGAGCCATTTTACTAAAAAAAAACGTTGTTCCCATCGCAGCCGGTGATTTGGAGCCAGTTTCCCTGACTCATTAGTACTCCCGCGATTGGTTGTATTGCATTTTAAGTACTGTTTATTACAAACAAATAACTGCAGCCTCTTGTTCTTTGCAGAGAGATAAATCCGATATGCCTTGTATGGATACCTGAATTCCTGCTCCTCGAATATGCACTCATACATATGGATAAATATTTCACATTTGATTATTCAAACATTTAAAGCATCGTTTGGAAAAAGAAATATGTTCATATTTAGTTCCTTCGGCCAAAATATAAAAATTGTGTTTACCACTAATGTGATGTTTTATATTCCGTAAGCAGGTGATGAATTTGTCGTTTGAGTAAACTACCACAGAGATATTACAAAAAAACATGTTTTTGGTTATCTGAGAAGCGTTTAAATTCCTCTGACTATTTCATAAAATGTTTGTTGAAAGCTCTTCAAAGTTTGATAAATTTCGAGTATCTTATAAAACTGGATCCACAAGGCAGATGGACGTAAACAGAATTCTCAGGTGATTCCCATTCTCTCTAAATTTATAATGATATTAACAACAACAAAAAGTTTCGTAATTTCGTAGTATTGAATCAATATCGACGGTCACAGCGCCGCAGGCGAATGATTTAATTTATTTATTGTTTCTCTATATTTTATTATCGTTTATATTTCTCACTAGGACAAACCTATGTCAAGGTTAATTTTTTTATATTTATTTTGGGTTTTTACAGATGTTCTCATTCACATGAGAGCAATCTAGTTATAAAAATTAATTTAATACATAAATAGGTTAAAAATTAATCAGTCAAATTATACTTTTGTAAATTTTGAAATTGTTTAAATAAAAATTAAATAACAAAACAATTAGTAGTAGAAAATTATAAAAATTCCAAGTTTACTCAAATGACAAAAACAAAGAGAGGTAAGAGATAAAGGAGACTTAATTAGAGATTTAAATAATATGAAATAATATAATTTACACATATTTTTTAGCAATCGCAGAAAATTTTTCTGAATCTAATACTATATATTATCGATGAAATATCTACTTCAGAATACTCTATCTTATTATATAGACAACACATTTTGGTCAGAGGGCTAAAATAAGGGATATTATTTTTTGTTCCATGCCAACTCAGAATCAAGTCAACTCAACAACTCTTTGAAAAGTTATTAAAAGCTATAAATAATAATTTTAAAATAGCCGTTAACCCCAACAAAACTTAACCCATTTAATCATTTTATTTTATCATTACTCTTTATGACCTTTCTGAGGTGGTTCTGAGTTGGTTTCATTTTGAGTTGGCCGGTCACCATTATTTTTAATTGTATTCAGGTGAAACATATTATGACGAAGAAACAATGGGAATTGGGAACATTTATTTCAATATTGCTAAGACATAATGTTGTATCAAGATGGCCGTGAATTATTTTAAGTAAACATAAATTAATCAAAAAAACACAAAATAATATAACTAATGAAAATATTTATGTCATTACATATATATAACCATGAAACTAGCCAAACTTAATGATCTAAGCAGATTGTACAAAATTATTGAAGTGCAATGAAAATTGCATATATGCATTACACACGACTTTTTAATATTTATAGATCCAAGCTCTTCCAGCAATATACTAAGAACAAATTACTTTTCTTTAAGCAAGGTTTTCATTTGTTTTTTGGTACCGTTTTCATATTGCTGAAAAACCCTGGACTCCAATATACAAATATATACATAGAAAAGTCATGCGTAATATATTCATATGTACACTATTTCCATTGCATCAAGATTTTGAAAAAAAAAACCTCAACTCGAACTCCGAAAGCGAAGGAGGTATTGCAACTAAATACTTTTTTTTAACTTTATTTATTCCCATTTCTTTGTACATGTATTTTATAATAGCAAATAGTATATAATAACATAATATATAATAACAAATAGTATGAACAAGAAATGAAAACCCACTAAGGCACTGCCTGAGTGTGGGTAATATTAAAACAAAATACTATATTTCCAAGTACCCAAAGTATAAAATAGACTTAAAAAAACATATAATATATAAATTTAGTATTAGGTAGAATAAGTGAAAAAGGTTTTTTTCAGCTATTATAAAAATAAAATAAAAAATATGGAGAAAAACATACAGATTTTTTTGTTTTTTTAGTTATTATAAAAAATAAATAAATTAAAAAACATTTTGTACTGCAGTTTAGAAAGTTACAGAAAGTGAGTTGTAGAAGGATGGATAAATTTCTAGAAAAAGCGTTTTAATATCTACATTATTCAACCATAATTTTACCTCTTTTACATATTTTATTATTTTATTTATCATTTGAGTTTGTAGTGGTAGAAGGTTGAATGTACGAGGATCAATGAAACTGCTATGTGTCTGAAATAATTTAGTATTGGTTTGTGGGGTGTAAAATATATTATTTATTCTTTTACTCATTCTGTTTTCATTTATTTCGAAATTTTTTTTTTTTTTAAATACATATTTCAAAGTTTGTAATATAAATAATTTACACATATTAAATTTTTTAGTTTCTTTGTATAATAAGTTGGTCGAGAATGTTTTATTTTTGTTATATATGACTTTAATTGTGTGTTTTTGAATTATTTGTAGAGGCTTAATAAATGTATCAAGTATCTTACATAAATTAAGGGCCAGCGGCTGAGAATTCTTATTTCATCTAAATATGTTCTTACGATCGTACAGGGCGGTTACAACGAGAAAGGTTTATTATTCTCCGTACCAGCTTTTTGAAAAATAATAACTCAATATCGATTTTTTATTTCATTAAAAATTTGCTTTGATTTATACCTACATACATTCAAAAATGCTGAAAGGCGTGATGATAAAACTATAATAATTATGTCATTTTTGTAATTATAATTTTTATTTTTTATTGTAATATAAATCATGAGTTACTTTTATGCATATATATTTTACAAAATTTTATAATAAAGGTCGTTATTGGTCTTGTATACCTTATCAGAAAAGAGGAGCTCTTGTGCCTGATAAGGGAGCCACGATTCTTACTTAGGCTGTAAGTTATAATATGTTTTGTACAAAATTATTTACTTTTTAATGTAAATTTTTTTAGAAAAATTGTTTAATTTTATTTATTTGCTCTGATTGGTTGATGATACGGCGTAATTCAGAAGGGAGGTTATTTAAGTATTTTATGGCTTGGAAAATATAATGATTTTGCATTTGAGTTGTTTTAAAATTAGGTGTAATAAATTGGTTTCCATTTCTCATTAGTTTGTAAAATTCTTGATATTCTTTGTTATTATTTCAAAAAGTGTTTATAAATTTTCAATAATGTCTAAGCAAAATAAGAATGTAAAAAAAACTTAAATACTTTAGTTTGAAGGACAGTAAATAAATAAACAGACTGAAGTATTTTCGTCACAAAACTCGTTCGAGGATCTTTTTTTAATGATTTTATTTAAACTAAAATTAAAATTCTGATACACAGCTTTCCCAGATTATTTATTATTTATTTTACTGCATGATTATATGAATTGAAATTTGTGTTGTATAATACAAAATTTTGTTTGAAAATTTAACAAATCTGCCAACGACCTACGGTATAACCTTATTATGCTAAAAATAAACATATTTTCTCATAATTTAAAACAAACTGTAACAGATAAAAGAACAATCTTTCGAAATCAATTTTTAATTTGTTTGCGGAAAAGAGTCAATACGGCTAAAATTTTATTTAAAAATGACATATTTCCGGTATTGTCTAGTTATTCCCTCTCAAAATTATTAAAATAAGAAGTTGAGAATGTTCTTTCTCAGGTATCTACATACATAGTAATAATAAATAAGTAGCAAATATTAAATGAACAAAAACAAAAATTAACACATTATTATTCAACAGTTTTACGAGTGTAAACATTATAGATAAATTACGATGGATGGGAATAGAAGTTACTCCGTCGGTTACCAATTAATATTACCAAGTTGTAGAAACAATCGAAGTTCAAGTGTTATTAGAAGGAAACCTCATATTTGATGAGCTCTTTCTATTTGATTAACTATCATCCATATTCATTAAGAGCTATCTATACTCTACAAGCTAACTGTCTATAACTGTTTTCTAAA
This sequence comes from Limnephilus lunatus, assembly GCA_917563855.2. Classification (NCBI taxonomy): domain Eukaryota; kingdom Metazoa; phylum Arthropoda; class Insecta; order Trichoptera; family Limnephilidae; genus Limnephilus; species Limnephilus lunatus. The sequence goes on from OU830599.1 coordinate 3,103,195, forward strand.
TTTTCCCACTCTTCCCGCTTACGTAATATGTGAAAATAATAATTTTTAAAATTCTCAAATAATTTCTAGAGCGTATTTTTTAATGAAATATATAATTTTAGGGTGCTTAACTCTTCATTTGTACATAGTAACTAGCTTAGCTACTTACGTGTATGAAAGGTTTCGCTATTTTGAATAAATGTATTATTTTGAAAGCCTTCCACTGGAATTTATTTATTTTCCCTCGATAAACATTGAAATTTTTATGTGTTTTAATACGTTATGAAAAAAAAAAAATTTAAATTTTCAAATGCTTTAATTTTTCAAAGAATAAGAAGATAATACTTATAATCTAAACGAATTTATGAAAGAGAACAAGACACAGAAAAATAAAAATACAATGGTTGCAACTGGAACTCGAACCTAGAACCGCTTTAATTTTTATTTGTGTACAAGTCTTCCGCCGAAAATAATCAATTTATCAACAGATAGAGTTTTCAATTTGGGGGCAAGTGTGGGTACCGCCGCCCCGGGAACCATTTATTGGATAACCAACACCTCTGCCATAGGTAACCCCGACTGGTTCACTACGTTTGGTGACTTAGCAGGGGTGCCCGGGTTCATGGGGTGAGGTTTTGTCCGGGTCTTGGCGGCTGAAGCGTCTGCCCCCAGCTGCATGGCAGGGCGGATCAGGAGAGAATGGTTGAGGGAGTGAATTTGACTTCTCTAGCTGTAGTCTCTTGGAACATCGCCTTGCACTGAAGTGGGAGACGTGAATTCAAATGACCATCACTCCTGGACTCACTGTCCCTCAGATTCCTATCCACCCCTAATACCCTTTCCCTCCTAGAACTTCCTCACATTCCTTTCCTAAAAAGACCCTCCATACTGCATCCCCAAAGATCACATAGGCCCTTAGGGGAATTATTTTCCTCAAGGCCTCTTGTGTGGAGCTAATGTACAAAAACAAAAAATTAGATAAAAGTAAAAAAATCAAGATCAATTATAATTGATAATTAATAATTATTAATGTAAATCAACTATCCACCCGACAAGTATAACTAATTTCCTTGCAGAGGTAGATATAAAGGAATGTAATCATGTCCACCTTTCACCAGAAACACCCACCCACATTCAAACATACTTTTTAATTATACTGACTTAGTTTAGAATTTTATTTTTTGAATTATTTACACTCGGCTCAGCTGGCTTTGAGGGTAAAATTTTCCCTCGTGGCCTATGTCATCTTTAAGGATGCTGTTAGGATGTATATCTTCCTGGAACCTCCCAAACCTATTCTTCCACTTTCCTTTCGGATCTCCCAAACTTATTCTCTTCTTTGTCAAAATATTCTCTCAAAATATTCCGCTGCATGCACGACACGTGTCAACCATTAAAGATTCCATTTCTAAGTGAGAACTTTATTAAAACACTCTGATATATTTGTAACTAAACACCGGGACTTGGTTTTAAACTCGTTAAAGTACATTTGCAAGTTATAAATTTTCAAAATATACTATTTTCAATATTCGCCTAATAAGGCACTAGCTAATAAAAATACAACCAACCATATATGAAGCTATGTAAAGGGAATTGTATCTTGTAATACGTCACGTCAAAATTGCCCGAATATGCAAGGGAGGAAAAAGCCCCTAAATAACTGCCCTTGAAGGAATTGAAAGGTTTGTCCATTGAATATTTCATGTCACAGTTTCCCCTTTGTTTACATAAATATATAATAAATACTAGGGTCCGGTTTAATAATATGAAATACTTGACACAATTCATAAAGCTTTTGTTGAATACACAAAAGCTTCATTTTTATTTATAAAATATATGTAACATATATAGAGTAGATACATTAAATCACCATGCCTGTTTCATGGTGACCAATGGGTTACTTTGAATAAAGTCTATGTAAACATGTATGGTACTGTATATAATGATGCTGAAAATTGGTAAAATTATAATAAAAAGTAGAAAATAGAATAGCTTGCTGCTGAATATCATTGCTTGTTACATAGTGTTTCACTTCTTTTTCCATTTAAATTTTAATGAAAATCATTCATATTTACTATTATTCGTTTTTTGTTCGTTTTAATGTTCATCTAAACTAATTTTTTTAAACCCATGACGCAAGGAACGGTGTTATTAGATAGATTTTCTGCTGTTTGTCTGTCTGTGGTTCTGTCTGTGGCATCGTAGCTTTTAAACGAATGGACCGATTGTGAAGCGGTTGTTTTGTTGTTTGAAAGCTGACGTGATCGAGATGGTTCTTAGAGATGGTCATCAGCATTTTTTTGTGATTTATTTAAAATAATTATATGAAAGAATTTACAATTTCAACACAATAAAATAACGATTTTTATGTCAGCTTCTACAATGGAAGACTTAAATATATATATATATAAAAACAATTTGATAGTAAAAATATTGAAGTAATTATTTAAACAATTTCAACACCGTGCATATTTCGCAAGCAGATTTATTAATTACGTTTAGTATAAATATGCACAACATTTACAACAATTATTCGTACGTAGATACTCTCAGAGGTGGGAGAGGGAGAGGCATGGAGAATCCACCACAATAATGAGCTCTATGATATTTACCAAGCTCTCAGACTCTCCACCCATTTAAGGCTCCAAATATTAAGATGGGCCGGACATGTGCACCGAATGCCAAGCACACGAGTACCGAAGAAGGTCCTAACAGGACATCCGGGAGGTAAACGAAAGGCGGGCAGACATAGACTGGGATGTGAGGACGATGTCAGGAAGGATGCAAGAGGAATACTCCATGTCGCAGATTGGAAGACGACGGCCGAGAACAGAGGGCGGTGGAGGCTTATTTTGAAGGAGGCCAAGGCTCGAAATGGGCTGTAGCGCCATTGAAGAAGAAGAAGATACGTATATGCTAAATAAAAGGCGATTCCATAACAGTTGATCCTCCGACAGTTGGCAACTACAACATATAATATGAAGTCGGTAAAGGGAAAACATGTGTGTCTACTTACACAAAAAATAACTAAGTGCCCCCGAAGGGGAGTGTAGATACCGCCGAATGACAAAAGTATAAAAGATATTTTCTTGAAATGTATAAAACTATTTGTCTGAATATTGTACATACCAGCGTATAAGTACAAAAATCTCCACTATAAGTAAATTCGTTTGATATCCATACCAACTTATTATTAAAGGTATTTTTTTAAAGCCGATTTTATGTTTTAAATTGTTAAATAAGAAACAAAAAATAATCTTCTATCTTCTTCTATATGTATAAATAAAAATGAATCGCCGAAATGTATGTACGCGCATAACTTTCGAACGACTGCACCAAATTGGATAATGTCTTTTTGTGTTAATTATTATCAGGACAAGGTTTGTATAAAACTATTGGTGAGCTCTAGCATTATGAAATTTGAATAACAAATTTGCAATAGGTAGCACGCGAGCTGTTTGAAAATTGAATGTACCAAGACTGAATGTGTGGAATGCGGGATGGGGGTGGGGGAGGGGGAAAGGGAACTCGGGTAAGGAGTTTGCGGGAAGGGGAGGCGCGAGGGGAACCCGGTAGGGGGGAAGGGGAACCTGGGAGGGGGGAGGGGAACTCGGGAGGGGGGTTCGCGGGACGAATGGGAGTGGAGTGGGGAGAGGAAAGGTGGAGGAGGCGGAGTGGGAACGCAAGAGGGGAAGGGGACGCGGGAGAATAAGGGGAGGCGGAAGGGGAACGGGACTAATAGGAAAGGACACGAAGGGAGAAACAATTTCTTTATTAAATGGCAGAGCCGGATACCAGATAGAAATTTTAGGTAATTCTTCGGAACAAACGTCAACGGTTAATACGCACTTTTTTTTGATAAAACTTTTAGATTCTTCTTAATTACCATAAAAGACAACTATTTGCATTGGGGGAGGTTGAAAATGATACATTTTTAATTTTAGTTACGTAAATTGAAAATTTGCTTTAACACTGTCAAATCACTCTGTTTGCAATATTATTGTTATTTTAATATGTTGGTATTACTGATATTTTACATTCCATGTAACACAAACCTAGCGTAGCCGCTAAACTACTTGAAAACTGAGATGTTTTTCTTGCCTTGACGTGAGTAGGCGTTATAAAGGGGCACTTTCTTTTGAATCACAAACCATGTTACACAAATCTAGCGTATAGGTTTTTTCGGTTACGCGCCTTTGAATATATTGCCATGAAGTCAGTTACGGTATGATGTAGCCTTCCATATAGTATCAGTAATACCAACATAATAAAATGACAATAATCATTACAAATTGCATATGGTGAAGCGTTGTGTCTGAATACGAAAGCAAATTTTCAATTTACGTAACTAAAATTAAAAATGTATCATTTTCAACCTCCCCCAATGAAAATAGTTGTATTTTATGGTAATTAAGAAGAATCTAAAGGTTTTATAAAAAAGTGCGTATTAACCGTTGACGTTTGTTCCGAATATTTACCAAATTTTATAATTATTATAATTTTGGGTGGCCGACTGTCTGGAAATCAACTGTCGGGTAACCATAAAAGGCAGGTAGGTACCCTCAATAAATTTCCAGTATTCATTTTTTGCATTACCATATCGTAGGTGATAGCAGCGCGGGCTGAAAGATAATGAACGCCTCTGTTCATCCGTGCGTTAGAACATTTCCATTGAAAAACGTGCCTGCCGTCTAACATACAGAGTAAGTGAATCTGTCTTGGAAGAAATATTAACTCTCTAGTAAGGTCTGTCTTCTGTTCAGTGCTCGGGGGAAGGGTCAACGTGCATTGGTATGAATAAATTATCCTTATAAAACATACACAGCTTATTCTGGCACTATATTGCCAAAATTAGGTAGGTAATGGTGACATGTAAACTACGTTCCAAACAAAAAAATACAACCACTTGTGTCGCGACACGACAATGAAGATATGGACTGTAAATCGAGTGTACGAAAAAACAAGACAATTGATTGCGTTTCAAACTGAATTCAAGGGAAAAGGGCAATACAGGAAAGTCCATACCTTTTGATGTTTCATCCACTGTTTCTGGAACAAATTTCTGGATGCTGGCGGCGTTTCACACTCACGACAAAAGGCAAGGTCAATCCGGTTCACTTTGAGTTCATTGATTAATATTTAAACAGTATTTTTTGCGATTTGCGAAATTCCAACTCCACAAATAGGTAACTTTCAAATGTTGGTGGCAATATTGTGGAGGTGTTCCATGTAGGTATGAAGAAAAAACATCTTCTTCTTTCCTTTTGTAGGGACTTTAAGAAAAGAAGCAAGACAAATGGAATAAAGTTACGATGGAAATAAAAGCATTTAAATGAAATAAAAATATGAGTAATAAAAATTTTAAGTACAGTGAGATATATACTATCAATAAGTTACGATAAGAAAGAATACATACATAATATAAAAATACATACAACAAAAAATTAAAAGTAAGGTGATCATAGGTTTGCAAAATTGCGATAATATGTTTCGCTCAGTACTAAATCGCCGCAGCGCGCTGTTTCGATGGTAGGTACCTACCTTCTGTACTCATACCTCTCTCTGCAAGTTGCAGGAGTTCGGAACTGTAAATTTTAATATTTTTTCGATAAGAAGTTAAGTCCTTTTTTTTCAAAGAATTTACTGAGACATTACATTTAATTACATCAATAATTGCATTCAAATGTTCTATTTTTTTCTCATGGTAAAGATGAACTGCCTTTATTATTATTTATGTAAAAGCCCTCTGGGCGTAAAATAAAAAATAAAATAAATAAATAAACAACCAAATAAATTAATGTTCTCCAAAACGAGCCTGAAAATTTCATTTGTCATATATTGGGTTTATAAATGTGTAAAATCTACTACTTAAGAAATTATAAAATTTGTAGTACTTTATTAAAGCCATAAATACACTGGGAATTTATATCATATATGTAAATCCTAATTATACAATTTTAAATGTTCTCTATAATGACTTGGAAAGAATCTCCTACTTGTGATATCACTAAATAAACCACTCATCCACTCTGAATGCAAGTAATAATGTTCCTCAAAATGACCTTGAAAAAATAACACATCTTTGCGATTCTTTCAAAGACATATAGAAACCATCGCTTTGTTCAGAAAACAAATTTTAATGTTCTCAATAGTTGTCTCGACAAAGGCTCATTCCTGTGACATCTTGAAAGAAACCATTCCCTTGTTAAAAATATTATGAACTAAATATACAATTTGGCTGTCCTAAAACGGGTATCCTTCTCAGTTGGACAGACAAAGTATCATTTTGTAATGTATTTAATATATATGTATATAAATAAATAAATAAATAAAAGGAAAAAATGAACAGTGAAGGAGTTGAGAACATGGGTTTAGTTTTTAAACTATTTCAGAACTAAACAACTTGCAAAGTAACGTTTTTGCAGAATTTTATTGAACTAGTTACGTTGCGTTTTTTCAGAATCACAACTGCTCCCAATCGTCTGGAGCTAGTGAGACTATGTCATCTCCACTTAATAATAAAAATTTAAAAAAAAATCTTCGTGAAACCTTCACAAAACTAAAGTGGACAAGAGTGGGGAGGCTACGTAGCACCGCACAAAGAGGAGATCGATAGGCTACGAAGCACTGCACAAAGAGGAGACGGATTATAATGTCTTATTCTCTCGCAGGCTAAATTCTAAATGTGTTTGTCTCTTTGTTTTACTGTAGCTATTTTTCGTTTCATCGAGTTTCATATCACAACGGTGCTAAAGAAGTTTTCATTTCAATAATATCTTTATTTTAAGAAATTTGTAACTTTAACCATAAATACACTTTAAGTGAGTACAGGGTACATTGGTTTATAAATTAGATAATTACATACAACTAACAACAGAAAATAACATACATATAAACAGTAGATGATAAGAACAGGATAGAAATGTACAGTTATAGGTTGAGGTTTCTCATAGCCCGCCACACTAGGCTGTTGATCCAGTAATTTTGCAAGTTAATTTAGAATACCTTTGTGCATACTCTATACTTGTATTAAAATATACTCACTGAATAGTTTGGTTGCACTAATAACTTCGAATTTGGGTGAGTGGGCCGGTAAAGGCTCTATCGTTACTTTTGATTCAAATTTTTACTTATTTTGAAATTGTTTTGTGAATCGCTTTTTTTTATTTTATCTCGAAGAATACTGTAAAGTCTTGTCGCCGGGTAGGTATATAAATTTTCGTCGTTGTGAAGCTTAACGTAGTCATTCGTTCTGCTCTTTTCAGAAAACTTACAATAACACGCTGCCTATAAGGAAATCTACGTACAGAGTGGTAAGGAACGTACTTGACCTTAACCGGTGATTCCTGATATCATTTGGAGTAAAAGATTTAAACGAAATTTTGGCCTAATTAGCATAGAAAATCAGTAGGTATTGGACAGTTAGGAGTTCAGTTGGGGGTTGGTCGGTTTCTCGTCTGAGTGACCAATGACCACATGTGAAAGAAAAAAAATGTTGAAGAATTTTTACTCCAAATAATGTCAGGAATCTGGCTAAAGTAAGTCGAGTACATAACCTTCGTCCCTTAACACCCTACACATAAAAAAATAATGTTTCTTTGTTTGTCCCTTATTGTTTCCTACATGATTCATAAGATTGAGGAGAAACTCTTGTGATTTGTTGTGCGCACGTCCGCGAAGGTTTTTATACATAATAGTGGGCTCTGGCGCTATGAAATTTGTACAAAATTGTTACAATCTCTGGCGCTCGAGTTGTTTGAAAAATTGGTGTATTTCATACAGTTTAGCGGCAGGGAGGGATGGCTGGAGGGAGGGAGGGAATTCGGGAGGGGGAAAAAAACGAAAGAAAGGGGTTTTGCGGTAGGGGGGACGATCGAGTAGAGAAGTAAGTGGAAGAAGAGCGCGGGATAGGAGGAGGAGAACGCGGGAGGAAAGGGTTCATGGGACGGGGAGAGGGGGGGAGAGGCGGGGAAGATGAAAGGGAAACGCGGAAAGGGAAGAGGAAGCATGAGGGGAACGGTGCGGGAACTGGGGCGCACGCGAAAGGCACGCAAGGAGAAACAATTTATTACATCTTTGCGATTCTTTCAAGGACATAAAGAAACCATTCCTCCGTTCAGAATGCAATTATAAATGTTTTCAGAATCTGTCTTGACAGAAGCTCATTCCTGTGATCTCTTGAGTGAAACCATTCCTTTGTTAAGAATATTATGAACTAAATATATAATTTGGATATCCTGAAACGGGTATCCTTCCTCCTTCCCAGTTGGACAGACAAAGTATCATTTTGTAATGTATTGTAATATATGTATATATAAATAAATAAATAAATAAAATAATAATAATAATTCCGCAATTCCGCCGTTAGTTATTGTGAAAACATTGCATGTTAATTCAATTAAATTAAAGTATCAAAAATCAAAGTCTTCCGAAGACCTCATTAAATAAATAGTACTTAGATTAAAGATATTCTACTTTACCTGCCTCGGAAATCGGAACATACTTTGTCTAGTGAGATTCAGCAGGAATACCTTAATATAAATGAGACATATTATATAACACATCATTAAGTTATTAAAAAGAGAGCAAAAAAAATTATTGTTCTAATCTCAGGTTTTTCGAGGTTTATTTAATATTTTGATGCACATTTGGTTCCATCCACACGAAACCTGCACAACGCGCTAAGCCGCTCCCAACTAGTAAAAGGTTAAAAACTATAGTATAGGCATTTCCATCAATATCTACATATTTATAAACTTATTTGCGAGTTTTACACGTCATTGTTGTGCGGGCATCGTGACCACGGATTGATTAATTAAATATTATCGGTTGAAAAATATCATCATCATCACTCTTGGCTCTACAACCCCTGATGGTTCTTGGCCTCCTCAAGGGTCTTCCTCCACTCATCTCGGTTTTGTGCCAGCTCTCTCCAGTTTAGAAGCTCCAAGGTAAATATATCTTTGAGGACGTTGTCGCTCCATCTTAATCTTGGTCTTCCCAGGCTCCTTCGCCCTATCGGTCTTGAGTTCAGCTTTCAGCAGGGACTTTGGTGTTTGATGCTCAGTCAAAAAAAAAATTAATTAAAAAATATATTTTCGTTTTATTTGGTACCCAAGTATTCTATGGATAAATTTATGTTGTGTGTAGTTTTCTTTTATAAATATGGTAAGCAAGAAGTGCTTTATGGTATAACAAGTTCAAAGAATCCATAAAATTAGAATGATTTTATCAACGTGATGTTTTCACTTATCAAATAGTTGGAAAGCTGATTTATAACGGCCATAAATTTACTTTATCCTCGTATTAGACCAGTTTAATAATAGGATTACCTTATTACGCCAAGCGGTCCACTTTTTAAAGTATTTTCAAAGATAATGTTTTCGGGAAGTGACCCCGTTTTACCGACGCATAATTTATTAAGAGAGCAAATTGATTTTGAAAAATGTGGCGACAAATTTATATCGGGCTTTTCTGAAAATAGAAAGTTAATGATGGGTGAGGGAAAAGCAGATTGATTTTCCAGAAATTGTGAAAAACACAAACCCGATTGTAAGAAAAATTTGGTTAGAACATGTTCATGCAGGTAGTGAAGAAATGTTATTCACGACATAATGTGTAAGCAATTTAAGAATTTGTTTGGTGGTGAAGAAGTATTATATTCACGACATATTGTTTAAGTATTTACAAGAGTTTGTTTGGTAGCGAAAAACGTGATATAAAAATGTGTAAGCGTTTACAAGTGTTTGTTTTGTAGTGAAAAACGTATTATTCATGGCAAAATGTGTAAACTTTTACAATAATTATTTGTTTGTAACTAAGGAATGTATTATTCAATACGAAAACTTTTGGTTACCCTGACAACAAAAACATTTACAAAAAATGAACATTTTATAGTCCCCGAAAGCCATAATTTGGTCAGTTTCTCAGAAAGTCTATACACTTAGATTAAGTATGTAAAGGTGTGACGGTGTTGTTCCCAATAATGGACACAATCATCCGGCGGCCGGTTACGGGCCATTATTGTCCGGGCTAAAGGGTACGCATTCAATAACAGCTGATTGGACACGGTGCTGGAGTCATGTTTGCCGTTTGTACGAGATGAACACGGCACTACAACCAACAACCGGCCGAATTTGAAGGAGTGGGCGGCTTGTGATGGTAACCGGGACTCTCAACCGATGTTGGGAGTCACAGAATTTTTCAAACTTTAATCTTATCGAAAATAAAATCACACCTTTCAATACATGAATATCATTTTAATTTTTTGAGCTTATGTGCAATGTGTTTAGATTTACTTTAGGTACGAGTATTTAAATAAATACGTCTGCCACATAATATGTTCAAACAAACTTGATCCTCAACCTGGTTCTGGTCATCAGATGACCAGATGATGAGATTTTTCTTTGTCAAAGACGGCAGACTACAAAAGTCACTAATACGTTGTCTATGGTATTTCAAGAAATAAAAAAATATAATAAAAACAATTATTAAAATAAAAATATTCTTCATTTTCTTTATTATTCCTTAAATGAAAAAAAAAATTACTGCATTTGTTTCATGAATATTTACAATCGGCCTAATTATGGGTTAAAAAAATCGTACGGTGAAAATTTTGAGCGTTTTTGCTGTAGATAGAGATAAATCCTTTTTCTAAACCTGTAAAAAGACACATATCTAAATAAGTTTAAAATCTGGATCTGTAACCGATGCATCAATAGATTTGGCAGATTTTTATTGAAGGATGTCGAAAGATTTCAAGTATCATTGGCATCAATTTTATTTTTAAAGTGGCAAATAATTGTAACATCTTCCGGGAATAATTTTTCAATAAATAATATAGTGTTGCGAGTTCTAGCTAACTAACCATTACGCCGTTTCCCCGCAGGGGTAGACAGAGATGATGGAGTATCAAATAACTCGGTCTTGACACACACTCCTTGCCTTATTCACCTTCATATATTGTCTCATTCATAATATTCTATTATTCTGAATCTTGATGGCCAGACTCTAGTATCTGGTTCACTTGATCGTGCCATGTCTTCATCGGGCGTTTCCATCTTCTTCCATCATTCACATTCACCTCATATATTCTCCTTACACTCATTTTCTGTTCGTTCTGCGTGCCCAAACCATTTAGGCATCCCTTTCTTAATCCTTGTAAAATGCAAAATTTTTAATTAGTTTTCTTCGATTTATTCAGTTCATTTATTACTTGTCCTCAAATAAGTTATTGGAGTCCACATTTAAAGTTTGTGGAATCGCTGACTTTGAATCGAAGTAGTTACTCAACAAATATCCAAAGGTGTCTCGTGAATTCGAATCTTCTGCTACAATGGTCAAGATATACATACGAGTATATCAAGTTATAGTATCTATTTGATATATGGTATGTGACAGGGGTGTACATACGGTGGCATTAGTACCTTCTGACTTTCTCAATATTTGAACGTCAGAACATCTGAAAACTGAACATTTAAACCACCGATAATATGAACATCTGAACATCCAAATATCTGAACATCCAAACATCTGAACATCCAAACATCTGAACATCCAAACATCTGAACATTTAAACATATCATTGAAGAAGAAGATAACACTGATAAATCTAAACGAAAATATGAAAGAGAACAAAGTACAGAAAAATAGAAAAAGATAACGGTTGCAACTGGGACACGAACCCGGAGCCTCTTGTCCCAGATGCGACCGTTATCTTTTCTATTTTTTCGTGTCTTGTTTTCTTTCATATTTTAAGTTTAGATTATAAATATTCATTTCAGTTTAGATTTTAAGTGTTATCTTCTTCTTCAACGATATATAACTTTTTTTTACATGAGCTCATAAGAAAGTAGCATAATTTCCCTCAGGGCCTATGTCATCTTTGGGGATGCTGTGTGGAAGTTTTTTAAGGAAAGGAAGAAGAGGAGAGTTCTGGGAAGGAAAAGGATTTAAGGGGTGGGTAGGAATCTGGGGTTCAGTGTGTTCCAGTCATTCGCCTCCAAGACATAAAACAAATCTCACCCCATGAACCCGGGCACCCCTGCTAAATCACCAAACGTAGCGAACCACTTGGGGTGACCTATTGCAGAGGTATTGGTTATCCAATAAAGGTTCCCGAGGCGGCGGTACCCATTCCCGCCTCCCAAATTGAATGGGAATGACCTTCTAATGTTATAAAAAAAGAGATTTCTTATAAAAAAATTATACATCTGATCATCTAAGCAGCTCATCACCGGAACATCTGAAAATTTAAACTTCTAACAACTAAACACCGGAACATCTGAACATCTAAACATTGAATATCTGAACAATGGAACAAATGAAAAATTAAATATGTCACAACTAAACACTTGAACATCTGAACATTTTTTTGCATTAGCTCCGTACGGGAGGCCCTGAGGAAGTTCTGGGAAAGAAAAGGTACGAGGGGTGGGTAGGAATCGCAATCAATGTGTCCACGTATGCATCGATCCCTTCCACAGCAAGGCGACTGAAGAGTTTAAAAGGTTTATCTCAACCAGTCTTTACCAATCCGTCCCGTCACGCGTTAAGTGTGTAAACGCATTCATCACCAAGACCTAGACAAACCTCAGCTCAATAACCCAGGCACACTTGCTAAGGCATCAAATGTGACCTATGGCAGGGGTGTTGGTTATCCAATAAATGGTTCTCAGGGCGGCGGTGCCAATACCCGCCTCCCAAATTTAACATTTGATTGATGTTCAAAGAAAGCTTGTTTTGATAAAAACAAACAATGGGTTATAAAAACTTTTTTTAATTTTTTTTTTTTTAATTTGATGCTATATATTTACATTTTATACACAATTCAATGATGTTGGCCGCACTGGGTGGTTTACCCGTGCTGAGGTGGTTTACCCGTGCTGATTTAAAAGATACACGTGAATGAAAACCCTCAAATAACCCCGTTGGCAATATTTTTGTTATTAGAAGTTGTCCTATGGAACTAAGATCATTTTTCGAAGAGATCGCGAATCCACTAATTCTACATCCAAAGAAGGCGGTGGAGTTTTAGCAGCAGTCGATAAAAAACTAATAACAACAAACAAATCATCTTGGGAAAGTGATGGTGAGGATCTATGGTTATCGATAAAACTGCATGAATATTCGAACTCATTTATTTACATATGTATACTTTATATTCCCCCCAATTTGTCTGTTGATGAATACTCTAAAAGAATCAAGAATATTCAGGATATTTATTTACAACATAGTAATCCCAAATCTAAATTTTTAATTATTGGTGATTTTAACTTACCTGAGATTAAATGGACACCTGACATAGCATTTAACAACAAAATTCTTGCTTCGTCAAACTACATTAGCCATAAAGCTCACTGTGTTGTCAATTTGGCCTCGGTGTGTAACCTTCACCAATTTAATTATGTTCTTAATGGAAATTCTAATATTCTTGACCTGATTTTTTGCGATCATTGTAATATTAATCTGTCCAGAACAACAGGGTTATCTAATGTCGACATTCATCATCCCCCTTTTGAAATCATTTTAAAACATGAAAAATTAAAATACTTAAAAGATAATCACTGCCCTTTTAAATACAATTTTAAGAAAGGAAATTATGAAGGATGTCGTCTGGACCTTTCAAATGTTAACTGGATCTCACTTTTCAGTAACTCAAATGTCAACAATAAGGTACAATTATTCTACGATACTTTATGGGATATTATTGATAAACATATTCCAAAAAAAAGACACAAATTGGAAATCACTACCCCAGATGGTTTAGTCAGTCTCTTATTAAGCTCCTCAAAGAGAAAAATAAGGTAAGACTGCGGGCTAATAAATATAAAAACCCACTAGACTATGCTGAGTTTGCTATTCTAAGAAAAAGATCGAAAAAAATGCAAAAAGAATGCTATTTATCATACATTAACTCTGTTGAACAAGGCATAAAGGAAAATGTAAAAGCTTTCTGGGCATACTCAAAATCAATGCGCACTACTAATTGCATTCCCAAATTAATGCACCTGGACCTTCGACCAAGTATACCTGGACTCTATATCTGCAGATAATGGACAACAGATTGCCAATCTGTTCTCTAATTATTTTGCATCCGTTTATACCCAATCTAATCCCTTGTTATATACTGCCACGCCGAAAGTTATACAAAACAACCAATTTAATCTTGGCAAAATCAACGTCAGCATGGAAACCATCAAATCTTGTTTAGAAAAAATTGATACATCCAAAGGCCTAGGACCTGACAAAATACCTCCCTTGTTTGTAAGATGTTGTTCCAGCGCGCTGATTAAGCCACTTTTTATAATTTATAATGAATCATTAACTACAGGAACTTTCCCAGATTTATGGAAAAATGCAAATATTGTTCCAATACATAAATCTGGTGATCAATCTTTTGTGAAAAATTATCGACCTATCAGCATTTTATCGTGTTTTGCAAAAGCCTTTGAATCTATAATTTATATTTCTGTATTTTCACACTTTAAACCCCAATTATGCATTAATCAACATGGATTTGTTCCCAACAAATCCACAAACTTAATTCTTCTCGAATTTTGTGATTACGTTTGTAATGCTTTTAATGTAAGAACTCAAGTAGATGCCATTTACGCAGATTTTCAAAAGGCGTTTGATAAAGTTAACCATTCTATTTTACTACAGAAACTTGATCGAATAGGTATTCACGGTGATCTATTTAGATGGTTTAAGTCTTACTTGGAACATAGAACACAATTAGTACTTATTAATGGGTACGAATCACCTCCCATAATTGTAACATCAGGCGTACCCCAGGGGTCTAACCTTGGCCCTCTGCTATTCTTAATCTTTATTAATGACCTTGGCCCCATGTTACGCTGTGATTTTGTTCTATTTGCCGATGATCTCAAGATTTACCGTAAAATTTCCACTGATTCTGATCATGTTAAGCTTCAAGAAGACCTTTACACACTAAATAACTAGTGCATTCAAAACGATATGTTTTTAAATATTGAAAAATGTTACATTATTACTTTTACTCGTAACAGAAGACGAAAGGATTATGCATATTCCATTAATAATGTTCTATTAAATGCAGTCACCAATATAAGAGATCTAGGAATCACTCTTGATTCAAAGTTTATGTTTGATGTACACATCAGTAAAATTATAAGTAAATCATTGAAAATGATTGGATTCATCCATAGAATATCAAAACCATTTAAATACCCACAATCCATTATAACCTTGTACAACTCGTTGGTCAGAAGCAATTTGGAATATGGGAGTGTTATCTGGAATCCACATTATTTAAAATATTCTAAAACAATTGAATCTGTGCAAAAAAAATTCCTAAGACTGCTATCATTTAAACGTGGATTTAATGCCATACTCCAATCCTATGAGGAACGATTACAACACTTTAATTTTACAACATTGGAAAAAAGAAGACAATTTGCTGACTTAATATGTTTATATAAAATTATTCATGATAAACTATTAACCACTCATTGTCTGAGCTACATACATATTAAAGTTCCTAATAGACGTAACTTAAGAAGTCAAAATATATTCCATATTGAAATATTTAATAACAATATTGCATACTTCAATCCACTGTCTCGAATGTGTCGTTTGTACAACACAATTGAATGTGACCTTATTGATATCTTCGCAAACAGTCTCGAATATTTTAAAAAACAAATTAAAAATCTTCTACCATGATATGTCATGGAAGAAGATTTTTAATTATTGTTAATTGATGATATGTCATGATTGATGATATGCTACGATTGTTAATTGCTTTATTATTATGTCTTTTCTTTATTTTAACTTTATTATCCTTTCCAGAAACGTTTCTTTCTCTGTACACTTACCATGTTTTAAATTTCTTGTCTTATATTTCTTTTTTATTATTATTATTATTTCTGTTTTCTTTTCACTACTAGCATCTCCGTCTAGCAACAACTAAACCTTAATTACGCATGCTGTGAACATTTCTAATTGGAGTGTTAATATCAGTTCATATTCCAACGTAATAATATTAATGCAATAATTTGTTAACACTCTGTAAATGTTTCAAACAATAAATAAATAAATAAATAAATAAATTTTAGAAGATATTGTTCATCTCTGAGAAATATCTATTGGACGTTGGTTGGTAGCTGTATGTAGTATGTATGTGATCCAGCTTAAAGTCGACGTCTATTATTTGTGTTTGGCTTGTGGTCGGTTCGATGAAATGAAGTTATTTAATATGTCCAGTGTGCTCGCCCGAACGGACGTCTTGGCATATCCAATCCAATGGCATTTCGGGCACAGGGCAGTGAGGGCAGTGAGGGCAGTCAGTGGTGGGGTGGCCATTCTATCGGTGGGTTCATGCAAGGTCGCGGAGAAGAATATGCTATCAGAATTGGCAACATATCTGACCACTCAATGATAAATAGAATGCTTGATTTTGGAAGTTGATTCAAGAAATAATGATACATTAAAAAAAAAGTACCTACCATATGGTGCTATTGGTGTGTAGTAGTAGAACGTCTTTGTAATGATTGAAATAAGTTTATAGAAGCTCTATTTCTACTTCGAAATTTTTTTTTTTACGTTAGCTACACAAAGAAAAAAAATCCCTCAAGGCCTATGCCATCTTTGGTTTTTTTTGTGGAAAGGAAGGAGAGGAAGTTATAGGTGGGTAGGAACTGTGAGTCAATGTGTCCAAAAGTGAAGGACGTATGGATCCACCTTCCCACTGCGGTGCTAGGCTATGGGTCGAGAGAGTCCGGCTGGAGAGGTCAAAAGGCCTGCCTCAACCTTTCCTTCTCGATCCGCTCCGCCACGGAGTGTGTGAGCAAACACATCCGCCGCCAAGACCTAGATAAACCTCACCAAAGTCACCAAGAAAATAGCCGTCGAAATGTTGGTATTTACAGCCGGCCGAAAAGCGTGTGACACCACGGTACTTAGTGGTAGATACTGCAGTAACACCATTCTAACTTTTTTTGCATTAACATACAGGAGGAGGAGGAAAATACTTTTACTCGGGGTATATGTCATCTTTGGGGGTGCTTTTCTGAGGGTATATTTTAAGGGAAGGAAGGAGAGGAAGTTCTTGGAATGAAAAAAAATATAAGGGTGGGTAGAATCTGGTCAGTGTGTCCAGGAGTGACGAACGTATGAATCCATCCCTCCCGCTGCGGTGCGGAGGGTCTTTTTAAGAGAAGGAAGAACAGGAAATTATGGGACAGAAAAGGATATGAGGGGTGGGTAGGAATCTAGGGGTCGGTGTGTCCAGAAGTAACAAACGTATGAATCCGCCTCTGCCGATCCGCTCCGCCACACGGCTGATGGATAGGCGCATCCACCGCCAAGACATGAAATCACCCCAATCCATGAATTGGAGAACCCCTGCTTAGTCACCAAACGTATCGAACCACATGGGGTGACCTACCTATATGGCAGAGACTTTAGGTTATCCAATAAATGGTTCCTGGGGCGACGGTACCCATACTCGTCTCAATTGAACTGAATCCTTTCTCGCGGGTCGCACTGGACACCTTTGCACACGTTTTACCCACGATCCCTTTGTAAGCTCTGAACTTCGCATTTATTGCAGATATCAAAAATCTAATTTTACTGTTGCTAATAACTAAAAAAAATATGAGATGAATTCATTTAATAATGATAACACTTTAATAATAATAATTGGGATGATTTGCAAACTACAAGCTAGACAAACAATTAAAAACAGCTTATGGCAAAAATTGTATACACCGGTTCATTGATCACCGATACGAAAATATATGTTCAATGTTTTGACCAATTAATGAATACAGGACCATACTTACCTGGGAGGTTGCTTGAAATTAACACTGTTTATTGTCTATTTGAAGAAATTTAGATAGAGTTCGCACGCGGAGGACATAATTGTAAACACATAATATAAAAAAATGAAAAATATTTTTATATTAATATATAATATATTCTTTAATGAGTTTATTTTGGAAAGTAAAAGCAACATTTAATTGTGGGCGGTACACTAGTACAGGGATTTGCTCTTCCTATGTGATTCGTCAAGAGACAGATTGATGTATAAAGATTTGAGTAATTTTAATACAGTACGAAACGTGTGATTAAGACATATATTAGACAATTAAAGTATGATTCTCTCAAATAGGTTTATTTAAATTAAGAGTATGAGAGCCCAAAAATGTAGATTTTTAGTTTGGATCTAAATTCTGTTGGGCTTCTTATGTCGTTATGCATTTGTTGTTATGCATCTGAATTCTAAATTCTATATCAGAAATGTCAACAAAAGTTCCAAACAAAAGGACCCCACTTTTGTTGGCTGGTGTTATTTTTTTTACCTATCTTAATTAAATTAATGTTAGTAAATTTACTTCCGATGGACATTTAGCTCCTTGAAGTTTTCCTCGATAATACCATTCCTCTTTGATGTATTGTTCCAAGCCATCATTCCTTCCTTGCCTCTTCAGGTCGGCCAGCACTTCATCAATGGAGACTATAAGGCCTACCAGGTGTTCTGGTTTCGGACACACGTATATATTAACACTGGAAAGACCAGAGTGGTCAAATGACCCCAATGAAGTTTTTGATAAATCATATTATTAAAACCATTGCATTGTAGTCATTGTCGTTTTATGACTTTTAATATTTCGTCATTGTTGACAATATTTTAATTATTAAAAATTATTATTTTAATTATTAATTTATTAAAAATGATTACCTACTTAGAAATACCATAGTGGTCAAATGACCGCAATGAAGTTGAATGAGATAGTGTGTGTGTAGAGTGGATTTGATATTTGCGAAGATTGACTAACGAAGGACCTTGAATTTTGTGTTACTGTTTACTGCTTGGAACGAGGAAAAACATATGCTGCATATAAAGGAAAGGACTCACCGAAACAGGATAAAGAACTTGTATGCTGGCAATTTTGTCTTCTTTCTCCCCGTCCAATTGGCACTGAAAACAGCAATAGGCGGGCGTTTCGTGTACACGGCGAACACGGCGGAATTAGGTTAACAGATAGCGGGAGCACGGGGGCTATAGGGTATGTTGCGGCGCGGGCTGTTGATTGCAGACTGACGTGGTGAAGGTAGTTATAGGTGCGGATTTTGGGAACAAGGTAGGACAGGATTTGCAACAATATTAATACCAATCCCAAGCAGCAACAGTATGTATGTGTGCTATGTAGGTGTGTGTATGTGTAGGTATATGTATTGGCGTAACCATGCCCCCCGCCTGGAAGGGGATGAAAGAATCCACTTCCATAAACCAAAAGAGTGCCAATACGTTTCAATGCGCAAACAAAATTATAATGACACGCGGTAGAATGTAATAAATTATGTAAAAGTTAAGAAATTATTATGTAAGTTATATAAATGCTTTTACCAAATGGTCAAAATGACTGATATAGCAAGGAAATAAAAAAAATAAAAAACATTGAAACGAAAAATATGATTTGAAAGGATTCAATAAATAATACTGAACCTGCGGTAGATAGAACTAGAAGTAGGGTTTGGTACCTATTTAACAATGAAACTAATCTAATTGATTTTTAAAAATTAAAGTATTATGAACTAACTTCTAAGATGTCGTTAAATCTATTGTGACGGTAAGGGACAGAGTTTAACAACGGCCCTGCGGTATGTTCTTTATATGATAGTAGTCTATTATTAAATTGACTACATTATCCCGAGCGGGCAATAGAATGGGATGACGACTGTCAAATTCTGTTTCAGCGTTACTCAATCTGCCTCCTACCCTTAGAATTCCGTCATGAAGAAACGGATTTAATTTCGCAATCGCTCGCCGAACCTTCTTCCCATCTTTAACTGCCTTTATATCTTCGGAGAAATGTTCTTGCTGTATAGAATTTATAACAGCGATTTCTGCAACTAAGATATGGTTTAATTCGAATGCTCGTGGTAATTTCTTAATGAAACGAAAAACATAAATTACTATTCGAATTAATTTCGGCCATGAACTAACACGAGAAGCTAGTGCACACAATAACGGTGGAGCAATTGTTTTGGGGCGGTTATTGTCTTGAACGGACATCAAAATTTTTGTTTTTAATTCGGGTGGATCAGATATCGATTTCGTATCAAAACGTTGTAAAGGCCAATCACTTTTAGGTAATTGGGCAAATACGGGACCGTTAAACCATAACGGATAGTCTATTAGCTGAGCGGGAGTAAGACCCCGCGATAAGCAGTCGGCGGGATTGTCTTGACCTCTTATATAATGGAAGCATTCAGCCCCAAGATGGTTTTGTATTTGTGAGACGCGGTTGGCAACGAAGGTCTGCCATTTTGCAGGCGGTGAATTTATCCAAGCTAGAGCAACCGTGCTGTCGCAAAAAGCTAAAGTCGTATGAGCGTTTGAATTTGATGTGTAGGTATTACTGACCGTATGCATTAATCGTGCAAGTACTAGCGCTCCACATAGTTCTAATCGCGCAAGTGAAATCGTCTTAGCCGGAGCGACCTTGGATTTAGCGCATAATAAATTAATTGTGGTTTTATCAGTATTCGGACAGTAAACATGTAAGTAAATAACACCTCCATATGCGCGTTCGCTTGCGTCTGAAAACCCGATAAGCGTTAATACACATTGGGGTTCGATTCCTAAAAAACGAGGAATTTTAATAGATTGCAGTAATGGCAATTCCTTTTTAAACTGTCGCCAAAGTGTGACAACTGTTTCAGGAGGAGTATCGTCCCAATTCAGGTTATACTCCCATAGAGATTTAATTATCAGCTTAGCCAATAATACAACTGGTGCGGCGAAACCCATCAAATCCCAAAGACGAGCAATCGTCGAGAGAATATTTCGTTTAGTACACGTTCTTTCGTCGGTGTGTACGACAAATACAAAATGATCAGAAGCGGGTATCCAATGAAGCCCTAGTATTTTTAGGTTTTCATCGGGATTAAATTCCACATGTTCCTTAACACGACGAGCTGTAGGAATCGTGGATAAAAACTTTGGAGAATTAGAAGAGAATTTTACAAGGTCGAATCCTCCGGCAGCGAATAACTGAATTAATTCCGTCGACAACTCGGTAGCTTCCTCGACTGATGAGCAACTGGTGACGAAATCATCCATGTAGAATGAGCCATTTTCCACCAAGTTTGCCGCGAGTGGGAAACGAGGTTTTTCATGCGTTGCGAGTTGACGCAGTGAACGCATAGCCAAAATGGGCTACAAGACATGCCGAAAGTGACGCGATTAAATTCGAACAATTGTAAAGGGTCACTATTGTTAAATCTATATAGCATGCGCTGATAACGACGGCATTCTTCTTGCACTACGATTTGTAGGTACATTTGTTTTATGTCAGCGGTTATAGCTATTGCGAACAATCTGAAATTGAGGATAATGCGAAACAAATCACCTTGTAAATTCTTTCCGGTATGTAGGATGTCATTAAGCGAATAACCCGAATCGGATTTCATACTCGCATCTAGCACCATGCGAATTTTAGTAGTAAGTTTATCTTCACGAACTACAATATGATGAGGTATAACGTAATGAGGTAAGTCAGAATTGTCGACCGGCGAAATGTACCCTTTCTGTAGGTATTCGCGTAATATTTTGTCATATTCTAACTTTATTGCGGGTTGAGATATCAAGCGGCGTTCGAGAGATCGAAACCTGCGTTCGGCGGCGGGTAACGATTCACCGAGAACAGAGGGACTGTTTCGAAACGGCAACGCGACGATATAACGACCTGCCGTGTCACGAGAGGTAGTGAGTTTAAAAATGTCCTCACACTCTTGTTCATCAGGCGTTAAAAACTTCTCATCTGGAATGTCTTCCAATTCGAAGAAGCGCGACAGGCAAAAATCATTATTTTGCGTGAACGTACAAAATGATTGCGTGGCGTTTATACTTGGGTTTTCAATCATCGTTGGGGCAGTACCCAAGATGAGATATCCCAAAGTGGTTTCAATAGCAAATGGCTGGCCGAGAGAACCTGATATTTTGTTTGCCTTTAGAATGCGAGCAAATATGTCACATCCTAAGATAATATCAATCTCACCGGGCGTACAGAATGTTGTGTCTGCTAAGGGCAAATTGTCAAGATACGACAAAGAGGAACGGTTAATGTTAACAGTAGGCAACTCACTGGTTATAGTTTCTACTACATATGGTTTAATCGTATACGACTGAGTGATGTCATAGCGGGAATGTAACTTTAAGCAAGTTACGCCATTTGTCACATTTCTTACGTCACCTATTCCCGTGACGTAAGTACTTGGAGATGACCGCACCGTAAGATTCAAGCGTGAACAGCATTTGCGCGATATTATGTCCCTTTGGGAGCCGCTATCTATTAGAGCCCGTATCGTCTGTACCTGGCCCTTAGCGTCTCTGGTAGTGCAAACAGCCGTTCCTAAGAGTGCAGTAGTATTTGCACTAGGGCATGAATTTGTTACACATAGCGAAACCGGATTCAAAGAATTTAAGTTATCATTATCGGCATCTGCTTGTAACGCGGGAGATGGTATTGGGTCTGTTTGTGACTTTCGCCCATCAGTTTGTTTGAAATGCAATAAACTATGATGGTTGAGCGCGCATGTTTTGCATGTACTCTTTGATTTACAAGCTTTTGTGATGTGCCTAGTACTGAGGCAGTTCACACAAACTCGAATATTCGATGACTTAATAAAGTTAAATCGATCGCGTGGTTCTAGACTTGTGAATTTAGAACATTGGTATAAAGGGTGCGATCCCTTTTGACAACAAAAACAAATTTCGATGGAGTGATTATCGATTTTTTCGACATTAATAAATGCCTTTGCGGAATTAGTTTTTTGCGGTTTAGCGGTATAATTAATGTTTGAGCCAACGCGGCTCGAGGTCGGTTGCGTGAATTGCGCGCGGTTGAGAATTCGTTGCTGTTGTCTTACAAAGTCGATTAGTTCCGCGCTGGAAGGTAAATTTTCATTATTTTTAATAGAAGATTCGAAAGCCTTTACAGTCTCTATGTCAAGCCGTTTAAGACCCAGTTGTAGCAATATGAATTCTGCGAGGTCTTTTATTTTTAATTGCTTCAGCGCGGCGATGTTAGCGGAGTATGCATCTGCGAAATTCTCTAAAGAAGCGGGCGTGGCCGAGTTAACTGGAGGCAATTTCAGCAATCGGTCAAAGTATGATTCAGCAAGAACGCGTTGATCATTATACTTAGTACACAATGCGTCCCAAATAACTTGATAATTTGTACCAGTAGGCGTAATAATTTTGCAAATATTCAATGCTTTTCCGGTCAATTTAGACATCAGATACTGCATCTTTTCAGTATTATCCAGAGAATCATTCAAATGTATAACCGAATTATATGTTTCATAGAAAAGAGGCCAATTATCTAATTTTCCGTCAAAGCACGCTATTTCCAAAGGCGGTAACTTAATTTGACGGCGAGGTTTCGCAACTGGATTGGACAGCATATTTGCTTCGGTATATTTAATAACCCCGAAGAGTTCTTCAAATGCATTTAATTGAGAGTATTCAGCAATTGCTTCCGGATTCAATTCCAGTTCGCAATCCACTTTTTCATCTAAAATTGTTATAAATTCAGAACGAATTTTTTCAACAGTAGTTGCGCCTGACAAAAAAGATTGGCGATTGCTAATGCTTTCCGAAGCTTTCCTTATCTTGTCATACACCGACTGTAAGCTTGCAAAGCTAGCTGATAGTTTAGCATTTAAACGTTTGAGACGTCTTTCGTCCCGAGACGACCCGGATGACGCGCTTGTAGCCATTTTATTTATTCCGGTTATATTTTACAAAATATGAGACGATAAACAACTAAAACTGCGGTTAAAATAATGTGTCTGTATTATTTATGCGGAATTAATTAATTAATATTTAATAAATATTTAATTAATTCACAGTGATAACCGCACGGGGTTAAATTGACTGGTGAGCTGTGAAAGGTTAACAGATGCGCCGTGCACTACGTCGGTAAATCATTAACAAATTATACATATTACGATCGTATTATTCTATTTGTAATGTAATCCAATAATATAAACAATACGAATATTAGGAAATAATCGTATTATTTATAAGGTAGGTAATGCGATTTGATTAGCAAGATATAATTACATGAGTTATCAGAAATAAATATCAAAGCAGTGTCTTGTATCTATTTATTCTAATAGCGGGTAAATATGTTATTTCCAACCATAATACGATAGGTATAAAGAAACAAAATTACTCATGTAGGTATATCAAACTGCGGGAATGCGGGTAATTATTTATATGCGGTATTGTAAAAACGTATTCACACTCTGCTGGATTATTATCTACTAATATTATGGTTCAAAAATGTCCGGCTCGTTTGGATCAAGATGAATGAGATAGTGTGTGTGTAGAGTGGATTTGATATTTGCGAAGATTGACTAACGAAGGACCTTGAATTTTGTGTTACTGTTTACTGCTTGGAACGAGGAAAAACATATGCTGCATATAAAGGAAAGGACTCACCGAAACAGGATAAAGAACTTGTATGCTGGCAATTTTGTCTTCTTTCTCCCCGTCCAATTGGCACTGAAAACAGCAATAGGCGGGCGTTTCGTGTACACGGCGAACACGGCGGAATTAGGTTAACAGATAGCGGGAGCACGGGGGCTATAGGGTATGTTGCGGCGCGGGCTGTTGATTGCAGACTGACGTGGTGAAGGTAGTTATAGGTGCGGATTTTGGGAACAAGGTAGGACAGGATTTGCAACAATATTAATACCAATCCCAAGCAGCAACAGTATGTATGTGTGCTATGTAGGTGTGTGTATGTGTAGGTATATGTATTGGCGTAACCAGAAGTTTTTGATCAATCATATTATTAAAACCATTTCATTGTAGTCATTGTCGTTTTATGACTTTTAATATTTCGTCATTGTTTATATTATTTTAATATGTGTATACCTATAGCGAGATAAATATTTATTAAAAAAGATTTCCCACCTAGAAAGACTGCAGTGGTCATGTGACCAAAAAACTACCTACAAAGACCAAGTGGGGTCAAATGACTCATTCGTAGGTTCTAATGTTTTATTTGTGTTTTGTGGTTTTATATTTATATTTTATTATTTGATAAATTAAATACTTAATAAAATAACTTCATGGTTATATTTTTCGGTAAAAATTTACATTTCGTTGAATAAACTTGTGTCACTTAATAAAAAAAATATATAACCATTAAGTTATTTTATTAAGTATAAAATTTATCAATTAATAAAATGTAAATATAAAACCACAAAACACAAATAAAACATTAGAACCTACGAATGAGTCATTTGACCCCACTTGGTCTTTATAGGTAGTTTTTTGGTCTTCCTAGTGTTAATGCGTTAAAAATATAATTCAGGTATGGGTGGTTTCTAGAATCTAGGTTTACTATCCACCGTTAATCCGGGCGTAGGTGGTGTTGACGTCAGTGTTCTGTCATCAGTCTGCATCTCTAATGAAATGTCACGCTTGGTCTACAAATTATTCACTTACCACGCTCCAATTATCTCCTCACTTCTTCTAATCACGTCATCTCCGATCTTCGGGAGGCGACACTAAACAGCGTGACGTTAATGGAAGAAAGCAGATTAGATGGACAACAGGGATTAAGTACAACAGAGGTTAACGTTATAAACTAGTTGATGAATTTTATGTACCTTTTTATTATTTATTTAAAGTCAAATAACTTAGTTTACATTACTTTATTTATATATACACAATCTACATGTTTCGTGAATAAGGTTCACATTATCAGGAGTAAATGTACACTAAAGATAAAAATTAAATGCTAACTGTGGAAATTTAGGGGTAGAAGAAAAGGGGAGGGGTAAGAGTGGGGAAAATTTATTAGAATTACGGATTACAATTTCATGAGAAGAGAATGACCGGTTAAGTGGGAAAATGTTCAAAGCAGGGTTATAAAAAAATTGTTCCTTATAAATTATATTTGCTTTGATATTAACATTTTTTATAATATCAAAGCAGGTACAATTAATACACAAATTTTTATATACCCTCCTTTGAACATTTCCCCCCTTATCTCCCTTCTAATGGCATTATTATCCCTAATTCTAATAAACTTTTCCCACTCCCATCCCTCCCCCTTCGTTTTACCCTTTCCTCCCCATAGTTGATCTGTATTTAGTTTTTAACTTTAGTGCACATGTACTCCTGATCATGTGATCATTGTTCACCAAACATGCAGATTACGTGTATATAAATAATATGACGTAAATAAGGATATTTCACTTTTTAATAAAAATAAATAATGTCATCACAAAGTGAAAACCTTTCAGAAGAAGTTTTCTTTCAAAAATACAAATAACTTACTAAGTAACTAACCATCACGCTGGGGTAGGCAGAGAGGACGGACCGCCAAACAACTCGGTCTTGGCACACACTCCTTGACTAGTTCTCATTCATACATCGTCTCATACATGCTCTTCTATTATTCTGACTATTGACACGGCCCAACTCAAGAATCTGATTCACTTGGTCGTTCCATGTCTTTCTCGGGCGTCCCCGACTTCTTCTACCGGAATAATATTATTTATTTATTCATGTTAAATATATTACGGAGAAGATTACAAATTTGCGGTAAATGCAAGAATAAAAAGGTAATTGGATGCAGTTTTATTATTTTATGACATCCGTCAAAAGATAATTGCTAAATTGTCTGTAAATTACAAATGTCGATGGTCATGCAGAATCGGCAGTTGAGTCGCTCTGTTGATTGGCGCGTTCTGATGGGCAGAAGTCCCTGCTTTCGAAGAACAAAAAGCGTATGGGATCTCCCACGAGTACACTTATTAGGCACATATAAGTTGATCTCTTTCAACATTGGTAGATTAATAATTATGGTAAAAAATTAAAAAGTAGTAAAAAGACGTTTTCAATTCATTTACACCAATTTGTGTTTCAATGTAAATCGGTCTTTTGTAAGTTAAACAAAAGACCATCTGAATGCTTTTTTAACACTTTCATATTATTTTTCATCATATTTACATAAACATTAGGTAGGACAAAATAAAACTCTATGAAATGAAAAATAGCGGCACTAAAAAGAGACTAACACCATCTATAAGATTTAGCCTGCGAGAGAATGAGATAGTAAAATCGGTCTCCTCTTTGTGCGGTGCTTCATAGCCTCCCCACTCTTGTCTACTTTCATTTTCTGAAAGTTTTACTTCTGCCGTATGTGAACTGCACATTTGTATTTTTTTTACAGGATTCTGAAATCTTTATGAATAAATTTTTCTGATGGCCTTAACATATTTTATAAACTAAAACATAAATAAAGTAAACAGCTCACGCCTAGACTATGTATTTGCTGTATCTTTAGATATCTAAAAAATATATATTTATTTCGGTTAAGTTAGGTTAGTTTATGTGGGTCTTAAATTCCAAAATAATGTTTTGTGTGAAAAAGTTCGCGCAGCCGTTTCTGTTAAGATCCTTTGATTAAAATTTAAAATTACGATGATTTTAAAGTTTTCTATTGTCAAAACAAATACAAAAATAGATGTACCATTGAGGTGATTGAATTACTAATTGGCGCTATTTAAAATTGGCCCTCTGTATAAATATTGCAAAAAAGTTTTCAGAAACAAAATAATTACCCAAATAATATATTTAAGGCAAATTATTCTTCTACGCAAAAAGATAAACAATAGACTCAAAAGACTCCTCATAAAGAACTTGTCATGTACATTCGTTAGGATTTCTGCGTAGAGCAATTTATTTAAATTCATTTTATCTCAAATGCTAATTTTTTTAAAGATAACGCTGTCTGTATTTGAAATAGGTAAATTCATTTTATAATCATGCGCGTGTATTTTTTCAACGATGCCTTAAAAATGTGACTTCATTGTAGAAGATTTACAAATTTATAAATACTTCATTTTTTACTTTAATGTGAATACTACACAAGAGTCGCAACTTCTCCCAACCGTCTATGTAGAGCCAGTGAGCCTATGGCATCTCCAATTTGGGTATATTGTGAGGTTGAAGGCAGTGGGGGGAGGAAAGATGAGGATGAAGAAGGGGGAAAAGTACCTGGCTATTCAGATCTGTTTATTTAATATCAACGGTATAAACATACCATAAACATTGATTATGTCACAAAATTATTGTTAAATAAGAGATAATAAAAAAATACTATGACAGTTAATTGTGGCATTTAATTGAGAAATGACACCAGAGACACAACAATTACATTCAAAATTCTATAGTACACATAAAATGAATATTTATTGATAATATAATATTTGATAGCATTTTCTTTTTTTTTTACATTAACTCCACACAGGAGGCCCTGAGGAAAATAATTTCCCTCAGGGCCTATGTCATCTTTGAGGATGCTGTATGGAGGGTCTTTTTGAGGAAAGGAAGGAGTGAAAATTTTCCATTGTAATACCGGTAGAACAAGGACAGCATTCCCACCTGACGCCTGTGCTCTAAAGATTGCAATCCGTCTGTTAAGATGGGAGAATCTATCAAACGGACCGCCCGTTTCTGCACAGAGTCAAGGGTTTTTTTTAAGGTATTTTGGAGCTCCAGACAAGAGGTGGCTGCCAAATTCAACCGTGGGGCGCACTTGCGATTTGTACAGGGTTAGCAGTTGTATACTATTAAAGTATCTGCGGGCCCTGTACAGTACGCCCAGTTTCTGAGAAGCTAATTTAACTCTGGTTTCGATGGAGCCCCCATACCTGAGCTGGTCACTTAGAGTAACACCAAGCATATCAATGGAGGTCCTGTTCGGAAGAATGCTTCCGTTGAAGGAGACTTCCGAACCGAGAGAAGGAGAGCATAGCCCTCTTGTACCTACCTTCCATGCAGTTACAAAATAAAAGATCAGTAAATAGATCTGCCACTTCTGCTAACTAACATCATGTAACCTAGGTACAAGCGAGTGTTTCGTATACTCAGTCCTGGTGTTTTTGCATTTAAACAGGATTAGAACGAGTTGCTCGCGTAGGTATATAAAATTCAACGAGGTTAATTAAATCAGGACTGTTTATTCTACCATTTACAATTTTGAGATCTGGTTACTAAGCACGGTTAAAGCCATTTCAAGAAACGTTTCAATTCTGAATGTTGATCTTTCACCAAGACGATACTGATACTATCTGCTGTTAAACTGGTAGAATAATACATGTTATTTTTTAATGAATTTGTTGTGAAAAAACAGAAATTAATCAAATAAAATTTACTTGCGACCTCCTGATTCCTATTCAAGAACCTCTCGACCACGGAGGCATTCAAAATTTGGAGAAATCAAAATAAGACATTATACTGAATTCTATATTAAGACATCGATATTATTTGTTTCATGTTTCAATATTACTTAATTATTTCTTAAACCTGTAGAACTCCCTTAGATTTTGAAAATCCGTCTACCGATGAATGTTTTTCATTCACGGAAATCTCTTAAATATTTCCCACTCTTTATTATTTAGAGTGACTCATATATTATCAATGGAAATGTCCACGACTTTGTACAATTTCTGAGTTGTAACTCAGAAATTTAAAGAAAAACCCACAGAAATGCGTAAGGTGACTCCGACAAGCGTAAACCGCCCACAAAAATATATTTAAAGGGTATTTTGGTATTTAGAGACAGTTCCTTAAGTTGACGTGACGTGTATCTTAAATCTAGCCTTATTAAGGTTGAGTGACTTAGCTTTTATTCCAAGAGCTCGGAAAAGCTGTTTATAAATACGGTTAGGTTTTACATACTGAAATCAAACAAGTCGTAATTATTTTGCTTCAGAAATACCGACATTTTAGAACCGTGCTATCAAAACATCAAATCGCATTAATAACATCTTACTTAATTAAATCAATTGAATAGGTCGAAATGATTAATTTTGATAATTTTAAATCCGTTTCTAAGATGGTATTTATACGTAAAGTTTGATATTACCACCTATAAAATTTTCAAAATCAATAACAATTAATACATAGTTTGTTCAATGACCGAAAATAAAACTTTTACGTTTCACAACTATCGTGGAATGTTGTTCATAGAGCAGTCAAATTTACAAATGAGAAGAATGTTAATATATAGAAGAGATTAAATAAAAAATATCAGGTTTTTCACAGGTGTTGTTTATGTCTAAACAGTTTATTTGAGCTATAAATATCTCTCGCACTAAACTCCCGAAACTGCTGATTTACGAAGATATTAAACTACCAACCACGAGTGTAAGGTACCTAAGCGTTGTCTATGAATTAATAAGGATTTTATTATATTTTGCTCTTAACATGAAACAAGAATTTAAAATATTCTACACACACAAGTTAAATAAAACTACAGAACTTTAAAGATCCCGGAGCTTGTGTTTGTAAGGGATTTAAAAAAAACTTTATTTAAAAGTTCAATGCAAAGGGTTCTTTGCTGTATTTTTCTTCATCTCAGACAAAAGTTCAATCGTCTCGAGATAGAAATCTAGTCATTAAAATGGTTTGCTGTCGGATAAGAATTTTCTTTTAAAACTTTATCAAGTGTATTTAAAATTATATTGCAGTGATTTTTTTTACGTTATTTTGTTAATAACACTCGTCAGCATTACGCCGCATGACTTCCATGTGAAAATTACTTATTTTACGAATCATCGTGATTTATTTTTGGGGTATTACGCCATGTTGAGCTACCTCCTTCTTTCGCCAACGTTTCAGACAAAATTACAGAGTCCATCGTCAGGGCAGATAAGTCATGATTACAAGAACGATTTTCATGGATAAAACAAAATCATGGATCGATTACTTCCATGATTCATTAGATTTGTAATGATTATTATTCAATTGCACATTTGCCATGATGGACGCTGTAATTCTGTTCGAAACGTTGGCTCAAGAAGGAGGTAGCGTGAGATGACATAGTACCCCTAAAATAAAATGCAGCCAATGCAATAAATTTTGGCCGTGAAAATATAAAATCATATCTATTTTAACAGTTTTGATCCGATTTTGGATACCAACTCTCACCGTTTATTGGATAACCAACACTTCTGACATAGGTCACCCCAATAGGTTCGCTACGTTTGGTGACTTAGCAGGGGTACCCGTGTTCATGGGGTGAGGTTTGTCAAGGTCTTGGCGGCCTATGTGTCTCCCCACTTGCGGCGTGGCGGTCCCGATCGAGAGAGACTGATTTAGGAGTGCTTTTGACCTCTCCAGCCAGAATTCCCTAACCTATCACCTTGCACCGCAGTTGAAGGGATGGACCCCAGATTCCTTACCACCCCTCATACCTATTTTCTTCCCAGAACTTTCTCTTCTTCCCTTCCTTGAAAAACTCTCCTGTGTGGGAAAATATTTAATTATCATAGGCGAAACTATTTTTCTCAGGGCCTCCTATCTGAAGTTAATGTAAAAAAATATATAGGTGTTATCATGTATGTGTCGGCGGCAATCGGTGAGCATCTGAATTGTTCTTGAAATAGATTTAGTAATAATCGTGGATTTAATTATGCCGATGCAATAGCACATTTTTTTTGCAATGATAATCTTGTTGGGTTTTCAATTTAAAAAGGCTTCTAAAGAAACCTTGTTTGAATATAGCGTAAAAATAATAGAACTGAAGATAAACTTATTTTAATAATTTGAATAAGTTTATCTAAATTGAAGAATCGTAATTGTTATTTTCTGAGAGTTAAGCTGAAATAAATTACGTAAGTGCTCACTTTACAAAATTATATGTTAATTTGGAATCGACGTTTTATAGTCCATTTATGGTAAGATGGAGGCTTTAGCATCTCGAGGTCTTAAAAAACAGTTTAATTACGCTCTGCAGTAAAACTTATATCAATCCTTTCGATCTAAGCATCAAAATACCAGTAGCCGAATGCCTCCCATATATTTGCTCCACGATAAAAATTGTGCTTTATTTTTTTTTATATTCGAGTGCATGCCCATTTAACAATAATAAAAAAATCAATAAATTGCTTGCAAGAACAAAACATATTTTTTAAACAATCAAAATAATATTTTTTCAAATATATATAGGGTGACTGCACGAGAGCGCCGTATTTAAATTTTTCTTATTAAATTCATCATAATTTTACCTATTAAGAGGAATGTACATAAGCGCAGCCCATTTCGGCCCGTTTCATACAAGTCTTAAGTTTGGATTTGAGATAAAAATACCCAACCTAACTAAAAATTTATTTTTTGAAATAAAAGGTATACGAAATACTAGTATGTAGGACGGATGAGAGCTACTTTATTAATTTTTGCTTTAAATTATAAGATTTAGGCCATTAAAGATTTTAATGTTTCTGCATTTTAGATTCGATTTGGGCAATTATTTTTGAGTAAATAAAAACAAAAAAATATATTTTTTAATATCTTTATCATACAAATATGATGAAATATAAAATAAAAAATAAAAAAAATTACAAAAAAATCATTTTGATGGGTGTGAATTTAAAATACAAATTATCTATTTACGTGCATGCGTAAATAAAAATTACCTATTTACGTTTGTATTCGAAAACAATCGGATTTTTAGCCCTCTGGAAGGACATAATTTTGCACTTATCGATATTTAGTTTCAAGCAATTAAGTTTATTTAATTAATAAGAGATAACTTTGTAAAAACCACTTTTTTAATAAACAATATCGACATGTTTCAATAACAATGTTATCTTCTTCAGGATATGTTAATATTAAGTTTACACCAATCATTAAATAAGTCAATATCTTACTGGAAAAGAGGACAATCATTTATTTATTTATTTATTTATTTAAACGCCATAAATTTGGCTTTTACATTCAAGTGATACATGATACAATGGTTCACAGGAGGATATCAGTATGTTTAAAATAACAGAAATAAAATAGTTGAGCAATATTTAAATAATATGCGAGGTTTATAAAAGACCTAACATAAAAAAAAATGTGAAGTATGTATGATAAAAGCTAGTATATACTTAGGTATATGATACAAGTATTTGTTACAACCAAACAAATAATGTGGGCATTAACATTAAATTTGCGCAGAATAAAAATACGTAAAATAAAGGTGGCTTGTTGGTAAGTAGAATCGAGCAAAGTCTGGTATATCATACATTCACACATTCGCATTTATTTGCAAATCTAGGAGTTGATTATAAATAGAATAATTTTGTAGAGAGTTTAATGTTATCTTAAAAATTAACTTTGCTTTAAATGACTGGGCAGGTATAGTTAGCAAATTAGCTCTTTGGTTTCAGGGCTGTCAGTTGGAGATTTGATAATAGTTATGGATTAAAAATAATAAATTTTATTAAAATAGTGCACTTATTAGCTATGACACTTGTGTCTGATGGTTAAGAGTAGTTCCGAATCTCTAGTAAAATATGATAAAGAAGCCTTACATATAAATATTACCATGCCTATCATTGATTATTATGATTGAGGTATGTTATTATAGCCTTCTTATAACTATATTCCGTGCAGCTGAACATATCTACTACTTCTGAGAAAGCATTCCCAACTGCATGCAATCTAGGTATAAGCGAATATCTAAATGACTCAGTCCTGATATTGTTGTTGCAATTAAAAAGGATTTTGGATCGAGTAGTTCTTGTAGGTATATGGAAGGTGATTAGACTTAATAAACCAGGGCTGTCTATAATACCATTAACAATTTTAAAAATAAAAGTCAAGTCAGAAACAAGTCTTCTATCTGAGAGTTTTATTAAGTTTAATTTTTTCATCAAGTGATTGTAATTTATTGATTCAATTGGTAGACCGAGTTTATAGTTAAGATCTTAGGAATTTATGCTGAATTTTTTCAATGGAATCGGAGTGGATTTTGAAGTGAGGGGACCAAATAGAAGAATTATATTCAACTTGACTTCGAACTAGAGAGGAATACAAGATTTTTAATGTTGCAATATTTTGAAAGTCTTTGCCATTTCGAAGAATGAAGCCTAGCATTTTTAATCCTTTATTGGTTACTGTATTTATATGTGTAAGAAAGTTAAATTTGGAATCGAAAGTAATACCAAGATCATTAATTTCACTGACAGAAGTGAGGGAAACATTGTTAATTTTATATTGATAGTTAAGGGATTGATTTGTTCTGAAAAATCTTATTATCTGGCATTTACTAATATTTAGATAAAGTTTGTTAGTTTCGCACCAATCTTGTAGTTTATTTAAATTTGTTTGAATATGAATACAGTCATTTATTGTTTTTATACGTTTAAATAGTTTTAGGTCATCGGCGAAAAGCAACACTTCAACATTATTATCAAAAACAGTGACAATATCATTTATAAAAAGTAAGAACAGTATTGGGCCTAAATGTGACCCTTGAGGTACTCCGCTTGTAGCCATGAATTTGTGTGATAGTTTAGAATTATTTTTTACTTGGAGAATTCTATTAGTTAAGTAGCTCTTTATCCATTCCAATAGTTTACCCTCTATTCCCATTTTGCTAAGTTTATTGAGAAGAATTTCATGGTTGACTTTGTCGAAGGCTTTTATAAAGTCTGTATATATTGAATCAACTTGGTTTCTATTTTCAAGTGAGCATGCTATAAATTGTTCATACAAGGAAAGATTTGTTAGGGTGGATCTTCCCGACATAAAGCCATGTTGATTAGGTACTATGATGTTATTAATATGTGTGGAGATTTGGTCAAGGATAAGTTTTTCAAACAATTTGGGGATAGTTGAGAGCGTGCAAATGGGTCGGTAATTAGTGACATCATTAATATCTCCCTTTTTAAATACAGGTGTTAGATAACAGTTTTTCCATAAATCAGGGAAGCAACCAGAATTTAGTGATTGGTTAAATATTTGACATAGTGGCTTGGCTAGTATCGATACACAGTTAATTAGAAAGGCAGGACTAACTTTGTCAGGACCCGCTTTTTTCTTTATGTTGAGTGACTTTATTTTACGTATAACATCCGGAATATTTATATATAAAGCGGGAATGTGGACCGATTCCTTTGGATGAAAGGGTGGAAGTTGAACATTTGGATTATCCTTATCATAAACATTTTTGAAGAAGTCAGCAAAGAAATTAACGATATCATTAGTATCACTACTGCTTTTCCCTTCGAAATGCATGTAAGTAGGTAGGCTAGGTTTATTTTTTCTTAGTGAGTTGATGTGTGTAAAAAAATTTTTAGTGTCCGAAGAAATAGACTTTTCTGTGTTGAGTATGTATGTTTGATATAATTTTTTGGTCAGTATTTTGCATTCAATTCTATATTTATGAAATATTTTGTAGTCTGAGATGGAGTTGCTCTCTTTGAAATTTTTGTGCCAGATGTTTTTGTTTTTTATTAATTGTTTTAAGTCATTATTAAACCATTTGGGAAACTTTGATGGTTTGAATTGAAATAATGGTACATATTTTTCGATAGCGGTGTTAAGTATAGAGTAAAAAGTTTCAAGATTATGGTTAACATTTTGGTTATTGTCTAAAAACGACCAATCTGCACTTTCTAAGTATTTTATAATCAGTGGATAATCTGCTTTGGCAAAATTGTATGAATGGTTAGGAAAAGTGTTGGAGTAAGTGTTAGGGAAGTTGTTCATAATGGTGATGTTTAAGGGACGATGGTGGGAATCTATGGGGAGAAGGGGGTCTATGGATTTACTTAACCCTACTGAAGGATCGCTACTAAATGCAAGGTCTAATAGGTGATGATTAGAATTGTATACATTATTAATTTGTTTGAGACCTAGGAAATTAGACATATTTATAATTTCACGAGCATTAGCAGTTATATTAGAGTGGATTGTTGGATTTTTACTTAGGGTAATCCAGTCTATATTTGGAATATTGTAATCACCGATTAGCAGCATCCTGGCTTCCGGATATTTGAGCTTGAGGGCCTCTACATCTTCAACGTGATAGACGTAAACTTGTGTTATTGATCCGGGTGGAATATAAACACATCCAAGAATAATTTTTCCCAGGTTCGTCTTGAGAAGTACGAAAATTTGTTCTATATTAATGTGTTTGCATTTTAATCTAGATGAAGTTATAGATTTGGTGACAGATATTAATACACCCCCTCCTCTTGATTTGGTGCTGGTAGTGGTACTTCTATCAAAGCGGTAGGTATTGTGAGAAGTGAAGCCTAGTTCTTCTGTATTAAAGGACGGATCCAACCAAGTTTCAGTCAGGAAATATATATGATAGGGATGGATTGGAATCGATGATCTTAGCTCATTAAGTTTGGTGCGGCAGCCTCTAATATTCTGGTAGTAACCCAATAGGGGTTTTAGTTTTTTGGATTAGTATTTACAATTACTGGTTTATTATTTTTGTATTTGATTGTGAGTCCTGTTTCACCGTTTTGAGTTCTTTGGTCTAGGGTTAATCGTAGATTGGCGAGATAGTTTCTTTGGGCTGGAGTTTGGTCGGAATAAATTTTAATACCAGGGTATTCGGTTATGCTGTTTTTTTTTCTCAATATATCTATGGCTTGGATGGGATTATCAAGCATAACTTTTAGAGGTCTGGGTTTGTCCGGTTTCTTGATCCCCAGACGAAAGGTCGTAATGTTGGCTCGTGTGATGGTTGAGTTTAGAGTTGTTAGTGTCGTTGAGATTCTCGTCGTATCGTCGGTAATTTTGTCGATTTGGGAACAGGCTGAGCTTTCGAGAAAATTGAAAATAATTAAGTTTTTCGACCGTTTTTTCCTCTCCTCGAGCTCATCAGCGGCTTCGCACATTGATAAGTTGGAAGAGTTTAAAGATTCATGTGGTGAGTTTGGTTCTATCAATTTTGATGAGACCATATGTTCGTAGGACTTAACCTGTCCCTCGAGGATTCAAACTTTGACACCAACATCTAACATGGTGCCAGAGAGGTTTGAAAGTTTGTTGAGTAATTTAGTCATCTGATCTTTAGTTAGTTTCAACCCTGGATCAGTAATGCTAGTATATAAGGTACTTATTTCTTCCTTTGCTTTATTAATGTACGAAAGTGCATCAGTGATACTCATTTTAAGTTTGATTTTTATTAATTAATTAATTTGTATAATACGGTGGTGTCAACCCTGTAACTGAGTTGTCTATGACACGATATTGTTTGGCTTGTTTAAGTATGTGTATTGTACTCGGGTGACAGTTGAGATTTTTAGTCAAATATTTACCGGTTGGCAGCTGCAACTATGATTACACAAGTTAATCTAGATCTGGTCAAGCACTCGCAACTAAAAATCACTAAAAAAGACTCCTTAGATCAATGTACACTGTTAAATATTGTGGAGCGAAAAAATACGTGACTATTGTGATTACTGATACTTTATAATCATGGTAATTTTTGATTATTTTTAGAATCTTTTTATCATCCGCAAAAAGCCAAAAGCGTGTGTGAGAAAAAATACTAATAATGTCGTTTATAAACAAGTTGAAAATAAGCGGGGCTAGATGTGCTCCTTGAGGAATGCAGGATGTTACTTCAATAATAATTTATTTTAGCTCTTTGTTTTCCAATTCTTACGTAATAATTAAATAAGGATAGCAGGGGGTTTCGTATACCTATAGCATATAGCTTGGCCATAAGGATTGAGTGGTTTACTTGGACAAAAGCTTTAGAAAAATCGGTATATAGAACATCTACTTGTGATTTATCTTTTAGGCCGTTGACGATGGTGTTGATGAAGGAGAGTAAGTTTGAAGTGGTAGATTTAGCAGATCTAAAGCTTTGCTATTCCTCAATCAGTACATTTTTGAAAATAGGAGTATCAACCAAAAGTATCCTTGAAAAGTGATATCATAATCAAAACGGCCAATGAGCGCAGTTTGACGCTTCGTAGGCACTATAATGCATCGTTTCCATTTCATAACTCAACCAACGGAGCTCATTTATAAACACATTTGGATTACTGCCTTAGGATGTTATATTTGGCCAAAGAAGTCAATTTTAACAAACTAGAAGTTATACAGAACAGAGCTATGAGATGTATACTGGGGAAAGGCAAATACGCTAGGATTAATCAAATGAGAGAGGAGCTAAATTGGATTCCAATAAAAAAGAGAATATCTACTATTTAATTTGTGCATAAAATTATGAAAAACAAAATGCTAAAATACTTTAAGGATGAAATTATTTTTAATAGAGACGTACATAATTACGAAACAATAAATATATACAGAGTTCGAAGGCCACAAATGAAATAAATCAAAATCACAGAACTGCCTAATGTATAGAAGACTAAAGATGTGGGATGAAATGCCTGAAAGTGTGAAAAATGAAGAAAGAATTAATGTATATAAAAAGAATTGTTTTTTTTAGTTAGTTTATACTCATGCAGTATAAACTAACTCAATAAAAAATAACAAAACAGGAGCCTTGAAAAGTGACATCATAATCAAAGCGACCAATGGGTCATTTCCGTTTCATCCGAATTTCAAATCACAAGGGGGCCAAAGAAGTTTCACTTCAAACATTCACTGCTTAAATGGCAATAAATGTAAGATCATTCTTGAATCAGTTCGTTGAATCAATTACCATATAAACGAATGAGCTTAGATTAAATCGTAAGACGTTCCGTAGGCTTTATTGAGATTAACGATAAATTTATAATTATTATACTGTATGTATTTATAAACATTAAGCAAGATTTCATTCGATAAATTTAAAGCTATTTTGCCATCGCAGAGGAAATGGGGAAGAAACGTTTTATGTTTTCTGTTAATTGGTAGTCATTTGATATCTATGGCGTTTTATCTCCTCTCATCCCATCTTTTAACGCACTTAACGGCCTACGGGTAATAGTGCCATTTTAACCTCTCTCTTCCTCTCGTAAGTGAGGCATATAACAGAAGAGAAGTTACAACGGAGCTCTCAGCGGCAGGATCATCCTGGAATCGCCTTAACTTCGAGAGCGATCGTAGGATTACGTTTTATTAATTTATACATACAATCGTTTTAATTTTATTGCGGGTTTTAATAAATTGGTTTTAATTTAATGTCAGAGAGTTGAAATTTGAATGCCGGATGGATGCCGGGTGAATATTAATAAAACAATCATTTACACAACGTTGTAAAAATCACTGGGAAATGATTATAAAAATTACAGGAAAAACCACATATACCCCATTCTAAACAATTGAAATTTCGAACGATTACACATGACGATATTAAGAATACATTAACTCATTAAAAGACACAAAGTCCGCCGGTATGGATGGCATCACCATAAATTTACTCATGTTCATGATTTATTGGAACCTCTCACTTATATAATTAATCTCAGCATATTACAGGGAATTTTCCCTAAACAATTAAAGCAAGGGCTCGTCATAACCATATACAAAAGTGGACATTAACAATTATAGGCCCATAACAATACTTAACTCACTCTCGAAAGTAGTTGAAAAAATAATTAACAAACAACTAAAAACACTTTTGGAAAGCAAGCAGCTACTCTCCGAAAATCAATTTGGCTTTTGGTAAAATAAGAGCACTGCTGATGCTATTATTGCTGTTACAGATTTTCTTGTTTCAAATTTAGATAAAGGTAAAAAATGCATTTTTATCTTCCTAGACCTCTCAAAAGCTTTTGATAATATCTCCCTTGACATCCTTGTCAATAAACTAAATACCATTGGTATAAGAGGGAAAGACCTAGAATTTCTTCAAAGTTACTTAGCTAATCGAACTGAAAGTGTAAAAATCGAAAACAAATTCAGCCAACCCCTCCGTATAACCTACGGAGTTCCCCAAGGAAGCATCTTAGGCCCTACTTTGTTTCTCATATACATAAACGATCTTTGTAACCTAATGATAGATGAAAAAATTGTAAGTTTTGCTGACGATACTGTACTACTCATTCAATCCGACACTTGGTTAGACGCATACAAAATGGCTGAGAAATCAATTAACTCTGTTAAAAAATGGCTAGATATTAATTCTTTTGTACTAAACACTACCAAAACAAAATACATTACTTTAAGTATGAATATCGTTGACCAACCTAATCAAGATGTTGAAATATTGTAACGTACTAATTTATAACAAGGCGAGTAGGTACTGGTTTTTCTTTTTTTGTTTTTACTATTTGTTAAGTTCGACACTTCAGTGTCGGGAGGTTGGCAACGCGGGTGGAAAAAAAAGGCAAGACGGCGGCAGACGTGGATTTACGGAATTTTTGACGGGAAGTTTTGGCGCTTCTGAAGCGTTTGTGGAATTCAAGTTTCCTTTTTTCGTGTTCCCAGTGTTTGAGAAGCTGTGTTTGGACCAACCTAAAGTTTAAGTTTAGACTTACGGATTTCAATACTTCGTTTGTGTGAAAGCACTATGAAACCAATACATGATTTTACTTCAATGGCAAGCCAGATCGTCGTGTAATAGCAGCAATTTTCGGAAGTGTGGCTTGGGAGGTTTGCTAAATGGTTGCGAAAGTTGCCCGGTCAGCGATGGCAGTCGTAACGGGATGATTGCTTCATAAAAACCGTTTTTTTTTGTTCCTCGAGTCAGAGAAGCCTAGTGCATGTGACTGCAAAGGTTCTGTGAAGGATGGTTGTCCGGCGCTTGTAATGCGGCAATCGACTTATGGAGTCTGGTAATCTCGAAGGTTGCTTGTAGAAGACAAAAAGAGCAAGGAGGAGTTCGCCTGGGGCGATGCGATTGAGGCGATCCGCAGCCAAGTTCTATGAGGGAGACCATTTTGCTGATGGCTTGTCGGGACCGGATGGAGTTCGTGGCCTTTTCCAAGATTCTACCGGAGCGTCGCGTATATACTAAAATATCTCTCTCTCTCTCTCTCTCTCTCTCTCTCTCTCTCTCTCTCTCTCTCTTCCTACTGAAAGGTAATTGATTGCCCTAATTTTTTACTTAATAGAACCCATGATAAATTATTATTCCAAATCTGTGAAAATTGTTTATTACTCTTATTACCGAAATCAGTATGGATGAAAGAAAAAGATCAATTAAATGCATGAAGAGTGGCAAGGCTGTGGGTTTCGACAATATTGCTGCCGAATACTTTAAAGGAGATAGTCGTATTATTCTAACATGGCTGTGCAGACTTTTTAACCAATGTTTAAAGGAGGGTTATACGCCATTAGATTGGAGAAGGGCTGTAATCATGCCATTATACAAAGGTAAAGGGTCACGTATGGAATGTGGGAATCATAGGGCTATTAGCCTTCTAAGTTCAGTGGGCAAGCTGTATGGTAGAATATTGATTGAAAGGGTAAGAATGGAAACAAAAGATAAAATATGGGATGTGCAAGGTGCTTTTATGAGTGGAAGGGGGTGCATGGACCAGATTTTCTCATTGCGTATGCTCACTGAGAAGTTTCTTGCAAAAAACCAGAAACTCTTCTGTGCCTTTGTAGATCTACAAAAAGCGTACGACCGAGTTGACAGGAAAAAGCTATGGAAGGTGTTGTCCAAGTACGGAGTGAATACGAAGCTCATTCAGGCAATTGCGTCGCTATATAAGGGAAGCGTTGCATGTGTTAGGGTGAACGGCGATTTTACGGAGTGGTTTGACATCACAAAAGGTGTTAAACAAGGCTGCGTAATGTCACCGTGGTTATTCAATCTATACATGGATAATTGTATGCAAGAATTGAAAGAAATGGGATTGGGCGCAAAATTGAGTAATCTGGAAGTATGTTGCCTTTTGTATGCTGATGATGCGGTGCTAATTTCTAGCAGTATGGAAGATCTACAGTCTCTCGTGTCTAGGATGAACGAAGTATGTATGAAGAATGAGTTAATGATGAATGTAAGTAAGTCTAAAGTCATGGTGTTTGAAAGAGAGAGTACGAAAACAGTATGCAATATAGTTGTGAATGATGAATACTTGGAGCAGGTGGATGAGTTTGTGTATCTGGGTAGTATGTTTACGAAAGATGGGAAGGCTGATAGAGATATTGAAAGAAGGGTGAATGCCGGTAACTCCATTAATGGAGGACTGAATGCCGTTGGCGGTAATAAAAAACTGTCCAAAGACGCGAAACTAGCCGTCCATAATGGAGTGCTGGTACCTACCCTGATGTATGGCAGTGAGGCATGGAACTGGCAGAGGAAGGATGAAAGCAGACTGAATGCTGTAGAAATGAGATCCCTGAGGCGAATGTGTGGTAAAACCATGTACGATCGTGAGAGAAACGTGGATATCCGCAAAGAATGCAAGGCTGACGTAAGCGTGATGTGTAAGATTAAGAAAGGGACTCTCCGATGGTTTGGGCATGTAGAGCGAATGAACGAGGAAAGGAGTGTAAGGAGAATATATGATGCAAATGTGAATGGTAGAAGAAGTCGGGGACGCCCGAGGAAGACATGGCACGACCAAGTGAATCAGATACTTGAGTCGGGCCATGTGAAGAGTCGGAATAATAGAAGAGCATGTATGAGACGATGTATGAATGTGAACGAGGCAAAGAGTGTGTGCCAAGATCGAGTTGTGTGGCGGTCCGTCCTCTCTGCCTACCCCTGCGGGGAAACGGCGTGATGGTTAGTTAGTTAGTTAGTTAGTTACTCTTTTTGTCAATCAATCATTGAATATTTACATGAAAGAAAAAAATGTGATAATGCGATAACGTTATATTTCTATTTTTTATAATGATTATTCATGGTGGAATTCCATTTAAACATACAGAGTGTCCGGGCTGCATTAAAATAAAGTGCATTAACTTCGGGAGGTGATTCTACATGATGGTAGGAGTAAAAAATATGAACAACTTTTTCCGAAATTCCAACTTTTTTTTTCTCATACAAAAAGACGTACCTACTAAAATTCCTTCGTGTGAGGTACGATCTTACTTGCTGAGAGCCTGCCGGGCACGATTGTGGCAACATTTCATGGTTTTGATTGGCCTGTATCGTAACAGCGGAAAATAATAAAGCTGGCCGAACACGCCGGTCTAACATTATCTTTTTACCACAAAACTACCTCTAAAAGTTGGAATTTCGAAAAAAGTTGAACATCTTTTTTACTTATAATATCGCGTAGAATCACCTCCCGAAGTAAATGCACTTTACTCCCAGACACCCCGTCTATTAAAGGAGTTTACTTTTTTTTCCATTTATTTTATTTGACCATTAAAGCCATCAGCCAGACCAGTTTCCCTATTAAATCTATCTCCAGACTGGTCCAATGATTTCTTAAACTGTGGTTTGTATGCACAACATTTTAATACCTCTTCGTCTCAGGCTTCGACCATATGCTGTCAGAAGGTCGGTATACTTCCGCTTTGCAATGAAATCCAAATAAATGGAATATTTGTGAACGTTTCCGAAAACGAAAGACTGTTATACGCTTTCAAATTTAAATATTAAAAAAACTATGTAAGCTTTTAAATACAACTTTTTAAATACAGATTTTAAACAGATTGAAAAATATCCTACGTTTTTTCTAACTAAAATTATTTGTGACGAAAAACGAAAAACAAATTAAAACACACATATTTTATCAGAAAAACTATTAAAACGTTATCGTATTATCACATTTTTTTCTTTCATTTATTTATTTATTTATTTCAAAAACATACGGCACAATATGTACCATTAACATAATTATATTTATAGATATATATATTATAATTCAATAACATAGAGAAAGTAACACATAAATGTAAAGTTAAATCTAAAAACAAAAGGTAAAAAAAGGAGTTAAGGTAATAAGTAGTAAAAAAGTAAGATGTATTGTCATACTTCCTGGGGCCAGGGTGATACTGAAGCCACGTAGGGTCCAGTGTTATACTTCTGGTCTCCAGAAATATGTCCCTCCCGGGGGGGGAACAAGTGTTAAGCAGGCCCCCCGGGGGCAATATGCCTCGGCTTGGAAGGCTCAGCTCAGGGTCGTAGGGCTCCTCCGAGGCTGTCGATGGCTGACTCCAATGAAACAAGGTTTGGGCACAATTCAAATGTATTCAATAATGCAAGGGTGAACAGTACAGGCAACCAGGTAAGCTGTTTAAGGCCTAGCATAAGAGAGAGAGAGAGGCACTAGAAATACTACTGAATTTAGGCTCGGAAATA
Source organism: Limnephilus lunatus (assembly GCA_917563855.2). Taxonomy (NCBI): domain Eukaryota; kingdom Metazoa; phylum Arthropoda; class Insecta; order Trichoptera; family Limnephilidae; genus Limnephilus; species Limnephilus lunatus. The sequence continues at coordinate 3,147,156 of OU830599.1, forward strand.
CTATAAGAGGGTTTAAAATCTCACGTGGCGTCGTACGGATGCAGGCAGCTTCCTACGAAGTGGAGAGATCTAGAGCAAAGCTCATAGATCGGGTGCAGGAACAGGGCGGCTCGGGGTGCGTGGGCGGCTTCTCGGCGTCATGGTGGGCGGATTCGGTCAGCTTACCGAACCGGTGGGTGATAACGGTGAATTAAGCGGCTATCGGCATGGTAGGCGGATTAAAAGCCGGGCGGCCAGGGCTGCCATGGTATAAAGTAGGCGGCAGTAGGATTATACAGGCGTCTGTCGTGATAGCACCATACTTGTTTCGTAAGTGAAGACTTAATTAGCCGCGTCAAAGGGTGGCATACTGCCCGACAGTACGTAGTAGTGCGTACGACCGCTCGCGCCGTTGTCTGAAATATGTCTGTTGCTTCGGTGAACGGTGGCCGGAGTTCTCTGTCCGTGATGAGCGAGACGGAAGACTCGAACGTGTGCCCTATAAGGTAATGTCTTCTGCCATTGGCTGGATTTCGCGCCGTGTAGCCATATATGGTAATGTCTTCTGCCAGCCTGAGAGGGACAGCAATAATCACGCGAGAATGTACATGTACTGAGCACGTGACACACAGCTGCCTGCCGCTTGTATAGTTCGTTCGTAGGATTTATGGGCAACCTGCCGCTTGTATAGTATGTTCGTATGAATTATGGGCAACCATAACACTACCCTCCTCCCCCTGAAAAATGAAGGGAAAAGGCAGCGAGGCTGATGCAGGGGACCACGACCTTCCATACAGCATGTGATGCGATGATTGCCACAATGTGAGGTACAGAGCTACCTCTTCACCAGGATTTAAACACTCCCTACCTAAGAGCCAACAAAATTTTAACTACCTGTGAGCCAAGCTAAAAAAACTAGCAAAAAACTGAACAAAGGTTGCCAACTCTCTCAAGAAATTAAAAAAATGTGACGTACCTAGTGCGATACAAGACACGCTAACGAAGGTGCATGAAGAAATAAAGAAAACATGACCCTTCCGAGAAGGATTACTACCATGTAAAAATCTTAAAATTAGACAAAAAATTTCCAACCCTATTCCTGTTATGGAATATTGTACGCTGACCAATGTCATGAAATGATCGAAACCAACTCATATTCGCGTCTTACAATAGAATTCTTAAAATTATACAACTTTGTTTTTATACACTTTATTCCTGTTATGGAATATTGTACGCTGACCAATGTCATGAAATGATCGAAATCACTCATATTCGCGTTTTACAATAGAATTCTTAAAATTATACAACTTTGTTTTTATACACTTTATTCCTGTTATGGAATATTGTACGCTGACCAATGTCATGAAATGATCGAAATCACTCATATTCGCGTCTTACAATAGAATTCTTAAAATTATACAACTTTGTTTTTATACACTTTATTCCTGTTATGGAATATTGTACGCTGACCAATGTCATGAAATGATCGAAACCAACTCATATTCGCGTCTTACAATAGAATTCTTAAAATTATACAACTTTGTTTTTATACACTTTATTCCTGTTATGGAATATTGTACGCTGACCAATGTCATGAAATGATCGAAATCACTCATATTCGCGTCTTACAATGGAATTCTTTAAATTATACAACTTTGTTTTTATACACTTTATTCCTGTTATGGAATATTGTACGCTGACCAATGTCATGAAATGATCGAAATCACTCATATTCGCGTCTTACAATAGAATTCTTAAAATTATACAACTTTGTTTTTATACACTTTATGCTATTTTCACAATTCAATTCCAACCCAAATGTTAGTTTCCCGCACTCTCAGCTTGTCATGGTTTGTCTGGTTTGCATTTAATTATCAGGCATAAACGACCATCCTCTCATGTTCGCATATAATTGTAAGGTAATGCTACAAAACCTATCATGAATATTAATTTTCAGGCATAATATGAATCCTCTCATGTTTTCTCGACTCACCCTCGGTGACCCGTACAGCGCTGTACTTGGTATACTAGAAATATACCCTTGCCGCAACGACATAGACAACCGGATAGATCCCTTGGAATCCTCACGGTGAACTTGCGTTCGACGAAACCACATAGGACACCCTCTAGGTGTTCCCACCAAAATAACCAGACGAACCGTAATGACCATAAGTGCAATTACATTATTCTCTAATAAGAACAATACGACCCGAATGACATAACTTTATGACATTACCGAGCTAATTTACTCAACTGGGTGCATACTTTTAAATCTTCTTACTACGAGAAGTACTACTCCTTATTTGAATACAGTGATATAGCAAGTTACAAAACACCGTACAATTGCGTCCTGATATGGCAAGGACTTTACACGCTGGCTTACCATATTGATACCGAAGTAATCAATTACGTGTTTACAAAATATTTATATAGTAATTTAATTAATTACATTTATCATAATTAAAACACTTGAATATACATTTGTTTACCCACCAAAAACTCTATGTGTGTGAGTACAATTTTGTTAAATAACTTTCAATTCGAGTTTGTCTCAACTCAACTTAAACTCTCAGGGTTTGACTACGTAAGGAGAGAAGAAAAAAAAATTAAAATAAATAACAACAACGCCACGTATTTTTACACAAAAAATACGAAAATTTAATACTACCGACAATGTTATTAGAAGAGGAAAAAATTTTTTTTAATTGAGTAACGAATTTCTTCCTAACACCGGAATCATATATACTTTAATTGTTCGGAAATTCGCGTTTCCAACAATCTTCCTGCTCTAATTCTAAGGAGTTTAGCCATCCTATCACGCTTTGGATTATAGTTTACCTGCCGAATGACACGTTAGGTCGATACCCAAGTTCCATCCTATCGGACTTGTAACAGCTCTATAATACCACACAACGAGTAACCGTTGTTATATGATCGCGGAAGAAGGTTAAAATTCGATACCACCACAACCTATGTGAACCGAATAGTGTTGTCTATTGGGCCTATTCTGATAACCAAAATGTGGTAATATTATTATTACATTGCCTTTTCATTGTGAATTCACTCCAACATACGCTAGAATTGAGACATACCCCGTTAAGGAGTGGGTAACTACCCGATTGTGAACGTTTTACCGCCCCAATTTCTCCTATATCGCAACGTGTGAGATGTCCAATACTATAACGATTTAACCTACATGTGAGAATAATTCGACAATGAAAGAGATTGAAAAACCCGAAAAAAAAAGGACAAAAAATAAAAAAAATTATAATTGAAATGATATTTCCATTTATACATGACCTTATATTAATATATACACAAGGTTATTTACAACCATAAGGTTCCTAAGTTTCTTACTACCCAATGACCTATCCCAGTATGAGAGAGCTAGGTGCCTTTATACCTACCACTTGTACAAGAATTTTCTTATGCCGTCTCTTGCCAACGAAAAGAAAAGAATATGCTTGCATATTCTTTCATTGCATCTAAAATTAAGTACTTTTTAGAATGCAAATTGTTCCACGAAAATAGAAATTAGGTCTCTACTTCGGTCCCGGGCAGGATACTGAATACCTAACGCAGTTTTTTCTAATGAAAAACCTAGCCTAATTTAGGGTTCCTTGAACTACGCCCTCAATCAGTGTAACGTGTCGTGTTTCTTAGACGAATTTATATACTTATGTAACCATATTCATATATAAATTTAAAAAAAAAATTTTTTTTTTTAAAAAAAACAACCTAAGTGGCTACGCACTAGGAGAAAGTAATAAATTATTACTACCAATAATAGTCATTACAATAAATGAACTAAATATCGCATCAGTAATTTCACTAGTGTAAGGTGAGTTACCTCTTTTTTTATAATAAAAATAATGACAACAAGTCTTCACGTGCAGACATACCGGCGTCCCGGATTGTCAACACTTGTGATGACGATCCATTAAGAAAGGAATTGTATACTTCTCTAATAACAAAGGTTAAGTTATATGCATTATAACCTCGTACTAACCACTAGGGTTCATGACGTCCTTGGGTTATATATAAAAGACAATACAATACATGTACCTCGTGAATAAATTTACAATTTTTTATTAAGGTCATCCAATGATGGACAATAATGCTGACTAAGTCATGTAATCAATGAAACTGATACATATTCGCATTTTACAACCTTATGTAGAGGACAATACAATACATGCACCTCGTGAATAAATTTACAATTTTTTTATTAAGGTCATCCAATGATGGACAATAATGCTGACTAAGTCATGTAATCAAATGAAAATGATACATATTCGCATTTTAAACCCTTATGTAGAGGACAATACAATACATGCACCTCGTGTTTAAAATTACTGTGTTATTATAATTCGTAACCAATTTCTTTTCCTACTGATGGACTAATTTCCATACTCTGTTCTGTTTTTCTGTTTTCCTCTCCGTGTAATTCTCAGGATACGCCTCCTATAGCGTCGGTCATATTATAAGGATACCTCCTATAGCGTTTGGCATATTATAAGGATCTCTCCTATAGCGTCGTATAATTATCAGGCTATACTATAATCCTCTCGTGTTTTCAAGAGATACGTTTGCAAACGTCTATCTCCGTGTGGCCACACCGTTACGTTCAGAGAACAGTAACCTTGCCTTAGTTCACCAACACAAATGAGAAATCACCTTCCTCAAATGCCTGTGCTTCGGCAAAATAAACACATAAAAATAACACAATATCCAAAAAAACAGAACTTCATTAATTATTTAAAAATTTATGATACTACAATTTCTATAAAATTTCTCTTTAAAAGGTTACTCTATATTTAACAGGAATCGTTTCCAAATTTTAATAACACAGATTTAATAACACCGCTATACGATGCGTAATACACACTGACTAAGTCGCTCAAATACCTAAGTATTCAATTCGTGTGTTTATATTTTAACATTACATGTTATAAGCTAACAATTTATATACATAAAAAAAAATGAATCATAACTGAATTGCTAACGACGTTGCTTCTTACTACAACTTTCAAAATTTAAAACTTTTACTTGCTTGACTGATTATTTGAAAATTCCTTTTTTAAAAAAATTCCATGTCTATTATTTATTTACTCTTAATTTAACAATATTATCCGATGATAACTTTTTTTTTTACTAATAACTTTTCACTATAAGTCTCAGATTAATCTCAACTTTCCTGTTCATAACTTTTTTAACTTTTGTTTACTTTACTATCATTTTGTTTTAAAAAAAAATTCCATTGTATTTAACTATATAAGGCGCCATGACATTTTTCTAAATTAGCTATGTCAAAACTATACGAATTTACAATTACCTAAAACTTACTTGAGGGGTTAATTCTCTATTTCCAATTCTATCCTATATCACAAATTCCTTTTTTTTTTTTGTTCAAGATTTCACATCTTAACAATCCCACTATGCCCTAATTCTGAGGAAGGCATTCCTATAACGGTTCGAAACCAGAATTGTATACGCGGTTACCTATGTATCCGTAGTACATTTCTTGAGTCTATTACTCAATATCTATATGATATACTTTCCTAACAACGATCACGTTGTCATATTATGTAATACAAGAAAAAAAAGAAGAAGACAATTTCTTATAATTTTATAACCCTTTTCTTTATTACAAGTAAGCCATTAATAATTGGATTCTATTCACTATTTGTTTTTGTTACTAAATGACAATCTCGATTTAACTGTAGTGGTTTACTTTTTAATTCTATGTTTTAATAATTTTCCACAGATGTTTCCAAAAAAACTTATTTTATCTTTTCTATCCTGAAGTCTATTATACTGTTATTCATTCATGTAAATTTGTTGCCGAAATCATTCCTACATTCTTATGAAAAAAAACTTAATTGAAGCTAAATATTTAAATGTTCTTTGTTCGAGAGATTATTCTGTTAAATTTGACAAGGATTTCACTTTAAAAATTCTTCGTTATTTTCTATTTAAAACGATAATTTTTAACATATGATGCTATTCACTTGTTTCTTTTGAAGTGTCTTTCCCAACGATAGTTTATTTTATTATCCGCATACTACTATTTAGAGTGGGATAGTCCCGATTAAAAAACAAAACATGTTCCAATACTGTCTCTATGGTAAATACCTATAGCATATACAAAATTTTATTATTAAACCTTCCTTAGATAACCATTCGAAAAAAAAACAAGTATCTAGTAACGTATACCTTGAAGTTTGGAATTTATTCTTTAAATGATGTTCTACTGTTTTTCACTAATTTATTTAATTTTCTACCACTTAGTACGAAAGCAATTCAGATAGATTTTAAGAGACTTAAACTAACAAAAAAACACTTATCCAATTATATACATTGATATACACGTTGCCTTGTTTATATACATTTTATATACAAGTTTGTTCCCTTCCCGAACGTTTATTACTTTAACAACATTGTGTTTTCTAATTTGTGTAATATGGAGTATTAATTCAATGATGTACGATCTCTAACCGTGGGTTCATGACACTCATGATTTTCAAACGAAACAACATTAAACTTCTAAGAACTATACTATTTTTAACCGATCTGTACCTAAACTTTTGTTTCTTAAAAAAAACTTTTGACTGAATTTGTTTATTCCTTTTCCTTCTAAAATTTATGCTATTAATCTACATTTGTCCTGAACTGTTCATTAATCCAATACGCAGTTAGCTACTCTGCCCTAGACAATCAACAATCAAAATTACAATTCTAATTTATTATAATGTATTAACAATAAATTAAAACTTCTATGAAGAAAAATAACAATTGTGGCTTTAACTAATATTACAAGGGAAGCTCTCCATATTAACTTATTCTGTTTTGAAAATTAATAATACGTTGCTTTAAAATTTCTCTTTTATTTTTGTTACTTTAAAATTTCTCTTTTACAACGTTATGTAACGTCGTTTTCCATTTTGCGTTTTAAAACTACCTATTGAGAGAAACGAAAACTAACTTTATAACTTGTACTCATTATTTATTGAACTTTTCGTTTAACGTTTATTTTATAATTCAACTTCCGGGATTCGTTAAACTCAACACATTGTTTTCGTAAAGTTAAAAAAGCTCTTTTGGGGACTACGCCTCTATCCATCAACATTTTTCTTATTACCGACGCGTTTGCTTTCTCGAAATTTAATATTCTATCCATTATTGGTATGGTGGCCTCCATGATTTTGCGTTATTATAATGAACAAAGCAAAAAAAAATTTCGGACGAATAATATAAGACGAGAGCAGTTGCTGGCAGTCGTATTTACAACTTCCTATTACAGGGGAACGGATGTGAACGAGCACAATCCGACAGCAGTTAAAACCTTTTATTGGAAACAACCACTGCTCTTCAAGGAAGAAATAATACAACTTACACAGCTGGAGATTTTAAAATAACGAGATTCATTACTCAATTAAAAAAAATTCCGCGCGAATGACGAACAACTCTGACTGCCGCGATGGAACGTAATAGCTTGAGAATGCTACTGTAGTAAGCGATGTTTAAAATACCTAACACTCGAATAGCACTAGCCGACGGACTCGCGACGTTTAGAATAATTCACACAGAACTACCGTTGTTGATGGGAGCACAAATATAAAATATTTATAGCTAAGATTACATAATTATGTTTCTAGGGAGACAACAATCGACAAGACCTCGGCCCAGTTGGCGCGCCAGTGTCATACTTCCTGGGGCCAGGGTGATACTGAAGCCACGTAGGGTCCAGTGTTATACTTCTGGTCTCCAGAAATATGTCCCTCCCGGGGGGGGAACAAGTGTTAAGCAGGCCCCCCGGGGGCAATATGCCTCGGCTTGGAAGGCTCAGCTCAGGGTCGTAGGGCTCCTCCGAGGCTGTCGATGGCTGACTCCAATGAAACAAGGTTTGGGCACAATTCAAATGTATTCAATAATGCAAGGGTGAACAGTACAGGCAACCAGGTAAGCTGTTTAAGGCCTAGCATAAGAGAGAGAGAGAGGCACTAGAAATACTACTGAATTTAGGCTCGGAAATACTATAAGAGGGTTTAAAATCTCACGTGGCGTCGTACGGATGCAGGCAGCTTCCTACGAAGTGGAGAGATCTAGAGCAAAGCTCATAGATCGGGTGCAGGAACAGGGCGGCTCGGGGTGCGTGGGCGGCTTCTCGGCGTCATGGTGGGCGGATTCGGTCAGCTTACCGAACCGGTGGGTGATAACGGTGAATTAAGCGGCTATCGGCATGGTAGGCGGATTAAAAGCCGGGCGGCCAGGGCTGCCATGGTATAAAGTAGGCGGCAGTAGGATTATACAGGCGTCTGTCGTGATAGCACCATACTTGTTTCGTAAGTGAAGACTTAATTAGCCGCGTCAAAGGGTGGCATACTGCCCGACAGTACGTAGTAGTGCGTACGACCGCTCGCGCCGTTGTCTGAAATATGTCTGTTGCTTCGGTGAACGGTGGCCGGAGTTCTCTGTCCGTGATGAGCGAGACGGAAGACTCGAACGTGTGCCCTATAAGGTAATGTCTTCTGCCATTGGCTGGATTTCGCGCCGTGTAGCCATATATGGTAATGTCTTCTGCCAGCCTGAGAGGGACAGCAATAATCACGCGAGAATGTACATGTACTGAGCACGTGACACACAGCTGCCTGCCGCTTGTATAGTTCGTTCGTAGGATTTATGGGCAACCTGCCGCTTGTATAGTATGTTCGTATGAATTATGGGCAACCATAACAGTATAAAAAGAAAGTATAACGTAAAGCATAAAATATGAAGTATAATGTAAAAGTAAAGTTAAATAAAAAGTTTAAATGCAGGAAATAATACAGTAAAAATTAAAATGTATAGACTACAAGATATCTTTAAGAATAATAGAAAGCTCAAAAGTTATAAATATAAAAAAGTAAAGAGTAAGAAATGCTCTTAGGAGCAAAAAAATGTAGATAATATATAATTTAAAAAACATAAAAGAGTTTTAAAGTACCTATGATATGTTTCTAATCCATGATATTAGAGTGCGTAACTGGTAGGACATATTATGGTTACATGATTATTTTATGATTATGTGGTAGTACTAGCAGACAAATTTTGTTTAATGCATCTTTTGTATGATGACAGACTTTCGGCATGATCGAAATGAGCAAATTCATTACCTAAAGTATGTAAACGATGTATTATTGATTTTTGTTCTGCATTACTGAGAGTATTGTTGCAATAATAAGGTGTTTTGAGTCGAGTTGTTCTACTAGGTACATGATAGTTTATTAACGAAACTAGTTCAGGGGAGTCAAACCAGTTATTGTTTATTTTAAATAAGTAAATTAGATCATTAAGTTTTTTTCTATCTTTTAACGATAACAGTCGCATTTTTTGTAAAAGAGAATCATAGTTAATTTCATCCACAGGAATTCCTAATTTAAAATTTATTGATCTGAGAAATTCGTGTTGGATTCTTTCAATGGAAATTGCATGTGTTTTGTAGAAGGGGTTCCATATGGGGTAATTATATTCTAAATGACTTCTAACTAGAGTTGAATAAAGTATTTTAAATTTAAATATATTTTTGAAATCTTTCGATATTCTTGTAATGAAGCCCAACATTTTCATTGCCTTACTAGTAATGATATTAATGTGGTTAGTAAATAATAGTTTTGTATCAAAAGTTATACCGAGGTCTCTTATTTCAGGTACTGACAATAAACTATGGTTGTACAGTGAATAATTGTATTTGATAGGGTTTTTTATTCTGTAAAAACTCATGATTTGACATTTCTTAATATTAATTGTAAGTTTGTTTATGGTACACCATTCTGCGAATTTTAAAAAATTGGATTGTAGGGACAAGCAGTCGTACATATTTTTTATGATTTTATATATTTTCATGTCATCGGCAAATAATAATACATTAACATCAGAGAATATGGAAGTGACATCATTAATAAAAAGAATAAACAATATTGGACCAAGGTGCGAACCCTGAGGCACGCCACTAGTGGCTTCAAATTCGTAAGACAAGTGTTCTTTAATAAAGACAGTAAGTACACGTTTTGATAAGTAATTCTTAATCCAGAGTAATAAGTTACCACTTATTCCTAGTTTTGACAATTTATTTATAAGAATTTTAATGCAAACCTTATCAAAGGCTTTACTAAAATCTGTATAAATCGAGTCAACTTGTTTTCTATTAGCAAGGGCACCTGAGATAAAATGTTCGTACAGTGTTAGTTAAGGTAGATCGTCCAGAGATAAAACCATGTTGAAATGATGAGATGTTACATTTTATACAAGAACATATTTTTTGAAGAATTAACTTTTCCAAAATTTTTGGTATCGACGATTGTATGCATATTGGTCTGTAATTTTCAACTAAAGACTTGTCTCCGCTTTTAAATTTTGGAGTGAGAAAGCTATTTTTCCAAATTTGCGGGAACTTGCCTGTTAAAAGTGATTGATTAAATAATAGGTACAGTGGGTAAGAGACACTACCCCCACAGTTTTTAAGAAATATGGGTGGAATTTTATCTGGCCCTGAGCTAGATTTAGGCTCCAATAGTTTGATACATACTGCAATTTCTTTAATCTCAATATGTATCTGAGATAGTTGTAAATTTATATCTGACTCAAAGTTTGGAATGTCTTCATCAGGGATATCTGTTTCATACACATCCTTAAAAAAGTCTGCAAACAAATTGACAATTTCATTGATTTTACAGGAAGTTTTCAGTTGGTAGTGCATAGTTTCAGGTATGCCTAGGTTATTATTATTTTGGGATTTACAATAGTTGAAAAAAAAATTTACATTGTTAACAATCGAAAATTCAACATTCTTAATATAATTATTATAACAAATGTTTGATAATTTATTACAATCTTTTCGCAACTTGCTAAAAATTGTAAAATCAGAAAGACTTTTTGTTTCTTTGTATATTTTATGGGCTTTTTTCTTCTCAATTACTTTGTTAATGAGGTCCTTGCTAAACCAGCTAGGGAAATTTGAAGATAATTTATAACTAATCGGAACAAACTTTTCTATGGCTTTATATAGATGATCATAAAAGGCTTTAATATTTTCATCGAGGTTACATCCTTCTAATATAGACCAGTCAGTGTTATATAGATAATCACGTATTGCAACATAATTGGCTTTATTAAAGTTGAGAAATTGCGTCTGATTTTTAAATTGGCATTTTATAGGGTTACATAATATGGTAATGTCTAAAGGTGGGTGATGAGAATCAGGGGCAAGAACTGAGTCGAGTGACTTATCAACCGCAGTTGACATGTCGGTACAAAGAACAAGATCTAATAATCTATTATTGTCATTTTTTACATTGTTTAATTGAACTAGGTTAAGGAAATCACATAATTCAACTATTTCTTTTTCTGTTTCAGATAGGCTAGGGTTTTGTGATACTGTAGAATTGTCGCGGGTGCCCCAATTGATTTTTGGTAAATTGTAGTCACCGATGATAGTGATTTTACTGTTTGGAAATTTGAACGACAGTTGTTCAATATCCTCAAAATGACTTTTGTATACACTTATGTCCGATGACGGTGGAATGTAAACACTGCCTATGATATTTTTTTGATTTTTACCGTTTAATAAGATGTAAAATGTAAACTTACTCCACATTACAATTTTTGGTTTTCAGAAGTTTTGAAGGATGAGCCTTGTTGACAGCTATCATGACGCCACCGCCTCTAGATTTAGAGCTGGTATGTTGACTTCTGTCAGACCGGTAAATATGATGGTGGGGTAAATATTCAATGATTGATTGACAAAGAGAGTAAAAAACAATTTTCATAGATTTGGAATCGAGTATGTTTCTAATGTTTTTGAAGAAATACATATGATTTCTAAGTTTATTCGTGATAAGTAGGTAATGTACATTCCACTTAATATATTGATCAAATGTAAGACCAAGGCATTTGATATGGTCCGTTCGATCTAGGCAAGGACATTGACAGAATGTATCGTGAATACAAGAACATTCATGTACTTTTATTGTAACGAATTGTCTTGCAATCCGCAACTCCACACACCAAGCGAGACTCCCACTCTACGCAGGGTCTGTGGGAAATGTTTGACGGGGTAAATCAAAAGAACAATAATTTATCATGGGTTCTATTAAGTCAAAAATTAGGGCAATCAATTACCTTTCAGTAGGAAGAGAGAGAGAGAGAGAGAGAGAGAGAGATTTTAGTATATACGCGACGCTCCGGTAGAATCTTGGAAAAGGCCACGAACTCCATCCGGTCCCGACAAACCATCAGCAAAATGGTCTCCCTCATAGAACTTGGCTGCGGATCGCCTCAATCGTATCTTTCCATTTGAATTTCTATTCCACTTTCTTTGAATTTCTATTCCAATTCCTTTCTCATTCCACCATGAATAATCATTATAAAAAATAGAAATATAAAGTTTTAAATTAATAATTCTCCAATTTTTTTAAACCTTTTTAATCTACTTAACCAAAAAGGAATTGATTAAACGCAATATGCTTTCATGTAATTTGTTAAAAAACGAGCAATTTGTGCATAACCTATTTAATCCAATCTCGTTAATTCGATTGCAGCGTTAAATGATTTTTATTGGCAATCTGTTTGAGTGAGGCGATAAACATACCATTTATTCCCCCGAGTGGATAATGCGAACATGCAACTACCCCAATCATAAAGAGCTTTCAAATAAATGTGAAAATGGATGCAATTGTAACAGAACCTCCGTGGCAGGGCGGTAGAATCTTTGCCTCCGAAAGCGGATACCATGGGTTTGAAACTGGACATTATATAAATAAAAATAGTGTATAATACATTTTGTACCACCGTTCTAGAGTGGCACGTAGGTACTCTCAGAATCGCCCTGGTAAAATACTCATTTCAGAATGGAAACTTTGCTTTTGCTGTGTGTAATGACCTGATCTGAATAGCCGGGTACTATTTATTTATTTATTGAAAAAAATAAGAAATACATGAAAACATAAGCTGCACATCTCACTAGGGGATTCCTGTATCGAGATATGCAGTTTTACAATAAAGTAATTTAAAAAAAAAAAAAAAAAGAAACATACATATACCTAAACTTAAAAGAAATATAATAATAAACCTACAAAAGAAGCACTGAGTACAATTATTTAAACATTACTAATTAATAATTATTACAGCTGGGCAGTATGCTCATTGTTGACAAAAATAACATTATACTGTAAACTAAATATTAAAATATGTAAATACAAGGTACCTGTTGTGGCTTACCAGATGCAATAATAGGGTGATCATACCACAGTAGCATTAAATTATTAACAAAAAATAAATAATAATAAATAATTATGTAATAAATTTATATAGTTTATGAAATAAATATAATATATTAAGTAAATATGTAGATATAAATAAATTAAACAAATAATATAATATAATATAATTATGAGTAAACAATAATAAAAAATTTAATAATAATAAGTAAATAAACATAAGTAAATAAAGTACATAATAATTATGAGTAAATACTAATAAACAATTATAATATTGTATAGTAAGTAAATTATGGTACGAAAGAAGTAGATAATAGTAAGTAAATACTTATAACAATAAGCAAATTAAAAAGTACATAACAATAAATAAGTTAAGTACATACAGAGTAATTAAATATGGATTGTATCAAATATAGCTTAATTCCATAGTGATTTATATCCTATCTATTCCTCTTATATACTATCCATTTATATACTATCCATTCCTCCTCTTTTCCATCTCCCTCCCCTATCTGCTTTCTTCTACCTCACTTCAAAATATGGATGCCAGACGCCGTAGGCTCACTGGCCTCGGGAAGTTTAGCCATGTTTTGTAGCGTTATTTTAGTGGAACTGTTGAATTAATTAAAAGAACCTCTCATCGTAACATAAGATAGAACGACTATTGATTATAATAATAACTTATGCTTTTTTATATTAGCATTTACTATTATAATAATTTCATAGTGGCGGCTCGTGACTTTTGGGTGTGCTAGAGTGTTAAGATTTAAAAAAAATTACATTATTGATATTTTTCCGTGTTCAGTGCACTGCCAAACTGAATTTTTCTAAAAAACTTTTTGCTAAAATCGAAATTTCGTTAGAAAAAGAAAAGTTTTCAGCTACAACAACGTCAACAATACCATTTTTTAAATATTAGCACTCACAAGTCACAAAAGTCACAGTGTCATCAATCTATTGTGTAATTCTCTCGTAGTGTAATTTTATCCGTGTGTAATTCAGTTCATATATAATGTAATATTGGTACCTACGTAAAATTCATGATTGTGTAATTTCGTCCCGACACCTAATTTCCCATGAAAAATGACTTACTTTTAAAAACTTGAAAAATTTTTAAAAAAAAAAAGAGTATCAACTTTGATATTATATGGTGAAAAAACCGTTAAAATGTAAATCAATTCAGCCTGCGAGCTATTTTGAACTGCGTATTTATGAGAATCCTAAACTGAAAAAGTATTATATTAGTTACCTAACTGACTAACTGTGTGAACTGTGTAACTAACGTACAGAAATCTTATCATCGTATCATAAAATCGTATCATGTTTATCGACTGAGCGTAGCCAAGTCCTGTTTTATATCGATCGTTTTGCTTTTCGTCTGATATGATATTGAGATAATGTCGTTCAATGTCAGCTATTTAAAATTGTGTAAACACTTTATTAATAATGGCCAAATATTAAACGGGTTAAAAACCAATTCGGTATAATCACCATTCACTTAGTGAAGCAGGAATAATAGACTCACATTTTCAAAAACTTCATGGTAAAATACTAGTCCCTCTATCATTTACTGGAACAGGGGCTTTTTTATTCAAAAGGCAAAAACGAGTGAGTACTAGTTGGTCGTACTGACAGCTTTTCACGAAAATCATTCTTAGTTTTCCGGTTTTGTAATTTCAAAATAAAAAGTGATTGGTTGGATGATAAACGGAATCATTTGATGAGACGTTATGAATGCAAACCGTTTTCAACTTGTATGCTTGTACCAACCGGCGTTTTTCTGCCATCATCAACGAAATCCGCAATCATTATTGACGTCAGTAACATCAGCTCGACATGGGCAAAACTGAGGATCTGGCTCATCCTTTGGTCCTTCGAGCCGGATTTGAATTAGCGGCCAAAGGATTTACAGTACATCTCAGAAAAAGACAAAAAAACATTCCCGCATTACGAATAAACAGACGATATTGGAACTAGAAGGTAGCATGAATTTGAACCAGTGATGCCCAGGTGTGAACTAAATACTTTTCACCATTCGGCTACTACTTGGAAGAGTATATTATCAACGAACATGATAATGATAAGTATTATCCAACCAACTAGCGCAAAATATTTACTTACCAGGTACTTCCATACCTCCATCTTCGTGTCCTTCCACTCTCCGAAACAATGTTCGAAATTGCTATACCAGATCTGAAAAGTACTTCCCCAGCTTTCTCCCCTCCATCTCCTTCCCTTTCCCACTACCTTCAGCTTAACAGTATTCTCCAATTGGGGATGCCATAGTCTCACTGACTTCAGGCGGTTGGGAGATGTTGAGAATCTTGTGCGGCATTCTTTAAGAAAAAATAAAAACCTAAATCGTTACTAAACACAATCTCGAAATGCCCGTTACAATATTATCAAATTTTACAAAAAATCTATATCTTTTTTTAGTCTAAGCCACATCTCAAAATATTATGATAGCAAGATTTAATGGAATTTCATCGAAAATAAGCTGTTCGAGCTAATACAAAGCCGATCATATTAAGTGAGATTAGTTAGACAAATCTACCGTAAATAACATGGATAACTTAAAGCGTTTAGCATAAAAATTGATCATATTATATTGATTCTCAAAGTAAAATAGATGAGAAAAAAGAAAACAAACACAAAGATGCCGAATGACGGGAATATATTGATATTTATTTGGGGGTATCAGGTGGTAGAAGGAAGCACCCAATATCAAATGTATTAGGGTGACATAATCCCCGAAGCGGTGGTAATGAGGTGATGTGGTAGTTAGGGGGGGTGGGGGAGGCAATACAATCCATCCCCCACATCTGACGACCCCCTCCCCCCTGCAAGACCCCACCACAATCACTTCAGAGGGGCTGATCGCTTCATCCCCATAGACAAATGGAAATAGGTCCAACTGTGTCTGAAAAATGCCACTTTGAGTGGACAAAGAAAACGCTTTGATAGGAGTAAAAAAATATCTGCAATTCTCATTTTAGAATTGCTATGTCTATTTGCGATTTAACCGTGCCTAGATTTTATTGCTGTTTTTTACGCTACAGTATTTTGTTATTTTCTAGTCTTGTTAAACGCCGTTGAGGTGAGGTTTTACAAAACTGTGCTTTAAAATCCTTTAAACTTTCTTATTATTATTACTAGCACAGACGCAAGAAAATAAACACTACACACCGATCTGGACTCCTTTGTACGAAGCCAATATCGAAAGAATTCTTTTCGAATTACACCAAATCTAAACTTCAACTTCCTTCATACACGACGCTTAATTTTTGACTAAGCCTTGTTATTTAAAATTCTTTTATTTATAAAAACAGTGTATTATAAACGAGTTCTGCTTCGTAATTATTTTTATTGTTACAGCTGTTTCGCCCTCTAAAGGCATTATCAAACTGTCCTTGTTACCACCTACAGACGAGGTATTTATAACATTTCTAGACAGGTACTTATGACGAAAAAATGAAATGCTTTTATTTTTATTACCTGTCTCCATTTTAACTTCCCAGTAAAAAGATTGAAAATATTAATGGTTAAGTTTCCCAATTAATGTGTTCTTTGAATCTAAATTATTATTTTTAATTAGTAAACTAATGTTTAATACAAGATTTTTATGCATAGCACAAAGGGTAACAATTATTATAGGCAATAATTATTAGCCTGAAACACTCACACCGTCGGCGGCATTTATCTTTTCTCGGGAGATTTTTTCAATGTTGATGAGTGTTTCAGGCTAATAATTATTGCTTATAATAATTGTTATTCTTTGAATCTAGTTCAAAGATTCAAAGAACACATGCGATCGTTTAAAAATAATAATAAATTACAATCACAATTTACCAAACATCTTCTAGAAAACAATCATTCACTGAGTGATAATAATAAACCATATCCGTTACATTTACAAAATAAAGGACGTAAACTCAATCTGCCAAAGCAGTTAGAAATGAATAAAAACTCTAATAATCGTAAAGCTATTTTAATAAACGAACAAACAAATATAATTCGATCGCCACTTTTAGATATATTCAAGTCAAGTTCAAATACCTAATTGTACCACGAATTAAATCCGTGAGTCATCGTGGATTCATTCTAGAGAATCAGTTCAAATTTCAAATATTAATTGTGTTGTATTATAAAGTAAGCCGATCAATCATCACGGGTTTATTTAATGGCATAATTATCGGCAAGACCTTCAGTCAAAATTAAACAATGCAGTAATTGGGAAACTTAATCATTAATATTTTCAATCATTTTACAGGGAAGTTAAAAGGGAGCCAGGTAATAAAAATAAAAGCATTTAATTTTTTCGTCATAAGTACCTGTCAAGAAATGTTATAAATACATCGTCTGTAGGTGGTTACCACAGTTTGATATTGCCTTTAGAGGGCGAAACAGCTGTAACACATAATAATAATTACGAAGCAGAATTCGTTTATAATAAACTGTTTTTATACATTAAATAATAATATTATTGAATTTATAAAATAAATAAAAATTTTAAAATCTGAATAACGGCCTTAACTCGCCAGAGCTCGCCAACTTAATAAAAATTCATATTCCGACAAGATCAACAAGACAATCCAATTTTTCTCATTTGCCCACATGAATAACCAAAATTAGAAAAAAATCCCTCATTCCCCATATATGTGCGCAATATAATATAATTTTATACAATATAAACATTTTTAATAATACCCTTCACAAATACCGAATAGAATCCAAAATTAACAGAAGAGTGTTGAATGTATCGGGAGCACCATAGGTGCAAGAGCAAGGATAGGTCCTTATCCTATTTTCCCCTTCCTCTCCTCCTCACCTAAAATTAATTTTAAGATATAATAAAACTTCATCTCCAAGTAATTTTAACATAGGAAACCTTTTTGACTTGACTTAATTTAATTTTGTATATAATTATCTCTATATTTTATGTATAAGCTGTTTGTCTCTTACAGATAAATAAATAAAACTAATAGAACAGTCTCAATTATGGATACGTCAGTTACAATTTTGAAAATGGCAATTAAAATATTATGTTATTCGTAGATACATTATTGCTTTTCTAAATTCTTGACACCTCAGTTCCAGTTTTGAAAATGACACTTAAAATATTATGTTATATGTAGGTATTTTATCGCTGGTCTGAATTATTGAAACAGTCAAGTCCAGTTTTGAAAGTGACACTTAAATTCAAAACGAATTAAAGTTCATGGAACCAGAGTTGCAATCACAGACAGACATACGAAAATAGTATGTTTGAAGAAATGACAAATGAGACCGCTTTTTTACTTTCATTGGGGTGGATAAGTTAATGTTTTTATTACCTATGTTTGTAGTATCTACCTACCTATTTTAAGAAATACATAAACAATCATTTTGAACAACTCAATGAAAATATTTAATCAAATGAAGGCAATATTAGCGAAACTCAATCAAAATCTGGAGACAAAAAATTAGAAAAAGATGTATAATTTTTTTTTAAATTTATTTATTGATCTTAAAAAATGGAACATTTTATAATAATACGTATCTTCCATTATAAGCATTTGCTTGGGGATGGAAGAAGAGTTTACATTTCTCATATGTACAGTTAATACAGTCACGTGTGTCACATATATAGGTAGATACAGTTAATAGGTAGTTAATATACAGAAATCACATAATCAAGACCCTTTAACTAAAAAACATAAACATCCATATACTCAGTAAAAGAAAAACGGGTATAGTTTTTATTGTGACATTCATGTGGAAATAGGGGAAGCAGCAGTTTTCCCATTGTTTATTTCTCTAAAATACTTTTTAATAGAATTCAACAATTATTGTACCTTGTTATTAATTCTTCCAATTTCTAGTGGTAGGTTATTAAAGAAGTATTTTCCTTGGTGTGTATAATGGTGTTGGGCAAAGAAGTGTTTAGTTTGGGGCATACAAATACATGCTTATGTAAGTCTTGTACGATTTTCAGTTATGAATGAGTATTTATCCTTTTCTTTTATAATTTGTACGATTGAATTTTTCACAAATAAATTTTTAAATGTTTGAACTTTGAATTCTTCGAAAATGCGTTCAGTGGGGAAGTCTGGAGGTTTTTTAAGTATAATTTTTATTATGAGTTTTTGAACGATTTCTATTGGGGTCAAACTAGTTTTGTAAGCTGCTCCCTAACTGATAATGGCATACCGAAGAATTGACTGTAATAATGCGTAATATATTGAATATAGATTTTTAGTTGATAAGAAGTTTCTAATTCGTAAAAATATATAAATTAATTTCCTAATTCTTTTTATTGTATGGCCGATATGATCTTTCCATTTTAGGTTTTTATCAATAATTATTCCAAGATATGTAATTTTATATTTTCAGAAGTGAACATTTTTGTCGGCAGTGTTTAGTATCGTGTTGTGTGAGATAATGATTATGTAAGAATATTTGAAGATTTGGGGGGAAAATTTTAGTGTTTCGAAAGGAATGACATATGTTTTATCACTATTTAACGACAGGAGGTTATTTTCAAACCATTATGTCTTCTGTGGCTTTTAAATTAATTTTTTCCCATGTTTTTTTCTTTTATTAGAAGAACTGTATCATCGGCGTAAGAGATAATTTGGCCGTGTAATGGTTGAATAAATATGTCGTTTACATACAAAATGAACAATATTGGTCCGAGCATGGTGCCCTGTGGGATACCAAAATTTGATGTTTCTTGGTCGCTAGTTTGGTCATTTATGTATTTTAACAAATTGTGCACGATTGTTAAAATAACTTTCTATCCATTGGACGGCTTTATCGTTGATGTTATTAAATTTCAGTTTTTTAATAAGCTTTTCGTGTGAGATACTATCGAATGCTTTTCTAAGGTCTATGGATATTCCTGGGCATTTATTGCCTTCATCAAGTGCCGAGTATATAAATGATGTTACATTTGCTATTGTGTCTTGTGTGCTTTTTGTTTTTAAGAATCCGATTTGATTGGAATTTAATAATTTATTGTTCTCTAGAAAATCTGTAACCCGTTTTTTCACAATCTTTTCAAATATTTTTGCTATATTCGATATTAGTGATATTGGTCGATAATTCGAAACATTTTGCGGGTCGCCGGTTTTAAAGATAGAAGATATTACAGATTTTTTATAATTTGTTGGAAATATACATTTAGTCAGACTGGGATGGGATTAATAAGATGGTTTATTGGTTTCAGTAGATACATTTTCATTGTTTTAAGAATTTTCACAGAAATGCGGTCAAAACCTGGAGAGGATCCGACTTTCATGTTTTTTATTAAAAGTTGTATTTCAGTTTCAGTAGTTTTTTTAAAAGTGGATAGTGTATTTTGTTTTTGTGTATTAGTTGTTATAGGTTTTGGCGTGTGTAAAGGTTTAGAGATTTTTTCAGCGAGATTATTTCCTACTTTAGAGAAATAAGAATTAAAAATGTTTGCTGTTAGTTTTGGGTCTTTGGATACATCTATAATATTATTTTCATGTTTAACATATTTTATAGAATTATTTTTTTTCTTATTTTCAATTGCATAGTTTACCGTTTTCCAAATAACTTTCAGATTGTTTTCTGAAATAGAGATTACTTTTTTAAAGTAGTCGCCTTTACTTTTTTTAATTAAAGCTGTTAATTTATTTCTATATTTTTTGAGAACCATCTTAGCATTGTCATCGTGTGGATTTTTAATTGTATTTGTATGCCAATTGATCCAAGGTTTTATACATCTGAATTTTGAATTCGTGTATAATGAGACTTCTGTTGTGGAGGTTTCAATATGATCCATAAGTTATTTTTCAAACATATTTGAGTATTTTTCGACATCGTTAGATTGTAATATCGTACACCAAGTTTCTGCTTTCAATTTTTTCTGTAAAGTGGTAATATTTGTGGTTTTTTAAATCGTAATTGGAGCATTTATTTGTGATTTCATTTCATTATCGTTTATGATAAGCAAGTGTGGTGGTCAGTAATATTCGTTTGCCAAACCATTGTTTTGATTTTATATAGGTTTTGTAATTTTATGTTTACCCAAATATGATCGAAACAAGATGATTTTAGTCCGTGAATTTCTCTAGTATTTTGTTTATACATGATTTAAAATCTAATTCAGTCATACAATTTAGGTACTCATTTTTGAAAATATTTTCGGATTTTTCGTTAATGTTAATATTAAAATCGCCCGCAATAAAACAGGTTTTATTTTTAAGCGGTAGTAAAATATTTTTCAGTTGAGTTATGAAATGTGAAATATTTGATTAGTGTGTTCTGTAAATGGCAATAATGTGATAAATATATTTATCGAGTTTTATTTCAATTTGAATACAGTTAGTCAGTAATATTGGGTGTTCTAAAATAGTGACAATACTGAATTTGGTGTGAACGAATATTGCGATTCCACTATTTTTATTGATATTTATTTTGGTCGGGATGTATGTATAGTTAGGTAGCTGATAAGCTGGTGACTCATCATTTGTAAATGTCTCTGTTAATATTATACAGTCTGGTTGAAATATTAGGTTATTGATTTTAATAATAAATTCATCAAAATTTTGGAAAATACTACGAATATTTTGGTGTAATATGAATAAACCGTTAAATTTGTGTGGGAAAAATTCATTACACGTCTCTGTGCTTACGCATTCGTATTCATGAATTTTGTAGAAATTTTCTATTTGGTTAGCTATGAAATCATCAATTTAAAACTAATTGAATTGAATGTTTCTATGGGTATTACAATTTTATACGGAGTCGTAATAGTTATTGGTTTTGCAAACTTTGTCATACATTTTTTCCAATTGTACGATTGAATATTTGGTAGTTGATCGGTTTGGAGATTTTTTAGTTTATTTATAATAATAATAATAATAATAATTGGACAATTTATAGAGCGCCGTTTTTGTGAAAAATCACCTCAAGGGCGCTATGTAATAATTTGAGTGGTTTGTATATACGGCGGGGAGCGGCCGGTCTAGAGATTTACATTTCCAATATTTAATACATATTCTCAAATATCTTATGTTAATGTGATGCTGATTTTTAATTATTACACATAATATAATAATACGAAAAAATATAATATAATTAATCCTAATATAACAAAGACACAAGAAATATATTTGTTGTTTATAAGACTTATTATTTATTCGTATTTCATTGTGTTGATATTTAGGATGTGACATTTTAGTTCAGTTGAGAGTGGTGTTAGGGTACCCGATGTTGGCTACCAAACCAACACCAGCTCTGGAGCCAAGGGGGCCCCCAAACATGTCCCTGGCTAGCTCTCAGCGGGAACAAAGGTACTCTCTATTCAGGGGCGAGTCGCTCAAAGCTATGGAATTTCTCCCTACCTTCCGGCGTCCAGCGGGATACACTCTGGTCAATAAACCTCCTGCCGCAGCAGAATAATAACAAAGTTAAATCATTAGGACATGTATTGTAAACTCAAACACAGTACATAGGTTTCTACAGTACAATTCAATAACTTCTTCTTCTTTATGTGCCTTATCAGGTCCCCCCGACGTTGGCGATCACTCTTGAAAAGGTCTCTCTGTCTTGCGCTGCCCGGAATAGCTCCTCCACACTTCTAATGCCGGTCCACTCTCGTATGTTTCGCAGCCAAGACATTTGTCTCCTACCAGGCCCTCGGCGACCCTCTATCTTGCCTTTCAATATTAAATGGAGCAAGTGATACTTCTCCCCTCGAAGTATATGACCCAGATATGAAATTTTCTTGATTTTAATTAATGTAAGCAGTTCCCTATCTGCTCTAGCCCGCCTGAGAATTTCTATGTTGGTGATCATGTCGGTCCATGGGACCTTGAGCATTCTCCGGTGAAGCCACATTTCGAAAGCCTCTAACCTGTTCATGGTATTTATTTTCAAGGTCCATGTTTCACAACCATACAGCAAGACCGACCACACATAACATTTTAGCATTCTCTGCCTTAATTTTAAGCTTATATTGTCATTGCAGAAGAGGGATTTCATTTTTATGAATGCAGTTCTTGCTGCTTCAATTCTGCACCTAATCTCTATATCTGGGTCAAGATTCTCCGTGAGGATACTGCCGAGGTATCTAAATCTCTCCACCTTTTCGACATTACAACCATTTAACTGAATCATTGATCCAGAGTGATCTAGTCGTCCAAAAGTCATCCATTTAGTTTTATTGACGTTGATTGTTAGGCCCAGTTGCTCACCAGCATTATTAACAAGATCTAATAGGTCTTGGAGGTCACTGATACTGTCAGCTAGTAATACAGTATCATCTGCATATCTTATGTTATTAATGACAACTCCGTTGATCTTGAGACCCTTCTGGGTATTACTTAGGGCTCTTTTGAAGACATAGTTGGAATAAAGATTAAATAATAGTGGCGACAGGATACATCCTTGTCGTACTCCACGCTGAATGGCGATTGCATTAGATCTCTCATTCCCATGTCTTATTTCTGCTGTTTGGAACCAATACAGGTTTTTAATGAAATTCTGGTCTTTGGTGTCAACGTTACAATACGCAAGCATTTTCATTAGGTCAGCATGTTTTACCCTGTCAAATGCCTTTTCGTAGTCAATAAAACAGGCAAAGACTTCCTTTCTTTGGTCACGACACTTTTGCAATAGTACGTCGACAGAAAATAATGCTTCACGCGTACCGAACGCATTTCTGAAGCCAAACTGAGTGTCATCTAAGTCCTGCTCGCACTTATCGCGTATCCTGGCATGTATTATTTTAAGGAATAATTTAAGGACATGACTCATCAAGCTTATTAATCGATAGTCACTGCACTTCTTAGGGTATTGTTTTTTAGGTAATGTCACGAAGGTGGATTTTAGCCAATCTTGGGGTATATTCCCTGTGTCATATATAGAGTTAAATAACCTCAACAGGTAGTCAACATTTTCATTATCAAAGAGCTTCAACACCTCAACTGGAATATCGTCTGGTCCGCACGCTTTTCTATGTTCTGAAGTCTTTATCGCATGAAGAATTTCTGATTTTAAAATCGATGGTCCATGCAATTGATCGTTAGGAATATTAATGTCAGGTCTAATATCTTTGAATGTATCATGAATATACTTTTCCCATGTTTGTAAAATATCTTTTTCATCCAATATCAATTTATTGGAATCGTCAACTAAACATGATGGAGTAATTCTTCTAGAAGTGCCTGTAATTTCCTTCAATTTTTTGTGAAGTTTAAATGCATTGTGACTACGACTGTACGACTCTAGTTCTTCACACTGTGACTTCATCCATTCTTCTTTGGCTTTTTTAATTTCACATCTAATTGTTCTTTGTAAGTTTTTATATTGTGTCTCATTATGTTTATGTTTACGTCTCTCATCCATTAAGTTCAAAATGTGGTCAGTCATCCAATTTTTTTTTCTAATTTGCTTATCAGCTTTCAAATTTGTATCACAGGTTTCACATATAACTGACTTCAGGTTATCCCACTGTGTTTGTATTTCTATTGATGGATCACGAGGGAGTAGTCTAATATTATCGTTCAAAGTCTGAGATACCTTATTTCTGACCACTTCTTCTTGGAGTTTCGAGATATCCATTTTAATTTTGTTTTTGGGCTTTTTTATTTGTTTTAAGCATAAAACAATATCGGCAGTTAACAAAACATGGTCAGAACCAATGTCTGCACCAGGGTACGTGGTGACTCTCTTTACAGAGTTCCTGAATCTATGGTCTACTAACACATAGTCAATTTGGTTCCTGACAATATCATAGATTGTTCCATCCTGAGGTGATCTCCATGTATAAAGCCTTCTTTTCGGGAGTTTAAACCAAGTATTTAATACAACCATATTTTTATCCTGGCAGAATTCATATAGTCTATCACCTCTTTGATTGCTTATGCCTAAGCCATATTCACCAACTATATGAGAGCGGCGACCTTCACCAATTTTGGCATTTAAGTCTCCAATGACAAAATTGACTTCTCCTCCTTTCAAACTTTGCAATGTACTGGTTAGTGAGTCATAAAAAGATTCCACATCACCATCATATCTCACTTCCGCTGTTGGTGCATACACTTGAATAATATTAATGTTGATGGGTTGACAGTGTAATTGTAATAATATTATTCTGTCCGAGATGGGTACAAAATTCTTAACAAATTTTACATACTTCTCCATGACAAATATAGCAACTCCGTTTCGACGATTTTTGTCCTGCGGGTCACTTCCTGAGTAGTATAGATTTCCCTTCTCATGTTGGTGTATGCCGCTGCCAGTCCATCTCAGTTCACTAATTCCAATTCAATTACAAGAAAGGTAAATTACACAAACCTAGCTAAAGTGTTTAACTCTCATTATCTCTCTCTGAAGCGAAACTCTCCGAGTGGTGATTTTCGCGGGGCCCTACATTTCACTGATTACGGACACATTTAAAAGAGGAAATCAAGATACAGCTTACATGTGGACTTGCTGCGTTCTGTGCTCTAGGGCTTGAATCTACTCGCTTCAGGGGCGTATCGTAACACTTCCCCCCGCGCTTGGAAAAAAAGCGACGTGGCAATGGAGCTGTAGGAAAAAAAAATCCTCTTAAGCTTCCATTGGGGTTTTAGAGAGATTCGTTGCTTGAGAGATGCCTAGCTAGAACATGCAATTTATTGTAATGGGAAGAACATTGTGGTGCCTATGGCAGCACTAGTGTAAGTGTAAATAAATAGATCACCAAGGAAACTATAAATAAAGATATCACCATGGAAACGAAAAATAACAAGCAGTACAAATAAAATCTGGGTATAGTTAGATGACTGTAAAAATAAATAAAGCTGTATTAATGTAAATGGAATGCAAATAAATAGTGTGACTGACAATCGTGTTGTTTTTATTAGTTTGTGAACCCAGAACGTTATTAAAAACGTAACAATTGGTGTCAGAAGTGGGATTTAAAAAAAAAAAACAAACTACAACAGTGAGAGTTCGGTTCGGGATAATAAATTGTTTAACATTATACGATGACAAGAAAAATGGCGACAAAGAAAAACAGATTGATGGATTTAAAGGTAGTGGAATTAAAGCGGGAACTTGAGGAACGTGACTTGGAGACAACGGGGACGAAGAGTGCACTGCAACAACGGCTACGAGTGGCTCTCGCGAACACCGGTGAAGATCCAGAGAGTTTTTCTTTCGAAACGACTGGCGGAATTGATGACCTCTGTCGACATATCGACACCAAACTGGAAGCAACCTCCCAAAGCATCAGTGACATGAGGACGCAGCTGGAAGGGAAGCTAGACAACATTTCTCGCTGCTTCAACGACAAAATAGTCGACATGGAAGAACGCATCCGGAGAATAGAGGAGCGACTCCATGCGACTGGTGGTGAGAGCACAGTCATGGATGTGAAGAATCTATCAAGGCCCCCAAACGCTAATGTCGACCAAACGCTAATGACCCAGTTGAGAAACAACCTACCCACCTTCGACGGAAAATCTTCCTGGGAGGAATATCTGACGCTCTTTGAGACCGCGGCCATGATAAATGAATGGCCAGGTATCAAGAAGGCGTCGATGCTGTGCCTGTCGCTGCGGGGAGATGCAGTAAGGGTATTGCAAACTATTCCGCTGACAGAGCGTCAGGACTATGAGCAGTTGACGCAACGTCTGGAAATGCGGTTTGGTCATCGTCACATGGAGCAGATCTACCGCTCGCAACTGAAGAACCGCTTCCAAAAGCCGAACGAGACGTTGCAAGAATTCGAAGCTGACATCGTCCGCCTGGTTAGAGGCGCCTACCCAACAGTGACTGACGATGTCTACGAGAGTCTGGCCATCGACAGATTCTTGGACGGACTGCAGGAGGGTGAAACGCAGCAGGCCGTCAAGTTGGCACGTCCGAAGATGCTGAGTGAGGCGTTGACGCAAGCTCTGGAGTTCAAGGCCGTGAAGCAGTCCGTGAGAAGCCAAGCTCGGGTACGTGCTCTGGAGACCACGGGGGAAGAATTGCAACCATCCATGGAGGAATTAGTGAAGCGTGTCCTGGAGGCTTTGAAGGTACAGAAAAGGGAGATACGCTGCTGGAACTGCGGTCAGACAGGACACCTTCGTAATAAATGCCCAAAACCAAAGAGACAAACCTCGAAAAAAAGGGTTGATGGGAAGGGGCAATCATCGATCCGTACTACCGAGGCTCCTGAAACATCTGTAACTATGGCGACACTTGGAGGGGGATCTAGCGGTATTTACATAGAGGGTCTGGTGGATGGAAAAAGTCGCAAACTGTTGTTGGACACGGGAGCAACTGCGTCGATCATAAGACCAGATATTGCTGCCTCCGAGGCAAGGATCGTGTCGTCACGATGGAAACTACGTACGGCAACAGGGGAGTTGGCGTGCGTGCACGGGGAGACAGCCGCCCTTTTCAAAATCGGCAACACCACCTTCAAGCATCAGGTTCTAGTCGCTGACATAGAGGAAGAAGTGATCTTCGGGATGGACCTGCTATCGAAGTTGGGCTGTAAGCTGGACCTGAGAGAGGGAGTCATATGGATCGACAACGAGGAAGTGGTACTGCAGAAGGGGGGTGGCGAAATGGTGTGTGTGATCCTTAGTGCGGATACTCTGCTACCCCAGTGCAGTGAGACACTGATTACCGCGTGTCTAGATACGTGGAGTCCACCGGGGCAAACTGTTATCTTGGAACCCGAGAGGGACGGTGCGGGACTCGGACAAGGAATTTTGGTCGGTAAGGCGCTAATCCGCACCCGTGAGGAAATACCCGTCAGGGTAATGAATGTCAATGACTACCCGGTAACCCTGAAGAAAGGCACTCGGTTAGGACATGGTTCACCTGTTTTGGCGGTTGTTCGGCAAGTTAACAACATGACCGTGACATCGAATAAGCTTCCAGACCAGCTAAAAGATCTCGTTGAACGAGCCAGTAGGGGACTTCCTGCCAGACAACGGAACGCTGTCGAAACGCTGATCAGCAGATATCAGAATGTCTTCGAAGGCTCGAACGGGTTGTTAGGAAGGACCGACGTCGTACAGCATCGCATAAGAACAGGGAACGCGGACCCTATCCGACAAGTCCCTAGGCGATTACCATTTGCGAGACGTGACGAAGCTGAACAGATAATCCGGGACATGGAGAAAGGGAAGATAATTGAGCCATCAAACAGCCCATGGGTTTCACCAGTGGTACTGGTGAGGAAGAAGGATGGGACCACACGTTTTTGTGTGGATTACCGACGACTCAATGATGTGACCAAGAAGGATAGCTACCCTTTACCTCGGATCGATGACACGTTGGACACCTTGGGAGGCTGTCAAGTCTTTTCTACTCTGGACTTGAAGAGCGGATATTGGCAAGTGGAGTTGGATCCAAGAGACAAAGAGAAGACGGCTTTTTCTACCGGGACGGGACTCTGGCAATTCACAGTGATGCCATTTGGACTTTGTAATGCTCCTGCTACGTTTGAGCGGCTGATGGAACATGTACTAAGAGGGCTATCCTGGGAAACATGCCTGGTCTATCTGGATGACATCATCATCCTCGGCAAAACCTTTGAGGAACACCTGAAGAACTTGGAACAGGTGTTCCTGCGTTTGCAGGGCGCCCACTTGAGACTTAATCCCAAGAAGTGCAACCTTTTTCAAGAACAAGTCAATTATCTCGGTCACGTGGTATCCGAAAGGGGGGTCTCAGTCGACCCAGAAAAAATCCGTGGCCGTCAATGAATGGCCAGTACCGAAGGATAAGCACGAGTTGAGAAGCTTCCTTGGCCTCTGCACTTACTACCGACGGTTCGTCTATGGGTTTGCAGATATTTCCAAACCATTGACAAGGCTCACCGAAGAGAAAAATTGTTTTGCCTGGGACTCTCACTGCCAACAGGCGTTCGAAAACTTGAAGCAGAAGTTAACCGATGCCCCTATCTTGAGCTATCCCAAACCAGAAGGGAAGTTTATACTGGATACAGATGCCAGCAACGTGGGTATGGGAAGCGTTCTG
The DNA here is from genome assembly GCA_917563855.2 of Limnephilus lunatus. Classification (NCBI taxonomy): domain Eukaryota; kingdom Metazoa; phylum Arthropoda; class Insecta; order Trichoptera; family Limnephilidae; genus Limnephilus; species Limnephilus lunatus. The sequence continues at coordinate 3,176,372 of OU830599.1, forward strand.
TCGCAAGTCCAGGAAGGGGAGGGGAAAGTCATCGGGTACTTCAGCAAGGTACTGTCTAGACCTGAGCGCAACTATTGCGTGACGCGAAGGGAATTACTGGCAGTTGTCAAGTCGGTGGAGCATTTTCACAAGTACCTTTACGGGAGGAATTTCCTGCTGAGGACGGATCATGCGGCGCTCAAATGGCTCTTGCACTTCAAAAATCCCGAGGGACAGGTGGCGAGATGGATTGAACGGTTGCAGGAATATGATTATGAATCCGAACATCGAGCTGGAGTTCTCCACCGGAACGCAGACGCTCTATCCAGGAGACCTTGCGCGGAGGATTGCATCCACTGCGGGCGGATGGAGGAGAAGTCAGCAGTAGTGTGTAGAACAGGAGTCATGGATGAGGATTGGGAACCTGCAGAAATCGGGAAGGACCAAGAGGCTGACCCCGAACTGAAATATCTGGTGGAGTGGAAGAAGGCGATACAGCGGCCAACTTGGGAGAACGTCGCTTCTTCTTCTCCAAACGTCAAATCATACTGGGCTCAGTGGGATTCCATTGAATTGGAAAATGGGGTTCTTAGAAGGGCATTGGAAACGCCGGATGGAGAACCACGTAAGTTACAGATGCTGGTTCCAAGGAAACGCATTCCCGAAATCCTTCGGTTGTTGCACGATGGAACCTCCGGTGGGCATTTGGGAGTCAAGAAGACCCTAGAAAAGGTCCGGGAACGCTTCTACTGGGTGAACTGCAAAAGAGATGTCAAGGATTGGTGCAGAAAGTGCGTGACTTGCGCCACGGCCAATGGACCGTACAAGAGGAAAAGAGCACCGATGCGACAGTACAACGTAGGTAGCCCGTTCGAGAGAATCGCTGTGGATATAGCTGGACCGTTCCCTACAACCGAAAACCGGAACAAGTATATCCTAGTCGCTATCGACTATTTCAGCAAGTGGGTTGAAGCCTATGCACTGCCCAACCAGGAAGCAGTTACCGTAGCGGAGGCATTGGTCACGGAGCTAGTCAGTCGATTTGGTGTGCCTCTGGAGCTACATTCGGACCAAGGACGTAATTTCGAATCTGCAGTGTTCCAGAAAATGTGCGAGATCCTGGGAATTAGGAAGACGAGGACTACAGCACTGCACCCGCAGTCTGATGGAATGGTTGAAAGAATGAACCGTACAATCGGCAGACATCTGGCGAAGGTTGTCTCGGATCACCAAAGAGACTGGGACCGACACCTGCCCTTGTTCCTGTTGGCTTACCGATCGGCGGTTCATGAAACTACGGGGCAGACGCCTGGAAGTGTGCTCTTTGGACGAGAGTTACGACTGCCCTGTGACCTGAAGTTCGGATGTAAACCGAAAGAAGACGTAGCTGGTGAGGACTACGTGTCAGACCTTCGTAGGCGTCTGGATGATGCCCACGACCGGGTCCGTGTGAATATCGAGGCTGCTAGTGACCGGATGAAGGAACATTATGACGTCAAGGCAGAGAAGGGGGGCTATCAATCTGGTGAACTAGTCTGGCACTTCGACCCCCGTAGGCGCCAAGGTTTCTCCCCAAAACTTCAACGGTCTTGGGATGGCCCCTACGAGGTGCTGAAGCGGATCAACGATGTGGTCTACAGGATAAGGAAGAGGCCCAACGGGAAACCACGGATCTTTCACTTCAACCGGCTTGCTCCCTTCCTGGGTGACAATCAGGATGATCCGGAACAGCATGTCCGAGTCTGCAAGGTCCCTGAGGAGGAAATAACCTTCGAACAATTCATGTCCCAGGCTAGCGAGGGGCACAAGACCCGACATGGAGTGACACAAGAAATAGCGCAGGACCTGTTCGGGCTTTCAAAGGAGCATGCTCTGGCCTTCTGCGTGACACACGACTTCGACATGTCACGGGGAATTTCGAGGGTTTTGCAGCATAAGTTTATAGTGAAACAGGAGTTGGAGCGGCAAGCACCAGCTATCGGAGAGGTGGCGCAACTCAACAGGGAAGGACCACCAATCTTCTGCTTGGTGACCAGGGAGACAACCCAAGTTACGCCGGAGTACCGAACCATTTGGGACTGTCTGATGGTTTTGAGGGACCGCTTGTTGCAGTCTGATATCAACCGGATAGGGATCCCGAAGCTCGGTGGCCATGGGATTGGGCTGGACTGGAGGATCTTGCGGAGCATGTTCGAAGAGATCTTCCGATACACTGGCATATTGGTTCTGGTATGCTGTTACCACAAAGGGTCAGAAGCAAGTGATGGTAAAACTGTAGCTTGTCATTTCTTTGCGTCGGCTCAATGCAATCGAGGACCAGATTGCCGATACCTTCATGAAGAGAATTCGGGGCCTGTTCCGGGACGAAACAGCCCTAAGGAGGGGGCGATGTAATGGGAAGAACATTGTGGTGCCTATGGCAGCACTAGTGTAAATAAATAGATCACCAAGGAAACTATAAATAAAGATATCACCATGGAAACGAAAAATAACAAGCAGTACAAATAAAATCTGGGTATAGTTAGATGACTGTAAAAATAAATAAAGCTGTATTAATGTAAATGGAATGCAAATAAATAGTGTGACTGACAATCGTGTTGTTTTTATTAGTTTGTGAACCCAGAACGTTATTAAAAACGTAACATTATGTTATAGTTTAGGTCACAATGTTTGTAGGGAATGGGTGAGGGGTACATACAATGTTTGGAAAAGAACAGTTTTGGTGAAAGTACATGGTGTGAAACAACATACAAGGTTATGCAATTGAAAGATGACAATACATGGTTATGCAATTGAAAAAAAATAACAATACATGGTTATGCAATTGAAAAATAACAATTCATATTTGTACAATAGAAGAACAAAAAGCAAAAACAAAAATGCCTGTGTGATTCTAGGGTTTCATTGGTCTGGGAGCTAAGTTTGCGAAGCGTGGATTTGTTTGGTTTCGGAGAATTTCGAAGGGGAGGACGTGGTTTCACAGATTCTAAGGATTACATTATCACTGTAATCAGACCCCTTTGAGATAACACTCAGAAGTACACTTGGGCCTTAGAAAACACTTGGTTTCGTCGAAAACGTCGAAGTTCACGAAGTGGAGACTGTGGTTGCTGTGCCGCGACTATGGTTACAGAGGTCATTGAAGAGGAGAATCCAGTGTCCGCAGACATGCCAGTACGAATCCTAAGTGTTATTAAGGTAAACACGGATCGTATATAATGGTTATTGAAGCATAATGTAGCTCAACATAACTTGTATTGGTACGCATTCAGCGAATACTGGAGGTCAAGGTAATGATGGTTTACACATGACGATATAAGCGTCACTGCATGACAGCGCAAGAGACGACATGGTTGGCATTGATAGCAAGAGTAAGAACAAACCTAGGAGCTAGCGTGCCCAAAAGGTGGTTCAGAGTGTCATAATATATAGTGGGACAACTCAACTTGCTGTGGCACGACAAAACAACATACATATGGGCGGTATGGTCTGTGCTTTCAGGAACAAATGCGTAGAAAAATGGCAGCAGGAGGGACCTAGTAACCACAGCGCGTGCTGTCAGGAAGTGGAGCTCAGCTTGGCTGTTGGTGATGACATCCGCCTGGGCTTCTTTTTAATCCGGGAGAAATTATTATAAGAGCAAAATTCTTGAAGTTTACCTGCCTAGGGACCAATGAAGAAAAGGTTTGGAGAGAAACAAAATGTGTCCAGATAATGAAATAAACGAAGTTTTAACCACCGACCCAGAGAGTGACGAAGAGAGAGTTTTCTAACTAAATTGTGATTACATGAACATTTTCCTTTACCAGGATGACTTGGCGTTTGCCGAGTGACAATATGTCTTGGTTAAAAAACAACCGGCCTTCCATGGCCTATGTTAACATAAAGGTGGTAACATTTTTTGTAGAATTTCAAAAAACAAGACAAAGAAGTCGTGAATGAGTCACGGTAAAAGCAGAGAAACCAATTCATGAATAAAGGTTGTCAAAAGGAGACAGACGGTACGCCAAGTGCATATCGTACATATCCAACATTCATGAATGTGTTTCGTAAAATTGAGAAAGAGAACAAAAGGTGAGACATATGCAGAGAGTGAGGGAGAAAGCCTGCTGATAATTGGTCAATTTACCGATTCGCACTCCAGTGAGGGCGAATTATGGTCAACAACAGATTTTCCTCTTCATAACATAAACCTGAGAACATGATGGTGAGGAGAAAGGAAAGGAAAAGGAAAGGAGTTGAGTGACGAAACTTGTTAGAGACTGGACTAATTTCCACTTCAAACTCCATGTGAGAATGAAACATGATCAACCAGCAGATTTCCTGACTCTTTACAATTGTTAAAAGGATGAGGAGAAATTTGAATACACATTATCAAAGAGACTAATCTTTTGCGTGTATTGGGCAAAAGATTAGGGGTCATTTTAAAAACTTCTGCCTGATTGTGAGAAAAGACAGACCCTTGCTCCAATTTCACAAACCTGGGGGTTTTCTTATCCGTTCCCCAGACAACGAGTTGTGCAAAAAACGCACAAATTGCATCATAAAAGATGACACACGATATTGTATCGTTCGCACGAATCACGGTGAGTATTTTCACGTCTTCACGTATGGCGTACAAAACATGTAAGTATATATAAGATAAAACTCAATTATAGACAGAAGTCAAGAGTTTATACAATGCCTTTTAAAGAAGATGGCAAGGCCGATATTATGTCGTTCGCACGAATCACGGTAAGTATTGTTATTACGTCTCCACGTCTCGTGTACAAGGGTTGTACACAATTATACACAAAGCGGTACTTATGACAAATTAATGACACACGACCAAAATACAAAAGCGGTACTCATGACAAATGAATGACAAACGACCAAAATACAAAAGCGGTACTCATGACAAATGAATGACACACGACCAGAATACAAAAGCGGTACTCATGACAAATGAATGACACACGACCAAAATAGATTGTACAAAACGGTGCTCATGACAAATATGTCACACGACCAACTCAATAACATTTAGCTATGAGCAAAAGTGATTATGACGAACTTCTCGTATCGTGGCAGGTATTTTAAGGATCCCTTCTATGACGGTGGATGTTCTAAGGATCTCTCCTATAATGGTGGATGTTCTAAGGATCTCTCCTATAATGGTGGATGTTGTAAGGATCTCTCCTATAATGGTGGGTTACGTTTAAATACAACACAATAAACGTTAACGATGCTTGTTTTAACACATTTTATAAAGATTCGTTAGATTAACTAACTCCGTAACCCAAGAGCGTACGACAGAGAAGATAGACAATTTGATGTTACTTCATGTGTTACAAAGTACAAGGGTGATGGCAGAGTATAATTCTACTTACACCAAGTATTTAAAACAAAGACAGACCTATAATGGTTTTACATACTGTCTGTTGTGGCAACCTACAGTGAGGAAGACCAAAGAAAAGGGACCAATTACGGTTTTACATACCCTTTGTGCAGTTACAAACATACCAGGTTATGTGCAATTTGGGTTGCAAATACTTGGTTAAATGAACACCTAAAAGTTGTGAATTCCAAAATCAGGATGACCATAAGGTTTTATTAACCTGTCTCGTAGGGTTGAAACGTGCCATACAAGACATACGTAACGTAAAAGCAAAAAAACAAAATAACAAAAAAGTGACTTTGTTATAACAACCAAAGACCGGATGATTCGGTTTTACGTACTTTAGTTGAAACGAGCCAAATTGATTTATATACAGGGTTATAAAGACCAATCATTGGTTTTATAAATTCGAGTTCCAAAATGGACGTATCGATATCCAGTTTGGGTACATAAGCATGAATTTGGGTAGGACGCCATCAATTTTTAATTTAAGAAGAAAAAATTGAAAAAACTTATATACACGAGGGGCGACTATGTAAGTAACCACTGTTTGATTTTCATGCTAGAGATACCTCGGAAGGTTTTACAACTCATGATGAACAAAATAAAAGGGAAAAAGTTGTAAAAATAGTTAACTGGTTCTGAGTCGGAATTTAACACTTTGGAATTTACAAAACCCGACTTCTAGAACGACACGCCGATGGGCAATTGTCAACTACTTTACATGAACAAAATAAACAGGTGAGAAAGTTCCTTTCCACACGACAAAAATGCGACAAAAATAAAAAATAGGAGAAAAGTTACAAAATTACATGACAAGGCAGGGTATGACATGGCATGAACATTGCATAGTGTATGTGTTGAGACAATAAATGGGCTCGCGACTTTCCAAACATTGAAACTCGAAAGGTGTCTCCGTTCCAAAGTGATCAGTTTTAGAACAGGTGAGAAAAAAAAAAAATAAAGAAAAAATTGCCGTGAGGGAAAGAAAAAACAGTGCAAAAACAACATTTGAAAGTAACTTCAAGGAGAGTACCTACGCATTAATTTACAAAATAATTTACAACTTGTTTCATTTACGAAACGATGGGCATGTGATTGACACAATACACGCCTGACGTAGTAAGACTTTGTAAGCTTACAAAAAAATGTGATACATACTGGATCATTTTACGTTTGCTGAGATAGTGGGGGCAGTTTTACTTGACTCCTCACTTCCAGACTTTACAATGTCCTTAATGTGGTAATTACCAATGTGCTTTCCAGATGAGTCAGACAAGGAGTACACTAGGTCTGATATTTTCCTTAGAACTTTGGCCTTCACGAAACGTGGTGCCAGCAGCAGAGAAATACATGGCTCCTTGGGAAAGTGTGTTGTTCTTTCTCCAAACTATGTCTCCTGTATTGAAGGTAACATGTTTCCTACGTAAGTTATATCTGTCCGCACTCTTTTGGTGAGCCAGGAGCAAAGCATCAGTGACTTCACTGTAAATGGCCGACAGTTCTTCCAGGCGATGGGCATAGTCTGCGGTAGGGTTGCTTGTGGTGGCAGATGACGTAGGAAAGTTTGTGTCCCTATGTAGAGAACCATGGACGACTTTTTCCATACCGTGTTTTAAGAAGAAAGGTGTGTAACCAGTGGCCAGATTAACAGTGTTGTTCATAGCGGCCTGAATTTTATCTAGGTTTTTACACCAAGTGCGTTGATCTTTATCAACTAGGATAGCTAGAGCTGTGTTGATTGTTTGGTTGTAACGTTCGACAGTGTTATTTTGGGGAGTGTACAAGGTGTTATAATAAATGTCCTTGATTCCGTATTTGGCAAGAAATTCTTTGAATTCTTGGGCAATAAACTGTTTTCCGTTATCAACAATTACGGTTCTGGGTGTTCCGTAAGGTATAAAAATGTGTTTTTCCAGAAGTTTGATGATGGCGGACGCGTTGGCTCTTTTTAAAGGGAAGATCCAACAGAATTTGGTGAAAACATCCACTACACTAAGTATGTGCATGTGTCCGGCATAACTTCGAGGAAAAGGTCCGACGAGGTCCATTGACAATGACTCTAGGGGTCTGTCGGCACGTTTGGGGTTACCCATTAGGCCGGCAGGTGCTGCCGTGCTATGTTTATAAGCTTTACAAGTTTCACATTTAGAGATGTAATTGCGAATTTGTTTGAAGAGACCAGGCCAGTAATACTTCAAGGAAATCTTTTTATACGTCTTGAAAGTTCCTGGGTGTATAGAGTCGGGAGCACTATGATTGTCAATTATTATTTGTTTTCTTCCTTCGAGGGGAACGACAAGTTTCCAAGAGTAATCTTCGAGGTTGGATAGTGGTACCTTGCAATTACGGTATAGTTGTCCTTCTTTTATGATAAAATTAGGAAACTTTTGTTGATTATTTTTACAACCTTCGAAGATTTTCAAGTACCATTCATCTTTTGTAGATGGAGGGGGGGCAATTGTGTCAACATTTAATGAAGCCAGTTCAATTCTTGAAAGAGCGTCGGGAACAATATTGTCCGCGCCTTTACGGTGAACAATATCAAAATTGAATTGAGACAAACGGGAGGCCCAACGAGCGAGTCTACCGGAGGGATTACTTAAAGAGATCAACCATTTCAAACTACTATGGTCTGTGACTACAGTAAATTTGCTACCGTCTATGTAACCGCGGAAATGGTGAACAGAATCCAATACAGCCAATAACTCCTTTTCGGTAATTCCGTAGTTTTTCTCGTGTTTATTTAATGTACGGGAAAAATACGCTACAGGGTGTTCGCCATCTGGAAACTCTTGAGTTAGGACTCCACCGATTCCTACGTTGGAGGCATCCGTGTGGAGGGTAAAAGAGAGTGCAAAATCCGGGCAATTCAGAACGGGGGCTTTTTGAAGGGCATTTTTTAAAGTTGTAAACGCTTCTTCAGTTTCAGCAGACCATCGGAAATTGCTGACACCTTTACGGGTGCCGGTAATTTTATTTAAGGGGGCTGCAATTGTGGAAAAGTCTTTGATGAATCTTCTGTAGTAACCTGCAAGTCCAAGGAAACCTTTGACTTCCTTCGCGTTTTTGGGTCGGGGAAAATTTGCCATGGCTTCCACCTTAGCGGGGTCTGTTCTTAGACCTTTTTCGTCGACAATGAATCCCAAATAACGTAGACGGGACTTACAGAATTCAGACTTCTTCAAGTTGATGGTTAAACCGGCGAACTTGAGTTGTTGAAAAACCTTTTCCAGCATTAATAGGTGTTTTTCAAAGGTGTCGCTGACGATGATGAGGTCGTCAAGGTAACAAAACAGGCTGTTATCGACTTCAGGACCGAAGAGTTTGTCCATCAGTCTTTGTAATTCGGCGGGGCTGTTCTTTAGACCAAAGGGTAATCTTTTAAAATGGAACATTCCCCTACCAGGTACAACGAAAGCAGTTTTTTCACACGATTCTGCGTCCAAAGGTATTTGCCAAAAAGCTTTGCTTAGGTCAACAGAGGAGATGAACTTGGCGTTGCGCAGTTTGTCTAAGGTCGCGTGGACGTAAGGTAAGGGGTACGCGTCAGCTTCCGTACAAGAATTTAAACGTCTACTGTCGAGACAGAAACGTGCAGAGCCGTCTTTTTTTGAAACCAAAAGAGTTGGGTTGGTCCATGCACTTCTGCTGGGAACCACCACACCCATTTTTAACATTTCATCAAGTTCTTTTTCTAAAAGTTTAAGCTTTTGGGGGGCTAAATTGTAATAACGTTGCTTTATGGGTGGGCCATTGGTTTTAATGTGGTGTTCTACCAAATTTGTCAAACCCAATCCACATTTTTCGAAAGATATTGATTCGAATTTATTGACCATTTCCTTTAGTTGGAGAGCTTGGTCCGTGCTTAAATTTTCGTGAGGTATTATTGTGCGGATCTCACTAATTTGAGCAGCAGTGGAGGTTTCGCCAAGAGTATTAAATACTTGGGGAGCAACGTTGAATGCCTTCCAGAAGTCAACGCCAAGGATGAAATTCTGGGATATAGAGGGCACTATTAGAAAATTGATTGTAACTATTTTATTTTTACAATTAATTGGTAGGGCAAGGGTACCGATGACTGGCTGGGAAACATTATCCGCAGTCGTCAGGTGTGTTGTTTGTGGCGAAGTTTTAAAATCACTGTTAACAAAAGGCAGGTGAGCATTGTTGCCAAGACAGCTGACAGATGCACCGCTATCAAGTAATCCGGAAAAGGGCACATTGTTAACAGAGAAAAGGGCATAGGGTCTCCCATCTTTAGCTTGTTTGCAACAAACCGAGGAAACTTTTAAGGCCTGGTTAAAATACTTAATGTGTGATAACCAATCAGTCCATTCTTTAGACCTTGGTTCAGAATGGGTGCCTGAGAGGTTATTATTTAGTTTTTTGGCCTCTTCATGTAGAAATTTGGTGGGGGCTTGGAGAAATCCACCTGAGGTCTGACATCGCTTGGGTTTTGTAACCTTTCTGCATTGTGCCTTGATTTCTTGAAAATGTTGCGCAGTTCGTCGCGTGGAGGAGAGCGGTCCCTAGAGTGGTGTCTCTTGGAGGTTCGGGGTTCCTTGGATTCCAGAAGTCTTGCTTGCTTGAAACAAGTAGCGGCCAGGTGGCCTACTTTTTTGCAAAAGGAGCACACTTTTTTGTTGTCGAATTCTGGTTTTAAACCAGACGAACGGCTTGGCACAACCACATTATTTGACACATTCTTTATGTTCTTCCTATCCTGGTACGATTCCAGGAGGAGACAGACTTCGTTTAGCTGGGCCAGGGATGCAATTTTCTGTGAGGTGATGATGTTCTCGTATTTGCTTAAAAGGCCATCAGTTATGACTGGTAATAGTTCAGCTTCCGGAACAGGATGTGAAAGCTTGATGTTGATGGACTCAGCCCTTTCTATGAATGTTGCCACCGGTTCATCTACTAGTTGTTTAATAGATAGTAAAGATAGTTTGATCCGGTGCTGGGCCTCCTTTTTTCCAAAGCTAGAGATTAGGGCAGATCTGAGTTTATTCCAATCTTTGCATTTAGTCTTTTGGATGCGGTGCCATGGAATTAATTCTGGGGAGATGAGTTCTATAAATTTTCTCCGTAGAATCTCGAATGGGATATTTTTTATTGTAGCCGTTTCTTCAATACGGTCAATGAAATCCAGCACATCGGAGACGCCATTATATTTGACTTTCCAAGAGGATAAATCGTAAGTTTTATCTTGTGTCGAGATGGGTGCGACGTCCTGTTTTATCATTACATGCGGCATAGGTCCTTTGTCAAGATTATCCAAAACTTTCGTAGCCGAACGTGAATTATTTTCGTTGGAGGGAGCGAGGTTTATTCTCCTAATGTACTTTTTGTTGAATAAAAGTGCATATGCCTTCAATGTAGATTTAGATTTGCTTGATGGCGAGAGTCCTCTATCCCTTAAAGCAGCTTGTAAGTGGGCTTTGGATAAACTATGCACATTGGGAATGGTACCCAAGTTGGATGGTGTAATGGCTTGATTGTCCTCCATTGTGAGTTTCCTGGGTGGTGAGAAAAAAATTGGCCAGGGGTTTCCTTTAGAAAGTGCAAAATTAATTTTTGTGAGGCACTTTTCACTTGGTAATCACTTGTTGGCACTTCCAAAATATGGTTACAGAGATTCCATATTACAATTTGGTATACATGACACCAGAATTCTGTCAAAGGGAGGCAGACGAGAAAAAATTTTGCGTGGAAAGACCTTAGTGGTAAAGGTTTTTGTATTTCACTGACCACTTTTGAGAAAACCGTGAAATTCACAAGTATTTATTTATTTTTGAAAAATTTTGCCAGGACTGACTTTTAGAAAACAGGTTTTTTTTATTTTTCACAATCACTTTGCACTGAGAAAGGCACTAAAGTTCACAAAAGGCACTTTTCTGGCAAATAAAGGACAAACTTCCGGATGAAAATGACTGGATATGGGATTCATTACGTCAACCATATTAAAATTATTTTATTTATTCATGGAACCAATCATTGGCTTTATTATTATTCCACTTTTCACTTATGTAAGGGAAAAAACACAATTCACTTTCACTTATGCTGAAAAAAAAGCAGTACCTATAATGTAAAATGGGGAAAGAAAGTCATTATTTTGTCCATTTGGAGAAACATTAAGTTGTACTAATTTGACAGACACAAGTGGGCCAATTGGTATATTGTGCAGAAACAACAAAAATACGTAAGTCCGAAATTTTTCATTAAGGAATTCGCAAAATAACTGGGGTTCCAGAATCAGATTTATAATAATAATTTCCGTTGGTATCCGGTTCAGTCATAAAAGGCGGTTTGAATTTAAACGCTGCCTAGCAACAGTCAATTGTTCATTCCGACGGCTTTTCCGTTGGGATTTGGCGCGAGTCAAAGCATTTGCGCGCGCAATCCAGAGAATATCGCGTGAAACATCGGGCCGTTGAGATTTGGCGCGAATAACTGTTGCTACGCGCCCGTTGCTTTGTGACGCGTGCGCAGTTCAGATTCGCGGTCAAAGGTTGGCGTTTCGGGTATCCAAAATGGCCGTCGTTTCAACTTGCGATGCAATTCATAATTTCAATCAGATCTGTGTTATGGATCTAATTTACATATAGGTTTCTGTGGTTTTTTCACAGGATTCACAGTACACTGGGTGTAGAATATCAAGGCATAATTAATGTTTACAAAACAGTTGCCATGCGGGGAGGATTTCGACCAACAAGGTCCCGCAAAGCAACCGGGATAGAAAAAAAAATTCCAGCCCCACGTTCTAGCGTCAGTTGTTAGGGTACCAAACCAACACCAGCTCTGGAGCCAAGGGGGCCCCCAAACATGTCCCTGGCTAGCTCTCAGCGGGAACAAAGGTACTCTCTATTCAGGGGCGAGTCGCTCAAAGCTATGGAATTTCTCCCTACCTTCCGGCGTCCAGCGGGATACACTCTGGTCAATAAACCTCCTGCCACAGCAGAATAATAACAAAGTTAAATCATTAGGACATGTATTGTAAACTCAAACACAGTACATAGGTTTCTACAGTACAATTCAATAACAAGAAAGGTAAATTACACAAACCTAGCTAAAGTGTTTAACTCTCATTATCTCTCTCTGAAGCGAAACTCTCCGAGTGGTGATTTTCGCGGGGCCCTACATTTCACTGATTACGGACACATTTAAAAGAGGAAATCAAGATACAGCTTACATGTGGATTAGCAGGATCCTCGCCTCATGTGGAAGTTCCATCAGGCACTTTCGTAGTCTAAATAGACCGAACTATATGGCGCGGCAAAGGCCGACTCTACTCGTAGGTATTTCAATAATACATCGCGGCCACATTGAATTTGGACCGCTCGCCCGAAAGCGGGCCGCGTACGTGTGCTTCCCAAGGCTCTCGAATCTCGTCTGTGTGGAGGAATGGAATGGGCCAGTGGCCGGGCACGGGGGAGGGAAGCGGGAAGCAGGAAACAGGGGGGAGAGGGGAGGCCGAGTTGTGTGGACTTGCTGCGTTCTGTGCTCTAGGGCTTGAATCTACTCGCTTCAGGGGCGTATCGTAACAGTGGTGACATCGTGGAAATGAGTAATGAAATCGATAGTTAGTCATAGTTTTGATAGAGCTAATTCAGAATCTATTATAAACGGTCGTGAATTGTCATCCTGTTTTATAAATATTTGCCCGGCTTTAGTCCAAACGTATTTGTACTTACGATCTGCAGCGAGCGGTCGCGTAAGGTACCACAATCGTTTGGCAAGCGGAGTCAGGAGTTCACTAACATAGATTGGCGAGCGGGGACCCGATAATCCAATTACGACATTATTCAGTTTATCACTGTTTTGTTCACAAGATCTGTTGAATGTTTTAATAGCGTTATGTAATTGTTCTTTTAAAGCCGTTGAATTTAAACGAATTATCACTGTCCTGGATTTCACGGTTGGAGGAATATTTTTATTTCGTGGAGTGACTCTATATATATTTTCTATATCGTTGGTGTTGAGCTGGCATTTCACTGTTTTGCTGGCGTTGAAGATGATGTCTTTTAAGGATTGTTTCATTTCTTCTTTAAATTCCGGAATACTCCGAAATTCTAGACAACTGTTATTTGATACTCTGTTTCTTCTTTCTTGGTCTCTCTCGATTTCGGTAATTCTTTTTTCTAAGTCTTCATTTAGTTTAATCTCGGTGTTTCGTAATTTTATCCGTTGTTCCATTTTGTTGAAGTCATCTTGAATTGCTTTGATTGTTGATTGTAGGGAGGATACTTATTGTTCCAGTCGATCGACTTTGCTCATCGTCTGTTCAATTGCCTCGAATCTTTTAGTGAATTCGTCTAATTTTGAATTGTTGAAGTCAACGGATTTTTTTAATTCTGACATGTCTTCCTTCACTTGACTGTTGAGAGTTTTGATGGAGGCGAGTTCAGATGATTTTTTTTAAATTTCGATCTCAAAGTTTTCTGTGGAGTTTGTTGAAGAAGCGGTTGAGCGAGGTAAGGTCTTGCAGGTTGGCCAGCACCACGTTCTTCTTTTTTCATTATTTGCTTTACGAAATGTGGTTTCTGTTGTTCCTCCGCATTCATAGTGGAACTGTTTATTGCAGGAGTAACATGTGACTCCATCGCTTATAGCCAGTTGGCACTTGAAGCAATGCATATTGAAAAAGGTTGGTCGCCTCTGGATTGATAGGCGCGTTGATGGGTATAGAGGTAAGTACAGGTAAGTATTGTCTTTCGGCTATAGCAGTAACGCTAAGAAGTCTGAATACTGTATTTGTAGGTAGCACTGAAATAATGGTTGCTTCGGACTGCACTTTTAACTTTTGTAAATGTTGATTTTGAGAAAGACGCACTATTACTTTTTCAGAGCAACTATGACCCCTACTTTTATATGAATTCACTGTAGAGTTTCGTAAAGTTTAATGTTATGAACTGTGGTTTTAACTGTCACAATGTAATGTTTTGAGGAGTGAATAATAATCTGCCACACTTGACTGTTGTGTTGACCGAAATATTAGTTCCAATGGGACTCGAACCCGATTGAGCTATGGAACCCATTTCCGATTCGGTCACTTTTAACTGTATATCTAGTAATACATTCAAGGGGATTTGTAAAAAAGTATTTCTAACACTTAATTTAGCCTTTAGTGATAAAGTGGAGCTACTACGTGGCATTAGTGACTCAACAGGCTCAATGACACAGCCGCAAGTTGCACAAATAAACTTCCCCACTCTCGTAACTCCGCAAATCCTCCCGCTTTATCCAACCAAACTCCTCGCTAAATTGTGCGTAGTGGAATAAAAACTCGTCTTTATGGACTAAGAGTATAAAAATATAACGCCCCTCCTTAAAAGGGAGAATTACTCTTTACTGCCCGCTGGGGGTGGTAAGGAATAATGTTTCCTTTTAGGAACTGAGCTTTTTTGTTATTAAATGTTAGTTTCTAAAATAAAGTTTAATGGTTCGGAAAACATATTTCGGTTTGAGAGACGGGTAGGTACACGCTCTTAACGCTTTCTCTCCATAGCTTTTATCGTCTTAGAAGGTGAACAAAAAATACTTTGATGCCTTTAAAAGTGAACAAACCACTTTTTTTAATGTCGACTGTTCTATCGTATGTATGGTCTGTTGAATTTTAATCATTTTTTTATGTCATTGTTATAAATGACGTTACAAACTATAGACCTATCTCTCAACTTCCCATCTTAAGTAAAATTCTCGAAAAAATCGTTTACGACCAACTTTACCCGACTATCACAACAATAATTACACAGAACCAAAACGGATTCATGAAAAATCGGTCTACAACATCTAACCTGGCCCTTTTCGTCAACTATTTGCACAGCAATATGGACGAAAGGGTGCAGGTCGATGCTATGTATACCGACTTTTCAAAGGCCTTCGACCGCGTTATCCACTCAATTCTGTTAAATAAACTCACTCGTCTTGGAATACACGGTGACTTGTTTAGATGGATTAAATCATACATCAGCAATCGTAGTCAAGTTATCTCAATAAATGGAGTTTTATCCAAAATTATCAAAGCAACCTCGGGTGTCCCTCAGGGTTCCCATCTTGGTCCGCTCCTCTTTAATATATACATAAATGAAATAGGCTCATGCTTCCAACACTCTAAATTTTTAATGTATGCAGATGATATGAAAATTTATAAAACGGTTCGCTCTCTATCGGACTGTAAAGAGCTACAAAGTGACTTAGATAGGCTCTGCAACTATTGCACAGCTAACTACTTGGATCTCAATGTTTCTAAATGCCACACTATGTCCGTTACTAGAAACAAGCATATAATTAACTTCCGCTATTCACTCTGCGATGAACCCGTGATCTTAAAAAATGAATGTAAAGACCTAGGAGTATATTTAGACAGTAAACTTATATTTAATACGCACATTGATTCAATCACTGATAGATCCTACAAAATGTTGGGTTTCATACTACGTGTGAGTAAATTATTTAAAAATCCAAATACGCTAGTAATGCTTTACTCCTCACTAGTCAGAAGTAGACTGGAATTTGCATCGCCTGTCTGGAATCCCAAATACACCCAATACGTCAATAATATAGAGCGCATACAAAATAAATTTATTAAGTATCTCGGTTATAAATACAACAATAATTATATCTGCACTCTCCAATCCCTGAAATCCAGGCGAACGGTAGCCGACATGACATTTCTCCATAAAATAATACATAACGAAATAGACTGCCCAGAACTCCTATACCAAATAAATTTTAACATCCCATCTAAAAGAAATCGCCACACCAACCTTTTTTACACAACCAGTAATAATACGAACGCTGCAGCCAACTCCCCCATATCCCGCATCCTTCAAAGATTCAACTCAATTCAAACAAGTACAAATATCGACATATTTTTTGATTCCCTTCCTTTATTTAAGAAAAACATTTCTAGCACACTGAACTTGCACACATAACACACACATCCACACACACACACACACACACACCCTTACCCCTCTCCCTCAATAATTTATTAATTAAATATAGGTAAAATGCATCATTTGTCACATAAAAACATATACTATATAACAGCGACATGTCATTGGTACCAATTATTGTATTAACTCTATAACTTGTAACTACTTTCTAATATGTAATTATGTACTGTTTGTTTCTGCAAAATAAAATAAAATAAAAATAAAAATAAAATAAATTATTTTCTATTAAATTCTTTAAAAATTTTGTGTTAAAAATGTTCGTCATTAATTTCAATTTTATTTTAATTTGGGACGCGGGTATGGATACCGCCATCCCGGGAACCATTAATTGAATAACAAACACAAAGTAGTTCGCTAGGTTTGATGACTTACCAGGAATGCGCGGGTTCACAGGGTGAGGTTTGTCCAGGTCTTGATGGTGGATGCGATTGCCCACCAGCCGCGTGATGGGCCGGATGACGGAGACCCTTTGATCTCTCCATTCGGACCTTCTCGATCCCAACTCCTTGCGTCGCAGTGGGGGGATGGATTCATACATGACTCCTGGACACACTGACCCCCAGATTCCTACTCATCCCATCTTATCTTTTTACTTCCCAGAACTTCATATCCTTCCTTTCCTTTAAAAGACCCCCGCACAGCATCCACAAAGGTGCTATATATTATAAAATATTTTCCTCACGGCCTCTGTGTGGAGATAATGTAAAAAAATGAAGAAAGAGAAGGATGCGAAAAGCTATCGAAGAAATAAAGTCAGGCACAAGTTCTCTTCTTAATTCTTTTATATTATTAATTACTACCTACATAATCTTAAAATATAAAAATAAATATAAAATATTTTCTTATTCTTCACTATAAGGTCCTGTTCCGGGGCGAACCATGTATTTGAGAGTTTTCAGCAACTTCTTTAGTACTTCAGGGTTTGGGTAGGGTTTTTTCATAAACTTCTACGTCGATGTATTTTAAAATACAACTCCGTTATTTTTCTTATAATTACGTTAGCAAAGATTGCTGGACTAAATGTAGGTATTATTTGATTTATTTTGTTTGATAAAAGATGTGAGCTTTTTATATAACTTTAGAGCTAAAAGTTGGGGCTTATTTGGCCAAAGATAGTATTACATTATTTAGGAATAATTAGCTATTTGCTTTGATATGATTTCTGAGAAGACGATCCAGAATATTTTTGGCTTAAATATATGAATACTTGTTAGGTACTTCGAAATAAAAATGTCTGTAGTTGACGTTCAAATAAGTACCATTAAGAGAGACAAACAATGTACCTAACGACTCTAAAAAATATTAATTTATTTCGAAAAAAAATTATTTTATGTAGTAAAGTTATGTTTAAAATTTTGAAAAAATATGTATATGTTTGTTCTAATATGGTTATACCGTTGGTCATTGGCAGATTTGTTAAATTTTTAAACAAGATGTTATATTACACAACACACATTTCAAGTCATGTAAATACGGTAAAATAAATTGTCTAGGAAAGATACTTTTCAGAATTTTAATTTTAGTGTAAATAAAATCATGAAAAAAACCACGAATGTGTTTTGCGATGAAAATACTCCAGTTTGTCTATATATTAATGTATTTCAAAACATTTTACTCGCATATATTTACTAAGAAATTGTTGAAAAATTATAAAAACTTATGATTTAAAAAAAATTACATATAGTTTTTTAGTTTAGTTTTTCATTTTTTTTAAATATTATTATCACGTGTATTTAAGCATTTTTACTGCTAACCTGAATGTTAGTATATTTATAGTAATTTACTATAATTTACATGTAAAAACCTTATCATACTGGAATGTCCTAAAACGGGCAATTGCCTAGTTGGACATTTTAAGTTCACTATACTGTATTATGTTATATTTTCAAACAATAAATAAATAAATAAAAAGTACATATTAAAGCAAATTTTGAATGAAATAAAATTGATATTGAATCGAATACAATCTTCAATCTATTCTATCAAGACCATCTTTCGACTAAATTTGAATTTTCGATTACAATTAACTCTTGTAAGCATATAAATAAAAAATAAATAAATAATAAAAATTTATTTCAGATAAAAATTATACAATTTAACATATGTGGAAACTTTGACTAGCCAACTAGGAATGGATCCTGTTTTAGGCCAGTCAAATTGACAAATTTAGTTCATATCATAAATTTTTTTTTTTACATTGTTTAAGTATATAACATATTATTTGAAGAAGGAAAAAAATGTGTTACAATTGAATTCCTCATATGATCTTTAGATAAATACACAATTTGTAATTATGAGAATTATCATATAAGCTTTAGATAAATACCCAATTTTGTACTTATGAGAAAAAGAATACCTAAGTGAAGAGAAAAAAATGAAGAATGCTTATGTTAAGTAAATGTGAATGTTTTGGAAAATGGAAAATGGAAAAAGGAAAATGGGAAGCGTAGTGATATAAGTTTATAATCTAGATGGGAGATTAGAAAATAATCGATCGCATAAATTAAAAAGGAATAGACAGTTATGTTCTGGAGTGATAAGTATGTGTTTTTGTAATATATGGACTCTAACAAATTATGTATGAGTGTGTGTTTTTATTTTATTTTTTTCTATTTTTTTTTTAATCCTCGACTATCTATTGGTCAACATATCTTCGCTTTTGACCCTCCCTAAATCAAGAAGCCAGTCGTTGATCAACTTGCGCAAAACAGTTGTACTTTTAGATTTCCAAGCATTAGGAATGATATTAAATACTTTAGGTCCTAAGTACGAAAATTGCCGTTGCCCAAGGGACGTCGTGGTTTTTATTGGGACTATTGGATTGTTCCTTGAATGTCGGGTGTCGTGAAGGTGGTCAATGGAAGGGAAGTGCTGACGTTGTTTTTGAGCATGTAATACAATCTTTCTAATATACAATTGTCTAACATCAAGAACTTTAAATTCCGTGAATAATGCGTCACTGGGGTACCTGAATGGTTTTTTAAGGATGACTCTTAGTAGAGATTTCTGTGCTTTAGCCAGGGAGTCTAATATTGTTTTAGCACATCCACCCCATCCTAGGGATGCATATTCAAGTAAAGAATTACACAAGGCATAGTATATTGATTTCATATCTTTTACAGAGAGAATATTTCTGATGGTAATAAAAAGGTGAGTAAGTTTTCTGACTTTTGAGGCAGTTGAGTTAATGTGCTCTTCCCATCTCAGATATTTATCAATGGTGATCCCTAGATATTTTAAACTATCCACGCATTCTAGGTTATTGCAAGTACAAGTGTTCGTTTCATTGCAGACGTGAATAGTAATATTTAGTATTACCTTGGGTTGTCCCGCTTGTGTTGCACTAAAACGTATAAATTTTGTCTTATCTGTGTTAAGAGTAAGGAGATTATAGTCTAGCCAATGTTTGACATTGTTTATTCCAATTTCTGCTTTTCTATGCGCTTCGTACCAGTTTATCCCCTCAAATATTAAGACCGTATCGTCAGCAAAAGTGATGATATGATCGGCAAGGTTACTGTTGCAAAGGTCATTGATATAGATATTAAACAATATCGGTCCTAAAGTACTTCCTTGTGGTACACCAAAATTGATATTGGCTGGATCGCTTAGAGTACCACTAATATTAACTCTTTGGCTCCGATTTTCTAGATAGCTTCCCAACCATTTGAGTAACTGTCCCTGTATACCAATTATCTGTAGTTTTTTCATAAGGATTTTGTGCGAGATGGTATCAAAAGCTTTAGCCAGGTCCAGAAAGAGCGCGATGCTTTTAATTCCACGATCGATGTTATTAGAAATTACTTTAGTAAGATTGCCAATGGCATTTTCGGTACCTAAACCCGGTCGGAAGCCATATTGTCTCTCAGAAAGAATGTTATTATCTTCAAGGTAGAGGTTAAGACGGTTTTTGACAATTTTCTCTATAATTTTTGAGACAGAATTGACCAAAGATATCGGCCGGTAATTTTGAATCGCAGATTTATCTCCATTTTTGTGAAGTAATACAACAATTGAATGTTTTAGATGGTTGGGGAATATTCCTGATTTAAGACTTAGATTGGAGATGAACGCTATCGGAGAAGCTATGGATGACTTTATTACTTTGAGCAGATTTGTCGAAACTTTGTCTGGTCCACAAGCGTTAGATGGCTTTAGGTCGTCAATTATTTCCAAGACTTCGTTCGTCGATGTTTGTATATTGTCAATTTTATGGACGAGGTTAGAGGTAACCAACTTGGCAAGTTCGGTTTCAGTTTTATTGCATTTATCGAGAATTTTTTTGGCAAGTGAGGTTCCCACCGCTGTGAAGTAGTTATTAGCAAAATTCGCCATATTTTTAGGATTAGAGGACTTAATGTTACCGATATCCAACGATTTAATTTCGGAAGACCTGTTGATTTTTGTTTTACTGATATTGCGAAATGCTTCCCACATACGTTTTGGAGAATAAGAATTTTCGTAAATGAACGTTTTATAATAATTTTCCTTCGTATATTTAATGATCTTTTTACATAAGTTCCTATATTTCTTGTAGTGGGTTTGTACTAGGATATTATCTGGAAACTTTTGCGCCCTTTTGTGGAGTTGGTTTCTTTTGTGAATCGATTTGACAAGGCCGGGTGAGATCCAGGGCGTAAGTTTGAACTTGCTATTCGATATAAGTTTGTTACTTGTATGTTTAGATATATTTGTGTGTAGAATAAAAATGAATTCCTTCATCGCAATGTCAGTGTCAGTTTGATCAAATACTTTTTGCCAGTTTTCTAAAAGTAAGTCCTCAATTAAATTATTATAGTTTAATCGAGGGACGTACTTGATTTTAGCAGGTGAGGGTGGTTTATCTTTAAAGCACAGAGCTGTCGTATAGTGGTCGGAAATTGACGTGTGGATAACGAATGAGTCAGTGAAGTTAATATTTTTTACGTAGATGTGATCCAAACAGGATTTGTTCATGCCCTGTTCTCGAGTAGGTGTATTGATTGTCTCTATGAAACCGTTTTCTGTGAGCAGACATATGTAGTCATTGAATTGGTGGTGAAATGGAGATATAGTGTTGATATTAATGTCGCCAATAAGGATTTGACGTTCAAATTTATTGGAACTGCTGACGACAGTTTGAAGTGAATTCAAAAAAGAATCTATGTTCGGGAAAGAAGGTGATCTATATATAGCAAAGATACATAAATTATTATTCAGAACAATTTTAAGGCAGTTACCTTGCGATAATATAATTTCTTCGACTTGCGCTTGAATACCATCTTTAATGTAAACGACAATCCCACTAGATTTATTTATATTTTTAATTGAGTGATATTCCGTGTAAGTTTGTATTATTTTAGAGGTGTAATTTTTGTGGATCCAACACTCTGATAAAATTAAAACATCAAAAGTATGATTGAATTGATCAAGAAATAACAGAAAATCGTCAAAGTTTGACATACTTCTGATATTCTGGTGAATAATCTTTAAACTATAAGACTTCCAGCTGTAATTATTTAATTTTTTGAGATCGTCAATCAAATACTTGTTGCACGTTATATCTGTGTCATTGTAAATATCAGTAGGTAATTGAATCATGATTATTCAGATGAAATGCAAAGCAATGAAAGTTTCACTACTATACGATTTGATCCATTTCTAGAAAAAGTATAACGTACAATAAAAATAACAATATTTATGAAAAACAAAATATGTGATAATAATAGGAGTATTCCCAAGTAAGTGAACGCAGAAGTATTAGTGATTAAGTATATAGTAGAATCGGTAACATAATAATAATATAATAAATAGTGGAAAATAGCAAACCTCGTGAGCATATTTGGTTCGAGTAGCTGGGTGTGTATAATCACAGGATATAATAATGGCAATAATAATAATAGAATCTTCATTTTATAATCGTTGTCGGCATTAGGTATATTGTATTTGTAATAATCATAGGGAAGCCAGCTTGTTTTCATCGGATATAAGAATTGCGCCTGATCCTGTCTCTCTCTGCAGATAGACGCGTCCCTCTTTGACCCAAACAAATTGAAATCGTCTCTCTCTCGCAAATTGGCGAGTTTTATACCAAATCTGCTTAGCTCGAAAAGTCAGCTGCTCAGATACATAGATTGGCAACCGGGGGCCGGCGAGACCGATATTTAACGTGTTAAGTTTTTCTTCGATATTGTGTTTCTTCTTGTTGAAATATTTAACATCATTTAGCAGTTGATTTCTAGCCATGTTCGATTTAAGTTTAAGAACAATTGTCCTAGGTTGCTTCTGGTTATTATTTTTTTTTTGTAGACGATATACAGCATCGATGTCCTTAGTTTCAATGGGAGATCCTGTAGTTTTGAAGATGTTGAAGACCACGTCTTTTAGATTTTCGTCCTTGATGTCAGGGATACCTCTTATTTCTACATTACTAGACTTTAAGGCCCGCTCTTGGAATTCGAGACTATTCTCCAGTACTACGATTCTAGCTTCCAGTGCAGAATTCTTCGCTGTAAGCTCATCGTTTCGATGCTCGACGTCACGGATTCTGGCCATAAAGTCTTCATATTGTGCGTTCATGAATTGTAAGCTTTCCAGGATCTTGTTGTTTTGGTCCATGATGTCGTTCTGTTTTTTTTCCAGGTTGTTCGTTTTGATCATAACTAAATCCTGAATATCTTCGAGATTAGCGGGGGACGATGATGATGATGGAGCTCCTTGATCTTTAGTGGCCGTTGATTTCTTGGGCGGTTCCAAAGATGTGTTATCGCTGGCAGCGGCCGATCTTGTGTCCCTTTTGCACTGCTTACACTTTTGTTGTTCGCGACGTTCCTGAGTGAGTCGACGGAATGTACTTTCCGTTATTCCTCCACAGGCGAGATGGTAGATGCCTTTACACACCGAACACACAAATATCGACTCGTCTGATAGAATAACTTCGGGGCAAACGCGGCAGTGCATTTTAAAATGATTTATAATGTCTACCGCCACGAAGTTATTTTTATAATATAGTGTTTATTCTGAATTAAAATAAGTGCGACAGTAAAACACCTTGATATTATTTGAATATGTTAGAATGTGATGCCACAGACAGGATGCACTATCGCTTTCTTACTGAATATTGCGATTTAACCTTTAAAATAAACTTTAAGACGGAGTAAAATTGATATGAACTAGTCTCATGGATCTGAAGTACAATCCATATATCTATTGATATTTTTAATGACCGTTTAATTTTCATTTGCAGTCTTTTTTGTTGTTTTTGTTTCGCATCCATGCCTGTCCGCTAATTTTAAATAATTGTTTTTAAATATTATTTATGCACTTAATTTTTTTTTATTTGGCAACATTTCAATAAAGCATTCACTCCTAGGCCTCGCTGGGACTCATTTCGAAGCTTCTCTCAAATACAGCATTTTTAAATTAACTTAAAGCTCTAAAGCCCCCAATCTTTACATTCAAAAGACCTTCCCTTACTTTAATAATTCAGAAATAACATTAAAAATAAATAAATGGAATGTACTTAGTAGCTAAAACTACAGACACTGTATTTTTGTTATTTTTGTTTCTTGAATAATTGTAGAATTGAAATTCAATGGAGATACTAAATTAAATTACTGGTTTCAGCTTACATATTATTTACTTATACTTAAACCCCCTTACTTACAATAGCTGTGTAAATATTATGCCACCGGAATAGTGAAAAACTGGACTTATTACAACAGCGTAGATTTGGTTAAAACGGTCGGGCTTAAGAGGAACGTCTTCACGACCTTTTTCATTCAAAACTTAAATTTGAATTTGAGGCCAAAACACCTAACCAAACTGAATAATTATTTTTTTAACCGAAAGATTTAGCAAATATCTAATATGGATGTTTGAAGTGAAAACTTCTTTAGCACCGTTGTGATTTGAAACTAGATGAAAGGAAAAATAGCGACGCTAAAAAGAGGCACACACATGCACCCATAGGATTTAGCCTGCGAGAGAATGAGATAGTATAATCGGTCGCCTCTTTGTGCGGTGCTTCATAAAATATAGTTCTCCTATTAGTGCAGTGCTTCATAGCCTATTCATTCTCGTCTACTTTAGTTTCTGATAGTTTCTCTTCTACCGCGTGTGAATTGCACACTCTGATTTTTTTTCCTCTTTTGTTTATTTTTTTATGTTTAGTTTTAAATTATATAATATAGCCCTATATAGAATTCATTTTTACATGATTCCGGGAGTTTTGGCATTTTTTGTGAGTTAATTGTAATTAATAAATACAAATCTTGCCCTCTCTACTACGCTAATATAATAAATACAGTTTAAAAATCATTTTCCGTGTAGAAATTTTAATATACATATGCGACAAAATTATGTTCCAAAGAAAATCGATAATTTATAAACCCGTCAAAAGACTTTTTCTAATATTTTATAACCACTCGGTCCCATAAGCTTGTTTTCATGCTAATTTATTGTTGTAAGACATACGTATGATATACTCGTAGGAGACATTCTCAGCTTCTTAAATTAATTTTTAAATTCATCGTAAATGTATCGTAACTAGTAAATTAAGCAAATTTTTTTTTAAAAATTATCTCAATATTTGCCAAAATCGTATGTAAAATCATGAAAAATTGAAACACAGACAAATAATGTATCACATATTCGTTTTAGACATGTGCTGCATATTTTGATTACAAAAAAACTGTTATTCAGTTTGCTTGGTCATTTCGATCTCAAATCCAAATAAAGGTTTTTTAAGAAAAAGGCCTGGCAGGCTTTCCCCTTAAAGGTAAATCTAATAAGTTACATGGAAAATATTTTATATAAATGAATGAATAATGTGAATAAATAATAATAAATATCTGGCTGAATTTCACTGTAGATTATTTTTATTATAACTTAGTATTTATTTTTTGAATAATGGCTGTTGGTTTTTATCTACGCTTTTTCAACCTTTTGGTGTGTGGAAAAACAACATCATCACTTCCTCAATATAAGCCAAGATTTAAAATTCTGCAAAGAGCACAAATCGTCAATCACCCGAGACAACGAACCGAATACGCTTTAGCTCGGTCATGGACTTGTCATCAATATTATTTCAAATAAGCGGAGTTTGTAAAAAAATGCCAAGCTGGCCAAAAAAGTCACATCTTTACCGAGTATTAATTCTCAATTTGGGATGAGGGTGTGCGTACCGCCGCCCCGGGAACCATGATTGGATAACCAAAATCTCTGCATAGGTCACCTAAAGTGGTTCGCTAAGTATGATGACTTAGCAGGGGTGCCCGGGTTCATAGTGTGAGGTTTGTCCGAATCTTGGCGGCGGATGCGTCTGCCCACCAACTGCGTTGCAAGTGTTTATAATACCACGAATGTCTGTTTTATTAATCTACTAGCTGGAACCCGGCATGAGTTGCTATGCCATTTAATAAAGAAATTTTTTCTCTCTACGTGTCCTTTCCCCTACCACTCCCGCGTCTCCTTTCCCTCTCGCGTTCCTACTCCTTCTCCACCTCCCTTTTCCCCACTCCACTCCACCCTTCTTAATAACAAACACGATAAAAAAAGAATTATCCAATTTGGTGCAGTCGTTCGGAAGGTATACGCGTACATACATTTCGGCGAATCATTTTTATTTATATAGAGTAGAAAAGATAGATACTTGTAGATAACTGAAAACCTTCAATCAATAATATTGGAAACATATCGTACATTTCCAAGAGAATCGGAAATACGGTACATCAGAACCACACAACTACGTACTTTAGCTATTTGCTACGTATTTTGGAAAGCTATTTGAAGATACCTACTTAAAAACTTATGCATATCTAGTTTTATTCAGTTATGCCAACATAATAATAGGTATTTAACCAGAAGCTCCTTAATTGCTCATTATTTATTCACGTTTTAATGCAAGTTAGCATCAAAATTAGCGGTGAACGTGCAACTTGCCACTGAAAACAGCACGAGTATAATAATACTAATAATGAGTGATTCTAATAAGGTAAATGCAGGCTAATTGTTATATTACATTAGTATGAAAACAGTTACCTTGTTACTAACAAACTAATTAACTTAACGAATGCAGAATGAGCGGAATGCGAAATAAGCTCGCCCGTATTTGGCCAGAATATGTTCGCACAACTGCTTGTAATGGGTGGTATTCGTTGTTGATTCGAATAGTTTTACTTGTTTAAGAGGGTATAACCAGAGAAAACCAGAAATATGTAATTTTTAAATTACATATTTAAAAAACTCTTTTCCACAAAAAATTATAAAGCGATTTCGAAATATTGTTATTTTATCTAGTAAACGTATTTTATTTATTTATTTTTTTTATTTAGGAAACAAACAGTCATACAAAACGATAATATAACAATGAACATTCATATGTTGTAGACCAATTAATTAAGTTCCATTAAGTTAAAATTTTGAAAAAGTTTTTTTTTTATCTACTCAACTTATGTTACAAAAAAATAAACATAATAAGGAACAACATAAAAAAGAAAAACATAAAACGTAATAAAGAAAAAAAGTAAATTTATTAACACACATAGTTCTACTATTTACTACGGATAATAATATTATAAATTTTCACAAAAAGAAAAAAAAAGTATTTTAAGTTATTAATATATTAAGCTGCATATTATATGATTTCAAGTCATGATTGAAAATGTCGACATCTCGTAAGGCATTGTAAGTTTCACAGATACGTATTATTACAGAGTTTTGCGCGTGTTTGGATTTACTGTGTGGTATTCTAAATAAGTCGTTCGATCTGGTATTTTGTTTGGGGCAACGAAATGCAATATTTTCTAACAGATATGATGAATCAACAAGGCAGTTCATGATTTTATATAAGAATAATGCATCCGAGATTTTTCTGCGTTTATATAAGGCGATTGTGTCAAAATGATGATCACTAAAGCGATACGATAGGTGTTTTATAAATTGTTTCTGGATATTTTCAATGCGATGAATACATGTTTATATTGAGGATTCCAAATTACTAAGGCGAACTCGAGTTGTGACCGTACATATGACATATATAACAGAATTAGGGTGTGTGCTAGTAAAAGGCTTTGTAATGCAAATAATGAAACCCAATTGCTTATAAGCTTTTTCTAAAATATTTTCAATATGATTCCTAAATAAAATTTTGAGTCTAGTATTATTCCGAGATCTCTCATTGTTTCTACTCGTTGTAGAGGGACATGGTTTAGTTTGTAAATATAATTAATTGGATTTTTTTTCTTGTAAAAGTAATAATATTACATTTGTCTATTTTTATATACAATTGATTGTTTTGGCAATATTCCTCAATTCTGCTAACGTCTTCTTGTAATTGGTTGCAGTCATCTATGGAGCTAATACATTTATATAATTTCATGTCATCGGCGTAAAATAGGAAACACGAATGATTTACGACACGGTTCATATCGTTTATATATAAAATAAATAAGAGAGGCCCTAGATGGGAGCCTTGCGGTACCCCTGAGGGAATAGTTATAATTTGTGACATGTAACCTTTTAAAGCAACAGCTTGACTTATATTTTTAACATATGAAGAGAACCATCTCAGAAGATCTCCACAATCAACCAATCTTCGAGAGCTTGTTTAACAGTATGTCGTGATTTATTTTGTCGAAAGCCTTAGAAAAATCTGTGTAAATGGAATCAACCTGTTTCCCATTATCCATAGAGTTAAGAACAAAATCAGTAAACTGTCCTAGGTTCGATTCAACACATCTGCCTTGAAAAAAACCATGTTGATGGGGGCTAATAATAGTATTTTTGCATAAGTTAAAAAGTTGGTTACCCACGATTTTTTCCAAGATTTTACTAAAGATACATAGCTTAGAGATATGTCTATAATTTTCAATGTTGTGTTTGTCCCTTTTTTTAAAAACAGGTGTAATAAAAGCTTGTTTCCAAATGGTAGGAAATACACCTTCTTTAAGAAATTTTTTGAACAGTAGTGTTACAGGAGTAACTAGCGTTTCAGCACAATTAACAATTAAAATTTGGTGTACCTTATCTCAACCGGCACTTTTTTTTGTGTCCACATTTTTGAGATGTTTTAACACTAATGGTGCGGTTATATCAATTTAATTAAAATTAATTGAATTCATGGCATTATCGTTACTTATATTATCAATATTTGTGGAAGTATTATTAGCAGTTGTATCGGGGACAAAGACAGATTGGAAATAATCGTTAAAAAGATTGCAAATTCGTTGACCGTCACTCGAGGAAATATTTTTGTGATACACGTTATTAGGTAGTCCAGAAGATGATTGTTTAGATTTCAAGAAAGTCCAAAAATATTTCACATCTTTCCTTATATTGAACTCAGCATTCTTTATATAGTTGGTATAACACTCTTTTTCAGTTCTTTTTTTGGCGAGTCCTGAGTAATGAAAAGGTATGATAATCGGAGGGGTGTGAATAATTTTTGAACCTTCGGTGATACTTAGGCTTTTCTTTGATAATTTTGATTAGGTAGGGAGTATATCACGAGGGATACTTGGGAGACAAATGGTTTTTGACGGTACGTGGTGATCAATAGCTTCATAAATAATTTCGTAGAATTCATTAGTTGCTTCTTCCATACCTCTTGAACTAAAAATATTTGACCAGTCAAATTGTTCCAAAAACTCATTAATCTTATCATAGTTAGCAGAATTAAATAATAAGACTTATCGTGGTTGATGTTTTAAGCAAGGTTCATTTTTTAGTCTTATTTCTTTTTTGAAGGATTTGTGGTGCAAATCTTCGGTTAAAAGAGGAGGAATGCAAGGTTGTAATGAGCAGTTTATGTTGCTAATAGCTAGATCAAGAACACGTTGATTTACATTTAAGATGTTATTATATTGAGAAAAGTCACAAAGAGATAAAAAGTCTATCATAGTAGAGCTGGCTTCGTCAACAGGTATTTGTGGTATAATCTGTCTTTCAGAATTAAGATTCCAAAGAAGTTTAGAAATATTATAATCACCCACCAGAAGAAAGTCATCATTGGGATAGTTCAATCGGAGCTGACTAGCGGACTCAAAGTGAGCTGTAAGATTTCTAATATGATTCGTACCATGGGGATGGTAAGAGCAACAAATATTAATATTTTTATTAAAGGCAGTTGAAGTAATAGTTACCCATATATCTTCAGCCTCTAGTGTTGACCAGCTAGATTGATGAGTAACATTATATTTGGACTGGACAGCAATAAGAACACCACCTCCCAATGTTTGACCTGTGAAATTATAAATTTCTGTCGCGTCTAAAAACATTATATCTATCGTCAAAAATCTCCCGATCACAAATATTGTCGAGAAGCCAAGTTTCTGAAATACAGATAATATCAAAGTCATTATTTAGAACAGCCCTTAGAAAATCATGCGTTTTTGTGCGCAGTCCTCGTACATTTTGATAATATATTGTTAAAAAAGCCATATTGAATTACATAAATAAAAGATCTGAAAAATACCTTATTCGTAATAAGAATAGTAATAATGGTATAGTAAAGTAATGATATGAGTTCGACTCATATAGACAAAGAGTTTTCGATGCAGATTCATTACCTCACGAGATGTATAACATGCCATAATCTGAATGAAAGTAATTTGTTTACTGACAGTTAATACATAAATAATAATATAGCATAGTTTTAAGTTCTGTGTGCAACTTAATAATATTAAAGGCGAAACTAATTGAAAGGAAAAAATATTTTGTTTAAATAAAGTAAGTGAAATCAAAATGAAATGCGCAACCAAATGAGAAGATAAAAGATTTTTTTTGGATAATACAAGCGAAAACATAAAGGTATTTAAAAAGAGTCATGCTATTTTGCTTAAATTTTCCTCAGTGGAAATTCGAATAACATGAGATCTGTCACTTTTTCTCATAAAAATATTGCAATTTTTTGTCCACAGATATTGATATTGTTTTTCGACTTTAAGCTCCCTGGCTTGCTTCATCAGTAGCTTGTTAGAAGGCGTGAGGTGGTCGTTAAGGAAAATGCGGCTAGCTGCTCCTGGAAGTAGGTAAAACTTGCAGAAATTTTGAAACGAGGATTAAGGAACACTTGAGATGTCTAAATAGCAATAATTATTCGGAATTTGCTAACCATCTAATTGAATTTAACCATTCATTTGATATAAATACGGGTTATAAAATTTTACATACTAACGTTAGTGGTTTTCAATTAGATCTTTTAGAAATATTAGAAATTAGGAAAAATGTCAATAGAAATTTAAATATTATTAATAACCAAATTAATTTTGTGAATAACCCTATTTTAAACATATTTCCATTGTAATTTTGTCTATGATCTTCTAAGCAACCCCCTCCCCCCTGTCTATCTTCTAAGCTCCTCCTCTTTCCGCCCCTCGCCCCCCCCCCCCCCCTCCAACTTATTCCATTTCCACCCACGCCTGTCTTTCTATGCTTGATAATTTAGTTTTAGTACATATAATGTCCTGATGAAGAGAACATCGTTCTCGAAACATGTCGACTTTTTAAATAAAGATTATTGTGGTAAAAACAAAGTGTTTTAATAATTTAATTAATAAAATGGTACCACAAAGTGAATTTGCAAAATTTGAACAATATTGTTAAGTTAAATTCTAATATCTGGTGAGGCGTCGAGCCTCTTCCTGCACTTTGACTTGGTTGCATCGTAATTAGAAAATCACGCTTCGCATAAGTAGGTCATAGAAAACGGAAGTAAGACAATAATAGCTTGTTTTGATAAATTGGGGTACTCTTCCGAAAAACTCGCCCAGAAATTATTTAAAGGCTGATCTTTGTATTTTTGTTTCAAATCCGAGTCACTAATTAAATCAATTAGATTTTCATACTCACTTGCGCTCAAGCCTCCAGGTTTGGCTGTCACGGAAAATGGATTCCGAACCCAGGAAATGACCTTACTAGTTTTCAGAAAATATTGCATTGCATTCAAGAGTTGTTTTCAAGTTATAATAATAATAATATTAATATTTGGACGATTTATATAGCGCCGTTTTTGTGAAAAATCACCTCAAGGGCGCTGTACAAACTTACCATACATGCCTAAAATCTAGAAATACTACAAGCTAGACAAACAATTAAAAACAACTTACGGCTAAAAATTGCATACACCGGTTCATTGGTCACCGATACGAAAATATATGTACAATATTTTGACCAATGAACGCGATCTTCCGAGAGACAGATTGATGTGTAAGGATTCGAGTAATTTTAATTCAGTAAGAAAAGTGTGATTAAAGAGAAAGAGAAAGAGAAAGATGTAGGTGTTCTAAAAATTCTTTGAAAACCTCTTCATCTACTTTAAAATTGAAATGTTCAAACATTCATTAAAGGCAGGAAAACAATCAAAATTATTAGATTGAACTGATGAAATCGAAAATTGTAATTTTTTAGCAAAAGATGCAATTTTATCTCTCCTATTAAAAATTGTAAAACCTTTTCCTTGTAATGATAAGTTAACTTCATTGCACTTGGCAAAAAAATCTGCCAGATAAGCAAGTTTTATCAACCAAAATTTTGTCCTGAATTATTTTGTGCCTTCAAGAAGACCAATAACTCACTCTGAAGTTTATACAGTCTTAATAGTGCTTTTCCTCCGGATAGCCATTCACTTCCGTATGTAATTAAAGTGCTTTGTGTCCGCTACCCATTTCATCGCACAAATGAGTGTAGAATAAAAACGCGTAAAACTACAATCTATTGTAAATTTCACAGATTGGTTCCCAACATTAAGAAATTCTGTAAAAAAGTATCAAAAATGTACCAGAAAACCAAAATCTTTCCTTGTTGTACAAATTATTTTTAAAAAAAATTCTACAAATTGATGATAATGGCCTGTATACTCACCTTTGATTTCCAAATGTAGAAACGTATATGTATTATATAAGAAGTTTGTAACGTTTGTGTTCTCTTTTAGACGTAATTTATAAGGATTATTTTCCACAAACTAATTTCACACGATTTTTTCACCAAAAAATGTGCGTTTATAGTTTTGTACTGTTTATAGTGCGTTTATGTACTAAGACTGGTAGATTTTTTAATTATTTTACTTTCAGGTATAGTCGATTTAAAAAAATATGGTTGGTTTCCTTGGGAACAGAAATTTCGTGACACACATGCAGATCAGTTATCCCGCTGTAATTTTTTCCACATCGCACAGATATTCATATTATTGACTGGTATTATACACCACAGTAATAATTATAATAACGTATTATTTGTATAGCGCAGTTTTGTGTCATTTCACTTCAAGTGCGCTTAATTCCTTCAATTTACATACCTACTAATAAAATTCGGAGATTTTTATTAGTAGGTATGTAAATTAAAGGTTTACTGCGATAACACCATAAACGGCTCTGTCCACTTCCATAAAGCTTAGTCTCGTACCTACTTAATAACTATTGTGAAATATTTATACAAACAATAAAAATAATATGAATAAATAATTATTAAATCAAATTTTTCTGACAAATTGTCGCGGAACCCCTGTACAGGTTCGGCGGAACCCTAGGGTTCCGCGGAACACAGTTTGGGAAACCCTGGCCTAGGCCATTGACGAACTCGATGGATGAATACGACGTCTTCTTTTTTTATGAGGTATCCTACTTTTTGGGATATGTCATGCAGATTCTCTTTCTCTGAGTTCGGGACACCACTGATTTCAATATTGCAGGATCTATCCCATTGATCCTTTAAATTATCTTTGGATTCCAACATTTTTAAACGTTCATTTAAGGTTAATATTTCACAATCAAGGGATTTTACTTTAGCTTCATAATCGTCAATTTTAGCACAGCAAAAGTCAATTGATGTTTTGAGGCTAGATAATTCATTTTTGAATTGTTCTGAAATGGATTTTATGAAGATTTCACTCATTTCTTGAAATTTCTTATCAATGTATTTTATTAATTTGCTTGAATGGACATCATCCTCGTCAGTGTCACTCGATGTCACTGTTTTTATTTGCATTTTTCGCTGTTTACTCATGTTGTACTTGGTTTGTTTGCAATTTTAGAGGCGTGATGACAAGTTGATATTTATGGTTTGTTTCTATTCCGCAGAAGCGAATAGAAACAAAACAAACATATGTTTTAAATATCTGGAAAAAATGTTTATTTTTAGTATAATAAGATTATACCATAGGTCGTTGGCAGATTTGTTACAATTTCAAAAATAAATTGCATTATACAACACCCATTTCAAATCATATAATCATGCAGTAAAATAAATAAATACATTATCTGGGAAACGTATGTTACAGAATTTTAATTTAAGTTTAAATAAAAATCATAAAAAAATATAAACGTGCATGTGTTTCTTGACAAAAATTAGTCCATTTGTGTATTTATTTGCGCACTTACAAACTAATATATTTCATATTTGTAAAAAGAATTAACTTTGTGGCTCGCCATAATTTACAATAAAAACACATATAAATTTGTTGTAGACCACTTTTATTTTATAAACACTCTACCAGTTTCGGAAGCACCCTTCCTTCGTCAGGAGAATATTATAACTACTACTAATAGTTATAATATTCTCCTGACCTGAGGAAGGGTGCTTCCGAAACCGGAAGTGTTTTTAAAATAAAAGTGGTCTACAACAAATTTATATGTGTTTTTATTGTAATATATTTCAGATTGTTTTATTTTTTTATTTTGATTAGACATTATTGAAAAATGATAAATATTTATGATCAACAAAATAATTGCAAAAGTACATAATTTTAGTAGTTTTATCATCACGTCTTTCAGCATTTTTGGATGTAGGTATAAATTAGATCAAATTTGGAATGAAATTAAATCGATATTGAGTTATAATTTTTAAAAGCTGATACGGAGAATAATTAATCTTTCTCATTGGGACCGCCCTGTACGATTGTTAGAACATATTTCGACGAAATGTGGATTTTCGGCCGCTGGCTGTTTAAACGCCCTTAAGACATTTATTTATTTGATGAGTTTACCAACACATGTATTAGACATTCATGTTATAAAAAAAACATCACTTTCAAGAAATTATGAAATAAACACCTAACCCAGAGGTTCCCAAAGTGGTGGCCGCGGCTCCCTGGGGTGCCGCGGAGAGAGGTCAGGGCGCGAGGCGCCCCTGATGTCTCTACTAAAAATCAAAATTGATATGAACGAATACAAACATTTTATGGAATGGAAAATCACCCGCGTGGCCGGGGTCATGCAGCGAGCTGCAGGCTCACCCGTCGCACTAAACGGTTTTTGTACTTGTATCATATTTGCATTTTCTTTGTTAGTTTTCCTATCAATAAATGCATGTATTCATTTTACGAGTTGTATCATTCAGTGGAGTAGGTAAAAATTGATCCTCCATCGCCGTCGGGGGGGGGGGTGGTGGCTAGAGAATTGTGCTCTTGGGGGGGTGACACTCGGTCCCGAGGCTACCACAGATAGACATTATATGACAGGGGTGCTGTGAGAAAATTCAAATTTTCTAAGGGTGCCGCGACTTGGAAAAGTTTGGGAACCCCTGACCTAACCTATAAAATAATTTCTGACAGTACAATTTACAACATACGATTACTGTATGATAACTTGACTAAAACTGACCAAAAATTACACGAATGATTTGAAAACATATCGAATTATACGAATATAATAGAAAATTGATCATTTTACGAAAAAATTGCGCGATTTATATTGAGATTTGTAGACATAAACGTCTTTAGACATAAACATAAGCGGCAAAACAGCGCATGCGCTATTCAGTGTTGCCCCATGTGAAAAATACAGATGAATCTTTTTATTATTAGTAATAAATGGAATTTTAAAAAGCATGGTCTTTGCACAACGCGTAACAAAAACACCGTTCAATGGTGGTGAAGTGTTTTTTTTCGTAAGGCTGTATGTGAATTGTACCCAAATATAATATATAGTTTACAAACTTGAATACATAATAATGCTAGTAATTAATAAATAAAGTGTAATTAGATATCGTAATTTTGAACAAAGATGTATGAGCCTGGAGATGAAAGTGATTGCCTAAAACCAGTTCGATCGGAGAGAAATAAAATTGGATTAAATTTAAAAACTCCGATTACCATTTTCACCTGTAACAAATATGATTAAAATCATTAATGTTTTTTAAACTATTAATCTAGTACTTCTGGAATTATTATTGAGGATTATTAATATTTATACAGCGTTCAAACAATGCAAAAAAATATTGTGGTTGATCAAAAAATTTCGTGTGGAAAATTAACTGTAATTGGTTTAACTGCGATAATTTATTGGCTTTTAAATTAAAATTATGGTATAATATCACAAGTCAGTGCTATTATTATTATATTACCTGATTTAAAAAAAAAGAAATAGTTAACCAAGTCTTTATTACCTGATTTATTCATAATAAAACCGTTGTAGTTTCTGAATGCGCCAATAAATTACCTTACAACAAAGAGCTCTAACCATATTTTATGGAACTACGATATTCGATTTTCTACGAATCACAATTAAACACGATACCAAATGTACCACTTATATTAAGTGGGTTTAAGGAAATAAAACAGGGGTATTGTGTAAGCACGGTTTATGTTACATAATGAATGTCCCGTGTGTATATACTAAAACAATAATTATATTAAATTTTTCTATCGATCAAACTTTGTTGTTATCTGATATTTTTTCTACATTTTGTGGGAAACCATCTAATGGTTATGAATTTATTTTTATAAGTCATTTGGTTATAGATAATAACAATAATAATTAGATAATTTGTAGAGCGCCGTTTTTGTGAAAAAACCTCAAGGGCGCTTTACTATCTTTTATGAAGTCTTAGGCTCTATCTAATTTTATTATTTACAAAGAGATACAGAAGCATACTTACCTGGCAGGTCACTTCCGATAAACAAACTTTATTAGAAAGTTTATGCTTGGGGAAGATACGATTTTGCATGTGGAGGGCATTGTATTTAAAAACACTGGATATTGCATGATTTTACCTTTGCTGTAAGAAGACTAATGCCAAATTTGAGGTAATATTGCTATGGTATAGCCTAATTATACTCAATATAAACATTTTTTCTCAAAATATAAAACATACGTTTATTAGATAAAAGAAAAATCTTTAAAAAACAATTTATAATTTTTTGTGGAAAAGAGTTAATACGTCTAAATGTGATTTAAAAAAGACATATTTCTGGTTTTCTCTGGTTATACCCTCTTAAATCCAAACAAAAGGCCCTGAAGAAAATAATTTCCCTCAGTCATCTTTGGGGATGTTGTGTAGAGGGCCTTTTTAATGAAATGAAAGAGAAGAAGTTCTGGGAAGGAAAGGGGTATTGAGAGGTGAAGCAAAATCTGGGGGTCAGCAGTCAGCATGTCCAGGCCCCCTAGCACAGTCGATAGATAAGGATAACTTTCCGTAACTTCTCATCATTCCCTAACATGATTTCAGATCGTAAACGAATAAGTAACAGTTCATAATGACTAAGTTATCTTAATATATACCATTCATATTCCATTGATATGCTTGGTGTAACTCTAAGTGATCAGCTCGGATACGGGGGCTCCATCGAAGCCAGAGTAAAGTTAGCTTCTCTCTAGGGCGTACTGTACAGGGCCCGCAGATACTTTAAAAGTACACAACTGCTAACCCTGTACAAATCACAAGTGCGCCCCACAGTTGAATTTGGCAGCTCTAGCGAGGGTATTTTTCAGGTATTTTGGAAGCTCCCTGAAAAATACCCTCGACTAGACTATGGATTTAGTTTGATAGATTCTCCCATCTTAACAGACGGATTGCAATCTTTAGAGCACAGACGTCGCGCGTCAGGTGGGAATGCTATCCTTGTTCTACCGGTATTACAATGGAAGACTAAGAGGAACTAGCGTCATCCCTTCGGCACCGGTGCATAGTCGGGAAGCACGCCAAACGCGTGCCCAACATATGTACATGGTTGACATTTGTCTCATGAGAGCGGGTCGCTTCTTCCACTCGTTCTCGTGTTCAACAGTTCGACTGTGGAACGATTTGCCGGCCTATGTGTTTACTCCTTCCTACAACATGGTTTTATTCAAGACCAATGTCCATTCCTTCCTCTCCTCAAATAGACCCTCCACATAGCATGTCAGATGACATATGCCCTGAGGGAAATTATTTTCCTCAGGCCTCCTGTGTGGAGTTAATGTAAAAAACATGTAACGTTTAACGTTAGCGATCTGCAGTTGTTCTAGGGAACGATGAGAATTTACTGAAAGTAATCCTATCAATCCTTATCGATCAACCATGCTAGGAGTGACGGACGGGAGAATCCATTTATACCGTTATAGTGCAAGGCAATGGGTTGGGAGAGTCCATCTGGAGAGTTCAAATGTCTACCTCAAACGGCATCTGCTTATTGTTAGTTAGTTCATTATATACCATGTGTTGTATAACCAACACCTCTGCCATAGGTCGCCTCAAGTGGTTCTCTTCGTTTCGTGACTTAGGAAGGGTTGTCCAGATCTTGGGGGCAGATGCGTATGCCCGTCAACAGCGTGGCTGGCCGGATCGGAAGAGACTGGTTGAACTTTCCAGCAGGACTCTTCCGGACCATTTCCTCGCACCGCAGTGAAAAGGATGAATTCATTCGTCAGTTACTACTGACCCCCATATTCTTACCCACCCCTCATACCTTTTTTCCCAAAACTTCCTCTGTTTCATTTCTTTAAAAAGAGCCTTCACACAGTATTGCCAAGATGACGTAGGCCCTGGGTGGAATTATTTTCTTTAGAGCCCCCTGTCTGTAGATAATGTAAGAAAAAATCAGAGTGTGCAATTCACACGCAGTAGAAGTGACACCTTCAGAAAACTAAATTAGACAAGAGTAGGGAGGCTACGAAGCGCCGCACAAAGAAGAGACCGATTATACTCTCTCATTCTCAGGCTAAATCTTATAGATTTATGTGTTTATCTCTTTTTACTGTCCCTGTTTTTCGTTTCATCGAGTTTTAAGTCATAATAATTGAATTTAAGCCTAATTTTGGAGGCGGGTAGGGGTACCTCCGCCACCTGTTTATTGGATAACCAACACCTCTACCATAGGTCGCCGCAAGTGGTTCGCTACGTTTGGTGACTAAGCATGCAGGGGTGCCCGGCTTCATGGGGTAAGGTTTGTCCGGGTCTTGGCGGCGAATGTGTCTGCCCACAAGTTGCATGGCAGGCCGGATCAAAATAGTGCGTTTGAGGGAGTCCCTTTGACTTATCTAGCCGTGCTCTCTCGGAACATCGCCTTGCACGTAGTGCTACGTAGCCTTGTAGTAAGAGGAATGGTTTCATACATCCGTCGTTTCGTGTCCTCCTGGACACACTGACCTCAAGATTCCTACCCACCCCTCATACCTTTTTCCTTCCCAGAACTTCCTCTTCTTCCTTGCCTTAAAAAACCCTCCACACAGCATCACCAAAGATGACTTAGACCCTGAGTGAAATCATTTTCCTTAGGGCCTCATGTGTGGAGCTAATGTAAAAAATAAAAATAAAATATTTAAATAAAAGAAAGGTAGGTACCTACTATAGGTATTTGAAATTTAGTATTCTTACTAAAACAGTGAACTGTACACGAATCAATCAAATCGAAAAGAAATCTGGGACTCAGGATATATTTAATAAGATTTTTAAATGAGGTTTTACAATATTTTTGCAGTAAGGAATTACATTGATAAAGTATGTCCCTCCCTCTTGAAACTTTATCTTATTCCTAGAAAATGTCTAAACTTGCATAATATGAAAGTAAATCTAGAGATATGAAACAGCATTTAAGGCAGCCAACAGCTGGCGACGAGTTCAGTAGCTGCGAGATTACATTAAACTGCTTGTCTTTGCTACAATTTGTTAAATACAATGGTACGGGATTATTGTTTTATTCAACAAACGTCCATTTGCTTTATTCAAATTGCACATTTAAGCAATTTATCTAAACAAGATTTAAGTGGAAGGAGGCTGGGAAGATGAGACGAACGTGATGTTGAAGTAAGGGGTGAATTTATCCGATAAATCAACGTTGATATAGATGTCTGAAAATCTTGAAAGCAGTGATGATATCAAGACAGGTATTATTTTTAATGTTAGAAAATTTTCTAAAACACTCGTGTATAGCGCTGTAGTTAAGACATCTTCAGAATTTATTCAAAAGAAATATAAACATTCATGGATTATAAATCACCTTTTAACTATTTTTGAATTGCTCTTACATCCATCATTATAAGCGGAAAATGTTACTCGTACAACGAAGAAGGAATTATCTAGCAATGGGTTGAAGCCAAACTTTTTTTACTACTCGGTCTCATTTAAACCTTGAGTGTAAATATTACTTGTTCAACTCCCTTTACCGCGATTTAAATCTGTATACTAGCAAAGGTGATGTTTCCTAATTTTTCCTGTTTTTTTTTTTTATTTCATATATAAATGTTTTTGTTAATTCTTTCAAAAATTGTACACAGCGAGACAGGATTATATTAATTTAAAATTTTGTGTTAAGCATTTACAAAATGCTTTAAATTTAGTCATTACGTCGGAATAATAAATTGGTTAACTAATCAAAGATAATTTAATGAAAATAAATAACTTTTCAATTTCGGAGGTGGATATGGATACCGCCGCTACAGGAGCTATTTTTGGATAACCAACACCTCTGCCATAGGTCACCCGAGTAGTTCGAATGTGAGACTTAGAATAGGAGCCCGGATCATGAGGTGAAATTTTTTTAGGTCTTGGCGACGGACGCGTTCGAATACCTACTGCGTGACGGGCCGGATCAGGAAAGACTGGTTGAGAGAGACCTTTTGACCCCTCCAGCAGGACTCTCTCGACCCATCGCATCGCCATGCACCGTAGTGGAAGGGTTGAATTCCTACGTCCGTTACTCCTGAACATACTGACCCCCAGATTCCTTCCCACCTCTAGTATATTTTTTATTCCCAGAACTTCCTCTGCTTCTTAAAAGATCCTCCACACCAAGAACTATTTCTCTCAGTGGCGCTCCTGTGTGAAACTAATGTAAAATAACAATCACCATTCGTTGTATTTTTTTTTTATCTATAGGTACTCTTTTTGTGTATTTGTTTTTCTGATCTTATTTTTTTTAATTAGACGAAGAAGAACAATTGTTGCAGAAACATGTCGATCATTTAATTAAATAGCTATGTGCAAAGTTATTAATTTTCATTAAATGAAAAAGACGCCACAAAGTGAATTTTCAATAATTATTGAAGGATTAATTAAAAACACTCTTACATCGGAATTATATTATTATTATTAGTAAATTCTTAGTTCACGCACAACTACTTATTTATGTGTAAATTCAACAGTCCAACGAAATTTAAAGGTGCCTTTCACTACTTTATATTTTTAATAAATTTAGCATAATGACGAAAAGTGAGTAGTTTGGGATGATTGTAAAATTACTTCGATGAATTGTTAGCGATGAAATAAAACCCATTTTTGTCAAAGTCTCGGTAACGTAGGTACCTTTATAAAATTTCCGTAAGAGATTTCCATACTCGTAAATTATCGTATATGCATCGAAATGCAATATCGATAGTTTAAGTCCCAACCCTGTGAAGGTGAGAAATTTGCTGAGATTTTCACAAAATCTCGTAAATCACACTTTACCAGATAGTGTCATATTTTATCGATGCATTGAAACTAAATGTCAATAATCTGAATATCGATTTTTTTTGTCACAGTCGCGTAACTCACACATTATATGATAGTATCGCATTATATTTGATGCATTATATCGATAGTTCCAATTTGTTTAAAAATATCGATATTTTTTACGCTTCGCTCGGTAGGTGAGCACGTGAAAATTGATCCAATGAAATATAGATAGCTCATACTGTGTATAAGAAAGTAAATTTTTTGTCGCAGCCCTGAGTAGGCGGATAAGAAATATTTCACAAAACAGCGTAATTCAGACATTACCCAAACCCCTAGCACGGTCGATCGATAAGAATTGTATCGATAACGTTTTGTTAACTTGTCATCGTTCCCCAGCACGACTGCAGATCGCAAACGAATAAGTATTAGTTAACAATGACCAAGTATTCATAATATATTCGACGTCAACTGTAGTTTATACGTTAGCGATCTGCAGTTGTCCTATGGAACGGTATTTTTGTCGCAGCCCTTAGTAGGTGGCTACGTGACAAAGATTTTCATAGCGTACCTTAGACATTACCTACCGGATTGAATTCTACCGATGCAATGAAACAAAATATTGATAGTTCCTGAAATATTTTTGTCATCCCCCCATTACACGTATCAGTATTAGCATCAGTATTTACTGATGCGAATTACTGACGACAACCGTCAGTATTTGTGAGCCATTACACGTGCAGTATTACTGACGTCAGTATCGTTGCGAATCCTTGCGGGACTGACGCTTTTAAAGTGATGTATCGGAAAACAATAGCCTGTGTTGCTATAATTTTGGCGTTCGTTACAAAGAAACGAGTGAAGCGCTAACGATGGGTGATGGACTAGCTTCTCAAAAAAGAGAAATTCTCACACTTGAATTTAATGGATGAAATTTTGCTGACTGATCATTTATTTATTTTTAAGCCATCAACAAGGTGCAATCCATTTACATTTTAGCCACTGGAGCGATTAAAAAAAAAAAAAAACATGCTCCTTGATTGCTCAACATTCCTGCGCGATCATTTTTAAAAATTTTCCTCTGACATTGAAAAAAAATCATACTTCCGAATTTGAATATAGAGACATACAAAACAAAAATTAAAAATCATAAACTTTATTATTTTTTTACGGAATGTAGGTAAACTTAGCTTCTCAAAGCCACAAAATCAATCCCAGACTTAACCACTTAATTGCTTTTGGTTCGATTCGGACCGATTTTATTTTTCTGCGATTGCTTTCGGTCCAAAATCGGACAACATTTTCCTACCATTCGTAAAACATTTATTGTTCCTAATTATTTAAAACATATTCATGGCATTGGCAGAAGAAGGATGAAAGTAGACTGAATGCTGGAGAAATGAGATCCGTAAGGCGTATGTGTGGTAAAACCATGTATGATCGTGTGAGAAACGTGGAGATCCGCAAAGAATGCAAGTTGATGTAAGCGTAATGAGAAAGATCAAGAAAGGAACACTCCGATGATTTGGGCATGTAGAGCGAATGAACGAGGAAAGGTGTGTAAGGAGAATATATGACGCAAATGTGAATGGTAGAAGAAGTCGTGGACGTCCGAGGAAGACATGGCACGATCAAGTGAATCAGATACTTGAGTCGGGCCATGTCAAGAGTCAGAATAATAGAAGAGTATGTATGAGACGATGTATGAATGTGAACGAGGCAAGGAGTGTGTGCAAAGACCGAGTTGTTTGGCAGTCCGTCCTCTCTGCCTACCCCTGCGGGGAAACGGCGTGATGGTTAGTTAATTTTTATTCATGGCAAGCTATTTATTCTATCAAATAGTTGTTAAAATAGACTATAAGTCTATGACCTTAACGATTGTCTTTGAATTGTTCTAGAATGAATTTTGACAGTTTAAAATTCAGTTAGGTACTCAAATTCTACAAAATAATTTTTTAAACCGAACTTTTGATTTGCTGTTAACATATGAAAAGCACAAATTTCGCGTATTTATAAAGTTGAAGATTTTTAATAATTATTCTCTCAATTTTAAAAACACAAGATAATTAGTATAATATGGGTGAAATTATTGGCTGTAAAGCACTATAATTTGTTTATATGTTTGCTAACACAAATTTGGAGTAATCATGTTTGACAGTTTAAAATTCAGTTACGCACTCAAATTCTACAAAATAATTTTTAAACCAAACTTTTGATTTGCTGTTAACATGTGAAAAGTACAAATTTCGCGTAATTATAAAGTTGAAGATTTTTTA
This sequence comes from Limnephilus lunatus, assembly GCA_917563855.2. Classification (NCBI taxonomy): domain Eukaryota; kingdom Metazoa; phylum Arthropoda; class Insecta; order Trichoptera; family Limnephilidae; genus Limnephilus; species Limnephilus lunatus. The sequence goes on from OU830599.1 coordinate 3,219,571, forward strand.
ATAATTATTCTCTCAATTTTAAAAACACAAGATAATTAGTAAAATATGGGTGAATTCATTGGCTGTATAGCACTATAATTTGTTTATATGTTTAGTTAAACAAATTTGGAGTAATCATGTTTTTAATGTGGTAGCTAGAGGCGATAAAACAGCACCGTCCTCCTGGAGCATAAGAAATACTGATGCGGCGAGCCATTACACGCATCAGTACGGCATCAGTATCCCCCACCACTTTTTGGCCACGCCCCAATACTGATGAGGCCGATCCAAATATCTAGATGCGCGTCCGTAATTTTGTCGATGCGTCAGTATTAGCCATTACACGTATCAGTATTCGCATCAGTATTTAAGTACTGATGCGAATACTGATAAGTGTAATGGGGGGATCACACACGTTGCAATAAAACTAAATATCGATATTTCCTACTCTGTATAAGAATACCGATGTTTTCGTTAAAATATCGATGTTTTTGTCACAGCCCTTAGTAGGTGGCACGTGACAAAGATTTTCATAGCGCACCTTAGACATTACCTACCTGTTGTTATCAAATTATATCGATGCAATGAAACGAAATATCGATAGTTTTTAAAATGTTTTTTGTCACAGCCGTGGGTACGTGACAAAAATTTTCATGAAACAGCTAATGCGACATTACCTGTTGGTATCGCATTATATGGATGCAATGAAACAAAATATCGATAGTTTCTACTCTGTATAAGAATACCGATGTTTTCGTTGCAACCCTGTGTGGGTTGGGTAGGTAGGTGGGTACGTGACGGAGAAGTGCGATCACGTGGACGGAATTAGAAAATGAGGGATGGAACTGATCAAGTGGATGAAGGGGAACAATACAGAATAAAGAGACGGGGTAGAAATTGAGAGAAGTTTCAAGCGATGAATAATAATGGCCATTTATCCAGAAATAGTGGGAGACCTGCTAAACATGGATGATTGGAGAAGGCGAATGGAACTTCGGAGAAGAATGGAAATTAAAGTGTTTTCTTTTTCCTATAAATACGGTTGATTGATAATTTGGTTTCGCTTCAAATGTACTAAGATAGAAATATGGGACGGCTTTATAATATTTATTTTTAACTTAATTAATAAAACCTTAAATTTTAATATTTAATTAAATGATCAGCGAAACTCAATAAAAATCGGAAAAAAATACGTTCACACCTGGGATTCGAACTAGGGAAATTCGCCTTGCCGGAGCGCAACTATCCCAACTGAATTAATGTGTCCCTATTCGATTCGGTCGTATTTAACTGAATCATAATACTTCGACTAAGAAATACCAACATTTACTTCATTTTCTTAACGCATATTTTGATTGGCTGCTATCGTTATGTACGATTGCAAGTTTCAAACCCGATCTAAATGCTATATAGATAGTGTCTAGGATAATTTTTTATCCATTATTAGTTTTAATATGCGACATCTATTGATTTTTCTACAAGTCTAGGATAAATATTTATTATTATTTTTAACTTAATAAGTAAAACCTCATATTGAAATATTTAATTAAATGAAGACAATATTACAGAAAAAAAGCATGGTCACATCTGGGACTCGAACCCAGGAGTCCCAGATATGATCGTATCTTTTTCTGATTTTTCTTTTTTCAGATATTCAATTGAGTTTCCCTAATATTGGCTTTTTAATATTGTAGAAAAAGAATTTTTTTTAATTTTCATAAATCTTAACTTTATCATGAGAGCGAAATTTATGGAAACATGGACAATTGGTGAAATTGACCGTGTTATCATGACGTCCTTTGTTGGGAAAGAGATGCAGAGGTTGCCCACAAATGAGTTGGACCGACTATTGGAAGATAACTGCGGAATTCCGATGGTTGAGATATGTTTGAGTGGTCATGGATCATAACCAATCAATCTGGAGGCTCTCAAAGAACGGATCGGGAATTCTGAAAATAATTAAAGGATGCCTGGATTGATGAATTAAGGAAGCAGAATGGCGAAGAGTTGGAAATATATTGATATTTGATGACGGTTCACTATAGCATACTGAACTTTGATGTTGCTACTCTGAAGATTCGTGTTTGAAATGAACAAATATCGTCCGACCTCATTCCAATGCAACAAATAGCTTCGAATTTTGTTCGTGATCTTCGGATATTATTCGGGTTTCTTAAACGTTAAGTTTTAAAGAATAATTTTTTTACTACGAAATGTTTAATATATCCGTATATCCATACAGAGTGTTAACGGACTTACTTTAACCAGTTATGTAACCCGACGCATTTAAAGAAACAGTGTAAATGAAATTTTGGCCTCCGATCACTTTACAAATGTCTTTTTTTTCTAAATTTTTCAATCAAAATTTAAAAATTAAATTCTTTAATCAATTAAAAAATCACTCAGCCGAGTAACAAGCTAACCTCTAACCCGGACCCTAACTGTCCAATACCTACTGATTTTTTAGGTTTAAAAAAAAAACACACCCACATATCAAAAAAGGCACCGGAATCAAAATTTTCTTCACATTTTTTGGTCTAAATAATGTCAGAAATCACTTGTGTAAGTCAAGTCGTAACATCCTGTATGTCTCTTCCAACGACCATTTAATTTTCTAATTAACTCTCCTCATTTCTACCCCTTCCATTGATTCATAAATTCTTCTACCGATTTGTGCTTTCCCCTATGTTAATCTAAATTTAACTTTAGTTCAAGAGGAAGATATTCCTGACGACGAGAACATAGTTCTCGAAACCCGTCGATTTTGTATCTTAAAAAGTGGTCATTTAACTTTAATCCGCTAAAAATAACACTACATTAATTTCTGAAAAAAAAAGATATCATAAAATATCATGCAAAAATTAATATCTCCTGCTTTATTTAAAAATGCACCATTTGCCTTTTACAGGCTCTTAATCAGATTTCCAGTAGACATTACGCACAATACAAGGCAGCAGGAGATTATTCCACGTTCCCCATAATGGTCAACACTCGACTTAAAACGCCATAAAATTTGATCGCAGATAAACTCTATCCATCTTACATGTAATTTTATGGCCTCTGTGAGTTAAGAATGCAAATTAAAATAATTTTACTATTATTCTTGACAATTCCGCAACGGATATTAATATTTTTAAGATGAGTAAAATAGCATAACACAACACGTGCACTTCCAGATGTATTAGAATGAATAGGCAGCAATTTTGAATGTCTAGACAGCTTTAGGGTCCAGTGGGATAAAATGGTATTAGGGGGTTAATATTGCAGGGGTGGGGGGGGGGAGATGGGGTGGTTTGGGGAGACTGGGAGAGGGGGAGGGTGCAACAAGGATTTTGGAGGGTGTAGCCCTGGTTTTCAGAAGAGTACAAGGGCTGCTTAGTTAATAAAGCGCGCAAATGAAATAGCAACTATGATAAAAAACTGACTTCGACCAAAAAATGCGATTGGTTTTTGAAACATTGGGTGTGTAAATATGTACCTACACATCTATTATTAAATCTAGATATTCCACACAATTCAATGCTCGCCCTCTTTTTATAGTTTTATATTGTTTTTTAGTATTTTTAGTATCTTGCAAAATATAAAATGAGTAGAATCAATTCAGTAAACAAAACATCTCTAAGCGAAAAATACAATTTATATTTGTATTTTGAATATTTTACTCATTTATTTGTATTCCAGTAACGCAGTTTATAGATGTTTATAATTTACAAACATAAGTGTTAGTAATATAAATATATATGTACATATTAATAATCAGTATCTGTGGTTAGTAGGAGTATTTTTTGAACAACTAACTAGGAGAACCTGTTTTGAGGTGTAGGCATGTTTTATATAAAGTTTTATTTGGCGGCCTTAAGTGAAAACACAGCATCATCCTTGAGACTCTCAGGGAGGATACAGTGGTTTGACCTCTGACGGCAGTACTGCATATTCGGTTGGTAGCAGTCAAAGTACATCTTAACATATATTTCCCTACACTTTAACACAGTGTTGTTAAAGTGTAGGGAAAAAAATAATATTTTTATCCAAATTAATAATTATCCTATTAAAAAAATATCAAGTGAAGATTTTTATTGCGTGACCTGGATGATTGGTGGCTGATTTATAAGATGGCAGTAGAATCAATATAATTGGTTTTAATTTTAAGTGACAATGAAAGGAACTGGTGCTTGGCACATCATAATAATTAACGCACAGCTAGAAAAGTTACGTTTGGTGAATATCTTCCCCTGTAATTTATTGAAAGTATAATAGATTTTTTTCTAATTATGTAAACTATAGCACGTAAAATACGAGAGCAATTGTCTCTTTACTTATGTACGGAATTATATGTTGGGGAGGATTTTACAAAAAACAACCTGAACTCTGTAAAAGTTTCGCAGAGAATCATCAATTGAACTAATTTTTTTTTAAATCTACCTTCTCAACAGAATCTCTTTTTAATTTTCTTTCGCAAATGTCGATGAAATATTCAAGCAAACTTCCATTATAAAATTGGTAAAGAAAAAAACAACAAATGATATCAACATTTTTACAAACTAATCAGAAACGGAAACCAATTGACTACATCTACTTTTAAAGCAACTCAAATGCAAAACCTTTATATTAACCAAGCCATAAAAAACTTCAGAACAAATAAATCAAATTAAACAATTATTCAGAAAAACTTTGGTAAATATTTTGTACAAAACATACTATAACATACGACCTAAGTAAGGATCGTGGCTCCCTTATCAGGCACAAGAGCTCCTCTAATCTGATACGGTATTACATGACCAATGATGACCTTAAATATAATATTTTGGAAAATATATGTAAAAATGTAACTTATATTATTTATATTACAATAAAAAAAAGTTAATTAATTTAAAATATTTGCAGTCGCGAAATATGCGTTTCGGGTGGATAAATCTTCGAACGCAAGCACTGGACACTTTGTAGAAGATATTCATAGCCATCCCTTGTTTAGGGGTTCGTGGGCTGCTGGGCTGCTGGGCTGGTCGGAGGGGTGATTGATTGAGCTCTGGGCGGGAAAAGCCCATCGCGTTGTTATCGCAGACGGGACGCCATGTTCAATGTTCTGCCGCTTTCTCCTGGTCCCGGGCCATTGGATGATTGGACATTCTTACTTCACTTCTTGGACCTAGGAAATTTCGGTTAGTTATAATATCACAAAAAAAAATTTTATTTTGCTTTTTGCGTTCAGTCAGGTGCAAAACTACAAAGCAGACAAGAGTAGGGAGGCTAGAGATTAGATGTTACGTATTATTAAAATTAAATTATGTTTGAGATTATTCACATAAATTAATTATATTTTAGAAGTACTATGGCATCCCACTCCCGGCGGACTAGGGCATTCCCACTCACGGAGGTAGTGATACGAGTACCTGGCTAAGTAGATCTGGTCACTAAACACGACTCCAGCCATTTCAGCGTGATACTGAAAGTACAATTTAAGAGGCGGGAATGGGTACCGCCGCCCCGGTAACCTTTATTGGATAATCAACACCTCTGCCATAATTAGCTTGTTGTAATTCGCTACGTTTGGTGATTTAGCAAGCGGGTTCATGGGTTGAGGTTTGTCTAGGTCTTGGAGGCGGATGGCCTGGACACACTGAACCCCAGATTCCTACCTACCCTTTAACCCACCCTCTATACCCTTTTCCCTCCCAGAACTCTCCTCTCCCTCCTTTCCTAAAAAAACCCTCCGCACAGCATCCCCAAACATGACACAGGCCCTGAGGTAAATTATTCTCCTCGGGGTCTCCTGTGTGGATCTCATGTAACAAAAAAATCTACTACACACAGGGCTGTGTATGAACCTGCTGTATATTATTTTAGTAATTTTTGTGTGAAATAATTAACATAAAATAATTATACTTAAAAGAAATGATTGTGTTATTTTGAAGATATGAGTTTTTGAATGACAACCGTAAATATACATATATTTATTTGGCGGTCTATCCTCGCTGACTGGGAAACGGCATCGTAGTTAGTTAGGTTAAAAGAAAACAACCTGAAAATCAAGAGACAACCTAACTCACATTTTCAGACTGTCGTATCAATAAGTTAAAAAACCTGTCAACTTCGCCTTCACGGCCCGCAACATTGTAAATAACTATTTGAGTAAAAATATAAGTAAATTCTTATTTAAAGCTTTTGTAAAAGTCATTTTATAGAGAGTACTAAATTTTATAGTCTTTCAAAATAAATATTAACTCAACTTGGGGCGTTAATCTTCTAATAAGTGTAAAACCAACAGTAACGAGGGTAGCAAAGGTACATAAATCATGCAATGTCCAGTGTTTTAAATAAAATGTCCTCCACGTGTAAAGTCGTGTCTTCCCCAAGCATTAACTTTCTAATGAAGTGTGTCTATTGGAAGTGACCTGCTAGGTAATTATGTTTCTGTATCTAAATAATAAATTCTGTGTCTAAGTAAATTGTAAAATTAGATAGAGCCTAAGAATTCATAATAAATTGTAAAGCGCTTTTGAGGTGATTTTTCACAAAAACGGCGCTTTATAAATCCTCCAAGTATTTTTATTATTAAATAATATTTTCGATTTCATAAATTCATTAACATATTAAATGTTTGACGTTTGGTTATTCCCATTTCATTGTTATTGTCATTTATTGAAGTGATTGAAGTCCTTCAAGAAGATTCCTCTGAATTATTTTGTCGGTGTTTCAAGGCGATCTCCGTGGTATTGTAAACTCCACTCGCCGCTCACTTTCTTACAGGTCACGGGATGATGAAATATGGGCATTATTGAATATATCAATTTAAGAGGATGAATTTTCAAAATTGCTAAAAGTTTCAGAATTCCTATCGAAGTCGTAAACCTGTCTACTGTCTGTATTCCGAACTACTTCACCTAACCACTCCATCCGCCTCGCAAAATATCCCAAACTGGGATGCCGCGCCGTAGTCCGACTGGCTCCGAACCGAGGAATTATTGTACTATATTTACATGAATTAAAAAAAAAACAGAGTGTGCAATTAACACGCGGTAGAAGTGAACCTTCAGAAAACTAAAGTATACAAGGGTGGGGAGACTACGAAGCACTTTTTTTTTATCAATGTGAAGGATAATTTTTTTCCATATTTTTGTCGTCGAATTCCAGTGCACCTTTTCTTATACATTTGGTCATCTTATTAGTATTTGTGTTTTCTTATATGAAGTCGCTAGATGTCGCTTTCTTATGTGTTTTCTTTGCTTGTTCATTTTGGAGCGGTTGGATATTGATTTGAAGAAAATACTTATATCAAATTTTTTTTTGGATTTCATCCTTGTTCCGCGGAATGTCTGGTTGCTGATGTTCGTCAGGCGCTTTATACAACTAGACCAAAGGAGACTTGCGTAGGACCATGGATTTATCGTATTATATTGGAACCGAGTACCCCTGAAATAAATAAATATTTTATTGCTATCTCATTCTTTCACAGGCTAAATCCTATAGATCTATGTGTTTGTCTCTTTTTTAGTATCGCTTGCTTTCGTTTCATCGAGTTTCAAATCACATCGGTGATAAAGAAGTTTTCACTTCAAAAAATGAGATTTACGAAGAAATCACTGCTAGTAATTATATTCAACAATCTAGAATGTTGAGACATTTTTTAATTTAAAGAAAATAGTGCTATTAATTTTCACCATTAAAATGTCCTGAGCTACGCAAAACGACGAAATAAAACCCCCCTACGAGCCATGTAAATGTACTTTCCTATTTGCGAACCGTTTGTGGGTCGTTTTATTAGATACAAAAAGTTGTAAGTAATAGAATTCCGCATATAAATTCGGGATTTATGCCCACTTTGCGGTAACTTCGGATTTATATGTCTGGACCAGAGGAAATTTAGATACTTTCATATTATATGAAACTTTTTCAGTATTACTGGGGAATGTTTACGAGTTTCTTCCCTTTGCCGGTCTGTTGACATGGTTATACTTTGAGTCCCGCACTTCATATCTGCACAGTGCACATGAACCGAACACTTCATTCATTTCTACTCCAGTTGCTTCAAGCAGGTCATTAAAAAGTAACGACCTGATGTCTGACATCAAAGTTTTTATCAGTAACCTATTTTATTTTATTTTTAAATATCTGTCACTTATTTCTTCCGTAAACCCTTTTTATTCTTCTTTCTATGAAAATATACTTAGTTCCGATTTTCAAAAGTTACAGAGATATACATTTTGTTAATAGTCCAAGAGTCCCTACTGCCCGAAGAAGTAGGTCTACGTCACCCCCAACTGGGGTATATTGTGAGACATAAGGAAGTGAGGAGGGCACGAGATGGGATGTTGAAAAGTACCTGGCTATTCAGATCTGATCTAATATCTTCGTATTTTTATGTAAATACCCGCACGAGAGTGGTAACTACTGTTCCTAACCGTCTGGAGCCAGTAAAACTATTGCAGCCCCGAAAGGTATGTTGTGGAGCTAAAGGTAGTGGGGAAAAGAAAAGATGGAGATAAGGACGATGGGGAAGTACCTGGCTATTCAGATCTGGTCATCTTACATGGACAAAGTCATTTTGAGCAAAGTTTCAATTTTGAATATTGATCTTCCTCCTGACCGATACTCATCGTGCCTTACTAATAATAAACGTGTTTTAAATTTTACACCACTAATAAACAGCCACTAATGTAGCGTAAATAGTTATTTATAATTGGCGTTCAATTTTAATGCATTTATTAATTAGTGTAGTATCCGCTAGCTTGCTTTAGCATGGCAGCATTAACGGAAATAGCCGAACGCTTCCGATGGCACCCGAAGTCGGTAGTCGGAGGCAGGCAGCGCGCGGTACTTCGGCCGCTGAGCGCTCATTCTCTCGTAGACCGTAGCATAGGAGATACTATTACACTGTAAACTTTATAACGTCAACAAACTCGTCTATTATGATCTTATTCTCCTCATTACAAATTCATTTGTTTTTCTTGTTTATAAGTCTATCAAGGACATTACAATTAGTAAATGGGAAAACCTTAGAATTATGGTGGGTTAAGCCACGTAGCCCAAATTCCAAGGCCAAATACGTGATTCAATCTTCCAAGATATTTTTGAAAAGCTTTAGTAATTCTTTAACTTTTTCCGTGTATTACAATTAATTAATAACAAAACGGTAACCTTTCTTTTTTTTTTTATTGTTTTCAAGATACAATCCCGTTAAACCGCAATAAAGCAGTTTGTCAATGACATAACGACCTTCAGATCTAAATAAATACATGTGAGATTTTCAACGATAACATCTCACTGACCGCTGGGACAAGTTTGTATTAAATAATTAGATTAGAGAGGACCAACTCACCGTGAGATCTGTCAACCTAAGTGAGTTTTATGACATCCGTACCACAATAGTATACTCTTCGTACTTTTACTGGTGCATGTGACAACAGCTAAAGTACCTACAATGAGAGCACTGAGCGAGATACTGTAATGTTTACTGATCAGGTACGAGTATAAGAGAGACAAACTTGCAGAATGATGGCTGTGAAGTGTACCGAGCCCAACGATATTTATTTTTTTTATTTCTTAAAAACATAAAATATTGCATATTACAATGATCTTTGACTGTCCACCTAGGAAATTTACCCGTTGTAGAACAGTCTAAATGAGCGGATTTATTGCATGTAGGTACATATTGTTTTGTCTATTGTATTAACTTTTACTTAGAAATTACGCTTGGTGGATAATATATTAAAGTTAAGATGGTAGTTACAATAAACTTCTTATAAATGTAAATAATATTTTTTTGAATATTTTAAATACATGTAGGATTACGAAAGATTTTTTAAATATTTATATTGAGGGATCAGTAGGATTTATCGGACCAGTTAGGATTTCATCAGAGCCGAACCCTCTGATATGAAAATATCTGGAGTCGGTGAAATATTTTCCCATTATGTTTCTGGTGGATTGACGTATTGCTTTTGTATTGTTTTGTATTTATTATACTTGTATAGTGCACTTACATTGCGTGAATTTACTAGATAATCATTTGTGGAAAAGTGTGTGGAAGGGTTTAGTCTTTCATTTGGGAAAGATTTAACCTGGGCATAAAATCTGGAACACCGTCAAAAATATTAACAAAGAGAAAATAAATTAAAAGAAAATTCATAGGAAACAAAAAAATATATAAACCTGTATCCTTTTTACCTTTTCAACCATTCCATGAAATTTTATTTCAGGTTTTGATGAATTAATGCACTAGAGATTAAAAAAAAAATAGATAAAGAAATAAATAAAGAAAGAAAGGCAGAGAAACGATAAATGCAAGGAAAAAATTTAAGCAGTTTTTTAATTTACATTGGTATAAAATTAATATTAAAGTAGTACAAATATAATATCAATATTTGGGAAATTCAAACAAAACAAAAAAAAAATAATGATTGTTAATTAGCATATTTTCGTATTCACCACTCCCAAAGACCAAAAGCCAAACATTTACCAGATTACGCAGAATGCTATTATTGAAATATAATAATATATTTGTCCGAACCCAATACCTACTGGAATAAGAAATTCAGTAAAAATAAACGCACCTAAAATGACGAATTCATTTTCCTTGAAGAAGAAGTTAACACTAATAATTTAAACGAATATATGAAAGAGAACAAGAGGTGATTTTTCACGAAAACGGCGCTTTATAAATCAGCCAAATATTATTATTAAGACACAGAAAAAAGATAACGGTCGCAACTGGGACTCGAACCCAGAACCTCTCGTCTTACCGGGACGAACGCCTCTATCTGCCTCTGCTGCCACCTCCTATCAAACCAATATTTGTCAATCTCATATTTCAAATTTTAGAATTAACAATATTATCTTCAACTATTTTTTTTCCATAATATAGGAAACTACCTTTTGTATTGGAAACAATCGTTCTAACAACTGGTTTGTAACCTAGAAAGCTTCTTGGATAAATATATTTGATATTGTTTTACATGGAATACATGTTGACGTTTTTGTAAAAGTCTAAAAAAATTCAAATTTTATTAGTACAACTCTCTTTTTATATTTTTTTAAGGCTATTCCCATCAATGTAATATATGATTGGAAAATAAGATAACACTTATAATCTAAATTTCAATATGAAAGAGAACAAGATACAGTAAAATAAACGGATAACAGGTAGAAAATAACCTGCGAAAATAACTTGGGAGGCAGAATGGGTACCGCCGCCCCGGGAACCATTTATTGAATAACCAACATCTCTGCCATAGGTCACCCCAAGTGGCTAGCTAAGCAGTGGTGCCCGGGTTCATAGGGTGAATTTTTTTCGGGTCTTGGCGGCGACGCACCAGCTGCATGGCAGACCGGATCGGGAGACAATGGTTGAGGGAGACCCTTTGACTTCTCCAGCCGTACTCTCTCGGAACATCGTCTTGCACCGCAGTACGAGGGGTGGATTCATACGTCCGTCACTCCTGGACACACTGACCCATAGCTGCCAATGAGCGCGGACCAGGGTCTGTTCCGTTTTATCTCAACCAATTGGAGCCTTGATAGGAGTTTGATGCTTTGCAGGTGCTGTCATGCGTCATTTACGTTTCATCCTAATTTCAAATCATAACGGGTCCATAGAAGTTTCACTTCAAAACACCTTTAAAACTTATAAAAAGAGAGTGGTTCGGCGTTTCGTTTTGGTGTAACCGTCGATTATTCGGATACCAAGAACTATTTAGCTTCGCGACCGTCGTCTCTATTAATATTAATTATGTTATCATGACATAATAAATAAATCAGGATTTTTTTACATTACCTCCACACAGGAGACCCTGGGAGGGTCCTTTTGAGGAGAGGAAGGAGTGAACATGGGTCTTGAAGAGACCCACGTTGTAGGAGGGAGGAAACACGGAGGCCGACAAATCGTTCCACAGCCAAACTGTTGAACTCAAGAACGAGTCGTAGAAACGATTCGTTCTCATGTGACTAATGTCAACCTTGTATATATGATGATACTTTCCGTTCGTAAAAATTTCAAATCATACATGGCGCGAAGTTGTTTAACCGTAGCGTAGATTCCTTTACTTTCTGAACTTTAAAAAATGCAAAAGGAATAATACTAATGAATGGGTACCAAAGATATTGAAATATAAAGAGATGTGTTATCCACCGTTTTTACTAGGTGAGACTGCGCTTCCGGGTGTCGCCGGTGTTGTTTAACAATTAACGAATAAACTAAACGAACGAATAATTAACGAATAAAATAAATGAACGCTAAACTAAATGAACAAATTCTTTCCGTATTCAAACTATATTGTTAACCAATAATAATGCACACCTTAAAAAAATCAAGAAAATGAACAAATTCTTTTTTTATGCAAACTACGCGCATTAGGCCGTAGTTCGGCGACAGTCGCGCGTACATCATAGCATATCTCTTTGTATTTGAATATCTTTGATGGGCACATACTCTACAATTATCGTGATTGACGTATGCCATCCGCGCTACCTCCTTTTATTTCCAACGTTTCGGCCAGCATACAGAGTCCATTATCAGGGCAGATATGTAATCGAAGACTGTGGTGAAGTGTGTGTTTACTGGTATTTATTTATTTACGCCCTTTTTAGAGGCTTTTACATATTATGCATAGTAAAAATTAAACAATATTTACTGTACATAACTGAACTGCTTCAATAACAACATTTTGTATTTGTTAAGTGACAAATTGAAGATGTCCACTGAATAATTATTTCCCTCCACTAGTATTCTGGGCAAATGAGAATACATATGATAGTAAGTCTCAGTATTTCTGCACTCAAATAAATCTCGACTTATAGTAATGTATGTAGATATGTGTTGCCAGATCAATTACGATAATACGTTTGGCATCTCAAATCGTATCCATGGTACGTCCGTTATAAGTTATAATTTGTGACTATCAGTCCCTGCTCAAGATGAAGCATGAATTGATTATAAAAGATGTTAAAAAATAAGTAGGAACGAGTACATCAGATTGTGTTTCTTGATATTGTTTAAAATAAACCTATTCATAGATATATTCTTGCAATGTTTTCTTTGGTTTCTCGGGTTGTCCTGGGAAATCTCGATGTCTCATTCTTTTCTCAGAATTCAAAGTATTATTTTTCTTTTTCTTTTCTTCAGAGTATTCACTTCTTCTTCATTCATTTCTGTGAAGAAAATACAGCTTCTGACCGTTCGATTCCGTCTTCGACAAAATCATTCCTTTCCGCAAAATTTTACAACAAATTTTAACATCTAAAATATTAAATCGCAGTCGCGTATCGCTGGCAAAAAAAAAAAATATTTTATAGAAAATAATGTAATGTAAAGTATTATTTGGATGTAGGGAAAGATTTGTGATGAATTGATGGTATAATTATTATAGGGTTCCATGGTGCAAGGCTATAATTGACTGCGAATCCGGAGGCCGTGGGTTCAAATACCGGGGATTTTATTTGATTAAATTGAGTTTTTTCAATATGAATTCTTTAAAAATATCTTCTTTCCACTCCCACGAAGGTTTCTGGATCATTATAACCACATGACAATACATCTGAAAAGTTTTTTAATCATTACAAAAACTCTTGCGAACCTGTCAAAAATGTCACAATTTGAGAATGATGTTTTGCAAGCCATCGATTGTTTAATCAAAATACAATTTTCGAATAACTCTTTAAATTATTGAATTTACAATGAGGCATTTTAAATGGGCAACAAATTTGATTGATTGTTCTTAAAATATTCAAAAAAGAATATTTGTTATAAGTATATGAAAAATTAAAATTTAAGTAAAAATAAGTGGCAGGCGGGCTGTTTGAAAACTGAATGTACTGGGACTGAATATTTGGAAAGAGGAACAGGACGAATTGGAAAGGACCCGCAGGGAGAAACAATTTCTTTATTAAGTGGCTGGGACCACATTAGTTAAAAATTTAAAAAATAAAAAAAAATAAAAATATGTATTAAAATATTTTTTGAAGGGAAGACGAGGTAAGAGGGGATGCAGCACAGCTTCTCCAGGTACCAAACTGGAAGTCAGCCGCTGAGGACAGGAGGAGTTGGAGGCGACTATTGCAGGAGGCCAAAGCTCGATATGGGCTGTAGCGCCATCGAAGAACAAGATTGAAATAATTTTTACTTTTATATCTTCGATTTATTCGATATCTTTGAAAAAAATAAATCTCAAAAGATAATAATGATAACATTTTAATCCAGATTAGCAATTCATATTATTGATTTCAAGAGAGTAACGATAAGATACCAATAACGTAATTAAAATATTTGTATCGAAATGTGTACATTATTATGTAAAAGGATCCATAAAAAAATAATTTTATTTTTTTTTATTTTTGCTGTCTTTTGTTATTTAAAGGTATCTTAATTGTAGGTATGTTATGTTTTCTTAATTTTAAGTACCAATTTAAAATCAAGGCTGTATAAATTACTCCGAAAGATTTTTGTTCTAATGGTGCCCGGGGGAGCCGTAGAAAATGTAATAAATAATTTAAAATAAAAAAGAAGAACTTAACTTTATGCCCATTTAACTTCAGAGGCAGACACTTAGCACACAACATAATTTTACTCACACCTATTTTTATTTATTTATTTATAATACGCCCATACGGGCTTTGACAAACACGTGATATGCATAATGATTTAGTGGAACAGCAATCAAGAAGTAAAATTTGTAATAAAAATTATAAAAAAGAACCCATGCAGGAGAATAATATGTGCTATTTATTTATAAAGTACGTTACTATAGCCTTCCTTCTTGTATTCGCATATTCCATGCAGTTGAACTGCATAATTCTACTAATTCCGAGAAGGTATTACCAACTGCCTTCAATCTAGGCATAAGCTAATACCTAAATGACTATGTTCTGATATTGTAGTTGCAATTAAAAATAATTTTTGATCGAGTGGTTCTAATTGGCATATGGAAGAAATTAGGCTTAGTAAATAAGGGCTGTCTGTGAGTGGTTTGGTATATTTATGAACTGTCTCTAATACCTATCGATAAAAACTTAAAAATCAGAGTGTGCAATTTACAATCGGTAAAAGGAAAATCTTCAAAAAACTAACTTTTCTATATTTTTGTTAACGAATTACAGTCCATTTTTTCCTTAACATTTGGTCATATTATTAGTATCTATTTTTGTATTCTTTTTCGGAGTGGTTTGAAGATTAAACATTGATTTTACAATTATTTTTTCTCGGTTTTCAGGGGATTTTATCCTTGGTCCGCGGAATGTTCGTCAGACCAGTAGACCAAAGAAGACTTGCGCGAGACCGTAGATTTATCCTATAACATTGGAACCGAGTACCTACCCACATAATATGTTTGAAATAATTTTTTTTTTGCTTTTACTTCCTCATTCTCTCGCAGGCTAAATCCTATGTATAGATGTATGTGTATGTGTATGCTCTCTTTTTCATAGAATTTCAAATCACAACGGTGATAAAGAAGAATTCACTTCAAAATCCTACACCGGGACACTCTTATTAGTATTAGTAAGATATTTATTTGTATTTTATTATAAAAATCAAAATGTTTTTTAGAAATTCTGGAATTTCATAAAAAGCTACATAAAATTATTACTTTCAGTAGAAGATAAAACCTGCCTAAAATCTTGTTTCTTGATTATTTCAGAACTATACTTTTTGAGTTGTTACACTTTGGAATTGAGGTATCGATATGTTACGGAAAAATCGATATTTGTGCAATTATTGTTTAAACGATTCGATCAATTTCACCAGAAATACAAAATGGGGTTTCTCCGGGCACACGGACACTACCAAAGCCCACTCCTAACGATTTATCTCGTCAGTGGTCCCAGCATCCACATTGCACATCCAACATTTTGATCTTTTGGCGTTACATTCGGCTCCTGATCTCTGGGATCACCCTCCTCTCATTAGCATTCAGATGGCAGAACAGGGAAAATGCAACAGGACACAGAACACAGAATTCAGTCTGTACTGATAGTTTGCTTGATGTACGCTATATCCTCGGCCGCTGACCGCATTGGTGCTCGTAGCTACTATAGCGCATGGCGGCTCGCCACGCCACGATCGCACAGTGGCGGATGTTTGCACGCTGGCACGATGTTGGTCCTTAATCGGCATGTTCCCGAAATGATTTTTTTCTTACTAATGAATTCTTGGTTAACCTCTGACATTAGAAATTTGACTTAAAATAACACCCGAAACATAATTACTATGTTATCAGTCGCAGAACAGATATACGGAACGCGCATTTACGCTGCGTTTTAATGTGTGCAGAATCAGGAATACTTATCATTATATAAAAGTTTAAAAAAATAACCCGCTAGATTATACATAGTCACACATCTGCCCTGATGATGGATACTGTAACGCTGTCCAAAACGTTGGCTAAAGGAAGAGGTAGCGCAACACGGCATAATAAAAAATAAGTAACAAAAAAGCTTAGATTATTGTTCAAGTTACGTGTTTTTAATTTAAATAATATTTAGAATACAACACAACATATTTCACATATTACACGTGTTATCTTGGTTAGAAGTAGATATTTTTTGTCTTAAATGGAGCAAAAATAATAAACTTCACAATTAAGGAATGATTGTATTTACTTACAATTTTTTTTTAAATATTTACATTTATTCTCCTTTACATAAGTCTGAAAAAGATCAATTTATCACAATTTGTATTTCATGTCTTTATTTTTCAACTACCATTCACCTGTTTATTTTCTATTTTTATAATCTGTATTTGAAGTATTTTAACATGATTTAATTAATAATGTACAATATCTAGGTCACAAAGTTTTTGTTAATTGTCAGAAAACTATTTAAAAGCATTAACAACATTTCAATTGATGATAATAATTAACAAAAATTAAGTAGCATAATTACTTCTTCAATGTTTTCAAATTATTTTTTTCCTTATCCTGATGAAGAAATCATTGGTTTCGAACAAAGAGAAAAGAAAATTAATATTTCAATATCTTTGTTTTCGAAACATGTTGATAATTTTGATTAAATAATTGGTGAATATAAAGTAATCCGTTTTCATTTAAATAAAGTAGCATTTCATATTAACACTCGAAAACTACAATGGATCACCAAATGGTTGAACGCTAAGAGCGGTGTCGCTGCAAATGATCAAAATCCACCACTGTGCGTCGCGTCACTGGCCGCTCCATACCGGCCAAAGGCAGTAAAACAAATTGAACATTTACGCCCGTGTTAAACTTAAACGACTTCTGTACAGATACAAGGGGCAGAGTTTGCTCTCTGATTGACTTTTATTTTATCGCGGTAATAAAAGCTCGTTTGCTCCTGACATGATCCATGGGTGCAGTATCGTGGCAGTTTGTGGGGCTGTGGTGGAAATCAACAGCTGCACAACGCATAGATCCACTTATAACTAGCAAATAAATAATTTAGTTTACAAAATGGCAAAATAAAGGGTTAGAAATCTTTTATGTGATTATTCGGCCCTACCCATCAAATATTAGCCCTTTGGACGGCGTCACTCAGTTTCTAATTATATGAATTAATTTCCTTTTGAAATACACCAGCTGCTCGGCTGTGGAGCGATTTACCGGCCTCTGTGTTTCCTCCCTCCTACAACATAGGTCTCTTCAAGACCCATGTTCACTCCTTCCTTTCCTCAAAAAGACCCTCCACACAGCATCCTGGGAAAATATTTTCCTCGGTGCCTCCTGTGTGGAGTTAATGTAAAAAAAAGCTGCAATATTAATTAAAAAAATTCCATGGGCCAAATACAAAATTTAAAAAAATAACTTATATCATTGATGTCGCTATTCCAAATTCCTGTAATATTCAAAAAATTAAAAATAAGAAAATATGCAGATTTAGGAAAAGAGATTAAAAGAATTTGGCATTCTCAGAATATAAAAATATTAATATTTGTTATTTCGGCTACTGGCATTATACCTAGTATTACCTAGCTCTCTGATTCAAAATTTAGGTGTATTAGATTTGTCAAAGAATTTATATATAAAAATGCAAGAGTCAGTCATTTTAAATACATGTAGGATTACGAAAGATTTTTTTAAATATTTACATTGAGGGATCAGTAGGATTTATCGGTCCAGTTAGAAGTTGTTACGATACGCCCCTGAAGCGAGTAAATACGAGAGCACAGAACGCAGCACAAGTCCACACGGCTCGGCCGCCGCCTCTCCCCGCCCCGTATCCTGTTTCTCCTTGCCTCTCCCCCGTGCCCTGCCTCTCGGCATTCCCGCTGCGCTCGCCACAGAAGAGATCTGAGCGCCTTTGAGAACGCACGCTCGCGGCTCACTTGTAGCCGGCGGACCCAATTCAATGGGGCCGCGATGTATTATTGAAATACTTTTGAGTAGAATCAGTCTTTTGCCACTATAGTTCGGTCTATTTAGACTACGAAAGTGCCTGATGAAGCTGCCACATGAGACGAGGTTCCTGCCAACCTACATGTAAGCCGTATCTTGATTTCCTCCTTAAATGTTGTCCGTAATTCAGTGAAATGTAGGGCCCCCGCGGAAATCACGACTCGGAGAGTTTCGTTTTGAGAGAGAGTCAGAGAGAGTTAAACACTTTAGCTAGGTTTGTGTAATTTGCATTTCTTGTAATTGAATTGTACTGTAGAAACCTATGTATGTGTTTGAGTTTACAATACATGTCTAAATGATTTAACATTGTTATTATTCTGCTACGGCGGGAGGATTGTTGGCCAGTGAGGATCCCGTGGGTCACCGGAGGATGGAGAGAAGTTCCCTAGCCTTGAGCTGCCCACCCCCCTGAATAGAGAGTACCATAGTCCCGCTGAGAGCTAGTCAGGGACGTGTTTTGGGCCCTGGTGTTGGTTTAGAAGCCGACATCGAGGCACCCTAACAATTGGCGCATCAACGTGGAGCCTGGAATTTTTTTTCTCTCTATCCCGGTCGCTTTGCGGGACCTTCCTTTGTCGAAATCCTTCCCGCATAACAACTATTTTGTAAACATTAATTATGCCTTGATATTCTACAGTGAATCCTGTGAAAAAACCACAGAAACCAATATGTAAATTAGATCCATAACGGATCTGACTGGAATTATAAATTGCATCGCAAGTTGAAACAACGGCCATTTTGAGTACCCGAAACGCCGCGAATCTGATTGCGCACGCGTCACCAAACAGCGAGCGCGTAGCAACAGCAATCCGCGCCAAATCCAACGGCCTTTGTTTCACGCGATATTCCGGATTGTGCGCGCAAATGCCTTGTTCCCGCCGATATCCTAACCGACTGTTGCTAGGCTGCGTTTTAAATCCAAACCGTTTTTTATGACTGAACCGGGATACCAACGGAAATCATTGATTCTGGAACCCCAGCTATTTTGCGAATTCCTTAATGAAAATTTCGGACTTACGTATTTTTATTATTTCTGCACAATATACCAATTGGCCCACTTGTGTCTGTCAAATTAGTACAATTTAATGTTTCTCCAAATGGACAAAATAATGACTTTCTTTCCCCATTGTACATTATAGGTACTGTTTTTTTTCAGCATAAGTGAAAGTGAATTGTGTTTTTTCCCTTACATAAGTGAAAAGTGGAATAATAATAAAGCCAATGACTGATTCCATGAATAAATAAAACAATTTTAATATGGTTGGATGCAATAAACCCCATATTCAGTCATTTTCATCCGGAAGTTTGTCCTTTATTTGCCAGAAATGTGCCTTTTGTGAACTTTAGTGCCTTTCTCAGTGCAAAGTGTTTTGTGAAAATAAAAAACCTGTTTTCTAAAGGTCAGTCCTGGCAAAATTTTTCTAAAATAAATAAATACTTGTGAATTTCACAGTTTTCTCAAAAGTGGTCAGTGAAATACAAAAACCTTTACCACTAAGGTCTTTCCACGCAAATTTTTTTCTCGTCTGCCTCTCCTTGACAAGAATTCTGGTGTCATGTATACAAAACACATTTGGAAGTGCCAACAGTGATCACCAAGTGAAAAGTGCCTCACAAAAAATTAATTTTTGCGCTTTCTAAAGGAAACCCCTGGCCAATTTTTTTCTTCTCCTCACCACCCAAGAAACTCGCAATGGAGGACAAGCAAGCTATTACACCATCCAACTTGGGTACCATTCCCAATGTGCATAGTTTATCCAAAGCCCACTTACAAGCTGCTTTAAGGGATAGAGGACTCTCGCCATCAAGCAAATCTAAATCTACATTGAAGGCATATGCACTTTTATTCAACAAAAAGTACATTAGGAGAATAAATCTCGCCCCCTCCAACGAAAATAATTCATGTTCGGCTACGCAAGTTTTGGATAATCTTGACAAAGAACCTACGCCGCATGTAATGATAAAACAGGACGTCGCACCCATCTTGACACAAGATAAAACTTACGATTTATCCTCTTGGAAAGTCAAATATAATGGCGTCTCCGATGTGCTGGATTTCATTGACCGTATTGAAGAAACGGCTACAATCAAAAATATCCCATTCAAGATTCTACGGAGAAACTTTATAGAACTCATCTCCCCAGAATTAATTCCGTGGCACCGCATCCAAAAGACTAAATGCAAAGATTGGAATAAACTCAGAGCTGCCCTAATCTCTAGCTTTGGAAAAAAGGAGGCCCAGCACCGGATCAAACTATCTCTACTATCTATTAAACAACTAGTAGATGAACCTGTGGCTACATTCATAGAAAGGGCTGAGTCCATCAACATCAAGCTTTCACATCCTGTTCCGGAAGCTGAACTATTACCAGTCATAACTGATGGCCTTTTAAGCAAATACGAGAACATCATCACCTCACAGAAAATTGCATCCCTGGCCCAGCTAAACGAAGTCTGCCTCCTCCTGGAATCATACCAGGATAGGAAAAACATAAAGAATGTGTCGAATAATGTGGTTGTGCCAAGCCGTTCGTCTGGTTTAAAGCCAGAATTCGACAACAAAAAAGTGTGCTCCTTTTGCAAAAAAGTAGGCCACCTGGCCGCTACTTGTTTCAAGCAAGCAAGACTTCTGGAATCCAAGGAACCCAGAACCTCCAAGAGACACCACTCTAGGGACCGCTCTCCTCCACGCGACGAACTGCGCAACATTTTCAAGAAATCAAGGCACAATGCAGAAAGGTTACAAAACCCAAGCGATGTCAGACCTCAGGTGGATTTCTCCAAGCCCCCACCAAATTTCTACATGAAGAGGCCAAAAAACTAAATAATAACCTCTCAGGTACCCATTCTGAACCAAGGTCTAAAGAATGGACTGATTGGTTATCACACATTAAGTATTTTAACCAGACCTTAAATGTTTCCTCGGTTTGTTGCAAACAAGCTAAAGATGGGAGACCCTATGCTCTTTTCTCTGTTAACAATGTGCCCTTTTCCGGATTACTTGATAGCGGTGCATCTGTCAGCTGTCTTGGCAACAATGCTCACCTGCCTTTTGTTAACAGTGATTTTAAAATTTCGCCACAAACAACACACCTGACGACTGCGGATAATGTTTCCCAGCCGGTCATCGGTACCCTTGCACTGCCAATTAATTGTAACAATAAAATAATTACAATCAATTTTCTAATAGTGCCCTCTATATCCCAGAATTTCATCCTTGGCGTTGACTTCTGGAAGGCTTTTAACGTTGCTCCCCAAGTATTTAATACTCTTGGCGAAACCTCCACTGCTGCTCAAATTAGTGAGATCCGCACAATAATACCTCACGAAAATTTAAGCACGGACCAAGCTCTCCAACTAAAGGAAATGGTCAATAAATTCGAATCAATATCTTTCGAAAAATGTGGATTGGGTTTGACAAATTTGGTAGAACACCACATTAAAACCAATGGCCCACCCATAAAGCAACGTTATTACAACTTAGCCCCCCAAAAGCTTAAACTTTTGGAAAAAGAACTTGATGAAATGTTAAAAATGGGTGTGGTGGTTCCCAGCAGAAGTGCATGGACCAACCCAACTCTTTTGGTTTCTAAAAAAGATGGCTCCGCACGTTTCTGTCTCGACAGTAGACGTTTAAATTCTTGTACGGAAGCTGACGCATACCCCTTACCTTACGTCCACGCGACCTTAGACAAACTGCGCAACGCCAAGTTCATCTCCTCTGTTGACCTAAGCAAAGCTTTTTGGCAAATACCTTTGGACGCAGAATCGTGTGAAAAAACTGCTTTCGTTGTACCTGGTAGGGGAATGTTCCATTTTAAAAGATTACCCTTTGGTCTAAAGAACAGCCCCGCCGAATTACAAAGACTGATGGACAAGCTCTTCGGTCCTGAAGTCGATAACAGCCTGTTTTGTTACCTTGACGACCTCATCATCGTCAGCGACACCTTTGAAAAACACCTATTAATGTTGGAAAAGGTTTTTCAACAACTCAAGTTCGCTGGTTTAACCATCAACCTGAAGAAGTCTGAATTCTGTAAGTCCCGTTTACGTTATTTGGGATTCATTGTCGACGAAAAAGGTCTAAGAACAGACCCCGCTAAGGTGGAAGCCATGGCAAATTTCCCCCGACCCAAAAACGCGAAAGAAGTCAAAGGTTTCCTTGGACTTGCAGGTTACTACAGAAGATTCATCAAAGACTTTTCCACAATTGCAGCCCCCTTAAATAAAATTACCGGCACCCGTAAAGGTGTCAGCAACTTCCGATGGTCTGCTGAAACTGAAGAAGCGTTTACAACTTTAAAAAATGCCCTTCAAAAAGCCCCCGTTCTGAATTGCCCGGATTTTGCACTCTCTTTTACCCTCCACACGGATGCCTCCAACGTAGGAATCGGTGGAGTCCTAACTCAAGAATTCCCAGATGGCGAACACCCTGTAGCGTATTTTTCCCGTACACTAAATAAACACGAGAAAAACTACGGAATTACCGAAAAGGAGTTATTGGCTGTATTGGATTCTGTTCACCATTTCCGCGGTTACATAGACGGTAGCAAATTTACTGTAGTCACAGACCATAGTAGTTTGAAATGGTTGATCTCTTTAAGTAATCCCTCCGGTAGACTCGCTCGTTGGGCCTCCCGTTTGTCTCAATTCAATTTTGATGTTGTACACCGTAAAGGCGCGGACAATATTGTTCCTGACGCTCTTTCAAGAATTGAATTGGCTTCATTAAATGTTGACACAATTGCCCCCCCTCCATCTACAAAAGATGAATGGTACTTGAAAATCTTCGAAGGTTGTAAAAATAATCAACAAAAGTTTCCTAATTTTATCATAAAAGAAGGACAACTATACCGTAATTGCAAGGCACCACTATCCATCCTCGAAGATTACTCTTGGAAACTTGTCGTTCCCCTCGAAGGAAGAGAACAAATAATAATTGACAATCATAGTGCTCCCGACTCTATACACCCAGGAACTTTCAAGACGTATAAAAAGATTTCCTTGAAGTATTACTGGCCTGGTCTCTTCAAACAAATTCGCAATTACATCTCTAAATGTGAAACTTGTAAAGCTTATAAACATAGCACGGCAGCACCTGCCGGCCTAATGGGTAACCCCAAACGTGCCGACAGACCCCTACAGTCATTGTCAATGGACCTCGTCGGACCTTTTCCTCGAAGTTATGCCGGACACATGCACATACTTAGTGTAGTGGATGTTTTCACCAAATTCTGTTGGATCTTCCCTTTAAAAAGAGCCAATGCGTCCGCCATCATCAAACTTCTGGAAAAACACATTTTTATACCTTACGGAACACCCAGAACCGTAATTGTTGATAACGGAAAACAGTTTATTGCCCAGGAATTCAAAGAATTTCTTGCCAAATACGGAATCAAGGACATTTATTATAACACCTTGTACACTCCCCAAAACAACACTGTCGAACGTTACAACCAAACAATCAACACAGCTCTAGCTATTCTAGTTGATAAAGACCAACGCACTTGGTGTAAAAACCTAGATAAAATTCAGGCCGCTATGAACAACACTGTTAACCTGGCCACTGGTTACACACCTTTCTTCTTAAAACACGGTATGGAACAAGTCGTCCATGGTTCTCTACATAGGGACACAAACTTTCCTACGTCATCCGCCACCACAAGCAACCCTACCGCAGACTATGCCCATCGCTTGGAAGAACTGTCGGCCATTTACAGTGAAGTCACTGATGCTTTGCTCCTGGCTCACCAAAAGAGTGCGGACAGATATAACTTACGTAGAAAACATGTCACCTTCAATACAGGAGACATAGTTTGGAGAAAGAACAACACACTTTCCCAAGGAGCCATGTATTTCTCTGCTAAGCTGGCACCACGTTTCGTGAAGGCCAAAGTCCTAAGGAAAATATCAGACCTAGTGTACTCCTTGTCTGACTCATCTGGAAAGCACATTGGTAATTACCACATTAAGGACATTGTAAAGTCTGGAAGTGAGGAGTCAAGTAAAACTGCCCCCACTATCTCAGCAAACGTAAAATGATCCAGTATGTATCACATTTTTTTTGTAAGCTTACAGAGTCTTACTACGTCAGGCGTGTATTGTGTCAATCACATGCCCATCGTTTCGTAAATGAAACAAGTTGTAAATTATTTTGTAAATTAATGCGTACTCTCCTTGAAGTTACTTTCAAATGTTGTTTTTGCACTGTTTTTTCTTTCCCTCACGGCAATTTTTTCTTTTATTTTTTTCACCTGTTCTAAAACTGATCACTTTGGAACGGAGACACTTTTCGAGTTTCAATGTTTGGGAAGTCGCGAGCCCATTTATTGTCTCAACACGTACACTACGCAATGTTCATGCCACGTCATACCCTGCCTTGTCATGTAATTTTGTAATTTTTCTCCTATTTTTTTGTTGCATTTTTGTCGTGTGGAAAGGAACTTTCTCACCTGTTTATTTTGTTCATGTAAAGTAGTTGACAATTGCCCATCGGCGTGTCGTTCTAGAAGTCGGGTTTTGTAAATTCCAAAGTGTTAAATTCCGACTCAGAACCAGTTAACTATTTTTACAATTTTTCCTTTTATCTTGTTCATCATGAGTTGTAAAACCTTCCGAGGTATCTCTAGCATGAAAATCAAACAGTGGTTACTTACATAGTCGCCCCTCGTGTATATAAGTTTTTTTCAATTTTTTCCTCTTAAATTAAAAATTGATGGCGTCCTACCCAAATTCATGCTCTTGTACCAAAATTGGATATCGACACGTCCATTTTGGAACTTGTATTTATAAAACCAATGATTGGTCTTTATAACCCTGTATATAAATCAATTTGGCTCGTTTCAACTAAAGTACGTAAAACCGAATCATCCGGTCTTTGGTTGTTATAACAAAGCCACTGCCTTTTGTTATTTTATTTTTTTTGCTTGTACGTTACGTATGTCTTATATGACACGTTTCAACCCTACGAGATAGGTTAAATAAAACCTTATGGTTATCCTGATTTTGGAATTCACAACATTTAGGTGTTCATTTAACCAAGTATTTGCAACCCAAATTGCACATAACCTGGTATGTTTGTAACTGCACAAAGGGTATGTAAAACCGTAATTGGTCCCTTTTCTTTGGTCTTCCTCACTGCAGGTTGCCACAACAGACAGTATGTAAAACCATTATAGGTCTGTCTTTGTTTTAAATACTTGGTGTAAGTAGAATTATACTCTGCCATCACCCTTGTATTTTGTAACACATGAAGTAGCATCAAATTGTCTATCTTCTCTGTCGTACGCTCTTGGGCTACGGAGTTAGTTAATCTAACGAATCTTTATAAAATGTGTTAAAATCAAGCATCATTAACGTTTATTGTGTTGTATTTAAACGTAACCCTGTTACATTATAGGAGAGATCCTTAGAACATCCACCGTCATAGGAGAGATCCTTAGAACATCCACCGTTATAGGAGGGATCCTTAAAATACCTGCCACGATACGAGAAGTTCGTCATAATCACTTTTGCTCATAGCTAAATGTTATTGAGTTGGTCGTGTGACATATTTGTCATGAGTACCACCCTTTCTGTACAATCTATTTTGGTCGTGTGTCATTCATTTGTCATGAGTACCGCTTTTGTATTTTGGTCGTGTGTCATTCATTTGTCATGAGTACCGTTTTTGTATTTTGGTCGTGTGTCATTCATTTGTCATGAGTACCGTTTTTGTATTTTGGTCGTGTGTCATTCATTTGTCATGAGTACCGCTTGTATGTATAATTGTGTACAACCCTTGTACACGAGACGTGGAGACGTTAAAACACTTACCGTGATTCGTGCGAACGACATAATATCGGCCTTGCCATCTTCTTTAAGAGGCATTGTATAAACTCTTGACTTCTGTCTATAATTGAGTTTTATCTTGTATGTACTTACATGTTTTTGTACACTATACGTGGAGACGTTAAAACACTTACCATGAGTCGTGCGAACGAAAAAATATCAAACCTTTTGTGTGCGATCTACGAAATGTAGTCCACAACCCTTTGTTGTCATTCAACGCCAATGCCCGTGGACCTCCTGTTTTTTTACTTCTTTGCAAAAAGGAAAGAAGCCCAGGAGTATCTACTATCCCAAAAGGACTAGTTTGTAGCTTCACTGCTAACTATGGGGCATAGTGCTGTGGGAGTTAATCGATTGAGCACAAAACCACCCAACTCGTTGTCTGGGGAACGGATAAGAAAACCCCCAGGTTTGTGAAATTGGAGCAAGGGTCTGTCTTTTCTCACAATCACGCAGGAGTTTTTAAAATGACCCCTAATCTTTTGCCCAATA
Source organism: Limnephilus lunatus (assembly GCA_917563855.2). NCBI lineage: Eukaryota > Metazoa > Arthropoda > Insecta > Trichoptera > Limnephilidae > Limnephilus > Limnephilus lunatus. The sequence continues at coordinate 3,246,225 of OU830599.1, forward strand.
CACGCAAAAGATTAGTCTCTTTGTTAATGTGTATTCAAATTTCTCCTCATCCTTTTAACAATTGTAAAGAGTCAGGAAATCTGCTGGTTGATCATGTTTCATTCTCACATGGAGTTTGAAGTGGAAATTAGTCCAGTCTCTAGCAAGTTTCGTCACTCAACTCCTTTCCTTTTCCTTTCCTTTCTCCTCACCATCATGTTCTCAGGTATATGTTATGAAGAGGAAAATCTGTTGTTAACCATAATTCGCCCTCACTGGGAGTGCGAATCGGTAAACTAACCAATTATCAGCAGGCTTTCTCCCTCACTCTCTGCATATGTCTCACCTTTTGTTCTTTTTCTCAATTTTACGAAACACATTCATGAATGTTGGATATGTACGATATGCACTTGGCGTACCGTCTGTCCCCTTTTGACAACCTTTATTCATGAATTGGTTTCTCTGCTTTTACCGTGACTCATTCACGACTTCTTTGTCTTGTTCGTTGAAATTCTACAAAAATGTTACCACCTTTATGTTAACATAGGCCATGGAAGGCCGGTTGTTTTTTTAACCAAGACATATTGTCACTCGGCAAACGCCAAATCATCCTGGTAAAGGAAAATGTTCATGTAATCACAATTTAGTTAGAAAACTCTCTCTTCGTCACTCTCTGGGTCGGTGGTTAAAACTTCGTTTATTTCATTATCTGGACACATTTTGTTTCTCTCCAAACCTTTTCTTCATTGGTCCCTAGGCAGGTAAACTTCAAGAATTTTGCTCTAATAATAATTTCTCCCGGATTAAAAAGAAGCCCAGGCGGATGTCATCACCAACAGCCAAGCTGAGCTCCACTTCCTGACAGCACGCGCTGTGGTTACTAGGTCCCTCCTGCTGCCATTTTTCTACGCATTTGTTCCTGAAAGCACAGACCATACCGCCCATATGTATGTTGTTTTGTCGTGCCACAGCAATTTGAGTTGTCCCACTATACATTATGACACTCTGAACCACCTTTTGGGCACGCTAGCTCCTAGGTTTGTTCTTACTCTTGCTATCAATGCCAACCATGTCGTCTCTTGCGCTGTCATGCAGTGACGCATATATCGTCATGTGTAAACCATCATTACCTTGACTTCCAGTATTCGCTGAATGCGTACCAATACAAGTTATGTTGAGCTACATTATGCTTCAATAACCATTATATACGATCCGTGTTTACCTTAATAACACTTTAAGATTCGTACTGGTATGTCTGCAGACACTGGATTCTCCTCCTCAATGACCTCTGTAACCATAGTCGCGGCACAGCAACCACAGTCTCCACTTCATGAACTTCGACGTCTTCGACAAAACCAAGTGTTTTCTAAGGCCCAAGTGTACTTTTGAGTGTTATCTCAAAGGGGTCTGATTACAGTGATAATGTAATCCTTAGAATCTGTGAAACCACGTCCTCCTCTTCGAAATTCTCCGAAACCAAACAAATCCACGCTTCGCAAACTTAGCTCCCAGACCAATGAAACTTTAGAATCACACAGGCATTTTTGTTCTTGTTTTTTTGTTCTTCGATTGTACAAATATGAATTGTTATTTTTCAATTGCATAACCATGTATTGTTATTTTTCAATTGCATAACCATGTATTGTTATTTTGTTCAATTGCATAACCATGTATTGTCATCTTTCAATTGCATAATCTTGTATGTTGTTTCACACCATGTACTTTCACCAAAACTGTTCTTTTCCAAACATTGTATGTACCCCTCACCCATTCCCTACAAACATTGTGACCTAAACTATAACATAAATTGCATGTTCTAGCTAGGCATCTCTCAAGCAACGAATCTCTCAAAAACCCCAATGAAAGTTTAAGAGGATTTTTTTTTTCCTACAGCTCCATTGCCACGTCGCTTTTTTTCCAAGCGCGGGGGGAAGTGTTACGATACGCCCCTGAAGCGAGTAAATACGAGAGCACAGAACGCAGCACAAGTCCACACGGCTCGGCCGCCGCCTCTCCCCGCCCCGTATCCTGTTTCTCCTTGCCTCTCCCCCGTGCCCTGCCACTCGGCATTCCCGCTGCGCTCGCCACAGAAGAGATCTGAGTGCCTTTGAGAACGCACGCTCGCGGCTCACTTGTAGCCGGCGGACCCAATTCAATGGGGCCGCGATGTATTATTGAAATACTTTTGAGTAGAATCAGTCTTTTGCCACTATAGTTCGGTCTATTTAGACTACGAAAGTGCCTGATGAAGCTGCCACATGAGACGAGGTTCCTGCCAACCTACATGTAAGCCGTATCTTGATTTCCTCCTTAAATGTTGTCCGTAATTCAGTGAAATGTAGGGCCCCCGCGGAAATCACGACTCGGAGAGTTTCGTTTTGAGAGAGAGTCAGAGAGAGTTAAACACTTTAGCTAGGTTTGTGTAATTTGCATTTCTTGTAATTGAATTGTACTGTAGAAACCTATGTATGTGTTTGAGTTTACAATACATGTCTAAATGATTTAACATTGTTATTATTCTGCTACGGCGGGAGGATTGTTGGCCAGTGAGGATCCCGTGGGTCACCGGAGGATGGAGAGAAGTTCCCTAGCCTTGAGCTGCCCACCCCCCTGAATAGAGAGTACCATAGTCCCGCTGAGAGCTAGTCAGGGACGTGTTTTGGGCCCTGGTGTTGGTTTAGAAGCCGACATCGAGGCACCCTAACAAAGTTCTACCGAGCTGAACTCTCTGATATAAAAAAAATATCTGGATTCGGAAACGAGATCATGTGACCCAAAGAGCCCGTAGACAACTAAAGCATTGTGAGAAATAATCATAGACAAATTATGATATTAATTTGAATTCTGATATATTACACAAACAATAAAATAAGTTCGATGCAGAACTATTTAGATAATTTATTCGGTTAGGCTATTTATTTTAACTAACTAACTAACTAACCATCACGCCGTTTCCCCGCAGGGGTAGGCAGAGAGGACGGACCGCCAAACAACTCGGTCTTGGCACACAGTCTTTGCTTCACTCACATTCATACATCGTCTCATACATACTCTTCTATTATTCCGACTTTTGACATGGCCCGACTCAAGTATCTGATTCACTTGATCGTGCCATGTCTTCCTCGGGCGTCCCCTACTTCTTCTTCCATTCACATTTGCGTAATATATTCTTCTCACATTATTTTCTTCTTTCATTCGCTCTACATGTCCAAACCATCTGAGGGTCCCTTTCTTAATCTTACTCATTATGCTTACATCAGCCTTGCATTCTTTGCGGATATCCACATTTCTCACACGATCATACATGGTTTTGCCACACATTCGCCTCAGGGATCTCATTTCGACAGCATTCAGTTTACTTTCATCCTTCCTCTGCTAATTTTATATTATTAGGAAGATATCTCTTATTTTACGCCTTGGGATGAGTGCAGTAATTAATAAAGTTTCGAAGTTGTATGGAAACACGTGATTGTGTAATATAATATGGAACAACTTGGAGAGGTCTTTATCCAGCAGTGTATATAAAATGAGGATATTAATATTTTTACGGTGTTCCAGATTTTATGTCCGGGTTGAATCTTTCCCAAATGAAAGACTAAACCCTTCCACACACTTTTCCACAAATGAATATCTAGTAAATTAACGCAATGTAAGTGCACTATATAAGAATAAAACAATACAAGAACAATACGTCAATCCACCAGAAACATAATTGGAAAATATTTCACCGACTCCAAATATTTTCATATCAGAGGGTTCGGCTCTGATGAAATCCTAACTGGTCCGATAAATCCTACTGATCCCTCAATATAAATATTTAAAAAATCTTTCGTAATCCTACATGTATTTAAAATGACCGACTTTTGCATTTTTATGTACAAATTTTTTGACAAATCTAATACGCCTAAATTTTGAATGAGAGAGCTAGGTATAATGCCAGTAGCCGAAATAACAAATGGTAATATTTTTATAGTCTGAGAATGCCAAATTCTTTTAATTTCATTTCCTAAATCTGTATATTTTCTTATTTTTTCAGAAACAGTTTTCTGAATATTACAAGAATTTGGAATAGCGACATCAATGATATAAGTTATTTTCTTAATTTTGTCATGTAAAACTATATCGGGTCTATTATGACTAATTGTTCTGTCTGTCAGAATAGTTTTATCATAATAAATTTTATAAAATTCATTTTCTAAAAATGAATTTGGTTCATATTCATAATATGGTACATTACGGCAGTCAATCAAGTTATGTTTAATTACCAAACTTTGGTGAATTATTTTTAAAACTTGATTGTGCCTAAATGTATACTCGGACGGCGCTAATACAGAACATCCCGATATAATATGTTCTATAGTTTCCGGAAAAGCCAAACATTTTCTACATAAATCATCAATTTGATTTGCATCTTTGATGATATGCTTCCTATAATTTTTAGTATTAATGACTCTATCTTGTATGGCAAGCATAAAGCCTTCTATTTCTGCGCTCAACTCTCCAATACTCAACCATTTGTTTGACGAAAATTTGTCAACATATGTTTGGTTGAGATAATTGAAGTGTTTTGCGTGAAGAATTTTATTTGACCAGGAATCTAATAATTCCTGGTTGGTATTTATAAGAATGCTGGCATTCTCGTCGTATAAATTTAATGGTGAAATATTTCTATCTGCCTTGCAAATTATTTTGTGCATTTCTGAACTATCAGCTTTCCTATGGAAAAAATTTCTTAGCATTTCTACCTGATTATGTTTTAAAGATGTTATTTTGACTATACCTCTACCTCCTAAATTTCTGGGTAAATTAATTCGTTCTACAGCTGAATTTGGATGATGGCAATGAAATTTAGTTAATGTAGTTCTAATTAATCGTTCTAAGCTATCTAAATCTGTATTAGACCATTTAATTATGCCAAATGAGTAAAGTAAGTTAATAGAGGTATTGCCCAAGTATTTATCGCTTTTACTAAATTTTTAGCAGATAGATTGCACTTCAAAATTTTTCTGATCCTAGTTTTAAATTTAATCCTAATATCATTTTTAATACTAGTATGATCTAATCTATTTGATTGCGGATATCCTAAATATTTATAAACCTCACCCCCTTTCATACTTTCAATTTTGAAATTTCTTAATATACCCTCGTCTCCATCTACAATTTTACCTTTCTCTATATGGATCGTTCTACATTTATCTAAACCAAAAGTCATTTTAATATCATTTGAAAAAATTTTAACTACTTTAATCATTTTCTCTAAATTTGGTTCAGAATTCGAATATAATTTTAAATCATCCATAAATAATAAATGAGAAATTATATTTCTCTCTCTAGTATTACCTTTAATTTTTATTCCAAACTTGCTTTTAATTAACATTTTAGATAGAGGATTTAATGCTAAGCAAAACCAAAGAGGACTCAATGAGTCTCCTTGAAAAATCCCTCTTTTTATTGAAATGCCCGGTACTATAATTTTCTTATCTTTCAAATTCAAAAGCAAATCGGTATTCCAAAATGCCATAATTTTTTCCAAAAAGCTAATAATAATTGGGTTAATTTTGTATATATTTAAAACTTTTATCAGCCACGAGTGCGGGACACTATCATAAGCCTTTTGGTAATCTATATAACAAATATGTAAATTACGTTTTTGGGTTTGAATCTGTTTTAGAATTACAGAATCAATAACTAATTGTTCTTTACATCCCATATGTTTTCTGCGACAACCTTTTTGTTGTTCAGATAAAACATTTTTTTCATCTAAATGAGTGTATATTAAATCTGTCAAGCAAGAGGTTAAAATTTTATATATTGTCGGTAAACATGTAATGGGTCTATACTGAGAGGGATTATTAATATGTTCGCTTTTAGGCAACATATAAGTAATGCCCTTAGTTAGAAAATTTGGAAAATTTTGAGGTTCTCTGACAAATTTTGAAAGATTTTTTGCCAAAAGGGGATGTAAAGTAGTCAGACGTTTATACCAAAAATTATGTATCCAATCGCAACCCGTGGCTTTCCAATTATGAGTACTTTTTATAATTTTGGCTAACAATTCAACCGATATATCAGAAAAACTCATTTGTTCAATGTCTGAACAATTGAGTTCTTCATTTTCTATCCACGGACCTGACTCGTTATGTTTTATATCTTTACTCCAAATATTTGTCCAAAAATCGCGCATATCTGATTCAGATGGCAACGGATTATTATTATTCGAAATAATATTTTGTTTATCGTCAAGTTTGGAATAAAATATTTTCTCATTTTTCTGAAATAATCTATTATTATTTTTTTTATTATACGTATAATTATATCTTTTTAATCTACTAGCTTTTACACCTAATTTTTGTTTTAACAAATCTAATAAATCATTGATTATATTTTCATTATTATTACTACCAATGCTATAACCAAATTTTCTCCCAATTACATCTACATGTCTCAAAATATTCCTACTTCTATTTCCGTTTTTATACTCTATTACTCTAGCTATGCTACTTCTTAAAAATACTACATCATTTTCTAATCTACTCTGCCATTCTGGTTTTCTATAATTATATGATCTATCATCAGAAGACGTTAATTTAACTCCTAACTTATTACATATAGTGATAGCACTAGCATACACTATTGTATGAAGATCTAAAAAACTAATGTCATCAAATATAATTTTTGGTAAAATTATATTATTTAATTCAGAAATTAATTTAGATAATTTCTTTGACGTATGTAATTTTGGTAATTTTGGTCTAACTGTGGGCTCTATATCTATATATCTATTTATATTATTATGAAGTAAGTTAGCTAATTCTATAATATTTTCATCTAGTAACTTTAAATTTGCAATGTTTATTTCCCTAAGATTATAAATAACTTCTAAGTTATTTGAGTCTACTGTAATATCATTGGATTCTTCGACTAGAATATTATCTGAACTATCTACGTTCAATGTATCTGATATAACATTACTACTCGTATTAACTTGTTCTAAATTATTTTCTAATTGCAATCTATCTGCTACTTCCTTTTTTATCTGATCTAATGTTACTACAGGAATTAAATTATTTTTGAAAATTGCCCTCTTTTGGTCTGCTAATCTTTGTTCGTTTACTTGGGCAATCGGATAATTTTGTGAGAAAATTAAATGTAATTTTTTCCTATACAATAACATATCTGTTTCTAATTTAGTTACATAAAAATATGAACGAACGATGAACATATTGACATCGTTCGTCCATTTCATACGCTGCCTAGGAATACCTGCTTTTGTTTTCGGTGGTCTCAGACTATCATTGTTCATCTGTGTAGATGACATAACAGACCTCTCTTCATTTCGGTTGGTGGTAAATGACATATTATCAATTTACAAAACAACACGAAAATGATTATTATTATTAGTTCCTACATTCCAGTAACCAAGCAACTATCGTTACCTAGTAATATCATTTGTTAATTGTCAATTGTCAACAAATAATTTTCAAAATGCCCAAATTAAATATATTAATTTAAACCTTTTACCTTTCAACGTTACAAATCTATAATATATTATATTTTAGAATACTGCTATCAAAATAATATATATATGTAATTAAATTTACCTTTAAAATATATTACAAATTAATCTCAAATATTATTGTTTACATTATTAATATTATTATTAATATTATTATTTTACAAGAGTACTTGAATCATCGTCTTGCATAAATCAGAAAGTATTTTGACAGTTTGTAATAAACCTAGTTGTTACACGAAACATACGTACAAAAATTCGAACGGTCAGTGGTTGTGTGGGCATAGCGCTTGGGTCCCACCCGGGCGTCGCGTGTTCGATTCTTTGGCTGGCTAAGTCCTTCATCACATCACAAGCAACATTTTCGGCTTTCTGTGGTGGGAGTAAGAGATTTTTAAACATTGTTGGGTTATTCGTAACCCGGGAATGTTTGTATTTCTTTTTAAGATACTTAAAAAATAAGCATTCATTACACGTTGAACATAATTTTTCGTGGAAATTAGTATAATTGCATGAAAGTAACAACATATTTAACTTAACCGTTTTCAGGAAAGGCTGATCAGATCGCGGGAAAGTATTAGAATCGATATATTGTATCATGATACTTCTTGTAACCGACTTTAATGTTTTTAACCCTCTTGGTCGTGATGTTTATAACCCTTAAAAAGGTAGATAACTTTAACCTTTTCAGCACTGCATTTTGTTTCCAAATATAGGTAGATCTTTTTTGTCCTTTTTTATGTTAAATTTTGTTCAAATTATTGTTCAATTTATAAAAACAGTTTATTTATAAATTAAAGTGATAGTTTGATAAAGCCTTCAGAGGGAAAAACAACTGTCACCCATAATAATAATTACACATCAGAACTGTCTATGAATAAACAGTTTTTAGAAATTAAATAATAATATTGTTGAATACATAAGAGAAAAATAAAGTAAAATGAAGTTGTTCAAGTTAAACTTAAGATGGATCCATGCATTAATTCGCATCGATCGTATCAATGAAATCCTGTATTTTTGGTTTGAAAAATTGATCGCTTCTAAATATTATAAATGCTTCAATTAAATACTGTCAGTAGAACAAATCTTGGCCTTGGAAATGGTATTTTTGTAAGTCTGGAAAAATGAAGTATCAGGCTTATAAAAAATACTTTCAAGTGCAAAATCTCTTAGTAATGAATCCATTTTCGGATAAAGTTTTATTATGTAATGGGACAAATTAAGTTTTTTAGAAAATAATCAGAAAACATCTCCATGTATGAGCCTAAATTTCACAAAATAAAAGAAAAACAATGCATTTTCGCGCTGTTTTTTTTTGGCACGAATCAAAATGGATGGCGTTCAACGAATTTGGAATTAACAATTAAACCTTATGCCGTCCGCATAAAGACTATGCGCATTTTGTACCCCGTTATGGTAGCGAATGGACGTCCCAAGATTGCAAGTCGCTTGGTTCCGAGAAATTCTCCCTCAACCAGTCTCTAAGTTTTACTAAGTCACCACATGTAGCGAACTACTTGGTGTGACATTTGGCAGAGGTGTTGGTTATCCATTAAGTGGTTCCCGGGGCGGCGGTACCCATACCTGCTCCCTAAATAATAATCTGGGGAAAAATATATAAGACAACATAGGATTTTTTCATATATTGGAGGGACTTTTTTTCTCCTTCTTTTAATCTCGGATTGAACACCCAATGAGATAGACCAAGAACCAGCCAATTAGCTAAGACTTTATACCCTGTTCTGATTGGGCAAGTATTTTAGCCGAGTAACGAGTATTTTAGTAACTAAACGTATCCGAACACCATACATTTAGTAGTAAGTAGGAGCATTTTGGTCGGTGAAGTGGCGAGTTACTCGCTACTAGACTAAATTACTTGCCCAATCAGAACGGAGCTTTAGATGCAGTGAATCATCCTTAATAACACAACACCTGAAATAATTAACCTTTCCGCAGGTTAAATTTAATAATAAGACAAAACCTTAAATTAGAGAAAAGGCTCTAATGAACTTTTAAGTGCGGAGGTGTCGCGATGGCGGTATGCGAAAACTCTCCTCTGCAAAGTACCCTCCGAGGGAGCAAAGGCCACCAGGGAGGTCTTTGAAAAATTGGTTCAGCCTAAACCCTTTAATTATTTCTTCGCACAAAGCCATCTGCCCGAGCCCCCAATACAGAAAACTACAGGCAAAAAGGGCTTCTTAAAAACAATTGTTTTTTTTCCACGAAATGAATACTCGTAACTTTCGGCTGGCAAAATTAAAAACGGTTTTTAAAATTAATTACCATGCTAATTCGCTTTTCGTTTTGACGGTGAATTATGAGAACCTTTCGTAATATTAAATGCTCATTATTAATATAAAAACATTACTACTTAAAATCTTCTTCTTCTTTACACAATATAAAGCAAAGTCGCTTCCGCTGTCTATACGCTTAGATCTTTTATACTACGCAACGGATTTTCATGCGTTTTTCACCAATAGATGAAGTGATTTATAAGGAAGGTTTAGGTAAAGAATTTGTCAAGGTTTTGTTAAAATTGGTTGAAACATATAAAGGGAGGGGGCTGGCAAGAGGGCGGTGTGGATTTGATATGTATGCAAATTAACAGATGGCGTTGGTTATAAAGGTTGGGTAATGGCGTTGTCAGTTCATGGCGTTGTTTTTCGTTAGCCACAGCAACGTATGGCCGGGTCTGCTTATTGTAGATAAATCATTAATATTAATATTAATTAATATACCGTTACCAAAATATTTTAGTTTTTATTATTATCTGTATTCTTAAAAGGTTAGAATAATTTATCTTTCTTGATGAATGTTTAATGGGTAAACCTTGATTCTTGGATATAAATTATTATCCGTGAAATACCTAGATTTAATTATGATGTATTCTTAAATAATTGATTATATGTATTTTTGATATTCTCAGAACTGATTCTCGAAAATAATACTTTTTAGATTGAAGCTCTTCTGCCAATGCCAGTGTCTATTTTCTATGTAAAATCGTTAACTAAACTTAAGTTTGTGATGTTTCCGCATTTTACAAAGAGCAAATTCTACTGGACGTTCGACCTTCAAATAACCCAAAGTGATTTTCTTCGTAAAACCCATTTCGATCTCAGTCCGTAATGTCAATAATACGTATAATGACATTATTTCAACTGAATGACCCAACTCTTCTCCTTTATTTACTGATGGCTACAAATCTCCAAACTCTCCTAAATGTGGTAATGTTTACCACGATAATTCTTCATTGAATTTCCAATTTTTTTTCAATATTTTGCAATGCACTGCAATAATTGAATCTCTCAAATATAATATTATAATAAAATAATTTTGAATATTCTCTGGTTCTCTCTGACTCTCAGATCTTTGTACCTTGTGGGTGTGTTTATGATCCAATTATAGACCTAATTTATGCCTATCTTCTTCTTCCTTGCGCTGTCCCAACTCATTGCCTAAGTAGGCTGTTGGGGTCGGCTCTTCTCGTTCTCTGGTTGTAGCTTCTTCGGTTCTGAGTATCGCCTTCATCCAGGCCGTTTCTTTAAAGTATTTTGGAGCATTGAGTCATCAGTTTTTTGGTCTTCTTCTGGATGACTGTCGATGAAGCTCCGTAGACATTGCCTGCTTCACTGTGTGGTCTGATGGTCTCCGTCGTATGTGCCCATACCATTTCAACTGTCGTTCCTCCAGCTTACTGTTTATGTCCGTGACACCCAGGTTACCACGAATGCCTGAACTTTTAATCATATCTTTTAGATTCAGGCATAATTTATGCTTAACTTATGTTTCCATACAAATTGTGTTTCACCATGATTACGAAATTGAAATGGGATGGATATATACAATTTCAGGCAAGTATAAGAGACAAAGCCCGCGTGCTAAATGTCTCGAACAAAAAGGTACTAAATTAGTGGCACATTTGTTTCAATCAACAGATTTATTTGTTTTACCAACGTTCATTATTTATAAAAAACCGACAAAACCCTGAGGAGGTGAGCACCGCTCACAAAACATGTCGGTTGTTTATAAATAATAAACTTGGTTAAAACAAGGAATATCGATTTATTTTTAATTAAAATGGTGCCCAAAATAAGTTTGCTGTGTTTGAACAAGTTATATTCTGTGTCTAACGATATTGCGCTTTCCTTGGCAAAACGAAGTGCGTCCAATCTTATTGTTACCGTCAAAAATAACTCCCTCGTATCTGATTTTTTTTTCATTTCTACACGTAGATAGATATATCCAATAATGTCTGGGCAAAGTATTTGAACATTGATAGCTAATCCAAAGGGGCCTACTACGCCATTATACGAAGGGATTTTGAAATTTTGAAAACTGTGATTTCAACAATTCCGCTATTTTACCAATCAAGAAATGTCCTGAATTTGAATTGAATTGAATTTTTGGTTGTCTCTCTCTTAAAACCAATATTCTCTCTTCTATCTAACAATATTTTTTCTTTTACATTAGCTACACAAAAAGAAGGCTCTGCGGGAAAAAAATCCCCTCAGGGTCTATGTCATCTTCGAGGATGTTGTGCGAAGGATTTTTTTAAGGAAGCAAGGAGAGTAAGTTCTTGGAAGGAAAAAGGTATGACGGCTTGGTAGGAATCTGGGGGTCAGTATGTCCAGGACATACGAATCCATCCCTCCCATTGCGGTAAGGCGATGTTCCGAGAGAGCCCTGCTGGAGAGATTAAGTAAGGAAAGAGAGAAAGTTCTGGGAAGGAAAAATGTATGGGTCAATGTTTCCAGGAGTGACGGAGGTTTGAATCCATCCCTCCTTTTGCGCTGCAAATCGATGGGTGGAGAGATTCCGGCTGGAGAGGTAAAACGATCTCACTCAACCAGTCTCTCCCGATCCGGCCTACCACGCATTTGGTGGGCAGAAGCTTCCGCTGCCAAAATCTGAACAAATCTCACCCCGTGAACCCGGGCACCCCTACTAAGTCACCAAACATAGCGAACCACTTGGGGTGACCTATGGCAGAGGTGTTGGTTATACAATAAATGGTCACATAGATAAAAATGTATTTTCATGGAGAAATCAAACCTGTGTTGTCCGTCTTTTTAACCACAGTGCTATAAAAGAAAGACGCGCGCTTCAAATAATCAGAAAAATCTTCTTATTTCTTTTTTAAAAATAAATGCAAAGATTATCGCTAGAGGGCGTAGGTAGCAGAGGATTGATCCCTCGATGCCTCTGTGGTAACCCGTCGCTTTAAACCACGCAGCCACTTATCAGTCGATTCTAATATTATGTGAAACTATTAACTTTACGATAAAACAAAAATCTTTTTTGATTTTGGAAAGTGTGAATAAAGTGTTTTTTGTGAGGCTGAAGGTAGTCGGAAGGGGAAGGAGATGGAGAAGAGGAAGGTGAGGAAGTACCTGGCTACTAAGATATGGTCACCAAACACGGCTAAAGCCATTTAAAGCAACGTTTCAATTCTGAATGGTGGTCTTACACCGGGCGATACTAAGATTATCTTCCACCTTGTAACGTGCCGCAAATATAACATGTATTATTTTTAATTAATTAATTAATTGTGAAATACCAGAAATTAATCAAATAACATTTATTTGCGCAAGCAGTTTCGAACCCGCGACCTTCGGATTGTGAGTCGAGAGTCTTACCTCGGGACCGTGGGTCTGTGTTACAGGTATTTCAATGGAGCTGACATCATTGATCTCCCGTGCATTTGTGCACTTAAGCAAAGCTCGATGAACACGGGCGGAACACCCGTCCACCCCTTCATGAGTGGATCGTTTCTTCAAATTGTTTTTCTCTTTGTCTCTTCAAGACTCGTATAAATTTCCTCGTAAAAATCCTTCCTACAAGCCCTACTTGATGTTTATGGGGGGTTTGCCCGAGGCTCACATTTTAATTTATTATTACGAATTAATAACTTCGGGAGGTATTCATTCAGAAATATCTTAAATACAAGTAACACGTTCGTCAAAATAAATTAAAATGATCCCGGCGGAAAGGTCGAATCTCCAGGGCTGCTGGGGTTAATTCGACCGTAAGTCCGTCCAATAAGCTGTGCCGCCGGCGCATATTTGTTTACACGCCTTCTTGACTTACGTCATTAAGATTCCCACATTATTTTTCTCCTTCTTTTCTTTAATAGGGCAAATTCTACAGAAGGTACTCGTACGTCCAATACGCGGGTCGCGAGTCGCAATTTGTATACACGGCTTCTTTACTTACGTCGTTAAGTAAAGAAGCCGTGTATACAAAGCAGCTCAACCGGGTGGCGATATAGTTTCCTGTATTGTGTAAACAAGGGCGCTCGTGTGAGGTGACACATAAAACATAAAATAATACAAAATCATTAGTTACATCGCATTTGGGAAGAAAGTTGAATGATTTCGTTTGTGTGCATTCCTGCTATTCGTTACCTTTTTGATGTCGGGGTTGAGCATACTTCTAGTCACACTTTAACTGTAGTCAGCACGACTCAAAAAGATGCTTAAAAGAAATGTTTTTTTACCGTACCAGCATTTTGTTTAAGCTTTCTCACGCTAGGGTGCGCTGATCGCGAAATAACAAACCGCAAGTCCCAGAGTCCGGGGCCTTAATTAGTCCCTTATTGTCACCGCTTCCGTGGGGTAGGTTGTTAGCTAAACCACCCTACTTAACTCCGCCTTATTAACAGTGCTAATTAATTAAGGTCTTTTTTATTTCGCGTTAGTATCACTAAGGCGTATTTGCAAAGAGCAAGCAAATGGAAACGGAAGAAATGGAACAAATTTAAGAGATAAACTTCAAAATTTTATGGTCACATTAAAACCCACATGCAAAATTTATACATATTTATCTACGTAACCTATTAAAAAGAACATACGTGAACGCATAATTAATATAAAGTATAGTATTAAGTATGCAAACACATCCTTAATAGTACGCATACTTAATACAGTACATGGGTAAGTACGTACTCGATACTAAATACAGTACACATACTTAACACAAAGTACATAGGTAAAAATGCAAACGCATCCTTAATAGTATCTAGGTAAGAATATACTTACATACAAAATACAGTACGCATACAATATATAGTACACAGGTAAGTATGCGTACGCATACTTAATACAATACATAGGTAAGTACGTACTCAATACTAAATACAGTACACACACTAAACACAAAGTAAATAATTAAGCATACGCATACTTAATACAAAGAACATAGGTAAGTACAAATGCACTTAATACATAGCGCCCTTGATGTGATTTTTCACAAAAACGGCGCTATATGAATCATCCAAATATTATTATTGATACCTAAGTACATAGGTAAGTCTTCCCTCCATAGTACGATCAACTTTTGACACACTCAATGGTAATTAATCACACCACGTTAGCCTATTTTATTTTTATTTTATTTTATTTTATTTTATTTATTTATTCAACGCCCAGAGGGCTTTTACAGTAATACAGATAAAACAGATGATTTTTCAACAGATAGAGAAATGATAAGAATAAAATTAGATAAAAATGCACACAAGTCACAAAAATACAGCGATTTGATAAGTTTACAAAAATACATATATGTTTAGGAATAGTTTTGGAACAAGTTTTTTACAAGATCCACAAAATTCGCCAAGTTGATGTTGAATATGTCAACATCACTTAAATACTGATTTCCCATAGTGTGAAATCTTTGTATCGGAGAGTGGGCAATGTAGTTCCGCTTATGAATGCTGCAGTAGAATAGTGTGTTTTGTCGTGTGGTTACTGTCGGTATTCGTAAGTTTATGAGTTGTAGGAGTTCGCAACAGTCGAATTTAGAGTTAAGTATTTTGAATAAAAATGTCAAGTCGTTTATTTTACGTCTGTCTTCTAGTGTGTGTATTTTTAGAATATTTAGTAATAGATTATATTTTAAGTCTTCTAGTGGGATATTTAATTTAAAATTTATAAAACGCAGAAATTTTTTTTGTATTCGCTCAATATTATTAATGTGAATTTTGTAAGATGGAGACCAAACTACCGAGTTATATTCAATTTGGCTTCTAACTAGAGATACATATAATTCTCATGTATTAAAGAAAATCGTATTATCAATAATCAATATATAAACATGGTGCATGCATCATCAAACAGTATTAATAACCTTGCGTCTATCATACACACTCGATTCACAAATAGATACAAACGGAAGTGCTGCCATCTATATTATTAATACGCTAAAAAAGCTACTTTTGTAATTCGGTTCCGAATTCAAGAATTCGTTAAAGGATGGCGCCACTTACGTTAGCAGGTCGCATGAGGAATACGATGATGTACCCCCTCTATATATAAGTACTACGGATTTGTAGAATTTGATTGTCTCCGGATATGGAAATATTGACGGTAATACGAAGTTGTGAATAATAGTAGCACGTGGCTATATATTGCATATGACTTCATTGCCTGTCGTGGTTACTTTGTCCCGCTTACTAGCTGTCACTGGATCACAGTGAATCCGACGAACAGGCTGTTTTTGGAACCAGTTCCTATCGGATTTATAAAATGGTCACCTACACTTAAACTGGGCGAAGCCGAACCAAAAACCGCCCACAGGGCCTAGCAGCAAAAACCTGCGGAGCGGGTTTTTAACTGCTGGTTTCCTCTTTACTATTGTAAAATATTAAGCCATTTTATTTATTTATTATTTTATTTATTTTACGGAGAAATAATTTTCTTATAGCAATATCTAATATCGGTCTGTGGCTAAGTTGGGATCGGCGTCGTGAGATCATTTGCTCGACAGGATAAGTCATCCATCAAGACACAAGCAAAATTTTCAGCTTACTGTAGTGGTAATAAAAGATTTTAAAATACAGTCATCTTTTTTTTACATGAATACCTCACAAGAGTCTCAGCTGCTCCCGTCTGGAGCCAGTGTGACTATGGCATCCCCAACTGGGGTATGTTGTGATGCCGAAGGTATTGGGGGAGGGGAAGGAGATGCGGGAGAGGAGAGTGGGGAAGTTCCTGGCTATTTAGATCTGGTCACTAAACACAGCTAAAGCCATTTCAAGCAACGTGGTCTTACACCAGGGCGATACTGAGAATGTTTTCCACTCTTGAACGTGCCGCAAATATACTATATGTTATTTTAAATGAATTAATTTTATAAAAAAGTAAGATGTGAAGAAGATTATGACAAGTCAAATCCTGATCCAGATGTCGAAAATTATTATTAAAATTGATGAAGACAATATTAGCGAAACTCAATCTGAAACTGCAAAATCAAAAAAAGATACGTTCACATCTAGGACACGCGGCCATTTTATATTTTACAACACACATTTCAAATCAAATAATCTTGCAGTAAAATAAATCAATAAATTATCTGTGAAAGCTACTTTTCAGAATTTTTTTTTTAGTTTAAACAAAATCATTTAAAAAAATCCGCACACGTGTTTTGTTTGTCTTTTTATTCACGGTCTTACAAATTATTATATTTAAGATTTTTTTACATTCTTATTTTGCTTAGACATTATTGAAAAATCATAAATACTTATGATCAAAAAATAATTATAAAAAGTACACAATTTTAATAGTTTTAGCATCACGCCTTTCAGCATTTTTGAATGGTAGTAAGCAAATTTTGAATAAATTAAAGCAAATTTTTATTGAAATAAAATCGATATTGAGTTATTATTTTAAAAAGCTGGTACGGAGAGTAATTAATCTTTCTCGTTGGAACCGCTCTGTACGATCGTAAGAACATTGTTAGTAGAATTTAAAAATGTGGCAAAAAAAGTTTGTAAGTATCAATGTATTAATTTACAGTGTTTTAAAATACCCGTAAATATGTTTTTAAAGAAAGTTTGTAGGTTCGAAATGCTTCTTTATATAACGTATCAAAAGTGTGACACCAATTAAAATTCATCAGTGCCTATTTCCCAAAGCTTTTCATTACTTCTTAATTCAGCGTGTCCCTTCACAGCTTAAAGCTCGCCCACCGTTTCGTCTGCAGAATGAGCTTTGCGCCCCGCGTTAAGCAACACCAGCCGATCCCTGTTATAAACTATAGATTAAAAAACTTCAGGACTTAGAATCCGGCTTTCCCACCGTGCCTCTGGACTTGCAAACTTTAAATGAAAGTTAACCAAAGTCAGGGAAATTAAGAAAGAAGGAAATATAATGCGCGAAGCATTTAAGGAATAAAGTGAAACGGTGAACAAAGATAAGTTGATAACGTTCCTGTCGGAAATTTTTAAAGCACTCTCAATATAATATAATGACCTTATGAAAGGAAACAGGAAGAAGACGTGTTTGGGAGTTGGAAGCAGGGGGTAAGAGGGTGTTAAAAAGAGAAATGAAAGTTGAAATATGAAATGTTAATTCGTAAAGTAGTCATTGGGGAACGATTTAATGTGGATCAACTGCCTTTAATCTAACTTTGTTCGCTTTTTGTTTTATTTATTTGGCTAATTTAAATTTGGGGAACAAGATTTGAATACCTTACCAGGGCTATTAAAATTAATATTATTTAAATGTTGTTATGGTAACATTAGAGTTCTTATTCGTCGCTGATATGAATTTGTTAACTTAAGTAACAAGCAGACTTGATTCGCAAGTCCAGATATTTATTTTTAAAGGTTGTTCTTACATTAGTAATATCAGATCGCTTCGTGAATGCATAAATAGATAACATGTAATAAGTCAAAAAAGAATTTTTTCAATCAAACATTGAATTCACTTCAGTCTTACCATAGATTTATATTATTGATGTTATAAGATGTAATTAATTTTATTAACAAAATATAATATAAATAATAACATTATCATATTTAAGTCCAGTATAGAGTCAAAATTTTACGTATCATAATTATAAATATAAAAATAGATAACATGTAATAATAAGATAAGGAAAATAAAATGTGACAAATTTCTGATTTAAATTTTGGTATGGAATGAATGAAAATATCAATGGATTATAATAAGAATGCAGCATATTTATTTATTTTTATTTCATAGTATTTTATTGGTTACAGATTTTTGAGTTTTTTTGGTGACAACACAAGGCTAATTAATGCCCAGTTGTGGTAGTCATTATCTAGATATGAATCTAGATTTATTTATTTATTTATTTACGCCCTAGTGGGCTTTTACAAGATAGATGTATAAGTAATACAGTTGTGTTAGCAAATACATAGTATTCAATATATATTGATTTATGATAAATTTAAGACAAATTAAATGTATAGGTATGGAAAGCGAAATTTGTAAGAAAACATATAAAAACTGAAAGAAAATAGAAATATAAAGTGGAGTAAAACTACGGAGTCGTGAAATCATACATTTTACTAAAATAATTATAAAGAATTCGTTTTGTGACTAATACGGAATCTTTAAATATGTCTACAGTATTCCCAAATTTATTGCCCAGATGATGCATTCTATAAATAAGTGTATGAGCCTCATAATTTGTTTTGAAATTGTCACAGAAAAAGGTAGCACTTTGTCTCGTATTTCTGGTGGGTATTTAAAATTTTATTTTGGAGAGAATTTTAGGGTTGTTAATGCAATTATTAATCATTTTATTTAATAGTACAAGGTCAAAGATGATCCGCCTATCTGACAGCTTAATTATGTTGAGTTGTTTCAT
Organism: Limnephilus lunatus; assembly: GCA_917563855.2. NCBI lineage: Eukaryota > Metazoa > Arthropoda > Insecta > Trichoptera > Limnephilidae > Limnephilus > Limnephilus lunatus. The sequence continues at coordinate 3,265,330 of OU830599.1, forward strand.
CAAAAAGACATAGTTAATATTTTGAATTGGAATATTCAGCTTAAAGTTAATAAATTGCATGTATGTAGTTGGCAATACTTTCGCCGAAATAGTAGATATGTTCAACTGTACGGTGTTATAAGAAGGCTATAATAATATATCTCTTAATAAATTAATTGTTTCTCCCTGCGTGCCCTTTCCCATGCAGCCCATTCACCTTCCGCCTCCCCTTCCCCTCCCGCCTCTCCTGTTACACCGTCCCGCGAACCCCTCCCCTCTCCCGCGTTCCGTATATTCAGTCCCGGTACATTCAGTTTCAAACAGCTCGCGTGCCACCCATTGTAATTTTTGTACAAATTTTAATTTTTCATATGTTACAAACATTAATTGTTATAAGAACAGTCAATGAAATTTGGTACCTATCATAGATACCTATTTAAAATACCTATAATTCTTGATTAGATTAAAAGCGTTCGATTTTGGTGAGTATCGTTGGTGAGTTCTGTAAATAAATTTATTAATTCAAATGAAGAGTTTATTCGAAATGTTAAATTTTTGACAGTTTCGTAAGAGTTTTTTTAATGATTAAAAAACTTCTCAGGTTGTAATTTTAACCGGTTCATAGTAAAGATTAATCTAAAATTGTGATTTCGCATTACGCTCGTCTATTTTAAGTCAAGATTTAAAATAGCGCTGATCTTCTATTTGATCATTAATCAGTAGTGACAGAGGTTATAACATCCCAACCTAAAACGTCCTAATTGTGGTAAATCCAATTGAAACCTAGAAAAAATCATTATTCTTGAGAAGAAACTAAATAAAGTGTATTATGATAAACTAGAAATTCTGTATTAATTTCTTGAGTCGGTACTGAGCCGACAAAGCGATATATAGGGCCGATAAATGATCGTCCAATATGTAAAAAGTGGTCAGACAATAATAACGCGTGCATTAAAATACAATGATAGATAATTCTGCAGTTTGTTTGCATGGAATCCCATGAATATTCAAGGCTCCCATTATATTCTCGCGTCACGAAGGACAACATACAAAAACAAATTGAAGTCCGGCGTTCCGAATCTGACCTTCATGCTTCCATTGTGTTTTTTATACATTGTATCTGGCCAATTAGGGCACCTTCCTTCGTATTGCCGGTTGTTGGAGAAACGGTTTACCGGTTTATTTATCCAGCAACACCGAATCCGTATTTCTGAAAAAATATGATTTTAAACTTTTATAATAATTAATTATGTATAATTTTGACGGGTATAATTGGAATTTATTTTTTAACAACAATATTATAAAAAATGAGAGAGCTCTCTCTTCAGCAGAAACAATCGACCGCTCATTGGCTGAGTTGGCATCGCGTCTGGGTCCCACCCAGGGGCGTCGTGAGTTGAATTTTTCGGCTGGCTAAGTACTCCACCACGACACAAGGAACATTATTCTACGTTATTATTTACTATACATTATTTATTTATTTATAATGGGTTTTACAGATGTTTACATTTACATGAGAACAATACAGTTATAAAACTCAGTTATTACACAATTATAAAAATCTACAATTACGTAAAATTAAATACAAATAAATACAATTAGAAAAACAAAAACATCACAAATGAAAATACAGAATTATATACAAGGTCACTCATGTAACACATTACAATGAGTGGTAAAAGACATATGAAATACGCGAGCGTGCATAGAGGGACAATTCACATAATATAATTAGTTAGTACTTTTTAACAGCGCTAGAACTTTTTTTTTTAAACTGTACAAATTATCAACGAAAATATCCACATCAGCGCACTCTATCTTGTTATACAGTCGACACATCTGGGTCAGAGGGCTGAAGTAGGCGATATTATTTTTAAATGTATTAATATGAAAAATTTTATGGCGTCTTAAACAATGGGAATTGGGGACATTAATTTTAATACTGTTAAGACATAATTTAGTATCAAGATGGCCGTGAATAATTTTATGTAAACATATTAGATCAGTCAAATGCCTTCTAGTTTTAAGTGTATCAATCTTGAAGTAATCACGACGTACATCGTATGATCTGAGATGGTCGTGTAGTCCACATTTGAAGGATAACATTATGTCTCAGAAATATTTCAATAAATGTTCCCAATTTCCATATTATAGAACGCGATAGCACGTTTTATCCGATAATATTTAAAAATGATATCACCTATTTTAGCCTTCTGACCCAAAAGTGTCGACTATATTATAAGACAGAGTGTGCTGAAGTCGAAATTTTCGTAAATAATTTATATGGATTAAAAAAAAAGTTCTGCTAGTACTCAAAATATATATTGAGCTAATTTTATTATTTGCCTATGGTCTCTGTTTGTGTCTCCTTTTCTGTGAATTTTTTTTCTGTTTTTTTATAATTTTGTATTTTTATTTTGATAATATGTATCCTGTTGCTACATGAATGAAAGCATTGGCTACAACAATAATGATATTGGCGCAAGCGATTTGGACCTTGTCCTTCATACAGTTTCTTTATACAAACGAATTTACTTAAAAACGAATATAAAAAATATATATTTACCGTGATCAGGTTAACTGAGCAGGTTTTTGTATTTTTATGTACCTATTTGCATATTAGCTTTTATAACTGTCTGTTCTCACATAAGTGATAACATATTTAAGTTAAACCCAGTAATGATAAATAAAAAAATAAGGTAATGCTTTCATAAATTTCCAAAAATATCGATTAACCGGTATAAAATTCATAATACGCCGATTAACCGGTTATGTCATTTCTTGCTAATTTTGCATGCCCTGTGTACAGTATGTACAGCATTCGTTTACACTGTCTGCACACCGCTTAACTCAAGTTCATTGCGAGTGGAATATCAATAAACTGACAGCTACTATCAAAACTGATGGAAATCGATTGTAAGGCTGTGGGCAGACGATCACAATAATCGACTTGATTAATTCAATTTATTTTGAATGAACGACTCAAGGTGAATAAAGAGCAAGTCTTGAGATAACTTTGGTGAAGCTTGAGCTGATGTGTGATGTACAACAAGGAAACGCAAATGAAAAAAAGTTTAATATAATTATGAAATTGACAGAAGTGGGCTCATAAAAAAGGATTCCATGACCATTAATCCCCCGACAGGTGGCCCTTCGGTGTAATTATATACTATATGCAGTCGGTTTAGGGTAAATACGATATACCTACTTACATAAGATAAAACTAATTTTCGCCGAAGAGTATGTACCTGTGTTAAAATGCATAAAGGATAAAACTAACTGTCTTACACTGTAAATACCGTATTGATATCCATATATATTATCCATATATACCTCTGTCATAGATCACCTCAAGTGGTTCGATACGTTTGGTGACTTAACAAGGGTGCCCGGGTTCATTGGGTGTGGTTTGTCCAGGTGTTTGCGGATCGCCTTACACCGCAGTTGGAGGGATATTCATACGTCTGTCACTCCCGTCAGGACACACTGACTCCCAGATTCCTACCCTCCTCATACCTTTTTCTTTCCCAGAACTTCCTATCTTTCTTTTCCTTAAAAGACCATCCACACAGTATCCCCTAAGATAACATAGGCCCTGAGAGAAATTATTTTTCGCAGGGCCTCCTGTGTGGAGCTAATGTAAAAAAATAATTAAAAGTATCCACCGAATAGGTAACGCCTCCCATCTAAATTTGAATGGATACTAATGTCGCCACGAACATAGCACCTCTTGCGCACTCTGTCTCTCTTATACTACCTGACAACGTATATCCCCATTTAATTTGATTTTATGGGTCCTTGGATTATTCTCACTTTCGTGTGTATCTGAAAAAAACTGTATATCTTTCTTCCGTTTAATCTTTTTTATTTTTTTTAACTAGTTTATTAGTTTTTTAATAGTTATCCACTGGAACGACTAAGGTCAAAATATGGCCGCTTTTTTTTTTTGCGATTAACAGCAGTCCAAAATTGCACCACTTATTTTTTGGACCAAAAAAAATTTGGTCCAAAAAACCACTTTTTTATAAATCCTACGAATATGTGATAATCAACAAAAGATAGGAGAATCCATTAGCTATACAAAACTATAATCAGTTTGTACGTCTCCATATAAAAATTCGGAGGTATTATTTTTTTAATGTGGGCTAAAAATATTTTTTTAAATCACCAGAGCAAATCCTTAGAGCAAATTGATAGATTTTTTTTCTTAATAATATGTTTGCGAAGGACTGCGAGTCTAAAAAGGACATCGCCAAAAGGTTGAATGTAGGAAATTCAATTCACATAGGACCAAATGCAGTAGTCACTAATAAGAAGTTGTGAAAGGAAGCCAGAACTTGTAATCCACAGCGGGGTTCTGATACCATACCTGAAGTACTCCTGCAAAACTTGGAATTGGCATAGGAAAGGCGAAAGTAGGCAGAATGCAGCATTATGATAGTGAAGAATATAAGTGCGGTGTAAGTGTATTAAAAACAGACGATCCTACCGGCTGCGCCAATATAATTGTGGTGAACGTTATGTCTTAAGGTATGAAAGAGACATGCGTGTACGAGTGAGACAGCATGAGTAACGTATAAAAGGGTGTGATTGTTGTCCACTCGTCCTCTTTACCTATAGGCTTCCTAGAAGAACCACACTGTACAAATCTCGGAATAAACGTAACTAGTCTACCCACGACATATTATTGTAAATAATAATCACACTGTACTGAGATCATCATCAAGGCCCAGTAGCTTACAAAAAGAAGAAGGAGAGACATGTAAATACAAAGTTAAAGCGAGGGCGCTAATATTAAAAACTAATAGTTAGGCGAAACTTGTAAAAATGTTTGATAAAATACAACTCATTTAAAATAAAGCAAAAATTTCGTGGGAAATGTCTTAAGCAGCATTTAAAGAAACACTATTTTTTTCCATACTTGTGAAATAATAGAAAAACGTGTTTATAAAAATATACGAAGCGTACCTTGCGATTTTTTTTCTATCGAAGTAATTTCATATAATTACCGTTTCGGCGCGTGACAAATGTATGATATAATCTCCAAAAATAACATATATTTTTTTATATACTTAATAACTTAAATGAAGACTTCAAGTTAACACACATATTGTTATATGTGCGTTAAGAAAATGAAGATAATGTTGTAGTTCTTAGTCAAAGTATGATACGGTTAAAAGTAACCGAATTGAATATAGACACCTTAGCTCAGTTGGTAGAGCATTTGCCATCTAAGCAGAAGGTCCTGGGTTCGAGTCCCAGAGGTGCCAATATATTTTTCTGATTTTTCTGTCACCAGATTTTCGATCGAGTTTCGCTTATATTGTCTTCATCTAATTAAAAATTATAATTTGAGTTTTTACTCATAACGTTAAAAAAAAAAATCGTATTTTTTGCTACCTATATTTTATAACTGTAATATTTTATGTTACTTATATTTTGTTAACTACTATATTATATTTTCATCGTTATTTTTCATAAAAAGATGTACTGGTATAAGCCATTAAATTAAATTATTACTAAATTGCGTGTAAATTGAAATATGCCCAATCACTTAAAGGTGAGTGCATGTATTTAAGAAATGGATAAATAAACATTATAAAGGTACAGATCTACGCGTGCGGCTGTTGTACTAGTACTGTACAAAACTGCACAGAGCTGCAAGTCGAGGTAATTGCATCAATTAGCACAGCCGCACCGACATTCGTAACACCTTCAGGAACAGCGCTGCTCTCGACCACCTACACTACTACCTGCCTTTTTCCCTTCTCCTTCTCCTACTCCTGTTCTATTATATTCTTCTACTTGTACAGCGCGCCGCAGAACTAGCTGCGGCGATTAATGTAAAAGCTTTCCTGGTGGCCATGTTTAACTTCTTGATTCTTTATTGAAACGAAGATTTTTGCTGCTATTTTAGTATCTGAAAATATGTACACAGATTTTTAAGTTTGGTGAAAGCTACTAATTTAGCTCTGAAGCTGTCTTCAGTAAAATTGATCATTAAATGGATTGAGAAATGCTTTTTTTGACACAGAAGGCTCTGAGGAAAATAATTTCCCTTAGGGCCTATGTCATCTTAGGTTATGCTGTGTGGAGAGTATTTTTAATAATAGGTATGAGGGATGGGTTGGGAACATGGGGTTCAGTGTTCAGGGGTGACATTTGGTCATCTTATTAGTATTTGTGTTTTCTTCTTCGGAGTCGCTATATATCGCTTTCTTTTGCCTATTCATTTTGCAGTGATTTGAAGATTGAATATCGATTTTTAAAAGTATTTATTTTTTATAATTATTATTTTTTTATTCGGTAGGATTCGATCCTTGATCCGCTAAATGTCTGGCCGCTGATGTTCGTCAGGGGCTTTATACGTCTACACCAAAGGAGGCTCTGGTGGCACTGTGGATTTATCATATTATATTGGTACTGATTTAAATAAATATTTTATTGCTATCTCATTCTGCCACAGGCTAAATCCTATATATATATATATATATATATATATACGTGTTTGTCTCTTTTTAGTTTTTAGCGACACTAAAAAGAGACAAACACTTTGTGTTAACACTAAAAATTTAGTGTGTGATGAAACCTTCAGAAAACTTAAGTAGACAAGAGTGGGGAGGCTACGAAGTACCGCACAAAGGGGAACCAATGGACGACGAAGCTCCGCACAAAGTGGAGACCGATCATACTATCTCATTCTCTTACAGGCTAAATCCTATAAATGTATGTGTTTGTCTCTTTTTTGTTTAATCGGATTTTAAATCACAACGGTTTAACGTTTAGACGTTTTAACTTCAAAATCGCATTTAAAATATACTAAAACCGCATCCTGACAATTTAATGTCGTCTTGTAAAACTTGAGATAAGTTAAACTGACCCGCATAAACCTCGTAAAGTGCGGCCCCTGGTCTATAAGATAGCAAACTGACTGTACTAAGTCCGCGAAGTCCCGAGAGCGCACAGGTTATGGCAGGATGTGAACGTTTATTGATTGCACGACTTGGTCATATTCCCGCATGAATTAAATCATTTACTTTGATCACGTGAAATTCCAGCTTCAGAAATGTCAGGTACATAAGCTGGTAGTCGCTCACGAATAAACATAATTACACATGACCCTTGCAAACGTTTAATGACTTAGTAACGGGGTTTGTAAATGTCCCGAATATCTTGTAGAAGAGATATTATTCGTTAAAATCTTGGAAAAGTATTTTCTTTATATAAAGTTCAGCATAAATTATTCTCGCTAATCTCAAATTTGTGTTAAAAATTTCAAAATTTGTAGACACTAATTATATAAATTCAGACAAGCAATAAATAATGATGAACCGAAAATTACAATTTTTTGCTCATTGTTTACCAAATTCAAACCTGAAATCGTTTTTAAAAATACCTAATAAATTAATTGGTATGGATATGAAACGAATTTATTTACATTGTCGTTTTTTGTACTTATAATACGCTGGTATGTACAGTATATAGACAAAATAGTTTTATCCATGATGCATTTCAATGAAAATATGTTTTGTACTTTTTTTAATCGACGGTACATCCTCTCTACACACCCCTTCGGGAAACTTAGTTAAATTTTGTGTTAGTAGGTATACCGAATTGGAATGGGGGGAGGGGGGGGGGCTAATTTCAATGCCATTTGGAAATGCATAATAATTTTGTGTCTGTTTTACACAGTTTTCGTGATTTTTCCAGTATTTAAAAATTATTTTATAAAGATTAATAGCATTTGAGAATTTAAAAAAATTAACAACAATTTTTTTTGAAAGGCATGCGGCTAGTATTTTAAAAATACTTCACAAATCTTAAATTCATAATATCCAGTGATGCCGTGACGGGTATGATTTATTTTGTAATAAGTACTCGAGTTTTGTTTAATTAAGTGAAAAAATTGACTCACTACATGCAAACAAAATAGAATCATAGAAATCTGGTTGCTTGGGATGATTCATTGAACCTATTTTCCAAATTTGGGAGGCGGATACGGGTACTCCCGCCCCGGCAACCATATATCGAATAACCAACACCCCACGCGTTTTCACCCCGCGACAAAATATCCCTCGACATAATATCCCAAGGACAAAATATCCTACGAACAACAAAATGTCTACTAAAACCTAACCTAACCTAACTTAACCTAACCTAACTTAACCGAACCTAACCTAACCTATCCTAACCTTATTTTACATTTTACTATTTTTGAACAATAATTTATTGTCTTTACAGGATGTCTGTATCATTTTTGACCCATTGTACTATTTTTTAACAATAATTTATCATTTATACAGGTTGTCTGTGTTATTTTTGTTCCATTTTTTGTTAAATTAGGTTAGGTTAATGGTTGGGCATTTATACAATACACAGCTACACTTACTTCTATCTATACACCTGACTTTGTACTTGTAGTTAGTATTGTCACATGTTCCTTCCTACCCATTCCTATACACCTGTCATTTTTCTTACCCACATCAGTCATTAATCGACCTTCTCCGCATAAACATCTATATTCCGCATTCCGCTTACCGCATCCGCAAACGTAATACCGCATACTGCAAATAAAATACCGCAACTACATAATAGTCATACAAGGGCATGATAAAACCAGCCGAGATAGCAGAAAGTGTCACAAGTTTCCGCAGTGAGTCCTTTTTCTCCTATTTCTTTATGTGCATTATTTTTACTTGTGCAGTAGTCTTTCACACACATTTCACAACATTCAAGGTCCTTCGACGTCCACAGCCGTATAAAACACACAGTATATAGATACAGGGTTTTCCAATAAGAGGAGTTATTTTGAATAGCCCGCTATTTCGGTAGATGTCACTTTTGAAGCTGTCATTTTTTGATATTTGACAAGTAGAAACTACGCCATTAATAAAAATGGAACGATACACGCTTCAACAACGCATTGAAATTATTAAAATTCACTATAAAGATGGTGAAAATTTGGCAGAGACGGTTCGTAAAACTCGAACATTTTTGGGTCGTCGTGAAGCACCTTGTCGGACCGCAATACAGAAATTGGTGGAAAAATTCGAGCTGTTGGGACAACTCAGTGATGTGAAGAATAGAACCCGTGTACGTCGCTCAAGAACAGCTGAGAATATTGCTGCTGTAGCTGAAAGTGTTGAAGAAAACCCAGGTTTGTCCATTCCTCGTCGTTCTCTGGAATTAGGCAATCCACAAACGTCATTACACCGTATTTTGCATAAAGATTTGGGTCTTAAGGCTTATAAAGTTCAGTTAACACAAGAACTCAAGCCGGCCGATCATCAACAATGTCATGTCTTTGCTGATTGGGTCCTTGAAATGCATGAAAATGATCCGGAATTCCATCGAAAAATCATCTTGAGTGATGAGGCCCATTTCCACTTCGGTGCTTCGTCAACAAGCAAAATTATCGCGTCTGGGGCTCGGAAAACCCAAGAGTTATTGTTGAACAGCCTCTCTATCCTCAACGTGTGACTGTTTGGTGCGGTTTATGGTCCGGCGGAGTCGTTGGACCTTATTTTTTCGAAAATGAGACTGGAGCAACAGTTACGGTGAATGGATTGCGCTATCGAGAGATAATTAATGTTTTTTTATGGCCGAAATTGGATGGTATGGATCTGGACAACGTTTACTTTCAACTAGATGGCGCTACGTGCCACACAAGCAACGAAACAATTGATCTTTTACGGAAAAGTTTCCGGACCGTGTTATCTCTCGAAGAGGTGATCACCTATGATGGCCACCGAGATCTTGTGATTTAACACCATGCGACTTCTTCCTTTGGGGCCACGTGAAAGAGAAGGTCTACGCCAACAGCCCAGCGTCGATTCAAGACCTCAAAGATGGAATTCGTGAGGCTATCGAGGACATAGGGCAACTACTTTGCGATTTGGTTATGGAAAATTTCATGAAAAGGATATGGTCCTGTAAGCGTGGTCGTGGTGGTCATTTGACTGATGTTATTTTCCACTATTAACGACATACCTTCCTCTTTATAATGAAATAAACATCCGATCATTTATATTTAAAAAAAATGGCATTTTTCTTTGAATATCAAAATAACACCTCTAATTGGAAAACCCTTTATTTTGTTGGGGGATGTTTTTCCGTAGGATAGTTTGTCGGGGATATTTAGTCGGGGGGTAATTTGTCGCAGGATGAAAAATCGCGGAACAAAGTGAACCGCTGAATTAAAATCGCGCTCAATCGCTATGATGAGATCGAGCGATGGCTCAGATAGATTGTTAATACGGTCGTGAGCAGTCTCACGAATTTGCACATAGTCTTGCAAAGATGAAACCCGTTTCGTGGGCACTAATTCACGTGGACTCTTTGACAAATATTATGATAAAACCATTCGGTATTCGCATTCTTGCAAATGAATCAACACACCATTACTCAGGCGGCAGATCGCCTCTCAGATTATAATATTATATTTCTCTCTATCTCCGCCTCATGGCGGCCACATTACATTTATCTTTTCTTTTCTATTCTAGCAGTCTTCGCCTGGGAATGCTCAATGTATACGATATAATATATTACGCTGGTGATAGCTAAACCTACGACCATTCGACTTTTAACCCTGATATCAGATTTATCTAGAGACAACTTTTTTGTATCTTCAACTTGTTTTATTTAGTGCTAGTGGCTACTGGTTTTAAAATTCTTCCATAATAATAATAATAATAATTGGATAATTTGTGAAAAATCACCTCGAGGGCGCTGTACAATTTATTAAGAATTCTTAGGTTCTATCTAATTCTACTATTTACAAATGGATACCGAAATATACTTACCTAGCAGGTCACTTCCGATAAACACACTTTAATTAGAAAGTTTATTCTTATAGAGAACATTATATTTAAAACACTGGACATTGTAAAATTTTACATTTGCCACCCCATCAATATTGGTATTACATTTAAGAAAAGATTAGTTGAAAAGTACAGTTGATATTTATTTTGAATATAAAGAATCAAAAGAACTATTTTTTAGCATTGAAATTCACAAAATATTCTCTCCCTCTCTAAACTAACTGATTCCGTTCAATTTACAATATGGACGTTCTCCTTGGTCGAGGGGTAAGGCTTACGTTCCAGACATTCTGAGTATTGCTCTGGTAAAAGATCACCATTAACAAATGGCTTTAGCCGTGTTTGGTCTATACCCCATCTCATTCCTCTCCCTACTACCTTCAGTTTCACAACATACCTAAATTTGAGATGCCATAGTCTCACTATCTCCAAATGGTTTGGAGGAGTGGAGACTATTGTGCGGCATTCACAAAAAAAATTACTTATTTTAAAAAAAATTCTTACAGAACAAGTTAATAAAAGGAAAAAATATTTTATAATTTTTTTTTTTTAAATAAACAGATTTTTCAAAGTTACTTAGCTCTTGATGGTATTTACTATGTAAACTGAATATAGTTGTGTTGGTTTGGGAATTATACGAAAAAATTAGAATCCTCAAGGTTGTTATTTCTAAATTATGGAGGTCAAACAAGTCGTGAAAACGACACGTTCTCGTAAAAACTTGTACGGATATTTACCAGATGCTTTGAGTGCCTCCGGACTTTGCACCAGTGCCAAAAAAAACAATGATGCCTCGGTCCTTTGAAGCACCTTCCATTGAAATACCGCTAGGTAAAACACAGCATTCCCTGTTCCAAGAAAATCTGGTATCTGAACCGTGTTCATCCTTTTTTATTATTATTAGGGTTATTCTTGATAAGTTTTTTTTTATCAAAATATTTTATTGGTTACAGATTTCTGTTTTTTTTTTGGCTACTACACTAGGCTAATGCCCGTGTTGTGGTTGGTAGTCATACATTTAATATTTTAAATAGGAATTAAAAAATACTATTCTATTGAAACAGATAACAAACATACTAAATTAAAAATAAGAAATACATAAAAGTATTCAAGTTTAAAATAAATAAAAAGAAATCATATTTTAAAGAAAAAAAAAGAAAATTCAATTTTTTAAATACATAAACTAATAATAAAGATTTAGTGTTAAAAATTCATGTATTCTATACAAATATGTAAATTAAAACATGTGTATAAATTAGAACATAAATAAAATTGGGTGAAAAATTAAGTGAAAAAAATGCAAAAATTAATTATTAAAATGTAGTGTTAAGAACTCTTTGAAGTACCCTCCTCCCCTTTCAAAAACAAATGTTGTACAAGTGCTATATAAAGTGATTTAGAATTACTTGGCTTTATATCAGTATCAGTACTCAGAGCATTATATATTTTAGGAGCGATGAACCAGGATTATTATTATCATTATTATTTTTTTTTTATTAGAAAAAAAGTAAATATTTACAATTAATAATAATAATATATTACATTTCATATCAGACTTTTTTTGGTTACCCAATTAGTAGAGAAATATTCTCGGGTCTAACTGGGGAGCTAGTCTATGTAATTATATATATAGATAATAAATAATATGCATAGTTACAAAAATGGAAAAATAATATTTTCAAAAATACTGTGATATATTACAAAAATATTGTTCAATAAGAAAATAACATATAATTAAAGAAACAGAATATCAACAAAAATCAACAAAAAATCAACAAAAATAATAGCAACATATCTGAATATATCTGAAAATCATCGATAAAAGCGAGTCAATCTTCTCTGTAAAAATACAATGAAAGTTTTTTTTTTAATTTAGATTAGTTTTTCTCACTTTTTATTGTATCCGGTAAATCGTTTTGGGCCTACATATTCATAATGGTGTTGTGCAGCTGTCGTGTTGCATCTAGGTACATATATGTTCCCAGAAGTTCTAGGTCTTATACTTCGCGTTGAGGACATTTCAGATTCTTTAAAAACTTTTAAAATAGCATTTCTTTGAAATAGTTTTGAAACCGGTAGGACCTTAAATTTTTCAAAAAGTTCTTTGGTTGGAAAAATTCTTGGTTTTTTAATAATAACTTTGATGATCATTTTTTGTGTTGTTACTATCGAATACAGATTATTCTTGTTGATGCCCCCCTATGCGATTATTCCGTACTGCAAAACTGACTGCACAAGAGCAAAGTAAACCATTTTAATATTTGAAAGATTTAGGATATTTCTTAATCGTAAAAAAATGTAAGTAAGTTTTCTAATTCTTTTTACACAGTTTTCGATATGTTTCTTAAATTTCATGTTAATTTCCATAGTGATCCCTAGATATTTGACATCTGGAGTTTTTTCAGGATTATCGTTGAGCGAATGAGATATTAGTTTTTGGGACCACGCAACCCAGTTTTGATGAAAAGCGGGTGTGTGCTTGATGTTGTGGAGCCTTTAGTAGGTTATTTTTCGTATATAACAAACGCTTGTCTTAGTAAATAGTTGTCGAATATCTAAAACCCTGATTTTGGCAAAGAGTTCATTTGAGGGATGGGTAGGTTGACATTTAAATATAATTCTCAGAATTAGTTTTTGAAATATAATAAATGGTCAAATAATGGATTCAGTACAACCACCCTATCCCACTATACCGTATGTTGCTATGGATTGGAAAAGGGCAAAGTATACGCTTCTTAGAGTCTGTAAATCTAAGATGGACCTAAGGGAGCAGAATATTGGGCTTCCCAACGTAGTTGGTTGTCTATGATTATTCCCAAATATTTAACAACTTTTGATGATTTGAGATTCGAACACGTACAATTAATATTAGGTGTGGTTTCTGGAGTGTCTGAATTGAAAAAGTTAATTGCTTACGACAGATTTTACTTTTTATTTAAAGTGCAATTATCAAACCTGCAATTATAACCTCACGTGATTTTTCACGAATCTGCGGTTAGTATACGTAATTATAATACTGTAAAAAGTGGAAAAATGGTATGCATAATAGGAGAAAAAAGGATACCAATGTAAAATAGAACAAGCAGAGGAATAAAAGATAAGCAAAATAAATGATTTTCATTTCATTTATACGGCATGTGTGCCATTAACATAAAAGGAATATAAGTGGGTACCAACCTAAGGGAAATGAAAAAATGACGAAGGAAATGTATGAAGAAAAAATAATTCCGGAGATTCGATTTCCACGGAATCCACAATGAGATCTTTGTTCTGACATTTAAAAAATAACCTTCTGTTTCCATTATAAATATGTTTTCGGAAATGTAATTTATAAGTAGGTACCTGTTTTCGAACATATGTTTTTATTGCTGGAAACGAAAACATTGAAAATTATTATAATGTACATCGGTAATTTTTTTCTGCCCTTTGTTTATAGTTACCAAAAACTGGCGTTACAGAAAGGTTTTATTCAAGTTCTATTATTAATTACATCATTATTCGCCAGGTGTTTCACATAACTGAAATAATACCAGGACTTAAATAGAACTTTTACAGAACTTGAAAATTAACTTATAATTGGATGAATTATTCAAATTCTGACCCTTATGTACTTGAAATAATTTTGAGGCTCTGAAATAAATGCTTCGTATGGCTAAAGTGAATCGACGAACGCGATAATGTCTCGTGGACTGCAAAGTATAATAATTCAGGATTGAAGTATTTTCACCTCACCCCATGAACCCGGGTACCCCTGCTACGTCACCAAACGTAGCGATCTTCTTGGGACGACCTACTGCAAGGGTATTGGTTATCCAATAAATGACGTAAGTCTAGAATTAATATTCAATTTATCGAACATTTGAAGTGTAAACTTCTTTATCACCGTTGGGATTTAAAACTCGATGAAACGAAAAATTGCGACTAAAAAGATACAAACACATACATCTATAGGATTTAGCCTGCAAGAGAATGAGATAGTATAATCGGTCTCCTCTTTGTGCGGCGCTTATCTTCCCACTCTTATCTACTTTAGTTTTCTGAAGGTTTCATTTCTACCGCATATTAATTGCTCACTCTGTTTTTTATTTATTTATTTATAGTTACGTGAGTAATATGAAATCAGATGAAAAGTATATACGATTTTTTTAAAGATTTTTATAAATTTTCGACAAATGTAAATAACAAGTGTCGACTAATTACCGATTCTGTTGATAGAAACCTTTATTTGTCCTTATGTTGGTGGTTCGTTCCGGAATGATATTACTTTTCCATGACCAGGTTGTGAACCTGCGGCGTGGTTGGCTAAGCCATGCACGTTTTCCCAGACAGATTTATGCGAGGCGAAGACTATGAAAACATACTTGACAGATCAGATGTTCAAATGATAAGGCGATAATGCGAGTTATTCCCGGTCCACTGATACAAAGAGACCGAAAAATGTTCATTTTACATAAATTAAATCCATATTATTCATTTCCCTGCTTATTATATCTGTCGCAATATTAAATCTAAATGGAACAGGAAAGGGACGAATTAATAAAAAAATTGTTAGGTTTTAAAGTCGATCACTAACGATAGGTTGTTTCAAAAAAATTTATGAATTCATCAAATATATGAAATTAATTTTCCCGTTCTGTGTAAGTTCTATTCAAGTTCTGTGGTTATTTCAATTTCATTCAGCAACTGGCCTATAATGATATAATAACAGAACGTGAATAGAACCTCCACAGAATCTGAAAATTAACTTGACTCTCAATTGCTATCGACGGTCCGGTTGGAGTGGGACTTTGGCATCCTTGGTTGGGATAAGTTTTAGGGTTGAAGAGTATGGGAAGGGAAGAAGATGAGAAATAAAAAGGTTGGGAGGTAGATGGCCATTCAGTTTAATTTAATTATAATTTAAGTTATAGCTTAATATGTCATAGTTAACATAAAATAATTTTAAATACCCTTTTGCAAGTTATCACGTTGTTGCTGTGAATTCTTTCCAGTTAGTTATCATTCAATTTACTATAATGCATTTATTTATTTATTGTTATTAAGTTTGTTTTGTAGAACACCATTTTAATTTTTTATTTATTTTATAAATTCAATAATATTATTATTTAATGTATAAAAACAGTTTATTATAAACGAGTTCTGCTTCGTAATTACTATATTTTTTTCACTTTTATTTGTAGGAACATATTATTATTATTGCTGTTGTGTAGTGAGGATAAATCTTTCAATACTTTATGTTTTGAAATTTATGTAGCAAGTCATTAGTTTATATTTACATCCGTTTATGTTCTTACACCTTCTTTATTCTTTATTTAATATTTATAATGTTGTAAATATGTTAAAACACGGGTAAAGTTACCTTATTTTTTATTATAATTATTTGAAAAGCTATTATAGGATTATATGTGTGTTGTTCATTTTATTGTGATAAAAGTAACTAATCTGTTGATTTTCCCAAATAAACAAAATAAATCCGTTCGTGGGATAGATTTTTTAAACCTCGTCATCGTCCAGTTCAGAAGTTGAAAGTGAATATTAAAAGTTAATTTATCTTCAACATTTAAGACAGATTGTTTCACAGAATTTGAACAATTCATCAAATTTCAAAGATAATTTTCAAGTTTAGAGAACTTGAAAATTAGTGAAATGAATAACTAATGTGTTGACTTGCATAATATTTTTTGGTGCTTGCAACTTGGTGCCTATGGCGGGCTTAAGTATGGCTTAAGTGAATCGACGCACGCGATAATGACTCATGGCCAAATAAATTCTGAGAAGTTTAATAATCTGGATCCAAGTGACTTTTACAACGAAAAAAACGCCAAAAATATCATAAATATAAGAAAACTTCACAAATAAACACACTATCATCTTTCCCGATGATGGCTTCCATCTGAAACGTTTGAGGAGGAAGAATAGCAAAACTTAATAATATATAATCGACGATGGCTAGCATGTTTTTTTTTTTTTTTTTTTAATATTTTTTGTGAGTTATTGTTATTTGTAATTAATGAGACAGGCACAGCACATCACGAATATAATGTAATAAAAAAAGTTGAATGAACAAATAAATAAAATAAATTGTGAACTAATCTAAGTGATTATTTTTTTTTTTTACATGAGCTCCACACAGGAGGCCCTGAGGAAAATAATTTCCCTCAGGGCCTATGTCATCTTTGGGAATGCTGTGTAGAGGGTTTTTTTTAGGAAGAAGGAGGGGAGAGTTCTGGGAAGGAAAAGGGTTTATGGGGTGGGTCGGAATTTGGGTTCAGTGCGTCCTGGTCATCCGCCTCCAAGACCTAGACAAACCTCACCCCATGAACCCGGGCACTCCTGCTAAATCACCAAAGTAGCGAACAACTTGGGGTGACCTGTGGCAGAGGTTTTGGTTATCCAATAAAGGTTCCCGGGGTGGCGGTACCCATACCGGCCTCCCAAATTGATTATGAGATCAGGAAGTGATGGAAAAGGAAGAGTAGCAGTTACTATAAACAGCTTTAGCCATTGCAAGCAACGTATGATATCCGAATGGTGGTCTGTGTTGAGGACAATTCTGAGGATAAATAGGTCAGTAGAGAGTAGACATACAAATACAAAATGTTGGTGAAATGGATGTTAGTTAGCTATTTGAGTTATGTGCTTTGTTTAAATATTAAAGAAAAAGATAATATTAATCAATCTACCTAAATGAAAAAGAGAATTATCCAAAAAATAATTAGGTAATGGTCGCAACTGGGTATCGAACCCAGGACCTCTGTGCCGGTGGACAATACACCACTGCTGAATTTCTGAAACATGATTATTTTCCGTCATTATTATTGATCTTAATCTAAGAAATACCAATATTATTCTTAATTTTTGCCGCCGTCCCTTTTTGTATGACAGCAAAGTTACTCGAATATATTTGTCACCTAGATAATGTCACGAATACATCTACCGATCCGATTTCTTTATTAACATGGGATTCCTATTAGTTGACTTTTCCATAAAAATGTTTTTTCAGTGCCTGTTCCATCTTTGGGTATTCTGGGTGGAGATTCTTTTTAGCGAAAGGAAGGAGAAAAAGTTCTGGGTAGGAAAAAGGTATGATGTATTCGTAGCAATCTGGGATCAATGTATCCAACAGCGAAGGGCGTATGAATCCCACCCACTGCGGTGCAAGGCGATGGGTCGAGAGAGTCTGGCTAGAGAGGTCAAAAAGTCTTCTTCGACCAGTCTCTAGCGTTCCAGCCCGCCACGCAGTAGTTGGGTAATCCACGCCAAGACCTAGACAAACCTCACCAACGGGTTGACCGATTGCAGGGGTGTTGGTTATCTAAATGGATGAAGTCTTAGAAGAATAATATTCAATTTATTGAAAAAGTGTCGGACCAACGAATTTGACAAAGTTGGCACTACCTCTGCAAGACCATTAATAAATAATCTCACGGAGAGATCATTTGTGTTATTAGGTATGTGAGTATGTTGTTGTTTATTTTGACCCTACGAAGTTCAACTCTCTTGTATTCATGACCGATGGTGTGAATGCAAAGCGAATCGCCTGTTCGCGTGAAATATTTATTGCATTATTATTTTTTTATACGCGTAATGAATTGGAAAATTTCACCGCGGCCGGGACATGGTCGTGTTTGGGTAAGAGTACTAACTTTGCAATATAACGATACAATACAAATAATGAAATTGTTGCAGACAAGTTAGAAGAATTATTACCAACTTTGTATGTAATATGAAAGGAAAGTGAAACAGTGTTGTGGTAAAATTTTCAGGATTTTAAATGCATTCTTATTAAAAATATTGTGATGAAAAAAAAAATTTAAACAACCGGAGATATAAATGGTTCAAAATAACGCATTTATAATTTTTTTGATATTTTAATTGAATAAATGGTAAAAATGATAAGTGCAGATTTTAATTAAAATATTTTAATTGAGCATATTACTACAAGTTCTTGAAAATTACCCATAAATACAAGACAGTGGGTTGGGCTTTGTACTTTTGGAGTAAATTGCATAATGACGCTAGGGGTTAACCCCCACGGCCTCCGTGGTCGAGTGGCAAGCTTCTCGACTAGCGATTCTGAAGTCACGGGTTCAAAACCCGGCGTGGGCAGATAAATTTTATTAGATTTATTTATGTTTTCACATTTTAATAATTTAAACTAATATAAGATATTCAAGATAAGATTGAGAGTGGTATATACTCTCAGTATCGCCCTGGTGTAAGACCGCCAATCAGAATTGAAACGTTGCTTGACATGGCCTTAGCCGTGTTTGGAAACCAGATTTAAATAGCCAGATACTTCCCCAGATTCCTCTTCCCATCTCCTTCCCCTCCCAACTACCTTCAGCCTCAAAACATACCCCGATTGGGGAGCAGCTGAGACTTTTGTGAGATGTTACTAATTATATATTTCTTCAAATTTTGCAAATTCACTTTGTGGCACCATTTTATTAATTAAATAATTAAAACACCAACTTATTGACGATTGGGCTCTTTTAGCTGTTTTTTTTATTATTTTTTTGCGGAATTAGTTCCACTACTCCCGTCTGGAGCCAGTGAGACTATGGTATCCCCAATTAGAGTATATCGTGAGGCTGCAGGTGAATAGGGAGGGGAAGAGGAAGGAGGGGAAGTACCTGGCTTTAAACAAATATATAATTAATTAAATAATTAAAACACTTTGTTTTAACAACAATAATCTTTATTTTAAAAGTCGACATGTTTCGAGAACGATGTTCTCTTCATCAGGACATTATATGTACCTACTAAAAACTAAATTATCAAGCATAGAAAGACAGGCGTGGGTGAAAATGGAATTAGTTGGAGGGGTGGAAAGAGGAGGAGCTTAGCAAATAGACAGGGGGGGAGGGGGTTGCTTAGAAGATCATAGACATAAACATATTTCCACTGTAATTTTGTCTATGATCTTCTAAGCAACCCCCTCCCCCCTGTCTTTTGGTAAGCTCCTCCTCTTTCCACCCCTCTTCTTCCCCCCCCTCCAACTAATTCCATTTCCACCCACGCCTGTCTTTCTATGCTTGATAATTTAGTTTTTAGTACATATAATGTCCTTATGAAGAGAACATCGTTCTCGAAACATGTCGACTTTTTAAATAAAGATTATTGTGGTAAAAACAAAATGTTTTAATTATTTAATTAATTATATATTTGTTTAAAGCCAGGTACTTCCCCTCCTTCCTCTTCCCCTCCCTATTCACCTGCAGCCTCACGATATACTCTAATTGGGGATACCATAGTCTCACTGGCTCCAGACGGGAGTAGTGGAACTAATTCCGTAAAAAAATAATAAAAAAAAAACAGCCAAAAGAGCCCAATCGTCAATAAGTTGGTGTTTCAATATCAATAATATGAAAACACTTATTTGCGAAAACAAACCATTTAATCATTTTAATACCGTAATCATTTTAATTTTTAATACGGGGTTGGGTTTTTTCAAAGATATTGAAATACAAGGTTTTTTGTTTCAATTATAGGTGAGCAGTTCTGCAATATTTATTACCGGTTAAACCAATTTGCAGAGACACTAATTGAGATCGTAATTATGTGGGGTTCGGAATCTGTTTCCCCCCGCACTAAATGTTATGGTTTTCCAAATCCTACTAGTCCTACTAATATTATAAATGCAAAAGTTTGTACGGATGGATGGTTGGTTGGATGGTTGGATTTTACTCTTTCACGCAATGAATATCGAATGAAATTTATAAATCTTTCACTAATCGAAAGCTACTTTATTTGCGAGTAACAGGGGCTATATATATTTGTAAGCTCTGGCGTTATGAATAAGCTGTGGCGTCATGAAATTATCTATTATACGTTTATTGACAAAGCGTGTTACTAAGTAAATGTTTGAAGTGGGCTGTCAATATTATTTCTTTGATAGCGAAAATTCAAATATTAGTATTCTATGAATATTTTTAATGTAATATATGAATATTTAGTGTAGGTAGATATAAATATAAAATAGATACTTATCAACATTTTGACCTAAGCCAACAGCTATACTAATATTATGAATGCGAAACGGAGCGTATTTGATTGTTTATTGATTGGGAGATGAGGAGGGGGAGTGGTAGTGAGGGAGAGGGGGTAAAAGCTAGTTGTTCTATAATGACGTTACTGCTATGACTCATTGAAGTGCATTATATATTTTTGGTTTTGTAAATAAACTAAGTAGTGGGGAATAAATAAATTTCCTTTCATAATTAATTAGAGTTACATTGGGGTCATTCGTTCGTTTATTGATTTCTATTTGTTCAAGCAAATTTAATCTGAGACCCTTTTTTTCGTATGTAATGGTTTAGGTTGGTCGTTTTAAGTGGAACGTGATTATTCAATAAGAGATGTTCTGCAAATTTTGAAGAAGTATTTTTATTATTATAACATCGTATATGTTCATAACATTTAGTGTGGGGGGGAAACAGATTCCGAACCCCACATAATTACGCTCTCCACTAAAGTCTCTGCAAATTGGTTTAACCGGTAATAAATCAATTTAGACACCTTCAAAATTGACATTTAAAATATTATATATAAGTCATCCGAATGCGGCTTTACCACAGTTTGAAAATGACCTTACAAGTCGAAACAGCTGTAAAAAAAATACATACCAAAATTCTTGCAGTTTGCGATACTTCTTTAATTTATTTTTCGGTTAATGAATATTTCAAAGCTTAACGAATTGTAATCACGAAACTGACATAAATTTAGAATCTTTAAAGATATACATCAGGGTAAATTTCATGATGCCTGAGTTCACCGTTGGTGAAATTTTGCTCCTTCAGCACACAGATTTATCGCTTTTGTGAGTGTTTTCACATGTGCAGTTTGTTTCTCACTGAATATCCACATTTTCCGATGTAGTAATAATAATAATGGTAAGAAGGTTCTTCAAAATCCTACCTTGATTTATTGAATAACAAAATAATAACGTTTAAATGCCTAATTTGTTCCTGTATATTTAGTATCCCTCCCTCCTCCAGTCGTGCAGCACGATCTGCCCTTCTTCCCCTGAACCCTTCGCCCGTTAGTTCAATCTTGATCCTACTCAAAGAAGGCGAGGATTTGTCACACTTCAACAAAAAGTCATATCAGTGAATCCGTCTCGTTTAAAGTAACAGTTTCGAAAATTTAATTTTTACAAAGTGGGTCGATTTTATGTGAAAGATTATTGTTACAAAGGCTGGCAGATCCTTCTTGAACTTGAAAGCTTTCCAGTGTTATTAATAAGTACATAATGAATAAATTGCTGGGACCTAAAAGGCTTTAAACGTAGGTGTAAGGCGGTTATTATTACTGGTCAAAGGGTCAACATTCTTTAGACATTGTCACATAAAGAATCAATTCGCTTTCTGGCATTCCCTTCTAGGCATAAAATTCACACCGAATTTGAGGTAGAGGCATAATACAACAAAGGCAGTATTTTTTTCAAAATATACCTATTATTACGGCAGCCATCATAGCGTGATGGTTTATGATATCTTCCCGAAAATTTATGGAAACCATTGGTCATTTTATTAAAAAAATTATTTACATTTGTGCAAAAAAAATTATAAATAAAATTTCGTTTTTATCTAAAAGCCGATCAGGCCATTTAATAAATTAACAAATAATAAAAAAATCTGTCAAATACGAGCTAAAACTTTGTATAGTAGAAATAATTATTTTTGTTATCACAACTACTGCGAATATGAACTTTCCTTTTCCGCTACTGGCGTAGGAAAGCTTTTGAATTTGATAAAATGTAGTAAAATTTGATGGAACACAGTTTACACAAAAAATAAAAAGGTTTATAATAATCGAACAATTCAACACATTTATTATGGCATCCCTACACATTGATTCTGGGTTCGATTCCCAGTTGCCACTGTCACCTTTTTGAAGAAAAACTTCTTTTCGCACGCTCGACTTGAGGGGTAAGCTGGTGAATGCGTTACGAAAAAGTGTAATGCGAACGGTAACCCCAAGGTCGTAGGTCATCCCAAGGTCATAGGTCACCCCAAAGTCGTAGGTCACCCCACAGTCGTAGGTCACCCCAGGGTCGTAGGTCACCCTATGGTCATATGTCACCCCAATGTCATATGTTATTTTATAAGTTAGTGAAGTTTTACTTCAGTCGTGTGGTCTGAAGCACACTCGTTATTTTTTTCTGTGCCTTATTATATTACTACTGGTTTCATTTAGATTTATAAGTACAATCTTTTTCTTCAATGATAAAAGATACTTCGTTTGAACACCACTTTATTGACCATGTAAAAAATACATCAAAAGTAGGTACGTGATACAAACTAAGCCGGTTCGTTTTTATGGATTTTAATATACTCAATAAAGTGGTGTTCAAAGAAGTATTTTTATCAAAAGTATACCTACATTTTTTTAATGTCCACTACTATAAAACAAAATTACCAAAAAATTTAGATAGATGTTGTAAAATTTGCGGAGCAAACTTCGATCAAATTTGAAGGGAGCAAACGAAGGACCTAGGAGTGGAAGATATTACATTTTATTTAGACTGAGAAACCTAAAAGAGTTAAATGGCTGTGTTGTTGGAAATATAGATGGTTTTCGTAGGATGGCTGTCTACAGGTAAGAGGTTAATTTTGAAAGTCCCTCCCCACCAGATTATACAACATTGTAAAATAGATTGGGCAAGAGAGAATTAAATAGTCAATAATTTGAGTTAAGTATTTTTAATAAAAATGTCAAGCCGTTTATTTTACGTCTGTCTTCTAGTGGGTGTATTTTTTGAATATTTATTAATAGATTATATTTTAAGTCTTCTAGTGGGATATTTACTTTAAAATTTATAAAACGGAGATGTTTTTTTGTATTCGCTCAGTGTTATTAACGTGAATTTTGTAAGATGGAGACCAAAATACCGAGTTATATTCAAGTTGGCTTCGAACTAGAGATACATATAACTGTTTAATGGCTTGCATAGAAATATATATTTTTAGTTGTTCTTAATTCGAAGCCTAGTGTTTTCATACCTTTGTTCATAATTTGGTGGATATGATTAGCGAAACTTAGTTTTTCATCTAAAATAATTCCACGTAATGATAGTGAAACGTCGCGCGATGTCGAATTTAATATATTTCGTCTGACGGCGTCATTATCACGTGTGGTCGCACGCTCCCTATTGATACTGGATACCTCTGCGGTGGGCAATGATTGGTCACCGGTCTTCAGTAATGATTATTGTATTACCGGCACAACGAGGTCAGATAGTTTCCGCTTCAATGGACACGGCACAGAACAATGGAATTGCATTGTGCTGAGTATATTTGGAATAATATGACGGTTTCCAATAATGCACGGGATTTACAAACAATCAAACCAGCACTTTTAATCCTTATTACGACGAATGTTGCAATTAGATACATATTAATTTTAAGTTTTCGACGTTATTTTGTAGGCTTAATTGTTTAACAGTATCCGTAACCCTGGAGAGTTCCCAACGATCATGTTTTTTTTTTTAAATTAAATGAAGACAATATTAGCGAAACTCAATCGAAAATCTAAAAACTCAGAAAAACATAAGGTCACATCTGGGACTTGAAACCTGGACCTTCGCCTTGCCGGAGCGCAACTATACAAACTGAGCTAATGTCTTCCTATCCGATTCGGTCATATTTAACTGTATCATACTTCTACCAGTTTTGTAAAGTACTTGTATGCAGTCCTCCATCAAGTAGTGCCTCTATTTTTGCAAAATAGTGGAAATTCTCATCGAACTGAAGCAGTCATTTGTCCATTTTTCTGCTCTGTACTTGTCCTCTATGTCTTTTCCCCAAACAAGGGATTGATGATGTTGAGTTCGCAATATGCATTGCCATATACCCAGCAAAGTTCGAGGTGAGTGACAGTTATGCCTGCTACTTTTGTTTTACTTCTGATCCTCTAGTTAGTCCGTCTTTTTTTGGAATGGCTCCACACAGGAGGCCCTCAGGGAAAATAATTCCCTCAAGGCTTATATCATCTTAGGGTATTTTTAAAGAAAGCAAGGAGAGGAAATTCTGGGAAGGAAAAGAATATGAAGGTAGGAATCTGGGG
Organism: Limnephilus lunatus; assembly: GCA_917563855.2. Classification (NCBI taxonomy): domain Eukaryota; kingdom Metazoa; phylum Arthropoda; class Insecta; order Trichoptera; family Limnephilidae; genus Limnephilus; species Limnephilus lunatus. Next base: position 3,290,199 of record OU830599.1, read on the forward strand.
ATAAATGTGTCCAGGAGTGACGGACGGATGAATCCATAATATCCAACTGCAGAGCACGGCGATGAGGCGCGAGGTCTAGGTTAGGTCTCTCTCAACCGGTCTGTCCCGATATAGACAAATCTCACCCGGCTAGATAAACCTCACACTATGAACCCGAGCACCCCTGCTAAGTCACCAACATAGCAAACCCCTTGGGATGATCTATGGTGGGGGTGTTGGTTATCCGATAAATGGTTCCCGGGGCGGCAGTACCCATACTCGCCTTTTAAATTGTTTAAAGTCTATTATCTCTAGGAGATATTTTTCTCGGCCTTACATCTAACATCAATATTTATGCGATTGTTCAATTATGACGTGCTGGACTTTTGGTTAGGTTAGGTTAAGTACAAAACTTTCATTTTCATCCAAACGAATTCAAACGAACGAATTCATCAGAACGAATTCATACGAACGAATTCATCGGAACGAATTCATCAGAACGAATTCATACGAACGAATTCATACGAACGAATTCATCAGAACGAATTCATACGAACGAATTTATACGAACTAATTCATACAAACGAATTCATCAGAACAAATTCATACGAACGAATTCATACGAATGAATTCATACGAACGAATTCATACGAACGAATTCATCAGAACGAATTCATACGAACGAATTCATACGAACGAATTCATACGAACGAATTCATCAGAACGAATTCATACGAACGAATTCATACGAACGATTTTTGTATGGAGTAGCCTCTTACCTACCGAATGTTTTTCGAACACTGGCTAATACGATTAATTTGCGTAATTTTAATATGAAGAAAATAAAGTTATGTGAACTAAGCCACCTGATTTAGGGGCCATCCATAAATTACGTCACACCTTAAGGGGGGGGGGGGGATTAAATAAATGTGACATTATATGACAAGGGGTATGGGGGGATCATCCGCTCTGTGACGTCACATGTAAATAAATTTGAACTTCAGTTTCGATTATTTTTAGATGTAAAATTGCAAAATATGTGACGTCACACTAGGGGGGAGGGGGCCTCAAAAATGTGACGATGTGTGACAGGGAGGGGGGGGGGTCAAAAATCATGAAATTCATGTGACGTAATTTGTGGATGGCCCCTTAGCTAAAGAGAAATTTTAGTATGGAATTTTAAATATCATTATCCTTCTGATATGTAAGAATAATCATGCCTTGATGAGACCGTGAAACATTGTGTATGATAAGTTGAAATTGAAATCCAACGAAAAATGAAGTATTTACATTTACTTTTAAATTTTGGTCTTATTATCAACAAAATCTTTTTCGAAATTTATACGAATCTATTATTTATTCCTTGGTGTAAGTACGCCACTGGCAGACGATGATTGTGCGGTATCGACGGTCAGAGCAGTCAGGCAGTCCAGCCCCAGTCACGACGCAGTGGCGCGCGGCAGGGGGCAGCTGGTCGGGCCAAGGGGCATGTCGGGGGCATCCACATGTCACTAGAAAAATATTTATTTGCTTCCAATGATCACATAGATATCTGCGGTTGATAATATCTTTCGAGAAATAGATAGAACAGGAAAGAAATGAGATCGAAAATTGATTTTATTTTTAAATATTTTTTAATCACTTCGTGGCGTCATTTTCATTAAACGAAAACAATTCACTTTTTATACACAATTTGTGTTGGTACGAAAAAATTACACATTAAATAATAAAGAGAGCAAATAAAAATTTAAAAATCTGAAGTCATTGAGAATTTTTTTAGGTAGGTAAAACAAAACTTCGTGCAACTTTTTAGGACAACGGAATACATTAGGTGTTTAAACAGTAGTGGTTTCTCGTAGTTTGCTAATCATTTTTTTTACATTAGCTCCCCACAGGAGACTCTGAGGAAAATAATTCCCCCCAGGGCCTATGTCATATTTGGGAAAGCTGTGTGGTGGGTATTTTTAGGGAAGGAAGGAGGGGAAGTTCTGGGAAGGAAAATGGTATTAGGGGTGGGTAGGAATCCGGGGGGTACTGTATCCAGGAGTGACGGACCTATGAATGCGACGTTTCAATAGTGTACGGCTGGAGAAGTCAAAGGGACTCCACCAACCGCTCTCTCCCGATCCGGTCTGCCATGCGTCTGGTGGGCTGATGCATCCGCCGACAAGATCCGGACAAACCTCAAGCCATGAACCCGGGCACTCCTGCTAAGTCACCAAACGTAGCGAACCACTCGGGGTGACCTTTGGCAGAGGTGTTGGTTATCCAGTAAATGTTTCCCAGGGCGGCGGTACCCATACCCGCCTCCCAAATTGTAAATCATTTATTGTAAACGAACCATGCTTTTGATTATAATAATTGAATTGCGTTGATACATTGCAATATTAATGATATCCATTTAGATACACTTGAAATCTTAGAAATTTTAAAGAGTGTGCAAAAGAGTTTAAATATTATCGATAATCAACAATCTATTTGTTAAATTTGCTCCCTTTATAAATTACTCCTTACTAGTTGCGGCCCTTCCTTCAGGTCAATCGGTCAAAAACCTCCACAAATTATAAAATGATAGTAAAACATAATATTGTGAAATTATGCTAATCAAAACAACTGATATTATTCTGGTGTATTTGAAATGCACCGCGAGATAGACGGCAGCGGCAAGCAGTGACATCTAACGTCTTAAATGGACACGTACTATAATTGCTCAGATCTTCATATCTCTGTCTATCATATCATTAACCATAAACAAAGCGCTTAATTGAGCTTATGATTGGAGGAAAAGAGCCAAAAAATATAGATGATGCAAAAATATAGATAGTAAACAATCTTCAAAATTTTTATCTGAGCTTTTCCAACAAACCACTTATATGTGCAGTATGCATCACTGACAAGGACAGCTATCAAATAAATCCCAAGCGTAGGAAACCATCTCGGTGTGTTCACTGTAGCATGGGCCCGAGTTACCTTATCTGAGCTTAAATCAGAAAGCCGTTTGTGTGTCCATAATGCAACACTTGTATGATTGCCTCTCATAATTGTTAATTTATTTCTGCTGTTGACTTATGTTTCTAGTTACCTAAACCACTCCGATGTTCATATTGCTACCACACCTGAGGCTTATTTTATTTTTATTTTTATCTTTTTTTCGTTTTTCTCCTTGTCACTACTGCCATCCACACGGATTGCCCATTTGGTAACCACTATTCCAGTGGTTATCTTCTTGACAATTCATGGGTCGGCCCCGGGTGCGATATGCAATACTATACTTCTTTCCTTTACTGTAGGATTGACCTTACCATTTTGTGATAGTGAAACCACTTCAATGTGTTTACTGCTACACTAACCTGGGGCTTAGGAATTGCGCCAGTAATCAGGAACCGCTTACAAGTTCGTACTGCAACCACTCGCTAATATGGGAACAATTTCTTTTCCATTTTTATTTATTTTTATTTTTTACTTATTTTTCTTTTAAGAAACCACTCGCAAGTACTGTATGCATCCATAAAATAAGTTATCACTAAAATGGAATATTCTTAATTACTTCGCTCTTTTGTGTTCTCTGATAATAGTACTGAGAGCACCCACAGTAGCCACTTATGGTTTCCTTTCTTACCGTTTCTTTTATTATATTTAAATTAGTTTTCTTTGTTTTGTGAACTTGATTTTTATTGGTTTTGTAATTGTTTATTGGGTACCCGGTTAACATTCCAGCGGAAAAATTCTATAGTAACGTCTCAGAGACGAAAGCTGAACCAGCGTTTGTGTCTCGTCCATATCCCTACTATTGGGGTGGATTGTGACCCCGTCCCTGCATGCGGACACTGGAGAGAAGCCGAACCGGAGCGCTACTCATGGATCATCCGCGCCTCCCCTGGGGAGAGGTGTGGGTCGTAAGGGTGTCTTGCGCGAGTAAGGGGACCCTCCGCCCTGCCTCCGATAACCCGACGCTGTCCTTCCTAGAGTCTTTGGGCGTTCTGTCACCCACTTCCAAATAGCCGTGTCGTCAATGCATCACCGGGAAGTCGGCTTAGGGGCGCGGAAACCAATCTCAAGCTTGGCTTTCCTGAAAACATGCACCTCTCAACAGGACTGCCGGGTGTATCTGTGACACACTCGCTCCCTATCAGCAACCACATGAAAATTGAGTGATGTTTTTTTTTTATTTTTTTATGTACAATAAACCGGCAGGGTAGGCATACCGCCTACACTTGAAAATTTTATTTCTCCCCTCTGCTTTTCCCCAAAGAAAGAGGTAATGTATATATTTATTTAATTATTTAATACTAACCTGTACATATAAAGCACTTGCATACTGCTCGTTAACACCGTATGCGGGGACATTGGGGGTCTAGTTTTGTTTAATTAAATGTAGAGACGTTCAAATAAAAAAAAATTAGCTTCCTTGTGAGAGCCCTGAAGGAGTAACCATAAGTTACTTATACCGGGGCGGGTATGTGGTGGATAACCTCCAGTGTCTATTTACGCGCCATACAATAAACGAGATGGCACTAAACTAACTAACTAACCATCACGCCGTTTCCCCGTAGGGGTAGGCAGAGAGGACGGACCGCCAAACAACTCGGTCTTGGCACACACTCTTTGCCTCACTCACATCCATACATTCTCTTCTATTATTCTGACTTTTGACATGGCCCGACTCAAGTATCTGATTCACTTGATCGTGCCATGTCTTTCTTGGACGTCCCCGACTTCTTCTACCATTCACATTTGCGTCGTATATTCTTCTTACACTACTTTCTTCGTTCATTCGCTCTACATGCCCAAACCATCTGAGGGTCCCTTTTTTAATCTTAATCATTATGCTTACATCAGCCTTACATTCTTTGCGGATATCCACATTTCTCACACGATCATACATTGTTTTACTACACATACGCCTCAGGGATCTCATTTCAACAGCATTCAGTTTACTTTCATCCTTCCTCTGCCAGTTCCATGCCTCACTGCCATACATCAGGGTAGGTACCAGGACTCCATTGTGGACTGCTAGCTTCGCTTCTTTTGACAGTTTTTTATTAGCGCCAACGGCATTCAGTCCTCCATTAATGGAGTTACCGGCATTCACCCTTCTTTCAATATCTCTATCAGCCTTCCCATCTCTCGTAAACATACTACCCAGATACACAAACTCATCCACCTGCTCCAAGTATTCATCATTCACAACTATATTGCATACTTTTTTCGTACTCTCTCTTTCAAACACCATGACTTTAGACTTACTTACATACATCATTAACTCATTCTTCATACATACTTCGTTCATCCTAGATACGAGAGACTGTAGATCTTCCATAGTGTTAGAAATCAGCACGGCATCATCAGCATACAACAGAGATGGCACTATACCGCAAAAAAATGTTTTCGGATTCTGAAGACAGTTTGGGTCATGGCCGTGAGCGAGAGAAAACATGATGAATATTATGCGTCTGAAAGAGATCTACTTCTGGACCCCTAGAGCCGCCTCTGTTCCCTACTACCTCTTATATTCCTCTTTCCCACCCACGCCCACCTATTTACATGTGTTTAAGTCAAAGTCTATTTTTTATTAGTTTTATATGAACCCTGAAGAAGTAAGCATTGCTTTCAAAATATGTTGGTTTCTTTAAACAATAAAAATGATTAAAACTAAGTGCTCTTGTTAATTAAAACTTATTTTATTCTAATTATAATTATCATTTTCTCATTTCAATCTACATGTACTCAGGTAGATACCAATCTTTCCAAAACATAATTAAATTATGTTTTTACTTCCGATGATCATTAGGTCGGTACTCTTCAATTTTCAATTATGAAATTAAAAAAAAAACATTATTATCCTTTTACCTACCGAGATACCCTTCAGGCGATAATCTTTGTAGATTTAGGGCGGATATTGATTAATATTTTACGTGGAGCTATTACAGGAACGAAAGTTTAATTTAATAATATAACAAATATGTATTTTTACATCATTATATTTTATAATTTGTAAACATTCTTGAGCAAAATGTGATTTTATTGGCCAGAAGGCCGAGTTCATTTGCCACTTTTTACAAAAAAAAGTAATTAGATATCGCTACCGTATTCGTGAAAAGCATTTATGATCTTTGAATAAAATAAATATTTGACATCGAGGCAACAACGATGCCTGTATTTCAATTAATTACTATGGAATGAATTATTTTACTTCCGATATAAAGACATTTTCCATTAACTTGTGTGCCGAATGTGGCCGCATATGTTTGAAATATTGTCACCCGGATGACAATCGGCACTCAAATGATTAAAACTCACTATACACCTTTCTTTATCCTACCTACCATCAAAACCTATCCTGTATGACAATACTACCTGTGAACAATAACTACCTGTGGAAGATTCAGTCTGTTGTGCTATGATCCACATTGTCTCTCGGTGCATTCAATATCAACTGTTAAACAAGTCACAAGTTGTTAGGAACCAGTGCAATGATCCACTCGTATAGTAGCTGATCTCTCAGTTCTTAATATCGATTCAAACGGAGACTTGTGCATGTGCTCAGCCAAGTGATTATCGGTGACACAACAAGAACGTGCGGTGGGAATTTCAGGTGAGTCAGATTCCCTTCCTGTGTCCAATGTTCACCATCCCCAGAGTGGTGTCATTGAAACGCCATATTTTATTTTGATTTCTAAGTAAATTATTGATTACAGTCACAATTGATTCGCATGTATCTGCGACTATATCATCTATGGGTACGACAGAACGTAGATCAAATATTTAAGATTGATGGGGAAAACACATTATAATAAGCCTGTTGTGTAGCACGTCCAAAAAAACACATATGCGAATAAACACGTAGATCACGAAAAATTTGTTTTAATAGGGCACAGAACTATCTAATACAGATAAATTACAGAAAAAAAAACTACAAGAGATAAAAATAATAAAAAGTTTTTGATTCGGTGATCAGAATTTATAAAAAAAAAATATTCCGCATATTTTTAACAATGTATATAACAATAATAATAAATGTTTATTTCGGTATATAGTTTGTAAAAATAGGTATAGTATCTGCCACTTACATACAGTTAAAATTTTGACTTTAACGAAGGCGTTTAAAATAATGCTGTCCTTATAAGCATGCCGAAATATTAAATCATCGCTGGCTGAGTTGGCATCGCGGTTGGGTCCCACCCAGGGGTTCCGTGTTCGATTCCTAAGTCTTCCATCACAACACAAGCAACATTTTCCTTTTTTGTGATGGTAGTAGGAGATTTTCATTTATTTTTAGTTTATTCTTAACCCTGGAATATTTGTTTTTCTTTTTAAAAAAAATTGATGATTAAATAATAACTTTTATACCAAAAAACTTATCTCAAAATACTTTTATCACAAAGCGGCTCCTAGACGTTCAATATTATAGTCAGTATATTTTGCTCAAAATAATGTGCAATATTGCAGGATATACTTCATATACTCTTAGGGAATGCAATCTCGACTCGAGATCGCAAATTCGAGATCTCACGAAATTAGAAATTACAATCTCGCGAGATCTCGGAATTTTCGGGATCTCGTTAATTAAAAGAAAATTTTATTTGAAAGAAATAAAAACCTTTATTCTTTAATATTAGTTATTAAATAATTAACAGTTTTTTTTAAATTAAAATAATCAAAAGAAAAATATAGCTTAAGGAGATTAGAAAGTAATTACGGGTGATTTTGAAAGTAACTTCTTAAAAAACAAAGTGTTTTAAGGGTTCTATCTGCAAAACGCTTTCTAATGTCCGTTGCAATGTACCCAGCTTGTGTCAATTTTGTGGATTGACGTCATATGGACTTTACATAACTTGCATTGAGCAGTCAAATTATTAACTGCTTTCTTGGAGTATCTCCGTACCGGTAAACGACTGCTAAACTCAACATACACTTGATATAGATTATTTTTCTACAATTTAAGGTATTAACAACGTAAGAATCCATAAATTATGTTTATTTAACTCACACAAACAATAAAAAATGCATAATTTAAGAAAAAGTAATGACCATAACTGCGCAACTAAAATAAACAAATGGCTGCCGGCACGCAGGCAAGTATCTCTTTCTGACTCACTCGACACAGTTTTATATTATCTGTCCCGCTCGTCATCCATCGCTAATATTCGTAAATAGTCGGGATAGTTTTCTTTCTTCGATCGACATTCCCGCCCGACCGTCAGTCAGTCAGCGTACCACTCGCGCCCGAGTGGACGTGTGTAGCGTCGCTGACTACTGCCGCCCAATCCCGTCGATCTCGAAAAATGTCACGAAATCTCGCGAGATCGAGATCCGCGAGATCGGGATTGCATTCCCTAACTATACTACAGGACACACATGTTGCAATATTATTATCCAATAATTTAGTTTACAACTGACACATCTTCAGTCAACAACTCAACATGTCGAAAAGTAAAGCACATGTGGCCATTGCTTTAGTCATAGCTTTGAAAAAGAAGGAGAAAAAAACGCAGATTGATGAAAGAATGGTTCAAAAAAAGAAATAAATAAACAGATGAAAATTTGTTAACAATTTAACAATTTGTTAACAATAAGCAATAATTATCAGCCTGAAACCTGAAACACTCATATACATTGAAAAAATCTTCCGAGAAAAGATACTGGCCGCCAACGGGACTCGAACCCGTGTCCCTCTGATTGCCGGTCAGGAGCTCTACCACTGATCTATGGCGGCTTATCTAAAACCCGCTAAATAATTCAATATATACTAGTGCTTCATTCAACAATTACTGCTTATTACGTTTTTCACCTGAAAACAACCAACTTTATTTTAGCTCAGCTCAGTCATAGCTCAGTGGTAGAGCTCCTGACCGGCAATCAGAGGGACACGGGTTCGAGTCCCGTTGGCGGCCAGTATCTTTTCTCGGAAGATTTTTTCAATATAGATGAGTGTTTCAGGCTTATAATTATTGCTTATAATAATTGTTACCCTTTGTGCTATGCATAAAAATCTTGTCTTAAACGTTAGTTTTTTAAATTAAAAATAATAATGAAAATTTGATAGGTGAACCAAGAATATGTGAATATAAGTATAACTGATAGCTGCTAACTCTCGTATAATTCAATACACTCCACAATAAATATTCTCTCTTCTTCGTTACTTATTTTATCATTCGTAGTCATCTCGATCATAAATCTATATCTCACTATGATGTTCACTGCTTGACTGCTGGGACAAAATTAACCATTATTGTGCAATATCAGTAAAATCACCAACACACGATTAAATATTTATCAGATGTGATCATATTGCACAATAAATATCTAACTATTTTTGATTGACTCCATATATTGTGCAGTCCTTCAATATAACCTACGGACGGTCAATATTATTGTGCAATATGCATTATTGTGCAGTATGCATTATCGTGCAATATATTGAGCATAATATTGAACTTCTAGGGGCCGCTTAATACCTTTGTCACATTACGAGGAACGACAAATAATATTTTATTAAAATAAATAATGCCATCACAAAGTGAAAACCTTTCCGAAGAAGTTTTCTTCGAAAAATTAAAATTAATATTGACAAATAATACATTACCCCATTGATAATCCACGAGAGTTATAGGAAGACGCCATTCCTCCTGGCTTTAAAATCCACGTTACTGATACAAGTGCAATCCTGCTGAGTTTTTTCCATTCTGCAGAACGTGGTTTATCCTGGTGATATCCAACTTCCAAAGAAGAAACAAAAAATTGCTCTCCAAATGAATACGAGTCTTCTTCAGGTGATAGTAGTTACACACTGACTTAAATTACGTGACTGTCTGCAAATTTAAATTAATAAATGTATTCCCAGGGCAAAAGTTCAATTAAATCACGTAATTTCGTGTACGCGATGTACCTCCGTAATATGCTAACACCTACACAAAACAGATGGAATAAAAAAATTAAAACCAACAATAATTTTAGATTTCACGGCTTAAAGTGTATTCGTTATTTATTTTTGGGGTATTATGCCGTGTTATGCTACCTCCTTCTTTAGCAAACGTTTCGAACAGCGTCACAGTGTCAATCACCAATTCAGATGTGTAAGTGTCCATCGTCACATTTTACACAGCATTATCATCACAGCATTTTTTAAATTTATTTATTTCATCCAAAAAAATTACATGAATACATAATATAATATCTTATTACAGTCGTGTATTGGTTACATTTTAAGTATATTTTCCCTTTTTGTTTTTTTTTCCTTTTCTTTTACACAATAGTAATATTAACATATTTTAATGACAATAACATTCAGTTACTTACAAAGAAAGTTAAAAACATAAGGTAATAATGCGTTAGTAAGTTAATAACATTGTTATAAGAATAATATAATAATAATAATTGATGTCATTAGAGCAGTATCAAAATAGGAAGAAAAATAAATATGTAGGTAAGAACATATAATATGTAGGTATATAGAAGTAACATAATAAATATTTTAAGTTGTGCATAGCCTGCCTCACTAGGTGAACCTGTATTGAGGAAGAATTTTTAGTAAATAGTTTCTCGTAATTTTGTCTATGGTTTACTTATTAATATGTAATATATGTTATTTCAGTTTTTTTTTTTTTTTACATTAACTCCACACAGGAGGTCCTGAGGAAAATAATTTTCCTCAGGGCCTATGTCATCTTTGAGGATGCTGTGTGGAGGGTCTTTTTGAGGAAAGGAAGGAGTTAACATGGGTCTTGAAGAGACTCATGTTGTAGGAGGGAGGAAACACAGAGGCCGGTTTACATTATACATTATTTACACAGAGGCCGGTTTACATTATTTAGTTTACATTATTGCTTGCATATACGCAATATAAAAACAGCAAGGTTATTACTACAATAACTGTCAATGACAAGGCGTTTGAGTGAGGGCACCAGTAAAGGAACGATCATTCGAACATATCCAAATTTTAATTTTTTTTTTAAACTCTTTCTATGTTTGACTCAGTTTAATATTTTCATTAGATGGTCCATCATCAGGTCAGATGTGTGGATGTGTTAATGGAAACTGTAACGTTTCCGAAACGTTGACTAAGGAAAGAGGTAGCGCAATACAACCAACAATTATTAATTGCTTAAGAAAATGTAACTTACCCAAACAAATTGTTTAATTTTGTTGTGCTTGCGGTGTTTTCTTACGGATTCGATCCCGTGGCATCTGGGCCCAAATTATAATCAATAATTATCAGCCTGAAACACTCATCTACATTGAAAAAATCTTCCAAGAAAAGATACTGGCCGCCAACGGGAATTGAACCCGTGACCTTCTGATTGCCGGTCAGCAGCTCTGACCACTGAGCTATGGCGGCTTATCTAATACACGCCAAATAATTCAATATATACTAGTATTTCATTCGACAATTACTTATTATTACATTTTTCCAACTGAAAACAACCAACTTTATTTTTGTGAGAGAGGTATTGTTAATACTAAATCTCCCGCTAGGTGGCGTCGAGACTAATTTCAATGTAGATGAGTGTTTCAGGCTGATAATTATTGATTATAATATTTGTTATCTACCCTTTGTGCTATGCATAAAAATTTTGTTTAAACGTTAGTTTATCAATCAAAAATAATAACCAAATTAACTTATTTTACCGATCCATGACAGAGGTTATTGCTCATATAATTCATGTGATTGTGCTTTGCTCTCTAATAAATTTCTACCCGAGAGCATTTTTTTAGTGTTTAGAGTGTGTTGATCGTCGTGAACGTGACGAAATTGTTTGTTTAATATTCGAAGGCTATAGAGAACATGTTGTGAAATCTGCTGGATATAACAGCACGTAGATATAAGAAATTCGTAGCATTTGGTAACCATTTGTAAACATTGCTAACCTCCTTTCTTATCCTTATACTTGCGTGAATAAGTATTGTATTGAAATCAAGATAAACATAATCATAATAATAATTTGTAGAGCGCCGGTTTCGTGATTTTAAGGGCGCTTTAAAATTTATTATGAATTCTTAGGCTTTATCTAATTTTATTATTTACAAATAGATGCAGAAATATACTTACCTAGCAGGTCACTTCTCTTTATTAGAAAGTTTATGCTTCGGAAGATACCACTTTGCAAGTGGAAGATATTATATTAAAAAACACCGGACATTACATGATTTTAGCTTAGCTACCCTCATTACTGTTGGTATTACATTTATAAGAAGATTAATGCTAAAGTTGAGTTAATATCTATTAAAAAAGACTAGAAAATTTAGGACTCTTTAGGACTGAAGATTTTTATGAAATGACCTTTACAAATGCTTAAAATAAGAATTTGCTAATATTTTTACACAATAAGTTATTTATAATGTCGCGGGCCGTGAAGGTGAAGGTGAAATGTTTTTACATACAATAAAGCTATAACATATTTGCATAAAATATATTAAGTAGTAATATAATATACTTAGTTCAGTACCTATCCACATTTTTGTCTAAGAACTGAAATTGCGCTTTTACCGTTACGATTCAATCGGTTACGGTACCGCAACGGCAAAAAAGGCAATAAACATACGATTCTTATCGCTATGATGCTGCAGCTCTCTCTTACTGAATACATTAAATAATGGTGAGACACACAAAATACGTGTGGCTGTTTCCACCAAAGTATTTTTCCTTGCATTTCATTTTCTTTACGTGTGAGGGTGATGTATAATAATTATTTTATGTTTCCTTTGAGCGGGTGCAGACATGCGTTCACTGTTTGTCTCATTTTCGACTATTGTTAATTATATATTTTCCTCGTAACTCTATTCCATACTTTCAAAATTATCGTCACGGCTAGTAGTATTGTAGTTGTCTGCGGAGACGTCACGGTGCGATGTGTGAGAGAGATGCAAGAAAAGCGATCACTTTTTGTTCCTTTGGAAGAAACAGACCTACGTACATTGTGTATCTCATCTTTTGAGAGAGCTGTAGAATTATAGCAATAAGGAACTTATGTTTATTATTTTTTTGGCGTCGCGGTACCGTAACCGTAAATCGTCACGGTAATAATAAAAGCATTCAAGGAGCGCGGCCGTATTCTGAAGAACTAATTTTATAACCTTATTTGTCTGCCTCGTTTAATTTAGCTCTCAAACCATAATAAGGTGGTCACAAGTCGGTAAATCAAGAGTTAAGACATTTATAGGTTAATAAACTTAATCTATTTGACCACCCCTTTTAAATCTTACCGATGCGAAATTGGTTTTCCTTCTAATATTTCTTCTGGCGAGGACAAATAAAATTTAAGATCGGACAATACATTTCAGATCCCGTGGTGAATTAATAGTGGGAACTTAAATATTAAATAGCAAGTGCAATTTGATAACATTCTTTCAAATTTCAACGGATGCAATCTTCCAACCATGCCTTCCATCGACATGCTTAGTGTAACTCTAAGTGACCAGATCCGGCAGTGGGGCTCCATCGAAGCCAGAGTAAAGTTAGCCTCCCAGCTGGGCGTATTGTACAGTGCCAGATACTTTAGTACACAACTGCTGATCCTCACTTTGAATTTTGCAGCGACCTCTCTGTATTGGAGCTCCAAAATACTTGAAAAACCCCTTGACTGTGTGCAAAAACGGGCGGTCCAGTTGCAAGATTCCTTTGTCTTAACAAATAGGTAGTAATTTGTAATGCACAGGTGGAAATGCTGTCCTCATTGTACTAGTATTTAAATGCTCCGATCTCCAATGAACTAGCGTTATTGATCCCTCCGGCACCGGTGCATAATCCGTAAACACGCCAAACTCGTGCCCAACATTTGTACACGGTTGACATTATTATTGGATACGTTTTTAGATTTTCGTTTTTGGGGTGTTATGCCGTGTTGCGCTACCTCATTCTTGTGTCCATCATCAGGTTGAATGGAATCAAATTGTATTTAGACATATTTAGCTTTAAAGCACCAGCTTTTAAACAGCAATCTTTGTTGCCACTAGTATGGTACCTAATTTTTATAAATATTATTTTATATTCCATGATTAAAAAATGTATGAATAATACTATTCAGCTACAGTAAATTCGATTTTAAATTAAATATGTACCTACTTATGTATATTAATGCAATTAATTTTAAAACGCTTTAAAAAGCAGGCAGATCCGGCAGATGTGTCGGATCTGCCGGATCTGCCCTGATGATTGACACTGCAACGCTGTCCAAAACGTTGGCTAAAGAAGGAGGTAGCGCAACACGGCATAACACCCCAAAAATAAATAACGAAAAGGATATTATTATTTGTTTCACGAGTCGTAATCCTTTTTACGATTTCTTCTTGAGTTCAACGGTTCGGCTATGCAATGATTTGCCGGCCTCTACTTTTCCTCCTTCCTTAATAATAGTAATATTTGGACGATTTATATAGCGCCGTTTTTATGAAAAATCACCTCAAGGGCGCTGTACAAACTTACCATACATGTCTAAAATCTATAAAAACTACAAGCTAGGCAAACAATTAAAAACAACGTATGGCTTAAAATTGCATACACCGGTTCATTGACCACCGATACGAAAATATGCATACAATGTTTTGACCAATGAACGCCATGCTCCCTAAAAATGAATGAATACAGGATCATACTTACCTGGGAGGTCGCTTGAAATTAACACTGTTTATTGTCTAATTAAAGAAATTTAGATAGAGTTCGCACGCAGAAGACATAATTGTGAACAAATGTTATTTAAACCCTTCAACATGGGTCTCTTCAAGACCCATGTTCACTCTTTACTCTCTTCAAAAGGACCTTCCTCCATACAGCATCCACGAAGATGTGATGAGTTAATGTAAAAAAAATCGGTATACGTAATACTTCTAACTTATTTTCTACGTTGTTATCAGCCCACCTTCTGAGAAATTGCATAATTTCTATAACCAGCATGCAACTTCAGACCTCCCCATTAACTCTATCGCAAAATCCACATCCATAAAATTACAATAGTCTCGGTTAGGCCCGGGTACCAGCACCAGCCACTCCACTCTCCAGTCAGTGGGTAGGCTATAGAGTCAGCCCACGCCGGCCGCTCCCGTTAGCAAATTGTTTTTGCACCGTTCGTGCTCAAAGTTGTACATAAATTGACGCGGACCGAATGAATAATTTCAGGGGCACAATAGTCCTGCGAGAGAATAGCGCCAGAGTACCTAAACAGGGCATGCATCACCGGTTTTTGCGGTAACCGGCCGACCGATAAATGTGGCGAAATTCTAACACCGGTAATGATATTTCGGTGATTGTCGATAAAATAGAACAGCTAACTTTTTCTTTACAGTTTACTGTAATTATCCATATGTGCATATATTAACGAAGGTATTAATGTGAAGATATTTTTCCCGGTCGTTAACCACTGGAGCAACCACGCGAAATAACTAAATTTTCGTCGATTGCTCCGATTTCCAGAAGCACATTTTTAAAATTTTTCGCCAACATTAAAAAACCATACCTTTGAATTTTAACATGGATAATGAAAGGTGCATATGTATGGAAAAAGGACTTAATTATTGCCGTAAACTTCTGGACTAAAATGCTGCGTGAAAAAAATATTTTTAACATCGTTCTAAAATAGTCTACGAAGTTCGGATTTGCAACATCTATGGTCGTAATAAATAAAGCATTTCAATAGCTTCGTTTTAAGTCAAAAATAACAAACGTTGGAGCTACAAATAAATATATTTTTAAATTTTTCCGAATCAAGAGATAATGGGTTGTTTTATCCGAAAAGCAATCGGAGACATTTAAAATGGCGCCAATATATTGGCAAAAATGGCTCCAGAGGCAGATTTTTTGTTTATCTAAAAAAATTCATCTTCGGGCTCCTTTGAAATCAGAAAGAGTTCTTCGAAATCAGATGTAAATAGTCATTTTCTTCTTTTTCAAACTTCAAGTGTGCAAAATTTCATCAAGAAGAATCAAAATACTGCTTTAAGGGTGGGAAGGTCACATACACTATACTTTCTATTAATAGATCGAAAATATTCTTTCATATTTTTGCTTTTGCATATTAATTTTAAGACCTTGCATTTCATTTTCTTTCCCTATTATCGGATCAACGACCCTTTGCATCATTGCAAAGACCCTCCAGACTTCCACACTTCCTCTATTACTTTGGCTACCTTTGTTCGTTGTTTTGCCATAATAATCGCTTTATGATGTCGGTGATGCTTGATGTTTTTTTTTACACTTCTTCTCGTGCCCTATCCGTTCAACGGACGTTGACTATCATGTTTACTGCGGCCCGGAACAGCTCTACAGTAGACTGGCTAAACCTCTGTCTCAAGTTTTTCAGCCATGATGTTCTCCTTCTTCCAGACTTACAAGCCCCGACTTCCGGCAATCTTTCCCTGCATTATGAGATTCAAGACCTCATACTTCTCTGGATTTCTCATCACATGTCTTAAATAATGAAGTTTTCGAATTTTCATTATTTTAATAACTTAATTTTCTTTATTCATCCAAACCATCCTCATTCGTTTTTAACATCTTAACATCTTCATTATTTTTTTTACCCACTTACCGCTAAAATAATTTTTCTTTATTTTTGCAAGCCCCTACCCAAGTCTATGCATGAACCAACCGGTCGAATAATATATTTGACCCTTGCTTATTATTGCCGAAATGCCACAATCCTGAGATCCTTTAACTTTTTTTCTGTTTGTTCAAATCATCTGTCTTGTTATTTATTTGGGCGAAGCAAACGTTGATATTAACACGCCGCGAAATTGGATTACGAAACGTGATAATACTGGCGGGACTTGACACGTGGAAAAATCATGTTATTTAAGCAGTGGTCGGAATCATAATATTATTTCATGTGTCAAATTTCTGCTCCTAATATTATTGTTCCGCGATTTTCGAGTAGGTACATATCGTGAGTAGGAGCAAATAAATAAAATATTATCATATTTCAAAGCAATAATAGGTTAATATACATTAATTAATATATTGGATCAAAACAAATACTTTGTTTATAACCACGGTTTATTTAATTATTTTTAATACCGACCAAATTTACAACACAAACATGATCTGCGTATAAAATTAAACTGATCAAATATACATTAAGTGAACTTTTGCATACAGAAAGAGACGAAACATAACATAAAATAAAGGAACAGTGAGAAAGTATGAAATTAAAATCCTACATAGTAATAGAGAGAAAGAAAGAGACTGATAGTGCTTGTGTTAAACGAAACCGGTTGGTATTAAAAATTAAAGCGTGGGTATAAAAAAAGTATTGATTTTATTTCATTAAAAATGTCAAACCACTGATTTCCATAAAAAAAAAATAAAGCAAAATAAAATAAAATGATTAAATACTAGCTGACCCGATGAACTTCGTACCGCCTTATAATCAATAACTGTTGTGTTTACTTATTAGCTGCATTAAATTCAGTTTTTCTATTAAGTTAAAAATTACTCAATGAAGCAATTATCGATACTCAACTGTCCGAGTTTTGTTTTTGTCAGTACCTAGTATCAGAGATGGCGTTGTTTACGGATTTATGATTTTTGGGATTTTCTTACTTTTCCACTTACGGGAAATGCGTTTCATTTTCTTTATACGTGTGAGGGAGGTTTATTACAATTATTGTATTTTTCCTTTGGAGGGGCGCAGACATACGTTCACATTTTTTTCCATTTTCGACTGTTGACATTTAGTGTGTAAGAAAGAGAAGAACAAACGCAAAACTGTTTTTTTTTTTAATTTTTGGAATTTATTCACTCTTCAATATTATACTTATCACAATATTCCTGCAGCTCTTTCAAAATATGAGAATTATTTCCATACAAAATGTACGAAGAAAAGTATTTTCTTCATAATTTATTTCTTTGAAAATTTTTTCCGATGTTTTAATAACTATCCTGCTATTCGGGTCCGATACAAATCCAAAAAATCAAAGACCATAAAAATCGGTCCAGCCGTTCTCGAGTTATAAATGGTGTATCTAACTAAGCCGACTTTATTTTATAATTTTTAATCAAAAATAATAATTTCAGTTTAAGGGGTTGTATCAGGACAGAGGTAACTATGAAGCTATTCAAAAATACTATTAATAAAATAAAAATGCTTACATTTTTATTTGTCCTCATTTAGAAACAGACAGTTTTATCGGAAACTCAAAATAATAGTAAATTTATCATAAAGGTTTTAAAAAGGGAGCTGAAAAATCTTCCAGTTTGTCTTGGATTATGTCTCAATGTTGTGAAGTCCAAATTTTAGTAAGTGGGTAATAGAATAGTATTATTAGTAAAAAAATTATAACTAAATAAAACATACTTTAAAGAACAAAAGAATTGAAAATAATAACTTTTTTTTAAAATTAATAATAATACGTCAAACCACAAAGTAATTGCTTTCTAAGAAAAAAAAATTATCGCCTACATCTCACAAATTTTTCGAAATATAATGCAGGCAAAATAAAAACTCAAAAAGAAAATCCAATGTATCTTTTAAATCCCAAGAAGTGGAAGTTTAGAAACGCGTTGAAGTAAAGTCTTTTCTGCGCTGAATTTCGAACACCCACTCGGGCGGCACCTCGCCAATTAAGTTGAAAAAAGGAATCTCCGCTGGGGAGAAGTTATTTCACTGTCCTGAGTGTCCAGCGGGCCAAGTGGCCGAGTGGCCATATTGTCCGGGGAACATTTGGAAAGCTTATTCCCGCACGGTGTACTCACTACCACGGCAATGGACAGCGCATAAGTGCATCCAGCCATAATCAGAACAGATAACAGGAAAGGACAGGGGTGAACTTGCATTTTTTTCTCCTTTTTCTTTGAGCTTTTCGCTTGAATAATCTATGAATAAAGAGCAAAGAAGCACCGGATTATATGGTTATATTGTAACATTTAGAATATATAAACCACATTATTTTTTTATATCAAAACTCATAAAGGCATTTAAAGCAACTCAAAATCCCACGAGATATTAAAGTGTTGGCTCGGTGTGAATGACCACCGAACACGAATGCCCGATCCGTTCATTCTGAAAGGAATAATGAGTTCCGCAAAGACCCTAGACTGGCTCGCAGACTTAGATATCCCTCTCTGAACCCCCATCATACGAAAGAAGAAGAACACTATTTAGCAGAATTCAAACGAAACAAGTGTGACAATTTTGCCAAATGTTATTTCAAAGATATATCCCATCAAGCATACATACTATAAATCGAAAAGATACCAAATTCAAACTCAAAATTTAATTAACGTACAGTCAATCCTCCGAAAAACCCGAACTCGAAAGATACTCCACCATTATATTATTAATATTTTTAAAAAAATTTAGAGATACTTAACTCAATATAAAGAGTAAGAATAACTGAAGAGGATTTTTTTTTATATATTCAATAATTTTATTATTAAATTAATAAAAACAGTTTATTTATAAAATAAATTTATATATATAAAAAAAAAAAAATTAAAATGGAGTTCTACAAATTAAACTTGATAACAATAAATAAACTGAAGAGGACTTTTTTTCATAATTGATTTTACAAGGACACGATGGTTCAACCTTGTTTCAGACTACTTGTAATAACAATAATAATGATAAGTTTAACATAAAAATAACAAAATTACTCATCTCAGTTGAGAAATCTATTCTCGTGTTTGAAATGGGGAGTAGCGCGGTTACAGATATAATTTAGGTATGTAATATCTCTACATTTGATGATGTATGAACGAATATTGAGATAGTGTTTGATTGTGAATGAAGCAAGGATTATGTGCTCAGACAGAGTTGTGGGGTGATCTAACCTCTCTGCCTACTCCTGCGAAGAAACGGTGTGACGGTTAGTTTGTTAATTAGTTGGTTAGAACGTCACTCATAATTTACAAGTTTTTTGTTCTAGAAAATCAAGTTTCGGGGGTACGGTGTAAATTGTTGTTTTTTTTTATTTCCACTTCACTAATTCCAATAACTTGGCTCAGGACTTATGTCATCTTTGGGGATGCTGTATGGAGGGTTTTTTAAGGAAAGGAAGATTAGG
This sequence comes from Limnephilus lunatus, assembly GCA_917563855.2. NCBI lineage: Eukaryota > Metazoa > Arthropoda > Insecta > Trichoptera > Limnephilidae > Limnephilus > Limnephilus lunatus. Next base: position 3,310,170 of record OU830599.1, read on the forward strand.
GAAGGAAAAGGTGTGAGGAATGGGTAGGAATCTGGGAATCTGTGGAATCAGTGTGTCCAGGAGTGACGGATGTTTGAATTCATCCGTCCCACTGCGGTGCAAAGCGATTGGTCTAGAGAGTCCTTTTGTAGAGATAAAAAGGTCTCCCTAATCCGGTCTCTCAAAATCTGCGCCGCCAAGATCGATAAAATCCTCATCCCATTAATCAGTGTATCCCTGCTAAGTCACCAAATGTAGGAAACCCGCTTGAGGTGACTTATGGCAGAGGTGTTGATTATTCAATTAATAGTTCCCAGGGCGGCGGTACCCCCACCCACCTCCCAAATTTAAAATGTATTTCTAAATTATTGAAATGAAAACTTCTTTAGCACCGTTGTGATTTGAACTCGACACTAAACACATACATCTATAGGATTTAGCCTGCGCGAGAATGAGATAATATAATCGGTCTCCTCTTTGTGTGGTGCTTCGCAGCCTATGGGCCTCCTCTTTGTGCGGTGCTTCGTAACCTCCACACTCTTGTGTACTTTTGTTTTCAGAATGTTTCACTTCTACCGCGTAATTACACACTCCGATTTTTTTATCTGCACCTAGTCACTTTATTCTTATTTTGATAGCATTTTATATGAATTTAAAATGAATTTCGCTCAATTCGGCCCCCGAGTTATAAGTCCCCCAGCATTCCGATTGGCTATCTGCGCGATGGCCGGTTTGTTTTAATCGTATTGTTTTTGTGTTTGGAGTTATCTTATCCTGCCATCTCCGCGGTCCTTATTAGTGAAATAAAACAATGGGACCTTATCGACTCTCACTCCGCCGGATCACTTCTGCCTTCTGCCTTATGCCCCCTCGCTACCTTATCCTAAACTACAACTACCTTCGCCTCCAACCTGGAGTATGTGTTGGAGAATAACATTAAATTTGCTAGATTACGCTATTTAAAGAGTGTAAGGGTCATTTGAAGTACCGAGTCACTCCGTGTAATAAGTTTTTTTAGCTTTTCATGAATTTCTGAAAACGTTATTTATGTTGATATGCTGTTGTTGTGTAGAGATGTGTTATTCCCCTTACTTATTCCCCTTCCTATTCCCCTTCTCAACGCGAGCCAATTCTTGCAGGGTCTATCATTTAAAATACACCATGATGACATCCGGTTTATTAGTGCTTTCATTCATCGGAAAGTTTCCAAAATATTAATATGTTTTTTATTGTTAACATCAATACTTGGACATGTTAAATTTATTAAAAATAGTAAACACTACGAAAACTGTACTAAATTATGGCTTAGGGAAAAATTAAGGATTAATTATAAAGGGCCAAGGCTTTTTAAGATTTAGCTAAAGGCGCCGCATCCGCGCTCAAAAAGAAGAAGATGGAGAGATATGTAATTACGAATGTTAGAGGAGCGCGCTAATATTTAAAGCCATAAAATCGATGCGAAAATTGTAAAAATGTTCAATAAAACGTTTACTCGTTTAAAATAGAGCAAAAATCTCGTGGAAGGCGTCTTAAGTTTGCAATTTTTTTTGTAAAATAACTAAAACAAGCGTGTTTATAATAATTTTCGGAGCGTATTTTGCGATTTTTTTCTATCGAGGGAATTTCTTATATAATTTGCATTTCAGCGTAGAACGCGTCTAGATATTATCTTCAAAAATATATTTTTTAAGAGCTTAAAAACTTCAAATGTTTAAGGGAGATATGCAAGAAAGCGGTAGAAATTCGGGTAGCGGCGGCTTAAGTTCCGGCAGTCTTAATTTCTTCCGATTTATTACATTTTTTCCTTGAATACCTAATTAACGTTTTTTAGTTTTTAAAATATTATACGTTATTTTTTAAGATAATATCTATACATTTGCCGAGCCGAAACGTTAATAATTATATGAAATTCCCTCGATAAAAAAAAATTGCAAAGTATGCTCCGAAAATTATTGTTGTTATTTTTTTTTTAAATAAATACAAACATTCCAGGATTTCCAATAACCCGACAATATTTTAAAATCTCCTACTACCATCACAGTAAGCCGAAAATGTTGCTTGAGTCGTGATGGAGGACTTAGCCAGCTGAGGAATCGAACACGGAACGCCTGGAAACGTGATGCTTTCTCAACCACTGACCGGTCGAAATGAATTAATTAATTTTAAAAACACATTTTTTCTGTAATTTAACATGTTATAGATACGAACAAAATTCACAGTGTGTCTTGAAATGCTGCTTTAGACATTTCCGAGAGATTTTATATCTATTTTAAGCGAGTCGTGTTTTATTAAATATTTTGACAATTTTCGCTAAAATATAATCTTTTTTTATATTAAAACCCTCCCTCCCTTTAATATTCATATTTAAATATCTCCTAGTTCTTACTAGTTCTTACGCTTACTTTGGAGCCTTAAAAAAACTACCTAATTCCCAAAAGCCTACCTGTGACATTACTTTATGATTGTTCTATGCGGCCGTTAGATGCTTCAAATTCCAACAAAAATGTTTGGATGATATTTCGACGGTCGAAAACAATTTTTTTTCGTTTGTCATATTTTTTTACGGAATATACCAATTATTGTAACAATTTCATTAAAAATTTTAATTAGAAAAATAACTCCTTTAATCTTTAAAAACGTAATACAAAATCTTTTTATTTCAGTAAAATCCAAACATATTCACTGCACGCCGATTAAGTAGACGGAGCATTGTCAGCACCGATTAAAAAGGCATTAAATTCGTCGGGTTGATACTATCGAGCGATATTACTTGTTGAAGAACATGCAAACTATTACCTAATTGAATGCTTTCTCTCGTCGCGTTTGATTATGGGCGTAACGCAGATAATGCCCGTTTATCTTAAGCTGTTAAATCACAGGTAAAAAACCAACTGCAAAAAAAATCGTAAAATTGCATTAATAAATACGAACCTTATATGTTCGATTTCATATTCTGGTTGAGCATTTACACAATACATAGCTAAACTTACCTACATATATATCTACATACATCATAGAACCTGTGCTTGTAACTTGTATTGCCATATGTCCTTTCCTACCCATCCCTATATACCTGTCATTTAATTTTACCCACAATCAGTCAGTCGTTAATCGAAACTCGCCGCATGAACATCTCTAATATTCCGCTTACCGCATCCGCAAACTGCACATGTCCTTTCCTACCCATACCTATATACCTGTCATTTAATTTTACCCACAATCAGTCGTTAATTGAAACTCCCCGCATGAACATCTCAAATATTTCGCATACCGCATCCGCAAACTTAATCCCGCATATTGCAAGTAAGATACCGCGACTAATAGTCATACAAGTGCATGAATAAACCCAGCCGAGATAGAAGAGAAGTGACATCTCAGTAAGTCCTTTTTATCCTATTCCTTTGTGTGCATTATTTTACTTATGCAGTGGTCTTCCATATATTTCAAAACCCATACAAGGTCCTTCGATATCCGCAGACACATAAATCACACATCATATTCTTTGCTCGATTTTCTGGTATTTTAAAACAAATAATTATGAATGCCATTCTTCATGGGGTCAGGTTTGTCCTGATCTTGGCGGCAGATGTGTCTGCCCACCAACAGCGTGGCAGGCCGGGTCGGAAGAAACTGGTTGAGGGAAATCTTTGGACCTCTCCAACAAGACTCTTTCGGAACATTGCCTTGGACCGCAGTGGAAAGAATGGATTCATTCGTCCGTCACTCCTGAACACACTGACCCTCACATTCCTACCCACCCCTTATACCTTTTCCTTCCTAGAACTTCCTCCTTCCTTCCCCTAAAAGGACCCTCCACACAGCATCAACACACAACTCACAAAGATGACATAGGCCCTGAGTGGAATTATTTTCCTTAAGGCCTCCTGTATGGAGATAATGTTAAAAAAAATCCATTTGATCTATTCGGGTTGACTAATGACTTCGAAGAGGCTTTGCAATCTTTGGAGTTATTTTCCCCAGCATTTTCTAGGAGGCCAAGTGAACCTTTTCCATCTGGAAGTGCCGCTGGTATTTTTACCAGAATTCGGTCTTATTGGAACTGATACTACATACTTCCTCGTCGGTGAGAAGAGTGGAAGAGGTTCTATACTAAGCACCTTTTGGATCTCTTTTTTTATCTCATTGCTGGTGATCAACTTAATGTGACGATCAGAGGCTCCTCTACTCCTTGCGGTTCTACACTGCGAGGACAGCTAGTGATATTTGATTGCTTCAGCAAATTGGTGACCTTCCTTTGCTTCTTCTGCCTTCCACTTTGCCAGTGACTATGACTTTCTCCAAGTTTGGCGTTCAACGTGTCCAAGTGGGCAGACAATTGAAAGCCCATTTTAGACGCCCCAGCTCTTCCAGAATAGACACATTTGTGCGTCTGGCTATCCATGGAATTTACAGCATTTCTTCCATCGCCACATATCGAATGCGTTTTCTTTTAAATTGTTAATTGTAATGAATGATAGGTTTGGTACATTATTATTTAGTTAAAGCTAAAAAATCTTGTTCGCACATCAAATAATTATTGTAGTTTATGAATTCTGATCCAAGACGTGAAATAAACTTCTGCTGCGATTTGGACCGACTTAGAAACCTGTTCTTTTGTTCGAACGGCCAGCGGTTCTCCATGTAAAAATAAAATAAGAGAACCTGCACATGGATAGAAAAAAACTCTGGAGTTCAAAATATATTGTATTGTTAACAAAGAAATCATGACGATTCCTCTCTTACAATTTCAACAGGCAGAACGGGCCATCATTACCACTTGACAATAGACGAGTTCGTGATTCGTAGATCTCAAACCGTCGAGCGTTAACATAAAAAACGGTATTAAATCACAATCAACTCTTCTTGGAAATAAACTATTCGTAACTCAGCCTTCTTGGGCGGCTTCTAGTATTCTCTTATCGGAGGTTGGTTAACATCGGGGCATTTTTTAACATGCCGTTTGCTGCTCGTAACAAAAATCATACCAGTTATATAAATTTATTGGCCATTAGATGTGGTGCTTTCCTCTATTAGGTATTCGATACATTTGCCATTTTTCAGATGTTCCCAGTTCCCATCTCCTTCCCCTTCATAATATTTTAAGAGAAAACCGGGCGCCGTTTTGTCCGTTTGGTCCAAAACGTATTCCTTAATTTACTCTCTAGATTTTGACACTACTGCAAATAATTTTTAACACAGTATATGTATCAACCTCTAGCGTGTTGGTACGTACCTACTTCTTTTTTTAGATAATTTACTTCTTATAGGAGTTACGACCCCCAAAACATATTTATTAAAAAGCAAAACCTGAAATGTAATATGATAAAATATTTTCTTTTTACACTCTAGTCCAGTCAGTGGGGAGTTTTACCTTGCAAAAGGTCAGATAGTAGCGATTTTGATATATGTTGTTAAGATTAGGACTCTAAAGAAGAAAAAATAGTTTTCGACCTTGGCGGGGTCGAGCTCGACCCGCCATCTTGTATTGCATGTGCCGAAATTTGGTTTTTTCAAAATCATTGTGAAATGGTTGATTTTAAAACCAAATTGTGGAGAGCAAACTTAAAGACAACTAAATTACCTACATTTTTTGTTTGAAAACTTTTTTTGTAAATCTAATAGGTAATGAGTTACAGTGGCGGAAATGGGAATATTTTTCTAAAAAATTGGGAAATTCCCAATAATTGTTATTTTTACATAATTATAATAATTTTGTAAACTCATTTCCACACCACCATAAGGTAGAGAAAATGGCGCATTTCTTTATTGTGGTATCCCCAATAGGTTATCTTCTTCTTCAATAGCGCTACAACCCATTTAGAGCCTTGGCCTCCTTCAACATAAGCCTCCACCGCCCTCTGTCCTCGGCCGTCGTCTTCCAATCTGCGACATTGAGTAGTACTCTTGCATCCTTCCTGACATCATCCTGCCATCTCAGCCTAGGTCTGCCTGCCCTTCGTTTACCTCCCGGGTGTCCTGTTAGAACCTTCTTCGGTACTCGTGTGCTTGGCATTCGATCTTATGGATAGTCTTATTATAGAGTCATCATATGGATAGAGGCCCATGAGCCTTAGATGGATAGAGAGTTTTGAGCTTGGTAAATATCATAGAGCCTTGTTGGGGCGAATTCTCCGTGCCTCTCCTTCTCGCATCGCTCCTAAGATTCTTCGAAGTCCTTTCTTTCGAAGGTGTCCAGCTTTTCCGCAGTCTTTGCTGTCAGTGTTCCCGCCTCACATCCATATGCCAAGACAGTTCCAATATTTTTTTATGTAGGATTTTCCTATAGACGTTGCGGGATTTGAATACTAGCGACAACGCGAAGTAAGTATTGTTAGCGTCTGTGATGCGCTTGCTTACTTCTACTGGGTCTTCGTAGTCCTGCGTTATGATGGAGTCCAGGTATGTAAACTCTTCGACCACTTTGAAATTATAAATGTCTTAAAATCTCTTCATATTCAATTGCATGAAATAAATTTTAATAAATCTCGGGTGCTGATTTCTTTTTCATTCTTACTGGAACAAGCTCATTGGTGCCACGTTTCCAACCCCAGTATTCTGGATTTTTTTGGATTCTATACCATCTTTGGACTTGATGGTATGTCCTAAATGCATGGTACCGTTCAGCGCCATTCGTTTGTGGCCGAGGGGCAAGATTGAATTTGCTATTTGTTGTCGATTTGGCGAAACGTTGGAAGTGGACTTCTTCCAAGGTTTCCTCATCCATGTCACTCCCGTACAAAGCTACAAGAAAGCGTGTTTCTGCATCTACTATGTCTTCTGGTTTTGCATCATATTGTTTTCATTCGAGTACTCGATGAAGACGCACTGGCAGACCAGCTTTTTTAAGGCTTACTAAACGTTAATTATCACTACAAAGTAGTTTCATCTGTGCACTCGATGACGTAGGATTTGTCATAGTGTGATCCTAGCCTGTAGCAATATAGGCGCTGAGCTGGCAACGCTGCAGTCAGGAATGCAGGCACGCGGTATGTTGCCGTCTCTTTCTCTCCTCTATGTAACACGAAAAATTATTTGAAATAGATTTTGCCACATTATAATTATATTGTGTTGTAGAAATACGTTAAAATGATATTGTGTAATATGTTCTTACAAAATTTATTAAGAAAACTTGAGTATTCATTAAAAAAACTTGAAATTTTCTTCTTTCAACCGCTGTAACTCGTTACCTATGAGACTTAAAAAAAAAACTTTCCACAAAAAATGTAGGTAATTCAGTTGTCTTTAAGTTTGCATTCGACAATTTGGTTGTAAAATCAACCACTTTACAATTATTAGAAAAAAAAACAAATTTCGGCACCTTCAATCCAAGATGGCGGGTCGAGCACGATCCCCACAAGGTCGAAAACTTTTTTTTTCCTTTGAGTCCCAATCGTAATAACATAATATGTCAAAATCGCTACTACCTGACCTTTTACAAGGTGAAGCCCTTTTTTATCCCCCACTGACTAGACTACTCGTACAGTTAGCAAAAAAATATGTGTGCAGTTCACACGCGGTTGAAATGAAACCTTCATAAAACCAAACTTCGAGAGAATGATGTGACGAACGTAGAGTATCAGGAGTAGGATTTGTTTATCATAATATTGTTACCAAGTTAAAAAATATTTTACCTTTTATTCTACGAAGCACCGCACAGACGAGGCCGACAGGCTACGACACAAAAAGGACACCGATTAGTCTATCACATTCTCTCGCAGGCTAAATCCTATAGATGTACGTGTTTGTCACTTTTTATTGTCACTCGCTTCCATTTCATCGAGTTTCAAATCACAACGGTACTAAAGAAGTTTTATTTTATTAATCTTAACCACTGGAGCGACAGTGCAATTTAAAACTTTTTTCTCCGATTGCCCGAGATTGTTGATCATTTTGAATATTTTCCGCCCACATTAAAAAAAATTATACCTCCGAATATGAATATGGAGACATACAAACTGATTATAGTTCTATAAAGCCAAAGAATTCACCTATCTTTTGTCAATTATCACATATTCGTAGGATTTATAAAAAAATATTATAAAATCGTAAACTTCTACTTAATTACTTACAAATGAGGGAAAATTTGCCAAAATTGGCAGCAAAGCAATCCGAAGTATTTTAAATAGTAATATATTGTTGCAAAAACGCTCCATTGGTTTAAAATCGGTCTAGTTTTGTAGGATAAAAACGGAGAACACAAAACCTCGATTTTGATGATTTTATTTAAGTAATTTCAGCTTGAGATGCAATTGCCCCTTTCGCTCCGTATTCGGGAGAGTAAGAGCGATAGTGACACCAACAGTTTGGTAAAATACCGATTGTTCAAATTTGTCGGTAACCGGGTTCTCTTAACCTCACAGCATTTCCTACATGGGGATTTCATAGTTTTGCTGTATCGCATCATCACATTAAACTTCTAAATTCGTTCCTAATCCTACTTGTTCATGATGTTTTGAGGACTTGCACATATCCCATACATCCCCATTTCAAAGGCTTCCATAATATATGTAGTAATTAGAATTACATTCTGAGTTGCGCATTGGTTAAGTTGTATGTAACCTTACATTCTATGGCTAGGAGGTACTGCGGGCATTTGAGGATCTAATCCGCTACCCTGACAACTTTAAAGCAGTTGCGAGTGAACTTACATAATGGTAGAAGGTGGGTTTGTTCTGTCTAACTTTGCAGAAAGTTGTGTAAGTCTTTCAATCGAAATTACAACGCGTCCCGAACTTTAATTCCGTTAAATGCCTTTTCCGGGAAAAGTTAATCGGCGCGCTACAATTTACAACGTGCGACATTCAGCTAATGTGGATTTTGACGCAGACATTACAACAATGAGCTCTATACTCTGTTTAAGGAGCTAAACGTCACAAAATTTACAAAACTAAGAAGACCAGAGTCAAGCACCAGAGTCCCTGCTGAACTCAAGACCGATATGGCGAAGAAGCCTGGGAAGACCAAGATTAAGATGGAGCGACAACGTCCTCAAAGATATATCTAGCTTGGGGCTTCTAAACTGGAGACAGCTGACACAAAACCGAGATGAGTGGAGGAAGACTCTTGAGGAGGAAAAGACCCACCAGGGGTTGTAGAGCCAAGAGTGATGATGATGATGACATTCAGTTACATCTAGATAGAAGCATGAAATTACTTTTGAAAGTATGGTACAGACTACGATTTGTACTTTGTGTGATTAATCAGTATCTACTTTTACCATACTGCGCTTCATGTTTTAAACCTGGCTGAACACTGAAACGACCACCTATAGTTGTGTGATTGTAAAAGAAAATGGGTGTCGCTGCCCATGAGGCTAAAGGTAGTGGGGAGGGGAAGGAGATGGGGATGAGGAAGGCGGGGAAGTACCTGGTTATTCAGATCTGGTCATCACACACGACTAAAGCCATTTCACGCAACGTTTCAATTCTGAACGGCGGTCTTACACAAGGGCGATACTGAGAGTATCTTCCACTCTGCCACGTGCTGCAAATACCGCAGACATCGTCAGATCTACCGGATCTGCCCTGATGATGGACACTGCAACGCTGTCCGAAACGTCGGCTAAAGAAGGAGATAGCGCAACACAGCATAACATCCCAAAAACTATCAATGAAAATGCTTTTGGCCGTGAAAATCTAAAAACATATCATACTATGCATAATTTTAAATAAATTAAATTGTGCAATAATTCGAAAAATTTATTTTCTCCCGCCAAGTTCGAACCCGCGACCTTCGAATTGTGAGCCAAGAGTCTTTTATTTATTTATTTATTATTTTTTATTAGGTTTGTCAACAGTGATTCACATCAAAGCGCTTACAAATACATTTACACTGAATATGGTTGATACTTTCACTAATTAAAGACAAACACAACATTGATAACATAATACTTCACATACATTACATTCATACACACACATATCATACACATTTTGCAACAAGTTTTTAAAATAATGATAATTTCTTCTTAGTCAAAGATAGTAACTAAATCTGAAATCTTCGGCATCTACTTCCCCTCCCACTCCCTTCAGCTTCACAACTTACCCCAATTGGGGATGACATAGTCCACTGGCTCCATAGGTACGAGTATAGTGTTTCGATGTAGGTACTAAAATCGGGTGACTTGAATCTAAAATAGGATGTAATCGAATTCTAAATCCCTATATAATCTATATATATAAAAATCAAAAAAAGTTTGTTTCTGGGTTTGTATGTATGTATGAATGCTATGCGTTTCTAAACCATTCATCCAATTGCCATGTCACTTTGGGGATTTGATGTATGCATGCCCGCGATGGTTTCTGTATACAATAGTGAGCTCTGGCATCATGAAATTACGCATTGCTAAACCGTTCATCCGATTGCGATGAAACTTTGGAGATTTGATGTGTGCATGCCCGCGATGGTTTCTGTATACAATGGTGAGCTCTGGCATAATGCAATTATGCACTGCTAAACCTTTCACCCGATTGCGATGAAATATATATACTGGTGAGCTCTGGCATTATGTAATTTGTATAAAAAAATGCAAAAGATGGCACGCGAGCTGTTTGAAAACTGAATGTACAGGGACTGAATGTGTGGAATACGGTAGGCGAGAGGGGAAATCGGGAGGAGGGTTCGTGGGACGGGGGAAGCGGGAGAGGGGGGTGGGAAGAGGGAAAGCGGAGAAGGCAGAGTGGGAACGCGTGAGGGGAAGGGGATGCGGAATAGGAATATGAGGCGGAAGAAGAATGGTACGAAGGGAAAGGACACGCAGGGAGAAACAATATCTTTATTAATAATAATAATAATGATTCTTTGTCTTCCTTTCTTTACAAACATCTAAAGATAATGATATCCTCACTGGGATTTCCCGTGCTGAGGATTTCATTTACATATTATAATTTAATTATAAGAAATTAATATGAATTAGTTATAAACATATAGGTATCATGTAGTATTTTTAAAAATAATTAAACATTAAATAAAATTGTGTTTTTTTTTTAAATTCAGTTTAGTAGATTCGGTTTTAGTCTGTATTTGATATCAGTATATTTTCTATTTCTGTTCTCCCTATATTTAGTATCCAGCTTTTTAGTTGAGATTTTTTTTTTTTTTTTATTAGATTTTCTTTTTATTTTTTATTAAGTGGCATAGCAACGCATGCCGGGAACTACAAACCTAGAAGCTAGCATATTTTGATTTTTATGTAAGTATATAGATTTCCCCCTAAAACCACACGAGCGAAGCCGCGGGTAAAAGCTAGTACCTGCTATTATAACTCGTAAAGTAATAACATATAAATCAAAAACATCACGTTTATTCCACTTCCCATCTTGCAAAAACAAACAAAGATATTAGTTGACGTGCCTTTTAAAATATCAGTAACCAAAGTGACTTGTGGATGGATAGATGGATACTCGGCCCTCTACGCAAATATTGGCGTGCTCTATACTAGTTGTCTCTATTGGAGAACGGAGAAGAATGACATATTTATTGGTGCACCGGGCGGCGAGGGCCGGGGAGCGACGACACATTTCTCGCCTTTGAAACTTGGAAACTGATGAGGGACAAATGACATCCAAAGGAATATTGATGTGGCTGGAACGTGGCTTTCCTGCTATTTTTTTTTTAAATTTTCAACCTTAAACAATCAAAACCAATTTAAGGGCTTTTATTACCGAAGATGTTTTTAAAGGGAGATATGTAAAAACGAATGTTAGAAAATGTTAAAATATAGCATTAAATCTGTCGGCATCTGATTTAAGTAGCATTTAAAGAAAAACTGTATTTTTGTATATATTTATAACATACTAACCCGTATAATAAAGAATATAAATTACATCAAAAATATTCTGATTACATTGAATTTAAAAATATAAGAACCTCATGTAAAAGAATGTCTATGACCTGCTACCGTAACTATATAAATGAAATTCAAAACTCTATAATAAATAATGTTAGTTCTTTTTGGAAATACTCAAAATCACTTAAAGAAGATGATTCTGATTTCCCGAGCATTATGCACCTAAATGGCAGCCATAGCAACAATACTGATGGTATTGTGAACTTGTTTGCAAAATTTTTTAGAAGTGTTTATTCAACAGACTCAAATAATGCTCCTGTTCCAACAACAACTCTAGATGAAACTCTTGATATTTCACAATGTACCATAAGTCTCTCTGATGTAATTACTAAAGTTAAATCCTTAGATATACACAAATCTGCGGGACCGGATAATATCCCTACAATATTTATTAAAGAATGTATCAAAGTAATTGCTCTTCCATTAACCAAACTTTTTAATTTGTCTTTATCTAGTGGAATTTTTCCCGATAAGTGGAAAATTAGTTATTTGACTCCAATTTTCAAAAAGGGCGATAAAAGTGATATTTGTAATTACAGACCAATATGCATTCAATCCACCATACCGAAACTCTTTGAAAGCCTAATACTTGACAAACTTTTTAAACAAATAAAACCTGTAATATCACCTTACCAGTTTGGATTTATGCCGGGTAGAAGTACTCTTTCTAATTTGATTATTTATGAAAATTTTATAACTAATACTTTTAAAGAAAAACTACAAGTAGACTCTGTGTATACTGATTTTAGTAAAGCATTTGATTCAGTTTCCCATGAAATTCTCATTTGGAAATTAGAAAAACTTGGTATACGTGGCAATTTATTAACCTGGATTGAAAGCTATCTTACTAAAAGACAACAAATTGTTAGAATAAAATCCTCTTTGTCCGAAAAAATTTATGCAACAAGTGGAGTTCCACAGGGTTCACACCTTGGCCCAGTCTTATTTATCTTGTTTATAAATGATCTAACAAAAGTTTTTCATGATGTATTTTTCTTGCTTTTTGCTGATGATCTCAAAATGTTTAGAATTATTAAAAATATTTACCATTGCAACATTCTTCAAGATAATATCAACAAATTGTTGATTTGGTGTAATGAAAATAGACTCTACTTAAATATCTCAAAATGTCAAGTAGTAAGATTTTCTCGAATAAAAAATCCAGTGATCTTTAATTACAACATTGATAACAATACTCTTGAGACATTAACAAAAATTAAAGACTTAGGCATCACTTTTCAATCAAATCTTTCATTTGTTAACCACATAACAGAAATTTCTAATAAGGGCTTAAAAATGTTGGGATTTATAATTAGGCTAACTAGAAATTTTAAAAATATAAAGTGTATTAAACTGTTATATTTTGCATTTGTTAGAAGTCAACTTGAGTACAATTCTCCCGTCTGGAACCCATATTATAATACACATGTACAAGCTGTTGAAAGAATACAAAATAAATTCTTACGTTTTCTAAATTTTAAAATGGGTATTCCAGCAATTATGTTGAACTACAACACTATTTTAAATGATATGAATATGCTCAAATTGTCAGACAGAAGAATTTTCACAGATTTGGTATTTCTTTATAAAATTCTAAATGATTTAGTTGATGGTCCATTATTGCTTGAATTAATAAGCTTCCGGATTCCTCTACGTAATACTAGAAGTCAGGATTTATTTCAGTGCAGAAATTCTGGAACTAACTACCATATGTATTCCTCTTTGCCCAGAATACTAATGGAGGGAAATAATTTTACCAAGTCTGTGGACATCTTCAATTTATCCTTAGACAAATACAAAATGCTGTTGCTGAGGCAGTTCAGTTATGTAAAATAAATACTGTATATTTCTTAGTAAAAGAAATATATACCTTTTATATTTATTGGTAAAAGAAATATATAGTATTTATATTTTATTTAATCAAGTGTAATTTTTAAATTGTATATGTAAAAGCCCCGAAAAAGGGCGTAAATAAATAAATAAATAAATAATCACAGGAGATCAAATTTGTCCCAGCTCACATAGGTCTCACATAAATCGTTGTACCTCCCTTTCTATCACGTTAGAAAATTTTTTTAAAAAGAAAGACAAACATTCCCAAGTTATGAATAACCTGACAATATTTTAAAATCTCCTCGGTAAGCGGAAAATGTTGCTTGTGTCATGATGGAGGACTTAGCCAGCTGAGGAATCGAACACGCGACGCCTGGGTGGGACCCAAATACGATGTCAACTTAGCTACTGACCTAAAAAAATGGTCTAAAGTCTAATTAATATTAAAAAGATCTACGCTTTGTATTCAAATCTAGAATTTATCCACAGTAAAAATAAATCTGCACCTCTATGAAACCAAAATTTTGTGATAGCATTTTGAGATAAACATATACAATTTCGAGAATTTTTTATTCATTATATTTTTATAAAACGACAAATAGGTTAGGTGATAATAACTTTTATAACATAAGCGCTTAATAATTCACGTTTGTATTTTTCTTTTTTTCATTTTCATGATTGTATTAAAATTTTATTATTTCCAATGATAATGAAAGCATATTCCACCTTTCAAAAATAAATACACATAATTTAAATATACTTTCAGAAATATTCCAATTATTTTTATTTAATTATTATTTTTAATTGATAAACTAACGTTTAAACAAGATTTTTTGTGCATAGCACAAAGGGTAGATAACAAATATTATAATCAATAATTATCAGCCTGAAACACTCATCTACATTGAAAAAATCTTCCGAGAAAAGATACTGGCCGCCAACGGGAATTGAACCCTTGTCCCTCTGATTGCCGGTCAGCTGCTCTGACCACTGAGCTATGGCGGCTTATCTAATACCCGCCAAATAATTCAATATATACTAGTGTTTCATTCGACAATTACTTATTATTACATTTTTCCAACTGAAAACAACCAACTTTATTTTTGTGAGAGAGGTATTGTTAAATACTAAATCTCCCGCTAGGTGGCGTCGAGACTAATTATTTCTGCATTTATTGCTGAAATACTTTAACTTGTCAAATATTAATTATTATTTTTAATTGATAAACTAACGTTTAAACAAGATTTTTTATGCATAGCACAAAGGGTAGATAACAAATATTATAATCAATAATTATCAATTAAAATGAGAAAACATAAAATTGAGGCGTTGTCAATCCTTTTAATTTAATAATTTATTAATCAAGTTTTTTTTCTAATTACATAAAAATATGCCAGCGATAATAAGGCCAACGGTTTTCAAACTTTTCTTAAACGATATATAATAATAAAAATTTCAGAATACAATTTATATTAAGTGTTTTTAGGCACCAAAAGAATAAAGACGTACCTATTTTATTAGAGTTACATTGGCTTAGATCATTTTTGGTATTGCATTAACACAGATATATATATATATAGTATTACCTTCACATTGTACTTTGTGGAGAAAGCATATAATGGATGAACTCTAAGGATTTAATACGTAAATAAAAAAAAGCCTTTGTATATTTTCCCAGAAGCATTGCTCAACATTTGCGGCATCTTCGCTAGTAGCTTTCCAAGTTCTGCTTCCGAGAGCTCCGTTGCAACTTCTCCCTCGTTCTTGCAAACGGCTCCGTAAGCAGAAAGGGATGTCTAAACCGAACTATCAAAAACGCGTTTAACTACCGACTGATCGTTTCAACCACCGTTGAAACCGCTGAATAGAAAACTTCTAGTAGTGTGCTCTAAGCACAGATCTGAAAGAAAGCAGATGTCGCTAATGTATATAAGGTCTTTCTGCTCCTAGGCCTCAGATAAAGAAATAGTTTTAATATGTATTTTTTGCATTTTATAATCCTACTATTATTAATTTATAAAATCGGGTTCTTTATAACAAGTTATATTGTGTAATTATTATTCATGGCCTCAGTGGTCAAGCTCTAAGGCCGATAAAGCCAATTCGAAGATGACGGGTTCAAATCCCGACGTCCGTAAATAAATTTTAAGTGATTAATTTATGCATTGTCACAAATAATTCGTTAAAAATAATATTTACATAGTATATTTGCGGCACGTTCAGGGGTGGAAAATACTCTTAGTAGCGTCCTGGTGTAAGACTACCATTCTGAAACGGTGCTTGAAATGGCTTTAGGCGTATTTGGTGACCAGTTCTGAATAGTCAATTACTTCCCCACTTTCATTTTCCCATTTCCTCCCCTTCCCCAATACCTTCAGACTCAGAACCTGCCCCAATTGGGATGCCGTGATCTCACAGGCTCCAGACTGGAGCAGATGGGACTCTTGTGTGGTGTTTACAAATAATTATGAGTGACAGCTGTTTCGCCTGCTAAAGGCGCTATCAAACTATCATTAAAAGTGCTGAAAATAAAAATCTTTTGACAAAATTAATTTTTTTGTTACCAGTGCCCTTATCGATTTCTGAATAAATCGTCGAAAATTATTAATGGTTATATTACCCTGAAAAGTTTCCCAAAACGTAAAGTAATCCAAATTGTTATTTATCCAATTTCGGAGGCATCCCACAGCATCCCCAAAGATGACATATTATTAACCCAAATTATTTTCCTCAGGACCTCCTGTGTGGAGCTCATGTAAAAAAAAGTGTTTCGCTACATTTGGTGATTTAGGTGGACAAACGCATTCGCCGCAAAGACCCAGAAAAACCTCACCCAATGAACCAGGGCATCCCTGTAAGTCACCAAATGTAGGGAACCACTTGGGGTGAACTGAGATGTTGGTTATCCAACAAATGGTTGTCCCATATTTGGAAGAAGTGTAAGGATTTTTCTTTTATAATTATATAAGTAACTGTTGTATATCTAAAAGCTTCCGAGCTTGTTACATAGAGGGTAGTGCTAAGAGCTGTCCCGAAAATCCGCAAGATGGCGGTAAGTTTAGTTCGGAGTGTGTACACCAGGGGGGCCGAGGGCCGGGGTGCAGGTGGCAGAAGCTCACATAATTCAGATCCATTCTAGCTGGCTTCTAGTTAGGTCGACTATTCGCAGTCACAACATTTGTAATACGCTAAGTGTCTATTAATAAATCCAGATTAAAATAAAGAACTCTATTATTTCAAAGAAGTAATCTTCTTCCACGACGAGTCGGAAAACCTGATTGTGTGAATACAACAATTGGTGAACACAACAGTAACTAACTTCGTTACACGGTCACGCCCAAAATACACTTCTATTAGTTAACCTCTTCAGTCCTTGTAACATATTCGTGTTGACACATTAAGCGCGCACTACCCCCACTTTGACATTGTATCACCAGATTTGCTCCCCGGGGAACAAAATGTTATAAAAGTTAGCTAAAAGTTGGTACAACTGTCATCCAAATTTGGCCCAGTTCTGCTGTCGTGGGAGGAACTGACGTTGTTGTTATTTTGTTAACATTTTGTTTTTACGACACGTCATAAAATATACAGCATTTGTTATTATATTATATTATTTTTATTACCAGTTTTGGAAAGCCTGTCAAAAATGACTGGAAAATGTTGTTTCGAAATGTGCGCACGTGGCTATTTTAGAAAAGTAATAAAAATAGAATGCATTCATCTCTCACACCGCTCCGTCTGGAGCCAGTGAGACTACGGCATCCCCATTAGAGGTTAAATTGTGAGACTGAAGGTATCGGAAAGGGGATGAAGAGGAAGGTGAGAAGGTACCAGGATTCAGATATAGCCACCAAACACGGCCAATGCCATTTCTAACAATGTTTTAATTCTGAATAGTGTTCTTACACCAGAGCGATACTGAGAATATCTTCCACTCTGGAATGTGACGCAAATATACTATGATATTTTATTTTAATTGAATGATTTGTGATAATAATACGTTCAGAAGCTCTATGTTTTCTCATTTATAACGACGTAAGACGTTTCAGCAGATCTCTCAGGACTAAAACTTTCCCAGCTCTAGTCGTAGTCCTTTCCTAGTTCCAGCTGCCCGCAGCTAGTGGGATGTTTTATGAGACGACGCCGTATTCCCGCTGGAAAAGAAGAAGATGGAGAGATATGTAATTACGAATGTTGAAGAAAGTGCGCTAATATTTAAAACGGTAAAATTGAAGCAAACATTGTAAAAATGTTTAATAAAAACGACTCGTTTAAAATAGAGCAAAAATCTCTTGGGGCTGTCTAAAACAGAATTTAATGAAACACTGTGAATTTTTCATACATATAACCTGTAAAATAACTGAAACAGACGCGAAAATAATAATTTTCGGAGAATACTTTGTGATTTTTTTCTATCGGGGGAATTTCATATAATGTGCGTTTCGGCGTGGAAAGTGTATAGATATTATCATAAAAAATAACATATATTTTTTAAGTGCTTAAAAATTTCAAATCATTAAGGGGGATATGTAAGAAATCGGTAGAAATTCGGGTAGCGGCGGCTGAAGGAAGCGGGCAAAAAAGAAGGTGGTATTGCTCAGATCTGGTGACAAAACACGGCTAAAGCCATGTCAAGCAACATTTCGATTTTGAATTGGGTCTTTTACCGGAACGATACTTAGATCTTATTATATTTGCCTCCCCACTCCCTTCAACCCCAATTGGAACACCGTAAATCTACTCCCTTCGGGGAGTTGGGACTCTTGGGCGATATTTTATTTCTCTCTGGTTGACATCGAACAAACTGATGTTGAATCCTTAAAAAACTGATTCAATTCTCTGTGCAGCAACGAGCTGACAAATATCATTGAAAATAATAATTATTGATATTTCTGACGGCGGTCAAAATTTTGGAGGTCAGTCTGGGCTCTGACCTTTCACTTTAAAGGTCACGTAAATAGGATTCTTAGCTCTAAGTTGACTACAGTTAAATCAATGGAAGAGTCATTTCAAGAGAGGCAACTAAATTACTAAAGCAATATTCGCCAATCCTACCAAATGCCAAACTAATCAACTCCTATCAGTCTTTAGCGTCCAGTATTGCTGATTATCGGAGATTCTAAATGAATAAAAACGTATGTTTCTGAAATATATTTTCACAAAAAAACCCTAAAAAAATAATTATTAGTAATTGGTTATAATAAATACATGCTAACAATAAAGTGTCTACATTCGTATCCGAAAATGGTAAAGACGTGGTGTAATATTCTCCAAGTGCTTAAAATATTTATTTTTATCTTTATGAGTAAAACCTTAAATTGTAATATTTAATTAAATGAAGACAATATTAGCGAAACACGAACGAAAATCTGGAAACAAAAAATCAGAAAAAGATATTGACACCTCTGGGACTTAAACCGACGACCTTCAGCTTTCCGGGATGCGACACTATCTTTAGTCTAGTTCGTAGTCGAAGTATGATACAGTTAAAAATGACCGAATCAGAGAGGGACACATTAGCTCAGTTGGTAGAGCCGTGACCCGGAAAGCCGAAGGTTCTGGGTTCGAGGTGCCAATATCTTTTTCTGATTTTTCCGTTTCCAGATTTCCGATTGAGTTTCGCTAATATTGTCTTCGGTTTTAAAATCAATGATATTGCATTGGTTAAAATATTGTTCAGGTGAATCAAAATGTTGTCCAAATAAAAACAATATTTTTCAAATGGATTGTTAAAATACTGTGTGTATGTAAGATATCATGAAATAATGGTATAAAACCATTGACGTATGACTTGGTCGAAGTATAAAACCATTAACTTAATATACCGTACGGTCGATGTATGAAACATATACATTTTGTAAAATTTGGTAGATTTTGGTCTAATTTGGTAAAAAAACTTGAAAAAAAAAATTCTCTGATATTTTTATGTAGATCCCCAGTTATATCAGAGAATATGTCTTTATCCACTGGGAATTTGAATTAGTTATTTAAGAAAGTTATCTACTTAACACATTAATAAATTACTTTATAATTTTTAAAAAGTTATGTAAAAAAATTGGAATCTGGGTTCTTTAAATATAACCCATAATGGAGTGCTGATACCTACCCTGATTGAGGTATGGAACTATGAGAGGAAGAATAAAAGTAAAAAAAAATGCTGTAAAAATGAGATTCCTGAGACGTATGTATGATAAAACCACGTACGATCGTAATGAGTAAGATTAAGAAAGGGACGCTCAGATAATTTGAGCGTGTAGAGCGAATGAACGAGGAAAAGAGTATAAGGAGAATATACATCGCACATGTGAAAGAATGGCAAAAGTCGGGGATGCCCGAGGAAGACTCGGCACGACCAAGTTAATCAGGTTCTTTAGTCGGGCCATGTCAGGTACGAGAGTCAAAATAATAGAAGACAATGTATGAGACGATGTGTGAGGCAAGGAATGTACGCCAAGACCGAGTTGTTTGGCGGTCTGTCCTCTCCCCCTACCCCTGCGGTGAAACGGCGCGATGGTAAGTTAGTTGGTTGGAAAGAGACACGTAAAATGTTAATGTCTGTCTAGTATCTAGTAGGTACGAGAAGATTGATTCAATCCAGAAGTTCACAACAATTTATTTATTTTATTTATTGTTTCTTTACATATCATTTCTATGTACAATTTAATTTTTAACCTCACTAGGACAAGCCTGTGTCGAGATTAATAATTCTACAAAGTAGCAAAATATAACACAAAATAATATGAGTATTGAAGTACAATATTGTTACAATAATGTGCAATTAAATTTCAGACAATGGTACTCAACGCAGAAGGCGTCTAGTACATCGCATTGTAAATATGAAGGGTGACCATAGTGTTGACATCTTAAATATTTTTGCAATATAATGTGGTATTAACGGAAAAATGATTTTTACAATATAATAATAATTGGTATTGATTTAGCAGGGCAAAGATTGAAAAAAAAAAGATTCTTTCAATCTAAAATGCTATCAAATTAGCAGGGCAAAAATTAGAAGAAAAAATTTTTTACAATATAATAAGCTATTAATTTAGCAGGGCAAAGATGGAAAAACTATTTTTACAATATAAAATACTATCAAATTAGCAGGGCAAAGATGGAAAAAATAATTTTTACAATATAAAATGCTATCAAATTAGCAGGGCAAAGATGGGAAAACTAATTTTTACAATAATAATATTCTATTAATTTAGCAGGGCAAAGATAAAAAAAAATATTTTCACAGTATAAAAATTATTTTACTTATTTCTTATTTACCCTTCTAATAATGTTGATCGTCTTCCGATGTTGTGCCCTTTTTTAGCTAAGTAGCTGGACTATTATTGACATCAATATCGATTATAATCAATGCATATTTGAAGAAAGTGATGTTAGAACTAAATTAAAAACCTTATATTTTAACCAAAGATTTTAACAATTCGGCTGGTCCTGCTAACATTCTTCAAACTTTTCTTATCGAAATGCTTATCATTTACTCTTTGTTTTTTAATAATATAATGATACTCATATAAAACTTATTTTCACTTAATTTATTTTTGACAGCAACCGGTTTCAGCATGTTAAAGCCAGGAAATAAGTTTTATATGTATTGTTTTATTACCATGTTATTCCACCACGAATTGTTTGTATCAAAAATAGAAATTCATTATTTTACTAAGCCTTTTAATTAATATTTATAACTTGTCCCTAAAAAATTGACCCCTTTCCGAAAAATATGAAAAGCAAGCTTTTAATCTCTAATCTTTAGGAAAACGGTAATAGGTATAGGTATTTGACAGAATTTTTCATTGTATGCCAAGTCCTCTCTTAGGGTGTCTTATTTTGTCAAAGCTTTTAAATTTATTTAATTTCGCTTGTTTTTTCACTGGTCTGCGCTTGGTTTTTGTTTCTTTGTCCATTATTTTTGTTTTAAGTTCCAAATTCAAAAACCGCTCTATTTTTAAAACCGATCCAGATGCACACAATACACATGCACACTGCACAGTGACAGAATGCAAGTGCTCGCGCATGCGTACCGCGGCCAGAACCTGTTTGTGCGAGACCGAGATAGATGTCATACCACGCCGCTCCAATCTGACAGATCGGTTTAGGCCCTCGCCGCGTGCGGAGCTCTCGCTTAAATTTTCCAACGATCTCCGAAAACGAATCGCGATCTATTTCCGAAAAGAACTACTAAAAAAAAAACAAAGTGTACCTTATATTTTTCAGAACATAAAATAATACGAATGTGATGACCTAACTATTTCCAAAGTGTAATAAAAACAACTATCGATACCTAAATAATTTGTGACCAAACAATATTAAGTATAATATTTTTAAACACCTTCAAGGTACCTCCATAATTTTCGCTATTCTGCGTTCCTGTATTTTTAACCAAATAAAATTAAGTGTTCGTTAATTGATTGGAATTAAATTATAATAACTAATAACAAACTTGCGTAATGTGCTAACATTGGTAACATAAATAAGTGTTTTATTTTAGTCTACATTTAAAACGGTGTTTTATAATTAAATTAAATAAGTAACAATATTTTTGTAGAATTTAACAGTATTCAAATTATGCTCGCGTGATATTTTTGTTGATGTATCGTGTCGTGGAATGATGTCTTTTTCGAACATGGTTGTCGTGTTTGGATGAAAGTTTTTGAATTTGAAAGAAGATAATATTGTGAAGTGAGATACGTTTAGTGTTATTGTTTCGTTGGTGTTAGCTTTCGACTGTTTTCGGTTGAAACAAGTGACAAAGATTGTTGTTTATCTTGGTGCAACGCGTCTGTACAGTTGGTTCTTCGATAGGATTGCATCGAGTCTCGTGACACCGGCAGACCACTTCGTTATTTACAAGGTAGGAAAACAAACAAACCTATTAAAGTGTGTATTTTAAGGTACTTAAAATGATAAAATAAGGTTTGATGATGTCTTCAAACCTTTTATCAATGAATTTTGTCTATCAAAGTCTCGCCAAAAAGTTCAACTAAAATATTAAATAAGCGCCTACCTACCTATATCATAGTTTGATATAAAATTTGCCGAAATTTGTATGTGTAGGTATCTTACCTACCTTCCTACGAAAGCGTGTTTATTTCTAAAATGGTTCCATTATAGTTGGTCCGCCGACAATTACGACAATACGCCGGCGTACTTATACGCAATGTGCAGTTTAGGAATACAGTATACCTAATCACACAAAATATAACTAAGTGAACCCGAAGTTATCTACAGTACAGAGAGGATGTACCGCCGAATAACAAAAGTATAAAACATATTTTCAGTCAAATGCATCAAGGAAAAATTTGCTTGGAAACGTTTGATATTCTTACCAACTAATCATTAAGGAAAAGTAGTCGACTTTACGTTTGAAATTCTTAAACAATGTCCAAAAAGTAATTTATAGTGAAAACGGATTAAATGTCGAGTCCACATAGCACTCTTTTTAGGGTGAATTGCCTTAAACAAAACCAAAAAGTCGAGTCACTATTATAGTTTCATATAAAATTAGCTACAATTGCATCTGTAGGTAAGTACCTACCTACCTACTGTATTTTCGGAATAAAATAGGAAAAAGTGTTAACAAATATAACTCACTTGTAATTTATTTTATTTTATTAAGAATTAGGTGTTTTTATTCAATTTATTAGTATTAACTTTATCAAAACTTGTAAACCTCGTTGTAATATTTAATCAACGAGTTTCATAAGCTTCAATGCGTTAATCATAATAAATTGAATATTTATTATAAACTTACAGAAGAGTAAAAATTAAAGGACTGGTTTATCCAAGACACTTCTAGGTTGTAAATGTATTCGGGTAGAACTTCGCAATCAAACCAAAAAGACTAGACCAAAAATATGGAAAGTAATTAAAGATAATGTTTAATAATAAGTAATTAAATTGATAAAAATGACTGGTTGAAATTTTAGTATAGTGCCAGTCTATAAAGGATCTGGGTTCGAGTCCCAGATGCGACCGTCACCTTTTTGAAGTGAAAACTTCTTTAGCACCGTTGAAATTCGAAGAAAGCGACACTAAAAAGAGACCAACACATCTACATCTATAGGATTTAACCTGCGAGAGAAAGAGATGGAATAATCGATCTCCTTTTTGTGCGGTGCTTCGTAGCCTCCCCACTCTTGTATACTTTAGCTTTCTGACGGTTTCACTTCTACCGCGTGTGAACTGCACACTTGTATTTTATTTTAGTTTCTGTCATCTCGTATCTATTTCATATTTTCATTGGGAATTGTTGATAATATCTCCATTAACGATCCTACCTACCTATTTAGATATTTTAATACAAATAATAGTTGTTTCGCGTGCACAATAAAACACAACAATTCACATATAAATGTATTTATATTCGTATTAACGGTGTGCAAATACCAAATTTATTATGTCAATCAAAAACAAGTGTATCTGACGTTTTATTGACGGCGTATAAAAATATCAAGAGAATTTTCAATTTCTAATACATACATGAGTATTAAATAAGCCTAGCCAAAATCATAAATATTTTTTTAAATCGTCGAAAACGTGAAAAAATAACAATAATTTTGTATTTCTGTGTCTCGGTGCGGTATAAATATTCGCATATTTTTGTGCTACCAGCTATTTTAAAAGAGTTAAGTAATTAATTTTAAAAAGGAACAACTTTCCCGACTAACTTGGGAACTGTGGGAATCTACCGGCCTAAATTAATCGTGTAAAAAGTCTCGAAAACTAAAGCAATAAATATTTTTCCGAGGGAAAATATTTTTAAATATTTTATTGTTTAAAACCTTGAAAAAAAACATGTATTTACTTACTTAATAAATTTTGAACTTGTTCCTCTAGAGCTGCGTTTTGATTAAATGTACCTACTCTAGTTTTTTAACTTTTAGCCTGCTCAAATATTTACACATAAAAAACCGAGAATATCCAAAGTAAAGCAAACTAATGGCTTGGTTATTATTTTACAGTAAATTTAATATGAAACGTGCATTTTATTGATATAATCACTAGTCTACTTATGGGTTTTGGAGAGGTCTAATAAGAACGGTACGACATCATATCGAACACAGAGATCATCTTCCACAAGTAACTGTAACTCGAACAATAGATATTTTAGGATAGTTATCTATAAATAATGTGTTAAACCCTCGTTTCAAACATGCCTACGTTCAGTATTTTTTATCCAGACATCATTATTTTTCAGTTGTTGTATTATAAAACCAGTCTCTGAGCTTTTAAACCAATGATTTATTGTACATCAATGCTTACAGCATTTGTAAAGAAACTTTTGTGAGGCCAAACAAATTTTACTTTCCTGTAATACATTTAATAGAACTCCAATAATGTTTTTTTTTATATAATTGACACTGCAAGTTTATTTTTTTTTATTGTAATATAAAAAAATGTGATTTACATATAATATTATATATTTTACAAAATATTATATTAAAGGTCAGAAAAGAGGAGCTATTGTGCCTGATAAGGTAGACACGATTCTTGCTTAGGTTGTAATTTATAATATGTTTTGTATTAAATATTTACTTTTTACTGTAAGTTTTTTTTTTAAATTATTTAATTTTATTTATTCGTTCTGATTGGTTGATGATACAGCATTATTCAGAAGGGAGGTTATTAAAGTTAATGGTTTGGAAAATATAATGATTTTGCATTTGAGTTGTTTTATAATTAGGTTTAATTAATTGGTTTCCATTTCTCATTTTTTGTAAAATTCTTGATATTCTTTGTTATTTTTTTCTTTAAGTAAATATTTTTATAATGGAAGCTTGCTTAAATATATTTGTTATCGACATTTGGTAATGGAAACAATTTAAAAAGTGATTCTGTTGAGATGGTACAATTTTTTCTTTAATATAACTTTAATGAAAGATTCTTTGCGAAACTTTTACTGAGTTTAGATTGTTTTTGTAAGATTATTTTTGTGAGATGTAAGATGAAAAATTTTGAAAATTTTTCTCATAAAAATCTTGCCACTTTTATAATAGAGCAGTGATGAGACATGGGTCTTTAAAATACTAGAAATTAGGAGGGAGTTAACACGGCAGCTCATATCTCATTCCAAAGATGAGTTAATGAGCATTTTTAAATTGGTAACACTTTTATAAGCTAGAAAAGTATATACCGTTCCTCCTTGACAATACAAAGTGTGCAATTCACACACTGTAAAGGTGAAACCTTCATAAAACTAAAGTGGACAAGAGTGGGAAGGCTACGAAGCACCGCAAAAAGAGGTGACCGATTATATTACCTCATTTTCTTGCAGCCTAAATCCTGTAGGTGTTTGTGTTTGTCTGTTTTTAATGTCGCTATTTTTCGTTTCATCGAGTTTCAAATCAGAAAGGCTACGAACTTGATTATGATTGCGGTACATATTTTTAAAAGCATTTACTTTTTTATGTTGAAAAACAAACCAAGACTTAAAAAGAAATACCTACTGTTTGTATATAATAAAAATAATAATAATTGTTTCCGCTCGAAATCATTTCTGTTTATATAGAACGATGAAAATGTCATAAAATATCATTTCATACCACACAATAGGTAAAACAAACAATAAAATCTTATTCCAAGGAAGTGTAGGTATTTCGGATGAGAAAGATGTGGAATTGATTTTTCGGTGGGGATTCCCCCACCCTAACTAAATTATGTTTGGAGCATAGAATAAATAAGAACACAGACATTATCTATTCTGTAGGAGCATTAAATGTGTGGGTGGACGACAAATAATAATATCATTGTGACAATACTCTATGGATTTGGGTAAGTAACAAAATTTAAACAAACATGTCACTGAATAACTACTGTCCGTTACACAAACAAGTTAGAACTTTAATTATTATTTTGCTAGAAATCTTTAGAGAATTGTGCTATTCTACACGTGTATGTCTTTCTATTATATGGTAGCTACCTTAGGATGCGAGGTTTTATGGTTATTAGAGACTTTAAGTAACCTTTTCATTACGCAACCCAAATTTTACCTACAGACATAAAATGTTAATATACAACTCTGGGGTAGAGTACGTATTTAGTTTTTACTAAAACGTTGTATGCACGGCTATATATTTAATAATGTTTCGTAATACCTACATCGTTATTGTTTTATAATCGAAATGAAACTTATGGAGAATAATATATATATAAATACCTATGTAATTTATTAGAATGGACATTCAAATTGACTCTGTTTTATGAAGCCGTCCTGCAGCAAAAATAAAAAAAGATCAAATTCTTTAATTATGACTTAATGTCCGGGTTCAATCTTCCCCATAGGAAAAACTAAACCCTTCCACACGCATTTCCACAAATGATCATCTAGTCTATCCACGCTATGCAATTGCACTAAGTATAATAAATACAAAACAAGAATATCATGTCAGCCTACCCGAGACCAAATGGGAAAATAATTCACCTACTCCAGATATTTTCATATCAAAGGGTTCGGCTCGGTGGAACTCCTAACTGTGCCTATAAATCCTACTGATCCCTCAATATAAATATTTTTTAAAATTTTCGTAATCCTACATGTATTTAAAATGACTGAGTTTTGCATTTTTATATAAGTCTAAATTTTTTGACAAAACTAATAAGCCTAAATTTTGAATGAGAGAGCTAAATCTAATGCCAGTAGCCGAAATAATAAAGCCTAATATTTTTAGGCTTATTATATTAAAAAAGCTTATTATAATTTTCTGTTTTTACTACTACTTTTACCTTATTATCTTTTTTTCGTTAAAATATTTTGTGTTTGTTTACCTTTGTGGAATGTGTGGGACTGCACCATCCTCCACAGATACTGGAATAAACATTTATTACTTATTATAATCCGAAAATCACACATTCCCAATTTTGTTCAAAAGTGTGCATACAGCAATTCTCTACTCCAAGGAGGAAAAGGTAGATAACAAACATTTCAATATCACTATCTATACACATTTATTATAATTATATACCTCAATTCCTGACATTTTTGGAGTCAACTTTTGGTCTCCGGTGATTCTTTTTTTTCTCTTCATAACCAAACAATTGTTTCTTCTTCAAAATGTCATAACTGGTCACTCTGACAAATAACTGCTTAATTCTGATCCTCCCTTTCCAATACCCACTGATTTTTGAAGTGAAACTTCTTTAGCACCGTTGTGATTTGAAACTCGTTGAAACTGAAGCGAGCGATACTAAAATAGACAAACACATACATTTATAGGATTTAGCCTGCGAGAGAATGAGATAGAAATAAAATAGATTATAATGAAACAAATAAAAAACTTTATTCCACTTAATTTTATTTGACCGTAACCGGTTTCAGCTCGTCAGAGCCATCTTCAGACTGGAGTCAGTCTGAAGATGGCTCTGACGAGCTGAAACCGGTTACGGTCAAATAAAATTAAGTGGAATAAAGTTTTTTATTTGTTTTATTATAATCTATTATAATGGACTTCCACCACGAATTATCAGTTTCAAAAATAGAAATATTAGAAATAAAATATTCATTTATTTCGCTGGTACTCGGTTCCAATACAATACAATAAATCCACGTTCCCACGCAAGTCTACTTTAGTCTAGTGGTATAAAAGCGCCTGTTGAATTATTATTATAGCCTTATACCTAAGCGGCCAGACATTCAGCGAAGGATCGAATTCTATGAAATCCGGAAAAAAAAATATATATTTGTAAAATCAATATGAAACCACTCAAATCACTCCCAAAATGAACAGGAAAAAAATTTACAAAAGAAAATCTAGCCACTCTGAAGAAGAAAACAAAAATACTAAGTACTCTTTTCTACTTTAGTTTTGCTTAATGTTTCACTTCTAACGCGTGTGAATTGCGCACTCTGATTTATGTTTACAGTTGAAAAGAAAATGTCACCCGAGACCAAAATTTCATTTACATTTCTTACTCTAAAAAATAATGTCAGTAATCACTTGTTAAAATAACTCAAGTGCGTCCATTAACACTCTGTACAATCTTATTTAGATAATTTACGTTCATTTTTTTACACCAACCCATAAATTTGAATAAAATATCTGTTACAAGATAAACAACGTTTTTTAACAGAAACAATAAATTCTACACATAGCATTAAAACATTTGTTCGTAGTAGGTTTACGTGTAAAATATTGCTGCCTCTACACCAATTGGATTTATTAACTCTTTGGGATGGGAGATTTATGACAAAATACACTATTTATTTAACAGTTTAAATAAAATGTCTTATTTGTAGAGGGTAAAAAAATATACGTAACGTATGAGCTATTCGTGTTGGTTTAGAGAGATTTATTTTAAGTGGATAATAATGTTTTCTTGTTTGTGTGAGTCACATAATTAGTTTTTCGTATTATTTCTTGTCGATAAATTATATTAGATTAAGCATGTACATTATCCACGTTTCATTGTGTATATTTGTATGGTTATTTTTTTTTTTAAGCATTCGAATGTGAATATAGCGTCCAATTATTTTTAAGTTATGCCTTTTTAATTTGTGTAGGTACCCATCGATAGATCCGTATCTCAAACATTCTTAGAAGTTTACTATAAAAAATTACAATGTTAGAACGAAAAAGTCTACACCTTAGGTCGAATAAAGTTTTTTTATAGTTTTTCAAATCTTGTTAAGGTTTTAGTACATTCCACATGACGATGTTGTAAAAACATATCTTCCTCACCATTTTAACAATTTTATAAGTACCTACCTATCTATTAATTGTTTTTGTGTTTAATTCGTAGAACTCCATTTCATTTATTTTATTTTTAAGTTCTGCAAGTATTTTACTTTGGTTTTCATTTATTATAAAATCATTTTAACCGGTAATAAATTAATTTAAGCACCTTCAAAGTGGAAATTTAAATTCTTTTAAATAAATCGTCTCACAGTGGTCAAACCACAGTTTGAAAACGCCCTGAAAAAATCTAAAATACTTGCAGAACTTAATGTTAACATAAAACTTAACTTAATTTATAATTTATTAACTTTTTTTAAATTTTACAGGTGTTTTCAATATAGAAAAATGAACAAGAAACAGTTATCACTTCAAAAAGTTTTAGAAATGACTCACCTTACGTTTAACTACTTAATACCAAAAAACTCAAACACATTTAATTAGGCAAATGTATTATAAACGTTATTGTCAAATTACTTTTTTGGGGTTTCTTAAAAAATATTTAATAAAAAAAAGTTAAATTTTTTTTTTTCAAAAGGTTGTCATTTTATTTTTTTTCTGGGTAACTTTTAGATTTGAATAAAACGCGTGGTAAAACCGATTAGATCATATTTCTAACCAAGATAGTAAGCGAGACACAACGATTTTTATTAGATCTACTACCTGGTATCCGGCATGCGTCGCAATGCCATATTCAAAGAAACAAATAGTTTCTCCCTACATGTCCTTTCCGTGCGTCCCTGTTCCCCTCCCGCATCTCCTTCCTCTTCTGCGCTCCCTTTCTACCTTCCCCGTATGTTCAGTTTTCAAACAGCTAGCGTGCCACCTATTACAATTTTTTTTTTCAAATTTTCGTTTTTCATATATTACAAATATTCATGTTTGTATATTATAAGAACAATCAATCAAATTTGGTACCTACCATGGGTACCTATTTAGAATATCTATAATTTAAAAAATTCAAAGACAATTCTTTAGTTACAAAAAAAACACAGCTGACAATTAAATTCAATTTCGTCAAACGCGCGAAATGTCAAATGTGCGAATTTAAAAAAGTCGTTAAGTTTTCTGAAATTATTCAATTAAAAAAAAAAAACAGCTGCCTAGTAAATTCAATTTTGTCAAACGCGCAAACTGTCAAACGTGCGAAGTTAAAATAGCAGTTAAATTTTCTGAAATTATCCAATTTTCATAATTTTTCTTTCTGTAAGATCCTTCTACAAAGTATTAGAAAACTTTAAAAAAAGATGAATGAAATAGTTAAAGTCGATCTGAAGTTATGGTGTGACCAAGGGAAACACGGATTCATTTTTATATATATATATAGACACAGAAATGAGATCGGAAAAGTTATCAAATTAGCCTAAGGGGTTAATTGCGGATAATATTGGTGCAATAATAATACAAGTCGAGTCGTGATTTCCCCTTGTACAGAGCGTTAGGTCGGTTGCGGCCGGTTACCGGTTCGACGTCTGTCTCGCATCAAATTAATTAGCCGCCTCGTTCAATGAGCATTCATTATATTAATTCGGCCATAAATATCGGTCCGACCACACTGCATACACCAGCGGGGAGCTAACTTTTCTGGTATCGTATGAACATTTAATAAATTCATACCGGCAAAGGCTCGACTTACATAACCGTCTGAATTATTTCACTGGGAAATTGCTGAAGATTGTAGAATGAATTGATGGCTTGAGAACGGGGTGATTATAAAGGAAATAAGGTTTTAGAATTTCGTTTATCTCGGCGTTTTGAATTAATAAGATAAATTCCAACATGAATTTAGCTTTACAGTTATTGCTTTCATTCCGAATCAAAAGAATATAAAATTTCAAAGCATCATAGCTCATTGTGGCAATGATATTTGCGTTCACCTCACAATTCCAAAAACTTTTATAGTTTACTACCGAGTTCCCGACATGCGTTGCTATGACACTTAATACATAAATTGTTTCTCTCTGCGTGTCCTTTCCCATTCGTCCCGTTCCCCTTCTCCCCTTCCTCTCCCGCATCCCCATCCCCTCACGCGATCCCACTTCGCCTACTCCGCCTTTCCCCTCCACCTTCCCGCATTCCAAACATTCAGTCCCGGTACATTCAACTTTCAAACAGCTCACGTACCACCTATTGCAATATTTTTATTCAGATTTCATTGTGCCAGAGCTCACCGCTTCTTTTATACAAACCTTGTCCTGACTCTTCCTTGTTCGGAAGTTATGCTCGTACATACATTTCGGCGATTCATTTTTATTTATATAGATCGATTACATCTGAAATTTTTTACAGTTTTTGTATGTATTCTTTTTGAACAATAGTTAAACATATATATATTTAATTTAAATATATATTTGCATTTCAAAGCTTCGTAGCTCATGATGGAAATAGCATGATGAAAATGTGCGTTCCCTGATACTCCCAGCCCAATAAGATGTACAGTTTGGGAGGCGGGTGTGAGTACCGCCGCCGTTTATTGGATAACCAGCCATAGCTCACCCCAAGTGGTTCGCTATATTTAGTGACTAAGCGGGAGTGCCCGGGTTCATGAGGTGAGTTCTAGTTCGTAGCTTTTGCCCACCTTCCGCATGGCGAGCCAGATCGGAAGAGTCTGGTTGAGGGAGGCCTAACCTGGTACTCTCCAGTCGGACTCTCTCCGCCTTGCACCGCAGTGGGAGTGATGGATTCATACGTTCGTCACTCTTGAACACATTGATCCTCAGTTTCCTACCCACCTCCCTACCTTTTCTGAACTTCCTCTCCTTCCATTTCCTTAAAAGACCCGCCATACAGCATCCCCAAAGATGACATACTTCCTGTAGGAATTTTTTCCTCGCGCCCTCCTGAATATAAAATATAAAATAAAATTTAAAAAAAAAACAGTCTTTAATAAACCTGAAGTGTTTTTGACGGAGCATTCTTGCACAAGTCTTACCTGGTTAAGTCTTTAAAAAGAGCTTTTATAAACTATTAATAATCAAACAATTATATCAGTTTTATAAATACATTGTTTTGGATTACTTTATTTAAATATTATATTACTCACAACTACTACTACTGCGAAACTATTTGTATGGCAGTTTTGTAAGACCACCAACTTTTTGAAACCAAAGGTTATTTGTATTTCCATTATAACAAGAAGTTCTGAATATCCAAATGATAATGATAATATTAATAATATTATAATATTTCCATCATCCAAATTCAGCTATAGAACGTATTAATTTACCCAGAAATTTAGGAGGTAGAGGTATAGTCAAAATAACATCTTTAAAACATAATCAGGTAGAAATGCTAAGAAATTTTTTCCATAGGAAAGCTGATAGTTCAGAAATGCACAAAATAATATGCAAGGCAGATAGAAATATTTCACCATTAAATTTATACGACGAGAATGCCAGCATTCTTATAAATACCAACCAGGAATTATTAGATTCCTGGTCAAATAAAATTCTTCACGCAAAACACTTCAATTATCTCAACCAAACATATGTTGACAAATTTTCGTCAAACAAATGGTTGAGTATTGGAGAATTGAGCGCAGAAATAGAAGGCTTTATGCTTGCCATACAAGATAGAGTCATTAATACTAAAAATTATAGGAAGCATATCATCAAAGATGCAAATCAAATTGATGATTTATGTAGAAAATGTTTGGCTTTTCCGGAAACTATAGAACATATTATATCGGGATGTTCTGTATTAGCGCCGTCCGAGTATACATTTAGGCACAATCAAGTTTTAAAAATAATTCACCAAAGTTTGGTAATTAAACATAACTTGATTGACTGCCGTAATGTACCATATTATGAATATGAACCAAATTCATTTTTAGAAAATGAATTTTATAAAATTTATTATGATAAAACTATTCTGACAGACAGAACAATTAGTCATAATAGACCCGATATAGTTTTACATGACAAAATTAAGAAAATAACTTATATCATTGATGTCGCTATACCAAATTCTTGTAATATTCAGAAAACTGTTTCTGAAAAAATAAGAAAATATACAGATTTAGGAAATGAAATTAAAAGAATTTTGCATTCTCAGACTATAAAAATATTACCATTTGTTATTTCGGCTACTGGCATTATACCAAGCTCTCTCATTCAAAATTTAGGCGTATTAGATTTGTCAAAAAATTTGTACATAAAAATGCAAAAGTCGGTCATTTTAAATACATGTAGGATTACGAAAGATTTTTTAAATATTTATATTGAGGGATCAGTAGGATTTATCGGACCAGTTAGGATTTCATCAGAGCCGAACCCTCTGATATGAAAATATCTGGAGTCGGTGAAATATTTTCCCATTATGTTTCTGGTGGATTGACGTATTGTTCTTGTATTGTTTTATTCTTATATAGTGCAATTACATTGCGTTAATTTACTAGATATTCATTTGTGGAAAAGTGTGTGGAAGGGTTTAGTCTTTCATTTGGGAAAGATTCAACCCGGACATGAAATCTGGAGCATCAAAATAACGCGGGAGTATAGGATTATGTATCTAATTTCGATGTCCATCAACAGATGTCGTTAGTGTACGTAGTTATATGTAGTTTTGAGATATCTCAACAGATGTCAGTAGTAGTACCTTAGGAGAGTGGCAAATGTCGCGATTTTTTTATTATTTGAATAACTTGTCTAGGTTTTTTTTGGAGATAAAACACCCCAAAGGTGCTGTTGAACGGGTACTTTAACGTATTCTTTTTTGAGTGATAGAATGCTCTCATAATATTAATAGAATCCATAGAATTTAGGTTGAATAATACAAATTGTTAATTTAGTATTAAATTTAGTCCCTTTCGAGTGACCGGCCGTGTCCTTCACGCCTATTTGAGGCGTCTAAACAAGGAATTAACGGGGCGTAAAATACATCGATCATCGAACCGTTTCTTGAGCCGCTTGAATAAAAAAATCTGATTGATTTTCGGGTCAGAAATTATTGTGACCCAACACCTAAGCGCTACCACCCGTCCAGGAATACAAAACGTACAAAATATATTTGGTTAATTTCTTAAAAGTCCGGAATAAAACTATATAAAATCTAATTAAATGCTGTAATTAAATTAATATGAATGTGGTTACTTAAAATAGGTTCTATTATTAGATAATTATTAACAGCACTTTAAATTATGTTGTGTTGTAAAATCTATGATGCAATAGAAGTTCAGTGCTATGAATCGCAAGAAATCACATGTCCTATCAATAAATCGCACATACCCTGTGAAAAAATCTATCGGTTTCCATATTATAAAATATCTTACAATTAACAATTATGTTATCAATGTTATCATTTGAGTAGGTGAATAATAATATTGCAACTATTAACAATAGATATAGTAAGAGAAACTTGAGATGTGTCGATTAACAGATTTAAATGAAGTAAAATAGTAATGTAACTCTTACAGTTGTTTCAGGTAATTTTTTAATTTAGTTTGGAATTTACTTTTATTTTCAATAATTTTTACTTCTAATGGGAGTTTGTTGAAATAATTTATACCATGATACAGATAGGAATTTTGGATGTGCTTGGTATTAAATTTTGGGATTTTAATATTGTTTTGATATCTTGCTGAGATATTGAAATGTAATTTTTTTAGCTGTATTTCTTTGAAAGTTTGTAGAATTGAATATTTTTTATATAAATTGTCTATTGTAGTTACTTAACATTTATAAGGTAGGTAGGTAGAACTACCTATCCAGCTAATTTAAATTAGAATTTTTATCCGGAAATCAGTTTTTTTAATAGGAAAGATGTGTTTTCGCTGTCTTTTTTTATGAACTCCATTATATTTGCTCATGGTGCTTTTACATTGGGTATGTATATGCAATGTTTACAATCTTCTGCAGACGGTTTAGTAATAAAAATGGTTGCGCCGTGTTATTGGACAAAGTTTTAAAAATATCATATTAAATTACGTATAAGAAATAATATTTTGAGATGAAAAAAAAAATTGGTATGTCTTACGGTCTGGTAATAAGCTTTCAAAGCTCAATGTTGAAGGGAATTATCTCTACGTATTGTAAATTAAAGTACTCCGCCGCTTCTGTCTGTTCGCGATAAACTCAAAAACTACTGAATTTATTTAATATCTAAGGAGCTTTGTATGTACGTATAAGACTGATTACTGTGACTTAATATATTAATAATAACTTCTCTTTTCCAATAACTCTTTAACTTCTTTACCTTCTTCTTATAATCCAAAATACCAACATAAACTCTCTTATTGTAGAAAAATCTGTGTGCATAGTATTATTAAGTGAACATTTTCAACCAATACTAATGAATGTAATCCGAAAACTGTAAACTTCACCCGCCATAACACAGGGTCTTCCCTAGCATGGAGGGTGAAATATCATAAAAAAACTATATGTACTTTCGATTTTTCATGTATTAAATAAATAAATAAAATAACTGAACGTATTTTGATGAAAATTAGAAATTTTTTTAGAACAACTGTCTTTTTATAATTTTTGAATTCCCATCAATGTAATAATACATAAATAATCTTAACGAAAATCTGAAAGAACAAATCGGATATATCCATCCAATAACCAGTTCTTAGAACACTTGTTTCCAATGAAAAATATAGTCGCCAATAATATGGAAAAAAATATTACTTTCAAATGAGGCGAATTGGTAAGGCGTGTGTCCGGAAAGACGAGAGGTTCTGGGTTAGAGTCCCACTTGCGACCGATATCTTTTAAAAAAATTTGTCTCTTTCATATATTCGTTTAGGTTATTAGTGTTATCTTCTTCTTCAATGATATATATTGTTTAATTACGCCTGTCACGTTATCTACATAAAGCAATACAATTTCATGAAATTATTACAGTACCTTAGATTAGAGATTTGTTTACAGTACCTACTTACCATGATAAAACTATAAAATTTCAATTTTATTATGATTTACAAAAAAACCTCGAAAGCCTATTTAAATATTATTCTGTGATAAAATGGGCACGCTCAGTCTACAAACAATTGTTTTAATTTCTTTCGCGTAAAGTTGTACCAACTCTCAAGAATGTTAATAATTCAAGCCAAATGGCATTATGGCTATCAAATTACATTAATTTAAACTGGCTAAGTTATTTATTCGAATCGTTGGAAGTCGGTACAAAAATCACACGGAAAGTTCACGATGCGGACTACCCTTAGCGTCAAGCCTTAAAGTTTTTAGCTTTAACTTCTACAAACACAAAAGGCTTGACAATAAATTAACTTGGCGTGTAAGCTAATGAACGCTTTCTTAGCTAATGACATTACTACATAAGAACTGATAAAAGTTCAGAAAATGGCAAAGAAAACTATTGTGTGTTTTTCTAATACATATTGTTTGAATAGTATTAATTATTTTATTCATTAATATCAAAAAAGTAGATACGAATATTATCGTGCATACATATTCAGAATATTATACATTTTATGAGGAAAAGACTAAACCGTACAAGAAACCTAGCGGCGTTTTGTTTATGCAAAGGTATTCCCCATTTTTCTCTCTGGATTTTGACACTAATGCCAATAGTTTTTTAATGGATATTGACGACTATCATGTTGGTACGTTTTGCCTTTTTGTTAGAACCCTCCAAAAATCGTTAAAATTGCCTGGTTTGAACGCGATCAACAAAAGTTCAGTATAAAAACTGGGCAATGTATTTAAAAAAGAAAACAAAATCTACGGTCTTTTCGAGTATTTTCATCTTATACACATAATATTCGAGTCTTTTCGAGTATTTTCATCTTATACAAATAAAAAAAAAATTAAAAAAAAATAAAAAATCAAAAAAAAATCTTAATAATATCGGTCTAGTTTTGGAAGAGAAAAATGGGTAATACAGCACCTCGATGTCGATGATTTTATATAGGTATTTTCAGCCTGACGTGCAGTTGTACCTTTCGGGGAGTAAAATCGACAGTGACAGCAATACTTTGGTAAAATACCTACTGTTCGAATTTCTCGGCGACCGGATTTCCTCTTAATTGGTTAATTTTGTGTGTATGTACGTCATCCTCTTGAGAGACTATGAATCAGAAGTGTTGCTTGAAATGGCTTCTCTTATGTTTAATGACAAAGCATGTTATTCCCAACTTTCCATATCAATCTAATTCCCCTTCTCTACCACAACATTTAGCCTTACCTTAGTAAACTTTTCATTATTTTATTTACAATTCATTAATATTTACTTTTCCTCTGTCGAAATTTTGTATGCCGGCCATTCCATTTTATATGATCTTCATCTTCTATATTACCACCATAATTTCCAATTCTTACAATAAAAACGACTCTTCGTATACTTAAACTTAAAATATTGGCACTGTTTCGAATTTATTCAATCTATTTTAATCACCATAAATATTTTCCATCAACACAGCCTTAACCACAAAATTTCGGATATTAAAATGTGACAAACATCTTGTTCCCTATCGATTTTCTTAATTTAATTTTAATCTCCCTTATCGATTCTAACTAAATCTTACAAGGCATTTTAATTGATTTACTCTCGTAAGAAGCCCATTTAATTCTAAGAATCTACTTAAAATCTCATCATATCTTGCATCGGACATTGTAATATTACCCAATAGCTTTTAATTGTCACACACAGATGGGACCCGATATCCACGTTCTCGAAACGCGTTTTTCAGGTTCCTATAAAAGGCCAATTAATAAAGAAGATAAAACAAGCCCAGCTTAGTAATGGAGCTTGGAGGAGTTATATAATGAAGCTTCCACCAAACGTCGCCAGCTTTTAAATTACCCGCGTGACCAGTGGCGTCGCGCGTCGGTCGGGAAGTGATTATGTTATTCTTTTTTTATCGAGATAATAATCTTTTCAAATATGTAGAGTTTTTATCATGTGGTGAGAACCAATTTTTTATTTTTCAGAAATAACCAATAAATTTTTTTTACATGAACTCCACACAGGAGGTCCTGACGAAAATGATCCCCTTCAGGGCCTATGTCATCTTTGGGGATGCTGTGTGGAGGGTCTTTTTAAGGAAAGGAAGGAGAGGAGAGTTCTGGGAAGCAAAGGGGTTTAAGAGGTGGGTAGGAACCTGGGGTTCAGTTTGTCTTGGTCATCCACCTCCAAGACCTGGAAAAACCTGACCCCATGAACCCGGGCACCCCTGCTAAGTCACTGAACGTAGCAATGAACCACTTGGGGTGACCTATGGCAGGGGTTATCCAATAAATGGTTCCCGGGGCAACGGTACCCATATCTACCTCCCAATAACTATCACACGAAATAACTACCGAAGTGAAATAACTATTGCACGCTATATTAATTGTTAACCTGGAAGATAAAAATATATATTTGTATAAGTGATAAAATATGTCTTTTAAATAGGTAAATTACTGTTTTAATAAATTTAATTGGGTCATTCCTAGACAGGGTAATCTTTATAATCGTTCAAATTAAGTACAGCTACAAAAAATCATGACGTGTTACAGTTTATTAAAAAAGCGAACATTTTAGATTTTTTGCACGCTAAATTCAGCTCACGCGTGTTTCTGTGTTATGTTAATTATATGGGGCATAATTCTGGGCGAATGAAGTTAATTAGACAAGATAACTCCGCCTTTTTAATTTAATTAACGCCGCCCAACTTATGCGTATAATCCTAAATAGAACAGACTGTAATTATTACAGAGAGGAGATCATTTTGCAAATTCGGTACTGCAAAAATGACGCAAAAAAAATGTCACGACCTGCAATTTTTCGAGGATGGGCAATACGGATAATTTTGAGGTTTTTGAATACCCGTGCAACAGACAATAACATGTCGTTTATTTACATTAGCTCCACGGGAAAATAATTCTCCTCAGGACATATGTCATCTTTAGGGATGCTGTGTGGGGGGTCTTTCCGGAAAGGAAGTTCCAGGAAGGAAAAAGGTATAAAGAGTGAGTAGGAATCTCCAGGGTCAAGGTGCCCAGGAGTGACGGACGTATGAATGCATC
Source organism: Limnephilus lunatus (assembly GCA_917563855.2). Lineage (NCBI taxonomy): Eukaryota > Metazoa > Arthropoda > Insecta > Trichoptera > Limnephilidae > Limnephilus > Limnephilus lunatus. Next base: position 3,349,478 of record OU830599.1, read on the forward strand.
ACTCCCACTCCGGTGCAAGGCGATGTTCCGAAGGAGTCCTGATGGAGAGGTCTCCCTCAACTAGTCTATCCCGATCCGGTTTATCGGTATTAGTGTTCAGACTTATTCACCGTCAAGACTCGGATAAACCTCACCCCGGCTAAGTCACCAAACGTAGCGAACCACTTGAAGTAATCTACGGCAAGTTATAAATTTGTCCTTTTTTTATATTGGCTCCACACAGGATGCCCTGAGGAAAATAATTCCCCTCAAGGCCCATGTCATCTTTGGGGATTCTGTGTGGAGTGTCTTTTCAGAAAGACCCTGGGTAAGAATCTTGGGTTGTGTCCAGGAATGACGGAAATATGAATCCATCCCTCCCACTGAAGTGCAAGGCGTGGGTCGAGAGAGTCTGACTGGAGACTCTGGAGAGGTTTAGTTAGGTCTCCCTCAACCTGTCTCTCCCGATCCGGCCCGCCATGCAGTAGGTGGATAAACGCATTCGCCACAGAGACGTACACAAATCCCACCCCATGAACCCGGGCATCCCTGTTAAGTCACCAACAGTAGCGAACTAACACTCTTTGGCAAGGGTGTGGGCACGATGATTCATATTATTTTTTACTTGAGTAAATTGAGGCCCTTTTTGTGTAGTAAATTGCACTGATGAAATTTTATAAATATTTAGCATAAATGAAATAAGCTATAATTTTCACTGCTTCTAAAATCTACAATCCCCTTGTAAACTTTACGAAAGTCATCATTTCCTGGGTTTATCAATTAGTATTAGGAAAACATCGTTGTTTCATTAAAAACCAGTAAAATGTCAAATTCCGTCGATATATTTATTTAGATCACCAAATCACGTGGATTTAATTCGTGGATTCGTAACCCTGACGATAAATATCAGTAAGCCACTGGCGGTGACCCTTTATATGTCGATGTATTTTACATCATAGATGTTATCTCCCCTGATGTGACAGAAATTAGTTTGTTCTGAAATTTGTTTCGTATTTTATTGGCTTTACGTTACTTTAGTATTAAAGGCCGTAGCGTACCAGCCTGGAACCGTAAAAATGGACGTAAATTATGTATGAACAACGTTTTTCTAATAACTTTTGACGGGATTCGAAAAACCCCCGCATGCTTTTTATTTTAAACTCTACATGACGCCGCCGCGTCTGTTTAGATTTTAGAACTTTAGAATTATCTGACACCAGATGCACAACAAGTCCCCGGCGATGTACGGGCTTTAAACAGAGTTTTCGAAATCAAATGTAAGCAGTGACCTTCCTTTGCATACGGTTCCATGCCAACTCAGAATGGAACCAACTCACAACCACCTCAGAAAGGTCGTTAAAAGCTATTAAAAAATCAGCCGGTAACCTATCCTAACTTAATCTATTTAACCTTCTGAGGTGGTTCTGAGTTGGTTTCTTTCTGAACTGCCCCGTCAACTTTGCATACAGATCAAATCCACACCGCTCGCTTGCCAGCCCGCTCGTCCACCACATACAGACATTCTCCTTTATATATTATATATTTCAACCAATTTACACGATACCTTGACAAATTATGTATATACCCAAACCTTCTTCATGAATCACTCCATCTATTCGTGAAAACCGCATGAAAATCTGTTCAGTAGTTTTTGTATTATTTAAAAAAAAGTTTTAAACTCTTTTGAGTTAATTCGAGGATATTGGTCGTTGATAACCATGCCAATTTCATTACAATTTGGTACAATATTTATAAGTTTTATAAAGTCCTTTGCACTCTGTGTCTTTGAGGTTACTATATAAGCATATCGAGTAAAATGGTCGACTAAAAGGTGCAAATATTTTTTGGTTGATCGAGAGCCACCAAATCCCCTAATTGAGACAATTTCAAATAGGTTTTGTGGCAGGGCTTAAGTGTGACATTACACCATATTAAGCCTGTCCTCTTGTCTTATTTTTTATACATATTTCACATTGTTTGCATAAATTGGTGATATTTCTAGTTAAATTCTTTGCTGTATAAATGTTTCCTATTTTCTTTTGCATTTCTTTTATACCTATATGACACATATTTTCATGCATCAGTTTTATAAATTTTATACCACCATTGTAAGACCACCATTCAGAATTGAAACGTTGCTTGAAAATGGCTTTAGCCGTGTTTGGTGACCAGATCTGAATAGCCAGGTACTTCCCAACCTTCCTCTTCCCCACCTCCTTCCCCTCCCCACTACCTTCAGCCTCACAACATACCCCAATTGGGGATGCCATAGTCTCACTGGCTCCAGACGGGAGCAGTTGAGATTCTTGTGCGGTATTCACTATAAAACAAAAACAAAAAATACTGAGTTCCTCTGACAGTACTATTTTTTCTTGCTTTCTTACCCTCTTATAATATTTATTGTTTTAATATATTAACTTGTTATAATTTCTTCCAGGTATTGGTCACCAAATTGTAAATTCTCACCTTCATCTAAGTAAATTTTCCTCAAATCTTGGGTTAAGGGAAACCATATTTTCCGTGTTTGATATCTTTTCTTTAGAGAATTCTTAATTTTGTTATAAACATCCTAGTCGTTATGGCGGTATGTTTGCTTGCATGTGTTACGATACGCCCCTGAAGCAAATAGATTCGAGAGCACAGAACGCAGCAAGTCCACAGCTCGGCCGCCCCCTCTCTCCCCCCCGTTTCCTGTTTCACCCTGCTTCTCCCCGCTTGCCCTGCCACTCGCGCAGTCCGCGGCCACCACACAGACGAGATTCGAGAGCCTTGGGAAGCACACGTACGCGGCCCGCTTTCGGGCGGCGGACCGAATTCAATGGGGCCGCGATGTATTATTGAAATACCTTTGAGTAGAATCGGCCTTTTTGCCGCGCCATATAGTTCGGTCTATTTAGACTACGAAAGTGCCTGATGGAACTGCCACATGAGACGAGGTTCCTGCCAACCTACATGTAAGCTGTATCTTGATTTCCTCCTTTAAATGTGTCCGTAATCAGTGAAATGTAGGCCCCCGCGAAAATCACCACTCGGAGAGTTTCGTTTTGAGAGAGAGACAGTGAGAGTTAAACGCTTTAGCTAGGTTTGTGTAATTTGCATTTCTTGTAATTGAATTGTACTGTAGAAACCTATGTACTGTGTTTGAGTTTACAATACATGTCTTAATGATTTAACTTTGTTATTATTCTGCTACGGCGGGAGGATTGTTGACCAGTGTGGATCCCGTGGGACGCCGGAAGATAGAGAGAAATTCCATAGCTTTGAGCGGCTCACCCCCTGAATAGAGAGTACCATTGTCCCGCTGAGAGCTAGCCAGGGACGTGTTGGGCCTGGTGTTGGTTTAGAAGCCGACATCGGGGTACCCTAACACATGTTTTAAATCATCGGGAATATCAAATATATGTCCATCGGGTGTCTCGATTGAGGTTACGCAGATCACATTACTTTTTCCATCCGATACTGCTGACACTGTTAATCAAAGACATTAATACTGGACGCGGGGTAGAAATCTAAAGGTAGGAACATACTAGGCCCACGCAACGCGACGCGACGCTACGCAAAGTTCCTGTCCATGTTCACACTAGCCATACGCGTCGCTGTGACCACGTGACAATAGGTCTCTGGTGCGCCGGCGCGTTTGATTTGACACATTTGACGTTTATTTTGTTATGTTTATGTGATTCTTTTCTCAGCAGACGACAGCTTTGCCATGTCTTCTAAAAGCGAATTTGAAGATGATTTGCTACGATTATTATTATTAAATCAATGTTCTCGTAAAAAGAAAAACAAAAAAGTGACAAGTATTTGGGTCCACAACATTAACAAACGAAGACAAATGTTTGGAGAGTTCCATACTTTAGTAAAAGATCTATAATCTGATACGGACGATTCTTCATATACTTCCGTATGAGTAAAGTGGTATTTGAAGAGCTTCACAGCATAATTGAATATGATATAAAAAAAGAAAACACACGTCTTCGAAAGTCAATTTGGACTAGAGAAAGACATTCATTATAGGGGTATAATATTGAAATTAGTTATTTATTGTATAATCGTATAGCAGAATCTCTATAATTCTGAGATTTGATATTATAAATAACTTCGTGCTCAGTTTCAATGAACTGTTCGTCACCCATTTTTTAATAATAAATGTCAAAAAAACAACCACAGATATAGCGAAACGCGTTATGCTTAGATAACACCAAAAATATGTGAAATCATCTCATAGTAGGCGTGACCATACCCCCTCCACCTTCCACACGGCCCACGCCGATCTGGCTGTGGCAGATCCGCGTCGCGTAGGGCACCTCGGTTTGCGTTGCGTAGGGCTAGTGTGATTCTAAAGCACCCGTTTCCATAGAAAATGTATGGAAGATAAGTAGTCCAGATATGGAAATGGTGACGTCAACCTACGTAGCGTCGCGTCGCGTGGGCTAAGTGTGTTCCTGCCTTAAAAGTGGGAAGCCAAACACAATAAGATTGTAGCTGTCTCTATTTCTAGTACTTTAGTACTAAACTGCTACGCGTCGAGTGAGGTCGTGTCTTACCAGTAAGTAAATTGTATTGCAAAGCGCTCCTGTGTGATGAGAAAATGCTTCAATTTACACGGCAAATAGTCGAAAAGGAGACTGCGAAAATTGCATCACAAAGTGACATAAGCATAACAGGGACAACCTACTAACAGTAAGTCGGTTCACACAGCGTCCCGCATTCGTTTTATTCCATTGGGAAAGATGGGGTAAAACGTACAAAGGGTAACGCGTTCATTAATTTAATAATGTCGTTGATGAAAATTGTAAATAGTAACGGTCCTAGGTGTTATTAATCTGTATAGGTTTGTATAATCATTTGAACCTATAACCTGTACTGTATAATAAAATATGTACTTAACAATACTACTATAATAGTACCAATATTGTATTACTAATGAAAACTCATATAATAAATATAAAAATATTTGCCCGTGTGTCACGTTTTACCCGCCTTTACCCTTCCCTGTCATATTGTGTAACCGAATAAGAGTATCTTGTTATCTCAGTCACACCCATAGGTCACACCCGTGATGTGACAATAGTATTCGGCGAAGAAACTAATAAGCCGCCCTACTATGAATCTATGTCATTCACTCCTATACATTCTTTGATTGTCTGTCTTTATCACACAGGAATGAACTTTTGAATTTAGAAATTAAACTGAAAACCGCTGAAAACAAAAGAGTGTTTCTTGCTTTCCACATTATATTGTGAGTATGTGAGACTATGACGAGTCTATTTATAATATAACGTCATTGCTGTTAATGTGAATCTTAATTTTTCCATTTCTAAGGTTTTTGTTTCTCTTCACTAAAATTGTAGTTTTATAAACAATTTGTCTATTTGTTGTAATTTTTTATTCATAATGTGACATACAAATATCATGAGTTGCTTTGCTGACAAAGAAACTACAATTAAAATTATTTGTCCGTCTTCAAAATATTATATCACTTTGTAATTATAAACTTATTTTTCAATCTTCTTATTACTTCAATCTCCGCTACCCAGCTAGACAACCAAACAACAATCATCTGTCATTTTCTGTCTCCATGACAACACCTTTTTAAAATACGATCATAAAGGAATCATATGCATTTCTAGGTAGGTATTCGTTTACATATATTATAAAAGAAAGTCCAATAAAACGTGCGGCTCGCAAAAACTTAGAAAAGAGTCCCGGTACGATAAATGGAGTTATATGGCGTGGTAGATCTCTATCCCGCCTCCAGTATGACGTTTCCAGTTTTTACCTAGAGGGCGTGCTTTTGAAGATGTAAGGGCTGGAAGTTTCGCCCTCTTGAAATTTCTAGAACACTCTTCTTTGTCAGTCTTCAGTCTTCTTCAGTCTTCCGGAAAGCTCTAGAAAGTTCCATAGAGCTCTAGATAGTTCTGGAAGGAACGGCGGAGTCGTGGAATTGGAAGAATAGGGAATCGGGAACATCATTGTGGAACATTCCAGAACACTTTCGATTGTTGTACTGAACGAAGCCGGGTAACCCAGCTAATTTATAATTTGCAGAGATTATATGGATACGAAAGCTTTAATTTTATTTTCCACTGTAAATGGTTAAATACGTTTTATTAAATTGATTAGTTTTCCTATATACAACTTGCATAAATAATCAGAAATTTAAAAAATTTTTTTGTTATGCAATTTTAATTTAATCAATTAAGAGAGTTAAATAATCTACTATAATAATAAACTAACTCTTACGGGCCTTTTTAAAACCTATTAAGCATTATTAAGTTATGTAGACTCGTGTAACTTAGTTATTATGCCTTTGTAGGCTTCGTTGCTCAGTTTCAAGTAACTTTAACGATTTTAAAACATTAACATATTTCTTAACTCTATAAGTACTTTTCTGAACCTTCCAAGTAACGAGATCCGACAGGAAACACTCTTTTTAATAAATCAAGTCTACTTTAATGGCATATCTGATGGATATTCAGAAGCAAAAAAAGATATCGCGTCTCGTGTTACGCCCAAAATATACCTTTTTATGCTTTATCTGCGATCGTAAAAGAAACGTTTTTACATTCTGATGTTCTTATAAATACCTGCCGCCATGTCGTCTAAATTCGTTATTACGTTTTTATGATTTCGTTATGACATGTTAACAAAGGCGGACACATTCAGGTATATGAAATTATCCTACTTAGGAGGGCATGACCATTCAGAGAGCAATATCCAATTATTATTTATGATAGACTCTTTTGAAACGGTAGGTGATAATATTTTCTAACTGCAACCCATGGGAAAATACCAGTTTTATTAATTGAATTAATAAAAATACAAGCGTGCAGTTCACACGCGGTAGAAGTGAAATCTTCAGAAAACTAAAGATGACTAGAGTGGGGAGACCGCACAAAGAGGAGACCGATTATTCTATTTCATTCTCTCCGGCTAAATCCAATAGAAGTATATGTTTGTCTATGTTTAGTGTCGCTTTTTCGTTTCATCGAGTTTCAAATCATGAAATGATAGATATCATAACGGTGCTAATGATAGATATCATAACGGTGCTAATGATAGATATCATAACGGTGCTAATGATAGATATCATAACGGTGCTAATGATAGATATCATAACGGTGCTAATGAAGGCTTCACTTAGAAATACAAGTGTGCAGTTCACAAGCGGTAGAAGGTATACCTTCAGAAAACTAAAGTAGACAAGAATGGGGAAGCTACGCAACACCGCACGAAGAGGAGACCGATTATTTTCGAAGCACACCAGAGATGATTCATTGCATTTGAAAATTTACAAATGAACTTTTACAACTGTAAGTGCGTGAAAATACTAGAGAATAAGACAATGTTTTGGATTTCACGTTAAATTGGTCAAACTTTCACACGTAGCAATCAATCACTTTGTGGGTAATGCATAATTGTAATTTGAATGACTTAACTTCATAACAGAAATAAATAAATCCATTAAAATTAATAAAATCGGTTTATTAGATAAGCAATTTAAATTTATCGATTTGGCCAGTTTTAAACATGTTCCCCTTCCCCCACTCCACTCTTTATCTACCCCCCCCCCCTTCTCCCCTTGTTGATATTCCCTCTCCTTCCTCTGTTTCCCATGCATTGTAGTTCTGCAATTATTTTCATATATTTTTATGAAATCCAAAGGAAAGTTCAAACAGAACCTAAACTGGTTAGTTTACATATAATGTTAAACACTCAACTAGGTGTTGTCCAAATCCAAAGCAAAGTTATTTTATTAAAATTATAATATAATATCTATATATACGTGAGGAGACCCAAAAGAAACAAGAATTTCTTTATAACTTTTATATTTTTCAGTATTTTTACACCAAAATTTGGTGGCAGTGCTCACGAGAGTGTATGCACATGTCCAACATTTTTTTCCACTGTTCTAAATAATTTTGAAACCTACTGACTGGATTGTCCTTTAAGGCCTCCAGCGATTTTTGTTTAATTTCTTCAACATTATGAAAACATTTCCCTATCAAGTCGCTTTTCATCCTAGGGATCAGAAAGAAGTCACAGGGAGACAGATCGGGTGAATAGGGCGGGTGAGCAATTTAGGTCATTCCATCTTGCTTAAATACTACTTCACAGACAACGCGGCGTGAAGAGGTGCGTTGTCCTGGTTGATGAACTAGTCTTCTGTACGCCAAGGATTCGACCTTTTTCGACGATTTTTCCTGATGCTCTCTCGCAATCTCTTTAATGTTAACCTCCGTGTAGAACTGTCGGTTAACTGTTTGGCCTGGAGGAACAAACTTTGTGTGCACAATATCTCTGAAAAAAAACCAAAGAGCATCGTCTTGATGTTCGATTTCACCTGACTTTTTTTCTGAAGAGGAGAGAGAGCACTCTTCCATTGGCTTGACTGTTGTTTGGTTTTGGGATCGTACCCACAACACCATCATCACTCATTACCAATAATCCTTGGGAAAAAATCTGGATCCTCTTCCACCTGATTTTTCAATTCGTGGTACGCTTGAAGGCGAATACTCTCTTTGATCCTCAGAGAAGAGACTTTCGCGTTTTCGCCGAAAGAACAAATCTTGATTTACTTAAAATTAAACTTTGACAAACGCGTGGACCCATAGCGATGCGGCTTCGCATACTGACTGAGAAAGAGTTACCGTACAACAGCCGACCACACAAAACCCATTCCCCCTCCACTTCGCCCCTCTACCGCCAAAGTCTCGTTACTTTTGGGTCCCCCTACGTAAGGTTGACAAACGTTCCATGTTGATTTACCTTGACTCTATGCATACAGGAGGAAAAAATCAATACTAATTTTATATTCAAGCAAACTTTCAAATTGTCTCGTGTGCGCTGTACCTACCATCGATACAGTCCACACCCATTAAATATTTAAATCGATTAGGGTATTTTTTTTTGTTCAGAACTTGTTGACCCACTGGTTAAACAAACAATTTGCAGCTTATAGTTCGATTCATTGCTTGATTTCAAGAAGAGATACCAACGTGTTACGAAAATAAGTGAAAATGTATGTTTGTTCGTAACAATTAAATATTGGTTCGGCTTGTCGAAATATCCGGCTGTCAAAATTGTAAATGTCGACTCACTTTTGTTTATCTATGACTATTTAAGTTCTGCAATATTAAACCCGATCGCTTCCTCTTTCACAATTTTATCACGCACGAACACGACCCCAGCATCCGTACGCCGCGCACCGTCATACGGGCGATATCTAGCATGTAATCGAATAATAATTATTCACAAAATACACTGGCCCATTACCATAATAGTTCGATTGAAAATTAAACCTGCAATTTTACGGTCATGGCGAAATGATTCATTCTTCTTTTGAAGAATAGATGTTTTTTTTTAAATACCAGTACAAATTTTATAAAATGGGAAAACTGCTCCTGTCTGGAGCCAGTAAGACTATGGCATCCCCAATTGGATGATATTGTGAGGCGCAGGTAAATGGGGAAGGGAAGGAGTTGGGGGAGTACCTGTCTTTTCAATCAAGTCATCAAAGACGGCTAAAGCCATTTTAAGCAACGTTTTACTTCTAAATGGTGATCTTACACCATAGCTATTCTGAGAGAATCTTCCACTCTGGAACGTGCCGTTAATACAGCTTATGTTACATTGAATGATTAAACAGAGAAAACACAAATCTGTAAAACATAACTTATCGGTTACATGCCAACTGAGAATAAATTCAACTCAACACCTTTTTGAAAAGTCATTTAAATCTATGAAAAAGTTTTTTTTAAATAGCCCATAACCCTGACTTGACGATCCTCCTATTTAACTATTTTTTTATAATTTTTTTCATTACTTCGAATAATTTTTTGAGGTGTTTCTGAGTTGGTTTCATTCTGATCTGTCCCTGACGGGTCTTGAACCCGCGACCTCTGGATTGCTAGCCGGGAGCCTTGCCCCACGACCAATGAGGCCGTCCGGAGAAGATTGCCAAGTTTTTTTGTTTGTGATAACTGATGACGATCCTCGTTGATCAATGAAAAAATGAATAAATAGAAGCAAAATAAATGATATGATTAGAGATTTACACGGCCAAAAGAATTATCGCGATTTATTTTTGGGTTATTATGCCGTGTTCCGCTACCTTCTTCTTTAGCCAAGTAGCCAGAAGAAGTATTGCATTCCCTAGTTTTTGAGTTCATGCTAATTTTATCTTGGGAACTGTTGATTTCCTACCGACCAGAATGGCCTCACTAATAACTTAAAAATAAAAAGAATACTTCTCCTCAGTATTCCGTATTTGCTGTCTCTAAACAATCCTTTTTTCAGTTTTTTTTTTAAATCCGTTTTTTTTCAGTTTAATTTAAGTTCATAGACTTGAATGACTTCAATATTTGATTTGTCCTATTCTCTTATAGATTATTCTCAAAATTATACCTATCTTTCTTAACTTTTTCGTCACAAAGCACTCTTTTTAGGGTGAATTGCCTAATTCAAAAAAGGAACACTGCTAAAGATATTAAAGTTACAGTGTGATTCGTAAAAAAATATTAAAGTTGGCTAGATTTTCTTGAGTTTGTGATGAATCGCAGTGGATACGAAAATATTGTAGCTTCCACCTTACGAATGAATAAATAATATTTTAGAATTATAACGAAATCAACACACTAGCGACACCTAGCGGATTAAGTTTGATTGGACCATGGAGACTGCAGAGATCTATAATTATTAAATTCATGTCAAGTTTTGATAAATAGAACACAGAGGGATCCAATTATAAACACTTAAGATTGATCAACCAATCAGAGGAGGGGGAGGTTACCCTTTTTCAAGACAAAGAGATGGACTTTGGACTAGACCATTAGTCTGAGATTTATGGGGTAAAAATCATCATCAACCCGAGAGATCAATACGCTTTAAGATAAACACAATCCCACGTTCGGTGCATTTGGTACAATGACCCTATATGTAAGGTAAATATTGAGTGCAACAGAGGAATCGAAAACCGCAGTTAACGAACAAATAAATCCATATTATGTTGAAAAAATGATGCAATAAAATAACGAGAAAATATAATGAATGAAAAATTGAAGAAAAGACCTGGAAAACGTGGGAGAAGCTACTGTAGGGATACTCAATTGCATAACGAGAACGTGAAGAACAAAAGGAGGCCAGATTCAGAGGAAAACGTACGTTTGATATTTAAAAGAAAGAAAAACGATGGAAATTAGGAATGTCACTTTTAGATGAAGCAATAAAGTCAGGGAAAACGATTTGGAAAGAAAATCTAATGGAAAAAACGGACATTTAAACGGAAGTGTTAATTGAACAATATAAGATTTCGGCTTAATTTTGCGTTTTCATACGAGTTTAAATAGATATCGTTATATATTTGAAATAGGATGGTTATTCTAGTTATATTACGTTAGATTAATTCAAAGGAAAGGATCGTTTTACGTCATTTGCTATGAGAAAATACTATAGGCGATAGAACAAATTGCTGAGGCAATTGATGTAAAAAAAAGGTTGTTGAGCTCACACACTATTTTGTTGTTTAAACAATGAGATTTCCGACATGGTTTTGGGTGATTATGATAGTCTTTATTGCTTTTGGGGCAATAAAAGTTAACATGGAACTTATGCAATATTTGGATAAGATAAAAGAGATTAAATTTAACGAGTTAATATTAATTTCTTATTTACGACCAAGTACGTAGAAATCGAAAACATCAACATATGTCAGCGATGATACTTTATGGGATTTCGGGATGAAACGAGACACAATTTTATACGTTTTTATACGAAGCAATTAACCTGACACATATCCCAGAGTCAAATTGGAATTTTCTTCTATGAAAATTATGAAAAAAATAGCAGATTGAATATTTATGACTAGAAGGTGAAGTTTTCTAAGAGAAGATAAGCATTGGAAATTATACAAATGATGGTAAAGAATGAAGTAAAGACAGTTAAAAGACGATTTCGTAAGGAAAACTCATGAAAATTCAGAAGTATCGATGAAAACAGTAAATTTGGCTTGGAATATAACTAATCATATAGTTATGGACAATGACATAAGAATGAAGCAGAGAAATCATAAAAATAACGTCGTATATAAAATATAATTGAAGAAAAATAAGAAAATTCAAGTCTACGACATAAGTAGAGACAATACAGCTTAAAATTGAATTGATTCATATAGGGAACATGAAAATGTGGAGAAATCTTGGAAAATGAGAATTGGAAAATGCGTAATAAAGATTTCGACATGAGTTTGTTCGTGTTCTGGTAGCGATAAACCAAATTGAGAATTATATACAGTTTATTGAAGACGTACCTATTATATATTGAGAGAAAAAAGGACACGAAAATCATGATATTTTAGTTAAATTCGTAAGACCAGAAGACAAAGGAACGACGGGGCAAAATTCGACAAAATGGTAGGTTCGACACTGGAACAATTTACGTAAGAGACAGAAGATTTCTAAAATCAAGGGGGCCGGACTTAACACGTTGATACGAAAATGACAGAATTGATATATGAAATCTCGAGTTGTTAGAGTTTGAATTAGAAAATCAATGAACGCGTAATTAAGATGTTCTAATCCTGGAGGTACATATAAAACTTAGGACTTAGAAGAATCGAGATCAGTTTTCGGTGTTAGTTGTCGGGAATCAGTCGTCGGGGACCAATCGTCGGATTAAAATCGTGGAAGTTACGTGACGTAGCGTCTAAAACGGTTATTAGTTGAAAATTTCTTAAGTGTTGTAAAATTTTGAGACTTAGAAAAATTCGGAGTGGGAATTCTGGGACTTATAAAAATTTACAGTCAGTGTTAGTGATTAAATCTGTGAAGTGTTGAAAATTAAATAAAGTGTTTTATATCGTTTTACAATAGATTCAAATCATCATTAAAATAAAAAGTTTACATAGTGTAGTGAATTTAAAAAGAAACAACAGTGTTTAAAGAATTTTATAACAGCAGTGAATAATAATATATTTATTTATAAATTCAACTTGTCATTAAAATAAAAAGTTTATATAGTGTAGCGAATTTAAAAAGAAACAACAGTGTTTAAAGAATTTTATAACAGCATTGAATAATAATATATCTATTTATAAATTCAACTTATCATTAAAATAAAAAGGTTATAATATAGTGTAACGATTTAAAAAAAAAAAATTAATAGTGTTTAGAGAATAATTGTCGAACCACATTAATCTAAAAAAAATTAACATCGAATTAATTCGGCTAGATAACGTACGATTGAACGGAACATTTCTATCACAGAATAGTAATCTATTGTTAGATTAAATAATAATAAATCTATTATTTCGTAAATAATCGTGAGGTGGTTATTGCTTAAAAATTATAATTTAAGCAGAATGTTATTTTAATAATGGAATAACTATAATAATAAATCTGGAAGTTAAGATAAATAATAAATACAATAAATGATAAAAAATCTATTCGGTATTTAATTGTATAGTACTTTGTTGCTAGATAAAAGTTCGGTGAAAAAAGAGAACACGAAATAAATAATGATAATATTACTCCGGATAATAATTATGAATTAATTTGTTAAACTTAATTTAACAAAGTGTTAGGTTAATCAACGAGTTTTGAAAATAAAATACATTTTGATTAATAAAGATTAGTCGTCAATTAATTCAGTTTAGATTCAACAAAATAGCGGAATAATAAATCGAAAGGTTTAATTTAGATTTAGTTAGACAATAGCTGAATTAGTTAGAAAATATATATATAAACAAAAATGGTGGTCGTGTAGAACCCGACTGGAACCGACATGTTGGGGTAAGTTTTCATAAGTATAAATATTTTCAGAATCATGGACGAGGAGAGAACAGCTGATCATCGGTATAAAAATTTATATTATTACGACAAAATATTACTTGATTCAAATCTGTGCTATATATGTATATTAAAAATAATGTATATAATATGTATTTCGAATTATACTTGTATGTATGTATATGTATTTCTATATATATTCCGGAAATAAAATATCTCAGAGAGATATTGCACAATTATGATTAGATGTTTATTACATATATATGTCTTATATTGATAAGTTATCCATATATGGGTAATTAAATATATATATTTACATTCCCAGAAAAAAAGAGGTTAATTAAACAAAACATCTTTTATATTGAATTTGAGTGATATCTATCAGATACCTACCTACAAAAATATTACACTAATTAATTTCCGAGTTCCTATAGAGTTATAAATCTTATAATTATAATTTATTAAAAATATGTAGTTTATGTAAATTTATTCTATGCTAGATTATCTCTATATAATTAATATATGTGTATTTAGAATATAAACCACATTTATTTACGTATAAAGCCTATATAAATATAGTTATATATATATTGAATATTAAATTAGCAGACGGGGCTTCGATCAGATATAAAGTGAAACCAATACAAGGAAATAAAGAATTTAATTAGGGCAAATTGTTTTGGAATGCATAGTGTAAACAAAAACACGTGTCATTTCATGTACTTATTCGAGAGTATGTTATTGGGTTAGTGGGTCACGAAGTCAGTGACGGTTTTGTTTATAAATTTAAAGGTAAAATAAACAATTGACATTCTTTAATTGTTTCGGGCTAACATTACTACGATATTAAAATACAAAAGGATTTAAAAACCAATTTATATAAAATAAAGTTAGTATTTATTTACAAAAAAAATATATATAAATCATCTATTCGAAACATTTGGAAAATTCACGGGATAGCAGCGAAATATGATTTGAAAAATTAACAAGAAGATTAAATTGCAGTTTAAAATTACATTTGACTTTTGAAATATCACGGGATAGTAGTATAAAAATGAATTGAGGAATTACATGAAAACATTTGAAGTTATGGGAATAAAAACCTCACACGTATCAAACATTTACATGAGACTTTTGAAAAATCACGGGATAGTAAAAATTTATATCAAAGAGTTGAGTCTGGGGAGGGGGAAAATCTAGAATAACAGTTCAACAAAACAAATCAAGAAACCAATAGAGATGGCAATCTCTTAAATAAAATTGTCAACCAAACAAATCAAGAAATCAATAGAGATGGCAATCTCTTAAATAAAATTGTCAACCAAACAAACAAAAGCCTGGAGTTATTAGCTCTCCATTAATAAAACTAATAAATATTCTTAGTTTATTCTTATATATTGATATTTCCTACTCTTATTATGTATATATTCGGTCATCGGCTAAGGTTTTGTGCAGAATTCCTTTTCACGAAATCCGAGCTTGGAATGCGAGGCTAGCTAGCTTCACATTGCGAGTTATAATCCTTCCCAAACGTATGTATACATATATATCTTCTTATGTACTGTGCATTGGATGATGTGGACTCGCTTACAGCTAGCGCTTTAGTCTCGACAGGGGCATCCTCACATCGTCTCTTGCATGCGAGAAATTAGAATTCACGACTCGAACTCTTGCAAAGACCGTGAGTATATGATTGTGTATAGAACGAAACCGGTTCGCTCTAAGTAAATAGTAGACTTCGGAGGAGTTGGAATTTGGAGATTTCGGGGCTTAGAGAAAGACCTGAGTAACGTACACGACGACATGGAAGATTGACAGAACAAGGTATAACGGCCCTCTGGAAAATCGCGTCGGCTGACTGTGCGAAGTTCTAGTTGATCTTTGACCACCCTGTGTATCTGCAGGAGGATAGGAGCCAAATTATGCAAGCAAAAGAGCATTTCTGAGTTCGTTCTAATAGACAATCAATTAATAACAATAATCTACTAAAACAATGTCATATGTACGTTATAGCATCAGGACCAAAATAGGGGAGAGCCAAGCAGTAAATAAATCTTGAGTAACAAAAGACTTCACTAACAATTAACCATTTGAGTCATTCTTAATTACACAAACAATTGAACAGGTAAATGTCATTAATTACAGGTATATTGCGGATTCATTAGAGGTAGGAAATCGAAATAGTGTTTAGGGAAAGTTAAGTTCATAAAGAAAATAAAATAAAATTTAGAATTGCAAGAAATAGACCAATCAAATTCGATGCTCAACGCTCCTTTCAGAATCAAAGGGTACCACAAAACAAAAGTAATTAAGTTCCCACACCATAAATCAAAAAAATAACACAACGTTTGGTGGAATTTATTTACAACATAAATACGAAAATTTACGTTCAAGGTCGTAGATAACGTATTAATTAATTAAGTACTTATATCTATAAAGATATGTAGTACAAGGGAGTTTTAAATAGCTTCCTGTAGTAATCAAAGAAAATAAGGGTCACATTTTCATGAAGGCTTGTGTGTCATACATATAAAGCCTTTGAGAAAATTAAATATCGATCAGAGCCAAAAGAAAAGTTTAAGAAAACTTGAAAGGATGAAAGAATTCAAAAATAGTAAAATTAAAATGGAAAAATATTTAAAAAAAAAAAAATTCAAAAGAAGAGACGAGAAAACGGAGTTTATCACAAGTTGTGAATGACTGAAGGGATAGATAGGGGAATGAGATAGGGATGAGAAAGGTTTTAAAGTATCTACCCTCTTGATAGCGGAAACTATTATAATGCTTTACTATTATTTAAGATCTATTCTTTCACAATGGCGAAGCTTTCTCACCTCGTGTTGAATGGAGGAAGTACTGAAATTTCATTAAATTTCTGATAAATAATCGAATACCGTTTTCATCGCCTTCTTAGACTAGATGATGGATAGCCCGCTTTACCCCGGCCGTTACTCATCGGGGGAATTAATCGAACTCACGCTGCGTCAGCGGACGGGCCAATATATTTTCTTTGTTTTTTGATTTCGGATTTGTTCCAACACTTCGGGTGTCTGTAAAATAAGAACATACTAGTGCATTTTTTCTTTGAAAACACTGAAATATTTTTTATTTTTCCGTTTCTCAAACTGTACGCATGAACAAGTTGATATACTTTTCTCCGCTGATGACCAAAAGTGATCCAAAAAACGAACAAACTATAAAAAGCCTACATACTTTAACGAGCTAATTTTGGGTAAGAAATATAGTTGTCATTTTTCTTTTCGATGATATTGTTAATATATTAAAAACAACAACAAAAATCTATCAGTGGAGAGTATAATGCTTAAATATATTTTTGGTTTTCAGTTGAAAAAAAAATATGTCGTCGGACAGCAAAATAGTATCTCCGTTTTTAACTCCAAATATGCCCAAAATGGCTGTTTAAAATCTTTTGGATATATGCTGTTACATCCTGCATAAATGTCTACTTTTTGTTTTTATGAAATCGAAAATAGCAACACTTCTTCAATTATTTATATGTTACAGTTAAAACTCGTTTTTCGTGATAACGCGTTTTCTATAGTTAAAACTAGTTTATACTAACTGTCTTTGTTAAAACTGAAATTGGGGTTGAAGATACAAATACTGTTTATTAAAATATTTAATAACTGTTAATTAAAAACCTAACCTAACCTGATATCACTCGAACAATCAGAATAAAGCACGTTGAAATAGTTTTAACTGAATCATTTCGAGCAAACGCGTTCTGTCTAGTTGGAACTAGTTTTCACTGATATTCAGCAGTTAATTCTAGTTGTAACAAAGGCATTTAAAGAAAACTAGTTTATACTAGAGAAAATGCGTTGTAGCTAAGAACGGGTTTTAACTGTAACATAAAGTACGTATAATATTTTGTGTTTTTGTGTCATTCGCTTCTATCAGTTCACACTTGCAGTGATAAATTAACTTAAAAAAAATAATTAAAGTCACATAAAATACCGCAGTAGCCGAGTCACTGTCGATGGTATAGGTGTGCTGCGTTTTATCCATTGATAATGTTCAAAGAATTCTATAAACAACTTGCGGTTTAGCCAAAGGAAAATCCGTCATAATATAATCAAATTCCAGTTCTGACCCACACGGATGATTAATAAACTTAAGGTCGAGAATTCAAAATCAATTTTACTTGGTGTGTTCTTAAAAGGTTGGGCCACTTTTTGATTCGGTATTTAAGTTGACGGGTCATCAATATAAATTTCATACTTTACCTTCGGAGATTCATCAATATGTCAGTTGATTGAATGCATAAAAAATCGTAAATGAATTATTAAAGATAAAATGCTGGATGAAAAATGATCCAGGTTGCCAAATGATAATTGTATGCAGAACTACAGCTGTAACAGTTATTTAAAAAACGTAATTGATGCCTCCAACAGATATTTAAATTGATTGTTTTTACTTTGTGGAGTTTTAATTTCTAACGCCGAAAAGGCTTAAGTAAACAAATTTTATTATATAATTAAATGAAGACAATATTAGCGAAACTCAATCGAAAATCAGAAAATGAAGATGATGGTGGTAGTTCTTGGTTGAAGTATGATACGGTTAGAAATGACGGAATCGAATAGGGACACATTAGCTGTATGCCTTTATGAAACTAAAGTTTCCAATCGCAATTTGAAAAAAATTATGAAATTTTGGGAATTTTTTATTAATTATTTGTGTATGGAAATGGAACAACCAAAAGGTGGGGTGACATCAACGTTTATAATACACCGGCCACAAGTTGCTGTGGCCAACGAAACACAACGCCATTACCCAACCTTTATAAAATCCACACCACCCGCCTGCCAGCTGCCCGCTGCCCGCTACCTGAATGAAATATTTGAATTTCTTGGCTTTTCTCTACTATAATAAGCATGTATTATACATTTAAGCCTTCCTCTTGAATCACTCTATCTATTTGTGAAAACCGCATGAAAATCCGTTGCGTAGTTTAAAAGATCTAAGCGCACATACATTTTGAGCGACTTCATTTTATACTAACGAATGATTTGTCTAATAAAATGTGTGTGTGTTTTTACTTTTTTATAATAATTAGTTATTTTATTTAGAAAAAACGTAAGCTTAGTCAACTGTTAAACTTTTTTATGTTTGTATGCAAAATTTCTGTACTTAAAAATTTCTGCGTTTATTTCGATTTATAAAATTTGAAAGCGTATTTTATCACTTCTCAAGAACAGTTTTATATTTTCGGATATGTTATTTATTATTCCGTTAATTTCGATTTTATTGCAATATATGGTCGGGGCCTGAGGCGATAAATCAAATGTACGGAGTCCTTTAGGTGATTTTTCACGAAAACAGCACTCTACATATTACCAAAATATTATTATTCTCTTTTCTAGACTTATTAAAACACAAAACAATCGGTTCATCAGTGTTTGACCTTATCCAATTAACAGATTGCTAGAATTGATATTGTACAGAGATAAAATGGTTCGCAAATTAAATATTTACGCTGCGTTGAACGTAGTTACTACCTATTAATTTAATATACTTCCACAGTGAACTCCCACATTAGCTTCTTCTGATTATTATTAGCATTGTTAATTACTTATCTATGTATCTTCATTAAACTTTGTCTTGTTACTGGAGGAGCAATGACTTCTTATGCAATGATTATTTTATCTCGTGTGTAAACAAATTAAAAGAAAAGAACATGTCTGACCTTAATTAATTAAAACTTCTTGTTTCTTTGAAATCATTTTGAGAGAAGAATAGAATGGTACTATTAAGTTTTAAAGTTATTTTATAGATGTTATCTGGGAGTACTACTTATCAGCGATAATTGGGCTGAAATGTAATTTTCGGTTCAGTTCTTATGATTTTTGTAATTTTCGGTTCACGATCAATGTGTAACACAAGATTTGAGCTTTTTTAAATCTACCATGCCAATATTTTCCATGAGGTAAATTTGTTTTGAAATTTCTTATTTTGACTACCACAAATTATTATAATCATTCTATTACTAAACTTTTTTAGCACCGTTGTGATTTGAAACTCGATCAAACGGAAGCGAGCGACAACAAAAAGAGAAAAACACATATCTACTATCTACATCTATAGGTTTAGCCTGCAAGATGACGAGATAGCAATAAAATATTTATTTATTTCATGGGTTTTCGGTTCCAATATAATACGATAAATGCACCGCCTCACGCAATTCTACTTTGGTCTAGCGGTATAAAGCGCCTGACGAACCTTAGCGGTCAGACATTCAGCGGGTCGAATCCTAGGAATGCCAAAAAAATAAATATATATATATATATATACATAAAACAATATCCAATCTTCAAACCACTCCAAAATGAACAGGCAAATAAGGCACAAAAGAAAGTGACATCGAGTTACTCCAAAGAAGAAAACACAAATACTAATAAGATGACCAAATGTAGGTATCTATAGCAAAAGGTGCCCTGGAATTGGACGACAAAAATATGGAAAAAATCATCCTTCACATTGATAAAAAACGTGCTTCGTAGTCTCCCCACTCTTGTCTACTTTTTTTCTTTACTTTAGTTTTCTAGCGCGTGCGAATTGCACACTGGTGATTTTTATCTCCGTTTATTAATATTTATTTTATTGACACTAAGATATATTTGTTTTTTTTTTATGGTTAATAATATTAATTGAAGCTATTTGACACACTGCCAAATGAATGCGATGCAATATCAGTTGACACTAAATTATGACTACCAATAAAATTAAACTAATAATCTATCTTCTTCTTCGAATTCGTCTTGTGTTCTGCAGGAGGTTGGCTTTTATCTAGGCTATCTTCGTCCTTCAGGATAGCTTTTGAGTCGATGCAAAGCTATGTATGTTCCAACACTACAATTTTTCTTACGAAGCTTAGACAATTTCTCTAAAATTGTTACTGGTTCCTCATATGTTATGCCGCGAAAACCACTGTCACTTATAATTAGATTCGAGAACTCATCTGCCGGTTTCACCAAGTAAAACCCGAAACCACTGGTGATATATGATGTTTAATTATATGTTTTTGCACTTTTAGGAACCGGCGTCGTTTTCCAAAATAATCGTCGCTTTGACCGACGCCCGCGGTCAGACCCATAACCTTATTATTTTGAAACCAGAGAATCCCGAGGGACGGGAGAGGAAAAACTCAATTTTAATAATTTAATTGGGGGTCACTTTTCACGATGGTGTGACGCGTCGCTAAAATGATGACATACATCATGAATAATAATAATATATTACCCACCTAGTAAGGGTTCCTCCATAACTTTTGAATGAATTTTAAACATGCACTGCCTAATTTGTTTCAGTATTGATTTCCAGTTGAGGAAGCCAGTTCCTACATATTGTGAATTATTGTGTGCTTATTGAGCACCTTCCGTTTAAATTCTGGTAAAACCAACACAGCACTCTCCCCTAAAATCTATGCCATAACTATTGCGATCCGTCTCTTCAAATATGGAAAATACAAAACGGGTTATTCAAATGTAAGCCTCCAC
Organism: Limnephilus lunatus; assembly: GCA_917563855.2. Taxonomy (NCBI): domain Eukaryota; kingdom Metazoa; phylum Arthropoda; class Insecta; order Trichoptera; family Limnephilidae; genus Limnephilus; species Limnephilus lunatus. The sequence goes on from OU830599.1 coordinate 3,370,764, forward strand.
CGCCCTCTGTTCTCGGCCATCGTCTTCCAATCTGCAACATGGAGTAGTCCTCTTGCATACTTCCTGACATCATCCTCCCATCTCAGCCCGCCTCTCGTTTACCTTCCGGGTGTCCTCTTAGAACCGATATAATGTAATAAATTTTATTCCAGTGGATGTGCAATTCCAAACGTCCCTTATACTTATACCTAAATATTTATAGGATAATTTGTGATAATTTGTAATAACAAGTAAATAAAAAAAAATAATAACACTAATCAGTTGTGAAGGGCGTGGTCTTGAGTGAGCTCGGGTCCAGCTCTAACTCAGAAGTGGCGCTTTGTGTTGGAAGACTGCGGTCAACACCGTGTTGAGGGAGGTGACCCATACAAGTAGCCGCATCTTGGATGCAGTAACCATTTTGTCTCTAATCAGGCCGGCGAAACTATTCAGTCCTAGTTCAGTAAACATTATCGTTGTACTGCTATATCTTCTGTATCTCTTCAGAACTCTAACTTTGTGTTGAAACACTACAAAGATTATATTAAAAGTAATCAACATATCTGAACTTTCACAATTACTATGATTCAATAATAAGACGTTTAAATCAATTTATATTGCTCCATACTAAAATGAAAAATGAAGATATACGTTATTATAAAATGTTGAACAAATGTATAAGATCGATTTCAAATTCCAATTACCTACAACCACAAGCAATAAACACAATAATTAATAACCATTTCAATAAGTGCCTAAACCCATAGGGCAATAATACTCCAACCTTATATCAGAGCAGGCCAATAATAATAAACTTTCCACCTTTCCAATCCATTTGGTCCGGCAGGTAAACACGGTACTTTGCGAGGTCACTTTTTACTCCTTTGTCTATTCATCCGACGTAGTTGAACTACGTGAATCTCCCGACAGAGGTCAGGAGGTCCGACCCGGCCTTAGTTAGTACTTGCTTCGGATCCTACCTGTTCGCACGGCTGGGTTTCGTCTGAACAAGGAAGTTATATCTTTTTATCGTAGAAAGCAAACACTTTGTGGCTTGACATTATATAGAATGAAACAAGTACTTTGTTTAAAAACCACTTTATTTTTATTTATATTCGTCGACCGGTTTCGGTTGAACTCAACCTTCTTCAGGACAATAAACATATAAACTAAATTACATTACAGAGTGAAGATTCTAAGGTACACATAAAAGAAAGAGAGAGAATATAAGAGAGGGAGAGAACATTAGATACTGGTTGGTGGAAGGGTAGGAGGCGGAGTCACGGGGGGGTGGGGGTGGGGGTTACATGGGGAGAAAGGGAATAATTTTAAAATCGGACTATTGGTTAATTCTAACTGTTTGTTTAAAATTTGGCAATTACGTTTCTTTGATTTGGATATTTCTAAAGCTTCTAAATTATTAAGGCGTATTCCTATTTTATTTATATGTATTATTTTTACTCCTGTATTTATGTTAAATGTATGGTCTGTATCAATTAAATGTTCAGCAAATTCCGAGAAACCTGTGCTTGTGAGGCACCTGAGGTGTTCTTTGACTCTAATATTTACATTTCGCGCTGTTTTACCTATGTATGTGGCTGGGCAATCAGTTTGCCCAGCCACATACATAGGTAAAACAGCGCGAAATGTAAATATTAGAGTCAAAGAACACCTCAGGTGCCTCACAAGCACAGGTTTCTCGGAATTTGCTGAACATTTAATTGATACAGACCATACATTTAACATAAATACAGGAGTAAAAATAATACATATAAATAAAATAGGAATACGCCTTAATAATTTAGAAGCTTTAGAAATATCCAAATCAAAGAAACGTAATTGCCAAATTTTAAACAAACAGTTAGAATTAACCAATAGTCCGATTTTAAAATTATTCCCTTTCTCCCCATGTAACCCCCACCCCCACCCCCCCGTGACTCCGCCTCCTACCCTTCCACCAACCAGTATCTAATGTTCTCTCCCTCTCTTATATTCTCTCTCTTTCTTTTATGTGTACCTTAGAATCTTCACTCTGTAATGTAATTTAGTTTATATGTTTATTGTCCTGAAGAAGGTTGAGTTCAACCGAAACCGGTCGACGAATATAAATAAAAATAAAGTGGTTTTTAAACAAAGTACTTGTTTCATTTTATATCTTTTTGCTATCCATACTACCAACTACATGCTTACCGGTCAAATGACGAAGGGTAAGAGATAATATGGGTGATGGACAAACGTTTATTGTGCTCTTATTTAATATGATAAAATGTTTCACTATACAATTTAATCATACTTTATTAGTTCTTCAGTAAGAAGACTTCGCGTAATGTTGATTATTACGATTTGGCAGAGCGTGCCCTGGCGGAATAAAAAGGTACTACCAAACACGGCTACCATCTGACAGGATTGACCGGACTCGGAACACCAACACGCAAACAAATTTACAAATAGAATTAATACTTGGTGGTCGAATAGAAACAAGACTTCGCTCTGTTATTTAATGTTTTGCTTTTTTTATTATTGTATAAAAAATTGCATACAATTGGAATTTCTTACCCGCTAAGCTACTGCAAGTAGCTTGTCAGCAGGAGATTAGTTCCGCAGATGAGGTACAACTACAAATTAAATAATCATAAACATGTAGCGTACCAACAACATACACAAATACACATATAACATACCTACCAACATTGTGATGTGGAATAGGAAAATATTTATTTATTTATATTTTTTTAAATATCATGAAAAAGTTGAAAAACAGCAATACATTAGCTTCATGTTTTCATTTGTAGGTTTACTAGAAATGACAGCCTTTGCATAGATCATAGATGTGTAAACAAAAATAACCATTTTTAAAAAGAGTTTGTTTAATGTTAGCATAGAAAGGGTCACATAAATTAATGGTTTGGACATTCACATGGAATGGTCAAAGAGATGGACATGACCGAAGTAAGATAGAATAATTAAATATTGAGTCGGGTCAGGTCAAGAATCGGAATAAAAGTATACCCAAGAATATGTAAAGGATTGTGTGTTAGTGTCAGCATTAATTGTGATGGTCAGTAAGCTAGATACACTGTGATGGTGAAATAGCATTACGTAAACTATATATTATAAACGTCGAGAAAAATAATTCAAACTCTATACCAAAATCTTAACGTTCGTAAGAAATTTTACCGTCAAAATAACTGCTTAGTTAAATAGCCCAACGATAAAAAAAATCCTTGTAAACGGGTAAAGTTGCCGCATTGTTAATCAGGGTTGAAAATTTACAATAAAGGTGCTTTAGAATTTAGCAAAACTTTTTGAAAAAAAGTTAAAATACTTTGTTTACACCACTTAAATAATGGAATAAAGGCCATTATTATTATTATAAATCTTCAATTTTTATAAGAAAAACTTTCTTTTTATACTTTTTTGAAGGTTATTCCCATCAGTGAAATATATCACATTATAATAAGTTAACAATAATAAAAAACGCTATCCAGGTTACAAACCAATTCTTAAAATGATTGTTTCCAATGAAAAGGGTAGTTGCCCGTAATATGGAGAAAAATAATTAGTTGATAATAATGTAATTCTAAAAATTTGAAAATATGAGATTGACAAATATGACGGTTTGACAGAAGGTGGCAATAGCGAAATTGGTTAACGCGCTCGTCCCGGTTAGACGGAGAGGTCTGGGTTCGAGTCCCAGTAGCGACCATTGTCTTTTTTCTGTTTTCTATGTCTTGCTCTCTTTCATATTTTCGTTTAGATTATTATTGTTAACTTATTCAAATATTATAAATCTTATTTATACTTATTTCAGTGTGCTTCAAGTTTGAATACCTCATCTTTATGTTTATTGATTTCTTCATCTTCTCGTTTATTGATTCCCTCATCTTAACGTTTGTTGAGTTTCTCATTTCCATGTTTATATACTAGACTGTTGGTTGTTGTGTTGGTGTTATTTCATAATTGTAATTATTTCCTCATCTTCATGTTTTTTCATACTTAACCTTTTTTTATTTCATTTGATAATAGGTACTAAAATCGACAGATTTCTAGAACAATGTTATTTTTATCAAGTTGAGTTGTGTCGACGGAATGAATCGTATATCAAAGCTAAATATAGATTAACTTTGGGAGAGGGATTAGATTGTGGGAAGGGGACAAACCCAAATCGGCAGAAGAATTAATGAAGTACTGGAAGGAGTAGGCGTCGAGGGAGTTGTTTAGGAATTAATGTACTACTAATAATTAGAATTTTATCTATTAATATTGAGGCGGAACGAGCCGCTTTTCTACAAAGTAACTGTAAAATAATCAGATAGGAGTTTTCAACGAATTCATCATCCTCCAATGAATCCCATTATTCCATCCAATTATAACACTTATTCTTTCCCTCGAGTTCCCCTCCCATCTCTGTTCCTCCTCTGAAACTCTCCGATATCATCTGATCCGGCACAGTTCGTGGTGTGAAGAAATGACTTTGCTTACAGTTTCTTCACTATATCTTTCCAACGATCTCTTCCCTACGTGCTTCTCTATACCCTAGAATTACCACAATAATATTTCATTCCAATCGATGAAATTTGATCTGGAATAGGTGCATTTTTCATTTAAAAATCTTAATAAAAATTAATATTTGATTTCAACGAGAAATAAGATAGAAGATAAAGGATGACCCGTTGCGTTGTTTGAACTTGCTGTCAAATAATCATACTTCCGCTACATAATTTATAAATGGGCTTCTTGTATGAATTTCTTAGAGACATGTTTCAAATGTTATATTCCTAAAATTAAAATGATTTTGTAGTATCCATATCGTTAATTTCGCCAATTACTGAGAAAAGCTGCACAATGTTCATGTTCAATAACTAAAATTGAAAAAAAAAGTTAATTATCTACTTACTACTATTTATATACTAATTACTAACTAATGATAAAAATATGTGCTCTGCTACAAGATACTTAAAGCGTAGATAAAAGTTTAAGCAAATTAGTATATATTTGTACTTGTATGAGTTAAAATCTTTATATTTTTAATTTATTTCATTAAGGCCTATTAAAGACACAATTAAATTATAATAGTATAATGTATTTTTAAAACTCCTTACTAGGGTTTCCTGTTCCTAGGAGGTCACAGGTTAGTTCACAATATGTATGATTTATATACATATGCAAGCAGTGGCGTGCACAGAGTTTTTGATCAGGGTAGGCAGTAGGAAAACCGCCAAATTGATTCAAATAAATAAAAAGAATAACTTGCCACAGATGGCTCCCTTCGTACAAGTTTTCGCTAAGTGTACTTGCTGCTGGCTGTAGATGATGTAGGTTTGTATTATCTAAGCCACTTTCAATATACAAATAATAATAATAAATAATCGCTTCATGTATGCGTATTATCATAAGCCAATCAATGGATATCCGAGGTGGCCTTGATAAAAGCAATTGGCGTTGTCTCACTTTCATACTTCAGATAACAACAGATGTCACTGTCGCCTCTGATTGCCATTTGCTAATTTGTTCCAGAAAGCACTGCCTGATACTAACAAAAAAACCCCATAGAAGCAAATTCAAACGACAGTTCTACTCTATGCTACGTGCATTTCGTAAACATTGATATTATATCTATATCTATATTATATGTATGAAGTTGGATCTAAGCAGAAATAATTCCTGCTTAGCCCGCATTTTAGTGAGATAGTTGGAGGGCGCGTGTAGTTTTTAGTTACAGTTTATGTCACATTTGTCGCGTAGTTTTGGTTGCTCAGCTTTGTCGCGCTTATTTTTGAAAGTGTATTTATTTTTAGCAATAATTTAATAAATTATAATATTATTTACATGCTTACGTTTTACAAATACACTAGGGTAGGCAGTGCTTATGTGCATATATGGATTGCACGCCCCTGTATGCAAGTATTATATTATAATACTTGCATAGCGCAGTTTTGTGCTATTTCGCTTTAGTGCCCTTCGTGTTTGTAGAACTTATAACCATGTTTGTTGATTTCATCATCTTCACGGTTTTCCTCATCTTAATTTTTGTGAAACTCGCCGTCATTTTTGTTGATTTCCTCATCTTAACTTTTGTTGATTTCCTCATATACACATTTGTAGACCTCATCGTCATATTTGTTGACTCTTTGTCTTTGTGTTGGTGTTGCTTCATAATTTGTATGATTTCCTTATCTTCACGTTTTTTTGCATTTATCCATACTTTGATATTGTTTATTTTGTATTTCATTTTTAAATATATTCCTATGAACAAAATGCCCTTTAGTTATAAATATATACTAGCTTCTTTGGAATGTTTTTTAATGATTCATTTCAGTTTTATTAGTATTAGTCTTTTTATCACTGATAGGTACTCAACCAAGTATTGTTTTTATATATCTATGTAACAAGTTAATCGATTCCTACCATCATAAACATATTGAATTGTCCTTTAAAGCATTTTGTGCTCAAAATTCACCCTCCAGATTATAATTTTTTTACAAATAATTATTCCATGGTAAAGTATCTCAAGGTATACTTCGTCACAATCAATAGCTTCTTGAAGGAGTGAATGTAACAGTTAAGATGTTGTATGGATGGATTGGGATACTGTGGGATGACTGAGTTACACGAAGGCATTCTATCTCAAAAAGGAATCTCCACGTTTTGTTGTCACCATCTTACTGGCACGTCTCATCGATCATGTTCAGACAGACGTGTCAGAAAACAAGTCGTCATTACACCGACAAAATATTGATATTCAGATGAACCCCCAAGGAAGAAAAACGAATCGAAATTCTTGGTTTCATACACTTCGATATTATTAAAAATTTAATTTATATATTTTTTACGTGAATACCGCACATGATATTCACTTGCTGGCATTTTTCCGGAGCCAGTGAAACTATATACATACTATAACATACCCGATTGAGGTATTTTTTATTTTATTTTTTCTTTGATACGTCTACAAAAAGATTTAAGTTTACATAAATAGCTAATAATTCATTACATTTCATTTAAAAGCACAATTATTCCTCTTGTAATGCTTAGCTGTACTAGAACATCTGTTCTGCCGTGTGATATCTTCAACAAGCCATTTTTTTATGTAAATACCTCACAAGAGTCCCAGATGCTCCAGTCTGGAGCAGGTGAGACAATGGCATACCCAATTGGGGTATGTTGTGAGGCTGAAGGTAGTAGAGAGGAGAAGGAGATGGGTTAGAGGAAGGTTAGGAAGTCCCTTGCTGTTCAGATCTAATCACCAAACACCATGATTCAATTCTGGATGATGGTCACCAGGGCGATACTGAGAGTATCTTCCACTCTGGAATATGTCACATATATACTATATATTATTTTAAATTATTTAATTGTGAAATAATACAAATTAATCAAATAAAATTTATTGGCGCTCGCCAGGATTTGATCCCGCGACCCTCGGATTGCGAATCAAAAGTCTTATCCCTCGACCACGGAAGCCATGGCGACGGTTACAGCTGAAGTTTTCAATCACGTTTAAGTTATAGCATTCCAAGTTGTAAGGCTAAAGAGAATGATGTGGGGAAGAAGAAGAATGAAAGTAGGTATCTGGTAATTCAGATCTGGTCTCCAAAAAATTGCTAAATCCATTTCAAGCAACATTTCGAATAGTAGTTCTTAACCAGGGCGAGTATCATTATCACTACAATTGCACAAAACACAATTTAGTCATTTGTTTGTGTGGGTTTGTGGTGATAATAATTCTGGCATAACTAACTACTGTCTTGTCAATTATTACGTCACCCATTTAAATTAATATTTTGTATTAAATTTTATAATCAAACGAAGACCACAACAATGATAACATCCATTTTACGAATAATACCCGAGACTAATTGTTATTACTCCGGTATCTGTTTTATGGTCGAAATGACATGAATTCTACTATTATTGTACCTAAATAATGACATTTAATTTTCATTTTACTTAGAAATGTATTAACAAAAGCGTAATAATACATCCTGACCTCAGAGGTCGATGTGTGCGACAGTGTAGTTTGAACTACTGAATTTGGACTTAATATAAAAATATAGAATGGAAACGAATGGAGCTAAACTTAAAACTCACCTTTTCAGGCAGTCATATATCCATAAAGTCAAAAATCTAATGTAAATGACTAATTGTGTAAAAATATGAGTAAATTCTTATTTGTAAGCTTTTGTAAAGTTCACTTCATGAAAATTCTTCAGTCCTAAAGAGTCCTAAATTCTCAAGTTTAAAAAAATAAATGTTAACTCAACTTTGGCATTAATCTTCTTATAAATGTAATACTAATAATAATGTGGGGAGCAAATGTAAAATCATGTAATGTCCATTTTTTTAAATATAATGTCCTTCTCGTGCAAATTCGTATCTTCTCCAAGCATAAACTTTCCGAGTGTGTTTATAGGAAGTGACCTGCCAGGTTTCTGTATATATTTGTTAATAATAAAATAAGATAGAGATTTCACGTCTTATAAATTGTACTGTGCCCTTGTGGTTATTTTTCACAAAAACGGCGCCCTACAAATTATTTAATTATTATTATTAAATATACGTCTGTATGTGTGTGTGATTACGACACAAGAGATCCAACTGACCGAAACTAATCGGCGCTATGCGAATAATCTAAACATTATTATTATAACATTGTTTGAACTGTTGTGCATCACGTAACAAAAACATTCCCTTTCCTTTTGACAAAACGTTTTAAACGTCAGCCACATTTCTGCCGAGGCTTTTTCTCAGAACCTTCCTCAAAATGCAGACTTTTTGAGTATCTGCAATGGCAGGTTTAATTCGAAAACACGAATTATTTCCCGTTTAAATAGACTACCGCCCAGTCACAACGGCTCCGCGGTAAATACCATTAAAAGTCGTGACTTGATTGCGTCCGTACGAATCAAAACTCCATAAAAAGCAGCCTGTTCATCATCAGAAATCCAATCAACCACAAGCCCATAAATTCACCAACAGGTGAAAAACTTTTTCGTAGGACATTGTATTTATTTATTTTTTAATTTTTCTCTCTACTTTTATTTGTTTTGATTAACATGAAATTTCATTTTAGGGATTTTAGGTCCAATTACGCTCGTAAGTTCTCCATGAGAAGTCTTCACAAAACAAACCTTATTCTAGTTTCAAGATAGTTGTAAGTCAAAATACGAGTATAGCAGTATCGTGTAAATTCCCACATAATAAGTATATTTTATACAAGTCTCAGTTGTAAGTCACTAGTTATCAATCTTAGCTATAAGTTAAACTAGTAATAATCCGAAGTTGTAAATCTAAGTAAAGTTGAACTCACACCTGTTAAATTCAGCCAAAATATTATGTATAATAGATTTTGAATTAATTTTCCGATAAAAGTATATGATTTGTAATCAGCTCATACCTTTAAGAGGCGGTTCTCCGAATTTCAACCGATTTCTTGCAAACCTCCCTTAAACATTTGAAGTTTTTAAGCTCTTAAAAAATATATATGTTATTCTTGAAGATAATATCTAGACATTTATCGCGCCGAAACGCAAATTATATAAAATTCCCTCGATAGAAAAAAATCTTAAAGTATGCTCAAAAAATGATTATAAACACGTTTGTTTCGGTTATTTTACAAGTTATATGTATGAAAAAATTCACAGCGTTTCTTTAAATAAAATTAAAGACAATTATCGCAAGATTTTTGCTCTATTTTTAACGAGTCGTGTGTTATTAAAGATTTTCATGATTTTGCATCAATTTTATCAATGTAAATGTTAGCGCGCTCTTCTAACATTCGTAATTTCATATCTCTCCATCTTCTTCTTTTTGGGGCCGGGAACTGAGCCTTAAGAGGTAGAGTCAAATAATTTTAAAAATTAGTACCAAAAGGCTTGATCTCTTTTTGCATGAAGAAAATTTATTTAATGCAGTATGTCCTCCCAATAATAACAACTATTTTTCGAAACCTGAATCTCAGTCATTCGCAGTGCTAAAAAAAGTCAACAGGCGGAGCCTCATACAAATAAAATTATGTACCTATAATGTTGTCATTTTGACTTCAGCTCTGAGCATTGTGTCCAAACATGCCGACAAACCAACGGAACGAATCGAATGTGCATGCTGTAAGATGTTGGGGCCGCCCTGCCGGCTATAGCTTGAAGCCTTTGGAACAGATGGGAAAATTAATTTGTATGATTAAACTTCTGAATTTTATTATTATTGATGCCCACAATGATTTTATTGTTCTGTTCTTTTAAAATACCATAAATATTGCAATTAATTACCTTAGAGGATATCCGAATAAATGCGCACATGTTTTAGAAAAGTTTTTTTTTATTTTTGGATTTTGTGGTTAGTTTGTAGATTTTAATAATCACACCCCGTATTGCCCTGGTGTAAGGACATTCTTTAGCTTCAGCTGTCTTTCGTGGGTAGATCTGTTCAGTAGGGGTACTTTCCAACCCTCGTCTCCTTCCGTCCACAGTTTTAGTTTTTTGTTTTTCTTTTTTGTTTTTCTTTTTTTTTCTTCTTTTTTTTCATTTTTTCTTTTTTCTTCCCCCCACTTCCCTTCAGTTTCACAATTTACGCAATGGGGTATGCTGTAGTTCCACTGACTCCACGCAGGTGTCAACTGACAAGCCTTACTACATGGTACCGCCGCCCCAGGAGCCATTTATTGGATAACCAACACCTCTGCCATAGGTCACCCCCAGTGGTTCGCTAAGTTTGGTGACTTACCAGTGGTGCCCGGGTTCATGGGGTGAGATTTTTCTATCTGTTGGCGCAAGTGCGTCTGCCCACTTACTGCGTGGCGGGCAGAATCGGGAAAGACTGGTTGAGGGAGACTTAACCTAAACTTCTCTCACGCCATATACCGCAGTGGGAGGGATGGATTCATTCAATCTTGGTCATATTGACCCCCAGATTCCTACCCTTATCTCATACCCTTTTCCTTCCTCTCTTCCTTTCCCTAAAGAAAGCCCCTTCGCAGCATCCACAAATATGACATAGGCCTTGAGGGAGTTTTTTTCCCTCGGGATTCCCATTTTGAGCTAATCTCGCTAAAACAACTCAAATTAGCAGTACCAACGAGTATCAACAACAATCGCCGCCCTTTACAGACTATCGTTGCTCGATGACATTTACTTGATCAAGTACACAGTTACAGTCAAACTGTCAAAGGTTAAGCTATATTTTTATATATTATAGTCAAGCTTTTTTAAAGCGCCTTAGAGAAGATTTTAGTACTTATATCAACAAGAATTATCCAAGCATTACTAATATGTTTATTAAATACATTATAATGTATAATTCTTATTAAGTCCCAGAGTGGGTGGCGAATAATAATATGAACTCCTCCAGGGAATATTATTCACAACCGGGAATTATCCCCGTGGAAAATTTGTCCGCAATTAATTACATTGTATTGCTTAATGTTTGTCAGTTACGGTCGGAACGGGCTAAATCTTAAAATTGTAATCGCCACACGTGTGACTTGCCGGTACGCTGTTGCGGTCGGAATGTGAAGATTTATCGCCGGACCACCACTAATTTAACAGTGAACGTGCTCCTTATTTGGGTAAAAAATATCCGACCTGAACCCCATTCGAAAATTGAATATTTTAACCCCCATGAAAAAAGCTTCAGCTATTTATAAAAAAAATACACCTAGCGATCGCATATAAAACAATTTTTTTAGGAGTAGCCTTTATTTTGCTTGTAGTGTTTTAAGAATTCATTAATTTAGGGATGAATCTTAGATATTCAGCAAAAAGGTGTTCTTTTCTAATAGGCCCTACTCACCGCTTTAGTTCTCATTATTGGCACCTGCCTGAAGCGAGATGGATATCTTTGATAATTAATTTATCTCGTGTGACAGAGGGAGATGACAACATTGTCTATGTTACCTACCTTTTGAGGCACAAAAAGGAACGCACTATTAGCTATTTATAAGAGTGAGAGTGGGATGGATGGTATAGCTTATACCTGCAAATTAGGCGCAGGTTTACAATTATGCCAATATGGCGTATCGTTTTTTTTTATGGAAACAGGTTTTGTTCATGGACAGTTTACTAATACGCGTTGATCGATTTGATGTAAATTGATTTTTAATTGGATACATGTAAAAACTATGAAAAATGTTACTTAATGAGCGTAATACACCAGCCCGATTTTCAGCCCGATTCCAATTAGAGACTAAAGTCAACTTTTTCGCTTTACGCGATCACTGTTTTCAACTCTATTTTCATACCTACGATTTCAGTAGGCATCACAACAAACAGTATGGTTCATGTGTTGTTTGCAGTAATGACAATTGAAATTCTAGATATGAAAATAGAGGTGAAAATAGCGATCGCGTAGTTTTAATATAAATGGAACGTTTTGAAAAGTTTTATTTTCTATGTGTTACTTTCACTTTTTTAAATTTTTTGCTACCGGTTTTGTATTAATTAAATCAAAATACATTTAATCTAAAATTAATTTAGTTAATAAAATAATATCACCTTGTAAATCACCCTTATTAACAATGTTCCCGTGTAATGTCGACTCCTCCCACCATTCTTCCCCTCCCCCGAAATCACCCCTCCCACTATCCCCCACCTAAATAAAGCTAATCGTTTTTGTACTTCTACAAGACCTTTGTCAGTTTTAAGTTTGCTAGTGAATGGCATGGACGTGTCTAAACAGGTAGCAAATAAATAAAAATTAAGTAACATCTAAAATATAAAACAAAGTCGGGTTAGTTACACTATTTATAACTCAAGAATGGCTGGGCCGATTTTGATGATCTGTGATTTGTTGGATTTGTCTCCGCCCCGGATAACATAATAACTATTAAAACATCACAAAAATTAACGAAAAAAATAGTTATTAAGAAAATTATTTTCCCCATTCATTTTGCAGGGAACGAATTCTAATTTTTGGAAAGAGCTGCAGGAATATTGTGATACTATTGAGTAGTGAGTAATTCTAAAAATTCAAAGACGTCAAATGTCAATGCGCTGAATGTTTTGCTTTTGTTCTTAAACATATAATGCTGCCCCTCTTTCTTACTGTTGTATTCTTCTGAATTACTAAATAAAATATAAGTAACACTTTTTAATAATTTGTTTTATTCACGATGTACTTTTTACAAGCAGTGACGCAGTAAATAAGAGAGAGAAAAAACAGAAGAAATGTAAATGGGTTGCCGTAAACAAAATGTTACCAACTTTTAAACTAACATTATTTTCATAACAAATAATGTATTACATTGTATTTATTTATTTATTTATTTATTTATTGTTTGAAAATATTACGTAATACAATATAGTGAACTTAAAATGTCCAACTAGGCAATTGCCCGTTTTATGTTTTAACACTTACACACTAAATGTCAACAATCGAAAATGGGACAAACGGTGAACGTATGTCTGCACCCCTCCAAAGGAAAAATACAATAATCATAATAAATCTCCCTCACATGTATAAAGAAAATGAAACGTAATTCCCGTAAGTAAGTGGAAAAGTAATAAAATCACATAAAATATAAATCCGTACACAACGTTATCTCTGATTGTGGCAAAACAAAACACGACGGTTGCGCATCGATAATTGCTTCATTGCGTAATTTTTAACTTAATAAAAAAACTTCAGCTAATAAGTAAACACAACTGTTATTGATTCTGAGGCGGTGCGAAGTTCCCGGGTCAGCTGGTGTGAAATAAAACTCTTCAAAACAAAACTACAACAAAAATAACAGCAGCACCAAAATTCGTTCCTTAAAACATTATCGAAAACATTTTAAACCTTCATGATTTTGATCTGTTAAATCCTTAAAATAAAATACATAAATTACATTAACGTACGCACGAATGCCTTACATTTTGGGAGATAAAGGATGTGCAACTGTCAGCCTACTCGCTACTGTTCTACTGCGGCTCGTGGAGCTATATGACCCTACTAATGTTGAACTAATCCAAAGTTATTTTTATTTTGAAAGCACTTTAAATTCTTTTCCATTTTTGAAGTTGCCCGAGTTTCTTGTATCACTTTAGCTTTAACCTACCTTTGGAGATTATTTGAATCTAATGTTGCCAGTCTATAAAGCACTACCTACAGATTTTCGGTGACTGCTTTCGAGTCATCCAGCATAAATCTGATTTAAAAAATGTATTTGTTGATAAAGAAATGTTAAATGTTAATTAAAAACGCCACTCTCCTGAACATTTCTTAATGAAAGTTGCGTTTTTAATTTTAAACCCCTCATATAATATTATTAAAATAAACACCAGGACTAAATAATACCATCTCCAATAACATATGTTCCCAGTAAATTATGTCATCTGCGTGCGAACTGTACTTAAATTTCTCTAATACACAATAAACAATGTTAATCTCGAGTGACCTGCCAAGTAAGTATGGTCATTTATATATTATACAGGACCATACTTACTTGGCAGGTCATTTATTAATGTACAGGGATTTATATTACTATCTGTTTGTAAGTACCTAATATAAATAAATAATAATGGTACGTTGGCAAAGGGTTCGTTCATTGATCAAATGTATTGCGCATATAGTTTTGTGTTAGTAATCGACGTTAGTTGTTATAATAGTTTGTATTGTCCGTAGTTAGCAATAGATAGAGCATGATAGTAATGTACATGATGTTAAGGGATGTACTTGACTTACTTATTTATTGTTATCAAGTTTAATTTTTAGAACTCCATTTTAATTTTTAATTTATTTTATATATTCAATAATTTTATTATTAAATTAATAAAAACAGTTTATTTATAAACAAGTTCTGCTGGTAATTATTATTACGTGTGACAGCTGTTTCGCCTTCTGAGGGCATTATCAAACTGTGGTCATGCCACATACACAGAAGGCTATCCAAAATACTATAAATAGATTGTCTGTATGTGGCATGACCACAGTTTGATAATGCCCTCAGAAGGCGAAACAGCTGTCACGCGTAATAATAATTACCAGCAGAACTTGTTTGTAAATAAACTGTTTTTATTAATTTAATAATAAAATTATTGAATATATAAAATAAAATAAAAATTACTTGACTTACTTTATTTAACCTTATTTGGCATAAAAAATGTAAACGAAATTTTTTTCTCTGGTAATATTTTTGATTAATTTTTTTAATAATTTTAAAACAAAAGACAAGCATTCCCGGGTTACGAATAACCCAACAATGTTTGAAAATCTACTACTACTACCACAGAAAGCCTAAAATATTGCTTTTGTTGTGATGGAGGACTTAGCCAGCCGAGGAATCGAACACGCGACGCCCGGAGGGGACCCATGCGCGATGCCTACTCAACCACTGACCGGTTGATGTTTTTTATTCAACAAAAAACATAACAAATTCCTTGGTATTGGGCAGTTATGGCCGGGGTGAGGGATTGGGTGATTACTCGGCTGAGTGATCAGTGACGACATGTGGATAAAATGTTTATTTGTTTGATTATGAGTAAAAAAAAATCATAAATGTCGCCGGAGACAAAATTTTATTTATATTTTTATCTCCAAATAATGTCAGAATTCACTGGTAAAATTATGTCAAGTACGTCATGTGCGCAGCGACCAAAGTGATTTTTTTACAAAAAACGGCGCTATACAAATTATAATAATTAGTATTTGAATTATTATTTTAACTAAGGACGATGACACATTTTAATAGGTACGTAATTAATGCTACTTTCATTTTAATAATTTTATGGGAGGAAACAACAGGCCGGGATTTAGGTTTGCATATCCTAAATTTTCCATCCTTTGGCGCCATGACGTATTTCTTTGCATTGGTGTAGTGTAGATCAAACACGGGACAGTTAACCAGACTAAAATATGTACGGTGGGAAATTATAAATAAATAAACTAAACTTAAATCAGACTTTGGACTATTTGTCCCATCCCTAATATCCTGTTATTATGTGACACTGGCCCTTTTACCTTCCTTTTTTCATAATTTTTGACACATTTAAGTCATTTCTTCAAAAAAAAAACGATTTAACTTCCCTTTTGTATTACCGCAGATAAATATAATCGTAAATAAACTTCAGATTGAAACTTCATTAATTAGTTGTGATGAAACAAAACAAATATTATATTAAGTTAAAAAAAGGAAAAAACAACGCTTAATGGATTCAATCATCACTCAGATATGGGGGCTCCATCGACGCCAGAGTAAAATTAGCCTCCCAAAAACTGGGCGTACTGTACAGGGCCCGCAGATACTTTAACAGTACACAAATGCTAACCCTGTACAAATCACAAGTGCGCCCCACGGTTGAATTTGGCAGCCACCTCTGGTCTGGAGCTCCAAAATACCTGAAAAATACCCTCGACTCTGTGCAAAAACGGGCGGTCCGTTTGATAGATTCTCCCATCTTAACAGACGGATTGCAATCTTTAGAGCACAGGCGTCGGGTGAGAATGCCATCCTTATTCTACCGGTAATACAATGGAAGATGCTCCGAGGAACTAGCGTCATTGATCCCTTCGGCACCGGTACATAGTCGGGAAACAAGCCAAAAGCGTGCTCAACATATGTACACGGTTGACATTTGTCACATAAGAACTGGTCGTTTCTTCGACTCGGTCTTGTGTTCAACAGCTCGGCTGTGGAACGATTTGCCGGCCTCTGTGTTTCCTCCTTCCTACAACAAAAGTCTCTTCAAGACCAATGTTCATTCCTTCCTCTCCTCAAAAAGACCATCCACACAGCATCTCAGATGACATTGGCCCTAAGGGAATTTTTTTCCTCAGGGTCTCCTGTGTGGAGTTAATGTAAAAAAACAAAATCACTGTACAAATTCGCTCTAGGTTGCCATGTATATTGTATTCTGGCTGAGATAAGATAAACCCGATATCCAACCTCCTTCCTATCCTGAGAGCACGTGTTCCAAACCGTCCCCTGGTGTATCGGTCGCACCAGGACAGGTACTCCTGGCTGGGGCGGTATAATCGTTGTGTAATGTCTTAAAACAAATTTACATTTATTCACATATTTACAGTACATTCTATTCCGTTCTTCGTTAATTCATAGATATTTACGTTAGTAGTAAATATTTATCTACATAAAAATGTGTTTACATAACAATAATAGTATATGACGAACGTTAATTCCATAAAACGAATTGTTGTTTATTTATGTGCAAATACATTTAAAACACGGAAAGAGTTTTTCAATATCATTATTAAAAGCAAAACTCTCAGAGAAGAGCATAAATAATTGTCCCTATTTTCATGATTAACCAGTATCAAATATTTATTTGTTCGCCTCACGCATCTATTGAATACATTATCGAAATATCCACCCAAAACCGCCTTTTCCTCGATATTTTATATCTCCTCAGACCTTTTTGGGAAATTTATGACCAGCTTTATTCGGCGACAAATTTTACTAGCGAATTTCAGTAGAAAAACTTCTTTCATTGACAGGAATGGAGTGTTTTAATATGTAAATGGAAAATATATTTTTTGTTTTCGTGGCTATTTATCTTCCTTTTTTATATTACGACGTGGACAATCGGTATTCCATTATTTAATAAAGACTCGAGTATTTATTTTGCAAGCTGATAGTTACTTTTTATCGTCAGTATTTTATCAGATTTGCAATTAATTAATGGTGACTTTAATGACGATGGAAACAACTTAGTTTTTGAATAATTTTATGATGGTATTATTCATACATTCTTTTTGTACGGAATTTCTTTTTGATCCGATGCGCCAACTACGGAAGGACTAAATAATAATGACATGTTTTGAAAATATTTTTTTAATCACCAATAACTATATAAATATAAATCAATACCAATAATATTATTAAACCATTTATTAACTTAAGTTTTTTAACTATCATAAGCTCCACCCAACTCACAATTTTTTTCCAAATAATTAAAAAAAAAAAAAACTGAAAAGGCTTTTGCATCTTGGTTGCTGCAAAAATCTTATCATTTTTTAAAAGATCTATTAATACTTTTTGATAATAATTAATTTAATGTATGTATGTATCACTGTGTACTTTGTGTCATAAAATTTTAAATTTATAGTTTATTCACAACTTCGAAAATATGCAATAATAATGAATCGTTTTATTTTATTACCGAAAAAATCTGAATAAATAATCGAAGTAAATTTATTCCACAAATTGACTTATAATATATAATTTTAATTTTTCGAAGAAAAGTTCTTCTAAACGGTTTTCACTTTGTGGTGACATTATAAATTTTACTAAAAAGACATCTATTTATATAAAAAAAACATGTCTTTATGTTTATGTAGGTTCATAATATAAAGTGATGTAAACCGAGTTATTTGTGTTTTTAATCAAATATATTATGTGTTTGAAATAAGGACGTCGAATACCTAATTTTTTTTTTAACTGATAATACCTAATTAGTAAAATTCCATTGCAATAAGTAACTATAATAAAATTTGTCATCGAAAAAGAAGATAATCGTATTAAATCTAAAAGAAACGTGATATAGAACAATACAGAGAAAAATAAAATGTAACAGTAGCAACAGGGACTCCAACCCAGAATCTCTAGTTTTACTGGGACACGCCGTTACCAGCTCGGCGTTCTTTAACGTTTAAAGTTCTTTAATGAATTTATTTGTAACTTAGTGTCTCGGATTCAATAATATTACGTTAATAGGTACGAAAGTTTTTCAAATAAAATTGAAATATAAGTGTCCTGACTGGTTTCAAACAGTTCGCATATTATCAAATAATTATCATATATCTGCGTAATAGTTGTATCACCATAATCTACATTAAAGCGTTTGTTATCATATTTAAAAATGTACAAATATAAAAACTTTTGTACCACTCTCAAAAATGAAAATATTGTTTGTAGCCGGTCCGATCTGATAAATAAACAAGCGGAAAAGGGTTTTCAATTGATTTCATTTCACGGGCAATCCATATCGGGACAGGTGAAAGTAACTCTAAAAACCGACATTTTAAACCCCCCAATATATTTTTTAAATTCAATAAAATAAATAATTATGTATAATTTAAAACGAAATGTAGAAAATACTCAACTAGCCGTCACCACGTCACCAATCCCTAGTAACCATTACAAGTTACAAGTGGCAACGAAGCATGATAACAAACGGTCAGAGAATCTATTAAAAACACATTTGGTTAGGTATCCCAATAAAAATTGTCGGGTAAGTATTAAAAATTGGGTATACTTGTTTAGAGCCCGACCGCAGCGCGGTGAAGTGAATATAAAAAGCCGAATTTGAGGAAATTAATTTAAATGTAGATCCCATTTAGATAACACTAAAAAGCTGGCGGAGTTTACAGGCCCATGTGTTTTGGGTGAGGCCAGGTGATTCTGTTGCCCGTTTTTCAATCTAAGCTTAGAAATCACTATTTTAAAAAAATTTTTGCTACTGTGTTATTTTATATGCAGGGTGTTAAGTTACGTACTTGACTTTAATCAGTGATTCCTACCATTATTTCGAGTTAAAAATGTAAATGAAATTTTAGTCTCTGGTGACATTTGTGATGTTTTATTTTCTACAATAGTGGGTGTTGGATAGTTGGAGGCGGGATAAGGGGTTGGTCGATTACTCGGCTGAGTTAACAGTGACAGCATGCAAAAGATTTTTTTTTGATTTTGAAAAAAAAAAATTGAAAAAAAAGTTGTCGAAAAAGTCATCGGAGACCAAAATGTCGTATCATTTTTTACTCAAAATAAAGTCAAGAATTCATGATTAAAGTACTTTAAGTACTTCCATTAACACCGTGTATATAATACCGCATGGTAAAATATTTCTGTTTTTACTGTGAGCTATAAAAAAAATTGTTTGTGCTTTTTTTTAAATATGTATCTAAGTGAATTTCGATTTTGTTTGTTTGCTTGTTTTTTATTATTTTTATTTGAATACCGAACAGTACCAACTGCTCCTAAGCATCTGGAACCAGTGAGACTATGGTATCCCCATTTGGGGTATGTTTTGCGGTTGAAGGTAGCGGTTAGGGGAAAGAGATGTGACGAGGTAGCTACATATACCTGGCTTTTTAGAAGCAATATTATTATTATTTCAACAATATTATCTGAATGGTGGCCTTACACCTAGGTTATACTGAGAGTACCTATCTTCCAAAAACAGACTTTTGAAAATAGACGTATTATAGTGATTTTTTTTGTTTTTAAAGGCTGTTTTTTTTCCAAATTGACAACTGAATGTAAAAGATAAAAGCCATCATTCAATTTATTTCATAACCTATCTGTCATGAACTTCGTAAATTATAAAAACTCACACCAAGTATTTAGTGGTGGGATAATTTATTTTTTTATATTATTTAATGCATTTTATCAACATACCTACATTATAATATCAAACCATATAATCTTCACATTATGTATTTTCTACTTTAATTATTAATTCAGCAACGAACTTTGATAAACAGCGCTCGGGGCTGGAGACCGGTGCCCGGGCTCAGGTAAAATTATAATCACAGTATTCAGTCGGAGTTATTGATTTTTTTCTTCTCCGGCGTTCCTATTTACCCGGCGCTGCCCGGGCCCGTCGTGCGGGTGTTATTTAAGATGATTTATTACGTTCTGAAGGCAAAACAGTAATTCGTGGAGATTGAATTAAATAACCCGCTTGTTTGATCTGTTGGGAAAAGGATGTGTTTAGCACGTTTCCAATCAAAATGCGGCGCAGGTAGATATTATTTAAATATGCTGGTATGATTGGGAGGTTCCACAGTGAATGTATCATAGTTTTTTTTTATGTGTAACAGTCACATTTCAAAGAAATTATGTTTTTCATTCATGGGAATATTGCATCGTAGTGTCGAATTGTGTGAATTTGGATCACGTAGTCACAGGGGTCACAGTTGTGCGAGATTTAAAAGGATATTCCTACCGATGTACACTAAAAACATACATTTCCAGATATCCGATCGAGCTGTCTATTGCATCCAATGATAATGCATTATATTAACTTTTGGAAGCAATCACGCACAAACACACGGACAAATACGCATATTTCTTAAATTCTAAAAAAAATTATCTTATCCATTCTGCATTTGGCTCAGTCGGAAGCGTAGTTGACTCCAGTTTCTGGGTAAGAAGGTTCAATTCTCAGTCATATCATAAAAAAACATTAAAGTTTTAAAATATATTTAAAAATAGATGTATATATTATAGTAAAAATACTTTGTTTTTTACGGGATGATTTTTTGTGAATTACTTAAAATCAAGGGCGCTTAAGGCTAGGCTTCCCGCATTTCTACCGATTTTTTATTTTCCTTAAATACTTTAAGTTTTAAAGCTCTTAAAACAATAATTATATGCAATCCCTCGATAGAAAAAATCGCTGAGTAACATTTTTTGCAGTTTTTTTAGAAGTTGTGTGTATGAAAAAATTCACAGGGTTTATACATAATCTATTTTAGATAATCTCCACGAAATATTTTCTGTATTTTAAACGAGCCTGGTTTAATTAAACATTTTCACAATTTTCGCTTAAATATTATCATTCGTATTTATACATCTCTCCATCTTCTTCTTTTTGAGCGGGTACACCGGGCCTTAACCAAGTTGGACTTGCCCACTTGAACACAATTGCCCGCATTGACAGAATTCAAAGAATTCAGCATTACAGTTTGTGTCATTGAGAAGATGTAAGGGTTGAAAATGTGGCGAGTCCGCGTCACTGCCTGCCCCTGGGGAGACCCGTCACGACGGTGTTCCGATCTGAAGGTGACTTGTTTATGTTCCGCACATCTCCATAATATTTATTAGAGCGGTCCGGTCCCCCGCCGGACCCGGCGTGACCCGTGGAATCCGCGGCTGATTATGCAAATTGATTCCAGTAATGGGGCCTTGTAGTGTAATAAACAACGCGACTGGACGCGGTACCATTTATTACAGACCTGACCAGGACACTTGTATAAACACGAACACTTTATTAAAGAAACGAATTATTTAGTACGGGCTTAGGTTTAGATTATAGGCTAAAATAACTATAATGATAATCATAATTGGATCATTTGTTTGAATAGCGCTGTTTTTGAGAAAAAATTATCTCAAGAACAACAAGTACAATTAACTAGGCTCTATCTAATTTAATATTTACAGATACAGAAAATATGTCTACTTATCTGGCAGGTCACTTCGGATAAACACACATTTATTGTTCTATTGGAAAGTTTAAGCTTTGAAAAGATACGACTTTCCATGATTTAGCATTAGCGTTTTACCCTCTATTATTATTGGTTTATTACATGTTTGACAAGATTAGTGTTTTTTTGTTTGTTTTTATTATTAATATTTTATTGTTTCAATTTTAGGATTGTAGAATGTTTTACGAAATGACCTCAAAAAGCTTAAAAATTCTTTGGAGGTTTAAATGCGACATTATCAACAGATGTTTTCATTGTTTACACATTTAATTACTTACAATAATCTGTGAAGATGATAATAGGATTCTGACTTTATGGATACGACTGTCTGAAAAGATAAGTTTTAAGTTGAGTGAGTTTTAAGTAAGATCTCTAAATTCTCTAGGCAATACAAAAGATGATAATTTAAGCAGACCAAATTAATGGCTGTTTTATGCTTTAGTGTGCTTTATCCATTGGATCGATCATGCGAAATAAATAAATTTGCCTCGATTGCTCGAGATTTCCCAGAAGATGATCTTTTTAATTTTTCGCCAATATTAAAAAAATCATATCTTCGAATTTTAACATGGAGTCATAAAATCTTATTATAGTGATATATAGCCAATGAATTTCCTATATTTTAGCTTTTATCTTATAGGATTTATAAAAAAAATTGTACAGTTTATAACCGCGCAATTCCTACGTGTTTTTACTTTGAAACTGCCGTGAGCGGTACTTATTCAAGTCAACATAGAATATTTTCGATTTCTGTATGTTGTCTGTGTTATACTTGATAATGAAAGGTGCATATCTATGGAAAAATGACTTAATTTTAACCGTTAACAGCTGATCAAAAATTCGGCGGGAAAAATGAATTTTGTAAAATAGTCTACGAAGTTCGGATTTGTGACATCTATAATCATAATAGATAAAGCATTTCAATAGCTTCATTTTAAAATAAATGGCTGGCTAAGGAAATGTTTTAAATAATTACAATACATTTTTTTACGAATGGTAGGAAAATGTGGTCCAATTTTGGACCGCTATCAATCGCAGAAAAAGTGGTCCATTTTTCAACCATAATCGCTCCAGTGGGTTAAACGTACCTCAGTACATTTTATCAGCATTAAATCTGCATAAATTTGCCGATGATTCTATGACGACTTTCAACCGAGTCATCGTTGTTCACTTAATGGGTTCAATTTTCATATTAGCTAAACCTCCACCATCGCACGAGCAACATCTTAACGATTATAGTATAAGTTTTTCAAATATTGTCAGGTAAGCCCGAAGGAAGAAGGTCAACCAACGTTACATTCGCCTTTTCTTCATTTTCTAAACTGAATTAATTGCTAAGAACACCTTTGATGAAGCTAATGACACAATTTAAAAACAAAACTCTTCAAACATCCAACTGTTCACCGAATCCAAATCTAACCACCCAAATTATAAAGTGGCCATTTATTTCTCAAATAAATAATCCCTTTCATCTTCCATCACGCTATTTTTTTCTCTCCCTTTTTAAAATAAGCAATTATTATTTGTAAGCTCGGATCGTGTTTCTTTTCCGCCTCTTCCACTACACGTCAATCTTCTTCTTTCATCCCTGAAGTGGAAAGTTGATGCGCCTCAGATACTCCAGAAACAGAGGAATACGATCGTTTTACAGTTGCCAGCGATACCATCTTCAAGTTCTGTTTGCCTGGTACTTCAGATCTGAAGATTTCTAGGATTCCTCGCGAGTAGCGCGATTTATACGAGAAATGGAATCTTCTGATGACGCAGAACCAGATAATATATAGAACATTTGGAAACATAGATCAATATATATATATATATATCAAAAGCAATCATTTTAATTGTTTATAAGTAAATGCATTGCGAGTTAGATGTGAAAAATAATTGTGGTTAATTATCTCTAGGTACATATTATAAATTAAAGTCCTCCGTCGCGTCTGTCCGTCTGTTCGCGATAAGCTCAAAACTACTGAACGCATTTTTATGCGGTTTTCACCAATTGATAGATTAATCACACTATTCATGATGAAAGTTTATGTATGTAATTTGTCAAGGTTTTGTGAAAATTGGTTGAAATATATAATATATAAAGGAGAATGTCTGTATGTGGTGGATGAGCGGGCTGACAGATAGTTTATACTACACACAGGTTATCTTTTAGTTTCTTGTAACCTTGAAATTCTCAAAATATCATTAAATGTTATCCATTTCCGTACCATTCCTTTTCGTATCTAACATAGTGTGTTGGGTAACGTTAGTAACCTCATGCCACACCTTAACAATAAATAATACCTTTAAAAATATATCATCATTAAATTTACCTAAAACACTTGTTAGATCCTCACTAACAAACTGTTGCTTTTTGCTCAACTTTCATGCTTATATAATTATGCTATTTGAGTAACTAATAATAATAATAATAATAATTGGATAATTTATAAAGTGCCGTTTTTGTGAAAAATCACCTCAAGGGCGCTGTACAATTTATTCATAATTCTTAGGTTCTATCTAATTTTAATATTTACAAATGGATACATAAACATACTTACCTGCAGGTCACTTCCGATAAACACTTTAATTAGAAAGTTTGTGCTTGGAGAAGATACGGCTTTGCTCGCGGAGGACATTATATTTAAAACACTGGACATTGCATGATTTTACATTTGCTACCCCCATCACTATAAGTATTAAATTTTAAAAGATTAGTGGCAAAAGTGGAGTTGATAATATCAAAATATGTATTTTAAGAGACTGGAGAATTTAGGACTCTTTAGGGCTGGAGAATGTTACTAAAATGACCTTTAAAAACGCTTACAAATAGTTATTTTTTACCTTATTTTTATTTTTATTTTTTTATTATTATTATTATTTTTTTTTTTCTTTTTCTCTACATTTTTAGGTTAGTTATTTACAGTGTCGCGGGCATTGAATGTGAAGGTGAAAGAATTTGAGTTTATGGATACGACTGTCTGAAAAGGTGGGTTTTAAGTTTAGCTCTAAATTCTGCCGAGTCTGTGATAGTTCTTAAGTCATATGGCAGTGCATTCCAGGCTTTAGGTCCCGACACTCCGAAAGCGCGCTCACCGAACTTAGTATCTGGTGTGCGCTTTGGTTCCTTTAACCTTCCAACAGCTGATGACGCTGCTGACCTTAGGGTTGACTGTCGAGAATTGGAATTTTCTGGAATACACAATTCCGATAAGTATGCCGGAGCCATTCCGTTAAGGGACTTAAATACCATCCAGCAGAGCTTGAACTGGATTCTTTCAGGACATTTGAGCCAGTGAAGATTTTTGAGATGCTCTGAAATATGGGAATATTTAGATACGCCGATGATAAGTCTTGCCGCAGCGTTGAAAACGGATTGTAATTTATTGATTTGATATTTTGGAAGACTTGCATATATTCCGTTGCAATAATCTAAACGTGAAACAACATACGAATTGACTAGTAATTTAGTCGCTTCTGTTGGTAGATTTCTCCTTACTGCTTTAATTTGCCTTAATTGAAAGAACCCCGTGCTTACGGTTCTGTTCACTTGAGTTTTAAGGGAAAAATCAGCGTCCAGATTGACACCCAGTAGTTTTATACACGTCTTTGGAGTGATGTCGCTTCCTGAAATGGTTATTGGGGAGTTATCAATGTTATGCTGACGTCTGCTTGTGGCGGTCCAGAGAAAAGAACTAACTAACCATCACGCCGTTTCGTCGCAGGGATAGGCAGGACGGACCGCCAAACAACTCGGTCTTGGCACACACTCTTTGCCTCACTCACATTCATACATCGTCTTGAGTACGTATTTTTTAATGTGACAATTCACTTCAATAATATATGAATTTCCTACCTTCTCTTAAATAGTAGGCACACTTATCATAGACCGAGATCAAAGATAGGTACCTACTATTTAATTTACATTTAAATTTTCTCAATCGCAAAACTTTTGCTAGATCTTTTCTTGTTATAATTTTTAATCTTACACTTCATTATTTAACAATATTGCACAATCCACTCAGTCTACAGTCCACAAATGCTATGAATAAAATTGAAATGAATTTATATTTGATAGGTACCGATTCTATCGCATTACGCCACACCACTCTAGAATTCTTGATGGTAAATTCCCTTTCAACAGTTTCATGGGTTTTTTTCCAACTTCTATCAATAAGGTCCCATTGATCGAGGACAATACTCGAGAATCGAACCCTAAGAGCCCGTTCACACTTCCGTCGTAAAAACGGAGAGGGGTTCCGTCGTTAAGACGGAAGCCCTAGGCCCCTGTTCACACTTCCGTTTTCAAGACGGATTCTACTCTACGAAAACAACGACCAAAACATTTTATCATTCTTCAGTAGACGGTCGTGCGCACTGCGTAATGCGCAATGCAAATATTGCAAATTTTACTATTATAAAAGTTCCTCTTAGTTTGGGCCGTAAAAGGCCGACAGCAAAAACTTTCCCTTGGGGCTGCCATAAATAGTTATAGGTGCTATTTGAAATGTACACATACCTACTTAAAAATAAAACAATTTAAATAATAAACTTTTTCTTCCAAATCGGGAATGTATTGATGTAATACCAGCCATAAAATTACTTCAGGGTTCGGACCTTATTTGTTCAAACCGTGGGAGAATATTTTGTTTGCATACTTGAAAAGGAGAAAGTACGCGAAAATCATCCAGCAATTATTATAACTAAAATGACTAAAAAACATGAATGATATGACTAAATATTTTCTTGAGATTAAATAGAAAAAATCGCATTCTGGAACGAACATATATATTATATAATAATATTATAAACGCCAAACGCGCGCCCCATAAAAAAAACAATTTGCCTACTCGCTTGCGTCTGGGAGCGGGCGGTGGTGAAGTGTGAAGCGGGGTGTGGCGGGTTCAAAACGGATCCGTCGTCCCGCCGTATAGTGTGAACAGCTCCATTGAAATGTATGAGCCAGCGCGTTCCTTTCCGGCTTCACGACGGACACTCTGCGTAGGCGAACTCTCCGGCAAAAAATAACGGATCCGTCTTCACGCCGGATCCGGCAAGTGTGAACAGCTCCATAGAGCCACTACAGCGGCTAGGGCCTCCGTCGTAATGACGGAACCCATCTCCGTTTTTACGACGGAAGTGTGAACGGGCTCTAACAGGGCACAGGGCGGACGAAGATCCCCTCGAAAATGCAGGGGAATGCCCTTCGGAATGCTCTTTCGACATTAGATTCCAGAGTTTAGAAAGATCAACGGAGAATATAATAAATATTCTCGGCTAATTTCTACAGTGCATTTTTGTTTAATAGGATGCTTTACAAAGCTAGACAAGAACTTCAAGCGTTAGTAAAATAATTGAAATACTCGTAGCTTAGTTACTAATGATACACCTGTGGACATTAAATCAAGTTTTTCTATTTATACCTATCAAGTGGTTCGCTACCTTTGTTTGACTTAGCAGGGGTGCCCGGGTTCATGGGGTGAGGTTTTTCCAGGTCTTGGCGTCGGATGCGTCGGAAGCCGGATCGGGATAGAATGGTTGAGGGAGTCCCTTTGACTTCTCCAGCTGTACTCTCTCGGAACTTCGCCTTTCACCGCAGTGGGAGATTAATTCACGGATTCATATGTCCATCACTCCTGGACACACTGATCTCCAGATTTCTACCCACCCCTTATACCCTTTATCCTTCTTCTTCTTCTTTCCTCTCCTTCATTTCCTAAAAAGACCATCCACACAGCATCCCTAAAGATGACATAGGGCCACCTGTGTGGAGCTAACGTAAAAAAAATAATAATACAAAAAATAAAATTAAAAATAAATTTGAATAAAATAAAATAAAAATTTAAAACTATTCATGGAGCTTTCTTGGTTATTTTCACTAGAATAATTAAAAATATATGTTATTTTGGAGGAGAGATAACAATCTTTGCAGCATTAGTACTTTTCTTAAGTCTTTATCACTATGCACAGGAAATATAATTTTGAGAACATCATGATGCTAAATGACAATAAAATCTCATTGAGAGACCGTGTCACACATTCCAACCCTTAAATGGTACCTGCCTAATAATGTACCTACGTAAAATCCTATCGCATACATCGACGGTTTGGCGTCAAGCTTATCACAAAAGAAATGTACTTAAGTGAAGGTTGCGTAGGGTTGGTTTGGATTAGAATAGATTCGAAAATATAATATATTAAAGAGAAAAAGCTTTTAAAATATTAAGATTAGATATTAAGAATAGATGTAAGTGCTCGAATTGAGCAGATAACTGAGATTTTTATATAATTAAACAAGCTGACCCGGCTAACGTTGTTCTGCCATATATATATTATTTCTAGAGGATATATTTTTTAATTGTGTATTTTATTTTGATATAAAATTTGACATCTTATATCTAATGTTTTCTTTTCTATGACTTTTGGTTGTTAAATAAAAAAATAAAGAATTTATCGTAAGTGTGTGGGGATGGGATCTATGACAGAAAGGAGGACGTAGCGCCATCTGTCATTCAACAAAATAAATAATTTCGTTCTGTTTGAAATACGAAGGTTAAATTTGTTCATACAAAAATAACTAAAAACGCGATTAAAAAATGGGAGGGTTTTTTGATGTCAAATAGAAAATAAAAAAAATTGTCAAAAAAATTCAAAAATTATCTGGATAGGGAAACTTTAATCACCTATCGGTTTGAAATATACTTTACGACCTATTCTCATACCTACCAAATAAACATTAAAAAATCATAAAAATCGGTCTAGCCGTTTCGGAGGAGTGCATGGTGACACGCGAGTTTTATATAGGTACATTGATATAATAAATACGCTTCAGAAAAACTTTGTACCTACCAAATTTGAGGAGTGTATTTTCTTACTCCAAATGTTCAAAATTTGAAATATTATCTTAACGTTCTACATCGTCATACAAAAGAAGATGTTATCGATAAACCAAGAATAATATCATATTCATCTTCTACGATCTCTGTAGTCTGTAGCCCATTCAATTTGTTAACCTTCCATAATCAAAAGCACAATGTAGAAACAGTGAATTAACCTTCTGGGCGAGCTTGTACAGCCTCACAATAGCTTAGAACTCCGGCATAATTGCTTATCAAATATTAACTTACTATCAAGTTTCATCCTTTCTTGGGAAAGAATATGAGGAATGACAAAGGAGCGGCCACTTAAATGGCAGCACAATAGGACACAACCACTTTTGCACAATACCTGCGAAATTTCATCTTCACCAATTTTGCTACAGTTATTATGTAGAAACTTGGATCGGTAAGGCACCTTAACGGGATGATCCTTGAGTTATAAGAATTTATTCTAAACCCAGTTTTTCAGCGCGTTTTTGGAGGCGATGCATGCTCAAAGCAAGCAAAAGGTTTTTTTTTTAACTAAATGATAAATTACTTTGGACATGATATTAGATTTTCACGGTCAAAACTGTTTTCGTTATTTATTTTTTTGGTGTTATGCCATGCTGCGCTACCTCCTTCTTTAGCGAAATGTTGGCTAAAGAAGGAGGTAGCGCAACACGGCATAACACCCCAAAAAAAAAGAAAAAAATGGCTTTCTTTTAAAATCACTTTATTTACTATTTTTCAATTAGGCAACTAGTTTGGAAAAGTAAATGTTTTTTTTATTAAGGAGAAAGGTTTCTTATCGAAAACACTGCATATGTTACTTTTTTTTGTTGACTTAACGCGAGAAAGATCCTGTACGTACTTGTACTATGTACACTGTACACATAAATTGGTATCTTGTTTTTTTTCCGTTTCATAACAGGGAATACGATTTTATCGTAAAAATACAAATTGTTCAAATTAAAAGAAAAGAACCACATTTATTTGCTCAATTATTAAGTATCTAATTATAAAAACGGTGTAGGTATAGTCAGTAATAAACGACAAGATTGTACACGCGAAGCCGGAATCTAGAGCCAGTTAAATATTTTATGTCACTGTTTTTAATGAATTTAAAACTAAAACTTAATTTGCCAAGTCTGATAATATTTTTAGATCCGGTTTTATAACCATCCGTTCGTTTCGCTTGATACCATTTTTAACAATATTCGTTTGATGGTAGATCGAAAACCGGCCCCTTAGTCGACGAAAAAGCTTTCACACGAACAACATATTTTTATATATCTGCAGAATTATGTTTACTAAAAATTAAATCATAGAATTCGCAAGATTTGACATTTTCACAGCCAAAAGAATTATCGCAATTTACTTTTGGGATATTATGCCGTGTTGCGCTACTTCCTTCTTTAGCCAACGTTTCGAACAGCAATTCAATGTCATAGACATAATGATATATGATAATACATAGACATCATTCCTAAAAAGCAAATCGTGAAAAGCAAAAAAATGCTTTGTGGCTTGCCATAATAACAATATATGTATAACACACAAACAATTTGTTTTAAACCACTTTGTTTTCAAATAATAATCTGCCGTTATCCTGTAAGCCTTCCATCTTCTGGACAAATTAAATCAGTTTGCATGCCATGCAATTTAATATTTTAAACCTTATTGCGCCCTTGAGGAAGTATTTTACATGCATTATCCAAGACTTGTTACTATTACCTATAATAATAATTATTTGGTCTTGTTTATCTCTTCTCAGTCCCGGTCAGTTGTTGCCACACCTCAACGAAATGTGTTTTAGAAAATGGAAGACTATGCACTGCAACAAAGGGATTGCGAACAAAGATCTCTTTGAACGGCCCCTTTGAGAGAGGTCCCGGTATTTAGTTCCATAATGGATGCTGTCATCTCGAATCATCTGGCATCATTTGGTCACCATGTTTGTTTACTGTTTACCTGGACCCGTTGGGCGTGCAAAGGGGATTTTAAAACCATTCTCAGCTATATTCTCCGGGATTGTAAAACTATTCTTCTGCCGTGAAGTTTATGGCTGGATTTGAGCATTCTTGCGATGATTAACTGCTCTCGGTTTGGAAGTGTTTGCGTAGGTTTATTTTGAAAGTATTTTATGGTGTTATTTGGGTTTTGAATTCTGCTACTGGCTTGATTTATTAACCGGAATCATTAGTGCGTATAGAAAATTACTTTTGGGTTTTATAATGGTTTGAATATTCTCTCCATATATAATAATAATACTAAGAGGACACTTAAAAAAATATTACCATTTAATTTATATACGCATAAAGAGTACGTATGTCAATAAACCATTATTTCAAAAATTGTACCTGGTTCAAGTTGCTTAGATGAAGAGAAGTTCATGTTTTTGACATGGACTTGCACTATAAGTGACTTTATTATTTATAGCTGGCATAATGGATAAATTAATAAAATATTACTTATAATACCAGTAGAGCTTATGCATTGCATTTATGTGGTGCATTTTTGTTGGTCTGCACGGAGCAAATTTGTATTCCAAAATGTTCGTCCCAGGAGCGTTGTGTAGATCATTTTCAAACACGAATTTGAGTCATTTAGAAGACATATTTTAGGAAGGGGCTCTTTCGGACTTATTTATTAAGAATTTCATCAGCTATATGAATATTTAATAAAATATGAACCTCATAGATATAAAGACAGCATATCGATTAAAGTAACACTTTTTCTAGCAAAACAACACCCAACAAATTAAGACAACACTTTGACCACAAAATGAACGATCTTCGATGGTTTTGCGTATGTTTTTAGAAGCTTCTACAATAAGTTTACATCAAGCTGGGTTGTTAAGTTCTTGTGATGCGATGCCTTTTAGATTTGCAGTTGGCCGATAAAATTAACAAATTAAAATTAATTTCCGCAATTTGCAACCGGAAATCTAAATTTAAAAAAGCAAGTATGATAACATACATTACAGTATTTATGAGGGAAATAATAAACTTTACAGACCAAAGAAGATTAAAAACATAGGTACAAGGTACGCATCTTTTGTATTATTTTACAAATTTTGACACGGAAACGTGGTCAGTTAATTCATATGAATTTTTCAGTTTTCTTAATAGTTTCGTATTTAATTTTTTTGTTGGGCGATTAATATAATTTATTGTAACATTTAAAAGCAAGCATTCCTTACATCCGTCAATCCTTGAAAACAGTTAAGCCGCAAAGCACGCTCGATGCCAATCAAACGTAATGTTCTCATATATGCCTTGCAACTTTACGGTTATTTAAACAAATTAAATTAAACCTTACGTACTCAGCAATCTTCTTATTTATTGCCCGATGTGTTTTCTTGTCCTTTCGCGGTCATCAAAACTTCTTACATTATAACTTTCTATTACGTGACGAGAATGGCCGATTCCGCTTCCTGAACCGCCGAGAGTGCCGAGCCGAGGAACTTCCGAACTCAAACCCCGACAAACAAACAGGAAGCTAATAAAGTAAGAGAATTCGTCGTAAAATCTATTTCTCGTGCAACTTCCGAACTCTTAATAGGTCAAGCATTCCAACTTTTTGACTAAATCGTCAAGTTGTGGAATTTTCCAAGAAAAAACAATATCTTGTTTGCATCAGCAATTGAAAAGCTATGTGGTTCCACATATAACAATAAAGCGTATAAAAAAGATTTATTCGGAATTTTAGTACGCTTATTACGAAAGAGGTAGGTACTTAAATAAAATATCCCTTAAGCCTCGATGACATTGAGCGAGTTTACAAGCTACTATCTGGAAAATTCACTATCTGTTAGTAAACTCGCTCAGCGTAATCGTATTACTATCTAACTATCAGATTGTGGACAATCTACGAACAAAAGTTGAAAGGTAGTCAACTTTACTCGCTACACGCTCAAGATGGCGGCCTACCAACAGCTGATTTCGTAATTGTCAAAATTAGTTCGCGTCGCAGTCGTTATTCTGGCTACTGGTGTCGCTAGCGGTGACTTCAAGTTTTTTTACAAAATGTCGACCGAGTTGGTTCGCGCGGGAGTCGTTATTTTAGCTGCTACTGTCGCTACTGAGCGAGTAGATAGTTTTGTGTGTCATCATGACAAACTCACTCGCCGATTCACCCGCTTTTAAGCCCGGCTAGTAGCTTGTATACTCGTTCAAGTAATCGAGGCTTTATTATTGGAAGATAATATTATGTCTTCGATTCTGAATTTGTAAGAAGTTAAAAAGTTTATCAAAATTAAACTATTTTATGTAGGTACCACGACGTATTTTTATTTGGTACCAGATAAAAATATCTTTTCGATTCAAAGCAAATCGTTTTGTGAATGCTTCGCAAAGTTTTGAATTGCTACATAAAGCTGATTTGGAAATCATATCGCGTTTTCATGCAATTGAAGTATAAAAATTTGCGAACCAAATAAAATTGCTCTTGCTTCGCTGCCCATGAGTGATTTTAATAAAAGTTTAGCTCTGAAACTCTGATTGTATGAGTAGCTACTAATGGATCTTTTGATTGGCTAAATCATTTAAAAAGGATCGTCAATTTTTAAATACCTATACTTTTTCTTTATTTTGTTGGTGATTGACAGATGATTCTAAATTCAAATTCAAATCTGTGATTTTCTTCGAAAAGCCTTTTAAAGAATTACATAATGATATCCGTTAAATGCCGAGATATTCAAAACATCATATAAGGGGCCATCCATAAATTACGTCACATGATTTTCATGATTTTTTGACCTACCCTTAAGTTCTTGAGTAATGCGCGTTTTCATCCCGCGACAAAATAATATCCTCCGGCAAAAAATCCTACGAACTAAACATCCCCCAACAAAATATTTACTAAAACTTAACCTAACCTAACCTAACCCAACAAAAATGGGACAAAAATAATACAAACATCCTCTAAAGACAATAAATTATTGTTCAAAAATAGTAAAAGGGGACAAAAATAACAATAATTTATTGTCTTTATAGGATGTTTGTATTATTTTTGTCCCATTTTTTTTTGTTAGGTTAGGTTAGGTTTTTGAGGATGTTTTGTCCATAGGATATTTTGACAGTGGATATTTTGTCGGGAATATTTTGTCCCGATATGAAAAGTGGCGGAACCAATATTACAGGCCTTTTTTTTCAGATGGGTACCTAATTAACAAACTTCCTGCCCGATAATAGATTTATTATGTCTAGCATCAATAAGACTACCTACTTTAAAATTCTGTCCGTGAACAGAGTTATATCTTGTGACAATTCAATAGTTATAAACTCCACCAACTAGCTACTAATTTAAATTATTTCCACGACAACCAAGAACAACCTCGTTAATATTTCAAGTACAAAGCCTCCTACGTAAACTTTGATGTTTGGGCCCTAGGTAAACTATATTAGGCATAGGCAGCGATAGACTTCTTGATTTGACACTTTTTAAAATCACAAGTGTGTTTAATTTCCGTGATTCTTTTCTTTTTCATCATTCGTGTCTTACGATTATCTGTCTTATGATTCAGTATTATGTCGTCCACTATCGTAGAATGGTTTTCATAGTTGTGAAAGAGAAACGGTAGTCACACACAAATGACACAGGTCTCTAGTCTCTAGTGAGAAGTGTCGGCTTGGTAGAGATGATATCCGCAAAGAATTTAGGCAAAATTGGAGACATTAGAGAAGACTATGTCTAAAGCTGGACGCCTAAAGGCTAAAAATTGCTAAAGGCTAAATGCTGGGAAACGTATCTACC
Organism: Limnephilus lunatus; assembly: GCA_917563855.2. Lineage (NCBI taxonomy): Eukaryota > Metazoa > Arthropoda > Insecta > Trichoptera > Limnephilidae > Limnephilus > Limnephilus lunatus. The sequence continues at coordinate 3,405,485 of OU830599.1, forward strand.
TTTAGTTTAAGTTAATTATCAACGTTTTTACCCAACAACTACTACCATGGGCGGCACCACAATCTGATCTGCATACCACATGGCACAACATACTTATTGGCTATGCACAGAATTACCCGGTTTATAGTGCTGAAACAATTTGTCTTGATATCTAAGAGACTTGCACATAATATTTCTTAATTCATGTCATATTTTGTATGCACATGCAAGGCAGAACCTACCACTTATGTCAACTTTTATGTTGAAATAACGCATTATTATATTTTTGTTACTGTTCATATGTATAGTAAATGGAAACAGCATGTTATACATACAGCTGATGTCATTGGCTACTCAACTTTAAAAAAAATAGTAGCAACCCTCTTTTTCTGGGCCCCTTTCGATCACAAAATTTTCATAATAATTGCACCTAAATTATGATGCCATGAAGTGTGAAACATGCGATGGTAAAAAAATGGATCTTTTTGTATTTGTTTGAGTTTTTTCTCATTGTAGGCTATAATTTGCAGCTCTTGTCAAAGGAATGATCCCTGAATACCATCCTCATCAATGAAAATGTGAATTCACGAACCTTGGAGTGAAAAGGGTTGGAATCTCCCATTCTAGATCTGTCCATCGTGGGCAGGTTAGTTGGTACCTACCAACTTTGAAAGTATTAATTAAATATTTTATCTGATTATCAGAATTCCGCTTGACGTTGGTTGTCGTAGGCAATTAAAACAGATTATTCCTATATCAAAGGGTTTGCTTCGAGTTACTTATATTACCGACAAAATCCTTGTATTCGGAGATAATCCAAGATTTGGGACAATATCTTCTCGTTTATAAGCGACTATTACAATTATTTATATTTGATTCCTTATACGTAAATACATAGCAGCCAGGATCAAACGATTAGATTACTTTACTTTGGAAGAATGGTATTATAGTATATTAATATTCTAAGTTATTAACAATTATACTTATATAATAGTGAATTGATCACTTGTCACCCACATGTCACCAAAGAAATTTTTGCCGCTAATGAAAGAAAAACATGACCGCCGTGCTTGCGCAAATTATCAAAGTTCAACGCAGCCAACATAAAAACTTCACCATGTTATTGGCAATGTTGCAGGAACGCCGTTTAACGGTCGTTAAGTGTTTTTTTTATAAGTTCTTAAGTTTGGAATCTGATTCTGAAATCTTTTTTTTAACTGATATGAAATGGTTTTTAATGGTGTTAATGTAGAGGGGGGTTTCGTATGCAGTTAAGTAGAGGATATTGTTACATTTTATCATTGAATGTAAAAAATCTATTTGAGACAAGATGGCGGAGTTGTTTCAAGTCTAGTTAGAGCAAGAGCCCCAAGCATCAAACATGAAACATTACCAATGATCTAAGGCGGCGAAGCTTATTTTAGAGGCGTCGCCCGAGCAGGTCCGCTACGGAGGAGAAATGAAAGCATCCACCAACAATTTTATAATTTAAGTAGCATTTTTTTTTAATATCTAAGTTCTTTGATAAAAAAGCATTATATAACTAAATGGACATATAGTTTTTACAGGTAGTGCTTTGTTTGTGGTTTCAAAATAATTTACGAATTACTTACCTATTCCTTGTCTAGCGTAATCTTTCGCTCTGGCTTAATGAACTCTGAAAAACGATTTTGTTTTGAATTTAAGTGTGTCTTACTCAAAATTAGGAATAATTGTGTGAAAAATTCATACAACCGATAAAGTAGGTAAGTACCTAGTACCTACACTTGTCATCATTTTTATTTATTTATTTCAGATATAATTCAAACTTGCTAGTTTTGTAGTTTGTCAGCAGGTACATAATAACAACATTTTATGTGTATAATTTTTTTTTAAAAGAAAGACAAACATTCTTGGGTTACGAATAATCCAACAATATTTGAAAACCTCTTACTACCACTACAGTAAGCCGAAAATGTTTCTTGAGTCGTGATGAAGGACTTAGCCAGCCGAGGAATCGAACACGGAAGGCATGGGCGGGACCCAAACGCGATGCCCACTCAACCACTGACCGTTCGTCATATGACACATTTTCAAATGGCATACAGTATAATAATAATTATAATAAATTAATATTATATTAACGGGGTAGATTAAATATACAGGAATAGTTTATATGTGAATATATACATAGTAGTGTTGGCACTTACAATAAACAAGTACAAACAGTTAAAATGTAAATTAATTATGTATTTTTTCGGTATCCATTTGTAAATAATAAAATTAGCTAGAGCCTAAGAATTCATAATAAATTGTACAGCGCCCTTGACTTGATTTTTCTCTAAAACAACGCTCTACAAATCATTTAATTTTTATTATTAATAAGTAATTAACGAATAAATCTAAGACAACATTAAACTCAACTTCGAACGTGAGTCGAATTAAATTAAAATTTTAAGGCTGTAGCGCGTTCTTATTTCGAATCGATAGAATGTTAATTCGTTTTTTAATCAATTTTCAAACCGGTAGCTACAATTACGCCCGCGCATGCGCGCACGATAAATCAAAAGCGTTATTAACGTCTCCGCAAGTTATCGTAAATCATCGAAGTAACGCATGACTTAGCGTTCGACGTGCGTAGGGAAATTAGTCGTTCCACAAGGTGGAATTAATCAAATATTTCACAAGTGTAATTGAAACAGATAACTGACAAATTATTACCCACTTCTTGGTGGTGTTTACCTCCTTCTTTAGCCTTACAGTTTCGAACAGCGTTACAGTGTCCGTCATCAGGACAGACATATGATTTGTAAATCTACTCTGATGATGAACACTGTATGAAGCAGGTAGCGCAACACGGCATAACACCCCAAAAATAGATAACTAAAATACTTTTGGCCGTTTGTGTGGTTACCAAATCTGAATAGAATTCTCACATATCGTTATTTCCCCCGACTCTCTTCAGTCTTGTAGCAAACACCAAACGGTGATGCCATAGTCCCACTGGCTCTGGGACTGTTTTATAACTCTTGTGATTATCTTGGATTTATATCTCTTGTGTGCTGTTCACAAAAAAACCCTCAATTTGAATTATTTTTTTATTTATTATCATCAGAAAAATCAACTTCTTTTCAAGAAAATCAAAAATTTTACAGCAATTTAAATAATTGCATTAAAAATATACAAATAAAAAACCTCTGTTCTTTAAAAACTTAAACGTTTTCGCGGCATTTCAATTTTCCCGAAGTAATTGTACCAAATCTAATAGTTCCTCCAAATCTTGTTCATTACGAAAAGTTATAACTTGTAACAAGTTCATAATTTCTCCTGTTTGTTCAAGAAATTCGTAAACCGTGTTATTTCCCCCGTTCCTGCGAGAAATTGTTATACTTAGCAATATGGATCCCACCACCCTTTTTAGAACTCGAGTAAGCTTCAAAGTCGACTGTAGAAAATAGAGCTTTTTTGCTTAGTCATTGAATTACCAACAACCACGCATGACTTTGGTCCGTCTCTTTGGATTTAATTCAACTCACTCCAACAATAGAATTCTTAATAAAAAGGGCAATCGTATAAACTAATGTTGTCTTATTTTTAATCTTAAAGTGAGATATCTCTCAATTAATTTGTAAAGAAGTTGCGCAAGTACGTTACGTTGAATACATTTTAATGTGGATGGAGGGAAAAGAAATAGGTAGATACCTACATTATCTAAATCAAAGGGATACAAATTTGTTAAAATTTTCGAAATACATTTTAATTTAAATACGTAGTTATCCCATATTCTGGTAGCAAAGTCTGCGAATAAATCACGATATTCGTCTCTCTCGCATTGTAAAAAATGCCTCACTTTTAAATGGGCAGAGTTTTATTTTCTTTTTTATTTTTATGGCCTTTTTATGAGTGGCTTTAGAACTGGTTCGTCTCTTGGAATTGTTGAAGATGCCGCAGGCGGAATTATTACTATAGGGGAGTTCTGCAACGGTGAACTTGTTATTTCAATTATCAAACAATAACCCAACTTGCTCCGAAGTTATTTGTCCGAGAGATTTTACGGTTCTATGTTCACTCGTTGAATGTTTAAGCTATCGGTAGAGTCGCTACATCAGACGAGAAATTCACCAGACGTACGTCGTACCAATTCGAAAAGTTTTTGGTACCCATTGTCTTCATCGGATGTTCTCCATTGTAATTTGATAATTAATTATCGATTGAAATTATAAATGATGTTCCTATGTTCGTAGAAAGCTATTCGGTAGTCGAATCTGCAATTAAAATTAATGGTTTTATCAATTTATTTATAAGAAAGTATTTACTAGCTTTCTACCGTACGAATTTTACGAAGGAACGAATTCATTTCAACAATGAAAGAATCGCAATAACATTTTTTTAATTCTTGCTAGTTTAAACATCATTGACCGCATGGAGCAAAACAAAACCCACAACAAAATTAAGTTTTTGTATAAAAGGGGTAGTTAAGAGGTAAAAAAAAGTGTTGCTTAAGAATATCATAATGGGAAGCCAGATACAACTGAACTTAAACAACTGCTTCAGAGCAAAAGCACCGGGTGTTCTTATTATAATTCTTAAACATGATAATGCCCGTATCCTCGGATGTAGCATTAATTAGCCTCTGTACTACATTACCTGGAGGAAAATAAACTTTAGAGGAGAACCTTTGTTCTCCGTAATAAAGAACGCCGAGATGTTGTTTTGTCTTGCAGAATTAAAGGATAACTTTGCGATTAGGGATAACGAATTCAGGTTCACGCTGCAGTGTGCTTGCAGTGGCCGTTAATAATTAGGTTGCATGTTGCTTTATCTCCATCTTTGTGGCGTTTTATACTACATTTATGCATTTGGTGTTTTCGGTTGGACCCACATTTGAATCTTGAGGAACACCTTAAAAAAAAATAATTTTAGAATACTATTTCGAATCCGTGGTGCTGCAACGATTCCACGATGTTTTGCCGAGGGCTGCATTCATAACTTCCTCTGCCTCATGAAGTACCTACCGGGTTATGGTAGTGAAAAGATTACATGAAAGAATACCATTGTGTTTGCACCTTTTGCGCAATTTAATAGCTAAACACGACGGTAACCGATTCGTACTTTATTGCTATTGTTAGAAATAAACATTCTTCGAGACGGTTTCTCATTGCTTGGGATCGTGACCCCCAACCCGATTTCCATGGTGGAAAAGGCTCCTCCACTTCTCGTGGTTCTGCACTACGTGGAGAGCTAATTACACCGATATATCTGACGCCAGTGGTACTTGGTCACTCCAGTGCATTGATGACCTTTCACTGTTTCTCCTGCATTCTACTAAAAAATCAATATATCTATACCTATGTTACAACTGTCTTTTTTATCTACTAATTGGCATATTGTGTATCCCCGCAAAATTAAAACCTTATTAATGTTAAAGAATTTTATTTTCACGTAGCACCTGACACTCGCCAATCTAGTGGTAAAAAACTTATTGTTATATCATAACTCCTACAGAACTCCTACAACTAACTCCTACTAGAACTCCTACAACGTATACAGATACGAGTTCCTAACAGACGAACCAGGTCAGACATGATTCTTAGCCTCCCTCGGTGCAATACTAATTCTAAGCAGAACTCTTTCATCTATCGTGCGTCCAATACTTTTAACACACAATACAAAAAATTTGACATATTTAATTCTGCACCACATTCCTTAAAATCACACAGACACTCTCTCGATAGTTTATAATAACAATAATTTCTAATACCACCAGTCACCATTATATTAAATTCTTTTTTTTTTTCTCTTTTAATTTTTTGTTTACTCATATTTTTATTACTATACCTCAACCTAACCCATTCTCCCTCCCCCCATCCTACCCCCTCCCTATTCCCCCCTAATTAACTTGTCGCTTGAAATGTAATTTTTTTTTCTCTATATCTATGGAACCACTACACTTGTATACAAAACCCATGTGGAAACCTGTAAATGGTTCAATTATTGTCACTTAATTACTATTATGCTCTGTTATGAATGTAAACTGTTGGTCTCCCAAATAAAATAAAAGAAAATAAAATAATATTTGTTGATGGCTGCCATAAAATAAATAACTCTCATGAAATGACATTCCTTCTGGGAGATTCCCGAACCCCCCTATTGTGTCATTGACACGCGAAAACCATGACACTGCGCAAAATTTCAAGATGAACTTTTATTTGAAACTTTTTTATTGGAGAGTAAGCTTTTTGGATTGTTAAAAAAACCACTTGGCGGAATGAAAAACCGACCCTTGAGATTTCATCGAGGTAATAAGTAATTAACATGAGTTTTACTCTAGTTATTAGTTGATTAAAGAACATGGGGCGAGAGCTGCAGGGGATGAAACGGGATTTCGAGGGAGAAACGGGAAACTAAGAGGGGAAAGATGAAAGATAGGAACGCCGTATAAAGCCGACTTAAAATGCCCTCAGAAATGAAATAAGCTTTAAAATCAACGCTAGCAATTGTAAGCCAAAAACGGTCTCTCATTAACTTCGTCTTCCTACCTGGCTTTTTGTTAAGAGTTGTCGTGAGAAGAGATTTTTTCAAATCGGTTTCTAATGAATCGTTTGTTGTTTGTTAGCGGGTTTTTAAAAAGCATGACGAAGGGAAATCGCAGCTAATATTCTAAGTATTGTTGTATTTTCAATATTTGGATTTTAATGAGCCGCCTGTCCTAGCAACAAAACGCCCCCAACTCACGAACCTTACTGTACAGTTAAATTTAATAGCTTTTGGCCTGTTGTATGATGTATAAGTGTGTATGACCTAGGACTCAAGTATAGGAAACTGCGCATTACTGAATCATCGGAATTAACAAAGTTTATAAATTAGAATGGGTTTTGTTGACGGTTAGGAATGTTTCCTGATACTTAGATCTAATTTTCTGCAGCAGGCATCTCATCAGATGGTAATAATAGAATGTTTCAAAGTGATCTATGATGTTCCGGGATGTTCCCGAACGTTTCAGACTATTATTTATATAATGTTGTGGAATGCTCTAGAATACTCTCGAATGTTCTATACTGTTCTAAAAATTTCTAGAGGGCGAAACTTCCAGCCCTTATATCTTCAAAATCACGCTCTTAAGGTAAAAAGTGGAGGAATGTTCTTCACGGATAGAGGGCTACCACACCATGTAACTCCCTTGATCGTACCGAGACTCGTTTCTTAGTTTTAGCGACACGCACGTTGTAGTACACTTTATTTTATAATACACTTACGTTGATTAAATCTTGTGCCTCATATATATTACTTCAATCAATTTGGGAGGCGGGTATCGGTACCGCCGCCCCGGGAACCATTTATTGGATAATCATCACCTCTGCCATAGGTCATCCCAAGTGGTTTGATACGTTTGGTGACTTAGCAGGGGTGCCCGGGTTCATGGGGTGAGGTTTGTCCGGATTTTGGCAGCTGATGCGTCTGCCCACCAACTGCGTGGCAGACCGGATCGGGAGAAACTTGTTGAGGGAGATCTTTTGACCTCTCCAGCAGGACTCTTTCGGGACATTGCCTTGCACCGCAGTGGGAGGGAAAGATATATACGTCCGTCACTCCCGGTCACACTGATTCCCAGATTCCTAGCCACCCCTCAACCTTTTTCCTTCCCAGAACTTCCTTTCCTTAATTTCCCTAAAAAGAACCTCCACACGGCATCCCCAAAGATGACATAGGCCCTGAGGGGAATTATTTTCCTCAGGGCCTCCTGTGTGGGGCTAATAAAAAAATTTAAAAAATCAAAAACAAGCCAACTCAAAGAGAAATTTAAAAAAATATATATGTTTCACAGTTTAAAAAAAAAACACATATGAATTTTCGTAATAAATAATATTGAGTGGTGCCAGGAGACGAGTACAAACAAGAAGTGATTCGATGAATATCAATTAATTATAATGTGCGTTAAATCGGTTTGTAAAACATTCGGGGTTATATTCCCCTCCCAAGTCACCCGGCAATAAAACTGGGGGGAATCGGTCCACAGGGGGAGGATACTGCTCCATACATAATACTTGGGAACCAAACGTACTGACACGTACAATCGTACAGCTCGCAGAGTGCTCTTGTATGTGTACCTACAACAGTACTGCGAGAAATAAGACTGATTTTGTAAGAATGTTTTTTCAAGGAGTTCATGAATAAAGCTGCTTAATATATTGTACATTCTAAGAGAATTCATAAGAGAAAATAAAATTGTTTGTCATTTAGTTCTGTATTTTTTTCTTAAGTAAAACTTTTAAGGTAAAACAAACTTCTTTACGCACGCTTGACTTGGGGAGTAAGCTGGCAAATGCGCGAAGAGAGCGTTACGAAAAGTGTGATCGGGCGAGGTGAAGGGAAGTTGAGAGGGAAATTTAAGTTAGTAAAGATAGAAAGAAAGAGAGTTACGTTTCGTATATTACTGTAGGGAAAGAGAGGTGCGAGCACACATTTTCTTTCTCTTATAGCCAGTTACGTTTCGTATATCTAAGACACAGTGCAGGCTTATTGTCTGTACCATGCTGTAAGGGCAAGAGAGAGCAGTGCGCGCGTACATTTTCTTTCTCTCTTCTTTTATAAGTTAGTGAAGTTTTATTTCAGTCGTGTGTCTAAAGCACACTCGTTTTTTTTAACATTAGGGGCCATCCACAAATTACGTCACACCTTAAGGGGGGGGGGGGGGGGGTAGAGAAGAGTGACAAGGGGTATGATGGGATCATCAGCTATGTGACGTCACATGTAAAAACGATTTGAACTACAATTTTTATTATTTTTAGATTTAAAATTGCTAAAAAAGAGACGCCACAACACTAGGGGGGAGGGGGCCAAAAAGAGATAGGGCGGAGGGGGTTGTTAAAAAATCATGAAATAAGTGTGACGTAATTTACGGATGGCCCCTTAGCTCCACACAGGACGCGCTGAGAAAAAAATCCCTCAAGGCTCATAATATATCATCCTCGGGGATGTTGTGTAGAGAGTATTTTAAGAGGAAGTAAGGAGACAAAGTTCTAGCAAGGAAAAAGGTATGGGGGTAGGAATCTAGGGTCAATGTGTCCAGGAATGACGGACGCATGAATCCATCCTTTCCTTTGTGGTGCAAGTCGATGGGTCGTGAAAGTACGGCTGGAGAGCTTCAGGTTAGGTCTCCCTAAAACAGTCTCTCCCGATCCGGCCCACCGCGCAGTAGGTGGGCAAACACATTCGCCAAGCCCTAGACAAACATTACTTCATGAACCCGGGCACCCCTGCTAGATCACCAAACGTGGAGAACGTTTGTTATCTAATAAATGGTTCCCGGAGCGACAATTCGTTCAATTTGCAAAGGAAGATTGCATTGATTTTTTATTTATTTAGTTTACAGCCAACTAGCTCCTAAACAATCTTCAATTTAGTACAATACTTGTTAAAAAGATAACATTTTTAATAATTTGTGTTTTGTGTCGCTGGCAAAAAATTCGTTGGTTAAAACTATCCCAAATTAATGTTGATTTAAAATCATGTGGAAGCTTAGTGCCATTCAAATGAACACAAAAGTTGAAGAGCAAAGTACGTAAAATTTAGATAATGCAGGCTAACCGTAATAAAAAAAGAAGTTTATAAGCGAATATGATTTCTAATTAATATATAATTCTGACCACTGCATTATTGCAAGTAGATATATCCCAATCAGTATTTGCAAATTGTCCGTAAACACAATATTAAAAAAATGTACATAAAAAATAAAACCCATGACTTTAATTGCGAACAACACTATAGCTTGAAACGAATTACCAAAAGCAGTGCTGTATGAATATGCAAGGGTGACACATCGTACTTTTCAATGTGTTCGTTACAAATAATACATGCACGTGCCTGTATGTGTGGGCGGATTATAGAGGGTGGCTATTGTGGGAGGGGGTGGGTGGGCGAATGTAAGAAACAACCCCACGGTGAAAGTGAAGTTCGTAGGACGTGAAAGGAAGTAAAAACCGCTGTGGATTCTTGCTCGTGTGTTTATAATTTACGATGACAATTTTTCTTTAAATTTGAACACTAGCTCACACTTACTTGCCATCTGCTCGTAAAGTAGCGCAGACGCTAGTTTTAAAGTTTTTTTATCATCTGAGACGAAATAAAAAAAAAACTCATATTTTAATAGTGAAATAACTCACTGAGAAGCCCAAATTGTAATTTTTAATCCTTGAGGGCGATAGTTCAAATCTGGTATTTAAAGACGTTTCAATTCTGAATGGTGAATAGTTAACCACTCTCATTTGTATTCATATATCTAATAAGGTATTAATCTTAATTCTCACGCAATAAAAATTACATGATGACTAATGGTTTACAAAGACTTAAACAAAACATTCCTACGCAACTTCATAGACACTTGGCTTTGTAATGAGGTATTACTGCCTTCCCAGAAGGATGTCCGATGAATAACTTAAATGATTTTAAATTGGTATTGACTATTGATTATAAATGCTCAATTTTGACTCATTCAACCTTCAAAAACACTATTCAACACAATAAAATATGTTCAACTCATAGCGACAAGAGGAAAACGTAACTTGTACTAACAACCAACACCAATCTCAATGTTGCGGAAGGTATCTGATTCGTGTATCCTCGAGTTAACAGCGTGAGTTCATTAAGTGTATTTATTTATTCACTAAACGTTTCACAAGATCATTGTTTTGTTATCCGTGGATCTCGTAGTGTTGTTCTTGAATCGGTTTGAGGTCTCGATGGCCGGATATTAAAATAATAAGCTACCACACAGACGCCACAGAGCCTCATAGACATAGATCATTGTTAGAATAGAACCTCGCAGACAGCTGCCGGAGCTAAAGTTAAAATTTTTATTATCGAGTTCATTCATTCGTTGAAATGCTAAAAATCAATTAAATGAACCTCGTTGAAGTAATCAATGATAGCACGTTGACCCTGGAGAAGTAATACGATTTATTTATCTCAGAACAATTGAAACTATCAATTTGACTAAATGGCAAAATCACGATCAGACATCAATATATTTCGATGGAGTAATTGAAAATCGTTTTGTTGGCTCATTTAATGGCTTATTTTTTTGATTTAGAAGTCTGTCTTTATTTTCGTAATTTTGAATGAAATGAAATACAAAACATTAAACACTATATTTCTTGGTCTCAAAGCACTAAAAATGCAGAAACGAAACTCTAAACAGATTTATGGCGAAACCATCGATTTTATAATTATTACAACCACATTTTTTTAAACCTTTAATAAGATAGTAAAAATTAGCATTAGAAATCATAGACAGAGTTTTTCAAACCTGAATTTAAAGTAGGCGTAATATAACAATTTATTACTCATAAGAAAATCGCTCTTTGTGTGTTTTTTATCAGAAAAAACACTCCTTAACGCAGCTCTTACACTCGTATATTTATTCAGATGGCAATTGAAGATTTCCACATCGGAAAGCGTGTTATTGTAATTATTAATTAAAGCAAGAATTGAGTTTAAAAATTATTTTACAATGCTTCACGTGACACGTGCATGTACGCGTGGATTATTTATTATTGACACTAAGTCATAGAGCTTTTTTTTCAGAGAATTTTAAACTCTGAAACAGAAAATTTTTTAAACTCTGTTTAAATTTCGTTTTTCAGCACAAAACTTAAAAAAATATTATCCTTCTGTGATTTTAAACCGGTTTCCATGTTTCGTGTTGAAATTGAAAAAAGCTTCATGCGAACAAGATAATTGGTGTAAAAGCTCCGCGTTCAAAGCTGGACATAAAATAATATGGACTGAATTGGAAAGGAAAATAGCGGTGGCACATACACGAGTTATTATTCTGATCCCTGCGGCATACCTTTTGTCTTGTGTCCATTGTTTAATTCGTATTAATTTTTAATACCGTTTACGATCCGGGGTATATTGTTCCAACGCGTATATTTGCCCCCCTCTTTAACAATGTACGACTTGGTATCTACCCAGATTTTTTTTCATTTAAAAATGTTTTTCTTTGATGGCCATGGTTTTGAGTTTCACATTTTTGTGCTGGCACCCTATTGGTGGCATATAAACAAAGCGAGGCGTGCCTACGTTCTGTGATATGATTTTGTTTTTTTTTAATAAAAGAGATTGCTTGTTTTTGTTCAAAGCGGCCATGTTTTTAATGAGAGGGGAATAATAGGCCAGTATGCATTTAAAAATTAGCCGAACAATGGTACAACTTATAACGATCAATTTGTTTTGTATGATGTGAAGGGGTAGATTGATCAAATGGAAATAATATGTTTTACGCCGTGCTCCCATTGGGATATTCAGAACAAACAGGCTGAAATAATTACCTACCCATTAGGTACACATCACTATCAACGTACTTCATCGTATTTAGTGATGCATTAAAATAGCCTCACGAATAATAATAACACAAACATGAATTATTTTTTTTTAGTCCTATTTTATCAGAAGTATCACCTTATGGGGATTTTTCATTAATTCTTCTATGTTTAAATTAACGTGAGATAGAAATAATCATAATGATTTTACGATATATGAAAAAAATATACATAAATTAAAAATATAAGAAGCAAAATTTTTAAAAATATAGTGATCAGATAGATTTGCAGCAAAGATATTTAAATATAAGAGATGTGCTACCGGCAGTTTTTACTGGGAGGGACTGTGCTTCCGGGTGTCGCCGATATTGTTAAATCCAATACACCACACCTTAAAAAATCGACTAAACAAACGAATTTTTTCCGTACTCAAATTATATTGTTAACCAATTCTACTACACACCTTAAAAAAAACAACTAAATTCCGCAAACTAACTAACTTTAGATCGTAGTCCGCCGACAGTCGGCGGCCATCATAGCATATCTTTTATATTTCAATATCTTTGGTTTACAGTAAGACTTACAAAACAGTTCACATATTTTTTAGGAGAGTTGGACATTGGGTTTTCCATAGCCTCGTTGTAAATTTTATGTACTCGAAATAATATTAGTGTCTTAGACGGAATAATTGTCTTGTAATTTTTTTTTTAAAAATTGATTTTTTCTTTGTATTTAAATGTACAATTTTGTTTATATACGCTGCATAAAAAGGAGACCACACAGTTGACGCAAACTCTAGATGACTTCTTACATATGCAAAGTATAGTTGTTTGATAATTATAGTGTTTTTTTTTTTTTTTTTGTATTTCTGACGGTGTAACCAAGCACTTTAACTGCTTTATTTGTTATTTGATTGATATGACATTGATATTGTAACTTACTATCGAGAATCACACCTAGATCGCGAATTTTATTTAAATCATTAATAATTAGCAATACGTAACAAAGAATCCAAAGTACAAAGTTTGTTTCATCACTGTATCTGAAATAAATGGATGCATATATTTTTTTTAGTTAAATATTGTTACTTAACCATCTTCTTTCGTACGTTTTAGTTCGACTCCGATTACACTCCGAGGCGAGTCAAGGAGGAGGTTGGTGAGCAATTTTTTCACATCAACGGTTTTGAATAATTCGGCAGTCGGGAAGTTCGGTAACAACCTGTTTAATATGCACCCTTCGCGAGCGTCTATTTGCAAAAATAAAACGCCTTACAACAAAGGTATCATGCATTTTATTACAGCATTATAGGATTGTGGCTCTGAGGGGGGTCTACTACATCCTGCGGTAAATGCATTTATGAAAAAATCTAATGACTTTTATTGAGGAAAGCTCAAGAAATATTAAAACATCAACAAAAAATGTCATCAAAAAAAAAAGAAGCCGTGAAGTTACCTATCCAGTTACCACATATTTATTTCATTTTTCACTAGCGCATACCCGTGAAAAATCACATTTAAAAACAAACTTCAGAGTGTGCAATTCACACGTGGTAGAAGTGAAACCTTCAGAAAACTAAAGTAGACAAGTGTAGAAAGATTACGAAGCACTTTTTCTATCAATGTGAAGGATGATTTTTTTCCATATTTTTGTAGTCGAATTCTAGTGCACCTTTTCCTATAAGTAGGTACATTTGGTCATCTTATTCGTATTTGTGTTTTCTTCTCCGGGGTCGCTAGATGTCGCTTTCTTTTGAGTTTTCTTTTGCTTGTTCCGTTTTGGAGTGGCTTGAAGAATGGATATTGATTTTACAAAAAATATGTTTTTTTTTTGGAATCCGCTAAATGCCTGCGGAGGTTCGTCGGGTGCTTTATACCACTACACTAAAGTAGACTTGCATGGGACTGTGGATTTATCGTGTTGTATTGGAACCGAGTACCCGCGAAATAAATAAATATGTTATTGCCATTTCATTCTCTCGCAAGCTAAATCCTATAGATGTATCTGTTTGTCTTTTTTTAGTGTCGCTCTTTTTCGTTTCATCGAGTTTCAAATCACACAACAGTTTTCACTTCAATAAAAATTACATTAAAAAATGCTTGGAAGGCAATAATGCTGAACATTTTACAGCACAAACTGTTTTAAGAACGGTTATATAAATACGTTATAACTACCTACTGAAAATAAAACATAACAAAAAAAAAAATAACACACACAATCTCAACCAATATGAAGTATTTTAGAATGATACGTCAGTGACACGAGACACGACCCGACTCATCTATTTGATACGACTGTTTGTTCAATTTCTTTCTTGGCCTCACCCAACTTCTTCGATCTATTTTTGCTCGACGTTAAAATATATTATAATATATACGCCCGTCATAATTCAGCTAATTCCTTTTAAAGCTGGTTTGGTAGTAAAAATATTAGTATCAACGTACGTTTTCACTTTTTATCACCATATGAATGCATATTCGTTTGAAATCGCGATAACTCGAGAACGGTGCTTTGTAGGGAAAAAAAGTATTGATATATTTTTTGTAGAGAATTTTACGATCTACAAACTCTTCTCAAAAAATTTTTCGATAACTCTCACTGTTTTCAAAATATGCAAAAAACTAAAATTTATGACTTTTGACCTCGGATAAAAAACAACGCTAATGGGACTTTTGACGTAGCATTTGTAATGACGTATTTAAGACCTGTACAAAAATTCAGCTCACTAATGCAAACTCGGCACTTTTTTCGTCTATTTTGGCTGGATTAAATGAGTTTTTCTGGAAGACGTGATTTCGGGTTTAATGATGTTTGTATTATAAAAATATCGAACCCAATAAATTGTGTATCCATTATTCTAAAGTTATTCTATCTAACCGTCTCACACACGAATATTTGCATAATTTTAGTTTGCAAAAAGCTAATGATTTTTTATGCATTCCTTTATAACTTATTATACTTTGTTCGCATTTTAGTGGTTGACTAATCTTCACAGCTGAATATGAAAGGGGTTGTATTTGTATAGGGTAGAGTAGAGGGTAGATGGTACAAACTACACACTGCAGGGAGTAATTCTACCCCTGGGGATCAGAGGCGTGTCCACGCTGTACGAACAGAGGCTATGGTGCGAAAGTAATTAATGATATATAAATATACTATATTGTTGTACGAATGATGACAAATGAATTTTGGCATTGAGTGGGAACTGTTTTATTGAAATGCGGATGGATTCGTTGAACCGCTAAGCGCTGTGTTGAAATTCATAATGGTTTCTATTAAAAATTCAACGATTAACTTGTTTTCGTGAAGAACACCGAAAAAGCTTCAAAAATCAGCAAAAAGTTAAGAATCATAATATCGTCGTCATCAAACTAGATTGAAAAATTGCAAAAAAATCGAAAATCGGTCTTGTTTTTTTTTGGATTTTTTTCAATTGACCTTAGCGTGCCTGCTAAAACTGACTCACTCATACCAGTCGTTTAATCTTAGGTTTAATTAATTGGCTTCTGCGTTTAACTTTAGTAATATCGACGATGCTTTCAAAAGTGAGGTTAATATAATCATTCAGACTTAACAATAAAAATTAAAAAGAAATAAAAACGGAGTGCAATTCACACGCGAAAGAAGTGAAATCTTCAGAAAATTAAAGTAAGACAATAGTGGGGATGCTACACCGCACAAAGAGGAGACAGATTATAATATCTCATTCTCTCGCAGGCTAAATCCTATAGATGTATGTGTTTGTCTCTTTTTAGTGTGGTTATTTTTCGTTTCGTCGAGTTTCAAATCAAAACGGTGCTAAAGAAGTATTCAAGTATTGAAAAAATCAGAGTGCAGTTAACACGCGGTAGAAGCGAAACTTTACCAAAACAATCTCAACCAAGGAGCCTTGAAAATTGAGTTCATAATCAAAGCGGCCAATGAGCGCAGATCTAGCGTTATTTCCGTTTTATATCTCTACCAATGGGAGCCTTGATAGGAGTTTGATGCTACGCAGGTGCTGTAATGCGTCATTTTCGTTTCGTCCGAATTCCAAATCAAACAGAGCTATAGAAGTTTCACTTAAAAAAAACTACCTATCCACGCATTTTAACGTAAAACATCCCGCTACATAAATATTGACTTGAGATTTTAGATTATAAACAAAAGAAACAATCAAAATTATGGCTTTAAACTGACGATTCATTATATGTTAATTTGAAATTATAAATACAGCTTTTAATATTTTCTGTGAATCATACATCCATAAAGCTTTTAAACCCCATATAAACGTACCTGAGGTATTTAAATGGAAGTAAAACCTTTTAACCACTTATTATTTAAAAACTCCAAGTGCTAATTGAATGCATTTCTTTTTCCAGGTGAGTCACGGCGCATTCAACCAAAACAAAGCGTTTTTGATTATATGGAGACGTGAATGTAAATGAATCCACGCAGGAACCAGCTCAGGGTAAGTGCAAGCGGTAGTGTATGGTGTATGGACACGAAAGAAGCCGGTTATCTGCTTACCGACTGTCAGCGCCGACATACTAAATCAATCGGAATGCTCACATGAACACGATACTAAATATTGCATTAAATACGTTGATGGGAATTTTTCTGAAGCACTGCTAAGGTGACATTAATAAACCTCGGATTCAAATCTGTTTTCACCAATCAACCGATATGCTTGAGAGGGAATAACCAGACAAAACCGGAAATTTGTCATTTTTATATCAGATTTTGAACGTATTGACTCTTTTCCACAAAAAATTATAAATTGATTTCGAAAGACTGTTTTTTATCTAGTAAAGCTATGTTTTAAATTTCGAGAAAATATGTTTATTTTTAGTACCTAAAATAAGGTTTTACCGTAGGTCGTTGGCAGATTTGTTAAATTTTCAGACAAAATTTTGTATTATACAACACACATTTCAAATCAGATAAATAAATTATCTGGGAAAGCTATATTTCAGAATTTACATTTTAATTTAAATAAAATCATTTAAAAAATACTTCAGTTTGTCTATTTATTTACGGTTTTACAAATAAATATATTTAAGATTTTTTTTTAGTCTTATTTTGGTTAGACATTATAAATACTTACAATCAAAAAATAATTACAAAAATTACATAATTTGAATAGTTTTATCTTCACGCCTTTCAGTATTTTTGAATATATATAGGTATAAATTAAAGCAAATTTTTAATGAAATAAAATCTATTTCGAGTTATATTTAAAAAAGCTGTTACTGAGAATATTTAATCTTTCTAATTGGATTCTTTCTTATGAATTCTCGGCCGCTGGCTAGTTAATGGCCGTAAAATTTTAATCAAAACGCACATTTTTGGTGTTAGCAACGCGAATTTGCAAATTTTTCGCTTTGCTGTAAACTCTGTGAAGTTAAACGGGTATTTGCATAGACATGGACATTGGCAATGCATTAACCTCTGTTAAGCGTTTAACTGTCAAAGTGATATCCGCCTAGTTTATATTATCAAACAAAACCGTTTAAAATATGGGTGAAACATAAACATTTAAGCACTTCGGGGTCATAATATTTCAGGGTGGTGTATTAAGTGGTGTAAATCTGTTGGGCTCAACCAAAAAGTTCAGTCAAAAATATGGTTCATAAATGGTTTAAATATATTTAGCCGAAGGTACGGTTTTGCATAATTCTTGGTTTAGCCTTGCGTAAACGTAAGATATTTACTGAAATTTTAATTTATTAGAGAAAGGTGTAGTAACTGGTGATTTGCATTACTTTATTACCTACGATCAAAGTGAAAAATATGTTGGTACTCGTACCTACGCCTGTTGGTATCCCTTTCATTTTAAAAATTGTCTTTTTTATATTAACACTGCACAGGAGGTCCTGGGAAAAAATTATCTCAGGGCCTATGTCATCATAAGGGATGCGGTGTGGAGGGTCTTTTTAAGAAAATGAAGAAGAGAATGTCGTCTTTTTTATGTGAATACAACAAAGGTCCCATCTGCTCCCGTTTGGTTCCAATGAGACTTTGGCATCCAATTGGGGCATGTTGTGAGGCTGAAAGTAGCGGGGAGGGGAAGGAGATGAAAAAGAGGAAGATGGAGAAGAACCTGGCTATTCTGATCTGGTCACCAAACACGGCTAAATCCATCTCAAGCGACGTTTCAATTCTGATGGTGGTCTTACACTAGGGCGATAGAGAGAGTATCTTCCACTCTGAAGCGTGCCGCAAATATACTATGTATTATTTTCAATTAATTGATTGTCATGTGACACAAATTAAATTCATTTGCGCACGTCGTCATTGCGTAGTCCTCGACCACGGAGGCCGTCGAAGTCCTAATTTTTTGACACATTTTTACTATGTACCTATTACCGGCAACGGTTACCGGCAAGCTGACTACCCACTTGAAACCTGCCTACACCCAAAAAAGAAGCAATCCCTACACCCAATTCAATATTCAATTTGATCTTCCTACTCTCTCTGTAAACAATGGGCCGATATCATGAGCTGCAATAGCATTGTCAAAGGTTACAGCTTTTTTGAATAACTTAAAGCTTTAAAAACAGTTCTCAGTTCTTTACAAGACAGTCGAGACCACCTTTGTGATTCAAAGTCGAAAGCAGGCAATTTATTCCCGATCGATATGGCCTCGGCTCCTCGGCTGAGCTTCAGATATAATATTAAGGCTTTGTGGCTTTCCAACTTGCACCCTTAAATATTAATATTGAATTGGGACGTCTATTGTTATCCTTTGGTCAATACCGTCGCCGTGAATAGAATTAGATTGATTTCCAAGTTATCGCCTAAAGCGCCTTTTGAGTGAATTTGCACCAAACGGGCGCTTATTATTTATTATGAAAAATCACGAGATATTATGTTAGGATCTTAATTTTCTTCGTTTCTTAAAAATGGTAAAAACGCAGAACCTTGAAAAATCATGAAATCTGTCTTTTCTTGTCAAGATTGACGCTAACGAAATTAAAAGAAGAAATAAGCATTTCAAATACGAGTATTATGTGGAATTAAAATAATTTTCTGGCTATATAATATTATTATAAAAGTAGATACTTTATTGCTTTTCTGAATTCTTTACACAATAGTTCAAATTTTGAAAATGACAAAAAATATTAAGTTATGTAGGAAGGCACAGATAGATCCACAAACGAAATTAGTGTATTTGTATTACTGTTTACAATGTGTTTACCTTTTTTAATGGGGTTTTATTTTTTCATAATCCTACACAAGACTTCCTCTACCCGGAGCCATTAGACAAGTGGAATCCTAGTTTTTATAGCTGAGTCATGTCAAGCCTGTTTTGATTCTGAATCACATGAAATAGACATCGAAATAAGCTATTGTTGTAGCAATCAGTAAAAACTTAGTATAGTATATTTAAACTTAGTATATGTATATTTAATATACAAAAAAAAAAAACAAAATTTTGTTTTTTCTTTTTTTTTACAGAAGACATTTTTGGCATTTTTCACCAGCATTTGGTTCCTTAGAACAGGCAATCTGCCTAGCTAGGAACTAATAACGTACAAGACATAATAACACTTGTACACATTTTAATATCTACAGTTATTTGAAATATTATTATTATTATGTAATTTTGCTGTATAAATGTAACTAATGTAATAAAAAAAAAAAAATAAATAAAATAAAATAAAGCTTGTAGTCTGGAATCATAACAGTTCTTTTCAGATTACCCATCTCTATTTCTGTGTTGCGATACTCCCGGTCTACACAATTTGCACATCAATGGTCTACGTCAGCATTGCAGTGGCGCATCGATCTACTTATGGAATTTTTTCCATGTCTAGTTCCCGATCAACGATTGTTACTTTTGACCCCAATCATTTCGCCAGTGGGTAGTACAAATGATGGTCAACCGAGGAATAACACCAAGTATCTTTCAATTTTCTATTTGGTTAAGAAGGAAATATGTTTGGTTGAATTAGTTTAATATTACCAAATGCAGATGCAGGCTTCTTATTACGATGGCGCAGGTTTTTAAAATTATTATTCTCTTTACTATACCTTCATTTTGATTGATCAAATGACGTAATAATTTCGTGGATGATTCAATTTAATATGTCTTAATATTAAAAGGAATGACAGCTTTCTTCATTACCTACATCTTAACTTGATATTCAAAATTGCTTCATTTTGTGTTCAAAGGCCGCCTCAGTAATTTTATTCTGACTATATTCTCTTTATTTTTTATATCTTTGTGTCCAACTTTATAAAGATTCTGTTCCCCGACACGAGATTTAAAATGACAATGAGATCTTTGGAATAAGATTTGCCATAAGCTTCGCAGCTTCCTGCCCAGATGTCGCCCGGTTGATAATGGAACCACAGTCAAACTTTTCATTTACATAAAAAAAGGTTTTCAAAAAGTACAATTTAGATAACCCCACATGTATATTATGTCGCGCTTTGCATATTTAGGGAGCAGTGATTTTCAAATCGTTTTATTACAGCTTCTCCAGAGATTTCATCCCACTCATCTTAGTACCCGTATCTACCTATATTATAACTTCTTCATTTATACTACAGTGAGCAGCGCTCAGGTTATAGCATTTCACCAACTGGAACTCCCGGTTGTTATTAAGTTGAAACGAAACTGCAAAACAGTTAAAATGATAAAGAAAAATAATATTTACTTTCTTCTGCTTATTCTGTCTTGCTTATCTTCTTACTGCCATTGCCGTTGGACAGAAAGCGCCGCAGAGCGGTAGTTTTTACTGTTATAGTTTTTACTGCTTTATTTGTGTGTTTTAGGGACGATGCTCACGAAGGGTTAAGGTAGGGTAGGGCCAGTTGATTGCGTCTACCGGAACAGCGTTCCAGTTGGCTCAGGTTGAATTTGAGCACTGGAAAAGGGATAGGCATAGGCCTAATAAAGACTCCATTGAAATGCTTGTAGTGAGCATATTAGACCGGCTCAAGTATCAAGGCTCTGCTCGAGTAAATCTGGCTTCCAAAAAACTGGGCTAGCAGATTTTTAATTTATGATCAGCTGTTAACCCCGTACAAATGTCAAATAAACCCAAAATTGAATTTGGGAGCCACCTCTGGGATGGGGCCCCAAAAACACTTGATTCCGTGCAAAGGAGGGTGGTCCGTCAGATTGACAATCCATTTAATCAGACAGATTTCTATCTCTAGTCGCAATGTAGGCATACCGAGTCTGTCCTACGGGTATTTTAATACGTACACCGGTGCGCTGGTTCACGTTCGTGAAACTTGACGAACACGAGCGGAACATGTTGTTGATGTTGGCTTCATAAAAACGGGTCGGGTAAGTCGGCTCATATGTGGAACGAGCTACCGGCATCTGTTTTTCCTCCTTCTTATAAAACGGCATCTTCAAGAACCGCGTTAATATATCCCTTCCTACAACCCCTACCTTTACTCGCCTCGCAAAGCTGCCCAACCGGGTGTAGACACAGTTTCCGTGTCTTTATGTCTGTACGGTAGGGATGCTCTCGTGAGGTGTCACACAAAAAATAATAAGTTAAATAAAATAGGTTTAGGTGTATGATTGCGTAGAAAGTTTAAAAAAATTTTTTTGCAATTTCGTTATCATCACTTAGGTAGCCGTTTTTTTTTAAATATGCAGAAGTAAAATGCGTAGTAATAACGGTTTTTAACAAGATTATGAAAACGACTCTTAGATGGTTTAGATAGACGGAGAAAGGAGCACCAAGAGAAGTAAGAGATGGTGGATCGTAAATCATAAGTGGTCTGAAGAATTTGGGAATGCCCTAAAAGCCAAGAAACAATCAAATAAATCCAATACGTGTATCGGGTCACTGTCAAGTTTCGGAATAATAGAAGGCATGTATGTGAATGAAACAATGTGTTTGTGCCATGACAAATTTGCTTAGTGTTCCATTCCTTTTCCTATGAATAAATCACGCTATAGTTAGTATTTTAAAACGGTACTCCTTTTATGTATTACTACGAGAAAAAAAATTAAAGCAGAATGAATTCACCTTGAAAACGAACTTCAGAACGGTACCAATGAACCGAACGTTAACATAGTCGTCAACAAACTCGCAAAAATTATAAACAAATTACAGTACGAATAATGAAAAAACACAAAGACAATACGCAAAGTAGAATTAATCGGGTCGTTAGAACGAATACAAAAAGCATCCTTGCACAAAAAACGTGAATTACTTTTATCGCTTGATGTTTCCCAGCATACTTTATAGTTTCGTTTTAAAAAAATGTGTGTGACGAACCCAAAGTGGCGGTTCTTGACAAGTTTAATTGAAACTTTTTCTTATCGCTATAGTTCTTTTTTCTATTCATTGTCCACTAATTACATGGCTGCGGTAAAAAACAGGAAACTGGCACTTTTGGATTCTTTTCGGACCTGGTCCCTTCGCGCTCTGGCGGTTTTTTTAATTTGACAGGAACACGCGTCATCACGCCATGTCATGACGCTGATGATAGTCAATACAGAGGTAGATGATAATTGTAGTGGCGGTCGTCCCGAAATAATTGAATAAAGGGATACAGTTTGTGATGATAATTACAGGGTTTTTTGAGCAAGGTAGTGAAAAAATTGGAACGCGGTTTCAAATGTAACCACAGAATCATTTTGCACTTTTTCATATCCCAATTTGCAGGATTTCTTTGACATTATCGAAATATTGAAGCTTGAAAGTATGTTTTATTTCCACTCACTTTTTTTTTCATTCAAATAGCATGTAGAAAGAATCCCAACTAATCAACGAATGTACCTAAGCTTAAAATATTTATTTAATTGAACAAATCGTATTTCAATAGTTAAAAATCTTTTGTGTTAACTATTGCGTTAAGATAACGTTACGATACAATTAAAAAAGGCTAAATCCGTCGGATACCGAAGGCGTCCATCGTGCGTTATCGGATGTCATATTGCGATGATTTTCTTTAGTTTGTCTTTGCATGTTGTTAAATGGATTAATTACCTGCTTAAAAACACAAATTTCTATTTATTAGTTATTAAAACTACTTACATATAAGAACGATAGGCTTTTATAAATGACTATCAGTTTGTCGTATTATTTTGATTCTTATTCTCGTTGATATTCGATTCGCCAATTTTCCCCCGACTGACATCTCTTTACGTGGATTCCGTGGCAAACTCGCCGCCGCCGTCTCTGGCTTTAGCGTGACTACTTTTAAGAGTTGGTATCTTAACACAAACGTACAATTTAGCTCGTTAGCGCATTTGAGAAAACTATCAAAATGTGTCGAAAATGGCAGATTAAACACGCGTTATGTTGCGAAAAAGGTACTGAATCAATCTTCCGGCATCCTGAATTTTTGGATACCATCCTCTGTCCAGATTTCCTATGTCAATTTCATTATTTTGATTCGTAACGTCATTTCCATGTTGAGTTATTGAGCTTTGTAATATGCATGTTTTACTTTCAATAAAAATTGGATACACGGTGTCGACGATGTTTAGTCTTTCTAGTTAATCGTGTATCATCATATTTGTTTACAGTTGGTTAGATAAACTCTTTTCTTTGAGTAAACAAAAATTGTCATGCATGTTTATAGTTTACCCTACTTTTTATGAAATTCATTGAAAACACCCACATTTTCAATAACATTAACAAAACCTTGCTGTAGTTACCTGACACCTGATGTGAATTAAAAGGGCATATTTGAAATATTTATAAAAAAATTATGACGAGGCGTTCCCGTTGATTTAAACATGACAGCGACGCACATATTAAATTCCATCGTAAATTTTTTACATTTTAATTACGGAAATATTTGCCCGTATTATCATGAAAAACAACAAATACGTAAAAAAATAGCCCTGCTCCCGTTTAATAATGAGTCAAAAAATCCTTTTTATGGTATCCTTTTGTTCAATACCTAATTTTTAATGTGGATATTATGTGAACTCTTCATAAAATTTTCCATACAAAATAAATCAATCTATCTAATACCTGCATTAAAAAAGGAGAATGTCGATTTGTTTTTTATAGAAATTATCAATTTTATTTCAAAGTTGATGAAACTTCAAAACACGAGAAAGGTCACTTTTAATATGCCATCCATTTATTCCTTTAAGCTAAATAAATCTCAGGCAACGCTGGGTGCTTCAGCTTATTTTTTTTATGTGAATACCGCATGCTCCCAACTGCTCACGCCTGGTGCCAGTGAGACTTTGGCATCCTCAGTTGGGATGTTATTAGGCTGAAGGTTGTGGGAAGAGGGAGGTAGGGAAGTACCTGGATATTCACATCTGATCACTAAACACAGCTAAAGCCATTTGAAGCAACGTTTCAATTCTGAATGGTGGTCTTACACCAGGGCGATACTGAGTGTATCCTGTGGAACGTGACGTCAATATTCTATACAATATTTAAATTAATAAATGATGAAATACGAGTACAAAAAGTAATTCAATCAAATGGGTTTTGAACCCACCTCCTTCGGATTGCTAGTCTAGAGCCTTACCTTCGACCACGGGGCTTTTGCTATGATAATGATAAACTAACTAAACATCACGCCGTTTCCCCGCAGGGGTAGGCAGAGAGGACGGACCGCCACACAACTCGATCTTGGCACACACTCTTTGCCTCGTTCACATTCATACATCGTCTCATACATGCTCTTCTATTATTCCGACTCTTCACATGGCCCGACTCGAGTATCTGATTCACTTGGTCGTGCCATGTCTTCCTCGGGCGTCCGCGACTTCTTCTACCATTCACATTTGCATCATATATTCTCCTTACACTCCTTTCCTCGTTCATTCGCTCTACATGCCCAAACCATCGGAGAGTTCCTTTCTTAATCTTACACATCACGCTTACATCAGCCTTGCATTCTTTGCGGATATCCACGTTTCTCTCACGATCGTACATGGTTTTACCACACATTCGCCTCAGGGATCTCATTTCTACAGCATTCAGTCTACTTTCATCCTTCCTCTGCCAGTTCCATGCCTCACTGCCATACATCAGGCTAGGTACCAGCACTCCATTATGGACGGCTAGTTTCGCTTCTTTGGACAATTTTTTATTACCGCCAACGGCATTCAGTCCTCCATTAATGGAGTTACCGGCATTCACCCTTCTTTCAATATCTCTTTCAGCCTTCCCATCTTTCGTAAACATACTACCCAGATACACAAACTCATCCACCTGCTCCAAGCATTCATCATTCACAACTATATTGCATACTGTTTTCGTACTCTCTCTTTCAAACACCATGACTTTAGACTTACTTACATTCATCATTAACTCATTCTTCATACATACTTCGTTCATCCTTGACACAAGAGACTGTAGATCTTCCATACTGTTAGAAATTCTATGATAATGATAATGATAATAATAATTTAATTATTTATTTATTTAAACGCCATAAAATGGCTTTTACAAGTGATACTTGAGATTGTAAGTATGTAGTGGTACACAGAAGTGTATCAGTAATATTAAGTGCAATTTAAGAATGTATGAGTACACAAAACTAATATCGCACAGTTGATATTAGAGGTACAATAAGATAATATTGAAAAGAAATACAAAAGTAATGTGTACTCGTGTAATAGTTAAATAATGTACTAAGACCTGACACAAAACAAAGTATGAAGTATGTTTGATGAAAGCTAGTATTTAGGTATAGGAAAGAATTATTAAATGTATGTCACAAATAAAAAGGATGAAGCACTCTTGGTATATAATGTTATAACATATTATACTAACAGAGAACATTTTATTTAAACAGAATAAAAACATGTAAAAAAGGTGACTTGTTAGCAAGTAGAATCGAGCAAAATTGTCAACATCAGTAGGTATGTTATTATTATCAACAATTATAAAACTCTTGGTAGGTATTATGCTATTATAAAATATAAATTAAAAGATGGTAATCACTAACAAAATATATTTATGTTAGGGTACATATTATACACAAGCTGCTTTTTCGAATTGTTTGCGATTTACACTTAAATTCTTCTATTGAATCTTAAATTGCCCAAGGCTTTTAAAAGAATGTATGTTATTATTACCAACAATTATAAAACTCTAGGTAGGTATTATGCTATTATAAAATATAAACTAAAATATGATAATCACTAACAAAATATATTTATGTTAGTGTACATATTATACACAAGCTGCCTTTTCGAATTGTTTGCGATTTACACTTAAATTCTTCTATTGAATCTTAAATTGCCCAACGCTTTTAAAAGAATTTGGTGAATAGCATGGAAGGCCATTAATGCTAGCTAGCCAATGCAAGTAGTATTCTGATCCCGTTCGTTGTGGAGAGATTCCCAGGCCAGTGGTTCGGGAGATCTTATTTTATTATTAAATAAATTTTATGATCTTATTCAGGAGCAGGTTTTATTGGAATATTTACCGGGTACCTGGGACCATAATGGAGGTAATAAATTACAGTGAACGACCGATAAAATATTCGCGTTTGATGAGTGTTATTTTATTGGACTAGTAATAAATTGAAAGGAGGAACCGCTTGTCGTAAGTTGTCTCTAATTAATTTGGTAAACTCCTATTGCCCGTGTATAAAACCTTCAGAATCTGATAAAACACGCTTAATGAAATCATAAAAATATTACGACTTTTAGCCTGTGTTGCCAACTCTGCTTTTAGATTTAGCTCCAAAATAAGGCCGATAGCTCAAATTGGTTTTACACATTTTATATAAAGTTTATACAAAACTTGTGAACGAAAAATCATTACTTCAAACCACTCCGGTCTATTTTTTCTGAAAGTAAAAATATTTCCGCTTTGTAATAAAAACATGATAAATGGAATATTTCTGAACTCACCTGAAAACTAAAAACTGTTTTGGAAGGGTGATAAAATAATCTTTCAAATTTTATAAATCGAAATAATTTTTTAAATATTAAATATTAAATTTTTGAATTCGAACATAAAGTTTAAAAAATAGCTCACATTACGATGCGTTTACGTTTTTTTTCTAACTAAAATTACTGATAACGAATAATAAATCAAAAATAAAAACTAAAAATAAATAAAAAATAAAAACTAAAAAAAAAGATAATAAATAAAAACTCAAATACTTATATTTTATTAGGCAAATATATTATAATCGTTATCGTCGACTCACTTTTTTGTCATTTCTTGTAAAATTAATTAATTAAAAATTTCCATGTGAATGTGAACGAGGCAAAGAGTGTGTGCCAAAACCGAGTTGTTTGGTGGTCCGTCCACCCTGCCTACCCCTGCAAAAAACGGCGTGATGTTAGTTAGTTAAAACATTCCAAAAGTTTCAAAAAGAAACTTTGAATTCATGAAAGTGTAAATTTTAATTATTTTGAGATTATTTTTTAGAAATTAATATGTTTGGTGTTTTCTCTTTCTAACACCGTTTAGATCATATTTCTAACCATGATAGTAAGGGAGACACAAGATTTCTATAAGATCTGTATAAGTTGTTCCGAAAACTGAATATATTATTATAATATTCCTATTTGATTGTGTTTACGTCAAATACATCGTAAAAAAATCTGACCACGAATCATTAAATAATAATTCGTAAACCAATATTTATTTGTCGGTCCGACATGTTGAACTAATCCTGTTGATTTCCAAACAAATTCTGAACGTGAACAAACACAGACTGACTAAATAAAATATAACCTTCATCCAAATGTATTGTCCTATACAGGGTGATAAGAGACGTACATAACACCCTGTATAGGACAAAAACCTCTGTCAAACTACCGCCTTGATTTGATGGTACCAAGATTATGTATTGAGCTTTAGACATTTGTTTTTAAATTGAGTGTAAATCATATTTGAAAATGGCACTGTAAGCTGAAACACTTGCCACAATAAGAAAAAACTAAAATATTTGCAGAATTTAATAATAACATTATTAATTTTATTTTTTACATATAATTTTTAAAAATATTAAAGGAGTTCTACGAATTAAACACAAAAACAATTATTAATTAACAAAAATTATCTAACATGTTACCTCTTCTGGCAGCGGTATGCTCGCTCAAAAAGAAGAAGATGGAGAGGTATGTAAATACGAATGTTGGCGAGAGCCCGCTAATGTTAAAATCGATAATATTTAAGCGAAAATTATGAATATGTTTAATAAATCACGACTCGTTTCAAATAAACCAAAAATTTCAAAGGGATTGTCTAAACAGAATTAATGAAACAATGTGAATTTTTTCATACATACGAGTATAACTTGTAAAATTACTGAAAGAAGCGTGTTTATAATAATGTATTGTCCTGGTGTTTATAATAATGTATGCCCGGGCTCACGGGGTTATGTTTGCCTGGATCTGGCGGCGGATAACCTGAGCACACTAAACCCTAGATTCTTACCTTTATCCTTCCCAGAACTTCTCTACTTCCTTTCCTTAAAATACCCTCTACACAGCATCCCCAAAGATCACATCTGAAGGGAAATATTTTTCTCAGGGCCTCCCGTGTAGAGCTAATATAAAAAATGCTGTTATAATTATTAATAAAAAAGCAGATTTATTTTTAAACAATGAAATATTCGCAGATATATGGCGTAGTAGGTACATGCTGTGTAGTGTGTTAGGAATCGAACCCGCAAGTCAATAAAGGTAGGAGAAGATATTTGAGCATTATCTTGTGGCGATCTGGCGAGGATTTGAGCCTCTAAACGGAAACATTTTCCCACCATCACAAACACATTACCCGACCGGATATCAAATCAAACCATTTTATTTTCCCATAACGGCCAAATGGTTTTCGGAATTGTATTTATTACATCCCCTGATGTATATCGAACCTGATATTGAGACTGCGGAGGAGGTCAGGGGCGGCGCGAGGATTTAGCCCTCCAAAGATCTTTAATGTAATATATGAAATATAAGGTAAAGTAGATCATGTATGCCCGCTTAAGGGGGGAAATAGGGTTAGCATTAGGGTTTTTCATGATGTTCGTGATTTTTTTTAGCATAGATGAAATGTATATAATTTATTGAAACTTTTGTTCATTTTTTTCAATTATTTAAGAAAATATTTTGAACATTTTTAATGTATTTCCTCTGAAAATATGAAAGATATCAGCTGCCCCCCACCGATCGCCACCATCAGACGTAGGCATTTGTGTACATTCTGGAAATCACAGTTTTCATCAGAAATCGATAGGGTTTTGAGTTTAATTTAAGAACATATCTCTCTTCTATCTGAACCTAACTTGAAAATATCTATTTCCTCCCTTAAGGAAATTTTAATATTATTTTTTACATTATTTCCATGAGGAAAAATATCTTCACCAAGTCATCTTTGGAGGAGGGTCGTTTTATGGAAAGGAAGTAGAGGAATTTCTAGGAAGGAAAAATATATGACGAGTGGGTAGAAATCTGGGGGTAAATATATTCAGGAGTGATGGACTTATGAATTCATCCCTCCCGCTACTGTGCAAGGTGATGCGTCGAGAGAGTTCGGCTGGAGAGATCAAAGAATCCAGCCTTTCCTGTTCGGACCACAACTCAGCAGGTGGGCGAAATTATCTGCCGCTAAGTCCTAGACAAACCTCACCCCATGAACCCAGGCACCCCTGCTGAGTCAGCAAACTTAGCAAACCTGTTGGATTAACCTATAGCAGTGGTGTTGGTTATCCAATAACTGTTTTTTAGGACGGTGGTACTCATACCCGCCTTCCTAATTGAAATCAAATTGAATGGGTGTAGGTCTGTTCCAACCCGCAATGTATAAGAAAATAAACAATAAAAAGAGATGGGAATAGGTACCACCACCCGGGAATCATTTATTGGACAACCAACACCTCCGCCATAGGTCACCCCAAGTTATATGTTACGTTAGGTGACTTATCAGAGGTGCCCGAGACCACGAGGTGTGGTTTTCCCGAGTCTTGGCGATGGACACATCTGCCCACCAACTACGATCGGGAGAGACTGGTTGAGGGGGACATTTTGACCTCTCCAGCAGGACTCTCTCTGAACATTACACCGCGTTGGGAGGTTTAGATTCATACGTCTGTCACTCGTGAGCACACTGATCACCATATTCCAACCCACGCATCATACTTTTTTCTTTCCCTAAATTTTCGATTTCTCCTTTTGTTCTAGCTCCCAAAGTGGAGCTAGTACAAAAAAATGCAAAGCTAAACACAGAAAGCAACAAAGAAGAAGAAAAAGCTTGAATTATCTTGAAATTTTATTAAAATATCGATTTAAAATTATGTAACTAAAATAGTGCTTTGAATTTGCCGCCCTAGATCTGGCCCATATTGGTGGGACGGGGGCGGCAATTCGGCTCTGCCAACAGCCACTATAAACTATGAAGGTATTGAATCGTTCGCCCTAATCTTTGTTTAGCTTTTCCCGCAATATGAGATGTAAGTCATAAGGAATACTATTGGGATGCTGCGTCATCCAGATAAAATCATCCCAATTCTCTACAGCCAACTTTTGTGAGACTCATTGTGCGGTGACCGCAGCCAAGCTTATTCTCAAACTATTTCATCACGTCAAAACCAATTAAATTCTCTTATAATAAATAATACTACTTTGTTTCAATTCCGCTTTATTATTTCATTATCCAACCGGTTTCGGTTCATCCTGAATCTTCCTCAGGGGTGAATAAAAATATATTGATCATAATACAGATATACATGGTATTTAAAAGAAAATTAGAAGAGGGAGAGAGAACATCGACATAGGTGAGGGCGAGGAGGGAAGTGCCTAAGAGGAAGGAGTGAACGTGAACGGGGGTAATGGAAATATTTTCAAAATGGGGGTGTTAGACAAATCTAATTATTTATTAAGTAAATTGGTTTTATTTATTTTTAATGACTTTTTTATTTTAAGGGCTTCAAGATTAAAGGCTTACCTATCCCATTTCTATGCAATACATCTAACCCGGAAGATTTATTAAATGAGTGATTTTTATCTATTAGGTGGGTGGCGAATACTGAAAAATCTACACTGTTTAGGCATCTCAAGTGTTTGACCATCCTTGTTTGAATGTTTCTAGCAATTATATCTATGTAAAATGCTGGACAATCATAAAATTTAAATTTATAGATGCCAGAATGGCTTAAGTTATTTTCTTTATAACACATTTGGAGTCGTTTTGTTGAATAACTTTTTTTATTTGAGTTTTCGTTTTTGAGTAAATCGTATCTTAATTTGGAAGTTTTTTGATCAAATTAATCACACCATCAGCAAATTAATAATTGTTGATAACATTCGTAATTCAAATTGATTTATAAGGTCCATTCAAAATTATGTTTACCTATGTAAAAAATGATCAAAAAATAACCTCGGTAGGTACCTATCTACCAACATAGGTGAGAAAAATTTGTGATTTCTACAATTTTTTTTTATCTTTAATGACTTTAGGCGATTCTTCGAGAACCCTATTAAAAAATACTAGCGCAGACCCGTGAAAAATCACGGGATATTATAAATGTATGATTTGTGAAGCTGAAAGTGTTTAAACAATATTTTCCTCAAAAACAAATATTGTTAATTTTCTTTATTCTTATTACATATAATTTTTTTGTTCATAGATTATAGAGACTATCAAAAATTTACCTTTAAAATTGAACAACTTTAGTAAAATACATTATGAAAAACACGAACTCTGTCTAAAACTTAAACAATTGAAATACACATTTAAAATTTTGAATCATTAAAAAAATATTTTTTTAACCGCTGTTGGGTACCTATTTTATCTTCTATTCTACCTGATTTATTCTTCACATGATCCGTTCTAATTTTGGAATTTTTTAACTTAATTAAAAGCAAATTTTTGTTCGCGTGTAAATAATTCAAGCTACAATTTGAAATAACAAATTTGAATAGAAGATGCACAGCTCTACAAAGGTTTGTTATTTTCCTCGTTTGCATTTTTCTCATCAATTTAATTACACGGATAGGTGATTAAAACCTGGCGTTTCTTCACGCCTCGCAAAATAATAATTAATTGTTGTAGTTAACCGCGTCCTTTCGTTATTTTTCTAAATTAATTAATAATGCGATTTAATCGGCGGTTTTATTAATTGGATAACCTGTTTTCGCACAATCTGTACTTTAAATCCTCAGCGTAAATTCGTTCCATCGTGTGATATTTATGCGAAGGTATACAGTGTTTTATGTACTAAATTTCCACGATTCTGAGATTTAATAAAAATAATAAATAATCTATTTTCGTCTAGTTGTTTACTTAAACTTTGTTCATCATATTATGTCTTACGTGAAACTTGCGATTAACTGATTTTATTTAATCGTAAACCTGCATACTTTTGCTTTCCTCCAAGCATTCAAATTTTATTTACCATTATGTTTTATAACATAGTTTTATTTTACTTATTTATTAATTGAAGAGTTACTCCTGTATGTGGTTCTTCGAATGGATTAAATATTGGAGACTACTTGGGCTGGGGCCTGTGTTAGTGCGAACTGAACGTCTTTTATACGTGCTGGTGATAAGCGACTTCTTCATTGTCCATTAGTTT
Organism: Limnephilus lunatus; assembly: GCA_917563855.2. Lineage (NCBI taxonomy): Eukaryota > Metazoa > Arthropoda > Insecta > Trichoptera > Limnephilidae > Limnephilus > Limnephilus lunatus. The sequence continues at coordinate 3,438,235 of OU830599.1, forward strand.
AAAACTTATAATATAAAATAACCAATTATAAAACCTGAATACCATGTACAAAATAATGCAATTGAAGACTTGTATAATCTCGCTGCGGAGATATGGTGTTTAGTTGTAGCTTTCTGGATTCCAAACCATTACCTATATTTACTTTCCAATCTTTCCAAGATGCGAGAAAAATGTGTAGAGATGGTTCAAATAACATTATTTCATTATTTGTAACAACTTTACTAACAGATTTATCCCAGAAACCACATGTTCTGCAAACCTTTCAATCATAGGTTTTAATTTTATAATGTATATTATATAACTCTGTTGCCCATTCCTGTTGATATTGATTGATCCAAAATAGCCCAAAGCAGAAAAGATGTTCTCGCACGGCATAGCACAGTTGCTATTGAATATTTTTTTAAGTAGTGGAAATATTTAATTATCTCCTTTTTTAAAAACCTTAAAACTTTATTTTATTTATTTTATTTTTATTTATTTATTTTATTTATTTATTTTATTTATTTATTTAAGGAACATAAACAGTCATAGTAATAAAATATACATAAGAGGATGGCAAAAAAACAGACCAATTATTAATGTTCACAGATAGGTATTTAGAAACATAAAAGTAACTGAATGTAAACTAGAAAATTTAAGAAAAACAGAAAAAATAAAAACAGAACTAAGCAGCAATTTAAAAAAAAATAATAATACAGATGTTAAGTCAACAAGTGATAAACATGTTATAAACAATAATAAAATAATTAAAACAATACTTAAATAGACTGCGAAATAGGTATTTGGGTTGGGACGGGTAAGGGGAGGAGAGGGATAAGGGAAAGTTGCCACGCAAGTAATATAATAATATTAGGTACAATGAATTTAGTCATGAATATGTGTTTATATTTATAATGAAAAAATAAGATGTTTTGTACTGTTGCTGGATAAATAAATCTGCCGTACAATAAATAACTAATAGTCCTGTGAACAGTAGACTTCGCGCAATGTTAATTATTCCGATTTGATAGCCCGTACGCCAGAGCGGAATAAAAATGTACTATTAAACACGGCTACCATCTTGACAGGATTATCCGGATCCGGAACACGTAAAAAAAGGTGACCGGACAATTCAGAATGAATTCAACTCAACATCTCCTTTGAAAAGCCAAGTGATGAAAAAAATATATAAAAATTTGGTTAAATAGGTTACGTTAGGTTAGGTTATGTGCTATTTTTATTAATTTTTTCATAGCTTTTAATGACTTTTTAAACAGGTTTTGAGTTGAGTTCATTCTAAATTGTCATGGAACCAAAAATTACTGACAGATGAAGTGAAACGTGTTGAAATAGAACTTTGGTACGCTCAGTCAATAAAAAAACATATTAAAAATAAACTTGCACCACCCAATTACACACTAACTTCAAATTTAATTCAAATTGCTGTTAACCCGTCACTTTTTAGTTAATAGCGTTATCCATTACCTCTCGAGTAATAAAGGAGATTTGAGAAGCTGTGTGAGGTTGGAGAATCCCTGTCACGGTCCATTACGGCCTCTGCGTAAAGCAAGAGACATTCAATGATTATCTGTTTAGTCATGCCATTGATGACGGATTCTGAGATAGCAGGCAGGATCAGAATCAAGCCAGGGATACAATGTCGCTCGCGAATGCCGATCAGATAGTCATTTATTCTCTGAGAAACCATTGTTTCCGTCAATAGAGGATCTTTGTCATTCTCATTCTGTTTTCTTGGACGCCGATAGATATTGAAGCCAAATCTAAAGAATTTTTTCATTGAATAATGTTAGGCCAAGGGATTAAAAGCTTATGTTTTTATGATCTAATGGATAGAGATTCACATTGCAGCGGGATAATATAAAATTCATTCTTTTTTAACAGTTAACACAATTAGTAACTATTTGGAGTAGGTACAATCAATTTGCTAATAATAGTAAAACAGTTCCGTAATAGTACCTAAAACAGTACAAAACTATAACAATGACTTTATGGATATTTTAACAATAATCCATCGGAAACTAATTGTTCTCTCAACCGCTCGTTAAACCTTTTACAAGGGTTATTATAACTACTTTAGGTAAGCTGAAAGAATTTCTGTCCCGTCAGAAGTTTTCCCTTGAAGATGCGCTGGTGGAACCGGAAGGCAACTCAACTTTCTCGACATACCACATGACCTTATATCGGTCAGCATCTGTGACATCTAACCAATAGCATCTCTGGCCCCTTCGAAATTGAATACTTATCAATATACATGAGTTGGTTGTAACAACATCATTTATTGATTTTTAAGGGGGTATTGTGTAGTTTCGTACAAAGCAACCTTACTTGCGTGATAATATACTCGTTGCTCAAAACATTTTAAAATTATTTTAGAAAATGCAGAAGGTTGATAAATTTTATAAACCCCTTGGAATTGTGGCTTATACATAATATGACTATGTCAAGAGATTTGATTTGATATGAGTAATTATAATATATCGGCGCTACATGCAATGTGTTGAAATATTAATTGTAAATTTTGATCGACTTAGCAATAATTTTTTCTACAATTGCAAGTTGTTTTTTTAAGTGACTATATAAAATAATTGTATTTACAAAATATAATTGTGAATCTATTTTTTGATATTCTTAGTCCTCACCAGAGTATATTGCCGAAGCGGACTAAAGTTATTTAATTATAGTTTATTTTTCTTCTATACCGTTAGGGTTTTTTCATAGACCTCTTTCAGCCATTTTATTCTTGATTTGTACTCATTAAATGTTTTATTAGTTTTATGTCTTGGGGAAGGATGTTATGGAGTTTTTTTGCAAAGTATGTTGTTAGGGTGCCCCGATGTCGGCTTCTAAACCAACACCAGGCCCAACACGTCCCTGGCTAGCTCTCAGCGGGACTATGGTACTCTCTATTCAGGGGGTGAGCCGCTCAAAGCTATGGAATTTCTCTCCATCTTCCGGCGACCCACGGGATCCACACTGGTCAACGATCCTCCCGCCGTAGCAGAATAATAACAAAGTTAAATCATTAAGACATGTATTGTAAACTCGAACACAGTACATAGGTTTCTACAGTACAATTCAATTACAAGAAATGCAAATTACACAAACCTAGCTAAAGCGTTTAACTCTCACTGTCTCTCTCTCAAAACGAAACTCTCCGAGTGGTGATTTTCGCGGGGGGCCCTACATTTCACTGATTACGGACAACATTTAAAGGAGGAAATCAAGATACAGCTTACATGTAGGTTGGCCGAATCCTCGTCTCATGTGGCAGCTCCATCAGGCACTTTCGTAGTCTAAATAGACCGAACTATATGGTGCGGCAAAAGGCCGATTCTACTCAAAGGTATTTCAATAATACATCGCGGCCCCATTGAATTGGGTCCGCCGGCTACAGGCCGCGTGCGTGTGCTTCCCAAGGCTCTCGAATCTCGTCTGTGGCGAGTGAAGCGGACTGCCGAGTCGCCGGGCAAGCGGGGAGAAGCAAGGGGAAACAGGAAACGGGGGGGAGAGAGGGGGCGGCCGAGCTGTGGACTCGCTGCGTTCTGTGCTCTAGGTATCTGAATCCGCTACAGGGCGTATCGTAACACTTCCCCCCGCGCTTGGAAAAAAAGCGACGTGGCAATGGAGCTGTAGGAAAAAAAATCCTCTTAAACTTCCATTGGGGTTTTTGAGAGATTCGTTGCTTGAGAGATGCCTAGCTAGAACATGCAATTTATGTTATAGTTTAGGTCACAATGTTTGTAGGGAATGGGTGAGGGGTACATACAATGTTTGGAAAAGAACAGTTTTGGTGAAAGTACATGGTGTGAAACAACATACAAGATTATGCAATTGAAAGATGACAATACATGGTTATGCAATTGAACAAAATAACAATACATGGTTATGCAATTGAAAAATAACAATACATGGTTATGCAATTGAAAAATAACAATTCATATTTGTACAATCGAAGAACAAAAAACAAGAACAAAAATGCCTGTGTGATTCTAAGGTTTCATTGGTCTGGGAGCTAAGTTTGCGAAGCGTGGATTTGTTTGGTTTCGGAGAATTTCGAAGAGGAGGACGTGGTTTCACAGATTCTAAGGATTACATTATCACTGTAATCAGACCCCTTTGAGATAACACTCAGAAGTACACTTGGGCCTTAGAAAACACTTGGTTTTGTCGAAGACGTCGAAGTTCATGAAGTGGAGACTGTGGTTGCTGTGCCGCGACTATGGTTACAGAGGTCATTGAAGAGGAGAATCCAGTGTCTGCAGACATGCCAGTACGAATCCTAAAGTGTTATTAAGGTAAACACGGATCGTATATAATGGTTATTGAAGCATAACGTAGCTCAACATAACTTGTATTGGTACGCATTCAGCGAATACTGGAGGTCAAGCTAATGATGGTTTACACATGACGATATATGCGTCACTGCATGACAGCGCAAGAGACGACATGGTTGGCATTGATAGCAAGAGTAAGAACAAACCTAGGAGCTAGCGTGCCCAAAAGGTGGTTCAGAGTGTCATAATGTATAGTGGGACAACTCAACTTGCTGTGGCACGACAAAACAACATACATATGGGCGGTATGGTCTGTGCTTTCAGGAACAAATGCGTAGAAAAATGGCAGCAGGAGGGACCTAGTAACCACAGCGCGTGCTGTCAGGAAGTGAAGCTCAGCTTGGCTGTTGGTGATGACATCCGCCTGGGCTTCTTTTTAATCCGGGAGAAATTATTATTAGAGCAAAATTCTTGAAGTTTACCTGCCTAGGGACCAATGAAGAAAAGGTTTGGAGAGAAACAAAATGTGTCCAGATAATGAAATAAACGAAGTTTTAACCACCGACCCAGAGAGTGACGAAGAGAGAGTTTTCTAACTAAATTGTGGTTACATGAACATTTTCCTTTACCAGAATGACTTGGCGTTTGCCGAGTGACAATATGTCTTGGTTAAAAAACAACCGGCCTTCCATGGCCTATGTTAACATAAAGGTGGTAACATTTTTTGTAGAATTTCAAAGAACAAGACAAAGAAGTCGTGAATGAGTCACGGTAAAAGCAGAGAAACCAATTCATGAATAAAGGTTGTCAAAAGGAGACAGACGGTACGCCAAGTGCATATCGTACATATCCAACATTCATGAATGTGTTTCGTAAAATTGAGAACGAGAACAAAAGGTGAGACATATGCAGAGAGTGAGGGAGAAAGCCTGCTGATAATTGGTCAATTTACCGATTCGTACTCCCAGTGAGGGCGAATTATGGTCAACAACAGATTTTCCTCTTCATAACATATACCTGAGAACATGATGGTGAGGAGAAAGGAAAGGAAAAGGAAAGGAGTTGAGTGACGAAACTTGCTAGAGACTGGACTAATTTCCACTTCAAACTCCATGTGAGAATGAAACATGATCAACCAGCAGATTTCCTGACTCTTTACAATTGTTACAAGGATGGGGAGAAATTGAATACACATTATCAAAGAGACTAATCTTTTGCGTGTATTGGGCAAAAGATTAGGGGTCATTTTAAAAACTCCTGCGTGATTGTGAGAAAAGACAGACCCTTGCTCCAATCTCACAAACCTGGGGGTTTTCTTATCCGTTCCCCAGACAACGAGTTGGGTGGTTTTGTGCTCAATCGATTAACTCCCACAGCACTATGCCCCATAGTTAGCAGTAAAGCTACAAACTAGTCCTTTTGGGATAGTAGATATTCCTGGGCTTCTTTCCTTTTTGCAAAGAAGTAAAAAAAACAGGAGGTCCACGGGCATTGGCGTTGAATGACAACAAAGGGTTGTGGACTACGTTTCGTAGATCGCACACAAAAGGTTTGATATTATTTCGTTCGCACGACTCATGGTAAGTGTTTTAACGTCTCCACGTATAGTGTACAAAAACATGTAAGTACATACAAGATAAAACTCAATTATAGACAGAAGTCAAGAGTTTATACAATGCCTCTTAAAGAAGATGGCAAGGCCGATATTATGTCGTTCGCACGAATCACGGTAAGTGTTTTAACGTCTCCACGTATAGTGTACAAAAACATGTAAGTACATACAAGATAAAACTCAATTATAGACAGAAGTCAAGAGTTTATACAATGCCTCTTAAAGAAGATGGCAAGGCCGATATTATGTCGTTCGCACGAATCACGGTAAGTGTTTTAACGTCTCCACGTCTCGTGTACAAGGGTTGTACACAATTATACATACAAGCGGTACTCATGACAAATTAATGACACACGACCAAAATACAAGAGCGGTACTCATGACAAATTAATGACACACGACCAAAATACAAAAGCGGTACTCATGACAAATGAATGACACACGACCAAAATACAAAAGCGGTACTCATGACAAATGAATGACACACGACCAAAATACAAAAGCGGTACTCATGACAAATAAATGACACACGACCAAAATACAAAAGCGGTACTCATGACAAATTAATGACACACGACCAAAATACAAAAACGGTACTCATGACAAATTAATGACACACGACCAAAACAGATTGTACAGAAAGGGTGGTACTCATGACAAATATGTCACACGACCAACTCAATAACATTTAGTTATGAGCAAAAGTGATTATGACGAACTTCTCGTATCGTGGCAGGTATTTTAAGGATCCCTCCTATAACGGTGGATGTTCTAAGGATCTCTCCTATGACGGTGGATGTTCTAAGGATCTCTCCTATAATGGTGGGTTACGTTTAAATACAACACAATAAACGTTAACGATGCTTGATTTTAACACATTTTATAAAGATTCGTTAGATTAACTAACTCCGTAGCCCAAGAGCGTACGATAGGATAACAAGGAGGTAAGCAATTTAATGTTACTTCGTGTTACAAAGTACAAGGGTGATGGCAGAGTATAATTCTACTTACACCAAGTATTTAAAACAAAGACAGACCTATAATGGTTTTACATACTGTCTGTTGTGGCAACCTACAGTGAGGAAGACCAAAGAACAGGGACCAATTACGGTTTTACATACCCTTTGTGCAGTTACAAACATACCAGGTTATGTGCAATTTGGGTTGCAAATACTTGGTTAAATGGACACCTAAAAGTTGTGAATTCCAAAATCAGGATGACCATAAGGTTTTATTAACCTGTCTCGTAGGGTTGAAACGTGTCATATAAGACATACGTAACGTACAAGCAAAAAACAAAATAACAAAAAGGTGGCTTTGTTATAACAACCAAAGACCGGATGATTCGGTTTTACGTACTTTAGTTGAAACGAGCCAAATTGATTTATATACAGGGTTATAAAGACCAATCATTGGTTTTATAAATACAAGTTCCAAAATGGACGTGTCGATATCCAATTTTGGTACAAGAGCATGAATTTGGGTAGGACGCCATCAATTTTTAATTTAAGAGGAAAAAATTGAAAAAAACTTATATACACGAGGGGCGACTATGTAAGTAACCACTGTTTGATTTTCATGCTAGAGATACCTCGGAAGGTTTTACAACTCATGATGAACAAGATAAAAGGAAAAATTGTAAAAATAGTTAACTGGTTCTGAGTCGGAATTTAACACTTTGGAATTTACAAAACCCGACTTCTAGAACGACACGCCGATGGGCAATTGTCAACTACTTTACATGAACAAAATAAACAGGTGAGAAAGTTCCTTTCCACACGACAAAAATGCAACAAAAAAATAGGAGAAAAATTACAAAATTACATGACAAGGCAGGGTATGACATGGCATGAACATTGCGTAGTGTACGTGTTGAGACAATAAATGGGCTCGCGACTTCCCAAACATTGAAACTCGAAAAGTGTCTCCGTTCCAAAGTGATCAGTTTTAGAACAGGTGAAAAAAAAATAAAGAAAAAATTGCCGTGAGGGAAAGAAAAACAGTGCAAAAACAACATTTGAAAGTAACTTCAATGAGAGTACGCATTAATTTACAAAATAATTTACAACTTGTTTCATTTAACGAAACGATGGGCATGTGATTGACACAATACACGCCTGACGTAGTAAGACTTTGTAAGCTTACAAAAAAATGTGATACAAACTGGATCATTTTACGTTTGCTGAGATAGTGGGGGCAGTTTTACTTGACTCCTCACTTCCAGACTTTACAATGTCCTTAATGTGGTAATTACCAATGTGCTTTCCAGATGAGTCAGACAAGGAGTACACTAGGTCTGATATTTTCCTTAGGACTTTGGCCTTCACGAAACGTGGTGCCAGCTTAGCAGAGAAATACATGGCTCCTTGGGAAAGTGTGTTGTTCTTTCTCCAAACTATGTCTCCTGTATTGAAGGTGACATGTTTTCTACGTAAGTTATATCTGTCCGCACTCTTTTGGTGAGCCAGGAGCAAAGCATCAGTGACTTCACTGTAAATGGCCGACAGTTCTTCCAAGCGATGGGCATAGTCTGCGGTAGGGTTGCTTTGTGGTGGCAGATGACGTAGGAAAAGTTGTGTCCCTATGTAGAGAACCATGGACGACTTGTTCCATACCGTGTTTTAAGAAGAAAGGTGTGTAACCAGTGGCCAGATTAACAGTGTTGTTCATAGCGGCCTGAATTTTATCTAGGTTTTTACACCAAGTGCGTTGGTCTTTATCAACTAGAATAGCTAAAGCTGTGTTGATTGTTTGGTTGTAACGTTCGACAGTGTTATTTTGGGAGTGTACAAGGTGTTATAATAAATGTCCTTGATTCCGTATTTGGCAAGAAATTCTTTGAATTCCTGGGCAATAAACTGTTTTCCGTTATCAACAATTACGGTTCTGGGTGTTCCGTAAGGTATAAAAATGTGTTTTTCCAGAAGTTTGATGATGGCGGACGCATTGGCTCTTTTTAAAGGGAAGATCCAACAGAATTTGGTGAAAACATCCACTACACTAAGTATGTGCATGTATCCGGCATAACTTCGAGGAAAAGGTCCGACGAGGTCCATTGACAATGACTGTAGGGGTCTGTCGGCACGTTTGGGGTTACCCATTAGGCCGGCAGGTGCTGCCGTGCTATGTTTATAAGCTTTACAAGTTTCACATTTAGAGATGTAATTGCGAATTTGTTTGAAGAGACCAGGCCAGTAATACTTCAAGGAAATCTTTTTATACGTCTTGAAAGTACCTGGGTGTATAGAGTCGGGAGCACTGTGATTGTCAATTATTATTTGTTCTCTTCCTTCGAGGGGAACGACAAGTTTCCAAGAGTAATCTTCGAGGATGGATAGTGGTACCTTGCAATTACGGTATAGTTGTCCTTCTTTTATGATAAAATTAGGAAACTTTTGTTGATTATTTTTACAACCTTCGAAGATTTTCAAGTACCATTCATCTTTTGTAGATGGAGGGGGGGCAATTGTGTCAACATTTAATGAAGCCAATTCAATTCTTGAAAGAGCGTCAGGAACAATATTGTCCGCGCCTTTACGGTGAACAACATCAAAATTGAATTGAGACAAACGGGAGGCCCAACGAGCGAGTCTACCGGAGGGATTACTTAAAGAGATCAACCATTTCAAACTACTATGGTCTGTGACTACAGTAAATTTGCTACCGTCTATGTAACCGCGGAAATGGTGAACAGAATCCAATACAGCCAATAACTCCTTTTCGGTAATTCCGTAGTTTTTCTCGTGTTTATTTAATGTACGGGAAAAGTACGCTACAGGGTGTTCGCCATCTGGGAATTCTTGAGTTAGGACTCCACCGATTCCTACGTTGGAGGCATCCGTGTGGAGGGTAAAAGAGAGTGCAAAATCCGGGCAATTCAGAACGGGGGCTTTTTGAAGGGCATTTTTTAAAGTTGTAAACGCTTCTTCAGTTTCAGCAGACCATCGGAAGTTGCTGACACCTTTACGGGTGCCGGTAATTTTATTTAAGGGGGCTGCAATTGTGGAAAAGTCTTTGATGAATCTTCTGTAGTAACCTGCAAGTCCAAGGAAACCTTTGACTTCCTTCGCGTTTTTGGGTCGGGGAAAATTTGCCATGGCTTCCACCTTAGCGGGGTCTGTTCTTAGACCTTTTTCGTCGACAATGAATCCCAAATAACGTAAACGGGACTTACAGAATTCAGACTTCTTCAAGTTGATGGTTAAACCAGCGAACTTGAGTTGTTGAAAAACCTTTTCCAACATTAATAGGTGTTTTTCAAAGGTGTCGCTGACGATGATGAGGTCGTCAAGGTAACAAAACAGGCTGTTATCGACTTCAGGACCGAAGAGTTTGTCCATCAGTCTTTGTAATTCGGCGGGGCTGTTCTTTAGACCAAAGGGTAATCTTTTAAAATGGAACATTCCCCTACCAGGTACAACGAAAGCAGTTTTTCACACGATTCTGCGTCCAAAGGTATTTGCCAAAAAGCTTTGCTTAGGTCAACAGAGGAGATGAACTTGGCGTTGCGCAGTTTGTCTAAGGTCGCGTGGACGTAAGGTAAGGGGTACGCGTCAGCTTCCGTACAAGAATTTAAACGTCTACTGTCGAGACAGAAACGTGCGGAGCCATCTTTTTTAGAAACCAAAAGGGTTGGGTTGGTCCATGCACTTCTGCTGGGAACCACCACACCCATTTTTAACATTTCATCAAGTTCTTTTTCTAAAAGTTTAAGCTTTTGGGGGGCTAAGTTGTAATAACGTTGCTTTATGGGTGGGCCATTGGTTTTAATGTGGTGTTCTACCAAATTTGTCAAACCCAATCCACATTTTTCGAAAGATATTGATTCGAATTTATTGACCATTTCCTTTAGTTGGAGAGCTTGGTCCGTGCTTAAATTTTCGTGAGGTATTATTGTGCGGATCTCACTAATTTGAGCAGCAGTGGAGGTTTCGCCAAGAGTATTAAATACTTGGGGAGCAACGTTAAAAGCCTTCCAGAAGTCAACGCCAAGGATGAAATTCTGGGATATAGAGGGCACTATTAGAAAATTGATTGTAACTATTTTATTGTTACAATTAATTGGTAGTGCGAGGGTACCGATGACCGGCTGGGAAACATTATCCGCAGTCGTCAGGTGTGTTGTTTGTGGCGAAATTTTAAAATCACTGTTAACAAAAGGCAGGTGAGCATTGTTGCCAAGACAGCTGACAGATGCACCGCTATCAAGTAATCCGGAAAAGGGCACATTGTTAACAGAGAAAAGAGCATAGGGTCTCCCATCTTTAGCTTGTTTGCAACAAACCGAGGAAACATTTAAGGCCTGGTTAAAATACTTAATGTGTGATAACCAATCAGTCCATTCTTTAGACCTTGGTTCAGAATGGGTGCCTGAGAGGTTATTATTTAGTTTTTTGGCCTCTTCATGTAGAAATTTGGTGGGGGCTTGGAGAAATCCACCTGAGGTCTGACATCGCTTGGGTTTTGTAACCTTTCTGCATTGTGCCTTGATTTCTTAAAAATGTTGCGCAGTTCGTCGCGTGGAGGAGAGCGGTCCCTAGAGTGGTGTCTCTTGGAGGTTCGGGGTTCCTTGGATTCCAGAAGTCTTGCTTGCTTGAAACAAGTAGCGGCCAGGTGGCCTACTTTTTTGCAAAAGGAGCACACTTTTTTGTTGTCGAATTCTGGTTTTAAACCAGACGAGCGGCTTGGCACAGCCACATTATTTGACACATTCTTTATGTTCTTCCTATCCTGGTACGATTCCAGGAGGAGACAGACTTCGTTTAGCTGGGCCAGGGATGCAATTTTCTGTGAGGTGATGATGTTCTCGTATTTGCTTAAAAGGCCATCAGTTATGACTGGTAATAGTTCAGCTTCCGGAACAGGATGTGAAAGCTTGATGTTGATGGATTCAGCCCTTTCTATGAATGTAGCCACAGGTTCATCTACTAGTTGTTTAATAGATAGTAGAGATAGTTTGATCCGGTGCTGGGCCTCCTTTTTTCCAAAGCTAGAGATTAGGGCAGATCTGAGTTTATTCCAATCTTTGCATTTAGTCTTTTGGATGCGGTGCCACGGAATTAATTCTGGGGAGATGAGTTCTATAAAGTTTCTCCGTAGAATCTCGAATGGGATATTTTTGATTGTAGCCGTTTCTTCAATACGGTCAATGAAATCCAGCACATCGGAGACGCCATTATATTTGACTTTCCAAGAGGATAAATCGTAAGTTTTATCTTGTGTCAAGATGGGTGCGACGTCCTGTTTTATCATTACATGCGGCGTAGGTTCTTTGTCAAGATTATCCAAAACTTGCGTAGCCGAACATGAATTATTTTCGTTGGAGGGGGCGAGATTTATTCTCCTAATGTACTTTTTGTTGAATAAAAGTGCATATGCCTTCAATGTAGATTTAGATTTGCTTGATGGCGAGAGTCCTCTATCCCTTAAAGCAGCTTGTAAGTAGGCTTTGGATAAACTATGCACATTGGGAATGGTACCCAAGTTGGATGGTGTAATAGCTTGCTTGTCCTCCATTGTGAGTTTCCTGGGTGGTGAGGAGAAGAAAAAATTGGCCAGGGGTTTCCTTTAGAAAGCGCAAAATTAATTTTTGTGAGGCACTTTTCACTTGGTGATCACTGTTGGCACTTCCAAAATGTGTTTGGTATACATGACACCAGAATTCTTGTCAAAGGGAGGCAGACGAGAAAAAATTTTGCGTGGAAAGACCTTAGTGGTAAAGGTTTTTGTATTTCACTGACCACTTTTGAGAAAACTGTGAAATTCACAAGTATTTATTTATCTTTGAAAAATTTTGCCAGGACTGACCTTTAGAAAACAGGTTTTTTATTTTCACAAATCACTTTGCACTGAGAAAAGCACTAAAGTTCACAAAAGGCACTTTTCTGGCAAATAAAGGACAAACTTCCGGATGAAAATGACTGAATATGGGGTTTATTGCGTCCAACCATATTAAAATTATTTTATTTATTCATGGAATCAGTCATTGGCTTTATTATTATTCCACTTTTCACTTATGTAAGGGAAAAAACACAATTCGCTTTCACTTATGCTGAAAAAAAAACAGTACCTATAATGTATTATGGGGAAAGAAAGTCATTATTTTGTCCATTTGGAGAAACATTAAGTTGTACTAATTTGACAGACACAAGTGGGCCAATTGGTATATTGTGCAGAAATAATAAAAATACGTAAGTCCGAAATTTTCATTAAGGAATTCGCAAAATAACTGGGGTTCCAGAATCAAATTTATAATAATGATTTCCGTTGGTATCTGGTACAATCATAAAAGCGGTTTGGATTTAAAACGCTGCTTAGCAACAGTCAGTTGTTCATTCCGACGGCTCCGTTGGGATATCGGCGCGAACAAGGCATTTGCGCGCGCAATCCAGAGAATATCGCGTGAAACATCGGCCGTTAGATTTGGCGCGGATCGCTGTTGCTATGCGCTCGTTGTTTGGTGACGCGTGCGCAATCCAGATTCGCGGCGTTTCGGGTACTCAAAATGGCCGTTGTTTCAACTTGCGATGCAATTCATAATTACAATCAGATCTGTTATGGATCTAATTTACATATTGGTTTCTGTGGTTTTTTCACAGGATTCACTGTAGAATATCAAGGCATAATTAATGTTTACAAAACAGTTGTTATGCGGGAAGGATTTCGACAAACAAGGGTCCCGCAAAGCGACCGGGATAGAGAAAAAAATTCCAACCCCACGTTCGGGCGACAGTTGTTAGGGTGCCCCGATGTCGGCTTCTAAACCAACACCAGGCCCAACACGTCCCTGGCTAGCTCTCAGCGGGACTATGGTACTCTCTATTCAGGGGGTGAGCCGCTCAAAGCTATGGAATTTCTCTCCATCTTCCGGCGACCCACGGGATCCACACTGGTCAACGATCCTCCCGCCGTAGCAGAATAATAACAAAGTTAAATCATTAAGACATGTATTGTAAACTCGAACACAGTACATAGGTTTCTACAGTACAATTCAATTACAAGAAATGCAAATTACACAAACCTAGCTAAAGCGTTTAACTCTCACTGTCTCTCTCTCAAAACGAAACTCTCCGAGTGGTGATTTTCGCGGGGGGCCCTACATTTCACTGATTACGGACAACATTTAAAGGAGGAAATCAAGATACAGCTTACATGTAGGTTGGCCGAATCCTCGTCTCATGTGGCAGCTCCATCAGGCACTTTCGTAGTCTAAATAGACCGAACTATATGGTGCGGTAAAAGGCCGATTCTACTCAAAGGTATTTCAATAATACATCGCGGCCCCATTGAATTGGGTCCGCCGGCTACAGGCCGCGTGCGTGTGCTTCCCAAGGCTCTCGAATCTCGTCTGTGGCGAGTGAAGCGGACTGCCGAGTCGCCGGGCAAGCGGGGAGAAGCAAGGGGAAACAGGAAACGGGGGGGAGAGAGGGGGCGGCCGAGCTGTGGACTCGCTGCGTTCTGTGCTCTAGGTATCTGAATCCGCTACAGGGCGTATCGTAACAATGTATAATTTCTTTGTTGGAATGTGGTTTTATAACTTGGAATGTTTTTAAGTCATTTTTATTCGATCTAGTGTGAGGGTTACATGGTCTAGTATAGGATTCAGTATTTTTGAATTGCTTCAATAATGTATTTTTGGCATATATTCGTTGTGCATTTGGTACTTCAAAGCTATTGAAAATTTCAATCAAAGGCGTTCTTATGGGTGCTTTCAGTATGGTCTTTATGATTCCTTTTTGAATTGTATTCAGGTTGTGCATCTTATTATGTGTAGCAGATCCCCATCCTATAATTACAATATTTAAAAACTAGTTGGGACAATATGAGATGATTCTAACCTGATTTTAGTATTTTTTTCTATCCACATCAACGCATTGTTCAAATCATCTTAATGTATATAACTATGAAGTTATATTAAAATTAATTTTCCATTATAATTTGTGATTGTTTTTTGTATAAAGAAATATGCAATCATTCTTCGCACATTAAGTTGAACCAAGTGTGAACTATTTATCTCATCACAAGTCATAACGAATCCAATGTTCCCGTATCAAACCACTATCACTTCAATCATCAGACCATCACTAAACAGTTCCTCTCACACTGACTGACTATTGAAATCTAACTCCCATTTGCACTTGAAAAAAGTGGGACTGTTCATTTGGTTTTTTGGCCGATTTGTTTCGGTTTCGGTTATGTAACCGGATGTCTGCGATTCAGTTCTTTGTATGGCTGCCACGGCACAAAGGGAGTACTGTCGATAATAATTACTAGAGGAATGTTGTTTCTTTCAGATCAAGTGGCTTCCAGATTCATAGTACGAATAGATTCAGACTTAGAAGTAACTGTGAATTCACCATAAAAGGTTAAGGCAGGTATAAAAATAGGTGCTAGGTACCTATAAAAAAGTGATACACTTCCAACAGAATTTGATTTAAGTGTTTGTAAGAAGAGTGACGGAACACAATTAAAGTTTCTAGTAATGCTATGATTCAATTGATTTATGAGAGTTGATCCCCCGACAGTTGACTACCGGCATACTTATAGACAATGTCCAGTCGGTTTAGACGGTATACCTACTTACACAAAATATAACTAAGTATCGCCGAAGGAGTGTACAGAGAGGATGTATCGCTGAACAACAAAAAAGTACAAAACTACAAAACATACCGGTCAGTGGTTGAGTGGGCATAGCGCTTGGGTCCCACCCGTGCGTCGCATGTTCGATTCCTCGGCTGGCTAAGTCCTCCATCACAACACAAGTAACATTTTCGGCTTTCTGTGGAGATTTTCAAACAATGTTGGGTTATTCGTAACCTGGAAATGTTTGTCTTTCTTTAAAAAAAAAAAAAAGAAAAAAAATACGAAAAGTACAAAACATTTTTTCATTTAAATGCGTCAAGGATAAAACTACTTGTCCTATATCTTTACATGGTATAAAATGAAGTCGCTCACGCTGTATGTGCGCTTAGATCTTTTAAACTACGCAACGTATTTTCATGCAGTTTTCACCAGTAGATGAGTGATTCATCATGAAGGTTTTTAGATGTATAATTTGTCAAGGTTTTGTGTAAATTGGCAGCGGCAGTGGGCTGGCAAATGGGCGGTGTGGATTTTATTTAACAGATGGCGTTGGATATAAAGGTTGGGAAATGCGGTGTTGTGTTTCGTTAGCCACAGCAACATGTGGCCGGGTCTGCTAATACTGTATGTACCAAACATTACGTACAAAAAATCGGCACTGTAAATAAATATGTTCAATATCCTTATCAACTTGAATACATATTCATACTCGTACATATTCACACGAGATATTTGCAATACCTTTTGATTAAAAAAATATTTTACATTTTGGTTGTGTATTTTAATCTTTACTCCAGCTCGTGAACGTTCTAGAACTTAAGGCAATTGACCTTAATCGGTAATCATCGACCGACTGGAGAAACAGTTTTGAAGGGAAATGTTCAGGGTATTATGTTTCTTCCCTATCGTCTAGCAGCATTAAAACAAATATGTTTCACCATCCAAGAAGACTGCCCGATACCGGACTTAACTTATTTCATCAGATAACCTCGCCGTGTTAAGATAAGAGTCGAACAAATTGAGGAAAGGACGATGGTTTCCTAGCGCACCTTATCTCCAACAAGGGCAATGGTGACCGTAAATCCCATTGAGACATCACTTTTTTCACCATTAAATGGGGGTCAGATACTCGATATAATAAAAATACAACCTTTCTTCTTATGTGTTTCACAGAGTACCTACGGTATAATTTTTTTTTTAAAAACGTAATGATATTTATAGCACTGATCTTGTGAATCGCATCATGGACGAAATTAAAATAAGAATTGACTTTTTTATTTTTTTATTTATTGTTATCAAGTTTAATTTGTAGAACTCCATTTTAATTTTTATTTATTTTATATATTCAATAATTTTATTATTTAATAATAATAATAAAATTATTGAATATATAAAATAAATAAAAAAAAAAAAAAAAAAAAAAAAAAAAAAAAAAAAAAAGAATTGACTTATTTCTAATGCCTACAGTACAGAGGTAGAGGAAATAACGGTGATCGGACAAATCAGAATCAACTCAATCCAACACCTCTCTTGAAAAGTCATTAACAGTGATTAAAAAAAATATATTAAATAATATTAAATATGTTACTTTAAACCTCACCTTATGGCCTATTTTAAATATTTTTTTTCATAGCTTTCAATTACTTTTCAAAGTTGAACTTTTGATTTGATTATGAGTTGTTGTGGAACCGAAATTTTTTTTTTTTTTTTACATCAACTCCACACAGGAGGCCCTGAGGAAAATAATTTCCCTCAGTGCCTATGTCATCTTTGAGGATGCTGTGTGGAGGGTCTTTTTGAGGAAAGGAAGGAGTGAACATGGGTCTTGAAGAGACCCATGTTGTAGGAGGTAGGAAACACAGAGGCCGGTAAATCGTTCTCATGTGACTAATGTCAACCGTGTACAAATGTTGGGCGCGTGTTTGGCGTGTTTCCCGACTATGCACCGGTGCCGAGGGGATCAACGACGCTAGTTCCTCGGAGCATTTTCCATAGTAATACCGGTAGAACAAGGACAGCATTCCCACCTGACGCCTGTGCTCTAAAGATTGCAATCCGTCTGTTAAGATGGGAGAATCTATCAAACGGACCCCCCGTTTCTGCACAAAATACGAAATAACACTTATTAACGGTATGTTTTGAAAAAAAAAAACAATATGTAGGCATACATGACAGCCATTTCGCAAAAACATAATACAGTTGTAAAGAAACAAATCAATCAATACATGTCCACACAGGAGGCCCTAAAACAATCTGGCCTATAACATCTTTGGAGATGCTGCATGGAAGATCATTTTAGATTAAAATAAATACTAAATATAGATATTTGGAAATAAAAAAGACATAAATAGACAACATAAAAAATTTCACGATACTATTTTATGTTGTGTGTATTTTTACTGTTTTCAAGGTTACGCGAATATAATGAATTTGCACTAAAAAACGTAGAATGCGATGCATTGTTAACATACGTTATATCGCCGATTTATATGCAAACCGTTGATAGATCCATCGTAACCTCTCATTTCCTCCCATAAACGTCGTATGCAACAGAAGCAGAGCTTACAGCGGAGCTCTTAGTGGCAGCATTGTCGATAACCTTTATTAACTTTGACAGCTTAAACCCGAAGTCGGAGCGTGGCCGATAAAAGTATTTGCACAGCTTTTTATTATTATTTATATTGATCAATTCTTTACAAAGGTGCCTACACATTTCACTACGTGCATAAAGGTGTGCTTTTTACGTGGTGGCAATTACTTCATTCCGCCTTTGCAAATATTGTAGGTTCTTTTGTACCTTCAAGAACAAATTCGTCGTACATGTACGTCGTAAGTAAAATTATTAATAAAATTATAGCTAAACAGGTGAAAATACATATAACAACATGGCCTAATAATTTATTCTTAATGAGTAAAACTTCTGAACCTCAAACTGAAAACAATGTTAGAATAGAAAAATCAATAAAAATTCGGTCGCATTTAGGGATCGAACTCAGGACCTTAGCCTTGCGGGGGCTCTGCTCTAACCACTGGACTAATTCGACCCAATTCCCTTCGATAATATTGAATTGTATCATACTTCGACTAACAATTGCAAAAATTATCATCGTTATCAAATTGTAAAAAATCAATAGATTAAATCAAGAAAACCCAGTAAAACTTTTTTTTTTCGATCTGATTATTTCTATTTCTTAATTTTTTCTAAAGTTCAAATAAAATAAAGATTATTCCTCAAAATCGACTCCAAGTGACTTAGCAGGGGTGCCCGGGTTCAAGGGGTAAGGTTTGTTCGGATCTTGGAGGCGAATGCGTCTTTTAACCAAATGCAAGGCAGGCCGGACTGTGAGAGATATGAAGGGGGACCTTATGATCTCTACAGCATGTCTCTAATCAGAATCACCCACCCATTCCTCACATTTTTTCCTTCCCAGAACTTCCTCTCCTTCCTTTCCAAAAAAGAACCTCTACACAGCATCCCCAAATATGACATAGGCCCTGAGGGGAATTATTTTCCTCAGGGCCTCCTGTGTGGAGCTAATGTAAAAAAAATACAAGTCTGCAGTTCACACGCTGTAGAAGTGAAAAATTCGGAAAACTAAATTAGACAATAATGGGGAGGTTACGAAACACCGCACAAAGACGAGACTGATTATTCTATCTCATTCCTTGGAGGGTTAAATCCTGTAGTTGTATGTATTTGTCTCTTTTAAGTGTCGATTCTTCGTTTCATCGAGTTTCTAATCACAACGGTGCTAAAAAATTTTCATTTAAAAAAATCATAGGTTTCATTCAATACGACACCGTGTATATTATATGCGCTCTGAAAAGAATGAATAATGCCTTCTTCAAATTTTGAGAATGAATAATGTTAAGGCGATCCACTAGTACAGGAAAAAATCGAAATCGGAATTCACGCCCTTTTATGGGAGTAGTTTAAAAATACTTGAGAAAAAGCTTTTGGAAAGGTTGGAAAAGATATTTGAGATTTTTTTTTACATGTTGATTTCGTAAAGGCCTGTAAAAAACATTAATTCCTTTTTTATGCATTGTTTATTGCAATAAAACGGAATTTTTAAATTGATTTCACGAAAATAAGCGGCACGGAGCATAACACGACTGCTCTCCGCTCCGTTCGGAGGAGTAATAGTAAAAAGACAGGGGGGCGGCTGCCAGTCTTTCTTCGGTGGACGGTATAAGGTTCACTTTGATGTAACAAATTCGTCGACTGCCGTATTGTCGCCGTGATGTCAAAAATACCAACGCGAAAATGCATATTATATTTTATTTTGTGAGGTTCGGGCGTAAATATCATTTTTTTTCGCGATAATTATATAAGAAACTGATTTTGCCACATTATGCAATAAAACCATATCCGAAAAAGTGTTTATAAGTAGGAGAGTTTTCAGTTAAAAAGGTTTTTTATAGACCTAATACTTTATTTTTTTCTAAGCTTATTAAAAGACTTATTAAAAAAATGACCGATATTTTTAAGGGCCAAAGTATGTTCTACACGCAGTATTTAATTGAAGCATCTATAATACTTCTAAGCGGTCAAATTTTCAAAACTAAAACATACGATTTCGTATGATTTTGCATTATTTAGTATGGCTTCATCTTAACGGTAGACTCTACATTATTTTAAATTGCACAAGTTGAGTTCATGATTCATGATTAAGGTAAGAAATAATTGAAGCATTAATCCAAGGTGGCAGAAGTGCATAATGCCGCGGAAACTCCCCTCGGCGCTAATCCATTCTTGGTCCAAACAAAGAACTTTATATAATTAATGACTAACAAGTAGCAAGTAGCTAGCAGCTAGCGGCGTGCACCGCACACGAACTTACGTAAAGTACCTAATAGAAGTAGTTATTCTCGGTAAAGCACTTTCCAATTGTGACTAAATACTAATGTGGTTGCCGCATTGTCCATTGTCCGTATCAATTATTGCAAGTTTTAATGGACTGTACCAGGACTGATCGATCTTTTTAGAGTACCTACACAATCTGAAAGGCATATAGAAAGAAAAATAATGTTCCTCAGGGCTTACTATGTTTTTTTAAATATTTTTTTTATATAAGCTCCACACGGGAGGCCTCGAGGTAAATAATTTCTTACCTGGGCCTACGTCAACTTAGAGGATGCTGTGTGTAGAGTTTTATAAGGAAAGGAAGGAGAGGAAGTTCTGGGAAGGAAATAGGTATGAGGGATGAGTAGGAATCAGGGGGCCAGCTTGTCCAGGAGTGATGGATGCATGTATCCTTCCCTCCAACCGTTGTTGGTTGTTGGTAATCCATCCCTCCATCCAAGTGGTTCTCTACGTGTGGTGATTTAGCAGGGGTGCCCGGGTTCATGGGGTGAGGTTTTTCCGGGTCTTGGGGGCGGATGCGTCTGAGGGAGTCGGTCGGTCTGAGGGGAATTATTTTCCTCAGAGCCGCCTGTGTGAAGCTAACGTGTGAAGTAAACGTCACAAAATTTATAAAACTAGGAAGACTTCAGTGGCTAGGTCATGAGAGAATGACCGAGCATCAAGCACCAAAGTCCCTGCTGAACTCAAGACCGATATGGCAAAGGAACCTGGGAAGGCCAAGATTAAGATTAAGGAGCGACAACGTCCTAAAAGATATTATATCTACATTGGAGCTTCTGGCACAAAACCGAGATGAGTATAGGAAGACTCTTGAGGAGGCCAAGGCCCACCAGGGGATGTATGATGACGATGTGATGATGACGATAAATAGCCAGACATATCAATCTGCATTCCATAATTAAAAATATATTGGATATGAATAAAATATCACAGAGTCTGCTTAATAATCCTTTCAATAAAGTGGCAAATTTTCCACTGAGCAATTATTATAAAGTCCAATCCCGTTCACCCCTATTCCGTCACTCATCTCACTCTGAGGTTTGCACCATACATGCCTTATGTGAAATGGCGTTTGATAGACACGTTTTATTATTACAACCTGCAATTATATACGATCTATCATAACCATGTCACTTTGGATGCTTGTAGTAAAAGCTGTGAACTGTTAACAATAATGCACTGGATTGTGAATAACTTGTAATTGGATGAATTTATTAGTTATATTGCAGTTCAGAATCTTTGTTCTGCGTGTCTGGCGTTTGTGTAAACATTTGCTTAAGTAAACATTTTACTTGAATGTGGATTTAAAGTCATTTGGTAAAAAATAACAGTGGAAAACCTGAATTTCTACCGATTTCTTACATATTTCCGTTAAACATTTTAAGTTTTTAAGCTCTTAAAAAAATATTTGTTATTTTTTAAGATAATATCTATGCATTCCTTACGCCGAAACGCCAATTATATGAAATTCCCCCGATAGAAAAAAATGGCAAAGTATGCTCCCACAATTATTATAAACACGTTTGTTTCAGTTATTTTACAAGTTAAAGGTATGAAAAATATGTAAAATATCACAATGTTTCTTTAAATGCTGTTTAAGACGACCTGCAAGAGATTTTTGCTCTATTTTAAACGAGTCATGTTTTATTAACCATTTTCACTAGTTTCGCTTCAATTTTATCGTTTTAAATATTAGCGCGCTCTCTCCAATCACATATAAATACATATTTTCTCTCCATCTTCTTCTTTTTGAGCGGGGATATGTCGCCTGAAGCAGATATGGGATATAAGCATGCTATGTTAATGCAAACATCAGTCAAAAAATAAATTGAATACATATTAGTAATACTCGTAATATAGTATCCCCAAGTGATTCGCTGCGTTTGGTGACTGCGATGCTTGGGTTCATGGGGGAGAAGTTTGTCTATGTCTTGGCAGTGGATGTACCTGCCCGCATACCGAGTGGCGGTTAGATCGAGGAAAACTGTTTGACGGAGACATTTTGATCTCTCCGGCCGAAAATTCTCGACCCATCGCCATGCACAACAGTTGGAGAGATGGATTTTTACGTCACTCCTGGACGACTGACCCCCAGACTCCTACCCACCCGTCATATCTTTTTCGTTCCCAAAATGTCCTTCCTTTAAAAATACCCTCCGCACAACATCCCCTAAGATGCCACTTGAGAGGAATTATTTTTCTCATGACCCTGTCTTGACCTCGTGTGGAGCTAATATGTAAAAAAAAAATCCGTTTCATTTAAAAAAAAATTAATGAACTTCTAAAAATTTTGAAATATGGTTTCAGGAAAATAATTTTATAGAGTCCCTTGCTTGAATAGTGGTATACATTGGTTAAAAAATATGTTTTTTTAGGAAGCTGAATAATGAAATAAAAACGTACAAAAAAAAATCGAATTTAATCGCGAATCTCCATTTAAACGGAATTCCAGTATCTTTACGGGGTGTGAGGGGACTGCTGACGGGTGTTCCAAGCTAGTTCAAAAATCTTTCGGTGTGCACAAATATATTCAAATGTGTCCTATTTAAAATTATTTCGTTGTCTGCTTATTTTTTGTTGTTATGGTAAACCTTCAGTATCTTTTGCTTCTTGTACCTACAATGTATCGAGGAAAAGCATCGCAGAAAATATGTAGTATTAATTTTAATTCATAGTATTTGTAGCGCACGTGGGTAAAATGTGGTATCAGGATTATTCTTATTATAATCGACCATTTAAACCATTATTATTACGAGATTTGTCATAAAATCGTCCAAAATCGACAAAGAGTGAAAATTCAGAGTGCTAAATTTTGACTAGGATTTCCGTCCATGCCCACCTGTGACCGAAAATGAACCTTAAGGTGGGTTAAACTCAAGGGGTAGAATGGTCGTTTATCGCGTGCCAGTACCCGTCTTAAAATATCGACTACGGAACATTAGTTATAATTATAATTATATTTACTTGTATACTGTTTTGCAGAATTCAATCATTCATATTAAACTGGATTTTTTAAAACGGTACCCCCATTTTTAATATAAAAATAAACGTATTTTAATTACTTGGAGTACCTACCAAAAGTAATTACAATATCCCGTCCTCGTCACCCTTCCTTCCCGTTTGTGAAGGTAGGTACTTTGTGATTCCGTGCCTTCGCGGCATCAATCACCCAGGCTTATGAATCCCTCTTAATCCGGTGCCTACCTACCTGCCCTTTTCATCCCCATCCTTATTAAAATTGTTCCCGGATTTTTCACAACCTACGCGATGAAAATAATCCTGCTGCAAGTATGTTCTCCTGGTAGAAACAGAATTGAACTAGGTGAAAATCTATCATAATAATCAACTTGTTGACACAAAATATACGTTTCAAATGACATGAAATAAATACTTTGATTTTATCAACATATTTATTTTAATTTATTCACCAACCGGTTTCGCTTGGCTTAAACTTCATTAGGATCACAATTGCTGAATTGAATTATGAATAAATTTAAATAAGTTAATGCTTGAAAACAAAGTGTGTTGGTTTCATTAATAAATAACTATGTCAAACCAAAAAGTGACGATCTTCACCAGGGTAACAGTTTTAACTTATTTTTTACTATCAAGCTAACTTTATTTTAATTTATTTTATGCGTTCAATAATATTATTGTTCAATTTGTAAACCAGCAGACCCGGACACACGTTGCTGGGGCTAACGAAACACAACGCCACGCAATTAACCAACCTTTATAACCAAAGCCATCCGTTAAATCAAATCCACAACGCCCGTTTGCCTGCCCGCTGCGCTTGGCCAGATATATTGTATATTTCAACCAATTTCCACAAAACTTTGACAAATTATATACCCAAAAACCTTCTTCATGAGTCACTCTATCTTTTGGTGAAAATTGCATGAAATACGTTGCGTAGTTTTAAAGATCTAAGCGCACATACAGCGGGAGCGACTTCATTTTTAACAATATAAAGATAAGATAAGATTTTAGATTTTCACGGCCAAAAGCATTTTTGTTTTGTTGTTAGTTTTCGATGACGATCGTCAGATCTACCGGATCTGCCCTGATGATGGACACTGCAACGCTGTCCGAAACGTCGGCTATAGAAGGAGGTAGCGCAACACGACATAACACCCCAAAAACTAACAACAAAATTGTAAAGATAAGTTTTACTGTGTAATTGTTATTACCCGTGACATCTGTTTCGCCTTTTGAGGGCCCTATCAAGTGTGGTGAGGTCACTTATAACTAACTAACTAAGTAACCATCACGCCGCCGTTTCACCGCCGGGTAGGCAGAGAGGACGGACCGCCAATCAACTCGGTCAAATTAGGGGTTCAAACAATGTTTTTGTGTCGTTAGTAATATGTCAAACCAAAAAGTGATTGTTTTCCACGGAAGAAATTTTATTTACTCATAGGCAGAAAGCCACGGTTTTTGCTATTTTAAAACTCAAGCTTTCGGTTTTAGTTATATTCAATTTTATGAAGGTAATATGCAATATTTGTATGGATGTGGTGCAGATAACGGTGTTCGTAACTGTGAAATGTTGTGACTAAGTACGTATATTAATATTAGGTCCTTACATATGAAATTGGCGTTTTGTATGGGAGGAACTTTTCACTTTCCCAATTTGCTTCAAGTGGATTAAAACAGTTTTATCATCAACATCGCAGCCTGCAGCTAACTCGGACGTGGTTTGCGATGGATCCGCTTCCACAATAGCCTTCGATTCTTCATTATCAACTTTGGTCTCCGGCCGTCCACGGGGCTTGTTCTGCAGGTCGAAATTTCCAGAACGAAAACGTTGGAACCAAAAACCGGTCAGTGGTTGAGTGGGCATAGCGCTTGGATCCCACCCGGGCGTCGCATGTTCAATTCCTCCGCTGGCTAAGTCCTCCATCACAACACAAGCAACATTTTCGGCTTTCTGTGGTGGTAGTAGGAGATTTTCAAACATTGTTGGGTTATTCGTAACCCGGGAATGTTTGTCTTTCTTTAAAAAAAAAAAAAAAAAAAACGCACTGTGTTTTCTTTTGCGGCACCGTCGCCATACACATCATTAATCCTTCGAGCCGTTTCTGCAGCACTGGTGCCACGGTAGAACTCGTACTCGTAAATAACGCGATATTTCAAGTTTTCCATTATGTAAACTAAGTGATGCAAAGAAAAAAAAAACAATTAAGGAAAAAACAAATGAATTATAATTTTCGAAACACAAATACATTAGTAAATAGCTGTATAAATTTGAATTTGGAATTCCTAACCAAAGAGAAGACCAGTCTGAAGATGGCTCCGACGAGCTGAAACCGGTTACGGTCAAATAAAATTAATTGGAATAAAGTTTTTTATTTGTTTTATTATAATCTATCAAAGAGAAGATATTTGAGATCAAAGTTGCCAGTACGGCAAAACGCCAATTTCATATGTAAGAACCTAATATAATTAAATATTTTGTCATAGAAATGTTCGTTCTTTAGTGCAGAATTTTTCTTTAGCTAGCAATGTATGCAAACTCTCAGAAATTTAAACAGAACTCATTAAATAAAACATTGGCAATTGTCTAGCATAATTGTCAAAAAGTCTGCCCACCTAAATTTTATCGTTGGGAACCAAAAATGTTACCAAGTTTTACATTAACTCGTTATAATATTATTCTCAGAAAGCATCCATCCACCCCTTAATAAAATACGCCCAGAAATTCTTATCAGCTTGTGCTACGCCAATCCGTATTATTCATAGGAAAATATTGGGAATTACAGAGGTACGATTCGTATTTAAATATTATGGAAACCAACTTAGAGGAGCCTCGCATTGTTCTATCTCTTTACACTTTTCAATCACGTATCCTTCATCGGAATAAAACGAATATATTGCTTGAATAATATATTCAGCTCTTTGGTATAATGAATATTTTATTATGTATATCTTTCTGGATAAATTCTACCTTTGAGCCATTGTGTTATATCTTATCTTCGTTTCGCAGTCTTTCGTAATATTATATTATTATTTTATGCCTGTCTCTCGAACAATCGTTTTTCAACATGATAGTTTCTGATCAAATCTATAAGATAATTTACACTTTTAATAATAAAATTCAGGAGGTATGCAGGGGTTAATGCAATGTACATTCCGAAATTCAGAGCAAAATAAAGCAACATACATAACATAAAAACAAAATGGAAGTGAACAATATCAATTGGCAATTATGCAAATAGTCTGTATGCGTGTATACATAGTCTAGTTTATGGAGGATATTTGACTATTTCCCGTCTCCTGTTGGGCCATCAGAGGGGATTCCGTTCAGGCAGTCAAGTCAGTTATGTTGGTTTTCTTGCCTGCGCCATAAGTTTCCCGTGCGGTTGCGTAGAAGTGCTCTGAAAGAGCGCACTCGTTCTTCCAGGAACATTTCCGTAGCGCCGCAGTATCTTGGTAGGCGGAATAGTTTTCATACTAGCTTATGCCATGGTATGTTGTGAAATCTTTTTACATTTACGTAGATAGTGTACAAAGCGATCTGCAAAATGCGTTGGAACACTATTATTTTGACGTGTGTGCTACCAATATGAAAACGCGTTGACAGCATATAGCTCCACTCATATATCTAGCTCTCATAACCGCTCTAGCAGATGTCGCTCTTCTTTGTCTCTCCGTATCCTCAGTGTATTTCAGCTAGTTCGTGATATTATGTCCCAAGTATTATTTATGCTACAACATAAAGCCATTTCCCTTCCGGTTAGCCATACTTTTGGATCAATAAAAAAATATTTTTAAAAATTATTCACCAAATGCTATGCATCTTATTATTAATTATAATGGTGTCATTTTCATAACCTAACTTTGCCTAACTTCATTTTACAACTCGTTCATGTACTCAACAGTTTGGTTGTGGAATGATTTACCGGTTTTGAAGTGATACTTGTTTAGCCCCGTTAGTAATTTGAAATTCGTATGAAGCGTAAATGCGTCACTAATTTATTATTTGACGGGTTGTCAATTCTAACATAATGCGGTAAATTCGCACCTCGGCGCGAGCCTTTCATAGCGCAGCGGGTAAGGCGCTTGACAAGTCAGAGAGACAGAAATCCAGCGAACGGAGGTTCAAAGCATACGAAATCCAAAAAAAAAACATTTTTATTTTTATGAAATCAATATCCAATCTACAAACCACCCGGTCAGTGGGTATCGCGTTTGGGTCACACCCAGGAGTTCCGTGTTCGATTTTTTTTATGAATACCGCACAAGAGTCCCAACTGCTCCCGTCTGAAGCCAGTGAGACTATAGCATCTCCAATTGGGGTATGTTGTGAGGCTGAAGATAGTGGGGAGGGGAAGGAGATAGGGAAGAGGAAGGCGGGGAAGTGGTCACCAGACAGCGCTAATACCATTTCAAGCAACTTTTCAATTATGAATGGTGGTCTTACAACAGGGCGATACTGAGAGTATCTTCCACTCTGGAACGTGCCGCGAATATACTATATATTATTTTAAATGAATAAATTGTGAAATAACACAAATTAATCAAATAAAATTTATTTTCCACGCCGGGATTCGATCCCGCGACCTTCGGTGTGCGAGTCAAGAGCCATACCGCTGGACTACGCTGGCCGTCTTACGATTACGATAACACCTACGATTACTCGGCTGGCTAAGTCCTCCATCACGACTCGAGGAACATTTTCGGCTAACTGTGGTGGTAGTAGGAGATTTTCAAATATTGTCAGGTTATTCGTTACCCGGGAATGTTTGTCTTTCTTTTTTAAAAAAAGCGATATCTAGCGACTTTCTAGTTCACTTCTACCGCATGTACACAGCGATCACACACAGCGGTCACACAGCGAGTTGCACACACTGTTTTTTGTTCTGTTTCCTTCATTATACGAGAAGTGTCTAGAAGACCCAGATTCACTACTTCCTTTTCTTAAAGATACCCTACGCAGAGCATTTCCAAAGATGACAGATCCTGAGGGAAACTTTAGGGCCTACTAAGCGGGAGTTAAAAATACATTAATAATGCCTCGTGATTAGGGATTTAGGCATTTAATCTTTCCAATCTATATATATTATGAATCTACATATAATGGTTGACATCATATAATCTACATTAATGGAAAGTCTGATTCACGTCCTCGGCACTCGGAGTTATCCCTTTGATAGGATTACTGGCAGAAAACTGGCGGAACTGGTCCATTCACTTTGTGGAAACCTTTGTCAATGGTGACACACTCGCACTGGGAATAGGCCGCTGCCCATTACACATTACCCAGCTACTTGGACACATATTTCCTATTTAGGTAGGCAATAACGACGCGCACTGAAACACACGCTTCGGAATTAGGTCAATTATAAAACAATAGATTGAGCATTGATGGCTTAGTTTTAGAGCCTTAGAGTTTTAGTTTTAGGAATATCTCAAAATTCTGTGTATGTATTCAGTTATTTAAAATTGATTTAATTAAACTCGTGGGTTATTTAATGTAAAATCATGCTTAGCATTTGCTTTTGATGTGACCTACTAAAAATATTTTATAAACTTTATTTTAAATATATCTACGCAAACTCTTTCTCTCTTTGAAAAATACAATTTGGGAGGCGGGTATGGGTACCGCCGCCCTGGGAACCATTTATTGGATAACTAACACCTCTGCCATATGTCATCCCAAGTGGTTCGCTACGTTTGGTGACTTAGCAGGGGTGCCCGAGTTCATGGGGTCAGGTTTGTCCAGATCTTTGCGGCGGATGTATCTGTCCACCAACTGCGTGGCAAGCCGGATCGGAAGAGACTGGTTGAGGGAGATCTTTTGATCTTTCTAGCAGGACTCTCTCGGAATATTGCCGTGCACTGCAGTGGGAGGGATAGATACATACGCTTGTCACTCCTGGACACATTTCCTACCCACAGATTCCTACCCACCCTTCATACCTTTATCCTTCCCAGAACTTTCTTCCTATCCCTTAAATAAACCTCCACACAGCATCCCCAAAGATGACATAGGCCCTGAGGGGAATTATTTTCCTCAGGGCCTCCTGTGTGGAGCTAATGTAAAAAAAAGAATAATCACATGACAAAACCAATTACTTTCGAACGTCTAATAAAATAATATAAATGTTTCATTCTGGGAGATACACTAGGACAATGCATTTTTCATATTTTTTGACATCGTTTGTCCATTTCATACGCTGCCTAGGAATACCTGCAGATTATCATTGTTCATCTGAATAGATGATTTACATATTTATTCTTATTTTTATGTCTATTATCCTTAAAATATTATTATTTGTTACTTTTATTTTTATTTGTTATTTTATCTTACTTTTATTGATATAAGATTCACCTACTTTAACTCTATTCCTGTATGTGAACATATACCAAATACTAGTATGAATATTTTTCTTAATATGTATGCTATATATTTCTTTCTTTCACCTTTTTTTTACTTTCCACGGGGATGATTATACTAAATACATATTTTATACTTAATATAACATCGTATAAATCTCGACTACCATAATACGGGCATTTCCCTAGCTTGGTAGTCGAAAAACCATGTAAAACTAACCTGTAATAAAAAAAAAGAATAAAGAAATTTAAAAAAAAAATAATAATAACAATTGTTTGTAGAACTTTCGCAGACCTCGAA
This sequence comes from Limnephilus lunatus, assembly GCA_917563855.2. NCBI lineage: Eukaryota > Metazoa > Arthropoda > Insecta > Trichoptera > Limnephilidae > Limnephilus > Limnephilus lunatus. The sequence goes on from OU830599.1 coordinate 3,468,210, forward strand.
AATTAACCTTGAAATTTTATGAATTGGTCAAGTTTTGTGAAACAACCCTTGGAACGTTTTTTTTCCATTTTAAACATCATAACCCGCATAATAAACAAAAACCAGTTGAAATTCTTGTAGGATAAATACAGCATTTCCACATCACCTCTGTATTTTACAGTTATTAATTCGACCGTTGTTACTTTAGGTCTTAATATTATAAAATGTATATGGATATAAAAAATATTTTTTAAGTAAATTCGCATTCATTCGATTGAAAATTCGGAATGAACTCTGTAAGAATCATGGAATATTGCTTTCATAATATAATCTCTTCTAGAAACAATAAAATATGAAGCACCCATCTACCTGTGGCTATCCTTGCTCCAATTTCTAGGATAAACCCTCCCTAAGAAGTTGTCAGAATCATAAGATTACAAATCAATTTAAATCGAGTTTAGTATTCGTAATGGAATATTGAGCTCAAAATTATTACGTTTATTTCATCTCTTTATGTTTTCACTACAAAGGAAGATAACACATATAAGCTAGACTTTCGGTAAATTTATCTTGTTACAATTTTGTCAAGAAATATACGATACCTGTCTTGGTTTTTTGTTTTTAATTTTTCTTTATTCATTCCATAAATATTGTGGTTACATTTTTGGGGATTTTTCGGCCACCATGCTAGACTGATGCCCGTGTTATGGTGGTCGAATGGATGTACCTAACTACATTTCGATACTCTAGTACTACAGGGAACTCAAAAAACTTATTTTTTTCAAAACTGGATTTAAATCTATATCAAAAACAACGTTCCCTTGTAAACTTATTATGAAAATCAATTAAATATAATAGTAGATGCAAGATGTTAATTGTTTATCGATATATCATATAAATGTTTGCAACACTTTCGTGCTAAAATTTTCGTAATTTAATTAAATAGTTTCTCACTACTTTTTTAGATTCCGCGACTTTATATCCACGACAAAATATCGCCGATAAAATAACCCTGACAAAGTATACCCAACAAAATATCCTACGGACAAAACATCCCCCGACAAAATATCTACTAAAATCTAACCTAACAAAAAAATAGGATAAAAATAATACAGACATCCTGTAAATAAAATAAATTATTTAAAAAAAAAAGTAAAATTTATTATGTAGGTATTGATGATTATTTTTACAGAACTTTGTATTTGCAAAAAATGTCTGATTTTAACAATACAAATTGGGGTTATGCGAATTGAAACACAATAACAATATTGATTTAGACTTACTTATCCGATTAATATAGCTATTACTTGCTTTGGTAATTTTAAGAAAAAAATCCCATAATCACAACCCTTTTAACAATTTGAAATGTCTGTCAATATTTATATACCTAAGTAAGTTTTATCTGGAATTAACTTAAAATTATAGACATTTCAATAATATTGGCATTTTGGTTGATTTTTTTTTTACATTAGCTCCACACAGGTGGCCCTGAGGAAAATAATTACCCTCAGGACATATGTCATCTTAGAGGATGCTGCGTGGAGGGTTTTTTTAAGGAAAGGAAATAGGTATGAGGGGTGGGTAGGAATCTGGGGGCAGTGTGACAAGGAGTGACGAACGTATGAATCCATCCATCCAACTGCGGTGCAAAGTGATGGGTCGAGAGATTCTGGCTGGAGAGGATAGAAGACCTCCCTCAACCAGTCTCTCTCGATCCCGCCCACCACACGGCAGGTGGGCAGACGCGTGGGCCGCCAAGACCTAGACAAACCTCACCACATGAACCCGGGCACTCATCAAACGTAGCGAACCACTTGGGGTAACCTATGGTAGAGGTGTTGGTTATCCAATACATGGTACAGTTTTAACGAAATTTTTAAGTACCCTTGAGGCGGCACTTTATATAATATGTGCATGTGCCATGTAGGTACTATTAATTTCAATTGTGTCTTCTCTCACCTTCTTCTTATCTTATATGAGTCAAGGACCTATTGCTTCGACAAGGCCATTCCAGGCTTCCCAGTCATTGGTATCTTAGCATGGTCGATCGATATAGGTTTTATCGAAAATGCCGGTAACTTGTCATCGCTCCTGAGCACAACAGCAGGCCGCTATAAAGAACAAACAACAGTTCACGTCAAATAAATTTGGAACCCAGTCGTCGTGAACTATTGTTTGTTCGTTAGCGGCCTGCATTCGTGCTCGGGAGCATTTTTTTTTACATTAACACAACACAGGTGGCCCTGTGGAAAATACTTTCCCTCAGAACCTATGTCATCTGAGATGCTGTGTGGTGGGTATTTTGAGGAGAGGAAGGAATGAACATTGATCTTGCAAAAACCCATATTGTAGGAAGGAGAAAACACAAAGGCCGGCAAATCATTCCACAGCCGAGCTGTTGGAACACAACGACGGGTCGAAGAAGCGACCGTTCCCATGTGTAAATGTCCCAACTATGCACCTGTGCCGAAAGGATCAATGACACTAGTTCCTCGGAGCATCTTAGGTACATTGAAATACCGGCAGAACAAGGATCGCATTCCCACCCGACGCCTGTGCTCTAAAGATTGCAATCCGTTCGTTAACTTGGGAGAATCTATCAAACGGACCGCCCGTTTCTGCACAGAGTCGAGGGTTTTTTCAGGTATTTTCGGGCTCCAGACCAGAGGTGGCTGCCAAATTCAACCGGGGAGCGCATGTGTGATTTGTACAGGGATAGCAGTTGTACACAATTCAAGTATCTTCGGGCCCTGTACATTACGCCCAGTTTTTGAGAGCGATGACAAGTGACCGAAATTTTCGATAAAACATATAGGTATCTATCGACCATGCTAGATACCCTGAGCTATTTCGCGATGTCCTGGGGTGTAAAATGTATATTTTTTATTTATGTTTCAGCTCTGTAGAAATGGAACGCAGTGTAGCCAATATTTTGTAAGAATATGACGAGGGTACCACATGTTTTACTTCCCGGACTTGTTTTATTTCAGCTTTATGAAATGAACGCGGCAAGCTGATGCCATCTCTGGTTCCGCAGAACTAACTAAAGCCGGAAGGGGGGGGGGGAGGGGTAGGAACCGTAGCGACCAACCATGAGGTATTCTGGAATCCCATACACAAAGCGAATAAAGGATCGTACTATAAACGTCACCTGATGTAATCACGCCCGCCACCAGGGGACTTACTATGGTTATAGTACGGTGCGGTATTTCCTCATTTTCATTGTCCCTTTCCATTATATTTTTTTTACAGTACTACTTCGGTCTAATTGAATTTGTTTCGCAGAATAACATTTAAACAGACATTGAACATTTCTCAATAATAATAATAATCATTGGATAATTTGTAGAGCGCCGTTTATGTGAAAAATCACCTCAAGTGCGCTGTACAATTTAAAATTGAACGAATTCTTAGGCTCTATCTAATCTTACTATTTACATCTATTGGGCTATTGTGGGTATTTTTATTTAATTTTATTTATTTTAGCGAAAATTTATTTGCCCACCCAGGGATTTGATCCCGCGACCTTCGGATCACGAGTCGAGATATTTTCCAGTTAATTTCATTCAGGTCATCCCTCGAAACCTAGTTTTGTACATTTATATTTACAGAGCTGTACATTTCGACTATAGCTGAGGTACAAAAACTTAATTTTCACCAGCTTTTCACATCTATTTAATAAGGCTTGTTCGCAAAAGCTCTTTATACGGGGTTTTAATGTGAAAGATGATCTTAATAGGTAAACGAAAGATGCTTAGAATTTTACGCCTTTCTGCGAAAGCTAAATTTGTACATCTGGGTAGCATCTTCTTCACTGGAACCCTCCATAGATGATTTCAAGGTCGTCCAGTTGTGGTTAGGGCCTAGGGGTTGGTACGTATTGTTTTGTTATCGCGTACCCTGTAGATTGTAAGGGTTGTAAAATAAATAAAGGAGCTTATACTGATAGCTGAAGCCGGGGAAGCTTTATATAGTCTTTAAAGAAGCCATTATCTAGTTACTCAGATCTTGGGAAAAGGTAAATAGTAAATTAATATCACATGAATACAAAATACGTAAGAAAATGACGCAATAGTGAAAATAATTTCCTCTCCAAAAATAAGTGTTAAGAAGGAATAACCAGACACAACCGTATGTATATCATTTTCAAATCCAATTCTGGACGCGTCGACTCTTTTCAACTAATAAATATAAATTGATTTCGAAAGATTATTATTTTATCCGGTAAAGTTATGAAGTCATTTAACAAATTACACATTTCTTAGCAGTTATTGGAACGACACATTTATTTTTTTAATTATAATGTATTACAAAACATGGTAAGTAACACATTATTCCAAATGAGTTGAGAAAAAACTCATTACGGGAAGGACAGACACAAATAAGTACATTTTACACAAATATTACACGTTTAAAAAATACAATATGAAAAGGAAAAAAATGCATTGTCAAGAATAGAGATTTTAGAAATACTGAGGACATCCATACACATAAAACATAAAAAAAACAAACGTCTGAAGGCGAGCGAATATTCACTGATTTAAAAACATTTTCAGGAAAAGTTCTTTAAGCGTTTTAACTAATATTTTTTTGTTATCTACTGGTTGCTTTATTTCATTTGGTAATGCTAACATTGATCACAGTAATAATAATATACAAAGTTTACAGTACAATAACAAAGAGAAAAGTGGATATAGACATGAACAGATTAAGAAGAACATTAAAATAATGCAAAATAATTATTCGTGTATATTACGTTGGCTGTCAGGATTCAAACTGTTGATTTGTTTTCTTTTGGAAAAAACATGTTATTTTTTTATTTTTTTTATAATACGGTTACACCGGCAGACTTGTTAAGTTTTCAAATAAAATGCTGTATTATACAACACTTTCAAATTATACTATAATCATACAATAAAATAAATCAATGAATTATCTAGGAGAGCTATTTTTCAGAATTTTAATTTTAGTTCAAATTAAATGATTTAAAAAAATGCGCGCGTGTTTGCTACAAAAATACTTCAGTTTGTCAAATAATTTACGGTCTACAAATTAATCTATTTCAGATTTTTTAACACTCTTATTTTGCTTAGACATTATTGAAAATTTATAAACTATATAAATTTATAAAAAAAATTATTACATATAGTTCATAATTTGCTTTTTTTTTTAATCACGAGTTTAAGCATTTTTATATATTTTAATTAATATACGCGAATAATCAATTTTTATCGTCAATCAATCTTTCGCCCGGTACAGTTGCAAGGGTACGATAGCAAGACCATTTTTTGACGAAATTTGGTTTCTAGGCCGCTGGTTAATGGGCATTAAATAAAGTTAAACGGGGCGATACAGTTCATAATTTTTATTCATTATTAATAGCTTTCCAGACTAAAATAATAGGCTTCTCCTTAAATGGTTAAGAAATTGTGTTTAATGTATTATTATTAATTATTTGTTATTCCGAAATACATCGGTTTATACTGGAGAGATAACTAGAATTTTTTAACACTCGAATTAATATTTCAAAGCGCCATAACATTTTATATAATTTCCAAGCACAAAATGGTTGCGTTAACCCATATATTCAAGAAAAATGAGTACACTGTTCGAAGTACTCACTGCCTCGTTCAGTCAGTTTTTCAGTTTTATATAACAACTTTATAATTAAACACGTATATAAATAATATAAATTATTATAATTTAACACATATAAAACTTATTTCCGCTTAATTTATTTGTGACCTTAGACGGTTTAAGCTTGTTAAAGCCGTCTTCACACTGGCGAACTATTAATTCAAAACAGAAAGTTTTATACCAAAAATATGAACCTAAAAAACAGGAGTTTTGAGGTTTAGAAGAAAATGCTGGACATTTCAATTTGCATTTGTTGTTTTCTATTTTCTTTTCTTGTTACCTTAATTTTCCTTTGCTCACCACTGCGGAACAACAACTGAATATATTTATCTTGTATTTTATTTTAAATAAACTTCTACAACTCTAAGTTGCGTAGAGCTGGTACAGGATCTTTAATCTTATTTAAGTGACCATTTAAAAGGTGAATATCTCACTGTCATGGTCCGTAAAAAGTATACAAAATTAGGAAAAACATAAAAAGTTAAACTTTTTACTGTTGCCATTACTCTCCGTAGCTTTTCCTGAACTTTCTCAGATATCACTTTGATATTTTAAATAACGTCTTTTATTTTCTCGCCGTATCTCACCGAAACGAAATGTCTTGTTTTTACTTAGCAACTTCAAAAGTCCAAGCTTACCGAGTTAAAAGTTTAATTCTATCCATTATATCTGAAGGTAGCGAGTCCACAGTCGCATTGGAGGGAGAAAGAAAAATAATTGTGACTAATGTAACATGAAACACAATATTTTAATTTTCGCAAAGTCAGATGAAAAGCTTAAGTTGAAAACGCCGTGATTAAATTCTTAATAAGTTACCGGGAATTAAAAAATAAGTGGATTTGTTCCTACACCAATTTATTAAGAAAACCGAGAATTTCTTTAATTTGTTTACTGAAACTGAGTATTTTATTATATTTTCATCAAAATAATTTTATGATGAGCTTGATTAATTGTGTTATTTGGCGGTTTTTAGACATTTTAGATATATTTTATTATAATAGGGCCTTCCCTTTTCGAGCACATTAAAATTTTTGATTACGAGAGTTAGAAACGGAGTTAGTAATGGCAGTGAGGCATGAAACTGGCAGAGCAAGGATGAAATTAGATCCATGAGGCGTATGTGTCATAAAACCATGTATGATCGTTTGAGAAATGTGGAGATCTGCAAGTAATGCAAGGCTGATGTAAGCGTAATGAGTAAGAAGATTAGAAAAGGGACCTCAGATAGTTTGGACATGTAGAGCGCATAAACGAAGAAAGTAGTGTAAGTAGAATACATGACGCAAATGTGAATGGTAGAAGAAATCGGGGACGCCCGAGGAAGACATGGCACGATCAAGTGAATCAGATACTTGAGTCAGGCCATGTCAAAAGTCACAATAGTAGAATAGTATGTATGAGACGACGTATGAATTTGGAAAGAGTGTGTGCCATGACCGAGTGGTTTCGTGGTCCGTCCTCTCTGCCTACCCCTGCGGGGAAACGGCATGTTGGTTATTAGTTTGTTAGTTAGAAATAACTACTTTATATGTTTAAGTATTTTCTTTTTAATGTTACCTACGATTGTTAACTCTAAACAACTAGTTTAACCTTATTAAAATAACAAATAAATAAGATGTCTTATTTGAACAATGATAAACGTGGAAATATACCGAACGTCATGAAATCATAAGAAAGCTAGATTCCCGCTTTAACGAAACGGCTTTCGAGTAATTTGAAGGAAAACACCAGCCAGTGTTTGCTCGCAGCCAAAAGAGCCGCGTCATGTAAAATAAATACCCAAATATTTGATCAGGCTGAAGCGGATGATGTCTGCTCAGTCTCACGGAAATGAGATTTCGCACCTGATAAGGAACTAAACCAGCGAACTTAGCACATCCCATTCCTAGCTCCTTGCTCGCAGCTCAACCTCGAAGAAAAGCATCTGTTGTTATCTCGGAATACAAGATTGGAAAATTCACAAACAATGTAGGATTTTTTTTTAAACAGGTGTGATGCCTTTTTCGGATACAACTCCCAAGCAAAAAACAACACGCAACATATTGCTGAAAGTTTGGAGGTACCAGGGCTCAAGGGTTTCTCCGCGTGATATATTTGTATTCTCTTATCAATTTTTCGCAAGCTTTCTCGGTTGAGCAGCGTGATCTCAGGGCTTTTAGCTTGAAGGTCGCCGTTTCGATATAAAGCTTAACAAAACTTTCCAGAGTAAAATATACTTTCATTTTATAGCAAGAATTAAAACGTTTCTTGAAAAGGATTAGTATTTAAATCTCATTAGCAAAGTACTTGTCTCGTCTCACATCTTACTTAATTTATTCAGCCTTCACTATTTTCGATAAAGAGAATTAAAGTTCATCATCATCTTCTTCCCCTTGTCCTATTCGGGTCGGGGACCCATTGCATCGACAAGGCTCCTCCATACGTTCCTGTCTTGTGCTGATTGTTCGGCCTCCGTCCATGATAGACCCATCCTCTCCTCACTCAGTTTCTGGAGTTGCCTCGCCCAACTTTGCCTGAAGCGGCCCACTGGACGTCTACCCTCTGGAATCGCACTCAGTATCTTCTTCGGAATTCGGTCATCAGACATTCTTAGTACATGCCCAAGCCACCTCAGTTGCGATTTTTCTATGAAGAGTAGCAGTGGTTCAATGTTTATATCATCTCGGATCGTCGAAAGTTACCAATAATTATTAAAACTACACATATATTTCAGCTCCGATTATGCTTTTCACTTAAATTAAATTTACCAACTAAAAGAAAGCTGGTATTTACATATTTACGGCAAACGACTGTGTAAAGGTTCAGATTTGAGCTATAAACTGCCAAGAATAAATAAAAAAAATCTAACTCTGCCCAGTAGTGTAAAACCTGTGAAGTTACTTTAAAGGAAGATGGGCAGAATTTATTGTGGATTAAAAACACAATTTGAATATGAAATTGATTCGATTATATTGATTAGATAGATGATTTCACTAGGATTATGAATTTTACAGTGATACGTAAAACAGGAAACAAAAAAAGTGTTTTTAAAAACTTGCGATTAAATATTATGGTTGCATAATATTCCTCATCTTCTTGTAACTGTAAACTTCACCCGCCATAACACAGGGTCTTCCCTAGCATGGAGGGTGAAATATCATAAAAAAAAACTATATGTACTTTATATTTTTCATGTATTAAATAAATAAATAAATAAATAAAATAAAATCGCTGTTATTAATTCCTTGCGCTCCCCAGGAATCTGGATTGCGAAATGGAAAGATCATTAGGAAAACACTTGCCATGTCTCGTTACCTTCAAGTACGCTAGTTTCGCTATTGAGCACAAAAGCTCGGGGTAAAGTTGCCACTCACGCCCCTAAGTTTCTGCACGCAGCCCGCAGCCTACAGCCTGCAGTATGGGGCCTGAAGCCTGCAGTATACCATAACCTCCCCCGCCTGATTACGCTCAAAACAATTGAAGGGATGAAGTGCGGCATTGAGAGCGCGCGTATGCGATTTTTACATGACTTTCTGTGTATTCTTTTTTTGTTTCATATTTCACAACAATCTGGTCCCTATGTTGATAAATGCATAAAAATAATTTCCTACGACTAAACAGAATTGTATGCTTTTTTTAAACTATGAATAAAACGTTTTAGAAAATTTAGGTCCGTTATGTTAACTTGGTTATTAACTACAAATTAAGGATTTTTATTGCAACATTGTTAATGTCTTGCTTTTTTTAAAACTTCTAAATACTTTTTTGAATTTTTTTTTATTACTGATCGATCAGTAGCTGAGTGGGCATCGCATTTGGGTCCCACCCGGGTGGCTAAGTCCTCCATCACGACTCAAGCAACATTTTCCATTAACTATAAATTATTATTTTTAATTGATAAACTAACGTTTTAGACAAGATTTTTATGCATAGCACAAAGGTAGATAACAATTATTATAAGCAATAATTATCAGCCTGCAACACCATCTACATTGAAAAAATCTTCCGAGATATCTTTTCTCGGAAGATTTTTTCAATGTAGATGAGTGTTTCAGGCTGATAATTATTGCGTATAATAATCATTAACTATAGTTGCAGTAAGATATTTTCAAACATTGTTGGGTTATTTGTAAACCGGGAATATTTCTTTTTTTAAAAAAAAATAAAAATAAAATAAATCACGCAAATGTTGTGAGAATTTTCTCGATAAGTTATGCCAATTTCTCGCCAATATTACATTCAGTTTTATTGAAGTACAGTTTCTTTAGCTCTGAACTAGGGAATATTATAGAATTTCACTAAAAGGAAATTTTGTTCCCTACCAGCTCAACAATCTTCCAGAAACATTCTTGAGAATAGAAATATCAACGTTATCACTGCGTATAAAACCCCATTCAGCTCTTATCTCTCGCATCTAAGGCTTTTCTTTGACTACCCCCACCCACCCTCCCCTTTCCCCCCTCCTTTAGCAAGTACCCCCGAACCCTCTTGCCTGCATACAGAATGTGTACCAGATTGCCTTTCAAGTGCGACTAGTGCTCGCGCTCCCTGACGACATCTAGTTTTGCATTCACTCTTGTATAACGGTAAGCCGTGCTCGTGCTAATGTTGGAGTACGCAGATAACTTACGTTGCTACAACTTGCTGTAAGCTCTAAACTACGTGATGTCAGTCAATCTATTGACAACTTATTGCTATCAATGATATTTTATTTTATGTTCTTCGTAATGACTATAAGAGTTATATATTATAATAATATATGCGCAGTCGTCCTCTATTGAGATTTCTGTTTCGAGGCGGACAGTAGGTTGTTGTGTTGGTATTAAATAATATTTTTTTTATGATTTCCTCATTTTTATTACAGTTTTTTTTACACTTTTTTTACACTTCAAAATATTGTTGATAATTGGGTTATGTTAGTTTCTTCTCTTTTCCAAAAACATCTTAAGATGAAGCCATGCAAAATAATGCAAAATCATACAAAATCATGAATTTTTATTTTTAAAATTTGATCGCTTAGAAGTATTATAGGCGCTTTAAATAAATACTGCGTGTAGAACATATCTTGGCCTTTAAAAATATCGGTAATTTTTTTTATAAGTCTTTTAATAAGCCTAGAAAAAAATAAAGTATTAGGTCTATAAAAAATACTTTCAAGTGCAAACTCTAACTAACTAGCTAACCATCACGCCGTTTCCCCGCAGGGGTAGGCAGAGAGGACGGACCGCCACACAACTCGATCTTGGCTCATACTCTTTGCCTCGTTCACATTCATACATCGTCTCATACATGCTCTTCTATTATTCCGACTCTTCAAGTGTCTGATTCACTTGGTCGTGCCATGTCTTCCTCGGGCGTCCCCGGCTTCAAACTCTCCTACTTATAAACCCCATTTCTATGGTTTTATTGTTTAATGTGGCAAATTCAGTTTCTTTAATAATAATCACAAAAAAAATTATATTAAAGCCCGAACTTCACAAAATAAAATAAAATATTCATTTTGGCGTTTTTTTTTTGACATCAATTTTTAAAGTGAACCTTACGCCGTCCACCTTGGATTACAGACTTGCCACACCCATTTAGTATTGGTTTGGCCCCGGCTGCGACGGGGAATAGACGTCCTAAAAGAATGCGTAAAAAGGAATTAATTTTTTTTACAAGCCTTTACAAAATCAAATTGTAAAAAAAAATATTCTCAAAAACCTTTTCCAACCTTTCTAAAAGCTTTTTCTCGAGTATTTTTTAACTCCTCCCAAAAAGAGGCTTCAATTCCGATTTCGGTTTTTTCCGGGACTATTGGATCACCTTAATTCTTAAAAATTATAAAAATCATTTTCGGCACTTATCTTTTATAAACGTCTTCATCATAATCTTGTAAAGTCAAGTACCGTTTTGATAACTCTAAACTTATCAGTTTTCAATAAAGCATAACTCGCATAATATGTTTTTTTATATACTTATATATTGGTACAGTAGGATAAAATGCCGACTTAGTTTTATCTTAGTTTTTCTTTAGGGAGGAGGAAGATTGTATTCTCCTTCACGGGAAATATACTTTTACCCAAAGGTAAAATGTCGACCAAGTTTGTATGTAAATCTTCATTCTTTCTTTACTAAGGGATAAAGTTTTTGAGCGCCGCTTAGAATATTTTATAAGCTTTCAAAAATAATATCATGCTGTTAAAAACACACACGGTGATTCATTTATGAAGTTGGCTGCCATGAATCAATTGATTTCCGTCGTTACTCATAGTTTCCACCACTTAAAACTTTCTATCAAGGCGTGCTTCATAACGCCATTTCCATTGAAAATTGTATTATTTTTACGACTAGTTGATGTATTCAACAAAAAATCGCGAACCATAAATAAAATGAATTTATTGAGCAGTTTTGTTAACTTTTTTTGCTATTTATTTTTGGGGTGTTATGACGTGTTGCGTTGCCTCCTCCTTTAGCCAACGTTTCGGACAGCGTTACAGAGACTATCATCAGGGCAGATGTGTCTAGTCAGATGTGTGTGATCAGATGTGTAGCAGGGCAGATGTAATGATGGACACTGTAACGCTTTCCGGAATGTTGGCTAAAGGAGGTAGCGCAACATGGCATAACACCCCAAAAACAAATAACAAAAATCATTTTGGCCGTGAAAATCTAAAATCAGTTTTGCTCATTTTTAGTGAATTTAAAACAAAATAACCTATACCAAAAGAAAAATTGATGACCTAGTTAATTCATTTAGGGATCATGTTCTTTCAAATTACTCAACTGTACCTACTCCTTGAATAGTTGAAATTACATAATAATAACTTATTTATTTATTTAACGCCCAGAGGGCTTTTACATGTTTGGTAGTACAATTAATTCACGACAGATGATTTTTGAACAGATAAAGAAATAATAAAAATAAAATTAAATTAAAAATGCACACAAGTCATACAAATACAAAAAAAATACAGCGATTTAATATGTAGGTTTACAAAAATACTGATATGTTTAGAAATAGTTTTGGAATAATTTTTTTCAAGAAACACAAAATTCGCCAAGTTGATGTTAAATACCTAAGTACCTTCAACGGAAGCATTCTCCCGAACAGGACCTCCATTGATATGCTTGGTGTAACTCTTAGTGACCAGCTCAGGTATGGGGGCTCCATCGAAACCAGAGTTAAGTTAGCCTCTCAGAAACTGGGCGTACTGTACAGGGCCCGCAGATACTTTAATAGTACTCAACTGTTAACCCTGTACAAATCGCAAGTGCGCCCCACGGTTGAATTTGGCAGCCACCTCTGGTCTGGAGCTCCAAAATACCTAAAAAAAACCCTTGACTCTGTGCAGAAACGGGCGGTCCGTTTGATAGATTATCCCATCTTAACAGACGGATTGCAATCTTTAGAGCATAGGCGTCAGGTGGGAATGCTGTCCTTGTTCTACCGGTATTACAATGGAAGATGCTCCGAGGAACTAGCGTCATTGATCCCCTCGGCACCGGTGCATAGTCGGGAAACACGCCAAACACGCGCACAACATTTGTACACAGTTGATATTAGTCACATGAGAACGGGTCGTTTTTACGATTCGTTCTTGAGTTCAACAGCTCGGCTGTGGAACGATTTACCGGCCTCTGTGTTTCCTCCCTCCTACAACATGAGTCTCTTCAAGACCCATGTTAACTCCTTCCTTTCCTCAAAAAGACCCTCCACACAGCATCCTCAAAGATGACATAGGCCCTGAGGGAAATTATTTTCCTCAGGGCCTCCTGTGTGGAGTTAATGTAAAAAAAAAAAAAAAAAAAAACCTTCTGATTTCTCATAGTGTGAAATTGTTGTATCGGAGAGTGGGCAATGTAGTTCCGCTTATGAATGCTACAGTAGGATAGTGTGCTTTTTCGTGTGGTTACTGTCTGTATTCGTAAGTTTATGTGTTGCAGGAGTTCGCAAAAGTCAAAATTTAGAGTTAGAGTTAGTGTTTTGAATAAAAATTTCTTCTAGTGTGAAATTTTAGAATATTTAGTAATAAATTATATTTTAAGTCTTCTAGTGGGATTTTTAATTTAAAATTTATAAATGCAGAATTTTTTATTTGTATTCGCTCAATTTTATTAACATGAATTTTGTAAGATGGAGACCAAACTACCGACTTATATTTAATTTGGCTTCTAACTAGAGATACATATAATAGTTTTTTTGGCGTGTATTATATAGCCCAGTTTAGTGTTATTTCACTTCAAGTGCGCTTACAATAAATAGTGATAAATATTCCAGCCAGACTCAACCAATCGCCTTGCACCGCAATTGGTGGGTTCGGATTCATATATCTGTCACTCCTGAACCCTGATCCCCACGTTCCCATCCCTCATACCTTTTTCCTTCCAAAAACTTCCTCTCCTTCCTTTCCTTAAAAATACCCTGAATACAGCATCCCTTAAGATAACATAGGCCCAAAGTGAAATTATTTTCCTCAGGCTTCTAGCTCTCAAAGCTTATTTTCATCTTAAAGTGTGGGGAAATTTTATGTATTAATTTAATTGACGAAAATAAGACAAGATTTTAGTTAAAATATAATTCAGGTGACCTCATCGACCAATGAATGCATCTCACATAGACTGACAAGACATTTCCATCCTTTTTTCCTTTCTTCGAATACCAGGAGCACAGAAGTTCTCCGGGGTATGTGTAATGTGTATCCATACGAGATGGAAGTTGTACGTAAGTGGCGTGGGGCTCTCCGCGGAAGCCAATTTGGTGTAAGTACCGGTACAAGCGCGGGGCTGCGTGGATGGAACGAAAAGTGCTCTATACATATGCGGGGGAAATATTATATACACCTCCTCGCCGCTCCTGCGACCCCGGCACATTTCATATCTGGTGACATTTCAAAACTTTCAAGTTTGTTTGGAAGAACGTTTCAGACGGTCGTTTATTTTGGTTTGACCAACTTGGAAACATGTCGACAGGATGCAGGAAATATGTGATGTTAGTTACTAGTTTATTTTTTCTTTAACTGTTCATTTTGTTAATATTTGTTTAAAAAGATAACATACCGTCACGGTTCTTCTTGCAACTTGTTAATCTGAGCAGACTGGAGTTATTTTCTGTTTATATTTTAATACGAGACCTTCTAGAGGTCTTTAAATGATTATGCTTATTTATGTTTGGGGTATTATACCGTGTTGCGCTACTTCCTTCTTTATCCATTTTTTCGGATGGCGTTAAAGTATCTATCATCAGTGCAAATGTGTGATTATTACACTTACCCGTAAGATGTTAATAACTAGATGTACTTACCCTAAGATGTTAATAATTAGATGTGTGATGACACTTACCACCCATAAGATGTTAATTGTTAGATGTGTAATGACACTTATCCATAAGATGACACTTACCCATAAGATGTTACTTACCCATAAGATGTTAATAATTAGATGTGTGATGACACTTACCACCCATAAGATGTTAATTATTAGATGTGTAATGACACTTATCCATAAGTTGACACTTACCCATAAGATGTTAATAATTAGATGTGTGATGACACTTACCACCCAAAAGATGTTAATTATTAGATGTGTAATGACACCTATCCATAAGTTGTTAATAATTAGATGTGTGATCACACTTACCCATAATATGTTAATTATTAGATGTGTGATGACACTTAATAATAATAATAATTGGACAATTTGTAGAGCGCCGTTTTTGTGAAAAATCACCTCAAGGGCGCTTTACAATTCATTATGAATTCCTAGGTTCTATTTAATTTTATTATTTACAGAAAGATACAAAAACATACTTACCTGCAGGTCACTTCCGAAAAACACACTTTATTATAAAGTTTATGCTTGGGAAATGTACGACTTTGCACGTGGAGGGAAATATATTAAAAACACTGGACATTGCATGATTTTACCTTTGCTACCCTCATCACTGTTGGTTTTACATTTATATTTATAAGAAGATTAATGCCAAAGTTGAGTTAATATTTATTTGAAAGACTGGAGAAGTATAAGAATTTGCTTTATTTTTACAAAATTAGTTATTTACTATGTCGCGAGCCGTGAAGCTGAAGTTGAAAGGTTTTTTTTTTTTTTTACTTATGGATATGACTGTCTGAAAAGATGAGTTTTTAGTTTAGCTCTAAATTCCGCTGAATCTGTGATCTTTCTTAATTCGTGTGGCAGTCCATTCCAGGCTTTAGGTCCTGACACTCCAAAAGCACGCTCACCGAATTTAGTATCTGGTGTGCGCTTTGGTTCCTTCAACCTTCCGATAGCTGATGTTGCTGCTGACCTGAGGGTTGATTGTCGCGAATTGGAATTTTTTGGAATACACATTTCCGATAAGTAAGCCGGAGACATTCTGTTAAGGGATTTGAATACCATCCAGCAGAGCTTGAACTGGATTCTTTCAAGACACTTGAGCCACTGAAGATTTTTGAGATGCTCAGAAATATGGGAATATTTAGATACGCCGGTACTTACACCCTAAGATGTTAATTATTAGATGTGTGATGACACTTATCCATAAGATGTTAATTATTGGATGCGTGATGGCACTTACCCATAAGACGTTAATTATTAGATGTGTGATGACACTTATCCATAAGATGTTAATTATTGGATGTGTGATGACACTTACCCATAAGATGTTAATTATTAGATGCATCATCACACTTATCCATAAGATGTTAATAAATTAGAGGTGTGATATTACATTTACCCATAAGATGTTATTAATTAGATGTGCGATCCCACTTAGCTATAACACGTTAATTTTTAGGTTTCACACTTACCTTTCAGATGTTAATTTCGCTTATATCTGTCATAATAGAGACATGATTGCGCCGAAATCAAGCTTGTGAATTTACAAATAAAAAATAACGTACTTACTTTTATTTTATTTTAGTTTGTTGGGAAACAAACAGTCACACAAATTACTTGGTTGCGTGAACCAGTGGAAAAAAAAATTAATGATTAAAGAAATATTGATTTAGCATATATCTGAATCTGAGTATAAGAGGAAAGTGGAACGTGAACATAATACTAAGTTCACAGAAAATGAAGGAATGCTTGTTCCAAAATATACCAATAATTACGGATAGCGAACCCTGGAATATAACGTGCCAAAAATGTTTAACATGTTACCAAGTAGGTAATACAAAAAATTGCGAATTGATTCTACAAATCGATTAAGATATATGCTGAAACAATGGTTACTAAGTAGAGATGGCCTATATTAAGTCATGTGTGTTAATTTTGACAATTGTATAGTTATAGTAATAATATTATGTATGTTTACTTAAATTGTAATTGAAGATTAACATCCTGTTGAAGATTAACATCCTGTTAATTGTGGTTTAACGTAACGGTACCTTGTAAATCATTAAAAAAAATAATTAAATAACTTGAAGTGTAATTGATAGGAAAAGAATATACTTATTAAGAAAACAAAAACACATATTAAAAGTATACCTATATATATAATGTAAAATTAAACTCTTTAAAAATAACAGATACATTATAGAATAATGATAAAGGATATAAACAAAATAAGGAAAGAAAAATACCATAACTTCATGAAGTGGGAAATACAACTTAAAAATCATACACACAGCAGGGGTAGAGTGCAAGTTACAGTAGGTAGTTCATTTTGATATACCTACCATGTTTTTATGTTCAAGGCTTATATGTGGTGAACTGTGAATATTGCATCCACGGGGAGCATGCAATATTAATAAAATATTGTTTTAATTCGTTTATCCCCCAGTCATAATCACCAGAAAGATATTGAGATTAATTTGCACGGGAGTTGAATAATTAAATTGTATTTTAACATCAGAATCGTAAATCAAGCCACCGATCATACCGGCGGCACAACATCAATGCGGAAGACGTGAAACTTCCAGACGTAATACGCCGCTCAGTTACAAAGTCAATAAACCAAAAACATTGTTGGATTTATTCGTTCATCTCTCCGGGCACGCAATGAGAAGAGTTGCAGGAAAACCACTTAAAGTGGTCAAATAAAATAACTGCCGACCGGTTATTTTATTGCATTTTAAATAACCGTAATGAACGCAATACCCGTGCAGGCTGTCTTTCTGTAATATGTTGCCGCAGCAGCATGAAGGATGGAGGTCCGCTTTTTTTGTTTTATCGTTTTCATTCCAATCTTTCGGTCCGGAAGACAAATTGATGTGACGCTGTAAATATTTGAACGGCACGCAAGGAAGGATCCAACCGGGCCGAATTTCTGCAAATATTCTGACAGAGATTCTTATGGTACCATTACCATTTTTAAATTGCGTTTTCTTTCTTGCATTGTGGCAGGACTGAGATACGCGGTAAGCATATCTCTGCGAAAAGGATTGATTTATTTATGCATACCTTATTCTAACCCTAACTTTTTAATGAATAAACAATTAGAATAATTTGCTAAATCTCCGCTTCTATATCCATTATAATTTTCACCATATTATGTTCAAATGTTTTTTTATATATTTTTTTTTATTTAATATGTGTATGTTTTTACAATAATTATAATTTTTTTTACATTTTAGACAGATTTGTAAAATGACTATAGTAAAAGTCTTTCCTCACCATAAAGAGACAAGGCTCTTGTGTTTGGTGAGCGAATTCATGCTCAATTATGTTATCAATGTTATCATTTGAGTAAGTGAATGATAATATTGCAACTAACAACAATAGATTTGTAAGAGAAACTTGAGATATTATATCAATACACATATTTAAATGAAATATCAATAATAGTAATGTACCTTTTCAGTTGTTTCAGGTAATTTTTTAAATTTAATTTGATATTTACGTTTATTTTCGATAATTTTTAGTTTTAATGGGAGTTTGTTGAAATAATTTATACCAAGATACAGAGAGATGCATAATATGTATTTTGTTTAAATATTATAATGACCATTATAATATTATTCCAACTTCAATGTAAAATATGGGGCCCTTAATGGGAGTTTGTTGAAATAATTTATACCAAGATACAGAGAGATGCATAATATGTATTTTGTTTAAATATTATAATGACCATTATAATATTATTCCAACTTCAATGTAAAACATGGGGCCCTTCAAAATTCCATAACATCATAGATATAATAACGATTTGACAACAATAAAAATTAGGTCATTAATAATGCATCTTACTTCTAAGGTTTTTCCCAAACAATGTTGAAGTATGGCTACAAGGCTACAAGCCCGATGTAATTAAGCTTACGGAAAAAAAGCAAAATAATTATAAATTAGATTGCCAAAGACCACTTAGTAACAATTGTAAGAAAACCCATATATTCGAATAAAATCCTTGTAGACCACACCACTCCCCCTCCCCCATATTTGTACATATAATACGTGAGTTATGAATAATTTGTACCAGTCTGAAGATGGCCTTAATAGGCTGAAACCGGTCACGGTCAATAAATTAAGGTGGAAATAAGTTTTATATTTAATAATAAAATAATATTTGGCTAATTTATATAGCGCCGTTTTCGTGAAAAATCACCTCAAGGGCGCTGTACAAATAAATACATAAAAAATAATATTACTGGCTTACAACTAAGATTTACAATTATAAATAGTGACTTACATCTAAGTCTTATTGCTAGTGACTTATGACTAAGACATATAAAAGCTGACCTAAAACTGAGCTCAATGACATATATATTTACAATTAATAATAATAATAATAATACTTGGCTGATTTATAAAGCGCCGTTTTTGTGAAAAATCACCTCAAGGGCGCTGTACATATAAGCATACAATAAAATAAAATTAATACGATAGACTTACAACTAAGATTCAAAATTATAACTAGGTACTTACATTTAAGACTTATATATTATGTACATAGCTAGTGACTTACGACTATGACTTATTACTACTGACTGAAAACTAGTGGCATACATATATATTTACAAATGTGACTTAAAATTAGAGATTTACAATTTACATTTAACAATAAATATTTTTTAGTTTTGCGAAGTGTCTAATATTACCAAGTGATCAACAAAACTCTACCGATATAGGTACAGACAGAGAAGAAAGTTATTGCTGCAAGTCGAAGCAGTTTGATGATTTTATATATACATACATACATATTTTATTCTACACATTTTACAAAATATTTTATACCCTTTTTTAATATTAATATTGTTAGCGCCAGAAGAAGAAGGAAGTTCGTACATAATATTACAATATTTTATAACACGGTTTTGAAAATGATTTTAATGGGTTAACTGTATATAAAGGAAAGCATAGGTATCTTAAATGAATGAATGAATCTAATCGTCGATCTCAACCGCAATAAGATAATTCATCGCTCAACAACAGATTAGATAGAAATATTTGAATGGAAAAGCGAATTTATGGAAATGAGTGTTTAAATAGGTAAGTTTTAAGTTTGTTTTATTATAATATAATTTTTTTAATCGTTGGAGAAGAAGATAATGTTAATAAATCTAAACGATACATGGAATAGAAATACATTAATAAAATAAAAATTACTAGGTGCTGTTCACACGCGGTAAAACTGAAACCTTCAGAAAACTAAAGTAAACAGGAGTGGGTAGGCTACGAAGCACCGCACTAAGAGGATTCTGATTTTTCTATCTCATTCTCTCGCATGCTAAATCCTGTATATGTTGGTGTTTGTCTCTTTTCGGGTCGTTTTTTCGTCTCATCGAGTTTCAAATCACAACACTGCTAAAGAAGTTTTCACTACAACTGGGGGTCGCAATTGGGGATCGAACCCAGAACCTCTGTCTAACCGGAATCATACTTTGATCACAAAATTTTCGAGACCTTATTTTCTAGGTCTTGTTCTGTTTAAATTTATTATTAATGTTTTATTTTTTAAATTAAAAAAATAATCCAACAATCCCACTAATGAAGATAGCGAGCAAAAATTTCACATTGCCTTTGCTCGGCTTTAAAAAAACATTACAAATGAGATATGCGGATCTTAATTACAGTTGCAAATTAAAAGAGTAAAATTAGCCATGTCTCCACTGCCATAATTCTTAAAAATTAATTAAAATAAATTGTTATTAAACAAAGAAAATAATTAACAAATCCTTACTACGAAAGATTTTTTTTTTACTTTTTAGGAATAGTTGCACAATATAAAATAAATATTATAGTATGCGAGTTCGTTTTTTTGTGTATTTTAACGTAGAATCTCTTCACAAATTTGATCATAAAAATGGCAATTTAATAATAACGACGGTTGTGTTTTTAGACTGTTTATCCGGAGGCGTTGCTTTGTTTAGCATCAAATGCGAAATTCAATAAAGGCAACGTGAAATAGATAAGCCACGAATTGAATTTTATAACATCCTCGTAATTATTTATGAAACTTATTTCCCACAGCATAAAAAATAGGTATATATGTTTACTAAAATACGGCTACAATACTTTTTTCTTACATTAGAAAAAAGATGACAATCTCCTGACGTTATATATTTATACAAATTTATTCGCAACAAGCTTAATACCACTAGTTGTCTAAGTTATATTCACATTGACTTGTTTCTAATTGACTTTAACCTTTGGGCCTCGAACGTGTTGTTTCAGAGGGTCAAAATAATTCCGCTTTATAGTAAAATCCAAATAAATAGAATATTTTTTAACGTATCCGAAAACAAAAAACTATTTTAGAAAGGTGATAGATTTTATAAATCGAAATAAGTACTTACATATTTTTTGAAATAAAAAAAATTTGCAAGCAAACACAAAAAGTTTTTAAAAAGGCTCTCCTTACGTTTTTTTTACTAAAATTACTGATAACTAAAAAAAACATACATATTTTATTAGACAAATGTATTATAAACCTTATAATCTCCGTACTTTTTGTCATTCCATGTAAAAATAATTTATAAAAAAAAAATATTTCAATTGCGATTTGAAATTTTGGTTTCATAAAAATGTGTATTTTACTACTTTTGGAGTTAATTTTTGTGTTTGAATATAAAGCGTGGTCTTTTCTCTTTCTAACACCGTTTATATCATATTTCTCACTATGATAGTAAGCAAGATACAACCATTTCTACGAGACCTACAAGACCCCTATTTGGGTTAAATAGACTCTACGGGTTGGAGTCATAAAACATTTCATATTGAGTCATTTTAACAACATTGCTTATTTCAATCCAATGTCTCGAAAATGTGTGTATTGTGTAATGTCATAGAATGTGACGATATAGATATTTTATGTATTTATAAACAGCCTAGTATATTTAAAAAGTTTTCTAATTGTATTAGCTACAAGCTCATATGACCTCATGCCAAATAGAGGCATTTGAACTAAAAACATTAAATTGCTCTATTATTATGTCTTTTCTTATAATGATTCTTCTCTTTGTCTATACTGAATAGTTACTATGTTTTATTTTACTTATTATTATATATATTATTTCACTAGTAGTACCTCCATCTAGTAACATCTGAACCTTGATTTACGCATGCTGTGAACATTTTAAATTGTAGTGTTGAAATGTACGCACATCCCAATTGGAACTTCTTTGATGAAATAATTATAAATATTTCAAGCAATCAATAAATACTACCTAAATGAAACAATGTTATCTCTGTTAGACCTACTTATATATTCTACTAACGCCGATCGGTTTCAGAATGACCGTTCCTTCCTCAGGGCAAACATGTAATTGACAATTGACAATTACAAAATAGTGGGTGAGTACAATGTATTACTAAGTGTTGTGGTAGAGGTGGGGGCGTGGTTAGGGTATGAAGAATGGGGAAGGAAACAAAATAGACAAAGGGAACATATCTAATATAGGATTATTAGAAAATATTTGTTTATAATGAACTCGTATTGGGTCAGATTTTTTAAAACGTATCTTGAAACAGTGTTAATTTTGAAATGAAAACTTATTTAGCGCCGTCTTGATTTGAAATTCGATGAAACGATCTGTAGAATTTAGCCTGCGAAAGGATGAGATAGTACCTATCTATATCGATAGTCTCATCTTTGTGTGGTGGTTCATAGCCTATCTGTCTCGTCTTTTTGCAGTGTTTTGTAGTCTTCCCACTCTTGTTTACTTTAGTTTTCTGAAGGATTTATTTCTATCGCGTGTGAATTGCACACTCTGTTTTTTTTTTATATATTTGTTATTTTATTTTATTTATTTAAATACGAACTTACTAACCATCACGCCATTTTTCGCAGGGATGAGAGGATGATATAATAAATATATCTCCTTGTAGGTACATACTCCCTATCCATCCATTATCCCTACTCTTGACATGACCCGACTCGGCACATAATGCCATTGTATCAAATAAAAAATAAATATTAATGCATATTTTTCCTTTGCGGTCACGCGGCTTCCCGAGGCATTGTGTGGCCAAATTGATCACTCACTGAATATGCCATGATAGAGGTCTGAGTCTCTCACAAAAACTTGGAAAACACAAATAACACCCGGGAAAGAGTAACGAAAAATAAATAATGACACAAAGAACGAAGACTTTGGAGAGAAACACAAAGAACTCTCGGTTTAACGGGTTAGATGGTGAAAATATTCACTCTGAAATAAAATAATTGTTATATATTTCTAAGCCATACATATTATAAAAAACATTACCACGCAAACTTGATTTGTCTGAAATCTAAGCACCAACATGCGACAGTCCGTTCGATCAAAAACATTTTTAGATTTCAAATTTACTAATAAATAACAACAATGTTTGGATCATGTTACAATTGAGCCCTTGCCCGGAATAATGTTGTATCCAACAAAACTACCAAAGTTGAGTTATTGATGCAATAATGTTGGGGATATTAATACGCATCTTTTAAGGTAGGAATTTTGATAATGAAAAATTTTTTAGGCCTGTGACAGCCTTTTAAAGTTTGTTTTGTGGAAGAATGTTGTATAACGCCATTCATCAAAATCACGGCGCATGGTTTAATTTATGGGAATAAATGGAGAAAACGAACGTCTTATGGCTTTAACTATAAAGTTTTCAAGAGGTTGAAGAATGCAGGAAAGTAGAATTTGTCCAGAAAAATTATTATTAAGCCTGCTTTTTAGCCGTTGAAACAGTTTTGTGGGGAATAATGTTGTATGTTGATTTCGAGACAATATCTAGAATATAAATAGTTTCATTTATTCATATCGTTTTTTGGCTTTTTAAGCTCAAAAACATATTTGACATTTGTACATTTATGTTAGAAGAGCATTTTGCTTTCTATACGGTAGGAAGAGTAAAAAAAAACCATTTTGTGAAATAACGTTGTATGTGAAAGTGGTCATATACAACATTATTCCACAAATTCAGCCTAAATTCAAGTAATAAACTCTAAATTAATTGATTTTCTAGACGGCTTTTCAATTAAAACTCTTAAGAATTGTATGTTTTATGTATTTTAAATATAAAATGTTAAGAAACAAAACTGGTTTCGTTTTTTCAATTTATCTCGAAACTAGAATATTGTTGGATACAACATTATTCCGGGCAAGGGCTCAATTACAATTTAGGAGGCGGGTATGGGTACTGCCGTCCCTGGAACCATTTATTGGATAACCTTTATTCACCTTAAGTGGTTCTTAAGTTTATTCACCTATTTGTGCCCGTGAGGGTGGGGTTTGTCCGGGTCTTGGCGACGGATGCGTCTGCCCACCAACTGCGTGGCAGGTCGGATCGGAGAGGCAAACTGCGTAAGAACTTTTGATCTCTCAAGCGTAACTCCCTCGGAAAATTGCCTTGCACTGCAGTAGGGGGGTTTGATTCATACGTCCTTCACTCCGACTACCATAATAAAGGCATGTGGCTAGTGTGGTAGTCGTAAACCTGTAAAAAAACTGTATACCAAATTTTTTTTTTTAATAAAGAAAAAAAACTTCCTCTCCTATCTTTTCTAAAAACCACCACACAGCATTCCCAAAGATGACATAGGCCCTGAGGGGAATTATTTTCAGGCGAATGTTGTTCAACCGACCAACTACTGATAGGATA
The DNA here is from genome assembly GCA_917563855.2 of Limnephilus lunatus. NCBI lineage: Eukaryota > Metazoa > Arthropoda > Insecta > Trichoptera > Limnephilidae > Limnephilus > Limnephilus lunatus. The sequence goes on from OU830599.1 coordinate 3,492,804, forward strand.
GGGGAGAGCGCCAGAAAAGTGAGAATTGCTACACTATTGACTGTTTTGCTTCTAAAAAATGCTTTCTATCTTCGCGGAGCGTCCCGGTTAAAACGCGTGATTCATTAAATCGAGAGTGTAGAAAAATATAAGTAAAAGTAAAAAAGAAGAAAGGGATCACATCGGTGTCAGCGAATGCGCGACGTTAAAGAGGCATTTTTTGAGATTGTTCCCTTCAACCAGGAACCTGGGCGTATTGACGCGCAGAGCAAACTATGTAACTACTGCGGCCGCGGAGATTCGGCTCAGGGCGGCAGTTCCACCCCCGCCCTCGGTACTTCTCAGGGAAGTATTGCTTGCCGCCGAGCAAATAGTTCTCCCGGTGGCGTAGTGGAGGGATACAGCTCACCCAGACCTCCCCTTTGCGACCCTCAAGAAACGACGGACGATCGGTACAAGTGTATGACAAATAATACGATTCAGTTCGTAATTCAAAGGTTAAAACGTGGAGAATTACTCTCACATTGTGGGGCCACGTGCGCAAAAAAATAACCTTATTGAAAAGCTTAAATCACGTGTTTCCGGACTGCGGAAGCGAAGCAAACAAGTTTTTACACAAATAACTTTTCCTTTTCATATTTTATTAGATTATTTAAACGCTTTGATAACATTTTGCTTTCACCCTTTTAATTAAAATTTTATAGGCTGATACTGTTTTTGATGAACATTGTTTTATAACGCGTAGCGTTTCATTACGATATTAAATATCCAATTAAAAAAGCACGCGAAAGGCTAATTTGTAATCAAACCTACTCGATTGCATTAATTTAAAATGTGCGTTGAAAAAAAATTGCAGCAATGTTAAAAACATTTATTTTTAAATTAATATGTATATTTTTTTGCTGATCGTGAAGCAGATGCCGAGCTCAATGACATAACACAATATTAATATTAATTATAAAGGGTAATTTTTAAAGAGCCGTTTTTGTGAAGAAACACCTCAAAGGCACTATACAAACTTATAACATAATTCTACTATCTTACTTCCAGCTGAAACAAGTCCAAGTTGTACAAAACGCAATTGTAAAATTATTAGTCGTCCCTAATATTTTCAAACAGAGACATAATACACCGTTGCTGTTTTAGAGTGCCAAAATTTTACCTGTTAAGGCAATACTATGGCACAAAATTATAAGTCAGCATATATTTACCCCGCAGCATAAAGAGAAATTAGAACATAAATACAGCACTAGATTCACGCGCAACGACGGGTTAATAATAGTTCCGAAATTTAATAATAAGTACGGACAGAGAACGTTTGAATACAACATAACGAAGATATTTTATTTATTACCTCTCACTAAAATGCAATGTAATTCTATGAATAAGGTTATATGGTGAAAAATTTGCTATCGAAAAAAAATATTTATATTCATATGTATGAAAAAATGTACGAAAAAATGTTGAATCTGTAGATAAAAGATGTAAATTATAACTTTTAAAATGTTTATGTAACTAAACTATAAGCACCTGTTGACGAGCCAATTCAATTGGCAGGACTTGTTTGTTGATATGTATCAACTACTCTTTCAATAAATATAAAAAAATAAAAATTAAACCATACTAACCGCTATAACAACTTTTCTCAAAAGTCAGAATAACGATGCTAACGACGCTAGTTCACATTCTACAGATGGATATGTAATAAATATAATCATTTAAATCGCTTTTCAGATTTGCTAGTTTTCTAAACTATTTGGAACCAGATATGATTTGAGATTTTAAAATCATTTTTTGGATTATTATGCCGTGTTGCGCAATCCCTTTCTTTATCCAACGTTTCTTACAGCATTACAGTGTATATCATCGTTACACATCTGTCCTGACAATGGACACTGTAATGCTGTCGAAAAAATTGGTTAAAGATACCGAACCAATTTGAACCACCATAGACATAGACAGGCACTCATTTATTCAAAGTGCGCCATTTTTCCTGTTCTTGGTTTACAAAATCACTAGTTAAATATATACATTTTATATTCACGTTTCAGGATTATCTCAAGTCTCGAGGCGCATGGTTTAATGCGTCTCTACTGGTTCCAGAATTATTATTCTCTTAGCACGAGACAAAGGATCCAAAATTCTCTGTAGGAATAATATTGCCATAGAGCCGGGGGGAAAATCGGAAAAAAATCAATTTATTCTTCACGTCATTTCATCGAATTATTCGCAGAGGCTCACACGAGCCGGGAAGGCGAACACGCTGCGCCATGGTGGATCCACAATTACGGCCGGAATAAATGAAATAAGAATTAAATACGGAGGCTTTCGCAACAGCCTTCGCAGCTTTCGGGCATAAAGCGTGGAGCCATAAGTAATATTACCTGCCTTGGAGCTTCGAGCCGCGCTTTAGTGGGCGGTCTGTTAACTATTTCAAAAGGGATTTACAACGGGTTATTCGTCTTCTTAGCAATTTAGTGAAAAGTGTGTATATCTTATACCCGATATCTAACATTATCGTGTCGTCAATTATTAAAATAATAGCATAGTAAAGTGGAAGATATTCTCAGTAACGCCCTGGTGAGAGACCACCATCCGGAATTCAATATTTATGTCATGTCCTTCAAATCAGAAATTTACTACAGTTTAAGTTATTTTACAATTTTCGTACCAAAATCTTATCCAAATATTATTAATAACTAACACTATCATGGTATTGAAAAATTACCGCAGGGTTACTAATGTCAAATTTAACACTTATTCAGCGGAATAGTAAAAATTTTAACTTTGTGATTTTAGATTATCGTAATATTTTTGTAGAAGTCGTAGAGATCTTAAATTTCATGACATCTACATTTTTATTTTTAATTGATAAACTAACGTTTAAACAAGATTTTTATGCATAGCACAAAGGGTACATAACAAATATTATAATCAATAATTATCAGCCTGAAACACTCATCTACATTGAAAAAATCTTCCGAGAAAAGATACTGGCCGCCAACGGGAATTGAACCCGTGACCATCTCAGTGCTCATCTCGTGACCATAGCTCAGTGGTCAGAGCTGCTGACCGGCAATCAGATGGCGAAGATTTTTTCAATGTAGATGAGTGTTTCAGGCTGATAATTATTGATTATAATATTTGTTATCTACATTTTTAGTTAAAATTATTTTATAAAAAAAATAATGTATTTTCATCCATTACTTAGATAGGGGGTCGAGGTGTTTTTAAACCCTTAATAGGCGGACTTACTACAATTGTGCCTTCATACATTTTGTGAGAAAATGATGAAAGAAAGAAAAAAAATCCTTAGAAAAAACGTTATGCTTTTCAAAGCTATATATTTATACGAACTAACAATTATTACATTTATATAATTATGTATACATGTTTCTACTACCATAATGCGGGATCGTGCCTAGTGTGGTAGTCGAAAATCCCGTAAAAAAACTGTTTTCAAAAGTTATTTTATGAATAAAGAAAAAAAAACACAAGTAATCCATGTTGACTTCGATATTGAATATTCATCGCTAATAGTTTGCAAGCAAATCACACAGCACTAGTCTTGCATTGTTTCCATTTGTTATGTCTGCAGACATAATATATGAAGACGCAATTGTGTCTATGCGTCCGACAAGTGTTATAAAATATACTCCTAAGTTCTCTCTTCGTGGAATTCTCTAAGTTTAGGAATATTGCATAGATATTATGATATACTATAATGTTACAGTAGAATAGAACTGCAGCTTCAGAGTTGTCACAGTCACCGCATTGGATAGTCTCATATTGCTCTGAACCGAACCATTTTACTGAACCAACATGAAATGTTTGCTCGGGACAACAAATGGTGTTGTCGGTATTTACCAAAATTGGATTGGTTACGTTTTCTTAAGGGGTGACATATGGAAGCCTTCTATAAAATGGCTTTTCGGTAAAAGAACATTATTATTATGATTTTTCTATGATGACTTATTTAATAGTAACTAATAACTAACGCTAACTAACAATTAATGCTAACTTATAACTAACGCTAAATCGAAACCTGTAAAGCAAGTATAGTATGGCAAGTGATTATTTGTATACATGCTTAATTTGAGTTTGGTACGCCAAAACACTTTAGTTTACCAAGCTTTACATTATTATTATGTTATTAGACGGTATTAAAAGAAGCAAGCTAGAGCAAGCTAATGGTGTATTGACTATAAAAAAAATATTCAGGTTTATCGATACCCGGTCGCATGGAACTAATCCGAGGTTCATGATCCATATCGACTTACTTGAGGTAACGAATAGATTTAGAAACCGAACGTTATGCAAATCTGGCAATACTTAGTGGCAATACCTACGCAATGATGGCGCCTTTTACTCAAGGAATGCTAGTTTATAAGTGCCTGGAAACTTCAGCCGTAGTCCGAGATACCAAACGGAAGAACAGATATTCTAGCACAATACAACATGGTGTGATGTGCTAGAACAAGGCACGTTCATGACAAGAAATAATTGTACTATTGAATGAAATTTGAAATTAAGTCTTTAATTAAGTCGATATATTTAATTACTTTTTCAAAAACCCTAACACATTTTCGACGTATTATTTTATTGAAAATCATTTTCGACATATTTTTATTAACCACTCGAGCGACAGACTAAGACCGAGACACCCACATTAAAAAAAAACATACCTCCGAATTTTAATACTGAGACATACAAACTGATTATAGTTCTATATATCCAATGAATTCACCTACCTTTTTTATTATCACATATTCGTAGTATTTATAATCAAGAACTTTTACTTTGTTTCATCCTTCCTACAGCATGAGTCTCTTCAAAATCCAGATTCACCCCTTCATTCCCTCGAAAATCTCTGCACATAACATCCCTAAAAATGACATGGGCCCTGAGGAAATGATATCTTTCAGGGTCTTCTATGTGGAGTTTATATTTAAAAAGTTCTTATTATTGAAAAAACTGAACGAACTCGCTTGACAATCAAGTAATTTTTCAGTAAAATGTTATTATTACGAACATTTTAAAAATGGGCTCTCAGATCTCGAAATCCTCTGAGTGAAAGAGCAACCGATATGTTAAAAAAATAAGCACGACAAATTAAAGTTGTAGATTTGAATAAAGCAGACGATTGAATTAATGAATGCATCATTATGTTATGAATCAGAAGGAAGGGAGCTTACAGAAAGGCAGCCTTATTCTGAAGAGGGGAGTATTTATGTATTAACATGGAGCTTAGATTTCGCCGAGAACGTGAATATAATTTACTGCCGTCGTGTGGAATATACGGCTTCCCAAGTTATGCACAAAAAAATACAAGCGGTCAGCAAAAAACTTGCCGACATGCAAAAATTCAATCCATAAGTGATTTATTAGAGAGGTTTTCCTTTTTATTCTTGGAAAGGCGAATGTATAGAGGAAATAATTGATGGCCTGTATTTTGTATGAAATGAAAATTTTCTATTGAATATTCGAGTCCAGCATGACTATCGTTATAAATCTTAATTCTTTAAGTTGTCCCTTAAATTAAAATTTTTACTAAGGATGTTATAAATAGAATTGAAAGTTAAAATAGTAAATAACAGGTTTCTACCTACGTAATGGTATAAATGTGTTCCCTGCTATTTAAAAACACTCCTATACTATCCCCAGCAAGAGATCATACGTGACGTCATCATTCTAGTATCTTCCATCTTCAATTTGGGAGGCGGGAATGGGTACCGCCGCCCCGGGACTTACCGGTGCCCAGGTTCATGGGGTGAGGTTTGTCTGGATTTGTCCTTCGGATGGCCTGAAGACACAGAACCCTAGAACTACACTAACCCATCCCCTTACCTTCTTCCTTCCCAGAATTTCCTCCCTCCTTTCCCTAAAAAGACCTCCTTCCCCTCCAGACTACCTTCAGCCCCACAACATACCCCAATTGGGAATGCCATAGTCTCACTGGCTCCAGACGGGAGCAGTTGAGACTCTTGTGAGGCATTCATATAAAAAAGACCCTGAGGGAGGTTATTTTTCTCAGGGCCTCCTGTGTGGAGCTAACATTAAAAAAAACTCTTCTGTCTTTTTCGTTTTCAAAAGAGTCCGTAAGAGCTCTCGCTGGGACTATTACTTTGAAGATGTTCAATACGAAATTATCAATAGTTATTTACTTTTTTTACAGTTTTAATTAAATAAAAATAATTATTTTTTACACATTTAGTTATTAACAATATCGCGGACTGTGAAAGATTTCTGATTTTTTGTACATTTATATATTGCACTACATTGGGTCTGCATATCTACCAATTTTATTACACTAAATTGTATATCCATATCTACCAATATTATTACACTAAATTGGATTTCCATATCTACCAATATTATTACACTAAATTGGATTTCCATATCTACCAATATTATTACACTAAATTGCGTGTGAATACTGTGAATATCTACCAATATTATTATTACACTAAATTGGATATGCATATAGAATCACTTTTAATTTTTTTTCCAGGACCAAATGTAGGTGACAAATTCAAGCAAGCTACCACTATAAAAATTTGTAAAGAAAAAAAAATAACAAAGAATGTCAAGAATTTTACAAACTAATGACAAATGGAAATCAATTTATCACACCTAATTTTAAAACAACTCAAATGCAAAATCTTTATATTTTCTAAGCCATACAATACTGTAATAACCTCCGTTCTAAATTGCGCTGTATCATCAACCAATCAGAACAAATAAATAAAATTAAACAATATTTCCAAAAAAACTTATAGTAAAAGGTAAATATTTTATACAAAACATATTTAAGCCTAATTAAGAATCGTGGCTCTCTTATCAGGCACAAGAGCTCCTCTTTTCTGATAAGGTATACATGACCAATAACTACTTTATTATAATATTTTGTAAAATATATATGTATATCCAAGCACAAACTTTCTAATTAAAGTGTTTATCGGAAGTGACCTGCAGGTAAGTATGTTTCTGTATCCATTTGTAAATATTAAAATTAGATAGAACCTAAGAATTCTGAATTAATTGTACAGCGCCCTTAAGGTGATTTTTCACAAAACCGGCGCTCTATAAATTATCCAATTATTATTATTATCATATGTAACTCATATTTTATATTACTATAAAAAAATAACTACTATTATTATTACACTTAATTGGGTATGCATTCTACCAATATTATTACACTAATTAGATGTGTGTCTACCAATATTATTACACTAAATTGGGTGTGCATATCTACCAATATTATTACACTAATTTGGTTGTGCGTATCTATCAATATTAGTACACCAATTTGGATGTGTGTCCACCAATATTATTATACTAAATTGGGTGTGCATATCTACCAATATTATTACACGAATTTGGATGTGTGTCTACCAATATTATTACACTAATTTAGGTGTGCATATCTACCAATATTATTACACTAATTTGGAAGTGTGTCTACCAATATTATTACACTAATTTGGGTGTGCATATCTACCAATAATATTACACTAATTTGGGTGTGTACCTTTCTTTATTTTTACACTAACCTAGGTGTGCGCATGTATTTATGGATGTGATTTGGGGAGATGGGTTTTATTGTTTTATTCTGTCGAGTTTATAATCGTTCTTAATTCATTTTGCTAAGTAACTCAATATCCAATACCTAGCTACTTTGTCATTCTTCCACCAATATAAGTCTTACCAAAATAAATCTTAGTTTATATTTTGCCTAGTGGCTAAATACTAAAGTTACGTGTCACCTTTTTTTAATGAAGAATAAAAAACATTAATAATATAAAATTTATACTTGATATCACTAATGAAATTCTGCAAACATATTACTTGTACAAACAATATTTCACAAGTAAAATTGGAATACAAAATAAGTATTTGTTTGCCAAACAAGATTAGCGAGTATTTCTAAAACCAACAGACCGCACCTTCACAACACATGCAACACCCACGGTACATGGTATCAAAAGCCTTCTAACAAGAATAACCCAAGTTAATATTATTATTCACTAGATGGAATAAAACAAACAAATTTCTTCTTTATTCTTGAAGCCGACGTGTCATCCAACAGCAATCCAATTATCCTTCAACAGAACTCGCTATGTGTGTTCTGTGTGCTGTGTATCGTATAAACAGAACCCAATATGTGCATAAAGTATAAAAGGGCTAACAGAGCCACAATAACAAGATGTGTTTGCTATGTCTGCCTTCAATCCTTCACAGAAAGGTTTTTCTTACTTTGTCACTCGAAGATTCAGTACTTAACGGTCTATCACATTTTTCATCAATTTGGATAACCAACACCTCTGCCATAGGTCGCCCCAAGTAGTTCGCTACTTTTGATGACTGATTGAGGGAGACCTTTTGGACCTCTCCAGCAGAACTCTCTCGCAACACCGCCTTGCACCGCAGTAGGAGGAAAGGATTCACACGTCCGTCACTCCTGGACGTACTGACGCACGCCTAGATTTCTACCCACCCGCATATCCTCCACAAAACTTCCTCTCCCTCCCTTCTTAGAAATACACTCCGCACAGCATTCCTAAAAATGATATAGGCCCTGAGCGGTATTATTTCCTCATATCTATGTGGAGCTAATGTCAAAAAAATACGTTGTGAACTATTTTTATCAAATCCTTGATGGAAATAATGTTGAACACATTATTTGTACTGTTCGTGAAGCTGAATGTAAAATAATGGATAAATATTTTTTTAAAGTTATTATATTATCTACTTTTTTCTAAGTTTCAAAGCTTTGAAATATTTTTTTCTAATGATCAATATAATTATGATTTATATGTAAAAATTGAATTTAAAAACTGAATTTCAGATGTAGACAGTAATTCTCGTCTTATTTTATAAAAGGGGGTAGGTATTGTCAAAAAAATCTCGAAATAAAATTAATGATTTGTACTAAAAAAAAGCCACGCCGAAAGACTCTCTTATGTATATAAAATATATTAAAAACCTATACTTTTGGGCTCTCATCCCTTAAATAAAAAAAAATACCTATCTGAGAGTATCATCCGTGTTTTGTCTATAATATACTAGTACCTTAATCACACTTTTGGATTAACATTATTCTATCCCTTATACATCAATCTTTCTCTTACCAGGTAGGTATGGTCCTGTATATATTTTCGGCCTGTACAGTACATTTTTACAGTAGTTTCGCGTTCATTGGTCAAATCATTGTACATATAGTTTCGTATCGGTGATCGATGAACCGGTGGATGCAATTTTTAGACATAAATTTTGAGTGGTTTGTCTAGTTTGTAGTTAGAAGTAAGATTGTAGAAATGTATTATAAGTTTGCTATGCAAGTCATCCAAATATTATTATTACAGATGATAAACGCGTGCGTAATGTATTTTAATTTTACATTAATATTTCAAAGTTGAGAAAAAGCATTTGATCGAAATTACGTTGCAAGCTGAAAATGGTTTGACCTAGAAATTCGATATTGAAAAAATGTGCTAATTTCACGAGCAAGAATATATTGACTACAGTACCTGCAAATTCTTTTTCTTTAATATTGATACTCTTCACATCCATTCATTAACCAGCCTAACGCTTATACCGACTTTATTTATAATTTATAAATCCTGACCAGGCTTTCGACACCCAGTTCAATTCATAATGTCGAATTCTGTCACCTCGTATAACTTGTTGGCAGACAGCCCGCACTTAAATATTTACAGAGCACGAAATTTATCTGGACCTCAAATATTGCCAGCCTAACCCGTTTATAATCCACTGAATACATACAAACTAAAATGATAAATAAAATGATAAAATATGTAAAAGGGGTAAAATTATGGTTGAATAATATAGATATTGAAACGCTTTTTCTATAAATTCATCCATCCTTCTACAACTCACTTTCGGTAATTTTCTAAACTGTAGTACAATATGTTTTCTGTTTATTTTTATAATAACTTTAAAAAAAAATTAAAATTCAGTATGTTTTTCTCCATATTTTTTATTTTATTTTTATAATAGCTGAAAAAAACCTTTTTCACTTATTCTACTTATGTAATACTAACTTTATACTTTATATGTTTTTTTAAGTCTATTTTATACTTTGGATACTTGGAAATAGTGTATTTTGTTTTAATATTACCCACACTCAGGCAGTGCCTTAGTGGGTTTTCATTTCTCGTTCATACTATTTGTTATTATATATTATGTTATTATAAACTATTTGCTATTATACATTATATATACAAAGAAATGGGAATAAATAAAGTTAAAAATTTATTTTTTTTAAATTAGGGTGGGAGAACTAACAACTTTTCTTAGAATTGACAGTCGAATTCCTCGCACAAAATATATGTGTCATAACTAGTGACCGACCGAAGAATCGGTTTCGGCAAAAAAATCTAGTTTCGGCATCAGTTTCGGTTTCGGCAAAAAATTTGCCGAAATGCACCGAAACTCTGCGTTCTTAAATTATCGCCCGTCGTTCGGCTGATTATTGACAAATTTTTGTTTCAAGAAGTAGTTAACATAAATTTTGGTTCGTTTTATAGCAGTATTTCAATTAATGTTTTTTTTTTTTATTTCATTTAACACGTGTTAACTATCCGTATAAGTGTAAAAAATAAGCCAAATTTCAGTAAACAACAGATTTTTAACACGTCTAAAAAAGTATCGGTTTCTGTTTCGGCCGAAACTGAGACAGATACCGAAGATTCGATTTCGGTTTCGGTAGAAAGTCCTGTTTCAGTCGGACACTAGCCATAACCATATGTAGCGAAGGAAGATAGTTAGTACTCCGAAGGTAGTTAGTACTTAGGTTGAAGGAAGGTAGAAGTCAGTTAGTACACCACTAGCTAAAAAATCGACTACCTACCTCTCGGAAGTTAACTGATATAATCTGTTAATTGCTTTTAACTCGTAAATAATTACGAGTTTAATTCCTCCCATCATAATTTTCTTTATGTTGTGATTCTTTGTGGGAAATCCTTGCTCAACTCGGGGCATCAACGACTCTTTCTGACACGTGTTTTCCGGTTTACCGGTAGAACCTTCCGAATTGTTTTTCCGCGCGGATCAGCCATGCTTGCCACGAAGATGGACATCCTAAAGCATGTTTTCTTTATTGGTTTGCATGTCCTACTGGAGAAAATACATGTTGATCCTGACCTTTTGGACACGTTCTATTTCTAGTCTGGTTTCCGCTTCAAAGGTGACCTATTTATGGAAAATTTATTTCGCTCAAACATTTCGTCATATTGTATTATTTTCTAGGTAAGTCCCATTTAAAAGATTTCTTATTGATTATTATGATAATACCTAACAGGGTGTCAATTTTTTTCTACTATTAATTAATACTTGGTGAAACTTCATGGCATTAATAATGTTTAATAAAACCAAATTTAAACTTTAATAATTAATCAAATAAATTTTATTTGATTAATTTGTGTTATTTCACAATGTATTCATTTAAAATAATAAATAGTATATTTGCGGCACGTTCCAGAGTGGAAGATACTCTCTGTATCGCCCTGGTGTAAGACTAAGACCACCATTCAGAATTGAAACGTTGCTTGAAACGGCATTAGCCGTGTTTGGTAACCAGATCTGAATAGCCAGGTACTTCCCCACCTTCCTCTTTCCTATCTCCTTCCCCTCCCCACTACCCTCAGCCTCACAACATACCCCAATTGGGGATGCCATAGTCTCACTGGCTTCAGACGGGAGCAGTTAAAACTAGTGATTAACAACTAACTAACTAACTAACCATCACGCCGTTTCCCCGCAGGGGTAGGCAGAGAGGACGGACCGCCACACAACTCGATCTTGGCACACACTCTTTGCCTCGTTCACATTCATACATCGTCTCATACATGCTCTTCTATTATTCCGACTCTTCACATGGCCCGACTCAAGTATCTGATTCACTTGGTCGTGCCATGTCTTCCTCGGGCGTCCCCGACTTCTTCTACCATTCACATTTGCATCATATATTCTCCTTACACTCCTTTCCTCGTTCATTCGCTCTACATGCCCAAATCATCGGAGAGTCCCTTTCTTAATCTTACACATCACGCTTACGTCAGCCTTGCATTCTTTGCGGATATCCACGTTTCTCTCACGTTCGTACATGGTTTTACCACACATTCGCCTCAGGGATCTCATTTCTACAGTATTCAGTCTGCTTTCATCCTTCCTCTGCCAGTTCCATGCCTCACTGCCATACATCAGGGTAGGTACCAGCACTCCATTATGGACGGCTAGTTTCGCGTCTTTGGACAGTTTTTTATTACCGCCAACGGCATTCAGTCCTCCATTAATGGAGTTACCGGCATTCACCCTTCTTTCAATATCTCTATCAGCCTTCCCATCTTTCGTAAAGATACTACCCAGATACACAAGTGATGCATAAAATAAAAATGTGTCAGTCTGAAGTTGGACATGATTGTATGAAACCGGATTCAAGGGAATTTTCTAGTATTTTAGGGCTTCAGACCGGAGGCGGCTGCTTAATTATCGATGCTAACTAAACTAACTATTGTAGCATCCCCGTTTCCGCAGGGGTAGGCAGAGAGGATGAACCGCAAAAAAAATCGGTCCTGGCACATTGTGTGCCTAATTTATTTTCGAAGTAAAACTTCTTTACGCACGCTCGACTTGGGGGGTAAGCTGGTGAATGCGTTACGAAAAGTGTGATGCGTTACGAAAAGTGTGATCGATGGTAATCGATTCGAACGGTGATCGATGCGAACGGTGATCCGGCGAGGCTTAAATACTGTACAACTAAGGTAAGGCGTACATACTAACCCAAGGTCGTAGGTCACCCCAAGGTCGTAGGTCACCCCAAGGTCGTAGGTCACCCAAGGTTCGTAGGTCACCCCAAAGTCGTAGGTCACCTCTAGGCTGTAGGTCACCCCAAGGTTGTAGGTCACCCCAAGGTCGTAGGTCACCCCATGGTCGTAGGTCACCCCAGGGTCGTAGATCACCCCTGGGTCATAGGTCGTCTTTGACCCAGAGGTCATTTTCATTGTCGCTTTTTTTTCTTTCACATAATGTACATCGTATTTTATATAACTTTCTCTGGTGTGTTTCGTTTAAATCTTTACCTACGAAAAGCTAGTGCTACGAAATACGAGTTGGTTGTTTAGCCTGGGTAACGGGATTACCTTAATAAGGGTTAGGAGTTAAAAGGAGAATCCGGTAAGTTAATAAACAACAGGAAGTACGTTTTAGTAATAACCTCAGATTTTCACGTCCGTGTATTTCATTATACAAATAGATTCGAATATTGCGTAGTCTATTTTTTTCTTTGCGAAGGTGTTATGGTGTTGTGTCCAGGACAAAATAAGGGATTGAATTATTCAGTAGATGTATCCTATATACGTCATAAGTGGTTTGTAACCCATTAAATATTGTCTACATGTACCTACTGACTACAGTTACAAACTAAAGTAGTTTAGCATGTTTGAATGAAAAATACAGAAAAACACCTTTCAAATAAAGCACTACTAAACGATAGACCATTGCGCATTAAAACAATATTGTTTTTGTTCGGAATTAACCCATTAAAATAGAGGTAGGTAACTATTTCTACATTTCATTCAGAACGTGAATTCATTTAAATACTGCGTTGTACATTTTTACATGACTGCCAAATCACGTAAAATCAATCTAGCAAAGAAATGCAAACTACACAGTCATGTACTATATATCACAGTCTGAGTGAAGGTATGTGCATATATTTCCTCAAGATACGAGTAAGTGCTTTAAATTGATCCCTCACTTACAAACTTATCGCACGCCATTAGCTTCTTCGCAACAACTCAATCAAAGTTTCAATATAAACTCAATTCAAAGTTCTGCCGCTCGGTTGCGATCTAATTTTAGACTTCCCCAAAAGTTTTAAATTTTGTTTTTAAGCTCACATACTTATTTTAATTAACATAAAGGTTTTAAACTTGCATACATCAAAAAGTTGAGTGTTGGTACCTACTGGATACTGTCAGTATCGCTCTGGTGAAAGACGTAATACTTTCTTGGAGGCACTGCTGAAAATCAGCTGCATTCCAGGAGAAATCCTGAATTGAAGCTGAGCAGTGAACTTTTCATCAATAGAATCAATGATAAAAGATTAAAATGTATAATACTGTAAAAAGTATATTGATAAATAAACGTTTTTATTATTATTATTATTATATAGAATCGAAACGTTGCTTAAAATGACAGGTACCTACTTCCTAACCTTGTCTTACCCTACCCTCCCACAACATAGGTACCCCAAATGGGGTTGCCATACTCCCACTGGTTTCGGGCAGTTGGAGCTTTTGAGTGATATTCTAAAAATAGAGATTTTGAATTTGGATGGCGCTTACAAAAAATGTCCAAAGAAGCGAAGCTAGCAGTCCAAAACGGAGTGCCGGTACCTACCCTAATATACGGCAATGGAAAAATGAAAGTAGACTAAATGCTCTAGGAATGAGATCCTTGAGGCGTATGTGTGGTAAAATTATGTATGATCGTTTGAAAAATGTGGAGATCCGCAAAGATTGTAACGCTGATGTAAGCGGACGCTTATATGGTTTGGGCATGTATAGTGAATATACGACGAAAGAAATGTGATAACGTCCAGAGTCACTTACAATGGAAGAGTATGTAAGAGACGATTGAATGAGGCACGAAATGGGTCCTCTCTGCTTACCTCTGCGGAGAAACAACGTGATGGTTAGCTAGTTGGAATTAACGGTGTATAGAATTTGGGCTAACTGGGCAATCAGCAATTTCAAACAAATATAAACCTTTTGAAATTTATCGTATTTTTTTTATCCACAAATGTGTCATTCGCCAATATTGCCATTCCTGAATGCACCAAGCACAGGGGCATTAAAATCCATTAAAAATCACTTAAAGATGCTGAACATATTGTGACAGCTCTCGCCTAACGATTTATGTACCATATCATCTTCCTCCATAAAATACATCAGTGACATTTTAGCTGCACTTTGTAGCCTAGGCGGAAAGCTAAAGAAAAAAGTAAAAGAACGTGAAAGCTGCTGCGGAATATGTACATATTTCACAATATCATATCATACTTTTCATTTCGCGTATGGCAATGTTTTGCATATTTACTTTTCATCTCTGGTTTCACAAACGACCGCATTCTCCCTAGAAGTTCAATTGTAAACATAATTGATGGTTACAAAGCGTACTTTTCAAAGTAAAGGGAAATAAACCCATCCAATAGTCCAAGAAAAAATCTAAATTGGAATTCACGCCCCTTTTTGGAAGGAGTTTAAAAATACTAGAGAAAAAGCTTTTGGAAAGGTTGGAAAGGGTATTTGATAATTTTTTTTACAGGTTGATTTCTAAAAGGCCTGTAAAAAACATTAACTCCTTTTTTACGCATTGTTTATTGTAATAACACGGAAATTTAAAATTGATTTCACGTAACCAAGCGACGCGGAACCTAACGTCTATTCCCCGCTCCGCCGGTAGTAAGATAGAAAATTGGTGTGGTAAGTCAGTAGTTCTTGGGTGGAACGGCATAAGGTTCACTTTGAGAAATCCAAGTTCGTCGACTGCCGTATTGTCGCCGTGATGTCAAAAATAACAACGCGAAAATGCATATTGTTTTTTATTTTGTGAAGTTCTGGCGTAAATATCAATGTTTTTTGCAATTATTATAAAAGAAATTGAATTTTCTACACTAAACAATAAAACCATATCCGAAAAGGAGTTTATGAATAGGAGAGTTTGCACTTGAAAGTGATTTTTTATAGACCTGATACTTTATTTTTTTCTAAGCTTATTAAAAGAAGGCTTATAAAAATATATGTATGTTCTACACGCAGTATTTAATTGGAGCATCTATAATAATTCTAAGCGATCAAATTTTCAAAACAAAAACACATGATTTTTTATGATTTTGCATTATTTAGTATGGCATCATATTAAGTTTAACCATTCGTAACGCTTGACGAAAATCAAACCTAATTAACCTATTACTTCAATTAGTTGTAAGGTTGTACCGAATACATCTTGCGTGAAATGTACGTATGATTTTATTTATTTATTTTATTTATTTTATTTATTGATTTTCAACGCCCTGGTGGGCTTTTACATTACATGTTTATAATACAGAGACAGGTTTTTAAAAACAAAAGATAAACTATAAAAAATAACTAGTACACGTCATAAAGAGTATACACATAAATTAAGGAAAGATAATACATTACAATAAAGGAGAAAGTTTGTAAGTTGTAAGTTGTAAATACATGACAAAATGCAAGATATATAAAAATAAAATGGCAACAAGTTTTTACATTGTGTATTAATATAGAATTATACGAATAAATGCATTAGCCCCTATGTGATGCCCCTTAAATATCAAAATATTCTACATAAAAGTGTCGTTCAGGTATTTCTTAAATAATGGTAAACTTGTGTTAAATACATCGATATTAGAGGTGAATTTGTTTCCTAATGTGTGAAGTCGAGAAATAGGTGCATGTATATGGTAGTTCGTCCCAGAATTATTGTTGTAGAATAAAACATTTTGCCTTGTTGCTCGATTGGGTACCCTGAAATCGATGAGATGCAGGAGTTCGCAACAATCTAATTCAGAATGAATAATTTTAAACAAAAAAGTTAGGTCATTTATTTTTCTTCTGTTTTCTAGGGAATGCAATTTAAGTGTATTTAGTAAGGATGTGTAGTTAATGTGTTGAATAGGTATGTGTAGCTTGAAGTTAATAAATCTTAAAAATTTGTGCTGCACTCTTTCGATATTTTTTATATGAATTTGATAATATGGGGACCAAACTATGGAATTGTATTCCAACAAGCTGCGTACGAGTGACAAATATACCATTTTAATAACTTCTAACGAGTTAAAGTCTTTGATTGTTCTAATTATAAATCCTAGTGTTTTCATGCCTTTGTTGGTTATTTGTTGTATGTGATTTATAAAATTTAATTGCGTGTCAAACACAACTCCAAGATCTCTAATTTCATTGACTTTTTCTAAGATTTTGTTATCTATTGTGTATTTGAAAGATAGTGGGGTCTTTGTTCGACAAAACGTTAGTGTCTTACATTTATCGATATTGAGGAACAAGTTATTTGTGACACACCAATTTTGCAATTTGTCGATGTTTGACTGTAGGATTAGGCAGTCACCTATATTGGATATTTCTTTGTATAATTTGATGTCATCGGCAAAAAGCAGAACTTCTACATCGTTGAAACAGCTTATGATATCATTTATGAATATTAAGAAAAGGATGGGGCCGAGATGACTCCCTTGCGGTAGACCACTAGTTGCATATAATAACTTAGATAAAGAATGTTTAATTTTAACAAATAAGATTCTGTTAGACAAATAATTTGAGAACCAATCCAACAACTTGCCTCTCAGTCCTAAGGCATACAATTTACTAAGTAATATTTTATGTGATACTTTGTCGAAAGCTTTTGAAAAATCTGTGTAGATACTGTCAACTTGTTTTTTTTTTGTAAAAGATTCTGTAATATAGTTATGGTAAAGTAACAGGTTGGTAGCAGTTGACCTACCGGAAACAAATCCGTGTTGGTTTTTATCAATTACTTTTAATATTGATGGATAAATTAAATCAAGAACAAGGGATTCAAAGATTTTCGGGAGCGCTGATTGTATACATATAGGACGGTAGTTTTTAATGTCAGTGTCGTCACCTTTTTTGAGAATCGGGGTAATATAACTAGATTTCCAACGGGTTGGAAAATGTCCAGAAGAAAGTAAGCGGTTAAATAATGTGGTGAGTGGACCGGATATTGCAGATGCGCATTGTTTGAAAAATATTGGTGGGATGTTATCTGGGCCTGCAGATTTGTTAGGGTCAAGTGAAATGATTTTATTTAAGCATGATTCCTGTGTAATGGTGTAGTTCTGTAGATGTATTGTGTTTTGATATGTGTATGATGGTACGTTGTTATCTGATATTTCACCTTCGTATACACTTTGGAAATGATCCGCAAACAAATTAACAATATCAAAGGTGCTATTGGCTATTTTTCCATCATAATGCATTGTGGGGGGGTAGTCTGTACTTTCATTGTTTAATTTTTTAACAAAATTCCAAAGATTTTTTGTTCCTAGCGCAGTTTTCTCAACGGAGGTGATGTGTGCTTTATAGCATAGTTTAGATAGTGTTTTACATTTCTTTCTTGTTTCTGAGAAGTTTGAGTAGTCGGTGATTTGTTGAGTGAGTTTAAAAATTTTGTGTAGCTGTTTTTTTTGTTTCAGTAAGAGTATAAGGTCTGTGGAGAACCAAATTGGATATGTTCTGAGTTTTGGTGTATATGAGGGGACATGTGATTTTATATTTTCAGAAAATGTTTCATAGAGTTTTTCTAGTATTTGTTCGCTATCACTGTTATTAGTCAAGAAAGACCAATCTGTATTAGCGAGTTGGTAGTTAATGGAATCGTAATCGGCATTTTTGAAGTTGAGTGTTGTTTGTTTCAGTGGTGGTTTGTTTGTGTACATATTTAATATAATGTGTAAGGGGGGGTGATAATTATCCACCGGTACGAGCTGATCGTCTGACATTTCAACACACAGTTTAGAGCTGTTTGATAGGGCAAGATCTAGAAGGCGATCACATATATTAGGTATAAAATTGTGTTGATGCAAATTTAAATAGTTTATCATATCTATCACTTCACGTGCTGGGTCGTTAGAACTTTCGTTAGTAATATAACCATTGTCACTAGAGTTCCATTTCAAATTGGGAAGATTATAATCGCCGACGATAATTATTTTCGATGTAGGATTTTTTGACATAAGAAATTCGATGTCTTCGCAATGCTTCTTGTAGGTTTGGATGTCGGAGTTTGGTGGTATGTATACAGTTCCAATGATGATTTTTTCCATGGGAGTAACAATTTGTACAAATAGTTGCTCCAGTGAGGTATTTTTCGTGCTTAGTTTTTTCACGGATATATTTTCCTTGATTGCAATCAAAACTCCGCCTCCTCTGGATTTGGTACTGGATTTTGGGTTTCTGTCACGGCGAAATATCTTGTGGTTTGTAAAACCAAGTTCAGGAGATTTTATTTCTGGAACGAGCCATGTTTCGGTAAGGATAAATACATCATGTCCGTGTAAAGGTACCGTTACTTTAAGGTCATGCAGTTTTGTACGAAGTCCTCGTGTATTTTGATAATAGATTTTGATTTTATCAGGGCATTTGGTCCGGCATTTTCGGTTAGTTAGGCCATATCCAATAGTGGATTTTAGTTTTTTGAGACATTTACTATTGCTGGCTTATTATTTATGAATTTTATAGTAAGTCCGACTTCGCCTTCCAGGGTACGGTTTGCCAGGGTTTGTCTAAGATCATTTAGGTATTGCCTCTGTAGAGGGGTTTGGTCGGAATAGATTTTGCAATCGGTGTGAGTTAGAGCTATATTTTTTCTACGCAATACGTTTAATACAATCAACGGATCATTAAGGATTATTTTCATTGGTCTTATTTTATTTGGTTTTACTACGCCAATGCGGAAGACGTTGACAGAGTTTTCAACGAGTGTGGTATCGATTTTGTTGAGAATTTTTAAAACTTCCACTTTATCCTGTTTAATCCGGTCCATTTGATTCACCATGACACTTTCGGGCACATTTGTAATAATTAAATTTTTGGCTCTCACCTTTCTTTCTTCTAACTCGTCGGCTGCTTCGCACATTTGGGCTACTTGTGTCCCAGTTGGCAGGGACTGAGGCGGAGGCTGGAGCGGCTGGTTTTCGGAGATGCGTTGGTATGTTTTCAGTTCACCTTCCAAAAAGCCCGTTCTCGCTGCAACAAGGCTTATATTGCCCAGTAGTTCCGAAAGTTTTGGAGATAATTTCCCCATCTGTTCTTTGGTGAACTTATTTGTTGGATCCATTATGGTGGTATGTAAAGAGTTAATAATGTTGTTTGCAGCAGTGATAAAGGAGTATGTATCACAGGTGTCCATTTTTTTTTTTTTTTTACTGCTTCGAGATGTGTGGTTTGAAAAAGGTTTAGCGGCCCTGCGCTGTGTAGGCGGAGTTTATAGGCTCAGCTGTCAAACTGTCAAGTATACACAGACAACACACACAGAGTTCGGACTAAATGATCGGTGATAGTCAAATTATTGTTATGACAGCAACTCAGTCTTATAAAAATCAGATTTAGGTAAACACTGACGTTCTAAAACAACTTGAAACTTCTCAACTTCACTGCTAGTGCAATTCTGTGTGTATGAGCACTGTTTTTTGTCAAAAACGTTTAGATTGTTTAACTTATTTAATTTTTAAAAGGGAGCGAATTTAAGAGCGTGTCTCTGTACAGCGATAGTATGGTGAACGTAGTGATCTACATGTAGTGACTTGGCAAAAGAGTTGGTTCATAATTTTAATGGTTTTATTGTCTTTTGTTTCAGGTATGTTCCAGGCGCATTATTCTCCTTCACTGACATAACCTCAAATTAACAATAATTATCCTCGGACAGAATAACTAGCGGGGAATCATCATGGTTTGTAGAATTAATTATTATTTTTGAGCGAGAATCACATTAAAAAATAAGCTATTTAAAATAAATGTGTTGGGTTGTACGTAAAATGTGTAGGTTGTACGAAAAATAGATTGTACTATCCACTTTTTGTATATATGACCGTCATAAAGGGTCACGATTTTTGACGGTCATAAATGAAATAAAAGTTTTAAATTGTTTTAAGAAATCGTTGTAACGGAATTCTACCACGAATTATTGTCAGTAGCAAAATTTGAATGTTTACGAATTGGCTAAAATAAGGTAATCAAACGATAACCAATACAAACATAACATCCTGCCATCCCAAAGATGACATAGGCCCCGAGGGAATTATTTTCCTCAGGCCCTCCTGTGTGGAGCTAATGTAAAAAAAAATATTTTATAACCAATTATTTTCATATTTTTGCAAAAAAATATTTTTAGTTCTATTGCCGTACGATATGAACAATAAAACATATTTTCTGTTCCTTACCCCGCAGTTTTTAATGGAGATTGCCGTTGTTCTTGCAGAACTAATTACATTTATTAAAAAATGTATGGGCTATTGTCATTTATGCTCCGAACCTTTTGTAGCTGTCAATGGTATTTTTGTTTCTCTATCCATCGCCACATCTAACTCATTTTAGACCAATGGTGGAGATTGGCGTCTCTGTTTCAACACGCCTCATTTGTATAAATTGTTGTAATTTACTTAAATATTATTATCAATGTAAAAAACTTCTGTGCCTCCACTGAAAATGAAAGTTTTACCTTTTTCCGGTAACACAGTCCCTTTAAATTACTTACGGAATCCATTACTTAAAATTATTGTTAATAATCTTTTTATCTGTGCATTATGGAGATCCGCGCACTTATCTTCTTACGCGGGAATATCTGTACGATAAATGCGGCGTGGCTTAATGCTAAAAAAGCGCCATTAGCAGGTGATAACTGGGTTCATTACCGAGACCATTATGCCCCAGGCCCCTGGCATTCGCCTCTCTGCTTCGGTCCAAAAATTCTACGCAATTACTAGTCCGCTAATTATTACGAAAAACCTGAAAGGGTGTCAATTTTTCCTTAAATTTGAATATCAAGCTCATTTTTAAAAGACGGTAATATCATTTCCCGAACTATTATTTTGTTCTACACAACTGTAGGTATAATTTTTTAAATTTATTTATTTATTTCTATTCTTGAATACACTTTACAAATTATTTCATGTTTTTTCTTATTACTAAACTAATTATTACAGAGATAATAAGTTTAGTAATAAGAAAAAAAATGTTTATGATCCGTAGCTGTATATAAATTGGCATGTAGTATTTTGTGAACACCTCACTAAGCGAACCTGTGCTGAGGTGTTCCCATGTTTGGGATTAAGTGATATTCTGACGAAATAAGTATAAACCCCGTATCCTCCTTGATATTGTCAAGAAGGGCACTGTGGGTCGACCCATGGCGGCAGTATCGTATACATAAATTAAAGATTTGTTATAGTAGGATCTACACACAGTTGTTCTTAACGTCCAAATTATGTGTAAGATAAATAATTGTGTTGACAAACATTTAGGTATATTTTTCTATGGACCACACGCCACTGGTATATGTAATATTGTGGTAATATATTCTGTTCCGAAACAAAGTTTTATTTATTATTTTTTTATTGTTTAGGTTGGGTTATGTTTAGTTAGGTGTTATAATGTTTTGAGTAAATTGAAAACCTTGTTGTTTGATCCAGTCTTTGATGTGTTTTTGATTGTTCATTATTTTGTTAATAGCACATTGATGAATATAAATATAAATAGTGTCTGTGGCGGTCAAACCAAGCAGCGTGTATTTCATTTTTATACAAATCTACAGTTTTATTCGGAGATTGATGTAATTTTGCACACCTGGCCTTCAAATCAAAAAAGGAAGGCCATTGTTAACATGAATTTTAAAAAACTATCCTTATCACATTTTCCCACCTTCTAAAGCAATTTTGATACTTCTTGATCAAATTTTGCATACTTGACACTCAATATATGTGGAAAATTAATGTCTACTTGGATTTCTATAAATTAAAACTCTTCGTAAAGCCCGGTGAACGCCGCGAACTTCACCTAGTATTATATAAAATATTGCAGTGTGTATCTCGGAAACAGTTCTTTCTTGTGAAAAAAGGAAAAAAAAAACAATCCTTCCATTTTTTCTTAAAAAATATTCCAATTTTCAGAACTCTTGATTTAGTATGGTCTATAAATTTCAGACGAAATAGCCGTAAAATTAAATTTTACTAGAACTACGGTTTGAAACATGTTTTTTTTATATTAAATTACGTATGTTAAATAACCATCTAAAGAGCTATGTGCTTAACAATCTTCCTATTTCCCACTTGAAAATGTCTGGTCCTAAACCGTTGCAGTTTTCATGACGCCAGAGATCGTTGTTATCACTTCTGTTTCAGAGCTAAGATCTGGCTTCCATTAATATTTGGTAAAAGTTTGAATAACTTTAAAAACATCTCCACAACTTTCAAAGGGGTAATAATAAAATTATTTCTACATGATCTACATAGGTACCTACTTCATATACGGTTATTAATTTATTTCTCTGAAATAATTTTGTTGAAAAAACACGTTTAAAAAATGGTTCCCAATTTCCTTGATTCCTATTAAGGGAGTACTAACGCGTGCCGTAATACGCGGCGCCTGCAAAATCGGAATACAATTTTCTTTCCAAATTCGAATTCAATTTTCACATTTCGAGCGTATCCAAGATGGCCGCCGGAACTGAAAGACGGTTTCGCGCCTAATTTAAATTACGAACGCACGTTCTCCCGCGCTGTCAAAACAACAAACTGAAGCGGAATTCGATGATCTTCTTTCGATAAGAACCAATGTCTGTGGTTTCATATTTGACAGTTTCTGCTTTATCCGGCAGTTTTTGGTATTACGATTTAAGGGTAAACAATTTGGAGAGAACGCAACAAACATCGTAATCCCCATTTGGGGATAAATTGAATTGTAACGAGTGAGGGAGAGGGCCAACACTAGTTGGGAAATATATATCTGGAGATTTCTTTCGTTATGATTTAGTATTTGAGAGAATTTATCATTCAGAAAGAGATGCAATTAAAATACTCATCGTTACGCCGTTCGTTTCTACACAACTCTATCTCGGCATTAATTTCTTGTTTCATTCACACGCATACATTCGCTTCTAGTTTATCGTCTTTTTTACATGACGATCCTAGTATTCACTTACACATGTCATGTATTTTTATCTTTTTTTAAATTGTGTTTAGGAAATAACCCCAATGTTAATATACTTATATAAAAAAGAATGTTTCTTTGTTCGTCCCTTATGTGGTCACTAAACCATTCATCCGATTGCGATAAAACTTTTGTGAGTTGTTGTGCGTACGCCCGCGATAGTTTCTATATTCAGCAGTGAGTTCTGGCGTTATGATATTATTTCCTATACTATTCACCCGATTGCGATGAATCTTTGGTGAGTTGTTGTGCGCACGTCCGCGAAGGATTCATAATATAAGCCAGAGCTCAGCAATATATATATATTGCTGAGCTCTGGCATTATGAAATTCGTATTAAAAAATTGCAATAGGTTGCGCTCGAGTTGCTTGAAAAATTGGTGTATTTCATATAGTTTAGCAGAGAGGAAAAGAAGGAAGGGGAGGGATAGGTGAGGAGGAAAGGGGAACGGGGATGAATGGGAAAGGACACGCAGGGAGAAACCATTTCTTTATTGTATTGTTCCATTGCAACGCATGCCTCTAAATTCGCATGAACTCGCTAATATTATACAAATTTTTAAAATTGCCCTCGCTGGATTTCGAATTAGCGTCCTTGTGTAGAAAGATAAGAAACTGATCGCTTTGCCTCTGAGGTCGTCACTGAGATTTCTATTGAACTACATAATATCAATGGCTTACCATTTACAAGTAAAAGTTTTTTTTTCTTATTTAATGGTCGTTTTTTTGTTTAAAATAAAGCAAATCTCTTAAATAACTACTCTCGAATAATTGCACTCCAAGAAGTCACTACCGATACTCCAATTTCTTAGTTTGTTTCCCTTCGGCATCCCAGCCATTTGTTGGCTGATCTCAGTTCTTTCCAACATTAAAATAAATGAGATTGAAAGCGAACGGCACTCATTTGCTATGGACATTGATTAAAATTCAAAACCACAGCCCGTGTTTTTTTATCATCTGCGTCGACCATTTTTCTTTCGGAGGTGTAATAATTTGAAAATGTATTTTTTTTTTGTAGAGAGCATTATCATTATCATTAGGTACCAATGTAATCACCATCAATAATGCACGAGACCTGAAATAATATTGTTTTATTGTGTGGAGTTTACGAACGAGTCGTGATACAATAATTTCTAACTTAATTCTTACAGACAAACGTTAATATTCGTTTTGCCATTAACTATTTGAGGCTTTTACAAAGAATTCTTTCAATTTTTTAAACGGCTTTTTAGATATTTTTATTTTATTTTTAACAGTCCACTTGCATCACAAGACATTATGTGTTTTTGAAGTACAACTTCTTTACGCACGCTTAACTTGAGCAGTAAGTTGGCGAATGCGTGACGAGAGCGTTACGAAAAGCGAGGGGAACGCTACGTGTAGGAGCAAAAGAGAGCAGTGCGCGCGCACAATTTCTTTATCTCTTCCTATCATATGGATGGAGGAGAAGTTTTACTTCAGTTGTGTGGTCTAAAGCACACTCGTTTTTTTAAATGGAGTATCTTGTTGTTTTTTTTCTTCTTTTTTTAAAAAGAAAGACTAACATTCCCGGGTTACGAATAACCCAACGATGTTTGTAAATCTCCTACTACCACCACAGACAGCCGAAAATGTTGCTTGTGTTGTGATGGAGGACTTAGCCAGCCGAGGAATCGAACACGCGACGCCCGGGAGAGACCCAAGCGCTATGCCCCCACTCAACCACTGACCGGTGAAGCTAAAGGTAGTGGGGTGGGGATGGAAATAGGGATAGGGATAGGAATTTGGGGAAGTACCTGGCTATTCAGACCTGTTCACCAAACACGGCTAAAGCCATTCTAAGCAACGTTTTAATTCTGAATGGTGGTCTTATACAAGGGCGATACTCGGAGAATCTTTAATTCTTGAAGGTGCCGCAAATATGCGCCGGGACTCTATCCCACGACCTTCGGATTGCGAGTCAAGAACCTTACCCCTCTACCATGGAGACCGTCATATTCATATGTGTTTTTTTAACGTAATTTTTTAACCGTGACGAATTTTTGAAATTTTCAATCTGCAAAATAGGACCATTTCTTTTTAAACGGCACAGGAAGTAATTTATAGAAGCGAAACAAAAAATTAAATAGCCAAAAATTAAAATGTATCTATACAGCTCTTTGCTACACAATATAAGGTTTCGAATTGACCAAAGGTGACCAGAATAATACGCTTTGTTCAACACAACACGACGAAATCTGAAAATATAGTTTTAAGCAACTCGACTGGTCGCGTCCTTGGAGAGCAAGTCACATTTCTAGAAAAGATAATTGATCAGGGGAGTTGTTTCAATTGCAGCAGTCGCCAGAAATGTAGTAAACTTGGGAAAAAAATGAGAACTACATAATTTCGTAGCGGAGCTGTATATCTACATTGTGATGGCGTTCGTTAGCTGGCTTACAGACTTGTCCTGACAGAATAAGTCAACCCGAACAAAACAAAATTCCCACCTTGCTTTCGACCAACCAAGAAATTGTCATTGGTGAAAGAACAATCAAAGTAGCTACCAACGGTACTAAAAAAAATAAATTGAAACAGTTAAGATAATTATCTTATATTTTAAATCCCCCTCTTTAAGATTTTACAAATATCAATAGTAGGAAGCTACCTATCTTTTAACTTTTATAACAAATTCGATAATCAGAATTCCAAAGATATTTTCAACAACCGATTAAACATTTATTTTTCGTTTTTAATCAAGTTCCCTATCGAATCTGTTCTCCTAAGACCTTCTCCTCCCCTCATTTCTTTCCGCCATTTTGCGATTTTACCGCCCAATCAAACAATGTAATCCGATTTTTTTTTAAATTCGATTGTTTTCATCTACCCCTCCCCCGCCCTTAAATCGGTTTAGGTTCATGACTTAAGGACACTCCCCAAATGTCTCCAATCTTTGTCAACATTATTTTTATTCCCTGGAATTCCGAATAATCCAATTATTTGCTTTCTTCAATTTTTTTCTTCATTTCCTTGTCAAGGACCGGATCTTTTGTTCTATCATTTGTGTACTTCACGTTTCGTTAAAATTGATTTTGATATCGTTCTCGTAAAAGTAGGACAGCTACCCAATGTATGTCGTTTATATAATTTTATGTATTATAAGGATCGATGAATTTGGACTGTGGTGCATTTATATCTAACACTTATTACATTTTATAAATTTGTAAGCATCGTGTAATCTTGAAACTATCAACATTCAAAATCATTTTCTTGAAAAGGTTAAATGCGAACCCTGTATATTTTTCTAGCTTTGATCAAGATTGGATATTAATTAACTTTGCTTTTGGTATTCCCTGAAATATACTTGAATAATTAATGCAATTCCTCTCTGAATCCAATATCTATCGTCCTTTGAAAAGCAAACCAACTATTTCCAAAATATTGATTTATTCCGTAAAACTTGAACAACCTTTGCCGACTCGTAGAGAAATATGACTCTGCCAAATTGCTTCCAATCATTAAGCATTTATTTGAGTTTTCCGTCATCGGAGTCTGACTGATTAATCCCCACTATTGGGGTGTGGGGGTGGTGGAGAATAAGGGTTGGTTGGTTGAGAGACTCTCCTTGCTCT
Organism: Limnephilus lunatus; assembly: GCA_917563855.2. NCBI lineage: Eukaryota > Metazoa > Arthropoda > Insecta > Trichoptera > Limnephilidae > Limnephilus > Limnephilus lunatus. The sequence goes on from OU830599.1 coordinate 3,520,161, forward strand.
CCAACCCTCTGCAGAATAACTCCCCCCGGGGAAAATTGTTGTGACGCGGCAATAAAAATACGACAAATCGATATTCCGTGTCGGAATCTGATCGCTTTTGTCGCCATTACGGAGGTGACACATTTCGTTGATAGGCCTGGAAATCGATATCTGTAAATGTTGACTCGTTCAATCGGAGGCGCGCATAATCGATTTGACAAACCTAAGTCAATTTTTATTCGGAAAATATTTTTTCCCCCGTGTTTGAGTCAAGCTTTTCTCTATTACATGCTACCTTGATCGCTTATATTTATAATTATAACAACTTTACTATACATCCAAAATATACCTTTATTAGCATAGTTTATGAGGACCGAACTCACCGTTCGAGAGTATTTTCTGCTTTGTAATACAGTAGAATTCGGATACAACGACTTCGCTTATAATGTCTTACCGTTATTAGCGACGGCAACGTAAGCTCTAATTAGGTTTCATAGTTGAGTACTAGGAAAACACATCCGTTTCGTACGCCTCCGTTTTAAGCGACCAACTGCTTAAAGCGGCCTATTTTGACCCTTTTTAAAGATAATTCGTCCGGTTAAAACGACGTGTAGTGTTTTGTTTAAAAAAACCTACGCACCAATACCTCCCGCGTGCTGACACCTATCTTTATTAGCACGCGTAAATCAGTCAGTGTTTATCATCTGTTGTGACTAGGTTAAAAGCTCGACACGATGAGTTCCGTGTAGCGAAAGTGTTTTTTAATTTAAAAAAGTGCTACATTACACCGTTTACATGCCGGTGAATCAAATGTAACCCTCGCGAAGAAGTTCGGCGCGGCTCATGTAAAAACGAGCTTAAATTATCCGTCCGCTTTGTGCGTCGTCCGGTTAGTACGAAAAAGTATCGCCAGCCCCTTGAAGGTCGTTATGTCTGAATTCTACTGTATATTATTTAAGATGAAAGGAATTGAAACCTATTACTTTTATGGAAAACCACTTTGTACGAACACTTGCCATGTTATGCAGAATGAACATCACAGATTTCACTACTGACAAAACGGCTTATCATAATCTGGTATTCCATAAAACGTTTAATGACAGAACAATACTAAAAACGGGAATAAAAATATTTGAGAACCCTTGTTACGGCTGTTGAAAGAATTTTTAATATTCTTTTTATTAGTCTGCAATAAAAATGTGCGCAGAAATAATATAAACTCTATTACAAGGCATCCACTACGGAAATCGTAAAGTAAAAGAGGCCCGGCGTAGTAATATTACTTATAATGTTTTTCTGTCCGTTAAACTTTTAACATTTTTACTACTGAAGGTTTATTCGACCTGCTGTAAGGTGGAATGTTGACTAACTCGACTTGATTTTATTTTTGTTTACGCGACACAACTTTTAGTCGCAGTAGGGAGAACTAAGAAGTAAGTTTCGTCATATTTTCTAGGCTAGCTTGACATGTAATGTGTGTTGTTTTTGTATCGTGCCCGCTATACCGGTAGACACAACGTACATTGCTTGAAAGCGCAGTGCACAAATTAATAATATTTTTAGATTTAAACAACGTTGTTTTCAAACATAATCGTATATTATTTTTTCCATAAATTTTGGTCATAAAAAAATTACAAGTGTGCAGTTCACACGCTGTAGAAGTGAAACCTTCAAAAAACTCAAGTAGAAAAGAGTGGGGAGGCTGCGAGGTACCGCACAAAAAGGAGACCGATTATTCTCGTACTGTCGCAGGCTAAATCCTATAGATGTATGTGTTTGTCTCTTTTAAGTGTCGCCTTTTCGCTTCATCGAGTTTCAAATCACAACGGTGCTTAAGAAGTTTTCACAACGGTGCTTAAGAAGTTTTCACAACGGTGCTTAAGAAGTTTTCACAACGGTGCTTAAGAAGTTTTCACTTCAAAAATATTTCTAGTTCTGATTTCCTTGCATTTATTTTTAATGTTCTTAAATTATGTGCTTGAAGTATGTTACAGTAACACAAAATGGACACCTGAAAGTTTCTCAATTTTCAAAATAATAACTATCATTTAAATTAGAGCTTTTTAAGAACATATTATATTAACGGCCTACGTGATCGAGGGGCAAGTTGAAATACCGCCGTGTGCAAGTAATTAATTTTATTTGATTACTATGGGGTAATTCGCAATTTATTAATTTAAAATCTTTATACAGTATTGTTGCGGCACGTGGAAGACACGCAGTATCGTCCTGATGTGAGACCACCATTCAGAATTGAAACGTAGCTGTAATGGCTTAAGCTGTGTTTGGTGATCGTATCTGAATAGCCAGGTTCTACCCCACTTTACCTTCCCCCATCTCCTTCCTGTCCCCGCTACGTCAGCCTCACAACGTACCATAATTGCGGTATTATATGCGACATAATATTATAATAGAAAATACTTAATTACTGCTGAAATACACGGTGTAACGAAATGGTGTTGTTCTATTAACTATTTTCTACGATTTCAATAATAACGAAACGTCCAATTTTTATACTAAGAATCGTAATTATTTTTATTATTTACTTCAAGATTCTCCCAAGAACTCTGTTTTCATGATTGTTTTATAATTTTATTAAAATGTTCGAGTGTAACATTTCTACATAATATAAAACAAAGTCCTCCGATAAATGAAACAAAACTACTGAACGGATTTTCATGCGATTTTCACAAATAGATAGAGAGATTCATGAGGAAGGTTTAGGTATATAATTTGTCAAGGTTTTGTGTAAATTGGTAGAAATATATAATATATAAACGAATGTCTGTATGTGGTGGACGAGCGGGCTTGCAAATTTTTTTTTGTATGCAAATCTACAGTTTTATGCCTTGTTTAAAAAATTTGGCACATGTGACCTTCAAAACAAGAAGCAGGTTACTGTTTACATTTGACTTCTAAAACTCTGTGCCCGGGTATCGCCGGGGACTTCAGATAGTTATTTAATTTTACTATTACTTTCCAAAATACACTCATGTACTTTAATGAGTGAAAATACACTCATTAAAGTACATATTTCATATTAATATAAAAATATTTTTCAGGATTAAATAATATGTTTTCATGATTATGTCCTCTGCATGCGAACTCTGTCAAAATTTCTTTAAATAGACAATAAACCTTGTTAATTTCAAGTGACCTCCCAGCTAAGTATGGTCCTGTATTCATTCATTTTTAGGCAGCATCGTGTTCATTGGTCAAAACATTGTACATATATTTTTATATCGGTGATCAATGAACCGTTGTATATAATTTTTAGCCTTAAGTTGTTTTTAATTGTTTGTCTAGCATGCAGTTTTTATAGATTTTAGATGTGTATTATAAGTTCGTACAGCGCCCTTGAGGTGATTTTTCGCAAAAAACGGCGCTATATAAATCGTCCAAATATTATTATTATTATTATTAATATATCACAATTCATATAATAAGTACGTACAATGCCTATTCCATTGTAGTTATTTTTTTCATTATGCCCAAGGAAAGATTGGCCAGTAATATTTTTATGAACATCGTGATCTTTCTACCATTACACGTGAAAGCTAGTCGTTTGGGAAGATTACATCTTCTAATGTGATTCTTGAGACCGTTACGTATCATATTTTTCATTTTTATTTTCCCCGGTCTATAACAAAACGAGAGCAAAGCTCTCAGCTACATCCCAACAGAACAGCCCGGAGTATGTATACCGCAGAACATGTCAGTTCATTAATGATACGAACTATACCTACGTTATACAGGGTGTTTCAGCACCTACCCGAAAGACTTTAAACAGCGATTCCTGGGCATATTAATGTGGAGTATAAAATAATTTGTAGATATTATTTTGCTGTCCGTCGATATTTATTTTCATATGCAAATGACTTTTCCTGATTTTTATTTAATACCTATTCCCAATATATTAATAAACGTGCTTTTCTATAATTACCATGACGTTTCACGGTTACGGTCCCGCGACGGCAAAAAGGCAATAAATATACGTTCCTTTTCGCTATTATGCTGCAGCTCTTTCTTACACAATAAAGAATGGTGAGACACACAAAATACGTGTGATTGTTTCCTCCAGAGTACCACTTTTTTGCGACGTGAATTGCGTTTCATTTTCTTTACACGTGTGAGGGTGATGTATGATAATGATTGTATTTTTCTTTTGGGGTGGTGCAAGACATACTTTCACCGTTTGTCTTATTTTCAACTGTTATCATTTAGTGTCTAAGAAAGAGCTGCAGCATTATATGTTTAACAACAAAAGCAAACCAATCAGCCCATTGACATTTTTGAATTTTCGGAATTAACTCACACTTCAATATTATCTTTGTAATTATATTCCATAGTTTGAAAATCGTCACGGCTAGTAGTATTGGTAGGGGTCTACGGAGACGTTACAGTGCGGAGTGTGAGAGAGATGCAAGAAAATGATTACTTTTTTCCTTTGGAGGAAACAGACCTACGTACATTGTGTATCTCATCTTTTGAAAGAACTGTAGCATTATTGTGTTAAGGAACATATGTTTATTGCCCCTTTTCGCCGTCAAAAAGCGAAATAATTTTTTTTTATAGCGGGAAATAAAAATAAAAAAATAAAATTGTCTTGGAGTTTAAGTTCGACAGCCATATATAATTTAATTCCAAAGAATAAATCCGACACAAATGTTTCCTTCTATCTCAATGATGTAAAATAATGACAGTAAAAAAACGTTGTAATTGATTTTTTTCGATGACTGCAAGAATGATGTAATGTTGTCATAATTTGTCATAACTTTCCAATTAATTAAATACGGGTTAGTGCAAAATATCAAGCCTCAAAGTAATGCATCAGATTTAAGTCACTAGCTATGTATATGTGTAAGTTTTTTTTTATACATTCAATAGTATTATTATTCAATTAATAACAAGTTATATTTTTTATATTGTTTCTATGTCGTCTTTGACGATTGGATTTCTAGTTATTTAGCTATTAGCAGTAGATATAATTATCGAAAAATTTAAAAAAAATAAGTAACAAATGTACATAGAAAATAAAACTTTTGGGAACAAAATATTTTAATGCCGTCTGGGGAATACTTTCTGTCTGAAGCTGGCTTTAACGGGCTGAAATCGGTTACGGTTACAAATAAATTAAGTATAAATATGTTTTATACGTGATTTATTACATTATTAAACCAAATCACTTTGTACACACCACTTCTTTAATCAAAATTATCAGCTTGTTTTGAAACCAATGGTATAACCACTATTTTATAATTGGTCAGCATTAAACACATAATTTTTTTTTTTTTCTTCAAATTTTGTAAATTCACTTTGTGGCACCATTTTATTAATTAAATTATTAAAACACTTTGTTTTTACCACAATAATCTTTATTTAAAAAGTCGACATGTTTCGAGAACGATGTTCTCTTCATCAGGACATTATATGTACTGAACTGAGTACATATAATGTCCTGATGAAGAGAACATCGTTCTCGAAACATGTCGACTTTTTAAATAAAGATTATTGTGGTAAAAACAAAGTGTTTTTATAATTTAATACATAAAATATTGTTACTGAGGCAGTTTAGTACAAAAAATACTTTATATTTCTTACTATTCATATGTAATGTTAAATCCCAGAAAAGGGGCGTTAATAAATAAATAAATTTTGAAATCCACTAAAATATTTACTATTAAATTAATTATTTTGTGCGTAACATAAAAATTTCTATCACAAAGAAACTTATATAGTAAGTTTGAAGAACGGCTCTTTCCCGAGGGTCCGGTTTGAACGAAATAAGTTAGGTTTTTTTATTACGTCCCATAAAAAAATGCTAACTCGTGTTTCTAATGTCCCTACCTATTTTTTGATCGGTCCTAACTCACTTGTGTTTCATTTTACTGCGATTTGTCACTTATATTGCTCTGCCCAAGGTAATTAAGCCAACGCCTAAATTCCAAAAAAACTACTCTACTCGTAAAGGTGGCAATAAATATCTTTGAACGAGTTCTACGGCAGTGAAAAGGTCGTACTGTAAGATATCAAAGTTTTTTCAGCTTTGAAAAACATTAAGGGAGCTGGTATTTTAGGAAAATGCTTAGTTAATTTTATTTGCTTGTTATTTTATTCATATTTAAATGACATTCCTGGTTCCATGATACTCTTTGTAATCGTCCTGGTAAAAGTGCAAAACTCGGAAACGAATTCTCACTTTAAGAAATCATGGTTTTCTGCTTTAAAGCAGCTTTATTTTAAATAAATACTGCAGTTGATCATTCCAATAAATGCGTGTATTTGATTTTTATGCAAATCTACGGTTCTATTGCGAAATTGATGAAATTTTGCACACTTGCACTCGATTTAAAAAAACAACCCTCATTCTCTTTTCCCAACCCTTAGTGTTTTTTTAATATATTTCTTCATAAAATTTTGCACGTTTAAAATAAGAGGAAAATGAGAGAAAGTCTACATTTGATTTCGAAAAAAAAATCCCAGCCAAGTGCAGCTAGTGTTTATATGTATAGTACTAGCAACATATTGATTTAAAATTCACATAGTCCCGTTTTTTAACACTTTATATACTGTCGAAAATAAATAATTCACTTTTATGAGTAAGACTCTCGGTATCTTACAATTAATCCACCAACCCTTCCGAAAGATTCTGCTACTAAACTTTCTCATAAAAAAATAAAACCTTATTCCTTTTTCGACGCTCACTGAATTTGCTCTAGGCTATTGAAGTTAAACCCCAAAAAAATATGTAAATATTAAAATATTTATATATTAAAATCTAAAAGTTATCCGCAAAATAATTAAACGGTACATACAATGAAACCAAAGATTCCGACCGCAATTTGAAAAAAGTATGGAACTTCGGGAAATTTTTAATTAATTATTTTTACGTGAATCAACAAAAAAAGTGAGTCGACTATAACGTTTAAAGTACATTTGCCTAATAATAAATGTTTGTGTTTTTATTTTTTGTCATTTTCAGTAAAAGTTAAAAAATGCAAGGTCTAGTCATTTTTAAAACTAAAAACTATTTTTTTTATTTACGGTGCTCCAGATTTTATGTCCGGGTTGAATCTTTCCCAAATGAAAGACTAAACCCTTCCACACACTTTTCCACAAATAAATATCTAGTAAATTCACACAATGTAAGTGCACTATATAAGTATAATAAATACAAAACAATACAAGAACAATACATCAATCCACCAGAAACATAATTGGAAAATATTTCACCGACTCCAGATATTTTCATATCGGAGGGTTCGGCTCTGATGAAATCCTAACTGGTCCGATAAATCCTACTGATCCCACAACATAAATATTTAAAAAATCTTTCGTTATCCTACATGTATTTAAAATGCATGTATAACGTTATTACTATTATTATTTTTATTAAATACAATACCTATGTTATTTCGTAAACATTTTGAAAAGGGTAGTTTTGGTTGATGTGACAAAAGAGGCGTTCTTATTTACTCTATGGGACGTGTGGAATTGCACTATCCTCCTCACACCCTGGAATAAAACATTATTATTATTATTTTTTTAATCTCACTTATTTCGTTTACTACTAAGCATATTACTGTAAACTACTAGATACATTATATCTTTTTTTTATCTCAATGAGTAAAATCTCAAATTACAATATTTTAATTCAATGAAGACAATATTAGCGAAAATCAAACCCGTACCGTAGCATTTATAATCTTTCCGTTTTCATATTTTCTATAGAATATCGCTAATATTTGTCTTAATTTAATTAAAATGTCACAATATACCTTCAAGCATATTACAGAATAAACTAAGGATAAAATAATATTGTCTGCGAATTCCATATATTAATTTACCTATTAGCAAATTTTCTTCAATAATAAACATCTTTCATAACATCAATGAATGAATTCACATATTAAAGTTTTGTTACATCTACTAAAAAGGCAAGAGAAACATTTCTATTACTTTATTAAATATTTCCTAGGAAATTTCCTTATTTATCAACGTTGTTTAATGCCGGAAATAAAAGGCAAACATTTTCTCCATCGCCCGGGGGAGGGTGAAACATTTTGAAAAGCTTGTGTAGAAATTTTATTACCTCTAAACAATAGAACTGTAATGTTTTTAAAACCACAATTAAAGTTTTTAACCGGCCAATTGTGTGGTTTTAAAAAGACTGCACATTTCTAAATTATATTTTCGCTTTTGTAGCTGTTCGTATTAGTGGTGTTTTAAAACAACGTGTTTTTTTTTGCGAATGGACAATTGTTTTAAATACGAAAAATGTTGGTTGTTTTGAAATTTTTTGGTTTTTGTGCCATCTCTGTTAAAGAATGGAGTTTTAAATTTGTAAAATGATATATATTTATATAATATATGAGAAATTCCAATCTGTTTGTAACGAAGTTTGATAACATTGTTAAATAAATTAAATTTCATTCCTGCTAAACAGTCGACTCCGCATTTTTAAACGGAAGCTTTTATAATTTAATGGAATTCGAAGGAAGCACTCAATCATAGAAAATAAAAGTAATAAAAACCAAATAAACCTCTCTGGCTCCATCAATTCTGCCTCGAACCGCTTTCTGAGTCACGACTTATGCTTGGGAGGAATTGGAGGAACTTTTCTTATAGACTATAAGGAGCTTTTTGTGTTGATATCCGAAGAGCTTTCACTAACAAAGCCTTCCGCTCTGTATTATTATTCCTGGGATATTTTTAATACCACCCGCCAACTTGATTAGCACTTGTTTTTAAAAGAAAACTTTATCTTTTGTGTGGGAAAAGGGCGCCTTTCAAATTTGGTGAATATTAAAAATTTGTATTTAATACGTGGCTGGCTGTTTCACAGTTCATAATAATATTATATATGATTAATATGAATATCTTAATTTTTGTGCAGCATTCCCCCGTTATTGTCGAATATTTTTGGCTAGAAAGACAGAGGGGATATTTAAGAAATACCTTCGTCCAGATCTAGTTACTAGACACAATTAAACGCATTTAAAGCAATGTTTCTTCAGAACCTCCCTGATGATTCTGAAATTATTATTAATTGTAATAGTATTAGTTTTTCATCTATTTGTGCAAGTAAAAACACGTAATTGGTTACCGATGATGTATTTATAATAATTTGTTTAAAAGCTGGCTATGTTTGAATGTAACTTAAATTTGTTGAAAATCGTTTGCGCATTGAGAACAGAATGCATAGAATCTTTCGCAAAACCTTACGTTTTGTCAAAGCTTTAAAATAAAGAAAATTTACTGGTTTTAACTGCGCAATACAATAATTTTACATACTTATAATAAAGGCGGAAATTAAATTCCAATAGCTCCAGTGCGATTCGATCTCGTAATTTTTTTTATCAAATTGCTTCCGTAACAAAGGGATTACATCAAATAACCGGCTTTGTACGTGCCCTTTGCACTATCCATTGCAATTGTGATAAAAGCTTTTGTGCAATTTCATGGTTAACTACTCAATAATACAAATTCTCACTAAACGGGAGCACTTTGTGCAATGGGTAATTCCGGAAATAAAAATATATTGAATGTTTTGTTTAACTCCACAATTTGGGAGGCGGGTACAGGTGCCGCCTGGGAACCATTTATTCGATAACCAACAACTCTGTCGTATACCCCAAATGGTTTGCTACGTTTGGTGACTTAACAGAGGCGCCCGAATTCATCGGGCGAGGAGTCCGGGATCGAGAGAGACTGGTTGAGGGAAACCTTTTGAACTCTCCAGATAAAAGAGAGATAGATTCATCATTCATTTCATTCACCCCTCATTCATTTTTTACTTAACAGAATTTCCTCTCCCTCATTTCCTTAAAAATACCCTTCAAACAGCATAAATAGGCGGTGATCGCAATTATCAACCTAAGGGGCTCCTAATGCAAAAAAAACATTGTTAAGTGATTCCAGTGTTTTAATTGATTTCATTAGAAAATTCCCAAATATCTGTATTATGTTTTTTAAAGTCAATTAATGGATACTTGTGTAAACGAATATAAATAATCTCACGTAAATTTTTGTTTTCCTGTAATTGTAAAACTGGTAATTGATAAATATATTATTTTTTCCGAATTAATCTTCCAAATTCCTTGTTTTTTTATTCATTCTTATTCTGCTCTACCTTTCTTTTCAACCATTGAAACTCCAAAAACCTTAACTCTTTTCGAAGAACTAACGCAACTTATTGTACAAATATTTAAATACCAAATTTCGTTTACAAAACATTTTTAAGTAGGTACTCCGATGTAACTAGAAATTTCGTTATATTTTCTGCTTTGAGAATATATATATATTTTTAAATAACGCTAGTCTTACTCGCCTTGTTTTATTATTACACTGGCTGGATTGCCCGGCTTCACTCAGGCCAACATTCGAGAGTGTTCTTGAATATTCCACAATGATGTTCCCGATTCCCTATTCCCGAACATTTCACGACATACTCCGCTTCTCCTTCCAGAACTTTCTAGAGCTCTATCGAACCATCTAGAATTTTCCGGAAGACTGTTCTAGAAATTTCAAGAGGGCCAAACTTCCAGGCCTTATATCTTCAAAAGCACGCCCTTTACGTAAAAACGGGAACCGTCATCCTGGAGGCGTGATAGAAATCTACCACACCATATAACACCCTTGATCGTACCGTGATTAGTTTCTGAGTTTTTGCGGGCCGCACGTTTTTTTGGACTTTCTTTTATAATATGTATATTGATTACAAAATAAACAAATTTGTTTTGTCGTCATCCACGAAGACAATATTAGCATAAGACTGACGACTTTTTTAATATAGACTTTTTTAATATTTTACATAAGACTGACGACGATTTTGACGACCGCCGTAGTCCAGTGGCTAAGACTCTTGACTCACAATCCGGAGGTCGCGGGTTCGAACCCGGCGTGCGCAAATAAATTTTATTTGATTAATTTGCGTTATATCACAATTAATTCATTTAAAATAATATATAGTAAATTTGCGGCACGTTCCAGAGTGGAAGATACTATCAGTATCGCCCTGGTGTAAGACCACCATTCAGAATTGAAACGTTGCTTGAAAATGGCTTTAGCCGTGTTTGGTGACCAGATCTGAATAGCCAGGTACTTCCCAACCTTCCTCTTCCCCTCCCCACTACCTTTCAGCCTCACAACATACCCCAATTGGGGATGCCATAGTCTCACTGGCTCCAGACGGGAGCAGTTGAGATTCTTGTGCGGTATTAACTGTAAAAAAAAAAAAAAAAAAAAAATAAGAGCAATTCAACTGCTTAACGATTCTGCATTGAGCATCGACATCTTCAATGTACCTATAGAGAGTTAAGTAACTATCTTTTCACATACATCACAACATAGTGATACTGCCCCCATGGACTTTTTTTGCTTTTAAATTTTGTAATCTTCTCCGTAATAATTTGATGTAACTGTTTTATGGAAAACTTAAAAAAAACAAATAAATAACCTAACAAACTTATATGCTTATTGTACTGTCTACGCCTCGGTATGTATAATTTCGTACCAAGGGCCGTTTTAAAAATTAGCCTATTATTATTATGTATGTCAATATTTCTCCACAGCAGTTAGTAAAAGGGCACCAGATGCCACCAATCACGGAGATTCGTGCCACACCCTTAGGCCGGGGAATGGGACGTTTCTACGCCGCCGGTTCTTCGCCGCCAGTTCATCGCCGCCGTTTCTACGCCGGGACGGTTCTACACCGGCCGTTTCTACACCGGCCGTTTCTACGCCAGCCAGGTTAGGTTAGGTTAGGTTAGGTTAGGTTAGGTTAGGTGATTATTTACGTGGCCTAGCACACAATTACCAAATGACGCAATAATCTTATTTTTCCTATTTATTCTTTTAATTTAAAATAAATGTTAATGCTACTTTTTAAATGATTCGATAGTTTTTGTATTTTCTATTTTATTTTCTATGACTGTATGTATGTGTTAAAACAATAAAGTTTAATTGTAATTGTTAATTTAATTTGAATGCGGCGTAGAATCGGCTGGCGTAGAAACGGCCGGTGTAGAAACGGCCGGTGTAGAACCGTCTCGGCGTAGAAACGGCGGCGATGAACTGGCGGCGAAGAACCGGCGGCGTAGAAACGTCCTAGACCCCTTAGGCCGAAGGGTTTGGTGAATGGGAACACACGAGAACATCTGGATGCCAAAGACGCAACTATCGGCGCTTTGACCAATGGAAGGGTCTTTTCCCCAACGGATCTCCGCATCACGCGCACACATCGCGCTATGTGTCGCGTCCGTGCATGGATGGGGGTCGTTTTGCCTAACTAAGCACGAAGTTATGCCAGATTTCGATGAATTTGTGAATAATTATTGGTAAGTGTAACTTGTACTGGAGAAATAAATAAAAACATATCTGTGTCAGTACGTTGCAGAGTGGATAGTGAAAGGTTGAGGTTACTTCACACAGTCGCCATATTAGCAATAGTTGCTCCAATGAGCGATTCTACGACTCGTTCTTAAGTTCAACAACACGACAGTGAAATGATTCGCCAGCCTCAGTGTTTCCTTTACAACGGTTGACATTAGTCACATGAGAACGGGTCGTTTCTACGACTCGTTCTTGAGTTCAACAGCTCGGCTGTGGAAAGATTTACCGGCCTCTGTGTGTCCTCCCTCCTACAACATGGGTCTCTTCAAGACCACTCCTTTTTTTACATAAACTCCACACAGGAGGCTATGTCATCTTTGAAGATGCTGTGTGGAGCGTTTTTTTGAGGAGAGGAATTATTGAACATGGGTCTTGAAGAGACCCATGTTGTAGGAGGGAGGACACACAGAGGCCGGTAAATCTTTCCACAGCCAAGCTGTTGAACTCAAGAACGAGTCGTAGAAACAACCCGTTCTCATGTGACTAATGTCAACCGTTAAACGCGTGTTTGGTGTGTTTCCCGACTATGCACCGAGGGGATCAATGACGCTAATTTCTCGGAGCATCTTCCATTGTAAAACCGGTAGAACAAGGACAGCATTCCAAACTGACGGCTGTGCTCTAAAGATTGCAATCCGTTTGTTAAGTTAACTCCTTCCTCTCCTCAAAAAATCCTCCATACAGCATTCCTAAAGATGATACAACCCCTTAAAGGGAATTTCCTTTTTTAGGGCCACCTGTGTGGAGTTGTAAAAAAAGATATGTAAATAGATCCCTTTCCGACCCTACCTTTGACTATTATGATAATTACGACCAAAAGCACCCCCTTTTTTAGCATATTTACCATGCGACCCAAGTTTGCCAGGGTATTTAGAGTCCAGTTATCATTTTTGTAAATAAATAAACTGACGTTTATAACCACCAGGTCTTTCTACAAGAATTTGTATGAATTATTAAAATAATTATATTTGGCTAATTTATGTAGCACCGTTTTTGTGAAAAATCAACTCAAAGGCGTTGTACAAATAAATATATAAAATAATTAATATTACTGCCTTACAAAAAAGTGTTCATTTTATTATTTGTTCGATTTTATTTCACCAGCCTTCAGAAATATATATTTTTTAAATTCATTTCGGTCAACATATCAAGTTTAACAATCCAAGTTTTTTTTCCTTAAGATGCCAGGTATGGGTTACATTTCCATACTATTATATTATTTTTACTTGAATTTTAGTCCATTACTCTGCGACAAAGCAACATTAAGGGTAATCCTATAAAAATGAAGAATCCACCCACGCGAATATCTCGTCTACCTTGTTAGATGGCAATCATTATCTGTGCTATACCGTAAAATATTTGATCGTCCTGCTTCATGCAGAAGTAGTTCCCAGGGATTTGGAGGTTTAGAAAGGGTGATCGGTTCCCGAGTAGATTGGCAAAACTTCAAATCTTTCTTTACGAACTTTGTCCTTGTTTCGGATGTTTGGATTTCGCCTTTTTGGCCCAAGTTTCTCCCAGAAGACTACAATTTTCAGCAATTTTGGGCCAAGACAAGAAAAGAAGTGTAAGGGATTTGAGGTAGAAAGATAAAACCGACATTTTGAGATACTTTTATTTTGTTTTTCTGGATTTTGATGTAAAATCAAACGCACTGTTTTGAGTTTGGCTAGTAAATATACATACATCTCAAAACATAAGTACGTATGCAACCAACTTCGAACTAGTTTAATTTCTTTTTTTCTTATTACTTTTTTTATGATTAAAATATCTGTATAACTTTCTTCCACTTTTATGTAAATGACCTGATAGGTTTTACCTTGAATTAAAGATTTAGCAAAAAAAGTATATTGAAGAAATAATACAACGTCTATGCTATTTTTTTTAGATATTATGTAGATTTTTCGACATTTGGGAAGCGGGTATGGGTACTGTCGCCCCGGAAACAATTTATTGGATAACCAACACTTCTGCCATAGGTCACCCCAAGTGGTTCGCTATGTTTGGTGACTTAACAGGGGTGCCCGGGTTTATGGGGTGAGGTTTGTCCAGGTCCTATTGGATCAAGAGAGACTGGTTGAACGAGGCCTTTTTTGACCTTCCCAGTCGGACTCTCGACCCATCGCCTTGCACCTCAGTTGGAGGGGTGGATTGATACGTCCGTCACTCCAAATTTCTACCCTTCCCTTCCTTAAAAAGATCCTCCACATAGCATCCCCTAAGATGACATAGGCTCTAGGGAAAATTATTTTCCTCAGGGCCTCCTGTGTGGAGCAGCTAATGTAAAAAAAAAACATTTTCTCGATGCCTGAGGTAATATTAACGATGAAAGTATTAATACATAAACATACATATTCCACATTGTTCGTAGCTCGTGAAGAATGGCATGATATTTAAAAATAATTGTTAGTAGATAAAGTAATTTTATTATTGAAAGTTACATTGCAACGATTAAAAGCATTTTGAATGCGCTGCAAACAGAATATAATACAATTCAAGCATTATATTTAGCCAATCCTCCGAGCTTTTGTGTTCGCGTCAGCTCCAAGCCATGGAATAAAATTATGCTCAATTTGCAAATGGCTTAAATTATTTTCACCTGCATTCTTTTGACCACAAAACAAAGCTTAAATCTTGATGCTTCCTCCTGAGGAATGGGGGGGGGGGGTCTTACAACAATATTATGGATACAAAGGAATAAATATTCATGACGGTCCTTTCTGATTTGGTGCCCCCAATTCCCTCTTGCCTACATATTATTATTTGAATTTGCCGTAATGTTCTTCGCTTTGTTGTACGCCTCAGGGTATTTCTGGTCTCGGCCTGAAATTCCCAAAGAAAATTCAGCAAGAAATACGAATACAGTTAAAAGTTCTGGATACAGTCAATTTCGACGTTGTATTTGATTTTATGTTCGCGCGCAAATAAACAATAATATTTCTGGATAGTTGTAGGGAGAACTTTAAGCTATAAACAAAATTTAAAATAGCTCGGCAGATTTTTTTTATTCATTTTCGCAATTTTCACTTCTGCTTGTAATAATTTCCACTCCAACACTTTAAGGGTAAACACATTTTCCGTATTTGTTGGCTTAAAGTTTTAAATCGATCTGCAATTTTGGAAATAATTTTAATTTTCGTTATTTTTTTTAAGGTGTTATGCCTTGTTGCGCTACGTCCTTCTTTAGCCAACGTTTCGGACAGCGTAACAGTGTCCATAATCAGGGCAGTTGTTACTATGTGTATAATACTTTTGGCCGTGATAATATAAAAACACGATTTTCAATGTTTAAAACTAAGAACCCAATTCTTCCATTTAGTTTGCCAATTCACGTGCACATTATTAATTTTATATGGCTGACAGATTATTGCACTCACTGCTCTGTTCGGCTGAAATAAACAAGCGTCTCTTTGGCAGACAAAATAATAAGTAAATAATTGTCAACAATCTTAAATTGCATGGAAATGCATTCAACATGGTTAAAACTCATAACTTTGATTTTAAACAAGATATGTTCTGTTCAAATAAAGCCACGCAAATTTTAGGTTTTGTAATACGTAACACAAGGACTTTTCATAATGTTGAGTCATTGAAACTGCTTTACTACTTTCTTGTGAGTGTTGTGAGGACGAAGCTCGAATATGCATATCATGTATGGTCTTCTATTTATACTTATAACTTACACCGCTTGGAGAAAGCACAAAAGCTTTTTAAATATGTTCTATATAAATTGAGACAACCTGCACTTGATATGTGCTAAAATACATTAATTTACCATCTACAACTACTGTTACGTTCTACCCGGAGAACTATTAATGATATTCTTATATTTTTTAAATTATTGACTAACCTTAAAGACTGTCCTCAAGTGTTGTGTTTTATAAATATCTGTGTCCCTATTAAATCTTATCGACTCCACTTTCTTTTCCACTGTGAAAACCGTAGCACTAACTATATATATATATATATCGTTCAACGCTAGGGCGATTTCATCTAACTGCCAATACACATAATGCGTACAGACCTTTTCGATGTTTTATAAATCTCTTCGTCCTGCATCAAAGCAAAAGTAAATAGTTGTGTATATAACCGATATGTTTATGTATTATGTTTGTAAAGCGATACGTATTTATTGAATTGTTATGTGTTTAAATTGATAAGTTTGTTCATATTCGACATATATTATGTCTGCAAAAGCCCTAAGGGTGTTTAATAATAATCTTCTTAATATATAAAAATGAAAGTTTCTTTGTTTGTCCCTTATGCGCTCCTAAGCTATTCTTCCGATTACGATGGAACTGCGGTGATTAGTTGTGCGCGCTTCTACATTTGACAGTGCGCTCTGGCGTTATGAAATTATTTCCTATACCATTCTTCCGATTGCTATGAAACTTTGGTGATTTGTTGTGTGCACGCCCGCGAATATTCCCATATATGATAGTGAGCTCTGGCACTATGAAAATTGTATACAAATTTTACAATAAGTGGCGCGCGAGTATTTCATATAGCGGAAGAGAGGAAATGCAGGAGGGGTAGGAGAATGTAGAGGGGGGGAGGGGAAAGAATGAGAAAGGCGTTTCGCGGGTTGGGGGAGTGGGGAGGAGGAGTTATGGGTGAAAGAATTTATTTCTATGAGTGGCATTGCAATGCATGCCGGGTATTCGCCAGTAAATAAATGTTACAGTATAAAAGTATTTTTAAAAATCAAAAAAATAACAATGATTTAACAAATGGAAAACATTATGTAGTATTAACTTTCAATTGTAACTTATGAGCTGGTTTTTCCGAGCATAGTCATTATTATCTGAAGTGGTCTCTGTTACCCCTATCCTCTCAATAGTACCATTGTGCCTCTACCCTCTCCAACCTCTCTCTAGTCCTAGTTATCCCTTTTCCCCTTCATAACCTTTCTCTTCTATACATCTTAGTCTGGTTTATTACTTTATATTACTTTCTTCACAATCGTTCTTACCTTTAGCAAAATCATAAAAATAAGCCATTCCTTAAAAGAATCAACCGTTTAAAATAAAAATAAGAGTCCTGCCTATGATTTGTGTTATACTCGTATCTTATTAAACGAAAGAGAATAGGTGTTTAGTTCTGAAACAGCTTATGAACTAAAACCCGTTTTCCCAAATTCCTTGTATTGTTATTTTCTCCCTTTGTCCCTCTCCTTCCATGAAAAGCCCTACTTACTTACTAGAAGAAGAGGAAAATGATGTCTATCTACTGGGCACACATGCCCAGTATTATTGCACAAAATCTAAAATTACCCACATTTAATTCAGTCGAAAAATTGTTCACAGCTCTTTCTTGAAATCTGGCTTAATATTCGTAAAAATACTAATTAATGCAAAAAGTGACAGTTAAGTATAACCACGCTTTGTGCCATAATCGTGGAAGACCAGTCACCACCAATAAAGCAGCATATGACCACAAAGGTAAGGCGTTCTCCGTTCCGATTGCCAAATCCTGTGATTGACTTTAAAAAACGCCATCAATTATCTTGCCTCATACACATATATATAGATTTACAGTCCATCTTTTCGTGTCACAATATTGTTCATGATAATAGGTTTTCCTCAGTTTCTGTAATATACTTTTCTGGAGTATGTATATTACTGTTTCTATTCATGCCGACTTGTACGACTCAAGGTGAAAAACCGACTGGCGGAGAAGTTGTATATTTTATTCATTATTTACTAAGGTCCAAAAAAGTAGTTTCGGGTTCAACAAATTGCTTTGTTTGTTTAGGATTCCGCCGTAAGATTGCATAATCAAAAGATTCGGGAAAATCCACTTCAAAGAAATGACAAGCCCAAAGCTTCCAGACATCTCACAGTGAATGTATCTGAATACAAAATCGTTCTAAATTTTTTATATGAATATTTCTATTTCAAGATGTGTTCACAATATATTTTCCTAGTTTTTAAAAATATTTTGTTCGCTTGGACAACATATTCGTTCCTTTGGACAATATATTGTCCATTTGGATAACATGTTCGTCCATTTATGCAATATATTTATCCATTCAGACAACATATTCGTTCGTTTCGACTTTTTGCCAAATACCAATATTTTAAATTTTATTTTTTTACATCAATCTGCCGTAATTTAACAAAATAATATTTTAATCCATAATGCCTCGACCTTATTTTGCCAAAATATATATATAAATAAATGGAATATTTCTGAACGTATCCAAAAACTAAAAACCGTTTTTAAAAAGTGATAAACCACGCTTTCAAATTTTAGAAATTGAAATAAACATAAAATTTCTGAAATACAAACATTTCACAAACACATACATCTATAGGATTTAGCCTGCCACAGAACGAGATTGAATAATCGATCTCCTCTTTGTGCGGTGCTTCGTAGCCTAGTCTACTTTATTTCTCTGAAGGTTTCACTTCTACCGCGTGTGACCTACACACTATAATTTTCTTTTTACTCGGTGTATACGCTGGAATATCAGTATCTATATACAAGGAGTTTTATCCTTGATGAATTTGAATGAAAATATGTTTTATACTTTTGTTATTCGGTGGTACACCCCCTTCGGGGACTCTTAGTTGTATAAGTAGGTATAACGTATATTCCCTAAACCGACTGCACATTATATGTAAGTACGCCGGGGGTCCGTTGTCGGTGGATCAACTATCATGGAACCACCTTTTCCATGATTGGAAGATAGTTATTTCATTATTCGGTCTTCAACACGACATATGGCTTGTGTAGACGTACTGCGCTTGCAATATTAAATTTAGTAAAAAGTTTAGTTATTTCCACTATAGTGGATATTCGATCGTCTAAATTGGAGTTTGGAAAGTTTGTCACCGAAACTTCTTACGTTTTTGCACCAACCGCGAGTTGACAAACTTCTAGCAAACACGCGAGGCGCTTGCAACCAGGGCCGGGGGCGTGCAATCACTTGATTGCAGTGAGAAGATTATTCCTTTAAAAATATACAACATTTTTTTGTAATGGCAATAGTTAAGTCACTCTTTTTTTCAATGTTTTTTTTTTCAATTAACCGATGAAAACTATGAAATAAACGGTTCCATGACAAAAAACAGAACATTTCAGAAAAATTTAAGAATAAAAGTTATCCTACCAAACCTATAATTTTATCGTGTACTTTTTTGTCGCTGTTCTCTTTTATCCACTTACCGAAATAAACATAATTGATGTATATTATATAACACGCAATAGTTGCCTTGACCTAGAGCCAAGATTCTCAACCTTTTTTTGCCCACCGCCCACTTTGAAAATAATTTTATTTCTAGCGCCACCTAACTCGTGAATTCGAACGGAGGGGTGTAATGGGATACCACGACGGGTTATATTTGCCACAATGGAGGGGGCGAAATGAGATACCATGACGGGTTATATTTGCGCCATAACGGAGGGGGCGTAACGCGGTACCACGACGGAGGGGGCATAATGGGATACCACGATGGGGTTACATTTACCATAACAGAAGGGGCATAATGGGACAGGGAAAATATTTGAAGGTGTGACAGTAATTTATGGATGGCTCCTAATGGGATGGGGTGGGATGGGTTTCTCTGGGTCTCCTACTGCCCCCCTGAAAGTCTGAAACGCCTTCCAATATTCTCTTGGTCTTCTACCTCCCCTTTGAAGCTCTAAAATGCCCACAAGGGGGCGTTATCGCCAACGTTGAGAACCTATGACCTAGCCTAGAGAATCTAGATAGAAAATACTGTACAAATTTTGCACGCATTCGAGAGTTGTTTCACATCACGATAATCACGTTATTTAAGTACTTTTAATTTTTCCATTATTATTAAAACTATTGAGTTATTTCCTTCAAACATTCTCACTCGAACTTTTTGAAGTGTAGATTGAACTAAAATACTTCAAGGCAGATTTCCAAGCACGTTAGAGTAACAACAAAATTAGCATTAGATTAGAA
The DNA here is from genome assembly GCA_917563855.2 of Limnephilus lunatus. Taxonomy (NCBI): domain Eukaryota; kingdom Metazoa; phylum Arthropoda; class Insecta; order Trichoptera; family Limnephilidae; genus Limnephilus; species Limnephilus lunatus. The sequence continues at coordinate 3,540,469 of OU830599.1, forward strand.
GTAAAGCCTTAAACGAGCACTTACTACTTAAGTGAAAGATGCATCCTCCAGCTTGCCAAGTTATTAACTATCCGCCCTAATGTTATTAAAGTTCTCCCTTCCTCCGCAACGGGTTGCTTATAGCTTATATCATCCCTTATCCACCATCTCATATGAAATATGAAGTAATTCAGTAAATGTTTATTATATTGTATATCCTAAGCCGCGTATAATGAGAAAAGTTTTCTTTTGTAAGCCTCTCCACACTGTTCTACTGTAGTGTACGGTGTACGGACGGCTTTAGTCTCGAATCGTAATTGTATCATAAGTTTCCGTTTGTTTGATGTACTCTCGACGAATACATAACGACATGAGAAATCCATTAAATTTGCACAAAAGACTTAAAAATAATGTCAGTTTGTTTTATACCAGTAATGTGGGTTGACAGTGTTTTTAATTTTAATTCAAAAATGGAGAGAAAAGTATTTTTACTACAAAAACCTCCTCCGGGTTAATTTAACGATTAGTCATATTTTTTATACTGGTACATTTTAAAGTAATTGAACTATTAACTTGTTATATTATAACAATTTGTTTTGCTTAGAGAGAGAGATGCTGATTAATTACGTTGAAATTCACCTCCCGGTTTTAATCCGACGAATTTATTTGTAATGTAATTTTTTCCCTGGTTACGGATTATACCAGGATCATATAAGACGGTGGGTAAGACGGATCGTCCGTCTTTCTTTATATTTTATAGAGAGGGTTACAGGTTCCTTAGGTTAAGCCTTAAAGCATTCGGGAATAAAAGCTCCGAGGCGTATTGTGCATAATCCCGGGAGCCTTCTGAAATTCACGACGATACGTCAGCCGATTGAAAGGTGATCAAAGGGTGGATGAACATCATAAATAAAGTTTAAATCCTGTTTTCAATGGGTGGATTCTGAAAGTTCGCCTGGTGTTTTAGAAATGAGATTAAGTAATTAATTAGGTAGGGATTTGGAATCAATACACTTCATTTAATTCGGTAAATAAATATGTTTTAAACGCTTAATGTGAAGTGAAATATAAAATAATCTCACTGATAGGTACCCCACTTATTCTAAATTCTATTTTGTTTACGTATTTTAAATCAATTCCCAATGTTATACGTTATACGGCTAATTATTTAACCTTTTTTGGTATCAAAAGGTTCAGTTCTTGCCAGTTTTATGCTAAACATCTGAAAAAATACCTAATTTTGAGTCGCTGAAAGTTGAGAAAATTGGTTTTAAAATTGAAAACCCCGTTTGAAGCGGATCCATTTCGAATCGTTTGAATTTAAAATCGGAGAAATGTTTCCTGGAAATTTAAAACTGGGCATTCAGTTTCACATGCCAACCGTCACTCAATATTTTTTTTTATAACTTCTAGTTACTACCCAGCTTAACAACCCTGGTTTTGAACCAAAAAATATGTACAAATCTACTGGCATAATATGTGGCTTGTGGCATCCTTCTTTTTTTAATATTATTTAATTTTTTAGATCGTAATATATTTGATTTAATATATTTTAACACTGTTGTAGTATAATCCTCATCAAGACCTATGAATGGAGTATCTTGATGTACGGCTGCGAAACATGGTGCCTATCCGAAAGAGATAAACGGAGACTAGAGGCTTTTGAGATGTGGTCCTATAGAAGACTATTAGGAATTTCCTGGAGAGACCACATTACAAACGAGGAGGTTCTCCAAAGAATCGAAGGAGGAAGGCACCTGCTCAGGACCTTGTCCGAAAGGGGTGCAAGATGGATCGGCCATGTTATACGATAAGAAGGCCTCTTGCATGCCATAATAGTCGGTATGACCGAGGGGACAAACTCTAGGGGACGCCCGCGCCGAGAGTACCTGGAGGACCTGCTGATGGACGTGCGCTGCTCATCATATGCAGAATTCAAAAGAGCCGAACAAGACAGGGAAGAATGGAAGAGAAGATTAGAGGAAATTGCTGCAAACCAATCCCAGGATTGAAACCAGAGAGAGAGACACTGTTGTATTTACCTTTTTACCTCTCACGACCTTCTCACCCAGTGGGAGGGGTGGATTTATAAGTCCGTCACTCCTGGATACACCGACCCCAGAATCCTACCTCATACCCTTTTATAATTTAAATTTAATAATAATAATTTATTTTCTTTAACAAATTCTCTACTCAGCATCTCCAAATATGACATAGAACCTGAGGTAAATTATATTCCTCATGCTGAGATACATAATTTGGGGCCTCCTGTGTGGAGCTAAAGAAAAGAAAACAATTCCTAGTAATTCCAAACAAAACAATAATTTTTATTACACCAGACCTCACAGTTCAAAAGTTTTTTTGGTTCAGGCAATAGACTTCTATAATAGAAGTACCCAAGTAGAATGCATACTTGAAGACCTTACTGCCTATTGTTAATATTTCTAAAGATAGTAGATAATTATACTTGGCTAATTTGCAAAATAACTACAAACAGTAGCCAAAATTACATTTAAAATCCTAAACTGCTGACTTATTAAATATAGTTTTTTTTTTGTTTTATAAGAATACCGCACAAAAGTCCCAACTGCTCCCGTCTGAAGCCGGTGAGACTATGGCATCCCCAATTGGGGTATGTTGTGAGGCTGAAGGTATTGGGGAGGGGAAAGAGATAGGGAAGAGGAAGGTAGGGAACTTCCTGGCTATTCAGATCTGGTCACCAAACACGGTTAATGCCATTTCAAGCAACGTTTCAATTCTGAATGGTGGTCTTACACCAGGGCGATACTGAGAGTAACTCCCGCTCTGGAACGTGCGGCAAATACACTATATATTATTTTAAATGAATAAATTGTGAAATAACACAAATTAATCAAACAAAATTTATTTTCCACGCCGGGATTCGATCTCGCGACCTTCGGTATGCGAGTCAAGCGTCTTACCACTGGACTCCCCCGGCCGTCAAAGTTATTTTGGTTTAACGTAAAGATGCAAGCAAAAATCATTAAAATAGTCATTCAATAATAAAGATTTGCTATTTGAATCTGAACATTGACATTGAATATTGAACCCTTACTTGCAGGATAAAGGCATTTTTTTCATTTACAAAAGCACCCCTCCAAAGGGATGCTTGTAAGTACAATTAAGAGCAGTCCTCCCAAAGAAGTTAGTGCCCACATGTGACACGCTATAAAAACTTATTATATTGACCCACTGAACTGAAAATAAATATAAGTGTGGGAATCATTTTCAACAGGCCTTCCATTGATAATATGCTTGGTGTAATTCTAAGTGACCAGCTCAGGTACGGGGGCTTCATCAAAGACAGAGTAATGTTAGCCTCTCAGAAGCTGGGCATACTGTTCAGGACCCGCAGATAATTTTATAGCACAGAACTGTTAACCCTGTGCAAATTTCATTGTAGGTACTTGAATATGTGCAGAATCTTTTGAGCACATGCGTCATTTAGATATACTGTTCTTCCGATAATAAAATGAAACACGCAAACGCGCGAACTTCATTTGTACAAAGTTGACATTTGTCACATGATAACTGGTCTTTTCTACGACTCGTTCTTGTGTTCAACAGCTCGGCTATTTATCAGTTTCCCCCCTCTAAAACATGGATCTCTTGAAGACCCAGTTTCACTCCTTCCTTTCCACAAATATACTTTCCACGCAGCAACCCCAAAGATGATATAGGCCCTAAGAAAAAATATTTTCCTCCTTTGTGGAGTTAATGTAAACGAAACACCATGTCGCCAATTTACTCAAGGCCTTTTGACTCCTAGGCCTCATACAAGCCTATGAAATTATGTTTTCTGATACTCGTGGGTTCTCTTCATGCAAAAATCGCAAATGAAGCCGCTGAATTAGCACGGACAGAGTAGAGACGCCTTATCGAAGTGATGGTTCGCAGACCCGAATAGATAAAACGGAAGAAGCTTAGAGAAAATGTTTATTAAAATTCACCGAAGTGAGTCAAAACTGACCTTACTTTTGGCGTACAGAAGATACCCTCACATCACACTTCCATCTATGTATATCTCTTCGGTGCCATAAAAGTTTATTATATTAACCCACGTGCGCAGGATGCCGGTTTGATGGGCGATTAACCGATTATAAACGCAATAAAATCGCTCGGTGAAATTACGAATCGCGGTCTCGGACGGAATAATCGAAATAATCGAAATGTGGCCGAGTGTTAACGTTATTTCGAGTAAAATCAAATTTTAATTGGGCCTGAAATGATAATTATTATGGCATTTGTTTATCATCAATGTACGGTCGAGAAATATCAAATAGGTAAACGCACCGTATTGTGGAGTAAGTATTCTCGATTAATTTATGCGGTTGTTTAAATTCAATGATCGATTTGGATCGTTATATCGCTAACATTTCTACACTTTTAAGGTACTCAGTTAGGCACATATCTATAAATTTGGGAGACGCGTATGGATACCACCGCCCCGGGAAACGTTTATTGGATAACCAACCCCCGCTGTAGGTCAACCCGAGTGGTTCGCTACGCTTGGCCCGTTAAAAACTGGATGGTAAGTTAATGGAGCCTTTTTGATTTCTCCAGCCGAATTCTCTCGATCCATCACCTTGCACCTTAGTAGGGGGATGGATTTATATGTTTGCCACTCCTGAACACACTTACCCCCAAATTCCTACCCACCTCTTAGACCCTTTTCCTTCCCAGAACTTCCTATCCTGCCTTGAGAGATTTTTTCCTGAGAGTATATAAGAAACGCTCCTTGCTTGTTCCATATTTTTTTTAAATGTTTTTTTTGTTTTTGTTTCAGGTAACTAATAATAATAATAATAATAATTGGATAATTTATAGAGCGCCGTTTTTGTGAAAAATCACCTCAAGGGCGCTGTACAATTTATTCATAATTCTTAGTTTCTATCTAATTTTAATATTTACAAATGGATACAGAAACATACTTACCTGCAGGTCACTTCCGATAAACACTTTAATTAGAAAGTTTGTGCTTGGAAAAGATACGGCTTTGCACGCGGAGGGTATTATATTTAAAACACTGGACATTGCATTGCTACCCCCCATCACCATTGCTACCCCCATCACTGGACATTGCATTGCTACCCCCATCACCAACTACAACATATATAATTTGCGAGAAAGACAAGACACAGAATATAAAAAGGGTAATGGTCGCAACTGAGTCTCGAACCCAGGTCATCTTCTCTTACCAGGAACGGCGTCTCTACTGATTGAGGTATTTCTAACCAATTTAATTCTGTCTATTTTGATATTGTCTTCTCTAATTATTAAATATTTTAATGGGAGTTATGTTAATTTTAAAATATTCAACATTTATTTTCTAATAAATTAGTTTAAAACATTTATTTGGCCAGATTTTTAAAGTGTATCTTGAAACAGTGTTAATTTAGTGAACACTTCTTGAGCACCGTTGTGATTTGAAACTCGATGAATCGAAAAATAGCAACTCTAAAAAAAGACAAACACATACTAGTATATGATTTCGCCTGCAAGATAATGAAATAGTATAATCGGTCTCCTCTCTGTGCGGTGCATCGTAGCCTCCCTTCTCTTGTCTTCTTTAGTTTTCTGAAGGTTTTACTTTTACCGCGTGTGAATTGCACACTCTTCTTTTTTTATACGGCGGAAACAGTGTTTAAATATAAGTTTTCTAAAACTTTAACTGGAAACTTGCGGCGGATTCAAGATGCTGCGATAGCTCAGTAGCGTGGGGTGGTGGCTTAGATAATCGAAAGATCCAAGCGTTAACATCATGGACCCCTCTCATGGTTAACATCCTTGTCGCTATAAAAATTTCTTTTTGGGTAATACGTATTTAAAAATTTGTATTCTTTCTATGTAGATCGGTCATTTGTTACTTCATCAAGCACATCAAAATGTTTTTTCAAGAATTTTTATTTCATACTAGCTGGGATACCCGGCTTCGCTCAGGAAGTTTACATGAGATTGAACTGATGTTCGAACCCATGATGGATCTTACTTTATGTACCCCTACCAATGGGTAGCCCCGCCCATTCAAAAAAGGCTTCGAGTGGTCCACAATGTTCCAGAACATTCCACAACATTTGAGAGTGTTCTGAAATGTTCCATAATGATCTAAGATGGTCCGGGATGTTCTGGATTGTTGTGGAATGCTTGCATTCGAATGCTCTTAACTGTACTGAACTTAGAAATTTCTAGTTGCTTATGTCTTCAAAAGCACGCCCTTTAGGTAAAATCTCATTCATATATGGGGGATGGAGGGCTACCACACCATATAACTGACTCCCTTGGCCGGACTCGTTTCTGAGTTTTAGCGGCTTTATAATGTACATATATTGATTTCCAATAAAGGATTTTTTTTCAATAACTAGCTGGGTTACCCGGCTTCGCTCAGGACAACATTCGAGAGTGTTCTGGAATGTTCTACAATGATGTTTTCGATTCCACCACTCCACCACTCCTTACATAATTTTCTAGAGCTCTATCAAACCTTCTAGAACTTTCCGGAATATCAAGAGGGCGAAACTTCCAGCCTTTATGTCTTCAAAAGCACGCCCTTTAGGTGAAAACGGGAACTGTCATCCTGGAGGGGGGATAGAGATCTACCATACCATATAACTCCCTTAATCTTACTGAGACTCGTTTCTGAGTTTTTACAGGACGCACGTTTTTTGGATTTTCTTTTATAATATATATTGATTACCTTTACACAAAACATAGGTGTGCATATTTTCCATGGTGATTCTTGGCGTCTATTTCCTAAGTATAATTTAGTGTAAAAGGAAAGTGCGCAGACACTAACTAGATGTAAATACTTCATCATAAGTTCACATTCAAAGCCGAATGTGATTTCAGTCTAATTGAGTAGTTAGTTAGGAGTATATGGTTGGATCCTGAATATCTGGGAAGTAAAGTCTATCCCGGAAATTAGAACATGCGGGTGAAATTTCTAAGATTGGATTATCTCGTCGCTCAAAATAGAGTTTACCGATCATACTGGGTGGCTTTCCACAAATCGTAAAAACAAATTCCCAATTTAAACTGATTCATCATCGTATGGTTCCTTGACGGTCATCATTGTAGCAGTTGGGTGAGTTTATGTGCTTAGAAGTGATTTCGATAGCAAATTAGTACGTTAACAGCGGTTATAACTTACAAGCATGGGGTGTGTAAATTCCCCAGGATCTCTGAGAACAAGGCTCAGAACTATATTATTGATTAATTAATCTAACTTGATACGAAACTTAATATTAAGAATGATCGCGATCCAACACACAAAAACTCAATGAAAAATCAGTTCCACTAACCTTGTTGACGATCTCTGCCGCAGATTGAAGGCCTTCCAAATATAATCCATTCACACGGCTTAATATCCGTATGATTCTTTCGTAATTTGAAAATTTCACAAAAACCAGTTGTCAAACTTTACACCGCCGTAGTTAAATTCACAATGACTCGTAAGAATTTCAAAACCACAGAAATCAGGAGTCATTTTCTCACAGGTAACATATTGAAATATAAATAAACATTAAAAACTTTATTATAATCTATTAAAAACTGCATTCGTCCTCCAAAACTACAACCGGGAGGCATATCTGTTTCATTGCAGTCAATGACATGTTGCATTTGATGATTCAGCAGTTACCCGAACCATATTGTAGTGTCACTAAATAATTCAAAGAGAATGCGCTAAACACTATCACCATGGGTATACTTGGTCGAAGATCACCGTGATACAAATTAATTAATAATTATTATTATCTAATAAGCAAAGATATTACAATGCATAACCAATAAGTAGATTGATAATATGCACGAATTAGTGTGAAGTTAGGTGCTAAGGTACGGTTATGTCGAATTCAGTCTTCTACCTTGATCATAATGGATTCAAAACCGCATAAGTTTATTTATGTCTGACAAACGCCTGAAAAGAAACATGTTATTTTGAATCAATTTTATTTATGATTGTATTATTTTCTTGTTTTGTCATATTTCCACTCGTGAATATAGCTGTTAAATAGGAGCCAGGAACTCTATAAAATGTTATGACCGCCATTGTACTCAAGTAAATAAATATCTATAATACAAATAAACTTCCCGGGAGTAAAATTCAATCCTTGTATCATGCGAGTTCTGCGCGACATTCATCTTTAAGTGCTGATTTGACTATAAAATGCTGTTTTACGACTTTCTTACTTCTGTGTAGCCATTGTGTCTTTCTTTGGAGTTAAATATTTTATGCGTTTGTATTGTAACTTGTTGGTAATGAAAATAATGTAATTTTTTCACTGGATGTAAACACTGGTTGAAAATTAGAGACTATGTGTTACTGTTAAAAATTATTGGGGGGTTATATTTACGTATGTAGGTGTGTGTTAAATCAAATAAGTAGATCGTAGTTACAATACTTATAGTTTTATTTAACAAATTACAAACGAACATAACGCACCATAATTTAATGTCTAAATTTAATCAATTGTATATGGAAGTGGAGAGCGAACAAGTACGAATTACAAGACAGTGTATTAGAATGATCTCGAATCTCGATGATCTTTATTGCAGCATGTGAGAGTGACTTGAGATAAGGCTTGATTCCTATTGGTGTATGGAAGACCAATCGTATTACCGTGAGACTGCAGATCGGTGTGCTTGTTCGACCACCCCAAACTATATAAATTCAAATACTTACGTCTCTTCTGCTATTTATATCTTATTGTTACAAAATCAGACAATTTCGGTACTAATTTCCGTTCACAAGCATCGTTTTTAATTACTAGATTTTAATTAATCTATTTGAAATTTTACGTAGCGATTCCAGTATTTAGTGAATAATATTTATATCTTATATTGAAAGATCTCTCCTTTGGTTCGATGTATTTTGGTAGCTATCGCCACTTGAAAGATATTGTTAAGCAAAGGACGAGAAAAAAGAGAAGAGAAAAGGCTTCTCAAATGCCTGGAGGAGAATTTATATCTCTGTAATGAGTTCATGTCCATTAAAATACAGTTAAAGAAATAAAATCACAATCGGTTTCTTTAATTATATCACTTTAACCATTTTAACCTCGGCCTCCGTGGTCGAGGGATGAGCCTTTCGACTCGCAATACGTTGGTCTTGGGTTCAAACCCATGCGAAAGTCAATTTTATTTGATTAGGTTGTGTTATTTCACATTTTTTTTCATAAAATAATAAGGTATATTTGCGGCACGTTCGAGGGTGGAAGATACTCTCAGTATCGCGCTGTAATAAGAACATTATTCAGAATTGAAAAGCTGCTTGAAACGGCTTTAGCCGTGTTGGGTGACCAGATCTGAATTGCCAAGTACTTCCCCCATCTTCGTCTTTCCCATTTCCTTCCTCTCTCCACTACCTTCTGCCTCCCAATATACCCCAATCGTAGATTCCATAGTCTCACTGGCCCCAGACGGTTGGGACTAGTTGAAACTCTTGTGCAGTATTCACATAAAAAGTAATGATTGTAGTCGTTCACAAAATCAATAAAGAACATTATCTTTCACTTATTATACATAAAGAAATTTTAATTTAATTTATTATCCGATGTGTTTTGATCTCATAAACTTAACATCCCCCCGTGCAGTGTGCGTACACGTCGTCAAGAAATAATTTGTTGTAAAAATAACATAAAAATCCCATATTTCTTCCACATAAACAATTAGTATCGAACTCAAGAGTGTAATAACCACAGATAATATAAACAAAGGGAGATATGCTATGGGCAGTTTAAACCTTGTGGAACTGTATTTCCTCGTGTCGCCGATATTATTAACCAATACTATTACACACCTTCGCTTACGCTAAAGTATACGCCCCTATTCGAACTCACACTTAAAACTTGTCATTTTCGTTGGCACTAATACTTAGAACAGATTTCTATGCGTACACGTTTCGAACGCATTCGCAATTAGCAATACACAGAAATGATGACGAATAAGGTTTACAAGAATACAAATCGACAGAGATCGACATTTTAGTTAAAAAATGGTTCCAGTTAAAATTTTGATGAAAAATTCTTATTCTCAGAACAGATAAATCGAAACAAATGTGATCTGGACTCTGGACACGTTTAACGTGTCCCATTTGTAACAAATCAATTGTTTCTAATCTATAATTAGATAACTGAATTTTAACAGTTCTTGGTTTTGTTCAATAACTTTAATCACAATAACACTCACAGTGTGTTTTTGTTGTTGTAAAAATCCATAAAAAGAAACTCTCATTTTTTACTCATGTTAATTTATTTTGTATTTGAGTACTTCACAAGAGTCCCATCTGCTCCCAACCATCTGGAACCAGTAAGACTAGGGCATCCGCAATTGGGGTATTTTATGAGGTTTCAGATGTTGAGGAGTGGAAGAAGTCGAGGAAAATGATGGTGGGGAAGTACCCGGTTATTCAGATCTGGTCGCTAAACACGGCTAATAAATTTAAAGCAACCTTTCTGTTCTGAATGGTGGTCTTTAACCAGGGTTATACTGAAAGTATTTACAATTCTGTTTCACAATTAATAATTTTACAATAATAATGACAAGTATTTTGGGCAACGTTGGGTGCTCTACCCGTGTTAGGGCCTTTATTTTGCGATTTCATATTTTGTTTAATAATCTATTTATTACCCGTGTTTTTTTAAATAATATGTAAACAGTTATTTTCCTCCTCTTTTGAATGTCAAATGTGCTAGTTTTCATCAATCTCGAACATATGTAAATAAAAAATTTTTAATAAAAAACCCACCTTGGTATAATTAACAAAAATATATAGAAATATGTATGCACAAGAGGTATTTCATTTAGCAAACAAACATTTAAAAAATATATACATATTATTGACCGGTAAAGTGGAGATATTTGTTTAATACTTGTCGCTTCGATAATTTTGGTGTTACGTTTTTAACTAAGTAATGTAAACGGATATCAAGGTATTTTTCCAAAACGGCTTTAGTGAGTTGAACTGAATGATTATTCATTGGTGATTGGTCATATTGATGAAAATAAATATTTTCAAATACTTTGATTCCAACGAAATGTCGTAAGGCTTTGGTTACTAGTTCCTTTTTAATATTATTTTTGATATAATTTTCAGTTTATTTTTATCTACAATAGCGTTCTTTATTATCACTTCCATTGTTTTGCAAATGTTTATAACATCAATTGAAGGGGAAAAAAGGCCAGGTTGCTGGTTTAAAATCGTTTTGGCCAAAGTGAGACGAGCAAATGATGCTATGGCGAGTCGGAAACCAGTTTCCCTTTCACCCCGTTGCGTCAATCCATTTTTCTTTAATTGTTCCGTCCTTCGGAAACCTGAAATAATTAAAATACTATAAGTTACTGCATTTAAAAACGGATATAAATTATACGTTACCTAAGATAAATAAATTATCACGCTTTTTTGTTATGCTTCTCCCCATCCCGCGAACCCCCCCACCCCTCTCATCACTCCCTCACCCCCGCCAACCCCTTCCTTCGTTTCCCTCCTCCACCCACATAATCCTCCCCCTATCAGATCCCTCGTCCCGGATTCTCTTCCCCTTCTCCTTCCCTTCCTGAGGCTAAACTATATGAAACACGCACATTTCTCAAACTGATCATGCGCCAAAAAATTTACGAATTTTATAACGCCAAAGCTTACCGTTATATATATTGAAACCTTCACGGGCGTGCCCACACGAAAACACCAAAGTTTCATCCCAGTCGGATGAATGGTATAGGAAATAATTTTATAATGCTAGAGCCCACCATTATACTCGTATATAGAAACCTCCATGGACTCCGGCACTAAAAATCACCAAAGTTCCATTGAAAATCTAATAAATGGTACACGAACGCATGCGGAACAAAGAAAGATTAATTTTTATAAACAATGATTTTAAAAGAAAAGCATTGTATTTGTTTCTACCACCAATCAGCATCTACAACAATAATTATCTACAAAAATAATATGTTTATACATATTTATATTTTTTTTATAAAGCCCTACTAATATTACGAAATATCGATGGTCGGTATTTAAAAGAATTCGCGTCCCCATCACTAGCATCGTAATGGCGGCGATGTTTGTTTTAACGGGGCCTTATGTCAATAAAAACTTCGAATAATCATTAAAAATTGATAACGTACTCTAATTTTGTACTTACCGGTGAAATGAAACTCCATTTATCTTGAAGTTCACATTTCTTGTATTATTTTTGCATAGTTGCACTGAACAAGACGGCATTTTGAATAAAACGGGCACAAACTGTACGCGGTTACGACACAAAACCAATTGGATGAACGAATTCTTTCCGTATTCACACTCCGCTCCGTAGGCCGTAGTCCGTCCACGGTCTGGCGGCCAACATAGCATATCTCGGGTTTCTAATATCTTTGGTAATAACTAATAACTGGCTGTAGACTTGTCTGGTAAACGTGTTGAGAGAGTCTGATCAGCAGACAGCGGCACTTGGAACGGTGGGGCTCAGAGCTTACAGCGATTACCAGCGACGATATTTTCCAAAGGTTTACGCTCCATTACAGTACTGTAATTACTGGTAGTAAAACCAAGTTTACGACATAAACCACCTATGTGAAGTTATAGGCTGTGGACCCACGGAATATAGAAGATGCATTATAGTGTGGATCGGAGATTCCCAAAATTGTCGGTCGTCAGATGATCATTTTATTCGATTCATAACACAAATTTAATAAATGTCCATCTTCGAGTATATAAATAAAAATGAATCGCCGAAATGTATGTACGCGCATAACTTCCGAACGACAGCACCAAATTGGATAATTCTTTTTTCTTAATGTTCGTTATTGTCAGGACAAGGTTTGTATAAAAGAAACGGTGAGCTCTGGGATAATGAAATTTGTATAAAAAAATTGCAATAGGTGGCACGCGAGCTGTTTGAAAACTGAGTTCCCCTCCCCCCTCCCGGAACTCGGGAGGGGCGAGGGGAAATCGAGAGGGGGGTTCACGGGGCAGGAGTGGGAAGATGGAAAGCGGAGAAGGCGGAGTGGGAACGCGTGAGGGGAAGGGGATGCGGGAGAGGAAGGGGAGGCGGAAGGGGAACAGGGCGAATGGGAAAGGACACGCAGAGAGAAACAATTTCTTTATTAAATAGCATAGAAACGCATGCCGGGAACTCACTGTTGTTGTAATAGAACAACCCAGAATAAGATTTCAATAAGAAAAAAATGTACATATTTAACGGCTCATTGTAATTATTTTTCAGTAGATACATAATTTTCACAGTTTCACAAAAATGAAATTGTAGAAGACTAGTAGTAGTCCCCGGCGTTGCCAGGGCTATACGCAGAGTTTTTCGAAATCAGGCAGTTATTTTCATCGTACTTCGAACATCAAGTACGCTATATCAAAATTCTGCTAGGGGAATAGAGTTTTTTTCAAAATCTCATATAAACAATGACCTTTCTATTGTTTTTAAATATTAAGTTTGCAATATTTCGTGAATCTCGGAATAAAACCTACTAACAGATCACTTGGTATTTAAAATTCTTACAAATTTGTTGTTGATTAAAATAATTTACATCTAAAATTATTTTTTTTTAATTTTTTAAGTGCCCTAATGATGACAAGGATAGTGTCAAAACTAGATGGCGTGGGTAAAGAAGAATTTTGATGTCAATATTTCATCAGTAGTATTAACTATCTTACAAAAATACAAATGAAGCGTAAAAAGTTATACCTGTATTTTACCCCCAACCCTCTCCTCCCCCCCCCCCCCATCCGTGATTACCTTTTTTAAATTATTTGATAAATTTGTAGTGGTTCTACAAAGTTTGGGAGCGTCTGGATAAAGGTTAAACTTTCAAATGAAATAATGATGATGTCGATAGATGCATGAGGTTTATATTTATTATCCGATTCTGAAAAATCTAAACACGTTAGTAAAAGTATCTACATGTTAAATATTGATTGCTTAGGTATTTACAGTTTAAAATTTTGATCCCTTTCCTAATAATAAATTCAAAATATTTGTTTTAGTTATTATTTTCGGCTATTTTTTAAACCCCGCGTTAATTTCCTAACTTTCACAGCAAAACACAACATGTGAGACATGTATGAAAACATCAAGCGTTAATAAATAATCAACGGAGACACTTAATACTTAGTTTCCTGTCCATTATTGATTGAAAGCTTTCATTAAATAATCAAGGGTAATTTATTGAAGTTAGCACATTGTGTGAAAATGTACATAAACCTATTTTTACTAAAAAATTGAAAAAATGATTTGAAACAAAACTTTCACGAATAGAAAAGCAGTGTGTCTTTTTCCTTGCGCTGTCCCAACTCATTGCCTAGATAGACTGTTGGGGTCAGCTCTTCTCGTTCTCAGGTTGTAGCTTCTTCTGTTCTGAGTATCGCCTTCATCCAGGCCGTTTTTTTGAAGTACTTTGGAGCATTGAGTCATTTAGGAGTTCTTTGGTCTTCCTCTGGATGACTGAAAAACAGTGTGTGTTAAGCACAAATGCAAATAGGTTAAATAGGCTATAGGCTTATATGAATTAATTTTATTCTACTGAATAAGATCTTCGGAGGAAGAAACGACTGTTGAAAATGTAAAAAAATATACTAGGTGTATTACGTGCTTAAGGCGTAGCTATCAATGAAATCCTTATTTTCGGTTAACTTTACTACGATTAGTTTAAATTACGAATATCCTAAAATATGATTTGGATAAACTAAAGCTTTTCCTACAATACATGCTTAAAAGAATTAATAGAAAATTGTTAAAATCACTTCATAAAATTTATAAGCGTAAGCTACAAAATGACGAATTTTTTTAATAAGAAAATTATGAACGCATGTAAAAAAATAAAATTAAAAAGGAACCAGTTTATGACTAAGATTATTTGATATAGTTTCCCTTGATTAACTGTTTTTCTTTCTTATAAAATTATCCAAAAAATAAATAAAAACCACTTTTTCGCTTCAGTCGACAATTTCTGGACTCCGTTTGTGAAGCGATTTATTAAACATGTTACCCACATTCGTGGTGATATGAGACACACTAAAAATTGAGATATTTTTGGCTTATGTAAATGTGTATTCCACTTAACATTAAGGAACTCATTTAAAGCCTTTGCTACCACGATTGTGGTATTTCACTTCCGGTGGCAATTAGTCGCAATTTGCTTCTAGAAATTCTTCCTCTCAAATCTTTCCAGCCTGTCAGCATGTCGTTAAGAATCTCTGTCTTGACCTTTGTTAACGCCTTCTACGAGATTACTTGAATTCTGTCATCACCTTAATGATTCTATCCTCCCTCGCATACATATAACGTAGATTTTAAATGACCAATCTAGGCTAGTCACATGACTTTTACGCTGATTTTTATTATCTTAATCAGGAACAATTTGTTTTTGACAAGCATTTTCTACACGTGCAGACATTATTCAACGGGGTTCCGCGACTTTTCAACCCGCGACAAAAAATCCACGACAAAATATCCTACAGACAAAACATCCCCCAACAAAATGACTACTAAAACCTAACCTAACCTAACTTAATCTTAACCTAACCTAACCTAACAAAAAAATAGGACAAAGAAAACGCAACCATCCTGTAAAGATAATTAATTATTATTAAAAAATAATAAAATGTAAAATAAGGTCAGGTTAGGTTAGGTTAGGTTTTAGCAGATATTTTGTTGGAGGATATTTTGTTCGTAGGATATTTTGTTGGGGATATTTTGTCGGGGATATTTTGTCGCGGGATGTAAACGCGCCGTAACATTCAATGGTGTCAACACAAATGTCTATCGCTTTTCAAGTGTTGCAATATTTCATTTTAGCACTTAAATAAAATTAGCTTGACAAGTGATGCCAATTAAAATATCCCGTCAGACTCGCGACTGGATAAAATCCAATACATTGTACTATGCAAGATATACACTGAATAGAAGTATTGAGAATAATACTGCATTCATCTGATACGTTACACAGAGCTTTGTTTCCTTCGGACCAATATTCATCTCGTTTTGTTTCGCTAAATTCTTGAGCTTTTGTGAAGTACTAATTGAAAAAATCCGGAAACAGATTTGGATGTGGTTCGAGACAGCTGCTGAAACTTTTATCGGTGATTCGAGACAGTTAAACTAAATTCGAACTAGACTGGAAGGTATACCTAGGTAACAAGGTAATAAGTACGCATTATTGTTGTTAATTTAAATACCTACGTTAATAGGTGCACCGTAACTTGATTACAAATAGTTATTCTCTGATTATTTGCACGCATCTACGATAAGTAAGACAAACGTTCAAAGGTCACGAAAAATCTTTTTTTTTTTTAATTTCCACTACTATCACATTAATCGGAAAATGTTACTTGTGCAATGATAATCTCTGCGCTCGGCCAAGTCATCTCCTACATTTATCTGCATAAATCAATCTACAAAATTATTTTAAAATCATATAAATAAGTGCACATCTTTCGGATCTGCCGGATCTGCCCTGATGATGGACACTGCAACGCTGTCCGAAACGTAAACCAAAGAAGGAAGTAGCGCAACACGGCATAACACCCCAAAAACAAACAACGAAAATATAAATAAGTCGTCTTAAAGTGGGTTAACCACAGTTTTAAAATGGCATTGTGAGCCGAAACAGCTGTCACAATAATAAAAACTAAAATATGTACTTGCAGAACTTAATAATAACATTATTAACATTAATTTTAATTAAATTTTAACAAATCTGTCTCCATCAAAATTTTTTTTTGTGGAGTTAAGACTGTTTTTTTGCTGAATTTGCTGAATCCGGTAAAAAAACACTGTTTTTTTACTCTCTTTAAAAAAAACTAAATATTTGATACGCCTGTTTGTGATAATGCGAAATCATCGAACGACCGTTTTTTCAATTTCATATTTAAAGTTTTTTAGGTTTTTATTGAAACAATACCATTATTTATGCTGTCAGAACGTAACTGTAAATTGTCTAAATCTCACAACTATTAAAAATTACGCACCAAATGATTATTGTCTCAAAAAACCACTGCGTAATATCGCTTTCGTTTCCATTAATAAATTGAGAGCGGAAACGTTTCAAATTTAACGGATGACATAAACCATAACATAGTCATAATAGTTTTTGTTTTAGGCGTCTGACGAGACACAAGTCTAGGATCGAGTTTACACTTAATAAAATTCACCCACACTTTACCATGATAAATGCATCTTCCCCTACAGTATTAACATTTAAAAAGCTTCAAAGCGGAAACGGATTTGTCAATATATCACTTTGAAATAAAGGCAGCCGACGCGGCGTAAAAAGCTCGCAAAAGCTCAAAGCATTGTTGGGTGACCTTTCTCATTAACATTTGTGAGTGCATAGTTCCGCTCTGTAATACGTCCCGATGCTTATTTCGCAGGAAATAATTAAAATTCCCAGCTCGTGTAGCTAGGACCGGTTTTATTGTACGAGTCAATGCACTAAATAAATTATAAAAACACGCAAAGTTTGATACTAAAACGTTTTTAGAAATCTACTTTTCTTGGATATAATCAAAAACACTTCTTTACGTATATTATTAAATAGCGTGTGTAATTTTGCATGCAATATCACTTTCATTAACCTAACTCAAAGTGCATCGCATATATATTTTATTTTAATACTAGCTGCGGTACCTGGCTTCGCTCAGGTAGTTGATTAAGAGATTGAACTGACGTTTGACCCTATGACGGATCTCGATTTATATACCCTACCCCTACCAATGGGAAACCCCACCCATACAAAAAAAGGCTTCGAATGGTCCACAATGTTCCAGAACATTCCACAACATTTGAAAGTGTTCTGGAATGTTCCACAGTGATCTGGGATGTTCTCGAACATTCCATAACATTCCGGAATGTTCGGGGATATTCTGAAATGTTGTGGAATACTCTCGAATGTTCTGGACTGTACTGGAAATTTCAAGAGGGCGAAACTTCCAGCCCTTATATCTTCAAAAGCATGCTCTTCAGGTAAAAACGGGAGAAGGGATAGGGGATAGAGGGTTACCACACATTATAACTCCCTTGATCGCACCGGGACTAGTTTCTGAGTTTTGGCGGCATGCACATTGTAGTTCACTTTCTTTTACAATATATATTGATTGATTACTATTGTATGCAGCAATGATTTGTTAAGTTTAATTAACTTCCATATGCCAACAAAAACCATTCTATCTAAAATATATATTTTTTTTGCAACAACAATATCAGGACTTAGTCATTTAGATTTGTACTTTTCCTAGATTGCATGCCGTTGGCAATACTCGTAGAAAATGTGTTCAATTATACGGAATATAGTTACAAACAGGCTATAATAACATACCTACATAATGATCAATGTTTGCATAATACCTACTGTTCTACTGCATTGGTTCTATATGAATTAATTAGCATATTTTACTAATTAAAACTTACTGCACCACAAAATTATTACACAATATATCGTGTGTTTCATAAAATCCCTTATGAGATATTTATTTTACGCTGAAAGTATAGACTTTTATTCATATAAATGCACAAATAATCTTTATTATAATAATTATTATGTTGGTGGTTGTTATTATGATAATAATAAGTTGTAAGCTTAATAGTTTCAATAAGATGATATAATATCTAATGAAAATAAATGACTTTGTATATACAGCTATTTAATTAAAATAATCGATGATGTTCCAAAACCGATGGTTTCTTCGTCAGGATAAATTAAAATTAAAATGTGACGCCATTAAGTGAATTAGCCATTTTTATGTTTGTTTTATGTTAATACAATACAAAAGGCCTAACTGCTCCCCTGGAGCCATTGAAACCATATCCCTAATTGGGGCAAGTTGTGAGACTGAATGTAGAGAGAAGGGAAAGAAGATTCGGAAGACGAAGGCGGGGAAGTAACTGGCTATTCAGATCTGGTCACTAAACACAGTTAAAAGTTCAACTCTGAAAAGTGCTGCACATACATCTTATTTTATTTTAAATGCTAAATTTGTGAAAATACACGATCCGATCAAATAAAATTTACTTGCGCACGTCGGATCTGAACCCGCGACCTTCAGATTTCTGATCCCTCGACCGTGGAGGTCGTCAGAAATTTATTGAAGAAGATTTTAGTGAAGATTATGATATTATATTATGAAACAAACGGACCTAAGTAAATTGGGTCCGTTTGTTTCATAAAATAATGCACCCTTCTGGTGATGTTTAACGAAATGGTTTTATTAAAATTTTCCAAAATAATGATGCAAATTCTTCTCAAATGGGAACATCCAATCTGACAAACTAACATCATTAATATTTGAGAATTTTGACACGACTATAAATAAAACAAATAAAAATGCACTCTATTAAATATTTTCATCGACAAACTGCCCTGTGACAGTTTTTATGACTAAAGCTCTCGTTCAAATGTTTGCAGAGCGGCTAAACCTTTTTGTGTTGATGCCTTCTATCTGTATGCTTTAGTTGAGAATTATCCGCCAGCAAAAGCTTTTGACTTGATGTGCCTGTTGGTTGTGGAATTCGGTGGAATTAGTAAAACGCGTCAAAAATGTCATTTTAAAAGTTTTTTAGGCTTGACATTTCGCGCTCGTCAATTTTTTGTGCATAAAAAGGCAATTTAACTTAAAGCCGAATTTATTGGGCTCTCTCTAGAAGATGCGTCATGTTTACATGGTGACGGAAACTAGTGATAGTTACAAGCGGGAAATTGCTAAATCCACACCACATTTGGACTCGATTATTTGGTATATTTTTTTTATTTATGCTTTTGTTTTTGAGTAAATTGAGTCCAAAGTTAGAATTTTTAAAGTCAAATTTGAAAAAAATTGGACGCTATGGGATTACTATCGGTTGGTTGTTGTATTTTTAAGTGCGTCGAAGCTTTTACTCGTTTCACAAAAGTTTTGTTTAACCCTTTAGATTCCGAAAAACATGAAATGCTCAGAAGAAAAAAGACGACTATCGATTGATTGTAAAGCATTCAGTCCTTCCTTAGCCAATGCCAAAGTATTAGATACTCTCAGTATCGCCTTGTATTTAATATCGTGTCCTCTGCACGCAGTCATATTTTTTGCAAGCTCTCAAACTTTTAACAATAAAAGTGTGTTTTTATCTGAAGTGATCTGCCAGGTAAGTATATTTTCAGTAAGTACTTGTTTTAAATAATTAGATAGAAACTAGGGAATTCATGTTTTTACAGCGCCTTTGAGGTGATTTTTCACTAAAACAGTGCTATAGGGTAGAAGGCCGGATTGGAAGAGACTACTTGAGGAAGACTTTTTGACCAATGGGAAGAATGGATTCATTCGTTCGTCACTCCTGGTTAAACTGATCACAAAATACCTACCCACTCCTCATACTTTCTTCCTCTTAAGAAATTCCTCTCTTTCCTTTCTTAAAAAGACCCACCACACAGATTCCCTATAGGTGACGTAGGCCGTGAAGAAAATTATTTTCCTCAGGGCCTCCTGCGTGGAGCTAATTTAAAGAAAAAGATGTAAACTGTGAATCATTGACAGTTACTGTACGTATCTATGTAACATCAAAACATACATTGAAAGCATGAAATAAAATTCATCTGTCTGAAAAGAAAATTTCTGGTTCAGACGTTAAGATGAAGCCATACTAAATAATGCAAAATCATACAAAATCGTATGTTTTAGTTTTGAAAATTTGACCGCTTAGAAGTATTATAGATGCTTCAATTAAATACTGCGTGTAGAACATACTTTGGCCCTTAAAAATATCGGTCATTTTTTTTAATAAGTCTTTTAATAAGCTTAGAAAAAAATAAAGTATTAGGTCTATAAAAAAGATTTTTAACTGAAAACTCTCCTACTTATAAACACTTTTTTGGATATGGTTTTATTGCATAATGTGGCAAATTCAGTTTCTTATATAATTATCGCGAAAAAAAATGATATTTACGCCTGAACCTCACAAAATAAAATATAATATGCATTTTCGCGTTGGTATTTTTGACATCACGGCGACAATACGGCAGTCGACGAATTTGTTATATCAAAGTGAACCTTATACCGTCCACCGAAGAACGACTGGCAGCCGCCCCCCTGTCTTCCGTCATTACTCCTCCGAACGGAGCCGAGAGCAGTCGTGTTATGCTCCGCGCCGCTTATTTTCGTGAAATCAATTTAAAAATTCCGTTTTATTGCAATAAACAATGCATAAAAAAGGAATTAATGTTTTTTACAGGCCTTTACGAAATCAACATGTAAAAAAATATCTCAAATATCTTTTCCAACCTTTCCAAAAGCTTTTTCTCAAGTATTTTTAAACTCCTCCCATAAAAGGGCGTGAATTCCGATTTCGATTTTTTCCTGTACTAGTGGATCGCCTTAAATAAACCAAACACCAATAATCACTCTTTGAAGTTTGAACCCTCTGTTTGTTTATCAAATAATATAAAAGTTTTTCTAATGAAACCTTATAAGGTTAAAGTTTTATTAGTGTTGACATAATAATTCATTATTATTTTTGAGTTTTATTTGGTGCCATAAATCGTATACAGATTCCCGGAGTCGCCAGCAATTCCATGAATATTGGGGGTATTTTCATATTTACACTTGAAGCGAGCCGGCCGGTATATCGTAAACCGAAATACTTAAAATCGTATTAGCTCGGTATATAGTGGTAAAAGTACCAGCATATTCAGACAAGCCGGCTGGGTTCACAAAACAAACACGACCACGTGGTCGTTAAATAAACACCAGACGAAAAAATACCCATGGATATTCGGGAGCATACTTTCAACTGTTTCCCAAAATTAGGCAAATTCGTTTAATTTTTGTTGGTTAAAAAACTGTCACCATCGACACCCATAGGAGCTGTCGCTAGTATTGCTGAACCATACTGATATTGAAAATGTAATAATAATACTACGAATTGGACAATTTTTATAGCGCATCTGAACGTAAAGTTGGTCGTACGAATCGCTTTGCTATCAGACCGTCTTAAATAATTATTTTATAAGAATAATTCTATGCGTAACACGTAATATAGGTAGATACCTATTGAAAATAATATAAACACTTAATGAAAATAGAATAAGACCCCGAAAATCAAAAGATAACAATCACAACAATTATAGAGCCTGCAGAAAGCTGCCTAGTGGTACTTGTGTCAGCTTTCCATGACAACGTTTTAGTAATTGTTGAAATGTTTGTCTCCTACCAGGCCCTCGGCGACCCTCTATCTTGCCTATCAATATTAATTGGAGCAAATGAAACTTTCCTTGGAATAATTGCACAGTTCCAATACATAAAAATACAACTTTTTCCTCAATTAGGGCACAATTTATAACAGTTCGATTTTGACCACGAGAAAACACGAAGAAAAACTCGACCAAGTGATGCATCCTAAGATACATATTTTTTAAAATTTTAAACGTGTACCAAACCTACCTGTTTGTTACACGTTTGTAACTGTCGAATTTGCCGGATCTGCCATAATTATGAAACGTCCGAAACTGTCCGAAACGTTGCCTAAAGGAGGTAGCGCAACACAGCATAACACCTCAAAAATAAATAACGAAAATACTTTTGGCCGTAAAAATCTAAAAACGTATGTGTTCCAAACGATTCATTTAAAAACAAATCTTTCTTTCGCTCAATATTTAAGAAATACCAAAAAATTTCGTCATAGATGCGCTTTACTAAGTTAGTCTTTTAACATTTCTGCAAATAAGAAAGCAAAAGTCATCGCTATGAAAAAAATAACAATGTTTACCGACTTATTTTCGGCAGACCAACAAAAATGATCTGGCATCTACCACAACAGTTTGAGAGTGCATTTCGCATCCCCAAACAACATTTGGGGTTCTTTTTTGTCCGCTGCACTTGAACCGAACGTCGCTCCATATGAGCGCTATTGATCTGAATTGGATGCTGTGTGTATAACTTCTGTGTATAGTTTTTGCAAGCTCCCCCCAGACTGTACTAGACTAGAGTGGGTATATATATATTATGTACTTGTTACTAGCGGCTGATGACATGGATATGGTTACGCTCCACGCGTGACTGACACGCGTCGGAGCCCAGAACACAGAATAGGACTATTCGGCAGAGATGGTTTTAGTGCTGATTTACTTAAGCCTATGGATTATAGATGCATTCAGCTTTTAAAGCTCGCATGCCGTTTTTCGTGCGATAGTCTATGAAATAATAATGAATGGTGGATTTCCATTTCACGCGAACGCTGTGGTTTAAAATATTATTTTATGAAAAGTTTATCTAGTTTATTGTGGTAGATGTAGTAATAATAAATTGATAGATGATTCTGTTGTGATGGGTTAGATATTATTTATTGGATAGCCAACGCCTCTGCCGTAGGTCACCCTGAGTGGTATGTTTGGTGACTTAGCGGGGGTTCCCGGGGTCATTGGGTGAGGTTTACTTAAGTCTTGGCGGCGAAAACGTTTCCTCACCTACTGCACCGAGACACTGGTTGAGGGAGACTTTTAAGTTCTCCAGCCGGACTCGAAGAAAATCGCCTTATATCGCAGTTGGAGGGATGGATTCATTCATCTGACGCTACTGCACACCGACCCCAAGATTGCTTCCCACACTTCATACCTGTATTTACTTCCCAGAACTTCCTCTCTTTCCTTTCCTGAAATAACCCTCCACACAGCATTCCCAAATATGACATAAGCCCTGAGGGGAATTATGTTCCTCAGGACCTCCTGTCTGAAACTAATGTATAAAAAATATATTTTGCAATATTTTATTTACAATTATTTAATACCCTTATTTAATTTTTTTTTTAATTATTTTACTAA
This sequence comes from Limnephilus lunatus, assembly GCA_917563855.2. NCBI lineage: Eukaryota > Metazoa > Arthropoda > Insecta > Trichoptera > Limnephilidae > Limnephilus > Limnephilus lunatus. Next base: position 3,564,259 of record OU830599.1, read on the forward strand.
TGATAGTAGTTTGCTTGGATTTGTGAACCATCTGTATGTAAGATCGATCGTGGAGTGATAGTTGCTTTACCAAGCGAAAGATCATTAAATTAATCGAAATTAAATAAATATTTGCATTTTTGCACTTATCTTAATTTCACGCAGGACCATACATTTATAAAGCACACCCCCAGTGCGCTTTACCATAAGTATCCTTATCTATAAATGATATACGCAGGGTGTTATACCTACTATGCGTAATCTAAAACACCACCAAATGTAATAATGCGTGTCTCTGTTTACGTTAATAATGTAGAGTTAATAAATCCAATAATCTGCGGAAAACTTCTAATTGTAAAATCTTTGAAACATTTTTTAAATTTCCATTTACAAGTTCTTGTTCCCTTATCCGTATGATATATTTGAAAAGTAACAAGCCAAAGATGCGTCCAATTATTCCCGCCATAATTCAGTTTGACAAATGGTAAAATCCACCTGGGAAGGAGTTAATGATGGCGGGATCTCCATGTTATTCCCCTGTTAGAAAAACACCACATTCTTTAGGAATGTCATGTGTTATATTTTAGGAAATGTCACGCACCATTCAAAGACCCGCTGTAGAACCGACTAATACCCTTCGGAATTATCTAAAAAAATAAAGAATTTGGTTTTGGCAGATTGCCACGGTGTGATTTGAAAAACCATAAATTTGAAAAAAGCTCCCCTGAGCTTACGTCGCAGCTTTTAAAACTAACTTGTCAAGATAAAGGATATTGACTATTTGTTAGCTTTATTGCTCCTGAATGAAATTGCACGTAAAGGAGAAACTTCCTCGAATTGTTCGTAGGAACTACTCGCTATAAATAAATTAGAGGAACTCTCGCCTCTCTCTGTGTTCATTTGAGTAGTTGGTTGCTGTACCTTGTTCTTGTTCTTACGAGCATTACAAATAGATGAGATAAGAATCAAAGTTCTTAGGTGGAAATAATCCTTAGCACAGAATTGAGCCGGTTGATTGAAGGATAACCGCGTTGAAGGGCGTAGTGGCAGAGTGGAAATATCTTTGGCATTGAACCCAGATGCACAACGGGTAAATGTAATTATTTTTTGTTGGTTGCTTTAATTTACGAATTTAAATTAACTCATTACTTCTTGTAAAATTGTGAGCAGAATACTGCCTGCTCATTAGCTAATAGGTAATAATTATAAGTATACATCAAAATACGCTTATGTCTATGCATTTAGTGGGTATATGAGATGTCTACGTGTTGCTAAACCATTCATCCGATTGCGATGTAACTTTGGGGATTTTATATACGCATGCCCGCGATGGTTTCTATAAATAACAGTGAGTTCTGGCATTATGAAATTATGCGTTGCTAACAATGCTAACCATCCATCCAATTGCGATGAAACTTTGGTAAGATGATGTTCGAATGCCTGCGATGGTTTCTATATATACTGGTGAGCTCTGGCAAAAATGCAATAAGTGGCACGCGAGCTGTTTGAAAACTGAATGTACCGGGACTGAATATATGGGGGAGGGGAACTCGAATGGAGGTTTGCGGGACGGGGTAAGCGGGAGAGGGAAGAGGGAAGACGGATTGAGAAAGTGTGAGGGAAGGGGACGCGAAAAAGAAGGGGAGGCGGAAGGGGAACGGGACAAATGGTAAAGTACACGCAGGGAGAAACAATTTATTTATTAAGTGGCATAGCAACATAGTCGCTAACTCGCTAGTAACAAATAAATTATACCATTATGCTAATAGTAAATTTGTTTCGTTTCGAATTAGAAGATGTTCTCACTTTCTACCACGTTTCCTTTCCTTCCACACGTACACACTCCCACTATTTTGACGTTGTAAGAACCATGTTACTTGCAAAGTACTTATTAAGTTCTTTAATTTATTCGTGTCTTCTTTTAATTCTTGTATAGAGATACGTGATTACAGCCGTTGGTTTTATAAAGAAAGGTTTTTATGATCACGTTCACTTAATATTCTCTGTAACCATTCTCTCCCCGTGAAACTGTTAGAAAACTACATCATTTTCGCTTCCACTTTGCTCCTATTTCTCCGATTCTAGACGATAAAAAAACGACCGATAAAAGAACGGATGGGGTAGTTAAATATAAAAGTTCCGCAATTGGCCCCATTGGTGTATCTCAGGGGACCGTGGCATGGGGCAAATCGATTCGCGGAGTGGGAACGCCCATGGATTTTTACATATTAAAAATAAAACCCTATTTTTCAGAAACTAATTTCTTAAGTATCGAAATTAAAATAAATTATTGCATCTATTAGAATAACTTCCAGACTAAGCCTACGGATTGATTTCATATGAAGCCATACTAAATAATGCAACTCCAAACTCTCCTATTTACAAACCTCTTTTCGGATATGGTTTTATTGTTTAACGTGGAAAATTTAGTTTCTTTTATAATAATCGCAATAAAAATTGATATTTTCGCCCAAACTTTACAAAATAAATAAAACATAAATTTTAGCGATGTTTTTCCCAGTGCATTAAAAGAGGCGTTACCCTACTGCGAATATAATCCCTACGCCATCCGCAGAAGGGCCGATAGTGCTTAGTATATTCACACTTAGTTGCCGCCCGGATTTCGGGCCGAAAAGACGTTGCTCTGTTCTCCGCGTCGCTTCGTTATGTAAAATTGTAATTGCGAGCCGTTGTTGGCTACTGATTATGGTTTTTATTGATCAACAGCGTTAACGCCCTAAAGTCCTTAACTCTCCTCGATTCCGAATGGGTCCAGTACCAGGGGATCGTCTTAAACATAATAGCACCTTTTTGTAATAGAATTAAATGTTAAACAATTTAATATGTGATTTGTCTTCTCTTTCTGTGCTAAAAAATAAACAACTTCTGTCTGTTTATTGAGATTTGCCTTAGTTGTAGATATAGTTGTTTCATTGTGCTGTCATAAACATAAAAAGAAAAACTGATAGAGGACCCGTCTAGGCATAGAAATACGAGAGTGACCTCTAGGGAACCCTTTTATTGTTGTAAATCTCAGTTGGAAATAACACAAAATCAGATTCATTTTATAAAATTATTAGATGAACAAGCACATTGAAAACTTTCAATTTAATCTTCACCCAAAATGTACAAGTTAGTTTGTAGAAACTGAAATCTGGTCACGTCTATAGAGCCATGCTGCGCCACACAGATTTATATAATAAACTATCAACCCTTATCGCCAGTCTTCCTTCCGGGGGTCGCGTGTTGTTTTTATTGCCCTCATTCTCCCCCACCCCCACCCATTACCCACCCCCTCTATCCGCTCGAAAAACCCCCTGAAATGTCAGGGTTGCTTTTTATGATGGATGAAGTCATCACAGATTAAAACTCGTAAACTTCATTTTAAATTGGTAGTTTCATATTAAAAAAAATTACGCCATTTTTTAATCTTCTATCGAAATTCCTCTTACATCTCTTTTCACGATCCGTGCAAACAATTAATTACTCAAAAAGATTTAAATTCTTATCTGAATCACTTTATAAATAAAAACAATTTAGGGTTCCACTGTGAAAGCTGAATTAATTCAAAATTTGTTATCAGTTTTGAAAGTAAAACAATGCGTTCCTCGTTAAAGCAATAACGGAGAACATCGGCGTCAAATATTTCTTATTTATTTATATAAATGATAATAAAAGTGATATCGTGCATAAAGTATTTAATGTTTTCTTTTTTAATTACAATGGGGCGCCATCTATGAGATAAACCTTCAGGGCTAACGCTTTGTACCGTATTTTATAACAGTCTGGGATTTAATGGAAATAGGGTGTTCAAAATAGGCCAACCGTTAAAATTTAAAGCGCAATGAAACTGACATAAATATTAATGTCAACTTCTATACGATGTCAACATTTTCCACTTGTAAAATTGGTTTAAACAGGGTCGGAAAGAGATTCATTGATGTGTTTATGGACGATTTTTGAATCATTTTACATTGAAAGCAATGTGGGTGACATTTTGAGGAAATATGGGAAGCTTTGAAGTTTGGAAAGGATATAAAAATGTCGCTTTTAGATGTCGGTAAGTCTAATTAGGAACTGCTCAAGGGAGCAAGAATGTCGGATAAATTATATTAAAGAATGGTTAAGTCTGTCATATTGTATGATTGCTTGTTAGTATTACTTATTAGAGTGTAATAAATAAATTAGTCAGCTATTTAGATGATTGGTTTGATTGATGTGATGTTTGATGTTTAGAAGAAGGGGGCGCTAATTAATTTATTTGACTTTCATTCCTGACATTTTCTGTTTATCATGAATTATCCTATTGATTTACTACAGTATTCGTTTATCCAAGTATTATTTAGAATCTGAATACCAACTTTTTTTTTTCATTTACGGAATACTCCCTTTTTCATGTTTTTTTATTATTTTAAAATTCTCAAGGAGACGGTGCAACCGTTTTCCCAAGAGATATTACCAAAGATATTGTGATATATAAGAGTTGTTCTATCCGCAGTTTTTACTGGGTGGGACTGCGCTTCCGGGTGTCGCCGATATTGTTTTTCAATTAACGAATAAACTAAATGAACGAATAAACTAAATGAACGAATAAACTAAACGAACGTTAAACTAATTGAACGAATTATTTCCGTATTCAAACTATATTGTTAACCAATACTGATGGACACTTAAAAAATCAACGAAATTAAAAAATTATTTTCGTATGCAAACTTCTCCGATTAGGTAGTATTCCGCCGACGGTCGCGCGGACATCATAGCATCTCTTTTGAATTTCAATATCTTTGGATATTACCAATGTTTAGCTATCGGAACAATCGATAATTTGTGTTATTTTTTTTCTAATTACCAACATAATTATGCAATTCTCGCGATTTAATCCAACGCTGCTTTTACGTGGGCGATTTTAATGCTTTTGAATTTATATTATTTTTAATTTTGCCATAGACTTCGCCCACGTAAAACGCATATTTTTAGTAAGACTCAATTATAATGGGTGTGTAGGATAACCTTCGGAATTATCTTAATTATGACTTAACCTTCTCCTTCCTTAACTCCAACCCTTCCGCACTCCCTTCAGCCTCAAAACATACCCCAATTAGGAATGTCATGGTCACACTTACTCCTTTGGCACTTTACGGCGGTATTCGCATCAAAGTTAAACTGGGGTACATTCATTCGCCAGCATTAAATAATTTATCAATGCTCAAGTAATGGCAGTTATAATATTTATGTTATAATATGTATCCTAAATATGGTGACAATTTATTCGAACCGAACACGACACAAACGACCCAAATAGGTTAGGTATCTGGTATTAATAATTTCAATTTGTGCTGGTTTATTGGTCAAATGAAACGTAACTCTGCGAATATAACGAGACACATTCCTCATACATTACGAAGGAAATATCTTGTTCGGAGCAACCCCTCGACCAGGGGTGCACAGTCTTGTTTACAGTAGGGTCAATGTAGCCTTTGAAAAAAATTGTTTACAGGCCGCGAATGGTTCAAGTAGGTATTTCATATATTGCTTGTGAGACATTTGTGAATCCTGAAAAAATAACACTTTTACATGTAATTTAAACTTGCGAATAGATTTCTTTTACGTTAACTCCACTTATGAGGCCCCGAGGAACAATTTCCCTCAAGGCCTACGTCAACTTTGGGGGTGATGTGTGAAGGGTGTTTTGAGAAAAGGAAGGTTAGCAACCTGTAACGCAAAATAAACAATTTCTACCACCAAAACCGAAGACCTGTGATAAAAACGACATGCCCTTATAACCGATATATTTGTACATGTTTAATCGTCAGACAAAATTTTAGATTTTCAAGGCCGAAAGTTTTATCGTGATTAGTTTTTGGGTTATTATACCCTGTTGCGTTTCCTCCTTTTTTAACCTCTAAATTCTGGCTGAAGAATCGGAAAGCGCAACACGGGATTAGTTGAAATGAACCAATTATTTTTTAAAATAAGCTCCACACAGGAGGCCCTGAGGAAAATAATTTCCCTCAGTTTCTCAGGTTTTTTTAAGGAAAGGAAGGAGAGGAGAGTTCTGGGCAGGAAAAAGGTTTAAGGGGTGGTTGGAAATATGGGGTTCAGTGTGACCTGGTCATCCGCCTCCAAGAGTCAACTCTTCCATCAGCGTCAACTCCAGTCAACTCTTAGATCAGCGACATCATCTGCAATCGGAAGGTTGAAAGAACCTAAGCGAAATCCGAACACTAATTTTGGTGATTGTGCATTCGGAGTATCCGGCCCTGGGGCTTGGAATAAACTTCCTATGGAATTAAAACGCATAACCAGCCCAACAGAATTTAGATCCAAACTTAAAACTCACCTATTTAAACACTCATTTCCATAAATTCGCTATTCCATTCAAATATTGCTATCCAATCTGTTGTTGAGCGATGAATTATCTTATTGCGGTTGAGATCGACGATTAAATTCATTCATTCATTTAAGATACCTATGCTTTCCTTTAAATACAGTTAACCCATTAAAATCATTTTCAAAACCGTGTTATAAAATTGTAATATTATGTACGAACTTCCTTCTTCTTCTGGCGCTAACAATATTAATATTAAAAAACGGGTATAAAATAATTTGTAAAATGTGTAGAATAAAATATGCATGTATGTATACATGTATATATAAAATCATCAAACTGCTTCGACTTGCAGCAATAACTTTCTTCTCTGTCTGTACCTATATCGGTATTTATTGTTATATGTAAATACATATTTTAATTGTAAATCTCTAATGTTATGTCACATTTGTAAATATATATGTATGTCACTAGTTTTCAGTCAGTAGTAATATAAGTCTTAGTCGTAAGTCACTAGCTATGTACATATAAGTCTTAAATGTAAGTACCTAGTTATTATTTTGAATCTTAGTTGTAAGCCTATCGTATTAATTTTATTTTATTGTATGCTTATATGTACAGCGCCCTTGAGGTGATTTTTCACGAAAACGGCGCTTTATAAATCAGCCAAATATTATTATTATTATTATTACGACCTAGACAAACCTCACCCCATAAATCCGGGCACCCCTGCTAAATCACCAAACATAGCGAACCACTTGAGGTGACCTATGGCAGAGGTGTTGGTTATCCAATAAAGGTTCCCGGGGCGGCGGTACCCATTCCCGCCTCCCAAATTGATGCCCTTAGATTCAAAGAATTTCCAAAAACTCTGGTGTGATTTTTCAACTTTTTTGTTTCTGTGCCTTTCTCGCTGAGATGAATTACGATTATATATTTTTTTTTAAATTCACATCTATAAAGGTAAAACAAACACATTATTCTAATCTGACTGCCAATAACGAAAGAAATAAAAACTGCAATCAGTTCGTTGAAATCTAGAATCTGATGATGCCTTTTTATCAGTTGGTCGTTCTTGTAAATCAATTTGAGCCGCAGGCAGCCCGCGGGCCGCATTTGTAAATCCCTGCCCTAGACCCCCAGACCCGTCTCCGTCAATGCCTTCCCGCGGAGAGCCTTGCCAAATAATGGTCTGCCCCCTTGACAAATATGAACATTTCTCCTCGTGTACCCCATTAAGTAATATGGGGTTCCTAGTGCCGCAAATAAATCCCACCAAAAGCTGGCCAATATTGAGGGTTGCGATATACCCATATTATTTATTTTCAGAGGATATTTGTATGCACTCGAAATACTCGTATTTCCTTTGGCTACCCAAACTTCAACCTATGTTTGATTTGGAAATTTTCATGATTTATTTGTTAATTTTTCAATGATATCTGTTATTCATTCGGAATATTTATTGTTTAACTGATAATTTGTAAATATCCCAAGCGATTAAATTTTAATGCGGTATATTTGTTTTGGAAACGGATCAAATTGATATGAGCTTATTTTAATAATGTGGGAATTTGTGTTAACAATTTTAGAGTCTTCTGATTAAATAAATGCGTTCTGTAAATGCACCTTATAAAAAATAAAAAATTATATATTAATAAAAAAACGTTCATGCAAATATTTTTTTACTAAATATAGATACCTACCACTAGCGTGTCGGTACTTTTTCTTTTTTTGTTAAGTTACTTCTTATAGGAGTTGGGACCCTCCAAAAATCATTGAAATTGTCTGGTTTGAGCAACATCAACAGACGCTCAGTAATCAAACTAGACAATACATTTTTTTAAAAGCAAAACGTACAGACCTTTAGTATTTTCGTCTAATATTGTAGTTAGTAAAAAAATCTTTAAAGTTGGTCCAGTTTTGCAAACAAAAACTAAAATTGTTTTAAAATCTAGATAAAATAATCTTTCCAATGTGTTTATTAGAAATTAAAAAAAATATTTTGAAATATTTAATTATTGATATTGAAAATGTATGAAAATGTAATAACCGAACCGGTATACGGTTTTGGGAATACGCGGCCGGGTCTTTTTTTTTTATCACTTTGACTTTTCAACCGAGGGGTTGAGTTGATTTCATTCTGAGTTGTTTGGTCACCTAAGGATATTATTAGGACAACACGAATTACCAAAGAAAATTCAATGAGAAGAAAATACGAACAAATAAAATTAATTTTAAATATGAAAACGTAATATTAATTTTTACTAAAAAAATAAATGTACGTATTAAAGGATTGTATTTGGAGATACGTAATTATGTATCTATTTTAAAACAATAAATAAATAAACAAAATACAATTATTAAATTAATTTGGTTAAACCAAAGTTCAGACCGCTAATAAATTGCTCATTAATTAATATTATTATTACATCATACTCCTAATCACAATATAAATACCTACTTATTACAGAAACCACACCATTATTAAAATAAATTATTATTTGATTTACAAAATAATCAATTGATGGTGCTCGTTTGACTTACGAAGGCTGTCAATCAATCATACTTAATGGCAATAAGCAATGTAAATGTTGTATGAAAATAATACAGTGTTCTCGTTTACCCGAGGATAAAAGGCAAAGTTCTCATCACGAAATAATAATACGTACCGTTTTTCGTATCGACAGAAGGTTCATTTGCAACGATGATTGACGTACGCTTATGATTATTTTGTGGCTAAGAAAACAAATTGTAAAAATATTAACATCTGCTTTTATGTAATGGTTTTTTACGAAACGGGTCAGCTGTCTCTCACCCGGAGCACCCCGGGCACTCGGGCTTAAATTGCATTGCAACGTTTGGGGGAACTTTGAAAAATCGTTTTATTGCGACCAGTTAAATAATTCTTATCTTAATGACTGTAATAGTATTATAAAGATATGGCGCATGGCCCACGCATATATCGGTATGCAGTTTGCTCTGACGGGGAATAAATAATATATGTAAAACATGCATGAAAAAAGGCGTTAAAATTGTTCACGCAACGGCAGTCTTTTCACCTTTTTAACTGTGTAATAAGTATCATTTTATTGTTAATTTATTCCCTATTATCATGTGATGTACGAGTATATCATTTTACTCTAATTTGTATTAACGTGAACTAGTTATGGAAATATGCGTTAAGGTAAAGAAATGTGCGGAATAATTTGTATAACTATATTTCTGAGCTACTCCTGTAGGTTCCATGACAATTGATCACCCGGCAATTGGCTCCCCGATTTACTTATATATATATAATATGCAGTCGGTTTAGGGAAACTACGGTATACCTACTACAAAAGTACAAAAAATCAACACTATTCGTTTATTGTCCAAACCAACTTATTATTAAAGGTATTTTCGAATTCTGTTTTAGGTTTGAAATTGGTAAATTACGCACAAACAAATATAATATATGCATGTATTTTTAAATACCAAGTTTAATATCATAAAACCAAATACATCTGTCTGAAATATTAATTTGTTGCTATCAATTTGAGAACCTGCTATAATAAAAAAAGTAATGCAATGTAAACGATTATTTATTTTCCACAGTCCTCTGTTATGTAGGAATGTAGGCAGTAGATCAATTCCATTTATTATAGTCAGATGAATATCATTTATGCATTTATCCCAGGAACAAAGGACTTAATATTTATTGCATGCGAATGTGAAATATATTTTTTCCCGTTTTGTTGGTGCTTTGAATAAATGAGAGTTAATAGGAATTCCATGTAGTTGGCTCGTGTGCTGTTAAATAATAATAGTTTTATTTCCTTCTTAAATTCTAAATGCCAAAGCTAAATTGGACGCAAGCACGTGACAGGTTCGTAATGAGCCTCACAGTGCCATAATTTTGTTTGATAACATTTGCCGTTAAATCATACATACTCTACTTTCCCTATGTTCTAATTAAAAGAAAAATGGTGCGACAGAAACAGGCTGAAATAACAGTATTAAGCAAACGTTTATTTTATTTTATTTTATTTTATTTTATTTTGCAGAAACAAACAGTACATAATTACACATTAGAAAGTAGTTACAAGTTATAGAGTTAATACAATAATTGGTAACAATGACATGTCGCTGTTATATAGTATATGTTTTTATGTGACAAATGATGCATTTTACCTATATTTAATTAATAAATTATTGAGGGAGAGGGGTAAGGGTGTGTGTGTGTGTGTGTGTGTGTGTGTGTGTGGATGTGTGTGTTATGTGTGCAAGTTCAGTGTGCTAGAAATGTTTTTCTTAAATAAAGGAAGGGAATCAAAAAATATGTCGATATTTGTACTTGTTTGAATTGAGTTGAATCTTTGAAGGATGCGGGATATGGGGGAGTTGGCTGCAGCGTTCTGGCTGCAGCGTACTGGTTGTGTAAAAAAGGTTGGTGTGGCGAGTTCTTTTAGATGGGATGTTAAAATTTATTTGGGATAGGAGTTCTGGGCAGTCTATTTCGTTATGTATTATTTTATGGAGAAATGTCATGTATACTCTTAAGATAAAATTAATTTGTTGAAATTGTTTCATTCGAATTTATATTTTAAATAGCTGGTTCCCGGCATGCGTTGCTATGCCATTTTATAAATAAATTGTTTCTCCCCGCATGTCCTTTCCCATTCCCCTTCCGCCTCCCCTTCCTCCCCGCGTCCCCGTCCCAACTCGCGTTCCCACTCCACCTTTTCCATCTTCCCTCTCCCCACTCCACTCCCCCCCTTCTCCCGTCCCTCGAACCCTCCTACCGAGTTCCCCTCCCCCCTCCCAGGTACCCCTCTTCCCCTCCCGGGTTCCTCTCCCCGCCTCCCGTGAATCACCTACCCAAGTTCCCCTCCCCCTTCCCGCATTCCATACATTCAGTCCCGGTACATTCAGTTTTCAAACAGCTCGCGTGCAACCAATTGCAATTTATTATTACAATTTTCATAATGCCAGAGCTCAGCTCAGATTTATAAAAACCATGTCCTGACAATGACAAACACAAAAAAAAGAACTATCCAATTTGGTGTAGTCGTCACATTTCGGTTATTCATTTATATTTATATAGATAGATTAAAAACAAAAATTAGTCTTCGAAAATCGATTTCGTATTTGTATTGACTTTTCCGTTATTTATTTTTGGGGTGTTATGCCGTGTTGCTCTACCTCCTTCTTTAGCCAACGTTTTGGGCAGCGTTACAGTGTGAATGTTTCCCTGACCGCTCCCCCACTTCTTAACCTTTTTTCATACATCTGCTCTAATGATGGACACTCTAACGCTGTCCGAAACGTTGCCTAAATAATGATGTAGCAGAACACGGCATATCACCCCAAAAATAAATAACGGAAATACTCTTGGCCGTGAAAATCTTTGATCATATCTGTGTTGACTTTGTTCACATGGCTTTTGTTTTAATTTGTTTTATATTATAGTACTCTATAATATAAAACGATTGATATCTTTAAAACTCGCGCCAGATGGGAATGCAATGCTTGTTCTACCGCTATTTCATTTAATGGCGCTCCCAAGAGTAATCATTAAATTCTTCGTCGTCCGAGATACCCATAAGGCAACCCAATCTCAACTACCTAAACAGTTGACATTTTCGGGATTTTAAACAGTCGTTTTCCGGTTTGTTCTTGTGCTCAAAAGCTCGACTGTAAAGTTTCCCAGTCTTTTTCTTCCCTTGCCCCTTTGCCTGCAGTCTCTTCAAGCCCCAAGTTTACTCCAAACCTTTCTTAAGAAAATTCTCCACATAGTATTTCCAAAGAAAGACTTGTGGAATCCTTTGTAGAAGAAATTTTTAAACCTTTTCCTGAACCGTCCGCAGTTTTGTATAGCGGTGCTGATCTCGTGAATAAAAATATATTTTCCTTCAGAATTGTGTATTTATTTATTTTACAAAAAGATGGGTCAAAAGAAATTATTTTGATCACGATTCCCAGAGTGTCCATTTGAGCGAAAACAATAAATTGGCCGCAGTTTCAATTTTTATTTTCAAAAAATACTTCCGACATTGAAATTTGATTGAAATTCCTGAGCCGGTCAATGAGCTTATTGATGTGAAACAAAATTTTAATTGCTTTCCTACAAAGGCCATCCGCTTTACTCGAAAACCCCCTTTAAAAGCCTTTTTAATCGTCTTATCTGACCCGCTACCTATCAAGCTAAGGGTCGTCAACTCGATGTAAGATTAACTTCAACGGGCAGTTAAATCATTAGTCTTGCGGTACTGTAATCTAGAACTCACGGTTAAGCTCACTGAAACATCAAATAAACCCTTATCTCTTACCAAGAAATTCTCTTACGAATAATATCAGGGCCGCCGCTAGATGGCGAATCAAACAAACACCCCAATTTATCAGTAGATAGTCTACTAATCTAAAAAATGTTGTCCTGGTATCATATATATGCATCCACGAGTGAAACAGCTGTCTCAAGTTTTTAATAGTGAATATTACGTCATTAGTGTTTTTACTTTTACGACGCGACGGTTTGGCCTTGCCTCTGTCTATATATTTCTTTGTGTGTTCCGTTTCCAGTTTAAAATGATGGCCATGCGTGTTCCATCCCTCCAGAGCGTGGATCCTACTACTAGCTGTCAAATCTAAATAATCAAAATTAGGTTTTTTTTTGCATTAGCTCCACACACCTATTTCATCTTTGGGGATGCTGTAGAGGGTTTTTTTAAGAAAAGGAAGGAGAGGAGAATTCTAGGAAGGAAAAGGGTTTAAGGGGTGGTTAGGAATCTGGGATTTAGTGTGTCCTCCAAACTAGACAAACCTCATCCCATGAACCCGGGCATCCCGGCTAAATCACCAAACGTAGTGAACCTCTTGGGATGACCTATGGCAGAGGTGTTGGTTATCCAATAAAGGTCCCAGGGCGGCGGTACCCATTCCCGCCTCCCAATTTAACTGCCATTAAAAGTTATTAAAAAATATTATTATTGAGATAGTGACGTTTTTTGGACAAATTGCGTAATTTCTTATATGAAATTTAAAAAAAAAACTTAATATATTTTTGGTCTATCATTAAGAAGATTGGGTAATTTAGCAACTACCTACTTACAAATCTTATGCTTTCAGAGGAAATTTTTATTTTGATTGATTAAATAAGGGAAAATTTGAAACATTCTTCCTGCACGCGAGGTCTACTATTCACAGAACTACAAGTATATGAGTAATTGGGTTTTTCTCCCTCACGTGTGAACAATATTTTAAAAGCCGGAATATTATCTTCATTATTAAGTCCATCTTAGAGTGCGTTTCTCAAATTGTCTAATGAGTTTAAATATATCTACCTTGCACTCTTTTCGGTTCCACTCATTATCTCATTCACGGTTTAGACATGATTTGCCGATGCATACGCCTTATGAATCTCATTTTGTGAAGTTAAAAAAATCAAAAATTACTTGTTACTTTTGTAGCATACTTCTTTTTGTAATAATTTATCTCAGATCGCCGAATCAATTAAAATAAATCAAATCGCAAATTCAAGAGTCCACCGCATGTTTCGTCCGCCCGCGTGCACAGCACACATTACCTATAAGAATACGGCGCCCCTGAATAATGGTCGTCGGCTGCTCTTAATTTTTTATTGGAGCACCCTAAATCTAAAGTCCGTTAAGTTTGAGCCATTTTAGTGCGTGTTATCTGTCTCACGAGTGAATTATCATCAGACTAAATACTTGGGCGATATTAAATACGTAATGGCATTTTTATGTCTGCGGCGGTCCTATATTTCCCGCATTCCCCAGCCAGCGGGTGTTGTGGTATTTTATAAAACACTATCACACATTAAATGTGACTTGCCTATCAATCATACGTGACCTCTTTTTATTTTCATTTTTTCTGTAAATTATTATGGCGTTTGCGACCTGTGTTTGAAAATAAGCCTTTTTTACGGTGCTAATCTAAATATTATCAACTGGGAGTATTTTTACGGGTTGAATATATAACGTTGCATATTATAATTTTACTGGACAAACCCGTGAAAAATCATAGATTATTTTATTTATTGTAGGATTTGTTAAGCTGAAAGTATTCATAAAAAAAATATTTATCTCAGGACCATTGCCTTTCAAAAACCAATATAATCGATTTTAGAGACGATCAGAAAGTTACCTTTTAAACAAAACAAACACCGTTAGTAAACTTGAAAAATTACGACATCTGTCAAACATTTAAACTAAAACAAATACACATTTATTAAAATATTAAATAATTAATTAAAATTAATTAATTTTGGTAACTACTTTATCATTTATCTCACTGTGAGTTCCAATTTTGAAAATCAAACCAAATCTAAATGTTAGAGTTCATTGAAGGAAACCCAACGGATTAGATTTTTTACAATATTACTTATTTATCTTGTAGAATGTAGTGAATATTTAACAAGTACCTATGTTTAAAAAAAAAATCATATTCAATATCTGTCGTATCCAGTGGGACTACGACAGGGTTCCTTCAATAATTGGGGCATATTTTGAGGTGAAAAGTAAGGTTCGGATTTACCTGTCTATTCATACAAGCTTTTCGAATAAAGCTAAAGCGATTTGAATTAACGTTTCGGTACTGAGTTCTGGCCTTTCTCCTCCCAGATATCGAGATAGAATCAAAAGTCTTACCATTCCGCTAAAAAATCGTCGAATAGCAATATTTTGAATTATTAATTGTTTTTGTCTTTAATTCGTACAACACCATTCAATTGTCAAAACAATTACATAAATCAAGTTTAATACATTCCTTATACTTCAATTATTTATTTTGTTATTATTGCAACAGCTGTTTCGGCGTTCAAAATTTTTTCAAACTGTGGTTGTAAGTTCAGACGACTTATTTATATGATTTTATTTACCCCCTCCCAATTTCAATTTTCAACGTGCCTAAAATGATTTATTACCGGTTAAAACAATTTTCTAAAAAAATAATTGTGACAAAAGATTCTCTCTTCTGTTGTTGGGTATTTTGAAATCTGTTTTCCTCCCGTTAAATAATAATGTTTTCTTTATTCTTAATTGTCTAATAAAGACGTGACCATTATTGACTTATTTAAATGTTTTATGTTGTTTAGGTTTTGTGAACCAGTTACGGATTACTTTACTATGCGTCGTATTAAATGCTGAAAAGTAAAAGTTTAATGCAATACTACTGGAAATGAAAAGTCAAAGTACATTTGACAAAGGTTCGGGTTTATTCATGTTATTATTCAAGGATTTTTTTTCCCCTGAGGAAAATAATTTCCCACAGGGCCTATGTCATCTTTGAGGATGCTGTGTGGAGGGTCTTTTTGAGGAAAGGAAGGAGTGAACAGAGACCCATGTTGTAGGAGGGAGGATACACAGAGGCCGGTAAATCGTTCCACAGCCGAGCTGTTGATCTCAAGAACGAGTCGTAAAAGCGACCCGTTCTCATGTGACTAATGTGAACCGTGTACAAATGTTGGGCGCGTGTTGGCGTGTTTCCCGACTATGCACTGGTGCCGAGGGGATTAATGACGCTAGTTCCTCGGAGCATCTGCCATTGTAATACCGGTAGAACAAAGACAGCATTCCCACCTGACGCCTGTGCTCTAAATATTTCAATCCGTCTGTTAAGATGGGAGAATCTATCAAACGGATTGCCCGTTTCTGCACAGAGTCAAGGATGATTTTAGTTATAGTTAAGATTTAAATGCTGTTACTTCAGAGCATGGATGGATTCGTCGTACTCGATGAGTCCTCTTTGATTTCCTTTATATTCTAGAGAGAACCAAAATTTCTAATGGCTACCTACGTTGTTACATGTCAAGACTTCTTCTACAAAAAGATTAGGAACCACTTACTTGTTAATGGGCGCCATACTCCTGCGATACAGGGTAAAATATATTGTAAACTACTTCATATCTAATTGTTGTGGTTGCTGGTTAGCTTCGTGTCTCCAGAAGTCACCTTCCTGCTGCTCCAAAAGGGACCCGATGCGTTGCCTCCTAATCAAATCTCGGAACTGACGTTTGCAATAGATGTCTCTGGTCGCGGTTCAAAAACCATTGAGTGACATATCAGTAGAATTCCTGTAACTAAGCATTTACTGCGTTACAAACTTACTGAGAAGTTTAAAATTAAAACTCTTCAAAACGAAATGGGGACTATATAATTATATCTGTTATTAAAATTAATGTAAGATCCTTTCATTTTATGTGTAAGGGTTTATTCTAGTTGTCAACCGGAACGCGATTATTCGAAAGTGCTCTTTTATTATAATATCGTATACATGGATAATGTAGTTGAATGTAGTTTGAGAACGCTCTTCCTGTCTGATCGATATAAGTAGTTTTACAGTCGACTTAATTCGTATATGCCACTATTATTAAGATGAAGCCATACTAAATAATGCAAAATCATACAAAATCGTATGTTTTAGTTTTGAAAATTTGACCGCTTAGAAGTATTATAGATGCTTCAATTAAATACTGCGTGTAGAACATACCTTGGCCCTTAAAAATATCGGCCATTTTTTTATAAGTATTAGGTCTATAAAAAACATTTTTAACTGAAAACTCTCCTACTTATAAACACTTTTTCGGATATGGTTTTATTGCATAATGTGGCAAATTCAGTTTCTTTTATAATTATCGCGAAAAAAAATGATATTTACGCCTGAACCTCACAAAATAAAATATAATATGCATTTTCGCGTTGGTATTTTTGACATCACGGCGACAATACGGCAGTCGACGAATTTATTATGTCAAAGTGAACCTTATACCATCCACCGAAGAACGACTGGCAGCCGCCCCGATTTTCTGTCATTACTCCTCCGAACGGAGCGGAGAGAAGACATGTTATGTTCCGCGCCGCTTATTTTCGTGAAATCAATTTAAAAATTCCGTTTTATTACTATAAACAATGCATAAAAAAGGAATTAATGTTTTTTACAGGCCTTTACGAAATCAACATGTAAAAAAAAAATCTCAAATATCTTTTCCAACCTTTCCAAAAGCTTTTTCTCAAGTATTTTTAAACTCCTGCCATAAAAGGGCGTGAATTCCGATTTCGATTTTTTCCTGTACTAGTGGATCGCCTTAAGTTTAATAATTATATTATGAACATTTTGCTGAATATTCTACTAGAACAATATATCCAAAGGGAAATTATTCCGAAGAACATCTCTCATCTAATTCAACGGTTCGTAATATTTCCGTTTAAATCAAAATACTAGAACCTTATTGTCAAGAATTTGGACAAATATTGAATCCGTTTCTTGGAAAACCCATCAATTGTATTTGAAGGCGTTGTGAAATTACAAAGGGCCTTTGACAACTGTGACTCACTACTTCACCGGGCCAAACATTGCGGATGACATAATATTGTCGCTAGGATATTTGGTTTTGATTATGAAATTCATTTAAGTATTCTTTGCAATGTGTAAATCTTGTTTCACTTAAATTAGTAATGGTTTTTGTGTTTAATTCGTAGACATTCATTTACTTATTAAATTTTTTATTTAAATTAAATTTAATAATGTTATTAAAAAGTTCTGCAAGTATTTCAGTTATTATTTTTGAAATTAATTTAAACATTGACGTTTAGAATCCTATAAAAAAATCCTCTCAAAGTGGTTTAACCATAGTTTGAAAATGGCCTTGTAATCCGAAACAACTGTAACCAAAATTAAAACTAAAATACTTGCAGAAACAGAAATTAAATTTTAAAGAATTAACTTTAATTATTTTGACGACCTCCGTGATTACGATCCTTATCTACGAATCCGAAGTTTGCGAGTTTAAATCCCGACGAGAGCAAATAATATTTTATTATTGTAAGTTTGCTGCACGTTTGAGAGTGGAAAATACTTTCAGTATTGCTCCGGTGAAAGACAACCATTCAGAATTGTAACTTTGCTTGAAATGGTTTTAGTTGTGTTTGGTGATCAGATTTGCATAGCCAAGGTATACCCCCCACATCTTCCCCTCCCTGAACCTTCAAACTCACAACATATCTCGATCGGGGATGCCATAGTCGCAATGGCTGACAAAAATATATTACTCATAAAAATAAGAACAAACACTTTACTTATTAAGCTCAAATTACAAAACCAAACCTTTTTAAAAAGAAAATCACGTTAACGTATATTTTACTAATAGAATAACCTCTGGTACGGTTATATTGGATTTTTGAAGATTATTTACTGTCAACCGACTGAAGTTTCTGCGCTATGAATTTGCTAGTAGAGATTCATAGACAATGCAAGTGATGGAAGCATGTAATGAGTGAGATTACGAAAGGGATGCTTCAATGATTTGAGCATTTTGAGCGGATGAACGAAGTAAGCAGTCTAAGGATAATATATGACGCAAATCAGAAAGGTAGAAGTCGGGGACGCCAGAGGAAAACACGGCACGATCAAGTGAACCGAAATCTTGAGTCGGGCTTTGTCGAGGTCAGAATAACAGAAGAGTATGAATGTGAATAAAGCACGGGTGTGTGCCAAGACTGGTTTGTTTGGCGTCAAACGGTAAGATGGTTAGTTAGTTAGTTTGCTTGTTTCTTTGCTATTTTTTAGCTATCTTCAACTCAGATAATAAAAATAAGTCTCAAATAAAACCAGAAGGAAACAAAAATTTAAAGACATGCTCGCCACTAATTGGTTATAAATTAATTAATCTCTTTCAATTTTATTTTCGATTTTTCAACCTCTGCCATTTGTCCTTTCCACCAAACGATATAAGAGGAATAGGTATGTACCTACCTATATTGATGTAACTTGAATTTATGTCTTTCGCAGTATTATCCCTTATACACAGATGTCCTTCGTGAATAATTGAG
This sequence comes from Limnephilus lunatus, assembly GCA_917563855.2. Taxonomy (NCBI): domain Eukaryota; kingdom Metazoa; phylum Arthropoda; class Insecta; order Trichoptera; family Limnephilidae; genus Limnephilus; species Limnephilus lunatus. The sequence goes on from OU830599.1 coordinate 3,583,390, forward strand.
ATCGGAAAGTGCCATCTGAATTATTTAATTAACATTTCACTGGGAATTTAAGATGAGACGGTCGAATTGGCAGAATAACAAGGATTCCTGTCTTGGCTACAAAGAATTTATTAGTATGTCCTTAATGAAACGTTCCCATTGAAGTAACGAGTTACAATAAAGCAGACGCCATTTAACTCACTTGTCAAGACTTCCGATATTAATTCGCTTCCACTAACTCGCAACATTCCTCCTTGCATTAACATTCAAAGGCCCGGTATATCAGTTGGTTATAAGCTCGGCTTGGTTGGAATGTCAAGCTTAGCACAGCTTGGAACATAATCCGTATGTAAGTCGAAAGCCTAGATGTCACCAATATTACGCGCATTTTCTATGAATTTACTAGAGGTACGTGATTATTTTTTCTATCAGTGGTTCCCAACCTTTTTTGACCAGGGACTACTTTGACATTTATTTGTGCTCACATGGACCACAAGGTACAAGAATGATGAATTGTTAATCATAAAATAATCTTTTATAAAAAATTCAACTCACTCGATAATTCAACTTTTTTATATGTATACCGCCTAAGAATCCCAACTGCTCCCGTCTGGAGCCAGTGAGACTATGGCATCCCCAATTGGGGTATGTTGTGAGGCTGAAGGTAATGAGGAGAGGAAGGTGGGGAAGTACCTGGCTATTCAGATCTGGTCACCAAACACGGCTAATGCCATTTCAAGCAACGTTTCAATTCTGAATGGTGGTCTTAAACCAGGGCGATACGTAGAGTATAATCCACTCTGGAACGTGCCGCAAATATACTGTATATTATTTTAAATGAGTAAATTGTGAAATAACACAAATTAATCAAATTATTCGATCCCGCAACCTTCGGATTGCCAGTCAAGAGCCTTACCACTAGACTACGCCGGCCGTCGTTAAAATTAGGTCACGTGCACTAAGAGTAGGTACTTATTATACAATAAAAAATAACATTTTGAATCGAAGGCCACACGTAAAGCATTACTAGCTTTCAGTCGATTTCGGGACTGTTTTTAATTACAAGCAAACGTCTTGTTTACATAAATAAGTCGTGGAGGAGAGCACAAGACAGCGCAAGCGATTGTCCGAATTTTAGTCTATTAGGAAATTGCTTTTATACACTAAAACTAAACAAATACACTAAAACTAAGAGAAACAAATTCAAACGCATTCTTGCAATTACTATCATTTTGCAATTCAATGTGATCTTCTTTGACTTCTTCAGCTACCTCTCCATCATGAATACCAAAAGAGTTACGAATCATCTTTTGGATACCTTTCGATTCGGTTTTGTAGTAAATGAATAAATATTTCGTGGACCACATTTAAGATCTTGCGGACCACCTGTGGTCCACGGACCACTGGTTGGGAACCACTGGTCTACATGAACGGTACATCTATGCTCTCTACTGTAATCTTTATCGGGACATCTTTATCCGCCAGGAAATCGCGATATTTAAAATCGACAGCAGTTTATTTTTAGGTGGGTTTAATTAACGAGTTAATTTTTGATAAAGTTCCTCACTTCAATCAACATGGTGCTAAATGCGATTACACTAATTAGTATTTGTTATTAGTAATTAGTATTTGTTTTGCTAGAGCAAGTGCACTATTAATGAAATTAACCGCTGAAAACAAACTGTCCTGACATTAGCGTTTTTAAAATCTCTTATCAGACTATTTTTGATTGATTATCAATTAAAATCATCGTTACTTCTCATTGCTTGATGAATGTAATAGTTTGTACTTGTAAAATTAGGCAATTTACGTATATTTCGGTGGAAAGTATTCAAATATGATTTACGTAAATGTCAGAGCTGGCATATAATTGCTAGTGCCTCGGCGTCTAAAATAGGAACTATTCTACGGCTTATCAAAGCTGGGGCGGTAGATTTAGCCCGCTTAAATTGGAGCGAGGAATGTCGTACATAGCAAGGATATAGACTGGCTATACCGGGCCAAATTCGTGTTCTCGTGTTCAATATACGGGTACTTAATCCCTTGCATGCGATGATATAGTAGTTAATAATAGTTGGATGTCATCAAAATTGTCTTGCATAATTAAATACTAATAATGACTTTCAAGGATGCCTAAAATGTTTATTTGCTTTACATTGCATCGGTATGCGGTATCTAATAAGATAATAAGGAAATACGAATGCAATGAAATTACTACTTTAAACCATTTTTAAAAAATTACAACTAATTTATCATCATCATTATCACTCTTGGCTCTACAACCCCTGGTAGGTCTTGGCCTCCTCAAGAGTCTTCCTTCACTCATCTCAGTTTTGTACCAGCTCTCTCCAGTTTAGAAGCTCCAAGGTATATATATCTTTAAGGACGTTGTCGCTCCATGTTAATGTTGGTCTTCCCAGACTCCTTCGCTCTATCAGTCTTGAGTTCAGCAGGGACTTTAGTGCTTGATGCTCGGTCATTTTCTCCACATGACCCAGCCTCCGAAGTCTTCTCAGTTTTATAAACTTTGTGGCGTTTAGCTCCTTAAACATAGTATATAGCTCATTGTTGTAAGGTCTGTGCCAAAATCCATTTTCTAAAATTAATTTATAGATTAGAGCTTATTTATGCACACTTAAATCAACAAAAATATGCTATGTTTTTAGATTTTCACGGCCAAAAGCATTTCCGTTGTTAGTTTTTGGGATGTCATGTCGTGTTGCGCTACCTCCTTCCATAGCCGACGTTTCGAACAGCGTTGCAGTGTCCATCATCAGGGCAGATCTGGCAGATCCGACGATGTGATCTGCCGGATCTGCCCTGATGATGGACACTGCAACGCTGTCCGAAACATCGGCAATAGAAGGAGGTAGCGCAACGCGGCATAACATCCCAAAAACTAACAACGGAAAAAACAAAAATATGTTTTTCGTGCCTGATATATCTTCCCTTTACATATCAATAATATTACATACTAAAAAAAATTATGAGCAATTGTCAAAAAGTGATTGAAAGTAACCCGGGTTTAAGGTAGTACTAAGTACTAACTAACAATACACACATTCTTGCAAAATTCAAATATATTTTCCTTAGGGCCGCATGTGTGGAGTAAAAAAAAAAATTAAAACGTCATGTGCAATTTTTTTCACGTTTAATGACTTTTAAAAATACCACTTTTTTGAGTTGTCGTGGAACCTTATATTATATATATTTCCTTCTCCGGCCAGTTAGTTGAATTTCGTGTCATCACTTCTTCTTTAGCTGTTCTTCTGTCCTCTTTTGTGGGTAGATAAAGTCTTGAACAGTTTTATTCTGTTTTTATCAGTTTTGGAACTCTACGTAGTTAAGCCTTGACGGAACCTTTCCGTGTATCCTATAGTTTCTTATCCTAAGACCTCTTGGAATTCCTCCAGTTTATTGTAACTAGCTTTAAGATTTTATCTTTCGTCTTCCCTTCATTGTATTTTTTCTCGGACTGTCGAAGACGTGCTTTGCAAGCTTTCTCCTTTAAGAGCCTCACTTAATTTTGTAGTAATAAAATTAATTTTTATAATTCTTGATCCAACTAGGCACATAATACAGAAAAAACATTTCGTGTTTTATTTTTGAAGTCTACGGATTTCTGGGAAAGTTCGAGCGCCGGCCAGTTAATCTTTACCGAGAACTGATAAATAGTTTGCAGGTTTACCCAGCCGCAAGCTACCATGCAGTACTCAGCATTTAGATAATTATATATTTTGAACCATTTTATTTGATTGAATTCAACTCCTCGGTTTTTTTTAGTCGTTATATGTTTTGAAAAATTACTGATTCATCTCTCGGGGTAAATAAATTAGAATATGTTTTGAACCTATTCTAGAAAATTGATTATATAGAATTAAAACGAACTTTGAACTAAAGGTTTTAATCAAAATGAAAGCATCGTAAGATTTTGCAGTTCCCTAATGTTGAAAATGAAAAGAATGCTTGATGACAGGGCACAATCCATACACTTCACGTAGCTGAGAATGAATGTTTACCGGAGTTTTGTTTTTTGCACACAAAAAAAACGAATAACAAAGCGTAATTGGCGGGTGCGGCGAGTGGAAGCTCCATCGCGAACGGCTGCCACGCCGAGCACCAGTTGAAGTGACCCAATGGTAGACCGATTAACAGGTGATTGTAGATTGGAGCAGAAGAAGATTGAAGCAGAATCGATGGGGCTGAAGACTGAAGAAGAACTCTTTAATAATAATAATTTTAACAATTGGATAATTTATAGAGGGCCGTTTTTGTGAAAAATCATCTCAAGGGCGATGTAAGATTTATTAATAATTCTTAGGATCTATCTAATTTTACTATTTACAAATGGATACAGTAACAGACTTACCTGGTAGGTCAATTCCGATAAACACACTTTAATTAGAAAGTGTATCTTGGAGAAGATTCGAGTTTGCACGCGGGGGACATTATATTTAAAACACAGGACATTGCACGATGTTACATTTGCTACCCCCATCACTATTAGTATTACATGTATGAAAAGATTAGTGGAAAAAGTATAGTTGATATTTATTTTAAAAGATTGCAGAATTTAGGACTCTTTAGGGCTGGAGAATGTTCATGAAATGACCTTTACAAATGGACTGGAGGTGGTGAAGAATCTTCTGGTGAAGTGACCTTGAAAACAATAATTTCGAAGTGAAATGTATAATAATATACCTTAAATAGAAACCCTTTATGGAAGCTAAAGGGTAGATGGAAAGGTATGTTTGTCGAAATTCAATTTCCAAGCTAATAAATTTGTAGCAGGTACAACATTGTTCTCTCTTCGTGGTAAAGTGTACATTACGTTACTCTTCTCACTTCCCAGCGGATATGACGTAGGGATGTTGTGAGTTCCGGTCGATTATGAACAATATTATTATTTCAATGGAACCTAGTTTTTAACTATGTGTTAATTTCGATGATTTTAATTGGTTCCGCGCGTCTTCATCCCCCGACAAAATATCCCCCTCAAAATATCTACTAAAACCTAACCAAACCTAACATAACCTAACCTCACCTAACCTGACCTAAAAACAACAAAAAATCAGAGTAGTGGAGATACGTTCTATCCTTGACATATTTTGTCTTAGGTTATTTTGGAGGATGGAGAATGAAAGCGCGCGGTAGCATTTTAATTCACCGTAAGACATAAAATCATTACGTTAAGTTAACTTTCGCAAACCCCGGTGTTTAACGACAACTATTGGTATAAAACGGATTAACATAATTGTATTTTCAACTATTCAAGAGGGATTTGCAAAATTCCATTAAAATTGGTTTTTATACTACCTAAATCTTAAAATGCTTTTTATTTTCCAAGAATTAAAAAATAATTATCAAACTAACGTTCATTCTAATTGCTTTTCCAAATTTCGCACTTAAAAATAATTGTTTTATTATTATTATATGAAAGAGTGGGTTGAAAAACTGGCGCCAAAAACGGAAGTCGGTTTAAAAGTTGGGCATAAAGTTTCATGTGCGCCATAGGAACGGGAAGTTTGGCGGCCATCGTCTTTACTATACCGGAACTACAACAACATGGCTTCGTATTATTTTACAGACAGGTGAGTGAGGGAGGCGTACGTTATACGAAGATTACTACTATGTAGAATTACTTACCTGTAACTTTAATTAACCGCGCTGAATAATACGGTAATGAATTTATTGTTGAAATTAATTTCTGTGTACCACTTACAATAATATTTGTCTTATGTTGGTTATTTGTGTATTTAAGTTTACAAATGGTTAAATTATAACATACATAGGTACTTTATTCAGACAGTCGTATCCATAAAGTCAAAAACCTTTCAACTTCACCTTCCCGCCACATTGTAAATAACTTATTGTGTAAAACTGAAAAAAATCTTATTCCTAAGCTTTTGTGAAGGTCTTTTCGTAAAAATTCTCCTGCCGTAAAGAGTCGTAAATTCTCCAGTCTTTCATAATAAATATCAACTATACTTTTGCCACTAATTTTCTCATAAATGCAATACTAACAGTGATGGGGGTAGTTAGTGTCAAATCATGCAATGTCCAGTGTTTTAAATGTAATGTCCTCCGTGTGCAAAGTCGAATCTTCTCCAAGCATAAGCTTTCTAATTAAAGTATGTTTTTCGGAAGTGAACTGTCAGGTAAGTATTTTTTTCTGTATCTATTTGAAAAAATAACATTAGATTAAGCGTAAGAATTCATATTAAATTATACAGCGCCCTTTAGGTGATTTTTCGGTTACATGCCAACTCAGAATGAAACCAACTCAGAACCACCTCAGAAAGGTCATTAAAAGCTACGAAAAAATAATTTTAAAATAGCCGGTAACCCCAACCTAATTCAACAATTTTTAAAATATTTTTTTATCATCACTCTTAATGACCTTTCTGATGGTTTCTTTTTGAGTTGGCCGGTCACCGATTATTTACAAAAACGGCCCTCTATAAACTATCCAATTATTATTATTATTTAACATTTGGTTTCGCGTAATGTGGTTCATACAATATATTTGGAATTTATTAATTGGTGTAGTTTTTACGGTTACCGGCAACAAATTATAACATTTCATTCCTTAGAATGCAGAATAAATTGTACAATTCTTGAAGTCTGATGTATAATTATTATTCGTGGTTCGATTCGCGGTAATACCTCCCTGTTTATACGCAGCATAATGTACCACCAGCATCGTGAGTTGGGACGTTTACCTACTGGCGGCATCCAAAGCTGGCTAATAAATCTAAGAATTTAACGGCGTTTGGTAATGTCACGCGCTGGATATGAATATTAATTAACGAACATTATCACCTGTTATAATGACTCCGTGGGAAAGTCCGATTGAAAGTTTAAAAAAAAACGCGAAAACTTATTATAAAATTCAGCAGTTTGGTTTCGATACAGGCCTGTACCTACAGGGTAAATAGTATGGACGACGTTCCTGAAGAAAAACTCTGCATCCAATATACTCAAATGTGCTACAGCTACCAAGAACTATTTTCGTTAACTGCAATCCTTGTCGGTCTATTATCGCGACACCCCCGTCACTCATTCAAGAGATGTTGTTTGATGATTCCTCCACACTAGATCGGACTTCCTCGATCACCACATATCCTAAAGCTTTGAGTCTCTTTGAGTACGAATCGCTCTTCTCATGCCAAGTGTCTGTGACGGTAAGGATATGGAGTTTTTGATCTCTAAAAACATCGTCCACCACCTCCAGTTTATTGTTAAGGGATCGCGTATTACACCAACCAATCACAAGCTGACTGCTTCTATAGTTAACCTTCTAATCGAATTTCGTGTACTGATGGAAAGCTGTTACCAATACTATTATTATTCATTTTTTAAACGTTTTTTCCTTCCTGTGTGTGAAATATTTTGTTTTTTGTCCCCTACGATACCCCCTTTAACTAAATTTCACATTAGGATCATGGACTGGATTATAATACACTGTCACTTTTAAAATTTAGGAGTTTTGCTCGGTCATACATAATAGAAGCTATTTTATACTTATCAACTATTTACCGGCGAACTGTAAATATGAGTACAGAAATAAAAACAAAATATTCATTTATCTACTCTCACTTGTAAAATGCGTGAAACAAAATTTAATTTTCCGGCGCAATACGTTTTACTGTTTTATTATTTAAATTATAAAATTTGTTTTTATGCTACCTCACGATTAATACTGAACAGTTCTGCTTGCAGAATGTGTGATTCGAAATAAATGTACTTAATATATCATAATTTTCCAACGCAATGTTATTGTTTATAATTTAACTCGGAAAATATGATGAATTTTGTGGAGTAAAATTTTAATGTGTGCAGATTTATTTAGGATGTATAAAACATATTTTCCCATTAAAAAACAATCTGGAGATGATTATTCACAACCCTTTTTGGGTTTTTAATTACGCGAATGGACCCCCTCCCGGTTCCCGACCTCCGAGGTCCAAAATATGGAGGCTCACACTGGATGCCAACTGTCATAAATAAAAAGCGCGCGTATTCAGAGCTGGCAAACGTTTTTCGCGCAATTTTTCACGTCGGTAATGCCGAGAATGCCTCATTTGGAGTTTTTTCGGATGACATTTCGTTCACAATAGAGTCGAGGGTATCGGCAGGTCCGGAGGAAATCCTCTCTGCTTTGTGGGCGCCCATGAATAGTTATTATAGTGAACTTGTGGGGTTTTGGTATTCCTACCTACCGTGTGTCAGATATTTTAATATTAAGACAAATTCACTTTATAGTTAAAAGATAAATTAAAAAAATCTTAATGCATTTTTTAGGAAATGAGATCCCTAAGCGATGTAGGACCATATTTAGACCGCTTACATAACTAATGTTAGGAATATCTGATTCATGCACATTTTTATTACTATTTTTAAGGAGAAAACGCAGACACAGATTAATGAGACAATATCAAACATTAACTGGAGGATTTACCTGTATCCCAACTATTTCTGAGGGATTAGCTTTAACACCAGATAAATAAACCTCTATAAATATTTTTTTATATGTAAATTTAAGCGAAAAGTAATGTATAAGAAAATATTTTTATAAAGATGAGAGAAAGTTCACAATTTGTAATAAACCTGTAAAAAAAAGTACTGTTAATTGAGGTCGTTTTCTGACGGGGAATTAAAGGCTAAGATTTGGACAAATTTCTTGGTGATGAAGCTCGTTTTAATAATGGTCTCGGTAGGTATTAATTGTTTTCTTAATTTTAATATTTCAAACCAATTAATCGTTTGAATTGCATTTGAATACATATGAATTTTCGGTTTACGTGTTTACTTCTATGGGGCTTTTACATTGGGTACATTTAAAATGTTTACAATTTTTTATACAAGGGTTAGTAATAAAAGGTGACCCGTCAGTTGATCCGCCGACAGTTGGCCCCCGAAATGATATTTACTATATAATTATAATTTTTGTACATTATTTACCAAATTCAAACGTAAAATCGACTTCGAAAAGACCCTTAATAATAAGTTGGTATGAATATCAAACGAATTTATATACAGTGTCTACTTTCCAGCTTGTGCGCTGATATACACAGGACTAGTAGTTTTTCCTTGATGCATTTGAATGAAAATTATTTTTACACTTTGTTTTTTGGCGGTGCATCCTCTCTGCACATCACTTCGGGGTCACTTACTTATATTTTGTGTAATTCGGTATACCGTATTTTCCCTAAACCGTCTGCATGTTGTGTATAAGTATGCCAAGTCATGATCAACTGTCATGAAACCGTAATAAACAATAATAGCAAAAAAGTATGTCTTACATTACAAAGGATAATCGGTAGTAGACAGAAAGCGTAAAATGTTACTTGTGTCATTATGGAGGACTTTGTCGAGGAATTGAACACACGACGCCTGGCTGGGATCCAAACTTGATGCCAACACGGCCACTGATCGGTAGATATTATAATGCAATATTACGAAAGAAATTCTGATAGCACGAATATAAAGTCAACCGTGGTGTAATACAATCCACCCCTGTAACCGGAACCGGCCAATATTAATGGTGGTCGTCAGGGTATTTCATTTAGCTTGATGGAGACTGTTCGCTTTGGCCGCAAGATAAATTAATAAAACGCTTTAAACCGCGGACAAAACGGAGTCATCCATCGCAGGGGATGGATCCATCTTGTTGTTACAGCAGCACAGCCACTGTACCACCCTCACTGGAGAGATGAACCAATAGAAGTATGATGAACACGTGTGCCCGAAGTGAGCTCAATTTTTCCTTATTTTTTATTAAATGGATCAGAAATGTTCTAGAGTAAATATGCAATGTACCGCATAAGATTTCCAACTGCTCTCAACCACTAGGACATCCCCATTTGGGGTACGGTGTGAGTCTGAAAGTAGCGGGAAGGGGAAACAGATGGGGTATAGGAAGGTGGGGAAGTACCCGGCTATTCAGATCTAGTCATCTACATGGCTAAAGTCATTTCAAGCAACTTTTAGATTCTGAATTTTGGTGTTTCACGAGGGCGATGCCGCAAGTATCTTCCACTCTGAAATGCTGAAGATAAGTTCTTCAAACATAAAAATGACGAAATCATAAAAAAAAGAATTAACACCAGTATTATCACCTACGGTCGGCCTCGGAACAGGAATCAGAATCAGAATCCGAAAAGGGCTGTGATGTGAATGTATGGCCTCCGTAGTCCAGTGGCTAAGACTCTTGACTCACAATCCGGAGGTCGCGGGTTCGAACCCGGCGTGCGCAAATAAATTGTATTTGATTAATTTGTGTTATTTCACAATTAATTCATTTAAAATAATATATAGTATATTTGCGGCACGTTCCAGAGTGGAAGATACTATCAGTATCGCCCTGGTGTAAGACCACCATTCAGAATTGAAACGTTGCTTGAAAATGGCTTTAGCCGTGTTTGGTGACCAGATCTGAATAGCCAGGTACTTCCCAACCTTCCTCTTCCCCACCTCCTTCCCCTCCCCACTACCTTCAGCCTCACAACATACCCCAATTGGGGATGCCATAGTCTCACTGGCTCCGGACGGGAGCAGTTGAGATTCTTGTGCGGTATTACTGTAAAAAAAAAAAAAATTGCCACTATACAACTTGGATGATGAGGAGTTTCATTTATACTTCGGTTCGTCAGGTTACGGTGACTAACTAACTAACTAACTAACTAACTAACTAACTAACCATCACGCCGTTTCCCCGCAGGGGTAGGCAGAGAGGACGGACCGCCAAACAACTCGGTCTTGGCACACAGTCTTTGCTTCACTCACATTCATACATCGTCTCATACATACTCTTCTATTATTCCGACTTTTGACATGGCCCGACTCAAGTATCTGATTCACTTGATCGTGCCATGTCTTCCTCGGGCGTCCCCTACTTCTTCTTCCATTCACATTTGCGTCATATATTCTTCTCACATTATTTTCTTCTTTCATTCGCTCTACATGTCCAAACCATCTGAGGGTCCCTTTCTTAATCTTACTCATTATGCTTACATCAGCCTTGCATTCTTTGCGGATATCCACATTTCTCACACGATCATACATGGTTTTGCCACACATTCGCCTCAGGGATCTCATTTCGACAGCATTCAGTTTACTTTCATCCTTCCTCTGCCAACTCCATGCCTCACTGCCATACATCAAGGTAGGTACCAGGACTCCATTGTGGACTGCTAGCTTCGCGTCTTTTGACAGTGTTTTATTAGCGCCAACGGCATTCAGTCCTCCATTAATGGAGTTACCTGCATTTACTCTTCTTTCAATATCTCTATCATCCTTCCCATCTCTCGTAAACATACTACCCAGGTACACAAACTCATCCACCTGCTCCAAGTATTCATCATTCACAACTATATTGCACACTGTTTTCGTACTCTCCCTTTCAAATACCATGACTTTAGACTTACTTACATTCATCATTAACTCATTTTGCATACACACTTCGTTCATCCTAGACACGAGAGACTGTAGATCTTCCATAGTGTTAGAAATCAGCACCGCATCATCAGCATACAACAGGCAACATATTTTCAGATCACTCAAATTCGCGCCCAATCCCATCTCTTTCAATTCTTGCATACAATTATCCATGTATAAATTGAATAACCATGGTGACATTACGCAGCCTTGCTTAACACCTTTTGTGATGTCAAACCACCCCGTAAAACCACCGTTCACCCTAACACATGCAACGCTTCCCTCGTACAGAGACGCAATTGCCTGTATGAGATTTGTATTCACTCCATACTTGGACAACACCTTCCATAGCTTTTTCCTGTCGACTCGGTCGTATGCTTTTTGTAGATCTACAAAGGCACAAAAAAGTTTTTGGTTTTTTGCCAGAAACTTCTCAGTGAGCATACGCAAGGAGAAAATCTGGTCCATGCATCCCCTTCCACTCATAAAGGCACCTTGCACATCCCATATTTTATCCTTTGTTTCCATTCTTACCCTTTCAATCAATATTCTTCCGTACAACTTGCCGACTGAACTTAGCAGGCTAATAGCTCTATGATTCCCACATTCCATACGTGACCCTTTACCTTTGTATAATGGCATGATTACAGCCCTTCTCCAATCTAATGGCGTGTAACCCTCCTCTAAACACTGGTTAAAAAGTTTGCACAACCATGTGAGAATAATATGACTATCTCCTTTAAAGTGTTCGGCCGCAATATTGTCGAAACCTACAGCCTTACCATTCTTCATGCATTTTATCGAATTTTTAATTTCATCCATGCTGATTTTGATAACATTCACTCCGTCATCGTTCATACCCGATTCGCCGCTGGCCTCACTATCACTCGGGTTGCTTTCGAAGACTTCCTCAAAATATTTCATCCATCTCTCATTTATTTCTTCCTCATTCGTCAACATTCTTCCATCTTTCGATTTTATCACTTTTAGGCTCCCATTCTCTGGACCGCTCCGGGACTTTTTGACCTCCTTCCAAAACAGTTTAATGTTTTCTTGGAAGTTTTTTTAAGTTACGGTGTTTATTCATTATTTACAACGAATATTTAACTGGACTTAACGTCCGGTTTAAAGGATGATCTGTGTTAAATTGGAGTAGGGGAAATGGTCACTGAAGGTTCCCACCTATTGACCGGATATGATCGTATATCAATCTTCGTAGCCGTTCGGGTTTTAGACTCGACAGTTTTCTTTCTTCTATAATACAACTTCCTAAACTCTGTTGAGACACGTCAAGACTACATATAACTATCTATACCGAAGACATCTGTTGGGAGACATTAAAACTACATACATACTCACATAGGTAGTTGTTAATAATAAAAATAGCTATTTTTTCTAAATCTGTTCATAGTATTCCATGTAAGTTTAATGAACTAAAGAAGTATTATACAAACCTTTATAAATTTAATCAATAATACGATCAAGATCTGACGATAAGCCAATAATATAGAAATGACAGATATTGATACCTAACCTCTTTGTGTCGGTGAAGGCGAGACTTGTCAACTTTAAGATTGATGGTCTTCTATCCGTTTGAGTAATGTTTTAACATTGGGGGCAAATCAAAGTGAGCTTAACAGCTTATGGCGAGGCCCTATCTAACCTCAAATAAGGTGCAGGGAGCTTTACTTCGTTACTGCCTTAAAACAAGGATTAAGAAGTGGGGTGAAGAGTAGATTTAAATAGGTTTACAAAAGCATTATTTCTACGTGCACTGCTGAAGTCTTCTTCAAGTTCCCTCGACCCTCTGCAATATTTCAAAGTTTCTAAGATGAATATAAAACAAACAATGAGTAACGTAATTTTCAGAGCTAGCCATTGACGTATTATTGATCGAAGGAGCTAGCTCATAGTAGATGCCTATACTCAAAAATGCCCCTTCGAATCTCTTACCGAAATTTTTTTTCCTGCAAACTATATTTGCCATTTGATATGAAACTTAATAAAACATTTAATTATGCAAGGTTATTGACACTTCTCTTTTTTTATTGTGTGTAAAACGAAGTATTTAAAAAAAATCAAATCTCAACCGGGTTAACTGTTTGGCAAATGCAAAAGGTGTTCTTTTTTCTAAATCTGTTTTTATTATATATCTGACTGTAGAAGAAAAGAAGACGGAAAGAGTTTTATTACGACGATAACCACAACTGACATCATTTAGAGACAAGTATAGCAATGCGTGAGTGGTTTATATATTATTATGTATATACATAAGAATAAAAAGGTAACGCTTGCAATGGGACTCGAATCCAGAATCTCTGTGTGATTAACGGGACTAACTCGTCCATTGTGACCTCTTATTTTTAATTAATTTTTGGTCGATCGTGATAGTACAAATTCAAAGTTAACAATTATTTCATCGACTAATATGGATGTAACACTCCAAAGTTATTAAAACAAGAGTAATTCCAACAATATATTGAATACAAGTATTTTTATTAATAAATTTTAGAAATGTTTTCTGTTATTATGCTAAACCCTTCCTAAGGATTTGCGAAACCGAAAGAAAATTGTTTAAGCACGTAAAAGTAAATACATCTTCCTCACATCAAATATATTGTGTACCGCTACCTGCCCTCGGTAATTCCACATTTTTCCGGGAATAATGGTAGAAATTTTTCTACTGTGCCTCCGGGAACAAGGCGTGATTTGCTCGATTTGTTTTAATAAAAGGAGCTTCATTTCTTATATAGAAATATGGCAAGTACATCCTTCCGCCTGCGTACAATAAGTTCCTACACGTATGATTCAAATTTAAGTCCTTTTTGTTACGCGTTTCATATTCCCCGTGGTTTATGTCCCCGGGTAAATTTACATTATGCAAACCAAAAAAAAAATCTCGCCGAATCCTCAACGTTCGGCCGTAAAGTTAAAACTATCGTAAAACCTCCGGCATCTGCATAATACCCCTCATCCATCCAGCCTCGGAACACGGAGATGTTTCCATAAAGATTTGAACGAACCTGTACTGACAGTAGGGCCTATTCAACTACAAATCCGATTTACAAAATTGTTCAAAAAAAACATTTTTAGAATGGATAAATGCAAAATAAAACAGTTCGAAAACTAGGACGCTTGTTAAAAATCTTCTGAGACTATTTTATCAGCATGACAACGTTAGTAGAGCTACTGCCTCTGATAAAATGTTTTGTGTTTACCTTATGTACGATGGCCCTTTACAATACAGAGATATTTGGATGACGGAATAATAATAATAAACGAGTAGTAATTAAGGCAATATTTCAATGGTGGATGACAATGAAAAGAGATCGAATAATCATGCACTCGGTCTCTCATTACAAAAAATAGCCATGATGGTGCCACAACCTTCGTTAGGAAGAGGTTGCGAATTCGATTCCCGCCAATAAATGTCTCAATTTCTCAATTTTGGAGGCGGTTATGGGTACCGTTGCCCGGGAACCATTTATTGGATAACTAACACCTCTCCCATAGGTCACCCCAAGTGGTTCGCTATGTTTGGTGACTTAGCAGGGGTAACTGGGTTCATGGCAGGCCGGATCGGAAGAGAACGGTTGAGGAAATCCCTATGACTTCTCCAGCCGTACTCTCTCGGAGCATCGCCTTGCACAGCAGTGGAAGAGTTGGATTCATACGTCCGTTACTCCTGGGCACACAGAGCCCCAAGATTCCTACCCACCCCTCACACCTTTTTTCCTTCTCAAAACTTCCTCTCCTTCCTTTCCTAAAAAACCCTCCATACAGCATCCCCAAAGATGATATAGGGCCCGGAGCTAATGTAAAAAAAAAACATATAACATGGGCGTTGTCAGTCTGGGTAATGTAATGTTAAGTGCATGTAATAGTTGAGCTATAAATATTACAAGTGTGATGAGACTTACCGCGAAAATTACCCAAAGGCTTCCGCAAAGAACATTGATTAAATAAGTAAGCTTTCCATTATGAAAACCCTCGGCATTTCATAAATAATAATGAATGGTCGCGTGTTCGACACTGATGTAGTTTGTCATAGCATATTTGCCTAGAAAGTCTGGTTATTAGGTATTCTTTTGCAGACATGACGTGACAAAATTGTACGTTAATATTATATTTCAGGGCAAACGGAGGCTAGGTATGCAAATGTCCTCCGTAAATTCGTCTTACAAAATATTATTCTAGAACTAGAATATATTCTGCTGCAAGTTTTAGTCGTAGAAGCAGGCACTTTCTAGTAGAGATGTCTATAAGAGTCGAGCTGGTCTAGCATCTAGGGCCATTTCTGCTCTCTGGGTATTAATTCAGTCATGAAGCCCTTATCGCCAGGGAGCCATTCGCAGAGGGTGAAGGGCTGCCTCGCCTTCTTCCCCTCCCCACCCCCCGGCAGTATTTTTTTATATTCACAGATACCTCTGACTTGGTGAAATTACTAAGAGGAATTTACTGTACGTCCTTGCCGGGAAAAATTATCTGGCAATTTCCTATTCTGTACAAATAGATGAAATATTTGAAAGGGTTATTTTTTTTTCTTTGCCTTTTACAACTACCAAGTAAGTAGTCTAAGATACTTAATCAGTTTTGTAGCACTCGAACAGCGATGAAATTTGAAAAACTTTTTCCTGGAATTTCTAGGTTATCACAACTTACATTCAGGTTGCAAAAATAAATTTGAATTATATTTATTCTTTAAAAAAATAGACGAGATGTCATGGTGTTTATGCTGCATTGAAATTCAATCAAGTTATTCTGCTAATTTAGGTCTACGTAATTTGTTCATGCATGGCGTTTGATTTTGTCATAACGAAGTTATATTGTGTCGTCTTAGATTAGGTATCTTAGAAAAGAGAATGCCTGCTTTTCTTTATCAGATTTAATCAAAACATTTTTTTACTTCAAATAATGTCAGGAATCTCAGTTTAAAATAAGTCAACTAGGTCCCTTAAGGGCCCTTAACTAGTCAGCTCTTACGTTGTTCTTATGATCGTATAGAGCGGTTCCGATTAGAAAGATCAACTATTCTCCGTACCAGCTTTTTAAAATAATAACGCAAAATCGATTTTATTTCATTCAAAATTTGCTTTAATTTATACCTACATTCAAAAATGCTGAAAGGCGTGATGTTAAACTATTAAAATTATGTACCTTTTGAAATTATTTTTTGGTCATAAGTAGGTATTTATAATTTTTCAATAATGTCTCAGCAAAATAAGAATGCAAAAAAATCTTAATTATATTAGTTACTAAGACTGTAAATAAATAGACAAACTGAAGTATTTTCTTCACAAAACGCGTATGCGGATCTTTTTTTAATGATTTTATTTGAACTAAAATTAAAATTCTGAAACATAGCTTTCCGTGATAATTTATTGATTTATTTTACTGCTTGATTATATGATTTGAAATGTGTTATAGAATACAAAATTATGTTTGAAAATTCAAAAAATCTTCCAACAACCTACGGTAAAACCTTATTGTACGAAAAATAAACAATTTTTTTCAAAATTTAAACCATAGTTTTACAACCTCTTCTCTTCGATGGCGCTACAGCCCATATCGAGCTTTGGCCTCCTGCAACAGTCGCCTCCAACTCCTCCTGTCCTCAGCGGCTGACTTCCAATTTCGTACCTGGAGAAGCTGTGCTGCATCCCCTCTTATCTCGTCTTCTCACCTCAGTCTGGGTCTTCCCACTTTTCTCTTTCCACCTGGGTGTCCAGTCAAAATTCTTTTTGGGACGCGTGTATCCGGCATTCTCTGTACATGCCCAGCCCATCTCAATCTGAGGAGTCTCATATGTGCTGAGATGCTAGGGGCCTTATAAATATCATACAATTCTGTATTGTGCCGGATGCGCCACTGTTCATCCTCTTTCACGGGTCCACATATTCTTCTTTCTCGTTTTACAACAGTCTTTCGAAATCAATTTATAATTTTGTGTGAAAAAGAGTCAATACGTCTAAAATTTGATTCAAAATTGACATATTTCCGGTTTTTTCTGGTTATTTATTCCCTCTTATTAACATCCTGTATATTTTAGTTGTTGTTTTTAAACTCTCTAAAGTCACCTTATATTTTCTGGTAATGTATTAAAGAATTTTGTTCCAATGTATTTGTAGTTCTGTTGACGAAAGTTATTTTATACATCGGAAATTTAATAATGATCATTTTCAAAAATAACTCATATTTTTGTTTGAGATTAATATGTTTGTTTTGTTCAGTATAAATTCGGTATGAGGGTTCTTAAGAATCGCTGGACAAAGTCTGTCAGGTACGTCCTGTTTTACCCTGTATAAGTAAATCCTTCCGCCACAGTTGGTAATGGTATCACGTGACGGTGTACAGAAGTCCATTAATTACCAGGAGCAGTGAGCAGTGGGCAGTGAGCCTACAGAGTGTGATTGAAGCGGTATATCGCCATTAGCGGCTAAACAGATCGCGTGACCGGCTTTTGTTGTATCAGGACCTGCGCTTGACAAACTTTTTTGGTCTCGACCCAAAAAAAACTTTGATACTTTGGCAAAGTGGTTCAAATAGTACCTCTTTTATAACTTTATCGTATATTTTCTTAATATGCGAATTACTGTGGGGTGTTTTCATGTTTTGCCTAAAATACGTGACTTGATTGATGGACGCTGTTTTTTGAGAATATATTTGCGTATGTTTTTTTTTATCGTTGCAATATGTCATTATTTACAGGATCACATTTTTTGCTCTTATTATTTACTTTCTCATATTATTTCGTTAGTTATAACTAGTAACATTCTCAATTTCTATTTATTATTCTTTGATGTTTTACTTTAATTAGAGCTGTTTTTTACTTAGGTACAAAATTCTCATTTAGATATCTTTTCAATTTGAAATGTATTTTACATACTATATGCCTACCCTTATTTATTTACTGTGTACCTCATCTTCATTTTAAGTTGCTTATGTATATTTTTAATTTAATAATGTAAGTATATTTCTTAGGCATTCCAATATTGTATCACTTAAATAGAGCCTCATTTTCCAATATTATCCTTTGCTGTTTTACACGTTCATGGGTTCTTTATTACCTACGCAATTTTAAATTCTCATATTTATGCCTTATACTATATTATATTATATAAAAACCGAAAAGTATTAATGTTACAAATAAAAAATAAACGTGCAGCTTCTTAGGAGCTTTCGTGACTGTACTGTGTATACCGTGTTGAACTGCGATGTATGAAATTTTTAAATCACTAGTGGTCTTAAATTTGGACACTTTTTATAAATTTCTTGTATTTAATGTTCATTCGCTCTTTTTGAATTCACGCTGGTGTTTAACTGTAATTTTGTTAGCTAATTAATTCAACAACATATTATACTGTTATATTTTGAATAGATATAAATGTTTTTTTAAGAAAAATAACATAAATGCTGAAATGGCAAAACACTAATTATGTATTAATTACGAAGATTTTGCATATTATTTCAAATTAACATTTAAAGTTAGTATTTCGTTGGAAATCCTTTAAGTTTTATAACTTCCTCACTTCTTCTAGGCATGGAGTCCACCAAACGTCACTAATTTTCGTGTTTGATGACATGGAACCATGCTTGAATAATCGCTTAAATTATTTCTCTTTTATGCTGGGTTTGCGACGAGAAACCAGTATTTTTAATCTAGACCAGGGATTTTCAACAGGATTCAAGTCCAGATGGTTCCCTGGCCAAGGTAGAACAACAATATGGTGGTTCTGTTACCATTTCATGCTCGTTTTGCTATGTGGCATGGGTCCATGCTGCTGGAAATTGCATTTACCACTGTTACCCTCGATCAAATCATTGTTCTGGACAATAATTTTGGCTTCAGAATCACATATAGATGCCTGTTAGCCTTAATTGTGCCTTCTACCACTCCCAGATATCCAAAACTATCCCTTATCATGGAAGCCCACACCATTACACTCAGAGGAAGTTTCATTGTCGCAGTAGTGCATTCTGGTATCACGTCTTCAATTTGATGGCAACGAACAAATCTAATTCTAAACTCTCAAAAGTGAAAATTTTGGTCTCATCACTTCATATCACCTTTTCCCAGTTTTCTGAGGTCCATTCCTTATGTGTTACAACCCATTTTAGCCGTTTATGCCTCTGTTTCATGTTATTGTTAGAATTGTATTGTTCTTGCCTAATTTTTTCCTAAATGTTAAATAAGTAATATTGAGTCCAGCAGCTTTATATAGTGTGTATTTCGGTGTGATCATTTACGCTAGTTTATTGCACTATTGTATCGTATTATACGCTAGCCGTGTGATCATTTACGCCATTTGGCTGATAATGCTGACATTTGCTTGGCTTTGTCGATGATAATCATAGCTTTGTTTTTAATGTTGGATTTGGTATGTAAACATGCCAAATAAAAATATTCACAATTACTAGCTACAATTTTTTTCCAGAAACAATTTTTTTTGTCTTTCGGAATTAAACGCATGAGTACAAAAGCTTCTTGCGTTACGTTTTTTTTTCAAAATTTAAATAAATAATAAGCCTGTGTCTAGGCATTGGCTCGGTTTTTTTATTGGTTAAAAAGCTTGTGAACACTATTTAGTAGCTAACGAAAGTACGGGTAGGCACCTACATAAATATAAATATATTTCACAGTTGTAAAGCCTGTGGATAATTCAATGAAGGGAATCGTAAATCAGAAGCTTTTAGCTGTGGATTTAAAGGTAATCGTGTTTCCTGCATATAATTATGACAGGCGTTGGAATATTTGCCATACTATAATCTATAATAACAGTTTTATACTATTATATCGTTACGTTAATAGCGTTATATTGATCTCACGGATCGCGTTTCATTCATGTTTAGTTTAATTCAATTTTGATTGATATTCATTTCATTTACCGTATCGCGTGAAGCAATTATTGAAATAAACAAGGCCGAATAGAGTACAGGCCTAGGCGAGCGACCGCGAAATTACCAATCCGTGTTGCCGCTAAGTTAACTTCACTGTTTAAAATTGTCTGATCACTCTATTTATTTAATATGCTTGCGCAAAACTGCACACAAAGTCTGCAGTAACAATGAGTATCAACAGTAACAACGAGCTTAAAACGTAAAGCTTAAAACTGTTCAAACCTTTGTACTTACCTATACAGTAAAAGAAATAAATCATGCCTAATAAAATTTGATTGAAATTTTCTTCTCATTGACATTTTTCAGTAGGCTTTTTTAATAGCTGCAAAATATATACTTTTAATAAAAAGTCTTGATTCCCAAAATAAAACTCGGTTAAATATTAAGTTCATAAAAAACTTAAGGGGTAGAAATCGAAGCAGATTATTCTAGTATATGGTATATGCTAGACATAAAAAATCATTTTATCATTCTTTCAAATATTTCTTTATATGTAGTTATAATTGCGCAATTATAGTTTCTACCAAATCTTTAAGGCGATGAAAAGCAATTTTACTAATAATTTTCATTAAGTAATAAATTTTGTTTACATTAGCTCCATACAGAGAAAAAAGTCGCTGAAGAAAAATCTCTCAGGGTCTACGCCATCTTTCGGGATGCTATGACTTTTTTAGGGAAAGGAAAGAGAGGCAGTTCTGGGAAGGAAAAGGGTACGAGGGGTGAGTAAAAATTCGGAGGTCAATGTGTCCAGGAGTGACGGATCTATGAATCCATCCTCCGAGAGTGGTGGGTCGTGAGATTGCGGCTACATAAGTCAAAAGGTCTCCGTCAATCAGTCTCTCCCGCTCCAGCCCGCCACGCAGAAGGTGGTCAAACGCATTCGCACCAGGACCTAGAAAAATCTCACCCCATGAATCTGGGCACTCCTGCTAAGTCAAAAAACCTAGCTACTGGGGTTGACCTAAGTAGGTGTTGGTTATCCTTAAAAGGTTCCCGGAACAGCGGCACCCCTATCCGCCTCCCGAAATGTTCTTTTTTTTTTAGAAGAGGAGATGAAGTATTTTGTATTTAGGCTTAAAATTGAATTAGTTAATCAAATTGTAGCTAATAAATTAATTTAAACGCTGTGTATTTTTAGATATATGATTTAAATTTCTTAACAACAAATTCAAATTCAGCCATGTTATTTACTGTATGAAAACTTGCAATTGCCTTAATATTTCATTAGCATAAGTTCGTGTCAAATGAAATCTTCAATCTCAGTTTAGTACCTATCATTTAACTACAGACAGTCATATTCATCGCTGAAAATAGATCTGCACAAATACGCTTTACGCAAAACTAATCATTTATGAAATCACATCCCGAATCTCGACGACTACTCCTACATTCAACATCATAATATGCTGAGCTTTGAAATCAGCGTTTGTATGCCGTAATAAAACTGGTGGTAGTGAGATTACTCGTAGTGATTGGCTGAGGAGTCTGGTGCTATTATGGTTAGCACCAATTAAAATCGTCTGCACCGCAGCACATATTAATGGTTAGGACTTAATCAATATTTAGATTGGTCTATCAGCTGGCCTCCTTCCTCTGCCTATCCTTGTCACATCTCCCGTATCTACACGTCTATCTTGTCGCATGAGATATTTCAACACATTCGTTTAGTTTTCTAACCCCCCAGTTTCCGACTTTATAATCAGTGCTGTAAATTTGCGTTGTGTTTAATAGGATATATTGTGGTGTTTTTTCTAATGAGTTTTCTATTAATTGGATGTTAAATTTAACTGGATGTTAAATATTAGTTAAACTATGTACATTGTTGCTAATTCAATCAACCTTTTAACGATTGTTAACTATTACTGCATTAATCAGTAATAAACGCTTATTGAGTTTTAATGTAAAAGTTTTTCTTTAGTGTTTTTAAGGTATGTAATATTATGGCTACCGCCCTTTGGTGAAATAATGAAAATACGCTTTTGGGGTCTGATAATTATTTACTCATTTATGAACTTCAATTATCATCGCGTAGACATTGTAGACCTACGTTAACTTAGAAGTGTTTCTGAATAAACGATCACAATTTACGTTAAATAATTAACACAATTTTTTTTTATTAAATTATTAAATTTATTTATGTTATTATTAAGTCCTGCAAGTATTTTATTTTTGTGACAAATATTTGAAAAATTTTGTGACAAATTTGTAAATAGCTTTGTAATCCGAAACAGCTGTCACAAAATTAAAAACTAAAATACTTGCAGAAGTTAATAATAACATTATTAAATTTAACTAACTAACTAACCATCACGCCGTTTCCCCACATGGGTAGGCAGAGAGGACGGACCGCCAAAAAACTCGGTCTTGCCTTACTCATATTCAATCATCGTCTCATACATTCTTCTTACACTACTTTTTGAAATTTAATAATTTAAGAATTTAAAAAAATTAAATGGAGTACCACGAAATAAACACAAAAACAGTTAATACGTAAAAAAAAAAAAATTCCCAACAATGGAAACTTTACTTATTCTTCCCTTTTCATTGTTTTTTTTTTTTAATATGATAAGATTTCACTCAAAAATGTACAGCTGTTATCATTTTAAAAACGGGTTACAATTATTTCGTGTTTTTTCAGATTCATCGGTCTTAGTGTTGCGTAGGAAAAAAAGTGAACAGTATGCCTGGAAAATACAACATTATTATTTACACCATTTCTTGCCCAACCTCCCCCCCTTCCTCCCCACCCTTTAGGGTCGAACCCCCCTCTCCCCGTTTTAATGTTTCTGATACACCTTTGATATAAGCAAAATGATCTTGCCTCCTGTTGAGGGGGGTGCTTATCGTGAACTTATTTATTTGCAAATTGACTTGAAATTCCAGGAAAGACTGAAACTCAATAAAGTCAACAAAGATAAAAAACATTTATTCTGATTGTGTACTCACTATGTCAACAGTGTTCCTATATTGTACCTAATAATGCTTATGCTTTGAAATATTACATCTTGATTAATTTTATTTTTTTAAATAATTATTTATTTAGGCAGGCATTAGGTTTTACAATACATTTTTTTTCATACCAGATATTAAACATTTCATATATTTTTTATCCCATCATAATATTTTATACTACTCTTCCAAGCACACGCTTGTGGACATTTTCGTGAATCGTTAACCTCGTTATTACCTCTTTTCAATCTTAAAATAAAAATCTCGTGTTACGGTGTTTGTGGTCGCACTCCTCCGAAACGGCTTAACCGATTTGTATGAAATTTTTTATGTATATTTGGTAGGTATGTGAATAGGTTTTAAAGTATATTTTATTCTGCAAGGTGATAAGGGTGTCCCTATTCAGAAAAAAAATCTATTTTCTTTGCCATTTTTTTTATTTTTTATAATTTGGCATCTAAAAATATCTACAACCTTAAATTTAACCTTCCTACCCCCTCCCTCTCATTTTTTAATCGCGATTTTAGTATTTTTGTATGAACAAATTTAACCGTCTTTTTTCGTATTTCAAACTGAACGAAATTATTTATGTTGTTGAATGACAGATAGCGCTACGTCCGCCTCATCGAACTTTCATCCACACATGCGCAAGACATTCGGCATCATGTTCTCGCGTAGGCAAACCATCGAGCTTATTTGTGTTGGCTAAAGACGGACTGACAAAAAATATCGTAGATACACTCAATTTACATTGATTTTCTTTATTTCATTTTCCCACTTTAGTTGTTTTTTTTTTGTTTTTATCGGCGCTCATCGTCTACGTCTACAGCCTTTAATTCCTTTTTCTGTCATAAATCTATTCCCCACACACTTACAATACATTCGTTATTTTTTATTTAACAACCAAAATATTCTCTAGAAATATTGTATATGTCAGAACAACGTTCCCGGGTCAGCTAGTACAAATATAAAATAATCGAATTTAATTTAAATTATTTAAAGTACATCCTGTCTCCTTACGCTTATTGCTGTTCTATGTGTTTCTGTATGCTATAATAATTATTGATGTTAATTAATTAGCATTTTAAATTAATTATCAGGTTTTATTTTTCTCATATGTCATATTGTCTTAAAATGATATCTTCTATTACCACCAGTATATAGCCACTGGAGCGCTTTTTGCCACAATATGGGACTATTTAAAATACCTCGGATTACTTTGCTGCCAATTTTGTCAGATTTTCCCAAATTTGTTAGTAATTAAGTTGAAGTTAACGATTTTATAATTTTTTTTTTTATAAATCCTACGAATATGTGATAATCGACAAAAGATAGGTCAACTCAATGGCTTTATAGAACTATAATCAGTTTGTATGTCTCCATATTAAAATTCGGAGGTATGTTTTTTTTTAATGTGGGCGGAAAATATTCAAAATGATCACCAAAAAATCTCGAGCAATCGGAGAAAAAAGTTTTAAATAGCGCTGTCGCTCCAGTGGATAGTAAAATTATCAAAACGTTGATACTCATAAAATAATTCATTTCTACCTCATTTGCACATGTGTGCTTGGTCCATCCGACGGACCTATATGTGGAGCTTAAAATACAGACTTGGGGATTATAAATTAAACTTCTAAACGCTAATTTATTAATATGTGATTAAAATTACAATTGTATTCACAAATAAATTAGTTCCAGATAATCCGCACCCACGTAATATATTATTGTCATTCTAGTTAAATAATGCAATGCGTTTATTAATTTTCCATTATTGACTTGGTATATTTAGAAATGGTTCTTAATGTTTGATAATGATTGAGGTGTGTTTTGTCAACTTAGTGTGTTGTTGACTTGGTATTTTCGTTTTCACGTAGTCTGAACATCGTTTAAAGTCACACACCCGTTGTTTTAAAACACTTCCGTCGATTCCACGAACAGATTATCGATATATAAACAAGGGAAATTCTATGGTGTTTGGTTTCGTAAAAACATGATAACCGCCGTTGATAAGATTTTTACATAAGTCCATTGTTTTAGTAGTTTTTAAAATTATCTTGAATATACGTGTGTCTAAATCTAGTTACCACAATGTGAGGGTATTTAATCATCCTCTTGATAGCTTATCCTTAGGATGTCGAGTATTTTCGATGTATGATCATTGATTTATGAAGTCCGAGTTTTCTATTCGGTACTCGATCCTATGTATAATGGCTATACATCGGATAAGTTAACCGCGTTTCTACCCATTGCAAGTATTTATTTGTTCACTATCTATATTGTAGATAAGCTATCAAGAGGACGGTGAAATATTCGCCGAGTCGTTAAAAAAATTAAACTGTTTTAAGAGTACATCGTTTTTGAATTCGCTAAACTAAGAAACGCTGCTTAAACTTGTTTTAAAACGAATAGCAATTCATTGATTGAAGGAAGTCGCGTTCAAGTTGATATTTTATTTATTATTATTTTTATAATACTTTATTTTATTTTAAAATTACTTATGCATTACAAACAATTACATATTTAATAAATCTTTACATAGTATAAAATGAAGTCGCTCCCGCTGTCTGTGCGCTTAGATATTTTAAATTACGCAACGGATTTTCATGCGTTTTTCACCAATAGATAGAGTGGTTCGTGAGGAAGTTTTTTAGGTATATAATTTGTCAAGGTTTTGTGTCAATTGCTTGAAATATATAAATAAAGGGAGCGGGCTGGTAAGCGGGCGGTGTGGATTTGATTTAACAGATGGCGATCATTATAAAGGTTGGGTAATCGTGTGGCGTTGTGTTTCGTTAGCCACAGCAACTTGTTGCCGGGTTTGCTAGTACTATACAAATCAATAAGTAACTCTAACCCCATTTTATTTTTTTCAATAATTACCTTCTACCTTAGATTCTAGTTAATATTTTGTAATTGTAATAGTTAGTTTTAATGGTAATAATTTTCAAAGTTTTATTTTTTTCGGATCTCCCTAAATCGCACCAAATATGTAGTTGTCTATGTAACGTTACCACTCTCAAAAACCTAAGTTTTTTTCATACATGAATATAAAAAACCCTCGGTGCTGAAACCATTTCAAAATAAAATCGGTTTTATTGGAAACAAAATGTTAAATATGACTTGATCATACTCTCAAACAGTCTGAAACTTGTCGTACATGATTAAAATCTATTTTTATAGCATTAATCCAAGAACCCAAATTTACCCAAGTAATTTAAGTGATGATTTTCTTATTTAAAAGTTTTTATTGAAGATGTTTAAATTTCTTCGGGTGACAAGATAAGTCAGATTTTTTAATTTTTCAAGGGACTGCGCTTTTTAAATAACATGCAAATATCAATTTAATTGTATCTTTAATATAAATATGACACCAAGTCCCGGATTACAAGTCAAAACAGATCCAAATTCAAAGATATTATCAAAACGAACTTGTACAAACAGTGATGATGAATCTAAAATAATTGCAGAAAACAAATTATTAACATGTTTGCTATAAGATTTGTGAAATCTAATATATTATATCCAAACGACGTGTAACGTATAAAATATATATAACTTATAAAGTATAAAATAACATCCACCAACTTCCCTTGTGTGTTGTGAGTGTTCCACTAAACCTTAACAACATCTGTTCACATAATTGGAGCCGTTCCCATTATTTTATTTATATCGGTACGTTTGCACACCGTTTTGAATAAAGTGGCAAAATAGGGCAGTATCGACTATGGTCGAACAAAATTATGATAGTTGGGTGTGCTTTATTATGGTAACTAACTGATATAACCGCCTAGTAAAAAAAATATATTAGGGAAACCGCAATCAATCTGATATTAGGTGTGTGCTAAGACCGAGTTGTTTGGCGATCCGTCCTCTCTGCCTACCCTTTCTGTAGAAACGACGTGATGGTTTGTTAGTTAGTTATTTTTATTGAGAAAGTTTTTTTTTTAATTGGGTCATATTTCAAAATTGTTTTAATACCCGACTTTGCTCAGTGTCGCCCTGGTGAAAGACAAGCGTTCATAATCGAAATGTTATCTGAAATGGCACGAACCATAAAGGTTGCCAATTGCTCCTCATTGCTGACGATCGGGATACCCGCTCCAATTTTCATGATGGACAATGCTCCTCCGTTCCTCGCGGTTCTGCGGTACACGAAGAGCCAAGGATACCGACTTACTAGACGCCAATGATCTTGGTCACTCCAGTGCATTGGTGACCTTCCTCCACTTCTCCTGCCAAACACTTTGCCAGTGACTGTGAGTTACTCCAAGTTGGAGTCCTCAGTTTAGTGAGCAACGTATCTAAAGTATCTTAAAATGTGTTGTAGGCAGATAGGTGAAGTATCGTTGATGTCTAGCTCTTCCAGAATGGACAAATTTGTCTGGTTTTCGATGGAACCCTGAGCATTTTTCTCCAATATCAATCACATTTCGAGGGCATCTAACCGCTTTCTTTCGCTGGTTCCATTGTAGAATTCTGAATAGGTAGGTACTTACCAACTGCATCTTTCCCATAACCTTCCATCGCACAATATTTCCCAAACGGCGATGCCATGGTCGCACTGGCATAGTCACATAAAAACAGACATGCGCGCAAGGAAAAAAAGCTGAGACACTCACTCGATGTTCTTGATAATCAAGAATTAAAGCATTTTATTATGTTATATAAATATTTCAAAGCACCATTTCTCATGCTTTATAAACATAATCTAACGTATTGCTGTGATTCGTGGAAGAGGAAGGTGAAAGTTGACTAAATGCTGTATAAATGAGATCCCTGATGTGGAGATTCAAAAAGAATGCAAGACTGACTTAAACGTAACGAGTAAGATAAAGAAAGGTACTCTAAGGTGGTTTTGTGCATGTAGAGCGAACGAACGAAGAAAGAAGTGTAAGGAGAACATGTGTCGCGAATGTAAATGGTAAGAAGACGTGGCATGGCCAAGTGAACCAAATACTCTCAAGAGACAAATATCAGAAGGGCATGCATTGAAGTGTGAATGTGAATTAAGCAAGGAGTGCGTGTCAAGACAGAAGCGAGTTGTTTGATGGTCCATCCTCTTTGTCCACCCCTGCAGTGAAACGGCGTAATTTTTTGTTAGTTAGTTTGTATTGCGTTCAGACAAACAGTTCTTCAACTCGTCTTGGGAGGAAATTACTTCTTTCGAAATAATAGAGTTCTTTTATATTAATCTGGGATTTATTTAATACTCCGCGTGTACAAGTGGTGACTACGATAGTCGGCCTAACTGGAAGCTGGTTAAATGAGATCTGAATTGAATGAGCTCCTGCAGACTGCACCCGGGCCCTTGGCCCCCTTGGTGCCCAAACTCCAAACTAAACTAACTGCCATCTAGCGGACTTTCGGGACAGGTCGTATCACTGCCCTCTATGTGACAAGCTCGGAAGCTTTTAGATATACCACAGTTTGCAAATAACGTTGCAATTTTTATCAACTGAAAATGGTTACGTTGTACTTTAAATTCCAGACAGAAACCTGTGGGAGTTACGATGTCAGAGTTTACCGTTCAGGGGTTTTTGCTCCTCCGTTCAATTCGTTCCGACATTGAAAGGATGTTTTTAGTGCCGTTACTAAGTTCTGGTCATGTTAGGTTTTAATAACTGATCGTTAATGTTTAGTTCGTATAATAATAAAGCTATTTTTAATTAACAAACAACAAGGCGATAAAACGGTAATGAAAAACTAACCTGTCGAGTTTATACTGGAGTACTTTCAGCTAACTATAAATTAATATTTAATATTGCCATAAATAATACTGAAACATCGGAACTCCACCTCTACACGTATAGTTTTTATCCCTAGAAAGCTATAAAATATTATCATATTATGCCAAGGTAGTACAGTAACATATTTGGAGATAAAGGTGTTAAGTTTGTAATACCTACGTAGTTTGGGAGATAAGTATGGGTGCTGCCCGGGGAATCATTTATTGGATAACCAATATCTCTGCCATAGATCACCCCAAGTGGTGCGCTACGTTTAGTGTCTCAGCAGGAGTTTCCGAGTTAGTGGTATGACGTTTGTCCGAGTCTTGGCGGCGAATGGGTCTGCCCACCAATTGCTTGGCAAGCCGAACCGGGAGTTAACTACTGGTTAAGGAAGAATTTTTGACCTCTCCAGCGCTTTACTCTCGGAATATCTTCTTACACCTGGGAGAGATGGATTCATACTTCCATCACTTCTGGACACACTGACCCCCAGAATCCTACCCACCCTTTATATATTTTCCTTCCAAGAACTCCTCTCCTTCCTTTCCTAAAAATACCCTCCGCACATCATAGCTATAGATGACGTAGCATAGCTATAGATGACATAGGCCCCGAGGGGAATAATTTTCCTCAGGGCCTCCTGTATGGAGCTATAAGCTAATGAAAAAAATATTTTTTTTCAATAATTTCTCTGTTATCAACAGATTCGGTGATTATTGACTCGATATTTAAGATTTTTCTAAATGTACCTAAGACAAAAGAAATGCTACTGATTTTTGCTAGTACTTTTGATACATGCTCTTTCCAGTTTATATTTGCATCTAGTTGTATAACTATACCCAGCGGTGAGCAGGTTTGGAAGTTTTTTTTTTTTCATTTTTTGTTTTTGGGGTGTTATGCCGTGTTGCGCTACCTCCTTCTTTAGCCGACGTTTCGGACAGCGTTGCAGTCACCTCACATCGTCGGATATGCCGGATCTGCCCTGATGATGAACACTGCAACGCTGTCCGAAACGTCGGTTAAAGAAGGAGGTAGCGAAACACGGCATAACACCCTAAACACAAACAATGAAAAAGTTTTAGAAATTTCGATGTGATTATTATTAAAGTTATGTTTATATAGGTGTAGCTTGTACTGGACAAAATTTTACAACTTAAACAGTTATGTTTATGTTAATTTCTTTCAGACAGCTACTTTTTTAATGACATTGCTTCTCAAAAACCGTTGAGAATAATTATTGTTGTACACATGCTATGCCCGGTATGCCCTTCATTTTTTTTACAATTTACCCGCACAAGTATGGTTAAAAAAAAACAGATAAGCTTTCATAACTCATGCTTTCATGAAACATTTTTTTTAATGTCAGATAACGTTATCATAGTTCATGGAACTTGGTGCTATTTTATGCATTTCTGAATCTCGGTTATAAGTAAGTACTACTTGTGTACTCGTATGTAAGTAAACACTTGAAAGATAACTATTTTGATAAGGAGTAATATTTTGTTGTCAAACTTTGCCAAATGTTTGCGGGACTTCCGAGCGGATGGTCAGTTATCGAACAGTTTGCCGTTGGTTCATATAAAATTTTAATTGATTTATATAAATCAATGTTGAAATAAAGCGGAGATGTAGGTAGTTGGTTTAAGGGTGATGTCGTGTAGTTTAAACTAGTCTTATCGCTATAATAATTTAATAACTAACTTTTATTGACCATTTTGTTTCTCAACCCTTGAAGTAAGCCATTTAAATTGTTTTTTTACCATTAAGTTGGCCAGTTTAAAAACTTTATAATTGTGGTTCCAAACTACCAATCTCGCTGTTTGTAAGTTAATTCAGTTTGTATATGATACCAATGTTACTTATATTAACAAAATCTTTTACTACACACTATAAAAATCGCTTTTAGATAGTTCGATAATATGATTCCCAGTAGTTCCTTCCACCACTTCATCTTTAGCTCAAAGACAATTCTCATTCTTAGGTCCTAAATTGCTTAATCTTATACCCGATGCATGGAAATCAAAAAGTGCTAGCATTCTGCGTTATCTGGTAAATGATTGGCATCTGGTCTTGGGGAGAGCTGAATGCGAAGATGTGCTAAATAGCAGTCATACATTTTTTTGACCCTTCCTATGTATTGGTATTATATTTGTATAACATTAATATAATGTTTATACCAATGTAATTTCAAAAAATGCTTAAATTTTTCTTTGCATTTAGCTTTTCTCTACTTCCTTTTTCTTTTCTTTCCTTTTCTTTACTTCCTTTTCTTTATCTTTTTTTTTTTATTCTCTAGTTCACAAATTCATCGATATCAAACCTTAAAATTTCATGGAATGGTTGAAAGGCATACATTTTTATAATTTTTTTGTTTCGTTTTTAATTTTCTTTTTATTTCTCTTCTCTACGTTTATACCTATTGTTTAAATTATTTAAAAAAATACATATTTACATTCATAAGCAACTTCTTGTATATACTAAGAAAACGTTAATATATTATCCACCAAGTGTAATATCTAAGTAAAAGTCAATATAATAGACAAAACAATATTTCATGTAATAAACTAAAACGGGTAAAATTCCTAGTTGGACAGCCATAGATCATTTTAATATGAAATATGTAATGTTTAAAAAAAAAGATTTCTACAAAAACACACAGCATAATAAAAAAAAGTTCGAAGTAATGCTTTAAAATAATATTTTTAAGTAAACACATTTAAAAATGAAAATATTTAATTTTCTTGTCGTGTTTTGTTACGGTTTGTTTATTTTTTTCTCCCTTTCTTTTTCCTGCATTCGTAATCATCCTGTGTATCCTTGTCTGTTTTTTTATCATTTGTTTTCACTTGTTGTTTATTCTACTTAACCTCTCTTTTTGTAAAATTTTACATATTTATTCATTGTATTGAGTTTTGTAACTCATCGGGATTGATTGCCCTAACAATAAATAAAAACGATTGAATTTTTTTTTAAAAAGGTTATTTTTTGTATGATTCTTTTAATATTTATATTGTTTTATTTTGTTTCAGGTAATACGACTTTCTTCTTGCTATCTTTGCTGAATCTAAAGTAATCTCAATGAATCTTGTAAGTGTTATTTTGACATTACATATATTCCCATAATTTCTGTTATTTGATTGTTTTTAATAGCATTGTGCGTTGACCATTCTCGCTGTAATTTTCTAGATTTGGATAAAAATTAATTTGTCTATGTATTACCTTACCATTACTGAATATATAATTCATTATAATATAATGTGTATAGTATATACGAATATCTCACAACTATATTGGCACATCCTTCGTCCTGCATAAATTGTCTTATTCTGCCTTTGCTTCGTGACATGACCTTTTTAATTCACATCTTTCTGGGGTGTTCCAGTCTACTCCTTTTATATAATTAGACGACATGTCCATCTTCGCCCATTCCATCATGTAATTTAACCAGTAATCAGGATCTCATTTATGCTACATTTGGTCAACCTTTATCTATTCTTTGCAAGTTTCACGCTAAATATTCTTTAAAAACGCGTTTTCGCCTTATTTACACATTTAATTTTCCGTTTTTCTCGTTAATTTTTGAACAACCTAATGATTAGCGCAGAAAGATCGACAAATCCGTTAGGTAGATCTGCCATTTGATGTTTCTCCCGATGACATATTCAAACACCACGTTACAGAATACAGTGCATGGCCATTGGCGATTTCCAGTTCATTGCTTTCACCATGTCCCTATGTCCCCTCGTCTCCAATGTAATCAGCTCCCGCCAGCCGCCGGCCGATGTTCCAACCCTTTTCACAAAAACATCCCCTTTGTTTTTAACTAAAACGTCTGCCAGTAAATTTATTTATGTGACATTGTTCAGTGACGCTGAACGGATAGTTTTTTAAGCACCTTTTAAAAACATCACCCTTTTTATATTCTATCCGTTTAGTTTGTCTGCTTGGTAGTTTGTCAAAACCTCCGAATATATTTTACATTATTCTGTTTTTGTTTTTCTGTTTTCTGTTCATGAAATACAATTTTACAAAGCGTTTTTCTAGAGTTTTAACAACCCTTTAAATTACTGAACATTTGATAAATAAATACTTAAATTACAATACGGAATCTTGTATGTCATTTTTCAGAATTTAATTATTCAAAAGTCGTAACAGAAATTACAAGCTAAAAACATTTCAGATAATAACATTTTTAAGTTTCAGAAAGCAAGATTCTACCGTAAAAGAACGAAAAAACAACCAAACAAAAATATTATTATTATAAAACTTTTTCAGAAATCTAGTTTGATGTGTATTTTTATCGATTTTGAAAAACGAGGCTGTGTAATTTATACAATTATCATTATTTTTAATGAACATTTAAATATAATATGTTTGTACGAGTATTTTGGACCTGCACCAGTGGCGTTATAACCGTAGGGGCATCCCAAATGTTTGAAAGGAAGCTGATTATATATGTGTTATTATTTAAAGACTAAAATATACTTTATGATATGTATTATTCGAAATATGCAATATTAATATAAATAGTTTAATCGGCCGATGGTTTAATTGAGCTGCCAGTGCGGTATTATTGTCTATTCGTGGTTGACAGCATACATAATGGATCCGCCTCATATGAACACGAGCTGTCAGTTGTTTATGGTAATGTTGATACGTATGCAGCCGGTTATGTCAATGCAAAAGACATGGATGCAATTTTGTCTATGTCTGTCATTGTCTGTGGTCACGTGGAATGATTAGGCATTAGCCAGTGTCTCTCAAATTTAGGAAAATCTCAATTTACTAGATAGTTGCTCGGTGGTCCAAAGCGTCGGGTTTCCGCCAGGCATCGCTGTCGCGGGCTCAATCATCTGCTAGTACTACGTCGTTGTACAAGCAACTTTATCTGCTGTAATTACGGGAGTAGAAGGAATTTCAACATTTTAGGTGATAATTTAATCATTTGAGAATATAACATCAACAATTCTCAATGAAAATAGAAAATGGGTAAAAAGAAGGTGACGATCGCAACTGGGACTCGAACCCGGATTTTCTAAATGGCGTCTATTCCAATTGAGCTATTGCTATCGCATTACATTCCGTTATTTTTATCAATCCACACTTCCGTTTCTTACTTAGGTATCTCTCTTCAATTTTTTTTTAATTTTATTTTTATTTTTTATTAGTGACTATTTAATTACAGGTTTGATGATAATTATAAGATATGATAATGTATATAAATATTTCATCTGTTTGTTCTTAGTCCTCCTCACTTGGTGGTCCTGTGCTGAGGCGGACTGGTAGATTTCTTTGATTTTCCGTTATTTAGTTTCTATGATGTTTTTAAATTATTTTTTTCTTTTTTAATTATTTTTTACATTTTATACATCGATAAATATCAAAGATTTTATGGTGTAATTTTATCGTTGCCATCTTTTTGTGTAATTTTAAAGTTCTATCCGAATATATTTACAAACTAGATGGTAAAAATGAAAATATTTTACGGATACTTGCCTACTCATTTACCGGTATATAAAAGTCTGCAATTCTCGAAGCGTCGAAAAAGGCGCTTTGCATTAATATATCCAATCTTGTCAAACAAGAGTTTTTGAAGTTACCGCCACTAGAAGCCGGTGGGTAAATCCAGTATTACAAAAAAAACACGTTTAATCCATATTCCATTAATATGCTAGCCGTTCGGGGGTAGAGTGCAATAAATTCACACATATAAAAAAATATAGATAGCTTTTTTAGACACCCCTGAATTTTAGTGTAGATTCGGGTTAAAACATTTATTTTTTTATGTTGAAAAAAATCTTCTGTTGAATTATATTTTTGCAAGGAAAGAAAACAATAGAATTTCGAAAAAAGTATGAGATGGACTAATCGGTGTCCTCTTTGTGCAGTGCTTCGTAGCCTATCGGCCTCTTCTTTGTGCGGTGCTCCGTAAAATAAAATGTAAAATAATTTTTATACTTTGTAACAATATTATAATAAATAAACCCTACAATTATCCTACTCCTGATACTTTGCATTCGTCTCATTTTCTCGAAATTCAGTTTTCTGAAGGTTTGACTTCTACCGCGTGTGAACTGCACACATGATATTTTTATAATCATGTAGAATAACCTCCGCTTAGTGGACTTTATCTCCGGACACCTTGTATAATAATGTTTATTTACATAGTATTATTATTATATGAACTGGAGCTCGGAAACACGATGTATTCAACAGACAAGTCTAAAAACGTGACCTGTACTCAATCGAAGCCAGAGTTTAGTTAGCGTATTAGAAGCTGGACGTACTGTACAGGGCCTGCAAATACACAGCTGCTGATCCTGTACACATTTCAAGTGTGCTGCACTGTTGAATTTGGCAGCCACCTCTGGTCTGGAGCCCTAAAATACCTGAAAAAAAACGTTACTCTGTGCAGAAAAGGGTGGTCCATTTGATAAATCCCCTATCTTGCAATCTTTTACGCCTAGAGCATAGGCGTCAGGTAGGCATGCGTTCTACCGGTATTGCAATGGAAGACGCTCTGAGGAACTAGCGTTATTGATACCTTCGGCACCGGTGCATAGACGGGAAACACGCTAAACGCGCGCCCAAAATAAGACACGGTTGACCCCTGGAAACGGGTCGCTTCTACAACTTATTCTTAAGTTCAACAGATCAGCTGATGAACTCAAGAACGAATCGTATACTAACGAGAGTAAACACAGAGACCTCTCTCTTACAACATGTCCACTCTTTCCTCTCGTCAAAAAACCCTCCACACAGCACCTTCAAAGAAGACATATGCCGTGTAGGAAATTATTTTCCTCGGGGCCTCTTGTGTGGGACTAATGTAAAAAAGCTCATATTTCTTGTTCTTGGATACAATAATTACAGACAAGTGCCCAACTAATAAATATCTCACATTCGTCAGATATTTCTTGTGCACACTGTATTGTTCACGAATAAGTATATCTACAACACGATTTTCACCCATTTAAATATTAATTTATTAATATAATTTAACTGTTTACTATGTAGTGCTTATGGAAAGTTTAAAACCATTGTGTCCGAATACTACGCATGCAAATGACACAATGACAATACTGACAACCCACTTCAAATTGAAAATAGTTTCCAATGACCACAAAACTAGCAAAGGTTTCATGGAATACAACCCCCGTACATAATGTAAAGCCTGAACCTTTTTACAGGGTAGGAGAAACTCCACGCATCCCCTTGAAATGAATATCCTACTGGTTTAAATTTATATGAAATCAAAGGGTGGATAAAACATATTATTCACTACCAGGAATAATCGGAATTCATTGTGATTCGTTTTCAAATATTTAGTTAGTGAGGTTTTAACTACGAGGAATTTGCAGAGTTTATGCAACGTGAATATTTATTTCACGGACGATTGTTTTGTTTTAATTAATGCATTCCAAATAAAATTATTTGGATCTATCATTTCAAAAATGTTTGTGTTTTACATTTTTATTTCGTGAAATTGATGTTTGGAAAGTAGTAAAAATTTTATGATGTTATTATTAAAATTATTAAAATTATTAGAAAAATAAATTAAAAATAAGCAAATCCCTCTAGCGCAACCAATCGGGTCAGTAATAAACCATTGAACATCCATATTATAAATGCGAAAGTGCGTGTATTTGATTGTTATGCTTTCACTCCTAAACCACCAAACCGATTTTTAAAATTCTCTCACCAATAGAAAGCTACATTATCAGCGAGTAACAAAGGCTATATAACGGTAAGCTCTGATGTTATGAATTTTGTATCTATGAAATTGTATGTATTTCATATATTGAGGAAAGGCAGGGGACTTTTTAAATGTGGCTTCACCTGAGAATGCTCAAGGTCCCATGGACCGACATGATCACGAACACAGAAATTCTCAGGCGGGCTAGAGCAGAAAGAGAACTGCTTACATTAATAAAAATTAAGAATATTTCATATCTGGGTCATATACTTCGAGGGGAGAAGTTTGCTCCATTTAATATTGAAAGGCAAGATAGAGGGTCGCCGAGGGCCTGGTAGGGGACAAATGTCTTGGCTGCGAAATGTGCGAGAGTGGACCGGCATTAGAAGCGTGGAGGAGCTATTCCAGGCAGCGCAAGACAGAGAGACATTTTCAAGAGTGATCGCCAACGTCGGGGGGACCTGATAGGGCACACAAAGAAGAAGAGGAGTGTGGTGTTCGCGGAGAGGGAAGAGACGAGGGAGGGGAAGGCGGGGAAGGTGGAAGGGAACGGGGACTCACGGGAAAGAACATGCAAGGAGAATCAATCTATTTATTTGAATGGCATTGCAGCGCATGCCGGGTACCAGCTAGTAAGTTATAAATGTAGTTTTAGTGCTCTGTGATTAGAATAATTACATTTAAATTAATAAGTTTTTTCACGCTCCCAACTAGAGCCAGTAAGCCTGTTCCCACATACTTGGAGGCTTCCCCTTCCACCCGCGAATCCAATTTATGAAATTTCTTCCACTCACAAATCAAACAGCTGTTGATTTGTGAGCATGCTCATTTGGCTTCAAATGAGCATGTTATATTGCTAGCAAAGTCACTGACCCACATACTACTATGCACTAGCAATGGCTCATTAGTAGCATGCTCTTTGGCTTTCAACGAGCAATTGTGTCTGCAGCATTACAATCACAGATCTATTATCTGTCCATTATAGACCCTCAACCGAAATTAATATTTTTGATATTTGAAGTGATTCGGTTTCACTGATTTCTTTGGTTTGGCTTAATATTTGTAATTTTTTTTTAAACTCGATGAAATTACATATCTAATTAATACTGCATCACCTAGCATATTTGACAAAAACTTAGTGTACGTGTGTTCAAGGATATTTTTATTTAAGATTTATTGTTTTCAAGAAAGAACAGAATCTCTGAAAATCAATCTTCAACGTTTGATATATTTCAGCATTAAATGACGCAGGAAAGCAACATCAAACAGTCGTCAGCTAAATTAGGCAATTTGTAACTGACATATTAAATAATAAAAAGGAGATGAAGCAATATTCATCTGTCTTGTAGTTCGTGGAAGAGATAGCTTTTCTTCTCGGGAATGGGAAGGGAAGGGAACGGGTCCGTACCTCGGGTCCCGGGCTCATTTCTCTATTTCCGTCTCCGGATCACGTGTTTTCTTCGGGACCCTAAGTCACATTAAACCTGTGACTGGCCCCGCCATAAATAACGGAAATGTCCGCGAAAGCCTCTTACAAAAAGCCCCGAAAGGTACAACCGGAAAGGCTTTGAAGTTTCCGGTGACCTTCCGCCATCTTAAACCTTTTAGGAAGTGATATTTTTTTCAAATTTGGAATGGTCGCTGCACGGTAGTAACTTAATCCAACGAAGTTAATAAAATAAAAGGGCTTACGGCTTACTAAGTGAGGACTTAGTTTATTTGCTTTCAGCCACTAAGCTTTAATCCTAGTCTATAGATTTGCTATTAAATTTAGTTTTTATTTATTTTATCTTACGGACAAGTTCATCGTAATTATTAACAAAAAAATACATTGTGACAGATTAATCATCCATTTGCATTTACATATAAACCAGTCATAGGTTATTTAAGGAGTTTTTAAATACTGTTTATTTTTAAACTCATCTGTGTAAACGATTATGTAAAAAAAAAATATAAAATATAACATCAAGTACCAAATGTCTCGTAATGTAATGTATTGAAAAAGAGTTAGATGCCAGCAGGCAAAGTGTTTCAATCGATGGCGACAGGGGTACTAACAAAAATAAAAACCAAAATACTTACAGAACTTGATAATAACATTATAATATTTAATTTATATTAATTTTTTAAAAATTCAATGAAGTTCTGCGAATTAAACAAAACAAACAACTAATGAAGAATAATATGTGTTAATAAATAAGTGGATGGTATCATATGGTTTCTATCCTCTGACTGTATAATTGTAGACTTCCTCGCATGTAATTTAATTGAATCATTGCAACCTTTCCGCTAGAGTGGAGGGCGTCGGAACATTTGCGGAGGAAATAGTTTCCTCGGCATGTGTTTCCCTCCCAGCATCCAATATCGGGGTCCGATGAGCAGCCGCAATGTAAATTAGTGTTTCTTTAGAGCGCCTCACCCCATCACCCTGCTCCTGTAGGGGCAGGCAGTGCGGGGGGTTGGGAAGGAACACGAGCTGCAACAGTTGTGCAAACGCTCGTGAGTAATTGCTTGAGTTATTGGCCTGCAAGTTGGGACACAACTTTCTGCTAACAACAACAGCACTTAAGAGCGTGGATTGCTGTACGAATTGATAGGTTTTAGATATTATATTGGCCGTTGAAGAGATAAAGCGATAGATTTATGTTGTGGGCGTGTCTGTGCGCCTGTAGTACCTAAGCAAAAAGTTTCATTACTTCTAGTGACATGATCGTTTTCGAATATTTCTGTAAATTGACATTTTCCGAATCGCTTGACTTAACTTAACCCATATGTTATTGTCTCCTGTTTTTCTGTTGTTGTTGTTTTGCATAGGTACTTATTGTTTTATTCATACATATTATTATAAACAGTTTCACCGTTATTGGACGGTTAATATTTTTTCTTTTTTATTACTTTTTACATTTTTTTTTGTTTCAACCCCTGTGTACATCATCAAATATCCTGATTTCGATTGTGGGTATGTCGGTGATTGTAGTTTTGGTTCAACTCGGAATTGTTTTGAATTTAAGTGTTATTTTCAAATTAAAACTGATGATGTCAAGAATTTAGACAAGCGATAGAGTAACCACGTGTCTTTAAGGTTTCACTAAAAATTATTTTAGTTCTCATTTCCGAAATTGGAAATGATGTGTCAAGTATTTATACAAGCGAAAAAGTTCCTACTTATATTAAAAAAATAATTGATTATTCTACACCAATTGTCCTCGTACTGGTGTATATTTTACGTAAACTTAAGGCTATTTCAATATAATTTATAAAATGTAATTGTTTATTTCCGTTAAACTAGCGCAAACTCGTGAAAAATCATGAGATAATATAATTATAATTAAAAATTGCTGTTGATCACCCTTGTAACACTACATTTTTTATTATTATCAACATATTTGATTATTATCAATAAATTTAATTATTTTAACTTTGCAAAACCATAACCGAACCATAATCGACATAACCGTAGTATTTTCCATTAATTCTAATTATGTAGTTATTAGGAATCTAATTTCCCATATTATCCATCATCCCATATTAAGTAACTGGTAAGGATTAAATCAAAGCCTTTTATATGAATTCCACTTTCCCTTAACTTTTTTCAGGATTCAAATTGTTCCTTCGAAGGATCAAAATTGTTCCCTCGAATTTTGAGCGCGGATTTAGAGCAAGGAGGTAGAGGTATCCCAGTTTCCTGTTGATTGTTCGGACTTTCCTTCTGATGGTTGAAGAACACTTGAAGGTTTCTTCGTCAGGATGTGAAGATTTGGTAGTGGGATTATTACCTAAATTACTTGGCCTCTTTTGACTCAACAGCTTTTTTATTAATCAGTGCTGTCTGCAAAAAGCCTTCACTGTTTTCTAAACCCTCTGTTGATTTAAAACGTTTAATACAGCAGTAACAAGGAATATAAACAACAATCGCCGCCATTTCAAAGCTGTCGTTGCTCGTTGGTACTGACTTGATCACCTAACACTTCAAAATCTATCACGAAATGGCTTTAACCGTGTTTGGTGTCGAAATCTGAATATTCAGCTACTTGTTTTTTTTTTAAAGAAAGATAAACATTCTCGGGTTACGAATAACCCAACAATGTTTGAAAATCTCCTACTACCACCACAGAAAGCCAAACATGTTGCTTGTGTTGAGATGGGGGACTTAGCCAGCCGAGGAATCGAACATGCGACGCCCGGGTGGAACCCAAGCGCTTTGCCCACTCAACCACTGACTTGTCACCTTACTCTTCCCGATATAAAATAACTATCCATATAAGTATATAGACATGTAACAGACCTTATAAAAAATACAAGTAAAATACAAACAGTGTGCCAGTTTTGTAGCTAGGGGATAAAAAAATCATGGAAGAAATACAATTTTCAAATTTTGAAAGCGCCAGAAGAAAGCTAATTAATAAAATAAATTTAAAAAATCGAAATTTTTAAATCCAAAAAAATAATTAAGAATTACAGTAGGTATTATTTTTTTAGTAATGAATTTTATTTATTTATTTATTCTTCCTTTGAATACCTCTGCATAAATTAGGGCCTGTTGTTTCACACAATTGGAACAATTCTATTCAAGCTCTTTTATTATAACATGAAAATACTTACTTTTTTAACAGTGTATAAGAACCAGGAGCGATTTGGTTATTTTATTCAAATTAGTTAATAGATCACTTGACACACCTGACTTGAGTACCAAATCGTGACACGAGACTTCAGAGCTGTTTTTTGTTTATCCGTCTAAAACTATTTCATTAACTCCCCAATCCAAAGACTACATAGGCTTAGAAATAAATTCACATCCCTTGATATTTTCATTTATTCCTTACCTAAATTTATATCAGAAATTTCTATAATTCTAATTTAAATTTTATTATTATTCTTCTAATATTTTTTGTTGTTGTTATTTCTTTTTAATTCTGCTTCCCTCCTGTGTAAAGGGAGAGAAATAATACTATAAAATAATTGGTATTTTATTATTTCTATTTCTATTATTAAAATGTTATACGATTGATGTAAATGCTCCAATGGCGTAAATAAATAAACAAAAATTATATCAATATGGGCCAGTTGTTTCACAGAACTGAAATAATAACAGCTTGAATAGAACTTTCGCAGAACTTGGACAAACATCATTCGAATCGTCGCTGCTTCTTCCAAATTATTCCCTCGAGGCGCAACAGTGCCGAGTACCTACCCGATCTGTTCCAATTAATTCGGTAACTGCGAAACATTCCGAATAAATAATTAGGTACCTACCCACGGCATGTTTGAACACCTTCGAAGAAGATCGTCTTGGGGAAGATAGCTTGCATTGATGGTGGTTGGATATCTATTGGGTACTACATAACACTTTCAGAATTATTTTAACACCTTGCTTCCCTGAAATATTGTCCAGAAAACTTATTTAAGATTTATTATTTTTTTTATGTGGGATTATTACTAAAAAAACGATGTAACTTTATTAAGACGAGAAAGTTCCATGTGTATCTGTACTTAAATGATTTTTCTATTCCGTAGTGCACAATCTTTAGAGCACAGGCGTCATGCTGTCCATGTTCTATCGGCATTACTATGGAATATGCTTCGAGAAACTAGCATTGATCCCTTTGGCACCGGTGCGGTGCTTTGTTGAGAAACATGCTAAACGCGCGCCCAACATATGTGCACAGTCGACATTTGTCTCATGAGAACGGGTCGCTTCTACGACTCGTTCTTGAGTTCAACAGCTCGGCGGTGGAAATTCGGGAGGCGTCGCCTCGGGAACCATTTATTGGATAACCAACATCTCTGCCATAGGTCACCCCAAGTAGTGAGCTACGTTTGGTGTATTAGCAGTGGATCCCTGGTTCATGAAGTGCGGTTTGTCCGGGTTTTGACGGCAGATGCGTCTTCCTACTTACTGCGTATCGGGTCGGATCGAAAGTGACAGGTTTAGAGAAGCCTTTTGACTTCTCTTGCCGTACTCTCTTACCCTATCGCCTTGAACCGAGGGATGGATTCATACGTCTGGCCATTAACTCCTGAACACTGACCCCCATATTCCTACCCACCCCTCATATATTTTTCCTTCCTAAAACATTCTCTCCTTCCTTTTCTTAAAAAGACCCTCCACACAGCATCCCTTAAGATGAAATAGACCCTAAGGGAAATTATTTTCCTCTGGGCCTCCTGTATGGAGCTAACGAAAAAAAAGTTAATTTTAAAAAAAAAGCTACAAAATTACTAATAAATTAATAACTGCAATACATTGTGTGCTATATACATTGAATAAAATATAAGTATAACTCTGTTAGATGAGTTTGCGATACTAAATACTTAATCAAAAGCTTAATTAACGTTCTAAGGCCAAGGCTACCGATCCCATTAAGCCTTATCCGGATGATTTTGTTTCTCCGATAAACCCTTTTTAGTGAACTCCCTTCGCAAGTAATTAGACACATTGTTGAGGCAATAAATCGGATCGAATTTCCCCTGCCCAATAGCGGTATTCATTGGCTTTTCATGTTACAACTTACAAAAATTAATTCTAACGAACGCAACCTTTTGAAACCCTCTTCTTTATTTATGCGAATGACTTCGTGCAGTTTAGAATAGCAGATAGGGGATCCAATCGATTGAATGAATCAAGAATTAATTAAGTAACTTCCCACTTATTTATAACTAGGAATTGCTGCTCGACTTCGCCCAAGATACAACTTATTTTTTGTCTCAGACCTCGACCATATTTTGTCAGTCAAATATTTGCGCTGTGCAATAAAATCCAAATAAATGAAATATTATTTAACATATCCGATAACTGTGAACTGTTTTCGAAAGTTAATAAATACGCTTTCAAATTTTATAAATCGAAATAAACTCGTAATTTGTTACGTAGAAAAAAATTGCATGCAAATATAAAAATGGTTCACCTTCCTTTTTTTCTAACAAAAAGTGCTGATGAAGAAAAAAAACACACACACACACACAAACATATTTTATTAGACAAGTGTATTATAAGTTTTTAGATTTTCACGGCCAAAAGCATTTTTGTTGTTAGTTTTTGGGGTGTTATGCCGTGTTGCGCTACCTCCTTCTATAGCGTGTCGACACGGTATCGCTTCCAAGTAAATAATCACACACTCTACACTAACAATTACACATCGTCGGATCTACCGGATCTGCCCTGATGATGGACACTGCAACGCTTTCCGAAACGTCGGCTTTAGAAGGAGATAGCGCAACACGGCATAACACCCCAAAAACTAACAACAAAAAAGTGTATTATAAATTTTATATTTACCTCGCTTTTTTTGTCGTTCCATGAAAAAAAACAATTTATTAAAAAATCCCAAAGTTTCAATTTTTTTTCAAATTGTATATCTTACTTATTTGTGGTTAACTTTTAGATATGAATACAAAGCGTAGTATGTTCCCTTTCTAACACCGTTTTTATAATATTTCTCACTTT
Organism: Limnephilus lunatus; assembly: GCA_917563855.2. NCBI lineage: Eukaryota > Metazoa > Arthropoda > Insecta > Trichoptera > Limnephilidae > Limnephilus > Limnephilus lunatus. The sequence goes on from OU830599.1 coordinate 3,627,524, forward strand.
GATAGTAAAGGAGAAACAACGATTTCTATGAGACCCGTATGAGTTGTTCAAATGAAACACCTAAATTCGTTCTTACTTCTCATACCTTTTTCCTTCTCAGAACTTTATCTCCTTCTTTTCTTAAAAAGGCTCCCCACACAGCATCCCCAAATATGACATGGACCCCGAGGGAAATATTTTCCTCAAGCTATTCTGTGGGTTTCATGTTAAAAAAAATTGCTTTCCTAATCAGATGTAGTCAACTATCAACAACTAATTAAGTCAATGTAAATTACTTGTTACCTACTTATTGTCGTAAATTGTTCAACAATATTGATTAGTATTATCGATGTAAGAACAGTACGCTGCACTGTTACCTATATCCTATTTGAATATTGGAATTGTACAATAAATATATATTTTCAATGAATCTTCTAACCGAAAATTATTGACTTTATCCAAATCCTAATTGATATCTCTTGAATTTTTTTTCCATCGTAAAAGGCCATTTATTTAAAGTAGTACCTATCGAGGATTTGTTTGTCCCCTTCTTGACGGTGTATTAAGGGAATTATCCTCCTCACCCACTAAAGGACTAAAGGGACCGGGGGATGTTTTATTTTTCAATCCTCCCCGCGGTCGATAAATTTCCTCCACACGACACAAAGCCTCCGAGAAGTTTGGTTCATCCGATCAATTCGGAGGAAAAACTAAATGACGACGCAGATTTTAAACATATTTAAGAAAAGATTTCTATTTTTATTTTTATTTTTAACTTTTATGAGTAAAAACTCAAATTATAATATGTAATTAAATGAAGAAAATATTAGCGAAACTTAATCAAAATCTGAAGACAGAAAAATCAGAAAAAGATATTGGTTCCACTGGGACTCGAACCCAGATACCTTAGCATTCATGGCCAACTGCTTTACCGATTGAGCTATGGAACCCATTTCCAATTCGAATTCACTTTTAACTGTACCTTACTTCGACTAAGAACTACCAACACTATCTTCATTTTTCTTACGCACAAATAAAAGATTTCTACTCTAAGTATTTTAAAAGCTCTTTTAAGATGTTAAGGGCAATAATAATTGATGTACTCATGATCTAAAATAAATAAATGTTAATGAAATGAAACAATTACTTCGTTTGTAACCACAAACTTTTAATTCAATTTTATAATACCGGAAAGAGACAAAGTATTATTATTTAACACCTATTTTTGGGTAAATGGTTGTTCATCAGTCGTGTAAAATTTGAAACACATTTATTATTAAGGTGGTATGTGTACAAGCATTGTGTTAGGGCATAGGTGACTATCTTATATGTATCTAGTATTTAAAAACCATTAATAAATAATAAATTATCTGTCCCTGGATTTCTTTCAAGTAAATCTTGTGCCTACTTTCGCCTCTCGTGACATTACCAAGTTATCGAATGTTTATATATTTTAAGCAGCACCTTGTGGATTTTAATTTTACTTTATTCATCATGGTCCTGGTTATTTTGAGGCTCCTTCTGTACATTCTCATTTTATAAGCTATTCTCTACGAGATAGTATAAATCTATCCACAACTTTCTTAATTAGGGACTTCTTACACGAAGGTAGTTCGGGTACACAATAATGATATCGTTTGTTAATAATTCATGCTAAACGCGATAGATTTCAACGTTACACCGTGTCTCATAAATTGCTTCATTAAATATGTACTGTAAATGCCGCACGCAACGCGGGCCATAAATAATTTAACTTCGTAACGAGCGTGATTATTGCCCGATCAATCAATGAACAAGCTTTAAACATTTAACAAGTTAATAAAAAACCTCGCCCTACGTTATTTCCATCAGTTTTCAAAAAATTAACTAACTACCTAACCACACAAAATAAGATACTCATAGACTTATACGAAACCAAGAAAGTTTACATGCAAATAGTGGTAGCGTACTCTTTTCCACGTAATTAAAGCATAACGTAATTGTGACATTATTTTAAATGACAATTATTGAAGTGTTTGGTTCAGTATTTATGCCACAGGTGACAGAAGTTCGCAGGTATAACCAAGACCACAAGTTAATTGGTTTATTTTTTCTTCTTATGTAATTTCCTCGTATTTAATTCTCTAAATATCTTTTTTGCTCCGTACATCAGCGACGTTTTTTTTTTAAATGGGAGTCTTATTTGATTTAGTTTTGCTGCGGGTTTTCATTTATCTCAAGATTTGAAGGATTTTGGAATTTCAACAATACATTGTTGGGGTGAACGACACACCTCATGCATGGATACTATTGTAACTAGTTGTGAGCAAAGTGAAGATTGCCATAAAGATAGTCAACTTTCGATAAGAGATGACACAAGAAAACGATTAAAAGATCAAAAAATACACGATAAAATTATTAATAAATTAGCTCACCCGACGAACTTCGTACCGCCCCAGAATTAATAACTGTTGTGTTAACTTATTAGCTGAATTAAATTCGGTTTTTTTTTAAGTTAAAAATTCCACAATGCAGCAATTGTCGATGCGCAACTGTCCGTGTTTTGTTTTTGTAAGTATCAGAGATGGCGTTGTGTATGGATTTATATTTTTTGTGATTTTCTTACTTTTCCACTCACTTACGGGAATTGCGTTTCATTTTCTTTATGAGGGAGATTTATTATAATTATTGTATTTTTCCTTTGGAGGGGTGCAGACATACGTTCACCGTTTGTCTCATTTTCGACTATTGACATTTAGTGTGTAAGAAAGTGGGATAGCATAATATATGTTTAAGTAAAAAAGCAAAACAATCAGCGCATTGACGTTTGACGTTTTTGAAATACTATACGTATTACAATATTACTGCAGCTCTTTCAAAAGATGAAAATTCGTTCCATACAAAATGTATGAGGAAAAGAATTTTCATGATAATTATGTTTTTCGTGAATTTTTAGGATATTTTAATAGCTATTCTGGGCAGAGACAAATCCAACAAATCAAGATCATAAAAGTCGGTATAGCCGTTCTCGAGTAATGGTGTAACTAACCCGACTTTGTTTTATATATTAAGGAATGTAAGGAGTAGATTTCAAGAAATAAGTTGTAAATATAAGCGATACACTTCGCAGCTGAAAAAGCAAGGGTTAAGATTTCTATTATAATAGCCAACTTCTGTTACGAGAGCTCAAAAGAAAAAGAATTAACGAAATTTGAATAAACATCGTAACAAGAAAATTCATTGCAGATGAAAACATAACACTCATTGGCTTCGAAACTTACGCTGCGACTATTAGTCTGTAGACTGGAGACACTGGAGACCTTTTTGATGATACCCAACCTCCGATAAGACAGTACACAATAATAAATTTATTAGAATCTCAAATCCAAAGAATTTCGCGGCATGTTGACACATGTCCCCGATCATATCTGTCCATCGCCAATTAAAGCGAGCTCTACATTGAGTTTATTTGTCGCGTCCTGCGCAAGAAAGAGCGGATATGTATGTATAGCTATGGTAGTACAACACGCTGGCAATCGCGAGATAAGATCCCAGCAACCAAGTTCTGGTCCAGCGAACTTGTACTAGGTATCTTTATCTACCGGCTGCGGATCTTGCTCGCCATTCTCCTTTTCTGATCTTATTTCTGTGGGCAAGTGCAGAGATGTTTCGCGTGAAAAGTTAACAAGGATGACTTTGAACATTACAATTTTTTTTCATCCTTTAAGTCAAACTCGTATCGCATCGATTCTGTGGGATGGACTAAATGGCTTTGAGATCTGCGGTTAATTATTCAACCGACTGCTATAACCTTGACAAAAACGAAAATACGTGAAAGGTATTTTGTAATTATGAGTTTTTCATTACAATTCAAAGTTTTAGAAGTGTTTCTTTTATTTTTCTTCTAAAATAAACGTGTTTATTAATGGTCTATTGCTAAATTGTTGGTTATCAATTTAATGGCATAATCGATTCCACAAGCTTTCATACAATGATGATCGCACCATCTGTAATTTTTCTATTTTTTTAAAGCCCACAAATTGACTTTCTTATAAAAAATTTAATGATGTATTTTCTGATATAACTGAATTAAAACGCAAATTTGTATAAAACTGTGCAAATGATACAACTAATTTATTTATTTAATATCAACCGTGTAAATACACCGTTTTCACTGATTACATGTAAAAAATCTTAGTAAAATATCAGATATATTTAAAAACAGTAAAACAGTTCATTGTGGAATTTAATTGAGAAATGACAGCAGACATACAATTATATACAAAATTCTATAGTACAGATAAAATTAATATTGATTGAAAACATTTGACAGCATAGCCCTCTTGTAACGTTGTAACCATGCAGTTAAATAGATCTGCTTCATCTGCATATTTATTACTATCTACACGCAAGGTACAAGCGAGTGTTTTGAGTACATATTCCTGGTATTGTTGCATTTAAACAGGATTTTTGAAACGAGTAGCTCCCGTACATGTATGGCATTCAATGAGATTAATTAAATCAGGGTTGTCTATTCTACCATTTACAATTTTTAACATAAATAATACTAATCTCACATCACTGTTCGTGTTTCTTAAAGGCTAGTATGTAACGTCACATCACCTTAAAATAACATCAAATATTTAACATGAATTCCACACGTACAATTTTATAATTATAATTTATTATAATTTTATATAAAAATATGAAACTTAAAATTTACTACATTCTAACAATGTAACCCCAGTCTTCTGCAAGAGGCTATCGTTGTGTAGGACGTTGAATTTTATGTTAACGATTCTTAGGACTTTTGTATTCGTGAGCCTAGATTATGTTTTTCGATAGTATTTTAGGATTGGATTAAAATAAAGTTAATTACTTAGCCAAGCTACTCGGTTTTCCTTAATGCGTCTTTCTTATCCATTCAACTTTGTTCTTTGATTATCTTTAATGCTTTAAGTTGAATACAAACATTTCCAATGTATTTAAGGATGAAGTAAGTAATACGTTTTCTTAAGAAACGTGATCTTAAACACAGTTCTTCCTGTAATAATAGTATACATTTCTTTAGTTCCCTAAAACTGTTTGTTCTGCTTAAAGGGATCGTGTTCAAGCTGTAACCCCTCTCATCTTTCTTACGAGTGTTCATCTATTATTTCTTTTCACTTTACACATTACACCCGTCAGACAGCAGGTTCCTGGAATTGCATTTCAAATTACCGATTTCAAATTGTGCTTTTCTAGAAACTGAGAACTGTAAGTATGGAAATCCAACTATTTTCTCAACATTCATTTAATGATACAGAATTTGGTCAACTTACACATGAAAGAAAGATAAATAAAATATTTCATTGAAGAAGAAGATAACAATAATAATCTAAACGAAAATATGAAAGCCACAGAAAAAGAAAACGGTCGCAACTGGGACTCGAACCCAGAACCTCTCGTCTAACTGGGACATGCGCGTTTACCAATTCCGCCATTGCCACCTACTGTCAAATCGTCATATTAGTCAATCGCATATTTCAAATTTTTGAATTAAAAATATCATCTTCATCTAATTTGTTTCCATATTATAGGCAACTACCCTTTTTTTTGGAAACAATCGTCTAAGAATTAGTTTGTAACCTAGATAGCGTCATGGATAAATAAATCCGATTCTTATTTATATGGAACCATTAAATTTTTATACAAGTCTAAATGAATATTCAATTTATCTTTTTCTGTTTTTCTGTATCTTATTGTCTTTAATATTTTTGTTTAGTTTATTATTGTTATCTTCTTCTGTAATAGTTAAATTTCGTTTAGATTATTAGTTGGCGCTAATAAAAAACTATCGAAAGAAGCGAAGCTAGCAGTCCACAATGGAGTCCTTGTACCTACCGAGACGTATGGAAGTGAAGCATGGGACTGGCAGAGGAAGGATGAAAGTAAACTGAATGCTGTTGAAATGAGATCCCTGAGGGGTATGTGTGGTAAAACAACGTATGATCGTGTGAGAAATGTGGATATTCGCAAAGAATGCAAGGCTGATGTAAGCATAATGAGTAAGATTAAGAAAGGGACCCTCTGATGGTTTGGGCATGTAGAGTGAATGCACGAAGAAAGTAGTGTAAGAATAATATACGACGCAAATGTGAATGGTAGAAGAAGTCGGGGACGCCCGAGGAAGACAAGCATGGTCAAGTGAATCAGATACTTGAGTCGGGCCATGTCAAAAGTCAGAATAATAGAAGATAATGCATGAGACGATGTATGAATGTGAGTGAGGCAAAGAGTGTGTGCCAAGACCGAGTTGTTTGGCGGTCCGTCCTCTCTGCCTACCCCTGCGGGGAAATGGCGTGATGGTAAGTTAGTTAGTTCTTCTGTAATGATATATTACGTTGATGGAAATATCCTTCCAAAGTTATGAAAAGAGAGGGTTTCATTTAAAAATTAAATTAAATATTATTTAAAAAATTACAAAAAGTCTTTAAGTATCTGTTTTTACTTTTATGGTAAGAATTAATACCCCAATTGTTATGGTTTAATTAACATAGAAAGTTCGCGAAGTCTAGAAAATACAAACAACCTATCGATATTCCAATTATATTATTGCTGGTAATTACTTAGTCATTTAGTAACATTGTTTTAAATTTTGTTAAATTTGCCTGAATGTATGTAAATCTAATTCCGAATCTATTTGGGGATGTTACAATAATATAAATAATATCTAATAATAAAACGTGACTAATTTTTAAAACAAAATTTATGTAAAATATGAATTCAATTAATTCGCTGTATGCTAAAATTAAGTTAAATTTATAATCAAATTGCCTTAAAATTCTTGATTATTCATGGACGTTGTGCGTTCACATTATTCTAGTAATAAAATGTAACGATTCAATAAACTAATAAGAAAGAAATTTCAAATTTAATTACAAGTGTTGATAATTTTTTTGTAGCTAACTTCTACTTTTGTGCCTGATTATTTATCAATGGGTAAGCTTTTATGAATATTTGTTATTTTTTGTTGGTTCAAAAAAATGGTCCTGAATAATAAAATCTTTAGAATGTTCATAAAACTTTGCTTATAATTAATATTATGCAGAATAAGAATAGAAAGAGTCTCTATTTAATTAAGGAGTGGAAAGTGGTTTTTGGGAGAAGGGGAATTTATAAAAAAATGATTCGTAGTGTGGGGTGTTAATTTATTTATTTTTGCGCCAAGAATCGAAGGCTATTAAACCAACCGTTAAAGAGAAAAAGTTGTTACAATTTTGATATAGGAAAAATACACAAAAAGAAGAGTACTTAGAGTACGAAACACGTATTATGTTTGTTCATATGAAGCTTTTGATAAACGGTAAGGACAAGGAAGATAGTCTATCTCACTCGGGAATTTATTCACTCCAGTGCAGTAACTGTCCCGCTTATTATATAGGCAAAACGGCACGGAGCACCTGTGTCAAAGAACATCATGTTTACACAGCACTGACTTTTCGGAATTTATTTATTTTATTTAGTAAAAGATTATACATTTATATACATTATTTAAGAAATTTTTTGACTGCCCAACTAGGAGGATTCCCGTTTTAGTACAGTCAAATTTGCAAACCACTTGATTGCAACAGACCATAAATTTTATAAAATTCATAAAAACACGATAGGCATCAGGTTGGATTACTTAGAGGCACTAGAAATAATCAAAGCAAAAAAAATTATAGTAAAGTAATTAATAAACAAATAAATTTAAATACAAGTCCATTACTAAGATTTTTCCCTGTTGACAAAGAACATACTACCGTTCCCTTCCCCGTTCTCCATCTACACTTACTTCTTCTTCCTCCTTCACTTTAGGAGTCCAGCCCATTTTGTTAAATCATTTGTTATCTATAACGCACATATAACTAAATGTTAGTAGAGTATTATACTGCCCTGAAAAAGCTACGGTTGTAGCGAAATCCGGTAGGCATAAAGCATATAAAATAAAAGTAGTGTTTACAAAGTTATTGTTTTATTTTAAAAAACATATTATGTTCTTCAATAATCGATATATGTTATCCTCATTATCAAAAGGAGAATGTCCAATGTCCACCATCCCAGTCTCCATCAATGTGACATGGAGCACGTAAGTTACGTACTTCAAATAGGTACTAATCTAGCCGGGATTTCCATACAGTCATTTGAGCAGGCCCTTTACAAATTTGCACAAAGCAGACTACCTCACATCGGTTTTCTCGGCCTTGAGGTCAAGAGCAGTTTTCTTTGCAGCAACAAGATATTACCTTCAGGCTGGCCCCAGGGGCAAAGTCAATAATATACTTCCCAATAGTCAGCTCCCTATTTACTCTTCTTCTTACACTTTTTTTGTATTTTCGAGATTCAATTTTTTCCTCTTTAACGGTTGGGTCAAATTTTACCGTTTTGATTTTGTACGAAAAAACATATAAATTGATGGAGGGGCTAAATTTTTCAAAAATTTCTTTAGTCCCCTTTCCAAAAATCACTTTCCGGCGCAAATACATTAACGATTTTTCGGATTCCATTTGCATTATTAATAGGGGTTTACAAGTTATAACCAAAGTTTTGTGGTCGAACTAATTATTATATTATCGAAGTTATTTTACAGATAATTTCTATTGACATTTAACAAATACTCTAGAAAGGTTTTATTGAGAGCTTTGTTGTTAATGGTATTTGTTTTTTTTTCATGAATTTTCATTTTTTATCTTATCTTTGCTTCGTTTCTCAGAGTTGCTGTTGCCGTGACCATCAATCATCCCCTTTACGTTTTTCGCTTCTTGTCGCCGCGAAGGGATGTGACATCAAAATATCCCGCCATTTTTATTGCAATAAGATGGTGGCACTTCCGGCAAAGTGAACGCTTCCCCGTAATGGCGTCATGTGTGCTTCCGCTGGGCATAAATCGTGGCAACAATAACAAATGTTGCCATAATTCGAAACTTGAGGACGTTTGATCAAAGGTCCGTGGGAATGTGGACATCTTTATTGGAGAAATGAGCAAGAAAAGCAGAGAAATGAGCACGAAAGGCAAAGAAATGAGCAGGGAACCCGAGCGCATCCCTGCTATGTTCCGAGGATACAATATAATGATGACAAATGTTCCAGGGCCTTTCCTGATTTATCTTACGATTGAAATAAGTTGCATTTTTATAACGCTCAAATCAATACAGCTCCCAGATAATTATAGGTTGGTATTTATCCATACTGAATATCCTAAAATAACTTAAAGCATATTAGTTTGTATAGTTCTGGTTTTTAGTTGTTGACTAGCAGACCCGGCCACACGTTGCTGCGGCTAACGAAACACAACGCCATCTACTGACAATGCCATTACCTAACCTTTATAACCAACGCCATCTGTTAATTTGCATACATATCAAATCCATACCGCCCCCTTGCCAGCCCCCTCTTTATATATTAAATATTTCAACCAATTCACACAAAATCTTGACAAATTATATAGCTCAACCTTCCTCATGAAACACTATATCTATTGGTGAAAACCGCATGATAATCCGTTTCGTAGTTTAAAAGATCAAAACGTACAGACAGCGGGAGCGACTTTGCTTTATATTATATAAAGAAGATATGCTTGTATTGTTGTTAACAACCTTCAAGTAGGTAATATTATTTTTGAAATGTAATTGTTTTTTTTGGTTCATCAATTGATTAGGACTGTGTACTTAAATTATTGTATCAATCAGACTGCGGTGTTTATTGAAGTATTCCCTTACAAAATCGAGGGGAAGAAACAATCAACTTAATTCACCCTCATTTGTATTACGTTGCATCTTTTGTGCACTTTGCTTTGCCCAATTGCTTCAAATTGTGAGCATTCGTTCCCAACATTGTTTATTTTAGTACTTGAAAGTTTTCTAATTTTACCATAATTTTCTTTAAGAGTTTTTTTTGGAAAATGGTGGTAGTAGCAGTTTTAACCGCTGAAAAGAAATTTTGGTAATCAGAAAATTATTTTAATTCTATATTGGAAATGTGTATTTTTTTCATTTAAATTTCTTACCGTTAATCTTGACAGGTAAAATCAGATTTTGTGGTTTTTCATGGTTCTGCACCAGTGTCAACAGTATTTTTTAAACCGAAGATAAATTAATTTATTATTTTTAAAGGATTTCCAATACTTATTTTCCAACAACTAAAACTATCGATATTACGTTTTTTTTAAACGTAAGATTCTTTTATGTCAGAATATTTTTTTGGGTCATCTTCTCCCTGCTTGCCTGTCAAACACAGCGTTAGAATCCTCCTATGTTTGTTGCGATAAGCAGAAATTCTGGAAAAGGTTATTTTTTGTATTTTCGTTCCGCCCATCCTGACAGAAATGATGGTTATCTCCGCAATTATCGTGCCCCCGCCTTGTCCGAATTGCCCACCCCTTGTTTAATCCCGCTACATGCACAGATTGTACATTACTGCACAGGGGTGGCCAAGTTACTGATTGTTACGAGGAACCGTTAGCCATATTGGATTTTCTTTGATGCTTAATCATAATGACTTGACGGATATTTATCGTTTCAATAAATTATTTTGAGAATTTGGGAGAGGTTACCTCGAGAGTGTTATCTCTTGGAGTAAGAATAATTTCTTCTTCAAACACAGCAAACTTATTTTGTGCAGAATTTTAATTCGAAATTAATAGAATACTTAGTTTTTACCACTTTTCATCATCATCATCACTCTTGGCTCTACAACCCCTGGTGGGTCTTGGCCTCCTCAAGAGTCTTCCTCCACTCATCACGGTTTTGTGCCAGCTCTCTCCAGTTTACAATCTCCAAGGTGGATAAATCTTTGAGGACGTTGTCGCTCCGTCTTAAAAATGATCCTCCCAGGCTCCTTCGCCTTGTCAGTCTTGAGTTCAGTAGGGACTTTGGTGCTTGATGCTCAGTCATAAACTTAAAAGTTTTAAGTAAACCCTGAAGAAGTGAGCGTTGCTCATTAAACATGTCAGTTTTTATAAACAATAAAAGTGGTAAAAACTAAGTATTCTATTAATTTCTAAGAATAATATCGCTGGATTTAATGTTTCAGACCCAATCAAGTCCAATTACGTCTAAAAGGGATCGAAATGAAAAAGTAGTCTCCTTTAGCGAAAGCATTTTTGCAAACAGTCCCTCCATTGATGGGCCTTACCCTCAGCATGGGTAAGCCACCTAGTGAGGTCAACATTACTGGATTGTACTATGAAATATAATTTTTTTTATCAAATAAATAATTTATATGCTTAGTATAACTCTAAGTGACCAGCGCAGGTACGGGGGCTCTATCGAAGCAAAACTAGGCATACTGTAGTGTACAGGGACCGCAGATACTTTAATAGGACACAACTTATTACTAACACAAAAAGACGTATTAACTGAGGTAATTAAAAAAAATAAAACTTTTATGTACAAAAACATGTCATTTTTGTACCATTATATATTCAATCTTATCTTATAGATATTATAAAGGCGAAAGTTTGTATGGATGAGTGTTATTCTTTCATGCAATAAACACCGAATAGAATTTTAAAAAAATTTCACTAATCGAAAGCTACATTATTTGCGAGTAACATAGGCTATATATATTGGTAAGCTCTGGCGTTATGAATAAGCTGTAGCGTTGTGCAATTATTTTTCATACGTTTTCTGTCCCTAACAAAATCGAGTTATTGCAAACGTCAAACAAATTGTTACCTTGGAAACAATTTTTTTTTTTTTAATTAGGCAATTCACCCTAAAAATAGTGCTTTGTTGGCGTCATAGTTAATATCTACCTATCTCTAAAAATGTTTATTGTCCGGACGAAAAGCATAGCGTTGCTATGTATTTATTTGACGTGGGCTGTCATTTTGTTATTTCTTTAGGTTACTCTGGATTCAAATATGAATAAAATACTAATTCCTACTTGAGGCGAAATCATCAGAATAAATTAGGGGAGTAGGTACTTAAAATAAATTTCAATAATTTAAATATTTTCTAAAATAGAATTTTTATTTGCGAAATATCATTCTCAAATTTGAAAATTTCTATTAAACAATGATTATTTTTTATTTGACAAAATAGCAAGAATAATAACAATTATGCCAATAATTATGCTAGTAATTTCCCACTAATACCATGCGAGCGAAGCCGCGGGTAAAAGCTAGTAAATAAATAAAACTGCACAAATCCATGTGCGCCCCACGGTTGAATTTGGCAGTTACCTCTGGTTTTCAAGATCACTCTGTTCAATCCTTCCTGTCCTCAAAAAGAAAAATGGGATTTTTTTTCTTCAACGCCACCTGTATGCAGTTAATGTAACATTAAGAAGGGCATGTAACATATTAAAGAATCTTAAAACTAGTGACGGATTGTTTCACAGAATTTGAACAATTTATCAATTTTCATGGACAACATTCAATTTCTTCTAAAAGTTCTGTTATCATTTCAGTTATGTGAAAAAACTAGTCAATTATGATAAAATAACAGTACTTGAATAGAACCTTTACAGAACTTAAATTTTGACTTTGAAACTTGAAGAATTGTTCAAATTCTGTAAATCGATTGGCCCAAAGAAATTCAATCCAAGTTTATTATTTATTACAACCCCTTATCTATAACTTGAAATATTTTGATAACTTGTATCCAATGACTACTATCTTAATAATGAATAAGTAAGAATAAACATTCCCGATTCGCTAAAGTGATGTTTTGTGTTAAAATTATAGGAAAAACACGTGATATTGAATTATATTCGTTGATAAATTAACTAAATATGCGTTCCCGACATTCCCCGTCCGAAAGATCATATATTATTTTAAGTGCTTCCAATTCGCCAATATTAATATAAGCCAACTGCCATTGGCTGCTAATTCGCCACTAGTCTTGGCTACCAGCAATGCTAACAGCAGCGGGTGACATTTCCACGAAAGTTGGCATTGCTGGCGTCACTGAATATAAAAAGATTCATAAATTATTGTATCGCTTCTCTTTACCCAGTCGATAATATACAGGGCTGTGAAATGGATCAAATAAATTAACTAGTTCACACTCGGCGAAAATTGGTCCTACGAGCCGGATCCGAATTTTTTCTCTACGGTTATTTAGTTTATATTTAACCGTAATATTTTAATGCATATTTACAGCGATTTATTTATCTCTTTAATACTAAACACAATTTTCAAAATTAGCCCAAATAATACAAATAGTTTTATCAATTTTTCATTAAAATTCTGCTAGTTGTACACATATTTTCATCAATTTTCCTCTTTCCTTGTGGGATGTTTGTGTTATTTACAATCTAACATTATTTGTTCTGTGAGGTTACTTCTTAATACAAACAGGTTTTTTTTATGATTTTACGTATTTACAATAATTATACTATCGGTCGCATGACCTGTCTATTGAATCTGTGTTTTTCCTATAAAAATCATCATGGCGGTTCCCAAACAAGACCCAGTCGGTCAGTTGCAGCAAACGATCCAATCAAGTCCACGTATTCGCTTTATTAAATTCACTATAAAACCGCTGTTAGCTTCGTCGCAACCTCTCCTTCATACTCGCTAACCTCGCATTAAACAGAAAGGGGAAATACAATGGAGCTCTGAGCGGCGGGACCATAATCCCAGGAATGGAACACCCGCCATTTTTATTGCACCCAATAAACTTGCCCAGATTGCGGTAGGCTCCAGCGCTTATAATAGGCTCACGGCGACAGCCAAACCACGTATTTACGACAAGCTAAACGACCAACCAGAGTAAAAAGGACTTATCAATCATATATGAACATAAATTCGATTCATATTTTGAGGTTATTTTTTGCATGGTTGTTATCACGCTTTTTCGGTTGCTCGCCGCCCAGACCGTCTTATACGAGCGCCATAATTGTTTTACTCTCCCAACGAGATTCCGCTCGCCACTCGTTCTGAATTTAAAATATCGCGGTTCCAAATTTAAAATGGGCGTGCCGCGACTTTATGTGTGGTCTTTAAAGATTTGCCGCCCTCGCGCATAGAGAATGTCGCCAGAGTATTAATAACACTCTACTTGATGTTTACAACCGGAGATGTGCATGTAAAATTATTCTATGAAAGACTAATAATTATTGGTCGCTTTGTGTGTCTGGCTTATATTTTTGCAGTCCAGTATTGAAAACGCTGCGTGGTAATTTTAGCATGTGGGTTTAACAACACGTGGAAAGAATTACAAAGGATGCGATGCCAAAGCAGGTGTGAAATGAAACCACACTTTGTTTGTCGCAGTTTTCCGAGAATGCTACTGTGACCGGGAAATTCTAATAAAAGAACAAATCTTTTCACTTTATCACACAGAAAAATGTTATTATTTAGCATGGACGATCATAATATGGATATTATTTTGTTAAAATACTAAGTGTTTTGACGTTTGAACGTGGATGAAGCAAGGAGTCTAAATTAAATTAAATATTTGAAGAAATAAAACCATGTTTGAATGTAGATGAAGCAAGGCCTACACAACCGCTGAATTTTGTACACCTGCTACATAGCCACTTCGGTCGCCCAGTTAGAAAATAGTTGCAGTAAAGACATGTATAGAATAACCTTTTTTTTCCAAACAAGTGATTTTTTACAAACTTAGTGATTTTTTAAAAAGTGTTGTGTGAATATCAAGGCGGTTATGGAAACCACCGCCCCGGGATCCATTTTCTGGATAACCATCATCTCAGCCATAGGTCACCCCAAGAAGTTGGTTAAGTTTTTGGTGACTTGGTAGGGGTTCCCGGGTTCGTCTGGGATGTGTCTGCCCACCAACGCATGGTAGGCCGGATCGGGATAGAACGGGATGGTTGGCGGAGACCAATTGATTCGTACCCCTGGACTCACTGAATGTCAGATTTCTAGGCACCCCTCATTCATTTTTCCTTCCCAGAACTTCCTCTAAAAAGACCATGCACAGTATGCACACAGCATCAACGCTTTGAAAGCTTGAGAAAAATTATTTTATAACCCAGGCTATGAATTTTTGTCAATTTGTATTTATTTAAAAGTTTTTTTTTGAGAAAAACTTTTGTCATGACTTTTTTCAACGTTTTGTGTATTCTTACATTTTATTAAAATAACTCTGATAACACCAATAGTCAGCGGTAAAACTTACTATTTTTCGATTTGCAGGGACAATTGAACGCTTGAAACTGTTCTCCTGAGAAAATGTCATTTTTGCCATTCATATTTTGACCTAAGACAACCATATAATGTAAGTGTAAACTATAAACAAAAACTTTATTAATAAAATTTTATAATACATTGATGTATCGGTGGGGGGAGAAGATGTAAGGGGTTGTGGTTGGAATTTAAGCGTTTGGTGCTGTAGGAATAGATTTTTTTTAAAAATATTATTTTGAAAGTAGCATTTGAAAGAACACTTTTAGATATTAATGAACTTTTCTTGCATTAAAATATGTCAATCGTTGAAAGTGTGTTGATGTGAAGAAAATAGGTTACATTCGATGAACTGCTTTAAAATGAAATGATTTTCCAACTTCTGTGTTTTCTCCATCCCGCAATACGAGCATCTTCCGAACCAAATTCCTTGCTTTCCTTGGAAAAGTCCTTCCGCTTAAAATCCCTAAAGTAACTAATTAACTCGAAGACTACTCAGGACCGCGTACTAGTTTTACTATTGTTTTACTATTTTCGAAAATAATTTATTTTTTTAAATTACTACAGTGTTGGCATTTTCATTCTATTTTTATGTTGGTGAATAAATTTTCTATAATGACTTAAAATGTGCCGTTTTAGATTTGCCGCCAAAACATGTCCGTTGTCGTCATGCCGGCCAACGTCGTTGGCAACCGCTTACCAGCAAATAACGTTTTCTACGTCATAATGACGTTTTAATCAGTCTCCCCCGTTTAGGGAAATGCAGTTTTAGATAATTTTTAAAATCAATCAAATCAATAATCGTGTACGAAGAGATAAAAATTTCGCGTTTTTAGATGGGAATTCCCTGATGAAGCATGGAACTGGCAGAGGAAGAATGAAAGTAAACTGAATGCTGTAGAAATGAAATCTCTGAGGTGTATGTGTGCTAAAACCATATCTGATCATGTGAGAATATGGAGATCCTAAAAGAATGCAAGGCTGATAATAAGGCTGTAATAAGTAAGATTAAGAAAGAGATGCTTAGATGGTTTGGGCATGTAGAGTGAATTATTGAATAAAGGAGTGTTAAGAGAATATATGACACAAATGTGAATGGTAGAAGAAATCTGAGATGCCTGAGGAAGACGTGGCACGATCAAGTGAATAATAGAAGACTATGTATGATGATGAATGCGAATGAGGCAAGGAGTGTATGCCAAGACCAAGTTGTTTGTCAGTCCGTCCTCTCTGCCTGCGCCTGTGGGAAAACAGCGTGATGGTTAATTAGTTAGTTAGTAGAAGGTTAAACATAGATAGCCTAGCTAGAATGCAGATAATCCCAAAAGTGTGATCTATACCAATCTGAAAGAAAACTGATGTTTTCAGTTAATTTTATATCTTTCGACCTCTAAGATAGACCAATGAACTGATATTCTAATCTCTTCACTTGTTTTAAGTCCTCTATGTGACCCTGAATAAACCACAGGCCCTCCTGTATGAAATACATATTTTATAACGATGTTTGACTTGGAAGTGTTAAAAGCGTATGTCCTCTCATCACTACCCACCATTTAGCATCTAGATATATCGTGGTATGTAGGTACTCTCACAATGAATATAAAAGACAAGACAGTTGGCAAGGGCAAGGCAAGTTACCCATCACAATCACACGCACGTTTGACAGATTGACGGCGCGCGGTGGTTCCAGGAAGACGCCGCACACCGCACACCGCACAGCGCCGCGACGTGCTTGCCGCCACACGACATCTCGTTAAGCCTTAATGATAATTGATGGCCTCCGATCATGTTGGGGTAGTTACCAGTCACCGAATCAGTAGCTAACAGTGACTAGTTATGTCTTCCAGGGCCGTCATGAGGAGTTTTGCCGCCTATGCACTTTAAAAAACCTCCCAAAAACCTTTGATTAAAGAATTTCCTGGATTCATATACATCCCTGATCGGTATTCGTCGAAAGCCTTCAAGATTTGGCAAATATAAATTTATCAAAGTCCAGTTGATTGGTCTGAAAAATTTGAGTTTATCATGCTGTTATATGTAAAAGTGTACCCTCTATCTGATACAATACTCAAATTACTCATAAACACCACCAAATCAATAATAGTGCAGAATTTTTTTTAGTTGAATTAAACAATATGTTGATGTTTCCTGGGTCAATAGTAGATTATTTTAAAATAGTAATCATAATAATGTACCAGCCCGTTATGCACCACGGTGTTATTTTATAGCATATTTAATATGTAAAACACAGACACACGTAAATAACATTTGATTTGTGGTGAGCATTCGAATATTTCATTCCGCATTATCTCATAATTTAGTATTTGGAGATGTCTGACTAATCAACTGGACGATCTATAATCGACTAATCGATATAATACACCGTATGCCGGCCAATGTCTAAATTTGTTTACATCAACTCCACACGGAGGGCCTCGAGTTTTCCCTCAATACACCACGTTCACTCCTTTCTCTCCTCAAAAACACCCTCCACACAGCATCCCCAAAGATGACATACGACCTGAAGAGAACTAGTTACCAAGTTAATGAACTATGGGGACCTAAGCTCCATTTTCTTAAAACCGTTCTTAATGCTCAGCAATATCCAATAAACTTACTTCTAATTAATATATTATTGAATGTCTTTCAATAATTCGGGGATACATCATTTTACAAACTTACACCCCAGAGTCTCATTAATCTCATTTCGATTATTTTCATAAAACACAATAATATTCAATGATTTGATTTCACATTCACTTTTAACGCATACCTGTAAATTGACGTCCTTCAATAAATTTACAAAAATGGATCACTAAGAAGACCTACGAAGCCGCCCCTTTTATTTGACCGCCCGTGTGCATCTTACAAATTGGACATTGGGATATGGCACCCCTGAAGTTGCTCCTGACGCCAGTTGCCACTGATCAAGAACGCCCCGACACTAATGCCGCGATCCCACGTCGCATTTGATCGCTATGCCGATCGCTCGACAAAGGACGTTACCACCCAATAATTGGAAGCGCCACGCGACTAAACAAAGGAGCGCCGACGTAATATTATTTTTATTCCAATTTCGAATTTGTGATCAATGGAACATATTGCACGCAACATTTTACGTCGAAATCCCAATATAGTAGGAAATTCAGCGGCGGCGTCGTTTTTTTATTTATGTATCTTTCGATAATTTTTTGCCCACCTATGATGAAAAAACATATTTGATTGTTTAGTAAAACTGCTGGTTCGGTATTCTGGCGACGACGAATAAACACGTATTCAATTTGTTTCGATTTTTTGCGTGGGAATAAAAAAAAGCTGTATTTGCACCTCATGCTATAGCACAAACTACTGTCAGTATAGCCCTGTTGAGGGGCCACCATTCAGAATTTAAATATTGCTTAGAAAAGCTTGATTATGAATTTCCAGGTATTATTTTTAGTGACTAACCGAGACTTCGGTTTCAGTCAATAAAGTTTCGGTTTGGAAAAAAAAATCCGAAACCGAAAACTGCGTACGGGAGGCGGATGTGGGTACCGCCGCCCCGGAAAACATTATTGGATTGCCAACACCTCTGCTATAGGTCACCCCAAATGGTTCGCTCTGTTTGTTGACTTAGCAGGGGTGCCCGGGTTCATGGGGTGAGGTTTGTGCGGATCTTGGCGGAGGATGCGTCCACCGGCTGCTTGACAGACCGGATCGGGAGAGAATGGTTGAGGGAGTCGCTTTGACTTCTCAAGCCGTACTCTCTCAGAACATCGACTTGCACCAAAGTGGGAGGAATGGATTCATACGCCTGTCATTCCTGGACACACTGACCCCCAGATTCCTACCCACCCCTAATGCCCTTTTCCTTCCTAAAACTTCCTCTCCTTCCTTTACTAAAAAGACCTTTCACATAGCATCCCCAAAAACGACATAGGCCATGAGGGGAAATTATTTTCCTCAAGGACTCCTTTGTGGAGCTAATGTAATGAAAATGTATAGGACAAATAAGCACCTGAAGACAATTTTTTTTTTCAAAGAGTGGTGATTTATTAATTAAAGATACCGTAAAAAATATGTAAAATAAACATTAAAAATTATTTAAATATGATGGTTTTAATTTCAGAACAGGAAATAATTACTTTGTTTTGGTCACAGCATGTTATAGCATATTGGTTTATAATAAGAGAAAAGCTTTCCAAAACATAGTTGTGAATGCAATATCTGATATTGGAAACGAATAATTTTTAATCAATTTATCTAGCTGACAATTTAATTCTCTCTTGAGAAAGCAACCCCTATCATAAACTTTAATCAATAACAAATAAGATGTTTTAAAATTAGTTTTGTCACCCTTTTGTATGTGTCCAAATTGACCACATGTGCCGCGGTGTAATATTTCTCAATCAGTCTTTCTCTAGTGGGAAAATTCCGTGTGATGTTGGTTACTATTCACCATTCAGTCTATCAGTCCCTTTTATTGCGACACGTGCCCTAGTCATTAACGAATGGATGCAATTCTTTGGTGGTTTATTTTTTATTCATTCAAAGGGGGTATAAAAAATGCATTGGTAGGTACCCTTAAACAAGAATACCACGTGGTGGCAGAGTGAAGTTACATTCGAATTCATTAATTCGTTCACCATGATTCGACTCAACGCAATATTCTAATTGCACAAAAGTTCTACCTACTTTTAACTTTTTTTACATTAGCACAGGTGGAACTGAGGAAAATAATTTCATCTGTGGAGGTTTTTTTAAGGAAAATTAGATAGGGAACTCTGGGAAGGAAAAAGGGTATGAGGGTGGGAAGCAATCTAGGGGTCAGTGTGTCCAGGAGTGACGGACATATGATATGAATCCATCCCTTCAACTGCGGTGCAAGGCAATGGGTCGAGGGATACTGGCTGGAGGAATAAAAAGACCTCCTCAACCAGACTCTCGATTCAGCCTGCCACGCAGCTCGTAGGCAGACACATCGGCTGCCAAGATCTTGGCAAACCTCACCCCATAAACCCGGGCACCCCTGCTCACCAAACGTATCGAACCACTTGGGGTGATCTATGGCAAAGGTGTTGGTTATCCAATAAATGTGTCCCGGGGCGGCGGTACCCATACTTGTCTTCCAAAATGTTAACGTAATCGTTCATGATTTATCGTCTGTATTTTGATTCGAATGCGTTGATTCGTTCATCGTGAATACTCTTTTTGACATAAATAATGTAAAAACATTAACTTGCATTGTAAAAAGTAAAAAGTAATACAATTCCCTGTCTCTGAACTTGAACTGAGATAGTTTCATTATTTATAATGAGTTTCCTAAGAGTAAAATAATAATATCACTTATCGTTTGAAGTATGTAACGCGGTATAACATACACGTGGCAAAATCTCTAATATTTCAGAAATGCTTAGCTTACTACGTAATATAATATATAATTTGTACAGCACGTATGTGTCTTCCCACTATTGTTATTGAACTTTTTATGTAGCGCCGTTTGCTAATTACTTCATATGAACATTACATATGACCTTTGTAAACACGTATAACATATTATTCAATTTCGCGATAACATACAACAATTTCAGAAGTTAAACTTTCCCGACTGTTTTTTTCTGTTTCGTTAGTTATTAATTTTAAATCGTTTTTCATTCTCAATCGCGCCTTTGAAAACGTTCTACGTTATAAATAATGACAATAATAATTAATTAGCCACCTGAATGGTTCGTTAGGATGAAGGTCTGTCAGTAACATTCCCGATAGGCTTTGGTGACTGACGTTAATTGATTTTCTTCGTGGATTATATGAGGAGTCCCAGGAATAGACGACTTTTCGTAGATAAACTCCAGTACAAAGGACAAAAGCTCGCGGTGCAAAAGCTTTTCATTAACGATCATATCCAACGCGATATTTGTTTTTCCGAATATCTTAATTGGCTTGCCTTGAAAATTATATTTGTAACTGTTTTTCAAAGTCAATAATTATGCGCAAATCGTGTCTCGCCGAAATGATTGGTGTTCAATTTGTATGGCGTCTGTCTATAAAACTCAAATGTTTTGCTTTACAAGGACATAATAAATAGATACTAATTATGTTTGAGAATAAAATAGAAGCGTGATTGATTTATTTGATATTTACTTGACTTTGGGAGAGGTAATTTGTCATTGTTGAAATGTTCATTGAATGAAGTCAGCGATATTTCAACTTTTATTATTGTCCGTATGCTGGTGGGGTTTTGGATTGCAAATTTATACTATAATTTGTTTCTTAAAGAGTTCAGTAGAATATAATAATACGTCACCAATGGTTTCAAATGAGAATTGATCATTTTAGCAAACGCTTCTCTTCAATCCCCCTATTCTCCCTAACAAAGTTCGTCCGACACAACAACGTTACTTTGTAAAGATATAAAATGTTGTAATGGCTAATGTTTGTATTTTTAGTAAACCAAATCTTGAAATCTAGATTCCCACTGCCATTCGCTTCTATTATTTTTCTTCTTAGATCACCCGCATTCATTCTCCGACATAAATATACTAGCTTCCTACAGAACAATTTTTCATATCTTTTGCTTTTATTAATTGTTATTTTACTCTTATATATATATATGTCCAACTTTTACATTGGGTACATAAAATGTTTATTGTTTTCATATTCGAGGTCGTGGGATGAGGCTCTTGACTAGCAATCTGAAGGTCGCTGGCTTAAACCCGGCGTGCGCAAGTAAATTTTATTCGATTGAACTATATTATATCAAAATTTATTCATTTAAAAAAATATAAGGCACGTTCCAGAGTGGAAGATACTATCCATATCACCCTGATATAAAGCACCATTCAAAATTGAAACGTTGATTAAAATTACTTTTAGCTGTGTTTAGTAACCAGATATTAATAGACAAGTTCTTCCTCACATTCCTCTTCCCAATCTCCTCTCCCTCCCTTCTACCTTAAGCCTCACAGCATACCCCAATTGAAAATAATATAGTGTCACTGGCTTCAGGCCGTTGGAAGCAAATGGGAGCCTTGTGCGGTATTCATATAAAGAAATGTTAATTAAAAAAAATGTAAGTGTGACTAAATTGAATATTCTGTTCTTCCGGAATTAAATTCAACATAACTTAGAAAATACGATTTTAAAAACATACTA
Source organism: Limnephilus lunatus (assembly GCA_917563855.2). Taxonomy (NCBI): domain Eukaryota; kingdom Metazoa; phylum Arthropoda; class Insecta; order Trichoptera; family Limnephilidae; genus Limnephilus; species Limnephilus lunatus. The sequence continues at coordinate 3,649,731 of OU830599.1, forward strand.
GTTTCAAGCAAAGGCAAGAGACTTTTTTTAGATATAGTATTTCTGTCAACCACTAACAAGACTGTCATTTGACAAAAACAAAATATTGTAGAGGTTTCTCTACCAAAATAAACTTTTTTTTTCATTCTGCTTTAGAGCGAGTTAGTTATTTTTAACTCTCTTCATCGCATCTAGAAATAGGCTAAATATTTATTTAATATTAGCGAGTACCCGGCATGCGTTGCGATGCCACAAAAAGATAGAAGTTAGTTTATCCCTGCATGTCCTTACCCATACGTCCCTGTTCCCCACACTGTTCTACCTTCCCCTTCAACCTTCCCCGCCTTCCCCCCTTCACCCTTTTTTGGTCTCTTCTCCGCTTCCGAATTTCCCTCTTTATTCCCTACCTCTTTGAAATGCCTACATTTTTCAAAGTACTCGTGTGACATCTATTGTAAAATGTTTATACAAATATCATATCGCCCGAGCTCACTATTATATATAGAAACCTTCGCTGGCGTGCGCAGAACAAATCACAAAAGTTTCAAAAGTTTCGGATTAATGGTGTAGGAAGTATCCGGGAAAAACAAAGAAACGTTCATTTTTATACATAAAAATATATAGATACGCATAAATAAATTTAATTTTGAATGAATTATACGACATCTGTTTAGTAAAATGCAAGGCTTCTTCTGCCTGAGAAGAGAGCATTCAGGCAGTGGCGGTGTGGGAGTGTGGTGTGTTTGCAGTGTGGAGTGTGGGGTTAGTGCAGGAGTATGGGTTGGCGACATAAAAGCTGAGTTTGCAGTTCCTAGAGCAAAGCTCCAGGAGTAGTATTAATATGCAAGAGAAATTCGAGTGTAGAATTTACAACAAACTTGCGGGTACCTAATGTGCAGGGCTGCATTGCACTTAAACACCTTCATGCCACGCGACTGAAAATATAAATATTAATTTAATTGTGTTAAAAAAATTAAACATAATATTCATTCATCAGTCGTCCTATAAAATATTAGATTGTTATATTGCGTATATGATGTATTAATTATGTTAGCTGGCGGAAAAATGTTCTTATCGCTAATAATTGTATTTTTTTTACATTTGCTCCGAATAGGAAGCTCTGATGAAAATAATTCCCATCAAAGCCTATGTCATCTTTGGGATGCTGTGTAGAAGACCTTTTTAGGAAAGAAAGAAGAGGAAGTTCTGGGAAGGAAATGTGTATTAGGGGTGGGTTCTGGAAAGGAAATGGATACCTAATACAATATTGTGTCAGTGATTGATCCAATATTGCATTTGTTAGCCTTTCTGCCATGATTTGAGTTTGTTTATGGATAAAACTATTTATTAATATTGCGTATGTACGGGCGCAAACAATAAATTTATATTAGTATTTTAAAGCACAACTCGTAAAAAGCGTTTTCCCTAAAATAATTACACTCGCGCCATCTATGAAAGAGTCGATTAAGAATTATTTTAAGTATCACCTTAAATTATTGACAGACGATTTTTTATATTTTCAAATCATCTTCCATAAACATTTCATGTATAGAATTATAATTAAGTTTTTTTTTTTTTTTATAATTATTTCTGGCTTTCACCCTTCAAGGGTGTTCTAGGCCATCATTTAAAATTACAGAGAAAGGGAAAGGTGAATTTATATATTAATTTTATTTAAATGTACAAATTTCAGAATTATATGGAAGATTGGAGTCGAGTTCAGACTTAGAAGAGATGAAATGTTGAATGGAGGGGAGGCAATTTTAGATAAAGCTTGATAGAAGAGAGGATATTTATTTAGAGAGGGACAACCAAAAAATATGTGATCTAAAGAGCCCACATCTAGATCACAGAACGTACAATCTGGGGAGTCAAGGATGTGAATTTTAAAAAGGTGAGAAGGAACGGAACAATGACCGATTCGCATTCGAATAAGTGAGGAAATTTCTTTTTTGGAAAAATGGGGAAATTTTTGAAACCACGGTTTTGATGGGATAGTCCTTTGTATTGAGGCGTAGCGAGCTCCCTTGGATTGACTGGCAATGTTCCAATACTCTGTCCAAACATTGCGGGATCTATCTTTGATGATGGAAAAAATATCAGATAGGGGAATATGGTTTACGAGGGTAACAATAGGGTTGGACGCTCCTTGTTTTGCCAAAGAATCTGCAATATCGTTACCCACTATGCCAATGTGTCCAGGGATCCAAACAAGAATTACGGTTTTTCCAGAGCTTTGAATGGAGGCTATCAGCACTCTAATGAGGCATACAAAGTGATCATCAGGATGAAGAAGAGGACAGGATTTAAGTTTTTGGAGGGAACTGAGAGAGTCAGAGAGAACAAGGGAATGTTCACAATTATTTTTGATTATATATTTGAGTGCTTCAATTATTGCAATGCACTCAGCAGAGAATATTGAAAATTGGTTTGAAATTGAATAAAATATTCTATCATTAGAATTATTGTGGTAAACGTTAATACCTATACCACAGTTAGGAGAGTCAGGAGATTTGGAGCCATCAGTAAATAAAAGAGAAGAGTTGGGCCATTTAGAAGAAATAATGTCATTGAACATATTATTAACAGTACGGGATGGGAGATTGGAATGACTTTTAAGGATGCCGATCCCTTCCAAAATTGTTGGGGATAGGGTGACGTGACTATATTTTAATTTGTATAGTGGAAGAAGATCATTTTGGATAATTTGAAGCTCTGAGAGGGAGCGAAAATTTTTACAGATGGCAGGAAGAGGTTTAGTTCGAGCTCTGATTGTAGATGAATGTGTTGAGTCTTTGAACAACGAAACTCTGGGAATAACCTGATGACATTTAGAATTTAAACATTTAAGAACAAATTTGTCAGCAAACAGTTGTCGCCTTAAATAAAGTGGGGGATCAGAACATTCCACTTGAAGGGAATTGATGGGCGACGACTGCATCGCTCCAGTTATTATTCGCAATGACTTCGATTGAATTTTGTCTAATTTACTGAGTGCATTTTTGGAGGCAGTACTAAAAAGTGGGCAGGCATAGTCGAGATGACTTCGAATAAGTGCATTGTAAAGCAACTTAATGCAGGTAGGGTGAGCACCCCACCAAACGCCAGTCAATGATCTGATGATATTTAAATTTTTTTCACATTTAGTAACTATATTGTGAATATGGGAAGACCATTTAAGTTTCCTATCAAATGTTACTCCCAAAAATTTTACTTCAGAGGCGTTGGGGATTGGAGAGTTTTTAAATAAAATTTGAACAGGAGGATTTTTATGACGGTTTGAGAAGGTGACACATGGACTCTTTTTAACTGAAAGTTCCAGACCATTTAAAGTGAGCCATGTGCAAAGGGCATCCATGGCTTCATTAAGATATTTGACGGCAAGTGGGATGATTTTGGATGATAAGTAGAAAGCTAAATCATCTGCGAACTCAATAACTTTTACTTGAGGGGGAATAGAGACATGCATATCGTACGTGTATATATTATACAGTATAGGGGATAATACATCGCCTTGGGGTAAACCTTTCCAAATTGATCTACTCTGAGGAGTAACATCTGGTAGTTCAATGAAAATTTTTCTATCAAGAAATAGATTAATAATAGATTGGACAAACATGGGGGGAAGGCCAAGGCCTAAAAGTTTTTTTTTAAGGATTGGGATGGAAACATTGTCAAAGGCACCTTCTATGTCTATAAAGACTGCAAGACATACTTCATGGTTAGAAATGGATAAATTAATATCAGTGCTGATGATGGCAAGGTTATCTTGCGTAGATTTTTTTTTCCTAAATCCAAATTGAGATGGAGAGAGAAGCTGATTATTTTCAACAAAAAATTCTAACCGGTTTTTAATTAATTTTTCATAAATTTTACTGAGGGTGGATGAAAGATCAATTGGCCTGTAATTGGATCCAGAATTGGGTGATTTGTTTGATTTTAGGATTGGGATGATTATTTGAGAACTCCAGTCATCAGGCATTATGCCAGACTGAAAGATTTTATTTAAGATGCTTAGGAAGTGATTTAGAACATTATCATTACTATTTTTGATAATGCTATAAGGAATACCATCTCTGCCTGGAGATGAGTCTTTGACTGTTGATAAACAATTTTTTAATTCAATTAAAGTGAATGGAGAGTCTAGCCAATGATCAGACATAGGAGTGTTGTGGATGGGAGTTATTTCATCTAAGTTAGGTACAGAAGGGGGGGCAATTTTGTCCAAGAACTCATCTATCCATTTAGAATGAGACGCTCGAGGAGATGTTGAACTGAAGGAGGATCGAAATCTTCGAATCATAGACCAAACTTCCGAAATTGGAGTATTCAGAGATACTGAACTGCAGAAGTTGTACCACCCGGATCTTTTTTTTGACCTCAATACCCTTTTGGCATTGGCTTCGGCATTTTTGTATATAAGATAGTTCTCCATAGTCATATTGTGACGATACGAAAGAGATTTAGCTTTCCGAATTCTCACTACCTTAGAACATTCCTCATCCCACCAGGGAGTCGGAGGGAGTTTTTTAAGAGATTTGGTTTTAGGGGGAGGATTTGATTTATGTATTGCAGTTATGAGCATCGATTTGAAGTTATCGTAGTCATCTTTGACAGCTAATACATCGGAAGAGGGTAAATTTTGTATAAACTTATCCATATGCGAGTTAAATTCTTCCCATTTGGTGTGTTTTGTTTTAATCTTCGTCGAAATATGGGACTTGTCTGAATGGAAAGAAGTTTGATAAGTGATGGTGATCGGGAAATGATCACTGGAGCAAGGATCGGGGGACACCACCCACGAGGAGAGAGGTGCCAGATTTGTAGAGCATATGGAGAGATCCACTGCACTAGGGTTTGTGTTGGGGCGAGAGATTCTCGTAGAAGATCCGTCGTTCAAAAGGAAAAGGTTGGATTCATCTAAAAAATCCATAACATTTCGACCATCTCGATCAGAGAAAGCAGAACCCCAGACGGGGGAATGGGCATTAAAATCGCCCAATAAAAAGAATGGAGGGCTTAGTTGACGGACAATTTGTAACCAAGCTTGCTTATTGAAGTGAGAAGATGGGGGAATATAGATAGAAACAAAGGATGTGTCCTTTATTTTAGCTGCAACCATTTGAAAGTCAGCATTGGGGGGTTTGATATTATTTATTGGGGAAAACGGAAGGGATTTTTTAATAAAAAGGGCAGCACCGCCGCCCGTACCTTCCAGACGATCATCACGGAGACAGGAGTACCCTCCCACATTAAAGTGGGTGGATGGAGTAAACCATGTCTCCGAGACAGCAGCCACAGAAACAAGGTTTGAATTTAATAGGTTAAGAAGGTTCGATTTGTTAGAAATAGCACTGCGGCTATTCCACTGAAGTATTCTGACATCTTGAAGTGCCATTTTGAACAAATGATTTTAACGTGGAAATAATAGAAGCAGCGTTGGACGGTAGATTAGTTTGAGAAGAAATTAGGTCAATTAGAAGCATAATAAGAGTTTGTATAAATGAAGAATTATCTTGCGAGAGTTGTTCAGAAAGCTTTTGATGGTTTGTTGAGGACGAATTATAGTTGTTTGCGCACCCATTTGTGGCATTTGAAAGAGGAGAACCATTGGGATTTAAGAGAAGTGAGTTGTGTTGTTGCCGATCGTATCCAGGAGCCGGTTTAGAGACAGGGTTTTTGTACATAAATTTAGTTGATCGAGAAGATGTTGAGGAGAAGGGGAGAGGGTTGAATGGAGAGTTACTGGATAAAACCTCGGCAAAAGATTTTTTGACAGGCGGGAATAGTTTAGAAGCCTGCAGAAAAGACAAGTTTTCAGAGGCCATGGAAATTTTTATATTTTTTTGGCGAGTTTGTTCAGGACAAGAAGAGTGAATGGCGGAATGAGCGCCTGAGCAGTTAAAACATTTAGGTGAAGAGAGAGAAGAACATTGGTCAGCCGTGTGGTTTTCTCCACATTTGAAGCATCTGGGAGGGGATCTGCATGCAGCTTTGGTATGACCAAAACGGCAGCAATTGTAGCATTGGGTGGAGGGGTAAGTATAAATTTCAACTGGTAAGGAGTTGAAAAATAAATAGATATGGGAGGGAAGAGATTGTCCTTCGAATGTGATCACAACAGATTGGGAGGGCTTCCAGGAAACATTGCCCTCAGAGGTGTCCTTATAATTTAGCCTCCTGGCTTTTATGGGATTGCCAATATGTTGAGGGGTTGAAAGAGAAGACAGAATTTCTGGAATGGACAGATCGGTCGAGATACCCCTGACCAGGCCCATACGAGTGACATTGAAAGTTGGGATGTACGCCTTGAATTTAGAATTAGATGTAATAAAAATGTTTTTAATAAAGTTGTTGGCGGCTGAACCTGAGAGGAATTCAACAGAGATTCGGAAGCGACCCTCGGCTTTTACACCTCCGGGCTTAATCGAAAGGTTCTTGTTGGTTGAAAGGAATTTACCAAATTCAAGAGGATGTATGGTTTTACCTTGCTCAGTTTTTTGCGCATAAACAATGTAGGGGCCACAGGAATGAGTAGAGTAAAAATTGATTGGAGGAGGTTGATGAAGATCTGGTAGAGACTGAGAAGTAGAAGGAGAGTCATGCTTTACTGGGGAAGAGGGACTAAACTTCCTTTTTTTTGTGGAAGTTAGAATGACAGATTCACTGTCAGAAATTACAATATTTTCACCATCTGGAGGGTCAGGGGGAGGATCTGGGGGCTTTTTAGGATGTCCAGGAGGGAAATCCTCCTCCATTGTTCACAAAATTACAAAAAAAAATATGTATGGAAAGTGACAGTAGTGAAAAAAAGGTTATAAATATCTGGAAATCAGCGACGAAAAGTGACTCCTGGAAGATCAGAGGGGAGAAGAATCCTCAGGGAACAACACACTACACTTTATTGACCAGAAAACATAAAAATAATAGTTAAAATAATAAAAAAGATTATTTTTTTAAGAGAGAAAACAAAACAACTGATGACAGCCAAATGTTCAAAATTCGAATTCAAAATAATTAAGTTAAAATAACAAATCTTATAGTAGGGTATATATTTTTCTGAATTTACAAAATCATCACCTCCAATTTTGTAAATTTAAAACAACTTTGGGTGAAAATTTCACATCATAGATAGCTGAAATTAATTTGTATGATTAATTTATTTTAATTTTTTTTTATTAATATTTTTTTTGGTACATACATTGGTATAATTTTACAATACTTAAAGGCCTTTTTTGTATATTAACAATTAAAAATTAAAGAATAAAACAATTAGCATATTAACCAAAAAAATGTTAATGATTTTCTTTTTTATTTTACAGGTAAATTATTTGCTGCGTTTTGACGTACAAACTACCATTGGTAAGCGCAATTTTTTTTTTTTAAATTATAGTTTTTACTCAGTTGTCGAAAAGAGCATTTTCAGTGTGTTATAGTAATTATATTTAGTCCAGTCAATTAATGATCCAAAAGGAGGTATAGAGTGCGTGAGCAGGGACCTAAGCGATTCCTTCAGAAACGACAAGAAATGTTTGATGAAAAATGTGAGGTAAAATGATTTTTTTCGAAAATATCTACATTTGTCGAGAGTGTAACTGAAAAACGGCTGGGATTTCGAAAATTACGTACCTATAGAATAAAAGTTGTAGATAATTTTATAAGCTTTTACTTATTCTGAGAAAATTTTCCTCTACTACCCACCGTTTTCGAGATATAATCGGAAACCCGAAAATTGGGACCTTCCCCCCCTCCCCCCTAGCTCACCATCTAGTCGTCAGGACTTTTAGTATGTTCACACCCTAAGCACCCTGAACAAGTTTCTGAAGGAATCGCTTAGGTCCCAGCTCACGCACTCTACACCTCCTTCCTTGACTGAACTGATTACAATTTTAATGGCACTTATTACTTACATATTATGAGAAATACCATATTACTTTTCGACTGAGTTTAGATGAGTGAAAAATATTTTTAATTAATTTCTGAATATTTGCCTATTTCCCGTCTTCAAAGGGTTTATTAGCAAATAAACCCAAAAAAGTCACGTGAAAAGAAAATGTTATTTACATTGCATAGAGTTTGTTTACAGCTCAAATTTCCGTTGAAAGCAACTCCTTTCATCTCCATAATACTGAATGTCTTAGTCTTTTTCCACATGCCTGTTGAAAATTCAACGAGAGCAGTTTTCTGAAAATTGGACACTCTGTTTATTTATGAAACTTTTCATGTAGCAAAAACTTTAATATCGACCCCGTATACATTTTCCTTACCAACTAGTAGCTATAGTACCTACCTATCTAAATGTACTTTTTAAATTCTGGTGTACACTATTTTTCACCTCTCTTTATGAGAAGGCAAAGATAATATTAATAAATAAAATTTGGCCTACTTTATACTATCAGGTACTTGACGATTACACCAAAACTTAACGCCGAAGACCACACCAATTTCGTCCATTATTATATACCTGCAAATCTTGATACATAAATACACACTTTATCGCAGTCTACACATCTGCCCTGATCAATGTCACCGAAACGCTGTCCTAAACGTTGGTTAAAAGAGGAAGCGCAACATGGCATAATAATTTTAAAAAATAATTACGAAATTATCTTAAATGTTGTCATCCATAAAAATTATATTTGTTTTGAACTACTGAAATAAAAGCCATATCCTTTATGCAATTAGGTAGTCAATGTCGTCCATAGAGTATTTAAGCCATTTTTTTCTCGAATTTTTCGCCAAAAAAAAAAAAAAAATTACGATGGTGAATGTATTATATTATATGAATGTTGATGATTTTTTTTTTTAAGATTTAATAACGAAACCGATATGTTCCTTTTTATTCATGAATTCGGCGGTGTTGACGTCACGCCGAGAACGTCGGTGCCAGCCGTCTTATCAGCCAGTGGTGTTTTCTACGTCATAATGACGTTGTATCCGTTTCGGAATGTACAGTTTTTCAAATCAATTATTATGAATGCAAATATTAAATTTGCACATTTTTAACACAAAACCTGGGACATAACACATCTCGCAAATGAATAATCTTACATTACACATCTGCCCTGATGGTTAACGGTGATGATGTCCGAAAGGATGGCTCAATAATGAGGTGCGACACGACATAATAACCCAAAAATAAATCACTGTAATAATCTTATATTACCCGTCTGCCCTGATGGTGGTCAGTGTTATGCTGTCCAAAAGTTGGCTAAAGAATGAGGTAGCGCAACATGGCATAATAGCCCAAAAAAATCACAATATGCTTTACTTTGATAAAGTGGCACCTACCTGCCTGAAGAAACTTTCAAAAAAGAATCGTTGGGAAACGTTTTTATGACAAGTTACAAAACTCTTTATTTTAAATTTTAAAAAATATATGTGGTATGGATTATAATTAAGTAGGTAGATATGTATTTAAGTACATAGGTACTTACAAATCTTATGAATATTTTTTTTTTCATTGTAGGTTTGATTTATTTAATAAGAGAATATTAGAATCTATATTTTATGGACACAAGTTCTGTTTGCACGATTGCTGGTATAAATTGTCAGGTTTGATCATTTAAAATTTTTAATTACATAATAATTTATTTTTAACATTAAAAAATCACTTAAGTACTAAATATAGACATAATGTATATGTACAAACTTAAATTCAGTTGATAAATTCCACCCACACGATTTTAATTGAATTTGATTTCAGCCTCTTGATCATATTTATAATCATAATTGTTAAGGCTATATTGTTATAATAAATTAATTAAGCAAAGTCAAAAGCACGCGGTTGCCACAACCACGCGTGGGCAAATCAAACGTTTTAAGGGTATAAACGAAATCTGTTGTCTACCTAAAACCTACGCTATTTATAGTAAACACGAGTTTACTAAATTATATTACAATATCTTTCAAATAATGATTTTCAATGCCTATGTTCATAAGTCCTTCAAACTAATTTAACTGCTTCATGGAACCGTTTTTATTACTTTCTTATTATCATTAGAACTTACTATAATTCACGTAAAAAGTACAAAAACTCGGGTTAGTTACGAATTTCGCTTTATAAAGTATAAAAATTCGCTTAGTTGCAAACATTTTAGAGGGGGTATCAGCACATACCTGAAGGATTATAATCAGCGATTTCCGAGCGTGTTTGTGATTAAAAAATGAAGGTATACTTACTTTTGTTATCCGATAATTATTTTGTTCAATTAAAAACAAAAACAAACATTCCATCACTTGTCACCACTGGATACAATCTAGCGGGTCACGTGATACGCACTCCATCTCTTTCCAGCATCACCGTACAGAAGAGCAAGTGTGATAGATTATGAGAGGGCGTATCACGTGATCCGTTGCGAATTTCGGCAATGTGATCAGTGGCGACCTTTATTTGTTACATTAGCTCCACACAGGAGACTCTGAGGAAAACGATTTTTCTCAGGGCCTTAGTCATCTTTGGGGATGCTGTGTGGAGGGTCTTTTTAGAGAAGGAAAGGAGAGGTAGTTCTTAGAAGAAAAAAAGTATGAGGGGTGGGGAAGAATCTGGAGGTCAATGTGTTCAGGAGTGACTAACGGATGAATCCATTCCTCCCACTGCGTTACAAGGCAATGAATAAAGAGAAACTGGCTGGACAGATAAAAAGTTCTCCCTAAACCAGTATCTTCCGATCCGGCCTGCCACGCAGTAGGTGATCAAACGCATGTAGCGCCAAAACCTCACCCCGTGAACTCGGTCACCCTTGTTAAGTCATCAAACGTAGCGAACAACTTAGGGTGACCTACGGCAGGGGCATTGGTTTTCCAATAAATAGTTCCTCCCAAATTTAAAAAAAACCATCGGACATCAAAATGACATTTTTAACACCAAATACTCACTGGAAACTGGTTTAAATATGTATAAACTGTAGAATACATAGTTTTGATTATTTTTAGTTTATCCAAATAGGCCTTATTCATTTTATTGAAATTTAAACTAAACCCACAGCTGCCAACGCGAAATCATTCGACTAATACAAACCTTAACGGTTCACAAGGCCTAAATATATTCCCATTAACCAAAATAACAACCCTCATAATTATGTACCGCATCTCCAGCGAGATGTGACTTCATTACCCAGTCCCATTCAATAGCCTATTGAATTGGTGAACTGAAATCAATGTTCCTAAGGCCATAAATCTCAATTCGATCCCGAAATGGACATTGAAGATTAAAGTTCATCGACTTTCGACATTCAATGTATTTTGTAATTTGTATGGAACTCGATATACGGCTAATGAATAATCTATGGATCAGGCTTTAAATGTAATTCAATTACATAGGTACTACTTGGAGCGTTCGGAAGCTTTTATAGATGGACTGTCAATTTAATTACAGTAGGTTACATTAGTACATTCTCAGAAACGGTAGTTAATGCGCTAATTGATGAGGTTTTGCTTTTTTCACTGATTATTTTGGGATGTGGGTTTGAATGTTTGAAAATCTGACTCCAGAGGTCGATTTCTGATCTAAAAATTAAAATTCCTGCTTAAGGCCCATTAGTAAGCACTCAAAATGAATGGGAGATATGTAAAAACGAATGTTATAGGGAGCGCGCTAATATTAAAAAAAAATATATGTAAAGGAATACCTACCTAGAAATGCATAGGATTCCTTTATGTTCGTATTTTAAAAAGGTGTTGTCATGGAGACAGAAAATGACAGATGATTGTTGTTTTGTTGTCTAGCGGGGTAGCACGGATTGAAGTAATAAGAAGATTGTACAATAAGTTTATAATTTCAAAGTGATATAATATTTTGAAGTCGGACAAATAACTTTAATCGTAGTTTCTTTGTCAGCAAAGCAACTCATGATATTTATATGTCACATTATTAATAAAAAATTACAAAAAAAAAACAAATTGTCTTATATTTAAGCGAAAATTGTATAATTTTTCATAAAACCCAACTCGTTCAAAATAGAGCAAAAATCTCGTGGAAATATCTTAATTAGCATCTAATGAAACACTGTGAATTATTTCATACATATAACGTAAAATAATAGAAAAAAACATGTTTATAATAATTGTCGGTGGGTACTTTGCTTTTTTTTGCTATGGGGTAATTTCATATAATTACAGTATAGGAAGGAACTCGTAGATATTATATTCAAATATAATATATGCTTTTTTTAGAAACTTAATGTGTTCAAGAGAAAACTATCTATCTATCTTCTATATCTCTCTCTCTCTATATATATAAATAAAAATGAATCTGCACCAAATTGGATAAATTTTTTTTTGTGTGTTCGTTATCGTCAGGACAAGGTTTTTATAAAACTGCTGGTGAGCTCTGGCATTATAAAATTTGTATAAAAAAATTGCAATAGGTGGTACGCGAGCTGTTGAAAAATGAATGTATGGAATGCAGGAGGAGGGAGGAAAAGGGGATGCGGGAGAGGAGGGGGAGGCGGAAGGGGGACGGAACGAAAGGGAAAGGACACGCATGGAGAGACAATTTCTTTATTAAATGGCATAGCAACGCATGCGGGGAACCAGCAAGTATGTTATAAAATTTTAGAAATTCGGATTGCCGCGGCCTTACACCAGACGCCTGTTTTGTTTTGCAAAAAACGTCGCTTTTCGATTGGAAGTTCAAGCATATATATTAATTACATGTTTTTTTATCATAATCTAAAGAAATTAATTTGCCACATTATACAATAAAATTATATCAAAAAAGGGTTTCATAAGGAGGAGATTTTGAACTTCAAAGAATTTCACCGATTTAAAGGACGTCACCGAAATAAGTAGCCCAATAAAGGCGAACGTTACTTTGGGAGACCTCCGTCACCTGAGAGACCTTGGTGCACCACGTTGTGTAATATTAGGAATCGGACCACTAATAATAACACTCATTACGTAGATGGCGATAAAATTTAAATTCCCGCTTAAAACTAGCCGCCTGTTTTGATTTAAAAGCAAGAAAAAAACATCTCCAAAAAGGTGTTTTATTTTGTTTGGCGTTTGGCGAGTTCAGACACAAATATTGAAATATTTTACCATCATTTTCTAAAGAACTCAATTTACTACATTATATGATAAAACCATAACCAAAAGGGGTTAGTAAGTATGATATTTTGAACTTTAAAGCAATTTTTATAGTCCTATTTTTTTTCTAGGCTTGAAAAGACTTCAAATTAATAAATTACTTTGTTTTTACCACTATAATTGATTATAAAAAACCGACATGTTTCGTAAATCAAGCTTACTTCATCAGGGTTTTAATTATACTCATTTTTTTAGTATTATTAAAACCCTTATGAAGTAAGCGTGGCTTACGAAACATGTCGGTTTTGTATAATCAATTATAGTGGTAAAAACAAAGTAACTTATTAATTTGAATTACATAAAACGGTGCCACAAAATAAGTTTGCTGTTTGAGAATAAGTTAAAAAGACTCGATTATTTCAAAGGCCAAAATGTGTTCTACTCCCAGAATTTAATAAAAGCATCTGAAATATTTCTAAACGATCAAATTTTCAAACCAAAAACACTTAATTTAGCATTTTTTCGTAGTACTCCCCCTCAAGTAATGTTAAAAGTGTGACAATTTTAAAAGAATTTCATTTGCTCTGAAAACATTTTATAGAAGTACAAACGGGTTTTTTGTATTGTGTATTCCCATCAGACCAAAAAAGCATCACAAAAATTTCTTGCGCAATCTTTTCTATAAATTTTATCTGCGAATTTATCTTGTAAAAACGGAACTATTGTTTTTGTATTCCATAGAAAAAGCGATTATTTTTTCCGATAAAATGAATTATTCTCTATACACTATCGTGACTGAACTAACATAACCCCCAGGAAGAAATTGAATTAGAGGCGCAGAACCGTGAAGAGGATGTGTTCCTGGAGGGGTTCGGGAAACCAGGGTTGCTGACAACATCTATTCTTTAAATATTCTGTGAAATTTAATGTCAGGATTCAGATTATCAGATGAGAATGTGTAAGATGGTGTATGAACGTGGATGAAGCAATGAACGTGTGCCAGTGGATAGGTTATGTTAGGTTAAGGTTTTTGTCTATTTTAAAATTATTTTTTTCAGAGTTTTTAATGATATTTCAAAGAGGTGTTGATTTGTCTTTATTCTCAGTTGGCACGGAACCAAACTTTACAACATTCTGTGATTCAGAAGCCTCGATAATGTACACAACAAAATAATAAGTAAAATTTTAAACAACGTTGAAATGCCTGATCAGATTATCATGAATTTTAGCTAAGAACCATCTCGATCACGTTAGCTTTCAATCAAAAAAACCGCATCATAGTCGGTCCATTCATTTAAGAACTATAATGCCACAGACAGACACACAGACAGACTGACAGACACAGAAAGTCTAACTTATAACATGGCTCCTTGCGTTGGGGTTAAAAAGGAAAAATTATTAAAAAATACATCTTCTATTCACCTTTTGTGGCAGCCCTACCTCAAGAAAGTAGTATGAGAGGGAGCCAGAAGATGATTGATGTCGTAGGGGGCAGCCCTTGTTATCATACTGTAAGTGGGAACTGGGTGCAGCCCTAGCAGACGATAAGGCCGCTAACTTTCTGCTACTTTACTATTTTATTCTTTTGCTATTCTACTCTTCTACGCTTTCTTCTAGCATGGCTTATCTTCGCTGTGAATTCCAACTCTTCAACTATTGTAATTTTATATGAATCTTGCAGTTTTAATGCCTCTTTTTGACACTCAAGTTGAACATAAGTAAGAAGTTTTTATGTTTTATGTTTGCTTTTGGATACTTTTCTTTGACATTGGCGTAGCAACCAACCCCCGGGCAAACCTTTTAAACCACCTCTTCTCATCGATTGTGATTTCTTATTCCCTTGCACAGATAGAAAGCTGCATCGCAGTCCAACTTTCACGAAATTGCTCTTTTATGTTAATTTTACTTTATCAACCTAGACAAGGAATGAATGTATCGATTAGTTATTTAAACAATCCTTTTTAAAACTATTTGTGATATAATTTAAACTTATTGTTAAATGTTACAGTATGAGAATTACCGATGGAGGCAAATATCACACTCAAACAAGGCACCCGATTGAGGGACGTCTTTTTGTCTTTCAATTTTTTTTGTTTTTTTTACACTAGCTCCACACAGGTGGCTCTGAGGAAAACAATTTCCCTCTGGGACTATGTCATCTTTTGGGATGCTGTGTGGATGGTATTCTTAGGGAAAGGAAGGAGATTACGTTCTGGGAAGGAAAAGGGTATAAGAGGTCGATAGGAATCTGGGGTCAATGTGTCCTGGGACGTATGAATCCTTCCTCTCACTGCCGTAAAAGGTAATGGTTCGAGAGAGACCGGTTAAACATTTAAAATGTCTCCATCAACCAGTATCTTCCGGTCCGCCACGCAGTAGGTGGACAAAAGCACGTGCCGCCAAGGCCTAGATAAACCTCACCTCATGAACCCGGGCACTGCTAAGTCACCAATCGTAGCGAACTATCTGGGATAACCTGTGGCAGGGATATATATTAAGTCCCGAATGGTAGGTTAGGTCTAGGCAACCATACGTTATTCTGCTGATTTTCGCACTCTCATATTATATTTTATGTGCAATGTAGTATTTATTGCCCATTAATTATACCTATTTAGGTATTTTACGAAGTCTCGGTGACAAAATAATCTAATTATTAATAATATACTCGAAGAAAGCATTTACTTTGTGGCTTGTCATAATTACAATATAAACCTAAATTATTTTGAAACCACTTTATAATAAAAGTGGTTTGTAACAGATTTATGCGTTTTTATCTTAAAATCGTTACTCATTCGGGGTAAAATAAAAAGGAAAAAATTGTTTACTTACAGACGATTTCAATCACATTAAAAACAAATTTCTTTTTACTACAAAAATATTAAAACGTGGAACAAATTTGGACAAAAAATTTGCTGTGTTAATGTAATGTCTCTCTCTCTCTCTGTCCTTAACAGAGAAAAACGAAAATACTTTTGGCCGTGAAAATCTAAAAATACAAATATGGTTTAAAATGACACACGTCCTTATAACTCGCTAGCTAGATTTTGTCTGGCGAGGCGAGCCCCGCTAATTAGAATGACTTGTCTTTCTCTGATCGGCTATCTTCTGCACCCGTCGTAACCGACGCCATGTGACCCGAGCATAGCATAAACAACAGAACAATGATAAAACTGATCATAACGAATATTCCGATATATTACAGCTTATAGATAATAGATGAAAATTAAATGAATGTCTTAGATATCATTCTCCTGTAAAGTTCATCACGTTAACGCTTTTTAAAACGTTTTTGCGTCGCGACTCGGGTCTTACCGCTTATTTATGTTACGAAGTCAGTGCTTACAAATTACAAAGATTCCATCAGGCACGTACGTGTCTACTAGTAATGGTGTTATTTTTTAATATTCAATTTACATTAAGAATGATGAATTGAAGTACTGAAAAAAATTGGCACGTTGGTAAATTTATTACAAAAATTATCTAGTTAAAATGAATCATTAATTTTACGAGCTTAAATTTTATTCAAATTATGGTCATTTTTATCACTTGGCCGAGTTGCCAGATTGTTATTACAATGCCGATCAGCCATTAAAATAAGTTCGTATCGGAATATCGTTATGTATAATGTGCCTGGGACGGACTGTGCCCGGGCTTGCCTGTGCCTGGCCGTGCTTGATCGTGCCTGTGTCTGGTGTGACTCGGCCCGCCTGGCGCTGCAGGGCCCCATGTTAAATGGTGCCTGAATTATCAAAACATGAGCCGGCCATTATAATAAATATAATATATGGGATATTTATTATAATTGATGGCTCCATATCCGCGAGGTGTATTCACCTGTTTGCGGCAGAAGTTGTCCACCTTTGGATTAGCTAACGTTGGTTATGTGCACTAACTATTTTTTCCGATTAAGTTTTAATAAGGTTTTAATATTTCAGCCACTTTTTCATTGCGGATTCTCTGATAACGATACTCAGATACGTTTGGTGACTTAGCAGGAGTGCCCGGGTTTATGGGATGAGGTTTATCCAGGTCTTAGTGGCGGATGAGTGTGCCCACCTACTCGTGGTGGGCCGGATCGAGAGAGACTGGTTAAGGGAGGCCTTTTGACTTTTCCAGCATAACTCTCTCGTCCCATCGCCTTGCACCGCAGTTGAAGGGATGGATTCATGCGTCCGTCACTCCTGGACACACTGACCCCCAGAATCCTACGCACCCCTTTTTTTCCTTCCCGAACCTCCTATCCTCCCCTTCCTTAAAAAGACCCTCCACGTTGCATCCCCGAAGATGACATAGGCCCTACTTATTATTTTTCTGAGAGCCTGCTGTGTGGAATAATGTTAAAAAAAAGATTAACATGAAAAAAAAAGTAAACAAGAAAAACTTTAAATAAAATACATTATACAATAACGCAGAATTAAAAAAAATAAATTGATTAAATGGTCCTCACTGGGTGCTTTACTTTAAACTAGTTAATACAGTTAATAAATGCTTGCAATTTTGTTAAATTTCGTTAACTTTATATGTATAAAAAAAAATGTTTTTTTTAGTTTGTCCCGTGTGCGTTCCTATAACATTCAACCGATTGCGATGAAACTTTGGTGAGTTGTTGTGCGCACGCCCGCGATGGTTTCTATATATATATATATATATATATATATATATATAATGTGAGCTCTGGCGATATGAAATACCAAAACACAGTCTATATATTATAAAGGCTTGCGCAATCTAAGTTTTCGAGCTTTTTAAAGCGCACTTATGTATTATTTCTCGAAAATTATACAATTATCGACTATTGCAATCATTTTATCAAAGTAAGAAGATACGAAAAATCCTTGGAGTATGATCAGCTATATTAGAACGTGATTGATTATAGAGCTTCTACCTCGATTAAATTTATGCTACTCCAATATTTAAAACAGATTAAAAATCAAATATAATTCCAACTAGATTTTCTATACCTGGCGAAGGCGACTCGGTTAGCCGCCAGGTCTCCGATCTTATAAAAAATGTATCCACCTCACATTATTTATACGTTAATAATCAATAAAATGGCGAGAACTTGGCCAGAAATATCAAAAGGTGTGGTGTGTTATTTTCAAATCATTTTAAAAACTTATGCATCGCCATTAAATATTTGTTTGCGTGTGTATGACCTAATGTGATTTATCAGTGAGCTTACGTGAAATTCACGAACTAATAAAACAATCGCATATCACGCGAACTAGTCATGACAATAAACTTTTACTGAATGCTTTTTCTCTAACATTTTGTTTTAAAATACTTTTCTCGTAACGTACTATACCTAGGTATACCGTTCAAGGCTATAAATAATATACGTTTATTAAGTTGTGGGTAATTTTATCAAACTTCAGTAATTACGTAAATGCCTTCGCCAGGTACCTGTGTTACGCTATCATCGCTTGAAAAACAACATTAATTAAATAATTAATTTAAAAAATCAGTGTAAGATGGTATGATTTTTTTTTTAAATTGTGTGGGTACGTACGTGCGTAGTGACTATTTTAACAACCTTACAATTGTTTTTTGACAGTCGAATAAGTTCCAAAGAAATTCGATTAATTTGATAAAATTAATCGATAAATTAATGACCGGTCAGTGGCATCGCATTTGGGTCCCACCCAGGCGTCGCGTGTTCGATTCCTCGGCTGGCTAAGTCCTCCATCACGACACAAGGAACATTTTTCCGCTTACTGCTGCGGTAGTAGGAGATTTTCAAACATTGTTGGGTTATTCCAAAGATATTCCAATATTTCTGCTCACCTTCAAAAAATTAACTAAATTCCGTATTCAAACTAGGACCATTAGACCGTAGTCCGCCGACAGTCGGGCGGCCATCATAGCATATCTCTTATATTTCAATTTCGTTAGTATATTCGTAACCCGCGAATGTTTGTCTTTTTTTTATAGTAAAAAAAAAATTAAAACCATAGACATACAAATAACTAGACGAGAACTTACAGATGAGGGGTAAAAACCAACTATGGCGGGGCGAAGAGAGGAAAGAGACTTGTGATTCGCCAAGTCTTCTTCATTGTCTAAGTATGTGTTTCATAGACATACAGCGTCCGCGCGTAAAATGTACGACGAGAGCACGACATTGGTCCGGACACGCCCAGCCGGTTCCGAAAAATGGTTCCATTGGGAGGAGGAAATAACACGTTTTTTAACACGTAAGGGCATGTCCATATATTTTGTACGTCCGTGATTAAAACGAATTTTCTGCAGTCTTATGTAAAAAACTAAAAAAAGGGAAACCTAGTAGAGGAAATTGTTTTTTTAATAAATTTATATTTTACACATAATTTTCAAAGTTTTTGTCTATTAAATTGATGAAATAGTTATACTATTCCAACATTCGCTGACATTTATTTTTTGTCAGCATTATTATGTATTCCTCTGTATACGATTGGTTCCATTTCAAAAACGGTATTAAAAGAAACGAAATTGAATAATATGTTTTTCCTATAGAATAAAGAAGAGCGCAAAAATTTCTCAGTAGACTGTAGAGGCGTGTGTCGTGATTCAAAAGTCAATTGAGCCTTAAATTTCCAACACAGAACTGTATTACATCATCCTTAATATTTGACAAGTATAAGAGAGTCAAAGGGCATGCTGAATGAGCTAGACGCTAGAACCAAAAGATATTTAATTTTATATTGATATATAATTTTGGAGGCGGATACGGCATAACCAACACCTCTGCCATAAGTCATCCCAAGTGTTTCGCTACGTTTGGCAACTTAGCAGGACTCCCTGAGTTCATTAAGTGATGTGTGTTCGAATGCGTTTGCTCAGCAGCTGCGTGGCGGAGCGAATCGGGAGTGGTCGCTTTAGGGAGACCGTTTGACCACCCCAGCTGCTCTCTCTCGACCCATCGCCTTGCACCGCAGTTGGAGGGATGGATTTATACGTACGCCACAGCTGAACACACTGATTCCAGATTTCTACCCATCCCTCATATTTTTTTTCCTTCTCAGAACTTGCTCTTTCCTTTCCTTAAAATGACCCTCCACACAGCAACCCCTAAGATGATATAGGCCCTAAAAAAAATTATTTCCTGAGGGGCCTCCTGTGTGGAGCGAATGTAAGAAAACAATTACAAGTGTGCAGTTCACACCCGGTAGAAGCGAAACCTTGAGCAAACTAAAGTAGACTAGAGTGGGGTGGCTACGAAGCACCTCACAAAGAGGAAAGATTATTCTACATCATTCAGTAGTAGGCTAAGCACAATAGATATGTATGACTCGTTATATGTGTGTGTTTGTCTCTTTTTAGTGCGGCTTTTTCATTTTATCGAGTGTAAAATCACAAAGGTGCTAAAGAAATTTTCGCTTCAAATTTTTTTTGTCTAAGTTTTTTTTTTTTTTTTTTTCTTTATTCATTAAATACAAAAATAGGGTTACATCATTAGTGGATTTTTCGAGCACCATGCTTGGCTGATGCCCGTGTTATGGTGGTCGATTTAAAAAAAAATTAGTGCAATAACAATCAGACATTTGTGTAATATTTGTGACGAAAATAAATATAAAATAAATATAAATATGAATATAAAAACTCTGTCAAGACTGCATTAGAAATGTATTGAATGAGAATGGAAGACATTTCTAGATTGTGTTTTATATCTTTTCAGGGTTTTTTTTTACAGAAATATCACGTCACGAAACGTAATATAGTAAAAAAATAACAAAATAACTTAGGTTTGAAATTCCTCAACCAACAAAATTGGCCAATTTGGACACCCTATTTAATACCAATTTTTTGTTTGTTTATTGATATCATAGATTGAAACGTGTCATAATGTTATAACGTATTATTTGCGGTTAGTGTCATAAACAGGATACAACAAGCTGAATTAGAAACATGTATAATAAATTATAACCCTTGCGTTTTTTTTTCACAATTCAATCATTGTTCTCAGAAATCAATTATCTATCGGAACATATTATGCCAGTGAGGTATGTACGAAAATCTCGAAGGATCCTTGACCATTTTGCATAGTGACCAACACTGCCAACGAAAATTAGAATAATCGTAGTTATGTTGGTTAAACTGAACGGGGCGCAGATTAAAGCGGTTATCGCATTCGATAAGGCATAAAACATTTTTGGCAACTCACTTTGAATAAATCGTCGAGGTTTTTACGTTACTCATTTCAATGACTGCCTTTTTACGGCCTCTAACTGAGGAGGCCTAGAGGGGAAATAACGGCCTAAATGAAAATTATTCGTTCTTTTATGGTGATATTTTTTTACGATTACATACCTACTTTAAATTAATTTATTATTTTTTAATGGATTTTCTTAATTGCGATGCGAATTGTGCTCGTTGACATTACGGTTAGTACGTAGATAAAATATTTCATTAAAAATAAGTATTTCATAAAACGTGATAATCATCGTAGGGAATTAAACCAAAACGTTTTGTCATAAAGTTCATAAAGTTTTATTTAAAATCTCCTAGGACTCAAAATCTTTGAAGCAGGTAAAGTGCAATAACTTCAGGACGTGGTTCGACATGATTATAGAAATAAGTATGTCAAATGCCGTTTTTAAAAATCCCTCGTTTTCCTGAAAACTAGTTTAGATCGTTGAAATTTCTAAAAGATTGTTGTCTTTTTTACAGTACCATCATGTAGAACAGGGATGGGGAACCTGCGGCCCGCTGGTAATTTTTAACAAAGGAATTAATTAATTAAGGGGGTACACAACCCTAATAATTTTTGTTTGCTCAAAACTCACATTTTAATCAATTCGTAAGTATAATAACTTTTTTTATTACAGCAGAACACTGGGGATGTAAGTTCTTTGTATTTAAGATTAATAAAAACAATACCTTACCATTAATATATTTTACGTACAACGATTTTAAATTTTTATAACATTTTTTCAACTATAAAGTTAGCGGTAAGCACCAGATTTTATTTTTCTATACGATGAATTAATTTTTTCGGGCGTGCAATATGGAAACACATTTTAAATATTTGTAACACGTTCTTCAGAATTAATTAAAATGAACGCGGCGGAAAGGTCGAATCTTCAGGCCTGCTAGGGTGAATTCGACCGTGCGTCCGTCCAGTACACCGTGCCACGGGCGCATATTTGTTTACACGCTTTCTTCACTTACGGCCGGCTTAGTGCAGCGGTAAGGCGCTTGACTCGCACACCGAAGGTCGCGGGATCGAATCCCGGCGTGGCAAATAAATTTTAATTATTAATTTGTGTTATTTACAATTTATTTATTTAAAATAATATTGGTATATTTGCGGCACGTTCCAGAGTGGAAGATACTCTCAGTATCGCACTGGTGTAAGACCACCATTCAGAATTGAAACGTTGCTTGGAATTACATTTGCCGTGTTTGGTGACCAGATCTGAATAGCCAGGTACTTCCCCACCTTCCTCTTCCCTATCTTCTTCCCCTCCCTACTACCCTCAGCCTCACAACATACCCCAGTTGAGGATGCCATAGTCTCACTGACTTCAGACGGGAGCAGTTGGGACTCTTGTGCGGTATTCATATAAAAAAACGTCACGTCATTAAGATTCCCACATTATTTGTCTTCTTCTTATTTTGTTTGATAGAGCAAATTCGACAGTAGGTCCGTCCAATACACTGCTTCTTTACTTACGTCGTTAAGATTCTGAATATATTTTAGGGTAGGTATATTGCCTTCTTAAGTAAGTAATTTTTAAGAAAAGGATTTACTAAAAATTACTCGATTATTTCCAAGGCCAAGATATGTTCTTCCCGCAGTATTCAATTGAAGCATCTATAATATTTCTAAGCGATAAAATTTTCAAATCAAATACACGTGATTTCGTATGTTTTTGCATTTATCCTCTATATCTATGAGTTCAAATATCTTACTATACTACGTAAGTGATTTTTTTTTCTGGGCGTTATTTTGAATCTCCCGTTCGGTAATCCGTTCAATTTTAATCAACTCATGATTTGAAAGCCGGCTGTTAGATGTCGGAATATATTTATTTCGTTCCTTGTATAAATATGCAAATGTTTCTAGCTAGGCTACTTTTCATCAGATATGCACGCCTAAGTAGACGGCAAAAAATAACATGATGTTAATCAGAATTCGAATCCTATATATTCCATCAATTGATTAGCATTCACTCTTTGTAAATATGTATAATGTAGTTTTCTAATTAATTGTTAAGTTTTTTTTTTTAAATTCCCGCCTTGTAATCTATTAAAAAATTTGAGTAAAAAACGTCATTATTCGCTAAGCTTTTCTGTATATATAAATGAATGTGTGTTTGCTTGTTTGTTTATTATTCTTTATGTGTTGCTATATTAAACGTAGGAAATGTTTGAAACTTTCAAAATATCTTCTTTCCACCCTCAAGAAGGTTTCTAGATTATTACAACCACATGACAATACATCTGAAAATTGTTTTAACGATTTGAAAAACTCTTACGAAACTGTCAACACTTGTCACACTTTGAGAACGACATTTTGCAAATCATCGATTTTTCTCCATCAAAATAAATTAGTGAAATACTCAAACTATAATACCCACCCAAAACGAATCCCAATCTAATCAAGAATTATAGGTATTTTAAATAGGTACAGTACCTTATAATTTGTTAGGTACCAAATTTGATTGATTGTTAATATATAAAAAATAATGTTTCCTAAAAAATTCATCCGATGGAGATAAAACTTTGGTGATTTGATGTGAGCATACCCGTGATAGTTTCTGTACATAATATTGAGCTCGCATCGCAATCGGTCCATTCGTTAAGGAGCTACGATGCCACAGACAGACACACAGACAGACAGATAGACAGTCAGACACACAAAAAGTCAAACTTTTAACACCGCTCCTTGCGTCGCGGGTTAAAAACGATAATAAAAAACTTCATATAGCCAGAATTCACCGTTTGAAAATATTATTTTAGAACTAATATAAGCTATCGAGTTTTCTAGCTCAAGTTAATAAGACTTGGTAAGTACGAAGAAATTTGAAACGAAATGTGACTAATGTATGTTTTATAAGTTGATGTCATAATTTAAAAAAAGCTTGATGGAATAGGCAAGCAAATTACAAGGAAAGCCTTAGCAATGAAATTTATCAATTTCTTAATTCCGCGCAATTTATTATTTTATTACTTCCGCTTAGAGACTTTCAGGCACTCGACTTCCTCTTTGCAAAGTGCGTAAAGCCTTTGAGATTTAGGCAAAAGCAATATTTATAAAAGAAAAGGCCCTTTTTATAAATACGGAAGCACGCGATTGTAACTCATATCTTTGGTTGGGCGAGCTTTTCTGAAAGCAGACATGCGATTCGATACTGAGCAATCAAAAGCTCTTTTTATCAAGTAGGCTCTATTATTCTACACATGCACGCCATATATTGTATTCGCCATTAATTATTATGAACCAGTGAATATGAAAAACGAAAGCGTTTGTTACCACGCAGCCTCAGACAGACTTTTAAAAATGTATCTAATGTTTACTTAATGCCTCGTTACAAACGTTTATTTGACTCCGCGAAGAGGGACGTTTAGGCCGCCCGTTTCATACAAATTTTTATTATGGATTTGAGATTAAAATACCCAAAAAACGCAATAATTATTTTTGTTTTCAAAAGGACATGAGCTACTCTTGATTTATTTTTGCTTAAATTATAAGATGTAGTGTAGACCATTAAAGATTTTAATGTTTCACGATTTTAGTGGCAATTTGGGCAATTATTTGTGAGTAAATGAAAAATAATTTAAAAAATTTTTTTTTACATGTTTGTAATAAAAATATGATCAAATATTAAAAAAAACATAAATAACCGGATACAACATTTTTTTTAATAACACATCAAGGAGCAAACAAGATAGGTATATAAATTTTGGAGATGGCTAATTAAAAAAAATATTTTTAGGTATTCGTGTTAATAGACTGTTAACATTTTTTAAATTAAAATTTATCTTATTATAACCCCATCGTATTTGTATGAAACCCTTTATTTATGTCAAAATAATGTTTTGTTTCCAAAATGCTGTTGGCAAATTCAGAATAATTGTAGCTACCCAAAAAAAAAAAAATTATTCTTGGTTTTGGCGATTAGCTTTTGCTGTAAATTTTTGGTTCCATGCCAACTCAGAATCAAGTCAACTCAACACTTCCTTTGAAAAATCATTAAAAGCTATGAAAATAATCGTTTTAAAATAACCCGAAACCCTAACCTAACGTAACCTGTTGAACCATTTTTTTTCATCACTCTTAATAACTTTTCAAAGGTTTGGAGATGTTTTCATTCTGAATTGTCCGGTCACCAATTTTTTTTTTTATTTCAATAAAAATGTATACCTACTTCAGTAACGCATTTCATTAATGTGGATAATATTTTATAATATGCATTACAAATCACACGGAAAGACATGGTTTTCTGACGTTTATAAAGTAGGTATATTAATATTTCTCAACACGTAGGTATTTCTCAACAAGCGAAAATCTCTCGGTTTTTTAGGTCTCTAAAATTAATCACGCACCAAATAGTAACACTATCAAAATGCAATAAATCCTACACATTAATTTTGCTAGTTTTGGAGTGATTATTTTCCTGTGCAGGAAACCTCCGTGATAGGAACCAATCAAACCATTGAGATCAGGGAGTCCATTGAAAACATAATTAAAAGCCTGCCGCCTTTTTCGATCAAAATCTTCAATACGAGGGAGGGTTGAAATAGGAAACACAAAGGCGACCTCTGATTTGTAAAAGTAAAACGACAGACCGATATTTATCTTTAGAATTACGTAATTATTGCACCCTTAATAGTATTCGTGTGCTAAAAAGTATGTAGGTCGAGAGGTAACGTTCTTGACCACATTGACTACATTGAACACCAGATTTCTACCCACCCTTCATATCTTATTCCTTCCCAGAACTTCTCCTCTTCTTTCTTTCCATAAAAAGATTCTCCACACAGCATCCCCAAAGGTAACATAGGCCCTAAGAGATATTTTCCTCAGGGCCTCCTAATGTAAAAAAATTATAATATCAGTATACGATTTTTATCATAGATTCTTGACAAAAAGCTATTCATCCATGATTTCTCCTGGAATGAAGCTAGTTTTCAGCACTGCCTTTATTATTATATTTACCATCGGTTCTTATGTTAACTGTTGTTTTTTTTTTTTTTTAATTTATGCACTATATCCTACGTTTCATTTCTTCAATCGTTAAGTTGGCACTATAAGAATAACTTGCTTTGTTTAAATATTCCAAGAATGCTGTCACTTTATTTTGGGCGGCTCATTCTAAACATTGGTTCATTTATCCTGAATATTAATAATTTTAATGTATTCAGTGATGTTGCTTTTGCACATCCACGCAATTCGTTATCTCATTGAAAATATCACGTCTTAATGTATATTGTCCAAACATAGATAAAATTAGTGGGAGTTTAATATTTAGATGAAACACAGAATCAACTTTAATTATCTCAATTAAACTCACATAATGCTTAACCGTGGTAATTTACCTTTAGTTATGCTTTATGATCGACACCTAACATGTAATGAGAACATAATACAATCATTACACCTTACAAGTCTTACTCGCATATGGCCAAGTCATTAGTTCCAACGACACATCAAAATGTTATTTAATTTCCTACGTTTAATATAACAGTATAATTTAAATTATAATGAAATTAACCAAGTAATTTCAAAATGCTGTGTGTTTGACAAGTTATCTATAAATATTCAACTTTGTGGAACTATCGTTCTAAAACTAAAATCAAAACTTTGAGAAATGTAAAACAGAAACACTTAATCCACAGGCTAATTTGTTCGCTTTTGAGAACAACTCATATAGGTTTCATAGAAATCGTTGTCTTCATTAACAACATAATGAAAAATATGTTCTCAACGATGTTAGAAAAAGAAAACATCATGCTTTATATTCAAATATAAAAATTAACCACAAAATAATTCAAATCTATTTATGAAATCTTTCTGACCACAATTTGAAAAAGATTTACGAAATTGTTATTTTTTTATTAGTTATTGAAGTCAAACTTTTTTACGCACGCTTGACTTTGGGAGTAAGCTGGTGAATGCGTGACGAGAACGTTACGAAAAGTGTGCGAAAAAGCGAACGGAAGTTGAGAGAGAGATATAAGTTAGTGAATATAGAAAGAGAGAGAGGTGCGAGCACACATTTTCTTTCTCTCTTTTTTTCTTTCTCTCATAGCCTGTTACGTTTCGTACATCTAAGACACAGTACTGGTCTTTTATCTGTATTACACTGTAGGAGCTAGAGAGAGCAGTGGGCGCAGACGTTTTCTTTCTCTCTTCTTTTATAAGTTAGTGAAGTTTCACTTCAGTCGTGTGGTCTAAAGTCCACATAAAACGACAAAAAGATGAGGCGATGATAACTTTTGTACATTTATCATATAAAATATATGTGTATAAAATACACACACGTGTGTTTTTTTTGTCATTAGAAAATTTAGTTCTCAAAAAATAAAAGGTGATCCATTTTTAAATCTTTTTAAAGTTTGCATTAAAAAATTACATGTTTTTTTCTAATAATAAGATTTTAAATCATATTTTCCCTCACCTTTCAAAAACAGTTTTTAGCTGTCGGATGTGTTCAGAAATATAACATAATTTGGTTTTATTGCATTGCAAAGATATATTTTGACCTGGCAGAATGACTGAGAGGTTAAATTGTAAATTTCGAGAAAGCCTCGATTTCAAAATGTATTTATAAAACACGCAAGACGTATTCGAACAAAACGTGTTCCTGTGGCGCAAAAAATGTGTTCATGTCCCTCCCTATGTAGTTTCTCAGCGTTAACTCAGCGAATGTTTGTTTTTCTTGAAGGCAGAGCTTTTAGATACTTGAATATTCGGAGCTTTTCGTAACTTGTTTATTGCGTGTGATGGAAACTGAAAGAGGCAGTGTTTTGATATTAATTGAATTTTCCGTTAAGGTGGCCATTGAAGCTTTATGTAATCGATAATTCCCTTTGTAACTTTTGAGTTCTGTTCGTCTGCAGCTGTTATTAAATAATCTAAACGTTTTCAGAAGGGTAGGAGGAAGACACGGATAACAAGGTTTTCAAAGATAATAAATTAAATTCACTTCAAAAGTTAATTGAAGATATTTCAGAGCTGGTACGCGATTCTTAATATAGCTACATACACCTGTAATTTGAATCTCTAACACAAATTTGCGTTTCATCGAAGATGAAATAATATTGCTCGAATTTAGAACAAATGAATTTATATCATTTTAACTCGACTCGCTTCTCGTTAGTAGTTGCCAAATTTCAATATCTTTGGTAGTTGCCAAAATGTAAAAAACACAATAATTTCGACTGTCCCGAAGTACAATGTTGAATCTGCTAAAAATTGCAAATGGTTTTGTAGGCTTATTTTAATTTCCTTTTGTTGATTTAAAAATATACAAAAACAACACTTTAAACTGCTCCATTGCCAAACTACAAAATCGCACATCCGACATTGTTCTTGGGGACCTTCGATTTATTCTTATGCTAGAAATCAATCAATCACAAAAGATAAGCATAAAAATGTAGTGTGTATGAATATGTATATAGTTTCATTGTCTTTTAACAGATGTCTTTAGTATAGATAGCTATATGTAGTATCGATGTGTCGCAGTCGCAACAGAGGTCAGTAAAATTTTTATATGAGAGAGTCATCGGTTGCTCGTTCAATCTTATTCCCGAACGGTTACGAAGATAGCCGATGATGTCCGATCAACAGGTGGACAGCTTCAGTGACCACTTCCCCTGCCGCAGATCAACACAGAGTATCCATTAGAACGGACGTTAAGTCCAGTTAAATATCCATTGTAAATAAGACTTTGGCAAGGGGATTATGTTTAGATATTTTATCCAGAGTGTTTGGTAGTTTACAGCCCTTTACCATGTAAACTGATTGCGTGTGTAGTGGAGATTTTCAATAATAACTCTTGATTACGCGAGTCAAATATATTTATTTACAAGAAACTTTGCATTACAATAAGTTGGCACAGATTTATATTATATGTTACCAGGTTAATTCGGTAAATCCGATTATTATATATATGCTACCAAATTACTTTTTCTACATTGTCAAAAAATGTATTTACATATATATGTTATATACACATTTCATTATATCTTACTTTCAGAGAAAAATGATTTTTTTGTTGTTGTTTTTGTTACGTATTTATGTACATTTCTTGGAATAATATGAACTAAACCTGTCAATTTGTCTGTCCTGGAACGGGAAACTTTCCTAGTTGGACGGGCAAAGCTTCCAAATATGTAATTTGTACTTTCTTTTGTATCTATAATAAATAAATAATTAAAATAAATAAATTTAATAATTATCTCGCCTAGAGGAAAGGCAGTAGGACTGAACGAACGTTGAAACCGGAATGGTTTTGCATCGTCGTGCAGACGGGGAAGCGGTGCTCAGTGATACCAGTCTGTAAAATCGAATTTAAATTATAATTTAAGGTTTTATAATTAAATAATGGTTGCTCGGCTACAGGACGATAATAAACAAGCCTCGTAACGTGACGAACCGAAGTATGATTTAAACCCCCGATCATCAGAGTTGCATTGTTCAAAAGAAGAAATAACAGCACACCGCAATAATATACATATAATGAAAAATAGAAGAAAAAAACTAAAAGAAGTCTGTAAGTCGCTGAGTGCGATTCTTTTCATGAATCAGCTTTACACAGCTCTAAAGTTTCCTTTGTGTAGGCGACTTTTTAATAAGATTTAGTTGTCTAATAACGCTCGACTCTTCTGCGTTATTTCTGATTAAGCCCCTTTGTTGCCCCGTAATGCCTTTCAATATGTCCACCATGTCACTGAAATGAAAAAAGGCGATTTGCATATGAATGACGGTTATAGTCGCTATTCGCTGTTGGCTGTTCGCTGTTCGCTATTCGCAGTACAAGCGCGGCGCTTTCCAACTAAGAGGCGACACTCGTTAGGTAGAGCGGGCGGCTTTAGCTTTCTTACCCAAACTAACTTTATGAATACATTTAAAAATGTTGTTTGGTTGCCATTTAGATTTGAATCGAAGCTGAAAATGACAATAGAGAACTCCAGTCCCTTTTTTTATTGAATAATGACCTTCTAACTTAAATAACTGCATTTTTATTATTTTTACAGTTAGTTTTTAAATAGTTAAAGTAATTGTCAAAGTTTTAATTTTTCAAGATCCCCCGAAAACCACCGTATGTATGGTGGTATCGTGTGACGTCATCAATCACGTCATCTACTATAATATCGCGCAATCAGCTGTTCGACTCGCCGCCATTTTGAAATTCCGAATTCGAAGTAATCTCCCTAGAAGTAGCATTACTATTTTTTTGTTAAGTAGTTTTTGAATATTTTCAATAATAGAGATAAACAAATAAGAGATACCTTTATTTTTGAAACTGAATTATTTAGGCCTAAATAATGTTTCAATGACCACAGCAACTAAATCTCTTTAAACAGTATGTAAATAAACGAATAAGATGAAATATTGTTAGTATGATGGCTTGTGTCATACCTACATTCCCGTATAATTACTTCACTGTGAACAGTGACTTCACCACTAAACATTTTAGTAATACCAACTTGACGGCATGTTTCAACGGCAGTATTAAAAGTGCACTTTTTAATATTTTTTTTTAAACTTTACGTTTAATATTATTAAATAAAACTTATATATTTAGAATCAGCGTTTATTGGTTATATGACCATATTTTTTTCACTGGAGTTCCTTTTTCATAAATTGAGTGTTTCTTAAAATGCAATATTGACGTGATATTAAAAATATATATTCCATAAGTTCTTTATTTACAAAGTTTAAAAGGTTTCCATCGTAAGTTATTATTTTTTCGGTATACCTAAGCTTAAATGATTTCTCTCGCTCTTTAAGCAATTGAAGATATTTTATATTTACTCTAATTTATATTGATTATATAATTATAACCAATTTGTTGTTAACGCAATTTGTTTAATAGTATTTAATTATTTTTTTAAATTACTCAAAGATAAGGGGATATTAATTAATCTACTTAGCAAGGTATGAAAAGCTGATAATTTTTGTGAATATGGATGATTAGATGTTTCATGTATAATGATATCATATAACATTGTTATTGAAACATGTCGATATTGTTTATTAAAAAGTGGTTTATACAAAGTGATCTGTTATTAATTAAATAATAAATAATGCCACAAAGTTATTTTGTAAAGTTTGAAGAAGCCGTGTACTTCTCCACCTTCCTTTTTCCAATCTTCTCAACTGGCTCCAGACAGTTAGGAGCATTTGGAACTCTTGGGCAGTATTCACTTAATGAAATTATAAGAAGTAAAGAAATAAAGCACGAATTGAATTTTTCTCAATTCAATTTATCATTCAACAAAACTAAGATTGTATACAAGTGAAGATTTTAACAACGCACTAGTTTCAAGCAACGAAAATAGTATTTTTTTGAGGGAGGCGTTTCTCTAAACCACTCACAAGAAAACTATCATTTGAAAACCATAAAGTATTATAGAAGTTTCTCTACCAAAATAAAGTCTTTTTTTAGTCTGCTTAGGAGCATGTCAGTTATTACAAACTGCCTTCATCGCATCTAGAAATAGGCTAAATATGTTTTGTTACTCAAATTCTTTCAGAATTTTTTGTATTACAATAAGATATTTGATTTTCCCCAGATATCATAACTTTCTTCGAGGTAAGAAAGAAATATTCTTTATAGATACATTATTGGAATGTTTGACATAGATTTGAAAATGTTTTCATATCAGTCTGATTTTATTGTAAGATTAAATTCAATAAAGGGCTTTAGAAATAATGAAAAATGTTTTTCAACGAATCAATTGAGATCAGACTGGTAACTTTAATTAAATTCTTGATTATTTGATTTTCTCACTCTTTACAATGTTTAATCAATTTAATAAATACAAGAAATGTGATTTAAAAATTATCTTCACCCTTTCCACCATTTTGCACTGATGAAAGACCATTATTCAGAATCGAAAAGTTGCTTGAAATGGCATAAGCCGTGTTTGGTGATCAGATTTGAAGGGCCCGGTACTTCCCAACCTTCTTCTACATCCATCTCTCTCCCTTTCAACTCGCTTCAGCCTCAATTTCCCCAATTGGAAATGCTATAATCCCACTTTGTTTGGGCAGTTGGTACGTTTAGGCGGTGGTAAAAGACAATACAAAAATGAAAAATATATATCATTGTTAATAGTATTTTTATCAATCGTTTAATCAAGTTTTAGCAATGAATAAGTGGAGAAACTTTTCGCTAACAATTTCCGACAATTTACTCAGAAATCAATAATGGCATTGGTAATAAAAATAAAACCAATTTGATTTCTATCATTATAAGCGCCGATATGGAAGTTATATAAATAAATTGTCTGGAAGTGACTTCACCACAGTTTGATAATGCCTGCGGAAGCCGAAACGGCTGTCACGCGTAATAATAATTACACAACGGAACTTTTTCTCACATTTGATATAATAATATTATTGAATATAATATAAAAGGGAACTTAAATTTAAATGAGGTTCTTCAAATTAAATTTTATAATCTTAACGTATAAAATTTTTTTTTTCTTTATTTGTGCGTTCCTAAACCATTCATCCGATTGCGATGAAACTTTGTAGATGTGATGTGCGCATGCCCGCGATGGTTGCTATATATATAATAGTGAACTCTGACGTTATGAAAATATTTCCTATACTATTCATCCGATTGCTGTGAAACTTTCACGTGATAATTGATATTACAACGCATGCCGGGAACTCGCTAGCAATAAATAAATACCTAATTGTCCTCGTGAATTTTTTTTATTTACGTATTGTATACTTGACTGGTCAGTGGTAGAATGGTCATCCGCCATCACAACACAAGCCCTCCATCCCAACACAAGCAACATTTTCGGCTTTCTATGGTGATAGTAGGAGAATGTTAGTCTTTCATTCAATTTTTTTTTTCTTTAAATAAAGTATAATAATAGCACAAAATATATTTTCCTACGTGATTTTGATCACAATAGACTTGTTTTTGATTAATATCCGTACCTCGATTGAAAATCTATATTGTCCTTTTATTCATCCTATTTTGGTTCGTCGATTTATCCTGTTGTGAAAAAACCTCTCGAGATTGACGTGTTGTTTTCGTGGGTTGGTCAGACCTGACGCACTGGTAGTGAAGCACTTGTACTTGGGTCCTACAGACCTACAGGCCATTAGAAACTATCGGATGGAAATCTCGTGGCGCGGCCCGTGGTCACGAGGACCATTTGTTTGCTGTCACCGGGGCGACCCACCCTAACAGGGCCGCTTCGGGGGTTAAAGGGAAGCATCAAATCAACTTGCTCCACCCTGTTGTCTTAAGGCTGGTCTATTTCTTAAAGTGCTATCTGCAAGTGAATGATATACTTATTGGTTGTACTACACGTCGATAGTATCGCGTGAGCAAGTCAGTGCCATCGAGCAACGAAAGTTTGCAAAGGGCGGCGATTGTTGTTGATACTCGTTAGGGGTCGTCCATTAATCACGTGAGGCTCGAAAGGGGGGGGGGGGTTCGGTAAAAATCACGAAATATCACAAGGAGGGGGGGATATAATGAGATACCACGTGTATTTATTTTTCGTTAAACACACGATTTCTAAACCAAATGCCAGTCAAAAACAACCTGCATCCTTAATGTCTCTCTGGAATTTTTTATCACCTATGTTTAAAGATAGTATTCTGAAAAATTGAATATACTTTGTACTTAAAAAATACACGTGATTTTGGGTAGTGGTAGTCTAAAACCTCACCACATATCACCAGGGGGGGGGGGGTTTAAAAATTTGCTAAAAAACATCACGTGATTAATGGACGACCCCTTATTACTGCTGACTTATGTGCTTTTCTACAGTGAGCAAATTAATCCTTATTTAGCTAGCTTCCTACCTTCCCGCCGGGTACGCAAATCGGTCGCGGATAGAACGCCAACATGTACGTCGTACGCACGTGTCGCTGCTCTATTAGGTGCTGACCCTATGCGATCAATTACGTAAAAACTTTGATACTAAATATCCTAACAATTTTTGTACCAAAAGTACAAAGTGCCAAAAGTGTGGTAAATTTATTTGTCAGGAACACTTCAGGGCTTACTGCATTGGATGCAGAATTGATGAATTATATTATATATTTTTAAGTTGATCTCGGCTTTGCCAAATATTAGTAGTTTTAAGAGAGATTAGAAGCTGTTTTATTTTTTTACTTTTTTAAAGTCAATGTTATGTTTTAGTTTCATGCTGTTAACTATAATAAAGTATTTTTTATAATACAAACTTCTTTGTATTTATTTCTTCCACTTCATTTTTCCTTTATTTCTTTGGGGTCTATAGTGACCCCATGCGACTAATTGTGTGATTTTCTTAATGCGCCTAATTAAGGGTTAAATGAAGAGGGTGATTTTATTTTTAACATTGAAATCTACTCAGTACTGAATTCGTAATTTTGCGGTCGCGCGCCCAAGCCTGTACTTTCGTTGCCAGGATTAAGCTTGGAGTCTATCAAACTTCATCACATAATTTTGCTATCATCAAATCGATGATTAGCCCCAGTTTTATTTTTTGAAATTTTAACAACCCTCGGCAAACGCCCAATACCAGCCCGTTTCAGTTTTTGATCAAATAGTGATCAGCTGACAAATATAACGGTCAGGCTGATTTATTTTCCAGTGGTTCACAATTTGTTTAAAAGCTGAAACGGGCCAAGACTTGAGTGTTAACGGAAACACAAATTCTTATATTTGATGTATATTAAATGTGATGGAACTTGAAACACCTCAAGCCCAGTATAGGTAAATTCAAATTTAAAGACGTAATTTTTTTTATGTTAATCATCCAATTACTCTATAATTTTCTCATTTTGACACTTTTAACACCTAGGAAGATAATTATTATAAAAAAAAGAAGTGTGCTTTAGACTTAGACCACACGACTGAAGTAAAACTTCTCTAATTTATAAAAGAACATATGACATTGGGGTGACATTGACATTGAAAAAAAAACGAGTGTGCTTTAGACTTAGACCACACGACTGAAGTAAAACTTCACTAATTTATAAAAGAACATATGACATTCGGGTGACATTGACATTGAAAAAAAACGAGTGTGCTTTAGTCTTAGACCACACGACTGAAGTAAAACTTCACTAACTTATAAAATAACATATGACATTGGGGTGACATTGACATTGAAAAAAAAAACGAGTGAAAAAAAACGAGTGTGCTTTACACTGAAGTAAAACTACAAGACAATCCTTGCCCCATGAACCCAGGTATCCCTGCTAAGTTACCAAACGTAGCGAATGGGGTGACCTATGACATTGGGGTGAAATATGACCATGGGGTAACCTACGACCTTGGGGTGACCTACGACCTTGGGTTGACCTACGACCTTGGGGTTTCCTACGACTTTGGGGTGACCTACGACCTTGGGGTGACCTACGACCTTGGGGTGACCTACGACCTTGGGGTGACCTACGACGTTGGGGTGACCTATGTATATCTAGTATCTAGTGTTTCCGAAATTTCGGTCAACAACACTATTCCTCTTGTCATGCTATGCTGTGCTAAAACCTGTTCTGCCGTACGGTATTATTATTTGCTCAAAAATAAATTATTTTTAGTTTTATACACCTCACTAAAACTGTTTTATGTATTTAAGCTCACACCATGCGCCTCTGTACAAATGAACATTGAATAGGTGGTTGCCTAATAATTGCTTAAGTGATTAGTATAAAAAGTTTTAAGCCCGAAAGAGAAGCCTTTTTGCGATTTATCACTAAGCTTTCAGTTGTGGCAACGCAAACGACATACTCTACCGCACGTATGTGAAGGGGCTTTGTCATTATAACAAGCAAACTGTTCAATAACTTAGTAGCAATGGCGGTTATGTTCGATGGAGTTATTAGAGGCAATCTGATGTATACTGGGTTGTTGATCCCAGATCATTAAAAATTTATAACAGAAATTTAATTGTGGTACAGTCTTGATATGACATAAGACGCTTTTATAATTACCGTGACAGCAAAAAAGGCAATAACATACGTTCCTTATCGCTATTATGCTGCAGCTCTTTCAAAAAAAGAGATACACAATGTGCGTAGGTCTGTTTCTTCCAAAGGAAAAAAAGACTTAACTTCTCCGTAGACCCCTACCAATACTTCTTGCCGTGACGATAATATAGTTAGAATAATATTAAAGTGTGAGTGAATTTAAAAAAATCAAAAACGTCGAATGCCAATTCGCTAATGGTTTGCCTTTGTTTTTAAACATATAATCCTGCCGCTCTTTCTTACACACTAAATAACAACGGTCGAAAATGAGACAAACGGTGAACGTAGGTTTGAACCCCCCCCCCCACCCAAAGGAAACATACTATCAATTTCATACATCTCCCTCACACTTATAAAGAAAATGAAACCCAATTCCCATCACAAAAAAGTAATACTTTGGAGAAAACAATCACACGTATTTTGTGTGTCTCACCATTACTTAACGTGTAAGAAAAAGCTGCAGCATTATATTGTAACGAATGTGACGCACAGCATGTAGGTATGACTAATAGAAATTTTAAAACTAGAATCAGGACCATGAACTATGTTTTCGAAATAATAACTATTCCGGCAGGCCATATATATATAAAAAAACAATAGCACACTGTAGGTCACCTTTGTTGACAATGTTTCCTTGTTATTTTGACTTTTTCCACCATTTTCCCACTCCCCCTCATAACCCCCCCCCCCCCCCCTCAAATCTCCACTCCCACTACCCTAACCTAATAATACTTGTATAATTTTAAAATTAATTTCAAGAATGCTAATAAATAACATGGATGTGTGGAAATCGGTAGCAAATAAATCAAAGTAAGTAACTATGGAAGGTGTTGTCCAAGTATGGAGTGAATACAAATCTCATACAGGCAATTGCGTCTCTGTACGAGGGAAGCGTTGCATGTGTTAGGGTGAACGGTGGTTTTACGGGGTGGTATGACATCACGAAAGGTGTTAAGCAAGGCTGCGTAATGTCACCGTGGTTATTCAATCTGTACATGGATAATTGTATGCAAGAATTGAAAGGAGTGGGATTGGGCGCGAAATTGAGTAATCTGAAAGCATGTTGCCTGTTGTATGCTGATGATGCGGTGCTGATTTCTAACACTATGGAAGATCTACAGTCTCTCGTATCTAGGATGAACGAAGTATGTATGAAGAATGAGTTAATGATGAATGTAAGTAAGTCTAAAGTCATGGTGTTTGAAAGAGAGAGTACGAAAACAGTATGCAATATAGTAGTGAATGATGAATACTTGGAGCAGGTGGATGAGTTTGTGTATCTGGGTAGTATGTTTACAAGATATGGGAAGGCTGATAGAGATATTGAAAGAAGGGTGAATGCCGGTAACTCCATTAATGGAGGACTGAATGCCGTTGGCGCTAATAAAAAACTGTCAAAAGAAGCGAAACTAGCAGTCCACAATGGAGTCCTGGTACCTACCCTGATGTATGGCAGTGAGGCATGGAACTGGCAGAGGAAGGATGAAAGTAAACTGAATGCTGTTGAAATGAGATCCCTGAGTCGTATGTGTGGTAAAACAATGAATGATCGTGTGAGAAATGTGGATATCCGCAAAGAATGTAAGGCTGATGTAAGCATAATGAGTAAGATTAAGAAAGGGACCCTCAGATGGATTGGGCATGTAGAGCAAATGAACGAAGAAAGTAGTGTAAGAAGAATATACGACGCAAATGTGAATGGTAGAAGAAGTCGGGGACGTCCGAGGAAGACATGGCACGATCAAGTGAATCAGATACTTGAGTCGGGCCATGTCAAAAGTCAGAAAAATAGAAGATAATGTATGGGACTATGTATGAATGTGAGTGAGGCAAAGAGTGTGTGCCAAGACCGAGTTGTTTGGCGGTCCGTCCTCTCTGCCTACCCCTGCGGGGAAACGGCGTGATGGTTAGTTAGTTAGTTAGTTAAGTAACAATAATAATAATTGGATGATTTTTGTGAAAAATTACCTCAAGGACGCAAGGGTCAAAGGGTTCATTGTGAATAAAAATCTTCAAAGCAAAATGAAAAATAAAAATCTATCATATTTTTTTTCATAATAAAAAGTTTTAATTTTAATTATTCAATAACATTTTTTATACACATGTGAGTAAATAATTGGATACTAAGAATTCTGAAATGTTCCTTATACAAGGTAAAAAAAAAATATAAAAACTTATCAAATAAGGCTTTGATGTTACTTTAAAATGTACAGATTTATTCCTTGAAAAGGTGTCGAGATAAATGTAGGGAATTTTAGCAGAACCTACTCGAGTGAAAGAAAGCTCTTTTCAGGCGAAGGTTGATTTATCATTTCAATACAATTTCGCATTTCTACATATTGAGTTATCAATCACCCGATATGAAATACGGAATATCTAAGAGCGATTCAAATGGTACGTATCGAATATATTGAAACAATAAATATACAGCAGGCGGTATTGGAAAAAATGTCCCTCGTTTTATTTCGTAGAAACGGCCCTATAGAAATAGGGAGACATAAGTCCATATATTACTAATGTGCGTTAGTGGGTTGTGCTTACATTATTGTAACATATAGGTACTTACTACCGTACTAAGTTATTCGATAATTCAATAGGGCTTCAATTTAGATAATTAGTAATGCAATCAATCTGTGTATACTATATAATCCTTTAAACATACACGCACCTAAGCCTTGATCAATGGACAGAGTATTTGTAAGATCATTGTGCGCACTTGAAGTGAAATAACACAAAACTACGCTATATAAATGCTACGTTATTATTATTGTAATATTAACAATATTTGAATGATTTGTATAGCCCCGTTTTCTGTGAAAAATAACCTCGTGGGAGCTGTCCATCAAATCTATCAATCTATATTCTATATAAATAAAAACGAATCTCCGAAATGTTTGTACGCGCATAACTTCCGAACGACTTCACCAAATTATTGTCAGGACAAGGTTTGTATAAAACTACTGGTGAGCTCTGGCATTATGAAATTTGTATAAAAAAATTGCAATAGTTGGCACGCCAGCTGTTTGAAAACTGAATGTATAGAATGCATGCCGGGTACCAGCTACTTTATAATATATTTACACAATCTAACTTCTAACTGCAGACTTGACAAACCACTACAAACAACGTATGGCTAATAAGCCCGGGTTCATGGAGTTAGGTTTCTGCGGATCTTGGTTACGGATGCGTCTGCCCACCAACTGCGTGGCAGGCCGGATCGGTAGAGACTAGTTGAGGGACATTTTTTTACCTCTCCAGCAGGACTCCCTCCGAACATTGCCTTGCACCGCAGTGGGAGGAATAGATAGATATGTCCGACTGACCCCCAGATTCCTACCCACCCCTTATACCTTTTTCCTTCCCAGAACTTCCTCTCCTTCCTTTCCCTAAAAAACCCTCCACATAGCATCCCCAAAGATGACATGACAGAATTATTTTCCTCCAGGACTTCCTGTGTAAAACTGATTTAAAAAAAGAAGTTAATTCTTATAAAGAGGAATATGAACCTACCTTTTTAAAAATATTAGATATTATATTGACAGCATAATATTTTTATTTAAAAATAGTTCAGGCAATAACTAACAACATTTGATGGGTCATAAGCCTTGATAACATATTTGTACATAAATGAACAACAAAAATTTGCAATTCACACGAGGTAGTAGTGAAACCTTCAGAAAACTAAAGTAGACAAAAGCGAGGAGACCGATTATACTATGTCATTCTCGATTAGGCTAAATGTTTGTGTTTATCCTATAAATGTATGTGTTTATCCTATAAATGTATGTGTTTATCTCTTTTTAGTGTTGCAATTTTTCGTTTCATAGACTTTCAAATAACACAAAGGGTAACAATTATTATAAGCAATAATTATCAGCCTGAAACACTCATCTACATTGAAAAAATCTTCCGAGAAAAAATACTGGCCGCCAACGGGACTCGAACTCGTGTCCCTCTGATTGCCGGTCAGGAGCTCTACCACTGAGCTATTACTAGTGCTTCGTTCAACAATTACTGCTTATTACATTTTTCCACCTGAAAACAACCAATTTTATTTTTTGTGAGAGAGGCATTGTTAATAATAAATCGCTCGCTAGGTGGCGTCGAAACAAATTATGTCTACATTTTTTGGTGAAATCTTTATCTTGTCAAATATTAATTATTATTTTTAATTGATAAAGTTTAAGACAAGATTTTTATGCATAGCACAAAGGGTAACAATTATTATAAGCAATAATTATCAGCCTGAAACACTCATCTACATTGAAAAAAAATTCCGAGAAAAGATACTGGCCGCCAACGGGACTCGAACCCGTGTCCCTCTGATTGCCGGTCAGGAACTCTACCACTGAGCTATCACAGTTATTGCTTAAAATATTTGTTACCCTTTGTACTATGCATAAAAATCTTGTCTTAAACGTTGTTTAACAATTAAAAATAATAATTTTAAAGAACAGTTTAACAACTTCAAAAACTTTCTCTCCGACCCAATTTTTTCTGGCTTTCGTCAGTTGGGACTGTAGTTGTACTTAGAACTTTCACACTGTCTAAAATAAATCAGATTTTAATTAATAAAATCTTGACATCATGGAATTGCAATAACTCCTCCCAGCATCGCAGTAAAGTGCATTCCATATTTAATGCAGGCAAACTGCAGACTGCATAATGCATGGCCCGCTTGATATTACGCCGCGACTCTCCCCAACCGAACCTCTACCCTCTACCCCCTACCACTACCCTCCGATATTGGTGCCGGGATGGCGGTTATAAAATGACACGACCCCTTTCCTAGATCGGCTGTGCTACGTGTGTAAATAGGGAAATCACCGGGATTGTACAACTCACTTACCCTGGGAAAGCAGCCAGGCTTTCACTTTTGTAGTTTTCTTCTTCTTTCACGCTATTAGCCAACGCAAAAGATAGGATAGGATAGATGCTACGTGTTTTCGATATTCTTTTATGGAATGGGAGCAATGACGCTGACTTAAGAACTAATTAGGTTTGAGGCATTCGAGATGTGTATCTACAGAAGAATACTTTAATAAGTTGGATGGACAAAATCAAAATCAAATCAAAATCAAAAAATATTTATTGTACATATGAAATACAAAGGGTGTAGCTTATGGGTACACTCCATTTCTAACCACATATAAAAATACAAAGTACAGACATTTGTGATTGTTACCCTAATGGTTGTGGCAACATTTTTTGTGTTGGCGATTGCCAGGGCGATTTCGTATTGCCACGGATTTTTTTTTAGTTTTATCTCTTCTCTTGTTACCATCCGTCTTGGGCGGGTCGTTTTGGGCAAAACGTCTGCTGCCAGGTTTTCACTTCATGTGGGTTATAAAAACCGCGGAGAGAGATAGCATTATTGGGCTCACCGTACATGAGCTACCCCACGGGTCTTTTTATTGTTTGAATAAAGACCAATATTCAAGAGCTGGAGTTATTATTAAAGAGTTACTCCAGCCACACTTCCTTTCGGAATCTGGTGTTACCACGCCGGATTGCTCTGTCAGGAGAGCGGAAGTTGAGATCCTGAACAACATTCGTTAAACCAAACAATTACATGTTGCATTATTTGAGAAAATTAAAAAAAAAACTAAATAGAGTTGATTTACATCAGGTATTCATTAAGAGTGTAGTGACATTCGTTTAGAAGAAATGTTTTTAGTGATGACTTAAATTTGTGTGTGTCTTGAATTTGTTTGATGTTATGTGGAAGATTGTTGTATACTTTAACGGCCATGTAATATGCTCCTTTTTGGAATATTGTTTTGTTTGCTTTTGGTATTAATAAGTTTTCTGTGAACCTTGTAGCGTATTTGTGTGTGGAGTTTTTTTGTGGAAACTTGACTGTAGATGATTGCACTAGCATGCATAATTCCATTATATATATGTCTGTGACTGTCAGAATTTTCAAATTTTTAAACACAGGTCTACATGAATCCAGACGAGCAGAGTTTGCAATTTTTCTCATGCATCTTTTTTGGATGATAAAAACATCTTTGGCGTTTACTGAGTTTCCCCAAAAAATAATACCATATTTTATTATTGAATATACATAACCATAGTATGCGACAGGGTTACGAATCAAGATGTTATGGTTCGGATGAATAGAGAGAAATAAGTTATTAAAACTATAAAATTCCTAAAAATCATTCTTAGCCTATGCACTTTCTCCCGGGGACTGCCAGCAGAATGGTGGATTATATACTCCGGATTAGTAGATCTTAATTACTACTTTTTACATTTCTTAATTTGTTGTTGATTTTTTATCTCTTATTTGCATGTCCATTTTTTTTCTTCTTAAGGTCACAGAGTGGCTCTTTAGGAATTAAGACCACTGCCCAAAGGAGCGGCCAATTTTTATCTCTTATGTCTACTAACACTTTGCTATCCTGTACTTTTGTAATCATTTGCATGCTGCTTCCTAACACCGTATGCTGGGACATTTGGAGATCTATATTCATTTATTAGAATCGATCTTCAAAAAAATAGAGTCCTTGCGAGAGCCTTGAAGGAGTAACCTTAAGTTCCTTATACCAGGGCGGGAAAGTGGTGGGGCCCTCCAAAAACCCAACATAAAATTAAATAGCCGGGATTGAACCGACGGTTAATGGGGACGTTGCATTTTTAGTTTTTTTCTGAATAGCAGTGTAACATGTCTAAATAATTCTTACATCGTTTGGAATCACAAAACTTTCCCGACCAAGAAAATCTCGGACGGAAGTTCCAGTTCTGGTAATATCCGGATATGAGTACCGGAAGGAAGGATGAAAACCAAGGTGGAATATTAAGCCATCGTGGAAATGTTTCTTTTTAAATCTCTAAAACCAGGTTTATGGAGTGCGCTGTGAATAGAAAATTGGGTTTAGTCTAGGAAAACAATCCTTATTGTTTCAAAATGAAAAATGCTTTACCCATTTTTGAAAAATTCTCATCAAGCCCATGGTACCTACCTAATTTCTTTTTATTAAATTAGATCGGTATAGGAAGCCCTGGGGGAAATAACTTCCTTCAGAATCGTTCTGATTTCAGACCAGACTCCCTCGTATAGTACAACTCTATTGATCTCTTTTGAAACACATTAAATTCAAATACACTACAATTACCAACAAAAAATATATATCCCACATTTATATTTTTGCGTTAATTAAACAATATATTAACGTAACAAAAAACCCCAAGAAAAGACAACAAAAAGACAACAAAAGCAACAAGAAAAGAAAACAAAAAACGCCAACAAAAGACAACAACAAAAGACCACAAAAAACGCCAACAAAAAACTGTCCATTGAAGCGAAGCTAGCCGTCCATAATGGAGTGCTGGTACCTACCCTGATGTATGGAAGTGAGGCATGGAACTGGCAGAGGAAGGATGAAAGTAGACTGAATGCTGTAGAAATGAGATCCCTGAGGCCAAGGTGTGATAAACCATGAACGATCGTGTGAGAAACGTGGAGATCCGCAAAGAATACAAGGCTGATGTAAGCGTAATGTGTAAGATTAAGAAAGGGAAGCTCCGATGGTTTGGGCATGTAGAGCGAATGAACGAGGAAAGTGAATGATAGAAGAAGTCGAGGACGCCCAAGAAAGACATGGCACGACCAAGTGAATCAGACTTTGAGTCGGGCCATGTCAAGAGTCAGAATAATAGAAGAGTGTATATGAGACGATGTATGAATGTAAACGAGGCAAGGAATGTGTGCCAAGACCGAGTTGTTTGGCGATCCGTCCTCTCTGCCTACCCCTGCGAGGAAACGGCGTGATGATTAGTTAGTTAGTCTTAACGTAACAGCATTCGTTTAATTAAACTTTGCCTCTGCCTTAGTTCAACAATATGTTCTTTTTGGTATCCGACCCACATACGAATGATTTTGCTTACTCCGTAGAATG
The DNA here is from genome assembly GCA_917563855.2 of Limnephilus lunatus. NCBI lineage: Eukaryota > Metazoa > Arthropoda > Insecta > Trichoptera > Limnephilidae > Limnephilus > Limnephilus lunatus. The sequence continues at coordinate 3,693,786 of OU830599.1, forward strand.
GTATAAATTAAACTGTCCCAGTATAGATTGTCGTTTCTCCTTAGATTGGAATAGCACAGTGAATGGAAAACAAACAGAATTTATTAGGACGGAACTAGTTTAGTAAAAAGTAAACTCGGTGGTTCTTCACTGCTCAGTGCATTAACCAAATAAACAAGCACTTGGACATTTCAATTTGCCGCGTCTGAAATGTATTCCGTTCTTTCAGCGGTCTTTCGAAACTATTTTCTTACCCAACCTTAAACGTATTTGTAGTGGCAAGAGTGGATTTGTTTTAAACAGGGATATTCAAAGAATGAACTGGGAGATATATGCGGATACGTTACAATTATTATCAAAAAGATTTTTCTTATTGGATCAATATATTCACATAATGTCAGCAAAACTTTATAATGCGTTTCAAAATTATAGACTGTAGAATTTGTAGAGCCGAAAACATTAAAATCCCTCGACATAAAATAATTACCTAGTACCTATGCTACGAAAATTATTAAACACATTTTTTTATTAATGTGTTCTGGCTATCAAAAAATTCACAGAACATCATTAAATGCAACTTAAGCATTTTTGCTCTATTTTAAACGAGTCGTGTTAAACTAAATATTTTCACAATTTTCGTTTAATTATAATCGTTTCTAAGCGCGCTCCCTTTTACATTTGTATTTTCCTACCTCCCTTTTTTCTTCTATTTGAACGCTTACTACTGGGCCTTAAAACATCAAAAGCTCTCGAACGTGAGCTCTTGCATCAAATTTGTATGGTAATTTTTGTTTATAATTTTTTAGACTATTCATTTTCTAAGTCAACGTCACTATTGTTCCTAGTTCGGCTAGAGAACAGGCTTGAGTGCGCGACGAATTTTGAAGTGTCTCGTAATCAAGTCAGTACCATCGAGCAACTACGGCTTACAAGTGATGGCGATTTGTCGTTGATACTAGTTGATACTGCTGATTTGTGTGTTGTTTGTGTGATTAGACCAATATTTGACTTAGTGAAAGCAACGACTATAGTTTAGTTTTTTTAGTTACGCTGGATACAATCACCCAGCGCTTGCCTCCTCGTGGACCATCACCAACGTGTCCCATTGTCTTGTCTATAGTCTTACTAACACTAAATATAACTTCATTTCCCGCTAAGAACTTGCATACTACTAACAACGTATGCAGGGACACTGTAGGTCTAAATTAGTTCAAAATTAAATGTAAATTCGTTCATTAAAAAAATTAAGTCCTTGCGAGAGCCTTGAAGGGGTAACCATCTGTTACTCATACTCATACGTTACTCAGGGCGGGTTAGTGGTGGATAACCTCCAATGTAGTTTTACGGTCATGGCTGTACAATAATTAATAAACATCAAATAAATATTATTTTCCAAAAAAATTCTGTAAGACAGAAGTATATCTCATTTTAAAATATTATATGCGTGTTGTCAGGTACATTATTGAGGTAATGCGAGTAGGTATTTATTCTAAGAAATCCTTTGTTATTGAGTTTCGTCTTCAAAATAATAAAGTCTCCTCCGAAGTGTATGTTTAAAATTCCTGGCTGCGTTCGCTACGGGAGGAAGTAACTCGAGACATTTCCCAGAAAACATCACAATATTAGAAAACTTTGTTTGAAGTTTTTCTTGTCACTGTAACGCAAATTTCATTCCCTTCTTATTCCCTCGTGTTGACATTTCGGAAAAAAAAAACATTTTCAAACTCGATCACAAGTAGATTGATTGCGATTTAGCTTTAAGGCAGCATTTCCATTTGTCACTCACAACCGCCGCAGCCCTTTTAAACCAATTTAAAGTTCTTTTGCTATTTTTCTTTTGCAATATTATGAGATCTTTGTAAATAGATATTCATCAGAAAGCTTTATGTGGTAGGTATTGGTGCGATATCTTATATTTGATATATCAGATTTTTTTTTCTTTTGTGTACCACTTTGCACAATCCGATGTTAAATTGAATAAGTAAAAAATGATAATAAAATGCTTGTAAATTTTATTACATAGTTGGAAAATACGCGTTCAACATAATATGTGTTGGTTGAAATTTGTCATATGAGAACGGGTCGTTTCTATGACTTGTTCTTCAGTTCAACAGCTCGGCTGTCGAACGATTTGCCGGCCTCTGTGTTTTCTTCCTCCTATACTCCTTCCTCTTCTCTAAAAGACCTTCCACACAGCATCCTCAAATACGGCATAGGCCCTGAGGGAAATTGTTTTCCTAGTTCCTCCTGTGTGGAGTTAATGTTTGAAAATATATATTTATTAATCAACAAATTGCATTACTACCCTGCTTTATCCGTGTTCTAAAGACCCATTTTACGAATTAAGTTTTTCTTAATTAATATCACAATGAAAAAATGGAGCGCGCAATATGGTGTTAATGAAACTACTCGTAATTTGATTTTAAAATAGGGCAATTTTCATTTAGTTGCCACACTGTAACGAATTTTCATCTTAGCATTTTGCCATGTAAAATAGAATCGTCAAACCTTTAAAGCTCCTGATGTAAATCATAATTGCAAGTTCCAATGGACTTGAAATTTTAGACAAAACTCGATTTAAATTTCTTAACCAAAGATCAGTCTCAAACAATCAGTATTCATATCATATTCATAACTCGAATTATGACGCTGTAAAAGTTTTAACACCAATGAATCATTGAATGTAACGATTTCAAACTACCGTAGGAAATCTTTTAAGGGCACTTTAACTCTAGTGGTTTCATCAATAGTGGCCATATTTAAGCCAAAATTATATTTAGCCAACTTAACGAGTTATTATTATTTGTTGCAGTTTAAATCTTGTCATGTATTTGTATGTAAACATCTCGTATTAGGTCTGTATATTTTTGAGCCCGTACCTTTTATTGTATTTTCCTGATTTTGTTTTTTTATGCATTTCTATTTGTACTTTATTTAAACTTTTATTCACCAACAGTACCTACATACATCAAATGAGTGTTTATAATAATTCATAAAATCTTGTAAGATATGTTTCTGTGAAATATTTGTAAAATGATTCTCTTCATATGTTGTGTCTTTATGTTGCTTCTGTGAAATGTTGTGTAAAATTTTTCTTCATATATTGTGTCTGCATATTGGGTTGGGTTGGGTTTAACTTTTCAAAAGTACCAATTGGCGATCCCTTAATGAGTTTTGATAACTCATGGGATTGCAACTTCGTTGTATGTTTTATTTAATAAAAAATAAATAAAAATTTTAAAATAAAATTGCTCAGGTGCACTAAAAAGAATATTTAAATTCGTTAAATTTAATTATTAAAAAAAGTTAACGCGGAGTGAAAAACCATTATGTTTCAGCTGTGCATAAATTTGGCCAAACCACTGCTTCAGCTGTACTAGGAATGAACCAACCCTTAGGCGTTAGAGTCGTCAAAAATCGCAATACTGAGACGTACTCTACGGAAAAAGTAACTAAATGCATTCAAATTTGAAACCATCTATCTGAGAGCAGAAGAGTGCTGTGTCTGGGATCTGGTTGGTTGTTGGGAGGCTTGTTGGCTGGGGGCCGGGAGCGCCGTACCTCTCCGCGGCCGGGACCCCTCAGGGCGGAGGCGGAATTTCCAATTTTGTTAAGTGCAGGCTGCTGGGGTCTGGCAGGAAGGGATGAAGGGATGGAGGGTAGCGATTATACTTCCGGCCAGCGGGAAACGACCACTGATCGTTGGAATCGGAGTAAATTCCACAAGTGCGTGCTGCTTAAGAGCAATAGTGTGTACTAATATACATATATTATAAAAATGTACAATCAAAGATATTTATTCATTTTTAATAGATAGTCTTCATAAAACAGTTCTACGCCAACTAAATTAAAATCATAAATGCTCAGTAAATCGGCAACGGTAAAAGAATACATGCGAACAAGTGGTAGTAATAACAAATAGTAGAAGTAAGTACGTAACATACGAACACTGAAGATTTTAAATGATATTAAATTTCTTCTTCTAAATACAGCAATATCAAATGAAGATTAGAGGGTGACGTTTTTTTTTTTTTTGAAAGAAAGACAAACATTCCCGGGTTACGAATAACCCAACAATGTTTGAAAATCTCCTACTACCACCACAGAAAGCCGAAAATGTTGCTTGTGTTGTGATGGAGGACTTAGCCAGCCGAGGAATCGAACATGCGACGCCCGGGTGGGACCCAAGCGCTATGCCCACTCAACCACTGACCGGTCAAAATATTGTTATTAAATATTAATAATTATCAAATACCGTTTTTGTGTTTGTTGCATTGGTTAAAATAGAAAAGATCGATAGAAAATTTATTACAGTAGAAATCACGAACGAAGAGTAATAAATGCTCATTTATAGCTTTTTTTCAATTGCTCCACACATGGGTCCTGAGGAAAACAATTTACCTCGGGGCCCATGTCGTCTTTGGGGAGTTGTGCGCATGGTCTTTTAGGGAAGGTAAGGAAAGGAATTTCTGGGAAGGAAAAGGGTTTGAGAGGTGGGTATGAATCTGAGGGTCAGTGTGTCCAGTGGTGACCGACGTGTGAATCCATTTCTCCCACTGCGGTGCAAACGATGGTTCGAAAGAGTTCAGATGAAGAAATCAAAAGTTCTCCCTCAACCAGTCAACGCAGTGGGTTGCCAAACACATCCACCGCCAAGACCTAGGCAAATCTCACCCCATGAACCCGGGCGTCCCTGCTAAGTTACCAAAAGTTGGGTGGCCTACGGCAGTGGTGTTGGTTATATATAAAATGGTTCCCGAGAAGGTAGTACCCATACTTGCCTATGAATAATGCAAAATCTTGTGATTTGGTTTGAAAATCAGATTTCTTAGAAATATTATAGACGATTCAATTAAATGCTGTGAATAGAACACATTCCTTTGGAATAATCGGGTATTTTTTAATTAGTCTTTTTATAAGCCCAGAAAAAGTATTAAGCTTATAAAAACTGCTTTAAAGTTCAAAATCTCCTACTTACGAACACGTGCGCGGTTATGTTTTTATTGTACAATGTGAAAAATCAAAATTCTTTAGAAAATGATCATAAAACATTTAAATATTTTTGCCTGAGCTTCGCTAAGTAAAATACAAACCTGTTTTTTTTTTAGATGTTTTTTTGTTTGTTTAATAAATCCAAACGGGCGGGCGGGAAATTAAGCATTATCGCCATCTACATAAGGAGTGTTATTGTTAGCGGCCTGATTCCGAATTTTACACCACTGGATACATCGCCTTAAACAGAAAATCCTGTTGTTTGCCGAATAAAAGTGCTCTAGCGTTATAGAATTAGCATAGTCCTCTCTATCTTCAAATGTTAGGTGATGCAATTTTTATCAGCTCTTAAAACTTTAAACTACGGATCTATTGAAAAATAATGTTGAAACTCGGGCTAAACCTGGTAGAACCTGCTTTAAATTAACAAAAATTTCGTCCATTCGTACAGCATTCGCTCCAGGCGAATTAACGCTTGAAATACGCTGCAAAAATTTATTTTCGTGGAGAACACATTTTCTATTCGCCTTCATATGACGATTTTGCACCTGCATAAATGTTTTTTTAATAAGACATGTAATTTTAACTGCAAAGTGCATAAGCTTACAAATTAATAAAATAATAACATTTATGTATTTATATAATATTAGCGCAGACCCGTAAAAAATACGGGGTGTTAAAGTTGTGGGATTTGTAAAGCCGAAAGTAATTATAAAAAAATATTTGCTTCAGAATCATTTCGGTTCAAAAGAAGAAAATTACCTTTCAAGTGTTAGTAAACTAGAAAAATTACTTGGGACTAGTCCCAGTGGAACCAATATCTTTTTCTGATTTTTCTGTCTCAAGATTTTGATTGAGTTTTGCTTATATTGTCTTCATTTAATTAAATAGAAAAAATTACCTATTAAGTGTTAATGAACTTGAAAATTACCTTTCAAAAGTGTTAATAAACTTGAAAAATTACATCTATTCGAACAAAAAAAGTAGCACAACTTGTTAAAAGGATAGCCATTCAAAGATTATCTGTGTGCGAATGAAATAGCTGCATGAACGGCCCACTAAAGAATGTCTAAATAAAACTAATAAAAAACTAATTCAATAAAACCACGCCCATTATCTCATTGTCATTCCACTCTAAAAAAAATCATGCCTGCATCTGTCAAACATTTAAACAAAAGAAACGCACATATCAATAAAATAATTTCGAAACCTTTGTATTTTATCGCAGGTATATAAATTATACTTAAATCTGAAAGTTCATTGAACTTCAATTTCGAACCAAGCATCCATCGACCAAGTATATACGGAAATAAGTAGTATGTTTATAAAAAAAAAAGTATTATGTTATAATATAATATCGCCCTTGAGGTGATTTTTCACAAAAACGGCGCTCTACAAATTGTCCAATAATAATAATTATTAATATACAGGGTGTTAGGGAAGTACTTGGCTTACTTTAACCAGGGATTTAACATTATTTGCAATTAAAAATACAAATACAATTTTGGTCTCCGGTGACATTTCAAATGTTTTTTTTTTATCAAAACATATAAAAAATAGTAGGTATTGGACAGTTGGGGGCGGGGTGAAGGGTTGGTCGGTTACTCGTCTGAGTGACCAAACAACCTTCGATTGATTATGAAGAAAATATTTTTAGGAAAAAAAAAGAGTCAAAAAATTCACCGGAGACCAAAATTTAATTTACTTTTTTACTACAAATTATATCAGGAATCACTGACGCCGTGTATATGTATGAATATGGTAATCTTTACACTCGTTATATTATTATTTCATTGGAGATCACGCCTGCGAATGATAACTCTTTCGCGAATTCTATTTTTTTTTCGATTGTCCGACCTATTCAGCTCTCCCTAAAGATCATTCCAGTCAGCGTAAACTCTTTCAATCTACGTTCCTCTTCCATCACTAACTATCTGCTCGCTAAATAACTCCGCCATTCTGTCTGCAGGCTCCGTGACCAAGTCTGCCGTGGAATAACAATACTAATAATAATAGTAATGGCCGCCGGAACTGCAAGAAAATGGCGGCAAACCTGTTCCTGTTCCTGCTAGGATTGCGCGGGAAATTATTTCAATTGGTTTATCGCGCTTGCTTTATTCCAGACTTTTGTGATTTATCTGTTTCCTTCCACACAATGGAATGTGCAGACGGAATCTTTATATACAACAACTTTATATGTGTTTGGAATATTACACAACTTCCGCCAAAAACATACTAGCATACCTCTTCAAACAAAAAGACGTCCAAACTGTTCGTGATGAAATAAAATCCACACTTTTATACGGTAAACACTATTAGTCTTTATTGAAGTAGGTACAATCAATTTGCAAGTATGACACAGTTCAATAATCGTAAAACAGTCATCATCATCTTCACTCTTGGCTCTACAACCCCTGGTGGGTCTTGGCCTCCTCAAGAGTCGTCCTCCACGCATCTCGGTTTTGTGTCAGCTCTCTCCAGTTTAGAAGCCCCAAGCTAGGTATATATATCTTTGAGGACGTTGTCGCTCCATCTTAATCTTGGTCTTCTCAGGCTCCTTCGCCCTATCGGTCTTGAATTCAGCTGGGACTTTGGTGCTTGATGCTCGGTCATTCTCTCTACATGACCCAGCCACCAAAGTCTTTCCAGTTTTATAAATTTGGTGACGTTTAGATCCTTAAACAGAGTATATATCTCATTGTTGTAACGTCTGCGCCAAAATCCATTTTCTGAAACCGGTCCGAAAATACGCCTCAAATTTTTCGTAAAATAGTACCAAACTATAACAATAACTTTATGCGGATTTTAATAATAAATAACCCAAAGGAAACAACTGGTTCCCTGACCGCTCGTTAACCTTATAACAAAAGTATAACACGTATATTTTCTCTCTGGAGACCTGAAGCTGCGCGGATAGATCTTGAAGGCAAACTTAAACGTTTCACATCATTTATCGGTCGGACCATCTATAAACCCTCAGCAGTGGGGAGTCCATTCATTAGCCAATATCATCCCTCGTCCCTAACCTGTAAGAGACAAGCGATGCGAGGAAGGGAAAGTATTCGAGATTGAACACTTATCAAAATGCGCTCGAAATAATTAGATTGGCTACAATTTTACATATCGCTATAACAATTGGCTAAAAAAAATTTAGAAACTTTGCATAAAAGCTAAACAATGCGCTTAGTATATTGGAGCCAAGACAGATAAAATCATCAACGATATTTTTGAAATGAGCATTATATTACATACAAGTAATGGCCATAATTCATCCATTCCTCCAAGTATAAACCCATAGAACAAAGAATAACACAAGAAATGCCGTGTGGGCGTGTTTCGTGATCCAAATATTTGGCCTTTATTACCATACAAAAGTTGTAGTGATAATAAAATAAAAATTCAAATAACATGAAAACCTTTGATTTCAGGCGAGTTTTAGATGGAACGCTGGGCGATTAGGCTAAATGGAACATTTGTTTCCATTTAAATTTGTGGCACAAATGGCACTTCTAGTATTATATTCTTAATTCTGTGGTATTACATTGAATGGTACGATGTTGATTGTCTTTTTTTTTTCTTGTATTGCGTTATAAACTATGATTTAGATTAACTTTAAAAAATTAAATTATTCCCATGTTCTGTTGTAAACTTGATGTTGATTGAGTTTTTTTTATTCTTGTTTTGTTCGTTGTGAATATGGTGTTGAAAGACTTTTTTCTTTCTAATTATATTGTGTTGTAAACTATCATGAACTGACTTTTTTGTTTTGATTGAAATAATATTGTAACGTAAACTGTCATGAACTGACTGTTTTTATTTTGATTGTAATAATATTGTGTTGTAATCTGTGATGTGATGTATCTTGTAATATTGAATTGAATTGTGAAATGTGCCTATTAATGTGCTCCACATAGATAAAAAGGCTCAGTACATGATGATTAATATGTATATTTGTTTTTTAAACTATGTAATTGGTGACAAAGGCAATTACCTACAAACCTACTTTTTAGTCTTCGAATTCAAGTCAATAATTCAGGCATGTTAATTCTTATTTGTCTTCTTATATCCCAGACCTTACATTAACTCTTTTTTTACCAGTATGTGTTTAAGTGCGTAACTGGTGAGGAACAGGTTTAGCGCGCGCTTTCTTTTTATTGGTTGTCAAGTCTTGTCAAGTATTCTATAACCCCTCCCAATACGCTACGCCCCTTCCGATTTCGAATGTTTCAAGGAGAGGTGCATCGCCTTATAATTACAAAAAAATATATTATTGATTCATCTCTTCCGATAATGTTTACAAATAAACTAAAAATCCTAATTGTGTCAGCGACAGTCTTACTACGTACGTAGTTGTATAAACAGTAGATATTGTTACTCTTTTTAAATCTCATTTACACGGTTATAACGAAAACCAGGAAATCGAGTTGTCCTGAAAAGTAAACAGACTGATAAAAAATATACCACGGAATGAAGGGCAGCGTGTTGCTTGAAAAAATATTACATTCCAATGCAAAAACTAATATCATTTATTTTGTTACAGGTAATTGATTTTCTGCATTCACGAAGCTGGTAAAAACAACACACAATCCTTTAGCTACGATGATATTTCGTTCGAAAGGTAAGCAAAAAAAACTGTTGCAATTTGTGATTCGAAAAACAAATAATGTTATAACTGTAACCTTTGTTCGCTCAACTAATTTTGCACAATACATTTGTAAAATTGGTTCGTTTTTAATAAAATTAGCAATATTTTCAACAGTCCGACACTGTTTGCTGCTTCCACCTGCGGCGCGATGCGATCCGCCACATTGAGCTGTAAAATACTGCTAATCCAAAACTAAAAAAAAATCCCTGCAATTTTAAAACGCAAACAAATTTGCATGCGGATTTGCGCTCTCACCCAAATAATTTCTGCCAAAACTCCGCCGGTCGCTGAAAATAACAATGATTTCAAAATCCGCACGAATCTCATTTGAAAAATCAGTTGGCACGTTCCGACTCGGAGTTAAGCTTAAACCAGCAGTGCTAGTTTTGCGGAGTTTTTGCCGAGTGTTTGAACTTTAACACATTGCAGTCCCGCGTTCATTGCGCTCAGATGGCTTTAAATCACAGAATAGGGTCAGTTTGACGAGAAAATGAAGTTAAAACATTATTTAATAGTGAATCTCGTACTCCCTGTAAAAGTGAGTTCGTGTCATTTGAGTATTTCACAGATAGGCAGTGTACCAATCACGAAAATGATTAATCTGGCAGATTTATTTATTGTAATTTTTAAGATCAAAGAATAAATGCTAAGTTTTGGGAGGCGGGTAATCATTTATTGGCTAATCATTATCTCTTAAATAAGCTTGCCCACCAACTGCGTGGCAGGCCGGATCGAAAGGGACCTGTTTGGGGAAACCCTTTGACCTCTCCATCTGGTCTCTCTCTATCCATCGTCTTGCACCGCAGTGGAAGGGATGCACTAGATTCCTTACCGGCTCTCGTACATTTCCCTTCCCAGAACTTCCTCTCCATCCTTTCCTTAAAAAAACCCTCCACATAGAAAACTTAAATACGACATAAGACATAGGATATTATTTTCTTCTTTGGCCTCCTATGTGAGTTTTATGTAACTCAAGTTTGGTACATAGGTACTTACAGGTGATTTTTCACAAAAACGGCGCTCTATAAATTATCCAATTATTATTATTATTATTATTACAGGTTTAAGGTATTAACCGCTCAATGTATAGTCACTGAGGTTAATCACTGCGTTTTTGAGAAAAAAATTTCGGAAAGCGACATAAAGGTTAAATGCGTAATAATTCAAAATAATTATCAGTCCCGATTAAACCAAAAATGATCTTCCAAGTTAGCACAAAATTGGCGCGAACAGGCCATTTGCCATTGAAGTTTTATTTTTGTTTCGTCTACAGGAGTTTTATTTGTGCAGGATTCGAGGTTTAAGCCATGTTTTAAAAATCTGCTTTTATCTGTGATACTTCAGCTCTGAACTCCAGTTCTTGTATTTAATATACCTGGTTACGCCAATACACATACCTACACATACACACACCTACATAGCACGCATACATACTGTTGCTGCTTGGGATTGGTATTAATATTGTTGCAAATCCTGTCCTACCTTGTTCCAAAATCCGCTCCTAAAAATATTATCACCATGTGCTCCAGTCTGCAATTAACAGCCCGCGCCGCAACATATAGCCACTGTGCTCCCGCTACCTGTGAATTGACATTGACATAATTCCGCCGTGTTATCTATAAATAAACGAAACGCACGCCTATTGCTGTTTCTGTGCCTATTGGACGGGGAGAAAGCAGACAAAATTGCCAGCATACAAGTACTTAATCCTTCCGGTGAGTCCTTTCCTTTCTATGCAGCATATGTTCTTCTCATTTCCAGGCAGTAACAGTAGGTACCACAAAAATCAAGGTCCTTCGTCAGTCAATCTTCGCACATATCAAATCCACTCTGCACACACAATCTCATTCAATACCAGACAAATTATATCATTTTTACTAATTCGTCAACAACCTCGGTAGCAAGCTCCTAGGCAACAGAGGGAACGGTTTTGAAACCCGGTTAACGCAATTATTATATACATATATTTTTACATGTTTTGGGGAAATAGTATTGGAACATTCGAACATTTTTGCCTGGAAAATCAGCCTTTTTCCCGATCTTATCAACATTACTGTTAAGGACCGGTTTCCCGCATTTCTATCGATTTATTACATATTTTCCTTAAACTCTAATGTTCTAAAGCTAAAAATATAAGTATATTATTCTTGAAGATAACATCAACACATTCCCCTTGCCGAAACGCAATTATATGAAATTCCCTCGATAGAAAAAAATCTCAAAGTACGCTCCGAAAATTATTAAAAAGACATTTTGTTCTGTTATTTAACACGTTAAAGGTTAAAGTTATGAAAAAAATCAAAGTGTAACTTTAAATGCTATTTTAGAAATTTGTCGAGAAATTTTTGCTCTATTTTAAATAAGCCGTGTTTTATTAAATATTTTTACAATTTTCACTTAATTATAATCGTTTTTTAACATTATGGCATTATACCACTCTAACTTTCGTATTTTGGTGTCTAAAAACTATTTAACTACCTTTTAAACTATCTTCTTTTTGAACGCTTACTAACTTAATGGAAAACTACAATAACCAATTAAAAACGCCCGTGATTGAATCATTAAATGGCGCTATATAAAGTTGACCTTTTTTTTCATTGTTAAACTGTGTCCATCCATTGGCTGAAATTTTGCTAGTCATTTGTCAATACTGCCGTCCGGAATGCGTTTATTTTGCATTTTCCGTTTTTGACAGATTGGAAATGCGGAAAAACTGCATTTCCTGCAGCAGCGGTGCTGTGCATTGCAGGCCTAGTCATAGGGGATGTCACATCGAGCATGATGTTTGCTGTTTGACACGAGTTCAGCGGGCAAATCGCATTTGCACTCTTGCACCCGGCTCGAACATTGGCAGGAAAGTGATTGGAAATGTGCGATCTGTTTTGCGAAAGATGTTTTTTTATGAATAGTATGACTTCCGCATAAAATAGATGAAGAAAATTGGCGTATTTCTTGTTTTTTTCTCGGAAAGGGCAATTTTGTATGAATGCACACATTTAGAGAGCTGCTAGATTCCAGAAAATGTTTATTGACTGCTACAACAATTTAAATAATAAATAAAGTGATATTTTTGCTCGTGAGTTTGTCATTAACCGGACCGGACAACCTTAAGTATTTATCTGTGAATTTAATTGTAATCTTGTTCTCCTTAAAAACTCCGAGTCTTGATATACCTTAAGCACCACTGCCGTAGGTCACCCCAGGTGGTTCGCTACGTTTTGTGACATTGCCGGGGTGCCCAGGTACATGAGGTTTGTCCCGATTTTTGCGGCAGATACTTTTGCCCATCACCTGTGTGGTAGGCCGGATCGGGAGAGACTGGTTGGGTGAGACCTTTTGACCTCTCCTGTAGGGATCTCTCGGATCATCATCTTGCACCGCAGTGGGAGTGATGTATTCATTCGCACGTCAATTCTGGACACATTGACCCCCAGACTCCTACCCATCTTACATACCGTTTTCCTTCCCAGAACTTCCTCTCCTTCCATTTTATAAAACCACCCTCCACTCAGCATCCCCGAACTGACCCTTTTACGCCATGCGGGGAATTATTTTCCTTGGGAACGCCTGTGTGGAGCTAATGCAAACAAAACAGCAATTATGAATGTTAACGCGATAATTTAGTAGTTGTGAGGGTATTTGAGTCGTGAATAAACAAGGAATGCAGGGGACAATTCGTAAGAAAATTAAAAAAATAGATAAGTTTCATTCATCTATAAATAATAATTGGTCAGATATCTAAATACCTGTTATGGATGAGAAAACGACGCTAATAAAACAGTGGCAGATTCCAGCCACGTTACAACATGTTGCTGGTTCATCCCAATAATCCTAATATTGATTGATTCCTATCCCTCACCTCTGTGACGGGGCCTGCCAGATAATTGTATCCTATCTATCTTCCTCTCCTGTCCTATCAAAACACTGATTTCTCGGCTGTTCAGTCTATGCGTAGGTATATATCTGACATCTGAGAATAATTACTCACGGATCTCCTTTATCTGACAATAAGATATAGGACTGTATTACTCTATTTTTTAACGATCAGAGGGTTTTTGCATTTTGGTTATACAATTTTAACATATTTGAAACTGAAGAAAAAAATAAAATTACATTAGTTAAATAATACACACTAATCACAAAAATACAAGAAATAAATATTGAAAAATACAGCGTTTCGATTGGTTTATAAAAATAAAACATATGTTTAGGAATGGTGTTGTTAAAAAATATTTTACATGATCCATATGACAACATCACCTAAGTATTGATTTCCCATAGTGTGAAATCGTTGTATCGGAGAGTGGGTAATATGATAATAACGCTTATGCGTAACGCAGTAGAATAATGTATTTGTTTCTATGGGTATTCGTAAGTTTATGATTTGCAGGAGTTCGCAACAGTCAATTTAGAGTTTAATATTTTGAAAATAAAAAGGTTAAATCGTTTATTTTACGTCTGTCTTCTAATGTATGTATTTTAGAATATAAAATCAGAATTTTTTTTAAATCTTCTAACTGGATATTTAATTTTAAAAACTTTGAATTTTTTTTTTGTGTTCAGTCAGTTGTGTTATTAATGTCAATTTTGTAAGGTGGAGACCAAACTACTGAGTTATATTCAATTAGGCTTCTAACTAGGGATACGTATTTAATAGCTCGTAAGGAATTAAAAGTTTTCAGTTGTCTTTAAAATGAAATCTAGTGTTTTCATACATTTGTTTTTATTGCGTTCTTCAATCATCTAAAATAAAAAAGTGTTTTCAAAATATCAGTAATAATTATTAATAGAGAGCAGGTGCCATCTTCAAGCTGCTTCTTTTTACATTAACTTCACGTAGGAGGCCTTGAGGAAAATAATTTCTCTAAGGGCCTATGTCATTTTTGAAGATGCTGTGAAGACGACCCCCCTGTGGAGGGTCTTTTTGAGGAGAGGAATTAGTGACATGAAGAATATCCATCCTATTAACAGAATCTCTGGTTAAAATTCTTTGGGTACATGCTGTTACACCATGTACTTAATATATTAAAAGGAAACTGACGTTCACTCCAACGTAATGTATATCGTCGCCCTATTCGAATATGCCTATGCACATCACACATCTCAAGTATCAAGAAACATAGTAATCCCCCTTTTCTTTAATAATAAAGTAATAAATCTTTTCAAATTTCCTTTTTTGCCTAGTCAAGAACATCTACCCATCCTGCAATTGATCGGCCTCGAATTGACGATTGATCATTTCGTGTACCTTTGCGAAGTAGTTCTTACCCTTTTGTTCTTGGCGAACGAGGTGGAAGTGGAAGGTTTATGCAGTCGGACCTCCATCCCAACATCCACCGTACTACCTACTACACCATACACATGCGCCACGGATTGTTATTTATTACAGACATTACTTTTCCTTCTTTTCCTCCTTTGTCCGCGTGAGTTACCAAGGATTATAATACAACAGGGAATATGGCGGAATTATGAAAGCGTCTAGGTGCAATGATTTCACCAACACAATAACAACTAATTCATTGGGCTATGGCTAAGATGTCAAATAAATAAGAAATGGTCTACGTGAAACGCCAATGTTTTCCCTGCACATTTTTATGTTCAAATATAGTTACGTGAAATTAGCTTAACGTTTAGTCTGCGCTTATATCTATTACGATGTTTTATTTTTTTTATTTTTTAATGTACGACAAATTATTAATCCAGTTACAGTATAAGATTTTTGAAGTGAAAACTTCTTTAGCACCGTTGTTATTTGAAACTCGATGAAACGGTTACGAGAGAATGAGATAGACTAATCAGTGTCCTCTTTGTGTGGTGCTTCGTAGGTTATCGGCCTCCTCTTTGTGCGGTAAAATAATTTTTAACTTAGTAACAATAGTAATATAAACCCTACAAATTATCCTACTCCTGATGCTCTGCATTCGTGTCATTAGTCTCGAAATTAAGTTTTCTGAAGGTTTCACTTCTACCGCATGTGCACACATGATTTTTATTTTGACATTCTTTACATTGGGAAGACAGTTGTGTAAAAAAGCTTTAAAGTTATTTACAGAGAAATTAAATATGTCTACTTTCTTATGACACCATTTCTTCCCGTGGCACCATTCCTCTTGGATTTCTGTGCTTGAACATCTGTTCTGCCTTTTGGTATCTTGAACAAGGTTACTCAACTACTGCCAAATATTTCATTCACATATAAGCCATAGCATTCCAAGATAAATGGGCTATCAAATAGAGTATGTTATTGTGCCTCAGGAATTAAAAAAAATAATAATTCCTACTCTCATTATCTTGCGTGCTTCTTATTAATCATTTCAAAATGGATTCCAATACTTTTTGTTGCATCAACTTATGTGTATTCGAAAATATTCGACTGCCAAATTAAATATCCCGACCAAAATAACAGATTCTCTTTGATTCTTTCCTCCGAGTTAACCCTTAACCATCTGAAGTTGAAAGTACAAACAAGGAACATGCAACAATACCGACGATTTATAATGTGGAAGTTGTTTTGTACTTCTGCGAGTGCAGTTGATGTCTGAGAAATGGATCAAATCTGCGCCTGAGATGCGAATTGGCGGCGAATGCGTTTCTTATTTAAACTACCAGCGATCATTCTAGCGAAGAAACCTTTACTTATATTGTTACTTCAATCTCTACTTTATATAGCTTTATTCGGCTCTTAGTTCCCCACAATACTATTTCCTTTAACACTTGATTACAGACAACAGTATTCATTCTATCGGCAGTCATAGCACAGTCAATGATGGTTTTGTGTCGGAACTAATTACCCAATGCTGAATTATTCACAGATGGTAGAACATTTTTAGGCATGTATTTTAATAAAATACCCTGGTTTTCCCCCTTGTTCAAATTCAGTAGAAATTTTGTAATGTAGAAAATTATTTTGGAAGTATGTTTACTAGAGATGGGAAAGCTGATAGAGATATTGAAAGAAGGGTGAGTGCAGGTAACTCTATTAATGGAGAACTGAACGCCCTTGTCACCCACAAAAAAATGTCCAAAGACGCGAAACTAGGAATGAAGGATGAAAGTAGACTGAATGCTGTAGAAATGAGATCCCTAAGGCGTACGAGTGGTAAAACCATGTATGACTGTGTGAGAAATGTGGAGATCCTCAAAGAATGCAAGGCTGGTGTAAGCTAAATGAGTAAGATCAAGAAAGGAACGCTCCGATGGTTTGGGCATGTAGAGCGAATGAACGAGGAAAGTAGTGTAAGGATAATATATTACGCAAATGTGAATGCTAGAAGAAGTCGGGGACGCCCGAGAAAGACATGGTATGACCAAGTGAATCAGACACTTGAGTGGGGCCATGTCAAGAGTCAGAATAATAGAAGAGCATGTATGAGACGATGTATGAATGTGAACGAGGCAAAGAGTGTGTGGCAAGACCGAGTTGTTTTGCGCTCCGTCCTCTATGTCTACTCCTGCGGGGAAACGGCGTGATGGTTAGTTAGTAAGTTTGTTTGTTAGGAAATTTAATTCTTTAGGAAATTGTCGTAAAATATTACAATAGTAATGCCTGAACATCGCAAGATAAAATAAAACACGCTTTTGGGCGACGGTTTTTCGAATTTGAACTTTATCGCCATCTATATAAGGGTATTAGCGGCCTGATCCCGAATTTTACATGACGTGGTGCATCGCCTTAAATTTAAAAAAAAAGATATTTCTCGATTAGCCTTAATTAGCCTATAATTGTAAAGAACGTTTAAAATATCTAGTAAAAACAATCCAAATCCAGGAAATACTTACAAAAAAATCTGGTTATTTAATTATTAACGCAGATAAGAGAAACCATATTTTAAAAGAATAAATGGAGTTGTAAGCGTATGTAAAGATTAAGTTGCTTTTTTTATCAAATAAAAATTACGTGAACAAGTTAGTGATGTAGAGATTGTAGAGGTACTCGAAATAATCGGGTTTCAAAAAGAAAAAAAAGTTATTTGGCACAATAGTAGTGACAAGTTACCTAGATAGGAAATATATAACGTAAACAAATCGCTTGTCAATCAAATAACCTTGATTAGTTTTTTATATCCAACAGGTATCTGTCAACCGACCCGTGAGCTAAAGTAATTGCTAAGCCTTAACATCTTGAAGCACAAAATAACCCCACTTTTTGCACTCCTTCGACATCTTTGAATTTCCGACTTTATTTTTCTTATCTTTTCTTCCATACAAACAAAATATCGGAAAGAACATTTTCTCTTTGGGCGTAGGTAGATTATGTAAGCCAATCCTTGGGCAAATTCAATTATGTTTTTTGTGCTTCAATTATTATTTTTTATCCACAAATACAACCAATATCCAGAAATTTGGTTTGTTAACAAATGTATATATAGATCGTCCCACTTAGCGTAAATATAAGAATAATATTTAATTAAATAAAGACAATATTAGCGAAACTCGATCGAAAATCTGGAGACAGAAAGATCAGAAAAAGATATTGGTTGCACTGGGGCTCGAACCCAGGGCTCTTTGCTTACATGGCAAGTGCTCTACCAACCGAGCTATGGAACCCATTTCCATTTCGGTCACTTAAGAACTACCAAAATTATCTTCATTTTCTTAAAAAAAACAAGAATAATACTAATAATCCTATCTAAGTTCAAGGTTTGGATTTGTATTCTTAACAATTAAAAAATTGAATCCCAATTAAACCTCTTGAATGAACTCTGGAATACTTTTTCTAGGACAACGAAGATTGATACCCATATCGTCGCCTTACCCGATTATTTTGTACAAATTCATGAACTTCGACGATTTTATGCTACATAATATTTTCGGCTCATGCAAAGAAAGTCTTTTTGGCGGTGGATTACAATAAACCTTTTTAAATATATTTCTCGTACTTCATTAAATCAATTAATTTCCCCCTTACAAATAAAGCAAAATACGTGATCCCTGTACCAGAATTCAGTTTAATCAATATGTAGGAAGTCTTCCTTATTTTAAAGACCTACTCTTTGATGTAAATTGTGCAGCGTTCTTACTTCTGAACTGTGTTTTGTCTGCCTACTATGTCAATAGAGCAATATAAGCGATTCCCTTTAGCTACTAATTACTAGTACTGGCTACGGTGGCCACATTATGATATCTTGCTCGATCCGTGTTCGGGTAAAACTTTTGACGTGCAAGCCCTTCTTCACCTGGATGCAGTGGCTCGTATGGCGGGCGGGCTGACGGGCTGTGTATTTTTAGCAGCATCGCTGGAATAGCGAAGTTTAATTAGTTTCCAGGGGCGCGGGGGTGTTTGCCCACTCCCGCAGTTCGACGGTTCGTGTTTTAGTTTTAACGTTTGCTTTTACAATACAGCGTACCGTCCCTGTTAGTTTTGATAGATGGCTTGCATCAGGGAATTTTTGCTTCCTTTAACACGGTCCTGCAATAAATATTTGAAAAAGAATAAGTACCTTGAGTATTTCAGAATGAAGTGCTTTTCGTTGTGAATGAACATACTTGGAGCATGATTTATCTAACTAAATTAAAATGCTACCCATTGAAAACATTTTTATTCCATCTTAGATCTTATAGAAATGAAAATAAAATCTTAGTTACTAATATTTGTTACTATTGTGTAAAATGTACGTTTTTTTTTAAAATTGGTTCCACAAAGGAAGCCCTGAGGAAAATAATCTCCCTCAAGGTCTTCGTCATTTTAGGGGATACTGTATGGAGGTTTTTTTAAGGAAAGGAAGGAGAGGAAGTTCTGGAAAGGACGTAGGTATGAGGGGTGGGTAATAATCTGAGGGTTAGTGTGTCCAGGAGTGACGGACGTAAGAATCCATTCCTCCAACTAGGGTGCAAGACGATGGTCTAGGGATTCCGGCCGGAGAGCTCAAAAAACCTCCCTCAACCAGTCTCCCTCGATCCGCCGGCAGCAGTGTGCAGACGCATCCGTTGCCAAGACCTGGACAAACCTCACCCCATGAACCCGGGCACCTTTGGTAAGTCACTAAACGTTGTGAATCACTTGGGGTGACCAACTGCAGAGGTGTTGGCTGCCCAATAAACCTATACCTGCGGTACCCATACCCGCCTCCCAAATTGAAATTATTATAATATTACATCATTTTTTTGAAATATATATGTATATACCTACATATTTATTTAAATAGTGAATAATTGTCTTAATATCATCCATTCTTGAGGGTTACCCGATGCAAATCGGTCAACTTAGTACCAAAAGTCAGAGCTCTTGCCGCTTCGCTACAAAAATAGTCAACCAATATTATTTGTATGAAGCTAGACTATATTTTGTTTTTTTTTTATGATATTTCATTCCTAATTATTATATTTTTTCTCACGTATAGGTAGATAATGGTAGATAATATTTGTTTAAAAAAATAATAGTGGCTTTTAGCGACCCAAAATTTAATCGGGTGTAAGGTTAGGCTATTAAACAGGATGAATATGTAAATCTTGCCTAAGTGGGTTTTGAACTTAGTTTATATACATAAGATAACTTAACTATAACCTTTCAGCAAACAATTAATCAGGGTAAAATTCCTAGAAGGTTTGCGTTTATTAAATTGTGAATTTCTTTGTTCAAGTCACTATCACAGGTATAATTTGGTGTGCACACTTTGTAAAAAAGTATATTTTTGAAACATCTAGGTACTATCCTTACTATAACTTAACCCCTCCGACCTCGACCATATTTTGTCTGACCCTCTGTCAAAACATTTCCGTTTTGTAATAAAATCCATATATAATGGAATGGAATGGCTCACTTTAGGTATTTTAAAGTTACTGATAACGAAAAAAAACACATGCCTATTTTAATAAACAAATGCATTTGAAACGTTACTGTCACCCCACTTTTTTGTCGTTACATGTAAAAATATATTTTTTTTAAATTCAAAAGTTTTTTTTCAAATTGCGATCGGAAACTTTGGTTTCATAGAGGTATACATATTTTGTGGTAAACTTTTGATTTGAATATAAAGCGTGGTGTTTTCTCTTTCTACCGCCGTTTAAATCATATTTTCCTTCCCATAAATTCATGTCCTCCCTTTCCTTAAAAAGAAAAACCACACACCATCCCCTAAGATGACATAGGCCCTGAGGGAAATTACTTGCCTCAGAGCCTCCTGTGTGGAGCAAATGTAAAAAAAAAAAATTCAACAGACAATTAAATCTTCCAATATAAACACAAAATTTCAGAAGAAATGTACTTGTCGTATCAATAACAAAAGTCTTAGACAATTTAACGTTGTGAAAACGAATTGTATTATTTTATAATAAAATAATAATAAGTAAGCTGTGCTCATTTAACTGTCTTTTACATTAGCTCCTCGCAAGAGGCCCCGAGGAAAATAATTTCCTCGGAACCTACGTCATCTTTGGGGATGCCGTGTGGAGAGTTTTTTTAGGGAATGGAAGGAGATGAAATTATGGGAGATGAAAGGTTTAGGGGTGGGTAGGAATCAGTGGGATCAGTGAATTTATACCTTCCACTACGATGCGAGGCGATGGGTTGGGAGAGTCCTGCTGGAAAGGTCAAAGTGTCTCCCTCAAATAGTCCCGATATGGCCCGCCACGCAATAGATGGGAATACGTACCAGCTGCCTAGTCCTAGAAAAACCTCACCCCCTTGAACCCGGGATTCAGACATTTTACAAGACCATTTTAGTCAAGATAAGTTAATTTAATTTTTAGATTTGGTATTGCAGTATTTAATAACTAAATGCCGTGCATCCAAGATACTCAGTTTAAATTATTTTCAATAGGATATTTTAAGGAAAAGGAAGGAGAATAAGTTCTGGGAAGGAAAATGTATGAGGGGTGGGTAGGAATCTACGATCAATGTATCCAAGAGTGATATTTAAATACATCTCTTCCACTGCGTTGTAAGGCGATGGATCGAGATAGTCCTGCTGGAGAGGTCAAAAGGTCCCCTTAACCAGTCTCTCCCAATACGGCCTGGCAAGCTAAGAAAATCGCCAAATGCCGTGAGACAATTATTTTTAATATGCAAACAATTCAGTTTGTGTAAATCACATATTTATTGATGTATTGTCAAAACAAGCGCCTTGTGCTTTCTAAAAAAATTGCCTCTTCCGTTTGAAATTTTTTTAGATCGTTTTACTATTTGTTGACCCCAGTTCTGAATCTCTTATAAAAGCTACCTACATATTAGATTGTTATATTGTCCGCCACTCTAAACGAGCGTAGCCCCCGAAACATCGTGGTTCGGTTCAGACTAATTTGCTTACAGCATTCTGCGGCTTCAGCGGTGTTACCTGAATCTACAGATAATCCAATAAGTACCATAAACTGCTAAACCATCCGGGCATATGAAAGAGGAACCATTATCTTATATCTCAATAGACGCTTCCTCGTAAAAATCATTCTATCTCCTTTTCTATTATGTCCAGACCCATGATAGAAACAGATTTACCTAGAAAGAGAGAACACCACACTATCTCTTTGCATTTAAAAGTTTCCAATGGAGGCGTCCGTATAATTTAAAATAATTTTATAAAACAGAAATCCGGCAAGCATTTCACCCGGTCAATATTTCCCAATTTTATTAATTTTTAACAATTTTTGTTAAAAATGGAAAAAAGTGAAGTGACAATAACCTTTATATTATTTTTGTTTAAATTTGGTAAAGTGGTAAATAAAGTTTACATAAACAGACTATCGGCAAGTGATTTTTAAAACTTTGGATATGTTCTAGTTCAAAATTTTAAAATGTAAGATTGTACATCGAAATGTACGTAACATTGTCCGTTTGTGATATTAAAATCTGAAAGAGTCTTACATTTCCTTTTAAAAATAGTGTTTTATTGTGGGATAATTTACTTCCCTTTATCATCATCATAATCACTCTTGGCTCTAGAACCCCTGGTGGGTCTTTGCCTCCTCAATAGTCTTCCTTCACTCATCTCGGTTTTGTGCCAGCTCTTTCCAGTTTAGAAGCTCCAAGGTAGATATATCTTTGAGGTAGTTGTCGTTCCATCTTAATCTTGTTCTTCCCAGGCTCCTTCGCTCTATCGGTCTTGAGTTCGGCAGGGAATTTGGTGCTTAATGCTCGGTCATTCTCTCTACATGACCCAGCCACCGAAGTCTTCCCAGTTTTATAAATTTTGTTACGTTTAGATCCTTAAACAGAGTATATAGCTCATTGTAGTAACGTCTCTGCTAAAATCCACTTTCTTAAACCAGTCCGAAGATACGTATCAGAATTTTCCTTTCAAAAACGTCCATTGCTCGCTCATTCCTCTTAGTTAGTACCCAAGTCTCAGCTGCGTAAATGAGTACTGGTCTGATAAGTGTTTTTACACTAATATCTTGGTGTTTCTAGACAGCAGTCTGGATTTTATTTAGTTTTGTAGGCGAAAATAACAGCGATTTGCGTTCACTATGCGCTCCTGGATCTCCTATTTTATGATCATTTGTTATCAGGGAGCCTATACTTGCCTTAGCTGTTCCCAATTATTTAGTTCTGCTTACAATCCCACGCAATTGTGCAGCATCCAAAAAAAACAAAAATTTGAAGACGATCTTATTTCTATAATACAATGTAACAAACATTGTTTTTTATTCAAGTAAACCATTCAAAAGTGTAGAATATTTTTTTGCTTTGAATTTGAAAAACGTTAGGTTTTATCCCCTTATTCTGTATTTCCTATAATATTAAGCTTGCTCGAAACAAAAGCCAATGACATGAGGACAAATTGAAATAGAAAAAAAGCTCCAAATAAAAAGGCTTTTATTTAATAAGCACAGAGAAAACGCACAGTGGACAAACAATACGGAATATGGTAAACGGCGGAATGGAGTGCATCATTAGTTTGCGGAATCCTTGGAATAAAGCTCGCCGGAATTAGCACAATGGCGGCGGCGCTGAGCGAGCGGGCCAAACAAAAGCAGCTTTATTCAAATGAAATAATGAAGTGTGATTAGGCTGCCAGAGGATGAATGGAAGAAACGGGATGGAGATGACATTTTTTCTATATGAGATGTGTGTTGTACTGGAGGAACTGCGCTATTATAATATCTACCCACTGTGCGATAAACCGTAGTATTTTAAGCGTGTAGAAAATCTTACTTCCCGGGGTGTAATACAGTGCAGGTAATTTTGCTGAATACGAAATTCTAATGAACCAAATTTTAGGTACACGTTTCTTAAGAAGTTTTTTGTTTAGAGTTTAAGTATTTTTTTACCCCTCAGGCTAATTTTGTGCTTTTCGGAACAACTCATCTAGGTCTCGTACAAATTGTTTTTTCTCCCTTATTATCATCGTTAGAAATATGACCTAAACGGTAATAGAAAGAAAAAATACCACGCTTTATATTAAAATCTAAAAGTTAGCATCAAAAGGTTACATTACGACAACAAAGTGTTTTAACCATAACGTTTATAATATATTTGCCCAATAAAATTTGTATTTGTATTTATTTTTTTCGTAATCAGCATTTAGTTAGTAAAAACGTAAGATGAACCATTATAACACTTTTCAATGGTTGGCTCAAATGTTTTATATTTTAAAAATTATATGTTTATTTTGAATCATAAATAAAAGCATATTTTATCGCCTTTCAAAAACAGTTATTAGTTTTCGGATGCGTTCAGAAATATTCCATTTATTTAGATTTTATTGCAAAAGCTAAAATATTTTGACATTTCGACAAAGTAGACCCGCGGCCTGAGGGTTTAATGCATTTGTACCTCTATTATGCAGGTACCTACCTACGGTCTGCTATTTGTTAGTGGACAGAAATCGATAACGCTGCAGTTGTTTAAAAGATTTTAAATGTTAATACTAAGATGGCTTGTGTAAAAATCAAATTAAGTTTTCAAAGCACAATGGTGATGCATATTTTTTTACTTTAACCGAGGAATAACAATTGTTGGTACATCCCTTGTTGGACAAGTATGTTATTCAACATCATATTCCAAGACAATTTTATGTTTAAACTTTATTCATAATTATTAAAATTGCCATTAGGTAATTTATTACAGGTTAAATCAAAATAAAACAAAATCTAATTCACAGATCAAAATCTGTACTTAAAATATGTACAAAATCTGTACTTAATATTATTCCACGTTTCTTAAAAAACAAATCAGAGTTCTTGTGACATTAGATTCGCTTTATCAAATCGTATCTTCTACGGGCGGTCTCGAATTCTCATTTCATTTGAAGAATTTTGAAATATTTAAAAAAAAAATTATCATTTTATTCGAAATAGTTTTCCCATCCTGAGTATTTACAACTTTCTATTATGTTTTTTACGATAGAATTTTATCACCAAGATAATGAAATTTTTGCTTTGTCTATTTATTTCGTGTCCTTAAATAAAGACAGCTTAAAAAAATGTTTTTTTTTTTTTTTTTTTTTTTATTTTTTTTTTTTTTTTTTTTTTTTTTTTTTTTTTTTTTTTTATTTTAACTTTATGAGTAAAACCTCAAATTGTAATATTTAATTAAATGAAGACAATATAGGCGAAACTCAATCGAAAATCTGAAAACAGAAAAATCAGAAAAAGATATTGACACATCTGGGACTCGAACCCAGGACCTCTCGCTTACCGGGCGAACGCGCTAACCACTGCGCCACCGTGTCGATATCCAATTCGGTCACTTTTAACTGTATCATACTTCGACTAAGAACCACCCACACTATCCTCATTTTTCTTAACGCATATACTATTGGCTGCTATCTTTATGTATGATTGCAAGATTCAAACCCGAACTAAATGCTCTCTAGATAGTGTCTGGATAAATCTTTATCCATTTTATTTTAATATGCGACATCTATTGACTTTTCTGCAAGTCTAGGATGAATATTTTTATTTTTATTTTAACTTTATGAGTAAAACCTCAAATTGTAATATTTAATTAAATGAAGACAATATAGGCGAAACTCAATCGAAAATCTGAAAACAGAAAAATCAGAAAAAGATATTGACACATCTGGGACTCGAACCCAGGACCTCTCGCTTACCGGGCGAACGCGCTAACCACTATGATACAGTTAAAAGTGACCGAATTGGATATCGACACGGTGGCGCAGTGGTTAGCGCGTTCGCCCGGTAAGCGAGAGGTCCTGGGTTCGAGTCCCAGATGTGTCAATATCTTTTTCTGATTTTTCTGTTTTCAGATTTTCGATTGAGTTTCGCCTATATTGTCTTCATTTAATTAAATATTACAATTTGAGGTTTTACTCATAAAGTTAAAATAAAAATAAAAATATTCATCCTAGACTTGCAGAAAAGTCAATAGATGTCGCATATTAAAATAAAATGGATAAAGATTTATCCAGACACTATCTAGAGAGCATTTAGTTCGGGTTTGAATCTTGCAATCATACATAAAGATAGCAGCCAATAGTATATGCGTTAAGAAAAATGAGGATAGTGTGGGTGGTTCTTAGTCGAAGTATGATACAGTTAAAAGTGACCGAATTGGATATCGACACGGTGGCGCAGTGGTTAGCGCGTTCGCCCGGTAAGCGAGAGGTCCTGGGTTCGAGTCCCAGATGTGTCAATATCTTTTTCTGATTTTTCTGTTTTCAGATTTTCGATTGAGTTTCGCCTATATTGTCTTCATTTAATTAAAAATTAAAAAAATGTATTTACGTAATGAAGTACGCCTCTGATGATAAGGATTTTATTCTTAATTCCAGGAATAGATGATTTCCCCAACCCAGATTATATTCCTTCGTTTTTAAGCCTCCGGAAGCATTGTTAAAATAAATATTCTCCAATATAACAAGATATCGAAAAATCCCAGTTGTTCTTTAAGCTTTCTTTACCAAAAAATATATGGAGCTTCAGGAATCTTTCTTAAAAATGCTTGCCTTGCATTAATCTAACAATGGTGGAAATACATTAAGAGTATTTGAGATTACTTCGGCGGATATTTCTAGTAATATTACTCGAAAAAATGTTTCATTAAAGCGCTTGGAGAAAGAAATATTATTTACTTGATCATGTTCTTCAAAAGGGCACGAATATTATTTGTATTGTTAAACGTAGCGACATGAAAGAAATCCTTCTTGCAGAATCAGAATATTATGCATAAATACACCACACTTTTATTCTATTCCTAACTAGTAATTGTTTCATACGGTTCCATGCCAACTCAGAATGAAACCAACTCAGAACCACCTCAGAAAGGTCATTAAAAGTTATGAAAAAAATCTTAAAAATAGCCGGTAACCCTAACCTTACTTAACCTATTTAACAATTTTTTTCATATTTTTTTATCATCACTCTTAATGACCTTTCTGAGGTGATTCTGAGTTGGTTTCATTCTGAGTTGGCCGGTCACCATTTCTTACAACCCTTCGACCTCCAATAGCCAATTATGGCACCTTTTTTATGACAAAAAATTGTATATTTTAATGACAAGTTTTTAGATTTTCACGGCCAAAAGCATTTTTATCGTTTGTTTTGGGGGTGTTATGCCGTGTTGCGCTACCTCCTTCTTTAGCCGACGTTTCGGACAGC
This sequence comes from Limnephilus lunatus, assembly GCA_917563855.2. Classification (NCBI taxonomy): domain Eukaryota; kingdom Metazoa; phylum Arthropoda; class Insecta; order Trichoptera; family Limnephilidae; genus Limnephilus; species Limnephilus lunatus. Next base: position 3,720,895 of record OU830599.1, read on the forward strand.
GTTGCAGTGTCCATCATCAGGGCAGATCCGGCAGATCCAACAGATCCGTCTCACATCGTCTCACTCCCTATCGGTTTACTTTTTTCTACAAAATGAATATATACGTTAAATTTAGGAAATGAATTCAAGTAGATACTTTGAATTTCTGATTTCAGGTAGGTACTTTTATACAAACTTTATATGGATATTCAACGTAAAATTTGCTTCTTATTTGAAAAAATGTTAATATCGGTGACATGTTTTCATTCAATATCGACTATAATATGTTTATTTAGCCTCCACACAGCGGGGGACGTAATTGGTCAGTTCCTAAAGTGTCACCTGGACTCAATGTTACTGAATTATTAATTGATCCATAAAGTTCACAGTGGATGGTTATTACATCGAACTTTTATACCCATTCAAAGGCTATGGCGTCATTTTGTTTACTTATCATAATTGCTTGTGTAATTCTGCGTATTGGCTGTGTTGGGTAAACATAACGGAAAAATACAATAAGTTCTCGTGAGATTTATAGGCGATTAAATATTAATAACTGTAAACGTGATAAATTTCAATTAGCCAAATTTCTTTAACACAACATTCAACCATTTAAATGTCATTCAACTGTCTATACATTATATATTATACTCCAATTGATGACGAACATTGCAAGGCTTCAGAAGCGTCGGCTTAAGAAGGAACAAACACCCAAAATTCAATTAAATTTTATTGGACTTGAGAAACTAATGAAAAATAACATGTGAAGACAGATAGTCTCGATAGAATTTTGATGAACGTACAAATTTGGACGTACAGGTAGAATCCTTCCTCTTGGCAGTAATCAAAATCAGTACCTAACAATCGCCGCGCCGTCTACTAGAAACCCCGAAAGTTTCAATATTTCTTTCCAAAGACCCAACTTAACTTTCTGCCAACCTCTTGTGCGAATGTGTTGAGTATATTATAACATCCACCGTGGTGGTAAGATTCCAGACATATTTGGTGATAGTCCTCAGAACTTCACAAAATATCTTAAATCTCCTGTGCTTATTTGATTTCACGTGACTCAAATTTATTGTCGCTTCTTTACAATTTGTTTTATTTTTAATATTGTACTTTTGTTATTGAATGGTTGGTATTTATTCTTTGTTTTTTATTTTAACCTGTTTTGTCTGCTGTTAACTCTAATAAAATAATATTAAAAAGTGAGAGACCACCATGAAGTATCCAACCGTAACTCGAAATGACTTTAGCAATGATTGGATAACCAGATCTGAATATCCAGAAACTTTCCTACCCTTCTTCCTTCAACCTCTACATTTCCTAAAAAGGGATCCTAAAGCACCACTGATCCGGAAAATTGGAAAAAATTTTCGATATACCAAAAAAAAGGGAATGCTTTTATTGCTTCTAAATCGCATTTGAATCACCTCGAAATCAACAGAATATTGTTTTACAAAATCTCTACACAAGAGGCACTCAGTAAAAAAATCTATTTATGGAAAGGAAGGAGAGGAAGTTCTCGGAATGAAAAAACTATGAAGGTTGGGTTGAAATCTGGAGTTCAATATGTCCAGGAGGGTCGGAAGAAAGAATCCATCCTTCTCACTGTGGTGCAAGGTATAGGGTCGAGAGATTCCGGCTGGAGATGTCTAAGTTAGGTATCCCTCAACCAGTCTTTCCCGATCAGGTCCGCTACGCAGTAGGTGGGCAAACGTATTCGCCACCAACATCAGACAAACCTCATCCCATGAACCCGGGCACCCCAGCCAAGTCACCAAAAGTAGCCAACCGCTTGGGGTGTCCTAAGACAGGGGTGTTGGTAATCCAATAAATGGTTCCTGGGACTGTGGAACCCATACCCTCCACCAAAATTGAAGTAGTTATTTGTAGCTAATTATATGTAGCTAATTATTTGTACTAAATTTATTGTAGTTTGTTTGGTTTTATATTGCGTTTTTCTTAATTATGACAAAGCTAAATAAGGTTTGACTTGATTTTATCGACGCCACAGAATGTTACGAGACTGGAGTAGGCCCTACCGGTTTTGAAGGCTTCGCAAATATTTAATTAGGCAACTCGTGGTAAACATTATCGCATCCTGGTGGTCTGGCAGGTCGGTATATAATACTCGTACACTGGGTCGGAATTAACAGCTGCCAGTATTAACTGCCTCAGCCCTGCTCCCCTTGTAGTTCTGCTTGTGAGTTGTTGCCAGTTTTATTGGGCCATCAACTTTCAGCATACATTGTGACCACTTGCCGGGCTCCTTCACTCCTTCATTCAATATTGCCAACATAAGCGACCAACGCCCGTTTTTCGCAGAGATTTATTTCAATGTACCAAATACGTAAACATATTTGTTAATACACTAGCGCAAACGCTGTTGCAAAATCACGGTATATAAGGTTAGTCAATCTAGTTAATTGAAAATTAAGCTTTCTTGAAAATAGAATAAGCGCAGATCCTTGAAAAATTATTAAATTTGATTTACTAGTCAAGATTTTTAATAAATAAAATTTAAAAAAAAAAAAGCAAATGAAATTCGGTGACCTCGGAACCTCCTTTGAAAAGTGTTTAAAAGTGACGAAAAAAGTGTTAAACAGGTTACGTTAAGTTAGGGTTATGGGCAATTATTTTTTTTTGTTCATAGCTTTTAATGACTTTTCAAAGATATTTGGAGTTGACTTGATTCTGAGTTGGCATGGAACCCTGAAATTCTGATTTCAAATGCAGAATTTAAATAATTTTTAGCAAAAAAATACATAGCTTCAGACGCTGGGTGAAGAGTGTTTTTGTGAAAAGGAAGGAGTTTTCCTGGTTCTTGAAAGGAGTAAGGAAACGCAGAAGATGGAAAATAGCCGGAAAAAAGCCGGCATGATGAAACGACCCCTTCTCATGTGGCAAATGTCAACTGTAGTGTATCTAAAAGCTTCCGGCTTTTAGACATAGATGGCAGTGCTAAGAGCGGTCCTTAGATTCCGCTAGATGGCAGGTATTTTGGTACCTGTGGGAACCGACAGAGGGTCAAGCAGCTCTGGGTGAGTGTTCACTGGAACCCTCTGTTTAGAATCCTTATAGCCAGCTTCTAGTTAGGTCGACTAACGTGGTCAATATTGTAAATACGCGAAGTATAAAATAAACACAGATAAACATCAACGAATCTATTATTCCAAGAAACAATCTACACCCGTAGGGAAATCTATAGTGTGTCTGAATTACCAGAACACCACATCAACTATGTGCAAATGTTGGGCGCGAGTTTGGCGTATTTCCCGGCTGTACGCCGGTGCGAAAGGAATCAATGACACCAGTTCCTCGGAGCATCTTCCATTGAAATACCTATATATAGTAAAACAAAAACGGATTCCCACTAGACTCCTATGCTCTATAGAAAGGAGAATCTATCAAACGAACCGCTCGTTTCTTCCAAGAGTCTAGGGTTTTTTCAGGTGTTTTGGGGCTCCAGCCAGAAGTGGCTTCGATAGTCAACAGTGGGACGCCCTTTCAATTTTGCTGTAAGAGCTACCAGCATGTCGTGGATATATCGGCAAATCCTTATTGCGCATTACTAAGAATTCCATTAAATGCGTATTTCAAAAGAAAACATTTTGAAACGAGAGAGCGCTAAAGCAACAGCGCAAATCTCTTAACAAGGGCATAAATAATTTAATTCAGCATTTCTCAAAAACAAAAGACCGCGCCGTCTGCTCCTGAACTCCGAAACAAAATCCTTACCCGGTGCAAAGCAAAAAACAACGGGGAAAGAACACGAAAAAAACCTTCGAACCAAAACGAGAACACTGCACCGAACTGAATGCATCCTCCGCCAACGTGTTAAGCAATTTCGGAACACAAATAGAATAAAGGATTTCTTTTCAAAGTGCCATTTCTTTTACCCTTTTTGGGATTGTGAATTTGGAATTAATTGCGAAGCGTTCATTTGAAAGGAGATATGAAATTGAATACCGCTGAAAAGACATGATTACACGAATTGACTATTACGAGTAATTGCCTTTAAAATAATAAATAACACCAATCAATGCCGCGAAAGTTTTAAACGCCAATCAACGGAACGTGAATTGGCTTACCTGTTATTGTTTCACGTAGGCCTGTGTTTTATGTTACTGGGAATAAATCACTGACAGTTTCCATACAAATTACATACAATTTTTTAATGAAACTTATTTTAAAACTTCAAACGGACTCCCACATTTTGTATAATCAATTATGGGTGCCGCCGCCGTCAAAGTGGCCGACATTGAACCAACTTTTACAACATATTAATTACAAAGCAGCCTGTTTATTATCAATAAAATCGCAATTTTTATAACCGCGCTAATTGCGCATTTAACAAACTAATTAACAGTTAATCGGATAAGCTCTCAAAATTCAGATACACACGAGTAAAACTACATTTTATTAATTTGTCGGGTCTCGGGTAATAATTTATGCTTGATGTAAAACCCAATCATATTTATTGGGTCTGATATTTTACGATGCTTCGGATCTTGGTCTTGAGGCAGCTTTCTTTTTTCGGTTCGTTTTATCCACCCACGGACATATTGCTCGTTCGTTATGAATCTTCATAAATATTATTTCTAGTAATTTTGAAGGCCTCCCTTCTTTGATAATAACAATAATTTAATATTTGACGACCATAGCCGAACGGTGAACTCTTAACTCTGGACCCAGAGGTCGGGAGTTTGAAACCAAGTGTGGGCACATCAATGTTTTCTCTAATAATTTTAATATCTTTTAAAACGTGGCTAATGTGTATAATATAACGCCACTTTTGTAAAATTTATCGTAAACGTGCTTTACAATGACGTAAAAATGTTGTTCAAAATGGAAAAATTGTATTACTAGTAACAGTCCAGTAAAAAACACTTCCTTTTAAGTTAGTAAGAACACAAAGATTTTTAACCTATGTTTTTGCATTGATATCACTATCTGAGTAGTAAAATATTAAAAATAAAATTCAGTTAAATAAAGCTTTTCCTGTCATTTCGCTTGAGTGCAATTTAAATAATATTTTTTTATTATAATATAAAAAATAAAAACGTAAACCAATAAAAAAAATCAATAGAAATGTATGAACGCATATTACAAACAACAAAAAAAAACAATATTATGGCGATTATCTGTGACAGTTTCAGTGATTATGAAGCGTTTTTTACTCCGTTTGTCAGGTGATTTGTGTGCCTTTTACCTACATTAATATTGGTATAATGCTGCGTATACATTTGCGAATATAAATGGGAGCCGAGCTACGAATTATGGGAAAGGAACGAAGCTATCACAAACAGCGCAAAACGCCACTTACGGTGCTTTGTTCTTTTCCATAATTCATGGCTCGCTCGCTTCTAGGTTCGCAAATGTACACACAGCATTAGGCTCACTGAGAATGAACACATTTTTGGTTTGTATTCGTTATACATATATCCCTCTTACATCACGTTCTTACCACAAAACAACTTCTAGAAATGTTGGTCATGTCGACAATCTATACAAAGTCTCTTTCTATAGTAGAGTTCAGCTTCAAAACACGAAGAATCTAACGCTACGTTGTTCTCCTTCGTTGCAGCATCGTATTCCTCCGAAGGTTGTTTGCACGCGCTGAATTACCCACTGTTGACTGTAGTAGTATTGTTGCAGTTTCCCGCTGCAAAGCGATGGGCGTCAACCGTATTAAGAATCTGGCGATAAATCTACTTTGCTAATTTGGTTCGCGCAAAATTCGAGCTTTGATCGTGCGCAATTACAAGGCGAGCTTTCTTAGTTTTATTTACAGTCAGGAATCGGGAAAGCTCGCTCGCTCGTTCTTCGATACGGCTCGTATTTCATCCAGATGCCGGTCGTTGGTTGTTGGATGGGAGATGGGACGCCCCGGATTGTGTGATTAACAAGGCCGCTAAATAATGCTAAATTGGACCTGCGAGACCCATCTGGCAGGGAATTTGCTGGTTTACGAGGCTTTGAAAATGCCCCTTCACAATGTTGCAAAGGGAAGCGTAAAAATACTGGAAATCTGGCGGTTCAATGAGACAATATTGTCGATGGTTCAGGGCTGTTAAAAATCTAATTAATCGAACGGACCTAAGCACCACTAAAGTTCTCTTTTGTTTTGCAAATACAAATAATTTGAATCAATTATTTTTCCTGATTACACTTTTAATTTCAAATTATATTTTAATACTTACTGGTACACCAAACTGTTATACTTTTCTGATTTCAAGGTAAAAAACCTCAACTTCCAACTTCACACACTTCCCATTGATTAACTCATTTGAATTACGGCTCCTATCTCTTTTGTGCTCATCCACTGGAGCATTTTTGGCAACATTTTGGCCAATTATGGCACTACTGGCACAGTGTTTAAATCTAGAAGAACTTTAAACTAACTCAAATCACCATGCTGCTTTCAGCTTCTACATCGATCGTTTTTGCTTGCTATTTCAACTCCTTAAGCTGTAGATATCTGACTCTCTCATCAGTTGAAAACGTCTCACTTACTCCCATAAAATAATCCTAAGATAGCACCTCCTGTAGTCCTGCAGCTCGAAGCGCGACACTAACCGACTTAACGTCTGGCCCGGCTGCTGCGAATGGTGACCGCTCAGTGCATGCATTAAGATGCGCTCGCATAACCAGAATCGCTGCACTAAAAATGCAATGTTAATATTTAGAATGCGCATCAGTAGGTATATAGTAGGTAGTTCCCGACACGAAACACGAGGAGACTGGAGTGCATTAACTTACTGCGGGTAACTAATGTCCCCCGGTCCACTTAACAAGAGATAGGTATGCGATTCGGAAATATCAAGAATTGCATTGCACCTGCAGGGTGTTTCAAATACTTATTTAAATGATATAATTATTAAAAACAGTGAAAGACGGTAGACGCCATCATATTACCTACTTCTTTTCAAATTTTGTTAATTGTGATGCAATAAGACAAAACTTCCTGTGTAGTTTTTGAAAAAGTTGAAATACTCGTTCAAACTCACTTTTTCCTATTATCTTATAGTGCCCATCTGTAGTATCTTGTATTTATTTGTAAAAATCCCTATTATCTTTATTGTTTTGTGTGTTTACAATTTTTTTTAATAGGCACTCTTCTTGCTTAATATTGCCTTCGACGGTCGTAACGACCAAGAAACTAGAAAGCAAACTTTTTGGCTTTAGCCATATTTGTTTACCCAGATGTGTATAGCCAGGTACTTTTCCACCTTCCTTTTCTCCATCTCCTTCCTTTCCCACTATCTTCAGTCTTACAATAGTCCCCACTTGGGGATACCATAGGTTAGCATGACTGGCTCCCTAAGTCAATTCTGACTCCAGATGGTTTTCTTGGTTTAGCAGTTAGGACTCTTACTCGGTATTGGTAAATCTTGTGAAAAACCGCGTCATTTAAGTTTTAGTAATTTAATTGTATAATTTATTACAGATTTTTTAAAAATATGTTTAATCTGAATCAAAGTTGTCTCTAGTTGGTGTTCCCTCTTACTAGCATAATGTTTCCAAATGTTAGACAAGTCTTAGAATGGTCTAGTTAGATAGTCCATTATCCAAGAACATGTTGAAGCATTCTTGAAATCAATACTTTCTTCAGTTCACACTTTGGTTCGGGCAGCAAGCAGACTGTTGCAGTGGACAGTATTTTAAATAGCACAAAGCGTTTTGTTGACACCTCCCCGACAGTTGTCACTTAACAGAGAGTCGTAGGAAGCTAATTCGCTGGAATGCCGCGAGTTCAAGTGATGCACTTTGTTTCAATACTTTTCTTTTGATGCTTAAATTGTGCCATATATTATCTATAATAAATGTCAATGTTTTTGAAGCATCACAGCAATGGTAAAAAAAATATAAAATTAAAAGAGATAAAGAGAATTAAAGGAGATCCACGAAAGCAAGTTATTTTTTAATTAATTATTCAATGTCTTTAAATACGAGTAATTTAACAACGACGTAGGTAAGATTGCAACTAAATCATCAATCAAACACATAATATTTGTGAAATGTGAAATTAAGTAAGGAGAAATTATTTGTGAATGGTAGAAGAATTCGGGGACTCCCGAGAAAGACATGGCACGACCAAGTGAATCAGATAATTGAGTCGGGCCATGTCAAGAGTCAGAATAATAGAAGAGCATGTATGAGACGATGTATGAATGTTAACGAGGCAAGGAGTGTAAAACCGATTTTTTTGGCGGTCCGTCCTCTCTGCCTACCCCTGCGGGGAAACGGCGTGATGGTTAGTTAGTTAGTTAGAAATTATTGAGTGAGTTTAATTCTTTTAACGCAGTATCATCACCCAGACGTAAATAACCATTTTTATTCAATTTTTATTAGACTAACTGTCATTGTATTTTTTTAAAGGTAATATATTATATTAAAGAAGAAGATAATACTAATAAATCTAAACAAAAATATGAAAAAGAACAAGACACAGAAAAATAAAAAGGTGACAGTCGCAACTGGGATCTTTCATCTTACCGGGACGAGCGCCTCAATCAACTCGGACATTGTTACCTCTTATTTTTAAATAATTTTTGTCAATTTCATATTTAAAATTCAGAATTAACAATATTATCTTCGACTAATGTTTTCCCCATACTTTTGGCAGCTACCTTTTAAATTATTACAAGAACTGGTTTGTAACCTACATAGTGTCTTGGATAAACATATCCGATTGGACACCTATTGGAACGTTTTATAAAAGTCTAAATACATATTCAATTTTTATTGTTATAATATAACTTCTGAAAGTTAATCCCATAGTGTAATATATCAATGAAGAAGAAGATAATTCTAATAAATCTAAACGAAAATATGATAAAGAACAAGACGCAGAAAAATACAAAGGTAACTGTTGCAACTGGGGATCCCAGGATCCCACGTCTAACCTTACTTCTTTATTTTTATTTTTCTGTGTCTTGTTCTATTTCTTATTTTCGTAATGATTTATTAGTATTATCTCCTTCTTCAAAGAACAATTTTTATGTTTTATTCTCTACTGGAATGGGGGTGATCATAATAAAAATTGAAAGGTGCTTTTTAAAATACCCGTCACCCGTTTACCAGTTGACTCTTCGATTTCAACAAAAAATGATATTATTTAAATCACGTGTCAGGTTGATCGTGATGACGGAGACACGATGCCAACGATCCCGCGTCACTTTATATAGCACGTAGTTAAAATTTGACGTGAATACGGTTCGGGGAATGTACAAAAAACAAATATAAAACCAATCACCCAGGGTAAAACCTGTACCAACGTGGACGGGGTTTTAAAGTTGATTGGTCTGCCTATTGTATTATATGTGTCACTTGAAATTCTAAGGTTTTATTAATGGTATATACAATTCTAATAAGTTTATTGTGGTAGTTCTTAACTTTAGAAAAGATAAAATAAGTTGTATCATGTCTGAACGTCTCACATTTACAAAATGAACATTATTTTCTGTCTACATTTTGATGACCCGATGTTGATCCGCCGACAGTTGGCTCCCCGAAATGATATATATATATATATATAAAAATCGATTTATGTTTCTATGTATCTGAGTTGTCTATGCATTGCTACGTTAAGGCGTAGGAAATATTTGAAACTTTCAAATTACCTTCTTTCCACCCTCGCGAAGGTTTCGGGATTATTACAACCACATGACAATGCATCTGAAAAGTTTTTTTTAATAATTACAAAAACTCTTACGAAACTGCCAAAAATCTCACAATTTGAGAATGACATTTTGCAAACCATCGATTGTTAAATCAAAATTCAATTTTCGAATAAACTCTTTATATTGATGAATTTAATTGAAGTACCTACTCACCTAGGATACTCACCCAAATCAAACACTTTGAATCTAATTTTATTGATTGTTCATATATAAATATTAATGTTTCTCTGTTTGTCCTTTATGCGTTCCTAAATTATTCATCCGATTGCGATGAAACTTTGGTGATTTGATGTGCGCATACCTGCGATAGTTTTTATACATAATAGTGAGATCTGGCGTTATTAAAATTATGACCATACTATTCATCCGATTGCGATGAAATTTTGGTGAATTATTGTACGCACGGGAAGGTAGAGGGGAAACTCGGGAGAGGAAGATGACGGGGGACGGGAAGTAGAGGCGGATGGGGAACGGGGACGAATGCGAAAGGACACGCAGGGAGAAACTATTTCTTTATTTAAGTAGCATTGCAACACATGCGGGGAACTCGCTGGTAATTTATAATTTTCAATCGATTCAATATAAAAAAAAACTTTTTAAATAGAATTTATAAAGAATCTAGAGCTGATTTGTTATTGTATTTTGAATATTTTGCAAAAAATTGCATATAATAACTACAAACTTTTATCGAAATAGCACAAAAATTTTCAATTTCTTGTTTAATTTTTTGTAAATTCCTAAAATTTCGAAACGGAAATTTTGGAGGTAAAGGTTGTGAAAACGAGTAGCTAGGTGTAGGTACCTATATTATTGAAAATTAAATCTAAAATATTTCTTGGAAATCCCTACTTCTCGCAAGCTTTTAGTGTTTAAATAATATAACATTCTAAGAAAATGTGAAAGATTAAATGAAATTGTGTTGCTTTTATAAGCACGTGTATTGTGATTATATTTTATGTTGCTTACTCTGAATCAACGAGACTTAGATCTATTTGACAATCCAAATCCTTAATCGCTGTCCCAATAACTCTGGTGACAAAATGCTCTATACTCTATATCACTCAGTGGGGACAATAAATTCCTTTAGATTTATGGTTTATCTGTTATCCATTGAAAGGAAAATGTGAAGGGAATTCATGGTTTTATTGTGATTGCGTTTTCTAGGATCCGTATTATTTATAATAAATTCATCGAGCTGCCCTTTCAAATGCTTGGAGAACCCATTAAACTTTTTTGGCACCTTTAAATCTATGCACTATTCTTTGTTCAAATTAAATAATAATTACGAAAATTTATGAGCAAGAAGATCAATATATTTAAAATTTGTTGGTTGTACACAGTACCTATACATACACCCATTGCTCAGTATGAAAAGTAAATATTTAGGCTATCACCACACAAAAACTTTAACAAAAACACAAAATTAATATTATACCTAAAAACAATTAACGAATTCAGTGGGAAGGCGGCTAAGTTTCTCGACTCCAATCCCGGAGTTTCAGATTCAAACCCGGAAAAAACAGATAACAAATATATTTTCTGTGAGGTTTTTCACACCCATCAAAAAACAAACATAATTTAAAAAAACGCGTTGTGGCTTTTTTACTATTTTTTTTATTATTATTAAAAACATACAACGAAGTTGCACTCCCATGAGTTATCAAAACTCATTAAGGGATCGCCAATTGGTACTTTTGAGAAGTTAAACCCAACTCAACCCAATATGTTGACACAATGTATGAATAAAAAATTTACAAAACATTTCACAGAAGCAACATACAGACACAAACATATGAAGAATCACTTTACAAATATTTCACAGAAACATGTCTTATAAGATTTTATGAATTTGTATAACTCATTGACTCATTTGATTTATGTACTTTGGGTTTCAAAAAGTTAAAATAAAGTTTCCTCCATGATGGACTAATGAGATGGACTAAGAAATGCATAGATAAAACAAAATCAGGAAAATACAATATAAGGTACGGGCTCAAAAATGTACAGACCTAATACAAGATGTTTACATACAAATACATGACGAGATTTAAGTAAGGTATAAACCGCGCCCATCATACTATAAGTTTAGTTTTTTTTTTTCATTGTAAAGGGAAAAAAAATCTGTAACGTCGTGAAATAATGGCCGTAAACTATATTTGTTGACTAGATCTGATAGCCAGCGCTTCTCCGAGGCTTCTTTTTCCGTTTTTACCACTCGTCCACTTTCCAATAATAATAACAATTGGATCATTTGTAGAGCGCCGTTTTTGTCAAAAATCACCTCAAGGGTATAATGTAGGTATATATATAATGAATATATACAAATAGATAGAGAAAACTGAAAAAAGATGTGAAGAGTCGGAATAATAGAAGAGTATGTATGAGACGATGTATGAATGTGAACAAGGCAAGGAGTGTGTGCCAAAACCGAGTTGTTTGGCGGTCCGTCCTCTCTGCCTACCTCTGCGGTGAAACGGCGTGATGGTTAGTTAGTTAGTTAGATACAGAAAACACACTTACCTACCAGGTCACTTCCGATAAAAACACTTTATTTAGAAAGTTTATATTTGGAGAAGATACTGCAAGATTTTGCACGCGGAGGAAATTATATTTAAAACACTGGAAATTGCATGATTTTACATTTGCTACCCCCATCACTGTTAGTACTACATTTATGAGAAGATTGTGGCAAAAGTAGAGTTGATGTTTATTTTGAAAGAGTGGAATTTAGGACTCTTAAAGCTGGAGAATTTTTATGAGATGACCTTTACAAAAGCTTACAAATAATGTTTTTAAATTTTGACACAATTAGTTATTTACAATGTCGCTGAATGAAGTTGAAGGTGAAAGGTTTCTGACTTTATGAATACGACTGTCTGAAAATGTGAGTTTTATTTGTTAAGTTCTGTGGCATGACATTCCCCGATTGGGAATTCTATAGTTCCGACATATTTTCACTTTAATGGCTTCAAATGAATATGTTGTTCGTGGAATGAACATTTCTGTTAACCGACCCCTAAATAATAGAATTGATGAATTAATTTGTATATCGGATCAACCGCTTTGTATGGGTTCAAATGTGACAAAATATTGTCGGCGTTATGACGGGCTCTGCGGTGAAACCATATCGAATATCTGGACGTTGTTATTATAATATACATTCACCAACACTTCCATGGAATTGGCTGAGCTTGCAGAAAACTGGGGATTTTATGATTAGGTACCGATGCATCCCTATAAGTGACTTCAATATAGATATCCAACTGGAAAACTTCGAACTACCGTATACTGTAACATTGAAGTCTAATGTATCATGAGTGAAACACACACCATGAGTGCGCTTTAAGCTTTAAAAGGGGTTAGTCTTTATTTTTGAAATGTTAAACCTGTCAATTGAGGGCTATCGATTACAGAATTTTTAATTACAAAAGTCAACTATTTGTCTTTGTAACTAATTGGTTTCACTCAACTTGTCAACACAATAATATGGGTTTACATTGACTATGCTAGTGTTAGAAATAGATGAGCCCTGATGATGGACACTGCAAGACAACGAAAAAACAAAAATGTCGGAATTTAATTCTTATGGCTTAGAGTTTATATCTGATTGTAAGGGTTTTAAAACTTTATACAAGTGCTAGTATGCACGCTTTTCACGGGTGATAATAAATAGTGATGTTTTTAAGTTTTCAAAAATAATTTGTCAAATTAAAAGGTGATTAAAAGATTAATGGCAAACTTTTTTTTCGGTTCTAGGAACATTTACCATCTACAATACACCCATGGTGGAGAGGTAAGGCTCTCTACTAGCAAGCCGGAGGTCGCGGGTTCAAATCCCGGCGTACGCAATTTGATTTGATTAATTTATGTTAATTCACAATGTACTAATTAAAAATAATATGTAGTATATTTGCAGCATCTTCCAGCGTGGAAGTACTCTCAATATAGCCCTAGTGTAAGACTACCCTTCAGAATTGAAATGTTGCTTGAAACGGTTTTGGCCGTGTTTGGGGACTAGATCTGTATACATACATAGGTACATGGTACATTCCCACCTTTCTCTACCCCATCTCCCTTGCCCCCTCACTACCTTAAATTTAACAACATACCCCGATTGAGGATGCCATAGTCTCACTTGCTCCAGTGTTCGCTATCACACAAAGAATAATAAAAAATATAATACTTATTATTATTATTATACGGTAAATTCACTACGGGGAACATTCACCGCGGAAATTTCGCCGCACACAACTGATAAAATAAAATGTCTGAATGGCGCTAAAGACTGTTTGTATTACAAATAGTAACAAGTTAATCAATTAAAAAAACGCAATCTATCCTGACCAATCCTAACACCTCCAAATCATGGCAAATCATTATAGAAACATAATAAATTATCAAACAACAGGTATGCGAGTAGTATATTGTCCAATTTTTTATTCATATTCCATCCCTGAAGATAGGATTAACGCTGTAAGCTTTAATAAAAGTTAAAAACCCACATAAAACAGTGGAAGACATAGTAACTGTTATTTGCTTAAAATAGTATATATATATAATAAAATTATATTAGATCAAAATAAAAAAAGGTACACAGGTATTTAATAACACATAGATAACTTAAGAAACATAAAATAGCCGTGGTTTGTTTAGCATAGTTATTGAAATGATAATAATAATAAATAAAGGGTATATATTATAATTTACTTAAGAGCAAATGATTAAAAAATAAAGGTAACTGGTGTTTGCATTTCATATTATAGTCCTACGTACTCATTTTGTATAAATGAGAACTAGAAAGAGAACAGAAACAATGAAATAAAATAAACAATTAATACCTGATTATTACTGTCCTTAGCATAGTTATTAAAATAATAAAAGACAAGTAGATTTTTTCCTTTGATTTTAGTGAAAATGTGTTTTGTATTTTGTTATTCGGCGGTACTTCCTCTCTGCACATCCTTTCGGGGTCACTTCGATAAATTTTGTATAATTAGATATGCCATATTTTCCCTAAACCGATTGCATATTGTACATAAGTATGCCGGGGGCCAATTTTCGGCGGATCAACTGTCATGGAACTGTATATATGTAGCATTTGAGAGTTATGTATTTATCTTCTTCTTCATTCATTTGTTAATTAATTCACACCTTTCTTATCTCTGCTGTATCTGGGGATTTGCCTCAAAGAAATTGATAGCTGATCTGCAGGTGGTTCAAAACCGAGCTCTCAGAAATGTTTTTGGACTTCCATGGGACATCTATCAGAGACATCTATTCAGTTTCCGGTATTCTTCCAATCACAGTCCTTCCTAAACATGAAATCACAAGCACCATCCTACAAATTACTCAACAATCAACTCACACTAACATCAAGCCACTTTACAATCAAGACATTCACACTCACAATACTCGAAATAGCAATAAAATCCGCATACCTCAAACACACACTACAAAATATGGGATAAAATCTCTGAACTATGTTGCCTATAATAATAATAATAATTGGACAATTTGTAGAGCGCCGTTTTTGTGAAAAATCACCTCAAGGGCGCTTTACAATTCATTATGAATTCCTAGGTTCTATTTAATTTTATTATTTACAGAAAGATACAAAAACATACTTACCTGCAGGTCACTTCCGAAAAACACACTTTATTAGAAATTTTATGCTTGGGAAAGGTACGACTTTGCACGTGGAGGACAATATATTCAAACCTTTGCTACCCTCATCACTGTTAGTTTTACATTTACATTTATAAGAAGATTAATGCCAAAGTTGAGTTAATATTTATTTGAAAGGCTGGAGAATTATAAGAATTTGCATTATTTTTACAAAATTAGTCATTTACTATGGCGCGAGCCGTGAAGCTGAAGTTCAAAGGTTTTTTTTTTACTTATGGATACGACCGTCTGAAAAGATGAGTTTTTAGTTTAGCTCTAAATTTCGCTGAATCTGTGATCGTTCTTAACTCGTGTGGCAGTCCATTCCAGGCTTTAGGTCCTGACACTCCGAAAGCACGCTCACCGAATTTAGTATCTGGTGTGCGCTTTGGTTCCTTCAACCTTCCGATACCTGTTGTTGCTGCTGACCTGAGGGTTGATTGTCGTGAATTGGAATTTTCTGGAATACACATTTCCGATAAGTAAGCCGGAGCCATTTTGTTAAGGGATTTGAATACCATCCAGCAGAGCTTGAACTGGATTCTTTCAGGACACTTGAGCCAGTGAAGATTTTTGAGATGCACTATATAATTCGCTTCCAGATATGTACAAGGGAATCCAGCAAAATAACAAAGTTCAGAATAATGCTTTAAAAGAATATTTTTTAAATACGTTTAAGGATGAAACTATGTAAATTTTCTTGTCATGTCTCAATTGTCTCGTTTCCTTTTCTCTTCTTTTCTTTTCCATTTATTTGTAATCATAATCATCCACAATTGTATAACCTTGTTCCTTGTTTCTTTAATTATTTTCTATTGTTGTTTGCTCACTCAACCTGTTTTTTTCTTATTTATTTTTAGTCTATGTTGTATGTGAAACTTATATTTTTAATATCCATTTTCAAGTAAAACTGTAACTATTTCCTCACACCCATGAATTTTCGTCCTGTCCTAAAATGAGTTCTGTAACTCATCGGGATTGCTCTAGCAAGTAATAAAAACAATAAAAAAAAATTTAAAAATAATTTAATTTAGCAAGTAAATGTTGCACTGACTTTGTTATTTAGGATTGTATTACTTATATTACGAGTCACGAGACGAACAGAGACAAACGGTTTGCCAAGGATGCTCACGTCCTGCAATTCCATTAAGCCAAAGAGGTGTATAAGTGAATCCATAACAATAAAATTGAATTCTTCTGTCCGGCGTTTCGGTGATCGAAAACATCGCCATCTTTATTGCCCCCTTCACAAATACCCGAGAAGAGAGGGGTAATTTTATGTCCGTCCCTCCTTGCAGAGCTCGTAAATTTAGAAAATCCCAAAACGTGACTTTGGGAAGCGATTTAAGAGGCAGTGATCCCTGCCTGAGATGTCTGTCCCAGCAAAACATCCAGAACCGAACTACCCAATACCTACCCATTCAGTACCACTCGGGGCACTGCGTTTATTGCGCCGGAGTGTCGGATTGAAATATGACTTTGTTTTAAGTGTCGGGGCATGTTGTCTTAAACATATCCACTTTTCACACAAGCGGTAGTTGCACGCAACACGTGCAGAGGTGCATACTTGAAAATAATAATATTGTTAGGCTCATTTTTCACATAAAAGGTGATTGATAAAGCAACAACTCTAAACTTTAGCTCAAATTATTAAGGCGCCGTATGCCCGCTCAAAAAGAAGTAGATGGGTAGATATGTAAATACGATGTTAGAGAGAGCGCGCTAATATTAAAACCAATAAAATTTGAGCGAAAATTGTGAAAATGTTTAATAAAAAACGACTCGCTTAAAATAGAGAAAAAATATCGCAAGGAACATCTAAAATAGCATTTAAAGAAACGGTTTGAATTTTTTCATACATATAACTTCTAAAATAAGTTAATAAAATGTGTTTATAATAATTTTCTGAACAAACTTTGCATTTTTTTCCTATCTAGGGAATTTCATATAATTTGCGTTTCGGCGTGGGGAACGTCTAGATATTATCTTAAAAAATAATTTTTTTTAAAGAGCTTAAAAACTTCAAATGTTTTAGGGAGATATGTAAGAAATCGGTAGAAATTCGGGATGTGGCGGCTTAAAACACGATACTTGGTAAATTGTTGAAAAATATTCAATTGTCCAGTATAACTTTACACCTCTAGGAAAACACGCTAAACCGCATTTGTAAAACAGTGCAATCTTTGAAAAATCCAGGGATTTTATTATTATTCCAATTTTGAAAGACAATTAAAATAATTTTCTGTTAAAATATTATATTACAAGTGTCCAATCTCAAAGGTGTACAATCAGTTTCAATTTTGACAATGACACTTCAATTCAAAGCAAATCCGAGTTCTATAATTCATGGAATCAAACTTACTGACAGACACATAACCGAAATGAGTATTTTTAATGATATTTTATTCGCTAAATAGACATTCTTCTGTGAGTTTAGAACTGAAGTACTTTTGTCATAATGAAATGGAAATCATTAAAAGTTTATTTAGATGCATATGGGCTGGGCTTTCTAATGAAATCAAATCTCCCTAACCTAACCTAACCTACCCCCCCCCCCCCCCAATCCATCTACTTAAATATTAAAATATTTTCACATATTAAAATATTTTTAATATGTATCTCATATAAAATTTAATCATTTGACTAATACGATCTGTCTAAGGGCCTTTAATTTACAGTAGGTACAAAGTTTTGTATAATATAAGTTTTAACAAAGTTTATTTATAATAACTTCAAACGGTTACACCGCTTCGTTTAAAATTGTTCATTTACCGCCCGACAAAATTTTATGTAAAATTGTTAGTTTGTTCGTCTAAAACTGGAATGTTTTTCGTAGAAATTTATGAGTCCTAGTTCAAATAAAGAGACGGAACCAAAACAATCCCATAAATCTCTGACTCCATATTTCGAAAGCGTTCCGTCAACTTATTAAAAAGAACTTATTGATGGTTGACAGTTGACACAACGTAAACTGGAGCAATGATTCTGATAACGAGGGTTTATTGGGTTAACGAACTCATAACTCTTATCAAATTATCAATGAATGCATAAAGAGGTTGGTTAAGATTATAATGTCACTTAATTGGTTAACTTTTTTATGATAAACATCCAAAAATTCTACTGTTATATTCGTACGTATTCTTATATATATATAAATATTTTTTATTTATATATGAAGACAATCAAAGACTATCTATGACTTCATTTAGGAAAACATTATATGCTCAATTGTTCTTGAGGTGTTCAGATATTTATCACATTCTATCTTACTATTAACTATAGACTAGATGGTGTATAAAATGATTTTTTTTTTATGTATTATTTATCTATATTATGTACAAGCAAATAATACGCAGGACCTGACAGTTCATTTCAGATTTTTAATTGTTGCGTTTTACAACTTACGTTTATTGTCTATTAGTGAAAAGTTCGCGCGCAGAGGACACAATTGGAACACTTGTTATTGGAGATGCTAGTATTTATTTTAATATTTATGGAGTATGTTCTTTAACTAACGTTTTCGGGAAAGGAAAAGTAAATTTTATAATGTGCGGTACATCACTTTGGGAGGCCGCCGCCCCGGGAACCACTTATTGGCTAGCCAACACCCCTGCTCGAGGTCGCCCCAAGTGGTTCTCTACGTTTGGTGTCAAAGTAAGGTTGCCCGGGTTCATGGGGTGAGGTTTGTATAGGGTCTAGGTCTTGGCGCGGATGCTTTTGCCCATCTACTGTGTGGTGGGTTGGATAAGGAGAGTGAGGAAGACCTTTTGGACTTTTCTAGTTGAACCCTCGAACTAAATCCTTGCACCGCAGTGGAAGGGTGGATTTAAGTCCGTCCCTCCTGGACACATCGATCCTCAGACGCATTTATTTTTCCTTCCCTGAACTTCCTCTCCTTCCTTTCCATAAAAATTCCCTTCACACAGCATCCCCAAAGATGACAGAGCCGCTGAGGGATTTTTTCCCCTGGTTCTCCTGTGTGGAGCTAATTTAAAAAAAAAGATTTGATTAAAATTCATCTTCCTAAATATGATTTGTCCTTCGCTAAGAGACAAATTTAGGTTTATGGCTTCGAATAATGTTAATCGTTAATTAAAGACGTAAAATAAACTCTCAATTTTCTTATCAATCTTTATTAAAGAACTTAAAACCGCCTCAACTTTATTAACATTGCCAGAATCTTATTAACTTTCCTCTCTCCTCTTCTAAGTCTCCTATCCTATTGCATTCCAACTTACAACCCCCTGTCCCCTTTATTCAATATACCTACCACACGATGACCACAAGCAGAATTTCCCACGTCTGGTCTACCGTAAATTTTTCATTCCACAATTTTGTGAAGCGTAAAACAGTTTCAATAAAATGTTAAACTTTCAAACTACTTTAAAATTAGTTGGCTGTTGACATTTAAAACTGCGCAATCCTCTGTGACACCTCAACTGCGAGATGTTTTATAAAAAAAAACTGTTATGCCAAACATATGACGCGTTTTTAATGGCTCGTAAATTTTACCGCTGCGAGACCCGCAGAGTTATTAAAATATGAGAGAAAAAAGCTAAACAAAATGCGATTCACGCTTCATTAATCCGTGTGGTATTTTCCAAACTTGTTGCACGTTTTAGTCGTTTTCAGATTATGTCTCGGTATTGATTTTGCCTTTGTTTGAATTTTACGTTTACGACCAGTGAGGTTAATGGTGCATATCGGGGACTTGAGCAGAAACGCTTTTTATCACCGTGTCACATATTAAACTGGTAAAGTAAATGATTTTTTCACGCTTTGCTGATAATGACAATGCTTTTAAGTACAGATAGTTCTTTAACAATACGTTTTTAACTTTTTATTATGTTTATAGGTACATTTTCATAATAATGTTGAGTGGTATTCTTATAGCATCGCTTGTTGCGTGACAGCCACTTCGGCCTTCAAGCCATCATCAAACTGTCAAATGGAAAAAAAGTAGTTATTTATTTGATCGACATCTGTGAATTTGGTTATATAACATCGCTGTGTATTTATTAAATCTATTTTTCGTTGTGTTTACACCTGATGATGTAGAAAAAGTGGCACTTAATAGATGTACGCCCAACCTTAAAAACATGTAAATATGTATCGTTTTTTATGATCGCTAGCAATAATAATTGGACAACAATTGTGTTCACTTAATGAGAAACAAATTCCTTTGTCCGCATTTGAAAAGATAATAGGAAGATCATACATAATTCAAAACAAATTAGCTACCTACATACAAGTCCTAGTTTGCGTGTCATCTGTCAACAATTTTCAACTAACAATTCTCTATAAATCAGCAGAGCGAAACTTTGTAATCCGAAGTTGTTCAATGATAAAATTTACCTTGGACTTTACACTTAAAGTTTCAAACAAATCCCCTTAAACGCCGCATGTTTCACGTCCTGTGACAGCTTCCATATGTCTCCTGATTAAATAATATATCTGCCATCGCGTTCTTGTATATTTTGTTTACCCTCTCGGTTTCTTCTATAAAGATCGCCGTGGGAATACCAGGAGGACAGAAGCGATGCGAGGTGTTGACATCTCATTTGACACGAAAAATCCTGCCAACATTTGTATTCCGGCCGCTTTCAACTCTATTCGTGCGTCATCTCAATTTTACTTTGTGGAGTATCTTCGTTCGCGCTTCATCTGCTGAGGTTATTTTAATGATGTTAATAACGTTTCTATTATAAACATCGTGAATTTGTTTCGAACTTTGCGAAATGAATTCAAGAATTTCAAAGAATTTGAATTTTAAAGACTACACCAAGAATTGTTTGCACGGAAAGAAAGCTTTGTTGTTTGATCCAGAAGAATTACAACCGCTCCTATCAGTTGTACCTTGTGAGACTAAAGAAATTGGGAAAGTAGAAAGAGAAGAGGAGAGAAAGGTTTGATAATACCTTGTTATTCAAATCTGTGTAACCCCTCAGGTGAAAGTATTTTCGCTAAAAATTCAAATAAATGGAAAATTTCTGAACACTTCCCAAAACTAAAAACTTTTTTTAAATATAATTAAAAACATAAAAATTTTTAATCCAAGCATAAAAAAGTTTTTAAAATGGCTCACCGTACGTTTTTTTCTAACTAAAAGTACTGATAAAACGAAAAAATAATAAAAACACACACATATTTTATCAGGAAAATGTTTTTGAAACGTGGTCGTCCACTCACTTTTTTGTCATTTCATGTAAAAAATAATTATTAGAAAATTCCAAAATTTCGAAAATTATTAGATATTATTTTGGGGTTAACTTATTGATTTGAATATAAAGCGTGATGTTTTCTCTTTCTAACACCGTATAGGGTATAGGTCATTTTTCTTACCACGATAGTAAAGTCAACGATTTCTATGAGACTATATGAATTGTTTCGAAAAGCGAACAAATTATCCTGAGGGGTTAACAAACATTCATCCGTTAGATGCAACGTTTCGTTTCTGAATAATGGTTTTTCACTATGGCGATACCTTCGAAATGTTTTCTAAGAAATAAAACGCTGACTTCGAGATAGTGTCGATTACTTGAAGTTATAATATGTTTTTTACCAGTTTCATGCGAAGTAAGAGCTTGTATTCTATTATTATTGGTATGAGCTATTTTTCTTCTATTTAATTTCATGCAACAGGTGAACTGTATCTCTGAAAGTGTTTCGCAATTCGGGCAAATTAGTTATCTCGCATATTACCTATGTATTTCTTGAAAGTCTAAAGTCATTGTATTTGAAAGAGAGAGTACGAAAACAAGGTGCAACATAATTGTGAATAATGAATACTTGGAACTTGTGTACTTGGGAAGTATGTTTACGAGAGATGGGAAGGCTAATAGAGATATTGAAAGAAGGGTAAATGCAGGTAACTCCATTAATGGAGGACTGAACACCGTTGGCGCCAACAAAAATCTATCCATAATGGAGTGCTGGTACCTACCCTGATGTAAGGCAGGGCGGCATGGAACTGGCAGAGGAAAGATGAAAGTAAACTGAATGCTGTAGAAATTAAATCCCTGAGACGTTTCTGTGGTAAAACCATGTACGATCGTGTGAGGAATGTGGAGATCCACAAATAATGCACGGCTGATGTAAGCGTAATGAGTAAGATTAAGAAAGGGACGCTCAAATGGTTTGGGCAAACGATGCAATGAACGAAGACATGATACCAAGATCGAGTTGTTTGGCTATCCGTCCTCTCTGCCTATCCCTGCGGAGAAACGGCGTGATGGTTATTGGAGGTTATCCACAACTTACCCGCCCTGGTATAAGAAACAGATGGTTACTCCTTCAAGGCTCTCGCAAGGACTCTAATTTTTTTGAATTAATGAATCTACATTTAATTTTGAATGAATCTAGACCTCCAGTGTCCCTGCATACATTGTTAGTAAGCAGTCCAGTATCCAAGTGCTGTTTAGTTAGTTAGTAAGTTAGGTTATTTTCTTGAGTACCTCGCTGATGTCTTCTTTATCCTAGCAAAGAAATCGATACATGTGCTTAGAGCCAAGAACCAAGAACCAAGAGTGTGGGTGAAGAATGTTTAGTTTGGCTCATCGGCCGATATCACAACACACAACCGGTCGATCTTAATTAAGATGCACGTTCCGATATTTCCCAACGTAAACACCAATTTGTGGGAAGATTACTAGAATAATAAACACCCCACAACTTTTCAAAGTTTATGTGTTTTTTAAAGTTCACAGCTTGCAGTCAACTTTTAAATTGATCTCACAGCTTTTTTATGTGATGCCGCTTAAAGTTGGTGTTTTAAAGTTGTAAATTAAAAACTAAAAGAAGAGAAGACTGGGGAATCATCAGGTTTGGAAATACCTATCTGATTTCTTTACCTGAAATGCATAGCAGTTTTATAAAACAAAGTGTTTTAAATCACAATATTAGGTTTATGAGATATTTTTTGAAAATGAAATTTATATTTAAAACAATTTATTTCCCCAAAACCTTTTAACAAATTTCAGATCGAAAAAAAAAAAATTTGTAATGAGAAATCGTATAATTAGTTAAAAGGCTGGTACTTGGGTAGATAGATGTTTCCACAAATAAAGCCATTCTATGCAACGTTTCAAATTTTGATTTTTTTTACCACACTGGAGGCTCGGAGGAAAATGATTTCTCTCGGGGCCTATATCATCTTCGTGCTGGGGCTGCTGTGTGAAGGGTCTTTTTGGGGAGATGAAGGAGTGAACGTGGGTCTTGAAGAGACGAAGTCGTAGAATTGTCCCATTCTCATTTGATAATTATTATTGTCAACCTTGGTTGTCTCGCCTGGGGTATGAGTATAATACGTTAAAAATTAAATATTAAAATCTTTCTTTTTAAAAGTTAATTTGTTATTACTATATAGAATTATCACGAATTTCCTAGAATTACTAAGCAAGCAGGTGCTTAACGAAACGGATAGTAATTGTTGCCAACTCGATTTTTAAAATAAAGTCAGACGTCACCCGAAAACGAGTTAAAAAGAGCTACAATAGAGAAATTCTGAGGTAAAAACCAAGTTTTCAAAACGATAATAACCATTTAAATAAATAACTCTTAAGTGGTCTCCACACGGTGCTGCCGCAGCACCAACTGCCGCAGAACTGTAGTTGACTGTAGTCAAAAGCGCCAGCCGTATTGTTATTATAATAACAATACGGCTGGCGCTTTTGACTACAGTTCTGCGGCAGTTGGTACTGCGGCAGCATCGTGTGGAGACCCCTTTACGTGAAATAACTACTTAATGTAATTTTCATAATAATTTCGAAATGAAAATATGTACTTAGTTTACATAATGACCATTTCTCCTCTAATGTAAACATGATCCCTTCAAAAAGCAATAAAAATAAATAAAAAATCCCGTACATCATAAATATATCTAATAACGATTTGACAATAAAATTACGTCATTAATAATTCATATTACTTGTAAGGTTTTTCCCTGAATAATATTGAAGTGAGCTACAAACTCATAGTAACTAGCCTACGGGACTTACCAAAATAATTAGAAATTTTACATTCTAAAACGACTTAATAACAAATGTAATTAATATAATTGATTAAAATTCTTCTAGACCACCCCTCCCCCATATGTTATGTATATAAACCGTAGACTAAGAATAATTTTTACCAGAAAGATGGCTTTAACGATTTGAAACCGTTTACGGTCAATAAAATGAAGTGGAAAAAAGTTTTATATTTGTTTTATTATAATATAAAATAACTCTTAATTTGACATTTTTCGTTCATAAGTTCTGTATTATATGAAAAACGAGCTAAGAAACCAAACCACGTTTTTTGGAGCGACGGCCTCGTTTTGGAGCTAAATCTTGAGAGTTGGCAACACTGATTGTAATATTATACAGCGCCAAATGGCAGCTAAGTTGGGTTCCTCATTCCTATTATTCCTAATGACTCTTACGACATCGTAATATATCTGATCGAACTAATGTCGAAATCTGCTCGACAAGTGAACGGCTTGAATAATAATGTATGTAATAATCATTGTACGCAGTCTTGTGAGTGAGTGGAACAAATTGTTAGAAGCGAAATTATTATGATTAGATTTATTAACCACATTTTATTCAAATTGCAATTATTTTTTTTTTGCAAATTAAGTTTCGTATGAAATATCCTGAATGGACTTAATTCAATTAAGGCGGTAAGTGTTCACAAGATTAAAGCGTGAACACCCCACCCTAAAGCTATATGTATATGTATAAGTAACTAACACAAGGCCGACTTCAGGACAAGGGGCCACCCATAAAATATGTCACACGAATTTCATGATTTTTTTTAATTTTTTGATTCCATATACCTACGAGAGACACTCGTTCTAAAATCCTGTTTAAATGCAACAATACCAGGACTGAGTATATGAAACACTCGCTTGTACCTAGGTTGCATGAAGTTACTAATAGTTATGCAGCTGTGGCAAATCTATCTATCTATCAATCTGCACGGAAGGTAGGTACAAGAGGGCTATGCTATCAATTTTTTGAATCAATATTAATTTTATTTGTTGGCTATAAATTTTTGTATGTAATTGTATATCTGGTGTCATTTCTCAATCAAACTTAAAACTCATCTTTTCAGACAGTCGTATCCATAAGTTAAAAAACCTTTCACATTGTAAATAACTAATTGTGTACAAATATAATCACATTCTTATTTTAAGCTTTTGTAAAGGTCATTTCATGAAAATCTACAGTCCTAAAGAGTTCTAAATTTTCTAGTTTTAAAAATAAAAATTAACTTAACTTTGGCATTAATCTTCTAATAAATGTAAAACAGTGATGAGGGTAGCAAAGGTAAAATAATGCTATGTCCAGTGTTTTTAAATATAATGTCCTCCACGTGCAAAGTCGTATAATTAAGTGTGTCTATCGGAAGTGACCTGCCAGGTAAGAATGTTTCTGCATCTATTTGTAAATGTTAAAATTAGATAGAGCCTTAGAATTCATAATAAATTGTAAAGCGACCTTGAAGTGATTTTTCACAAAAATTGTGCTCTACAATTTATCCAATTGTTATTATTATTATTAAATGACACAATTAATTGTTTTAATTTTTTTATTATTGGTAATATTTTACCTATGCTTTTGTGACACGTAAAAAGTGTTTATGGTATATTTACACCGTTGATATTAAATAAATAGTTAATTTACACATAATACCGTGTGTTTTTTCACGAGTCTGGTTTAGTTGATCAATTCTCTTTCTGCATTTCTTTACGTAGTTCTGATAATCATCTAACTGCCATTTACTCCTGCATTCGAGTTTCAAGTTAGCAGAGTTCATTCAATAGTCAGTATGTAATAGTCCACTTCGTATCGGAGCATCAGCCAACCACAAGCAGAATTACAAACAAGGGTATTACCAACCGATCATTTCCACGTAACTTCGAGGAAAGCTTTCAACGCATCGCAGTCAACAATCATACATTTTTTGTTTGCCTTGTCTTGCTTTTCAATATTCCAGTCCTGCCTATGACGCCACTGTGGGATGGTGAATCGTTAACAAGGAACCGGGCTAATTCCCCTCTGCTTATTATTGTCAACACATCCCTTGTGTACTGTCCGTTAATACGGAATTCCCGCTTAAACAATGGTTGTGTTTGATTAGTAGATACATCATATTTCATCTTTCGGCAAATATATTATTATTATTACATATTATTAAAATTAAAAAATAAACTTTGCTTCGTGGTAGGTGATTTTAACGTGAACATCAATGAAAAAATAGAAAATAATAACAAAAATGAATACATCAATTGTATGACTGAACAAAATTTCATATCTTGCATAAATAAAAATACTAGAGAAATAAAAGAACATACTCCATCTTGTTTAGACCACATTTGGACAAACATAAACATTAAAGATCTTCACAAATTAAAATCTATTGTTTGGAAAACTAACATAACTGATCATCATTCATGCTTACTTCTGTATAATAATAATATTAAACATAAAAAACATAATTTAATAACCAAAAAATCAACAATAGATATGACTATTCTCTCTGAAAAACTAAAAAAGGAGGATTGGAACAATGTTTTGAGCAGTGATGATACCGATATATGTTCGACTAACTTTGAAAATATCTTGTCACAACACATTAAAAATTCGACAACTGAAATAACACACATAAAATCAAAATTAAGATGTTTAAAGCCTTGGATTACCAAAGGACTTATAATATCTATCAGGAACAAAGAAAAACTTTACAAAACAACTTTAAAAAATCCCCACGATGAAAAAGCATATATTTTATAAAAAAATATAAAAATAAATTAACATCTTATATTAAAAAAAGTAAAGAAGAGTTTTTTAAAAATAAAATATTATCTTCAGAAAATAACCATAAACAAATGTGGAAAACAGTAAATTTGGCCATAGACAATACAAAAAAAACACAAAACATTAAGTACATTGAACACGATAAAAAAATTATAGATGCCAATATGCAACCTAAACAATGTGCAAACATTTTTAATTCCTTCTTTGCAAATGTTGGAAAAAATCTTGCGAAAAATATTCATAAGCCTTCTAACCCGGAAAAACATAAAAATAAAAATTTACAGAAACGTAATATACTTTCAACATTCGAAACAACAACAGAATGTGAAATCTTAAAAATAATAGAAAATATGAAAGGAGGTTCGTCTCCCGGTTTTGATTCTATTACGGCACATATGTTAAAATCTATGAAAACTTACTTAATTAAACCCATCACTCATTTAATAAATTTAAGTTTAACAAAAGGGATATTTCCAATGAACTACAAAAACACAATAATCTCACCTATTTACAAATCTGGAGATCCACACCAAGTAACAAATTATCGCCCAATCTGTCTAATTTCTAATATAGGAAAGATCTTTGAAAAAATAGTAAAAAAACAGTTGGTAAATTTCCTAGATAGTAATAAAATAATACACAAAAACCAGTTTGGTTTTATAAAATCACTCAGCACACAAGATGCTATTGCTAACGTAACTTCATACATTTACGAAACAGTAGATAAAGGTAAAAAATGTGCGGGTATATTTATTGACCTCAGAAAGGCATTCGATAGCATATCTCATGAGATGCTATTAAAAAAATTAAATAATATTGGCATAAAAGGCAACGCGATTAAATGGATCACCAACTACTTAAAAAACCGCCCACAAGTGGTAAAAATCAATCATGTTAATAGCGATCAAGAGCTTTCAAGCTTTGGAATCCCCCAAGGTACAGTGCTTGGACCAATCCTATTTACTATATATGTAAACGATATTTTTTTTCAACCTTTACATGGTCAAATTACATCATACGCCGACGATACAGTATTAATTATAAGTGGAAAGACTTGGGAAAATGTAGAATTAAAGGCCATAGAAGACATTAATACGCTTAAGAATTTTTTCGACACTAATTTACTATCACTAAATAGTGAAAAGACATTTGTAATTCCATTTGCAATACATTTAAACGATGCTCCCAAAAATTTTAACATTGTCATACATGAAAATACTAAAATTCACAGCCAAAACTACTGCAAATCAAACTGTACAATATTAAAAACAACAAATAAAATAAAATATCTAGGAGTAATTATTGATAAAAATCTGAAATGGAAGGAACAAATATGTCAAGTAGTAAACAAAATTAGAAAATTAATATACATATTTTTAAGAATTAGAAATTTTTTGTCAATAAAAAATCTATATTTAATCTACTATGCCTTAGTTCAATCCACTTTACAATACGCTATTATTAGTTGGGGATCCGCATATAAATGTAACCTTGTTCCAATAGAAATTGTACAAAGAACAATTATTAAAATTATATTAAAAAAATTCTTGGACTACCCAACAGAACGCCTATTTGATGAATTCCAAGTGCCTACATTTAAAGATTTATATATTAAAAATTCATTAATTCAAATTATAAAAGAAAAAGATAAATATCAATTTTTAAACGAAAACAGAACGCGACTTAAACATGTTTTTATATGCCCAAAACTAAATACGTCTTTTGCACAACACCATTACACTTACCAGGGAAGAACTTTTTTCAATCGCCTACCAGAAGAAATCAGAAGCATTAATGATAAAATCCAATTACTGCTCTCTATCAAGAGACATTTCAAAAATATTCTGAAGAAAAAAACTAATGCCACTTAATTATCCTACAAATATCCTTAGTTTTCCAAAATATTCTTTCTTTTATTTAAATGTATACAAATATACTTAGTTTTCCATAATATCCTTTATTTTCTTTAAATATATACTATTATATACTATTACAACACACATATATTTATGTAAATGAATTATTTAAGTACTAAGTAATAACCACATTTATGTACACTCCTTTTCCATACACAAGCAAATGCTTTAAATGGAAAAGTAGTAAAAAACCTAAGATGTAAAATGATCATTTAGCAACATGTAAAACATATTAATGAAAATAAAAAATAATTAAAAAAAAAAAAAAAAATATTCTATTTATCATTGAAGAATCTAATAGTATCTACCATGCGTGCCCAGGGATAACGAAAGTACGAATCCATCACACTCACTGCGGTGTAAGGCGAGAGAATCTAGCTGAAGATGTCAAAAGGTCTCCCTGAGCCAGTCTCTCCAGATCCGGCCCGCCAAGCAGTAGGTGGGCAAATGAACCCGCCGCCAAGACCTAAACAAGCCTCACCCCATGAACCCGGGCACCCCTGCCAAGTCACCAAAAGTACCGCACTAACTTTGCTAACCTTATCCTTAATTAATTCACATATTTTTTGGCTGACAACTTTTTGGAATTATTGCAAAGTTCTATTTCAAAATATTTACAATCAAAATGGTATATCAGATATACTGCTTGAGAGGCCTCCGTGGTCGAGGGGTATGACTCTTGACTCATAATTCGAAGGTCGCGGGATCGAATCCCGGCGTGCGCAAATCAATTATATTTGAATAATTTGTATTATTTCACAATTAATTGCATTTACAATATATAGTATATTTACGGCGCGTTTCAGTGTGGAAGAAACTCTCAGTATCGCCCTGGTGTAAGACCACCATTCCGAATTGAAACTTTGCTTAAAATGGCTTTAGCCATATTTGGTTACCAGATCTGATTTGCCGGGTACTTCGCCACCTTCCTCTTCCCTATTTTCTCCCCCTCCCCATTACCTTCAACCTCACAACCAGTGGCGGCTCGTGGCTTTTGGGTGTGTAGGGTGCTAATATTTAAAAAATGGCATCATAGATGTTGTCGTATGCGAAAAAAAAAAATTCAAAAATCGGTGTCTTGTGTGAAGATTTTTCAGGAAATCCGTGCGACCCACGGCCAAACTGAAACTTCCTGAAATTTTTCATACAAAAAGCGATTTTCAAAAAAAAATCAATAATTTCAGTTTTCTAATATTAGCACTCTAGCACACCCAAAAGTCACCAGCCGCCACTGCTCACAACTCACAACATACCCCAATTGGGGATGCCATAGTCTCATTGACCCCAGACGGAAGTAGCTGGGACTCTCGTGAGATATTCATATTGTCTCATATCAAAATAACTCTAGATGAGGTCGAAGCGAAATTGAATACTCTTGATATCAATAAGGGTTCCGGCCCAGATGGAATTCCTCCACTATTTATTCGAAATTGTGCAGACCAACTTGCAATTCCAATACACAAAATATTCATCAAAAGTCTGAAGTATGGGGTATTTCCTGATTTGTGGAAGGTTGCCCACGTCATTCCGATCCACAAATCTGGCAGTAAAAATGATGTAACTAACTACCGTCCTATCAGCCTTTTATCTTGTTTTGGAAAAATATTCGAGTCCATTGTATATAAAACCATTTTTAACCATGTATCACATATACTTAGTCCTTTCCAACATGGCTTTGTTGCTAAAAGATCCACAATTACTAATTTACTTGAGTACATAGACTTGAATGAATAAGAAAACGCAAGTAGATGCCGTGTACACTGATTTCAGCAAGGCCTTCGACAAAGTTAGTCACAGTATCTTAATGTATAAACTGGATAAAATTGGCATTCACGGAAATCTGCTTCGTTGGTTAGAATCATATTTATCACATAGAAGTCAATTAGTTACTGTTAACGGTTTTAACTCTTCCCCAATATTAGTTACGTCGGGCGTACCACAAGGATCTCACCTTGGACCCTTGCTTTTCTTAATATTTATTAACGACCTTACATATAAACTCCGCTGTAATTTTTCTCTATATGCTAACGACCTAAAATTATATAAATCAATTAAATCTATTGAAGATTGTGAACTTTTACAACAAGACCTTAACACAATATCTGCCTGGTGTGTTGACAATGAAATGGAACTGAATATAGCTAAGTGCGAAGTTATTAATTTCACCAAGAACACCAACAAAACTCTGTATTCATTAGCTTATGTGGTCACAATCTAGAAACAGTTGAATCAATAAAAGATTTAGGAATTATATTCGATAACAAACTAACGTTCAACCAACACATTGAATACATTGTGAGTAAATCAAATAAATTACTCGGTTTTATTATAAGATCAACCAAACTGTTTAAGAATTCTAATAGCTTAATAATTCTATTCAATTCCTTAATCCGTAGTGTTCTGGAGTACGGGCCATCAGTTTGGATTCCACATTATACCTAGGTATTACACAGATATCTAGACTCGAATCAGTCCAAAGAAAATTTACACGGATTTTGTCTTACCGATCAGGTGTTTACCATCTTTTAGACGGGTACGAACGAAGACTTACACATTTCAAATTAGAGAGTCTAGTTAAAAGACGAAACATAGATGACCTTTTAATGCTTTATAAAATTGTGAATAATCGTGTAGATAGTAACTTAGTCAATCAAATCAAGTTATACGCCAGGCCCAAATCTACCAGAAACCTTAACATATTTTAGACCGAAATTTCTTCCAATAATACTGGATATTTTAATCCTATATCTAGAATGTCTCGATCATACAACGATCTTGTTAAAATACACACCGTCATAGATATTTTTTGTAAATAATATAACTAGCTTCAAAAAATATCTCCATGATTTGTGCATCTAATAAAAAAAAAATTCTTTTGTTCCATTACTTTTCAATAATTACTTCATAAATATTTCACATTGTATTTCTTGTGATTGCTTCAGTGAATAATCTTGTTAATTAGTGCATAAAAAAAATTTTTGTTTCATTATTTTTCAATAATCACTTATAAATATTTCATATTTTTAATATGTTTTTCAAGTTTTGTATATTAGTTTTCAATATTTTGTATTTTAGTTTTCAAATTTTGTATTTTAATTTTTAAGTTATCTATAAATAATACTTACATTGTTTTTCATGTTGCTTCTGTGAATATGTAAATGTTATGTGAATCTTCTGTGAATATTCTTCTGTGAATATACACATTAGTTTAGGGATATTTATATTTTGTATTAGAATTTATTTTATATTACCTGCAAAAGTGTTTAATAAATATCCTGTTTGTGTCTCAAATAAATAAATAAAATAAAGTATAAAAAACAAATAAAAAATAACTTCTAGAATTGGGATGTGCTTTGTTTTTCACAAATGGAGCTGATTGTGCAGAAAAGCAAAGTACAGGTACCTACCTAAATTATTTTTTAAATTGATAATTATTTATGTGAAATGTGTGTTTATTTAGTTTAAATTTTTGACAGGTGTTGTAATTTGTTTTTTCGAAAGGTTGATTTCTGGACGTCTTTTGAAAGGCAATGGTCCTGAGACAAATACATATTTTTTAACTCTTTCAGCTTCACAAATTCTACATTTATCATATCCCTTGATTTTATATCGGCCTGCGTTTGTTATACAGCATTACTTAGTACCTTTTAGTTTTTTATAATTTTTTACCTTAGGTACAATCGTTTTAATGAATTATTCGTCACTTTATCAAGCAGCACTTACCAAAGTAAAAAAAGTGATACAAGGTGCTGACTTTAAAATATATATATATATGTTCGCTTCGTAAATCACCAGGAATTATGATTTTCTTACTTAGAAGGGTACATTTATCAATCCCACGCTACCGTAGACAGCTTCGCTTCACGTTGTAGCGATATAGCTAGAGTAATTTAATCAATGTACTTGATAGTTGTTTGTAATAATACAGGTAGGTACTACACGTGAGCAATTGATTACTGATATTATTATTTGAAAGCCGTTAAATTATTACCCTAAAGTCTGTTCCCTGCGAGGACAACCTGTAAGCTTGTTGCCGGTAAGCAGGTAGCGAGATAACAGACACTGCTAAGCAGGTCGCATTAATGGATACCTGCTCAACTCGATACAAGGAAAGGCAGTAAGCAGCATACAGCATACAGCCAGCGAGTTGTGTTATCGATCGTAACGCCTTTGGCACTTGGCTATAATTAATTTCAACTACCATGTTGCAATCTCGCGTACTACATATGTAGTATTAAATATCTACCTGGATAGTTATCCTGTGTCGTACATCGTGCATAACATGCTGGATTGTAAAAAAATCAGAGACTCAAAATTTGATGATTTTTGCTTGTGGTATTTCTGTCTTTTAACAGGTTACGAATAAGCTGACATTATTTAAATTCCTTCTATTACCGTCATAATAAGCGTAAAATGTTGCTTGAGCAATAATGAAGGACTTAGCTTTGCAGAGGATCAAACCCGAAGCCTGAGTCGAGTCCATCCAATGGTTTGTACAGCTCGACCACCTAACCATTCCTGTTCTTCCTTGCACTGTACCAACTCATTGTCTAGGCAGGCTGTTGGGGTCGGCTCTTCTCGTTCTCAGGCCATAACTTCTTCGATTATGGGTATCGCTTTCATCCAGGCCGTTTCTCTGTAAAATTTTGGAGCATTGAGTCATCCAGGAGTTCTTTAACCATTCTAACTACCATCTAATCATTCTAACATATATATTCAAAGGCTTATTTGTCTCACTGTCCACATTTGTACTATATTTTTCACCAAAATACCATGACTAGAAAAACTTTTTTGATTGACATTCATTCGTGATATTATACGAGTATACCCAACACCTGCCACTGTCTGTACTTCTGACTATATAAATAAATAAAAACGTATGGTGGATTGATTACTTACTAATGACAGGTAAATAATCATTCGTCTTAATATTATGGATTTCAGAAGTTGGTGTAGGAACTGCTCGTAATTTGATTTTGAAAAACAGTTATTCTGTCTGGAGTGTCGGTCGTAATAACATCGTACTTCTTACGTACTAACAACCTCCGTTTTTCCAATCTTTTCGTAAATTTGAGTTCTTAATTTTAAAGTATTAATTTCTATACATATTATCCGGGATTTATAATATGTTGTATTGTATTTATAATAACCTACTCGTTGTACTTTTTTATGTTGATACTACAATTTCTATTGTTCTTTTTAATGTATTTTATAATTATTTTTTTTTATATTTATATATTTTTTTTTATCTATGTATATTCTGTATTCTTATGTAAAATAATTGTAATTCTTTTGTAAAAGCCGCTTTAATCGGCGTTAATAAATAAATAAATAAAATTTAAACTGTTTGAATATTAAAAATGCTTCAAAATACAACTTCCCCATCCTTTTCCAATAATTAGATAGACACGTTAACTTTACACCCGCGTTACTGACTATAATTTTCCCTGAAAAATACTGATTATAAAACTTGAGGTTGGTGTGTGGTTGAAATTGGCGTTAGCAGTGTTCAGTTTATCCAACCTACCTGGTATTGGGTGGGTACCTGTGTTGGTGCAGTTCTGCACTTGCCTTACATCTCGGGGTGCTCAGTATCGGCGGAATCCGATCTCAAGACGGCGCTAATTGGCTTAGACTTGTACCACAAATTCACAATGCATTCATGGCGCTGCTCTGTGGCTGCATCGACACCATCTGAATCCCACCACCCTCCTTCCACCTTCCTTCTTTCCTAATTCCCACCCTATCACACCCGGCGTCTAGCAACGATTTTATGGGAACACTTAAGCTAGGCGTGTTTCGCATTTTATCACGTGATGTGATAACCATTTCGGTGAATATCGCCATTTTGAATTTTTGTCAGTCAAATGCCGATTTTAGGCCATATTCAGATTTTGATCAATTTGTTAACAGCTGTAAGTATAAATGTCATTTTGTTTCGCTTGTCGTTCAATCACAATTTATTTAAACATTTGAACGGGCCAAGATTCGAGGTATAACGCAGGGAATTACTGGGTAATGAGTGGTTTTAATCAATCTTCGGTGGCTGAGTTTTCATCGCGTTTGGGTCCCATCCAAGTGTCCCGTGATCGATTCCTCGGCTGGCTAAGTCCTCCACAAGCAACATTTTCCGCTTTCTATAATGGTAATAATAATATTTGGACAATTTGTAGAGCTCCGTTTTTGTGAAAAATCACCTCAAGGGCGCTTAGGTAGGAGGAGATTTTTTTTGTGTAGCGCTGTTTTTGTGAAAATTCACTTCAAGGGCGCTGTATGTAGTACTTAGGTAGGTACTACGTAACTCAACATAAATTACGCAAAACGTAGTCCCTATTTTATTGGAAATGGAGTAATAATAGTTTTTTATAATTTAAGATAAAATTGACATTTTCGAAACTGATCTATTTATGATGTGCTTGCCAGTGGTTTGTCAAGTGAATCAATGTTTTCAAATTATTTCTACAGAATTACTTTTTAGTTCATTGATAGTTTGTTTAGTCTCATCAAAGCAAGTTCGTTGGAATTGTGTTAAGGTATTACAAGGATTGGAAGTTGATGTACATAGATCTTCATGGTTTAATTTTTTACCAACTGACCCAAAAACAATGTTAAAATTTTTTCACATTTCATTGGATCCGTGTTTACATTGTAAATTGTGTTTTTTGATATCTGTGATTTTTTATGTTAGTTTTATTGGTTTTTTTATTAATAATTTCATTGATAGATTGTCACAGCTTTTTTGTTGTTGTTGCCAGCAGTATTGATTTCATCTTTAAAGAAATCTTCTTTAGTTTTCTGGATAATGTAGCATAGTAATAAACATGATTAATAAAAGTATAAAAACAAACTTATTTAAAGCATTGAGCGATGGTTTTAACGTTTTTCAAAAAAAAATGTTTTTCTTTTTGGTATACTGATCGAACCCACACCTCTGACACATAGACAAGCCCTATCATCAGAACATCACATTTAGTTGTTTAATTTCATGGTTAAATCGGGTCCATCCAAGAAAAATATATAAATAAATATTTTCGACTGTATCACGTTTGTCTGACAAGTAGCTACTGTACCCTGAGCTATCTACTTTATCTAATACTTGTCTATTTGTACTTCCTTTGCCAGAATCTAACTTGGGTGCTGACGATCTTTTGTTCATTACTTATTTTTTTGTTTGAGCTCCGAAGGCAGGTACTTAGCACGAATTTGATTTCATCAAGAGCGGGTTTTCGTGAGTCATCCCTTTTTTATATTCCTCGCAGACGTTCATCGACTTGACAATGGGGAGGGCTTAAGTCTTCAGTAATGCCACCTTGGGTTTATGTCTCGACACATTTTGACGTCTCGCTCAAAATATCTGATACGTGGCAATAATTATCAATTCACACATCATTCGCTAAACAATTTAGTAAAAATTTCAAAAATAACGTCTCTTAGTTTCTATAATAATAATATTTGGACGATTTATATAGCGCCGTTTTTGTGAAAAATCACCTCAAGGGCGCTGTACAAACTTACCATACATGCCTAAAATCTAGAAAGACTACAAGCTAGACAAACAATTAAAAACAACTTATGGCTAAAAATTGCATACACCGGTTCATTGATCACCGATACGAAAATATATGTACAATATTTTGACCAATGAACGCGATGCTGCCTAAAAATGAATTAATACAGGAACATACTTACCTGGGAGGTCGCTTGAAATTAACACTGTTTATTGTCTATTTAAAGAAATTTAGATAGAGTTCGCACGCAGAGGACATAATTGTGAACATATGTTGTTTAATTCTGAAAATATTTTAATATTAATATGTAATATATTCTTTAATGAGTGTATTTTGGAAAGTTAAAGCAACATTTAATGGTGGGCGGTGCAGTAGTACAAGGATTTGATCTTCCGAGAGACAGATTGATGTGTAAGGATTCGAGTAATTTTAATTCAGTAAGAAAAGTGTGATTAAGACATATCATAGGCAAAACAAGTATGATACTCTCAGATAGGTATATTTAAATTAAGTTAAGGGTATGAGAGCCCGAAAAGGTATGTTTTCAGTTTGGACCTTAACTCTGTTGGGCTTTCTTATGCATCTTAATTCCGGAGGGAGCCTATTCCAAGCCTTAGGCCCAGATACTCCGAAAGCACGATCTCCGAACTTAGTATTTGGCTTTCGTTTGGGTTCTATTAGTCTGCCTATAGCAGATAAAGTTGCCGATCTAAGGGTTAATTGCCTCGGACCGGTATTTTCCGGGACGCATAATTCAGAGATGTAATGTGGGGCCATTTCGTTGATTGATTTAAACACCATCCAGCACAATTTGTACTGGATTCTTTCAGGGCACTTGAGCCAGTGAAGGTTACGAAGGTGTTCTGAAATGTGTGAATATTTAGAGACCCCGGTTATGAGCCTTGCCGCTGCATTAAACACGGATTGAAGTTTGTCAGTTTGGTATTTTGGAAGACTAGCGTAGATGCCGTTACAGTAATCAAGCCGTGAGACTACGTAAGAGTTGATTAATAGTTTTGTCGTCTCTGTAGGAAGGTTTCTTCGAACTGACTTGAGTTGTCTTAGGTGAAAAAAGCCGGTGCTTACTGTCCTATTTATTTGACTTTTAAGCAAAAAGTCTGAATCTAAATTAACGCCAAGAAGTTTGACTGTTGTCTTCGGGATAATATCGTTGCCGGAAATGGAAATAAGTGAATTGTCTATGAAATGTTGACGTTTGTTTGTGGCCGCCCAGAGAAACTCAGTCTTAGATGGGTTCAGCTTCAGCTTGTTCGAAGACATCCAACGAGTTATTGCTTCTAGGCATTCAGCTATGCGGATTTTGAGGCTATTGATTTCGTTTGGAGAGCAGTAAAAATAAACTTGCTGATCGTCAGCGTAGCAGTGGGACAAGAGACCAAATGACTCGATTATTTTGGCGACATCATTTGTAAAAAGGATGAAAAGAAGCGGACCTAAAACGGATCCTTGGGGTACCCCTGAAGAAAGTGTTGCGAAGTTAGAGAGTTTATTTCCAACCTTAACGGCTTGTAAGCGATTGGATAGGTATGATACCAGCCAATTTTTTATTTCGAAACTCAAACCAAATGTTTCCTCTAATCTCTTAATGAGGAAGTCATGATCAATCGTGTCAAACGCTGCACTCATGTCCAGGAGTGAGATAAGTGCTAACTTACCTGACTCTATGGCCAAAGTTATATCTGACAGCATACGAAGTAGGTATTCCGGTTTCTGTTGAGTGAAACCTTCTATGTATATATAGCATGTAAATATAACATGTTTTGTTCACGGTCATATTTTGTCAGAAGGTTAAATTATTTCCGCTTTGCAATAAAATCCAAATCAATTGAATATTTCTGAACATATCCAAAAACTAAAATCTGTTTTTGAAAGGTGATGAAATACGCAATCAAATGTTATTATATAAAATAAAAGTATAATTTATGAAGTATTAAACATTTTAATAATAAAAATGTATTATAAACGTTACTGTTGCTTTAATTTTTGTCATTCCGTGTAAAAATAATTCATAAAAAATTCCCAACTTTTCATTTTTTATTCTAATTGCGATCCGATACTTTGATTTCATGTAGGTGAACATTTAATTTTTCTATAGTTAATTCTAGATTTGAATACAAAGCGTGGAGTTTTCTCTTTTTAACACCGTTAAGATCATATTTCTCACCATGACAGTACAAATATGATAATAATAACAAACAGATATTTAAGG
This sequence comes from Limnephilus lunatus, assembly GCA_917563855.2. Classification (NCBI taxonomy): domain Eukaryota; kingdom Metazoa; phylum Arthropoda; class Insecta; order Trichoptera; family Limnephilidae; genus Limnephilus; species Limnephilus lunatus. The sequence goes on from OU830599.1 coordinate 3,759,682, forward strand.
ATTATTGAACATCATCTGCTTGTATATTTGTTTTGAGCCTTGAATCGAGAATTGTACATAGAATTTTTGCGAGAAGCAACTGTGTGAAATGGAGCATGGGATCAAGTATTGTATTTATTGGGCACGCGATAATTAATCGTGCTCACCAGGTCAATGACGTCTAAATATTTTGTAATGATTTTTAATACTAATAAAATGTGCTGAGATTGTCTTGACTTATCTCGTTCTTCTCCGAATCGGGTTAGTTTTAAGTTTTCATTCTCTTTCTTGTCAGTGTTCGGCAGTTTGGTCCTACTGCCAGTCGCACATAACGGACGCTGCGTGGCCCGAACACTGATCAGGGGCCTAATTGCATTGCCAATTTCAAGCTTCATCTCATTGCAGAGGTCGGGGCCATTCAGCGGACGTGACCTCGGCTTAATTCCAAGGATATTGTCAAAAAAGGGAATTTCGGGGGCTGAAGAGGACGAAATTGAGAATATTAGGGAGTCAGAAGGTTGGATGAGGCTATTACAAGTGAAAAACATCGAACTCTAAGGAAAGATTCCGTATCGTTTGTGTATGCGGGAAAGATAAAAGATCCCATACAATTAATCGGCTGTCAAATATGTATGATTTTCTATGACTTTAATTTGCTTTTTCTATGGGTCGTCGCCGATAAGTCTCCGATATTACGTCTAAGCTGATGTCAGATGGTGAGTGGTTTGGTTCGTTTATGGTCAGATGTCGTCAGCTCGTCAGCTGTCGCATATTTTAGTTTAGATGTTTATTTTTCATTAAATGTACTTTTTAAGGTCTTTACCGTGGATTTGACATTTGAGAAGTAAACTTTAAACGTACATTAAATGAATAATCATGTATACTTAAATTAGTTCGTGTTTCAAACTAGTTAAAATCGGCGACAGAAGATACAGAATCGCTCCTCTGTTCACTTAGACTTGTGATTCAAGTAGCGAGTATACTTGCAACTTGACTCGCTTAAAATCGTTCGCATTACGTTCAAGTAGAGTTCATTAGTAAACCGCGCATTGCAAGAAGACGGGCTGCCACACAACAAAGTAAATTGGCTAGTTAAGCTGATTCTAATGCTTATTTTAGAAAAGACCTAAGAATAAATTAGTGAGATGAAAATAAATAAACTATGGACACGAAAAAAGCTTAATAGTAACTTAAATGTAGAATTTAAGAGTAGCGTCTTTGCTCCCACTGCACGACATATCTGCGCATCTAGTAATTAACTCTGCTAAAACGTCGGGTTCGCGCATGTCAGTGCGCAGGGACGCGTGGCGGAGGTCCTTACTCGCCCGAAAAAATGGAACGAAATGGATTGAATCTGCTGAAGAGCTGACTAACCCACTTTACTAAAATTGTGGTAGTCGGACGCGTTTAGTTACTTATATACTCTCTACTCGACTAAAATGCTTGCTGTGTGCGAACGGCTCATAACTCCTAGTAACAAACATTCAGCCGTTTTGCAAATTATTCTCTTGGAAGTTTCCCGCTTAACATCTAATTATAGAAATTATCCCAGAGTTTTAATAAAAGTAAATAAAAAAATAAAAGGATAAATGTGTATTATAACTTTCTAACCCACCCATTATGAGGGGATCAAAATCGTTCATTTATTACCGGTATGCTTTCAAATGTATAATAAGTCATCTTGGTTTGGATCTCTTGATAGAATAATTAATAATATAATATCACTATGATGTATTTAAAATATCTTTTACATTGAATTTTTTTTTTATTAAGTCATAAAATTAATCGTCTTAAAACTATGATGTGTAGATACTAACACAATAATCTTTTAATTTTAATAGTATCTATAAAGTAATTTTAAAAGCCCAATAAAACTTAAAATAACAATACATAGAGGCACATCGCAATTTAAAACTTTTTTCTCCGATTGCTCGAGATTTTTTGGTGATCATTTTGAATATTTTCCGCCCACATAAAAAAAAAATCATATCTCCGAATTTGAATATGGAGACATAAAAACTGATTATAGTTCTATATGGCCAATGAATTCATCTATCTTTTATTGCTTGTCACATATTTGTAGGATTTATAAAAATAATATTATAAAATCGTAAACTTCCACTAAATTACTTACAAAATTGGCAGCAAAGCAATCCGAGGTATTTTAAATAGTGTCATATTGTGGCAAAAAGCGCTCCAGTGGATAAATTATGCTTATGGATAGGTGTTTAGTAATTCAATATTACTACATTCAAATTATCGGGTTTCTCAGAATATTAATTAGATCATATCTTGCATTTGTGCATTGTGAAATATTATGTCCATTGTAGGGGTAAAGATTAATTGAATTCTAATACCAAATTCCTACGACGTCCATCGGACAAGAAGCATTGAAATTCATACAGTACCGAGTTCACAGTACCGTGCGCAGGTACAGGCTTTGTGTAATTGCCCCAAAATGCAATTAACAGGTGCAGGCCGGACTGACTGGAACCCGGAGGCTAGAAACTGGAGGTGTCTCCTGGAATCATTGGACTAAATTATTACAAGGTTATGAATAGATATCAAATAGGATATTTGTGATAGTTCGAGCTGCAATACATAGATGGCTCTAGTGTAGGTAGATTGTAGTGGTTATAGACTAAGCCGATGGATGTCGGTGGTCCCCTCCATGTTCAGAAGCGAGATGGTTACCCAACCTTTATAACCAAGTGTTATTAACTCACACCGCCATCTGTAAATTTGCATACAAATCAAATCCACACCGCCCGCTTTCCAGTTTGCTCGCCCACCACATACAGACTTTCTCCTTTAATTATATATTTCGACCAATTTATACAAAACCTTGACAAATTATAACCTTCTTCACGAATCACTCTATCTATTGGTGAAAACCGTATGAAAATCCGTTTAGTAGTTTTTGAGTTTATCGCGAACAAACAGACAGACGCGGCGGAGGATTTTAATTTATAATATGTAGAGAAACGTCGTATCACAAAAAAAGTCTTAATTTTGCTGTTTTAAATTAAATTTACCTCCTCTAAAACCTCATCCATTTTTAATAACTCAGGTACGCATAATACCTTTTACGTATGTCTAGTAATGTTACATTGTCGTGTAAACAACTTATGGGTCCGAGTGGTTGTAAGCAGACACGATCTTTGAATAATGTTATAATATGGATCGAATTCTGGATTGGTAGAATACAGTCGAGCTGTGTCGCCGTGAGTGTCTTAAGGACCAAGTACATTGGCGCAGCGGTCTTCTTAGCACACTTACTAAGTAAAAGTTCTCATGATTCTTGGGTCCCTTTGAAAATACTGTGCGCTGATGAAGAATAATGCTTACATTTTTTTCTTACATTAAGTTCGCTAAGTTGCCTACATTCTACATCATAAGTTCGAGGAACAATATGAATATTAATGACCGAATTAATTTCGTTATAATTCTTGGCAACAGAGTTGGGATATTAGTTCATTTTCAACGTAAAATTAATCCTTCCACATAAAAGTTTCTTTGTTTGTATAAATTATTCCCGCTTTTGTGCTTTATGAATATTGTAAAATTAATTTCGCGCTGATGAATTATTTTAAATGCTAATTTTATTCGATGAATAGTTATTATTAGTTCAGGTACTAACCTACGGCATCTACTTACATATATTATATTTTCCACAGAATGAAGGAAAAAACTTCGAGAAGGGCCTGTGATGTACTCCTCAGAAGGGACCTAAAATTCATTTGATTTTATCGATGTTAGCACACTAGGGAGATAAATTCCTCAGTCACACCTGTTTATAGCTTGACATGCTTCACTTTACAGGCGGTCGTAGAATGAACTATCTTTGTTAGCTGACTGCAAAGTCAGTGCGGACTGCATATCAGATTATTCTTAATTTATCCAGTTAGGTACTGTAAGATTGTACTGGAGATTGTTGTATAATATATGTCCCTGATTAATGTACGGATGTGGAAGAAGGTTTGAATGTTCGAGATTTCACTTCCAAATTAACCGCTATTCAAGTTATAGGTACTACTTTATATGGGAGTATTTGTATTATTTGGCGTTAAGCAGGGTATCTTACCGAAAACATTAAAATTTGCTTAAACATTACAATAAACATTGACAATAGGGGCGTGGCCTTACTGCATACGCATACAAAATGTGCAAGGCCACGCTCCCATTGGCAATGTTTATAATAATAATAATAATATTTGGACGATTTATATAGCGCCGTTTTGTGAAAAATCACCTCAAGGGCGCTGTACAAACTTACCATACATGCCTAAAATCTAGAAAGACTACAAGCTAGACAAACAATTAAAAACAACTTATGGCTAAAAATTGCATACACCGGTTCATTGATCACCGATACGAAAATATATGTACATGAAGGCGATGCTGCCTAAAAGTGAATTAATACAGGATCATACTTACCTGGGAGGTCGCTTGAAATTAACACTGTTTATTGTCTATTTAAAGAAATTTAGATAGAGTTCGCACGCAGAGGACATAATTGTGAACACATGTTGTTTAATCCTGAAATATTTTAATATTAATATGTAATATATTCTTTAATGAGTGTATTTTGGAAAGTAAAAGCAACATTTAATGGTGGGCGGTGCAGTAGTACAAGGATTTGATCTTCCTAGAGACAGATTGATATGTAAGGATTCGAGTAATTTTAATTCAGTAACTATACAAGTAAGATACTCTCAGATAGGTATATTTAAATTAAGTTAAGGGTATGAGAGCCCGAAAAGGTAGGTTTTTAGTTTGGACCTAAACTCTGTTGGGCTTTTTATGCATCTTAATTCCGGAGGGAGTCTATTCCAAGCCTTATGCCCAGATACTCCGAAAGCACGATCTCTGAACTTAGTATTTGGCTTTCGTTTGGGTTCTATTAGTCTGCCTATAGCAGATGAAGTTGCCGATCTAAGGATTAATTGCCTCGGACCGGTATTTTCCTGGACGCATAATTCAGAGATGTAAGGTGGGGCCATTTCGTTGATTGATTTAAACACCATCCAGCACAATTTGTACTGGATTCTTTCAGGGACTTGAGCCAGTGAAGGTTACGAAGGTGTTCAGAAATGTGTGAATAGTTAGAGACCCCGGTTATGAGCCTTGCCACTGCATTAAACACGGATTGAAGTTTGTCAGTTTGGTATTTTGTATAGTAATGTGTAAGCAAATATTCGTCTTATCCATCGCAGGAGATCCTGCTTAATACAAAAAACACACTAAACATTACACTTGGCGCAGCCGGTAGGATATTCAATAACTTATTTAAATAAATCTGTCGTTATTCTACCAGTAGAAATAAAACACAAAACATTACAGGCACCTACTTAAACCTATCTATTATGGCAACCATCACACTATTTTGGGGCTAGTCGGAGAGGATGGGAAACTACACATATCTGCCTGATGTACACTGCTTTTTCACATTCGTGCATCGATGAGCTTGCAATAATCATTATGTTTTAACTGCAAGTATTATTTTTAATTGATCTATTTTTTATTTTTTTTATTGATCTATATACGTGATGTTTACAATATATTATTCAATGCCTGTCTCGCTAGGGTATACCTGTGTTGAGACAGGCGTAGAGGTACATAATTACATATCATATATAAGAGTAATATAATTAACAATTTATAACACAAGCTGCTGGACCTAATTGAAAAACACCATTGTGGTAGGGCTCAATACCCAATGAGTAAGCACCCACCTGCTGCGGTGAACATAAAGTACTGTAACCCGCAGTACTGGATACTGGTGCAGTTGGGCCTGTAGCTTAGTAGTCAGTGGTCAGTACAGTGGAGTCTCCTTGTCCGTCTGCCTATTCAGGTGTCAGTCTGCCGTCCGCACTTCTCTGCCTGCCCTGTCCTGGCCCGTCCCAAATGTCTTGTCGAGGAAGACCGGATCGTGGCTGAACTATCTACTTCTTGATCCGAAGGTTCAGAAACAGTCACAAGGTACGGCGATCGTTTTATTTCGAATTTTTCTAGATTTTCTGTAAAACGAACAAACAATTTAAACCAAGTAAAATTCTAAACCCTTGAGTTTTAATGAAAACACTTTTGTTATGTGCTGTAGCATGTGCGTTATAGGCTGATTTAATCGACCAATTCGTCCATCTGTAAATTTGTTTGCACTTTCCGTTTACGTTTCAAGATGGTGGTTGTTTTAAGGTTCAGTCAAAATATTTTTTTCAAATGTGAAATCGATGCATTTATTTGATCTTTTTGATGTAGTGACATTTCTTTGCGCAATGGGGTATTACCACAAACAAGAGATTCCGTTGAATATGTACGGAATATTTAAAGATCATTTTTCTGATTTTAATCACCTACTAAAAATGTTTGTTTTTTATGTTTTCATTCAATATTATTGTTAAAAACTATCTAAAACTGACAAAATCAAAACGGCCCGTGGTTGGCAAATCGGATTGTGACGTCACAAACGTCGCTCAGCTTGGCCAGCATAAATAAACACTGTCAGTGAGCGTCCACGCTCACGATGTCACACGATAGCCCCGCCACAAAATATCGTTTTAGCGGTAATTCAAAAATGGGAAACTTTGATTCGCTGTAGAAAATGTATTCGTCAACATAAAAATAAAATGAAAATGCTATGATCATCGTATTTTCGTACAAAAAGTTCGTGGATGTACCCCATTCGTATAATTCGTTATTTAAAATAATAAAAGTTATGTCCATTATATAGTTTATAATTGAGTAGGTAGGTTTTTAACCTACTTGCCAATTTAAATAAATCTGATGATTAAATCTCATGAGAGGAAATTTTGGTTTTGATTTATTAAATGAGAGAAAATTACTAACATAGTAATAAATTAGCGCCCAAATTAAGGGGAGATACGAGTATATTAAGAAGCCATTATAATTGTTTGAGCGTTCCGCTTGAACAACTTTGGTTTGTGGGATTAATTTGTTTGCTTCATAAGGCTATTGAAATTGTGGTGTACAATATTTATTTTAAGTAGGAATGTTTTTAATATGTAATGAAGGTTAAAAGTCATTTTAATAATCGCTTATTTTACAGATAAATCTAGGTAGGTCCCTTCATAATTATCAACGAAGAAAATGCAATACACAAAACGAGTGCTTAATGCCCACATAATTCTTCTTATTTACGTTACTTAGGTACTCCTTATGCTCGAAATAAAATACATTTCCAAATATTGAAATGAAAATTTGTATTTACATCCCAAACAACAGAAGTCATGATATATCTTTTGCAGACATCCTTCTCGGAGCTTAATAATTTCGGCATTTTAGCCTGCAGCATTTATTACTCTCACTCCTTTTACAGTGTTCATGCAAGCGTGATATATTACATACCTACCCTTGTACGTTCTGAATAATGCTTCAGATCTCTCATGCGAGGAGACATACAATAATATTCTAATGCTTATGTGTACTTATTACAAGATATGCGCAATATGAGTACTTATTTCCCGTTCCGCGAAGGTTAGCGACTTTAATGCAACTTCTGTAGAAGCATATTTCTTGGCCTGACATGTTGGTTGTTGGCTGCGCTACCATTTTCTGAAGCTGCGATAATTATGGTAATCCCTTAACCCTTTGAGAACGATATGAATTATTTATGACAAATGCAGCTTATTTATAATTCTGTTTGCAATTCATTTAATTGGGTAAGGCTAGAGCTTTTTGCTCGTTTAATTGGTGTTTAAGTTGAGACATCGTGGTGTTGTTAGGGAGCTCTAAAACATACAACAACCTTTACACTAAGTATGGGATTATCGTCTGGTGCTCATATACATTGATGGTAATCTCTTTTGATACACGCTCGATGACATATTACGGTCCATTTAATTTTAAATAAGGCAATAACTACGTTATCATCACTTTTATTCTTATTGGTGTAGCTATAACTTGGTGCTTGTCCATAATAAGAAATTAAACAATATTACTTTGTTTGAACCGCTATACTTTGTTTAGCGGTTCAAACAAAACTTAGCAGCTACAATTGCATCATATCCAGATGATTCTATCACTATAAACACGGATCAAAAAGCAATCCAGTCCCTATATATGGCCAAAACAAATAAAACAGAAGTTCTCAGTATCATCTCTCAACTAAAGTCTAATGCATCTCCAGGTTTAGATGGTATTACACCCATGCACCTAAACTTTTGCAAAGATATATTAGCTGACCACCTTGTTTTTCTTATTAATTAATCCCTGGATAGTGGAATCTTCCCAGATCAACTAAAGATAGCAAAAATAATTCCGATTTACAAAGGTGATTGCAAAAAAAATCCTTCTAATTATCGTCCTATATCCATCCTCTCTGTTTTCTCTAAAGTTTTTGAAAAGGTTATTAAGCTTAGGCTCACTAAATATCTCTTATCAAACAACTTACTCGCATCCCAACAGTATGGATTCAGAAACCAATCTAACACAAAATGTGCTGCTTTCGATTTTGTATATGACCTCCAAAAACATATAGACCAGGGTAAGCATACTGCAGGCTTATTTATAGATTTAAAAAAGGCTTTCGATACGGTTGACAATGAGATACTTCTAAAAAAGTTAGAACACCTAGGCATAGTAGGCACTCCCCTGAAGTTACTGTGTAGTTACCTCTCTAACCGACACTGTCAGACCTTTGTTGGAAAAGGGACAAGCAGTATGGGAACGATAAAATGTGGTGTGCCTCAGGGCTCCGTACTTGGACCATTACTATTTTTAATATATGTAAATGATATTGCTAAATGGGGACTTAAGGGCACAATACAATTTTATGCAGATGATACAGTGATTCTTTATCACAATAATGACTTAAACGAACTAGAAAAGGAAATGGAAAGGGATATATCTTGCCTGGCAAACTGGCTGCGATTAAACAAACTTAGCCTAAACATAAAAAAAACACATTACATATTGTTTTCAAATAAAAAAAAAAGTAAGTCTTAATATAAGTCTTGATAATAACCGCCTTGAAAGGGCTGATGTTACAAAATATCTTTGCCTTTTCATTGATTCACAACTCACATGGAATCACCAATTTAAACATGTTCTATCCAAAATTACTCCTATAACTGGTGTTTTATATAGACTTCGCGGGTTACTTCCTCCCTCTCTATTAAGATCGATTTACCATGCTATGATTCACTCACATCTAATATATCTCGCCGGAATCTGGGGATTTGCTACAAAAAAAATGATTTCAGAAGTCCAAGTCGTCCAAAATAGAGCCCTGCGAAATATATTCAGTTTACCTTGGGATACACACGTCAAAGACATTTACAGAAACACCCAAATACTTCCTTTTAACACCATTCCCACTTTTGAAATAACAAAAACTATATTACAAGTAATTCAACACTCGGCACATTCCAACACTACACTCAATTACAATTGCGACGTACACCAACACAACACAAGAAATCACAACAAACTTCATATACCAAAAATCAAATCAACAAAATATGGACTAAGATCCCTAGAATACATAGCTTACACAAAATATAATCAACTACCCAACGAGATCAAATGTGCAAGTCAATGTAAAAAGACCCAAACTAAAATGCTCAAACTTCATTTTATGAATGACTTGACTATCTGAAATAATAATGTTGTGTATGTCCTATGATATGTCCATTTAATACATACAGCTATATGTTTCATGTAATGCGTATCATTCCCGCAATGAGTTTATTAACTCTTGGGAGTACAATGATTTATATAATATACTATATTCTGTATTGTATACTTTTAATAAATAAAAAAATAAATAAAAAATTTATACACCGACCGGTTTCGGAACAACCGTTCCTTCCTCATATATACTAGTATATGTTTTGTCCTGAAGAAGGAACGCCTGTCGATCGTCTAGTTGATTAATCAGATATTAACAGACTCAAATTACTCGCAAACACCACCAAACCAACTATAATGCAGAAAAACGTAGTTAAATAAAAACAACAACAAAAAATATGTTTCCCGGGTCACTGGTAAGAAATTTCAAAATGTCATGATGATATACCGGACAAATGCTTACCGGTATTATTTTATAGCATATTTAATATGTAAAGCACACACACGTGTAAATGTCATTTGATTTATGGTGAGCATTCGAATATTACTTTCCTCGTTATCTCAAAACATAGTCTTTGGAGAAGTCTGACTAATCAACTCGACGATCGATGTTATGCTACTACCGAAGCTTTTTCAGGGTAGTTTAGTGCTCTACTAAAATCTATCCGCATTTACAGTGGGTTAAAAAAATAGAATGAGTCCCATCGGAGGAAGTGGGTATGGGAGTGGGACGTGAGTGCTCTTTGTCAATAGGGAGTAACTTTAGCTTCGGACTTTTGTTTAGGTTTATTTAGTTGTTGATAACTTTACTGTTATGGTTTTTGGCTTTACTTTTTTCGAATGTCTCTAAGTTGTCTATCCCGTTTTATTCATTAAACTAATAATGCCTGTATTATTTTTAAATAGGTTTTAAAAATAATAGTTATATAAACAAAGTCAATGTTTTATTTTAGATTAAAAATTTTGATGTTTCATCACAAAGCTCTTCTGTGATGCTTCGTTTTCAAATACGAGGCATGTTCACAAAGTAAGTGTACTAGATTTTAATATTTTTTTAGAAAAAGTGTATTTGAAAAAAAATTGCAGGATATTGTTCAACATAATTGCCATCTCCTTCAATGTATGTGGTGAGCCGTGGCACAAGTTTCTTGATACCCTCCTCGAAGTAATCTACCGCCAGCTCCATCCCCCGCTTCAGAACATCTTTTTCTGCACCTGCTCGTTAGTTGAAAATTTATTTTCATCCATATATGCCTTCAGGGAGAAAAGGCGATAATGTGAAGACGTCAAAACTGGTGAATACGGGGGGTGGTTCAAAACATCCCAACCAAATGAGTCCAAAGGTGTATTGGTGGCAAAGGCTGTGTGAGGACGCTTTCGTGAAACAAACACACTTCTCTGGTCAGCATTCCCCTCCTTTTGTTTTGATGCTCCTTTTGAGTTTTTTAGAGTATCACAATATCGTTGGACATTGATGGTCCCATCCTGAATGATGCCTTTTGCCCTTTTTGGTCCCAAAGCACTGAGGCTTTGATTTTTTTGCCAGAAATTTTAGTTAGAATTTTTTGGCAGATGGGGAATTGATGTGAAGCAAATTTTACAACTGTTTTTTTTCCAGGCGTGAAATGAGCCACCCACTATCATCTCCAGTCACAATAGATCTCAGAAATCCTGACCTTTTTTTCTTGTAGGTGTTACGCCTTCCGTGAGTAAAAAGCGGATCACAGCAGTTGGCGAGATTTTTGCCGAAATCTTTCACCAATGTGAGTTTACGTACTACTATGTTCCTGCGGTGCTCGTTCTGGTCAGGAGACCCCCTCTACAAAAAACAAAAAACCACAGCCCGTTATGGTCACAGTACACTTAATTTGTGAACATCCCTAGTATATTATACTTCAACATGTGCACTTCTGTGTTGTATGTACGGTTTCCTATAATATGGAGACCATTGTGGCGCTTAATAGTATGATTTACCTCAATCAGGTTTTACTCATTAAGTTATTCCAAAAATAAAAAAGTACAAAAATTATAATCATTTTACTTAATGATTTAATCGATAGTGCAGAGTAGTAAATCAACACTATCGACTTGTACGTGAGCACGGCGTGACAGCTCAGATATAAATTTACCTGAAATACCACTTATCCACCTTTCCAGTAAAAATGTACATTTGCCGCAAATAGCCATAAATATGCACCACATTTCCGCCGTAATAGTCATTTCGCATGCAGAAAAAAATCACTCTTACGCCGGGCAATAAATTGACCGATAGCATCAATCCCACTGCACAGTGCATTTACCATTTACCTACATTAACTCAGCGCCCAACACATATCTCAGAGCGGCTTAATGCATTGAGCTGTCAGTCAATTGCGTCGATTCTCTCTTCGGGAATTTACATGAATCCTTGTGGTTCAACAACGGGACGAGGAAGGAGGATGCTGAATGCTGGCTGCTCAGGGCGTAGGATTCCTGAAGGAAGCAGTGGCAAATCATAACAAAAAAAACCTGTAAATTATGCCCTATAACACCATCGGATTATCTTGTCTTCACTATTTCTAAGGCGCCTTTCACGGATTTCCAAGGTTTTGGACTTAGTCAAGTTTTTATAGCTGAAATTACCAGCATCGCCAAGATTCTATTAGATATTGACAGTAATTTGCCTCTCATTTGAACGTCAAAACGTGTACAAAATTTCAACAAGAAGAATCAAAATTCTGCTTTAAGGCGCCGTATCCCCGCTCAAAAAGAAGAAGAGAGATATGTAATTACGAATGTTGGAGAGAGTGCGCTAATATTTAAAACGGTAAAATTGAAGCGAAAATTGTAAAAAAGTTTAATAAAACATGACTCGTTTAAAATAGAGCAAAAATCTCTTAAGGGCTGTGTAAAACAGCATTTAAGAAACACTGTGAATTTTCATACATATGACTTGTAAAATAACTGAATCAGACGTGAAAATAATAATTTTCGGAGCATATTTTGATTTTTTTTTCTATCGAGGGTATTTCATATAATTTGCGTTTCGGCACAGGGAATGTATAGATATTATCTTCAAAAATAACATATATTTTTTTAAGAGCTTAACAATTTCAAATGCTTAAGAGGGATACGTAATAAATCGGTAGAAATTCGGGTAGCGGCGGCTTAAGGTTGAAAAAGCGGATAGAGTTGTTTTTTCAATTCTCGTGTAGACAGTGAACCTCCTTTTATTTTGAAAATCACGTGTGCAAAATTACATCCAGAAGAATCAAAATTCTGCTTTAAGGATGTAATAGCGGAAAGGAGAGGTTTTTATAAATCTTATATAGACAGTGACCTTCCTCATGTTTTGAATGTCAAGTGTGTAAAATTTCATCGATCCTGGAAGAAAATTGTAGATTTGTATAAAAAAGGACAGGGACACTCTTCTTTATATATGTATAGATAGATATTTGAATGTCTTAAATCATAACGCAAGAAAGTTCCAACTGCCCAAATACAGTGGAATTATGGTAACCCCGACACAGGGGTGGAGAATGAAGAGAGGCTTAGGAAGTGTTTGAATGGACTTAGATATTAAAATGTATGATGTAATAACTTAGATATTAAATAGGAAAGTTCCTGGGTTTTATAGCTAAAAGTACGGTGTTATGTGAGGTTTAGAATTTTTTTAAATAGCTCTTGACGGGGACACTGACATTCTAATTTCAACAGCTTAGTCACGGGTGAACTGTTCACTCCAGACCCGTCACTGAGCTGTTCACTGTTCACCTATGATACGTCGAGTATATGAATGAAAGACTTTCAAAGTTCAAAGCTTCTAATGTTGAAGTTATGGCCACAATATTTGACTCGACTGTCAATTAACCTAAACAGATTCTACATTATTTATTTGAAGGCAGAAAGGCTTTCTAAAGACCATTCACCTTGTCCACCCCTAGACGCGCACTACATACAGTGAAACAGGTAAATACCTGACAGGCCCTGTACCTTGTACCCTGTACCCGCTACTGGCTACTGTTCAGCATCATGTTTCGGCAGATGCGCCGACTCCTGGCAGTCTGACAGTCCTGGCAGCCTGACAGTCATTGACTTAGCTGCAGACCAGTGGCAGGCAGTTGACAGGATTTCGGTGCAGCGAACAACGTGCATATGGAAATGAGGAAGCTTTTAGTTTCGCGGGAGTTTTCAATGGGAATTGAATTTCCATGTGAACTTAAATAATGCAACTGCGGTACCTTATTAAGTTTTATCCAGAAATATTTTAAATCCTGTGTTAACGTATTATCCATTATCTACAGTTGTGTTAAGTTTTATTTATGTAATAGCCCTACCTAACCTCACCTGACCATGTCTAATCTAAACGATAGGTGACACAATACCATAAAATATAGACAGAATCTTAACGACGTACAAGGCGTGTACTCAAATACGCGACGCGCAACCTCGGTGTATTAGAAGGATCTACTGTCAAATTTGCCCTAGCAAATACTCTAAAATAATGTGGGAATCTTAAGGCTCCGCAACCGGGCTCGAAAAGAAGAAGATGGAGAGATGTGAAATTACGAATGTTAGAGGAGCGCGCTAACATTTACAGCGACAAAATCGATGAGAAAATTCCGAAAATGTTTAATAAAACACGACTCGTTTAAAATAGAGCAAAAATCTCGTGGGGAGCATCTTAAGTATTATTTAAAGAAACATTGTGAATTTTTTCACAAATATAAATTATAATATAATAGAAACAGACTTGTTTTTAATAATTTTTGGAGCATACTTTGCGATTTTTTTTCTATCGAGGGAATTTCATATAATTTGCGTTTCGGCGTAAGCAGCATCTAAAGATTATCTTCAAAAATAACATATATTTTTTTTAAGAGCTTAAAAACTTATTTAAGGGAGATATGTAAAAAATCGGTAGAAATTCGGATTGCCGAGGCTTGACGATGTAAGTGAAGAAGGCGTGTACTCAAATATGCGACGCACAACCCCGGTGTATTGGAAGGATCTACTGTCGAATTTACCCTAGCAAATACTCTAAAATAATGTGAGAATCTTAATAACGTTAGTAAAGAACGCGTGTAAGGCCTGGAGATTTAATCTTTTCCGTTGAGTTCATTTTAATTAATTCTGATAAACGCATTACTAAAATTTCAGATATTTCTAAACGAATCCCTCCGAAAGTTATTAATTCATCGTTCCTAACTAAATAAAAAAAAATCTGTAAAATTCCGCAAAATTTATAGTTGAAAAACGCAAACCGTTTTACGTAGAATATTTTAATGGTACTGTTTTTTCTCTAAAATATAAATAGCTTTTAATTTACTTTAAAACGAAATCATAAATTTAACAACGAAATGAACATGAGAATTTGGCATGTTCAAAACTCAAGATTTTATGTAGGAATTCACGTTTTGGAAATAGCATGCAAACGAACTGTCGGCGCAATCATTTAAAACGTATACTGATTGAACTTTTGTGTGTTTAAATATTAATATCGTCGGGTTTCAGGTATGAACGTTTTTACAAAATTAAGTTTTAATTGTAAATAAATTAGTTTCGTCTGGGAACATTGTTAATTTCGAAATAATTTAATTAAAAATATAATCGAAATAATTTAATTAAAATTGAAGGTACCTGATCGGATTTGTGAGAAAAGCAATAACTTAATAGTCACTTTTCTCACAAACCTGATTATATAGGAACCTGGATATTTTTAATTACATTATTTTCAGGATTTTTTTTGCGAAACATAGGAAGCACTGATGAAACAAAAATCCCTCAGGGCCTATATCATCTTTGAGGATGCTGTGTATTGGGTCTTTTTAGGGAAAGGAGAGAGAGGAAGATCTGGGAAGGTGAAATGTGTGAGGCCTAGGTAGGAATCTGGGTGTCAGTGCATCCAGGAGTGACGAACTTGTGAATGGGCTGGCGATGGGTCGAGACAATGTGGAGTCAATCAGTCTGCTGGAGATATCAATAGGTCTCCTTCAACCGGTCTCTCCCGATCCGGCCTGTCATGCAGTAGGCTGGCAAACGCATCTGCCGCCAAGACCTAGGCAAACTTTCGCCCCAGGAATCCGGGGATTAGTGCTAAGTCACCAACCACCTGTGTATGACATATGGCGGGGATGTTAGTTATCCAACAAATGGTTTCCGGGGCGGTGGTACCCATACCCGCCTCCCAAATTGGAATGTAGGAAGGTTAATGCAATCATACATGTATCAATAATACCTATCATAAAGAATATTTGTCAACATCAAAAATACTTATTTCAGTTATGCGTGTGTTCTGCGTTAATTCCGGTTCATGGAAAATTTTCTTTGAATATAAGTATCTTTTTCAAATTTCATAATTGGAACTGAAAAGAGAAATATTTTTTTTTGTCATTTTCAAAATTGGATTGATTTGTCAAAAATTTAGACTAACCCAAAAATTTTCACCGCTCTGTGCTGGAACGTACATAAAAAATGAGTGAAATTCAAAAATTACAAAGTTTTTTGAAAAGTATACTGAAAAGTCAAAAACATGAAATAACAAACCTTTTTTTTTAAGTAAATATTTTATTTTTATTTAGGCATCCCAAAGTGCTAAAATGACATGTGTTATTCACACCATGACATTAAATGAAAAGCTCTCTGCAATAATTTCGCATTTATCTACTTTTTATTGGGGTCCATTTTTCACAGGTTTTACTAGTCCGATCATAACGCGGGAAGCTTTCAACTTTTCCTTTAGAGCCTTCGTTTGCTACGAAAAAGACAAATTACCCTGTCAGTTAAATTAATGTCACTTAATAGTTGGAATTTCACGTAAAATCATTAAACGAAATTTTTATTTAATTTTCTGTTTGACATTCGTAAGGAAGTTGTTATACCCGGATACCCCTACGCTAAAATCGATGGATATCTTTTCTTTGTTACAAAAATATTACTTTATGGCCTAGCATATTGAGTAAACAACTTAAGATTCAGCTATTTCTATTATTTTGTAAATAATATCACACGTTTCCTGTATGTATAATAAGGGATATAAAAAAATATTCTGTTTCCTTTCTTTTTTATGTGAAAAACATGTTGGGGATTATTCCTACCATTTCCCCTGAATCACCTACACCTAGTCCCTCTACCTACACATGTGAATTCAGTGCATTAACAATCTTCAACCATGCTTCGATCTGACAACAGTGTTTCTATGATTCAGTGTGTATTGTATCTTGACTGCGAATGATAAATTGCGAGTTAGTAAAAATACTCAAAAATTATAACTAGTGATGTAAAAACAATCTGTGCACAGTGAAAAGTTTAATTTGAACAAAAGACATCATCATCCTGCGTTCAGTGAGTTTTTACACGCTTCCTTATTTTCAAACCTTCTAGAAAGTTCCCAACATGCCGCAGTAAAGTCCCAATTCCTAAACGTCTGGATCCAGTGAAACTACGGCATCCCCAATTGTAATATGTTGTGAGGCTCAATGTAGTGAGGAAAGGGTAATACTGGGGAAGAGGAAGGTGAGGGTGTAGGTACCTAGCTATTCAAATTTACTTACTGCCTACAAAACTTTCAAGCAACTTTTCGTTTCTGGATGGTGGTCTTTCACAAGGCAATACTGAGAGTATCCTACACTCTGGAACGTGCAGCAAATATCCTTGTAAATATTATTTTTAATTAATTAACTGTGAAACAAAACAGATTAATTAAATAAAATACGCGACCCTCGGATTGCTAGTCGAAACCATTCTTATACAATAAATCGCTTCAGCTTGACACATTTAACTTTGCAGTCGGTGTCGGTGGTGTTGTTATTGTCAATTTTATAAAATAATTTTGTGAGATTGAAAGGGTTGGTGAGGTGAATGAGAAGGGGAAAAATATATTTATTTAAAAAAGAAAATACTTGTATTTTTTTTTTTTAAATTCTATATCCTCCGATTATTGAGTTGCCAGTTTTTTATTTAGTTAGTTTTAGTTTTAGTTAGTTTATATTTATTTTTATTATTTTTTGATGTGTTATTAAGTCATTAGGTGAATACTATTTTACGTTCTATTTTCAGATTGAGCAACAAGTTCTCATAAACATATTAAGCCATAGGCCGTAACGGGCCATAACTCTTCATTTAACGAAACGATTCCGAAACTCAACACATTTGAATTGAATTTACAATCTCGACACTCTGCAGGAAGTTTTCTCTGATAAGAAAGATACTATGGTGTATTTAAACTGAGTTATATTTTCTGTTTTTACACTGCGCAACAAGTCCGCTAATTTCTCTTTCCACGGAAAGCAATATTTCCTAATTAGCGATATCGCCGAGTACGAAATTCATCAGATTCGAATTCAATTTGGAACGGAAAAATGGCGATTCAGCGTGGCCGTTTCCCGCGCATTTCCACCAATCAGATAAAAGTACTAGTAGTTACCTGGCGGCTGACAGCTGCCGCCGAACGTGACTTCCCGCCAAAACTGGCGGCCGCCATCTTGCGTTTGTCGGCCATTAATTAAACGCGTTATCATGACTTAATCCAACTCGGCTTTTTCATTGGCGTTGTTTATTTTACACGCGAATAGATTTTTTCACAACTAGAACAAGACAATGAAAATTATTCGCAAAAATCTACCCTTACTACAAAAATGCAGAAGGTACATACTTAGGTACAACATAATAGAAATTCGAATTAAAAAAAAAAAACAGAGTGTATAATTCACACGTGGTAGAAGTGAAACCTTCACAAAACTTTTTTTTTACATTAACTCCACACAGGAGGCCCTGAGGAAAATAATTTCCCTGAGGGCCTATGTCATCTTTGAGGATGCTGTGTGGAGGGTCTTTTTGAGGAAAGGAAGGAGTGAACATGGGTCTTGGAGAGACCCATGTTGTAGGAGGGAGGAAACACAGAGGCCGGTAAATCGTTCCACAGCCGAGCTGTTGAACTCAAAAACGAATCGTAAAAACGACCCGTTCTCATGTGACTAATGTCAACCGTGTACAAATGTTGGGCGCGTGTTTCCCGGCTATGCACCGGTGCCGAGGGGATCAATGACGCTAGTTCCACGGAGCATCTTCCATTGTAATACCAGTAGAACAAGGACAGCATTCCCACCTGACTGACGCCTGTGCTCTAAAGATTGCAATTCGTCTGTTAATATGGGAGAATCTATCAAACGGACCGGACTAAAGTGGACGAGAGTGGAGAGGCTACGAAGCACCATAGAAAGAGGATGTCGTTTATACTATCTCATTTTCTCGCAGACTAAATCCTATAGATGCATGTGTTTGTCTCTTTTTAGTGTCTCTATTTTTCGTTTCATCGAGTTTTAAATAACAACGTTGCTAAAGTCAAAAACGCTCGTAAACGTTTGCATTTTTCGCCTTAAATTCTTTTAAAATATCATTTTTACAAGTATTTTTCACGCGAAAACGAGACAACGTATACATGCACTATTTCTGGGAATTTTGTTAAAAATATTTATTATTTTCTCATCTGCAATGCACCGCAGGAGAATTTTTTCCGTGCGCCACAGTTTACTGACCCTGCACAAGCAAAACTATTGTGTTCTTGCTATCCTGCCACAATTGACTGGGGATTATTAATCGAGGAGGGTACTTAATTCCCTAAATGCATTATCGACAAGTTTATGCAATGTGCATGTTCTGCAGTTAATCTATGTCAGTTAGGGATATTCAATAATTTTAAACGTTGTTGACCAAACTATAGAGACGTGCTTTTTATCCTTAGATGATATTTTATGATTTTTTTAAGCAAATATGTTAGCGCCCTTGGAGTGACATTCCCCAAAAAATGGCGTTGTTTTATATTAGTTTTCTTTTGGCACGGTGGGCTGATTCAAATAAAAACTGAAACTCTAGGTGTTTCAATGAAAATTCAAAAACAGTTTGCTCTAGCGTAAAGAAAATTTCTGGGTCTGCGCATGTATTCATAGCCCACAATACCATTTCAAACTGAGAATCTCGATAGTATTTCTAAATAATAGATAATGATCGCTATAAAAAAAAGCTATCGATTTCAGAAATGACACATTTATTCTATTAATAAAAAAAGCAGTTGTTAATTATTAATCTAGTGTTAGTCTTATAACTAGGTACTTAATTAATTAATCTTAAAATTAGATTGTCTGTTTGCTTAATTCTACGGTAAAAGTCTTTATGTAATTCAGTAAGATGCATAAAAAGCCCTACAGAGTTTAGGTCCAAACTTAAAACCTACCTTTTCGGGCTTAACTTAATTTAAATATACATATCTGAGAGAATCATACTTGTATTGCCTATGATATGTCTTAATCACACTTTTCTTACTGAATTAAAATTACTCGAATCCTTACACATCAATCTGTCTCTCGGAAGATCAAATCCTTGTACTGCACCGCCCACCATTAAATGTTGCTTTTACTTTCCAAAATACACTCATTAAATAATATATTACATATTAATATTAAAATATTTTCAGGATTAAACAACATGTGTGCATAATTATGTCCTCTGCGTGCGAACTCTATCTAAATTTCTTTAAATAGACAATAAACAGTGTTAATTTCAAGCGACCTCCCAGGTAAGTATGGTCCTGTATTAATTCATTTTTAGGCAGCATCGCGTTCATTGGTCAAAATATTGTACATATATTTTCGTATCGGTGATCAATGAACCGGTGTATGCAATTTTTAGCCATAAGTTGTTTTTAATTGTTTGTCTAGCTTGTAGTCTTTCTAGATTTTAGGCATGTATGGTAAGTTTGTACAGCGCCCTTGAGGTGACAAAAACGGCGCTATATAAATCGTCCAAATATTATTATTATTATTATTTATCTCCCTTTTCTTACTCCAAAAATTCTCATGAATCACTAGTTAACATTCTTCAGGTACGTGCTTATTACATCCTGTAAATCTATTATTTTTAATAATATGTAATTCCAACTTCAATGTTGCTATATGTTATCGTAAATTAAAAAAAGATATATATTTTTACCCACACTCTATTTTAATCCAAATCACAAGCGAAATCGGGTAATAAAACCAGTAAATAAATAATATCAATTCTCAGCCACGTGTCTGGTGTCGGGTGACAGGTCTCTAGTGTTAGTGTCCGGTCTGGGTGTCAGTGGTCACGTGGGGTCCACGTGACGGCGAGCGCTAATTCGATAAAGGTAAAGCGCGGACAGCTGTACAGTACCTGGTCGGTGTTCACTGTTCACCTCGAGCCAAGGACTATTTATGTTTATATCTGCTGGGAAGCCGTACAACCTGCAAGTTAATTCTATACTTCTGTAAGCAGCATTGAATGTTTTGTCGCTGTGGGTGTTTCCGACCATGACCTTTACAACATCTTGTACTACGGCGTAGATATGTGGGTTAACACTGCATAAGTGTCCCAACTGCCCGAGACACAATATTTTTTCACACGAGTGCTAACTGCTCCGGATCGCCTGCAGCCAGTGAAACCACGGCATCCCCAATTGAGGTATGCTGTGAGGCTGAGGGTAGTGGGGAAGGGAAGGAGATGGGGAGAGGAACGTTGGGACGTACTTGGCTATTCAGATCTGGTCTCCAAATACGGCTAAAGCCATTTCAAGCAACGTTTCAACTCTGAACGGTCCTAATAATTTCCTTTAATTTATGTGATATTAAAATTATTTATACAGGATTAAACCTTGAAATCAGAAATAGGTCAATAAATAAGGATATTTCGTCTTTACCAATCTCAGAACATGCTAAGACGAAATTAGAACCCCATCCAACTGAAGAAATAAAGAAAATGGCAATTGCATAGGTTCAAAGAGATGTTAAAACCTTGTGAAATAAATGAAAGCTCTAAAAACTTGAACTTTGTGTGAATAACGTACAAAATTCTGCTGCCAACCGCCTGGAGCCAGTGAGACTATGACATTCCCATTTGGGGTGTGTTGTGAGGCTGAAGGTATTGAAGATGGAAGAACAGGAAGGTTGAGAAGTACATGGCTATTCATACATAGTCACCAAACACGGCTAAAGCCATTTAAAGCAACGCTTAGTCTTAATGGTGGTCTTACACCAGGGCGATACTGAGAGTATCTTCCACTCTGGAATGAGTTGCAAATATACCTAATATTATTTTTAAATGATTAAATTGTGAAATAACACAAATTATTCACATAAAATTTACTTGCGGATCACCAGGATTTGAACCCGTGACCTCCGGAACGCTAGTCGAGAGCTCCGACGATTAGCTGTAAGCTTCCTATATGCGTGCATGTGAGTATGCGAGAGGGTGAGGTTGTGTGTTGTGTGTGTAGAAAAAATGTAATAAGCACAAGGGCGGATTACATCTATGACGGTAAAAAGTTTACCTGTGACACAGTTTTGCGGAATACAAAATTCCATTACTGATTTCAAGATAAAATAACCACATGTTTCACAGCTTATGAACGAACCCAACTTAATATCACGAAGGAATTGGAAAGCTCGAGTTTAAATGATTATTGCCTACAAAGCGTTTTGCGCGCTAGGTAGAATCTAATAATCTAGATTCTAGAACATTAAATTTTGTCCAAAGTAGCACATTGACAGATTGAAAATATATGATACCACTCGATGTAACGTTAACCTGCATAACCTACTCTGATCCCTTTATTTGTGAAAAATAGTGGAAATATTTAAAAATAAGGTTCATTTTTTATTCGTGTGAGTTCTTTTCAATTTGGGAGGCGGGAATGGGTACCGCCGCCCCGGGAACCTTTATTGGATATCCAACACCTCTGCCATAGATCACCCCAAGTTGTTCGCTACGTTTGGTGATTTAGCAGGGGTGCCCGGGTTCATGGGGTGAGGTTTGTCCAGGTCTTGGAGGCGGGTGACCAGGACACACTAAACCCCAGATTCCTACCCACCCCTTAAACCGTTTTCCTTCCCAGAACTCTCATCTCGTTCCTTTCCTTAAAAAAAACCCTCCACACAGCATCTCGAAGGATGGCATAGGGCCTGAGGGAAAATATATTTTCCTCAGTGCCACCTGTGTGATGTATGTTAAAAAAAATGTGATCTAGGAATGATTTTCCGGCTTTTGTGTTTTCTCCCTCCTACGGGAGGGAGGAAACAATGGGTTTTCTTCAAAAACCAGGTTCACTCCTTCCTTCTCTTAAAATTTGCGTCATATATTATCTTTACACGCCTTTCTTCATCCATTCTCTCTCTCTTCAGCATTTCATCCTTTCACTGCTATACATCAGGGTAGGCATCAGCACTCCATTGTGGACTGATGGCTTCGCTTCTTTTGACAGTATGTGTTAGCACCAACGACGTTCAGTCCTCCATTAATAGAGTTACCTGCATTTACCCTTCTTGCAATATCTCTATCAGCCTTCCAATCTCTCGTAAACACACTTCCCAGATACACAAACTCATCCACCTGCTTCAAGTATTCATCTTTCGCAACTACATTGCACACTGTACTCGTTTTATATTATTATTATTTTACATTTATTTTTTACATACCAGTCTTACGTTTTGTGTTTGATTGTGAGAAATCTATTATTTTAACATTTTTATTTGTTTATTATATCTATTTTATACACGATATTAAAATTAGGTTTAATATCTTAATCATACCATATCTTCCTCGGGCATTCGCGACTTCTTATACCATTAAAGTATTTTTCACGCGAAAACGAGACAACGTATACATGCACTATTTCTGGGAATTTTGTTAAAAATATTTATTATTTTCTCATCTGCAATGCACCGCAGGAGAATTTTTTCCGTGCGCCACAGTTTACTGATCCCTGCACAAGCAAAACTATTGTGTTCTTGCTATCCTGCCACAATCGACTGGGGATTATTAATCGAGGAGGGTACTTAATTCCCTAAATGCATTATCGACAAGTTTATGCAATGTGCATGTTCTGCAGTTAATCTATGTCAGTTAGGGATATTCAATAATTTTAAACGTTGTTGACCAAACTATAGAGACGTGCGTTTTATCCTTAGGATATATATTATGTTTTTGTAAAGCAGAAGTGTTAGCGCCCTTGGAGTAACATTCGCCATAAATATGGGGTTGTTTTATATTAGTTTTCTTTTAAGGCACGGTGGGCTGATTCAAATAAAAACTTAAACTCGGCGTGTTTCATTGAAAACGAGCTGTGGCCTCAAGCAAGTTTCTCCTCGTTTCCCGTCTGAAATGTCTTAATTAACCTTAAATAAAAACAGAAACTCTACTGGTTTCAATGAAAATTCCCAAACAGTGAGCTCTGGTGTCATGCAAATTTCTCCATATTTTCCGTTTAAAATTTCTTGATCAATGCATGTATTCTTGGCCCACAATGTCACTTCCATCTGGGACGATAAAAGTTGTTCTAAATAATAAATATATAGATACAGGGTGTAACAGCTAGATATAAAATAAATTTTCCTCAATATTCAGGAGAATAACTCGTTTATAGCCTAGCGGGTCACGCGATAAGCATTGCGTCTCTTTCCAGCGTGCGTATCACATGATCCCATCACAACGTATAGGAGTGGGAACAGTGGCGACGTGTGATTGACAAATATTCTGTTTGTTTATATTTTTAAAATAATATCATGGGACAGCGTCATAATTATACCTGCATAGAGTGTAGGTATAATTATTATTAAACCTACACTCTATTTTAATCCAAATCAAAAGCGAAATCGGGTAATAAAACCAGTAAATAAATAATATCAATTCTCAGCCACGTGTCTGGTGTCGGGTGACAGGTCTCTAGTGTTAGTGTCCGGTCTCGGTGTCAGTGGTCACGTGGGGTCCACGTGACGGCGAGCGCTAATTCGATAAAGGTAAAGCGCGGACAGCTGTACAGTATCTGGTCGGTGTTCACTGTTCACCTCGGGCCAAGGAGTATTTATGTTTATATCTGCTGGGAAGCCGTACAACCTGCAAGTTAATTCTATACTTCTATAAGCAGCATTAAATGTTTTGTCGCTGTGGGTGTTTCCGACCATGACCTTTACAACATCTTGTACTACGACGTAGATATGTGGGTTAACACTGCATAAGTGTCCCAACTGCCTGAGACACAATATTTTTTCACACGAGTGCTAACTGTTCCGGATCGCCTGCAGCCAGTGAAACCACGGCATCCCTAATTGAGGTATGCTGTGAGGCTGAGGGTAGTGGGGAAGGGAAGGAGATGGGGAGAGGAACGTTGGGACGTACTTGGCTATTCAGATCTGGTCTCCAAATACGGCTAAAGCCATTTCAAGCAACGTTTCAACTCTGAACGTTTCTAATAATTTCATTTAATTTATGTGATATTAAAATTATTTATACAGGATTAAACCTCGAAATCAGAAATAGGTCAATAAATAAGGATATTTCGTCTTTACCAATCTCAGAACATGCTAAGACGAAATTAGAACCCCATCCAACTGAAGAAATAAAGAAAATGGCAATTGCATAGGTTCAAAGAGATGTTAAAACCTTGTGAAATAAATGAAAGCTCTAAAAACTTGAACTTCTTTTTTTGTGTGAATAACATACAAAATTCTGCTGCCAACCGCCTGGAGCCAGTGAGACTATGACATTCCCATTTGGGGTGTGTAGTGAGGCTGAAGGTATTGAAGATGGAAGAACAGGAAGGTTGAGAAGTACCTGGCTATTCATACATAGTCACCAAACACGGCTAAAGCCATTTAAAGCAACGTTTAATTTCTTAATGGTGGTCTTACACCAGGGCGATACTGAGAGTATCTTCCACTCTGGAATGTGTTGCAAATATACCTAATATTATTTTTAAATGATTAAATTGTGAAATAACAAAAATTAATCACATAAAATTTACTTGCGATCACCAGGATTTGAACATACGACCTCCGGAACGCTAGTCGAGAGCCTCGACGATTAGCTGTAAGCTTCCTATTTGCGTGCATGTGAGTATGCGAGAGGGTGAGGTTGTGTGTTGTGTGTGTAGAAAAAAATCTATGACGGTAAAAAGTTTACCTGTGACACAGTTTTGCGGAATACAAAATTCCATTACTGATTTTAAGATAAAATAACCACATGTTTCACAGCTTATGAACGAACCCAACTTAATATCACGAAGGAATTGGAAAGCTCGAATATAAATGATTATTGCCTACAAAGCGTTTTGCGAGCTAGGTAGAATCTAATAATCTAGATTCTAGAACATTAAATTTTGTCCAAAGTAGCACATTGACAGATTGAAAATATATGATACCACTCGATGTAACGTTAACCTGCATAACCTACTCTGATCCCTTTATTTGTGAAAAATAGTGGAAATATTTAAAAATAAGGTTCATTTTTTATTCGTGTGAGTTCTTTTCAATTTGGGAGGCGGGAATGGGTACCGCCGCCCCGGGAACCTTTATTGGATATCCAACACCTCTGCCATAGATCACCCCAAGTTGTTCGCTACGTTTGGTGATTTAGCAGGGGTGCCCGGGTTCATGGGGTGAGGTTTGTCCAGGTCTTGGAGGCGGGTGACCAGGACACACTAAACCCCAGATTCCTACCCACCCCTTAAACCTTTTTCCTTCCCAGAACTCTCATCTCGTTCCTTTCCTTTAAAAAAACCCTCCACACAGCATCCCCAAGGATGATATAGGGCCTGAGGGAAATTATATTTTCCTCAGGAAATTATATTTTCCGTGTGGAGCTCATGTTAAAAAAATGTGATCTAGGAATGATTTTCCGGCTTTTGTGTTTTCTCCCTCCTGCGGGAGGGAGGAAACAATGGGTTTTCTTCAAAACCCAGGTTCACTCCTTCCTTCTCTCAAAATTTGCGTCATATATTATCTTTACACGCCTTTCTTCATCCATTCTCTCTCTCTTCAGCATTTCATCCTTCCTCTGCCAGTTCCATGTTTCACTGCTATACATCAGGGTAGGCATCAGCACTCCATTGTGGACTGATGGCTTCGCTTCTTTTGACAGTATGTGTTAGCACCAACGACGTTCAGTCCTCCGTTAATAGAGTTACCTGCATTTACCCTTCTTGCAATATCTCTATCAGCCTTCCAATCTCTCGTAAACACACTTCCCAGATACACAAACTCATCCACCTGCTTCAAGTATTCATCTTTCGCAACTACATTGCACACTGTACTCGTTTTATATTATTATTATTTTACATTTATTTTTTACATACCAGTCTTACGTTTTGTGTTTGATTGTGAGAAATCTATTATTTTAACATTTTTATTTGTTTATTATATCTATTTTATACACGATATAAAAATTAGGTTTAATATCTTAATCATACCATATCTTCCTCGGGCGTTCGCGACTTCTTATACCATTAATGTTGGCGTAATTTATTCTCCTTACACACTTTTCTTTGTTCATTCATTCTACTAATCAGTTACAATGTGACATTTTTTATTTGACAACGTTTACAAAACCCCCTTTTTTCGACAGAAAACGATTTTCAGTCAATTAGTCCACAATCCTAAATACCACCGGTATTTTTAAGGCTTCTTTTTCAAATATTGATTGGGCAAATAAAGCCGCGACGGGGCGTCATAAAGCTCGGTCCCTTTGCGCTGTGTCAGGTCCCAGCCAGGGGCCCCCAGCCCCTAGCCCCGGGCCCCTGCCCCTAGGCCCTAGCCCGAATGGCGGAAAGAAAACAGTTCAATAAAACAAACGTGCCCTAAACAATAGAAACCGGACGGACTTCAATCGCGCGGTGCCAATCAAACCGGTCCGTCACAAAATACCAAAATGGCTTTTAATTTTTTAACGAAAAATGGACCAAACGTGTTTTTTTTCTACACACTTTAAGCATAGCACCAAAACTTTTGTTAACCTCGCCGAGTTTTTGTAGTGTAACTGAAGATTTTTGTAGGTGAGATTTAAGAAGTACTTGTAGATTTGTAAATTGAAAAAAATCGCTTAATAATGAGTCCTTTATCAATAAACAAAAAATATTATCTTATACCCTATCTTATAACCTATCCTAGATAAGTTTCCTTTCAATGTATCCATTCTTCATGCCACGTCCCTAACCCTACCACAACACTTCACAATCACCGATTTCTATATGTCTGAGATTTATCTATTGATCAAAAACGGCACTTAAATATTAGCAAACAGCTAAAATTATGTTTAATGCATAAAACTCGTTTTTTTAATCTGAATATGTTTGTATTATAGGTACAAGCGAATGTATAATGTCCTCTCAATTAATTTATTTGAGATTGCAGCTTCCATGTTACACAGCTGAGCTATCAACTTAACCACAGGGATGATGGTTTTATAATTATCATTGCCTTATAACTCTGTTTCCCGTCATCAAATGCAGTGACCAAAACAGTGCCATTGCCTGCCGACATAGACTCTTGTCTCAAATTACTCCTTTTATATTCTGTTTTTTTTTTTTCAAGCAACGACACTGACCACTGTCGCAAATCACCTGTTTTTGCTCATTTAGTGCCAATAATAACGGTCATTTGAATGCAGGTGTGTAAAAAAATTTAAAAAAATAAATTAAGTTACCTTTTACAATTTTTTTTTCCATTTTATAGGTAACTACCCTTTTTATTTGAAAAAAATATTCTAAGAATTGGTTTGTATGTCTCGGATAAATATATCCGATTTTATTTATAAGTTACCTTTGTTGGGATGAAAGAAACAGTGACGTAGTCACATTAATTCGATCAGTAATAACGGTTTTTTATCCTTTGCTATTATTTGGTTACTTGTGAAATCTAAGATTTATATTGCGAACAAATTGGGAGGCGGGTATGGGTTCCGCCGCTCCGGGAACTATTTATTGGATAACCAACACCTCTGCCATTGGTCACCCCATATGGTTCGCTACGTTTGGTGCATTTAGCAAGGGTGCCCGGTTTCAAGGGTTAAGATTTGTCAAGGCCTTAGCGACGGATGTGTTTACCGATCTAATGCGTGGCAGGCAGGATCAGGAGAGACTGGTTGAGGGAGACCTTTTGACCTCTCCAGCCGGACTCTCTCGACCCACCACCTTGCATGGCAGTGGGAGGGATGGATTCATACGTCCGACATTCTTGGAGACATTGAACCCCTGATTCCTACCCACCCTTCATACCTTATTCCTTCCCAGAACATCTCTTCTCCTTCCTTTCCATTAAAAGACCCTCCACACACCATCACCAAAGATGACATGACAAAGTCCCTGAAGGATTTTTTCCTCTGGGCCTCCTGTGTGGAAATAATATTAAAAATTCAAATCTTTACTAAGCGTAGCTCGTGTTGAAAGAGTAAATCGTTATATTACGCGCCAAACTTTAATGTCGGTCTGAATTTGATACAGAAATCGTTGCAATAGACGAGTTTAACGTCAAAATGTGTCATACCTCCCCGACCACGCCTTTCTCTGTCGCACGTATGCTTTTACGCATCTTTCTATTGCGCTTACTTACATCTTTCTATTGTAAAATCAGTAACTGTGCGTGAATGGATCGTACAATGTTCATTAAAATTTGGCGCGTACTTATATATTTGCGATACATGTAATGAAATTCGAACTCAATCGATTCAACTGTAGCCATGCTTCTACTTTGTTATATCAGCTGTAATAATATCAAACTTGTATTAAGCTTACGAAATAACTAAGTTTGATTATCAAACAATAACAGGTACCTACCCAAACAATCCAAACTCTGAAAGATAAATATTTGCTTATATAAATAGATAAGTAGATAACACAACAGATCATAATTTCGTTCGTACTAAAATAATATAAATTCCTATTAACATAATGAAATACGTTCAACAATTTACTCCGGCTCTCATATTTATTCTAATTAGC
The DNA here is from genome assembly GCA_917563855.2 of Limnephilus lunatus. Taxonomy (NCBI): domain Eukaryota; kingdom Metazoa; phylum Arthropoda; class Insecta; order Trichoptera; family Limnephilidae; genus Limnephilus; species Limnephilus lunatus. The sequence continues at coordinate 3,789,011 of OU830599.1, forward strand.
AGCACAATTTAGTGTTTACGTACCAAATAAACCCATTGTTTAAATTATTATACATGCATAGATTCAAGAATTAGCATTTCGGCACACTACATCAACTAGCTAGCAAATAGCGGGCACCTAATGCTCTCAAATAAATGTATAAAATGATACATATATCGCGTATTTAATTTAACGCTTCAGTGACCAAGCGAAATAAAACAGGAGGACTGCTTGCAGGGGCGCTTTGGACCCCAGATTATAATTGCTGATAAATTAACCCGTCAGTGCTCGTTGTGTATTTTAAATTGTGATTATTCGTTGTTCAATGTATCGCCGTCCGACTCCTCCCGCACCACACCTGATATGGGATAATTGGTTTAACCCTGTTCTACCCGTGTTATTTCATTGCATTTAACAGCCGTTTTTTATTTACAAGCACATTATTTATTTACACCAATTTAAAATTACTTTGGGGAGGTTTTTTCGTTGTTTATTGTCATGGCAGAAGGAGATAATTTCGTTGGATCGGGGAGGAATAAATAATGATAAAGTGAGTCTCACCAAATAAATTAACTCTTGGGTTTCAAGGCGAGAGTTGGTAATTCGTATGGTGTATCTAGTATCTACCTATTTATTCGTGTTAATGGGGTATTTTCACAGACTAAGAATACCGTTCAAAAAGTATGGAATATTAAAGTTTTTTTTTTAAATTCTGATCATTGTTCTAAAATGTTTAATTTAAATATTTTAATTCTTATTATTGATTTGAAAATCCGGACATTCCGGAATGGTTACAATTGACTGCGTCATTATGACATAGGAAACGCCACTGGTTGGTAAGGCGGCTGTCACCAACGTTGCCCGGCGTGACGTCAACGCCGCCAAATTGATGAATAAAAACGAACGTGGCGTTTTGGCGGCAAACCGAAAATGGGGCATTAAATAGTTGTCGAAAATTTGTCCTTTAACGATAAAATAAAAAAATAAAAATATGTCATTATAGTATTTTTTTTAGAAAATAATTTTTTTTTTTTTTTTTTATCCTTTATTCCAGATCTCGGGGAGGGTGGTGCAGTCCCACGAGTTCCATATAATACATATACAATATATCAAGTAAAATAAAAATATTGCAAGATGAGAGAAAAAAAAAAAATTACATGGTAAAAGAAAATAATAGATAATAATTCAAAACAAAATATCAAAATTTGAATTAAGTTAACTTTTTGTTATAAATCTATGTCATCAGGAATTGGCTCCACCGCTTGTAGATGGGACCCTGCCAGAAGTGGAATGCTGCCATCACAAGACTGTTTTCGCTCGAGGCTAGTCGCGTTCTGAAGTTAGTGATCCGTTTCTTCATGAGTGCTCGGAATCCGGGAACTCGCCCTTCTTCAAACATCTCGGTGGCACTGCAGTACCAGGACAACCCAAAAAGCGTTCGATACGAGTTGTTGTACTGTACTTCCATTCTTTTTAGTGATGCTTTCTTGAAGTTGGTCCATAGCTCCGAGGTATATAGGCTCGTGCAGTACGTGTTAAAAAGTTGCCTTTTTGCAGCTGGGCTGCACTTGTTAAATCTTCGAGAAATCATATTTGCCCTTATGCACAGTGATCTTCTCTGTCGCTCAATATCCGAGTCATCGCTGAGGTCCGCTGTTATGATGTGTCCCAAGTATTTGACCTCGATTTTTTCTGTTATTTATTATTAATTTTATTATTAAAAATAAAATTAATGAAAATAACCTACATAGTATTTTACGTTTCCTTTAAAGCTTTTTGGTTTTTTTTTTGCTAACCAGACGTTCAGTTATAAAGGTAACAAAAAATACGTTTTCGAGAGAGAATTTTCTTAAATTCTGCTCTGATACTTTATTGGATCTCGCTTTAATAAATTTAAACATTAATAAAGGTTTTGAAGTCATTAGGTAATCAATTTTAAACGCTGAATATGTTTTTTTTTGTTTTTCTGCTATTTTCAGGGGTTACAGAAATAACTAACATTGTTTTCTGTATAGAAATTAATACAAAATTATTACAAATTTTTACGAAATGAATAAAAATTAATGCTAATTAAAATTACTACAAATGAAATTTTTTATACATATCATTCCTTTCCTGTATGTTATATGACTGTATATAATACCGTATTCTTTATCAATGAACCGGTTGACGCGCTTTGTTAACCATAAGTTGTTATAATAGATTGTCTAGTCCTAGTCTGTAGATAGTTAGTAATAAGATAGAGCATTACTTTTCGACTTTAACTTACTTAGAACAGAAATACAACAAAATTGTATTCACTCTTCTAATATTTCTAACTTATCAAAAAATGTAGGTACCTACCTACTTGTAAACTAATCTGACTCGACACAGGATATCCCTCATCTCAGTGAAACAGGCATAGTTAAAAATATGTTTAAACGGTTCCATGCCAACTCAGAATGAAACCAACTCAGAACCTCAGGTCATTGAAAGCTATGAAAAAATAATTTTAAAATAGCCGGTAATTTTTAGTTTTTATATATTTTTTATCATGACTCTTAGTGACCTTTCTGATGTGGTTATGTGCTGGCTTCATTCTGAATTGGCAGGTCACCGTTCAAACCATAGACATATTGAAAGAGATCAACTTATATTTCCCTAACGCGTATACTCGTGGGAGATCCCACACACTTTTTTATGCTCCGAAAGCGTGAGCTTCTGCCTATCAGAATGCACCATTAAGCAGGGCAACTCAACTGCTTAACGACTCTGCATTGAGCATCGACATCTTTAATGTCACCTACAGAGAATTCAGTAACTATCTCTCGACACACATCACAACATAGTTAAACTGCCCCCATGCACTTTAAAAAAATTGTAATCGTCTCCATTTTTTTAGTGTAAACTGTTTTATTTAGAACCTGAATAAAATAAATAAATAAATATGAATATACGTGGTTTAAACCTTAGTATTTAATGTTTCTACCTAATAAACAAATTCGGTTTACCAATATTTCAAAAGTCACCACGGTGTCGGTACAGCCTAAAGTTTTCCGCAAATAATAACCGTCCGACCCGCCATCCGCAAACAAGTTGCGATAAATTTAATATCCAAAGTCAAACACCACGCGCAATTATAACTGTGTATCATAAACGAGACGGCAATTTGTTGGGGGTCATATTCGATTACCATCCCACCGTGTGATCAGCGATCGGTGAACAGTGATCAGCGATCGTATGCTAATTTTCCTTTATGGCCCGCTATGATTAATGGTGGCTTGTGGCCTGAACCTCGACCAACGATGAACACACTTTGTGTTCATTCCGTGGAACTTTAATCGAGAAGCATTGTGGCCAGGGGTCGCCCACTGATCACTTTGTTAAACTGTCGCGAGCAGGTACATAAGTTATTATACAGTTAAAGCATATGTATATTTTTGTCTCCTCCTCTTCATTCTGTTATATTTCTTATCTATTATTTTTTTTATATAGATATATAAAAGAAAAATAATATATATATGGTTTTCTCTTATTTACTTTTAATTATCTATTTTTTGTTTTATATATAAAAAAATGTTATTTTTTCTTTGCTAAATTGTGGTTTCCATGCGTTTATCCGCCTTTTTAACCCGAGTTTCGCTCTTAAAAAAGGTGTAAAACGTATTATTTAGTGTATAAAAACATCTAAATTATACAATTATATTAAATAAACATATATATATATTTGCGTCCTGTAATGTCAGGTTGAAATATGGCCTTTTTTCTGTTCGACGATTTTCAAAAAATACCCAAATAATTTGCTTTAATAGTAAAATAAATAGATTTTTTTAGTACTTTAAATAATTTGGTATGTTCGTTATTTTTTAATATTTATAAGAATAAATAATTGATCTGTTAATAATTCAATTTCAAGAAAAACGTACGTTTATTTTAACCGACCTTTATTCTTACGGTACGTATCAATTAAAAAAATACAAGTGTGCAGTTCACACACGGTAGAATTGAAACCTCAGAAAAATAAAGTAGACAAGAGTGGGGAGGCTACGAAGCACCGCACAAAGAGGAGACCGATTATTCTAACTCATTCTCTCACAGGCTCTTGTAAGATGTATGTGTTTTTCTCTTTTTAGTGTAGCTATTTTTAGTTTCATCGAGTTTCAAATCACAACGGTGCTAAAGAAGTTTTCACTTCAAAAAGTCTCCGAAGAACCAGCAAATTTGTGTTTCTGCAATAATGAACAGTCTGAAATGCGTACCCAATATTCCTAATGGGTTAACTTTTGAAAATTTCATGTTTTGGTTTTTCGACTCGTCCTGATGCTCAACAGCCCGACTTTGTTTACTTCAATATACTATAATTTTTGTTATGAAAAGTTTTATTTTGTATGTATATTTGTTATTTTTTTTTGCTACTGGTTTCGACACATCCGTGTCATTCACCATACTTTATTTTCTCCTTCGCACAGCATCCATAAATATTATGATAAAAGCCTATGGGGTCGATACAAAAATTAAAAATAGTTTTATTCGTCAGGAAAAAGATCGCCGCTTAATGTTAGGTTAAGATGAAGCCTTGCAAAATAATGAAAAATCATAAAAGATCATGTGTTTTGGTTTTGAAAATTTGGTCGCTTAGAAATATTATAGATGATTCAATTAAATACTGCGAGTAAAATATATCTTGGCCTTGGAAATGATCGAGTGTTTTTAAAAAAAAAAAAAACTTTCAAGTTTAAAATCTCCCTCTAATGAACCCCTTTTTGGATTAAGTTTTATTGTATAATATGGGAAATTAAGTTCTTTAGATAATGATCTTAAAGCATTTTAATATTTGTGCCAGAATTTCACAAAATAAAACAAAAGATTGCAATTTCATGCTGTCTTTTTCGGCATGAATCAAAATGGGCGGCGTTCAACGAATTTCGAATTGAGAATTAAACCTTATGGAGTCCGGCATAAATACCATGTGCATTTTGTATCGGTTAACGCCCCATCACTCTTTGGTTCCGTGAAATCGTTTTTAAATTTCTTTGTTATTATAATAAAAAATAAGTAAGAAAGGAGTTAATGTTTTTACGGGCCTTTACGAAATTAAACAATAGAAAACAACTCTCAAATATCTTGTCCAACCTTCTCAAAAAAATCTTTTCGAGTATTAATAAATCACTCCCAAAAAGAGGCGGGGTTTCCATTTTCGAATTTTTCAAGGACTAATGGATCACCTTGAGTGAAACGTATTTTAAACCTTTGGGTTCATGCCCCCTGCTTACGGATACAACAGTTGGTCAGTCGGTATATCTTGTATTGAGTTCAGTTGATCAATTATTTGTAATAACTATAACAATAATTCCTCATTCCTAACGATGGAAATGCATATGTTGTTGTCTCACTTCTCCTGAAACGTGTGGATGCCATCTTGTGTTTATACAGCCGGGTTTCCATGGTATCGAAGCATTCTTGTATTTCATTTTGTGTGACCATCTCGAGTTGTTTGACTCGGCCTCATTCTATAAGAGACGACATTGAAAATGATTTTATATCATGAAAAAAAACGTTTCTTTTGGCATCAAAATCAAATCGATATTGCCTAATTTTCCTAAGGGGGTTGCTTTGAATATCAATTGATACATTGAATATCACCCGGAATCGTTAGGAATAGTATTAATCTCTTCAATAAAATACTCTTAGTGAAACTTGATTAGCCTAAATTATAATCGGTCCAATGTATAGTTCTTATACTTGGCGTTAAAAAAATCAACCTGCAAAAAACCATGTATTTTTTAGTATATAACCTACATCTATTTTAAATGTCTCCCCAGTGAACGGAACCGTGCTACCAATCTACAAATTTGCAAAAAAAATGCTAAATTTCAATTTTGGAAACCGAAATTGATTTCGCACATTAAGTGCTTCAATTTCTTCGAATTTAAGAAAAATGTTTATATGTCCGTATGTTTGTGCATGATTGCCATCAAAAGTTAATAAAATGCATTTTCATCGCTATCTGCCGAGTTTCAGCTCGATGGGATATCGGGAAGTAGGTTTATTTCGACTTCCGAGATTCCGCGTCAAATAAACAAAAGTGAAATTCAAATAGATGTATTTTAAAAAATCAGGACCGCAAAAGTGCTATGAAGTCTCGGAATAGATTCCTACTAAAACATTAATTTGCCCATTTTGGAAGACTGAGTTTCATTCACAAGTTTCAAGGTTACCTCAGAACAAACAATTACGTCTTGGATTGCGTTTATTCTTCGAATAGTTTCACAATTATCTAAACTTCAAATCAAAATTAGAGGCTTTGTGAGTGATTTTAATTCGATTCTTGTGAGTGCTAATAGTTATTAATTATTATTAGTTTATAAATTCGTGATCCAACCGAAATAGCAAATTCCATCCCTTCCGAATTTTATATTAAAATTTTGGCAACAACTCTCTCTGCAAAACACACCACTTTCCCATTGAGCATACAATCTGCACCAATAAAACATGTTTATAATCACAATTTGATCAAATAGTTTAAACTATGAAAGAAAAAATCAGGATAATTTCATTTTAAACTCATAAAGCACGCATGTTTAGCGCGGTGCTTTAACTAAAGCACACTAATGGCAGTTTTGTATGTAACGTAATTATTTTGAAATGGCCTTTTCTTACTGAACGAAGCACGCACGTCTTTTGTTACCAAGCCAGTGGCGGGCAAATACATAAATCAAAAACCATTCACACGTTTATTTCAAATTGTAGAACAACTATTCGCAAGCACGAAAGTTGTAACCTTTTAATGTCCACACTTAAAAACGTAGAAACTTTTTTATACGTTTTTTGTGATTTTTTTATGTTTTATACATGGAAAAGTGTCCCAAAATATTACACCTGGAAACCACACGGCATGTTGATTAATTCTAGTAGATAGCTGCCATAAATAATAAAATCATAAATTGTGTAGCTTCGCTTTCTATATATCAGCACTGGTAAGCCAACCAGTGAGTCCAACATTATTGAATTATACTATAAAATGTAAAATAATGCATAAAAATAAAAATAGATAGGTACGTTGTTTGTGGTCAGTCTGTAGAACTCAATATTAATTTTAACTATGCAAATAATACGTCAAACCACACAATGATTGCTTTCTGTGAAATTTTTTTTTTTACAAAATTACTAGCTGGGGTACCCGGCTTCGCTCAGGGAGTTGTTGTGAGATTGAACTGACGTTCGAACCCACGACGGATCGTGCTTTATACATCCCCAGCCATGGGTAGCCCCACCCATACAAAAAAGGTTTCGAATGGTCCACAATGATCCAGAACATTCCACAACATTCGAGAGAGTTTTCTGCAATGTTCCACAATGATCGTGGATGTTCCCGAACGTTTCACACTATTCTGAACATTCCATAGCCAAAATGTTCCGGGATGTTCTGGAATGTTGTGGAATGCTCTCGAATACTCTCGAATGTTCTAGAAATTTCTAAAGGGCGAAGCTTTCAGCCCTTATATCTTCAAAAGCATGCCCTTCAGGTAAAACGGAAAATTCTTCAAGGATGGGGGATAGAGGACTGCCACAGCATATAACTCCCTTGATCGTACAAATACTCGTTTCTGAGTTTTAACAGCACGCACATTATGACAAAATGTTAATTTTAAATTGAATTGTATTTGATTTGTTTCTCTGCTTGAAAAAAAAATTAGAATCTCATATTGTCTACATTTTCTACAGTCATTGTCCAATGAATCCATGTTGTTGTTTTTAAATTGATGTAAAGACCATGGCCAATCAAAGAAACATTAGGATAACGACGCACAATGCGTGAAGTTTAATTAATTAATAAGTAGGAACCCTATGCCGCGCTGCATTCTCAACCATTTGGGCAAAGTTCCGTTTAACTTTAACCATCACTTAGTCTAGTCTTATACTGTGGATTAAAGTCTACATTGCAGGTTACGGTTAGGTTGATATTAAAGAGATAGTATTTTCGTGTTTTGTGCCTACAAACATAGATAATTAGACCTTTTGTGGCTTAAAATAAAAACTACAACCCGTGTTTTAATTATACCGCTTTTAATTTGCTCTTCCAAATGGCTTCTTTTAATAATGGTAAATTAATTGCTTTTTTCCCATTGTTTTTGAGGTTTTCTGTGATTCGTTTTGCCTTGTCATGTAATTGTAGTTATCAGATGTAGGAACGTACAGGCACCAGCTGAAAGTATTTTAAATTCAAAGGGACCCAACCAACAATTATGTGCAAATGTGACGAGTTTTGTTGTCTTTGTCTGGTTTTTATGCCCGGAGAATTTATAGGTTTTTCTCAGGTCTTTACGTAGCGGCCGTTACCGGGGCTAAACGGATTTTTATTGTTTTCAATTCATTGTATTTTATTAAGGCAATCATCGTTTTTAAAACCGAATAAAACGGTGACAACCAAATTGAGTATGATTGTAATAAAACCTTTCCTAAAATGTTCAAATAAAGGCATGGAAGAAAATATTCTAAATTGTATGAATTCGTAATAACAATCGTTAGGGTTTCTATTTTAAGATACGTGACTAACTACCGTTAAGTTTCCATTTCATAATATAACAAAAACCTTTGTAACTCGTTATTCATTACCTTTCATTTAATTTGGTAACAGTTAATCCGTCATTTTTTTTACGTGACGCGGACCACTCGTCATTTGTCAGTCAGCATTTTGAAACGAATCATTAGTCATGAAAAATTAGATATTTTAATGCACGGAGAAGCGCCGGTAATGGAGTATTGAAATAAAAAAAGAAATATTGTTTCGGCTTGTTAGAAGAGGGACGGACGCTAATGATTTCTACTCAACAGTCGAGTTCCCCAATGCCCAGCACTACCGGAGGCCACTTCTCTAAATGGAATGTGACTGTTATTATTATCTTCGCTGCTATTATTATTAGAATCGATTGTTTTCTTCGCTTCGGTGGAATGTATAAGGTACTCGTAAGTTAAGGTCGTGCAACACTTTCATCTGATTACTGCTTGTAGGCATTAAACTAATATTTACTCGATCCATCAAGTGCATTCAATGATTTAGTCTTATCTGTTGATAGCGAACATTGGTCTCATTCAAATAATGCACTTTAAGATTTACAAAATCTATTTCCAGTCCTGATGTTAATGTTTGTTTATCTGTTGTTTCAGTTGGTGGTGTAAGATGCGCGATGGAGCAGCGGTGCGGACGCCGCGTCATGTCACCAGTGGATGAAGCTGAAGCTCTGTACTGCGCGCGCTACCCCCCTCCCCCTGCCTCCCACCCTCACCCCGCCCAGCAGGCCCCCTGCCGGCCTCTGCTGCACTTCCCGCCCCCGCCCCATCACCCGCCACCGCACCTCAACCACAACAACAACCTCCCCCAGGATGACCGCATGGATCCCAGGGAGTACGACCTCCAAGAATGCCTTCGAGAAGAGGCCCACTATAATCAACACCATCAAAACTCATGCCACGACCGAGAAGAAGAATCCTGTCAAGGCTTCAACCGCAGAAATTACCTAGACCTCACCTGCGATAGAAGAATCTTCGAAAGAAACCATTTCGCCACGAGCTCGCGCCACGGGCCGGCAAGCCATTCAAAGTGCTACTCCGATGACGTGCAGAAATCCAAGACGTTCGGCCATCACAGGCACCACCACGCGCACTCTGCCTCGGAGCCTGTACAAGATGGAAGAATGTGTCAGTCGTATCTCGCGGACGAGCATGTTCTTACGACGGTTGAAGTTCACAATTACCCTCCCAAAGATGAGGGTTCGCCTACCGAATGCAACCACAGGTATAATAATTCTAAGAAGTACCTAGGTAAAAATTTGCAAAAACACAATGAAGACGAAGATAGTATTTTATCTTTAGACGAAAGGTGCGCGAGAGATTTAGACGAGATCTTACCAGCGAGGTTCGCAGCCCTTTCTGCGGGAAACAAAGATTCTTCCGTCCAATGGAATAGAGACAACATTGCCGCCACGATGGAGAGGTTCGAGCCCGGAGACTACTCCTACGCGTACTATGAACCAGGCGCCAACGCCCGCAGACTCAGTTCTTCAGCACCGGGATCTTCCCGTACTAATAATTGTTGTCAGAAAGCAACGATAAATATACCAAAAAGTTTATTACCAAAAGAAAGAACCGTGCGGCATACCTACTTAACTAGGTATGGTACCGAAGAAAACATATATGAAGAAATTACGGACGGGTCGAGAAATTCGTGCCAGAAACACAGAACGGCACACCAGCAGTCAATGATATCATTAAGTCAAAGTATCGTAGAGGAAGAAGTGAGGAGGGTAGAAAATAGGCATAAGAGAATATTAGGAGAATTGAATTTGTCTGTAGAAGCAATGTTGATGCCGGAGTCGGAGTCCCCAGATTCCGAAAAAGCGGAAGGAGGGGACAACCTGGAGGAACTGCTGAGGGTGGGCCCGACAGACGAACTGCTTTCTCCGGCCAGCTGCCACCCTCCGGACCTGGATAGTGGCTTCAGCGGAAGCAGTAGTGGTGCTAGTTACGTGGGCAGTCTTAGATATAAGCCTCGGGGGTCTCTCAGTTTGCCGAGAGCATCACCCCCCGCCGTCATCTACGGCTCCGGCCGAGGAGTGAAGATCGTGGATCCCAGAGACCACAAGGAGTTGCGTCCCAGTGATTGTAACAACACGTGCTCCAGAAAATCGGACGATAATATTTTGTCGAGCAAAATGGCAAACGGTGCTAATCACGATTCAAACTCATCGCAGAAGACTGGAGGATTCTGGAGCAAAAAGGCGTGGAAGAAGATCCCAGGTTTCTCCAGCTCCAACAGCATCAACAAGGCGGGTCTTTCTGGTGAGTTGAACATTCAATCAATGTAGATTTAACATCTCTTGCATTTATGATTTTCTTTACTAAAAAAGTTTATAGGTTTTGTTTCATTCTTTGATTTAATGCTGCCTTTTTAAAGTGACATCACAGCATCTCATGCTATAAAATATTGTCACACTTCAATACGTTTTCGTAAATGTCGCATGACGAGTACTTTTAATGCCTTTGTATAATAGATACCGTATCTGAAATACCTTTGTTGTACTTCGGCTTTATAGTATTTTTACTCAACAAAGCGTGATGTAGGAAATATTTTTATCACTGACATTAAATATACTAACATACGTGGATGCATTAGAATGGATTTCCGTTTTATTTGGACCGCATTCTTCCATTTATCCCTTTATATGGAAAACAAGAGAATAATGATGAATGGTTCCGCAGAAATGCAACCTAACCTATGATTATTTATCTCCCTGTCTGAGATTCTGTCATGTTTATCGGATTATTCATGGATTTCTAAGTAATTTGCAAAGTATTTGCATGCCGTGGGTTAGTTGTAGTTCACCTTCTCCGAAATCAGGGATCAGGTCTGAATAATAAAGCAGAATGGGCAACATTATGCTGTTGTTAGTCATTTAACGAGGTATCAATCTAGAAAATTGCCTCTAGAATTGAACTCGAATCGTGATCGCTGTAGCAGTCCCCAGTCTCTCGAACATTCAAGTTTTACAACGTCCCCGTACCCTGTACCTACTCAAATTCAAAGGAAATGGATATCTTTGGTTAAGATTCAATGGAGAATTTAAAACAATAATGATTTTAAATGTACAGATTTACTATATTTTTCCTAGAAAGTTTTCTGTTAATAATTATTATTATTGAACTCGAAAAATCTGGTAGTGTGTGGTATGGGGCGCGTAAGATCTTCTATTGAATTTTTATTTTAATTTCTGGATTTCGAATTCAAATTTTTTTGCATTTTAAGAATCTAAAAGTAAGATATAAATATAAAAACAGATACAGAATATTGTATTAGACCTTCTCTCTCATAACTAGAAGTTCCTGTGTTGAGGCGAATCTATGTTTTGAATATAAGATTTTCAGCGACTTTTACGGTTCAGCTTCAAGGCTTGAGGAGGATTTTTTCAGAAACTTCTATATTTCAAGAAATACTAGTTAGTTTTGTTTTCTGATAATTCCTGAAAGTCAAGATTTAGTTATTAAGTGATTCATTCTATCATATTTTCACTTGGGATGAACGAAGCATGTATGAAGTTTAAATTTATGATGGAAGTAAGTCTAAAGTCATGGTGTTTGAAAGAGAGAGTGCGAAAACAGTGTGCAATGTAGTTGTAAATAATGAATACAGGAGCAGATGGATGAGTTTGTGTATTTGGGAAGTATGTTTACGAGAGACGGGAAGGCTGAGAAAGAAGGGCAAATACAGGTAACTCCATTAATGGAGAACTGAACGCCATTGGCGCTAGCAAAAAACTGTCGAAAAAAGCGAAGATAGCAGTCCACAATGGAGTGCTGGTATCTACCCTGATGTAAGGCAGAACTGGCAGAGGAAGGATGAAAGTAGACTGGAAGCTGTAGAAATGAGGCGTTTGTGTGGTAATACCATTAACGATTGTGTGAGAAATGTGGAGATCCGAAAAGATTTCAATGCTGATGGAAGCTTAATAAGTAAAATTATGAAAGGGACGTTTAGATGGTTTGGGCATGTAAAGAGAATGGATGAATAAAGAAGTGTAAAGAGAATATATGATGCAAATATGAATGGTAGACAAAGTCCGGGGCGCCCGATGAAGACATGGAACGATCAAGTGAATCAGAGTACATATGAGACGATGTATGAATGTGAGTGAGGCAAAGAGTGTGTGCCAAGACAGAGTTGTTTGGCGGTCCGTCCTCTCTGCCCTACACCTGCGGGGGAAACGGCGTGATGTTTATTTACTTAGTTGTCCGAGGGAGTTTGGATTTGGTTGTAATAGATCTGCCAATTGTTTGGCTTTTCAGCATCGTATTCGATAAAATTCTATTAAACACCTCTCAAAACCAACAACAAGAATAATTTAAGTAGTACGAGTAATGTACAGTTACTGTTTTGCAAACTTTTCTATGAGCTCGGAGCGCTGCTACTGTTAATTTTAGTACGTTTTGCAAAAATAACTTACAGACCTGTACGTAATAAGTTCCCAATAATAATTCAGGTCAATAGTGACACCTCGTGAATATATAATATTAGTTTATCTGTAGTGAATACGTAATATTAGTAGATTTAACCCTTTCGGTCCGGCGTCGGCGCGTTTGTACGCCCGAGTGGTCTTTAGCCCCGCATAAATCCCCGTCAAATATAAATCTTCTTGTAAGGCGGAGCAGTAATTCTTTCTCGTACGATTTCCATTACATTAAGTATATTTATGCAATGTCCACTATGCGCGCAATACGCAATCATCCATCAGACTGTGTTCAGGCCACAGATCACCCGACTCAAAGAATGGAATTATTCTGCATTTTCATAAGATGGAATGACAATATCGGCCCCTCGAAATGATATTAACTATAAAATTATAATACAGAAACTAACTTGTCGAAGAAATATAGCAGATTCGATAATGTTATCTAAAATTACACATAACTAATCGATAGTACTGATCTTCTTCAACGCCTATCATTCCACGTTCCAAATCGCAACAGTAGACATTCGCTTACTTTGAATCTCCCTCTTTGCAAGACTAACTCCAAACTTTTTTATTTATTTTTTAAATCAGACTTTTTTTGGTTACCCAATTAGTAGAGAAATATTCTCGGGTCTAACTGGGGAGCTAGTCTATGTAATTACATATATAGATAATCAATAATATGCATAGTTACAAAAATGGAAAAATAATATTTTCAAAAATACTGTGAAATATTACAAAAATTTTCTACAATAAGAAAATAACATATAATTAAAGAAACAGAATATCAACAAAAATCAACAAAAAATCAACAAAAATAATAATAGCAATTTATAACTCATTTATTTACAGATCCACACATTCATTTAACTTAAATTATTACTACATTGACATTTTTAACTCGACGTTACGTGAAATAAAACGAAATCTCACTAAGCAACATGACTCAAACTAGGAAGTTCAATCCCTATATATTCCCGTCCTTTGCCTCTTAATCCTATTCCTATGTTCATCTTCCCCCCCCCCCTCCCATTTTTTTTTTATATATTGTACTTAACTAAAAATAAATTATTTAAGAAAATACCTTTATAATGTCACACTTTATCATTCACTATTTGGAAAGTATGTTTACGAGAGATGGGAAGGCTGAAAGAGATATTTAAAGAAGGGTGAATGCAGGTAACTCTATTAATGGAGGACTGAACGCCGTTGGCACCAACAAAAAACTGTCCAAAAACGCGAAACTAGCCGTCCATAATGGAGTACTGGTACCTACCCTGATGTATGGCAGTGAGGCATGGAACTGGCAGAGGAAGGATGAAAGTAGACTGAATGCTGTAGAAATTAGATCCCTGAGGCGTATGTGTGGTAAAACCATGTACGATCGTGTGAGAAACGCGGAGATCCGCAAAGAATGCAAGGCTGATGTAAGCGTAATGAGTAAGATCAAGAAAGGAACGCTTCGATGGTTCGGCATGTAGAGAGAATGAACAAGGAAAGGAGTGTAAAGAGAATATATGACGCATATGTGAATGGTAAAAGAAGTCGGGGGACGCCCGAGAAAGACATGACACGACCAAGTGAATCAGATACTTGAGTCGGGCCATGTCAGGAGTCAGAATAATAGAGGAGCATGTATGAGACGATGTATGAATGTGAACGAGGCAAGGAGTGTGGGCCAAGACCGAGTTGTTTGGCGGTCCATCCTCTCTGCCTACCCCTGCGGGGAAACGGCGTGATGGTTAGTTAGTTTTATCATTCACTACCATCAGTGGAAAGTTCATAATTGGCATAATTAACATCTTATTATTGTATTATTTTGTAATCTTTGATTTGCTGTCAACTTTCTCTAAAATAAATAAAATAAAAAATTTAATTAAAAAAATATTTTTTTCTGAATTATTTATCAATTTTAATCGTTAAATCGACTTAAAAAAACTATGAATATCAAAGAAATTTATATGCAGTGTCGATTTTTTTTACTTACATACACGCTGATAATAATAATAATTATTATTATTGGATAATTTTTATAGAGCCATTTTCGTGAGAAAATCACATCAAGGACGCTTTACAAATTCATTTATGCATTTCATCTATACATATATACTGTATACAGTATACAGACAAATAGATGTTTCCTTGAAGCATTTGAATGAAAATATGTTTTATACTTTGTTATTTGGCGGTACATCCTCTCTGCATAACCCTTCGGAGTCACTCTCTTATATTTTGTGTAATTAGGCATACCGTATTTTCCCTAAACCGACTCCATATTGTAAATAAGAACGCTGGGGGCCAATTGTCGGCGGATCAACTGTCATGGAACCGGAATGATTTTAATTGTTCGATGATTGGAATACTAGACTAAATTTAAAACAGAAGCTAGCGTAATAATTCACAGCCACATCTAAGCCGGTATTTGTTTCGGTGATTTATTTACCATTTCTTAAAAAGATATTAATTAGCTAGGTAATTCTTGATTTTTGCCTCAAAACTACATATTTAAATATCTGGATAAATTTAAAGATCTAGTAAAAACGTGGCTGGTTATCAGGTAAGGTACCTACCTAGAACCTTCGATCTTCTTGGAAAGTACGTACATAATTTATGAAAGAAAATTCTTGCTCTAGATAGCCGGTAGTTCCTTAAGCTAAATATATATATTTAAAGTTTCATTATTAATTAGAACCTTTTCACATCCCACGATCTCGAAATATAAAAGTACTAAACATTTTTTATTTTAAGACTCTTTTAGTATAGTAGTATTTTCACCGTATTTTTAAGCACTTTTATAGCTACGAAAGTTATAGAAATATACCTTGGGGACTGAGTGTAGACAAATCCTTTATCTCGTATATTTTTCTTTTCATCTGTCTGTAAATTCGTTTGTACGTTCTTTCCGTTTCAAGGTGGTAGCCGTTTTAATTATTCGATAAAGATTATTTTTGAATTTCACTTTGGAATCTTGGAAGTGGAAATAAACCCATTTTTCGACATCCGATCGAGATGAAACTTGGCAAATAAGCTTGAAGTTGTCATTGTAGAAAACAATGCATTCTATTAACTTCTGGTGGCAACCACGCATATGCATTGAGAAATACACATTTATCTGAAATTCGACGACATTACAGCACTTGATACGAAATAAATCTTCCAGTTCCTGGGTAGGAAGGTTCAATCCTCAGTCAAACTATTTTTTTTAGTTTTAAAAGATATTTGAAAACATGTGTAAATATGTGTTTATATAGATATTTTCTGATTCGCATTTTTTCTATATTATGGCACCTTGAGAAAATTTGAAAAAAAATAGTCATTGAAATAGTGACGTTCTGGACATTATCTCAATGACTATTCTGGACTTCATCACAGTGAGATTCTTGTTGTTAAATAAAGAATTGACAAATTGTACGTGAAATTCTTTATTAGATTTTTTTAAATAAATAAGGATTTGACCAATTTTATAATTCCTTATTTGATTTTTTTTAAATATTACACAAACTATATGATTTACGTATAATTAAATGTTTTTTTTTTTCATTTATTAATTTGAGAAAATCAGAAACATTATTTTTTGAATGCAAGGTTCGTTCGCGGAGCTGCTAGTACCATTATTAATCATATTTGTTTAATATTAAAATTAAAACTTTATTAATTAGCTTATGATTTATTTTTCCACTCTTTGAGTTTCAGAGAAGTGTGTAGGTACTGATATAGGTACTAAAGTCGCATGCGAAGGGGAGAACGCACCACCGCCTACGATTAAACGCGATCGTATCAATAACCCGTTATTTATTAATAATTTACATTTAAATATAATTTATAATCTCACAGATTTGCAAAAGTTTACTCGTTACTCGTGCCATCATAATTTTTACATTTTAAAATATGCGTTATGCGAGTCACACAGATCCAATGGCTATGATACAATAAATGTTCGTAGATATTATATTGAATTTATGGTGATGCAATTCATCATTGATTTTCAGTCAGAATTAAATTAACGCGATGCAATGCGATGTACATAAAACGTTAAATCAAGTGTTTTTGGTTTTTGAAAATTTGATCAAATAGATTTTATTTTTGTATGCATTATTAATTTTTTGATGTTTTTACAAGCCTAGAAAATTAAGCATCAGACCTAGAAAAAATCTCCTTCTTACGAACCCCTTTACGGATACGGCTGACTATGTTCGGAAAATATTCTAATATTTGTGCCTGAACTTCACAAAATTGTATGAAACATGTATTTTAGCGATTGTTTTTCTGAGTAAATCAAAACAAGCGAACGGGATTAAGCGGAAATTTCAACCTCCATGGGAAGTATGTGATTTCTTTTTGAAGTTAAACTTCTTTACGCCTGCTCGACTTGGGGGTAAGTTGGTGAATGCGTTACCAAAAGTGTGATGTTACGAAAAGTGTGATGCGAACGGTAATCTATGCGAACGGTGATCGTGCGAGGCGAACGGTTTTTTTTTCAATGTCAATGTCACCCCAATGTCATAGGTTATTTTATAAGTTATTGAAGTTTTACTTCAGTCGTATGTTCCAAAGCACACTCGTTTTTTTGTTTGTTTTTTATTG
The DNA here is from genome assembly GCA_917563855.2 of Limnephilus lunatus. Classification (NCBI taxonomy): domain Eukaryota; kingdom Metazoa; phylum Arthropoda; class Insecta; order Trichoptera; family Limnephilidae; genus Limnephilus; species Limnephilus lunatus. The sequence goes on from OU830599.1 coordinate 3,806,557, forward strand.
GCTCGCTAACAGAATATCACATTTAATTTATTTATTGTTATTAGTTTATTTTGTAGAACTATATTTTAATTATATTTATTTTATAAATTCAATAATATTATTATTTAATGTATAATAAACTGTTTTTATACATTAAATAATAATATTATTGAATTTATAAAATAAAAATTTTAAAAATCACATTTAATTATTATCTACATTAATTTACATTTTCAATACGGTTATAGCGATGATTCCAATTATACGTGAGCACACCATTCATCTCAACATTCTTAGTAAGACTAAAAGGTTCTTAGAATTTTACAAATTGAGTGCCCTTAACGGAGATATTTTCTTACTTTCTCTACAAATATGCTCAAAAATACCTACTAATATCAACAAAAATATTCTTAAAGTATCCGAAATATGCTAAAAATATCTCAAAAATATCCACCGATATCAACAAAAATGTCCTTAAAGTGTCCGGAATATGTCAAATAAAGAAAGTAATGATGTTGTGCCTCTTGTGCAATGCATTTTCTGGTTAGACAAAAAATTACGAAGATCCACTGCAAAAACGCTGTCCACTTTCGAACTACCCGATTTCGGTGTAGGTCTGTCAAAAATTAATCTAATAATAAATATTGGAAAATTAATTATATGTTTAAATTCCGTCGTAAAATTTCAATTTAAATCACTCTGTTGTGCGTTTTACGATAATGGTCCCAACCCTTTGTACTTTTTATTTGGAGTCATTAATTGGTCGGGATTTGAAAGGGCCCTTTCCATAGTGGCTAATAGCAGTCTCCTTTTAGAGTCGGTGCCCCTTTATCCCATAGGAGCCCATAGACAGAGAATGGCTATAGACTCTACAGAGTATAGAGTTCATGTGGCTGCGGCTCGCCCTTCCCTGCGTTAGATAAGGCGGTCTGCTAGGGCCTACGAAGCCTCCGCTGGTACTACAGTCTGTAGTCTATACCAGAGGTCGGCAATTAGTTTTGGAAGCGAGCCGTATGAATACGTACATTTTTTGGAGTACCACGCGACCGTCGACATATCTCGTGCGCGTGCGAGCCTGCTCACTTAGTGCGCTTGTGACTGCTCATCGTCATCGTGTTTCATATCGTGTCTAGCATCATCGCATGCTAACAATATTTTTCTTCAACGTCCCACCCCCCATCTTAATAAAAAAATGTAAGACAAAAATAACATTGTTAATATTACATGTTTTGTAATAAATCGACCGAACGGTTGGTAACGGGATAGTTATTGGTTCCGACTTCGGCGTTGGCTGGGTCGATCATTGGTCCCCTATCATTGCAAAAGCCACATTTTTCACTTATAATGATAGAAGTGGATGGATTTTTAACATTCTGAGATTATTTACATGCATGACCAGACGATAAAAGCACGGCAGGCGACACAAATTGTCAAATGGTCATTACATGTTTTTAAATATCACGACCAACCAGTTAACATGGTTACATATAGTTATTAAATCCCACTCGGCAGTTGCCCTTTCTTCAAAACTTACATTTATGTTTTCTTCACAAGAATTAGAGATGGAAAAATATATATTATGATTGTGACGGATGGTGCGCCAAGTATGGTGGGAAGGAACAATCGCTCGATAAGAAACTTTCCATTCTAGCCCGCGGGCACGGACGTACAAAATACATGGACTTGCCCTTACGTACTAAAAGGCGTGTTATTTCCCCCTCCCATTGGAACCATTTTTCGGAACCGGCTGGGCTTGCGAGAGCCCCGCGTTAATCTAAAAAATGTGACGTCATCATTCTTGTCCGGACCAGTGTCGAGCTCTTATCGTACATTTTACGCACGGACGTTGTATGTCTATGGAACACATACTATGACATCGAGATACATGGCGACGCGAAACACAAAGCCGCTGTTTACTGGTTTAAGTAAATCATGAAACATTTGTAAAAGTGTCTACGGAAACAAAATATTCGACTATGAAAATACTTACCTGAACCTTACTTTGCGAATTAGGACTTGACACATCTGTTCATAACGTGGCAAGCAATTCGCGCTCCCATATAAAAAGGTCTATTCATTCAAAAGCAGATTTTACTTTCAAGAACTAAATGGTGATATTATAGTGCGAGGTGCCTATATACTGTTAGATTGATTTATTGGCGAATCACAAGTCTCTTTCCTCTCTTCGTCCCGCCATAGTTGGTTTTTACCCCTCATCTGTAAGTTCTCGTCTAGCTATTTGTATGTCTATGCCCGCGGGTCACCAATTTCCGATCGCTGGTCTATACACTATGACTATTCCCTGTTCTCTGTACGGCAAAGGGCAGACCGGTAGATAACCTATTCTTCCATTAGCCGCTATTATATTATGACCGTAACCATTTAGCCGCTTGATCCGATTTTAGGGCTCGCACAACACTATTCATATCATCCATCTCAACTATATTAGTTAACAGTTATTACCTGGCTACCAAATCTATTTTCTTATTGAACTATTAACATTTTTTAGAATATGGCACTCAAAACACAAAAAAATTCTTGTCAATAAAGTAAAAATCCCTCCCCTCACTATAATATCTTATGTTCATTTTTTAAATCGAAATTTTCAATAATTTTTTTTTCCAAAATTCAATTTAAAATAACTGTTTTTGATTTTGACGTATTGTATTTCAATATTTCGTAGATTGACGTTTCTCAATTAATTACCTAAACATTAATTTAATAAACATTTTTCAACATTTTAAGTTACGCGTTCTTGGCGTAAAAAAATAAATTTGATTTTTAAATATGTGTTCATATTTTTTAACAACCTCCTTTCATTTTCCTTACATTTGAGTGTTCGCTTTATAATATTTACCTATAATGTACGCCTAATCAATAAATTTATTGAAAAGGGTTTTTCTCGTAGCAATTTAATCGCCTTGCAAAATGAATGTTCGTGAATCGTGGAATTTAATATAGGCACTATTAAAATTTTTAATTTATTAAAATAATTATCTCATGCAAAATTTTAATCAAACATTCCTTGAATATTAAATTTAAAAGGCCAGCTTTATGTTAAATTATTTTAGATGGAAATAATTATTGAATATCTACAATATAACTTACATAAGAACTTACAATTTTGCTTTCATATCTTGAATGGGATTCTATTTAGTTGCTTTTAAATATCTAAAAACTTTATTTCTACTATAATAATTGATCAAATGAGAGATTTTTTCAAAAAAATTGGCAACCCTCAAAAGTTTTCGTTTATCATAGGCAACCAGCCACCGGCTTAGTCTTGTATCATTTTAAAAAGCTCTTTCCGTAGCCTTTACTTCAAGGGTAAACAATTCCGTGTTTGGGGCTCTAAATGGAAAAAAAACCTTTTAGGCGCACACCCCTCGGCAGACAAATGGTCGTAATATCAAATTTTAAAATAATCATCAGATATTTTTATACAAATTAAAACAATTCTTCTTTATTCCTTTTGCCTGTGTATGTTTTCAATCGAAATTATTAAATGAAGCAGACAGATGATGGATTAAAGTAAACTGAATGCTTTAAAATTGGGACATTTCAGACGTGTGCATTGAAAAATAATTAATGACCGATATACAAATTAGGCAAAAACAAGGAATGTCAGTAGTTAAAATCCCAAATTGTAGTAATAATATCAGTGGCATAACTGTGTATATTTCAAACTTTAATATTGTTTTAGCAACAACAATCGCTGTCAAAAACTGGTTATCGTAGTTACTTACCGTAATAATAATAATAATAATTGGATAATTTATAGAGCGCCTTTTTTGTGAAAAATCACCTCAAGGGCGCTGTACAATTTATTCATAATTCTTAGGTTCTATATAACTTTAATATTTACAAATGGATACATAAACATACTTACCTGCAGGTCACTTCCGATAAACACTTTAATTAGAAAGTTTGTGCTTGGAGAAGATACGGCTTTGCTCGCGGAGGACATTATATTTAAAACACTGGACATTGCATGATTTTACATTTGCTACCCCCATCACTATAAGTATTAAATTTTAAAAGATTGGTGGCAAAAGTGGAGTTGATACTATCAAAATATGTATTTTAAAAGACTGGAGAATTTAGGACTCTTTAGGTCTGGAGAATGTTACTAAAATGACCTTTAAAAACGCTTACAAATAGTTAGTTTTTACTTTATTTTTATTTATTTATTTTTTTATTATTATTATTTTTTTAATTTTTTATTATTATTTTTTTTTTTTCTTTTTCTCTACATTTTTAGGTTACCGTAGTTAGTTATACTTTGCAAACACTGAAAAAGTGAAAATTTGTCTTAATTTAGTTACCTCTTTGTTGTACGATAATAATTCTTCATTACTATATTACATATTTTCATCTCTTTGTCAAATACGATTATAATGAGAGCTTTTGTTACATTCGAACTTGACACTTCCCAAATAATCTCACGATCCCTCGTAAAAGCTCCCAAAAGAAGATTTATTGGATGCAGTGGAACAACGCACGGCAACACCATATGAATAACGAAGAACACATTTGTCCTAATTCCGACCATTCTATCCAACTGGTAACTGAACCCGTATCTAATAATTATTATGTCACAACGAGTCTTATAAACTCCGCTTTTAAAAACATTCCCAGCCAACTTTTGAATAATAATCCAATAAAACCTTGGCGCAATTTAAAAGTTTTTACTGAATGTTTTTGCGTAAAAAAAATTTAAAAGTCCATAGAAGTGTATTGTGGGCTTGTCCGTGTTTTTTTACGTTAGCTCCATACAGGAGGCCCTGAAGAAAACAATTTCTCTCAAAAGGGAATGCTGTGTGGAGGGTATTTTTATGGAAAAGAAGGAGTGGATGTTCTGGGATGGAAAAGGTATGATAAGTAGGTAGGAATCTGGGAGTCAGTGTGTTCAGGAGTGACGTGTATGAATCCATCCCTCCAACCGCGATGCAATGCCATGGGTCTAAAGGTCTAAAGAGTCTGTCAGGAGCATCTCTCAACCAGTCTCTCTCGCCCGGCCCACCACCCAGTAGGTGACCTGAACAAACCTCACCCTTACGAACCCGGACACCTATGATAAGTCACCAAACATAGCGAACCAGTTGTGGTTACAATGGCAGAGGTGTTCGTTATCCAATAAATGATACCCACACCCACCTCCCAAATTGTGCCTAAAGAAAGCAAAATAATTCCTTACGCCTGGTAAGATTGAAATGAATCAAACATTTTTGAAAGTGTTTATAATACCGCACACAATTTCGGACTTCTTCAAAATGTCTTGAGCCAGTGGGACGATGACATCCCAAATAGGGGTACGTTTTAAGGCTGGGGGGAGTAGGAAAGGTAGAAAAAGGGGAAGAGGAAGGTTGAGAAGAACCTGGATATTCAGATCTGGTCACTTAACAGAACTGCGACATTTCAATGGTGATCTTTCACCAGGGCATTACAACAAACTGGCGCAGCCGGTAGGATTTATTCTGGACCAAAACCTTGAAGTTGCAATAGTTTATTAAAGTCTCAATTCCGTGGGTAATGGGTCATCTATGGGTAACCTCTTAAACTAATATCTAGGACTGGGATATCACACTTAGGGTAACACCATTTTTTAACACATAATATAAATCGATATGTGTATATTTTTTTAAAATTTGTATTGTTTGTTACAAAATGCTATTTCGTAAGTGAGTATTTTGTTTTTCAAAATTTTCAGAATTGTACCAAATACGTTCGTACTTGTGATTCCTCAAATATCGATTACTTTTCAATTAGGTACATTATTCAACAATCGGTCCATATAACTGTTAGAATTTTCTTCTCTCATATAAGACTTTAATTCTCATTATGCTCGATACTTGACACAATCGCCGTAAAAACTGGAAAAGAAATTCACACTTCTCGAACCAATCACTTGCAATTGACTTTTTCCAATATAAATTTATGTCACAGCTGTCGATTTCATGTAGCAGATGGTAATGAGTTAACTTCTGACTTCCTTGATAATAATACGTGCCTTAAATATTTAATATTTCTTTCTCCGAGAGCAATCCTGAATATTTTTCGCAAATTAAAAATAAAAACCTAAGTGTCTACACTTGACAGGATTAATTAAAAATAATTCCTGCACTTGAAATGGTTATCGGTACTTGGGCCATAGAATTGAAAATCAATGCAAAAAATTTATACCCTAAAAGAAATGCGGTATTTAGAAACTGGCTGTTTTTGTAGACTTAATATCCTGGCCCTTCATTCTTCCCTCTCCTTCCCATCCTCGTTCTCACCAGTCTCTCGACATACTCCTATAATTGGGGCCATAATCCCACTGACTTTGAGCAATTGTACACTTCCGCAGTGTTTACTTTAAACATAAAAAAGGTTTTTTCGTTGTTAGTTTTTGAGGTGTTATGCCGTGTTGCGCTACCTCCTTCTATAGTTGACGTTTCGGACAGCGTTGCAGTGTCCATCATCAGGGCAGATCCGGTAGATCCGACGCTGTCCGAAACGTCGGCTATAGAAGGAGGTAGCGCAACATTGCATAACACCCCAAAAACTAACAACGAAAATACTTTTGGCCGTGAAAATCTAAAAACTTAGCATAAAAAAGGTTGCCTTATTTTAATAATTAAATATTTTCATTCTTGATCCCCCAAATTCGAACCTTTTTCGTAGCCAACATGTGTAAATTTTAAATGTACAAATATGCACCCTTTGTTATGCTAAGTAAAACAACATTTTTTGACCATTTTTTTGATAGGTATCATTCGTTTTGGTGTATTTTTCCTTGTCATCAAATGATTATTTTCTCTCATTGTTTTTTTTTCATTTTATTTTTACGACGCCTTCCTGAACAAACAATCCGATGGCCTTCGAATAAAAAATAATTTAGTGTTTCCAATTTTACAAGCGCGTTCTTAAAATATAAAAAGAAAGAATCGGGCCGAGGACTAAGAAATGTGGATAAGCAATAATTTTGAATGGGCTGTTGTCTTCCGAACAGTATATTGATTTGTCTGAAATTCGGTAAGAACATTGATACCTACGTCACCGAAATCAGTTATTTCCGATGACCTTTGTACTTGTATTTTTATCCTGGTATCTTTGTTAAAATCTAAAATGTTTCCTACATACAAGAACATAAAATCGGATGTTCTACTTTTAGATATTATTGATTTAATGCATAGCCAACTCATTTGATTTCAGAGAGATTAATAAGTAGGTATCTTTTCATATGGTTTTAAAAATTAATTAGTTTTTAAAAAATAATTAGTTTTAGAAACGAATTAATTTAAATCATAAAAATTGTCTTTTAAAATCCAGAAATTCAATGAAGTTATATATATTTTATAGCAAAATAATCCTTATTCTTTGTTTGAAATTTGTATTTTTTTTATTAGGTATTCATAAACACATTTCTCATTTGGCATGCCTAGTTAAATTCTCTGTGATTTTTCACTTATTTGTAATCTGATAATTTTAACATATAATTTAATAAATTTTGTACATTGTACAAGATGAGTACCTACGTATTGCTATGGCAAATATAATAGAAGAGCTTTTAATAATTTAATGGATCTTAAATTGGTTCAGTTTTCATTATTGCAATTAAAGAGCGTCTAAACCTGATGTAATTTTAATTTAAAAAAAATAATTAGCTTTCTTTTCTTGAGCTTATTTGCTGTAAGCTCTGTTGGAACCTTTAATTTATCTCTCATAACGATGAATGTATCCGAAAGACAGATTACAGCATGGCAGGATATTGCATTAACACAGTGATATTTAAGAATGATTAGTTTGATAGCAAACTAGAAGAGCATCTTTTGTATACAAAACTATTAATTATTTGTATTTCTATTTAAAGCTGGTCAAATAGATAAATTTCTCAACTTTAAAAACAGACAAATTAGTGACAGACCGGATCAAGTAAGAAAGCTCAAGTATCTAGTTATGTCTTCGTCCTATGAACGAGCAGCAGTGGCGGTTCTTCACAGGGGGACAATTTAGACAGTCCCCACCAGTTACACTCGAAACTTACTAAAGGAAATAACAGTCTTCACCAAAATGAATGAATGCCTTAAACATTTGCAGAAATAAAATACAAAAAATTATTTCGGATGATTTGAATAAGACCCGACGCGCGTACAGCGAATAGCGTATGGCATATGAGAATAACGGATAGCCGACCAGCGCCCGAATCATCAAAGTCGCAGAAACTACTCACTTGGGGGACAATCCGAGCTGTCCCCTTAGGCGTTTTGATTCATTCCTTGCGTTTCTTTCACAATCGTATTCAATCCGAGAACCGCACACGTGCACTCGTAAATGAATTTCAAATACCGTGGGGATAATCCAATGAATCCCCACGACAACTGAAAAACTTCATCATACAAACTAGTGAACCATTTGTTTGCGTAGTTTCGGGCGGGAATCGCTCGCGTTCAATTTAAGTTCGATAATAATCTTACAAACTAAAACTGTTATTTTTATTGTACTATATTGTAAATTGGTATATATCTATAGACATTATATATTATTATGTGTTAAGATATCCGATTAGCATGATTAGACCATATCTATTCTACGGGTGGTGAGATTATGGTACAGTACTTTAAAAAATGTCGATCCCCACCATCAAAGAAGTGCTCGAGTCGCCACTGGTAAGCAGTGAACAGTGAACTAAGTTGACTAATGGTCTGAGTATAGCCGTAGAGCGGGTCGCGACAGTTTTCTTCATTTTACGGCACGACATATCAGAACGTTATTTGTAACTTGGTAACTGTTCCATTAAGATGCAGCCATCTCTGCTAATGGATCTTTTAAGATGGGATTTATGTTTTTATTGTGTCTACCAGATGGATTTATGTCGAGGGGTTCCACTTGCTTTGATATAACTGTGAATTAAACTTTTGTTTCAGCCGGGACAATAAAAAATGTTGGCAATGAAGCGTAGTTGTTTGGAAAGTAAATTTACCCAACTTTTAACCAAATTTATAGCCTGCTTTGCTACAAGTAGATACATTATGAACATTATTCAAGAATATCTTATTGAACTGAACTCAAAATAATACTGTAAAAATTGTTAATAATTCAAGATTTTTTATATTGACATTGTTTCTTAATACGTTAGTAATCATTGATTGTATGCATGTAATCTTATGTATAAATATGCCTGTGAGTGTGTTAAAGTAATGTTACGTGCCTTTGAGTCTATGCCTGTGATTATGTTGCCTGTGTTATTTATTTATTTATTTATTTATTTACGGACAAATAGTCCATTAACAATAACACGAATAACAAAAGAGAGATGACAATGAAAGGAGAGTATGTACATATATATGAAGTTATAATTTTGAATCTTAGTTGTAAGTCTATCGTATTAATTTTATTTTATTGTATGCTTATATGTACAGCGCCCTTGAGGTGATTTTTCACAAAAACGGCGCTTTATAAATCAGCCAAGTATTATTATGAAGAGCATTGACAAAATACATATAATATAAAAGTTCATACAGAAGATAGTATAATATAAATACATATAATATAAAAGTACATAAGTAGCTTGAAGATGGATTAAAAATACTTTAAAAAATCACATTGCGTATCGACTGCAGAAAATCGTTTAGGCTTACACCAAAAAATTCAGTGCTTTGATTTGATAAAGGAGAATGATATCCATAATTAGTAGAATGTTGATTGGGAACAGCAATTCATTATTTCGGAGTCTACGGGAAGGGATGTTGAACTGGATGAGTTGCAACAGAGCAGGTGTGTCAGTAATACTGTTGATAATTTTGAAAATGCATAATATTTCAGAGTCCTTTTTACGTTTTTCTAAAGACGAAAAGTTTAAAGTTTGTTAAATTTCATCATTCGAGTACTCGCCTCTTTCAAGTCCTAACCTCCAAGCAATTCCAGATTCGATGTAATAAATGTGGACGGCATAGAAAGGTGACCAAATAATACTAGCATATTCAAGGTGAGGGCGAACCAGCGAACAGTAAAGTTTTAAGTGTACTTATATGTTTAAAGTCAGAAGTAATTCTATGAATGAAGCCGAGTAGTTTAAGTGATTTGTTTAAATGTTATTGATGTGATCACGGAAAGAAAGTTATATCTATATGTCTATGTATTTTATGCCTTAGTCACTTGAAATGTTATTCTTCTATATCGATTTTCTATATTGCGGTTTCTCGTTTCATGTGGTTTACTGTTATAAATAATGTTATGAAATTGATTTACTGACCAACGGATTTGGCAGTATAGCGGGTGCTTATTATGAAGAATAAAAAATAAATAATTTCAAAAAGTTTTTACATACAACATTAGGCGGCAGTCTTTTAAATGTTTTTTGAAAGAGAGCAATATTTGGGTTTTATCATCAATGCTTCTGATTTCTTCCGGTAGACGATTGAAAAAGTTCTTCCCTAGTAAGTGTTATAGAGTTGTGCAAAATAGTATTTAATTTTGGGCATAGAAATATATATTTAAGTCGATTTTTCAGTTAAAAATTGGTATTTGTTTTTTTCTTTTATAGTTTGAATCAAAAATTTTTTAATATATAAATCTTTAAATGTAGGTTCTTGAAACTCTTCGAACAGGCAGGCGTTCAGTTGGGTAGTCGAAAAATTGGGTAATCTTAAGTGCCGAACAGGTGTCATTGAACCAGACTACTACTGAAAATAAATGTAACAACTATAGTGTAAATCTCATGTGAGGGGGAGGGGAGATCCCACCAAATCTCACATAATCTCACCAAGGGGGGAGGGAGTCTAAATTGAAAAAAAAAACATTTCCCGTAGTTAATTAAATTATAATTTTATTACTACGAAAAAACTTTAAAATTTTCCAAAATGTGTTTTCCAGTTTCGTATAAAGTGTAAGTAATACAGTTTAAAAAAACTATCGGAAAATATGTCTACAGACGTCCCATATGATTTAGATTTAGATGTGAAATTTTTACATCTGCCCTGATGATGTACACCGTAACGCTGTCCGAAGGAGATAGGTCAACACGGCATAACACCCCAAAATAAATAACGATAGTGTCTACGTCCGTTTAAAAAATCAAATGAAAATGGAATGGAAAGAGTCAAGTCTACTTTCAAAAATTATATTCCATTTTGGGATACGTTCAAAAACAGCCAATCTCTTTGAAATTGAATTGCAAGATGGAATCATTTTTTTTATGATTTGATATTATTTTGTCTAAGCCCGAGGGTTAATCTAACATTATTTTGTACTAACTGTGTGTGGGTATCTATGTATACATATAGGTACGAGAGTGTGTGATAAAATTACCATCCATTCAACACTTTCAAGTCGCATTTTGATTTATAGGCTCAAATTACACGGGCTAACTGACAGTTGAACTCGTTGCCCTCGATACAAAACTGCAAGTCTACACAGGCCGGAACATCGCGCTGTTCCCTCGGAGAGGTTTTATGATTCGGGGGGCAGGTCGTACAATTTGACGATCGAACCGAACACATTCTGGCACTTAGTTTTATGGCACTATTCCTGTACTTCCCCACTTCGACATCTTCCCCTCCCCTCACTTGGCGGGAACGGTATGCCTTGAGAACCTCCTTCTAAAGTTAATTCCTGACGGCTGGAGATGGTGTTCAATGAACACATCCTTTCGCTTATCTGACCCCTGTTGTTGAAGTTTTATCTGTAAACTGGTGACCCCGACCTCCTGAACATGCATCACACCAACTACACCTACCATCAGCATTCTCTCTCGCGGCGAGATAATATTATAACATTTTACGATGCCCTTAAAATGAACTCCTACATTTAAGGCCATTTCGGTTGGTTCCATAAACACAGATGATTGCTTGATCGCCCTTTTCATACGCTTTTTTTATGAATTCAATGCTCTCATAACACGGACAATTAATTATTACTATTGTGTATACGTACGTTAAAGCGGTTAATAAATGACAAGAATTGATACTGAGTACAATCAAGCAGTACTGCATTGTTTTCCTAATGCGTCACACCTAAAATCTCCTTTCTATCTTATCTACATATTATAAATTAAAGTCCTCCACCGCGTATGTCTGTCTGTTCGCGATAAACCCAAAAACTACTGAACGAATTTTCATGCGGTTTTCACCAATAGATAGAGTGTATCATAAGGAAGTTTTAGATATATAATTTGTCAAGGTTTTGTGTAAATTAGTTGAAATATATAATTAAAGGAGAATGTCTGCACGATATGTATGTAAATTAACAAATGGCGGTGTGAGTTAAAAGGTTGGGTAACCATCCAGTATATGGCGTTGTGTATCGTTAGCCATAGACCGCGTAGTCGGGTCAGCTAGTATTATGTAAAAATCAATATTTTGGTTCGTATTTTATGCGCTGCCATACCATTCATCCGATTGCTACGAAACTTTGGTGAATAGTTGTGCGCAAGCCGCGATGGTATCTATATATAATGGTAAGCTCTGGCTTTATGAAATTAGTGGTAATTAAAATGTGTGTTTTTTTTTTTTCAAAAGAAGCAAACACATTGTGACTTGACATTTTTAAATAAATAAAAAGAAAATACTTTGTTTTACGTCACTTTATTGATATTTTATAGTCTACCGGTTTCGGTACCTCCGTACCATCCTCAGGACTGTTATAAAAATACTAATTAGTTACGGGTTAGTATTTTTATAACAGTCCTGAGGATGGTACGGAGGTACCGAAACCGGTAGACTATAAAATATCAATAAAGTGACGTAAAACAAAGTATTTTCTTTTTATTTATTTAAAATGTGTGTATTTCATATATTTCAGAGACAGGGCGGGAAGGAAGGAGGTGGGGTGCGCGGGAGGGGCGAAGGGTGGGGGAAGGTGGGGAAGGTAAAAGAGGAACGAGGGATGGGATGGGGATGCACGGGAAAGAAATGGAGTTAGAAAATTTTTATTTATGGAATGGTTTTGCAACGCGTGCCGGGTACCAGCTAGAATATAATCAAGTTGAGTGTCTGTGGCGGGCGGGCGGTCTACGTGGCGACAATTTTGTTCATAAATTGATGAAAATTTGCACACTAGACCTTTAATACAAGAACAAGTCCATTGTGCATATAAGATTTCGAAAAACCACTCCTATTCCATTTTCCTACACAAAAAGCGTAATTTTCATATTGCTTGATGAAATTTTGCACACTTGACGATAAAAATAATTAGAAAATTACTGTCTACATCAGATTTCTAAAAACTCGACGTAAAGCCCTGGCATCGCTGGGGACTTCAGCTAGTGCTTAAAATATAAATGAAAACACGTAATACTTACACTTTTCGATCCCTAGACTGCCTAGATGTATATATATTTTTTTTTATTATTTAATCTCGACAGGTTTTCACCAAAACAAATAATAATTATCGTCTTTGGAAATGCTTTGCGCTGGGCCATTTAACTCAATGTCTTTTATTACGAAGTGTTTAACTTTAACCGCAATCTTTATTGTACTAAAATTAAAGCAAGTACCTGCCTATTCTAAGAAAATTAAAAATACTTATTTTTATATGTTGTTCATTTCACTCAACGACTCAACCCTTTTCAGCTTTTACAACTTGCGAAATGTAACATCTTCTTGAAGCGTTATTTCTTTAAGTCTAATCGCGAAGTTTCCTAATGTTCTCCTCGAATTACCCTGCTCATGCTGTGAGTGTAGTAAATTGTTAATATTCATAACGTAATAGTGACAGGGACCCAGAAGAGGGCCCCGATGGAATGTGCCAAGACCGCCGAGTGTAATTGAGTAACAGTTTATGAGAAAACTCAGATCAACACGGGACAAATTAATGGGGGCGGGTTGCGGACCGGCCTGAAGTGAACGAGATTAAGTTTTCATTTAAATTTCTGTATGCAAATGGTTATGGGGTCCATTATCAAAAATCTAACTGCCTTCTTAGTTCTAACAGACCGAATATAGGAGCCGATTCTAACTTTTTTATTTCACTCTCTGTACATTCGAGAGGCCATTATGCATTTATTGCGAGAAGCGAGCAAACTCTGCAAACACGCCAAATCAAACTTCTCCATCTCTCTCGTGATACGAAATGATGACAAGTCTGTTTGTTTTAAAAGTTTGATTAAATATTTATCGTTGGCAATACAGAAAGATTGCGTTTTTTTATGCGAGGCGTTGGTGCTCTAAATTATATAAATTTAAGTGCTAGGTAATAATACTTCTCGAATTCAGAATTGAACATTGAATGTGGTAATAAATGCGCTCTCTGCTAACTGCGACTGTATGGCGTGGGGGCAAGTCTGGCTCTACGTTACACCTTCGGGTTTCTGTTCGACATAAATACATTAGCATACATTATTCACGTAGCTCGTGACAAGGCTGTTAAAATCCCCCAATCACAACCGAAATAACACCCCGCTGCAATCTTCACAAATAGGGTGCTAACCCCGACGAACTAAAAGCATGCATTCTGATAATCAATTTTCTTTATCTTGATTTCCACGCCACCCTTCATAAAAATATTACAACGGAGCCTTTTCTACGTTTTCTTTTTACACTTTGTACGACGGCTGTTCGCTTTAAATCTGGCAAAGGCGTGAATACGCTCAGTATTTAATTTTTAGTCAAAAAAAAAAATTTTTGAAATGGAACTTAGTGCAGAAATAAACCTAATAACGAATTGTCTAGAAAATTGTAGACATTCTTTGCTTTATTTTTAACTGAAAGCTTTGCTTAATAAGTTGAGTGCCGATTGTCATCCGGGTGACAATATTTCAAGCATATGCGGCCACTAGTCATGAATTTTTGATATCGTCATACAAGAAAACTTTTATCCAATACTAGCGAGTTCCCGGCATGCGTTGCTATGCCACAAATAAAGAAATTGTTTCCCCCTGCGTGTCTTTTCTTATTCGTCCCGTTCCCCTTCCGTCTCCCTTTCCCCTCCCATTTCTCCTTCCTCTCAAGCGTTCCCCCTCCACCTTCCTTCTCCACTCTCCCGCAAACCACCCTGCCGCGATCCCCTCCCCTCTCCCGCGTTCAATATATTCAGTCTCGGTACATTCAGCTTTCAAACAGCTCGCGTGCCACCTATTGCAATTTTTTTTATAAATTTTTATTATTTACGTGTTACAAACATTCATGTTTGTATATTATAAGAACAATCATACAAATTTGGTACCTAACATAGGTGCCTATTTAAAATAATATAATTTTCAATTACATTCAAAGTATTCGATTTTGATTAGTACCATAAGTGAGTACTTCGATTAGTTAATTTAAAATGTTTATTCGAATATTGAATTTTGATTGAACAATCGATGTTTGAAAAATGTCATTTTCAAATTGTGACATTTTTGTAAGAGTTTTAGTAATGAATAAAAAAACTTTTCAAATGTATTGTCATGTGGTTGTAATAATCCAGAAACCTTCGCGAGAGGTATTGGAGGTAGGTGGAGAAAAAGTATTTTGAAAGTTTGAAACATTTCCTATGCTTAATATAGCAACGCATAGCGGACATACATACAAACATTTTTAGATTTATATATATACAGATCTGTTTAAAATTACCGAAAATTCGATAGAATCTTACGAGTACTTTGCTAAAGAGGGTTATAAAATACGTTAATATGATTTCTGGTTCAATGATAATAAAACGTGTGTTTGTCTCTGTCTCTCTCTTTTTGTGAAGTTCTATCACTTCACCATAAATTGAAATTGCCATATATCACGTGTTCCTTTATCTTCCCGAATAATGCAGGACACAAAGGGAATGCGTTTCGAAATCAATGCCATTCTTTCGTCCTTTTGTCTCCTAACTCCTGACGCATATGACGTGGAAAGATTACTTCTCACACTTCATCTCCCCGACACAGAGCGCTACATCCATCTTGAGTCCTTTGTGATGCTGTATCCATCTCCTTAGATCTCCGAGTGATGGACCGAGGTGAGACATTTAATGCCTTTGCATAGTTTTCCATTAACCGGAAAAATATTGCACGGAAAGGCGATGTTCTCTTCATATTTTTGGATTTTTATCATTTATTTCAAGACAACAGGCCACATCTATTTACTGTGTACAGTGTACACATCAATAGCAAAAAAATATAATGATGGATTATATTAATATAAAAGCTGAAATACGTCGTGAGTTAAAAATATAAATAGTAAAGTTTTAAGTAAAAAATATGTAATGAAAAGGCGAAGCTTCATGTGAAATTACCAAGATTCATGTGAAATCACTACGTTCAACTAATCTTTTCTACGAATCAGTTTACATTATGGATACCAAAAAATATGATTGTTGTTAGCATTTTCTATCGTTTCGCTTCAGTGGAGTTAAATTAAATTTGTTAATTACGTTTCAAAAAAATATAAGCGTAAACTACTTAAAAATGCATTATTTCATTGTAAATGAACGCGTCGTATCTTACTAATATTATAAATGCGAAAGTTTGTATGGATGCTTGGTTGGATGGTCCTTACTCTTTCACGCAATAAATATCGAATGGAATTTATAAATTCTTTCACTAATCGAAAGCTACTTTATTTGCGAGTAACAGGGGCTATATATATTGGTAAGCTCTGGCGTTATGAATAAGCTGTGGCGTTATGAAATTATCTATTATACGTTTATTGGCAAAGCGTGTTACTAAGTAAATGTTTGACGTGGGCTGTCAATATTATTTCTTTGATAGCGAAAATTCAAATATTAGTATTCTAATATGAATATTTAGTGTAGGTAGATACAAATATAAAATAGGTACTTATCTACATTTTGACCTAAGCCAACAGCTATTCTAATATTATGAATGCGAAACGGAGCGTATTTGATTGTTGATTGATTGGGGGAGGGGGAGTGGAAGTGCGGGAGAGGGTGGGGGGGGAGTGGGGGGGACAAATATGCGAGTGAAGCCGGGGGTAAAAGCTAGTAAGAAATAATTTTTAAAAAAATAATACAATTTTATTTCTAAGATTTCCTTGATAATTTTTCTTCTTTCGTGTAAAAGTATTCACAAAATAAATAATAACCACTTTTGCGTTAAAATCGACCGTTTCTGGACATTTTTGGCTTGAGTATTTATATGTACTAGCAGTTTTAACCTGCTCCGAAGATTTTTGCTGCTAGGCCCTGCGGGAGGCTATTGATTCGTCTTCGCCCAGTTTAAGTGTAGGTGACCATTTTATAACTCCAATAGGAACTGGTTCCAAAAATAGCCAGTTCCTCAGATTCACTGGGATACAGTGGCAGCTAGTCATCGGGGCAAAGTAACCGCGACAGGCAATGACGTCATATGTATTATATAGCCGCGTGGTACTATTATTCACAACTACCAGTTACAACAATAATCATATTATCGTCAATCTCTCCACATCCGGAGAGATACACAAACTTACAAATCTGTAGTACTTACTTATACCTACCAGAGACAGGTTCTAATGCGATCTGTTAACGTAAGTGGCACCATCCTTTGACATTATTGGCTACTTGCTTGAATTCTATTCTATTACAAAAATCGTTTTTTAACAAACCACAAGTACGAAGATGGTTTTGCATAAGGCGCGGCGTCAGAGATGTATTCGAAGTCGGATTCTAAAAATTCAACCGTACAGACGTAAGCGTATGAATAACGTCCGATGTCTTCTGAAACCTTCAAGGTTCATGTTGAAGATATCAAGAGACATGTTATTTAACATAATCATACCCCGTGTCATGCTATGTTGAGCCAATACGTTGTAATGTTGAGCAATGTTGGATGAACAGCACATCGTGGTGTCGCCCCTGGCAGAAGTTGTTCGGTACAAACAACCTAAAGCATTCCAGGAGGTTTGGACTATTTTTAATGCATTTGCAAACATCTTCTTAGTCAGAAAAGCTAATTCTAGAGTCACATTGAAACAGTACTGTGATGACCGTGGCCGGTTATCCCATGTATTCTGGATTCCCTTTTATGATGGATCCATCCCATCCTTATCCCATCCGGGATAAGGTACAATGGTAATTCTTAGGAAGTCTGATGGTAAGAGGACGAATGGACAACAATCGCACCCTTTTATACGTTCCTCATGTTGTCTCACTCATACACGCATGTCTCTTTCATACCGCAAGACACACGTTCACCACAAGTACAATTTCCATAGTTTTTAATATTTGATTTAAAATATGAGTACTCTGCCGAATACGGCGCACAGTGGTTCCAAAACCCAATCTAGCTGGATTTTTTTTCCACGGCATATGTTGAAAAAGGGTTACAAGTTAATAAAAAAATATACATTTATTTTAATTACTGATACAGAATATTCAAATCAAAATAAAATACTTAAACAACGCGTATAGTACAATGGTTCAAATAACTTAACAGTGTGCTTATTCTAGATAATTAGTTTAAAAATATTATTTATAACATAATAAAGGAATAAAACCAATTGATATTTTTGTTGATGAACCACTGGCCGAGTCACTATCGTCACTATTGTTAAATGATAATATTCCTTTGGTGGCACTCTCTGCAGACTTAGGCAATTACTGCGCTCGCACTTCTGAAATCGACAATAATTTAAAGACATCATGTGGCAAGAAAGACATCAGAATGTTTTCTTTATATTGTGGAGATTCCGGATATTATAAGATCCGAACTTATAATTAGTGTATGAAACTAATCTTCATTTGCGATGGAATACGTTGTTTTTCGACTATGAAATCCCCTGATTTATAAAAAATCTTTGTTTCGAGATTTCGAAGATTCTTAAAACGTTGTCACGTATAGCGCGTATTGTTTAAAAAATGTTATCGATGAGAACATAATACTACCGACCGTTTTATATATTGTGAGCATAATTTTGTAAATAAATAAAAACATTGTTGAAATCTTTTTGTCTGTTAGATTGTCCTAAGGGAACTATCGTGCGGCGTGCATTTTAATAATGAAGTTGATATTTATTTGAATATTTAATGAAACTTGTGATTATTTGTTACATGCAGGTCTGCCTTGGGCTGCAGGGACGGATTAAGGTATTTCAAACAAAAGTTTCATATAAATGTCACATGTTTTAGATTTTTATTTGCGCACTTTCCAATGTTTAGCTTCTTCTTAAACCTTTCAACCTTCCTTATCTATTATACTTCTGCTATTTTAATCATTTTGCACTCATAGACTTTTTTCTTTATATTATGACTTTACCGAGAACCATTTTTTGGGTAACCAACACCTCTGCCGTAGGTCACCACAAGTAGTTCGTTACACTTGGTGACTTAGCAAGGGTGCCCGGGTTCATGAGTTGAGGTTTTCCTTGGCGGCGGATGCGTCTGCCAACCGACTGAATGGCAGGCCGGATCGGGAAAGACTTATTTTTGTGACTAACTTTTGACCTCTCCAGCAGGCTTCTCTCGGAACATCGCAGAGGAAAGGGATAGATTCATATGTCCGTCACTTCTGGACACGCTGACACCCATATTCTTACCCACCTCTCATACCCTTTTTCCAGGACTTCCTTCCTTTTCCGGCCTACACGGCCGCAGCGTCCCCAAAGATGACATAGGCCCTGAGGGGAATTTTTTTCCTTAAGGCCTTCTGTGTGGAGCTAATTAAAAAAATATATTTAAAAAAGTACTGAATAATTTGACACGCATTCTAGGGATTATCAATATCTAGGCTGTGTTGTCTTTAGTACCTACTTTCATTTTTACCTACTTTCATTTTTGAGATTAACATTTAATTTTTTTTGTTTTATTCAATATCAACGGTGTAAAAATATCATAAACATTAATTGCATGACACAGATTTTTTTTCTATTTTTTACACTTTTTTAGAAAATAATGTGTTTTTAATGGGGTACCCCGTTCTAAGGTCACATTGTACATGATTATTTGTTTGAATTATGAGTAAATAGGTACCTATATTAAAATACTACAAGAGGAAAACTAAAATGTTTTAAACAATACACAAGCTTTAATCTTTGTTGGGTTGCAAAATTATATCTATATTTTTCCTTCCCATGTCCAAAATTCACATCTTAACGCTTCTTTTGAGGTTGGTTATTTTTAATCATTGCAAGAGGGAGTATATTAAATAATAATAATAGAGAAATATTACGTATTTCTTTGACAAAAGTTTGTTTTAGCTATAGGTTGGCAATGTATGATGTAATGTGGATCTTGTTAATCGGTCCGAGTTTGTCCATGTAAATTAAAGTGTAGTTAAATACAAACATAAGAAAATACTAAACATAATTATGGAAAATTGACATCAGAAAGTATAAAATTCTTGAAAAATATATAAAAGAAATACAAGTACGTACAAAACATATAATTAGACTTAGCTTAAATTAATATTGATTGAAATGATATACAGCCTTCTTGTACCTACCTTCCATGCAGTTAAATAGATCCGCCACATTTGCGTATGTATTACTAACTTCCTGTAATATAGGTACAATCGAGTGTTTGAAATTCTCAGTCCTGGTATCGTAATATTTAAACACGATTTTGGAACGAGCCCTCTTAGGTAAATGAAATTTATTTATTTCAGCAAGTAATTGAATCACTTTCAATGGGAATGTCGAGTTTAAAATTAACGTGTCTTGGGAATTTATGTTGAATTGAATCTGAATTTATTTTAAAATTAATAAAATATTAAAAAAATATATGAATCTTCGAGCAAATTTCAGGAAGAGAAGTAATGCTCATCTGAATTTTTAATAACTGTTATATACAAACGTAGACCGCTTGACAATTTACCTTACGAACAAAGTACTCGTATTCTATTTAAATTGGAGAAATTTCATTTTGAATATTATGGAAACTCATCGCATAAATCACCCATCGCAAGAGGAGCGCCCCGCGGAGCTGCCACAGCTATGGAGGCGTGGTGGGCAATGTTAGAACTGCTGGGAACTGGCAACTGGCGACCTGCTACTAGTTACTGCTACCCACAAACTACTCCCTACTGCTCTGAGCTTCTCCTCCGTGCCAACAGATGGCATCCGAGTGCTGGAAGAATATAAATTGATTAAAGCTTTCTGTTGTACAATGAACTGAGTGAAAATACATCTGTCTCAATGTCTATTCTAGTCTATAAATATCCATATTTACATGGTCAAAATCATTTCGTGTTTGAAACAACAAAATTTATAAATATAATTAAATGAAGACGATATTAGCGAAACTCAATCGAAAATCTGAAAACAAAAAATCTGAAAATGATACTGTCACATCTGGGACTCGAATCCAAGACCTTACCCTTGCCAGGGCACAACTCTACCAACTGAGCTAATGTGTCTAATTCGGTCATATTTAACTGTATCATAATTCGTCTAAGAACCAATATTTTTTTCATTTTCTTAACGCATATTTTTATTAATAATAATAATAATAATATTTGGACGATTTATTTAGCGCCGTTTTTGTGAAAAATCACCTCAAGGGCGCTGTACAAACTTACCATACATGCCTAAAATCTAGAAAGACGACAAGCTAGACAAACAATTAAAAACAACTTATGGCTAAAAATTGCATACACCGGTTCATTGATCACCGATACGAAAATATATGTACAATATTTTGACCAATGAACGCGATGCTGCCTAAAAATGAATTAATACAGGACCATACTTACCTGGGAGGTCGCTTGAAATTAACACTGTTTATTGTCTATTTAAAGAAATTTAGATAGAGTTCGCACGCAGAGGACATAATTGTGAAACATGTTTTTTAATCCTGAAAATATTTTAATATTAATATGTAATATATTCTTTAATGAGTGTATTTTGGAAAGTAAAAGCAACATTTAATGGTGGGTGGTGCAGTAGTACAAGGATTTGATCTTCCGTGAGACAGATTGATGTGTAAGGATTCGAGTAATTTTAATTCAGTAAGAAAAGTGTGATTAAGACATATCATAGGCAATACAAGTATGATACTCTCAGATAGGTATATTTAAATTAAGTTAAGGGTATGAGAGCCCGAAAAGGTAGGTTTTTAGTTTGGACCTAATTTCTGTTGGGCTTTTTATGCATCTTAATTCCGGAGGGAGTCTATTCCAAGCCTTAGGCCCAGATACTCCGAAAGCACGATCTCCGAACTTAGTATTTGGCTTTCTTTTGGGTTCTATTAGTCTGCCTATAGCAGATGAAGTTGCCGATCTTAGGGTTAATTGCCTCGGACCGGTATTTTCCGGGATGCATAATTCAGAGATGTAAGGTGGGGCCATTTTGGCTGCTATCTTTATGTATTGCCACCTACCTTTTTCTGGTTTTTCGGTTTTCAGGTTTTCGGTTGAGATTCGCTAATATTCTATTCATTTAATTAAATATTACAATTTGAGGTTTTACTATTTAACGTTGCTGTACGTATGACGTAGGAGGCATACCTGACTTATTAAAAATAAAAATCTTTAAACTCTGTGAAATATTTTTAACACAAGCAAGTACAAGCTAGATAATACGAAATATAATTTATATTATCTAATGCTTTTACAAGTTTTTTTTAATAATTTGATGATGCTGCGTGGGATGAAACACGACTTCACATTCATGATGTTCGTACAATAGAATTCCAGTATCATACTGCGGCGTTTGAAGGAAAAATAATAAAATATCGACCTTTAGCCATGTAATCTTTAGTTCAGCATACAAATCTAACCATTATTTTTTGTTTATATGCTCCATGTTCAATTCATGGACTTTTTATAAAACTGTTTTCGCCTTTGTTTCAACAATCCACATTATTTCAATGTGAAAAATCATATAATGAATATTTTTCGTAGGCGATATATATTATGTATTTATTTTACTGGCCACTGTAAATATAAATAACAACCTACTTCGTCTACGAATTATTTAGATACCGTACAATGTTATACATCTAAAATTATTAATGTTATTATTTATGGGTAGTTGTAAACCGAAAATTTCCATTTTATGAGTAATCAAAATTTTCTTTTTATCAGTGCTTCAAACACGTTTTTCGTAGCTCAAGTAATTAATGTCTAGTTACGAATTTTAATTGTTTTGTTTCTATATTCATCAAATATGCTTCTCATATATATTTTCTTATAGGAAGGCTTCTTAGCGGAAGTATTACGATTTTTTAGATGTAATCATAAATCTACGCTGTAACTGCAAAAAATCGAAAATTTATTTCTGTTTTCTTAGGATTTTCAGGTTTTATAATAAACGCCTTAACATTTTTCTGCCATCTATGAGAGCTTTTTGAATTAAGGTTTTTTTTTGTGTGTTATTGCTTATATCTTCCATATCAACTTTTAGAATTCGTAATACTCGGAGGGTCGTGAAGAAAGAGTTTTAAAGAGTTCGCCATTATAAAAATAGATACATTGTACAGAAATCGATATGAGAACTACACCATAGTCCCACCAATTTGAGAAATATAAAAAGTTCTTCTATATTCGATTCCAAATTATGATCTTCTTACCAATGTGATACCAAAACCTATTCTACTCACTGCATAAGTGAAAAATCAGTCAATTATCTTGTAAATGTTTGTACTTGCCTTACTTAACCCAAAAGGTTAATTTATTTGGTTTTCTGAACAACTCATATGTCTCATAGAAATCATTGTGCCTCCCTTAATATCATGGTTAGAAATATGATCTAAATCTAAACGGTATTAGAAAGAGAAAACACCACGCTTTGTATTCAAATCTAAAAGATATCCGGAAAATAATTAAACTGTACACCTTTGTGAAACCAAAGTTTCAGAATTTGAAGCAATTGTAGTAGATTTAAGAAGTCATGTATGTGAAGTTGATGTTCGATCAAACAGGTGAAAAAATACTCACTTAGTAAGATATCCGGAAAAAATTTTAAATGTACACCTTTATGAACCCAAAAGTTAAGAATTTTTTTAAAATTATTTTTATATGAAACTACAAAAAAACGAGTTGACGATAACTTTTATAACACATTTGCCTAGTAAAATATATGTGTGTGCCAGTTAGAAAAAAACCTAAGCCATTTTCAAAACTTTATTATGTTTGTATTCAAAATTTTAACATTTGAAAAATGATGTGATAATTTCGAATTGCAAAATTTGAAAGCGTATTTCATCACATTTTAAAAAGAGTTTTTAGTTTTGGAATGCGTTCAGAATTAAGAATTTTTAATTAATTTAAAAAAAGGTTAATTATTATAATAGCTATGATCATCCCACTCGCCCGAGCGATAAATAACCATAACCCTTATTAAAATAGTTCATAATTAAAATTCTAACACCTTATAACGCGTTCCACATTTCAATAACGTATTCAAAATATTTCATTGACGACACGCAAAATCACAAACTTTCTAGCCTTTGCCAGCAAATACCTACTCGCTTGTTAAATTCCGACGTCTATTTTACATGGAAATAAAATACATTTGACACGCTATCGAAGCCTTTTTGTTCCCAGCCACTTAGCCCCGGTGAACCTTTAATGGCTCATATAAAACATGCATCGTAATGACGTCATTATCTCTTTTATTGTCAAACATAATGGATTAAATGCATAAAACACAAACTTTATGACGTGTTACGAATTTAAACATGAAAATGTCTAACGTTTTTGAAAATTAAACCTTACAAATATTTTTTAACAACTCGGGCTTTAAAAATATTTTGGCTTTGCGATAAAATTCCAATTAATGGAATATTTCTGAACGCATCCGAAAACTGAAAACTGTTTTTGAAAGGTGATAAAATACTTTTCCAATTTTATAATTCGAAATAAACATATAATTTTGTAAATAAACATTAACATAAAAATCTTTTAAAAATAGATCACCTTACATTTTTTCTAACTAAATTACTGAAAACGAAAAAATAAAAACACGTAAATTTTTTTATGTCAATTCGCTTTTTTATACATGTAAAAATAATTTTCTTCACGATTAACTGCTTTTAATATAGAAAAACATTAGGTAAAATGTCGACATCTCATCGCTTCTGTTATTGTATTGTACCAAAGTGCAATACAATAACAATTAATCATTTTTTTCATTGCAAATACAAATGACTGCAAATGACATCGTAAGCCGTAGAATTTTGTGTTCAGTTGCGACTTTTGCTTTAACATAATACATTGTATTATGTATAACACATACAGAAACACTGGTATTTATAATACACTGATCATGACTTGTATTAAAAGCCCTTGATAATAAACCAATTCGAAAATACGATCTATGTTATGGTAGATAAACAAAATGTCAAAATTGACACGACTTTAACCTCAAATAGGCTACATTTACTGAAGATGATTAAAAATCTTTTTTTACAGCTTACTACGACTTTCAAAAACAACTAATAAGATGATTTATTTACTAACCAACTTTTATCCCACGAAATTCAGCACTTAGGTACATAGTCCGTATTATATTTGAAAAACATTATCCTGGAAATATCAGATTGTCCGCAAATATAGCCCTTTTCCGTCATAATTTTAATTGTGAAGGCCTAAATAATGTTTCAATAAACACAAATTACTGAAATGTTTTTTTCAAATTACGATGGGAAACTTTGGATTCATAAAGGTGTACATTTTAATAACTTCGTTACTTTTAGATTTAAATATGAATAGTGGTATTTTTTTTCTTTTTAACTCCGTTTAGATAATATTTTTAACCATTATAGTAAGGGAGACACAACGATTTCTATGAGACCTATGTAAATTGTTCCGAAAACCGAATAAAATTTACCTGAGGATTTAAAAAATCGTTCTTTACTCTTTTCCTTGTTCAACTAATTGTTCATTCAATGGTTAGCGAATAAATAAATAAGAGATTTAAAAAGAAAAGTGAGGCTTTATTGAACTTGTAATTACATATCCCAGTTTCATCTTCAGCCTACTTCAAAAATTATCAAGTAGAAATATATACAGAAGTTTAATTTTAAAAATTTCTTTTTTTTGTTTCAGTCCCACAAACAAAGGCGTGTTGTGGTAATAATGTAGCATTGTCATAGAATTAATAAAGTGTGTATAAGAAGTTGATGTTCGATCGCACGGGTAAAAAAAATACTCACTTGATAAGTGAATTATTTTTGCAAGGTCCGGTTCGACGGACGTCTAGACCCGATGGCGATAGTTTCGCGAATAAAAACAATTGACAAATGAAAAAACGAAGAACAAATTGATCCTGACGTTTGCGATTTTTCTGTCGGACTTTCCGTGTTTAAAAAAGCGCTGTAAAAAGTTGGCCAGTCGATTTAGACTTTTGGGCGGACTCTTTGGACGGAATGCTTTCGTTTGGAAGCCAAACCTTGATAGCTAAATGTTGGGATTTTTAAAAGCTGGTTTGCTTCCAAATTGGGTGAGTTGCTTTGTCGACAGTCTGTAATAAAACCAAGACCAAATTACGAATAAGGAAATATAAAGATGAAGATATGACCATAATTCACAAACTCGGCGGAATTTAGAGCTAAACTTACAATTCACCTTTTAAGACAGTCGTATCCACAAGTGAAAAACATTTCATATTTTCCTTTACTGCCCGCGACATTGTAAATAACTAATTGTGTAGTAAACTTAAGCAAATTCTTATTTGTGAGCTTTTGTAAAGGACCATTTAATGAAATTCTCCAAGATTCCTAAATTCTCTAGTCTTTTAAAATAAATATTAACTCAACTTTGGCATTAATCTTCTTATAAATGTAATAACAACAGTGGTGGGCGTAGCAAATGTAAAATCATGCAATGTCCACTGTTTTCAATATAATGTCCTCCACGTACAAAGTCGTATCTTCTCCAAGAATAAATTATCTAATAAAGTATGTTTATCGAAATTGACCTGCCAGGTAAGTATGTTTATGTATCTACTTTAAATAATAAAGTTAGATAGAGCCCAAGAATTCGTAATAAATTGTACAGCGCCCTTGGGGTAATTTTTCACAAAAACGGCGCTCTACAAATTATCCAATTATTATTATTGTAATGAAATCATGATTAAATAATCAGGAACGTCTCAGGAAGACATGGCACGATCAAATGAATCTATTTTCTGAGTTTACGTATCGAATTTGGAATCATACCTTGTTTAATACTTGATGTAACTATGCGCATATTCTGATTATGTACACTTCTAAAGAGATATTCACTTTTTCGGTATTTGTTTTTCGCTGTCCGAAACTTTGGCTGAAGAAGGAGGTAGCGGAACACGACATAACACCCCAAAAACGTATCAGATATTATCACGTTCTCTTTCTAATCTTATTTCTAAAACGTGCTCAAATTTGCACACCAAAATGTTTCATTTCATCTGAAAACCGAAATAATGTTGCGAATAAAACACGAGTTTCTCTATTCGCATAATTTTGTTATTTCAAAATTAATCTGGCCTAGATAACGTCGTAAATAATTGAATACATTTAGCTTCATGGCTGTTGAATTAATCCATATTTTACTAGGTACCAGTAATAGATTTCATCATCCCGGTAAATATTCCATTAGCCCGGCATAAAGCGCATTAGCGACCATCATTTCCCGTTTAATATCGTCAATCAAACGCCGTTTTCATCCGATTACGTATTTATATTGATGGTATTTGTCGACCTTTAAGCCTACAACAATTATTGCATCCCATTGTTTGAATGCAGCTTTAAGCATTGTCAAGCCATCTGAGTCAATACATCGAATTATCAAATAATAGAGGTACCTGCCTACAGTGCCTACCTACTACCTACCCACCCTATAATTGTATCCCAAATGTCCCAAACTTATTAAAATATTTTTTTTATTGTGTCCCAAATGTCCCAAACTTTAGAATTTTTTTTTCTCCAATTTATCTTGGATCGACACCATAAAAAAGCTATTGAAAATTTAACAATTAAATCAGGACTATTAAATATTTTTGTCGTAACCTGGATTCAATTTAGTGTTTTTTCACACTTGTTTCACGAACATTAGAGACCTTGCGTCATTTTTTTTTTAAGTGAATACCTCACAAGAGTCTCAGCTGCTCCAGTCTGGAGCCAGTGAGAGAGACTGGCCTCCTTAATTAGGGTATTTTGTGAAGCTGAAGGTAACGGGGAGGAGAAGGAGATGGGGAAAAGAAAGTACCCGGATTTTCAGATCTACTCACCAAATACGGCTAAATTTCAACAACGTTTCAATTCTGAATGGTGGTCTTACACCAGGGCGACACTGAGAGTATCTTCCACTCTGGAACGTGCCGTAAATATGCTATATATTATTTTTAAACGAATTAATTGTAAAATAACA
This sequence comes from Limnephilus lunatus, assembly GCA_917563855.2. NCBI lineage: Eukaryota > Metazoa > Arthropoda > Insecta > Trichoptera > Limnephilidae > Limnephilus > Limnephilus lunatus. The sequence continues at coordinate 3,834,710 of OU830599.1, forward strand.
CAAATTAATCAAATAAAATGTATGTACCCTTTCCGGGATTCGATCCCGCGACCTTCGGTTTGCAAGTCAAGAGCCTTACGTACCCCTAGACCACGCCGGTCGTCTAAAAAAGTATGTTTTTAACTTTATCTTATTTTAAATCAAAACCATAATTTCCTCTAAAATCTTAGATTTTTGTGTAGGTAGTTGCTTAAACACATTCATACATAATTTACAAACAAGGCAATTTCATATTTGAAAAGCGAATTTTTACTGTTCACACTCTTTTGAAACCGGAAGCGGAACGTAACAAACAAATATACGATTAGGTAGCTGAAATGCCTAATGGTCGAGTTAAAACAGAATTTCTCCCTCAGTCAACAACGTTTGATTATTTTCATGGAAGTCTATGGTTTATAAATCTTGTCTTAATTTCAAAGTTTATTTTCAAATAAATAATATTGTGGATAGGTTTTATAATAGCTCTATGCTAAAAATCCAAAATTTATAGTTTTCCCCAACTTTTATGATTGTCAAATATTATAATACGGCTTGGAAGATTTATAGATGAATATTTCACCACATAAATCTCTCTTCACTTGGATGCACTCTGGAACTACCTAAACATTGTACTTTCACAATAAAGCTTTCACGTTATCCACTAGATTATTTTCTTGGATTTCGAAAATCATTTAGCAGGTCCATCCTTCTGTGTCCAGTCTGATTCAACTAGTTTTTTACTAAATGAGGATAGTTTGTGGAACTTTGTTTTGTATTTTATTATATTTTTTTTACTTTTCGAGGATATTCAGAGTGTTCTGAAGATGCCCAATTAAGATGTGTCTGAATATGTCCGTTATAAGGTGAAACCGGTACCGTCAAGAATATTGAATATCTGGACAAAACTGGAAATATGTCATTTTTGAATAAAATGTTGATTGTTCTTTTATCCGGTAAAGTTATGTTTTAAATTATGAGAAAATCTGTTTACTTTTAGCATAATAAGCTTATACCGTAGGTCGTTGGCAGATTTGCTAAATTTTCAAACAAAATTTCATACATTAAAATAAATCAATAAATTATCCGGGAAAGCAAAGTTTCAGAATTTTAATTTTAGTATAAATAAAATTATTAAAAAAGATCCGTGCACGTGTTTTGTGACGAAAATACTTCAGTACGTCTCTTTATTTACGGTCTTACAAATTAATATATTTAAGTTTTTTTTTACATTCTTATTTTGCTTAGACAACATTGAAAATTATTGAAAAAATTGTTTATGGTGACGATGCTGTTGATAAATCAACTGTAAATCGATGGGTACTAAAATTTCATGATTGTGAACCTGGAAAAGCAATAATTGTTGATGAAACACGCAGCGGATGTCCGACGATAAACAATCCAAACTCTTCCACGATTTGATTCAAAATGACTGGCGAATCACTCAAAAGTGCATCACAAACTATTTTGGAATATCCAAGGAACGTGTCGGCTTCATTGTTGAACAATTGGGATACCGTAAAATCTATGGTCGATGGGTACCATGCCGTTTAACAGACGAGAATAAACAGTGTCTATTAGAGCCTCTGCAAAACCTGAAGTTCGAACCGATTCCACACCCTTCTCACTCCCCCAATCTTTCGCCTAGCGATTTTTATTTTTTTCCTCTACTCAAGAGACACCTCAAGGGTAATCATTGCACCTCGCACGATGAAGGTGAAGGCAGCTGTCATGTCCTGGATTTGAAAAATGTCGGAATAATTTTTCGGTTACGTAATTGAAAAACTTGTTAAACGTTGGGAGAAATGCGTTAACCTTAACGGTGACTATTTTGAAAAATAAATACATGATTTTGAAGATTAAGGATAGCAAATTTTTAATGAAATAAAATCGATATTGAGTTACATTTTTAAAAAGCTGGTACTTATAATAATTTATCTTTCTCATTGGAACCTCCCTGTACGATCGTAAGAACATCTTTCGACAAAATTCTCCGCCGCTGGCTGGTTAAAGCCCCTTAAAACGTGAACCCATTTGATTTTCTATGGTAAAAAGTGGTTTTAATCTATTCAAGGGCAAATAGAACTTGTAAAGCAGTACAATCGTAACCCCAATGCAATGTAATTCTACATACACCAACCATTTAACAAATATGCCTAGGTTGCTTTAAATTCTGGCTTAAATCCCTTCTCAAATATTTTCTTCTTTTACATAATAGCTATTACTGCAGCGCCAGCGGCTTCAAAACAATAACATTAGTTCCGTTTACACGCGTAACGGAATGCTTTCTGCAATCGATACGCGTCGATACCAGATTAATAATATTATACCAGACAGCAAATTCTAAAATCCCCCCTCAAATCGTATTGGCGAGGGGTTATAAGTTACAATGTACAAAGCGTCTGGGACAAGACAAGTGCATTCAGGGTGAGAAAAATGATGATATATGACCGCATCGTTAGGTACCTAACGCGGTGGATATTGGTACATGGTATTCTATTATACCTCCCCCAATAGGGATCTTCTCTCGGCGGGCACTTTGTTGTTTAGAATAGAATCGTAATTGAATTGGTTCTGACGTTGATAAATTACCATTTGTCATCCTTGTGTAGGCAACTCCACTTGTACAACCTGTCTGCAGCCTGCAGTCACCGCGCGGCGTGCACTGCCTTCTAGCGGACCAAGTTTGCCAAGTGGATGGACAAGTTGTTTACGGATACGCGGATCAGAAAGGATTACTGGCAGAATGTAGAATGTGTGGCGTTGTCTTAAAATAATCTGTTAGATTACAAAAAGGATGCAAAGTTGATTCGTTTTTTTCCTTACTTTTTAATTGTTGTACCTACTCGTATTCACCCTGCTTTTCTCGCTTTAAACACAATAATTTTGACTTTATCTCTTTAAAGCATATGTTCTCAACCTTATTTTGCCCACCCACCGTATAGAGTCTCTTTTTTTTTACTTTTGTAGGGGGGAGCATGGGGGCTCAACTGTCATGGAGTCAATAACTATATTAAATTATTAGTTATACCTTTTTGTTTAGCAAATTCAAAAAGCAATTATTTTGTATTTTAAGTTTTATGTACCAGGTTACTACCTCCTTCCTTCTGGTATTCTTAATAATAATAATACACGTAAGATGATAATATTACAAAACAAAAAAATTTAAAAATTTGTAGATCTGAATTTAATGGAATCTTTCAATTCAATTTTCATCCACTTCCCGAACTACCGAAATATGTGAATTTTCGCACACGCAATAATCACAAATGATACAATAACAAAAATTAACCGATATTAAAGTTTACGTTGCTTTATTAGTACGTGATTAGCGTGTTTTTTTGTCTTATTTAGACCATATTTTTGACCTAATTTTCTCAGGGTCTTCTACCGCCCCCCTGAAAGTCTCAAATGCCCACATGGTGGCGTTATCGCCCACGTTGAGAATCGATGCATTAAATGGTGTTTTATATTATTTAATCAATTTTTGTTAGGACTCGTAAGAACACTATATTTAAGTTTTTTATAATTAAGCGCACTTGAAGTGAAATATCACAAAACTGCGCTATAAAAATTCTATGTTATTATTATTATTAGTTCGTAAAACTATTTTATGTTTTTGTTATTTGATTTTTTAAACGCTGCTAGTTTGGTTATGGAATTGCTAGTTAAAAACACTGACTAACAAAAATTGCTAAACGCTATTGTACAAAACGAATGTTCGACCGCTTATTTAAAATGAAGAAAGCATATTTATCTTTGATTGCAAAATTTGGTATCGAATTAAAATTAATGAACCTAGAAATCGAGAATAAAATCATAAGATTCGTTAATTCTAAAAAACGATTGCGGTGGGCTGTCCGTGTGGGAGAAATGATAGTTGATAATTTACGAAAATCCAGGAGAAGTCGGGATTTAGGGCCACACACTGACGAAGATGTTTTAAACTAATTGCACGGAATAAGTTTGGAACAGGATGGGAGGGCAAGAAAAGAATGGCTTTAAAAAGATGTTAGAACTTGTAGAAAAGGTTTATGAAGGAGACCGAATCCTAACCCATAATTTTGCCTTACGTCGGTGATTATATTGAAAATAAATATACCTAAACTTGTTTTAAAAAACTCTTTATTTTATTCGTCAAAAATTCAAAATTTTTGTTGAAATTTTCAGGTCTGTTTATGTCGCTCCAATTATAATTATTGATTGCTGTTCGTTGTGATTATGAAAACTACAAATCCGACGTGTCGCGTGTGCAATTCTTCATTTTAAAATGAACTTTGGTTTTAATTCCGGTGGCGAACTGTGAACACTGAAGCTAAGCAAACAATGGCGCTGGTGAGGCACGCTACGCGACGCGACAAAGCTATTTCTCGTAGAAATGCCCGCATTTGTATCATTCCTTATCGCAAATGAAGAAAATTAAAGTCATTGGTCATATTTTGGTAATTTCTTTTTATTAGACCCACACAGGAGGAGGTCCTGAGGGTAATTATTTCTCTCGTGGTCTATGTCATTCTTGGGGATGTCGTGTGGTGGGCATTTTTAAGGAAATGGGGAGCGGAAGTTCTGGGATGGAAAAAGGTATTAGGGGTGGTAGAAATCTGTGGATCAATGTGTGAAGAAGTGACGGATTTATAAAGCCATCCCTCCGACTGCTGTGCAAGGGGATGGCTGAAGAGATCAATCAGTCTTTCTCGATCTGGCCCGCCACGCCGTAGGTGGGCAAACGTATCCGCCGCCAAGACCTAGACAAGCGTCAACCCATAAACCCTGGCACCCCTGCTATGCCACCAAACCACTTGTACAAGTAACAAACCACTTGGGGTGACCTATGGCTGAGGAGTTGGTTATCCAATAAATGATACCCGGGGCGGCGGTAATATGGTGCACACAAAGTTAGAATGTCCGCCCCCAAATTAATTACATCTTTTCTTATTGATACAGGCTTTAATTTAGAGCCAATTCTGTAATTTTCAGCTAAAAAAATCATACAAATATGGTTACAGTTACCCTGAAGCGTATTAAGTTCCGGCAGTAAGCGCTCAAAAAGAAGAAGAAGGGGAGATGTGTAAATATGAATTTTAGAGTGAGCTCGCTAATATTAAAAACGATAATAATTAAGCGAAAATTTTGTGAAAATGTTTAATAAAACACCACTTCTTTAAAATAGAGCGAAAATCTCGTGGGAAATGTTTTAAATAGCATTTAAAGAAGCATTGTGACTTTTTTCGTACATAATATAACTTTAAAATAACAGAAAAAAAGTGTTTATAATAATTTTCAGAGCATGCTTTGCGATTTTTTCTATCGCGGGAATTTCATGTAATTACCGTTTCGGGGTGGCAAATGTATAGATATTATCTTAAAAACAACATATATTTCTTTAGAATTTTAGAACCTTAAAAACTTAAAGTGTTCATGTTATGTGTTACTAGCAGACCAGGCAACATGTTGCTGTGGCTAACGAAACACAACATCACGCCATTACCCAACCTTTATAACCAACGCCATCTGTTAAATCAAATCCACACCGCCCGCTTGCCAGTCCGCTCCCTTTATGTATATATTTCAACCAATTTACACAAAACCTTGACAAATTATATACCTTAAAACCTTCCTCATGAATTACTATATCTATTGGTAAAAGCCGCATAAAAATCCGTTACGTAGTTTAAAATATCTAAGCGCACAGAGAGCGGGAGCGACTTCATTTTATACTATGTAAAGATAAAACGATAGAAAATTCGGAATTCCGAGGCTTAAAGCCTTTTGTGATTTCAAAATCTACCATTTACAACATATCTTTTTAATGTTAAAATGCTTTTCCTTCGTGCGCAACTCCGTATAAAATGCTCATATCCTTATACAAGATATTATTAAAAAAACAAAATCCTAACGCTACAAACCGGTAAAACGTCTCATAATAGAATATAATTTTCCTGGTGCACCGTCTGCATTCATGTTAATTAAATTTATTTTAAAACATTCATAAATTCCGACGTAAAAATTGTCATTTGCACACATTTTTCATTTCGGAGGCGTAATAAAACGTAGATTAATATATTATGCATGCAGATTGCCGTTTTATGGATATTTTTTCGCATTACGCGGGTTCTTCGTTTCATTTGGTGAAAGGAAATGTTGTTCCCTCGATTGACCGAAATCACCCCTTCTAGTCCCCCCCTCCTCAGTTACAGCACTAGGGGGCTAGGGTTGTCTACCATAAAAGTATTTTTATTATTTTTTTTTATTTTTTTTTACTGACTACGATTTGGCAATTAAATATGATTGACAGCTGAAATCAAATAAAAGCTGTTTAGTTAATCTGAATGTCCGATCACTACGATAAAATTGTCTATCATGGGGTGAGATTTGTCTAGATCTTGGAAGCACGTGCATTTGCCCACCTTCTGCGTGGCGGGCCGGTAGGGAAGAGACTGGTTGAGGGAGACCTTTTTACCTCTCCAGCGGAACTCTTTCGACCCATCGCCTTGTACCGTAGTGGGAGAAATGGATTCAAACAATTTGGGCACAGGTATGGATACTGCCGCCACGGAAACCATTTATTGGATGACCAAAACCTTTTCCATAGGTCATCCTAAGTGGTTCGCTACGTTTGGTGACTTAGCAGGGGTGCCCGGGTTTACGGGGTGAAGAAACTGACCCCCAGATTCGTACCCACCCCTCATACCTTTTTCCTTCTCAGAACTTTCTCTCCTTCCTTTCCCTAAAAATACCCTCCACGTACCATCCCCAAAGCTTACACAGGCTCCGATGAAAATTGTTTTCCTCAGGGTCTCCAGTGTGGTATAAATGTTTTTTATATATATTTTTTTTATATGAATGCCTCAACTGCTCCCGTCTGGAGCCAATGAGACTATGGCATCCCCGATTGGGATATGTTGTGAGACTGAAGATAATGGGGAGGGCAAGGAGATGAGGAAGAGGAAGATGGGGACATGTAAAAAAACTACTTTTTCATGCGATACGCTCTGATTTTTAAATTACAGGCTTGATTTACAAAATGAGAAGGATTTAAACTTGTAAAACGTGGTTTGGATGCTCATTCAGCCAACAATCAAAATATGTTTGAAATAATTCTTAAAATAAGCTTTTCAAAACGAGTACTTTCATTACTGAATACATGCTTTTAGTTTTCAAAAACTAACATGTGTATAAGTCTAAACCATTGACAAATTGTGTCATGTGATGCTATGTTGTTGGCATTTTAATGCGATTTTTTCCTCTCCATTGATAAACTTATCGACATATTGACCCCTTGGAATAACAAGGTTTCACATATTGCGTTAACGTCATGCGATAATGGGATCTATACTAAGGTACTTTAGAGTTCATTATCGCATAAATCAACGTCATGCGATAATGGGATCTATACTAAGGTACTTTAGAGTTCATTATCGCATGACGTTACCGCAACGGATGGAATCTTATTATTCCAAAGGTTCGATATTAAGCAAAGCTGAGCATCCTAGCGTTGTTGTTGAACTAATAATTAAGGGTTAGTTTATCGATTCGATTCCGCTTAGTTGTCGATAGGACCGTGCTGACCAGGGTTGGCAATAAATGCCAGGGTTGGACGCGGTCTTACGGGCATTCTAAGATAATCAATTACACGGGGAGTGGGGCAGGTCGCGACTGGCGGGCGGCGCACCCGCTATTGTCTATGTTTGTCTGTGTCTGAAAGACCGGGGACTGTTAGGGGTGGTGCCTAGCGGACTTTCCCGTAAGCTTGCAAAGCTTATTCGTAGAAGAAATACATAAATAATATAATTATTCAGGGCAAGCAAATTTTCACGCTTTTTAAAGTTTGTGAGACATTTTGTTTTATTATTCCAAAATAAAACGAGCGCTTGTGCTAATTTGCGGTTCGGTCTTATGGATGCGGTTTTATTACTAAACTAGCGCAGATTCGTAAAAAATTACGGGATATTATAATTACAAAATTTGTGAAGCTGATTTTTTTTGTCAATAACACTTCAGAACACGGACAATAATTGCTGCAGGATGATCCAAAAAATATATATTTACAGAACAAACTTTTTAAAACCAACATTTTATGTCAATATTTTTTCTTGATTTTGATTATGTAAATTACCGAATTATTTCTGATTTCTTTACACATCAGTTCCAATTTTGAAAATGATACTTTAATTCAAAATAAATCCGAGTTGGTTGAACCAGCGTTACAAACACTCACATCACTCACAGACAGACCTATATCCGAGTTTAGTATGTTTGATGATAAGAAATTAAACGTGTGAAGTATAAATAGTTTATTGAGAACTTTTATTTTAAGATCTAGGAAGGTACTTTAAAAACTCTTTTTTTAACTGAAAAAGTGGATTTCAAATTAATAGAATGCGATTGTTCGAGTTGATGCATTATTTCAAAAAAGTCAACTGTTTCTACCCCAAATAAAAAAAGAGTTTTTCCTCCAAACAGCTCATAAAAACAAACATGGAAGACAACGAATTTAAAACACTGCATAGTGTTTTACATCAACAATTGTAAAGAACAGGGGTTGAGGCTAAAGTGTGACCAGGACAACTCAACAGGAATCTAAGTTAAGGGAAATTGATTAACCTCCCTTATTGTCCTTTGTTTGGACTCTGGATGGATTTGTGCCCTCTTTTATAAAGAGAAGGGTAGGGCACTTTCTTTGTACAGTTCTATTTGGTCACCCTGTGCTGACGCTAGATTAATGTGTTGTGGAGATTTTCTATTTAAGTATGCAAATTCTAATTACCATGACGCTATGTGAGAATAGAAAACCATCAGTTGTGGTCTCTCAAACCGTAATTGTGTTTACTTTTTACTTTAGTTTTGGTAGTATTAGATAAATAATTAAAATTTTACTGGTCGTAATTATTGCATCTATATATTCAACCACTGTAATGAAAGAAATTATTTTTATTAACTTATTGTTTATTACTAACACTTACCCTATGTAAAAAAATGTCAACGTTATGTATCAAATGTAAAAGCCTCATGGGCGTAAAGACGAGTAAATAAATAAGTAAATATAAACTGAAACCTAAAATCTGAATGAACCTTGAAATAAATTTTTAGAATGTTTAATAAACTATTGAAGGAAATCAGAAAACATGTTATTTTATAATATACTAGCGAGTATCCGGCACGCTTTGCAACGCCGTTGTCATGAAAAAAGAAAAATTTTCTCCCTGCGTGTCCATTCCCATGCGTCTCCTCTCCAGCGTGTTCCCCTCCCGCGTCCCATTTTCCTCCCGCGTACCCCTCCCAGCTTCCCCGTCTTCCATCCTCCCGTGTCCCCCCTTCTCCCCGCATTTCACAGCTTCTTCCTATTCCACATTTCCTGCCTTCCACTCTCATGCGAACCCCCCCCCCCCTTCCTATCCCCCCTCCTGGATTCCCCTTCCTCTCCCTCCTTCCCTCCCTGCCGCTAAACTATATGAAATACACACACATTTTTTTGCAAATTTCATAACTCTAGAACTTACCAGTGTATATAGAAACCTTCTCGGGCGTGCGCACAACAACTCACCAAAGTTTCATCGCAATCGGTTTAATGGTTTAGGAATGCATAAGGAACAAACAAAGAAACATTAATTTTTTCATATGTATATTAAGATAATTTTTTTCGCACTTATTTTATTTTTGACCGTTACCAGTTTCAGCCTATTACGACAATCTTCAGACTCGGTGGTCATAATCAGCCGAAACCGACCATAAAAATAAGTTTGAAACTGTTTTTTTAATATTATTACAGTAAAATTCCCCCACTAATTGTCAGTATCAAAAATATTTCTTTAAGTTTATTGTTTAAGCATAAAATATAAAACAATTCAATCTTGAAATAATGAGCAACGCTGTAAAAAAAATAAAAAATAATTAACGGCTTTATAGTATAAGCTTGTTCGTCTGCCTACACCTTTAAAAATTATGGTAGTTCATTAAAAATTTTAACAATGTCGTTTACTGTTGATTTTACCATACATAGTATTTATTATATTGCATTCGTTAGTTAAATCTTTACTAAGAACATAAATGCCTACACATTTTTTATATTTTGTGAAAACATGGAATCCTTAGACGCAGAATTTCCGGAATGTTCTTTTTATCATCTTTCTCGGCGAAATAACGAATAACGAAGCGATTTATTCACAAATCTCATAAAGAGGCCCCGTAATCTGCGCGCATTACGCCTTTCTCTCTCCGTGTATATTCGCCTCCATTTAATTCCCCTCTGTAGACGCACTTCTTCTTTTTCTTCGTAATTGAAACACACAAATGGAAGCTTAAGCTAACGATTGTTTGTTTGCGCCACAAAACACCAAAACGGCACGAAAGGCGTAAATGGTGCAAAGGACGTAAATGACGCAAACGCCGTTTTGGCGTAATCCTATCAAAAAGCGCGCAAAGGAGCACCGGCCACGTCTCAAAATGCCACCAACCTATGACGATAATCCTGCTGGACGATTTATCTTCAGTAACACCCTATTTCAGGAAGCTAGGACGCTTGTGCGAACCGAAATATGAATAAATGTGTGTTTGTTTTGGGCTGGTCTCGTGGGATCAAGTTTACGTTGCCCAAAGTACCCAGGGCTGGGCCAAGATAATGGCGTAGAAGGAAAGTGCCTAGGGTGCCAGACAAATAAAGATTGCTGTTTGGACCCATCTTGATAGCCCTTAATGCCTTCGTCTGGTATACTTCTTCAGATTACTTTGACTTACATCGCTCACTGACGTCAGATTGACCTAACCTAATATACCTTTTTAATAGTCAGAGATAGAGAAAGTCAGATATAAATCTCTTTAAACATTTTCATCACATGTGTAAGTAGTAATCATGAATATTGATTCATTCGAGCCGAGAATTATTCTTTTAATAATAACATTGCAGCGACTAGGATAATGAAAATTCAGTGAAAGTGCTTTGACCTGATGCCATTCCTCTTCCATTCCATTTTGGGGGTATGGGTACCGCCGCCCCGGAAACCATTTATTGGATAATCAATACCTCTGCCATAGGTCACCTCAAGTGGTTCGGTATGTTTGGTGACTTTAACAGGGGTGTCCAGGTTCATGGGGTGAGGTTTGTCAAGGTCTTGGCGGCCGATGTGTCGGCCACTTGCTGCTTGGCGGGCCGGATCGATAGAGACTGGTTGAGGAAGTATTTTTTTACCTCTCCAGCCAGGATCCCTCAACCCATCACCTTGCACCGCAGTTGAAGGGATGGATTTATACGTCCGTCACTCCTGGATCATTGACTCCCAGATTTCTACCCACTCCTTATACCTATTTCCTTCCCAGAACTTACTCTTCTTCCTTGCCTTGAAAAAACCCTCTACACAGCATCCCCTAAAATGACATAGGCCCGGAGGAAAATTAGTTTCCTGAGTGAAGGGAATGTAAAAAACGGGAGACCGATAGGCTACAAAGCACCGCACAAAGAAGAGACCGATTAGTCTACCTCATTCTCTCGCAGGCTAAATCCTGTTTGTCTCTTTTTGTTGTCGCTATTTTTCGTTTCATCGAGTTGCAAATCACAACTGTGCTATAGAAGTTTTCACTTCTAAAAACGTGAGGCGAGCATATTTTTAAAATATTTTTATGTTTCCATTTAAAATATTAACGTTTCAAAAATCATATTGTTAATTCTAATCATAACATTTGGAAACGTATTTATCCAATAAACTAGTTTTAGTTTTTAATTATGCTCTATTTTCGCTATTTTTTGTATAGATACTTCTTATCGACACGACGGGTTGCGGGAATCTTTATCTTATCCCACTCGACCAGCCCAAGTATATAACCACTGTTGAAATAAATGCATTAGACTCGCCTTAAATGCACCTAGCTGGAGTAGAATCTCTACTCTCCACGATGAATCCAACGTCCCGTTGGTAAAAGATCTTATTTTTGCACAGGCTACTAGGTTTTACGCTGGCCTAGAAAGTCACTCTAATCCCACGATTAACTCTCTCGCTAAATACAGCGAGAATGAACATCATAAATATAAAAAACCCAAATCAATCTTAAGTAGAAATTAATTAAATACGTGTAGAATATTCCTGCATAAAGCCGCAGTAAAAATAAAAATCTCTATAAAAACTCAATTACATTAATAACCACGTGAAGCATCAATAGATAATCCTTTTTAAATATGTTAGAGCAAGTAAACTTAGGTTTAGGTACTCTGAAAAATAAATGAATCCAAAGTCCAAAAAGTTTCAGGGATATCTATCGTCTTAATTTTCCTTTCCATAAAATACATCAGAAAGCACCGTTGTCTGAAACAACAATGTCAGCTTTTATGAGTGACTGGGGCAGCTTTTGCACGCCCTGGGCCCCGACAAATGCCCCTTCGTTCACAATCGCGGGAACACAACGCGAGGACCTCCCGGAAGCGCAGAAATTAATGGAACGAGCGAAACACATTCGTTAAATAAAAACACATCTATCTCTTCTCGGCTGATGACAGTTCGTTGCTTGGTACGCCCTCAGCCAGAACGCCTGAGACTGCATTGCTAGCGGATGACTTCGCGGTGCGCCGCTGACTGCAGTATACAGTGTACGGGATTCCCGCCTGCAAACGAAGCATAAAGGGAGTCATTTGCCATACTGCCATATTAATATAGAACACAATGTGTGTGGCCTTTGTGTTTGTATCTTGTGTGATAAGTGGTGTTCCTCTGAAACAACGGAAAACAGAATTATTGTGAGATTTCAGCAAAAAATTATGTTTAAAAAAATCCTGCACGATTAAATACGCAACATTTTAAAATTCACAGTCTTTATATATTGTTTTACATTAACTCTTGAGAAAACTTGGGGAAAATAATTTTTCTCAGGGCCTATGACATCTTTGGAAATGATGTGTGGAGGGTCTTTTTGGGGAGAGGAAGAAGTCAAGTGGTCTTGAAGAGACCTATTTTGTAAGAGGGAGGAAATACAGAGGCTGTCAAGAACGAGTTGTACAAGCAAACCCGTCAACCGTGTACATATTTTGGGCAGCGTTTTTTGGTTTTTCCTGACTATGCGCAGGTGCCGAAGGGATCAATGACGCTAGTTCTTAGTTACATTTTCCTATTTTCGAATTATATTAGTCCTTATTACATTTTCAGTCACATTATGAATTTATTCCTCCGATCTTAAAATAGTTTTTGGTATAATGGATATGGTTGTTGGATGGTATCATTGTTGCCTATTAATTCTTTTTGTTTGTTTTTTTTTGTTTAATTCGTTGAACTCCATTTAATTTAAATCAAACTTGATAATTTTATTATTAAGTTCCCACAGTTATTGATAACAACCACAGTTTGAAAATGCCCTTGTAAGCCAAAACAGCTGTCGCAAGTCTACATGGAAGGCAGTCTATTATTTAGTGGGCATTGGAGGTTATCCACCACTTACCCGCCCTGGTATAAGTAACAAATAGTTACTCCTTCAAGGCTCTAGCAAGGGCTCTTAATTTCTTTGAAAGAACGAAGCTACATTTAGTTTAGAACTAATTTAGACCTCCAATGTCGCTGCATACGTTTTTAGTAAGCAGTATGCAAGTGCTTAGCGGGAAATACAATATGAAATTCATACAATATGTGTTAGTATGACAAAATATAGAAAAGACAATGGGACAGGTTGGTAAAAGTCCACGAGGTGGCAAGCGCTGAATGATTGTATCCAGCGAATCCTACAAGTCCCTGTTATGGAGAAAGACACAATACATAATTAATAAGGGCATGGCAAACGGTTGGGAGTCCTCTCCAATCGATTGGCAGACCCAGCAAGAATGCAAATTTATATTTAGTGGGCTATCTATTCAGTGTTAATAGAGAAACAAGGTTTAAAAAAAAGACAGCAAGTAGCAAAGCATTCTCAGTTTGAGGATTGATGTTGGCTGGCTTTGTTTAATTTTCAGTTGTCGATTTTGAATCAACGACCTCGTGCTTGAAAGCAATAGCCAGGCATAGGTAGCTAAATCTATAAGTATTTTCCTTTTATTACATTTAATTTATCAACGTTGCATATGCAGCCACCTCGTAGGAGTGCCACGAGTTATCGTATGCATACATTCAGCTTAACAGATTGAGTTTGACAATGGCTTTATTAATCCGGACAGTTATCGGACAGTCTGTTGGGGGAACTGTTCCCTAATAACGCATAAGCCTGGCCACCTTGCTAGCTGACACTTTCCAGTGTCAGTAGTTGCCTGGCTCACATATTATTACGTAGGCGGGCCACATTAAACACACTTATTCGTGATTTAATCCGTCTTTTAACCATACATTGAATTTGCTTCAGGTGACTTGGTGTAGTTAAACGTTTTGTAGTTGAATAATCGAAGCCATATATTGGCTAAATTGTGTATTTTTCTATTCAATTTATCTTATTTTGATACTATATGCCTAAGTCGCTATCAAAGCTATTAACATTGAAGTCACCTAATTATTAAAGATAGGCACGAGTAGCCGAATACTTTGTTCGTAAAAAAACTTTTCTGGCTGTTTTCCCGTTAGCTAAGAAATTCAACAATTGGAAGGATTTTTAACTCCTGCGCTGCTTTAACAGAAGAGAAAAGTAGATTCTGATAATGTTTTGAACTTCTTTCTATTAAATAATATGTGATTCTGACTACCCATATAATCCAAAGCTTAAAAAAGCTAAATTTGGGAGGCGGGCACGACCACCGCCGCCCTGGGGACCATTTAATGGATAACCAACATACCTGGGGGTTAGTTCCCCCCCAAACGGTTCACTACGTTTTATGACAGGGGGACTCGGATTCATGGGGTAAAATTTGTCTAGGTCTTGTCGGCGGATGCGTTTTCCCACCAACTACGTTGCGGGCCGGATCGGGAGTGACTGGCTTAGGGAGACCATTCGACCTTTCCAGTAAGGACACTCTATGTTGAAATGATTCTTACTCCGTCATTCCTTAATATCTTCAGATTCTTACTCATTCATTCCTTGACATCCAGATCCTCAGATTCCTACCCAACTTAAAAAAAAAATAGACCAACATTCTTGGGTTACGAATAACCCGACTATATTTTAAAATCTCCTACTTCCACCACAGTAAGCCGAAAATGTTTCTTGAGTCGTGATGGAGGACTTAGCCAGCCGAGGAATCAAACACAGAACGCCTGGGTGGCACCCAAACGCGATG
The DNA here is from genome assembly GCA_917563855.2 of Limnephilus lunatus. NCBI lineage: Eukaryota > Metazoa > Arthropoda > Insecta > Trichoptera > Limnephilidae > Limnephilus > Limnephilus lunatus. Next base: position 3,849,855 of record OU830599.1, read on the forward strand.
CCCACTCAAACACTGACCTCATCTTTTCATTCCCATAAATTCCTCTTCCTCCTTTCCCTAAAAAGACCCTTCTCACAGCATTCCCAAAGACTGCATAGGCCCCGAGGGAAATTATTTTCCTCAGGGCGAATGTGAAAATAATAAAAAAAATAAAAAGGTGATTTCTTTGTTTTTACAATTTCCAAGCGCAATATTATTATGCAACAGCGTTTTACAAAGCACTTTCTACGTACGTAATAATAATTATATAATAACCCCCCAGTTGTTGGGGAAACATAAAATTTTACGAACTTTAATTGAAGCATTTGAACGTGATAATATTATTCAGAATATAAACGCGTCCGCCTATTTATTGCGGCCCCCATAAAGTATCAATTAGGCGTTGTAATTTATTTGTTTGCGATGCCCGATGGCCACGGGTAAGATGTAGGACGCAGAGGTAAGGCAAAGGTAAGATGACATACCTCCCTGCTCTGTCGTTTATAACTCTTATTATTAATATGGCTTTAATGAGACGGTGTAATAAATGTCTGGATGGTCGTATTAATAAACGGCCGTGAAACAGGTTTATGCTGGGACTGGCAGTTAGCTGGTTCGATGCTAGGTTTATTACGTTTTTAATATCACTTACAAAGCAACGCTCTACCAGCTCACCAGTTCACAAGTTCACCAGCTCACCGGCTGCGCCTTATACTTGTAACTTTTACGTTATGGTTAAATCTCGTTTGTTCGTTTATTTGTGGCTATTCTTTTCTTCTTATATATTTTATTTTCTTTCTGCTATTATAGTAATTACTTACATTATAACATAATCATATAACTGTTTTTTCAGCATTACTTCTTTTGTTTTCAGAAGGTTTTTTTCGACTGGTTACAGCCTTTATTTATTTTTTTACTTACACTATTATCTCTATTTTTATGTTACCTATTTCAGAATAATTATTCCACGGGCTGCTCCTTCTGTTTATCTTTGTAGAATGCTAATATAAGTACTTGCATACTGCTTACCAACACCATATGCATGGACATTGGAAGGTCTAGAGTCGTTCAAATAAATGTAGCTACCTTCAATAAAAAAAGTAGAGTGTTGATGTGTGCGGTGAAGGTGGAAACCATTTGTTTCCTTATAACGCCGTTGGGAAAGTGGTGAGGTCCCCTCCAATATGTGTTTATTTGTTTAGTCAGCAGAGTGGCTTTATGTTTGTAAACAAAGGTTTGATGAATATGTTTTTTTTTGATTTCTAATTCAGATGCTTTGGAAAGATTTTTCGGAGAAGTTACATTTTTGAATAATTTTTTTGAAATGAAACTTCTTTAGCCCCGTTGTGATTTTAAATTCGAATGAAACGGAAACGACGCATTATAGCATCTTCGAAGCATCAAACTGCGTTCGTTGGTTTTGATTATGATGTCACTTTTCAAGGCTCCTGTCGGTTGAGACATGAAACGGAAATTGGCCGCTTTGATAATGACCTCACTTTTCAAGGCTCCTGTTGGTTGAGATTGTTTTGGTAAAGTTTCGCTTTTACCATGAGTGAACTACACTCTTTTTTTTATTATTTGCATTATACACATACTTTATAAATTAATATTTCACTGTGTTAGGATATTTTATATCGTTGACCAATACAATAACGACATTCAAAATTCGAGGACAAAATAAAATAAAAAATAAAAAAAACATAAACCTAAAAACAATTAATAATATATAAATCTTAACAAATGAATTTTCATCTTTTCCACTACCTTTCTTGACAAATAAAATTGAGTTGAAATATTCACTCCCAAGGGCCTTGTTGATTTATTTACGAAATACTGACAAAGACAAGTCGTTGGTAAACAATACAGGAGTTTTTTTTATCGGTCTACGTACATTATTTGTTTAAAAAGCAATGGTTATTAGCTACTAAAATGTAAACATCACACGTGATTATTACGCCTGGTATGGAACCCGAACCATTTGTTCAAATCGATAATGCTAGCAGCTTCGTCAACTCATATTTTTCATTCCAATTATTTTTTTCTGAATATACAATTTCCTACCAAAACTTTGAAAACAGGACACGACATTTGTCTGCATGCGGGTAATGATTAAAAATAATCTTCCTTTTCATATATTAAAAATGCTATCTTCTCATTATATGTATTTTAACCCGTTATGTCGTGAGTCTGACATTCCCAAATAAAAACACACGACAATTATTAAATCATTCTATAATGTTACTTTTTTTTTATTTTAAACGGCTACATATCAAAAAATAAAATATTTAATATTACCCTTGAACATATTCTTTGGGAATCGACTATCCAATTGAATTAGAATATTTATGTATTCTTCAGTAATTTTTATGGCAGTGTTTCCAACATGTTTGGAATTTTAATAATAATCCGATTAAATCAAATCTTTCGAGTTATTTTAATTGGTGAATTAAAGCCGACGGGAAATAAGCATCCAATTAAACAATAATTAACATGACGTTACTTATAATTTATAGATAAAATTTAAATTAAACAAATTGTGGGTGGCATTTTTTACAGTAGCTATCACATTAAATACTAAAGCCATATTAAAAATCAAAACAGTATTAAAACACACGACTAATATGTTTGTTCCTCCAACGGGTCACAGCAATCTCCTTGTCTCACCGAATAATATACTTGCAACTCCTTTCAGAGATGAAGGACTTTTCGCCCTGGTAAGAGACTACAATTCAGAATCGAATAGTTGATTAAAATGGATTTAGATATGTTTTGTCACAACCTTCACCTTCCTCTTTGCAACTGGCTTCGGACCCTTTTTGAGACCGTCGTTCTGTATCACATCATTCATAACTTATTGTGTTAGGTACTACGATAACCATTGACCTATGCAGACATATTCGGATCCGACGTTTTCCTCCAATATATTCGCATCTTAATTATTAGATTCCTTCCCGTCGGTTCAGCGTTGGTATATGTAGATAAGCTGGTGAGCGAACTCAGAATCATGCAACTTCAACAAATACACACATTGAAAGTCATTAAAAGTGATGAAAAAATTGGTTACGTTAGGTTAGGTTTTAAGCTATATATTTTTTTTCATTGCATTATCCTGAGGTTTCATAGAACCAGATAAGCCGACCTTTAATCCTGTTTAATACCGTTTTAACGCGCGTCGTTGTGATAAATCAAGTTTTTAACTATTCCGGCCTTACGCGCCTCGTAATATTTACGCTGTGATTACGAGTAAAGGAATTGATGTTTTAAATGTATATAATTATGTGTAGGTGTTTACTTCTTTAAACACAGCAAACTTATTTTATAGCTCCATTTTAGATATCTAAGTGCTTGTTTTATAACACTCGGTTTGCGCACGTTTTATTAGCCTCCCATCACTATTTATAATACTAGCGATGAATCTAAGAAAATAACTTGACAGGTGCGAGTTAGGTATTTTATGAGCGTTATATGGAAATATTGGTAAACATTTTAATATTGAGGTCAACCTTATGTTTCGTTCCGTTGACGTTTATCGTAGAAGATTGTTTATGGATTATAAAAATTAACTAGGCGTTTGCCACAGATTGCATATTTAATAACGAAAAAATTATATAACCCATTTTTTATTACCCTTTTTACGATCCAATGTAATATGTATGCATATCACGATACATATTTTCATAAAGGTAGCATCTTTACCTACTTTCTTGACAAAATCTACATAACGTCCCATAAATTATCATTATTCATAGTGGACGCAATACTTTTAAGAATTTTCAAATTCATGACGCAATGAATAAACATGGCAATTTGAATAAGGCGTATCTTCAGTGTTTTGACTTACACACCGAATTAAATTTATGGTATATTACTTTTTTATTTAAAAATAATTTTTCACATGGCGCCTTTAAAATTAACTTGCTTCATAAACTAATGGTTTTTAGTCATAACTTTTCAAAGAAAGGCGTGTGTGTTTGTGCACCAAAAGTTGATAGAATACATTGTCATCGACAACGAGTATATCTAGCTAGTTTTAGCTCGATCAGATTTCGAGTAAGTGGGTTTTTTTATTTTATTTATTATAAAGACAAAGTAATACAAAATGATAAGAAAAAAAAAAATTCCGGAAAAAAAAGAAAAGTCCCAATAAACTACTTTTAAGTAATTTGTCAATGTGTGCTTTTGCTTTGAAGATAAAAATAAAACTTATTTTATTATGCAGTCAGAAATGTTTTTGTGTTCAAACTATTTCTTTCGGCGAGCCCATTTTTCAACCATATAACATATTTAACCAATTTGGTGACATGTGGTCCAGCGTTCTTCGTCCATATTTGTTTAAATGATTAGGTACGATTAGTCCTTCATTTAATGTAAAACGAGTATTGTAAGTGTGGTCCAGTCTATTTTTGTATATTTTGCATATGCTGAAATATAATTTTATACTATAGAAATGCTCTTGAATTTTGAGTTTCCGGTAAAAGTACCTACGGTTAATTTCCACTTCAAGATTTGCATTAATTCAAGAAATTAAAATCGTCATTCAAATCGATGATTTTACAAAATGACTATTTTATTATATAATTGTAGCAAGCATTGTTTGGATATAAGAGTTTAAAATAACTTTTTTTTTAAAAAAAGAAAGACAAACATTCCCAGGTTACGAATAACCCAACAATGTTTTAAAATCTCCTACTACCACCACGGAAAGCCGAAAATGTTGCTTGTGTTGTGATGGAGGACTTAGCCAGCCGAGGAATCGAACATGCGACGCCCGGGTGGGACCCAAGCGCTATGCCCACTCAACCACTGACCGGTCTTGAAACTTGAAACTACTGTTTGCCTTTTTATGTGAATACCGCACAAGCGTCCCAACTGCTCCCAACCGGGAGCCTGTGAGACAATGGCATCCCCAATTCGAGTATGTTGTTAGGCTAATGGTAGTGGGGACGAAAGGAGATAGCCATTCAGATCTGATCACCAAACACGGCTGATAATGATGATATACGACTTTATGCACAACTTATTATCTTCGGAAACAAACAAACACTGTGCATGTTAGTGAATGGGATTTATTCCTACAATGTTTGTGGCGACGACCGAAAAGGCTTAACTCCTGTGATATTAGTTCCCGACATTCAACCTCCAGCCGGCATATCTCCGCCACCCGCTTTTCATTCTCTTTAATGATAGGCTTTATCTCATAAGCTTTTTTAAACGGACACAAAAAGGAGCTTTACATTTTGACCGAGCTTTCAGAAGGCGTCAGGAGAGAGCTTTAATTTTTTGACTTAAGGTGTTTTGGGTGATGCCTTTCCGTATTTTAAGCAAATAAAAGTTTTTTTAACTTTGCTTTCTTAGATTAAATCTCATTAGTAATTCGTTGGGAGTTTTTTCGAGCGGAAACGGTGTGATCGGCCTTTAGAAAAGTTCTCTGAACTTGAGAAAATGTTTGCATTCTATTAAAATTATTTTTCCTGGGAAAATTTTTTGGCACTTTTTTGTCGTCATTCAACATTTTCTTTTAATGTTTTTCTTCTATTATCTCTCAAACTCTAAATGTTCTTTTGATTGTTGTAAAGCTCCTACAAGCTGGCGTAACCAAAACCCACACTTTTAAGGGTATTTAAAAAAAATCTTATTAAATTAATAAGTTAACTCTAATTTTCGTATATTCAACATAGTAATTAATGTAACGTTTAATTTATTAGGATTTATTTAAAACTTCAATTTAATAAATTTATCATTGAAGAAATTAATAAATATAATACAACACCAAGAAATAAAAATTAAAACGAAAGATATTTAATTAATCAAGAATATTATTGGTAATTCTTAAATTGATTTATGAGCTGTAATGTCTTGAATAATTAATAGTTGTAATTAATAATAGTCCGCCAAGACCCGGACAAACCTCGCCCATGAACCCGGGCACCCCTGCTAAGTCACCAAACGTAGAGAACCATTTGGGGTGACCTATGGCAGAAGTGTTGGTTATCCAATAATTGGTTCCTGGGGCGGCTGTACACATACCTGCCTCCCAAGTTGAATTAAGTAATTCCAAAAATAAATATAGTATGCGTTGTTTTCTAAAATAATTAAAAATATATTGCAGACAGTTTTTTTTGGTAGTTGAGTGATTTCGGTATCAATCTTTATTTGGTATCAGTAATTTTTCTATTTCTAGTCGCCTTGCGGTTTGTATACAGATTTTTATTTGAGATTCAAATGTTTTAATAATAGTTTCATTTTGTTGAAGAGTTTAGTGCCGTAGTATAAAAGCATGTTTGCCTAAATTATATTAATAGTATCATTCTCTTCATTATATTCAATTATTCATTATATTGTTAAAATTCTTATTTTATATTACATACCTTTCGCTTTTGACGGGCTTTCAAAAGATATGCATCATTTATTAAAAACCTGTAATTACCAACAACAAAAAACAAGTACAAAGCTCCAAGCTCTTTATCTAAATCAAATACTTACACGAGTAGATGCCTCGAAAGAAAATAGCTTCTTGTAGAAGAAGATTGAACGGAAAGAATTCTAAAATTGCATTTCAGCAGTTGGCTTCGGCATTCTCCCAGTGTCCCTTCAATTACTCTGCTTGATTTAACCTAATGTTCCACAGAGTTCAGCAAGCCAGCATACAGCAAGCAACGCACACATACATTATTACAACTTTCAAATGTTAAAGGTACAAATTGGACGGGAATTCGGGGAACTCGTGTATCCACATTGTACAAGATTCGAAAGAATTTTCGTTTGCCGTATCATCAATCCTGCAACTCGCTCATACTTTGATTTGCAATGTTTCAACTATGTTAGATAATCTGGCTAACAAGGATCGGCTTTGAAAATATTACGAAAGTTTTCTACTGTTACAACTTCATTAATGTAATTGAATAGAGCTATGTGCAATATGCTGGAATCAAACGTGCCGTAAATAATAATTTGTATTTTCCAGTGAAAATAAAAGTTATATTCCAAGAATATTTTATTCCCTAGATACTCGAGAGAAACCACGAAGTTTGTAAATATCATAGACTAAAATATTCAATTTCTAATAATAAATTCCGCCGATTGTTTAGCATTTTATATTTAAAACTAATATGATGCTTCCAAATTCTGCTAGGGAGTTATAGTTTAGGTGCAACAGCTGTTTCAATAGATTTTCTATTAATACATTGTATCTCATTGCCATTGGCATCGGGTAGAGGTGGTTTTGCTTCTGCATAATTAAGCATTACCTCGAAGGCAAAATAATTTTCAAAATTGTAGGGTATTTTACAAAACAAAAACAAAAGCAATAAACAATTTGGTTTCAAAAATATGAAAACTATGTATAAAATATCTAAATATTGAACTATAAAAACAGATCTCAATAACACAAAAGATCGCTTTTTACTAATCTCATTGAAGATAAATTTTAGACAGCAAATATGCTCGTTGGTAAATAAGATTTTTAGAAGCTCGAGGAAATTTTCATTCAAAATGAAAACAGATTTAAAATGATCATTTTACTTGTTTTATTTAACACATTTTGACGCTTGTTAAAATGAATGACAACTTGAAACTCTCCATTGATTCCTATACATAACGATCTGCAACAAATATTTGTAAAAAATGTGCATTTGTTGATCCCTGTCTGAAGAGCGTAAGCCGCTTCGTTAAAATTTCGAACCCCTTTATTACGTCAACCCATTCAGTCTCGAACCCTGTGAAACTGGATATAACGAGTGTTGAGCTCTTCTTCCTGGTTTGAGTTATAATTTCATGACATCTTCAATGTTGTCTGACTTCAAAGGGGGAAGTGATGTACTGAGATTTATTCGGTTTGTTTCATTTTCGTCCTCCGTCGGCCTGGCTGACATGATACTGTTGTCTCATTAGCCGATATGTTTCCGTCTTCAATATATTTATTACTTTATTTTGTAATTATTTTTTGTTGGAAATCTTCTCGCCATTTTCTCTTCCTTGTTCTTTTTAATATTTCTAACTAACTAACTAACTAACTAACCATCACGCCGTTTCCCCGCAGGGGTAGGCAGAGAGGACGGACCGCCACACAACTCGATCTTGGCACACACTCTTTGCCTCGTTCACATTCATACATCGTCTCATACATGCTCTTCTATTATTCCGACTCTTCACATGGCCCGACTCAAGTATCTGATTCACTTGGTCGTGCCATGTCTTCCTCGGGCGTCCCCGACTTCTTCTACCATTCACATTTGCATCATATATTCTCCTTACACTCCTTTCCTCGTTCATTCGCTCTACATGCCCAAACCATCGGAGAGTCCCTTTCTTAATCTTACACATCACGCTTACGTCAGCCTTGCATTCTTTGCGGATATCCACGTTTCTCTCACGATCGTACATGGTTTTACCACACATTCGCCTCAGGGATCTCATTTCTACAGCATTCAGTCTGCTTTCATCCTTCCTCTGCCAGTTCCATGCCTCACTGCCATACATCAGGGTAGGTACCAGCACTCCATTATGGACGGCTAGTTTCGCGTCTTTGGACAGTTTTTTATTACCGCCAACGGCATTCAGTCCTCCATTAATGGAGTTACCGGCATTCACCCTTCTTTCAATATCTCTATCAGCCTTCCCATCTTTCGTAAACATACTACCCAGATACACAAACTCATCCACCTGCTCCAAGTATTCATCATTCACAACTATATTGCATACTGTTTTCGTACTCTCTCTTTCAAACACCATGACTTTAGACTTACTTACATTCATCATTAACTCATTCTTCATACATACTTCGTTCATCCTAGACACGAGAGACTGTAGATCTTCCATACTGCTAGAAATTAGCACCGCATAATCAGCATACAAAAGGCAACATACTTCCAGATTACTCAATTTAATATTTCAAACATCATTTTTTATTGAATTGAATGCTTCTCAGTTATATTTTACTTCCATGGTTCTCGTCATGCGATGCTATGCCATTTAATAAAGAAATTGTTTCTCCCTGCGTGTCCTTTCCCAATTATACCGTTCCCCTTCCGCCTCTCCTTCGTCTTCCGCATCCCCTTCCCCTCTCGTGTTCCCACTCCGCCTCCTCCACCTTCCCTCAACCCCACTGCACTCCCCCCCCTTTCCCCGTCCCGCGAAACACCCCACCCGAGTTCCCCTCCCCCCTCCCGGGTTTCCCTCACCCCCTTAAATTTAGTTCAGTTTTCAAACAGCTCGCGTTCCACCTATTGCAATATTTTTTACACAAATTTCATAATGCCAGAGCTCACCAGTAATTTTACACAAACCTTGTTCTGACAATAACGAACACAAAAAAAGAATTATCCAATTTAGTGCAGTCGTTCGGAAGTTATGCGTGTACATACATTTTGGTGATTCATTTTTATTAATAAAGATAGATAGATATAGATTTGTAAAACCTTACATTACTTTAAACTTGATCGATTAACGTAGATTTCAGATTAAACAAACGGGTAATAAAAGGAGGCGGGTGCGGGTACCGCCGCGATGGATTCATTGAATAACCAACGCTTTTGGTGACTTAGCAGAGGTACCCGGGTTCATGGCGTGAGAATTGTCTAGGTCTTGGCGGTGGATGCGTTTCCCCACTACAGTGTTACAGATTGGATTTTGAAAAACTGGTTGAGGGAGCTCTTTTTCCTTCTACAGCAGGTCTCTTTTCGTGCAGTGCCTTGCACCGCAGTGGGAGGGAAGAATTTAAACTTCCGTCACTCACGGACATACTGACCCCCAGATTCCTACCCACCCTTCAAACCGTTTTCCTTACCAAAACATCATCTCCTTCCTTTCCTTATAAACACCCTCAACACAGCGTGACTCATAATTGCCTGAGATGTCATTGGCCGTGATTTCCATTATTGTCCTCGGGGTCAATTTTTATTTTTTATTTTTTTTATTTTATGTTTCCTTTTTTTATATTTTTCCCCTACTTGATGAATGAAAGAAATCTTTTAACTGTCTAAATAAAGAATCAAAAACAATTAATGACTTGACAAATATGACGGTTTGACACAAGGTGGCAATAGCGAAAAATTGGTTAACGCGCTCGTCCCGGTTCTGGTTCTGGAGGTCTGGGTTCGAGTCCCAGTTGCGACCATTGTCGTTTTTCTGTTTTTCTGTGTCTTGTTCTCTTTCATATTTTCGTTTAGATTTTTTTTTGTTAACTTATTCTAATATGATATATTTCACTGATGAGAATAACCTTCAAAAAAGTATAAAAAGAAAGTTTTTCTTATAAAAATTAAATAATAAATAATAAATCTGTTCATATTTTTGCAAGTGTCTTGTGTAATACTTCACACAAATCACGTATACAAATTTATTAAGCGACACATGTCTTAGTTTATTCGCCAAGCCCTGCGTAAAGTGTAAAAAGAATACTGTCTCGTTGAACCACGATGAAGTATAGTCACTTAAAATAACGTGAAGGTGAAAAAATATTCAAGTCCCTAAGTACACAGTGAGAATGCGAGAAGACTCAATATGTGTCTCTCTGTTATGAATTTGTTCCATCGTTTTAGCATTGCGTCAGCTTTCACGTTTCACGCACGGAATCCGCGCAATCAGTCACCCCATCACTCGTACACAGTACGCACAAGGAATGTTATCTTCGCGACAGATTTCCATCAACTTCACATACTATTGTGTATTGTGGGTAAGAACTCGTACATATATTTTTAACGCAGAGCGATGACACGCCTCAGCAGTTTTCAACATCTACAATAATTTATCTTAAAAGGCAGTTTCGTAACTTGTACAAACCAAAGCTTAATTATTTCTTGAGACAAATGATCCCGACGAGTGAAATTTTCGTTTAAGGCAATACACAACCATAATAATTTATAATTTTTGTTTGCTCAAAACACACATTATAATCACTAAGCATCAGATTTTATTTTTCTAGACGATGAATTTTAAATATTTGTAACACGTTCTTCAGAATTAATTAAAATTGACGTGGCGGTAAGGTCTAATCTGCAGGCCTGCTAGGGTGAATTCGACCGTACGTCCGTCTAATACGCCATGCCGCGGGCGCCTATTTGTTTACACGCTTTCTTTACTTACGTCGTTAAGATTCCCACATTATTTGTCTTCTTCTTATTTTCTTTGATAGGGCAAATTCGACAGTATGTCAGTCCAATACACGAGTTGCGAGTCGCAATTTGTTTACACGACTTCTTTACTTACGTCGCGCGTCGTTAAGATTCTGAATATATTTTTGGGTATATTGTCATCTTAAAAGAAAAATATTTTCGAGTTAGGCCACGATCGTATTTTGGCAGAGGGTCAAAATATTTCCACTTTGCAATAAAATTCAAATGAAAGTAATATTTCTGAATGTATCCGTAAACTAAAAACTGCTACTGAAAGGTGATGAAATACGCTTTCAAATTTTATGAATTGAAATAAACATTTTTTTTTTTGCATGCAAACATAAAAAAGGTTAAAAATGACTCACCTTACGTTTTTTCTAACAATAAGTACTGATAACAAAAAAAAAACAAATATTTTATTACCCAAATGTATCTACTATAACGATATTGTCACCTCTTTTTTGTCGTTCTATGTAAAAACAATTAATAAAAAAATTAAAAGGATTCAAAAATTTTTTTCACATTGCGATCCGAAACTTTGGTTTAAAGGCTTACATTTTACTTGTTTTGTGATTAACTTTTATATTTGAATATAAAGCGTTGTATTTTCTCTTTCTAACACCGTTTGCATCATATTTCTCACTACGATAGTAAGGCAGAGACAACGATTTCTGTGAGATTTATATGAGTTGTTCCGAAAATCGAAAAAATTAACCAGAAAGGTTAACAATGAAAATTAGTCCCAATACTCTAATTTTGCTTTTGAACTCGTTTTTTGAGATGTGCATGATGAATTTTTTAAAAGCTCTAAGAATAAGAGAAACCTTGCTGAACTACTGAACAGTTTGCTAATTCGTGTGTAAAACTAAAGCAATAAATCAAGTCTGAACGCAAAACCAAAAGATAAGAACGCATAATTAATTGTGCAAGTGGTCTGACAGATAAAGCTTTTACAGCAGAAAGTAAATCAATGCGAAAAAAATGAATAGAGCGAGTGCTTATTCCGATAAAACTTCAACAGCCAGTCAATACATCGTGTCTTGGTCCATTCCTCTTGAAGGATTTAAGACAGATGGATGCTGCCTCCACCTCGAGATGATAATAATAATGGGTAATCCTTCGTTTTTAGTTCTTCACTCTTCAGTCTTCTCGCTTCATCAAAGCTCGACTTCTAGTAGAAGTTGACAGCTGATTAATGCCGTACGTCACTTAGTGCAGCGTTACGATTATTATAACTGATTCGTGCAATGTTTAGGAAGAGTAAAAATCTTTCTTGAAAAACCTAAACCAGTGTTTCAAAATTGGCAATTTGTTTTACACTCTTACATATTCTTACCCATGATACCTTATTTGCTTTCTTCATCGTGTGTTTTTATTTTTATATGAAACCTTTTTTCACTATATCTTTGGAACATTTCGTACGAAAATTTAAGAAGGCCTGCTGAATTTGTGGCCTGTGGTCACTCAATTCTTGTTAAATTTTTTTATATTCGCTCCACACGGGACCCTCAGGGGAAAAAAATCCCCCAGGGCCTATGTCTTAATCTATTTTTGCGGATGCTGTGTGGAGGGTCTTTTTAGGGAAAGGAAGTAGAGGAAGTTCTTGAAACGAAAAAGATAAAGAGTGAAGGTTTGGAAACTGAGGTCAATGTTTCCAGGAGTGACAAACTTTTGAATTTATCCCTCCCAGTGCGGTGCAAGGCGATGGGTCAAGAAAGACCGGAGAGGTCTTAGATTAGGTCTCCCTCAACCAATCTATCCATAACCGGCCCGCCACACAGTAGATGGTCAAACGCATTGTCCGCCAAGATCTAGACAAACCTCTCCTCATGAACCCGGGCACACCTGCAAAGTCACCAAACGAACTGAACCTATGAGAGTGATTAGTTGGTGTAAGACCTATGGCAGGGGTGTTTGTTATCCAATAAACGGTTCCCAGGATCGCAGTACCCATACCGCCTACCAAATTAAAATTTGAAAAATTATTATTATTCATACCTGGCTTTGCCATAATACTTATTTTTATATAATAATTAAGTACCTAGTTCTTAATTTGTTTCTACGTTTACACATTTGATTTACAATTCTGTTTTACTTTTACTAAATTAATGTTCAAACATTTCTTACACTCAAATATTTCCCGAATCCTGGAAAATTCTAGTCAGAAAATAAAATTTTATTGATATTAATTCATATGTTTTGTGGGAAAATAACTAAAGGGCATTAACTTATTCCACTGCGATGGTTCTATTGACCTTTTTGGGGCTTACTATAATGTTCTCCTAATTCCACCATCAGATAGTTGACATTTATGAAACTACGTAATCGGATTACCATCTTAGTATTAGAGAGCTATTAATATCTATATTTCCACTCCTACTACCACGAAATTACCAGATTAAAAAATGTGTGCATAGCTAATTATATTTCAATTAATTAACCTATTAACAATTACTGTAAATCCTACACGATTCCACAAAACCTCGGCACAGGTTCGCCTATTGAGGTGATTCCCAAAGGGTACCGCGCTTTTTAATCCCACAAAAAAATATCCCCGACAAAATATCCTCCGGCAAAATATCACTCGACATAATATCCCAAGGACAAAATATCTTACGGACAAAACATCCCCCGACAAGGGAGGAAGGAGACAGGGCAAGGAACTTACAGTTTCGATTTAAATTTTATATTTGGCGCTGAAAGTTTTTTTTGGGTTTGATTAGGTTTATTTGGGTTAGGTTAGGTTAGGATATTTTGTCGGGGGATATTTTGCCGCGGGATTAAAAGTCGCGGAACCATCAAAAAGCATGATGTACGAACAAATGAGCATAATTTTATGAAGCTAACCTAACGTTCCACAAATACGTTTTTAGAATATTGTGCTCGATGTAACCAGGCTTAGGTTTAGACATAAATAAATTAATTCTATAATTTTCGGGAATTTCGATTTAGAAGTCAGTCTGTCCTTCCATAAAGAAGCAGAAAATTCGGAATTTTCTCCAAGAATCGAACCAATTAGTTCGAGTCACCTAGTGATTAAACACTTGTAAAAATGTCCTCTTCCACGTAAGCGAGTCTAATTGCGGCGGTCTGTAACGACAGTCGGCTAACGGCGGGCGGGTAGCGGCTAGCGGGTAACGGCTAACGGCGGGCTGGCTAACTGGCTAACTGGCCGGTGGACAAGCGTACGAATCGCGAATTTCAAAGCTCGTTGAAAGCTCAAAGAGGAGCTTTAATTACTCGCGACGGTCTCTGGGCCCCCGGCGTCTGTGACGTCATATCTCCCTTCTTCTCGCGATTGTCGCTAACTTCGGAAAATACCGTGAAATCTTAGTGAATGCTCGCAAACATAATGTCCCTTAACCTTAATAAGAACGGAAGATGTTGAAATGGTTTTGACGTTGTTTTCATATTTTAACCTGTTCACGCAAATCAACTTTTTCGTCTGATTACATCAATTTAACAAAATCACATCATTATTGGGGTTTGACCTCAACAAAATATTCCAGCCGCCTTCACACTTCAGGCCGTCGCTCGTCGTCAGACCACCATACCACCAGGCTTTCTCAAATCCTCTTCAACGCTATCAATTCTTAATTTCTCTTCCATTTATCAATTTAAAAACAAATTCTCTTTGATTAAATTACATGGTATAGTAGTTTATTAAAAGTCCTCATAGGGATTCCTTTTTCTGCATTAGTTCCACATAGGAAGTCCTGAGGGTCTTTTTAGGAAAGGAAGGAGAGCAAGTTCTGGGAAGGAAAAGGGACGGGTAGGTAAGAATCTGGGGGTCAGTGAGTCTAGGAATGACGGATCCCTCCCATTGCGGCGCAAGGTATTGCTCCGAGAGAGTCCTACTGGAGAAGTCAAAAGGTCTTCCTCCATCAGTCTCTCCCGATCCGGCCTGCCACGCAGTTGGTGGGTAGACGAATCCGCCGCCAAGAACCAAACCTCAACCCATGAACCACATGGATTCCTGTTCCGAGGCAGACTGAAGGTAGTTAGTTTGGGGTTACTACAGTATGACTGCCACATGTTCATGTTTGTCTATTTATTCATCTTCTTGTTTGTTGACTACGTGTGTTGAATAGGTTTATTGATTTCCTCATCTGCATATTTTTTTATTTTATTTTGGTGTTCTATCCTACGGCATTATAGTCGTAATGCTTAAATTAAATTTATTTTTTCTAATAAAATGAAAAAATTAATTCTTTGTTTATCGTTGAATTTTCAAAATCATCTCAGCGATCCATTCTACCTAAATAATGAAAGTTTTCATATACATTTTCATTTGAGACCTCAATCAATATAGCATAATGTGTTCATAAAATACAAAATACAACCAAAATGCATTTCCGATATTACTGAATTTAATTCGCTTTCGGGCCACTTATAAGTTCGCCAAGGGTTAGACCCTCGCCGATTCAGTTCGCACCAAAGCTCGGACGCAAAGCTCGGCCAACCCCCCGCCCCCTCCTTCACCCGCCTCCCCCGCCAGCCCATCATACCACCCAAGGAGAAGAAGACGAATTCCCGCCTTTTCATAATAATTCCAGGCATTTATTTATATCAAACGAGCAGCGTAAAGCGAAGGGAAAAATGGCGACCGCGGGGCTCATGGGCGGCGCGCTGCGGTGGGATAATGTACTGATGCAATTATTATTAGTTCTGCAAAGGCTTAGCAATGTTCCGGGAATTCTAAACTGATGGTGGGAATGAACTGATGGTTATTCTGCACTAACTGCACATAGTTTAATGTGGTATATCACCGTCTTTGAGGGAGTAAATCTTATTATTACATTGAAAAATTCTAAAAGGTTTATTTTTATTGAGTTCTGCGAAGGCAAAGTGTTGGGAAAGAAATGGGTTTAAGGGGTGGGTAGGAATCTGGGGTTCAGTGTGTCCCGGTCATCCGCTTCCAAGACAAACCTCACCCCATGAACCCGGGCTCCCCTGCTAAATCACCAAACGTAGCGAACCACTTGGGGTGACCTATGGCAGAGGTGTTGGTCATCCAATAAAGGTTCCCGGGGCGACGGTACCCATTCCCGCCTCCCAAGTTGAATCTAGAATATTTTTAATGTCAGTTCTTTACTGTTACTTATTTCGCTATACTCTAATCTGAAATCCATTAAACAACAATTTTCTTGCGAGTTAGGCATATTTCGACCGAAAAGCTGTTTTAAAAAAAAAAGTAAAACAATAGGTCTGTAAAATTTCTTTGAATTAGATCCACACAAGAGGCCCAGAGGAAAAAAATCTCTCAGGGCGGCTAATGTCATCCTTGAAGATGCTGAGTGGAGGATATTTTTGTGAAAAAGAATAAGTTTTTGAAGGAAAAAGGTATGAGGGGTGGGTAGGAATCTGGGGGTCAGTGTGTCCAGGAATTACCACTGAGGTGCAACGCGATGGTTCGAGAGTTGGAAAGGTGAACTCCCTCAACCAATCTCAGCCGATCCGGTCCGCCACCCAAACGAGTGTGGTTACCTTTTTATGTAATTCTAGGCAGGTGGTCGACGTGGCAAATCAATTTTAACCATGTCACGACTAGTACCTATAAGGAGTATTGAAAAACTCTATTTTTGAGATTTTTTCAAAATTAATAATAATATTCCTAACATAATTAACAGTTAATCTAAATCAGCTGGTGTTTTAATTTAACCCGAGCAACTCATATAGGTCTCGTTATATAACTCGATATCATAGTGAGAAATATGATCTAAACGGTGTTGGAAAGAGAAAACATCACGCTATATATTCAAATCTAAAAGTTTACCCCGAAATAGTTAAAATGAGCATCTTTATGAAACCAAAATTTGCAACCACAATTTAGAAAAAAAATGAAACTTTTTGAATTTTTAAGAACTATTTTTTCGTGGAAAAACAGAAAAGTGAAGTTACGATAATAGTTATAATACATTTTTATCTAATAAAACATGTTTTTTTTAAATTTTATTATCTACCAGTAATTTTAGTTAGAAAAAATGAATGGTTTGCCATTATTTATCACAGTTTTTAAAGTTTGCATTAAAAAAATATATATTTAAAAAGTTACTTCGTTATATGTAATAATAAAATTTGATAGCTTATTTTATCATTTTTCAAAACAGTTTTTAGTTCTTGGATACGTTCACAAATATTTCATGTATTAGGATTTTAATACAATTAGAAATAATACAAAAAGAAATATTCTGACAGTTTATGGTCGGGGCCTTACACATATAACAAGTAGACGCAAATAACAAATATAAAATAAACATAAATTTAAAAAGTAATAAGTTCTATTTTACTAATAAATAACTTCCGATAATGAAAGCCTTAACAATATAAAACTCCTTCACTGGCGCATTAAATTCAAAGGCCTTCTAAAAAGGCTGCCTCGAACTTTAAAAAAGACCATTCCCACCCAAATGGCAGCAAAAGTTGTAACCTGGTTGTTTTAACTAATCAATTGGAATTTCTGAGAAACAAAACAAGTAAAGGATTTTGGCGAAGGAATACAGATTGAAATTCGTTCACCAAAAAGTTTCCTTTAAAAAAAGGCACATTCTATTAAGAAGGGAGATGGCAAGATGGCTGCGAATTTGGTAATGGTTTTATATTTGTGAATTATTTATCATTTTCTTTTTATATTTTCAATAATACTATTCAATTTGTAAAAAACAAATTTGTTGGACAAAAATATAAGATTCGCTCGGCACTCCTACATAGGAATGATGATTAAACCGAGTTTAATTATTAGAGAAAACAAAAATACTTATTCAATATGCAGGAAATGGAAACCCCTGAGTTTTCTTTTGGAAACACCTCATTTAACGACCTTTAGTTTAATTTAAACAATTTGAAAAATTTTAGGGTAGGTAAATAAAAACCATTAATTTCTGATCATTTACTCTGAAATCAATAAGGGCATAGGTAATAAAAATAAAAGCATTTAGTTTTTTCATTGTAAATACCAATGTAGAAATAATATAAATATATCGTCTGTACGTTGCCTAACCACAGTTTGATAATGACTTAGAAAGGCGGAACAGCTATCACATGAAATAATAATTACATAGCGGAGTTTGTTTATAAATAAACTGTTTTTATAAATTCAATAAACAATGAAATGAAATTCATAAGTAAACTTGATAAAAATAAATAAATGGAAGGTAACTGTATTCCTACCGGGGTGATTTTTTACAGACTATTAAAATTAAAACATTGGAAAATAGTGCAAAATCTGTGCTTAACGAAGAGCGTTTGAAGTTAAACTTGATCCCCAAGTACTGCATATTTCTATCAAAATCAAATCCTCGGCAGCTATAAAAAACAGTGCAACGAGCACAGAGGATATGGCTGAAGGAGGACACTCAGGAATTTGGTCGGAAAAAGGATACAATACTATACTACATAAAGGTTTTGCATTTTGAATTAACTTTTAAACTGCATTTTTTTACTCTTAAGGTGATTTTTCACGAAAACGGCGCTATATAAATCATCCGATTATGAACGTTATTATTATCAAGTACCAGCTGGTACCCGGCATGAGTCGCAGTGCCATTCAAAGAAATAAATTGTTTCTCCCTGCATGTCCTTTCCTATGCGTCCCCTTTCCCCTCCCGCATACCCTTACCTCCCACATTCCCACTCCACCTTTCCCGCCTTAGCCCTCCCTCTTCGCCCCTCCAGCTTACCCCGCCTCCTTCTTTAACCTCGCCCTCTTGCCTTCCATCCCTGCCTCTAAGATATATGTAAAACACACATATTCAAACCACCCGCGCACCACCTGTAGTAAAATTTTAATACAAATTTCGTAACGGTAGAGCTTACCATTATATAGAAACTTTCGCGGGCTTGCCCACAACAAATCACCAAAGTTTCATCGCAATCAGATGAACTTTATGGCAGCGCATAAAATTTGTACAAACAAACAAATATTGATTTTTAAATATTAGATGAAGAAAGAAATGAACGAAAAAAGGAGTGAAGGGAGAATATATGACGCTAATGTGAATGATAGAAAAAATCGGGGACGCCCGAGGAAGACATGGAACAAGTGAATGATATTTCATCCTTTTGGTTTCACTTGCACTTGAAAAACGATTCAATAAATAAAAATTTTCTCACTTCATTTCTTTCCCGTGCATCCCCATCCCATCCCTCGTTCCTCTTTTACCTTCCCCACCTTCCCTCTCCTTCCTTCCCGCCCTGTCTCTAAAATATATGAAATACACACATTTTAATTACAACTAATTTCATAAAGCCAGAGCTAACCATTATATACAGAAACCATCGCGGGCTTGCGTACAACAATTCACCAAAGTTTCGTCGCAATCGGATGAATCGTATGGCAGCGCATAAAATACGAACAAAAATATTGATTTTTACATAATACTAGCTGAACCGACTACGCGGTCTATGGCTAACGATACACAACGCCATATACTGGATGGTTACCCAACCTTTTAACTCACACCGCCATTTGTTAATTTACATACATATCGTGCAGACATTCTCCTTTAATTATATATTTCAACCAATTTACACAAAACCTTGACAAATTATATATCTAAAACTTCCTTATGATACACTCTATCTATTGGTGAAAACCGCATGAAAATTCGTTCAGTAGTTTTCGGGTTTATCGCGAACAGACAGACATATGCGGTGGAGGACTTTAATTTATAATATGTAGATAAGATAGAAAGGAGATTTTAGGTGTGACGCATTAGGAAAACAATGCAGTACTGCTTGATTGTACTCAGCATCAATTCTTGTCATTTATTAACCGCTTTAACGTACGTATACACAATAGTAATAATTAATTGTCCGTGTTATGAGAGCATTGAATTCATAAAAAAGCATATGAAAAGGGCGATCAAGCAATCATCTGTGTTTATGGAACCAACCGAAATGGCCTTAAATGTAGGAGTTCATTTTAAGGGCATCGTAAAATGTTATAATATTATCTCGCCGCGAGAGAGAATGCTGATGGTAGGTGTAGTTGGTGTGATGCATGTTCAGGAGGTCGGGGTCACCAGTTTACAGATAAAACTTCAACAACAGGGGTCAGATAAGCGAAAGGATGTGTTCATTGAACACCATCAGGAATTGACTTTAAAATGAGGTTCCCAAGGCATACCGTTCCCGCCAAGTGAGGGGAGGGGAAGATGTCGAAGTGGGGAAGTACAGGAATAGTGCCATAAAACTAAGTGCCAGAATGTGTTCGGTTCGATCGTCAAATTGTACGACCTGCCCCCCGAATCATAAAACCACTCCGAGGGAACAGCGCGATGCTCCGGCCTGTGTAGACTTGCAGTTTTGTATCGAGGGCAACGAGTTCAACTGTCAGTTAGCCCGTGTAATTTGAGCCTATAAATCAAAATGCGACTTGAAAGTGTTGAATGGATGGTAATTTTATCACACACTCTCGTACCTATATGTATACATAGATACCCACACACAGTTAGTACAAAATAATGTTAGATTAACCCTCGGGCTTAGACAAAATAATATCAGTTATTTTAGAGAAAGCGCTAAAATCGATTAAAAATAAAAATAAAAATAAATATTCTATCAATAAAGAAAACCAAACCTTACATGAAATTAAAAATAAAATTAAAAATAATAATCTAACTATAACCAAAGCCGACAAAGGTAACTCAATAGTAATTCTTGATAGAATAGATTACATCAGTAAAGTGGAAGACTTCTTGTTACCAGAAAATTTTAAAATTCTAACTAAAGACCCAACCAATAAAATTGTTAATAATATCAACATCCTTATAAATAGTTGTAACGCCATATTTCCCACCGAATGGTCCAAGAAAAATGTCAGGGTTATGAACCCAAGAGCCCCAGCTTTGTATGGCCAACCTAAAATTCACAAAGTCAATATTCCTATAAGACCCGTTGTATCCTTTATTAATGCTCCTACGACAAACTTAGCGAAAAGGCTTAACTTCATCTTCAAAAAATATACTAATTTTTCACCACGATACAGCGTTAAAAACTCGATAGAACTAGTTAATAAAATTAAAAATTTTGATCTTCCACATAACTGCCAATTCATTTCATTAGCAGTAAAATCCTTATTTAGTAATATTCCCATTGAAGAATGCCTTAAAATAATTGAAAATATCTTGGAAAAATGTAATATTAACCCGGTAATAAGAAAAGAGCTATTCCAACTCATAAAAATTTGCGTTGAAACTAATTATTTCCTTTTTAATGATACATACTATGAACAAAACGATGGTCTCCCTATGGGGTCACCATTAAGTCCACTTCTAGCAGAGATATTTATGGATTATATAGAAAATATAATTCTTAAATCTCCCTTAGCAAAACACATAATATACTATGTCAGATATGTAGACGACATCCTTATTTGTTGGAACGGCACCAACCGACAGTTAGATATCTTTACCAATTGGGCCAACACCATTAATAATAAAATCTGCTTCACAGTTGAACATGAGATTGAAGGTAAAATCAATTTTTTAGATCTGACAATCGGTAGAAGTAATAATAAACATACCTTCGAAATATTTAGAAAACCAACATTTACTGATACTACAGTAAATGCAAATTCAACTCATCCTCGGTCACACAAATTATCAGCTTACCATTCAATGGTACATAGACTCATAAACATTCCCTTAGAAAATAAAGCATACGTAAAAGAAAAGGAAACTATTAAAATAATCGCGATTAATAACGGCTATGAGGCAAAAAACATTGAAAAAATAATAAAAAACAAGAAATTCAAAAATAAAATTAATTTAATATATCCGGTACAAAACAAAAAATTAGAAAAATTTGCATGTCTCGAATTTCTCGGCCCAATATCTTTAAAAATTGCAAAAGAAATTAAAAAATGTGGTTTAAATATAGCTTTTAGAACCAATAATAATATGGGAACAAACCTTGTAACGGACGTGTTACATATCCTCGTATGTTCTTTCAACGAAGAACATCCTTGGCAGTATCCTCTACAGTTCAGTGGTCATTTTTTGGGATTTCGCTCGAAAACCAGAAATCCCGCTTGGCCACTGAACTCGTTAGTACCGTACCGCCAGCGATCTTTTTCGTTGAAAATATTTTTATGTTTGTTTTCCAATTAGAATTTAAAAGTTATTCTAATTGCAATATTGTATTAATAAAATACTTTCGTTTTTATATGTACAATGCCCCCGGTGCAACAAATAAACGCTATCATGCTCAGGTTGCCACCAGGGACATTTTTCAACTTATCATTTCACTTGTATTTTTTATGTTTCCTTTTTTTTTGACATATTGTTAATTATTTTTAGTTACGATCCTTGTAGGATAATGAAACTAAGAAATTTCATTCCGCAGTCCTACAAGGCATCGAGGGAAAGAGAGCCTGAGTCTCTAGCCCTTAAATTACTCAAACTAGGGCAATAAATGACCCTCAAAAAACACTTAGAAAAATTCGAAGGTGTAAATTTCATGTTTTTCCAAATAATAAAACCTGCGGGCCTTGTAGGACAATGAAATAATCAGTTTTCATTCTTGATCCTACAAGGCCTCCAGTCAAACTGAGACTTTGCTCTTAAAATACTTAGAGCCAAAAATAGAGCTCAATTTGCCATGTCAAAAGGACTTAGAAAATTTCGGTCTTGACATTTTTACATTTTTACCTCTACAAAATTCTAGGGACCCTGTGAGATGGTGAAATAAACAGATTTCGTTAACTTATCTCACAGGGAACCTAGGAAAAATAATTATAACTTAATAAATCATAAAACATTTTCATAAAAATCAAAAATTCTTAAAAACACGGTAAATTCACCAAACTAAAATTCTTGTTATAAATCTTGGCTTTATTTATATGTTTTTTCTATTTTTTATATATTTTGATTGTTAATTAAGGCTACAAAATCCGTAAAAGTTGCCAAATTTAAGCGAGCACTTTTACGGATTAAACCGGCAAAATAGATACTAAGCAGTTTCTTGCCCCTTATAAAGGAAAGTGCCTGGGTTCCGTTTTCCCCCTCCACTTTCCGTGAGCCACCTACCGATTGGTATAAATACGATGCAAATTTTCAAATAAATCAGTTCACTTCGACTCTTCAAAACTTGTTTTATTACTTGTTACTTAAGAAGTATTTTCTTCAACACCAGCTGCCTCCCGCCGACTTCTGCCTGTCTTCCGTCCTGGTGCCTACCTCCTCCAGACAAGCCGGCCCTACTCCAGGACACCGCAAGGCGCCAGGCTCAGGCAGAAGAATAGGCACATCCAGTGTCCCTTACTCATCAGACACTGGGTGCAGGAGGCCAGCTTTTATTATTTTAATCATCATACATCCTCATCAGCGTGCACTTAGACCCGGACCTATTTTACAGTTCTTGTAAAGGCGTCACGTCTGTTACAAGTGGTCCTTCGAGCCGGATCTACAGTCCTCGCCAGGATGTCTCCACCCTCGCTGAGATCCAAGAAGACGGCCCAAGAAGATGGCTCGCCTCCACCCCCTGCTGCTGAGCTACCTACTGCCCCGGACGCTGGCCCTGAAGTCCTGGACATGCCTGATGACATATCTGATGCCACGCCCCGGCCCTCGCCCAGCACCACTCCTGAGACAGGCTCCGCAGACAGCGATGACGAGCCACCGCCCTCTACATCTACCGAGGATACGGTGCGCCAACTGCGACGACAGCTACGCCACCAAAACAAGCAGATTGAACGGCTGATGGCAGCCCTTCAACCACAAACCCGTGCAGGGCCTGCACCAGATGCGACAGGGCCCACACAACCCGGCGCCGCAGGGCTGGCACAACCCAGTGCTGCAGGGCTGGCACAACCCGGTGCCGCAGGGCTGGCACAACTCATCGCAGCGAGTACTGCTTCGGAGCCAACCAGCCATGGACATCCGGACCAAGGAGAACCTTGGCAACCACAAGCATCATGGATGCACCCTGGACCTTCCGGCCCCGTACCGCCCCTGCCTCTGCACAATACAAGGCAACGAGAAGCTGTACGAGAGATGCCCGTTGGACCTGTGTCTCTGGTAGACCAGAGGCACCCCTCACCGGCGCAGCCAGGGCCTGGAGGCCCCGCGCCGCAGCCCCCTCACTCTGATGGGGGCCCCGGATGGATGCAGCATGGACCTTCCGGCCCCGTACCGCCCTTGCCTCTGCACAATGCAAGGCAACAAGAAGCCGTACGAGAGATGCCCGCTGGACCTGTGCCTCTGGTAAACCAGAGGTACGCATCACCGGCGCAGCCAGGGCCTGGAGGCCCCGCGCCGCAGCCCCTTCATTACAATGGGGGCTTTGGATGGCTGCAACCTGGACCTTCCGGCCCCGTACCGCCCTTGCCTCTGCACAATACAAGGCAACGAGAAGCCGTACGAGAGATGCCCGTCGGACCTGTGCCTCTGGTAGACCAGAGGTACGCATCGCTGGCGCAGCCAGGGCCTGGAGGCCCCGCGCCGCAGCCCCCTCACTATGATGGGAGCCTTGGATGGATGCAGCCTGGACCTTCCGGCCCCGTACCGCCCGTACCTCTGCTCAACCAGAGGCAACGAGAAGCCGTACCGGAGAAGCCTGTCGGACCCTATGCATCATCAGCACAGCCAGGGCCAGCAGCCCCTGTGCCACCACCCCCTTACTACAATCACGGGGATCCAGCCTCATACTCGCAGTGGACACATCCTGGGCCATCTACACATGTGCCGCCGGTACCACTGCGCGAACAGGAGTACCGAGCGCCAGCACAACCTGATGACCAGCATCTGCCCGCTTCCAGCCCGAGCTCCGGCCTGCCGATGTTTCCTCCACAACCAAATGCGGACGAGACGGCCCGCCACACCAGCGCCTGGATCCACCAAGCGGATAACTCGATGGCTCAGTTCACCTGCGCGCTCACGGAGGCCATAAGAGCTTCAAGGGCTCAGGACAGCCCTCATCCCACAATTGAGGATGACCCCCGGATGGCAGCACTCATCGCCAGGCAGTCAATGGCCAAGGATCTGCCCACCTTCTCTGGTGACCCGCTGGAGTGGCCCACCTGGAGGGCACAGTTCACCCAGTCAACCTCAACCTGCCGGATGACCAGCAGCGAGAACCTCATCCGACTTCAGCGAGCCCTCAAGGGAAAGGCCCGCGAAGCTGTGGGCCCCCTCCTGATGGACCCTACCCAAGTGCCAGAGATACTGGCCGTGCTGGAGCAGCGCTACGGAGGGACGAATTCACTGGCTGCCCTGATGTTGGACAAAGCCAAGAAGCTTCCACACATGACGGCAGAGGCATCACTAGAAGACATAGCAGACTTCTCGGGGACTGTGCAAAACCTGGTGGCTTCACTCCGCTCCCTAAACAATGAGGGATATCTCACCAACCCGGCGCTCCTCAGCGACATCGCGGGGAAGATGCCATGCACGATGCGGTTGGCGTGGCTGATGGAAGTGCGGCATTACGAAGTGCCTGCCACCATCTGCCAGTTTGCCGCCTTCCTGAAAACCGTCGCGAACGCCATCTCCAAATCGGGAATGGTCGACCCCGCGAGGTCTAGACCACGTCGCGAGCAAACCTTTGCTACCTCGGAACAATTCGGGCCGCGAAATAGTGAAACGAGTCGTAAGTCACCACAAAATGACAGTTCGCGGAAAATACAAAACGAAAGTTCGCGAAAAGTACAAAACGAAAGTGCGCGAAAGTATGACCGTCCGCGAAAAAACGAAAGTACGCGAAACACAAATCGAAGTGATAATGTGACACCCCACTGTGACTTTAACAATCGTGAAGGGTGCGTACAGTGCGGTGAAAGGGGCCACTGCCTCCGTGAATGTCGCGAGTTCGCAGCGAAGGACGTAAAACTTCGCTTTGAGACAGTTAAAAGTTCTGGATTGTGCCGTATATGTTTAGATGGCAAACACTGGCCCAAACAATGCAAATCCCGGGACTGGTGCGGTGTTGGAGACTGTCGCGCTCCACACCACAAGTTACTGCACGACCCATCGTTCGTAAAAAACACCACAACAGCTGATGTCCACCACATGTGACGCCAGGCCGACGGCGCCGTGCTAAAAGTGGTGCCAGTAGTGCTGACGGGCCCCACGCAGCCGATCTCCGCATTCGCGCTGCTGGATGAGGGATCAACGATCACACTGATTGACGCCGCCACAGCAGAAAAAATTGGCGCTACCGGACCCGTCCAAGGACTACGGCTCCACGGGGCAAAAGGCATGTGCTCCTCAGATCAAGCATCACGCCGCGTGCAGGTCACACTGCGCGGCGCCGGGATAGGCACCAGCTACCACATCAAAGCGAGCACCGTGAAGGGCCTCAGCCTCCCAGAACAAAGGGTTCCTGGCGGGTACGTCACACCCACACTTCTCATCGGGCAGGACAATGCTCACCTCATTGTCTCGAGGGAAGTGCATGAAGCCCGTGACTCTACGCGAATATTGTCACGGACTGCCCTGGGGTGGATTACCCATGGAGGAGGGACTCCCACCAGTGAAGACTCGGTCACCACTCTGGCCCTGCACGCTGAAAATCACAAAGATGACCTGCTGAGCGACTTGATACGAACAAACTTCGCAGTCGACTCCCTGGGGATCACATCAGCCTCCCGGGTGACCGCACATGTGGTACGTGCCAACCAGCTGATGGAGGACACCACCTGTCAGATGACGTCCGGCAGATGGCAGACTGGCCTGCTATGGAAAAACGAAAATATCACACTGCCCGACAACAAAAAATGTGCGCTCAAAAGATTGTGGTCCCTGGAAAGGAAATTATTGAAGGAAGAGGACCTGGCAGTGGCGTACAAAGAAAAAATCAACCGGCTCATCACGCAAGGCCACGCACGGGAGCTCACAGCACGAGAGGCGGCAAAGCACTCCGCCCGCAAGTGGTATCTGCCCCACTTCGCCGTGGTGAACCCCAACAAGCCAGGAAAGATCCGTGTCGTATTTGACGCCGCCAGCCGCTGCCGAGGGACCTCCCTCAATGATCAACTGCTGACGGGACCTGATCTACTGACGTCACTCCTTGGGAACATTCTCCGGTTTCGAGAAGGGAAAATAGCCCTCGCCGCCGACATAAAAGAGATGTTTTTACAAGTAAAAATCAAAGCAGAGGACCAGCTGTCACAACTGTTCCTGTGGCGACCAACACTTCAAGAAGAGCCTCATACCTACATGATGACCTCGATGATGTTCGGCGCTACCTGTTCTCCTAGCAGCGCCCAATATGTGCGAAACCGAGTGGCACTAAAAAATGCTGAGAGCTTCCCGGCTGCTGCAGACGCTATCCAAACAAAATTTTATATGGATGACTATCTGGACGCGGTGGACTCCATCAGTGAAGCCACTGGCCTTGTAAAAAACGTGGCCGCAGTTCTATCATCAGGAGGTTTCCATCTCACAAACTGGGCCTCTAATAATCCAGCGGTCATGGCCACCATCCCGCCTGAAGACCGCGCCAGATCAGCCATACGCATCAGCAGCGGTGAAGCAGAGACTGAAAGAATCCTCGGCCTGCTATGGGATCCAGTGACCGACTGCTTTCTGTACGCCTTCAGAGACGCCGCAGAACCTGAACTGATCAGCAGACCTACAAAACGTCAGCTGCTCAGCATTGTTATGAAAATTTTTGATCCTGTGGGGTTCGTTGCATGCCTCACAGTCAGATCAAAAATGCTGCTGCAAGACGTCTGGAGATCAAACACTGGATGGGACGAGATCATCAAACCCGATCACAATGAGAGATGGCTGGACTGGCTGGGACTCCTCCAAAACTGTGGAGTTGCCATACCTAGAAGTTGTTTAAAAAGTAAACAAAGCAACGTCACACTCCATCTGTTCTGTGACGCTTCCGAACAGGCATGCTGCACGGTCGCCTATCACACAGAAGACATCAATGGTGAAGTCACAGCTACCTTCTTGGCCAGCAAGTGTAAGGTGGCCCCCCTGAAGCCACTCTCCATACCCCGGCTCGAGCTCCAATCAGCTCTAATGGCGGCCAGACTAGCAACAACACTGAAGAAAGAATGTCGCAGCAACATTGCGCGAACAGTGTTCTGGACAGACTCTACGACGGTCTTGTGCTGGCTACGCACAGACCCACGTACCTACTCAACCTTCGTGGCTAACCGGCTTGGCGAGATAGATGAGCTCTCCCGCATTGAAGACTGGAGATGGGTTCCCACAAAGCTGAACCCTGCCGACATTGGCACCCGAGACATCGAGACTCCCGATCTATCACCTGCAGGACATTGGTTCAGCGGCCCAGCCTTCCTCACCTTGGCCGAGGCAGAATGGCCGCGCGAAAGGTCCAAACTGCACCGGCCGGATGACAGCGTCCTTGAAGTGAAGGCCCAATATGTCGGGCTCACCTCAACTATGTCAGACGCTCTACCAGAGATCAACCGCTTCTCCTCATGGCCCCGCCTCATCAGGGCCACCGCCTGGGTCCACCGCTTCATAAACCGATGCCGTGTGGGACCCCACAAGCCCCTGGACGGATACCTGCAGCTCGAGGAGACCCGTGAAGCAGAGATCCGATGGGTGAAAGCAGCCCAAGAAGACGCATTCGGTACCGATTTGAATGCTCTTCGTCAAGGAGCTCCCTTACCAAATGGCAGCCGGCTCAAAACACTGAACCCCTTCCTAGGACCCGATGGCCTGCTGAGGATGGACTCAAGAATACGGACCACCAGCAGAGTCTCCCGAGATGTGCGGATACCCATAATCTTGGATGGAGACCACGCCTACACACGGCTCCTAGTGAACCATCATCACCAGAAGGCTGACCACCCAAGTACAGAGAGGACAATGGCAGAGGTACGGGGCAGCTACTTTGTGCTGCGACTGCGCACAAACATCCGCAGACTCGCCCACAACTGCCCCACCTGCAAGATGCGCAGAAGCAAGCCGGCTCCACCACTGATGGGACCCTTGCCACCATCACGGCTCGCCCACCATGTTCCCCCCTTTACAAACTGCGGGTTGGACTATTTCGGGCCCATGGACATCACCGTCGGCAGACGTCGGGAGAAGCGGTACGGAGCCCTCTTCACCTGTCTGTCCACACGTGCTATCCACCTCGAGCTGGCTACTTCCCTGTCTGCCGACTCAGCCATCATGGCCCTACAACGCATGACGGCGCGCCGAGGTCAACCAAAGACAATTTACTCAGACAATGGGACCAACTTCCACGGAGCAGACAATGAACTGAAGGACGCCCTGAACTCGCTCAAAGATGACGCCCGGATGAGGGATCATCTAACTTCAAAAGGAATGGAATGGAAATTTATTCCACCAATGTCTCCTCATATGGGGGGAGCATGGGAACGCCTGGTGCGCTCAGTCAAGCACGCCCTGCGAGCCATCCTGAAGGAGAGGGCCCCAAGAGAAGAGACCCTACGAACAGCACTGGCCGAGGCTGAGTGGACTGTCAACAACCGTCCTCTTACACACGTCTCTGCAGACCCGAGAGACGAGGAGCCCCTCACTCCCAACCACTTTCTATTGGGAGCAGCAGGCAACCGGCCCCAGTTGTCATTATACGGCAAACAAGAGGAGGAGGTATGTCTCCGCCGCCAGTGGCGCATCAGTCAGCAGCTAGCTGATATGTTCTGGAGGCGGTGGCTCCGCGAATACCTCCCCACCTTGGCTACTCGACAAAAATGGCACCAGACCGTCAATCCCATCAAGAAAGACGACCTGGTGGTCATCATGGACCCTGCGATGCCCCGCAACAGCTGGCCTCGCGGCCGAGTCCTCGACACCACCCCTGCTGCAGACGGCCAAGTAAGGACCGCCCGAATCCAGACGAGCACCGGAGTCTACGTACGACCTGCCGTGAAGCTCGCTGTAATCCTGCCGGCCCCGCCCACCGATGCAGCTTCTCCTACTCAAACACGTCGTGAAGACTAGTGCAGCCAAGCTGCACGGGGGGAGTGTAACGGACGTGTTACATATCCTCGTATGTTCTTTCAACGAAGAACATCCTTGGCAGTATCCTCTACAGTTCAGTGGTCATTTTTTGGGATTTCGCTCGAAAACCAGAAATCCCGCTTGGCCACTGAACTCGTTAGTACCGTACCGCCAGCGATCTTTTTCGTTGAAAATATTTTTATGTTTGTTTTCCAATTAGAATTTAAAAGTTATTCTAATTGCAATATTGTATTAATAAAATACTTTCGTTTTTATATGTACAATGCCCCCGGTGCAACAAATAAACGCTATCATGCTCAGGTTGCCACCAGGGACATTTTTCAACTTATCATTTCACTTGTATTTTTTATGTTTCCTTTTTTTTTGACATATTGTTAATTATTTTTAGTTACGATCCTTGTAGGATAATGAAACTAAGAAATTTCATTCCGCAGTCCTACAAGGCATCGAGGGAAAGAGAGCCTGAGTCTCTAGCCCTTAAATTACTCAAACTAGGGCAATAAATGACCCTCAAAAAACACTTAGAAAAATTCGAAGGTGTAAATTTCATGTTTTTCCAAATAATAAAACCTGCGGGCCTTGTAGGACAATGAAATAATCAGTTTTCATTCTTGATCCTACAAGGCCTCCAGTCAAACTGAGACTTTGCTCTTAAAATACTTAGAGCCAAAAATAGAGCTCAATTTGCCATGTCAAAAGGACTTAGAAAATTTCGGTCTTGACATTTTTACATTTTTACCTCTACAAAATTCTAGGGACCCTGTGAGATGGTGAAATAAACAGATTTCGTTAACTTATCTCACAGGGAACCTAGGAAAAATAATTATAACTTAATAAATCATAAAACATTTTCATAAAAATCAAAAATTCTTAAAAACACGGTAAATTCACCAAACTAAAATTCTTGTTATAAATCTTGGCTTTATTTATATGTTTTTTCTATTTTTTATATATTTTGATTGTTAATTAAGGCTACAAAATCCGTAAAAGTTGCCAAATTTAAGCGAGCACTTTTACGGATTAAACCGGCAAAATAGATACTAAGCAGTTTCTTGCCCCTTATAAAGGAAAGTGCCTGGGTTCCGTTTTCCCCCTCCACTTTCCGTGAGCCACCTACCGATTGGTATAAATACGATGCAAATTTTCAAATAAATCAGTTCACTTCGACTCTTCAAAACTTGTTTTATTACTTGTTACTTAAGAAGTATTTTCTTCAACACCAGCTGCCTCCCGCCGACTTCTGCCTGTCTTCCGTCCTGGTGCCTACCTCCTCCAGACAAGCCGGCCCTACTCCAGGACACCGCAAGGCGCCAGGCTCAGGCAGAAGAATAGGCACATCCAGTGTCCCTTACTCATCAGACACTGGGTGCAGGAGGCCAGCTTTTATTATTTTAATCATCATACATCCTCATCAGCGTGCACTTAGACCCGGACCTATTTTACAGTTCTTGTAAAGGCGTCACGTCTGTTACAAACCTTAAAAACTCAAAAAGTAAAAATCCTAAACTAAATAACGGTGGCATATATGAATTAAAATGTGACCACGCCGACTGTAATGCTACTTACATCGGACAAACGGGTAGAGCATTCTCAACTAGATTCAAAGAACATTTACGATGTTATAAAAATAAAAACACCGCTTCAAAATTCGCAGAACATCTCTTAGAAAATAATCACGTTCCACTTAAAAACAACCAGCCAAAACCATTACATATAGAACGAAAGGGTCTTAGATTAAATTTGCTTGAACAATTAGAAATCAATAAACGAACGAATGACCCCAACATAACACTAATTAATAAAGTAAGGAAAATTATTTATTCTCCACTACTTAGTATTTTTACCAAACCTAAACAATATAATGCACTTAAATGAGTCATAGAAATAACATCATTCTAAATCAATAAAGAAAACCCTTGCACTTAGTGCAAGTGAAACCAAAAAGGGAAAGATTCGGAATCCCACTTAATCACTCTCTCAATTAGTGTCTCTGCAAATTGGATTTACCGGTAATAAATCAATTTTGACACCTTCATAAATTGACATTTAAAATGTTATAAATAAGTCGTCCGTACGTGGCTTCACCACAGTTTGAAAATGACCTTACAAGTCGAAACAGCTGTAACTAAAATACTTTCTTAAATACTTGCAGAACTCGATAATAACATATCAAATTTAAATTTAATTAAATTTCTAAAAATTAAAATGGAGTTCTACGAATTAAACACAAAAACAATTAATATAATAAAATATTATAAAACCAAACCAAACCACTAAAGTGGTGACCCCGACGTGATATGAACAGGCAACCTTCTGACAATTTTCATTTATTTATTTTATTTCTATTCTTGAACATACACATTACAGATTATTACATTGGCTTACATAGATATTAAGTTTAGTAATAAGAAAAAAAATGTTAATGATTCGTAACTGTATGTATATTGTATATAGGTAAGTAAGTACCTAGTAGTATTTTGTGAACACCTCACTAGGCGAACCTGTGCTGCGGTGTTTGCATGTTTAGGAGTAAATGCTTTTCTGTCGACATAAGTAGTAACACCGTATAACATTTTTACAACTCTTTCTGTTAAAAGCTTCGTTTATGAGAAAGATGGAAATGGTTACAAATCACAGCATATGATCAGTAGTATCCTTTTCAATGATAATTTGATAACGTTGTAAGGCTGATCAAATAATGATTCTAGTTCAGGGATTGAATACAGGGAGAACTGATTTAAACGTGGACTATTTATTAGAAATATCATAATTCGATGGTTTATATCTGAATTATTGCCACGTCGATTATTTCCGCTCTGCGTGTTATGAAGCCATATCACGAAATAAAAGATTGTATCTGATGTTGATATTTATTTCATGATAGATTTTGTTTTCAAATGGTACGATTTTTTGGCACGGCCATTAGGTACTGCCGCCCTACACAACGGCGTCAAGCGGTATAATTTCGCATTAAAATCGGCTGGGCAATAAATTTCTTCCGGGCATTCTCTAGTGTCGCGATTTTATCATACAAAACCAATGTTATTAATGTACCTTCATACAAAATACTGAAGAACGCGAAACGTGACAGCCCTCATATACATATATAATAAGCTCCTGAATATATGATCTGAACAGGCTATTTTTGAGCGCAAAACACACACATAAATAAAAAGGTGCCAGGTTTTTACCAATTAAACAAATTGGTAGCGTGGATTTACCTTGCACCTTTTTACCTATGAGTTATTAATATTAGTGTTGAATGTTGAATAATCTACGTGGCTAAGCCTCTATGAAGATATTTTTGTTATTTTTATTTGTCGCTAGATGGCACGCGGTTAGAGGGTTTGACAAATCGTTCGGAATTTAAAAATGGAACTTCCTTCATAACAAATTGCGTTTTTGCGTCATGTTATCAGGTTTTTTTGTTCGTTCGCTCTCGGGAATATGAGAAAACTCGATATAATATAATATATTACTTCTAATTTATCATTGAAACATTTATCTGGAAGCGAGCTTAAAACATTTTTGAAATGTCTTCATAAATATCCATCCTCCCATCAAAAGGCATTCCTTGAACAGAATACGAATATGCTGGTATTTGAACACCGTAGATAATTAATTGATGTGATTGGCTACTAAGTGGACGCATTCCATACAGAGACGGTATGTCCTCTCAGTCCTCTGTCCTCTCCCATGTCCGATGTATGGTGAATATGAACAAAGGAATTCGCAGTACACCAGGGACCATGTTCGACTTCTAATCCATTCTTATTACGTCTCCCCTTTGTAATATATCTGCTCGGCATTTCTTGTTTTACGTCGCTCATTGTTCAAACACAAATAAATATCGCGCAGTTTCTCTGTAGGGGTAGAAAAAGAGGATGGAACACCACTACTTCATTCACATCCATAAATCATGACATGCTTTCCTGGGATATCTCCGACCTTTCCATTTACTTGCGCATCATATATTCTCCGGATAGTCATATCCATCCTAGATCTATCCCTTAATCTCCTTTATTGGATAACCAACACCTCTGCCATAGGTCACCCCAAGTGGTTCGCTACGTTTGGTAGCCCGGGTTCGTGGGGTGAGGTTTGTCTAGGTCTTGGAGGTGGAAATTCCTACCCACCCTTTAAACCCATTTCTTTCCCAGAACTCTCTACTCCTTCCTTTCCTTAAAAAACACTCCACACAGCATACCCAAATATGACATAGAGAAATTATTTTCCCCAGGGTCTCCTGTGTGGAGCTCATGTAAAAAAAATTAAAACAAGTCCTGTACATATATTCAACCAATTTCCTAGGTACTACATGTTCGAAAAATTTACACTAAAAAAGATTTTAACTAATCACTATAAAAAAAAACAAGTTAATTTTACGAAAATACACAAAACAAGCGTGACAAAACCAACAAATTCTTACAAACACGTAAAACAAATTTAAATATCTTGTCTAAACAATGAATCATCAACAAAGATCCTGCAATAATAAATAATCAGTCAACCCACACAAATTACCAATAAAACTTCTCTAATCTCATTATGTTTACCAACCTGATTGAATTCTGTCAAATTTGTTTTGCTTCCAATAAGTCGAAAAATGTAAGCAATTATTGTTGTAAAAATAAAATAAAATATTTGATAACTAGACTCAGGTCTCGGGTCATATCCTCAGTGAGAAGTCGCAACCTTTATTATTACACGTATTAACCTAATAATAACAAATAAATCTTATTCCATACATAAGCTTTCATTGGACTAATTCATTTACGCAACTTTACATTCGTGATGGCTCGTGATCAATGGTTTTAGTAAACATACGCTTCAGGGATCTAATTTCCAGTCCACTTTCGTCCTTCCGCTGTCAGTTCCAAGCCTCAAAACCCATTAGCTTCCATTGATTTTGGACTACTAGTCTCGCTTATTGGTCAACTCTCAAAACATAATCATCATCATCACCATCACTCTTGGCTCTACAACCCCTGGTGGGTCTTGGCCTCCTCAAGAGTCTTCGTCCACTCATCTCGGTTTTGTGCCAGCTCTCTCTCTAGTTTAGAATCTCCAAGGTAGATATATCTTTGAGGACGTTGTCGCTCCAAATTAATCTTGGTCTTCCCAGGCTGCTTCGCCCTGTCGGTCTTGAGTTCAGCAGGGACTTTGGTGCTTGATGCTCGGTCATTCTCTCTACATGACCCAGCCACCGAAGTCTTCCCAGTCAATACAAAATTAATAACCTTATTTCGATTTAAAATAACAAAGTCCTTACAAAAACAAGGAGTTTTTCACTATAATATCATTGATTTAGTCGATTCAGCGAGTTCGTTCACCGCCTTCCACGTAGCTGTCATACGAGACAATAAATAGTCCTCGTGTCACCCTCCCGTTCAATAGACCCTTCGTTCCATAAATATTTTATTACACTACACAACAAATGCTTTACAAATCTCCTATCTTTCTTCTATCCGCTCGGGCCCGTGGAAATTATTTACCTTCCCACTTCGGGCGACACTGAGTACGTAAACACCTTTGCACGGGAAACACATATCGCACGAGGAGAAAATGGAAAACACACAATAATTATTTATGTTTCCCCCCTTCAGTTTTACAACACCGATGTTTTCGCAATGGCGCTTGGAAACTCTTCCCTCATTACAGCCCTTATTTGTTTTATCCCTTAACTAGGTAAAGGAAACATTGTTAAATACAATATTTGCTGTTTGACTTGAAAAAAATATTAATCTGTTTACTGTAGTATACCAATTTCAAAGTTGTGTTTTTGTTCCACTAAAATCTCGCGCAAATTAGGCACTGTAGCGGGGTTCTCCGACTTTTAATCCCGCGACAAAATATCCTGACAAAATATCCTACAGGCAAAACAAAATATCAACTAAAACCTAACCTAACCTAACCTAACGAAAAAATGGGACAAAAATAATACAGACACCCTGTATAGACAATAAATTATTGTTCAAAAATATTAAAATGGGGAAAAAAATAAATACTGACATCCTGTAAAGTTAGGTTAGGTTAGGTTTTAGTAGATATTTTGTTGGAGGATGTTTTGTCCGTACAAAATTTTGTCGGGGATATTTTTTTCGGGAATATTTCGTCACGGTATGAAAACTCGCATTAGCTTGTAGCAGAGGTATTTTTTACAGAATTATTTGCCGCGAGTTGGTTCTCAATGTATTTTCTATTCTGTGCGATTCTTTAAAGTTTTCAAGTAAAATCAGAACTAGACTACATTCTTCTTTGTTAAAAAGTACCTAATTACATATTCATATTTATATTTATATTTGTCCTAAGACGGGTAAAATTCCTAGTTGAACAGCCAAAGATCATTGTTACATGTAATGTTTTTAAAACAAAACAAAAAAATATCAGCCTTTAAAAAAACTAATAGTCTTAATAATGTAATCAATTCTGATTTGAAGAAAAATTGATGTCATCTTCGATGAATATCTTTCGACTCCTAAATACTCAAAACCAATTAAATTCTATATGATAAAGCAAGAATTTCGATGTGTAAGAATGTTTCGTCGGTTTTCACCCGAAAAGATAAAATTGTCCTTACTTCGGACATGTATTCAAGTGCTACAACACGCGTCTATCGGGGTTACTTTTTAGCGATTGAGTGATGGCCTCCGTTGTTGAGTGAATACGATCCTTTGCTACCAATCCGGAGGTCCCGACAAGCGCAAATAAATTTTAATTTGATGAATATATGTGTTATTTCACAATTTGTTTATTAAAAAAAATGTACAGTGGTAGATACTGTCAGTATAGCTCCGATGAAAGGCCACCATTCGAAGACGAAATGTTGTTTGGAATTGCTTTAGCAGTAGTGACCACATCTGAATAGCCGGTTACTTTCCCAACTTTCTGTTCACCATCTCTTTTCACTGCCTACTACCCCCAGCCTTACAACATACCCCATCTGGGGATGGCTGGCTACAGACAATCGGAAGCAATAAAAAAATTTATTACAGGTGTGTGTAATTTCTTGTTGGAATGTAATAATACCACAGTAAATATCCTTAAAAATATGAATGTATTTTTTTCAAAAGCTTGTCTTAGATCTTCGCAAAAAATATGTAATTTTCAAGTATTATTTTATGTATCCTGCACGTCGGCACATTGTACTAAATATGTACGTATATTTCTTTATTATCGAATGAGGCATTTTTCTCCTACAGCTTTAAGCTCTCAAACGTAATGAGGTTTTTAGCTTTTTCTTCGTTTGCGTCAAAAAGGTCAAAGCCTCCAGACAGACATGAATTCCCAGTGTTCTGACGAGCTTTAAAGTATACAAAGAGCATGTATGAAAGCTGGAAGATTGAGTGGCTCGTTAGTTTGTTGATTAGGCAAAAATGGAATGCGAACTGGAGCTTTTATGAGAGGAGCTTTGGCCAAATAATGCCGCCCCAGTTTTTTTATAGTTTCCCGTAAAACTTGCGCGGGATTTACGTTGTTCGGGCCTTTTTGCTATTGCAAGACGAATTTATTAATGTTCTGGAGTTTCGGAGGAAACTACTGGATATACCGATTCGAATAAAATGCTAGCTATTTTATGTGCTTTGTCGTTTAGGCACGATTCTGTTTGATAACGTGAAAAAACAATTACTACATAAAAATACGATAATGTAAGTTTATGTTACGTTTTCCATAAACTTATGAAGTTCAAAAAATAACTTTTATGTAAAGTAGAAGTAGTACGTCCCACCAAAATTCTCTAACGGTGAGCTCCTGCTTACTACTGAACTTTGCACAAATTATCTAAAACTTTTTTTTATGTGAATACCGCACAAATTTCCAAACTGCCCCTGTCTGGATGCAGTTTGACTATCGCATCCCCAATTGAGGAATGTTATCAAGCTGAAGGTAGTGGAAAAGGAAAGGATATGGGAAAATGAAGGTGTGGAGATACTTGGCTATCCAGATCTGGTAACCAAACGCGGCTGAACCCATTTCAACCAACGTTTCAATTCTTAATGGTGGTTCCACTTTGAAACGTACCTCAATTATATATTGTGTTATTTTAAATAAATTAATTATAAAATAATACAAATTCGGCTTGCTAGTCGAAGAGTTTTAACCCTCGACCACAGAGGCCGTCGGATTCCACTTTTTTCAGCTAGTAACTTAATTTTCATCAGAAAAGACCTTACATTTTTATTTAAATTTTTCGTTTGTTGATTAATCGAATTGATGAAATTCAAGCTAACTGGTCAGTTCTATTTATAGATTAGATACATACGTACAGAAATAAGTTCAGAATTTTTTTTAAATTGTTACCCTTTTTCAATGCATTAGTGCTTGTAACTCTTCCAAGTCTGCATCTAAAGTAATTAGGTAATGCAAGCGTTAAAACGACGTCATAAGCTCTAATGAAACAGTCCTCCGCTAATGAATTTATCACCATCGTTAGATAATAATAATATTTCATACAAATATGGTAATTGCAACGGCAATGGAGTTTCGGAACGGCGCGCGGCGTGTAGTGTGACGTATATTCCCTACTCATTTGGCTGTTGGCTGCTGCTGGTGGCTGCTATTACCTACTGCTGCTTGTTGGCGTACTACGCGGCGTTACAAATTAAAGTGACTTGTCGCCAAAATAGCGCCGCGCATTCTGTGAAATGTGATATATGCAATGGAATGGGAATACTGGAATATGACGGGGACCACGAACCATCGACACGCGAGCGTCCAGAAGCGCATATTAACTCGTTGTCATGAGAAATCATGCAATATCCAGAGAATTTAAAGCTGTCTGAACCATAGCATCCCATTTTCAAGGAATATTGTGAGGTTGAATGAAGTAAGCTTGGATAATTTCTTGAATTTTTGATCAGTTGAATAAACTCGGCGTTGGTGATAGATTACTAGCTGAATCATGATAAACTTTGTGATTCTGAATGGTGACCACGAAATTTCTTTAAATGGCTTTAGCCGTGTTTGAATTTCTGTGACCAGATTTGAAAAGCCAGGTACTTCTCAATCTTCCCCAACACCTTCAGCCTCATAACGTGTCCCATTTCCCACTGACTCCAGACGGTTCGTGGCAGTTTGGAGTCTTGTGCGGTATTTGATAAGGCGATATTATTGTTTTTTGCACTCTGTAATTGAAGTTTGTTCCATTGCATGACCATTTATATTTGTTGCACTACTATAAACTACGAGCCATTCGCAGCGCAACCTAGAACCTTCGAGATTTCTAGTACGCGCCGCAAGTGCTACTCTAACAACAACCTAAAAGATTCAAGACTAGCGGTGAAATCGCGCCGATGTATCCGCAGCTTATAGAATCATGGCGGCTCTACAAGGAACTGCTCGCCTATATAAACGCTGCCGCTGCGCTCACAGTCAGCCTAGTACTCAAAAATTCACTGTGACTAACGATTATATTATCGCTGGTCCTTCGCCGCATTCGCCATCTCAGACCGACTTACGTCACAAGGCATCGAGCACAATCCACCACTATGACCACGCTCCACCACCGTTTATCTCCACTATCTGCGTTCATCTCCACCACCAAGGTGTTCAGCATCGGCCTGGAACGATTCGTCACATCATTTCCACCAACCACTGCGTCGAGCATCTTACTGGAGGACCAGGAAGATCAGTGACCTTCACCACCAGTTGACCACAACATTATCATCAAGCCTCCGCCCGCCGCGCGTCGAGCACATATCCACATCCCGTCGTGAAGTAACCTACGTGTTAAGCACCCCATCGTGAAACATATGCACTACTACCTACGTAATACAGACACAATTGTATATCATTAACATATTTTATTGTCTCTACTTACCATTACCAACATATATTTAAAAGCCGTTTTTAGAAATAGGAATGTACGTGGGAATAATTTATTAAAAAAAAAAACAATTTTTAAATTAAAAACATTTATTATACTTTTATTCTATTTTCCTTCACATAACTGAACTACCCTAAGACGAGAGAGAGAGCCCTAATTTTCCAGACGATTTCCTCATTTCAAGCAATAGGCCACTTGCATGGATTTCATAACGACTTGGAAAATAACGTGTGGATAGATTTTTTTACTAAGATTACGAAAATGTTAGTAAAAATTTTTAGAAATGCATAGTTTTTTTATTTATTTTTAAATGAATAAATCCATTATTTGAGCTCGTGACATCACTACATGAAAATGTCCCGTCTCCGGTTATGTTTCCTTAATTTTGTAAAATTCCACACTGATTAATTTTTTTTTATATGGCAATACTTTGATTTCTGGCGAATTTTTGAATTTGCGTTTAACGTTCACTAGATTTATTGTTTGTTCTATGCGAACTTATCATTTGGTCTGATTTTTTGATAAATATGGCGGTATTTTTACAGATGTTACGAAGAGAACCCCGTACAATTTATTGCTATTCGTGGGGAAACCGTTCTTTTTTAAAAATGATTTTCGGCTATGTAATTATCGTTTTTTCGCACCCATAAAAATATGTCCCGTCTTTCCGGTTTATAAAAAATAGTCTGATTTTTCGGATTGAAATTTTCTAAATATCACCAGGGTTTCAAAAATACGATTAAAAAAAAATACAGAATGTCTTAGAATATTTGCCTAAACCGGAATTTTTTTTTAAATGTGATGCAAGTGGCCTATTGTTGTTTTGCAGGAAATCTTAAACGCCGATACAGTGTCAGAAAGAACCCAAATAAACTTCAATCATCATATAAAACGAGTAATTTTGCCAAGGCCACATTCTTTATAATAAAACGCTGAGAAGACCGTCCTAAACCACATTTTCTCGACAAGTGTTCTGTTACACTTTGAAGAAAAAACATCATGACTGGACTTTTATCTAACGTAATATTTTACCTATTTTAGTATGTAGACTCTTCAGCGAAATTGCCTACCCCTGGCTGTACTGTAGTAGAATAGAGGAATGAACCGCCACTGGGAATGAAATTGACAAACTAACGCCGTATGATGTTCCTTATTAAGCAACAGCCTCATTTGCCTACATTCTTAACTAACTTATCTGACGGCTTATTACAGCAACAAAGGTTGCTAATTTTCTTATGTGGCGTACTATTTTGAGTGACGTATTTAATATGCTGTACTCTTATTACTTCTATTGTCCCTTCTTATTTGTTTGAAACAAACGTTGATTTGTTGACATGTTTTGATTGTAGTATTATTAAATACTTTAATTTTTATTTTGCATTGCAATATGTATTTTTTGGTTTCTTATCTCGTTTTTTATGGTTGTGATTGAGCGGTGCGGATTGGCGAATAGGAGTTCATTCAAACTTTAGTCATATTTTGAGGTGACAGGCGAAAAAATTCACTTCAAAGGCTTTATCAGTAATTTTTCATTCTTCGAGTGTAAAAACCTAACAAAGAATTTAGTCTGAAAGCAGATCGCATTTTCTAATGTTACTCACGCATTTCAAATTAATTTATAATTTTTACTAACATAAATTAAAATTTTGTGGTATTTTTTCCTATATATCCAGATTCTTGTATGATTTTTTTAAAGTGTGATTTCGCTTGTTTTACTAATTAACTAACTAACCATCACGCCGTTTCCCCACAGGGGTGAGTAAATAGGTCGGACCGCCAAACAACTCGGTCTTGGCACACACTCTTTGCCTCACTCACATTCATACATCGTTAAATAAGTACATAAAATTAACAGTAGAAAATAATATAGGTACATATAAATATGTAAAGAATAGGTATAATTTGAGCTTTCTCAGAACTCGCCACATTAGGATGACCTGTGTTGAAACAGTAATTTACAATACTTATGAATATACCTTCACGTATATTAAAATGTATTCACTTCACCCAATAGTTTGGTTACATTAATAATTTCAAATTTGGGTGAGAGCACCGGTCAAGGCCCTAGCATCTCTAATATTAGCATATT
Source organism: Limnephilus lunatus (assembly GCA_917563855.2). Classification (NCBI taxonomy): domain Eukaryota; kingdom Metazoa; phylum Arthropoda; class Insecta; order Trichoptera; family Limnephilidae; genus Limnephilus; species Limnephilus lunatus. The sequence continues at coordinate 3,891,780 of OU830599.1, forward strand.
AATCCAAATTATGTATAGTAAAAGAATAATTATTATGTACAAAAAAACAGGTTTAATAAAAACGAATCAAATTTTTATGATGATATTAAAGATAATTATATCTTTGCGCTGGAAAGGAATGTACGAGTACATAAATCATAATCCCACAACAAATTTATAAAATATTTTTTATATTCCTTATTAGTGTTAATGATAATATTTCTGAAATAACTCTCAGCTAGTAAATTGTTTGTATGTAACCATATTAAATTAGAATCATTCTCATGGTGTCAGTGTTCTTGATGTACTAACAATGTACACGTGAGATGTAAACACCCCCGAGTTCCCGTACAAATAATACGATGAAGATTCCTCGCATATCTAACCGAGTGGCGTCTTTATTTCCCCATGATGATGAAGATGCCTCTTGAGAGTAAGCACAGCAGAGACATAACATGGTCTAGATGGGCCATTCAATCAGAAGTTAAATATTTTACAGTTAAAACTCTTTTTTGTTATAACGCGTTTTCTCTAGTTAAAATTAGTTTTTACTAACTGCCTTTGTTAAAACTGAAATTGGGATGGTAAATGCAGACACTGTTTGTTAAAATATTTAATAAATTTTGATTAAAAACCTAGCCTAACGTAAACTAACCTAACGTGATGTCACTCGACCAATCAGAATAAATCGCGATGAACTTTGACATCGGTTGAAACAGTTTTAACTGAATCATTTCAAGAAAACGGGTTTTGTCTAGTTAGTTAATTCTATTATTTTTAATTGATAAACTAACGTTTAAACAAAATTTTTATGCATAGCACAAAGGGTACATAACAAATATTATAATCAATAATTATCAGCCTGAAACACTCATCTACATTGAAAAAATCTTCCGAGAAAAGATACTGGCCGCCAACGGGAATTGAACCCGTGACCATCTGATTGCCGGTCAGCAGCTCTGCTTGCCATCTGATTGCCGGTCAGCAGAGCTGCTGACCGGCAATCAGATGGTCACGGGTTCAATTCCCGTTGGCGGCCAGTATCTTTTCTCGGAAGATTTTTTCAATGTAGATGAGTGTTTCAGGCTGATAATTATTGATTATAATATTTGTTAGTTAATTCTAGTTGTAACAAAGGCATTTAGTGAAAACTAGTTTATAGTAGAGAAAACGCGTCGTAACTAAGAACGGGTTTTAAATTTAACATATTGGAGGCACTGCTGAAAACCAGCTGCCTTCCAGGAGAAATCCTGAATTGTAGCTGAGCAGTGACCTTTTCATCAATAGAATCAATTATAAGAGAAGAAACGTATACCTATTGTAAAAAAAAAACCTATTGATGAATAAACGTTTTTATTATTATTATTATATTTGGTTTCACTCTAGACAATAGTCTTTCTCTTGAGTCGCAAATTTCAAAAGCTGTGAGTTCTGGCTTTTTCCATCTACGGCAGATAAAGTCAATCAGGAGATGCCTTCCTTCTGATGGAGCAAAGTCCCTCATAAATTCGTTCGTTGTCTCACGTATGGACTATTGTAATAGTGCATATGCTGGCCTACCTAAAACACAATTAAATAGAATACAGTCCGTCTTCAATGCTGCGGCGAGAATGATTTTTGGTGAATCTAAGTACTGTCATATAACCCCGCTTCTAAGGGATCGTCTTCATTGGCTTAGATGTCCTGAAAGAATAGAGTTCAAGATCTGCTTAATGACCTTCAAAGCATTGCAAGGAATGGCGCCTGCCTATATATCGGAACTATGTGTCCGACAAAACTTAAGCGAGAGACAGCTTACTCTAAGGTCAGCAGATCTGGATGTTACTAATCGTTTAATCGAACTTTCTCGGTCAAATCGAGCCGTTTACTATGATCGCTCTTTTCGTGTAACTGGCCCTCTCATTTGGAATAAACTTCCCTCAGCTCTTACTAATATCCAGAATTTGGCAGAATTTAAACGGGCTTTAAAAACAAAATTATTTAAAAAATCGTACCATTCATGAATCCTAACATCTTTTCAATACAAGTAATAAATCATGTTCTCAAGTATCCGGTAATCGTTTGGTTTCGGTTTCCTCCTAATTGTACTTTTATGTTTAATATCTGAATTTTTTGTAAGAAGTTAGTGTATTATATTTTAGTTTAAAAGTTCTTGTTTTGTCCTGTGCTACAATAACACTGTTTTTGTATATTATTATTTTCCTCTGTGCTATAACAGCACTGTTTTGTTAATATTTGTTCTCTTGTCATTGTTTTGTAAATACTGTATATTCTTTATTTCATAGGTATTATTTTATAAATATTTTGTAATGATCTCGTAAGGAACACTGTAGGATTATTTTTAAATTTATTATAGTTAAGCGCACTTGAAGTGAAATGACACAAAACTGCGCTATATAAAAATTACGTTATTATTATTATTATTATTATTATCTATGTATATAAAAGCCCAATGGACCAAAAGTCCAATAATGGACGTAATTGGAAAACCAATGAATAATTAATTTAATGTTGAGAAAAAATTGCAAACGTTTTAAAATTTTTTAATTTTTAACGAAACATCTAATTAAACTTATTAATCACGTGAAATTATCCAACAATGTGATTTTCTAGTTGTTATGATTTATTAAATGAATATAATCAATTACACCAAATCTACTTATTTTTACACAAAATAAAAGGCATGATTTATCTAATGGTAGTCAGTACAGAGGAGTATTGCACTAACGATACTGTATTCCGGCATAGATACGCATTATCATTTTTAAATTGTGTCATATATAGCGCAAAAGCAAACTAAGTTTTCTTTACTCACCCTAGAGATGTTTTAACAAGCACGATGTGTGCAAAGCTACGGTGATGAATTTATTGCTGTGTTGTTTATACTGCGATAGCCATCTCGTGCAATCTGCTTCAATGCGAAGTAAACCTCGGGTGTCTGGGTGTGTGGCGCATCGTTACATAAACTCGGTCTTTTTTCATATTAAGCTAATGATGCGAGCTTTCCTGAAAAACGTAACCCGGAGCAACCCGAGATGGTGTGGATGGGTGGATGGTAGGATGGGAGGATGCCGGGGAATTTGTCAACTGTCGGTACGGTTTATTCTGGGTTTTAAGTGCAATGAGAGCGGGGGGAGGCGCTTTATCATACCGGCGTGTCTTTTTCACGCATTTGTTTGACATACTAAAAATGAAAACTGAGGAGATTCCATAAAAAGAAACGTGATGAATCGACTCATATTTTAAGCTCGCCATACATTCGGGGAACTTTTCCGTGAGCCTAATCAGATTCTTGATGAAACATTTAATTTTGTCTTCCTGTCAAATTTTATGATATAGGCTAAAAATAAAAATAAATGTATTATGGTTCAATATCAAATTATAATTGAGGTATGTCAAATTTTGAAAAGGTTTTGTGCCAAAATGATTTTAATTCTGTGAAATACTAACAAATCAATTTGGGAGGCGGCTATGAGTATCGCCGCCCTGGAAACCATTTATTGGATAACCAACACCTCTGCCACAGATTTGTCCGGGTCTTGGCGGCGGTTGCGTCTGCCCACCAGCTGCATAGCAGGCCGGATCGGGAGAGAATAGTTGAGAAAGTCCCTTTGACTTCTCCAGCCGTGCTCTCTCGGAACATCGTCTTGCACTGGAGTGGGAGGAATGGATTCATACGTCCGTCACTCCTGGACACACTGACCCCCAGATTCCTACCCATCCCTCATATCATTTTCCTTCCCAGAACTTTCTCCCCTTCATTTTCTAAAAAGACCCTCCACACATCATCCCCAAATATAATATAGGCTCTGAGGGAAATTATTTTCCTCAAAGCTTATTGTGTGGAGCTTATGTAAAAAAAAATCACATAATAAAATCTGATAATAGTGCAGATATTAATCCAATCCATTGGTTGATTTTCAACGTGAATAATAAATCATTGAAAAGTTCTCTCTACTTCTACATATTTACAACACCAGACGTATTTTACCGGGAACCTATGCGAATGCAAGTGCTTTCATATAAATCGACCCCAATAAGCTAAAAATATCCAGCACTGATTTGTAAATCAACTTTGAAAGGAACGAATTCTCAAATTACTTACGTTCGCTCGTTTTTTCAAAGAAATGTACATTACTTTACCCGTATGCAGAATTCCAATTACCCATACCCTCCCGCCCAGGCTTCGGTACAACTTTTTATTATTTTCTTGTATTCCCCAATGATACACTATTCATCCACTGAAACGAACTTCATGAGCTGCATCACGAGAGAAGAAGAAGATGAAGTAGATGGGAGACGAGATGAGATTAGGTGTTGAGAAGACGCTGAGAGGATACATTAGAATAAAGGATGAGGAAGCTGTAGCTTATTTCCCAGTGGCTTTTACAAGAAAGGTTCTACTTTGTTTTTCCTGAATCTGTCTTCTCCCAGGTGAATAGCTCATCTCTCATACGTAAATGCTGGTGTAGTTATTTATTTTCGAACTGCTGCACATCGCCGATAGATTTATTAAGATTTGTTCTTTCATTTTCATTACCAGACGTTAAAAACCTCCATTATTTGTATCACAAAACCCCAGCATTACGTCCGAACTCTAAGCGGTAGTATTCAAATTGCCTTGAAAATTGCGGAATTATCATTGTATCACCGTGTATTTCACACATTGGAGCTATTGTCGATATCAGCCATTGAGAATGAGAATTTCAACGTTTTATTTAAATTTTTGATGTTCTTCAATGTTTTTATTTGCAATTAAAGCTCACACGTCTTACAACGCCTACTCGTCGATACTTTTATGTAATCTTAAACTCTCAGGCTAAATTTTTGGGTTTTCAAAATAACTCATAAAGGTATCATATAAATCGTCGTGTCTCCCTTACTGTAATGATTAGAAATTTGATCTAAACGGTGCAGTGTTAGAAAGATAAAACACCACGCTTTATATTCAAATCTAAAAGTTAACCACAAAATGATTAAAATGTTCACATGTATGTATAAAAGTTTCCTTCCGCGATTTGAAAAAAAATTATGAAAATTTGGGAATTTTTTGGTAATTATTTTTACATAAAACAAGAAAAGAGTGAGTAGACGAAAACGTTTATAATACATTTTTCTAATCAAATTTGTGTGTTTTTATTTTCTTTCGTCATCAGTACATTTAGTTAGAAAAAACGTAAGGTGAACCATTTTTAAAAGCTTTTATCTTTGCATCCAAAATTTAAAAAAATATATATGTTTATTTCGAATTAAAAATTTTGAAAATGTATTTCATCACCTTTCAAAAACTAGTTTTTGACAGGTGATGAAATACGACTTTCTAGTTTTCAGATGCGTTCAAAAATATTACAATTATTTGGATGTTATTGCAAAGCCGACATATTTGGACCAAACGCCTGAGGGGTTAAGGAAATGATATTTTTTGTCAGATCTCCCAACAGAGTTTCAGAGCACCATTTATTTACAAATTAATAATATTAACACAAATTATCATTTTAAATATATATATTTGGTAAATCACTCGGTGTAACCTTATGCCATTTGAATCTTATTACATTTCATCCAAAGCTCCAGTCTTCCATAGCAAAATTTATTGCATCCAAGATCAGAGTACCTAAGTACCTAGTTATGATAATTTTCAGTTACAGAGTTATGGTAATTTTCCAAGAAAGATTAATGCAAATTCCGCTGCATCAAGTCTGGTTTCCGATTTCGAGGTCTGCTTAATGCCATGAATGCTTGAAGTTGCATTTAATCTGCTTCACATCATATCTACAATGATCGGGCATAAATCGGTAGCAGGTATTATTAGTCATTTCTTATTACTCGCTGAACTATGTCAATCTGTAATCCAATATGGTATAATTTCATGGGGTGAAGCTATCGCTGCGGTCATTGATCACGTCTCTAAAGTTTATAGGAACCGTTTCGGAATGTGCGGGTTTTCCATTTTCCAATCAATAATTTTGAATTCAAATATTAAAATATCGCAATCAGAAAAATAAACTTTTAATATAATATAATGTCCTACGCGTGCAAAGTCGAATCTTCTCCAAGCATAAACTTTCTAATTAAAGTGCGTTTATCGGAAGTGACGTGCCATGTATGTTTTCTGTATCCCTTTGTAAATAATTAAATTAGGTAGAGCCTAAGAATTCTTATGAAAATATTCTCAAGGAATTCCTCCACGAATTGTTAGTATCAAAAATTTTACGTTAAAAAGTGTTTTATTGTTGTCTTACATTTTATTTTTAAATAGTAATATGTGTATGCTCTATATCTCTTTATCGAAATGACTTTGTGATCTGAGTTTCATTTTATACAGACAAAAAGAGCACCAAAAGCATGTTAACCCTACAGTGGGAAGAATGTCCTGTTAATATGTGATCTCCGATAGGAGAGGGCATAAAATACGAAGACCAGGTATTATTATCTCGTTACTACTACGCTGAATGAATTACTTATACAAAATTATAAGTTTAATTAATCAAAATGTCTTCAAGATTAACAAAATGTAACATTTTTGTTAGAGCTTAAAGCTCTTTCTCGAAGAATTTTAATACCTACAGCGAGTAGATACAAACAAGCCTTCACCGGGAATCATGCCCGAACTTAACAATGCATGGAACCACGTTTACAATACCTTATTTCGGTATTACATGCAAATTTAGGGGGCTCGAGATAGAATTCTACCCGCGGGAACTCGCGAACCGCATTTCCCTTTGATATCCATTCACCAACATTAAATAATCTGTTTTACAATAATTCCACATAAGAATTTAATCTCACCTCTGATTTTCATCCCTTAGGCAACAAATAACGCCACAATATGTTTTAGAAAGGCAGCGTAGAAATTTTCATAACACCGACTTAATAATGAATAGTGTTATTATTAACTTTTGTGCTGGAACCTTATTCAATATATTTTTTAACATCAGCTCCATACGGGAGGCCCTGAGGAAAACAATTTCCCTTGGGGCCTATGTCATCTTTGGGGACGCTGTGTAAAGGGTATTTTTAGGAAAGGAAGGAGAGGAAGTTCTGGGAAGGAAAATGATATGGGGGGTGGGTAGGAATCTATGGGTCAACCAGTAGACCTATACAAACCTCACCCTACGAATGCGAGCACCCCTGTTAAATCACTAAACCTATCGAACCACTTGTAGTAACTTATGGCAGGAGTGTTGGTTATCCAATAAATGTTTCCGGGGACGGCGGTACCCATACCCTCCTCCCAATTTTAAATCTAACGCTGGTCCTTTAATAAGTCAGGTACGCCTCATGCGTCATAGATGTAATGTCTGGTAATTTTATATTATCGTGTACACAAGCTTACGGGTTCGAGTTGCTAAGTACTTCGCCTTAAATTCAAGGTAAATACCATGCCAACCAGTTTTGGCACAGTCACGTGTCGTTACAAAATATGTTATATATGCATACTTTCTTTTTTTTTAAGTATATTTTATTTAGTTACAAAATTTAATATCTTATATCTAATATAATCTATTCTAAAACTACTATAATATCAAAATTTGGACTTCACAACATTGAGACATAACCCACGAAAAACTGCAAGACTTTTAGCCTCCTTAACATTTACGGGGAGTTCATTGAATATTTTAAAACCTTTATAATAAATAATATTGTATTGTGCTCCCAATAAATTTGTTTTAGTTGCCTAAAATCGTTACAGTTTCTAGTAGGATAACAATGAACTGTAAAATCAATTCTAACATTATAAATAAATACTATAGTAATACTATAATAATAATAGATTCTAAACTGGAGAGAGCTGGCACAAAACCGAGATGCGTGGAGGCAGACTCTTGAGGAGGCCAAGACCCACCAGGGGTTCTAGAGCCAAGAGTGATGATGACGATGAAATAAATATTAGGGTATTTTAGACTAATCGCTGCCGCACACTTAGGATATTGAGTTGGCGTTGCATGGTTTTTACCCTAGTATATATCTGCTACAGCACAATATAGACCTCATGTCTCTGTTCTTAATTATTTCCATTCTTTTTACTTGTGTTTTATTGCTCAGAAAGATTAGAAGTAATTCCGATGGGATGCTACAGTGGTGTTGTAGACCAATTTCCTTGTTTCAATGTATAATTTTCCCATTATACTTAAGAAATTAACCTTTTTTGCAATTTTTTTTTGTTAACATTTCAAAGTTAGTTAGTTTTAACTTATTATCGATTATGATTCCTAACTTACTTTCGGCTCGTCTTATTTTTAATCAAGATCAAGGTGGTGTACGTATGTATGTACGAATTTTTGTAAGCATGTATGTGTTTCAATTTATAAAATTAATTAAAAGGAAATCAGTGTATTTGTTTTTAATATACGTTCCTTGGAACTTGTATAACGTCAATCACGCCTTCCGCTCGGTTTCTGAATATAATTTCGTAAGTTATTAGTTGTTCCTGGTTCAGTTTTGTGTTGACTTTTAAACAAAAGCTAGTCAATCATTTTAACACCGGTGAAGGCAACGGCAAAGTTTCCCAACGTGACGAAGGAGTGATTAATCAAAACGTCGAGGTATTTCAAATCGACGAAAATCTTACCTAACCAACACCATTCTTACTGGGTAATACACTTCTCACCACAAATTATATTAACTCTGCCGTAAAAAAGATTTCCGCGAGCTTTAATAAAGAGCGAACTTTACTGATTCAATCTGTGTTCTGATTTGATCTTACACTAATCGATAAGTATCCAAGTACATAATGCTATAATATATTTAGTGTGTATTATATAAAATGGATTCATTTTTTCTAAAAAAAGCTTTTTCGCAAGTTTGTTAGCAATAGCAAGAGTTTTCATAAAGTTATTAGCACTTTTTAACATGAGAAGAAAAGGATAATCAGTTTTTCACGTATCTAGTCGTATAAGATTTTAAGTAGAAAATTCTTTTGACACATTTAGTACAAAATTAAAAACAGTTTTCCTGTAAAAAGCGACTTCGAAATACTTTGTTTAACATTGTGTAGTTTTACTCATATCTCTGCGTAATACTACTTGTTATCTCTTTAATTTTTTACTTTTTTTTTAATGTTTATTCATTTACGGCTACTTTGTTCAGATAATGTGCACTTTTACTTGAACTTGACACAATGTTGAAAAAAAAAAATTTCTCCTTTTAAAATGATTTAATTTTTGAAGTAAAACTTCTTTACGCGAGACTTGGGGAGTAAGCTGGTGAATGCGTTACGAAAAGTGTAATGTGAACGGTGATATGACGAACGGTGATCGGGCGAGGCGAACGGTCGGGCCTTTACGCACGCTTGACTTGGGGAGTATCCAGGTGAATGCGTGGCGAGAGCGTTATGAAAAGTGTGATCGGGCGAGGCGAACGGAAGTTGAGAGGGCGATATAAGTTAGTGAAGTTTTACTTCAGTCATGTGGTCTAAAGCACACTCGTTTTTTAACTCCTGCTCATGCATATCAGTGAGAAATAGTCAGGATTCAATTTTGTGTATTTTTTGTGTACATTTATCTGTATCCACGTTTTGGCCCAAACGAAAGTAAAATATTATAAATATATTGATTGAGTCGGTTAACACTATTTAAATGATAGTTTTTTTCTCATTCGGTTACTCTCACTCTTGACATTTAATACTGTTACATAAAATACTGCATTACAAAATCGACTGTCCAGAATTACTTCAATTTATCAATATCCATGTACCCAAAAAATCATGTCGACATTTATTACCCTTTTACTTCAATAACACCAGGACACTAGCTTATCAAAATTCTCCGTTTCCGAGACTCCACAGTCTCGGAAATAAATATTCTAATCTAGGTGATATATTTCATCTTAAAACCAATCAGTATAAATGTTGCATATTCTATCACTTTTATTCTTCTAGACACAAATAGATTTACATAATTTCTGCAGTTTTTTGTTTATATTGAATGTGAGACTTTTACATATGTACTTTTTATTTTATTATGTGGTTTTGTTTTTATATTTTATTACGTATTCTTTTCTCATTGTATTATATTTTCTTCATTGTTTTTATACTCAACTTATAAACTATAATGTAAAAGCCCATCAGGGCGTGTAATAAATAAATAAATAAATTATCCGATTCAAGTACTCAAAACATTATTGTTATTTCCTCATTGCTCGTTCTCGTTACAATAAATCGTGTAATTTAAATTGCAATCCACTGTTTACGAGTTCACAAGGGTCTACAGAGTGTTGCCATAAAGAGATCATAGAAGTAGGGGTGAAAATGAAGAAGGGCGAGGACTTAAAAGGGAAATGTTTAAAAATAAATTGAGACAATAAACGCACTTCCAGCCGGTACGTTGAAGGCATAAAATTAGGTTAGCGCTTATTTACCGACCCGACCGCCTTGTTAGGTATTTCCTAGCCCTGTTAGAATGTACAAACACCTCCATTATTAAGTCGTTTCCTCACTATGCCCTTAATGTTTTGACTTACATCTTATTTATGATTTAGCCGTCAGTTCGCGGGGAGCAACCGCTTTGTGTTTCAAAAACAACGCTTTTCCAAAATGGAAGCCGCTTTGATTCCTGTGAGTGGGTTTTAGGTTTTAAACTAAACCAAACAACAGCTGTTTTACTGTTCCTGTTAGACCTTCCACTCATTTAACCGGAAGATTGCGTATTTTATAAGTTTTCGTTTTGCGGGCCTCCATCCTCCGTACTGACGAAGTTTGGACGTGTTTATCAAATAAAGTACTCGTTAGACGCAAATTGAGTACTCGCTTAGAGGTATGGAGCTCTAATGAAAGGGAAACAAATTCTGTTAGTGCGGTTTTACGGGCGAAAGTACATTACGCTGTTATTTTATTTGGAGCATGGTTTGTTGATTAAACGTCTACCATTGTTGAGTTATTACTTCAAAATATCCATGCGATCTTATGTAGGTATGTACATTAGATTGAAAAAATAACTCAGATTTTTTTATATTTTTTAGGTTCCTACCTACCTGTCAAAAAGTATCTATGTTTAATCATCGATTCTTAAGACGGGTTGCTTTAAAAAAATTTAACATTTCATCAAACTTTTAAACTTAATTTTCTCGTTCCTTATAAGTTATATTCAAGTTCTTTGATTTTAAGTTTTTAGTTTTATGAAGCAACTGGCCTATTAAGATATACGAACAGAACTTGAATAAAATTTACACAGAACGTGAAAATTAATTTAAAAAATTTGATGTATTTTTTGAAACTACCGTCAAACATCAATCTAACATCAATTAATATTGAAGAAATCTTCTGTGTAATGCATAAAGACGAGTGTCTGCAGGTGTATTTTTTATGCCAATCTAAACTTTTACTCCCGAAATTGACGAAAATTTGTAAAGATGACTCTCAAAACATGAGGAAGGTCACTATTTACATTAGAATAAAGCCTAGACAACGCTGCGTACTTCAGCTATTTTTTTAATAAAGATAATTGAGGAAGGGAATTATACCTAATACAATTCCATTAAAACAAATCGTTTTCGTTTTATGTGGCAATCGTTGCCGTTTTAGGGAATGTTCTGAGAATAATTTTTCTACACCCACGTGTATCTAGCAAACATCACCATAGTTTTGTTCGACTTTACATTCAAATATCTATGGTTTTCTGTTTACTATGAATGTTGTGTTCCATTTATAAAGGAAGGCATTGTTTATGTTTTGGCTGTTTCCCTGTTTTGAAATTGAAATATGGAATGTTTTCCGCTTTTGTCTCCCGCATTCCCGATACAAAATGTTTTAAAATACGACCTCAAAAAGCTAGGCTCTAACGAAGTACTGAAAAAATATGTAATATTTGTCTTTTAACACTGCTACAAATACATCTACTTGTGTTTTTTTACGTAAGAAACAAAAACCAGTAAAAGCTAATGAAAAAAGTTTCAATACTCCAGGACATCTTATTTCTTCGAACATTCCTGTGATTTTTGTGAAATAATTTCCTAGCTTTATTTACATAACAAAATTAATTTCCTGGTTACTCCCTTTCAAGTTTTTAATGCGTTTTGAGACAAAGGGGGGTTTGCTAGAAAACAAATTAAGACTGGGCCATAAGCAAGTTATGACGGTCTGGCCAGGAGATATCCATTCTCGTTGATGAATACATAAATCATCTCAGCCTATTGACTTTAATCGGTCCACCGAATGGAATCAACTAAATTTTCAGTGAACCAATTTAGCGTTGAAATAAATTATTACCTACTTTCCAAAGAACGAGGTCCAACTCAATGAATATTCAAGTCATATTTCCAGTTCTATAACAATTATTCTTAAGTACCTTCTTGAGAATTATTTAATCGATTACTTTAAATTGACATTAATTTCCTCAAGAATCAGGCTTATTTCAATAAATTGGTTAGCAGAATCGTTTTGTGAGGCTGAGTTCCTTTATTTCCTTGAGAATTATAATGGATCGTGCTTCGAGTGACTCAGCGACATTTCCCGTTCAATAATTCACGGTTTAATTTGAATGTTTTTTTCATAATTATTATTGATTGGACCTTGACTCGAATTGGCAAAACGACTTCTGTTAAAACCACACTTTGTGTCAATCAATTACAGTGAGATTGACTTTGACATATTTACGTACCCCTAAATACTTTCCCTTTCTACCATTAGTAAGTACATATCTAAATTTTGCAATCTAATCTTGTTAGTGGTCAGGCGTTTTTTTGCATTAGCTCCACACAGGAGACTGAGGAAAATAATTTCCCGCAAGGCCTACGTCATTTTGGGGATACCCTGTGGAGGGGTTTTTAAGAAAAGGAAAGGGAGGAAAAGATCTGGGAAGGAAAGAGGTTTGAGGGGTGGGTAGGAATCTGGGGGTCAATGTTTTCAGGAGTGTCGGACGTATGAATCCATCCCTCCAACTGCGGTGCAATGCGACGGCGATGGATCGAGAGAGTCCGGCTGGAGGTGGTCAGACGCATCCGCCACCAAAAGAAATCCAAACCTAACCCCATGAGCCTTGCAGCGCAGTGGGAAGGATGGATTCATACGTACATCACATCTAGACACATTGATTCCTACCCACCCCTGATACATTATTCCTTCCCAGAACTTCATATTCTTCCTTTCCCTAAAAACATACTCCACACAGCATACCTAAGGATGGCCTGGAGGAACTTTTTTCCTCGCGGCCTCATAGTTCCCGGAGCGGCGGTACCTATATCCGCCTCGCAAATTGTGATGCGTGGGATCAATCCTCTGTTAGCCAAGTCTCGCATTATTTTCCATTGCGCTTATAATTATAATAGTAGGAGAAACCCTTATATTATTTTTCGTATAAGCTGTGAATATGTATCTTTTTTTCAGTTGGATTTTTCTTTCTCAGCCAATTGGCGCGTTCCTTTTCATAGTTTATCCTTTTTTATACATTTTGAATTCAGGATAATATCTTCATATAAGAATTGATGCTGAAATACTACAGTTTGAATAACCGATTACGTTATTATAACCGTCCCCTCTCGGTCTGTCATCTCTACATCGTCGCCTGAGAACTGTAGTGGGATATCTCACAAAACATAGTAAAGAAATTTTTTTTTTTTTTTTAATTCACAGTACAATTGAAACACGTTAATCACCTCATATTAAATTTGTAAAGACAATATTTAGGGAAAATTCGAAGGCATTAGGAGACATATTTTAGTATATTTTTTTAATAACCTTAATTGATATATTTGTTGCTGCGGTCTTCGATTTACATTTCGCAGTAATGACTTACCTATTATCGCCAAATATCTCAAAATCGGGCACAACACTTTTTTAAAAACAACGAATTATAAGCAAAAAACCCATCAAAAAACCTCGTTTCTGCGTGTATTTGTACTCGTATATTTAAAAAAAAAATTACTCGTATATTTAAAAAAAATCAGCTATGTTTATAATTTCTTCGCCATCATTTAATTAAGAATTTCCACTAAGTTCCATCAGCAAATCTCTTGTGGCGGGAAGAGTAACAGTTCCAGTTGCATCCTGTGCGCTGAATTGCACGAATCAGGTGCATTTCCGCGTTACCATAACAGTTCCTCGGTACAGTACCTACCAGTCATAGTTCCACCTTATCTTTCTACCTCCGCGAGCAGTGAACTGTTTTCCTGGGAGCTCCCCGGAGAGCGGATATTCCCGCGAATGCACCAGATAATGTAATTGCCGCTTTTGGGAACTCTAACCAACATTATACTGCCCTCTTGGTCGTTATTAGTAAACTCCTCATATGTTCACATTGAAGCTGTTTTAAATTTTTAAATATTGTTTAATTTATAAGGTCTCAATCAGTAAAAAACAGTCCGATTCAAAATAAGTATTTGAATTTATTTTACAAGTACATGACTTTGCATTTTTTTAAAGGTACACTTAGAATAATCTACACGGCTCTATCCCATGACTCTCTGTGGTACTGCTTAGGGAAAAAGAGGCCGGATTGAAGCATCCAATTGTACCTATTTATAAAAATGGTAAAACTCATACTAATGAAAACAAACATACGCTGTTCTCAAAAATTACAGTTCATAAAAATTACACTAGAGGGTTTTAGCTAAGTGCCAAACCAGATTATCATACATTTTATTCCACAGAGGGCAGTGGTAGCTAGTTAGTGATTTTAACAAATTCTGTTATGAGGTGTTGTAACACGACTTGATCTGCAGTTTTTTAATTGATTTATTGACTGGTCAATTTGTGAATTTTCCTCGTGTGGTATTACTGCAAATATTTCGCAGTTGTAATTGGTAAACTGACTCAGTTTTCCTGTTTCTGCTGTTATTTACTTTTTATAGCGATTTCTGTTTTAACATATTTTACCTGGTTGTCAATGCAGTTTGTAAAAGACTTAAGACTATTCATATCTTAAGTTTACTCAGCAAACGAAAAAATATCTCATTACTGAATTGCGTCTAATTGAAAATAATTATTTTAGATCTTAGTGGGTGATATTCATATTTTCATTCAAATCAAATTGAAAACATTCACAAAAAAAACATGATTTTCTCATTTTTGCAATAAAGTTACTGAAGTGAAACTGAACTTCGTCCAGACTCTCGCCGTCTGGACGAAGCTATTGAGAATGCGAATATCACCCGTTAGGGTTGCCAAAAAGCTGCAAAATTCGGTTTTGAAGAACGGGAGTCCTTTTCCTTCCAGGTCTGCTTGTTAGGTATACGTTTCGAAGAAAGAATAGTCCGGAAGCGAAGGACACACACGCGCAGAGGAGGGGTCGGGAGACATGCAGGGCGTGCCTAAATCAGCGGTGCTAACCTTACATTTTCTGGTCTATCACAGCACCTGGTGCTAACACTATCACACTCCACAGTTCACAGTCCACCAGGTAAGCACCCCTACCAACCGATGCGGTTTCTGCTTCAACTAACAAACCTTAAACATTGAAAGCCTAACATTGCACGTTGCTAACAAATATTCAAAAAGATCATCTTGTTTTTTTTTAATAATATTTTTCTAATTTTTTGTGGTTGGTGTGTGTCACGCGTTTCACATCTCTGCAGTCCTAAAATGGTGTATTAGGTATCGCAAGAGAGTTCTACTTGTCGGATGCCTATGACATCACCATTGATTATGATATTA
Source organism: Limnephilus lunatus (assembly GCA_917563855.2). NCBI lineage: Eukaryota > Metazoa > Arthropoda > Insecta > Trichoptera > Limnephilidae > Limnephilus > Limnephilus lunatus. Next base: position 3,907,345 of record OU830599.1, read on the forward strand.
TATTATCATGACATCATCATATTATTGGGTAATGTTGTAAGACTGAAATAAGGATATGATATGCTCGGTGTTACTATAAGTGACCAGGTATGGGGGCTCCATCGAAGCCAGAGTTAAATTAGCCTCCCAAAAACTAGGCGTACTGTACGGGGCCCGCAGATACTTTAATACAGTACACAACTGCTAACCCTGTACAAATCGCAAGTTCGCCCCACGGTTGAGTTTGGCAGTCTAGTCTGGAGTTCCAAAATACCTAAAAAACCCTCAACTCTTTGCAGAAACGGGCGGTCTGTTTGATAGATAGCCATCTTAACAAACGGATTGCAATAAAATAAAAACGAATAAAAATGACATAAAAAACATTCCAAGTTATAAAACCACATTCGAACAAAGAAACTACACTTATTTTGCAACTAAACTCCACTACATTCTTACCCAAGACATAAAACTAACAAAAAAAATTAATGTCTAAGTATAAATCAAGAATAAAAATATGGCTGAAAGAGGTCAACGAAAACACCCTAATGAATACACTAAAACCGACATAGAAGACAAATAAACTATAATTAAACAATTTTAGTCCGCCTCGGCACAGGAACCCCTAGTGAGGAGGTCTAAGAAATACAATATCTATACCTAACATAACCATTATATTTTGTATACTTATGGAATTATTTTATATAGTCGCTTAAATAAAAAAAAATTATAAAATCTTTAAAACACTCCAACTCTAATACTCCAGCTAGATTATTGTTCTAATCATAGAATACTGTAGCTGGATAATTTGTCTAAAGCGACAATCTTAGAATACTTTAGCTATGTAAATAATCTCATGCGACAATCACGGAATACTCCAGCTAGATAAAATTAATCTAAGGCGACAATCATAGAATACTCTTGCTGGATAATTTGTCTAAAGCGTCAATCGTAGGTAAATAATCACATGTGACCATCATGGAATACTCCAACTGAATAATTAATCTAAGGCCAATATCATAGAATACTCATGCTGGATAATTTTTCTAAAGCGACAACCGTAGAATACTTCAGCTAGGTAAATAATCTAATGCGACAATCGTGGAATACTCCAGCTAGATAACTAATCTAAGGCGATAATCATATAATACTCGCTGTACAATTCGTCTAAAGATGGAATACTCCAGCTAGGGAATTAGTAAATATTAAACCGAGTATTCATAGATTTCCAAGAATTATCTTAAGTCTTTTTCTGCCTTCCGATGGGTTGTAAAATACTTGATCTTATTACGAGAAAAACGTTATCTGAATCCACGAAGTTTTCAATGCCGTTCGGTATTCTGCTAAAAGCATCTTAAATAAGTACGTATCATAAAAGTGGAACACTGGATATATTATTATTTAAGGAAAATCTTGAAAGAAAAACACGAGCCATGTTTTACTTTCCGCTAGAAGCGCTCCGAGTCATAACTTTCCATCCTTTTATATTCTAAATCCAGTTTCTCGCTGAATTTTCAAACCTAGTTGTATTTTATTTATCGGCTCGTTTACTTTCGCAAATGGTGTTTTGCTATATTAACTAGAAGTCATATATTTATTTGATTAGTCTTAGAAAACTGGTTCCTCGGTTTCTGAAATATAAATTTAACTTTGTTGGCATGACAATATCTAAAGTAACAAAAACAGTGAAATGATGACCTCATTTGTTTGAAATGGGCACAAGTTTTTCCGTCTAGATTTTCTTTTTACATATATGTAATCTTTTTCGAAAAGTCGCGCGTCGTTTTCACGGTGAACAATGGTAAAACATAAGTATGACAATATATCATATTAAAATAGGTACGACACTAAATCATACTCGTATGTATGACAATATTAACATAGGTATGACATTTTATCATATTAAAATAGGTAAGTATAGTAATTTAACATATTAACAGAAATATAGTAATATATCATATGAACACAGGATGACAAATTATTGACAATATATCATATTAACACAGGTATGGCAATATATCATATTGACATTGGTTTGAAAACATATCATACTAAAACATAGGTATGACAATATATCATATTATATATATAAAAAAAAAATTCGCGTTAAGAAAATGAAAATAATGTTGGTTATTCTTAGTCGAAGTGTGGTAGAGTTAAAATATAACCGCAAGTGACAGGATCAAATTAGTTCAGTTTTAGAGCAAAGGCCTGGCAAGTCTGAGTTTCTGGGTTTAACTACTGGATGCGACCGAATCTTTTTATGATTTTTCTTTTCCACATTTTTCGTTTAAGAGTTGTTATTGTTATCCTCAACGATTATATATCACATTGTTTATTTCACCTTTTAAACACAAATCTCAAGCGAAGCCAGGTATGAAAGCCTGCTATTTATAAAGGCAAAATTCAAATTATTAACTTAAAGGACTATACAACTCTCCATTCCACAAAACATCTAAATCAAAACGACGGTATAGTAATCTTTGTCAAAGATTCACTAAACTCATCAATAACAGAAATCAACCTAATCGAAGCAAACTGCATCCAAATCTCCCTCGGACCAGACATCTCCATATTTGCCGTCTACAGACCCCCATGCTATAACAATCTCTCACCTTTCTTCATCTCCTTAAATAGACTTCTCGAAAAAAATAAAAAAACACAACATTTAATTATTGCAGGGGATATGAATATTAACTTACTAAACGGGCAACCAATAACCACAGAATACTTAAGTCTACTTACTCACTATGGATTAAATTCGACAATCAACTCACCAACAAGAATTACGTCAAACTCTGAATCCTGTATTGACCATATATTTGTTAAAACTAGGAAAAAAAAATCATCATCAATAATTCGAACAACGGTCACAGATCATTTCACTACTACACTAAGCATACATCTTAACAAGAAACAAAAAGATGAAAAAAACTACCCCGTACAAGACAAAATCAATTTTAAATCCCTAATAGAGGACATACATAATGAATCTTGGTCAAATGTACTAAATGAACCCGATCCCAACAACGCGCTGGACACATTTATGACCACAGTTGGAACCTATATTGCTAAATATACAACAAAAAATACCCCGATAAACTACTCACATAAAGAAAAAAAAATAACACCCTGGATCACGAAAGGTTTAGTAAACAGCATTCATAAAAGAGACACAATGCACATGCAAGTACGCAAAAACCCATATGATGACAAACTAAAAAATAATTACCTGCTATACAGAAACCTTTGTAATAAATTAATCAAACAAGCCAAATACAAGTACTACAAAAAAGAAATAAAATCCGCCAAAAATGATCCCAAAAAAATCTGGAAAATCGTCAAAGATATTACTTTCTCCAATACGAAAAAAGACTCGAAGATCAAAGCACTGTTAATAAATGGAAACAAAACCCTTACAAAAAATGAACCTGGTAAAATAGCTAATTTTATTAACTCCCAATTTGCAAAAGTTGGATCTAACTTGGCTGAAAAAATTCTTTTAAAAAACGGCACAACAGAAGACTCTTTAACCAAACTATCCTCTACCATGCAACCAAATCATTCGTTTTATGCTCACAAAATAAGTACAAAGGAAATATCGGATTTAATTATTTCTCTCAAACCAAATTGCGCTGTGGGCCCAGATAACCTCTCCAATCATATACTGATTAGTCTCCGAGAACATATACTTATACCACTTCAACATATTTTCAACCAAAGTTTCAACCTCGGCTTTGTCCCCGATCATCTAAAAATAGGTTGTATTACTCCAATACATAAATCGGGATACAAAACGCTGATCTTAAATTACAGACCAATCACTCTCCTAAATTCGCTATCGAAACTACTAGAAAAAACTATGAAAAAAAGACTGCTCGCATACCTTGACAAACACAAACTGATCTCCACCCGTCAATTCGGGTTTCGAGCGAAAATGGGAACAGAAGACGCCTTATCGGAACTAACCACCTACATAGTGAAAAACCTAGATGGCGGTTCAAAGGTGTTAGGAGTGTTCTTAGACCTAGCAAAAGCTTTCGACACCATCTCACACAAATTACTCCAACAAAAACTCAAAAACATTGGCATAACAGGTCCACCACTAAAATGGTTCATCAGCTACATTGAAAATAGACAACAAATTGTAAAAATCAATAATCAAGAAAGTGACAAAGTAGGCACCAGGTATGGAGTACCCCAAGGCAGCGTCTTAGGTCCCATACTGTTTCTCATCTACATTAACAGTCTAACGGAGATAAGCCTAGGGAACATAGAGTACAAAGTAATCAGTTATGCAGATGACACTGTAATCTTATTCAAAGCCCAATCATGGGAAAACGTCTTCAAAAACACGGAAGCAGGGATGACTGAAGTAAATAACTGGCTAATAAATAATCTACTGACACTAAATATTTCTAAAACAAAATACTTAACTTTCAGTAAAACATTAGCTGGTCAGCCAGATAGTCGCCCACAACTACATCTTCACCCCTGCACAGTTACCTCGTTAACTAACTCACGCTGTGTTTGTCACAAAATTGATTATGCGCAAAATATTAAATATCTCGGTTTAACTGTTGACAATAACTTAAAATGGGATCTCCAAATTAACCTAATTACAAAAAAAATACGGAAACTCTCTTACATCTTCAAAACAATTCGAAATATTATGTCACTACCTCAGCTAAAAAATATATATTACGCACTCTGTCAAAGTATTCTAATGTATGGTATTTCAGTATGGGGAGCAGCAGCAGAGACTCACCTCAAATCACTTAAAATTAATCATAAAACAATAATCAGAATTATGTTTAGAAAGCCTTATCAACATCCGACAGAACAGCTAATGATCAACAATAACCTATTAGACATAAATAAACTATACATAAAGAAGATCATCTACAAAAACTGCATAAAAATATCACCACACTTCATAACTCACTCGCAAAACACAAGAGCAAACATACACAATCAATTACAAGTACCACATATCAAATCAAATTTTGCAAAAAAACATGAATCTTACTTGGCACCATATATATTCAATAAGTTTGTAGCCCAAACAAAGACCTACGTCGCATCTAATAATTTGAATTGGGTTTTCAAAAGATTTTTAAACTGGTTGAATGTCAAAGAAAGAAGAGAGATAGGTAATATTCTTAATATCTAATATTATATATTTTCTTTTATTCTACTCTGTTTTTAAATTCTGATATCCTCTTATTTTATTATTATTATTTTTACTATAATATATATATTTCTTTTTTTATTTTATTTTTACCACTTACTTGTTTTTATGTAAATAAAAATTGTTAGTTACCAGCCTCAGAACAGACTCTGTCTAGTGAGGAGGGTAAGGAAAAAAACTGATGTACATAACTAATTATAAATAAACGCCCGGGTTGCCGGCACTAAAATTGAATTGAAAAAATTGAAGTATAAAATGTAAATCATACATTTCGTCTTTGCATTAGGAATATTTATTAATATTTTGCTTTGAAGCATGTACTAATGAATCTTCGGGCTGACATCCCTTGGATAGCTTCAGGTCTTAATTACTTAATGAATACTCCATTAAACACCGTTGCAGGGCAAAGAAAATAAATTAAAGCGCCATTTGCATTTCATAAAACCTCGCACAATCACAAAGCTATCAGTTCTTCGTGCAAGAAGCAACAAGGGGCGCCATTAATATTAAGATTATTCGAGACGCCATTTTGAAGCTCGGGGAACTCGCTTATAAATATTCAACAATTAAAGTAAAAACCTGTTGGTAAAAATACAAACATTTTCCTCTCTGTAATCTTTCTTGTATTACTTTGGTATTTTAATGTGTTAATAATAACTTCCAGATCAAATTCAGTAGCTATTTCGTGAATTCATAAATAAAACATATTCTTTAAGAAACTCTTATGTTCATTTTGAGCTTGTAATTCTCTCTCTCTCTCTTTGCAATCCTTCACAGAGATATTTACTTTATTCTTAGCGCTGGACCTTTCCCAGTACTATGTTATTTGATTTAAAAAAATTGAAATCACATTGAATGTTTGTTGTTATTATGCACAGTACAAATATGGTTTAAAAGGGCACACGTCCTTATAACTCGCTTGCTAGATTTTGTCTGGGGAATAATTATAATGACTTATCTGTCTCTGATCGGCTATCTTCGGCACACGTCATAACCGACACCATGTGACCCGAGCATAGCATAAACAAAAGAATAATAATAGAACTAACTGATCATGACTAATATTCCGATACATTACGGAAATCAACTTAAAATTTAATTGTTGCCGCATACTCCTTCACGTTAACCGCATCTCTCGAATTATGAAAAGTTCAAGCCTAAATTTCATATATTTTTTATTGAATAATTTTAATTTTATTTAAATAACTAGATTTGCTACGTCTCTACATATTATAAATTGAAGTCCTCCGACGCGTCTGTCTGTTCGCGATAAACTCAAAAACTTATTAACGTATTTTCATGCTGTTTTCACCAATAGATAGAGTGTTTCATGAGGAAGGTTTAGGCATATAATTTGTCAAGGTTTTTTGTAAATTGGTTGAAATATAGTATAGTATACTCGTATAAATGGAGCATTCTGGCAAGCGGGTGGTGTGGATTTGATTCGTATGCAAATTATCAAATGGCGTTGGTTATACAGGTTGGGTAACGAACCAGAAGATGGCGTTGCGTTAAGTTAGTCACGGCAACGTGTGGCCGGGTCAGCTACTTATACAATAAAAAACAATTGACTGAACTCGTCGTAAGAAGGAAATCCGACTTTTCGAAGCACTTTTCTGTGAACGATTACTTAGCTTTTGATAGCATTGCCTTAATAACTGTTTTTTTCTGAAATTAAGGTGAGTATTTTTTCTACTGGCAGTATTTTATTAATAAATCAAACTGATGAAAAAGTAAATAAAAGCATTCCTTCTTTATAGTCATCGAATCAAAAGTAATACATGTTGTTCATGATTTAAAAGTTTTCGAAAATGTCAATCACATTAAACCGGAATCAGAATTAGACGTCTTATTTACCTTTGTGTTTCAGTGGGTCGTAACAGAACCTAATTTTGAACATGCAAATCCGATATGCTCCTTATAATTCAGCGCGATAAATCAACGCTACGAGAGAGCCATTGTTTCTGTATCACCTCGGCATTGTGCTTCTGTACCGCACACATCGTGAGATATAGTTCCCGGGCGGGCACTTCACGGAACTTCCCAGAGATTTACTCTACGGATGTACGTTTATATACAGTAGGTATACACCATACACGCCGCGTCGTTCTTGAAGGCGCGGACGCCTACGCCACGACGCCCGCCGCCCGGCGCTCGACGCCACACGCGAGGACGTCCTTTATTTTACGTCTTGCAGGAGCGTAGATGTGTTAATCTTCCACATCCTGAACGTAGCTTGTCACATTAATGTAGATTCTATTTATATTAACGTTCCGGTGTGATTTTAAATAATTGATCAATGGGTAATCCGTTGAGAGCGCAATATTTGAATAATACAACCTAAACTAATCCATTTATTTAATTTTTACTATGTATTTAATAGTTTTATACTATCTTTATTAAACTAAACTGAACTAAACTATCCATATTCCAAATAAGATTAAGTTAATAAATAATAAAAAAATATTTATTAAATGCAGATCTCAATAACGTAGTCATATGTTACGCATGAGGGGGAGATAATTTTATATTATTGTAGAAAGCAATCACTTTGTGGTTTGACATATTTAATAAAATAAAATACTGTTAGGGAGAAATTTTGTCTCCCTCTATACTTTGTTTTATATAAGCACACATTATGACTTATTGTTTAGTATTAATTTGTACCCTGATGATGCTTGAGTAAAGCGAAACCGGTCGGTTCAAAAAATTAATAAAACTCGTGGTTTTAAACAAAACAGAGATAATTTTAGTTTAGAGTGATAGTTTTAATTCTTTTAAGGGAATGGCATTACAAAATCGTACATTTGCAACGCTGCAATAAATAATAACGTGGAGATATCACATTGAAAAGTAGAAAGAAAAAAATCAGAAGTGAATTTATTTTTTTAATTTTAAAAAGAAATGCAAACATCAAGGGTTACGAATAACCTGCCAATAATTAGAAAAAAAAATACTACCATAACAGTAATCGAAAGATTTTGCTTGTTTCGTGATGGGGGACTTAGCCAGCCAAGGAATGTGATAGTGTTGTTGAAGTTCGGTCAACAAAATACCCGAGAGTTCGGCAGTTCGAAGACTGATTATGAGATTCGAGGTAACAATTTCATTTATGGATCATAAACACCTGTCGAACTCTCGAAAATTACAATGAGTAGAAGTGTAATTGAGAGTCCAGAGATTTTTATTCGCCAAATTTCACATCAACGAGACAATCCGAGAAGCACCTTACAACGATTTTCGAGATAAACCTGCATCTGCGTGCTTGCAAGACTAAACTAATTTACTTCTAAATAATTTTATCCTTTATTAAATGTAAGATGATAGATACTGTCTTTCTTTTGGATTTCAAGTAATTAACTTGAAAATAGGTAGTACTTTCGTTAGTTAGTTAGGTAGTTTTTACACCTTCAAAGCGAAAACATCTTGAATAAATGGTAAAAAATATTTAGATACGAAAAACACAATCAGAGCTTGTCTTTCAACTTAATGCTAATATGCTAGATATACTTATTAAAACAGTAATGCTTTACAGCGATGATTGCCAACCTCCTAGGGTACATAAAAAGACGTAGGTATTTATAATATTTTCTTGTGTAAAATTTCAATAAATTCCTTTGCAATATCGCCGCCAAAATGAAGAAAGGTGTTGTTTTGCCTTATTCCGGCGACTCGAGGATATTGTATGAAAAATGTAAATGTTGCAATCCTCTATATTAAATTTATTTTCCTTCACTGTGAGTACTTTAGCAGCGTGGAAAGGTCAACCCGTGTTTCTTTGAGGCGGTGGGTTTATTTTTACCCCCGGAGTTGTGTTCTTGTTTGCCCACATTGTCTCGGGAAACTCTCGGAAAACCTATGTCATTTTGTTATCCAATTTCAACACGATGATAAGAACTACGTAAGCGTGGATCCTGATTGAGCTTAGCGGTCAATGCTTGTTCTTATAATCAAAGTTACATAATGTTGTTTGTTTTGTTTCCGTGATTACGTGGCGAGCAAATCCTTGGTTTATTCTGCACTGAGCACTGAGATTCAAACAGAACAACACCCAACAAATAATATGGCGTTATTGTCTATTTTTTGTATTTTCCATGATTCTTTTCAAAGCCCTATAGTTCATTATAGTTACGGTATTGGGAGTTGAAAATTATTATGTTGGTTTAGAGATTTTAGATTTAAAAAAAGCTATACAAATTCTCTAATTCATTACGACAGAGATCATCGTTCTAAATTTTTCGTTGGTTCAAATAAACAGATTTTTGTGCTTTATAGTTAATATTTATGGGTGTTTATGATGTAAACGTATTGCTTTAAACCACTTATTTATTCAAATTAACCAACCAGTTTCACTAAGCATAAATTTCATCGGGGTAACAATTTAAACAAAACAAACATACAGAGAATGGGAATTTATGTAGATAGAGTGGGAGACGGAATAAAAAAGTCAACCCCGTTGAAACAAAGTTTTTTAAAAATATAATTAATCTATTTTTAAATGTTTTTAAAACTCTTTTTATTGTTTTGACTGGAGACTTAACCTTCCTACCCAGGAACTGAAGTCAACCAGGCAATCAATTCAACCAAACGCCGATTCGCCGAAACGCCTCATTTAATTTCAGAGAAATACGTGTATGTCCACGTGTATGAGCTTATTTACCACGAAAAGTTGATACATTGAATACGAGTTTATCTGACAAGTTTCAGCTAGATCGGATGTCGGGAAGTGGATTAATTTCCTCTTCTAAAATTCCACTTCATTCATACATTCATTCAATTAAGAAAACTAAAGTGAAATTACATTAATAAAAACTAAGGAAAATTTCATATCTGGGTCATATACTTCGAGGGGCGAAGTATCACTTGCTCCATTTAATATTGAAAGGCAAGATAGAAGGTCGCCGAGGGCCTGATAGGAGACAAATGTCTAGGCTGCGAAATTTACGAGAGGGGACCGGCATTAGAAGTGTGGAGGAGCTATTCCGAGCAGCGCAAGAGAGAGACATTTTCAAGAGTGGTCGCCAATGTCGGGGGGACCTGATAGGAGACGCAAAGAAGAAGAAGAAAGTGAAATTCATTAGATATACTTAAAAATAGAACAACTTTCTACGAAATCATAATAAATATTTACACATATCAGCTCAACAATAGAGCATTAGATACTTTTATTTTAAAAACAATTACTTTTCAACTTTTTATTGCGTGGTTCATAAATAAAAATAATTCTTAAAAAAACTGTTTAATTTGACCCTCTTCCATTAATCACAGATTCCATCCCTGTAATATTAATCCTCACCTTAAAAAGTTTTACCTTAAATCTATTAATATTCAGTAGAAATGTGGACTTTTCGCCGCGATAATTGGTCCCATCACACCGGCACTTACAAACTTTCCTTTCCTCCTCCCAAAATGTCGACAAAAAACCTTTTTTTCTCTTAAGTTAAGCAACCGAAAACTTATTTTATCTCATTTTATCGTAGTGTATCGGATTCTGTCCACAATAGTGGTTACAGTTTGTTAACTCGACTAATTCGATAAATTATAGTCGGGAAGGAAATAATATACTGAATAAAGGGTAAGTTAATCCGAGAGACTACTCTATTATCTCTGTACTTACCTTTAAAATACTTACATATTAGTTTATTGGCTGCTCGAGATTATTACAGGAAAGAAGCGAGTAAAAAACTGAATTAATTTTAAAGTAAATATTATGTAGATTTACCTTTTGAAAGATAAATCTACATAACTGGAAAACTGGAAAAAACTTCAGCCTTCAAAGAACTTTCCGGTAATATGTTTTTCAAATATTATCCCAGAACTCTGAAGTTTAAACGATTATTTTTTCGTATAAAAATAACAAAGTAGAGATGATTCTGATAGAATAACGAGAGATGCCAAAAGAAGGCTCCATAAGATCAAGGGAAAAATATATCTGTGTCTGAAAAGTATGTATTAAATGAACTGATATGTAGGAAGATAATGATAAATCAATGAGAAATTAGTAAATGTACTGATACATAAATCAGAACGTATTAAATGTACTGATAAATAAATGAGAAAGTAGTATATGTAGGTACTGATAAATAGATGAGAAATTAGTAAATGTACTGAAATAAATCAGAACGTAGTAAACGTACTGATGAATAAATGAGAAAGTAGTAAATATACTTATAAATAAATGAGAACGTTGTAAATGTACTCCTAATTAAATGACAATTAGTAAATAAACTCATAAATAAATAAGAGAGAAGTAAATTTACCCACTGATAAATAAATGAAAAGTCGTTTGTTAGTGAAAACGTTTCGAAAAACAATAAAACGCAAACTTTTGATATAATTTCAAAAGTTTCTATTTCATTCTTCGGAGACGAATATAAACGACCGACTATTTAATAAATTCAGTTCTATTAAGAATACTTTAAATTTGGTATGGTAGTTTTTAGATTATTATCTTACTAATCTTACTTATATTATATAATATAATAATATATATAATATAATATAATATAATATAATACTGCGAAAGTTTGTATGGATGGTCCTTACTCTTTCACGCAATAAATATCGAATGGAATTTGAAAATTCTTTCACTAATCGAAAGCTACATTATTTGCGAGTAACAACGGCTTTATATATTGGTAAGCTCTGGCGTCATGAATGAGCTGTGGTGTTATGAAATTATGTATCATACGTTTTCTGTCCCTAACAAAATCGAGTTATTGCAAACGTCAAACAAATTGTTACCTTGGAAACAATGTTTTTTTTTAAATTTTAGGCTTAAAAAGAGTGCTTTGTTGTGATTAAAAAGAGTACTTTTTTTGGCGTCGTAGTTAATATCTACATATCTCTAAAAATGTTTATTATCCGAACAAAAAGCATAACGTTGCTATAAAGCATAGCGTTTGAAGTGGACTGTCTTTCTTATTTTTTTAGGTTACTCTGGATTGAAATATGAATAAAATACTAATAAAGGGAGTAGGTACTTAAAATAATTTTCTATTTGTATAATTTAAATATTTTCTAAAATAGAATTTTTATTTGCGAAATGTCATCCTCAAATTTTGAAATTTTCTTTTAAACATTATTTTTTTTTCTATTAGACAAAATAGCAAGAATAATAACAATTATGCCAATAATTATGCCAGTAATTCCTACTAATACTATGCGAGCGAAGCCGTGGGTAAAAGCTAGTTTATATATAATGAATAACAGATCACTTTGTATAAACCACTATATTATAAACAATATCTACGTGTTTCGATAACAATGTTATCTTCATCAGGATATGTTAATATAAAGAAAAATAAATGACAAACAAGTATAGACAAATTAGAATAAACTATAACATAGACAAAATATTAAAAAGTAGAGGTGATTAATTGCTTAAAATCATAAAAATAGTTATACAAAATTAAATATAAAAATTATTTAAGGAAAAATAAAATTGCATATAGATAATAAAAAAACTTTTAAGAACAAATAATTAAAATAATTAGTCTAAATCAAAAAATAAATAATTATAATTATTATAAGTATTAATAAGAAAATAAATTTTAAAATAGTATTTAGTATTATTTATATTATTATGGTAGTCAGAGCCTTTTAACTTTTGACAAAAATCACAAGCTGAAGGACCGAGGGTAAAAAAATCATCTTAACATCACATAAAATACGAGCTCGTCGTTCTAAAAACTTTTGTAATGCTTAGATTCCGACAAGAAATACTTCAATAAGCTGATCGAAGAAAAATATTTTTCAAAAGGCAATACGTCTGTAAAGTACACTTCCATCTCACTCCAATAATAACGCCCTTTCACACCGACTCTGCTTCTATCTCTCATTACAATCCCTGATCCTTTCATCGAATCAAATTCCTCGTTCGCATTGAGTTTTCCGATTGATCTCATATGATCGTATTCCTACACCGCTGTCGCATTAACATGACAATAAGGAGAAACGAATGGTGGGACTTCTCGGGGCGGGAGCGGGGGCAGGATGGTTTCAAGGGGTTTGCACAGGGGGGAAGTGCCAACTTAAGAAGTCAGGAAACCACGTATTCATTTTTTATTGAACCCACACACAATTCTACGCTTCACTGTAGATAGAATTTCCTCTGAAAGAAGCTTAACGTAACAATAAGCTTCATGATATTTTACTCAAATTAAAATATATTCATTAATGCTAATTTTATAATGAGTGAAAACCCAACACACCACGAGCGCCGTTATTATTATAGGTTGTAGTCATTTGAATATATGTTTTTCCACAATTTGACAAAATTACGACAAAACATTTTTCTTGCATAAATTTCGGAATTAATCGCAAAAGCACTACACGCTAAATAAGGTACTCGTACCATCGCAATGCAGATTTCTCTAATAAAGATAATGGTATTAATTTTCAATGTACATTTGTCACTTTAATTTTTAATTTTCTGCGATCGGTTTCGACACATCCGTGTCATTTACGAGTAAACTTAAAACATTTTTTTAAGTTTGCTCGTGAATGACACGGATGTGTCGAAACCGATCGCAGCAAATTTAAAATTAAAGTAACAAATGTACATTGAAAATTAAAACTCTTCAAAACAAAATGTCTAGAAATTGTGACATGGTTAATGCCCCAGAAATATAAAAAAAAGTAATGGTTTTTATTGTTATAATTTGTTTAGAAAAACAGTGAAACGGTAGAAATATCAACCATTTTTTCTGAAAGATTAATAACAAATGTACTTCAATGCTGAAAATATATATGGCTCTATGACCAGTTTTGTATATATTTTTGTGCTGCTTTATGGCCGTTATACACGACTTCTTTTTTCAGCCCGATTCCAATTAGAGACCAAAGTTAATATTTTTCGCTTCACGCGATTGCTATTTTCACCTTCTATTTTCATATCTACGATTTCAATTGTCATCACTGCAGACAACACATGAACCATACTGTTTGTTGTGATGCCAACTGAAATCGTAGGTATGAAAATAATGATGAAAATAGCGATCGCGTAAAGCGAAAACTTTTGACTTCTGTCTCTAATTGGAATCGGGCTGAAAAAAGATGTCGTGTATTATGGGCTTTAGAATAGTTCTTTTGACAGCGAATTTCCTACAGTGGGAAGTTTGGCCCGGGCGATCCACGATCCGTGTCGCGGGCGTCGCTATCGTCTCGCGGCGCCGCGCCGCGCGCCGGTCCAAATAAGCGTCTCTATTGGATCACAGATATTCCAATATCGCCCGAGGATGATTTATTTTTCCTGCCGTCAGATTTATTCAATCCCCAAATCGTAGACGTTTTGTATATGTATTTTCCTGATAAACCCTTTTTTATTCGGTATCCGCAACTCCCTAATGGGAATGAATTTAACTGGAAGATGTGATAAAAGCCAAAAAGTGGCGCGAATTTCAAATTTCCTTTCCATTCGGATTTTGTAGTTGTATTTTTATTGACGTTTCACTCGATTTCCGTATCCTGTAAGGAAAAGCAGAGAAGAAAAACGATCTCGAAATCAGTTATATTGGAAACATCGTAATCATTTTGTATATTCGACTAACATCTGATATATTACACTTCAACATTGTTTAACGTACACTATACAATTATAAGTTATTGATATAATAATATAATCTCGTAAGTACATGATAATAGTGGAAACGAAATTCCAAATTACATTTATGGAGGCACGTGATAATGGTGACACGTGGTAAACGTGAAACAGGTTTCGTAACAAAGAAAGGTTTAGGAATGTAATACCTATATACTGTTAACCTTGTTATGATACCAGTTTAAGTACATGAAATCTAAATTTCTTTAAGGTACTCGTACCTCTCGTTTAAGTAGAAAACAATTATTTTACAAGGATCATCATTATCATCACTCTAGGCTCTACAACCCCTGGTGGGTCTTGGCCTCCTCAAAACTCTTCCTCCACTCATCTCGGTTTTTTGCCAGCTCTCTCCAGTTTAGAAGCATGTTCCGCTTACTGTGGTGGTGGTTTGAGATTTTCAAATGTTGTCACGTTATTCGTAACCCGGGACTTTCTTTATTAAAAGCAAAATTAAATAACATCGACGAATGGTGTGCATTGCAACATGTCTGAAAATTGGCAGAATTGTGTTTATTTTATGCAGTAAAGATACGTGCCCAATATAATATTACCCACTTAAGCAATCAACTAAATGTTTACTAAGTTCCTACCCATGCTTAAAGCTGTAGCAATAGAATCTACATCATCATCATCATCATCACTCTTGGCTCTAGAACCCCTGGTGGGTCTTGGCCTCCTCAAGAGTATTCCTCCACTCATCTCGGTTTTGTGCCAGCTCCTCCAGTTTAGAAGCTCCAAGGTAGATATATCTTTGAGGACGTTGTCGCTCCATCTTAATCTTGGCCTTCCCAGGCTCCTTCGCTCTATCGGCCTCAAGTTCAGCAGAGACTTCGGTGCTTGATGCTCGGTCATTCTCTTTTACAAGGATATAATGATAAAAAACAATTACTGAAAATAAATGAAAATCATGATTGTTTAAAAATTAGCAGCGATTTTTTTGTGTTTTTCCTCCATTTCTAGCTTAGCTCCATAAATCTTTTAAAACCTCTTCTGATTTTTTCCTAAAAAAACGGACTTTGTATACATTTAATCACTCAAGTACGGTATCAATGAATTTTCAATGTATAAATCCTTTTTTCCTTCGTTCATAAATCACCTCCCGCCTGCAGGCTTCAAGCAGATCTCCGAAGGGTTGTCTGGGAGGGAGAGGCACTATCAATCAGGCTGTATCTTCGCACAACAAGTGTGATGAACCACCCCCAGATAAGCTGGGGGTAGCAACTAGCGGCTAGCGGCCACCCCTATCGGCCGCCAGATAAACAATGGCACCGTATGGCCGGCAGTACCTACACTAGCCACATTCGGAGGCCGCCACAAATTACCCCGTACAATCGGCGCACCGCTTGTAATTTGCGCGGCGCCCGCCTCAATAAAGCAATACTTGCGTTAGCTTTTTGGAGGATTGTGAATTTGGAATTTTATTTGCGGTTTGTTAAACTCGCGCTACAAAAAGCTCGCCGTTATTACTTTTCCTTAATTTGAACAATTAATTACGGTAGTCCTAAACTCTAAGCTCGGTATTATATATTTTTATTTTTTTAAATCATTAGTATATTACAAAATTTTAAAACGTTTAAAACCGTGGATCCATATCATCACGAGATATAATAGGATTTGTTGAATTTAAATTTGGTAACTTAGCAGAGGTTCCTGGGTTCATGGGGTGAAGTTTGTCAGGTCTTGGCGGCGGAAATGTCTGCCCACCAGCTGCATGGCAGGCCGAATTGAGAGAGTGGTTGAGGAAGTCCTTTTGACTTCTCCAGCTGTACTCTCTCGGAACATCGCCTTGCTCCGCAATGGGAGGGATGGATTCATACGTCAGTTACTTCTGGACACACTGATCTCCAGACTCCTGATAGATTCATGAACACACTTTAATTAGAAAGTTTATGCTTGGAGAAGATACGACTTTGCGCGCAGAGGATATTATTTTTTTACATTAACCCCACGCAGGAGACCCTGAGGAAAATACTTTCCCTCAGGACCTATGTCATCTTTGAAGATGCTGTGTGGAGGGTCTTTTTGAGGAAAGAATGGAGTGAACACGGGTCTTGAAGAAACCCATGTTGTAGGAGGGAGGAAACATAGAGGCCGGCAAATCGTTCCACAGCCGAGCTGTTGAATTCAAGAACGAGTCGTAAAAATGACCCGTTCTCATGTGTTGGGCGCGTGTTTGGCGTGTTTCCCGGCTATGCACCGGTCCCGAGGGGATCAATGACGCTAGTTCCTCGGAGCATATTCCATTGTAATACCAGTAGAACAAGGACAGCATTCCCACCTGACGCCTGTGCTCTAAAGATTGCAATCTATATTTAAAACACTGGATATTGCATGATTGTACATTTGCTGCCCCTATCACTGTTAGTATTACTATCCAATACTCTGTTCTACTGCAGTACACATAAGCGCAATTACATTACTCATTCTCCGATACAGGGGATTCACACTATGGGAAACTAATACCAAGGTTTTATTGACATGTTTAATGACTTGGTGAAATTTGTGGGTCATATAAAAAACCTACTCCAGCCCTATTCTTAAATCTTTGGTTATTTCTTTGTAAACCTATCAGAACACTACATTTTTAAAAATTTTGTGACTTACATTTTTGTTTCATGGACGTATTTTACATTTACTGTAATTTTATTTTTATTAATTCTTTCTCATGTTCACAAACATATTTCTCTTGTTAAAGTTATACTACATATATTTATGTAAAAGATCTCTGCAAATCTAGCATTAGACATTATCGACATTTTGTAAAACTTCAACACGTTTACTCAAATTGGAACACGTTTAATCTTCTTCTATTGAAAAATGCAATTGTTTTGTTTTCCCTTTATTTTTCCCTATCCGACATAATTCCATCCAACCCTTAATTTCTAACAATAATTCTATTTTAAAAGCCCTCAATCGCATACCGGAAGCATCCTCTTTTCCCTCCGAGGACCCTCTTGAAGATATAAATAATTCCCATGCAGAAATTTCTCCTCATAAATATCCCTTCGGGTCGGAATTACGTAAAGTTTTTCTGCTGCCCACTGCCCCCAGCCCCCAGCCACCAGCCCATGGCCCATACGCCGACAATAATAATAATGGTTCAACACTGTGAACTGGGGCCGCTTTCATAAACGCAGTCCAACTTATTCTCAGTTATATATCCAAACAGTTTCAAACTGAGCTTAGAAAGCTTAAATGAAGGGAGAATATACATTATATGGATCCTCTGGTTACAGCTTTAAGCATTGGTAGGAACTCAGTAAACGTTTAGTTAATTGGTCAATGGGTAATATATTGGTCACATATCTTAGCTGCATAAAATAAACACAATTCTACCAATTTTCACACGTGTTGCATTGAACAGCGTTCGTCGATATTATTATTTTTTTTTTTTTTTAAGAAAGATAGACAAACATTCCCGGGTTACGAATAACCTGACAATATTTGAAAATCTCTTAATACGACTACAGTAAGCGGAACATGTTGCTTGTGTCAGGGTTCTTAGCCAGCCGTGGAATCGAACACGCGACGTCTGGGTGGGACTTAAATGCGATGCCCACTCAGCCACTGACCGGACTAATGCATTTTCACAATAATCTATTAATAAGACGTAGTTTGTTTTTTAGACTGTTTGGGAGGCGGGAATGGGTACCGCCGCCCCGGGAACCTTTATTGGATAACCAACATCTCTGCCATAGGTCACGCCAAGTGGTTCGCTACGTTTCGTGATTTAACAGGGGTGTCCGGCTTCATGGGGTGAGGTTTGTCTAGGTCTTGGAGTCGGATGACTGGGACACACTGAACCCCAGATTCCCACCCACCCCTTAAACCATTTTCCTAGGTCTAGATTGTAAGAAAAACTACTCTCGTAATTAATGTATGCACCTAACATAATAATTAATTCTTGGTTCAAATCTCGGTATTTTGTCGGAAAGTTGGAAAATTGTTTTTTTTTTTTTAAATTGTAAAAATATTTTTTAGGCCGTTGACGGTGAGCGTGAATATATATATATATATTTTAAATTTATGTGTAACTTTCCGTACCTCATCATTCATTTTAAATGTATCTTTTGTTTTTACCCCTTTAAGATAATTCCAAAATACTTGTTCAAAATTTGTCGGGTTAGAATTGTTTCTATTCATTCTTTGGTTTTTTGCAAAAGCTTGTATTTACAAACTAGCCTGGCGTGATCCTCTCCAACTTTGCATACATTTCGTGTGATAAATTGCATCTGAAGTGTTTGAAAAATGTTGGGCGATGAATAGGGGTTTGCTGCGGTATGAAAAATTGACTTTTTTATACGATTTAGTCTCTGGCGCTGCGGGGAATAGCCATTGTCTGCCCGCAAAGGAGACTCACAAGCCAAAGCACACTGAGAAAAGTAAATACCCTCACCGGCCATCTCTCTTCCGTCTTTCGAGTCCAGGCATCAAAACAGCTTTATTTTATACCGTTTAACACTGGCAATCAATTGTATAAGTGTTCACATAGGATAGTGAGTGGAATTATAATCATCAATTAAATAAAATCTGAATTTAACAATCTTTATAATAGTCTGTGTTTCTCTCGGCCAAATATGATTTTTTTACAAGCTCCACAGAGGGAAAACAAATCCTTCATGGCTTCTGTAATCACGAGGATTATGTGTGGAAGACCTTTTTAGGGAAAGGATGGAGAGGAAATTCTGGGAAGGAAAAAGGTATGAGGAGTGGTTTGGCATCTGGGGCCAATGTATCCAGGAGTGACAGACGAATGAATCCATCCCTTCCCCTATGGTCCACGGCGATGGGTTGAGAGAATCCTGCAGGAGAGGTCAAATGGTCTCCCTCAACCAGTCCCTCCCGATCCGACTTGCCAGGTTATAAATGGGCAGATGAACCCGCTGCCAAGATATAGGCTAACCTCACCCCATGAAACCAGATATCCTTGCTAAGTCACCAAACAATGCGAACCACTTGGAGAGACCTATGGCAGGGGTGTTAGTTATCCAATAAATGGTTTCCGGGTGGTGTTACCCATACCCACCTCCCAAATTGGTTAGGTTAGGTTAAGGCTTGACATTATTTGCTGATCAATCTTCTTCTACTTGATGACTGTAAGTCACTGAGCATCTCACTAAATTTTCCATTGATGCTGTTAAAAACCTTCCTGTTGAACGTGGGATGACATTTCGAAAACTGAAAATTACTTTGATGAGTTCTGGTCAAAGATCGGTATAAAAACAAAACAATTTTTTTTGCGATTGTTTTCTGTTTACCAGATAATACATCTTATTATTCATGTATATAACATAATAATATCCTAAGAAGTTTTTCCAGAATAGCTAACTAACTAAAAAAAACTCCCACAATTGTCAAAAAGTCATTCAAATATAATTTAAGTACTGATTTTATTATTTCTACACGAACCTGAATACATACCCAACAAAAAATATTTATATAGAGTTTTCAAAGAAAAAAATACCTTGATACTCTTTTAAAAATGTTAAATGTTATTATTTCCGCCATTGACAGCTGCAAAAAGTGACCCACAAATGTCAAAACATTCATTTGAAAACATTCAGATTAGCTACAATTTATTTATTTATTTATTGTTTTGGAACATTTACAGAGTATTAACAAAAAAAAAGTCATTAGATTAGCATTTTAAAAAACGTAGATGTTAATAGTCCACTTAGCGCCCTTGAGGTGATTTTTCACGAAAACGGCGCTATATAAATTAGCCAAATATTATTATTATTATATTAAAAATGTTCACAGAATGCACAGTTTAATAGTTGTTTTTCACTATGTATACATAGAAGTTAACAGAAATTAGAAATAGCAAAATATAAACAGAGGTATAAAAAGGGATAACAAAAATAGTGATGATAAAATATAGAGATGACAAAGAAAAAAAAAGATCGATATACGATGTAAAAAAACTGAAAAACAAAAAAAGTAAGGTAAAATAGAGTAAGAAACAGCCATTCACATTCAAGTTCAAGATCAAATATAAGTATTTTCAATTCTCAATTACTTGTTAGGTTAGTCTATTGTTAATTTGCTTTTTAAAGTAAGCGAGACTATTTGCATTGATGTCTATATGGTTACATTCAATGGAATTATACAGACGACACATTCGAGACAGTGGATTGAAGTATGCAATATTGTCTTTAAATGATTCAAGATGAAATATATTCTGACTCCTTAAATTACGTCTATTGGGGACCTTAATAAGAATATTGCTCAGACAATGAGTTGTTTCAAGCTTATCATGGATGATTTTGTATAGACTCATTAAGTCAGCAACTTTTCTTCTTTTTTCCAGAGTTGTAAACTTAAAATATTGGAGTCGTTCCTCGTAAGATTGGAGTAAGGAATTTAGTCCAAGTTTAAATGATAACAATCTCAGAATTTTTTTTTGCACAGATTCAATAGTTTTTGAATATTTTAAGTAGTGTGGGTTCCAGATAACACTATCATATTCCAATTTGCTTCTGACCAATGAGTTGTATAGGGTTATAATGGATTGGGGTTTTTTAAATGGTTTCGATATTCTATGTATAAATCCCATCATTTTCAAGGATTTACTCGTGATATCACTGACGTGTACATCAAATTTAAATTTTGAATCAAGAGTGATTCCTAATGGTGGTAACTGCATTTAATCGTACATTATTAATGGAATATGCATAATCCTTTTGTATTCTGTTACGGGTGAAAGTCATAATGTAACATTTTTCAATATTTAGAAACATTATATTCTGAATACACCAGTTATGTAGTGTGAAAAGGTTTTCTTGAAGCATAACTTGGTCAGAATCATTGGAAATTTTACGGTAAATCTTTAGATCATCAGCAAATAAAACAAAATCACAGCGTAACATGGGGCCAAGGTCATTAATGAAAATTAAAAAGAGCAGAGGGCCTAGATTGGACCCTTGGGGTACACCTGAGGTTACAATTATGGGTGGTGACTCATACCCTACTCATACTCATTATCAAATAAAAAGTAGCTCCCTGATTGATATTGGCACAAGCGATTCTGAGCTTGTCTTTCATACAGTTTCTTTATACATAAGGGTTAAAATCACATTAAAAAAAAAAACGAAAAAGTACAAGATGAGAGGCTGACCATTTAAATGATAGCCAAATAGTATTTATCTGGTGTCAAACGACGTTACCTAGCTCCTTCGTTAGAAGCAGATGTGAATACCGTTTTTTTAATCCGCTATATTGTGAATGTGGGCTGTGAATCATTTCACAACAAGTTGGGTCAGTTCAGTTATGAAACCCCAGCGCAGTCTATTACTTTGTATATTTATCGGTTCTGATTGTCTGATCCTCGGAGGAGGATGGCCTAACAATGAGACTGCCTCGCGAGATAAATAATTGCCAATATTCTCCTGTACGGAGTAGAGATGCTGCGATAGCATTTTAATAAATCACACACAAACGGCTGCGGCCAAAGCGCCTTGCGGCCCGGGAACTAGTCTGGGCAGGTGTGAACTGGATACTCTGACGTTACATACTGTAATGTTTGCGTTATTCACGGGCAAACACCAATTGTTGCCTTGGGACTCTTCAAGAATAAATAAGTCTTTGTCATAATCAGGAATATTATTGTTTTTACTTGTTTACAATATATTATATTTCGGGGTCACACGACCGATCTTAACTGGCTACAAATTGTGTCTCGCTGTTCGCCAGGCGGTATCTGTCGTAACTTGAGAGAAGCACTATGCCTTGAAAACACCATTGCATGTCAAGAAGTACCAATTTGGGAGACGGTGTGGGTTCCGCCGCCCCGGGAACCATTTATTAAATAACCCTGCTATAGGTCACCCTAAGTGGTTCGCTACGTTGGGTGAATTAGCAGGTGTGTTCGGGTTCATGCGGTGAAGTTTGTCCGGGTCTCCAGTGGCACCTGCCTACCTACTGCGTGTCGGGCAGGATTGAAGGAAACCTTTAAACCTCTTCAGCAGAACTCTCTCGGATCATCGGCTTGCACCTCAGTGGAAAGGATGGAGTCATACATCCTTTCACTCCTAGACACACTGATTGGACACACATATAGACGCCAGATTGCTACATGGTTTTACCCACCATTCATACTGTTTTCCTTCCGAGAACATCCACTCTTTCCTTTCCTAAAAAGACCCTCCACACAGAATCCCCAAAGATGACACAGGCCTTGAGGGAAATTATTTTCCTCAGGGCCTCTTGTATGCAGCTAATGTATAAAAAAAAGTTGTGGCGCTGTTATATTTAATCGTGGGGGTTGCTGTGTGAAGGGTCCAAAATTACTATAAGATCAACCTCAAGAACGGTCGTACAGTCTTTTCACTTGACAGAACACTTTTCAAACGTTTCATACGAACAGCTATGAAATCTAAAATAATATTGTTGAACCTCTTACGTCTCAATAAAATGAGCTCTGGCGTCAAACAATGTGATATTATTTATACAAATCCCTTGACATCAGAATAATCACCATAAATGTCAATAAAACCATCAAAATATAAGAAAAGACACCAACATATTGTTTGTTTTATATGTTTCAAATGCATTATTAAAATTAAGCGATGAAACTTGTGCTAATCTCGATAGTAAAACTGATAGATACTTAAACTGGTTCTTAAATACTAGTTCCTTAAAAGCCTCTTTTATTTAGTTCCAATCTCTTTAATAGCCGGTCCACCCCTGTGTGCGTGTGATCCTGTTTTACTTATATTTATAAGTGTTTCTTGTTCCAAGCAATGGTATATGAAACGGAATTATATCCGCGATAAATCAAACGGATCCGTGATCGAACCTTTTAGTATCCTTTTTCATACGCGTTTAGTCAATTAAATTGCCTACATTACTGCGGAATGCTTGTTTATCATCGCTTTTTATTGCGTTATTCGCACGTCGGCGTCGCCAATTTTATTACCACGCGTAATTATTGTGTATTTGCACTCGGGCATGTGCACGTTCCAATTTTATTGATATAATATTTTTAATTTCATCTTTATGACACAGACAATATTGCTAAATGTAATGTTTGCCTTATGCACTGGTAAACACTAATTGTTGTGTTGAGCCTCTTCTAGAATAAATAATTCCTTGCCACAATTATGTTTATTATTTTTTTTTCGTGTTTACACTATATTATACTTCTGGGTCATACGACTGATCTTAACTGGCTACGAATTGTATATTGTATCTGGCTGGCGAGCGTTGACCGCTCCCAGACATCCGTCGGAACTTGAGAGAAGTTCTAAGCCTAACCACATTTTTTTAACATTAACTTCACAATTTATGTCTTCTTTGGGGATGCTGTGTGGAGGGTCTTGTTAGGAAAGGAAGGAGAGGAAGATCTAGGAAGGAAAATGGTGTGTGGGTTGGGTAGGAATCTCAGGGTCAGTGTGTCCAGGCGTGAAGTACGTATTACTCTATCCCTCTCACTGCAATACAAGGCGATGTTCCGAAAGAGCCCTGCTGGAGCGGATAAAATACCTCCTTCAATCAGTCTCTCTAGATCCGGCCCACCACGCAGCAGGTAGGCAGACGCATCGGCCAACAAGACCTGGACAAACCTCACCCCATGAACCCAGGCACCTTTGCTAAGTCACGTAGCGAACCACTTTGGTAGAGGTGTTGGTTATCCAATAAAAGGTTCCCCGGGCGGCGGTACCCAAACCCCAATTGAAATTTAACTTTTATTATTTATTTGAATACCTCATAAGAGTCCCAACTGCTCCCACCTGGAGTCAGTGAGACTATGGCATCCCCAATTGGGGTATGTTGTGAGGCTAAAGGGAAACGCCAGGAAATCAGCAGGGCAATTTTCAATGTTTTTTTTGTTTATATTTATGACATAAGATGTACAACCAGATTATTCTACATACCTAGGATGCATAAAAAAATAACTACTCTTGAGAATTGATTTTGTACTTATGTATTGTCTTACTTTAAAAATATTTTTTTAGTGGTAAATGTTTTTTTTTTAAGTGCTAATTCAGTTTTTAATTTTACAATATTTTAATTTACAAATTTTACAAAATTAATCAATCAATTTGTAAGAAATCTCTCATTTTTCCTATTTAATTAATACTATAATATACTTAGTTGAGGGAGCGGACGCGCGGATCGGCAGAGACGGCGGACGATTGAATGAAAGGCGTCAGTCGATGTATTGAGTCAGTCTTTATTGCTGCTACGTAGCGATGGTGAATTTGGTGTAAAGTAACAGTGTGCAGACAGGAGCGATGATGATGATGAGGCTCGTAGGTGTTGCAGTGATGAAGGTCGGTGATGCAGTGGTGTAGCAGACCTCGGGTCTGCATGTCGCCAGCATGTAGTTCAGTACCGTGTTGGTGGAGAAGACTTTGACGTCCAGGTTGGATGCTCGACGCGGTGAGTCGCAGAGATGGGCTGCGGTAAACTTCGCGAGGAGAATGAAGTCTCAGTGGCTGAGAAGTTGCTGCCTGCGTGACAAGAAGGCCCGCCGTGGGACTTGTCGTGGGCAATTGAGTATCTTGAGCTGATGGTGCGATGGACCATATAAGCTGCGAGATGTTGCGTCCTCGAAGATTGATGTTGCACCGGCGCAGGATCCGGCACGTCGCCGTGGACCTGGCGGTTACCGCACTGGAGCGTTATCACTTGATGCACTGTCTATGTGTGTTAGTGAGCTGTTACTGATACTAGAGACTATAACTGACTGACTGACTAGCGCTGTGTCGCTGCGCTTTATATAGCTGACCATGTGAGTAACTACCCGGAACGCCAAGTAATATCGAGCGCCCGCGCAAAGCGGAGAAGACTCTGGAACATTCCGCGGCCGTAAGAATGTGACCTTTCGATGCGCTTCCCGAAATGTGTAGCCGTGTGCGGCATGGTATGCAGGTAATATGTACCTTTCGAGAATGTGCTTGCTATATCAGTGGCGGCGCAAGGATTGTGGCTAAAGAGGGCGACCGTTCTGGTCGCCACACTATAATGTACTTTTAAGTGTTACATAGTAATTTCAAATTTAGTGTTACATAGTAATTTAGTCAAACACTTAATAATTAAAATACTAAATATATATTATAATGTTTATGAATATAAAGTATGATAGTAATTTCATTTTTCTAGGTACCTATTTGATCAATATTCGTTCTAGGTATTTTTATAGGTACAATATCATTCAATTCAAACGGATGTTCGTGAAAGTTCGTTATTTTAAGATACTAAAGACCCTATTTTTATCTTTTTCATGTGTTTTGTTTTCATTTCTTTATTAGTGTTGTATCTAGGTATCATTTTTTTTTTTAATTATTATTTTTTTTGTTTTTTATTAAAAAGAAAGACAAACATTCCCGGGTTACGAATAACCCAACAATGTTTGAAAATCTCCTACTACCACCACAGAAAGCCGGAAATGTTGCTTGTGTTGTAATGGGGGACTTAGCCAGCCGAGGAACCGGACACGCGACGCCCGGGTGGGACCCAAACTTGACGCCCACTCAGCTACTGACCGGTGAAATTGTAAAACCAGTATTTACGTTAATTTAATAGTGTTATCATTAAGTTCTACAAGTGTTTCAATTTTTTATTATTATTGTGTCAGCTGTTTCGGAGTTAAATTGAGTTCTACGAATTAAACACAAAAACAATTATTTTCTAGGTATCAAGTGCCCTATCCAAATTATAAAACACGTGCCGCCACTGTTTACTTGAAATTTTTGGAATAATACCTCTTTTATGTATTATTTTGCAATTTCAGCACGGATCTGCCAATCACCCCCACTAGCACCAGCTACTCTCTTTTCTGATTATTGGAAGTAGCGTGGGCCGCCATTATATAATATTAACAATGATTATCCCTCACATTATAATTTTGACAGCTTTGTTAAACCTGTCGAAAAAGTTTACAAAAGCTCGGATAATAATTTTAAAGGGCTACAATATGACATGAAGTGCGTCAGCAATTTCAAACTGTTTTAATGTTTGGTTAAAGGCGCGTGTGTGTTATTAAATTAGTTCAGTAGTAAAGGAAAGGTACAGTTTATACAAACTTTGAAATACTCGTAAACCGTCGGTAAAGCAGGCAACTTCGCGTGCCATATCAATTGTTTCAATTTAGGTTATACTCGGAGGTTCAATCTGATATAGAATGTGTGAAAGTTTGCAACCTACTATGTTACATTTTACTAGAGTCTATTACATCTCGTACAACGTAGAATACTTTGTCACTTTCCACATTTACATAATTATTAAGTGTGTTTCTTGCTTCGTATTTTGCGACCTTCTTATCATGTGAACATGTCTGTACTCTGTATATCTATTTATTTGTGACCGCGCTTACATTTCTGGTCACAATTGTCGCAGCGATATGTATTCCTCAAGAACTTCAAGTAAGGATAAACCTTGTGTATACGAATCGTTATTTCAAATTATCTTACCTATTATACGAGTATTAACGATTGTGGTGCAGAGCGATAAACTCCTTAGCAAAGGCAAACTAAAATATATAATAATAATAATAATAATAAAAGTTTATTCCAGAATGTATGCAGGGGTAGTGCAATGCAATACATTCCATATTTTGAAACAAAAAATGGGTTAATGTTAAAAATAAAGTAAATAACAACGTATAAATAAATTAAAAAAAAAAAAAAAAACGAATAAGCATGAACAACATGAGAAAAATAATAATAAACAGTAAAATTAATTCATGCAGCTGTTTACGGAGGGTATTTTATCGTCTCCCGTCTCCAGAGGGCCATCAGGGGGGACTCCAACCAGGTAGTCATGGCGGTGATGATTGCATTCTTCGATTGGCGTAG
Organism: Limnephilus lunatus; assembly: GCA_917563855.2. Taxonomy (NCBI): domain Eukaryota; kingdom Metazoa; phylum Arthropoda; class Insecta; order Trichoptera; family Limnephilidae; genus Limnephilus; species Limnephilus lunatus. The sequence continues at coordinate 3,934,916 of OU830599.1, forward strand.
TCTGCGCCATAAACTTCCCATGCGGTGGCGGAGAAGTGCTCGGAAAGTGTGCACTCGTCCCTCCAGGAACATTTCCGTAGCACTGCAGTATCTCGGTAGGCGGAAAAGTTGACGGTATGCGGTATATAAAAGATAATAGGTTTTAATTTTACTTTTACAAGGAGTTAAAATAAAATTTCATATTGTGTATCCGTACGGGTATGCGCGTTTTCATCCCGCGAAAAAATATCTACTAAAACCTTACCTCACCTAACCAAATGTAACCTAACCTTAACTAACCTAATCTAACCTTACCTAACCTAGCCTAACCTAACAAAAAATGGGACAAAAATAATACAGACAAACTAACTAACTAACCATCACGCCGTTTTCCAGCAGGGGTAGGCAGAGAGGACGGACCGCCAAACAACTCGGTCTTGGCACACAGTCTTTGCCTCACTCACATTCATACATCTTCTCATACATACTCTTCTATTATTCTGTATTTTGACATGGCCCGACTCAAGTATCTGATTCACTTGATCGTGCCATGTCTTCCTCGGGCGTCCCTGACTTCTTCTTCCATTCACATTTGCGTCATACATTCTTCTCACACTATTTTCTTCTTTCATTCGCTCTACATGCCCAAACCATCTGAGGGTCCCTTTCTTAATCGTACTCATTATGCTTACATCAACCTTACATTCTTTGCGGATATCCATATTTCTCACACGATCATACATAGTTTTACTACACATTCGCCTCAGGCATCGCATTTCAACAGCATTCAGTTTGCTTTCATCCTTCCTCTGCCAGTTTCATGCCTCACTGCCATACATCAGGGTAGGTACCAGGACTCCATTGTGGACTGCTAGCTTCGCAGTAATTTTTCAGTAATTTATTGTCTTTACAGGATGTCTGTATTATTTTTGTTCCATTTTTTTGTTAGGTTATGATAGATTTTTGTAAATATTTTGTTGGGGGATGTTTTGTCCGTAGTATATTTTGTCGGGGATATTTTGTCGATGGATGAAAACGCGCGGAACCATCAGTAGGTACTTCTCACTACACCAACTCAATTATTCAGTCTATTCGGCTTCAAATTTGTCCTCAACTAGAAATACTATAATTGCATTGGCTCCTGCCAGGTAAAGGTAAGGTGGGTAACAGTCCTTAATATTAACTTACGAGACTTTAAAGTTTGTTTTAAAATGTAATAACGAAAAAGAATTAAACAGTTTTCATTTAAAATACAACGTAATTCTACTAAAGCAACGTTGGGTAAACGCCATGCGCCTTCCAGTGGAAAACTTCAGCTCTCCTATCTAATCTCGTGTTACTTCTCACACGCTCACAGTTTGCAGAATTGGAAAGTCGCCGATTCGTCGAAAGCGGAAATGGCGTAAAAGACTGTATCCTCCAGTAGCGTTATCTGCCATCTTGTTTCCGCCGGATGTCGAATGCTGACCGTAGATGATCGCCAGGCGGTACCTTCGGGCTCCGGGCACTCTAGGCAGCCTGAGACGATAAATCCTTATCGGTGAATCTAGACATTCTGTGGATCCCTGCAGAATCCCTGTGACTTACCGCCGCTCCTGCCATCATCGCCGCGGCACTTTCTTTGCGAGATGCCTTCGGGTTTGATAACGGCAAGAACGTGTCCGGAGTAATTAACGGATTTGTCACTCCATACCGGTGCAAACCAATTGAAGGCTTACGTACAACCTGATTTCCTACATTACTTGATTCCTGATACCAGCGGGTTAGAAATATGAAAACGTGTTGATATGATATCGGTTACATATCTTCACCAGCCACCAACCTTGAAAATACAGTAGCAATAACTTCAAGAAATGTAACTTTTCATACCAACGTTTTAATCCATTTGACCGTAACTGATGCTTCAAAAGTTAGTAGCGTGAGTTGCACTTTCCAGGGGTAAAATAACAAAGACGGTAGAGTTCTAGATTTTTGTTAAACCGTTTTTGATGGTATCTATTTAAACATTTCAGTAGGTAATGGGAAATATTTTTTTTCGATCAAGCTAAAATTGTTGGTTGTAAAGCCATTTTGAGATTAAATTGTACAAGTTGTAATGTTGGGTAGAATGTTTCAATCTTTAATAACGAGATGCATAAAATAGGTTAACAGTTTAATAAAATCTATAGTTTGACACTTTATTGAGATGCCCGTTGAAAATACAAATTTGGTAATCCATGGTAGAAATACATGCCTACCGTTATTAATTTAGCTTTAACTTAAGTTTAACTGACAACGGAAGAGAACTTTGACTGTGTGAAGTCTATTATTTATAAACCTTATAAATAATTAGATAACAAATATTATAATCAATAATTATCAGCCTGAAACACTCTCTACATTGAAAAAATCTTCCGAGAAAAGATACTGGCCGCCAACGGGAATTGAACCCGTGTCCCTCTGATTTCCTACCAGAGAGTAGTCCCTATGATTATAATATTTGTTATCTACCCTTTGTGCTATGCATAAAAATCTTGTTTAATCGTTAGTTTATCAATTAAAAATAATAATTATAAATAATTCTTCGATATGAGAAAGAACAAGACCGACCACAGTACAGGCCTTGTGAATTTTGAAGTGTCTCGTGGTCAGGCGGTAAATTTTGAAGTGTCACGTGGTCAAGTCAGTGCCATCAAGTAACGACGGGTAACAAATTGTGGCGATTATTGATGACACTCGTTGTTACTGCGAATTTGTGTGTTGTTTTACCAAAATCATAATATTAAATAATCAGAATGATTAGACTATTATTTAAAACAGTGAAGTTTACTTCACAGAACCCACTTCGTAATTTAGCATTAGCGCACCCTAGCCTGTACTCAAGTCAGCCTTGAGAAAGATTCTTTTTTTTATTTTATTTTTTTTATTCTTCGTATATTTACATTACAAAGGTATATATCGTCCTCCACACTAGGAGTTCACCTGTGTTGTAGAGGACATTTTTCAGTTGTAAATTATAAATTATTAAAACGAAACAAACAGTGGTCTTAGTTAATACAAAAAAAAAGAGAAACAATAAAAATTTTAATATTGAGAAAAGATAAAAATTTAAATATAAAATCGACTTCTTTTCGACAAAATTATAAATTAAAAGTTAAAAGGATTGTAGCCAGTTCCTTATGTTTTTTTTTATTCATTAATATTATTTATTGTGTTGGAAGAGAATTGTGTAGTTTTATAGCCTGGTATCTGTAGTGTTTTTTTTACATGAATACCGCACAAGAGTCCCAAATGCTCCCGTCTGAAGCCAGTGAGACTATGGCATCCCCAATTGGGGTATGTTGTGAGGCTGAGGGTAGTGGGGAGGGGAAGGAGATAAAGGAGAAAGGTGGGAAGTTCCTGGCTATTCAGATCTGGTCACCAAACACGGCTAATGCCATTTGAAGCAACGTTTCAATTCTGAATGGTGGTCTTACACCAGTGCGTTACAGGAAGTATCTTCCACTCTGGAACGTGGCGCAAATATACTATATATTATTTCAAATGAATAACTTGTGAAATAACACAAATTAATCAAATAAAATTTATTTGCCACGCCAGGATTCGATCCCGCGACCTTCGATGTGCGAGTCAAGCGCCTTACCACCTGTAGTGTTTTTGTCCAAAGGATGTGTTTGTTTTTGGTATTTTTAGTTGGTGTGTATGTCTCGTTCTAGTATTGCGAGAATTTTGTGAATTGTTAAATGTGTTTAAGTTCTTGTAAAGGAAAGTTAGTATTTGTTTTGAATATAATTTTTGAATTTTCTGCACTGGGAATTTTTCGAATATGATTGAAGTGGGTGTTAGTATTGGTAATTTAAGTATTACTTTTATTAGGGGTTTCTGAGCTTTAAACAGTGTATTAATGTACTTTTTACTGGCACAGCCCCAGGCAATAACTCGGCAAGCTTTATGGTCATCAATATATCTGCGCTATCAATGAACCTTTTTATTCCATGTATCTATATTCTTTGTCAGACTGTTATAGATTACATCGACGCTTCCGAAAGCTCTCTCAATCCCCGACGCGGAGGAAATTCAATAAATGTTCTTAAAACATCCCCTACTGAGAAAACATCTAAAACGCAAGTCACTTTCTCATTCATCCAATAAGTCTTCGCTATAGATTCAATTTGAGTTTCGGCCACTCGCCCCGAACCCCATCCTGCTCCAGCTTGCTCCCAGCTTCCCCGCCAAATGTGTATATAAATGTTCAATTTGAAACGGAAACTTTTAAGTGGATTTCAATGACCGCATTTTGCACTCAATCTGAAAATTGAACAGTTTTCCGTGAATTTTTATACTTTTCTTCGTTTTACGAAATACGAATAGAACCGTTACGATTTTACTCGAAGCTGAATGCAGTCATAAAATGTAATTTTAAAACCCTTGAGAGATATAACTTACATGTAATATCTTTTCCTGTTGAATAAAATAATTGCGTGATGTTTAACTAACCCACTACATTATAATGTATTAAAATAATTGACTTGGAAAAATGTTGCCGGAGAAAATAATAATTACCGAAACAGGCATTTTAGGCAAAATAATAATTACCGAAACAGTTTATTCTCAGTTTATTTAAGTTGCTAATACGAGTAGTAGTATTTACGCAAGTGTGAAATAGTTATCGATATCACATATAAATATTTATTTTTTCAAAGAAAACCTCTTCGGAAAGGTTTTCACTTTGTGATGGCATTATTTATTTTAATAAAAAGACAAATAACTTTGTTAACATCACTTTTTTGTACACAATCAACATTGTTTACGAAACATGTTGATTGTGTACAAATAAAAGTGATGTAAACAAAGTTATTTGTCTTTTTATTAAAATAAATATTTATGTGTTTTACACCATACATCGATCGCATCGGTTCAAATTCCATTTGTCCCTTCCGCCTCCCCTTCCCTTCCCGCGTCCCCTTCACCTCCCGTGTTCCTCTTCAACCTTCAACACCTTACCCCTCCCGCGTTCCCCTCCCCCTTCCGCCTTCCCTGCCTTCCCCTCCCTCATCCCACCTCCTGCGAACCTCCCACCTTCGTTCCCCTCCCCCTCCCGGATTCCCCTCCCCATCAATCCTTCCCTTCCTACCGCTTAACTATATGAAATACACTCAAATTTTGAAAGAACTCGCGTACCACCTATTACAATTTTTTTGTACCAATTACATAACGCCGGAGCACACGCACATCAAATCCCCAAAGTGTCATCGTAATCGGAAGAACGCATAAGGGACAGATAAAGAAACATTCTTTTTTATATACGACGAACACAGACCCGTGAAAAATCACGTATAGTCAGAATTCTTAACATTTATAATTTTTTTTATTTGGACACTGAAAGAAAGTGTTCATTTTTGCAAAATTTTTCGTGTAGGTACAATCACAGCCCAAAGTTTCTCGGTACAAGCGTGGAATACGTTTTATGGTGTCGTGTCTTATAAACATGCTTATGGAATGGCTACTGAACCATTTGCCATTAATAAACAAATGTTTGAAAATAGAGAATTTTCAATTTCAATCATGAATTTGAGTTCACAACCTCGATTTATTGAATCACAAGGGTTAAGTACTCGTAGCTTACGATTCTCAGAAGTTCTCAAAAGTCCATTAATATTGAATGTCTAATAAACTTCATTATCTTCCCCAAATAAGAAATAATATATTTGTTAGCAAACAGAAATCTATTGAATTTATAATCCATAAAAACATGTTGGGGCGTGAGACCCTAGGGGAGGGGTTGGAGGGGGAGTGCTTCGAAGTTTTTAAGAGACTATTTACCGGCGAATAACTCAATACTTAATACTTTATCCGGCGCTCTCATGTGCTCCGGTACTCCGGGTAGTCAGAACAGTCTAGTCTGTAGAACTGGGAACTGGGGGCTGCTGGCTTCATTGCCTCGGCTTAATAAAACTTTCAACAATGTCAAATTAGGTTTGATTAATGTGAAAAGTAGGAATATAAATTTATATGTGCGCCGTATCACCCCACTTACAATTCTGGATCTTCGGGGAAACCGACTGAAACTTTCCGGAGGAAATTCCGTAAAGAATAATCCACAATTTTTAATAAGAAAAATTGCCTCCTTCTGAATTCTGAATAGATGGATTTTTGTTTCAAACACATCAAACTTGCCGAACTTTTTGTTTCTGATACCCGAGATTTATTAGCATTAAAATGATGAACCTTGATACGGATTTTGAATTGTTGTAGGCTTTCAAACTTCAAACAAAGTACAAGTATTTTATCAAGATCTCGGGGGAATCTCAACTTCAAACCTGTTGTGGATTTTATAATCTTCTTGAACAAGTCGCTTAAACTGCTTAAAAAACATGAATATAATTAGAACGGTTTTCGGCTAACTGGTCTAGGCTTTGGTTCGTTCATTCATTTGGCACTTAATTAACTTTTAAGTAGAAAAAACTTTAACTAAGTTAAACGTAATTTACGTTCTAAAAAAGCAAAGGCAACAGGTCTGGTTCTTCTGTTCCGAAATAAAACTTTTTTAATCTACGTTTTCCGTATAACGTTAACAATTCAATGGGATAAAATAAAGTGCTGCTTGTTTTGTGAAAGTAAATATTTCGAAAGCCTTTTTTAAGACAAGACGTTACAAGAAATCGTATTATTCTTCGATAAACAAAAATCACCTTAGGTTTTATTTCAATCAATTCTACATTTCAATTATATGTTGTTTTTTTTTAGCAGAGTGGTTTTTAATAGAGACTCTTTTTCTACACATTGTTTTTTTTTCCTTTTAAACAGTAAATTTCTATGAAAATAAACAAACAGGCCTTGTATCTTTTTCTTCGACCTTAGGTTGGTATTTTTTTAAATTCCATACGGGGGTACCTCATTCTATAAATAACTTTCATAGTTGAAACTAATTTATTAATATATAAATTCCAGGCAAAAAATGATTAATTTCTTAACAACATATCAATTTGATTGGATAACCAACACCTCTGCCATAGGTCACGCCAAATAGTTCGCTACGTTTGGTGACTAAGCAGGGGTGCCCGGGTTCATGGGGTGAGATTTGTCCTGGTCTTGGCAGCCGATGCGTCTGCCCACCTGCCGTGTGGTGGGCAGGAACGAGAGAGATTGGCTGATGGAGGTCTTTTATCATCGCCTTGCATTTAGGTACTACCAACTAAATCGCTTTACCAGATCAAAAATATGTTTTATTCTGTCACTCACTCCCTGATACCAATAATTCAAAACGCTGGGAAACGCAAATCTTTTGGCCAAAGTTAAAAAATTCTAACCCTTCTAAATTTCTGAAATAATCGTTTTTAATAGACTACTTGTAAATAGCAATATATTTAACTCTATTATTATTATAGATTTTGATTTATTGAACACGGTATGTTGGAGGGGTGGATTCATACGTCTGTCACTCCTGAACACACTGACCCCCAGATTCCTACCCACCCTCATACCTTTTTTTCCTTCCCAGAACTTCATCTCCTTTCCTTAAAAATTCCTCTACACAGCATCCCTTAAGATGACAGAGGCACTGAGGGATTTTTTTCCGCAGGGCCTCCTGTGTGGAGCGACTGCAAAAAAAAAACAAATTATTTTCGACTTTGAAATGTGATTTTTTTTTCCTGGTTGTTTTGTACATTGTGTAACTTCACCCCTCTCATTACAACATACAAACATAGGACTCTAATATTCTTAGCAATGAATACATTACCATCTCTTCGTGGGCTGTAACTCTAGTCAAATAGTACAAGAGATAAGCCCAACTGGATTCATTAATAAATAATTTAAAATGATTTTAACTGGTTGTGCCTCTAGGTCTGGGAGGAGTGAGGAGAGAGAGACCATCGCTTATTGAATAGCCGAGTCCACGGTCTCGCCACGATCAATCTTCGTCCATTGTATCGCAAATGACAAGCATAGATATTGGCAACTGTACTCTGTACTCTGTAACTGGGAGCGGTCAGTTGGAATTTATTGCCATCGATTCTGTCCGATACGAAAAATTGCTCTAACCGTCGCTGGACAGAAAAGCTTTTATATCACATTTACAAAGTAATTGAAATGTACGATTTTGCGAGGCATGTAATGTGTATCTTGTTCGCTGATGTATCGGATACATTGTTCGGAATTACAGCTGTTATTGGTATTGATGGATCTAAGTTAGATTAATGCATCCATCTTACTGACTTGGTCGTTATTTACTCGTTTGTGGATTGTCCTGTACTGTTATCATTATTTAAGTAACCTAAACTAACCTAGCATGATCCAACCCAACCTAAGCTAATCTAACCTAACCCAAGTAAGCCTGATCACAACTAAGCCTAATCTGCAGAAGCCTAATATAATCTTTTTTTAAATTAAATCCATGCAGAAAGCCTTCATGAAAATAATTTCCTTCAGGACCTATGTCATCTTAGATGTCGCTGTGTGGAGGATCTTTTGTTCGAAAAGGACGGAGAGGAAGTTCTGGGAAGGAAATATGTACGAGGAGCGGGTAGGAATGTGAACTGCGGTTCGTGAGAGTTCGGCTGAAGAGGTCAAAATGCCTCCCTCAACCAGCCTCTCTCCAACCGACCTGTCATGAAGTAGATGGGCAGATGCATCCGCCGCACAAGACCCGGATAAACCTCACCTCATGAACCCGGTCACCCCTCCTAAGTCACCAAACGTAGCGAATCACTTTGGGTGACTTATGGCAGAGCATATGTATTCTACATTTAGGTACCTACCAACTAAATCGCTTTACTAGATCAAAAATATGTTTTATTCTATCACTCACTCCCTGATACAAATAATTCAAAACGCTGCGAAACGCAAATCTTTTGGCGAAAGAAAAAAATACTAACCCTTCTAAATTTCTGAAATGGTCGTTTTTAATAGATTACGAGTAAATAGCAATATATTTAACTCCATTATTATTATAGATTTTGATTTATTGAACACGGTATGTAGAATCCTTAACATTTTTTTTTAATTTTCGGTTCCACCTATGTGACGACCTGTTCATAATTAAATTATTTGCATTCTATTAAAATGGCCGTAAATAAATTAGTATTTCAATTGTATAATACTTATTCATACGGATACATGTATAAAAGATCCGGGTAACACCCCTCGGGAGTGACCGGAGTGTGGCGAGGTGTCGGGTCTGTTTGTCATTTACGATCGTTCTAAATAATAAAATAAACAGCATTTTACCAATAAAGATTCGGGACTCGTGGGGTAGTCGTAAAAAGTTCGACAAACTTGTGATGTTGGACAGATTTTATTACGGTTCTTTATATCTACCTAATAATTGAAATAATATAATGCGATAATTATTGCGAATCCTTGGTACATGAGTATTCTTTAAACGCCTAAAGAAATCCAGCGAAAGGAGGTACGAATCCTACGAAATCCAAAAAAAAAACCTTTTTTATTTTTAATTAAATGAAGACAATATAAGCGAAACTCAATCGAAAATCTGAAAACAGAAAAATCAGAAAAAGATATTGGCACCTCTGGGAGATAAAATAAAATAATTTTTTTTTGTAAATCAATATCAACCACTTTAAAATAAACAGGCAAAAGAAAAGAAAGCGACATCTAGCGACTTTCTAGTTTCAATTCTACCGCATATGAATTACACACTCTATCTTACACATATCTTTTTTTAGATATTTTCAGATAGAAAGAAATATAAGTACATTTTATAAATCCCTCAACGATAATATTAATAATATTTTCCTACCATGTAAAAAATACCGGTATCTATCGACTTATACATATAGAGAGTGGAAGATACTCTCAGTATCGCCCTGGTGTAAGACTACCATTCAGAATTGAAACGTTGCTTGAAATGGCTTTCGCTGTATTTGGTGACCAGACCTGAATAGCCAGGTACTTTCCCACCTTCCTCTTCCCCATCTCCTTCCCCTCCCCACTACCTTCAGCCTCACAACATACCCCAATTGGAAATGCCATAGTCTCACTGGCTCCAGACGGGAGTAGTTGGGACTCTTGTGCGGTCTTCATGTAAAAAAAAATATATATATATATATATACAACTAATTGAATATTCGAACTAGCATTTTTCACATTTTTTTGGGATTGGAGTATAGTTAGTAATGAACTAATAAAAAATGGTACATCAAAGTCGCCCTATTCTCAAAGGTGACTTTGATTACGATGTTTTTTGTTGTCTCCCAAAACACAAATACATTTTTTAAATATATATCGATAGTTTAACATGTGCCATAAATATGATATAAAATTTTCCAACATGAATGTTTTTATAAAAAAAAGTTGAAAATTAATTACAGTCAACGATATCATACGTCAATGCAGTCAACCCATTTTACATTATTTTGTGTTCCTCTTCTAGTGGCGTCTCGAGGTTGGCGATCAGGGAAATATTCACCCTACAACGTAACAACTCTGCAGAACTGCACTCGTACCAGTCACGTTTACTTACGAAGCCATCGTATCAAACTGCTGTATCTAATATTTTATTTTCTTTCGCAAAATCCGTATAAAACGCAGCCAAATCATTCTGATTTGGTTCAAATTCAGTGCGGGGGAGGGTGGTGGTGGTTCTACGGCGGGTAGATAGCCATTCCTTTGTGGATAAGGCTGACATGCTGAAGGCTCTTGAAGTGAGGCTTTGGAGCATTCAAAGTTAATGACTGTGTTCTGTCGGCAGATATCCTAACAAGGTAATGCGCTTCCAAACAGGCCTTCAGACTTACAATCTTCTTTTCATGCGACTTTATTATTAGACTAGGAAGGAATCCCCTGTTTCGTTTATTTTTACTTTACATGAAAATCGTTATTCAGACATTCGAGATATCTGAATTCAGGCTGTTTTCTCACAGTTAGCTAGAAAATGAATAAGTACTCCGACAACACTAGCAGGGCGCGTGACGGATTTTGAAGTGTCACATGATAAAGTCAGTGTCATCATGCCACGACAATTTTCAAATGGCGGCGATTGTTTTTAATGCTCGTTGTTACTGATGATTTTGTATTAAACTATTTCAAACAGTGAAGCGGTCGCCTGTACTCTAATCGACCTTATCGCCATCCCATTTATTGAAATGAAAATTTCTTAATGATGATGAAACACAATTCTTTATTTGAAATTTCATTATGATGATGAAACACAATTCTCTATTTGAACAAATAATGGATTTAATTTAATCAAATAATAATTTAGTTTTGCGTCACAAAACACTCCCAATTTTTGGTTTATTTTAAATTTTCTAATACTCACTCCTATGGGATGTTGATTATCATCACGGCAATCATCACTGTAAACTTTAGTCCGAAATAACTTAACCATCACGAAGGTTTCGAAACGAAGTAAAGCTTTGTTATTGATCCAATCTTCCAATCAATTCAATTTTTGTAGGGTTTTCTCGTTTTTATCATTGACTAGCTGACGCGACGAACTTCGTACCGCCTCAGAATCAATAACTGTCGTGTTAACTTATTAGCTGAATTAAATCCGGTTTTTTTATTAAGTTAAAAATTACACAATGAAGCAATTATCGATGTGCAACTGCCCGTGATTTGTTTTTGTCAGTATCAAAGATGGCGTTTTCTTATTTTTCCATATATGTATTGAAAAAAAGATTTATTATAATTATTGTGTTTTTCTTTGGAGGGGTGCAGACATACATTCACCGTTTGTCTCATTTTCGACTGTTGACATTTAGTATGTAAAAAGGGCAGTATTATATGGTTAAGAACAAAAGCAAAACCATCAGCGCATTGACATTTGACGTTTTTAAATTTTTGGAATTCACTCACTATTAATTATTCAATATTTATTTATTTATCTATGCCTATTTAGGCTTTTACATGTACAGATATAATAATATTTACAAAATTATATTCATAAATAGTTCCGGAAACGACTGTTTAAAACACTTTCACAAAAATAAAATGTAAAGTAAAAATAATAATATTGAATTTGATCCACACATTACGTATGTGTATTATACTTACCTATCACAAAATTGCTGCAGCTCTTTCAAAATATGAGAATTCGTTCCATACAAAATGTATGAGGAAAAAGAACTTTCTTCATCATCATTTTTTTTGTAGTGAATTTTTACGATGTTGTAATAGCTATTCGGGGCGGAGACAAGCCCAACAAATCAAAGATCATATAAATCCGTCCAGTCGTTCGAGTTATAAATGGTGTAACTAACCCGACTATATTTTTTATATTAAGATATAATATCTCTATGGTTTTTATCACTTAATATTTTGAAGTTTTATTATTTTCTCAACTATTAGTCACTTCTTCAGGAATTTAAAAACGCGTCTATTTGTTTTCCACATTTTAATAACTTCATATTTTCCATATCAATGCTAATTCTAATTTCTAAGTTTTCACTGTTTTTTTAATTGAATTAATTGAATATTCTGTGCTACGAGTATTACTGTCCCACTTTTGTATACGATGCCTAATAATATAACTTTTTCAGTTAAAAGAGTTTCATTTTCGTGGATTCTTTGATATCTTGAACGACCTGTGATGATAAAAAATTGATTGCCTAGTATTCACATTCTGCCAAAACTCTAGCAAAGGTATTCCTGGTCTACTATGCCCGTGACAGACAGTCCATAGTCTATATCTGTGGTCTATAACAAGTGTGGTGATCGTGGGACAGTGGGGGTGAGTTGGCTGGTGAGATGGTGAGGAGGTGTCACCACCGCTGGTGATTAATCACCCCAGCTTACAATTATGTAAATCTCCGAGCTACAACAAGCAATTATTCATATCTTCTGTTATTAGTGACGGATCGTGTAATTACTACAAACAAAGATAAACGCAGCCGCACTCACTGGCTTCTGTTTTTTTTCTTTTTTTTCTTTTTGTTGACATTGCAGTGTCAATGTTGTATTGTATTAGGAGATGAAAATGTGTATTTTTATAAAAAATATATAAATAAATAGTGTACATTCAATAAGTTGGTAACGTCGAAATTTTTATTTTACGTCTATAGCACTCTACCCTCCACACAACATCTCGGATGACATACTGTGTGGAGTTAATGTAAAAAATAGAATTTAGCCTGCGAGAGAATGAGATAGGATAATCAATCTCCTCTTTGGGCGGTGCTTCGTAGCCTCCCCACTCTTGTCTACTTTAGTTTTCTGAAGGTTTCACTTTTACGCGTGTGAATTGCACACTCTGATTTTTTAAATTATTTATTTATTTATTGGCTCGCTAACAGAATACATCACGTAATTATTACAGTAATTTATATTCCTAATATGTTTGTAGTAATGTGTGCGTATACATACACGCATTTACGTAAATGTACATACACACATACATATTATATTATAGAGCTAATGCATAAGTCGTTGAATGGTACTATAATTACACTTAACGTCAACACATCACCATATATATGTACTCGTGTATAGAAAATATTTTTTCGAACAGTTGTGCCTTCTTTGGTTTATTGTGAAATTCATGAAAAAGCAATACCTATAGAACATTGAAAACACACAAATAATGAAGTACTTATAATGTTTTTGTACTTGAAAACAATTATTTCTGGTTATTGCTGTGAAATTTTAAATGATGCCACAACTGCGAGCTATATAACTTGAACTAAACTTTGCAATTTCACTGTCCTAAAACGGGAAAACTCCTTGTTGGAATGTCAATGCTTTCTGTATCTGTATTTTTATCTTCAAATAACGAACTAACTAACCATCACGCCGTTTCCCCGCAGGGGTAGGCAGAGAGGACGGACCGCTAAATAACTCGGTCTTGGCACACACTCTTTGCCTCACTCACATTCATACATCGTCTCATACATTCTCTTCTATTATTCTGACTTTCGACATGGCCCGACTCAAGTATCTGATTCACTTGGTCATGCCATGTCTTCCTCGGACGACCCCTACTTCTTTTACCATTCACATTTGCGTTGTATATTCTTCTTACACTACTTTCTTCTTTCATTCGCTCTTCATGCCCAAACCATCTGAGGGTCCCTTTCTTAATCTTACTTATTATGCTAACATCAGCCTTACATTTTTTGCGGATATCCACATTTCTCACGATCATACATTTTTTTTACTTCAAATAAAATATGAATATATGATGTTTAATAACTTTATAAACTAATTTATAACTATTTTAGATGAACAGACGAGAGTGAATTAGACAAGCTGAATTAGCAGGGTAGAAATAAATCATTTAAACAATCTTAATATTATTTTGATGTACCCAGTAAAAAGAAAACAATCCATTGTTTGTCGAAATTCTTTAATGTACCGCTATCTGTTGAGTCTAGTAATTATTTTTTCAATTCACTTTAATTCTTCGTAAGCTTCGATGATTAAATCTGACGTCCATCCTCTGTGGTATTTTCTATTAAAATACATACGTTTGGTGTGCGCTTCACCAATTATCTGAAGAGATTATTGGTCCAATCGCCCAGCTTCCCGAGGCGCAACAACAAGTCATCAATCATCGCGTGACAAGCAGCGAATCGGGTGGCGGTCGGAAAGCTTCGGAACTCTTCGGGACTTTTCGGGAATTGTCGCCTCACCAATTATTATTGGAACCCAAATTGTTTCAGCTTAATCAAATATATTTATATAACCCTCGTCTAGTTAATTTTCACAGATTAATAATTTGGTTGATGAAGAGATGGGCCTCAAATGCGCCATCGCTTCACTCAATCCATTTCTATATTAATTGGTGTTGAAAAATAAATTATAGTCTTAACTGTAAATTGTCAAGACGAGAGTGTAAATTGTAAACGCAAAGAGAACAAGAATAATGTCAACAACCCCTTTGAATTGTAAGGACCGAAATTAATAGTTAATGGTTAGTAATTATCACTAATTTTTAGTGTAGATACTACATCTGAACATTCAGAAACCTACACAAAATTAACTTAGCTGTTCAAAGCCGGTGAATCGTTTAATCTTTGAAGCGTAAAATCTCGTATCTTGGTTTTATTGTATACTATGAGAAATTAAGTTATTTATATTATGATCGGAAAAAAAATTATATTTGTGCCGCAAATCCACAAATAAAATAAATCTTGCATTCTGAGGAAGTTTTTTTGTGTAAATCATCACTGGAACATCATCGCCATCTGCCATAGGTAACCTCAAATAGTTCGCTATGTTTGGTTACTTAGCAGGGGTGCCCGGGTTCATGGGTCGAGGTTTGTCAAGGACTTGGCGGCCGATGTGTCTGTCCACCTGCTGCGTGGCGGGCCGGATCGAGAGAGACTGGTTGAGGAGGTCTCTTGACCTCTCCAGCCCAGCTTTACATCCCAGTTGAAGGGATGGATTCAGACATCCGTCACTCCTGGACACACTGACCCCCAGATTCCTACCCACCCCTCATACGTATTTCCTTCCCAGCACTTCCTCTTATTTATTTTCTTTAAAAACCCTCCACACAGCATCTCCTATGATGACATAGGCCTTAAGGAAATTATTTTTCTCAATGCCTTCTGTGTGGAGCTAATGTGAAAAAAAAATCTGTATACGGAGTGCGAGATTTCGTCCAATTCTGAGTAAACTCCGAGGTGAGTATTAAACGCCCTCCAAAACAAATCCTAATTCCATTATTGGTGATATATTTTACGTCTTAGTAAGAAAAGTTAAATTGATCGGTTTAGACATATAATTGTATTGAGGGTCTATGATATTTTTATGAAATATCCTAATGACCTATTATGTAACGACTCAACACGGTCCCCTTGCATATTACATTGTTATCAACTACGATTTATTTGCCATTTCTGACCGCCTTGTATGAAAATTACGAAAATTCTAATTGACATTTTTATCAGCGCTGCAGGCGAAATGTCAACATTATATCATATTTATATGCCGGTTGTGAATTAACGGCCTCTTTCCGTGCAGCAGACCCATTCCCCGCAATCTACTTCTACACACGGACTCTTATAATGAATTCACTATAACGCGAGCCAGACTCTAAACTCTAAACAACTGTTTCCCAAACGTTCTGCCATGTTAATCCCGGCCCATAAATTCTTCCGGACCGGTGGTAAGGGAAGGCTGAAGGAGGTGCTTTAATGTTTTACCTCGTGGAGTATAGACGTTGGGCGTTACTTGTTAGAGCTTTCAAAGCTGTTGAGAAAAATAATATCTACTGCGGCCTGTTTGTAGTTCATTTCATTTAGCTTGTGAAGCACGTTTCGCTGTCTGTTTAAACGCCTGCAAAAACATTACATTCTTTTTTTTTATCTAATATCGTATCGGGGATCGCGGACACATCTTCAAGATATTTAAAGATGTGGCACAAAAGGTAAAATATTCCAAAAAGAGTCTCGTGCCTTTAGCCTGTACTGTGGCAAAGAAATGGGGAAATAAAATTCAGATTAGGTTATAAAACACAACTAAAACAAGTTTTCGGACAATACGATAATCATGACTTATGTTGTGCGTTTTTTTTGTACACATCAGTTAGATACAGAGGCGGCTCTAGGGGTCCAGAAGTGGAAGTTCATTAAAAAAATGATATTATACAATACCAAATTAAATATGATAATATACATACCTACGTCAAATTGCATCTAATATAGTAAATTATTTCATGCGACGAGCGTAAAATATGCATCTCTTTTAGACGCACAATATTCAGCATGCTCTCTCTCCCTCGCGGCAATGACCCAAACTGTCTTCAGAATCCGAAAACTTTTTACTTTCTACTAAATAGTGCCATCTCGTTTATTGTGTGGTGCGTAAAGAGATAGATGATATGATATTGGGTCATTTCATAATTTGACCCAGCCAATCATAGTGCGTGGGAAAGAAAGCTTCCATTTAAGACGTTAGATGTCACTGCTTGCCGCTGCCTGCTATCTCAACATGTTAGGTATACATAAAAAATAGAAATTATATTCATAGTCCTCCTCACTAAGAGATCCTGTGCTGAGGGGGACCATGCTTTCGATAAGTTTTCAGCGACTTCTATGGTTTAACTTCTTGTTTTGTATTGGGTTTTCCATAAACTTCTACGACGATGTTTTAAGTATACTAGTAAGTTCATTTTCCGATAGTTCCTTCAGCAAACATTCAATGTCTTTAATGGAGCTATTTTTTTGTTTTAATTTGTTTGATACTAAGTGGAAGTTTGTTATGTACTTTACTGCTAAAAATTCAGAACTTCTTTGCCCAAACGAAGAGTTACACTTAGGTATATTAAGTATGTCTGTTTGTTTGGCTCTGGTTTTATGAGAATGTGAGGTATCTGCCTCTGAATCATTTTTAGTAAAAGTACTAGAATGTTTTTGGCATAGATTTTCTGTATGCTTGGAACATCAAACTATTTAAAAATGTCTGTTGTTGACGTCCTTATGGGGACCTTTAGTATGGTCTTTATGATGCACTTCTGGGTTACCTTCAATAATTGAAAGTAATTATTGAATTCCACCTCGTTTTAAGAAATACCACTTCCCTAAAAAACTGCAATCTTTTCATTGTTTTCGAAGAATTTCGGATAAAGGCGAAGTCGATTACAAAAAAGGATCATATTGCAATATAAAAATCATATTATGTAAATAATATAAGTTGTACTATAGTATCTACCTAACCTACAGGATTAATATCTCATATGACACACGATGAAGCAGACTTTATATTGTACATAAAATAATAAAGCAGCGGGTATGTTGGTTGGTTGATTTAGCTGGTGTTAGGTCGTTAGAATGAAATTATGCATCCCGGCGTGAATGGAGATGCATCGGCAAGTGTTTGCGCTGCAGACTGCAGCGTTATTGCATTCACAACAGTTACTAACCGACTGCATATTTTAAGGAATGCGAGGAAGGCAGGCATGAGGCATGAGGCGTGGAGCATGAAGCATGAAGCATGAAGCACCGCGGAATTATAAACACACATTCATTTGTCTCACGAGATGCAAGGCGCTTCAAAACACGCTTTTTAAGTGCACCATTTAAATACACTTGCTGCGTTTTGCTGGATTCTGGAAGTGTTGGTTTTATATGATTTATTCGCAATCTTGTAGCTTACATTTCTGCATAATATCTTATTATTTCATAGTTAAACAAATGCTCACCTACCATTTCATCATTTTAATATGCCGACAGCCTCCCAAAAACGCACGAAAAGTGGCGTTATGGAATGCACTTTTTTTATTTTTTTATTTCATCGTCAGTTAATTATTCAGACATCTCCGAAAAATCAAAATTTGAATTGAGTATGAAATTACATATATGTAAAAGTGTTACCTCTACCTGGAACAGTGTTCCCTAACCTTGAGATTACTCATAAACACAACCAAATCAATAATAATGCAGAAAAACTTTTAGTGAATTAAACACAATATTGATGTATTTCTGGGTGTTATTTTATAGCATATTAAATACGTAAAACACTGAGGAGTGTAAATGATATTTGATTTATGGTGAACACTCGAATATCGCTTTCCTCATTAGCTATGTTGTCCTGCTAATCAACTGAACGATCGAAATTTAGTTTTCAAACATTATTTTCATCACAAGTTTAAGAGCTTCACAATGCATATTACATTAGTTGTAGAATAACGGTCTACATTTTTTGGGTCATACGTTTTTATTCTAATCTCGTGCGAAGTCGTGTAGCAAAGATTTCATAAAATATTATATAACGAATATATACGTTCAGTTGTTGTATATAATTTTCTTTAAAATGATTATATTATATACGTAATTGAATAAGGTTTGAACGTTTCATCTCAATTATATCCAATATCTTATCACGCTCACGTTTTACCCACAAACCATCCCATTATAACTTTATAATTAATTTCCTATCGAAAGCTAAACGAGAATAATTGAATACAACGTCCATAATCAACCTCGAAATTCAATCGGTTCCCAACAATTGAGTAAAATTGGAGCACTTAATATTCAATAAGCATATTTTGATAAACAGCCAACTGGATACTGCCAGCGAGATACTAAATAGAGGCTTTATTTGTTGTTTATTACACTTAGCAGGAAGGGTTAAGATATTTACAGCCTTCTGAACAGCTTTAACCAATAATTCTAGCATTAGTTCGTTATGTTCAACATTTATCGAAGTACGTATACTCAGAGCAGGTATGAGTATTTTTTAGACATTTAAAACAATAATGAACATTTGTTTTACGTAAGTAAGATAACCTAACCACAATTTGAGACATTTATTATATCTGATGTCTTCTTCTATCGGAAGTTGCCTATCATCGAGACAAAAAGTAAACTAAAGTTCTAACTACGATCATACTTGTCACGTAAGTGTCGAGGTTGTGATTCTTCCTTTATCGCGTCTTCCATCGCTTTTCAGTTGGATATTTGCTTTTTTTCTGCTGACATAATTTAGCCAAGATAATGGAATGTTCTTATTTGTAATCTAGTTTAAAGTCACACACATTTGACCATCCCCTATAGTCGGTATCCTGTAAATTCTCCACCCACAATTCACCAGGGTAAAGTTAACCGCGTGAAAAGTTCACCGCGGTAAAAGTTCACATACACACTGCATAAACAATTATGTGCCATTATTTTAAAGGTGTTTTTGCTGAAATAATTTAATACAAATAATAAGCAAGTACCTACCTAAAAATGTATACCTTAAGTGGGTATAATTGGAATAACAGTTTGGTATGTGTTGGGTTTTGTTAAGTTAGGTTAGGTTAGATAAACTTGTTATTATTAATATAATGTGAACAGTTAGAAGCATTCAGATATTTTATTTTATCTATTCTAGGCGGTGAATATTGTGGGCGGTGTATATTCCAAGAACCGTATTAGCCACCCTACCTGTTCAGGGTATGTTACATAAATAGTTCAACATTTCAAAGCTTCTACCTTCCGTGTTGATTCTTGGTATTCAGGTTTCCATTACATGCGGAAGAACAGACAAAACATAACAATTCTGATTAATACATGATCTGATTTACAATATAACGAATCACGTGCCATCATTCCAAGAATCAACTAGAAATTGATAAATTATTACAGATTCTGAGGACGCTATCTTATTGACAAATCCCGCACATGTTACGAAAGTCAATGGGAGAACGTCGTCAGTCTAAAACATTGAAATGTTCTCTGGATTTTGTAATTATTTACCGCATTTTCGATCACGCACCAAAGTATTCCGTGTCATAAAATTTCGCACACTTCGTGCAATTTCCCAACAAGAAAATGTTGGGATTTCTCCATAAATGTTTAATGAAACCGCAGCATATTTCTCCGACATTCGTGATTCTCCGAAAATTCGTCATTGATTCAATCAAGATTTATAAATTCAATAAAACCGGAAGTGGGGAAAAATTCTTCGCCTTTTTAATCTTAATAGCCTCCTTAAATGGTTCCAATAAGAAACATTCAGAAAGCCTTTCCCTACCTACTTCTATTCAAACTGAAGTATATTCCGCGTAATGTTTATAATTATTTCAACATTTATTTCTTTCCGTGTTAGAAATGATTTAATGTGAAAAACGATAAATCATTTTGTGGTTGATAACTTTGACTGTTTTAGGTTGGATATTTTGAATTCGTTCTATATTTAAAAAAATGATAACAGCCGATTAAAAAAATGCGAAAATAAATCTTTTTCGTTCGTTTCCATGAATTCGCTTTCATGGGGCGTTTTTTAAATCCGTTTTTAACGAAGTATTTTCATCATAGGTTTTTTGAAATATACGTAACATTTTTATTCCTCTTCGTAATCTTCTCTCGTTCGTTTCAAACCGACGTAACATTTAACCCAAATTTAATACTTGACGTAACCTAACAAAGTGTTCCCCAATTTTCAATAATAACTCTTGATTAGCGCGAGTCAAATATATTTACATTAAAACTTTATGTTACAATAAGTTAGCATAGATTTTACAATTATCTCACTTAGAGGAAAAGCAGGCGGACGGAACGAACGTTGAAACCGGAATAAGTTTGCATCGTCATGCACTAGACCGGAGAGCGTTGCCCGGTAATACCAGTCTATAAAATCGATTTTTGATAATCTTTTTAAGGTTGTTCGTTGCTCGGCTACAACATAATAATAAATATATAATGGATATTGGCTGTGAATTCGTGACGGTTGGCATACGGAAGGGCTATGTGCGGCAGTCGGTAGGACGGGGCGCGGGTAAGGCGATGATAAGAATTATTTCAGCATTCAACCGGGCGTTATTTGCCTTGATAGCAGAAGTTCGCCAACTGTGGAAATCCTCGACGATTCCACGAATAATATTCTGAAGATAAAAGGTAGATCTGGCCTGGCTTACAGACAAAGTGAAGTTTCAATGTTTTCAGTTCAAACAATCTCCCGGGTAGTTACTTCGCTGCAAACTCAACTCAGCATCTCTTAATCTTCAGTTTTAGGCTTCTTTCTAATATTTTAAGAAACATTATCTAAGTCAAAAGCTGTTTTTCGACTTAAAGAATTTATTGATAAAAAATTCTGGAAAATAATATTTTCTTACAGTAAATATATACATCTACGTGCTGGTATATTCTTTATAAATAATACCAATCTTGTACGTAGAAAAGCTGTAGAAAAGCTCACCTCACAACCTCCCATGTCCTGGAAACATAATAACCTCACAGAATGAATTGCTGTTATTTTTGTAAAGCAGAATATGTACTCACCCCCACTGCCCTTTAGTTTTTTTCTGTTGCTGTTAGGTTGAGGTGTTTTATACAAGAATTGGTGTTTTATTTATCTGAACGAAGATGAATGGTGGCTTGTACGTGGGCTGTACGATTTTTAAGACACAAAAATAAAAATAAAATATGTAAGCGTAATACGGTTTTTTCATCACTAGCGAGTGAATTATTTATTTCGTTTTATGTAACACGATAAAACTTGTTTTGGTAATAAATATGTTTTGTTAAATCCTGGTAGTATTAGGTACATCTCAACGTATCAAAACTGTTTAATAAGTTAGGAGACTTCTCTACTTTTACCGTTTTATTATTCTGAAGCGTGATATCACTATAAACATGTTTATCTTAAATTAAGGTGATCCACTAGTCCTTGAAACATTCGAAATCGGGAGGGCCCCTTCTCTTTTTGTTAGTGAATTAAAATTTCTTAAAAAGACATGAGACGGCTTTTTTGGAAAGGTTGGAGATTATATCTGAGAGTTTTTCTTTCCAGTTGATTTCGTAAAGGCATTTGAAAAACATTAACTTCTTTCTTACGAATTGTTTATGATAATATCAAGGAAATTTCAGAGTCTAGGGACATCTATTCGCCACCGTAGTGGGATGTTAACTGACATAAAATGCACATAGTCTTTATGCGGACGGCAAAATTAATCCTCAATTCTAAATTCGTTGAATGCCGCCCACTTTGATTCATGCCTAAAAAAACAGCGATAAATTCCATTGTTTTGTTATATTTTATGAAATTCAGGCCTTCATTCAGAAATTCATCATTTTCCAAAGAACTTAATTTGACAAAATTTATCCTACAATAGATTCACTTACAGGAGATTTTGCACAAGAAATTGATATTAATTTTTGTCTAGACTTATAAAAAGGCTGTTTAAAAAAATATTCGATTATTTCTAAGGCGAACATGTATTCTACTCAGAGTATTAATTGAAGCATCTATAAACGATAAAATTTACAAACCAAAAACACGTGATTTAGTATGTTTTGAATTAATTCGCGTGGCTCTATCTTAACCTATTTGTTATTGCAGTTTTAATCCATTGTGCTTTCGCTCAACATATATGACATTTGATATTGATATTTCATATTTGATATTTCAACGCCCTTGAGGTGATTTTTCACAAAAACGGCGCTCTACAAATTATCCAATTATTATTTATTATTATATATAAACAATACCGTTTCTTAAATTTTTATCTCAAAATAAACAAAAACTTCATTTAAACTCACGCACTTGCGTTGCTTTTCTAAACTTCCACAGGAATTCCACACTTACAAATTTCTTGGAAAATTCAAAGCTTTGAAAGCATTTATCATGGTCTGGCTCATTTATGATTGCTGAGCTTTTACCTTTGGCGCTCGCGTAAGCACAAAGCTCTACGTACATGTTACATAATTATATCCTATTCTGCATACAATACCTCATTCTAATACATACGTGAAGGACTGTATGTGTGATGTCCCTTTTAGCGCAATGTTTTACTTATTCATTGCGCCGTAGTTACTCACTGCTGGCTTTCTTACAACTACGTAAAACCACGCGACCAGAATAGAATCTGAAATAGACACATTCTGCAGACTTCAAATATTGATATCATTTATTACTTCAACTATGATCTGCGACAGTCTAAACAGCTTTTTAAATAAAAAAAAACCCAACCCCCTTATTACGCGGTATTAAAATTATTTATGAAAAATCGACCTCTTAGTCTAAAGTCATGGTGTTTGAAAGAGAAAAATCGACCTCGAAGTCTAAAGTCATGGTGTTTGAAAGAGAGAGTACGAAAACAGTATGCAATATAGTTGTGAATGATGAATACTTGGAGCAGGTGGATGAGTTTGTGTATCTGAGTAGTATGTTTACGAAAGATGGGAAGGCTGATAGAGATATTGAAAGAAGGGTGAATGCCGGTAACTCCATTAATGGAGGACTGAATGCCGTTGGCGGTAATAAAAAACTGTCCAAAGACGCGAAACTAGCCGTCCATAATGGAGTGCTGGTACCTACCCTGATGTATGGCAGTGAGGCATGGAACTGGCAGAGGAAGGATGAAAGCAGACTGAATGCTGTAGAAATGAGATCCCTGAGGCGAATGTGTGGTAAAACCATGTACGATCGTGAGAGAAACGTGGATATCCGCAAAGAATGCAAGGCTGATGTAAGCGTGATGTGTAAGATTAAGAAAGGGACTCTCCGATGGTTTGCGCATGTAGAGCGAATGAACGAGGAAAGGAGTGTAAGGAGAATATATGATGCAAATGTGAATGGTAGAAGAAGTCGGGGACGCCCGAGGAAGACATGGCAGGACCAAGTGAATCAGATACTTGAGTCGGGCCATGTGAAGAGTCGGAATAATAGAAGAGCATGTATGAGACGATGTATGAATGTGAACGAGGCAAAGAGTGTGTGCCAAGATAGAGTTGTGTGGCGGTCCGTCCTCTCTGCCTACCCCAGCGGGGAAACGGCGTGATGGTTAGTTAGTTAGTTAGACCTCTTATGATAGACATCTTTTTTTGATATGATATATTTTTTGATAGACATTAGTTTTATGTGATATATTTTATGATAGACATTAGTTTTGATGTAACACTATTTTCTCTGATCCTTTTTATAGAACAGTCTTGTCTTATTGGCAGTAAATTGGAATTTAAATTGACCACCTGTTGGTGTCATACAGATTTTCGGTTTAATAGTTAAGTGTTGTATTGCCATACATTTTTTCCATACTATCCAACAGTTATATTGTATCTAGTAAATGATCTGTAATTCTGCCTACTGTCTTATATTATATTTTGGTTTCGTATTTATGTGTTATCCTGTGCTAAAATAGCACCGTTATTGTCTATTATTATTGTTCTGCGCTGTATCAGCACTGTTATCGTTATTTTTTGTTCTCTTGGCATACTGTTCTTTGTTTCATAATATTTGATATTTTGATTATTATTAAGCAATGTAGGATTATTATTATTAAACGCACTTGATGTGAAATAACACAAAACTGCGCTATACAAATATTTCGTTATTATTATTGATAATAATTGAAATGTGGAATAACAGAATGTCTGAAATAAAGTTATTATATTAAACCTTTTCCAGACCGGGTTATAAAATAATAAAACATTTCATTATTGATGTAAAATTCTGTATTTATTTAAGAGCTTGCTTTTTAAACAGCTTTTATAAATAAGCACAACCCGAAGCTAAAAATGTATCTCATTGTTTTCGTAAGAAAACCATTTAATATAGAAAACTTTCCCACACAACGAAAGTTTTGTCTTTCAGCGAAGACCAAAAATTAAATTATGTACAATTAAGTGATATGTTTTATGAAAAGTGGTTCGTGTACTTTTTTCGGAATTAGAGTTATATGTTTATTAATCGTGATAGAACCAATGACAGTGAGGGATGGAAAAGTGAAAAAACATACTTAGACAAAACGAGTCGTAGATACGACCAGTTCTCGTGAACCCTGCATAAATTGTGAACGGGTGTTTCACTCGTGTCCTTCAGTCTCAAGTCAACAAACTCACATGCGTCTATGCACTAGGGATGGCAATCGGTTTGTAAAAAACGGTTTGTCAGTCAGATGAAAAGCCTTCCTTTGCACAGAATCATGTAGATTTATCAGGTATTTTGGTGTTCCAGCTTCCAGCCCAAAGGTGGCTCTCAAATATGAATCAGAATAACCCAAGAGAAGATAATATTAGGAATTTACATCAAGCAACAGGACTAAGACAGATGTGTATAGCATTATGTGACTTCACTTCAAGTACGGCTTGTTAGTTTTTGAAATTTTTGTGATTACCGCCGTAGATCCTCAATAGGAGACAGTGGAAATATGGCATCTCCGATATGCAGTAAGTTATGTGTGAGGTTGATGATGGCAGAAAGAGGAAGCAGAAAATAGAGACTAATATTAGGACGCCCTAGCAATTAAGATCTGGCTAAAGCCCTTCGGCCAAGGACTAGGTCAATGCTAAAGCCATTTCTAGCTACCTTTCCCTGGAAATCATTTATTTTTATTATTATTCGTCTTTATTAATTTTAGCAATTTGTTTTATCCTATGCCTGTCTCACTAGGAGAACCTGTGTTAAGAGCAGGTGCTTAACATGATCAGTTTTTAATAATAACACATACAAAATACAAATAATAATATTACAAGTAAATCATCAACGTAACGTTGAAAAAATAAATACTTATTAAAATTAAAATTTTGATAACATTTTTTATGTTAGATCGGTTTAGGCTGGTAATCCAGGACTTGTCAGATACATATTTAAGATGCAATGTGTTTAGTCTAATTACCAGTGGAAGTGTGCTATATAGTTTTGTTGCAAAATTTCTTTGGCCATAGGTTATTTTAGAAAAAGGGATAAGTAGGTAGGAGCCTTTCTCGGGCAATTTGAACATTTTCAAAGGTAATTCGGTTTGAAGATGTATGCTAATATGTTTTTGGCATAAATTTGCCTAATGTCCAAGACACAGATTCTTCTAAAGATTTCATCCGAATTGCATTTCGTCCGATCAGTAGTTTTAATAGGCCGAATTTCATCCGATCAGTAGTTTTAATATAATCTTAATAATTAGTTTCTTAGCTTTAAAGATCGGATCAATGGCGGCAGCGTTTGCTCTTCCCCAGGCTATAATACCGTATTCGATTAGAGATTGACATTCACCAAGGTTTAATACTAAAAGTATTATCACTCTGGTTACAGGAAAATTCAAGACTGAAAATGGCAGTTAGCTAAAGTGGATGTAACTGTAATAAACTAGATGAATTCTGCTCTTGTCTTTCGCTTATCAGTATTCACAAGACAGCCCCAATTTTTCACTTGAATAAATTCGAGTTTTTTCATGAAAATAAAATTATTGTGCGCGGCGATAAATTTGGAGTGTTTTGTGTATTAATTCGGAGCCATTCAGGCGTCATTTGGAACCTAATTTTAATATCGTCTTCGGAATAAAGCCTTGAAAATTAAATGCTTTACAGAAATGTATTAATTTTCATTAGGAATTTTCTTTTTCCCATCGTATTTTTTTTTATTAAAATTAATGCCTATGTTTTTATTTTTTTTTTATTTATTCGGTATTAATTGGTGTGGTATCTCATTGGTAATTTAATTTGTGTAATTCGACCAAAGAATCAAAGTTTGTAATTAAATGAATTTTTAGATTTTCACGACCAAAAGTATTTTCGTTATTTGCATTATACATTTTCGCATCTGCCGTGATGATGGACACTGCAACGCTATCCGAAACGTTGGCTAAAGAAGGAGATACTCAACACGGCATAACACTTCAAAACCAAATCACGAAAACGTATAATTAAATGTTTAGCGAAGTTGAAAATCTAGCGCAAACAGTAGATATCAGATCTTTTATGCGTTTGTGGTAAAACCATGAACGACCATAATATAAAAAAATGAGGATATCTGAAAAAGCTATCGTAATAATTTTTTATATGATTACTGAACAACAGTCCCAATTGCCCGAAGGTAGCGCCATTATGGCATCTCCAATTGGAATATGCTGTGAGGCTGAAGATAGTGGGACGGGAAGTTAATGAGGAAGATAATGGTTCGGAATTATCTGGCTATTCCGATCTGGTCACCAAAAATGACCAAATGATGGTATTTTATAGGCGAATAATAAACGTTAATACAAATAAATTTTCAATTTGGAAGGTGGGTATGGGTACCGCTGCCCCGGGAATCATTTATTGGATAACAAATTACCCTAAGTGGTTCGCTCCGTTTCGTGACTTTGCGAGGGTACCCTGGTTCATGGGGTGAGGTTTATCAAGGTCCTGGCGACGCGACGGATGCATTTGCCCACCTATTGTGTGGCGGGCCGTCGGAATGTTTCCTTGCACTGCAGTGGGAGGGATAGATTCGTACGTCACTCACTTCTGGAGACACTGACCCCTACCTAAGAATCTTCCCCACATCTCATACTTTTCCTTACCTGACCTTCCTCTTCTTTCTTTCCCAAAAAGACCCTCCACACAGCATCCCCAAAGACAACATAAATCCTGAGTGGAATTATTTTCCTCACGGCCTCCTGAAAATTTCTCAAGAACTCTTTTGATATATGTAATTTTTTGCGCAATTTATCTCTTCTTATAATGTATATTTTCTGTCTGTGAGAGTAAAATAAGTTGTATGAAATAATATAAAGATTTTTCACTTGAAAATTAGGCCAACGTTGCCAACTTTAGCGAAAGAAAAACAGTTCACGCTCTCTGAAAAGCGTAACAATTTTCACAGCTTTCAAAGGGGGATATATGAAGACCTTCTTCAAGACTTTCGCCATTTTCTTTTGACGGAATCACTTTCAGTCGTTTTTTCTCAAGGCAAGTCGAGGGTGAAGGAGTCGTGGCAGGAGGTAGTCGAGGGAAGAATGTCGCACATCAAAGTCGGGCGTCGCTCACACGGTGTCGCCCATACTCTATACCTGTACACTACTGATCTACTGTCTACTGTGTAGTGTGTACTCTATACTCCACTGGAACTACGCACTTACTTCTTACACCTCTGTAATCCGGGTAGATATTTATGATATGTTTGAAGTTTGAACCTGTGCTTGCTTTGCGAAAATGAAAGGAATACGATTTTATTAACAACTTTTACTCATTTTCCAAAAATCTTTTTGAAGTGAAAACTTCTTTAGCACCGTTGTGATTTGAAACTCGATGAAAAAAGACAAACATCTATAGGATTTAGCCTGAGAGAGTATGAGATAGCAATAAAATATTTATTTATTTCACGGATACGCGGTTCCAATATAATACGACAAATCCACGGTCCTACGCAAGTCTTATTTGGTCTAGTGGTCTAAAGTGCCTGACGAACGTTAGCGGCCAGACATTCAGCGGACCAAGGATCGAATCCTACGAAATAAAATTCATTCATTACACGCCCTAGTGGGCTTTTCGTAAAAAAATTTACAAACTTTTTGTATCAAAGTAAATACTTAAAAATTTAAACAATAAAGAAAAATATAAACATAATGACCAAAAAGGTTGCAAAAAAACACAAAACAAAATACATAGATAAAAATGTAAACAGAAACTAAGAATCCTCAGGCAAGAATCCTCAAAAAAAAGTTTTTTTATTTTTGTAAAATCAATATCCAATTTTTAAACCACTCCAAAATAAACAGGCAACGAAAATACAAAAGAAAGTCACATCTTGCGACTCATTAAAAACTTAATAATTAGCGAAAATGTTTAATAAAACACGACTCGTTTAAAATAGTGCAAAATTTTCGTGGAAAATGTCTTCAATAGCATTTAAAAAAACATTGTGATTTTTTTTTATCGAATAAGGGAATTTCATATAATTACCGTTTCGGCATGGAAAATGAATTTTTAGAAACTTAAAGTGTTCAAGGGAAAACGGGAAACATTCGGTAATTATTTATGTAACTTGAATAGATTACTAATTGCAACTTATAACTATTTACTAACTAGCTGACCCGACGAACTTCGTACCGCCTCAGAATCAATAACTGTTTTGTTAACTTATTAGCTGAATTAAATTCTATTTTTTATTGAGTTAAAAATTACACAATGAAGCAATTATCGATGCGCAACTGTCCGTGATTTGTTTTTGTCAGTATCAGAGATGGCGTGGTGTACGGATTTATATTTTTTGTGATTTTCTTACTTTTCTACTTACTTATGGGAATGGCATTTCATTTTCTTTATACGTGTGAGGGAGATTTACTTTTATTATTGTATTTTTTCTTTGGAGGGTTGCAGACATACGTTCACCGTTTGCTCTCATTTTCGTCTGTTTACATTTAGTGTGTAAGAAAGATGGACAGCATTATATGTTTTAAAACAAAAGCAAAACAATCAGCGCATTGACATTTGACGTTTTTGAAATTTTGAAATTTTTTGAAATTTTTGAATTCACTCACTATTCAGTATTAAACTTATCACAATATTGCTGCAGCTCTTTTAAAAGTTGAGATTTCGTTCCATACAAAATGCATGAGGAAAGAATTTTCTTCATAATTTCTTTTTTCGTGAATTTTTCCGATGATTTAATAGCTATTCTGCTATTCGGGCGGAAACAAATCCAACAAATCAAATATCACAAAAATCGGTCCAGCCGTTCTCGAGTTATAAATGGTGTAACTAACCCGACTTTGTTTTATATATTAAGATTGAAAATAATAATATTAAACACTTAAAGTGTGTATTCACAAAACCTTTATCCATAATATGTTTTCCCTTTAATACCTTTAAACGCTATTTTTATATTAACCACAATTTGATCACGTCTCTCTTGTTCCCGTTTTCTAGGAACTCGTCTCCATCGCCTTATTTATTTAAGGACTCTCGTAAGATCCTCCGAGAGTTTGAGATGTTTTATTCCGAACATTGAAGAAAATTCAATGTCTATCTCGGGAGTAAACTGCGAACATGGCGTGTTATAAACTTCTCGATTGGATGCTGTCAAGTCGATCAAATTTTATCTCGTAAACGCTGAAAAACCATACGCCTATTTCTTATTTTTCGTCGGCGCACTTTGGCATTTTCGCGTGAGAAGCAAAAGCTTTGAACCGCATGAAAATTATTCAAATTTTGAAGGTTGAATAAATAACCAGCCTGTCGTTCTCTCGGCCCATAGTGCGGTAATTCTAAAAAGCGTGATGGTTACCGCATTCACTATGATGGCACACATCCCTGAAGGGGCATACAACCCTGAATGGACAGACTTATGACTTAATTCTCCATATATCGTGACTGTATTTTATTAATACGTTCCTCCTTTCAAAGATCCTTGAATTAAAGCCTCCTCTGTTACCACAATTTGTCTGTGGACTTTATCTCGATAATATCTTTTAAAAGTATATGAGGTAGGTATAATAATAATAATATTTGGACAATTTGTAAAGCGCCGTTTTTGTGAAAAATCACCTCAAGGGCGCTTTACAATTCATTATGAATTCCTAGGTTCTATTTAATTTTATTATTTACAGATAGCAATGCAATATGCAGTGGCGGACTAAGGGGGCAGTGGGGAGGGCGGAAGGGGGGGGGCACCAGGACAATGTAAAAAAAGTCACTTTTTTAAATTTAACTTTTTGAAAGGTGTACTTGTTAAGAATGCTCTCACCCATTTTTTAAAGGAAGTTCGAAAAATTGACGGAATACAACATTTCACGTGAAACCGTTCGAAACAGTTTGTCTGTTGAATTATCTTCAGCAAAACTTTGAATGCGTTTTTCTCGAAACTTTTGTAACATGTTTTTCATTAGTATCTACATTATTATATTTTTTTTATTTATTGTTTTCAAGATACAATCCCGTTAAACCGCAATAAAGCAGTTTGTCAACAGGATGTTAATGTTCAATTACAATTTAAAACATAAAATTTAAATATAAAACATACATACATATTATTATTACTGTATAAATAACTAAACAAATTGTCACAATTAACAAATATTAATTAATATAAACTCTATTTAGTAACCATTGTTTCAGCATATATCTTAATCTATTTGTAGAGTCGCAATTTTTTATATTAATTGGTAACATGTTAAATATTTTTGGCACGTTAAATTCCAGGGTTCGCCGTCCGTAGTTATTATTATATTTTGGAACAAGCATTCCTTCATTCTTTGTGAACCTCGTATTATGCTCATGTTCCACTTTCTTCTTATAATCAGACTCAGATACATGCTGAATCAATATTTTATACCATAATAAGGCCTGCACCGATAATATTGTTAAATTCCGATACAACAATGAAATGTTTCGTCTCTGTGAAAATTTTTTTTTTTTAACTAATAACTTAATCATAGAATTTTGTACTGATTGTAGGCGGTTTAAATTAGTTTTGCAAGAGTGTCCCCAAGTAGTTAATCCGTATCGTAAAGTTGATTCTGCGAGTGATAAGTAAATAATTTTTAAAATATTCACCGGAACGAAACATTTCAGTTTATACAGCCTACCCACTATCGCCCTCAGGCGTTTACAAATTTTGTTTATTTGTATATCCCATTTGAAATTACAATCAACATATTCATTTACAAGTTCAATACTATCGCACATGCAGGGCTGCAAAATGTTTTGATGAATACATATAAAGTCATGAGATATTATTTTAGGCGTTTTCTGAAATGAAGCATGTGGAGACCGTATGTACATCAATTTAGTTTTTTTTTGTATTAATGATTAGACCTGCGTCATGTGACCATTTTATCAGGGACGTAAAGTCATGTTGCATACATTTAATCGCAATGGATAATTGTTCATCTGATATGACAAGAGCAGTGTCTTCAGCATATACAAAGTGTTTTACATATTTAAATAGTTTTTTCATTGTTGATACAAATATAATATATAGGGTTGGTCCCAAAATTGACCCGTTATTTATCAATGGCGTTTAACGGAAATCTTTTCAGTTCAAAATAATTTTATTTATATAAATAGAATTATCTAAAGATGTGTTCTTAAAAGGAAATAATTATATTGATTAATTCATGGAGTTCTGGTCACTTAAAGGTAATATTATTGAAGTAAAACTTCTTTAGCACCGTTGTGATTTGAAACTCGATGAAACGCGACACTAAAAAGAGACAAACACTAACACATACATCTATATCTGCGATAGAATAATCGGATTCCCCTTTGGGCGGTGCTTCGTAGTCTCCCCACACTTGTCTTTTTTTTACAATAACTCCACACAGAAGGCCCTGAGGAAAATAACTTCCCTTTTGTCATCTGGGATGCTGTGTGGAGGGTCTTTTTGAGGAGAGGAAGGAATTAACATTGATCTTGAAGAGACCTATGTTGTAGGAAGGAGGAAACACAGAGGCCG
This sequence comes from Limnephilus lunatus, assembly GCA_917563855.2. NCBI lineage: Eukaryota > Metazoa > Arthropoda > Insecta > Trichoptera > Limnephilidae > Limnephilus > Limnephilus lunatus. The sequence goes on from OU830599.1 coordinate 3,967,412, forward strand.
GCAAACCGTTCCACAGCCGAGCCGCTGAACACAGAACGAGTCGAAAAAGCGACCTGTCTCATGTGACAAATGTCAACCTTGTACAAATGTTGGGCACGAGTTTGGCGTGTTTCCCGACTATGTAACGGTGCCGAAGGGATCAATGACGCTAGTTCCTCGGAGCAACTTATATTGTAATACCGGTAGAACAAGGATAGCATTCCCATCCGACGCCTGTGCTCTAAAGATTGTAATCCGTGTGTTAAGTTGGATGGGAGAATCTATCAAACGAACCGCCCGTTTTTGCACAGAGTCGAGGGTATTTTTCAGGTATTTTGGAGCTCCAGACCAGAGGTGGCTGCCAAATTCAACCGTGGGGCGCACTTGTGATTTGTACAGGGTTCCTTGTGTACTTTAGTTTTCTGAAGGTTTCACTTTACCGCGTGTAAACTGCACACTTGTATTTGTTTATGTTTATTTAATCCTGAAATTCACCAAAGTATATAGTTAAATTCAATTTTCACTTGGTACCTACCTTCTTCAAACATTTTTTTGCACATTCATTCACATAGATGGTTTAGGTGTGTGTGTGTTTAATTGGTTTTACAAATAAGATCAATTTTCCTTTCGTAATAAATGTATCAAACTTAAAATTAGATAATCAATTTCAATAGCCTGTCTGAGAACGAAGAGTCGAAACATCTGTACAATCATATAATAATGTATATAAAAATGAATCCCTGTTTCCCTGGTCACGCCCATTTCGCACATTTGACGAATTTAGCAAGCAGCTGTATTAAAAGAATTGTCTATGGATTTTTTAAATTATAGTTATTTTAAATAGGTAGATACCTATGTTAGGTACCAAATTTGATTGGTTGTTCTTATGATATACAAAAATGAATATTTTGAATATACAAAAAAATTAAAATTTTAATTTAAAAATTGTAATAGGTGGCACGCGAGCTGTTTTAAAACTGAATGTACTGGGATTGAATATATAGGACGTGGGAGGGGGGTTTGCGGGACGGTGGAGATGGAGAGGGGAGAGGGTGGGCGGGGAAGGTGGAAGGGGAACGCGGAAGGGTAGGGGATGCGGGAGGGGAACGGGGACGCACGGGAAAGGACATGCAGGGAGAAACAATGTTTTTCTTTGAATATGGCATTGCAATGCCGGGAACCAGCTAGTCTTAAATAAATTGTTGATTTCCATTTTCGTTCAATTAGTTTACTCATAGATAACCCTTTTTAAATTTTGTATCCAGTGTTGTCAAACTTACCCCTAACGTAAAGGGTGAGTACGTAAAAGCAACATTTTGCATTATATATAATATGAAAACTGAAACGCAGTACATATTGTGTATGAAATTATTAACTTAAATAAGGTACTTAATTTCCTTTCGTACGGCATTATCCCTTCCAACGAGGAATACTCAAGAGGCGGCAGAATGTAGGAAAAGGTGCTTAGGAAAGTGGTTAGAAAACAAGCATACGGTTTTGTAGTTTGTTGAAATTAATAAACCTTTGACGAGTGCTCCTAACCGCCTGAACTATTTCCCAGAAGTGTTTGTTAATATGATGTATTTAATATGGATAATATTCTACACCACATGAAATATTTTTAATTATTCCGTTATTCCATGAATTTTTAGCGCAATAAAAGATCATCTTTATCGAGACTTATATGAAGACTTCATTTTAATGCAGAATTTTCCTTTTACTTAGAAATTTAACAAGACAGTTAGTTAGTAGTAAAGTTATTGAAATTGTTGTATTTTTCTGAAATTATGCAAAAATTAATTAACGACATCTATCGGCAGTCGACCGAAGCTTCAACAATAAAAAGTACTGTTGCCGGAGCGTTGTGTTTCTTGGCTAAAATAGCATATTATTTATTCAGTTCGCTTGGATATACACAGATGGCGGGGTTTGTGTCCGTGCTTCTAATAAAAGTTTAGTTTTTAATAAGCGGTTTGCTGCTTTGAAAAAAATTATATAGATGTCGTATCTGGAGCTTTCGTGAAAATGATGCCTTACGAGCTGTTCGTGCGGTTTTTAATTTTTTCTCAGTGAACGATTTTGAGAATCATTTCCCCCACTGTAAAATTATAAAAGGTTGAGATTTAATAGTGTTTGAACTAATTTACAGTAAAATAAATTACCATCAATGTTCGCCAACAATTATAATATTTTGAATGTAACATTGTTGCGTCGCTAAAAAACAACTTTATTACGTGTTTTAGAAATGTGAACAGTTACTGGTCCAATCTTAATGTAGATCGCATTTTATGAATGTGCAAAATGGACCCAATCGTAATTTCACTAATTAATCTAAAATATTAGAAATTAAGTTCCTTAAATTTTCTTGGGGAATGCAGAATCTTTACAGCCTTCTTTGTGACACTGTAGGTAAGAAATATTACCTTTTTTATCATTATATCCTCACTTAAATTAATTTCAAGAAATAAAATAAAACACTCGTAAAATGTTAAATAATCGGATGTTTTAATTACTTACACTTATCTACTAAATAAAACCTCCTGACGTTACGAAGTACCTACAGTAGTATACACTGAAGGGGAAAAGTGATGAGCAATAATAATATTTGGATGACTTGTATAGGGCCCTTTTTTTGAAAAATTACCTCAAGGGAGCTGTGCAAGCGAAGGAACACACGACACAATCTCAATGTCGATCATGGATATTTGAAATGCTGTAAAGGACAAAATCTTGAGAAACGATAAAAATCACGTCTTAGTTTTTGTTTACCTATAATTATGATTTTTTAATTATAAAACATCATCGAATAAATCTTTCAAATCACAATTTCGTTTATTATGGAATTTAATTTATTTTTAATTTGTAATTAAAATATCGTATTAAAATGCACGTCGTAAAGCACACACTTAATTTGTTAGAAATATTTCGACGACGCAGAAAATTAAAAGTGACATTTTTCCAATGTAACGTCAATTCATATTTCACTCATTATTGGATTTTTAGTCCTTTACAACATTTCAAATTTCTACGATCGATATAGTTTTTATAAGTTCCACCGCTATATATTTAGGCAACAAAACGAATTAGTACAAAAAATAGTATGTAGTTCCGAGATAGTCAAATTCCTTCTTTTTGCTTAAAACGAGATTGTGTGCAATGACGTTATATAAATAGACTCGCCATAGTCTCACATACTCACAATATAATGTGGAAATCAAGCAACACTCTTTTGTTTTCAGCGGTTTTCAGAATAATTTCTAAATTCAAAACATTTTTCCTGTGTGATAAAGACAGACAATCAAAGAATGTGGGTGTGTGAATGTCATGGATATATGGTAGGGCGGCTTATTAATTTCTTCGCCGAATACTGCTTTCACATCACGGGTGTGACCTATGGGTGTGACTGAGATAACAAGATACTCTCACTCGCTTACACAATGGACAGGGAATGGTAAAGAATACAATGACTTATTATTATAAAATTAATTGTAATATTTATAATAATTGATAATAATAAGTAATTTGCATGTACTTACAAATGAAGCGTTATTCCTTCGCCTTTGCGACTATTTGCCGTGTAATTGAAGCATTTTATCATCACACAGAAGGGTATGTTGGCGCTTTGCAATGCAATTTACTTACTGGTAAGACACGACCTCACTCGACGCGTAGCAGTTTAGTACTAAACATAAATTAACCAGTATTAGATTGATAACTTCGTGCTTTTTGTATAGACAATTTTTCGACGCTATTTTGCGCCATAGATGCGCCAATATTTGACCCTTTCTTTTTCACTGGGCTGATTTACGTCACACATACCATCGACAAGGATAGAGCAAACAAAAAAAAAGGATCGACCATAGACAATATAATGCTCTTTCGGTACCTACCCAATTCTATTGCCTAAAATATTATTTTAAAAATAAAATGAAATGTCAAAATATTCCCCCAAAGCATCGGAGCTACGCCTGACAGAGTGCTGCCCTGATAAAATGAGCTTACTTTTCTTTGCAGCTCACTTTCTCTAGACAGACCTTTGTCAGATGGAAACTCGTTGCTCTAAGAAACCAACTGTCGTAAATATAACCTAAAATTAAATGAAATTTCAATCCCTTTAAACGGGAAGAACAATTTTCAAATAAGATTTGGTGTTCCTACGACACTATCGAATTTTGACATTTCTCTGGTTTACAACAGAGAAATGATAACTCAATTACATGTTTTAGTATTTTATTATAAACAGGTAAAAACAGGAAATACAAGAATAACTAATTAACCATCACGCCGTTTCCCGCAGGGGTAGACAGATAGGGTGAACAGCTCGGTCTTGGCACACACTCTTTGCCACATTCACAAATCGACACATACATACTATTCTGACTCTTGACATGGCTTGACACAATATCTGATTCACTTGATCGAACCAACTGAGGGTCTCTTTCTTAATCTTATACTAATAATACTCATTACAACCAGCCTTGAATTCTTTGCGGATCTCCACATTTCTCACAGGATCATAAATAATAATAATAATCGGATGATTTGTATTGCGCTGTTTTTGTAAAAAAATCACCTCAAAGGCGCTTTGCACAAACTCATAATATGTTTCTACAATGTTACTTCCAACTACAAAGCAGGTAAACCATTAAAGCAACTTACGGCTCAAAAATAGCATCTATCGGTTCATCGATCACTGATATGAAACTATACATACGATTTGACCAATAAACGCTTTGCTGCATAAAAATATACATATTGGTCTATTATACTCTGTATAGGCAGAAAATATACAGGACCATACATGGTTTTACCACACATACGCTTTCAAGGATCTCATTTCTACAGCATTCAGTCTACTTTCATTTTTCCTCTGCCAGTTCCTCACTGCCATACCAGGGTAGGTACCAGCACTCCATTATGATAAAAACAGAACAGAATATGAAAGTCGTACTAAGAAAGTTTAGTTCCTGTTGCGTCCTGGTCCATGAAGTACTCTTCCTTCTTCTCTCAAGGACAGCGGCGGCACAAAGTGATGGGACATGTCAGCCTCCCATCTCCTGACATGACACCCACATACCTACAACAAACAATTATATCTCATCATTAAGGTGCTAAATAAATGCTTTTAAATGTGTCTCGCAATGACCTTCATAATTTTTTTTTAAGAAACGTTAAAACACAAGTATAATCGTCACACTGCATCCGGTGGATAAAGTTCACCACCAATTTAATCCTCGCAATATAAATACCTTTGCCTAGGTAATCATTAATAATGATAAAGCATACAAACCAAGAGTCCTGTTGGCAGGGGCCATCGCTCGCGGGAGATGAGTATGTTGAAACGAGTGAATTTCTGCACTAGTAATTGCCACGAGCCTGTCAGCTATAGGGGGTAGAAAGTAGGCAGCATGACACTATAACCGTCACGATTTGGTGTTTTGAGCTGAAAATATTAATGAAAATAATATTAAGACAAACAGACAGATCAAAACAAAACAATATTTATTTATTTTATCTATATAAAGTATGTTTACATTAGGTTTTTTGATGCCTGTCTCATTAGGATATACCTGTGTCGAGGCAGGCGTAGAAGTATATAGTTAAAATAATATTTAAGGTTAAATATATATTAATTTGATTACAATTAATATGCATTTGACCTTAAATATTCTCATCAGATTAAGGTTGTCTAATCGTAGCTGGTAGTATATAATATAAATGCGTGAAAACCAGGACTGCAAATTAACGTAACTTTGACGCTGAAATGATTGTAAATTGTAATTATTCGATAGAAAATAATAATAAAAGTAATTTTAACTTACATTTAGGTTATGATAATCCTGTCTCCACGAGGATCATTTCGTGAGTTAGCCATTTCGAGATAGTATTAGCCACAAATAGATGCACGAGTTCCCAAATTGGGTAATCAATGTAAAGTCTGCTAATTACACACTGCGCTGATATTTACTTGTGATATATTTATTTATATTTGGCGATTTGCGTGGCGTACATGAACCGTCCATTTTGTTAGATTTTACATGGATTTTACGTCAGCGGCGTCAGCTGTCAAAAGTTTTGTATAATAATAATAACAACAAAGCTTTCCATTGGACGGGCGAGGTGAAGGGGCGGGGCCCGGCGGAATGACGTCACACAGTCATAGATATTTTCCATCTTCGAACTGGTTGAATTTTTTTAACGGAGTTATACCCCCCTGGTACTAAAGTACTAGAAATAGAGACAGCTACAATCGTCTTGTGTTTGGCTTCCCACTTTGAGATTTCTACCCCGCGTCCAGTATTAATGTCATTGATTGTGTGCACGAAAAACACCAACAACTTGCTTCCAAGTTAGTTCTCAAAACAAATGCACTCAAATTTTCACTATTTTTCTTGCCATTGTTCCAAATTTCAAATATATTTTCAGCAAGGTGATGATTAGGGAGAAATAAGAAGGGACTGAATAAATGACTTCCCAGTAGGAACTAAGCATTTTTTCATTTCAAAACCAAACGTGGGTAACGACAATTATTGCTCTCACATTTCTTAATTTATTTACATCAACACATCTAAAATGTCAATCCTTCAAATAGCCGAGGCTCGGACTTAAAAATTTCTAATCGCCACTTTCATAAAACCCTTCATTCACTTTTAGGTGATTATCTGGCGAACCTTTTCCAAACGTCACTCCTACGATATTCACTTTCTATCGCCCGATTCGTTCCGGACCATAACACTGCGTTTATCATACGGTAAATTCTCACTTCTTCGCAGCATGCATGATACATTTTACCGGGCTTCGATATGTAACGAAAGGGCCAAGTTCTCGAATAACCAAATGAGTTTAGCCTGCGGCGCGTGACACTTTTCGACACACGTTGGATTTATGGGAACCGATATCGGGGTTAACGTCACAACATTGCACAAAATAAAGGTTCACTATTATTATAATAAACGTTAAATATTGTTTCCCGAGATAAACGGATGATTCACTTTCTACGGTGTTCTACTTACATGTTTATTTTTTTTGTTTTCAATTATGCACTAGCGTAGTTTTTACTTTTGTTGACCGAAGGCGAAATGTCAACAAAGCCGCTCGTAAATTCATACTTCAATCATCTTTCTTTTTAAATTTATTGTCTCGATCATTTATGATTTGTGGTGTTTGTTATGCATATATTTATTAGATATTCAAGATTTATTCAGGTTAAGTGTGGTTTAAACATAAGCGCTTTATACCATAAATGTCGGATCAGTCGACTGTAGAAGTTATTGTAGGCGACCACAGATGTAGAAGAATAAATAAAATATTCGTTGGTTATCGCGGTAAAAGCTGGAAACTGATGAATTAAAATCACAATTGGAGTTTATTTTGTAGTAGAACAAAACTTTATTTTGTTTGAGCTTCCATTTTCGAGTCCAAAAGCCAAATTGTTGGGGGGTTGAAATCGGGTGTTTAATGTAGGTACATATTTTAAATGCGCTGAAGCGTACGAACTCTGCGAACGACTCCAAAAGTTGGAAAAAAAGAGTTTTTTGGCTCCTCTATGTGATGTAATTCCCCAGTTTCTCGCTTGCGCTACTGGTTTCTGGACACCGTGTATATGTCGCAGGCCAATACTACGACATATACACAATATTATGGCAAAATATATATGTCCCTATATGTCCCTTGAGCACATCTAGGTGAGAATGGCGGGCAAGCGCAGTTTTTTAAATAAGTTATCTTTTTTTATTTATCTGCTTATGAATGGACCGATCATCATGAAAGTTTAGTAATGTTGTTACTGCGTGTGGTGAATATTCTCGTACATATTAAGCATGTTAAGCGTATCAGAAAGTGTATATATATATTCATAAGATTAAGAAATATTTTAAAACTCAACAATCTAAAAAGAGTATACTATGCGCTAATCCAGTCATTAATTCAATATGGAATTATTGGATGGGGGGGGTCTTACAACAATATTCTAAACCCGATCAAAGTGATCCAGAAGCTAATCATTAAAGTAATCCTAAAGAAACCCTCCACATATCCAACAGAAACGCTTTTCGCAGATTTTACGGTGCCTCGAGTAGAGAATATCTTCAAAAAAAAATGCAATTATCCAAATTTACAAAGATAATATCATCAAAAAATTTGAAACCTACCAATCAATAAGATATCAAGACAACATCAAAATACCAAAATTTAATACCAAACTAATGCAAAACAATTATATCTACTTAGGAATAAAGTATTTCAACAACCTTCCAATTGAAATAAAAAAAACCAAAGATATCAATAAACTGAAACTCAAACTGAAGCTACACTTTATCAGGAATAATTAAAACTAAATAATTACCTGTTTTTCTCTTTCTTTCCATTTATTATAAATTATATTCATCTCTATTTTATTTAGATTTTTCGAATTTCGTACCGTATCCTATGTATGTACACCTACACATATTGATGATCCAGAAGGCTCAATTGTTCGTATTATATACTTACCTTTTGCATAATGTTATTCTATTTCTGTTATAATTAGTGTAACTCGCTCATCAAGCACAAGAACTAGCTTCTTCTTTGATGAGATTGCAATTTTAAATAATTTCTGTACCGATATGTAATTTATGTAACACCTTTGTACACTTATATATCTATATTAAATAAAAAAAATAAAAAAAAATATCCATTTTTGATTAATTGGTCACCCTTTGAAACACTACAATAATTGTATTTTTTTATATTTATACCGCACAAGAAATGCCCGGAGCTCGGTGTGAGACTGAAGGTAGTGGGGAAAGTTGAGTAGTACCAAGCTATATCTCGACACTAAACCTGAATGCTGACTCACAAATCTTAATCTTCTACTTGAAACAAGGTTCTCCATCCCTTGCCCTACGATTAAATCGTAGAATTGGGAGACATTTGAGGTTAGTATTCAACTGCGTTTTACACCCCTTATTAAATATTACCCTGATGTGCTCTGGCCCCGACTCTATTGAATTAGGTCTCGGCCACCGGGAGTATGAGTGTATCGTGCTACATCTATCGATGCATTCAATAAGTTCCGATTCCCACGGCAACTAGGAGGAAACGGAAGCGTTTGACATAAAGCAATCGTGATGGACGGCGGCCGGAACCACGTCGATCACTTCCGGTGGGATGCTGCCCTTTTTACGGCACTAATCAGGAAATACATCGATACTCTTTCATCGCCCTTCACATCGCCGATATATTCTAACATCGTTGAAGGGTGAAAAAATGGCGCCCATTTAACTTCGAGTCATTATTATTTTTAAAAATCCGCAGCTTATAATGGAAACGACCTTATGAGATTAAAAAGTTCGCATTGACCCACAAAACAGACAAAAACGTTATTCAAATTTCTTAGAGCCTGTGATCACTGTCCGAAAGTTTTGCTACTTCTATATTTGGATTGTTTGTATAACGCCGTGTTTTATGATAAATCACGTCTGCAAAAAGTAGAAAGATCTGAAAACTTACTTCTGCTGTCGGAGGTGTCGTTAATACGGTTCCACGACAACTTAACAAAGTGGCATGTGAATACCCCCTTAAACACTTTTGACGACTTTTCTAAGTACTGATAAAGTTGCACATTGTCGAATTTGTCTTGTCACCCGTTAAGATGACAATATACCCTAAAATATATTCAGAATCTTAACGTCATAAGTAAAGAAGCCGTGTATACAAATAGAGCCTCGCGACCCGTGTATTGCACGGACATACTGTCGAATTTGCCCTATCAAAGAAAAGAAGAAGAAGACAAATAATATGGGAATCTTAACGACGTAAGCGAAGAAAGCGTGTAAACAAATATGCACCCGCTGCACGGCGTACTGGATGAACGTACGGTGGAGTTCATCCTAGCAGGCATGGAGATTAGACCTTTTCACCGCGTTCAATTTAATTAATTCTGAAGAACGTGTTACAAATAATGAAAATGTGAGATGATGCCGCACTGCCGAAGTTATTAATTTATCGTCTAGAAAAATAAAATCTGGCGCTTACCGCTAACTTTAGTTGTACAACGTATTACAATTTTTTAAAGGCGTTGTACCTAAAATATATTAATCGTAAGGTATTGTTTTTATTAATCTTAAATACAAAGAACTTACATCCCCAGGACGACATCTGAATAAAAAAATTAATATAGTTACGAAATCGCCGGAAATGATTAAAAAGTGAGTTTTGAGCAAACAAAAATTATTAGGATTGTGTACCGCCTTTGATATTTTTGGTGCAAAAATGTATAGATTCAAAAGTTTTTGTAATGGAAAACTAGAGGTTAAACATGAATCCCAAAAAAGAAAATTAAATATCTTATCTGAAAGTACGAAGGTCGTACTTGCCTATTTAGAAGGTCCATTTATGTTTGGAGCTCTGCCAAAATCCATATCTGAGTGAAATGGCTAGACGCGGACACCTAAAGGTTAAATAGTATTTATTTTAATAATTTTATGGTTGTTTGTGAAATTGCGAGTAACAAAACCATCTTATTATTTCAAGCGTAAATTGAGAGTTATTCAATCTCGAATACCTTCCCATTCCCGCATCGCTTTGTCCCTTACTAATTAGGGGCGAGGAATACTATTGGTTAAAATCTTCAACCCGCCCGCCCGATGTCTCAGCTGGGATGTCCGATATAAGATCCTGTGACACCTCGAGAAAATTGAGTTGCCTTCCGGTCCTACTCGCGCATCTTCAAAGAAAAACCTCTGGTAGGAGTGAAACTATTTCAGCTAACCGAGAGTGATTATAGACTCGTGTAAAAGGTATAAAGAGCGGTTGAGGAAACAATCATTTCCCTTTAGGTTAAGTACGCGATTTATTACAAATTATTTTACAATTTAGCAGGCGGTTGTGTGTACCGCCGCCCCGGGAACCATTTATTGGATAACCAACACCTCTGCCATAGGTCACCCCAAGTGATTAGGTTTGGTGGCTTAGCAAGGGTGCCCGGGTTCATTGGGTAAAGTATGTCCAGGTTTTGGCGGTCGATGCATCTGCCCACCAGCTGCATGGCAGGCCGGACCGAGAGAATGATTGAGGGAGTCCCTTTGACTTCTCCAGCCGTATTTTCTCGGAACATCGCCTTGTCCTACCCACCCCTAATACCCTTTTCCTTCTCAGAACTTCCTCTCCTTCCTTTCCTAAAAAGACCGTCCACAAATCATCCCCAAAGATGACATTGGCCCTGCGTCGAATTATTTTCCTCAGAGTCTCATGTGTGGAACTAATCCAAAAAAAAGTGCTCTTAAAGTTATTTTTATTAAAGTTTTGTACCTACTGTTTTACTATTATTGATCTGTGTCATACTTGCAAAATGATTTACCTGCTCCAAGACTCCAAATAAAGACTACCTATTAGTGATTAGATTACTGTGCAATGCTTATGGATTTTACTTAATTATCCTACTATAAATGTTTTATTTTTATTTCTAAAACATTATTTGATACTACCACGTTTAATTCGTCATGCGGCTCACTAATAAATTCGTTACGCACTTTTCAAATACTCGTAAATTCAATCGATATGTTTATGTACACTACGCGCGATTCCGTCATGTCAACATCTGCCAATTACCACGCTTACAAAAAATAATAATAAACTATTATACAATACTCCTAGTAGAATGTTATTCCATACAACTCCTTGTGTTGTGTACAAGCAGTTGGTATTGTTGGTTCCTTTGAGCGGATAAGTGGTATTATGACGGCCACATCCTGGTGTAAATATAAACCAGTCATAATATATAATATAATTCTTGTATGAACCAATTACCCCTCTTATGTTATAAGTGGTAAAAAAATTACGTAGTGCAAAAAAACTCACTGAAAACGAAAATGGTCTTAACGTGAATATTTATTTTATTAGTTTTATGTAGGAATTGATATTTGAGGACAGTGAATTGATAAATTAAAATCTGGAGTGATCCTTTTAAATAAAATCTCGTTCTATTTACAAACTTTTCACTTTTATTTCAACTTATTGAACATGGACAATTTATAAGAAACAAAACCGGTAAGAATAACAACTGTTACACTAGCCCTGACTTATGAGCTGTTTTGAGTTTATTGTCAAGAAAGAACATAAAACACATGATGCTAGCCTTTTTAAAGAGTAACTCCCTTCCTTCAAAACAACTAGTCATTGTGGAGTGGGAGACTAGAAGATAAAACGAAAATCTACAATATCGATCAATATCCTGATAATCATCCATAAGCAAGGACTCACACCATTTGGGTGAAACATAGTAAGCTGAATTAATTGACCACAGATGTCGGTAGCCTTCACTTTTTTAACATATTGCCCGGGGCGGGATTCACAAATTTTATTAAAATTTTGGAATCATAATCTATTTAAAAATAAACTATAAAACAAACAAAATAAACCAAAAAATCCTTAATCTAAGTACCTATACCACAAAAATACTAATAAAATAATTCAAAATAGCATAAATTAACTAAAAACCTTTTTTTTTATCCTACACTGAACTTATAATTTAACTGTATAAATGCTGTTGAATTACTCTATTAATTAACTAAAAATAACTAAAAATTATTAATCCTATTAAATAACTAAAATATTCAAATGACTAAATTACAAAAGTGTACATACTAAATTTTACATATTTAAATTGTCCAATAACACAAAATAATATTGTTTACACTGAACACAACACAATTATTGTTCTTTTTTCTTCTTTCTTCTCAAGTCTTCTGCTTGATCCATCCAAGGTGTAGTCGAGAAGATAAGTACCATAGTGTAAGGTACATAATCAATCCTTGGTAAGGTCCGGGATGTCAATTACAGGTTTAGTATCTGACTCCAGGGGCATCAGACATATCTTTGTGATGGGCCTCACAAAGATTCCTTGAGGTGTTTTTAGGGTAACAACTCGTACTACTCCATCCGCTCCAGGGTGTGTCTGCAGAATTCGGGCCATTTTCCATAAAGGTGGAGGTAAATGGTCTTCCTTTAAGATCACCAGATCGTCCTTTTGCAGTGCCCGTTGAGTGCTGGTCTGCCATTTAGTCCTCTTTTGCAGTTCCATCAGGTAATCTTGCTTCCATCTAGACCAAAAAGATTGAATTAGCGAACTGATCCTCTGATATTGAGTTAGTCTGTTGTCTGGTATCGCCCGGACGTCTCTCTCCGGAATGATAGAGGATTCAGTGCCTATAAGGAAATGGTTTGGGGTGAGTGGTTGGTAATCATGGATGTCATCGGACAAGGAAGTTAATGGACGGGAGTTCAGACAGGCCTCAATCTGACAAATTAAGGTATACAAGAGTTCAAAGGTTAATGAAGAATTATTAGTGATTCTATACAAATGGAACTTTGCTGACTTAACTGCTGCTTCCCACAAACCTCCCTGATTAGGGGCTCGAGGGGTTATGAACTTCCACTCAATACCTCTGTTCACTAAATAATTTTGAATCTTGTCGTTGTTTTCCCTCAAACTGGTGTACAGCTCTTTGAGCTTGCTGCAAGACCCTCTGAAGTTACTAGCATTGTCGGAAAAGATCTTTTCAGGTTGCCCCCTACGGGAGATAAACCTTTTTAAACTGTTCAAAAAAGCATTGCTAGATAAATCCGAAACTAATTCCAAGTGAACAGCCTTGGTTGAAAAGCAAATAAAGTTACATAAATACGATTTCACGAGGGAAGCTTTTCTCAGCGTCCCACTTTTAATTGGAATTGGTCCGGCATAATCGATTCCAGTGATTGCGAAAGGACGACTCGCAATCACTGGAATCGGGTGGTAAATTTCCCATGATTTGATGACCGGTTCGGGGACGACCTCTAAAACACACAATACATTTATGTAATATCTTTTTAATAGTATTTTTCCCAAAGATAGGCCAAAATTTTAGTCGTATTTCAGCTAACAGAGCTTGAGGTCCTGCGTGTAAGTTTACATAATGGTAGTGACGTATTATCAATTCAGTTAGCTTATGTTTAGCTGGCAAGATAATTGGGTGTTTCTGTTGGTACGATAACTGTGTAGCTAAATTCAGCCTACCGCCCACATATATTAGACCATCATGTAAGAAGGGATGAAGAGATTTTAAATTACTTTTTCTGTTGACGATGCCATGGTTTTTTAATTCCTTCAATTCCCTTTGAAAGGCGTGTATTTGAGCTGATCTCAGTAGACATTTCAAGCTTGATTCCAATTCAGCTACACTTAAATTGCCTGAAATTCTACCTTTAACACTTCTGCAGTTATTGACAAATCGCAATACATATGCAGTAACTCTTTTCAATTTAATAAATGATGAGAATTTTTTAAATATCTCCCATTCTTGAACATCCGTGGATAATAGAACATTTTTGCTTTTGAGTTCCGGAGGGTTTGAACACGAAATCTTTGATATAGGCCAAGCGTTGACTCCTTCGGTCAACCAACTTGGTCCATTCCACCATATTGCAGAATTTATCAATTTATCTGTAGTGGTTCCTCTTGAAAGTATATCCGCTGCATTGTCTGCTGAAGATACGTGTCTCCATCGATCTGGATCACTAAGTTCTTGTATTTCAGCTACTCGGTTTGCAACGAAAGTAGCCCATCTCGTAGGTTGACCTTTCAGCCAGCACAACGTTATCATGGAGTCACACCAATAATATGTGTTGATCTCCACTATATTTAGCGCTTGTTTTACATTTTTTATTAATTTCGCCAGTAGCACAGCACTACAAAGCTCCAACTTTGGCAGTGAAATACACTTCAATGGTGCTACTCTTGATTTAGACGTTATTAGGTGTGAATGCCACTTACCGATATGGTCCACTGACACCATGTAAACGCAGGCTCCGTAAGCCTTCTCAGATGAGTCGCAAAAACCGTGCAGTTGTAGATATTTAGATTGCCTGCAAATAATTTTTCTTGGTATTTTCAACACATTTAATTGAATTAATTCTTGAAGGTAGGACCTCCAGGGTGCTAATGTTTCATTAGGCAATGGATCATCCCACGCTGCTTTAGACTGCCATAACTTCTGCATTATCAATTTGGCTACAACTATAATCGGTCCTAGCAGACCTAATGGATCAAAAGTTGATGCAATGCAAGATAATATCTGTCTTTTACTCTCGGTTCGACTTGATGGTTTCATTATTACATAAGAAAAATAATCAGATTCATTATTCCATCTTAATCCTAATATTTTCTCAGTCTTTGGATTGTCAGTAATAATTTTTTCAGAATTGCCTGATTCGGCAATCTTAGCTTGGCCCGACTCGGCTGACAACTCCAAGACATTAGACCTCCATTTCCTTAAGGTCATCCCCGCAGACAAAAAGATGCTGATTAATTGCTCTTTTAACTCTCTACAGGATTCCATGTCATCTCCTCCGGTTAACAAGTCATCCATATAGAAGTCATTTTCTATGACCTGACTAGCTCTAGGAAAATTTACATTGTTATCCATACCAATTTGCCGTAGAGTTCTAGTGACTAAGAAGGAGGAAGGCCCCAGACCATATGTGACTGTCTTCAGACGGTAATGCTTGAGCACCTCCTGCGGCGACTCGCGCCATACTATCTTCTGCAGGTCACGGTCCGCTTCACACACGTTAATCTGGCGGTACATCTTCTCGATGTCGGCCGTCAGGACCACTTGATGTTTCCTGAAATGCAATAGTTGGGTGTATAAGTCCTTTTGTATAACAGGTCCTGTCATCAAGGCGTCATTGAGAGAAATTCCATTTGAAGTTTTGGCGGAGCCGTCAAAAACGACCCTCACTTTAGTAGTAGTGCTTGATTCTTTTATTACAGCGTGATGAGGTAAAAAATAGGATTCACGATCCCCCTTTGACTGGTCACACACCTCCATATGACCCAATTCCTCATATTCACGCATGAATTGTATATATTGTGTCTTCAATTCGGGATTCGACACAAATTTTCTCTCTAAATTTTTAAATCTTTTTTCAGCAGTGAGCAATGAACTTCCCAGCTGATCAATGCATGCTCGACGCGGTAAACTTACTACGTATCTACCGTCGTCTTGTCTGGTATGAGTACTAGCGAAACTGGCTTCACAAGCCTTTTCTTCATGATTTAGAATCTTAGTGGGATTAATCTCCTCCAATTTCCAAAATTTTTCTATTTGATGACTTATTTTATTTATAGATAAACTACAAAAATCTGATACAGGCCTTTGCTTGGGGTACATGTTGATCGGTCCTGATATGATCCATCCCAGTTGCGTACGTTGAAGTGTTGGTCCCGACTCGAGTTTCAATCTATCGTTGGTTAGGATTTCCCAAAAACTTTCCGCGCCCAACAGGATGTCAATAGGTGCAGCTATATTGAAGTTCGGGTCAGCTAGCTCCAATCCTCGTGGTAGCTTGAAGACTTTTTTCTCCATTGTCACTTGTGGTAAGTTTGTTGTAATCTCCTGTAAACTCAGACATGATATTTCGCGTTTATAATCAGTATTAAGCGAAGTCATCTCCACTGAAATTCTCTTTTTTATGTGTGTGATATTATTATGGATCCCAGAGACGGGTTTGTTTATCAATTCACATGGTAAATTTAATTTATTAGCAAATTCAGCTCTCATAAAATTTGACTGGGCCCCTGAATCAATCAGAACACGGGCTTTAAAAATCTTATTGTTACTACCCACAACTCCTATGTTGGCAGTTGACAATAATATTATTTTTTCTGCTTTATCCGATGCAGAAAAATTTGATACTGAAACCTCGTTATCAGCATCCATATTGGAGGCCTCCCGCAGAGGTACCTCATTGTGTAGCAAGGTGTTGTGGTTATCCTTGCCACAGCGCCTGCAAGAAAGGTTTGCCTTGCAACTCTGTGCATGGTGACCCACCTTTAAACATTTAAAACATGCTTGGATTGATTTCGTAGCATCAATCCTCTCATGTAATTTCAATTTTATAAATTTTTTGCAATAATAAATTTGGTGACCTTTCTCGTTACAATAAATGCAGTTGTTAGCCTTTACCGCTAAAAATACTGATGAATCTTTTTTGTAATTATTGTTGCTTATTTGTGTTTTATGTAAGCTAGAAATCTTTTTCTCAGAAGCGTTCATAAGTTCCAATACTTGTGCCCTAGCAGATAAACATTTTAAGAATTCCTTTAACGTAGGTAATTCGTCTTGCAATGTATATTGCTCCCAATTTTTTCGAGTAGATGCGTCTAATTTATTTGATATTATATAAATAATCAACGGATCCCATTGATCTACCTTGATCCCGATATTTTGTAATGCCTTTAAACTAACGTTTGTTTCATCAATTAAATACCTCAATGCTACAGGCTCTTCTTGTTTCATGTCTTTTAATTGAAATAGAGATTGGATGTGTTTATGCGCGGTAGTTCTTAAATTTGCATATCGTTCATTTAACAATTCCCAAGCGGAAAGGTAATTTAATTCCGAAACTTCTAGATTAGCTATTATTTTTAATGCGTTTCCCTTTAAGGTGGATTGCAAGTAAAAGAATTTTTGCACATTGCTTAAAGTACTGTTATTATGCACTAAAGTCTTGAAGGTTTCGACGAAATTAACCCAATTTCTCTGATCTCCATGAAATTCCCGTAATTGAAGGGTGGGTAGTTTTATTTCCACCTTACTTTGATCAACGGATTCGATCGCGCCTTTGGCCGTTGCCAAAACTGAGAAATATTGGTTTTCGAAAGCTTCTCGTTGACTATAATTTTCAATTTCGTCTGAATCCGGTAACATTTCAATTTTCAGTTGAACTGCTTCGAATTCATCTAGCAATGATTTCACCCGATCATATCTTAATTTAATTTCATTTACCGACAATGCATTTAATGAATCTGCGAACCTAGTCAATTTTCCCTTAATCACGCCACGTTTGCTTATTAATGATTTTATATTTTCCATTTTTGATTATATTTTGTTAATATCGCTTGACAATTATTTTATTTGAGCAAAGCACCCGTTTGAAAGAATACCAATGACAATCTTGACAATACTATTTAAGAACACTATTCAAGTAATATTATATTATTATTCTCAAGTGGGTAGTGATTTTATTTATAATAATGACTCTATTTAAGATAAATCTCGATTAAATACATGAGGTCTGAATAAACATAAGATAGATGTGATAGGAAGACACTGAATACTTATCTCAGAATTGCTATGTGGTCCACTTTCCTTAATGATTTCCAGGTTCAATCAATTTTGTATTTTTTGGCTGCTGGTTCCTTGTTTTTTATTTATATATACAATCTCCTGATTGTAATCCGGTGGAAGGATCAAATGTTAAAATCTGGAGTGATCCTTTTAAATAAAATCTCGTTCTATTTACAAACTTTTCACTTTTATTTCAACTTATTGAACATGGACAATTTATAAGAAACAAAACCGGTAAGAATAACAACTGTTACACTAGCCCTGACTTATGAGCTGTTTTGAGTTTATTGTCAAGAAAGAACATAAAACACATGATGCTAGCCTTTTTAAAGAGTAACTCCCTTCCTTCAAAACAACTAGTCATTGTGGAGTGGGAGACTAGAAGATAAAACGAAAATCTACAATATCGATCAATATCCTGATAATCATCCATAAGCAAGGACTCACACCATTTGGGTGAAACATAGTAAGCTGAATTAATTGACCACAGATGTCGGTAGCCTTCACTTTTTTAACAAATATTATTTAAAAGGGAAAATGACCACGCTAACCTAACTAAAGCATAACCCAATGACTAAACAAAATACCACAGAGAATAACTTGGCATACCGATCTATACAGCAGGTATACATATACCGAAAATTCTGTCCAAACTGTTATACAAAAATGGCTGCGGTTCTCATAGTTATTATTCAGTTTATATGATAAGTAATTAATATTGGTTCTATCCTGGTCGTTTTTGTATAATCGTTTGGACAGAATGTTTTATTGGTATGCCAAGTCCTCTCTTAGGTTTTTTTTTGGTCGTTGGCCTACCAAGTTCAAAATAGTAGTTGCGCCTCACCTTAACTTAAAACCAAGTCTAATCTTAACTATATATTGGCATTTTAACATTTTAACACCCATTTTAACAGTCATTAAAAGTTATGAATCCAACCATAACCTCATCTAACGTGATCTATTTAACCAAGTTTTTTTTCATGACTTTTCAAAGTTAATAGTGATGAAGTTGCACATTGTTGAGTTATCCTGTCACCATTCTTAACCTATCCACGCTTATCTGGTTGCCTAATACCTATGATATTATAGTTTATGCATTTGAATTCTTTGATTTTGTAGTTCCGTGATCGATTTTATTGGTACCTACAGTACAAATAATTTGTGTCTGTTTACATGAGTGTGTGTATAGCCAATGAGTTATTGTAACATGCTTCGTTTATGAGAAAGAGGGAGCAATTGCAAAAGAACTATCTATCGACAGAGCCTTTGTTTTAACTTGGGTATTGTGATGTTAACTATGAACTTCGACCTATCATAGATTGATTAGATTTACGTAATCTAATGTAGGCTTGTTATTTATTTTATTAAGAACATTTAAAGGTCAATAACATTACATATCTACATTATAATATATAACCATCGACCAACAACGACGTAACCCAATAATAAATATTATATCATGTACTTACATAAAATAAATAAAGTAAAAATATTATTATAATTTTTATAGACACTAGAAAAACACACTGGCACACGGCACAAATAAAGCACAAGAATGTTAAATTATTACAAAGTAATTGCGCTGGTTTGCCCTTGTTTAAATTCATACCATTAACATTCAGTTAACACTTTTCTTCTTTTAAGCTATCTCCAACACGGAAAATAATAATAAATTCTAACAAAGATCCTTAAGATGTCCTGCATCCTTCTAAAAGCTCTCACGTCCCACAATCTGTAATGGGAACTTGACGACTGTTCCAACGTGAACCGGGACACCCCCACAGGCTTTGCGGCGTCCGGCGAGGATGGACTTTTGTTCTCCGGGATACGTGAACGGGTTTTATGCCTTTAAAAACACCGACGACATTATGTTCGTGTCATTATGTTCAGGATCAATCCGCCATGCTTTGTCCATTATAACGATGAGTTAAGACGTACCGATTTGTTTAAACAAATGTGAATAACTTAACAATGAACTTAGATAATCATAAATACATAATAATATATACATATCTATTGACGTACTATCTACTACATAAGAATTGGCTAAATATTCATTTAGAAACCAGCCGATAGATAAAAAAAAATTAAAAAGTGTCTTCGATTTATTTTTACAATCAACTGTACTTAAGACAATTGCTGATAAATTTATTTAGTAGGTTCAAATTAATTATTATTTGCTTTTTGCTTCTGCTTTATATTTAATTTGATGTTTTTTTTTTTGGAAATTTCTGCTTGCTTTTATTCAACACAATATCATAATCGAAATGTTTTATAAAATGGCTTATTTTGTACAACCTTTTTTACCCACCTTTTTGCACATGTTATTGCACTTTCCCTTATTCTATGAATTCAATGAACATTTAACCTAGTTTTTTTTACGCAATTTATCTTTCCTGGAAATTAATGTAATTTGTTTACCATCGAATTGAATGAAACTTTCCCTCGCTTTAATCTTGTGTATTTTGTAATTTGGACACAAAGAAAATAGTTCCTTTATAACTTGTATTACAGAATTTAATTTAATGTTCGCAATCACAATCATTATTTTATTCATTTATAAGGTCTCAAACAACTAGAAACTAGAATTTGTTAGAACAATGATTAAAACTATTTAAATCTCCACTTCGGTAGATCCTGTTTGGTAATTTGATTAAAAAGAGATTCCTTTCCTTAGAGCTTTGTATTTCATCCCCACCCCTGCGATTCGCTTTTGTTAAGTTACAAACAAATAATACCATTCTAATTTTCTTGTGTTTGTTTCCAGTGACCCCCACGGAGAACTGGTGGTGGCGTTGGATGCCATAGCACCGGGCCGAGGGCGGCGCCGCCCCCGCTCCTGCCCGCCCTCTCAACAACCTGCTGCCGCCCCCGCACCCGAACAAGGCCTCGGGGTTCCAAGAAATGATCCTGCTGAACAACCAGTCCTCAAAAAACTCCGCGTCCTTTCTGGACAACGGGACTCAGCTGCCAAAAAACTCCCTCGGATTCCACAACCAGCTGAAATCTTCACCATTTCAACAGGAGACGTTAGATGCCCAGTCTTTGAACCAGGTGTCTCTGTCCAGTACGGCGTCCGTTGCTCTCACAGCCTCCAGCTCTTCTGATGGCCTCGGAACTACTGAGTCCAGCACAACGAGCGATCCTGTCACCTCAATGTATGTCAAGTAATTGCATTCAAAGTCATTCACCTTACGCGCAACTTCGTGAAGATTCAATACCTTAAATGTTTTAAGTTTTAATTGGCCTTCAGATATCGTGAAAAAAATTAAGCACTCATTAGTGTTTTTATTTTTTAACTGCTAAACCGATGGAGCTTTATAAAAAGTGTCGAAAAAAATGTTTCTGCTTTCTTTAGGAGAAAACTCAACAATAAATGCAAAAAACGCAATTTGAGGTGGTGTTTAAAATCTTTAATTCGGTTAGTATGTAAATTGGACATTCTACATTTTAGTGTAAAATAAGAATAGACGTGTGTATAAACATGTTATGCAAATGTGTGATAAAATAGTTCTTATGTTTTATTATGTAGTTGGTACATAAACTATACTTATTAATACATATAATATTATATCTAAAATGTTACATAAATTGTTTGTTCCATTAGAATAACTCATTACGGACGAAGATGAATAAAAAAATATTTTGCCTTGCGTCTTAATGTCTTTAATCATATTAAATTATGCAGAATCTTCAAAATTATTGCTCTCAAAAAAATTACTTAAATGTGTGTTTTTCAAAGTTAAGAAAAAAGATTTTTTGCTATTTAATTGTATTCTTTGGAGCTAGCTTTTGATTTTTTCATTTTTTAAATTATCCAATTCTCAAATAGGTAATAGCTTAATATGTCTCATCTATATATATTGTAAATAATCTAACCGATTATTCACCGACCATTACAAAAAAACTTAAATTATAAAATAAAAGCACTAATTACTGTTATCCAATGTTCACTGTACATTTTAAAATTACACCTACCTTTTTAATATAATGTCCTCACCAGTAAGTCTGTAAAAAATACAAATTAAGTCTCTGCACAAATTGAAAACTGATTTAAATTAACCCATGACAATTTTTTTAATCCTTTCTGATTGTGATTTATGAAAAACTCATTTAAAACTAATTGGTGTACCGTTATTCGTACTTTACAATAGTAGGAATCATTAACCGCATCTTTGTATGTATATAATTATTTTATTAGGTAAATGTTACCACATATTGCATTATTTAATATTATTCTATTATATTTAACAAGCATTTGAAAATCAGTGTCGTCAACTAAACAATTAAGTTTTTAAACAATTAGTTTCTCACTTTTATTATTCAGATAATATTAAAATAAGTGTTTGACTCAAAAAAATTTTTTCGTGTAATGCAGGTATTCATTTTCTGGTACCTACCTAGTAAGTATTCGCATATTTTTTTAACCTTTTGGATTCAAGTTTATAAATATTGTTTTAGAATAAGTGAATCAGTCATAAAATATTTAGTTTAAGCTGCACATTGTATGAACCACATTTCCGTTTATATTTTTATAGCAATAATGATGTAAGCATATTATGAATTTGATGATACAAGTTTTGTAGACCTATACTTATTCCATTTGATATAATATGTATCACTTTTACATCACTGAACAAGCAAATATTTAATATTGACCACGGATGGCTATTTTTCTGTTAATATTTTCTTTATTTGAACTAATTTTATTTATTTTTTACAAATAACATGGATTAAGCCAAGCACAAAACGTATTAAAAAATAATAGATTACTGTATTGTCATAACTATAAAAAATGGGTTACCCGACAGTTGATCCACCGACAATTAGCCCCTGAAAAGGTATTTATTATAAAATTATATTTTTTTGTGAATTATTACCAATTTCAAACGAGAATCGACTTACAAAATGTTGGTATGAATATCAATTCATTTTATACACAGTGTCGATTTTTTTGTACTTTTACGCTGGTGTATAGAAAAGCAGGTTTTTCCTTGATTCATTTGAATGAAAATATGTTTTATACTTTTGTTATTCGGCGGTACATCCTCTCTGCACATCCTTTCGGGGTCACTTAGTTATATTTTGTGTAATTAGGTATACTTAATTTCCCTAAACCGACTGCATATTGTATATATGTACGTTGGGATCCAATTGTCGGCGGATCAACCAACTGTCATGGAACCAAAAAAAATACCAACAAATGGCCAACAAGAATGTTTCTTATTTTTTGAAGTTGGAATTTTTTTTTTCTGTCCAATAACAATTATTTGATTTACATTGAAACATGTTAAAATATTTTTTATTGATAATATAGTAATTTCTAAATATTTGAGTTGCGCGATAATTTTATTTCCCGGGCTATAAGCCTGAATCAAAATGATTATTTATTCATTAAGGAAGGGCTGTTTCTAAAAAGTTGATCAATTCATCAAATTTGGAGTAATGGGTACCGCCGCCCCGGGAACCATTTATTGGATAACCAACACCCCTGCCATAGGTCAGGGGTGTTGGTTATCCAATAAATATCCAACCCCAAGAGGTTCGCTACTTTGGTGTCTTAGCAGGAGTGCCCGTGTTCATGGGGTGAGGTTTGTCTGGATCTGGCGGCGGATGACTTGGATACACTGAACCCTAGATTCCTACCCACCCCTCTTACCCTTTTCCTTCCCAGAACTACAAAACTCCCCAAAGATGACAGGCCCTGAGGGAAATTATTTTTCTTAGGGCCTTCTATGTGGAGCTAATGTATAAAAAAGTTCTATTCAAGTCGGTTATATCTATTATATCATTTAGAATGTGAAAATTAACTTAAAATATTTGATGAATTGTTCAATTTTTTTTAAACAACCTATCCTAACTATTATTTATTTGTTCATATTATTGCTTAATTATTTTGTTATTATTTGCCTTTTGTACTCTCAATGTATCTACGTTAACTGACGATTTGTGAATTGAAGAAGTCGAATGGTAAGAGGATTGTAACATATGTACGTAGAAGTATAGAGAAGAGAATGGTCAAAACGTGTAATGTAGATGATAGATTGTTTTGATTGAATAAAAACTGTTGAAATAAAATAATAACCTAAATTTATTCCTTTACTCACATTTCCTCTAAATTAAAATGTATTTATTTGAGTGGTAGATACTGGGACTGGTGAAAGCAGTGGCGTAGGGTGGGTTCCAGCCGCCGGGGGCAGAGGAAAATTTCGCCCCCCTTTTATTTAGACTAAAATATATCGTCATTCTAAAGAACTTTTCGGCAAGAACAATCATCATTATTGTGTATTATACAGGTTTCAAAATAAAAAAAGTCATGTTGTTTTTTCATGATGTTTTACAATATAGTAATCACATTTATTACAAAAATTCTTACACATATCTATATAATCACTTACATTAATATAACGGGATTAGAAAACTTATGTTTATACCTTGACGATGTAATTTATAACCACTAAAATCATAGTTTAGAAAGCGTATACGCATATACGATTAAGTTAATATGTGTATTGGAACATTGAAGGATGATCCATCGATCAATAAAACTTTCTTAGTGTCAATGCATCACTCACGGACTTCCCTAAAGTTATTCTTGCTGAATATTAGTTATAAACAATCCAAGCACAAAATAAAATACGGGGAAATCCTACAATTCAGTACATTTGGTTTTTCCAGTCGCTACAATGAGCAATATGTTATTATACATTCATGTAATGAAAGGGGATTCACTGATTAAGTCACAGAAAAATTCCGTGCTCATTTCAATCGGTCCGAACCGAAAGTATGAAATGAGTCCCAAATTTTGACAAGATATTATTATTATTTATTGTGAAATTTTGCCGCCCCTTAAAAGTGCCGTCCCCAATACGCCTCGCCACTGGGTGAAAGGCCTCCATTCATTATTTATCGATATAGATCGACAGATAATAAATTTGTGTTGTTTTCAGAATTAATGAAAACTGGTTGCATTCAAGTGTCGAATAGACAATATGGTAATTTATGGCAAGTTTTGGTGAAATCTACAATATAAACACAACTTACTTATACGACAGAAATCAATCTCAAGTCTCCCACTGAAAAAAATAACTGGTTCCTTGTGAACTGACCGCTGAATTCTAAATAAATAAATCATTCATTTAAAAACTAATCTACACGAGGAAGCCCGCGGTTACTGAAATAGAAACGTGTATAATTTATTTGTTTATATTATTTTAAGATATTTAACCCCTCAAAATAAAATAAAATATATCAAATAAGAAAGACAAGCGATTTTGTTATTTAATGCATTGCATTTGTATCAAATTTCTGCATTATTTGATTGCTGATACCATTGCCTCTGACCCTCCTTTTTTTTTTGCTATTATTATTTATTGCCTATCTATTGTTGGTTAGTTTTCTATGATGCTTAATTGTGCGCGATGGATAAACGTTTCCCACAATTATTAGTGATCTACAAGTAGCAGGGGTGTATTCGTGTGTAACCAGGGTGGTGGTAGATACTCTTAATATCGCCTTTCATCATTCAGAGTTGAAGCTTGGTTTGAAATGGCTTTAGCTGTTAGTTACTAGATCTGTCATCAATCCCTTCGGCCTCAACATACTTATCTCAAATAGGAATTCCATCAGCTTCATAGTTCCAGATATCGGGACTGTGTGCGAACTGGACATCAAAAAAACGAAGTCATTCATTCGCATTGACATGTAAAGAGCATTCTTATTGTGTTATCTTGAGACCCTAAATATCTTCAAAAGCACTAGACTCTGATTGATTCCACTACTTTACCAAGAGATTTTAAATATTTATAATTTACAGCATACAAAGAGAAGTCTCTTGAAGACCCAGTTTTACTCTTTTGTAAACCGTCCACACAACATCCCTTAGAATTGCCCCGGAGCCTCTCGTGTAAACTTAATGTTAAAAAAATGATAACCAACCCCACTCTTTTGAATCGTTGTTATTATTTAGGGGTAATGTAAACATAAACGCCTTCTTTATTATCGTGAATAGCGGACGCTATAATATGCGTCTATTTTACCCTCAATAAAAATATTAGAAACCCCAATATTTTAAGCATCGCTGCCAAGTCCCGAACTTAGAGGCGTACGTTTGGTAAAACCATGTTTGACAGAATTTCAAATTATAAACAAATGCAGGGCTGTCAAAAAAAGGATTAAGAAATAGAAGTTTAGATGAAAAGGGCATATAGGTACAGAGGATCGCCTCCTTGCCTTTACTGTGAGGGGGGTACTAATATATTTTTTTACATTAGCTTCACACAGAAGCCCTGAGGAAAATAATTTTCCTCGGGGCCTATGTCAACTTAGGGGATGCTGTGTGGAGTGTCTTTTTAAGGAATGGAAGGATGGGAAGTTCTGGGAAGAAAAAAAATATGAGGAGTGGGTAGGAATCTAAGGGTCAGTTTGGCCAGGGAAAGACGTAGGGATCCATCCCTCCATCTGTGAAAGGCAATGGATAAAGAGAGAGTACGACTGGAAAGGTCAAAAGGCCTCCCTCGATCCGGCCCGCCAGGCGAGAGGTGGGTAGACAAGACCTGGACAAACCTCACCCCATGAACCCGGCCATTTTAGAAAACATAAATTATCGACTGGTACATTAGATTCTCTCGCTGTTGTTTTATGTATATTATTAGGTGAAACCAGTGCAATATTTGGAAGTGGGGTATTGCTGCCTTAAGTTCTTCCAAGTGCAGACGATTCATTTTATAAGTATTCGCACTGAATCCAAGTACTGCAAATGTTTATCCTTGACACGTGTACAAGTTACATTACTTGAGAAAAGCGACTAGTTAATAAGCTGCTTATATCGACAAAGAACTGGCGCAATGAGATGGGTGGCTTATGTTTTGATTTTGTTGTAAATTAAATGCCACTACATGAGGGGCCAAATATTTTTACGATCTCCCGACCACAGGCAGACGTGGAGAGATGAACAAGTGAACCTAGTAAAAGTTAGTTCGACGCTTTCGATGTTTTAATAAAAAAATGCTTTCTTTTTCAAATATTAGCATTATTTATTTAGGCCATCGATTATAGTAAACTCAAGGCAAACCTGTTTTTATCGATTTGGATCAATAATGTTAATTTTACAGCCTCGGGTGCATAAAATACCTTCATCTTCCATTGTGTTACCAATAATGTTGAAAAAATAAAATTAAAAAATTGCCACCTCTATCGTAGATTGTCCGGAATTTTTCTAAAGAATTCAATTACCAGCCCATCAGACAAAACCACGCTTTAAAAACATCCCTCAATGCAACACTAACAATTTGGGAGACGGGTATGGATACCCCCACCCCGGGAACCATTTATTTGATAAGCAACACCTTTTCCATTAGGTCATCCCAAGTGGTTCGCTACGTTGGGTAACTTAGCAGGGGTGCCCGGGTTCATGGGGTGAGGTTTGTCCAGACTTGGCGGTGAATACGTCTGCCTGCCTGCTGCGTGGTTTGCACTGTGCAGGATCGAGAAAGACTGGTTGAGGGAGGTCTGTGATGGATTCATACGTCCGTTATGCCAGGATACACTGAACCCCAGATTCCTACCCAATCCTCATACTTATTTCCTTCCAAGAACTTCCTCTCCTTCCTTTCCTTAATAAAACCCTCCACACATCACCCCCTAAGATGTAAGTAAATTATTTTCCTCCGGGCCTCCTGTGTGGAGCGAATGTTAAAAAAAAAGAAAAAAAACGTATTCATTCACCACGCTTCACAAATTTGTAACATTTCATACGGTGAAGCGTCTGGGAAGATCTTTTGGGAAGACAATATAAATTCACAAATTATTGGTAAAGACGACGGGGCTAAGCTCAATAGTTCTTGGTATCCGGTAATTGAGGGCTTCACCAAAACTAAACGCAGATAACCATTTTAAAATATACTGTAAATCCAGATTTTAGAGCATCTACATAAAAAAGCACACACTTCACCGTAATCTTCGATTAAACATCTGCCCTGATAATGGACACCTGAATGCTGTCGAAACGGAGGAGGTAGTGCAACACGATATAATAACCCAAAAATAAATCAAGGTAATTCTTTTAGCCTTAAAAATCTCAAAGTATGGGTATGCAATTTTACTAAACATTATAAAATATTATAATTGTTGGTTTACCAAAAAAAAAACAAATTTTAAAAAATCAGAGAAATCTTTAGAAAACTAAAGTAGAAAAGAGTGGTGAGGCTACGAAGCAGCGCACAAATAGAAGACCGATTATACTATGTTATTCTCTCGCAGGCTTAATCCTATAGATGTATGTGTTTATCTCTTTTTAGTGTCGCTATTTTTAGTTCCGTCGAGTTTCAAATCACAACGCTGCTAAAAAAAGATTTCACTTCAAAAATTTAAATTTTTTTCTCCACCAAAAGCTCTCGACTCTTGTTTTAATTCCCAGGGAAAATTCAAATAATTAAACAACCCTGTTTATTTATTCATAGCTCAAAAAAAGCATTATTTATTTAGCACAGGACACAAGTTGAAACCATTTATTTCGCTATGAAGATTTATGGGTGGAATCAAGCGCCGAGAAAAGACATGAAAGGTCGTCGTGTTTACACTAACGCAATAAAATTATCACAAATAATGCATAAAGCATTGTGTCGGCTGGCTTCCTCGCCTAATAGCGCTGGGGAGGATTTAGTTAGGGATGATACTTGCTTTAAGGGTGTTAAAAGTACCTACAACATATTATTATACTAACTGCTGTTGCGCACCCTGAACTGCGACCTATATGCCAAATGTTAAATCTATTTTTGGTTCAAACAACTAAAAGAATTCTCAGAATTCATTTGGTTCGGAACGCTCGTAAAAGGATTTAGATTTTCCCAATTATTATTAATTTATTATTATCTAATACTAGCTGGTACCCTGCATGCGTTGCTACGCCAAAGAAATTGTTTCTCCCTGCGTCTTTCCCATTCGTCCCGTTCCTCTTCCTCACCCGCGTCTCCTTCTCCTCTCGCGTTCCCACTCCGATTCCTCCACCTTCCCTCTCCCCACTTCACTCCCCCCCCTTCCCCCGTCCCGCCCATCTCCATCCCCGTCCCGCCCTCTCCCGAGTTCCCCTCCCCCCTTCCGCATTCCATACATTCAGTACCGGTACATTCAGTTTTCAAACAGCACGCGTCACACCTACTGCAATTTTTTATACAAATTTCATAACGCCAGAGCTCATAAGTAAAAACCTTGTCCTTAACAAAAAGAATAAAAAAGACGTTTTGTACAGTCGTTCGGAAGTTATGCGCGTACATACAGTATAAAATTAATTAGTTTGAGTAAAAACTGATTTCTAACAAAATATTTAAAGATAGGTAGTAAAAACAACAACAAGAAAATAACTGATATAAATTTATCTTTTTGTTAGTAGAAATATATTTCAAACTAGCTGGTATCCGGCATGCGTTGAATGCAATACAAATAAATAAATTGATTCTCCGCGCATGTCCTTTCCCCGTGCGTCCCTAATCAACCGGACCGTTGTGCCTCCCGGTATTATTTTATATCATATTTAAGATGTAACACATTGACACGTGCAAATAATATTTGGTTTAAGGTGAGCATTCGAATATTTTTTAACTCATTTTTTTTATTTATTTATTAAAAGGAATATTTACATTGGGTTTTTTTATGCCTGTCTCACTAGGATTTACCTGAGCCGAGACAGGCGTACAGGTTTATAAATGAATATCGTAGTTACAAGAATATTTAAGGTAAAACAAACATATTTATTTGAATAGAATTAAAACAGAAAGGTGATTGGAAGGGTGGGTAAATCTTATAAATATTGGAGATGAAATAAAGTAGTAAATTCTTTCTAATCTATTTATGGAGTTAAATTTGACAAGATTCTATTATTTTCATTTATTTTATATGGTTTAGGTAGTTTATTATCTCAAAACTTAGTATTTGGAGATTTCTGACTAATCGGCTGGAAGATCGGTGGTGACAGGTAATACATATGCGAAGATCAAAAATATATATTGTACAAGCGTTTTTTACATTCTCACAAAAACAGAACTCACTAAACAACATACATTATTGGGAAATAAATGGTGATATTATTTAGCTTTCAAAATATAAAGAGGGATATTTTATTATAATTTTAATCATTCATCTCCAATTTATTGGTGAATAGAAAAGGTTCACGTGGTTGGTATGTCATTGAATAAAGGTAAAAGATTAAATTTTGTAATTCGTTTCCGGGACTCAGGTAAAATAATCGATGGAGGTTTGATGACATATTCTTTTTATAAAAGTAAATAAAGAATATCTTTTCGAGTTCTAATAACAATACGACAATATTCAGTGTCATTTGATATTATGATTCTAATAATAGTTGTTTGTGTACCAAGTTAATAATAGGTGGGCGAATGCAAAGATTCTCAAACAAACAATGTTGAAGGAAAGAATCGAAACACAGGTCACTAAGTTGAACTTTTCCTAATAAATAAAAGTACATAATTACTCTCAATTTATATATCATTCTATTTACCTATCTATCTATCTATCTTCTATCTACTTATCTATCTATCTTCTTCTACTATCTTCTATCTTCTATATAAATAAAAACTAATCGCCGAAATGTATGCACGCGCATAACTTCCGAACGACTGCACCAAATTGGATAATTATTTTTTTTGTGTTCGTTATTGTCAGGACAAGGTTTGTATAAAACTACTGGTGAGCTCTGGCATTATAAAATATGTGTAAAAAAAATTCACGGCACGCGAGCTGTTTGAAAACTGAATGAACCGGGACTGAATGTATGAAATGCGGGAGGGTGGAGGGGAACTGAGGAGAGGGGTTCACGGGACGGGCGAAGGCGGAGTGAAGTGGGGAGAGGGAAGGTGGAGGAGGCGGTGTGGGAACGCGAGAGGGGAAGGGGACGCGGGAGAAGAAGTGGAGGCGGAAGGGGAACGGGACGAATGGGAAAGGACAGAGAAACAATTCCTTTATTAAATGTTATAGGAACGTATGCTGGGAACCAGCTAGTTAATAAATAATTTTAACAAAATCAGGTATTCAAACATTATTGAAACATTATTATGACATTAATTTATTTCAGGCGCTATGGATTCGATTTGTATTATTGAATAGTTTTTATAGTTGGAGTTCTACCAAAAATGAATATACGCACACATTTGCATATATATTATATAGGCAATTAAATAATGATTTTTTTTAAACTGATCGAATAAAATTTTGATTAAAAGAAGTATGATTTGAGAAAGGCTGTTCGAAGACACCCCTGAGGTACTACCTGATTGAGGACTTCTTTAACAAAGTAGGGCTGTTAATAAAAACGTAATAAAATAAACCTTTTACACCTACAACCACGCATGGGGTCGAATAGACGAATATTCTCACAAAGGAAGGACTATTAAAAATGAGTTACAATAACCCAAACAATATTACATTACAATATTTTATAATAAACAAGTATTTATGTTGTAAGTAATTCTTTTATTATAGGTATTAAACGCCGGAACATAGGTTTCGAAAAGCCGAACTGTTGAACTCAAGACCGAGTCGTAGAAGCAACCCGTTTTCATGTGACAAACTTTAATAGTGTACATACATCACAATTTGGGAGGTAAGTATGGCTACCGCCGCCCGGGAACCATTTATTGGATAACCAACACCTCTGCTGTAGGTCACCCCAAGTGTTCGCTACGTTTGTTGACTTAGCAGGGGTGCTCGGGTTCATGGGGTGAGGTTTGTCCGGATCTTGGCGGCAGATGCGTCTGCCCACCAACTGCGTGTTCTCAGGCTAGATCTGGGGAGACTGGTTGAGGAAGACTTTTTGGAAACATCGCCTTGCACCGCAGTAGGACCACCAGATTCCTACCCACACCGCATACCATTATCCTTCCCAGTTTTTCCTCTCCTTCCTTTCTTAAAAATACCCCCACGCAGCATGCCCAAAGATGACATAGACTTTGTTGGGAATTATTTTCCTCAACGCCTCCTGCGTGAAGCTAAAGTTTAAAAAAAATGTTGGGCGCGATTGGGCGTGTTTCCCGACTACGCACCGGTGCCGAAGGGATCAATGACGCTGGTTCAAGCATCTTCCATTGCAATACCGGTAGAACAAGGACAGCATATGTACCTGACGCCTGTGCTGTAAATATTGCAATCCGTTTGTTAAGATAGGGGAATCTATTAATTTAATTGACAACTCCCATTCAGCGGGCAGTTATCTGCTCACAAATAAATGTGCCTTCATCATCATCATCACTCTTAGCTCTACAACCCCTGGTGGGTCTTGGCCTCTTCAAGAGTCTTGCTCCACTCATCTCGGGTTTGTGCCAGCTCTCTCCATTTTAGAAGCTCCATAATATGCCTCTGAAAGCTCTGAAATATTCCTTAGTAAATATTAAATTGTTTTGAGATTTTCACGTTCAAAAGTAAAACCTGTAACATGATAACTAGCCATGAGGGTAGTACACGATATTTAAATAAAAGTCTGCAATAGGAAATTAACATTTATTGTGGTGCAACATATTATAATGCAATATAAGGTAGAGCAAAAGATCCTATAGTCAGGTCGTGACAGAAATAATGATATTTCTGTTAGTAATAATGTGGTAACATGTGCGTTGAAGACGCAATTAAATTATTTAAAATGCCGTCAAAACTATGATGCTTCTAACTAAAGTAAAAGGGCGCCAGCCAAGGAAGCAATCCTGGCAAAATTTATAAAATAATAAACCCATAATCTAAAATACAATCTTAATTCATTTGTCTTACAACGTGTTCCAAATTCCAGTTCCACCACCAGCGGCACGGCCGTAACATCCACTCTCACGAACGGTACTCTCACAACTCAAGATTGCGGGGCAAACTTGTAATCATGTTCTTCGCTGCTCGCGGCTTACCAACCTCAGGATAAAATAGTAGCGTCGTTGTCATAATTGTAATGCAGCAGTAGCTACCCGCTACAATACCCTCCCACCAATCCGAAATTTCCCAGGGGAAATTTCCACTAAGCCTCCTGGCGCTCGAGGAGAAGTAATCGACACGCAAATCCTATGTGGTGCGATCCAGAACACTCTTTGACCGAAGATACTGGTGCGTCTCCGCAGTGAGTGAAAGAGATGTCCAGAGGAAAACGTTGAAACCCTCAGTCCATGGTGAAGTAATGACCCATCGACTGCAAGCGGCATTCTTCCAGGACCAGGTTGACCAACTGGTAAAATTGTTTCTCCAAAGTGATGTTGGTGGAGAGCAGCTACAGGAATGTCTCCGGAGAACGGCCTCACAATTTGTCTTCTGCATGCTTCGCTGCAACCTAATTGTGGATATAGCCCGATAGCGTTGACAGAAGACAGAACCGAAGTATAATCTTGAGACAGCAAACAGCATCATGAGTGTCAGTGTTCTTCTTCAGAATTATGTAATGATAATATAATGCCATCGCAGCGATGATGTCCGGGGTCCATGTAGAACCACCTGCGATAAACCTCCCAACATGAAATGCTTCAGTTCAGCACCAGCGATGCGGAGAAAATTCTTGATTGAAGAAGCGTACACGTGGTAAGACACTAACAGCTGAACTAATCTTACATATTGGGTTACTGAGATACTGAAATCAGCTAACTTTATGAACTTAATAATTACTAAGCCAAAAGGACATTGAAATAGAATACAAATCTGATCCTGAATAATAAAATCTGAAACCCTGAAACCTAGAGACTAGACGCCCAAAATTAAATTTATAGAAACCCTAACTCGTAAACAAGCATCAGATACTGAAAATAAAGGATTAATCCAAATTTAAAAGGAAAACAATCATTGATTTTAAATAATGTGAACTAGGATGTAATTATATATATTATGTTCACCAATGTTTACAGACTAAAACAATATTTGGAATGTATGGCTATTAATTCATCAATTATAAGTATACTACTGCCCTCTGTTGAGCACGGAATGAATAACCCGAGATCCAAACCAATTCCAAAACTGTAATTTACGCTGCAAACTGCAGAAGCAATGCTCATTGAATTAAACTAAATTTAACCGACCAGAAATTTAATATTGCATAATGAGGTCTGGAGACGTGCCTTGAGCTCAGAGGCAGGTCCCGAAAGCTCAAAATGAAACACTAAACACTGACAATTATTATAAAACGATAGCTTATAAAGCCAAACAGAATAACCTTATTCTTATAAGATTGTAAAAAAAATTTTATTTTTTTTTCCATGCAGGAAGAATTTCCTAAAATATAAAAAAGTTCAGTCTCCAGCTAGTGGGAATATTATATAAAATGTAAAATTGAAGTTTTAAGCTATTACATGCTTAATTCTTGTAAAGTTGTATAATAATATTAGACAACAGAGTAATTTATTTTTATCAAATAACCAATTATGAACAATCTTTCGGAAAATTGACCTTGTTTGTGGGTTTCCTAAAACCCTAAATAGATAATTATTAGTTTCTGAAACTCTCGCCTGAAAGAATTCAAGGAAAATTTTCACAAAAGACTGAAATTGTTATAGCGAATAACCAGTAATATAATGTTATAATGTCTACGCACTAATGTATTATTAAACAAGAGTAATTACTTAAGATTTAACTCCAAACACTAAGCCAAAATATCTATAAATACTAAGTACGTACCAAATACATATTAATGAGAACAATATATGGTTTATCCCCAGGGAATCGAGATAAGCCACCTTCCTATGCAGGAAGTCAATATACCCTTACTACGTACTATCATCTTAAAATAAAAAAATAAAACATGTAAACAAAATTCAATGCCCGAAGATAAGAGTTAATTATCTTCGCGCGTTAAATCTTGAAATGACACATACCCCAACACATCGGAACACACAGACAAACACAAGCCCAAACAAACAACAAACACAAACAATGTGAAGACACAAGTGTCAAGTCGTGTCCTCACTTGAATGCCAAGACAATAATTGCATAACAACGGTGGAAGAAGCATGCAAAATTAAAACTAGTGTAACATACAGGAGCGCAATCTCTCTTGTAGATTTGCTTTTCCATTGAAAAAAAAATGCACCGCAGATCAACCGGTGTTTTCTGACTTCAGAATGTCTTTTATGTGGAAGGTACCCAACGCTTTCCCGTTCATGTCAGCCAATTGGTAGGCAACAGGGGAAATCTTCCTTATCACCTTACTCCTAATAAATTTAGGGGCTAATTTTGCAGAGAAATGCTTACTAGCATCAGACAGAACAAATGACCGTCTCCACACAGTGTCACCCACTTTGTATTGGACATCCCTCCGACGCAGGTCATATTGACGTTTGTTGCGTTCGTAGGACTGTCTCAGGGACGTGCGCACCTGCGAAAAAATGTCATTCAATTCCTGCAAATCTTGTGCCCATGAGTCACGTTCTGAAAATTTAATTTCTTCTTCATTGAAATCAGCACCTAAATAATCTTTCCCTGAAATGATAATTTCCCTACCAAAGTTGAGGAAAAACGGAGTATAACCTGTAACCTCGTGAACCGCAGTGTTGATTGCTAATTCAATTTCAGGAATATAGTTTGCCCCACGTTGGGCGCCATTTTGTAACATGATAACTAGCCATGAGGGTAGTACACGATATTTAAATAAAAGTCTGCAATAGGAAATTAACATTTATTGTGGTGCAACATATTATAATGCAATATAAGGTAGAGCAAAAGATCCTATAGTCAGGTCGTGACAGAAATAATGATATTTCTGTTAGTAATAATGTGGTAACATGTGCGTTGAAGACGCAATTAAATTATTTAAAATGCCGTCAAAACTATGATGCTTCTAACTAAAGTAAAAGGGCGCCAGCCAAGGAAGCAATCCTGGCAAAATTTATAAAATAGTAAACCCATAATCTAAAATACAATCTTAATTCATTTGTCTTACAACGTGTTCCAAATTCCAGTTCCACCACCAGCGGCACGGCCGTAACATCCACTCTCACGAACGGTACTCTCACAACTCAAGATTGCGGGGCAAACTTGTAATCATGTTCTTCGCTGCTCGCGGCTTACCAACCTCAGGATAAAATAGTAGCGTCGTTGTCATAATTGTAATGCAGCAGTAGCTACCCGCTACAAACCGTAATTAATTTTTGGATTATTATACATTATAGCGTGTCCTCCCTTCAAGGCAACAATGTTTCAAACGACGCAACGTTGCGACTTGTGACGTTACGCAACACGGCATAATATCCAATAGATTTTTATCCAAGGTAGCCTGCTACGCCTCAATACAAAAGATAGTCCCATCAAAAAACCGTGCTTTTAATGTTTTCTCCATTTTATCAAAAAATAAATTTCCTTAGTTATTATGACATTGTTCCGTTCCTAGTCACCTTTCTTAAAATTCACGACTCCCCATATTGTACATTCAGTGGTCTAGATGTGGAAGCTTTAAATCACATATTTTTGGTTGTCCCTCTCTAAATAAATACCCTCTCTTCTATCAAGAGTTATCTAAAATTATCTCCCTTCCATTCTACATCTCATCTCTTCTAAGTCTGAACTCGACACCAATCTTCCACATAATTCTGAAGTTTGCACGTTTAAATAAAATTAATATATAAATTCACGTTTCATTTCTCTGTAATTTAAATGATGGCCTAGAACAGCCTTGAAGGGTGAAAGCCAGAAATAATTGAAAAAACTTAGATTTATCACGATAATGCCTTATTTTGTTAAAAAGAGCATAATTACATTTATTCCTATAATAACATCCTAAGCAGACTAAAGTATGAATGTTTTAAAATGAATTCTAACTTATCTATACAAAAAAACGATAAATTAAACAAGAAACATGGTATATTATGTTTGTATACATTTCTAGACCGTTGATCTCCGGATGATGGGCACAGGTGTTTGGCGGGTTTCGGTGATTTCCATGGTAAACGTTCAGTAAACTCCCAGCATGTTATGTAACCCTGTTCCCCAACATTTTTACTCCAATTTTACTTATAAGTCTTTTTTTCCTGATTTGAAAATATGTTAGAAAAACCATTGATCTTCTTTCCTTGTGGTTTAGCTTACCTGTTATGTGCTGCAGGTCAACGTTTTAGAAGTACGGAAAAAATTTGACTTGCCCGAGAGACGAGGCGTCGCATCGCGTCGACTGAAAGAAAGTCGATTATTTAATCATCTTGTGCGTACTGATAAATCCAGTGTTTCTTATCAGGGTAGTAGAATAATTAATTAAGATTCGATAAGGGTGTTTGTAAACATTTTTTCTGATAACGTAGGTGGGTATTTAAGATCCCTGAGGCATATTATGTGTAATAAAACCATGTACCTACCAAATTATAAAATAGGAAGTTTGAAAAGAATGCCATATTATAGATGTTGAAAGAGTGTAAGCAGAATCTGTAATACCAACCTGTATTTTTAACATTAATTTCACACTGGAGACATTGAGGAAAATAATTTTCCTCAGGGCCTCTGTAATCTTGAGTGGATGGTCTTTTTAAGAAAGAAGAGGAATTTCTTGAAAGAAAAAGAGTATGTGAGGGTGTTTAGGAATCTGAAACCATCCACCCCACTCCAGTGCAATACGTTGAGTCGAGAGGCTCTGGGTGGAGAGATCAAAGGTCTCCCTCAACCGATCCGGCACGCCACTCAGCTGGCGGGCACACTCATCCGCCACCAAAACCTGGACAAACCTCACCCCGTGATCCCGGACACCCCTTCTAAGTCACCAAACGTAGCGAATCGCTTGAGACAATGGATGGCAAAAGGACGGAGCGCTCCAGCAAGGTATGGATCAAAATAATTGTCTTGTAAACAAAGAGTGTATGTCTCAATACTCACTGCCTACCTCTACGGAGAAATTGTATGATGGCTAGTTAGTATTGTGCGCATTATGTTTTGTGCAATATTGTGTTTATATCAATTCAATTTTTATCATGACCAAATTTGATCAGAAATTCATGATTTTTAGAAATTTATAAGCGCATTGTGTAGAGTTTAATGCAAATTGGCTCCACCGAAAACGTGCTACTCATTCCATGATTTTCAATAAATTAATGAAGACGCCTTGACGTCTTGCATCAATCATTTATTACCGCGCGTAACATTGATGTGATCATGTTTTATTTAAATAAAGCTCCATCACGTTTTGAAAGCTTTGTGCCAAGCGGGAACTTTTTCCAGGAATACCTTCAACACATTATCCCGAGGGGCTATAGAGAGGCAGCGGGCGGAGGGCACACCTCGAGGCTTCAAACACCCTTTGTCGTGTTCAGGTAGACTGGAATATAAGCAACCTGCTGCTTCTCTACAGTGAACTAATCTAAGCTTTTACCTGCTCTGCAACAAATACTTATTCTTCCTAAAAAACGCAGTTTTTTTACACTTTAAGGCCTTACCGGAACTTCATCGTGTTTTCGTTGTTATGCAAACTCATGGAACGGGGTGCAAATTATGTTTAATTTTGGGGACAATCAATTTTAAAGATGAACAGCGGCAGAAAATAATTCATTCAGTGATGACATTTTTTTACATCAGCCAGCCAGTAAAGGCTACTGAAATTTTATCAATCCAAAAACGTACCAGAAAGTAAATTTATAATTGAAATTCACAGGATACTTCACAAATATATTGTTTCGCTGGGTAACTTCGTACATACTCAAAAGATTACAAGCGGTAGCAATAAAGGGTTTTAAATCTGAATTCAAAGAAATTTTTTCAGGCATCCAGCAAGGGTCTCGGTCCATTATTTTATATATTAATGACATAGTGAATGTCGTAAAATACTCCAAATTAGAATTATTTGCCGATGACGCCAAACTGTACAAACCCATAAATGACCTAAATAATTGTATCAAATTACAAGATGATTTGAACAGCGTAGCTATGTATTGTGAGAATAACCAGTTATTTTTAAACGGTTTAAAGTGTCATCACATCATATTCACAAGAAATGCCAAAAAAATTGTATATCAATATCTGTTAAATGAAAACAAAATTGAAACCTGCTCCAATATTCGTGATTTAGGGGTGATTCTCGATAGTAAGTTACAATATCAGTGCCATATCAATCAAATAACAGATAAAGCAGTTAAAATGCTTGGTTTCATCGTAAGAAATACAGAAGAATTCACAAACACTGTAATTATCAAACAACTTTACTTTGCGTATGTATGAAGCCATTTAGAGTTTGCGTCAACTGTGTGGTTTCCATGTTATGCAGTACATAATATAAACAAAATTGAATCGATTCAGAAAAAAATCATAAAATACCTTTCTTACAAATCGTACAATCGATTTAATAATTATCTTGATGCAATAAATTTCTTCAAAATTGATGCGTTGAGTGTACGCAGACAACTCTAAGATGCGATGTTGCTAAATAAAATCCTAAATAACATAACCGACTGTCCTGAATTATTGAACAGAATAGATTTTAAAGTACCTACACGGAACACACGATCGTGTAATATTTTTAAGGAAAAACACAGTAAAACAAATTCAAACCAAAATGCTTGCCATATTAGACTGTGTTCAACATATAATAACATTATCTCTGATATAGATATCTTCAATTGTAACGAAAGTAAATATAAAAATTCTATCAAAATTAAATGAGTACAAAATTGAATAAATGTAATGATATATTTTGTACTACAATCCACCTGTTATACACATGTAATATCTTTTAATGTACTATCTTTTAATTGTTGTAAGATTACTGTTTAATTTCTAGACACACAATGTAATATATGTATGAGGAAATCTATAATTGGTTTCTCAGTTAGGTAAATCATACATGTATAAATTAATCATTATTGTAAACTGTTGATTTTCCTAAAATAAAAAATATATTAAACTATTTTTCAACGTAATCGCCGTCAAGATTGAGATATTTTTGTAGTTCCGGGCACCAGCTTTTGTATGTCAGTGTTATAGACCTCCGCCGCCAGCTCTTTCCGACACTTCTTCACGGCTTCGTCGACATCCTGATCGTTGGAAAAACGTTTCCCACCCAAAAACTCCAAGGTGACAGTCCGAAGGCACCGTCGGGTGAATAGGGAAGGTGGGTGACACTATCCCATCCAAACGATATCAGCAGCTCCTTTGAAACTCTCACGGTATATGGCCTGTGAAAGAGTGTAGTGAACTTGTGATTAAAGTATTGTGTGAGAGAGGCTGCGTGAAAACGAGACAACGGTAGATTAATAAATACAATGAATGGTCTCTCCCCATTATCATCTGGTTAGTTAATGTCTTTTGACTAATATTCCGCTATCCTAAATTCACTGTAAAGGTGTAAAGGTTCAATTTACAAAACGAGGAGAGTTTTCTACAACTGCTTATATTTTAGTACAACTCAACAAAACGATTTCATTTCGTCGTAATTATAAAGTTACCAGCGTAAACCTTGAAAGCGTAAACCTTGAAAAATTACGGGATATTATAATTTCATCTTTGAAAAAGGCGAAAAAATAAGCTTCTGTTAAAATATTACGTTAATATTAAAATATTACGTTAATATTAAAATATTACGTTAATATTAAAATATTACGTTAATATTAAAATATTACGTTAATATTAAAATATTACGTTAATATTAAAATATTACGTTAATATTAAAATATTACGTTAATATTAAAATATTACGTTAATATTAAAATATTACGTTAATATTAAAATATTACGTTAATATTAAAATATTACGTTAATATTAAAATATTACGTTAATATTAAAATATTACGTTAATATTAAAATATTACGATCACAGGATAGTCT
Organism: Limnephilus lunatus; assembly: GCA_917563855.2. Lineage (NCBI taxonomy): Eukaryota > Metazoa > Arthropoda > Insecta > Trichoptera > Limnephilidae > Limnephilus > Limnephilus lunatus. The sequence goes on from OU830599.1 coordinate 4,008,296, forward strand.
GAATTCTTGATTCTTGACAAATCGGTTCCAATTGTTTAAATAATAAAATATTTATTTCTACCTATCGCTTGACTGAATTCTTCACACAATTAGTTCCAATTATGAAAATGACACTTAAATTCAAAGAAAATTTGAGATCATTGAAACAGATTTGACTGGGACTCATACACAACCGTAATAACCATAAAATATTATGGCTTTAAAAATATGTTCAAATAGAATATAGACCAATAAACGCTAATTCTGAATATATAAGTTTTACTAAATAATATTAAACGTAGAGTTTTTAAAAAAATATTAAAAAGTGCATTTCTATAGTCTCGTTAGACACGCCGTCAAGTTGGTATGACTAAAATGTTTAGTAGTGACGTCACTGATTACCGTAAAGTCATTGTACGGGAATGTAGGTATGATACAAGCCATTGTATTAACAACATTTCATCTTATTCGTTTATTTACAAACTGTTTATAGAGATTTAGTGGTTGTGTTTATTGAAACATTATTTGGGCCTAAATAATTCAGAATCAAAAATAAATCTCTTATTAGTTTATCTCTGTTATTGAAAATATTCAAAAACTACTGTCCAAAAAAAATAGTAATGCTACTTCTAGGGAGATTCAGAATGGAGAATTTCAAAATGGCGGCGAGTCGAACAGCTGATTGCGCGATCTTATAGTAGTTGACGTGATTGATGACGTCACACAACCCACTATAGATACGGTGGTTTTCGGGGATCTTGAAAAATTAAAAGTTTGACAATTATTTTAACCATTAGACTTACTCTAAAAGAAACAAAATTCAATTATTTAAGATAGAAGGGTTCTCTATTAATACCTCCACTATTGCGATTTGCGATGATAAACTTCATAGCGTACCGTTCATAACGTAGAAATGTTTTTTATTGTTAAAGGGAGAGTATTGCTTTAAATAATTTCCCACGGATAACAAGGCTAGATTCATATTATTTGCCTGTTTTGCAAATTTCGTTTTTGCATAACGTCGGTAAGCATAATAATTTCACTTCGACATTTCCTTTTACGTCTCGGAGTCACAGAGGTCAAGTGATTTGCGCAGATCTATTTAGAAGATCGGTTGGTATTAATCTGATTGATGAGAGATCAAAGTGTATTTGTGATTGTTTGCCGATGCACGTTATAGTTTAATATTCCATTCAATTCATGACTGAAATAGTTCATCTACCTGTGAACTTCTGATAATACGTGAATTTATATGCCCTTTCCGTTCTGATTATGTATCGTTTCCTTAGATTTAAAGATCAGAATATCAAAAAGATGGAGCTGAACGGGGACATCACTTAGGACTTAGGCGATCAAAACATAACATTTAAAAAAAAATCACAGTGTGCAATTCACAGGCGATAGAAGTGAAACTAGAAAGTCACTAGATGTCGCTTTCTTTTCTTTTGCCTGTTTATTTTAAAGTGGTTTGAAGATTGGATATTGATTTCACAAAAATAAAAATGTTTATTTTTGTTGGATTTCGTAGGATTCGAACAACCTGGATATTTGTCTCTCTGGCCGCTGAGACTTGTCGAGCGCCTTGCCCGCTGCGCTCTCGGATTCTTGCGCCGAAGCGCAATTGACCGCATTTTATTAGAACCGAGATCCCGCCAAATAATAAATTTCAGGGACTCATTTCCTTTTCATCCGAATTTAAAATCACTAATGGGGCTAAAAAAGTTTCACTTAAATAATATTTATGTATTTAAACGCCATAAAAAGGCTTTTTACATTAAAATTATGCATGACATTGTAAGTATACAGTGGTACATAGGAGAATATTAGTAGTATTAGGAACAAAATCAGAATGAATGAGTTCACAAAAATAATATCGCTGAAGGATACAGTTGTTATTAGAAATACAATGAGATAATATTGAAAAGAAATACGTACTCGTGTAATAGTTAAATAATATACTAGGTTTATAAGACCTGACATAAAACAAAGTATGTTGTGTTTTTGATAAAAGCTAGTATTTAGGTAAAGGATAGGGGGCAGGGGGGGGTAGGGGGGGAGGGGGGCAGGGGGGGGGCATCCAGCAATCTCACGTTACTTAAAAAGAGTATACGAAGTGGCCCAAATTTATCACAACAAGGGGGATCTAGATTGGAAGAAAAACTGCTCACATAGTTATTGTATACCCCCCACACAATTATTTAATGTGCGTTACAACCAAAAAAATAATATGAAGAACTCTTGATATAAAATTTTATAAAATGTTGTAATGTCTAATAACAGAAAACATTTTATTTAAACAGAATAAAAATATGTAAAAAATGGTAATTTTATAGTAAGTAGAATCATGCAAAATTGTCAACATCAAATGAATCAATTAATACATTCGCATCTATTATTATAAAACATACCTATTTGTTTCAATTTGGGAGGCGGTATGTGTACCGCCTCACCGGGAACCATTTATTTGATATCAAACACTGCTATAGATCAACCCAAGTGATTCGCTGCGTTTGGTGACTTAACAGGGGTAGCCGGATTCATGGGGTGAGGTGACGGTAAAGACCCCTCTACACAGCATCCCCAAAGATGTCAAAGGCCCTGAAGGAATTATTTTTCCTTAGGGCCTCCCGTGTGGAACTAATGTAAAAAAAAATTCATTATTTTGTTGGGAATACCTATGTTTTTTTTTCCTAGATTAAAAGGACTAGATTCTTAAACTCGAGGGCAAGTATTACTTTGATTTTTTAAAAAGAGAAAAACAGTTATTCTAAAACTTCATAAAAAAACTGTTTTTCAATAAACAATGGTGACAAACAACAACTTTTAAAAGTCCAAAGCTCAAAAGCTTTTTATTCAGAGGGTAAAAAATCACAACCCTCTTTTTATCTCGAAAGTGGGCTTTCAACTTAGACTTCGAGCAAAAAACCAAAACACGGATTTCTCAAAAAAAAAACTTTTAAAAGTGGTTTTATTTTTGGTCCATGTAAAGTTTTTTACGCGAGGGTAAATTCAATTAACACCAATTTGTTTCGGCGCCACAAGAAAAAAAAGGTTCTACCGCTAAACCTTGTACCTATCATTCGTTTCTCTCTGATAAAAGCTTCTAAGAGTGTTTAGGTGTGTACTGATATAATAATGAACTGCTCATGGAACTGAATAACAACTTGACATTCGGTTCTTCCGAATCACCTCTTCACATCATCTATCAAACTTTCTACACTGATTATAATTATTTTGATGTTTTCTAGTTAGCAGTAGCTAGTAGCTGACATGTAAAAATTACATTAATTGCAATCAAAACATATGACATGATCGCAAGTACTTAAGGGAAAGGGTCACGAAGCATACAGTTAACCATCTCTGACAAGAAATTTTAGAATATTTCGGTAATAAACTTCTCAAATAACACGATTCAAACGATTTTCTAGGAATTATATTCCAGTTCAGCCGACCTTCAGTACCATTTAGAATTGTAGACTAAATTTGTGATGGGCAGATATTAGATATTATAACTCTGCAATAATTTCTTTAGAACTAATTTAAACGAGCGATGGAAACTAAATTGCAGGGGAAAGTTGTTATAGTTGTTCATCTCACTTGTATTTTCTTTGAACTCTGTGTAAAGTGAGTTCAAACATAATTGAGGTTCAGTTAGTTGATCGGAGATTCTTTTGTACCGTGCAACAATTTATTAAGTACACAACTTTCTCAAAACTTTGTATCGGTAATTTTCGTGTTAAGGAATAGATAAAATACGGTTAACGGTATCAAGAGCTTATAATGGGTATGAATAATACAGCATCATTGGTATGGTGCTCGTTCCTTGGCTGCTAATAATCAACTCTGTGCTAAGTGCAATAATTTGCAAACAACTTTGAACAGATTTACTGAATATCAATCAGTAAATATGTATTTATTTATAGGAAAATTGTTTACATTCCTTGAATTCAAAGGAACACCATAATATGAATGGAACAATGGACTTGCATTATTATTATATTTATGCAATTCCTGAAGATGTTTAACTCGCAATATTCGCATGTAAACTATAATTCCATTCTTTGTTATACACAATACTCTTGATATGCATATAACTGTCTTTTCCATAGCTCTTTGCATAATGTTACACACATCCCTCGATAGAAACTTCATTCCTTCGTTTTTCTTTTGCCTTACAGAAGCTACGTTTCCAACAAATTTTGCAAAGTTTTTCTTGGAAGGATCGGCGTCTTGATAACTTTGCAATTAACTAGTAACTTTCCTAGAATACTCAGCTTAAACCAACAAATTAAGTAGAGCTGCCTTCGGGCACCTGCTCATGTTTTACTATGCACAAAGCATACTGGTCTGACGTTTTCTCCTACAATCTAACTTTTAATATTGTTAACTTAACTAACGGGTAAGTAGCATTTACTAAAAACAGGCAATACTGCGCAGGTACAGATCCACGGACCTGATATACTATATTCACGTTTGGTGCTGGTGCACCTACAAGCTGCCTACAAGTACCCGGTGTCTGGTGTGAAGACGGTTTAATCTAATCCAAAGAAACGGTAAACCACGTAGTGACGGCTTTTATTTGATTTTTGTCTTGCAGCTGGCTACAGATCTTTTCTAGCGATTGGTTCGTTTGTATCCTTAATCGGTATTCCAATAAAGACGTTTTTTGTTGTCGATAAGCATTTCACTTTTGGTGTTAATCTGTGAATCTTTATTGATATAAGGCGGAATATTTAGTAATTCATTTTCCCTTTCGTTCCAATTCATTCATATTATTAATGGACTATGTTCGTAATTTAACACTACACATTATGTAAATATTTTTGTTTTGATTCGTATTTCGCATACTAATTTACGGTAATCGATTGTAGTTCGTAGTTCATTCGTTTTTTTATTATTATTATTTATTCATAACCTTCCTTATGCATTTGCCCTTGGATAAAATGGTTTCATACAAAATTTCAACAGCAATGTACGCATTATAAATTATAACCTATTTAGGTACTACGGAACACCAAAAACCGAAAAAAATAAATCCAATCATTTGTCCCTTACTGAAACTAGGTTTTGAATTTGGTATTGGCTGCGCGTAGAAGCGGTTTGCAGTAGTATACGTAAAGGATGTTGGCGACACTTTGTGCGTGCGGATTCATGTTAATAATGGTTCATGGCCCATCTCCGTTGTTTCTTTAATCCATGGTATTAAGTAGATACTCCTGCTGGCGGCGCGGCGCTATCCACTCTATCCAGATCCAAACCCGAGCAGATGAACCTTGCCCCGGTCTAATCAGATCACTTCCTGTATGTGGTTCGTCTCTATCTCCAACTATATGACTATCCAACTTGACTGTTGCTGTGCTTGTACTATTGTCGTGTGTTGTCGTGTGTGGTAAAGAGGACGCTGTTTGGTATATCTAATCATTATAATAAATGTAATAACTACAATAATACTTTAATGGCGACCGCGAGCGGCGAATTATAAAAGCTTTTGGACATGACAGCGCTCGGGAGAAAGATGTAGAAGAAAGTGAAATCATTATTATTCTAAACACGACATAGGGCTTCTCAAACAACTGATTAAAAATATTATTATTTACTATGCTTTACTATAATTTTTACATTTATAGAAAATAATACGAAATATAAATATAAAAGATATCAAGATTATTTTCGTAGTCCTCCTCACTAGGAGATCCTGTGGTGAGGGGAACTAGGTTCTAGATAAGTTTTCAGCATCTTCTATGGTACATGATTTGAGTAAGGGCTTTTCTTTAACTTCTATGATGATGTTTTTAATGTACGAGTCAGCTCTTTTTCCAATAGTTTCTTAATCCAAGATTTGATGTCCTTCATGTTGTTATTTTTTGTTTTAATTTGTTTGGTACTGTAATTTATGTTTTGGTTTTAAATTGGGAATTTGTTATATAACTTAGCAGCTAAAAATTCAGAGCTTCTTTGTCCAAAGGTATATTTAGTATGTCTATTTGCTAGGCTTTGATTTTATGATTTTGGGTATTTGCCACTGTGTCTTTTTTTGAAGTGATGAATCAGAATAATTTTGGCATAGATTTTTTGTATACTTGGAACATCAAACCGTTTAAAAAATTCTGTTGTTGACGACCTTACGGGGACCGTTAGTACGGTGTTCACAGTGCAATTCTTAATTATCTTTAGTCGCTTTTCATGATTTGATACTGCTGAGCCCCATTCTATTATTCCACGTTCCAAATGAGAGTGGCGATCAGATACCTAGTTGACAATATATTTCGCTTTTTTTTTAAGAAAAATATTTTTAGGTTTTTTATGGATTAGAGAAGTAGAGTTAGCTTTGAATAAACATTTTGTTATTGGGTACGATATTTATTTAAATCATATTTTACAGGCAACTGGAAAGTTTTGAAATGTAAGTATTGTAAAAAATGGTTTTCGATACCTACGATTTGCCGGTTCGTGATGGTAAATCGTACCACCGGTACATGAATCGTACCTAACTACAACATTATTTCAATTTAAATCCAAAACAATATGTACATTTTTAAATGTCTGGTTTACTGGTGCAAGATCATGCATAAATTTATGGAAACGATCGATCTGAATCCAGTCTCCTTTGGGTTTTGCCTTATCAAAATAATAATAATACAACTACCGAAGTTAAGAGGCGGAATTCCAATTTTCTACCGATTTATAACATATTTCCCTTGAACACTTTAAGTTTCTAAGTTCTTAAAAAAATATATGTTATTTTTCAAGATAATATCTGAAGATTGCTAGGGCCGAAACGTTAATTATATAAAATTCCCTCGATAGAAAAAAATTGCAAAGTATGCTCCAAAAATTATTATTAACACGTTTGTTTCTGTTATATTACAAGTTATATGTATGAAAAAAATCATATTGCTTCTTTAAAAGCTACTTAAAGTGTTACTAGAGAAATTTTTGCTCTATTGTAAATAAGTCGTGTTTTATTAAATATTTTCACAACTGTCGCTTACGCCAATTAATTATAAATCATATTAAATACATCGCGCTCGCTCCCACTAGAAGATTTGTATATCTTTCTTTGAAAACCTTCATTCGCCAACTCGAGGGCTCCGTAAGCAGACGTGTCGTTCAACGTTCTACGATCTACAGACGTGCGATTACGAGCAAATATTTTAATTTATAAAGATAATTTTACTCGTGTAAAGTATATCAGTTTATAAATATAGTTTTTTCAAAGATGGGAAATAATCGAAAGACATCTCGTGTTTCAAAGAAAACATTAAATCTCCAAAAAGTTCAACGCATGATGCAAGCTAATAGGTGAGAAAAAAAATATACAATATTTGATTTATAAGCTTATATTTATTTGAAACGATAATTTATTATTAAAATAAGTAATTAATATTTTTTATGTATTATGTAGTACAAATTAGTTATTCTTTTGTTTTTTTCAGAAAACATATTTTGGGAAATAAAACTAATTCCAATGCATTAGAAATTACGGGGTAAGTTTTAATATATTTAGTTTTTCTGTTGAGGAATACCTATACGATCGTGATTTATTTTTTAATTAACTTTCTACGTAAAAAAACACACACGTCACTTCACTTTTTCTCTAATGATGGACTCTGCAACGATGTCCGAAATTTTGGCTGAATAAAGATAATAATATCGTACGAGCTACCCAAAGGAGGAACGAAGCCAACAGCTTTGAAAGTTCTGAAACTGTGGGGAATTTAATTTAATTTAGTGATGTTATTTTTTATGTCGGAAGGAGGTCCTGAAGAAAATAATTTCCCTCAGAGCCTATGTCATCTTTGAGAATGCTGTGTAGAGGGGTCTTTTTTAGGAGGAGGGAGTGAACCTGTCCTGAACCGGTCCTGAACGAGCCGTAAAACGACCCGTTCTTATGGAACAAATGTCAACTACAAATTCTACCTAGAATTAACTTTATTGTAAATCTTTTGATTAACCGTACCTAGGTGTTCTATTTTCAATAAACTCTTTCATTATATTTCAGATGTGAAATCTATACTCCGCTGCAGAATGTTTTGCCTGAATCTTGTAAAGATGTTAAAGCACCGAGGTAATAATACAATCATTTGAGCCCTTTACTGTTTTTTTAAAATGTCATTTCTTGAAGTGCAGTTACAATCAATGATTTTATTTTTGTCTAGCTTCCACGAACAATCTGAAAAGCCAATACCTAAGGATTTTACTCGTAAACAGAATATAGAAAATGTAGAAAGGTAAAACGGATTTAAGATTTTCATTGAAATTATTGTGTTGTGAATTATTTTTTTTATTATTTATTACTTATTTTTTCTTTACAGTTTATCTGATGTACGTGTCTACATAAATAAGAACAAAAACAAGGCCATAAACAAGAAACTTATCGATCGAAGTGGTCTTTCGCAATGTACTGACAATAGGTATGTTGTAGTGATTTATTTGACTATTCCGGAGAGATGAATTATTAATCTACAAGCTATCTGTTTCATGGGAAAAAATAGCTGCTTCATACGAAAAGAACAATCTTAAGTAATACAAACATACAAAAATTTATAATATTTTTATATAGGCATTCAAATCAATGTATTCTTTCATAAATCGATGTCCATTTTTAACGCTGATTTTGCTTTTCTAGGTTGGATAAAAATGATACAGCCGAAGGAGGACAAGAAAGACGTATCGTCGATATTTTTTATTTTATTGAGCAGCTAAAATCCATATCGGACCATCCTCCTTTTGGATGCGGATTTGGAAACCTTATTGTCATATCTGAGAAAAGATTTGGCCTTATGTCCAAAATACTGTTTGAATGTAACATGTGTCGCACCAAATTTACAGTCAACACATGCGACCCAAAACCTAAACATACCATGGACGTCAATGTAGCAGCAGTATCGGGGATGACTCCTGCAGGAATTGGGCTTGCTCAACTGTCCGAGCTTTTGACGGCTGTTAACATACCCCCGATGTCCCAAAAATTGTTCAACAAGAAAAATGTGTTAGTGTCAAGGGAGTGGGAGAAATGCGCGTTAGTCGCCATGGAAGTCGCAGCGGAACGAGAGCGTCAAGCAGCTATCGAAGAAGGTTCTCTGCAGGACGGAGTGGCAGTGATAGACGTGATCGCGGATGGCTGTTGGTCAAAGCGATCATATAGAAAAAATTATACCGCCCTCTCCGGTGCGGCAGCAATTATCGGCAGAAGATTTGGAGAAGTTTTATACCTCGGAGTTAAAAATAAATATTGTTGCATTTGCGCAAGAGCTGAGAACCAAGGAATATTGGCTAAAGAACATGCTTGCTACAAGAACTATACAGGACCTTCAACAGGAATGGAAGCTGAAATTCTTGTAGAAGGGTTCAAAACTTCAGTTGAATCATATAATTTGATATATGGGCGGCTAATAGCGGATGGCGACAGTAGTACTTATCATAAGCTAATCCAAACGAGACCGTATCCAAATTACACCATCGAAAAAATTGAGTGTCGCAATCATTTGCTTAGAAATATGTGCAACAAATTATCCGCTTTAACGAAAGACACAAAGTATCCTTTATTTCAACGAAAGATGATCACCACACAACGGGTACTGGCCATAAGAAAGGTGATTTGTCACGCCATTCGAGAGCATAAACAAGGATCTGAGAACTTATCAAACAGAATTAATAACTTAGCAGAACAGAACTTGGCAGAACAACGGCTCTCGTAAGTTTGCCGAAGTGCATAATTCGCCGTTTCTATCCTAGTAAATATTGCTATTATACGATTAAAGGTTTTCATACATTTTCAAACATCATCAAACCTCTTGCGTTTGATGCAAAGATCCAAATATTATGCATACCTTCATTCTACGCCATAAGGCAGAAGGAACAAGTCTTTTGGCGAGGTTATCACTTTTATATCACTCCGACAATAATGGTTTTTGCTTCTTGATGTTGACTGAGCACTTGATTGTAACTGTTGCTGACGTCTATATCTACATATATATAGTGTATTAGTTCTGTTTGACATGTACTCCTCAATATCTTGTTTATGCTCTCAAATACGTTACAAATCACCTTTCCGATGGTCAATATCCATTATGTGGTGATCATCTTTCGCTGATGTAAAAGGCTATTTTGTCTTTCACATTAGCGAATAATCTTTTGGAGTGAATAATTTGTTGCACAAACTTTTGAAGTAAATGATTGCGACACTCAAATTTCTAGATGATTTAATTCGGATATGGTCTCGTTTGGATTATCTTACGATAAGTAATGCTGTCGCCGACCAATATAAGTTGCATGTATCAAGTTATGCGATTAAACGGAAGTTTTGGACCCTTCCTGTATAATTTTTGTACAAAGCATGTTCTTTAGGTAATGTACCTTGGTTCTCAGTTCTTGCACAAATTCAACAATATTTATTTTTAACGCCGAGGTATAAAAATTCTCAAAATTGTCTGTTAAAAATTGCTATATAATTTAATCTATATGTATGATCAATTTGCGATCACGTCTATCACTTCCACTCCATCCTGCAGCGACCTTCTTCAATAGCAGTTTGACACTCTCGTTACGCTGTAACTTCCACTGTGAGTAATGCGCATTTCTCCCACTCACTTGAAACTAATACATTTGACTTATTATACATTTTTGGTACATATGGGATATGTTGACAGCCATCAAAAGCTTGGACAGTTGAACAAGCCCAATTCCTTCAGTCATCCCCGATACTGTTGCTATATTGACGTCCATTTAGATTTTCGGTCTCAGTTTCTGTAAATTTGACGCTACACATGTCCACACTCCAACAGTATTTTTGACATTAAGCCAACTCTTTGCTCAGATTGACAATAATGTTTCGCTCGAAACATGTTTAGGGCAATAAGTTTATAGTTTAGGGTTCTTTCACCGTATTTATTGGGACATTTCGGAACCACCTATCTCTTCATTTTGAGTGAATCTTGTAATATGTTAGTGATGAAATTATATTTGACAATTTAAATAAATAATATTTACAGAAGTTAAAAAAAATTAAAGTTCATTGAAAGCTATTAGCTATTATAAACTATTAAAAGGAGTAGTAGCAAAAATTTCTTAAAAAGAAAAATAAATAAAGCCCCTTTCGCACAAACATACAGACACTGCTTTTTAATTATTAAAAAAAAAGATTTTTGAATATTATTTTATTTTGCCTGCATGTTTTATTACTCTTTTTTAATTATTGAATTGTTTAAATGAATAAATAAATAAATACAAAAAAAGTCTTCTGATTTGTAAGTCCTTAGGAGGCACATAGGGTATTTCTATCTATCTTTATAATATAAAATATTTTATAAGCATAAAAATGTATACGTGTATATAATTTATATAAATGTACAAAATTAGATATTATATGTGTATAAATATTATTTTAAGCATATTATACAAGATATCGGGAGTAAAGTGCATAAACTTCGGGAGGTGATTCACCATATAGTACAAGTAAAAAAGAAAAAAAAAATACTTGTTTGGAATTCCAAATTCAAAAATATATTTAATTAATTAAATCTAACCTATCCCCACACTTTGACAATCACCGTCGTTTTAAAGTTCGTGCTCTAACTGCCGGTATTCAGCCTATGTTACTAAAAAGGATTTTGTTTTTCTATAATTGCAACAGATGTCGCTAATGTAATTCAGTCTTTTGAATTAAAACTATTTCAACGCGAATTTAGACAGTGACACCTCTGTCGAATTCTTTTTAAACTAAATATTGTTAATTTTGTGGGTGGTAACCGAATCTCAATTCTTTTGATGGAAGGCTGGCCCTTAACTCTTCGTTCTCCGCTTGTAATAGCTCCAATTTATCTCTTGCCACTCTGTCCAATCATTTTCTGGGGCCTCTTCTGGACCGTGGAAAATCCCGATTAATACATGTTGTAGATGGTGTTAGCTGTGATTTTCTTTTCATTAATGATTTTCTCCAACGATATAGTGTCCAATCCTGTACATATATAATATTTCATTAAAATAAAGATGCATTTATCTAATCACAAAGCGCGACCCACTGTTTTGGAAGACTTCTTTGGCCGTTTAAGCGGCTCCCTAACTACCGTAGAAGAGGTTGTTTGTTGGGAAACATTGGTAAGATGTGCACAAGTGATAATTCAATAAATATGACTCGCGGGTCGGGGGGCACGTCCCTGTCAATTACTACATTTTTATTCTTCTTGTAGATTTATTGTCTCTTGGGAAAATAACTTAACTGACAACTAAACAAAGTAATGTTTGTATGGGCAAATTGGTACACTTTTCTAGGACTTTTTTTTACATTAGTGCCACGCAGGAGGCCCGGCGGAAAGCAATTTCCATCAGGGCCTGTGTCATCTTTGGGAATGCTGTGTTGGTGGGTTTTAAAGGAAATGAAGGAGGGGAGGTTCTGGGAAGGAAAAAAGAATGATGATTGTGTTCCAAGAAACGAAAGAATTGAACACTTTCGAAGGAGACATTTACAATACTAATGGACATAGCCAATCATTTGTATCAACATGTTTTTTGTATAGGTAAAATATTTTTTAATTCGAATCCTTTGAATTATTCGTATTTTTTGTAGATAAACTCCAAGACCTAGAATTATTTGTATGTTTTTTTATAGAAAACGTTATTTGACTTTAAGTTCTCGCGTCCATTAGAAGTTGGAAGTCAGGAGGCTCATAAAGAAGTCATTCGCAATAAAAAATTTTATAGTTTGGCAGTTAAAATAATAATATGCTTAACGTCAGTTATTCATAATTATGAAGAGAATTGCCCATTGTTTATAAATACGTTGCATAATATTAAATGCCAACTTCGACACGGAAGTCCAAATATGAATATTAAATACAAATAAACATCTGGCGCATAGTTATATAATAATGTTGGCTGCCGTCGAAAACAAAGACGGCTATTCGTTTAAATTTTTTTACATTAAGGTATTTTTTAATGAAATACGCGACATTATCTGTATGATTCAAGTATTTAGGTTGCTAAAATGTATCAAGAGCTGACCTACAGATATGACATCTTCAATTTTTGTTCCTCATTGAGTGAATGACGTCTTCAATCTTTGTTCCTCTTTGAGTGAATGACGTCTTCAATCTTTGTTCCTCTTTGAGTGAATGACGTCTTCAATCTTTGTTCCTCATAGAGTGAATGACTTTTACAATCTTTGTTCCTCATGTCTAATTTTTAGGATCTTTGAGTTTGGTCATATGACGAAGTTATACTTTTTCTCTGTTGTATTTAGTCGGGGAAGCCTCGACACTGATACGACTATTTACCTGTCCACTAGTTCTAGAAATGAGGGTATCCTTGAAAGGTTCAGCGCCCTTGAGGTGATTTTTCACAAAAACGGCGCTATATAAATCGTCCAAATATTATTATTATTATTATTAGGAAAGGGTAGTTCTAGAAATGCGCTTTCTCAAAATTTAACTGTCGAATAATTTAGCACTCAACTAATTTAGACGTCCTATATCATCATTCGTCATCGAAAATTGCGAAATAGAGTTAGCCAATTTTTTTAAGCCCCGACATATTAAGCACATCACGAGGAGTTTTCGATGCACGAAATAAAACCATTATAAAATTCTAACAATCAGAAGGAAGATTGATGAATGACGTAGTAACGCAAGACGCCGCACAATCAGGCATTGGTGCAACTCGGTGAAAACCAACTTAGAGCTTCATTACCTGTAGACTCTACAGGTAATAAAACTGATATAACTAACAGAGGGGACCTAAGACTGAAATTAACTAAGTTAGTTCCGAACATAAAATTTGTAGCAAGCGTAACTGAATTTAAAATTTAAAAAATGAGTTAAGCGTCAAGATGTGTGTGTGTGTTTGCAATAAATTTCAATTGTCACTTGTGTTTTATTATTTTTTACTTTTTATTTTAATCTACTTAATCACATTTTCAATTTGTGTTTTGTGATAATTTCAGTTATAATATATAATATATATGTGTTAGAAAAAGTTTTATTTAATGACATTAGGGGTTAACATGTTTACAAAACATATTACAATATGATTTGAAAATTTACCTGCTTTTTTTAATGCTCTAATAAGTGATGTACAAAATATTCGTGCTTTTATGAAGACCTCACTAGGTAATTACTTTTAATTAAAAAAGATGCCGTTGGGGCGTATGGCTTTTGAAAAGACTACGGTGGGGCATAGCATAAAGAACTCTGGGAAACACTGCTGTAGAGTGAAATTTGTCCTAATGATTGCCAACCATTCTGAACTTAGAGACTGGTTGAAGGAGACCTTTTGACCTCTCCAGCAGGATTCTCTCAGAATATCTTCTTGCATAGATTCATGTCCGTTAATTCTGGACACACTGACCGCCAGATTCCTGACCACCCTACAAACTTCACCCTTCAAAAGCCCTCAAGATGACAAAGGTTCTAAGGGGAATAATTTTTCTCAGGGCATCCTGTAAGGAAATAATGTAAAAAAAACTTTATACGAGAAGGCATTACGAGAAAGAGAAGAAGCTTTTTTGTTAATACCACACAAGAGTCTCAACTGCCCCCGTCTGGAGCCAGTGAGACTATGGCATGTTGTGAGGCTGAAGGTATTGGAGAGGGAGATGAGGAATAGAAAGGTGGGGAAGTACCTGGTTATTCAGATCTGGTCACCAAACACGGCCAAACCCATTTTAAACAAAGTTTCAATTGTGAATGGTGGTCTTACACCAGGGCGATACTGAGATCATCTTCCACTCTGGAACGTGCCGCAAATATACTATATATTATTTTTCATGAATTAATTGTGAAACAACAGAAATTAATCAAATAAATTTTATTTGCGCACGCCGGGATTTGATCCCGCGACCTTCGGATTGCGAGTCAAGAGCCTTACCCCTCAACCACGGAGGCTTGGTAATTTCAAAGAAAATGTAAATCTTGCCATACTCGTATTTCAATATGAAAACATTTTCATATATTCTGCAAGAGCAGGTCTTGTACCAGGGCGACAAAGAATGTAGCAAGTATGTCTCCCGGTTGCCTGTCACCGTCAGTTTCATCCATTCAATTACCTTGTGACTTCTTGAGACTTGCGACTTGTCCAACATGCCTCCGTCCAATACCGTTTAGTCAGCGCTGAGCGATTATATCCGTAAATCCTCATATTGCTTCACTCAACCAGATGTTGCATTGCACTTACATCTTACATGTATATTATAATATTATGTTTAAGATGGAAACCGGAATAAAAAACCTAAGTCGTTAGTTAGTACGAGTAGTTAGCAGTAATGTTTCTAATGGTGCTCGCACTCTCAGATTTAATACTAGATCATTACTTTTGCTTTTTGAAAGGAAGATAAATGTGTTCATAACAAGCGATTATACCTGCTATAGAATGGTGCTTATATTTTTGAAATCATCTATTTGAATTTCACTTTTGATTTCTTGATTAAATTAATGTATGAATGAAGTGGAATCTTGTAAATGTAAATTAACCCCCTTCCCGACATCCGATCGAGCTGAAATCGGCAGATAGATTCGTTGTCATTGACAAAATTTTCTTGTTTCTTTTGATAGCGATTGATTCCGATCACTGAGTGGGAAGGTTCAATCCTGAGCCAAACCAATTTTTTTCAAGTCAAAAGGCATTTAAAAATAGATGTAAAAAAGATTCATTTTTTATGTGTTGATTAATTTTTTACAATTTCGTAAATAATGCTGCTTTCAAAAGAAGGTCGAATAAGGAAAATCTAGAAGATTTTTTAAATAGATTTCTGAAGTGTTCCAACAATGAGCACGATCTAATTGAAAAAAAAATTACAATACCTCCTTAGGGAAAACAATTTCCCTCGGGGCCTATGTCATCTTTGGGGAGATGCTGTGTGGATGTTTTTTTTAAGGGAAAGGGATGAGAGGAAGTTCTGGGAAGAAAAAGGGTATAGGGATGGTTAGGATTTAATAATAATAATTCAGTATGAATCTGGCGGTGTGTTCAGGGGTGACGGTAGTACGAATCCATCACTTCCACTGCGGTGCAAGGTAAAGGATCGAGAGAGTCAAAGGTATCCACCAGTTTCTCCCGATCCGGCCCGCTAAGCCCGATGAAGATGACATTAGAGAACATAGATATACCACACATGTCGACAATAGATTTGTTTTTCTAAGAAAAAAAACATATTCCTCTAGGGGCCGCAACTCGAATTTCTACCGATTTCTTACATATCTCCTTTAAACATTTGACGCTTTTTAGCTCTTAAAAAAATATATGTCATTTTTGAAGATAATGTCTAGATGCTGCCCAAGCCGAAACGCAAATTATATGAAATTCCCTCGATAGAAAAAAATCGCAAAGTATGCTCCAAAAATTACGAAAAACAAGTCTGTTTCTATTATTTATTTATTTATTTTATTTTAGGGAAATCAACAGTTTATAATGTGATTAATTTGTACATGTATAATTTACCTAACTGATAAACTAATTATAGATTTCCTCATTATAATATAACATTGTGTATCTAGAAATTAAACACTAATCTTATAACAATTAAAAGATATTAGATTAAAGATATCACATATAATAGGTCATTACCATTGACGTATGATATCTGATCGAAGGTCATTACATAATATATCATATGTTTATGCAGTTTTGTACTCATTTAATACATTTTAATACACTTTTGATAGATTTTTTATATTTACTTTTGTTACAATTGAAGATATCTATATCAGAGAAAATATTGTTATATGTTGAACACAGTCTTATAAGTTATATAAATTATATTTTTTTACAAGAGATTTTTGCTCTATTTTAAACGAGTCGTGTTTTATTAAACATTTTCGCAATTTTCGCATCGATTTTGGCGGTGTAAATGTTAGCGCTCTCCTCTAACATTCGTAATTTCGTATCTCTCCATCTTCTTCTTTTCGAGCCCGGTTGCGGAGCCTTGAATTCACAATACACGTAATATTGGTGACACATTGGTGGCTTTCGACCTACCTATATACGGATTATGTTCCAAGTTGTGCTAAGCTCGACATTCCAACTTATTCAACTGTAATCAACTGATATACCGGACCTATGTCCATTGTCCATGTATATGGTTCATAATATTGCTGTAGGTAAATTAATTCGATTTTCAGTAACAGCAAGATTTGTCTCTTGTCCTGCATGAAAATCCGAACCATTCGGTTAGAAGTTTATACTCCATCCCATCAGACTAAACCAAGATACAGAATTTAACATGCAAACTCTTGTTTGTACAGCGGCCTCACTTCCTGCAGCAGCCTTCGCTGAACTAGACGTTCAGACTTGCACATTGCATAATCCGAGTCTTGAATTAAATTACACGAATCGGCGTCCGAGGTTTGACTTTGCAATTTGCCAAAGATCTCGGATCACTGCCTCCGGGGTACACGAGCGCAGTATCCTGCCATTGGTCGTTGGTTCGTTGGTCGCCAGGAGACGGTCGTGAAGTCCTGCTAGCTCAGTCACTAGGTAACTATCTGGCCGGGGCAGGACCTCCTCTCCAGGATTACAGAGGGAAGAATCCGTCTGGGAACTGGGAACGATTACTAATGATATTAATTTTGACGTTCGTATGGCCGACGCACGTCACGAATCGCGGTAAGGCTGTATCAATAGGCCAGTTTTATGGGATAAGATTTCACAGGTTTGCTTGGTATTCTTTGCCATGCATGTAGGTAATATTGTTAGCGCATTACCGCAAATTGATTTAACCGTAAGTACTTCACTCAATTGATTATCGAAAATATTAATAAATCACTTAACACGTCGTACAATTAAAAATTTATTTTTTTCACGGGGCCCTGAAAAAAATCATTTCTCTCAGGGCTAATGTCATCTTTGGGGATGCTGTGTCGACGGTATTTTTAAGGAAGCGAAAGAGAAGAAGTTATGAGAAGGAAAAGGAAAAGAGGGGTGGGTAGGGATCTAGGGTTCAGCTTTCAGTGTGTCCAGGTCATCCGCCACCAGATACCGACAAACCTCATCCCACGAACATGAATGGTTAAATAAAATCAAATAAATACGTTAACTCAATGTGACATTACCAATGTGTATTAAACACAATATTTAAAAAAAAAACTCGATAATAACATTATTAAATTTGATTTAAGTAATTTTTTTTTTTAAAATAAAACTGAAATTCTGACGTAAACATTTTCTTAATTCATTTTAAGAGTTTGGTTCGTTGAAATTTTAATTTCACAATTTTATTAGTCCATTTTTATGAAGAAAAAAAAAATAATATTTCAAGCGGAATCGCCATTTGGGGAATCTTGTGAGACTGAAGAAAGTGAGGGAGAGATTTGAAAAGCGAAAGAGGAAATGTTAAGAAATACCTGAAAAATCAAATCTGGTAATCAAATATATCTTCAGACAAACATTCCCAAAAAGGATAACCTGACAATTAGATGCTTTGGACTAGTGAATTGTGATCTCCCACCAGGGTGATTCTGATATCGTCTTTCGCTCAGGAGCGTTGCAGTTTATTAGGACTTTTTAAATTCAAATTCTATGTGTGAATGACACGAAACGATTTTAAAAAATATTTTATTTGCCCACTCTGTGTTTTGAACCCTTCGACTATGATGAAGAATTTCTGAACGTACAAAATATGTTATTGTGATGGATGTTCGATGATATGTTCATAAATTTATAACTATGTTACGGTGGCCGACATTATATTCGTTGGTTTTTGTGAGACTTACGATCGTTGTTCCCAACTTTTTAATCGATCACGTGTCCGATCAGCCAAGGGTTTGTTTAGTAAAATTCGATTCGCCTGGCGGCCGGAGAGTTGGGTTGGGAAGAGCGTAGGTATATGAGGAGTGTTGAGCCAAAATTTCAGCTCACATTTGATCAGTAGGATTGGGAACAACGGACGTTATATATAGACTTTTTTTTTCTTTATCTATTAAATCTTTTTGTGAGATTGAGATTGGCAACTTTACTACCTACATCTTATTCAGCGAAAATCTGACCATTTTCGACGAAGCCCAAAGTTTCGAGCATCAAACTAAATCTAGCTTATCAAACTATCCGTTTTGGTAATCCTCTCCTCGGGTTTATGTCTTCATGCACCATGAACAAAACACACACAACACACAACACAGGTACAGACAGGTCCAGCAATGTGGGTAAACACCAACAGTAACTATGTAGATAGTCCGATAGCCACGTATAGGTTAAACTCAACCGTTCATTTACTAATTTAGTCACGTCCCATCAAAGTGGACGCTTTATTTTTATAAATAGAGATTAAAAAGAGTAAAGAGACAACTACAGCCTTTGTAACTTTATTCGTCGACAGAGTTATTTGACAGCAAGCGAGCGTTTTGTTTTAATACTCTCACAGAGATAGACTTCAAAGAAATAGAGATAAAGTTATAACAATGTCGGTCGTTGCATGGTTCAAACATACCCGTAACAAAGAATCATAACAACGGCATTCCTTATAATTTTCATCTTGACGTTCGGATTAAATCTAAACTATGATACCAGTATAAGTATCTACCACTTTAATTAAATAACTAACTATGGCGCAATTTCTCTGCCGAGTTAGACAAAACGTATAAAACATTTTTCCCGCTCCCCAGGAAAAAAGAGAACAATAGGTACTCATAGATTACATTCCTGGAAAACACAACAAAATGACGTAAATAATAAGTTGTTGTTGGTGGTTTTGGAAGGGTTGGTAGCTTTCTCCCTTGTCCCCCCAGCTACACCCGTCCATACGTTGTATTAAATTATTAGTACCTACCCTAATGTACTGCAGTAAAATGGAGACGAATTAAAGTAGACTGAAAGCTGTAGAATGAAAACCCAAGGATTATATTATGTGGTAAATCCGTGTGTGGCCGTATGAGAAATGTAGAGATTCGCAAAGAATGCAATGCTGATGTAATGAATACGATTAAGAAAAGGAAAATCAGATGATTTGGGCATGTTGAAAGTGAATGAATGAGTATGTAAGAAGTATGCGTGACGCGGATGTGATTAGTACAAGAAGTCGAGGACGCCCGCGGAAGACACGACACCATCAAATGTTTAGAAATAAAAATTACTGAACAAATAAAAAATACACAGGAATACGAGATGAACAATACTAAGTTTTGTAAGCTAAACACATTTTTTTAAAATGTGTATGAGACGATGTGTTAATATGAAAGAAGCAAGGAGTGTGTTCCAAGACCGAGTTGTTTGGCAGTCCATCCTTTCCGACCTGTTTGATGGTTAGTTAATTGTATTAAATGTTAGAAGGTTCACATCATAAATATAGTAGGTATAAATGTTGCAACAAGATGGTATTCGCTAAATACATGGAAAAGTGGTGTTTTTCAAATAAGTAATTCAAACGCATTCCTCATTCCATTATATCTTTGTGCATTCATCTTGTTCAAGTGTCATATTGGAATAAATGAATGATTCTATAACCTTACCCTGTGGAGGATTACTGTCTTGAGACTCGAGTAGGATAAGGTAATTAAAATTCATCCCGGTGGTACACAGTACACACGCTGTACGAGTATTACATTTTTCAACAACGTATGCTAGTTATAAGTTGAACGGCGTTGAACAGGGCAGGAATACGTGATGAACTTGGAGATATTATATTGCCTTGGAGATTTGGTTCCGCTTCAGGACATTTGATCCTCTATTCACTGTGTTGCCAGGTGAAGTTAGGACTTAGAATTTTAGAACAGAGTTTTTTTTTCGTGATACGAGAATCCAACTGTCGAAAGCCAGTGGAACTAAGACTAAGGCATTCCCATTTTGGAATGTAATGTTATTAGGCGAGTTTCACATGTTCCCTCAATATGTACCGAACATGTGGTCAACGAATGCCCGCTCCATTCATTCCCCGGCGGGATTGATGAGGTCCACAGGGCAACGCCTGAGGCCCTAGACTGGCTCACAGACCTAGATGTCCCCCTCTGATCCCCCACCATACAAAAGTAAAGAAATATCACATGAGAGTCTAAACTGCTTCCAACCGTTGAAAGTGAGTGAGAATATGGCATACCCAATTTGAGGCATTATATTGTGAGGCTGAAGGTAGTGGGAAGAAGAAGGAGACGGTTTAAAAGAAGGTAAGAAAGTAATTGGCTATTCAAATCTGATCACAAAACTAAAGCCATTTTAAGCAACGCTTCAATTTTGAATGGTGGTTTTTCGCCAGTGCGATACTGAAATGATCTTCCACTGAAGGTAATGGGAAGGGGAAAAATGGAGAAGAACAAGGTAGGGAAGTACCTGGCTATTCAGATCTGCTCACCAAGCACAGTAAAGCTTTTTTTTAAAGCAAACTTTCAATTTTGAATGGTGGTTTTTCACCAGGGCGATACTAAGTGTATCATCCACTCTGGAACGTGCAGCGAATGTATTAAATATTATTTTTTTAAATTAATTATTTGTGAAACAACACAATAAAATTGACTTGCGTACGTTAAAATTTGAACCCGCGTCCTCCGGATTCGTAGTCGAGATATTTACTTTTGTTTTTCTGAAATCGATAATATATGTTTGTAATTTTATTTTTGAACCTTTCTCATATTCTTAATTATTATTTTTTTAATTAAAATTATATTAAGTTTATTAAAAGAAATATAATATTTCGCTTTCTTAACCTAAGTACAGAGTATATATTATAGTATAATAGTAAATAGTAGTATATATATAAAGTAGTGTATAGTATAGTAGTAATATTTTTAATTTTGTTTTAATAGTAGGTATTTTTTTTAAGTATGAAGTAGTCTTGGTTTACAAAACATGTCGGTTTTTTTATAATCAATTATAGTGGTAAAAACAAAGTAATTTATTTATTTGAATTAAAATGGTGTCACAAAATAAGCTTGCTGTTTTAGAAGAAATTTATATTCTTCTCCATTTTTAGGTTACCTGGAAGAAGATTGGGTGTTAAGGGGCGTACTTGAGTTACTTTAACCAGTTATTCCTGACATTATTTAGAGAAAAAAATGTAAATGAAATTTTGGTCTCCGGTGATTTTTTATTTGTCAAAATATTTTTCTTCAAAATCAAACAAATTTTTTTTTCTTCCGCATGTCGGCAATGGTCACTCTGCCCAGTAGCCGACCCACCCCTTAACCAGCCTCCAACTATCCAACACCTACCATTTTTTTTATGTTTTTGTAGAAAACAAAAACAAAAAACATAAATGTCACCGGAGACCAAAATTTTGCTAACATTTTTTACTCCAAATAATGTCAGGAATCACTGGTTAAAGTAAGTCCACCCGTATTTAAACCATTTCATCCTTATTCAAAAATTAAAACAGTTAGGCATCCATGGTGACTTACTCCGGTGGCTCACTTCATACCTTTGGAGTAGACTTCAAAGTGTCTCAATTGGGGGAACAAAGTCCAGCTTCTTTTCTGTGCCCTCCGGTGTACCTCAAGGTTCTCATTTAGGCCCATTATTATTTAATGTGTATATATATGATATTTACAAATGTTTTTTACATGCTAATTACCTAGCATATGCAGACGATAAAAAAATATACTTAGTTATTAAATCAATCAATGACTGCATTAAGCTCCAAGAAGACCTCAATCGTCTTTTTGTCTATTGCGAATTAAACAAACTTGTTATTAACATCTCAAAGTGCAATAAATTAACATTTACACGTAATAAAAATATAATTTCATTTGTATACACACTGAACGGCACACATATCAATGAAGTAAAATATATCAGGGACCTTGGAGTAACGATGGATGTCAAATTAAACTTTATCCAACACACTGATGAAATAATTAACAAAGCCAATAAAATGCTGGGATTTATAATTCGTATAGCAAAACCCTTCCACAACATAAACACTCTATATTCCCTTTACACCTCATACATTCGCCCGCACTTGGAACACTGTACACCGATCTGGACTCCTTTATACCAAGCCCATATTGAAAGAATAGAAAGAATTCAAAAAAAAATTTTTAAAAACTTAAATTATAAATTCAAATTACATTTCTCAAATTATACCGAATCCATTAAATTTCACAATTTCAAATCCCTCCAAACACGACGTCTAATTTTTGATCAAATCCTATTGTTTAAAATTCTAAACAATGGCCTGGACTCACCAGAACTTACCAATTTAATAAATTTTCATATTCCGTCAAGATCAACCCGGCAATCCGATTTATTTTATTTACCCTCTTTTAGAACAAACATTAGAAAAAACTCCCCAATTCCTCGTGTATGTGCACAATATAATACAAAATTTCACAGCATTGACATTTTTAGTAAAAACCTTAAGAAATATCGATATGAAGTAACGCGTACGATCGATTATTAATATGAGAATATATCGTGAGCATCTCCTATCCTTTTCCTATATTCCTATTCCTCTCCTCTTCCTATAACCCAACATTAATTATAATATAATAAAACTTCATTTCCGATGTACTTTAGCATAAGAAACCTCTGTGGCTTGACTCCAGTTCAATTATATATTTATCACTGTATATGTATTATGTAAAAGCTGTTTGTTTCTTACAAATAAATAAATAAATAAATTACTAGGGTAGGCTGAAAAGTAATGCACACATGCTTGTGAAACACGAACAAAAACAAATTGCAAGATCGGACAAAAAGTACATGAAAGTACGATTCTTAAGCTTCAAAATCATATAATTATTTTACCACATAGTCATCGTTAAGGCTAACGAATTTCTCCTAACGTGTAACAAATTTTTTCATTACGTAACTGAAAAATTCTTCCGACATTTCTCGAATCTAGGACTTAACAGCTGCCTTTACCTCATCGTCCGAGGTGTAATGATTACCTTCGAGGTGTCTCTCGAGTAGAGGAAAAAAATAAAAATCGCAATAATAAAGATTGGGGGAGTGAGAAGGGTGTGGAATCTGTTCGACCTTCACGTTTTGCAGAGGCTCTAATAGAAGCTGTTTGTTCTCGTCTGTGAAACGTCGTGGTACCCATCGTCCACAGATTTTAATGTTTCCTAAGTATTCAACAATGATGCGCTCACATTCCTTGGATATTCCAAAATGGTTTGTGATACGCTTTTGAGTGATTCGCCGGTCATTTTGAATCAAATCGTGGACTAGTTTGAGTTGTTTATCGCCTGCATCAATAATTGGAAACCGCTGCGTGTTTTGTCGACAATCATTGCCTTTCCAGGCTGGCAAACAAGGTTTTTTTTTTACCCATAGATCAGTAGTAGACCTATCAACAGTATCGTTACCATGAACATCGTTTAAATGACGGTGAATCCCAGTAGAAGTAATTTCTTCAGCAGTTAAAAATTCGATAACAGCACGCTGTTTACCTTGCGTTGGCATAATACTAAAACACGTCTCAATATTTCCGCTTCTTAAAATACACTGGATAAATTTAATGACCTCAAACTAGCACGTACGTATAGAGGAGGAATGTCACTTCCATATTCCACCTAGCGCGCTTCTGAAGGTCATTTCATCTCTGGCTTACGCCATTGAATTAAAAATCATGTTTCGTTTCATATCATAGTGTTTCCATACAAACGAAGTATTGAAATCCGTAAGTTTTAACTTTAGGGCACACAGTTTACACCCGCGCTGTGCAAGCGGGTTGCCCACAGAGCATCGGACCATCCCGTTCGCGCTGTACAAGCATGTGTGCATTACTTTTCAGCGTACCATCGTATATACATATTAGAAGCCATCGTGGCCAATGCTTCTCTTGTTACTTTCAAATACTTTCATATTTCATATTCATTTTTTTATGTTTAAATTTTTTTTTTTTCGTGAAAATTTTTTATTCATATTTCAAAAATTATATGTTTATTTTGAATTATAATTTTTTAAAGCGAATTTTATCACCTTTCTAAATATTTTTTTTAGTTTTCGGATGCGTTCAGAAATATTCCATTTTTTGATTTTTATTGTAGGGTGGAAATATTTTGACACTCTAAAAAAGAGGGTCGGGGTCGAGGCTGAAGAGTTAAATGGGATGGCGATATACGATGTCAGGCAAGTTTGAGGGAAACAAAGCGCGTGCTAAAACGGCTGGAACCAAAATGTACCAACTCAGTGGCGACGATAGGTAGTTCCCATTCAAATCTATACGGAAAGTATTTCTAGTGTGTATTATCTATACCTGTACAGTGACCTTTCATTACAATGCATTATGTAAATGTTATAACAAGTTGATTGCACTGTTGCAACTATGCAGTTTCCTACTATTATTCTCGCCCCACTTGGGGCGGGTCATTAGTACCTAGGTACTCTCAGATGGCTAAATAAATCAGGTCTTAACAATTTGCTAATTGCTTTTCTATCTACAGAGTATAAATAACAAGTGTCATCGATATTTTGGCATCAGTCACTTGTGAGTAAATCGACCAACCAAACAAATCAACATGAAATTCGTAAGTACATTATTATTTATTCAAGCTACAAATTCATTATTGTTTATAAACTAAATTCTGATATTTATTTTTTAAATTTTTTATTTTATGAATAAGAACTCAAATTATAATATTTAATTAAATGAAGACAATATTAGCGAAACTCAATTGAAAATCTGGAGATAGAAAAATCAGAAAAAGATATAGCTTACATGTAAGCAAAGGGTCCTGGGTTCGTGTCCCAGTGGAGCCAATATCTTTTTTCTGATTTTTCTGTCTCCAGATTTTCGATTGAGTTTCGCTAATATTATTATCTTAATTTAATTAAATTCTGATAGTTTTTTCAAGTGAAAACTTCTTTAGCACCGCTGTGATTTAAAACTCGATGTAACGAAAAAGCGACACTAAAAAGAGACAAACACATACATGTCAGGATTTGCCTGCGAGAGATTGAGATAGAATAATTGGTCTCCTCTTTGCGCGGTGCTTCGTAACCTCCCCACTCTTGTCTACTTTTGTTTTCTGAACTTTTTGTATTTCCAGTATGCAATGCGAAATAATTCAAAAACATGTTTTTGGTTTTGAAAATTTGATCGCTTAGAAGAATTATAAATGCTTTAATTAAATACTGCAAGTAAAACACATGTTGATCTTTGCTACAACGGAGTCTTTATATAAGCGTAGAAAAATTATATATATTAAGCCCTTAAAAAATGCTTTCATTTCAAAATCTTCTACTTAAGAACCCCTTTTCGGATATGATTTTATTTCTTTTAAATACGGAATGTTAAGTTCTTTACGTTATGATCGGAAAACATTGTAATATTTATTCCTGAAATTCAAAAAATAAAATTCTGGAAAATGCATTTTTAGATGTTTTTTTTTATTTCTGTGTAAGGAGTATGTTAAATATCCAGATTACGATTGTTACACGTCGAAGTGGATCGCTATTTTATTTACTAGCTAGTAGATATGACCTACATAAATGTTTAAAAATAAAATGGTGGTAATCGTGAAATATTTTTACTGAAAAAAAAAGATGAGAAATAAGGTTATTTTAAATTTGGGTAATCAATCTGCTCTTACAACTGAGCTATCGCACCTACCATCAGTACTTTCTTTTTTTTCAATTGCATTAAGGCGTTTTTGAAAATATTAACTTTCGTCATTGGATAATAAAAACGATTTCACCCATTGACCTACAGTGATGCCACCACTACATCGTATGTTAGATTTGTTGAAACACCTCACAAATTTTATGGAATAACAACATCCCTGAATATTTACTGAAGTGAAAACTTCTTTAGCACCGTTGTGATTTGAAACTCGATGAAACTAAAAACAGCCACACTGAAAAGAGACAGACACAAATAAACACACATCTATAGGATTTAGCTTGCGAAAGAGACAGAATAATCGGTCTCCTCTTTGTGCAGTGCTTCGTAGCCTCCCCACTCTTGTCTTCTTTAGTTTTCTGAAGGTTTCACTTCTACCGCATGTGAACTGCACACAAATTTATTTATTTATTAATGGATTTTTTTAAAGAGCAACCATTTAAAACTTGTAGCGCTTCATCAAGATATTAAAAATTGAAATAAAAATAATATTCACATATTGTAGAAGAAAATGACACAGAAAGTTATAAAATACAATTTCATTGCTATGTTTTTAAAGTTACCAGTTACCGACAAATAACTTTTTCCCCACTGAACGGACAAAGGTTTAACAATACTTTATGTTTTCTGTGCAAGTTTAGTTAGAAGAGAGGTAATTTTTAGCAAGTTTAGACTTTTTATAGTTAAATTCCTTTGTATATTGAGAAGGGGGGAAGTTCAAAAAATTATCACACAATCGCGACCGCTACAATAACTGGCGCCATCTTTGGTCTAAATGAATAAATTTGTTGATAATGATTATCACTATTTGTAATTCATAATTGGTTTGAAACTTAACAAGGAAACCAAACAAAAGTTAAAAAAAAATCAGAGTGCGATTCACACGCGGTAGAAGTGAAACATTCAGAAAACTAAAGACAAGAGTGGAGAGGCTACGAAGCACCGCACACCGCAAACATCTCATTTTCTCGCAGGTTAAATCCTTAGGTGTATGTGTTTGTTTTTTTTTTAGTGTCGATATTTTTCGTTTCATCGAGTTTCAAATCACAACGATGCTATAAAAATTTCACTTCAAAATAAATTGGCGCTGCCGGAACTTATTGTGATATATATACATTTTGCAGCTCGTGGTCGTAAGCCTGATGATCGTGGCAGCCATGGCCGCCCCTGAGGCCTCCCCCCGCAAGCACATCGCTGTGCTTGAGCGCACCGAAGTGGTCGACGAGCGCGGCCAGTTCGCGCTCCGTTACCGCAGTGCCGATGGGACCGTGGTCTCCGAGAGCGGTGCCCTCAAACCCACTGCTGACGGCAAGGACTACGTGCTGGTCAAGGAGGGCGAGTACTCCTTCATCGCTGACGACGGCAAGGTCTACAGGACCAAGTACGTGGCTGATGAGAAGGGATTCAGGGCCGAGGGGGAGCATCTGCCCGTCTCTGTCGTCGCCTAACCTGACCCGACCCTGTCCTGACTATATATAGTTTTATATATCTATATATACCGATACAATATATAATACAACATATTATACAATCAACAGACCTCTTTTTAATTCCCTTGAAGAGCCCTGAGTCCTGACTACCCCGAACCAGTGACAGTGAAAACCAAAATATTTAATTTTTATAAGAAAAACTTTATTTTTATACTTTTTTTAAGGTTATTCCCATCAGTGAAATATATCATATAAGAATAAGTTAACAATAATAATCTAAACGAAAATATGAAAGAGAACAAGACACAGAAAAACAGAAAAAGACAATGGTTGCAACTGGGACTCGAACCCGTTAGTGTTAACTTATTCTAATATGATATATTTCAATGATGGGAATAACCTTAAAAAAGAATAAAAGAAAGTTTTTCTTATAAAAATTGAATATTTTAAGATACCTACATTCCCGTTTATTTAATATTTTTTTCAAGATACTTACATTCTCGACGACAATTTTATTGTGCGTCCTACGTAAAATGTTTCTTGGCATTTTATACAATATTATACTCATTCTATACTGGGAATTATGATAAATTCAGACAATATTACGTTAAATTGTCTCCCTAAAATTAGGGGAACTTACAATTTTTTATTTTATGTAAACACATTTCGAACCCTCTTATCACACATTAGAAAACAACAACAAATTCACAATATTTATGAGACAATTTGAAAAACTTTAAATTGTCTGAAATGGCATGGAAAACGTAACAGATTTGACAATACTCCCAATCTAATGGACCATCTTTTCAAAACCTTGTGGCAAAAATCTTGCAAAAACAACCAAATTCTAAAGTCTTCCAAAGTAAGAACTAGGTATTATTAATTTATTAAATTAATGAAGACAATATAAGCGAAACTCAATCGAAAATCTGAAACAGAAAAATCAGAAAAAAGTACGGTCACATCTGGGACTCGAACCCAGGACCTATGACTTGCTGGATTAGTGCTCTACCAACTGAACGTGTCCCTATCCGATTCGGTCATTTTTAACTGTACCATTCTTCGACTTAGAACTACCTACATTATCTTCAATTTCTTAACGCATGTTTTTATTGGCTGCGATCTTTATGTATTTTTTTTTTTATTTTTTTTTTTTTATTCTTCATTTTAAGCACCCGCTAAACCGCCAAGGCAGTTTGTCAGCAGGTCAATTTAACAATATTAATATAACACTAAAGAACAAATATAACAAGAAACCACAATATGCAAAATAGATACAGAAGAATAACTTTTAAGTAGACTACAAAGACATAAAATATACAGACAGACAGATATTATACAGGCAAAGTCATATTTATACATAAGATTACAAACAATATCAATATAAAAAGTTCTGATCAATTAGCCATTTTTTTTTTTTTGAGATCGGTGGTGTAATTTGATTCGATTTTTATGTTCATTGGCATCTTATTAAATATGGTAGGGACAAGATAAGTGAGAGTCCGTTGACCGTATTTATTTATAATTTTCGGAATGGATAAACCCTCATTTTTTCTAAATCTAGTGCCATGTGCATGATCAACTTTTTCTTTGTATATTGAATCCAACAATACGTTTTGGCATACAATTTTAAACCATAATATCCCTCGAACAGGTAATATATTAACTGATTCATATAATAATTTTATGTCTCTTCTTTGTGCATAAATACTTTTGCTTACCAAGAGCTTAGTCAAAGAGTTTTGAATTGTTTGAATGTAGCCTGTAATTGCAAGATTCGCGTAACATCTAACGTGACTGTATCTTTTATTTTATTAATTAAATATTACAATTTAAGGTTTTACTCATTAATTTTAAAATTAAAATAAATATTCATCCTAGACTGGCAGAAAAGAAAATAGATGTCGCATATTAAATAAAAAAAATAATAAATTCATCCAGAAAACTATCTGGATCCATTTAGTTTTGGCTGAATCTTGCAATCATAGGTACATAAAGATAGTCGCCAATAAAAATAGTTCGCCGGTAGTTCTTGATCGAAGAAGGATACGGTTAAATATGACCGAATCGGATAGGGACACATAAGCTCAGTTGGTAGAGCACTGACCCGGCAAGTCATAGGTCCTGGGTTCGAGTCCCAGATGTGACTTATCTTTTTCTGATTTTTCTGTTTCAGATTTTCGATTGAGTTTCGCTTATATTGTATTCAAATTAAATATTGCCTACAATTTTAGGTTTTACTCATCAAGTTAAAAATAACATTAATTTATTTTAAGTCAATTTTCCGTGTAATAAAAGTGTAAATTTGCATATCCCCTATCATCGATTTGAACGAAAATGACCTCGATTTCCATACATTTTACATTTCCAGCTGAACCTACGCAGAACCGACTTAATGACCTCGATTAACTTTAGAATATTATAATGGATCACCTTTGCGTTATACATCTTTTATTTTGAGTAAAAATAATTCTTGCTGTATCATTATGAAAAAAATAAATACATTAAGAAGCGAGCAAACGTGGATGGTAAATATTATTATGGTAATAATTATTAGTATACGGAAACTAGTGGTTCAAATTGGTATTGACCCGTAAAAATTTTTTTCGGCAAACGAACAAAACTTTGGAGACAATAAAAATCTAGTTCACTGATATCTCAGAAACAACTCAACTCAACACCTCTTTGAAAAGTCATTCCCATAGGGGCCATTCATAAATTACGTCACACGAATTTCTTGATTTTTTGACCCCTCCCCCGTCCTTGTCACACATCGTCATATTTGTGAAACCCCCTCCCCCCTAGTATGACGTCACATATTTTGCTATTTTACAATATATTTTTTTAATAATTTAGATTTTTACATGTGACGTCACAGAGCTGATGACCCCCCACATACCCTTTGTCACACAATGTCACACTACTCTACTCCCCTCCCCCCCCCCTCCTCCCTTAAGGTGTGACGTAATTTATGGATGGCCCCCATTGACTTAATATGATGGCCCCATATTATTGGCCTAACCTAAGCCTACCTAACCTAACGTTTTATTAGTATCTAACCTATTTAACCATTTTTTAAATATTTTTTTTTTGGGTTTTGATTTGAGTTCATTCTGAGTTGTCCGCTCACCAAAAAGCCGGTAATTACCACGTGACACTTTTTTTTCGAATTTTAACCAAAAAATGTCATTTTCGGACTTGAAGTAGGTACTCGAAAACGAAAAACGAATCGAAAAAGTTAAATCGCGAAATCCACTCAAAATGTAAGGTAATTCACCAGTTTCTCGTTGTTGTCAACTAGTTTCCGGACGCCATGTATAAAATTAAGGTTTAATAACTTAAAAAGAAGCCTTCTTCTTCCCCATAGCCTTACTGCTTCTAGAGTGATATTAACATTAAAAGAAAATCTACAATTTCTTCGCGCAGGGGCCCTGTGGAAAAATATCCCTCAGGCCCTATGTCATCCCCGGGGATCCTGTGTGGAGGGTATTTGTAGGTAAAGAAGGGAGAGGAAGATCTGGGAAGGAAAAAGCTATGAAGGGTGGGTATAGGAATCTTGGGTTCAAAGTGTTCAGGAATGACGGATGCACGAATGCACCCCTCCCACTGCGGCGCAAGGCGATGGGTCGAGAGAGACCGGCTGAAGAGGTCTAGGCTAAGTCTCAACCAGTCTCTCTCGATCCAGCCCGCCATCCATTAGGTGAGCAAACTCATTCGCCGCCAAGACCTAGATAAATCTCACCCCATGCACCCGAGCACTTCTGGGCACATCAAACGTAGCGAACCACTTGGGGTGACCTATCATATGGCAGGGGTGTTGGTTATCAAATAAATGGCTCCCGGGACGGCGGTACTCATACCCGCCTCTCAAATTGTTTGATACAGATTATAAAACATTATCACAGGAGGTAGGTAGGTAGGTACCTACCAACATTATTATTTGAGGAATAAAATTGCTCAGAATAGTAACTAATAAATAATTTACTTATGACTTATGACATAGGTACCTAACTAATAACTTTCACGATTCACGATACTGTATCCGTAGAGATACAATACAATACTCGATACAATAAAAATTACTCGAATCCTTACACATCAATCTGTCTCTCGGAAGATCAAATCCTTGTACTACTGCACCGCCCACTATTAAATGTTGCTTTTACTTTCCAAAATACACTCATTAAAGAATATATTACATATTAATAATAAAATATTTTCAGGATTAAACAACATGTGTTCACAATTATGTCCTCTGCGTGCGAACTCTATCTAAATTTCTTTAAAAGACAATAAACAGTGTTAATTTCAAGCAACCTCCCAGGTAAGTATGGTTCATTTTTAGGCAGCATCGCGTTCATTGGTCAAAATATTGTACATATATTTTCGTATCGGTGATCAATGAACCGGTGTATGCAATTTTTAGCCATAAGTTGTTTTTAATTGTTTGTCTAGCATGTAGTCTTTCTAGATTTTAGGCATGTATGGTAAGTTTGTACAGCGCCCTTGAGGTGATTTTTCACAAAAACGGCGCTATATAAATCGTCCAAATATTATTATTATTATTAATCCATCAATGGTTCTACCCATACTCTTAGGTTCTACCTATGTTTATTTTATTCTGTGGATTGAATCATATGACAAGGAATATACACCTATTTAAACGCTGAAAATAATGATTAAATACACAATGTACTGTAAAACTGTAATAAACCAACTTCATGTGCTGTAGGCTGTACCCCGTACCTAGTAGAAGCATAGGTACCTTGATGTTATTTTTCTACGATCTCTGTGGGGTATGGAATAATGGGATACAATAGACAATTCATGAATCTAAAATAAAAACACTTCGCAAAAAGATACACAAAACTTACAACGTAAAATTCCCGCACAATGGCTTTTTTACTAAATGTTCCATGACTGAACGAAATATTAAAATGCTCCGGGACAAACCAAGATGGCCGCCGCACAACATCAGCCGGCCAGTTCATATCGAGTCGCGTTCGAGCGAGTATGACATGTCTCGTGGTGTCGATTAACCGCGAACTTTTGACGTTCCGTTCGTCTTTCATTCGGGCAAACTTAACCTCAACTAAAAAGTGGTAAAAATCATACCGCATTTGTTTTCAAAACTTAGTTTTCGAAACTGTGTCATCGGTTTTTGGAATACTCCGCGTGTGTTCAACATTTCTCAAGTTGGTGTTGGTTTTGTTATTATACTTATTTCAACCCGCGTTTGTTTTGAGAACTTTAGAATGTAAATAAAAAGTATGAATCACTAACAATAATAATCTAAGACTGTGTATTGGATAACAACATGTATTCTAATTAGAAATAAAACAGTTCGCCTTTTAATTTATAATGATAGTTCTTGTTTTAAATGGATGATTTATAAACTAAATTATATTGTTTATGTTATGTACATTGGTAATTGGTGTGTGATTATGCTAGTGATATTCAACCTTATTGCTTCTTATTAAAGGGAGTACAATCGTAAAGCGAGTGTCAAGGTAAATACCAATTATAGCTTGAATTTCATAATAATACGTGCACTTTTACATAGAAAAATGAAAGGGTTAATTATTCTAAAAATAATAACCCTTCATTTTGATGTCTAATTCAAAAATGATTATTTACATCTTGGTTTATAAACAATCGCCTGATTGTATTGTGTTGTATGAATGAATGAACTATTTATCTTTTTAGGTTTTATTAGTTGGATTTACTTAGTACAATATTAAAACGAATGTTTACTTGATTCTCATTGTGTAGGCATTTTTTTCTCTAACCGTAAACCATTTCCATTTTATCGTATTCCAGAACAATTATTATATTATAAATTACCTAATTATGAAATATTATTCATTGTTATATTAGTCAGCTATCTGCTATACGACATAACTATTATACAGCGAGCAGTGACCGCAGTAGAATAAATAATGATAACCCTGTCTCAAGTACAATCAAGCAGAAAAACTCTCGAACGAAGTATAAATAATAATTTATTACACAATTACACTAGGTACCTACCTATAATGGAATGTGTAATTTAATTCATTTAGTGCCAATCTACTTCCTGTTTACTTTCTTTGAGGGGAAAATACGACACGTTCTGTATTTGTAATTTATTGTAATAATTGTAATTCGCGCCCATTATGAGGTACGTACGTAGTAATGTCGAATACAAAACGACCGGAACGTTTATTTGTAAGTATGAAATCAGCTAAACGATGTGTCTGATCTGTTTTCCTGCGTCATAAAATTGTTTTTGATTATACCTACTTGCATCATTTAGCAAAGAATGCGCCGCAGGCTGATTTCTTTGCACTTATTTTTGCATAGATTTTTCGAAATATGAGAAAATTTTTCGACAACCGAAACGACTTTTTGTTTTACTTAGAAAATTGCTCCGATCTTTCGTTTTGAACATAAAAATCTTTCGTGCATTTTGTTACAGTTATGTAAAATGTAACTAGCGCAGTCAATCAGTTCCCATTTTGAAAATTACTATAAAAATCCTAGGTAAGTGCTTTATCGCCTCTCTGAATTATTCACAATGATGTAATACTTATATTCAAACAAATTTGAGTTCATTGAACCAGATTTCACTCAAGACTGGTGATTTCACTCAGAATTGGAATCGGGCTGAAAAAAGATGTCGTGTATTGTGGGCATAAGTAGGTACCTACCGCCCTAACAAAAAAAATAGTATTTTTAATAATTGACACAATTGAAAAAAAATCTTTTTTTTATAAACATTGTTTCATATCAGCACTCCTCAAAAGTTGCTTACAATCATGGAACTATAATACCTATCCAGTATCCATACTCTTAGCTTACAATGCTAACTAACATCAGCTGAGCGATTCTAATAACGATCCCACAAAAGACATAGAATCTCTCGGCAGGCTGGCGGGAAGACGAGACTGAATTTAAAATTCGAACGCGCGTTCCAAAGCTTCCACATTCAAATCCTTCGAGGCTCATAACAATAACACATGGTAAAGGGGCCTTTTGTGTAGGTATAAATATATTTATAATAATAATATGTAGGATGAGGATGTAGGTATATAAGTAGCTACGTGACTATAAAACGTGCGCCGTGCACCTGAGCTTTTGTTCAGAGAGTTCACTCATGATTGTCATCATTGGTACCTTACGTGAGTTAGGTACATTGTGATGCTTTTGGGTTCATGTTTTGAAATCCAAATTGGAATGTTTGTTGCTTTTTTAATACTTCTTGCATCTCTCTGGAGTTATTTACCAGAAATACATAGTTACAAACAATGTTACAAATGGTATAAATATGTATATATTTTTAAAATTATTTTTGCCAATTGGATGAGTACCCATGCATATTTACCATTTTTCGAGAAATAAAATCGTTTTTTTTTTTATGTTGGTTGGACCGTTTTATTGTGCTTTTTGAAGTAGAATCTTGGAATCAACTTACCGACATCCGATCGAGCTGAAACTCGGCAGATAGACTCTTTGTTGATGACAATGCATTCATTAAATTTTTGGTGGCAATAACGCACGCACACACGCATTATACGCAATTCTCTGAAATTCGATGGTATTACTTACACCTATGTAGGATATTATTAATTTGTAGTTAATATAGGAAATAAATTTCACTTTTATCCAACCGGGATTTGGCTCAGTTGGTAGCTAGCATGGTTGACTTCGGTATGTGGGTAGGAAGGTTCGATCCTCAGTTAAACCAAAATATAAATAAAATATATGTTGTAATAGTTTAATTAAATGAAGACAATATTAGTGAAACTTAATCGAAAATCTGGAGACAGAATATCTTTTTCTGATTTTTCTGTCTCTAGATGTTCGATTGAGTTTCACTAATATTGTCTTCATTTAATTAAATATTACAATTTGAGGTTTTACTCATAAAGTTAAAAATAAAAATAAATGTTGCATCAGTTGTTGTGCTAATAGTTACTATCCGGTTTCGTCCGAATTTCAGCACCATTTTAGAGCATAAATATGGCGGAAACTAAGAGAATAAATGGATGTTTCAAAGCTTTGTAGCTTATGATGGAAACGACTTCGCGAGCTGAAAATAGATGCCCGCACTTTAAAATTCCATGCAGAAAGAGACGTGTAGAAATTATGATGCCAGAGATGACCGTTTCATAGATATTGTATTTTTAACCACATTTACTTAAAATATATTATAATTATTTTTTTTTATAGGAAATTAATTACAAACGGTTCACAATAATTACTGATTTCGGTTAAATAAATTATCTTATCAATAATGAAATTATTGAATCAATTAAGGGCAGAGTTCACGTAAAATTACCTTTAAGTGATATGCCTTGGTCTGGGTGAGGAGTGCGTTGACTCCGTCTGGATCTGCCTGGTACCTACCAGCACCAAATACCAATATCGTTACCAACAGTTTATATGAATGTAAGAATGTATGATCGAAGAAGATAATAAAAATAAAAAGGCAACATGGCCGATTTTGGTTGAGGCGTTGTCAAGGTAAGAAATCCTGGGTTCGATTCCCAGTTTCGACCGTTACCTTTTTATTTTTTATGTCTTTCTGTTTCATTTTTCGTCTAGCTTTAATAGTATTATCTTATTGTTCAATGATAAACTTATTACAGTGATGGGTACAACATTAATAAAAGTAATTCCAATAAAATTGAATGTAAGAATATTGCCATTATCCATTTTCAAATATTGCCATATTTGAAAATGGATAAATATTAGAGGTATGGGTTCATACGCCCCGGAAACCATTTATTGGATGACCAACATCCCTGTCGTAGGCGTAGGTCACCCCAAATGGTTCGCTACGTTTGGTAACGTAGCAGAAGTGCCCGTGCTACCATGGGGTAAAGTTTGTCTAGGTCTTGGCGGCGAATGCGTTTGCCCACCTATTGCGTGGCGGGCCGGATCGGGAGAGTGACCTTTTGACCTCTCCAGCAAGACTTCTCTTGCACTTGCACCGCAATGGGAGGGATAGATTCAGTCGGTCACCCCTGGACACACTGACCCTCAGATACCTACCCATCCTTCATATCATTTTCCTTCCGAGAACCTCCTCTCCTCCCTTTCTTAAAATACCCTCCAAATAGCACCGGCAGTGGTGATGGCTTTGCGGGGGATTATTTTCTTCAGGGCCTCCTGCATGGAGATAACGTAAAACTAATTCAAATCATTCATGCCAAATTCGAAGCAATGAGGTGCATGATCTCTCTCTGTTTCGTTTAGGTAAGGAACCCCTGCTAAGTTTACAAACGTTGTAAACAATTTGGGATGACCTATGGCGGCGGTACCCATACCCGCCTCTCAAAACAAAATGCGACCATTGACACTATTTTGACCAGCTAAGAGTCAGGTCTTAAATCAAAAAGAGCGTAAGGAATGCTGTTTTGTTAAAGATCGGCATTTTGAAAACTTCTGAATGAATGAACTTTTTTTCATTTTTAAAGGGCGATTGTTTAATTTAAGATGTAAGTAAATATCATTAACCTGACCAAATTTTAATTCCAGTGACAAATTCGTGGTGTAAACGCGTTATATTATGACATAATATGTGAGATAAAAATAGCCACAATAGACAGGACACATAATTTTCAGAGCAAATTCAATAGATTCCATTGACGTGTGTTTACATTGTTTTGTGGAAGACAACGGCGAAATAACAGTGCGCAGTGGTCGTGTGACAGCTTTTTGTCCGCGGTCACCTCGCCGTGCATGCGTGACGTGACGTGTCGTGTGTCGAGTTTCCCCACCCGCATATACCATACGTAATGACATCAAAACACACAAGTGCAAAGTTGACACATTTATTTACTTAACTTGTGTTCATTAATTACTGTGTTTGTGAATTCCTCTACTAAAGGATTTAAGTTCATGTGAGTTCCTCAACCAAAGGATTTGAGTTCTTGCCAAATCCTGAACCAAAAGATTTGAGTTCTTGTGAGGTCCTCAACCAAAGAACTTAATTGAGTTCTTGTGAGTTCCTCAACCAAAGGATTTGAGTTCTTGTGGGTTCCTCAACTTAAGGATCTCATCAGTTCAGGAACTAAAGTGTTAGTGCCCCCACCAAAGGATTGACTCCCCTTCCAAGGATATGATGCACACTCAGATTTCTCCCACACCGCTGTCATGAAGATGAACACGATGCAGGACGTTCAAAACGGAGTCGTCTTGATTAAATGTAAGTTTAAAAAAAAACTAAACCTTTCTCCTTATTGTAATAAATATATCTAGGTGCTGAAGATCTTAATGAGGTCTGCTGATTTTAAAACAAATTGAACCTTACCACAACACGAAATAAGGTCAACATGGAACATGGGTAAGACCACATTTTTTCTTTGTACTTACATAAATTAAACTGTGATGATATACAATAATAATTATACCTAATCATCAACTGGCTCGTGGTGAAGTTTTTTGAAAGTGTGATTTGAATCTTTACCATTCTTCTATAAGTAATTACTAGTCGATAGGTGTTGAGATGATATTGAAACGTTTAGTTGTGTAGATAAATCGTTTTGATAATCTGGACCTGTTGCCCCAGGTTAATGGTCTACTTATAATATCGAGATAAAAAAAACAGTTTAGTAAACAATATATCTGATTCCTGAATAAAAATGTCTTTTATATTGCATGCAAATTACAGGGATTAATAGATTATTTCGATTACAATAATGGTTTTGGTACGAAAAAAAAAACGAATAAATAATGTTTTTTGGGGTGATAGTGCGGTTGGCAAAAAAATTAACAAAGGATGCCGTTCACTTCATCACAGTACTCAAACAGATGCATAATTTACGTACAGCGTGTTTAGTTTAGACTTTAAATAGATATAATAAACCAATTCACATTCGAAGCCAAAAAACACTAAAATAACCTCGTCGAAATGAGTCGCTAGTCTAAATTGAACAGAATTGATGAACGTCTCTATCTTTGGGCATTTACGGGGTAAGAGGGGACTTCAGTCGGGTGTTTGAAAAACTACCAAACCAGTTTGAAAAAGTTTTTCGAATCTTTTGACACTATCGGTGAGCACAAATACGTTCAAACTTTTACTCTTTAAAATTATTTGCCTGTATCTAGCAAAGTAAAAGTTCCCTGAAAATTTTCATGTATGTTGATTTACTTTCTTAGGTTGCGTATACATACATACACATGACAAAGAAGCGCGAGCCGAAACATGAATTACGGGAAAAGAAAATGTCTCCGCACGGGAGGTTATGGCCAGAGGGACTGTGACATTTGAAATTGGAAAATATTATGAGGTGAATGAAATGGGGATCAAAAATGAAAGACAAGAAAGTTACAAAGTTCCTGGCAATTTTTATGTGGATAATAATTAACACCGTTCGTAATTTGGATTGTCTTAAACTTAGAGTTAGAGGCAGAGCTTGAAATGAGGGCTCTAAATCATAATCTAGCTCTGCCAGAGAGAACCAATCAGAGACAAACTATCTTGACCAATAAAATACAGTTTTTTTCTGATTGGTTCTCTCTTACAGAGCTAGTATATGATTTGCAACCCTAATTTCAACCTCTAATTCAGAATCTGCAAAAAGTTAGTACGCTATGGTTTAAGACGATCGTTTTTTGAATATTCGTCTTTCACCAATAGTGTATATATTTCACTATTAAACGAATTGCTAATATTATTGCAATATCTTAATTTATTGTTAAGTTATGCTAAAAAAGACAATACCAATTCTTTTAAACAAACATGAGCTCTAATTTGTCAAAGAAAGAAGTAGCGATAAATAAGTCTCATTTTAAAAAGGCGGTCTACGAATTGGATTAAAAATCAAAATACCCATTGATCAATGAGTAATTTAGAGCAGTAAATAAATATATTTAATTAAATGAAGACAATATTAGCGAAACTCAATCGAAATCTGACGACAGAAAAATCAGAAAAAGATATTGGTTCCACTGGGACTCGAACCCAGATACCTTAGCATTCATGGCCAACTACTCTACCGATTGAGCTATGGAACCCATTTCCAATTCGGTCACTTTTAACTGTATCATACTTCGACTAAGAACTACCAACACTATCTTCATTTTTATTAACGCACATATTATTGGCTGCTATCTTTATATATGATTGCAAGATTCAACCCGAACTAAATGCTATCTAGATAGTGTCTGGATAAATATTTATCCATTTTATTTTAAAACGCGACATGTATTGACTTTTCTGCAAGTCTAGGATGAATATTTTTATTTTTAACGTTATGAGTAAAAGCTCAAATTATAATATTTAATTAAATGAAGACAATATTAGCGAAACTCAATCAAAATCTGAAGAATGCTAAGGTATCTTGGTTCGAGTCCCAGTGGAACCATTATCTTTTTCTGATTTTTCTGTCTTCAGATTTTGATTGAGTTTCGCTTATATTGTCTTCATTTAATTAAATATTATAATTTGAGTTTTTACTCGTAAAGTTAAAAATAAAAATAAATTTATACTTACTTATATAGTATATAAATTAGCAATTTTCGGGCAAATAAGTTTTATACCTAAATGCCACCGATTCTGCTGAAAAATAAATCCGCCTAAATAACGCGAATTTTTCAGGTCTCCATGAATGAGTAGGTAATTGTAAAATTAAACAATATGAGGTTATATTAAACCGAATCAGACCTATTGTTGCACGCTTCCCAGTAGACCAATATGTGCGGATATTCTAACAATTCTGTGTGGAAATGCATATGGGCGCCATAAGATATTAATTGGAAAATTCCTGAAAACGCATGCCGGTATAGTTCTTGGCAGAGAATGGAGATGCGAAGTCGTAAAGTTCGTTATTCGCGTGGGAGGCTGAAGACTGGAGGGGCTTGCAGTCGTACATATGTATGTTGTAAAGCCGTGGCGTTCCTCTGTTCTCTGTTCGCTGTTCCACACCTCCAAGCACTGTCGCTGCTCTTCTATCCTCTTGTACTCCTGGTATCAATAAATATAGACTAGCACTAATTTGTATGCCGCATTCGTAAACTGTGGGCTTGTGGAAACAATCCTATCATAAAATTATAGGCCATGGTCAAACACAATGTGGTTTTATAGATTTGCCGGAATGCTGCATGGATTCCTATTATTCCGCGGCTCACAATCACATTCATTGGTGATTCCCAAACCTGACGATGTTATAGATAAGTAGGGGGCGCTAGCGGTGCGCGGTAAACATCATAGGCGAGAATTTAAGAGCAATAAGGAGTTATGAGGGCACTGAAATGCGCTGAAAATATTTTGTACAGTTATATCGTCAACCATTGTTGCAAGTATCAAACGTATGAACCATTCATGTAAGTCTCAACATTATTATGTTCTATGAATCTCAATATTTATTTGATATTTTTTACGTCGTTTTTCGAGAACGAATTTTGCTGTACAATCACTGTGTTATGAGTTATCACCGAATCTTGAACAGTGAACATATCGAAAAAAGTGATCTATAAATTTAAGCAAAAAAGTGCTTTAATAGTGTTTAAATATATTCAAACAATACCTTATTCTACGGATAAATATTAGATAAATCTACTTAAATAATTAGTTTTCCTTATCTCAAATAAACAAAGTGCATTTTATCGTTTTAAAAAGTTTTTGACATAAGGAAACCATAGACACGCACCAAAATAGACTGATGACCTGAGATCAAAAATATAAAATTTAGTTTTCTGTGAATATTAAAATTTAAAAAAAGTAACTCAAGATGGATCCAAAAAGTTTTATTAATAAAGCTACAGAAGCGGTTCAAAAACTACAAAATTGCATCAATGACAGTGCAACAAAATTAAGCAAAGAACAAATTAGTAAATTAACCCCGAAAACAATTACAATTTTGGGGGTCATAAGCGAAATGGCGGCAAAAATTGCCGAAATTTCTGGGGAAAATAGAATATTAAAAGAAATCACGGGAAATAATAAGCAATGTCAAAATTTGGGAAAAAAAATTATTATCTCTCCGAAAGAGGAACAGACAACAGAGAAAACCGAAGAGGACATTAAAAAAAATATTAACCCAATTGAAACAGGAGTGATGGGAATAAAAAATGCAAAAGATGGGAAAATTGTTGTTACCTGCAGAAACAGTCAGCACATTGAAAAACTACAGGAAGACATTAAAACAAAGTTCTGCGAAAAATATACAACGAAGATCCCGGATAAAAGATTCCCATCAATAAAAGTCGTTGGAATAACACACAAAATGGATGAAAGCGAAATCGTTCAGAACATAAAAATTCAGAACGATTTTCCAGAAGAACCACAAAAAATGAAAGTATCCGCAATAAAAAACAAAAAATTAAAAACAGGAGACGAATACATAATTTATTTGGAAGTAGACACCCAAACACATAGAATAATGCTACAAATGCAAAAAATAAATATTGGATGGGAAAGGGTCAGAGTATTTGATGCATTTGACATCAAAAGGTGCTACAAATGCTACGGGTTTAACCATAAAAGGAGCGAATGCAAAAGAGACTCCTTTGTATGCCCTAAATGTACAGGTGGTCACAGAAGTGAAGAATGTACTATTAGAGGAACAGAAAAGTGCATAAATTGTATCAATGCTAAAAGCAAGTTAAAAATAAACTTAGACTCAAATCATCCGGCATGGAGCTTCGAATGTCCAGTATATAAAAGAAAATTAGAAGTGGAGAAGAAAAAGGTTAATTTTTTATAAAAAGCAACCAACTACAAGGAATTCTATGTTTAAATATTCAAAGTTTGATATCGAATAGTGAGGAGGTCCAGATACTGATCGAACGAAATAATCCCACAATGGTAATGTTAAGCGAGACTCACGTAACATGCGACATTGAAGACAGCGAAATTACTTTTCAGGGATATAATACAGTACGTTGTGACTCCTACAGTAGACATACAGGGGGAGCAGTGATAATTATTAGAAAAGACATACTCTATGAAGTAATTTCCAACACACAGTACGAAAAGAACTGCTGGATACTAGCAATAAGGATAACTTCTGGATATAAGAAAGGAGTTTATGGAGTAATTTACCATTCTCCAAATGCAAGTACCAAAGACTTTCTATCATTTATAGAGACCTGGTGCACCCTAAATCTTCAAGAAGAAGAAGATAATATCTTAACTGGTGACTTCAATATAAATTTCAATAACTTTAAGGATACATATACTAAAAGACTAAAACAAATTATTCAAACTTTGGGAATGAAACAACTTGTTAAAAGTGAGACACGAATAACAGATAAATCCAGTACGTTAATTGACCTTGTCATATCCAACAGATTGGATTTGAAAGTAATAGTTCTTGATGAACCGAAAATAACCGATCATAACCTTATCCACATTACAGATAACATAAAAAGAAATAAGACGAAAACCAGCAAAATAATAACATACAGAAACTATAAAAAATATAGCAGTGAAAGATTAATTGAACTTCTGGGTGATATGGATGAACTTCATCAAATGGAATACAACGAAAAGTCTAAATCATTAATAAATAACCTACAAGAAGTAATTGATAAGTTAACACCAATCCAAACTACTAAAATAACAGGAACAAATAAATGGTATAATATAGAACTACAAACAATACAAAATGAAAGAGATAGATTGTACAAAATTGCGAAAATCTCAAGAAACTCTCAAGACTGGAAAGCATTCAAAAATATGAGAAATAAATACACAAAAAAATTGAAAATTTGTAAGAACGATTACTTCAAAAACAAAATTATCTCTGAAAAAGGAGACACTAAAAAAATGTGGAAAACCATAAAAGGATTACTGCAAACCGAAGATAAAGGGATGAAGTACGACATTGAATTTCCTCATCAGATACAGGGTACCATACAGAACTGTTTCAACAAATATTTCGTAAACAGCATAATAGAATTGCATCAGAGTATACCAATACTGAAGAAAGACAACTACGTGAGAAATGTTCGGCTAAACCGAGAAAAACTTGTGTTTAAAGAGATTGATGAAACATATCTTTTACAGATTCTTAACAGCACCAAATCAAAAGAGAGTCCAGATGGAATAAGTTTTAAAGTTTTGAGAGATGCAATGCCAGCGATAGGACATCATTTACTGGATATAATAAATGAATCATTAAGAGCTGGAAAATTTCCAAACACATGGAAAACTTCTACTGTGATCCCGATTCCGAAAGTTGTTAATACCAGAAAATGTGAAGAATTTAGACCAATAAATATGTTACCAAAATACGAACAGTTACTAGAAATTGTAATAAAAAAACAACTCGTTGAGTATTTGGAAAAACATAATATATTATGTGACGAGCAATCAGGATTCCGGAACAACAACTCTTGCGAAGCGGCGATAAATATAGTGATTGATACATGGAAGAAAGAAACAGATAAAAAAAAAATCACCATTGCAGCATTCTTAGATTTCAAAAGAGCATTTGAAACGATAGAAAGGAAAATACTTTTGGAAAAACTAGAAGACATAGGTCTTTCTGACGTAGCTCTGAATCTATTCAAAGAATATCTCCAGGAAAGAAAACAGGTAACGAAAGTTGAAA
Source organism: Limnephilus lunatus (assembly GCA_917563855.2). Classification (NCBI taxonomy): domain Eukaryota; kingdom Metazoa; phylum Arthropoda; class Insecta; order Trichoptera; family Limnephilidae; genus Limnephilus; species Limnephilus lunatus. The sequence goes on from OU830599.1 coordinate 4,052,728, forward strand.
GCTCAGAATCAGAACCGATAGAAAACAACCTTGGTGTTCCGCAAGGGTCGGTACTAGGTCCGATTCTATTTATAATTTACATAAATGATATTATTAAAACTATTAAACATTGCAAAATTAGACTATTTGCAGACGATACCTTAATCTATATTTCGTGTGAAGATTACATAGATGCAATTAACAAAATAAACGAAGACCTACAAAATATATCAAAATGGCTGATATTAAACAAATTGAAACTGAACGTAAACAAAACAAAATATATGGAAATAGGCAATAAAAAACGTAACACAGGGTTAATTTTGACAATTAATGGTGAAAAAATTGGAAAAGTAAATGAAATCAAATACCTGGGTGTAATACTCGATTCAAAACTGACTTTCACAGCAAACTTTGAATATGTGCTTAAAAAGGTGTCAAAAAAGGTAAATTTTCTTAGAAGACTAAGACATAAATTAAATAGAAACACTACGGAGCTCATTTATAAAACTATTGTTGCTCCACATTTGGATTACTGCTCTACAATGTTATATTTGGCCAATGAAGGAAATTTAAACAAAATAGAAGTTATACAGAACAGAGCTATGAGATGTATACTGGGAAAAGGCAAATACGCAAGGATTAATAAAATGAGAGAGGAGCTAAATTGGATTCCAATAAAAAAAAGACTACTATTTAATGTATTAATTTTTGTGCATAAAATTATGAAAAACCAAATGCCAAAATACTTTAAGGATGAAATTGTTTTTAATAGAGACGTACATAATTATGAAACAAGAAATATAAACAGAGTTCGATTGCCACAAATGAAGAAATCAAAATCACAGAACTGCCTAATGTACAGAGGACTAAAGATGTATGATGAAATGCCTGAAAGTATGAAGAATGAAGAAAGAATGAATGTATTTAAAAAGAAATGTTATGCTTACTGTAAAAATATTTAAATTTATCAAATGAAATGTTACATTGTGCTTATTAGTTTATACTCATGTACTTAGTATAAACTAACTCAATAAATAATAAAAAAAAAATAAAAAAAATCCACCAATAGACCAATACCAGAGGGTCTAATTATTCATTTCACTCATGCAATTTCATTAAGAATGTTATATTGTCCCAGGAATCGTTTACATTTACCGCAAGAATCATAACTGCGCCCTAGCGTCTGGAGCCAGTGGGGCTATAGTATACCCAGTTAGGGTATGTGAGACTGAAGGTAGCCGACGGGAGGAAGACGGGAAGTGCCTGGCTATTTAGATCTGGTCGTCACCAAACACGCCCAAACCCATTTCAAACAACGATTCGATTATGAATAGTGGTCTTTCACCAGGGCTATACTAAGAGTATCTTCCACTCTGTTTATGGTATTATTCATCTTCACTCATTCCACTTGGTATCATTTAAAACACCACGCATATATTTGGGTTTGTTCTGAATTCACCTCTATCGAAATGGGTATTTTCTTACGTTGCAATTCGTGCCATTAGAGGTAAAATTGGAAAATATCTCAACGAACAGGTTGTTGGCAGACATTATTGAACACAACCTTAATTAGAATTTTCCGGATTTATTATGTTTACTCGTCTCATAAATATGTCAAATTAAAAAGAGTATTTTAAAGTCTCAAACCCATCGGTGAATGGTTTTCATATATCTACTTCTACTACACTATATAAAGAGGTAATATTTGTTTGTTTGTTTGTTTGTTTGCATCGAATAGGCTCCGAAACCACTGAACCGATTTGAAAAATTCTTTCGCTGTTGGGAAGCTACACTATCCCTGGGTGACATAGGCTATATTATATTTAAAAAAAAAAAGGCATCCCTACTAAAACTTCAATAATGTAACCCAGGGTGTAAAAAAATTACCTAAAATATTCTTTAAATCGCGTGCGCTCCGAAAACTATTGATGATATAATAAAATAATGTACTACGACTTTATAGAACACATCATTATTTACAAAAAAGGTCGCGACAGCATATGTCTATTATGGTTATGCCACAATAAGTATTCTTTTATTTTTTAAATTTAATTAAAATGTCGGCGCTTGAAAAGGCTCTTTATTTGTATCTTGGTTTTAATCCTTATCAAAATAAATAACTTCATATACAAGACAGCTTCAATACCTTTATTTAACTTTTTGAATTTTTCAATTCGGATATTTAATTAGAAAGATATCACGAGTTTAAAATTGTTAGTATTAGAAAAAAGTTTCGGCTACGGGCCGGGCGGGAGAGGAGTCAAGAAATGCAGTGCCAGGGGGGTTGGCGGGACGGTGGAGCGGGAGAGTGGTGGCGGGGAAGGTGGAAGTGGCACGCTGGAGGGGAACGCACGGGAAAGGACATGTAAGGAGTAACATTTTATTTATTTGAATATGGCATATATTATAAAAGAAAGTCCAAAAAAACGTGCAGCTCGCAAAAACTCAGAAACGAGTCCCGGTTCGATCAAGGGAGTTATATGGTGTGGTAGATCTCTATCCCCCCTAGGGAATAAGGGTAACCGTTTTTACCTAAAGGGCGTGCTTTTAAAGATATAAGGGCTGAAAATTTCGCCCTCTTGAAATTTCTAGAACAGTCTTCCGGAAAGTTCTAGAAGGTTCCATAGAGCTGTAAAAGTTGTGGAAGTGGCGGAGTATGTCATGGAATGATCAGGAATAGGGAATCGGGAACATCATTGTGCAACATTCCAGAACACTATCTTATTGTCCTGAGCGAAGCCGGGTAACCCAGCTAGTGTACATATATATTTATAAAAAATAGTATTTTCCGATTTTTCACATCAGAACTACTCCTCTATTCATCTCAATATTTATGTATTATTTTTTCATGTTTTTTTCTAGGATCAATTTTTTGAGTCGTTCGAGCCGTGTTCCAATAAATACACCAATACTACCAAATGGCCTCAATCATTTCACTCATGCAATTTCATAAAGAAACTACAAGTTCTTAAATGAATTGAATCAACGTAGGCCACGATGAAAATATATAATGACATCATTGTCACATGCAAACACAGATTATATGTATAATATCTATTCATTTACCTACTGCAGTGTTAACTTGTACAAAGTTTGAAATTTGAACTGACTCAATGTTTATATTATGTTAAATTCTCGCGTTTATTCCGTTACGTCACGTGGCTTACTATACATTGTTTACTTGTCACTTCATCTTATTTGCTTGTGTTCTTCTCACAAGAAATACCGCTACTGTGCTTGTGTAGTACCTTGTGAAAGTAGGTACTTTTTATTGGTAAGTACTATTTTATACTTACGTACCTATTTTGCACTTAGGTACTTACCTAATTTATAATTAGGTACTTATTGTATACTTGGGAACCTATTTTGCCCTTAGGTACTTACCTAATTTATAATTAGGTACTTATTGTATACTTGGGAACCTATTTTATACTTTAGCAACTATTGTATACTTAGGTACCTATTTTATACTTAGGTATGAGACGATGTATGCATGTGAGTGAGGCGAAGAGTGTGTACCAAGACCGAGTTGTTTGGCGGTCCGTCCTCTGTGCCTACCCCTGCAGGGAACCGGCGTGATGGTTGGTTAGTTAGACTACCTATTTTATACTTAGGTGCCCATTTTGTACTTAGGTATCTACCTATTTTATACTTAGATACCTATTTTATACTTAGGTACCTATTTTATACTTTGGTGCCTATTTTATACTTGACTATCTATTTTTTGTATGCAAGTTCTGTAATGCGCCAGTAGTTTCCCCTTTTTCTTTGTTATTATTATTATTTAATGGTAACAAAGATAAAACGTAAATTCAACCCAAATTCAAATTGCTCTGTTTACCGGCTTACTAAAATTAAATCTGCTTCCCATTTTTTCTCTAAGTCCCGAATATGCAATATCTACTCTTTTACCGGTCGCACCGGGACAGGAGTATTCTGGACTGGGGTCAGCTGGGGTATCGTGATTTCAATTGAAATGGCAACTATCTTGTCCATTGGTAGGAACTATTTCTGCTAGTATTACTGCATTCTAATGTGAAGAGGATATTTATTTATTTGATTGACATAATATCTTACATTTCAAAAATAAAATCAACAATGTCGGCCTCACTGGGTAGCTCACCTGTGCTGAGGCCTCCATTCAGATGCATGCGTAAAATTACAAACTCTGCTCGTCTGGATTCATGTAGACCTTTGTTTAAACATCTGAAAATTCTGACAGTCACAGACATATATATAATGGAACTATGCATGCTAGTGCGATCATCTACAGTCAAGTTTCCACAAAAAAACTCGACACATAAATACGCTACAAGATTCACAGAAAACTTATCAATTCCCAAAGCAAACAAAACAATAGTCCAAAAAGGACCATATTACATGGCCGTTAAAGTATATAACAACCTTCCACATAATATCAAACAAATTCAAGACACACACAAATTCAAATCATCACTCAAAACATTACTTCTAAACAAATGTCATTACACCTTAAGTGAATACCTCTCATAAATGAAACACCTATTTTTGTATTCTTGTTATCTGTATTTTCTTATTTGTATAAAAATTATAATATTATTCTTTGTATGAACATTATAATATAACATGTTTGTGGTTAGCTGGAAGAAATGGGATCTACCCATAAGCAATACCTTTTGTATTTTTTAAATGTACAATAAATATTTTTTTGATTTTGATTTTGATTTTTATAAAACAAAATAAAATAAACTAAAAATCAAAATTTATAATTAAGTTAAAATTATAGGATAAAATGAGTTATTTTATTACTAAAAAAAAAAAAAAAACGGTATATATTATGTGTTGTGTGTTTGTGAGTGATGTGTATTTTATATTGGTTTTGATTTTTACGTGTAGTTATGTTTTATTTTTATTTTGTAATGAAATTTTGGTAATATTGTCTTTTTTGTTCTTTAATCCATTTTGTAATTTTGAGTACGAAATTATTTTTGTTTTCTTCCATTTTATTTTCAAGGGTAAGACTGTTGAATGCTTTTATAGCATGATATTTATAGTGCGTTTGTCCAAAGCTTGTATTTACCGTCGGAGTTTGTAGGTTGTTTTTGTACGATTGTCTAACTGGTCTGTTAGTGATATTTTGAGATTGTTGAAATTTGTTTTTCTGGTCAAAAATGTAGTTTAGCAGTGTTTTAACATATAATTGGCGTATATCTAGTACGTCACAACTGTTGAATATTTGGTTTGTGTCAGTCAGTCTATGTTTTTTAAGTATTACCTTTAAGATCGTTTTCTGCGCTATTTCTAAGTGATCGATAGCTGAGTTTGTTGCTCCTCCCCAGATAATTAATCCATATTCTATTATTACTTTATTATATAATATACATATATCCTCTTCAGCTATAGCATGCCAAGAATAGCTAATATATTGTCGTTATTAAGAAGCCGCTATCCGAATTTCTACCGATTTCTTGCAAACCTCCCTTAAAAATTTGAAGTTTTTAAGCTCTTAAAATATATGTTATTCTTGAAGATAATCTCTAGACATTAGTCGCGCCGAAACGCAAATTATATAAAATTCCCTTGATAGAAAAAAATTGCAAAGTGTGCTCCAAAAATTATTATAAACACATTTGTTTCAGTTTACAAGTTATATCTATGAAAAAATTCACAGCGTTTCTTTAAATAAAACCAGAGACAATTATCGCGAGATTTTCGCTCTATTTTTAACGAGTCGTGTTTTATTAAAGATTTTCATGATTTTTGCATTAATTTTATCGCTGAAAATGTTAGCGCGCTCTTCTAACATTCGTAATTTCATATCTCTCCATCTTCTTCTTTTTGGAGCCTTAATACAAACAACTCGGTACTATATAAAATTTTGCTGGGACAGCGATTTTCCAATTAGTGAAATAATGTAGATATAAGTAAGTAGTATATATGTACATTATTTTTACACACACAGGAGGACCTGAGGGAAAAAAATCCCTCGGGACCTATGTCACATTTAGGGATGCTGCATGGAGGGTCTTGTTAGGGAAAGGAAGCAATTTTACTGCATTTATTTATTTATTCTATTTACGTTTTCGCCGTAATATGTAGGTATATCGTTTGATCACTTACATGGTTCAACATTTTAATATCCGTTAAAGCTAGCTTTAAATTTGCTGAATCACTTTGTATATTGATATTATGGGGGTACATACGCACAACAATCTGGTTCATTTTTATTGATTACGCCATCACCCGGATGAAAAAAACTGATACAATCATTTGCAAGATCCAAAACGTCTTTGATCCCTGTAATGGCTTTTTAAAATGGTTTGCTAATAAGACTGGAGGTTCAGTGCTCCGAGTACAATATATTATATGAGTAATTTCCTAAATAGTCTTATGTTAAGTTCCTGAGAGCTCAGCTGTAGCTTCTCTTTCTGTTATATGCGTGATTTATGAGAAAGAGGGAGAGATTACATGGAGCTATCAGCGGTAACCTTCAATAATGGACTCGTCTGCACAGTCTTGGACCTTGACTATGTACGCAAGGACACGAAGAAGAAGTCCTTGAATGAATGAATAATGAGAAGTGTTGCTGTGACTGCTTTTCAATGTGTAGTGATATGAATATTATATCAAATACAGGTGGTCTTATCGATACAGTTATTATTATAATATGACTGACTACTTGCGGTTTTAAGACTAAGGAATGCTGCGTAGGTTCTGCTGTGTCTGGCATTATTTAATGTCTACAAGTGCTGTGTTTTGTTGTCTTTGTACCCTCCAACTTAAGAGCCAAATATCAATGATCAATGAGAAATAACTTATCAAAAATTAGAAATAACTTATCAAAAAAGAAAAACGTACCGACACGCTTGTGGTCGATATCTACATTATATTAAAAAATATTTGTAGTAGTATCAAAATCGAGAGAGGAAATTGGGGAATATGTTTGTACGGACAAAACACGCGGTTTCCTCAAGGCACGCATTTTTAAGACATCATTTTACCGCATCCAATAAATAATTATTTAAAATATATCCCTGTTTGTGTCAACTTTGATTTATTTCCAAAACATGGATCCCGGAAAGGACATAATAATTGAACTGTAGTTTTAAATTACATCAATGGACAAGTACTGTAATAGATTAAAACCGCCTCGTTTTATTCACTTGCGGTTTTATAACCAGATAAACTGTGTTTTAAATTACTCATCGGACACGACATGTGGGATTAACATTTAAATTGAAATAGTGAAGACCAATCATTCCGTTTCGTTCAAATTAGTCATGGATGTAAGGCAAACCGTTTATAACTCCGTTGAGACTTCTCACTCTTTCGCATAAACGAAGCATGTAACTGAAATACACAGGCTGCAACGGTTCTCTCAAAGGCAGGATCATTCAGTCCACACAAATCAGCGGACTTAATACAAATTAAAAACAAGCTAAGAAACATTCCTGTTTTTTGAAGTAAAACTTCTGTACGCACGCTCGACTTGTGAAAAGTGTGATGCGAACGGTAATCGATACGAACGGTGAGCGATGCGAACGGTGATCGGGCGAGGCGAACGGTCGGGCCTTTACGCACGCTTGACTTGGGGAGTAAGCTGGATAAGGATAAGGATAAGGATGAGGATGAGGATGAGGATGAGGATGAGGATGAGGATGAGGATGAGGATGAGGATGAGGATGAGGATGAGGAGGGTAAGGATGAGAGTGAGATACAAGTTAGTGAAGTTTTACTTCAGTCGTGTGGTCTAAAGCACACTCGTTTTTTTGAAGTAAAACTTCTTTACGCACGCTCACACTTGGGGGGTAAAATGATGAATACGTTCCAAAAAATATGAAACGTTAAGAAAAGTGTGATTCTTACGAAAAGTGTGATTGTTACGAAAAGTGTGATTGTTACGAAAAGTGTGATTGTTACGAAAAGTGTGAATGTTACGAAAAGTGTGATTGTTACGAAAAGTGTGATCGTTACGAAAAGTGTGATTGATACGAAAAGTGTGATTGTTACGAAAAGTGTGATTGTTACGAAAAATGTGATTGTTACGAAAAGTGTGATGCGATCGGTCATCAATAAAAAAGGAAAGGAATAAAAAACGAAGCATGTGCAACTTTTGCCCACGCTTCGTTTCCTTTTTTAATGTGTTTCAATGTCATATATTCTTAACTGTAATAATAATAGTCTAAAGCACACTCGTTTTTTTTTTCTTTTCTTACGTATAAAAAAGTTGGGCATTTATTAATACTTCATCGTTATGTGTAATGAATCAATTGGATTCTATTTGCATATTTATGTCGATGATTCTTACATAAATATACATAATAAACACGTGCTGTTGAATGTTGAATTGAATTTACGTCGCGATGTTCTCGGAGAATTTTTTTCCAATCAGATCCGACGTTTTTGCTATTCTTAATTTAGCTTTAACGTCGGAATTCAATCGTGGAATTATTTTTACAGATTGAACGACGGGTGTTTTTTCTTTTACCTCCGTAGTCAGAAGAGGTTGGTCGTAACTTCGTTAATTAGAATTTGTAGTATCGGGAATAGAAATCGGATTAGTGCATTTCTACATTTGATTTCTCCAGCCTTCAAGTAGGTTCTTAATATTGCGGACTTTTAAAAGGATGAAGCGGTGAAACTTTTCAGTTAAAGTACAATTATAAAATAATGTTATTACTATTAATTTAATTGGCAGATGAAAGTGTAAACACCTGTAACGGCGCTATATAAGTCATCCAAATATTATTATTATTATTAACAATAATTGTAAAAGATGTTTAAATGAGAACAGAATGAAAAAATATTTGTAGATAATTTTTTTTTTAAATTAAGTTATAATTAATGTAAGTAGATAGGTATAGCAGTGGCTGTCTGTGGTTTTCAGTGAGCTGGAGTGCTAAGATTGGAAAATTCGACGTTAGCGATGTTGTTATAGCTGAAAACGAATTTTATTTATTTTTTAAATTTCTTCTTTTTTATGAAGCTATACTGAAATGTGGATGCGGCGCATCCCCAAACTGAAAGAATTCTGAACATCTTTATACAAAATATTAAAATATTGAAAAAAAAACATTTTCAGCTACAACAACATCAATAACGTCGTATTTTTCAATCTTAGCACTCAAGCTTACTGAAAACTCGTGGACCGCCACTGAGGTATAGTGAGTGCCTTGTTAAATAAAAATCTTCACGAACTAATTTTCTGAAATACCGATTTCACCTAAAAGTATTTTTCTGTGTGCCTTTTTACCATTAATTCCACGCAGGATGCCCTGAGGAAAATGATTTACCTCAAGATCTATGTCATCTTTGGAGACTCGGTGTAGTGGGTCATTTTAAGTAAAGGAAAAAGAGGGAGTCCGGGGATCAGTTTGTCCAGGAGTGACGGATGTATGAATTCATCCCTCCCACTGCGGTGCGCAAGACTTTGGGTCGGGATTCTGGCTGGAGAGGTCAAATAGCCTCCCTCAATTGGCTTCTAGCGTGGTGGCGATACAGACCTGAACAAACCTCTTCTCATGAATCCAGGCACTCCTGCTGAGTCACCAAATCTAGCAAACCAATTAAGGTGACCTTTCGCAGAGGTGATGATTATTCATTTAATAATTTCCGGGGCGTCTCCGTCCCAAATTGGAAAGAGTTTATTATGGGGTTAACGTAGTAAGCAGTACCTACTGCAATGTCGATTGTTATTCATGTCTGACTTTTTCAAGTCCGACTTTTTACATTGATTAGATGTTTTTTTAGCAAACAAAACCATGTAGTTACCTACTCAACGATGAAATAGCACATTGTATAACAATGCTTGTACTGCTAACGGACAGTAATCGACAATGATGAATGATGACTAATGTAAATATTTAATCCTAGAACAAAAAACCCTGTTCATTACAATCCGAAAGCATTCTTTTAAATTATAATCAGTTTTTTTTATGAATATTTGATTATATGTATTATTTATACTCTTCACTGCTCATTATTTACATTTTTGTGGGTCAATTAGTGAACAACTTGGGGAACGGATGCGCGGCCCTTTTCGGCCCGTTCCATACAAATTTTAATAGGCTATTTTTTGTTTTTTTTTTCAAAGCTTTTAATGATCTTTCAAAGAAGTGTTGAGTTGTGTTGATTCTGAGTTGTCATGGAATATGGAACCATCTGGTACGGATATGTGCTACTTTATTTTAAGCATTTTTTTGTGAGTGATAAACAATTAAAAAATAAAAATTTTAAAAAAAATATGATGAATATAAAATAAAAATTATTATTAAAATTACTACCCAAAATATATTTTTTAAATAATCTTAATTAACTCAGAAAAAATATCAAAGTTGTCTCCAAAATGAACCAAAATAGAATTCTTTAATTACCAATATATCATAATAGCACATATCCGTACTTGATATTTAATACAAATTTTGATTAAAAAATATGTTTTAATGAAAACAAATAACTTTGTCTACATCACTACATTTTTAACATTATCTACACGTTTCAAAAACAATGTTTTTGTCGTCGGGATAAGAGATTAATATCTATTAATAATAATTTAATAATTCATATTAATCTCTTATCCTGACGAAAAACACATTGTTTTTGAAACATGTCGATAATGTTAATAATATGGTGGTGTAAACAAATTTATTTCTTTTCATTAAATTAATAATGACGCCACAAAGTGTATTTTCGAAGTTTGAAGAAAAAATATGTTATTCAGTTTGGTTAAGTATTTTGGCCTTCAATCCAAAATTAATTCTGGTATTAAACGGGCTGCGCAGCTGTTCCTCTTAAGCCGAGCCTCGGCCACCCAGTGAGGCCAACATTATTAAATTATATTATAAAATGTAAACTATTGAATCGAATAAAAAAAATAAAAAAAAATAATAATACATATATTTACACCCCTTATGGTACATAGTTTTATTTGCATTGAACTCGAACTTATTTCATTATCAACGCCCTCTTTTACAGCCTTTTTTATTTGTGTCTCGGCTTCCACCACAATTCCCTCCGTATCGTGTTCATACGGGCTATGACTATGAACCATCATGTTTTTGCATATATTCTCGCTTTAACATGTGCTGTCATTATGATCGTATTATTACACACTGTTGCATCACAGAAGACTTAAATACAACAAAGTAGATGTCTACACTGTCTACAGTCTACAGCGAAATTCTGTATGGTCAAATTGTCTGCTTAAATGATGACAGAATTCAGCATGATTGCTTAATTGAACTCTCATAAATTTTGCAGATTTTTTACTTATTGCTACTCTGCTTGGTATGTTTAGCAAAAAACTGTCAGCTTTGACAAGTTTATCTGCTTCTTTTACAGTTACCAGCTTTTACTTAGCATCTAGATCTGTACTCTGGTCTGAAGCTTCGTTTTGGAAAATCTGTGATTTAATTTGAACACAATTTTGGTTTTTGGACAAAAGAGGAATTTAAGTAAAATAGTGCCTATTGTTGAATCGAACCATTTTTGCGAGACATTCAGACTATTCAGAGTGACAATTTCAATAAGGCGAGGGAAACCAATTGGTACCTTTTCACTCTCGTATCCCGAGCTTTGGTATTGGTGGTATAGTGGCTGCTTTCGCCCATTCTCAGTACCCCATTCACATCATCCTTACTTTCAAATTTCTGTCTAAAATGCCCTTTAAATTTGGCACGAAAAATTTGGACGATTTGCAGAGTTACATAACTCCACTCTCTGGTGTCTTGAGAGTGTAAAGCAGGCACAGAAAGCCGAATGGGACAAATTGCAAAGTTGGGTATAATTTTACGAGGATGTTGTAATTTGAATCTGTTGGGTGTTTTAGCGAAAACGTGAGCCATGTAAAAAGCTAAAAGCCTAATTCGGCATTTGTTTGTTCTTGTTGCGCAATCCGGCCTCAGAGCCCAGAATGGCCGGCCGTGTGCCGTGTCTAGTGAATCATGACATTTGTACGCATTGTTACGTGGTTATGGCCGTTTAATTTATTAATGAAATCACCGGGAAACACGTTTCCTGTGCCAGACATAGGACTGTCCGGACTGTCACTGTTAGACCAGGAGACGAAATAGGTAAACCCTACGTCATCGAGTACACGGATGAAACTACTTTTTAGTGATAATGGACACTTAGAAAACCTTAAAAAAGCTGGTCTGCCGGTGCGCCTCTTGGCAGGAGCCGCGCTGCCATGGAAATAGTCAGCGTTTTTTTTCGAAAAAATTACGTCATCGAGTACACGAACGGGAATGGTGTCATATGATAAAGGTCGATTAGAAAATGAGAAAAAAGCAGGGCTGCCAACCGGCAGCCTGGCAAGTTCGCAGGCAGCCGGCGTCAAAGTGGGGTAAAAAATAGTAATTTTTACGTCATCGAGTACACGAATGAAACTAATGAATAACTATAGTCCAGATCATTCCGTTTAAGAATTTCTTGGTCTGCCGACCAGCAGCCTGGCAAATTTTTGTGTACGATTTTTTTAAGTTTTTTTTTTTTTTTTTTAATTTTTCGTTTATCTTTATTATTATTTTTATTTCATTATATTTTTAAAAACTTTGAATGCCATATTTTAAAAATATGAACGATAATGATAAAAAAAAATAATTTGAGAGTTCCGAGTTTACCCATCCGTCAGGTGAGCCGTTCGACGCCAAACCACTTACGAAACCTGTCGCGGTGCCCCTCACCGCTGTCGCGTGTCAATATTATTGTACAAATTTATAATATTAATAGTCCTTTTAAAATTGCCTAATAGTCCATAGTAGTTGGAAGTTCGAAAAACCAACGCACCATCGCCGTAAGAGCTGCGTTCGTCCGTAAAACGACGGAAATTTCTGAAACCCCGTTCGTTTCAAATCGGTTTCGCTTGCCCTGCTGCACCGATTACATCGAATACAAGATCGAAACTAATGAAAAACTGTAGTCTAGATTATCTCAATCATGACTTCTTTGGTCTGCTACCAGCAGCCAGGTAGTTTTTTGTGTACGATTTTTTAAAGTTTTAATTTTTATTTTTAATTCTTAAATAATTTTTTTCAATATCTTTATTATTATTTTTATTTCAATATGGTTTTAAAAACTAAGAATGCCAGATTTTAAATAAAATAAATGGTTATGATAAAAAAATAAATTTTGAGTGTTCCGAGTGTAATCGATGCAGCAGGGCAAGCGAAACCGATGTGAAACGCACTGGGTTTTGAAATTTTCGTCGTTTTTCAGACGAACACAGCTCTTATGGCGACGGTGTGATGGTTGTTCGAACTTCCAACCACTATGTTCTATTAGTTTATTTAAAAAAAACTATTATTATTATAAATTTGTATAATAATATGGGCATGCGATGGCGGTGAAAAGCTCCGCGGCCAGTTTCCAGTAAGTTGTTTCGCGTCGAAAGGCGTTCCCGTTCGATGGGTACACTCGGAACACTCAAAATTATTTTTTTTATCATTGCCACTTATTTTATTTAAAATCTGGCTTACTAAGTATTCAAAACCATATTGAAATAAAAAAGTAATAAAGATATTGAAAATATTTAAAAAAAAAAAAAAAAAAAAAATTATAACTTCAAAAAATTGTACACAAAAAACTGCCAAGCTGCTGGTCGACAGACCAAAAAAGTCATAAACGGGATGATCTAGACTACAGTTTTTCGTTAGTTTTGATCTTGTACTCGAGTAATCTATGTAGCATGGCAAGCGAAACCGATATGAAACGGACAGGGCCCGGAAATTTCCGTCGTTTTCGGACGAACGCAGTACTTACGGCGACGGTGTGGTAGTTGTTCGAACTTCCAACCACTATGTTCTATTAGGTAATTTTGAAAATATTATTATTATTATAATTTTGTATAATAATATGGGCATGTGATAGCGGTGAAGGGCCCTGCGGCCAGTTTCCAGTAAGTTGTTTCGCGTCGAAAGGCTCTCCCGTCCTATGGGTACACTCGGAACACTCAAAATGTATTTTTTTATCATTATCACTTTTTTTTTAAATCTGGCCTTCTAAGGTTTTAAAACCATATTAAAATTAAAATAATAATAAAGATATTGAAAATAATAACAAAAAATAAATAAAATAAAATTAAAATTAAAATCGTACATAAAAAACTACCAGGCTGCTGTCTAGCAGACCAAAGAAATCATGAAGGAGATGATCTAGACTTCAGTTTTTCGTTAGTTTTGATCTTATACTCGTGTAATCGATGTAGCAGGCCAAGCGAAACCGATATGAAACGGACGGGGCCCGGAAATTTCCGTCGTTTTCCGGACGAACGCAGCACTTACGGTGACGGTGCAGTGGTTATTTAAACTTCCAACCATTATGGACTATTAGGTTACCTTAAAAAGACTATAATTATTATAAATTTGTATAATGATATGGGCATGCAATGGCAGCGAAGGGCTCCGCGGCCAGTTTCCAGTAAGCTGTTTCGCGACGAAAGGCTCTCCCGTCCGATGGGTACACTTGGAAGACTCAATTTTTTTTTTATCATTACCACTTATTTTATTTAAAATCTGGCTCTCTAAGTTTTTAAAACCATATTGAAATAAAAATAATAATAAAGATATTGAAAATATATTTTTTAAATTAAAATATGAATTAGAACTAAAAAAAATCGTACACAAAAAACTGCCAGGCTGCTGGTCGGTAGACCATAGAAGTAATGAATGGGATGATCTATACTACAGCTTTTAATTAGTTTTGATCTTGCGTTCGACGTAATCGATGCAGCAGGGCAAGCGAAACCGATATGAAACGGACGAGGCTCGGAAATTTCCGTCGTTTTCCGGACGAACGCAGCTCTCACGGCGATGGTGCGGTAGTTTTTCGAACTTCCAACCACTATGGACTATTAGGTTATCTTAAAAAAATTATTATTTTTATAAATTTGTACAATAATACGGGCATGCGATGGCGGCGAAGGGCTCCGCGGCCAGTTTTCAGTAAGTTATTTCGCGTCAAAAGGCTCTCCCGTCCGATGAGTACACTCGGAATACCAAAAATTTATTTTTTTATCATTACCATTTATTTTATTTAAAATTTGGCATTCTAAGTTTTTAAAACCATATTGAAATAAAAATAATAATAAAGATATTGAAAAAATTTATTTAAGAATTAAAAATAAAAATAAAAATTTAAAAAATCGTACACAAAAAACTGCCTGGCTGCTGGTAGCAGACCAAAGAAGTCATGATTGAGATAATCTAGACTACAGTTTTTCATTAGTTTCGATCTTGTATTCGATGTAATCGGTGCAGCAGGGCAAGCGAAACCGATTTGAAACGAACGGGGTTTCAGAAATTTCCGTCGTTTTACGGACGAACGCAGCTCTTACAGCGATGGTGCGTTGGTTTTTCGAACTTCCAACTACTATGGACTATTAGGCAATTTTAAGAGGACTATTAATATTATAAATTTGTTCAATAATATTGACACGCGACAGCGGTGAGGGGCACCGCGACAGGTTTCGTAAGTGGTTTGGCGTCGAACGGCTCACCTGACGGATGGGTAAACTCGGAACTCTCAAATTATTTTTTTTTGTCATTATCGTTCATATTTTTAAAATATGGCATTCAAAGTTTTTAAAAATATAATGAAATAAAAATAATAATAAAGATAAACGAAAAATTAAAAAAAAAAAAAAAACTTTAAAAAATCGTACACAAAAATTTGCCAGGCTGCTGGTCGGCAGACCAAGAAATTCTTAAACGGAATGATCTGGACTATAGTTATTCATTAGTTTCATTCGTGTACTCGATGACGTAAAAATTACTATTTTTTACCCCACTTTGACGCCGGCTGCCTGCGAACTTGCCAGGCTGCCGGTTGGCAGCCCTGCTTTTTTCTCATTTTCTAATCGACCTTTATCATATGACACCATTCCCGTTCGTGTACTCGATGACGTAATTTTTTCGAAAAAAAACGCTGACTATTTCCATGGCAGCGCGGCTCCTGCCAAGAGGCGCACCGGCAGACCAGCTTTTTAAAGGTTTTCTAAGTGTCCATTATCACTAAAAAGTAGTTTCATCCGTGTACTCGATGACGTAGGGTTTACCTACCTCGTCTCCTAGTCTATGTGGACTACCAGGGATATCCATCTTTACTATCCGATACACCAGATCAAACAACCTATTGTACTTTACTAAGTATGGGTCTCTGAATATACATACATACTCGTAGTTTTGTTAGCTATTTATCTAACCTGGATGAATTTGTTTGTTATTCTGTGTTTGCGGATGATCTTGTAAGTTATCATGTTCTTCTGGATATCTATCCAGGATGATCTTGTATGTTATCATATGTTTGCAGATGATCTTGTAAGTTATCCTGGTCCCCTTGATATCTATCCTGGATGATCTTGTATGTTTAAGTTTATATTATAGTCTCGTGCACTCACACCTAAATTACCTGATTGAAATCTGGGGAAACGCATGTGAAACATACGTAAATGAATTACAGGTAATACAAAACAAGGTAATTAAAAAACTATTTAACTACAAGCCCAGAACATCCACAAAAAAATTATATATGGAAACAAAACTATTAACGTTAAGTAAACTATATGAATACAATACATGTCTCCTTATATACAAAATAATCTCGTACACACAAACACAGAATTCATTAAAACGTCTCAAGTACATAAACACTTTACACGACAACATTATAACATATATTTAAACACCATCCACACTAACTATGGTAAACAATCCATTGGTTACGAGGGGGGCAACTTATATAATTGCCTCCCAAATGACAGTAAAAACGAAAATAAGTTTGGTAAATTTAAAAAAAAATTATTAATATTTATTCTTGATAAACAAAATAATGAAATAGAATAGCGCTGTATTGAAATATTTAGTTTATCTTAATGTGTATAATTATTTCTAGTTAAATAAGTGAAAATTTAATTTTCTTTTAACTGGAATAAAAAATAAATAAAAAATAATAAAAAATCCTGTGTTTGCGGATGATCTTGTTATGTTATCCCGTGCTTCTTGATATCTTTCCGGGATGTTTTTGTATTTTATCTTGAGAATGGTGCTATTGGTGAGAGAGGCTGAGTCCTCAACTCGAATGGGGTCCGCAGATACCTTATTATCATGCTAAAAGCGGAAAAGAAAATTTCACAACATGGGACAATGTTGTTTCAATCATCTACTCAATTTTCTCAGTTGACATCGGTCCGACGTTCAATCATAACTAACCGTAACAAATATTGTAGAAGGTGTTATGTAATATAAAATGTATTATAAATGGATATTGTAAAAGGTTTTACCCAGCACAAGATATCCCAAAAAAATTTAGACATATTAAGGATTTTTTCAAATATTTTATTTAACTAATTCAAATCATGAGAACAAAATTTCTTAACAACAAAATTTTTGAAAGACTGAAATGAAACTGTGTCGTTTTAATAACGTTCTTTTGGAATTAATAATGATGTCATATATATTTTTTTACTTAATATAGTTTATAGTTTATATATATTTTTACTTAATAGTTTTATATATATTTTTTTACTTAATAGTTTTATAAATATATTCGCAGCATTTTATTAATATTTTTATAAATAGGACGAAAAATTCTTTAAAAAATTTTCTGCACATTATTTTACAGTGCAGTTCGGTCCCATTTTTGCCATCGCGAATCGGGGTACTGGTTATGGTGTAAATTTTTGTTTATACTTACTTTTTGTTTATACTTACTGTCTTACTTGGCCAGCCCTGCCTCAGTTCGCAGTGGCGTTACGCAGCCATTACCCGTGCCCATCGCTGGCCGGTGGCGCTTTTTTCTGTGGGACAATGGCCCGAGAATGAACGGTGATCTCTCACGATAAATAAGCGACCATAAAATGCACTGCCACGCATGAAGATTACAGTATTGAACGGTTTATTAGTATCACATACATATAACAAAAGCAGTATGAGTGAAAAAAAGTTTTTTACGTCAAAGAAAACAGCTGATAATTTTCATGTGTTTTTTATTTTATTTAAATTTTATTTATCTTAAAAAGGTACATATTATAATATTACTATTCTGTTACTTGTAATTTATACTGATCTTCCACTAGAAGCATTTGCTTGTGGATGGAAGAAGAGTTTACATTTCATATATTATGTACTTGTTAATACAGTCACTTTGCAATCATGATCATGAAACTAGAGGACACAAACATCCATGTATTCAGTAAGAAGAATAAGAAATATTATTATTAGTGTGACTTTCATGTGGAAAAATGAGAAGCAGTCTTCCCGTTGATGATTTCTCTAAAATACTTTTTTTATAGAGTTCATCAATTGTACTTAGTCGTTTAATGCTTCTGATTTCTTCTGATTACCTCGACCATATTTTGTCGGAGGGTCAAAATATTTCAGCTTTACAATAATATTCAAATAAGCGAAATATTGTGAATTTATCAAAAAAAATAAAAAATAAAATTTGTAAACCATATTTTATAATAAAATACGTTTTCAAAATAAGTTTTGAAATATAAAATTTTTGCAAGTAAACATAAAAAAGGTTTAAAAATAGCTCACCTTACGTTTTTTTCTAACTAAAATTACTACTTAATAACAAAAATAAATTAAAACGTTTTTTATTTAGATATATGTATTACAAACGTTATTGTCACCTCACTTTTTTGTCGTTCCATGCAAAATTCACAGAGTTTCATACATTTATTTCAGACTAGCAGACCCGGCCACACGTTGCTGTGGCTAATGAAACACAACGCCATCACCCAACCTTTATAAAATCCTCACCACCCGTTTGTCAGCTGCCCGCTGCCTGAATTGAATATTTAAATTTCTCGGCTTTTCTCTACTGTAATAAGCATGTATTGTACATATAAACCTTCTTCTTGAATCACTCTATCTATTGATGAAAATCCGTTGCGTAGTTTAAAAAATCTAAGCGCACATACATTTAGAGCGACTTTACTTATTTTGTGGTTAAATTTTATATTTGAATATAAAGCGTGGTGTTTTTTGTTTCTAACGCCATTTATATAATGCTTCTCACTATGATAGTAAGGGAGACAACGATTTCTATGAGTTCTATACGAGTTGTTCGGAAAACCGAATAAACTAGCCTGACGGTTTAAAGAAGTATTTTCCTTAGTGTGTTTAACGGATGGTGTTGGGCAAAAGAATTGGGGCATACAAACCTTCAGAAAACTAAAGTAGACAAGAGTGGGGAGACTACGAAGCACCGCACAAAGAGGAGACCGAAAGGCTACGAAGCACCGCACGAAGAGGACACCGATTATATTATCTCATTCTTTCGCAAACTAAATCCTATAAATGTATGTGTTTGTCTCTTTTTAGGGTCGCTTTTTTGTTTCATCGAGTTTCAAATCACAACGGTGCTAGTTTTTACTTCAAAAATAAAATATAAAATAACATAACCCTTTGAAAATAAACCATCTATATGTCATTCGATATTTTGATGTTGCTTATTCAGGGTGGTCGCATTACAAGATGCTTCTATACTCTCTATTATCTTCAACTTGTAGTCTGTAGTTTGTTGTTTCTAGCGTCTGTGTATGAAGTTGCAAGTCTGAAGGCAAGTTTGAGGGGCAGAGACTGAGGCGAGCTGATGTCACTATTTACTCCAACTACTTCAACGAAGACGCTACAGTTTGACATTAGGTGCACTCCATAAACTACAGTTTGTTGTACGTACTTCAAATAATTATCATTCAAATGAAGTGTTGATTTAAGTGAACGCTTCGTAAAATGTGCACAATGTTGTGTTTTTAGTTAACTTACTCCACACGTGAGGTCCCAAGGTTTTCTTCGGGATTTTTCAAGATTTTTGTCATTCTTGGTACGCTTTGGAGGAGTTTTTGTTGAAGTGACTCAAGCTGTAGGAAAAGCTGGCCGAAGTTGAGCTCTGGGACGAGTCGTAAAAACAACCCGTTCTTATACTAGAAGCCAACTGTGTTGGGCATGGGTCTAGGTGTGGCTGCCGGCTTTTATTTATTTTTAATATTAGGTGCATTATTCAACCTTCTTCTTCGAATCGATCTATATATACAGAAGAGTGTCCGTGGCGGCAACTTGGCTTTGTTTTTTTTATAAAAATCTACATTTTTTTTACGAAATTAGTGGAATTTTGCTTATTTGACCTTCAAAACTGGAGGAAAGTGCTAGTCCTTATGATGTTTTGAAAAACTACCCCCTCGTCCTTTTCCCATTTCTTATAGCAGAATTTTAATACTTCTTGATAAAATTTAACACCCTCGACGTTCAAAATAAGGGGAAAATGACTGTCCACATCTGATTTAGAAAAACTCTGTACAAAGCCCCCTTTACAAAACCCGGGAAATGTTGGGGATTCAGCTACTATAAAAATAAACTTGTTTTCCTATAAATATGATGGGAATTAAAATAGAAGTATCGGTATTGAGTAAAATCTTAAGTAATTCATTTCTGATGGATATCTTTGTAAATCTATCTATTTTATTACATTTTCATAAAATGCCGTTCATTTTCGTAAATAAATATATTATAGACGCTAATAAACAGCCTTTTCCGGGTGAATCTGCTTTATCTTCATGTTTGGTTTTGTCTAAATCCCGTTGCAAAAATTCCTTTCTTCTTTTTATTTTATTATTTCTGTTGAGCTGGTCTATCCAAAAATAATAAAGAATTTATCTGTCAGTTTGGATTAAGTCGAATAGTCTCCTTATAGAGCCCGAGCGGAATTATCATCTTACACGAACCTTGGCCAACAGTTACTTGTTTAACGTCTAGTCCTAAAACATTGTAAGATAATGAATTCGAATCGCATGGTCATTCAGCATTTACAGTTCAAGTTCAGGGTCAACTTGTTCAATGTTTTAAATTCGTACTTTTAATTGGCCGTTTGATGTTGTAACGAATTTAGTTCATTTGAGACTACTGCTCATTGATTCATGTTTGCCGTTCGATGAACTTCCCAATAAAATTAAAATCGTGCATATTTATAAAACAACTCAATGTTCATGTTATTTGTTTACAGTAGTTTGATCTAGCAAACACAATTATTATCTACTATCTAACTATTCTGATGACATTACTTAAGTAAATCTAATTATTCTGATGACATTATTTAAGTAATTATAAAAGAATGGCCTCAAACCAAAGCCTTGTTGTACGCCGTTAATTAAACAAGAGCTTTACAATGTGATAAAGATGTTTCTTTTTAGAATACCTGTCAGAATAACTCTATTTAGGAACATGCAAACCTACGTAAATATCCAATATATGTTTCTTGGAACTAACGAAAGGGTAAATATTACAGAAACGTGCGTAGGCCTATGGCGTCGGCACGGAGTACTAAACAAATGTCAGACTCAATTGCACTTATAAATAACATGAAACTTTTGCTTTTTAGTTTCACATATTTTTCTTAAAGGTATTCTTCGGATTGTATTTCTTGATTACTAAATTGCGTTTCATCCATTTCGATCTCCCTCATATGTACCAGAACATACATTGAGGAATGCTCTTGTTTAGTCTGGCCTTTCTCTGCATCCAACGAACGCATTAAATTTTAATACCTTTAGCAACTTTAAATATTTACTCGTTTTATGGTTTGTCCTTTAGGTGCGTTTGTTTAATTTTATTATTCGTTCGCCATGCAGTGTATACACACACACATAGTCTAAACAATGATTTATAATAATTATTGTTGTGGGTGATCTTAGTTTACGGACTGCGATATATGGTTAGGTCACATTATTGAAAGATTTCTCATGGTCTTTTTTTGTTCCAACACTTTCAATGTAATGTGGCTGACAAGAAATTGCTCTATTGTTTTTCATTTATGTTTTAAGAGTATAATAAGAAAATGTTAATACAATTCATTAGTTAAATGTTCGTTTTTAATTATTTATTGTCTCAATCTAATTATTCACAAATAATATGTTGTATCAGATTTATGTTGAACAAAACCTATTACATGCCAGCTGTTGTGTAAATCGCAAACTGACCAGATATATCCTATATTTGAAAGTAATATATAATGAATAAATTAATATAATGTACCTAATAATGGTTAAAGAAAGGTTTGTGAGTTGTTTTGCCTTTTTACGTCTGGTTTAGTTTGCAAAAGATTCGGAACGTGGCCTAAACATGGAGCAGAAATAAAAACCCACACATTTCACTTCTCAGCGATAAATCCTCAAAAGTATACAATTTACATACTATTTCTCTTGCGCTAAAATCTCATTCTCATTCGCCATTCGTTTAACCTCTGACCTTAGCGCCTCGAAGAAACCTTCGTACATTATTAAAAAAACAACCCATAGTAAGAAACAATAGGTAGTATAGGAATCTCTTCCATGTAAACCAGAGCCATATTAATACCCTCGGCTGATTCTGAAAAGATATTCCTTCGCAGTGATCGATGAGCCCTTTCGAGTTAACGTACTCATCGTCTATCAACGTTCCATCTTAAGTCCAGAGGATTCCTCCTTGTTCTTTGTATGTAAATATCATATCCACTGCACAGTTTATCTACGAGAGTGGTCTTAGGTTTTGCTCGTCTTTATTATACAACTCAGTCCGGAGCAGGGGTTGCAGAATTTAACATAATCGTTTACTGCTAATATTTATTTTATAGAATTCTGATTGTTTTTCTATAATTTATTGCAAAAAAATAGTTTAATGAAAGAGTTAGAAACTTTCTAAAGGAAGGAAAAGGAAGCATAAAAACTCACTGACAATGCAGAATAATGACGTCTCTTGTCCAATAACACTTTCCGCTTTGCACAGATTATAATTTTCATCACCAATGGTAATTTTGAAGGTTTTGTACGTAACTCGTAATTTTATCATTCGTGGTCAAGATACTGAGCAGAACATTGCTGTCAGTTGAAGATTTTCAATGCACTGACCTTGTGATTTCATTTTGTAGGTTGTGAGTTTTGGTGTGGGAATGATTTAGGAAAAGGACAGGAATATTCCCAAACAGAAAGTGTAGATCTTTAATGCCGAAATAGTCACGCACCTGCGAGTTCTGTTTTTAACCCCCTCTTGGTCATAAACGACGCAAGATATGAATGTGGTATTCCTTTATACGCGCTTTGTGTTGTGTTGTAAGTTGTGGATTGGCGCGGACGTGGAGCCAATATGACGAATTTCGTTTATGTTTGATATTACCACGAATCTGAGCGTTTTATCTTCCAAGAAGCGAATCGACATTATAACATTTCCTGTTTTCGCTATGCAGGGACGTTCAGGATATATATTTAGTTTAGATTCCTTTAAAAAAACTTTTGAATGGAATTGACAGAAAGACGAAGTGGGCCCCATACCAGTCTTCGGGAAAATGGTGAGGCCCTCGAGCACCTCTTTAACATCTAGAACTTACTCTTTCAATTCCTTATCCTACATTGTACTAGAAAGCTCAACCGTCGAGCCGAGGATCGATAGGTTACCATTAATGTTTTGACATAAACATTCTGATTTCTGATCACAACATGACATTTACCAGTTCGAGATGACGTCCGGCGAACTGAAGGAAGTAACCTTTCGATACATTTCCCTACATTTGTAGTTCCCCAGTCTGTTTACATAGAATCTATAAGCTTTGTAACATAACTCCTCATCGCAGTCATTGTGATTATCATTGTTCAAATACTTTCTAAAATAATACTTTAATTTTCGCAATAATTATTAGTTATTATGAAATAGTATTTATCAGTTACTAGCGAGTTCTCGGCATGCGTTGCAATTCCACTTAATAGAGAAATTGTTTCTCCCTGCGTGTCCTTTCCCATCCGTCCCGTTCCCCTTCTCCTTCCGCCTCTACCGCTCCCCTATCCCGCGAACCCCCTCCCTCGTTCCCCTCCCCTCTCCTACATTCCATATATTCAGTCCCGGTACATTTTAGTTTTCAAACAGCTCGCGTGCCACCTATTGTAAGTTTTTAATACAAAATGTCACTTTTCATATATTACAAACATTCATCTTTGTGTATTATAAGAACAATCAATCAAACTTTATACCTAACATAGGTATCTACCTATTTAAAATACCTATAATTCTTGGTTAGATTAAAAGTATTCGATTTTCGTTAGTCTCATTGGTTAGTATGAGCACTTCGAATACATTAATTAATTTAAAGAGTTATTTCGAAAATTGAATTTTGATTGAACGATCAATGGTTTGCAAAATGTCATCCTCAAATTGTCATTTTTTGACAGTTTCGTCAGAGTTTTTGTAATGATTAAAAAACTTTCTTAGATGTATCGTCACGTGGTTGTAATAATCCAGAAACCTTCGCGAGGATGAAAGAAGATATTTTGAAATTTTCAAACATTTCCTACGCTTAGTATGCAGCCAAGCAAACATACATTCATTTTTATATATATTGATTATGGAAAAAGTTTAAAATTGTTTCAATGTTCTATAAATTGCCTTCTGAAGAAGCAAGAGACAATAATGAATGCTAGTTGTTTAGTTGTTACATTTACAACTTGAGTTCAATAATTTTTAAGTCTTACCCCTATAAAATTAACACGTCAAACTGGAAACGAAAGTAATTAGTATCACTGATCTCCCTCATTTCTTTAATTATCACTAATTATTGTCTATGATCTAAACAAATTTGTCATTCCTCCACTAATTCCACTTACTGCGTAGAATACTGATAAATTAATTCAAACCAACAATAATTTTATTATCCAGCCCACACACGAATTGAATAGAGATAGATATTATTGCTTTTAATTATTATTATCTTTGTTTTGTGTTTCGCATTATTTTCTTATAGTGAAATCAAAACAAGGGACCTTTTGTGTAATGCATTTTGTAGCAATGATTTCATATGCAGATTCAATAGATTGACTCATTTCTGGATTGTGGTAAATTTTGATGATGACGTTAGAAAACAAATGCGCTTCTCCAGGATTCTCCTAAAATGCCTAAATAAAATACACCTCTTTGGTTCTGAACCCAAAGGTCGTAGGTTTAAACCTCGGCTAAGGTTTTTTTCACACGTGGATTTTAAAGTATTTGTGACCAGTTCTGAATAGCCAGATTCTTCCCACTCGTCCTCTTTTCTTAACCTTCCAACATTTTCTCCAGCTTTAAAACTGGAATGCTATGATTTTAGGCATTTAATATTGGTTTGGAAAGGATGATGATGAAGGTACGCGCTTATCTCTCGTCGCTCTTGAATTGTTTTAACAAAATGTTTTTGAAATCCCATGATGTATGTATATGTCGCAGACAAATCACAAAATCAGGCAAATCATGATTTGCCGCCTT
The DNA here is from genome assembly GCA_917563855.2 of Limnephilus lunatus. Taxonomy (NCBI): domain Eukaryota; kingdom Metazoa; phylum Arthropoda; class Insecta; order Trichoptera; family Limnephilidae; genus Limnephilus; species Limnephilus lunatus. The sequence continues at coordinate 4,077,948 of OU830599.1, forward strand.
TGCACCATGTGCCAGATCATGATGTGGCGAGGCGCATAATGATAAGGCGAGACATAACCACGTTCATCGGGGAGCCCGTGGCTCAAATTTTAATTTTTTTCGGCAAATTCGTAATTGAATTATCATTTTTATTTCCACGCCTCATAAGGGATGCGAGTTATTTATATTTTAGATTAATAAAAACAGTGCGTTGCCATAATTTTTTTTAACGTCTTTAAAAAATTGTAATACGTTGAACAACTAAAGTTAGCGGTGAGCACCAGATTTAATTTTTCTAAACGATGAATTAATAACTTCGGGAGGTATTCATTTAGAAACATCTTAAATATTAGTAACACGTTCTTCAGAATTAATTATTAATTACAATGAATCCGGCGGAAAGGTCGAATCTCCAGGCCTGCTAGGGTGAATTCGACCATACGTCCGTCCAATACGCTGTGCCGCGGGCGCATATTTGTATACACGCTTTCTTCACAATTTGTCGACACGCAATTTGTATACACGACGTTTTTACGCGTCGTTAAGATTCTGAATATATTTTAGGGTATAGTGTCGTATTAACTGATATTAAATAATAACTTAATGAATTAAAGTTATGCCGACATTAACATAACGTAGTGAAATATCAAATTTGAACGTACCAATTAATTTTGTTTAGGTATTACTAAAATTTGTTCGCCTTCGTTCACGGCAAGGCCGTGTTGAAAGGATCAACATATTCTTGAAAACCTGAGAAATAAAAACTTGCGTACTTACTCTCATGAATTACATACACGACATAAGGTGCTTGCCACTTTTCTTTTTGTTTTGTTCTCGCTGTGACAGGAGCAGAAATTAAACATTGTATTTTATCAAAAACCGTAAATAATGGGATGTGTTGAACGAAAAGACCTCCGGGCCCAGGAAATAATAACTAACTTTATTAATATTTTTTTTAGAACCGAAGTCATAGGTGAGGCGCACAAGAACTGTAGGATAGGTTGTAGATCCCGATCCACGGAGGCGCCATAATATATGTCGGTCCGTTCACCAACAGAATTACCTGTGCATTCGAATTGCGCAGTTGTGACAAGGGGGGACTCAACAGAATGAAAAGTACCGTGGTTAATTGCCTCAACAACAAACTGTCATTAGCAGATGCAACCAGTGGATGAATTAATGAAGGGTTATGCATTCAATCGACCAGCAACTAATTTATTATGTTTACCATTGTAGTGTTTATTTTATGCGTATGCTAACTCTCCCTTCAAAATAATAACACCTTTCACCGTCGCACGTGTTACGCATTACGTTTTATCATACCCCGTAGTCTAAAGAATTGTATAATACGCATAGTTGAATTGTGTCTGTTACGGAGCCTCGGTCCTTAACAACTGTACTTTTTATTCAAACCTACCTTTAGAGCAGCGTTTCCTAACCTTTTTCAGCCACGGACCCCTAGGAAATCAAGCACAGTTTTCAAGGACCCCCTTAATAAAAAAACAGGTTTTAAATTTCGGAACATTTCTTTTAGAAGGTACTACTTATAGAAAAAAATTACTTTAATAATTAACGTGCAACATCAACACCAACATTCACATTAATTAACGGTTAATTAATGAGAAAATTTGTGTTGCCTTATTGCATGTCTCGACACAGGTGTATCCTAGTGAGACAGGCACAAAAAAACCAATGCAAATATATTTTGTCATAGATAAATAATAAAAATAAAAATAAACAAAAAAAGTGATATTCGGGTTGGTGTTACTACTAAGTTGTAATCTCAAATCGAATACCACTTGTAATCTGTTTCTGTATTTGTTTTTGGAGAGCAGAGGTTCTTTTCACAGAGGTAGGTGGTAGAGAAGAGCATTAAATGTTTCATTGCTTCTTCTGATATTTCCTTATAATCTTTCTTTACATTCACCCAAAAACTTGATAAAAAGGATTCTTTGAAATTACGTTTCAAAGCTGAATCACAATATATTTTTATTAATTGGTTTTCCTGTGCCGTTGTCAAGCCAGTAAAATCAGTGACATCTTTGTTGAAAGGGCCTAATATCCAATTTTTATTTTGGTCGGGTACTGGAAAATAATCCCGAAACGAAGAACGATTCATCATTTTATCTTGTACTTATGTTGGCAACATTGCTCCTCCAGAGGATTCCAAAAACGCTGACAGTGTAGGAAAGTGATTATAGTTTTTTTTTCAATTGTATGATTCGTCCAAAGGTCTAGTTTTTTAGCATCGTTTCAATTTTTTCTTAAATTTGGACACTTATTACTTATTTATTATTGTTAAATGGCCCAGAGAAGAGACTGCGGACCATACATATATTCACGGACCCTCAGGGGTCCGCGGACCACAGGTTAAGAAACACTGCTTTAGACTATTGTGCCCAAGGGAACAAGTAAGGAAGCCATAAGCTTTGAGTCACCTCACCGAAGTACCTTTTTATAACAAGTTCTTGAAGTACAACGATTGGATTACTCCTTTTAGAACCTTTACGACGTGCTTACTCCTGGCTTCTAGTATCTCCTGTGTTGTGTTGTGTCTAATATTTCTACGGGAATTAAAAACCTCTTCACGGTGTAATCGAACAGCACCACGATAGACAAAACGTTTCTTTAGAAGTCGTTAATGGCGAAGGTTTTGCGATGTTTTATTAAATTGCTTACATGCTAACTGACTGTGGTCAGCATCATAAAAGAACAGGCGTCACAAGTTTTTTTCTCTCTTTCTTACTTACATTGTAATGTCTTATTTAAACTGTTAAAGGCGTACCGCTGATAGTTCCGTTTAATCTTTCCCTCTTTCTCTTAAATGAAGCATGTGATAATTATAATAATTTGTGTAGCGCCGTTTTTGTGAAAAATCACCTCTACGACGTTGTACAAATATGACTTTCTAGGCTCTATCTATTAATGTACAAACAGATTCATAATGCATACTTACCTGACAGGTCACTTCAGATTTAAAAAAAGGTGGTTAAAATTGATGCTTATTGAGTAGGTACTTGTTCTATGGGCAATTACTTCTAGGCAAGTACCTACCTAATTTTATTATTTTCTTTTTTTTTTTTTTTTTTTTTTTTTTTTTTTTTTTTTTTTTTTTTTTTTTTTTTTTTTCATAGGAAGCAATTACTTTGTGGTTAGACATTATATTATAAAAATAAAACACAAACACTTTGTATTTAACCACGAATTTATTATTGCATATATCGACCGGTTTCACTTCGACTTTATGAGTTATTATTTATATCCTGAAGAAGCTTGGTCGAAGTGAAACCGGTCGATATATGCAATAATAAATTCGTGGTTAAATACAAAGTGTTTGTGTTTTATTTTTATTTATTATTTTCTTTTTTGTTCCATTATTCAAATAGTTCTATAGAAGAACAAAGGAAGGTAGCTTCCATTCTTACGTAAAAAAATGTGTTCCAACAAGCAGATCACAATATAAATCTTATAAAAAATCAGGATTATGTAAATAAAAGAATAATAAATTATGACCAGACAAACAAACACAAAACAAGCGTTTGATTTACAAAAGTGAGTACCACAGAAAACCTCCACCTGAAATCAAACAAGAGCGTAAAAAGCGCCATATGGTCCTTCGAGAAGCCAGATGAAAACCAGCTCATCCAGCCAGAAGTCCGGTCTACATCATTCTTATTCATCATTACATATTCCTAAGGTATTAAGGCATTATAATATAACTTGTAAAATCACGCGAAGAATTCGCCACCAAGAGCCACTCTTTTTGCGTGATATTATAATCAACAAGATAAAATATTGTCAACCTAATATAATTTAACCAGTAGGTAGATTCCAAATAATTTACTCTATGATTACCACTGATTATTAAATAATATAATTTATTTTATTGTAATCTATTTATTATTCGCTCCCGCAAAGGTGGAACAAACAAAAGTTTATTTTTAAATAATTTAATGTGTATGTTTGTGTAAAAAATTCTGCATTATGCCACAAACATTAAAATCACTGGTGAAGAAGCGCGGTGAATTGAAGGCACAATTAACACGATTTAAGAATTACCTATTAAGTGATTCAGTTGATGTAATAGAAACGGAAACAAGATTGGAGGAGGTAAACACACTGTTAAATCGCTTTAAGAATATACAATCTCAGATCGAAGAGTTTGATAGTAACTCAGATGAAGAGGATAGCCCACTTGAGTGTTTTGAATTGCAATATTATCAAGTAGTGACGTTAGCAAAAAAATCCATAAAAAGCATTGAAAAAATTGATGATACTAACAATATTAAGATCCAATTACCTACGTTTTCGCTCCCAGAATTTAGTGGTGATTATTCGAAATGGTTATCTTTTAAGGATGCTTTCGTCACGATAGTGGGTAATAATAAATCATTAAATAATTTTCAGAAACATTACTATTTGCGTGATTGTTTAAAAGGAAAGGCATCACAAATATTAAACGCACTTGAAATTACCCAAGACCATTTCGAAATAGCTTGGCAGGTTTTATCAAATAGATTTGAAAATAAGCGTGTAATAGCTAATCAACATTTAAATTCATTGTTTAAGCTCAAGGAATTAAAACAAGAAAGTCACGTCGCCTTGAGAAGTTTATTAGATCAAACAATATTACATTTGAATTCATTGAAAAACATAGGTCTACCCACGGAGTATTGGGATGTAATAATAATTTATATTTTGGCCAACAAATTAGATTCCAATACCCGGATCTATTGGGAACAATATCCAACTAAAGAAAAAATACCGACATTGCAAGAATTTTTAAAATGTTTAACAGATCGAGCGATAGTCTTGGAAGCATCGGAAGCAACATGTTCCACAGCCAAACCAATATTCGCGCATCATAAACCGTCAAGTTACAAAAAGGAATCTTCAGTTTCATTATTGTCGCAAAGGTTGAAATGCATTGTTTGTAAGGAAAATCATAAGATTTATTTCTGTAAACAGTTTTTGAAACTAAACCAACATGAACGGTTTGAGAAAATCAAGCAATTACAAGCTTGCATCAAGTGTTTAAATGTAGGTCATTCAACTAAAGAATGCAGGAGTAAGAATAATTGTAGAACTTGCGATAAAGCAGGACACAACACATTACTCCATATTTTCCCTAAAGAGGATCAAAACACTGAGAATGGCATAGATCAAGTACCAGTCTCAAACCATTCCACTTTTGGAGAAGCAGAAAAAACAATTTTGTTATCAACGGCAATGGTGAACGTTAAGGACAGTAATGGAATTATTCATTCAGCGAGAGTATTGTTGGATAATGGTTCTCAGGTGAATTTCATAACTGAACGATTTGCTAAAAAATTAAACATAAAGTACAAGTCATTAAATATGCCGGTCTCTGGGTTACATAATAATATAACAAATGTAAAGAAGAGCCTCTCGTTTGAATTGTCATCAATAAACTCTAATTACAAAAAACTTGTTACTTGCTTGGTATTACAAGAAATCACCAGCAAGTTACCGCAGACCTCTTTTCCAAAAAGGGAGGCAAACATACCACCAGGATTGAAATTGGCCGATCCTGAATTTTCCACTTCCGGTCATGTGGATATATTACTCGGCTCCGAACTATTTTGGGAAATGCTGACCACTGATCAATTGAGATTAGGAACAACTGGACCTACGCTGCAACGCACTGAACTTGGATGGATATTATCCGGGCCAATTAGAACGTGCACTACAAAAAAAGAGCAAGAATCATCCTCATGTCACTTATCTTTAAATATGATTCACAATCAAATTGAAAGATTTTGGAAACAAGAGGAATTGGTGTCCATCAAGCACCAAAATTATGAAGAAAAGGCTTGTGAAGAGAGCTTCAAGTCAACCCAAAAAAGGGATGAAAATGGGCGTTTCGAAGTAAGCTTACCATTCCGACCTTGTATAGATCAAATAGGTACTTCCTTGCCTATGGCAGAAAAAAGATTTTTAAACTTGGAAAAGAAATTATCTTCTAACATGGATTTGAAACTTCAATACATTAAATTCATGGAAGAATATGAAAACTTAGGTCATATGACAAAATTTGAACCAGTTTCAAATGAAGAAAAATCTTACTATTTACCTCATCATGCAATCAAGAAGGAAACCAGCAGCACTACCAAACTAAGAGTGGTGTTCGACGGCTCCGCAAAAACCTCCAGCGGGATATCAATAAACGACGCGTTAATGGTTGGTCCAATAATACAAAATGATTTATATACCCATTTGTTGAATTTTAGAAAATATCAAGTGGCATTGACGGCTGACATAGAGAAAATGTACAGGCAGGTCAACATTAGAGAGGAGGACCGCGTCTTCCAAAAAATACTTTGGCGAGCATCTCCAGAAGAGGAAATGGGCCATTTCAAGTTAAATACGATAACTTATGGTATGGGACCGTCATCTTTCTTAGCCACGCGTTGCTTGAAGCAGCTGAGTATGGAAAACGCTCAGTTATATCCTGAAACTAGTCTCATTTTAGAGAGAGATTTTTACATAGATGATCTAATTACAGGTGCAGACAATGTGGAATCCTGTAATTTGTTAAAAGAACAGTTAATCTCCATAATGAATTCGGCCGGTATGAACTTAAGAAAATGGCGGTCTAATTCTTCTGATTTGTCATCGGAGGCCGATCAGGCCACTGATATGGTAATTTTGGACAAACCAGAAAGAGAGAAAATTCTAGGCTTAGCTTGGAATTGCGAAAAAGATAGTTTTTTATATCACGTGGAACTACCGTCACATCCTATTTATAATAAACGGAATATTTTGTCACTGATTGCTAGTATTTTCGATCCATTAGGTTTGCTAGGACCAGTAACCGTGAATGCTAAACTTATTATGCAGAAATTATGGCAAGAAAAGATATCTTGGGATGAAGAAATACCTATAGAAATTCTGAAGCTCTGGAAAAAATATTTAGAAGATTTAAAAGGTGTAAATTCTTTTCAAATACCTAGAAAAATTATATGTAATCAAACTGTAAATATACAATTGCACGGATTTTGTGACGCATCTCAAAAAGCATATGCTGCTTGCATATATATGCTATCCACAGACCAATCAGGAAAACGGCATTCTCAATTAATCACAGCTAAATCAAGAGTAGCTCCATTAAAAACGATTTCTTTGCCTAAATTGGAATTATGTGGTGCTGTTCTGTTAACAAAACTTGTTGAAAAAGTAAAGGAATCCCTACTTATACCTTTGGATAAAACATTTTATTGGTGTGATTCCACTATAACTCTATGCTGGATAGGAAATCAACCAGCGCGATGGAATACATTTGTTGCAAACAGAGTTGCAGAAATACAGGAAAGAAGCGAAACCAGTCAATGGAAGCATGTCAACTCCGAAGATAATGCAGCGGATATTTTATCAAGAGGAACCAGTGCTAAAAGTCTATTTTCTTCAGAAATCTGGTGGAGAGGTCCTAATTGGTTAACTCAAGATGAAGTAACTTGGCCGAACTATAAGGAAATTTGCATCGATCCACCGGAATTAAAAAACAAAATAAATTTAACCGTCAGTATGAATAAAGATTGGGAATTGTTTTATCGTTTTTTCTTCTCTCACGCGTTTACAAGAGTAACTGCTTATATCCTACGTTTCATTAATAATACAAGAAAAAAACATACATTTAGCGGACAACTTTCAATAATAGAATTAAACAAGTCGTTACATTCATTAATAACGGTCACTCAATCTTATTCATTTTCAAAAGAAATTAAAACATTAAAGGCGGGAAAAAACTTAGATAAAACCAGTCATCTCAAATCATTAAACCCATTTATACATATGGATTTATTGCATGTAGGTGGGAGATTGTCCAGAGGAAAACTAATACATGAAGCACAAAAACATCCGATATTACTACCTCACGATCACCCTCTAACAAAGTTAATCATTAAACATTTTCATTATACAAATTTGCATGTAGGTACTCAAACGTTACTAGCACTTATTAGACTAAAATATTGGCCTATAATGGCAAAAAATGCTATTAAAAAAATACTTAAAAATTGCATTGTGTGCTTTAAATGCAGTCCAAAAACAAGTCATCAAATAATGTCTGACCTTCCAGAGGATAGAGTGTCACCATGTAGACCGTTCTCTGTTACAGGACTGGATTACGCAGGGCCAATCTTAATAAAGTCTGGAATCAGTAGGAGATCCAATTCAGTCAAGTCTTATATTTGTTTATTTATATGCTTCTCTACTAAGGCAGTTCATTTAGAACTGGTCACCGCTCTAACTACAGATGCATTTCTTAATTGTTTAAAGCGTTTCATTTCCAGACGTGGAAAACCTAGTAAATTGTATTCTGATAATGCTACTACATTTGTTGGAGCGAATAATGAATTGAAAAATATGTATAATTTATATGTCTCTCAAAAGGAAATAGCTAATTACTTAACTAATATGTCTATTCAGTGGGTTTTTATCCCACCTAAAGGTCCTCATCATGGAGGTCTTTGGGAATCTAACATAAAAAGTGTGAAATATCACGTAAAAAGAGTGGCAAACGTCTCTTCATTAACATATGAAGAGATGTGTACGTTATTATACCAAATAGAGTCCTGCATAAATTCTAGGCCTTTAATTCCACTATCCAATGATCCCCTCGACCTCTTCGCACTTACTCCAGGTCACTTTCTTATTGGTGATAACCTGTCAGCTGTAGCTGAACCTGACCTACAACAGATTCCCATAAACAGGCTTAATAATTTCCAAAAACTAAGCCAACTAAGACAGAGCTTCTGGTCAAGATGGAGAATTGAATATCTGGGAGAGCTGCAGCAAAGGACTAAATGGACGGATGGAAACCGGCGACAACTAAAGATTGGGGACTTAGTTATCATCAAAGACGACAACGCACCACCAAATTTATGGAGGATGGGACGTGTCATCGCCACTCACCCTGGACAAGATGGGATAACCCGTATAGTCACCTTGAAGACGCAGCAAGGGTCTATGAAAAGGCCCATTACCAAATTGTGTCTTCTACCAATGGACGATGCTATCACATCTTAGAAGAACTGGATCAAAATAAACTACTAACATCTAAGAAGAGCAGTATAAAAAATAAGTCATCTTTACTAAGGCCAAGGATCAAAAAGAAGCCATCTTTCTTGAAGACAAGAACTGCAGAGGCTATCGATCGAGGATCAAGAAGATGAACATTTTATAATTTAGTGTAATTTTTTTTTCTTATGCATATCTTCTAATGATTTACTTCAATTTATTATTTTATTGTTTCTAAACTAACTACAACAATCAATGGATTACAATATGTGTATTAGCTAGTTTCAACTCTCTTTTTATTTTATAAAAATAAGTTATTCTTTCTAATTTAAAAAAAAAATATCCTCACAAATAATAATAATCAATTTTAACTATTATAGGGTTCTAAAAAGAACTTTCATTTAATTTCAGCCCTTTTTGTCGGGGAGCTATGGTTAAAATTGATGCTTATTGAGTAGGTACTTGTTCTATGGGCAATTACTTCTAGGCAAGTACCTACCTAATTTTATTATTTTCTTTTTTGTTCCATTATTCAAATAGTTCTATAGAAGAACAAAGGAAGGTAGCTTCCATTCTTACGTAAAAAAATGTGTTCCAACAAGCAGATCACAATATAAATCTTATAAAAAATCAGGATTATGTAAATAAAAGAATAATAAATTATGACCAGACAAACAAACACAAAACAAGCGTTTGATTTACAAAAGTGAGTACCACAGAAAACCTCCACCTGAAATCAAACAAGAGCGTAAAAAGCGCCAAAAGGTTTTATTGGAATCTTAGAGAAGATACTATTATATATACAGAGGACACAATATTAATAGATATATTTAAAAAAAAAAACTATTTAAACGAAAGTAGTGAATATATTTAATGAAACACGATTCGTTTGAAATCGAGCAAAAATCTTTCGACAAATGCTTAAGTTGCATTTAAAGATGCATTGTCAATTTTTTTCATACCTATATCATGTTAAGAGGGTATAACCAGAGAAAACCGGAAAAATATCATTTTTAAATCAAATTTTGGACGTATCGACTCTTTTCCACAAAAAATTATAAATTGATTTCGAAAGATTGTTCTTTTATCTAGTAAACGCATCTTTTAAATTTTGAGAAAAAACGTTTATTTTTAGTATAATAAGGTTACACCATAGGTAGTTGGCAGATTTGTTAAATTTTCAAACGAATAATCTTATTTTACAAGAAATATTTCATATCATGTAATCATACATTATTGTAAATCAATACGTTATCTAGTTAACGCGTGTTTGAAAATTTTAATTTAGTTCAACTAAAATCATTAAAAAAAATTCCGAAAATTTCTTTATTTTGTCTAATTATTTACGGTCTTACAAATTAATATATTTCAGATTTTTTTTTTGCACATTTATTTTGCTTAGACATTATAGAAAAATTATAAAATATTTACAGACAGTACATAATTTTAATGGTTTTATCATCACGCCTTTCAGCATTTCTGGATGTTGGTATAAATTAAAGCAAATTTGGAATGAAATTTATATTATGGAACAAATATGGAATGAGTTATAATTTAAAATAGCACGCACGGAGAATAATTATTCTTTCTCATTGGAACCGCCCTGTACGATCGTAAGAACATCTTTCGACGAAATATGGATTGTCGACCGCTGGCTGGTTAAAGGCTAAAATGTGTTTTTAATAATTTTCTGAGCAAACTTCGCAATTTTTTTCTATCAAGAGAATTTCATATAATTACCGTTTCGGCTCTACAAATCTTGAAAAATAACATATATTTTTAAGGAACTTAAAAAACTGAAAGTATTCAAGAAAAATATGTACCTATTTTATAAATCGGTACAAATGCGAAATGCGGGGGCTTGAAAATACTGCACATTTACACGCTGTTGCTGTTTTATCCTGCTTTTGTATTGGTACAAAATGATATTACATTTATTAGAAGATTAGTGGCAAAGTTGAGTTAGTATTAATTTTTAATGTTTACTTTATTTTATTTTATTGAATACTTTAAAGATAGTTACAGATTTTTTTATACGGACCACACTAGGTTTTATACCTGTTTGCATTTTAGGTACAACATAATTTTTTTACAATTACATATATTTTTATTGTTTCAGTAACAGAGGTTACACTGGTAGCACTCAGCAGCAGGATTATGCATATGCGTCATTGTCAGAATCTTTACAGCTAATCTTCTTAATTTTGCAATTTACTGTCGGACTTAACAATTTATTCGAATCATGTGTTGACTTATTCGAGACCGTCGTTGCTTTGACCCGCTGAATACTGATTTTGCAAATTGCGAGCAAGTATTGAGTAAACACTGTAGGCAACCGCATCCATCCAACAAAGCAGGAGAATTGATTGTTTCCATCAGCGTGAGAGAACACACAGCACATAGCAGCCATAGCAGCCGTTGCAGTCATTGTACGTCAGAGGCCAGAGACAGAGCGGTTCGGAGACGCAACTGACTTGCCATTAATTTGCAATTATTCAGACCGGAAGCGCCAATCTGCGATGTGACTTGCCCCGTCCAGCGTCTATTGGTTGTATTGGTACTTCGTATCTCTCCGTAATTTCTCTGCGATAGACATCAATTTACCATATGTGGACAATCAATTTATTGCGTTTTGAATGAAAATTAGCTAAAATAAAAAAAATAAAAACGAAGAGATTTTCCAACCAGTGAACTTTTTGTTAAATTTAAGGTCCTACCGGTTTGAAAACTTTTTGAAAACAATTCCGTTTGTAAAAGTTTTTAAAGAATCTGAACTGTCCTCAACACGAAGTTTATAATACCTAGAACGTCTGGGAATATCTAAGTATATATTCTAGGGTGTGACCGTATAACTCAGAATAAAATCAGCTCAACACCTCCTTTGAAAAGTTATTTAAAGTAATGAAAAACATAAATTTAAAAAATGGTTAAATAGATGTACTTATTCGTTATGGGCTATTTTTCAATATTTTTTTTTATAGCTTTTAATTATTTTTCTAAGACGTGTTGAGTTGACTTGATTCTGAGTTGGCATGGAACCATATTCTAGATCAGTGATTCCCAAACTCTTTGGGCCCACGGACCCCTTTCAATATCATCAACACAGACACGTGCAAATATTATTTGCACGTGACTGTGTTTTATTTATTAATTATGCCTTGAAATAGCATTCGGGTGCTTAACAGTCCGGTACATTAATATGCAATCCACTGAAATTGCCTACTTGTAACCCAGAAACATTACTTTTTAAAATTTATTTAACTAAAAGTTTTGCCGCTTTATAATTAATTGATTTGGTGGTGTTTACGAGTTTAAAATAATACTATTGTACCAGATACAGGGTTCACTTTTACATATAACTGCGTAGTCAACACAAATTTTGATTTTTCGGAGATATCTAATCAACTGGATGATCGAAAAATTAGTATCATTGGTTGTAGCCCACGTTTTTATAACATGTTTATATGAGCGTTATGTCTGTTTGTTTTAACACTAATTTGTTATAGACTTAAATGGTTTATTGCAAACAAAAAACGGGCAAGTTTTATCAGAAATAAAAATATTTACTAATTTTTTATTTCCTCGAGTTAATCTTGTATTATGAGACAGAGTTAGCACTATTGTTCGGTTTCACTAGAATAAAATAGTCATTAGTTAAGTATGCATATACTTATTTATGGCTTATTATGGCTTATATATTTACTTATTTATGGCTTACATACTTATTTATGGCTAAAAAGGGCCAAATGCATATAATCTAATGTCTGTAAGAAACCAAATGGATGCATATGAACACCTAAGTAAAACGTTCTTATCTCGGAACGAAGCCACACTCAACAATTTAGAAGAAAGCCTGTTTAGGTCAAGTGCTTCTAATAATAGGGCTTTCCTAAACTTGAACATGAAGCAGCCATTCAATGAGGGCTTCTACCATATCATTTAACGAATATAACTTGTATATTCAGAATTACACAGATCATGCATCAAATAATTACGGCGTATTAAAATTGATTCCTCTTTAATTCTGCCAATATAAATAATATGAAAGTTTATTTTCTGTATACAATGTGTTTTCAAGACTTTTGGAAGTTGTATGAACATCATCGCACATATAAATTAAAGTTTTTTGTTATGACAGAAGCAATAGAGAAATCCTTGAAAAAGCTTCTCGCACGCCCACACATTTTTCTAAATTAAATGTTACCCAACGTGATGTGTTGGACGTCGTAGAATGAATATGTTCAAATATATCTACATAGCTCTGTGATGCTGTGAAATCCCGACTAAACAAACTTGAACAGTACATTGTGTTGAATTGATGTTTTCAAAATTTTCAAAATGTTTTTCCGCAAAAGAGTCTCAACTGAATAGAGTCGCGGATCAATCGATTTTCCATTTGGGGGACATCGGGAAGTTAGAGCAAGTTGTGGAAGGGTTGGGAATACTTGGGAAGTAACTTTCTATTCAGATCTGATTTGTAAAGCCATTTCAAATCCAATGGTTGTCTCTTAGTTGTAGTTTAATACTGAGTGTAGATATCTCATAAAAATTAAATAAAAATATTTGATCCCGACACCCAACCTGTATTGTCCCTATAGAATGTGTCCACGGAGGTCGCCATGATAAATGTGACAAAGCTAAGTAACCATTCCACACAAAATTCGTTAACTCTTTAGTAAGAGCTTTTTCTATCACTACCAGCACTTGATGAAAACAATGTTTCGAAGAAAAACAATAAAGGCTCAAAAAGAAGAAGATGGAGAGATGTGTATATACGAATGTTAGAGAGAGCACGCTAATATTAAAAACGATAAAATTTGAGCGAAAATTGTGAAATGTTTAATAAAAAGCGACTCCTTTAAAATATAGCGAAAATCTAGTAGGGAAGCATCTAAAATAGCATTTAACGAAACACTGTGATTTTTTTCACAGATACAACTTCTATATGATATTATAATATTCTATAAAATAAGTGAATAAAACGTGTTTATAATAATTTTCTGAGCATACTTTGCGATGTTTTTCTATCGAGGGAATTTCATATAATTTGCGTTTCGGCGTTGGGAACGTCTAGATATTATCTTCAAAAGATATTTTTTTTAAGTGTTCACGTAAGAACGTAAGAAGGAGATCTGCCTATTTTAACGTTCACAGTTCAAGCGAATGAGGGTTTAAAACTCGACGAATTGCTAATACGAACATGTAGATATTGTAATATGGTTTGTTTGTTTCTACGCATTCATTAATTAGATAATAGGTATAATAAATACATGGTGAAGTAATTGCTATAACTAGGTAACTCTGAAATCAATAAATCGATAAATCGGTTGTTGTATATTTATACCGATAAGCATGGTTAAATGGTAGATTTATGTGTTGGGAACAGTAATAGTTATAGTTGGGAACAGTAATAGTCAGATTTATAAAAAACTTTGTGTTATTTCCGCTTCACAATTAAAGCCCTATTAATGAACTGCGAATACTCCTCATCAAGACCTATGTGTGGAGTATCTTGATGTACGGCTGCGAAACATGGTGCCTATCCGAAAGAGATAAACGGAGACTAGAGGCTTTTGAGATGTGGTCCTATAGAAGATTATTAGGAATTTCTTGGAGAGACCACATTACAAATGAGGATATATTGATGCCCTACCGAAGTCCTTGTATTCTTTATTGAAATTCACTTTCGAAGAAATTGGAAAATTCGTTATAATTTTTGTAATACCTCATATATTTGAAACTATTCATTCACTCGTTGATTACATAATTTGCTCATACGAAATTGGCGTTTTGTATGGGAGTAACTTTGTATGGGAGCTTATGGGAGTTTTGTATGGGAGCTTTTTCACCTTCCCAATTTGCTTCAAGTGGATTAAAACAGCGATGGATCCTCTTCCACAATAGCCTTCAATTCTTCATTATCAACTTTGGTCTCCGGCCGTCCACGGGGCTTGTTCTGCAGGAACGCACTGTGTTTTCTTTTGCGGCACCGTCGCCATACACATCATTAATCCTTCGAGCCGTTTCTGCAGCACTGGTGCCACGGTGGAACTCGTACTCGTAAATAACGCGATATTTCAAGTTTTCCATTTTGTAAACTAAGTGACCCAAAGAAAAAAAACAATTAAGGAAAAAACAAATAAATTATAATTTTCGAAACACAAATACATGAGTAAATAGCTGTATAAATTTGAATTTGGAATTCCTAACCAAAGAGAAGATATTTGAGATCAAAGTTGCCAGTACGGCAAAACGCAAATTTCATAATATGTAAGGACCAAATATAAGGCTTATAGTGCTATTTACATACACACACATATATATATATATACATATATATATATATATATATATATAAATGGGCGTGGATTACAGCTAAATCTTGATGGTATAAATTGATCCACATGGATCAGGATGTGTATGCCAGCTTGTGTAATGGATCAGCATATCCGGATGGATCAACACGTGCGAACGGATCAACTTAAAACTGGTGTACCGTCGCGCAAGATCAACTTTTTACGAGAGGAGATAAATATATATATATATATATATATCACACCGTCTATTTGGCGACCATCATGGACAAATATGCATTTAAAGTGGCGACCACCGACATTTGGCGACCGATATACGGTCGCCACTTTATTTTTCGAAATTTTTACACAGTTCATTAATATATGTCGTCACAAGCATCTTGGCGAAATTTAATTTTAATTTAATAATAATAATAATTACGGAATAGTATATATATCTATATATAAAAATACTATTAAAAATAGTATATATATTATATGTAAAAATACTATTCCGTAATTTAAACAATTTATATAATTGTTATTTTAGCATCAACATTATATGTACATATACACTGTTTGAAAATGTACCAATTTATTACATAAAATGTTGTCAATATGTACCTGCTGACAAACTACATAAGTAGTTTAGCGGGTTTAAATGTTAATATAAAAAAAATAAAGTGTGTAACTTATAAACTTTACCTAGTTATATTAATTACCCCGCGATATGATACATTTATTTGCTTTATTGTTTTCATTTCTTGTAATGAAACATTCACAGTTAATGACTCAAATTACTTGTTTCTTATACGAAGAACTTCGTCTTTTGCGGAGTGGATGTTGGGTTACTATAAGAATACTATACAGAATGGACGTTTGCTTGTAACTAGATCTTAATAATCAAGTGTTTCTGAACCTCTTTCCCTTCTCTATTACTATTCAGCTCACTACAGACCATAATTAGGGTACTATGGTTACGTTAGTAAGTTGTAGTTAGTCTTGTGTAAGTTTTACATAAACTTAAGCGATTATAATACGAGGTATCTCATTGTGCGACTTATTACCTGCGGAGGACTTTCTATGGAAATCCAAGAGTCGGTTATCTATGTCTAATCTTCGTCATGCGACGTTAAATTTTATGGTTAGTAAAATATTGTGATCGTTGATAGATTGACTGTTATGTTGCATTGTTACCTTCGCAGTGCGCAGTGTGCGGAGACAACGCGGAAGTCTCGCATATTCCTAGCAAGCGCTTTCGAGCAAGTACAGTGCTGGTTCCATCCACAGAATAGAAAATCAATCCTTCACACTTCCTCGCCTAGTTACCTTAATGGTAGTTTAACATATTTCTATCATTTTGACATCAGCTAATAATACCCTTATCTGATAGTGTTAATACCCTAGCGTCTGTATGGTGGAAATTTAAGAAAGCGACTTCGAGTATATCTCTGAAGCCGCGCCGTATGGAAATCATCTCTGTACGAGAAGTTTGTGACTAAGTTGTGTCGTCGGCCGAGGCACGCAGGGCCTAGCAGCAATAACTTACGGTGCGGGTTTTAAACTGCTATTACTACATTATTATGAAATATATGCTATTGTCTTTTTTTAAAGTTAGCTCTTCTACAGGCCACTCTTTTAAAGCCTTTTTAATTAGCGCCAACCGCGGTTGACACTCTATTAGTATCCACTATCCAGTAGTAAAATAATAATTTCGGTGGTGTGTTTCTGCATAACTTCGCTTCGGTTCAATGAGCTCTAGAATTGGGATTTGCTATGATTTTCAAAATTGGAACTGATTATTACTTATTTCTGTATTTCTTTTGTTTTAATGTTTGTCAGATGACGTAATTTTTCAGGTTTACTATTCGAAATGTAAATTTCTGTTCTTTGTTCTTTTTTGTCTTTTAAAAGGCGTTCTTGAGGTAGATATACATATTTTTTTAAATACTTTCAGCTTCACAAAGCTTATAAGTGATTTTTCAGGAGTCTGTGTTAGTACTGAAATAAAAACATCTTATTCTATGATCATACTCTCGCCAAACTCTCCCCAATCATTAACCAACCGGAAGATCTTATCCACACAGTACACCACAACACCTGTCCATCGATCAAAGCTTTTCTTTTTTTTTCTCAGTCTCGAAAATGATAGGTACTCATTTTATGCCTAATTTTGGTATTTTAACATTTTTTCTAAACTTCTTCAACTTTTCTACATTTTTCAACTGCTCACTCTCATAATTGAGTTTCATTATCACCTGTTCGTTTGTGATCCTAATTATCCATAGAATCTTCAGCCATCTTCTACACAACCTATTTACATACCTATTAGTTATTCCCATAGAATGAAGAATAACAGAAAAAAAGTGCCCTGTATTTGCCAAATATTTGCCTAATCGAGGTTTAAATTTTCAATACACACTGTGTTTACAAAATTCAAATGGGATGGAGATCTACTATGTCAGGCGAGTGTAAGTAAGACGGAGCACTGGGCTGTTGGGCTAAATGGAACATTTGTTTCCATTCAAATTTGTATGTAAGGCACTTCCAGTTTTCTTCTTTATTGTATGGTTCTTACAATAACTCAGATCTTTTGATTTCAATGCCCAAGTCATAATAATGTTCACGAAAATGGGCACTATCAACATCAGGACATTTGATACATAAATGAGAAGTTGTTCGGTGATGAGCTCTCCGTATTTTATCAATAATATTTTAGTACCCACTTATCAAACATGTCTCTGAAAGCAGGTTGTAGGTAGATCTATTTCCAATCTATGTTTATCTATTTTAACATGTTCAGTAGACACTGTTTACCACACCTGTCGTGTTCTTAATTACCCAAGTGTAAATGTAACCCATCCTGTAAAGGTGGAATTCAAATGCCATTGGCTATTCGTATCTAAGTCGCTGTGTGCTACCAATTAGGTATCTACCTGTTCCAGTTGATTGGTGAAATCGACTTCTAACAGAAACCTGGAATTTGGAATGTCACAGTTTCATTAGCAGGAGATTGTCCCTGCTACTTAATGTCCCTTGATATTATCGTCACTTTTGTCAGATTAATTTCACAACAATTTGCTGGGATATTCTTCAGCTACAGAGTCGGTTGAGATTCGATTTGCAATTTTATGGATGAAGATTTTTGTCATTGAAAATCTGGATAGATGAAAATATATTTGAAATTGTGCTTTGTGAGTGCCAATTAGTTTGAGTAGCACTATTAAGGTGAGCGTCCATCTATCCTCGCCAGCCGCAACGCACGCACGGCACGCAACGGATTTTTCTATATCTTTATATAGAAATATCCGTTGCCCGCACCAACCACTGGTATTTGCTGGTAGTGGACGCAGTGCTGTACTAATTCATATAAAGATATAGAAAAATCGTTGCGTGCCGTGCGTGCGTTGCGGCCGGCGCCGACAGATGGACGTTCACCTTTAATTATCATCTGCATACTTGCCGGAAAACGCTAATAAAATATAAAGGAATAAAATTTATTGGCAATAGAAATATATAATTGAACAATGAAATTGCTAAACTTAACCCCATGAAACTTAAATATACAGCCCAAAAAAATAAAATTCACTTTCCGATTTGTCAGTATTACGAGCTTTTAAATGTACCTACTAGTGATTTTTTATTCTTAATGAACGATTGAAAATTGCGGTACAAGTGATTTGGCGTCTTGTCTTAAATTTTTCGGGTCTAACGAAAGTTTTTGATGGAAATTACTTTACGAGTTTAAAAAATAGTTAAAATAAAAAAAAAACACCTAAATTTGTTATATAGACTTTTAAAATCAAGTGATACACGAGATTACACAGTGGTACACAGAATTATAATAATAACAAAAAATGAATGAAAATTAAACTGAGTAGATATGTATGGTAACAACTAGTATTTAGTTGTAGGATACAATCATTTGTCAGAACCAAAAAATGTTTAAAAGCACTATCATTAACATTAAATTTTATTTGTTGTTGGTAATGCTTTTTAAAAATAAAAAAAAATAGTTAAATAATAATCATGAAAGCTCACTGTCTAGAGTTCTAGAGCGTATTGTCTACTTCAACAGATTCAAAGCTTTATAATTAAGATTAGGTATTTTTTCACGATCTACGTATTTATTAGTTCCACACAGGAGGCCCTGAAGAAAATAATTCCCCTCAGGTCCCATGTCATCTTTGAGGATGCTGTGTGGAGGAAAATAAGAAGACGAAGTTCTGGGAAGGAAAATGATTTTAGTAGTGGGTAGTAAGCTGGGGGTCTGTGTCTAGGAGTATGAATCCATCGCTCCCACTGCGGTGCAAAGCGATGGGTCAAGGGAGTCCGGCTGGAGAAATCAAAAGGTCTCCCTCACCCAGTCTCATCCTATCCGACCTGCCACGCGGGCAGGTGGGCAAACGCATCCGCCGCCAAGACCTAGACAAACCTCACCCCATGAACCCTGGCATCCTTGCTACGTCACTAAACGTAGCGAACCACTCAGGGTGACCTATGGCAGTGGTGTTGGTTGTCCAATAAATGGTTTCCGAAGTGACTCATACCCGCCTCCCAAAAGGAACACTTTTAATTCATTTTATTTTTTGTGTAATGATTATTATTGCATAATGAAGTCCTAAACACATTGTAATTTGGAGTCATGTAACTAATCTGCAACAGCCTCCTATTATAAGTCCATTTGACTACGCCGCCATATTGGTATTGGTAGGTGGTAGGTAACAGATTAGATAAGATAAGGAGCAATGCAAGAGTAACTAATTAATATGACTTGACGGTTGACAACCATTTTCCTGTGCGGAATTACAGCCACAAAGATGGCGGCCGATGCTATTATTTGCTCGCCAACTTCATAATAATTACCACTCGCTGAATTCATCCCTCTGGCGGAATTCAAATCGAAGACTTGTTATTAACTTATCCGCGGCGTTTCGTTGGTCGGTAATACTAACTTAATTCTTAATACAACGTTAGAGACATCAATTGAAAGTTAATGCGCCGCAGCGGAAACGCCAGCTTTATTAATGCGATAATAAAGACATAAGACATGTGCAATAAAGAGAAAAGCTCCGGATCGCTTTATTGATGTATTAATTACAAGTTGTTTTGTGATTGTTATTGCGACCGATGAAAGTTGTGAACGATAACTTTTATTGAATTATAATGTAAATAAAGCATTTTCATTTAAACAAAAAACTTTGTTAGAGTAATTTGTTCGGTTTTCAGGAAAATTCATATAGGTCTCATAGAAATCGTTGGGTTACCCTTACTTTTAATGGTTAAAAATGTGATCTGAACGGTGTTAGAAAGAAAAAATACCACGCTTTATTTTAAAATCTAAAATTTAACCACAAAACAAACAAAAAAATACACCTTCATGTAAGCATTTGGAAAAAAAAAAGTATGAAACTTTGGAAATTTTTTAGTGATTATTTTTACGTGAACCGACGAAAAAGTGAGGTGATGATAATGTTTGCATACAAAATTTTCTATTTAAAAAATGGTTAAAACCACTTTATTATTCAATTTAACAAATAGTCCACTAGTTTGGGTTATAAATATCCTTCTACGAAATTGTTATAATTAATATAAACAGTTTTAGTTTGTCGCAAAACAATACATTAAAACAATTTTTTTTTCGTTATTTGTTTTTGGGGTGTTATACTGTGCTGCGCTACCTACCTCTTTCTTTAATGAAGAAGGTTACTTCTAACCGCAACTAGTAGACTGCTTGTAAAATTTTGTAATAAAGTCGGCTTAAACAAGGTAATTTTTTTATTATCTAGATTACATTTACTGCCAAGCCACAAGGATATTGCTTTCTTCGATGTATCATTTTCACTCACGAATATATTTACTTTTTAGTAATCCGAAATCATAGCTGGCATTATTTTAGATTTTTAAAAAAATACCACTAATACATGTCATTAAATCATGAAATTCTGATGGAACTTTTTTATTATTCCTACCTACAGACACACAAAACGTTTGCCACAACTAACAGTTTATCTATATGTTACTAGCTGGGTTACCCGGCTTCGCTCAGGACGGACAACATTCGAGAGAGTTCTGGAATGTTCCACATTTATGTTCTAGATTCCCTATTCCCGAACATTCCACGACATATTCCTCCAATCCTTCCAGAAATTTCTAGAGCTCTATGGAACCTTCTACAAATTTTCCGGAAGACTGTTCTAGAAATTTCAAGAGGGCTAAACTTTCAGCCCTTATATCTTCAAGAGCACGCCCTTTAGGTAAAAACGGTTACCCTTATTCCCTAGGGGGGATAAAGCTCTACCACACCATATATTTTTCTTGATTGTACCGGGACTCGTTTCTGAGTTTTTGCGATCCGCACGTTTTTTTGGACTTTCTTTTATAATATCTATTGATTACAGAAAGTGTAATATTATTTATTTCGTCATTATTCATCATAGATTAGACAACATTTGCATTTTGTACATGAGTAACTATTGGCGATTTTTTGACATAGATAGTTCGAGACATTCCGTCGACATGAATTGGCAATAGCAACCTTATCACGGTTTACGCAAGGAATTCTTTTTAACCCCCGAATTCTAAAGTCATTTATAAATCTTTTGAAGTACCTATTGCGTTTTCCCATCCTAAAATAAACACAGATAATCACACAGATCTGCCCTTATAATAGTCACAGCAAAACTCTCTGAAATGTCGGAACAAAGAATGACGACAATCTGAAAGTCTAGCAACATAATTTGCTGGTAATTTCGGTTAAAGCTTTTCTGTTGATTGTTTAATTTTCTAGGAGAATATATGAATTGCACGAATTGTGTAAGCAACAAATACTCATAAACACTACAAACAGCTAGGAACGAGTTGAATGTTGAAAGTTGAAAGTTAAAAGTTGAGAATGAAAAAGAAAAAGCTTTTAGTCGCTACATTCTGCAGCGGAATTGGAAAACTACTTGCTGCCCGCATATCGTAATGAACAAAGTTCGTTCAGTTTCAGTTTTTAGTTCTAGGACTAGGTTAGCTCAGGTCAGCGGTCCGCGACCTTTTGGTTCCGCCACCCTAAAATCAAAAAATGTGTTTTTCAGCTCCCCAAAATAAATAAGTTGCCAAATTTACTGGGTTAACAAAGGTTGGTTTAGGAAGTTAACAAGGTAGCAGATGGTTCCATAAGTTTTTCATTATTTCATAAATATTCATTTCTTAAAATAATAAAATTGACAGGGAAACTTAAAATGAAAGGAGCAATTAATTAAATCAGTAAATTATTTAATTAACATTTTATTCAATTCACGTAATTAGGTACTAAAATAGTGTGAATCCTGCACACATTGATTCTTTGTGGTATATTAGAAATAGCCAATCTCAAATCCGGTTTTATGAAGATATTTATTTTTTATTACTGTCAATTCGTAAAAGCTGTCTCACACAGGCATATAGCTGCATTATAGTAGTAATTTCATCATTTCATAACAGTGAATACCTACTATTTTTCAGTCATGATCCAGAATTTGGTCAGACTTCCTATCTGTCAACTGCTCCCTTTCTTTGAAATTTTTCTTAACTCTGTTATATGATCACAATTAAACGGATTAATTATCCATATTGGTTCCGAATCGTCAACCCCTCAGTCTAATTTGTTCGATTTTTGGATTATCTTATAGAAATCATTGTCTCTCTTATTGTCATGGTTAGAAAAAAGCGGTGTTAGAAAGATAAAACACCACGCTTTTTATCCAAATCTAAAAGTTTACCGCAAAATAATTCAATGTACACCTTTATAAAACCAAAGTTTCCGACCACGATTTTAAAAAAAATTATGCAACGTTGATTTTTTTTATTCATTATTTTTACATGAAACGACTAAAAAGTGAGTTGACGATAACGCTTATAATACATTTGCCTAATAAAATATGTTAGTGTTTTTTTTTCGATTTTTGTCATTTGAGTTACAAAAACGTGAGGTGAGCCGATTTTACAGCAAGCGGAAACATTTTGACCTGATAACTATTAGTACAATCATTTGACTTTTTGGCTATGCTATTGTTTTGAGTTCGCGACCCCACGGGAAAGCGGACCGGTGATATAAACCGTGCCTAGGTTACGAGAGAACTATCCACATACTGCCCTACATAGATTCCAACTGGACTAATGGTACTATTGCGTAATTATAATATTAGGAAATTAAGTACACATTTTTTGAGGTGCAAAGAATTGGGGATGCGAAATGAAAAGAGAAATAATAAGGTTGGTTTTTGCCTGGTTTGATTTTGATATGTTAAATAGTTTTGCGAAGCGAAAATTTACAGTTTAATTTATTTCCCGATCCCCCATGCAAGGCATTGTTTTCTTAGAATGCTGCCTTTTCGTGATCGCCTGACAAGTGGAATTGTTGCATGTCGTATATGTAAATACTTAAAAAGTGTGTATCTACCTACCAGAACTTTTAATTCATAGGTGGGTAAATATTTAACATCAGTAGGGGTTGTTTTCCTACCCAACATTTCAACACTGAAATGTAAATCTCACTAGTCTCATTTGTCCACTGTTACTCATATCTGTTTTGACCTACATAATATACCTATTGAGTGCTTTTATTATTATCGTGACGATTCACGATTATGGTACCGTTACGGCATAAAAAAGGATAAAATGTACGTTTTTTACCCTAATAATCCTGCAGCTCTTTCTTACATATTAAATAATTATGAGACAAAAGATGAAACAAAAAATATACACGTTTCTGTTTTGTTGAAACAGATATATCTTATTACGGCTCGGCTACGAAAACAGGAATTGCGTTTCATTTTCTTTAAACGTATGAGGGAGATGTATGATAATGATTGTATATTTCCTTTGGGGGGGTGCACACATACGTTTACCGTTTGTCTAATTTTCGACTGTTGTTATTTAGTGTGTAAGAAAGAGTTGCAGCATTAGAAAAAAAGCAAAACGTCAGCGCACTGACTCACACTTCAATATTATTCTTGTAACTATATTCCATACTTTAAAAATTATCGTCACGGATTGTAGGGATCGAGAGTATTGTTGGAACAGAGATGTCGTCACTGTGTATGTAAGAGAGATGCAAGAAAATAATTACTTTTTTCCTTTAGAGGAAACAAACCTACGTACATTTTGTATCTCATTTTTTGAAAGAGCTTCAGCATTATTGGCATATATAACATATAACACAGGCAAAGCCTAATGAGGCAGGTTACGAGATACCTAAATTTATAATTATAAATCTCTATTATTTAAATACCTACTGTATATATGCAAATTTTAATTTTCTTTTATTTACTTTTGTACTTATGCTAAGATGGGAAGAACGCAATGCAAGAGAATAAGGATCCTTGCATTGGGTACTTATAGTGGTGAAATGCAAATGAAAGATTTAAATATAATTTAATTATGCCTGAATATATAAAACCTGAAAAATTCTAGTTATAGAATAAAAAGAAAACATAATCAAACGAGAAGATCTTAAAACTAAATTTTGAACAATAATTCATGATATTTAAAAGAAAATTTATGTTTCCGCCTTCTTTTTCAACAATATTACCAGTTTAATGGCCTACGTGGTCGAGAGGTAAGGTTTTTGACTAGCATTTTGAAGGTCGCATGTTAAAATCCCGGCGTGGGCAAATTAAATTTTTTTGAATGATTTTTGTTGTTAGTTTACTCAATCCGAATTCGCTGGAAAAACTGTTTATCTCAACTCCGTAGACCTTCCTGGTCTTTGTTATCACTATTTAAATCATTAATATGGAAGTATAAAAATGACTACCGGCAAAACGACCTCACCCTAAGAAAGTTTGCCCGGAAAGTGACCCATAAACAAAACGAACCTCTCGACCATAGTCGTTATAAATCTTTAAATTTTTGTTCAATAAAGATACATATTATTTATTACGGTGCTCCAGATTTCATGTCCGGGTTGAATCTTTCCCAAATGAAAGACTAAACCCTTCCACACACTTTTCCACAAATGAATATCTAGTAAATTAACGCAATGTAATTGCACTATATAAGAATAAAACAATACAAGAACAATACGTCAATCCACCAGAAACATAATGGGAAAATATTTCACCGACTCCAGATATTTTCATATCAGAGGGTTCGGCTCTGATGAAATCCTAACTGGTCCGATAAATCCTACTGATCCCTCAATATAAATATTTAAAAAATCTTTCGTAATCCTACATGTATTTAAAATGACCGACTTTTGCATTTTTATGTACAAATTTTTTGACAAATCTAATACGCCTAAATTTTGAATGAGAGAGCTAGGTATAATGCCAGTAGCCGAAATAACAAATGGTAATATTTTTATAGTCTGAGAATGCCAAATTCTTTTAATTTCATTTCCTAAATCTGTATATTTTCTTATTTTTTCAGAAACAGTTTTCTGAATATTACAAGAATTTGGTATAGCGACATCAATGATATAAGTTATTTTCTTAATTTTGTCATGTAAAACTATATCGGGTCTATTATGACTAATTGTTCTGTCTGTCAGAATAGTTTTATCATAATAAATTTTATAAAATTCATTTTCTAAAAATGAATTTGGTTCATATTCATAATATGGTACATTACGGCAGTCAATCAAGTTATGTTTAATTACCAAACTTTGGTGAATTATTTTTAAAACTTGATTGTGCCTAAATGTATACTCGGACGGCGCTAATACAGAACATCCCGATATAATATGTTCTATAGTTTCCGGAAAAGCCAAACATTTTCTACATAAATCATCAATTTGATTTGCATCTTTGATGATATGCTTCCTATAATTTTTAGTATTAATGACTCTATCTTGTATGGCAAGCATAAAGCCTTCTATTTCTGCGCTCAACTCTCCAATACTCAACCATTTGTTTGACGAAAATTTGTCAACATATGTTTGGTTGAGATAATTGAAGTGTTTTGCGTGAAGAATTTTATTTGACCAGGAATCTAATAATTCCTGGTTGGTATTTATAAGAATGCTGGCATTCTCGTCGTATAAATTTAATGGTGAAATATTTCTATCTGCCTTGCATATTATTTTGTGCATTTCTGAACTATCAGCTTTCCTATGGAAAAAATTTCTTAGCATTTCTACCTGATTATGTTTTAAAGATGTTATTTTGACTATACCTCTACCTCCTAAATTTCTGGGTAAATTAATACGTTCTATAGCTGAATTTGGATGATGACAATGAAATTTAGTTAATGTAGTTCTAATTAATCGTTCTAAGCTATCTAAATCTGTATTAGACCATTTAATTATGCCAAATGAGTAAGTTAATAGAGGTATTGCCCAAGTATTTATCGCCTTTACTAAATTTTTAGCAGATAGATTGCATTTCAAAATTTTTCTGATCCTAGTTTTAAATTTAATCCTAATATCATTTTTAATACTAGTATGATCTAATCTATTTGATTGCGGATATCCTAAATATTTATAAACCTCACCCCCTTTCATACTTTCAATTTTGAAATTTCTAAATATACCCTCGTCTCCATCTACAATTTTACCTTTCTCTATATGGATCGTTCTACATTTATCTAAACCAAAAGTCATTTTAATATCATCTGAAAAATTTTTAACTACTTTAATCATTTTCTCTAAATTTGGTTCAGAATTTGAATATAATTTTAAATCATCCATAAATAATAAATGAGAAATTATATTTCTCTCTCTAGTATTACCTTTAATTTTTATTCCAAACTTGCTTTTAATTAACATTTTAGATAGAGGATTTAATGCTAAGCAAAACCAAAGAGGACTCAATGAGTCTCCTTGAAAAATTCCTCTTTTTATTGAAATGCCCGGTACTATAATTTTCTTATCTTTCAAATTCAAAAGCAAATCGGTATTCCAAAATGCCATAATTTTTTCCAAAAAGCTAATAATAATTGGGTTAATTTTGTATATATTTAAAACTTTTATCAGCCACGAGTGCGGGACACTATCATAAGCTTTTTGGTAATCTATATAACAAATATGTAAATTACGTTTTTGGGTTTGAATCTGTTTTAGAATTACAGAATCAATAACTAATTGTTCTTTACATCCCATATGTTTTCTGCGACAACCTTTTTGTTGTTCAGATAAAACATTTTTTTCATCTAAATGAGTGTATATTAAATCTGTCAAGCAAGAGGTTAAAATTTTATATATTGTCGGTAAACATGTAATGGGTCTATACTGAGAGGGATTATTAATATGTTCGCTTTTAGGCAACATATAAGTAATGCCCTTAGTTAGAAAATTTGGAAAATTTTGAGGTTCTCTGACAAATTTTGAAATATTTTTTATTATTATTATTATTAGGATAAAGAACCTACATTTTATGCCGTTACGGTACCGTAATCATGAAACGTCACGGTAATAATAAAAGCGCACATTTTGTAGGTCAAAGCAGAAGATGCGAATTTTAAAATTGTAAATATATTTTGAAATCAATAACAAATTTAAGAAAAATACGTTATGGCAAAATAACACAAAAATTTTGTTCAAAAATATTACCTTTAAAAATAAGTAGGGTTCTCTAGGTATTATAAAATCATTGAATAAAGAACACCGCGTTTTTTCGTAATCCAAAAGTCTGACCATTCTGTGCTTAAATTTTGTGTTTGCAGAGCTCTGTTTCACCATCATAATGAAATTTTCATTTCGATCAAATGGGATGGTTGTATACAATATCAGGAGAGGTTTGAGAGATAGAGCGCATGCTAAATGAGCTAGAGCGGTATAAGTTTTCATTTACATCTATGTACACTGAAGGCATTTCTAGTGTGTGTTACCTATCCTAAACAGCGTAATGTTTTATGAACTACAATTTATGTACAGAATAATTTTATGATAAATAACAAAGAATGAATCATCCCAAATGCGTATTAGCTGATTTGTTATAAAAGATACATACTGTGATTCATAAAAATAATTATTTACATCAGTTTATTACCTTCATTAAATATAATTTATTTAAATAGATATATGCATATGCATCATCAGTTATTTGTTATTCAGCAAATCTGTTTGTGTGTAACACTAACAACTCTGAACGGTAATTGTGTCCTGAAATCTCTACGGAAACGCTAGAAACTTCGATATATTTGGAAGGCGGGTATGGGTATCGCCGCTCCGGGAACCATTTATTGGATAACTAACACCCCTGTCATAGGTCAGCCCTTGTGGTTCGCTACGTTTGGTGATTTAGCAGTGCCCGGGTTCATGGGGTGAGGTTTGCCTAGGTCTTGGCGGCACATGCTTTGCCCATTGATTTAATGATGAACCAAACTGTACAGCCCTACTCTCTCGACCCAAACTTTGTACCGCAGTGGGAGGAATGGATTCATACGTTTCTCTTCTCCTGGATACATTGACCGCCAGAGACTATCCATCCCTCATACATTTTCCTTCTCATAGTTTCCTCTCCTTCATTTCCCCAAAAAGAACCTCCATACAGCATCCCCAAAGATGATATGGCCCTGGGGAGAATTATTTTCCTCGGGGCCTCCTGAGCGAAGCTAATGTAAAAAATATATATCGATCGTTTAGTTGATTAATCATCCATCTCCAAATACCAAGTTTTGAGATAATAGGAAAGTAATAATCGAATTTTCACCAAAAATCAAATATTTTTTACATATATCTGTATTTTACTTATCAAATATCAAATAACATCGGGAAGCATAACGGTCCGGTACATAAGTACGACATTTTGAAATTTCCTACTAGTAACTCAGAATTTTTTTGTTTTTTTTTTTATGTTTATTTTACTACAAGTTTTTCTGTATTTTAATTTATTTTGCTGGATTTTATGTTTATTGTGAGTATTGTACCAGATAGATGGTAAACTTTTACAAATAATTGATAACTCAACTCAAATTTAGATTTTTCCGAGATGGCTGACTAATCAACTGGACGATGGATGTGTATATATGTTACAGTTAAAACCCGTTCTTAGTTACAACGCGTTTTCTCTAGTATAAACTAGTTTTCACTAAATGTTCTTATTACAACTAGAATTAACTGCTGAATATCAGTGAGAACTAGTTCTAACTAGACAAAAGGCGTTTTCTCGAAATGATTCAGTTAAAACTGTTTCAACCACGTCAAAGTTCATCGCGCTTTATTCTGATTGGTGGAGCGACATCAGGTTAGGTTAAGTTAGGTTTTTAATTGAAAGTTATTAAATATTTTAACAAACAGTATCGAGAAAACGCGTTATAACTAAAACCGAGTTTTAACTGTAATACATATATATATTTTTTATTTTGTTTTGCTCCCCTTCGAATCGTTAGTTGGTTAGTTGAGCGGGCAAACAGCTGCCCGGTGTAAATCTGACCCAATTGCTAAGAGGGTGCTTTGGTAAAGTAAGTAAGTACTAGTTGGGTACTGTTGACGTGCTCTGGCTAGGTAGGAAGTAGGCACCTGCCAGGTTTGTGTACAGCTCGCTACGTACTTGAACGCGCCTGCCTCATAGATGTAAACACTCGTTGGTTAGGTCTGTTAGCCGAGGGGGCTTACGTTTATAACCAAGTAGAATATCTACCTATTGCGATGGCTTGAAATACATGCCAAAAGTCAATACATACATACATGATTATTTGCAAATATGGATTATTTATGTGATTGGATTGTAGGAAAAGAAAAATCTCCAGTATTTACCTTATTTGAGGTAAAATGGAAATTAAAATTTAACAAAATTGAAACGTCCGTATTCCTGAGCATATTTTGAGTACACAAAATAATTGTCATTTTGCTGTCTGATTACTTATATATTTTTATATTGAACACAAAAAATATATTTTTCAATCATGCATTACCATTGTTCACACTCCCACACATTGTGACGGGATCACGTGATACGCGCGCTGTTTCTTGTGTTACCCTGGCTGCTAGAACGAGACCAGCTAGGCATATATACCCCACTATAATATAATCAACTGCGACCTGTGATGGATTTTCTTAAAAATTGAATAACATAACTCCAAATATTCTTAGGACCCTTAGCACCGTCGATCGATAAGGATTGTATCGATAATTTTCGGTACGTTTCCTAGCATGTCTGCAGATCGCCAACGATTAAATAACAGTTCACAATGACAAGAAGTGTTCTTAATGTGCTCGACGTCAACTGTTTGTACGTTAGCGAACTGCAGTTGTCCTAGAAGTTACCGAAAGTTATCGATACAGTCCTTATCGATCCACCGTGCAAAGGGTTCAGGAATCGCTGGTTAAAATCTTTCGGGTATGTGCTGTTTCACCATATACACTTACATTTACAAATAATAATAATATGGAAATACCGCACCAGCCTGTCGGGAGATCCACAATGTATGGGATTCGCCGTAGGGGTATTTTGTAATGCCAAGGAAGTAGGAGTGAAAAGGTTATGGGAAAGAGGAAGGCTTTGAAGTATCCGACTATTCAGACCTGGTCACTAAATAGTCTAAATACTGCAAAAGCCATCTCAAGCAACGTTCCGAGTCTTTCGCCAATGCTGTACTGCCGAGTGTCCCATTCTGGAAATGAATAACAGCCATTGTTCCCAATCCTACAGATCAACTGTTAAGCCGAAATTTTGGCTTAACACTACTCAAATGCACAAATACGCTCTTCCCAACGCAACTCTCAGACCAACAGGCGAATCGAGCGTTTCTAAACTAATCACTCGCTGATCGGAGACTCAGATTGATCGATCGATTGGGAACAACGGCCGTAACTAATAACAATAATTCCCATGGTTAATATTTGGTCAACAACTCAGACTCAGGCCTCGGGAATATTTTGTCGGAAGGTCAAAACATTTCCGCTTAGCAATAAAACCAAAATAAATTGAACATTTCTGCACTTACTTATCTGAAAACTAATTTTTTTTTGAAAGGCGTTAAAATTAGCGATCAAATTCTAAATAAACATGACATTTTGTTTTTCTAACCAAAACAACTGAAAACGAAAAAAAAACATTTGTATAATAAATAATAAACATTATCGTCACCTCACTTTTTTTGTCGTTTCACGTAAATAATTAATTAAATAATCCCAAATATTCTTTTGAAGTAAAACTTCTTTACGCACGCTTGACTTGGGGAGTAAGCCGGTGAATGCGTGAAGAGAGCGTTACAAAAAGTGTGATCGGGTGAGGCGAACGGAAGTTGAGAGGGACATATAAGTTAGTGAAGATAGAAAGAGAGAGAGAGTTACGTTTCGTATATTACTGTAGGGGCAAGAGAGAGAGGTGCGAGCACACATTTTCTTTCTCTGTTTCTCTCATAGCCAGTAACGTTTCGTATATCTAAGACACAGTGCAGGCCTCTTGTCTGTATCACACTGTAGGAGCAAGAGAGGGCAGTGCGTACGTTTTATTTCTCTCTTCTTTTATAAGTTATTGAAGTTTTACTTCAATCGTGTGGTCTAAAGTACACTCGTTTTTTTTTTCAAATTGCTTTCGGAAACTTTGGTTTCATAAGGTGTACATTTTAATTAATAGTGGTTAACTTTTTGATTTGAATAAAAAGCGTGGTGTTTTCTCTTTCTAACGAAGATTAGATCATATTTCTCACCATGATAGTAAGAGAACCAACGATTTGTATGAGATTTGTTGTTCCCAAAAGCGAATAAATTAGCCTGAGGGATTGAAGGATTTTTAGTTCCTTGGGAGCATATTATATTATATTACTGTTATATGAATTAATCCTGACTCATCGAGATGTTTTTCCTTAATCCTGTAATAAAAGTTAACGGAAACCACAAAGCTATTATTTTATTTTAACGATACAAATAATTGCCACATTTGCAGCAATCACACCACCACTCGCTAAAATGTCCGGCAAGTGGCACTTTATATTATTCACGAACAAATTCATTCTAAAGTCATGGAATAAAGCATTTGTTTTTCTTTTTTAATTCCATAAATATGTTTTAATAATTGTTTTCCTTATCAAAACCTTTAGGTGCGTGCGTAAAAATATAATAACACAAGTAGTTACCGATAATTTATTGGTGGTCATTTAAATAGTAAACAACGTTTTGTATTTTTTTTTATGTGCGTATTTGGTTTATTCATTAAATTTTCTGGAATTGCAACCGGATTTCCCTAGTTCTTTTATATTTTGTAAATATTTGGTTAATAATACCATAATAATATTATCGTTAGTTAGTGGGTAGGTACCTCCTACCTACCAACGGCTCCATTAATTTAACCAGTCAGTGGCTGAGTGGGCATCACGTTTGGGTCCCACCCGGGCGTCGCGTGTGCTATTCCTCGGCTGGCTAAGTCCTCCATCACGACACAAACAGTGTAGTTATTGTATAGTACGACCACCATAACACGGCCATATGCCTCTAGCATGGTGGTCGAAAAATCATCAAATTATGTATAGATATGTTTTTTAGATTTTCACATCCAAAAGTATTTTCGTTATTTGTTTTTGGGGTGTTATGCCGTGTTGCGCTACCCCCTTCTTTAGCCAAAGTTTCGAACAGCGTTACAGTATCCATCACAGGGCAGGTGTGCCCTGATGATGGCCACTGTAACGCTGTCCGAAACGTTGGCTAAAGAAGGAGGTAGCGCAACACGGCATAACACCCCAAAAATAAAAAACATAAATCAAATTATGTAATCGCAATGCAATGAATAAAGAAAAAAAAAATTAAAAGGAGTGTAGTGCATGTATCAAACATATTTCATTTGTAGAATTATTTCAAAAAGAGATGGAAAATATTAGTCACCATTTCCAGTTTCCTTATTGAGAATATCTTTCTAAAGATATCTACGTATCACAACGTAACTTATCCCAACAGCTGTTTTCATAATTTCATCCTTGGTTAAAAATAAAACAAGGCTGTGATAAGTTGTGTGTTTATTTTTATCTTGGTAAAGTGTGAAATCTAGCAGCCACTATCGAACTACTTCCATAGGACCTTGCGATAGTGATATCCTGACAATCTGGTTATGTTTTGTTCACCAAAACACAACAATATGATACTGAACACGACCATGTTCATTGTGTGTGTATTCAGGATGTAATACTTTTTCGCTGTTGTTTACTTGTGATAGCGGAATTGACCTTCACCAAATCGTAAAAACAAAAAAGAAAAATTAAAAAATATTTTGTATATTTTTAAATTATTTTTTTAGCTCCAGACATGCTGTGTAAAGGTTTTTTTAAGGAAAGGAAGAAGAGAAGTTCCTGGAAGGAAATAGGTATGAGGGGTGGGTAGGAATCTGGGGGTCAGTGTGTCAAGAAGTGACGGACATATAAATTCATCCATTCAACTGTAGATGGAAGGCGATGGATGGAGCGATACTGGCTGGAGAGATCAAAAGACCACCTCATCCAGTGTCTCTCCGGTGGTCCGCCACGCAGCAGGTGGATAGATACATCAGCTGCCAAGACCTTGACAAACCTAACCCCATGAACCCGGGCACGTCCGCTAAGTCACCAAACGTAGCAAACCACTTGGAATGACCTATGGCAGAGATGTTGGTTATCCAATAAATGGTTCCCTGGGCAGCGGCACCCAAAATAAAATAAAATAAACATTTTATTTTTGTCAATTCATGTACCTAAACAATAATCACTATTTCGTAAATCTCTCTGTAGAAAAAACTTCTATAACATCAATATTATCAGGTGTAGAGGATTAGTTTTTTAGATTCATATGTAATAAATGTGTTAATTGCTAATTCACTGTCAGGAGAATAAATGATGCAAATGTTGGGGACGCTCCAGGAAGACGTTCAATTTTGCTCTTCCCAATTTTGTTCTTATATTTTATCTTTAAAAAAAGGTTTTTATAAGATTTGTAAAAATTACAAACACATCTAAGAAAACAAAATAAAATCGCAGATATTTTTCAGTATATTTCTTTAGGTTTCACATATTATTAACTCTCCCAACAAAAAATACGTTTTATTTTATTTTCTCTTCGCAAAGAAAGGTGGCTTAGTCTCATTGAAGATTCGTCTGAAGTATCTCTGTAAATTGCATCAGATATTCACGAAGCCACCCCCTCCGCCCCCCGCCCTACTCTCACCCGCCCTCTTGCGACCTTCGATGCTCCTGAGGTCAGGAGGCTGCAATCGATGACATGTGGAGCTGAGAGGCTTGAGACTGCGAGGGTCGTTAAAAGGAGGGTCACATTTTATGAGGCAAAAAAGTCAAGTTCACTTCTAGAAAAGGGTTTAATTTCGGTACGGTTTTATAAACCCTGCGTTTAATCCAGGTTTTCTGGAAGGGTATTATAAAATGTTACGTGAAGTACGCAGTGCTCATTGGAAGGTAGTAGTGATGGTCGGATGTGACAGTCCTATACTAATTGCCGTTGTTTTTTTTTTTTTTTTATAATTTCGCTGTGCGTGTACGTCGAAAACTTTTATTTAACTAATTATAATTATTATAGTGCAATACCGTCCCTAAGGCGTTTAAAGCCTCCGACTCGGTATCACTTCTACTAACACACACCTCTCACATCTACCCTGACGATGTTAAGTTCAACGCTGCATAAAAAATACCCAAAATTTAATCACGTTAAATACTTTTTAATAATTTTATTTATTTTCCTCCCTTTTTCTTGGAACATGCGTAACTTTTCATTCTCTCTGGACTATAAGCCCCTGCAAATTGGGAATTCGCAAATTCCCTAAGCAGTATTTTTGCCTCATCGAATGCATAAGTTCGCGAATTCCTAGAACAGTATTTTTGGCTCATCGAATGCATAAATTCCCGCATTCCTAACCGTATTTTTTCCTCATCGAATGCATAAGTTCGCAAATTTCGCAGTATTTTTGCTACATCGAAAACGTAAGTTCGCGAATTTATAGAACAGTATTTTTGCCTCATCGAATGCATAAGTTCGCGAAATCCTAGAACAGTATTTTTGGAAATTATTTGATTTGATAGCATGAACTTAATTTTTCATTAATTTTCGCTCACATTTGTTGTGGTCCCAATTTACCCACGATTGTTTAAGCTTAAGCCGATATTACTTTCCGAAATCATCGTGATAAGTATCAGGAGCGCATGATGTTGATGGTAAATCAATACCAAATGTCTTGTTAACTTGTACGTACAAAACTATACATAACCACATAATATAACGTTCTGCAAAGATACGTTTCTGAAATCCTCTCATCTGACCCAACGCCAGAGCTTTCACATCTTCACATCGCGGCAAACGAAGACACGCTTGACCCTACAATTTCAACAATCCCAAAGGTTATCAGATGCAATACCGAAGGCTTGACGTATGAATCTCCAGGGCCTCCATGTGTCCCTGGTACTTGTGCAAGATTTCAAAATAAGAATTACAATGTCTGACAGTTCATTGTGAGTAAAATTAATCGAAGTTTCAAAACTCCAGATCAATCTGCATAAAATTATGGTTTACGGTTAGAACAACACAAAATCAGTTCTTGTCCTTAACGATTTTGTAGGTGACCCAAAAAGAAGCGCTTTTCGAACACTGTGTTACTGGCCCTATATAATACATATTTACAAAATCAATAAATCGTATTTATTTTTAACCCAAGTCAACAGTGCTGCCCAAATTTACACAGAGAGCTGAATTTCCAATAAATATGTGATTATATTTTTACAAAGGTAACGAATTAACAGACACTGGTGATTTATGTTTATTTACTTATTTTTTTAAGTGAAAACTTCTTTAGCACTGTTCTGATCTTAAACTCGATGAAACGGAAACGAGTGACACTAAAAAGAGACAAACACATACATCTATAGGACTTAGCCTGCGAAAGAATGAGATTAATTGGTGTCCTCTTTATGCGATGTTTCGTAGCCTATCAGCTTCCTCGGTGTGCGGTGCTTCGTAGAATATTTTTTTTTTTTAACTTGGTAACAATATTTAGGGGGCATCCATTAATTACGTGAGCAGTTTTTCTTCCAGTCTAGACCCCCCCTCCCCCTCGGTGAGATAAATTTGGGCCAATTCGTATACTCTTTTCAAGTAACGTGAGATTTTGCTGGACCCCCCCCCCACCACCGTTTGTGCTCACGTAATTAATGGATGCCCCCCCCCCCCGTATTATTAAAAAAATCACAATTATGCTACTCCTGATACTCGGCATTCGTCTCATTCTCTCGAAGTTTAGTTTTTAGGATGTTTCACTTCTACCGCTGTGAACTGCACACTCTGATTTTTTTTTCACGGAGCACCCATTATGACCCTGACGGGGCCTATTGTAATATCGATAACAGTATTCATTCGAAAATCATTATTTCAGAATTTAACAGCCCCCTCAGATTATTTTGTTTGCTTTTCGGAACAATTGTAGGTCTCACAGAAATCGTTGTGTCTCCCTTACTATCATGGTTGGAAATATGATCTAAACGGTGATAAAAAGAGAAAAGACCACGCTTTATATTTAAATGTAAAAACTAACCATAAAATAATTTAAGTGTATTATGAAACCAAAGTTTCCGACCGCATTTTGAAAGAAAAATTGTAAACTGTGGGATTTTTTTGTTAATTATTTTTTACATATGAAACGACAAAAAAGAGAATTAAAGATAACGTTTATAATAATTCATTTGCCTAATAAAATATGCGTGAGTTTTTTTTCGTTTTTTTACTAATTTTCAATATTTTTACATTTCAAAAATTACATGTTTATTTCGACTATTGTAGCTAGGACAATTCGAGAGTATTCTGGAATGTTCCACAATGATGTTCCCGATTCCCTGTTCCCGAACATTCCACAGCATACTCCGCCACTCCTTCCAGAACTTTCTAGAGCTCTATGGAACCTTCTAGGACTTTCCGGAAGACTGTTCTAGAAATTTCAAGAGGGCGAAACTTCCAGCCCTTTAGGTAAAAACGGATACCCTTATTCCCTAGGGGGGATAGAGATCTACCACACCATATAACTCCCTTGATCGTACCGGGACTCGTTTCGGAGTTTTTGCGAGCCGCACGTTTTTTGGACTTCTTTTATAAAATATATTGATTATAAAATGTAAAAGCGTATTTCATCATCTTTCAAAAACAGTTTTTAGTTTTCGGATGCGTTTAGAAATAATCCATTTATTTGTATTTTATTGCAAAGCGAAAATATTTTGACCTTCCTACAAAATAGGCTCGAGGCCTGAGAGGTTAGAATGAATACTAGCTCGAGGTGGTTTAGGTCCATTGAAGCCGTCCTTACAGCTACCGGGGCACCGCGATCATTGAGTTCATCTCCGCTTGACTGGCGGATTGCCGCAGACTAAATGGTCGGCTTCACGAGACGTATCTTTACGCTTCGTCATAGTAATTTATCGGCGCCACGTCTTCGCGCCGAGTCAGAGTTGAATGCCGATCGCACAGAGACATTTTTGTGCGAACCTACTCAGCGTGAAATGCACACAAATTCACGCGAGATGCAAGAAGTTCACCGTCCCAGAAGCTGCCAATAAAATCCGGATCCAAGAGACGGCGAGAGTAAACGGTTTGGCTGATGGAAGATTAATGCTGGATCAGAGCTTCTCAAACTATGTCGTCTATCGCCCCCTTTACAAATTTATTTTTGTTCGGTGCTCCCCCACCTCTCTCACCATCCTTAGGTGTGTCCACTTTTCCGACGATCCTGTATTAGGATTAGAAATCTCATTTTGTTTAGATCTGCTAGAACTCTGTTTTTGTCTAGATCTACTGCGCCGTCTTGAAAATAAATATTTTATTTATTTATTTAACGTCTAGAGAGCTCTTACACGCAGTCAAATTTTAACAATAAAAATAATTTTGAACACGAGAAATTAATAATAATAATAAAATTACAAGAGATAAAAATGCGTGTGGTAGGTATTTATTTTATTTTATTTATCAGCGTGTCACATAAATATTATGTGACTAGTGCAGTTCTTGCCTATTTGGTTATTTTGTCTATGGTAATTTTTTTGGAGACTGGCAATTTTTCTTGGGAAGAAAAATGCGAGTTTGTTTATGGTCACTTCCTCCCCGACAGCTTTTGGGCTAGCTGTTGGTGAATTAGTCACTCACCATAGAGGTGTTTTAATCTCCGATAAACATGTAAATCAGAGTTTATTTTTTCGCTAAAAGGACGCGGGTTGTTTTTGAGTAACACGAGTGGTTCGTGCGCAGTGCGCTTTTTGGTGGATGTATGAATCCCACTTTTTTTTCCGTGTTGGCAGATGGCCATTTTGTGGAAATGTTTTTGACTCAGGGTTATTAAGTGTTGGTTCCTGTATTGTGGCTAAATTGTTATGCCTTGTTGACCCCGCGTCGCGAAGTCACGGATTGCTGTGAGTGGAAACGTAAGTCTTGGAGACTGGTTGGGCCACGTGTTTTCGGATGGAGATTGATGGGTCAATCCGAGACGGGAGACGCTCCTTGGAGGCATCACTTAGAAGGAGGACCTAGGCTCCCTGGTTTCCACGTCGTCCTCGGCGGTTGACGCTGGAAGACCCGCCAGGACCGTTCGCTAGACGAACCAAGATGTCAGTCGTCATCCGGCGTTAGTTTTCCTCGTTCAGGCTTCGATAAGTAGTTTAGCATGTCCAGGAGTCCATCCGGTATGTCCTTGTATTAATTGTGCATTCATGTTTGGCTTATATTACAAGATTATCAAAGTGCATCTTCTTATGATTTTCCCAATTCCCACCCACTTGACAGAGAAATATGCCCATAATCCTGAGCTGAGCCCTGCTCTGCCGCAGTCTTTACATTACAAGCGTTATAAACAGTCTTTATAAATTCATATATGACAATAATAAGAAATTTAATGTCATTGACCAATAAAATTACGACATTGAAATTTAGGATCATAATAGAAAAATACACATCCATAGAAATAATACATAATGAAAACAATTCTGATGAAGTGCATCTTCTTACTAAAATATACAAAAAGTGTTTTTTTTATTATTATTAAATAAAACATACAACGATGTTGCACTCCCATGAGTTATCAAAACTCATTAAGGGATCGCCAATTGGTACTTTTGAGAAGTTAAACCCAACTCAACCCAATATGTAGACACAATGTATGAATAAAAAATTTACAAAAAAATTTCACAGAAGCAACATACAGACACAAACATATGAAGAATCACTTTACAAATATTTCACAGAAACATGTCTTATAAGATTTTATGAATTTGTATAACCGACTCATTTGATTTATGTGCTTTTGGTTTCAAAAAGTTACACCTGTAAAAGACATACCTGTCTCAAGTTTTCAGTAATACATAATTCTCGGCGTGCGTTGCAATGCCACGAATAAAGAAATTGTTTCTCCCTGCGTGTCTTTTACCATTCGTCCCTTTCCCCTTCCGCCTCTCCTTCCCCTCCCATGTCTCTTTCCCCTCACGCTTTAACTTCCACACCTTCCCTTTCCCCTCTCCCGCGATCCACTCTCCTCTCCCGCGTTCAATGTGTATATTCAGTCCCGGTACATTAATATTTTAAAACAGCTCGCGTGCCCCCAATTGTAATTTTTTTTTACAAATTTTCATTTTTCATATATTAAAAACATTAATTTTCTTATATTAAAAGAACAATCAATCAAATGTGGTACCTAACATAGTACCTATTTAAAATAAATGATTTCAAAGTATTCGATTTTGGTTAGTACCATAGGTGAGTACGAGTACTTCAATTAAACTCATTAATTTAAAGAGTTTATTCGAAAATTGAATTTTCATTTAACAATCGATGGTTTGCAAAATGTCATTCTCAAATTGTGACATTTTTGACAGTTTCGTAAGAGTTTTTGTACAATTCATAACTTTAACAGTACAGTTGTATAGTAGTATAGTGGGAAAATAATTTAGCCGATCACATTTTTTCAATGCCTTCTTGTGCCCTTTTATCGCCCATCGCCTCCTAGCACTGTGCTACAATACCCCCATATTGCACCTGAGGCCTTTATCGCCTCCTGGGTCTCGCCAGCGCGCAGGGGGGCGATGTCACCCAGTTTGGGAATCCCTGTACTAGATAACGTCGATAATGTGTGATCTGTTTCAGCGATGTCGGTAAAATCAAACTAAAAACTGCCTACATATAGAATTTTATTACGAGCGTACCTATAATGAAAACAATGATGATGATAAAGCTTGTTTTGTAAACTTGTCTCAGTTATGCAATAAATAATACCTACTTACTATTTTTTTAATTGGGCGCGTGGTTTGGGCGCACCTTTGAAAGTACGATAATCTAATAATAATTTAATGTTATTGGCCCAATGCAGAGTTATCCAAAATGGGTTAGACAGACCCCAGGGAGGGCGACGGGGGCACTGAAGGTTCCAAGTGGCATGTACAATTGACCACTGAGTTTATTGTTATCTATCATTCGCTGATCATTAGCCAACCTCCGTTAGGCGAGAACACCAGAATAAGAAAAATCATCACGCCATGTTAGTATGTCCGCAGGGCATATATGAATGAACGCCACACGACTATCTAGTTGGAGAGATACTTCTTCCTTCGTCGAATTCATGTTGTAGTGCTAGATTTTTTTGATGAGTCCCCCAATCACCCTTTCTACTCGCTTCATATTTTCTCAATACTCTTCTCTTTCCAACCGTCGTACATTTCCACACCATCTACGCGCCTCTTACTATGGTGGTTTAAAACTCGATTCAAACTGTCTAACTCTTTGGATCAGAAGGAAATAACCAACATTCATTAATTTTATTGGAATTTGGAAATTTTCTGCTTTGTTTTTTATTTACTTATTACATGCCCTAGTGGGCTTTTCTTATAAAATTTTACAAGGTATTTGTATTAAAGTAAATAATTAAAAAATAAAACAATAAAGAAAAATATAAGGAAATCTCAAAAAAGGTTGCAACAAAAACACAAAACAAAATACATATTAAAGTTCATATAGTAAAGGGATTCTCTTATTATAATTCGATAACCACAACACGCCCGTTGGTCGCTAGCATTGTTTGTTGCTAGGTAGCATTTTGGTCGAAAAATCCTCAAATTATGTAATTACAAAGCAATGAATAAGGATTTTTTTTTAATGAATATATGTATAATGCCCGGAAAATGTACAAGATATGAAGGATCTTACACCTGGTCTCACTCTACTCTGATTGTATAAATACTACTATATTGTTGTGCATTATGTTGTTATTGGTACAGTGTACAATTTACATAATGTTACGAACATATCGGCAAAATTTACCCACTGACCCGAATGTTTGAAAAATGGCACTGTTTTTAACCTAAAAACCATCAGTGGTGTGCCGTGAACTTTATTGAGATTTTCGAAATTTTTCTAAAATGAATTTCTTCCTGCTGAAGGAAGAAGACTCAGATACCTGGGGGGGTTTAATGCCATATTGTAGAACTAGAAAACATAGTGCCTGGAAACCCCAATTGTTACCTTGACGTACTTTGGGCTACTTACCATAAAATATGTTGGATTGCACGCACATGGCCTAAAGCTTTAGACCAGACATTGTCTGTAAGGGGGCATCCATTAATTATGTGAGCAGTTTTTCTTCCAATTTAGACACCCCCTCCAACTCGGTGAGATAAATTTGGGCCAATTCGTATATTTTTTTTAAGTAACGTGAGATTTTGCTAGACCCCCCCCCCCCCGTTTGTGCTCACGTAATTATTGGATGCCCCCTAAGCTCCGTTGTAACAACTCTATCGTAAACAACGCTTGTTAGAAAGAAGGGTTACTACGATGCAGTCCGTATTCGTATGTAAAAAATGAACATATAAAAAGATAATCGTTGATAATAAAGTTGATCCTAAAAGAATTCATAATCTACGCTTTCATAGATGGCACGAGTTTAATTATTTTAGGAAAAAAAGGCTTTTTACAGTATTTTGTATTTCTTAGGCATTAACTATGTAACAATTTCTAGACATTTTTTTGAAGAGTTTTAATTTTCATACATTTGTTACTTAAATTTTAAATTTTCTGTGACCGATTTCGACACATCCGTGTCATTCGCGAACAAAGATTTTGGAGGAGTGGGAGAAACATTCTCCCACTCCTCCAAAATCTCCCCTCCCACTACCCCCACCTAATTAAGTTTTGTACTTGTATAGAATTTTTAAGTTAGTTTTATGTTTGCTCGTGAATGACACGGATGTGTCGAAACCGGTCGCAGAAAATTTAAAATTTAAGTAACAAATGTACATTGAAAATTAATACTCTTCAAAACAAAACGCTTTTTACAAGTTATGCTTTATAATATTAAGATAAATTAATTATTTTGGCCCGTACATACGCAATATGAACATGGATAAATAGTTAAATAATTAAAACACTTTGTTTTTACCACAATAATCTTTATTTAAAAAGTCGACATGTTTCGAGAACGATGTTCTCTTCATCAGGACATTATATGCACTAAAAACTAAATTATCAAGCATAGAAAGACAGGCGTGGGTGGAAATGGAATTAGTTGGAGGGGGGGGGGAAGAGGGGTGGAAAGAGGAGGAGCTTAGCAGATAGACAGGGGGGAGGGGGTTGCTTAGAAGATCATAGACAAAATTGCAATCATATTTATATAAAATTATCCTAAACATATTTCCATTGTAATTTTGTCTATGATCTTCTAAGCAACCCCCTCCCCCCCCTGTATATCTGCTAAGCTCCCCCTCTTTCCACCCCTCTTCCCCCCCCCTCCAACTAATTCCATTTCCACCCACGCCTGTCTTTCTATGCTTGATAATTTAGTTTTTAGTGCATATAATGTCCTGATGAAGAGAACATCGTTCTCGAAACATGTCGACTTTTTAAATAAAGATTATTGTGGTAAAACAAAGTGTTTTAATTATTTAATTAATAAAATGGTGCCACTAAGTGAATTTGAAGAAAAAAAATGGATAAATAGTTTTGCCCTAAACAAAACGTTAGCCTTTCTTAAAAAAATTGAATTTGTTTATGGACAAAACTATTTATTCACATTCATATTGAGTGTGTACGGGCTCAGATAGTTAATCCATTTTAATATATTAAAGCATAACTTGTAAAAAGCGTTTTTCTATAAAAATAAATAAACTCACGCCATCTATGAAAAAGTAGATTATGAATTCTTTCAAGTTGTTTCGATAGCTATTGGAAGATGCTATCTCTTCCGCGGAGTCTCTAATCTCTACCAATTTTCCCCGATGGGAACGAAAAGGATGGACAGGAACAAAAGGATGTCAACCGAATACAAGATGATCCTACCTTGCTGGCGATGTCCTGGATTTCCACACTCATGCACCAATGAAAATAACTCCACGGATGAGATAGTTAACTTGCGCGGATCCGGGTTTCGATTGCAGGCGACGAGACAAAGTACTTGTCCGCCCTACCGCGCCGTTGTTGTAATTGCACTGAGTTCGCGGTTAGAAATCAATCCTGAACCGGTGACAATGGAAAGATGGATAGGTAAGGATAAGTAGGTACGACGGACAGGAGGAATAGGTACTTGGGTGTAGGTACAAGTATGCCCGAACATATACCGCTCGCCAAAAATAACATTTTTCCAATACCCATCGAAACTGGCCAATTTTGAAAAAGAAAATATGAAATATAAAAAAATCCTATCCCTAACCTATAATATTATCCTTACAAGCTAGGTGCACGTGAAACTAAAGACTACACGTGCAAAACGTACAAAAAAATAATAAACCTGAATCGCAATCGATACGAAACCATTGAAGGCATAAAGACAAACAAAAAAAATATGAACCTATACCAAGATTCATATGAAAAGAAAAGAAAAAAAAAAAAAACGTTACTCTCTATTCTACAGGTAAAAGGCAAAGCTTTGCCACAGGCCGTAGATATAAACCGTCGCTGGTTTTAACTGAGGCTACTCTTACGACCCCGTCAGAGCCCGGTTTCACCTCCATTATCCTGCCGAGCGGCCATTTTAATGGAGGACTCCTAGCATCCTTGATGACCACGAGGTCATTTACTTGGAGATTACGGGTATCCTTATACCATTTGACGCGATTTTGAAGCGCTTGTAAATATTCAGTATTCCAGCGCTGCCAAAAGTGTTGGGTCATTTTCTGTAAATGTTCCCAGCGGTTGAGACGATTGATTTTAACCTGCGAATAGTCGTATTCGGGAATAGAAATTAAGGGTTCTCCAATTAAGAAGTGACCTGGAGTAAGGGCCTGAATGTCTTCAGGGTCTGATGTTAGAGGACAAAGAGGTCGTGAATTTAGTATAGCTTCTATTTTGTGTAATACCGTAGTAAATTCCTCATATGTTAGTGAGTTATCACCTATGACTCGTTTCAAATGATTTTTTACAACCCGTATATTCCCTTCCCATAGTCCACCAAAGTGGGGGCTGGAAGGCGGATTGAAATTCCATGCGATTCCCTTTTCCGAACATGTATGCATTACATCTTCATCATTAGGACAATTATTCAAGAATTTTTGTGCACCTATTAAATGTCGTTTAGCCCCAACGAAATTCGTGCCACAGTCCGAATAAATAGCTTGGCAAATACCCCGCCTTGAGACGAATCTTTCTAAGGTAGCGATAAAGGCTTCAGACGAGAGATCAGAGAGGACCTCGAGATGCATCGCCTTCGTTGCCATGCAAACAAAA
The DNA here is from genome assembly GCA_917563855.2 of Limnephilus lunatus. Lineage (NCBI taxonomy): Eukaryota > Metazoa > Arthropoda > Insecta > Trichoptera > Limnephilidae > Limnephilus > Limnephilus lunatus. Next base: position 4,122,810 of record OU830599.1, read on the forward strand.
ATCGCAAAGTAAGCCTTGTATGTCTTAGCACCTCTACGTTTCCCTTCCTTTAGGACGAATGGGCCGGCCAAATCCACTCCTACACGACTGAATACGCGTTTGGGCGTAACACGCGCCTCTGGCAGACTGGCCATGAGGGGATTTGACGGTGAAGATCGCAATCTAGCGCATCTCACACATTTGGACACCATTTTCTTGATTTTATTACGTGCCGATACAATCCAATAATTTTGTTGAATCAGGAATTGCAGTGTTCGTGAACCAGCGTGTAGATAGGCCTTATGATAATAAGATATTAACAGTTCTGCAATCTTACTGTTTTTTGCCAAGATTATTGGGAACTTAGCATTATATTTTAAATGAGAGTTGCGGAGCCGCCCGCCAACGCGAAGTAAGTTTTCGTGGTCGATAAACACATTTAATTTTTGAAATGCCACTGAGTTGACCCCATCATTTTTCAGCATTCTGAATTCCTCGGGAAAATGAAACTGCTGATCGCATTTTACTATTAGGGTGACCGCGCGATTTATTTCTGCGCCGGTCAGAATTCCAGATCTACGAGCATCCTTGGTCCGTTGCTGCGTATTGTAAATAAACCTAAGCGACCAAGCGACCACATTCCGAAGACGGTTCCAAGAAGAAAATCGGAAAAATTGTAGGCTCTCATAATAGTCGAGGGGCCTGTGAACTGTTGAGACGTGGGACTTTACTTCCGGTAGCTCTTCAGCCTGTAATTCTTCCGGTAAAGTCAACGGCCACTTCTGACTTGGCTGAGCCAACCAATGAGGCCCTAGAAACCACAATTGGTTATCTATTATTTGCGATGGACATAAACCGCGAGAAGCAAGATCGGCTGGATTTTCTTTTGACGCAACGTGGTACCACTTTGCGTCATCGATTTCATCAATAATTTTGATAACGCGGTTCGCGACAAAAGTTTTCAAAGTATGAGGTGGTGTCTTAATCCATGATAAAACTATGGTGGAATCGGAAAACAATATTATATCTGTAATTTTCACGAGAGTTTCTATCGATGACTTCGTCATTTTTACCAACTTTGACAGTAGGTAAGCTCCCATAAGCTCGAGACGTGGTATCGATAATGTTTTCAGTGGAGCAACTTTAGATTTACTCGTAAGTAATGTGACTTGAGGCTGTGCTTCATTCGTAACCAAATATATGCAAGCTGCATAACCCAATTCGCTCGCATCTGAAAATCCTACTAAAGTACAGTTTAACCCTTTAATTGTTTTGCAGTGCCTAGGTATTTGTAAATAGCATAACTTAGGTAATTCATCTAAGAAATTTTCCCATAAATTAACAAGGTTTTCCGGGAGGGAATCATCCCAACCTAACTTGGTTTTCCATAGTTCCTGTATAAGGCATTTTACCTTAAAAACAACAGGTGTTATTAATCCGATGGGATCGAAAATACGCGCAACACAGCTCAGTATTGCACGTGTTGTAAATACCTTTTCTTTTTCTTCTACCGAATACGAAAATGTATCTTTATCAGGATCCCATATTAATCCTAAAATTTTCAACGAGAAAGATGTGCTATCATCAAAGGCAACTTTACCACTCGTATGACTCCGATGCTCAGTTGGAATGTTATTTAAAACTGACTGCGAATTGCTCATCCATTTTCTCAATTGAAAGCCTCCTTTTGTAAGGAGTTCGTTCAGCTCCGTCTGAAGCTGAGCGGCGCCTTCCGGTTCCCATTCACCGGTTACGATGTCGTCCACGTATGTGTCCGACAACAGTGCCTTAGAAGCCTTTGGAAATCGAGTACCTTCGTCCTTCACTAGTTGATGTAAAGTTCTTATGGCCAAATAGGGCGAAGAAGTCACTCCAAATGTGACAGTACCAAGTATATATTGCCCTACCGGCTGTAAAGGTGAAGAACGCCAAAGAATCCTTTGAAAATTTGTATCTTCTTCTCTCAATCGAATTTGTAGAAACATTTTTTGTATATCCGTAGTGAGTACTATCGGGTATATACGGAATTTTAAAAGTATGTGACTTATTTCATTTTGTAATTTTGGACCCGAATATAAACAATCGTTTAATGAGATTTGTTTATCAGATTTACATGAAGCGTCAAAGACCACCCGAATTTTAATATTATTCCCTATTTTTTGAACAACCGCATGATGTGGAATGTAATAAGTATTCGGTATCTCAGTCGATGAGGAAACTCTTGTCATGAAGCCTTGCTCCAATAAATCCTCCATACATTTACAGTAATGTTCCGCCAATGTTGGATTTAATGATAAACGTTTTTCAAGATTATAAAATCTCTTAAGGGCGATATCATATGTGCTTCCGATATCCACATGATCTCTGCTCTTGAAAGGTAGTGCAACGATATACCTGCCGCACCCTTCCCGGCTGACTGTTGACTGAAATATGGTTTCGCATTTATTCTCGTCCTTATTCTGAATTATTTCGTTAAAAACCTCTTCAATTTCCCAAAAACGACTTACCGCGTAATTTAAGTCACTATTTTCAACTGCAGTTAACGCTGACGTCACAACGGGTTGTGCTGAATTGAAACCTTGTAGACATGAACCCATGATAACATACCCGAATATCGTATTCACTGCTAGCAAATTACATTTAAGGCTTGAAACATATCCTTGTCTCCATATGTTAGCAATCAAATCTGATCCCACTAGAAAATCAATGTCTCCTGGCTTTTGGAAATCTGGGTCAGCCAAATTTAAATGTTTGAAATCTTCAAATGATTCTTGTAAATCTACGGGCGTAATTTTAGAAGTAATATTTGATATTATTATCGCTTGCCCTTTCACAAAGCAGTGATTTTGAATAGGGTATATTTTACAGGTAACTAAACCTTGTATGTTGTTGACAACAGCATTGTTTACACCGCGAACTTTCCCGGACCATTTCTGTGAATGTAGTCCTAAAATGTTATATAGGTTTTCAGATATAAACGAAACCTCACTTCCAGTATCAATTAAAATCCGCGCTCTGTGTTTACGTCCAGAACAGTCCAGGAATTCTGCCAGCGCGGTAGGTAATATCGAACGTTTTGATAGCCCGTAAGCTATGTTACACTGTACAGGGTCGTCCGTTCCAGTACTGCGACTGTTCGGCGAAAGAGACCTTTCGTCAGTATGTAATAAACTATGGTGCGTTTTGTTGCATGTTCTACAACGAAATTTTGACCTACAATTTTTAATGAAATGTGGATTCAAACAATTGAAACATAACTTTTCCTTTTTTACGAAGTCTCTCCTACTGTCTACATTTAGTGATAGAAAATCTTGACATTTTGTCAGGTGATGTGAGTGCTTACACTTAATACAAGTAATTTTATGAACATTAGGATCGTTCGCGCTCGTGTTTGAAAATAATACCCTCTTAGAAATCCTTTTGTCTTTTATATCTGAAAGCATATTTATTCGATGTTGTGTTGCTAAAAAACCTATTAATTTTTCAGTATCCGGTATTTCATCTTTTTTAACAAGAGATTCAAAAGACCGACGCGTTTTTGAATCTATTTTGAGTAGAACCATATGACAAACGAATTCGTCAAATAATTTTCCCCGGTTTAATTCGCGTAGTCCCGAGAGATTTTCTCGAAGGACATTTAAAATCTCTTCATTATTAGAAAAATTACAATTTAAAATCGAGTTGGCGTAATGTATGAATAATGCTCTAGACTCGGAATAATGACTCCACAGTGTTTCCCATGCTAACTCATAATTTTCTGGAATCAATGGAATGGTTTTAACCAATGACAAAGCTGTTCCCTTCAAAGAGGTCAATAAATAATGGAATTTTTCAATCTCACTCAAAATGGTACTTTCATGAACAAGGCTCCTGAATAAATTGAAATATTGTGGCCATTCTCCAATATTTCCACTAAATATAGGAATTTTTATTTCCGGAGCTAATAAGCTACGCATCGGGCGTAGTTGCATTTCCTCATTTGAATTATCATGGCTTGCGTGACCTTTATCCGATTGAATGTCACGCGCCGACGTAACCTCGAAATATAATTCCTCAAAAACCCGTGAAACTTCCAAAACATCATTTTTTGATTCGAATTCCGGAAGCGAAACCAGATCCGATAAATCGCATTGTATGTTTTGGAACTCTTCGTACGTGGATTCAATTTTTTCCATTCTAGCTTTAAATTGACAAAGTTTTGTTTTTTGCTCTAAATCCTTAATGAGATCATAAGCGGCCTGTACTCGCCCAAACAATCTTTGCCGTTTTAATTTTAACGAACCAATTTTGGCTGCAAGTTTATCCATTTTGGAATGTATTAAATACGTAAATTAACAATTATAATAGTAGCTATCTACTTGCAACTTGCAACAAATAAAAGTATTCTATTTGCACCCAAATTCTACCTACCAGCTGAACTGATAAGCCGTACCCACTATTACTAATTGCTACCCACTATTGAAAATAATCTTGTAATGAAACTAATTTGAGTACAATTTCTAATCATGTAATTAAACTTATCTGGAAAGAATCAAGGTTAATTCTATATCCGGTGAAGGACCAATGTTTCGATAGCTATTGGAAGATGCTATCTCTTCCGCGGAGTCTCTAATCTCTACCAATTTTCCCCGATGGGAACGAAAAGGATGGACAGGAACAAAAGGATGTCAACCGAATACAAGATGATCCTACCTTGCTGGCGATGTCCTGGATTTCCACACTCATGCACCAATGAAAATAACTCCACGGATGAGATAGTTAACTTGCGCGGATCCGGGTTTCGATTGCAGGCGACGAGACAAAGTACTTGTCCGCCCTACCGCGCCGTTGTTGTAATTGCACTGAGTTCGCGGTTAGAAATCAATCCTGAACCGGTGACAATGGAAAGATGGATAGGTAAGGATAAGTAGGTACGACGGACAGGAGGAATAGGTACTTGGGTGTAGGTACAAGTATGCCCGAACACAAGTATTACCTTAAAAGTCATGGTGCGCCGCTGATAAGTAGGTTCCTTGTTTCATTACAGATTGTAATTCACGATGAGACGTGTGTAGTTTCTGCGGTGTGTATAATATAATAATATGTAGTGTGTGGTGTGTACCAGTTAGCACAAGTCACCCCGGAGCTTTGGCACACACTGATTGCTTGATTATAGCTTACCAACGGCGAATGAGAACGCGGCATTTTTCACAGGGAACAGCTGATCGTTTGATCAGTTCAGGGAATCGCTTATGGGGATGTGCGGATCGCTTTTAGCTTTGTGTTTTGTGGGGAACTTTCTCCTGCAATGGGTAATGATGTACCTACCCTGTACAAGATCATCACAAATGACTTGGTTTTGTATTTAAAAAAATAGATATCATGTCGTGAATATAATGAATTACCGAAGAAACAAACTTATGTAAAAACGTATCTAAACAAATATAAGTTTATTTATAAGGCTTGTTCGTGTGTCTGAAGTAAGACCTATTAGTCTTTAATTCCTGTGAAATTTATCAATTATTTTTAAATTCCGAGATTCTTTCTTCAACATATATATATATATATGTTCCCGTATATAGATCCTAACTGCTACTAATCTTTAATTTATGTATTCGATACTGCCGCCATGGGTCGACCCACAGTGCCGTTCTTGATAATATCAAGGAGGATACGGTGTTTCTTACTTATGTCGACAGAATACCACTTTTTACCAACCATGGGAATACCTCAGCACAGGTTCGCCTAGTGAGGTGTTCACAAAATACTACTACTAACCTATTTACATACAGTTACGAATCATAATTTTTTTTCTTCTTATTACTGAACTTATTATCTATGTAAACCAATTTAATAATCTGTAAAATGTATGTTCAAGAATAGAAATAAATAAACAGATTATCAATTTCATTAACCTTTCTGGAGTCTAGGATTCAAAAGATCACATGTAAACCAGAAATGTTAATGTTATTTCAAATCGGTCGAGACCACACTTCTAGATTTTATTTGATCAGTGTACAGTATCAGTACGAGATCACAAAGCACTCCACTCATTTAAAAAAAAATCAGTAGTCAGATCGTAAATATAATGAATTAATATACCTTGAAAGAAAAACAAGAAAAAAATACCCATAAACACAGCAAAACTCAAATCGATCGTTTAAAGTGCCTTCTTGATTCCGAGCCAGCCATTCAAACAAACAGGTCACTTTCCTGAAAATGGCGATACAGCTTACCTCGATACTCACCCCGATATTTAAAAAAGATTAAAAATGAGGTGACCGATAGACCGATATGCTTTTTATCAACTATTCCAAAATTGTTCATGAAACTTCTTCTAAATAAATCATTTACCGTATCAAGCCAGTAGTTTTACCTTACCAGCATAATTTTCCTTCAGGAAAATCTACATTGTTTATTATTTTAATTTACCAAAACTATATATTTGAATCCAAGTCCAAGAAGTTACAAGTTGGTTCTGTCTATAACGATATCGGAAATTTTATAACACACAAAGTGTGACATAATTCTGATTATTTTCATATCTTCTATATTTATAAGTTTGATCCTTACAAAAAATTGAACTTCGATTCCCATATCAATACTTTATTATATAACCTTTCGTTTTATCAGTACCTAACATAACCATGTTTTGCGCATTACGTAATCCCTTTATCAGTAATAAATCCATGAACAATTTAAAATCTGACCTATATTTAAATTCGGAGGCAAATACTCCAGGAAATCATTTATTTTCTAGGAGCGTAATCTATCTTTAGCGTTGAGATTATAATAGTAGCGAAATCGACCACCGTATAAAAACTGTACTTTTCTCTCGATACTTTCATGTTAATATTACTAGACTTTTTTGCGAAGTGATATTGTTTTATCTACCCGATTTGATAGATATTTTGGTCACGTGCATCGCATGATTAGCGTGCAAGGTGCATAACATCGCGTGCTGCATATAAATGCACTTGAATGCAGTGCCTGTTTTCGTAAAGGTGCATTATGGGTGTATTGTAACACGCCTCTACAAATAATAATATACAGTTGAATAACCTAAATAATATATTTATTATTATTTTTCGGAACAATACTGTCACTTAAAAATGATTGTTTATGTAATTTACACGTGGTTGAATTTTGATCTGCGAAGTTCCCATCGATAAAAATTGCCTTATATTTTGGATGGAATGGATATTTCAAAGCTCCATAACTCAGTTTAATTGGTGTTTAGTCGACCTTAAATATTTTTTTAATGTTTTTGTCGCATAGAAGGTGGTTTATAGAGGCAAGTTCTAGAAAAAACGACAGATGGAGGAGCGGGTGACTTACTCAAAAATTATCGTCCTTAAATTGATAAAAATAATGTTCTTCTATCCCACTAATTGGGATTACCTGGTATGTGTTCGGGAATCTTCAATGAAGCTCTAGGTTCGACGAGATTACAAGTTACTTTATTAACGTCACCGTGAGGTATACGATGAATATTTTATTGGACTAAACGTCCGTTCTATGGATGCTCTGAGTAATTCTAAGGCCAGTGAACTCGACACTGAAGGAGCCCAGCTGTCGATCGTATATCATCGGCTATTTCGGCGACATATCAATGGCGACAGTTTTGCCACTCTTCTAAGGTAGGTATTACCCGCTTAACTGACATCTGTTGAAACACCTCCAAACTACATATAATTGCCTATACTAAATATATTGGTTGAGAGATGTAGAAACCACATACATAATCCTATACACCACAATAACCTTTCAATTATGTAAAAAAAAACTGATAACTTCCGCGACAAAAGTGTAGTAGCCCAAAAATATCATCAAAACGTATTTAAATTGCTTTACTCTTCTCAGGTACTACTTAACTGACATCTGTTGAAACACCTCCAAACTACATGTAACTACCTTTACTAAAGACATGTGTTGAAGGATATAAAATTGCATGCATAATCCTATACACCACAATAACCATTCAATTATGTATTAAAAAACTGATATTTTCCGCAACAGAAGTGTAGTAGCCTAAAAATATCATCAAAACGTATTTAAATTACCTTACTCTTCTAAGGTACAACCTAACTGACATCTGTTGAAACACTTCGAAACTACATATAACTACCTATACAAAAGTCATCTGTTGAAGGATATAGAAACTACATACACAATTCTATACACCGTTCGATCAATAATGTACAATTATTATGTATGAAAAGAAACTGATAACTTCCGCAGCCCAAAAATATCATCGAAACGTTTTTAAATCACCTTAAAAATTTGCATTTTAATGACGGGGGGGGTACGCCGGGTACGTACCTAAAATTATATGAATCATTAAATCGATACAATATCAAAACCATCATCATGATGGAGTAGTGAAAGTTCCGTAGCCGCCCTCCTCCCCCCCCCCCCTAGCACTTACTTTTTAATGTTTAAATTAATAGCAATATACGTCGTACAGTAAGTTTGGTTCAATTATTAGTATTAAATATTATTATAACCGTGTTCCAGAAAATTGCCTGCATTAATGTGTGATGGTGTTCACTCGAATTTGCGTTTTATGGTAAACAGATGTTTAAGGGTGTGGCTCTGCATATCCCCGTGCAACAGAGACCATATTGCCGTGAATCGGTTACCTTACGTGATGGTTCAATTTGTCAGTGGAAAGTGGGTGATTGTATTTTATTGATTTTTAAACGTCAATATTAAAAATTTAAAGTTTGCGGCAATTTTATGAAAAACACCCAAAAACCTCTACTTTATTATTATTACTATTATTTTTAATGTTTTTTTCACGGCAAATGCTTTTTATTTAATTTTATCGGGAAACCCAACAGCTACCAATGATAGGTTTTCACTTATGTCTCTTTATTATTAGTATCGGAAGGGGATACATCTAGTCTGTGTAGAGTTAATTGTATGAATATTTTTTTTATTGATTTTAGGTTTGAAGTTGTGAAGTGCGGAGTTGAATATAATATAGAATTCTTTATTTTTTATATTAGCTCCACACAAGAGGCCCTGATGAAAATAATTTCCCTCAGGGCCTATGTCATCTTATGAGATGCTATGTGGAGGGTCTTTTTAAGGAAGGGAATGATAGGAAGTTCTGGGGAGAAAAAATATATGAGGGGTGGGTAAGAATCTGGGGGTCAGTGTGTCCAGGAGTTACAGACGTATGAATCCATTCCTCCAACTGCGGTGCAAGGCCATGGGTTAAGAGACTCCGGCTGGAAAGGTCAAAAGTCTTCTCTGTATGAAATGTTAAAAATGTATGAAGTGCGCTAAATGAATGTGTTTTTTTTTTGTTAATGTTTTGCATTGAGGGATGTTTAATGCGTCGTTTTGCGTAGTTGGTTTGTTGGGAACTCTTAATTGAATTCTTGTACTAATTCTAATACTTATTGTGAGCATATATTATTGCTAGATGAACGTCACACATAATAATGTAAACTTGCTTCCAATCAAATTAAGTGGACTTTTATACTCTAACAATAAATTCCCCACAAAATGGCGTTCGCAGGTTTTTCTCGTCAAAATGATATATTTATTTAGATACTACGTGGCGATTAAATTAATATGCTTCCTAGAATGTAAAATATGACAAGTTATAAAACTGGCGCAATGAATAATTCTTATTTATTTTCCGTCATATTTACACATACTAATTTAATTGCTTAATTCTTCGCCAAGTTTTTCGATAAGTGTGAATTTAACTTGACTCCCGCTCAGTTATGATTAATGAAAGCGACCACAAATCAGAAATTTAAGTTGGGCGCTTCGACCAAAGAAAGACGTCGAAGGTTGGGCGCAATTACGAGTATTTTCCTGTGTGGAGTTAATGTAAAAATAAAACCTTTTTCTCTTTCAAAAGAGTTTCAAAGAGTTTGCAACGTAGCACCCAGCGGCAGGATCGTATATGCAAGGACGGATCCAGCTTTGGCGCCAGAGGGGGGGGGGGGGGCACATAGTCGTGGTCAAGTCACAAGAAGTTATAATTTTATTTTGATAATAATAGATACATGTAAAGAGTAGGTATTTTATTAATACTTAAATAAAATCTATATTGTGACCCCCCCCCCCCCCCTCTGGATCCGCCCTTGCGTACATGTGCGGTGGCCTTTTTTAAGGGACGTACTTGACTTATTTTAATCGGTGGTTCCTGACATTATTCGGAGTAAAAATCAAAATGGTATTTTGGTCTCCGGTGACACTTTTTATGATTTTTTTTGTACCTTCCTTAACACCCAGTATTTTTGAGTCCCTACAGGAAGTAGTGCCGTATGTGCCACCACCACGCCCCGTGCATTTCCGTTTTGGGAACCCCTCTGAATATATTATATTCATTGAAATTATTTACATGACTGTTAACTATGTCTTCTCGGGTTCAAAAAATAACTAAAGTTTATGGCAATTTGCTAAAGTGTTCCGTCCAAATGTATGGCGGGGAATTATAATAGGGAGATCTTTTGATTATTTTTGTTCATGTCCACCAGGGCACCAGGTGTTCAAAGGTCAAATGCATAGAAGCTTTATTCAGTTATGTATCCAAGTGCTAACATTATATGAAATTAAGTGATTTGTTATGTATGCTTTAAGATCAGGCGGCACTGTGAGCTGTTTTTGACGTATTTAAGTATTTTTTTATTGAGGGAAGTATTTTTTACAGGCCTTTGCACTCCATGGTGATTGATATGAATTTTTGAAATAATGATAATCTTCAAACCGTATAAAGTGTAGATATTAGAAATTGGGCTATATTAACTTAATCCTTAAAATAATGATTAAAATTCCAAATATATTGAAGAAATGTGGATGATCTGAGTTGTTAATGCAAACTGTCGCCGTGGTTGAGTGGTTACGATCCTTGGCTAAGAAGCAGAAGGTCGCGGGTTCGAATCCCGGCATGTGTAAGTTAATTTTATTATGTGATTGATTTGTGTTATTTCACAAATTATTCACCTTCTCAACATATGTATTATAATTTAAAATCCTCCCCCGCGTCTGTCTGTCTGTTCGCTATAAACTCAAAAACTACTGAACCGATTTTCATGCGGTTTTCACCATAGATAGAGTGATTCATGAGGAAGGTTTAGGTATATAATTTGGCAAGGTTTTGTGTAAATTGATTGAAATATATAATTAAAGGAGAATGTTTGTGTGCGGTGGACGAGCGGAATGGCAAGCAGGCAGTGTGTATTTGATGTGTATGCAAATTAACAGACGGTGTGAGTTAAAAGGTTGGGTAACCATCCAGTAGATGGCGTTGTGTTTCGTTAGCCTCAGCAACACGTGGCCGGGTCAGCTAGTTAATAATAATTTATAGTATATTTACGGCACTTTTCAGGGTACTTTCAATATCTTACTGGTGTAAGACCACCATTCAGAATTGAAAAGTTGCTTGAAATGGCTTTAGCCGTGTTTGGTGACCACATCTGAATAGCCAGGTATATTTATATAATATTCCCCATCTTCCTCTTCCCCGTTCTCTTTCCCGTCCCTGCTATTAACAGCCTCACAACTTACCCCAATTGGGCATGGCATAGTCTCACTAGCTTTATACAGTTGTGGACTCTTGTGCGATACTAACAGTTAAAAACACCCTAATAGCAGAAGAACCGGTTGTGATAATCACCCCATTTCAAAAAGATATTGTTTTTCTAATACGTAAGATTTGGTGATTATTAACTTGTAGGTATTATCTTCTATCTTCTATATTATTAATACGCTAACGTTTGTCGTACACACTCGCTCCACATACTAGTTACAAACGGAAGTGCTGCCATCTACAATATTTAAATAGAGCTATTGAATTTTCAATTATTATCGTAAGTATTCAAGAGCTTAGTTTATTTTCTAGTTGTTATTAATTATTTTATCCAAACATGGTAAAAATAATCATCGTATTCATTGAATCATTAAAATGGTTATAATGGTATAATTTTTTTTAGTAAGACTTCTCTATCGAGGCATCTTCGTGAGTGGAATATCGTGTTTAATTGTATTTTATTAGTGCACTTTTCTATATCGAGCGGAATGCACTTACCGGTGTATCGTTGTCTCTTTATGTGCAGTAAGACATATTATGTGATTATTGTCTCAATATAAAATGAATGTTGACATACGGTGACACGCCCGACACGTATGGCGAATACCTACGGACATAATCGGAACCCATGGGGTAGGTAAGTATTATTAATGGTGAAATTAAACGCGTGTTTTGTTGTAGGCACCGGCTGTTGAGACTCGTATTCATTTATTTATTTTATATCTCTATGTTTTATATTGTAATCGCCCTAATATTTAATAGGGGATCAGCTCCCCGTTAAAAATTCTCTGAAGGTTAGAAAAGTTCTGACATAATTAAATTTTCATAACTTTCTCTCTCTGAGGTATAAAGAATTCAACGCAATTATTTTTCCATGCCATTTTCTACATACATTATGGAGCTTTTAATCATTCATTTTTTGGGAAATTTTTAATTTTTCAAAATTTTCAGCAAATAGATTCGAAGAGGTACAGTAGTGTGGCAAACCTTTATTTTTTTAATGTGAAAACGGCACAAGAGCTCCACTGATCCTCGAACCAGTGGTCCCTAATTGGGGTATGTTGTAAGACTGAAGATAGAGGAGAAGAGAAGGAGATGGGAAGAGGAATGTGGGGAAGTACCTCGCTATTCAGATCTGGCGGCTAAATCCATTTCAAGCAATGTTTCAATTGTGGATGGATAATGCGAGTGTGTTTGGATCTCTGGATGCATTGTAAATATCTTTCTCCCAATTTTACCACTTTTGGTAAATTTTGGTTAATTGGTCTCTCAAAGTTAAAGAGTTATAGCCAGAATGTTTAATTTGCCTCTTGAGGTGAACATTATAATAGAGATGTACAAAGTTACCTGTGTTATCTGGAGCTTTGCTTCTACAGATATTGTGGACACATTAGAAAAAAGTCTTTCATTTTACTTCTTTTGACCACCAGCACAGAAAAGTTATCCAAATCTGTAGCTGTAAGTGCTTATATATTCTATTCATGAATATATTCCATTCTACGATGCATTTCCCATTGTGTGTAGAAACTGCATTGGCAGATATTGGTAGTCATCAAACTTTCTGTTAGTCGGAGGGCTTAGTTCTATGGCACTCTGTATACTGTATAGCATGTTGTACTGAACAGTCTATACATCCAATATCGGTGAATTTTGCAAAGCAACATCGAAGACGAAGAGAACATTCTCTCTAATGGACAAGCTATCGCCTATGGCTTAGCGAAATCGGCTTTCAACTCCATAGCCAATCGGGTTTTTACTGCGGCGATATGGAAAATTCCTTATAAAAGGCGGGAATGCCGATCTGAATGACGATTGCAAAGCCGATGCCGATTGTGGATCATCTCTCCGGGTGTTCTGACCTGGTAACACTGCTAACTGCTAATGGACTAATGCGCGCCGCACACCGCGCACCGCGCACTGCCTTGCGCTTTCCAAAGAAATCGTCGGCGCCAATTTTATTATCAGATTGATTACTCTTCTTTTCATAATTAATTATATACCTAGTACCTACCTACTGCACTGTGTATTGTACTTTTATGTTGCCATGTCCTAGTCCAAATAAAACATTGAAAGAGTCATGGAGCTAATGTAAAATTCTGCTATATAAATTTTTGGTTATTTTCCGAAAAAAGTCATACCTTCCTTCGAAAGCTTTACCAAACTTTCTGTAGGGAAATATTTTATGTAAATAATTTATGCATTATGTTCAAACGTGCGTCCCGCCCAATTTAGTTTTGACTTTTAACGTTTTATGGCTTATAGTGTTAGCACTATTAAAATTTTATTTTTTTAACATTTATTTTTTTATTTATTGAGTTAGTTTGTACTACGTTCGAATATAAACTAATAGTATGAACAAGGTAACATTTCATTTTATAAATTTAAATATTTTTACAATAAACATAGCATAGCCCAATTTAGTTTTGACTTTTAACGTTTTATGGCTTATAGTGTTAGCACTATTAAAATTTTATTTTTTGAACATTTTTTTTTTATTTATTGAGTTAGTTTGTACTACGTTCGAATATAAACTAATAGTATGAACAAGGTAACATTTCATTTTATAAATTTAAATATTTTTACAATAAACATAGCATATATTTTTAAATACATTCATTCTTCATACTTTCAGACATTTCATCTCACATCTATAGCCCTCTATACTTCGGCAGTTCTGTGATTTTGATTTTTTCATATGTGACAATCTAACTCTATATAAATTTCTGGTTTCGTAATTACGTGTATCTCCATTGAAAACAATAGGCCACTTCCATCACATTTTTTTTTAAATTTCCGGTTAAGGCAAATATTCTAAGACATTCCGTATTTTTTATTTTTTTTTAAATCGTATTTTTGAAACCCTGGCGATTTTTTGAAAATATCAATCCGAAAAATCAGACCATTTTTTATAAACCGGAAATACGGGACATAATTTTACGTGTGCGAAAAAACGATTTCATAGCCGAAAATTATTTAAAAAAAAGAACGTTTTCCACACGAATAGCAATAAATTGTACGGGGTTCTCTTCGTAACATCTGTAAAAACATCGCCATCTTTATCAAAAAATCAAACCAAAGGATAAGTTCGCATAGAACAAACAATAAATCTAGTGAACGTTAAACGCAAATTCAAAAATTCGCCGGAAATCAAAGTTTGCCATATAAAAAAAAATAATCGGTGTGGAATTTTACAAAATTAAGGGAACATAATCGGAGATGGGACATTTTCATGTATGTAGTGACGTCAAGAGCTCAAATAATGGATTTCTTTATTTAAAAATAAGAAAAAATATACATTTCATAAAATGTTTACTAACATTTTCGTAATCTTAGTAAAAAAATCTATCCACACGATTTTTTCCAAGTCATTATGAAATCCATGCAAGCGGCCTATTGCATCCTTAAAGTATTTTGGCATTTGGTTTTTCATAATTTTATTAACTTTTTCAATTTTTTCATCATTAATTGTCAAACTTAATCCTGTGTTATGCGTTAAACATTCTTACTTGATTCTTTGCATTGGTAGTTTTTATGTTTATATATTAACCATATCCTCTCCCCCCCCTTTAAAATAAATATATTGTAACAATATCTATCTAATATTAGCTTATTGTCATTTTTACATAAAAAAATATGGATAACTCGCCACAAAAATCAGGGCCACCAAAATCCTATTGTAATGTTATGTAATGTAATTCCCAACTCACATCAAGTGCATTAAAAGTTACAGCTTGCCATTGACCATGGAGAAATGCAGGCCACAGTTAAATACAATTTATATTTCTTCACTGTGGATAGTTGATAATAAAGATTTCAATTTGACTGATTGTGTATCTTGGATAACTGAGTCCATAATCAGTGTTTAAATGATTGTAGAGTTTTTTTCTGTGATTTTTCAATCTACTGCTTTTATCCGAGGTCTGTCAGAATTATTTCCGCAGTGGGAGTGTGCTCGATAATGAAAACCCGGCCAATGCCATGAGTAAACTGACTGTGGCTGTTCTTTTGGTATTGTTTGCTGTATTGTGTGCTACTGAGATCTTTCCCACGACAGCTCATTTTTACATTCATTCTGTATTTTTTGCTTGGCAGCAGTAAACATTGAAATATATTACGGAATTGTGGAGCGAAGAATTATTGCATGTATTACGAAACTGAAAATAAATGAAATCTAAATACATTTTACAAATGGGTGCGACAATTTTATCATTATACTTATTATATTGAAAAAATATTATGTTTCTAGCACAAAATAAATGTTATTGAAAACAAATAATTCTGTATGCACCACCTATTTAATCAAAAATGTCAACATGTTTCGAAACCAATGGTTTTAACAATACAACAATATCGAACAGTATTAATACCGTAGTGTCTCCGTGGTTTAATTTCAGGACCCAGCTACGGGTGCATGTCGGACGCAACGCCATACTCGCCGCGCCACAAATAACATCTGTGTACGTGGAATTTCACACAAAGCTACTGTTATAATTCGGTTTCGTATTCAAGAATTCGCCACAAGATGTCGCTTCTTCCGTCAGCAGGTCGGACTGCGACGTTTCCCCCCTAGGTATAACTGCTACGAATTTGTGAATATGTGGTATGGTATCTCTCCGGATATAAAAAGATCGGTAATAGTACATGTTGTATCAAGTGGCTATATATTACATATGACGTCCTATGAAACCTGCGGAGAGGGATTTTAACAGCTAGTATATATTTATTATAAAATCATATATATATAAATTACACTTTCATTCCAAGATTGATGAAATTTCGCACACTTAAACTTCAAAATAATAGGAATTTCCTTGTCTGCATGCTATTTCTAAAAACCATTTACATCCCCTTTGCTCATCCCTTAAATCAGATTTTATTACATAATATATATTAAGATTTCTAAAAACTCTGCGTAAAGCCTGGGCAACGCCGGGTTGTAATATATATATTATTCTTGTTCAAAGACCTCGGCAAAAATATTTTTTCCTGTTTTTTATTCAGTTGAGTTATTTATTGACGGAAATGGTCTTCGACATGTGCCTTACATTCAATTATATAAGAATCACAGCGGCGCAGAGCAGATAATAACAGGATCTCTAAAAATAGCATCTTTAAATGGACAAAACAACTAAAGTCCTCCCCCTCTCCCTCTTTTTCCCAAACCTCGCTTGTAATGTTAAGAGAGGCTACAACGGAGCTCTCAGTGGCAGTGGGGCACCATAGTATGCTATCTGAATTTCAATCGAGCAGTTATACCATATTAAAGTTATGTGCAAAAAGATTCAAGTCAGCAAAATGCGCACCCAGTTTTGTTTTCAGATTGTTTTGAGAGGCAATAAAATATCCAATTCATTTTGAAAGCAATTACAATACGTAACATACGCCTTTAAAATTCCAGATCCATCAAATTCCAATGGAGAAATAAACTGCAGTCGTAAAACATGGCACTTATTGTAAGAATGCATTGTAAATCATTTAAAACATTTTTTTTCAGCAGCGACGTGCTTGTAATAGTTGATTGTTTCCGACAATCCGCGGTCCGGCTTGAAGGATCATAATTATTTGGTTGGAACTCTGTGTAGGTAAGCGAGACAATTGATTAAATTTCTCATTAAAGGAGAAAATAATTAAATTAATCATAAAGAAAATATGAAAAAGAACAATATACAGAAAAATAAAAAAGATGACGGCCGCAATTGGGACTCGAACCTAGGATCTCTTGTCTTATCGGGTCAAAAGCCTTCCCAATTCGGCTACTGAGACCTCTTATTTAAAAATGAATATTCATTTAGACTTTTAGTAAAAGGTTAATAGGTGTCCCATATAAATTTAAAATTGTATATATTTATCCGAGACGCTATCTAGGTTACAAACCAATTCTTCAAATAATTGTTTCCAAATAAAAAAAGATATCTTCCCTTTAGTTGGAAAAAAAATTGTGGAAGATAATATTGTTAATTTTTAAATTTGAAATACAAAATTGACAAAAATGACATTTAAATTAAATGTGTCTGTAGACGAATTGGTAAGAAATTCGTCCCGGTAAGACGAAAGATCGCAGTTTGGCGGGGTCCCAGTTTCGACCGTTATCTTTTTATTTTTATTTTTGTGTCTTCTTCTTTTTCATATATTCGTTTAGCTTATTTAATCTGATTATATTCTTCTTCTATTTCAACTTTAATTTGTACGACGCGAATAAATATAAAATTACATTTGGATATGTCACTGTAAACATTGAAACAACTATAACCTACAACCTACAACACACCATAGAATACATAGTAAATAAATAATAAATATTATTTTTCACCAAAATATTACTAATTATAACTACACATTGCATTTATCTTACTAATATTATAAACCCGAAAGTTTGTATGGATGTATGTATGTTTGTTACTCTTTCACACAAAAACTACTGAATGGATTTTATTTATTTATTTATTTATTTATTTACGGACTTACGTCCAATTTACAACATAGTATAACGAAAATTTGGGAATGTACATTGTAAGGGTGAAAATGGTACATGAGAGCAAAGACAAATAGAAGTGTCAAGTCAAGTCAAGACTTTGCAAAAATTACAGTAAATATAAAATATCATCATTTATTTAAAGAGCGACAGAATTCATTCAAGCTTATACCAATTTTAATGAATCTTTACCATAACATAGCTCATACATCAGAATAACATATAGGCTATAATTTATAAAGCTAGCTAGGAAGGGGACGCAGGAGGGGAACGGAAACGCACGGGAAAGATGATTCAGTAAGAAACAATGTATTCCTTTGAATATATGGCATTTCAACGCATGCCGCATGGGCATTTACAATAAAATAGTAAAATCAGTTCGCAAAAAAAACATTTTATTCAAGTCATTATTCATTGAGTCATTTATGCAAATTTTGTTCTTGAAATGAGAATAAGATCTTAATTTAGTTCAGAAGTGCCTCGTTTCTTGCTGTATCTATCACCAGTTGCAAAATATACAATAAAAATACACTCATATTGACACCAATGACCCGAGTGAGCTAGGAGCAGTATATCGTAAAATTGTAATATAAATATACAAGTCGGGTAAATGTTGGTTATCTGATGATTTCATAGTATTTGCAAGAATATTGGTTATGCGTCACTTAAGGGATTGGCTAGTCAATATTCTGGCACTGCAGGAAAACGCATGCATTTAAATAAATATATTTAGTACAAGGCTAACAATCTGCATAATTTAGGAGTCGGTAAAATACATATCGGATTGCTTTGTATCTACTGCATTTTTGAAAGTTTTAAAGGCGTAGAGCTGGCGTTGATAAATCCGCACTGCTCTTTTTTGTATCTTGTGCTTTTCATTATAATACAGTTATGCAGTTTTTCAAGGGCACTTAAATGCAATACCCTTTCTAAAAGAGATAGCAATGCACAAGGGGAAAACAAACAAAAGACAAAAACAAGTTAGTAATATGTCTATAAATTACGTAATGAGGCATTTTCAATGGTTATACACGTTATTAATATGTCTATAAATTACGTAATGGAGCATATTTAATCTCCAATGGTTATACACGTTAGTAATATGTCTATAAATTACGTAATGGAGCATTTTCAATGGTTAACATACACGTTAGTAATATATCTATAAATTACGTAATGGAGCATATTCAATGGTTATACACGTTAGTAATATGTCTATAAATTACGTAATGGAGCATATTCAATTGTTTGTCTCCACGTCTTTTTCAACGGTGATTCCATTTTCGTGGTATTGAAGATGGGATTTGTGTATTGGCGCCGTTGGGTACCTACACTGTGTGACTAGGAAAAGCTATGAACAATACGACGTTGTTGGAATGTATTTTCATTTTGATGTTCGTATTTTCTCACATAAAACTTGCATTCTAAAACACCGTTCTGAATAGTCAGCGTGATTTAGTTATGATATGAAACTAATGTATGTACGAACATCACTGGGTTGTGTTTGTTTAAGTCCATTAGTAAATTGAGTAGGTCCTGGGAAAGGCCAGGTGAAATGGAAAGATAGGAACTTAAATAAACCTTTTTGTACGTTTGTTACAAGTGGCTTTTGACGTAAGTTTTGTGACGTCTTCAACCAGTGCGGAGAGGTTTTTTTTAGCAAAAATGGGTCGATATCATTGACGTCATCGATAATGTTTATAAAGTTTTCATTAAGTGAAAACAATGATTGCGGTAGGTTACTTAGCCGTAAATATGTTTGTATCACATATTAAATATACACATATGCATCATATACTCCTGAATAACTTATGTATCTGTAATAACATGATATTCTAAAAGCCTTCAAGACATGGATAAATAAATAAATAAACGATCCGAAAGGATTCCATATCATATAGTATTGGAAATTTTTTTTTTTTTTATTTAGACGCCTAACGGACTTTTACACACAACGCAGTACGTCTTTTTTGAAAAATTACAAATAAATGACATAAACTAGACAATCTGGAAATCTATCACAGCTGATATTCTGGCAATAATTGTCAATTTTTGTTGAATACCTATTCTAAAGTCAACAATTCTAAATATCGTTGTACATCTATAATAATGTGTTTGTAACTTGTGTGTCATGCTTTCGTTATAAAATGTGATTTTAGTATACGGGAAAACAATGTTTTATCCTCAACACAGAATAATATTGGCAGCATTGTCCTGTGTAGTGCATATCAGCATTCATTCTGACAATAATTGTTTTTAGACTCAAAAATATAATTTACTGTTTCTTTCTAACAAAGTCATAAAGGTAGATATTCTACTGATTTTTTCTCAGAACTTAACTTTGCTTAAAAATTCTGGTGTTATTATATTTTAAGTACCTAATTTCTAAGCTGTGCTTAGGTAGATATAAAATACCCTGACATCAATGTTGTCGAATCTGTTAAAATTCGCTATTTGAATGAATTTTTAATAATCTACGTAAGTAAATTATGCCCATTATAAGTTACAAGTACCTACGATACGCCTTGCAATTACACCAGATTTTCACCGCTGCGTTGCAGTCGAATGCCTGCGGCAACGTGCAACGCCAATCAGCCTAATTACTATTCCAAATACATTATATTCATAAATACGAATTTATGATTTTTCCGATTCATCGAACAGTTTAGTTTGTTACAATAACCTCTGGATCTACTGAGAAATGATCAAAGTAGTTTGTTAGATCCATGACCGTAAAATTGGGCCTGTTCTTGAAATTTGGCCCTACGATGCAATAAAAGAAAATCTAAGCGCATTGCAACATCTTGTCAAGAGTCCGTAATTGTTTATGCCGTGTTTGAATAATGTACAAGGTTAAACATCGGTCCAGAACAGATCTTAACAAAAGTTGCTGTCATCCTTCTATAATAAATAACAGTATCAAAGTGTAATGATTTAACTTTGTAAGGACAAATTTAATAAGATACCTAGTAGATGCAGGAACTTTTTTGCTTGTTCATTTTACGATAGTAAGACTAGTAACTGTTTCGTGATTTATCTTCTAAAGATTTTAGGTTCTCTAATGTTTGTCCTTAACCTGATGGTGACTAGTTTTCCAATGAGCTTTTAATACTCTGTTAATTAGTGCACTGTTAATCTGAAAATCTTTTAATTTGCTTTGAGAAGGATTGCGTCTATGTAAAGTTGGAACGTCTGGAGGTGACAACCTATGATTCACTTTTAATATAAAACAAGTCCCACACAATATTTGAAAAGTATCACACCGAAGACTTTGACACCAATTTCACGTTTGTCACGGAGAAATCACGGACAGGTGATTCATTAATATCCTTTTATTATTTAGTCAACCGTCTCAAGGAAAACTATGTTTTTTCTTTGTTTCTACACCACTATTAATTAACGTTTATTCCAAGTCTTACAATAGCATGCAATTTTTTCTTCGTCTTTTCGATGAGTGTTTAATTAGGACCTATAACACTACCTTGTGGGACCCCATAACTAATTAGCAAATTATGACCCTTTGTTGTTCCGAGTTTAACGCATTGGGATCTACAAGAAAAGAAGCTGGGGCGAAGGTCTAGTTCCTTGTTCCTAATTTCCATATTGAAAATTTTGCGTTCTAATTTGATGTACGAGATTGTATCAATCGCTTTGCAGGGGTCGAGAAATAATAATAGACATTTCGAGTCATTGTCTAGGTGGCCAGAGAAGTGGTCAGTGAAGTGTAATAATTATTAATAATATTGTGTTATAAATTGTCAAATTTAACCCAGCCACTATCAACTCTATATTATGTTTATGTATGATGTAGATCTCATTTTATTGTTTGATTTAGGTACTCTTGTGTTTAGTGTGTAGGTGTTCGTGTATCAATAGTCAAACATCTTGTTTAAACTGCTTATAACCTTATCCACTTATTTATGTCTGCAAAAAGTGAAGGTCACATCTCCATTTCCATTTGAAAAGAGTTTGGTGTTAATGACATCATATTTCACAGCGAGCAACTAGAGGAAGTTAGGTCGGCACGGAGCGTGACGGTATTATACGACGGCGGATCAACGGTTGCAGAACATAGCAGTCTGAATGGTTTGATGGTCTGACGGTCTGACGGCCTGTTGGACATCGACCTTTCCTTGCGTTAACTCCTCAGGCTAATTTGTTCGGTTTTCGGAACAACTCATATACTCGGTAGTTCTCTTAGAAATAGTTGTGTTTCCTTTACTATCACGGTTTGAAATTTGATCTAAATGATGTTAGAAAGAGAAAACATAACGCTTTATATTCAAGTCTATAAGTTAACCGCAAAATAATTAAAATGAATAATTATGAAATTTTGGGAAATTTTTATTAAGTAATTTTACACGAAACGACAAAAAAATGGATTAACGATAACGTTTATAATACATTTTCCTAATAAAGTATGTATGTGTTTTTATTTATTTTTCGTTATCAAAAATTTTAGTTTGTAAAAACATAAGGTGAGGCAATTTTAAAACTTTCTTATGTTTGCATCCAAATTTTTTTATATTTCAAAAATTATATGTTTATTCCGAATTATAAAAAATTGAAAGCGTATTTCATCACCTTTCAAAAACAGTTTTAGTTGTGTTATGCGTTCAGAAATATTCTATTTATTAGTTTTTATTGCAAAGCGGAAATATTTTAACCTTCCGTCAAATGGGCCCGAAGCCTGAGGGGTTATTATCGGAGTGAGTGAGGATATCTACAGAAGATCGTTCATGAGACACAGCAGAGAAAATTTATTATTTTGCCAACTTAATTCAATTCTTATTATTTTTGGTTGGTTTTAAAGAAACATTTATTTTGCTGCTTTCATAACGGGGGTCTTTTAGTGCGATGCAATTATTGTGAACCTACATCTTATTATTTAGTCTCCTTGAATACTAAACCTACTACCTTTGACCTTAGATTGTCTTCATATTTATAGAATCTACTCATCCGAAGCCGGTAGTTAGTTTTCAGTCGTCAACCCTATTACTAGTACATGAACAATTTTAAGGCAAAACAGCGCTGAAAATTTGTGGCATAAAAAATATGAATTGTTGCAACTTTTCACACAAAAGAACGTTACGCTCTTGCCTATGCTGGAGTAGGTACCATTGCGAATGTGGATATTACTGAAATTTTGTTGATTCGTTTTCCGGTAAAAACAATATTTTATTCAGACTTTCAGCTCTTCCTAATACCATTTTCATGACCCGCCGAATCGGTGAAAATCGTTTGGGAGTTACTTTACCTACATATGTATAATGCCTACTCGCTGTCTTCCATATTGATTTTATTGTTCCTTTTCAAATGTTTCTGTCTGAATAGTTACGTAAAGATTCCGAGCTTTTTCCAGTTCTCCTCCTTTTGAAATTACCTTCCTTAAATCGTTAATGCCTTTTCGCCGCTTTCCATATCGATTATATTATTCCTTTTCGCGTTTGATCAACAGTGACGTTGTGATTGTGACCTTTTCCGATTTTCCAACTTTAACACTTACACCTACATCCATCCATCCACCATATCACGATGTCCACCCACCATCAAAAATAATAATTTCGGTTGCCTGTCTGACTCTGGTTCAATGAACTGAAATTTTCTTTAAATATAAGTATCTAATCTACCTACCAATATTATTATTTATTTTAATTATCGTTTTCAAAGTTGGAAACGATTTGTCAAGAATTCAGACTTTGCGTGATTTTTCACGGTTTCAGTTTTTACAATGTTTGGTCATTAACATTAACTTAGACATTTTGACAATTATGCGCTTATGTTATGAGGTATGATACTAATAATAATGATTTATTAGACAGCTAAATAGCAGCCCTGAGTCTGAGAGAAACACCAACCCTGCAAAGAGTGAAGAGTGCAAAACTGTAAATAGAAATAGAATGACTGTCATAATTGAGTAAGGGCGCCGGTACATTTGGGTAGCCAACAGCCCTTTTGCAAAAAAATTATGTGCTGGATATGTCTTGATAGCCATACCCCGCTAACCTTTCAGTTAACGCGTCATCAAAGCGACGAGCACCCTTTTATCGACTTCGGGAAAATCGAAGCCTATACCTGATAACTGGAGTCCACCGCGTGCGACATGCGGACAGAAGTGGCTCCATCTCATTTCGACACGAACAAGCACAGCACAAACATTGAATTGAAACATTGAACAAACGTTTTCTACGGAGCTTATTTAAAAAAAAATTACCATTAGTGCTCTTTCCTATCGAAGGATGGCTATTATCATGGCATTCTGTAGACCTTAATAACTCTGTTGAACTAAAGAAAACAAACAATTAAAAAAAATAAAACCTAAATTACCCATGAAAAGGTATAGCAGAAGAGACGCCACCCATGAATGGCAATAACAAATGTTTGAAATAGATTATTTTTTATTATGAATATACACGAATCCAGTGACGGCTCGTGACTTTTAAGTGAGCTAGAATAAGATTGAAACATACATTGAGGTATATATACATCAATGGAAAAATACGTCTGTGGTGTAAGCAGAAAATACTTTTTAATCTTCTTTAAAATTTCGGTTTTTTGTACGAATATTTTCAGGGTTCTTTCAAATGGGTGGGTGTTTTCCCGATAATAAAATTTCTCGTGCGTAGGGTTTTAGTGATAAAAAATATTAAAAAGCATAATCTCCCAAGCATAAACTTTTTAATAAAGTGTGTGTTTTCGGAAGTGACCTGCAGGTAAATATGTTTTTGTATCTATCTGTAAATAATAAAATTAAATAGAACCTACGAATTCGTAACGAATTGTAAAGCGCCCTTGAGGTGATTTTTCACGAAAACAATGCTCCAAGAGATATTTACATTCTCCAAATGTTCCATGTGTACCCTTGAAATGTTTAAAATCAAATTAATCTTACTAAGTACTTAAATCAAACCTATTATTTCAGTATTGTTTATTTTTGAAGTGAAAACATCTTTAGCACCTTTGTGATTTGAAACTCGATGAAATGAAAACATCTTTAGCACTTTTGTGATTTGAAACTCGATGAAATGAAAACATCTTTAGCACCTTTGTGATTTGAAACTCGATGAAATGAAAACATCTTTAGCACTTTTGTGATTTGAAACTCGATGAAATGAAAACATCTTTAGCACCTTTGTGATTTGAAACTCGATGAAATGAAAACATCTTTAGCACTTTTGTGATTTGAAACTCGATGAAATGAAAACATCTTTAGCACTTTTGTGATTTGAAACTCGATGAAATGAAAACATCTTTAGCACTTTTGTGATTTGAAACTCGATGAAATGAAAACATCTTTAGCACTTTTGTGATTTGAAACTCGATGAAATGAAAACATCTTTAGCACTTTTGTGATTTGAAACTCGATGAAATGAAAACATCTTTAGCACTTTTGTGATTTGAAACTCGATGAAATGAAAACATCTTTAGCACTTTTGTGATTTGAAACTCGATGAAATGAAAACATCTTTAGCACTTTTGTGATTTGAAACTCGATGAAATGAAAACATCTTTAGAACTTTTGTGATTTGAAACTCGATGAAATGAAAACATCTTTAGCACTTTTGTGATTTGAAACTCGATGAAATGAAAACATCTTTAGCACTTTTGTGATTTGAAACTCGATGAAATGAAAACATCTTTAGCACTTTTGTGATTTGAAACTCGATGAAATGAAAACATCTTTAGCACTTTTGTGATTTGAAACTCGATGAAATGAAAACATCTTTAGCACTTTTGTGATTTGAAACTCGATGAAATGAAAACATCTTTAGCACCTTTGTGATTTGAAACTCGATGAAATGAAAACATCTTTAGCACTTTTGTGATTTGAAACTCGATGAAATGAAAAAGCGACACTAAAAAGAGATATGCACAATGCACATGTATGTATAGAATGAGATAGAATACATTAAGGATGCGCAGTGTTTCCTATTATCTCGGTCTCCTCTTTTTGCGGTGCTTAATACGTAAATAATATTTAAACTTAGTAACAATATTATAATAAATAAACCTACTCCTGATCCTCTGCATTCTCTCGAAGTTCTGATGGTTTCACTTCTACAGCATAAAGTAACGATTAATTACACTCTTGATTTTTTCTTTCATACTTTACTTATACTATGTTTTATTATAACTTTTAATAAATGCTTGCTTCCTAATCAGTAAAATAATAAAAAATATTATAAAGGGAACCTAACTGATTTAATTTATTCTAGCTCATCCACGACATGCGTTGCAATGCCATATTTCCCTCGTCTCTTCACTATCCGCGAACTCAACCTTCCCCGTTCCCCTTCCCCCTGCCTTTCCTCCCTGCCGCTAAAATATATGAAATACACACATATTCATTTATACAAATTTCATAACGTCAGAGCTTATTATTATGTATAGCCTGTATATGTTATTCTGATGTTTGAGCTATATTATTGTAAAGTTTCATTAAAATCCATTCAATAGTTTTTTTGTGTGAAAGAGTAACAAACACACATACATCCATACAAACTTTCGCGTTTATAATATTTAGTAAGATTCATTATACTCCAAGAGCCCATGACGATCAGACCTTCGTTATTTTATAAAACCTAAAAGTTTATCTGTGTATATAGGTAAAGACGATCCCCGAATAAAAAGTTTTATAAAATAACGAAGGTCTGATCGTCACGGGCTCTTGCTCTATTATTAAATATATAATGATTTAAAAAAGAAATTAAAATCAACATGTATTTATGTTCCAGAACTAATCAATCGCCTTCTTGTATTGAGAAATTTCCCTGTTTTTGAAAATTTATCTATTTTACTTATTCACTGACGGAATTGAACGACATGAGAAAATAACAAATATGATGTATGCAAATATGCAATAAACACACAAACATACTTATATGAACTGATAACCCTGAAATGATGTAGCGCACAAAGGAAACCAGATCACCTAGAATGGCTTCATTCCACATGGTGTCGTGTCTATCATCAGGTGTTCACGCTTCATCAGGTGATCCCGCTTCATCAGGTGGTCTCGCTTCATCAGTTGGTCTCACTTCATCAGGTGGTCTCGCCACATCATCGGGTTTCGCTGCAAGCCGCAATGCCACTCGGACTTGAGGCCCGCGGCGCCGGGACCACCCTTTCATTATGGTCCAGCTAAGATTGCCAGTACCTACCCAACTCTTCGGTGCTCTCAGGCCAGTATTTGTACTGTGCGATGGTATAGAAAACAGCAAGGTTGAATAATGATGTATGGAAACGGTGTTTGTCTTTTCCTACAAATCATCCAAAGAAACAATTTGTCTTTGTTGTGTTTCAAGACTTCCTTGGTTCCCTTTACCATACCACAACTCACTTGACGTATAATTAATTAACTTAGGCCCAATTGGTTCGCAGAAATTCAAATGTAACATTGTCATCAAATGGCCAATCAGCGACATTTTCTTTTTTTTTTACTTTTAAAAGATTCCCGTAAAACTCCGATTCAAGGTGCATTTCATATTTCATATTTCTATTTTTTTATTCTTCATTTTAAGCACCCGCTAAACTGCCGTGTCAGCTAGTCAGCAACAGTAATATAATAATAATAAAAACGTTTATTCATCAATATATTTTTTACAGTATTATACATTTTGTTCTTTTATCATTGAGTCTATTGATGAAAAGGCCACTGCTCAGCTACAATTCAGGATTTCTCCTGGAATGCAGCTGGTTTTCAGCAGTGCCTCCAATATAAATACAGAAAAAAAATACCACTAAAGAACAATTATAACAAGAAACCACCATATATAAAATAGATAAAGAAGAATAACTTTTAAATAACTGCAATATAGAGGCATAAAATTCGCAAACAGACAGATAGATGATATAACACAGGCAAGTTACTCACAGTCATATTGTACACAAGATTACAAAAAATATCAGTATAAAAGTCTTGATCTATAAGCCTTTTTTTTCTAACCGGTGATGCAATTTGATTTAATTTCTATGTTCATTATCAGCTTAAAATATTGTAGGGACAAGCTAAGTGAATGTCCGATCAAGTTGCAGTCAAAATCCGTATCAAATTGTAATAAGCTGACAAACTTGATAACATGATAGTCGCATTCTTCTGCTGATCACAATTTGTTCAAAATCTGAAACTGACTGTGAAACGACATTTAGCAGGAACCTTTCAGCTGAAAAAAACAAAATGTCGCTGAATGGTCGTTTGATCACAATGTTACATTTGAAATTCTGTGAAACAACCCATCGTAGGAAAATTCAGATGTTTCACTGTTTCAGCTTTTAGTTCTGGACTCCCTTTCCACCATACGTGGAAAAGGAATATAATGTCTGTTACAAATTGAAATCTCCGTCTCGCAGTTTATATTACACGTGCAGTTTTCGTGAATGCACCATCTTCCAACAAAAGATTGTTGGAAGCTAATTAGCTGATTAATAATAAATAAAGTGCAACAGTGTTGTGGTGTATTATATTGTAACTTTACAGTGCTTGTTCCAATAAAGTGCAACAGTGTTGTGGTGTATTATATTGTAACTTTACAGTGCTTGGATAATTGATTAGCGGCGTGAACTTGGCACCATTCGGGTAAACATTTTGGCCGGAATACTTACCGGTCCGACTTGATTACAGATTCACTGATTACCGCTATACATTAAACGCTGAAATACTTGATTTCTTGCCGCTTTTTGGGTAATGGTTGTTTCATACACACCGGCTTGCCATTAATCAGGCTTATGAGAAAGTGACATGTCCAGTCTCCATTACATACATTCCCATCTGTCATGAGGTGGGTAGCATGTCAATTTTACGAATAAAATGCAGTTTCCTTTTTATTTTGTTTCGTCGTTATAATATAATTTTCCTCCATAATACGTAACACGTATTTTCAACCTTCAACATAAACGTTATAACGTGCATAATAAGAACAGCCCACGTTCCGATTATGTTATGTGAAAATGATTAATTTAATGGTTTAATTCTTTAATGGGCGCCTTAAGCACTTACTACCTAATATACCATACGAACAAGCTTTATCAAGGGAAAAGGGATTTGAAAGCAAGTAGTTTTTAACATTCGACAAGTTATCGAGAAATCGATGGTCAAACGAAGTTTAATGTATAGGAAAAATTGATCATCTCATGCATCTAGTTTAAGTATCTATGAAACCCCAAATCAATCGTAAGGGGTTCGCCAAGGATGCATTATCAAGCCAATGTTATTTTTTACAGATTATTTATGGGATGTGTGTGATTGTACTGTCCTCTCCTCATCATGGATAAATGATTATAATATTAGGGTTATGAATATTCCTGTCAAAGATATCGATGGTATTACTCCAATTATTTTATATAAAGAATAAATTATACCCTCTAATTAAACTACTTCGCAATCTAGGCCTACTAATCGTAAAAGAAAATTCTCGTCTGTTGATGTCGACAGGGCAAACATCTTCGTGAACCCGAATGCTGTTACTAGAAATAGTCAACAAACTTTGAATACTTGGACTCGTGTATGTTGCCTGTAGCATAGAAGTGAAAATAAGAATTTGCATGACAAAATATGCAAAGACCATAATGCTGACTGTGGAATGACAGACATAACGAAGACTACTAAGTTAAGACTCGTCCGAACTTTGATCTTCTCTGCCTTTCCGGACGAAGTATGTGGACGTATTTAGCGTTATATCTTGTAGCACTGAGAGGTGATGCTAGTGTAGAAATTTCACCTGTTAACCAGTAGGTAATATAGTCCTTTTAAGTATGTATAGTGTAACGTTTTCTTACTATGTATTAACCTAAGAAATTAAGACACGGCTCGCCAAACCGAAAAATTCAAACGAGAAGAAACGTCATTGGAAGAGAGCATAGACGAGGAGTTAATATTAACTTTCCGTCATTCACAAAATTCTACAAGGTAAGCCGAATTCACTTTTCAATTCATGGTACCTACCTACGCTAATGATAACTTTAAAAAACTCTGTTTACTTTCTAAACCATACAGAATTCATATTAGAAAAGGTTAACAATAATAATCTAAACGAAAATATGAAAGAGAACAAGACACAGAAAAACAGAAAAAAGACAATGGTCGCAACTGGGACTCGAACCCAGACCTCTCCGTCTAACCGGGACGAGCGCGTTAACCAATTTCGCTATTGCCACCTTCTGTCAAGCCTTCATATTTGTCAATCTCATATTTTCAAATTTTAGAATTACATTATTATCAATTTATATTTTTTTTCCATATTACGGGCAACTACCCTTTTCATTGAAAACAATCATTCTAAGAATTGGTTTGTAACCTGGATAGCGTCTCGGATAGATGTATCCGACTTTATTTATATGGAACAATTGACTTTTTTATAAAAGTCTAAATGGAAATAATCATCTACTGATGGGAATAAATAACCTTCAAAAAAGTATAAAAAAAGAAAGTTTTTCTTATAAAAATTGAACATAAAGAATTCGACTAATAACTGATTAAATTGTTTTATTTACCGATATTACCAATATGTTCAAACAAATTTCTACCCACGAAGCTACGTGGAGTAGCTTTTTGGTTAGAACTTACCAACAAAAAATGTCAGGGCGAATAACACAAAAAACATAGTGCGCAATTCACACGCGATAGAAGCGAAACCTTCAGATTTATTTATTTATTTATTTATTTATTCAACGCCCAGAGGGCTTTTACAGTAGTACAATTTGTTTATGACAGATGATTTTTAAACACATAGACAGATGACAGATGATTTTTAAACAGATAGAGAAATGATAAGAATAAAATTAAATAAAAATGCACACAAGTCACAAAAATACAAAAATACAGTGATTTGATAAGTTTACAAAAATACATATATGTTTAGGAATAGTTATGGAATAAGTTTTTTACAAAATCCACAAAATTCGCCAAGTTGATGTTGAATATGTCAACATCACTTAAGTACTGATTTCCCATAGTGTGAAATCTTTGTATCGGAGAGTGGGCAATGTAATTCCGCTTATGAATGCTGCAGTAGAATAGGGTATTTTGTCGTGTGGTTACTGTCGGTATTCGTAAGTTTATGAGTTGTAGGAGTTCGCAACAGTCGAATTTAGAGTTAAGTATTTTGAATAAAAATGTCAAGTCGTTTATTTTACGTCTGTCTTCTAGTGTGTGTATTTTTAGAATATTTAGTAATAGATTATATTTTAAGTCTTCTAGTGGGATATTCAATTTAAAATTTATAAAACGCAGAAATTTTTTTTGTATTCGCTCAATATTATTAACGTGAATTTTGTAAGATGGAGACCAAACTACCGAGTTATACTCAATTTGGCTTCTAACTAGAGATACATATAATAGTTTAATGGCTTCTATGGAATTAAAGTTTTTAGTTGTTCTTAAAACGAAGCCTAGTGATTTCATACCTTTGTTCATAATTTGGTGGATATGATTGGCGAAACTTAGTTTTTCATCCAAAATGATTCCAAGATCCCCCATTTCCGGGACTCTTTCTAAAGCTGTGTTATTGATGGAATATTCGAATAAAACAGGATTTTTATTTCTGAAGAATGTCAAGGTTTTACACTTTTCTACATTTAAAAATAAATTATTTTGAATGCACCAATCTTTAAACTTACTAATATTTGACTGTAGTATTTGGCAATGATTTAAATCAGTTATTTTCTTGTATAGCTTGATGTCATCAGCAAAGAGCAATACCTCGACATCATTGAAGCAATTGGTTATATCATTGATGAAAATGAGGAACAAAACCGGGCCAAGGTGACTGCCTTGCGGTAGGCCACTAGTAGCCCAGAAAGCTTTCGACATCCAAGATTTTATTTTGACGAAAAGTTTACGATTTAATAAATAGCTAGTAAACCATTTTAGCATGTTACCCCTTATTCCTAGAGCAAATAGTTTTTGGATTAGTAGTTTATGGGATACTTTGTCAAATGCCTTCGAAAAGTCTGTATATATGCAGTCGACTTGTTTGTTTTCTGAAAAAGATTGTAATATGAAGTTTTGAAATATTGTTAAGTTAGTTGCGGTAGATCTACCTTTGATAAAACCGTGCTGTTTTTGGTCAATTAATTTTATTAATTTGGGATAGATTTCATCGAGGACCAGTAATTCGAAAAGCTTGGGTAGTACTGACTGTATTCAAATGGGGCGATAATTGGCTATATTAGTGTCGTCTCCTTTTTTGTAGATAGGTGTAATGAAGCTAGATTTCCAGCGGTCTGGAAAGTGTCCAAGGGTCAAGAGACGGTTGAATAATAATGTAAGTGGTTTAGATAATGTATTAGAGCATTTTTTGAGGAATATTGGTGGAATGTTGTCTGGGCCAGCGGATTTGTCAGTGTCTAAAGAAAATAATTTCTGTTCGCAACATTTTTGTGTGATATGGCAATTTGTTAAGTGTGTAGTCTTGCTAAATTTGTATTCAGGTATTTTGTCATGTGGGGTTTCTTCATCATATACATCTTTGAAGAAGTCCGAAAAGAGGTTTACAATGTCCTGTGTATTGTTTGCACTGGTTCCATTCATTAGCATTATTGGCGGGTAGTCTGTGTTTTCATTGTTTAGTTTTTTAAGAAATTTCCAAAGATTTTTGGATTTAAAGACAGTGTCCTCGATAGAGGTTATATACATTTTGTAACATTGTTTGGAAAGATCTTTACATTTTTTCCTGGTTTCGCTAAAGATTTTATAATCACTTATGGATTTGCTTTGTTTGAATTTTTTGTGTTGACTCTTTTTTGGCTGAAGAGAGGCAGTAAGCTCTGATGAGAACCAAACCGGGTAGGTATAGCTTCTCGGTTTATAAAAAGGTACATAGGATTCAATAATATTAGAAAAGTATAAATAAAGTTGGTCTAAAGATTCATCAATGTTTTTATCGGATAAAAACGACCAGTCTGTATTTGAGAGATGGCTGTTAATTGAGTCGAAATCGGCTCGTTTAAAGTTTAGGACTCTTTGTACAGGTATTTTTTCATTTTCGCATGTAATATTTAATTTAATGTATAGGGGAGGATGGTGATTATCTATTGGTAGGAGTGGATCATTTGAGAGTTCTACAGATATTTTAGGATAGTTTGATAAAGCTAAGTCTAATAAGCGATTGTTACTGTTATAAATAAAATTATGTTGGTGAAAGTTTAGAAAGTTTACCATGTCCAAAACTTCACGTGCACGATCGTTTTCACTTTCGTTTGTGATGAGACCACAGTTTTTTTGCTTTCCATGTTAGGTTTGGTAAGTTATAATCTCCAAGGATAACAATTTTCGAGTGAGAATATTTTGATGAAATTGTTTCGATGTCTTCACAGTGGTTTCTGTATGTTTGAGGGTCAGAAAGTGGTGGTAGATAGGCCGTTCCAAATATAATTTTCTCGAGAGGAGTCGTTACTTGCACAAAAAGATGTTCAATGTTATTGTGTTTCGTGGTTAATTTTCTAGATGACAATTTCTGTTTTATAGCAATCAAAACTCCTCCACCTCTTGACTTGGAACTTGATCTGACATTTCTGTCGCAGCGAAATATTTTGTATTTTGTAAGACCGAGTTCAGTTGATTTGATATCAGAGTTTAGCCAGGTTTCCGTAAATATAATGATGTCATGATGGTGAGAAGGTAGGGCTGCTCGTAGGTCGTCGAGTTTTGATCGTAGTCCTCGGATGTTTTGGTAGTAGATTTTTAAAGTTCTGGTTCGATCGTTTGTTGGAATTGCTTGGATATTTTTGTAACTTCCTAGTTTTTTGGCAGATTTGGGACAATTCTGGGCGTGGAGTTTATGTATTTTATGGTGACATCTTCACCATTTTCTTTCCGCTTCTCCAGTTGAACCCTCAGATCTTTTAGAAATTTTTGCTGCGCCGGAGTTGAGTCGGGATAAATTCTGATATTGTTCTTAAGAAGACCTCGTTTGCTTAGAATATTTCTCGATTGTATGGAATTCTCTAGTTCGATTTTTATTGGTCTAGGTTTGCTATTTGTTAATTTACCGATTCTATAAAATTTTGAAATATTTTCATTTGCTGATTTGTCGATTTCACTGATTATACTGGTTACACTTGCCTGGTCGTCCAAGATCCTGCTGGCTTCTGTTGTCTTAATACTTTCAGGCACATTGCAAACAATAATATTTTTGGAACGCACTTGTTGCTCATTCATTTCCGAAATCGCCTCGCAGATGTCAAAGTTATTTTGGGAAGAATTCGCTCTAATATCCTTGTATGCACGTAGTTCACCTTCTAAGCTGGCAGTTTTGGATGCCACAGCTGAAGACATGCTACTTATGGCGATTAAAATTTCACATGCAATTGGGGAAATTTTAGAAATTTGATCCTTATTAAATTTGTTGGCTGGATCAAAAAGTACCTTATTTAAGGCATTGACAGCTATTTCTGCTTTGGAGATGAAATTTTGCACATCCATTGTGACACGTTTATAAATTTGGCACTATTCACTGCTTGTCAATGTTTGAAGTTGTTGATTTGTTTTTGCTTTTTTTTGACACAGTACACAAATATTTGCAATGAAAAACACTATTATGTTAATAAATAAGTGCTGCTTGTTAATATTTTATGATAGTTATGTATGATAATTCACTTTAAATAATTTAAATGTTTAATTTTGACGGGAGTGGATTTGAAAAATGTTTACACTGTCAAAAAGTAGAAAAGAGTGGGGAGGCTACGAAGCACCGCACAAGGAGGAAACCGATTATACTACCTCCTTCTCTCGTAGACTATATCCTATAGATGTATGTGTTTGTCTCTTGTTAATCCTACAAATGAGTCGCTCGTTACCGTTTCATAGAGTTTCAAATCACAACTGTGCTAAGAAAGTGTTCACTTTTGTACAGGGTTTTTAATTACCTACCAGATAATACAAGAAAGTTATCAATTATTCTAAGAATTGATATAAATGTGTTCAATAACTTGCCTATTAATTTAATCATGACTAACACTCTCTCAGGAAATGTCAAATTAACCGATTATGATCGATGATTACACACATTTTCTTCAACGTGGGATTATAAGTAAACGTCAGTTTATAAGTAGCTAATGCAGACACTATCGGGTATCGCGTCATTACAGATTGTTGGAATATTCTATTACTTCTGTAGTGTGGACTTATTATAGATTATTTACATCTCGGATAGATTTGACACAGGTACGGTGCGCAGATGTAAAATCATCTCGAGAGCCGGATACAAATGTTATGATTTAATTGAACATACCCACTTCTACTGTCAAATAAATGTGATAACATCTTGTGAATATAATTATATGTGCATTACAAATATTACGTAGAAATGTGATGAGCTGCAAAATATTTTGTTTGCGGTTCGGCGTACGAGTGCACGTTAGGATGAGCCGCGCCTGATTACAATATGAAAAGCCATTATGTTTTGAAATTAAATCAAGTTTTTGTTCGGTAGGTATACCAAATAGAGACGCTCTATCGAAATTATTTAATTAGTTAATTCTATAAATTTGAAAATATGAGATTGACAAATATGACGGTTTGACAGAAGGTGGCAATAGCGAAATTGGTTAACGCGCGCGTCCCGGTTAGACGGAGAGGTCTGGGTTCGAGTACCAGTTGCGACCATTGTCTTTTTTCTGTTTTTCTGTGTCTTGTTCTCTTTCATATTTTCGTTTATATTATTATTGTTAACTTATTCTAATATGAAATTATTTATTTTAAAGACGAACCGCTGATTTACGAACCGTTCCGTTGTAAGTTTATATCTTTTCTTA
Organism: Limnephilus lunatus; assembly: GCA_917563855.2. NCBI lineage: Eukaryota > Metazoa > Arthropoda > Insecta > Trichoptera > Limnephilidae > Limnephilus > Limnephilus lunatus. The sequence goes on from OU830599.1 coordinate 4,158,545, forward strand.
TAACGACTTATGTAACACAAAGAGAGGTTACAGCTGAATTCTCAGCGGCAAGGACCAAAGCGTGGTTAACTTGGAATTCAAATTATTGTCAAAATATATACTTTCTACCAGTGGCGTGCATTGCTCTATGATCGTACGTGGGCGTTGGGTAGTTTTATTTGATTATTTTATTAAATGACGACGTAATTAAAACATGTATTAATAATAATCACAAGTCAAAGAATCCAAGAATACAATGTCGCAGAGGGAGATGCGTGCTATAAAAATAGTTATGTGAAAAAGACTTATTGTACTGATATTGTATTGTACCTATTGTTTATTTTTGTTATATTCACTGTAAATATCTTATGTATGTCTATGATTAAAAATAATACTACTATATACGGGTTCATGGGGTAGGGTTTGTTCGGATCTTGGCGGCGGGTGCGTCTGCCCGCCAATTGTGGGCCGGCTGGATCGGGAAAGACTGGTTGAGGGACACCTTTGGACCTCTCCAGCAGGACTGGACACCGGAAGACCCCAGATTCCTACTCATCCCTCTTCCCTTTTTCCTTCCCAGAACTTCCTCTCCCTCCTTTCCTAAAAAGACCCTCCAAACAGCATCCCCAAATATTACTTTGGCACTAAGGGGAATTATTTTCTTCGGGACTTCCTTTATAAAAAAATCTAAATTTAAAAACATAAAGTAGATTTTTAAGAACCCGCCGACAGAACTTCATCTCTACATCAAATTAAAGTCCTCCGCCGCGTCTGTCTGTCTGTTCGCGATGAACTCAAAAACTACTGAACGGATTTTCGTGTGGTTTTCAGTGATTCACGAGGAAGGTTTAGATATGTAATTTGTCAACGTTTTGTGTAAATTGCAATTGATTATAATATTTTTTAATGTATTTGCACTGCTGCGGGAATCCCCTTCGTTGAATCACCCCCATGCATTCGATTATGTAAGAAAGCGTTCACAGGAGGTATTTCACGATCATCCTTTCCCGCGCAGGACGAGGATAATGCACTCAGTGGGTGGCACGCCGTACCGCCCCGGGCAGCGCCGGGCTGCAAACTGCAATTTACAGATAACATCTTCACTTGTGTTGGTTTAAGAACGCGAGGAGAGGCGCACGCATTCTCAACTGAACAAACTCGCGGTATATATCGATTTAAATATGGAACGAATATTGGAAAAGATTTCTATGTTACCACCCTGACGTAATACAGGCATGAGAGCCTAGTATGGTGGTCGTGATAATCCAAATGAAAAATGTAATATCATTTATTTAAAAAAAAAAAACATGTGTGCAATTCACACGCGCTAGAAGTGAAACCTTCAGAAAACTAAAGTAGACAAGAGTGGGGAGGCTACGAAGCACCGCACAAAGAAGAGACCGTCTAAAAGAGGAGACGTCAGTCTAAAACGACTTAGTAACAAATGTGATTAAAATCCTTGTAGACCACCCCTCTCCCTCTCCCCATATGTTATGTATATAAGCCGTAGACAAATAATAATTTGTACCAGTCTGAAGATGGCTTTAACGAGCTGAAACCGGTAACGGTCAATAAAATTAAGCGGAAAAAGGTTTTCATTTTTTTTATTATAATGTATTATAATGGAATTCCACCACGAATTGTCAGTTTCAAAAATAGAAATATTAAGAGGAGACCGATTATTCTGTCTCATTCTCTCGCATGAATTTGTCACTTTTTAGTGTCGCATTTTCGTTTCACCAAAAAAAAACAGAGTGTGCAATTCACTCGCGGTAGAAGTGAAACCTTCAGAAAACCAAATTAGACAAGAGTGGGGAGGCTACGAAGCACCGCACAAAGAGGAGACTGGTAGTCTACGACGCACCGCACAAAGAGGAGACCGATTATACCATCTCATTATCCCGATTATACTACCTCATTATCCCGCGAATCCCATCGGTGTATGTGTTTGTTTCTTTTTAGTGTTGCTATTTTTTTTTCTTAGAGTTTCACAGCGATGCTAAAGAAGTTTTCTCTTCAAAAACCCCATTTTAATCTATTCAAGATTTATGCCAGGCGCACACTGGTGACTTTATCCACGTCAAAAGTTTCGCCACTGCTTTAAAGTCCATATAAATTTTCATAAAAATCACCCTAGCAAAAGTAATTAAAGTTCGCGCACTTCCACTATATTTATTCATTAGATTTTGAAACAGTGATTAAACTGCTGACGTGACGTAAATCGCCCATGTGCCTCTGGCCTTGAAAAGTGCACTTTTCAAAAGTCTATTTTTCAAGAGGAGAACAAATTTAAAACCTTCTTTTTAGGAGACAATAATTGACTGAGGGAAAAACTCATAAAGCGAGACGTACCAGCAGCAGTTGGTTAATATGCTGGAAATTTGGCATGGACAACGGAAAAATCACATTCAATGGGAAGGAGCTTCTTCACGACTCTTATTCCATAAAATCGGAGTCAGGCAAGGGGGGCAATGTGTCTCCAGCTCTATTTAATGTATACATTAACGACCTACTACAAGAGCTGAAAGACACACGACTTGGTTGCCAAAACTGGGGACAAGGCAATAACAACATTAACTACGCGGATGACATGGTGCTGCTTGCGATTAAAGTCGACTTGTGCAAATTTGCAAAGAGTTTGCAAACTTATGTAACTTGGTAAAATTTTAAAAAGTCCAGTATCGTCATTTTCAAACACAACAAGGAGCCACTATTTATTCCACCTATTTGTCTAGAAGTAAACGAACTGCTTGTGGCCTCACAGGTTAAATACCTGGGATATATCTTAACTGTAGGTATGAAGGATATGGAACGATAAAGAATAGTAATTAATATACGGGTCGGAAAACTCTCAAGACGGTTCTATCGCTGTAGCGACGATGTCCGAAAATTACTCTTTAAGACATAGTGCCCTGCCGTTTACTCATCTGAGCTGTGGACACAATACCCAGTGCAATGAGACAAGATGAGGGTGTGTTAAAACAATACATACGGGCAGCTTATGCAACTACCAATGTTCTGCAGTGCCTCCACGATGTTCTGAAGGGAGGGTGCATCCATTCCCCGCCTTACTTCGCCATCGACTAGCCAACTTCTGGGGCAGCACGGAAATCAACCAACATCATAGTCGTGGCTGGATCCGAGAGGCTCAGCTCTCCACTAAATGAGCCATGGATGCAGATTATTTGCGGCGACCTCCCTGATGGACTAGCCTATGATTTATATTTAATTTAATTTAATACTTTAAATTTTACTTTTTATATAATGTTTTTATTATTTTATGTTGTTAGGTTAGGTTAAGTTTAATTTAATACTTTAAATTTTACTTTCTATATAATGTTTTTATTTTTTTATGTTGTTAGGTACCTACATAACACGCGTTTCATTTTGCAGGAATAAAAACTTAAAACAGCAATATAATAATACAATAACAGCACTAACTGACTAACTTTCGTTTTCCCCAACACCTCAACCTTCAGCGTCACAAAATCCCCAAATGGGTGACTCATTGCTCCAATGACCTCGGAATAATAATTTTATTTATTTATTTTGATTTTTTATGAAATTACTTTGCAATCTACGAACACCCACGCAGCTAAAACCAATAAACGGATAAAAACGTACTTTTAGCATTTTCTACTTATGGGATATATGTATCTATCCATCTTGTGCGATTTATTGAAGTGGTCGGTATAAAAACAGATATTTTCTCTGACGGATCAATAACTCGCCTGGATGACAGGTGGAATTTAAAGCACTCTCATCAGCTATAAGATTGTTTATTTTATGTATTAGAAGTATCGATACATGTGGTATTTATTGAACGCGCGTGGAAAATCACATCGATAATAAATTAATTTGAGTATTAGTAGGTTTTCTGTTGTATTAAGTATTTTCTGAATGATATTTTATATGTATGTTTATGTTATATGCACCACAACAGACCGGTGCTAGTGGGGCTATACTGTTGGCGGAAGTTTTTTTAATATAATTTTCGTCTGGAGCATGTGAGACTATGGCATCCCCGATTAGGGTGTGTTGTGAGGCTGAAGGTAGTGTGGAGGGGAAGGAGCTGGGAAAGAGGAAGGTGGGGAAGTACTTGGCTACGCCAATTTGGTAGTCTGCAACTTTTCTCTTCTGAATGTTGGTCTCACATCAGGGTGATACTTAGAGTATTTTTCACTCTGGAACGTGCCACAAATGTACCTACTATATATTATTTCTAATTGATTGTGAAATAACTTAAATTTATCATTTTTTTGCGTGCGCCGGGATTTGAACCCGCGACCTTACCTCTTGACCACGGAGACCGTCAAAATAAAGGATAAAAGAAAGTTGGAATAGTCCGGCTATTCAGATCAACAAAATACAAAACATCATCTGCACTGAACAACTGATATCCGTGCGAAATCATTGTATTTTTTAGTTTTTTTAATATTTTACATGAACTCCTCTCGAAGGCCTGAACAAAATAATACTCTTGCTTAATTAAAGCCTGTCATCTTTGAGGATACTTTGTAGAGGTTATATATCCTAAATCGCTTATCATTTTCGCTTTATTAATTTATTTTTAAAATTTCACTTTCTTTTTTAAATCCCTAATGAATCAATGAAACATTTAATTACATTGAAACCACTGTGTTGCGAGCACATGTTTACCATAATTTGTGCTGCTCATTAAAAGTCAATTAAAACGGTCATGTCAATAAGCCGATAGTAAATCCATTAGAAGTAAGTCCCGTCGCAGCGGGTTGCGAACGTGTCTTATGCGCGCCATAGAGGCGTTGTTGTCTCTTGCGAGAGGCTTGACATTAGAACAAGACGTTAATTCATTCCTATCTCAGGCATAAATAACGGAAGGCTTGCAGAAGCTTGCAGGTTCCACGGCGGACATGACACGACTACGCGTGTATCTGTAGGTGTAGATATCTACTAAGTCTTGTACTTTACTCTTCCTTTGCCGCAATTCTCTGTACTTACTCTCTGTACTGTGTTTGTACTCTGTGCAGTACTTGGATGCATTCTTACCGTCCGTTTGAGAGTAAACGTAAACAGTTAAAACTGTGTTGAATGATTGTGTTTTCACCCAAGAGCTTTAGAAATTTCTGTAGATTCGTGATGCTACACCCAGGAAATATGTTGTTACGTTGCTAGTTGTTTTGTTCGAGAAGAATGCATAAACAAGTGGTTTCTTTGTACGTTTTTGGTCTCGTCGTGCATTAATATCGTACTTAACCATTGTTTATGCATTTATAATTAATTACGCTTCAATTAGCCAATTCGTTAACGTTTGTGAATATTTGCACTTCGGGTATGTTTATCTTCGCTTGGATAATTTACAGTTCTCATTTTGTTTTGAAGAGTTAAAGTAAAGTTTTTTTTTTTTTTGTTAAGTTTTTTTTTTTTTTGTTTTTACGTGTATATTTAATTTAATTTTTATTTTTCTGCTATCCGTTTCTAATGCTATAGATTGCTAGTAAATGACACGGATGTGCCGAAACCGGTAGCAGATAAATAAAATAAGTAATAAGTGTACATGTGGAATAAAACTCTTTAAAACAAAATGTCTAGAAATTTTTACAATATTTTTTGCCCAATAAATACAAAAAAATGTGAAAATAGTTCTCATTCGGGAAACCTATTCACTACAAACCTATAACATACCAGAGTTTTCCCCCTTGCCCAAAAATCTTTTTATTTAAAAAAATTTAAAAATTTGAGACGATATTTGGTTGGATTTAATATAGTTGGCGTTATTTACGTTTAATAATAATTTCTGCATTGTTCTTTTCTCTTGTACGAATTATTTCGGCTGGGGTGACGTTTAAAAATTATTAGTATTATTATTAAGTTTCAAAAATACATGTTATTTTTGAAATCCACACTCAGGGGTATCAGTATTTTATTATAACTAGGTGGTTATGCGTTGTAATATGTGTGCTTATTCTAAAATAATAATTATTAATTGATTTTTATCACAATAATGGTGTTTGGTGAACTCTCTTTGAATTATTAGCAACACTACAATATGGTTCGAATAACTGCTAAATCATCAAATACAGCATATCATTAACTACAATGAAACAGTGATGTCGCGCGCTTGTAGTTTTGGATGACTATTGCAGTTTGAAATGTTTATTGAATAATAATGTTACCTGTGAAAAATTGAGAACTGGTGGTCTGAATTCATTTTGAATTTAACTCCTGTTGATTAATCTTTCGGAGGCCTCCCATATTTCAGAAATCGTTAATTAAGGTTAGTGAAAATGATGTTTCATTGAGATATGTCGGATCGCCATTATTTGTAATATTTTTTAATTAATTTTACTATTTGTGATAGGTTAGATTTATTAATCAATAATATATTTCTGAGCATTGATCTCAGAGAGCCTGGGTAACCTACACACCCCATGCTTGCAAATTATAATACACTTGGTATGTATAACTTTTTTCTAAGAAAAGTCATAACATAACGATGAACGGTGTCATTACTCACTGTCGTATTTACATCGTCTAAAGGCTCGTGAACTCTGTACCAATACCGTCCTTTACACAATAAAATAATGAAGTTCTGTATATTTTATTTGTTCGCAATCACAATTACAGAGTTGTGAACATTTTATCTTTTGTCAGTCTGTTTTACCTCTATCGAGCACGCGATCTGAGCATAAACACGAATACTTTTCTCCCAGGGCACGTGGTTTGTAATGGTTCTCAGTTCTCGGTACATAATTAAACTTTTCTCAGATTGAAAATGTAATAAATTCGAATAAGTCATCGGTCTGACAATATTATTACACATATTGCATTCCCTTGCATTAATTACAATTTATTTGTACGTTATGTGTAAAGTAAAGCAATGGATTAGTTACTTCGTGGTCAATATAATATATTATGTCCAATTAGTTAATGGAGGAGCAGGTAAAAGCTCGGGGAAAGCGTTCGTCGTATTTATGACCTAAATTGATTTGTAATATATTATATCGATAGTGAAATATGTGTAGAATTCTATCAGAACAGTAAATTAGCGGGTATTCTGACTCTGTAGTCATTAACGCATAGTGGTTGAGGGGAACCGATGCGCGACTTTTTAATAAACAGCTCTTGTCATGTCAACAAAGGGCCCTAGGTTCGAGTCCCAGTGGAATCAATATCTTTTTTTCATTTTTTTGTCTCCAGATCTTCGATTGAGTTTCGCTAATATTGTCTTCATTTAATTAAATATTATAATTTGTGATTTTACTCATAAAGATAAAAATAAAAATAAAAAGACTCTTTTTTATTGTATTAAACCTTGAGGTTGAGCATTTTTAATGATTATACTCCTTAAAAATTCCAAAATTGAAAATCCAAGAAAAAGTCATATTCTTTCAAAGCCTATAATTTACGATTTAAAAACAAATACATAAATAAGGAATTTGTACTTACTAGATAATTTCTACACCTTTAGGTTTAAAAAAATATTCAGTTTAGTTATGTATTTTGGCCTCGAATCCAAAATTAAGTATTGTACAAAAAAAGCCACAGCCGCTCCTCTTAAATGCACGATGTAAAGGGGCATAATATTATTCATAAACGACAACATTTTTAAATATTGCGTAGATTTTCCATGGATTTTATCTTTTTTTACTTTTTATCAGTTTATGAACTATTATTGCTATTAGGCATATTTATATAATAATCACTCAATTTATAAAAGCTATGACATGCCACAAAAAAGTTATAGCGCCCTTGAGAATATTTTATCATTAAACGGCGCTGAATTAAACTTATCAGTAATAATTTTAATATAAATATAGTGCTGTTTAATAAAATGTAATGACATCACCTCAGGGGCGCATTAGATCATTGTCCTAATATATATTTAAATTAGTACTTACTTTGATTGTTAAGTTAATCATTATACATATATTACGATTCATTACGATTATCATTAACTAAACATTTTATTTATTTATTAAACTTATGATTTATTATACTTATTATTCATTACGCTTGTATTTAGTATACTAATTATATTTTGCACAGTGTTTATCTCCTTGAATTGCGCGGCAGTGATAATTCACGAAATTTTCATCATTTTCTAACACAGCCCATAAAAAGTTTCATCTTTCAGGTTTTAACGGTCTTCGTGTCCCTTATCTGACCAATTCTTTTTGTATGCATTATAGGACCCTTCTTTTTCCAATGATAGTTGTATGCATTGCTCTTATTACTCACTTTCATTTCTATTTTCACGAAGGTATCTACTATTTAAGTTTAGTTTTTTGCTGTCTACATTATTATTTTTGCATGTCTTCTAACCTTTTAATCAATTCGAGAGAGAAGAGCTCGATTGCAAATTGCTTTGGCCATTCCTTTGGTTTCACCTTTAAAAACTCTTTAGTTTTAGTAATTTATTATTGCAAGATTATTTTATTTTCAAAATCGTTGTACTGCCTATGCATTGTAGCCTTGCAGGTACTACCTGTTCCATCCCCTACTAATTCAGAATTATTACTGAATCTGATTTTGAATATTGAAATTTACATTTTGTTATTTATATTTTGTCGGCTTTGCCTCTCGAAGCGAATAAAATAAATGCGAACCGAAACGCACTAACTTTAATATATGGTGGATTGTTGGGTCGGTATATATCTACAAGCACAACAAAACGGTGACTGATTGAATAACCATGCAGGGATTCGCGGACATACATATGTACTTAGTAGTATAATGATTAGTGGTTACCTCTGTAAACTCATTGATTTGCTGTAATTTAGAGTAGCATGGATGAACTGAATTACGTATAAACACATATTTTATATTTGACCTAATAGCACCCCCCGCACGCACACTTCGAAGCGACAGGGTCCCGCGCCACTTCAGGCCGCCGCGCAGAAAAGTAAAGACCAATGGTAAGGTAACGGCTTACAGCGCAGTTCATTGTGAAACTTTTCTGCGCGGTGGCCTGAAGTGGCGCGGGACTCGGTCGCTCCGAAGTGTGCCTGTGGGAGGTGCTATTATATTGGTACTAATAAAATTTTCAAGTCGTTGTTTGGGATTGCGGGATAGAATTTCCGCCGAAAAGTGCGGAATAGCGGGATTTTTATTAAAATGTATTAAATTGAACTAATTTATTATTTGGTATCTTTGATATTCTTGTATTATAAAAAGACATTGAAAAGGTAAAATAGTAAGTCATTTAAGATGACTTTTAGTATCAATAATCTTTGGTACTATGATAAAAGACTTTGATAAAAAAAATATATATATATACTAAACTGTCTGTCACTGACAGGACTCTCCACAATCATTTGAGATCAATCATCTTTGGTACTTGTAATATTATAAAAAGACGTTTAATACATGATGTAATAATAAGTATTTTGAGAAGACTTTGATAAAAAATATATGATATTTTAAACGTTGTAAGCACGTCCAAAACAAAAAAATCATGTTTTTTTTTATGTAGGTACCTAAGTAATACTGACATCCCGCGGGATTGTGGGATGCGGGATTGCGGAATTGGGGGATGCGGGATTGCGGGATTTTGGGATTGCGAGAGAACTAAGTCACACTAGTAGAACCTTTTGGAATGCATTACTATCGCTATTATTCAGCACCTGCACAACATTAAATCATAGTCGTCACTGAATGCTAAAAAGTGCCATTTTCCGCGCTACTTGTGGCTCTTTCTAGGACAACCGCTAAGTAAAGGAAAATGCATGCAAATTGCCAGATAAACGCATAGATCACAGACTCAGGCACGGACATTCATAGTTACGGTAACACGGCGTATCTTGAGTACTTACTTACCTTTGTATTTAACACGCGCAATTATTTACTCTCCGTACAAATTCTGAGTTGGGATTTATCTTTATGGAAAATTTAACGACCCTGTTCTCGAAACCAAAATGGAGCCGCCGCGCATGCGCGAGAGCCTACCGGAACTAGCTACGGCCGAAGCGTGGAGAATTATAAAGCCTTATTGGGCGGAAATAGGATAAGCCGTTGTAATTTTATGCGAAACTAAAAGCATTGTGAAGATAGGCTGTTGTTGCACGATTTACATGGGAGGATATTTTCCTACTCGCCGTGTAGATACTGTAGATGATCAATATACGATACTAACGTTTATGGGGAAGTCCATTTTAGAAAAAAAAAAAACGCTTCGGAGTTTACAAATTTTCTCTAATACGACGAAATTAAACCTTATAATAAGAGCCATGTTTTCATAGCGTGCTCTGTATTTCATTTTTCGCACTGAAATGCTATTTTTCTTTTAAGATTTTGTTGTGGTTTCACATAAATTTTATTATGTTATCTGTAAGATGTTTTCGTATAATTTAATAAGATGTCAATGAACATAAAAATCGGATCAAATTACACCACGGATCTTAAAACAAAAATTATAAATGGCTAATAGATCAAGACTTTTTTATATTGATATTGTTTGTAATCTTATATTTAAATATGTCTATGAGTGTTATTTATATCTTTCTAACTGTTTTTTTTTTGCCTTTGAATTGTAGTTACTTAAAGTTATTCTTCTGTAGGTATTTAATGTATTATGGTTTCTTTTTATATTTGTGCTTTAGTGTTACTTTTATTGTTAAATTGACCAAAATGAAGAATAAAAAAATAAATAAAAAGTTAGACAATATAAAATAGAATCATTTTGCCACTTCTTTGTCTTGAAAAGCCTTCTAGCGTCTTTCTATCTTTGGAAGCGACCTACTTAAAATGTCTCCAGTTTGGCCGATTCTTGGTGGCCTTGTCCTATTCAATTTAAACAATAATAAAATAAATTAGTCATACTAACACTTTGATTCACGCTAAGCACTTGTATACTGCTTACTAACAACGTATGCAGGGACACTGGAGGTCTAGATTCGTTCAAAATTAAATTTAGATTCGTTCATTCAAAAAATTTAGAGTCCTTGCGAGAGCCTTGAAGGAGTAACCATCTGTTTCTTATACCAGGGCGGGTGTTAGCAAGTGGTGGATAACCAGCCAAAATACTAAAATAATATCTATGAAATCATCTGAAAACCATGTTTTTATGATTTTATTGGCCCCTTTTATAAGTACCAAAATACGTTTCCTAGAAGCTTTCTCGAATATTTGTTTACGTTTTCAAGTATACGCCGAGACGTGTAAGTATCCGCAGACAATGTACAATGAACAGCGGACCACAGGGCAATATTTCAATAAGCTCTTGCCTCAAACCTGCGGAGGGAGTTATTATTGCATGCCCAACAGAAGCAAGCGAGGGATTTATTCTAACGACGCGATTATATATTAGAAGATACGGTAGGAAACCAGTTATATCAACGAATCCAAACAATGCAGCTACTAAATGTGTGTTGGTGGCAAACTTTTATTTTATCGCGCTGTTTTGAATACAGCCTCCGATGCCTTATTAAGCTGGAGGTTTGTTTTGCTGTCTCGTTGACAATCTGAGGACAATTTCTGTCAGAAATACCCATAGATAGTTATCTCTGCTGATTATGGAAATATATTAAGGAGTATGACTGCTCTATGGAATATGAGCTTTATCTGGAGGGAAACCCAGGTAAAGCGAAAGTCATGTGCTCACTTTCAACAAACATAAACAATATACCCTAAACTGAATATAGGCTGAATACATAAACATGACAACCAAATAGGGAAAGATAAGCGTAAGGAGCCACTTTTGACCCAAATCACCATAAAGCGTAGCTCGGACCTCTCTAGAAGTAGAGCCGCCAATGTTGCGAGTTGCTAACGAAATGCCTTGTTTCCCACACCTTCGAAATCTTCTCTAGATGTTTATTCTTAATTATTATTTCTTAAAGCTAGCTTTCTTAATCATCATTTCTTAAATAGTAGGTGTTTTATTTTCATTTAATTCATTTCTTAAGTTGCAGGTTTTATATTTTCATTTAATTGTCATTTCTTAAGTAGTAGGTATTCTATTTTCATTTAATTATTATTTCTTAGGTAGTATGTATTCTATTTTCAGTCTTAACCCTCGGGTATTTTTGTGCTTTTTAGTACACAATAAATCGATAGCAAATAGTCATTTTATGTCATTTACGGCACAAACTGATACGGACTCATAAAATTCGTTTTATCTTCTTTTGTATTATGGCGAGGTATATGATTTTAAGCTATTTTAGAAATAGATAAAAATCAACCGGTCTCTTTGCGTTTGGACATTCCCGTAAACTTAGAATAATTCTTTAAAACGAAAACCGCCAAACTGTTCACCCGTTTTGCCAGTTTTTATATAATTATTTTTTTTATAACTAAAAAGTCGCAATAACCTTAATAATAAGTCTATCGAACTGAATTAGTTTTTTTTAGTTTCGTATAAAGCAGCGAGACATGGAACTGGCAGATGAAGGATGAAAGTAGACTGAATGCTGTTGAAATGTGATCCCTGACGCGAATGTGTGATAAACCCATGTATGATCGTGTGAGAAATGTGGAGATCCGAAAAGAAGCAAGGCTGATGTAAGCTTGATGAGTAAGATTAAGAAAGGAACCCTCAGATGGTTTGGGCGTGTAGAGCGAATGAACGAAGAGGAGTGTTAGGTGAATATAATGCGCAAACGCGAACGTTAAAAGATGTCGGGAGCGACCGAGGAAGATATGGCAAGATCAAGTGGATCAGATACTTGAGTCGGGCCATATCAAGAGTCAGAATAATACAAGAGTTTGTATGAGGTCCATCCTCTCTGCCTACCGCTGCGGGGAAAATGCATGATGGTTATTTAGTTCATATAAAGTTGTAAAACAAGTTTACAAAAAAAACTATTGTTAAGCTAATTTTCAAATTTAAGCTATGTTTGCGATTTTAAAAAAAATGTACATATGTTTGTTTGTAATATTAATCGCATCTATTTTAAATTGGTGTCAACCGGGAATACATATTTACACATGCATCATATATTCTCCTTACACTTTTTTCCTCGTTCATTTGCTCTACATGCCCAAACCGTCTGAGCGTCCCTTTCTAACTCTTACTCATTACACTTACTTGCATTATTTGCGGATCTCCACGTTTCTCACACGATCATACGTGGTTTTGTCATACTTACGACTCAGGGATCTCATTTCTACAGCATTCAGTCTACTTTCATAATTCCTCTGCCAGTTCCATGCCGCACTGCCATACATCAGGATAGTAATTCTCTATTATGGACGGCTAGCTTCGCTTTTTTGGACAGTTTTTTGTTGGCGCCAACGGCGTTCAGTCCTCCATTAATAGCCATACCGTTATTTCCAACCAATTATTTTTTAAATCAAAATTTAATAAAATTTTCCCACTTCCTACCGAAGAATACTCTCAACCACATAAACATGTACACTTTAATTTGGATCACTTTTTAGTTTCAAAGTTTTTCTCATGAACGTTAATCCCATTTAGTAAAAATAATAATACAAAGCTGCGATCTTACGATGTTTTTTATTTGACGGTTAGTTCTTAGTTCCCAAATCTTTTTAACGCGGTTATCAACCCCAAAATGCTCGTAAATCTTAGTTTCATAAAAGTTCACAGCGTGTGAATTAATTTTGTTAACTTCTTCTACAGTGAAGTAACGATCAGTGCAATGTATATTTATTTAATGCTCCGTGCGGCTCGATTGCCTCATTAGACAAAGGTGGTGAGAATATATTTTATATGGTCACTTGGCCCTTGACTCTACAAACATCTGTGATGTTTCCCGCCTTACCTTATATATTATTATTTGTCTACGGTTTGTGTTTATGGTTTGCAAGTTGGTCTGATCTTAATTGCTCCATTTTGTGAGGCTATTTGGTCGGTGGTTGGTGTGAATAGAGTCGAGTTGAAGGCGTGCTGGCCCTCGATACAATGATTCTTGGAATGTTGACATTTAGACTGTCGGCTCTGCAGTCTGTGGTGTCGGGCCCCGACACGAGTCACATTTATAAGCACTTACTTGGTCAAAATCATATCGCATTATGTAAAGCGATAACCACGCCGCATTCATTACGTCTGTTGAATGGTGAATGCACCGCGTCGAAAAGCGAAACGGTAACGCATGCAAATAAAGTAGCTATTTGCAGTTTAAATAGGTTTCTGTGGTCAGCAATAATAATGGCTATATAAGTTCATTTATAACAATATTACTGTACTACAATACTATTTTCTGCCTGTACAGTACATTTTTACAGCAGCTTCGCGTTGATTGGTCAAATCATTGCTCATATAGTTTCGTATCGGTGATCGATGAACCGGTGGATGCAATTTTTATCCATAAGTTGTTGTAGTGGTTTATCTAGTTTATAGTTAGAAGTAAGATTGTATAAACGTATTTTAAATTTGTACAGCGCCCTTGAGGTGATTTTTCACAAAAACGGCGCTATACAAGTCATCACAATATTATTATTATTAATAGTAATTAAATTTTTTAAGTGAAAACTTCATTATTTATGTCTACTCCGCTTCTCGGTTAACACCGAATATTTCTTATTAAAACAGTTACATCTAGCTTTATTATCACGAAAAGTGAATATTTATGTCGGGAAGACGAAAAAATATGCATGTTACATTTTAATTTTATTCAAATTAGTTCCCTTATGCGCTATACGCATGTATATTTATATTGCTTTTCGTAGACAATCAATGCTGCCAAAAAAAATTATTATTGCCATGTAAAACAATAATTAATTCATATTATGAAGTGAATGCATTATTGACAACTTTGTACCTGTATTTATAAGAAGTATATGGAAAGAAAGGTATTAGAGTAATTATACATACCCGTTAGACAAACCCTGCTTGCAATACAAACACTTCTTCGTCTCAACAAACAATGAAAAAAGTACATGTGAACATTACATAAGGCAAAATTGTAGGAAATACTTTTTGAAGTGAAAACTTCTTTAGCACCGTTGTGATTTAAAACTCGATGAAATGAATAATAGCGACTTTAAAAAGAGACAAACACATACATCTATAGGATTTAGCCTGCGAGAGAATGAGGCAGTATAATCGGTCTCCTCTTTGTGCGGTGCTTCGTAGCCTCCCCATTCTTGTCTACTTTAATTTCCTGAAGGTTTCGTTTCTACCGCGTGTGAATTGCACACTCTCATTTTTTTTAAATAGGTTTATTCTATTGTTTTTTTTTATAATATTGATCAGCACTCACTATTTTAGTGATGAGTTACCCGCGGCCCGCGGAAAGTCTTTTTTTTGTTGATCTTTTTAAAAACCATAGATAAAGAAACATTTACGATATTAATTTCTTATTTTATAATACCGGAAAATCGCGTGCGATTTGGCATTTAAATTTGCGTCCTCGCAAACGCGAAGTCGTATCACAAAATGTCTACTTCACATGAAATTTTTGCATTCGTTGATTTTGAATGTACTAATGTTTATTTTCTTTTCAGGTAAGTTGAAGCTTTTACGGACATAATACTATCCACAGCTGATTGGTAAGTTTTTATTTTTAGTACTTAAAAATAATTGTAGTTTTATAAATGTATTAACCTTTTTTTTTTAAACTCTGCCTTATGCTCTCTAACTTCAAAAAGTGCTTTTGCATTGAATTTAAACCAAGAGTACCAATCGTCAAGAGTCCCCATCCACAGTTGAAAGGTTATCCACCACTTACCGGATAACCTGTGTAATATTATTATAAGATGTCAAAGTCAACTGTCAACTCCTTACGTGTTGCATCTTACATAGTATCGCCCAAACATTTGACTTGGTCCCACGCACGTTCCGAGAAGCCATTCATGTTTCCTCTCCCATTCATTTCCACAAAGTAAATAGAGTTGTGCTCAGACCAGTGCTAGCTCTGACTAGAGAGATGATTGAAGACATAGAAACTGGTTCCCGGTGACGCTCAAACATTTTTTGTAAACTTATGTAAACGTCGTTGACACCGCTTGTATCGACGCACGGCTTGTATCGAGTGATTGTTGGTTAGTATCCCTCGAGACCCAGATTAAAACGTTTCGTAATCGAAAAAGGCACGTTTACTCTAACCACTGAACTGAAATCTTCAGACCCACCGTGTTTTTCCAATACACATTATGGTGGTTTTTGATTATATTTTTATGTGGATATCTTACAAGATTCGCAACTGTCCGCAGCCGGTGGGACTATCTATGAATGTATGGGCATCGCCATTTGGGAATGTTATGAGGCTGAAGAGAGCGGGGAAGAGACGTAGATGGGAAGAGGAATGTTGGGAATCACCTTGCTATTCAGATCTTGTCACCGAACACGACGAAAGCCATTTTAAGCAACGTTTAGATTCTAGATAGTGGTTTTTCACCAGGTTGATACAATAATGATACAATAAATACAAACATCTCTTTGTGACACGAGTGTACATCACTAAATCATAACTTAACAACCGGTTTGGCATTCTAATTGTGAGGGTTGTGTCGATACGTTGCGTATTGTTGATTTCAGAAAATATTGGTGCTTCATTCAAGAATGTTTCATCAAAAAGTTACTCTTTTCCAGAATAAGTAGATTTCTTATTCCTAAATTCTTAGTTTTCGACTTCGTGAAAAAGTAAGTTATCGTAGGGCTCTTCTTCAATTATTTCAATTTTTACAACCATATTCCTATGCTTTTTAAAGTTCTTTACCGAAACCCACTTTTTCATTTATTATTTGTATTACAAGCAGACCGGTGTGAATGAACTTCCCATGGGATTTGATCAGATCATGTTCTTTTCAAGGATCGTACCTTAATAACCGCATAACACAACGGACACCTGCCTTCTTCTTTTTGTGGTATCAGATTTCATCCACCCTTGGTACATACCGCATACCTTCAACCTCTTCTTGTAACGATGGCAAAGTGTGTGCCTTCAAAGTTCCTGTGGGTGCTTTATATTGATGGACAACAATGTTTGCTTTACCGGCCTTATGAAGTCGATCTTTGGTTGGAGGCTTCCCCCAAAAGTCTCCGTTGTGTTTTATTCTATCTCATAATTTGGGAGGCTAGTATGGGTACCGCCGCCCCTTTGTTGACTTAGCTGGGGTGCCTGGGTTCATGTGGTTAGGTTTGTCTAGGTCTTGGCGACGGATTCGTCTGCCCACCTGCTGCGTGGCTGGCCGGATCGGGAGAGACTGGTTGAGGGAAACCTTTTTACCCCTGCAGCTTTTGACAACTCTCTCGACCCATCGCCTTGCACTGCAGTGGGAGGAATAGATTCATAGATCTTCAAATTAAATATTTACGAACGAACGATTTCGAAAACTGAAAACTGAAAACTGTTTATGAAAGGACATGAAATACGCTTTTAAATTTTATACTTCCGACTAAACATAAGTTTTAAAATAAAAAATATTGAATGCAAACATAAAAAGCTTTAAAAATGTCTCACGTAAATGTTTCATGTAAAAATATATTTTTTTTAATTCCCAAAGTTTCATATTTTTTTTTCAAATTGCTGTCGGAAACTTTGGATTCATAAAAGTGTACATTTTAATTAATTTGAATATAAAGCCGTTTTTTTCTTCTTTCTAACACCGTTTAGATTATATTTCCAACCATTATAGTAAGAGAGACACAACGATTTCTATGAGACCTATATCAGTTGTTCCGAAAACCGAACAAATTAGCTTGAGGGGTTAACATTGTTACCTAAAATTGTATACATTCGTCGAGCTTCTAATTACACATTGCGTTTTTCTATTCATGTCTTTTGCGTGATAGCCATTTTGGGAGGCAAAGCATACGAAATAAAGACGATAAAACCAAAATTTATGATTTTAATCTCAGTTTACAGCGGTTAACCAGAATTAAATCTACTAAAATAGACATTCTACCTACTGGGCATGGCGGCGTGAGAAGTACTGGGAATACATTTAGCCTATGAATTCGCACTGTAATGTGTATTCTTAGAGAAGCGTTTTTATTTGGAATTACAAACACGTCATAATGTTCCAGAGCTTTTAAAAATGACCCTGAATAAAACTAAAGAGAACCGATAGTTGAACATCTGCTAAGCATTTTGCGCTTGTATATTAAGTAGTGATGTGCGTATTCGAAATATATTACACCGAATGGTTTTAAATGAATCCCTGAAACATTATTGAGAAACCCATTTTGGAGGATTCTGTATTTCGCTTTGTTTTATGTGAATACATGTGTCCCGACTGCTCCCAAACGCCTGGAGCTAATGAGCCTACGCCGTCCCCTATTGGAGTGTTTTGAGGCTGAAGATAGTAGGGAGGGAAGAAAGTGGGGAAGAGGAAGGTGCGGAAGTACCTGGCTACTCAGATCTAATCACCAAACACGGCTAAAGTCATTTTAACTAACCTTTCATTTCTGGTCGTACTCCATGGCGATTCCGAGAGTATCTTCCACTCTGGAACGTGCCGCAAACATATTATTATGTATTATATTTATTATTCAATTGTGAAATAACACAAATAAATCAAACAAAATTTCACTAGTCTAGTCTAGATACAGCCTTACCCCCGGACCATGTAGGTTGTCGCTTTATCACTATGAAATATATATATTTCGGTAAAAACACTGCGATACGTTGGCTAAAGTTGGCTAAAGAAGTAGGTAGGGCAACACGACATAACAACCCGAAAATAAATAACAAAAATTCTTTTGGCCGTGAAAATCTAAAATCGTATCTGACTATATACCTATAATTATCGTGTATTTTCGTACTAATAAATTTTAATAATATATAAATGAAATTCTTAGCACGTTGGATCCCAGTGAGATGAGGATATCCTTGTTATTTGTTGCGAAAAAAAGAAGATAGTAAAATAACTATTTTTACGGTGCTCCAGATTTTATGTCCGGGTTAAATCTTTCCCAAATGAAAGACTAAACCCTTCCACACACTTTTCCACAAATGACTATCTAGTAAATTCACGCAATGTAAGTGCACTATATAAGTATAATAAATACAAAACAATACAAGAACAATACGTCAATCCACCAGAAACATAATGGGAAAATATTTCACCGACTCCAGATATTTTCATATCAGAGGGTTCGATCCCTCAATATAAATATTTAAAAAATCTTTCGTAATCCTATATGTATTTAAAATGACCGACTTTTGCATTTGTATATACAATTTTTTTGACAAATCTAATACGCCTAAATTTTGAATGAGACAGCTAGGTATAATGCCAGTAGCCGAAATAACAAATGGTAATATTTTTATAGTCTGAGAATGCCAAATTCTTTTAATATCATTTCCTAAATCTATATATTTTCTTATTTTTTCAGAAACAGTTTTCTGAATATTACAAGAATTTGGAATAGCGACATCAGTGATATAAGTTATTTTTTAAATTTTGTCATGTAAAACTATATCGGGTCTATTATGACTAATTGTTCTGTCTGTTAGAATAGTTTTATCATAATAAATTTTATAAAATTCATTTTCTAAAAATGAATTTGGTTGATATTCATAATATGGTACATTACGGCAGTCAATCAAGTTATGTTTAATTACCAAACTTTGGTGAATTATTTTTAAAATTTGATTGTGCCTAAATGTATACTCGGACGGCGCCAATACAGAACATCCCGATATAATATGTTCTATAGTTTCCGGAAAAGCCAAACATTTTCTACATAAATCATCAATTTGATTTGTATCTTTGATGATATGCTTCCTATAATTTTTAGTAGATATTAATGACTCTATCTTGAATGGCAAGCATAAAGCCTTCTATTTCTGCGCTGAACTCTCCAACACTCAACCATTTGTTTGACGAAAATTTGTCAACATATGTTTGGTTGAGATAGTTGAAGTGTTTTGCGTGAAGAATTTTATTTGACTTAATTAATAATTCCTGTTTGGTATTTATAAGAATGCTGGCATTCTCGTCGTATAAATTTAATGGCGAAATATTTCTATCTGCCTTGCAAATTATTTTGTGTATTTCTGAACTATCAACTTTCCTATGTAAAAAATTTCTTAGCATTTCTACCTGATTATGTTTTAAAGATGTTATTTTAACTATACCTCTACCTCCTAAATTTCTAGGTAAATTAATTCGTTCTATAGCTGAATTTGGATGATGGCAATTAAACTTTGTTAACGTAGTTCTAATTAATCGTTCTAAGCTATCTAAATCTGTATTTGACCATTTAATTATGCCAAATGAGTAAGTTAATAGAGGTATTTCCCAAGTATTTATTGCCTTTACTAAATTTTTAGCATATAGATTGCATTTAAAAAAAATTCTGATCCTAGTTTTAAATTTAATTCTAATATCATTTTTAATACTAGTATGATCTAATCTATTTGATTTCGGATATCCTAAATATTTATAAACCTCATCCCCTTTCATACTTTTAATTTTGAAGTTTCTAAATATGCCCTCGTCTCCATCTACAATTTATTAACATTATTATTTGTTTATTTATTTATTTATACTGGGTTTTACAGATGTTTACACTTACATGAGAACAATCCAGTTATAAAACTCAGTTATTACACAATTATAAAAATCTACAATTACATAAAATTAAATACAAATAAATGCAATTAGAAAAACCAAAACATCACAAATAAAAATACAGAATTATATACAAGGTCACTCAAGTAACACATTACAATGAGTCGTAAAAGACATATGAAATACGCGAGCATGCATAGAGAGACAATTCACACAACATAATTAGTATAATTATAATGGTGATAGTACAATGTAGGGAAACGTTGAATTTTAAACGTCCCAATCGAGAAACTTTATTTCGAATCGTAATAATAATTTAAGTTGCTGTAAGAAATCAGAAGCATTAATGAAAAAAAACGTAATATTTGATGTCATAATCAAAGATGAAACAGTTGCTGCTTATTTTAGTCAGTTTACTTTTCTGTTCCATTATTTTCCATACGTTTTTTGTTGTTTCTAAAAATTTAATAATTTTCGTTAACTAATCCTACATCATTTCGAATTGAACATCTCTGTGATGCCCATCTCTAATATTTTTCGCGTACACATGGATTTTGCTGATTCATACCAGCGAAAAAAATGTCAATGGACCCCTTTTCTTTTCTGTGAAATACCACTTCAGGCAGGACTCAGACAAGCACCTGCACGATCGTGTACTTCTTACAAACTCGCTCAATGAAGTGTCCTTTGGGTACGAGGACAGGTGTGTCATACACTCTTCAACCGGTATACTTTCAGTTCATTGAAATTCCCCACACACACAAGCTGAAGATGTTCGTGGCTGGATTCACTAAAAGATATCAAAGACCATGAACTTGAATCTTTCACAGCTTTTGCTGAAGTATTGGGCGAATGGCTAAAATTACAAAGCTCGCTTTGAAAGCTGTTCTATAAATATACCTGTTTGTCCTTATTTTTCTTTCTTCGTGTACTACGTATCTCCCTTCCCTGTATTTAAATATCCTGGTACACGTGTCTAGAAATATATTATTGCACATAGTCTGTATTATACAGAGTGTTAAGGGACGTACTTGACTTACTTTAACGAGTGATTGCAGATATTATTTGAGGTAAAAAATGTAAATGAAATATTGATCGCCGGTGACATTTTTGATGCTTTTTTGTTTCCACTATTGTCAGGATGAGGGGCTAGTCGGTTCCTCGGCTGAGTAACCAGTGGAAAAATATTTTTTTGGTTGGATTTAAAGAAAAAAAAAATTCAAAAATAAAAAAAAGACACAAAGGCCAAAATTTTATTTATATTTTTTATTTCAAATATTGTCAGGAATCACTAGTTAAAGTATGTCAAATAATCCCTTAACACCCTGTATGTGTACGCTCCAAAGATCTGAAAATATGCTATATCTAATTTATCGGAAAATTTACAAAAATATTAACATTTTTTGTACCTTTTACTTAGCGTTAGTTGCATTATAAAATGCTTGTAAATAAAGAAGATTACCAAAATAAAATTCCACTGAAGGAGTGGGTGGCCGAAGAAGGATGGTTGAATTTGGTTGAATATTCGTCAGTAGACAGGTGTTTAAGGCACGGAGGAGCTCTTCCGGTTAACTGAGGATTGGGAGAAGTATGGCAAAAATTTTGCCAATATCAATATTATTATATATTTTTGATTTAAGTGCGGTTTTTGTCTCCACTGACATTTATTTTTATTTTTAATGTGACATTTCACAGTAGCGCTCCTGTTTGTAAAGTGTAAAGACAGCTAAACTATGTCACAACCTTAGACAGCGTTGTGTGAAGGGTTAAGGTAGGGGTGTAGGGAGGAATTTATTAATGCAAGTCTTGAAAAGACCTGGATTATATGAAGGATGTAAAATAGATGCCGGTAGCTCGTTCCGTATCCGAGCCGACTTACACATTAAATGAGTTGAAGAAACGACCCGGTCTTTTGAAGCCAACATCAACTGTGAACGGGTGTTTTACTCGTTTTCCACAGGTGCACCGGGATCAATGCTGCTAGCTCCTTAGAGCAGGCTCCATTAAAATACCTTTAGAACAGACTCAGCTTGTCTACACTGCGTCTGTGCATTAGAAATGGCAATCGGTCTATTTACAACGAAATGTCAATCAACCCAGAACCAATAGCTCGTTCCACATACGACTTACATAAAACTAGTCGACAAAACTACCCCTTCTCATGAAGCCAACATCAACTACTGTGAACGGGTGTTCGTCTCGTGTCCGTTGAGTTTCTTGCAAGTGCACCAGTTCACCAGGGATCAATGCTGCTAGCTCCTTAGAGCAGGCTTCATTAAAATACAATAATTTAGAACCTACTCAGCATGCCTACATTGCTGTCTGCTAACAACGGATTGTCAATCAGACAGACCGCCTTCCTTTCGCACAGAATCAAGTAGGTTTATCAAGTATTTAGGGGGTCCATCGCAAAGGTAGTAGGTAGCTCCCATAAAAATCGTCAAAACTCAAAAGTCTAAATCATTGAAATTATCAGTAAGTTCAATTTTACAGAGTGGCTTAGGTGTAATCCGAAAGCAATTCAGTTTAGGCCATTTTTTCGATTACCGAATATGAATCCATTTAAAAAAGCTGTTCGTTTACGTAGGTACTTACATTAGATATAAAAATTTAATAAGAGAACTACCTGGCACTTTTTCAATTACCCACCAGTACTTTTAATCAATCATTTTCAACAGCATTTACCGCTGTTTCGTGAAAAAACTTAACCTTGGATTAAAATTTAGCTCCGCTCTTTTTACACGGTCCATTATCCATTACTCGAGCATTCATCTTTGATCTTAACGGCGTATCAATCAAGGCGGATATCTCAATGATTTATGTCTCACTCCGATTTATTTTGGATTTAATATGGAATACAGAGTTACAGAATAATATAGACCGTAGTGGTTAGATTCTCTGTTAATAATAATCATGTGCTCCGCAGTCTAACAGCCGGAGGATTCCTGTTTCATTGGACACCGCAACTAAACTGGTTTTTATAACCAGGTCTGGACGAGTTAAGGGTCTTCCTCGCGGTCTTGTTTATGTTTGTAAATCATTATTTAAAATCCCTCTTAAATGTTGTGATTTTATCACGTGACTCATATTGAATACCAATACTCAATTAAAATTTAAAAAAAAACGAGTGTGCTTTAGACCACACGACTGAAGTAAAACTTCACTAACTTATAAAAGAACATATGACATTGGGGTGACATTGACATTGGAGTGGGGGTGACATTGACATTGGACATGGCATTGGGGTGACGTATGACCATGTGGTGACCAATGACTCTGGGGTGACCTACGACCGTGGGGTGACCTACGACCTTGGGGTGACTTATGGCATGGTTATTCTACAAATGATTCCTTGTGCTCGCACCTCTCCATAACACTTTTCGTAACGCATTCACCGGCTTACTCCCCAATTTAAGAGTGCGTAAAGGCCGACCGTTCGCATCACACTTTTCGTAACATCACACTTTTCGTAACGCATTCACCAGCTTATCCCCCAAGTCGAGCATGCGTGAAGCAGTTTTACTTCAAAAAGCACTTAATAAACCGATGGAAAAGTATCAAAATCATATCAAAATGAACCTTTTTTCAACGCCAGCTGATAATATCAACGTATCCGGAGAAATTCCCTTACAGTTGATCTACTGGCATACTTATAAACAATATGCAGTCGGTTTATGTGAAATAGGATTACCTACTTACACAAAATATAACTGAGTTTCTCCAATGAGAGGATGTACAAAACATATTTTGTAAACATATTTTCATTAATATGCATCGAGAATAAAACTACTTGTCTATATATATACCAGCGTATAAGTACAAAAAAATTGACACTGTAAAGAAATTCGTTTTGATATCCATACAAAATTATTATTAAATGTATTTTTTAAGTCGATTTCAGGTTTGAAATTGGTAAATAAAGGCCAAAAAATTATAATTTTATAATAATAATTTCCAGTATTTTTTTTCTATTTTCTGAACGCAAACGCTCAATGGCCGTGTTTACAATAGACGAACGAAAGTAGCAATTTTTACATTATTAATTTCTTTAACAATTTAGAAAAATTACAAGTGTGCAGTTTACACGTGGGAGAAGCGAAACATCCAGAAAACTAAAGTAGACAAGAGTGGGGAGGCTAAGAATCACCCCAAAAAGAGGAGATTATTCTATCTCATTCAATTTTGCCTTATGCAATGTTCAACTGTTTAATTGTTTGTTGAGACGAAGGAGTTGTTGTTCCAAAATCATTTCGGTGTAAACTAAAATTAAAGCGATATACACGAGTACAAATTTTTAAATATTATAAAAACATCTTTTCACAAAATTAAATCATTTTTTTTCTGCATAAACCACAATAATAACATTTACCTTGTTTGCCAAAACTCGTTTGTTTTTTATGCTTATTTCAGATTAGAACTAGAATTTAATTAAAATCGTATCGAAAAATTGATTAGTTTTACAGAACAAAGTAATTTTATTTATGATCGCCTAGCTTTATCTGAACGTCCGTATTTAGCCACCTTTCTCGACACGTTGTCGGTTAATACCGTGTTGTTGTTTTTTAATATACTTTTTTTTTAAATTTTATCATTATGTAGGTATAATGTGTGTGTGTACTTGTGTTGTGATTATGTGTTGGTCTCATGAAGCCGCAACGGAGCGAAGTGATTCATTTGCCGGCACACTCATTACGGGGAACCCTGGCGGTAGTGGATGTGTTAAGAACGATCGCCTTAATTTAAAAAAATTAAAAATGTTTAGGTACATAAGAGGCCCTAGTCCTGAATCCATGGATCGAACATTATAGCAAAGTTTTTGAATGAAAGCAACAACAAAAAAATTTGGGAAAATCCATTTTTTTCCTAATCACTTTGTGGATAGACATTATATTAAATCAAACGAACACTTTGAAAACACTTTTTACGTTTTTATTACTGCGAGATGTGCTCAATTATTCTATTAAGAGGGAGTCCGCCCTGTTGAAGTTCGTATGATCGCAATTTTGATCTCAGACGTCAATAAGTCTACCACACAAATGATTTTGAGGGAAAAATGGTCTATGCAAATTGCGTGCTGGTTAGGTTCCCAAAATGCTGAAGACCAAAATCGTTTGGAAAGCGCTCGGATCTCTTTTTTTCGGTTTTTCCAACCAAGGCGAAGTTTTTTGAAGGTCAGCGGGGCGTGGATATCGTGTGACGTCACAGTTTTTATTTATGCTGGTTCAGCTGAGCTACGCTTGTGACGTCACTCAACCCTTTTGCAAAAAAAATGGCCGTTTTGATTTTGTCAGTTTTAGAGCGTTTTTAAAATCATATTGAATGAAAACATTAAAAAACAAACATTTTTAGTATGATGATTAAAATCAGAATAATGATATTTAAATATTCCGTACATTTTCAACAGAACCCCTCGTTTGTTGAAATACTACATTGCTTCTTTTTCTTCACCTGAAGCAACATTTGACCGGAAAACCTTTGGAGACCGTCTAGGACGCGGAGGTAGAGGTAATAGCATATTTGGCGGTGGAGTTCTGCGATAAGGGAGTCAAGGACCTAGTGCCACGGCTCACCAAGTCCATCGATCATACTGGGGACTATGTCGAAAGATGGTGGGGATATGTGCATTGACCGATTCTTGTGTAATGTTTGACGGAAATTGGAATTGGAAATGGGGAAAATTGTTTTGAGTAATTAATTATATTTACATTACTTCAACAAAGTATAATAAATCAGCAAGTTTTTATTATTGTGGTAGCTGTTTCTGCGTAATGTTATTATCAAACTGCGGTTACGCCATTAGACTAATATTTATATTTATTAATATTTTCGATAAAAACCGATTCACTTAGAAAACCATTGATTGCGTAAAACACCTACTGAGAAAATTTTGGTTTCCATCCATTTCAATGAATTTTTCTATTTTTTTTTTGATTTTTTCTTTATTCATTAAATACAAAAATAGGGTTACATTAGTGGATTTTTCGACCACCATGCTAGGCTGATGCCCGTGTTATGGTGGACGATTTATTTTATAACTACGTGAATACGTCATTAGCCATTCGTTGTTACCCGATTATGAATAAAAAAGAAAACGTATAATGGAGTTCGTCGAAGTAAACACAATATTTATAATTTGGGAAGCGTGTATGGGTACCGCCGCCCCATTAACCGTTTGTTTGATAAGCAACACCCCTGACATAGGTCACCCCCAGTGGTTCGCTACATTTGATGATTTTACAGGGGTGCCTTGGTTCTTGGGCTAAGGTTTGTCTAGTTTTTGGTAGCGAATGCATTTGCTCTCCTACTGCCTGGCGGGCCGGATCGGGAAAGACTGTTTCAGACAGACATAATCTAGACCTCTCCAGCCGGTCTCTCTCGACCCATCGTCTTGCACCGAGGAAGCACTTGCAGTTGGAGGAAAGGATCCACACGTCTTTCACTCCTAGACACACTCACCCCCAGATTTCTATCCACCCCACATACCTTTTTCCTTCCAGATCTTTCTCTCGTTCTTTTCCCTAAATAGATCCTCCATACAGCATCCCCAATATGACACCTGGAAAGGTTTTTTCCCTCAGGGCCTCCTGTGTGGAACTAGAAAGTCGCTTTCCTTTCTTTTGCCTGTTTATTTTAAAGTGGTTTGAAGATTGGATAATAATTTACAAAAAAAAATATTTTTTTTGGATTTCGTAGGATTCGAACCTCCGCTCGCTGGATTTCTCTGTCCGCTGAGATTTGCTACGCACTATACCGCTGAGCTATGGGACGCTGGCGGCGACGCGCGATTTTGTCGCATTATATTAGAACCGACGACCTGTCAAATAATAAATTTTAGTTAGTTAAATTTTAATTTCAAATCACTAACGGGGCTAAAGAAGTTTCACTTCAAAAAATGCAATAAAAAATTATTATTTTTAATTTGTATCAACGGTGTTAAGCCACCCTGTGGCCAGTAGATACTCGACGAAGCCTCACAGCGGCCGCAGACCGCGGGGCGAGTTGGACCACACCTCCAGAGTCCGGAGCGCTGGTCACTAGGCACCGGGCAGTCCGGCCTCTGATAGCTGATCGCTGATCCCCCGCTGCTTCTTTACCCTTCTCTACCCTCTGCACCTCTCCAGTTGGGAAGCAGTAGTGATGTGCATCCGGGAATATTCCCCGACCATATACAGATTCCCTGAAATCTGGAATTATTAATTTATTAATGAAGTTATTATAAAATCTCCAAAATTGAATATGTTTTTTTGTTGTTTTTTTTTTTATTTTTATTTTTTTTTTTTAATTTTTCTTTATTCATTAGATTTTTCATTACATACATTGGGGATTTTTCGACCACCATACTAGGCACATGCCTGTGTTGTGGTGGTCGTTATCAGTTATGAGCTTTCAAAATGAACACGGGTAAAACGTGTACAATTGTGTATCATGACGTCACACAAGACACGATTCAGTTTAATTCATAATAATAATGTTAGGTCAGCAGTACTGCCGCGCCTGTCATTGTATTTATTTTTTATTTACATCTGTGTATATATATATGGTTTTTACATGTGTTTAATTGTGCCTGTCTCAATAGGGATATCCTGTGTCGAGATAGGCTACTTTACGAATGATTTATTTTAAAACAATTGGTGCATTTTTCGATAAGCTTAAGTTCGTGTTATTTTTTTTTAATAAGTGGGAAGCAACAATATTTTACAAGATAGCCCTATTCAAAATTGAGTTTATTACAGTCTCACCTACATTTTTTCTAACAATTATTATAAGTAATAATTATTAGCCTGAAACACTCATCTACATTGAAAACATTTCCCGAGAAAAGAAACATTCCGCCAACGGGACTCGAAAAATGTAAACATAATTTGTCTCGACGCCACCTAGTGAGAGATTTAGCTCTTACAATGCCTTTCTCATATAAAAATAAAGTTGGATGTTTGCGTTTGGAAAAATGTAATAAACAGTAATTGTTGAATGAAACACTAGTATGTATTGAATTATTTGGCGGGCAGGAGATAAACCGACGTAGCTCGGTGGACAGAGCATTTGACCGGAAATCAGAAGGACGCGGGTCCGAGTCCCGTCGACGGCACGTATCTTTTCTCGGGAGATTTTTTCATACGTAGATGAGTGTTTCAGGCTAATAATTATTACTTATAATAATTGTTACCCTTTGTGTTATGCATACAAATCTTGTCTTAAACATTAGTTTATCAATTAATTTTTTTTTTTTTTCTAATGAGCAATCGAGTTGTAAACTGACGCTCACCCATTCCGATTAAAAAGTTGTTTATTCACACAAACTTTAATTAAAATAAAACATGTGAACTATACGAACTTTCAAATAAGTAGATATCTAGTTTGAAACGATACAAAATTGTTTTGGTCATACTAGAGACCCAATTTAATGCTAAACGAATCCGGACTATCTTGTCAGTTTTCTTGACCTGTATTTATCAATCAGACTTTCTACGGCACCTTCGGCTCCGGGTATTTGATTTGTTTCTTTGATTACCATTCAAGTGCGATCCACAACTGCGGTGAATATCATTTAAAGTTAGTGCATCGCCGCACTCGGCCCTCGGGGCTACGGAAATGCCAAAGGAGTTCCCACAACTAGTAAAATGTTCCGAACAGAACTATTCCATTGCAAGTAAGCAGTAAGATGAATGATGACAAATTGGTCGTGTTAACCTTGTCCATTTCAAGAATGAATGTTTACGTATTTGTTTCGTTAAAAGAGAGAAACATTTTCCCAAAAAGGAGGGCGTTACATATATCTTATGGTTCTGGTAATTGCTCTTGGATAAATAATTGCAAAAGCTTACCTTGTTTGAGTGCAGTCGACGCAGGATGGCCGATGCTCAGTATTCTTTTAATCCTTCGAAATTTGGCGTATTTTTCAAATGGTCAAAATATTTCCACTTTATAATAAAATGCAAATAAAGGAATGTTTCTAAACATTTCCGAAAACTAAAAACTGTTTTTGATAGGTGATGAAATACGCTTTCAAATTTTATAATTCGAAATAAATATATAATTTTTGAAATATAAAATTTATGCATCCAAACTTTAAAAATGCCTAACCTTACGTTTTTTCTAACTAAAATTACTGTAAACGGAAAAAAAAACTCCTACATATTTTATTAGAAAAATGTATTGTAAACGGTATTGTCGCTTCACTTTTTTGTCGGTCCATGTGAAAATAATTCATAAAAAATTCCCAAAGTTAAAATTTTATTTTTTCAAATTGCGATTCAAAACTTTGGCTTTATCAAGGATCAAGGTGTACATTTTACTTTTTTGGTGGTTATTTTGTAAATTTGAAAATAAATCGTGGCATTTTGCCCTTCTAACACCGTTTAGAACATATTTCTCACTATGATAGTAAGTGAGCTGGGACGAAATTGATTTCCTGTGATGAAACGAGTTAATAATGGCTACTATTTCAAATCGCATAATTGAAAATCTCACTTCTTTTATTTATTCATTTAAATTATTTTTTCCACGTTCTTTTTCAATGATCGTATAAAGTTATTTTTTGTTTTATTGCATTGAATGAATCCTAGATCATCATAAGCGAGACTCTCAAACCCGTTTATAAATATCTCATAAAAATATTCAAAAACAAATACAGTCATTCAATATTATGTCAATTGACGCCTTCGCACTTCCGTATGCATGTGGCCGTAGCCTCTCCGCTATAATTTATGCAAATATGCTAAGAAGGTAGTCATGACATTTATTTTCTCTCAAAGTAACTAACACCTTCCATCGCCTGAATGGAAATTTGAGTCATCCGCATAAAGGCTTTAGCCATTGCGTATTTGTTGCAGATATTGATTTCAGACAGTATGTGAATGGGTTACGATGTCAATATTTTTTTAATGAATAAATATTCATTTGTATGGTGCAAACTCCGAAGCGAAGTAAGGCGCTTCCAATCTAATTGTTGATTCCCTACGAACAATATTTTTTCGTTCATCAAAAATTCCCCAAAATATTGGGATGATAAATAATGGATCCAAAGAGTGATACCACGAAAACAATTGTTCGTTGAATTCGTAAAAATAAAATAAAGATTTTTGACCCTTATTCGCATTTAAATGCCAAATTTCAATGTACATAAAATGCCTAATCTCAATTTTTTTTTCAGTATTGCAATCGTTTCAACTCCACATCATTTTTTGAAGTGAAACTTCTTTAGCACCGCTGTGATTTGAAACTCGATGAAACGGAAATGAGTGACATTAAAAAGAGACAAACACATACATCTACTTATAGGATTTAGTCTACGAGAGAAAGGGTTAGCAGTAAAATATTTATTTAATTGACGGGTACTCGGTTCCAACATAATACGATAAATATCGATATATTATAAATTAAAGTTCTCCGCCGTGTCTGTCTATCTGTTCGCGATAAATTCAAAAACTACTTAACCGATTTTCATGCGGTTTTCACCAGAGTAATGCATAAGGAAGATTTAGGTATATAATTTATCAAGGTTTTGTGTAAATTGATTGAAATATATAATATATAAAGGAGAATGTCTCTATGTGGTGGACGAGCGTGCTGGCAAGCGGGCGGTTTGGATTTGATTTGTATGCAAATCTACAGTTTTATCCCGAGGTTGATAAAATTTTGCACATGTGACGACAATATACCCTAAAATATATTCAGAATCTTAACAGCGTAAGTAAAGAAGCCGTGTATACAAATTGCGACCCGTGTATTGGACGGACCTACTGTCGAATTTTCCCTATCAAAGAAAAGAAGAAGAAGACAAATAATATGGGAATCAGTTAAGAAAGCATGCAAACGAAGATGCGGCACGGCGTATTGGACGGACGTAGATTCGACCTTTCCGCGGCGTTAATTTTAATTAATTCTGAACAACGTGTTACGAATATTTCAAATTTGTCACCATTTCGCACTCCCGAAGTTATTAATTCATCGTCTATAAAAATAAAATCTGGTGCTTACCGCTAACTTTATAGTTGAAAAAACGGGTTATAAAGTTTTAAAATCGTTGTACGTAAAATATATTAATGGTAAGGTATTGTTTTTATTAATCTTAAATACAAAGAACTCACATCCGCAGTGTTCTGTTGGAATAAAAAAAGTTATTATAGTTACAAATTTGCCGGAAATTATTAAAATGTGAGTTTTGAGCAAACAAAAATTATTAGGCTTGTGTACCGCCTTCAGAATTAAGTCCGAATGATATTTTACAACATTTAAATTCCTACGAATAATATACAATGTGACAAGTAACAGCAGGAAGCAAGTTAGATTTAGTCGTATCGCCTACGCACTAAATATTGGTACACAAAAGATCTGAAACAATAATAAATATTAATTATTTCTGACTCGATCCTATTGTGCTTAGTTGCATATTCGCTTTAACGATGAATTTATCTTATGCTGACTCATAAACAAAACAAGATACATTTATCGCCTAGTTTAATTAAAGAAACATTAAATTTAATCTGGAACACTTCTTTATATACGAACTACTAGCTATGCAGCAATATGCTCCTTGAAGATATTGACCAAGCAAAAACTGCGTTCATAGTTCATACTCTTATAACTAGTTTCGCCTAACTCTTATAGGCCCGGTATATCAGTTGATTATAAGCTCAGCTTGGTTGGAATGTCGAGCTTAGCACAGCTTGGAACATAATCCGTATATAAGTCGAAAGCCTAAATGTCACCAATATTACGTGTATTGTCTATGAATTTAATAGACAATACACTTAATATTGGTGACATCTAGGCTTTCGTATCTTCAATTATAAATATCCTCATCGGAACATCTCTATGCACCGGAAAACCGCGATATCACATGTTATTATGATCGCGATCTTTGAAAAACGACGGCATTTTATTTTTAGGTGGGTTTAATTTAAGAGTTAATTTTTTGATAAAGTTCCCCACTTCACTACACTAATTTAAATTAGTTTGTTTTATTGGAGCCAGTTTTTTTTTACATTAACTCCACACAGGAGGCCTTGAGGAAAATAATTTCCCTCAGGGCCTATGTCATCTTTGAGGATGCACTTAATTGCCAGTGCACTATTAATTAAATTAACTACTGAAAACACACTGTACTGACGTTAAAACTTTTTATATGCCTTATCAGACTATTTTTGATTGGTTATATTATCAATTTATTAATAACATCGTCATTCCTCATCGCTCAAAGAATACAATAGTCTATACTTGTAAAATTAGGTGTAGGTAAATAGTCTATACTTGTAAATATACGTAAATTTCGGTGGGAAGTATTCAAATATTATTTATGTAAACGTCAGATTTGGCATATGACTGCTAGCGCCTCGGCATCTAAAATAGGAACTATTCTGCGGCTTATCGAAGCTTGAGCGGTAGATTTAGCACGCTTAAAATTGTACGTGGAATGTCGTTCACAGCAAGGATACGAGCTGGCTGATAATAATATACCGGGCCATAATATGGCAATTTGCCAGCAAAGTCTAGCAAAGTAGCAAATACGTTATTTTGTTGGAAAATATTTTTGACATATTCTGAAATTATCAGGTTGTTTATTTATTTAACACTGGATCCATAAACTAAATAACTTTTCCAGTTTTTGGCAACTGAAATCTTTTTATTGTAGTTTCTTCAATGGACATGTTAGAGCGGTATCAACGTTGGCTCTGGGGAGTGGGGATAGAGGACAAGTGTTTAAAACCTTCCTGTGATAAATTCAAATTATTTAAATTATCATGATATTTTTTAAAAACCTATGTTTCTTCTGAGCCTCTTTACAGCGTAGAAAGTGCAGTCCAAATTGCTTTGGTGAATGACAATTCGCTCATAATTCATTGGCTTTGGCCATGTTTTGTAATCATTATGCTATGAGTAAGGTACCTGTACCATAATAAGCAAATCAGAGTTTGTAAATAGCCCCAGACTTGATGGGCGTTATACCCTTATAAATGTACAACAAAAAACACTAACCTTATAGAGCAATCGTCTGCTGCATAGGCGGCCGTATTTAATAATATTTTGTGACAGACCCAGGTTAGGTTATCAATGCAAGGTGATCCAGCAAGAGCAAAGTTTTTGTTTTTCACATTATTTGAGATATTCAAATTCTTTGCCAAAAGTACACCTGTACGACGTCTGTTGTTATTCCGCAGTTTAACACAGCACAGTATATTTTAATGACACTGTTGATACACAGAGACCGCCAAACAACCATTTTTGATGATATAAATATTTAAAAAATATTTCGAGATTAAAAACAAAGAACATATATGATGATGCCTAACCGGTAACTACCTACACCATTTATCATTCTCCTTCCATTCCCTATTTTCTTCCAGCTAACTCAATTCATCACTGGAGAACCAACATCACATTTCGACCACCATAACATGGAATCAGCCTAGCATGGTGGTAGAAAAATCCAATAATAATGTAACCATATTAAGTATGCAATGAACAAAGAAAAATTAAAAAAAAAAAAATCTGAGCAGTGTGTTGTCTTTCGTACGTTTGTTTGTAACTTTCATGAGTAATTATTTTTTAATGCAGTCGAAGAAGGGAGTAGGTGCAGTTTTTCAATCAACAACGTAAATCATGGAAATTACAATTATTAAAATGGAATAAAAATGGGAAAATCTTTTTTTTATTAGTAAGGTACTTGATATTATCATGTATTATAGTATCCTTATGCAGGTACACGCAGTACAGTTGCACAATGCACCTCCCAGTCCTCCCACGTGCATTTTATTATAGGTATATCCGTACGTTGACCATCGCCACCGTGCTGCATTTACCTACTGTAATGTACACTGAACACTGTATTGTAAGTACCTGGACCCGTTGTTATGGTAACGCACAGCTGATCCCCACAGAGTAGCTGACAATGGTTTCGGTATTGAGTGGGTATGCGGTACGTGATGCTCAAAATGCGGTATGAAGGTATACAGAATGGACGTGGTATGGGGTTTTGGGGTTTGTGCTGTGCACGTGGTAGATCCTCACTTACCTGGCGTTGCCCGGTGCGCATATTAATTCAACACCCGGCGTGTAGGTACTGTGGGGAGTAGGGATATGAGCGTGGGGGAGTATCGTGCTTTTGAGAATATCGATATTTTAATCTCCAATAATTATTGAACTCCATGTTTGATTTGTTTGTGAATGTTGACCTGAAAACTTTCTTATTACCTTTACAACTTTTGGTGGGTAGACACTTGAAGGGGCCATTTCTCTAATTGGCAATATTTCTCTACTAAATATATTGCATTTATACACCTTTCATTAGCGATATCTGTCGTACTAATTTCGGTTATCGGTGCTTCAGTGTGTGCGTGAAGAGATGTTAAACATTCCTGCGTGAAGTTTTTCACGTTTAGTAGACTTTTAAATTTATGAACTGGAATTACAATTCTCAGCGATAACTTATGCACCAAAATTATTTCATCTGAATTAATTAGTAAATAACAAATATTATAATCAATAATTATCAGCCTGAAACACTCATCTACATTGAAAAAATCTTCCGAGAAAAGATACTGGCCGCCAACGGGAATTGAACCCGTGTCCCTCTGATTGCTGGTCAGCTGCTCTGACCACTGAGCTATGGCGGCTTATCTAATACCCGCCAAATAATTCAATATATACTAGTGTTTCATTCGACAATTACCTATTATTACATTTTTCCAACTGAAAACAACCAACTTTATTTTAATAATAATAGGTAATTGTCGAATGAAACACTAGTATATATTGAATTATTTCCCGGGTATTAGATAAGCCGCCATAGCTCAGAGCAGCTGACCGGCAATCAGAGGGACACGGGTTCAATTCCCGTTGGCGGCTAGTATCTTTTCTCGGAAGATTTTTTCAATGTAGATGAGTGTTTCAGGCTGATAATTATTGATTATAATATTTGTTATCTACCCTTTGTGCTATGCATAAAAATCTTGTTTAAACGTTAGTTTATCAATTAAAAATAATAATTAGTAAATAATTCTTTATTTGAATTTGTGTTTCTTTTGTTTAAATTTATGGAAAAAAGTATTATTATATTGCAAATAAAATTGACAATATTGATTTATGAATACTTGGAAAATCACACACTTCACAAATCACACACTTCACAAATCCTACAATTATAATATCGGGTTATTTTCCACAGATCTGCGCTAGTATTATTGTAAAATAATGTCACTATTCTCTTATTTTGATTAAAAAATACGCACTATATAGGAGGAATGTTTTATTCCATTTCGGCTAACTATTAACAATTTAGTGGGCGGGTATGGGTACCGCCACCCCGGGAACCATTTATAGGATAACCAACACCATAGGTCACCCCAAGTGGTTCACTACGTTAACAGGGGTGCCCGAGTTCTTGGGTTGAAGTTTGTCCGGGTCTTGGCGGCGGATGCGTCTGCCCACCAGCTGCATGGCAGGCCGGATCGGAAGAAAATGGCTGAGAGAGTCCCTATGACCTCCAGCCGCACTCTTTGGGAACATCGCCTTGCACCGCAGTGGTAGGAATGGATTCATACGTCGGTCACTCCTGAACATATTGACACCCGGTTTCCTACCCCAAATACCCTTTTCCTTCCCAAAACTTCCTCTCCTTCCTTTTCTAAAAACACCCTCCACACAACATCCCCAAATATGACATAGGTCCTGAGCTCCCGTGTGGAGCTAATATTAAAAAATATATGTTATATGGATGTAGGGTAGACTGGGGACGATTGAAACACGTTATGATTGAAACATCTCAATTTACTCGAAAACTATAATACCTAAGAGTGTGATACAATACTCGAAACTCCGTCAGGTCTGTTGGGACGTTTCTACAAAAGCGCAGTAGCCGGCGAGTGACTCAATCGTGCATAGGGGACATTATTGAATTTCGCACTAAAACGTAAATATTTAAGACATTATTGCTTATCTTATAACTCATTTTACTCTCGCAATTTGACGAAATGTTTCATTACATTCTCTTCTTTATCTATTTAAGAGTATTTATAATGCATTTGCGTGGCGTTAATGTCTATTTAAAAGGCATGTTTTGACTTTGAAGCAGAAAATGCAGCGTGGGGATGTTTGAAACAACTCGTGTGGGGATGATTGCAACGTTTCAATCATAACCATGTTTCAATCGTCCACACTGAGAGAAAATTTAAAAGTTATAATGAAAAAAGGTCAGAAATTTAAATCATTAAGTATTATTCAAATTCAAATCATCAAGTCTAATGTACTTCTGTGATCTTTAATGGTGAACGTCTGTGATCTTGGTTGATGAAGTCGATCTCATTCGACCAAATTCGACGTCACACACCCTCACGTGACAATTTCGCAATAACATATCTTTATTGATTTTCTTACATTTATAACAAAAAAAAATCAACGTTAATAGTATACATTGTTTTATCAATTATGTAAGTAAAAAACAACAGAGAAAAAAATTATGTTATGAAGAAAGTGTGTTCCCCTTCTCAAGAAACCGAGGTTGCAAACTATGCTAAAAAAACAGCCAACATTTACCTATTTTGGGCTATCTTCAAAAGATTTAAGACAATTGGCATTTGATTTGACCACACAAGGCCAGATTCATCGTACACAAATGGGATGGCCGGAATAGAATGGCTCGGAGGATTTTTGCGCGCCATCCAGAATTTATTATCTATAAGATGTGCCCAAGCCACGAGTAGGTATGGCACAAGCAACATGTTTTAATTGACATAATGTTGATGAATTTTTCGACAATTTAGCGAACGTTATGGATAGTTTTAAATTTGAACCAAAGGACGTCTATAACGTAGATGAGACCGGTGTCACAACTGTTCAAAAACCTAATCGGTTTATAGCCAGGAGAGGAACTCGGCAAGTAGATAAGAGTATAGTAATAAGTAGAAAGAGCAGTAACGTCGGCCGAACGAGGAACTTTCATAACTGTCTGTAGCGGCAAATGCAATTGGCAACTCAATTCCGCCGATGTTCATATTTCTACGTATCAATTAAGCCATTTCTTAAAAGATAGTCCGATTGGTAGTATCGGTACCACGAACAAATCTGTCT
Source organism: Limnephilus lunatus (assembly GCA_917563855.2). NCBI lineage: Eukaryota > Metazoa > Arthropoda > Insecta > Trichoptera > Limnephilidae > Limnephilus > Limnephilus lunatus. The sequence goes on from OU830599.1 coordinate 4,195,994, forward strand.
GGATGCAAGAAGAAGATTTTACCAAATTTCTTATTCATTTTCAAAAATTCACCATTTCGTCCTTAGATCGCAAAGTTCTTTTATAACTTGATAATCATTCATCGCGGTCGAATCCTACGAAATCAAAAAAGAACATTATTTTGTAAAATCAATATTTAGTCTTCAAACCATTCCAAAAGGTACAGGCAAAAAAAACTACACACCTAGAGACTCCGAAGAAGAAACCACAAACAAGATGACCAATGTATAGGAAAAGGTGCACTGGAATCCGAGGACAAAAATATGAAAAAAAATCACCCTTCACATTGATAAAAAAAGTGCTTCGTAGTCTCCACTCTTGTCTACTTTGGTTTTCTGTATATTTCACTTCTACCGCATGTGAATTGCACGCACATCCAGATTTTTCTTTTCTTTTAATAGATAATATTTACTTGTTTAATAGATTTTAATGCCACTTAACAGATTATTTTTTAAAAAAAAATCTAAAATATTGCGATATTTTGTATAATGATGTCACATCCCAAACCATAAATTCAATAAATTTTTATTTTTTTGACTTCTTAATTGTTTAATTTTACACACAAAAAATGCTCTTAATTCAGAGGTAAATTCTACATTGTTATGATTGAAACAGTGTGATGGTTGAAACAAGCACTTTTGTATGAAAGCAAAAAACTTATTTTTAATACCGTTCTATTCTGCTCCAGGATAATATCGCAGTAAAAGTATGTTGATTATGCCAAATACTCATAATAAGTATAACTAAGAGCACGTAAACATAAATAATAAAAAATATATTTAAAGTTGTTTCATTTCAAGACATTTATGTTTATAATTTTTTAAATACTTGTGATATGTTTAATCACTATTCATGATCTCATTGAGTACTGTTTTAATAATGAAAATGTTGAACATTGATTAAAATTATTCCAATTATTCCATAGATATTTAGAGTGTTTCAATTATCCCCACATACTGTTTCAATCGTCCACACTATGGGGATAATTGAAACAGTTTTCCCCATCGTCTTTAAGTGGTCATTGTAGCTTACCTGTACGAGTTGTAACCATACAATAAATTTAATTTGATAACTAGATAAACCATAGAACATCTGGTATAAACATCTTTTCCATAAATACATAAGAAATATTACTAGGCCTAGTTAAAGTAAAAGTGTTTCAACCATCCCCAGTCTCCCCTAATTGGTATTTGAAATACCTAATGTACCTACGCAATGACAAAATTACCGGATAAGGAGTAATTTAAATGAACTTTACTGTTATCTTGATAAAAGCATATTTGTTATAGTAGTTTAAAATTTATCATGTGAAGAGTTATTAAAAAAATAATTACCGGCGTCACAGAGGTTGAACTTAGCAAGAGGCCCTAAAACTCCAAAACTTGCATGATCCATCCCATATCCCGTTAAGATGAAAAATAAACTTTTAAGCACTTTGAACCTGTATAAATAACTTCTCTCGTCTCATTTAGCAAAGTTGAAGATGTCCAGTCCTCAAGTTTTATCCATTTGAATAACTGCATTCCACACATAACGATAAATGACCAAAGCACATTTTTACAGAATGCAGTAGCTGTCGATATGCGATCCCCTCATCAGAAATGCGAGCTTTTATGAACTTTTAACGTGAATAGTTCCCAGAAAGCCTCGCATCTGCCGCTAGGAGGATTACTTGCTAACCTAAACCATTTATTTTAATTGACAAAAATATTATGTATCTGGCTTTGGAAGGATTAGGGATTTTACTCACATGCCTACCAGTGGCGGTCCATGAGTTTTCAGTGAGCTAAAGTGCTAAGATTGAAAAATACGACGTTATTGATGTTGTTGTAGCTAAAAACGATTTTTTTTTCAAAATCTTTACAATAACATCAACAACGTCGTATTTTTCAATCTTAGCACTCTAGCTCGCTGAAAACTCACGGACCGCCACTGATACGCTCCACTCTAGAGTACCCGCCATACTATTTTACTAGTGTTCGTAGTAGCTATACTACGGTTTGACGTCAGTTGCACGCTACTAACTACTAAAAACGTTAATTTGACATCATTGCAGCTGCTTAGCAGCGTTCGTTGGGTGAACCCAAATCTTCTTTTAGATTGTTTTTATGCTAATAAAGATAAAGAAGAACAATATAATTGTCTTCGTCACTAAAGTCACTTAATATCGTATTAATTCCGCGGATGCACGTGAAAAAATGATCAAATTTTGAATATTTCGGGTACCTCCGTATGCGGAAACCAGTATTAAAGAGTAGCATGTAGGTAGGCTACTTGTGGTTGCGTTAGAGCCCGTTCACACTTCCGTCGTAAAAACGGAGATGGGTTCCGTCATTACGACGGAGGCCCTAGCCGCTGTAGTGGCTCTATGGAGCTGTTCACACTTGCCGGATCCGGCGTGAAGACGGATCCGTTATTTTTTGCCGGAGAGTTCGCCTACACAGAGTGTCCGTCGTGAAGCCGGAAAGGAACGCGCTGGCTCATACATTTCAATGGAGCTGTTCACACTATACGGCGGGACGACGGATCCGTTTTGAACCCGCCACACCCCGCTTCACACTTCACCACCGCCCGATCCCAGACGCAAGCGAGCAGGCAAATTGTGTTTTTATGGGGCGCGCGTTTGGCGTTTATAATATTATTATATAATATATAATTTGTTCGTTCCAGAATGCGATTTTTTCTATTTAATCTCAAGAAAATATTTAGTCATATCATTCATGTTTTTTAGTCATTTTAGTTATAATAATTGCTGGATGATTTTCGCGTACTTTCTCCTTTTCAAGTATGCAAACAAAATATTCTCCCACGGTTTTAACAAATAAGGTCCGACCCCTGAAGTAATTTTATGGCTGGTATTACATCAATACATTCCCGATTTGGAAGAAAAAGTTTATTATTTAAATTGTTTTATTTTGAAGTAGGTATGTGTACATTTCAAATAGCACCTATAACTATTTATGACAGCCCCAATGGAAAGTTTTTGCTGTCGGCCTTTTACGGCCCAAACTAAGAGGAACTTTTATAATAGTAAAATTTGCAATATTTGCATTGCGCATTGCGCAGTGCGCACAACCGTCTACTAAAGAATGATAAAATGTTTTGGTCGTTGTTTTCGTAGAGTAGGATAAGTCTTGAAAACGGAAGTGTGAACAGGGGCCTAGGGCTTCCGTCTTAACGACGGAACCCCTCTCCGTTTTTACGACGGAAGTGTGAACGGGCTCTTACAGTCACGTAGCTTGTAAGCATCTCCATGTACAAAGGGCCTAAGTATTCGTGAGTGATTTTTTATTTGCATTGCGTCAAGCCACAGAGGGCTTTCTGGGAAAAATGTATATTTGTTATTACGCAAGCCGTTTCTGCAATAGCTTAACCTAAATGCTGATTGGGCCTGGTTTAAATAAATTTTCCTTAAGTACAGTTCACTTAAGTACGATAAATAATTTCAAAACGTTTATTGCGTTATCACGTGGTCGTTGACAACGCTGATGTGAGAATAAAAGAATTAAATTTTTAAGTACGTCTTATAAATCATTCAACGTCTTACTTGCCATTGCTTATGCACATAAGTTTGTTGCAAGCGATGTTAAGATTATATTCACACTATCTTTTCGGGATTCGTCGTGGGTTTACAGACAACAGCTGGCCATATATTTTTAACGATGTTTAAAATAAAAGTTGATTTGGCAATTACTACCTCAAATAATTTTGAGTTCAGTTTGATAAACATTTCCTGAGTATGTGAATGAAACAATGTTTAACTTTTATTTAATTTTTTGTCAACTCCATATAGGGCCAACGTCATATTTGGGGGTGTTTTGAGGATGGGGTGCTTTGATAAGGGGGTGTTAAAGACAACATAGGATAATAAAGAGACAACGAAAAAATAGAATTGAAAGTGTTCAAAATAGATTTTTAAGGTATCTCAATTTCCGCTCTTTTCGATCTCATGTTAGTAATGAAGACTCTGCAAAATTCTTCAAAATACAGACGCTAACTTGTCGAAGAAATACAGCAGATTCAGTAATGCTATTTAAAATTACACGTAACTTAATCGATAGTCCTGATCTTCTTCAAAGCCTATCATTCCACGTTCCAAATCGCAACAGTAGACAGTCGCTTACTTTGAATCTCCCTCTTTGCAAGACTAACTCCAAATATAACTCATTTATCTACAGATCCACACATTCCTTTAACCTAAATTATCATCACATTGACATTTTTAACTCGACGTTATGTGAAATAAAACGAAATCTCACTAAGCAACATGACTCAAACTAGGAAGTTCAATCCCTATATATTCCCGTCCTTTGCCTCTTAATCCTATTCCTATGTTCCTCCTCCCCCCCCCTCTTATTTTCATATATTGTAACTAAAAATAAATTATTTAAGAAAATAACTTTATAATGTCACACTTTATCATTCACCCATCAGTGGAAAGTTCATAATTGGCATAATTAACATCTATTTATTGTATTATTTTGTAATCTCTGATTTGCTGTCAACTTTCTCTAAAATAAATAAAAAAATAATAAAAAGTAATAAAAATAATTAAATTGTACAAATATTAAAAACATTTTATTTTGTTGAGCTTATTCCGGTGGTAATTGAAAAATTCTAATTAAGACAAGCCACCATAAATGTAATAAAATAATATAGAACAATACAACAATTATTATATAAAAACACAACAAAAACTCATGACATTAAAAATTTAGAAAACTTATTTTTAAAACGACAAAATAGTGAAGTGATAATAAGTTCGTAATACATGTGTCTAATAAAATATGTACGTGTTTTTATATTTTTTCGTTATCACTAATTTTAGTTAGAAAAGACGTAAGTTGAGCCATTTTTAAAACGTTTTATGTTTACATGCAAACATTTTATGTTTCAAAAATTATATGTAGGTATATGTATTTTGATTTTAAAAAATTTAAAGCGTATTTTTTATCACATTTAAAATCGTTTATTATTGTTTTTTTTATCAAAAACAGTTTTTAGTTTTCGGATGCGTTCAGAAATATTCCATTTATTTGCATTTTATTGTAAAGCGGAAATATTTTGTCCCTCTGACAAAATATGGTCGAGGTTTTAACAAGAATTTTGACAACGATTTCAAGCACTGCAATGTTACAAATATTACCTCAAGGCCTCAAGTTAAGAATTAGCTTAAATCTTTAGTTTTTTTTTTACATTAACTCCACACAGGAGGCCCTGAGGAAAATAGTTAGAGTTAATCAATTGCCAAAAAAAATCTTATGTCTAATGATATGGCTTTTAAAAATTCATTACGCACAGGTCAGTGAATACAATCAATGCATATTTTCTTGGTGGTTTAATCAGTTTTAAATAACCAGCGATTGCTAAAAATTCCAATGCTATAAATGCCTTATCTCGGTACCGATTAAAAAAGCCGCGGTTAATCCGATTGCTTCACGTGTAATCATATTAACGGCCTAATAAACTGGAACATATTTTAATTCCACGCAATTTTGCGCTTATCGCCCATACGGATGTGTTAAATAAGAGGATAAATGACACGGACGTAATTTCAGAGGTTAACCTTTTTATTTCCATACCTCCGAATGAATAAGACGTGGGGCGTTCCGGCTGGCCCCGAAATTAATTCCGCGAGTACTTACCTACACGTGGGGTGGGTGCCGGTGCATGCTGTTGGTGCTCGGGCCTGGTGTCGGTGCTCGGTGCTAGGGTTTGCGAATCCCACATTCCACAAATCCCGCGGGATTGCGGGACTTTTATTAAATTGAGATAATCCCAACTTTGTTGACATTTCTATCGTCCAATTGATTAATCAGACATTTTCAAATATATAGTTTTGAGATAATGAGGAAAACAGTATTCGAGGGTTCGCCATAAATCATAATATTATTGTTCTAAAAACTTGTTTCAAAATTTTGTAATTTATGGTGTGTGTGTGTGTGTGAATGATTGTATATATATGTAAGTATTATGTTATCAATGTTGTGTTTGTCTTTAATTAGTGATAGCATCAATTATGTTCAGTGTAATTGTATCGTGAAAGCTTTGATGTAAATCACTGTTGACAAACCTAATAAAAAAAAATTATCGTTCATGTGTTTTACGTATTAAATCTATAAAACAACACCGGAAGGCATAGCAGTCCGGTATATTAGTATGATATTTTGAAATATCCTACTAGTGACCCAGAAAATATCAACAGTGTTTAGAATTCTCCACAAGTTTTTTCTGCAATATAACTGAATTGGTGGTGTTTATGAGTAATTTTAGATATTAGATAGAGGGTATTCTTTTACATATAACTACATACTCAACTCAAATTTAGATAATAATAAATAATATTTGGATTATTTGAAATATCACCTCAAGGATGCTGTACAAACTTAAAATATATTTCTTTGAGCAACTTATGACTACAAATTGCATCCACCGGTTCATCGATCACTGATATAAAACTATCTGTACAATGATTTGACCAATAAACTCGGTGCTGCGTAAAAATGTACATATATTGTTTTATATATACTCTGTAAAGGCAGAAAATATTTGGACGATTGATTTATTATTATTTTGTATCAATTATGTTTGATACTAGTATATTATAAAAAAATAATATGCTTGAATAAATATTAAGTCGGTACTTTTCGTATCAATCATTTTTGGTGCTTGTAATATCATAAAAAAATATTGAAAACGTTATGTTTGATAAAAAAAATAAGATCATAAAAATACAAGGATAATCCTGTTACCCATTCTAGAAAGGTCATTACTGACTTCTGGCAGAGCCGCTCGCGTTACACGTGATATGCAACTCGCAAGCAAGATCAAAAATGAAAACAACATGTTTTTGGTATAAAATTAGCATTATTTTTTAATACCGCATCTGTTACGGTCAAAAATTGCTGAAATCCCGCGGGATTGCGGGATGCAGGATTGCGGGATTGCAAACTCTATTCGGTGCCCAGTGCTGGTGTAACTATAATAATATACATTTACTTTTATCTCTGAAGGTAGTTAGCGCGATCCTTTGAGAGAAGGCCGAGAAAAATGAGAGGCGTATTTCTCGCCCAGAGGATGTAGCAAACGAAGTACACAGGTATAACTCGGGGTGACCAAAGATACCTTATACAATTTATATATTCACCACGAGAGTTTTTTATCCTGATTGTGAAACCAAAAAAAAAGTATAATTCTAATAAAAAATATTTTAAATATGTATCGACTTATTCTTATTGTGAATTTCAGAGGCCACATAATCTTGTTGTTTATTGTAAGATTAACTCCCCGTCGCGTCGTATTGACTGCCTCTCTTAAAATACGCAAACAAATGTTACTAAAAAGTTTATGTAGTTTTAAAAGACTCAAAAAATGTATTTAGGAAAAAGAGAGTTTAAAGATCTAAATTGGGCAGATTATTTAATAAAATAAATACCTGCATATGGAAAAACTGTTCATAAATCGACAATTCGACAAATTTCACCATTTTCAAACCGTGATCATTTTTGACAAATTGACGTTTTTTTGACGAAATAGAAAATCTTTTTAATTGTTGGTAGGTATTATTTCAATATTTCGATGTTATTAATTTTTAAAAAAATATTCGTCCCAACTGCGATAATTTCATAAACCGACTTTTCAAAATCTTATAATTGATGTCAGTTTTCTTGGTAATAACCGACAAATAAGCTTCAATATTAAATTTATAGCACAAAGCAAACCCACTCTCGAAGCTTGGTCACCTGAACTTAAATTCGTAAAAATAAAAGCCTTCCGTCTCGTGGGGATGCTCTTCTGGATTTTTTAATCTCCAAAGTAATTACGCTTCTCGGATCTGATATCTCCTTATTTCGTCATCTGCGAGGAAAGTAATCCAGATTTCTGGAATCTTCGTTAACTATATGTTTCCTTATCACATGACATATTTAAAAAGAAAGCTTGTCTCTTAAACTTGACATACTTTATTTAATTGGATACAAAGTTTATTTCACATTTATCAACTTTATAGAGGGTCTGATTATATTTGCCTTTTATGTAATGTTAAGCATGTTACGGATTTTGTTTATTATTTTCTCTTACCCTGTGTGACCGAGTCAGAAGACATTTTGATGTCTGAAGACCACATTTAACTGCACACGATTAACTTTTACGATTAAAAAGTTTTTTTGCAGAAAAATATTGGAGTTTTAACTGCTTTACTACGTGGTTATCTTTAAAATTAGCATAGCTTTCTGTTTTCATTATTCACGTGTATACGGCAAGACAGGAGGTATTTATAATTTATAGTGAGAACCATACAACAAGTTCAGAGAGATTGTCAAGTCATAAAACGTAACACGATATCGCGAAGAAATCCAACAACCGCAACAGATGTCAGCAAAAACAAGATCTATTACAATCGAAAAATCCATTAAATTGTTTTCATGACTTCCTCTCGTCGATCACACGTGTTTTGGATGCTCATCGGAAACCTCCTCGCCTGAGAGTGGTCAGATCTACTGGTTCTTAAAGAAAACTAGTTGGTTGTACATACGCTATTATAAGTGTGAGCAAGTTACTTTACAATAAATTACTATCCACCGCGAGATGCTCAGTGGGCTCAGTATGATACCAATGTTTAAGTCATGATGTGGACATAACCACTAATAGTAGATTAATTTATTGATTTCTTGAAGGGAAAAAAATATTTGTTCATATGAAGCAAACATTTTGTGATGTGACACATAAAGCTATATCACAGTAAACACCACTTTTATTATTTATGTACTTAAGAGCGTATAACCAGAGAAAACCCGAAATATGTCATTTTTAAATCAGTGTTTAGACGTATTGTCTCTTTTCCACAAAAAAATATAAATTGGTTTCGAAAGATTTTTCTTTTATCTAGTAAACGTATGTTTAAATTTTCAGAAAAAATGTTAACTTTTAGTATAATAAGGTTGTAACATAGGTCGTTGGCGGATTTCTTAAATTTTCAAATAAGTACATTTATTATGCAACACCCATTTCAAATCATATAATCATGCAGTAAAATAAATAAATGCATTATCCGGTAAACGTATGTAACAGAATTTTAATTTAAGTTAAAATAAAATTGGTCCGTTTGTGTATTTATTTGCGCACTTACTAACTAATTTATTGCAAATTTTTTTGCATTCTTCTTTTGCTTAGACATTATTGAAAAATGATAAATACTTATGATAAAAAAATAATGACAAAAAGTACATAATAGTAATATAGTCACGCCTTTCAGCATTTTTGGATGCAGGTATAAATTAAAGCAACTTTGGAATGAAATAAAATCGATATTGAGTTATAATTTTTAAAAGCTGGTACGGAGAATAATTAATATTTCTCATTGGAACCGCCCTCTGCGATCGTAAGAACATTTTTCGATGAAATGTGGATTTTCGGCCGCTGGCTGCTTATACTCCCTTAACCCCAAATTTCTACAGATTTCTTGCATACCCCCCTAAAATAAGTTTTTGAGCTCTTAAAAAAATATATGTTATTTTTGAAGATAATATCTATACATTCCCCACGCCAAAACGCAAATTTTATGAAATTCCATCGATAGAAAAAAATCGCAAAGTATGCTCCGAAAATTATTATTTTCACGTCTGTTTCAGTTATTTTACAATTTATATGTATGAAAAAATTCACAGTGTTTCTTTAAATGCTGTTTTAGACAACCTCCAAGAGATGTTTGTATTAAACATTTTCACAATTTTCGCTTCAATTTTACCGCTCTAAATATTAGCGCACTCTCTCCAACATTCGTAATTACATATCTCTTCATCTTGTTCTTTTTGAGCAGGGATACGGCGCCTTAATAGCTTCTTCAGGGCAGTACAATAACATGTGTTATGATTGTTTTGAATAATATAGGTATTTTGCTTTCACAATGGCTGAGGAGGGGGTAGGGTTAGATGGAGGTTTGGTGATCACCAAAAATCTTATAGATATTATAAAGGCGAAAGTTTGTACGGATGTGTGTTCGTTACTCTTTCACGCAATAAATACCCAATGGAATTTAAAAACTATTTCACTAATCGAAAGCTACATTATTTGCTATAGCTAATAGGCTATATATATTGGTAATCTCTTTCGTTATGAATAAGCTTTGGCGTTATGAAATTATTTATTATACTTTTATTGGCAAAGCGTGTTGCCAAGTAAATGTTTGATGTTGTCTGTCATTTTGTTTAGGTTACTGTGGAGATTTTTTTGATAGCAAAAACTCAAATACGATTATTCTAATATGAATATTTAGTGTAAAAATATAAAATAGGTACCAATCTACATTTCACCTACTATTATGAATTCGAAACGGCGCGTATTTTATTGTTAATTTATTTCTGGAAGGGGTGGGGGTAGTGGAGTGTGGCGGTGGGGCGGAAGGAGTGGGGGGGGGCGAATATGCGAAAGAAGCCGGGGGCAAAAGCTAATATTGCAATATAAGGAGATGTGCTATCCGCAGTTTTTACTAGGTGAGACTGCCCAACCGGGTGTCGCCGGTGTTTTTTTACCAATTAACGAATAAACTAAACGAATCGCTAAACTAAATGAACGAATAAACTAAACGAACGCTAAACTAAATGAACGAATAAACTAAACGAACGCTAAACTAAATGAACGAATTCTTTCCGTATTCATATTCATACCTATATTGTTAACCAATATTAGTGCACACCTTCAAAAATTCAAGGAAATGAACAAATTCTTTTCGTATGCAAACTACCCTGATTAGGTAGTAGTTCGTCGACAGTTGCGCGGAAATCATAGCATATCTCTTTTGTATTTGAATATCTTTGGTAATCACTGATCATTTACCGAAAGTTGACGACCGTGGTATAGATTCTTTCGTTCTGGGAAATTTATTTGTTCACATGTATTCATAAAATATTAAATTAATAGGAATTTAATATTACTATGTAAAACCCGTTTTTCCTCCTTCATGTCAATCATGAAAATTTGAAATGCTGTAAAGGACAAAATGTAAAATGATCAAGAGAGAGAAAGCAAATTTAAAAAAAAAAAACGCCTTTTCATCTTTTGTTTTTGTGGGCCTATATTTATGGTTTTTTTTATTGTAAAATAACATTGAATAGATCTTTCAGCATACTTAACATTTAAAAAAAAAAATTAATTTAAAAAAAAAATCCTCTAAAAATGCACGCCGTAAAGTACACTCTTAATTCGACGACGCCAAAGATATTCAAAAACAAAAGAGATATGCTATGATGCCCGCGTGACTGTCGCCGAACTACGGCCTAGTGCGCGTAGTTTGCATACAAAAATAATTTGTCCGTTTTCTTGATTTTTTGAAGGTGTGCATTATTATTGGTTTACAATGTAGTTTGAATACGGAAAGAATTTGTTCATTTGGTTTAGCGTTCGTTTAGTTTATTCGTTAATTGGTAAACAACACCGGCGACACCCGGAAGCGCAGTCTCACCTAGTAAAAACGGCGGATAGCACATCTCCTTATATTTCAATATCTTTGGACGACGCAGATCGAAGCAGAAAAAAAGCTGAGAAAAATCACATATTTAAATCATTTTTGGATTTTTCCACTATCGATATGATCCGGGCCTCTTCAAGACTCGCATTCATGAAGCCCTCCCCTAACCCGCTCCTCAATGCTGCCCAACCGGGTGGCGACGTAGTTCCCCTGCCTTTTTACACTGCACGGACAGGGGCGCTCTTGTAAGGAGTGCTTGTCCGGTGCTTCCTCATCCTCCCCTTACCCTTTCACCTCCCTTATAAAATTCCTCAATTTAAATGCAACATTGCCACTGGAGAAATGCTTGTTGTGTACGATAAACAAGAAACTATGTAAATGTACAAGAGTCCAAGATCGTTTTTATAAACAGATGTACAATAGATATTGTTTTCATCGCACCTCGTAGTTGAAGCATTAAAAAAATCTTTTCCCAGACAACTTGTCAACGTTGTTGATATTTACTGCACTGTTTACAGATATATCACTGTTATCAGAAATATTCAGGTTTGTTGAGAGTTGCTAATTTATACTAAGGCGTATTTGTTATTGCAGATGCATTTTATTCTAGTTCAGATGATGATAAATGTTTTATTATACTCGTATTGAATTATGGAGAGATTTTTCTTGACCCAATTTGGTATGTTAGGTACAAAATACATTTCTACATCTGTAACCAAATTGTTTTTTTTTTTTTTTTTAATTCCCGAGATAATTTGTACTTACGTATGACCTTTGTGAAACGCTTCGGTTTTTCCAAGAAGGTGTATTTTTCGAATTTAATAATGTTTTTGTACCTTCACACCGTCTCTTTCAAAAGAAAATAGATTGCCTCCGGTAGGTTCGTATTACTGTGAAACGTAGCTCCGAGCTATAATATAATCTGTCGTCAAATTGCTTTGTAATCTCATTTCATCGTACCGCCCCCTCGAGTCCTATGAACTGTGGACAAAGTCTATAATATCTTTCCGGAATTCCTGTTAACACTAAGCCCTGGAGATAAGTTGGACCTCGGATAGTTTCAAACAAACGTCTGTGATCCATGCCGGTATTTCCCACTTCAAAGTGAACATGACACTTATAATGACTGATCCCATGTATGGATTTTGATTCCTATTGTAAGCGATATTGGATGGTCGGAAAGTGTAAGGTAGGAATTAACAATTTAGCTAACCATAGGGGTAGGCATAGAAGATGGACCACCACATAATTCTGTGTTGGTACCTCCAACTCACACTCTCTAATTCACACTCCGTCCTTCATCCATATTAGTAATGCTTTTGAAAAATCGCGCCTGAAGTATTTAGTTGGTTGTGGAATATCTTCCTTGAACGTTCCCGACTCCTTCCACTTGTGTACCATTATATATTATTTCCTTTCTTCTTTCATCTGCTAAACGTGTGTCAAAGTCGTATTAGTATCCTTTGTTCATTACGACCATTCATTTTCTCATTCATTTGTACCTATGTGTCAAATTTATAAATATTTCTAAATAACATTTTTATTGATCATAGATAAAAATTACGTCAAAATGTGTAGATTTTCCTTATGTTGTTATCATTGTAGTTATTTTGCCACCTAATCATACTCTCTTATATATTGTACATTCGTATTAATTTCTGTGTGATATTAAATGACCCGCATGAAAAATGCACTGTCTTAAACATCATCTTAATAAAGTTTAAAACTTTCAATTAAATTCTTTTTAAGGGCTTTTAAATCCCACGCGTCATCATTTTAATTTATCGTACATTTAACTCGTTGAACCAATAGAAAACAACTTAATCATTGATGACATTTATAATCCAATGAATTTAGAAAGTAATCGCATCATGTACAGTGGTTTATGCGTCCTGCGATGTAAATCATGGAACATTCGAGGCACATATCGTACAACGTACATAGCAATAGGTAGGTAGCCTTCACTTGCTGCTCTAAATAACGAGGTTGTTAATAAATAGATGACAATCCCCAACCAAGAAGATAGAGTTTTGCTTTTAGTTTCGATATGTCGTGTTTTCGTTACTTCACGTTATTATTTTTTTATTGTGGGCTCCTTTGGTTCAATCCCGGTGAATTTGAACTAATCGGTGAATGGGTACCGCCGCCCCGGGAACCTATATTGGATAACCAACACCTCTGCCATAGGTCACCCCAAGTGGTTCGCTACGTTTGGTGATTTAGCAGGGGTTCCCGGGTTCATGGGGTGAGGTTTGTCTAGGTCTTGGACACACTGAACCCCAGATTCCTACCCACCCCTTAAACCCCTTTCCTTCCAAGAACTCTCCTCTCCTTCCTTTCCTTAAAAAACCCTCCACACAGAATCCCCAAAGATGACATAGGCCCTTAGAGAAATTATTTTCCTCAGGGTCTCCTGTGTGGAGATCATGTAAAAAAGAAAAGTCTCGGTGGTCCATCTCCAAGAATGGGCAGTTAGAAGTAAGAACATTCAAGAAGAGACAAGGCGAGCCAAGAAGGGTAGAGAAGATGCAAGAATATGCAAGAAGAGCTAAGTCAGCCAAAATACACTAAATCAGTGGTTCTTAACCTTTTTGGAGGTATTGAACAACCCTTTTTAATTGGAAAGCGGGACTTTTGACATTAGTGGCGGCGGATTACCACAATGGAGGGAGCATAATGGGATAGGATGCGTCGTTAATTTATTAAAACGGGGGGTGGGGGGGGGGGGGGGGGGTGCGCAATGGGATAGGATGGGGCGGGATGGGATAGTGAAAATATAATCTTTTTTTCGGGGTGTGTCTTGCCTTCCACAGAACCCCTGAGACCGGAAAATTCACCCCTTTTTACCTCAAAAAGACCTTCCCTACAGCATACCTAAAAGTGACATAGACCCTGAAGTTTCTATCAAGACCACTATATGAAGTTATTATAGAAAAATAACTTTTTTATGTGAATACCTCACAAGAGTGCGTGCTGCTCTCGTCTGGGGCCAGTGAGACTTCGGCATCCCAAATTGGGGTATGTTGTGAGGCTGAATGCAGTGGCGAAGAGAAGGAGATGGGGAAGAAGATAGCTGGCTATTCAGATCTGGTCACCAAACACAGCTAAAGCCATTTCAAGCAATGTTTCAATTCTGAATTGTGGTCCTACACCAAGGCGATGTTGTGAGTATCTTACACGTGCCTCAAATATGCTATTAGTTTTAATGAATTAATTGTGAAATAACACAAATTAATCAAATAAACCTATACATACCCTTTCGGAATGTCAAACAGTTTGCCTGTGTTAAAATATGTCAAACTCGCGCGAGACCTCACGCATCAATGACTGAGACAAAATATGCATACAATCATGATTGCATCGATCAATTCGTAGCAATCAAAAAGCAATGAATAGCATTTCCCAGCCTTCGCAGGTTGCAGGTTACAGGTAGAGGTGGGAGGTACGAGTAGTCGGTAAGTCAGTGTACTAAATTCTTGCACAGATATAGCGGGTTGAAGTCGCCCACTCCTCCCCCGCTTATTGCGTGCATTCCAGTTATAACATTATAATGTGTAAATTGCTCGAGGAATTATGCAATTCAGTCCGGTGCATAGTACCACAGTATCACCTACATCACACGGGCGAGCTTTGTATTGAAATATGGTCTGAACGAAGCTCTGCATAATGCAACGTACTGTAAGAAAGTAAGAATTATTACGCTCAGTTAAAATTCAACGAAAATTTAAATCGTGTAAAAACTGGTGTTTGTTTGTAATGTAGGATGTAGACATGTCAAAAGATTGGTTGGTTCTTTTTCACGTGGGTTTTTTAACTGTTGCCTTTCCGGACTCTTATTAAAAATGGCACATTTTAACATTACCTTAAGAAGAACTTTTCTAAAAAAAAATGTCGATCAAAATCACGATAATCAAAAATCAAAAGATATCAGCTAATTTCTTACTCCAAGATGTATTCCAAATCAACTATTGACGACAAGCTCTATCAGTGCTTCCGATACACTTGGTTTATTTATTGATCTATATAAGGGATGTTTACATTATATTATTCGATGCCTGTGTCGCTAGGGTATACCTGTGTTGAGACAGGCGTAGAGGTACATAAATGAATATCATATATAAGAGTATTTCAGAATATCATAAGAATATTTAAGGTTAAAGACGTGTTAATTTGAATTCAATTAAAACATATATATCAGAGTATTTAAGAATATCATAAGAATATTTAAGGTTAAAGACGTGTTAATTTCAATTCAATTAAAACATATATATCAGAGTATTTAAGAATATCATAAGAATATTTAAGGTTAAAGACGTGTTAATTTCAATTCAATTAAAACATATATATATCAGAGTATTTAAGAATATCATAAGAATATTTAAGGTTAAAGACGTGTTAATTTCAATTCAATTAAAACATATATATCAGAGTATTTAAGAATATCATAAGAATATTTAAGGTTAAAGACGTGTTAATTTCAATTCAATTAAAACATATATATCAGAATATTTAAGAATATCATAAGAATATTTAAGGTTAGATACATATAAATTTGAATACAATTAAACATAAAGATGATTGAAAGTGGGGGTAAATCTCATAAAGAGAGTTATCTTATAAATGAAGGAAGAGATACAGTATACAGTACAGTAGTAAATCCTGTCAAATCTATTTATGGAGTTAGATTATATAGGATTTTATTATTTTAATTTGTTTTATATGGGTAAGGACGTATGTAAATTGATATTTCTGTCTATTTATATATTCTATTTATATAATCCATTTCTTTATAACTTGTTTGAGTTTGGTCATTGATTCGGTTTGTCTAATCGTAACTGGTAGTGTATTGTGTAGTTCGCTAACTATGTATTTAAAGTGTCTTTGTCCAAAGTAGGTTTTAGAAAAGGGAGTTTGGAGAAGTTCTTTGTTTTTGGCTCGGGTATTGTGTATCGTTTGTGTTACTTTGTATAGGGTTATACCTATATTTATAGCTAGGCCCGGTGCCCTACTGACGTACTGACGGAGAGAGTATTTGCATAGGACCCCCACTCATTGCACAACCACAAGTCAGCTGATATTAACCTTGTTCCTTCAACCGACCAATTCAATTAATATTCCACTACTTACTAACTACCAACTGTTTAACAACTAACTGACTACAACATCTGCTATACGTTTAACTATAATTTATGAACTAATTCAATTATCCTGGCATAATGATCAGCTTTAATTTATGAATGCAACTTCTCGACTCGCTGCATCATTATTGCAGCTATACGTTAACGCATTTTTGTTTTTGAAGTAACTAACATTTGAAATTTTTAAGCTCTAAAAAAATATAAGTTATTTTTGGCGATAATATCTGTACTTTCTCCACGATATATGAAATTCCCTCGATAGAAAAAATCGTAAAGTATGTTCCGAAAATTATTATTTTCACGTCTGATTCAGTTATTTTGTCATATGTATGTAAAAACTCACAGTGTTTCTTGAAATGCTGTTTTAGACAGCCCCAAGAGATCTTTGCTCTATTTTAAACGCGTTGTGTTTTATTAAACATTTTCACAATTTTCGTTTCAATTTTACCGTTTTAAATATTAGCGCACTCTCTCCAACTTTCATAATTACATATCTCTCCATCTTCTTCTGTTTGAGCGGGGATACGGCGCCTTAAGGGAGATACGTAAGAAATCGGCAGAAATTCGGTTAGCGGCGGCTTAACGAATAAACTAAACGAACGAATTCTTTCCGAATATTGTTAATCAATCCTACTGCACACCTTAAAATCATATTTTTGTATGCAAACTACGCTGATTAGGTCGTGGTTCGGCGACAGTCACGCGGACATCATAGCATATCTCTTTTGTATTTCAATATCTTTGATCCGGGGTATTTCGTCATGGAAGCGTATTTTGAGATTTTATTTATTCGTAGTTATTCTGTATTGTCATCGTATGAAGTAATTTGTTTTGAAGGTAATTTGTTTTGAATAATATACTTCCAGTATTTAGGTAGATACTGGTGACAACGGGTGCATACACTGACTTAATTAAGCGAGTCGACACGCTTGTTAGTTAATGTTTATATGCTTGACGTCGTGGATGATGTATGGATGCATTCGTAATGCAGATGCATTAAATACTATCATAACGGATACCATATATTATTCAAAGGACGGTGCACTATTTTAAGAACATCTTTATAATGTCTCCTAAAAACTCAGGAACGGTGAGCTTGAAATATTTTATAGCTCTGCTATATCAATTTAATTTTCGAAAAGAAAAATAGACTTTATTGTTTGTTTCATAAATGATTTTAGCCAAATGGGTCCCAAAGTTATTCTTGAAAGTAGGTCGCGTACCGCAGAATTTGTGAATCCTTTCTTAGATAAAGATTTTGGGTTCCCAAAACGTATTTCGCATAAATTCGTTTGTAGTTAATGTTACGCAATACATTTTGTTTCACACGAGAAAGCTTAAGTTTAAGAGAAAAGGTATTTTCGTATTACATGAGTGTAAAAATACTCGTTATTTTTTATTGTAAATTATTTTGAACTAGCAGACCTTCTTAGACACTGGCTGGTTCTAAAGAGGGTCTTATCAAATACGACCCATTGTTCCTCCTTATTTCCTTTTAAACATATCAATTTCTATTCAAGCCTATTCACAGCAGAGCCTAATTTATGGGGCTGTATATTGTCTCGAAGGGACATAGGTGGACTTGTGGAAGATGCGGGTCCACATTGTTGTAATATGGTGTATTTTAATTCCGCACAATATTAAAACTTGTGGTATTAAGTTTTACTTTAAATTATTATTCTTTTAATGTATCGAATATAAGGAACTGAGAGATAAGTCGGAATCGTATTTGTTCAATTTCATCGAAATAACTTTAAAATTATTTCAATAGGTATCTCATTTGGTTGTATAGTCCAATTAGAATTTAAAAAAAACGAGTGTTCTTTAGACTTATAAAAGAACATGTCACATGGGGTTGACGTATGACGTGTGACCTATGATCGTGGGGTGACCTACGACCGTGGGGTGACCTATGACCTTGGGTTGACCTATGACCTTGGGTTGACCTATGACCTTGGGGTGACCTATGTCCTTGGGGTGACCATTCAATAAATGATTCCTTGTGGTCGCACCTCTCTCTCTAACCCCTACAGTAATATGCGAAACGTAACACTCTCTCTTTCTACCTTCACTAACTTATATCTCCCTCTCAACTTTGCCCAATCACACTTTTTGTAATACTCTCATCCCGCATTCTCCAGCTTACTCCCCAAGTTAAGCGTGCGTAAAAAAGTTTTACTTAAAAAAATCAGAGTGTGCAATTCTCACGCGGTAAAAGTGATACCTTCAGAAAATTAAAGAACACAAGAAGAGTGGGGAGACTACAAAGTACCGCACAAAGGGGAGACCGATAGGCTACGAAGCACCGTACAAAGAGGACGCCGATTATATTATCTTATTCTCTCGTAGGCTAAATCCTATAGATGTATGTGTTTCTCTTTATTTCGTTCTTCTATTTTTTGTTTCATTGAGTTTCAAATCACAACGGTACTAAAGAAGTTTTCACTTAAAAATATCTATCAATGTCATTTTAGTGCCTTTTACATTTTTAACAGGTCAGTACTAACTAAGACATAATGTACCTCAAATCTCCTCAAGCAGAATGTGTGTTTGCCTGAAGTACCAAAAACTCTGGAATTTACCTATGGCATCATGAAATTTGCACAAGCTTTTCTCTCTGGTACTTCTAACTTAACGTGATATCTATCATGAACTTTGGGACTTTGAAACATGCATTTAACAGTTAGAAAATAACATAAGACACCGTATGGTTGACATTTTCCATTTATCCTCAGGTCAATTTTATTTACTACACGCATATTGGAAAAAACACAAATTGTTAATTACGAACCCTCAACTACTACTATGTGTTAGTTGATTTTTCGGGCTCTCATACCCTAAACTTAATTTAAATATACCTATCTGAGAGTATCATACTTGTATTGCCTATGATATGTCTTAATCACACTTTTCTTACTGAATTAAAATTACTCGAATCCTTACACATCAATCTGTCTCTAGGAAGATCAAATCCTTGTACTACTGCACCGCCCACCATTAAATGTTGCTTTTACTTTCCAAAATACACTCATTAAAGAATATATTACATATTAATATTAAAATATTTTCAGGATTAAACAACATGTGTTCACAATTATGTCCTCTGCGTGCGAACTCTATCTAAATTTCTTTAAATAGACAATAAACAGTGTTAATTTCAAGCGAACTCCCAGGTAAGTATGGTCCTGTATTAATTCATTTTTTGGCAGCATCGCGTTCATTGGTTAAAATATTGTACATATATTTTCGTATCGGTGATCAATGAACCGGTGTATGCAATTTTTAGCCATAAGTTGTTTTTAATTGTTTGTTTAGCTTGTAGTCTTTCTAGATTTTAGGCATGTATGGTAAGTTTGTACAGCGCCCTTGAGGTGATTTTTCACAAAAACGGCGCTATATAAATCGTCCAAATATTATTATTAGTTATTTTTTCTCATTTTATTTATCTTTGTTTATCTATGTTCATTTTTTTGACATTATTTGATGATCTAAGTATTATTTTTATTTAGTTAAATTTTACATTGTTTATCTAGGTACGCACTTTTAATCTGAGTTTTTTTATAAAGATTTTCTTTTTCTATTAATTTCACTTTATGTTGTACCTAGTTTATCCAACCAAGATAAATATGTATGACTGTTTGTTTCCCTAATAAACTAAAATAAAAAAGGTTAAGTTTGTGCCAATTTTTTCTACCCACAAGCGGCGAAATAAGACAGTAAAGCTAGTTATTATATAAATAAATATAACATGAATTTGACCGAGATACCTAGTTTTCCGTGCTTATAAATATTGTAAGGGTGTTATGTAGAATCTAAGTGAATCATACAAGTATCATAGATGGCTTTGAACTAGCAGTTACTTTAATATTTTTAATAATATTGGCTACATTTACGTCAGCGCAGAATAGCCCAGCGTCGCAACTTGTACAATATTTTTCATAAATTCCCGTGAACAGCTTACAAGTGGTGTGATCGTAAAGTCCATTCATGTTTCTCCAGGGTCACGTATTTTCAGTGATAAAAGTTTCGAGTGGGCGGCCGAGGCGACACCCACGGTGTTCTCATTCATATTAAGTAGTATTATACATTTTGTACAGATAAGGTAAAATATTAACCATTTATGTAAAATATCAAGTCAAGCTTTAAAGGGGAACTGTGTATAGACTCTAAAATGTCAGGTAATATTATATCCTTTTTTTAAATGATGTGATGCCGCGCTAAAGTGCCAATGGTCCAGAACAAGCGGTATACTATGGCAAAAGCATTATGAGGAAGAAGGTTGTGGGGAGATATGGGATGGAAGGGGTAGAATAGGAAAGGAAGGTCGCGTAGTAACGTGGTCCTTATGGTAAATAATCATTATCGATTATGAAAGATGGTCTCCCACCAGAAAGACACTTTTTTTTAAATTTTGAATTCCACACAAGAGACCCAAGGGCGCATACATTAATTACGTGAGCAGTTTTTCTTCCAATCTAGATCCCCCCCCCCGCCTTTGTGTGATAAATTTGGGCCACTTCGTATATTCTTTTCAAGTAGCGTGAGATTTTGCTGACCCCCCCCCCCCCCCTTGAGCTCACGTAATTAGTGTATCCCCCAACTACACCCATGGTACCTACCTACCTGTAGTGGTGTTTCATAATGTGTGTATATATATTTTTTTTATGTGAGTACTGCACAAATACTGGCAGTAAGACTATTGCATCTCCAATTGGGGTATGTTGTGAGGCTGAAGGTAGTAGGTAGTAGGGATGGAGATGAGAAAGAGGAAGGTGGGGAAATACCTTGCTATTTTCGGTCAGAGTTCAATGGTTTGTATATCAATCTGCCTTCCAAATTGAGTGCAAATATTTAAAAAATGGTGTTATAGTCGAAAACGTGTTTTTTTTATTAATTTCGGTTTTTTCCAATTTAAGGAAACCCGTGTAGAGATACATTGCACTGCCCAAATCTTCATGCAAAAACTGATTTTCGAAAAAAAACGTTGTCGGCTACAACAATAATACCATTTTATTTTTTAAATAATATCATCAACTCTAGTAAACCCAAAAGTCACGAGCCGCCACTGGTCCAGGGTAAGAAATAAATTACAATAATTTTATTTTTGAGTTTGAAGGTTTTTACCTATAATGCTTCCATTGTCTATGGTGTAAGTTAGAGTGATGGGTGGGGTGGAAGGGTTCTTATGATTTTTCATCATAATATTTTCGACTTCTGAATAATTATGAAAAATTGAGGAACCTGAGAGCTTCTTCTCGCTTGGCCTGTTATATAATTTTAGTCTCGGCCAGGCAGAAAGTTTACAGCATTGCACGAAAACTCTACGGAAACACTTTGGGATTATTAAATTCATACTTTGGAACCTCTTTTGGAAGAGATCGCTGGAAGAATTCTTAACGAATATTTATTATGAACTTGAACGCAAGAATGAAGTTCCAAGTTCCAAAAGTTTTTTTAAATTCTTGCAATTCTTCGGGGTATTTATATAACATGCTTAACAGTTTGGCAGGTATGGGTACAGCCGCCCCAGGGATTGGATAACCAACACCTCTGCCGTAGGTAGCCCCAAGTGGTTCGCTACGTTAGGTGACCTACCAGGGGTGCCCGGGTTAATGGGGTGAGGTTTGTCCAGGTCTTGGCGGCTGATGCATCTTTCAGCTGAAGGTCTTTCATCCTCTCCAGCCGGAATCTCTCGACCCATCGCCTTCCACCGCGGTTGATGGGATGGATTCATGCGTCCATCACTTCTGGACTCATTGACCTCAGATTCCTACCCACCCCTCATACCTATTTCATCCCAGAACTTCCTCTCCTTCCTTTCCTTAAAAAATCCTTCCACACAGCCTCCCCTAAGATGACATAGGCCCTGAGGGAAATTATGTCCTTCAGGGCCCCTTGTGTGGAGTTAATGTAAAAAAAAAAAATCTAATGTTCGAATGCCGCAGCTTATTCAAACGTTATTCAGATATTCGAATAAATACTTTTATAGTATCTATATTTGCGGCACGTTCCAGAGTGGAAGATACTCTCAGTATCGCCCTGGTGTAAGACCACCATTCAGAATTGAAACGTTGCTTGAATTGGCATTAGCCATGTTTGGAGCCAGGTACTTCCCTACCTTCCTTTTCCTTATCTCCTTCCCCTCCCCACTACCTTCAGCCTCACAAAATACCCCAATTGGGGATGCCATAGTCTAACTAGCTACAGACGTTAGTAGTTGGGACTCTTGTGCGGTTTGCATATAAAAAAATATACATTTATTCAAATACTTGTCAATCCATTCCTTTCTCACAACCTATCACACCAAATCATGTTACTTTATGGGTTTTTAGATTATGCTAAATTATTGAAATAATAAATTGATTTAAAAAAAAAAATTATAGTAATAAAATCTATATTTGGTATAACTTTTAAATTTTAGTTGTGTTTATAATATCACATATCTACGAATGTGTTATTATGAACAAAATATGCGAACTATGTTGATAATCCGATAATATACCTATTGCATCGACCATAAAAGTAATGAATGTTTTTTTTCTTATTTGCAGGTAAGTGAAATCTCGTCTTGTGTTTAAGTATGCAACTCGACAGTGACCTCTCTGCTATTTTTAAGGTAATAAGTCGAATAATTATGTTTTGATTTCAAAAAGTTAGACTGAAAGATTCATAATTCTTTAACCACTCGGACCCGTAAGCTTGTTTTTAAGCTACCTACAACATTAACAAATATATGTATTATTAATGAGGCAAACCTGACTTATTAAAATTAAATTACTTATTATGTTATTAGTAGCAGTAGGTATAGCAGAGTTCTACAACGTTTTTTTTGCGGAAACTTCACTGGTTAATGTACCGATGTAATATGTAATTACCTTATAATACGTATATTTAATAAAGACGTACATAATTATGAAACAAGAAATATAAACAGAGTTCGATTGCCACAAATAAAGCAATCAAAATCACAGAACTGCATAATGTATAGAGGACTAAAGATGTATGATGAAATGCCTGAAAGAATGAAGAAAGAATGAATGTATTTAAAAAGAAATGTTATGCTTACTGTAAAAATATTTCAATTTTTCAAATGAAATGTTACATTGTTCTTATTAGTTTATATTCATGTAGTATAAACTAACTCAATAAATAATAAAAAAAAATAAAAAAAATAACTGTTTATTTTCCTAATAAACTAAAATAAATAAAAAAATAAAAAGTATTGAGACGAGTAACAAAATATTGACATTTTAATAAATTGCAACTTGAATTTATTTTGTAGATGTTGTTTGTTATTAGACTACACAAAATGTAGATAGGCGGTGTTCCTTGTATATCTCGACATTTTAAGAAAATTGGAATTTTTTCAAATCCATGGTCTAGCATTTTTTTGAGTTTTTGAAATATACCCTCGGAGCCATAGACATATGAATATTAGTAGACCTGCCCTAAGTGATAAAAGCGTATTATTTCCCCCTCCCATTGGAACCATTCCATTGGAACCGGCTGGGATCGAGTATGGGTTCGCGTTAATCTAAAAAATGTGACGTCATCATTCTTCTGCGAACCAGCGTCGAGCACTCATCGGTACATTTAAGAAATAACTCGGTAAAAACAGTGGCTTGTGTTTTGAAAACGTGTAAAATAGAAGTGAAAAAGAGAATAAACCCAATTGTATTACATTCCATAGGCAAGTATTATTTTACACTATTTTAAGCTAATTCAGATCACATAATATGATCGTTTTTCAAAATCCACTATCACTCGAGATACATGGCGTGTGCCCGTCGCTTTTTACTGGGGTAAGTTAATTATGAAACATTTGTAAAAGTGTCTTAACTGAATTCCGCAGTAAAATATTGAACTCGACCTTATAGGCGACCTTTCTTTGCCTATTTGGACTTGGCAAAATTTTTCATTACGCGGCGAGCAATTCGCGCTCCCATGTAAAAAGGTCTATTCATTCAAAAGCAGAGTTTACTTTTAAGAACTAAATGGTGATATTATAGTGCGAGATGCCTATATACTGTCAGATTGAGTTTTGACGAATCACATATCACCAAAGCTATCTTCCCGCCCTTCGTCCCGCTGTAGTTGGTTTCTACCCCTCACCTTTCTGTTCTGGTCTATTAATATTCATATGTCTATGCTCGGAGCCCAAAAAGCGCTACGATATTATACACTTCTCTTCAGAACAATACTTGGTTCATTCGGATCGAATAATTAGTATCCCGTTTATGAACACATGTCGAATCCGGAAAGTCGAACATCGCGGGTTCACTTTACACTTGCGTAGTTCGCGATGTCCAACCTCCACGAATGTTGGAGCTTGGAGCGATATTGGTACCTCTTCCTTTCGTCCTTTCCAATATGATGGCGGCGCTATGTCTATTTTTACCCAAGTTATTGAAGTTTGAGGTAAGAAACTGTCGCTCATTTGGGCGGGACTCCCCACAGCCAACATCGGTTTTAAAGACGTTTTCTTGTAAAAAATGATTGAGGCACTTATTTATTAATTGACATGATATACGTAAATGACGTAGAATGCAAAGCAAGTACCTACCAAAGTGTCCTAGCGTATCCGTGCATCCCAATGCACCATTTACCATTGTTGGTAGAGTTAATTACCCCTGTGCGTGTTGCCGCAAGCCATCTTCTCTGTTTCGATCCATAGTTTCGGTGCCCTCACTTAGACGTCATCGTCTTTGGGGTGTAACGTCACGAGTGCATATAATTGTCGGCCATAAAACATTGAAATTACAAGGAATAAGTTGATGACTGCATTCGATGATGAATGTCTTTATGACTTGATGCGAGTTCGTAGTAAAAATTATGCATTAATTGGAATCGCCCAGGCGACTAATCTATTGAGGGTGTTTCCAATTTGATGGAGTGTCTTTGGAGTCTTACATTGGACAATGCATCATTTTTATACATCTCATGATATACTCATGGAGTGTCTTTGGAGTCTTACATTGGACAACGCATCATTTTCATACATGTCATCATATCATCATGGGGTGTCTTTGGAGTCTTACATCATGTTCATACATGGACAACGCATCATTTTGGACAACGCATCATGTTCATACATGTCATCATCATGGAGTATCTTTGGAGTCTTACATTGGACAACGCATCATTTTCATACATGTCATGATTTCATAATGGAGTGTTTTGGGAGTCTTACATTAGACAACACATCATTTTCGTACATGTCATGATATCATCAAGGAGTGTCATTGGAGTCTTATATTATATATTATATATCATTTTCATACATTTCATTATATCATTATGGGGTATCTTTGGAGTCTTGCATTGGACAACGCATCATTTTCATGCATGTCATGATATCATCAAGGAGTGACATTGGAGTCTTACATTGGACAACGCATCATTTTAATACATTTCATGATATCATTATGGGGTATCTTTGGAGTCTTACGTAGGACAACGCATCATTTTCATACATGTCATTATATCATCATGGAATGTCTTTGGAGTCTTGCATTGGACAACGCATCATTTTCATACATGTCATGATATCATCATCTTTTTTATATGTGAAGCCGATCAAGAATTCTAACTGCTCGGAGTGAATTTTTTTTATCCTCTTTTGTGATTTTTCTTTAGTGAGACGGAAATGATGAAGAGGCGGGAGAAGTTAAATGAAAACGATTATAAAATACTTGGCCGATCAAATTTGGTCATGTAACCCATATTAGGCCATTAATAATAATAATAATAATTGGATGACTTCTATAGCGCCATTTTCGTGAGAAAATCACCTCAAGGGCGCTTGAGGTGATTTTCTAGCATTGAATGGTTTTCTCTGACCATGGCAAATTTAGAATTTTGGCATGACCATCTTAGTCGTTAGATAGGAAAATTTACTGAATCTTAAAATCTTTCTATAGACTTTGGAAAGCTTTTTATTATGAAATGATTATTTTGATTGACAAATTTTTGTATGAATTGACAGATATTCCGAAAGCAAGACATATCATCATCCACTGATGACATGTGAACAATGTCGAAGGTGTTTGAAAATACATTTAATTGTGAAAGGCTTCATTGTTTCTCCGCTTCGTCGCTTCTGGGGAGAAAATCACAACGCCTATCTATTGTCGTTGTTATCAGGGGTGTCAGAAAAAGTGATCAGTGCGCACAATGGTTTGAGCGAGTCCTCATTGTTGGGTGGGTTTGGAACACCCCTTGATTAAAAAGTTAATTGGAATGTCGGGGCAGGTTCTCGATTGTTTCAAGAGGTGAAGCTTAATGACTAGTCTCTCTGTCGCAGGAGAGTGGGAAGGGGGAGGGGGAGAGGGTAGTTACTAGTTTATCTATCGCGGGGGGTGGGGGTGGGGGAGGTAGTTACTAGTTATAGGAGATCGTTTGAGACTTTTAAGAGCTGTCGGCTAAAGCCGAGTTGGCTAAATCCGAGTTGGCTAACGGCGTCAATAGCTTTTGTTTTAAAAAGCGAGCTATGTACTCTCCATTTTAAATTAACTTTACCTACTTTAAATCTTTATATGTAAAAAATTATGTTTCTCTGTTTGTCCCATATGCGTTCCTAGACCAATCATCCCATTGCGATGAAAGTTTTGCGATTTGTTGTGCGTACGCCCGCAGAGATGTCTATATGCAATGGCGAGCTCTGGCATTATGAAATTTTACAGTAGGTGGCGCGCGAGTGGTTTGAAAAATATTTGTATTTCTTGCAGTTTAGCGACAGCGAAGGAAGGAGTGTGGGGAAGGGAGATGGGAAGGGGTGGGAAGGAAGGTGAACGCGTACACACTGGAAAGGATACGCAGGGGAGGGGTGGGGGCCGTGGCAGGGATTGCAAAGGCGACATAGTAGTGGTAGGGGGTAGCAGTCGGTAAATTTGGAAAATCCTTAATTCTCATATCTCAAAACCATTTTTCCTTTCCCAAACATCCTTTCCTTCCTTTACCTAAAAACCCTCCACACAGCATCCTTAAATATGACATATACCCATGAGGAAAATAAAAATTAGTATAATTTGTTTTAAATTTCTGTTAAATAGGTACTATGATTAATATATCAACTTATTCTTTGATGTTAATGTAGTATTCAATAATCCACAATTAACTCAAGTATTACCAATTAATATTGATGACCTCCTGAATCCTGGGCATCCTGGGTGTTCTGCTTTTAACAATAAGAATAAATAAATTTCGACAAATCTACTTCTCGCATGTCCCGACTCATTAGACTTAACGTACTGATTGGCGTGTATCCCTAACTAAACCTTATTCCAAAACAACGGGCAAGTAAAAACATTGAGGGGTGGATTTATTCAACTCCACATGTTGCCGTATGTCCTGGGATACGGTGTAGGTTCGTGTTATAAGGCCAGAACTAATTCAATATCCTTGCATTTCGACTATTCTGGCTTTATTATTGCGGCTATTGTCTGTTGGATGAGTATTACCGTTTCTATTTATCCAATTTTAGAGATCTTATTTTCTTTTATTGTAATAACAAGCTGGGGTACCCCGCTTCGCTCAGGTAGTTGATGAGATTGAAATGACGTTCGAACTCATGACGGATCTTGCTTTATATACAACTACCAATGGGTAGCCCCACCCATACAAAAAAAGGCTTCAAATGGACCACAATGTTCCAGAACATTCCACAACATTCTGAGAGTGTTCTGAACGTTACAGACTATTCCTGAACATTCCAGAATGTTCCGGTATGTTCTGGAATGTTTTGGAATGCTCTCGAATGTTCTGGACTGTTCTAGAAACTTCTAGAGGGCGAAAATTCCAGCCCTTAAAAATTGATTAGTGTAAGCCGTTCTGATATATTTAGGTTTACTTAATGTTACAACTTTTGTAACAACTTTTCCGCCTACCGAGATACTGCAGTGCTACGGAAATGTTCCTGTAGGGACGAGTGCACACTTTCCGAGCACTTCTCCGCCACTGCATGGGAAGTTTATGGCGCATACTACGCCAATCGAAGAATGCGATCATCACCGCCATGACTGCCTGGATGGAGTCCCCCCTGATGGCCCTCTGGAGACGGGAGACGATGATGAAATACCCTCCGTAAACAGTTGCATGAATTCATTTTAGTGTATATTATTATTTCAGTTTCATATCTCATGTTTTTCATGCTTATTCGTTTTTGATTTTATTTATGTGCTGTTATTTACTTTTAACCACTTATTATTTGTCTAATTTCTTTTGTTTTTTCAAAATATGGAATGTATTGCATTGCACTACCCCTGCATACATTCTAGAATAAAATACTATTGATTGCTTGATTGATTGATTGATTGATTGATTGAATGTTAGTTAATGTCAACAGTGTATTTTTTTTTTACATTACTACCGCACAAGAGTCCCAACTGCTCCCGTCTGGAGTCAGTGAGACTATGGCTTCCCCAATTGGAATATTTTGTGAGGCTGAAGGTAGTCGGGGGGGGGGAAGGAGATAGGGAGGAAGAAGGTGGGGAAGTACCTGGGAAAGTACCTGGTGAAGTGAACTAAACACGGCTAAACCATTTCAAGCAACGTCTCAATTCTGAATGGTGGTCTTACACCAGGGCGAAACTAAGAGTATCTTCCACTCTGGAACATGCCGCAAATATACTTTACATTATTTTAAATGAATAAATTGTAAAATAACACAAATTAATGAAATAAAATTTATTTGCCACGCCGGGATTCGTTCCCGCGACCTTCGGAGTGCGAGTCAAGAGCCTTACCGCAGGACTACCGCCGGCCGGCCGTCGATTGCTGACAGTTGGATGTCAAATGTGATCGTGCAAGAGCTTTTCTTATTAAGGTTAGAAACAAAAAGTAGAAACATACAGCAGTTGTATTAGTCACAAAATTGCGTTATAAATATAGTAGGCTGTTTTTTTTTCATATAATTCTACAGTTTTTTCTACGATTTTGCACACAAGATCTTCAAAATAAAAGGAAGGTGACTTACTTCCTGAGATTTCTAAAAACCATCCCACACTCCTCACCTTTAAGAAATTTGATACTTAAAATTGATGCACACGAATTGATGAAATTTTAAACACTTGACCTTAAAAACAATAGGAATTTGTGTTTACACGAGATTTCGAAAAACCGCTCCATCCCATTTTCCTACCCGTTAAGGCAAAATTTTTGTACTTTTTAATGAAATTTTACACGCTTGTCCTTTAAAATAAGAGGAACATGATTGCCTACATCTGATTTCGAAAAAAACTTGCGTAAAGGCCGGGTAATGTAGGGGACTTCAACTATATTGGAAAATAGTTAATGAAACACTTGAATCATCAATCCATAACACGCTTACTTTGCCTATGGACCATGAATTAGGCAAGTCGACCCTTCTAATAACAAGGTTCCATCTATCACGGTAACTTCATGCGATAATGGGATCTATTGTAAGCTACTTTAGAGTTCATATTTTCCGCAACACATGGAACCTTGTTTTTCCAAAGGGTCGAAGTGTCATACAGTTTATACATACACTGCATTTATAAATACAGTGTAGAGGTATCTATCGTAATTGCTTAAAAAAATAATTTTTTTAAATATTCAATTCTATTCACAATGAAAAAACAAATTTAATTCCATAACGCATTTATTCCTACTCACGTCAGATTTAAAAAAAAAGTGTAAATCAATCAAGTCAATTCAATTCCCGATTCGGAAGTGGGTCATGTGTCATGTCCCATTAATGTAATGAATCCACCCTACGGCTAGTGGCCACCCTTATGAACCCGCAGTGTCTATTTAAGTACTCGTATCTCGAGTCGCTACCCTCAACCCTCGACCCGACCCTCGATGATCCTAATGCAATTGACTGGCACCGGAGCAGGAACACTGATTGGTCCAAAATACAATACCCGCCACTCTCTGAATACACTCTGAATCACCTATTCCTGGTGTCTATTGTTCCTTGGAGTTAATTCAATGAGTGCTATTTGATCTGTGTCTATTTAAATGCGTTATGTTTGTTGTTTGTACCTGTGGATTTATATTGTTGTAAATAGGTGATTTAATTATAATCAACGTAATTGCCTATTACTGTGCTGACTTTGGTTCTACAAGTGGCGGGTTCGAACCAAAATTTTAAATTGACAGGCCTTTTTTTTCTGTAATCTTTCTTTTGTTCTAGTCGGGTAAGGAATCTGTCACTTAGACAAGGCGTCTCCAGACGCATCTTGAGATAATCCAACCGCTTTCCCACCCTGGTATAAGTAACAGATGGTTATTCCTTCAGGGCTCTCACAAGGAATCTATTTTTTTTTTGATAAATGAAGCTACTTTTATGTTGAACGAAGCTAAACCCTCAAATGTTCCTGTAAAACAGGCGTTAGTCTGAAAATGGGGTGATGGGTTAGTGTAATGAATGATGAAAATAACGTGAGATAAATATAGAAAATATGATTAGTATTGTATAACAAAAGTTTGTAGAAAAAAAAAGAAAAAAAAACAAAGCCATCACTCAAAACAATGGAAAAATAATAACTGTAAAAATACTAAGATTACAAGTAAAGTTACCTGAAAAATACAGGGACTGAGGTGGAGTAAACAATACAAAATATATAAAGTTCTAGTAACTTTTCACAACCAAAATCAACATAACTATAATGATACTCAGCGATATCACAATAAAAAACAAAATAAAGAACCAGAACGTATTTGTTCTTTTCTACTTGGTTGACCTTAGTCCATTAGAGGCTCCCCGCATAGCCTCTGGATTTGCTTTCCTGAGCTTTGGATTGGGCAGCCAACTTAATGCCTTCCTTTGAAGTTCTTTTATACTATTGGCGCTGAAGTCGCTCTTCTCTCATTTTGAGTACATGTAACAGCAGAGTTTCAATTGTTCGATGTCAATCATCGAGCATCTCATTTGAATCTTTTATTGTAGCATTGGAGGTTATCCACCACTTACCCGCCCTGGTATAAGTAACAGATGGTTACTCCTTCAAGGCTCTCGCAAGATTCTTTTTTTTGTTAAACGAAGCTACATTTATATATTTTGAACGAATCTAGACCTCCAGTGTCCCTGCATACGTTGTTAGAAAGCAGTATGCAAGTGCTTAACAGGAAAAAAACACAATACAATAAATCAAGTTAGTACTACAAGCAAAATAAAAGCATTGCATCATGTAAAAAACCCTGTAAGCACCTGTATAAATAGATAGAGAACACACGATAACCAATTAAGTCTCAAATCATTTGACAAGTACCAATAAAAATGTAAATTGCATTCAGCCTGATATAAAACACACCCAGCATCCGTGTCCCTTAGCCAACCACTTATTGTAGCATAAATAATTCGCGAACGTAAGTTAAATTTCGTGATTGAGTCTAATCTTAGAGACAAAGTGTCTCTCGCTGCTGGGTGAAACTATGCCCAGCCTATTTGATGACATCAAATTTGTGGTTTTGCATCAAATTTTTGCAGAGCAGTCGCTTATTTTGATGGGTGAAAGCATTTGTGACTGTCAATACTATGTTTGCTAACGTGCTTATAAAACACATCAAAAGATATATGAATGTATGATGATATTACAACCAATTTTACCTATGTCACATGTGCATGACCCCATGCTGCTAGAGTTTAAATAATTTAAAGAATTCCCCAGCAGCAGTAAGTCTGTTCAACGGAAACGGAAACTGGGTTAACACAATTGGTTCATCGATTCTCCCAACCGGAAGTACTGTCCGGTTTTAACTAATGGAAGTGGAAGTACTAGAAGTAGAAGACGACCACTAAATTGGACGCTTTCGCAAATCAAGTTATTTCCTGTCAAATCTGACAGAGTTAACCTGCTGTGATTGAAACACTGAATTTCCCTTGCATAAATAACACGAGTGAATCAAAACAGTCAGTTGTACATAGAGTGAAAATTGCATTTCTAATTGTAATTGATAGCTTATTTTTTAATTAATTGAAAAGGCATTGGTTTATTAAAAATACTAAATCGATTATTATCAATTTAAGTGCAGACATTAGCAAAACCTGCGATACATTGGTACTGCAAACTGCAACGGTTATTGCCGCAATCGGGAGTTCATACGGTTCAATATATTGATAATAATTCACCCAAGTGCGCTTTATTACAGCTTTGTATATTTTATTATGAATAAAATATACAAAGGTCCTTACAAAATCTATTTTGAAGTGAAAACGTCTTTAGCACCGTTGTGATTTGAAACTCCGTGAAACATCTATGTATATAACGCATACATCTATAAGATTTAGCCTGCAAGATAATGAGTAGCCTCTGAGCCTGATATGTAGCCTCCCCACTCTTATTTGCTTTAGTTTTTTAAAAGTTCCACTTCTACAACGTGTGAATTGCACACTTGTATTTTTTTGCCCTTCTTACTTTAAATTACTCACAAAGGGGTGTTATAATATTATTAATTTGTATTTGAATGGTTATTGCCGCAACCGGGAGTTCAGACGGCTCGATTTTTTGTTAATTCACCAAGAGCCATAGGTCACCCAAAGTGGTTCGCTACGTTTGGTGATTTAGCTGGGGTGCCCGGGTTCATGGGGTGATGTTTGTCTAGGTCTTGGATGCGGATTACCAGGACACAATGAACCCCAGATTCCTACCCATCCCTTAAACCCTTTTCTTTCCCAGAACTCTATTCTCCTTCCCCTAAGAAAACCCTCAACACAGCATCCTAAAAGTTGGCATAGGCCCTGAGGGAAATTATTTTCCTCAGGGCCTCCTGTGTGAAGCTCAAATAATTTTTTTTGAAAAAGTGCGCTTTTTTACAGCTTTGTATATTATGAATAATATATGCAAATGGCCTTAAGAAATCTATTTTTTGCTCTTCTCACTTAAAATTACTCGCAAAAGGGTGCCATAGTATTGTTCATCAAAATATTTATTATATAAATTTCAAATCCCACATATCCGACATTGTCTCCCGTGCCAACAAAATGCTCGGATTTGTTCTTCGTAATGCGCGATCATTTACTAATGGAATTGCAATACGAAGAACATATGAAGCACTTGTCCGCAGCATCCTGGAATGCAGCTCCATTATTTGAGCCCCCTCTGAACAAAACCATATCCTAGACATAGAAAGAGTACAAAAAAGGTTTACGCGTTACATGTATATGAGGGAATATACATACAACCCATTCCTGTATCCATCGTTGTTTTTAACAGGAAAGCTCGATCTTAACGCCTTAGAAGCCCGCCGAAAAATATTTTAGGGAAAAAAAACTTTAAGCGTACAGTACAGTATCTCCAGTACTGTACTGAATCCACCTATGTTGAAGGAGATTAACATATATGTCCCTAACGCGTATACTCGTGGGAGATCCCACGCACTTTTTTATACTCCGAAAGCGAAAACTTCTTCCTTTCAGAATGCGCCATTAAACAGAGCAATTCAACTGCTTAACGATTCTGTATTGAGCATCGACATCTTCAATGTTACCTATAGAGAGTTCAGTAACTATCTTTGGACATACATACGTCTCAACATAGTGAAACTGCCCCCTTGGACTTTTTTCTCTTAAATTTTGTTATCTTCTCCGTAATAATTTGGTGTATAACTGTTTATGGAGAACCTGAAAAAAAAAAGAAATAATAATAATAATAGATAATTTTCTGTTTAATGTATATACTACACTAATTATTGCAAATGAATTTGATTCTACCCTTAAACCGCTGCAAGGCTATTGTCTGTAAATTTATCTTTTTTTTTTTTTTTTTTTTTTTTTTTTTTTTTTTTTTTTTTTTTTTTTAAATTTTATTTATTCTTTCTAAAACATTACATTTTATTTTTAGCATATAAATTAAATTATAGTATACATTTATATAATGTTATAATTAGCATACATGTTCATGTTCGAATGTTAATACCACTCTTCCATAGAAGCATTAGCTTGTGTCTGGAAGAGTAGTGTACATTTTTTAATGCTATATTATGTTATGAGTTCTTAAATTACTATGTGAATGTAAAAAACAATAAGTTGTAAGTTCGGTGATATGTAATTAAAAGTATTTTTCTACTAATAAGCAATTTTACTATTAGAATAAAGTATCTTGAGTTATTGTAATTAGTTGTTAAAAACAAAACAAAATTTACCTTATTTGAAAAACGGGGTATCACTTGGAAACTGAGTTATAAGTTGTTCTTGAGATTAGATTAGTCGGAAACTTTTTTTTTTTTGAGATTATCTTTAAAAAATTTAATATAATTTAATCTAATTTAATATATTCAATAAAGATATTTGCGCATTAATCTCTCTGGTGGATTAATGCTTTAATTCTTGCTCTCTCAGCTTTCAAAACTCTCAATCATTTTTATGATCTATTTTTCTCATCCTTTTTTATTTGATTGAATGATACGGCCGGCGTATAAACTAAATTAAGTTCGTGCTCTCAGAAATATTAATGAACACAAAATAAAATAGAATCATCGAAGTCTGATAAATGACTTCGGTATAAATTTTTCAACCAACCAAAAATTTTGGTAAAAAAATTAGGTAGCTATATTATATATTTATTTTTATTTATTTATTTATTTATTTATATACATATTTATTAAATACATTACAAGTGGTACTTTGTCTGTCCAACTGGGAAGGATACCCGTTTTAGGACAGCCAAATTGTATATTTAGTTCATAATATTTTAACAAATATTAATCGAAATAACTATTAAGAACATTAAATTTTGTTTTATGAACGAAGCGATGGTTTCTATATGCCTTTGAAAGAATCGCAAAGATGTGTTTTTTCAAGGTCATTTTGAGGAACATTAATACTTGCATTCAGAGTGGATGAGTGGTTTCTTTAAGGGGTCTCCACACGGTGCTGCCGCAGTAACAACTGCCGAAGAACTGACTAAAAATCGTATAGTCTGTAGTCAAAAGCGCCAGCCGTATTGTTATTATAATAACAATACGGCTGGCGCTTTTGACTACAGTCAACTAAAGTTCTGCAGCAGTTGGTGCTGCGGCAGCACCGTGTGGAGACCGTCTTAGTGATATCACAAGTAGGAGATTCTTTCCAAGTCATTATAGAGAACATTTACAATTGTATAATTAGGATTTACATATATGATATAAATTCTCAGTGTATTTATGACTTTAATAAAGTACTACAAATTTTATAATTTCTTAAGTAGTAGTATTTACACATTTATAAACCCAATATATGACAAGTGAAATTTTTTATTTTGAAATTGTTTATTTATTTGTTTTATGTTTTATTTTACGCCCAGAGGGCTTTTATATAAATAATAATATAGGCAGTTCATCTTAACCATGAGAAAAAAATAGAACAAATAAAGTTACGATGGAATAAAAGCATTTAAATGAAATAAAAATATGAGTAATAAAATTTTTATGTTCAGTGAGATATATACTATCAATAAGTTACGATATATTTGCCTATGTACAATAAGTAAGTTCATCAAACTTTAATTAATAAACTCGTTTCTTCTCATGCTTTGCCAAAACATAAACAAACGGAAGGAGTAATTATTAAAAATGAGTTTGTTCCAAATATACGAGTATACGTTTGGTGACTTAGCAGGGGTGCCTGGTTTCATGGGGTGAGGTTTGTCTAGGTCTTGGTGGCGGATGCGCCCTCCCAGCATGGCGGGCCGGATCGGGATAGACTGGTTAGGGAGACCTTTTGACATCCCCAGCTGAACTCTCTCGACCTATCGTCTTGTACCGCAGTGGGAGGAATAGATTATACGTCCGTCACTCCTGGGCACACTGACCCCAGATTTCTACCCACCTCTCATACCTTTTCCCTTCCTCTACCCGTCATATCTTTCTTTCCTTCCTTTACCGAGAAAAACCTTCCACACAGCATCCCCAAAGATGACATAGGCCCGAGAAAAATTGTTTTCCTCAGGGCGTCCTGTATGGAGCTAAAGCAAAAAAATAAAATAGTTCAATTTTTTTAACTTCACTACATTCTATCAAATTTTGTGATGTTATTATTATGAACAGGGTGTTTAGGGACGAATGTGACTTACTTTAACAAACATTGACATTAGGAAAGTAAAAAATGTAAATGAAATTTTGGTCCCGGCGACATCTTTGATGTTTTTTTTTCAACTCAAAACATAAAAAAAGGTTTTCTTTATTTATTTTTGGTGTGTTTTGCCGTGTTGCACTACCTCCTTCTTTAGTCAACGTTTCGGACAGCGTCACAGTGTCTATCATCAGGGCAGATGTGACACATTATAACACCCGCGTAACACCCCAAAAACAAATAACGAAAATACTTTTGGCCGTGAAAATCTATAAACGTATTATAAAAATAGGTATTGGAGAATTAGAGGTGGGGTGAAAGGTTGGGCGGTCACTCGGCTGAGTTACAAGTGATGCGCTGATGTACCTTCTGTATCCAAATACAATTCTGCATGCGTTATTATATTGGATCCAGAGTATTTTGTAATTATATGTCCGTTAGTAATTTTAAATATCGCTAATTTTTCTTTGATGTTACAAATCTTATTTACATGCATGGGTTTATTCACACATTCAATAAACCGTTATGTATAAAATATAATGAAATTTTGTACGGCGTCTTTTTTGATAAAATCATCCCAAGGGCGCTGTACGAGATGAATAAATAATAATGTAGGTTATGTGTCTTATATATTCACTTGTAAGAGACAATGATTATGATTGTTGTGATCGGTTGAACCGTGTTTAGTTTTTTCTTATATCTAAATTGTTCGGTTTTTCCCAGCATACATACCTACATACTGCCGTTCACTCTCCACCTCGTCGAACTAGATGTTTGTAGAGATATATTTTTTTCCAAAACAGATCCATTGAATCGTGCTAACATCATTCCATGGAAATAATTATTATTTGCTCTGTACATCGTTCATTCATTTTATAAACAGGTGTTCAATTTCTTAAACATATATCAATTTCTTTTACTAGTATAGTCAACTTTTTTCGCATTCGTTTTGAATCCATCACTCATCAATGAAATTAATCTCGACAATTTAGCCAACTGCCTCGGGCAAACTGAAGTAGACGAGGATATCTTAATCAAGCGTAAAGGCTTTCGGATGATAGCTTCGTTGTTACATCTCCCTCTTTCTCATAAAGTTCGCCTATGTTAGAAGGTGAGGTAACAACTGGGCTTTTGGCGGTAGATCCATACTATTTGCTACTCGTGCATCACTTCGGGAGTGTGAATTAATTCGCCCGTCATGCAGAGCTGGAAGCCAATTGAAAATCTAAACTACTTTCATTTTTAAAGATAAAATTTATTAATTACTACCTGGGGTACCCGGCTTCGTTCAGGGAGTTGATATGAGATTGAACTGACGTTCGAACCTAAGAAGTATCTTGCTTTATATACTCCTGCCAATGTGTAGCCCCATCCACGCAAAAAAAGGCTTCGAATGGTCCACAATGTTCTAGAACATTCCACAGCATTCTAGAGTGTTCTGGAATGTTCCACAATGATGTTCCCGATTCCCTATTTTCGAACACTCTCGAATGTTCTGGACTATTCTAGAAATTTTTAGAGAGCTAAACTTCCAGCCCTTATGTCTTCAGAATCATGGAGGATAGAGGGCTACCACTATAGATATATGGATAGAGGGTGTTGAAGCACGTTGCAATTCTTACTTCTTTAGCCTGTTGTAGGGGCCGTTCAGAGTTTTAATTTTATATTAATTGTTTCGCCTTAACTACTCGTAAAAGCTGACTTTAAAATGTCTGATCGAAAGACAAGTTACAAAGGAAGGAGGAGAAGGAGTTTCATTTCAATCAGAATCATTACAACAAACTGGGGCAGTCGTTAAGATAAAGTCCGTTTTCTAGTAGATAATGTTTAATTTTCTTTGACCTTGAGATAACCTCGTATACTTCTGAAATTAGCAATTTACATTATATAATAATAATAATAATAATGATTTATTGTTTTTCTTTCTTTACAAACATCTAAAGATAATGATATCCTCACTGGGATTTCCCGTGCTGAGGATTTCATTTACATATTATATTTTAATTATAAGAAATTAATATGAATTTGTTATAAACGTATAGGTATCATGTAGTATTTTGTTAAATAATTAAAAATTAAATAAAATTGTGTTTTTTTTATAATTCAGATCAGTTTAATTATTACCGACTAGTTACTTACTCTGTCATCCGAGCCTTCTATGTATGGAATTTAAGAACTAATATCACACTAGGTACCTAGTAAAGCAAGATCTTTTTAATTTTTTTTTAAATGTTCTTGTTTCCACCAAAAGTATGCACCATCTTGACAATAATGGTATATTTTGATATTTTATCCAGTGAGTTTGGCAGTTTACAAACCTTGCCACGTTTGTAAACTGGATGCGTGTATTGTGGAGGTTATCAATAACTACTCTTTATTTTACGAGAGTCAAATATATTTTACACAAAAACTTTGTATTACAATAATTGGCACAGATTTAATAATTATCTTGCTTAGAGGAGAAGCAGGTAGAAAGAACGAACGCTCGAACCGGAATGAATGTGCAATATCATGCGCCCAGCCAGAGAGTGGTTGCCGGTGATACCATTGTGTGAAATCGGATAAATATAGTTTTTTATGGTTGTTCGTTGCTCGCTACACCATCATCCGCATCATGCTCTACACTCTACAACATTACTACAACCCTTGAATAGTCCTGAGTCCTGATCCTTGTGCCTAGATTCCTGTTGATATCCTGCTGTCTTCCTTCAGTTCCTCTTGACAACAATAATATAGTCCTGCCGCTGAGAATTCCATTATAACCCCTCGTTCTGTGATAGGCGCGTGCTTTGTGTTGAGAAAGGATGGAGACATTACAATCAAACTATCAGCGGCATGCAGATTTATTATTTTGGTTCCTGAACTCATAAGACAGTTCTTCTATCATAGCGTTATTTTAAATTTTCAATTAATTAGTAAGTTAAAATATAGCAATAATAGTGTGAATAGTTTACCCTACAAAGGATACCCCACCTCCGGGGCCAGTGGCGTGCCGGTACTCGTGTCTAGGGTGAACTGTGTCGGTTGGAAGTTTATAATTTGATTTGCTGGGTTCAACGACGCCTTTGTCGGCAGCCAGCGGACTGTGGAGACTAATGAAGCACTGGAGTACTCGCACTGGGGTCCATGATTATAACGGGAAATGTTTTAAATGTACACTACAACATAAGGACAAAATAATTTACAATGCAAGATGGAAATAGATGAAAAATAAATAACACATTCATTTGATATTTTTTTAGATTCTGAAATACATACTACTGGAAGTGTTTCAGAATCAGTCTTTCCAACATTATCCTATTTAAGTATTCCATCGATTATCCCACCGTAGAGTTATTCTGTAAGGTCTGCTAACCGTATAAACAGCATCCTCTCATAAAATCAACTTTCACTTAATGGGCGGATATACGCAATAATATCCCAATATTTCTTCCGTTTTCCATATTTCATATACTATTTTCTTATATTTCTTCCCTTTTTTCCATAAAATCGAAAAGCTAGAGCTCTTGGAAAATGTACACTGATTTACGAGTACATCTAAATAGGATCTATATGATTACTATTGATACCCTTTTGATTTCCAAGTTTTTCAATTTTGGAGGCGGGTACGGCTGCCCCGGGAACCATTTATTGGATAACCAAAATCTGCCATAGTCCAAGTGGTTCGCTACGTTTGATGACTTGTTTATCGGGTACTCGGATCGAGAGAGAGTTCGGTTTCTGACTCTGACCTCTCTAGCTGGTCTCTCTCGACCGACCTATCGTCTCGTACCGCAGCGGGAGAGATGAATTTATACCCTCGTCACTCCTGGTCACGCTGACCCCTAGATTTCTACTCACTCCACATACACTTTTCATTCCCAGAGCTTCCTCTCCTTCATTACCTTAAAAAGGGCCAGTAAAATATGACATAGGCCCTTAAGGAAATTATTTTCCTCATTACATGATAGTGTAGAGTAGAAAAGGAGAAAAGGTGACCTTATAATTTACAAAGTGATAGAAACTTCTTATTCCCCAATTCCTTTCCTTCTCGACTCCGGACTGTTGGAATTCTTCTACAGAGTTAACATTTAAAAAAAAAGTGCAATTCATAGATGTGATGAAAACTAAAGTAGTAATGGGAGGCTGCGAAGCACCACACAAAGAGGAGGCCGATAGGCTACAAAGTACCGCACAAAGAGGAGACCGATTATACTATCTCATACTCTCGCGGGTTAAATCATATAGATATAAGTGTATGTCTCTTTTTAGTGTTTCATCGAGTTTCACATAACAATGGTGTTAAAGAGGTTTTTTACTTCAAAAAGTGACAGAAACGTCTTCTTCCCCAACTCCCTTCCTTCTCCGCTCTGGGGCGGGCTACAGGCTGTTGAAACTCTTGAAAAGGATTCACACTAAAAAAATGTTATTTATTCAACTCATTTATTTCTGTTAAAGGGACTTCACTTTCTTGCTACAATCACGAGCTTTGGGTTCCTACATGGCATGGTGTGCCGTGTGCCAGTGTTGGTGTTATCGGCTCCAGTGAAGGGCGGTGATGCATTGTGCGGATGGTGTGTAACTCGATTGACCTTTCGGGCCCGAACTCGCCCGCCACTGCCCGACATTGCTCGGGTCAAGCCACAGTTAACATTCGGCGAGGATACACGGATTTGTTTCAAATTACATTTTATTTACTTTTATAATGGAACAAAGGGGATCCACGCCATGAGCTCTGACTTCGGGGCTGACCTCCACAGCTGCTTGACAAGGGGTTTCCTTTCTAATTT
The DNA here is from genome assembly GCA_917563855.2 of Limnephilus lunatus. NCBI lineage: Eukaryota > Metazoa > Arthropoda > Insecta > Trichoptera > Limnephilidae > Limnephilus > Limnephilus lunatus. The sequence continues at coordinate 4,237,395 of OU830599.1, forward strand.
GAATCGAAATACGAACATATTTCACCAGACATACATTAAATCATTTTTAAAGCCTTGATTTTATAACACTACTAGCTGAAGTCCCCGGCAATGCCCGGGCTTTACACAGAATTTTCGAAATCAAATATGTTCAAAATTTCATCAACCTTGGCATAAGATTTGCATACAAATAAAATCCACACCGCCCGCTTGCTAGCCCGCTCGTCCACCTCATACAGACATTCTCTTTTATATATTATATATTTTAAACAATTTACAGAAAACCTTGACAAATTATATACCTAAAGCTTCCTCATGAATCATTACATCTATGGGTGAAAATGGCATGAAAATCCGTTCAGTGGTTTTTTAACTTATCGCGAACAGACGGACAGACGCGGCGGAGGACTTTAATTTATAATATGTAGAGATGCTGTAATTTAGGTAGGTAAACACTCGCGCTTCAAAAATTTAAAAAAATTAATGGGCGGTTTTTTGTGGTGAGCTTCATGTTTTTTTTTAGTTTTTTGTTAGCTCAACACAGGAGGTCCTGAGGAAAATGATTCCTCTTAGGGCCTATGTCATCTTAGGGGATGCTGTTTGGAGGGTCATTTTAAGGAAAGTAAGGAGAGGAAGTTTGAGGATGGGGTAGTGTAATGTACTTGAAAATGGAGGTAAGATAAACACACATCTGGTCGCAAGGATATTTATTCCGGAACTCGCTGGTTGTAAGTAATGTTGGATGTTATATACCTACGCAGTAGGTAGTATACCGTATTACAGGTAGGAATCGGAGGGTCCGTGTGTCCAGGAGTGACGAACGTATAAATCCATCCCTTCAACAGCGATGGGTCGAGGAGTTCTGACTGGAGAGGTCATAAGACCTCCTCAACCAGTCTCTCGATCTGGGCCGCCACGCAGCAGGTGGACAGACACATTCGCCGCCAATACCTTGACAAACCTCACCCCATGAAGCCGGGCACCTCTGCTAAGTCACCAATGTAGTGAACCACCTGGGTGACATATGGCAGAGGTGTTGGCTATACAATAAATGGATCCCGGGGCGGCGGTACCCATACCCGCATCCCAAATTTCAGGTCGAAAAAATCATCTTTAAAAGATCTTTTAAATTCGATGGAAACGACGATTAGAGTTATTCTTTATTATCCAGATTTCAAATGTCATGACCCTAGAGCGCACCAATTGTGAATTATTGCAACTTCAGCACACAAAATATGAAGCCAACTCCGTTTTCAAATTTCAATTATAAAAATCTGTTATTTTAACCTCTTCTCTCGACAGGGGTACACCCATGAAACTAGTGGTACCACGCCAACTTAGACTCAAGTCAATTCAACAACTCTTTGAAAAGTCATTACAAATTAAAATAGCCATTAACCCTAACCTAACGTAACCTACTTAACAATTTATCATCACTATTTATGACCTTTCTGAGGTGGTTCTGACTTGGTTTCATCCTGAGTTGGCCGGTCACCGAAACTAGTATAGGTAAAGAAGATAAACTACTTGTTGAAAAGTAATCAAACTTTTTAATTTATGTAAACAATTAGTACAATCAAATTTAACCAACTTGTATCAATGTGATGTATAATAGCAAGTACCTACCATCTATGCAGAGTCCTTGAAGCTAATAAAGTCCAGTGGTCACCTAATTGATTACACACTTTTTGCAAATCCTCGGTCCAATGGGTTTGAATTGACTGTTTATTGAGGGCAATGAATGATTCACTGATTGTCGGCTGTATTTCCATTATATTATTACAAACTGATTGGAAGTGTTCATCTAATTCAAAATACGAACCGACACGTCACACCTTCTGTGACGCGAGGCGTATGTACATATGTACAACTCGACATACGTACACGTGCTTTATTTGGTATTGTAGCTACCAGTGCTAGAAAAGTTTGTTAATAATAATATTTTGCTGATATATATAGCGCCGTTATTGTGAAAAATCACCTCAAGCGCGCTGTACAAATAAACGTATAATCAAACTATAATATAACTTGATTTTTTTTTACATTAGCTCTCTAATACATAACCAACACCTCTGCTATAGGTCACCCCAAGTGGTTCGTTATGTTTAGTGACTTTGCCGGGGTGCCTGGGTTCATGGGGTGGGGTTTGTCGGGGTCTTGGCGGCGTAAGAGTCTGTCCACCAGCTGCATGGCAGGCCTGATTGGGAGAGAATTGTTGAGGGAGTCCCTTTGACTTCTCCAGCTTTACTCTCTCACAATATCGCCTTACACCTCAGTAGGAGGGATAGATTCGTACGTCCGTCCGTCACTTCTCGACACACTGACCCCCAGATTCCTACCCACCCCTAATACTCTTTTCCTTATCAGAACTTCCTCTCTTTCCTTTCATAAAAAGACCCTCCACACAGCATTCCCAAAGATGACATAGGCCCTGAGGGGAATTATTTTCCTCAGGGCAATAATAATAATAAAATAAATAGTACATTGTAGCACCTACAATGTATTATTTATTATTTTTCCACTTTTTCCGGTACAAAAATTAATTTTAAATTGAACCAATGGCTTGGAAAATTGACTTTTAAAATCAGGTCGCCGTCCAAATTTTTAAATATATTTTGTATACGAAGGCCGCTGATTTCGGCAATTTTGTAAAGTATTCGTAAATGGGTAAAGGATATATTATAGAACATTGTGCACATTGGGGTGTTGCGTTTCTGATTAACAATTCAATTCTGATGATCGGGAGTTTTTATTAATACTTCGGTTCGTAAGATATTACGAATCTTTTTCATTATCGTGTCGTATTCATAATGAATATTTAACTGGACTTAACGTCCGTTCTAAAGGATGTTCTGTGTTAATCTGCCGCGGGGGAACCGCTCACTGAAAATTTCCGCCTGATCATCGGAGATGATCGGATATCTGCGTAACCATTCGGGTAGTTGACCCAAACGTCCGACAGTTGTCTCTTATCTTGAATTATACCAATGACACCTATTGAGACACCTTAAAATTACATATACCAAAGATATTGTAAAATATAAATATACTAACAACAACTGCTGAGAGATATTGAAAATACAGACTCTCACGACATCTGTTGAGAGACTTGTTTATTTTCGTTTCGAAATTATAATGGATATATAACTGAACTAAACGTCCGTTCTAAAGGATGCTCTGTATTAATCTGCCGCGGGGGAACCGCTCACTGAAAATGCCCGCCTGTACGTCGGAGATGATCGCCTATCTTCGTAACAGTTTGGGTATTAGACCCAAGCTTCCGACAGTTGATATTACCATTAACACCTATTGAGACACCTTAAAACTACATATTACCACATTTACTAATGACATCTATTGAGAGTTATTGAAACTAAATATCTACTCTAACGTCTATTAAGAGGCAATGAAACTACATTTATAAATAATGGAGCGATTTTGGTCGAAAAATGGACATCTTTTATTTTTCTGCGATTGATAGCGGTCCAAAAATGAACCACATTTTTCTACCATTCGTTAAACATTTATTGTAATTATTTAAAAACATTTCCTTAGCCAGCCGTTTATCTTAAAACGACGCTATTGAAATGCTTCATCTATTATGACCATGGATGTCGCAAATCCGAACTTCGTAGATGATTTTAGAACGTTTTTAAATATGTATTTTCCCGCCGAATTTTTGATCAGCTGTATTCGGATAAAATTAAGTCCTTTTTCCATAGATATATACACATTATCAAGTATACCACAGACAACATACAGATGTTTCTCATGGCAAATTCAAGTAAAAAACACGCAGGATTCCCGCGATAATAAACTTTACATACATATTTGCAGGGTTGGGGTTGAGAATGCGTACACTTCTAGGAGCAGTCCATATCAACAGTTTCAAGCAGTTACTGCATATTTCTCATAGAAAAAAACTTTGTAGGCTTCATTTGATTACGCACTCGAATCCACGTCCTTTATATAACTGATGAAATATATTAACATCGCAATACAAAGAAAGTGTATATTGATGGATTTTAATATGTCGACATTATCTGAGCAGTCCTTTGTCCCCATCGGCGTTTATCCCGAGCTGTAGACCGAGTAATGAACAGCAAGAAGATGACAAACATGGTACAGATAACATGGATGTAATTCCTGTGTTCCTTGTTGTCCTTGTTGGTAACCAGGAGCATTGTTCTGTCACTGATTGTACTGCAACAATGATGTGTTCAATCAATCTACAGCGCGCTCCTTGTTTGCGGTTCATGATGAAAATTCCTTGAATATCTAGCTGCCAGTTAGTTCACGAATAGCATATTTCATTATATTAATCCCCAAATTATTAAAATCGATATCAAGGGTGACAACGCCGATGTTGACTTTCATATTGTTATAATTATGATTAGATTATTTCTATAGAGCCGTTTTCGTGGGAAAATCACTTATATACAATTACAATACAATTTCAATTGTTCAAACCTATACGATATCACCAACACTTCATCATCATCACTCTTGGCTCTACAACCCCTGGTGGGTCTTGGCCTCCTCAACAGTCTTCCTCTACTCATCTCGGTTTTGTGTCAGCTCTCTCCAGTTTAGAAGCTCTAAGGTAGATATATCTTTGAGGAAGTTGTCGCTCCATCTTAATCTTGGTCTTCCCAGGTTCCTTCGCCCTATCGGTCTTGAGTTCAGCAGGGATTTTGTTGCTTGATCACCAACACTTATTTACTAATAATTTACAGCTAAAATTTATTACTAGTGTTTTACAACTAAGATATTACCGATATAACTAACTTATTATAGTTAGCGACTAACTACTGGGACTTGTACCTAACAGGTGACTTACATCTAAAAGACTTACAATAGCTAGTGACTTACAATTAATTTTTTTCATAGAATTTTAAGAATTCATCAAATAATTTCAAAGTTAATATTCAAGTTCTGTGAAAGTCCTATTCAACTTCTGTTAATATCCAAGTACTGTGAAACAATCGGCCCATGATAATGATTTAAATTCTGTCAAACAACCTTTCTTTCTTTTAACTAATGACTTAAAACAACTATTACATATTTACGACGGATGTCAATGTTGACATGGAGTCCTTTTTAAATTTTAGACGTTGGCTATCGTTCGATGAATTATGTTCGATTAATATCATGCAAATTAAATTATTTGCGATGAATTAAAAATAATTACTGGATTCTGTCTGTCATCTTCCACGAGTATATTGTATTCTGGCAGATTAGCTCAGTTCCCGAGAAACAATACCGATTATATCAATCAATCCCTCGCATACCAGAAGCAAAAGGCAGATCTGCTGACTTCTGACAGTTGATTGACTTGATCAAGAATGCGTTGTTGAGATTTGCAGTATATTATTTGTATAGGAACAGATGGCAATTACATGCTGCAGTTATTAAATTGATTAGACCGTTTAAAGTAGTTAATCTGAATCAGCAGTGACCATACTGCCCATGGCGTGTTTAAAATATGCAGCTATTAAAATATTATGCGTTCTATTAGGAACCAGGCCCACGCAATTAAATGTAATATAATATAAGAAATATTAGCTATGCATTCATTTTATATGTACATTTTCATTGTTACTTACAATTTGAAATATTGCTACCGCCTCCATAAATAATCGTAGGTAAATTGTAAAATATAAGTTATGAGACAATCTAACATAACTCACATCGCGTATGCCTATTTATGTACCTATATTTTATCGGTAATTATGACAAATCAGAACAGTGACAAATTAGAACACCTTTGAAATGTGATGAATAAAGAGAGTGCAATTCACACGCGGTAAAAGTGAAAGAGTGGGGAGACTACGAACCACGAAGCACTTTTTTTTATCAATGTGAAGGATGATTTTTTCCATATTTTTGTCCTCGAATTACAGTGCACCTTCGGCTGGGCGCATACATCAGATTTTTCTATCCGATTGTCTGATCTAATTGTCGATTGTCCGATTGCCGATTGTCCGATTACGCCCAGCCTTACGGTGTACATTTGGTAATCTTATGAGTATTTGCGGTTTTTTCTTCGGAGTCGCTAGATATCGCTTTCATTTATGTTTTCTTTTATCTGTTCGTTAAGTCGTTTGAAGATAAGATATTGATTTTTTTTAAATATATTTTTTAATGTATTTCGTAGGATTCGATCCCTGTTCGGCTAAATGTCTGCAAAGGTTCATCAATAATAAAATATATTTGGATGATTTGTTTAGCGCCTTTTCGTTTGTTTGAAAAATCACCTCAAGGGCGCTGTACAAATTTATAATATATTTCTGCAATGCTCTATCGAACCATTGCCATTGCAATCGATACGGCAGTTAGTGCCGGCACATGTGACATGGCGGAATATTCTGTTTCCAGACAAATAGACAACTGATAATAATACAACCAAAATTGGGATCCGCCATGTGGTCCAAATTAGATGCAGGCGTTGGGTACCGGTGGTTCATGATCCGATAATCGATATCCATTATCTAACCATTAATTTACTGTGTGGGGTGACACTTTCACAAAATAACGAACTACCACAGTGGTGTTTACATAAATTCATCAATAACGTAAGGTCATAATAAAGATTTACGATAATAATATATACTTCAAAATTATAATTTCAGGCAGTCAAACTAAACTGTAGGGTAAATAAACCCCACAATTATCCTACTCCTGATATTCTGCATTCGTCTCTTTTTTTTATTATTCTTTATTCATAAAAAATATCTTAGGTATACAGTTTTTACAAGTTTTTCGACTACCACACTAGGCACATGCCCGTATTATGGTAGTCGAAACTGTACTTTTACCACGTGTGAATTGCACGCTCTGATTTTAATATACTGTGCATCCAGCAAACAATACAAAATTATTATTGCTGCGTACACGTGTAAAGATATGGTTCTTCCAAAAAATCTAAAAAAATAATGAAATCAAGAGAATTTTTTTTATGAACTAAGTTGAGTGATTCTAATCTTTAATTATTTTACTATTCCACATTAATTGTTATAAATAACGATAACCAGGCAGATTTGTATGCTGTTCCCGGTGTTGCCAAGGCCTCTTGTTTTGAACATAAAGTATGCAAATTTACACTAATCTCAGAATAAAAATGTAGATTTATATAAAAGGCAAAGTCACCCACCCGCTGATATTCTTCATGATGATAAATATTTATATTTAAAATAATTTCTAGAATACTTCGTTATAAAATGTTTATGATTGCTTCCCTCAGTTTAGGTTCAGACTGTACCAAATTGAGTGACAGATGGCTGACACATCCAACTATCCGCGGATAGCCGGGTTCCTCCCACCTTTCACTGCCTACTGAGATGGGTAGCTAATAGTCGGTATGGTATATTACTGGCCTTTTCATTTGACCGACTGAGGGGTGTAGGTACTGCAGTAGTGCGCTGCGCAGGGTGCAAACGTACCTGAAGTATGTATAAACTTCTCAAATTTCAAAAACAAACAGCTGTTGGGTCCAAAACAAACATTATGCTTGCTTTTTTTTCTTGTATACTTGTCTGATTTTGTAGTGTCATTTTTACCATTATCATCCCTGAGGCGATTAACAAAGTTAGAAACTGGACAAATGACCTTAAAATGGTTTGAAGTGCCGTCAATCCCAAAGTTTACAAACAATGCTTTAAAATGACACTTGCGTCGTTCCCTTGTAACCACAATAATAATAATAATAATTGGATAATTTATAAAACGCGGCTTTTGTGAAAAATCACCTCAAGGGCGCTGTACAAATTTATAATATATTTCTACAATCTTACATCCAACTACAAAAACATTATAACAACTTACGCCTAAAATATTGCGTCCACCGGTTCGTCGATTACTAAAACAAGTTTAAATACATTTATGCCATAATGTGTCTAACCTACCATTGTATTTACTTTATACGGCGGGTCGCGGTTTGCACCCCTCAGACCTCACACTCACACATCCTCACTGAAATATATCTTTTAAATCATCATCATTATCAAAAAGTATTAATAGCCTAGCGACTGTACGGCTGAAATTTAATAATCCGACTAAGAATACAACTCTGACGACGCGCATTATGCAAAACTGTTTTCGTACATAGAGTTTGTACACAAATCTACTTTTGTAATAGAACAGAATTAAAGCAATGCCAAAAGATGGCGCCACTTACGTTGATGGCTAGAGGAGCATCGGTTGGCAGGCTTGAGTACTAAATGGTCACCAACAACTGCAGCAAAAACCTGCCTTCTTATTTTCAACTTGAGCACTATTATTATAGTGACTGGTGCAGTGTGGAAATTAAATCCCGGCGATCTGTCGAATATTTATTCGTCCAACAGCTGTTTGCTGGTTTTACAACTGCACTAACAAACAATAAATAAACTTGCTTCAATCTTATGATGTTCAATTCTGTGTGTTCCGACTACTAAAACTAATATTACCCCATTTGATATAATAATTTGGGAAAACATCACGACACGAAATACCTATCTCAAAATTAAACTGTTCTCCTCGTAAATAATAACAACATTACATAAGCACTCATTATGAAATCTTGTATAATCAACATTTATGTATCCGATTTAATGCATCACGATGTTTTAATTCTGAACATAAAGTTTGGTTGAAGAGTCGTTGTGTAACTACAAATACTACCTGCATTATATTATTCGATGTTTGTAGATTTTGCAGGTAATTTTCCTATTAAAAGTAAGTTTGTTGGAAAGGACTGTTTGGATTTGCAATTGGATTGCGTGATGTTAAGGAGTTAATCTGGATTGTAAATATTCCTGCCCCATAGATAGTGGCTGGTGCTTATTGCTTCAATTATGTATTTGCCCGTAACATGCAACTTGGCTTATAATAATTCCATCAATGGAGGCAACGAAGAATACATATATGCAGTGAAACGATAGCTTAAGCCCTCGCATTTGAATTTCTACCGAAATATAATATAAACTAGTCCCAATCAGAGCTCGTATGGACGACATAGAAGTTCGTCCTCTTTATTCTCACGCCTCCTGTTTGAAAACGAAAAAGACGGAAGATACTAGAGCGGTGACGTCACGTACGATCTCTTTCTGGGACTAGTATACTTCTCTTGAACACTTTTAAGTTTAAAAAAAAAAACATATGTTTCTTTTGATAATATCTAAACATCGGCCGAGCTGTAAAACTATTTTAATGAAATTCCCTCGAAAAATTATAAAAAATACATTGAGTTCTGTTATTTAACATGTTTTGAAAAAATTCACACTGAAAAATTCTTTAAATGCTGCTTTATATTTGTCGAGAGATATTTCTTCTATTTTAAATATGTCATGCTTTATTAAATATTGTAATCGTTTTTTTTAATATTACATATCTCCCTTTCAAATCATCTTCTTCTTCTAATTTTTTAACACTTGCTACCTAGTCTTAAATCTTACTAATATTATAAACGCGAAAGTTTGAATGGATGTATGTGTGTTTGTTACTCTTTCACGCAAAACTACTAAATGCATTTTAATGAAACTTTACATTATTATTTTTAATTAGTAAACTAATGTTTAAGACAAGATTTTTATGCATAGCACAAAGGGTAACAATTATTATAAGCAATAATTATTAGCTCAACTGCTCTATGCATCCCGTCGGCATCTCTATCCGTCCCGTCGGCGGCATTTATCTTTTCTCGGGAGATTTTTTCAATGTTGATGAGTGTTTCAGGCTAATAATTATTGCTTATAATAATTGAAACTTTACAATAATATAGCTCATACATCAGAATAACATATAGGCACATAATAATTGACAACATATATAATGACAAGCTCTGGCGTTATGAAATTTGTATTAATGAAAATGTGTGTATTTCATATATTTTAGAGGTAGGGAGGAAAGACAGGAGGAAAGGGAAAGGGGGAGGTGGGGTTCGCGGAGAGGGAAGAGGGAAGGTGGAAGGGAAAGGGGACGCACGGGAAAGGATATGCAGGGAGAATCAATGTATTTTCTTTGAATTGTATAGCAACGCATGCCGGGAACCAGCTAGTAATAGTCATAATTCATTTTTTACTGATGTCAATTTTCGTTACATAACATTTCGTCACAAAATATGTTTTTTTAGAGTAATTTAGATTTAGATCACCAAGTCAAATATTTTAATTTTGCTTAATATTAACGTCTTTGATTATTTGTCTGCATTGGCCCGAGTTTCTAAATTATTATAGGTATTATCCATTTTTTTCCTCGAGAAACAATTAGAAAATAGTAAGTGCCTACTGATTTTGATTTTCTTACTCCGTAAATTGTCAAACGACCCTCAAAAATTTCGACGTCAAACATTAGCAGATGATTTAGTTAAGTACTTCTTTCAGTTCGCAAACAAAAGCATTATTTAATAGCCCAGTGTTTTTTTTAATATTTGAATAATAATCCTATTAGTGGGGAAATTTAAAAAGTCTTTCTTCCCAGTGATATATCTAAACCTTTTTCAAGGGAACTTGTCAAACCACAATTTAAAAGTTCGCAGCTTTTTCATCTCGGCGTCGCGTGGGCAGTCTTTGTTCCGGAAAATGTCAAAAATATTTATAAAAGTTGTAGAAATTCTCCGGTGTTTCAGTTTCGTTAAGTCTTGGAAAGAGCATGAAATAGGTGCCTTTGCAAACTAAAGTTATAAATAATTTATCAAGTTCGGAGAACAAGTCAAAAAAGATTACGGCAAAAGTAATTTTATTCTGTGATAATTTTTCCTTTATAAAATCTTTATGCGGTACCATGATAAACTCATTTGTACACGGTTGGCATTTGTCACATGAGAACGGGTGTCTTGTACGACTAGTTTTTGAGTGCAACAGCTCGTCTGTGGAACGATTCGCCGGCCCTGTGTTTCTTCCATCTTACAACATGGGTCTCTTGAAGACCCAGGTTCAGCCTTTTCTTTCAACATAAAGACCCTCCACACAGCATCCGCAAATGTGACACAGGCCCTCCTTTTTGGATACAAATATAATACATTTTTAAACTGAAATGTTAAGTAAAAGTTATTAAGAGTAAAAGTACCTACAGAAAACAGAAGTTGCGGTTTTTGATTATCAAATAAGACATAACCAGCGGCCTTAGGGTGATTTTTTTACAAAAAAGACGTTATGCAAAGCATCCAGGTAGGTACACCTACTTACTAACCATCACGACGCCTTTTTCTCGCAGGGTAGGCAGAGAGGACGGACCGCCAAACAACTTGGTCTTGGTACACACTTCTTGCCTCATTCACATTCATACATCGTCTCGTACATTATTACTCTTCTATTATTCTGACTCAAGTATCTGATTCATTTGATATTGCCGTGTCTTCCTCGGGCGCCCCTGACTTCTTCTACCATTCACAGTCGCGTTATTAGACTTCTTTGTCAATTCATTCGCTCTACATGCTCAAACCATCTTAACCTTACTTATTACGCTTAAATCAGCCGATTCTTCAGATATTATTATTATAAGAATCAAGCTTTCTACTTTTTTGTAATTAAATGTAGATAGACGCTGTTACGTAGGTATACAATAACGGAAATAGAATAACCAAGTGATCAAAACTATTATAGTTCTTCTCCTAAACAAATTCGAGCAGTTGACGAGATAATTTTAGAGCATGACCACAAACTGCCAATTTCATAAGATGCATCGTGCAAAAAGCTTGACGAGAAGCGTATGGAAAATGGAGCCTTCCGCGTTTCTACATTTTAACAGTATTAAATTAAATATCGTTTAAAATTAATCTGTGAGAACCTCCTTCTACTTATTGTAATAACTTAACTAGTATTTCACTCTCGTTATGGACATGATTACAACTGCTTCTATTCAGTGCAACATGACCCATTCAATAATTTAAACATCGAGACAATTCATTCACATTATCCCTAGCTGCGTTCCTCGTATTTCCTTTCACTTTGCAACTGTGTTCAGTGTATCGGCTTCTGTAGTTTTCAATTCTGCGATAATCCCGCGTGTTACATAAATTCAAATGAGTTTGGTCTAAAACACGAAAGCTGATCAACAAAACGCCTCACGAAGTTAGGAGCAGAATCCTGTATTTTGTAAGAGTGGCCAATCAATGCAAAAACATTGGTGCATGCTAGGAAATAATTATTGCAGTATTGTCTCGTTCTTAGTCAAGTGGCTAGGAATCAACATAAATTTAATTAAGTGCTAATGTTCAATGCCACGCAGTCAATAATAGCGAAAAGCTCGTAAAGCATTTCGTTTTCATATCAGATGTCACTCACTACCTTAGAAAAGGACTAGTATTATTGTAGTAGACTTAGAACAGAAATTCATAACAAGATAACGTATGTTAAAAATATTCTTTGATTATAAAATTGATAGGAAATCAAGGATATTTGTGTTATCGGCAGGTGAAATTTTCACTATTAAACATAACCACAGTTCTAATGTAAGAATTGCCACACTCGGTAAATAGTGTTAAGGGGGGAGTCCGGTTCAACCGAGTTTATTTTTTCAAAGCGTTTTAAAGATAAAATTTATTAATAAATTATTAATTATAAAATTGGTTACTTGTAAATATACATTTGAACAATAAAAAACGGTATTGAAAGTTTGATTTGAATGTTTATAGATATAGCAGCCGCAAACGGAGGGTCCAAATCGGCTGGAGTGCTGGAGTCCTTGGAAATTATCTGGAACATGAAATTAAAAAATATATTTATTTATTTTATTTTAGGATAATCAACAGTTTACAATAATGATTAATTTATGCATGTATAATTTACCTAACTCATAAACCAATTATAGATTTTCTCATTATACTATTACATTCTGTATCTAGAAATTTAACGATAATATTACAACAATTAAAAGATAGTACATTAAAAGATATTACATATAACAGGTGGAGGGTAGTACATAGTATATCATTAGGTAGGTACATTTATGCAGTTTTGTACTCATTTAATACATTTTAATACACTTTTGATAGAATTTTATATTTACTTTCATCACAATTGAAGATATCTATATCGGAGAAAATGTTATTGTATGTTGAACACAGTCTTATAAGGCAAGCATTTTGGTTTGAATTTGTTTTACGGTGTTTTTCCTTTAAAATATTACACGAACGTGTCTGCCGTGTAGGTCCTTTAAAATCTATTCTATTCAATAGTTCAGAACAGTCAGTTATGTTATTTACGATTTTAAATAGCAACATCGCATCTGAAAATTGTCTGCGTACACTCAATGCATCAACTTTGAAGAAATTTATTGCATCAAGATTATTATTAAATCGATTGTGCGATTTGTAAGAAAGATATTTTATGATTTTTTTCTGAATCGATTCAATTTTGTTTATACGTACTGCATAAAATGGAGACCACACAGTTGACGCAAACTCTAAATGGCTTCGTACACACGCAAAGTATAGTTGTTTGATAATTACAGTGTTTGTGAATTATTTTATGTTTCTTACGATGAAACCATCGTTATAGTATGAATGTCGTATGCGTATGAACCTCAGTTTGCAAAAAAAAAATATTGATTGCAAAAGTGGCAGACATAAATTGAAAATTGACTCTTAATTTTGCAATAAAAAGTGAAAACTTATTATGTAATTTATTTTGTATTCAAAATTATTATACTTGGTAAACTGATTTTTAATAAATAAATAAAATAAATAAATAAAAATAACTTTGTTCTATAATAATAATGTTGCGTAAGTCGAGGTTCATCTGCATATAAATATAATTTTCTTTAATTTAAACTTTGAATAAAAGTGAATCGGATGAAAATTCAATGAGCTACGAGTCCAGCCAACTTGAAAAACATGGTTTTGGGAAAAACGCTTTTTGCTTGTAAGCGGTCCGCTCCGTTTTCCGTTCTACCTGCTTGGCGCGCACCGCTCCTAACTTCATCTAAAGGTCGAATTTGATGCTATAACTTTGGGAATGTATTCTCCACATATATAGGAAGGTTTTTAGGCAACAACAAAAATGTCGATTTTTTGGATCGGCTTAAATCTTAAGTAACTAGAGGCACAAGAGATGCAGGACATTAAATAACAGCAATAGGAGCAGTCGTTCCTTGCCAGTAATAAAATCTTTAGTATCCTTTTGGACGGTTGAAGGCATTTGAATGGAGCCCAAAACAAATGGATGATTGTCGCATGATTAACTTATTAATGCACATAATGGCAAAGTGGAGATCCGTGAATTGTATCGCCGCCTGTCAACGGATTAAATGATATTGATGATTTTTTTAGTCTATCGCCAATTGACAAATCAACTCGTTCTAGCCGTTGAAATGGGCGACCAAAACAGCAATTACACATCAATAACAAGCAATTATTATTAATTCTCATGATGTATCAAGACGGTGATTTTTTGACAAATGATGATAACTTCAATTATGTACTAGAAGACGTAATACATCTCATTCCACCATACAGAGTTCGGATGTTTCTAACAATATATAATAATTATTATTAGATTTCGTTTAAACCGACCCAATAATAACAATGTTATTATTCAAATGAGTTATAAATTCTCGAGAAACTTACCAAGATACGCCGGCTGTTCAAAAAGTAACGGGAATTTTTAAATTTTGCTGGTTTGGAGAATCCGATTTCAATTTTTTTTTTATTATTATGTTGGTATACATGCCCCTGAAATATGATAAAATTTTCAGCTGTATTCACTGTTTAGTTTGTCTGTGTCAGCAGCTAAGGTTAGACGTGATTTACGAGCTGGGCTATTTTTGTTTTTTTTTAAATGGATCAAAGCATTTGAATCAAATTTTGCGTAAAAATGAAAGTGTGTGAAATGTTACCAAGGCCTATGGTGAGTCTGCTATGAGTAAAAAAAATGGTTTACGAGTGGTATAAGCGTTTCCAAGATGGCCGTGAAGACGGTGAAGATGACCAACGCCCCGGACGGCCCAACAACCGATGAAAACGTGGAAAAAGTGAAAGAAATGTTTATGAACGCTCGCCGAATCACAATCAAATGCTGATTGGGCCTTAGTTTAGCCTCACCATAGGCCTTTTTAACATTTCACACACTTAGTTACAAAACAAAAATCGCCGAGCTCATAAAAACACGTCTAACCTTAGCGGCTGCCACAGACAAACTAAATACAGTGAATACAGCTGAAAATTTTATCGTATTTCAGAGGCATGTATACTAACTTAACAATAAAAAAAAATTGAATTCGGAGTTTCCAAACCAGCGAAATTTAAAAATTCCCGTTTCTTTTTGAACAGCCCTCGTAAATCATTGATTTCACTCTTCGCAGTTTTTGTAAATATTCACCTTAAGGGGTGCTACTAATAATAATATAATTAGTCATTGACCCAAAGAAACTGGAAAAACTATTCCCAATCTTGACAGCTAAAGTGACTTGCAACTAATTGACTAAAATCTATATGCATAACTAATTGAAACTAACTAGTCAATTATTCATTGCTCTTATCGTTTGCAGGCTGTAGTGTAAATGCACACCTTTTTCTTACGTAGAAAGTGGATTAGACTGGATGCACAGCAACTGATTTTATACGCGAGATGTTTTGACAGGCCGTCAATAGTCATCAGCCATCACTCAACTTTAAGTACGCAACTGCTATTTTCTTGTTATGCAGCAGAATTTTTTTTAAAGTGAAATCTTGTTTAGCACCGTTGTGATTTGAAACTCGATGAAACGGGAGCGAGCGACACTAAAAAGATATAAACACATGCACCTCTAGAATTTAGCCTGCAAGAGAATGAGGTAGCAATAAAATATTTATTTTTTCACGGGTACTGGGTTCCAATATAAAAAGATAAATCCACGGTCCCACGCAGGTCCCCTTTAATCTTTGCAGACATTCAGCCGACCGGGGGTCGAATCCTACGATCCCAAAAAGGGTGTATGGCATACCCAATTGGGGCATGTTGTGAGACCGAAGTTAGTGGGGATGGGAAAAAGGGAAGTACCAGGCTTTTCAGATCTGGTCACCAAACACGGCCAAATCCATTTCAAGCAACTTTTCAATTCCGAATACACCAGTGCGATACTAAGAGCATCTTCCACTGTGGAACGTGTCACAAATACACTGTTTATTATTTTGAATGAATTAATTGTGCCAGAATTCGATCCCGTGACCTTCGGCTTGCGATTCAAGAGCCTTACCCCTTGACCACGGAGGCCGTCATTATATATAAGAGATTAAATTTCGGGCGAAACTCGTTAGTAAAGCTATTTTATAAATACCTTTTATAGGCTTTCATATTAGCTGGAAATTGTGGATATTTGAATCGATTGAAATGTAATCAGTTCACATAATTGAAATAATATTGTTCAGCTTAATATTAATTCGCATGTTCTGCAATAGGTAATAGCTATCGATATAGCCCTATTATTGATAGTTCGTACTGCGTTTGATTATACGAATAACCATAAAAGTGGTTTGGTGCGGTTTCGTATTTCACGATTGTTTAAAACTTGAAATTACTTGAATTAAATAAGTCATTGTGAAGTCCTGAGCGGCGACTATTGATTCAGTAAATAAGCTCTAACGATAATAATAATAACAGTTTCCTAAGAAAACAGTCGGAAGATAATAAAAGTTTATATCGCCAATAGTAATCAGGAGCTTTGATCCGTATCGGGTCAGTGACCTCGTATTTATTGTTCACCGTTTTATGGCGTTTTACTTATTGTTGGTAGGTACTGTGCTCAATGCACAGTGGTCGTGAACCCTTTGTTCAACATTATTATATATGGCCACACGAGGACCTCGAGTGAAAAATATTGTGGCTTCTTCTTCTTCTCGTGCCCTGTCCGTTCAACGAACGTAGGCTATCATGTTGGCTATGCGGACTTTGTTTACTGCGGCCCGGAACAGCACTATAGTAGACTGGCCAAACCATTGTCTCAGGTTTTTTAGCCATAAGGTTCTCCTTTTTCCAGGGCGCCCTCTTCCGGCAATCTTTCCCTGCATTATGAGATGCAAGATCTCATACTTCTCTGGATGTCTCATCACATGTCCAAGATATTGATGTTTTCGGATTTTTATAGTTTTAATAATTTATTTTCTTTATTCATCCGAACCATTACATCTTCCTGTCCATCCAGCTTATTTTAAGTATTCTTCTGTAGGTCCACATCTCGAATGCCTCAAGTCGCCTAATAAGTTCTTCAGTAAGCGTCCATGCTTTCATTGTGGCTTAAAATGTATATTTACATATATTCATGTAGATGTGTTTTATTATATATTGTTCTACAAATAATTTATAAATCGTCATTTAAAAGTGAATAAAAACACTCTCACATTAAAATACCCTAATTGTTTGATCCAACTGAATCTTTTGATTCTGATGTCATGGGTCTCGGAATCAATCAATTCATTCTGGTTTTGTATAGGGATTGAACCAATATACAATAGGCCACTTGCATCACATTTAAAAAAAAAAAATCCGGTTTAGGCAAATATTCTAAGACATTCTGTATTTTGTAAATTTTTTTAATCGTATTTTTGAAACCCTGGCTTTTTTTTGAAAATTTCAATCCGAAAAATCAGACCATTTTTTATAAACCGGAAAGACGGGACATAATTTTATGGGTGCGAAAAAATGATAATTACAAAATAACGTTTTCCACACGAATAGCAATAATTTGAAGGGGTTCTCTTCGTTACATCTGTAAAAACACCGCCATCTTTATCAAAAAATCAAACCAAAGGATAAGTTCGCATAGAACAAACAATAAATCTAGTGAACGTTAAACGCAAATTCAAAAATTCACCGGCAATCAAAGTGTTACCATATAAAAAAAAATCAGTGTGGAATTTTACAAAATTAAGTGAACATAATCGGAGACGGGACATTTTCATGTAGTGACGTCACGAGCTCAAATAATGGATTTATTTATTTAAAAAATTTAAAATTTTTACTTACATTTTCGTAATCTTAGTAAAAAAATCTATCCACACGATTTTTTCCAAGTCGTTATGAAATCCATGCAAGTGGCCTTTTGTGTGCATAAGATTTCATTATTGTCGTTTCACAGTGTTTGTTGGAACATGTTCTGCAATATGAGCAATTAATAATTTTTGTTTTAGAAAATTTCCGATAATGGTAGGCTTTGATGTACTTATATGCCTTTTTTGGAAGAATTGAGTTTGCATAGGGACAAAACTATTTATTAATGTTCGTATTGCGTGTCTACGGGCGCAAACAAACAATTAATTTTTGCAAAAAAGTTTTTCATAAAATAATTAAATTACCGCCTTCTGTGAAAGAGCAGATTACGAATTATTATTTTATGTTTAGGCTAAAAGTTTTAAAATTGTTTTTAAGTTGTTTTTAAGTCATTGTAATGGAATTCCACAACGAATTGTCATCAAAAGAATAAATGTTATAGTTGGGTACTTACTTTTTCTAAATTCTCCACAAAATTATTTCCAATTTTGAAAATTACACTAAAATTCAAAGCAAATTCGAACCAAAGTTACCACCACTCCACAGACAGACCCACGAATAATAATATATTGGAACCTGTAAGCATCGATGGTATTTGTAATGTACCTCTCTCTGTACACCTTTACAGAGATATTTGTCTTTATTATTACCACTAGACCTTATCTCAGTACTATGTTATTTAATTAAAATACTTTTGTTCTTTGAAATCACAGTGACTGTTTATTGTTATTATGCACAATACAAAGATGACACACGTCCTTATAACTCGCTAGCTAGGTTTTGTCTGGTGAACTCTCGCAAAATGGAATGACTTGCTCTTCTCTGATCGGCTATGTTCGACACACATCGTAACCGACACCATGTGACCCGAACCTAGCATAAATAATAGAACGATGATGAATGATGATGAATACACTATTGAACGTTGAGAGTGTCGATGTTACCTCCACTCTTGAGACACTTCTGGGCAAGTTAGTTCCGTTAGACTCAGTAATAGGGGAAAGTGTCCACCATAAACAGATTAGAAATCTGTCACGGCTGCCACCTAGTGTACCCGCCCAGGGGGAGGTCGTGCCACCGTTAAGTCGAGTCGAGGTTGAAGCAATAATTAAGG
Organism: Limnephilus lunatus; assembly: GCA_917563855.2. Taxonomy (NCBI): domain Eukaryota; kingdom Metazoa; phylum Arthropoda; class Insecta; order Trichoptera; family Limnephilidae; genus Limnephilus; species Limnephilus lunatus. The sequence goes on from OU830599.1 coordinate 4,256,430, forward strand.
GTTTGGGTCCAAAAAAGGCACCGGGATTTGACCGATTGAATGGTATAATTGCGAAGAATGTCTGGATGTACGCCAAAGAGGAATTCTACCAAGTTTTGGAGACTTGTTTGCGTAGGGGAAAATTCCCAACAGAATGGAAGAAGGGCGTGCTCCGGATTATACCAAAGGGCAACGATAAGCCGAGAACGGACATAGGAGCCTATAGGCCTATAACCTTATTGCCAATTTTAGGCAAAGTATTGGAAATCATCATTAAGCACCGTTTAAGCCTCACCATCACGCCGTCCAGCGAACTTCAATTCGGCTTTGTCCCGGGAAAATCCACGGAGCACGCTATTAAGCATGCGCTTGAATGGGTGAGGGTATGCCCAAAGAGGTACGTCATAGGCATCTTCTTGGATATCTCGGGTGCCTTTGATCACGCGTGGTGGCCGATGATACTTACCAAGCTGAAAAGCAGGAATTGCCCGCGTAAACTGTTTGAGATAATCTGTGACTATCTAAATGGTAGGACAGTTATCATAGGGCACGGGGACGTTTTAATCACCCGAACAGTCGACATGGGATGTCCACAGGGGTCGGTCCTTGGACCCGACCTGTGGAAAATCTTGTTCGACGACTCCTCCAGGTTACCCTTGCCTGAAGGTTGTATATCGGTCGACTACGTAGATGACAAATTGTATTTGGTCTCTGGGAACAGTAGAAGGGAAGTGGAATCTAAGGCTGAAGAAGGTTTACAAGTGATCCTTGAATGGGGAAAGAGAAATAGACTGAACTTCGTTCCCCACAAGACCGTGGGTCTCCTCATGAAGGGCATGCTCAGCCGAGGCAGGAACCCCTTCATTAGAATGGGAGACTCATCTATTCGATTTGCAGAAAATACCAGGTATTTAGGCGTCATTATGGATAGATCTTCTTCGTTCCTAGCCCACGTCAAGAACGTCTCTGACAGGGCCCAGGCCTTGTTTCAGAAACTGAGAAGAATCTCAACAGCCGAGTGGGGATTGCGTTCTCCGGCGATTCGCCTGCTGTACGAGGGGGTATATGTGTCGCAAGTCTCGTATGCTGCCTCCGTGTGGGAGCACCGCCTGGATAATGTCTTGATAAACTCAGCTCTTAAACGAGGCCAGCGGACTCCCCTGCTGGCGCTCTCGGGCGCTTATAGGACTGTAGCCTCAGATGCATTACCGGTTCTGGCCGGCGTTCTGCCTATTGACCTTGCAATTAGGGAAATATTGACAAAAAAGGAACTTATTAGAGGCAGGGCTGCTGTCCACCTTGGAGTCGAACTGACACCGGGAGGAGTCGTGGCCCTCCCCGGCTTGCTCAAAGCGATGCGCGAAAGGACTCTGAGTGTATGGCAAGAGCGATGGGATAGATCGACGAAGGGCAGATGGACTTTCTCCTTCTTCCCTTCAGTTAAAGTCAGAATGGAAGGGGCACACATTAAACTGGATCACTACATGACACAGATGCTCTCCGGACATGGGGAATTCAGGGGTCGGCTACATAGCTTGACCCTTTCTCCCCATCCAAACTGTGCGTGTGGTGATACTAACCAGGACGCCAGGCACATTCTGTGGCACTGCGAGTTGATGAAGGAAGCACGAGAGGAAATGTTGGATGGCTTGCGCGTAACAACAAGACCAGCGTGGAACGCTGACCTTGTGTCAAACAAAGAGAATTTCGAGTGCCTGAAAAAGTTTGTCAAGTCCTGGGTGGAGAGATGGTCGGTACTTAGAGTCGCCGATCTAGACTAAATTCATCTTTGTTTCAGGTGCTACACGTATTGCTCCTGTCTCCCTCGGTATATCCTCCATTACTCTTCACTAGTGTATACGCTTTGAACTGTTTATAATATTACTCTAGAGACCCGTACATTACTGGTTACATTTGACTTATGTACTGACACATTCTTCTTTTCATGTTTTACTTATTTTCTTTTAGCTTTAGTTTCACGCCGCTTACAAGTCTACAACCTATCGGTTGTCTTCTAATGTTTCAGCCAAAAATGATTTATGCTTTTACCTCTACAGGCCATGTTCCATCTTAGAGACTATATATCATGACTTCTGTACTCATACTGTAATTATGTTTCCAATATATAATTGCTCTTATTATTTTCTTACTTTATATTAGCATTGGTTTCCATATTTTGGTGGCGCAACTGAACTGTACATATTATGTATCGTCGTCACCCCATAAAAGGGCGTGGGATAGACCCTGTCCGTGCATACAGCCAGGCGAACACACACCGGAGCGGTTTTTCCGCAATCCTCCCGCGCCTCCCCCAATGATATGCGTAAGCCTGAGGAATAGCCGCGTGATCTCGACGTCCTTCCGCCCCCCCTCCGACAACCCGACGCTCATCTTTTCCCCAGAGTCTTCTAAAACTTTCTCTTCTTTCCCACATATATTTCTTCGAGGCAAAATCGGGGAGCCGGCTAAAGGGCGCGGACTCCGGGTTTCGTCTGCGGTTAGGCCGATAGCCATGCACATTGTCATTGGGACTGCCTGGTGGTTTGTGGAATTCCCTCTCTGAATATATTCTTTTTATGCATTTTATTATCTCTCTGTTTTCATTGTAAATACTTGCATTATATTATTACTGTTATTTTATTTTATTTTTTTATTTCTCTTATTCCAGGCTTCCTCAACCGGGCGCAGCTCTTATTTTTTATATTTTTTTTTTTTTTTTACTTATTAACACTTTTATCTGTATATATTATTTATCCTATACATTTCAGAAGAATCATTCCACGGGCTGCAACATTTATTATTTTTTTGTATTATGTTAATGTAAGTACTTGCATACTGCTTTCTAACCCCGTATGCATGGACATTGGAGGGTCTAGAGTCGTTCAAATAAATTTAGCTTCGTTCAATAAAATAGAGTCCTGAGGTGTACGGTGAAGGAGGAAACCATATGTTTCCTTAGAACGCCGTGGGAAAGTGGTTGGACACCCTCCAATATTGTACGTCAATGCCTGTAATTCAGGCACTTCTTCTCTTTCAGCTTTTCCATCTCCTACTCCTCTTCACTACCTTCAACCTCATAACATACCCCAAGCGGGAATGCCATATTCTCACTCGCATCAGACGGTTGGGAGCAGTTGTACGTTATTCAGATAAAGATAAAATGAAACAATCGGCTCTCAGTTCGATGATTAACTATCCCGACACTGTTTGTAGTTCTCAGTGGAGTCAGTAAACAATGAATAGTGGACGCACTATTAGTCACGCTCGCTGGAAGTTATGTGGAACACCTTAGTCTCAGTACAGAGTACACTACCATTTCCAGTGCGCCCTTTACCTTACTGTGGTAACTTTACTCCTTCGAGAACTCTAAATTGAACTGTTTAATATTCACGAACAATGGAATGGAAGGGCGTTATTAATAAAAATAATATTATTTTTTTTTTTGTATTTCTTGGACACTAACTAGGCAATTTGTTTTGAAGAGTTTTACTTTCCATGTACATTTTTAAATAAAATTTTAATTTATCTGTTATCGCTTTCGACACATACGTATCATTCACTAGCAAACTTAAAACTAACTTAAAATTTATACAAGTACACATTTTATTAGGTGGGGTAGTGGGAGGAGTGATTTTGGAGGAGAAAGGTGGGAGGAGTCAACATAACATGGGAACATTGTCAATAAGGGTGTTTTCCAGAATGATCGTAATCTTGTAACTTTTTGCTATTTAATGTAGGTACCTATACTTTGTTCTATTTATTTTGTATAGTGATGATTTATTTCCTTCTTTTCTTACTTTTTGAAGTAAAACTTCTTTACGCACTCTCGACACTTGGTGGTAAACTGGTAAATGCGTTACGAAAAGTAGTGATTGTTACGAAAACGGTGATCGATGCGAACGGTGATCGATTCGAACGGTGATCGATGCGAACGATGATCGATGCTAACAGTGATCAATGTCATTAAAAAAGGAAACGAAGCAACTTTTGCCCAGGGAAAAAAGACGCATGAAAGTGTACTACTGTGCGAAATGCATCAAACCATATTGTATGGAATTTCAATGTCAATGTCACCCCAATGTCATACCATATGTTCTTTTATAAGTTAGTGAAGTTTTACTTCCGTCGTGTGGTCTAAAGTCTAAAGCACACCCGTTTTTTTAAAATATTTTATTGTGTGTTATGCCTATTTTTTTTTTTTTTTTTTACACTGAATACCGCACAAGAATCTCAACTGCTCCCGTCTGGAGCCAGTGAGACTATGGCATCCCCAATTGGGGTATGTTGTGAGGCTAAAGGTAATGGGGAGGGGAAGGAGGTGGGGAAGAGGAAGGTTGGGAAGTACCTGGCTATTCAGATCTGGTCACCTAACACGGCTAAAGCCATTTTCAAGCAACGTTTCAATTCTAAATGGTGGTCTTACACCAGGGCGATACTGATAGTATCTTCCACTCTGGAACGTGCCGCAAGTATACTATATATTATTTTTAATGAATTAATTGTGAAATAAAATATATATGAATTGCATTGCATTGCTCAATCCCCGTTTTCAGGCCGGAATAAAATAATCATTGTGATTTTTGAGAAGGAATAAGACATAATTAAAATTTGCAAACGAAATAAAAATTTGACCTGATTCACTAGTTTCTTGGTCGGAGCGGTATAATAATAAATTAATATTCTCAAAGTATTTTTTGCATCATTTTTAAACCACGATTTCTTTAATTGAATAAGTTAAGCTAATAGAATTAATATTTTGGGGTCATTTTTTGCACATTCGATTGTTTTAGAAAGTCATTTATGGTCAGGGTCAATTTCATTCATTTACCTGTGCCAATGATAGATACGTTGTAACTCGTAACCTCTCTCTCTCTACCCCATAAACGACGCATGTAATAGAAATGTTCTCGACAATGGAACTCTCAATGGTAAAATCAAGGTTTAATGTTCAAATCGGTTAGCAGCTAAAAGAAAAATTAAATCAATCGAAATTTTTTTGTGAATAGGGTGAAGATTTAACGGTACTTTCCACATAGTCACGTTTTTTCGTTATTTGTTTTTGGGGTGTTAAGCCGTGTTGCGCTACCTCCTTATTTAGCCAACATTTCGGACAGCGTTGCATTGTCCATCATTAGGGCAGATCCGGCAGATTCGACAGATGTGTCCTGATGATGGACACTGCAAAGCTGACCGAAACGTTTGCTAAAGAAGAAGGTAGTGCAACACGCCATAACACCCCAAAAACAAATAACGAAAATGCTTTTGGCCGTGAAAATCTAAAAACGTATCTAGTCACGTTTTTGTCAATAGGTATGTATTTTGCTTCCTATGGTTTATCTATACAACTATACATATAGATAATTACCACAGAATAGAAAATCTAGGGATTTTTTTACATTACCTCCACACAGGAGGCCTTGGGGCCTATGTCATCTCTGGGGATGCTGGGTGGAGGGTATTTTTAGGGAAAGTAAGGAGAGGAAGATATGAGTGGTAGAGGGAAGGAAAAAGGTATGAGGGGTGGGTAGGAACCTGGGAATCAGTGTGCCCAGGAACGACGGACGTATGAATCTATTCTTTCCACTGCGGTACAAGGCGATGGGACGAAAGAGTCCGGCTAAGTGAAAAGGTCTCCCTCATCTCCCGATCCGGCCCGCCACGCTGGGTGGGCAAACGCTACCGCTACCAAGACCTAGACAAACCTCACCCCATGAACCCGGCACCCCTGCTAAGATGCGAAATCGATACCGATTCGAAATAAAACTAATTTACATAAACTTTTCGACGCCTAGCAAGTTAAATAATTCATTATCTTTTCATGAAAAGAATTACATAATTTCAAAAGTTTGAACTAAAGAAAAATTGATCTTACTTCGAACACGTCCACAGCACAATTCTATCTGTTAAAATATTCAGTGGTTTGTGCGCATCGAGACTTGGCTACATATATGCCTAAGATAAATTCTCAAATTGCAAAAATAAATTATTTAAAAAAAACTTAAGTTAAGAGCGGACTCACGACTCTGGGCAACTGAGTTCCGAGACCGGTGGTTAATCTGAAGTTAATGAACTCATTACCAGTCCCGGCACGATTCATTCAACTTTACATGTTTTTTATTATAAATTATCCAAACGCTATTAACTTGACTGCTGACACTTTGCTATTTTTAGTACCATTCATAATGATACTTTTTTATTCTAGCTAATAATCATCAAGCGAAGGAATCGGAACTTGAAATGCATAACACGTAAAGTCCCAGTCTCTTCGTGTGAGAATCCGACTTTAATTTTGTCAGTTTTATTGTCCTAAATTTTGGTGTCCACTTAGTAGTGATTAAAGTTGTTACGATCGGTAGGTTACGTTACAGATCGATGGTTCATTGTTGTCGGCTTTGTCGCTGATTTTATTTATTTTTTTTTATTCATTCATCTTTATTAATTAAATTACATTGGTGATGTACTGTGCCCTTCTCACTAGGAACTCCTGTGTTGAGAACATGAGCAGTTTAACACAGTCAGTTTACACAGTAATTAAAATAACAATAACAATAATTGATTTTAAATAAAAGACAACAACAATTCTTCTGTATGTTGGACCAACAGATCTGCACTTTATTTTACACTAGCTGACCCGGTCACTCGTTGCTGACGCTAACGAAACACAATGCTATCTGCTGAATGATTACCCAACCTTTATAACGCCCGCCATCTGTTAATTTGCATACAAAACAAATCCACACCGCCCGCTCGTTCACCACATACAAACATTATTTTTTATGTATTATATTTTTAAACCAATTTACACAAAACCTTGACAAATTATATAATCAAAATCAAAAAAAAAAAATCAAAATCAAAAAAATATTTATTGTACATTTAAAAAATACAAAAGGTATTGCTTATGGGTAGATCCCATTTCTTCCAGCTAACCACAAACATGTTATATTATAATGTTCATACAAAAAATAATATTATAATTTTTATACAAATAAGAAAATACAGATAACAAGAATACAAAAATAGGTGGTATACTTAAACCTTCCTCGTGAATCAGTCTATCTATTGGTAAAAAACCGCATGAAAATCCGTTCAGTAGTTTTTGAGTTAAACATCATCATAAACATCACACAACACACTCATCTCTTGATGCACATTCATACTTCTTTAATTCTTTAATACGTACAAATCTGATTTTCTGGCTCAATTATTTAATGCATATTAATGATCAATATTTTTAGATAGAAAAAACGTAAGATGAGCCATTTTTAAAGCTTTTTTCTTTCGATTGAAAGTTTGTATATTTCTTAAATTATATTTTTATTTATAATAATGAAAATTGTAAACGTCATCACCTTCCAAAACAGTTTTTGGTTTTCGGATATGTTCAGAAATATTCCATTTATTTGGATTTTATTGTAAAGTTGAAATATTTTGACCTTCTAAAATACTAGATTTCCGAGGGGTTTTAAAAATTAACCTGCAAATAATAATAGTGTGGATTCCTTACACCTTACAACATCGCAGATATAATAATTATTGTACAATCTCGGCAGATCCATTTATCAGATGGTAATCCTCCACCGAGAATGGCAAACACTAAACACACCTTTCCTTGTAGAGAAGTACGTACGAAGAGCGTTCCGATCAGCAATGAAATGTTTTCCGGAACGGAGCGGTTAATCATAAAACGTTCAACTTTCCGTTTAGCCCGGGGACAACTAATTCTACGGAATCAAAGAAATCCTTAGACAGCAGATCCGTTGGTTTATTGTAATTTTAAATCAAACATCAGTTCTAGTGCTTAAATATCTTGACTGCTCTTAGATGTGATTGATATATTGGATTTCATGCATTGCAAGTCTTGTAAATGTTCTTATGTGATTTAAAATAAGGTTGTATCTACATTTGTATTTTTTTAAATGTATCAAATCTTTTGAATTCATTAGTTTAGAAATTTCTCTAGAGGTGTATAAAATATCATTATTAAAATATCATTATCGTGATAACGTTATTTTTAATTAGAACTAGAAATCCTTGTAATAATTTTGTTTTAAGTTTTTCTTTTTTATATAATATTAATAGCTTTTACCCACGGCTTCGCTCGCATAGTATTAGTGTGAAATTACTGGCATATTTATTGGCATAATTGTTATTATTCTTGCTATTTTGTCTAATAGAAAATAATTATTGTTTAAAATTTCAAAATTTGAGAATGACATTTCGCAAATAAAAATTCTATTTTAGAAAATATTTAAATTACAGAAATAGAAATTTATTTTAAGTACCACTCCCTTTATTAGTATTTTATTCATATTTGAATCCAGACTAACCTAAAAAAATAAGAAAATGACAGTCCACTTCAAACGCTATGCTTTATAGCAACGTTATCCTTTTTGTTCGGAGAATAAACATTTTTAGAGATGTAGATGTAGATATTAACTACGACGCCAAAAAAGTACTCTTTTTAATCACAACAAAGCACTCTTTTTAAGCCTAAAATTAAAAAAAAAACATTGTTTCCAAGGTAACAATTTGTTTGACGTTTGCAATAACTCGATTTTGTTAGGTACAGAAAACGAATGATACATAATTTCATAACGCCACAGCTCATTCATAACGCCAGAGCTTACCAATATATAAAGCCGTTGTTACTCGCAAATAATTTAGCTTTCGATTAGTGAAAGAATTTTTAAATTCCATTCGATATTTAATGCGTGAAAGAGTAAGGACCGTCCATACAAACTTTCGCATTTATAATATTAGTAAGATTATTAAATATACGAAAGAAAATCTTTAAATTAAAATACATATTAAACTTGATAACAAAAAATATTAAACCTCGCTAGTTAAATTCTAGTGACAGACCTAGCTATAAAAGTGCCAGCGTTTTTTGGCTCTCCAACGGGTATGTATGGCGAGGGTAACGCTGAAATAGGCTAAGCCAAAAAACGCTGAAGGCCTGACTATAGCTAGGTGTGACACTCGGAAAATGCAGAATTAAGCTGTTAATTTATTAATACCGATTTCATGCGGGACCATAAACTCTAGTTTAATAGTAAAATAATTGATGATGACTGCGAAGTTCGTAGGTACCTGTACCTAATACCTTTTGTCTTTCTCTTTCTTTATTAATGTGTTTTATAATTTTTCTTTATTTCATGAACGCTTTTTCAAGTTCCTAAAAATAGTTCTTTAATAAATAGATTTCCCACGAGTGTTTTAAATGGCAAACAATAACAATAGCAATAATTTACCATTTTGCAAAACGTCTCTCGGTCAAATATGATTAGAAAGCGCTTTTCCTTTTGTATATTTATCACATAATCACTTTGAATCGCATTACTTTTGACTGTATTTTTGTATAATCGCTTCCTGCCTCCATTGCCCGGCGAAAGTACTACTCTTGAGTTCTAAGAATGACCGTGTGAACGATTCGACCTCATAATCGTTACTTTTCACTTCAATTGACACATTGTCAATTATTATTATCACTTGAACCCGAAGTAATTCTTCGCTAAGTTCCAGGCTACACGTTCCGAATCCGAAAGACCCGTTCCTTTCGCGAACTATTGTTTCGCCAGCGCCAATTCGATAGGACGGATTCTTATCAAGAATCGGATCAGTTATCTGGGAAGAAGTTCAGCGCGGTCTTTGGTTCATATGGATTAATAATGCGCCTCGGATGTTATTATTATTCGTTAGCTCGTAGGGTCAATAATCCGCTAAGGTTTGATCCGCGGGTCATTTGGAATGCTTGCGAAACGTTGTCATCGGAATCGTTCTTGGAATCGTTACATTCATCTTATTAATTACATTAGTAAATACAACGGAGGCTGTAGTTTCATTACCCCCTAAGATTATCACCTTAGAACGTATGTGAACCAACCATCTAATATTATTTTAAGGGTATCATCCCGTGTAAAGACCTTTTTCCGCATTTTTCAGGGTTATTTTTGGCGAACTTAATAAACATAAAACTACGAAATTTTCACCATATATATTTAGTCATATTTTTGGCATACTTTACATTTTTTTTCAGCCCGAAATCGTCACTCATTGCTGAAGTATACGATCACTTGGCCGTTCATCTTCAAAATTGCGTTGACCACGATTACAGGCGTTCTGCTTATCTGAAACAAAAAAAAATCAAACGGAATGTGTAGTATGTACTAGGGATTATTAAAAATTTAAAAGTTTAATTTTTGGCATCTTGTTGAACACCAAACAAAACACCAAAATTCACGAGAAAATGTTCAACAAGAGGCCAAAAAAATAACCTTTCAATATTTTTTTATAATCCTAGTTTCCGTGTACTTCAGCAATGAGCGGAGGTTTCGGGCTGCAAAACTTGTAAAGTATGCTCAAAATATTAAACAAATGTGTGGTTAAAAGTTTGCAGTTGTATGTTTATTTAGTTGGCCAAAAATGAATTCCCAAAAAAGCGGAAATAAGAGCCTGCACTCGGGATGACTCCCTTAATGACCGTGGTTTTTGTAGAAGATATAGATATCTAGCTCGCTGTCGGAAAATATTTATTAAATACTAGCCAAAAAGAAATTGGTTCAACCTGCGTGTGCTTTCCCATTCGTCCCGTTCCCCTTCGGTCTCCCCTTCCCCTCACGCGTCCCCTTCCACCTTCCCCGCCTTTCTTCTCCCCTCCCGCTTCCCCCGTCCCGCATTCCCCACCCCACTCCTGCGTTCCATACACTCAGTCCCTGTACATTCAGTTTTCAAACAGCTCGCGTGCCACCCATTGCAATTTTTTACACAAATTTCATAATGCCAGAGCTCACCAATATATAGAAACGTTCGCGGGAGTGTGCACAACAACTCTCCAAAGATTCACCGCAATCAGATGAATAGTATAGGAAATAGTTTCATAACGCCAGAGCTCACCACTATTTGTAGAAACCATCGCGGGTGTGCGCACATCAACTTATCAAAGTTTCATCGCAATCGGATGAATGGTTTAGGAACCGCATAAGGGACAAAAAAAGAAACGTGATTTTTTGTATATTAAGAAGATTGAAGTTTTCTTTAATTTAAAGAAATAAGGAAAATCATTAATATTAATAATCAATAACCAATAAAAACTAATCAAAATCAATAAAATAGCATAATCAATAACCTATAAAATCTAACGTTTAGTTTAGTACCATTGTTTATAGTAAATCGATCTGCTTCTTCCGCAAAACCTACCGTACCCCTTCTCATTCAATTACTCTATACTCCAACCTCCGACATTAATTGAATTTAATTTTATGATGATTGCCTTTGCTACCACATACACAGATTGAACAACCCTTATACGTGCCTACTTTCAGTTAAATGAATGAGCTAAAAAGCTAGATGCATTACATTTACAGGCCGTTTCGCTTTCCTTTTTAATGTTCGTGAGATTAATGTGAACAAAGATCCGATGAATAATTATTTATTTTTTGGCATTTTCATATTATTACGGTCCTTCATTGTTTTTGCACACATTTGTCTCATGATTCTCATTTCTACAACGTTTAAGTATTACCTATCTCAAACGTAGGTGTTACACTAAAAGTCATGCCAAATAATTACAAAAAAACATTAATTACTTATTGTATTTTCCTGATTTTGTTTTTTTATGCTTTTCTATAGACCATCATGGAGGATACTTTATTTTAACTTTTTGACACCAACGGTACATAAATCAAATGAGTAGTTATAATAATTCATAAAATCTTATAAGACATGTTTCTGTGAAATATTTGTAAAGTGATTCTTCATATGTTGTGTCTTTATGTTGCTTCTGTGAAATGTTTTGTAAAATTTTTCTTCATATATTGTGTCTGCATATTGGGTTGGGTTGGGTTTAACTTTTCAAAAGTACCAATTGGCGATCCCTTAATGAGTTTTGATAACTTGTAGGAGTGCAACTTCGTTGTATGTTTTATTTAATATTAAAAAAAAACAAACATTGCAATAGATTGAGTTGAAACCGGGCGGCGTTTTGTCCGTACAAACGTATTCCCAATTTTATTTCTGGATTTTGAGACTGCAGAAAATATTTTGAATATATAATATAGATATCGTCCACTAGTTTGTCGGTATGTTTTGCTTTTTTTGACAAGTTACTTCCTACAGGAGGTTACCCTCCAAAAATCGTTAAATTGCCTTTTTTGAACGCAACCAACAGACATTTAGTATACAAATTAAACAATGTATTTTTAAAAGTAGCAAAACGTACAGACATTAAATATTTTCTTGTAACACAATTAAAAAAAAATTAAATCGATCCAGTTTTGAGGGGAAAAATAGGGAATACAAAACCTCGATTTTTATGATTTTATTAGGGTATTATCAGCCTTTGGTGCAACTTTAGTAAGAGCGACAGTGATAGCAACAGTTTGGTAAAATAACCAATGTTCAAATTTCTCGGCAACCGGGTTTCCTATTAATATTTTGAAAATCTTTTAGCATACCATCCCACGTTCCCGTGCCCGCTGTCCACGTTCGACGACCTTGATACTGTTTCACTATCTCACAGTCTGGTTGCACACTGCGATTAATTATTATTACACCGGATATTACGAAATAAAGATAAAACTGGTTTCATTTGTCAATTTTTTATGTATGCATATTATTACTGAGATCTTTCTTGATCACTTTGTTCCTTTGATAAATTTAAATTTGGCTTGAAAGTCAAGGTCGTATGGACGTAATTTGTTATTAGTATTTGGTCGGAGAAGCTATCAGTGACAAGTCCGTATTGCTCGATGTTGAAGGCCTCGTAATAATTATAAAAACCAAATAATAATAATGCATGCAAATTGAGTTACGTGAAAAAATTCTAATGGAAAATATTCACGTAAAATTCAACAGACAATAGGCTTTTAGGCTTACGTATGTAGGTATAGGTACTAGTTACTTGTTGTTATTTAATATTGTGAAGGTATACGGATTTCTCAGGCTACAATTGTTAAGATTCTCACGTCGGCATCGCGTCTACTACACCTTACCTACTCTGCGTTCCTGTTAACTATTCATATCAAAAAGTTCGTTTCCTATTCGTAATGAAATATATTTGCATTTGTGTATATTTGGTATTAAAGGTTTGGTAATCGATAGGAGAATGGTATTTAATTTATTTTAAAACATTATTTGATAATGTGGGCCCCAATGGGTACTTTACCCGTACTGAAGCTCCCTTTTTACAATTTTATAATGAAATAATAAAGATGGTAATGAAAATTATTAAATAAATTATACGGTTGTATCGTTGTATGTTATGTTGATCTATTGAAACCATTTAAAACTTTTTAATAAATCATTGTAATGGAATTCCACAAATTGTCAGTATCAAAAATAAAAATGTTTTAAATTATTTATATCTTTTAAAGTTTGGTTAGTTAACTGACAATGCGAAATTTTTATTTTTTTTACATCTACGTGTTATTGCTATGAACATTATGTTCGATACTTTTTTTTTGTTAATAGAGACAACAAAACCTTATGTATGTGTAGGTATATGTACCAACAAAACCTTATGTATGTGTAGGTATATGTACCAACCAAATATTGAGTTCTATTTAAAAAATATTATAAACTAGCTATTGCCCCCGGCTTCGCTCGCCCAGTATTAGGGGGGTTCCCACTCCGCCTCCTCCACCCTCTCTATCCCCACTCCCTCCCCCCTCCCTCGCCTACTTTTTATTGTTTCATTAAAAATTAGATTTTTTCTGTTATATGTAGACATTTTCTCAACTTGAAATTCATTTTACTTATTACATTATATATACCATTAAACATTTTCAACGAACCTAAACTTTATGTTAAGTTATACATTATACAACATATATTTTTTCATCTTTGCACGATTTATTATTGTATTATTTACAGGATCACATTGTTTGTTTTGTTATTTACATATTATGTTCTCAATTTCAATTTTCTATTCTTTGCTGTTATACACGCTTATCAGAGCTGTCTTTTACTTAGGTACACAATACTCATTTAGATATCTTTTTAACTTAAAATCTACTATATGCCTACCCTTATCCCTTATGCATTAACTGTCTAACTCTTCTTCATCTAATGTTAGAATTATAGAACGAGTATTAAGTATGTACATTTTTTAGGCATTCTAATTTTGTATTTCATTTTGCTTTGTTATTTACACATGTTCTTAACTATTATATACTATCCTTTGCTTTTTTTTTTTTTTTTTTTTTTTTTTTTTTTTTTTTTTTTTTTTTTTTTTTTTTTATTGATCTATATATGTACGTGATGTTTACAATATATTATTCGATGCCTGTCTCGCTAGGGTATACCTGTGTTGAGACAGGCGTAGAGGTACATAATTACATATCATATATAAGAGTAATATAATTAACAATTAAACATAAAGATGATTGAAAGTGTGGGTAAATCACATAAAGAGAGTTTTCTTATAAATGAGGGAAGAGATACAGTACAGTAGTAAATCCTGTCAAATCTATTTATGGATTTAGATTATTAAGGATTTTATAATTTTAATTTGTTTTATATGGGTATGGGTAAGGTTTTACATGCTCATGATTCTTTATTACCTACGCAATTCGTAATTCTCATATTGTAGTTTATGTCTTGTACTATGTTATGTTATGTAAAAGCCGAAAAGCGTGAATTTTACAAATAAATAAATATTACTGTTAATTGGTTTTGAAAGGTACAAGCCAGCTAATATATCTGAAATATCTATAGTCCTGTCAGTTTCAGATCTATTACTGTTAACAACTTATTTTGAAGTAATTTAACTATAATATTTAAATATTAGCAACACCGAAGGTAAGTACTCGAGCCAAACGTGTCATGTGCTAAATCCCACCACCCACATTCACATAGAGTTCCAAGGTCTGCCCAATGGAAAGGATATCCTACATAAGATAAATATTTGCACGACTTTTGGAAAACAGCCGATAAATCAAACCAACCGTCATAGCCTTAATTCAATTTTATCTTCCGATCTAATATTTATTACCAAAGTCTTACGTAACGACACCTTCTACATATCTTAAAAGTACATAGTATTGTACTACTTCAACAAGTCAAAATTAATCACCATTGTACCAAGCCACTGCCGATTACATGGAGTTACACAAGGAAACATACTAGGGCCCGTTCTATTCACTATTTACATAAGTGAACTCTGCAGTATGGAAACGACTGAGAAATAGTTAGTTTTGCGGGTTTTGCTATTTGAATCTAAAGAGTGGAATAATGTGCTTAATATAACGGAATTAGGAATCACAGTGAGTAAAAACATGGTACTAAACACAAGAAAATTCACAATGTACAATGTAAATAGCACGGGACAGCTAAAAAACAATACAAACACCATAAAAATACAAGAATGTATAAACATCTGCGATTGCCCTTCTCTAGAAAACACAGATCAAATAAAATATCTAGGAATCATAATTGACCATAACCTTATGTACGTATTTTGCACTTTATCAATTCAGAGTAAAATGTAGAATCATCTTTTGGAGAGGAGAAACAGACTTAGCTATCGGTCATACGGAAATCGTGCATAAAACTATCTGAAAGGTAACACTTTAAAAAAACGTAGAATGACTGACACAGAACAATGTCAATCGTGTTGATATCTGGGGCACACTTTTTTCGCAATGTCAAAGGGATCAACGCCATCAGTCATGTAAGTCATCCAAACGCTATGCCCACTCAACCACCGGTCAGTGGTTGAGTGGGCATAGCGCTTGGGTCCCACCCGGGCGTCGCATGTTCGATTCCTCTGCTGACTAAATCCTCCATCACAACACAAGCAACATTTTCGGCTTTCTGTAGTGGTAGTAGGAGATTTTCAAACATTGTTGGGTTATTCGTAACCCGGGAATGTTTGTCTTTCTTTATAAAAAAAAATAAAAAAATAATATCGCCAAATTTATTGTTAGTGTCGTTAGTATAGTATATATTAAATATTTATTTATTGTTAGTATCGAACTCCATTTAATTTTAATGGAAGAAATTATATTTTATCTTTCTTGAAAACACAACTAATTAGTAGTAGAGGTAGAGGTACATGAAATATAAGTAATATAATAGTCGTCTCAATTTGGGCCAACCGCAGTTTTATAATGGCTTTGAAACAGCTAACACAATCGCAGTAATAAAAAAACGAAAATACTTGAACTAAGTAATAACATTATTAAATTTACTTTACTGTTTTTTAAATTCCACTTTAATTTTAATTAATTTACACACAACCTACTATATTAATAAACTAGGTGAGAATAATATGGTACTTTAATAATAAAGCATGCTTCTAAAATGTACCCAGTTTTATTAAATACTAGCTGGGTTACCCGGCTTCGCTCAGGACAACATTCGAGAGTTTCTGGAATTTTCCACAATGTTGTTCCCGATTCCCTATTCCCGAACATTCCACGACATACTCCGCCACTCCTTCCAGAACTTTCTAGAGCTCTATCCAACCTTCTAGAACTTCCGGAAGACTGTTCTAGAAATTTCAAGAGGGCCAAACTTCCAGCCCTTGTATCTTCACGCCCTTTAGGTAAAAACGGGAACCGTCGTCTTAGAGAAGGGATAGAGATCTATCACAAAATATATCTCCCTTGATCGTACCGGGACTCGTTTCTGAGTTTTTGCGGGACGCACGTTTTTGGACTTTCTTTTATAATATATATTGATTATAGACGTTAGGAAAACGGATTTAGATATCGGAACGGGAAATCGATGTGAACTGTGAACGGCGGCAGAGGCGTTTCCTGCCGCTAAAATTACTTTTTTTTAAACGGAAGCGCTGTTTATTTTTAGGACGTTCGGAAAATTCGGACTTTGATGATTTGCGGATTTATATGAAAAGGCTAACTTTCAATTCAAACCTACACACATTATTGACTAAGGCTCTGTGTTTATAATTAAATTCAATTACGCTTAAATGTTGGTGTACGTGTAAAGCAGAGTCTCCTCCGACCGAAAACTGCTTACGCATTACTATAAACATTTCCAATGGGGGCGTTGCCTTACTGCAGACGCATTAAAAAATGTGCAAGGCAATGTTTATAGTTATGTGATCATCATGATCACTCTTGGCTCTACAACCCCTGGTGGGTCTTGGCCTCCTCAAGAGTCTTCCTCCACTCATCTTGGTTTTGTGCCAGCTCTCTCCAGTTTAGAAGCTCCAAGGTAGATATAACTTTGAGGACGTTGTCGCTCTATCTTAATCTTGATCGTCGCAGGTTCCTTCGCCCTGTCGGTCTTGAGCTCAGCAGGGACTTTGTTGCTTTATGCTCGGTCATTCTCTCTAAATGACCCAGCCACTGAAGTCTTCCCAGTTTTATAAATTTTGTAACGTTTAGGTAGAGTAATGTGTAGGTAGGTAAATGTGAAAGCAAATTTTCATGTTTTCAGTCGGAGGAGACCCTGCCGAAGAAGCCTCACTCACATTGTTTCATTTATATTTTATGTCATTTGAGTATTTTAAGTTATGGTTAGTTTTAACCCAATATTTTTCAAATATACATATAATATATATATGTACCCACTAGTGTGCCTTTATTTGCGAATGCCTCGTCACAAAGTATGTAAAATATTAAAAGTATAATATGTATCTTATATTATATTGTGTTTTGTCTTCATGTGTGGTATATATATTACTGGTTTAAATTAATTTAAAAAATGCTGACATTAGATTTTTTGAAACCGAAACCAATATTTAAAAATAGACAAAGATTGGCATAAAACTGACAATGAAATAGCATCGGGGAGGTTTTATATGAAAGCAATGTTTTACCCCTCAGGTTAATTTGTTAGCTTTTCGGATCTTGTGTCTCCCTTACTATCATGGTAAGAAATATGATTTAAACGGTGTTAGAAAGGGAAAACACCACGCTTTATATTCAAATGTAAAAAATTAAGCCCAAAATAATTTTAATGCACACCTTTATTAAACCAAAGTTTCCGAGACACACTTTGAAAAAATATTTTGAAACTTTGGCTTTTTTTACATTATTATTTATTTATTCGTGAAACGACAAAAAGTGTGTTAAATAACATATTTTCCTAATAAAATATGTTTGAGTTTTAATATTTTTTCGTTATTAGTAATTTTAGTTAGAAAAAACATAAGGTGAGCCATTTTTTTAACTTTTTGTGTTTGCATTCAAAATTTTTACATTTAAAATATTATATGTTTTTTTCGAATTATAAAATTTGAAGGCGTATTTCATCGCCTTTCTAAAACAGTTTTTAGTTTTCGAATGCTTTTAGAAATAATCTATTTAATTTGATTTTATTGCGAAGCGGAAATATTTTGACCTTCCGGCAAATAGGCCCATGCCTGAGGGGTTAACGTACCTAAATTTTTAGTATTGAACGCTAGCTACTCTTTTTCTTGAAAGTTGTATTTTTTTTGCATTTAGCATTTTTTCCCAAACCATGAACAGTGTTATCGTGAAAACAAGTAGTTTGTTTGGAGGCCAATAAATTGCGTAAACTTAAATACCTTCTGACCGCTGTCTTTAAATCGTTTCTTTAAATTAGAGAAATGTTACTCTTAAATCAATCCACTAAATTTGTAACTTTCACTGGTTAATCACACGAGGTCTACACATAGACACACGTGCCAGACCATTAATCCATTCATGATTACCAGATAGTAATCATCACGATCCGAAGTCATTCCGCGGGTATTAATTGAATCGCACGTGGTTCTACCAAAATAATAGGCGTTGTAATAGCGGTAGTGATAGCAACCCAAGCCCTACAAGCAATTGGAATCAACGGATATTAAATGACGAAGGTAATTCTAATTAACTTTCACACATTGCGCAAACATTTACAGTACCTTTTGCATATTTACTTCTCAAGCAGGCTCTCCTCTGACCGAAAACATTAACATTTGCTTAGACATTTGCTTTTTATTTTTTTTTACAATAGCTCCACACAGGAGGCTCTGAAGAACATATTTTTCCTCAGGGCCTTTGTTATCTTTGAGGATGCTGTGTAGAGGGTACTTTAAAGGAATGGAAGGAGAGGAAATTCTGGGAACGATAAGATATGAAGAATAGGTAGGAATCTGGGGTTTACGGAAGTATGAATCCATCCTTCCCACTGTCGTGCAAGGCGATGTTCCAAAACAGTTCTGCTTGAGAGGCCACAATGTCTCCCTTAACCAGTGTCTCCCGATTCGGTCTGCCATTCAGTAGGTGGGCAAAAGCATCTGCCACCAAGATCCAGATAAACCTCACCCCCTAAACCCTGGCAACCCTGCTTAGTCATCAAACGTAGTGAACCACGGGTGGCCTATGACAAGAGGTGTTGGTTATCCAATAAATGTTTCCCGGGGCGGCGGTACCAATATCCGGCTCCCAAATTACACATTACTATAAACATTGGCAATGGGGACATGGCGCGTGGCCATACTGCAGACGCTTACAAAATGTGCAAGGCCACGCCCCTATTGGCGGTGTTTATAGTAATGTATAAGCAAAAGTTCATGTTTTCGGTCGGAGGAGACCCTGCTTCGTCCATGCTTTTGAGTAATACAGACTACATTCATTTATATTTATTTTCATAAAAAAAATACTCCGAAAGAATTTCATAGAAAAATCAAATTATTCGAAAAATCTCGTTAATTCGAAATTTATTTTTGTCTGCCCATAAAAATTTGTTCGCGTAATATGAAAACAATCAATTAGTGCGAAAATAATTCATTATAGGTATTATTATTCAATTTATAAAAAGAGTTTATTTATAAATCATTTTGTTGCGCGTAACAGCTGTTTGCCTTCTTAAGGCATCATTAAACTTTTGATAAGCGGGCGTACATTTTATTTTATTTTATTGTATTAGGAACATTTACAGCTTAATAACATTACATGCATTAAAGAAAACAATTGTAATAATTAGGTTATAATCCAATAACAAATGTTCACATCATGCCCAAATAGTAAATAAAAAGTCAATAATTATTAACTTTTTTTTTCTTTTTTTTACCTAATATTATAGAGATAGGAACTAGATAAACTGTCTAAGCATAATCTAGATATACTGTCTAATACTGTGTAATATATAAAAGATACAGATAAGATAAGAAAAAAAAACAAGAAAAAATTAATATATGTATGTATAATAATAATTATGAAAACTGAGAAACACCAGACTTAGGGTCGAGAAATAATGTATACATTAATAAAAAAACAAGTAAAAGTAAAATGATAGTACTCACTAAAAAAGAAAATATTAAAAAATATAGTGTAGTAATATTGTAAAATATAATTCATTCTTTTTAATTTCAAATACAAATAATACATGAAAAAAGTACGGTATCAATTTTTTAGTTTAGTTACAATGAATTAATCTACGAGTATTTAGTAATGATTTGTTTATTATGAAGCTCCATTAACTATATGTTTGAAAGAGCTTAAATTACACGACAAGATATCAGCATCGATACATTTTTTGTTATAATGATTGCAAGTTCTCAATAAGAAAGAATTTTGCCTGACATTAATTACGTGAGCTCGAAAAGGGGGGGAAGGGGGTCCAGCAAAATATCCCATCTCCTTGAAAAAATACACGAAGTGGCCCAAATTTATCTCACAAGGTGGGGGGGCGTCTAGATTGGAAGGAAAACTGCTCACGTAATTAATGAATGCCCCCTAATGCCAAACAGCCAAGACATACTAATGTTATTGAATATATTGTAAGAAAAAAATGTAATGGGGTTCAACAAATTAAACTTAATGAAAAAAGGTATAGATTGCATAATTTTTCGAGAACTTAAACTTCAGTCCTTCATTCCCTGGAATTTATATTTTTCTACTTTATCCGGCCTTATAATATTTATAATGTGCCCACTATAAAAATGCTTTTTGGAGTGTTATACGAATATCAATAACATTACATATGTAGTTAGTTAAGTTGCTTAAGCAATGTAAAAACCTAAGTGAGAGAAAAATTAAATACAAGTAAAGAGGGGATTATACTTTAGTTTAATTCAATCCCATCTAAATTATCTCATAGAAATATGGGGAAACACAAACATCACATATCTAAACGAAATTCAAATAATACAAAATAAAGTTATAAAAAAACTTTTTAACTATAGACCAGATACCCCCACCAAAAGAATATACCAAGAAACTAACTTACATAAAATTAGAAAACTGTACGAATACTATGCCTGTTAATTCACAAAATGCAAAATGGCTTCATACACACAAATACTTCATTTATGAAAACATCACAAGTACATGACCACCACACAAGACAACATAATAAATTATATACAAATTCAGCAAAGACAGAGTGTGGTAAAAGAAACATAGGTCATGAGGGTGTACACATTTATAATCTCCTTCCTGATAGCCTGACAACCGTAAATAGAATAAATATATTTAAGAAAAAACTGTTTGCCCTCAAGATCAATGAGCAAAACCAAAATGCTCTTACTTAAGAAAAATATGTTACTTAGGTAGTAAACCATAATTATTAATATATATATTATTTTTGTTCCTATCAATGTACCCTTAAGTTAACAAAGCGAAATTTGTATTTCTTTTAACTTAATAAATAACTAAAAAAAAAAAAAAAAAATAAGACATCCTGTGAAAATGAACTAACAAAAAATGTTAACATATTACATATTTGTAGGTCACGCTGGCATTACTTTATAGCTATTAAAACATAATACATCATGTTTTAGGTCAATATTTTATTAAAATACTCGTGGCAAAACAAGTTATATATAATTTAATTAATTTAGTATGTGTACGAGTTTGGCGATTTTTAGAATCCGCGTAGACATTATGTGGACGCCAATATGTTAGAAAACACACACTGTTCACTATTCACCCGCGCGAAAATATTTCGGCTTTTGTATGCAAATTTCTTGGTGAATTCTACGGTAGAGTTTTGATGGTCGGCGTTTGGCACGACGCGAAACGCGCGACGTGAGACGTGCGACGTGATTGAAATGTTTATAAAGGTGTTTGTTATACTGTCCCCTCGGTTATTCTTTTGTAGGCTCTGATACGTCGCTTCGGCACCTAAACACGTGAAGACCGAACATTCGGTGAGTCATTCAAAGGCTTCAACATTGACCTTCAAACGTGGATACTCGACAGTATTTTTTAGACTGCCTCAAAATTTATTTTCAAACGTGTCCATCGTTAGTAATTAATAATTAGTTAGGCTGAAACGCTAGCGATTAAGTCATGTTTGTAATTTGTAACACTTCGTAATTTTCGACCAGTAGAAGTTTAGACTAGTAGTTAGTAGTTCTACCCGGATTCGCCCTAGTTTTAAAGCCTCCCTTTTTTTACAATAATTCACTTTTTACACAGTATGGCTCGAACAAAAACAATTTCCCTTGGGGACTATGTCATCTTTGGTAATGTTGTGTGGAGGGTGTTTTTAGGAAAGGAAGGAGAGGAAGTTCTGAAAAGGAAGATATATAAGGGGAGGTAGAAATCCACTCATTCGATAGTGCACACAAGAGGCCTTGAGGAAAACAATTTCCCTCGGGACCTAAGTCATATTTGGTGATGCTGTGTGGAGGGTCTTTTTAGGGTAAGGAAGGAGAGGAAGATCTAGGAAGAAAAAGTATGAGGGGTGGGTAGGGGTCAGTGTGTCAAGGAGTACGAATCTATCACTACCATTGCGGTGTATCGAGAGAGTCCGGCTAGAGAAGTCAAAAGGTCTCCCTCAACCAGTCTCCCGATCCGGCCCGTCACGCAGTAGATGGGCAAACGCATCCGCCGCCAAGACCTAGACAAATCTTACCCCGTGAACCCGGGCACTTTTTTTGACAATTGAAAAATACCGCATCTTGTCTTGATTTTTTGTTTTTTCTAACTGTAGGCCCTGCGGTTATGTTTTACAAATAATAATATACTTTGGGTTGTATGTAAGTTCTTGCTTCTTTGTAGTGTTCACGATCGATCATTATTACTGACACTTTGATATAAGATAATGCCTCAACGAAGCAAAGGTGGAAAACGTTTTTCATGTAACAATTATTATAAGCAATAATTATTAGCCTGAAACACTCATCAACATTGAAAAAATCTCCCGAGAAAAGATAAATGCCGCCGACGGGGCGTCCTTCTGATATCCGGTCAACTGCTCTACCACTGAGCTACGTCGGCTTATCTCCCACCCGCCAAATAATTCAATATATTATACTAGTGTTTCATTCAACAATTACTACTTATTACATTTTTCACCTGAAAACAACCAACTTTATTTTTTTACACCAACTTCATAGCCCCGTCTGCGGCATTTATCTTTTCTCGGGAGATTTTTTCAATGTTGATGAGTGTTTCAGGCTAATAAAAATATTGTCTTAAACATTAGTTTACCAATTAAAAAAAATAATAATTAAGTTTTTCATGTAGACTGAAAAATTCTTATGAGTAGTTTAGCATCTCTTCCCCTTCTTTATGGTTGTGCTTTGTAATTCATGCTTGCAAAACAATGATTGTTTAATCAATATTAAATTTTCAAACTCTTTAAATTAATGAATTTATTTTAAGTACTCTCCTAATACTTTGGATCGAATCGAGAATTATTATAGAATTAAGTTCATAGACTTGAATGACTTCAATATTTGATTTGTCCTATTCCCTTATAGATTATCCTCAAAATTATAACTATCTTTCTTAACCTTATCGGCAAAAAGCACTCGTTTTAGGGTAAATTGCCTATTTCAAAAACAGAAAGAATTATAGGTATTTTAAATTCTTCGATGGCGCTACAGCCCATATCGAGCTTTGGCCTCCTGCAACAGTCGCCTCCAACTCCTCCTGTCCTCAGCTGCTGACTTCCAATTTCGTACCTGGAGAAGCTGTGCTGCATCCCCTCTTACCTCGTCTTCCCACCTCAGTCAGGGTCTTCCCACTTTTCTCTTTCCACCTGGGTGTCCAGTCAAAATTCTTTTTGCGACGCGTGTATCCGGCATTCTCTGTACATGCCCAGCCCATCTCAGTCTGAGGAGTCTCATATGTGCTGAGATGCTAGGGGCCTTATAAATATCATACAATTCTGCATTGTGCTGGATGCGCCACTGTTCACCCTCTTTCACAGGTCCACTTATTCTTCTCAGCACTTTTCTTTCAAAAGTATCCAGCATTTCAGCCATCTTTACCGTCAGTGTCAGCGCCTATTTTAAGTAGGTACCTATATTAGGTACCAAATTTGATTGATTGTTCTTATAATATACAAAAATGAACATTTGTAATATATGAAAATTTGAATTAAAAAAATTGTAATAGGAGTTTGAAAACTGAATGTACTGGGACTGAATATATAAAACGCGGGAGGGGGGTTGGCCGGACGGGAAATTGACGAAAACAGTAGGTACACCATCTCGACACTGCAAAATAAGATTCTGTTATTAAATAAAGAAGATATCTATATGTTCGCTCCGTGTTTGGTTCTATTTCACTTTTGGTTTTGTTCGCACTTCTGCTTTCTACGACATGACCCGCTAGCCCCCTAGACCCGCTGAAGCCGCTAGAACCGACCCGCGACTGGCAAGATCGATTCAGTTCACAGATTCCGATATCAATCAAACTGATAAGTAGTAAGTGAATCGCATTCGAAATTCAATCACAATTTCGCCGGGAGCTTAATGCGCGGATCACGGAGCCACGTTTACTCCACTACTTTACTGCGGACTGACGGAATGACAGAAGCGGTACAATGGCAGAGGTGGATTGGGACTAAACCTTCCTTACACATACCCTGACAGACAAAACAAATAGCCTATTTACTATCGTAATTTTTATTTTTGGGTTACTATGCCGTGTAGCGCGCTTCCTCCATCTTTAGCCGACTTTTAGGACAGCATTACAGTGTGGCGATGTGTAGGTTCAACTGGAGCTTGAACTCGGGTTCTTCGCGGGAAGCCGATCCTACTCCTACTCCCTTTTCAAATCGACTACTCCCAGAGAGCCCGGTCCAGTACTCGGACTCAAACCCGGAACTTGGCGGTCCGAGTCACTCGCAAATCGGGAGAGGTGCCGGGTTCACCGGCTCTGGTCGAACCCGTGCGAGTTAGGGGTGGCTCCCGGGACCTCCTCCAAGAACTCGAGTAGGTACTGTTAAAAGGAAGCACGTCTCGGAGGCCTCCGGCAAAATGCAGAACTTACCCATCTCTTTTACAGTATCGACCATCAAGTCGGATGTGTAATCGAAGATTGTGGTGATAGCATTCCCACCCGACGCCTGTGCTCTAAAGATTGCAATCTGTTTGTGCATAAACGGGTGATGCGTTTGATAGATTCTCCCATATCAACAGAATCTAGGTTTTTTAAGGTATTTCGGACCTCCAGACCAGAGGTAGCTGCCAAATTCAACCGTGGGGCGCACTTGCGAATTGAACAGGGTTAACAATGTGGACTATTAAAGTATCTGATAGTTAGAATATAGAAATAGTTCATTCAATATAAAATCAAAGTTTACCTGCTACCTGCAATACAGTACTGAATTACAGCTCTGTTCGCTACAGCAGATAGCACCTAGTAGCCGGCGGTAGTTCCGAACTATTCATCGCCACTTTCGATTCCAGACACGATTATTCCATTGTCACTTCCAGTCCAGGTGAGCCCGGTGAGGGAGCGAGGAGAGGGTGAGGCGGGTGACGTGTGCGCCTCACCGCCATCGCCTCAACGGGCGAATGGGCGTGCGCATCTCTTTTAAACTTTAATACTTTCGATTTGTACATATTCGGTTTCGGTGAATCACTATGACGTAATAATTTTGTGGACAGAGGATTTGTGTTTTAAATGTTTTGCTGATTACGAATTTATATATAATATTATCTACTATAAAATAATCTTTTTAACTTCTGAATGTAGCTAAAACTTTGTGGTAATCCATTATAGATAAATGAAACAATGTTACTTTGTTTGAACCACTTGTAAATTTGTTTCATTTATTTATAATAATTTAAAACTTATTTCCACTTAATTTATTTGTGACTGTAACCTTGATTCAGCCTGTTAAGGGGACATCTTCAGACTGGTACATTTGTTCCTTAACTACAGTTAAATACATATGGGGCAGAGGGAGGGGGTAGTCTAAAAGGATTTTATTCAATTTTAAGAAACCCATATAAATTAAATTTAATCCTTGTAGGCTACCCCCTTCCCCATATGTTAAGTATATAAACTAGAGATGCTACGAATATTTGCTACTTTTCGGTATTAGACCTATTCGGCTACTTTTTTTACTATTCGGTATTCATAGTTCGCAATATTCGGCCGAATACCGTATAGTAAAAAAATAGCATATCATGAAAAAAATACATAATAGAAATTTTATTACTAACAAAAAATTCTATTTTAACAAAAAACCTGAATATTTAATACTTCACATCTATCAGTGGTAAGTTACGACAAATGAAAATTATTTTTTTAGCATTTGTTGATAGCAAACGATTGCTCTTTTCTTCATAAATTAAACCTGCTTCCGAAAATAGCCGCTCACTATACATTGCTACCAGGAGATGATAAATAAATGTTAAAAAATTCTGCTAGGCTTGGATACTGTTTTGCTTTTGCTGACCACCACTTGTAATTGTAAGGCTCTGCTTCTGCTGTCCGATCTAGGCGAACAGTTTTCATGTAAAAATAAATTTAATTTGCGAAATGTACCTTATTGATTTTTATTAATTTATGAAAACGATTTTTAATTCATGAGTTCAATTAATTTTAATTTATGAAAACGTTTTTAAAATATTAAATTCATGATTTTTATTCATGAAAACTGATTGCTAAGATGTACTAAGTGTCACCGAATATTCGGCGGCCGAATATTCGGTATTCGGCCGAGAGCTTAGCCGAACATTCGGTATTCGGCAAAATCACTATTCGTGGCATCTCTAATATAAACTGTAGATTAAGAAATAATTTTATCTGTCAGAAGATGGCCTTAACAGGCTGAATCCGGTTAGGATCACATATGAATTAAGTGGAAAGAAATTTTAATTATAATGGAAAAATAGAAATATAATTTTAGCTCTTACTAGGGATTCAAACCAGATTTCAACAACCTTTATTCCGAAAAATGGCTCATATTAAAAAAAAAATGGAACAAACAATGGCGTCTAATCTTATTTCCGATAGTTAAGGATGAACACTTTTTTTTATAAATTATACAAAGATCTGTATAAATTTAAAGACATCAGAGCCTACTACTATTATGGAATTTATTATAAGTTAGAGCGTAGAAATTATGTTATTTTAACAAAATATTCCGAGTAACTCTCACACTATTTTTGTACTATTCCTTTCATAGTTCATCCTTGTGGGAAGTATACGTGCAAAGGTACTGGTTGTATTGCGCATATTATCATACTTACCACCACACCAACTCATCGTGCTTTTCTATAGACACCATAGACATAGACAAACAAAAAACAGTTAGACACATTCTAGCACTTGTAAAGTTCCACTTAACTCCATTGATGTGCATTAGCATCACAATGAACAGATAATCAATCAATCCGCTTAATTACCGAATTAGCTAATCACCTGATCAATCATCGAACCAACCGATCACTAACCAACCAACAAACAAATAAGCAGACAATATGTAGATATATTTAGTACCTACGATGTTCGTTCTAGCCAAATTTGCCGAATAATCATTTCTGGAGAAGTCATCAACATTTTGCCATTTGCCTATCAAAGAAACATGGTTGGTTCTTTTCTTTTATTTGCTTTAAAAGGACTATGTGTAAAACCTTAATAAATAATGTAGGTACCCATGAATACGAGTTCGGTGTAAGTTTGAATAGATAATAAGTAATTATTAAAAAAGTGGACATTACTTGCTGTTTGTTGGCAACTGGTATTGCGCCAATTTATTTCCGGTTTTTTGGCAGTTTTTCATTAAACCCTTAGGCTAAATTAAAGTAAATTGTTCAATTTTCGGAACAACTCATTAAAGTCTCGTAGAAATCGTTGTGTCTCCTTTACTATCATGATCCAAACCATGTTAAAACGAGAAAACACAATGCTTTCTATTCAAATCTAAAAATTAACTACAAAAATATTAAAATTTACACCTTTATGAATCCAAAAGATTACCGACAGCAATTTGAAAAAAAAATTGAAACTTGTATAATACACTTAATAATTTTTTTTTTCATTATCACTAATTTTAGTTTAAAAAAATATGAGGTGAGCTATTTTCAAAACTTTTTATGTTTGCATTGAAAAAATTATACGTTTATTTAGAATTAAAAAAATTGTGAAGCGTAATTCATCACCTTTCAAAAACAGTTTTTAATTTGAGATCCATTCAGAACTACTCCACTTATTTGGATTTTATTGCAAAGCGGAAATATTTTGACCTTCCGACAAAATAGGCCCCAGGCCTGACGGGTTAAATGTTGTTCAACATCGTTTTGTCCTTATTTTCTTCTATTTATATGTACATATAATTGAATTCAAGCACGGTATTAAACATGTTTTGTGGTAGGATCAACAAATGTTGCATTCTTCGTGTTGTACGAGTATTTCAAACGTATTTCAAAAGTTTTCGCATTCCCCTATGAATGAGCTTTGTGTATTCGACACTAAAAGCTAAGAATACATTTCTGTAATAAAAGGACTTTAAGAACTTCAACGTTGTTTCCTATATACGTAGTGTTAGCTATTTAACTTTCATTTTAGTAAAAACAGCTTTAAAAACTAAACTTGTTTCAATTTCATTATATGCTCGTGCTAAATAAAGTAGGAGGTGTTAACCTCGACTTCCAGAAAATAAATATTACAAATAGAAAAAATCAATTAATCACGAACCGCTCGAAATTTTTTGTTAACACGCGATGCGATCTCCTATTCATCCAATACGAGGATTTCAATAAATCTTTGATTGCAAATAAATATGTGTATTAAATTGCAATATTCACAGCCAAATAACTCACCGCTGATGGTACTTAATAGATTTCTGGAGGCTGGTCATTTTGAAAATTGGCACTAAGGAGGGAGGTGTGACGAGACGCCATCACATTTATACTTTCTATTGTAATGATCTTTGCGTTGTCACATGAATGAATAGTTGCAAATGAAATATGGATAATATAACTTTCATTTGCGATTTGTTAGTTAAGAGACAGGCTTACTTTCCATTTTTAATGGTTAAATCGTGACAATACACTAGAATTATTAAAAAAAGTTCTTATTTGCACACCTCTGCATTGTTTTGCAAAACCTTTTTTTGCAAATGTTTTTTTTTGTAAATATCACGCGAGACTCATTCTCTATAGCTGGTCTGACCAGGACGCTGTAGGCACTCGTGGAAGTGGAGGGAGGGGTTACGAATAGAAAAGAGAAAGATTTTGAAAGTAATATTCTATTTAGATCTAATATACATAGTTAAAGTCAATTCAAGTAACACTTCGATGTTAAGTTGTGTGTTCTCACCGGGGCGTGAAAGAAGCTTAATTCTGAAACTATTATATTGTTCTGAATTTAATCAAATTGCTTCTTCAATTATTTGAAAATTACTTTGTGGCACCATTTTATTAAAATGACAATAAAATAATTCTGTTTAGGCAATTATGTATAATAATAAATATCAATATGTTTCGAAACCGATTGTTCCTTCATCAGGATACAATAACCAACACCTCTGCCATAGGTCACCCCAAGTGGTTCGCCACGTTTGGTGACTTAGCAGGGATGCCCGGGTTCATGTGGTAAGGTTTATCAGAGTCTTGGCGGCCTACCAGCTGCATAGCAGGCTGGATCGGGGGAGAATGGTTGAGGGAGTCCCTTTGACTTCTCCAGCTGTACCTACTCTCTCGAAACATCGTCTTGCACCACCGTTGGCGGGACGGATTCATACGTCCGTCACTCCTGGACATGCTGAGCCACAGATTCCTACCCACCCCTCATATCCTTTTCCTTCCCACAACTTCATCCCCTTCCTTTTAAAAAAGACCCTTCACACCGCATCCACAAAGATGACATAGGCCCTGGAGGATTTTTTCCTCAGGGCCTCCTGTGTTGAGCTAATTTTCAAAAACAAACTGAAATTAGAATGACATATATTAGATTATGAGCATAAACAAAATTATAACAATAAACTTTGGGAAAAGTTAATTTAAATTAATTAATAATTATGTATTTGTATTATTAGTTATTTTATAATATTAAATGTCATCACGTGTATTTCGAAGCCGATAATTCCTTCTAACAGGACACAAAATATAAGCATAGATTTGCCTATTTCCCATTATTATAGCCAATTTGGGAGATGGGTGTGAGTTGATTAATCAAATTTTCTCACGAATCCTATTGAATGGAAATAAAGCTTACGTTGTAACGGCTAACATTGTAGAAGTGCAAGTACAAGTGGATTTCTCAATCCCGACCAACTTTAAACTTTAAAGTATATAGTAACAAAGTAGATCGTAACCTACTTGTGGCAAGTCAAAAACGGGATGAAAAGTACTTTAATTATCGGCCCAATTGTTAATAAACCATATAATTATCGTGTGATTTAAAGAATTCAATGCTAGGAATTCATTTAGGCCCAATCATGTTGTCTGCATATATATTTAATTTAATATTCCGTCTGCTTCGCAATACTTGGAAAAGGGCGGTTAGAACGTGCTGTTCCGACGATTGTTTTTTTCTCTTTATTCTATCGCTGTTTCCTGTCAGTCTCTTTTGTCTGTGATTTGTTTGAAGTTTCCAGGATGCGTAGGATGGTAGGAATCATCCCACCCCAAAAATAATACCTTTGAATTTAAAAATTTCGTAATTAACCATTTTTACCCGATTCCCGAAACCAATTTATGTTAAAATGTGAAAAATTTATTCAGAAGTCAATACCACGAAATCAAATGTAAAAATATAATAAAATGTGATTTTTTTATTTTACGTAAAGCATTTATTTTTGTAATGTTACATTGACATTGAATTCACCCAGAGGTTAACTCCTCAGGCTAATTTGTTCGGTTTTCGGAACAACTTATATAGGTCTCATATAATTTATTTTTATTTATTTTTTTGCCTTAAAAGTGCTACATATTATAACATTACTAGTCGTCCATTAAAAGCATTTGCTTGTGGATGCATGGAAGAAGACTTTACATTTCATATATGTACAAATACAGTCATGTGTTCAGTAAATACAATGCAGTTAATACATTTCATATATATATATACAATTACTATAGTCATCTATTTCATTAAATAGGTGCAGTTAATACAAACACATCTCAATCAGACCCTTTAACTAGTTGTTTAAGATAGTTGTGTCTCTCACTATAATGGTTAGAAATTTGATTATTGTTAGAAAGAGAAACCACAACGCTTTATATTCAAATCTAACAGTTAATTAAATAATTTAAATGTATACCTTTATGAAAGTTTCTGACGGCAATTTGAAAAAAAAAAAACTTTTGGGAATTTTTTAATAACCCCTCAGGCTTCGATCATATTTTGTCAAAGGGTCAAAATATTTCCTGTTTTCAATAAAATCCTTTTTTTTACATGAGCTCCACACAGGAGGCCCTGAGGAAAATAATTTCCCTCAGGTCCCTTATGTCACCTTTGGGGAAGCTGTGTGGAGGTTTTTTTTAATGAAAGTAAGGAGAGGAGAGTTCTGGGAAGGAAAAGGGTTTAAGGGGTGGGTAGGAATCATGTCCTGGTCATCCGCCTCCAAGACCTAGACAATCCTTACCCCATGAACCCGAGCACACCTGCTAAATCACCAAACGTAGCGAACCACTTGGGGTGACCTATGGCAGAGGTGTTGGTTATCCATTAAAGGTTCCCGGGGCGGATACCCATTCCCGCCTCCCAGATTGATGGAATGTGAAAATTTTTATGCTTCCAAAATTATATGTTTATTCCGGTTTATAAAATTTGACAGTGCGGTTAATCACCTTTCAAAAAAATTTATTTGGATTTTATTTCAAAGCGGAAATACATTGATATTCCGGCCAAATAGGCCTGAGGCCTGCGAGCTTAACTAAATAACTTAAAATACCCCTTTATGGCTAAGACTATTTTTGAGGTTTTCTATGTTCTAACTTTTTTTCACTCTTATAAAATTATGGACAAAATAAATAAAAACCACTTTTTCGCTTACTTGCCTCGCGCAAATAAGACGATCGGTTGCAAATTTTGCAGGCACCAGAGTCGAAATATTTCTAGAGTTTATATTCCTCTTTAGCGCAACATATACACACGGATACGAGACATGCTAAAAGGGCTAACTAAATATGTTGACGGTGAAGCAAACTGTGTTTTTGAATGTACTTATTTTTTTACATAAAATTAACATGGGGATGATGTCTAAGGAACTAAAAAGAAAAATACATTATAATAACGAAACACACGGACACGGGACAAGAAATTCAAAGCAAATTAGACTGCCGACAAGAAAAAAATCAAGCACCCAGAAATCTCTGATGTACCAGGCCGTCCAACTGTATAACAACATCCCGAATGAAATTACTGAGATAGAAAATATAAATAAGTTTAAAAAAGAATTACGAAAGTATGTCTACCTCAATTATTAATGTCTTTATTTATGTGTAATATTTAAAGAATGATTATGTTTGCCAACCAATGTAAATGTTTAAATCTTTATAAAATATTAGCAAACACAAAGATGTGAGCTTACTTAAGATTAATAAATAAATAATATTATGGAATTAAAGCTATGTATTACCTTGCTTATCAAACCACCTGGCTGCAACTTTTATGCATGGAAAAAAAAACTTACAAAAAAAAGTAAAAATCATTTAACTTTTGAAGTACCACGCTGTGTCGACTGCCCCCGGAGTTCCACTAACTGCACGCCAGTTTTACTGTGCGTGTTGCATATCAGAGCGTGGCAGGCGTCACACCACACTAATTCTATTACTATTTTCACATCTTTCATTATATATAATGCATCAATATATTAATACTTTTAAATGTATTATTATGTTGGCAATATACTCTTCAAATTTTTAATGCTTTTTCATTTCATACAACTCACACTCCATGTAGACATGTACCGTACATATTGCTTTTTCAAAAGGTTTCTGAATTATGAACTCGTTTTACTATTCACTCAAATTGTTAGCAAAATTATATGCGAAATAAAACACTGTAACTTACTAACTTTGTGTACATCACTTTATCGTTCAACATTCTACTAGTTTCGGAACAATTAATTACCTTTTCCTTTGTCAGGGTAGATGCATTAAATTGATGTTGATGATGTTCAGAAAATTGAAAATTTCCAAAATAAACAAAATTCTTGGTAATACTGATTTGAATTTCAAATAAATAATATAACAAAATTTTAACTCTGCAATACTTGTAATCAAATGAATCGACAGAGATGTCAGCTGTTGTTACCATTTGAGTTGTTATTCAGAGTGGGAAATGTATGCAGGTTCGATTCTCGTATGTTCATAATAGATCACTTCACTTCACTTTATACAGATTATTGTTGTGTACTTTGACCCTTTTTTTAAATTATATAATTTATTTATTTTTTTAATAAAGACAAATATTCTCGGTTTACGAATAACCTGATAGTATTTGAAAATCGAAAAATGCTGCTTGTCGTGTTGGAGGACTTAGCCAGCCGAGGGATTGAGCACACGACGTCTAGGTGGGACCCAAACGCAATGCCAATTCAGCCAATAACCTATTACGAACCGTAATGTATCATAATTAGTCTATAATTAGTTCTCACATTACTTTAGTTGTTTATGTGCTCTTCGGGTCACATGGTTTCGTTTCCGAGATATGCCGAAGGTAACCGAAGGTAGATGTGCAGAGTCATTAAAGTTCTAGAATTCCAGTTAGAAAGGGCGTTAGTCCTCCGAATTATAATTAAATATGACGATACGTCAATAAACAGTCACTGTGATTCAAATAACCCAAGTCTTTCAGCAAGCGTCCTGCAGTACTGGAGAATTCTGATCCCAGTAACTACTTTCAAATAACCTCTGGAGAGAACACACGGATAGAGATATTACACGAACTATAATAAATACTAAGACTAAGATGGATATAATCGAACTCTTTTGTTTTATAATCATCGCTGTTCAATGGTTATGACGAATATGGAATTTGGACAATGTTGTTCATCTACTACGCCTTACAGGAGAAATCCTAGATTCGGTGTCTTTGGCATAATGCCCGGATGCCAGCAGAATGACTACTCACAACAGTGTAGAATTCTATCGGTGATTCCAGTGGGATTCCAGTTGATCTTAGGCAAATCTTTGGAAAACACTCGAAGATGCTAGGCTATAATATCTGTACCTGTATAGGATTGATGCATCGATATATCGTCGATGTGATCAAAGAAACGAAAAAGCATATGTAAAAGCACCATGTCGAAGCAAAACTTATTTGATGAACTGCAACAAACAAAATGATAATTTATTCATTATTATTATTACATTTTTGCTAGCATAAACCCATGAAAAATCACGGAGTATTTATAATTGTAGGATTGATAATTGCATATTAGCCTAATAGTGCAGACCCTTAAAAAATCACGAATTCTGAATTTACTTATCTAGATTAACACTAATAAATTTAAACAAAAGAAATAATACAGCTTCAATCTTTGCAAAATAACTTTGTGGCATTATTTATTATTTAATTAATAAGAGATAACTTTGTATAAACCACTTTTTTTAATTAAAATTGTTTATTAAAAAAGTGGTTTATACAAAATTATCTCTTATTAATTAAAAAAAGAAATATTACATTTTTGAAATATTATGTAATAGGTAGGTACTTTATCGCTTTTCCGAATTCTTTACACATCTCTACCAATTTTGAAAATGACAATTAAAATTATTTTCTGTTAATATGTTAAATTATACGTAGGTATCTAAGCTTTATTGATCGATGGTAGTCATTCACTTTATCGCTTGTCTGAATTCTTTACACAAAAGTACCAATTTTGAAAATGACAATTAAATTCAAATTAGATCTGAGTTAGTTAAATTACACGGACAGTCAACAGACAAACCTACAACCAAAATAGGCATTTTTGAACTGTTATTGCCACGAACGAGTGGTTTTCAAAGCCTCGGGTTCGCATCCAGGCGTCACGGATTCAATCTGCTGTACGTAAGTCCTCCATCTTAGCACAAACAACAATAACTGTTAGTTATTAGGAACTGTTTTTTTATGATGGAAGTAGCCACAATATTTATTTATTTGGTATCTCCCATTCATATAGATCTCTTTCTATCAAATCGCTATTATTGCACTGAGTTTTTAATTATTTTTGACAAACACTTGAAATTCGATTTAATTAAAAAATTTATTAACTTTGACGGTTGAGGTCTCTGATTTAATTATCGGTTGGATAGCGGGGCTTTTCCAATGGCCTGTTTGTTTCGATGGCCGGATCGGTCCCGAGTCCAAACCAGATTCTATAAATACGTCCACCAGTCTGCGAACTAAATGTTAAATGGTCCATTGTTCCAGAATATCGGGACAAAAATAAACCCATTCAGATGCTTTGTGTCCTTAAGAGGAAACCGGTGGCGTTTTGTCCACACGAATGTATTCCCCAATTTCTTCTCTGGATTTTGACACTAGTGCAAATATTTTCAATAAAGTACTATAGTTATCGACAACTAGCGTTACTAAGTATTAGAACTCTCCAAAAGTCGTTAAAATTGCCCGGTTTGAACGAGGAAAATTATTTTCCACAGGGCCTCCTTCGTGGAGTGAATGTAAAAATAGTATTTATAAAATAATATATGTATTTAAGGTCTAATATTTATTAGATCTTACTCCAGAGCATCTTCCACTCTGGAACATGCTGCAAGTACACTATGTATTATTTTTAATTAATGAATTGTGAACACAAATTAATTATCCAACATGAACACAACTTTTCTGCAGTACCTACCTTCAGTAATAATAGTACGCAAGTCGTCCAAATTAATATTGGGTTACGTCACGAATAAATATTAAATTTATCAAAAAGCCCGAAAGTTCACACTTGGTATTTCATTAAATTTTTTGAGTAGTGAGAATTAAAGTAAAAATTTGAATTAAAGCTGATTCGCAGATTTCAGCTTCTTTTTAAAGCAATTTTATTAACTGATGTAGTTCCCTTCCACCAGACATCCGGTACTACTTTACTTACGGTTAGCTTTTTGCATTTTACCAGTAAAAAGCTATTAAAATTGAACGGTAACGATTTGAAGCTTCGGAATTTGAGTGGAATCGTTTTAAATGCACAAATGTGTGACGATGATTTCACGGCTTTCTCCGACAAAGCAAACGTCCGAGAGGCGTAAAAATCATTTGGATTTGGATTTCACTCAAAGTTGCCTTCCAGGAACAGAGCTCAAAGAACTCCATTATATCAGTAATCAGTACAGATACCAAATTAAGTAAATAGATAACAATATGAATTCTCTATTGCCTGGCAACTCAAACAAGCCCACGTTTATGCAATTATGCAATACAATGTACCTACTAGATATAAAAGTGTTAATACGTGAAATTATTAGTGAACGACCGAAGCTTTCAGCCGAAAGCGAAGCCGAATTTCGGCGTCTGTTCTAGTTTCGCCCGAAACTGAAACCGAAAATTATTTTAGTAAAATTAAAAAACACTATGTACCCCAAATTTGGACGTTTCTATTATTAAACTTGTAAGGGCTTCGCTCATGTAGAAACTGAAAAAAAAAACAGTTGTCGACGCAATCGCAATCAACCTCTCGAACAAAATCGATATTTTTTTGATCTGACATACATGTCAAAACAGGACAAAACTTAACAGTTCGTGAGCCACTACCATGGCAATTTCAAAATATCTTGTAAAAATGTATATGAGGTGTTATTTTTCTTCATATTTGTATTTATAATAGCTTACCAAAGTTATTTAAATACAAAAGAGATATGCTAGGATGTCCGCGCGACTGTCGCCGAACCACGACCTAATCAGCGTAGTTTGCATACAAAAAGAATTTGTTAATTTTCTTGATTTTTTGAGGGTGTGAATTATTATTGGTTAACAATATAGTTTGAATACGGAAAGAATTCGTTCATTTAATTTAGCGTTAATTTAGTTTATTCGTTAATTGGTAAACAACACCGGTGTCACCCGGAAGCGCAGTCTCACCTAGTAAAAACTGCGGAAACATCTCCTTATATTTAAATATCTTTGTAGCTTACTATTTACTTTATGCTATCACTTCAAGATTTACTTTTTAATTTTTTGTCATACGATTTTTTTTCTTAACTATGTGTATTCTGTATCCATTTCAAATTATTGTAATTCCTATGCTAAAGCCGTTAATCGGCATTAATTCATAATAAATAAATTTGTCAACAATGTAACTGAAACCAGCAGTGCTGGTCGCCGCGGCAGTCGCGTTTCAGTTGCATTTTTGACAGGTTGCTATGGTAGCGGCTCACAAACTGTCAAGTTTTCGAGTATAATATATAGATTTTGTTCAGGAGGTTGATTGCGATTGCGTCGACACCTGGTTTTTTTTCAGTTTCTCCATTGATGGCATAAAAGTTCATTAGTTAGTATTAAATAAAATATGCAATGAAATGACATTAGTTTAATAAGTTAATTAATTTATTGGAATATTTACAAAGAAATTACAAATTTTCTAAAAAATACTTACTTTTATAGTTGGTTATTCTATAACAGTAATCAAATCAGTTTAAATTTTAATAGTTTTGTCAATTAATAGTAGATGTTATAGCTATTTTTGGTTGAAACCGAAATCCCAGCCGAAACTAGCAGAAACTGAAACATTGGTCAGTCACTAAGAATTGTATATAAATAGGCACCGAAAATATCTGGAAAACTTGGTAGGCGGAAGAAAATGGGTGAAGTTTTATAAAGGATATAAGAAGTATATAATGTTAAACATAACAACTGCTTTATATTTATAATGTCTTTCGATTGTCAGTTCTCTCTGACTCTCACCGAGGCATTATTTTTAGAGTCTTCCACTCTGGAAAACATAAGGTGAGTATCAATGTCACCTACTGCCTTTGTCGTGAAGGCTTCTCATGTTCTTCAAAAAATGAATCAGCCTTCTCAATAAAAATGTCAGTTTCCTGTCCAATACCTGCTTGATATGCCAACACCCCCCTCCCCCATTTCCCCCTCCGACCGACCAGGAATAACTCCAGACCCAGACTGGCGGGAAGTGTCCGCTAATGCAGTTTGCCGCTCGTGGATGCATTTTTCATTGGCAGCCCAGTTCCCGAGCGCACTAAGAATCTGAAGCGATTCACATCATAACAACGTCGTTTGTTCTTGCTAAGGCCAGGAAATTGCGCAATACAAGCCGTGGAAATTTCTGGAAAACATTTAATTTAACGTGTCAAAAACAGGACTCAACATTCACAATTTTCCTCTCGTAAACATTTAACATTATAACTCAAATTCAATTACATACATACACATTACACACACACACACATACACTACTAACATAGCCAGTTGAACAGAGAAAACATCTGCACGTGTTTTATTGGTGGGTGTTCGCGAAACATTAATTTCATGAACATACTAACACTATACAAAAATGTAACACTCGTGGATGTAAATAAATACACTGTTTGGTTTGGCGTAACACTTTTTCAATCGAATAATATAATCAATACTCAATTTCATGAAGGGCGTTCGGTGTTTGTTATGTTTTATATAAATACAAATCCCCTCTCGTCCTGATTTCTGATCCCGTATCCGCGAGATCCTTGAGAAGTCAAATCAATAAGGAAGTGATTTACGACCGCAGCCTTCAAGTCTCAAGGAACCGGACATAAGTTCGTCCTTCCACGAACCAGATTGAATCTTAAATCCGAAGTCCCAAGCCACCAGCTAACAAACAGAGCTAGAATCCAATTTCTACAATAGTCACTATAAATATAGCAGTATTTTCCCCCGCTGAAATGTTTGAAGTTTTATTTTGACATGCTTTTTCATGCAAGATATAATTCTAATGTTTTATTACCGTTAATTTTTACTTAATTAGTTTTATTATGTATATTTACTTAATCTTAGTTTTATTTGATAAAAGCGGCTACAAGCTTAGTGTATTCATTATATATAATATTATATTACAAAATTACCATAAATATGTATTTTCTTAATAATATGTCGTCTTATTTATCTCCGTGTAAAATGTAAATTATACACATACACATACACATGCACATACACATACACATACACATGCACATGCACATGCACATACACATACACATACACATACACATACACATACACATACACATACACATACACATACACATACACATACACATACACACGTACACACACACACACACACACACACACACACACACACCCTCACACACACACCGGTACATAAACACACGTACATAAACACACGTACATACACGGACACGTACATACACGGACACGTACACTTTCATACACGTACACGTATCCGTAAATACACGTACTCAAATAAAATAATATAACGACACTTGATATCTCTGTAATAATCGATGATGAAAATCGGGTTATTAATACTTTTTATATGATTATTAATTCCACATGGGAGGCCCTGAAGTTTCCAGCATGTTCTTGTCCAAAGATTTTCAAGACCTGTTTTCTTCGGGGATGCTGTGTGGAGGATATTTTAAATAATAATAATAGTTTATTTAAAGAAGAGGTGGATCTTGAAGAGGCCTTTATTGTGTGAGCGAGCAAATAAGACTAAAAATAAAAACTTGCAATGCTCCAATTTGTTGTCATTTGGTATTACGTGAATAATTATTATAAATTATCTTTCTCTGTTTTCAGTCACTAGAATTAATTTTGGAGCAATAAATAATAGCATTGACTTCTTTAATTTAGAATGGGAGAAGTTGTCTTCCTGTTCAGCTTTGATCCTCGCTGTCGTCTGTCTGGTCACTAATTTATGAAAGTGGGAAAAAAATGGACGGCTGTTTTTTACGTCTCGTTTCAATCTTCCCCAGTCTTACTATAAACAAGTCCAAATGTTTTGATGAATAGGCCATTCCTAAACGACAAGACTATTAATGTATCTGTCAAGTGTTAAAAGTATTGTCTTTTTGTTTTAATTGCTTCTGACAAAATACTATAAAAAACTTAAACATTAAAACCTCGATAAGTTTTTCTTCATTTGTACGGAAGTTTCCGTGCTTGTATGATGTTTGTTTTACATTAACTCCACACAGAAGGCCCTGAGGGAAATTATTTGTTGTCCGTTTTGGAGATGCTGTGTGGAGTTTGTGGAAAGGAAGGAGTCAACATGGGTCTTTAAGAGACCCGTGACGTATAAGGGAGGAGTTCCAAATTATGTCCTCTGCGTGCGAACTGTACCGAAATTTCCCTAAATAAACAATAACAGTGTTAATCTCAAGTGACCTTCCAGGTAAGTATGGTCCTGTATATTTTTCTGCCTCTACCTGTACAGTGTACAGTACATTTTTACAGCAGCATCGCGTTCATTGGTCAAATCATCAATTGTACATAGGTATAGTTTCGTATCGGTGATCGATGGATGCAATTTTTAGCCATAAGTTGTCATTGTTTGTCAATGGTTTGTCTAGTTTGTAGTTAGAAGTAAGATTGTAGAAAAGAATTATAGGTTTGTTCAGCGCCCTTGAGGTGATTTTTCACAAAAATGGAGCTATACAAGTCATCCAAATATTATTATTAAGAGGAAAGCCGGAAAATCCGTGTTGAGGGGTCGAGTATTAGTCTCAACTAGCAATCTGGAGGTCGCTGTTTCAAATCCCGCTGTCAGCAAATTAATTTGCGTTATTTCACAATTGAATAATTTTAAATCATATATAGTATGTTTGCAGCACGTTCCAGAGTGGAAAATACTCTCAGTATAGTCAGAATTCAAACGTTGCTTGAAATGTCTTTATCTTATTTGGTGACCAGATCTGAATAGCCAGTACTTCTTCTCACTCATCCCCCCCCCCCCCACACTACCTTCACCTTCAAAACATACACCAATTAGGGATGACATGGTTTCGTAAATAATAATATATATATATCGTAGAAGGTGGGATGGTCGTCTAGTACTCGAAAGTTCAAATCCTTAGTGAAATCTATTTCTGTATGTGAAGTCTATATATTTCTAACTAATATAAATCTTATGATTTGTGTCGTTTTAAAGTTTGAACATTCCTAAAAAAAAACAATTTTAAATGGCAGTACTTAAGAGTGAACCGGGCGGCGTTTTGTCCACACAAACGTATTCCCCAATTTCCTCTCTGAATTTTGACACTAGTGCATAATATTTTTTAATGTAATATAGATATCGACCAACAAGCATGTCGGTACGTTTTGCTTTATTTGATAAGTTACTTTTTAGAGGAGTTAACAACCTCCAAAAATCGTTAAAATTACCTGATTTGAATGCCATTATCAGACGTTCGGTATTCAAACTAGACAATTTATTTTTCAAAAATACAAAACGTACAGACACAGAATATTTTTTTCTAATACAGTTGTTAGTAAAAAAAGATGAAATTGGTCTTGTTTTAAGGTTAAAAATAGGAAATAAAAAACCTCGTTTTTGATGATTTTATTTAGGTATTATCAGCCTGAGGTGCAGTTGTCCATTTCGCTCAGTATTCGGGAGAATAAGAGCGACGGTGATAGTTTGATAAAATATCTATTGTTTAAATTTCTTGGCGACTGAGTTTCCTCTTATCTACTAATCATAATAAATCATCGAGATGTGTTTGATGTCATCTTTAACTAGCCATTTTTTCTACGGAATATGTGTATTGTATCAGCTCGCGGCCCCAAAACTAAACGAATCGCCAATTATTTCTAATTGCCCATGGAGGTTTTTTGCTGGCGCCTAAAATTGATCAAACCTTTTTTGGCGCACTGATCTAGAATTATTAAAACAGATGTTCAATTTAAATTTTCAATTATTCTCTGTCCTACCGAAATGACCCAAGGTCTGAGACATTTTGAGAACCTGACAGGAATTTTGTCCGGGCGATGTGAAGAGCGTTTAACCAGCCAGCGGCCGAAAATCCACATTTCGTCTCGTCGAAAGATGTTCTCACGATCGTACAGGGCGGTTCCAATAAGAATGATTAATTACTCTCCGTACCAGCTTTTTAAAATTATAACTCAATATCGATTTTATTTCATTCCAAATTTGCTTTAATTTATACCTACATCCCAAAATGCTGAAAGGCGTGTTGATAAAACTATTAAAATTATGTACTTTTTGTAATTATTTTTGATCATAAGTATTTATCATTTTTCAATAATGTCTAAGCAAAATAAGAATTTAAAATTTTTGAAATATATTAGTCTGTATATGCGCAAATAAATACACAAATGGACCAATTTTCGTCAAGAAACACATGTACGTATATATTTTTTAATGATTTTATTTTAATTTTTTTATTTATTTTATATATTCAATAATTTTATTATTAAATTAATAAAAACAGTTTATTTATAAACAATTTCTGCTGGTAATTATTATTACGCGTGACAGCTGTTTCGCCTTCTGAGGGCATTATCAAACTGTGGTCATGCCACATACAGACAATCTATTTCAATCAATAGATTGTCTGTTTGTGGCATGACCACAGTTTGATAATGCCCTCAGAAGGCGAAACAGCTGTCACGCGTAATAATAATTACCAGCAGAACTTGTTTATAAATAAACTGTTTTTATTAGTTTAATAATAAAATTATTGAATATATAAAATAAATAAAAAAATTAAAATGGAGTTCTACAAATTAAACTTGATAACAATAAATAGATTTTATTTTAACTAAAATTCAAATTCTGTAACATACGTTTACCATATAATACCATATAATGTATTGATTTATTTTACTGCATGATTATATGATTTGAAATGGGTTTTGTATAATACAAAATCTTTTTTGAAAATTTAACAAATCTGTCAACGACCTGTGGTATATATAACCTTATTATACTAAAAATATTTTTTTTTTCTCAAAATTTAAAACATATATTTACTAGATAAAAGAACAATCTTTCGAAATCAATTTATAATTTTTTGTGGAAAGAGTCGATACGTCTAAACACTGATTTAAAAATGAAATATTTCTGGTTTTCTCTGGTTATACGCTCTTAATTATATGTATGTAACATTCGCATAATTTGTTGTACCTACACAGAAGTATGTTTATGAAATATTTTGTTATATTTCTCTACGTTACTACCAAATTTTCGATCGATCAATTTGAGTCTCCGATCAGCTAAGTGATTTGTTTATTAACGCTCGATTAGCCCGTTGGTCGGAGGGTTGCGTTGGAAATAGCGTAGTTTTGCATTAGAGGAGTGTTTAAAAAAAATAATTAAAAAGTTTAAAAAAAAAACTGCTCAGAAATTGATCAGTAGGATTGGGAACAACGGCTGTTAGTGTACTAAAATCTCAATTAATTGGTTACACATGTAGTCTGAATAAAGATATTTTGTTGGCTTATTATTTCTATTGTATTGTACTTCTTATCTAATTTGTTTATGACTTTTACATATTATCTTATAAACTTATCCTATTTCTTCTTGTGTCTATGTTGTCTTTTCTATTGTCATCTTAAATGATGATATTAATTGATATTTAATTCACATTGAAAATGAA
Source organism: Limnephilus lunatus (assembly GCA_917563855.2). NCBI lineage: Eukaryota > Metazoa > Arthropoda > Insecta > Trichoptera > Limnephilidae > Limnephilus > Limnephilus lunatus. The sequence goes on from OU830599.1 coordinate 4,300,039, forward strand.
TAATTATTTTTTTATTTTATTAAAAAGACATAAGTATATCTTAGTTTACAAAACTTTATTTATATATGCACAATCTGCATATTTCATGAACTATGCTCACACCATCAGAAGTAAATATAGGTACACTACTACTTATTCCTGATGGTGTGAACATTGTTCACGGAACATGTAGATTGTGTAAAAGTAAATGTACACCACTTACTCCTGATTGCGTACAAATAAATGTACTGTAGATTGTGTAAATGTAAATAAATATACGCTAATTACTGTGAACATCGTTCAAGAAAAAATTTGATTTTAATTTTGTGTATAGATAAATAAAGTAATGTACCTACACTAAGTTATTTGTCTTTTTAATAAAATAAATATTGCTATCACAAAGAGGAAAGCTTTTCAAGAAGTTTTCTTCTAAAAATGAATTATTATTTATTTTATTTTGTTGAACCTGCATGTCTAACGTTTACCTTACTTCACTCTGTAGCTTTTTCATTTTGAAATCTTTCACTTTAAAAATTTTCATTTTATAACTTTACACGATGAATGCATAATATTATTAATTATTATATGGTGGTTATATAAGTTCTCCTCTCCTAAGCACAAGCATCTGCTTCATAAGGAGAGTGAACATTTATACGCATCTAAATTTTATGCATTCATTTTTTTTATTTTTTATTATAAAAAAACTTTGAAAAACTATTTAATTCATGTTTTTTGTCATCATACATCAGATGAGAATGCTGTGTTTTGTTTTACCCGTATTAAATTGAGAATGCTCTGAAGATATCATCATTTATCCCTTCGGTGCCTACATGTGGCACGCTTGTGTTACAAGTTTTAAAAAAATACCTACAATAGAAATACTATAGAAAAAACAATTACTTCTTCAAACAGACGGATTGCAATCTTTAGAGCACAGGCGTCAGGTAGGAATGCTGTCCTTGTTCTACCTTTATTACAATGGAAGATGCTCCGAGGAACTAGCGTCATTGATGCCCTCGGCACCGCTGCATAGTCGGGAAACACGCCAAACACGCGCCCAACATTTTGTACACGGTTGACATTAGTCACGGGTCGTTTCTACAACTCGTTCTTGAGTTCAACAGCTCGGCTGTGGAACGATTTGCCGGCCTCTGTGTTTCCTCCCTCCTACAACATTAGTCTCTTCAAGAATTATGTTCACTCCTTCCTTTCCTCAAAAAGACTTCCAGACAGCATCTTCAAAGATGACTTAGGCCCGGAGGGAAATTATTTTCCTCAGGGCCTCCTGTGTGTAGTTAATGTAAAAAAAAAATACAGCAAACTTATTTTGTGGTACCATTTAAAAATTTGTTTTAACCAAGTTTATAAAAAACCGACATGTTTTGTTGAAACGAATCACAGTTCTGACTATACATAGTGGATTAGAGTCACTTAATTGTGTTCATTTGGACAAAGTGGAAATCTTCGAAATTAGAAAGAGCGCAAATATGAATTAAAATATTATAAATATTAAAAAAATATATTTATATGACCCATTAACTTGTTCCCTTTGTAAATTGTGCCCTACTAACCCCCTCCTCTATTTTTGTAATTAGTTTTAAGTAATCCCTGAGGAAGAGAGCATTGCTCACGAAACATGTCGGTTTTTTATAAACAATAAACGTGGTAAAAACTAAGTAATCTATTAATTTTGAGACAGAACAATATTACAGCAATTTATGGGAAGGTGCTAGACAACCCAAAGAACCGGGAAGAGATTTGTTGGAACATCTTTGTGAGAGGGCAAACCCTCTGAACAGGGGACACGCTTCTCTTTAAAAAAACAACACAACTTGTTAGTATTAACGGGACAGGCCCTTGTAAGGGCAGAATACTTAACTATATTCAGTAAGTGCCAGCAATAGTAAACGTAATGTGCGGTATGCGTACGAGGGTGTGTTGTATAGTGTAATGATGTGTAACAGCGTGTGTGTAGTGGTAAAGGCGCTATGAAAGAAAACGCACGCGTTCCAGTGTGTAACGCTGTAACGGTCTTGCCTTAGAAGTATTTATCTAGTTTTTACCTCCATTACTAATAGATATACAATAGTTGTTATTCGACAAGTTAGACTCGATTGGGATGTAAAATATAGATGTCACACAAGGCAGAAAACCACACTAGAACTAGCTTTTAGCTGGTAGAACAATATTGTCAATACACGAGTTATGCAATATAAAACGATCCACTTTGTGGAGAACTTGTATTATCTGTTTTTTGAAGTGAAACTTCTTTAGCGCCGTTAGTGACTTGAAATTTGTGTGAAACGAAAATGTGTCACAAGTCACAACTCGGTTCTACACAAATTTTCGGTTCTAATATAATGCGGTAATTTCGCACCTCGGCGCGTGCCTTCCATAGCGTAGTTGGCAAGGTGCCTGACAAGTCTCAGCGGCCAGAGAGACAGAGATCAAGCGAACGGGGGTTCGAATCCTACGAAATCCAAAAATAAACATTTTTATTTTGTGAAATCAATATCCAATCTTCAAACCACTTTAAAAAAACAAGCAAATGAAAAGAAAGCTAAATCTAGCGACTTTCTAGTTTCACTTCTACCGCGTGTGAATTACACACTCTGATTTTTTTAAATATAAAAATATTCTTATTGTAACATATCACTACTATGAAGCAGAAAATCTGTCTCACCAAAAACTCACGGCTGGTGAGCTTTGGCGTCACGAAATTTACTTTTTTTACGTTAGCTCCATGTGACGTGGCCCAAATAATTTCCCTGAGGGCCTATGTTATCTTACGCTGTGTGGAGGGTCTTTTTAAAGAAGGGAAGGATAGGAAGTTCAGGGAAGGAAAAAGGTATGAGGGGTGGGTAGGAATCTGGGTGTCAGTGTATCCAGGAGTGACAAACGTATGAATACTTCCCACCAATTGCGGTGCAAGGCGATCAGGTCAAGGCGGAAAGGTCGAAAGGTCTCCGTCAACCAGTCTTTCTCTCTCCGGCCCGTCACGCAGCTGGTGGCCAAATGCACACCATGAATCCAGGCACCCCTGCTAAATCACTAAACGTAGCGAACCACTTGAGGGGTGACCTATGTCAGAGGTGTCAAGGTGGCCAAAACCTAGACAAACCTTACCCCAAGAACCCGGGCACCCCTGCTAAGTCACCAAACGTAGCGAAGCACTTGAGGGATGACCTCTGGTAGAGGTGTTGGTTATGCAATAAATGATTCCCGGGGCGGCAGTACCGATATCCGCTTCCCAAATCAATAAACACTGTTTTTTATTGAAATATTGTAGGCAGGAACGGGTACCACCGCCCCGGGGATAATTTATTGGATAACCAACACCTCTGCCATACGTCATCCTAAATGGTTCGCTATGATTTTCGGGGTGAGGTTTGTCTAGGTTTTGGCGGCGGATGACCTAGACACACTGAACCCGAGATTCCTACCCAGCCCTCATACCGTTTTCCTTCCCAAAATTTCCTCTCCTTCCTTTCCTTAATAAGACCCTCCACACAGCGTCCCCAAAGATGACATAGATCCTGAGGGTAATTATTTTCCTCAGGGCCTCCTGTGTGCCTAACGTAAAAAATAGTTCAACGCTCAAAGACAAAAATAAAAACGCAATGTTTTTACCGTAATAATTTTTTTTCTATATTTTTCAAATGTTCAGTAAGAAAATCAAAGTCGTGTAGTAAAACGGATATATATCTAATACGACTTATTTAATAACTTTTCAAAATACAACCTCTCTTGTAAAGTCCTTGGAGTGTGATAACATTTCCATGGTAATGTATTTTATTTTAGTAAATCCTGCTAAGAATTCTTCCCTCTTCGTGACATACCGACATATTTTATTCATTCGATGGCCTTGTCTCTACTCGAGATATTTATTTATATAAGATTCCAGACGTAAATTTTATAGCACAGAAAACTTACCTTAGATAAATTCTGTCTAAATCTAGGGTAAGTTTTCTAAACAATATTATTTACATTCGCAGTCTGCTATATAAATAAATCTATCGCGTAGATGAGGCCATATAAGAAGACATGTTGATTTTCTTGTACACGGTGTCCGTAAACTAGTGGTATAAAATGAATCATCGAGGACTCAACTATTTTTCTTTTGGTCTGAGCATTTTAAATTTTTTTCGGCAACCAGAGGTTTAAAACAAAGTTTGGACCGAGTCTAATCTTCGAAGCATTTTAAAATATGGTACATAGGTGTCAGCAGCGCCAGATTTTTTCAAAGTTCAACTTCGGACTTGATTTACTCGAAAACAAAAGCTCACATCAAAAAAGTTTCACCTCGAAACCAACTCTAAATGTGTTGCAGATTCGCCAGATTCCCGCAAGTTATTTTTGATGACAAACTTGAATTTGTACACCCCTTAAATCACATTACAAACAATGGTATGAAAACAGGATTTTTGCTGAGGACCAATAAAAACTTTAATTCACTTCCTGTCATGAAACATTTATTTAGCCTGTAAGGTCGTAGCCAATTACAGCTTAATTCCGTCGTTTAGTTTACCTCATCATAAAATTCTTATTAAAAATGTTTTAAAAAAATCATCGAAAGTTTCTACGATTTATTAATTTTAATTTAAATATCCCTTTAGAACAAATTAACTACATTTTTTAAATTAAATACCTTAAAAATACATATACTTCAGGATCGGCGAAGGGTAAGCGACTTATATTTCTTTTTTTAAATTGTAAATTCGAAGCTCGGCTGTTGCAAATTCCTGAGTGTAGTCAATTTAAGAGTACCTACTCGACTCACTAGGCATAAGAACCTATTTCAATATCAAAACAAATTATTTAGCAAACTCGCCATATTCACGCTTCCGCAGTTTAGCAAATGAATATACCGAATATATCGACATTTTTAATGTAAAAAATTCGGTGTTTAAAACATACTTAAACATTTTTTTACGTTAAAATTTTATTTCAGTTTATTATTGTTATTTTTTAAATTCTTTTATTTTTATTTTATCCAATTGTGAACCACGATAAATTATTTTTTGCTTTTTTTACGTACTCTTGTGTACAAAATGTTAACATTATGTACCCAATGTAAAAGCCCCATGAGCGAATACAAGAGTAAATAAATAAATGTAAGGTAGTGCAATTAGTGATGCGGCACCCAAATTAAGAGGGCCTCCGACTACAAATTTGCCGCTACGTAAGAGGCCGAAGACCAACATGTCTCCCGGCCAAGGGGAATCATTAAATTCGGGGAACAATTAAAAAATATTGTCCCTGAATATTGAGGGATAAGGTGCTCCCATAGCCGTTGTGCTCATGAATGCGGTGTGGTGCAGACCACCGAATGTGTGGTCAACGATCCATTCATTCCCCGGCGGGACTGGTGAGGTCCACAGGGCAACGCCTGAGGTCCTAGACTGGCTCGCAGACTTAGATTTCCCCCTCTGACCCCCACCATACGAAAGAAGAAGAAGAATAAATACATACTTTCCTGAAACAATTTACGAGTATATCTCTTGTAATTCCACACCAGGGGTCTTAGCATAGTCGATCGACATAGGTTTTATCGAAAATTTCGATAACTCGTCATCGCTCCCGAGCACGACTACAGGCCGCTAACGAACAAACAACAGTTCACAACAACTAGGGGTTCCTAATTTATTTAACGTGAACTGTTGTTTGTTTATTAGCGGCCTGCAGTCGTGCTCGGGAGCGATGACAAGTTACCGACATTTTCGATAAAACCTATGTCGATCGACCATGCTGGGACCCCAGAGCCCTCTGCCGAAGCATGTGGAATTATGACCCCATTGGTTGAAAATTTTAGTAACTGAAAGGTATAAAGGTATACAGGTATTTGCATATGTATGTATATAATATGAAACGCGAATATTCTTTAATTTTTTATTTTCATTTCACTGGTTTTTTAAACTCCAACCTCTGGACCAACATCCAAAGCTCTGTCACGATGCTCGAACTCATCACACTTCGGATAATGAAGCAAGATGAAAGCTTTCTCTTGAAATAATAAGTATTGCTTTCGAGCTTTATTATTTTTTGTCCCATTATCACGCTTGATAAAATGGCTTTCATTAATAATTGCATACGTAGACTTATATCAACCTCACCTGAAAAATCACAGGAATGTAATTATATACCTTGGTCAGATGGTCACTAAATAATTACAAGTAATCAACAGTATCTGCTAACCTATATGCCCGTCTGGACTACGTGAAAGTCAATCAAACACACAATCATATTGTTGATATTAAACATCAACATTGATTGACCCTCTTAATAACCCTCCCGAAGGCAAATCAGTTCTTTTCTTTAGGTAGCGAATAAATTATTTTAGCTGACAGCTAAGCAAATTGCTAATTTTATGACTAGCTTTGTGGTTTGATCCCCTTCGTAGCATAGTGATACGTGTGCATTTGTTTTTGAGTCTGGATTTTCCGGGTCCAATTGTGGCAACTCCATTGTAATTTTTTTCAATACTAATATTTAAAACCTTCGTTTGTAGCTTGTCGGCAGGTACATAATGACAAAATGTTATACAGGGTGTTAAGGGACGTATTTGAAAAAATGTGATTGAAATTTTGGTCTCCGGTGACTTTTTTTTTTACTACAAAAACATAAAAAAATAGTAGTAGTTGGACAGTTGGGGGCGGAGTAAAAGATTGAGCGGTTACTCGGCTGAGTGACCAGTGACGACATGTGGAAGAATTTTTTCGTTTGATTTTGAAGAAAAAAAATTTGAAAATAATAAGTCATCGAACGGAGACCACAATTTTATTTACATTTTTTACTCCAAATAATTTCATTTTATTTTATTTTATTTAGTAGCGTTATAAACAGTCTGTATACATTCATAAATGACAGTGATAATAATATGTATGTCATTGACCAATAAAATAACGACAAATAGAAATTTAGAACCATAATACAAAAATACACAACAATACCTTTACCTGATATAAACAATTCTGATAAAGTGCATCTTCTTACTTAAATCTTAAAAAATTGTTGAAATGAAATTTTTCAAGACTTTACCTTTAAATTTTGATAAATATCAATAATATCTTTCATGAAGTGATTTTATTTGAATTCGAACTGCTAAAGGTAGGATAGAAAATGTGGTGAACTAAAAATAAAAATACAGAAATCAATGAAATATTAAGTTAGTAGTTAAACATGTGTCATTCAATAGAGTGTTAATTTTTTTATGCATGCTTTGAATTTATCAAGGTTCCTGTTAAACATATCGATATTTAGGCATAATCTGTTAAATGTGCCACAGCTTCTTATAAATACATTTTCAAGATAATTTGTGTTACTCTTAGGGATATAAAATGTGTCCGGAGATCGAGTAACTCTTAATGGACATCTGAAATGAATATTTTGTAGTAAGTATGGGCTATCAATGAAGTTATGAATAATCTTATAGAGCATTAATAGGTCTCTGATATCTCGGCTTAAGGTTTACGGGGACATAGTTTTCATCATTTCGCACGCGATAAGAGACATATATCATAATTTTTTTCTGAACTCTTTCTATATTTGCTTTATATGTAGAACAATGAGGGTTCCACACTGTAGAAGCATACTCCAATGTCAATAATGACAAGTTTAAAGTAAGTCAAGTACGTCCCTTAACACCCTAATAACATGACATTTTCAAACGGTTTGTAATATTAAGTTATTATATTATTTGTAATAATAGTTGTATTTACTTACATTTTTTAAGAACACAGTTTTTTTTACCCTTAATCGATTTTTATTAAAGCAACCATTGGCGGTGGCACGTAGATACTATTATGTATTTCCATCGGACAAACTTTTTCCCACATGTAATTTAAGAAAATATAGCTGCAGCAACCAGAGATATGTATTGGTGTTATATTTAGCAGCAGCAACCAGATATATAGAATTGGTTTTCATCAATTCGAAAAACATGTTTTTTGAAGGTTTGACCCAAACAATGTCGTGCTGAGAAGGGTTAAAAAGAACATGTCATTATTGCGTTTTTACGTCCATGTAATTATATGCATCCGATGCAATTCGTGATCGGTGATTGCAATCTTACGTAATTAATACTCAATAACGTTATTTTTCTTTTCAGGTGAGTACCTCCTCGTCACAATTCACAAGTGACCAGTCTGCCTACTTAGGGCCATCGCATCTCGCATCGGCTATCTGCAGCCTCGTTGCAGTGGTAAGTATAAAAAACGTAATTACACGAGTTACTCGCAATGGATTGTATAACACCACCATTTTCATAATAATGTTCCTGTCGGTTGCTGGTGACATTATGGACAATAACGTGACATTATGGTTGAAAATAATCAGGTCTCCATTATTAGCAGAGTGCAAATAGTCCCGGTAAGGTTATTGGTTAATTTTTGAGGCGGGTATGTGTACCGCCGCCCCGGAAACCATTCATTGGATTGTCAACATCTTTGCCGTAGGTCACCACAAGTGGTTCGCTACGTTTGGTGACTTAGCAGGGATGCCCGGGTTCATGGAGTGAAGTTTGTCCGGGTCGGCGGAGGCGTCTGCCCACCTACTGTGGCGTGCCACAGAGACTGGTTAAGGGAGACCCTTTGACCTTTCCAGCCCGACCCTCTTGACTCATTGCCCTGCACTGCAATGGGAGGGATGTATTCATACATCTGTCACTCCTGGACATATTAACTCCCACATTCCTACCCACGTCTGATACCTTATTCCTTTCCAAAACTTCCTCTCCTAAAAAGACCGTTAAAAGACCCTCCACACAGCATCCTAAAAGATGACATATTCCCTGAGAGGAATTATTTTCCTCAGGGCCTCAGACGTGGAGTTAATGTAAAAAAAAGACAGAGGTCCTGGGTTCGATCCCCAGTTGCAACCGTTAGGTACCTTTTATTTTCTGTGTCTTGTTCTGTTTCACGTTTCATTTAGATGTATTAATATTATCTTCTTCTTCTTTAATGATCACTTCTTATTTAAGTCTTATCCTTATTATTTTTAATTGATTAACTAACTTTTAAGACAAGCCTTTTATGCATAGCACAAAAGGTAGATAAAAATTATTATAAGCAATCATTATCAGAGGGACACGGGTTCGTGTCCCGTTGGCGGCCAGTACCTTTTCTCGGAAGATTTTTTCAATGTAGATGTGTAGAGTGTTTCAGGCTGATAATTATTGCTTATAATAATAAAGTCTTATCCACTAGTGCAATAATAGGTCGAAATCTGGTTCAGTTATTGTCATGTAATTCAGTAAATTCAGGGCAATAGGCTACTGTAAGTCTACCCAATTGAAAATAATTAGACGTTATTATACGGGCTTAATTTCACGAACTTCATCGTCATCACACCCGCTCCCTTAATACTCAATACCATCATCATACTGAGACTAAAAAAAATCCCAAAGTATTTTTCTATTCGATGATATCACTGAAAAGAGCGAACCAAAGTGTGCTCTGGTTAAATGTATGCTCAGTTCTAACTGAAGCCACCACGTCGAAATACTCGGCCGTCAGACCGTCCTTTCATTCTAGTCAAACCCATAGTTTCACCCTTTCACACACTATTTTGATACGCCACACGTCAGCCGCGGTCAACGGGTTTAGAACTACGAATGTAATGGGCGTTTTTCACGATACATTTTTTCCTTCATTTTCCAAATGGGTCGTCTTTTCATATGAATTCGGGATTTAAAAAAGGACATGTTTTATTTGGCATCTGTCGTATTTTTGTTGTTTTTATATAATATTGTTTTACGAATATTTTTTGGAAAAGTTGCATATTTATTTCGTTTTATATGTTTTTTTACTGCGTAAAAATTTATTTACTTATATTTATAATTATTACTGATTGTAAACTTTTGTTTTAAATTTAATGTGAATACCGCTCAAGAGTCCCACAGCCAGTGAGAGTTGACGGCAATGGCAAATGACAGATGCTTTCATAATATATGACCTATGCGTGCAAGGTCCTTTTCAGACATATCCATAAAGTCATAAAACTTTCATCTTCACCTTCACTGCCCGCGACGTTGTTAATACCTAACTAATTGTTTATAAATGCAAAAATTCTTATTTGCAAGCTTTTCTAACGGTCATTTCATAAAAAATCTCCAGTCCTAAGGAGTCTTTATTTATTAAATTCTCCAGTTTTTCAAAATAAATATCAACTCTACTTTTGCCACTAATCTTCTCATAAATGTAACGGGGGGGGGTATCAAATGTAAAATCTTGCAATATCCTGTGTTTTAAATATAATGTTTTTAATATGTATGTTTCTGCATCTACTTAATAATAATAATATTTGGATGACTTGTATAGCGCCGTTTTTGTGAAAAATCACCTCAAGGGCGCTGTACAAACTTACCTATAATACATTTCTACAATCTTACTTCTAACTTCAAACTAAACAAACCACAAATAACAACATTAGATAGAACCTATGCTGTATGCTGTATGTTGATAATGCGGTGCTAATATCTAACCGTATGGAAGATCTACAGTCTCTCGTGTCTTGGATGAACGTGTATCTATGAAGAAAGAGTTAATGATGAATGTAAGTAAGTCTAAAGTCATGGTATTTGAAAGAGAGAGAGTACGAAAACAATGTGAAACATAGTTGTCAATGATGAATACTTGGAGCAGGTGGATGAGTTTGTTTATTTGGGAAGTATGTTTACGAGAGATGGGAAGGCTGATAGAGATATTGAAAGGAGGGTGAATGCAGGTAACTCTATTAATGGAGGACTGAACGCCGTTGGCACCAACAAAAAACTGTCCAAAGAAGCGAAGCTAGCCGTCCATAATGGAGTGCTGGTACCTACCCTGATGTTTGGCAGTGAGGCATGGAACTGGCAGAGGAAGGATGAAATTAGAATGAATGCTGTAGAAATGGGATCCCTGAGGCGAATGTGTGGTAAAACCATGTACGATCGTGTGAGAAACGTGGAGATCCGCAAAGAATGCAAGGATGATGTAAGCGTGATGTGTAAGATTAAGAAAGGGACTCTCCGATGGTTTGGGCATCTAGAGCGAATAAACGAGGAAAGGAGTGTAAGGAGAATATATGACGCTAATGTAAATGGTAGAAGAAGTCGAGGACGCCCAAGAAAGACATGGCACGACCAAGTGAATCAGATACTTGAATCGGGCCATGTCAAGAGTCAGAATAATAGACGAGCATGTATGAGACGTTGTATGACTGTAAACGAGGCAAGGAATGTGTGCCAAGACCGAGTTGTTTGGCGGTCCGTCCTCTCTGTCTACCCCTGCGGAGAAACGACGTGATGGTTAGTTAGTTAGTTAGTTCGGTAGAACCTAAGAATTCATAATAAATTGTACAGCGCCCTTTAGGTGATTTTTCACAAAAACGGCGCTCTACAAATTATCCAATTATCATTATTATTATTAAAGTGTTTTGTCGATTTAGTTGTACAGAAAAAAGTATGGAAATAATGATTTTGTAAAATAAAGATTTTTCGTATGGGTCGCGATGAAGTTTCCTTTTGTGTGAAAAAAGCATTATGTATCGGGATAGGTATGAAAAAACCATGTGTACAGGGATGGGTATCAAAAAAGCATATATGAATGGGGATATATAGGTTTGAAAAAAGCATATGTATTGGGATGGGTTTGAAAAAAGCATATGTATGGGGGTAGGTATGAAAAATGCATATGTGTGGGCATAGGTATGAAAAAAGCATATATGTATGGGTATAGGTATGAAAAAAGCATATGTATTGGGATGGGTAAGAAAAAAGCATATGTATAGGGGTAGGTATGAAAAATGCAAATGTTTGGGGAATAGGTATGAAAAAAGAATATGTATGGGGGTAGGTATGAAAAATGCATATGTTTGGGGAATAGGTATGAAAAAAGAATATGTATGGGGGTAGGTTTGAAAATAGCATATACATATATGGGTATGAGAAAAGCATTGTGTAAAACCTAAACCCATAAAGCGCGTCAATATACATAAGAGAAACGAACCCACAGAATCCTGTCTCAAAGTCAAACTCAAACTCAGTATGAACGCAGCAGAAGCCATCGAATGCAAAGCCTTATTTATGCAGAGCAATCAATTTTCCTCGATTTTATTGCCTTTATATTACAGAGCTTCTTTATCGGACACCAAAATAATTTAAAAATCACATTATCCTGCCAAGCTTGGTGTTCCTGTTGACTTTAGCCCTTTCCATGGGGTGTGGGATGGTGTAATAAGGGAGAGGTGTGGTGTTGTGTTTGGCCCTATCCGGTCGGAAATGGGCGAGTGTTTGGTCAGCGTTTTGGGTTCTGTAGGGCTAAGGACCGAGGTGGGGCTACACCAGTGGCGTTACTGTATATTGCTGGACCTACGGCGCAAGTGCATAATCAAACTTAATATATTAAAAAAAAGTTTATGTAGATAAATTATTTCAACACAGCTTATTATTTCTGAACACGCCTTAATTTGAGTTGAGCGTCTGTTGAAAAAGTTTTGAATTAATTGTAGTCTACGATTGTAGTCATTTTATGTTTAATGTTATAGGTATTTGTAATGTAACAGTTTTTTTGTTTTGTTTTTATTTGAAGTAAAATACCGATCGCGTTTAGTAACTTTTTTATATTTAGTGTATTTGTAACTAAACTGTTGAAATAATTTTAAATTCATTGTAGTCTTATGATTGTATTCACGAGTAACAGTTTTTTTTTGTTTGAAGTTAATAGCCGACCGTAATTTTTTTGTTATACTTGTAATTTGTCGTTCGGAAATTTAAACAAAATTTTGGTATTTTGTAAAAAGGAAATGTTTTCATTTTGCATCAATATCATAGATCTCTACAAGAAAACCGCTGCGCTTTGAAGGTGAATTTTTTCTACACCTAAAATTGTGTCTACACAAAAAATCTTACTATTTTGAGCTGATTCAAAACAGTGAACAAAGTCTGAAGTTTCCCGCCGAATCTTTCTGCAAAAAAAATACCGTCGAATTGATAACCTCCTCCTGTTCGAAGTCGTTTAACAACAGAAACCGTTTAATATTCTTTAGTGTAATTTTTTTATATTTCATTTAGCCAAGTGCGAAGTACGAAAAAGGGGCTAGCGTGCCATATTTGGCGTTGCTCCCCACTGATATAGATGTTTTCTAATGTTTTTGATAATTGTTTAACTTTTATAAGTGCCTACTAACAAAGCAATAAATTTTTATTGTATATCTAAAAGCTTCCGAGCTTATCACCTAGAGGGCAGTGCTAATAGCTGCCCCGAAAGTCCGCAAGATGGCGGTTAGTTAAGTTCGGAGTTTGTGTACCAGGGGGGGCCGAGGGCCGGGGTGCAGTTTGGAGGAGCTCACATAATTCAGATCTATTTCAGCTAGCTTCTAGTTAGGTTGACTACACTTAGTCACAACATTTGTAATACGTGAAGAATTAATAAATCCAGATTAAAATAAAGAACTCTATTATTCCAAAGAAGTAATCTCCTTCCAAGACGAGTTTGAGAACCTGATTGTGTGAATACAACTACTTGTGAACATAACAAAAACCAACCAGATTGTTAATTTTTTAAAAGGTGGGGGTTATTTTTTTTGTGGGAGCTTAAATTTTGGAGTCACGCCTCTGGGTTATCCCTTCTTGTATTTGTGGTGCTGTATTATATTTATTATTAGGTAGGTACCTACCTTCTGTCTCCCGAAGGAACTCGGGATAAGAATATAGGATATGGGAACACCAACACCAGCACGGCTATTTGTGTGTACCATCCCGCTATCTCATTCCGGCCCGCCGCGGCAGGGGGACTGATCCGAGGGTCGCGGACGGAAATGTTCCATTGTTGTGTCTTGTATCGATCCCATTGTCTCGTCCGAGGAAGCGGATGGCCTACCTTGCACCAATCTAAATGTTACTAAGCTAACCCCAGCAAGTTACGCAATTAAAGATAATTAAGTTTCTTTGGGTTGATTCATTGTAAATTGCTTTCTATGCATCGATCAATTAACGTCAATGTTTCTATGACATTTTGTTATGTTGGTATTCCTAATACCAGATATTAGGTATAGATACTGAATAATATGAACGCACATGCTTATTTTTTAATCTTAAAAACTATTTTTTCTAAGTACAAAAAACTTGCCTGAAAACCTTATTTTATTTCCAGAATTCCACCAAACTAGTAGGTATCTAACTAATACGCATAGATTAAATGGTAATAAAATCTCTAGCCCTTCGTTATGTTATAGTTTCAATACCAACTTACCAAAATGAATATGGACAGAAATTATTGTAAATGGCTATCATCCCATACGACGAAAGCAAATTTGCAATGTAATTTTTAATTTTGTATGCAGTATTTTTCATTGTCATATCTTTTATTAAGGTGAATCAAAAGGTTTTTTCTAAAAAATATTCGTATTGCGTGGCCAGCGATCCTGAAAGATTGCCCTACTTTGTTGTGATTAGGTGGGTACCAAAGATATTGGTACTGTTGCAAAAAAGAAGCAAAAACTTCTTAAGCACCGTTGTGATTTGAAACTCGATGAAACGGAAGCTAGCGACACTAAAAAGAGACAAACAAAAATCTATAGGATTTAGCCAGTGAGGGAATGGGATTGCAATAAAATATTTATTTATTTCACCGGTTCTCGGTTCCAATATAATACGAGAAATCCATAGTCCCACGCAAGTCTCCTTTAGTCTAGTACTATAAAGCGCCTGACGAATCTTAGCGGCCAGACATTCAACAGACCAAGGGGTTTGAATCTTACGAAATTCAAAAAATAATCTTTGTAAAATCAATATCCAATCTTCAAAACAGTCCAAAATGAACAGGCAAAGAAAACAAAAAAAGCGACATCTAGTGACTACGAAGAAGAAAACACAAATACTAATAAGATGATCAAATGTATAGGAAAAGGTGCACTAGAATTATGGAAAAAAAATATCCTTCACATTGATAAAATAAGTGCTTTGTAGTCTCCACACTCTTGTCTACTTTAGTTTTCTGAAGGTTTCACTTCTACTGCGTGTGAATTGAACACTCTGTTTTTTTGTTATCTGTAAAATAATGTTATCTGTAATATATGTGTGAATTTGGATTTTATGATTTACTCTCTCACAAATTAATATTCTATTACATAGAAAATTCGCACTCGGTTGTAGTTATTCAGATTAAATCTACGAAACATGTTAGTAGTAAATTTGTAATAAAAAAATATATCGAAGGAGATCTTGTATATTTGAATGAATAACTCGTAAAATTTTGCATGAGACCGCAATAAAAAAATATGAATCATATCAGTTTATGTAAATACGCACGATGTTGTATTTTTAGTATCTGTTTTTGTAAACGGCCTTGCCATTTCCACAGATATCTTATTCCTTGCAAACTGTCTCTCCTGCCCACACAGTGCTAGCCTATCTTCCGATTAAATGTTTAATTTAATTTAACATACATTATAATATCTTTATTTGTTGTTTCACGTAGCAATATTTAAAAAAATAATGGGTGGTGAAAAAATTTTCCGTTTCCTTATGTATGTTTTTCAAAATGTGCTCAATAAACTCTTTATTACAGAGAGCGGCAAACTCCTTGGTCCTGAAGCTATTTTATACGTATTTGTACCGCGTTCTAGAGTGGATATATTCATAGTATTGTTAGGATTAACCGGTATTTAATCAATTTCATTCACCTTCAGAATTAAAATTCAGACGTACACGTCATGCAGAACTATTCCACACGTTTAATTACAAGACAAATACAGCAACTAATTCGCCAATCAATCATGCTCTTCATATATATTTTTTATTATTTGTTTATCTTAAAATTGCTACATATTATAATATTACTGGTCTTCCATTAAAAGCATTAGCTTGTGGATGGAAGAAGAGTTTACATTTTTTCATATATGTACAAATACAGTCACGTGTACAGTTAATACAATGCAGTTAACACAGTTAATACATTTCATATATGTACAATTACTATTTACTATAGTCATGTATTTCAATATATAGGTGCACTTAAAAACTTGATACAGACACATGGCAATCAGACCCGTAAACTAAACGATACAAACATAGATGTATTCAGTAAGAAGAAAAATAAGTGTGATTTTTAGTGTGACATTCTATAAAATACTTTTTGATGGAGTTCAACAATTGAACTTTGTTTCTTATGCTTCGGATTTCTATTGGTAGGTTATTGAAAAAGAATTTTCCTTGGTGTGTATAATGGTGTTGGGCAAATGAAGTGTTTAATTTGGGGCACACAAATACATGTTTAAGTCTAGTAATATTTTCGGTTACGAATGAGTATTTGTCTTTTTCTTTTATAATTTGTACGATTGAATTTTTCATAAATGTTGGGACTTTGAATTCTTCGAATATGCGATCAGTTGGGAAGTCTGGAGGTTTTTTTAGTATAATTTTTATTATTAGTTTTTGAACAATTTCTATGGGGGTCAGACTAGTTTTGTAAGCTGCTCCCCAACTAATAATGGCATACTGAAGAATAGACTGTATTAATGCGTAGTATATTGAGTATAGATTTTTCGTTGATAAGAAGTTTCTAATCCGTAAGAATATATGAATTAACTTCCTAACTCTTTTTATTGTATGGCCGATATGATCTTTCCATTTTAGGTTTTTATCTATGAATATTCCAAGATATGTGATTTTATTCGCTATTTTCAGAAGTGAACATTTTTGTCGGCGGTGGTTAGTATATGTTTAATTATATTGTTCTAAATTCTAACATCGACATTTTCTCCGATTCACTTCCCAAGTGTAAAAATAGTATCATGTCAATAATATAAATTGTTAAATGCGCATACATACACACATACTTACACACACACACCTTCCCACTACACACATCACCCGGTAAGTACATAAATATATACCATAAATTAGACACTATAATGAAACACCTAATAGGTAGGATGAAATGTACCTATTAATTGTTTTTTTTTTCACCAATGCACTGTTTGTTTCTGTTTATAAATAAATAAATCTTACAAATAAGTTGTCCCAAAGTGGTTTAACCACAGTTTGAAAATGGCCTTGTAAGCCGTAACAGCTATCACAATAATAAAATACTTGCGGAACTTAATAATATAATTTTTAATTAAATACACAAAAAACAATAATATTGTCAGGAAGTTCCCAATTATCCTCATTCTTTCTTCTTCCCATTATTCCGATACCCTCGAAACGTTGCCGATACTACTAAAATGACAATGATGGAGTTTATCTTACACATTAAAGTTATCACATAATAATATGCCTTATTTTCAAGCCCACATGTGGTTCTAATAATTAAAAGTTCATTCGCTTACCATTTATGCATATTTCCTCCATTACACCTACTGCAATTCTAACACGTTTGCGTATTTTAATTTGTTGATTAAAAACACGACACTCTTCAGTAGGTGAACGAAAAAGAATTGCCATAAAAATTAATTACCACATTACCCGATTGTCGCGTATTTCATTTGGACCCACCTGGCCCAGACATTTCATAGACAGACACTCATGTGTCCGGTCCACACATCTCCTACTATCGCATCAGTTGGAGTCCAAGACAAACGAAAGAGACTAACCATTTATACCCTCCGGCATATTGCACTTCTAGTTTCGAAATAATCTCTCGGTTACGTGCCTTGTACACGACGTCTTTGTGGAATTTCCGGGCCCAACCGTGGCGAACAAATTCATTTAGTTTAGTCTTTCGCCGCCAGTCGTGCGGTGTGGTCGTCTTGTGTTTGTGTGGCGCTCGAATTCTGTTTTGTTTTTATTTGTGTGCAATAAAAGGTTGCAGTGTAAATTGCACCGCGTGTGTCATTGTATTGTCAAATACTTAATGTTGTATATTTAATTTTACTGTAATAATTGGTGTTGGAGTTAGGGAAAAAGCGGCATAAAAAGCCGCTGACAAATATTGCAAGTGACATGTGTTCGTGAATGACTGTGCTAAGAATTTTGGGGAATTTTCGGTGCATAAAGGATTCACATTTCAATGGAAACTGCTATATGTATGTAAAACCTACACTTAAAGATATTATGAATATTATTTGTGTAGTTGAAAAGCACGTTTATGTTAACTTAAACTATTAAATTGTATTTTTTCACCATGATCGTTGCATGTTTTTAGTTCGAGTAGACAGTTTGTAGTACGTAGACATAAAAATATATTGCCATATAATAACATGTTAGTGATAAATAATAATAATTTAATAATGTTTGAGTGATTCTGTAATAAATATGAACAACTCATGTAATGGCAAAAAGTAAAGAGAATCTGGTTTTAATTATATTTGGCAGTACTCACGTATTGCAAATTTATGCAAAACTCAATTAAATTTATAGGTAGGCGTATCCACACAACTTTCCCTTTATATTTAAAATTCATTTCAGTTATTATAAATAATGATCGTTGTAATGAAAAAATGAACTAGCATAAATATATGCATTTCATACAATTATTTCTGTTATTAAAATGGAATTACCTGTCAATCAAGTTCGACATACCTACACCAATGACAATGTTCATGTTTTATAAATATTCTGTAGTAAGTAAATATTATATTTTTTACATATTTATTTACTGTGAATGCCTTTTACTAATTAATGTATCTACAAATGTGTAATTTCTCGAACAATGGAAACTTAGGTACCCTATTATTGAATAAAAAATTATAATACGTAGGCATGTATTAAATTATATTTATAGGATGTGGGTAGGTACTGCCGCCACGGGAACGATTTATTGGATAACCAACACAAGTCAAATAAAGTCCAAACGCGGTCGAAACAGACCGAAATTGATGCCGGTACAGAACTCTATGACAAATTTATAAAGTATGTAGATATAAAAATGGAGGATCTAAAACAACAACTATTCAAAAAAATTGAAGAGGAGACACTAAACGTAAGGAAAAATTTTGAAATTGATCTATTAGAAATGAAAAAAAGCGTTGACCTTAGCCGTCAATATCTCACAAACATGACAGAAAAAATTGATGAAGCAAGCAAATCTCTGGAATTCGATGATAAACAACATTTCAAAGAAAAATTAAAGAAACATGAACCAATTGTTATAATTAAACCTAAAAATCAAGAACAAAAAAACACAAAAACACAAGAAGACATAAAGAACAACATAGATCCAGTTGATGTGGGCGTGGCCGGAATCAAGAATTTCAAAAAAGGATCAGTTATAGTGGAATTAAAGAACACAGAGGCAACAAAAAAGATCCAAAAGGAAGTCATCACTAAGCTTGGGGATAGGTATGATGTTGATATTCCTAAACCCAAGAATCCAACAGTAAAAGTGATAGGAATTACAGATAAATATACCGCCGAAGAAATTGAAAATAAAATAAGGATGCAAAATGAATACATAGACAAGGAAAATTCGAAAATATCAGTAAAATTTATAAAGGAAAATATAAAAAGTAGTGGATATAATAACTTTACTGTATTCATAGAAGTAGATGGAAAAACACACTCTAAAATGTTAGAGGAAACGAAGATTAATATTGGATGGAATAGATGTGCTGTCTACGATCATCTCTCAGTTTTGAGATGTTTCAATTGCAACGGATATAGACATAAAGCAGGTGATTGTAAAAATAAAAAAGCATGCGGAAGATGTTCTAATGCACACGATACGTCAGATTGTAAGGAAGATATTGACAAAATCAAGTGTGTGAATTGCAAACTCACAAATGATAAACTTTCATTACACCTAAATGATAATCACCATGCATGGAGCAAAGAGTGTCCTATTTACAAAAGAAATATAGAATCGGAGAAGAGAAAAATTGATTTTTTAGGATAAAAAGAAAAGCAACAATATACTACTTAAACATTTCAAGTCTTTTGGCTCATTTAAATGAAATTGAAGTATTATTACAAGAACTCAAACCAGAAATTTTAATGTTAAGTGAAACGTGTATAACTAGTGATATTTACGATTCTGAAGTATCATTTATAGGATATTCAACTGTAAGATGCGATTCATTTAGTCGGCATACGGGAGGAGTCGTTATGATTATTAAAAATAATATATCTTTTAAAATAATATCAAATGAAGTGTTTGATGAAAAAAATACATGGATACTGGCAGTACAAATAAGAAAAAACTTGATTAAAGGAACATACGCTGTATTATATCACTCACCAAACCAAAGCCATTCAAAATTTTTGGATTTCTTCGAAAGTTGGTGTACTAAAAACATGAAAAATCAAGATATGTTCTATGTAACCGGTGACTTTAACATTGACATGAAAGTCAAAAATACCTGCAGTAATAGACTTCAATGTTTGGTAAATAATCTAGGACTGAAACAACTTGTGACCAAACCAACTAGGATATCAAATACATCAGCAACCATTATTGATTTAGTTATTACAAATAATTTTTACTTGAATGTTAATGTTGTGGATACTCCAAAAATATCAGACCACGAAAATATATTAACAATATTTGAAACGAGTATAATTAAAAATGAATCAAGGGAAATTACATATAGAGATAAAAGTAAATATGATCAAACAAAATTTTGTGAAACTTTACAAAATAGTATTTCTCAAGTTACCGAATCAAATAACCTAAATGACAAAGCAGAAAACTTCGTCAATATTTTGACTACAGCGGTCAATAAAATTATGCCAATGAAAAGGGTTAAGTTTAAAAATACGAATAAATGGTATTCGAAACCATTACACAACCTTCAGCAACAAAGAGATAATGCATATAAAGCGGCAAAATTGGAACCATCAGAAGAAAAATGGAATGCATATAAAAAAGTTCGTAATATTTACTCCAAACAAATTAAACAACATAAATGCGATTATTATAAGCAAAAATTAGAAACACAAAAGAATGAACCAAGAAAACTTTGGATAACACTAAAAGAAATCATAAAGGGTAAACAAAAAGAAATTGTAAAGTCAATTGATTTCCCAGATGGAACTGAAGAAGAAGTAGAGAAGATAGCGACTAAATTTAACAAGCATTTTATTTCGAGCATAGATCTTATAATCGAAAGTATTCCACAACATCCTGAGAACCAACTAGACGAGCCTATACGCACTGATAAAGAATTTAAGTTTAAAAATGTAGATTTACCGTACTTAAAGAGGGTGTTGAGTAATATGAAATCGAAGGAATCTGCAGATGGTATTACAATAAATATAATCAAAGACTCTATAAATATTATTGGCGAATCGATGGTCCAAATTATCAATGAATCTTTGAATAGTGGAGTATTCCCCAAAACTTGGAAGACGTCTGTAATAACTCCTATCCCGAAAATTGATAACCCAAAAAAATTTGACGACTATAGGCCGATCAATTGTTTACCCAAATATGAACAAATACTGGAATACATTGTAAAGGAGCAATTAACAGAATATATTGAGGCCAAGCAGATATTAGTTCCACAACAATCTGGTTTTAGAAATAAATGTTCTTGTGAAACCGCTATTAACTATGTAATAGATGAGTGGAAAAATTTTAGAGATAAAAAAAATAAAATTATTGCAGTATTTCTAGACTTAAAGCGGGCATTTGAAACAATCGATAGAGATAGATTAATCAAAAAATTAAGTAATATTGGAATTAATGGTAAAGAAAATAAGTGGTTTGTTGATTACCTATCAGAAAGAACACAAATTACAAAATATGGTGGTAAAACATCTGAACCACATAGTACTAATAAAGGCGTTCCGCAGGGATCCGTCTTAGGTCCATTGTTGTTCATTATATACATGAATGATATTATCAAAGTGTTAAAGCATTGTGCAATTAAACTATTTGCTGATGATACATTGTTATACATAGCCAGTAAAAATTTACAGGACGCCATTGAAAAAATACAAACTGATTTAAATTATGTAGCGCTTTGGCTTCACCAAAACAAATTAAAATTGAATGTTACGAAAACAAAGTTTTTAATTGTGGATAGCCTAGGTGGAAAGGAGCAGGCAATACTAACAATCGATAACGAAAACATAGAAAGGGTTAGCAGTATTAAATATCTGGGTGTAATATTGGATGATAAATTAAAATTCGACGAACACTTAGAATACATAACAAAAAAAATTGCTAAAAAAGTTGGATTCTTAAAAAGGATCAGAAATAACTTGGATCTCAAGACAACGCGCCTTGTTTACAATTCTATTGTAACTCCGCATTTAAATTATTGTTCTAGTGTTTTATTCCTATGTAACGAAGCCCAAAATAATAAACTACAGGTTATACAAAATAGGGGGATGAGGATGATTTTAAAATATAATATGTTTACTAGAGTCAAAATTATGTTACAAAATCTAAATATGATGACGACAAAACAACATATAACGTATAATGCATTAACAATGATTTACAAGCTGAAAAATAATATGCTACCAAATTATCTGAAGAGTAACATTATGTTTCACGAAAATGTTCACAACTATCCTACGAGAAGACGCGGAGACTTTAGGCTTCCCAAAACTAAACTTTCGTGCACACAAAATAGCGCGTTTTATAAAGGACAAAAACTTTTTAACAGCCTGCCAAATGCCGTAAAGGAAGCCTCAAGTCTTAGCACTTTTCGTAGGATGTGTGCATTATATGTGAAGAATGTTTTTTGATTCATAAAAATCTTTCAAATATTATTCTCATATCTGTTTCCTCAAAATTTATTTTTATTTTTGTAATCTTTTTTTTTCCACTTAAATTGTATTTGTAAAAATGTAACTGTATCAATTGTATTTGTTTATATTTTTTTTACTAGATGTATGAAAAAATTTTTGCATACATCTAAATAAACATTCAAAAACAAACAAACACAGTGATTTAGCAGGGGTGCCCGGGTTCATGTGGTGATGTTTGTCTAGGTTGTGGCGGCGAATGCGTTTCCCCATCTACTGCATGGCGGGTCGGATCGAGAGAGGCTCGTTAAGGGAGACCTAACCTAGACCTCTCTAGTTGGGCTCTATCGATCCATCGCTTTGCACCATGGTGGGAGGGATGGATTCATTCGTCTGACGCTCCTGGACACATTGACTCCAAATATCTACCCACCCCTCATAAATTTTCGATTCCCAAAACGTCCTCTACCTCCATTCTCTAAAAAAACCCTACTCACAAGATGAAATAATCCCTGAGGGAATTTTATTTTTTAGGGCCTCCTGTTTTTTTTACTTTGCTCCACACAGGCGGCCCTGAGGAAAATAATTTCCCTCAGGTCCTATGTCATCTTATGGGATGCTGTGTGGAGGATTTTTTAATGAAACAGAGAAGATTAAGTTCTGGGAAAGAAATAAGTACGACGTACGAGGGGTGGGTAGGAATCTTGGGGTCAGGAGTGAATCTATCCCTTCAACTGCAGTGCAAGGCGATGGGAGAGGTCAAAAGACCCCTTTAACCAGTCTCCCCTCGATCCGGCTTGCCACGCAGCAGGTGGGCCGACACATCGGCCGTCAAGACCTTGACAAACCTCACCCCATGAACCCGGGCACCCCTGTTAAGTCACCAAACCACTAGCTAACCACTTGGGGTGACCTGTGGCAAAGGCGTTGGTTATCCAATAAATGGTTTCTGGAGTGGCGGTACCCATACCCGCCTCCCAAAATGTGTGGAGTTAATGTAAAAAAAATACACGAATTAATAGGTAGAAGGTACAGTTGCAAATATGTTCAAAGTTATTGCAATGTGAAAACCTCTATGCTATCTACCAGAATTTTTTTTTATTTTTTATTGTAAGAATACTTATTACAAATCACAAACAAGTCCTATTGATATATATACTTATCCTACCAGATGTTTTAGCAACTAATACAATATTCCGAGTGTGGGAATAGTTCAAGATAACTACAGCATTCTTAAAAAGTCATAAAATAATTATCATTTGTCCATTTCTCACACATGTAACACTTGTTGCATTTTTAAGACGTAATATCGACTACAAGGACAAACGGTAATAACAGCAAAATTTCGTGCAAACGACATCGAAATTTAAAAAAAATTGTAACATTAAGTACATACGCTAGATTAGATAATAATATTATTATTATGTTTTATTTCTCTCTTGTCTAGGATTAACGAAATATGTATGAAGAATGAGTTAATGATGAATTTAAGTAAGTCCAAAGTCATGTGTTTGAAGAAGAGAGTACACATTGTGCAACATAGTTGTGAATGATGAATGCTGGGAGCAGGGTGATGAGTTTGTGTATCTAGGAAGTATTATTACGAGAGATGGGAAGGCTGATAGAGATATTGAAAGCAGGGTAAATGCAGGTAACTCCATTAATGGAGGACTGAATGCCGTTGGCGCCAACAACAAAAAAACTGTCCAAAGAAGCGAATCTAGCCGTCTGTAATAGAGAATACCTACCCTGATGTATGGCAGTGAGCGATGGAACTAGCAGGGCGAGGATGAAAGTAGACTGAATGCTGTAGAAATGAGATCCCTGAGGGGTATGTGTTGTAAAACCATGTACGATCGTGTGAGAAACTTGGAGATCCGCAAATAATGCAAGGCTGATGTGAGCGGCACGTAGAGCGAATGGACTAGGAAAGGGGTGTAAGGAGAATATATGACGCAAATGTGAATGGCAGAAGAAGTCGAGGATGCCCGAGGACATGGCAAGACTGTGAATCAGATACTTAAATCGGGCCATGTTAAGAGTCAGAATAATAGAATTGCATGTATGGTACGATGTTTGAATGAGGCAAGGAGTGTGCGCCAAGGCCGAGTTGTTTAGCGGTCCGTCCTCTCTGCCTACCCCTGCGTGATGGTTAGTTAGTAATGATTAAATTTCATACGCCCCTTTTTCATCAATATTGCCCATGAGACAGTGGGTTTAGTGTTCAATGCACCAGGCCAACTGTCTGGCCAACTTGCATGACTGTCATCTTACGATCTCACTTCTGTTCGTAGTTGTAGTGTAGATCGCCATATTATATTATATAATTTTTATTATGAATTATATTAAATTCTTGGAAGCGTGTCGGTCCGCCCGCACACACAGAACTCAAGGCAGCATGCTCGCATATTAAAAAAATCGCGATGGTGAGTGGATATCTATGTATATTATAAAAATTTTATATAGGACGGTAGTAGGTGGGTATTTGTTTTTGATTAAATCTCTCTTTGTTATCTCTGGTGAAATTGCAATGAATATTTTTATAGCAGACTTTAAATTTTGTTCCCCAGGGCGAACTTAAATGTACCTACCACCAGGGCGTTGCGATGTTTTCTTATTTTTTATGAATTTTATAAAATAATGCCTTTCTGGTTCATTGTAAATATCGACGAATTCACTGTTTGGTGAAAAATGGATGATATGATATTTTTTATAACAAAATGCCCCAGGTCAAGCAATAACAATGTTTGTTTTAATATAATTGTATGTATGCTCGTAGATGTTTTTGTTCTCATTGTCATGCACGATTTTAATTATGTTCAATTTTTTGTATTGTTGATAATAAATATGCATTCTCCTTCAAAACAATCATTTAAACTACAACTCCCTAATATTAATCTCCAGAACTCTCCCATCGCACAGTGGGAGAATGACTGATTCTTGGAAATGATAGTCAAAATGCACGAAATTTTAATTAAATAGTTTTGGAACTTATAACACTTTATAAGTTCGGTGTTTTGGATAGGAAAATTTATGTCTGTAACTTACTTACCATTATTTATTTTACCCTCTAATTTTGTTACGTTACGTTGTTCACGTATCCACTTTCACTCAATTACGGGTAAAATTTAGCTAAGCTTTTTCGTTTTTGGCCACTGTTATAATATGTTTCCACTCTTTCACTGCGCCAATCTATAAAAGCATCTTTTCTCGAAACTCGTAGCACCGCACAGAGAGGATACCGATTATTCTATCTCATTATATCGCAGGCTAAATCCTATAGATGTATGTATTTATCACTTTTTAGTGTCGCATTTTCGTTTCATCAAGTTTCAAATCCCGACGGAGCTAAAGAAATTTTCACTTCTTAAAATTGTAATTACGGCTGAAATTCCAACTTATATGCTTGACGAGCTCTTACTAAGTATTACTCAATGAACTAATAAATTACTTTTCTTTGAATTGAATATTATTAAATAGTTATCCAATAATTACTTACTTATAATAATGTTCGATTTTCAGAATTAGTAACGATCAACTTGATGGACTTAATAATTACTGGAATTTATTTCTCCCGTAGTGCGTCTCTTGGAAACACCCCTCTATTTCTCTCCACACTTCTTATGATAACAGGGCCTATTCGCCATCCGATTTGCAGAACTGCTTGCAAGACAGCATTTCGAGCCGTCAACCAAATTTGATTTGATAGTATTAGTAGGTACTCTGGCGACTGTACGGTTGAATAATAATAATTCGGCTGACGGTTTTTGCCTACTCACGATTCAATTTGCAGAACCCCAACATGCTCTCCTGCAAGCAGCTCTGCAAATTGGATAGTGAGTATGGCCTAAGATTCCCAACACTCCTTCGTCCTAGGGCTTATTATAAAAAGGC
This sequence comes from Limnephilus lunatus, assembly GCA_917563855.2. Classification (NCBI taxonomy): domain Eukaryota; kingdom Metazoa; phylum Arthropoda; class Insecta; order Trichoptera; family Limnephilidae; genus Limnephilus; species Limnephilus lunatus. Next base: position 4,326,524 of record OU830599.1, read on the forward strand.
ATCTTGTTGTTGTTGGCTGTGTTCGATCCTTGCTGGATCCTTTCAGTTTTAATAAATCTTTTTGTACCTTGCCTTTTTGTCTGTACCGTTTGTACCTTGTCTGAAAGACACAACTTTCTTGCATGGCTCCGAAGACCCTTAGATTCTTCTTCTCAAAAATATCAAATATATTTCACAACATTTAGCTTATTTTTAAGTAAGATAGGTAAGTATATTAAGTAGCTTCTCGTTATGAGAAAGAAAACAATATTTAGCGTAATTTTGTTATCAGCCTCCATAAAGCGTACGCAGGTGATAATTCAATTTTTATCGTCTTGACAGTGAATAAATTCTATAATAATCCCGTGTTACCGTATTATATGCCCGCTGATAAGCACATTCCTAAATAGTTTTTACAAAATTTTATATATTAACCATAAATAACGGTGGCTTTAAAAATATTGAAACGTTTATTTCTATTTTATGATATCGCGTAGTACCTACTTACTCAGTACCTGCGTGGGGGGCCCTCAATAGATATAACTTTTTTTCATCAAAATTTTAAAATATTTTTGAAGTGAAACTTCTTAAGCACCGTTGTGATTTGAAACTCTATGAAGCGAAAACGGCACTAAAAAGAGACAAACACATACATCTATAGGATTTAGCCTGCGAGGGAATGAGATAGAATGAAACCTTACCGCATTGGCCGCTTTGATTATGAGCTCACTTTTCAAGTCTCCTATTGGTTGAGATTGTGTGCGTGATGGTTTCACTTGTGAACTGCACTAGATTTTTTTAGAACGGTACTTAAAAATAATTTTATGTTTTTTTTCTACTAACTCTACACAAGAGGCCCTGAGGAAAATAATTCGCCCCAGGGCCTATATAATCTTTGGGGATTTTATGTGGAGGGTCTTTTTAGGATAGGAAGGAGAGGAAGTTCTGGGAAGAAAAAGGTGGTGGATAGGAATCCAGGGTTCAGTGTGTCGAGGAGTGACGGACATATAAATCCATCCCTCCAACCGTAGTGCAAGACGATGAGAGAGAGTCCTTCTCAAGAGGTCAAAAGGTCTCCCGCAACCTATGTATCCGGACAAACCTCACCCCATGAACCCAGACACTCTGCTAAGTCATCAAACGTTGTGAACCACTTGGGGTGACCTATGACAGAGGTGTTGGGTTGTCCAGTAAATGGTTCCCGGCGCAAGCGGTACTCATAAAAGACTGCTTGATTTTGAATAGCAAATTTCACGGCAACTTGTCTTATTTTTTTGACAGTTAAATAAATATTTCAAGCGATAGCTCATAATGAAAAGTTCGTTACTAGCAAAATATAGTTCCATTGTCTTATTCATTCTGAGCTGCCAAAGCAAAACGAATTCCATGATTATCAGATCTCATCTGTTTGATAGTTTTTTCTGTTTCAGCACCAATATTTTCCGCTATTTTAAAGTTATGTGTATTTTGGCTTTTATATTTGGCATTTTTTTGCTAAATGGAAACAATCTTGCACAAATATTGGACCTATTAGTGTGTTATTCCATTCCAATGCGATGGAAACTTGGAAAATTGTGATAAAGTTTTTCACTGCTCTGGTTCGCTGTTTACCTAACAAATCAGTCTTCCAAAGAGCCCACCAGCTACCAACTAATGATCAGTTACCGGCTCGTATTTTCACTTTGGTGTGCGCACAGTACTTTTTAATTTTACAATGTCTTTGACGGATCTTTAGAGTGTGGGAAAAATCGCCAAGCCAAATTAAATTTACCAAGAGAGTTTCTCTGTTTGGCCAGAGGCGACCAGACCACAGGCCGGGCCCAAGAGGTTCTGCATGAAGCAGCCAGGTCACACCAAACTTTAACTAGACAGTACGAGCACGTTACTAGTGATAAGTGTAAGAATTAAGGATACTTCTATTATTTCTTTGGTCAAATAAACCATTCAAGATGCTAATAAATATAGCACATCTCGCAGCCGAAGCAGCAAATTAACGAAATCTCTGTATTAGCATACTTAGCAGAGTGGAAGATACTATTCGTATCGCCCTGGTGTAAGACCACCATTCAGAATTGAAACGTTGCTTGAAAATGGCTTTAGCCGTGTTTAATGACCAGATCTGAATAGCCAGGTACTTCCCAACCTTCCTTTTCCCCACCTCCTTCCCCTCCCCACTACCTTCAGCCTCACAACATACCCCATTTGGGGATGCCAAAGTCTCACTGGCTCCAGACGGGAGCAGTGGAGATTCTTGTGCGGTATTCACTGTAAAAAAAAAAAAAACTTCGGGCTTCATTCAATTTAAATCCCTTATCCATACTATTTTGTTATATTGCCTCTTTATATGTCCTGACACAAGTTTTACTCACTTCATCGAGCCACGTCTTCTTGGTGCGTCCCCGACGTCTTTCTCTTAATTTTGTACTACTCCCTTTCTTAATATTGTTCTACTACCTTTCTTTATATTATTATACTCCCTTTCTTAATATTGTTCCACTCCCTTTCTTAATATTGTTCTACTAAAACTAACTAACTAACTAAACATCACGCCGTTTCCCCGCAGGGGTAGGCAGAGAGGATGGACCGCCAAACAACTCGGTCTTGGCACACACTCCTTGCCTCGTTCACATTCATACATCGTATCTTGTTCTACTACCTTCACATTCATATATCGTATCTTGTTCTACTACCTTTCTTAATATTGGTCTACTCCCTTTCTTAATTTTGTTCTACTTCCTCGAGTGCCCTAACTTTTTGTGGTTGCCCGATCTTTCATCACCAGGCCAATCTTGTTCACTTTTCACCAATAATTCAGCTTCGCATTATTTGCTTTCTTTGAAAAGATTTACCTGTGCTATGAACTCAGTCTTGTGATCTGCTGATGACTGTTTTCTGTCAAACTCATCCTCTTTTCCAATTATCACTATTATACCCAGTGAATTTCATCGCTTGCGGTTTGCGACCAAACTGTTTAACTCTTGTTTTCGTTTCAGACCTCAATTCCCATACTCCGCGTTACTGTGCGGTGCCAATCTGTATCGAGTTCACTTTCAAAAGACCCGAGTACAGTGGGGACAAAACGATACGACCATATTGACCATACGACGCTCAGTAAAACCCAAACAAAACTCGAAACGCAAAAAACAATACTGCAAAAAATATCGTGACCTATTAAATATGATTGGGTTTATTAATTGAATAAGTACAGATGAATTGAAGTACTTCTGAAGCACTGTGTCGATCTGTAGAACTTCCTTTCTCAGATAATTATATAAGCCATTGCAAAAAGCATCCTCATTATGGCCGCATGATTTGCGCTTTCGTGTCCTTATTGTTATTATATTATGTTCCTGGTGAAATTGACCTAAATTCGTCTACTGAAAGGAATTAATTAGATGCTCATTGTATATATTATTACTGCTACAAGTCAGATTATTAGATATAAGTTGGAAGTTGTATGTAGATAATTGTATACACATAAAAGATAACATTCCAGAGATCTTATCATAGTTCTGTTTACAAATTAATAAGAATCTATCAGTTAGATACGAATCAGATTGCTTTGTTCGGTGCATATCTCTCGAACCTCTCAATAAGTCTTTTTACTTATTTTTTGTATTGCATTTTTTTTGAACCACGCGGTACTCCTCAAAAGAGAGATGCGATCGCGGAGATAAAGAGATTAATTAGATATTTTAATACAAATAAATTATTCGGCATTCTAGTTTCTTATTATTACCATGTTTGTAGCACGTTCAGCCTGCTCCGTAATAAGTGGTATTCATTAAGTTTCATACATGAATGGACATAAAAGTAATTAACTTCAGTATAACTAATAGACATTGTATTGGCATTTCCATATTGGATCGGTCACGCCGATGTAATAACTAATAACTATTTGTCAAGAAGCCCGCATCAAATCCATACATTATCTCGTATGTGACAATGCACACCGCACACCACGTGAATAATTTTCATGCATTTATTATGCATCCCACCTACCAAGTAATAACGATACCTTTATGTTCAAAAATATCATCACGTCTGTAGTAAAAATTCTAGTATATACATATATTAATTGTTTTTGTCTTTAAGTAATTCGTAGAACACCATTAATTTTTTTTAAATATTATTTAAATTTAATTTAATTATGTTACTATCAAGTTCTGCAAGTATTTTTATTTTTGTTACAGCTGTTTCGGCTTACAAGGCCATTTAAAGCTGTAGTTAAACCACTTTGAGACGGCTTATTTATACGATTCGTAATTTCAATTTATGAAGGCGTCTAAAACCTTAACATTTAGTGCGGGGAAAACAGATTTCGAAGTACCCCGCTACTGTCTCAATTAGTTTCTCAGCAAATTGGTTTAACCGGTAATACCTACATCAATTTAGACTCCTTCAAAAATTGAAATTTTGAATCGTAAAAATAAGTCGTCTCAAAGTGGTTTAACCACAGTTTGAAAATGGCCTTGTAAGCCAAAACAGCTGTCACAAAAAATAAATATTTGCAGAACTTGATAATAAAATTATTAAACTTAATTTAAATTATTTTTTTTTAAATATTCTAGTAATTACGTGGGAAAATCATTTCTTAACATTTGTGAGTGCATTGTGAATCTCGCTGTAATTTCGCTAAGTTTAAATTGTTTGCTGTTAACCTACAACGATAATAATTTTGAAACTTGCTCCAGATTATTCTCGTTCAGAATTTGTTATCAGAATCCATTTATTTGTAATTAAAAGCGCTGCCCGCGCTCGCTGTAAAATTCCCCGTCGCTCGGGGCCGAAGCTCCCGACATTTCATATTATTTAAACCTTTATCCAAATTTCTCAGCCCTCCGATGAAAGAATGCGAAGGAACAAGGGACTAGGGACATGGGACAAGGGCCCTACAAGATAGGATTGGTTCCATTAATTACGTATAAATTGAGAGTTCGGTTCGGACGAAGGGCCACGCCCACGTAACTGGAGCCAGTGTTGCATGCACCCGATGAGGGAGTTGCATCTCTCCACTTTTTTATCCATATCTGCTCTGGTGGCAGTGTCCCTAAAAGTGCCAGATATTCATATTGGAACACTTTGAATGGGGATATTGAATATTAACCACTCCGACCTCTAAGCTTGTTTACACGACAATATAACAATAGCGGTCAAGTACAATAAGCTTGTTTTCAAGGTAATGCGTGTATTCCCACAGAAATCGTTATAACTCCGTTATTATTCTAGGGACAACCCTAAAACTAAAAGTAGAAGATCCATATTAAATCAAGCTTCACATCTCTATTCAAAATTGTCCGTAGAAATACATAGAAATACTTATGTTGTAGAAATAGTTTTCACCCGCCAAATCGCCTAAGCGCCGTTAGGCATTGTTAATTTTTTATTAAATATTCTTGTATGAAATGTTAAAAAAGTGAGGTGACAAAATTGTTCATTATACATTTATAACATAATCCGTAATTTTAGTACCGTTTTCACAAAAAAACACCACGTGAGTCATTTTTACGTTTTATTTATGTTTGCATTCTAGATTTTAATATTTATATCTAATGTTAACATTTATTTGTAATAACACAATTTTAAAGCTTATTTCATAACCTTTCAAAAGCAGTTTTTAGTATTCGGCTACGTTCAGAAATATTTCGTTTGTAGAGCTTTAATTGCGAAGCGGAAATAACACAAAGTTTTTATAAATCTGACAATTCGTTTCAGACAAAAAACTTGCACAACGGCAACATACCTGAGTGGTTAACAACTTATGTAGGTACATAGTACTTCCAGGCTCTCGGTTAACAAAATAACGCATTTTCTTCAGGGGTAGCCAGAAATGGTAAAACTTCAACCAGTTAGTTTGGCACCTGTGCTTCATTCTCACTCATACAACGTCTCATTACTCTTCAATTAAATTAAATCTTGGTACGATCCGGTATCATTGATTGATCATGCCATGTCTTCATGGTTTGTCGTCGACATCTAAGCCATATTTATTTAAAATTCTTACAATATTAACTATGTTTTATTATAGTATTTTGACTATGTGAAAATGACTAGCAAACGTGAAGAAAGTTCAAAGACGAGAGTAATTTGTCTTTATGCTTAGGGCATGGGCAGTAAATAGGTAATAGGTACGCCGAATATCTAAAATATAGACATGAACATGACAAAGTAGACAGCTGGAGTTAGGGAGTGTCGCTTCCTTCGCGTCGCCATGATGTTTCCGGTTTTTTGCCGCCACTTTTATTTTGAGTAATACTTCTACAACATAAAAGCAGAAATAATCATTATTGTTTTAAATAAAGATGTGGCTATGATTAGTTAGTGGTATATTCCTGGAACGGCTATAAGAAAATTTTCCTCTTTGAAACGGATGATTTCATGATTCGATTCGTATATAGGCTTGATTGTGGTAATTACTTATATGTTCTACCACTATTTTCAATAGAAAGTGCTGTTGGCTATCAGGAAAAATTTTACCCTGCATCGTAACTGCGTTGAACCAGGCAAGTCTGTTGCGAAATGCTTCGTTATCCTCTTTTAGCATCTTTCTTTACTCGTGAATTATGAAGAACACAACTTTTTGAATCGCTATATCTCAGAAATGGTGATTCTTAGGAAAAAAAAGTATAAGAACAATATTTGTAGATAATTGCATGATCTACAATTTTTGTCTGACAAAAACTTACCGTTTGGTTGAAAAATGGAAAATCCCATATTTGTGAACTTAAATATTTTTTTTTGCAAATGTTGGATCGATTCATATTTCATTTATAACGGTGTTTCCAATATTCCTACAAATTTTCAGCTCTATGCGAATTATTGTAAGCTTTACCCCTATTTTTTGAGCTAACTTCACCGTATAGGTGTTCCATCAATCTTCCCTATTAATGTAACTTGGGTTGGGTGATCTTATTTTAAAAGTTCTTTAACTTGCCAGAACCAAAAACTATTGTTCGGTTAATCATGCAGGCCTCATACCTTATTCTGCCCATCTTTCGAAGTTCCTTTGTCCTTGTTGGTGTATTTTATGGGATTTTTGATCCGAAATAATCCCCGCCACAAAACGTCCATAATCAATCCATCAGTCCCTCGTCCTGCGGTACTGCGGTGTGGGCGGACTTCGGACTCGGCTGCCTGTCAAACTTCTGAAGGAATAGCGCGTTTGACATGCACTCCTGGAAAAGGCCTGATCTTTAAGCTGTTTATAATTTTTTTCATTTTTATCATATTTGTTTTATATATCACTTATTATTTTACGCATTCCTTTGCAGTTTTTATATTATAGAGTTTTTTTATTTGGGAAGTATGTTTAGGAGAGATGGGAAGGCTGATAGAGATATTGAAAGAAGGATGAATGCAGGTAACTCTATTAATGGAGGACTAAACGCCGTTGGCACCAACAAAAAACGGTCCAAAGAAGCGAAACCAGCCGTCCATAATGGAGTACTGGTACCTACCCTGATGTATGGCAGTGAGGCATGGAATTGGCAGAGGAAGAATGAAAGTAGACTGAATGCTGTAGAAATGAGATCCCTAAGGCGTATGTGTGGTAAAACCATGTATGATCGTGTGAGAAACGTGGAGATCCGCAAAGAATGCAAGGCTGATGTAAGCGTAATGAGTAAGATCAAGAAAGGAACGCTCCGATGGTTTCGGCATGCTGAGTGAATGAACAAGGAAAGGAGTGTAAGGAGAATTTATGACGCAAACGTGAATGGTAGAAGAAGTCGGGGACGCCCGAGAAAGACATGGCACGACCAAGTAAATCAAATAATTGAGTCGGGCCATGTCAAGAGTCAGCATAATAGAAGAAGCATGTATGAGACGATGTATGTGAACGAGGCAAGGAGTGTGTGCCAAGACCGCGTTGTTTGGCGGTCCGTCCTCTCTGCCTAGCCCTGCGGGGAAACGACGTGATGGTTAGTTAGTTAGAGATATACATATATTAGATCGATGATTGTAGAATATTTTTTTGTTTGTTCGAACGACTCTTTATTACAATATAATATGTGGAAAAGCCTGATCTGCTATTTATACTTTTGTTTTTCATTCTTATCATACTCGTTTTATACTATTTATTATTTTACACATTCCATTCCATTTTTTTAATATTATAGAGTACTTTCTTGTTTGTTTGACCGACTCTACACTATTTTTTCATATTGAAAAATAAATTGAAAGATATGAAACAAATGAAATTCGACATTACGAGTTAAAAATGTTGTCGTTGATTAAAATTTACAGACATAGCTATATAGTTGTGCATTGTTTATGACGTCAGAGCGAGTAATCTTGTTGTATGTGGTATATCAATAGGAGGCGGGTATCGGTATTCCTTCCCCGGGAACCATTTATTGGATGTATACATCTATTTAGTAAATATCTATTCTAAAACTACTATAATAACATTCTATTACCAACTAACTAAAATTTGGACTTCACAACATTGAGACATAACCCACGAAAAACTGCAAGACTTTTAGCTTCCTTTACTTTTACAGGGAGTTTGATTGAACGTTTTAAAACCTTTACAATAATAAATATTTTTTTGTGTTATCGATAAATTGGTTTTAGGAAGCCTAAAATAGTTAAAGTTTATCGTAGGATAGCAATAAACGTGGTATATCAATAGGAGGCTGGTATGGGTACTCCTTCCCCGGGAACCATTTATTGGATGACTAACACCCTTGCCGTAGGTCACCCCAAGTGGTTCGCTACGTTTGGTGACTTATTAGGGGTTCCCCGGTTCAGGGGATGATGTTTGTTTAAGTCATTGCCGCGGATGCGTTTGCCCACCTACTGCGTGGCGGGCCGGATCGGGTGAGGTTGGTTGAGTCCTTTTGATTTCTCCAGCCGAACACTCGTCCCAACGCCTTGCACCGCAGTGGTAGGACATTGAACCCAGATTCCTACCCTCATATACTTTTCCTTTCCATAACTTCTTCCTTTATTCAAAAAAGATGACATGGGCTCCAAAGGAAATTGTTTTCCTCAAGGCCTCCTATTGTAAACCTTTCTTATTGCATTCGCTCATATCATTCGTTCATACTCGTTTTAATGTAACTTTCAACAAGGCTTCAATCTTCTTAGAAGGTTCATCCTTCTGCCGATTTTAAAGTCTCTAGTTTCGCTGCCAGAAAAAAATGATTTACATTCACGTCTCCGTTCTGGATCGGATTCCGTTGCAAACCTTTTAAACCATTTACAACAGCGCATCTCTGCCATAATTCATATTTTCCCTTATTTGAGATGTGAGCAGCTTCGTATTTTAGGTCATTGCCTTGACACGTGTGTATATATTTTCTAGAAGATAGCACCAAAGTATATTTTATTTAGCTATAAAAGTTTTACTTCTTATATCTAGTATATATCTATTCTAAAACTACTATAATAACATTATATTACCTACGAACTAAAATTTGGACTTCACAACATTGCAAGACTTTTAGCTTCCTTTACATTTACGGAGAGTTCATTGAACGTTTTAAAACCATTACAATAATAAATATTTTTTGTGTTATCGATAAATTTGGTTTTAGGAAGCCTAAAATAGTTTAAGTTTCTCGTAAGATAGCAATAAACTCTATTCTACTATTAAAAATACTAAAATTATAATTTAACGAACTAAATTGCTAACTAACGCGTTGGTTAGCAATTATGTTCGTAATATGTATCTATATTTAAGTACTTGATTATAATAAAAAAGCGATTTTATCATCAATTATCAAACAGTATTAATAGCCTAGAGACTGTAGGTACCGTTGAAATTTAGGAATCCGATTAAGAATATAGCTCTGACGCCTCGCCTTACCCAAAACCGTTTTCGTACGTAGTGTTTGTATACAAATCTAATTTTGGAGTAAAATCGAATTAATTAATGCCAAAATATGGCGCCATTTATGTTGACAGATAGCACGAGGAGCAGCGCCTGGCAGGCGTTAGTAGGTCCTACTGGATCTGTAATTTCAAGAATCTCCGAATATGGAGATATTGACGGTGATATGATTATTATTGTAACTGGTATTTGTGAATAAAAATACCGCGCAACTTTATATTATATATATTATATATGACGTCATTGCCTGGCGCGGTTACTTTGTCCCGGTGACTAGCTGTCACTAGATCCCAGTGGATCCGAGGAACCGGCTATTTTGGAACCAGTTTCTGGGAACCAGCGGGTTTTACACGGATTAATTAACACCAGCCAAGAAAAAGACAAATAAAATTCGCATTGGAGGGGACCCCACCACTTTCCCAACGGCGGCGGCGTTATAAGGAAACATATGGTTTCCTCCTTCACCGCACACGTCAAAACTCTATTTTTTTATTGAACGAAGCTACATATATTTGAACGACTTTAGACACTCCAATTTCCATGCATACGGAGTTAGTAAGCAGTATGCAAGTACTTACATTAACATTATACAAAAGATAAATAGAATTCGCAGCAGTAATAATGCTGTTTTAAACACTGCTTGAACTGTTTAAATTGAATTCCATGCCCCGAGGAAACTGTTCGCGAATTGTTTTATTTTTGTGGCCATTGTTTTTTCATGTTGTGTTTGAAGTTCACGGCTCCATCCAACGGCGATATAAAGATATAAAGAAATAAGAAACACACTCGCCTTGATAAAATGACGTGTGAACAAACCTCTGCAGGTAAACAATTAAAACAACCTCAATGAAATGTTAAACATTATTAGAATGTTTGCACGAACTTAAATCGTAAATGGTTACGCCTTCACCAGCTTTTAGGTTGTTGAAGTACGAAAGTGAAAACAATACTAACTCACAGACAATTATACACTCTGGCCGACAGGTATTTACATTGATACAATGGCTTTGAACCCCACAATGTGGCATAAGTGCAAATAATTATCATTTTGTTTTGAATGATCAATTTGTTTATCGCTAAACGTATAAATATGTCTGAAGAAAGTTTGCAAGTTCACGGAAATTGGATTTTACAGCTTCCTGTTTATAATTAACAGACATGCAAAAGTTTCAAGAAACTTTTCTAACTCTCAAAACACCTACTTGAAAACCCCTCGATTCTGTCCAGAAACGGGCGGTTCTCTAGATGCTCCCATTTTAACAAACAGATTGCAATATTTTTTAAGCACAGGCGTCGTATGGGAATACTGTCTTTTTTCTGCGGAATTTATTTATACCTTATATTTCAATGGAAGATGCTCCAAAGTACTAGCGTCATTGATCTTCTTAGCACCAGTGCATTCGCACTCGCAAAACACGCCATACACGCGCCCAACATACGTACACAGTGGACATTTGTCACATGATAACGGGTCGTTTCTTCTTCAGTTCAACAGCTGTGAAACGATTTTCCGGCATCTCTTCAAGACCCATGTTCACTGCTTCCTCTTCTCAAAAAGACCCTCCACACAGCATCTTCAAAAATGACAAGGCCCTGCCGGAAATTATTTTCCTCAGGGCCTATGTCATCTAGAGTTACCTAATATAGAATTGTTTTGATATGCCCAGAAAAAACATTCTCAAATAACCCGATGATTCCATGTGTTATGACTTAAGACTTTTCTGTTTGTAACATTCATAGACGAGGAAATGGAGTTACTCTTTCAGTGTGTAACTCAAAAACGCTAATTTCGAAGTTACCTATTTGTAGTAATTACCTCACGATATAAAACTCAGGTAGGTACTTGCCTATTTAAATCTTGGTCACTTTATTAGATTGCTTTGTTTTCCTGTTGAACTATTGACTTGTTACTTTTTTGTCGTATTTTCGAGTACTTCCTCATGATACGAATATACTTCAAAACTAAATCGATATATTGCAACATTAGCCTTGACTTGTATCAATATCGTTGTGTGCCATAGGTCAAAATTCACGTTTATTTAAATGCCTATTGTTTCCGTCTTTTCAAAAGTGATGTGTTAATTAGTTTTGGTTAATTATTATTTAATCGAATATTTAGGTTCCGCCTTGTTCTTGCTGTGAACCGAGTAGGTACGCACCTAGTACTCGAGCATTTTTATTAAACATAAAATTTTCTCTGTGATAAAAACTTAATGGTCTAGTAACTACCCTAACTCCCTCTTCTGGCACGTGTTTTATTAAATCCAGTTTAACGGGGGAAAATTTCTTCCTGTCTTCGTCAGTTTTTTAAAAATACGTTTTTTAACTACCCCTGAAACAGGATCCCGAAAGGTTACTTACATAAAAAATTGTGTTTGAGGTGGTTTTTTTAAATCTCTTTTCTAACGGTGTGATTTTTTGTAAAAATATGATTACAGTAATTTAGATTGCATGGTAGGGCTAAAATAAATTTCATAACCATTAAAAAATAATAATGGTTACATTTTGTTTAATTTCTAGCGAATGCCACTAAAATAAAGTGCTTATGGTTTAATTCTGCCAATAAACAATTTTTCTCGTGTCTCAACTATCATATTTCCTCGCAAATTATTTTATTTACGACGACATCCTAATTCCGGATACAACGAGCCTACCGCTCCACCAGTTCTATCACGGGGGTCGTCGGATGTGTTTTGAAAAAAAAAACTGATGTGTGAATACGACATTTAAAAACCGTGTTTTTAAATGTCGTATTCAAAAGTTTGGAGAACATGTTTAAATTGCTCTATTACCCATTCGATCCAATTTTATCGATAAATCTTACATTATTTGTTAACTCACTATAACGTGTTTAACCCTCCCGAGCCTGTATGCTCTAATCTCTGACAGGATCTCTTTTGGGGTATACAGTACTACCTCCTTTGGACCTGGTGGTACTGATGACTACGGACCACCCGCACGAAGCTAATGCCTTTCCGACATTTTTACCTTTTTTATCTATCCGAGGACCGCTCTTGTAATAATTTCTTCCATCGTGGTCCTTGGTGTTTATTTTTAAAGTAAAACGATTTCATAAATTATGATGGCAGCGATTCGGAGACCACTAAACACAAGTCCTGAAGTTTATTTTTGTCAGGGAGATCAGTGGTCATCATCATTCCATCATGCATTGCGGAGGTCCGCTTATTTGATGATGTTTTTTTTATTTTGTTTGAGTTTAGATCAATGTTTACATCTCGAATGCCGACATCATTCTGTCAGATTTATCTTGTTTTTGCATTGTATTTATTTGTTTTGAATTACCGGCGTTGATCGCCGTGAAAGGCATAAGCATCGATGACTCAATATTGAACCAGTGAAGAAAGGTCAAGATTTTTTTTATTTTTTATTAATTATTCACAACATCACAAGAAATTGATCATAATATTTAAACAGTATTACTAGTAGTTTCAAATATTGATTTTGAATATTGTTGTTAACAATTATTGATAGGTACTGTGAATCATAATTTCGACTTTTGGAGGCCTCTGTTTTCGAGGGGTAGGGCCCTTGACTCGCAATCCGAAGATCGAATCTCGGAGTGCGCAAATAAATTTTGTTTGATTAATTTGTAATATTTTACATAGCATATTTGCGGCAAGTTACAGAGTGGAAGATACTCTCAGTATCGCCCTTGTGTAAGACCACCATTCAGAATTGAAACGTCGCTTGAAATGGCTGTAACCGTGCTTGGTGACCAGATCTGAATAGCCACGTACTTCCCCACCTTTCTATTCCCCATCTCCTTCCCCTCCCCACCATCTTCAGCCTCACTACATACCCCAATTGGGGATGCCGTTGTTTCACTGGCTCCAGAAGGGAGCAGCTGGGAATATTGTGAGGTATTCAAATAAAAAAGAAATAAAAAAGCAGAGTGAAGTTCACAAGCGATACAATTGAAACCTTCAGTGAACAAAGTAGACTCCCCACAAGAGTGGGGAGGCTACGAAACACCGCACAAAGGGGAGGCCGATTATACTATCTCATTTTCTCGCAGGCTAAATCCTATAGATGTATGTGTTTGTCTCTTTTTAGTGTCGCTTTTTTCGTTTCATCGAGTTTCAAATCACAACGGTGCTGAAGAAGTTTTCACTTCAAAAAAAAATATTATTCATATTACAATGGTTTTGTGGGTTTTCTACTTTGCATTGTGATTTATTTAAAAAAAAGAAGCAATCTTTTGTAATTTAGTTAACAACCTATAACCACATCCCTTATAATTAATAATTATTGTACTAATTCTCAATATAATGAATTACTCTCTAAATATATTTACGTATACTATTTAAACACATTTAGAGGCTCAAGATGATACTTAAGGTCATAAACCATAAGTTCCATATAGACTCACAAAGCATGACTTTAATTGACCCTTAAGTGTGTGCGGTCTGCCCCGATGTTGGAGTGTGAATTAATAGAATCGTCGGGAACGGGCGGACCCCCCACACGGAAATATCAATAATATTTTATATAAATATTTTCATTGTCCTTTATAAATTATAGTTAACAAGACGTGCCTGAACTGGTATGGCGTAAAAAATTAAGGATACCACTCTAATTTATTGTTTGATTTTAGATAATGCCTATTATGTGTAACGTATTCCATTTCTATTACTAGTTACGTACTACTTATTGCGTTCTCATTATATTTTCCTTGTTTTATTCTTTAGAAAAGGCTAATTGTAACATCATGTTAGGCATCCACGTGTTAATGCAGTTTTTAGTTATGTTTGACATGCTTTTGTAACAAACATTCTCTCAGGCTATGTTATCAAAGCAGAGTTTATACGGCAAGCTTTGTTGCTGCTAATATGAAATCTGCTTTTATATTATATTTACCTCCTTGCTGATGGGCGTGTTTTGGATTTTGCACAGCTGATAAGCTCCATTTACGATGTAGGTTGCTGGTTGTTAGTTGTGTAGGGTTAGGAGTGCGTTAATCATTAGGCCACTTTTTGTTTTCCTTTATTATGTATCTATCTTTTAAAAACGAATCGAATGTTTATTTTTATAAATATCTAAAAATGAATAAAGTAATTGAATTTATTTTAAACTTAATGAGTAAAACCTCAAATTGCAATATTTCATTAATGAAGACAATATTAGCGACACTATCGAAAATCTGAAACTGTGTCGTTCGTCGAGTGTCGCTAATATTAATTTCTTTAATTGAATTTAATAGAATTTAAAATCAACATCTGATATGACTTTTCGAATTTTAAAAATCTGTTTTTTCATAGTTATGTCATTAACCTTTCTGAAAATATGTGTGTTACTAGGATATTGAGTCTAATCATGGCAACTGGCAACTTCACCTGCAACCTGCAGCCCGGAAAAACTCAGTGGATCCACATTCTTATGCCAGTCACGTAGAATTCGAAACCATGGGGTACTCTTTTATCAATCCTTGAATTATATTGTAATTTGGGTAGTCTCATATTTAGAAGTGGCTATGTTTAAGACTACACCGTCTTCACTCTATACTATCAGAACTTCTTTACAGAGAGCCCCTCCAAATGATACCACTGTAAATCTATTTCATTTACAATATGCTGCGTGGGGGACATGACGAATAATGACAACGAAATAGGTTTCGCGGTAATAACTGACTACGATTATTTGAAAGGCTGCAATCATGTGGCGCCAATTATTAAACCTTGCCATACTTAACTGAAGTAAGCATACTTTATACGGAGTTTAAGTTATTAGCACCAGCAGTTACTGATTGGTGTTCTTACTTATCTTAACGATAAAGCTATTGAGGGCGCGTTCTGTTACTGGCGACTGACCCCCGACGTTTCCTCGTCTCATTATTGCATTATTCTTCAATTAGATTCTTGCCTCGGCTAGATAATTACATCAATGAATGCCGATCAGTATTTTATTGTTCGAGACGAATCTAATGCGTTTCGTTCGGCGTAAAGAATGAATGACAAGTGAATATTCGCCGACATCCGCAACACAAATTATGAATGCGCATTGTATCCGAAGCCGAATCTAAAATCAGTTCTTGGAAATATCCAACTATCGATCCCCTGGTTTCAACATGTTATATGAAATATGACCCACATTATTTTACAATTTAATTCCCACAACACTATTGTGGGATTCATTCATCTGAATGTAGCTTGTCTTGGATTGGCATCCGAATAGTAATCATAGTAAGAAAAGCTTCATTCTTCCCGTATCATAAAAAGCGTATCATACAAATACAAATCCTAAGTGCGTATAATCCAATAGTTCTAAGAAGTTCTCGCTTGCTCGTTGAATCCATAGCAGGATAATAATTAAATAATTACTAATTAAGCTTGGGATATAAAATATTAAGCAACAATCTAACAATAACATGATATGAAGTCAATACAATATTTGGAACTTTTTTTCGACCTTTTGTTCTTTAAGAAAAAAATTTATTACAATAATTAATTGCAATAATTACAATGTACGATCCTCGGGCGTGACGCGTGACCCCCTGGGCTCTGATACGCTATTATTGGATTTTTTATTTATTTGACCGTGACTTTTTTCTGTTAATTATTTTGCTTCCAGCATTCCATGTCGGATTGTGTGTATCTTGTCGAACCCTACTGTGAAGAATGTAATGAATGAGTATTGCTTTGAAATTTTCCAACCACCAATTTATCGATTATTTTTGGAATCATTTTGTTCGTGAAGCCCAAATCAAATATTTCTCCTTTGCCTTCCCCGGAGGAAACCCGGTCGCCGAGAAATTTTAACAAATGATATTTTATCAAATTGTTGCTATCACTGTCGCTCCTACTTCCCCGAATACTGAGAAAAAGGGATATCTGCACCTCGAGCTGATAATACCTAAATAAAATCATCAAAATAAAGATTTTTTATTCCCCTTTTTTTCTCCTCCAAAACTGTACCAATTTATAAGATTTTTTTTACTAACTTTATCCGAAGAAAATGCTCGATGTCTGAACGTTTTGCTTTTTAAAAAAATACATTGTCTAGTTTGTATACTGGCAATTTTAAAGGTTTTTGAAAGGTCCTAACTCCTATAAGAAGTAACTTATCAAAAAAATCAAAACATACCGACACGGTAGTGGTCGATATCTATATCATGGTAAAAAATATTTGCAGTGGTGCCAAAACCCAGAAAAGAAATTGGGGCATAGGGTTTGTATCAAAGATATTCAAATACCAAAGAGATATGCTATGATGTCCGCGCGACTGTCGTCGAACTACGGCCTAATGCGCGTAGTTTGCATACAAAAAGAATTTGTTCATTTTCTTGATTTTTTGAAGGTGTGCATTATTATTGGTTAACAATATAGTTTGAATACAGAAAGAACTTGTTCATTTAGTTTAGCGTTCGTTTGGTTTATTCGTTAATTATTCGTTCGTTTAGTTTATTCATTAATTGGTAAACAATACCGGCGACACCCGGAAGCGCAGTCTCACCTAGTAAAAACGGCGGATAGCACATCTCCTTATGTTTCAATATCTTTGGTTTGTATGCACAAAACTTCGCTCGGTTTTATTTATCACCCGGACTGCTCTGAATAAAAATGATGACTGGCCTAATTAATTACGATTCGTCCTATTTTGTAGAAAACGTCGATTTTTAACCATGTCGTCTGTTATCATTATTAAATTAATTATATGTAAACTCATCACCGCTCACTGAAATATGTCCATAACGCGAAATATAAATAGTGAAGACATGTTAGTTATGCGTGCTATTGTTTTTGTCCTCCTTTTTTTAATCCCTGTGAAGCTATTCCCATACAAACGTACATTTAGTTCATTAGTTGATTAAACTTACTGGGTACCGTGTCTTTAGTTAAAAGTACGAACTGGTCATTTAGCCGCTTACAACGAAACTTATTCGTTATACAACAAATAAACGAGGCATTTAACTATGTCGACGTAACCGGGTAGGTTAATTTAAAGGAAAAAAAACTGGTTACGTTTAGCTGGGTTGATGGGCTATATTCATCAGAAGGTGTATTCAATAAGCAACTAAGCAAAATAATTTATTTATATTTTTTTGGGTTTTTAATTAACACAATTTTTGGAAAATTGAGCCGTGTTACTTTTTTTTTTTCTTTTTTCGGACTCGCCTTACTGTGTTCATCTTCCAAATGGCTCAAAAGTCTACCAAATTAGGATTATTGGCCGTGAAAATCTTAAATTATTCTACACACCGTAAGGCCAAAAGCAGAACCCTGTGGAACGCCTTTCGATTTTGTTATGCTAAATGATCAGGCCTCCTTTTTAATCGAGCAATCTTAAGAAGTAATCGTCAACATCGTAATTAATAATTAAATCGAGCTGGGAGGCCTAACGCTGCACCTCTATAAGGCTCGGTCCATCTTGTCATGCCAGCTTTCCGATCGAAATAACATTTATTATTTAGTAACTTTTTGTAATTCAACATTTCATTTGAACTCGTTTGGTGCCCGCGTTAGCTATAATAATGTCAGTCTATTTTTTTAATCTCTATTTATTGATATTGGTTTGGTTCCTTTTGAAATGGACCCTCGCCGGTCTGTCCCAATTAATATTATCGTGTTCCCCGAGTGACAAACGGATGTAGGGCAGAATATCCCGTCGGACAATCCGGAAATGTTTCAAATCAACATAAACATTTTCAATTCATCCGGAAACTCTCATTTTGCTTGGCTTATTCGTTATATTAACATGTTTCCTGCTGTCTGTGGATATCTGTTGCCAGAATTTTTGTGGGATCTTAGGTAAAAAAACCTATAAAATGTGTTATGATTAAGTTTTTAATTCCGATCAATGAACTTTGTTTCCAGAATTACAGTCATATTTTCTTTTAATTTTGGTCTTTTCCTCGTCAATAATAAATTGTAATTATTGTGGTCAAGGCCAGTAATTCTAATAATGCTTTCGTGGAAGAATGTTGACGATGTTTTAATTGCTTGCAATGAATTCATTCTCGTTTCTGTGAGTGCATATATTTCTGTACACTCGATCAGTCCATTGCATAATTGCATTTATAGCGACCATAACATGTCGTTAATCAAGCGTTTTACAACTTTACTAATTAACAAAAGATCCCGCTATTCAATTGCACGTTCAAGAGTGGGAACAAAATAACCGTAGAGAATCGTAGAGTTTAAACTGTATTCTGTGCTTGGGCACAATATAGATCATATTTTTGCAATCTTTGTTGCTCACTTTGTAACATAATTTTTGGCTTAGTACCTACAAAGTAAGGTAGGCATTCTTATTATTTTTACAAAGTTATTACTTTTTATTGGAGTAATTTAGTTTTTTTTATTTGGTTGGTCGTCATTCAAGTCGAAATTTCAGATTAATCTGACTCTGTACGGTTGAATTTTAGGAAGCCGACTTTGAATACAACTCTGGAGCCGCGCCTTTATGCAAAACCATCTTCGTAATTGAATTTTGTTAAAAAGCTACTTTTGTAATTGAACCGAATTCAAGCAAAAAGCCAAAAATGCCAAAATATGGCCCCACTTACGTTAACAGCTAGAGTGAGGAACGTCGGCTGGAAGGCGTAAGTACTATTGGAATTGTAATTTCGTGAATCTCTCCGGTAATGGAGAAATCGATGGTAATATGATTGTTATTGTAGCTGGCAAATGTGAATAATAATACCACGCTTCTATACATATATTGCATGTGACGTCATTGTCTGTCGCGGTTACTTTATCCCAGTGATTTGCTGTCACTGGATCCGAGGAACCGGCTATTTTTGGAACTAGTTCCTATCAAATATGTAAAATTGTCACAAACATTCAAACTGGGCGAAGCCGAACCAAAAGCCGCCCGCAGTTCCTAGCAGCAAAAACCTGCTTAGCGGGTTTTTAACTGCTAGTCATTTTATCATTTAATTGGGCCTATTTAAAATGGACAAAGATTATTTAGTATTTATTTGGGCGTATCTCCTATAATATTTACGCCGTTATTATCAGCCAAATGTCGTCAATAATCACTTTGCGTTGACGTTATATCGATGTTATCGATGACAACGCATTGGAATACTCATCGGCTATCACTGATAAAGCCTACTAATTTAACGTCGCTTCGTTACTCTAGTACCTACAGTAGTTTTCAACCTTTTTGAGCGTGCGCACCCCTTGACTCTTGCTACAAATTTTCATTTGTAATTTTTTAATACTCTCATTATTACATGAATTTAACAATCAAGTCACACAAATACAATTAATGCAATTTTATACAGAGTATAACACGACTTCGGGCATTTTTAACCAATGATGGCGTCTTTTTAGTTCGACGAAAAAAATTCATGTTCTGCGTAAACAACTCCAAACTCACGTAGTGCATTATTGAAAGAATGATTTTTATTAACTTCAAAAAATTTTGTAGAAACAAAAGTTTGGCTCAATTTCACGTACTCGTGGGTAGAGCCTGAAGTCTGGTTCAGCATTCAGGCGATTGCGATATTTATTTTTAATAAACGCATAGGAAGAAAATGCCTTTTCACACAAATACGTGCTTGTGAACGGTATTAATATTTTTAGAGCTATACACCTGCTATTGTGGGATATTCCTTCGAAACTTTGAGCCAGAAACCTACCAGAGACATTTTCTCAAAGTAAGTTTTGATCTCAAAAGTAATTAATACCTCGAAGAACAGATTTTCCACTTCTTTTAACGTTGAGCTGTGTTTTAAAACCTTAATTTGTGCCACGATTGTGTACCCCCAATTTTTGCTAATTTTCCCCCATTTCAACCACAGGTTGAAAACCGCTGCTCTAGTAGATGGGATGGGAATGACGTAGTATACCTCTTATCATGTGTAGTTTGTAGAGTATAGAGAATGGACTGAGTAGTAGAGAGATATAACCAATTCCTTATCAAAGATTTACGTTCGTGGTTCATGTAGGCACTGTTGAAGTACGAATCATCTATCTGTTCACAGAATAAAGCGATACGAGTATCGTGGTTCTACTAAACAACCACTATCAAAATTATGTAATTTTCATGTATTAATATGTTACGAGCATGTGGGTCATTGTATTTCATATTACGCAGTTTTCATGGTTTATTTTGTATCTTTTTACTTAGTGGGATGTTCTGGCCATGCTCCAGTCGATAATGGTTCTTTGTGAATGTTTCTGATAACGCTTCCGAATCGCAATAACACAAAACGCGGCATGTCAAAGGGACTGTATTTTCTGCGTTTAATACGCAATTATTTAATTTTTCAAAAATTTCGAAACATCCATAGACCCATTTTATTTACATTAGCTCTACACAGGAGGCCCTGAGAAAAATAATTTCCCTCAGACCTTATATTATTTTTAAGAATGTTTGGAGGGTTTTTTTTAGGAAAGGAGGGAGAGAAATATCTGAGTCAGACACACACAGAGTATGGGGGGTTAGTGTGACCAGGAGTAACGGACGTTTGAATCTATCCTTCCCACTGCTGTGCAAGGCGATGGATCGAGAGAGTTCTACCGTAGATGTACAAAGGTCTCTCTCAACCAGTCTCTCCAAATCCCGCCACACGATAGGTCTCCAACATCAAGACCTAGGCAATACTACCCTTGAACCCGGGCACCTCTACTAATTCTACCAAACGTAGCGAACAACTTGGGGTGACCTACAGCAGAGGTATTGCTTATCCGAAGAATTGAAAAACCCAAGTTGGTATTATAAAATATCAATTGGGGGAAGCGCCCAAGATGGACGCTCTGCGCAACGTAGGGGGTCCTAGCTAGAAATGTCTGAACTGCATTAACCATAATTGGTATTGATACGGTTTTGGTCTAGTAACTATTCGTATTATAAGGCTTTCAGATACAAGTTTGAATTAATGTTACTTAAAACATTCATTCAAAATAACATTTTCTCTTGTCACTTACTTGCGCAGACATCCAAAATGTAACATCTTTATTGTCTGAACATTATACGCTGTTTTTCAGTCTCCTTGTATTTGACTTCATGTGTGTACGATTAGGTATGTTGCTTTAGAAAACAGGTGTAAACGTTTCTGTGAAATGCAAACACAACGTTACATATTTATTTTGTTATGTTGAGTGCAACGACATCTGATAACACATATTGTTATCTGCCTTTGCACCTCTGCGCTCTGAGATGAGCAAGCTGTTCTCATTACAACCGGTATGCCAAATTAATAATTTAATTATGTTTGGTCTTTAGATAATTTGTGATTATACGTAGATTGTGGATACTCGTTTAATGTTTGTTTATTTTTGTTATTAGTAATTGTGTTTGCTTTTCTAAAAGTAACTCAGTAGCAAATTGATTGGCAGAATGATACCGACAGATATCGAAAAGATATGCTTCCTGATATTACCAGTTTTCAAAGATAATACGGGTACCAACACGGTTCCTTGTGGTTTTTAAAATTTATTTATTACAAACGCCAAATTTAATAAATATGATAAAGTTTACATTTTCAAAAATAATGTTTAATTAGATAGTAAAAGATATTTTCATTATTACCAACTCTCGCTTTAATTAGAGACCACTATGGTGAGGGTGATTTTTCACAAAAATGACGCTCTACAATTTATCAAATTATTTTTATTTACAATCAAAGCGGTGCTTAAAATGGTTTTAGCTAGACCTACTTAGTTACTAGTCTAGAACAGTCAGATGCTTTTCCCTTCCCCTCCTCCACTTCTTCCAGTTTTAAATCATTTCCTAACTATCAAACATCACTTACAACTTACAACGATGAGACAGACCTTCTCGCGAATCCAAGCAATGTATACAGGATGTTTCAGCTCTTGCTCTCTCTCTTTACCAGCGATTCCTGAGCTTATTCGAAGTAGAAAATATAGATGTCATATTGTATAACCTAACGCATCACGTGTTACGCACTCCCTCTCGTTCCGTTTTAATAGTAAACAGCACCGTAAGGACGAGACGGTGCGCGTTTTACGTGATTCGTCGCGACTTGTGGCAGTTCGATGAGTAGGCGGCGAGTGAAAAAAATATTAAAAATTTTTGTTGAAAAATATTTTGTCACTGGACAGCATAATGACATGTACATTTTATACTCCAAATTTAATAAGCTCAGCAATCGCTTGTTCGGGTACGTGCTGATTGATGCATTCTGAATATATTTATTTCATTCAACTCCTTTATTTCATTTTCTCAAAATGATTGCGTGCTTAACCACGTCCTACGCATTCTGTTGCACTATTCCCTGCAAATCCGGCCGTAATCTTTTCCAGCCCAGTTATTATCAATCATATTTAGAAATGAGGTCAAGAAGCACAGTATTTCCACATTATATAATTAAATCGCCTCCATAATCCACGTCGATTCAACAGCATAAGAATAACACTACCGAGAAGTCAGATCAGAACCCGATTGACTGGCGACATTTTGGCCAAAAGCCCTACCGCACCACATCACACCACACCACATCACCAGCAGCAGTGAGCAGAGCCTGGCTTCACTTCACCCACGCGCTTCCGTTGCAGCCGGTTACAAATTACCAACTAAGCACTTCTCAATCAATCATTATTCCAAGCACCCTGTCTGATGTAAGCAGGGAACGCGTTGCACGACGTCAGTCGTCATTTTTACCTGCACCTTACCATCATAGAGTTGTACAATAATTAGAGGCGCTATGTTTAATTATCTCGTCGAAACTGGTTGCATTATGAGCATACGAGGAGCGGTGCGCGAATACCAGATTATCTGTAGTAAGCTGGGGAGCTGCATACAAAACAAATCTACTCCCTGTTGAAATTGTGCAACGTCTAATTATAAAAATTATATTGAAAAAACGAAGAGATTACCCAACTCACCTTATTTTTGAAGAGTTTAAAGTATTAAAATTTAATGATCTAGTTCGAAAAAATATAATAATCCAAATAATAAAAGAAAAACAAAATCATTGCTTTTAACTGAAAGTCGTACTCGTCAAAAACATATATTTCCAACACAAAAATGTAACACCTCATTTGCACAACATAATTACACATATCTAGGAAAAAAATACTTCAATAGCCTACCTGAAAAAATAAGAACAATCGAAGACGATAAATGCCTACTAAAAGCAATTAAAGAGCAATTTAAAGTAAAAATAACAAATTGATAAAATTTATCATCATAACTTATATAACTTGTAAATTTGTTTTTTTTAGTATCTACCACAATTAAATTAAAAGATACAAAATATATTTTGAAATATATTTTTAATATTTTCTCATCCCGATACTCGCCCCTCTTCTAATAACAAGCGTCTGCTTCTATAGAAGAGAAATATCATACAAAAAAAAAATCAGTGAAAATTTATTATGTAGTTTATTTGTATCAAAAAGGTTATTTTGAAATATAAATATTATATTTTATATGTTATTTTTGCTGTACATAAATAATGTATCTTCTGTAATAAATAATGAAAAAAAAATAGTTTCTGTTGTTTTGCCGGTTTTGCCCTAACTAAGTGGAACCAATTTTTTCGCTCCTTATCACACCTAAATGTAATATACCACCATCTCGCACTGCAAAACATTCATAATCATTGCAAGTGGTAACGTAATCTCTTATTTAATTAGAAATTGCTGATAAAGTCTTGCTTCTTGCAGATACAACTGTTACGCCTACCCTACACCCTTCTTTATATGTCTCTATGAGACAATCAGCAAGACTTTTCTCAAAACTGTTCTTACCGGAGTGTAGAATTGACTATCAGAATTGTGTTTTTCAAACAAATCATCATAACCAACCAATGCTTTCCACTTCATTTTGAAAGTTTTACATTCTTCTCGATCCGATTGAAAATTAGCTGCCATTTATGAACAATTTATATTTCTATCTTTTTATTGTTATAGAGATACAATTTCGCCTGAGGTTTCAAACAGGATACCATTTAAAAAAATTAAAAGACTATTGTCTCTCAGAAGACGCTGTGTCATCCAAGAAGTCATCAGTTCTGCCAATTATCATTAGTTTACGTCTGAGCTATGAATCATTCATAGCTGTATGGTTTAAACAGCTTTTAATTATTATCTGTCGTTCCTTGATTAAATCAGCTTTTTTAGTTTGATTCTGATGCCTCCCATTACTCAGTTACCAGCTTAATGTTCAAAAGCGTCATGTTGTCTGCTTCGCTTAGATAACCAGTTTTAATTATGATTGCATTCTGTTTCAACATTTGCATACACGCTGATACCATTTTCGTTTGGCCTTCAGAGGCACTCATATTTTGTAGGGTCGAGACATTACATAAATTACCGCTTTAAATAGACAAAAACGTGACAAGATCTTCGTTGTTAATTCCTATTTCACTTGATTTATGATGTTTGACTTCTCAAGCATCCTTGTCATAAATTGATTATTATTATATATGTAGTATACATTGCTCGTTATTATATTTTATGCTTTGACCCAGTTATCCCTGACTGTCTGCAGTACTATTTCTGGATTTGAAATCTTCTTTATTATAAACCTTGTTTGTTGTCGTGATTGCACCATATTATCTGGTGTTTTTATAGGAAATGTTCTAAAAATAATTGAAACTTTATCACAAGTGCTTGGTTGTAACCTGATACCAGTATAGCAAAAGATTGATTCGGTTCCACATTGGCGTACAAACAGCATGTCGGGGATGACGCATTTAAATAATTATTAGGTATTTTTTCTAATATTTGTGCCAGTATCGTAAGTAAATTAGGTTCGTATATCAATCATCGATAGACAGACTAACAAAAGTTGGATTCACACCCACGTATTTATGCATAATGTTCTGCCCCAGGCTATCCGAATTATCGTTTACAATAATAATTTTAGAATTATAAATATTTTTAGATTAAATCAACTCTTGAGTCTCTCAATCATGGTGAAAAAATACAATCAAATTAAATTTTACGTCCTTGGATTGATTTTTTCTTTTCCTTTTCAGGTTTCAAGAATATTCACCCAAAACACTGCCTCTTTATTAGACTATTGTGAAAGTTTGGTTTACGTTTGTTTATGGTTTACGTTTATCTTTGAAAGCGTATTATATATTTTATTAAGACGTGTGTTTATCTTTAAAATATTGTATGTTGTGAAAATGACGATTTGTACAAAAGACTGTACTGTTTGTTGTGAATAGTAAGTTGGACGCAATTAATATTTTGTCGAAATGTATCTCGTTGACAAAATAGCCAGCAACCTTCGCTTTGGTAAGTTTTATTTATTTTATTAATATTATCTCCCCTTTTCCTTGCTTATTCAATTTTCTCATTTGATAAATTCTATTAAAGTCCACCGCAATAATACATGATGTCCCGAAACTAGTGATGCGAGCAGTGGAATCAATTTTGTAGTATAACCTAATTTGATTGGAGCTTTCGTTTTCGAGTAAATCGAGTCTGAAGTTAGGTTAATTTGAAAAATCGGTAGCTGCGAGGTTACTGACAGCTTCTTTTAACCCTTAAGTGGCCAAAAACATGAAAACAGTTTAAAAAAATTATTATATCAAAAAATGTGTTTTTTGGGTTCTCTATGTGATGTAGATAGGGGATTCACCAGTTTCCTTTTTCTGCCACTAGTTTCCGAATACCGTATATATTTTAAATATAAGTAATATTTACTGTGAGGGGACAATTACTTGCTTATCTCTAATTTAAATAAGTTAGTACACCATGTTCGACCACCCTCAGCGTCTATTCAAATCTCTTAACTCCTCGCCCACTTCTCCTTTATAATTGATTGGATCAATCAAAACTTGAAATGTGTTCATTATATCACGATCTGTGGTACAAGGGGTACCCAGACACTGCACACTATCCAATTATGCGACATCAAATGATAATACGAAACAAGCCTTGTAGACTGCAAATGCCCACCGCCCACATCCAGCATCATGATATTACTTTGCAATTTCCAATAATACACTTTAATAAATTCTCCCCTGCTATATCACAATTGTTTTTTTATTACTGACACTTAAATAGAATGTGGAATATTATAAATTATAAGTTGTTGGAAGTAAGCCTGCGAGGATTCTTTATATGTACATATCTTGCAGAATAGATATTTCTCCTAGTTTATTTGTTTGACTTCTGCTTCAGATTCAGAGTAGTAAACAAAATATCAGGTGTCTTTAATTAAAAGTATACATCGTGTTTCACACTGCGAAGCTTCAGGGGAGGTTTATTAAAATATGTAAGGATAGGTCTATGGGTGACAATTAATGTTTATTGTTTGTAAATCAAACAAACATTGCTTTTTACTTACAAGTTTATTAAACAATAATTCAGCACCATAATTTACATTTTATACAAGATTAATTATAGAAAAGTGGGTAGCGAACACGAAGCAATCCGCGAGCTGTTAGATCGGCGGCAATCGGAAACAGAATTAATTCTCTTTTAGGTTGGCACCCGTCGTCGTGTCGTTGATAAACTTCGGTGGTAAAAAGGTCCGTGTCCACTATTGGCGTACGAATCGCCAATAGAAGGTAATACGTCGAATTTGCTGCGTTGGTCGTTAGCCACAGATCTAAGAAAAAAGTTTCAAAGCAAAAAATAAAATAATAATATGATTAAATCTAAAGTTTGACAAAGCTTCTATGAACGTACCTGCCTTCCAGATATTTGCGAATACGTTTGATGCGCAAAACCTTGTGGATATTATGTCACACGCAGCCAGTAGTAAGTTTAGTTAATTTTAAGTCACTTTCCATGTGTGGACAATGTGTAAAGTAGTTAGTAAAGTTGAAGTTAAGTAGCAGTTGTGGTTGACTGGATTAGAATATTTTCTATTTTTTCTGTCCCTCTTTCTACCACTGCGCGTTGAGTGTTTGTTTGGACATACACGTGATTAACTTTTATTACAAATACAAGAGTTTGCTAATGACAATGATTTAGCTACTATTACTCTCCTTGATACTTGCTACGTGAGAACTACCCGTTAGTAACTGAACAGTACAGCTTATATTTTAAAAGATTGTTATATAACATTATCATAAAGTAATCTTCAAAGTATCTGGTGTGCAATAATTTCTGCAGCTTCTCGTGCTGTAACTATCTCTACCCTGCCTCTAACTAAACCAACAAAAAACCCTAACAAAAGATCGTTACGGAGAAGAGAAACCGCAACGCAACAAAACAAAACAATTGTCAATCAGTTCTGTGCATCTTTACTTGTTGTTTGTTGTGTTCAAGCTTAGATTTACTCAAACAATTATTATGTTTTGTTTGTGCTGTTTTGTTGTTTATGTTTTGGCCAGGTAGGCCGGTGCTTGGTTGGTTCATTGTTCTTAATTTGAAAAGCTTACGCCATTGCTACTCTTGTTTTCTCGTATATCGTACCACTTTGCACTCTCAATACTGTATGATGGAAATGGATTAGAGAAGTGAATTTAGGTTCAAATAAATGCCTGTTTTATTGGGTACCATGTATATTTAAATCATATTTTCATGCATCTGGAAGGTTTTCAAATTAAAAGTTTTATAAAAAATGTTTTTTCGGTAAGATTTGGCCAACCGGTTTGGTAAATCGTAACAACCAGTACATAAGTCGTACCTAAAATATTTTGTCAATTTAGTATATCTAAGAAGATATGTTCATTTTTAAGGCATGTATGCGTCGCAAATGGCTGGGTTATTGGTGCAAGCTTCATGCACCCATTTATTGCAACACACTGGATCCAGTCTCCTTTGGGTCCGGCCTTATCAAAATAATTGCCAGCGACAGGTGGCATATGTTATATTACCTACACTAAATGGTTTAGTTATTTCATAATTTTAAATAGTTTAGTTAAAGCCCCTTAAAATTGTTTAAAAAAATATTCTTCTCAGTGTTGCTCTTGTTTTTATAATTGTAATTTAACTTTGTGTGAAGCAAATATTGACATACATTTAAATGTAGGTTTGCGGCTTATTACTGCAAACGCTTCGTACGTATTATTTCCTTAGTTGGTGTTTTAAACCGAAGTGGCAAAGTGGCCGTGTGCATGCACTCGTAATTTCTCTGTTTCGCCTTAGAAAGAGGTCAGCATGTGTAAAATGACCTTATTTGTTTCGCAACTTGCGCCTATAAATGTTTTGTGTTTACACATTCAGTAATTTTTGCTTTTGATGCACTTTCCGTTTATTTTTCTTTTACTTTTGCATAAACATGTGACGCTTGCGTAAAACATGCGATCGTCGAATGCTTCTTATTCAATGTGGAAATATTATTAAATAATAGATTACCGTGTGACTTTGTGTTTTCGTGTGACGAATCTTTAGTCATAAGTCATAATCCTAATCACAAAAACCTGCTAAATAATGTAAGATAGCGATGAAAATCGAATCGTAACATTTTAAATAATGCTTGAATGGAGAAAACTGGGTATACCTGTCCACTTTCTTGTTTCATTTGGGTTAAACATATTGACAAATTGGTAACCCCGTTGTTCTTGCCTTTTAAGAATAATCTTGA
Source organism: Limnephilus lunatus (assembly GCA_917563855.2). Taxonomy (NCBI): domain Eukaryota; kingdom Metazoa; phylum Arthropoda; class Insecta; order Trichoptera; family Limnephilidae; genus Limnephilus; species Limnephilus lunatus. The sequence continues at coordinate 4,355,766 of OU830599.1, forward strand.
AACACAGTTTGTTGGTAAAATAACTCGTCTGATTAAATAAACGTCATTAGAAATCTTTCGGTTCCATCTGTCTGTAAGCGAATTGTAGAATTTATCAGCCGAAGTAATTGCTGGCACACGATCTTTGGCATTGAGTGGAATTTCCGCCCCGGGCGCTCGCGGTGCGGTCCTTCCTCGTTCTGAACTCCAACTCTGGAGGCTCTCGATTATCCGTGCACTCATCTACCGCGTACGTGGCGGGATCCCAACAACACAACGCGATGGGAATGGCCAGCTTGCAAAATGGGTTAAATTCGCAGAAAAGCTCAAACGATGGAAACAATACAGGGTCGCGATAGATAAACACTCCCCGGAGTTGTTGTTAATCGTCTCTGGTCTGGATCACCTAGATATGCAAAAAAAACCATCGATAAATATGCGGCCGGCGGCTTTGATAGATGCACGTTCATTTACAGGATTCGATAGATTGCACAATTATTTTAAACGTTGTGTTCGTTTTGTAACTGATTCTTATGTTCCACCATTCAGCTGTGGAATGATTAGTCGGCTTTAGCGTTTCATCTAAAATACAATATACGTCTGAAATATACAATAACCTACCTGACAAAACAACACAATCGAATAATATTAACAAATACAAAATTCTGATAAAAACAATGGATCATCGAAAAAGGTCGTGCAATAATTAGTTACCTCACCCAAATATAATCCTCTTATCCCATTATTGTTACCACTACCTACCAACCTGAATTTTTTGTCAAATATTTTTACTTTATTGAAAAATGTATTTTATTTAATATTTATAAAATATTTGTAAACCAGTCTGTCTCGACACAGGATATTCTAGTGAGACAGGCAAGGCCAAAAAAAGTATTTTTTTTTATATTATAGATGCATAAATAAATAAAAAATAAGTCTCTGGCTTGCATCTCTGGTTTCCTCCCTACTTCGTCGTGGGTTTCTTTTAGAACCTTCTTTTCTTTGAAAATACCCTCCATACCGCATCTCAGGGTAGATTAGATCCTGGGTATCTCTTGTGGAGTTACCGAAATGTAATCTTATCGTAATGAGAGAATGTGTGAATGTATTGGTATCCGGCGTTGTGATATAAAATATATTGAAAAATTAATAGACACTTCTTTTGTTTAAATAATCAACAGGTTTCATAAGCAATGCCTTCTTCTGCTTCTTCAGGGCTTACTTGGTTTCAAGTAAACCCTGATTAAGTAAGCATTGATTATTTGTAGTTAAGGGCAGTGCTTAGAGCTGTCCCGAAAGTCTGTTAGTAGTTTAGTTCTGAGTTTGGGCACCAGGGGGGCCAAGGGCCGGGTGCCTTCTGCAGGAGCTCACTCAATTCAGATCTCATTTAGCCAGCTTTCAGTTAGGCCGACTATCGTAGTCACCACTTGTAATACGCGAAGTATTTAATATATCCCAGATTAACATAAAAGAACTATTCTTTCCCAAGAAGTAATCTCCTCCCAAGACGAGTTGGAGAACTGTTTTTGTGAACACAACAGTTATTATGCCATATTACTTTGTTGTTATATATTAACTAGTGTGCTCGTAATATTATTTATGTGATTTATTTCTCAATAAAATTAAAAATACTGTGTATGGCCATGTGATGATTTCACCGAGCCGACAGAATAACGGCTCGGAGCAAGCAATTTATTCAAGGCCGGGGTTTGTCAAGATCACCGCTGTAGTATGCTGTAGTATGGCCGCTGCCCGCGCAAGGTGCTTGTGACTACGGAATGGATTGTAATTGCAAAAGCCTGGAATCGGTAATATCTATGGTAGGAGGCGTTCGCGCAAGACATCGGAAATCGTCGCCCCGAGCGGCCGCGGCTGACCTATCCACTTCCCTCTGCACTCAGTCTCGTGTAATGTCACCGACACTTTGCAAGTTCCACTTTCTTGCTTCCTCATCCGAGAAGAATCCTCTCCGATAAGTCTATGTTTTCATTTTTTTTTATCCCAACTGTCTGGAGCCAATGTGACAGTAGCATCCCAAATTGTTGGATGTTTCAAGTATTGTATTGAATCGTTTTTGGCGATCTTTCACCAGGATGACACTTAGGCTTAGGACTCGACGGCTTACGAATGGTCAGATTTAGTCACTTTTAGGTTATTAAAAGTATTAGGCGTTGCCCGGGCTTTATTCTGCTTGAAGGGGGTGGAAAAAGAGGGTTTCTGGTTTTACCTTCCTCCTGTTTTGAAGATCAAGTTTGCAAAATTTCATCAATCTCAGAAAGAAACTGTATATTTCTATGAAAAACAAAACCACACTTTCTTGTATAGTTTTACTAGCTGAAGTCTTCGGAGCTACCCAAACTTTACACAGAATTTTCTGAAATCAAGTGGGTAAAATGTCTTTAAGTATCAAAATTCTCGTTTAAGGGGTGAGAAAATGGGATGGGTGGTTTTTCGAAATTTCATGTAGACAGTAAACTTAATCTCTGAATAAAACTGTTTGTTTAAAAACAAAGCCATGTCTCATATTATTGACTATTCCAGCATTATCTCTCGGGGTGTTAAGGGACGTATTTGACTTACTTTAACCAGCGATTCTTGAAATTATTTGGAGTAAAAAATGTTAATGAAATTTTGGTCTATGGTGAATTTTTTTTTCAAATTTTTTTCTTCAAAATCCACCAAAAACAATCTTCCTCATGTCGTCAATGGCTGCTCAGCCGAGTGACCGACCGACTCCTCACCCCACCCCAACTGTCCAACACCTATTTTTTTATGTTTTTGTAGAAAAAAAATCGAAAATGTCATCGGAGACCAAAATTTAATTTATTTCTTTTTCTTCGAGTTAGTCAAGTACGTCCCATAAGACCTTTTTTTCTTGAAATTTGTATATAATATAATCAAGTTTTATTTTCCCCGCCGGGTTTCGAACCCGCGACCTTATTTCCTCCTTTGCCATGACGGTAATCCGGGTTGACCAAGGATCACAGAACCGATTTTTTCTTTCGTACTCATATTTAGCGCTCACTTCCTCAATAAGCATTATGCACGTTCTAGTTTAGCGGTTATTAGACCGTACCACTTCACCTCGCTGTTTACACAGTTCATTATGTTGTAAAGATGAGAGTGTCTTGTCAGGTCATCTATTTCTATATATCTACCACCACGAATCCCAATTAGCAACTTGCTCGTTACTTTTAATATCTAAATATTGTACCAATTCTCACCGGTTCTTTGCCCTAAGCCCTAAGGTGTCGTTGTCCACCTCAAAAGCTTTATAGCTTTTAAGTAATAAACTGTCAGTTATATCCATTACCTTCAGTGTTATAATAAAAATCTAGACACCTCCTTGTAAAATAAATTTGTTGTATAATTTTTTTATATATTTTTTTAACAAAACGGTTTAGTTAGGTTTATGATGACCCCAAGGCGCGTAGACCATTATGCTACGGCTTTTTCGAGCTATTTCTGCGTAAGTCAATAATATAATAATCGTCCCAACGCTAGGTATGTTTCTTATCATACGCCCAAATCCAAATTATTTTAATCAACCAATCCCTTTCCGCACCTTTTTGACCGTGTTTATTTTTCCAGTATCTTATGGACATGTGTGTTTCCACCAAATATTTTTTATGAGTAATAAATTATCTTATTCTGAACGTAAACATAAAATTTTCTGCTTGGTCTTAACATCAAACAGTAGTAGTACTCTACAAGTTGTTTCTTTGTCTTTCTTGCTTCGCTTTGCACAATATAACTCTTTGTTTCAATTTTCAAAAATTTCGTCAATATGGAAGTTGATGTGTTTTATGTTAAAATTATGAACTTGATTTTCACCGTTGGGCATTTCGCGTACAGCTTTATTAGAGTGTAGTACAATGTTTCTCCAGCAAAAGGCAAACAGCGCAGGAACTGTAAGAGTGCAGAGTGAGATTGCAAACTGCATGAGCCCCGCTAATTGCGAGATGGGCTCACTAGAAACTCGGCCGCAGAGGGCATTAGCGTCACTTACCTTGTAATGGGAGATGTTTTCAATTAAGAACTAAAAGCCACCATCGGATGTGTAGTGTATTCTTGTAGATGGTATTAGATGGCAGATGGAAGTAAGCCAGTGGTATTCGATACCCGATGCAGGTCTTTAGATGGATCCATGAAGCACGCCCGAATGTGTGTTAACCTCTTGACCTCTAAAGATACTTGATTGGGGCCATTTTCTGAATTCCATTAGAAACCTTTAAGAAGTAATGCAAACAGAATTAGAATTTAATGGCCGGTCATGATTAAGCTGGGCTCTTTGACCTATATTTAGTCGGTAATCAAATATTCCTCGAGTAAATACCGTTCTTCAGATTGAGCAAGACGCTAATAGATTTAAATTCCGTTTCGGATGAATTTGGTGTTTTCTGCAGTTGCCTCAGCTATGATGTTTTGTTGACTTTTTTGTGTTTAACTTCCTGTGACGTAGCTCTCTGTTTGCTTTGTTATTTTAAACCCTTTTATCTACCTTATTTTGCCATAGAACCTTGTACTTCCTTCGATTGCTTCGAATATTTTATCCACTTAGAACAGTGATTCTACTAAAAAGACCGATATTGTTAGCAAAAAGTGGAGAGATCTAGGAGCCTAATAGGCAACAGAAGTCATGTGAGGACAGTACTGGGGTGGCGAGGAAATTAATAAGACAATGATTAAAACAATTATCAACAAACAAAAAATCCACTCGGCTGTATCTAAAGTTTACGTGCATACATTATGATGTTGATGTGGTATCTTCGATCCATAGACGCGTGTTTTTTTTACATGTTATCAGGTAAAAAGTTCAAATTACAACTTTCACGATTTTCGAGACCCAATTAACAATATTTTACAATTAATATTCATACATAGTTTGTCGAAAAAGCGAGAGAGTTTTTTCCGGTGGGGGTCTGTGAAGAATACCTTCTATCTTTGAAAAGGGGGCGGTGATCCTAGTAAGTTTGGGAAATTCTGATTCAGAGCTATCAAACGTATCACATGTCAATTCTATTTATCTGAAAGCATTATGAGTAGAGTGGTCGTTACATAATGATAAGTCGGTTTTGCCTAGCGACTAGCGACACTGGCACTGTTGTTACTGAGAGACCAGCATGGCCAGAAGTATGTTCTGTGAGTTGAGTTGTGTTGTGTTTGACAAGCGGACAAGCGGCGTCTCACCTCGCGACTGGCGAATGAAATAACACACAATACACACTTGTGTCGATATCCGAAACCTGCTGAATAATATGTTTGCAGTGTGTTCGCTCATTGTGTAACTGTGCTCTGGCACGATCAATATCCAGCCATTTTTTACTGCCAAACGTTTTCCCGCCGCTTCTGCTGAAAATAAATGGTGCCATTCAATTTCAGCAGAACAAAAACAGCAATATTTATAATGACATATTTGCCAACCTTGTTTTAGATGTTATTGGTTCTGTTCTATAATAAATTAGGTAACCTACCTACTAACCAAATTCATGTTAGTTTAGTTTATGTTTACTCTTGGGTTTAAAACATATTTCCCCGTTTGATTAAAACTATCATTCATGGAATTGCTTTTCTTTCTCAAGTTTTTGAAAATATATATTTTTGTCATAAAATAGTGACCGGACAGCTCAGAAAAATACAACTTCAACACCTCCTTTGAAAAGTCATTAAAAGTGACGAAAACAAAAATTTTGGGTTATGGGCTATTTTTCAAATGTTTTTTCATAACTATTCCTACCCACCTCTTAAAAAGACCCTCCACACAGCATCCCCTAAAATGACATTGGCCCTGAGGGAAATTATTTTCCTCAGGGCTAAATAACTTTTATGTTTCAAAGGTATGTTAAAATTCCACTTTGTTGAGTTGTCGTAGAACCCAAAAAAATATGTATAGTTTTTGTTATTTTACATGAATAAATTCTTATGTTTTATATAAATTAAGTGAGGCGTTCGTAGTCGCAAGTCGTTAGCAAATAACTTTTATGACTTTTCAAAGGTATGTTAAAATTTCACTTTGTTGAGTTGTCGTGGAATCCAAAAAAAAGTATCATTTTTGTTATTTTACATGAATAAATTCTTATGTTTTATATAAATTAAGTGTGGCGTTCGTAGTCGAAAGTCGTTTGTGCACGTAAATTAATTTGATGTCCAAATTGTCTACTCCTTTTTAAATGTCAGCTGCCAATATAAACATTGGTTTAAAAGACATAAAATAATATTGATCTGTCGTATTATTTGCAGAACGGTCCATGCTATTTGTTTAGATAATACATTCGTGTTTTATGAATTAACTATGAAAATATCGCTGCGAAGGACACGGCGTGCTATAAATTAATATAATACAACGAACAGGTGGTAATCAACGTTGGAAATAACTATTTGGCTTGATCCAATTGATCCGAATGCATAACTTAAACCCTTCGTGTTCTGTTCATACGGGAGAAGATCGAGAGATGTTTGTCATACATTTTTCAATACGTACAGAATACGCTAGATATTATCTCAGAAGTTCTTTACTTTTTTATAGTAATTTAAAGTGGAAAGAACATATTATCACCACAGTAAACAAACTCCGAAAATCCATGTACTTCTTAAGATATACCCGTAATTTTCTTAACGTGAAGCAACTCAAAATAATATAGTTGCACCACGTGTGTCTTTAATTGAGTACGGTATCATAGCCTGGGGAGGAGGGTAGGATGCTTAGAAAGGGCCGTCATTGATCTGATCTTAAAGCTCAGTTGTTAATTATAAAGATTATTCTAAAACTACCCATCACAAGCAATTCGGTTGAAATCTTTAAGAGAATCTGTGTTTTGGATATTAGATAACTTTATGCCAAAAATAACTCTGGAGAGTTTCTCCAAGGAGTTGAAAGGAAGCTCCCCTGGAGTAGAGAATGAGTGAAATTGTTTGTTTTCGATGAACTAAAACATGATTTTTTACATGAGCTCCACACAGGGTGCCCGGAAAATAATTTCCCTCAGGGCCTATGTCATCTTTGGGGATGCTGTGTGGAGGTTTTTTTAATGACAGGAAGGAGAGGAGAGTTCTGGGAAGGAAAATGGTTTAAGGGGTGGGTAGGAATCTGCGGTTCAGTGTGTCCTGGTCATCCTCCTCCAAGACCTAGACAAAACTCACCCCATGAACCCGGGCACCCCTGCTAAATCACCAAACGTAGCGAACCACTTGGGGTGACCTATGGCAGAGGTGTTGGTTATCAAATAAAGGTTCCCGGGGCGGTGATATCCATTCCCGCCTCCCAAATTACAAGTAACTCAAGTCTTATGTTACGATTTGGTACGTAGAACGTTAATAACTTATTAGCTTTTAAATCAGGTGTATCTATTGAGCCATTAACTAATTTGTACAAAAGTGCCAAGTCGCTCGTATGTAGTTCTTCTGATAATTTGGTTACATCAAGTAAATTAATTAAATGAACATAATTAGTTTAATGGGGCGTGTTTTTTATCATTGACGATCCTTTAAAATTTTAGTTGAACTTGCTCAATTTATAATAGATACTACTTATATGCCTATAAAGTATGGTGACCAAATTGTGGAATTGTATTCTAAATGATTACTTCTGGACAATTATATTCTGGCTGTTGTAGTAGTAAGCAATGTTAAATACATCTGTATTTAGTTAATATTAGCTGTAGATGTTACCACGTACCTATACAGAAATAAATTAATAAATTGTTTGTTATGGGAAAACACGGTCAACATCGCAAGAATATTTTTTAGAATAGCGCACTATGTTCCCCAGACTGAATATCCATCAACCAACGCGCACTTTGCTTAACCTTCGGGTCAATCAAATGGTTTGCTCTCGCCTGTTTGTGCTAATATTTATTCCATCAATGATAAAGATTTTGATTGAGCATATGACACGCTCTTGGTCAATTTCACATCAGTAGCAAATTAACATATCCTGATTTTGCAATCGAGCCTTTTAGCACATGAAGTTTTTTTTACATGAACAACACTGAATGATCATTCAGACAGACGAATTGTATGCAGTTGCATAATAAGAATGTGTTTTGGGCCCTTAAATATCGAGAAGAGATAAAAAAAGTTATTCTGGCACCGTCATAACAATATTCTGTTCTAGATACTAGGTTTTGTAACTAACTGAACGCTAGAAATCTGCTAAGATTCAAAAGGGTGGTGTTAATATGCTAATGTTCCGGTTATATCCACTATCTATCTGAAATTCCACATTGTACTTACCAAACTTGAAATTCCCTCATCGAAGGATGATTGATCTTCCCGCTCTCAACAAATACGTGTACATTAAAAGCATACATGTTCGATACAAGAATTTCCTCTATATCCTCAATTGACATTACCATAACTGCTGTAACGCAGGGGCAGAAGGGGACTGTATGTAGCCGTGTGCAACAATGCCTGCTAAGCAAAAACACCTGTATGTGTTGGTCGAAAGCGGTCATTGATATTAACACCACTATCACCGTCACCGTCATTGGAGCTCTTAGCTTCGCCATGGGTCGTGTGGACCGTGGCAGTATGACTGCTGCTGGTATCCACTATATCCAGGTTTACCTGCTAAGGTAAAGGTACTGCAGCCAACCTCCATGTGAAGCAATACGGCTTCTCGACACTCGCTACTCGCTAGTACCAAAGGTCGGTCAACCTTTACTGAACTTGATATCGTGAATTTGGAATTGAAACACGCTGTTTTTCTAAAAACGATGAATAATCATTACTCATGACACGTGCCTGCATATTATCGAAATTTTCGAAAAGGAACTTCGTGTTAAGACTAACTATATTAATTGAGTTAGTTAAATACTGAAATTATTATTTACCTACTCATGACTAACTGTATCGAAGTCAAGGTTTACCATATCTCCGCACGAACTAGTACATATTCGTATCTACCTGGACAGGCGAATAGACCCAAATAAAGTACGCCCCGTTGACTACCCTTATCCAAATCCTTGTACCTATCCGTGCACATGTCATGCACGTTTGTTTGTCGGATTAAAGTCAGCTTTTCACGTGAAAACAAGATGGAGGTTTAAGCATTTGGTGGCATGATACAAAAGGTTAACGTATGCAATGAATTAATAATAACGAAAAAAGCATGTTTGTTTTAGACCACACGACTGAAGTAAAACTTCAATAACTTATATCTCCTTCTTATTCTTATCCTCATCATCCTCATCCTCATCCTCATCCTCATCCTCATCCTCATCCTCATCCTCATCCTCATCCTCATCCTCATCCTCATCCTCATCCTCATCCTCATACTCATCCTCATCCTCATCCTCATCATCATCCTTATCCTTATCACTCCCCAAGTCAAGCGTGCGTAAAGGCCCGACCGTTCGCGTCGCCCGATCACCGTTCGCATCGATCACCGTTCGCATCGATCACCGTTCGCATCGATTACCGTTCGCATAACACTTTTTCGTAACGCATTCATCAGCTTACCCCCCAAGTAAGCGAGCGTGCGTAAAGAAGTTTTACTTCAATAATCATTTTGTAGCGCAATTTTTCTGAAATTTCATCTGATTGACATATTACTACCTAAAAGTCAATTATTTTTGGGTTTGTATCTAACGCCTTTAAAATGACTTATTAAATATTATGTAATTGTGGTTAAGTCAGACTTTATGAAATATAATATTTTTTTCGGGGATAAAATGATATTAAAAAGTTAAAAGTTTTCATTATGAATTTGTGGAAAAGTGAAAAATATTATAATATTATTACGTTTATGTACATAATGCTAGGTTGGCACTCAAAATAAGTTTTTCTATTCTATCATTCGTTTTTTTTTAAATTCAGTTAGTTTCCCGCTAGATACCTACTTCTGTATTCATCCCTTAATAAAACATTTTCTAGCTGGTGCTAGCTACCCCTCCCTCCCACATAGGTACGCTGTAAAAGTTATGCAACTATTCACCCGAGAAAAACAATGTCCCACCCACACACGGCACCCATCCCTTCTCCAAAGGTCAGCTGCTGCCATTCTAATCAAAAACGTTCACAATATTGTTTTTGTGGATTAACGAGATTCCCATCTGTCCCTATGTACCTACTATCTAGTGAATACTGGTAATATTGCTAACTGCATTGTGTTGTCTTTTATTTGATCGTGAAGTTAAAGTTTGCCACGCAACTGGGTCTGCAGCGAACATTATTGTATGCATTCAATATGATATGAAATGTCTGTTTCTGTCAACAATTTAAAATGATAGAATGGATCTGGTCACGTTGCGTCTATACAGGAACTACTCTGTGACGCCACACTGTGTTGTGTGATGCAGCCGGCACGTGTTCCCGTTGCGTTCTGGTCGGTTTGTTCAACCAATCACCCTTCACCTCAGGCAATATGAATCTGACAGGTTCAATATGTGAACATTTTTCAAGGAATGATTAGGCAGAAGAGACTGCTCGTTGTGTGATATTGTGTTTCATTTGCAGGCGTAAGATGGCGTTACATTGTTTAATAGACGTAATTGAATAAGCTTGATCAATGATTACTATTATTAATGCTGTGGGGGGTCACGGGCCACGTGCGCTAACGTTAGTATGATTATTAGCATCAAACAACGCTCTGTTAATATTGGTTTTATTGTGTTATGGTTTTTCCGTTATTTTTTATCATCTCTCTTTATTCTTTATTTATCATTTGATCGGTGTTTATTACATAACTAACTAACCTTTGCAGCAATCGAAGCAGGGATTAGGAACGTCACACATTTCTTGTCAAACACTTCTTACTTCATCCAAATTCATAATTCTGTTACACCGATGCCGATGGTGCCGTGTCTTTTAATCACATCCTCGACTTTTTCTTCCCAGAGGTGTTGGTTATCCACCAGTTACCAATCAACCGTATACAAAACTCAACGATGATGTTTTGAAGACGTACTTGTTGATCGTGTCGTAAAACTTAAAAAAAAACTTGAATATTGATTTTTTAATTGTGCCCCTTGGCCGGTTTCAAAAAAGATTAAATCTCTTGTTGGTCGTTTGCATTAAATGTTGAATTTCCACCTCTCCAAGTTCTATTAAAATGCCTCCTTTCTTGACTCCGCTTTCTTTGTAAAATGCTTCACCCCGTGTAAACATGTCAAGTACACACGACAGACGGTATTACGGGCTTAAAGTTATGAAAATGGATAGTTCACTATTCTTTACACTGTAAATCTACTCCTTAAAGAAGAAGTCAAATCATTTTGTAACAACCCCCATAATGTTATACCTTTGGTAATACACAAAATATAATCCTTAAATATTCAATTTCAGGGTAGAATTTTATATTGTTGGTGAAGGTAAGTTAAGTACGTACGAAAAATATCATATGCTGGACAGAAATGAATTATTAGAAGTTGTATTATTTTTGTGATTTGTTCATAGTTATAATAATAATATATATACCCCGTTCATGTTAATTTCACAATTAAGTGACGTTTATACCTATATGTTTTTTGGTTTGTTTTTTTTTACATTAGCTCCAGAGGAAGCCCTGAGGAAAATAATTCCCCTCAGGGCCTATATCACCTTTGGGAATGCTGTGTGGAGGATCTTTTCATGAAACGAAGGAGAGGAAGTTCTCCGGGTGGGTAGGAATCAGGCGGTCAGTATGTCCAGGAGTGACGGGCTTATGAATTAATTCCTCCCAACGCAGTGCAAGGTGATGTTTCGATAGAGTATGGCTGTAGAAGTCAAAGGGACTCCCTAAACCCCCCTTATTCTCTCCCGATCCGGCCTGCCATGCAGCTGGCAGGCAGACACATCCACCGGCAAGACCCGGAAACACCTCACCCCATGAGAGCGCCTTGAGGCGATTTTCGCACGAAAATGGCGCTACAAAAATCATCCAATAATAATTATTATTTATCATTATGATCCCGGGCACCCCTGCTAAGTCACCAAACGTAGCGAATAACGGTGACCTGTGGCAGAGGTGTTGGTTATCCGATAAATGGCTCCAGAGCGGGGATACCCATACCTGCCTCCCAAATATGTAACGATAGGTGCTCTTCTTACTTAAAATTACTCTCATCCTAACGTTTAGGTAACCATACAACGTATTGTATAATTATAAAATTAAATGTGGTTAATGTGTTCCTACTTTACAACCTTTTTAGAAAAGAGTATTATTGGAAATATTTCGACTAGTAAATGTTCAAAACTATGAAATTATCCATGTAGGTTATTTCCTGTTCTATCCTTACCTCGGGTCGTGCTGGAGATTTTTTTAGAAATATTTCCGGTAGACATTTGCGCATTGACCTTTCCTCCACACACTCTGCCTACACTGTGTGTACAGTGTTCACTCTGTCGTTGCTCTGCCCGCATACGCCACCAGAACCGCATTAGTCATGTTTCGCTGAACCAATTTTATCTCCTACACTCCAAACACCCATTCTCCCACTTTTTCATTTAATGTTCATTCGTTCACCCGTTTAATTGCCCGCACTCCTCTCTTTCATAAACACGAAGCTCTCCGCCTAAATAAACAACAAAGTCAGTCAGGTTCGTAGAAAACCAACCAACATATTTACCTATGCTATTAAACAGGCAGACTGCAGAGGAAAGCGCGGCGTGACCACATCATTAACAAGAGGACTATTTATTGTCCCGCGGAGCTCCTCGAATGACAACCTTTTCAAAATAACAGATAACATCAATACCTCCATATTAACAAATTGACTAGTCTATGTGGAGAGCTGTGGGATGTGGGGATGTACACATTCAGATATAACCGAATGCAAACATACAATATCACCAGAGTCCATTTAAGTTCAGGCTCGACTTTACTACTATTTCCGAGTCTAGAATTTTATCAAATGAAGCATTAAAGTGAAGCACAGTAAATGCTGCCGCGATTTTATGGCCCGGCTTCAGGCGTGCAAAGGGGATCAGCGTAAATCCTTGAGGTACTCCATCTCGCGAGTGTTTCCTTATTGTACAATATTAATTAATTGTACCTACGCGTATTCAGATTTCCCCTTCTTCTCCCGCCATCAGTCTCTCAGCGCACCCATGTTGTACATTAATGAACTGCTTATACTAATCTTAATGTTTCTTCTTCTCTATTCCTGGTCTTGCTCTAACATCTGCCACATAAATAGAGACGAAGCCCGTGGTTGAAGCCATAACTATCACTCACCAACACCCACAATGCTCTTATTCTCATACTCTTACAGTCAAAATCCTGCTCAGTCGCACCAATTCCTCGACAAGTTTTCTTCAATGTTTTAACATGTCCCAACAACTGTGTGAACCTTTAAACTTTTTTACTCTTCTCCGTTAGAATCGAACAACTGTTTTAGGGTGGGGATGTTTATTTATAAACTAGCTTAGTGAAATAAGTATTTGAACAAACAGTTGGTTAAACTTCAGATTACGTCAATGTGACATCCCTGTAGCTTAAGTAATCCCATACCGCGTCTCACTGAACCTTGCCTGTTCTTTTTCAGATATCGATTGAAAAAGTGTTACCTGAAACAAAATAACACTTTTATTAAAGCTGAACAATAAAGTATTAACCACGGTTAAAGTGGTGTTCGAAGATAATAAGAGAATTTATTATTTAAGAGTTTGAACCTTTGTTAATTCAGAGCGTTTGTAGCAATATAAAATTACGTATCTTCTTCTTCTTTATGTGCCTTATCAGGTCCCCCCGACGTTGGCGATCACTCTTGAAAAGGTCTCTCTGTCTTGCGCTGCCCGGAATAGCTCCTCCACACTTCTAATGCCGGTCCACTCTCGTATGTTTCGCAGCCAAGACATTTGTCTCCTACCAGGCCCTCGGCGACCCTCTATCTTGCCTTTCAATATTAAATGGAGCAAGTGATACTTCTCCCCTCGAAGTATATGACCCAGATATGAAATTTTCTTGATTTTAATTAATGTAAGCAGTTCCCTATCTGCTCTAGCCCGCCTGAGAATTTCTATGTTGGTGATCATGTCGGTCCATGGGACCTTGAGCATTCTCCGGTGAAGCCACATTTCGAAAGCCTCTAACCTGTTCATGGTATTTATTTTCAAGGTCCATGTTTCACAACCATACAGCAAGACCGACCACACATAACATTTTAGCATTCTCTGCCTTAATTTTAAGCTTATATTGTCATTGCAGAAGAGGGATTTCATTTTTATGAATGCAGTTCTTGCTGCTTCAATTCTGCACCTAATCTCTATATCTGGGTCAAGATTCTCCGTGAATTAAAATTACGTATAATGGAATAAATAATAAGAACTCGAGACATTATTTGCTTAAATTTCAAATGAAAAGTGCGTTTCATCATCAGCATCATAATGAAATTTTCATTTGGATCAAATGGGATGGCGATAAACGATCTCGGGCAAGAGAGATATAAGCAAGCTGTGCTAAGTCAGTGGCGACATTGTTTTCCGTTCAAATTTATATGGAAGGTATTTCTAATATGTACTATCGATTCAGTGGGTACATGTAACATGTAATCTTAGTATATAAAAATGATGTTTCTTTGTTTGACTCTTATGCGTTCCTAAACCATTCATGCGATTACGATGAGACTTTGGTGATTTGTTGTGCGAATGCCCGCGATGGTTTCTATGTATAATAGTGAGCTCTGGTGTTATGAAATTATTTCCTATGACAGTCATCCAATTGTGATGAAACTTTGGTGATTTATTGTGCACACCCACGCGAAGCTTTCTACCTGTAATGGTGGGCTTTTCTGTTATTTAATTTGTATAAAAAATTAGTATAGGTGGCGCGCGAGATGTTTGAAAAACGTGTGTATTTCATATAGTTTAGCAGCAGGAGAGAACGCCGGAGGGGAACACTTTATTTCTTTAAGTGATCCAATAAAATCGATCCTCCTTTATATAGTAATGATTATTTTATGCAAGTAAATCCAAAATAGCCTTTAACACATTTGCAGTTCAGCAGTCTTCCTTCGTTAAATCAGAACAGAAATCTTCCAACCATTCCTTGCACACTTATTTTCGTAAGAACTTCCTGCTTCTTAATAAATGGGGTCTTAAACAATAATTTCTCCCATTCGACCATTGGTTTGTGACAAAATTATAAATAGCTGTAACAACAAATTAAGATGAAGGGAAGGAGTGACTTGTGGTAATGGCGGGTGCCCTTTTTCTGCCTAATTTTTTGTCCTATCTTTTTTCTTCCACTTCCTTGGCAGCTGCTTCTGGACCCGAATTCTCAAACTTGTGTTGCGAATTGTTTTCAAGGTTTATTTAATTAAATTATCATCAATCTTCCTAATAAGAATTGACGTGCGCCATGAAGAAATTACTATAATACATTACGTGTTTTATAAAATACATTAAACGTAAGTAATGTATTTGTGCGAGATTTCGTACACAAACTTTTATTAACCCTCAGGCTTATTGGAGGTCAAAATATTTCCGCTTTACCTTATCTCCGCTTTATCTAAATAAATGGTTTATTCTGAACGTATCTGATAACTGTTTTTGAAAGGTGATAAAATACACTTTCAAGTTTTATAATTCGATATAAACATAGTATTTTTGGAATATAAAAATTTTGAATGCAAACATAAGAAAGTTTTTAAAATAGGTCACCTTACTTTTTTTCTAACTAAAATTACTGATAACGAAAAAAATATAAAAATTCACTCGCATTTTATTAGGCAAATGTTATAAATATTATCGTCGTGTTTTTTTTGTCGTTTCTTTTTGTTTTCAAATTGCGTAGGTAACTTTGGTTTCGTTAAGTTGTACAATTTAATTATTTTGCGGTTAACTGATAGATTTGAATATATATAATATGTTGTTTTCTCTTTCTAACACCGTTTAGATTTTAGATCATATTCCTTCTAACTGTGATAGTAAGGGAGACAAACAATTTCTTTGAGTCCTATATTGTTCCGAAAACCGAACAGATTAGCCCGAGGGATAAACTGAAAATGATTTGGGATTGTGGTGAAATTTGACTGGATGATTGTAATAAGTATTTATCATGAAAAGTTACACACACTTACATTTAACGATTTAAAATCGATCCCAAGCTCTGTTTACGATTCTTATCCTTCCTTATTGTTATGACATTAAAAGTGTTATCGTTTAGCCAGTTTTATGATTTTGCATCATCGCAAAACTTCAACGGTACGCTGGCTGTATACAACAACTGGCTGTAAATAACTCTATAAATGAGTTACATCGTATCTCTTTATGCCTTCATTTTTTCGCTTTGATTTCGTAAATGGATTTGATTGCGTTTTTGCCTTTCGAAAATAAGTATTAAACACCAATCTCTTGATCATGTATTATCTCTGATAAAGTTACAGATAACTAAGACGATTTACAGTTCTGAAAGCACAGAATTCACCCGAGGAGAAGATTAATTTAGCACGTACTTAATGATACATTTTCTCATTTCGGATTTTGAAGCTCCTTGTACCACATAAAAGCTTTATGTTCCATTATGTTGAAGCGTCGCGTGAGAGACTCGTATTTCCGAATTTTACCTGTAGCCGAAGTTTCGCAAGCTTCGGTTTTCATGAACAAGCTCTCGAACCTAAGAGGATGTTAGAAAAAAAATCACGTGTTTCTTCCGAAGGTCAACGAAAGTCTACAAACATGTTTGAAATGACAGATACTCGTAGAAGTAAATATATACTAAAACAATGTTAAGTTGAACCCGATAACGTCAAACAGCCCACTCTCAAATACGAATATTAGAGGAACAATTTATTTATTTCTGTGATTGTCATTTTGAAATCCCCAGATTAAAACTAAGAACTTTTATTCCATTTCGTCTGTACTCTAGCTCTAGAAGTATGTTTTAGTTTTACTGCTGTCTTGTGTAATTCTCTTCGGTGTCAATGTTGGTGTTTATGGTTGTATCTTGATAATGTTTTTAAGTACGTGCGGGTTTATTTTATTGGTCACAATAAGTACCACAAAAAGGTGATAACATTGACAGTAACACAGATGTTTATTTCCATTGATTATTCTCCACACGCCGCGCTGGACCGAGAAGTGTGGACATTCACGGCCCCGGATGATTCACTGAGACTTTTCTGACGTTTGCTGCAACAATTCTATTTCAGCGGTGTCATACGCGCTGCTGATTCATAAGCAGGATTAAATACTGAAATATGCATTACACGCCTTAAATAGCGGCTTATGTTATGAACTCACACACGTATCATTAATCATTACTTATTAAAAGTAGAGCAAACAATATTTTCAAAATTTCAATTTCACAAAAACGTTGAGTTATTCCTAAGAATAATACAATTTAAAAAAACAACTCATTTTTGTTCTGCTTGGTTTTGATAGTAATAATATTAATAATATTTGGATGACTTGTATAGCGCTGTTTTTGTGAAAAATCACCTCAAGGGCGCTGTAAAAACTTATAATACATTTCTACAACCTTACTTCTAACTACAAACTAGACAAACCACTACAACAACTTATGGCTAAATATTGCACCCACCGGTTCATCGATCACCGATACGAAACTATATGATTTGAGCAATGAACGTGATGCTGCGTAAAAATGTAAGAAAATATACAGGACCTTACTTACCTAAGAGGTCACTAGAGATTAACACTGATATTGTTTATTTAGTTTCGACCACCACAACACGGGCATGTGCCTAACATGGTGGTCGAAAATTCCCCAATTTTATGTAATAAAAAAAAATTCATTGAATAAAGAAACTTTAAAAAAAGGGAAGTTTAGGTACAGTTCGCACGCAGAGGACATAATTGGGAAGTATAATATATAATATGTTCTGTAATGAGCGTATTTTGAAAAACAAAAGCAAAATTTTATGATTGGCGGTACAATAATACAAGGATTTGATCAGAATATCTATCTTCCCAATTATGGTTCGTTCCTTGGTAAGAGAAAGATTGGCGTGTAGGATCGAATAATGTTGATCCAAAAGTAGGTACCTACTTCTTTGGCTTGACTTTCTTAGATCTAATACGAAGTACATATTTAAATAGTAAAACCGACAAAATATCTCATCTTTTAGTGCCATAAGCACTCAGGGAGGATGAAAGGTCAATTAAAAGCACCAAAAATAAAAGCATATTTTTTATATCGAGATATAACTTTGGATCCTTCCTGTGGGACAGTACCATTATTATTTTTGTCGTTAAATATTTTCGGCTTCCGATTCCTTGAAGTTTTTATCACTCAATAAGTTTTTATCGTCGAACTGACAATAATAATAATATTTGGATGACTTGTACAGCGTCGTTTTTGTGAAAAATGCGTCTCAAGGTCGCTGTAAAAATTTATAATAAATTTCTTCAATTCTGTCTTACTACGAGTACCAACTACAAATTAGACAGACTATTATAACGACTTACGGCTAATAGATTGCATCTACCGGTTCTTCGATCACCACGCCTTTCTTTATTATAATCTCAGAGTAACAATATTTATAATCTGTACAGGGAGAAAATTTACAGGACCATACTTACTTGGGAGGTCATTTGAGATTAACACTATTTATTGTTTATTAGAGAAATTGATACTGTTTGTATGCACAAGATACAATTGAAAACACGAGTTATTGCATATGCTATTGTTTAATCCTGGTTTATATTTTAATGGTAATATAATATGTTCTCTAATGAACGTGTTTAGTGAACGTGTTTTTAACTTGAATGAAAATGTTTTGTTCTTTTGTTAAAGCCAAAGCAAAATTTTATGATGGACGGTACAATAAAAAAAATACAAAATAGTACAAGGATTTGATACATTTAATTTGATTTGATACAATACAAAATAGTACAAGGATTTGATTTGGATATTTATCTTCCTAATTGTGATTTGCACCTCGGTAAAAGGCAGATTAAGAGGTAAGGCTTCGAATAGTGTTAATCCAATAAGAAAATTTTAATTAGGATATATTTAGGCAATACAAGAATGATGCTCTCAGGTAGGTATATTTAATGGCTATAAGAGCCAAAAAAGTAAGTTTTTAGTGTGGAACTAAATTTTGTGAGACTCGTTATGCATCTTAGTTCCGGAGGGAGTTTATTCCAAGTCCCCCGGGTACTCCGAAAGCGCGATCTCCAAACATAGTATTTGGCTTGCGCTTAGGTTCCATTAGTCTGCCTATAGCTGATGATGTTGCTGATCTAAGAGTTGACTTCCTCAGATCAATGTTTTCCGGGACGCATAGTTCAGAGAGCATTTTCATTGATGGATTTAACCACCATACAGAACAAATCGTACTGGATTTTGTCAGAACCCTTGAGCCTGTGAAGGTTATGAAGACGTTCTGAAATGTGCAAAAATTTAGAAACCCCGGTTGTGAGCCGTGCCGCTGCATTAAACACCGATATAAGTCATTTTGATATTTTGGAAGACTAGCATAGATGTAATTACAGAAATCAAGACGTGAGACTACGTAAGTGGATGTATTATGATGTTCCGACTGAATTAGGATCTGTGAAGTTAATGTAGACTAACTCATTTATGATTTTTGTGTTACATTTCTAGATCACCAAATTTAAAAATTATTTTTATGTCAAATTAAATACAATGTTAACGTATCGCGGTATCCAAGACAGTGAACCTTTATTCTTCTCATTGTTTTATTATACAAAGCAAAACCCTGCAATGAATTACCTGCCGATATTTGTAAATCTTCTACCATAAATATAATCGACCACCACAACACGCAATCGACCACAAAAGGACATGTGCCTAGCAAATTTTGTAATCATCAAAGCAATAAATAAAGATAAATTAAATTTGTAATTAATTAAAGTATGAGCAAAAGAAGTTTCTTATGGAAGTTTCTTATGGTTTCTTATCTTCTCTCCAAGGAATTGACCCCAGGACGCCTCGCCTGGGTGACAACCCGACGCATCTATCAACTCAACCACCGACTGTCCACAGGATAACTTCAAATTCTTAGGGCTTATTGAAACATTACCTTTGTTTTCAAGTGGTTTATTGTTTATTCTAAGATGTGATTCAGCAGATTATTGCATGGAATATTGTGGCTGCACAATGTATCACGTGTATTATCTTCTATGCATGTTTAATTTATCAACCGACCTAATCTGTGTAATGTAAATGAGCGTGTACATATCCAGTGCAGTGCGCGCTGAGCATTAGGTACTACGTAACCCTAGACTGGCTTCGTGGAGTACACGAGGTTAGGGATGGCATCTGCTTATCCCGAAAGGTCAGACCTATCTGAGACCATTATACTCCATACTGCATACATCACGGGTTCTAATATCTACTCTGGCACTGGCTTCTGGAGTGGCCGACCACTTACATTCCTCTCCACCACGTTGCAGCGTTGTTGGAAGTTGGAAGGGGCTCTCAGTAAGTGCCTCTGATTCTCATATTAATATCGCAGTTCATGCTTTTAGTAGCTCACTTAACTTTTTTTTAGAATGTATTTAATTTCTTTAAAGCGATTCCCTTTCTCTCCTGTCGCTTTCCAATTATAACATTATTTCGTCGGTGAGAATTATCGTGTATTTTCGCCTTTTTATCAAAGGACTTAAACAATAAACATGCCTTTATTTATTTCTGTGCTTCAATGCAAAAAGGTTACCCGTTCGTAATACATTCGTACTTTAAAAATTATACCTAAGAACCTTATGTAAGCTTACAATCATAGATTCTCAACCTTTTTTTTGCTCACCGCCCACTTTGAGAATATTTTTATTCCTAACGCCCTCTAACGAAGGGGCATAATGGGATACCACGAAAGGTTTAAATTTACACAACGGACGGGGCGAGACGGGATACCACGACGAAGAGGGCGTAATGGGATACCGCGATGGGGTTACATTTGCTACAAGGAAGGGGGCGTAATGGGATAGGGAAAATGTTGCTGTGGGTGGATGGCCCCTAATGGGATGGAATGAGAGAAGGTAAGATGGGTTTCTCTGGGTCCCCTACCGCCCCCTACAAGTTTGAATCGCCCCCCAATTTTATATTTGTCTTCTACCGCCCTCCCTGAAGGTCTGAAACCCCCCGAAGGGGGCGTTATCGCCCACGTTGAGAACCTATGGCTTACATCATCGTTACAAACAAATATATTGTAACGTTTGGCATTATTTTTTGACAAATGTATTTTTCAAAGTATTTTTAAAAATTTAATCATAAATTCAAAATCAGTGATTTTGGCAGAAATACTTTCTTGTTTCACTTTTAAAATTAAGCATTCTCGTATCTTCAATCGCAGTGATTTCTTTGTGATTTTATTTTACGTAGGTACATACGAGTAGTTAGACGGCCTGGTGCGTAAGAGATTATTTGTTAATTCAATGTTATTGTAATTGTAAATGATAATTACTTATTTATAACTGATAATATTATTGTACGATATTTTTATAATTGTAAATGATTTTTACGGTGCTCCAGATTTCATGTCCGGGTTGAATCTTTCCCAAATGAAAGACTAAACCCTTCCACACACTTTTCCACAAATGAATATCTAGTAAATTAATGCAATGTAATTGCACTATATAAGAATAAAACAATACAAGAACAATACGTCAATCCACCAGAAACATAATGGGAAAATATTTCACCGACTCCAGATATTTTCATATCAGAGGGTTCGGCTCTGATGAAATCCTAACTGGTCCGATAAATCCTACTGATCCCTCAATATAAATATTTAAAAAATCTTTCGTAATCCTACATGTATTTAAAATGACCGACTTTTGCATTTTTATGTACAAATTTTTTGACAAATCTAATACGCCTAAATTTTGAATGAGAGAGCTAGGTATAATGCCAGTAGCCGAAATAACAAATGGTAATATTTTTATAGTCTGAGAATGCCAAATTCTTTTAATTTCATTTCCTTAATCTGTATATTTTCTTATTTTTTCAGAAACAGTTTTCTGAATATTACAAGAATTTGGTATAGCGACATCAATGATATAAGTTATTTTCTTAATTTTGTCATGTAAAACTATATCGGGTCTATTATGACTAATTGCTCTGTCTGTCAGAATAGTTTTATCATAATAAATTTTATAAAATTCATTTTCTAAAAATGAATTTGGTTCATATTCATAATATGGTACACATTACGGCAGTCAATCAAGTTATGTTTAATTACCAAACTTTGGTGAATTATTTTTAAAACTTGATTGTGCCTAAATGTATACTCGGACGGCGCTAATACAGAACATCCCGATATAATATGTTCTATAGTTTCCGGAAAAGCCAAACATTTTCTACATAAATCATCAATTTGATTTGCATCTTTGATGATATGCTTCCTATAATTTTTAGTATTAATGACTCTGTCTTGTATGGCAAGCATAAAGCCTTCTATTTCTGCGCTCAACTCTCCAATACTCAACCATTTGTTTGACGAAAATTTGTCAACATATGTTTGGTTGAGATAATTGAAGTGTTTTGCGTGAAGAATTTTATTTGACCAGGAATCTAATAATTCCTGGTTGGTATTTATAAGAATGCTGGCATTCTCGTCGTATAAATTTAATGGTGAAATATTTCTATCTGCCTTGCAAATTATTTTGTGCATTTCTGAACTATCAGCTTTCCTATGGAAAAAATTTCTTAGCATTTCTACCTGATTATGTTTTAAAGATGTTATTTTGACTATACCTCTACCTCCTAAATTTCTGGGTAAATTAATACTTTATTTATAATTAATAATAGAATTATTATTTTTTCCGAGATGTTAAAATTATGTAACTTATATTTGAATGAATTTAATTTGGGTCCATTCATTTTGGAGTGCCCTTTAGTCGATCTCCTCCAAAAATAGCGATGAATGAAAATATATATCTTCTAGAATTATATTTCCGGCGCTATTTGGTTTTATCGACTTCGTGACATTGTCACATGGCGATAAATTAAAATTAAATTTTTAATCGTTGAACTGTCGTTTCTTTATTATTATTTCGTTAGTATTCATCTAAGTTAACAATGTTAGACATTATTTGATTTGGGAATTATTTATATCACGACCAAAGTATTATATGAGATTTACTCTTTTCTTTCCCCGGCCCCTTGGGTTTGTTTGCTTTTCGGAACACTCATACAGGTCTCAAAGAAATCGTTGTCTCCCTTACTGTCGTTGTTAGAATACGATATAAACGGTGTTAGAAAGATAAAAACACGCTTTATATTAAAATCTAAAAATTAACCACAATATAATTAAAGTGCACACTTTTATGAAACCAAAGTTTACCACCGCTTGAAAAAAAAAGTGAATCTTTGGGATTTTTTAATTAATTTATGAATATTTTTTTACATGAAATGACTAAAAAGAGAGTTGACGATAACGTTTATAATAATTCATTATTTGCATAATAAAATATGTGTTTTTTTTCGTTATCAGTAATTTTAATTAGAAAAAACATAAGTTGCGCCATTTTTTAAACTTTAATATTATTTGCATTAAAAAAATTATCTTTAAAAACTTATATGTTCATTTAGAATTTTAAAATCTTAAAAGCGTTACTCATTACCTTTCAGAAACAGTTTTTAGTTTTCGGATGCGTTCATAAATTTTCATTTATTTGGATTTTAATGCAAAACGGAAATATTTTGGCTTTTCATCAAAATAGGCCCCGAGGCCTGAGAGGTTAAAAACACTCCAAACAGCATCCCTAAAAGTGACAAATTTCCTGTGTGATGTCAATACAAAAATGAAATCTAATCGCTGTCAGAGGATGCATATTGAATCTATTTATAATATCCGACGGTTGTGATATGAAATACAATAAGTCACACTACTATCACAATAGTCTTGTGATTCACCACACCACCAATACGTAATAGTTTTAATTGTCCTGTATCGCATCGCATTATGTCACTAGTTCCTCACCTTTTTAGTCTTGTTACCTCTATGAGTTATCAGGGAAACTGATTTTCCCCCTTTGAAATGTTATCGAAGAAAATAACATAAATATCGCATACAAATAGCCTTTATTAATCATAAAATTGTACAAAAATAAACGCACAATGTATATACAATTTCAATTTCCTTAATTAATTACAGTTAGTTTAAAAATGTAATGCATTCGCATTTTTTAAAAATTATTTATTTATACAGAAACAAACAGTACATTGGTACACCTATAATATGTTTCTTTGTAGTGTCTTATTTGTGGTATGTATATTTAGTAATTACCGTGTGCATAGTGTGTAGGTGTGTGTATGTGTGAGTATGGTTGTAGGGGAGAGAAGTGGTGATATGTGAATGGATATGAATGCGCTTTGAATAGTTTTATCGTTGACATGATGCTCTTTTTAAATTTGGGCAGTGAATCGGAGAAAATTTCAATGTTTTTTTTTCGAGTTTAGGCAAAAATTATTGAACGTATGAAGAGCACGGTTAATTGGCGAATTAGTTGCTGCATTTGTTTTGTAATTAAACGTGTGGAATAGTGCCGTAAAAGGGTATTTTAAAATTAATAAGGGGAAAAAGGTTCGATACGGCCGATTTTATTACTTAAAATTCTGTGTATAAATGTTAAACTAGGTTTAGTTTCACTTAACACGCATCTTAAGTCGTTTTCGATATTGAAATGGTTTCTGGTCTTTGTTTTTACTGTTAATAAAGTTGGGAACCTAATCACCCCACAGAATAGCTGTTTTATCCCCGCAGGGGTAAATAGTCTAAATACTCCCAGTTTCGTTAGGTAATTACTCCCAGTTTTCCTCATGCATTATGCAGGTATTCGTAAATAGGTTTTTGTATAATCCTCACTGTCCGTTGTCAAATCATTATTCCATTGCACATTTGCAGCTGGATATGATCGGGCAAAAATATCAAACGTGCTTTGAATAAAAGATTAGCAGAATAAAATAAATCTCGATTGTGTCACTGGATTTGCATGACATCATTCGCGAAATTAGCTTCTCTAGTAACCGCATCAGGCATCAGGCTGGTTGAACCTTCGGCACATAATGTTATGACATGGACCCGGTATGATCTCAAAATCTCATGGAGCAATCTCCCAATTATTGCGAGATTCAGTTGTAATAGGATCACTTATCGTGTTTTACGTTAACTTTGTATGTAAATCCATTCGGTTTCACAACGCCGGTTTAAGTTTTTGTCAATCGTTGCACAATGTTTAATGTTTTAAGCTGATGAAAGATTTGAATGCGAATCGGCAGTCCTAATGTGGATGGTGGAAAGTATCAGGTTTATCCGATTTAGAGTTGGGATGTGAAATCGGGTCCTGATGCTACGCGACTGTAGGCCTTGTAGTATCTTCGTGTTATTATTATGTATGCATTATGCTAATAGTCGCGCCTAGTTTCTTCGAAGCAGTGTCCATAAAGTACTTCACTTTCTTCTTGGTCATCCACGAGCCTTCTGAATCACGTTTGTCCTCCTTATTTTTCTAATGAATCATGCTAATGCCCCGTTATTGTTGATGTTACAGTACTAAAATCAAATAATATTTTATTTTTGCAAACCATCTTGACAAAAACGCTGACATTTTGTTTTGTAAGTACCGCTTAAAACTCTCGG
Source organism: Limnephilus lunatus (assembly GCA_917563855.2). Taxonomy (NCBI): domain Eukaryota; kingdom Metazoa; phylum Arthropoda; class Insecta; order Trichoptera; family Limnephilidae; genus Limnephilus; species Limnephilus lunatus. Next base: position 4,381,235 of record OU830599.1, read on the forward strand.
ACGGTGTGCTGCTCCGGCGTCCTAAAATTATCATTATTTTAATCTGGAATTTATTCAGGGACGCAATTATTTTCAGTGCTCAGCTTCATTTCTATTATGAGCTATAGAGCTTGGAAATATCCATTTAATTGTCGAAATTAAATCCCAAAGTAGGTAAGAGTTGTTTTAATGCTTCTGGCTTGAAACAAACGCCGGAGGCCTTTTCATGTAAAATTAAATAAGATACTATAGAAAAAAAAAATCATTTTCGTATAACAATACACCGGTGACAGGACAACTCAGCAATGTGCAACTACATCATCCCTTTGAAAAAACATTAAAAATGATGAAAAAAAATAAAACTTCGTAATAGGTTACTCAAGGTTATGGGGCTATTTTTATTTTTTATTTTTTTATCACTTCATGACTTTTCAAAGGGGTGTTGAAATTTATTTATTTATTTATTTACGCCCTTTTCCGGGGCTTTTACATATACAATTTAAAAATTATTATATTATCACTTTGATTAAATAAAATATAAATACCTACTATATATTTCTTTTACCAACAAATATAAAAGGCATATATTTCTTTTACTAAGAAATATACAGTGTTTATTGTACATAACTGAACTGCCACAGTAACAGTATTTTGTATTTGTCTAAATATAAATTAAAGATGTCCACTGACTTGGTATAATTATTTCCCTCCATTAGTATTCTGGACAAAGAGGAATACATATGATAGTTAGTTCCAGAATTTCTGCACTGAAATAAATCCTGACTTCTAGTTTTACGTAGAGGAATCCGGAAGCTTACCAATTCAAGCAAGAAATACCAAGTCTGTGAAAATTCTTCTGTCTGACAATTTGAGCATATTCATATCATAATAATAATAATAATTGGACAATTTGTAGAGCGCCGTTTTTGTGAAACATCACCTCAAGAGCGCTTTACAATTCATTATGAATTCCTAGGATCTATTTAATTTTATTATTTAAAATAGTGTTGTAGTTCAACATAATTGCTGGAAATACCCTTTTTAAAATTTAGAAAACGTAAGAATTTGTTTTGTATTCTTTCAACAGCTTGTACATGTATATTATAATATGGGTTCCAGACGGGAGAATTGTACTCAAGTTGACTTCTAACAAATGCAAAATATAATATATAATAGTTGTTAAAATTTCTAGTTAGCCTAGTTATAAATCCCAACATTTTTAAACCCTTATTAGAGATTTCTGTTATGTGGTTAACGAATGAAAGATTTGATTGAAAAGTGATGCCTAAGTCTTTATTTTTTGTTAATGTCTCGAGAGTATTGTTATCAATGTTGTAATTAAAGATCACTGGATTTTTATTCGAGAAAATCTAACTACTTGACATTTTGAGATATTTAAGTAGAGTCTATTTTCATTACACCAAATCAACAATTTGTTGATATTATCTTGAAGAATGTTGCAATGGTAAATATTTTTAATAATTCTAAACATTTTGAGGTCATCAGCAAAAAGTAAGAAAAATAAATCATGAAATACTTTTGTCAGATCATTTATAAACAAGATAAATAAGACTGGGCCAAGGTGTGAACCCTGTGGAATGAAACAATAAACCATCTCTTACGTTAGTAGGTAGGTAGTAGTCTTACTCTTAGTAGTTATGGTTTTTTCACATCGATCATCCATTTTTAATCACATATCGCGAATAAGCAGTTACATGTAAAAGTGTACCATCTATCTGGTGCAATACTCAGATTACTCATACAAACCACCAAATCAATCAAAATGCAGAAAAACTTGTAGTGAAAACTTGTTAATAAATAAAATGTTTTTTATAATTTGAATTATGATTTTATTGAACTTATAAAAGAAATAAAACATAAACGGAGTTCTACAAATTAAACTTGATAACAATAAATAAATACAATGATGATGTTTTCTGGGTAACTAGAAAGATTTTTCAAAATTTTATACTAATGTACCGGACGTTATGCCTGCCGGTGTTATTTTATAGCATATTTAATATGTAAATACAGACAAGCCTAAGTAATATTTGATTTATGGTGAGCATTCGAAAATAGCTTTCCTCATTATCTCAAATCTTAGTATTTGAAGATGTCTGACTAATCAACTGGACAATCGACGTATGCTTAACTAGTTGAGAGCTTATTATTATTACATTGTTGCGTCACTTTAAGCGGCATTTTGCCGGAATACTGTAGGTGAAATGAGAATACACTCTGATACTCTGATAAGCAAGTTCCCAACACTTAAAGAGACGTAAGAAACCAAAACTGAACCACTTCTTATTTTGATTTTATGAAAAAAGTATGACAGCATTTCCACGTAATGCATATTTTGCATGTAATTATTTATTATTTTTTTCAAATGAAGCAGATACTTTTTTATTGCTTTTAGTATTGGTTTTAATTGAATATTATTTATACAGAGATGGGCGTGTCAAGAGAATGGCAAGCAAATGGTGAAAGAACTCGGGTAAATTCTAGGAAAACCTGATTCAATCAAGTAAAACAAATATTTGAACCCGGTCCTGTCAATAATCGGAATAACAGAAGTTTATGTGTGAATATGATTTAAGCAAGATAAGACGTGGGCAATAAAAAATGGCAACGTCTACCCTTGCGCAAATGTTGTGAATATTAGTTTAAAAAAATATGCACCTTTAATAATAACAATACGTCTTCAAACACAGCAAACTTATTTTGAGGACCATTATAATTTGAAAATTTGTCTCCTACACTTAGGTTTACAACTTTTATTTTTTAACAAACCAGTAAGTTTTTCATAAGCAATTTCTTACTTCTTCAGGCTTTACATAAAACTAAATTTACATAAAATATAGACTTAGAGACTTAATTTTTTTAAGATGTCATTTTGCTGACCGATGATATTTTTTTCTAATAAAAATAAAAAAATATATTTTTCCATCGCATGTCGCAACTGAGTAGTTAGGAGAGTATCGCGTTTATAGCCTAGCGGATCACTTGAAACTCGTAAGCGTTGCGTTCCAGCAGCACGGTAACACACGAAACAGCATGCTTATCGCATGATTCCGTAGCGACGTATACGAATGGGAACAGTGTCATCAAAATTGTCATCTACTTTCTTACTCCAAAAATGTTCAGGAATGGCTAGTTAAAATTCTTTGGTGCTGTTCCGCCCTGTATATTGTGATTTTTTTGAGGTTTTACGTTTGCACTTGTTTATTTTTGGATTTGACTGGATTCACCCTGCTACGGGCATTTTAGACTAGTTTTCTGCTTGACCTTTAAAACTTTCTATTTCACTGATTACATTTCAATAATTATGCAATGTTACCTCCTTTGTAACTAGTTTTATCGATAATAATCTGTCCTGCGCGGAGTCGAAGAGAATTAAATTTTTTAATTAATTTCAGCATTAAGCAAAGTAGTGGAACTATTAACGCCATTGACTTACAAATGGATATTACAAATTCCTCGGTTCATTTCCTCGATTTATACTTGTAGGTGGCTGGACTCCTAACCTTACTGGGAGTCAGAAGCTATAAATACTCTAATTAACGCCCCCCCCCCCCCTCCCTCCTTCATCACCTCCTGCCATGACCTTTAATAATCTATAATCACGATTAAAAGGCGATATTACTGAGATGAACTAAACTATGTGAATAGTAAATGGCTCGTTTTTTCGCAATTACCTTTTATAGAGGCTGATTCATCGGTTTGAGATATGTGCACAGCGATAGGAAACTTTGTAAGTAAAATATATATAATTATCTTTAATTATACGTTTTCAACGTGTGTTTATTTATTACTTTATAACTACTAGTTTTTCTAACAGGCTACGCACGACGCTTGAATAAGATTAAATAGGTGAATAATTAATAATGGTCACAATCGACTATGTCAAGAGTCCGAATAATAGAAGAGTATATATGAATGAGGCAAAGAGTGTGTGCCAAGTCCGAGTTTTTTGGCGGTCCGTCATCTCTGCCTAGGGAAAACGACGTGTTAGTTAGTTTAGGTGATTTTCCCAGCGTTGCCTGGGCTTTACACAGAGTTTTTCAAAATCAGGTGTGGGCAGTAATTTTCCTCTTTGAACGTAAAGGGTGTAGATTTTCATGATATATCAAAATTCTGCTTTGGGGCGGGAAAGGGGATGGAGGTTAGTTATTTTCCGAAATCTCATGTGTGCAGTGAACTTCCTCTTATTTTGAAGGTCAAGTGTGCTAAATTTCATCAATCTCGGAATAAAACTGTAATTTTATCTACATAAAATAAACCCACATGTCACCCCGGGACACTTTTTTTATTTAGTTATTGACAAAAAAATTAATCACACGGCATGGCCACTTCTATTATTTAAAAAAAATTGATATTAAATTTTAGTTAATTGATGATATTTTTGCTCTGTAAAAGAAAGTGTGAATGATTTTGAGTTGTGTATCGGGGTTTCAGGGATTCTTCCATCACCTTTAGCGCCCCTGAGGTGATTTTTCACAAAATCGGCGCTATATAAATCATCAAAATATTATTTTTATTAGGTGAAAAGGACCCATAATAAAAAAAAACGAGTGTGCTTTAGACCACACAACTGAAGTAAAACTTCACTAACTTATAAAAGAAGAGAGAAATAAAATTTGCGCGCGCACTGCTCTCTCTTTCTCCTACAGTGTGATACAGACAATAGGCCTGCACTGTGTCTTAGATATACAAAACGTAACTGGCTATGAGAGAAAGAGAGAAAGAAAATGTGTGCTCGCACCTCTCTCTCTTGCCCCTACAGTGATATACGAAAAGTAACTCTGTCTTTCTATCTTCACTAACTTTTATCTCCCTCTCGAATTTCGTTCGCCTCGCCTGATCACATTTCTCGTAACGCTCTCATCACGCATTCACCACCTTACTCTCCAAGTCAAAAACGATAGAGAAAATTAACCTTAAAAGAGGGAAAGAATAGATGTGCAAGTAATAAAAAAAATTGTAACATAATTTTTTTTTAAATCATTGTGATAATTTTAACAAACCCCGTTACACAAGAGTATTCATGAAACGTTACTTTTAAGTTTTACCAACACTGGATAAAGGTGTAATTTGTTTGTATAAACATTCCGCATTGGTAGCTCTCTGATGTGTCGTGAAGACCTCTGAATATTCATAGGACATAATTGATTGGCTCGTCCGCAAGTAATGAATAAGTAATTAGTAATTACCGGTGAACAGTGTCTTCCTTTCGCATATTAGCCGAGATAAACACCGCGACCTATCTTAATAGCGGAAATGCTCATCTGCCGTAAGAGTGGGACACTTGTGAGTTGAAAAAAATAAAAGAAAATCATTAAATGAAAACAAATCACTTGGTGTACACCACTTATTGAATCAAAATTAACAACATGTTTCGAAACCAAACAATTTTCATTTTATCCTGACTGAAGAAACCATTGGTTTCGAAACATTTTTTGATTATATAAGTAGTGTATCCAAAGTGATTTGTTTTCATTTAATTAAAATGACGCCACAAAGCGATTTTGCGATCATTAAAAACAAATAATGTTTTGCCTTATCTTAGTTATAAATCAAAAGATCTTGGTGGGTATCTACCACAAAGAAACTCTCGAACGATGAACTCTTATTACGAGAATTTGAACACCTTTTTCTAAAATTAATAAACCATCGCATTTTTTCAGCTCAATTATCGATAAATAGGAAAAGAAACGTTCATTCCATATTTTTCGATTGTCAATTTGAAAAAAAATATTTCGTTCAACAGTGTTGAAGCTCTCGTTAAAACGTTTTTTAAATTATTTTTTTTGTTTAATATAAATTAAATTTAACAATAATAAAAAACTAAAATTCTTGCAGAACTTAATAATAAATTATTAACAATAATTTTAATTTAATTTAATTTAAAAAGTAAATAGGAATCTGCGAATTAAACACAAAAACAATTAAGAGGTACTCTAAAACGGCTTTTACTCCCAAGTTGCTTAAGTTTCTTGTCTTGGATGAGAGTTTTTTTCCTTAATTAACTAGTTAATTGGTTTATCTTCTGAAGGTTGTTTTTGTTTCTCAATTTTTGTATGAATTCTTAATACGGTACAATAATCTTAATTATGTAAATAAAATTTTTTAAATCCCTACAAACGGTTACACAGCTATTTGCACTTCCTATAAGGACATCCTTCCGGATGAGGAACTGTCCACCGCCACTGCAAATGTCAGTGAGTCATGTTATGATTTAATCAAACATATTATTTCATTAACATGGCCATAACTTCAACTGCCACAGTCTCTCACTCAGTCGGTCATTGGTGACCCCGACAAAACCTGTATCATTTCTTAGAAAAATATCCATCTCTGCTTGCTTCCAAACTGAAATGAATTTTTAATGAATGGTTTTACCTCCATATGAAGTTGTTCCGATCAATAAACGTATTGTAGTTGAGTGTGTTAACCTTAGTTATTTTAGTGTAGAAATGTTTCTGACTGTTAAAAATAGATTTAGATTTTAAGGCTAAATAGCAATCGCATGTTTCAGGGAACAGTATGTAGAACGTAAATAAATTGCTTTGACACAATTAAATGGAATTCATGTCCATTTTTGACTGTGGTTGCAATTAAATACAATTTTTGGAGATATTTCACACACTCTAACTAAGTGTTCTATTGCGCTACGTCGTAGAATAACTTATATTTTTATTTAATTATATATTACTCTACGAGTAACGCTATTGAACAGCTTACTATATTATGTGAAAAAGCCCTTAGAGTGTTAGTTAGTTGGGGATGTCTTAATATATAAAAATGAATGTTTCTTTATTTGTCCCTTATGCGCTCCTAAACCTTTCATCCGATTGCGATGAAACTTTGGTTTGATTTGATCTGCGCATAACCGCAATGGTTTCTATATAATAATAGTGGGCTCTGGCGTCATGAAATTATTTCCTATACAATGAAACTTTGGATTTGGATTGCAATGGAAATTCGGTGAGTTGTTGTGCGCACTCGCGCGAAGGTTTCTAAATATATTGGTGAACTCGGTTTTACGAAATTGGTATAAAAATTTTGCAATAGGTGGCACGCGAGCTGTTTAAAAAACTGAATGTACCGGGAATGAATGTATGGAACAAGGGAGAGGGAAGGAGGTTCGCGGGACAGGGAAGCGTGAGAGGGTTGAGGGAAGGGGGGAAAGGTGGAGGGGGAACGCGTGAGGGAAAGGGGATACCGAAGGGGAAAGGAAGAAGGGAAAGGAAAAAGGGAAATGAAAAAATGGATGAATGGGAAATGACACGCGGAGAGAAACAATTTCTTAATTAAATGGCATTATTCGCATTCCTAGTTATAAATAAATAAATTCGAACTCTCTAGTTATAAATAAATAAAAAAAAGTATAACTTTACGTGCCTAATCAAACACAATCGTGCCTTCTTCAGGGCAATGCATTATTTTAAAAGATAACCCCAAAAGAGGCCTAGATGGACGTTTCTAGGCCTGTGTTATCACATGGAAAGTGTGGAAGGAGACCCCACCGGTTGTTTGTTTATTTGATATTGTTAGTGTTTTTTTTCCAGACATTGCCGATTTAAATTCCAGTATCCCCCACGCTTCCCTAACTCACTCGAGTGTTTTCCATTTTCCTTACACAAATCCTGACTTGTTTATAAAACATTATCCTACTCTTGGTGTCTTGAGATAGTAGCAGACCTCGCTCTATTCTCGTCCCTTGTTATTATAGGTACCTTACCGAATCTGCGGCGTCCAGCTTAATACCTACACCTTTTATTTATTCTTCAGTATTTTACAAATAGTAATTCGGCCTTGGCCGAGTGTTTTCCAAAACCTTGCGTTTGTTTGAACTATTGAAAAGCATAATAAAGATCAAGTGGAAATGGGCGATCGATGATTTTTTTGTAAATACCTGCTGAACTGCTGAACCTACGGAGTACTGAGTACGATGTTATTTCGTTTCAAGTTGAAGCGTAGATTCAAAGCTTGCATTGATGATTCCTTGTTTACTATGGATGTTTTCCTTTAAAGTTACATAATTTACCTAATCGATTATATGCCAATAAATGTTTATTCCGAAGTCCTTCCACGAATTTTGGCTAGCATTTGCATGCAAAGTAGTTTTTTCCTCTCACGGCTTAGTAACTTACGAAACATAAGTAAATGTCTCCTTTTACGTCTTCATTCGGAAATTCGTCATATTATTAGGTATATTTTTTATACTCGTATTTGTTATAGACATTATTAAGTCAGGTACGCCTCATAAGTCGTACATTTGTCTGTTAATGTTATACCATCGTGAAAATAATCTTATGTGTCCGAGTCGTTAAATTTTTTTCTGCTGCAATATCTAATCCACGTTTACAGAACGCGGTACAAAAAAGACAATAAACATACGATCCTTATCACAGTAATGCTGCAGGTCTTTCTTACACATTTAATAATTCATTAGCTGCAGAGTGGGAAGGAAGATGGGGGAGGGAATCTCTGATTGGTGAAGGGAAACGAAGAAGGGGGTTCGTGGAAGGGGGACGAGGGTAGGGGGAAGGTAAGGAAGATGGAAGAGGAACACGGGAAGGGGGGTGGCGGGTTCGCGGGACGGAGATACGAGGGATGGTAGAAGACGGGGGAACGGGAACGCTTGGGAAAGGACACGCAGGGAGAAACAATTTATGTATTTACTAGCAGACCCGGCCACACGTTGCTGTGCCTAACGAAACACAACGCCATTACCCAACCTTTATAACCAACGCCATTAGTTAATTTGCATATATATCAAATCCACAACGCCCGCTTGCCAGCCCGCTCCCTTTATATATTATATATTTCAACCAATTTACATAAAACCTTGACAAATTATGTGCCCAAACCTTCCTTATAAATGACTCTATCTATTGGTGAAAACCGCATGAAAATCCGTTGCTTAGTTTAAAAGATCTAAGCTTACAGACAGCGGGAGCGACTTTGCTTTATACTACGTAAAGATGTGGCATTAACGCAAGCCGCATATTCGCTAGTAAATAAATAAAATAAATTTGTGTATTCCACGTCTATTAACTATGATTATTTATAATTATTTTTAAACGCTCGTGCGCAGTATTCACACTTTTTTATTGTTTTATTATTCAACTCTATTCTCATTTCCCAGAGTGTTACCTTGTTCAGCGAGTAAACCACCCTAATGAGCATTTCGCACGAATTTATTTAAAAGCTAAGTAATGCGCGTTTATTTTTGTTACAACATTGTGTTGGTTTTAAGTTGTAGTTATGAGAAAGAGCTGTAAAATAAACTAGTTTTTTTAGTATAACTTACGGCATAAATTCTACATGGTAGTAACTGTAATGAACTTCTTTATAGCTTTCACCTTAAATACGAGTTACTTCGAGTTGTGGTATAATACCTGTCAAGTTTTATGATTTGGATACTTACTTTTAAAGTTTGTTTACTATTAACAAGCGTATTTTATTTGAACTTACGAGTAGATAAATTCCAATTGATTGAAAGCGTTTTCTTGCAGACGATAAGTTTATTCTGCAATAAGTAAAGTTCAAGACTTAAATAAGACTGTTTACTTTAATTATGTACGGGATTATTTTTGAGCTAATCATCGTATTCCATGCAATAATTGGACTCCTGGTTTTCTAAATCCCCGGATTTGTAAGTCAATCAACATTAATTTTAACCCGGTGCTTGTTAAGTTAAATTGTTAAGTATTTTCACAGTCACATCACACAGGGGGCTAAAACTAACTAACTAACTGACCATCACGACGTTTCCCCGCAGGGGTAGGCAGAGAGGACGGACCGCCAAACAACTCGGTCTTGGCACACACTCTTTGCCTCATTCACATTCATGCATCGTCTCATACATACTATTCTTTTATTCTGACTCTTGACATGGCCCATCTCAAGTATCTGATTCACTTGATCGTGTCATGTCTTCCTCCGCGTCCCCGACTTCTTCTACCACTTATTTTCGTCATATATTCTTCTTACACTACTTTTTCGTTTATTCGCTCTACATGCCCAAACCATCTTAGGGGCCCTTTCTTTATCTTACTCATTACGCTTACATCAGCCTTGAATTCTTTGCGGATCTCCACATTTTTCACACGATCATACATTGTTTTACCACACATACGCCTCGGGGATCTCATTTCAACAGCATTCAGTCTGCTTTCATCCTTCCTCTGCCAGTTCCATGCCTCACTGCCATACATCAGGGTAGGTACCAGGACTCCATTGTGGTCTGCTAGCTTCGCTTCTTTTGTCGATGAGGTTCGCTACCCATCGCATCGCCAAACTTTGGTGGCTCAAAGAGGAGGACGGAACGCGAACAACGTCGAATTGGCACACAGGGAGGCCCTGAGGAAAATATTTTTTCTCAGGGCCTGTGCCATTTTTAGGAATAGTGTGTGGAGAGTCTTTTTGGTGGAAAGGAGGTAGTGAACCTGTAAGTAGGAAGGAAACACACAGGTCGGCCAACCGTTCCATAGCCGAAGCTGTACCCAAGAACGAAACGTAGAATCGACCCGTTCTCATGTGACTAATGTCAACTGTGCCCCGGTGCCGAAGGAATCAATGACGCTAGTTCCTCGGTACATCTTCCATTGAAATGCCGATAGATAATCGGACTTTTCACTCGAGCTTCATTTATTTATATAGCTATGGATTACTAATAGTTTAAACACGGTTTAGCAATTTGAAATATCGAATTCCAGTACTTTAAATCCTTGTGTAGATTTATTTTTTATTTATTTATTTATTTCTTTACATGGTACCTAGGACTAATGTTAACAATTCAGTTTATAACCTCACTAGGTCAAGCCTGTATTGAGGTTAACAACTCTACAATTTAATAAAATAACACAAAATAATACAGTTATTGAAGAACAATATTGTTGTATGTTTCATGCAGATTATGAGTATAATAAGTACCTAATTAGCTGAAGGCGATAGTACATTACAATGAAAGCATGTAGGGTGACCATAATGTTGAGATTTGGCTTTCAGAAAAAAAAATATTTTCGAAGAATTAAGATGAGAAATATTTATTTATTTATATATTGCGCTATTAATTTAGCAAGAGAATTTATACCAATACTCTTTGTGTAACCAGTCACAATGATACAGTTTACATGTACAGTTCGCCATGAAATGTCAAACAATTCTATTCTCGCAAACTACGTGAATGGTATTATAACTCAACTGACGTACGGATATGCACGTCGGATCGTTAAAAATAAAGCGAATGTTCACACCTATAAACTACTATGTAAATTGCGCAACGAACATAAATAATGACTGCAGATGTTCTGATCAAAGATCAAAGGCGAAGAAATTGAAAGATAGAATTTATTTGAATTAATGATTGCATTTTTTTAAAGTTCTCGTACCGGAAACTTTGAAACGCTGATAAGTAACGTGTTGTGCAATTTAATATTTTCTCGCGGAAGTAAGTCACTATCTAGGCTGGTTCCGCGACTTTTCATCCCGCGACACAATATCCCCGACAAAATATCCTACAGACAAAACTTCCCCAACAAATTATCTACTAGAACCTAACATAACCTAATCTAACCCAACCCAATCTGATCAAACCTAACCTAAACTATCCTAACGTAATAAAAAATGGGACAAAAGTACTACAGACATCCTATAAAAACCACTCTGTAAATTGCCATCTCAACACAGGCGTTTCACACTTAGTGAGATGGGAAATACGTCATTCCCTACTTTAATCAATGTAATATTAAAATAATATAATAAATCAAAATAAATAAATAATGATTTTAAATTATTTTCGTTATTTGTTGTTGGGGTGTTATGCCGTGTTGCGCTACCTCCTTCTTTAGCCAACGTTTCGGACTGCGTTGCAGTGTCCATCATCAGGGCAGATCCGGCGTAACACCCCAAAAACAAATAACGATAATACTTTTGGCCGTGAAAATCTAATAACGTATCTCACATTAATTAAATTATTGTTCAAAAGTAGTAAAATGAGACAAAATCATAGACATCCAGTAAAGTTAGGTTAGGTTAAATTTTAGTAGATATTTTGTTGGAGGATGTTTTGTCCGTAGGATATTTTGTCGGGGATATTTTGTCGCGGGATGAAAACGTACATTACCATCGAGGCTACTCATCTCCTATCGAAATTGAAAAAGTTTTTTCATAATCGAAAACGGTGCTGTGAAGATAAGTTTTTACCAGGAAGGTACTTTAACTTCCTCTCAGATTTGTTTGACACCTTTACATTTGAAAATTCAAACCAAACTCTATTGGTTTTCGATGAATTTAAAATGACACGGAAGCCACGATGCTCGATATATCAAAATGTATTGGTTTCATCAACGTTCATTCCACTTCTTACGTCATAACAATTATCCCAATAGGCGTTAAATTAAGTCAAACATGTTTTTAAATCATTTAAAAAAACACACCTAAAAGACCCGACACTTATGACCGCGTATCGTTTTACATCTATCCTTTCTACTCGGGTGCTTAATTTTCCGGAAACCCGTTCGCCACGCGGACCGAATTACCGATATTTTTTACGTGAAACCTGTTTTTTCGTTCTGTAAAACAGCCGCCATATTGACCAACAACATGTGCTCCCATTTTTTTGTCATTTATGTAACTTTCCTTTTCGATAGTGCAAATTTGATTGTGTGTGAAAACGTCTCTTCAATGATCGGGAATCCAATGCCTTTTCCCTACTAACGTATTTCCTATTCGCAGAAAAGTTGTGCTATTAACGATATGGTGACATTTGATAGCGTGTCGGAAATTTGCTTTCAATTTTAGCTGATTTTAGTGCAATTAAAAATATGGTTCCATGCCAACTCAGAATCAAGTCAACTCAACACCTCTTTGAAAAGTCATTAAAAGCTTTGAATAAAAAAGTTGCCCTTAATACTAATCTAACGTACCATATTCCATTTTTTCATATTTTTATGACTAATTCTAATGACTTTTCTGAAGAGGTTCTGAGTTTGTTTCATTCTGAGTTGTCCGGTCACCAAAAAATATATACCTATGAATTATTTTTTTGATTAAATGTGTATGCGCTGCTATGTCTGGGTGTTACGATGTTAATTGTTAAATTTTATAATCCGTAACAATTTCTTAATAAATGTTGTTGTAATGTAATATATTGTTGTAAACGAATAAATGTTTTTTTTTTCAATTTATGTGGTCAAAGGAAATGGATCTTTTGAGCTATGTAGATTCTATCCAATATTTGATTATAAATAAGCATTGAAAAGAATTTTAAGTAATCTTCATATAATTAGGTTATTGAAATCTTCTTAATTTTGGTGGGTATCTTTCTTTATACCAAGATTTAGGGTCTGATACTCCTATTATTTCTGTGTTTTGAATTCATCTCATTGGGAGTGGCCCTACCCCTACAAGTCAAGTATAACCGCTTGAAAACCCCGACGAGCTCAACGAAAATAATATTTCTTACTTGATTAAAAAATAAATCGTATGGAGGAAAACAATATTTTATACGGTTAAGTAACTAAAACTGATGCCGTTTTGTAGTTTAAATATTCGAATGATTTTAAGAGGAGATAACCACACAAGACCGGAAATATGTCATTTTTAAATGCAATTTTAGACGTATCGACTCTTTAAAAAAAATAAAAAATATTTCGATAGATTGTTCTTCTATCTAGTAAAGCTGTTTTAAATTATATTTTTTTTTATTATTTTCAAGATACAATCCCGTTAAACCGCAAGAAAGCAGCGAGAAAAAATGTTTATATTTTGTATAATAAGGTTATACCGTAGTTCGTTGGCAGATTTGTTAAATTTTCAAACAAAATTTTGTATTATACAACACACAATTCAATTCATATAATCCTGCAGTAAAATAAATCAATAAATTATCTGGGAAAGCTATATTTCAGAATTTTAGTTTTAGTTTAAATAAAATCATTTAAAAAAGATCTGCACACGTGTTTTGTGACGAAATTTTTTTGACATTTTTATTTTGCTTAAAGATTATTGAAAAATTATAAATACTTATAATTAAAAATAATTACAAAAAGTGAATAATTTTATTAGTTTTATCATCACGCTTTTCAGCATTTTCGAGTGTAGGTATCTATAAATTAAAGCAAATTCTGAATGAAATAAAATCGATATTGAGTTATTATTTTTAAAAGCTTTTGAAAAGCTTTTTATTAGTTTTTCAACGATTTCAAAATCGGCACATAAAGTGGGTCGCATTGTTTCTTATATTCCCTTTACGAATTCCGCAGTAATTCCTTCGCTCCTGTAAATAAATTATAAAAGTTCACTTTGAATAATTCCTCGTAGTCAAGTCGCAGAATTACGGAGAAGTGGAATACGGGATACGTCCATTATTAAAAGATCTGATCTTGCTGGTTGGTGGTGTTGGTAGCGGGTCTCAGGAACTAAATAATCAGTATACCCCCCCCCCCCGCCACAGGATTAACTGGCTTTAGCATTCCATGATCCACCCGAATCCCACGGATATTTCGTTCCGGGTTGTTCCAGGTTTATTTTTCAAATAATAGCCACCAGAGAGAATTTGGGGCTGCAATCATTTTATTTCTAAGGGGCTTTGGACAACTTCACAGTGTCCATCTGTGTAGAAAAATGTTAAGTTATTTATTTATTAATTTTCAACGCCCTGATGGGCTTTTAAATGACGAGTTTATATTACAGAGACACATGTTTGTAATACAATTTTTAAGTAAAAAAGATAACAAGTTAACGTCATAATATGAAAGGTAGGTATACAGATAAATTTAAGGAAAGTTAATGCGATAAATAAATGATTAAAGAGAAAGTTTTAAAGTTGCAGATGGCATAGAAATAAACTAGTACGTTAGCAATTACATAATTTACAAGTGACCAACTAATTATTGTGAAGTTCGTGACAAAATACATAAAAAGAAAATGGGAACAATGTAGATTAATATAGAAATACAGAAATATACGCAGTAGCCCCTATGTGATGCTCCTAAATATTCCCCCCCCCCCACTCTCCCCCCACTCCACCCCCGCCCCACTCCCCCCGCACCACCCCCCTCACCCCCCCCAATTAATCAACAATCAAATACGCGCCGTTTCGCATTCATAATATTAGTATAACTGTTGGCTTAGGTCAAAATGTAAATTAGTACCTATTTTATATTTGTACATTAAATATTAATATTAGAATACTCATATTTGAATTTTTGCTATCAAAGAAATCTCCATAGTAACCTAAACAAATAACAATATAACATCCTACGTCAAACATTTACTTAGCAACACGCTTTGCCAATAAACGTATAATAAATAATTTCATAACGCCACAGCTTATTTGTAACGCCAGAGCTTACCAATATATTACTGCCTATGTTAATCGCAATTAATGTAGCTTTCAATTAGTGAAAGAATTTTTATATTCCATTCGATATATATTACGTGAAAGAGTAAGTCACATCCATCATCCATACATACATACAAACTTTCGCATTTATAATATTAGTAAGATTTGACTTACAAAAATGGTAATTAATCCTGTTATTTCTTTACTAATCTCTACATATTATAAATTAAAGTCCTCCGCCGCGTCTGTCTGTCCGTTCGAGATAAATTCAAAAACTGCTGAACGGATTTTCATGCGGTTTTCACCAATGGATAGAGTGGATCAAGAGAAGGTTTAGGTGTATAATTTGTCAAGGTTTTGTGTAAATTGGTTGAAATATATAATTAAAGGAGAATGTCTGTATGTGGTGGAAGAGCGGGCTGGCAAACGGGCGATGTGGATATGATTTGTATGCAAATTAACAGATGGCGGTATGAGTTTAAAATATTGGGTAACCATCCATTAGATGGCGTTGTGTTTCGAGCCACAGCAACGCGTGGCCGGATCAGCTAGTAATCACTAATAAACAATATTTTGTACCCGCTTAAAAAATGTATCTATGTACCTTACATACTTAAGTACCTACTAGTATTTTTGAAGTAAAAATTTATTATGATTTAAAACTCGAAACGATAAAGTCAAACTAAAAAGAGACAAATACATATATCTATAGGAGAGAATGAGAGACTAATCGGTCTCCTCTTTGTGCGGTGCTTCATAGGCTCCTCACTCTTGTCTACTTTAGTTTTCTGAAAGCTTCACGTTTACCGCGTGTGAACTGCACACTTGTATATTTTTTGCATACACATTTCAAAAGTCTTTCTTCCAGAACACGTGCTTCTAGTCACAACTAAAGATAGTAGCGGGACAGTGCTGAGAGTAGAGATGTGTCAGCGAAATAAATAGTCGCGTTTAGATCAAGAGTCACCTCCCGCCAGATCCGTGGGTCTGTCGGATGCTGCGCACCCAAAATAGCCACAATCTGCGCCAATCGCCTTCTTTATATCCGTGCCCACTGACTCTACAATACGTGGGAGATTGACTGTGCTTGTTTACATGAATCTATTTTTTGTTTACTTTATGCCTCAGTACTCAGTGGCTCCGCGTTGACAGCGCGAATAGGTTCGGTAGTTCCGTTTATCGGCGATTTTTTCGTAGTTGCAAACGCAAATTTATTCTAATTTGTTTGTTTTCTGTAATTGAACTGTTTTAATATTCTTCTGGTTCTTTGGTTCAAGTGTTCAGTGGTTAGACAGTGAGAAGGGTGTTTTCTAAGTGGATTAAGTTGATGGAAAACACATTTTGTGAACTTGAAATCCATGCAATATTATGATCAGTTACGTGATGTTTATGTGAAATTAAGGCGTTCTAAAAAAGGTATCTTTAAAATATTTGACGTGTTCACTTACACATATCAAGCATATACGTAGATACTATAGAAAATCTGACCTACCTTAATTTTTATTTACAACTAGCGAGTTCCCGGCGTGCGTTGCAATACTACTAAATAAAGAAATTGTTTCTCCCTGCGTGTCCTTTCCCATTCGTCCCGTTACCCTTCCGCCTCCCCTCCCTTGTCCCCTCCCCCTCACGCGTTCCCACGGCATATTCTCCGTATCCCCCCTCCCCACTCCCCCCTCCTGCTTCCCCCATTCCGCGAACCCCCTCCTGCGTTCCCCTCCCCTCCCGCGTTCCATACATTCAGTCCCGGTACATTTCAAACAGCTCGCGTGCCACCTATTGCATTGCAATTTTTTTATTCAAATTTAATAATGCCAGAGCTCACAAGTATATATAGAAACCTTTGCGGGCGTTCTCACAGCAACTCACCTACGAACAAACAAAGAAACAAGCAAACATACATTCATTTTTTATAGGTATACCTATAAATTTCCTAATTAATCACTTTATACGTTCGTTTCCTCATCTAATTATGAAAATTTTAAAAACTGTTTTGTACCTAATTGTTATTTACTATAAATTTGAACTGTTTTAGTATGCAGTTTCTGTAAAGCAGGTTTCAATACACATAATGAACGAAAACCTCTCTACATTTCAAGATTCTTATGAAAGTTCACTTCTAATCATTATTTTCATTGAAAAATTACCCTAAATCTTGCCTTTTGTAATTAGACTTGTAAATCTGTAGATTTGTAGATGGTAAAAATCTGAAATGCTGTGCTTTTCATTCCTAATCCATACCTTATAATCTTGTGAACTTACCAAATTATCAGTTGTTGCAAACATTCATGTAACAAATCGGAACCAAATCGTGTCCTACATTCTCAGCGCCGATGTCATGTTTAATGTCACATGTGATTTGCTCGCACCGGCCCGCAACTGGGTCATACAGTCATACACTCATACAGTCATGCTCCCAGCTCTAACTAAAGTGTCGCAACTATTTGCGGACTATTCGTATTTTATTATAATTTAATCTTTCAATCGCTTTAAATGTCAACGAATATAATTTTATTAATTTACAATGTGTATAGGCTTCGGGCGTGTCTTTGACGAGGGTTTCTTCATTTACAATGCATTTGAGAGTGTAGCTACTTATCGCTAGTGAGATCTGAAGACAATGCTCAATTGGGTTGTTTCTCAATCCGACTCAAATTTCCTTTTCATATATAATATTTAATGTTTACGCAAGACACAAGTATGGTGTGTGGGTGCAGTCCCTAAAGTTCACTGTACATGAGATTTAACATGGTATTTGTGTGGTATAACCATGACTCCTGATTTTCCGGAGCAAATTTTTAAATTTCTACTTCTTAACTAATTAACTAACCATCACTTGATCTGCTTAATGACCTTCAAAGCATTACAAGGAATGGCGCCAGCCTATATATCAGAACTATGTGTCCGACAAAACTTAAGCGATAGACAGCTTACTCTAAGGTCAGCAGATCAAGATGTTACTAATCGTTTAATCGAACTTTCTAGGTCAAATCGAGCCGTTTACTATGATCGATCTTTTCGTGTAACTGGCCCGCTCATTTGGAACAAACTTCCCTCAGAACAGAACTCAAACAGAATTCAGCCAAGTTCTTACTAATATCCAGAACTTGGCTGAATTCAAAAGGGCTTTAAAAACAAACTTATTTAAAAAATCATACCTTTCATGAATTTTTAACTCCTTTTCAAAAAACTATAATAAACCATGTTCCTCAATTTTACAGTAATTGTTTGGTTTCGATTCCCTCCTTACTATAGTTTTATGTGCACTCCGAATTTTTATTATTTCTAAACGTAAACTGTTTCCTGTTCTGTAGTATATTTTAGTTTTTAATGATTCCTGTTGAATGGCAACGTTATGGTTTCAATGGGATCAATATCTATTGTCATGTGCACTCACTATTGTTGTTAATATTGTTCTTTAGGAATTGCTTTGTATATACTGTATATTCTTTGTTTCACACTATTTAATCTATTTTGTAAGGACTCGTAAGGAACACTATATAATTAATCTTAAGCTTATTATAATTAAGCGCATTTGAAGTGAAATATCACAAAACTGCGCTATATAAATACTATGTTATTATTATTATCACGTCTTTTCCCCTCAGGGGTAGACAAACAACTCGGTCTTGGCACACATTCTTTGCCTCACTCACATTCATACACACTCTTCTATTATACTGACTTTTGACATGGCCCGACTCAAGTATCTGATTCACTTGATCGTGCCATGTCTTCCTCGGGCGTCCCCGACTTCATCTACCATTCACATTTGCGTCATATATAATTCGTACACTACTGTCTTCGTTCATTCGCTCTTCATGCCCAAACCATATTATCTACTTCTTTGTATACAAAAATTTGTTTGTAGATTGAATGTTCATTCCAAAAATCGTAATTAGTGAATAATTGTGTACGCAGGTGTACACGGCATTTGCAAGAAAATGTTATTTGTTTAATTTGTGTTATTTCGCAATAAATTCAATTAAAATAATACATAGTGGAATTACGGCAAGTTCTAGAGTAGTAAATACTTTCAATAACTCCCTGGTGAAAGATCACCATTCAGAATCAAAACGTTGCTTGAAAAGGCTTTAGTCATGTTTGGTGACCAGATATGAATAGTCAGGTACTTCACCTTCCTCCTCCCAACTCCTTCCCATCCCCACCCACTTCAGCCTCATGACAACCCCAATTGGGGATGTCGTAGTCTCAGTCTTGAGCGGATTACTTGAAAAAACTAGTTAAATGAATATACCTTTATTTGTGGCGTAGTATGATGACGCACGTTACCTACATTATTTTTATTTATTTAAAAAAATTATTGATTTTAAAATACCATCATTTTAAACTTATATATTATTTCAAAATTTTCATAATAATCATTCATACTCGATTTATTATTATATTTTATCCTAAAAACCAAGAAACAATAAGGCACAACAATGGTATTATTATGTATGCACCAAATTCGTTAGTCAATATTTTACAACTTTTTTTACGTATTTATTCAAAACACAAATGATTTATCTAACCTGCAGATTTCTTCTCTTATTATAAAATTTAAAAGAAGACCGAATGAATTCTATGCTTAGTTACATATTATTTAATTCATGCTATCTCGATCTTTTTCTAGAATATTTCCCAGTCTGAGTAATGCAGTAATTTCACTAGTTTAGCTTGTTGTGTATGACTACTGGCAGCGAGTCAGTCCAGTGAGCACTGTGGCGATGCGAGGATGATGTACCGACTGCCGCTGCCGGTGTGAGGTGTAATAGCGTCGTGTGGCGTCGCGTCGCGGCGCTCAGCGTAATGGGCGTCTGCGGCAGCGGGACTTTGGCGTCGGAACAACTTAGCACCGCAGCTTCCAATTAGTCTGACCTTATTATCGCCTGGGAATAAAGCGTGCAGCGAGCGAGCGTCCACTGTTTCCGCGTCTATTATTCTATTTCCACACTTCTAATTTTGCACTTTCTTTATCAACGGCTTGTACCTGACCAATAACTATTTTGTGCTGAATACTGATAAGCTTTTCCCAAATATTAACCATTCGTCCCTAAAAAAAATATTTGAGCGCCAAAAGTTGGGCATATAAACACCACCGGTTACTAAATAAGTAGGTAACTGTAATTTGTTGATAGTTATCTAAATATGTAATATTTACATGACATCTACAGGTACGGGGGCTCCATCGAAGTTAAGTTTGCCTCTCAGAAACTGGGCGTACTGTACAGGGCCTACAAATACTCTGATAGTACACGACTGCTAACCCTGAACAAATCGCAAGTGCGCCCCTTGCTTGCATCTATGGTCTGGATTCCCAAAATACTTGAAAAAAACCGTGGACTCGGGCAGAAAAGAGCGGTTCGATTGATAGATTCTCCCATCGTAACCAACGGATTGCAATCTTTAGAACACAAGCTTCGGGTGAGAATGCTTTTTGTCGGGTCTTTGCTTCTGGTGAGAATGTATTTATTCTACCGGTATTTAATTGGAAGATGCTTCTAGGATCTAACGTCATTGATCTCCTCCGCATGAACACGCTAAACGCTCGCCCAACATATGAATACGGTTGACATTTGTCACATGATAACGGGTCGCTTCTTCGACTTGTTCTTGCGTTCAACAGCTCAGCTGTGGAACGATTTGCCGGCCTCTGTGTTTTCTCCCTCTTCCAAGATGTGTCCCTTCAAGATTAGATAGATTATCTACAGCATCTTTAATGACGATATAAGCCTTGAGGGAAATTATTTTCCTTAAGGTCTCCTGTGTGGATTTAGAGGAAAAAAAATCTTGGTTGATGGTCATGTTTTTCACCCCTTCTGGGATCCTCGCTGTTTTCCTTTCTTTTAATTATCTTCACAACTGTAATTATGTTCCCTATTTTTGGTCCCTATTCGTGTTGTGTTTACACTTGTTTTCCTAGTTTGACTCCTACTTGTGTTCCCAGTTTATCTCGCATTTTATAGCGCTTATCCAAATTTACTTAATCTCAACACTTAACAACCGTTCTATTTTATACTGAAAGTTACAGCTATCTTAGTTAAGTACGTCGTTAGAGCGAAGAAATCCAACCGGGTGGATGAGAATGGGCAAATAAAATAATAAAAAGGGATATTGTGAAATGTTGGGAAAAGTTTTATATACTTTGGCACTGGTAGTAGCTTTTAGTAATTTAATCAAATTATAAATTATAAGTAATAATAATAATACTTGGACGATTTATATAGTGCCGTTTTTGTGAAAAATCACCTCAAGGGCGCTGTACAAACTTATAATACATTTCTAAAACCTAGAAAAACTCAAGCTAGACAAACAGTTCAAAACAACTTGTGGCTAAAAATTGCATACACCGGTTCATTGATCACCGATACGAAAATATATGTACAATGTTTTGACCAATGAACGCGATGCTGCCTAAAAATTAATGAATATAGGACCATACTTACCTGGGAGGTCGCTTGAAATTAACACTGTATATTGTCTATTTAAAGAAATTTAAATAGAGTTTGCACGCAGAGGACATAATCGTGAACACATGTTATTTAATCCTGAAAAATATTTTTATATTTGTAATATATTCTTTAATGTATATGTATATATATTCTTTAATGTAATATAACATTTAATGGTAGGCAGTGGGCAGTGAGTAGTACAATGATTTGATCTTTCTAAATGTGATTCATCAAGAGACAGATTGATGTGTAAGGGTTCGAGTAATTTTAATTCAGTAAGAAAAATGTGATTAAGACATATCATAGGCAATGCAAGTATGATTCTCTCAGAATAGGATGTACTTATATTAAGGGTATGAGAGCCCAAAAAGGTAGGTTTTTAGTTTGGACCTTAACTCTGTTGGGTTTTTTATGCATCTTAATTCCGGGGAGAGTCTATTCCAAGCCTTAGGCCCAGATACTCCGAAAGCACGATCTCCATACTTAGTATTTGGCTTTCGTTTAGGTTCTTTTAGTATTAATCTATATGTGCCAGTTACGTATTCAACCAAGTATCTCCTGCCTTTTCTAACTCCCTTCCCCTAATATTGATATCACAATATCTCGCTTCACTAACTCTACCTCTGGTAGGTACTTCCTGTTTTGCTTCACGCCTAAATTGCACCGGAATTAGATTATCCAGCGCTTGTTCCTGTTACATTTTCAACCTAAAATAATTCTATCGATTTCCTACACATTATTAGCAAGGATAATAATATTGATACGTAATATAGCAGTACTTTTTTTACAAAATATTGTTTCGTAATGTGAACCCCTATTGGGTGCTTACCCATGCTGAGTCCCCATTTTACATGATTGTGAGATACAAAATATATATTAAAACGGACTGCATTGAACTCAAATTAAAGTGAACGAACTTAAATTAAAAAAGAAACAAGTTCTGCGAGTATTTTTATTATCGTGACAGTTATTTCGGTTTACAACGCCATTTTCAAATTGAGGGTAGACCACTTTTAGACGACTTGTTTATATGATTATAAAAATCAATTTTGAAGGTGCCGAAATTCTTTAAACCGATTTACGGAGAAAATAATCGTGACAATAGATTCTCTATTTTTGGGGGTGCTTTGAAATCTGTTTTCTCCACATTAAATGTTAATGTGTTCCTACTTGTTGAATAATGACATGATTGTTACCTTTGATATTAACCACTATAACACAAATAACTTAAACTCACGAAAAACCGCGATATCTGACTTTGCTTATCAAGAATTAACCTTAAAACAAAAGAAATACAAAAAGATATTTTTATTGTAAAAAAATATTATATTTTGGCGGGCTGGATATTATTGCCGAGTTTGGCGGCCATTAATACTCTTTGTAGATACTTACGTGGACTCCAATCACGTTGCCAAAAGGATGGCCGGTGTGTATTAAATAAAGAATATTATAAACATTTGACTTTGTATTTATTGACTTAAACTTCACAACCGACACAGATTATTAATTTATCAGAAGGATTCGAAATATGTGGGGAAAGATAGCGTTAAAAAAACGACTAGCCGTCCGAGCCGCGAGACGAGAATGAATAGGCAGATTCAGCGTGCGGAAAGCGCGGGGATTTTGTGTTGCCTGTAGAATAAAATAAATTATAAGGCTATTCAACGCATACGCTGACATTCGCCACAATATTATAGGTAGGTATTTTATAGCAACCTATGATATAATATTTTTCACCCACAACCGAAATTAGATTAAAAAAAACATAAACAAAAATGTCGTAGAGGTACAATAATTTAAAAAGTGAATTTTAATGTCTGTGAGTGAAGTACAATAAGGCCGTTGAAATAGGGGTAATTGTATTCAAATCCAAATTTAAAATAAAATTTTACGATTTTGTTCGTAAATACGCACGATGAATCAAAATCAACGGTTTTTTTCGCATTATCGTAGCTATCAATCTGAAATTATTATTTACAATTTTTAACAATCTTATTATTTATTTTATAATAGAAGTGATTAGATATCGCCGACTTCCTTCTTAAATCGATGACTAAACTAGATTGCAAACGTGTTTTACTAACGACAGTTTAATACGCAAAAGTGCAAATCATTTCCATCTAATAGGCAGTGAAGCATTTTGTTTACTTTAAACATTAAACGGACAGAATTTATAAAAACGTTTTAGCCTTCAGGAAATTCCACTCTATTTTTCTACTAATAAAGTAAAAAGTAAAATTATGTCTTATTAGGTGTGTAATTATGTATTGCTCCGGATCACATAAGCTTTGTATAGAATTGTCCGGGAAAATAATTATTTACCTTTAAAGAGCATTTTTATAGTTTTAAAATGAAACTTGCAAAACCTGTTTGCCAATATTGTAGTGAATTGCGAAGTTTTACCTTACTCAGTGAAGTTCTAACGTACCGGACTTGTTCCAGAGCCTATTTTACGAACTCTAATTAAGCTGTTGCGTGCTCGTGCTTAGAATATTATTTAATTATAAACTGTTAAACTCTTAACTGATTCAGATTACCTACACGTGTCAGTTCTTACTTTATATTCCCAATGAATTTAAAGAAATGACTGTCATTTCGCTAATTGAACATTGAAAAATGTACACAAAGCATTTTTACCTCGAAGGGCGTAACGACATTAATGCGTAAACATATTTACGTTTTGTGTGATGTTTCATGAACATACTTATTTCCAAAGAGTATGGTGTATTGATGTACTTCGAGAACGAAATGAATGGAAAATGCATAAGAAACCTTGAGCACTGTAACTAAACAGATCAAAGTCATTGTATCTTTTATAACTAATGTATTATTTATGTTTTCTTCCTTTATGCTATAATTGATTGGATACTAATAGGTATTTGTTTTTCTTTTCAGGTAAGTTGAAGCCTTTTTAATCTCCACACGTATCATCCACATTCTGCAAGCTGGTGTAAATTGTATGTAGTTTATTCTTAATATTTATAAATTTCTACTATTTTTCAATGTTTTTTTTTATATAAATACTTTACGTATATACTTTTCATTCATCGGATAATTTGTATAGTGTCGTCTTCATGAAAATGTTCTTCTATTTCCCACATGTTTCCCAACTTAATAAGAATCTGTATAACAAGGATCAGCCCACGGAGTTTTCTATTCTAATCTCTGGCGCCAATTCTATGGGGATCATTTGAAGGTCTTTGTTGTAGTGACTTAACTCTCTCGGCTTTATTCAAATGCGCATTTCTCATATTCCGTATTCCCGCAACACCCGAGAGGTTTAATCCGCGCAGAATCTAGGATAGAATATACAAATATATATATATGAATTCTGAAACTTTGCCTTTAAATCAAAATTAAGCTTTCCATTGTTGATTAAGAAATTTGCAACAATGTTTCGTTTTTACTCTCTTTTTTACGGGTAAGAACTTGGAAATAAATATTTAATTTGTTCAATGATTTCCTACTTTTATTGGCGTATATAAGCTACAACACGATTTATTTTTACTGTTTTATATTCGCTTTAAAAACTTTTTAATGCTGAACATTTTTATGCCTTTTACTTGCATCTGTGAGAAATAATGCTTACGAAATAAATAATTTTTATTTTATATCAATTTAATGAATATTTAAATTAAAACCATTAATTCAAGTTGGAATGCCATTATAACTTGACGATAAAAAAATACGTAACTTTGCATCCTGATTTTTTTTAATTTGAATATTTCCTTAGTAAACCAGTATAAAGAAAACCAAGTCTAGGTATTATAAACTACTTGAACTAGAAAATAATTATGTAAGTAGTGTTTTATCGCAAGATTCTAGTCCTATACGTTTTTAAGATTATCTTAAAGTTTTGGTATGTCTATTTTTGATACTGTTACAGTTCGTGGTGGAATTCCATTGTAATAACATAATAAAACACATATAATACTTATTTCCACTAAATTTATTTTTACCGTAACCAGTTTCAGCCTGTTAAAGTCAGACTGGTACAAATAATTCTTAATCTACAGTTTATAAAAAAAAACATATGGGGGAGAGGGAGGGGGTTAGTTTACAAGGATTTTCTTCAATTTATATGGTTTTTCCATATTTGTTGTCATGTCTTTGACGATTTAATTTTGTTATTTAGCAATGGCTATCGGTTTGAAACCGATATGGAACCGATGGAAATAATTTTTATGTGTTGTTTTGGTATGTCTTATTTTATTTGGTTTTATGCCCAACCGGGCTTTTACATAAGAACAGAATGTACCTACCTAACGAGCTGTCGAAAATTATACAAAAAGGCCATGAACTAATGTTAGTAAATCGTGTAACAGTTACATAAAATAAAATAGAAACTAAAACAATACTTAGACAAATCGATAAAACTACATTACCTAAGTTACTCTAATTTGTAGGGTTCAACAAATAATCTTATGATCCATTCGTTTCGGATATTATTATAACTTTCCACCATATAGCTCATGATGTTGCGTTGTGTACGAGTTCCTAGAAGTGAATTAAAGCAGGCATAGTATAGAATCTAGCAGCAGGAAGTTCGTTTTAATTATAAACGTGAATAATTGGTCCGTCCCATTCTGTCATACAAACCAACTCCTGCGGATCGCTGCTATGGACTAACAAACAGTTCTCGGGAACGGTGCTGAATGCTTTTGGAACTATGCAACCAGAAATGAGGGATTATTGTTATGAAATGATGTAGATTTAGAGGAATTTAATTATTTTATTTTATCTACTTTATTGTCGGTGATCTTCTAGCTGAGTCATTGAAAACAGCTTAGCTCACCATTGTAGTAATGTTATGATTCTATTTAGTTATAGTGCATTTAATGATTTTACCATCATTAAATGCATTATAGTAGTAAATATAGTGCATTTAATGATGGTAAAGGTAAGTTTGCATAGTGAAATAAATAGGTATTTTACCCCAAGTACACTTCCCTCTAATAGCTACCTGCGAATATATACATTCACATAATATGTATGTGTGGTAAAACCATGTATGATCGTGTGTGAAATGTGGAGATCTGCAAAGAATGATGTAATCATAATGAGTAAGATTAAGAAAGGGACCCTCAGATGGTTTGGTTATCTAGAGTGAATGAACGAAGAAAGTAGTGTGAGAAGAATATGTGACGTAAGTGTGAAGTCGGGGACGCCCGAGGAAGACATGGCACCATCAAGTGAATCAGATACTTGAGTCGGGCCATGTCAACACTCAAATAATAGAAGAGTATGTATGAATGTGAGTGAGTCAAAGAGTGTGTGCCAAGACCGAGTTGTTTGGCGGTCCGTCCTCTCTGCCTACCCCTGCGCCTAAACAATGCCTGTAGCGGTTGTCATAAGAATCCATATCTGAACGCATTTTTTTTAAGTATATTTTATTTTGTTGTAAAATTTGACATTTTATATCTAATATATTCTTTTCTAAAACTACTGATGATGAACTATCTTCGTGTATTGATATCTCTACGTCTTGTTTGCAACGCAGCCGATATATCAATAATTCCCCCAAGATCGATACGGTTCACTCAATATCCGGTGATGATTCAGTATAATGAATTGCCGGAGCTGTCACTCAAAGTCATTTATTGTTTTTAAATTAGTCGACTGGCGCTATCGAGTAGTACTCAATACTCAATGTACATCAATAGTAGTTGCAACGGCTACTAGTTCGTCGAAGGCCGTATAAGAGTTATTAATAATTATTAATGGCTTAGAAATCATTAACTGCTCCCGATACAATGCTCTCCTCTTGGACGGTTCAATAGTTCACGGTTTCTCCCATTCAGCATTTATAAAATGGTTAAATGAAGAATGAGGGAGTTATGTAAGTCTTTTTAAATATTACAATGCTCTCGTGATGCAATGTTATGTTCTGTTAAATCGTTTAATACCAGGAAGGAAATGTACTATATTTCTTAAGCTGTAAATAATGTTTTAGATAACGATGAAATAATGCACTCCATAGCTTATTCAAGGTTTTTTTTCATACGAGGAATAACAAATTGTGATTATGTAATACCTGCAATACCATTATATGGTCAGTTGACAGGTGTAGGACGAAAACAATTTGTTTTTTCCTATACGGCTCCTAATGAAATATTAACATTTTGATTTAACCCCTTACTTAATTTGATTCAGGCTTATTTTGTCGGAAGGTCAAAAGAATTCCGCTTTGCAATACAATCAAATAGTTCTGAACGCATCCGAAAACTAAAAACCCTTTTTGAAAGGTGATGAAATACGCTTTCGAATCTTATAATTCGACATAAACATATAATTTTTATATCATTGAAGACGATAACACTAATAATCTAAACGAAAATATGAAAGAGAACAAGACACAGAAAAATAGAAAAAAGACAACGGTCGCAACTATACGACTAGGCCGGTTAGACCAGAGGTTCTGGGTTCGAGTCCCAGTTGCGACCGTTTTTTTCTATTTTTCTGTGGCTTGTTCTCTTTCATTTTTTCGTTTAAATTATTAGTGTTATCTTCTTCTTCAATGCTATTGTATTACATTTATGGAAATAACCTTTAAAAATTATTAAAAAAAGGTTGCACTTATAAAAAAAAATTAATATAATTTTTAATATGAGAATTTAGAATACAAACATAAAAATGTTTTAAAATGGCTCAACTTACGTTTTTTCTAAATAAAATTGCTGATAAGGGGTCGTCCATTAATCACGTGATGTTTTTTAGCAGCTTTTTGACCCCCTCCCCCCCCCCTGGTGATATGTGGTGAGGTTTTAGGCTAACTCCCCCCCCCCCCCAAAATCACGTGTATTTTTTTAGTACAAAGTATAGGACGTTCACCTTTAAAAATCGTGCGTTCAATGAAAAATAAATACACGTGATATCTCATTTTACCCCTCCCCCCCCCCCTCGTGATGTTTCGTGATTTTGTTTCGACCCCCCCCCCCTCGCCCTTTCGAGCCTCACGTGATTAATGGACGACCCCTAACGATAAAATTAAAAACACACATTTTTTATTCGGCAAATTTATTTTAAACGTTATTGTCGACTCACTTTTTTGAATATTCATGTAAAAATAATTAATTCAAATTTTCATAATTTTTTTGGTAGTTAATATTTTTAGTATCGTTAATATCGCTAGTTCATAATATTTTTGGTGATTGGATTTCATTAGTTTGATTAATTACAGAGATGGTCGTAAACCGTTGAATGATGTGTTTGTTTGCCTACGATTGCCGTGTTCAATGCACTGTGTTTTGTCATTTAACAAACGAGCCAGCATCCAGAACAATGTCAGTACTTATTATTGGTAATACGTGAATTATTATCGGATGTAGTTATTATCGGTAGTACGGTGTGTTTTGTTAGGTTTGGAGTTCGGACATGCCACAAAGCATTAATCTTTTATTTGTATTAAATTTAGTGTTTGCGGTCTTCAAACATGATCGCTTTCAGTACGAAAATCATGGCCGAATGGACAATTTACCTCTTTAATGTTTACATTAAATCTGGCTTTTGTCATCCCATTGTCAATAGCTGTTTCTCTCTTATATTCTAAGAAAAATACAATAAAAAAGTAATACCAACTTTCAATAGCACTTACTAAAACATTTCATAAATATTTTAATAATGCCTAAGCCAAGCCCTTGACATGTAACTTCATTGTTCCATTTTTTTCTAAAGAAGAACTTTGTTTATTGCTGTTTTTTCTACTTAATGACTATTGTGGTTAAAGTAATCTTTTCGCCTCCTTTTCAATATATCGTTTGCCTAAAGTCCAAGGCCTAAGGGCGGATAAGAGTGAAGATAAATGACCACAAGTTAAGCAATTCACCCACTATCGAAACCTTGATATTTTTGTAACGATTCATTTAGTAAATCAATCATAAAATGAATGAGCAGTATGAATAATGGTTGATGAACATTAGCAAGTTGGCGCTGGGTTATTTGAATATGGCCCGGTAGATCAGTTGATTATAAGCTAGGCTTGGTTGGATTGTCGAGCTTAGCACAGCTTGGAACATAATCCGTATATAGGGCGAACGCCTAGATGTCACCAATATTACGTGTTTGTCTATGAATTTAATACAGGAACGCCTAGATGTCACGTATTTGTCTATGAATTTAATACAGGAATGTGTTTTTTTTTTAAACAAATCTACTGTCCAGAGTGGTAGATCTATGCTCTCTACTGTCTGCATCGAAATCGTGATATTGTGATCGCGATCTTTCAAAAACGACGGCAGTTTATTTGTAGGTGGGTTTTATATACGAGTTAATTGATAAAGTTCCCCACTTCAATCAGCACCGTGTTTGTCTATGAATGTAATACAGGAATGTGTTTAAAAAAAAAAAAAACAAATCTACTGTCCAGAGTGGTATATCTACGCTCTCTACTGTCTGCATCGAAGTCGTGATATTGTGATCGCGATCTTTCAAAAACGACGGCAGTTTATTTTTAGGTGGGTTTTATATACGAGTTAATTGATAAAGTTCCCACTTCAATCAGCTATGTATATGGGAATACACTAATTTTAATTAGTATTTGTTTTGCTAGAGTCAGTGCACTATTAATGAAATTAACTGCTTAACTGTCCTGACGTTGAAACTTTTAAAATCCCTTATCAGACTATTTTTGATTGATTATATCAATTAATAACATCGTCATTCCTCATGGCTCGATTCATATAATGGTCCACACTTGTAAAATTAGACAATTTTACATAAATTTTTCAGTGGGAAGTATTCAATATTATTTACGTAAATGTCAGATTTGGCGTGTGACTGCTAGCGCCTTGGCGTCTAAAATATTAACTATTCTGCGGTTTCAAAGCTTGGGCGGTAGATTTAGCCCGCTTAAACTGGAGCGAGGAATGTCATACATAGCAAGGAAACGGACTGACTGATATATTGGGCCTATGAGTAGGTCTGCGTTGTGCTGATTGTTGAACTGTGAACGGCGGGGAATTAGCTCCAATTGCGGGCGGATGCAGCTGCCAGTGGGACCCGCCCTCCCTCCCCGCCCCCGCCTTCCCGCGCCCCTTGCAGCTATATTGAGATGTCTTTCCAAAGGCAAAGCTCAATAAGGACTCGTCATGTTTGAGTTCAAATAATTAACTTTTGGCCCAACTAAATGTTTTTACTTTTATAAATAATACACAGTATACCAATATTTGAATCCTGCATCCTGTAAAGTACTCTTTTCATACAAAATAATCACATTTTTTTATTATTTTAAATATTCCGATCTGTCTGGAGCCAGTGGGACGATGGGATTGCGGTATGTTGCGAGGTTGAAGAGAGTGGAGAGAGGAAGGAGATGAGATAGAGGAAGGAAGGGAATTCGGCTATTCAGATCTGGTCACCAAACATGGCTAAAGCCATTTCAAGCAATGTTTCAATTCTAGATAGTGGTCTTACACCAGCGCGATATTGGGAGTATCTTCCACTCTCGAACGTGCCGCAAATGTAACATATATTATTTTTTATGAATTAATTGTGAAATAACGCAAATTAATCAAATAATTTTGTTTATTTGCACACACCGGGATTCGATCCCGCGACCTTCGGTTTATGAGTCGAGAGTCTTACCCCTCGACCACTGAGGCCTTCATTACGTATAAATTCCAAGAAGCACTTTTCAAGGGATTTGTATTGCATCTACGTTAAAATTATGTAACAAAACGTTCACAGTATTTTCAGTTGTGCTTAACAATTGAACTGTGGGTTGACTACACTGCATCCCAATGGAACAAGTTAAAGGTTGCTTACAACAACGCATACCGTCAACTTTTCCGCCTACCGAGATACTGCAGTGCTACGGAAATGTTCCTGGAGGTACGAGTGCACACTTTCCGAGCACTTCTCCGCCACCGCATGGGAAGTTTATGGCGCAGACTACGCCAATCGAAGAATGCAATCATCACCGCCATGACTACCTGGTTGGAGTCCCCCCTGATGGCCCTCTGGAGACGGGAGACGATAAAATACCCTCCGTAAACAGCTGCATGAATTAATTTTACTGTTTATTATTATTTTTCTCATGTTGTTCATGCTTATTCGTTTTTTTTTTTTAAATTTATTTATATGTTGTTATTTACTTTATTTTTAACATTAACCCATTTTTTGTTTCAAAATATGGAATGTATTGCATTGCACTACCCCTGCATACATTCTGGAATAAACTTTTATTAATACGGTGCTCCAGATTTTATGTCCGGGTTGAATCTTTCCCAAATGAAAGACTAAACCCTTCCTCACACTTTTCCACAAATGAATATCTAGTAAATTAACGCAATGTAAGTGCACTATATAAGAATAAAACAATACAAGAACAATACGTCAATCAACCAGAAACATAATGGGAAAATATTTCACCGACTCCAGATATTTTCATATCGGAGGGTTCGGCTCTGATGAAATCCTAACTGGTCCGATAAATCCTACTGATCCCTCAATATAAATATTTAAAAAATCTTTCGTAATCCTACATGTATTTAAAATGACCGACTTTTGCATTTTTATGTACAAATTTTTTGACAAATCTAATACGCCTAAATTTTGAATGAGAGAGCTAGGTATAATGCCAGTAGCCGAAATAACAAATGGTAATATTTTTATAGTCTGAGAATGCCAAATTCTTTTAATTTCATTTCCTAAATCTGTATATTTTTTAATTTTTTCAGAAACAGTTTTCTGAATATTACAAGAATTTGGAATAGCGACATCAATGATATAAGTTATTTTCTTAATTTTGTCATGTAAAACTATATCGGGTCTATTATGACTAATTGTTCTGTCTGTCAGAATAGTTTTATCATAATAAATTTTATAAAATTCATTTTCTAAAAATGAATTTGGTTCATATTCATAATATGGTACATTACGGCAATCAATCAAGTTATGTTTAGTTACCAAACTTTGGTGAATTATTTTTAAAACTTGATTGTGCCTAAATGTATACTCGGACGGCGCTAATACAGAACATCCCGATATAATATGTTCTATAGTTTCCGGAAAAGCCAAACATTTTCTACATAAATCATCAATTTGATTTGCATCTTTGATGATATGCTTCCTATAATTTTTAGTATTAATGACTCTATCTTGTATGGCAAGCATAAAGCCTTCTATTTCTGCGCTCAACTCTCCAATACTCAACCATTTGTTTGACGAAAATTTGTCAACATATGTTTGGTTGAGATAATTGAAGTGTTTTGCGTGAAGAATTTTATTTGACCAGGAATCTAATAATTCCTGGTTGGTATTTATAAGAATGCTGGCATTCTCGTCGTATAAATTTAATGGTGAAATATTTCTATCTGCCTTGCATATTATTTTGTGCATTTCTGAACTATCAGCTTTCCTATGGAAAAAATTTCTTAGCATTTCTACCTGATTATGTTTTAAAGATGTTATTTTGACTATACCTCTACCTCCCAAATTTCTGGGTAAATTAATACGTTCTATAGCTGAATTTGGATGATGGCAATGAAATTTAGTTAATGTAGTTCTAATTAATCGTTCTAAGCTATCTAAATCTGTATTAGACCATTTAATTATGCCAAATGAGTAAGTTAATAGAGGTATTGCCCAAGTATTTATCGCCTTTACTAAATTTTTAGCAGATAGATTGCATTTCAAAATTTTTCTGATCCTACTTTTAAATTTAATCCTAATATCATTTTTAATACTAGTATGATCTAATCTATTTGATTGCGGATATCCTAAATATTTATAAACCTCACCCCCTTTCATACTTTCAATTTTGAAATTTCTAAATATACCCTCGTCTCCATCTACAATTTTACCTTTCTCTATATGGATCGTTCTACATTTATCTAAACCAAAAGTCATTTTAATATCATCTGAAAAAATTTTAACTACTTTAATCATTTTCTCTAAATTTGGTTCAGAATTCGAATATAATTTTAAATCATCCATAAATAATAAATGAGAAATTATATTTCTCTCTCTAGTATTACCTTTAATTTTTATTCCAAACTTGCTTTTAATTAACATTTTAGATAGAGGATTTAATGCTAAGCAAAACCAAAGAGGACTCAATGAGTCTCCTTGAAAAATCCCTCTTTTTATTGAAATGCCCGGTACTATAATTTTCTTATCTTTCAAATTCAAAAGCAAATCGGTATTCCAAAATGCCATAATTTTTTCCAAAAAGCTAATAATAATTGGGTTAATTTTGTATATATTTAAAACTTTTATCAGCCACGAGTGCGGGACACTATCATAAGCTTTTTGGTAATCTATATAACAAATATGTAAATTACGTTTTTGGGTTTGAATCTGTTTTAGAATTACAGAATCAATAACTAATTGTTCTTTACATCCCATATGTTTTCTGCGACAACCTTTTTGTTGTTCAGATAAAACATTTTTTTCATCTAAATGAGTGTATATTAAATCTGTCAAGCAAGAGGTTAAAATTTTATATATTGTCGGTAAACATGTAATGGGTCTATACTGAGAGGGATTATTAATATGTTCGCTTTTAGGCAACATATAAGTAATGCCCTTAGTTAGAAAATTTTGAGGTTCTCTGACAAATTTTGAAAGATTTTTTGCCAAAAGGGGATGTAAAGTAGTCAGACGTTTATACCAAAAATTATGTATCCAATCGCAACCCGTGGCTTTCCAATTATGAGTATTTTTTATAATTTTGGCTAACAATTCAACCGATATATCAGAAAAACTCATTTGTTCAATGTCTGAACAATTGAGTTCTTCATTTTCTATCCACGGACCTGACTCATTATGTTTTATATCTTTACTCCAAATATTTGTCCAAAAATCGCGCATATCTGATTCAGATGGCAACGGATTATTATTATTCGAAATAATATTTTGTTTATCGTCAAGTTTGGAATAAAATATTTTCTCATTTTTCTGAAATAATCTGTTATTATTTTTTTATTATACGTATAATTATATCTTTTTAACCTACTAGCTTTTACACCTAATTTTTGTTTTAACAAATCTAATAAATCATTGATTATATTTTCATTATTATTACTACCAATGCTATAACCAAATTTTCTCCCAATTACATCTACATGTCTCAAAATATTCCTACTTCTATTTCCATTTTTATACTCTATTACTCTAGCTATGCTGCTTCTTAAAAATACTACATCATTTTCTAATCTACTCTGCCATTCTGGTTTTCTATAATTATATGATCTATCATCAGAAGACGTTAATTTAACTCCTAACCTGTTACATATAGTGATAGCACTAGCATACACTATTGTATGAAGATCTAAAAAACTAATGTCATCAAATATAATTTTTATTTTTAATTATTATTATTATTATTATTATTATTACGTAGGTATATTTTCTTGCGATATACTCATTTCTCAAGCTAAGCCTGTGTGTTTCTTTATGGAAACATAATATTATTATGTATACATCTTGCGTTGAGGTAGGTACGATCAAGTCACACGTAAGTCAGTATCTAAATATTGGTGACGTCACACTCGGTGACGCAATTGCGTCTCACCGCACGCAATCATTTGAGATCAGAGATGGCAATATTTCTGCAATGGGAAAAGCTTGAAGAAGCGCAAATGTAATGATAGAGTTAATTGGATCTTTCATAATTAATTGCCTAGTTTTATAATTAACTAGCTTGCTACCCGGCTTCGCCCGAGATTTTGGATTGATAATTATTAAGTATAGAAAACTGATGTAGTATTATATTAGAGTTTTATCTTTGATTTGTATAGTTTTTTTTTTTACATTAACTCCACACAGGAGGCCCTGAGGAAAATAATTTCCCACAGGGCCTATGTCATCTTTGAGAATGCTGTGTGGAATGTCTTTTTGAGGAAAGGAAGGAGTAAACATGGGTCTTGAAGAGACCCATGTTGTAGGAGGGAGGAAAAACAGAGACCGGTAAATCGAGATAAATAAATAAGCCGAGCTGTTAAACTCAAGAACGATTCGTAAAAACGACCCGTTTTCCTGTGACTAATGTCAACCGTGTACAAATGTTGGGCGCGTGCTTGGCGTGTTTCCCGACTATAGTATCTGAACATATTTTGAAGTACCATTTTTCATTATTGAAAATATTTGCCAAGATAAAAATAGTTGTTGAATTAGAAATTCATTCGATGGTAGATACCTATCGAAAATCTCAGTATCGCCCTGAAAAATCCCTATTCGGGATCGAAACATATCTTAAAATGGCTTTAGCCATGTTCGTTAACAATATTTGAATATTCGGTTACTTCTTATTCTTTGTACTAACTACCGTCTTCTTTACCTCGTCACCCCGTAAAGACTCACAACATATCCTTATTAGGAATGACATAGTTCCACTGTCTCCGGGTATTTTTTTTGCATTAGATTCACACCGGGAGGCCCGGAGGAAAAAAAATCAGTCAGGGACTCTGTCATCTTTGCGGATGCTATGTTAAGGTTTTTTTTAAAATAAGTAATGGATGTTCTAGGAAGGAACAAGGTTTGAGGGTGGGTAGGAATCTAGGGATCAATGTATATAGTCCAATGTATTAACATATGAATCCTTCCTCCTGCGGTGCAAGGCAATGAGTCTGGAGGGTCCGGTTGGAGAGGTCTGGGTTAGGACTCCCTCAACCAGTCTCTCGATTCGGCCCGCTACGTAGTGGGTGGGCAATCGCGTTCGCCGCCAAGACCAAAACAAATCTCGCTCCATGAACCCGGGCACCGCTGCTTAGCCATCAAACGTAGCGAACCACTTGGTTTGACCTACGACAGAGGTGTAGAGAGGAACTCTTTTGGGGTATAAATAAGAATATTTCAAAAGCTGTGCCAATTTCATGATGCCAGAACCAGAAGATATTTTTTAAGATTGCATTAATTTTATTAATTCGGGATTTACCCTTTCCTTGCCATTCATTTTCGTTTTGGCTTTATCATTTTTTTAATTTGGTGATTTATAATGTGTTCCGTGTTTTTTTCGTCTTGACATTTCGTTTAAAATATTAATTATTTGGAAACTGAGGTCGGCAACACTTCACTTTTTAGTTAATTATAGTAAAACCACCCACATGCATATTCCTAAAACTGGCTTAGGTTCCGGTTGTTTCAAAAGACGCTTATTGTTGGCAGCGGAAAATTATTATTGGTAATGTATTTATTGAATCGAATACTTGTATATATGTATTAATGTGAAGGAGATAAAAAGTCAAGACCGAGTTGTTTGGCTAATAGTTAATTAGTTTGTTATGTATTTAGGTTTCAAAAGCTTCAGACATTGCGAACTAAGAACCATTATATTAATAGTGTTCAATGTATTGAAATAACTTGTTGAAACTTAAGAACGTCGGCGTCATAAAAGAAATAAAAATAAGATAGGTAAATCCGTGTAAACGGAGACGCGAAAGAGAAAGGTTGGAAAAACCTGACTATTTATCCACGACTTTTGCAATTTCAAGCAATATTCCGATTCTGAATGATGGTCTTTCACCAGGGTGATTCTGAGAGTATCTACCATTCTGATCATTCAATGATTAGCTAAATATTTATGTTTGATTATTGAAGGCACTGTAAATTAAAGAAACTGTATGAAACAACTACCAACATTATCTTCATTTTCTTAACGCACGTTTTTATTGACTGCTATCTTTAATACCATTACAAGATTTCTCCCGAAATAAATGCAATCTAGATAGTGTGTTGGATAAATATATCCATTTTTTTTATTTTAATACGCTACATCTATTGACTTTTCTGCAAGTCTAGGATGAATGTTTAATTTATTTTACACTTATTTACGTACAGTATTTACAATTTGAGGTTTTACTCATTAATTTCTTCCAAAAAGTTATAAATATTTATGTTTAGTTACTTTCTAACTGTGAATACAGTCTGAAGATTTATTAATAAGCTATTCTAAATTACTGCAACTATAATTTATATGTTATTATATACCTACCCATGATTCAATTTAAAATTAATGTGAATTTTATAATCGTATTAATTTATCGCTTTATTTCAAGGTGAATGCTCTGCAAATTTAGTTATACATTTCCGGATCTACCTCTTTTAAGTCGATCTATCTTTTATTAAAATTATGAAATTATCATCTGCGTACATACTGCAGACTATTATCTATTGTTGCAAGATGGTTTTTTAGACTATAATTTTGTCACTTCCAAGTTGGAAACAACCTCCACTACAATACCTACCTCAACTCTTTCACAGATACTGTGTATTAAAATTATTATAATTATTTTTTTTTTAATTTACTTCTAACTTTTTTTAGAGACACACTATATTAAAGACAGATTTCTATACGCACCACACAAGACAGGAAGAAAATATTCGACTAAAAGGAATGAATAAATTAACACAGAACTGTTTAATGTAAAAATTCTAGAGTTATTACTTAAAATATATTTAATGGTCATCAATCTTGATTAAGCCTTTTTTTATTAGCCCAAGAATTTTTTTCGTTTTGTTCCACAATATAGGTATAATTATCATTACCTACCTATACCATATTCTGTCGATAGGTTAGAATATTTCCACCTTGCATTAAAAATTAAAACCCAAAGAAATGGAATATTTGTGAATGTATCCGAAAACTAAAAATTGTTTTTGAAAGTTGATGAAATACGCTTCAAAATTTTGTTATCAAAAATAACCATGTATTTTTTAAACATAAAAATTTTGAATGCCAACCTTAAAATGTTTTAAAAATGGCACATCAAACGTTTTTTCTTACTAAAGTTACTGGTAATGAAAAAAAACAATTATAAATATTTTCATCGTCACACTTTTTGTCGTTTCATGTAAAAATAATTATGACTCGATCGGAAACTTTGGTTTCGTACAGCTGCACATTTTAATATTTTTGTGGTTAAATTTTAGATTTGAATTTATAACGCGGTGTTTCATATGAGACCTGTAGATATGAATTGTTCCGAAAAACAAAAAAATTAAAAGGAGGGGTTAATTTTTAAATATTATTTTATTATAAAAGCAGAATAAAAACTTGTCAAAATATGAATAAAAAAACTTAAATGGCAGAAATATCTTAAGATTGAAGACCTAGCCAATGTGCAGAAACCTAAATTTATTTTTGATAAATCGGTAAACTAAGTTACTGCTCATCTTTTGGGAGATTTTAATTTTAGTGTATAATATGATGATCCACAAGTATTTCGTATCACAGTGTATTCCGAGTAGCAGCCCTTTACCTATAAATCTTATTCAAGGATTCTCATCACAAGATGACGTGATTTGTTGCCTCCTCCGGCTAACAAAGCCTTTATTTTAGCCTGTAAAGACGTACCCGCTGATAGCTCCGTTGAAATCTCTCCCTCTTTCGCATAGGCCACGTATATATCAGAAATAGTGGTCACGCGGAGCTCCCATCGGCAGGACCTCAACCCGTGTTAATCGTATGGCTATTGTTTATATTTTGGTTTCCATTCACGGTAGACTAGATACGGTCATTAGATTCGTGACGTGGGGGTCAACATTAAAAATGCAACATACAATAATATTATTATTTTAATTATAAAAAACGTACCGAACCATTGTTCGACAAACGGAGTTGGGAATATTTATAAAAAAAGGGAAACACCCATCACGATTCTTAGTATCAAATATTAATAATAATATTATAATGAACACGTAATTACATCAATAATTATAATCTGGTAGATAATTTGTGTAGCAGCTTAATTTGGATGTATGTAATCGGAAAATAACTGTATATTGTTTATTTTATTATTATTAATAACATCGTAGCCTTGGTTTTTTAAAGTTTAATATATGAAACCATTTAATTATTCTGTTGCAATTAACTGTTGTAGATCATAGATTTGGGCTCTTTTTTACTCTTTCTTTTATTTTTAAACGTTTAGGTATACGAAATAGGTATCAATTCATGGCTTTGTTTTTATTATCACAATGCAGAGTGGAAAGTAACCAGTAATCATAGTGCCAGTGCCTTAAGTCTGCCATTTAGTATTGTAACGTTACTTGAAATGACTTTAACTATGATTAATGACCAGATCTTGTCAGGTACTTTCTACCCCACCCTTCTTGTTCCCTCTACCACCACCCACAGACTCTGAATGGAAATACAAATAATAACATAAATTTTAATTTAATCAAATTATGTATGCATGTTAAATAACATTTTACCACGCTTAGTGATTTTAGTCTATGTCCTCTGGATCCAGAGCCAATGAGGATATCACTCCGTCAAGTAAGTTTTCAGATTGTGATAGTGTTGTCGGCTACCGTTGCTATAATTACCTATGTCTGCACAGTTACTAATCGGCTGTCTGTTCTGTA
The DNA here is from genome assembly GCA_917563855.2 of Limnephilus lunatus. Classification (NCBI taxonomy): domain Eukaryota; kingdom Metazoa; phylum Arthropoda; class Insecta; order Trichoptera; family Limnephilidae; genus Limnephilus; species Limnephilus lunatus. Next base: position 4,421,330 of record OU830599.1, read on the forward strand.
TCTTCCTGATTGCTACACTCTTGGTATACTGTTATTAGTAGGATTCTTTCATGTAATCTCGAGTCATTATGCGAGCAGATATGTCGGCAATGGTGTGAGTATGTTCTCTGAGAGACATGTGCTGTGTGCTGTGCTGGTCCTCCTGAAATAGGCATATCTCCGCGGAGGAGGCGTGACTGGTGTACCGCATTACACGGGAGTCACACCGCCTATTTATAGCAAGTCTAGCAAGAACTTACTCGCGCAGTTCAGCTACAAACTGCGACACGCGCTGTACACTAGCGACACTGTACACAATATCAAACAATAGTAAACATTATTATTAATTTGTATAGTACATGCCAAACTTTAAGACCGGCCTGAACATGGTACGATGCATTCTCGCGCAGTTACTGACTTTACAATGAACGTCAGCGAAAGAGAATGATGTGTAAAAACGTAAGTGCAACAGAGAAAGACGTAGGCGGGGTAGCATGCAACTTTTCTGTCCTCAAACTCGCATATTGTGAAGATTTCTGACCAACGTCAGGCTGGTCTTAAAGTTTGGCGTGTACTATACTACCTACCCAAAAGTTTGTTCAATGTACAGGTAAAAAACAGCTTAAATTCCAAAGGGGTGTAACAAGCCCAAAACTTGGTTTTTTATTCTATGTTTGGATGGAAATCTAACTAAATTGAAAATAGTGATTCGAAGAGCTATCTCTCGAAAATTTCAACAACTATTTAACCATTACGTCATTTCCTCGGAGATATATGTTGAAAGGAGGTACCAGTACAACTCTGTCTTTGCACATTCCCTTTAATGCATCATCTCATGCATACTAATTTGACTGTCCTAAAACGGGAATCCTCCTAGTTGGGCAGTCAAAAAATTTCTTAAATAATGTATATAAATGTATAATCTTTTACTAAATAAAATAAATAAATAAATACTCTTCTGTTATTCTAACTCTTGAAATGACCCCTTACTTATTTTTGTCGTGTCTTTCTGTGGCCTCGTAGACTTCTTCCACTATTCGGTTTCCCATGAATTCATTCACAATTTATATATTTGAGACTGGACGAATTTCGTCCTGTTACATGCATCTTGTACTTTTATCTTTTTACTAGGAGAAATGTGCATATACTACACTAACTTGTGCTGAGTATAGCTGGGGCCTCTTCGGGTAGCCATCCCGAGAGTTTAGAAAAGGAATAAAATGTAACCACCCACGAGTGGTGTGTAAGCAGGCGCCATCTGCCGGTTTTTATGTTTACGACGGTTCGCTGATTTTTTCCCATTCGGCGACAAGGGCCCCACCATGTTTACGCGACTCCGGTAGGTACTTACTTTCTTAGAAGCTTGCGCAGTTTCTTTGTTTTAATATTCTAAATTAGAATCTGGAGCCCTTTCTATGCGGGCGTTCGGTTCAAAGCTACGCATGCGGAAAGTAACACGATTCTAAGAATTTTGAATAGCATTGCGTTTCGTTCAAAGTTCAAAGGATAAGGAGATCAAACTTCAAAGATACCAACTGGAGTCGAATGACGGTAACTAATAAATAGGTATGCATTTTCTACGTCCCACTTACGATAGGATTTAAAAAAATATACGATATGGGATTACGGAATGGAGAAATAATGGTCGGGTTAAAAAATATTGTTTAGCTTTAAAATAAAACATTCTAACAAATTAATTTACGGTGTTTTCATCAGTGAAGCATTAATCTACTATGTAAGCTTAACGTGTCGTAAATAACGAACGTTAAATCTTGTGGATTTATAAAATATGTATGTAAATTAAACCAATTTTAATCTACCTTCCTGCAAATTTAAAATATTCAGATCGCTGTTTATAGCATGAGATGCAAAAACACGTGCAGCATCAAAAATACAACAAAACTGAGAATTATTTCAAATTAATAAATTACTTTGTTTTTACCACTATAATTGATTATAAAAAACCGACATGTTTCGTAAGCCAAGCTTACTTCATCAGGGTTTTGAGAATTATTTGTTGAATTAACTTATGTCTAGAATTTATACGCAAACGACAGCTAAATATCATATGTATTAAAATTGTACTTATATAGATGGATGTATGCTTTATAAAAACCTCGTCCCACGCGACGTGGCGCGAAAATTTTCTGCATTACAAAAAGTTACACCAAAACATAAATCAGTATAATATTTTGATTTTCGAGTGGGCGAATTCGACCACATTTTTTTATTGGTGAGATCTTAATTTATTCAAAAGTGAGGCAGTTATTTTTGTTTCTTGTAATCGAGCTGAGTTACATATTATCTGGATTGAAAATCTCAGTTGCCCAGTGTCTGGCAATTTGCAACGTGTGCATAACTCAATCAACGATTCTAATTAAACAATTAACATACCAGTTATTTATTCTTATTTAATTTTACATTAGTCATAAATATGTCATCACGTACTGTTTGCCCGTCAAAAGTTCAATGCTTTAATTTGCACATTTTACGGCCGTCTTTTCTATGGTAATCTTATGCTAATGCTAACCTATAACTTAAAAAAAGCTACGCTAAAAAAATTAAACATTGGAATTTTTTTTATGAATTATATTTACGCAACAAAAAGTGAGTTGACGATAACCTTTATTTTGCACATGTCTTTTTACTTTTTTCGTTATCATTAATTTTAGTTAGAAAAAACGTAAAGTGAGCCAGTTAAATCTTTTGTTATGTTTGGATTCAAAATTGTGTGTGTTTCAAAAATTATAGGTTTATTTAAAATTAGAAAATTTGAATGCGTATTTCATCAACTTTGAAAAACAGTTTTTTGTTTTCGGATGCATTCAGAAATATTCCATACATTTATTTGGGTTATATTGCAAAGCAAAAATATTTTGGACTGATGGTTAAAAAGAAAACCACAATATTGGATAAGAGCTTTGAAAGTTTGCAAAAAGTCATCCAAGGTCAGTTAGGTCCTGGAGCTGAAAACTCCGCTCTTACATGTCATTTATTTGCATGCGTCATTTTGTCATTTATGACATGGGGGAGAGGTTAGAACGGAGCTATCAGCGGAACGCCTTTGGGAGTTGTTGGAAGTGCGTATGGTCTGGGCAGCTGTGCGCCAGATTGAAGTGGCGTACGGCGCAACTCAGCCACTACTCAAGTGGCAACTCTTGGCATATTTCTAATTGAATATTCCCATTAAAACGATAACAGAACATAGATAAACACCATCGAGATGCCCCGGGTGATTTATCTGTGTTCTCTCTGGCCTCAAAAATAGTTGCCCTTTGGACGCGATGGCTCTATCATTTAATTAATATTATTTTATGCGGAGTTAGTAGTTCTCGGAACCGGTTTTTCCGAGTTTACTCTTAATAATAATAATATTTGCAAGATTTGTGCAATGTCGTTTTGTGAATAATCACCTCAAGGGCGCTGTACAAATTTATAATATATGTATATGTATACCTGTAACTGTATATATGTATACAGACTGGACAAACCATTATAACAACTTATGGCTAAAAACAAAAAAATTGCATCCTGCGGTTCATCGATCACTATATGTACAGTGCATTTGACCAATGAACGTGATGCTGAATAAAAATGTACATATTATATTGTTTTATTTATATTCTTACTCCATATAAAAACAAGAAATGCTTAACCCTACGAACAAAACAATAGATAAATGGAATTCTTTAGAGGAGGCCTAACCTTCGCCCGAGAGAAGGATTCGATTCTTGCTTATGAAAATTTAAGATACCCATATTACATTTTTCGTAAAAAGCATTAATTATCATTTTTTTTACTTTTTATAATTCTGTAACATACATATTTGCAAGAAATAAAAGTATTTTTATCTATTTATTTATACTCTGTACAGGCAGAAAACAGGCAGGGTCATAGTTACCTGGTCACTTGAGAATCTGAGGTCTCCATCTGGAGAATTTGTAGTTTTTTGCACCACTATTGTTTGTTAGTTTTTTGTTTGACTGATCTAGATTGAATCGAAGAGAGACTATTCCCGGGGCGAGGAAGCCCGTACAATACCATTTCGCTCTCCTATCGCCCAGTTGTTGCTTGGATTATTATTGTGTAGTGTTTGCAATCGCTACCTTCTTTGACTTTTGCATGAAAACTCCTCCTGGTCCTCTCGGATGGTTCGCTGAAAGTATTGAGCAGTATTATTTATCCAATAAAAAACGATCCAAGAAAACTTAGGAAGAGACAAGAAGAGCCAAGAAAAGGTGAAAAATTCCTGGAAGTAGCACAAGGAACCAAGAAGAGGCCAGAAGAAGAAAGACAGAAAGATTAAAAAAACATGGCTCAGTAAAATCCTCTCTTCCTGTGCCAATATTGGCTTATTAGGTTGTCATGTATACCAGTCGATTGAACTCCAACCTCCTTCCTATCATCAGAATCAGTGCCCCTCTACCAGTTTTACTGAAACAGGAGTGCGTGCTCCTGATTGGGTATCGTAATAAAAAAGCAGCTCTCCTTTTCTGATTAAGACGCCGTAAATATTATTTTATATAGCTACTTTTAATTATTCCTGAAATTTTTTCATGTTTATCATTAAATTCTTCAAACTGAAACGACTATTCGATAAGCTATTACCGAATGGAAACCGTTTACCGGTGGCCAGTTTCCAGATTTACTTTTCCTAGAAATGTAATAGAGCTGCAATCAAGTGTTTTAAATCTCGCGGCCGACGACCGAGCTTTAAAAAATCCCCGCAGATTTGAGGTAAACGGATGTGGGGTAAATTTTTATGGTCCAAAGTAAAAGCATTTCTTAGAATTTAAAATTATCTATCAAATCGTGAATCTAAATGAGCACTATCGGGCCAAATTATAAATGAGTTAGTACTGCAACAAATATTAGATAGCTTGAACATTATTGCACATATTCACATCACATCAGAGGTTGGATATTTTCCCAATTTTTGCTTTATCAGGCTACCCCACAAGCTAATTTTTTTTGAACTAATGCTTTTCTGAACAACTCATATAAGTTTCATAGAAATCATTGTGACCCCCTTACCATCATGGTGATAGATAGAGAAAACACCACGCTTTATATTCAAATCTATAAGTTAACCATAAAATAATTTATACGTACAACTTAATGAAGCCAAAAATCCCGACTGCTGTTTAAAAAAAGCTTTTAAATCTTTGGGAAGTTTTTATTACTTATTTTTAAATGAAATGACAAAAAAGTGCTTTATAATACATGTGCTAATAAATATGTGTCCTTTTTTTCCTTATTAGTAATTTTAGTTTAGTAAGATGAGCCATTTTAAAAACATTTTATGTTTCCTTTCAAAAATTTTATACTTTTTTTAAAAATATACGTTATTTCGATTTATTTAATTTGAAAGCGTATTTCATCACCATTCAAAAACAGTTTTTATTTTTAGGGTGTGTTTAGAAATATTCCATTTATTATATCTTATGGCAAAGCGGAAATGTTTTGACATTCCGACAAAATGGGACCGAGGTCTAAAAGGTTAACTGTAATAAATCGTAAATTGAAAATAGACTTTATCCTATGGATAAGTTCTTAAGAGAATTGTGAAACACCCCCTAATAATGCCCTCGGAAGACGAAACATCTGTCACGATATAATATTATAATATATATAATATAATAATGGTTTTAAAAAAAAATCGAGAACATTTCTTGTATTTTAAATTACATTTCTTTTCTAGAATAGAGATTTTCGCGCGATTCGAGGAATGATTAACACAGAGAATTCCGAATATTACGGTAAACAAAAAATGGGTATTTCAAATTTCAATGTTCTTAGTTTGTCGTTCGGAATGTTTTTTTCAAGTTTTTTTACAAAAGTGTTTTTTTTACTGATTCATGTACAAAATTACAATTACTGCATTGAGAGTGACTCCGCAAACTCCCACAATTAATTATTTAGAGTGAAATATGTGTTTTATTTTTCATCGCATCCTACGCGGAATTGTTGCAAGTATTCTCCAGACTCAAGACTCAATGCCAACCGTGAATCACTTCTAACATGAAGTCCCTTTGTAGTTAGTACCGGCCTATTAGTTAACCGATAATTAATGTGCACTAGCAGTTAAAAACCCGCTCCGCAGGTTTTTGCTGCTAGGCCCTGCGGGCGGCTTTTAGTACGGCTTCGCCCAGTTTTAGTGTAGGTAACCATTTTATGAATCCGATAAGAACTGGTTCCAAAAATAGTCAGTTCCTCGGATCCACTGTGATCCAGCGACAGCTAATCACCGAGACCAAGTAACCGTGACAGGCAATGATGCCATTTGTAATGTATAGCCGAGTGACACTATTATTCACAACTCTTCAAGTATGTATTACCGTCAATCTCTCCATGTCCGGAAATATACTTTAATCTTTAATTCTATATATTCGGAGTACTTATACCTAGGAAAGAAACGTGTACATGTGAGCTGCTGACGGAAGTAGCGACATCTTTTGACGAATTATTATTGAACTTGAAACCGAATTACAACGGTAGCTTTGCTTGAAATTTCACGTACGCGGATGTTTATATGGTGCGGCGGCAGACATGAGTTCGAAGCCCGGTTCTTAAATGCAACCACGCAGACGCTACAGTATTAATACTGTTCGGTTCGATTAAAATGTCTATATATAATTCAAATGTATTAGTTCAAAATCCCGAAGAATTACGAAAATTTAAAAGAAACTTAGTTGAGAAACTTCCGAAGACATCTGTGCTTCAGCTTATTAAAAGTATATATTTTTAATGTGAATACCGCACAGGAGTCACAACTGTTTCTGTCTGAAGCTAGTGATACCTTGGCTTTCCCAGTTGGGGTATATTGTGAGGCTGAAGGTAGTGGAAGAGGAAGGAGATGGGGAAGACGAAGTTGGGGAAGTGCCTGTTTATTCAGATCTGGTCACCAAACACGGCTAAAGCCATTCTAGGAACATTTCAATTCTGAATGGTGGTCTTACACCTGTTGAGAATATCTTCCACTCTGGAATGCGACGCAAATATGCTATATATTATTTTTAAATTAACTAATTGTGAAAAAACACAAATTATTCAAGTAAAATGTATTTTCGTACGCCGAGATTTGAACCCGCGATCTTCGGATAACCATTCGACAGCCTAACCCCTCGACCACGGAGGCCGTCGAATTGAATGATACTGACACTGGTGGCAGATCACCATTCGGAGTCGAACCGTAGTTTTAAATGGCTTTAGCTATGTTTTGTTATGTATTACAGCCTCACAGCATTCATCAACAATGGGGATGCCTTATTGCGTGTGCTCCGGGCAGTTCTAATTCGATGTCACGTAAAAAAAATAAGAAAGGTGATGTTAATAGCAGACGGAGAAATAAAATGTTCTCAGAATTTGAGAAACAAATTTGCGTAAAGAGTGGTGAGCAGGTGCTGTTAAATTATGCATTTTTACATTTTTTGATCCGTAAGTGCCGTGTTTTCGTTAATACCTTCGGGTGATTGGGCACGTCTGCCTTATTTTGAAAGGATTTACCCTTTAATTAGTCAAATACTTACCTTACCTTGCCTTCCCTCCTCCCGTCAAATAACCTTAAAATTGTTGTATTGAGAAATTATACATCTAGATTGACCTTGAATTCACGACCCTGGGAATTATGAAAAATCTAAGTAAATTCTGTAGTGAAATTAACGTGAAAATCTATATATATATATATATAAAAATGAATCCCTGTTTTCCTTGGTCACGCCATAACTTCAAAACGACTTAACCTATTTCATTTTTTTTTTTTTAAGTTTTCTAATACTTTGTAGAAGGTTCTTACGGAAAGACAACTGCGCAGAAAGTTAAATAATTTCATAAAATTTAACGACTATTTTAACTTCGCACGTTTGACAGTTCGCGCGTTTGATGTATGTGAATTTAGCAGACGGCTGTTTTTTTTGTAACAAAAGAATTGTCTATTGATTTTTTAAATTATAGATATTTTAAATAGGTGCCTTTGGTAGTTACCAAATGATTGCTCTATTATAATACCATTGTTTGTTCAAATAATATACAATAATTAATATTTGTAATACATATATGCAAAATAAAAATTTGAATAAAAATATTGTAATAAATGGTACGCGAGCTGTTTGAAAGCTGAATGTACTGGGACTGAACATATGTAACGCGGGAGGGGGGAGGGGGAAAGGGATGGCGGGAAAGGTGGAAGGGGAACGCGGTAGAGGAAGAAGATGCGAGAGGGGAACGGGGGGGGACACACGGGAAAGCACATGTAGGGAGAAACAATTTATTTCATTGAATACCTATGGTATTTCAACGCATGCTGGGAACCAGCTAGTGATTTATATTTGTTGTATAATTTAGATTTCCTTATTGGATTAATAAATCAGCCTGTATAAAAAAACATTCTCATCGAGTCTTGTTGGCAATTTGCTTGTAGGTACTTTACGCTTCGAATGTTCGCTTTTTGTCGACCGTGACATTGAATCTGTTTCCTCCTGTTTATCAAAATTAATGTTGTCAGTTGCGCTCGAATTTCGAAAGCTGCTTCGTGAATGAAATTCTATTTTCACTCGGGATTTCTGACTGAAAGAGCACGGAGCTTTTGATCAAAGTGATGGCCTGATTCATCTTTTACGTGTTACTTTAACGCGATGAAATCTTACGGGTGCAATAAATTTCTCCGCGTGATATAACATTTTCTAACTTGCTGCTTGCTGGAAAAGCTTTTTTATATTGAGGTATGTCATAATCTACGTCAATTTATTCGGCTTTATTATGAATTTATGAACCGTTAGGATATCTTCTTTCCTGTTTGTATCGTGTCATATATGTGGATATAACGTGATTAGGTAGGTATATCTAATTTGTGATGAATTTATACATTTGAATGCTTTTTAACGTAGTGTATATTTTTGTGAAATACACTCCGAAGAAATTATGGATTTATTCCTACGACGATAGTTTACAGTCGAGGATTGTCCAATAATTTTTGGGTGTATAGTTGACAATTCCCGCTTGAGAACGGGTCGTTTCAATAACTCATCATCCTGCGAAATGATTTGCAGTGGTATATTGTGTACTCCTTAGATAATACGTATTTTGAAGACCCTAATTCGCTCGTTCCGTTCCTCATTTCAGAAACCTCGTTTTAACGTTGTGTAGTTAATAATACTAGTTTAATACATCTTTAACCTTACCAACTTATGACGTTGAAACAGTTTATACACAAAGGAGATTTTAATTGATGCATTTAAAAATAATGCAAACTTTAATCTTGTTATCAACTGGGGTACGAATACTAGATCCTCAATTCAACTAAAAATACATCCGACTACAACAAAAACGACATTTACAGGAAGATATTTTCCGCTACTCATCTCTCAATTTATATTTAATCACTCTACATTAAAAACTATTGCCAATTTAATGTTTTAAATAAAACATGTATGAAGTAAGGGTTAAAGAACATCTTAGGGCATTAAATGGCAACAGCGAGTCAGAGTTCGCAGATCATTTAATAAAAAAAAATCATAATTTTGACAAAATCCATGGACTTAAAATATTACATACAGGCTATATAATTTAATACTATATATATTATAATACTCACAGATAAATACTTTAGAGATTTTAGAAATTAGAAAAAATGTAAATAATAAAGCAGACATAATTAATAAACAGCAAATTTTTATAAACCCTCTTTTGAACCTTTTCCCACTTAACCGGTCTTTCCCTGCTAATGGCTTTGAAATCCCTAATTGATAAACTTTCCCCACTCTTACCCCCCCCCCCCTCCCTCCTACCCTTTCCTTCCATGTGTAATCTATATTTAATTTTTAAATTTAGTATACGTTTGATCCTGATGAAGTAAATATTGTTTACGAAACATGTTGATTGTTTACCAATAAAAGTGATGTAAACAAAGTTATTTGTCTTTTTATTAAAATAAAAAATATATTGAGACAGGAAGAAGTAACATTGAAACCATGCTGAAACCAAACAGAGGTTAATTGCTATTTATTTCTGTTCACTGCGTACCTACTTCTTAGTTCTTAGACCTTGTAAAATCTTTAGTATATCAAAGTTATTTTTAACCAGTTTTCTCTTTCTTACGTACATAATTCTTAGGCAGTAGGTATTTTCTTTTTTCACATTTGATATTATTACCTAGATAATATAAAACATATTTATATACTTCATTATACTAACCAAATTGATGTTTACATTATAACAACACCATGTACTACAATGGGAGCTTATTTTCTTTCTTTTATGTTAGCTTAATAAATAAAATAAAATAATAAAAATAATGTAAGTATAGTCTGTCAAATAAGAGTAGAAAATATAAAAATTGGAACTACAAAATTTGTAGGCTGGCAACACCAATTTACCTGTCAAATATTCCTGACAAGTGCAATGACAGTGAAAATACAGAACACTGTACACACATATAAAAAAACATTTTTTGGTTCTTAAAAAAAAATTAAATCGAAGAAGCACGGTAGGTACTATAATGACATAAAATTGATTAATTGTGTTTTACGAAATGATTGGCTTTCATTTAATTTAACATAAATTTGAATTTAACACTTACACTACTTTAGATCTGAATGAGTTAAATATATTCAGATCTAAAATTAGAAACATGATCTAAAGCCCGGGCAACGCTAGGCACTTAAGCTAATAGTAAATAAACGTGAGCAATTTCTAAAGTGTGCTTTATATTTTATTACAATATCGTTATTCTTCATTTAACACAAAATTGCAAGCGTATAATATTAATAATATACCTATATGCAATTCTAATTTTGAGATCAGTGGTTATATTTATATTGCAATTACAATTTTTTTTCACTTTTATGCCTTTTTAATAAAAATTTAGGTTGCACAGCTTTAAATTACCACCATAGTTATATTTTTAGTATTGCCATTTGAACAACAGTGGCGCCCTCCTATGTTTTCTACTCTTATTTGATAAACTGTTTCATTAAAAATGTGATATTTTTTATGATCGAAAGGGTTGATGTTAATAGGACGGCAACTAGGTAATTGAGCGCAAAACAAGACTGCCTTGGTGTTTGCACAACCGTGGAACACTGCACACGACAAAATATTAGCATTATCTCTAATCAACTGCACACATTCATCATCTCACTCCTGCACGCTGCATATAGCCACTCCAAATGGAGACAAATGCATACAATCCTTATTAAATCATTTGCTATGTTAGACAGACATTATAGCTTGAAATGCCAACAAAACCAAACAACTACGTAAAAAAATATTTTTAAGAACATGATAAACTTTTTTGCGCTTTGAAATGAATTGTATCTAATTTTGTTATATTGAAGTAGTTTCATTTAATTATTGTACATAATTAATTGTACAGTTGATAGTTGTATTTTGCATTGTGGCGTCTCTCTCGTACTTGCGTATTAGATCACAATACTAGTGCGATGGATGAATATTGTGATGCAAGTGTTAATAGCAGTCAGTGTCTGCGTTTTGTTCGATCATTTGTTCCGCGATTTCCGCGGATTAAAGATGTGCAGAGAGACACTGTCAATCGTAGACATCTCATGTTTGTGACGTGAAAAGTGTTCAACGATTAGCATTTATTAGTAAATCTGTTTGTGTTTTTTATAAATGCACGGTTATTTGTTTTAAAATATCAGAAAGTTTCAACAAGTTTGTAGTTTCATTTTTAAAGTCCGCTCAAACTAAGTAATATCGAAAGTACGTAATCAGAAGTGGTCCACTAAATGCTTTGTGTGATGTTAAGTGAAAAATGTGAGTCTAAGTAGTTTTTGTGGAAAGTATTATTTTATTTGGAATTTATGTATAAGTGCTTTAAAGGAATGACCCGAGAAGGTAGCAAGTTTTTTTATTAAAGTTACTTGTCTATGTATTTTTTCTCTATTATTATTAAGTGGTATCGTATCGAAGGTGTGATGAATCAACAATGATTGCTGGTTTTATTGCACAGTGCTGACATGAAATGGTTTTTTTTTTATTGTCATTGACCCAATGCTGGTAATGCCGTTATAAATAAAGCTTCCGTCACCTTCTCATATCTTTATACCTTCGCAGTTGAGACTTGTGACCCCCTTATCGAAAAGTCATTATATTATACATAATAACACTGTATATGAAAACAAACCATTTATACAGATCTACACACTTATCTGTATTGTGGGGGGCGTCACTACTGACGCAAAAATTCACTATCTGCTAGTAAACTCCTTCAGTGTAAAACGTGCTAGTTAGCTAGTAATATGATTACACTAAGCGAGTTCACCAGCAGATAGTGAATTTGCCGGCTAGGAGCTTGTAAACTCGCTCAATGTAATTGAGGCTTTAGTATGTTTTTTTTTTGACCACCAGTTCTCTTTTTTGGCTTCGTCTTTTAATCGATAAGAGGATTGAATACCAACCTAGTACTTTCCTGTTCAGATAGTAACTTAATTATAATCAAAATAATGGAATTGATCACTGATAGAATATAATGGTTTCCATTTTTTTTTCTCAGACACACGTTCGTCGTTTGATATGTCAACTTTTTTTAAAAATCACTGCTTCCGTTGGAAATATAAAATATCCACGAGGGCATGAATTTCCGATACATCGTAAATATAAGAAAAGCTCAAAGCATTATATTTTCCTAGCCAATATGCATTCGTATTGAAAAATTTTCCTTCATATATTTTTGTATTTATTAAAAAAGCTTTGTGTTTGAAAGAAATATGATTTGTATTGCTTTTCATATCCAAATTATAGCTTTTTACATTGTGCTGTAAAATATGTAATAAAATCACGTATTTAACGACGATCTGAGCGTTTGGGTATTTTATTCAGGCATGTTTTACATTATTTTTATTTAATAAAAATTTCCTGTCTTTAAGTACCTAGGTCACTCACTCATTCACGGCGTAATTTTACCCCAGAACCACCAACTTGGGGTCGCTAAAGGCTAAACTATCACCAACCCTTAACATCTTTATTGTAATTGTCGATTTCCTGAAAATTTATAAATAAAATAATAAAAAAGTAATTTAAACTTTCAGTTTATACTGTCAACCGCTTCTTTGATAAATAATTAAAAGACTTGTGATCTGTACTTGTAAATTGTAGGAATAGAACACCGGCAATTTTTAATTTAGAATGTGATAGATTATTTCTTAGATACTGATGAGTTAAGTTTTTGGATAATGTTTGACCATGATGAACATGTAGTCTATTACCTAAAATTGCCAAATAAATTCATAGATAATAATTATTGTTTTTTATCACCACCTATTATTTTACTAAAGTCATGTTATCGGCTTTGTATCGGCCGTAAAATATTTTCTGTCATTTTTTTATTTTATTTTTTATTATTGTATGCATACAATTGGAATTTATTACCCGCTAAGCTACTGCAAGTAGCTTGTCAGCAGTCATTCATTTGTTTATTTGTACGTTGAGATTTCGTGTTGCCCGAATACAGAACATGTACGGTTTTAATGAAACAGAATTACCTGCAAATGTTTTCTCGTTCTCGTCTGTTTTATTTTCAAATTATGTTTGTTCCGTTATTTCTACAACGCATCACTTTTAATCAAAATCTTTGTTGTTTTCGCACTGATTTACCCGCCTACAACCTTTTTTTACCGCCAATAAACCAACCGTGTGCTTTTCTTTAGTTGAAATAATAAAATGAAAAGGATAAAAAATATTATGTACTATTTTATTATGACACCTTGCTTACACTATTATGCATAAGTTTTTGGTTATTTTATTAAGTATTTGAATTGCTATTTAATGTATTTATAAATATATTATAACTTATTTACAAGAACAACGTAGTTATTTTTGATGTAGAGAAAATGTTTCCTCCGTGGTCGAGGGGTGTGGCTCTCAACTATCAATTCAAAGGTCGCAGGTTCAAATCCCAGCGAGCGCAAGTAAATTTTATTTGATTAAATTGTGTTATTTCACAATTTAATCTTTTAAAATAGTACCTATAAGATGTATTTGCTGCACGTTCCAGAGTGGAAGATACTCTCAATATGTCTCTGGTCTAAGACAACCATTCAGAATTGAAACGTTGCTTGAAATGGCTTTAGCCGTGTTTGGTGACCAGATTTTAATATCCAGGCACTCCCCACCTTCCTCTTCCTCATCTTCTTCCCTTCATCATTACCTCCGCCAGACAACATACCCCGATCGAGGATTCCATAGTCTCGCAGACTCCAGGCGGTTGGGGTTAGAGAGCTAGGAAGAAAGTTTTAAAAATACTGTTTGAAGTTTTCAACAATATTTAAAGTTAAACAAATGTACACGTCCGTTGACGTTATCTCGGTACATGTATACATTGAATACGTTAAAAATAAATGATCATTTAAAAGGTTATCGCTTTTGTTTTGAGAGTCATTAACTTCATCCTTGACAGGGCATGACACGTGAGCTTGCTTTAAAATATTCTGTTCGCACGAATCGCCTGCATTTTCCTTTAACCTGATTTCCCTATTGATGCCAAATAGCGACAAAGTCCATCCTGTAGCACTAGAAGTAGGCTTACTTACCATAGACAACAATGTTCAGCGCTGACCTCTGGCGGACCGGAATGTAATGAGTAATGTTCTCACACATTTTCCACTGACCCTGATTTTCCTAAAGCGTTCGTTGTTTCTCATTAATGTCAACTCTCGTTGCGTTTTCCCGCCAAATGACATCTAACTAGAGACGCCATGTCGTTCTTTTACGTTACAAGCTGAAAGCGACAATGCTCATGCAATCCTCGCTTTGTTGTTTAATCGGAACCAAAGATCTTTTACCTGAGGATAAACAAGATGATTTATTTACTTATTATGCACACTTTAAAGATACGAGCTTCATTACGCTTTATTCCCTGAATTTCTACAGATAATGTTGTCATCAAAAGCTTTTAAAATATAAAATAGAGACAGCCTGGCGTTGTTTCAAATGACTGTACATTAGACACGCTACATGCTCTTTGAGAGGATACAAGAATTCGTCTCCAGCGACTAATACTTACAATTCTTTGCCTTTTACTCCAAGTGTATCAACACATTTAAAATTAAATTTTCAAACATTTTCCTATGATATCAATGTGAAATGGTTCCATGACGGTTGATCCCCCGAAAGTTGGTCCCGACGTATTTATATGCAATATGCAGTCGGTTTAGGGACCTACACAAAACATCACTAAGTGCCGCGATGGGGTGTGCAGAAAATTATAAAACATATTTTCATTCAAATACATCAAGGATAAAACTACTTGTCTATATTATACTGTAGGTATATGCAAGTGTATAAGTACAAAATCGACACTGTAAATAAATTTGTTTGATATCTATACCGAGTTATTCTTAACGGTATTTTCTATGTCGATTTTAGGTTTAAAATATAATTTTACTAGCAGACCCGGCCACACGATGCTGTGGCTAACTAAACACAACGCCATCTTCTGACAACGCCATTACTCAACCTTTATAACCAACGCCATCTGTTAATTTGCATACATATCAAATCCACACCGCCCGCTTGCCAGCCCGCTGCCCGCTACCCGTCTGCCAGCCCGCTCCCTTTATCTATTATATATTTCAACCAACTTACACAAAACCTTGAGAAATTACATACCTAAACCTTTCTCATGAATCACTCTATCTATTGGTGAAAACCGCATGAAAATCCGTTGCGTAGTTTAAAAGACAGCCGGAGCGACTTTGCTTTATACTATGTAAAGATAATTATATTATCGGGGAGGCCAACTGTCCGGTGATAAACTGTCGGGCCACCGTGTGAAATTACGTGTATATTTATAACAATAACATAAGACTGGGAAACCAACGCTCAAAGATAGTTCTTTCCCAGTGCGTACACGACGAAAATGATAATAAACACTGTACATATACTTTCGATTGACGTCACTCTCCTGCAGTTTTGATTCACTTGTGCTAACCTTTTGATTATAACCTAACCGCACTGTATTTACTGGTATAGGTATACACTCAGTCTTTTCCTCCGAAATCTGATGACGACTGTCACAAAGGTGGTCCCACGCAAGAAATTATCACGATGATACTTATAGGATGTAATGTTTATTATTACGTGTTTTACTAGATAACGATTATATCAATTTAATTCAATTTGACCACATCTGCCTACTTCTTCAAAATACCGTGTAATGGTTTGACTGGGTATAAGCGATGTCTAGCGAAACGTCAAATGCGAAGAGCACCTTTAACCCTCTGACCTTTCTGATACCCTGTGAAAATGTCTCGCATCAGGAAATAATGTGTTAATAGGAAAAATAACTGTTGACCTCAAAACCTGCGAAGCTTTGACACAATTACACGTGGAGACCACATCGCGTCAGAGGGTTCCGCGACTTTTCATCCCGCGACCAAATATCCCCGACAAAATATCCCCGACAAAATATCCCCGACAAAATATCCCCGACAAAATATCATACGGAAAAAACATCCCTAACAAAATATCTACTAAAACCTAACATAACTTACCAAAAAAAATGGGACAAAAATAATACAGACATCCTTAATAAAAACAATAAATCATTTTTCAAAGTAGTAAAATGGGGAAAAAATAATACAGACATCCTTGTAAAGTTAGGTTAGGTTTTAGTAGATATTTTGTTGGAGGATGTTTTGTCCGTAGGATATTTTGACAGTCAGTGTACCGCGTCAGAGAACACTTCTCGGCGCTTCTTATAATTATGCAAAATAGGAAGAAATATACCTAAACCTTTCGATATAAATATACTCGTACCTTTCGATCCTAACCCTAACCTTGTCTGTAAACTGCTTAATTTACATCACATAAACCCAAAAACAAAAAATTCCATCTCAGCGTTTCGATCTTTTTAAAAGCTTTTTCGCTTCTTTGGCCTAGAAAGGGTTAATTAAACTATTGGAGACGGGTGGCAAATGGCTGATGATAACCCCGAAGCAACCAATTTAAAAAAAAAAACTTAAAAATTGCAAATTCGTACTCGGTTTACTGAAAAACGAAAGTTCATACATAAAAAGTTATGTCACAAAATCGACTTCCAATCTCTTAATCTTGTAAAAATCTTGTACCCCTAGTTTTCTGATACCATGTTTACCTATTAAAGAAATAAAAAAAAAACACTTATTTTGTATAACATCACTAATTTTATTGTCAAACTTTGATCCTGAAGGGTTTGCTTAGGTATATCTAAGCTAAGACTGCATAATATTTTCTGTAAATATTGTATAATGTATTTATATTGATTTTATTTTATCTCACAATTCATACAAAGTAGGTACTTTATTTTTATAAACTGTCGACGGTTATCTATTAACTCATCAAATTATATTCTATACATATATCTAGATCATTTTAAAAAAAATTATTTCTCATTTGGAAAAATTTGATTCATGATGGAATTTTATTTAATGATGCTCTTTTTTAATGGAGTACTACACCTTTATTCATACTTTCTTTATTTTTTTTTATTAATGATCTTGCTGGCTTTACCTTACGACGTGTACCAGTCTGAATATTCCACGAATAAAAAAGTGGAAGACAGTTACAAAGGTGTTAATAAATTGCAAGGTGTAAATTTTAAAAAATCTTCACAACTTAGACAATTTTTCTCAGAGTCTGATAATTTAGCAGAAGATAATATTAAGTTCGAACGAACCTTGCAAATTATTTTCACAAACGGCAGTAGTGCATCTGCAGACTGACATAAAACTCAACTGTTGCGTTTCACGTCAATAATTATTATGAGTTTGCAGAGTTTATGAACTCGTATTGCGCTGCTAACGCTTTGATGTGGATTTGATGTCTTTCGTACAGCTATGGCTGGAGCGAATTTGGCAGCCAATATTGTATCCTTGAGAGTTGAGAGAATTGTAAGCACGGAGTTAGAGAGATGGGAGTAATGGCGTCATAAATAGTATTAACACCGCTTGCAGTGCATTGCTTTTTGTTTCCCATTCAGCAATGTCTTATATTTACATAACTATTTTACCAAACAGATCATACATTTAATAAAAACACAGGCTTCATCTTATTGCATAAAAACGAAATAGGTATCAGATTGGATAACTTAGAAGCACTATAGCTAAGGAAAGCCAAAAACATTAATAGCAAAGTAATTAACAACCAAATCAATCTAAATAAAAGTTCAGTACTTAGGTTGTTCCCATTGACAAAGAACATTCCTTTTCCAATTCTTCATATACCCGTACTCCTTTTTTTTACAATAATTCCACACAGGAGGCCCTGAGGAAAAATTTTCCCTCAGGGCCTATGTCATCTGAGGTGCTGTGTGGAGGGTCTTTTTGAGGAGAGGAAGGAATGAACATTGGTCTTGAAGAGACCCATGTTGTAGGAAGGAGGAAACACAGAGGCCGGCAAATCGTTCCACAGCCGAGCTGTTGAACACAAGAATGAGTCGAAGAAACAACCCGTTCTCATGTGACAAATATCAACTATGCACCGGTGCCGAAGGGATCAATAACGCTAGTTCCTCGGAGCATCTTCCATTGTAATACCGGTACAATAAGCATAGCATTCCCACCCGACGCCTGTGCTCTAAAGATTGCAATCCGTCTGTTAAGATAAAACTCCTACTACTTCCTTCACTGGAGGAGATCGGCCCATCGGTTGTGTGTCACACAGAAAATCTATTTCGTGTGCTCTCATAAGTTGTTCTTTGGACCGATACATTTTAAAACTATTTTTTTTTGTTTAGATTGCGTTCATTTACTATGCTACGCATGAATAATAACAAAAAATACAATATGCTATTTAGAAAATACAAAAATACATTATGTTATGTCAACGTAAAAAAAACAGTGGTAATATGTACAATGTTTGTGCAATCCTCAAGGTTAAAGATATCAAGGGACATATTATTTAGCAGCAGCATTCCCTGTGTCATTATCTGCTGAGTCAATACATCTATTCTCCCATGTATTATGCTTAGCAGATCGTGGTGCCGTCCCTGGCAGTAGTTATTAGGTAAAAACAACTTACAGCATTCCGGGAGGAATGTTCTATCTTTCAAATTATGCATAATAATTTTATACACTGTTTCTGATTACCTAAACAAACTAACAACCATTAGGTATGCAAAGAGGATGGAAGACCATACCATTCTATCTCTATACACAGGTAATCTTCTGTTATGTCGGCTTCTAACTCGAGTATCTGATTCACTTGAATATGCTATTTTTTTCCAGATTTTCGCTTCCATTTTGTTTTAAAACCTAATACAGTTAAAGTTATTGCGCCTTTGTTAAAATCATAAACAAAACATATGCATTTGTTATACTGCATGTATAGATATCTAAAACAAAACACTATTACATATCTGCAATAATCGTTCTTGGAAAAATTATGAATTCGCTGTATGAATCATTCCCAGGGTTTTTCTGATGATGACTCGTGTCTGAATACTTGTTGACAAATACGTTTTGCATTTTTTAAAGTAGTCTTTCCTAAACTGTTTTAGAAACACTGCTTAAAACGTTAGTACACCGTTTAATTGTATCAACTGAGTGAAGCCCATAATTTGTTGGAGGTTTAAAAATAATGAAATTCCCAGCTTTTAACCTAAATATGTCCCGAAATAAAGCTTGTTTGTGACGGTGCAACTTAAACACGCAATAGTCCAGGGAGTGCACTCAGATATTCAGATGCAAGAATTTAGATCACCGATAAAAAATATTTTATCACTTCCCGCGTATATTTCCAAAATAATCTGATTCTACGTCACTAATGTAATGTTTACCAATTCGGTGAATGCTTTTTGTTGGTTGTGAGGGCGTTGATTTCGTAAATCCACAAAAGATTTTTAATTTTTAACGAAGTAGGTAATCGTAACGCCAATTATTCCCCTTAAGGATACACACAATTTCACTGGCTCCATTCGCGATCATCCATTATTATTCAGTTTGGGAGGCAGGTATCTGACCACCGCCCCGAGAACTATTTACTGGATAACCAACACCCCTGCCATGGCAATTCACCCCAAGTGGTTCGCTACGTTTGGTGATTTAGCAGGGATGTCTAGGTTCATGGGGATTTCTATGTCTTGGCGGCACATGCATTAACCCTAATACCCTTTTCCTTCCAAGAACATCCTCCCCTTCCTTTTTCCTAAAAAGACCATCCACCCAGCATCCCCAAAGATGACGTAAGCCCGGGGAATTTGGTTTTCCTCGGAGCCTCCTATGTGGAGCTAATTTAAAAAAAAAGTTAAACGTACTTAATTATTTGAGACTTTCACTATTTCTGGGGGAAGATCGACTATTTTTTCTGTCACGTATTTTCCTGGCACACTTTCAAACCACAAACTTACAGAAAAGTCTAAAGTGTATTAATAATAGTTGGTCTTATACTTATTATTCAGCTTTCTTGCAGAAAAATATTTATAACTCATTTCCGTTTTAATCAATAAACTGAAAAAAAAAATCTGCAAATCAGATCATTATTTTAATAACTTAGTGCCCCCCGCAAGAGTTTGGTGCTCAATTCTGTCCATAATTCCAAGCGATTACTCCAATCCATTATAATGTATCTTTCAATCAGCAATACATACGTTTTCCATAATGTATTACAATATTCTCTGCTTTGGACATAACCATTTACTGAGAGGAACGCAGTAGTTGATAGTTGAATGCGAGATTTTAACATATTCCGCAGGGAAAATCATTAGTCGCAGGTGCGTGTGTTACATCATCCATTTGATTGTTTTATTTTTCCCACGTTTCTGTGCATTTTCACGCAAATAATATTGTGATCCCTTGTACAAGAAAATGCGACGATTGCAAAATAATCGATTGTCAAGCATATTTTTTTACATACTTATAAGGCATTACAGGGACAAAGGCAGTTCTATAGTTGTGTTTGATTTGTTGCGTGATGATCTTTATATCAAAGTCAGTTAAATAATACACCGGTTTAATGACGAATCTTACCTTCTTCGATTCTTATTTACATATCGTTTATCCGGAAAGGTAAGTCAAAGGTGATTTAGCATCCATTGTTGACTGTTTCAGGAGATCTGAGCCTATTATAAAAACTGATATTTCCATTTTGTACGTATCTCATAACATTGTTTTTAGTATCTTTCTACATAAATGGAATGGGGGGGGGGGGTGAAATATCCAAATTCACTTGATCACAGTTGTTGTTTGTTTGTTTGTTTGTGATTTTATTTTTCTATCACCATAATGTTAAATATTATTAAGTTCTGCGACTGTTTTAGAATTGTTCAAGGCCATTATCAATATGTGATATGACAGCCCCGTGGTCGAAGGGCAAGCATCCTGAGGTCGCGGGTTCAAATCCCGGCATGCGCAAGTAAATTGTAAAGTGTTTTCACACTTTAAGAATTTTAAATAATATTGCGGCACGTTCCAGAGTGGAAGATACTCTCAGTATCGCCCTGGTCAAAGACCACCATTCAGGATTAAAACATTACTTGAAATGGCTTTAGTCGTGTTTGGTGACTAGATTTGAATAGCCAGGTACTTCCCACCTTCCTCTTCCCCATATCCTTCCTCTCCTCAGTCGGGAGCAGTTGAGACTGTTGTGCGAAATTTACTATAAAAAAATAAAAATAAATTGTATAGTTACGACTTATCTATAAGAAATTATTTACCCCTTCACTATTTTTTTATTTGTGTGATGTTTAAAGTTTTAAAGTTATTTATTAATATTTTAGATAAACACCGATTTACTTAGAAAATCAATTGTGCGAGGAAAATTTTGATATTCCCCCATTTTAATGATTGCAGGTTTGTATTAATTGTTTTTTTAAGTCATTGACAATTATTGTTAGCCATTGGAAGTATTGTTGAATTTCACATTACATGAAATAGTTGTTTTGTTTAATTTTTTATTTTTTAAATCATAACATAACAGAGTTGGGTCTAAGGTTAGGTTGAAAGTGTCACAATTGTTTATTATTTCAAACGTTTCCAACGAGTCGAGAAACTAGATTCCTTTTTGATATTTCCTTATGCAACAAAAGGCAAACTGCATCATCAATCAGCAGAAATAGGAATAGATCAGCAAAGCTTTTAGTGCATAAACATTTCTGATGAAATCTCGCGGTCAAATCCGAATGATCTCTTAGGATGTTATGGCAGCTTTTCATATACACTACCTACATCTATGTACGTTTAAGAATTCACTTATCGTGAAGGTTTTTGTTTTTCTAAAAATAATAATGTTTAATAATTTATACTTGATGCAAATATTGTTTGAATCAATCAAATTCTGAGGTGGCTCTTAACCACTTTTAAGTCGTACTTTATAGCAATTAATTTTCTTTCGTAATTTGGAAGTGTATAATGTCTGTTCTACACTCTTCGCGTAGAGCCCAAGCGCGATAGTGTTTGTGTCCCATGACGGTTTTGTGTCCTCCTCAAAGGACTAGAGGCGAACCGTCAACCGTCACCTTTGATAACTTTAGGCAGCCACTGTACAACTAATCATAATAATCCAAGCAACAACTCGAGTTCTGGAGAACTCGTGACACAGTTGACAGCACTGAATCATGCATTAGACACGTACTCGAGATAAGTTGTTACAACTGCTGCCGGATCAAACTTCGAACGCGTTAAAGCAATGCTTGTAGTTTTGTATCATATATATGTTTTGTACTGTGCTGCTGGATATAATTATAATTAGCACGTGAATAAGCCCATTGGCATACGTTAACCATCCTCGCCAACAGCAGAACCAGATCCAAGTGTAAAGTTTACTGCCGTGTTAACATTCCTGGTAGGATCATTTGGAGAAGCTATTTCGGAAGCCGTGTCGAACAAGAAATAAGATTTTACTGTAAATGTGTTTACCCTTGGTTAACATCTCAAGGCTTCGGATGGATCAATGAGATGAAAGAGATAAATGGATTTAGTTTCGTGACGTCACGGTGCGCTTCTGTGGTCAGTATCCATTGCAGCCGACCGCATTTCATTTAGTTGTTGGTTTACTGACTGCCGACTACGCGGATACCGATTCAGATGTTTCTTTTACAACTGTTGCCAGTCATGCTTTCTTGGTATAGCTTTTTCTTTTGATCAATCCCAATTTAGATTCATTCATGGTTTTTTCATGTATCCTTGACGTTTGTAGCAAATCAATGAAACAGTAGGTATCTAATGATGCATATACGAGTATTATTGTCATAGGTTCATAACACAACCTTCAATATGCTTTAATAATATTAAAGTACTATCTTTTACCCACGGCTTCGCTCGCATAATATTAGTGGGCATAATTATTGCCATAATTGTTATTATTATTGCTAGTTTGTCTAATAGAAAATAATTATTGTTTAATAGAAAATTTCAAAATTTGAGAATGACATTTCGCAAATAAAAATTCTATTTTAAAAAATATTAAAATTATAGAAATAGAAATTTATTTTAAGTATCTACTGCCTTTATTAGTATTTTATTCATATTTGAATCCAGAGTAACCTAAAAAAAATAAGAAAATGATAGTCCACTTCAAACGCTATGCTTTATAGCAACGTTATGCTTTTTGTTCGGAGAATAAACATTTTTAGAGATATGTAGATATTAACTACGACGTCAAAAAAGTACTCTTTTTAATCACAACAAAGCACTCTTTTTAAGCCTAAAATTAAAAAAAAAAACACACATTGTTTCCAAGGTAACAATTTGTTTGATGTTTGCAATAACTCGATTTTGTTAGGGACAGTAAACGTATGATACATAATTTAATAACGCCACAGCTCATTCATAACGCCAGAGCTTACCAATATATAAAGGCGTTGTTACTCGCAAATAATGTAGCTTTCGATTAGTGAAAGAATTTTTAAATTCCATTCGATATTTATTGCGTGAAAGAGTAAGGACCTTCCATACAAACTTTCGCATTTATAATATTAGTAAGATTTTCAATCATGCAAAGTAATGTAATCATTATCTTTTATCAATGTACGATGTACATACGTGTACAAACAATTTGTTTACACGCATAGGTACATTTCGAATTAACCCTTCTAACTAATTTGATTCACCGGTTAATCTTTAGAGCTTAAAATACAAACACAATGGTAATCTCGTATAAATCGTCTTTGGGAGAAATGACTTTCATTATTTTGACATTTATTAATTTATTTATTTAATCCCTCGGCTAATTTGTTCGCTTTTCGGAACAACTCATAATGGAATTCACTAAAATGTTGGTTCTTCCTTACTATCATGGTTACATATATGATTTAAACACAAAATAATTAAAATGAACACATTTTGAAAATATTTTTTGAAACTTTTTTATTAATTATTTTTACATGGAACGGCAAAAAAGCGAGTGTCAATAACGTTTATAATACATTTGTCTAATAAAATATGTGTCAGCCTGAAACACTCATCTACATTGAAAAAATCTTCCGAGAAAAGATACTGGCCGCCAACGGGAATTGAACCCGTGTCCCTCTGCCCGTTAACGGCCAGTATCTTTTCTGTGTGTTTCAGGCTGATAATCATTGATTATAATATTTGTTATCTACCCTTTGTGCTATGCATAAAAATCTTGTTTAAACGTTAGTTTATCAATTAAAAATAATAAAATATGTGTGTTTTTTATTTTTATTATCAGTAATTTCAGTTAGAAAAAACGTAAGATGAGCCATTTTTGAAACTTTTTTGTTTGCATGCAAAATTTTTATACTTTATTACAAAAAATATATGTTTATTTCGATTTATAAAATTTGACATCGTATATTATCATGGTTTTTAGTTTTCGGATATGTTCAGAAATATTCCATTTATTTTGATTTTATTGCAAAGTGAAAATATTAGGACTCTCTGACAAAATATGGTCGCCTGAGGGGTTTGCTACTTACCACCCCGATTAATAATAATAATTGAATAATTTATATAGCGCCCTTTTCGTGAAAAATCACCTCAAGGGCGCTCTACAAATAGATATATAAAAGAATAAATATTATCTACTGGCTTATAACTAAGATTTTCAATTATAAACTACTAGTGTTGATTTACAATTATAAACTAGTCTTAATTTACAATTATAACAATTATAACTAGGTTGTTTAGACTGTGCTTTTTAAGTTGTTTTAAAAGTCAATACGGAGGCTTTTTATTACAATTTACGTCGAAAAACTACTTTTTGTCTTCGATAAGACGCATTAAATTTTCCTTTGAAAGACATGATTTACTTACTTGTTAAAAGGAAAAGAAACACGTGTGTAACAAGAAGTCTAAATTACGTATTCATGTTACCGAAATTTTTCTACCCAAGTCTTGAATTACGACATATTTTGTTCACTACAGCGATTGACTTCATTTTCCATTGCGTGGTGAGGGTAGTTTATCTTTTTATCCAAAATTTCTTCCTTAAAGTGAAGCTTATCAGAATTCACAAATTACAATATCAAATAACTTGAAATAGGGAATGAGCCAAAAATAGTTAGTTAAAAAATAATGTTAATTAAAGTTCCGAGTGATTTTTATTTGCTCTTTTTGTAAATACGCTGCCGTTTCAAGTATGTTTATTGTGTATATTTGGTTTTCCTTTTAGATTTAGATTGATTTTATAAATGACTATCGAATTTCCTGCAAAGCGGCAAACATCCATGAGAAAACACCGTATGTTAGTTAGAAGTTCTTTAGTACCTTCATATGTTGGTAAGGTTAGGTTAAAATATCTTGGAGCTGTCCGAGCAAATCTCTAAACTAGACGGGTTGGCATTTTATGGCATTGTTGGCGTTGTATGCAGGATACAGAGCTGAAACTACTTTTTTAATATAATAAATAATGCATTTCGATTTCTGATCGGAAAAAATCACAAATTTAGTCCTGGACCCCCAAGCACGGTCGATCGATAAGGATTGTATCGATAACTTTCGGTAACTTCTCATCGTTACCTAGCATGACTACAGATCGCCAACAAATAAATAACAGTTCACAATGACTAAATTCGATTTCAACTGTTGTTAGGGATCTGCAAAATTGTCCTAGTGAACCATGAACTAAAGTTATCGATCGATCATGTCACAGGCCTGAGCTTGAAAAACAAAGTAAAATACACGTTCTTATGATTTTTTTGTGTTGCATAACCATGCCATACCAATTTTTTTAGATCATTTTGCAATATGCGCACCAGCATTACTTACTTTTTATCGTTTATTTGGATTCTTTTAGATATTTTATAGTTTATTCATTTTACTTTTTACTATCTCATTTCTTACCTTTTTACTTACTACTGTTTACTTTTTACCTTTTACTGTTTATTTATATTGTTACATTCTTTATGTTATTGTACTATTCATAAGTTAATTTAATTGTGTTTATGGCACATGTTGTGCCGTGTACAATAAATATTCATGCATCCTTTTTTGCATACACCTAACTTACGTTATGTAATTATATAAATTGTATATGAAATGAAAAAACACACTTTGTAAAATACCACTTTATTTGAATTAATATTTATTTAACAGCCAACCAGGTTCCGCTTAGCTCAAGCTTCATCAGGTCTATTATATTAACTGTTAATATAATAGCCCTGATGAAGCTTGAGCTAAGCGAAACCTGGTTGGCTGTTAAATAATTATTAATTCAAATAAAGTGGTGTTTTACAAAGAGTGTTTTTTCATTTAATATATAATGTCACACCACAAAGTATTTGCTTCCTTCGATAAAATTATATAAATTGTCTCCAATTTTTAATGATCGTTATTTTTGAAATTTTTTACAAAAATTTCCTTGAAATACAATATAACTAATGTCAACTCCACTGGCTGGTTATATTTCCTGAGAAAATATCGCCAGTTACCGGATCCCTTTAACCTAACACAATATTCAAGACGCTGCTCCATTTACAAATTCAATTAAGACCTTAGAATCTTAGAAGAACAGTAAACGCGTTTCCGACGTTTCATCTTAAAAGTCCCGCTCGCATTTCTGCTCCGATATCGGATTACACCTGTCGCCTTTCTTTACAACCATTCCTGTCTTGTTCCTACCTTCATAATGTTCATACGAGTGTGTCTTACAGTTAGTCACGTGTATTTATTTTTTCACACCTCTGATTTTCTTTACTGAAATATCACTGTAATAATATTACCTGCTGATAGAGAGAGTCGAAATAATATACTATTAACATTGCAACTTGGTATCATCTACCCGCGTTTTATTATCGAAGCTTTTTTTATTGTTTTTTTTTTCCGTTAAACCGCAACTAAGCAGTTTGTCAACAGGGTTTTTTAAACTACAATAACTATAACTATACAGATTGTCACAATTAACACACAGACTTAGTATAAACCATCTCTATTTAGTAACCATATTTTCAGCATATATCTCAATCTATTTGTAGAATCGCAATTTTTTATATTACTTGGTAACATGTTATATATTTTGGGCACATTATATTCCAGGGTTCGCCGTCCGTATTCTTTCATTCTTTGTGAACTTAGTATTATGTTCATGTTCCACTTTCCTCTTATATTCAGATTCGGATATATGCTTAGTCATTCTTATGAACCATAATAGGGCCTGCACAGGTAAGATAGTTAAATTCCTATACAAAGTACATTACTCATCTAAATACTTTTTTATTTATTTGTTTAAAAAATACATAATATTTGATTCAGACATTTATCTAAAGTAGACACATTAAATCACAATACTAGGTGGCTGCCTTTTTCACGGTGACCAATGGAATACAGTTATTTTGTGAAGTCTAGTCTAAACATATGGATTAAATATATAAACATGCTGAAAATTGGAAAAATTATAATAGTAAGTAGAAAATAGAAAAAGTAAAAAAGACATGCAGGAGGATTAGATAATCTTATCTTATAGATATTATAAAGGCGAAAGTTTCTATGGATGAGTGTTATTCTTTCACGCAATAAATACCGAATAGAATTTAAAAATTCTTTTACTAATCGAAAGCTACATTATTTGCGAGTAACATAGGCTATATATATTGGTAAGCTCTGGCGTTATGAATAAGCTGTAGCGTTATGCAATTATTTTTCATTCGTTTTCTGTCCCTAACAAAATCGAGTTATAGGAAACGTCAAACAAATCATTGCCTTGGAAAAAATGATTTTTTTTTTGAATTAGGCAATTCACCCTAGAAATAGTGCTTTGTTGGCGTCATAGTTAATATCTACCTATCTCTGAAAAAGTTTATTGTCCGGACGAAAAGCATAGCGTTGCTATGTAATTATTTGACGTGGGCTGTAATTCTTTTTTCTTGTTTTATGCGTGTGCATGCATGCTTTTGGGGAAAAATTTATTACGTAAGCAGTTTTTCTTCCAAATCTAGACCCCCCCCCCCCTTGGTGAGATAAATTTGCGCCACTTCGTATATTCTTTTCAAGTAACGTGAGATTTTGCTGGATCCCCCCCCCCCCCCCCTTTTGAGCTCACGTAATTAATGTTGGTCCCTTTCATGTGTAAAAACGTGCACGCATACATACCTACACATACATGTACCTACAAATACATACACTTACACATACATACAAATTCACACATATTATATAAACAATAAATTCGCCTCTATCGGAGATAGAGAAACAGGCTACTGGTAAAATCACATATTTGTGTTATTGAAGTGTGCGACGTAGGTTAAAACTAGAAAATGTTTTGCTTTAATTTAATGCGTGCGTGAATTGCCAGACAAAATATCGTCCAAATTAACGAAGTGGTTTTAATATGGGAAGCAAATATATGTACCACCGCCCCGGGAACCATTTATTGGGTAACCACCACCTCTACCATAGGTCAGCCCAAGTGATTCACTACGCTTGGTGACGTAGCGGGGATGCCCGGTTTCATCAGGTGATGTGTGTTCAGGTCTTGCCGGATCGAGAGAGGCCGGTTTGTGGAGATCCTTTGACCTCTTTATCTGGTGTCTTTCGACCCATCGTTTTGCACTGCAGCGGGAAGGATGAATTCATACGTCTGTCACTCCTGGACCCACTGACCCCCACTTACTAACCCCTCATATCTTTTTCCTTACAGAACTTCCTCTTCTTTTAAAGACCCTTTACACGGTATCCTCAAATACGACATATCCCCTGATGGTAATTATTTTCCTCATAATCCTCATAGAGTGGGGAAAAAAGTGGTAGGTAGATTGGAGAAAAAACATGATGCATTTGGAAAATACGTTTACGAAAATTTGGTCCATTTGAATAAAATTTTGTTCAGTTTGACAGCATTTTGTCCATTCCTTTTATGTTGAGTAATTTAGTTGATATTATATAGGTATAAGTTATTTGTGCAAAATCAGAAAACGCTGACACTATTCGATTCGCTCGTAAATAATATCGTCAACAGTGGTTGCCTTGGCACTTAACCTATGGTTTTTTTAGCGCGCAGATCTCCATTCAATGATGTCATTTCGCACATTATAAGATGAGATCTTTAGAAACGTAATCTCTAAAATGAATTACACTTCAGGTTAATGGTTACAACTGTCGTTCAATTTCATTCTCCTTGTATCGTCCCCCTTGTCCAATACCTAAATTTTACTTTTGTATTTCACGGTTGCCCAACCAGGTAAATTGATGTAGTCTGCCTTATTGGGCAGTTTCTTTGTCTTTTCATATTTTACTTAAATGTATCGAGCGATTTTATATCAAGCGATTCGGTTCAGCAATATTTCACCCCTTCCTATTGACAGAACCATTGAACCACAGGCAGGCGCTTAAAACATCCATTCTGACACGCTTCTTCTTCCTTGCGCTGTCCCAAATAATTGCCTAGGTAGGCTGTTGAAGTATTTTGGAGCATTGAGTCGTCCAGGAGTTCTTTGGTCTTCCTCTGGATGACTGTCGATGACACTCTATAGATATTGCCTGCTTCAATGTGTGGTCTGATGGTCTCCGTCTTATCCATTTTGACACTATTTTAAATATTCCACAGAAATTAGAATAAAACTCTAACATGCTAACTAATACATACGTCTTCATTCTAGTTAAATTTTGGTAGTTATGTATCACATTGATGATGAATGTGATGTCACTGACGAAAAACTGTTCCCAAAGTTGCATTGTGCAGTCAGGTAGTCAGCTACCGCCATCAGCCGTCAGTTAGTTCCCGTCCGGGTAAAGCAGCGAGAACGCAGCCGGAATTAAATGAAAGTTTTTCCTTTCTCCGTGTGATTTACATGGCGATGGCGGTGAGCGCCGTCAAATTAAGGGACTCCCGGAGACCGACATAAATCCACAATGCTAGCATTCAATGCACTTTACACGACTCTCGGAAGTTGTCTATTGAAAGGAATAATCATAACCATTTGGAGGCCGATTATTTCCGCGCCGAGCCTTACGAAACAGATAATGCACCATTATATTATTATCCATGTCGATGTCCATTGTCCGTGTCTCTGTTCTAAGCGTGTCGCACTACACACAAATAGACAGAGTTGTGAAAGCAAATAAAGTAACCACATGGTTCCTCCGCCCACGACTTTACCACCGAGGGACTTAATAATTATCATGTCCAAGAATTATTCAATAATTACTCATATAAAGGTTTAAAACGGCTTGGAGCCGATTGTTTTATTCGTGATATGGTGAAAGTGGTGGTTTAAATTGGTAATTTAGTAAAGTTGACATATCGA
Source organism: Limnephilus lunatus (assembly GCA_917563855.2). Lineage (NCBI taxonomy): Eukaryota > Metazoa > Arthropoda > Insecta > Trichoptera > Limnephilidae > Limnephilus > Limnephilus lunatus. Next base: position 4,451,940 of record OU830599.1, read on the forward strand.
ATTGTTTAGTCAAGAGTTACCACCACCTGTCACTCAAAAGTGTAAAATGCCAAACCGCAAATATTGTCACTTTTAATCGATCAATCGGAGTAAAATGTATATTTTTTGGTGAGTTTGCTGAATTACCATAGATTTTAACTACCGCTATAGATATATTTATACATATGCCTATACCCTAAACCGTGCAGGAAACAACTGGCCCTTAGTCGATTCATTGAACCGTCATTATTATTGACAAAGCGGAACTGATCTTAAAAGACGTTTGTATCATCTGACAAACGTGTGTCCAATTTTTAATTTAGGAGGATGAGGAAACAGAGACGAATGTATTGCGATCAACGGGGAACATATTAGAAACAGTGTCTTCGGTTCGTAATTTTAACTTATTTATAACGCCACCAAACACAATACCATGACCATTTTTAGTTAATTGTTTATGTTTGTTTTTCTTTTTGTCTAGGATTTCTCAGAGTTTCATAAGGAACACTTCTCCAGATCGCCATTTAGATGTCGTCTTGCCACACAATGGCGGATCTAGTAGAGACATCAGTGAACGTCAGAAACATGGTCGCTCCCAGCAAAATATGAGGAAAGCCGTATTAAAGATTCAGACATTACTGAAATTTCAACCAAATGAAACTGGTACGATATTCATCTGGCTTCGACACCAAACGCTTCCAAATATAATGTTTAGGCATGCTGTCAAGATTTGACAAATAAACCATTCAGTATTAACAACTAGTATTACATCAACAGTCATACAATCAATATAGGTACTCATATTAATATCTTGATAAAACCACTGGAATCTGTTCTTGGACAACAAACGGTGAGTTTGATTTAAATTATGTCATCTTATTGTGATCGTTACTCCCTGCCATTTAATTTAGCAATATAGTTTATAACGATATTCGTATTGCCTTCCATGTTGGTGATGTCCCATTAAATCTTCATGCTCTTCAAAATATACATAGGTGCTTACGCGCGTTATTTTTAGTATCTTATTAAAATATCTAAAACAATAACCCGCAAAGTCTAACTGCTGCGTTTTGATGTATTTGAATCAATAATATTGGTTATTGATTAACTTGTGAAGTTTATTATGTTTAGGCGTTGTCGTAATGAAATTTTCCACATGTTGGCAAGATGTGAAAAATTTGTGTTGTGTTATGATTATACGGAAATTGTTTGCTATTTTACAAAAATATAAGCTCTTAATATTTCGTGCTACCTAGCATATCAATACATCACAGACGAATAAAATCCACAGCAAGTCCAACAAATCAATCTCACATAAAGAAGATAGAATTAAAAAAAAAAAACATTTTAGAACACGTGTTGTATTTCCTTGTTGATTTAGCACAATTAATTTTCTTACAATTCTTATTTCGAGTATGTTTTATAATATCTTTACACGGGAGATCCTCAGATTTTCATTAGAGGCATTTGTCATCTTGGTGGATGTCATATATAAGAGTGAACATGTTGCAAGAGGAAGGAAGAAGGCTTGAAAATTTCACTGGCTCCGGGGAATTGAACTTCCATGTCGGTATCATTTATAAAACTGATAGTGTTATAATGTATCTACACCTACCTACGAAGAATGATTATAAGTTTTAACCTGTACAATATAATGTAATGATGATTTTGGTACGTGCCAACCACATAAATGAGGTTCATCTATATACAGGATGTATTACCCAATTTCTGGGCATATTTAGAGTAAAAAATATAGATGTCATTTCGCTGCCCGATAATTGTTTTTTTTTAATTAAAATCAATAAATACATTTTTCCATCACACATTGCCATTAGATACAACCTAGCGCATCACGTAATGCACTAGGTAATGTCTCGTTCCAGCTGAACCGTACGTATCACGTGATCCATTGCGACGTGTGCAGTATGATCAGTGGCTATATTTTATAGATTTTTATAAAATTGAAAATAAGTACCATTGAACCAGCAAAATAACTACAGTCCACCTTCGAGTGTCCCGATATCGGTCGTGACATTTTTGGTCCTTGGAGCCGGATATTTCGTTGTTTTTTCGCTTGTCTACATTTTATACTCCAAATGTGCTCAGGATCTCAGGAATCGCTGAGTAAAGTCTTTCGGGTACATGCTGACACACCCTGCATATATACGTATATGGTTTATGGTATCGATTTTATTTCGTATCTCATTAAGAAAGATCTGATTAGAAATACGGTAAAAATATTGAGCTCCTTAGTTTCGGCTAATTACAATGCATTGTTATTTGAATCGTTTCGCTTCACAATGGGCATTCATAATGTTTTTTTCAGTAGTGGTTTTTTCATTATTTACAATGTGTTTCTTTGTTTTGATGAATGAACAAGTACAATTATTAGCCTTTTCACGATTCAAATCAGCCTTATATAAACCACTAACTCTCTCACTAAAGTCACCACTAGACCAGCAATTCACTATACTTTGTAGGCGCTTTGTTCCGCAAACTATCTGAGCATTCGCTCTCTGTTTAAACACTTTCAATTTTTCATAGAAAACGTTTCAGATCTTCTTTTTGCTATTCGCCTTTAAACCAATAGAATTAGCACATTTGATTTCTTTATCAAGTATTATAAAATTTATGAAAATGAAAATTCGAAATGTTATTTTTCTATTTAATTTATTCGTTTATGGCGACATTCCTTACTGCTACTCTACATTATTCAGATATGGGATACAATTATTTCCTTTGTACTCTTAACCGTGCTACTGAATTAACTGTCTTGTAATGTCTTTTAATTTATATGTTATGTTTTGCAAGTGGCATTTTTGATTAAATTCACGACAAAGTATTTTTTTGATTTTTTGATAAGTTTTTTAGAAATCCCTTGTTTAATACGTGATACATTTTCTTCTATACACTGGACGTGCGTTATAAATTCATCCTTTTATTTGTAGCGTTTTTTTAAACTCAGATTGTTGCTTCAATAAATTCCTTCCTTCCAAATTTACGATTCAAGTTGTAGAGGTACCTACGGTAAGGGTCTAATGCGAATATACTCGTAATGACCCCTGCGCATCGACAAGTTGCTCTTTTAACGGCCTCAGTTTACAAAAAAACGATAAAAATGAACGCCACCGATGTGTGCACCAAAGCGAGCTATTAACGATTTGGCATTCGGAAGCTGCGTGTTATTGTCGTGTTCCTTTTATTAAAATTATTAAAGAAAAAATAACAAAGCCCCTGAACATGCACTGCAAACGCGTGTACTTTGACGATTACACCGTGGAGGTTATTGTGTAAATACTGCAAATTAAAGTCGAATTCCTGACTTCGCAGTTGTTCAACTCGTTCTGCCATTATTCTCAATTCTTGTAAAATTTCACCAGGCCAGTTCATTAGTTCATGTCATAAAACACGGTTTATTGCTGCGCCTGATTTGCCTAGAACAAACGCATTCCCATCTTTATGTTAACAATTAAATCTGAAACTACAGGACCTAATAAAGTTTCATTGCTTGTAAATTTACATTCCCCAACGAAGCTTGGCGTAATCGGTTGATCTGAAATCTGAACATCTTTAAATTTCGCAGAGACCTCTCGAAACCGATTGGAAAATATTTCTCAGTGCATTTCACCCAATGTAGTCTTATCTCGATAAATCAAAACGATAATTAAACATTTCCACTCTCCCACGGTTAATGTGAAAATGTTTTCGGTGTTTGGAAGACGTTTCAATGTTTACTAGAAATCGGCGAATGTGCAACTTTAATTACAACCTGGAGGAGGAACATGCAGCAACCAACAACGGAGCTACAATTAGTTTCAAATTAGAATTAAAAGCGTAATGGTAAAACCTCTGATTTACTTCGCTATCTTCATTTGATTCAATATGCCATCAGTGGTTCATTACGTAAGGAAATGATGTTGTTTTCTCCGTGGAGCTGCAATTTCCCTGTTTGTGTTCGCCTGTTTACCATGTGTAGAACATGACATTATTTCGTGTCGTGCTTCTGTTAATTCGTTTCACTTCCACCGGCTTCTTTCTCCTTTCCTTTTCGGTAAGATTTGTCGTTTGTGCGATCGAAGCGTTCTTCTCTCCTGGGTAAATAATGCATTGTCATCGGGTGCTTGTGCTTGTCATCTGACAACTGACAGTTTTAGTGCTTTCTGACTGTAGATTAGTGAGGCCGAGAACAGTACAATAATACCTTTATAACATCAAGATTGCAGCAAATTCGAAAGAAATCGCAGACTATAAAACGATTATTGAAAAATATTATCTCATGTGATAAATCTTTAAACTGCTCTTTCTTTTAGCTAAGTTTCTGATAAAATCTCTTTTTTTCACAAACATTGAAGAGTTAGAAGAACCATACTTGGTAGGGAATGATTTTCAAACTCTGTGGAAGATCTGTAAGATCCTTGGCTCGCTTTTTCTACGGAGATACTATGGGCTTCTAAGATGTTTTTTTAATGGTGCTATTGGAAAGAAGTTACTTACTGAACCACCGTCGCTTATAATCGAAATGGGTTTTAATTGAAGTAGTGTTAATAACCATCTCTGAATAGCCAGGTACTTCTCAAACTTACTCTTCCCCACTTTATTCAGTCTCACAGCATTGCCAAATGGGGATGCCGTAGTTCCACATACAAAATTTAAAAAAAAACCTGCTCGCGCTGTTAGTTGTCGTCACCATAAACACATAGAACTCGTTCCTTCACATAGCTGTACCGATTTATAATAACCGCCCTCATCATTAATCACCTGTACTGTACGTATGGTCCTGCCTCCGAGAGCTCCGTTGTTGTATCTCTTTCTGCTGTTGCAGAGGAGTATGTCTTTGTTCGTGGCACCAGCTCGGTATATTTTCCAAATACTATCAGGTGGGCATTTGTTACTTCCCGCCAAAAGTAGTTGAGTTGTGATGAATGAGCGAGCAGTGCGCAACTCGCAGCGTGCAGGTCGCCCTATAAGGCACCGCTCTGGGGTGACCTTGGCAGAGGACGTGTTTGCGCTCTAACCGGGTTACTTTTTTCGGAAATTCGTCTATTGCTTGGCGAGCTCCATGGCAGAACGGTAAGAGCTTTGGCTTTTGGCCCAGATGTCTCAAATTCAAATCTCGCGCGGTATTAATATGAAATGATATCAGTAATTATTGAAACGGTGAGATGTCATCGCTCAGAATCGATACGTTATGTAAATTGGTTTTAACCAGAATTAAATAACCTTGCAACATTCCTCTATTCAGGGTGTCAATATCTCACTGGCTCCGAGCAATGAAACTGGGGTGTTGCAATATAGAGGTAGTTTTTAGGACTAAAAGGTATACCATTAATAGCTCAGTTGTAACCTGCCCGTCTATCTCGGAAACGGCGCGTGCACCAGTTACAAGGAAGCTTTTAGCGTCTGGACTTCATTATTTTGTGGGTAGCAAAAAAAAGCGAGGGAAAGTAAAACAACGTTTCGTTTCCATATACAATTATTTGTCAATATGCAAATCCCTTCGGCATAAGATCAACACCCATTCTTCAAACATTCCACGACTTGCTCTAGTATTTTCCGGAACGCCCAGTGCACGTGTATGGACGCACATACGCCGACCAAACACGTCAGTGATAGCATCTTTTTAAATGCTCTTCAATCATTAAATCGGCGGCCTCAGGTCCCAGGTAGTGGCGGACAGTGTCCGTACTTACCTTACATTGTAGGTAGTCAAGGTAGTGGGTGGTACTGGTACTGGGTAGAGCATGAAGGAATAAGCCGCCAACAGATTCCTAGCATTGTATGGCACCGCATCTGGTCATGTCGGACTCCTGACGTGAAGGAATGCAAGAGACTATTCCCTTAAATAAAAAAATCAATTTTTCGAATTTCGCAAAATACCCTTTGTTATTATCTAGGTCTTGCCTATAAGTTGATACTTTAATTCTTCCGAATATCTATGTATAGACGTTGTTGCATTTTGTAAATTGTTGGAATTGTCCCTGCGCGCGATGCAATTCTCGCCGATTTTATTCCTTATTTGAGAAATTTTATGCTTTTATTCTAAGAATCTCCTCTTCTTAAAACAATGCTTTCTGTTTAATTAAATTAATCATTTTGGACGCCAACATAGTTTCACATAAGTATATATTATAGTTAGGTGTTCTTGAGTGACTTCTTTAAAATATTGCCGAATTGTTGCGTTGTTTCAAATGTAAAAGCTTTGTGGGGTGAAGTGTAAAAAATCTTCTGCTGCCTTCTTTAGACATGCCAGCTAAAGGATATTTCTGCTGTTCAAAACAACTTTGATAGATGTTATAACATTTGTACGCTTGTATATCATGGAGAATACCAAATTCATTGTTAATTAAAATAATAACGAGTTGAAGATATTCGGGACCCGCCAAAGCCAGGCCCCAGGTGATGTGGCCCGTTCCTGATTTATTCTGCGTTCCTTGCCCCATAAATAAAATACGAACTGGAAATCAGGCCCCTAACTAACTACGTACCAGCCAGTTTATACATTGTACCACCGCCTCACATCTGCCAAAGCGAATGCACTCCGCAGATCGCTTGTTCAACACTTCCGCGGAAATTTCCTATCGATTATAAAATTATTTATCTCCGATCAACACGGATTCCAAGCTGTTTCATGTTAATGTTACCAGTACTGAACACGAGTCACCAATAAATACCTCGCCACACAAGTTCAAGCGGGTTTCATTAAGACTGTTGACTTTAACATCTTCGTTTTAAATCTGTCTCAATTATATTGTACTGTTTATTGTGTTCGATTATATTGGTTGGTGGAATCGCATTCCGGTTTAATTCCTCGGCTATTTCCGCCAATTGAAAGCTCTCCACTTTCCCGGTATTTGCACTGAAAGCGTTTAATGGAGCTGTTTTCCAAAAGCTTTTAAGCTAAAAACTCTTAGCGTCACTGTCCAAACAATGTAAATAGAATATTACATGGTTTTTTGTGAAACCGTAATTTTCAGCAATGCTGAGCAAACCTATTTTGTTATTATAAAAAATATTTTTCAGCCCTGATAAATTGAAGCATTCTGCGAAAAACCTGCTTTTTGTTAAATAGGGTAAGGTAACTTAATTTGATAACAATTTTTGAAAATACTGCTCAACAACCTGTCGCTATATTCGAACTTTGTTTTTTCAGCTGTTGACAAATTACCTTACGCATAAAATTGATTTTAATGTTTGTTGTTGGTCTCGGAACGTGGAGAGAAACGTGGAGATCCGCAAAGAATGCAAGGCTGATGTAAGCGTGATGTGTAAGATTAAAAAAGGGACTCTCCGATGGTTTGGGCATGTAGAGCGGATGAACTAGGAAAGGAGTGTAATGATAATGTATGACGCAAATGTGAATGTTAGAAGAAGTCGGGGACGCCCGAGGAAGACATGGCACGACCAAGTGAATCAGATACTTGAGTCGGGCCATGTGAAGAGTTGGAATAATAGAAGAGCATGTATGGGACGATGTATGAATGTGAACGAGGCAAGGAGTGTGTGCCAAGATCGAGTTCGATCGAGATCGAGGAGTGTGTGCCTACCCCTTCGGGGAAACGGCGTGATGGTTAGTTAGTTAGTTGTTTATCTCGGGGTTGTTGCTGTAAAACAATACAAGATTCAGGGTATAACAATAATCTGAATCCAAATGCAATATTTAACAAAACAAGACGCTTAGGTACGGCACCAGATACCTGCCCAACATTATAAAATAATGTAAACTAAACGAGTGAGATTTATTTCGCAACCCGACGATTCCATCGACATCATGAGAATATAATCTAAACCCGGTTTCAACGCTGACATTTGATCAAAAACAAATATTTATTTACATGGCTTGAATCATGCCATTGAAAATATTGAATCGTGGGTGCAGCAACATCTTTACTACACACAGGTTGGCGCCATTGGTACAATATGCGTGTACAATATACCAAACTCAAGGGTAGAGCGCCCAAAACGGAATACCATTAATAACATTGTTATCCTAAATAAAGTAGCTATTCGAGCATTAATCTCACTTTCATATCACGACTGAGTCTCCCATCCAACCAAGGATTATTTCATCCGCAGTCCATTGACTTCTCCTCGGCGAGTTGATTGCAATCGTACCGCTGCACTGTTGTGATATTATTATTTGTTCGGTTTGAATCCACGAGTGAATCGATGGCTCTCTAGATGTCAGAGCCACATGTTACGGAGTCGAATCTCGCGACCTTAACTTCAATATTTGAACAGGATTTTCATTGAAACTAACGAGTGTTGTGTTCATGAAAGTTTTGCGAAACATCTGCGTCCACGTGATTTTTCCTGGCGCCATTTTGCCGAAGGTTCGGACAACATTTCGAGTCAATGATCTTTTGATGATTCATTGTTAATAAACTGGTTAATGCGAGGTTCCGTTTAACTTTTAGCATTTTATATCATCTCAATATTCTTTAAATTTGCTCGTACGGATTCAGGTTCTATACCTACTACTTAACCCTAAACTGCATGATTTTCTGTAAATTATATTAAAAGTAGGTTTTGCATGCAATGGAATGCATTTAATACGTTAAAAGTAATAAAAAAGAGTACTTTGGACACTTTATTTTAAAAAAATCACAAGTAACATTTTTTTTTGTTCGCTAAGGATAGTTTAAAATATATTTCAGGATTACATATAAAATTCGTTTTCAAATAACATATTGGCAATAATCGTATTAATTTTTAAATAATATATTGAACATTAGATACAAATATTTTTTATCATTTAATCTGCTCTATCATATCACTTTATTGTCCTGAGTGATGTCCCACAAGGATCACGGTTTGACCCAATTTTATTTAATATATTTATTATTGTTTAAATAGTTGTTTTTTTCACGATGTTAATGTTTTGCTTTTTGCTGATGACCTAAAGATTTATACAATTATAAGAAGTATGTACGACTGTGTATATATAGAATAATCTGAAAAACCTATACGACTGGTGCATCATTAATAAATTGCAACTCAATTTAATTCTAGAACTATAAGTTTAAAACTATTTCAATGTCATAACGGAATTCCACCTCGAATTGTCAGTATCAAAAATAGAAATACCTATAGTTGAATTCAATAAAAGGTCCTTTCATATCTGTGACCTCCGTTAGGCTATTGACATTTCAGTAGGAGCTTTTTCCCCCGTGGTTCTCCGCGACCCTCTATAGTCGGAAGCGACCTCAACTTGGTTGACTTTGACCCAGCGATATTCTAGAAGTTTGCATACCAAATTATTTTATTGTATCTTGGTGCCAAATAAGTCAAACATTCCAAAGTAGTACAAACAATATAAAACATTCCAAATTACACCACTTTTAATTTTTATTAAAGATGTTCTCATGGCGAAAGATGTCCAAATTAAAAAAGCAAAGATATAAATGTCGTATAATTTAGTATATACAAATTAAATTATGCTTAACTACGAAACAACAATCTAATGTAAGTATTTCCACGAAAACACCTAGAATAATCTTAATAGAGTTGAGGAAATAAATAAATATTACTGTCTGACTAATTAAATTATTTTTATTACATATCTCGTATTACTTATATACCTTCTTATTCGGAAAATAGTGTTACGAGCGGGAAACTGGAATCCTCAAAACGATCATAGAGAAAACAAAAAACTTTTTTTTTTTCACTTTATTTGATATACATTCAACATATTTTAAAGTGTAACTTATAAAAAGCTTTTGTCTCTAAAATAATAATTTTTTATTTTTTTATTTTTTTATTTAAGTTTTTATTCCAGCAAGACTGGGAGGGTAGTGCAATCCCAGTCTGCCATATTACATACGGAGTAAATAAAAAATCATATTATTAGGTAGGTACCTAATGAAAATAAAATTTGAACATAAATAACAAAAAAAAATAACCATAAAATTAAAAATAAAATAAAATTAAACATAAATTAGAATACAAAAGAAAAATATATATATATTTTTTTTTTTATCGTCCATCAGGGAGGTCGCCTCATCATCTGCATCCATCGCTCATTTAGTGGGGAACTGAGCCACTCGGATGCAGCCACGACAATGATGTTGGTTGATTTCCGTGTCCTGCTCCAGAAGCTGGCTAGTCGGTGGCGAAGTAAGGCTGGGAATGAGTGCACCCTCCCTTCGGTGAACATCGTGGAGGCGCTGCAGAACCTCGGTAGTTGCATAAGTTGCCTGTATGCATTGTTGTAGCACACCCTCAGTTTGTCCCATTGCGCTGCTGGGTATTGCGTCCACAGTTCAGATGTGTACAGGGCGGTGCAGTATGTCTTGAAGAGTAATTTTCTGACGTTATCGCTACAGTGGTAGAACCGTCTTGAGAGCAATCCGGCCCGTATGTTAATTGCTCTTCTTTGTCCTTCATGTCTTCGGTTAGGATATGTCCTAGATACTTAACCTGTGCGGCCACAAGCAGTTCGTTTCCTTCTAGATATATTGGAGGAATATTTAATGGCTCCTTATTGTATTTGAAAGCAACGATGACTGACTTTTTAGAATTGTACAACAAGTTATGAGAGTTTGCATACTCTTCGCATATTTGCACAAGTCGTCTCATGAGCGCCTTCTATGAAATAGCAGATTATGAATTCTTTTAAGACCCTTAAAGTGTAAATGAACTATACTTTTCTTTTTCACATGCCGCACTTTTTGACCGATTTTTAATGCTTTCATTACAACGCCAATTTATCGAATTTATCATCCATTGCGTTGGATCGGTACCTTAATTATTTTGTATGGGATTTATTCAGACATTAAGGTTTTCACGTACATTTAATGGGTATTATAATATAAATTAAATTTAATATAATTAATTACAAATTAAATAAGTTTTGACTCAATTCTGTAAGTTCGACCATTGGCAATTTCACATTGGCTGCCTATGTTCCCAAATCGTTCTTAGTTAGAACGAGTATTTATGTAGTCGTCTGATTTGTCACGGTTTTGTTTACTGTTCAGTCGTTTTAGATGTTAAAGTAAATACTCGTTTCCTCGAATAGGCCTGAACTATAAATATTGCGTTACTGTTGGTTCACTGATTCTTTCTCCTTTAACTGCTCTCGGCTTTGGACTCTCGGTGTGAACAGTAACAGCAATATACGCAGCGCACCAGGTGGAGTTTAAACCTATGCATAGATAGATGCAGTTTCTATGTTTAATTTGAGGACTCCAACAATTTGGTGACATCGCAGTTCTCCAAGATTTTCAACTTTAATTTTTGCAATCAAAATTAATTTTTATACTGAACATTTAACATAAAATAATTACATTCGTGCTCCAAAAATAATCTACATTTTTATTTATTTATTTATCTATAATAAAATATATTTACAATGGTTTTATGTATATGCCTGTCTCACTAGGGTATACCTGTGTCGAGACAGGCGTACAGGTATATAAATGAATATTGTAGTTACAAGGATATTTAAGGTAAAATACATATCACTTTGAATAGAATGAAAACAGAAAGGTGATTGGAAGGGTGGTAAATCTTTTAAAGAGAGTTATTTTATTAATGTTGGAGATGAAGTAGAGAATTAAATTCTGGCTAATCTATTTAAAGGTCAATTTGACAGGATTCCATTATTTTCATTTATTTTCTAAGGGTTAGGTTGTATGTGAATAGTTATTTTTGTCTATGTGTGATTTATTTTACAGATGTTTGTAATAGTGAGGCGTCCAATACTTATAATCCATTTTTTAATATCTTGTTTGAATTTTGTAAAGGAGTCAGTTTGTCTGATCGTAGTTGGTAGTGTATTGTATAGTTTGCAAGCTATGTATTTAAAGTGTCTTTGCCCGAAGGTGGTTTTGAAAAAAGGAGTTTGGAGAAGTTCGTTGTTTTTGGCTCGGGTATTGTGTATTGTTTGTGTAGTTTTGTATAGTGTTTTGTTGTTTTTGTGTAAATTAATTAGTATGGATCTTGAGTAGAGCTGTTTTATGTCCATAACGTTGAAGGAATTGAATATAGTATCCGTGCTGGTAGTAAGTGGCATTTTAAGAATTATTTTTATGGTTATTTTTGTGCTTTCATGATGGGATCAAGGGCATTGGAATATGCATTACCCCAGGCTAAAATTCCGTATTCGATGTGAGATTGGCAAAGTGAGTAATATACTGTTTTTAAAAGTTTTAAGTTAAGGAAATTGCGTGTTTGTTTGAAAAAGTATATAGATTTGCGGATTTTGTTTGTAGTATTTTAGGTGTGTATCGAAGGTTACTCCTAAATATTTGATAATGCTCTAGGCATGGGCAGTCACAGTTCCGGTTTAGAGATGAATTTTTACATTTGTGTATTTTTAATGGCGGGGGTAGGTTTGACTTTGGGATATTGGTGAGACTAGACAGTAAGTATTTAGTTTTCTGTACATTTAGAGTTAATATGTTCGAGTCAAGCCAATATTTTACCTGTTGAATTCCTTCCTCCGCTTTGGAATAAGCGGTAAGCCAATCTTTTGCTTGGAAGAGTAGGACAGTGTCATCGGCGAAACTGATAATGAATGTAATTAATGCATTACAGAATGCAGGTACAGAAGTATTAATATAAACTTGAGGTATTTCACGATTCGTAAGTTTTTGTTGAATTGTTGTGGGAAGTGTTCTGATTATTAATTGATTGATTAATTTGCCATCAGCATGTTAAATGACAAAACAAGACGGGGTAATGACAACAATGTCAAGTCTTCCTACAATTCTGTTCCTCTTGCCAGCAATAATACCAAAGATAGCTGCTTGTAGTTTTTGTATCACCAATTAGTTGTTCTCCACCGTATATTTTAATTAGTTTGTGTAAGTTTATTTTTACGAAAAGATATTACAGCAAGTCGTGTATTTTCTTATTGTTTACATTATAAATGTCTTATTATGGAAAAGTTATTCCTGTTTTTCTATAATAAACTGGATACCAGGGGCGTGTTTAGCTTTTTAGTTATTGTAGCTTTTCGCCTCATTGGTGAAGCAGTGTCTATAACTAAATCTGGGTAATGAAGTAATTTATATTATTATTCGGTTTATTTGCTTTTTTTTCGAAATCCAATCCGATAATTACTTCTTGGCTTTATAATATAAAAATTAAAACTATAAATTGCATATTCCTCTACAAAACATTGATTATATTTACTTACTGGATAAAATGTCCCTATTAAAACTTTCAGATAGAAGGATAAACACAGATTTATTACTATTACATACAATTTTCTAATGCAGTATTCTGTATTAGAAAAATGGCTGTCCTGAATTGCTCCAATTAACCACTTCCAAAAAGATCTTGCCGACATTTACTACCCTTTTATTTTAACAACACCAGGACATTGTCTTTCCAAAATTCCCAAAATAAATATAGATTCGGAAATAAATATTCTGATCTGGGAGATATATTTCACCTTAAAAATAACCAGAATAAACGTTGTTTATTCCAATAACTTTATATATCTAGTCACAAATAGACGTGCCTAATTTTTGCAATTTTTGTTTATATTAAATATCTATTTACGTGAGACTTCTTATTATTTTTACCAATGTTTTTTATTGTATTATATTTTCTATATTGTTTTGGTTTTGAAGTATTTAAAATAATTATGATACTCAACTTATAAACTAGAATGTAAAAGCCGATTAGTGCGTGTAATAAACAAATAAATAATAATATCTTTATTGTTCGAGTTTCTAGAATATCACTTTATTTTCATGCGGAAACTGATACACCTACAAAGAGAAGAAGCTGTTTTGGTGCTTCATAGGATATATGTAAAGTTAATTTGGTCTTCGCGTTAGCATTGTATCAATTGCCTTAACATTATTTACTGGTTGAGTAATTGGAATAAACTAATCGAATCTTCCCATCAAATGAAAGCCGTGAATTCCGGTTTAAGGAAATGTGTTTATTTTTTCTTGTAACACAATCATGAAATCAATATCTCCCCTAAGTAGGTTTCCATGTATATTGCAGTGGCGTGCACAGAGTTTTTGATCAGGGTAGGCAGTAGGAAAACCGCCAAATTGATTCAAATAAATAAAAAAGAAACTTGCCACAGATAGCTCCCTTCGTACAAGTTTTCGCTAAGTGTGCTTGCTGCTGGCTGTAGATGATGTAGGTTTGGATTATCTAAGCCACTTTAAATATACAAATAATAATAATAATAATAAATAATCGCTTCATGTATGCGTATTATCACAAGCCAATTAATGGATATCCGAGGTGGCCTTGATAAAAGCAGTTGGCGTTGTCTCACTTTCATACTTCAGATAACAACAGATGTCACTGTCGCCACTGATTGCCGTTTGCTAATTTGTTCCAGAAAGCACTGCCTGATACTAACAAAAAAACCCCATAGAAGCAAATTCAAACGACAGTTCTACTCTATGCTACGTGCATTTCGTAAACATTGATATTATATCTTGTATGAAGTTAGCTCTAAGCAGAAATAATTCCTGCTTAGCCCGCATTTTAGTGAGGTAGTCGGAGGGCGCGTGTAGTTTTTAGTTACAGTTTATTTATGTCACATTTGTAGTATGCCGTTTGATGTGGCGGTCGCGTAGTTTTGGTTGCTCAGCTTTGTCGCGCTTATTTTTGAAAGTGTGTATTTATTTTTAGCAATAATTTAATAAATTATAATATTATTTACATGCTTACGTTTTACGCTAGGGTAGGCAGTGCTTATGTGCCTATATGGAGTGCACGCCCCTGGTATATTGTACATAAAGACAGACTCACAACAAGTACGCAATTTAGTACAGCGACAAATCAAAGAGATCTGATTCACTTTAGATTTTATCGCGTGACATTTCGAGGACGACGCGGAATGAGATAGAGATTGATTTGAACATCTCATTGGAGACAACTTCACGTCGTTCATTACACATTACAGAACTACAGAGCGTACAATAAGTATAGGCAGGTACTCATTTATTAAATTACTGGTCGTATTTCTACTTTCTAGGAATTATTAATATAAATTGATACGAATTTCTTTTATTTTACTCGTGAGCAGAATATTTGTTCTCACACTAAAAATTCTAGAACCGTGAGCTCTGTTATCTCCGTATTTTCCTGTATAAATTATAGGGCAATTCAACAGCATTTCAGGAGCTTTGAATTATCCATTTAACTGTCGAAAATTGACGGAAAACTTTAGACATTGTTCCCTGTTTGACGTCAGCGGTTTCATATTGTTATATTATAATAGTCTTGAAATTTAAACGAAGTCGGGTAAATAATTAATCAATAATATATATTATAAAAGAAAGTCCAAAAAAACGTGCGTCCCGCAAAAACTCAGAAATCAGTCCCGGTACGATCAAGCGAGTTATATGGTGTTTTTGATCTCTATCCCCCTCCCAGGATGACGGTTTCCCGTTTTTACCTAAATGTCGTGCTTTTGAAGATATAAGGGCTGGAAGTTTCGCCCTCTCGAAATTTATAGAACAGAGTATGTCGTGGAATTTTCGGGAATAAGGAGTCGGGAACATCATTGTGGAACATTCTCTGGAATGTTGTCCTGAGCGAAGCCGGGTAACCCACCTAATGATCAATATATTTTTTCAATAATAACTTCCAAAATCTCCATTTCAAGCTCAAAGGCCTGTTCTCTTACAAAGTTTTAATCGTCCAAGGCTACAATTTCGTTGAACTTGAAATTTGTTCTGTAATTTCAACCTGGCATTAAGAAAAGTCGAGCGATGACAAAAAGTTGTAGTTATTACTTGTCGCGGGACAAATTTGTAAAGTCTTCGAATCGTATGAATATTTATAGGGTTGTTTTAATTTAAGTGCTGGCGGCCCCCATACATTCAAAAGGGTTCAATTCAAAGATTACCTGAATTCATTAATTTATAGCGATGCTAATTATTATACTTTTCCTTCCGTCGTAATTAATTCTAGAATCTTGTTTATGGAATTTTATTTTATTTTAAATTTAAATAGATTTTTTTTATTGTTTTCGCCATTTTTTATAACTCTTAAGTATCATGCATTAATTACAATATATCTAATTTTTAGAGACCTTGTGAAGTAGAATAATTCTTCTTGTCATGCTATACTTACGGCGCGCGGCGCTAGAACGTTAAATTATTTGACCATGTGTTGTACTAATGAAGATTCAACGTTTCACCAGAGGAAAGTGGTTACAGGGACTTTACTAGCATGGTTTAATATAATTTTTGCAAGCTTCTTTACATTAGAACAGTAAGTTATTCCAACCTGGTTGGTACGGGAATGTCTTAATTGATAATTAATTATATTTTAGAACTATTTAGTTACTTAATTGTTTACTTACAGTTTGGATTCGCAAAATAATTGGATCAGAAGACGATTATTTAAAAAACGTTTAATGGTGTATACATAGATGTCCATATTTTCCAGTTCTTTCATAGCCCGTCGCATCATTTCATTTGGTCGGTAAGGGTAAGAAATCGATAGAAAAGATCCCATAAAATAGTTGCGCTCCAAAAACCGTAGCGAATTTTGACCCAATGAGACGATGGCTAATATTGATTTCTGGTGTCAGTCACTATCTTTGCTAAGTGTTGACACCTATATTCTCCAGTATTTATCATCATTATAAACTGTAGGATGGTTGATTGAAAGACTTAGGTTTATTATAACACAGATACTGTTTATTGTCGTATTGTAATTCCAATAATACTTCTGAGGACAAACGTCCTTCCAGGCTGAAGGCTAATTTTGATCTCGAGAGCTCCTGAAACCAAAAGACTTCATTTTCGGCACAACTCGGTAACGAGACCAAGTGACCCGAAGAGCCCTTAGACTACTATGGTAAAGCATGTGCTAGATTATAGATTATTATGATACACAAACATCAAATCACTATTTTAAGTTTTAAGGAGTTTTATTTTTAAGAGGTAAAATGGTAGTTTCGTTGTTCTGCCTCAGTGCTTTGTGACTCTTCACACCTCGGGGTGCCGCGGATTCACCTGTTCGGCTGGTTGTTTGGTTGTATGTTGCCATTTGGAATCGCTATCAGTATCCAAGTATCAAATTGAATGTAGTGCCGCCGCGGTCAGTCCCGTCCAGTTCAGTCCAGGTGTGCTCCATCACCCGCCATCTGATCTCCATTAATCGCTTGTTATTCCGCGGTAAGACTTTAATTAGCCCGCACTAATTACATACGCCGTTACAAGTCTGCTTTCGGCCTTATCCGTGCTCTGCGGGGACCGGGGACCAGAGACTCACTCTTCCCTTATTAATGGAATTGTTTATTATATAGCTGTAGCTAGTTGCGATATTGTGTGCGGGAAGGTTGCAACACCATTGTAAGCAACAGTCTTTCAGAAATGTATACGATCAACTTTACTGCTCTTTTAAAAAAAAAAGTTTAAATAATATTAATTTAGTGTTATTGGATGTTTTTTGGCATCTTGTTGAATACCAAACCAAACACCAAATTCACGAAAAATGTGAACAATCGATTTTAATTTTAATGAAATAATTGTTTAAATTTTTGACAGAATTCGTCCAATTTCTTTTAGTGAATGAGTCCTTCTGAGAAGCTGTGTACCTCTTTTCACAAGTCCATCAATTCTTAGCCAGCCTTCTTTGAGTTGCCGCGGTCACCAGTCATTGCCAGTCACACCGAACCCGATTATTTCACCGGCCAATAAATATTCCTGTAGGCGGGTCTAACGCTTGGCCCCTACGGGTTAAACTATTGCCACGCAAATGGTATGAGGTATGGTGCTTTGAAATATCCAGTCTTTTAATAAGTAAGATACAATATTGTTTCGATTTTTTTTTATATTCTTTATTTACTCAGGCGAAGCCTGGAAGTAGTAGATAGTTACCTACTAGCTGTTAAAATAAGTCAATGAAACTTTTCAATGATTTTTTTCAATTTTAATTAACAAATTTTATAAAAAACAATTTTTGTGATTTTCGCAGCTACCATACTAGGCGCATGTCCGTTTTATGGTAGTCATACATGATTTAAATTAATGTGTGACCTAGAAAAATAATATTTTGTAAAAACCGATAATAAAACAGAAGAAGAAAAAAAGAAAAACTTATTTAACGAAAAATAAAACAAAATACAAGTATAAAAATTTAAAATAAACTGAAACAATAAAAAAATATTTTAAGGAAGATTGAAATAATTTTTGTAAATATTAAAAAGTGTGATTAGAATACGTGTAAAATTATACCAATTATTTAATACGAGATAAAAAATTTAACGCAAGTTAATCATGGTAATTATTCATCTAGAAGAGTGCACGTTTATGATCACATTGTCACATTTGAATTTTGTGATATGAAAGAAATTGGGAAAAGATCAAGGAGCACAGGGGAGAAAACAGTTCCAGATGATTTTTAAAAAATAATTGTAAATCGATAATTATATATAGGTACCTACCTAGATACCTCTGCTGCCTTTTTTGAAAAACTTAATAAAAATCGAGTTCTATAAATGGTGAATAGCCAATAACATAGACATGAGATGCTTTTATGAAAACATCATTTACACAGGTAACAACTGAGGTAACGTGATCGTGTTCAAACAATCAATCTTGGGTCATGTTTCATGTTTGACGAGGTTCATTGATAAAATGTGTTGTTTAGGAATCCATATAATCCGTTTCTCCTTGACTGTTCAATCACTCGAAGTGATTCGCGGCTAAATCTCCGAGGAAACATTAATCACTCGAAATACTCGGCCTCGTCAAGTCTTTACATTGTTATGTTATCACATTGTGAAATAAAATGAACTAGTAGATATAATATAAAAAACCTTCATTAAAAAACGTGGTAAGCCGAATTGCTGTGTGATTTTTGTGATTTCTTTTCGAGTCTCATTCCTCTCTAGTTTTCCCGGATGAATCCTTTTCAGCGAGCATTTTCTTTTGCAGTTTCTTTTATTACTCTATTGGGTGGAATTCTTTCTTTCTTCGTATCGAAATATGTACTTCACCTTGGTGGCGATGGTTATTGAGATTACTGGTATACAAAAGCCTCCAGTAATGCCTAGTTTCCTGCTTTAGTCGTAAAGTAAAGACGTGTCCGGCTTACGTTTGGCCTAGAAAATGTGTTTGTCTATCCATATACCATTTCCCCGTGAAGCTACGCTTATTTTGTCCGCACGAAATTCGTTTAACGATTTAGTGAAACTCCCTTGAAAGCTGAATCTTGTTACTCGATCGACTTTGTAGATCTTAGCTCAAGTTTTCCGAACGTTTATCACCTCGCACACTTCTTTCTTTTCTTGGGTATCCGTATTTAATATATAATCTTATTTCATACGGGAAATACACCTTTATTATTACGTAACATATAGGTGTCTTTCGCGTTATTTGTGCAATCCAGTGATTTCCGAAGAAAGCTTTTCCCGCCTGTTTATAGAGTATACATGTATCACGTTTCATCGCAAGAATCATACTTATGCACCATTTTTACACGATCTAACATGATATTCATCACACCTCCATTAATATTTAACGTTAATTGATATTTACTTATTGTTATTTTTGAAGTGAAACTTCTTTAGCACCGTTGTGATTTTAAACTCGGATGAAAAGGAAACGACACTAAAAAGAGGCAAACACATACAGCTGTAGGATTTAGCCTGCGAGAGAATGGGATAGAATGAAACCTTTCAGTATTGGCCGCTTTGATTATGAGCTCACTTTGAAGACTCCTATTGGTTGAGATTGTGTAGGCGATTTTTTTTTACTAATAATTATTCGTGCTATTGTCAGTATGGTCGCCCTATGATTGTTACTGATGGAATCCTTTTCTGGTACTTTGCAATACTTATAGATTTACAATCTAATGTTATTGTTGTCGACTATAAATGTTACTATCCAGCAGTAATTTTTTTTAAAATATATTAAGTGTATATTTTATTTTATTTAGTATCATGTACAGCTGCTCATCTCGAGAGGAATGCCCTAGTAGTAGAGGGTCTGCACTAGAAACGACCTTCACCCATTTGTTTAATGGATGAAAAGTATTTTATATCAAATTTAATATATTAGAAAATATATCTCGAGTGGTTTGTCTAAAAAATTCCTGGCAAGACTATGATTAATTTAAATAATATTAATTGAAAGAGAGGGCGTATGCTATTTATTCGTGCAACAGAGAATGATAGCGATACAATAGTAAATACTTTAATTAACTACTCCAAAATAATGCTCAGTATCGCTATCATTCTCTGTTGCACGAATAAATAGCATACGCGCTCTCTTTCAATTAATATATTTTTTTAATTAATCCTAGTCTTGCCAGGAATTTTTTAGACAACCCACTCGAGATATATTTTCTGATATATTAAATTTGACATAATATACTTTTCATTCATTAAACAGATGGGTGAAGGTCGTTTCTAGTTCGGATCCTAGACTATAGTGAACTGAGCGGCTCATGTTTTGCATGTGATTTTTTAAATAAATAAATATTATATGTTCCAAGTAAACATCCAAAATTTACATTGAATCCCATTTTGACCCAATTTCAAGATGTCAGGTCTTAACAAATAAAGTACTTTTATTATACGAGAGCTTCAAATCAATGCTATATTAATAAAAAATGGCAGAGTTTTCTTTTAAATGGGGTAGGTTAAGAAAAACGTTTTAAAAATGGGTGCGGTGAACCAAACAAGTTTAGGAATCTCTGAAGTAGTTGATATCGGTGTGTTTGGTGAATGCAGCGTGTGGTTGGCTTTGATATAGTTCCACAGGCTAAACAGATTGTGAGGGCCAGGGGCCATGGACCAAGGGGCGTTGTTCCCGTATTCATCAGGCGACTGCCGCCTCACCGAGCGCCTGTTCACTTCGGTGTTTAGTGTTCACAGATTAGAAGCTAGATTTACTGCGACATCGTTTCGTAATCGTAATCGAACCGCTTCAGCCTGTTGAACCAAAAGCTCGCCGGCCGCCTTTATTGATCGGGGAAACTTTGCCGCGGGTTGATAGCTATTATCGAATAAATAATATAATTGTTCCCTATTCATTGAGTACTTGGAAAGCTGTCAATTGTTTTAGAGAGTTTTTCAATGGCTCTATAGACATTAGTACTAGAGCGGCTGTGCGCCTAATGAGCTGGATATTTTGGTTATAAATTTATCCATTTATTTTACGTTCTCAATGTTATAAAACTTTAAATATTTTCATATTTTGGTATCCATTTTTATCTCAAGAAAAGTTTATTTATGGTTTTTGCGTTTAAATTGGGTTTTTTTTTTTTTTTTTCAGGAGAATTAAATACTATCCGGATATTATTTCAAAAATCGTAATAATTTCAAATTCAGTTTATATTATTTTAAATCTTCGGAAAGTATTAATTCTGAATTACGTAATTTCCCCAGAGATGTTGTTTTGCAAACATAATTAATTGCCAACATTTCTCGCTTTATTTCACATTCTTACACTCACTCTTCTGTTGCATATACCTATCCTTGACACGACCCAGTTAAAGTATTAAAGTCACCGAAATTTTCAGTTTTTTAGAAATATTTATTAAAAAATAATAAACCTAAGTTTCTTTTTACAGAATACATTTTTGGCATTTTCACTAGCATTTGGTTCCTTAGATCAGGCAATCTGCCTAGCTAGGAACTAATGACGTGCAAGGTACACATTTTAAAATCTACAGTTATTTTGAATTGTTATTATATAATTTTTCTGTATAAATGTAACTAATGTAATAAAAAAAAAATTAAAAAATTGATAAGTACCAAGTAATAAATCGTAGAAATTTTACATTTCATTCTTATGTTAACTTTTGTATTGAATCTATTTTTAATATAAGTATATAATTAGGGTTAATAGGGTGTGGATTGACTAGGTCTTGGTGGCGGATACATCTGCCCACCTACTGCATGACAGGCCGGATCGAGAGAGGCTATTTGAGGGAGGCCTTTTGACCTCTCCAGCCGGACTCTTTCGACCCATCGCCTTGCATCGCGGTTGGAGAATCTATTCGTCCAACACTTCTGGACACACTGACCTCAGATTCTCACCCACCCCTCGTACCTTTTTTATTCCCAAAACTTCCTTTCCATAAAAAGGCCCTAAGGGATATTATTTTCCTCAGGGCCTCATGGGTGGAGTTAAAAGTACCCCAATGAAAAGCTATGTTTGTGTGTATGGGGGGGTGTTTTTTTGTAAGATGCTTAACCACTAGCGACATTTTCTTTTAAATTTTTCGATAGGGAATATCATTATTATTATCAGAAAAAAATTCACGATCTTTTGCGCCTGGATTTCTGAAGCAAAAGTATCGGAAAAAATGCTACTCGTTACTGCGTATCGCAAAAACACCCTTTTTATCGTAACTTATAATAGAATATTCTTCGATACAGTTTAATGTGTACTAAAGTTCGTGAAGTTGAGTTATTTATCGTTGGCACTCGCTGTACAACTATAGTTTACAGGTCACAGATATCCAATATGCATTCAATGGTAACACCGCAGGAATGTTCGCCTAATGGTGTTATTCTATTATTGCATAACAATGTTTATTATCTCCGAGTAACTGATTTACACTGCCCGTTCTTAAATAAGTGCATTTAATTTATTGTTAGTGGAAAATTTATCGATCCACCGCCGTGAGATATCTGACACAATTAGATGGATACACTATTTATTAGGCCATTAAAGATTCTGTGTTCGTGCTCGTGAATTGAATAAGTAAATTTTGCGCAATGGTTTACAATGTTAAGGTGTGCATCACTAATGTGTAATGATTTATCTGCTCTCATAGTGAAATCGTATTGACGCTGATGACTGTTTCAGACACGACTGCTTTAAGCTGCGCTATACTTCAATTGAAACGTTTTGAGAACTTTTAGTGATGTTCTCTGACGGTGACTTCATGAAAAATATCTTTGTTTGTAATAAATATAGCTAGTTATTATAATTTTTTTTTTGTAACTAAGCAATTTACCCTAAAAGAGGGCTTTGTGCCATTATGTCAACTAGCAAATTATCAACTTCCAGTTATCCAATGCATGTAGTATAATCGTCATCATCATTACCAAAACCTGGATCCTTTTTCGGTTTCCTGATGCGATGGGTGTTGGTTTCCACCCTTAACACCATACAACCACCTAATTTTAATCCTCTCAATATCTATCACAATATCTACCTATCACAATGTCTACGACTACAATGACTACCTTTTATGCTTGCTACATATCCTGCCCGTTGCTGCACGGTTCTACCGTTTTTATTGATATTATTGACGACTCTACGAAAAACTGGTATAGCTCGTGGTTGTATCTGATTCGCCAGATCCCTCTTTCTTGTTTTCTGCTAGATCTATAGATATTATGTATTGTACCTAAAATTTGTTGTTCTAATTGTTCGTTTGTTGTTGCAGATGAGCCTCGCTTGCAGGGCGGTGGCGGCGGGGGCGGCTGGGGGGCGGAGCGCGGGACAGAGGGCCGGCGCTCCCTGCGCGCCCCCCGCCGTGAGCCCCCCGCGCGCGAGGAGTCCTGGGGCTCCGCCAGCGACCGGGACGCCTCCAGCGACGACGAGAACGACAAGTCTACAGGATTCAGGTAAGCTGAAACATTGATTTGTTTAATACGACTATTCAAAATGGTGTTGGTTATTTGGGTCTCCTTGATGATCCCGTGTCGCCTCCGACGCTTCGCTTTATTTTACTCTCGTAGAAGTCGTAGATTCGCATCACATCTGTACAGCGATTTCTGGGTCTGCTTCGTATCCTGGTTACTTAACGTCATATACCACTTCTCTTTCCAATCCATTGGTCTATGAAAGGGATGGCAGACCAAAGCTATTTTCAGACTGGTACAAATTGTTCTTAATATAAGATTTATATACACAACATTTGGGAGGGGGGGGGGGGGGGGGGTTCTACTAGGATTTTATCCAAATTATAAATGTTTTCTCACTATGTTACTAAGTCGTCTTTGACTGTCGAATTTCTAATTGTTTTGATTATTCCCAGTAGGCTGAATTACCTCAGGTTTATATCTTACTTAGATATTGATTTAACAGGCTGAAACCGGTTACGGTCAAATAAATTAAAGTGGAAATAAGTTTCGTATTTGTTTTATTATATTATTATAATGGAATTCCACCACGAATTAAAAAAAAAAACACCTTATTGGTTATGCGTTCCTAAAAGTTCAAATTCTTTATAATAATATGAATAAGATCTCAGTTCTCATTGTTCTCGTTATGTCTGCTACTGCTTGCGGTGAATTTATCAATCTCCATCACATACTCTGACGTGTGTGTGTGCCAGCATTGGGCCAGAGCAAGCATCAAGAATCCGTATTTATTTATTGCCTGGCATAAACAACAAATACTTAATTATAAAGCATCAAATTTTGGCAAGCGTGCGGTGGGGGAATCGTCTTGTTATGACTTGCACTGTCAGTGTTAGAGTAAAATTCGCCTTCTCTGGCCTATCCATTCATACACAATCTTCTTAGTTTCTCGCAGCAGCTGTTGTGGAATATATATTATTAGTTTGTTTATCACAAAAGTCAAAACAGCGAATATATTAAAGTAAGCTTGGCTTTTAACGAACATCCTTGACCTGAATTTTCAGCAAATGAAGGTGGGAAGGTGTTAATTGATGAGCTTTTGTGTAGAAAAAGCGCTGTCTTTGCCGGCCATAAAATCTTTTTAGAGTTTGAAATACTACTGTTCCAAAGAAAACATCTCTCTCTGAATGTATCGTGTCCCCGCACAAGTTATATTATTACATCACTTATTGTATTGGAAAGAAAACAAGCGGAAGTGAATGTTGAATGACGTTTAAAAGAAAATCTTTTATTGTTGTACATTTATTATACAAGAATTATTTTCCTCGCTTTGTTATTTAAATGCCCATTCGTTTGACGGCATTGTTAAACTTTAAACAAACCTCACGTATGTAATAAGCAAAATCCATTTACAATAAGAAAATTACAATACCTACTTAATTTAACTACATCTTGACTGTAGGCTATGTTTTTTTTAAACATTTAAAATGTTTGTGAATGTTCCTTGCGACAATAGTATGGCCATTTTTGCCTAACTTAACACTTATAACAATGTGGCAGCGTCCATTATATTAAGTTTAAAAAATCGTTTCGACGTGTGTTTACGTTTCAATATTCATTTGATTTATCACTTAAAATGAAACTTGATTACAGCAATTTCCCACCTGATTGATGTTAGTATTCTTGGAATTGTTTCACATTAAAGGGGCTTTGTTCCGCTTCAGCGATACTTCACCGCGTCCCTATATACCTATATATAATATAACTTAGTCCGAGTTTCCCAAACTTACTTGGTGAATCGTCGCGTTTTCATAAACTTCATTTTTGAGCCCCTCTCTCCAGGAAAACTATCTGGAATTGATTACATTGTTTTGAAAACCAAGCGTAAGTTCTAGGTGCATTTGTTGAAAAATCGATAGGTATTATTAATTTGTTGGTTTCCTTGGAAAACAAGACTCGTTGCTACAACAACTTAGGTTCATAGTAACTATGAAACTTATCCGTGTAGTCAAGAAAAAAAATGTCCATCCATTTTTAGTGACTTTTTATTGCCCTACTGTTACCCCTGATCTCCAGATATCTCCCACTTTGGCAATCTCTGAACTAAAGGCTAATGTATTGCCTCGCTTGCGCAGTGCTTTGTTCGCAATAAAGCTCCGCGAGCCGAAAGGGGAATTGTCACACATTTCGAACTGAATGAACTAAATTTAGCAGTGGACCTCATTGCGGCTGCGCGGCGACGTGATTCCTTGAAACATCACGCACTGAGGCTCGTTAACTTCCCAACAATCCAAGTGTTTTTCATTCAGTGGGTGAAAATGCACCTGCATGCGTTAGACTTGTTTATGTTTCATCACACACACTTGTTTATGTTCATCACACACGGAGCAATACCATTGTTAGCTGCAATATTTATGCACTGCGTAAGAACTGTACAAATCTTTTTACATAATTCGTTTAAATTGACCCAAAATGTGGGATCAGCAAGAGATGTGCAATTAAATTGTGTGCTTCAGCGTTCTGAAGGAAATTACTGCTCACTAGTAATACTAGCTTTTCAAATACCTGTGTATAAATATTTTCAATCAATTACAAATCTTAATCGAATTAACCTTTTTTAAATATGTGACTTCACAAGTAATTTTAGTTCTTGGTTGTATACATATAAAGCCGTTAATATTTTATACCCAAGATGGCCGCCTCACATGTATTTGTCTTTTTAAATGCGGCTTACCTCAGGGTCTAGATTTTTAGCCCCCACTAGGTGACACACCCTTTGCCACTTTGTGTGAGGATCTCGATGGCACAGAGCGATAAAGCGATGGCCTGCCTTGGCAAGGCTTATGACCACTGGACTAGTTAGCAAGTTATCCATGTCGTAATGTGCACCGGACTCAATCATAACTCAGGGGATTAATTGTGGAACAGAGCACTGAGAGATTTAATGGGCTAGGAGCACATAGCACACATCTAGGTGGACTACTTTTGGCTTTATTATCCCGATAGCATTAGCGCTGAAAGCAGTCTTTGTCAAGGAAATCAAGTGCAATTCATTAATGCTATAAGTTCTATGTGGCGTAAGTATAATAATTTCACACGTTTTTTGTAAAAGTCTGATAATATATAATCTTTATCCGTTTTCAGTTTACCGTGGACTGAATTGAATGGTTGGTTTTGTTTAGCTATTGAGTTTTAATCTGGGCTAAAACTTGGCGAAACCATTAAATGGGAACTGTAACATTTTACTCAGTAATCAATTTAATTCACGCAGTAGTGCATACGTCATGATCTTCTTAGTACCTACTTGGAACATGTCGAATTTCAGCCGCCAATATCAGTTCTCCTAAAACTAAAAATTTGTGGCTTTGATAGATCATTAAAAAAACCATTAAATGCTTCAATATAGATTGTATTAAAACATCTAGATCGATTTTAAAGTTTAGAATTTATGAGATCCTTATTAAGTATTTTTGATTATTGAAGTAGTCCCCACTAACTGCAAATATCTTTAATAGCAGTTTCAATTACTATTTTGAATAATTTGGAAATTTAATTATGTCTACGGAGTTTTATGTTATAAATTCTCATCACACATTTTATAAAATAGTGCAAGATTTGTTTGCTATGTGTTCTAACGACCGAGGAAACAATTTAGTTTCTAATTTAGTTATTTATGTGACAGTCCCTAATGATACGAATCTTATCATTTACCAAGTCTCATTTTAATGAAATGTATTTCTAATCATCATTCGTGCCCATATCTAATTAACGATTTTAAAAGTAAAATGAATGTCCTGTATTAGAAACTGAACTAAATGTATTTTTTTGGTCTCTAACAATAACAATTATTAAAGAATCATGTCTACTTTCCATTGTTTGGAGCCGTAACCAGTTTATCTTTAATCGTTAATCGATAAGCGTTCGCTTTTTTAAATCTCATCCGATGGATCTTAAAGATTTCCAACATCACCGTACAGAGATAGTTATCTCTATCTCCCTGGACCACAATACGACAGTTGGAGTAGTGAAACCCGTGAAACACGCGTGATATTGTCAGACTGCGAATGCGTTCATTGCCCCCTGTACTAGTACAGGTACTATGTACTAGGTAGATACTAGTGTACTAATGTGGCCACTTCTCAATCGATACCCAGCATTGATGACCTATTGTTAAGCTGAGACTAAAGAGCTTACACCGATGACATACTGAGATAAGTATGTACTGGGCGACATTTAACTAAACACATGCGTACATAGGTTCACCTAGAAATATTAAATCACTAGTGGTTCTAGTTTGAAATATCTCTAGATTACTTACTAGTTCAGAGGTTCTTTTGTGTTCACATTGAAAATAACTTAGCGTACATTTAAGTTATTAATTTTGTACTCAAAGGTTATCCTAATAGAAGTAAATACTGAATTATGATTGATACATGTTGTTTCTTATTAGTATTTGAAGAAAGGGGTCTACAAGTTGAGGCTAGGCTATATAGAAATTTTAACAATATTAAAGTGTGTTAAACTGTTATATTTTACCTTTGTTAGAAGTCAACTTGAATACAATTCTCTCGTGTGGAACCCACATTATAATATTCATGTACTGTTGAAAGAATACAAAACAAATTCTTATATTTTCTCAATTTTAAAATGTATGTTCCACCAATTATGTTGAACTATAACCAAATATATTATTTTTAATGACGTAAATATGCTTAAATTGTCAGACAGAAGGATTTTCACTGACTTGGTATTTCTCTATAATTTAAATGATGTATTTGATAGTCCGGCATTGCTTGCATTGATTAGTTTCCGAATTCCACTACGTAAGTAATACTAGAAGGCGGGATTTATTTCCGTGCAGAAATTCTGGAACGAACTATAATATGTATTCCTCTTTGCCCAGAACACTAATGGAGGGAAACAATTATACCAAGTCAGTGGAGAACTTCAATTTATCTTTAAACAAATATAAAATATTGTTACTGAGGCAGTTCAGTTATGTACAATAAATACTTTATAATTTTTACTATTAATATGCAAAAGCCTCAAAAAGGGCGTAAATAAATAAATAAATATGCAAACAACAAGACACCCTTAAAATATGAACTTGTATTTTAGCGAATTGCGGTTCTTCTTAGGTTTTATTTCTCTTGAATAACTGAAAGTTATGCAGATATTGATTTATGGAATAAATCGCTGGCCCCCTTTGCCCACGCGGCTTATTCAAGCATTCGAAGTCCGAACCTCGCGAAGATCTCTCTCTAAAGAATTGGAAATTTAACACATTACTCAAGCTCTGAGGCCTATACGGATATTTTATGTTCCCGTCAACTCCCACACGCTTTAAATAAACTCTTATGTTTATATGGCGTTTTTCATAAATACAAAACTCCATGTTTTCAGGCTCGTGGTTGCGAATTGTAAACTGTGTTTAGGCTACGAGGTTCACTACCGCGTCTTAATCTATCAGCTGGCTTAACTTATGGTTTCCCGTTTCGAGCCTAAATAAATCGAGAATCGTGAGCTGGTGAACATAACCTAAAACACAATTCTTATTATTTAATCATACCGTTTTGCTTGTATCGTAGTTTTTAATGCTATTCAGTTTTTGATGGATGGGTTTTCAGTTTCATCGTTGAACCTAAATGTTGTGTATAGGCCCCTTTGGCTGCGGCTCTCATTATGGCTCTTCGGTGACTCTTTATATTGTTTTTTTTTCTGTGTAAATTAGCTTATGCTTATCCTAATCTTCATAAGCAACAAAGTGATCCCAAATAAATACGTTGTAGAGATAAATTAAAATGCGTTCTGCTGCAATACAACGCTGAGAAAATATTATCTTTATACAATTACAACGAAATAATAGTTAAATTCCGCTTTTACTGTTCATAAGCATTTGTACGTAATATATAACTCGTAAGAAAGCAATAAATTAACTAATCGC
Organism: Limnephilus lunatus; assembly: GCA_917563855.2. Lineage (NCBI taxonomy): Eukaryota > Metazoa > Arthropoda > Insecta > Trichoptera > Limnephilidae > Limnephilus > Limnephilus lunatus. The sequence continues at coordinate 4,481,348 of OU830599.1, forward strand.
TATTACCGATATTCTTGTTTGCTGTGAACATTTGGGAGTTTTTTATTAAGTGGAAATTAACGTTTTTTTTAACTGAGGAAAAAGAATCCCGCAGGGCTTATGACATCTTTGGGGATGCTGTGTGGAGCGACTTTTAAGGGAAAGGAAGGAGATAAAGTTCTGGGAAGGAAAAAGGTATGAGGGATGGGTAGGAATCTGAGGGTATATATAAATGTTTCCTGGAGCGGCGGTACCCATACCCGCCTGTCAAATTAAATAAGTAAATTGGATTATTGGTATGAATACTGTAGATACAGTAAAGGTACTGTCGGACTACGCTGTAACTTATCAACTTAGCCAGCGTTTTTGCGCTTACTAGTTCAGCATATAGCTCTCTATACATTCCGAATATGCAAATGAATAAATAATAATCAATATCTAATTATCTCAATGTTTACAATTACTACCCTATCCTTGTTGCATAACTTTCTGAACTTACGTAACTTTAGAAATCAGTTATGTATAGCAAAACTCTCGCATAACATTTATAGTTTTTCCCGTACATTTCTCATTTTATATGATTTTATAATGATACTAGTATCACGCCAAATTTCAGTATTTTGGCCCGCGTCCATCTAGTTTTTTTATGCCTTATGCCAAATTACGGACGTTAGTTCAAATATTATTATCGTTCGCTTTAACATTGATGCGGGATTGACGCGAATGATTGAGAATTGACGTGAATCAATCATTTACCCGCGTCAGCAGAGATTTGATATGCTGTATATTTAAACGTTTCGTTAACACATAACTGAATTCCTCAAATAAAGTCTCCATCCAAATGATTTCAAATATATTATTCTACATAACCTTCCCAATTTCTCCAGAGAGGTAGGCGGATGGAATTGAACGCGTAACGTAACGCACTGTATTATATTCTTCCATCGCCTCGGGAATCGGGCGTATTTTGTCAGGAGGTCAAACTATGTCCACTTTGCAATAAAATCCATATAAAAGTAATATTTCTGAACGCATCCGAAAACTAAAATCTATTTTTTAACTGTGTTGATATACGTTTACAAATGTTATTATTGGAAAATAAAAATGTATTTTTTAAAAAACTGATAGGCTACGTTAGGTTAGGTTATGTGCTATTTTTGAAAAAAAAAAATCAATACTTTTAATGACTTTTCTAAGTGGATTCGAAGTTGCATGATTTTGTGTTGTCATGGAACTTTTTTCATTTAATTTATTTGTGACCCTTACCGTTTTCAGCTTGTTAAGGCCATCTTCAACCAGTGCACCAGTCAAATGGCCTGAATCTGTTAACAGGCTGAAAATTGTTACGGTCACAAATAAATTATGTAGAAAAAAGTTTTATTTCTGTTTTATTATGTTTTTATAATGGAATTCCACCACGAATTGTCCGCATCAAAATAGAAATAATAATACATTTTCAAAAAAACAAGCTCATTCGGAATAACTAAATAAAAAAAACATCTCGTCTTTGGGGAATTTTTGTCAGATCTGGGAATATTCCCAAGTGCAGTTATTTTACTAGTCAGGGAGATTTCGCTTTCTCTATTATTATACCATTCCTCTTTTCGTCCCTCTGAAGGCCCCTTGTTTATTTTGGTTCATTAGGCTCACAGCGGCCTTGCATCTCCACGTACGTAGTACGGCCTCAGGGATCTCATTTCTACTGCATTCCGCGTACTTTTGTCCTTTCTCTGCCATTTTGCAGCTCATTGCCGTACATAAACCTGCCTCGGAGATCAAAGAAAGCTTTTGTGCTTGATTCTAAATTTAAATGCTCAATAAAACAAGCCCGCTTCCGGGGATTAGAATCGTCAAGTTTTATTGCAGACTGCTTATTTAGAGTTAGTTGAAAACGTATTGAAATTAATGAATTTAAGAGCTTTCTAATCCCCAGAAGACGATTCCGAATTAATATCTTTTGTTGTCGGGGTCTTTGTTAGCCTGAAATCAATTAAATTCGGCCATTTCAATGTTGATCGTGTTTTCATTACAAACTTTCAATCGAAAACAGATGGGGTCGTTATTTATTTTGATTAAAATTACTTAAATTGATTTTCAATTAATGCTTTCGTAAAGTTAGTTTGTTGATACACCAGACCACTGTAAAAAAAAGTTTCATTTGAAAGATGCATTTGTTAAGAATGCTCTCACCAAATGTTTTCAAGAAATTGGTAAAATTGACGAAGATACAGCATTTTATATAAAACCGTTTCAAACAGTTTGTATGTCAAGAATTACCCTTCAGCAAAACTTTGAAAGTGTTTTTTTCGAAAGTTTGTTGTCAACCTGATTGATCGAAGTTGACAACATATTAAAAAAAAACTACATTAACGATTTGCAAGCACTAAGTCTTAAACTGTTCGAAAATCCAGTCTCTATGATACCACGTAGGGATTTTTTTTATCGAGAGCCCCCTTCTAATATTTTTAATTTTTATGAACTATAAAAATTTTCCATGAAAACCGAAAATTTTCCATAAAAACCGAAAATAAAATTCGCTAGTCCGCCATTATTTTTTTTTTAATCAAAATTCCACTAGGTGGTTCTATAAATCTACAGGTCTAGTTTCTAAATATATTTTTATTTTATTTTTCTGATGAAACATATGGCTTAATCGCTGTCAACCGCCGAGCAGCAATTACGTCGGAGTGTCCTTTTGAAACGGCGTACACCGCAAACTATACTTTAGATTCGTTTTGAACATTTTGTATACAGTCTTCTATATGTATATATTGACTATGAGTATTAATAAAAAAATTACATTCATCGTTTACTTGAAAATAATTACGACAAATACACCCTTATTTCGCCTACTCCTCACCGTGGTCGAAATATAAGTGTAATGATTTTTTTTTGAGTTCGATGTCGATAGTGTATTTTCTAAATACAACACATCATCAAAAAGTTATTACCCGGTTTTCAGAGGCATTATGAAAAGCTGTGCAAACTTCATGACAGAGCTCAGCTTTCGATTGTAGAATAGGGCAAAGGGAAAAAGATGAGATGAGGTCTCACGCAGATGTAGGCACTTCCTGGATATAACATTATGATGTGCTCCATTTTGCAAAGATGATTGCAACGAGATAAGTCTAATAAAATGATCTCGGACAATTAAAGCCAACTTTTCACCGTGGCCGGTAAACGTAATGAAATTCCTCCTGCTACTGTTCTTATCGGTGTAATAATTTTGAATAACCCTCGATTAAAGCTGCAACAGTAACCTTTGAGTCAACAAGCACAGTGAGTCTCGTGTTCTTCTCGACTTTATGGCAACTTTCTGCAACAATTATTATTATATTGTATTATAATGTTAGTCTTTAGTGGGAGGCTGGGAGCCCTGTGCTTTTTTTATCAGCCACCGTCATTAAGAGCGTACAATGGCGGGGTTCATTATAAAAAGACCGCAATTTATTTTCATTTTATTCACTTATTATTTGTGTGGGTTTGTAAAGCGTTTTTTACCCAAACTATTAAGGCTCCTTTCTTCTGGAATGTTCTTGCTATCAACCCGAACGACCCGAGCCTTTTTATGTGAGTAGTTAAAATATAATGGCCTATATTATGAATTGTTATAAACCATAGCGTACTAACTACTTTTTGAAATTTCTGATTTAGAGCTTAAAATCAGGGCTCCATAATCTAGCTCTGCCAGAGAGAACCAATCAGAAAAATACTGTCTATGATTGGTCAAGACAGTATTTCTCTGATTGATTTTCTCTGGCAAAGCTAAATTATGACTTGAAACTCTCGGGGATTTTAGAACATATCTAAACATACAAATGGAGCCATATTATGCAACCAGCTGGGGCATAATAATTCATTGCATAAGGTTCTAATTACATTTTCTTAATTCAATTCCAAGCTAGGGACACTTCCTATTTAAATATTTTCTATTAAAATATGATAATCTAAAATGCTCAAAATTAGAAATTGTTAAATAGATTACGAAAATTGGTCTTTGCATACTCTGAAACCTCAGAACGTGGTAAGGCGAATTTTAAAATCTATCCAAACGATCAACTGTCAGATATAAACAAAATAGAGAGTTCAAGTTAGTTAGAACCTTGTAAAATAAATGTAGCGTGATTTTAAAATTTCTTCAAATAAATGAATCTACGGAAATACAATACATATGGTTCTGAAAATTATTTTGGTTATAGAAATGAGCAAACCAAATAATGTTTTTAAAAAAAGGTCAGTTTAAAAAAATGTCAATTAGAACAATGTAATGTCACACCACAAAGTATTTTCTTCCCACGTAATAATGATAGCTGATGTAATATTGTAAAATCTTTTATACGATCAATTGAATTAGCATAGGTATTTACATATTGACGTATTGTCCTGAAAAAAGCCCTGCATTTACGTTGCATTAGGCATGTTTTCATTCCGCTAGATAAATTTTATCTCGGCGTTAATTTGCACTCAAAACGCATCAAGAACCTTTTCCCGCTTCTTTATCTTTATTTAAATCATTGTTCGTTTCGTTTATACTTTATTAAGAATAATGTTCGTAACTACAATAATTTTATTGTTTAGAGACAAACTAAAAATGTACATTGTGATATAAGTATTTAAGGGCCATTAACCATCCAACGGTCAAGAATTCATATTTCGTCGAAAGATGTTCTTACGGCCGTACAGGGCGCTTCCAATGAGAAAGATTAATTATTCTCCGTACCAGCTTTTTAAATAATAACTCAATATCGATTTTATTTCATTCAAAATTTGCTTTGATTATATCTACATTAAAAAATTCTGAAAGGCGTAATGATAAAACTATTAAAATTATGTACTTTTTGTAATTATTTTTTGATCAAAATCATTTTTTCAAAATTTCATCAAAATTTTATCATTTTTCAATAATGTCTAAGCAAAATAAGAATGTTTAAAAAAATCTTAAATATATTAGTTTGTAAGACCGTAAATAAACAGACAAACTGAAGTATTATCGTCACAAAACACGTGCGCCGATCTTTTTTTAAATGATTTTATTTAAACTAAAATCAAAATTCTGAAACATAGCTTTCCTAGATAATTTATTGATTTATTTTACTGCATGGATTATATGATTTGAAATGTGTGTTGTATAATATAAAATTTTGTTTGAAAATTTAACAAATCCGCCAACAACCTGCGGTAAAACTTTACTGTATTAAAAATAAACATATTTTCTCAAAATTTTAAACATAGGTTTACTAGATAAAAAAAACAGTCTTTCGAAATCAATTTATATTTTTTTGTGGAAAAGAGTCAATACGTCTATAATTTGATTTAAAAATGACATGTTTCCGGTTTTGTCTGGTTATTTCCTCTTAACGCAGATGAAAGAAATTATAATAAATTAGCAGGCAAAGAAAACACAAAAGAAAGAGACATCTAGCGACTCTGGAGAAGAAAACACAAATACTAATAAGATGACCAAATTTATAGGAAAAAGGGCACTGGAATTCGATGAAAAAATCATCTTTCACATTGATAAAAACAGTTCATAATAAATAATGCCATCACTAATAAAACAAATAATGCAATACGAAACCTTTCAGAAGAAGTTTCTTCGAAAGAAACTTTAATTTTTCTTTGTTCCCCATTTGTCTAGCCCCCCTGCCGACGCCCATTGTTCCTATAGTTCCTAGGCAGAAAGAGCTCTCTCCAGTCTGCTCGTCTCCGGTTCGACGCGCTCAATTGAAAAGTGCGTGGGCGAGGTTGTTGTTTATCCAATAAAAAATAACTGGAGTTTTCTTCAATTAATGATTTATTGCTGACACTTTAATACGACGCTTGTCAGCCCGAAACGGTTGATTTAAGAATGTGTGATTTAAATACCTAATGTACCCACTGTGTCAAAAATCTGTCAATAAGGCATTTTTCCGAGAGCCAAGATGTTTAAATAAGTAAGTACGTTTTTTTACATAAGGGGGTACACAGTAATTATGTGAGCAGTTTTCCTTCCAATCTAGACCCCCACCCCTTGCTGAGATAATTTTGGGCCACTTCGTAATTCTTTTCAAGTAGACGAGAGATTTTGCTGGACCCCCCCCCCCCCCCCTTTTTAACTCACGTAATTAATTTATGCTCTCTTAGCTCCACACAAATAATTCCCCTCAGGGCCTGTCTTTGGGGATGCTGTGTGGTGGGTATTTTTGGGAAAAAGAAGGATAGGAAGTTCTGGAAAGGAAAAAATATATCTCTGCCGGAGAATCCTGCTGGAGCGGTCAAAAGATCTCCCTCAACCAGTCTCTCCAAATCTCATCCCGTGAACCCGGGCTCCCCTGTTAAGTCACCAAACACATTTATTATCTTCTTGGCATCTTTTCTTCCTCTTGCCAGACCGACTATTTTATACTACATTATTTTGTAGATTATGAAAGTTTACATATCTCTTGAAAACGACAGATGTTTTAACGAATCACAGACGTTTCCAAGAATCTTCCTAGTTAAATTTCAGATTAGAACATCCTATATTAAGATCGGTCGAACTTTGACCTATCACATTATTATTTCATCTTAGAGCTGAAGTACTTTTGGCCACTAATTGGATCCTAAGATGAGATATTATCAAGTTTGTTTTTCCTTTTTGGCTTCGATAAGCACTACATAAAAAATTCTCAGATTTTCGATTGTAAATTATTTTTCCTTTGATAATATTATTATGAAAAATCACTCATTATTTGTGTTCTTGCAGATTCTCAAGCACTCAACATCTTGAATAGTTGTCACTTATGTTTCAATGAGAGATTTATATTTTTACCTTAATAATGAGTGGTAATATCTTTTGTGACAACATTCGTAAAGCCCAACAACCAGCGGCGGAGAATTAAAGTTTCGTCGAAATTTCGTCTTGCGATCGTACCCTTAGGGCGGTTCCGATGAGAAAGAATGATTATTCTCCGCACCAGCATTTTTAACTACGTTCAAGTTAGCAATAAAAATGCTCAGACGCGTGATTCAATAATGTCTAAGTAAAATAAGTATGTAATAAATCTGATGTAATATATTTGTTTGTAAGACCGTAAATAAATAGACAAACTAGAGTATTTTCGTAGTAAAATACATGCGCGGATTTTTTTAATGCTTTTATTTGAACTAAAATAAAATTTTTGAAAAGTATCTTTAATAGATAATTTATTTTACTGTATGATTGATTATATGATTTGAAATATGTGTTGTACTTATAATACAACAATTTGTTTGAAAATTTAACAAATCTGCCAACGACCATAATGGTATAACCTTATTATAATAAAAATGAACATATTTTTCAAAGTTTTAAAAATAAGTTTACTAGATAAAATAACAATCTTTCTATATTTTTCAATCAATTTATATTTTTTTGTAGAAAGTAATCGATACGTCTAGAATTTGATTTAAAAGTGACAAATTTCCGATTGTGTCCGGTTATTCCCTCTTAATAAATCAGGTACGCTTCATTCGACATAGATTTTTCTGGTAACGTTGTATTATCGTGAAAACTAGCTTATGTGTCCGAGCGGTTAAGCATTTCTCATGTTTATGCAGCTCGTACGTAAGATGCTTTGTTGTTTTATGGTCCCATCACAAGATCTTGTCTAAATGAGTGCTACCCGTCCCCTGGCTGAATAACAGATCGTTTCCTAATCTGCATATCTCTGCAGTTTGCAGTTTGCACATAATGCAGTACTTCAAAACCATTACCCACCTTCATCATCACTCACTAACATTACCCCGGCACAATCTGCATAAACTCCTCGTTCAGACTGGTGATAGGCTCTTGGCATTAAATTTTCTCGCGATTTTAAAAAGCTGCCGTTGACGTGTTTTAACCTTTAAGCTGCTTATTTGAATTGTAAAAACTCTATTATTATTAACAGTTTACAACTTCCATAGATGGACCTGTAGTTTAATCTGAAAATTATTCTTCGTCACCTGCGCAACGTGACAAGTTTGTGCACTTAACGACAGTTATTACACATTCTTATATAATTAAGGTAAATGTGATAAGAAAGTTTTCAATATTCTTGTAATCATTAGGTATCACCGTAATCAGTGATCAGGAACAATCTTCATGTTCAAGTAAGGTGACCAGTAATCTTAAGTCCTTCCTGTTAATAGCTCCAGAAATACATTTTAACATCAAATGAATTTTGTAGATTGTAGATTGATATGATGTGGATCGCCCGGAACTCCTACAACGAAACCAACTAAGAGTTCCCAACAAACGAACCAGATCAGACAAAATTCTTAGCCTCCCTCCCAAAGCTCTTTCATTTATCGTGCAACACACATTTTCCATACATGCTATTCACATTTTTAACTCCACACCACATTCCTTAAAGTCAAACAGGCGATCTCTCGATACTTTATAAATGCAGATACTGAACTAATCCTACCAACATTAAATGAACTTCAATCCTGGGTTATGCATTTTATTATTAGAATACGTACGACCTATCCTACTCCTTCTCTATTCCCACTTAAACAATTTATTGTGTAATCTTTCTTAATTAACATTTTCAAATCACTAAACGCGACTTTGTATTATAAAATCCATGTGGAAACCTGTGATTGGTAAAAATTAATGTAACCTATATATTATCACGTAGCTCAGTGGCTAAAAGATCAGTTGACCAGATATCAGAAGGATGCGGGTTCAAGTCCCGTCGGCGGCATTTATCTTTTCTCGGGAGATTTTTTTCAATGTTGATGAGTGTTTCATGCTAATAATTATTGCGTATAATAATTAAAATTAAATTAATTTAACGGACCTCCAAATTAGTATACTGAAGGAAGTTATGTTGTATTACAGTCGCCCTCGCCCCTAATGTCTCATTCATTATGAGATCTCTTACCTCATCAAAATTAGCACCTTTTTTTGAGTCGACGAAATTTTACTGAAAGATGAGCCTATGGAGCTTTGTTTTAGGTATCCATTTTACTGTGAAATGTATATTATTGTGGTTTTCATAAGTGTTAGAATGTGTAAACCCGGACAATGCCGGATACTTAATAATAAAATGATTTATTTCATGGGGAACTGTTTTGAAGTCGCAAAACATTTCTGCTGCAAATAGCCACTTTATTGTTCAAATGGATATTCTCTCGGCAGCGTCTGTCCTCCAGTTGCTATTTATTTCAGGAATCCCGTCTCGGCGCCCAACGCCTCAACTTATCAAAGGAATGGGACCTTCGCCCCTCGATGGCTGACATTAATCTCACAAAAGTCCGACACTTCCAGACAGCGCTATCGCCAGTAAAGCCACCACCGGGTTCAAGGCTGACACGAGTCTCCAGTGTCGAGGATCTTCAACCTTATTCTGTGACACTTACCTCCCCGTTGAGATGCCTGACACTGCTTGCAATAACAACGCAACGTCTTTAACCCGATTGGAGCAAATTCAATTATCATTTGACCTTTGGATTTTCCGTACATTTAGTTATGATTTATCATCTCAACACTTGCAGATTGCGTATGGCTGATCTGTCCTTTAAGGTTTAATGCCCTACCTGCAAATCATCCTTGGCGAGCCTTCTCCGGGTTTGAATTAAAACTATCATTTAATACCTATTCCCATATATGTGCATTTATCATTTAACCATCTGACAAATTAGCTGTCATTTCGGCAGTTGTAGTATTAAGTCCGTATTGTATTTCAGTCATATAATATATAATGCTTTCACGCAGTAAATTACCTAGTGATGTCCAGCGCATAATTCAGTGCGGCGACTTGCGAGTATATACCAGTTTGTCAAAAGCTAACTGGACGAGTATTTTCGTGACCAAACCTGGGTCGAAGGTATGCATTATGTGTAATGTGCATAGTTCGTAGCCTATGGTGAAGTCAATTTATTGTCATAGAAATACACGTTATTTATGATCGTAATTATTGCAAGCGATCAAGTAGATACGTTACTGAAAATGGTAAACTCTTGATTATGTATGTAAGATCTCTATACACTCTGCAGTATTTTTTGAAGTAAAAGTTCTTTACGCACGCTCGACTTGGGGGGTAAGCTGGTGAATGCGTTACGAAAAAGTGTGATGCGAACGGTAATCGATGCGAACGGTGATCGGGCGAGGCGAACAGTCGGGCCTTTACGAACGCTTGACTTGGGGAGTGATAAGGATGAGGATAAGGTTGTAGGTCACCCCATGGTCGTAGGTCACCCCACGGTTGTAGATCACCTCATGGTCATAGGTCACCCCTTTTCATATGTCACGCCCCCCTGGTCATATGTCACGCCAATGTCATATGTCACCCCATCGATGCGAACGGTGATCGGGCGAGGCGAACAGTCGGGCCTTTACGAACGCTTGACTTGGGGAGTGATAAGGATGAGGATAAGGTTGTAGGTCACCCCATGGTCCTAGGTCACCCCATGGTCATATTTCACCCCAATGTCATATGTCTTAGGTCACCCCAAAGTCGTAGGTCACACCAAGGTCGTAGGTCACCCCACGGTTGTAGATCACCTCATGGTCATAGGTCACCCCTTTTCATATGTCACGCCCCCCTGTTCATATGTCACGCCAATGTCATATGTCACCCCAATGTCATATGTTCTTTATAAGTTAGTGATGTTTTACTTCAGTCGTGTGGACTAAAGCACACTCGTTTTTTTTTACTTTTTAATATGGCAGCTTAACTACCCTTTTTCATTGCTGAAAATCTTAAATTTGTCCAACGATTACGTTGTACGAGTACCTATTTATGTTTATTACACGTTGTGTATTAAGACAGAAAAGTAGATAGAATCAGAGATCTCAATCTCTATATTATGGTACTTGTGTCCCTGAGATCCTAAATGTGAACCCTTCAAATGAACAGAATTTATTCTTGCCATTCTCAGTTGAGCAAAATCCTCAGTTTCACAATTGGGTTTAATTGTATTTTGTCGGACGCAAATGAAATTTATACATGTCTGTATTATATACCGGTATTCAATAAATCAAGTCTCAAATTAAATGGCAAATAAAGCAAACTTCTTCACAAGTTGTGTAATGAAGCAATAAAGCATTTTGATATATTAAGAAAACAATTCAATTTTCGCTATTTGGAGCAAGCAAGACTTTGCTTGAAGCGAAACTGGCTTTCCGCGTGGAATTCGATCGATTTATTTATAAGAGAGCAAGTATTGGTTTACCTGCAGCTGTGAGATAAGAAAGAAGGTAAACCTCAGATATTTATTTTATTATTCACAGTTTGGTTTATTGTTTGACACACCTTGCTGAGTCTACGGAGACATCGATACACGTACAATTGTTGCACTGGAATTTGCAGGCCTTTAAAATATGACTGCCTACGTTTTCTGAGAATATTCTGTGGCAATGTGTCCACTGAAAATAAATTGAACATTTCACACTGAATTTAATTTGATTTTTAGAAATGTCGAATTTTATTAAACCAAACACCCTCTTAATTTTTCATTTGTAGTTGAGATATTGTGGAGTTTCTTACAAAATTTGAATGCAGAGTTTGGTTTTTTGTTTGACACACCTTCCTGTGTATACGGAGACATCGATACACATACAATTATTGTACTAGAATTTGCAGGCCTTTAAAATATGACTGTCTACGTTTTCCGGGAATATTCTGCGGCAATGTGGACACTGAAAATAAATTGAACATTTCACAGTGAATTGAATTTGATTTTTAGAAATGTCGAATTTTATTAAACCAAACACCCTCTTAAATTTTCATTTGTAGTTGAGATATTGTGGATTTTCTTCCAAAATTTGAATGCACTGTGGTAAGTGTCTACGTTTACGATAGGTATGTTTTAGTTACTCCAATCTCAGTAAAAACGTAATTGCATTATCGAATTATCCATCTAAATTTAGAAAATATGTCAAGTTTACAATAATTGCCATTACTCTATAACACGTTATCTGCTATAAAACTTATTTACTTTTGGTAAATACTCCATGGTATCATTGGTATCAGATTTTCGTGCGTCTTTTGAACATACCCTTCCGTACTTTATTTGAGTACATTGCATGTATGTATGTAGCTCTCTTTAGAAATTTTTTAATCATGTGACTGGACGTGCAAATTGTTGCTTATCCTCTTACCTCTAACATCTACCTCTCCTTACGTATCTGACATAGGTGAATAATACTACTATCGAGCAATTTAATATGGGTGTAAAATGCTAATGAGGTAAGTGGTAATATAGTTTTAATCATAATATGCACTCCAACCTTTAATTTCGTGTTATATTGATAATCTGGGGTCGTTGGACAACGAAATATTAATGATTGGACCCTGCAGCAGTCATCCAGGTTCCTTAATGTCATCAACTGAACATGACGCATTTCAATGGAAACAGTTGTTTTGACTGTGGTGTTGGTGTTTCTGTAAGTGTGTGCCGGGGTTTTTTCTACTGGTGGTTCAATAGAAGCAATTCCGAAGAATTATTCATCTTTAAGAGGAATTGATCCAAAGAGATTGTGACAAAGGGTGCACAACCTAACACTCTTGATATTTTCTGACTTATTCCTGTGTTAACGGCTCTGCTGTGGAATTATTGGTCGGATTTTGAGTTTCCCCCGTCCTATAACGTAATTATTTCCACCATTCCTCACAGCATCCTGAAAGATCACGTTAACAAATTAACGACAAGCATTTATTATTGTTATTGTGCATATTTCATCGGTTACATGCGAAGTAAATCATTATTTTCAAATTACTTCACCCATTCCTTTCAAATCATAAAGTGCATATTATGTTGTTAGAGACGTCAATCACAATGATTTGTTTCTAGTCGTACAGTGTATCCTGTACGCTGTACATTACCAAAACCTATAAAATGGCACTGAGCTGTGTCGATCCCGTCAGTGTTTGAGTTTGACCTATGCAGCCCAGCTCATAGAGCACAGAGCGGGTGTCAGCAAATTGAGCAAATACTCCGATAGTCAGATAGTCGCTGACCCGGCATTTTTATTCTTCGGCCGTTGTGTCGGTTCGGTAAACATGAATTCGCTAGACTATAATGGGACGTCGTTAGCATTAGGCCGAACAAACCATAAACCACTTAACCCCTTCGAAGCCTTACCACCGATATGATATCATTCCATGTTATTTATATCCTGCTAACCATCACTTAAATTTCTCCGCAGGGGTAGCCAAAGACCTTTGACAACTCTGAAAGTAATGATTACCTGTACCTAACAATTCTAAAATACTCTTCTATGTCACTGATCTTCGATGACCCGAGTCAAGTATTTGATTGTGTCGTGTCATCCTGGGACGTTCCGATTTCTTCTTCTGTTTACACTTGCGCATCAGTTAACCCTTAAAGTCTAACAATTTTATTATAAGCAATAATTATTAGCCTGAAACACTCGTCAACATTGAAAGAATCTCCCGAGAAAAGATAAATGCCGCCGACGGGACTTGAACCCGCGTCCTTCTGATATCCGGTCAACTGTCCATTTGTTCGGTTTTCGGAACAACTCATACTCGTCTCATAGAAATTGTTGTGGCTCCCTTACTATCACAGTGAGAAACACGATGTAAACGGTGTTAAAAAGAGAAAATACCACGCTTTATTTTCAACTTTAAAAATTATCCACGTGATAAGTGTGGATAATTTTTAGAAATCTAGACCTTTATGAAACCAAAGTTTCGAATCGCAATTTGAAATAAATTTTTGAAACTTGGGAATTTTTCAATAATTGTTTTTACATAGAACGACAAAAAAGTGCGAGGCGACAATAACGTTTTTAGTACGCTTGTTTAATAAAATATATATGTGTTTTTTTTTCGTTATTACAATTTTAGTAGAAAAAACGTGAGGTGAGCCAGTTTTAAAACCTTTTTGCAAAATTTTTGTATTTCGAAAATTATATGTTTATTTTGATTTATAAAATTTGAATGCGTATTTTATCAACTTTCAAAAACAGTTTTTAGTTTTCGGATCATTCACAAATATTTCATTTATTTGGATTTTATTGCAATTGTGGAAATATTTTCACCCTTGCAAAAATGTTCGAGGCGTGCGTTTTCGATCTCCACATTCACATAAACATCTCAGTTATATTATTTCTTCGGTAAACCGTCTACTATCTTAGGTTATTTGTTAGTTCAATGTCTAATTGTCAGAATAAAAGAAGTAGGAACGAACGCAAAATAATGTTCGAAACTTTTACCTTTTTTATAGCATTTCTTGTGTTGACTCTTGTTTGTCATGCGGTTGAACCCTGGTAGGGTTAAAAATTTGTGAAAATTATAAACATTTCTCTTTTCCGATTTTGGTCCTCGCTCCTCTGGGTAGGAAAGAGAGTGAATAGATTATTTTGCAAAGAGCAAGAAGTCAACCGCCTCGTTTGAAAGAGGTTAAGTGAGCTTACTTACTACCACAACTCGGCAGTGGGGTACCTACTCGGCACGTCTCACGTTCCACTTTTCCTCTCACGACTGGCGGGTCTGGGCTGCATGCACCATGCACCATACACTATACACCACACAGCATCCCTGGAAACAGATGCGATTTCATTCTGGCGGACATTTAATAACCCCCCGAGTGGCGGCCGCTTTAGCAGCCTGTCAAACTGAAACAACTGCGACGTCTTAGTTATTACTTGTGTTTTCGACGAAAGAAGAACTTTAATTGCTTTCTCATAGTAGATAGGTACATACTTCGTATTATAGTAACTTATTTTTTTGTTGAACGATTTTGCGAAGAGTTGTGAGGTTTCCACTAAATGTTACAAAATAATTAAAAACATTTCTAAACTACACCATTTTACTTAAAATTCAACGAGGTATTATGAAGTGTGCGATAATTTATTGGAACTTACATTTAGATATGAAAAATTTTAGACTTCTGGAATAAACTGTAAAAATTAGAGAAACAATAGATCAGTGGTTCTTAACCTTGTTGGAGGTACTGAATCACACCAGTTTCATATGCACATTCACCTAACCCTTCTTAATTGGAAATCGAACCGAATCATGTGAGTCGGGGGTGTGTCTTCACCTCCGCCGAATCCGCGAGACTGGCTCACCGAACCCCTGGGATTCGATCGAACCCAGGTTAAGAACCACTGCCATAGATACTTACTTACAAATGATCATTAATGACTAAGGGCAGAAAGAGCCAAAAATAGCAAAAAATACCGCCAAAATACATTTTTACATAGGTAAACACTGCACTGTACATACTGAAGAGATAAGTTTTGAGATACGCATTGAATTCTGTAAAGTCTTTTAACAATTTTAATTCATGCGGAAGAATTTTTCATGCTTTAGTTTAAGACCAGTTATCCTGAATCTTTCTTTCATTCTTCTAGTAATGTCAAACCATAAATCAGGAAAGGGTGAACTAGACGTAGTTAGTTTTCGCAGATCAATTGATGGGTAATGAAATGGCTAATGACAATGTCAATCCAGCAGCAGCAAGTGGGAGTTCCCTGTAGTCTATAGCCTTGGCACTCTGGTGAGATGAACCATAAGAATATTGCACTCCAGTAGAGCGTTTGTCCGATCACCGCACGTACTGAGCCAACTATTTACCTCAATTAAATGCTTCCTTGAGCATTCTTGTTCCTTAACCCATTAGCGTGGTGTGCGCCACTCGAGAACATACTAAACATTCTACACAGAACACTATAATTCACAGAACACATTCACTATAAACACATTCTACACAGAACAAAGTACTCTAGTTAAGTTACATGGTAAATGACATTTACTTCAATTCCTTTGAGATCAACTTTCCATTCTTAATTTTCTTAGAAATTAAGAATGGAAAGTTCATTTACAAAATTAGATCATAGAATTCCAAATTGCAAGTTCCTACTCCCTATTTTGAGGCATAGTTTTTTTTTATTATCTACAATGTGGGTACGCTTTTTTAAGAAGCAAGGGGAAGCTAGTAGCGTTTAGCAGGTAGCATAAAATAACGGGAAGCTGGAAACAAGAAGCAACGCTAAAAAGAGCAAAGAATGAGCAATAGAGGAAAAGAAGACCCATTAAGAAGCAGCAAGAGAAACCCAGAAGAAGCAAGAAGAATTAACACGAAGCAAGAACAGACCAGAAGAACCAGGAAAGCCAAGACGATGCAAGGAAAAAGAAGACATAAAGAAAGGGGTTAAACACAAACAAAATAACGCTCTATCAATTACTTTATTCCTGCCCATCCTAGTTTCCAATATTGGCTTATTAGGTTTCCATGTACACCGGTCAATTAAACTCCAACCTCCCTCCCATCCTCAGAGCACATGTTCCAATTCCTAACAAATCAGTGCCCCTGGTCGTACCGGGATACGAGTGCTCCTGGCTGGGGTGGTACATTCGTGTCGTAACTACAGTGTACGCTTTTTCACTTTCCTGTTGGCTCCGATTAGTTGGAACTTTTGTGAATGCTATTTACTGTGTATGTAGGAGTCTAAACTACAGAACAAACAAATTTGATCATCGTATCCTTGTGAGAGTAATGGATTTATAATGCGTGAGATTTTCGCAACTTTAACCTTCTTCTACAACTGAAACCTGTAACACGGAAAGGTCGAGGATATTAATATTATCGTGAATAGCGTTTTCTTCGGTGATTTAGATTGCAGCTCATTCCTAATTGGTTTAGCTCTAATGTACACAATATTGTAGATTTTCACACGTCTTGGTTGCTTGCTTTGCAAACTTAAACTTCGACGCCATCGTATTATTATTCAAACCGTGTGTGGTTTCATAATCCCTGATCATATATTATTAGCAGTACCTATTCAAGGTATTATTAATAAGCAATGTCGAAATTGGTAATGTAAACAGAGCTTTAACACCCAGCGATAGTTTCTTGTGCCTACTATTCTTCGTTTGCGTTAATATTAACTTCTTTTCAAAAAAATTACCGCGAATTCTTTCACAGAGTTGATTAATGTTCTTCAGATTTCTGTATAGTGTTGCACCGTGAGTACAGGCAAATCATTTTAAGGAGAACATATTTGAATGTTTTTAAGCGCACCGAAAATTTTTAAAAAATCTTACTGGTTTGGAACACCCGCCCGCAGTCCCCTCTCACCTTGCAAATGCCCAAAGATACTGAATGCATAGCAACGTTTATCAATTCCGTTTAGGGACTCGCGTTTTTTTTTTTTAATTAACTAAATTTGCTGATATAGTTACCCGAATAGACCAACAAAAGTGGAGGTGCAAAAAAGTCACTGACTGGTATCCCAGAGATGGCAAGAGAAGTAGAGGACGTCAACAAATAAGATGGGAAGACGACCTAAAACTCACGGCTGGACATCATTGGAGAAGAGTAGCGCGTGACAGGTCCCAGTGGAAAATGTTAGAGGCCTATGCCAAGAGGCAAACTGAACTTCGGGACATATTATAACAAACAAGAACATGCCTAGTATTCATACCTAACATAAGTCCAGAATAAAAAGGCTTATTATTACAATATGATAATAACTGGGAATCGTGTCGTTACCTAATCGAGCGTTACCTTTTTATTTTCTCTGTTATCTGTATTATTTAGTACACCACTACTTAAGGGTCTCTTTAAAATGATTTACCTGTACTTTAATGTTGGTTTTGTTAGTTACAAGGTGCATGGTAATAGTAAATGAACTATATAGTAGTTAACCCTGCCTTATCGGTGGCGAGGAAGGCGACAATCGCTGACCAGCGCCGCGCCGCTCTGTTGGTCGGCCGTTGGTTGCTTGTTGCTTGCACAGGTTTCTCGCGTAGATTAATCACGCCGTGCTTTATTAGCATTATTGCACCGATCGTGATTGGCAAACAGTGTCGCTTTGTTCTTTATTGTCGACACGGAAAATAGCGGCGAATCGGTCCCAGATCTCCCCGTAACATGTAACGAGTAACGTTGTCCTAAATGAGACTAAAATAACGAAGGCTTCGCTATCAAACGTAACATGTTACGACATTTTTGTTACGCGACGCGGAGGTGAGCCGGAATATGATGTGATGTTCTCTGTGGAATATGCGGTGTTATCACAAATGGACCATATTTTTCAGTAAATTGCAGCGACCAGCACTAACAAATTTCAATATGTTTCTCTGATCTATGGCCGGCCTTTGTTGCCTTTTTTTCTTTAAAACTCACAACGTCGCCCTTTGTTCTAAAAATCCATTATAAATAACCGTGCACGCCATAATCATTATTTTATTATAACGACAAGAAATGATTTACGTTGACCTATAAATTTATTTTATAATACATATATACTTATTCGTATGATGCCATATTTTTTTATAAATCTATGTCATTTTTCAGAGTGGAAGATACTCTCGGTATCGCCCTGGTGTAAGACCACCATTCAGAATTGAAACGTTGCTTGAAATGTCTTTAGCCGTGTTTGGTGACTAGATCTGAATAGTCAGGTTCCCCACCTTCATCTTCCCCATCTCCTTCCCCTCCCCACTACCTTCATCAACATACCCCAATTGGGGATGCCATAGTCTCACTGGCTGGAGACAGAAGCAGTTGGGACTCTTGTGCAGTATTAATGTTAAAAAAAAAAGTTTTTACCGACGCAATGTAGGTTGGCAAGATATTCGTAGATGGCAGTATTTAGAATTACTAGTAGTTTATTATTTATGTTAAATTTGTAAATATCACCACTATCGCCTACCTATATTTTGGCGAAATTTTACGCGATTTGAAATTATCAACTATTTCTTTAGCAGGTTCCCCCTCGTCTCCTTCCATTCAGATTTGAATGGAAACCAATGTCGCCACTCATTTTAATACCATTTAGTTCTAGCTCATTTGCACACGCTCTGTCTTTCTTACATTTGCCTGACATAGTATATAGCCATCCCATTTGAATTTCATAACGATTTTGAAACACGGTTTTGTTTTTGGATAGTGTGTTGGCCGGTTCCGCGACAAAATATCCTACGGACCAAACATCCCCCGAGAAAATATTCAAACCTAACCTAATCTAACCCAACAAAACCTAACCTAACTCAATCTAACCCAACCAAACCTTACGGCGCTGAATTTAAATTTCAATCGAAACTGTAAGTTCTTTGCTGTGACTCCTTCCTTCCTTGTCGGGGGATGTTTTGTCCGTAGGATATTATTTCCTTGGGATATTATGTCGAGTGATATTTTGTCGCGGGTTGAAAACGCGCGGTACCGTGTTGGCCAGACTTACATCACATCGCGTTTCTTTTGTTCTTGTGTACGCTACTTGTCCACGTATTTTAAGGAATATCCCAATTAAGAAACTAGGCAGGTACCAAATAAACTTACAAATCTTTATTATACTAGTTATGCAACAAAACATTTTAATGATACCTAAACAGTTTAAAATTAATGAATATAACAGTAAATTCTTCTAAAAGTTTAATCGCTTCTTGAATGTTTCTACTTTAGTTTTATAGGCCCGCCCGCCTTCCCGTTATCAAAGGGTTATCGACTTTCCGGCCTACCAACTTCATGCCTTGTCAAATTGGTCAATTTAGATGTTTTTGTTTATTTTTAATCCGCACAAAAGTGCCAAATGCCCAGTGGCATTAATTATGACATCCTCGCTGGGGAGGGTTGTGATATGAAATGAGGTGGGCAGGAAAGAAATTTGAAAGTACCTACCTGGCTTATCCTAACTGGTCACTTAATATAATTAAAGTCATATCAAGCAACGTTTCAATTCTATTTGTTGTTCTTTCGCCAGGGCGGTATTGATGGTTTCTTGCAGACTTGTTTAAATTCTAAATATAAACTTTTAGTTAACCTTTAAATATGAACGTCAAATATTTTTACCACAAGCGCGGACGTGGAGTCTCTCAGGCTACTATTTACTACACATACATTTTTTTCTAGAAACAGATTCCAAACCGCTGCAAAACCTTATCTATATCTAAATATAGGTCTTTAATAAGAAAAAAATAAGTATTTGTAGTCAATTTTCTTAACTCAACTATCATAGCACTTTTTCAGACTTATTATTTTGACACATTAAAAGTAACTAAATCTAACACTAGAACAAAAAAACTTCTTTATCAACTAATTTAATGTACGAACGTAAAAAAAAAACATTTTTCACAACAAAAATCTAAAAAAAGCACAAAAACTATCAACATATTTTGTATGTGGACGTGGAGCCTGACAGGCTTCAGCCAATATTTCGATGATTATTATTATTACTATGCACCCAGCGGCGTAACCTCCTCCCTCATTGTCTATTTTGCAACTAAAAATTAAGATGAGACGCTCGGGTGAAGATTAAACAAGATTAAAAATTGAGGCGCTCGGGTGCGGGGAGCGAGGGGAAGTGTGTGAAACAAAGAACTTGAGAACCGCGCTGAGACTTCACGTCCATACTTAAATGTTTAAAAACCTTTTTTCCTTAGTTTGTCTCGAAATAACAACAGTCTCTGACTCAAGATCCAAAGAGTCCGGCGCTCTGCCTGGTTCCTTTACTAGATACGCTGATTCGTGTCCGTCGTTGTTGAGAAGTAGGAAGAAGTTACAACGGAGCTTCCTTACGCTTCTCCGTGCCCATCTTCTACATTCGTTTCATTAAAGATACGCTTCCCTCTGACTTTCCGTAAAGTCTATGCAATTACATGCATAAGTCAGATAAAATATTATAAGCAATCTTATCACCATCACGTAACGTCTCCGGACTCCGGAGGTATACCGCTGCAATGCTCATTGTCTGGCTTAGACGGATTTTCTCTGATACGTTTTTTTTTCGCTGATTGGATTCAATATTGTTCCGACGACTTCTTCGAAATCCCCTTTCAATGGATGTTTTGTTTTATTATTTTACTTCAGGATCTAATCTTCCACTTACACATTGTTTTGTTACACATTGTATTAAGACTGTATATTGTATTTTTCTGATTATTATTAATAAAAAAAAATGCCTTTATTATGTTGGTAACGTTGAACTTCTGTAGATGGGCGCATGCGCGAATCCGCCATGTTTTTTTTTCACGCGCGGCGAAATAATAGTTTTGACATGTTATAAGTATGATGTTGTTGTACATAATTTTTATTTTAATGTCCAATTCAATATTAGTTTCTAACAATACCTATTAGTATCGATCAATTATATTAGTATCTATAATTCAACATAAATACTATTATTTGTGTTCTTTTTTGACAGTTTCTAATTAGTAAGGTTTTCACATACACGTTATTTAATTATTTGAAAAAAATATTCACAACGTTTTTTAGTAAGGCTGTTTGTAGCTGGGTCTAAAAGGTTGGGTAATTAAAAAATAGATAATAATCTACATTTTCTACATAATCAGGAAAGCTTTGCTTTACCAGAAAATATGTTCTATTAAAGAGCAAAAAATTCTCTCGCTCGGCTTTTTCTGTGTTGAATTTATAGATGAAGGGAACGATTTCCGGCTGACAGCACATGAAGTTTTAAAATAGGTACTCATTTAAGAATTAACCAAGAGTCTTTTTTGTTCCATATTTTCAGTTCTTCAATGAGACAAATATATTGAAAAGTTATATAACTAATGTTTGTTTCATTTAATTTTTACCATAACATTATATTATTTGTACGTGAAAAATAACAAAGTATCTACTTACTGTAATTTTATATAAGTCTTTCGGTAACTTCTGCTCTCTGTGTTGCTAAGTCGGATGCTGCTCGCTACTGGCACTAAAATGCCCGCCATGCATTCTTTAACCGGCACAATAACACCATAATATCATAACTTGCGTTATGCAAATTCTGGCAAAGCTGGACTAAGACGATACACATGTTTCTATTTATACGGGCAACTGTACAACTATGCACAAATAATGTACTTCTGTACGGCTAGCTGCAGTTAGACGGGTCGAGAGTCGATCCATTATTTACTCCGCTGCCATTTGCATTTCAACTCAAACGCTACGTGTGCAAGTCCCGAAGTGCAAATTTGAACAAAAGAGCAAAACAGTCTTTGCGATCTTCCCAACAAACCTTCTATTGACTCGCGTATTTAATGTAGCCTTATGTTCCCACATCTGGGAGATCTAGATATGGGGGTTTCATTTAACCCAGTTTAATTAGTTTATCAGAAGCTGGGCGTTTCATATGGAACCCGCAGATACTGTAAAGTAGGTAGGTACACAACATTAATTATTATCAGGGAATTGAGGGAGTGGAAATGGAATAAGAAGTACCACCTTCCTGTTCAGAGCAATACTGAGAGTAAATTCAACTCTGGAACCCAACTGTAAATGAAGCATATTGCAATCCTTTAAAATTCTGTGGCAAAAAACGCCTACTTAGCCCACGCTGGGATTTGAACCCGCAACCTCGGGGCGAAGAGCCAAAGACCTTACCACTGAGATATGTCAATTGTTTAGATTGTTTAGATACAAGAGCTCTTTCTCTTTAGTGGCGATTTTCCGTATCTTTTAGAATGATATCTTTAAGAAAAAATAGTTATAATATTAGTGGCGAATTTCCGTATCTTTTAGAATGATATCTTTAAGAAAAAAATACTTGTAAAGATGCGAAGGTTTTAAAAAGCGGTGAATAATTTTCTTTAATTTCCTTCATAAATTTACAAGGGAACCTAGTTTATCTTAAAGAAACTCCTTGGATGTTTTCCACTTTGTAAGACAACGGCGTGGCGCTTATTGAATGACCTTTACATAATATTTTATATTCCAGCTTCAATTTCCAGGTGGAATTTTGATTTTCCGGCTAAATTTTCTCCACCGATCTTATTGGATTCTTGAAGGTAAACAAAATTTTTGTAAAGTCGATATTCCTGTCTTCAGGGAACTTCATAATTTTCCGATAAATCTATCTACCTGGCTAAGGTAAATACCCCTGTCAAAGCTTGGAGTTAGTAATTTCGTTTGTTTCAGAAATTTTAATGGAAACCAATCACAATCAAAAAGTTATTTCACGTAATTTTGGTAGTCGATTCAACTTTAATTTATTATCACCTGCCGATCTATTTTATTAATGTTGTAATTTCACATACCGCGACATTTTAAACACCTAATATCTGAATGTAAATAATTATTGATAAGTTTGCTGTGTTGCTGAATCAACAATTTGTACAATAATAACAAAACGATCCCGCACTATTATTATTATTATGAGACGAGAAAAAGAAAATAAATGAGAAAGCAAAAAAACCCATATGATGTACAGAGCAATTTAGATACTTGGCAATTTTTTGTTTGTATTGTTTTTATTTCTTGCTAGGGCAATTCCCGATGAACTGCAATACTTATTTTAGGACGAGAGGAACTTCACATTTAACATAAGCATTCTTCATTTTTTCTCTTCACTTAGGTATTCTTTTTCTCATAAGTACAACATTGTGTATTTATCTAAAGCTTATATGATAATTCTCACAAGTACAAAATTTGTATATTTATCTAAAGCTTTTAAATGAATGAGCTGAATTCAATTGTAACACTTTTTTCCTTCTTTAAATAATATGTTATATACTTATATAATGTAAGATAAAATTATGATATGAACTAAATTTGTCAATTTGACTGGCCTAAAATAGGATCCATTCCTAGTTGGCTAGTCAAAGTTTCCGCATATGTTTGATTGTATAATTTTTATCTGAAATAAATTATTATTATTAAAATGGATGATTACAAATAAAGGAAAAAAATGAAAAATTACCAAAGAAAATAAAATTACAAAATATGTGATTGGTTCATTCTAAAACACGTTTATCATTATTACTAGCTGACCCGGACACACGTTGCTGTGGCTAACGAAACACAACGCCATTTCCCAATATATTTGTTTTGTGCATTACAGATTAATATAATCCTATTACAATACACGTAACATATATACATAACTTTTTTCAATAATACATATTTTAGAGTCCTTGCCTAAATTTATTCTTGAAACCTTCAAGACTAATGTTGAAAATGTCAAGAGACCTAGAAATATCATTTAGCAGTACCATACCTCTTGTCATGCTGTGTTGGGCCAGAACGTCTGTTCTGCCATGTGGGATATAGAACAAGTCGTGGTGGCGACCCTGGCAGTAGTTGTTCAGTACGAACAATTTATAGCATTCTAAGAGGTATGGGCTGTCAATGTAGTAGTTTATAATTTTGAAAGCTGTTACTGTTAGGGTCGCATTCTTTCTAGATTGGAGACTTTCGAAGCGCGTTTCAGATAGCAAATCTAGATGATGCATAAATCGCGGGTATTCACCATGCATTCTCATATAAAGATACCTTAGAAATTTTTTGGATTTGTTCTAATAAATCTATGTATTTTTGCTGGTATGGGGCCCAAACAGCAGAAGCGTATTCTAATTTTGATCGTATAATGCAGTTGAACATCAATGTCATTGCTTCGGGCTTGGAAAATTGTTTACTTATTCTTATCACAAATCCGAGAAGAATTTATAACCAACGCCATCTGTTAATTTGCATACATATCAAATCCACACCGCCCGCTTGCCAGCCCGCTCCCTTTATATATTTCAACCAATTTACACAAAACCTTGACAAATTACATACCTAAACGTTTCTCATGAATCACTCTATCTATTGGTGAAAACCGCATGAAAATCCGTTGCGTAGTTTAAACGTTTTAAGCGTACAGACAGCGGAAGCGACTTTGCTTTAAACTATGTAAAGATTTGAATATATTTTCACGTAATGATTATTTTAGGACACAATAACTATGAACCTTTAAAAAAAAACATAAATTAAAAAATAATGAGGTAAAGCCTCGTAAAAATGGTTATTATGGTAAAACAAGAATATTGTTATAGTCATAAATAAAAAAATGGTTCCCAGGAATCAACTAGGTAATATTGAAAATTAAATGGAACCACAGAGACATCTGTTGCTGGTATTATTGAGAAAAATATGGATATTATAATTATTAATTAAATTATTAAAACACTTTGTTTTTACCACAATAATCTTTATTTAAAAAGTCGACATGTTTCGAGAACGATGTTCTCTTCATCAGGACATTATATGTACTAAAACTAAATTATCAAGCATAGAAAGACAGGCGTGGGTGGAAATGGAATTAGTTGGAGGGGGGGGGAGAGGGGCGGAAAGAGGAGGAGTTTAGAAGATAGACAAGGGGGAGGGGGTTGCTTAGAAGATCATAGACAAAATTACAATGGAAATATGTTTAAAATAGGGTTATTCACAAAATTAATTTGGTTATTAATAATATTTAAATTTTTATTGACATTTTTTCTAATTTCTAATATTTCTAAAAGATCTAATTGAAAACCACTAACGTTAGTATGTAAAATTTTAAAACCAGTATTTATATCAAATGAATGGTTAAATTCAATTAGATGGTTAGCAAATTCCGAATAATTATTGCTATTTAGACATCTCAAGTGTTCCTTAATCCTCGTTTCAAAATTTCTGCAAGTTTTACCTACGTAAAAATGATTGCAATCATTACAATTCAATTGGTAAACTCCGGATTTTTTCATTTTTTGGTCTTTGTCCTTATTATTTAAAATATAATTTTTCAATTTATTATTGGTATAAAAAGCTGGCTGTATTGTATTAGGGATTTTTTCCCGATTAAATTGGAGGTTTGATGATTTACAAACAATATTTTTCTCCATTGTTTTTTGATATTATCACTAAGCAATGGGTAAATGTAGGACAAATGAAATTTTTTCTTATATTTTTTGTTCAATATGTCGTCTATTAATTTGGGGTTATAACCATTATTAGATGCAATTATTTTAATTGTGTTAAGTTCAGCTTTGAAATTATTTGGGGATAGCGGGATATTAATTAATCGATTGATCAAATAATGGAATGCTAAGAGTTTTTGTGAAAATGGATGGTTAGATGAGTTGTGTATAATTATATCAGCGTATGTTTCTTTTCTAAAAATATTAAATTCAATCTTATTTTTAATTACAGTTAGGTTTAAATCTAAGAAATTTATGCTACAATTAATTCCTATTTCTAATGTAAATTTAATGTTTTTATGAATTTTGTTCAAAAAATTAAGGAACACTTGAAGTTGTCTTTTGGTGCCGGTCCATATACAAAAAATATCATCTACGTAACGTTTATAAAAATACACATATTTAAGTAATAAGGCAGAACTATTAAAGATTTTATTTTCGATATGGTTTAAAAATATATCAGCTACCAAGCCACTGGTACTTGACCGCATTGCCAATCCGTCTTTTTGTTTGAAAATGTTATTATTAAATTGAAAGAAATTTTGGTTTAAAACTACATTAAGACATTTAAGTAAATCCTGGGCTAAGTCATTAGGTAATTTTGAGGAATTAAGTAAGTTATTTATAATTGTTTTGCTTTCTTCAACTGGGACACATGGAAACAGGTTAACGACGTCAAAAGATACTAATAATGCATTATCGGGGATTTCCAAACCTTTCAAGTGCTCAACTTATTGTAGGGAATTCTTAATTGTATACTTAGGTTGAAAAATATTTGATTCAATTATAATAGTATTTAAAGTTGACGCTAATTTATAGCTAGGAGCATTGCAATTGGAAATTACCGGTCTGATTGGTTGAGTCTTCTTGTGAATCTTAAGTAGACTGTATAATTTGGGAATTTGAGGATTTTTTACAGTTATTTTTTTATTTCTAAATAAATTAACAATTTTATCATTTTTACAAGTTTTTAAAGTGTCCATTATCAATTCCTGACATTTATTAATTGGGTTTGTTTTTACTATTTCAAAGTTATCACCTTGTAGAAAGTCCATAGTTTTATCAATGTAATCACTTTTGTTGATAATAATCACCGAGTTTCCTTTGTCCGCTTTAGTAATTTTCCTTTGTTTTCCTGAGGTTTTTTTCCTTTGTAACCTTCGATATATTGATTGCGTGCATTTGTTCTGACGTTGACATAATTATACACAACTCATCTAACCATCCATTTTCACAAAAACTCTTAGCATTCCATTATTTGATCAATCGATTAATTAGTATCCCGCTATCCCCAAATAATTTCAAAGCTGAACTTAACACAATTAAAATAATTGCATCTAATAATGGTTATAACCCCAAATTAATAGATGACATATTGAACAAAAAATATAAGAAAAAATTTCATTTGTCCTACATTTACCCATTGCTTAGTGATAATATCAAAAAACAATGGAGAAAAATATTGTTTGTAAATCATCAAACCTCCAATTTAATCGGGAAAAAAATCCCTAATACAATACAGCCAGCTTTTTATACCAATAATAAATTGAAAAATTATATTTTAAATAATAAGGACAAAGACCAAAAAATGAAAAAATCCGGAGTTTACCAATTGAATTGTAATGATTGCAATCATTTTTACGTAGGTAAAACTTGCAGAAATTTTGA
Source organism: Limnephilus lunatus (assembly GCA_917563855.2). Classification (NCBI taxonomy): domain Eukaryota; kingdom Metazoa; phylum Arthropoda; class Insecta; order Trichoptera; family Limnephilidae; genus Limnephilus; species Limnephilus lunatus. Next base: position 4,508,614 of record OU830599.1, read on the forward strand.
AACGAGGATTAAGGAACACTTGAGATGTCTAAATAGCAATAATTATTCGGAATTTGCTAACCATCTAATTGAATTTAACCATTCATTTGATATAAATACTGGTTTTAAAATTTTACATACTAACGTTAGTGGTTTTCAATTAGATCTTTTAGAAATATTAGAAATTAGAAAAAATGTCAATAAAAATTTAAATATTATTAATAACCAAATTAATTTTGTGAATAACCCTATTTTAAACATATTTCCATTGTAATTTTGTCTATGATCTTCTAAGCAACCCCCTCCCCCCTGTCTATCTTCTAAACTCCTCCTCTTTCCGCCCCTCTCCCCCCCCCCCTCCAACTAATTCCATTTCCACCCACGCCTGTCTTTCTATGCTTGATAATTTAGTTTTAGTACATATAATGTCCTGATGAAGAGAACATCGTTCTCGAAACATGTCGACTTTTTAAATAAAGATTATTGTGGTAAAAACAAAGTGTTTTAATAATTTAATTAATAAAATGGTGCAACAAAGTGAATTTGCAAAATTTGAAGAAGTGATTATAATTATTATTTTCTTCAGACCTTAAATTAAAAGTATATTTAGCAAAATTTGTACAGCGTCCTTGAGTTGATTTTTGACGAGAACTGTGCTATAAAAATCCGATTATTATTATAATTATTCTTATTTTTTAACCAGAGGTGCCTTAATTCCTTTATACGTGGCCATATAATGTATTTTTTGCCTTCGCCAGAGTTTAATTCCGCCACTTCTTAAGCTACAAAGGTCGTCGATTTGAATAAACTAGCATGACTACTAGCTTCTCCTATTTTTTGACAGATTCAATTTGGTTAATAAAATGTAATCTAAATAGATTACTTGAATGTTCCTATGAAAGAAAATGCGGCTCCAACGGAATTATGATGCAAGTAAAAGCTAATAATGTTACCGGAGATCGCCTACTTCACTTCAACTCATTAGTTTGGTTGCATCAGACAACATTAGACATCAGACAATCTGACGTTAGATAATATGTTATACGATTATGCGTTTTTAGAATCAGCTTTATTAGTCACGAGTGGCCTTGTGGCCCAACGATTAAAAGCGTCTGCGTAGGAATTTAAATATCCGGGGTTTTAGTGCTTGCGCAATTTAACTACATCCAGTTTATCTTGAAATTGCACAATAATGATATCCTTTACATTTTATTTTAACGTATAACCTTTTTTCCTCTGCACAGTCTACGAAAACTAGTGGTACCTACAAGCGGGAAAATGGTAGGAAAATTTATGTACACATTGGGAGTAGATTTTTTGTTTTTTTTTTTTTAAATCAATGAAGTCAATATTAGCGGCACTCAATCGAACATCTGAAACAGAAATATCGGAAAAAAGATCACACAAAAGTCACATCCAGGGATCGAAGCTAGGACCTTCGCTTAAAGATGTGCCCGGCAAAGCAAAAGTCCTGGGTTCGATTCCTAGGTGTGATCGTATCTTTTTCTGATTTTTCTGTTTCAAATTTTCGATTGAGTGTCGCTAATATTATCTTCATTAATTAAATATTATAATTTGAGTCAACATAGAATATTTTCGTTTTCTGAATGTTGTCTGTGGTATTCTTGGTAATGAAAGGTGCGCATATCTGTGGAAGAAGGACTTAATTTTAACAGTAAATAGGTGATCAAAAAGTCGGCGTGAAAAAAATATTTTTTTAACATCGTTCTAAAATAGTCTACGATGTTCGGATTTTATAAAGATAAAGTATTTCAAAAGCTTCGTTTTAAAGTAAATGGCTGGCCATGAAAACGTTTTAAATAATTACGATGAATGTTTTACGAATGGTAGGAAAATGTGGTCCAATTTTGGAGCGCTATAATCGCTCCAGTGGATGAAGAAAATGTCGGTAGTTCTTAGTCGAAATGTGTAAAATATGACCGAATCGGATAGGGACACATTAGCTCATTAGTAGAGCTCCGGGGTTTGATTACAAGAAGTGACCGTATCTTTTCTGATATTACTGTTTCAGATTTTTGATTGAGTGTCACTAATATTGCCTTCATTAATTAAATATTAGATTAAATCGAATGCGGAGTACGATTTTTAGGTAAAATTCGGTCGTTACGTTGTGAGCTGTTTATTGTCTTTAAAAATGCTTATAAGCGTAGATCCGGCTCCAATAGTTTTTTAATCCTGAAGTTTCAGAAAAAAAATTGAAAAAAGTTATTTTTGGAATCTCTATTCATATAGGTGTACTTAAGAGTTACAACGGAGGTCTCAGCGACTGGACCATAGTTCATTAGGTGAATTTTTTAGGTGAAGGATTATACGTGGAGGTTTGTAGTCGATGACTATGAATATTTAATTTAAATATGATAATTTATGAGCGCAATGAGTTCCTGCGCCGAGATGTCATGTCAGTAATGGACCAGTGAGTAATGTAGGTAGGGATAAACAATAAACAGTGAGGAAGGAACACATTGTGTGCTGTGTTATGGGGGAGGCGTTCTCACGGCTCGCCCACTGGAATCGGGGACTAGCACTGACTAGTGAGGTGCTCACTGGTGGTGGGCGAAATAACGTGAAACCGTTTTTTCGTATCCGTTACGTACTGAAACGGTTGTAACAGTTTCACGGATTTTCGGATAACTGCTTAAAAATGTGTAAATCCGCCTTCAATAAAACCGCGCGAAAGTTTCCAATACACAGGTGTAGCACAATTCAATTGAGAATTTCACGCGAAACGTTGAAAACGGTAACTGGACAACTCAGAACCTCTTTTGAAGTTATTAAAAGTGATGTAAAAAAATGGTTAAATAGTTTGCGTTGGGTTAGGTTATGGGCTATTTAAAAAAATCGTAGCTTTTAATGACTTTTCAAAGAGGTGTTGAGTTGAGTTTATTCTGAGTTGGTATGGAACCGTTGAAATCAGCTTACTAAAAAATTTAATTGCCGGCATCCCGGGCGTTTATTGAAATAATATTATCATATACAGACAAGTAAGTAACCCGCCTCCCTAGACGATGTCTGTTATAAGATGGTAACAGCTCCCCCAAGACTTAACTAAATTGCGATTCCTGTCGTAAACCGTTAATATATGTGTCCCAATGAAATTTCATAGGGTGAAAAGTATACCAAATATTTAAATATAAGAGATGTGCTATCCGCAGTTTTTACTGGGTGAGACTGTATTTCCTGGCGTCGCCGATATTATTAACCAATACTTGTCTTCAAAAAATCTATTAAATGAAAGAATTATTTCCGTATTCAAACTATATTGTTAACCAATACTACTGCACACCTTCAAAAAATTAACTAAATGAACAAATCCTTTCCGTATTCAAACTATGCCCATTAAGTAGTAGTCCGCCGACGGTCGGGTGGTCATCATAGTATATCTCTTGTATTTCAATATCTTTGGTATGCAGGTTTTTTTGTATAAAAACTTATGTAACTAGTTCTTTATATTTATTTATATGTATGTATGTATGGTCTGGAAAAAATGCCTGGCAACACTAATTATTTTGTTATAGCCGTCAGAGGTAAGCGTATGTGACAGAATTGTTTCGGCTGCTTAGAAAACCGAATTTTGAATAACTGTTTATTTTAGAAACCGACACGGTTTAGGTTATTTTGAAAAAAAAACTGAAACACCCACCTCTATTGCTCCCTCTCACTGTACGAACTACTCGGTGAGGCTGTTGATATTGGATGTAGTGTAATATATTACGATGTGACATTATGAGATGATCATGACATTATTACAGTGCATCTCGCCTCTTGCATCAGGACCTGGAAGTTTGGACAGGGGTCGCAGACCTTTCGATTAGTTTTAAAAGATAGTTGAAATTATGACACCCCTGTAATCTCATATCTACGCTAAAATAGCTGCAATCTAAAGAATGAACGAAAAATCACCATGTATGTTATAAGATGACATGGGTCCTGAGGGGAATTATTTTCTTCAGGGCCTCCTGTGTGAATCTAATGTAAAAAAATGCGCCATCTAGGAATGATTATGACCTGTACGTACAATACTCGTAAATGTAGGAATGCTTTTGCACAAGAATTTAAACTGCCCTTCCACTCTGCCGAGCGTTCTATATCTTTTGTGAGATTTTGTGAAATCTCCTCTCAGATTGTGTAATTTTCTATTACTGTTATTTGCTTTTTCTATGGGCCGTTGTCAGATTTCAACAACTGTGAGCTGTCACAAATCGGCGAAGCTGGCCTGATACCCATAGAAAAAGCAATTGACAGCCATAGAAAATCACACAAATCTTTTTTTTTTTTTTTAAATTTATTTATTTCATCAAAAAAAAATATAAATACATAATATAATATCATATTACAGTCGGTATTGGTTCCATTTTCAGTACATTTTCCCTTTTTATTTTCTTCCTTTTCTTTTACACAGTAGTAATAATAACATAATTTTAATGACATGTACAATACATGTTACTTACAAAGTTAAAAACATAAGGTAATAAGTGATGCGTTAGTAAGTTAATATCTATAAGTTAATAACATTGTTATAAGAATAATGTTATAATAATAATTGATGCCATTAAAGCAGTATCAAAATAGGAAAAAAATATCTGACAGGAGATCTCACAAAAGAGTTCCCACAGAAGATTTAGAATCGCTCGGCTGAATTGTAGTTACTTATCAAGGCTATTAATAAAATCTGTACCTATTTCTGTATTTTAACAAATCAAAATGGGGATGGCACACTGACTTTGGGCAGTTTGAACTCTTGTGTTTGTATAAAACCAAAACTACGACGCCTCAGATATTCTTCTGAAAACCCCGACGTTGCCCGGACTTTATACAGAACTTTTCGAAATCTAATGTAGGCAGTGAGTGACCTTTCTCTTGGTTTAAAGGAAAAGTGTTGCAAAATTTCACATGTCTCGTCATAAAACCATAGATTTGTATATACATACAAATCCAGATGCTATTGTTTATATAAATAGGTATCGATGTAATAATACCTACAGACCGGGCAAGCTTCTTGTTGACATAACTATATGCATCTTCTTCGAGCTGATGTTCAGTCTTTCGGCTTCTATAATCGTCCTTCGCTGTAACTTGTATGCCGCGTGCCACGGTGCTCTCCGTCCTTCTGCAAACACTTGTGTGGGATTGTGGGATACTGCAGGGCGCATCCTGCACTCTGTACTGCTGGGGTCTGTCTTCTGCCTGTAGTGGACCACTGGCCAGCAGCGGTAGGTAGGCACAGTGGACACTAGGCTTTGACACCGAGCTCTGGGTTTTTCCGCGGCTCGTCTGACTGATTTATCACCAGGCTTTATCCCGCTGGCACTGAGACTGATAACACTTTATCTTGTTACATTACCGACACTGACCCCGCACAGCTTATCAGCTCAGATTAAACGGCGTTTCGAGACGAGTAACGGTTTCAATTATGCCACTAATAGATCCATTGTATCCTCTCTTTCTGTTACATGCGTTGTTTATGAGAATGAGGAAGATCTTCCTACACAGGATCGTAATGCATCTGAATAATGCATTCTACTGGTTCTTTTGATGGGATGATTATTCTTTATCGTCTTCAATCATCCCACTAGAGAGCAGCATTTATTGTGACATTTTTCTATTTCCTTTATTTTGGATCGATTGTCTGTAAAGACGCTATTTGTTACTGGCTAGTAAGAAGTTGACAAAGAAAACGACGTTAGCTGTACATAGATACCTGTTGACTTCTCATTCCAACCCTGCTATATGGTACATAAGCTGAAGAATGGAATTGGCAAAGGCAATAGGTACCTAATAATAAATTATTTTTTTTAATTTTTTTTAATTTTTTTTTATTTTTTTATTTTTTTATTTATTTATTTATACACATACATATTACAATACGTTACAAAATGATACCTTGTCTGTCCAACTGGGAAGGATACCCGTTTCAGGACAGCCAAATTGTATATTTAGTTCATAATATTTTTAACAAGGGAATGGTTTCTTTCAAGATATCATAGGATATCTTGAAAGAAACCACTAATATACCCAATATATGACAAATGATATTTTTATATTTTTTTTATGTAGATACGTAACTTTTTTATATACGTCACTTTATTTGTTCTATTTTTTTTAAGAGAAAAAAAACTAGAACAATTAAAGTTACGATGGAAATAAAAACATATAAATCAAATAAAGATATGAGCAAAAAAAAATTAAGTACAGTGAGATATGTGTTATCAATAAGTTAAGATAAGAAAGAATACAAACATAATATAAAAATAAATAACGTGGAACATCTTATTATTAGTTAAATAATTTACACACATTTTACAAAACATTATAAAATATTATACCTAACTGTTGGTTTTCCGAATAAAATAAAGTACACAACACGCGAACTTCTAATATTTATTAGTTAAACCTCATATAGAATCAAATATATTTGATTGATTCACACAATAGTTATTAACTTACAGAAGTTAATAAACCGCTCCGCAGGTTTTTGCTGCTAGGCCCTGCGGGCGGCTTTTTTTTAACTGTTGGTGACCATTTTATAAATCCGATGAGCATTGGTTCCAAAAATAGCCGGTTCCTCGGATCCAGTGACAGCTAGTCACCGGGACGAAGTAGCCGCGACAAGCAATGGCGTCATATACAGTGGTGACCACTGACCGCAGCATTCCAGCACCAAACACCACTCCTGAGTGAACGCTGGGCTCGAGTTCACCCCAGACCACGCCCTACATACAATTGATTATTTACTTATTTTATTCATCTATTTTTTTTTTGTTACTTTGTTTTTTCCTATTCTATGTTCTTGATTCTTTATTTAAAAAAGCTGTTGTGTAAATATGCATAATTATATGGGACGTGTGGGATTACACTATCCTCCCCACATCCTGGAATAAAAAAACATTATTATTATAAATGCGTGATAGAAAATTATTCACAACTGGCAATTACAATAATAATCATACCATCCATATATCTCCATACCCGGAGAGATTCACAAAAGTACGACGCCCCTCACGCTAACAGGTTAACGTATATGGCGCCATCATTTGGCATTGCTTTATTCGATTCTATTACGAGAGTACATTTGTAACGGCGCGGCGTCAGCGTTGTACCTACTCGTAAACGGATTCTTCATTTTCAACCGTACAGACGTTAGCGTAATAATAACGTCAGATTATTCATCCACCCACAAAGTCGACATGCCCCTGACTAGACATACCTCGATCATTTTTAATTATCTATTTATAAATTATTCAATTAATTATGATTCCTATCTGGTTGACATTTGGGCTGGAGATCCTTTGAGTTGGGCCATGGAGATGTGGCTCCACTGGCACTGGGAAGAGATACTGTCCCGACTTAATGAAGTTTGATTGTTCACTACAATTTAATTTAATTTGTACTCGTATCACCTCAACTCGTGACAGTTTGAACACTACTTACACAAGGTTGTTTTATAATTGGACGGGAACAGAATTCGTGAGGTTTAATCATATTAGGTCGCATCGTTCCGAGTTCCTACAAATCTTACTTGATATTATAAGGCTTACAGAGAGTCAAAGGCGGCGGTGTCAGATAATAATTTATTGTTTTAAATCACTTTTTATTAATAATGGGGCAATCTATAGTCACATTTTATCAATTTCTACATAACGTGTATTACCTGTACCGAAAATAAAACCAATTTTGAATTTCCTCCTTGCCTCTAATAAGAGTTAAAAAATTAGAGTAGTTAAATTTACAATAACTTTCGTTTAACAAACATAATCTTATAATATATAAAACAAAGTCGGGTTAGTTACACTATTTATAACTCGAGAACGGCTGGACCGATTTTCATGATCTTTGATTTTTTGGATTTATTTCCGCCCGAATAGTACAATAGCTATTAAAGCGTTGAAAAATATCACGAAAAAAAAATTACAAAGAAAATTGTTTTCCTCTTTCATTTTGTATAGTAGAACGAATTCTCATCTTTTGAAAGAGCTGCAGCAATATTGTGAGAAATATAATATTGAATTGTGAGTGAATTCCAAAAATTCAAAATCGGCCAATGTCAATTCGCTGATTGTTTTGCTATTTTTGATTGTTCTTAAACATATAATGCTTTCCCTCTTTCTTACACACTAAATGTCAATAGTCAAAAATGAGACAAACGGTGAACGTATGTTTGCACCCCTCCAAAGGAAAAATACAATAATTATAATAAATCTTCCTCACATATATAAAGAAAATGAAACGTGATTCCCGTAAGTGGAAAAGTAAGAAAATCACAAAAAACAACGACATCTCTGATTCTGACAAAAACAAAACTCGGACAGTTGCGCGTCGATAATTGCTTCATTGTGTAATTTTTTACTTAAAAAAAAATGAATTAATTCAGCTAATAAGTTAACACAACAGTTATTGATTCTGAGGCGGTACGAAGTTCGTCGGGTCAGCTAGTATGTAATAATTTGTTTGGTAAATTACGTTCAATTTATTTTTATGACGCTGTGTAGATACCCACGTACATGATCTTCTTCTTCTGACTTCTCTCTCTGACTTGTTTAACACCTAAAGGTCTTATTTGTCCATTTCACTACCAAATAGTTATAAATCTAATACAGCGTACATATTACTAAGTAAATTATTATTTACGTTTTACGAATTTGTGAAAAAACTTAATTTGCTCACAGATTTTAATATTTCTTTATAATTAGGCACCTTTTCGGCTCTATAGAAGATGTATAGATATTATCTTCTAAAATAACATTTATTCTTTTAGAGAATTAAAAACTTAAACTGTTAAAAGAAATCTGTTACAAAACTATAGAAATTCGGTATGCGGAGGCTTAATAAGGACATTTTATTTTCAAAAAAATTTAAGTAGTTGGATAATATTGAGATGTAAGAATTTCAGTTTCCAAAAATGGAAAATAATGCATTTGAATAGTGTTATTGCGTTAAAAATTAACTAATTAACAACTTTTCAATTCTGAATGGTGGTCTTACACCAGGGCGATACTGAGAGTATCTTCTACTCTGGAACGTGCCGCAAATATACTATATATTATTTTAAATTAATAAATTGTGAAATATCACAAATTAATCAAATAAAATTTATTTGCCACGCCGGGATTCGATTCCGCGACCTTCGGATTGCGAGTCAAGAGCCTTACCGCTGGACAATGCCAGCCGTCAATTAATTAAAATTAAATTTTAAAAAACCTAAAAATCTATTTTAATATTAGGTCAAAACATGGCTCGAAGAAAGGACGTCAAATTATCAATTTTTATGAAATAGCTTCTAAAATGCATTATTCTCCATTTTCGGAAACTGAAACACCTACTTTTCATTATTATCTAACTACTAAAAAGTTTTTATTAAATTGCATATCAAGTGTGTCCCCATTTTGTAAATATTTTCCTGATCTTTGTTCCTACACCCTGTACACTTTAATCGTCCGTCAAACGCAAATTCACTGTTTTTCCCTAGCCAAATAACGCAGAAGCTGACGAAACAACGTCAGTTCCCGGAACCCTCGAAATGGCGGAACGAAGCCTACCGGATAACAGCTTTTCGCTCGGCGCAACGCGCAACCAGAACTTTAGTCCAGCAATTAACTATATTTAGTTACCCGTAATGCGTAGGTTACCATCATTTCCGTTCTCCTATAACCGCCTCAAGCTCTGACTTCGACTTGCCGCTCAATGATATTCCATTGTTTCATTTTCCTACAACTCTGCTCGTTTTCCGTTTACATAACAAGTGCCTAATAGCAAGTAGGAAACAAGTAACTCTTTTAGTTTATTTTGGTCGGTGATTATGGTACGAATAACGTGGGTGCCTTCAATGCGCTGTGGACCAGTTATGTCTAAGATAGCCCATTTTAATTAACGTTTCTGACATACAGGTTTATTTGACCGAATTTTGTCATAAGAATAATTCGTGTAATGTTCCCACACCCACTATTGGACTGCCCAACTCAAAAAATTCTTATTACTTTTCTAGAATCAGAGAGTGGTTCGCTTTTCTTCCTAGATAAGGGTCTTTTGTTCACTTCATCACTGGGAAACTGCTTACGAAATTCAGTACCAATTAAAGCACGATATTACATAATTTAAACTTTAAACAATTGTAATCCAAAAAGTCTGTCCGTTTCAAATTCAGAAATTTGGTATCAGTACAAATTCAAAATTAAATGGAATGGCAGTGAAAGAAAAAGTACCTACGCAAGATATATAATTTTTGATTTTCACGAAAGTAATATCGTAATTAATTTTTGGGTTATTGTGTCGTATTGCGCTTCCTCGTCCTTTAGCCAACGATTCGGAGAGCGTTATAGCATCTATCATCTGACGTCTGCCCTGATTATGGACACTGTAACATTGTCCGAAACGTTGGCTAAAGAAGGAGAAAACGCAATAAGGCATAATAAATAATCCTCAAAAAAATCAGAGTGTTCAATTCACAAGTGAATCCTTACGAAAACTAAAGTATGCAAGAGTGGGGAAGTTACGAAGCACCGCACAAAGAGGAGACTGATTATACTAGCTCATTCTCTCGCAGGCTAAATACTATAACATGTATGTGTTTGTCTCTTTTTAGTGTCGCTATTTTTCGTTTCATCGAGTTTCAAATCACAACGGTGCTAAAAAAAATGGAAGGCATGTATATTTGAAGGTGTGTGTGTGTGTGCATTATCTTATTCAGTTTTTAAATATATATTTTTTATTCTTTCCTTTTATTTGTAAGGTGTAATATATGCCGGCGCCTGATTCTAGTTTGAGATTTCCGATCTAAGTCGGGCGAGTTTATGGGTGTGGAAAGGATAGCCTGTCACACAGAATACAGAATCTACTGTTCGGTGTCGACTTGAGTTGAATGGGATATGGGATGAACCATCAATGGAAAGATGCAGCCGTGTTGTTATCTGTAATGTCACACGACTAGCGCGCATTTCTGTTAAAGTAACGGTGCTTGGGTTTGGAAGAATGTCGAATGAAAGCAATTAAAACGTATGGTAAAACTGTAATCTTCAACGTGAACATCTTGTGGGAACTTAACGGGACAGTTATTAACATACAAAAATTTCAAATGTGTTTAACGCCTTCTCTCAATGTATTCCAAGTTAACGAGGTTCTTTGCGTTAGTTTTTAGGGATTAATTTATCATTCCAGGAAAACGCTCGACTCGAAGCAAGTTTTTGTGAATATTTAAATTCCTTCCAATACTTAATAATTTGTAAACCTTTTAAAGCGATTTCTGTGAACCGCGACCCTAAAACTTTAATCGTCTCTTTATAACTAACGGTTGAACTTTAATCCACGCCTCTTTGAAATTTTTATTGAAGCTTCCATGTTAAGCCAATGTGACTTTGACAATATAAATGACTTGATCGTTGTGCGATTTGACCTTAATGTATCTGATATGATAATAAAATTAACAGCCATAAGAGAAAAATGTCACTTTAGCCTCATGAATGGTTTTGCGCTTGAACGTCGAATTGCGACCATCGAATTGTGTCCAATGTCCAATTATTCGGCCAGTGGCTGTACTAGTTCCAGTTGCAACTCTGCCAGTCCATTCATACATCGACTCGCTGGTAAAAACATAGTGATATATATACCTATATTTTTTTTAAGTAATTTTTTATTTTTTTAAATTTTATTTTAGCACATAAAACAGGCATGCTGCCCAAAAATGTACATGCATGGAAAAAATGATAATTTAAAAAACACATTTGACAGATTCTTATACGATTGAACACCTTTGAATTATTCGGTGGTGTGGTGGCAATACCTAATAGGTTATAAATCAAAATCGGTTTTTAATTTTTTTTTTCTTCTGTCAAATTGTTTTATAGGCATAATATAACATAAATTAAGTCAAAACGTATCTCAATACTCCACTGCCCAAAAAATTAAAAATATGGTGGTTATTCCCAATTTCAATACATCAGTCTTGTCTAGTTGATTAGTCGACATCTTCGAAAAATCCAAATTTGAGTCGAGTATGCAGTTATATGTAAAAGTGTACTCTCTTTTAATAACAATATTCGGATTACTCATAAACACAACCAGATTAATTATAATGCAGAAAAACTTATAGAAAATAATGTAATTAAATAAATTGACGTTTTATGGGTTACTAATAGGACATTTCAAAATGTCATACTAAAAAAAATAATGTCAACTAAAAATCTACTGGCAAACATGGCTTAGAGAAGAGAGGGACAATCAACTTGCAAATATTATGGCAATCTAGATAATCAATGCAAAAGTATTAAAAAAAACTACTACAGACCGCCTCAGAACAGGAAACCCTAGTGAGGAGGACTGTGACATTATTCTTATACAAACTTAGTTTAAATGGAAATTAATAAAGAATTCATGTGTATATATATGTCTTATTGAAATTTTATTTCGAATTCCTGGGTGATCCCATTTACGTATTTGCATTTTTGGCATAACACTTACATTATTTATCACTTTTAATGTGTGGTCTAAAAAGCAACCACTTTCGACCCCAAAGGGCGGCTTAACCGGTAAAAATGTGTGCCATCGATTTAAACCAGGTTGGCAATATCCCTGTGGGCCCGAACCCAGAACTATAGGGCCGATCACACTCATCGCCGCTCTTTGCTCAGTTTGCTGCGCGAACTTGTTTATTAATTTTATTAATATATAATTTTATATTATCGTGTATAATAACTTTTCATTGCTGTAATATGCTAAGTATAAAAACAGGTGTTAGAAAAAAAAATTATGTAATTACATCAAGTATTAAATTGAACCTTATACTGCATTCTGTAGAGATATTTCTTATAGAAATATTTCTATTTGTAAAATTAACCAAACTTCGTACCACAATCTTACTGTATTGTTTCAAATTTAACTACGAATTAAATGGCACAGAATAATTTTTCGTATATAGATAATGATAATGAAATAGAAAGTAGTACAGTAAATAATTTAGAAGATTGGATAAAAAAACAAAACATAAATGCGTCTGATAATCTTGTTTGTATTCAATTAAATATAAGATCCATACAAAAATATTGGGATATATTGCATATATATTTACTTAATTGTTTGAAGCATATTGACATTCTAATGCTATGTGAAACCTCTATTCATACTGAAAGTGCGTCTATGTATAATATTCCCGGATATAATTCATATAACTACTGCAGGACTGATAAGTCAGGAGGAGGTATTATATTGTATATAAGAAATAAATTTGAGTTTAGACTAAAATCGTTCCAATCACTACATTTTGAAAATATAACAGGAAAACTCATACTCCAGGACAAAACTAAAGTTAACTTAATAGCTATCTATAGACCCCCTAATTTCAGTAAATCTTCATTTTTAACGGAATTATCATCATATCTTGATACAATTAATAGTAAGGAAAATATTATCTTACTTGGAGATATAAATCTGAATTTGCTTAATGACCAAGATTATATCATAAGCTCATATGAAAACTTACTTACTAACCATTATTTAACTAAATGCATCAATGTAGTAACCAGAGAAGCTGTATTAAATGGACAAATTACTCGTACGTGTATTGACCATATATTTGCCAAATTTAGAGGCAAGAAAATAACTGCTTGCGTCTGTGAAAATAATATCGCCGATCATTTTATTACTGCTATTAATATAAGATCTCATAAACGTCAGGTAGACCTTGCAAATAAGTATATTCAAATCATTTCACAAAAGGCTATTGATAGATATATCAGAGATTATAACTGGAGTAAACTTATAGAAGAAAAGGATTGTATTTCATTATATGAAAAAATAAAAACTTTATTTAACAAATTTTACAAGAGTAGTTCTAAAACGATAGTGCAAAAACCGAAAACACGACCTTATGCAATAAATGAATGGATAAGCAGTGAATTATTATGTCATATAAATCAAAGGGATAAACTTTATAAAAAATAGAAAAGTACACCAACAAACAAAACATATGAAACAGAATACAAAAAAACTCGTAACCTTGTCAATAAACTTATAAATAAAGATAAAACTAACTACTATAATAATAAATTTAAAAACTGTTTTAATGATACTAAAAAAACCTGGGACGAGATAAATAATATCTTAGGACGTAAACCCAAAAACGATTGTGATGAAACTATAACACGATATATGTTAAAAGATAGAACTGAGGATTCTGTCTCAAATGATTTTGTGAATTACTTCTCGGATAGCATCAGCAACATGTTACATAAATGCAATCACAAAGCTACTAATATAGTTCTGGAAGAACTACCTCACAGTTTATATATACCAAGAGCTACTATAACTGATATTGAAAACATTGTTAAAAAAATGAAAAACTCTAAAAGCACAGGTATTGACAATATAAGAATGTTTGATTTAAAAAGAAATATAAAAACCCTTGGGCCAATAATTACTTATTTAATCAATATGATAATAAAGCAAGCAAAAATTCCACAAGAGTTTAAATGTAGTATTACTAGACCAATATTTAAAGGTGGAAAACACATTGAACTAGGAAATTATAGGCCTATTAGTATACTACCAGCATTAGAAAAAATTCTCGAAAAATTTTTATCAAATAAATTAAATAATTACATTGAAAAATTCGATATCATAGACCCAAATCAATATGGCTTCCAAAGAAAAAAAAATACTGAAAAACTACTGCAAGAGTTTTCCAATTACATAAATAATCAATTAAATAATAAATTACATGTCATTGTTTTATTTATCGATAACTCTAAAGCTTTTGACACTATTAACTCAAAAAAACTGCTAAAAACTCTAGAAAAAATTGGAATAAGAGGAAATGTGTTAAATTTATTTAAAGATTATCTTAGAAATAGAAAAATATGTACCAAAATAAATAATACTTTTAGTAAAACAAAAAATGTATCTGCAGGAGTTCCACAAGGTTCTATATTGGGACCTACACTGTATATAATCTATGTAACTATAATGAAAAAACTTTTCTCTTTTGTTAAACATTTTGTATTTGCAGATGATACAGCATTGGTCATATCACATAAAGATCTAAAAACTGCAATTGAACTCATGCAAATTGACTTTAATCAACTTTGTAAATGGTCTCATGATGCAGGATTATTAATTAATGCCAAAAAAACCAAAGTAATGCATATAAGATCACCTAATGCCAAATTCCAATTTAATCCTAATATTATCTCTCATAATTTTAATTGCATCCATAAAAATATTCCAACTAATTGTAAATGTGAAAGTTTAGAATTAGTTACGGAATATGTGTATCTTGGTGTTACCGTAGATTGTTTTTTTAAATGGGATAAACATATTAAAAAAACCTGTAAAAGACTCAGATCAATTGCTGGCAGAATGTACACATTGAAATTTTTCTTACCCATTGAAACACTAAAAATAATTTATATGTCACTGGCAGAATCCATTATAAGATATGGATTAACAATATGGGGTAATACTTCTGTAACAAATCTGAAACAAGTCCAAGTTGTACAAAACGCAATTGTAAAATTATTAGTTGTTCCGAATATTTTCAAACAGAGACATGATACACCATTACTGTTTCAGAGTGCTAAAATTTTACCTGTTAAGGCAATACTATGGCACAAAATTATAATTCAGTATATATTTACCCAGCAGCATAAAGAGAAATTAGAACATAAATACAGCACTAGATTCACGCGCAACGACGGGTTAATAGTTCCGAAATTTAATAATAAGTACGGACAGAGAACGTTTGAATACAACATACCGAAAATATTTAATTTATTACCTGATACTATAAAGCAATGTAATTCTATGAATAAGGTTAAATATATGCTGAAAAATTGGCTATCGGAAAAAAAATATTTATACTTAGATTGATTTGTATGAATAATGTTGAATTTGTAGATATAAGATGTAAAATTATAACATTTAAAATTTATATGTAACTTAATTATAAGCACCTGCTGACAAGCCAATTGAATTGGCTTAGCAGGACTTGTTTGTGATAAAAAAAAAAAAATATACATATATAAATAAAAAAAAAAAAAAAAAAAAAAAAAAAAAAAAAAAAAAATTATTTTCCCGCCGCTCGATGCATAGTAGTTAGTTATACGTATACCTCGGAACAGGTGTTGTTAGAGCTCGCTTCTCTGTGCCCAGGTAATTTGTATGGATTATGGATATGATTATATTAAACGTCAACGGAACACAAATCGCTGACAGGCTTAATCTGTGCTTTATCACAATCTGGCTGCCTGCTTATTAGGTTCATGGCGAGTCTACTTAACTCTACGAAATTACTAGAGCGACGTTCGTATTTGAGTATGTACGTCCTGTATAAGAATTTCGTGCTTTCAATGAGGCGAATGAAATCAAACGTTTATTTGTAGTTTTTAAGTTACAAACATCTCCTGAGATGATCGTTGTGTGTGGTCTCCGTGATCTGGTATTATGAAATGTGTTCCTGTACTGCGAATGTGAGAATAGATGTAGCCAGGGCTTGACTAACCCTTAGGCTCACTAGACTGAAGCCTAGGGCGCGGTAAACCGGGGGCGCTTACAACATTTTCAAAACTTCTCTTTTCTCCGTGCAGTGATTTGCTCCCCGTAATACAATGCGGGGACAATCGAAAGCATTCAATTTGTTGGTTTGCCCTCCGACCTAGTAAAAGTTTTGCCTGCGGCGCTTTTTCCGTGTCTTTGTTAATGTACTGATTCACATTCCTCCCCATTTATCCACACCACTCCAATGGGCTATTTTCACAAACTATGTGTGGAAGTATGTGTTAAAAATGAGGGAATATTAAAAGTTTCGTTTTCTGACTCTGATCTGATTTGACTAATAATGTGTAATTTTAATATGTAATGATTTAAAAAACTATCTAAAACCGCTCTTTCCGAAATAGTTCAAACTGGCTACAACGTCATTATGACATAGCAAACGCCACTGGCTGCTAAGATGGTTGTCACCAAAGTTGCCCGGCGTGACCTCACGCCGCCAAATTCATGAACAAAAACGAACATGTCATTTTGGCTGCAAATCTAAAACGGCCCGTTTTGAAATCGTAATAGAAAAATTGTTCATCATCATAAAAATAACTTCATTAGATATCGGTATCATAATTTATTCCTTAATTTTTTTTCATTATAAAAAACAGTGAAAATACTCTTTTGGGGATACCATGGAGCTCTAGTTACTTTTCACTATTTTACAAAATATGGATGTAAAATAAATTTACACAATATGGATGTTTTTTTCTGTAATTTTTGTATGTGTAATTCAGCTATTCAGCATGAAAACGATGCAATTTTACACAATATACTCATATCTACTAATACAAACATTCTAAAATTTTATATGAGAATTTAGTTGTTTTTCCCTAGCAGAGAAGACGCTACTTCAGCTCACACACGGAAGCTTCCAAAATATTGATATATCGATATTGGCCTCTTCAGTGCACCTACTTAGTTTTTTGATATTTTTATGAGATGACATTGATGGGGGGGGGGGGGGAGTGGGACCCCATCAGCACTCTAGCCTAGGCGGCTGGAAGTCTAAATGTACATATATCGTGAAAAAATTACTTCAAGATAGCTTTATTAACCAAATACTCAAAAGCAACTTTAAAACCACGAAAGTGCTTAAATCCAAATCTATCATACAACCTAACATCTATTACAACTAATGACTTGAACCCATTTAACAAATTGTAACAAGTAACTTTACCTATATTAATCAACTTTCCGTTGATTAACAGGTTTTATCCACAACTTGAACTGTTAGCTTACAATTTACGACTTCTACGTAATAAGCACGAACTAACTGTATCAATTATTACAACTATCTATATTATTTATACCTCGTATAACAGACACCTAAAACTTTCTGTGAAATTATAGTTTATTTCTATTATTAAGTAATGATGCATAATGTAAACAGCTGAACATTAAAAAAGCATACACAAACCTGTTACTCACGCTCAGCGAGTAAACTAACCATGTATAAAATTATAATAATAATTATGATCGAGAGCACATCACACGAGGTTAAACTAATCCGATTTAGTTTAATGATGGTGTATAAAACTGCATAATCGCCAACAACTTGTCACTTGTTAACTATCTACTTATGCTGGATACAAGTGCATGCTGCGTATACATTTGCGAACCGAGGCGCGAGTAACAGAGCTACCATTGCTCCACATTGCTTTTTTTTTTACATGAATACCTCACAAGAGTCCCAACTGCTCCCGTCTGAAGCCAGTGAGACTATGGCATCCCCAATTGGGGTATGTTGGGAGGCTGAGGGTAGTGGGGAGGGGAAGGAGATAGGGAAGAGGAAGGTGGTGAAGTACCTGGCTATTCAGATCTGGTCACCAAACACGGCTATTGCCGTTTCAAGCAACGTTTCAATTCTGAATGGTGGTCTTACACCAGGGCGATACAGAGAATATCTTCCACTCTGGAACGTGCCGCAAATATACTATTTATTATTTTAAATGAATAAATTGTGAAAAAACACAAATTAATCAAATAAAATTTATTTGCCACGCCGGGATTCGATCCCGCGACCTTCGGTTCGCGAGTCAAGCGTCTTACCGCTGCGCCACGCCGGCCGTCAATTACTCGACTAGCTCCTGCTACAGTAACTAATACTTGTTTAACCCGGCTTCATCCGAGTCACTCTTTTTCTTCGGCTTATTGAACAGTCGAAAAATATCGAACAAACAACATTAAGGCGTCTTAAATTATAAAGATGTACCCTTTACACCTTTTGTGGTTATGTTTTAGATGTGAATATAAAGCGTGGTGTTTTCTCTATCGAACACCGTTTAGATCAGTGGTTCCCAAACTCTTTTGCGAAATGGGATATGTGGTGGAACGGGGTGAGGATGGGATGGGGTGAAAAATCCCGCCCCATCCCATTACGCCCCTTCCCCCGACGAAACTTCCATGTAAATAAAAATGTGTCCAAACCTTGCCGTGGACCCCCTGAACACAAACCTGAATGATCCTGGAGACCCCTGGGGGTCCGTGCGGACCACTTCGGAACCACTGGTTTAGATCATACTAGCTGAAGTCCCCCGCGATGCCCGGGCTTTACACAGAGTTTTATACATCAAATATGTGCAAAATTTCATCAACCTCGGCATGAAACTGTATATTTGCATACAAATCAAATCCACACCGCATGCGTCCACCACATACAGAAATTCTCCTTTACGTATTATATATTTCAACGAATTTACACGAAACCTTGACAAATTATATAGCTAAATATTCCTCATGAATCTATTGGTGAAAACCGCATGGAAATCCGTTCAGTAGTTTTTCAGTTTATCTCGAACAAACGCGGCGGAGGACTTTAATTTATAATATGTATACTATGATAGTAAGGGAGAAACAACGATTTCTATGAGACCTATATATATGACGGGTTAAAAGCGAAGAATCTCAAAATCGAAAAGTAAGCTGCATCTATATGGGCTATAGTATAGGTAACACGCCAATGGGTGGTTGAACTCTACTCTAGTCCACAATAATGGTATTCTGCGGGAACAGTAAAACGGATGTGTGAATTAGGCATTTTAACTCGTCGGCAGGCAATTAATCTATCGCCACACCTACTGAACTACTCGAACATATTATAGCCTACATAGATACGGACACCAGCATTTAGTCGACTACCCGTTGACATCTGTTGGCAAACCGCCAGCAGATGATTTACATTTGACGGCTTGTAAAATGCTTATTTTCGATCCGCAAAACAAACAAAACGTCACTTTGACATTCATTCTTCAATTCTGTAATCCGTCTTTTCAAGCATTCTAGAATATAGAATCATTGTATAAACTTTATTGTTAACAATTCTCGATTATGCGAGCTAATCTTAATATATAAAAATTAATGTTTCTTTGTTACTCCAATATGCGTTCCTAAAAAAACCACTCAACCGATTGCGATGAAACTTTGGATATTGGTTGTACACAAGCCCGCGAAAATTTCTATATATAATGGTGAGCTCTGGCCTTATGAAACTATACCATTCATCCGATTGCTATGAAACTTTGGTGAGTGTGTATGCCCGCGAAGATTTCTGTATACACTGGTGAGTTCTGTGATGTTATGAAATTTGTATACAAATTTTGGAATAGGTGGCGCGCGAGCTGTTTGAAAATGAGTGTATCTCGTGAAGTTTAGTGGCAGGGAGGGTAGGCGGGTATCCTGGACTTGTAGAAAAGTCAATAGATGTCGCACATTAAAATAAAAATGGATATATTTATCCAAGACATTATCTAGATTGGATTTAGTTCGGGAAGAATCTTCCAATCATACATAAAGACAGCAGTCAACCAAAATATGCGTTAAGAAAATTAAGATATTTTGGTAGTTCTTAGTCGAAGTATGGTACAGTTAAATATGACTGAAAAGGATAGTGGTTAGAGCAGAGCCCCAGCTAGGCTATGGTTCAATTCCTAGATTTTTTTTTTTTAATTTTCGTTTGAGAGTCGTTAAGATTGTTTTCAAATGTCTTCAATATCTTCTACATTTCTATGAATCTCCAAAGCAACTTAGTTGAAAGTACTAGAGGTCGCCTCTTTTCAACTACTTCATAATAAAACATACAATCAGATAATTGCATAATGCACACATGGTAATTCGATCATTAAAACCGTGTTCTCAACCGTCTTATTAGTAAAATAATTACGTTATTAGTCATTAAGCTTAATGTAATATATTATATTCAAGTCATTACTTTGTTATTACTTCATTAGTTATCAAATGAAATGCTGTTGGCCGATTTGAATTGGAATGCCTGGCGATGAATTATTATAAATTCGATACGTCAATTAAACTCACTGTACGTAATTGCTGCCTAAACCGGAAGTTGTAATACTAAGTAATTTGTTTTACATTGACTGAAAGAGCCCACTTTTTATTTGTACAATAACACTTATGTCATAATAAATCAATTTGTATAAGTTTTATCTTATTGTTTATTTTATTAATATTTAGAGGCCGCGTCGGTTTATAACAATGCTTTCAATGGAAAAAGTTTATGCAAAGGCGTTAATAAGTTACACTTCATTTAATGGTATAAGTGGTTTCATTGCGGAAAACTGTGTGGTTCGTGATCAATGTGTAAATTAGTGGATTGCCAGCTCTATTTATTATAATTCTAATAATAGTAGTATGGTAATATTGTAACTATATTCAGAAGAGCCAAGAAGAGCTAATGATTGACAATAACGAGAAGTAACAAGAAGATCCGAAAGAGACGAAAATATCCAAGAAATGGTAAGAGACAAGAAGAGATGCGAGAAGAGACGAGAAGAGCTAAGAAGAGTCAAGAAGGGACGAGAACACGCTAAGAGCCAAGAAAATACGAGAAGATCCAAGAAGAGATAATCAGAGACATGAAGAGAAAATAAGCTATACGAAGAGTCAAGAAGAGGCAAGAAGAGGCGAGAACACCCAGGATGAGATAAGAAATAGCAAGAGGCAATAAAAGACAAGAAGAGACAAGTAAAGCCACGAAGAGGCAAAAAGAGCCAAGGAGAGTCAAGAGGCAAGAAGAATCAAGAAGGGACGAGAAGATCAAAGAAAAGCAAGGAATGCGAAGAACGGCCAGAAATGGACAAGGAGATCTAAGAAGAGCCGAGAAGAGGCAATAATAACGAAAGGAAAAAATAATAATGCTCAATCCATTCATTTATTCCTACCCATCCCCAATTCCAATATTGACTTATTATACATTATAAAAATAAATAAAAAACATGTATAATAATGTATGACGTTTTATAAGTTATACAAGAAGTTTTTCGAATTCAGTCAATATTGTTGGACGTACAATGACAATGATTCGATGACATATTCCAACGCATGATCTCTTAACAAATAATGCGAAGATACTCGAGATATGTATATTTATTAGTCATCTGCAGCTGCATTTTATGACGTAAAAAACAACTATACAATAAATTTTGAAATATTATCCTGTGGGTTATTTTGTCATCATGAACCAATGAACTCAAATTCTAGTGATAAACTCAAACGATATGACAATTCTCGTAACTTGATAGGAACACAAAGTGCAAAACAGCAATATTTTTTAATAATTATTATATAAAATTAATGGCAATAATTAATAGTAACTAATAATTACTGGAAATTTTACAATTCAACCACAATGCAGTAAAGGGAAATATTTATTTTTTAAACCCATCAGAATTTGCAAATGTCCTCTGAAACAATGTTTGGTCGCAGTGCAATCAATCCTGCGACCGATATTAAATTACATTTGTCAAGAACTATGATCAGGAATATGTAATTAGGTGTATAAGTGTATGTACAATCTTCCAGGTCACAGCAGCAAAATACGAGAAAGGTATATACGAGTACATACACATAATAAATAATTGCATTTATAAGTTTTGTGCCGAATTCAAAAGAAATAATGTCAGTAAAATGTCATGTAATATTCTGCGGTTATGGCATCGCGCTACCACCAGCAGACCTCTGAACTTTGCTTTTATCAATTGTGCGGTGTGACTTAACCACTCTTTTTATTTGTTTGCTAACGAGTGCCCGGCTTGCGTTGCAATGTCACTCAATTTTTTTAACTTTTTTTTTCTTTATTGATTGTTTTGATGGTTACATAATTTATTGATTTTTCGACCATCATGCTAGGTAGATGCCCGTGTTGTGGTGGTGAACTTAAGTGTTTGCATTTTAATTCTGTTTATTCCTCCTTCCCACTTTTCCCCTCCCTCCCTCCTACTCTCCTTCATTCCCCTAGCCCTCCCGCCTTCCCTCCCTGCCGCTAAACGATATGAAATTCGCTCCCTTTTCAAACAGCTCTCGCCGCCTATTGTATTTTTTATACAAATTTCATAACGCCAGAGCTGACTATTATATACAGAAACCTTCGCGAATGTGCGCAAAACAACTCACCATCGTAATCGGATGGATGTTATAATTCCCCACGCTGAAACGGTAATATCTAATATGAAATTCCCTCGATAGAAAAAAAAAATCACAAAGTATGCTCCGAAACACGTTTTTTCAGTTATTTTAAAAGTTTGAAAAATTCAGTGTTTATTTAAATGCTTTTTTAGACATTCCCCGCGAGATTTTTGTTCTTTTTTAAACGAGTCGTGTTTTATTAATCATTTTCACAATTTTCGCTTAAATATTATCGTTTTTTAATATTAGCGCGCTCCCTGTAACATTCGTACAAGTCGTTCTCCATATTCTTCTTTTAAATCTTTTCCGCAACATTATACAGGTATCTGTTTTCTACGGGGAAATCAAACAGGTGGCCATCGGTGGCCATGTCTAGGTGGAGTGGTCTAGGAGTTAGGACTTGGTTACTTCCTCCACTTGTAAATTCGTTTGGTGTAAGTTCTTCAGAGTGCTGAAGAGGAGACCGCGAGAGATAAGAAGAGCGGAGTGCTCTTGAGATAAAATTACTCTCTCGCCATAGTAAAACCTACTCACCAATAATGTCCTTGCTTTTGTGAGAAGGTTTAGCTCTCTTGGATATTATAATTTTGTTGGAAGTTTGTGAAACTATCTACATTATCATTTTATGTGTTTATTCATTGGGTTTTTACATAGTTAGATACAAAACAAATGTATATAAAGAATACAAATAGGTACCTACATAACATAGAATAAAGAATCTACAAAAAATTAATAAGAATCATAAAACAAACTGATACAGTTATGTTGCATATATCTGCATGTAAGTATACTTATTTGATTTTTAAAGAAAGCAATGTTATTAAATGAATTTAATATGTCGACAGGGTAAGTTTCATTCCCCACATGATGCAATCTTTGTGTACAAGAATTGTATATAAAATTAATGCGAGAAGCAACCGCACTAAATGGAGCATTATGTTGTCGTCAGTTCTAGTGATTAGTGATATATTATTTTATAAATATTTTCTTGTAATTTTTTGCAATTCATCTTCTGAGCTTATGTATTTTGTATATTTTCATAACGTCAATGCAAAAAATGCAAACAGATTTAGTGAAATATTGTGACTGCGGAGACGAGACCATAGATCTATGGTCATGAACATCTGAGAAGCGAATTCTCGACAACTTGTATACCTCCTACCAATAAAAAAACAATGCATTTCTAGTTATCGGAATCTTATAACAGTAACGAGTAATTAGTATTCGCCAAGTTCCCGATACAATAGCGCTAGACAATGGCGCTTTGTCTTCGCACTTCGGCAATCCAATTCCCGCCTCTAATCGTCTAATCAGCTACTGGCCATTAATTGCCCGCAGCCACGCGCCGTCTATGGACATCATTGGACATGCGCTCATACGTTGTACGCTATATGCACTCTCACAGTCTATACAGAATACGCAACCGATGTATTCTATGTAGCCTATATTGCGATGTATGCAGTATGCCTATGCGCTATGAACGGGGCGCCAATGTCGGCTCTTTGTTTGTCTAGGAGTGCCTTGTTTTAATACGAAGCTTCCCATTGTTAAATTGTATCACCCACCGTTGGACATTGTACCTACCTAGTCAGTAGGTACGCACTGCTCTGTCGGGTGTCGAGGAAACCAACCTTCCTGCTTGTTTACATTAAATTTGCTTCAGATATTTTAATTATTTACGGCCGTTGTTCCCAATATTACTGTTGCTTCCGAAACTGCTTACGAATCACAGTTTCAGATGCACTTGTAATGGACTGTAAAAGAGGCGAAGTGGTGTTGGTGAATCGGGTGATAATATGTGTAAGAAAAACAAGGTATGCAAGGAAAATGGATAACCAATCACTTACTACTGTAGCTCTTCGAAGGAGCACACGACACAACCACAATATATGGTTCCACCGCGGTAGGTACCTCGGGGTAATTATCGTCACAACAAAATGATTGAGTTCAAAACGATAGTATGTACTTCGGATGGTCAAATTCATTTATGTTACTTAAAAAGGAGATTGTGTACATGAAAAACACCAACAACTTACTTCCAAGATAGTTCCAATCCTTCTTCTGTTTTCTAAACAAATGCACTCGAATTTGCACTATGTTTCTTGCCATTGTTCCAAATTTCAAACACCTTTTCCAGCAAGGTAACTAGATAAATATCATCCCGATTGGAACTAAGCATATTCTAATTTCAAAACTAAACACCTACTGATCAACTGTTGAGCCGAAATTTCGTCTCACCTCTCCTCAAATGCGCAAATACACTCTTCCCAACGCAACTCTCAGACCAACAGGCGAATCGAGCATTACTAAACAAATCACTTAGCTGATCTTAGACTCAGATTGATTGATTGCTCGCTAGTTGTTTTACTTCCTACTTTTGTTTGCTTAGGTACTCAAAATTACCTGATTCCCCAAAAAACGTCGAATCTTTTCTTTCACTTGTAGTATCTATACCATCTTTGATTCCTGACTGTTCTAATTATATTTTTTTCTTTTTAGGATATCATCTTAATTTATTTTACTTTAGCTCCCGATTGTTCAGAACTAGGAACTGGAAAAAGCATTTCTGTTTATTGATAGGAGATGACCTAGAAGTTGGGATTATATAGGACCCCCTTTAATATGTTTAGTTCCTGGTTTTAGTAAAGTCGGGAGTTGTAATCTCCTTGTTTACCCAAATCCCATAGCGTGCTTATCATTATCACTGTTATACTCGTACTTATTTTTTATCAAATGACGAGAAACACCACCCGCGTAGTTTGGTAACAATGTCCAAGTCGTTGTTTATTATTAATTATTACTAACTTATTCTTTTTTATTCTGTGTTTATAACAGTTCTCTGCGCTCTGTGGTCGACTGCCATTGTTGGCACGTGTTTGTGAGAGATGCGATTGCTCTTTCTTAAAATATTTAAACTTGAAAGTAATGATATTATGATTGCAGATATGTACCTACCATGCGCATTTATAAAATATACAATATATTATTATACCTATCTAAAGCATCAAAACCAATTTCTCAGTTCGTCATAATATTATTCCACGGGCCTGCATTATTGTTTCTGCTTGAGTTCAGAATTAATTTACAATAATATTAAATTAGACGCGTTTATTTTCAACACACGAACCTCTTTGATTCAGATACCATATAATTGGGATATTTTCCCGCGAACACTACTTACGATAATGCGATACCTTTAATTTATAACAAAATGCTATCTCCCTGTCCCGTTGTAAAGCTTGTTTAGAATATTGATGGATATTGAACATTAGTAGTACCTCCTATCCATCGCTGGATTATGTAAACGTCCGATGCATTAGCGTCCGCATTCTCGTGAATGCAGCAGATCCATACATTCTTAAGTTATTTAAATGAAGGCATTTATAAAACAGACATAATGTATCCGATATTCTTAATTAAGGAGTCACGATATTTTTACTCCCGTTGGACGGTTTCTTCCACCTTGACATTGAAACTTTCTACTTGATTACGCCCATTGATAGCGTGTAGGCTGCAGCGCCCTGGCTCTGGCTCCGGCTTCGGCTCCGGCTCC
Organism: Limnephilus lunatus; assembly: GCA_917563855.2. NCBI lineage: Eukaryota > Metazoa > Arthropoda > Insecta > Trichoptera > Limnephilidae > Limnephilus > Limnephilus lunatus. The sequence continues at coordinate 4,535,105 of OU830599.1, forward strand.
GGCTCGGACTCGGACTCGGACTCTGACTCCGGCACTGTTTATCACACCTCATACAGCGTGGAGAGCTACAATGTCAGTACAGGGTACTGAGGGTACAGGGCAGTTAGTGCAGATGCAGATTCAAGTAGAGTACAGGCAGGGGCGCCGCGTCCTTCTAAATGCAATGTGTGCTGTGCACCGGGCGCAAGAGGTGCTTCATGGGCTCTTGAACCCGCTTCTCTTCCCCGTCGCTACATCATTCGGCAAACTTTGTAACTTGATAATTATTTAATAAAATTACTGAGTACCTGAAATACATTATTACCTATTATAATTATTTAATGAATTCATAATTATTTTCGTATTTTAATTTACGAAATTATTATTAAATAATTTATTGAAGTGAAAACTGCTGTAGCACCGTTGTGATTTGAAAATCGGTGAATCGAAAAAGAGACAAACATATACATCTATGGTCCTGTATATTTTCTGTGTATACAGAGTATGAATAAACAGTATATGTACATTTTTACTCAGCATCGCGTTCATTGGTCAAATCATTGTACCTACATAATATATTTTCGTATCGGTTATCGATAAACCGGTGCCATTTTTAGCCATACCTAAGTTGTTTTTAATTGTTCGTCTAGTTTGTAGTTGCAAGTAAGATTTTAGAAATATAAGTTTGTACAGCGCCCTTGAGGTGATTTTTCACAAAAACGGTGCTTTACAAATCATTCAAATATTATTATTATTATTATCTATAGGATCTGGCCTGCGAGAGAATTAGATAGTATAATAATTGGTCTCCTTTTTGTGCGGTGCTTCGTAGCCTATCGGTCTTCTCTTTGGGCGATGCTTCGTAACCTCTCCATTCTTGTTTATTTTAGTTTTCTGAAGGCTTCACTTCTACGACGTGTGAATTGTACACTCTGTTTTTTTTCTATCGTTCATAGTATTTTTTTCCTAGAAAGTTATTTAAATATAAGAGATGTGCTATCGGCAGTTTTTACTGGGTGAGACTGTGCTTCCTGATGTCACCGATATTGTTAAGCAATACTACTGCACACCTTAAAAAATCAACTAAATTCCGTATTCAAACTAGGACCATTAGAGCGTAGTCCGCCGACAGTCGGGCGGACATCATAGCATATCTCCTTATATTTCAATATCTTTGATTTCCTACTACCTAATAACGTCGTAGGATTTAAATTTTAAATTAAATATATTTATTTATTTATTTATTTATTTCAAGACTTGTTTTTACATTAAAAAATGATAACATTTGCAAGGTTAAACAACATTTTTTTTTTATTCTACTACTCCATAAGTTGAGCTCTGGGAGCTCGTGTTTATGGGAGGAGTATTTATTCACACGCAAAAAATAAAATAATAATAATGTTCTAATTAAATGTTTAAAAAGAACTTATGAGATAAATACAAATATTAATCAATTATAATTAAACGTTTAAAAAGAATTTATGAGATAAATACAAATATTATTTTTTTATAAATACAAATTTCTAATTAAATGTTTAAAAAGAACTTATGAGATAAATACAAATATTATTTTTTTCAAAGAACTTATGAGATAAATACAAATATTAATTGACATAGGTTCGTAATTTAGGAAAAAAAATTGTTATTATACAAGGTCAATACTTTTTTAAAAAAAATATTAAATATTACAATTAAAGTTAGGGTAAATTAAATTAAATTAAATATATTATCATAATATAATTAAATTTTTTGCACCTTAGTTTTGAACAATTGTAACAGGTCGAATAAAAAATCCTCAAAAAACTACACACACCTTTACACGCCACTGCTGTGTATTATGGTGTATACCTACCTGTATTAGCATTAACGTGCATACACTGTTTTGTAATGGGGCATTGATTGAGCGGGTGCATCTTTAATCAGCGCTGCATTGTGGAATTATTATCCACGCATTTAAAGGTTGGTCGGCCTCTACAATGCCACAAGCCACAATGATAATGGACAACACATCCAATCCTTTACACGCTAGCGTCACTTTCCTGGGTGGTATTTGATTTCAAAGAGAGTTGAGAAAGTGTTGAATGCCACGTTACCACTTCATATTATGCCGTGTGGTCCATTGCCTGATCGATTGATTCCCCGTTGCATAATGAGGCTCTCTTTAGTAAATCTGTCAAAACCGATTTACACTTTTCATACGTGTTCTTAGATTCGTTTACCTGTTAAGTAATCGAAGGGTATTGTATGTTATTGTCTCATTTGACTTGCACTATTGATGAAAATAAATTATTAATTGCGGTTATGTAATGCGTGTGTAATAAATATTAAGTTAGGGTCATTGGGGTCGAGGTTACTCTGCTTTTTCTTGTCTCGTTTTAGAAATCAGTGTAATGTTGCAGATTCATTGCTCTATTGTTTTTGTCAATTGGGATTTTTTAAATTCGTCGAGTTAATCCCTCAGACCTATTTTATCGGACGATCAAAATATTTCCGCTTTGCAGTAAAATCCAAATAAATGAAATATTTCTGAACGCATTCGAAAATTAAAAACTGCTTTTGAAATGTGATGAAATACGCTTTCAAATTTTATAATTCGAAACAACCACATAATTATTGAAATACTAGCTGACCTGGCCACGCGTTGCTGTGGCTAAAGAAATACAACGCCATATACTGGATGGTGGTTACCCAACCTTTATAACCAACGCCATCTGTTAATTTGCATACAAATCAAATCCACACCGCCCGCTTGCCAGCCCGCTCGTCCACCACACACAGACATTCTTCTTTATATATTATATTTCTACCAATTTACACAAAACCTTGACAAATTATATACTTAAACCTTCCTCATGAATCACTCTATCTATTTGTGAAAACCGCCTGAAAATCCGTTTAGTAGTTTTTGAGTTTATCGTGAACAGACAGACGCGGCGGAGGACTTTAATTTATAATATGTAGGGATAATTTTTTTAGATAAATATGCCTTTCTTCAAAGAATTGGGTTTTTATACATTTATTCATAAACTGTGAATGTATCTACTTTCATAAAATAATTAAATTACTGCCATCTATGAACGAGCAGATTATTCATTATTTTAAATTTACCCTTAAATCATGTGGCAGTCTGATACGTCCGTTGTTAGGGGAACTGTTTATTTGATTTGTAATATTATGAGCAAAGACTGTCGTGATAACAATGTGTGTTGTCTTGTTACAGAAGCAATGGCAACCTGCGCAACACGCTGAACAAGGCGCGCACGCTGTGCGACCGGTGGCGCTCCGGGGGCGGTGGAGGGGGCGGGGGCCTGGGGCCGGCAGCGCCCCCCGCGCCCGACTGCGCCTCGCTGCCCGGAGACCTGAGCCCCGGGGGGCGCCTGAGCCGCTGGTTCAGCGTGCGTCGAGGCTCCGGACACCAGTACGATGTGGCCACGGAACCCTGCCCGGCCAAGATGCCGCAGCTGCCCGAGGCAAGTCACACTACTCTTAAGGCTCCGCAACCGGGCTTGAAAAGAAGAAGATTGAGAGATACGAAATTACGAATTTTAGAGGAGAGCGCTAACATTTACAGCGCCAAAATCGATGCGAAGCGAAAATTGCGAAAATGTTTAATAAAACACGACTCGTTAAAAATAGAGCAAAAATCTCTTGTGGAGCATCTTAGGTATCATTTAAAGTAACATTGTGAATTTTTTCAGAAATATAATTTATAAGATAATAGAAACAGACTTGTTTTTAATAATTTTTGGAGCATACTTAGCGATTTTTTCTATCTAGGGAATTTCATATAATTTACGTTTCGGCTTGGGCAGCATCTAGACATTATCTTAAAAAATAACATATATTTTTTAAGAGCTTAAAAACTTCAAGTGTTTAAGGGAGATATGTAAGAAATCGGTAGAAATTCGAGTTGCGGCCCCTTAATGCTCAAATTTTCTTGCATATCCCTCCAACAGCTTTGGTATTGTAATGAACGTTGATCAGAAATTATGGAATAATAGGTCTAAAATATATTTTTGCGTTTTACAGACCCTCTTCCATTTTTATCCGTCATACCAGTTGGCTTTGAATATTATACGAATCATAGGAGTCTATATTTTATTTTTACCTTTCTATTAACAAAAAAATTAAGTATGCAGTTCATATGCGGTAGAAGTGAAGAAACCTTAAAAAAACTGAAGTGAGGAGACTACGAAGCCAAAGCACAAAGAGGAGACGATTATACTATATCATTCTCTCTTCATCCTGTAGATGTATGTGTTTCTCTCTTTTAGTGTCACCTTTTCATTTCATCGAGTTTCAAATCACAACGGTGCTAAAGAGTTTTCACTTCTATACAAGTTCATTTCAGGTAGTTATCCAATTATTTTGAGTTTCCTTGCGATTCGAGAGCTTTTATCACCGTTCCTTAATAAAAAAAGGTCTTAATCTCAGCAAATATTGATACTTACTATCGACTTGGGATTGGTGTCATTCAATTCGGCATGTATGAATACATACTAAAAGATACCTCATTCAAACTAATTTGTAAAAATGTATTATTATTATTATGTAATGAGCAGGCAGCATTCTGCCGATGCGCTCATGTCTAATTTCACAATAGTTTGACAGTAAATGAGTAGTTTTAACTAAGTTAGTCCTTTCTTCTCTCCAAATGTGAATCCAATAGAGCTTTGAATTGGTTTATATTAGTTGCATCGATGACATGTTGTGGGAGTTTATTCCAAGCATCAAGTATACACCCAGAGGTGTTCCATTTTTTTTTAGGCTGTTCTGCAGATTTTTATTTATACTGATGAGAAGAATGTATAAGCAAAGTTTGCAGTAGATTAACCTTGAATTATGTTGATTTGAAGGTGGATGAGGATACAGTCTGCGGGCCCGGACTGAGCGGGCTGGCGGGGCTGACGGCCCTGGGGCGCTGGGAGAGGCGCCAGGCACCCCCCGCACTCCCCGCGCCCCCGCCCGGCCTCAGCACCCAGGCTCTCAAGCGCCGGCACATTGTGGCCGCTATCGTGCACAGCGAGAACTCCTATGTGGCTACCCTGCAACGCCTGGTCAATGTGAGTACCACCAACCTATTTGGTAGCCTTCCTATATAATCTGCTAGCTGGAGAATTTGAAGTGAGATTGTATTGACGTTCAAACCTAAGACGGATTTTGCTTTATATACCCCTACCAATGTGTAGTCCCACCCATACAAAAAAGGCTTCGAATGATCCACAATGTTCCAGAACATTTGAGAGTGTTCTGGAATGTTCCACAATGATCTGGGATGTTCTCAAACATTCCAGACTATTCCAGAGCATTCCACAACATTCCACAATGTTCTGGAATGTTGTGGATTGCTCTCGAATACTCTCAAATGTTCTGAAGAGCGATTCTATCTCTTTTGTGGGATCGTTATGAGATAACGGACGTGATCTCCTGTCAGATTTGTGTGATTTATTTGCTTTTTCTATGTACAACGTACATTAAATGAATAAATAAGCATGCATGCTTGTAGAAATTCGTGTTTAAAACAATATTATCTAAATATGTGGCAGTAAATATGTAAAAATCACACAAATCTGACAATTACATCCGTTATCTCATAACGATCCCTCAAAAGATATAGAATCGGGCGAAACTTCCAGCCCTTATATCTTCGAAAGCATTCCCTTCAGGTAAAAACAGCAACCTTCTTCATGGATGGGGGATAAAGGGCTACCACACCATATAACTCCCTTGATCGTACCGGGACTCGTTTCTGAGTTTTAGCAGGACGCACATTATTATTCACTTTTATAATAAATATTGATTGGTAGTGTGTTAATATGGATCCATTCGCTTGTTACCAGGACTACAAAAAGCCCTTGGAAGAGAGCAGCCCGGCCATCCTGAGTGGGGCCAAGATCGGCACTCTGTTCCATCGCCTGCCCGACATCCTGCAGTGCCACACGCTGTTCCGCATCGCGCTGGCCGACTGCGTGCGCGCTTGGGATCGCGACGAGAAGCTAGGTCAGTGACAATCCCTCCCCTCCTTCAATCACCTCACCGCTAGAACCAGGCAAACTTAAAATGTGTTTAATTTGATGACACGGATAACGGTCTTCCCCAACCAAATTTTGTATTATTTCAGTTCTGTGAAGCAACTAGCCCATAATGATATAATAACAGAACTTGAACAGAATTTTCGCAAAATTTGAATTTTAACATTGAAATTTGATGAATTGTTCAAATTCTGTGAAAGACGTACCAAAAACACTGAAACCGATTTTATTGTACTTTTTCATCATAGTATCTATGTTTTACTAATAGTTATAATATTTTGTAGGTGATGTTTTCGTGGCTTCGTTTTCCAAAGCCATCGTGTTAGACATTTACTCGGGCTTCATCAACAACTTCTCTGTGGCCATGGACCTGGCCAAGATGGAAGCCAAGCGCAAGTCGGCTCTGGCCGACTTCCTCAAGGTTAAGCAGATCAGCGCCCACGACCGCCTCTCCTTCTTCGGGCTCATGGTCAAGCCCGTGCAGAGGTTCCCCCAGTTCATTCTGTTCCTTCAGGACCTCCTGAAGCACACTCCGCAGGGCCACCACGACCGCATGTCCCTGCAGCTGGCCCTGACGCAGCTGGAGAGCCTAGCCGAGATGCTGAACGAGAGGAAGCGTGAGGCGGAGCAGACACAGGCCTTCCGCGAGATGCTGCGTCACGTCAGTGCCAAGTTCTCCTCGGCGCGTCCTCTCACCGACGGCAACCGCCATCTGCTGCGCGAAGACAATGTTACCCAGCTTGTAAGTCACACACACATACAGGTCTATGTAGGACTTATTCCCACTGATTCAGTGTTGTCTCTTTTAGAAAGCAGTGTAATGTTGCAAATTCATTGCTCTATTGTTTTTGTCAATTGGGATTTTTTAAATCCATCGAGTTAACCCTCAGGCCTCGGGTCTATTTTATCGGAAGATCAAAATATTTCGGCTTTGCAAAAAAATCCAAATAAATGGAATATTTCTGAACGCATCCGAAAACTAAAAAGTGTTTTTGAAAGGTGATGAAATACGCTTTCAAATTTTATAATTCGAAATAAACGTATAATTTTGGAATTATAAAATTTTTAATGCAACTGTAAAAAATTTTAAAAATAGCTCACCTTACTTTTTTTGACAACGTAAAAATGAAGGAAGTATCTGTATTATATTAGACTTATGTGTAATAAACGTTATCGTCAAATAAATTTTTCGTCACAGTTTCATGTAAATGTTTCATGAAAAAATAATTAATATAAAATTTCCTAAAGTTACATAATTTTTTTTTCAAATTGCGGCGGGAAAGCGTGCTGTTTTCTCTTTCTAATACCGTTATAGATCATATTTCTAACCACTATAGTAAGTGAGACAACGATTTCTATGAGACTTAATTTAAATTATTTTAATTTCAGGAATTCAATCAAGCCGGTATGATAACAAAGAGCAAGTCCCGGCGGCTGTTGCTGCTGAACGACCTGGTGGTGTGTGTGTCGGTGGCGCCTCGCCAGTCCGAGGAGTTTGGAGCCAGCGAACGCCTCAGCCTCAAATGGATGCACCCCGTGGCCGACCTGGAGATAGTTGACAGCAGCGCTTCCCCCACCCTCAGCAGGATACTCACGGCCGGTGAGTTCAATTCACTATTATGGACTACTACCGTAGAACCTCGTTGAGATACTTACAGCCCGATTGGGATACTTACTCCAGCATCTAATTTCTTGTTTTCAGGCCTTCACCGCGGTGGTAGCCTGAAGTCTACTGGGTCGGGAGAGGGTGTGAGTGGGGGCGGAGGGGGTGGAGTGGTGGGAGCGGACTCGCTGTGCGGGGAGATGTCGGTGCTGATGCACGACTACGAGGTGGTGTCGCGCATCGCCGACCTAGCGGGCAGCCTGCGCGGACAGTACAGCGAACTGGGCCAGGATGTCACCCGCAGGATACTGCAGCAGATCCAGAAGAGTATCCAAGTGAGTCCTATGCCTGTTTTTAGAGAGCTTCGCTATTGCAAATTCAGGACCTACTTGTTATTTATGTGCCTTCATTATTATATTTAAACTTATTTGTCTTTGTTATTATTTATTTTAACTGTTCAGGCAACATTGTTAAACACTTTGCTGAAAGGACAGATTTTACCACGTTTATATATATATATTTTTTTATTGTTTTTTTTATTTAGATATAAAATTTGACATCTTATATCTAATTTTTTCTTTTCTATGACTACTACAATATTATTTACTACATACTGACTAAAATTTGGACTTTACAACATTAAGACATAATCCACGAAAAACTGCAAGACTTTTAGCCTCCTTAACATTTACAGGGAGTTCATTGAACAAACGTATAATATATGTGATATTTGATGGAAATGTAGAAGTTATCTTTTTCAGCGGATTGCTACATAGAGGATTTTTTTTTATAATTATTTTTTTTATATGAATACCTCACAAGAGTCCCAACTGCTCCCGTCTGAAGCCAGTGAGACTATGGCATCCCCAATTGGGGTATGTTGTGAGGCTGAGGTTAGTGGGGAGGGGAAGGAGATAGGAAAAAGGAAGGTGGGGAAGTATTTGGCTATTCAGATCTGGTCACCAAACACGGCTAATGCCATTTCAAGCAAAGTTTCAATTCTGAATGGTGGTCTTACACCAGGGCGATACAGGGAGTATCTTCCACTCTGGAACGTGCCGCAAATATACTATATATTATTTTAAATGAATAAATTGTGAAATAACACAAATTTATCAAATAAAATTTATTTGCCATGCCGGGATTCGATCCCGCGACCTTCGGTGTGCGAGTCAAATGCCTTATCGCTGCGCTATGCCGGCCGTCAGAGGATGACTGAGGAGAGAGATTACTATTTCATAGTTGATTATTCCCCGGCAACGGTTAAAGTCTGGTGTTGTTCCGTTGCAGAGAAAAGACGAGGAGATGGCATGGGTGGACTCGTGCTGCCTGCAGATCGTGGCGCGCAAGTCCGGCAAGGAGGACACGTACACATTCCAGACAGAGAGCCCGAGCGTGAAGAAGGACTGGGTGACGGAGCTGCGCCTGGCCCAGCTGGCCCTCGATCCTAATAACTCCCCGGCCTGGGAAGTGCTGGAGACGGAGCAGAGGCCCTCCACCAAGATGCCGCTGTTTGTCAAGGCTCAACCTGTTTACAAATCACAGCATCAAACTGAAGTAAGTTTACTTACAATCAACTCGCTGATGGTAAATTAACTGATTTAACTCTGTAATGTGACTAACGTGTGTATGTTGTGTGGTTTGCAGGTGCGCTGTGGCTGCTACTACAGTGTGAGCCCACCGGTCTGTGTGGGAGGGGTGGCGGGAGCAGCGGTGCGAGCACGCAGGCGTAAGGGCCCTCGAGGATATCTCTGGGTGTGCACCACCGATGGAGCCAGCAGTCACATAGCCGTGCTGGCCCAGCACAACCAACATGCTGCCCAGCTCAGAGATGTGGGGGCCTTTGATTTGGTGGAGACTCAGGTAATTACATTCTTACACTTCTTTAAAATAGTCTTCAGATTGTAAGAGATGTTCTGATTTTGTTTACTTTTATTAAATACTGTCATAAAGATCATCGTTTAAATTATTTGTTACAGGTTACTGCGATGGAATTTGTGAAAGGTGTTTCCGAGGAAAACTTATCGACATGCGATTCTGTATGGCTCGGAACCGATACTAGGAAGATATTCCTTTACGCAGCTGCCGAACCAGAGAAACAGGATCAAATCTCACAGACCACCGTATCGGGAGTAATCACGCAGATCAAATACCACTGCGACTGTGTTTTTGTCGCCCTGGGAAATGGCAACATCCTCATCTTCCACCGAGACATGAGCGGAGCCTGGTCTCTCAAGGAGCCCGTCACCATCAACCTCGGCACGGATCCCGTGTCTTGTCTTCTCCCCATCAACATGAGCGTGTACGCGGCTTGCGGAAAGAAAGTGTGGGTCATCAGCGGCCTCACGGGAGACATCCAGAAGAGTTTCAGCGTACAACACGAACATGTGGGCAACGTTAATCTGATGGCTCACTCCGGGGTCGGTTTGTGGATCTCCCTGAAGAACTCTAGCACCATCTGCTTGTACCACACGGAGACGTTCAAACACTTGCAAGACATCAACCTAGCCTCCAACGTTCTGCGCGTGATGGGCAACGGCAACTCCAGTGGGCGTGACTGTTCCACCAGCGGAGGGCGCAGCGCCGTGACCGTGTCGGCCTTGCTGGCCTGCCGTGGCCTTCTGTGGGTGGGCACCAGCGCTGGCATCAGTCTCACTATTCCTCTACCGCGCTTGGAGGGAGTGCCCATCATCAGCGGCCGCGTCAACATTTCCTACCACTCTCACTTCGGTCCCATCACTTTCCTATTGGCTCTGCAACCCAAGACCTACAATGTCAATCCGTATTATAATATTCAACCAAACAAAGATGTTCCCGCTATCCTACCCAAAGACTCAGAACCTAAAGAACCCGCAACTACAGTGGAAAAGGCTACTACTATCGAAGAAAAGATTACAGATTCGACTGATAAGAAAGAAACAGAAAAGCAAAAACTAGAGAAGCAACTTTCGGATAATACCATGCAGACAATTTCTGCAAAACTGAAGCATCAGCTGACGAGCAGTCCTGTGGTTCTCAGGCGGCGTCGCTCCAAAGATAATGAAATGTCTCGTTTGTCCAAAACCCTCCCCAGGGGCCTGGGTGTGGGGGCCGGGGGCGCTCTGTTCTGCTCCACTACCTCCTCTCAGGGATCGGGAGACACGTGCGACGTGTACGGCCTCTACGGGGAGCTGATGTACGTTAAGGACTGCGAGGGAGAGGCCGGCACTCTGGGTGAACCAAACTACGAGACTTTGCGTCGCAGCGACCCCGAACTCGCCGCCATTCCCGCCAAGGTTAGCACGCTGGATCGCAAGTTGAGGATGAAAGTGTCCAGACCTCGCTCTCTGGATCTGTCCAACTGGTCCGTGGATTCGCGCTCTTCCAGCCTGTACACTTCTTCAGGAAGCGAGGAGAGCATGGCTCTGAGGGGAGGAATTGGCCGAAGTGTTTCCCGCAACAACAGCAACGCTAGTAGAACCATCCAGCTCAGTAATGGTAATGCGGATGTGGTCAATATTAGCGTGAATGTAGCTAATATAAGTTCCTCCCTTCACAATGGAAACGCTTTGAACGTTACCCCCAGCAGCAGGTCGGTGTCGAGGAGTAACTCGGTGGCCCAGGAGGTGGCCGACAAAGGGAACACCAACACCAACAAGAGCAAGAAGAACATCAACGGGAAAGGGAACAATGCCAACAATAACGACAGCACCAAGAAGACGGTGATCACTCTGATGGGAGGAAGGGGCTATGTCAACTGGAGGCAGTCTAGCTGCTCTCTGGACAAGCAAAAGGGCTCCGTGCCGCAGCCTTCCAAGGAACCCAATAAGATGGATGCCCATGTCGTTGTCTGGGAAACCAAGTTATAAGGACAAAAAAAATTTATGTGAATAATTCATATTTTTTGTAAATTTTGTACATTTTAAGAATATCACTCGGATAAACATTAAGTAGTGGCCTATAAATGCTGCAGATTTCTTTGAAATACCTGTATTTGCATTGACTTGCTTAAGTAAAAATGTAGAATCTTTGTATAAACCGCAACCCGTTTGCTTGAACTGAGAATTTAGGATGTTGTAGATTGATTGCCTTGCTTAAGGGTCCTAATTATGAATTATATTATGTTTATACATAACTCAATGTAACTACATCATAGTTGTTAAGAGTTTTATTTAATTTATTTGTTGAAGAGATTGTGCATTATCAATATGCACATGTATTTTTATACATAAATATTTAAATTTACAATATTGTAAATAACAAAGATTTGTAAAGAATATCAACAATGTAATGTTTTCAAATACTAAACATTCAAATGTATAAGTTTAAGTTTTACTTATATGAAGATACACATTTATTTATTATGTATTTTGTAATAAATATGCATGATAATGGTACTTAGCTAATACGAAAACATTAAAAAAAACTTGTTTTAATTAAATATTAGTTTTTTGGGTAACCTTAGATAGCACTTTCCTTGGAGTGTGACCACATTTTGAGAGAGTATTTACTTTGAGAAATTCTGTCAAGTTGTTTAGCATTTTCCAACAAAGCAGTTAACACATTTTTACGGTGACCGGCCAACTCAGAATGAAACCAACTCAGAACCACCTCAGAAAGGTCATTAAGAGTAATGATAAAAAAAATATTAAAAAATTGGTTAAATAGGTTAGGTTAGGGTTAACGGCTATTTTAATTTTTTTTTTCATAGCTTTTACTTTTCAAATAGATGTTGAGTTGACTTGATTCTGAGTTGGTATGGAACCCATTTTTACACATTTGTTTCCCGTTCGTGTTAGTTTTTGGTTCTCCAAAGATATCCCTCCAATGTTTGTGTTACCACACTTATTTAAAGATGTACCAAATCCAGAAATTTTGTGTCTAAAATATGTAAAATAGATAAACTGAACATATTTGCAATGTTTGTATTTAATGGTGCTTATGTAATGAATAAAATAGAGCTAGGTATTCAGTGAAAATGAAATGCCGTTTTATTAAAGGCATCTTTAGACAATGGATATCTATCTGTAATGTAAATTGCTTATTTGTAATTTTATTAGAAGTGTAAATTATGTACCTATTTGCAAGATTTATCATTTAAGTTATTGACAAAATATTTTCTTAAATGAATAGAATTATTTTATAGTTGTTATTATAATTGTGTTCCATAAATACTAGATACTCACACTTAGTTTTCTCTGTAATATTTATTAAAAATAATAAATTTTTATCAATGTTATCCACTGGAGTGACAGCGCAATTTAAAACTTTTTCTCCAATTGCTCGAGATTTTTTGGTAATCATTTTGAATGTTTTCTCCGCCCACATTAAAAAAATCATACCTCCGAATTTTAATATAGAGACATACAAACTGATTAGTTCTATACAGCCAATGAATTCAACTATCTTTTATCGATATCACATATTCGTAGGATTTATAAAAAATAATCGTAAAATTGTAAACTTCTACTTAATTACTTACAAATAAGGGAAAATTTGACAAAATTGGCAGCAAAGCAATCTGAGGTAATTTAAATAGTGCCATATTATGGCAAAAGGCGCTTCAGTGATGTCATGAGAAACATTCTACTTATCAAGAGGTTATACATAATTCCACTTTTATAATATCATCTTACCTCAATGGAAACCGTACCCTCAACAGTACCTCACAACTTTTCAACAGTTCATTTTTTTATATTTGACATACAATAAATTGTTATGCTAATTTATTATTTAAAATTTGCATTTAGTTTGAACATAATGCATACACAAAGCATTGTATTGTGTTGTAAATACTTATTAGGTATGGAATGAAGATCAGTGAACATTGTTTACCTAAATCGCTAGCTACAAATTATTTTGTACGTATTTATAACATTTAATCTCCGATTCATGAAATGAATATGTATATCCAAGTTTCCCACTGAAAAGAACCATCTCCATCTTATTGTTTTTCCAGATTCACCACATTTGTTTAGAAGCAATCTGTGAGCAAGCAAGTTAGTTAGTGCCAGTTAAGCTGTTATTGCGTAGGGATTAAGATCTACTCGTATTCATAGATTAGCTTTATGTTATGATAGATTCTTACTGCTAAGTGTAAATTTACCTGAAATCTCTTGTCATTATCACTTCTACCTTGTACGGATGTTGTTGGAAGCTGTATGTTGGCCATAGTAACTTTATTCATAGAAACCAGTGTATTGTAGTCAAAGCATTTAACTGTAAGTATAATATTTTATTTCATACATTTAAAGTTGTATTCTTAAGTTATATTAAATAAACATTGTTTATAAATCGATGACTTTGTTTTATTTTGTTGAGATACTTGAGAGGGTCTTCTTATACCGAAGCTTTCGATTTTGCAAATTGTTTGAGACTGATTATAACATAATGTGTACCTCCATTATAATGGACATATTTTTAGTGAGATTTGTATTTTCAAAACAATTTATTTTCTATTTAAGTTTGCTGTTATCTTTTGCTTCTTCCATATCATAGATTTAGTGCTATATTCTAGAATTTCATTGTACCTACAAATGTTTATCACTTCCAATCCATTTGATTCTACCACCGTTTCTTCTTCTATGTAATCCTTGTTGTAACTTATCTCTTCATGTTGGCCTTTTAACTCCAATGAAGTGTATTCGTATGCCGAAGATGATATTGGTTCATTTTCATCTAAGTTCCCATCAAATTCAGCCAGATTGTCATTTTCTTTGAATTCTAAATGTCGAACGAGGGTTTCAGCTTTATAACTCTTAAACCGCGAGACATGTGACAAATCCTTTTTGCTTCTCATCTCTTGGGAGGAATGAACTGATTTGGTATTTGCTTTTCTCTTATTTGTTTTTAACGAGTTGCGTATTCCTGCTACAATTTCCGCCTTTGGGCGGCAATCTTTGTCAAAAATATGATCACAGCCAGATAAATCAATATCTTCTAGGTTGATGTTGGGACTAAATTTAAATGTTGGTGTTTTTTCTCTATAAACAGTGTTGGAAACGATTATATTCATTGGCAAACGTTTCTGGAGTACATTATTATAATACGCACTAACACCACATTGTTGGTTTGCTTGTTTGTGTATCAGGTTAAGGGAATCCGAAGGAAAATGCTCATTAATATTTGTTAAAACACTTCCATTTTTATCACGCTTTGCTACCACAGCAGGCATCATGGTTTAGAATGGATTAAAAATCTTTTAACACTTACAAGGAAAGCACTATTTTATGTAAATTATATTCCCCCTGAAGCTTATTTCACTAAAATCACATAAATGTCAATGTATGTAACTGTAAAATGCAAGCTTAATAAAATTAGCAGTACAGCGAATATTATGTCCAGTCAAGTCGGTCAAGTAAAAAACGTTCTTTTGTTTCTTGTAAATTTAATGCATAAATATACTAACCCCATTTAATGTCATTCAAAGTTACCATTGAAAGTACCTACATACTTGGTTAAGATAGTGTAGTACCTACCACGGAGCAAACAAATAGTACCATGGTGACGAATTAAAAAAAATATTATTTTTAATCTTGGCAACACAGCGGGTAATTTTTTTTTACACTATAATTTTTTTATACATAACAGGTAAATTATTTTAATAATTAATCTACATAAATAAAAATCAATTGGTGTTCGTTTGTCTCGCTAAAACTCGAGAACGGCTGGGCCGATTTCGGTTTTGAAATATTTGTCATAGTCCAGGGAAGCTTTAAACGGTGAGAAAATATGGAAAAATTGCGAGGAAGACGGTAAAAACTACAATTTCATTTTCCCATATAAACTGTTCTACCTGCTTTTCTTTGCAAACGTCAGAAGGAAAGCAAACAAATTGTTGCCTTGGAAACGATGTTTTTTTTTTGAAGTAGGCTATTCAACCTAAAAAGAGTGCTTTGTTGGCGTCGTAGTTACATAATATCTATCTCTAAAAATGAATCGCAGAAATGTATGTATGCAAATAAATTCCGAACGACTGCACCCAATTGGATAATTATTTTTTTTGTTCGATATTTTGTATAAAACTACTGTTGAGCTCTGGCATTATCTTGTGAAATTTGTATAAAAAATTGTAATAGGTGGCACGCGAACAGTTTGAAAACTGAATGTACTGGGAATTAATGTGTGGAATGCGAGAGGTGGGAAGGGGGAGGAGGGTGGGGTGGGGGGGGAGAGGGGGAGGGTAGGAAAGGGGGGAGGGGTGTAGGAGGGAGGGGGAGGGGTAGGGTTGTGGGAGGACACCGGGAGGAGGATGGAGGGATTAGGGGAACTCGGGAGACGGATCCGCGGGAGGGGGGAAGTGAATACGGGAGGGGGGAGGGGAACTCGGGAGGGGGGTTCGCAGAACGGGGGAAGGGAGGGGAGTAAAGTGAGGAGAGGGAAGGTGGAGGAGTGGGAACGCGAGAGGGAAAGGGGAGGAGGAAGGTGAACGGGACGATTGGGTAAGGAAGGGGGATCCGTGGGGGAAGGGGGGGGCGTAGAGTGAGGAGAGGGAAGGTGGAGGAGGAGTGGGAACGCGAGAGGGGAAAGGGCGCGGAAGAGGAAGAAGGTGAACGAATGGGAAAGGAAGGGGGAGGCGAATACGGGAGGGGTACTCGGGAGGGGGATTCGCGGGACGGGGGAAGGGGGGGGGAGTAGAGTGAGAAGAGGGAAGGTGGAGGAGGAGGAATGGGTACACGAGAGGGAAGGGGACGCAGGGGAGGAAGGGGAGGAGGAAGGTGAACTGGACGAATGAGAAAGGATGCCCAGGGACAAACAATTTCTTTATTAAATGGTATAGCAACCAGTGGCGTAGCGTGCCTTGGAGGGGCCCTGTATCAAAATTAGTTGGGGGGCCCAAATGAAGGGTAAAGATTTCTCACAAAAGAAACAATTTTGAACAAGAAACAGCTTGCATTAAATTAAAATAAATATATTTTGCTTATAAGTTATCACTTCCTCCTAGAAATTGAGCTAGCCAAACAATTCAAAATATACACTTTTCTTGCCTTTTTTTCGGCAAATTGATTTATTAAATAATCTACAACTTAAGACGATTTCATTTTTTCTAAAATTTCTGCCTCTATAGACAATAATGACAAGTCTGATAACCGTTCCTATCCCATCGAAGTCCTTGGGTAGTTTTAATTTTGAAAAACTTCTTTCAGCTGTTGCGGTTGTAACTGGAAGGTTCAAGAATAGAAAGCATGCTGTTATTACCTCCGGAAAACTGGATGCAAGGCTATTGAATTTTTATCAGCAATAATTCCATGAGTTGCTTAATGGAATGAATTTTTTTAATTTCAGATTTTAAGCATGTTTTCAGAGCAATTAATTGTTCATAAAGATTAACTGAGATGTGTTTACTGTATTTAGCCGACAGTTTTCCGGGAGCGTTTTTTATCACTTCGTTTGAAGAAGATAGGAGTTTCTCCGGTTGTAATACTTAGAGCATATAACTCTGGTCACATGTTTTTATAACCTCCTCCATTTTCTACTTACTTTTTCTTTTCATAGCTCCACTGGGACAATCGCTTTTCGTTTCACTCATTCTTTTCACAAATCAAACTAATTAACCAATAAATAATCAGAAGAACAAGAGTGTATTGCATTACAATGTAATAATTAACGTTTGAACTGGAATGAAATAAAATGCGTAAATATTGCTCTCCGTGGTTTATCATTGTACGGAAATATTACTCTCCGTGGTTTGTCATTATAAACGTGGAATCCCGCAAAAACCGATGTTGGATGTTGCCAACTTTTGCGGCACGCTTAACCCGGGAACTTTTGTCATTTCTGAAGTGAAAACTCTACAGGCTCGTATTACACTTTTTTAATATGTTTTTTTCCCGGGAAGCCCGAGATTAAGTGACATTGTGGATAACATTTTACTAATTTTTGCTTACACACGTTAGGGGCCCCTGTAACCCGGGGGCACCGTATCAATGATACGGCGGTAGCTACGCCCCTGATAGCAACGCATGCCGGATATCAGCTAGTTGTAAATAAATTTTGATTATTTATTTTGGGAAATTTTACAATGGAGCAAATAAATAGTACCACAGTTTATTAATTTTTTATTATTTATCTTGGCAACACAATGGATAATTTTTTTTTTACCTAGGTAGATAATTTTTTTTATACATAATAGGTAAATTATTTTAATAATTAGGGGCCATCCATAAATTACGTCATACCTTAACGGGGGGGGGGGGGGGAGTAGAAAAGTGTGACATTGTGTGACAAAGGGTATGGGGGGGTCATCAGCTCTGTGACGTCATATGTAAAAATCTAAATTAAACGCAAAACTTTTTTAGATATAAAATTGCTAAATATGTGACATCACACTAGGGGGTAGGGGGGAGGGGGTCTCACAAATGTGACGATGTGTGACAGAGATGCGGGGGGGGGAGGCCTAAAAATCATGAAATTCATGTGATGTAATTTGTGCATGGCCTCTTAATTGTAAATAAATTTTGGTTATTTATTTCAGGAAATTCAGATTACAAGATGGCAACCCCTTGTGTGGGTAGTAAAAATTAGTATGTAATAGGATAAATAAATTTTTAATGTTATAATAGGTGTAATAAAAATAATAATAAATGTTTTTTTTTTTTTCTATATTTTCAAATAACGATATCCTCAGGGGTATTTTCAAATAACGATATCCTCGAGGTCTCCTGTCTTGAGGATTTCATTTACGTATAATAAAAATGAATGAATTATTTGCAAAAGAATTGAGTTATAAGGAATATTTAGTTCTAATATACCTATGTATAAGTAATAAGTAGAGTTTAAAGTAAACTAGGCTAAAATAAACTTTGTAATTTCACAATTTTACAAGTGTGGAGAATTCTCAACCGTTTACCAACATCAAAATATTTTCACACATACAAGGGTATAATAAATATTAGAGATGAAACGGGTAGTTGTTTGGCCGGATATTGGGATATATCGAGAATCTCACGACACCTTTTGGCATTGTTTCAATGAAGTGGCAAATGAAAACAATAGTCAGTGTCTCGATCAAGAGAAAAACCCAATTGCAAGCGAGATCGACTACTATTTAAAGACAGTTGGAATTGATCGCCGCCGCGATCCTTACACTTGGTGGTCGATTAACTTGAAGCAATATCCACATCTGATAAAGTTTGCCAAAGTGTTCTTTTCAGCTCCTTGCAGCAGTGTTTATAGTAAGAGGCTGTTTTCCGAAGCTGGCCTGGTTTACGAAAACAAGCGCAAATTGCTTGTTGCCTGCGAACGCTGAAAATTTAGTCTTTATTCAGAGCATCTCAAAAATCTTCACTGGCTCAAATGTCCTGAAAGAATCCAGTTCAAGCTCTGCTGGATGGTATTTAAGTCCCTTAACGGAATGGCTCCGGCATACTTATCGGAATTGTGTATTCCAGAAAATTCCAATTCTCGACAGTCAACCCTAAGGTCAGCAGCGTCATCAGCTGTTGGAAGGTTAAAGGAACCAAAGCGCACACCAGATACTAAGTTCGGTGAGCGCGCTTTCGGAGTGTCGGGACCTAAAGCCTGGAATGCACTGCCATATGACTTAAGAACTATCACAGACTCGGCAGAATTTAGAGCTAAACTTAAAACCCACCTTTTCAGACAGTCGTATCCATAAACTCAAATTCTTTCACCTTCACATTCAATGCCCGCGACACTGTAAATAACTAACCTAAAAATGTAGAGAAAAAGAAAAAAAAAAAAAAAAAAATAATAATAATAATAATAAAAAAAAAATAAAAATAAAGTAAAAACTAACTATTTGTAAGCGTTTTAAAAGGTCATTTTAGTAACATTCTCCAGCCCTAAAGAGTCCTAAATTCTCCAGTCTTTTAAAATACATATTTTGATATTATCAACTCCACTTTTGCCACTAAACTTTTAAAATTTTAATACTTATAGTGATGGGGGTAGCAAATGTAAAATCATGCAATGTCCAGTGTTTTAAATATAATGTCCTCCGCGAGCAAAGCCGTATCTTCTCCAAGCACAAACTTTCTAATTAAAGTGTTTATCGGAAGTGACCTGCAGGTAAGTATGTTTATGTATCCATTTGTAAATATTAAAAGATAGAACCTAAGAATTATGAATAAATTGTACAGCGCCCTTGAGGTGATTTTTCACAAAAACGGCGCTCTATAAATTATCCAATTATTATTATTATTATTATTTATTCGCCATAATTTACCACTTGTTAATTTTGAGTATTAATTCAAAATATTCTCTTTGATAAGAAGAAGAATAAGAGGTATATTATGGTGCTCCAATGTCAGTATTTAATCATTTCAATAATCTCTTTGCTTTTTACGATTTTTAGTTCACTATAATGTTGATTATGATTGGTTAATCATGTTAATTTATGTTTTCGCTACTCTGCGAGGTTTTTGTAAGTTTTTACTAAAAGTTTTTAGTTTAGATATTTACTAATTATGTATTTATCATTAGAGTGAATATCTCAGAAGAAAATTTTAGTTTTTTGGAAGGCCTTATGACTTTTTTATAACTTTTTCGACTTTAAATAAAAGCCGTCATAATTATAAGCCATTTTATTGATATTTACCTCACAAAGATTAATGTATTGCATTTTATTATAGGGAATTGTCGTAGTTTATGAATATCCGGTATCCGGCCGGATAGTAAACTTAGGCCGGATACCGGATAGTTACCGGATATCCGTTTCATCTCTAATAAATATTACCTTCAAAAAGTGATTGGTAAACTTATTTTTTATTGCACCCTCTTAAACTCAGTTTCTTCCGTTTATGAGAGAAACTTGGTTCCGGTGTGAATCTTTCGGTTTCTCTCTTTCGACGAATGCTCTGCCGAGAAGTTGGGTGAATTGTATTTATCTGAAGAGCCGATATTTCCTCACAGAAAGAAGCATCCAGCTCTGGATTAGAGTAATCCATGTCTTTCTGCGATAAAATGTTGGGGGTTTCATTCGGTTCCTCTACGATGTTATGATCCAACGACTTAGAATCCTTAGCGCCTTTGGCTCGTGATCCACGGAAATTGCTGAAATACCTCGGTAGGATATTTGTTTGCAACGCAGTGCGATTGATTAGTCGGGGGTGAGTAATACTGGAAAAGAGGACACATAGTTAATTACTGACATAATACATATATAATACTAACACATAATTGGTAGTTACACATTTTCAGTAGATTGATGACTTACTCTTTTGGGTTAATACTTGAGGAATAGAACAAATTGCACTTTTCCAATTCATTGATAATGTGCATAGCAGTTTTTCCTGACACTCGTAGGTTTTGCCGGAGTATATCCAGAGACATGGAAGGGTGCTTATTACAAACCGCCAAAGCGTTTCGAAATAGGCAAGTCTCCTAGAAATTGAAAAAAAAACATTTAGATTGAAATAAATCATTCGAATAGACTGAACCAACTTGATCTATCAGTATATATTATAGGAGGAGGCTCTTTGAAGTGATTTATACTTTGTTATTAAATAGATATTGTTGTGTTCACGCAAACAGTTCTCCAAATCGTCCTGGGAGATTACTTCTTGGGAAAGAATAGAGTTCTTTTATTATTATTAATTAATAATCTGGGATTTATTTAATACTTCGCGTATTACAAGTGGTGACTACGATAGTCGGCCTAACT
Organism: Limnephilus lunatus; assembly: GCA_917563855.2. Classification (NCBI taxonomy): domain Eukaryota; kingdom Metazoa; phylum Arthropoda; class Insecta; order Trichoptera; family Limnephilidae; genus Limnephilus; species Limnephilus lunatus. The sequence continues at coordinate 4,556,322 of OU830599.1, forward strand.
GGAAGCTGGCTAAATGAGATCTGAATTGAGTGAGCTCCTGCACTCTGGTGCCCAAACTCTAACTCTGAACTAAACTAACTGCCATCTCGCAGACTTTCGGGACAGCTCTTAGAACATGCCCTCTATGTGACAAGCTCGGAAGCTTTTAGATATACCACAGATATTATTATCATGTACAAGTCGGTCAGCGGCAAAGGTATTTGATTCTCTAATAATAATCCTTTCAAACCCAGGCTTTTTCCTTAAGCATAAAATATTGTAATGGGAAACAAAGGAAAACTTGTATGAATCCACATAGTCGTAATGGGCTGGCAGTTAATGCAGAATATCTACATAACTTGTATGAATCCACATAGTCGTAATGGGCTGGCAGTTAATGCAGAATATCTACATAACTTGTATGAATCCACATAGTCGTAATGGGCTGGCAGTTAATGCAGAATATCTACATAACTTGTATGAATCCACATAGTCGTAATGGGCTGGCAGTTAATGGAGAATATCTACATAACTTGTATGAATCCACATAGTCGTAATGGGCTGGCAGTTAATGCAGAATATCTACATAACTTGTATGAATCCACATAGTCGTAATGGGCTGGCAGTTAATGCAGAATATCTACATAACTTGTATGAATCCACATAGTCGTAATGGGCTGGCAGTTAATGCAGAATATCTACATATCTGTTCAAGGATAAACTTAAAATTGTTCACAAACTGCTCATTCATAGATGGCGCTAATTTAATTATTTTAGGAAAAAACACTGTTTTAAAATATTAAGATGAATTGTTTCTTTGCGCCCGTACATATGCAATAGCATCTCCCACACACACACTTCGGAGCGACCGAGTCCCGCGCCACTTCAGGCTGCCGCGCGGAAAGGTCTCACAGTGAACTGCGCAGTAAATCTATTGGTCTTTACTTTTCTGCGCGGCGGCCTGAAGTGGCGCGGGTCTCGGTCGCTCCGAAGTGTGCGTGTAGTAGATGCTTATACCAATATAAATAAATAGTTTTGTACATATACTAACTCAATTCTTTCAAGACATACAAAATACAAATACACTATTGGATCAAATCACTGATACAATATTGTATTTCTATGTCTTTCTTGAAAGAATTGAGTTTGTATAGGGACACAACCAAGGGGTGGATCCAGCTTTGGCGCCAGGGGGGGGGGGGGGGGGGGTCACATAGTCGTGGTCAAGTCACAAGAAGTTATAATTTTATTTTGATAATAATAGATAGAGTCTGTCAAAAAAGAGTAGAAAATAAATAAAATGGAACTAAGAAATTTTTAGGCTGGCAACACCAATTTATCTGTCAAATATTCTTTAAAAGTGCAATGATACATATTCATATTGCGCATGCACAAGTGTAAAAAACCAATTTGTCTTACTATTTTAAAGCACAACTTGCAAAAGTTGTTTTTTCCTAAAATAATTAAATAAGCACCATCTATGAATAAGTATTTTATGAATAATTTAAATTCATAATCTGCTAAGGGACAAGTGCCAAGTGACAAACCCGGGGTCAGTACAAGTCTTCCCAGGTTGCCCAGGGGGGTCCAACGGCGCCAGGTGTCCAAAGCATGCGGAATGTTGAAAATACCTTCTTATATTCCTTGAGCTCAGTGATGAACTTGGGGTCAGTGCACGTCAGACAGGGGTCCTTCATGGCGCAATTGTCGCAGCAGTGCTCCGGGAGATCCACCGGCGCCAGGACTCCAAAGCAAGTGGAATGTTGAAATTTTTTACAGGATCTAAAAGTACATTGATGCCACATATGAAAACTATAAGAAAAAATTAATGCATTAGTACTTGCAACAAATATAACGAATTTGCTAAATGTTGTCATTTTTATTATTTTTTTGTGGGTTTTAATTAAAAATATGATATTTTGAGATTGAAATGCAAATAGCAAAAGGTACGAGGGCTGTTCGTAAAATAAGGTCTCCAAGGTGCTGCGGTCGCGAGGAACAATTTTATGTGAGATCCGGCAGCACTGGCATGTAGCCTGATTTCCCTATGCCAAATCCCCACCAAGCTGCACTCTCTGCGACACTTAGTCTCGGCATGGCAGCCGTTCGCGGTAAAGCTTCCGCTCGCCGCACCCTCCAGGTGTGAATTACGCTCTATAATTAGAATTTTTTGGGCAAAGAACAAAACCCTGGTAGAAATTCATTCTCAGCTACTTTAAGTGTACGGAAAACAGTGTATGAGTGCGAAAACATGCGAAAATGGTGCAGAGAATTTAAAAGTGTGCCGGAAGGCCATCGGTATCAGATGAAAAAATTGCTAAATTGGAAAAAACAATGATCGCAGATTGACGGATGACCGTTCGGGAGCTCTGTGATATGATTCCTGATGTCAGTAAGACCACTTTTGACAATATTTCGACAAAACATTTGAGAGACCACCAAGTCTGCCCAAGGTGGTTCCAAAATTGCTCACCGAAGATCATAAACAACAATGGGCTGAAGCAGCCCACGAATTCCTGGGGTGCTACAACATCGATGGCGAAGAATTCTTGGACTCAATTGTGACTCGGGACGAGACCTGGATACACTACAGGACCCCAGAGATAAAGGAACAATCCCAGTGGCATCATTCAGATTCGCCGAAGCAAAGTTTAAAAACGAATTACAGAGTGTAACTCGCACCTGGCGGGTGCGGCGAGTGGAAGCTCCATCGTGAATGGCTGCCGAGCCAATACCAACCGTCAAAGAGGGTGCAAGGTGGTGGGGATTTGACAAGGGAAAACCAGGCTACACGCCAGTGTTGCCGGATTGCGCGTAAAATTGGAGACTTTGGAGACCTTATTTTACGGACAGCCCTCGTATAAAATAAAATAGCTTTTTCATCATTCATCTACTTTGAAATCACAATGTTCATGTGAATGAAATCACAATTTAATTTCCTCTTCTAGAATGAGTGCAATGTGACAAAATAAATATGTAACAGAATGATAAAATGAGTCGGTAGCAATAATTTTTTTGTCAAATTGGTGATATGAATAGAGTTGTGCAAGAAGTAGTACTATATATAGTAGAATGGTTAACAACTACATGTTACAGTGAGTAGGTAAGTATACGAACTGGCACTGTACGGTATCTTCCAAGAAGAGTTTTCCACACGGACACTGCACTTCTATGTCTCCCGCCTCGTGCATGTCTATTGTCTCCCCAATTGCTGAAATTATTGCATTCACATCAATTACTATTTGTCACTCTCACCCAGTGGCGGCTCGAGCCGTAGTTAGTGGTGGGGATCGACATTCTTTACATACTGTACCGTAATCTCACCACACGTAGAATATAATATAAAATTTCTCAAAATTTTTTGATGGTCTAATCATGCTAGTCGGATATATTTAACACAAAATAATATAAAATGTCTATAGATATATGCCAATTTACAATATAGTATAATAAAAATAAAGCTTTATCTTGCAAAATTATTATCAAACTAATTTGAACGCGAGCGATTCCCGCCCGTAACTTCGCAAACAAATAGTTCTGTGGGGATCCGAAGGATTGTCCCCGCGGGTATTTGAATTCGCATACGACTGCGCATGCGCAGTTGCATACGATCGCGAAACAACGCAAAGAAAGTATAGGGATAGTTTGGATCGTCCCCCAAGTGCGCATTAAATTCTGCGCACTAAGAAATAGACCCGCTGTTTTTTTGCGCCGTACATTCTTCGCTGTACGCGCGTAGGGTCTTATTAAAATCATCTGGAATAATTGATTGTATTTTATTTCTGAAAATGTTAAATACTTTTATCTTTAAAGAATTCATTCATTTTGGCGAAGACAAAGCATCGACTGTTATTTCCTTTAGTAGGTTTTGAGTGTAACTGGTGGGGACTGTCCCCATTGTCCCCCTGTGAAGAACCGCCACTACTATCACCCTTAAACATTTATTAACTTTAGATTACAAGAATGTTATTGAAAATATTACTAAAAGTCTCTGGTAGGTTTTTTAATGCCCCCGTTTAGCAAGACTTGTCTTTGAATCTAGCAACATCTGTGGGCATGTTGGATTTTGACATTCAACATCACAGACAGACAGACAGACATACATACATGATATTATAAGAGATGGATTAAGTATTATACATTACAGTCATTTGTTCTCACTCATCTCCTTAAATTATTGTTGAATATCCCTGAACTCACCTTTGCTGCTTTTGGCTGAGTTATTTTCAATGTCATCCTGTAACAAATAAATAAAATATAATAATAATAATATTTGAATGATTTATATAGCGCCGTTTTTGTGAAAGATCACCTCAAGGGCGCTGAATGGTTATCATAAACAACCACAAAATGAAATCATGTGAAAGCAAACGGGAGCAGGAATAGGGAATTGTCTGGTAATGTTTTATTATCGTCGAAACAAGCTTATGGGTCCGAGTGGTTAAAGTAATATGTGATTAGAAATAAAACTTACTTGAACATTGAACAGATTATCATCAGCAAAAAGGTGATCCACGCCTCCATCGCATAATGTCATTGGAGTTTCAGGAATATCGTACTGAAAATAAGAAAGGACACATTATAGGCAGGTTCAGGTTGCAGGCCACATAGTGGACCAAATTTTGAAAAAACATTTATTTGTGAACCAACTTCTTCCGGAATCTAATTATTTTACAACATGTCCATCATTCCTTACCTTCGATCAATATCTTGGTCGATGTTCCTTACCCATGATATATTTTTTGTAGTTCTCATTAATATAGCAATAGTTTTTTGGGGATCGAGAAGAAACTCTACGTAGGTCATCATTTACCATATCCACTGCTAGATGAGCATTACTTACTTCAAATATCTATCTCCCTCCTAATCACCGCTAAAACCCCTTATTTTTAGGTAAAGGAAAATCAACACTCTTGCATGTTTGTAAAAGACATTTACAAAAATATACTAAAATTGATGTACCATCCGAAAATTTAACCAAAAGGGGCCTTACAAATAAAATTATTAAATCTTTCACAACTGTGAAACAATTGTTTTCATACAAAAATGGTTGTTTATCAGTGTTTCAAAATTAACACATTATTAGAAGGGGGAAAATGACAAAGAAAGTAAAAATGCAGCTTTGCCAAATTACCAACATAAACACATTGATCTCCATTTTAAAATTTCTAATTCATGTTCACTAAATATACAAATATTTTTTATTTAATGCCCGTCATTTTGGGGTAACTGCCGACCCCAAAACAACGGCTAACGACGTAAGATTTTTGGCGTGCCTAATTTAAAGGTTAATATAATATAAATGCAATTTCATGCAACTTACTGTTGGAGAATTGTTGGGTTCTTGACCTAATGTCTCGAATTCATTTTCAATAGGCGATGATACACCACTTTCGACATTAGATATCTGAAAATAATCAACAAATCTTTTAGATGCACAAGTGAGATAGGAGTCCACAAGCGAGCTAGTCCACAAGGTAAGGAAGCAAGTACTCATACCTCTCCTGATGGGGTTCTGGGCTCAGGACTCTGGCTCAGGAAGGGCGGCAGCTTAGAAGCGATCATGCGCATCTTGTGACATGGGGTGGCCAGGTCCCCGATGAGGATGCGCTGCCAGTCGTACTCCTCCGGCTCATCATCTTGCCAACCTGCACTGTACCCCGGGGGCTCGTAGTCAGGCGGAGTCACTGCATTACATATAGCACTAGATTATAACACCTCCACATTGCTAGATACATATTGTAAATTTATAGAAAGAATAACTTACCATCAGTGTAGTATATCAATTTCATTGACATTTGGTAATTTTTAGGAAATTGGCCAAAACCTTTGGCCACGGCACTGCTGGCTTTAATGAAGTTCAGGGTATCTTCCCTTACACTGGATGTTCTAAAAGTATATTAAGAAAAAAAATAAAACCATCCTCAATTAACAAAACAGAGTGCAAATAAAGTATCACAAATGTTTTAAAAACATCTTTTTTACTTACTCATCTGGCATTTCAAAAGTGACTTCATTAATATTGTATTTAATAGTTATTTTGACTTCCTCTATTGGTATTTTCGGTTGCTTTGAATCAAAAAGGCTAAGGATTACAGTATGGAGCTGGAATTAAAAAAAAAAAATCTGACCAATTGTTTCACAGAACTTTAACAATTTATCAAAGTTCATATTGAAGTACTGTGAAAGTTCCATTCAAGTTCTGTGAAACAACTGGCCCATTGGCCTTAATGGAATAATAACACAACTTGAATAGGTTTTTCACCTTTGAAATTTAGTGAATTGTGTGTTTCTATTTTTATTTTTGCATTTTACCCAGGCGAGCATAAAATTAATAAACAGTAAAACACACAAAACTTACATATTTCTTATCAATAGCATCATGAAAACCCATCATCCAAGAGTGGAATATATTAGCTTCAAGGCAATCCGATTTTGGCCTCAGCATCGGAATAATTTGTCCATTGAGTTTTTCTAAGTAATATGATTTTTTTGGGAAAATACCTCTATTGTATATAACTGAACTTAGAGTAACGTTAGTGAGAGTTTTGAAATACTCCAAAGATCCTGTATAACTTTTGTTAGCTGTTAAATGGAACTCATCCAACCATCTTTTCAACTGGAAAAAAATTACAAAAAAACATAGTAAGTTAAAAACATTAAATTGGTTTACCATAATTCCTATCACCATCATGATTGGTTTATTTATGCAACCATCTATCAATACAATGGAAAACTATAGTCATTATTTACTAAAAAAGTAAACTTTTTTATGAATGTTACCAGGTTGTTGTTATTAATTACTTATTTACATATAAGTCTTTTCTCTGAGGGTTTTTAATATGATCTACATAAATGAAAATTTACATCAATTTGTCTGTAATTATAAATTATAGTAACGGAATCTCACCTCAGTCTGCATACACACCGCCATTTTCACGAAAAGAAAATTTCTTTTCCCGCTTCCGTCTATAGCGATTGTCTATGACCAGTGTTGCCAACTTGATTTTAAATTATTATTTTTTTAATTTATGTTACTGCTTACGAGCATTTTTATTTTTTTTAAATAATTTATTGGGCTACCTTGAACTTTCTATAAAAAAATATCGGGTTCGTTTTTCCGTGGTGTTGATGACAAACCGTTTGTATAATTTGTATGAAAGTTTTAAAAGTATGAAAAGAAATTTGTTTGTATAGATATCGATCTAGGTTTATTTAAGCCATAGACAAACTCTTGTTTTCATTTTGATGTTGGAACCGGTCAAATCGGTTTATTTATGATTATGATTGAAACGAGAAATTGTGTCCAAGCATGCCCAAGCGGAAAATTGTGCTAAATTTGTCGATTGTAAAAAGATATCGGAGTTGTAAGACCCATATTTAGTCAAATCATTTATGTTTAATTGTTCGCTTTTTACGTGGAAATATGTAAATAATCATGGTATCACTCTGATTATATGTTCACCGGTGTGATGTTGCTGTCGAAATAATACAGCTGTATTTGAAAGTATAATAATGAACGACCCGGGGATCGAAGGCTTGTTGGATGAAGATGCTTCGCAGGATGAACCCGTAATTAGGTATCCAATAAGGTAAAATCTATAAGACTTGCTTGCATAACCTAACTTTATTCAGACATTTACCTTATGTCACATTCAAATATTTTTTACAGCTGTACGAATGTACCAGAATCCCTTTTCGATGATAACGGCTCAGCTGCCAAACATTTTGGAAAGTTTGGGCCTATCAGTAAAATACTGCTTCGACCATTGAAGAAGTCTTGCATTGTTGAATATGAAAGGCGCGATAGTGCGGAGAGAGCCATTCTAAATGCAGGAGCATATGATGGTTTTATGTTTCACGTCACATGGAGCAAACAAAGGTACCCAACATTCATTTCTAAAGACAAATAAATATGAATTGTTTTTGTGGGGAAACCCACAATCTCTTCAAAAGCCACAAACATCTTATTTTGCCAAATATAAAGATTTGATTTGAACGAACGCTACATGTAAAGTATTTATCTTGATTTTATCACAATTCATATTGATGGAACACGGTGGATTGCAGTTATACCCTAGACATTGTGGCGAGCTCCATATATACTATAGTGATTATTATGGATACAGAGAGAAAAATTCAAGCTTGCGTTGCTATTATCTTAGCACTTGGTAGAAAAGAATAAAAATAAAGGGATGGACGAAAAATTTACTGCAACAGTACGCACATTGGAATTTGTTAGACGAAATACGACTTTGTGGATGGAGACGGATGTTTCCGAGAACTATTTTCGGATGTCTGACGTCAACGCCCGACGTCAATGCTCAATGTAATTTCCCGCCCTCTTTAAAAAAAAACATACCTCCAAATTTGAATATGGAGATATATAAACTGCTTATAGTGTTAGAGCCATTGAATGCACCTATAATTGACTGTTCATCCCATATTTTTAATAAAAATTGAAATTTCGTAAAAAAAATGACAAAACATCATTAAATTTGTAAATGTGTGAATTGTGTATAATATTTACCTTAAAATTGCCGTTCGTGATACTAGTACTGGTAATATTACATATTTTATGACTTACGTTTGTTGTGTATGGCGTAGAGTACCACAGATATAAATTTAAATTCGAACATTCATTTTTTAATATGTGAACAATGTGCTTGCAAATGCTTGTTAATATGTGCTTGCAAATTAGACAAAATGTGGCTAAAATGCTCCAGTGGTTAAAGAAGATACAATAGTGAGAAAAATTAACATTACAACATGAAGGAACTTTAAACAAGGTTTTCGGGGATAATGTCACCAGAATCAGTAAGCCAGGTGTAATGGACGTGTCGTCGTCTTTACAAGACTAAAATATGGGGCACCGGTACTCGTGCACGCCCCCCCTTCTTGTGTGCCGATCCAGCCGACATCCAGTGGGTGGTGGCCCTGGATGCGCCTAGTTTCTGCCTGACCCTTGTGCCTTGGGAGTATCCAGACTTAGAGCCGACTGTAGTGGCAGGCACCAGGTACTCGTCCAGGCAGAACTTCAGCAGGAGGCAGCAGGTCGTAGGACTTCCAAAGTAACGAAATAATACAAGTTTTTGAAGAGTAGAATTGAGCTGAACTGATTTATTGATAAATTTTCACTCTATTTAAGGGATATATGTACCCGGCAGCATTCGGGCAGTATTTTTTGGAAAAAGTGGAGGGGTTTTAGACCTCAAATAGGCTTAAATAGGGCGGCCAAGATGTTGGCCCCTTATTTCGCCCTTGAAGGCGGTCGCTTAAAATTAACATCTTATAATAATTATACAGGGTTTATTATGTACATTCATGTTAATTATTTTGTGGCAATGGTAAGATAAACTTACGGTTTAAAACTAGATTTTTAGTTTGGGCGATTTATCTCATTTTTAAGACAAATCGTAAAAATTAAAAAGTTATTTGCCGTTTGGCTAGTTATTTTATATTTGAGAGATACAGTGTTATTTTTCCTAGGTCCCCCGTAAGATGGGTTAATGAAACATGTTTGTTTCATCATCCTACGGGGTACCTGGATTTTTATAATCGGAAAAAATATATTTGATCAAAAATTCTGAGTCTTTTTTGGGGCTATTTTTTGCCCTAGCTTGTACAATTTAAAGTTTAGAGACTCAGGCTCTCTTTCCCTCCATGCAGGACTCTGGAATGAAATCCGTTGGTTTCATTATCCTACAAGGCTCGTAAGTTTAAATATTTAACAAAACGTGAAAAAATAAGAAACATAAAAAATATGTGTGAAAATTATAAGTTGAAAATGTCCCCGGTTGCAACCTGAGCAAAGTAGTGTTTATTTGTTGTACCGGGGGCATGTACATAGTTAAAAGAAAGCATTTTTATTAACATAACATTACATTTGGAATAAATTAAGATTTTTATTAGAAAAAACAAACATACAATTTTCAACGAAAAAAGATCGCTGGCGGTACAGTACTAACGAGCTTAGAGGCCAGAGATTTTAGGTGAATTTTCCAAGATGACTACTATTTAGAAAAAAAAACGTGCGTTTTTTTAACTTAAAAAAAATATTTTTTTCAATGTAAAAAAAGATTTTGTAAGTAAAAAAAACGCGGTCCATCCTCTCTGCTTACCCTTCTATAATAACGGTCGTCACCCTCACAGAAACAGAGAGCCACAAAGCGCGAAGGCGACTGAAACGCGGTAGTGTTTGGAAGGTGATTTATGCATTCCAAACCCTAACGCATTTCAGTCGGTAGAGCGATTGAATCGTGTTAGGGATTGGGAATACGCCACCAGGCCATCATAAATACTTGAAGAATTGATCTTTTTTCTTCGAGACTACATAGAGATGAGTCAATGGCATTCGTTTATAAAGATGTCCTCATTGCTGTCACGGTGCCTACTGATGTGATAAATATTGACACGAGACTAGACATTCAATATTTATCACAATCCGTGCTTTGACAATCTGGATTTTAGGAAATCAAACCCACTCAATAAATATCATGATATTGAACAGAGATACTGTTTAATCCGGTAGAAGGACCAAAATGTTTTGTAACCAAAAGAATATATAAAACTCCCTTAAAGACCCCAACGGACCGATAATGTAGTGTTTCCTTTTAAAGGCAAACTGATGCAGAAGAGGTAGAATTTTAGAGAGTCATTATATTTATAAACTCCAATATGGGTCTGTTGGGGGGAAAATATAGCCATTCCTGACATCTATGTCACGGAACCTCAACTCATTGCTACTGACACCTGTGCCAAGCGCACAGAAACTTTTACTATATTTTATTTACTTCATTTCCTAACATACTCCCCACCAAAAAAGGAACGGGAGCTACCTTTTTTTCTAAAATAAAAAACAAGAATACAAAATCAAACAACTAAATATATACATATATGCCAAATTAATTTGGAAAAAACAAATAAAATAATAATAATTTTAACTTTAACTGTTAATACTAAAAACATAACCAATTCGAAATAATAGCTTACCTATTTCTAAGTACTCTAATTAATAAAAATAATAATAATCTAATTAAATAAAAATAACTTCATGTAAATATTAATAAAACAAAAAACAAAATTCTCATTTTAACAAAAACATAAATAAATAGCAATCTTGAGATCTTGACGTGCGAAGTTCCTTGGTCGTCCTTCTAGGCTTGAATGTTCTGCTATGGCCCATCTTGATTCTTGTGAAGTTCCATCTTGAAGTGTTTCATTTTTAGTTTTATTTTTAATTTTAAGCCTCTTGCTGTTTTTGATTTAATTTAATTATTTAAAATCTTGGTTTATTTATGTAATTCGCACCGTTTACTTAGTACATTGTCTTGATCTGATTTTATTTTAAATATTGCTTTGAAAATGTCTCTTATTTTAAAATAACTTTGCCTTTTCTTCACTGCCACTTTATTTAACTTGCGGGAAGTTTATTTCTTTATCGTTTTTCCTGGGAAATCTTCTGGTTTTCTTCATCTGCGTCGGTCCGTTGGGGGACTTCTATTGGCAGTAGACATAATTTTGAAATGGCCCTCTGGATTATGCCTCGCGAAGTGATGATAGTCGCCACTCGAACTCTTCCATCAGCGCCAGGATGTACTGCGCTCACCCGTCCCAGCCTCCAGTAGCAAGAAGGGACGTTGTCCTCCTTCAGGATGACCATGTCGCCAGGCTGCAACTGTCCGTGGCTCCGGTTAGTCCATTTGTTCCTGGTTTGTAGCTCTGCCAGGTACTCTTTTCGCCATCTCGACCAAAAAGATTGAACAATCTGAATTAGTTTTTGGTAATTATTTAATCGATTGAATGTGATATGTTCCAAATTTTGCTCTGGAATCGCTGCCAAACTAGTTCCAATGAGAAAGTGACCAGGGGTTAAAGGATTAAGGTCATAAGGATCATTCGATAAGGGAGTCAGTGGCCTGGAGTTTAAGCAAGATTCAATTTGACACAACACCGTATTAATTTCTTCATAAGTTAATGAAGCGATACTCATTATTCTTTTTAAGTGATGTTTAACTGATTTTATCCCAGCCTCCCAGAGCCCCCCAAAGTTTGGAGCCCGAGGTGGTATAAATTGCCACTGTATTCCTAATGCGGATAAATAATTATCAATTTTATCATTAGACATATTAAAAAAATTATAAATTTCCCTTAGTTCATTATTAGCCGCTTGAAAATTGGTTGCATTGTCTGAGAACATTTTACTTGGTCTACCACGACGCGAGATAAACCGCTTCAAAGCATTTAAAAAACTCTCTGCACTCAAAGACAGCACAACTTCTAAGTGAATGGCCTTTGTGGCCATGCATACAAATAAACAAATATATGATTTAACGCTATGCGTTTTTCTGTGAATACCCGACTTTATTAGTATTGGTCCGCAGTAGTCCACTCCTGTCATTTGAAATGGCCTACATTCAGTTATTCTTTCAGCTGGTAGGTCGGCCATCAACTGCTGCTCTGTTTTGGGTTTACATCTATAACAAATTATACATTTTTTAATTATCTTTTTTACAACATTCTTTCCCTTAATCGGCCAAAATTTCATTCTAATCAATGCCAATAATGACTGCGTTCCCGAGTGTAAGTTCAAGTAATGATAGTGTCTTACAATTAATTCTGTTAATTTATGATGCGAAGGTAATAAAATTGGGTGTTTCTGACTTTCGGTTACCAGTTCAGCCTTTGAGAGCCTTCCCCCCACTCGAATTAGATCCCTTTCAATAAAAGGATCTAATGACTTTAAAGAACTACTCCTAGGCATATCACCCCCACTATTTAAAGCTTGAATTTCGCCGCTAAAACAGTATGATTGTGCCCGAGATATTAATTTGTTTAATGAGTTTTCCAACTCATCAACTGTCAAATTACCATAGCGGCGCTGCAAAGGGTTTTTACAATTAAAATGAAATCTAATAATGTAAGCCGTTACCCTTTGTAATTTGGTAAAACTAGAATATCTATTAAAAATGTCCCAGTCCTGTTTCACTGCAGACAACAGTGCTGAGCTTGTCTTGATCTCAGGTGGATCAATACAACATGTGTCAGTATTCGGCCAGCATGCTGAATCCAGCATCAGCCAAGCTGGACCATGCCACCAAATGCTGGAAATTAATAATTGTGAAACACTGGTTCCTCTGGAGAGCACATCTGCTGCATTGTCTTCCGACCTTACATGGTTCCATTGCTCCGGCTGACTGGTTTCCTGGATTTCCGCTACCCTGTTTGCAACGAAAGTGTGCCATCTTGCAGGCTGCTCTCTGACCCAGCAAAGTACTATTTGAGAATCGCACCAGTATGTAGTATGTATATCTGGTGTACATATAGCATCTTTAACGTAATTCACTAATTTTGTCAATAATACAGCTCCACATAATTCCAGTTTGGGCAGAGATACGCTTTTCAAAGGTGCTACCCGTGATTTGGACATTATCAAATTGGAGTGCTTCTTACCCAATTTATCAGTAGATATCATGTAAACACAGGCTGAATATGCCCTTTCCGAAGCATCACAAAATCCATGTAGCTGTAAATTTACATGATCTTGACATATTATCTTTCTACTTATTCTGAAATTATTTAATAGAGGTAGTTCATTCACATAGGCCTCCCATGTCTTCAACATGTCACATGGGATAGGTTCATCCCACTGAACCTTTGCCTGCCACAATTTTTGCATCAATATTTTAGCAACAACAGTAACGGGACCTATTAATCCTAAAGGGTCAAATACGGACGCAATGTCTGATAGCATTTGCCGTTTGGTAATAATTGGGTTTTTTATTAATTTCACCGTGTATAAGAAATTGTCCTGTTGATTGTTCCATGACAGACCCAATATTTTGCTGTCATTTGAATCTGTATTAATAATCATATCTGACATGTTTTCTTGCTTTGAACATAATGAGGGCAAATTTGATCGCCATTTCCTCAAGTTCATTCCAGCGGATGCCATGACCGATATTAATTGTTCTTTAATTAATAAACAGTTTTCTTCAGTTTCATCGCCAGTAATTAAATCATCTATATAAAAATTATTCTTTATAATCTGACTGACCTTGTGGTTTGAAGACATATTTTCATCTCCCAACTGCTCCAGGCATCTAGTTGCTAAAAATGATGACGGTCCCAATCCGTAAGTAACGGTGTTAAGCTGATAATGCAGAATTTCCTCCTCCGGGAAATTTTTCCAAACTATACGCTGTAGATCCCTGTCTTCGGGTCGCACCAATATTTGCCTGTACATTTTCTCTATGTCCGCGGTTAACACATACTGGTGCTTTCTGAAACATATCAATTGTGCAGATAAATCTTTCTGTAAAACAGGTCCAATCATGAGCGCATCATTTAAAGATATACCAGTGGATGATTTTGCAGAACCGTCAAATACCACTCGAGTCTTAGTGGTAGTGCTGGATTCTTTTAATACTGCATGATGTGGCAAATAATAATAATTTTTTTCATTAGAGGGTGCCTCGCACCTGGTCATGTGACCCAAGTCTATGTATTCCTGCATAAAATCTTTATATTTTTTCATCAGGTCAGGATTTGAATAAAATTTCTTTTGCAAATTGTAAAGTCTTTTTTCTGCCATAGGCAGAGTTTCTCCCAACTGTGTAATACAGGGGCGTTGCGGTAAGCTTACCATGAAACGACCTTCATCATTCCTTTTATGCGTGTTGGTGAAAATTTCCTCGCACGCTCGCTCCTCATGGCTTCGGTGCTTCACTGGCGGAAATTCATCCAATTTCCAGAATTTTTCAATCTGTTTATGTATTATATTTAATGATAGGTGACAAGAATTTACTGGCCTTTTTAGTTTTGTTGTGACGATGGGTCCGGACACCAGCCAGCCGAATTCGGTTCTCTGTAAGATAGGTCCTGAGTCTCCATTTCGAAGTTGATCTTGCTTCAAAATTTCCCAAAAAATTTCCGCTCCGAGTAGCATATCTATTGAGCCTGTTTCGTTGAAGGCAGGATCCGCTAACTGTAGACCATCAGGTATATTGGCATCCCTTTTCTGGAAAGAAATTTGAGGCAGATTACTTGTCACTTCCTTTAAAACGAGACATTCTATGTCTCTTTCATAAGTTGAATAGCCTGAAAAAATTCTTAAATTTATGCTATTTTTAATATTCATTATTTTGTTTTGGATTCCGGTAATCGGTATGTTTGCCCTTTTTGATTTTAATTGCAACCTTGTTGCGAATTCCTCTGTAATAAAGTTGGACTGTGCACCAGAATCCAATAAAGCCCTAGCTTTAATCAAGTTTCCGTTATTATTTAAAACCTTAATAACGGCAGTAGATAATAAAACAAAATTATTCGATAACTTCGTTGAATGATTTGTAACTAAAACTTCATTATTGGAAGTTGACGGCTTCTCATTATCCGGAGACTTTGAATTATCTATTTCCTTTTTTAAATGTAACAAAGTATTGTGCGAATTATTTTCGCATATACGACAATTATATTTACTTTTACATTCCTTTAATTTATGCCCTGGGTACAAGCATTTCAAGCACGCCCCTAACTGACGTATCTTTATAATTCGATCCTTAGCATTTAATATTAAAAATTTTTTGCAATTAAAAATTTTATGATCGCCTTTGCAAATAATACATTTCATCATTTGCTGCGTTAATGAAATCATCGCCTCCTTTCTATACTTGAAAGGGAAAGTTTTACCTTGATTATTTTTTCCCTCCGTGATTCCAGCAAATTCTAAAACCTGAGCGCGATCTGATAAATATTTTATAAACTCCTTATATGTAGGTAGGTTATCTTTGGTTGCAAAAGTTTCCCAATGGTTACGAGTTTCGGTATCTAATTTACGTGACAATAAATATATTAACATCACATCCCAATTTTCGGTGGGTATATTTAAATTGTTCAATGATTTTAAATGCAATTCGGATTCATCAACAAGATTCCTTAATGCTAAAGAATTTTCAAATTTTATCTCAGGCAATTTGAACAATGCCTCAACGTGTTTATGCACTATAATTTTCGTATTCTGGTAACGATTAGTTAAAATTTCCAAGGCAGTATAATAATTGTCCTGGTGATTCGGAAGTGAAATAAGTAACTTGGCCGCCTCACCTTCTAGACATGATCTGAGATAATACAATTTTTGTATGACCTCCAACGACGGATTATTTTCGACCAGAGCTATAAATGTGTCCTTAAAATTTAACCATTTATCGTAGCCTCCGTCAAATTTCGGCAATTGCAAAACAGGCAACTTTACATTGTATGATGTCGCATTCCGAACTTTATTCAATAATTTGTCCTTGGCCCTGGCTACCAGACTATAATATGAATTTTCAAATGTTTCCCTTTCCACAGATTTCGCCGTTTCGTCCGGCGACATCGCCTCGATTTTATCTTGAATTCCATCAAAAATATCCAAAATTGGCTCAAATTTTTGCAATCTGACTTCAATTTCAGCTGGTGATAAATTATCACTTTGTATGTAGTCGTTGAATCTTGTTAATTTCGCTTTACAAACCCCGCGCTGGGCGATCAAACCCTTCAGATCCATTATATCCAAAAAATAAGGTACTTACAGAATGCAAACGTTAAATGGTAATCACCTTTTAATTAATCACTTCACGTGCACTGTCTTTGATCACAGAATTTTGCTAATTAACCAATAAACAAACGTATTTTATCTCGCGAAATGTTGAAGCAACAGTAAAACTATCTGCATCCAACGATCCAACTGTCAAAAAAACAATGTTTATTGTTTTTTCCTCACCGCGCATGCGCTAACATAAACACGGCTGCGTTCGCTTGGCGCGAATTCAAATTGTAAATTTACGGATTACCAATAAACCGTTTGAAATTAATAAATCTTTTAAAAGATTTAAGAATACTTGCTTAGTATTCTAAACAATTAGTACTGTAACAATTAGTATTAATTATCACAATATCTAAGTTGAGTATGAAATCAATTTAATCTCACAGCAATAATAAAATCAATCCGCTTTTTTATTTAATTTTTAACAAACAAAGAAATACGGTTGTGTAATCTTTTGATCGTGCTCTCCTGCCTGGGGAAATAAGGAAGGTATGGAAGTTGGTCACTTGCCCTTTCTTTGGTGAAGATCCTCTGATGATCGATGTTGAAGATGCTGGTTCTGGTCACTCGCGATTCAATCGAATACGGATACGGCACGAAATTTTTGATTTTGATCCTGTACGAAGAACCAAAATGTTTAATCCGATACGAAGAACCAAAATGTTTAATCCGGTAGAAGGACCAAAATGTTTAATCCGGTAGAAGGACCAAAATGTTTTGTAACCAAAAGAATATATAAAACTCCCTTAAAGACCCCAACGGACCGATAATGTAGTGTTTCCTTTTAAAGGCAAACTGATGCAGAAGAGGTAGAATTTTAGAGAGTCATTATATTTATAAACTCCAATATGGGTCTGTTGGGGGGAAAATATAGCCATTCCTGACATCTATGTCACGGAACCTCAACTCATTGCTACTGACACCTGTGCCAAGCGCACAGAAACTTTTACTATATTTTATTTACTTCATTTCCTAACAGATACACTAACCCACTCATTAAGTATCATGATATTGAAAAAAGATACACTAACCCACTCAATAAGTATCATGATTTGAACAAAGATACACTAAACTCACGCAATAAATATCATGATATTATTGAAGACAATGAATGTTCAATCAAAATTCAATTTTCGAAACTCTTCAAATTAATTAATTTATTTGAAGTACTCACCTTACAGTACTAACCAAAATCGAATACTTTGAATATAATAAAAAGTTATATTTATTTTAAATAGGTACCTATGTTAGGTACCAAATTTGATTGATTGTTCTTATAATGAATATTTGTAATATATGAAAAATGAAAATTTGAATAGAAAAGTGTAATAGGTGGCACGTGAGCTGTTTGAAAACTGAATGTACCGGGACTGAATATATGGAACGTGGGAGAGGGGTTGGCGGGACGGGGGAGCGGGAGAGGGGAGAGAGAAGGAGGGGAAGGTGGAAGGGGAACGCAGGAAGGGAAGGGGACGCGGGAGGGGAACGGGGACACACGGGAAAGGACATGCAGGGAGAAATGGCATTGCAACGCATGCCAGGAACCAGCTAGTTATCTATATTTATGTTTGCATTGGCACAAATAAGGAGTTGTTAAAATTCTCTTAATGAGTGGGTATTGATGATGTAATGTTCCTTGTGACAGGAAGCGAGCTCCCGTGAACGATGATCCGGACTGGATCCCAGACCCAGACGTGGCGGCGGAGCTGGCCGCCATGTCGGGGGCACCACGCCTGGACCCTCGTCTGCATCGCCAACAGAGTACGTATAATTGCTACAGATGTATTTATTTGCTACAAATACCTGCTAATAAAGCTGCTGACTGGTCAAATAATTCTCTTTCAGAAATGGAAGTGGAGAAATCGCCTATTCTGGTGTCCAAGCGACTTCCTGTCAAGAAGCTTCCCATAAAGAAAAAAGTCAAACCAGTGGAAGTTGTCCAAAGGTAAGTTAGAGATTGATTTCAAAATTACTCTTTTTTAGTTGATTATTTTAGTTTGAACCATTTGGCAGTGTCATTGTCCATGCAATATTAAATATTATAAAATGAGACAGCAGTGAATGAAAAAATTTCAAATTCAAAAATGCTTTATTATACTTAGGGATGCAACGATATATCGACCCCTAAAAATATCGATATCGACGATACGCCGATATCGATATATCAATATCGAAAAACTCAATATATTGTATCGAAATATCGGGTGAAGATAAAGGTGAATTTGATTTTTGGAAGCACCATAAATCTTTGGCTCACACGCAAATAAAAAGAAAAAAATACTGACAATAACGACGAGCTTATGCTATACCTTTCTGCTCATGTAAATACTCTAAAAGTAAACATTCTTAAAACATGGCAAGAGATGTAAAGTGTATATCCCAATCTTTTTAAAGTGGCAATGAGCCATCTACCAATTGTGGCAACAAGTTTTCCTTCTGAATGTCTTTTTTTCAAAGGCAGGAGCCACCATAACTTAAAGCAGAAACCGGCTACAAGAAAGCAGACTGTTAAGCTGACAAAGTTACTATTTTGAAGTTCGATAGCTGGTATAAAATACTGGAATAATAATTTTTTTTTTAATTTATGAAAAAAAAACAATTTTTTTTTTTTTTTTTTTTTTCACGCCCGGCTGGGCTTTTACATGCATTTTTTTTTAAAACAAAGAACATCTAAATCTAAATTACAAAATAAAAAAAAAAACTAAATCATAAACAAAACAAAAACAAAATCAGAATCAATATCAAAATCATAATCATAATCAATATCAATATCAAAATCATAATCAAATCTAAAACAAAAATAGAGTAAAAAACAACTTGAAATAAAAACAAAACACACCACCATGCAAGATGGAAAAACTGTAAACTGAGAAAAGTGCAATACATGTGAAATAAATCGAAGCAGAGCTATGCAATTGGAAAAATGAAATTTGTGGTTCTTCTTTCTGTTATAAATTCTACTATGGCTTGTTTATATTTAGTGAATGATGTGTTAAATATGTCAACAACATCTTTATAGTCATTACCCAAATTTTGTATACGGCGAACGGGGGTATACAATTGTGATTCAGTGTTGGAGTTGTCACAATAGAATGGTAGATAGTGCCTCGATGTTGAATTGCGAGGTATATGGAAAGAAATCAAGTACCTATAAAAGTTCAGGGCTGTCAATTATTGAATTTATGATTTTATGTAAACATGTTAGGTCATATACTATTCTACGTTCGGATAATTTTAATAAATTAAGTTGACATAGTAGATAATCATAGTTGATACATTCGCTTGTAATACCCATTCTAAAATTAATATATCTTAAGAATTTTTTTTGAATTCTTTCTATCGTGATTGAATGACTGGCATAACTAGGTGCCCATACTGTCGAGTTGTTCTCGATTTGACTCCTAACCAATGACATGTACATTTTTTTTATGGTTTGAATATTTTTAAATTGGCTGCAAATTCTTATTACAAAACCCAGCATTTTCAAAGCTTTATTTGATGTAATTTCAATATGATTTATAAATTTCAGTTTTTGATCAAAGTTTACACCTAAATCATTCATTTCGGTTACAGCTGTTAGTACTACATCATTAATGGAGTATTCATAAATTATTGGATTTTTTATTCTATGAAATCTCATAATAAGACATTTACTTAAATTTAGTTGTAGATAGTTCTCTTGGCACCAAACAAAAAGTTTAAACAAGTTATTAGACAATGTTTGACAGTCATTAATATTTCTTATAGCTTTATATATTTTCATATCGTCCGCAAACATTAAAACTTGAACATCGTTGAAAATAGAAAGAACATCATTCACAAATATCAAAAATAAAATTGGTCCCAAATGTGACCCTTGCGGAACGCCACTAGTAGCGATAAATATATATTAAGTAAAGCCGTCGATTTTAACGGCTAATTGCCTGTTACTTAAATAACTTTTAAACCACTCGTATAAATACCCCACTATTCCTAATTTCAGAAGTTTTTTTAACAATAGCTCATGATTAACTCTGTCGAATGCTTTGCTGAAATCGGTATAGACTGAATCAACTTGTAACTTATTAGACATGGATTCGGATATATAGTTTTGGTAAATTAAAAGATTAGACAAGGTAGATTTTCCTGAAGTGAAACCATGTTGGTTAGGTAAAATTGCTGGCTTGATACAGTGGATGATTTTATTTAAAATAAGTTTCTCAAACAATTTTGGAATGGTTGATAACAGGCAGATCGGTCTATAATTGCTCACCTCGTTTTTGTCTCCTTTTTTAAATATCGGGGTGAGGAAACTGTATTTCCATTTTTCAGGAAAATGTCCCGTTTGTAACGACTGGTTGAAAAGAAAATGTAGTGGATATGCAAGGGTGGTGGCACAATTCTTTAAGAAAACAGGTGGAATATTATCAGGACCACCGCTCTTACTTTGATCCAGTTGTTTTAGCTGAGTCAGTACATCGTTATATTCAATTGTTACATTAGATAAATTTAAATAATGATCTGAGGAAAAACTGGGCGAGCAATCATTGACTGCTCTTGAGTCACGGACATAAACACTTTTAAAAAAGTCTGCAAATAGGTGAGCTATGTTTTGAGTGTCGTTGGCTCTTTTTCTTTCGTAGCACATGTTAGAGGGTATAGTATACTAACGTCATCATTTTTCAATGACTTTGTGAAATTCCAAAAATGTTTTATGTCACCATTAATTGAATTTTCTACTTTATTTATATAATTGTTGTAACAAATTTTTGCATTCTTTTCTTATTTTACTAAACTCTATATAATTTGGAAGGGATCTCTCTTCTTTATATGTTTTATGTAATTTTTTTTTTTAGCTATTAGTTGGATTAATTCCTTACTAAACCATTTTGGATGCTTTAATTCTTTGTATTCAATTAATGGTATGCAGTCTACGATAATGGCATTTAATTTGGAATAAAACGAATCTATGTTATAGCTCATATCGCTTTTCTCGAGAAACGACCAATCCACTTTGCTGAGATGTTCATTAATTGCATTGTAATTGGAATTTTTAAAATTATAACTAGAAATTGTTAGTTTATTACTTCTTTTTACATTGTTTGGAATTATTACTGACAGTGGAGGATGATGATTATCTATGGGAAGGATAGCTTCTGATGCTTTACTAACTACTATGTCTTCTTCATTTGAAAAAACAAGATCTAGTAGGCGATTACTCAAATTATGAACATTATTAAATTGGGTGAGATTCAGAAATATTGACATGTCTAAGATTTCCCTTTCGCATTATGTTATTGATTGGGAATCAATACAGTTGAAATCACAATTTGGAAGATTGTAATCTCCGAAAATTATGAATTTACTTTTTTTGTATTTTGATTTTAAAATTTCAACATCTTCGGAATGGTTTTTATATATAGATATATTAGCTGAGGGAGGAATGTACACGCAACCAATGACGTAATTTTGATTTTTATCGTTTACCATAATGAAAATTTGTTCAACATCACGATTTTTAGTTTTTAACACTTTTGAGGACATTTTTTTGTGGACTGCTATAAGAACCCCTCCACCTCTGGATCTGGAACTGGTGTTGATATTTCTGTCGAGCCGGTAGACCTGATGAAAGGGTAGACCGAGCTCCGCTGAGTGGATCGACGGTTCTAGCCAGGTTTCCGTAAGAGCGATGACATTGTGTGAAATAATTGGGGCATTTATCCTAAATTCGTTCAGCTTTGTCCTTAGGCCTCTGACGTTCTGGTAGTAGAGTCTTCTCGATGACGGCTTGACGAGTTTTTTGGGAGTGAATTAACTATTTTGGGTGTTGAATTTATGTACTTTATAGTTAAATTTGTTTCACCATTGTTTTGTCTAGTTTCCAACTCCTTCCACAAGCTTGTTATTTGTTGACGTTGCAGTACGGTTAGGTCGTGTTTTATTTTAATAGTATTTTTATTCAGAGGTATAGTTTTTTTCAGTAGTACAAGTTTGGCTTGGTTCAAATCTGATAGTACAATCTTGATAGGGCGAGTTTTTTCAGCACTTTTTCGTCCTAACCTATACATTTGTAGGTGGGTGGTGTCAATGTTGTCAACTTTTTGGAGTATACTGGAAACTTGATTGCGATCTTCGTTTATGCAGTCCGATTGCATTGTTGCTGTGCTCTCAGGAACGTTGAACATTATAATATTATTGGCGCGTTTTTTTCTCTCCTCCATTTCAGCTATTGTTTCTGATATTCCAGAAACGTCCGCACTGGTACTTGAAGATAGCTGAGGATGAGGTGGTTGGTTTTTGTATGTTATAAGTTCTCCTTCGAGAGTTGCCATTCTGGCAGCCATACCGGCTATCGTTCCCAGTATTTCATTCGTCTTCGGAATTATTTTCGCAATGTGTTCTTTGGTAAATTTACTATTGGGGTCCATTACCATGTTAGTAAGTATATTTACGGCGTCTTTGGCCACTTTTATGTACGCTTGAGAATCCATTTTGTATAGTATTATTTATTTTGGTTAAAAAAAAAAAAATTAAAAATTCTTTTGAAAGAGGTATAAAAAAATTTTTAAGAAAGAATAGGATTCGAACTGACTTGCTTCAGATATCTCAAAAAAAAAAATCAGAATGAGTAGGATTCGAACTGACTTGCTTCAGATAGATGAGCCGTTCCGGTGACCGTTCTTGCCCCTTGGCTGTTAGCCGCCTGTGACGTAGTGTGAAATAAATGCAATATCAATAATCTTTGCAGAAGTACGTTTAGAAAGAGTCTGATAGGTATTTCAATAGCAAAACTAGTTGTCACTTTGCAAAAAATTATTGATTCACTTTATCACTTAATAAAACCGGTCAGAGTTCATTAAAGTAGGGTATTTCACGGAACTGTTCTTCACGAAAACATTTACCTATAATTTTCTTGTTTTTAATGTATTATATGCTATAAATTCAGATGAACTTTATGGAGCGTTTTTTTGCGTGCGCTCTGTGTGAAATTAATTGTAACATTTTTATATACCTATCCAAATTTTGTGATTATTCACATTGGTAAATATAAAAATTATATACATACATAATCGATAAACGTTTGATATAACTACAATTACATTGGATTTCTATAAGCTTTTAAAAAAAGAAAAAAACATCGGTCTACTTGGCCGATATATCGTTATCGACTTAATTCGATATATATCGATATCGATATTTTTAAAAACCTTGCATCGCTAAATACGTCAACTTTTCTTAGTACGAAGAGTACATCTTATAGGCACATCATATTTCTTATAGTTAACCAAATCCTAACTAATATTAAAAATGTGAAAGTGCGGCTGTTTGTTGAGCGACCAATCGACGTATGGACTCAATGGAGCGATGTGATTTTTTTGTACAGAAATAGATGGAGGACTGGGTATTGATGTAGGCTATTTTTCATCCTGGACAAATATTTCATTCTCATGAGAAAATTCTTTGTACAGTATTTCTCCCTAATACCCACGGACGTACAAAATATATGGACATGCCCTTACGTGTTAAAAAACGTGTTATTTCCCCCTCCCATTGGAACCATTTTTCGGAACCGGCTGGGCGTGTCCGGACCAGTGTCGTGCTCTCATCGTACATTTTACGCACGGACGCTGTATGTCTATGAAACACATACTTAGACATCGAGATACATAGCGACGCGAAACACAAAGCCACTGTTTACTGGGTTAAGTAAATCATGAAACATTTGTAAAAGTGTCTACGGCAACAAAATATTCCACTATGAAAATACTCTGAACCTTACTTTGCGAATTTGGATTTTACACATCTGTTCATACCGTGGCATGCAATTCGCGCTCCCATATAAAAAGGTCTATTCATTCAAAAGCAGATTTTACTATCAAGAACTAAATAGTGATATTATAGTGCGAGGTGCCTATATACTGTTAGATTGATTTATTGGCGAATCACAAGTCTCTTTCCTCTCTTCGCCCCGCCATAGTTGGTTTTTACCCCTCATCTGTAAGTTCTCGTCTAGTTATTTGTATGTCTATGCTAATACCTAAAGCCGTAGGTAAAAGCTAATAAACAATCACAGCCTTATTAAAAAATACTGTAAAAATTTTGTTCAATTGACGATCGTGGATATGAAAACATTACTAATTAAAAAATCACAAAAAATGTTCATGGAAAGATATGTACATTGCTTATACAGCCAAAGAGGGTTGTTTATCCGTTATATATATTAAGCAAGCCCTAACTTTTGTTTACCCGATTTGGGATTTGTAGTTAAGAGTGTATAAGCAGAGAAACCAGAAATATGTCATTTTTAAATCAGTGGTTAGACGTATTGACTCTTTTCCACAAAAAACTATAAATGGATTTCAAAAGATTGTTCTTTTATCTAGTAAACTTATGTTTTAGATTTTGAGAAAAAAAAATATTTTTAGAATAATAAGGTTATACCATAGGTCGTTCGCAGATTTGTTCAATTTTCAAAAAAGTACATTTCTTATACAACACCCATTTCAAATCATATAATCATGCAGTAAAATAAATCAATACATTATCTGGTAAACGCATATTTCAGAATTTTAATTTTAGTTTAAATAAAATTATTAAAAAATATATACGGACATGTGTTTCTTGACGAAAATTGGTCGGTTTGTGCATTTATTTGTGCACTTACAAACAAATATATTTCGGATTTTTTTACATACTTATTTTGCTAAGACGTTATTGACAAATCATAAATAATTTGATCGTAAAAAAATTTCAGGAAGTATTTAATTTTAAATAATTTTGAACATCGCATTTTACCATTTTTATCGCAGCCCGTAAACACAAATTTCAGATTTCATTACGGGCCCAAACGCGGCCAGGAGAGCACGTCTTCGCGACGCTTTGAATAATAATATTTGGAAATGAAATTTGAAAACGAAATTTGAAATAAACACGAATTCCTTGATTCATGTTTGTTAAATCTACAGGGTTGCCCGCACGCAATTTTTCATGTTCATTGAATATTTTTTTGCAAAAATTTTTATAATTTCGAATATTTTTTTTATTTTAAATTTTTCTTGTGTGAATACCGCACAAGAGTCCCCACAACTGCTCCAAAATATTTTTTTGGGGTAAATCTTTTTTACGCACGCTCGACACTTGGGGGTAAACTGGTGAATGGGTTACGAAAAGTGGTGATAGTTACGAAAAATGACATGCGAACGGTAATCAATGCGAACGGTGATCGATTGCTCGGCGGGTCGGGCCTTTACGCACGCTTGTTTTTCGTGTTATTGTTATATTGTTAATGGACTATTTGTCCGTAAATAAATAAATAAATTATATACAGCGGGTACCCGGCATGCGTTTCATGGGCACTGTAACCTCGCGGTCAACTAAACTGTTATGGTTCCATCACAAGTCCCGGGAATTATAATGCAAGCGCCTGCACTATATAACATTATATACAGCGGGTACCCGGCATGCGTTGCAAGGCCACTCAAAGAAAGAAAGGGTTTGTGCGCTTTAATTCTGTTTGTTGAAGTGCTTATTATTAATTATGCACACGAATAAATATTTCAAAATGCGACATTTTTTACAATCCAACTTAATATTACTCGTTTTTTTTCATGAATACCGCACAAGTCTGGAGCCAGTGGGACTATTGCATCCCCAATTTGGAGTATGTTGTAAGACTGAAGGTAGTGGGGAGGGGAAGGATATAGGGAAGAGGAAGGTGGGGAAGTACCTGGCTATTCAGATCTGACCACTAAACACGGCTAAAGCCATTTCAAGCAACGTTTCAATTCTTAATGGTGGTCTTACACCAGGGCGATACTGAGAGTATCTTCCACTCTAATGGCCGTAAAATACAATTGAAAAACAAAAAACCAAAATATTAAAAAGAATATAACAAATTGTTTATTCATGTAGCTATCTACTTAATACCTACTGTGTTTACGCATTTCACTTGTATCTATTTATGTTTATGCACTTCAATATACAAATAACTACTACTAATTAAAATTCTGGAAGCGAGAATAGTAATATAAAGTAGCAATAGTAGCGGGTAGCTCTAGCTCGAGTGAACAAAACCCTCAAAACTCGGATTGCCGCGGAACGAAATTTAGTTCTGAAAACGCCCGCTCGCGAGCCCTGATGTGTTAGCGCTAGTGTCGGAATCGAAGTTGTCATGTGCTGGTTATTCACTCTTAAGTTTTTACGCAGTCAGCAATTTGGGAGCCATTGAAAAAAATACTAGTAATTCGTAAACAGATTTTAAATTTGCAGACTAAAAAATAGTGATATTAAAATGCGAGTTGCCCGTGTACTGCTAGATTCATTTATTCATAAAGGGAATAAAGGAGACAGTCACGCCGCCACCCTGCCGCTCCGTTCAACTTTGTTTGTTTCCCATTCTCTGATGGGCTGGTCTATCAATTTGGTTGTGTATGAGTACCACCAAAACTGGTGTCATTCTATGCTGAGCCAAAATGTCCATTCTGTCAAATGTTACAGGGACAGTAATTAGTTGGTTGGTAACATCTTGGAGGCATGAACTATCAATCAAATTGCTTGTTTGTTTGTGGCAGTGCCCCGTTGCCCGTAGTGGCGCGCTCCAGTATTGGAGGTGACAAGAGAGGAGACGAAGACCTGCGGCAGCTAGTGGGGCGTCCGTGGAGCGGGGCGGAGGAGAGACTGCGGGCCCTGGAGCTGCGTGACCGCCTGCTGCGTGCCGGCCTGCCCCCGCGTCTGCACGCCATCCAGGGCTGCTGCCCTGATATGTGCCCCGAAAGGGAACGCCTGGCCAGAGACTTTCAGAGACAGGTAACAAACAAGAAGTGAATGGTATAGACAACATTATCGCTACCATAGATAATGTTTTTTCTGCAACAGTACTTTGTCCCAAGCTATTGTGGCTTGTTATATGTTGTAACTGCCTGTAGCTTTGCGTGGCGAAGGATATATTTTTGCTGAATATGATAGCTTCTAATGTGTATGAAGTAAAATTTTCGTTTTGGTCTCAAAAAGAATCTCACCTCATTTACACCTCTGTCTGCCAAACGCTATCTGCAACGTTTTCTGCAAAGCTGTCTGCAACGTCTGTGTGCAACGCTGTCTGCTTACGTGATATACAAGAATGTGGTAAATCATTTTAAAGAGACCCCTGCTTGTGTAGTGGTAAACTGGATGGATTAAAAAATAATAATTTTATTTATTATGTTTATATTTTTAACACTTGATATTTGAATTCAAACCCAAAAATCTTTATTTATTATATAAATACAGAGGGAAAATGTTTTGGGCCACCGGCCTGTACAAGGAGTTGGGAAAACTCTTTTGAAACTTTCAAAAATCTTTTAACGAAAAATATCGTGACACGAGAGGGGATGGACTGTAAATCTTTATTTGTATGAGGCAAGACAATTGACGGCGTTTTTTAAAGTCAAATCACAAGAAATGGCAATTGGAAAGGAGAAAGCCCCTTCCTTTGCTGGGTTCCATATGCTGTGATTTTTTATTTATTTTTTTATTTTTTATTTGTAAGAAACAAACAGCTTATGTATATACATATAATAGACAGATAATAGAGAACATCCTTTCCGGAGACCAGTATGGCTTTAGAAGAGGTGTAGGAACCAGAGAAGCAATATTGTCTCTACGAATACTACTAGAAAAAAGAATAAAAAGAAACAAAAACACATTCATCGCATTTATAGACCTGGAGAAGGCTTTCGACAAAGTAGAATGGAAAAGACTCTTCGAGATTCTGAAGAGAATTGATATCAAATATAGAGATAGACGAATAATCCAGGCGCTATACAAGAATGAGGCCGCTATAATTAGATGTGACAATGATACAAAAGAAGCCAGTATAAGACAAGGGATGAGACAGGGATGCTCTCTGTCACCTGTTCTTTTTAACGTTTATATACAGAGTGCGATTGACGACTTGAGAGAGAGAATGAGTCACAGAAAAGGTGTAAAGATACACGGGCAAAAGGTGGATATGATACGGTTTGCTGACGATATTGCTTTGGTTGCTGAAAGCGAAGAAGAACTGCAAGAGGCCTTAACAACCATGCAAAGCATTCTTCAAAACAACTACAACATGAAGATAAATAAAGACAAAACAAAGCTGCTGACTGTAGGCCGAACGCAACACCAGATGAGAGTAGAGATGGCAGGAGTTCCACTAAAGAACACCAAGGAGTTTGTCTACCTCGGGAGCAAAATAACATGGGACGGTCGGTCTAAGAGCGAGGTCGACAGCCGTATACACCAGGCTAGGCTTGCATTCAATAAAAGGTCGAAAGTAATTGAATCAAATAATATAGACCTAAAACTGCGAATACTCCTCATCAAGACCTATGTGTGGAGTATCTTGATGTACGGCTGCGAAACATGGTGCCTTTCCGAAAGAGATAAACGGAGACTAGAGGCTTTTGAGATGTGGTCCTATAGAAGAGTATTAGGAATTTCTTGGAGAGACCACATTACAAATGAGGAAGTTCTCCTAAGTATCGAAGGAGGAAGGCACCTGCTCAGGACCTTGTCCGAAAGGCGTGCAAGATGGATCGGACATGTTATACGACAAGAAGGCCTCTTGCATACCATAATGGAGGGTATGACCGAGGGGACAAACTCTAGGGGACGCCCACGCCGAGAGTACCTGGACGACCTGCTGGTGGACGTGCGCTGCTCATCATACGCAGAATTCAAAAGAGCCGCACAAGACAGGGAAGAATGGAAGAAAAAATTACAGGAAATTGCTGCAAACCAATCCCAGGATTGAAACCAGAGAGACAGAGACAGATAAATATACATGTGAAGTGCAGTGATTCCAAAAGAGTTTCTTATTCTAATATTGTTTGGAGATAGAGTTTTATTTTACCTTAAACTAAATTTTAGGCTAAGGAAGGGGAGAGAAGGGGGATGGGAGGGAGGATATAGGATTAGGATATGAGATGCTCTCGATACCTTCCACACCGCCGTATCAATCCAATATCGCATGCGTTATTTCTATTTGATACTTCTGAAGGTTTAAATTAAAAATGTCTACTCTGTGAAACAATTCATTGTATTGCGCACATATTCGAGGAATCGGGGATTTTTTTTTAAGGTTTGTTCTGCAAGTGGGCAAATGAAGTAAATTTGATTGTCGGGTTAGAGCCCGTTCCCACTTCCGTCGTAATAACGGAGGTGGGTTCCGTCATTACGACGGAGGCCCTAGCCGCTGTAGTGGCTCTATGGAGCTGTTCACACTTGCCGGATCCGGCGTGAAGACGGATCCGTCATTTTTTGCCGGAGAGTTCGCCTACGCAGAGCGTCCGTCGTGAAGCCGGAAAGGAACGCGCTGGCTCATACATTTCAATGGAGCTGTTCACACTATACGGCGGGACGACGGATCCGTTTTGAACCCGCCACACCCCGCTTCACACTTCACCACCGCCCGCTCCCAGACGCAAGCGAGCAGGCAAATTGTGTTTTTATGGGGCGCGCGTTTGGCGTTTATAATATTATTATATAATATACATGTTCGTTCCAGAATGCGATTTTTTCTATTTAATCTCAAGAAAATATTTAGTCATATCATTCATGTTTTTTAGTCATTTTAGTTATAATAATTGCTGGATGATTTTCGCGTACTTTCTCCTTTTCAAGTATGCAAACAAAATATTCTCCCACGGTTTGAACAAATAAGGTCCGACCCCTGAAGTAATTTTATGGCTGGTATTACATCAATACATTCCCGATTTGAAGAAAAAGTTTATTATTTAAATTGTTTTATTTTTAAGTAGGTATGTGTACATTTCAAATAGCACCTATAACTATTTATGGCAGCCCCAAGGGAAAGTTTTTGCTGTCGGCCTTTTACGGCCCAAACTAAGAGGAACTTTTATAATAGTAAAATTTGCAATATTTGCATTGCGCATTGCGCATTGCGCAGTGCGCACGACCGTCTACTGAAGAATGATAAAATGTTTTGGTCGTTGTTTTCGTAGAGTAGGATCCGTCTTGAAAACGGAAGTGTGAACAGGGGCCTAGGGCTTCCGTCATAACGACGGAACCCACCTCCGTTATTCCGACGGAAGTGTGAACGGGCTCTTAATCTTGAGGGAATACGGATTTTTATTAAATTGGTAAGCTCTGGCGAGTCCAGGCCATTGTTTAGAATTTTAAATAATAAAATTTGATAAAAAATTTATCGTCGTGTATGAAGGGAGTTGAAGTGATGAAATTTAATAGAATCGGTGTAATTTAGAAAGTGTGAGTTAAGTTTATAATTTAAGTGTTTAAAATTTTTTTTTTTAATTCTATCGATCCTATCAATATGAACTTGGTAGAAAGGAGTCCAGATCGGTGTGCAGTGTTCTAAGTGTGGGCGGATATATGCGGTGTAAGGGTAATATAGAGTTTTTATGTTTCGAAAGGTTTCGATATACGAATTATAAATCCCAGCATTCATTTATGATGGTCCAATCTTGGTGGTGGCTGCTCTTCCACTATGATGGCACAAAGGTGGTCACAATTTACCGTCACTTTTTTGTGTATTAACTAGTATTTTTATGATTTTCAAGCGAGATTTCAAGAGCGAGTTGTGATCGATTTCACAACGATTTTCGAATGAATTAATGTGGGTAATTTTCGATTTTGTACAATAATGTGTATGTGTTCCAAGTAGGTATACATCATCTTCCTCTTCTAGTAAGTAGGTAAGGCCTTTCAAGGAAGGAGAAGGACAAAGAGAGAAAATAACAGTGCAAGGAATTTTCAGAACTAAACACTCAGTGTACACAAATATGTGTATTCCAAGTGTCATGTTTAAAATGATTTGCCTGCGTGTGTTGCAGATGGCAGTGTACGAGATGGGAGAGGATGGACGCACGCCGGACCCGCGGCGCGCCGTGAAGCAGTACAGCCGCAGCTCGGCCGACCAGGAGGAGCCGCTGGCGCAGGACCTGAGGCCTGTGCCGGTGCTGCAGGACACCCTGCTCTACCTGCTGCACCACATTGTGGATTTGTGTCAAGATCCGCAGGTATCTATCTAACTTGTACATTGATACCATCTATAAGTCACCAGTTTCATCTTCGTAAAGTTCCTCTGTGACTTGTTACAAGTTGTGAGAACCGACTCACTGAGAGAATCTCATCCCTAAGTTGTAAGTTCCTGCTGTTTGCTGCTGCTGTGTTTATTGATAAACCTCATTCAACAGATCACCCCCAACCCTGATAGTGATGTATTTAACCCCTAAAGTCTCTAAACATTTTGCAATGTATTTCCGGGGCCAGTGTGGCAGTGGCCATATCCCAAAATGCAGATTAACAATATTTTTCAAATGTAAAAGTTCTTTCATAGAATAGGCCACTTGCATGGATATCATAACGACTTGGAAAAAATCGTGTGGATAGATTTTTTTACTAATATTACGAAAATGTTAGTACAATTTTTTAGAAATGAATAGTTTTTATTATTTTTAAATAAATAAATCCATTATTTGAGCTCGTGACGTCACTACATGAAAATGTCCCGTCTCCGATTATGTTCCCTTAATTTTGTAAAATTCCACACTGATTATTTTTTTTTATATGGCAACACTTTGATTTCCGGCGAATTTTTGAATTTGCCTTTAACGTTCACTAGATTTATTGTTTGTTCTATGCGAATTTATCCTTTGGTTTGATTTTTTGATAAAGATGGCGGTGTTTTTACAGATGTTACTTAGAGAACCCCGTACATTTATTGCTATTCGTGTGGAAAACGTTCTTTTTTTTAAATGATTTTCGGCTATGTAATTATCGTTTTTTCGCACCCATAAAATTATGTCCCGTCTTTCCGGTTTATAAAAAATGGTCTGATTTTTCGGATTTCAAAAATACAATTAAAAAAAAAAAAGAAATACAGAATGTCTTAGAATATTTGCCTAAACTGGAAAAAAAAATTAAAAAATGTGTTGCAAGTGGCCTATTATTTCAAGTTTTTAGGGAGCGTTAATGGAATTTTTTTAAATTCAAACTGAAAGCGCAATATTCTCTCTTTCTGTCACTGTATAAACCATATTACTCGCCGATCGTTTCAGACTGAGAGATATATCTCCCCACACGACTCTCTGGGTGTTTGTTGCCTGTGAAGAATATCTCCCAAAATTGCCCAAGGGGTTAATAAAACTCTAAACCAGGGTTTCCCAAACTGTGTTCCGCAGAACACTAGGGTTCCGCTGAACCTGAATAGGGGTTCCGCGACAATTTGTGAGGAAGAATTTCATTTAATTAAATATAAGTACAAATAAGAAAAACTCTGAAGAAAACCTGAACATGAAAATTCATAGTCAGCATCACTTAAATGAGCATTGTAATTGTCCTTCATTAGAAAACGTTGACCATATAACGTATCTGGGTCTAAAAATTGACCAAAACTTAAAATGGACCGAACACATTACCTATTTAAATAATAAAATTAAAAAACTAAGTTATTTTTTCAAAACTATCAGGAATGTCCTCATTAAAAAAGACTTAATCAAGATTTACATGGCTCTCTGCCAATCACTGTTAGAATACGGTATTATCGGATGGGGCAGTGCAAATAAAAACATACTAAATCCACTAATTAAAACTCAAAAATCCATAATGAAAATTATACTGAAAGTTCCTGTAAGAACTAGCACTGATGAAATCTTCAACAATCTTAACATCATGTCAATTAAACAACTGTATTCTAAAACTATACTCATTTACATTCATAAGTACAAAACCCAAGAAATGACAACTTACACGTACATTAGAAACACTAGATCTCATGGTCAAAAACATATCCAACAAGTAACTACTAACACAACATTTGGGCAAAAAAGCTTCTTGTATTATGGTATTAAACTTTACAATAAAATACCACTCTCACTTAAAAACCTCAACAGTATAACATTTAAATCTCAAATAAAAAGCTGGATACTAAATATAGGGAGAACAGAAATAGAAAATATACTGATATCAAATACAGACTAAAACCGAATCTACTGATCTGAATTATAAAAAAAAACACAATTTTATTAAATTTTTAATTATTTAACAAAATACTACATGATACCTATACGTTTATAACAAATTCATATTAATTTCTTATAATTAAAATATAATATGTAAATGAAATCCTCAGCACGGGAAATCCCAGTGAGGATATCATTATCTTTAGATGTTTGTAAAGAAAGAAAAACAATAAATCATTATTATTATTATTATTATTATATTTCGACCCACTGATAAGAAGAAATTATTATTTGTAAAAATATTTCACAATAGTTCTTAAGTTAGATACTAGACCCTTCCAGGTACAGAGACTAAGCTTTACGGAAGTTGAATGAGCCGTTTATGCTGTAAATCTTCATTTAACACACTAAAAAAATCTCTGAGATTTATTACTGTGCTGTGTAATACTGTGTGTGATAAGAGTCAATGATATGAACATCTGTGCAATGTGGAAACAATAACAATGGGATAACGGATCTGCATGTGTTTCAAGAAATTTCTGTTCCTAAGGAACCCAACCATATTAACCACTTTACCTGAAAGTACAAAAATGTTAAATCAATCAGTCTTACCACATCCTTGTTAGCAATTAGTCGAACTATAAAGGTGCATGATGCCTTAAATTTTGGTGATAAAATGAAGATAAAGAATTACAATTTTGTATTTCATCAGTTCAATGTAATCGTTTTGATTGTTTTCCTGTCTCACAAGAATGTTCGAATGAATTAAAGTTTAAAGTAGATGAAGAGGTTTCCAAACAATTTTACGATCACGTACATAACTTGAAAACAACTTTCCTGGGTTCGGAATCCAGTTTCTGTGCCATCTAAACCAGTAGGCTTAAACGCAAGTGAGTATGAATGTCGAATTGATTTAATTAGGGAGTTTGTTAGAAAAGTACCCCAATTTATCAAAACATGTTATTATTGTTTTACTTCGGTTTTCTACAATCTATTTATGCGAAGCGGGATTTTCTAATAATGCTGCAACCAAGTCAAAAGTGCAGAAAAAGGCTCGATGCCACACCACATATTAGAATCCAATTTACCAATATTGAACCTGATATCAAGAAGATTTATGCAATTCACGGACTCAAAATAAAAGTCATTTGGGGCTTTATTTATTCCATATTTTTTTGTTTATATTACTTTTTTGTTTTTATATATCTTTTTTGTTTTATATATCTAATAAATATCATGCTTAGTAACTACTTTAAAAAAAAAAATTGTATTAGGAATTACCCACACTTAAAGTGTTCCGTTATAATTTGCGGGTTCGTAAAGTGTTCCATAGCAGAAAAAGTTTGGGAAACCCTGCTCTAAACAAATGTTTTAATTTTATTTTTACAGACTTCATTAGAAGACTGGTTCCATTTTCTATGGGATAGACTCCGAGCCATAAGAAAAGATATCACACAACAAGCTCTCTGTTGCCAAGGTAAAGTAGTGCATTTTAAATATTTCATAAAGTATGAAATGTACCATACCAGACAATAATTATATGTGTGTATATATGTAGGTTCCGTTTCCCTGGTGGAGGCGTGCGCCCGCTTCCATGCCCACTGCGCCGCGCGCCTGGTGGAGGAACCCCCGTCTGCCTTCGACCAGCGCCTCAACACGGAGAACCTGTCCAAGTGTCTGCAGAGCCTCAAGTACATGTACGGGGACCTGCGTGCGCGGGGCCAGCCACAAGGCTGCCGGCGCGAACCCGAGTTCCGTGCCTACGTCGTGCTGCTCAACATGCACGACTCCAACTTCATGTGGGAGGTACATCTGAACATACTCTCATACATACATTCTTCCTTCTCTTCCTCCGTCCTTTGAAGGAATTACTTGATATTTTATTTGTTTGCAGGTTCAACAACTTGACCCGGCTGTCCAGACCTCTCCAGAGATTCGTTTTGCCATCAAAGTGTTCACTGCTTTAGACAATAGCAATTATGTGAAGTTTTTTAAGTTGGTCAAAGAGACGACGTATTTAAATGCGTGCATTCTACTCCGCTACTTCAACGATGTCAGAGCCCGAGCGCTCACCCGGATGATTAAGTCCTATTCCACGCGAGGAATCTCTCAGTTCCCCGCCAATGAACTGATGGACATATTGGCCTTCGAGAGCTCGGCCAGCATGGAGCTGTTCCTGGAACACTACGGTCTTCAAACCACCTCCGATCAGGACAACACGTATGCCTTGTTGGACAAGAATGCTTTCCAAGACAACAGCACGGCATATGCCCAAGAAAGAGCTATTCGGCTCGTGGAATCTAAACTCAAAACTTCTCTAGGTGAAGTTATTTACGGCGAGGTCCTTCCTCCGAGCACCTTTGAAAGTTATACGCCCCATTCTAGCTTTGAGCTTTCGGGTTTCCTAAAGAAAAGTGCTATCTTAGCCGAAGACCAAGGTTATAAACCGCCTAAAGAAAGAACTCTCCAAATAGCTAACTTACTAAAGAATTCAACAGCACCCGTCAGAAGCATTTCCGAGGCCAGACCTCAGGAGGCTAGCAATTCTAGTCAACTTCCACCATCATACCCAATCCGAACCAAAAATACAGATTTCACCTTTGCCAAACCTGAAATTCCTAAAGGAGTTTTCTCGCAAGATCCTTCGAAGAAATCTGATGGTATTTTGTTCAAAAAAGCGACTGATGATGTGGCAAATGATCTATTTAAAAAACAACCCATCAACAGTTTGTTTGCCAGTGCAGATAGTAAGTTTGTTTTTTCAAAGCCTGTTGAAACAGAGCCTCCCAAGAATTTGTGGCAGGATCAAACAGCGGCCAGCTTGTTTGGGAAAGCGATTACAGAAGTCAACTCGTCCGAGAAGCCTCTTCTATTTGGCGGGCAGACAGACTCCCGCTTCTCCAATACCAGCAGCAAACCACTCCCTCCTAATATCTTTGCATCTAGTCAGTTGGCTGCATCTATCTTTGGAAATAAACCTCTCGCAGGGGAAGCCGATCCTAAAAGTATATTTAAAATAGCACCCAATGTTATTTCTGTTCCTGATCAGAAAAGTATTTTTAATAGTGCGGCACATTCCTTATTTGGTGATGCGGTTGCAAGCATCACTAGCCAGATGGATAATAGTAAAGCCATCGAAGAAGAACAAAGGAGAATAAATGCCGTAAAGGAGGCAGCTAGAAAGAAAAAAGAAGAAGAAGATAGGAGAGTGCAGGAGAGAATTAGAGAAGAAATTCGTAAACAGGAGGAACTGAAACAAAAAATAGAAGAAGAAAGGAAAATAATGGAATTAGCGCAACGAAAAGCTGAACTAGAAAAACAAAAAATCGAACTAATGAAGCAAAAGGCAGAATACGAAAGAAAAGAAAAAGAAAGGAAAAGGAAAGAGTTGGAAATTCGCATTGAAAAGCAATTGCAAGAAATAATACCAGAAGTAAGTAATGAAGTGGTTCAAGAGCTCTGTCTGGAGATTATGCAAGAAGAAATGGACAGATTAAGAGGGCTAATCAATTACGCAAACAAAGTGTCCGAGGAGCTGATGATGGAAGTTTGTGAGGAGGAATGTACAATTGGAATACAAGTGGCAGTTCGACTAGATGATATACGAGTGAGGATGATTTGCAGGTCCGTAGCGCGGCAGTGGAGGAGGCAGGTGCGGAGGTCCCACCGGCGCCGCTGTCTGCTGCACACCACCCCCACTTGGCTCCCCACACGCCCCCCACCACCTCCCCTCGCCTCCCAGGCCTCCAACATACAGCGCATGAAGGCCTTCCACCGCCAGAAACTGCCGTTCTTCAGAATGCCCACTGCTTTCAAACATTACACCATCAATCTCTTTGAATCCGTTAAGAAATCCCTGCTCAAAAGATCTCAGGAATTGCAGCAAAAATCCATTTCTCTGAATGTTTATTGGAAGGTTGTAGCGTCAGTGCCTCACGAAAGTGAATCTAAAAAGTATTCCTCATTCTTTACCAATTGGTTCAAGGATCTGTTCACAGACAATCAAGTAGATCCTCACAATCATCAAATCTATCTCAGTGAAAATTACTGGTACAAGAAATTTGCTATCTCAGTTTGTAGTGTTCAAGGTGGAAACGTCAACAAGAACGATCCTAAAGTTCTAAATGCCATGAGCGGTTTGAATGGTTTGCTTTTTTACTGTAATTCTAACCTTGAAACTGTAGAGAGTTTTATGAAGAGAATTAATGCTACATTACTTTCCAAATGTGAATTGGAATGCGTACCCTTGGCTGTTGTGTTGATTCCTGGTGCAGAGAATCTAGTGGCTGAAATTGGCTCTCACTTGAATGAACATAAAAGTTGCAAGTTAATATCGGAATATATAATATTGACTTGCCCCAAGTTTGACAGTGAACATATTTCAATTTCCACCAAGGAAGCGTTGAAATGGTTGGCAAAGAGGTTTTCAAAAAGTCCTTCCATCGAGTCCCAACTTTTATCCAACTATTTGGATCATTGCATCGGCAGTGAGTTATGGTACAGATTCAAATTATCCTTAAACTCCTCTTATAGAAAAGCCTTCCACGATATCAAAACTTTAACGGAACTTTATAATGAAGCTGTGGGCAGAAGCGCAGAGATAGCGTCTGACCCGGAATTACTCAAGTACCCGGTGTCTCCCAACGAGTTTCAAGAGTTTTTAACTTTCACCCATGTCTACCCCAAGGAGTATGAATATATCGCCAGCAACTGGAAATCCAACATTCCAGCTTTGAAAAAGATCATCAACTCCTTTCAAATGCCGCAATATTTAGGAGAGTGGCCTCCTCTCTCGTTTGGTGACTTTCAAGATTCAATCAGAAAGTTTATTTGCCAACTGAATTGGTTTTCTAATCCGGAGAGAGTAGTTTTAAGAATAATAAGCATCATCAAAGATGATCCTTCAGACGAAGAATATAGTTTTAATAATGATGAGGAAAACAGATATTCTTGGATAGACATTATGAATATTCTAGTATCGGAAAAGATCACGGAAACTATCAACTCTCTGAGAGAAGATTTGCCAGATTCGTGGTACCAACCCGATGCGTATTCTAAAGACTTGACGGTGGTTTACCAACCGAGAGACTTGAACCATTACCGTACGACTCCGTGGTGGTATACATCCCAGTGCACGCGAAATGTCAGTCCCGAGGTGGAAGATTTCCCTGATGACATGAGTGAGTTGGACGGTAGTTGCACCTCCCCCAAGAGAAGGAAGCTGGACTTGTCGGATGACAGCCACATGCCGGATGAAGCATGGATTAGCAGTGTTCTCCAAGATATGGAAGAAACTATGAAAAAAACGAGTCAGTGCCAAAAAATGTTCACAGACTTGGAAAAAACGCTTGAAATTGAAAAGCAAAAAAATATTGAATTTGAAAAATTATTACAATCGGCTTTGAGTAATGGCTGAAATAGTCTTGGACCACTTAAATTTTATACTTCAGCTGTACCCCGTTTTTGTGATTTAAATTTCCTTTGAATGTTGCATCCATAATATTAGCCAACTTGTATGTAAATATGTAACTATTTATTGCTGTTTTTAACCCTTATTGTCTGCCCAACATCTTATAATGTCATTTTATTGTTAAGCCTAATTATGTAATTTAATTATTTTATCTACAAGTTTTAATAAGTGCCTAAAAGATTATTTAAAAATGATCACAAAATATTGTAGTATGTATTTGGTCTACTTTTATATCTTAAATATTTAAACAAACTAATGATGTAATTAATACAGGAATTGTAGAATTCATTCTATACACAGAACTATTCTTGCATTTATACCAGTGATTCTTAACAAGGGCGCCAGCGCCTTAGCTAAGGGGCGTTTTTAAATTTTTGGCATTTAGGGGGCGCTGCAAAAGTTCGAGTGGGCATTGTGTCAATAAAGCACATTCCACGAACATTTTAATGAGGTTTAATACTCAATGTCAATGTAATAATAATGTGTTTTATTTATTATACTTCGTGAAAAATTGTGTAATATATTACTTTTTCCAAAATAGCCAAAGTAGAATATGTACTTAGATTTAATTAGTTTTCTAAGCCTTTACAGTTTTTCATTACAATAAATATTTTTATAAAGAATATTATTTTTATTGAAAAAGTTACCTTAGAACCGAATGGCTGAGGATTTCACTAGTTTGTAAGTATTCGTCGAATATTTCGGCAATAGAAAATGTTGGAGAGTTTTTTAATCTGTTCTGTCATATATTCGTTCACAACGGGGCCGGATCTACGAAATCTGGCGCCCTGTGCAGTAGGTACCGATGGCGCCCCCCCCCCTACATTTTTATTTTGATTAAAAATTCGTTCACCCCAATTTTTTTATTTAAGTATTTTTTTTTTACACTAATTTATCAAATAAAATCAAGACATATAAAGGGTGTAACTTTTCCAAGTGACCTGGCGGTAGCTCTCACACTCGTTTTTTTTTAAAGAGAGAATCGCCAGGAGCCCCGTACTCTCTGAATCTATTGGGTAAACATAAAATTATGGTGCTATTTTAATTATTTTAGGAAAACGATTAACGAACTTCAAATAATATGTCAAATCAATGATGAAATTGTCAACACGTTGCAACCTGGAAATCCTGCAAACCGTGCGATGCTTTTGATAATGGAATTTACTGAAGATTTCATAAGAAAATGGTCTGTAACTACCTTCTCCTAGACTTAAATCGTACAAAATAAAACAATAGCGAGCGTATGGACGACACACTAACAAAAATTGTCAGAATTTTGAAAGGCGCAAGTCGGTTTGTTTGATTCACAGGAACAAAAAAACTGCGCTGTGATTGGTTATTGAATTTGGATCGCACCCATTCGTCGTAAAAGATTTAGGGAAAAATAGATCTTACGTTTAAACTAAATATATGGAATTTGTAAAAAAATTCTGTAACTGACTATAAATTCGTAAGTCGTTGATTTCAACCTGATGGGTGCGCATTCTGTTTCTTTGGAAAGTGTTGCTAGAGCGTAATAATTATTTCGTACTATGGGTAATTTTTAAACGATTCAGGGAATATTATAACTAAATTTTAATACAATATTTATTTTCTCACGGCGCCCCTTCGGAGTTGGCGCCAGGTTTTTTGCACGTTTTTGAACGTATGGCAGATCCGGCGCTGGTTCACAATGTACATACATAGGTATTATATTTTGTGTTTTCAGTGTACAACATTAATTTATATTAACTTGAAAAGACATCTTGTGCTCAAAATAAGATTAAAATTGTTTTTGGGAGGCGGATATGGGTACAACACCCCAAGTGGTTCGCTACGTTTGGTGACTTAGCAGGGGTGCCCGGGTTCATGGGGTGAAGTTGGTCTGGGTCTTGGCGGTGGATGCGTCTGCCCACCATGGCATGGCAAGCCGGATCGGGAGAGAATGGTTAAGGGAGTCCCTTTGACTTCTCCAGCTGTACTCTCTCAGAACATCGCCTTTCACTGCAGTGGGAGGGATGGATTCATACGTCTATCACTCCTGGACGCACTGACCCCCCAGATTCCTACCCACCCCTATTTCCCTTTTCCTTCCCAGAACTTTCAACTCCTTCCTTTCCTAAAAAATCCCCTCCACACAGCATCCCCAAAGATGACATAGACCCTGAGTGGAATTATTTTCCTCAGGGCCCCCTGTGTGGAGCTAATGTAAAAAAAAGAATACGTCTGTCACTCCTGGAGACACTGAAACCCAGATTCCCTACCCCTACCCACCCCTCGTACCTTTTTCCTTCCCAGAACTTCATCTCCTTGCTTTCTGATGAAAACTTTTGATTCTTCCTCCTGAATCGACCTCTCCCTCAAAAAGTTAGCAATCCACGCACACAATGATGCGGGAAGTCCGTAAGAAGGCATTTTTTTGACAAATCCTCGGTGCCAAGAGTAAACAAATAAAGATTAACAGTTGCCTCTACATTAGCCAACTTATAGGCCCTACGCATAATCTGATTTGCAGAACGGCTGGATAGTGTGAAGGCAAAACTGCCAACCAAATTATTATTCTTTCCTGCCTTGTTGGGATGTTGGAATAAAAATAATTCAGTTGGCGGTTTGACATTTCAGATTGTGTGAAGGGCCTGTTAATACGATCATCATTTCCGGAAGAAATAGGAGCAGGAAAAATCGAGTAAATAATACAAAGAACGAACAATGAATCATTTTATTAAGTCTAATACAATCAATCGACTGATTGAATTTTCATCATTTTAACAATGGTAAATTTGAAATTGCAAATATGTATTATTTTTGGCGAGAATCTGCGCTATGCTTCGGAAATAAAAAAAATACAATATAACTTGAGGTGAAAATATCACTAAATCGTGCCATTTAAACTAAAGATTATTATAGTTACTAAAATGTTAGTAAATCACAGCACTACAAAGTTTTCTTTTTTTTTTATAACTAACGGAATTAATCATTCCGGTTTAAATATCTGAAACAAAAAGAGAAAATAATATTTACATAACAAATTAAAATAATAGGTAAGAAATAATATTTTGGTGAAAACGGAATTACCACCGACAACAATGGCATTTTATATTTTAAACTAAATAGGGACCAATATTACAAATAAATAAGCTGCCAAAGATTTTAGTACAATGGTGCTCTTCCCCATATAATACATATTAGTTTCTATTTGTACAATATTTTTAAGTTAAATTAACAACACAAAATAAAATAAAGGTTTTATCCCAACATAATATTTAAATCAATAATAATTGTTATTAAGCCGTCATCCACTCGAGCGATGGAAATTTCCGGGTTTTCGGT
This sequence comes from Limnephilus lunatus, assembly GCA_917563855.2. Lineage (NCBI taxonomy): Eukaryota > Metazoa > Arthropoda > Insecta > Trichoptera > Limnephilidae > Limnephilus > Limnephilus lunatus. Next base: position 4,598,605 of record OU830599.1, read on the forward strand.
TTTGAGGCTATACCGTGTATTGTGATATCACCTACCAACTGCTGAGTGTGTGAAAATTTTATATGTCTAGATGCATTATAAAAAGATAAATAAGATCAAATATAAATAATATCTAAGACAGATCTGACAAATTTTAAAACTACAAACTTCGATCAATTAAGTCTAGATAAGCCCTACCTAACTAACTTGCCTGTGAATAATGACGCCATGATATTAATGTTAACAATACAACTCTTCATCGTATTCCACCGCCTCGCTCAAAAAGCCTAGAGAAGCCAGTTCCTAAAACACAAAGTTCGTTCTCAAATCCCATTATGTATTATCTGTATTGTGGAGTTGAATTTATCACTCCTACTTGGTATAAACTAGCCGTACACGCTCGCTAAGTCGCTTGAAGAAATAACCCGAGGGCGTTCAGTGTGTGACAAGATGTGGTCTTTTAATTTTAAACAAGCCGTTATGTTTTTTTTTGAACCTGTATGTCAATGTATTAGTGAACGAACCGGGCTACGTGGCATGACGTCAGAAATATTGCTCGACCAAAAGTAATTTCTTTAACATTATTACGTTTATTGAAACGCTGCCTAAAAGACATCTGTAAGGTATATTTTTTTTGTTGTATTCAGATAGCTGACTACATTTTCAAAAATAAAGTCCGCGGTGTGTACCTTGTACAATATTCGGAAGTGGTATATTTTTGTGTTTTAAAAAAATTAACTCGGTCCGGACGGCTGACACACAAATTAGTTTCAGTGTAGATCTTGTAGACCGATAAAAGATACAACACAAAGCACTATGCGATCTGAACGGTGCAAAACAATGCAGGCACTTTTTCATAAATTGGCCTTGAGCCTGCTTTTGCTGGCTTCTTGCGTCATTTTGAATTTCACAGGGCTCGTCTAGATATCATACGTCAATGACTACAAAGCATCATGTTTATTGCTCACGGTCGCAATTAACAAACAGCCTGCCATGTATTCATATTTTGTTCTTTCAAGTTGGTATTCGTAATGTGACAGCACACAACCAATCAAATGTTGTTCAGAGCAGAAAAAATGGCTATTTAACATTGTTCAAATATGTGATTTCTTTAAAAAAAGTATCCGGCCGAAGAAAAGTATTGCTAATGGGAATATTTAATACTGTTTTTGCAATGATCTATATTTTCAACGGGGGAAAACTTTGGCATGTTTACCGTACCTTTGTGCTTATTATTATTATGTAAATTTATCTGCGAATTTGTAATTGTTTAATAATGATGGACCTCGCTGTCATACAAATCAACAACATGTTTTTACAAAATGATAAACAGTAGTTTCACAACTACTTTAGTCAATGTGCAAGGCAAACAGCCAAAAATCAAGTTTATTTTGGGACACAAAATAATAACCACTTGAGCGATAGCTATCCAAATTTAGGTAGGTGAATTTTATAAATTATAAATTAAAGGTTTTAAATTTTTTTTAAAATTTAAAACCTAAAAATATGGGATAAACGGTGGATTTATTGGCTTTAAACCGCAGACGGCCGGCATAGTCCAGCGGTAAGGCGCTTGACTCGCACACCGAAGATTAAGTAAAAATTAAGTAATTTGTAGATAATATGATAGTAATTAAATCGAATGGCTGAATCGAAAACCAAATACCCGGAAATTTCCATCGCTTGAGTGAATGACAACTCAACAAAGTGCCATTTTAACACTCCTTTGAAAAATCTTATTGCTAAATAATAAATATTTATCTTTACCCCATTTATTAATACGTAAAGTTTAACGGCAGAAATTAGTGCAGATGACTTTACCTTTAGCAGAACTTTTGACTTTTTTTTTAATTCAAAATTTGGAACTGAATGACAAAAATGTCAGTAAATATTTGGCTATTAGTTACTGCGATATATACCTAGTGTTATTTTAAAAAGCTCACTGCTACACTAGGTTATAATTATTTTGTATGTGTTATCACTGGGATACCACAATTCCGCTAATGGTTAAGCTTATTAACTAAAAACAGGAATTTTCTGGAATAATGGTTAGTTGAATGAATTCAGAAATCTAAGGGTCTATTTACACTACTATTGTGGGAATGAAGTGGTTATTATTTAAAACACATCATGCGTTATGTAATGGCATGGCACCTGGTTTCAGGTTGGAATATAATGCCTAGCACACAACCAACCAATTAACAGTAGCTAGTAATGGCGTAAGCCATAACGTGTCTGTGATGTAAATTGACACAAGTATATAGGAACATGTTTTAATGAAATGATGACAAGTATGTTCACTACATATCCATTCAGAACGTACGATTAGATGTTTTGCACTGTCGGAGTGCCTCGTTGAATCCCTCGCACAGGGTAAGGTCGGACTGGCCCTGTGCGCACTGTAGGAACTGCTTGATCTCCCAGGCGCAGGGGCCCGAGGGCTCGGTGGAGCCGGGGGGCGCCTGGTACTGCTGCTGCGGGGCCCCACCCTGCTGCTGCACCTGTCCCTCCTCCTTGGAGCCTCCGCTGAACATGCCGGTCAAAGCGTGGCCTGCTACGTGACCCTGGAAATTAAGGTACGTACAATTAAATCACTGCTACGAAGGTTTCTTTAGTAGGTACAAATTGAAAATACATATAAAACACAGTTGAAATGTAGTAGAATTTCAGTAACCAGGCACTTCACAAAACCTGACAGATTACTGAAATTATGGAAGACTGGAAAATAGCTTGTCTTTTATAGTAAATAATTTGAATCGAAGTGTTACATAAAAAAATATATTTGCATTATGGACGTTCAGCTATCCTTAATGATTACTGAACCTACTAAACTCATAACAATTATAAACCCAAATATAAAAGGTAAAAATGTTTTAAACACAGATTTTGGAAGTTACACAACTTTCAAACTTATTTACTTCAAGAAACAACTAATAACGTTTAGATTGATGGTAAAAGATGTATTAAAATTCAATTTTTATTCAAATTTCCTTTTTAAAATGTTTCCTTTGCCGCCATTTTAATTTCTTTCGTATGACATTTGCGAAGTTTCATTTCAATCTAAATAAGCATGAATTACTTAGTTTACCCCAATGACGTTATATATTATAAATAGACTCGTTATAGTCTCACATACTCACAATATAATGTGGAAAGCAAGCAACACTCTTTTGTTTTCAGCGGTTTTCAGTATTATTTCTAAATTCAAAAGTTTATTCATGGGTGATAAAGATAGACAATCAAAGAATGTAAGTATGTGAATGTGATAGATGTATGGTCGGGCGGCTTATTAATTTCTTCGCCGAATACTGATTGTGACCTATGGGTGTGACTGAGATAACAAGATACTCTCACTCGATTACCCAATGGACAGGGAAGGTAAAGGCGGGTAAAACGAGACACACGGGCAAATATTTTTATATTTATTATATGAGTTATCATTAGTAATACAATATTGGTACTATTATAGGAGTATTGTTAAGTACATATTTTATTATACAGTACAGGTTATAGGTTTAAATGATTATACAAATCTAACACCTAGGACCGTTACTATATTACAATTTTCATCAACGACATTATTAAATTAATGAACGCTTTACCCTTTGTACGTTTTACCCCATCTTTCCCAATGGAATAAAAACAAATGCAGGACGCTGTGTGAACCGAACTACTGTTAGTAGGTTGTCCTTGTTATGCTTATGCCACTTTGTGATGCAATGTTCGCTGTCTCCTTTTCGACTATTTGCCGTGTAATTGAAGCATTTTCTCATCACACAGGAGCGCATTTTGGTGCTTTGCAATACAATTTACTTAGTGGTAAGACACGACCTTACTCGATGAGTAGCAGTTAAGTACTAAAGTACTAGAAATAGAGACAGCTACAATCGTATTGTGTTTGGCTTCCCATTTTGAGATTTCTACCCCGTGTCCAGTATTAATGTAATGTCATTGGTTTACCCGAACTAACCTAACTAAGAACCTAATAACCTATTTTGTGCGTAAATAGTTGTTTCTTGTAGTACTTGTTGAAATCAAGTGTGATTTCCATAATCTGTGATTCAAAGTGTGGCGGCTTATGCAAAGACATTAATACTGGATGCGGGGTAGAAATCTCAAAGTGGGAAGCCAAACACAAGACGATTGTAGCTGTCTCTATTCCTAATACTTTAGTACTAAACTGCTACGCGTCGAGTGAGGTCGTGTCTTACCAGTAAGTAAATTGCATTGCAAAGCGCTCCTGTGTGATGAGAAAATGCTTCAATTTACACGGCAAATAGTCGAAAAGGAGACAGCGAAAATTGCATCACAAAGTGACATAAGCATAACAGGGACAACCTACTAACAGTAAGTCGGTTCACACAGCGTCCCGCATTCGTTTTATTCCATTGGGAAAGATGGGGTAAAACGTACAAAGGGTAACGCGTTCATTAATTTAATAATGTCATTGATGAAAATTGTAAATAGTAACGGTCCTAGGTGTTATTAATCTGTATAATCATTTGAACCTATAACCACCTGTACTGTATAATAAAATATGTACTTAACAATACTACTATAATAGTACCAATATTGTATTACTAATGATAACTCATAATAAATATAAAAATATCTGCCCGTGTGTCTCGTTTTACCCGCCTTTACCCTTCCCTGTCCATAGTCTAAGCGAGTGAGAGTATCTTGTTATCTCAGTCACACCCGTGATGTGAAAGCAGTATTCGGCGAAGAAATTAATAAGCCGCCCTACATATATATATCTATGACATTCACACACGTACATTCTTTGATTGTCTATCTTTATCACACGGGAATAAAGTTTTGAATTTAGAAATTATATTGAAAACCGCTGAAAACAAAAGAGTGTTGCTTGCTTTCCACATTATATTGTGAGTATGTGAGACTATGGCGAGTCTATTTATAATATAACGTCATTGGGCTTATGGACATTTAATTTATAAAGTCTGTAGCAGGTATCATTCGGAGGATCAATTTCTTATTGAATTCTCGTTCGGAGGATCAATTTCTTATTAAATTCTCGTTTGCATGTTTATGTTTATAGTATGACGTTTATTGTATTGCATCGTTACATGTTTATTGTATGATTTCTACAAAAGTGATGGACTTTGAACCTTGATAACGTTAAATAAATATACCTGCAAATGTAGGAGAAACTGATTAATATGCTATTAGTCTAGCAGGGCTGACATTAAACAGGCGCAACTTAAATAATAATTATTGTCTGCAAGTTGTAAACACAATTAGTCAGCAATGGCTGTCACTTTTCATAACCTCAAAAAAAAGATTCATGAATTTCAGAGACAATTAGGTCCAAAAGGTATTCCATCCAGTCTCAGGCGTAGTTTACTGTATTGCACCGTTATTGGGATTGCACAACAGGAATTGAGTGGCGTCAAAAGACAGAGTGGATCAATAAGGTGAACTTACGACAGCTGATCCTACGGCGACACCTCCTGCGGTGGCTGCCATTTGCGCAAACATGCTGGGCTGCTGGGGGCCCGCGGCCGGAGCCGCCATGGGAGCTGTTGGTGGTGGCGCTGCTCTGGCAGGTAGATTGGATGAAGGGGCCGTCCTGAAAATCACAACCACGTTTAGAACCAAATAAATTCAGCACTTCATTTTAGCCTAACTTTTTCCATAATAATTACCTCCTGGGTGCCGGAGGCGGGCTTGCTGATCTTCCACGACGACCCATTTTTAATTATATTTGATTTGAGAAGAAAATATTACGAGACGAGCTCTGTGACAGTTCAGTTGATCACTGAAATTTGTTATCTAACGATGTTCACAGATCGGCGCGCAATATACGCTGACTTCAGGTGGCACGATTCGGACGTTCTAGAAAAGTCACGATTCAAAATTCCTATTTGATAAATCACCTGTCTCTTTTTATCTGATACTTTCATCAGAATTGACAGGTAGAACGTAAGTCGAATACGTCTCCATATATTTTTCAGTGACGTAACGTCGACGAAAACACATGATAATTTTGACATATCGCCAACGAAGGAACCGAGAAAATTCGCGTGATTACTGAAATAACATTCTAGTCATGTCCCTAGATGGCACTATACCAAAAAATTAGAAGTGATAAATGGTATTTTCCTAAGAATTTTATTTTGAAATAAGCACCTCTGCCCACATTTTTTCGAACGACTAAAAATCACGTGTTTCATTTTATTTCTTACAACATGACGTAGGAGATTTCATCAGACAATTAATTAAATAATCAGATTGGCTTAAAAGTGAAGACCCGAACCGTTGCATTGGAGCCAAAATTTAATAAAACACATTTGATGCGATTTCACTTCAACAGATGGCTGGTGGAAAATCTTTTGAAGTGAAAATTTGTTTAGCACCGTTGTGATTCGAACCTCGATGAAACGAAAAATTGCGACACTAAAAAGAGACAAACACATACATCTATAGTATTTAGCCTGCGAGAGAATGATATAAGCAGTAATAATCGGTTTCCTCTTTGTGCAATGCTTCGTAGCCTTCCCACTATTGTCTACTTTAGTTTTCTGAAGGTTTCACTTCTGCCAAGTGTGAATTGCACACTCTGTTTTATTTATGTATATGTGCGGAGCCCTTGAGGTGATCCTTCACAAGAACGGCCCTCTACAAATTACCCAATTATTGTTATTCTTAAATAATGAGCTGGAAATTTATGAGACCTCTTCAATCAAGCTGTGCTCGAAGGATAAACCGATAAGCAATATTTTGTTAAATAATTTTTTATGTTTTCTTTCATATGAGTTTTATAATATGTAACAAAAAATTGTTTTTCCGAGGCAGTGGTACTCAACCGGTGGGTCGCTAGACGATCCTGAATACATAATTAGGTAGGCAATATCGCGTTCATTGGTCAAAACATTTAACATATATTTTCGTATCAATGATCAACAGTACCGGATTATCCTTTAGGCAGTGTAGGCAACTGCCTAGGGGCCCCGCATCGGCTGGGGGCCCCACGCCCCAATAAAAAATGACTTGCTTCAATGGTTTGACATGCGTCACTAATTGTCAGTGAACAACTCCGGCACCGATTTTGAAAAAAGTCAGCTTTCAAGATGTTTTAATTTTTTTTATTAGAAGCATTTACAGGTTAATTACATTACATGAATTAAAGAAAACAACAAATTATAGTAATTATAAAATAACCCAATAATTAATGTTCACATCATGCACAAATAATAAAAAAAGTCAGTAATTAAAATAATTTTTTAAACAAAGTTGTTATTAAACAGCATTACTTAAATACTTAGTATCAATGGGGATGTGATTGTAGGTACCGGTTTGTTTTGAGTTTTTTTTTTGCTTTTATTTCTAATTATATGTTTAAAATATAAATGTTGTACAAGCTTTAGTGTGCACTACCTATCTGCTTCCAACTGTTTTTAAGATATTTTTGTTTTTTTATGTATGTTAATAATCGCATGTGTCCTTTTATGAGCAACTAGCTGGTTCCCGGCATGCGTTGCAATGCCATATTCAAATAAATACATTTTTCTCCCGGAATCACCTTCCCGTGCGTCCCCGTTCCCCTCCCGCGTCTAATACTGTCTTACGTTTCTAATACTTACATTTTTAAACTCGTGATATCTTTAGAATGTAATGTCCGAATTGAATAATTCAAAAATTTAAATAAAGGTATTGAAGCGGTCTTGAATATGAAGTAATTTATTTTGATAAGACTAAACCCAAGATACAAATAAAGAGCCTTTTCAAGCGGCGGCATTTTATTTAAATTTTTTAAATAAAAGAACACTTTTTGTGGCATAACTATAATAGTTAGACATATGCTGTGGCGATACTTTTTGTAAATAGTGATGTGTTCTGCAAAGTCGTAGTACATTTTTTTATTCTATCATCAATAGTTTTCGCAGCGCACGCGATGTAAATAATATTTTAGGTAATATATTTACACCTTGGTTACATTATTGGAGTTTTAGTATGGACCCCTATTTAAAAAAAAAATATTATATAGCCTATGTCGCCCAAGGATAGTGTAGCTTCCCAACAGTAAAAGAATTTTTCAAATCGGTTCAGCAGTTTCGGAGCTTATTCAATGCAAACAAACAAACAAACAAATCTTTCCTCTTCATATAGTGTGTTAGATAAAGAGTTATTGTGTTTTATTTTATTACTTTAATTTTTTTATTGAATGGGATGATGGCATACCTTCGTGATGTAGTTAAAAAACAGATTATTTATGAAAAAAATTACGTTAGAAAAGGATAAAGTGCAGTGGCGGACTAAGCCCGTCAGAGGCCCCCAGAATGAGCCCCCCCCACCCCTAGTTTAAGAAGTTGATGTAATTTTACAAGCTTTTTATTCAGTTCACACGGGCCTCTGACACTGGGGGGCCTTTAAAGGCCTCCATGTTCCCTTGATCAAATCCTAAACGAGGCTTTAAGGCACCAGGCACTGTAAATGTCATTTTATGAAAGATGCATTTGTTAATAAGCTCTCACCAAATGTTTTAACGAAATTCGTAAAATTGACGGAGAAACAGCATTTTATATGAAATCGTTTTAAACAGTTTGTATGTTGAATTATCCTTGAACAAAACTTTGAACTCGTTCTTCTAGAAATTACGTTTTTCAACCTGGTTGACAAAATATTAGAAAAACTATACATCTGATTTGTATGCACTAAGTCTTACTATTAGAAAATCTAGTTACTATGGAACCACTTAGGGTTTTTTTTATAAAGGGTTCCCCTCTATTTTTTTTATGAAATGAACATTTTCCACAAAAAATCGAAAATAAAATTCGATGGTCCGCATTTTTTTCTTTTTTTCAGATATCAAAAATCCCCTATGTGGTGCCATAGACACTTTCAAACAGTTTAAGACTTGATGCATGTAAATGGGATGTATAGTTTTTTTTAATATGTCGTCAAACAGGTTGTTATAAAAGTTTCGAGAAAAACGCCTCCATATTTTTGCCGAAGGATAATTCAACATACGTGTATACAAACTGTTTCAAACGGTTTCACATAAAATGCTGTATCGCCGTCAATATTTTGAATTTCTTTAAAAAATTTGGTGAGATCATTTTTAACTAATGCATCTTTCAGAAAATGAAATAAAAAAATTTCAAAGCCTTGTTTAGGATGTGATCAAGGGAACAAGGAGACTTTTGGAGGCCCCAGGACCAGAGGCCCGGGGCGGGCCACCCCTTCCACCCCCCCTCCCCTCCTCGTTGGTCTGATATTGGTAAAGGGCCCCCGAGACGTGCATTGCCTAGGGGCCCCGACATCCGTTAATCCGGTCCTGATGATCAACGAACCGGTGGATGCAATTTTTAGGCATAAGTTGTTTTTAATTTTTTGTCTAGCTTGTGGTTTTCTAGATCTTATAAATATATTATAAGTTTGTACAGCGCTCTTGAGGTGATTTTTCACAAAAAACGGTGCTTTATAAATCATCCAAATATTATTATTATTATAATGATATGGGCACATTATGTGTTGCGGTCCTTTTGAAAATTGCTTTATCTGGTATGGTTTTCACAAGTGGAGCGGATGGGTGTAGAGGTGAGTGCCAGGAGAATGGATGATCTGGAAGAAAGGGCAGCGATGCTTGGGGAAGCCCGAGGGAGACTTGACAGGATCCACTAGAACTGGGAATGAAGCATGAGTGTGGAGGGATGCGAGTGGTGCGGCGGTTTGTCCCCTCTGCATGAAGATTACTAAGATCCAAGAAGAGTCAGAAAGAGGAAAAAAATCAGACGTAAGAAGAGTCAATTCGAGCCAAGAAGAGACTAGATGATACGAGAAGTCACAAGACGAATCACAAAGAGCCAAGAATAGACTAAAAAGGACAAAAATAGGCAAGATGGGTCGGTGAGCAGTTGGAAGATTCAAGAAGAGTCAAGAGGAGACAAGACGAGCCAAGAAGGGGCGAGAAGATACAAGAAAAGCAAGAAGAGGCAAGAGGCAAGAAGATCCAAGAAGAAGCAAGAAGTACTAAGAAGAGACGATAAGATCCCAGAAGAGATAAGAAGAAGCAAGAAGAGAAAAGAAGAAGGAAGGCATAAAGAAAGGGAAAAAATGTCATTACGCTCAATCTATTCCTTTATTACTGTCCATCCTAAATTCCAATATTGGCTTATAAGGTTGCTATGTATACCGGTCGATTAAACTCCAACCTCCTTCCCATTGTCAGAGCACGTATTCCAAGTCCTAACAAATCATGCTCCTGGCTGGGGGGTACAATAGTATCGTATTGTATTCTTCGTAAATATACAATATTTGATAATTTTCATATTTCTTGATACGTCGCGGTCGACTCGATAAACTGTGATCAAAGTAACACAACATTATGATGTCATTGTCATGTTTTGTTGGTCAGATTTATGTGGTATTGACACGCAGAAAGAACCTACCACATAGTATAGCCACATCCATTCCCACTCGCAATTTGACAGATAGCATTTTAAGTGTCAATTGACTCAATGTCAATCAATGATAGTGTTTAATCTTATCTACAGTCTGTATGACGAAATAATAATACATCTAAGAATAATCAATAAACAGGGTTCCGCGTCCTCTTTAACACGAACCGTCGCAATCATCGGATCAATCAAATGTCAGTTTATGATAAAAAATACATTCATAATAATAATATAAGATACCTACGTCAGTAATCTGTATTAATAATAAATACATTTTTCCAGCATGATTCAAAATAGATTTTTAAGATACCTTAACTTCCGCTCTTTTCGATCTCATGTTAGTAGGTGGGTACCTAATGAAGACACTGCAAAGTTCTTCAATATACAGACCTTAACTTGCAGAAGAAATATAGCAGATTCGGTAATGTTATTTAAAATTACACATAAAACTTAATCGATAGTCCTGATCTTCTTCAACACCTAACTTTCCATGTTACAAATCGCAACAGCAGACAGTCGCTTACTTTTAATCTTCCTCTTTGCAAGAGCAACACTAAACTCATTTAACTTGAGTTATTACCTACCACATTGACATTTTTAACTCGACTTTACGTGACGAAAACCCTCTAAGCAACATGACTCAAACTAGAAAGTTTAATCCCTATGATGAGAGGCAAATATCTAATAATCATAATCCTATGCTCCTCCTCCCTACCCCCTGTTATATATTGTAACTAAAAAAAAAAAGAAAACGCTCTTACACTGTCATACTTAATCATTCACTATCACCAGTGGAAAGTTCATAATTGGCATAATTAATTAATAAATAAAATAAATAAAATAAATAAAATAAATAAAATAAATAAAATAAATAAAATAAATAAAATAAATAAAATAAATAAAATAAATAAAATAAATAAAATAAATAAAATAAATAAAATAAATAAAATAAATAAAATAAATAAAATAAATAAAATAAATAAAATAAATAAAATAAATAAAATAAATAAAATAAATAAAATAAATAAAATAAATAAAATAAATAAAATAAATAAAATAAATAAAATAAATAAAATAAATAAAATAAATAAAATAAATAAAATAAATAAAATAAATAAAATAAATAAAATAAATAAAATAAATAAAATAAATAAAACAAATAAAATAAATAAAATAAATAAAATAAATAAAATAAATAAAATAAATAAAACAAATGAAATAAATGAAATAAATAAAATAAATAAAATAATTAAAATAAATAAAACGTATACAATATATAAAATAAATATACTTATATTTATAATATACTTAAATATACTTATATTTATACTTAATTTTTAATGTACAGGGTAACGCGCAACAGCTAATGGCTTTTCCGTTCCGTTTGGCCTACATAGAGGCTGCGCTTTCTTACCTCACGTTCAAGACCATTTCAAGACTGTCTTCGGGACCTCGGGCAAAATGCAAGACCTTCTGAGGACTGCTAAATACAAGTTTCTTCTTGAAATAGATGTAACTGCGGAGTTAGCTGCTCACTCTCAGTTCTCAGAGACTCACAACAGAACTCACAGTGTGACAATACAAGGTGTATGGATTATAGAGGCCAATCGGAACAGACCGTAACAGAAAGGGTTTCAGAATATGAACGATTGTAAGCGCATGCAACTCGGTCATCCGGATAAATCCATGATAGCCGACCAATTCTCTGATACCCACGGACCCATTGAGATTGTATATGTTACTGTAAAATCCCGAACTACGGTAAATCCTAAGATTTACCAACTCTTAATGGTAAAAGTCCGAACCGTTCTATAATTATCGTTCATTTACCTAACCTAACCTAACCTAACCTAATCTAACCTAAATTCTAATGGTAAAAGCTCGAAAAAATCGTTTCTTATTTAAATATTCGTAGAACGGTTCGGACTTTTACCATTAAGAGTTGGTAAATCTTAGGATTTACCGTAGTTCGGGCTTTTACAGTAACATATATGTATATATACATCAATGCACGAACCATTTATTAGGATTTTACACTAAAGTACTGGCAAGGCAAGGCTAAAAACCCATTTAACCCTTTGTTTCACACCGTGTAAAGACAGTACCATAAATATACCAAACCACCCACGACAGTACGTACAATTTAGTTTTTAGAAGGTTACTAATAACAAAATGGAATATTAATTTGTGCGTAAGCCGCCGCATTTTTAAGCACGGAGTATGGAAATCACACTTCATTTCAATAATTAACACAAGAAACAACTATTTACCTTCACAAAATAGGTTGTTAGGTTCTTAGTTTAGGTAAATTAAGTAATTCATGCGTATTTAGTTTGAAACAAAACTTCGCAAATGTCAAATCCATACAAAACAAAAATGGCGGCAACGGAAGTTTTTAACTTTGATTGAATAAAAATCGAATTTTAATGCATATTTTTTCCGTCTATCCGGACTGAAACCGATGTTTCTTTTGGTTATTAAGTTTAAAAACAGTTTACTTCTTAAAATCTATGCTTATTAAAAGTGTAAAAGTGTAAATGCGGCGGCTTTGGCACAATTTACCAATGGAATATTTCTGTTGGCTACACTGGACTTCGGTGTATCAGCGCATTCAGTTTGACAATGGGTGGTTGGGTATATTTTTTCAAAGGAGCACGAACTTGGGTGTGTGACATTAAATAATATTATTATTAAACGATAAACTGTAATACATTTTTTTTTTTTTTTTACATTAACTCCACACAGGAGGCCCTGAGGAAAATAATTTCCATCAGGGCCTATGTCATCTTTGAGGATGCTGTGTGGAGGGTCTTTTTGAGGAAAGGAAGGAGTGAACATGGGTCTTGAAGAGACCCATGTTGTAGGAGGGAGGAAACACAGAGGCTGGTAAATCGTTCCACATCCGAGCTGTTGAACTCAAGAACGAGTCGTAAAAACGACCCGTTCTCATGTGACTAATGTCAACCGTGTACAAATGTTGGGCGCGTGTTTGGCGTGTTTCCCGACTATGCACCGGTGCCGAGGGGATCAACGACGCTAGTTCCTCGGAGCATTTTCCATTGTAATACCGGTAGAACAAGGACAGCATTCCCACCTGACGCCTGTGCTCTAAAGATTGCAATCCGTCTGTTAAGATGGGAGAATCTATCAAACGGACCGCCCGTTTCTGCACAAGGTCAAGGGTTTTTAAAAGGTATTTTGGAGCTCCAGACCAGAGGTGGCTGCCAAATTCAACCGTGGGGTGCACTTGCGATTTGTACAGGGTTAGCAGTTGTGTACTATTAAAGTATCTGCGGGCCCTGTACAGTACGCCCAGTTTCTGAGAGGCTAATTTAACTCTGGTTTCGATGGAGCCCCCATACCTGAGCTGGTCACTTAGAGTAACACCAAGCATATCAATGGAGGTCCTGTTCGGAAGAATGCTTCCATTGAAGGAGACTAGATTATCATTTCGATCCCTTTTAGACGTTATCAAACATGATTGGGTCTTTGAAACATTAAATTCGACGAGGTTATTCTTACCCCAAGAGAAAACACTCTCGAGGTAACCGTCCATTCTCTGCCTCAAAGCCCTCCGAGCTATTGGGGTTTGTGTGCCCTTTGGAGGCTTGTCAAACAAAAAGCTATCATGGACTGTACTGTCATCCGCGTAACAATGAATCGGTGCACATGACAAGAGGTCGTTGATGTGCAACAGAAACAAAGTCGGAGACAGAACCGATCCCTGTGGGACGCCAGCATTTATCGAATGCGAGGAAGAGGTGAAACCGTCAGCAACCGCCTGAATCGACCTCCCCCTCAAAAAGTCGGCAATCCACGCACACAAGGATGCGGGAAGTCCGTACGAACGCAGTTTGTTGACAAGCGCTCGATGCCAAACCCGGTCAAAGGCCTTGGAAATGTCCAGTCCAACCGTTTGGGTCTCACCAAAACGTTCCAGGCACCGTCCCCAAACATGCGTTACATACGCGAGAAGATCACCGCACGAGCGGTTCCGCCGGAATCCGTATTGACGGTCGTTAATAATTTTGTTCTTCTCGAGGTATGTGAGCAGTTTGTCGTTGATCACACGTTCCATCACTTTTGACAGGACAGATGTGATCGCTATGGGGCGGTAGTTGGCTTCTTTGGAATGGGGTGAATGATCGCTTTTTTCCAACCAGAGGGCACAGAGCCAGACTTCAGGGACATCTTGAAAAGCTTCGTCAAAATTGGAGTTATTTCTACAGCGCACCTCTGCAATACCAGGGCAGGAATTCCGTCAGGCCCGCTAGCTTTTCTAACATCAAGCCCTCGTAAGACTTGAAGTACATCCCTATGCCGGATCCTCAGCTTTTTCATACGAAAACCGCAATGAGGAACCGACGGCGGGGTAGCACCTTGATCATCGAGGGTCGAGTTTTCCGCGAACATTTTGCCTAATAAGTTAGCCTTTTCGGCGGCGGTATTTGCTAGAGAGCCGTCAGGTCTGGTAAGAGGTGGCAGACTGGGTTTGCAGAAATTGCGACCTATTGAGCCCGCAAGCGACCAGAACGCTCTGCTACCGTGCGGGCAGGCAGCCAGCTTTCTGCTGATCTGCATGTCGTGCTCGAATTTTGACCTGTTAATAATCCTCTTGCATTCCTTTGCCATTTTGTTATATACTATTCTGTTTTCGGACGTTCGAGATGTGTTGTAGGCTCGGTAAGCCGCGTTTTTTCGTCGCACTGCTTCGGAGCATTGTCGACTGAACCACGGCTTTGAGCCCACACCAGTTTCTTTGACAGTGGATTGGATGAAGCCATCCATAGCGGAGGTGATGACTTCACCATTTTCCTGGGCACATCTTGAGGGATCCGAAGTCCGAAAACAGACAGCTGATCACGGGAAAGCATTGAAATGAGCCCGCAGACCAAACCAATCTGCTGATCTATAGTGCCACACTTTTCTCTTCAGCCGCTCGTTTGAAGTGAAGAAGAATACAGTAAGAAAGTGTGTTCATCATACTGTAATATATTATACAGTATTACAGTTAAATCAGTTTAAACCCTGACATCTACACATTATATTCAGTAAGGTAGTGTGTTACATAGTGTATTTATCATTTTTTAATACTTAAGGCGATCCACTAGTACAGGAAAAAATCGAAATCGGAATTCACGCCCTTTTATGGGAGGAGTTTAAAAATACTTGAGAAAAAGCTTTTGGAAAGGTTGAAGATATTTTTTTTACATGTTGATTTCGTAAAGGCCTGTAAAAACATTAATTCCTTTTTTATGCATTGTTTATTGTAATAAAACGGAATTTTAAAATTGATTTCACGAAAATAAGCGGCGCGGAGCATAACACGTCTTCTCTCCGCTCCGTTCGGAGGAGTAATGACAATGACAGAAAATCGGGGCGGCTGCCAGTCGTTCTTCGGTGGACGATATAAGGTTCACTTTGATATAACAAATTCGTCAACTGCCGTATTGTCGCCGTGATGTCAAAAATACCAACGCGAAAATGCATATTATATTTTATTTTGTGAGGTTCGGGCGTAAATATAATTTTTTTTGCGATAATTATATAAGAAACTGAATTTGCCACATTATGCAATAAAACCATATCCGAAAAAGTGTTTATAAGTAGGAGAGTTTTCAGTTAAAAATGTTTTTTATAGACCTAATAATTTATTTTTTTCTAAGCTTATTAAAAGACTTATTAAAAAAACTGAATGATATTTTTAAGGGCCAAGGTATGTTCTACACGCAGTATTTAATTGAAGCATCTATAATACTTCTAAGCGGTCAAATTTTCAAAACTAAAACATACGATTTTGTATGATTTTGCATTATTTAGTATGGCTTCATCTTAAAACATTACTTAATAAGAATGATGGGTTATGGAGGCTATTTCCAAGATACCAATAATGTGACCCTCACAGTCCAACAAAGAACAAAGCACACCACCACCTTAGATTATTTTTTGTTGTGTGTCAAATTTATCACCCTTTTTTGTTTGGGTTGAAAACTTTTTCCAAAATGTTCGTATTTCACAAAATAAAACGTTCATTTGTAGATAGGTAGAGCATAGAGCATATTATTTCTTGAAACGTCTACAAATAATTTTAAAATTAAATATTTAAGATATAACACTGTGATTTGATCTTCTCGGTAATAATATCAATTTCCCTCGAAATAAAATATAACTGCGTATGTACCTATTGTACCTTGTATTTTTCGTGGAATTGCTACTAAATCCAAGGCATGGTGTGTTTTTTATTGCATCTTTATCAAACACGGGCCGCTCCTTTAATTCTCTTTCTGGGAAATCAAAATTCTGAATAAATATTTACATATCGCAAATCAGCGCAGTTTAAAAAAGCACCAGAAGGTTTTTTAGCCAATAACCGCAATATAAATGCGCCAAGTAGTGACAACAATTTTGGTGATTGTCTCCAACAAGAAAAGACGCGTATAGTTTTTTTACTACCAATCTAAACGGATGTTCTTCTATGAATCGAAGGAAAGCAGCAGTTTCGATTTCTTAATTTTTACATACTATAATTAATTTTATTTCACCTTTTCGCACCTACCACGTCTTTTGTGTAATATTATGTTGTCAGCTTAAAAGAGGCGCTGTGTTGCAATATAATGAGCTTATAGGGAATTCTGACTGCAAGTTACAAGGCTGTCCGAAAGGTGAGCTCTAATGCTACGCACACATATGCTCATTAGTAGCAAAAGAGCATGCTACTAATGGGCAATTGCTACCAAATAGCATGTGTGTTATGAACTCAAATGAGCGTGTTCACAAATCAAGAGCCGTTAGATTTGTGAGCATGCTCATTGGATTCGCGGGTGGAAGAGGAAGTCTCCAAGCACGTATGAACAGGATAGCTTGAGCATGCTCATATCGATCCGATCTTAGTTCGCGCCTGTGCATTCTTCGCAAAAATATCCAAAATGGCCCGCTGGAGAGACGAAAAAAACATTGCTTTTCGTGATTTATTATGGGAATCACGAATGTATTTGGAACACAAGGACATTAAAATATCCACAATAGATTTCTGAATTCCCCAAAACGAAACCACATTCTTTTAAAATTAGCATTTATTTTTTAATATTTAGTCATTTTCGGATGTGTTGACATCTTGGATCCAAATCAACCGTTTTATTTTCTTTCATCAGAAGATTCTTAAATAATAATTGCGTTGAAAGCAATAAGATTATTTTGTTCAGTTCTTGGCGAATGGAACTGACTCCATTTGTTGTTATTTGTTTGACATGAGCAAGCTCATTAAAGAGCATGTGTGTTCAATTGTTGGCTTTGAGAACACGCATTCATGAAAAAACTCAAACCAAGCTTACTCATTTATGAGCAAATCTGTAAATGAGCACGCTCATAAGCCGGCTCATTAATGACCATTAGTGTGTCAATTCCATAAAGAATAAAGGATGTAGCGCCAGAGCTCATTGGTCTAGTGCAACGTGCAACTGAATCAAAGGGGATTAATGAAGGTTTTTGGCAATAATAACATCAGCCGCACAGCTAAACAATTTCCGCTGTGATAAAATTCCGTGAATTCACAATGAAGCATATCAATTTACCGATATGCAATGAATGTCAGATATGTCATTGTCATCGTACTATGTTGTGACAGATGAATAGTGTTTACCTGCCTCACTTGTCTAAGGTCATTACACCAGCCTTCACCATTCTACAATCATTTTTAACGAAGATTGCAACAATTGATGCACATGCAATTTCATTAATATTTGTAATTTCCATCCACGTGTAAGGTCCATCCACGCGTATACTGCAACTGCACTTTGTATTAATTAATATCTACACTAACTCCAAACAGGTTTCCCTAATATTAAATTTAGTTTTGAAAGGAAGTATTTCAGCTCTATTATTGATTTATGTTTTGAAATTTTTGACAAGAAAGATAAAATAAAACGCGTGGTCCTCAAACTAATTATTAAGACTCGGCATTCCGAATTTCTTCCGATTTATAACACATTTTTTTTTGAAAACATTGTTTTTTTTTAGTTCTTAAAAAATTATGTTATTTTCGAAGATTATGTCTATACAAAAAACTGAGCAGAAAAGGTGGAATATGAAATTCCCTCGATAGAAAAAAAATTCGAAGTACGCTCCGAAAATTATTAAAAACACATGTTGTTCAATTATTTAACATGTTTTAGGTATGAAAAATTCACAGTGTATTTTTAAATGTTACTTTAGACTATATGTGACCACACTTTACAGACAGTTATTTAATAAAATAGTAAAAAATCATGTTGCTTTTGAAAATTTAATATTGTATTTTATAATAAAAGTCTCATGATAATTTTGTTCTGTTTTGTTACAATATTATAAACCTTCCTGTTATCACTGTTCTCAATAACACCATGTTACACTCTTTTGTATGGATTCACGTTTTCATCCTCTTTGGGCGTGAGGGCTTTAGACTTTTTCTTGCGCTACTTTAAACGAGTCAAGTTTTATTAAAATTTTTCATAATTTTCATTTATTAATAATCGGTTTTTTGATATTCGCTCGCTCCCTCCAACATTCGTATTTACATATCTCTGTTTCAAACCATGCCTTCTTCTTCTTGAACTTAATACGTACTACGAAGCCTTAAAGTCCTTAGGGACGCAGCTTTTGGGGTAATAATGCGTAAATCCATCAATAAAATTAAATAATCGAAGACTTTGTTTGTAATGATTATAAGCAGAAATAGCTTATTTTCCTACATAGAGTGTGTAACTACCTCAAAGTGTACCTTCCAGCGTAGAATGGAGACAAAGATACGCATACTGATATAATATTGTAAATTATGTAAATTGAATATAATACTTGTAAAATAATAGAGCTCATTCAGCCCATCACAAAATAGCCAGCCGCAACCGCATTGATTTATTGACCGATTAAGTCTGAAAACGTGTACAAAGTACATAATATAAGTAAAACGCAATACGCACGTATTACCTATGAAGTATGGATTGTATGGAAGCGAGAGGAGTGGCGTACATCGATCTTTAACCCGGGGCAAATCGTTGCTTTTATGGACCTTTAGGCGCTTTTAGTATTCTCACGTTTACAAAAAGGCAACAAACAATAGTAATGTAATGCTGCAGCTCTTTCTTACACATTAAAAAATGTTGAGATAAAAGATGAGACGCACAATGTACGTATGTCTGTTTCCTCCAAAGTGCTACATTTTCCATTATTATATATATCTACTAGCTGACCGGAAAACGTTGTTCTGCCATATAAATTAAATTTAAATGAGGCGGACGCAGCGTCATCTGTCATTCAACAACATAAATAATACGTACGACGGTTTAATTTGTTCATACAAAAATACTAAAATCACGATTAAAAAATGGGAGGGTGGGGGTAGGAGGTTAAAAATTTGGGGTTATAAGTATTTTTTGATACCAAATAAAAAATAAAAAATTCTGTCAAAAAAATTGAAAAAAAAATCTGGATAGTGACACCCTAATCACCTAGCGGTATGAAATATACTTTACGATCTATTCTCATACCTACCAAATAAATATTTAAAAAAAATCATAAAAATCGGTCCAGTCGTTTCGGAGGAGTGCAACCGCAAACACACGACACGAGATTTTTAATTTTTAGAGTGATACATATACATATAGTTGGACATCTGAAGCAGTGAAATTTGAGCAGTTGAACTCGTCATCAGTTCGGACCATGGACATCTTCTGTCTGAAATTTCTAAGTAAACGAAATAATTTCAGTTCGCAGTGCCGCCAGTTCCGTCATGACGAAATATCAGCTTTGAAATATTTTGAACGCTGGGAAAAACAGGGTGGTTAAATATTGTATGCTAGTTCAACGTTTTCGAAGAGAAAACTTCTTTAGCACCGTTGATATTTGAAACTCGATGAAACGGAAGCGAGCGACACTAAAAACAGACAAAAACATACATCTATAGGATTTAGCCTACGAGACAATGAGATAGCAATAAAATATTTATTTAGTTCACGGGTACTCGTTTCCAATACCATACGATAAATCCACAGCCCCACGCAAGTCTCCTTTGGTGTAGTGGTATAAAGCACCTGACGAACCTCAGCGGCCAGGTATTTAGCGAACCAAGGATCGAATCCTAAGAAATATTTGTAAAATCAATATCCAATCTTCAAACCACTCCAAAATGAACAGGCAAAAGAAAACACAACAGAAAGCGACATCTAGCGACACCGAAGAAGAAAACACAAATACGAATAAGGTGACCAAATGTATAGAAAAGGTGAACTGGAATTCGAGTGTGGTGCTTCGTAGCCTATCGGTCTCCTCTTCGTGCGGTGCTTCGTAGCCTCCCCACTCTTGTCTACGTTAATATTCTACCGCGTGTGAATTTAACACTCTGATTTTTTCCCACTATTAAAAGGGCTGCACGCCACTGGTATACGAATTAATTACAATGTAAATGTGGGCAGTAGATACCAGTAATGGTGGGTACCTAAATTACAATAAACAAGGCTTCAAAACAACACAATATATGGCTTTATCTGTTGCTAACCAGTTTCAACCGGTAAACATCGATTAGATTACTTTAACTGCATCAATAAATTATCAAATGTCATTACTAACCTACCTGCCTGATGACCATTGCCTAGTTGCCACTGCCTACTGCCACTGCCTACAGTGCCTACTTCTGTAGACCTGCTGCCCGAACTTGCCATCGGCTCTCCAAGTATTGACCGTTCTGTACTAGAGCCTAGACTAGAGTATACGTAGAATGGATTGTTTTAATGGATATCCATCGAGTTTAATGCTTATCGTGAAAATTAAATGAATCTAACTAACTGACCATCACACCAATTTCCCGCACCGCTAGGCAAAGAGGACTGACCAGTTCTCAATTCCTCAAACTTACTTTTCTGTTATGCGACTCTTTTCAGCATAACAGAAAAGAGTCAGCATAATAATGCGGACTCTTTTCTGTTATGCTGACTCTTTTCAGTTATGCTGACTCTTTTCTATTATGCTGACTCTTTTCTGTTACGCTGGCTCTTTTAAATTCTGTTCTGTTATGTTGACTCTTTTCTGTTACGCCCCCTCTTTTAAATTCTTTTCTGTTATGCTGACTCTTTTCTGTTATGCTAACTCTTTTCTTTTATGCTGACTCTTTTCTATTATGCTTATTAATGACTGTTATGCTACTCGAGTATTTAATTCCCTTATCGAGTCTTTACCAGGAGCTCTAGCACGGTGAAATCGATTATTTTACTATATCGGATAGATAGGCGTAACTTCCGATGATTTTATGTCGATATCCCTAGCACAGTTTCATTGTTGATAGCCGAACCGATATTGACAGGGAATAAATAAGAAGTCGATACACACGATATACTGTCGGATCTGTCCACGAATTCACATTCCGAAATCTCAAACGCCAATCAATTACGTAAAAATATAAATAATTTTACAATGTTGAACTGAAATACTTGCCTAAATGTGCATTGGCAGTCCGCATTTGATATTAAACGAAGTTAATTAGTTCGTGAGGTCTTTATTCATATTTATCAAGATCGAACTGAATAAAATGATCGCGTTTTAGGTGCATTATTTAAGATCGCCAACACGACTTCTTTCAATTCTAAGAGATTCATCAGTTCAATACGTTCATTGAATAAGCCAGCAATTTTGCATGACGAACGGCATAATCCAAATAAATGCGTATATTGACATACTATGGAAGCCGGGATAAAACTTATCAATCGTCGTCGTCGGTCGGAATATTTCTTACAAATTGTTGACCATAATCGCAAATATTGATAACTGATAATGATAATAGATGACGGATTTGGTCAATAATATTTTTCATAAAGGGTTATTTCGATCCAAGCTAGCCCTCCAGGCGTCCCCAGCTGTTCTCTCCCATATCGTACATTCTCCTCCTTTACCGATTTACTTACTTTACTTTACTCCTTTATCAATTCATCAGCTTCACTTTCAAACCATACAAGCATCTCTAGCAATATTATATCGGATCTTATCATTCAATTTTGAAGAGCCGTTTTAATTCAGCAAAATTCAAATATCCATAAAAATTGAAGGATGTTTATTTCACACGAAAATCACAGTTATACTACGCCTACCGATTAGCAGACATGATGGCTGCTATCTCAGAGGTGATTCCGGTTTTACTGAAGGATAAGGAATTGTCCTTAATCTTAAAATTAATAACCCTTTCGCTTGCATTCGAGAGAACTGGAATCGCAGTTAACAAAAAATCGTTTATTTTAAGCTTAAGGCTCCGTGGAAAGCGTTCAAAAAGAAGAAAAAGATGGTTTAAAAGTGAGATATGTAAATACGAATGTTAGAAGGAAATATAGAAAAAAACTTATTATATTTAATATCCGTAAGCGAAGATGTTTAATAAAGCACGATTTATTATTTATTCTTCTTTTTCTTTCGTATGGTGGGGGATCAGGGGGAAACATCCAAACATCTAGTCCTGCGAGCCAGTCTAGGGCCTCAGGCGTTGCCCTGTGGACCTCATCAATCCCGCCGGGGAATGAATGAAGCAAGCATTCGATGACCACATGTTCGGTGGTCTGCACCGCACCGCATTTACATCACATTCCCGACTCTTTAAGGCCTCATCCCATCTATACATCATGTGAGCTCAACGGCTACGGGAGCACCTTATCCTAGACGGTCCAGAGTTTGTGAGGCAATGAGAACCCAGTGGGGTCTTGAACGAGATGGGCGTTTTTGACGTTGGCCGATTGCCACTCAAGCTTCCACTTATCTTCTATTATTCTATTATTTATGATAAACGAAAAATTTAAGTGGCATCTGAAAAAACGCTGAGTATTTTAAAACCCATACAAGAATATCATACCTAGATGTGTTTTAAACGAGGGTCGGTGTGGTCTAGCGGTAGGGCTCTTGACTCGCAATCCGATTAATTTGTGTTATTTCACAATTAATTCATTTAAAATAATATATAGTATATTTACGACACGTTTCAGAGTGAAAGATACTCTCAGTATCGCCCTGGTGTAAGATCACATGCAGAATTGAAACGTTTCTTAAAATGGCTTTTAGCCGTGTTTGGTGACCAGATCTGAATAGCCAGGTACTTTCGCACCTTCCCCTTCCTCATCTCCTTCCCCTTTTCGCTACCTTCAGCCTCACAACATACACCAATCGGGGATGCCATAACCTCACTGGCTCCAGACGGGAGCAGTTGGGACTCTTGTCAGGTATTCATATAAAAAAAAACGATTTTCGGAGCATACTTTGCAATTTTTTCTATCGAAGGAATTTCATATATCTACTTAAATACTTTTTCGGCTCAGCAAATGTACGAATATTATCTTAAAAAATAATATAGGTAAGTAATATATTAGTTCTAAAATAGCAGAAATATTCTCAGGTACAACCATAATCGTCCCTCTAGTAACATTCTCTCAAGTAAAATCTATTTAGAATCTTGTTGAGTGTAATGAAAATTCTCATTTAGTTTGCTTTATATACCCCTGTTTGTTTTTTTCTAGGTACTAAAAAAAAAAAAAAAAACTTTTTTTAAATATATTACCCACGCACAGGCTGCGCCTTAGTGGGTTCCCACATTATTGTTATGATTTTCAAATATGTAAAATAAATTGTAAAATATGGGAAAAATAAAGGAATTAAAAAAAAAAAAAAAAAAAAAAAAAGTTCAGAGTTCGAATATCTGACAGTACGAATATCCAAAAATGATTGCGCATCTTCACCGTCCGGTGTCCGGTTGTAGTAACATTGTGTGGGTATTTACACACTGATTCACACTTTCATTCGCACATTTCTTTACCAATATTTACATTTCCAATCATTTGTCGAATGGTTTCCATGACACCATTGACATTTTTATCGCGTTTATTGGTCACAGTTCCAGGTCAAGGTCGACTATCTCACTGTGTGTTGGGCGTTGTGTGCGATACGCGATTTACTCACTTAGTACACTCTGCTTCTGCCTCCTCCGTAGTACAATGGACGGACAATTTGGTTTGTTTCGTATTTCCGTGTTTGTCGGAGAAAGCTAAAAAAATTATATCAAACTTCACCAACCTTCAATAAGATAGAAGAAATTGAAGAGAGACTGTTACTCGTTGCTATCGGATTTGTTTATGTAATATAGAACAGGTGTGCTCAAACAGTCGATCGCGACAGGTTTTGTAGGTAAGTCGATCGCGGTCATTATTTTGTATCTATTTTTATTTACATAAAAATCTACGATAAGAGGAAGAAAATTAATTAATACATAATTAATAATATACTACACCCTGCGGGCGGCTTTCAAATTTAGTGTAATTTAATTCTTCGCAGAATTTAGTGAAGTTCCCTAGTTTTTCTCCTTTATATGTACAAAATCAATTATGAGAATGTGTACAAAAATTAGCTCGTCACGAATGTACCTATTAATTTTTCTATTAAATTAAAAACCATTTATGAATGCCTACGGAACTTATGTATGTAAATACCGACCGGTTTCGCTTAACACAAGCAAAGAAGATGCTTGTGCTAAACCCTGAAACTGAGTTTAATTTTATACCCTGAAGATGCTTGTGTTAAGCGAAACCGGTCGGTATTAAAACAATAGAATTAATAAATCGTGGTTACAAATAATATTGTTTTATTTTAATTTCTACTAAGTAACCAACTCCCATTTTAACTACGAAACGTACTGCCACTCAGAACAAAGCCGCCGAAATTGAATACTTTGACATAAAATTGGAGTTTCTTCTCCCAGACGTCCCCTATAGCAATTTTTAACCAAATCGGTTTGAGAACTCTAAAATTTCAATATTACCATTTAAAAATAATACTCGTGTATCATTTTTTGTTGTCAAAGGGCACGGCTCAAATAGGCCACTTGCATCACATTTAAAATAAAATCCGGTTTAGGCAAATATTCTAAGACATCCAGTATTTTTTTTTTAAATCGTATTTTTGAAACCCTGGCGATTTTTTGAAAATTTCAATCCGAAAAATCAGACCATTTTTTATAAACCGGAAAGACGGGACATAATTTTATGGGTGCGAAAAAACGATAATTACATAGCCGAAAATCATTTAAAAAAAAGAACGTTTTCCACACGAATAGCAATAAATTGTACGGGGTTCTGTAAGTAACATCTGTAAAAACACCGCCATCTTTATCAAAAAATCAAACCAAAGGATAAGTTCGCATAGAACAAACAATAAATCTAGTGAACCTTAAACGCAAATTCAAAAATTCGCCGGAAATCAAAGTGTTGCCATATAAAAAAAATTTATCAGTGTGGAATTTTACAAAATTAATGGAACATAATCAGAGAAGCGACATTTTCATATAGTGACGTCACGAGCTCAAACAATCGATTTATTCATTTAAAAATAAAAAAACTGTACGTTTCTAAAAAATTTAACTAACATTATCGTAATCTTAGTAAAAAAATATATCCACACGATTTTTTTCAAGTCGTTATAAAATCCATGCAGGTGGCCTATTTTCGAATTTTTAAAATCCAAAATAGCCGGGACAAAAATCCTTGACCTGAATATCTTCGTAGATGAAGTTGAATTCATAAGAACATGGATAATTTTTTTCTTTTCAATTTTTATATTTGATTTTCGAAAACGTTGTTTGGTTATCTTTTGGGTTTTGTTATTTGAAGTTGGATAATTTTTCATATTGGGAAATTTTGGATCTTGGAAAAATGCTGTAGGTAAAGAATTGTCATTTATCTTTTTGTTATTATGTGAACCTTAGAAATTTTTATTTTTCTTTAAAAAAATCTTCCTTTAGAAAATCGGAAAATTTTTACCTAGGAAAATTGGTGAGGAAATGAGCTAAAAATATGTTTTGGTCTATGTGTATATACATATATTATACTATACAATACAAATCCTATAATCTATGGAAACATTATTTTAAACTAAGAACAAATAATGTGATTACCTCATTACTCATTCTCATTACTAATAGGCACTGTAAGCTAGGTTCAAACTACAATTTGTTTTGTTTAGATTTTATATTGTTGAGATATTTCTTGTTTATATTATAAAACGTGAGCAAACATTGTGCACATATTACAGATAATATAATAAATAATATTATTACGTGGGTAATTATACACCCACTACTCTTTTATCTAGAGCAGGCATGCCCAACTCACGGCCCAAACGAATATTTTTATGCCACCCAAAATAAAGTTTTCAATTTCTTTGTATTGGATATTGGTATTCATTAAAAAAAAACGTTCTCCTAAATTTATCACATTTATATAATTTCTGCTAAATTAGAACTTTCTTGTTATTAGACCTCGGAATCTCGATGAGGGTTTCGATTTATAGCCAGTTCCAACCAGTGTTTATGTTTTTCGCACATTTCTCGGATGTAACTAATCTGATTTTATAAGTGGAGGGTGAGTGCAAAGGACACACATGGGCGCGTTTATTGTCAGTTTATGACTTTCTAGCATTGATGGTCGCGGTTTCACAATAATAGCAATTACGTACGGACACCGAATACCTAAAAATACGGTAAAAATTAACGGTTATATCCACCGTTTATCCCCCCCCCCCCCCCCCCCCTGAGTGGCCCACTTAAGCACAATAACATATTTTTAGCCCATCAAATGATTTGGGTTGGGCACCTCTGATCTAGAGGTAATAAATAGATAGAATGAGAAAATTATATCCTGCTGATGTAACTTCAATATTTCAAATTTAAGGATTTAATAAGATTAAATTTGACAAAAACCGTAAATAAGTTCCTACCTACAATAAATATTTTATTGTAGGTATAAATAATATTATACATAATGCCTCACGTTTGTATCTCAAGTTAGCGTACTGCGTATTGTATTCGATGTAATAAAGTGGAGTCGTTACAAAATCTAACTTATCTGGTTACTGCCGGTTTCCGCCTTATTAGTTGAGTGACCTTTAAACATTATATATAAAAACATATAAAATAATAATAATATCGTTATCTTTATGTGTAAATCAAAAACGATGAATTAATTTTTATTTTTTCTGTATCTATCGTTTATTCAGCATGACACGAATAATTTCACTGTCGGCTGAGTATATACATATATACCAGATATTAAGAATACCAGTGCAAAATAAACCCATTTATAGACTTAAAAATAATTAAATGTTTCTAAATACATTATTCTAATTTAATTCACAGTTAAAAAAAAAATTGCACTGAAAAGAGTAAAGCGTAAATATATTCATACCATACCATTGAATATTATTTTTTTTTCAAACTTTTTGAGTAAAACATCAAATTGTAATAATTATTTAAATGAAGACAATATTAGTGAATCTAAAATCTGAAGACAGACAAATCAGAAAAATATATTAAAAAAAAAACATCTCTGGGACTCGAACCCATATTTTTCTAATTTTTCTAACTTCAGATTTTCGATTGAGTTTCGCTAATATTGTCTTCATTTAATTTAAATACTATAATTTCAGATTTTACTCATAAAGTTAAAAATAAAAATAAATATTCATCCTAGACTTGCAGAAAAGTCAATTGATGTCGAATATTAAAAATAAAATGGATAAAAAAATTATCCAGATACTATCTAGACAGCATTTAGTTCGGGTTTGAATCATGCAATAATATGTGCAATAATTAAAGATAGCAGCCAATAATATGTGCGTTAAGAAAATGAAGATAATTTTGGAAGTTCTTAGTCGAAGTATGCAAGTTGCATACTTCGTCTACACTTTTACACACGTACACGACATACACTTTTAACTGTTGCATAATTCAACAGTTAAAAGTATTTGATATAGACACCTTAGCTCAGTTGGTAGAGCTGTTGTCATGAAAGCAGAAGGTCCTGGGTTCGAGTCCCAGAGGTGACCATATATTATTCTGATTTTTCTGTCTCCAGATTTTCGATTGAGTTTCGCTAATATTGTCTTTATTTAACAAATATTTTTGTTATAAATGCCGTCACAGTTATTTTCCGCAAGCCTGCCACCGAAACCTAAATATAGGGACTTCTTATAGAAGGACACATATATTGTTACTTCTTTACAATTTAAAAGGCGGTACGGGCACCGCCGACCCGGGAATCATTTACCTGATAACCAACACCTTTGCAATAAGTTACCCCAAGTGGTTCACTACCTTAAGTGATTTAGCGGGGGTGCCCGGGTTCATGAGGTGAGGTTTATCTATGTCTTGGCGATGGATACATTTGCCCACCTACTGCATGGCAGGCCGGATTGAGGGAAACTGGTTGAGGGACCTTTTAACCTCTCCGGCAGGGCTCTTTCGGAACATCACCTTGCACCGCAGTGGGAGGGATAAATTCATACGTCTGTCACTCCTGGACACACTGACCCCAGTTTCCTAACCACCTCTCATACCTTTTTCCTTTCCAGAACTTCCTTTCCTAAAAAGATCACCACACCCTCCACGCAGCATCCACAAAGATGACATAGGCCCTTACAGGAATTATACTCCTTCGGACCTCCTGTGTGGAGCTAATGTATAAGAGGTTTTTAAATACCTTGAATGCCAAAAGGTCGTGAATAATGTTTTCCGTTTTATATTTGTATCGCTTTATATAATTTAAAAAAGAAATCATTTGGTTTGAATTCATTCTGTAATTATTTCATTCTGGCGGTGTCAATTTGGCGGTTTGAAAAAATCCAACTAAAATAACGTAAAATAAAATATTAAAACAAAGCGTCTTTTGTCCTCTTTTGACTGCTAAGTAATCCGTGTTAGGCTGTACCCGTCCTTTACTCGCTCTATAATATATATATTTGTGAAACTGCAACAAAAATGTTAATGTGTACAAAAATTTCAACTTCATCAGCGAAATACAGACTTGGACTGTTTTAGATTTTCTATTTAAAAGTTTTCTTTCAGGTTCAGCAAAAAACAAAAACAAAAATGACAATAAATAAATAATTGTCCAAAATATATTTATTTAATACCAAATTTATGGACCTAATGCGGCACTATGTATATGGGACATACATGGGTTACCGTTGGTATAAATTTATAGACCAAACGCGGCAGTATGTATATGGTACATACATGGGTTTCCGTTGGTATAAATTTATGGACCAAACGCGGCACTATGTATATGGGACATACATGGGTTTCCGTTGGTATAAATTTTATCATGATGTCACCACACATATGTATAGCTGAACGATATTGTAATAATAATTGGTTAATTTGTAGAGCGCCGTTTTTGTGAAAAATCACTTCAAGGGCATAGTTGTTGTAGTCTTTTGCAAATGGAAATATAATATTATTGAAATTAATAAAATGATTCATGAACTTAAGATTAGTTTCCGATCATAGGTCTTTGTTCGTTATACCGTATCATTAACGGACTTGTTAATATTGATCTAATAGTCTTGAAGAAGATAAATTCCATGACGGGAAATCAAGAGTTATGTAACTTGAAATTATGTAACTCAAGTCTAGCGATGTGCACGCAGAGCTAGTCAGATTGCGGATTGTGGATTGCCTTGGATTGGAAGATTTGAAGTCTTCATGATCTGCGAAACTTGTGTCAAGATTGTTGACTGCAAGTTGAAGGAACATATTGTAGTGTTTTTTCTGCTTTCATCTCACTTGTACCTGAAATAACGTCAATTATTTATGTTTTCCAGAATTTACTACTCACTGCCCCTTGAAACTTAGCTAGCAAATAACACATTTATTATAATGCGACGGTTATGGGACTAGATTTTATATCAACGCGATAATTAGATAATCAATTGTTGTCGTTGATCATTGCGTGTCGTGGCGCGCCAGAAGCCATCGGTTTCATACATTACGGCGACCCACCACGACCCACAAATATATCTCTAACCCATAGACATATGAATATTAATAGACCAGAACAGAAAGGTGAGGGGTAGAAACCAACTACAGCGGGACGAAGGGCGGGAAGATGGCTTTGGTGATATGTGATTCGTCAAAACTCAATCTGACAGTATAAAGGCATCTCGCACTATATTATCACCATTTAGTTCTTAAAAGTAAACTCTGCTTTTGAATGAATAGACCTTTTTACATGGGAGCGCGAATTGCTCGCCGCGTAATGAAAAATTTTGCGAAGTCCAAATAGGCAAAGAAAGGTCGCCTATAAGGTCAAGTTCAATATTTTACTGCGGTATTCAGTTAAGACACTTTTACAAATGTTTCGTAATTTACTTACCCCAGTAAAAAGCGACGGGCACACGCCATGTATCTCGAGTGATAGTGGATTTTGAAAAACGATCATATTATGTGATCTGAATTAGCTTAAAATAGTGTAAAATAATACTTGCCTATGGAATGTAATACGACAATTGGGTTTATTCTCTTTTTCACTTCTATTTTACACGTTTTCAAAACACAAGCCACTGTTTTTACCGAGTTATTTCTTAAAATGTACCGATGAGTGCTCGACGCTGGTTCGCAGAAGAATGATGACGTCACATTTTTTAGATTAACGCGAACCCATACTCGATCCCAGCCGGTTCCAATGGAATGGTTCCAATGGGAGGGGGAAATAATACGCTTTTATCACTTAGGGCAGGTCTACTAATATTCATATGTCTATGCTCTAACCATAGTAAATGTATAAAACCGATGTGCTTCTGGCGCGCTACGACACGCAAGCATGTTTCTGTCTTTACTTAAACTGTGCATTTAGATCTTGACGTAGCTCAAATGAAAACCCAGTAGAAATACGTAATATAATACTGTAGCGGTACAATTAAATAAAATCCACAATAAATTTTTATACAGTATTGATACAATCAATTTGCAAGTATGCCACAGTTCAATAATAGTAAAACAGTACAAAATTATAACAATAACTTTATGGGTTAACAATAAATAATTTTTTTATTTTATTTTTTTAAATTTTTTATTTTTTATTTATCGATCAAAATGGAACATATTATAATATTACTTATCTTCCATTAAAAACATTTGCTAGTGGATGGAAAAAGAGTTCACATTTCCCAGTTTACAATAAGAGTTTACAATAACCCAAAGGAAACTAATTGTTTCCTCAACCGCTCGTTAAACCTTTTAACGAAAGGGTTAAGAATATTCACTCTGAGTTAGCTGAACGTATTTCAGACCTGCCAGAGATTTTTTCCTTGAAGATGCGCGGGTAG
Organism: Limnephilus lunatus; assembly: GCA_917563855.2. Taxonomy (NCBI): domain Eukaryota; kingdom Metazoa; phylum Arthropoda; class Insecta; order Trichoptera; family Limnephilidae; genus Limnephilus; species Limnephilus lunatus. The sequence goes on from OU830599.1 coordinate 4,630,155, forward strand.
AACCGGGAGGCAGCGTAACTCTCTCGAGTTACCACATGACCATATATTCATCTGAACGACTGAGCGGCGGGGTGCAAAATCTAACAAATAGCATCCCTCACCACTTAAGAGAAGGTATTCGAGATTGGCTTGTTACAATACGAATTTCAATACGAAATGGCTTGTTACAATACGAATTTCCATAAAAAGTAGGTGCAAACACCTTAATGGTTATTTGTCGAAAACAGATTAATTGTGCGTGTATAATACGAAACTATAAAAAGCGGAATCGTTACAAAATATGACTAAATAAGTACCTGCATTATTTGTTGAAGTACCTTTGAGACATGATATTGTAATGATAATACAACCAAGGTTAGATAGCGTGTGTTCTGTGTTCATCGTGCTGTTGTTATCTAGGTTTATGCCAAGGTTTTCTGTTTATACTAAACAAATAGGTACTACGTAATATATTATATACGTACCTAATACTGAACTATTTTGTGCACAATAATATATGTAGGTATTTCTTACCTACCTAATGTTTTAAGTTTTAACCTTCCGAAGAGTTGGACATGGGGCTGTCAAAAGCGTATTGAAAGATAGATAAGATGGAACGCCACACGCCTGTCTCTTGGTTCAACATCTCTGTTCTCTTCATGATCATGGTTATACCTGGTTCGAGAATTTGATTAATTTGATCGTATCATGTCTTCCTGAGACGTCCTGGATTTCTTATTCCAGCATTAATAATAATAAGTATGAATAATATGAATGAGGCCAATGAGGGAATGTATAAATAATAATGTGGATGGTGCAACGAGTAAGTATATAGCAATAGTAGGTAGGTAGATACAAGTAGGTACCTATATATATATATATATTTTTTTTTTTTTATTGAGTAAATTTTTTACAATAAGTTTATTTCATTCTAATATTACATATTTTATATACTCTCCTAATAAAGCTAGTGCTTGTGTTTAGGAGAGGACAACTTGAAAATAACTTTTTTTTTTTTTTTTCAAAACCTTATAACAAACTTAAGAACTTAACTTATGAATAGATTTAGACTTAATAACATATTTTTTAAAGATTATAAGGGTAATTAAATAAAATATATATAGGATGTACATAAAACCTTTGGAATAACAAACAGTCAAAAACATATCTAATAAAAGTTAAAATTATATGGTGGGACTACCAAAATATGATTTAATTTTTTTTTTATATTTGTCGTAATTTTTTTCTGTTCGCATATCGGCGGGTAATTGATTAAATAATTTTATTCCTTTTATATACTGGGTGACTTTCCATCCTCTGCGCGCCAACCTCTGATGGTGTGAAATGTGATTGTTACCTTTTAGCTATGTGATGAAAGTGTATAAAGACCATTTATTTTGTCATTTGTGAAGGAATAATATTCAATTATCGAAGAAAGAAATTAAGAGTCAAATTTCAAAGTTATTCCCTTTCTCCCTATGTGACTCATACGCCCTTTCCTCCTCCTACCCCTCTCCCACCCCCTCTTTCAAGCTCTGTCCTCAACTCTCTGTCTTCAACAATTTGCTTTCTAATGTAAACATGTCTGTGCTTAGGAAATTTCACAATAACACTGTCCTGAAAACCACTATATTTATTTATTAACGCCCTTTTACGGGGCGTTTACATTGTACCTACCTATACTTGGAAATATATTTTCACGATAAGGGACAATTATTATAAGCAATAATTATCAGCCTGAAATAATTAATATTTTACAAGTTAAAGTATTTCACCAAAAAAGGCAGACTTAATTTGTCTCGACGCCACCTAGCGAGCGATTTAGCATTAACAATGCCTCTCTCACAAAAAAATAAAGTTGGTTGTTTTCAGGTAGAAAATGTAATAAGCAGTAATTGTTAATGAAGCACTTGCATATATTGAATTATTTGGCGGGTATTTGATAAGCCGCCATAGCTCAGTGGTAGAGCTCCTGACCGGCAATCAGAGGGACACGGGTTCTAGTCCCGTTGGCGGCCAGTATCTTTTCTCGGAAGATTTTTTCAATGTAGATGAGTGTTTCAAGCTGATAATTATTGCTTATAATAATTGTTACCCTTTGTGCTATGCATAAAAATCTTGTCACAAACGTTAGTTTATCAATTAAAAATAATAGTTAAGGGACAAATACAGCACAGGAATGAATTTCACATACAATTATACCAGATTTCCACCTACGGAATTAATGGTGTAATTATCTCCATTTGTAATACCGTAAGTGTATAATTCTGCCATTCTATAATTATTGGAACACGAAATTCACCCCCTTGTAATTTCGTCCCTGCACCCTTTTCACCACCTTTGTCTTATCCAAACATCGTTTATTGTTGTATTTATTTATTAACGTCCATAACAAGTCATTAACCAATTTATACGAAAAGAAGAACATCAAATTTAATTTAATTTAACTAAACCAACTACGTTGCTCTGCTTCGACTTATCTTACCAATGTATTGTAATTTTCCTGGTATTATATTTTTCCATCTTGCATGGTGGAGTATTTAGTTTCGATTTTATTTCGTTTATGACTTTGTTTTTGTTTTAGATGTTGTTTTTGATTTTTTCTTCTGTTTTGTTTTTGATTTTGTTGTGCTTATTTAGATGTTCTTTGCAATAGATAAAAATAAAACATTTAAAATCCAGTCTGGCGTGAAATTTAAAATAAATAAATGATATTTATTTTTTTACTTTACGAGTAAAACCTCAAATTTTAATATTTAATTAAATAAAGAAAATATTAGCGAAACTCGATCGAAAATCTGGAAACAGAAAAATATATTTGCACTTCGGGTTCCAGTGGTGCAAATATCTTTTTCTGATTGTTCGGTTTTCAGATTTTCTCCCCTCTTCCCTCTTACCTCTCCCCTCTCCCCTCTCCCCTCTCCCCTCTCCCCTCTCCCCTCTCCCCTCTCCCCTCTCCCCTCTCCCCTCTCCCCTCTCCCCTCTCCCCTCTCCCCTCTCCCCTCTCCCCTCTCCCCTCTCCCCTCTCCCCTCTCCCCTCTCCCCTCTCCCCTCTCCCCTCTCCCCTCTCCCCTCTCCCCTCTCCCCTCTCCCCTCTCCCCTCTCCCCTCTCCCCTCTCCCCTCTCCATTCTCCCAACTCCGCTCTAACCCAGATTATCTGGATTTACTTACATTTCTTTCTCCTCTCCTGTGACCCAGAGAGTCAGGTTATCTTATATTTATATTAAGTATATCTATTTAATTGCACACTATTTGACTTATTGATGAAGAACATCTACACTGATTTTAAATGCAATAGTTTCTATAATGCCGTCAATATCTGATAATAAAACATCTATTTACTACAAATCATTATAAAAACACAAATTACGAAACACGTTTCTGTGATGCCCGTAAAGTTAATAAAATTTACTTTAGACAATTATCAGTATAAATAAACATTAATGACGAAATAAATTTTAATCACTGATTTATTGATTTATCGTTTTCTCTCGTACATATCTGCATTTGCATTAAAAGTTTTTTGAAATAGTAACAATATAATTATTAAAAACATGTCTAGACCAAACCCTCGGAGGTGGTAGAAGTGAGGTGACAATGTGACGTCACCACTTTCCATTTCGATTGTGGAAATGGCCGCTTAAAATTTTATTAGTGACATTATTTTCTCTTAAATAAATTAATTGTTTGTCGACATGGGCACAGCTCTGTTGTAACTTCTCCACCTTTCTCGCAAACGACGCATGCAATCTCTACACCTTTACATATTATAAATTAAAGTCCTCCGCCGCGTCTCTCTGTCTGTCTATTCGCTATAAACTCAAATACTACTGAACGGATTTTCATGCGGTTTTCAATAATAGATAGAGTGATTCATGAGGAAGGTTTGGGTACATTTTTTGTAAAGGTTTTGTGTAAATTGACCGAAATATATAATATATAAAGGAGAATGTCTGTTTGTGGTGGACGAGCGGGCTGGCAAGCGGCCGGTGTGGATTTGATTTGTAAATCTACAGTTTTATGCGGAGGTTGATGAAATTTTGCACATGTGACCTTCAAAATGAGAGGAAGTTCACTGTCTACATTTGATTTCGGAAACTCTGTGTAAAGCTTCTTCACTGGGCACTTCAGCTAGTATAAAAAAGTTACGACGCGCGACGGCGTTCTTAGCGACTGGAACTAAAAAAATAAAACATCTGGTCAGATCTCTTTTTTGTTGACAAAAAGTCGTTTTTTTCTGATTTCGTTTGATTTGTGATAAACAAAAGTTTTACCAACGAAAGTGAAATCAACTTTCGTACATTTCTTTTCATCAATTTCTCTTCTCTGTTAAAACAAAACACAGTCGCTAAAATATTCAGTTTTACTTGCCTTAACCCCGATAGCGTTTTTACATTCGTCAGTCAATGTTTTAATTAATAATTTATATGTCAACTGAATATTATCTCGTAATAAACCTATTAAATAAAGTGTTTTTTTTTTCTATTTCGTTACAGTCTCTTTTGCGCAGCAAAAAATAAGTATCGAAGTTCAAACGATTAAGATAACCTTCGTCATAGAGGATGAGGTAGTGATCAAAACTTATAAATATTATTGGTCAAAGGTCTTCACCAACACTTATACAATACTACTTCTAATTTGTTAAATAAGCATCCAAAGATCTTAGGGGGAGGGGGTAAGCATCTTCATTTCAAGACCGGCGGTCTAAACCCGATGGTATATGAGATATTACGCAAAAATGGATTAACCGTTTTAGTGTTATTAACCCCTTAGGCTTCGGACCTATTTTGTCGGAAGGTCAAAATGTTTCCGTTTTGCAATAAAATCCATATAAATGGAGTATTCAGATCGCATCCTAAAATTAAAAACTTGTTATTTATTTATTTATTTTATTTCTATTCTTTAACATACATACATATTACAAATAATTACATTGGTATACATAGATATTAAGTTTAGTAATAAGGAAAAAAAAATGTTACTGATCCGTAAATGTATATAGGTAAGTACCTAGTAGTATTTTGTGAACACCTCACTAGGCGAACCTGTGCTAAGGTGTTCCCATGTTTTGGAATAAATGCAATTCTGACGACAAAAGTAGAAACACCGTATCCTCCTTGATATTGTCAAGAAGGAGACTGTGGATCGATCCATGGCGTCAGTATCGTATACATAAAATAAAAGATTAGTTGCAGTACTTGCAGTTGGATCTATATATACAGTTATTCATAGCATCTAGTTTATGTACAAGATAAATAATAGCTTTTATATATAGGTAGGTATATTATTCTAGGGACCAGTGGCATGAATATTATTGTGTTAATGTGTTAAAGTTTTTATTACCTACTCTTTTTAATATTTGTTTTTGGTTATGTTTGGTTACGTATTATGATTTTTTGAGTAAATTGAATACCTTGTTGTTTGATCCAGTCTTTGTTGTTTTTTTTGTGAAGAATTGTAGGTATATGGATTTGTAGTTAGTAGTCGTTTCAGTGTGGTGGGCATGTGGTTATGTACATAGTTTAGAGGTATACGAGTTTTCGGTATGTTAAGTGTTTTTTTTTGTAGAGGCCCTGGTTTTAATTGCTAATTGAGGATGCAATTGAATGTAAAGATTTAGTTGGAAGAAGTATAGTAGTACAGATTTGGCGTAGAGTTGTCTTATTGTCATGACGTCTAGTATTTCGTAAATTACATTCGAGCATGTGTAGCGAGGAACTTGGAGGATTAATTTAATTGTTGCCTTTTGAATTTTTTCTAATGGATCTATTGCTATATTCGTTGCACTTCGCCGAGCAAGTATGCCATATGTAATAATGGATTGGCAAAGTGCAAATAATATGGTTCAGAGGATTGTTCTTGGAAATATGTTTTTTATTGTCTTTATCAGATGCATGACTCGTTTCAGTTTGTTTGTTTCAAACTGTTTTCAAAAGTTGATAGGTGAAATACGCTTTCATATTTTTAAATTCTAAAAAAACATTGTTGTATAATTGTCGAAATATAAATATGTAAAAAAACTCTTTATTTTGAGTGCATATTTGAGAAGTGTTCACGCTCGAATACTTTCTCTGTCTTGTATTGGTTGTCCCTTACTACCGCGGCCGCTAGGGCAGCGGGCCAATAGGTATATAGAGGCATTGGAGGTTATTATCCACCACTTACCCGCCCTGGTATAAGTAACAGATGGTTACTCCTTCAAGGCTCTCGCAAGGACTCTAATTTTTTTGAAAGAACGAAGCTACATTTAGTTTAGAAAGAATTTAGACCTCCAATGTCCCTGCATACGTTGTTAGCAAGCAGTATGCAAGTGCTTAGCGGGAAATACAAGATACAATATGTGTTAGTATTACAAAATATAGACAAGACAATGGGACAGGTTGGTGAGAGTCCTCGAGGTGGCAAGCGATGGGTAATTGTATCCAGCGTATCCTACAAGCACCTGTTTGGGAAAAAGACACAGTACAGAAGTAATACGAGCAGGGTAAACGGTTGAGAGTCCTCTCCAATCAATTGGCAGTCCCAGCAAGAATGCACATGACGTTCGGTCTAGCCGTGAACCACACTCAGCCTCCGCGCCCCTTAGCCGGTTCCTCGGTGATGCCTCAAAGAAAAGTAAATGGGAGATTGGGGTGGAAATACCCGACGACCCTAAGGAATTCAGCATCGAGTAGCCGGGGGCAAGGCGAAGGAGAGCCGAGGTCGCCCCCCCCCAAAACCTCAAGCCTGCACATGTTGCTGGGGGTGGCGCAAATGATTTTAGAGGGCACCGTGCCGTCGTCGACTGACTCCTGTTGACGCAGGGACGAGGTCTAGCGCACCCCCCCAGAAGGGGAAAAAGAAACATAACAAAAAAGATATATAAAAGATATAAAAGGTATATAGAGGCAAGCGTAACCTTAGAGTTTTGAGTTTTGACCCGCTGGGGAGTCCCGCGTTGAGCTCCAGGAAATAGTAAAACTTGAAGTTTACCCGCCGAGGTGTCTCGCGTAACTTCGGGTCTCCAGAGAGAGAGTATACTCGTGAATCTTTTGTATAAAGTAACGTGACGAGTAATTAAGGGATAATTAGTGTCCTTTGGAGTTATTACCGAAGAGACGACCTCCTTAGTCCAGTGGGTAAGACTCTTGACTCACAATCCGGAGGTCGCGGGTTCGAACCCGGCGTACGCAAATAAATTTTATTTGACTAATTTGTGTTATTTCACAATCAATTCATTTAAAATAATTTATAGTATATTTGCGGCACGTTCCTGAGTGGAAGATACTATCAGTATCGTCCTGGTGTAAGACCACCATTCAGAATTGAAACGTTGCTTGAAAATGGCTTTAGCCGTGTTTGGTAACCAGATCTGAATAGCCAGGTACTTCCCAACCTTCCTCATCCCCACCTCCTTCCCCTCCCCACTACCTTCAGCCTCACAATATACCCCAATTGGGGATGTATAGTCTCACTGGCTCCCGACGGGAGCAGTTGAGATTCTTGTGTGGTATTCACTGTAAAAAAATAATAAAATATTGTAATAATAACCATAAAGCTACTGTTATAGCTTGTACGTTTAAGTTACTTCTGTTTTTACGATTATTGAACTGTTTACTTGTGTAAATTAACTGTACCCACCAAATAAAGATTCATTGTGTTTACAGAAGAAAAGCGTGGATTGATTTCATTTAATTACCCCTCTATAAATATATTTTGTAAAACAAAAAAAGTTTTAAAAATGGTTCACCTTGCGTTTTTACTAACTTAAATTATCTACTGATAACAAAAAAAAACAAACACATATTTTACTATGCAAATGTATTATTAACGTCATCGTCAACTCTCTTCTTAGTTTCATTTAAAAATAATCAGATTTTTTTTTTGATTCGGTCGGAAACGTTGGTTTCATAAATGTATACCTACATTTTAATAACTTGTGGTTAACTTTTAGGTTTGAATATAAAGCGTTATGCTTTCTCTTTCTTATACAGGTAAGATCATATTTCTAACCATGATAATAAGGGAGCCACAACGATTTCTATGAGACCTATGTGAGTTGTTCCGAAAAGCGATCAAATTAGCCTGAGAGGTTAAGAGTTAATGTAGGTTCCTAGATCTTCTGTATGTAAACCGTATTATAATTAATTAACATAATCAAACCGTTAACGGGTCAAGCAAACGACCGATTAACCGAGGCCTTGAAGAAATTATCTATATTCTATGGCGACCAGATTTCTTTGACATTGCAAAGTTAACCTTGTGGTACCAATTAGAGATGTTCGTTTTTAGGATAGTAATTATATTTAATCAAAACGTTCCGATTCATTTCTTGTGTGATCGAAGTTCGATTTCAACAAGTGGTTCTCCTAGAATCTAGGCACCAGTGAGTGAGAACAAACGGAAAGAATTCAGTCAGGCGTTGAAGAACTTTCACACAGAATTTGAAACTAGGTTTCAAGATTTAAGAATATTCAGTCATCGCTTAATGTTTTTTCAATGCCGTTTAATGTGGACCCGGAAAATGTCCCTGCAGAATTGCAGTAAGAAATTGTTGAAATGCAGTGCAGCCCCCATTTAAAACAATTGTTCTTAAATTCAGAAAGATTTTTATAGAATACTGCAAAAAACTGAATATTCAAAGATAATTGATTCCGCCCAGAAAATAATAGCGATGTTTGGGTCGCCTTATGTCTGCGAACAGATTTTTCGACCATGAAATTGCGGAAAAACTCGGTCAGAAATCGATTAACTGATGAGCACCTTTTCTCGCTGCTAAAGGTTACTTCGACACAGTTCAAACCTGCATTTGAAGACATTAAAATCAATTTCATACGTCTCACACACACACACCATAGCAGGGCCTTAGAATAAAAGTTAGATAATTGTAATCTGTAATTAGCGTTTGTGTGTAAAGTTTTATAATTAAAATATACATTTTAAAACAAAATGCATTTTGGCTATACTCCTGGCCCTCCTCTGAAATTACTTAAAACTTTCCATGAATAAAGTTCGCCCACCACTGTCATAGATCAAAAAATGACAATGGATCGTCGAATAAATCGACATGAATACATTTAAATGCTTAGGATGACTTTGCTCCAATGCTATAAGACGATCAGTGATACCGACGATGACGATGAGAGTTTTTGTGCACACCGATCCTACGCTCGTGATAACCGTCTAATTAATCTCTATTCAGAAAAATGCCTCTTTAGCGCAGAGTGGCCGGATTTTTTCTTACTCCCGGCCGCGGAAGGTTTGTTGATGATTCTAGAATCCTTACCAAATGAGACGAAGTTTGCGGTGGTTAGGCGAGCTGTGGGTGTGGATGCCTAGCACCACCTGTGTCGTATACCAGGAATGGCAAACCTGCAATATTTTTATCAAACGAGGATATTTTTTTGGTGAAATGTAGATAAAGTTTGAATTTTATAACACTACGTTGCAACGCCACTAATAAAAAAATTCTCCCTGCGTGTCTTTTCCAATTCGTCCCGTTCCCCTTCTATGTCCCCTTCCCTCCACATTCCCCACCTTCCATCTCCCCTCTCCCCCGGTCCCGCGAACCCCCTCCCACGTTTCCCTCCCATTTCCCGCGTTCCATATATTCAATCCCGGTATATACAATTTTATGAAAATACCCAAAATATTGTAAACACGCGGCACAAAACCAAAGAACTCATACAAACACCTAAAACGAATACAACATTTGTTCAAAGAAATTTCAAATACATTGCATTTAAAATATACAATAACCTACCTACCTGACAAAACAAGACAATCGAATAATGTTAACAAATACAAAATTCTGATCAAACAATGGATCATCGAAAAAGGTCGTGCAATAATTAGTCACCTTACCCAAATATAATCCTTTTATCCCATTATAGTTACCACTACCTACCAACCTGAATTTTTTTGTCAAATATTTTTACTTAATTAAATAATTTATTTTATTAAATATTTAAAAAATATTTGTAAACTAGTCTGTCTCGACACAAGTTTTCCAAGTGAGACAGGCAAAGCCAAAAAAATGTAAAAAAAAATAAATAGATGCATAAATAAAAAATTAAAAAATAAAATAAATGCAGATTGTCAAATTGCTCGCGTTCCACCAATTTTTTCTTCACAAATTATAATTTTTCACATATTAAAAACATTCATTTTTGTACATTATAAGAACAATCAATCAAATTTGGTAACTAACATAGGTACAAATTAAAAAATATACATATAATTTTTGATTAGATTCAAAGTATTCGATTTTGGTTAGGTTAGGCAATATCTTGGTTTCAATAATTTTTTAAAAATTTAAAAAAAAAATTCCTATGCTTAATATAGCAATGCATAGACAACTCACATACATAGAAACACATATTGAAATTCGAGGAGAATAGAGCAATAGACGAAATAAATGTCGGTCTTACCAACTCGTCTTTGCAACTCTCACACCTAGTATAGGTTCGCTACTTCTGACCCGCACACCTACATAACATAACTACATTTAGCATGCTATAAGGCTGCATATACATACGCGAGCCGAACCACGATTTATGAGAGAGGAATGAAGCGCGAAACGCCGATTACTGTTGCTTCGTTCCTTTTGCATAATTCGAGGTTTGGTTCAAGTCTCAGTTCACAAGCATAACGCAACATTACGTACCAAAGAGTTTCATCCAGGCAAAAAAAACCTGCGAGACTTCCTTGTGAGGAATTTCTATAATTATATTATATTATCATGTAAGTAGGTACCTACTCCGTGCAAATTACGTATAGGAACCCCAGTGACCGTAAACAATTCCTATGTCTGTGTTCTGAACAGGAAAAGTGACTATAAACTAGCCGGAATATCCACTAGCGTACGGCGCGGGCGTAAAAACCACTTTGCTGGGCGCAGGTGCTTCGTTCACACTTTACTCTTCCGCCTTAAAACCTAATTAAAATAATATTATTCATATTAGAGGGCTTAGTGTTAGGGCCACAAAAAATTATCTACATTTTTTGTGATTTTATTCAGTAATTTACATTATTGGTGCTCTTTGGTCTCTGAAGAGTAGGTGACAGGAATCTACAAAGAAATATGTACTTTTTATATAAGATACATTTTTTGTGGTTTTAGAAGTAAGTATACACATGTATTATGTATTTTGTAGACCACCGCAAGTATGTGGGTACGCGTTAAAAATATAATATCTACTTTGTTCATTAAGCTGATCTTTGTAAAAAAATCGTATTAGAGAAATAAATAAAAATATTATCTAAAATACAAAGTTTTTTTTTTAATGGATGGTTCCCGACATGCCTTGCAATGCCATATTTAATTCAAATAAATAAATTGTTTCTCCCTGCATGTCCTTTCCCGTACGTCCCCGTTCCCCTCCCGCTTTTCCATTCCGCCTTCCCTCTCCCGCTCCCCGGTCCCGTCAACTCCCCTCCCGCGTTCCATATATATTCAGTCTCGGTACATTCAGTTTTCAAACAGCTCGCGTGCCACCTATTACAATTTTTTTTTCAAATATTCATTTTTCATATATTACAAATATTCATTTTTGTATATAATAAGAAAAATCAATTAAATTTGGTACCTAACATAGGTAATTATTTGAAATATCTATAATTCTTGATTTGATTCAAAGTATTAGGCGAGTAGGTACTTCAAATAAATTCATTAATTTAAAGAGTTTCGAAAATTGAATTTTGATTTAACAATCATTGTTTTGCCAAATGTCATTCTCAAATTTTGACATTTTTGACAGTTTCGGAATACATCTGAAGAGTTTTTGTAATGATTAAAAAACTTTTCAGAATTATTGTCGTGTGATTGTAATAATCCAGAAACCTTCGCGGGGGTTTAAAGAAGGTATTTTGAAAGTTTCAAACATTTCCTATACTTACATATATCTTCTCATATAATATACCTACACCCAAGCAAGCATATTTTGATTTTTATTTATACATATAAGATACCTGTTCAATTTTAATGGCATAACTTTTTAAGGTTATACCCACAAATGTTAAATTAATCATTTAAGAAGATTTTTTTAAAACTTTAGCTACACACAGTATTTAATAAATAAAATAATTTACCTCAGGGCATCTCGGTGGGTCTTTTTAAGGAAAGGGAGGAGATGTGGGAAGGAAAAAGGTATGAAGGGTGGGTAGGAATCAGTATGCCCAGTGATGCACGTATGAATACATTGAATACTCTACCAACTGAATACTCTACCAACTAAATCTACCAACAGAAGCGACTAAATTACTAGTCAATTCGTATGTTGTTTCACGTTTAGATTATTGCAACGGAATATATGCAAGTCTTCCAAAATATCAAATCAACAAATTACAATCCGTTTTCAACGCTGCGGCAAAACTTATCACCGGCTTATCTAAATATTCCCATATTTCAGAGCATCTCAAAAATCTTCACTGGCTCAAATGTCCTGAAAGAATCCAGTTCAAGCTCTGCTGGATGGTATTTAAGTCTTAAGTCCCTTAACGGAATGGCTCCAGCATACTTATCGGAATTGTGTATTCCAGAAAATTCAAATTCTCGACAGTCAAACCTCTAAGGTCGGCAGCGTCATCAGCTCAAAGCGCACACCAGATACTAAGTTCGGTGAGCGCGCTTTCGGAGTGTCGGGACCTAAAGCCTGGAATGGACTGCCACATGACTTAAGAACGATCACAGACTCGGCAGAATTTAGAGCAAAACTTAAAACCCACCTTTTCAGACAGTCGTATCCATAAACTCAAATTCTTTAACCTTCACATTCAATGCCCGCGACACTGTAAACAACTAACCTAAAAATGAAGAAAAAAAAAAAAAAAAAAAAGTAAAAATAACTATTTGTAAGCGTTTTTAAAGGTCATTTCAGTAACATTCTCCAGCCCTAAAGAGTCCTAAATTCTCCAGTCTTTTAAAATACAAATTTTGATATCATCAACTCCACTTATGCCACTAATCTTTTAAAATGTAATACTTATAGTGATGGGGGTAGCAATGCAATGTCCGGTGTTTTAAATATAATACCCTCCGCGTGCAAAGCCGTATCTTTTCCAAGCACAAACTTTCTAATTAAAGTGTTTATCGGAAGTGACCTGCAGGTAAGTATGTTTCTGTATCCATTTGTAAATATTAAAATTAGATAGAACCTAAGAATTATGAATAAATTGTACAGCGCCCTTGAGGTGATTTTTCACAAAAACGGCGCTCTATAAATTATCCAATTATTATTATTATTATTATTAATACTGTTAGCTTGGGGCCCACGATGGAGCGCCAGTGGCCAGTGTTAGCTTGGCGATGTTGGACGTCAGTGTTAGCTGCAATTAGCGCCAACCTACCTGCGACTAGCTCATATCGGCAGGTGCATGGTCTTCAGATCGTGGATCCGGCCTCAGCTGAGATTCACGACGCATCATGGGGATGCCTAGATTGTTTTAGGTTAATTTGCTAGCAAAATAAGAAGAGAGAGATTTCCTTTACTTCATTTATTATCCAGAACAATGCGGCAAAACATCACAAATTACTAGGTTAGAACACTTGAACACATGAGTATTTCTATTCTATAAAACTCAATTCTCTCTCTCTGTCTTCATCCCGATTTTCGCGGTGAGGCAAACAGTTAAATCAGCACAAAAATAGGGGAATTAGGTAGGCTTACGGTGTCAGGAGAGTCTCTCTTGGAGTTCCATGTCGGGGTCCTGCTTCGTCGCATTCTTAGAGCCCGCCAAAATGGCGATTTCCAGAACGTTTGTTAGACGCGGCTGGCGTCGGTACAAACACAGACACGACGCGCGTGGGATGTCTACACTTCGAGCTCAGCTCTTGCGGGAGAGAATGGGCCGCGCTTGGCTTGCGGCGCGGGACGAGGTGTGCCGCAAGGTTTTGAACCAGTCGCCTGATGCGCGGCCGGAGTGTGCGGGAACGCGCGCCGTTAGCGCCCTCTTTCGGTACTAATTTCAATTGAGGTGGCATGTTTGAATACTGAAATGTGTATCGTAACAATACCCATCCCTCCAACTGCAGTGGAAGGGGATGGGTCGAGGGAGTCCAGCTGAAGAGGTCAATAGGACTCCCTCAACCAGTCTCTTTCGATCGAATCGGCAGACCCATCCACCACCGAGATCTATCCTCACTCCATGAATCCGGACACCCCTGCTAAGAAATAAAACGTAGTGAACCACTTTGGGTGACCTATGACAGATGTGTTGGTTATCCAATTAATGGTTTCCGGGGTAATGATACCCATATCCGCCTCCCAAATTGATAATACTAATAAATCTAAATGAAACAGAAAAAAACCCAGATATTAAAAATCGCGGATGGGAATCGAACTCAGGTTCTTTGTCTTACCGGCACAATGCCTTAAACCATTCGTCCATTAGGACCTATTTATTTTTCTGTTATTTTCTCATATTTAAAATTCGGAATTAACAATATTACCATTCACTACTTTTTAAATTAAAAGATATTCCAAAAATATATATACATTATAATACTTTATAGTGCTGGACTATGGAGACACAGTGTATGGTCAGTCTTTATTAAATAAAACGCAAAAACAAGTGCAACGTGTCCAAAATGCATGTGTCCGATATTGCCACAATGTCTCGAGACGCGAGCATATCTCGCCTTATCTCCATCGGCATCGGATCCTAAACATGTCGAACAGAAGGAAGTTACATCAAATGTGTCAAATGTACAGTTTGATGCATTCGAAGGTTCCTTCCTATCGGTTCGACAGATTGCAGTGGTCCCGTGACTATCATGTACACGGTACACGCCAAAGGAACCTTTTACTTATTCTCCCGAAACATAAAAATGCTATAAACAAGTTCTGCTGGTAATTATTATTACGTGTGACAGCTGTTTCGCCTTCTGAGGGCATAATCAAACTGTGGTCATGACCACAGTTTGATAATGCCCTCAGAAGGCGAAACAGCTGTCACGCGTAATAATAATTACCAGCAGAACTTGTTTATAAATAAACTGTTTTTATTAATTTAATAATAAAATTATTGAATATATAAAATAAATAAAAATTAAAATGGAGTTCTACAAATTAAACTTGTTAACAATAAATAAAAATGCTCTATTTGAGGATAGTTTCAGCTACTCCTCATCAAAACTTTGGAATGAAATACCACTGTATAGTCGAATTTCTACATCGTTGCAGTGCTTCAAGAAGCTCTGCGGCGAATGGTTGCAAACTGCACAGTCAACCGCACATCTCGATTAAAAAAAAAGTGCTATTGAAGGTATACCTTCTTGTGTTTTTGATTTGATTTGATTAAATTATTTATTTTGATTAGGTATATTTTTGATTTTATTATTGATTATGTTTTTGATTATTATTTATACTAGAATTGATTTTATTTTGAATTTGAACTGATTTTATTATTTAATATTTTATTTGAATTGATTTTATTTTGTATTTGAATTTTAATATTAAGAATTCCGATTTACGTTTTTAATTTATTTTTTATTTTAATTTCTATTATTTATTTATATTGTACTAGCAGACCCGGCCACACGTTGCTGTGGCTAACGAAAAACAACGCCATTACTCAACCTTTATAAAATCCGTACCACCCGCTTGCCAGCTGCCCGCTGCCTGAATTGAATATTTGAATTTCTCGGCTTTTTTCTACTACAATAAACATGTATTATACATATAAACCTTCCTCTTAAATCATCTATTGGTGAAAACCGCATGAAAATACATTGAGTAGTTTAAAAGATCTAAGCGCACACACATTTTAAGCGACTTCATTTTATACTAAGTAATGATGAATATTTGAATTTCTCGGCTTTTCTCTACTATAGTAAGCATTTATTATACATATAAACCTTTCTCTTGAATCACTCTATATATTGCTGAAAATTGCATGAAAATCCGTTGCGTACTTTGTAGCAGGTAGCTACTGCTGCATTATAATTATGACAACGACGCTACTATATTATCCTGAGGTTGGTACGCCGCGAGCAGTCAAGTACATGAATACAAGTTTGCCCCGCAATCTTGAGTTGTGAGAGTACCGTTCGTGAGGGTGGATGTTACTGCCGTGCCGCTGGTGGGTGGAACTGGAATTTGGAACACGTTGTAAGACAAATGAATTAACGATTGTATTTTAGTTTATGGGTTTACTATTTTATAAATTTTGCCAGGATTGCTTCCTTGGCTGGCGCCCTTTTACTTTAGTTAGAAGCATCATAGTTTTGACGGCATTTTAAATAATTATAATTGCGTCTTCAACGCACATGTTACCACATTATTACTAACAGAAATATCATTATTTCTGTCACGCCCTGACTATAGGATCTTTGCTCTACCTTATATTGCATTATTATGTTGCACCACAATAAATGTTAATTTCCTATTGCAGACTTTTATTTAAATATCGTGTACTACCTCATGGCTAGTAATTAATGTTACAAAATGGCGCCCAACGTGGGGCTCGAACCCACGACCCTGAGATTAAGAGTCTCATGCTCTACCGACTGAGCTAGCCGGGCTATATCCACAATTAGGTTGCAGCGAAGCATGCAGAAGACAAATTGTGAGGCCGTTCTCCGGAGACATTCCTGTAGCTGCTCTCCACCAACATCACTTTGGAGAAACAGTTTTACCAGTTGGTCAACCTGGTCCTGAAATTTCATTATTGCCGCTTGCAGCCGATGGGTCATTACTTCACCATGGACTGAGGGTTTCAACGTCTTCCTCTGGACATCTCTTTCACACACTGCGGAGACGCTCCAGTATCTTCGGTCAAAGAGTGTTCTGGATCGCACCACATAGGATTTGCGTGTCGATTACTTCTCCTCGAGCGCCAGGAGGCTTAATGGAAATTTCCCCTGGGAAATTTCGGATTGGTGGGAGGGTATTGTAGCAGGTAGCTACTGCTGCATTATAATTATGACAACGACGCTACTATATTATCCTGAGGTTGGTACGCCGCGAGCAGTCAAGTACATGAATACAAGTTTGCCCCGCAATCTTGAGTTGTGAGAGTACCGTTCGTGAGGGTGGATGTTACTGCCGTGCCGCTGGTGGGTGGAACTGGAATTTGGAACACGTTGTAAGACAAATGAATTAACGATTGTATTTTAGTTTATGGGTTTACTATTTTATAAATTTTGCCAGGATTGCTTCCTTGGCTGGCGCCCTTTTACTTTAGTTAGAAGCATCATAGTTTTGACGGCATTTTAAATAATTATAATTGCGTCTTCAACGCACATGTTACCACATTATTACTAACAGAAATATCATTATTTCTTTCACGCCCTGACTATAGGATCTTTGCTCTACCTTATATTGCATTATTATGTTGCACCACAATAAATGTTAATTTCCTATTGCAGACTTTTATTTAAATATCGTGTACTACCTCATGGCTAGTAATTAATGTTACAACTTTAAAAGATCTAAGCGCACAAACGTTTTGAGCGACTTCATTTTATACCATGTAATTATTAAACTGCGTGTGTTAAATTAGGGATTTGATTTAATTTTTTTTATGCAATTTAATTTTTGTATTTGATTTATCTTAATTTAATTAAATTTTTTTTTTGTTTCTGTTTTTTATATTGAAGGCACTGCAGAAAACCAGCTGCATTCCAGAAGAAATCCTGAATTGTAGCTGAACAGTTACCTTTTCATCAACAGACTCAATGATAAAAGAATAAAATGTATATATTACTGTAAAAAATCTATTGATGAATAAACGTTTTTATTGTTATTATTATATTTTACATAATATTATTATTTATTTATGTAATACGATAATTTTTTTGCAAAGATGCGATTTTGCCACGTATATCCGCGTACATGCGGTGGCCAACAAAATATGTACATTCTTAAACCCCAAAAAACACGAATGTCTCTTGTACCTTGTATTATACATGTTATAGATTTATTAGTATTATCTTTTTCTTCAATGATATTTATTATTATGTAATTCATAAACGTGCATAAATAATAAACGATAAATGCGCGTTTTATATTTTTTGTTAAATGTACAAAAATAACTCGACTTTATTTCGTAAAATATTATAATATATTCTGTAAAATATTCATGTTTGTTCCTTTATTTCTGGAATACATATTTAGGCCGTGGCATTCCGCATTTCAACCGATTTATAACATATTCTCTTGAACCTTTAAGTTTTTAGTTTCTAACAAAATGTGTTATTTTTTAAGATAATATCTACACATTTGCCGGTTCCATGACAGTTGATCCCCGACAGTTCGCCCCCCGGCATACTTATATACAATATGCAGTCGGTTTAGGAAAAATACGGTATGTAGAGAGAATGTACCGCCGAGTAACTAAATTATAAAACACATTTTCATTCAATTGCACCAATGATAAAACTATTTACCCAAATATACTGGGATATACCAGCGTACAAGTACAAAAAATGGACACTGCAAATAAATTCATTTGATATAGCTACCAACTTATTATTAAAGGAATTTTTTAAGTCGGTTTTAGGTTTGAAATAGGTAAATAATGCACAAAAAAATATTATTTTATTATAATTACAATATCGGGGGGCCAACTGTCGGAGGATCAACTTTCGGGTCACCAAATTTGCCACGCCAAAATGCAAATTATATGAAATTCCCTCGATACAAAAAAATCGCAAAGGATACTCAGAAAATTATTATAAACACGTTTTTTGCCGTTATTTTGCAAGGTATACGTATGAATAAAATCACAGTGTTTCAACAGCTATTTATGACATTTCCCACTAGATTGCTCTATTTTAAACGAGTCGTGTTTTATTTAACGTTTTCACAATTTTTGGTTAAATATTCTCGTTATTAATATCAGCGCGCTCCCTCTAACATTCGTATTTACATAATATCTCCCATTTTTCTTCTTTTTGAGCGCTTACTGATTGTAATGAGTTTTCGCGAACATCCTTTTCGGATGATACTTAGTTTAGTAGGTAAAAAGTGATGCAATAAGCAATAAGAGGGCGTTGGAGGTTGGAGGCACCGAACTTGTAACCATAGAGATATATACTATAGAGGCGCTATCCCGTATGTACATAATTCTCCGAGATTCGTGTTCAAATCATGCACGAGCAGGCCTTCGGGAAAGTGAATTCTAACTGAAGCCACCGCGTCGACTCGGCCGTCAGACCGTCCTTTCCTTTTACTCAAGCCCATGGTTTCATCCTTTTCCATTTGATACGTCACACGCCAGCCACGGTTGACGGTTGTTGTTGTTGTACTAATAGAGAAATGGAGGTACTAACCTACCATTCCGTTGAACCAATTTATTCGCTAAATGTCTCATCTATGTATATATATCAATGCTTGTAACCGATGATTTAATTATTGGTAGGTACTATACATTGAGGTATATTCAACAACGAGTCATCCATTTGGAGTTAGTGAAATTGTTACCATATTTACTATTTCCACGATAAAAAATAGATGTTGGTCAGAAGAAAAATAAATGAGTAGGTACCTTCAATCCAGAACAGTCTTTTGGTAAGAATTCAAGCCAAGATCAGCAACTAATTTTGTTTATTGTTGTGTATGTTATATAAATTAATCTAGAAAAGTGAGTAAAATAAGGAGTTTTGTGAGTGGATCGTTTATCTTAATATTATAAAAATGAAAGTTTATTTATTTATTTGATACAATATTTTGCATTTCATAGTACAAATCCAGTAATGTTAGCCTTACTGGATGACATTCGCGTGCTGGGGCCTCCATGTAATAAAAAAATACATATATACATAATAAATTTAAAATATATATTATATGATTTATTATTTTATGTTATGAAATTTTGGTAGCTCTTTTTTGTTATTTTATCCATTTTGTAATTTTTTGTCTGAATTTATTTTTGTTTTCCACAATTTTATTTTC
Organism: Limnephilus lunatus; assembly: GCA_917563855.2. Lineage (NCBI taxonomy): Eukaryota > Metazoa > Arthropoda > Insecta > Trichoptera > Limnephilidae > Limnephilus > Limnephilus lunatus. The sequence goes on from OU830599.1 coordinate 4,650,009, forward strand.
AAGTGTCGGACTGTTGAATGCTTTTATAGCATGATACTTGTATTTATAGTGTCTTTGTCCAAAGCTTGTATTTACCGTCGGAGTTTTATGTTTTCCCTGTTTTCTTTGCCCCTTATGCGTTCTTAAACCATTCATCCGATTGCGATGAAACTTCAGTGATTTGATGTGCGCATTCCCGCGATGGTTTCTACATATAGTGAGCTCTGGCGTTATGAAATTATTTCCTATATTATTCGTCCGATCGCGATGCAACTTTGGTGAGTTATTGTGCAGACGCCCGCGAAGGTTTCTATATATACTGGTGAGCTCTGGCTTATGAAAATTGTATTAAACATTGCAGTAGGTATCGCGCGAGTTGTTTGAAGAATGTGAGTATTTCATGTAGTGCTTCGTAGCCTCCCCACTCTTGTCACTTTTACCTCTTTCACTTCTACCTCGTATGAATTGCACACTCTGATTTTTTAGTATTATCTTCTTCGATAATTTTGTGTCTTTACATGAGCTCACGAAGGCAATCGTTCTGCTTTGCGTAGCCCTGTTGGTAAGACAAAGTAATAAATTATATAATAAGTCAAAATACCACGTTTTATTAAAACACACGTTATTATCTTATCTATGAAGGTGAAGGTAGGCTTGAGCTTGGCTTACCATTATATCATTATTGGAGTTTAAATTTTACGGAACTAAATGAACTAAGTTTAACTAAAAGTCTAAACTAAAATGATTGGATCAATGAGTATGTTATTGGAAGCAACTCATATTCTTACATCACCTAATAGTATAATTAATCTTTATATATAAAACAAAGTCGGGTTAGTTACACTATTTATATTTTTCTAAAGAATATTCTAAAGATTTTTAATATGGTTGACTGAAAAGGAAAGAACAGATATTCAAAATATCCTACATAAATAACATGAGTACATTTTATAGACACATTTTACATAATTACCTCACGAAATTATATAATATCAAAATACGCACTACGGTTACTACTTGTTTACAGATTATCATGTTCCCACTGTATTTATATTTTCTTATTAATTAATTATCATGTACCTTCCTACTGTATTTATAGATATTTCCATGTGAAATTTAAACTACATATGCAATCTTTTTATGGAAATATATCAAAATGTAACAAAATTTAAATGTAAAGATTTAATATATCAACAATATGTTTGTATGCATGTGTGTGTGTATATGCATATGTTTTTATATCTATATTATTACATATATATATTTTTTTAATCTTTTTATATTATTTTTTTATCTTTTTATACCCACGTCTACTTTGATGCATATCTTTTTCACTAAATAAAAATTGTAATTTACCCGCCCCGGAACAGACTGTGTCTAGTGAGGCGGGTAAAAGAAATCTATGTACATAAATGAAAATAAAATGAACGCCCGGGTTGCCGGCACTGAAACTGGACTGAACTCGAGAACGGCTAGACCGATTTTGATGATCTTTGATTTGTTGGATTTGTCTCCACCCGAATAAACGAATAGCTAAAAACATCGGAAAAATTCACGAAAAAAAAAATTATGAAGAAAATTCTTTTTCTCAAACCTTTTTTATGGAACGAATTCTTATCTTTTGAAAGTGCTGCAGGAATATTGTGATAGGTATAATATTTTTTTTTGTTGTTTAAGGCAATTCACCCTAAAGAGAGTGCTATGATTGAGTAGTGAGTGAATTCCAAAAATTCAAATACGTCAAATGTCAATGCGCTTATGGTTTTGCTTTTGTTTGTAAACATAATAATGCTGCCCCTCTGTCCTACACACTAAATGTCAACAGTAGAAAATGGGACAAACGGTGAACGTATATCTGCATCCCTCCAAAGGGAAAATACAATAATTATAATAAATCTCCCTCACACGTATAAAGAAAATGAAACGCAATTCTTGTAAGTAAGTGGAAATATAAGAATATCGCAAAAAATATAAATCCGTACAAGACGCCAACGTACATTTGCGCATCGATAATTGGTTCATTGTGTAATTTAAAAAAAAAACATTGAATTTAAGTCAGTTAATAAGTTAACACAGCAGTTATTGATTCTGAGACGGTACGAAGTTCGCTGGATCCGCTAGTAATATAATAAAGACAGGTATTGTAATAAAAATTGAATATTCATTTAGACTTTTACAAAAGGTAATTATTTTTTTTAAATAGGTGATCCATATAAATAATGAAATCGGATATATTTATCCGAGACACTATCTAGGTTACAAACTAGTTCATAGAACACTTGTTTCCAATGAAAAAGGTAGCTTACTAATTCAACCGGATTAGGACTCGGTCCTTTCGTTATCCAGGCATCTGATCTAACCAATGAGCTATTATTATTAGTGAAATGAGCTATTATTATTAGAAAATGTGAACGCTTTGTTTACATAAGTTCGTAAAAGGCTGGTTTGTTCAGCGCGACTCGACAGGAAGACGAAGACGTGCCGAAGAGATAACCTTCAGTTGGGGTCAGTTGTCAGTTTCCTTGGGAGCGTGATACGTGAGACGTGACTACAGACAAGTGTGACTAGTGACTAGCTGTCATTGCCACTGGTAGAATAAACCGATAGAAGTCTTCGTGGGCGTGTCCGTGTGTCCGAACCACTTTCCCTTTCTTGTGGTGAAATTTTTAAAAGGTTTTCAAATGCCGAAAATCTTTCCTAAACATTAGCATGGCTTCTTGTGTAAACTGGCGACATCAGTTTTCGTTCAAATCGGTATTGATGACACCCATTAAGATTTACTATTCAGTGATAGCTACCAACCACCAATTATCAGACTAGGACAGTGGCAGGTATCCATGCACTGTATAATATATTATTGTATTTTATTTACGTCCTTGGGACTTTTACAGAAAACAAGCCTTAAATTGCGTTAGTGCATTAAAAAACTAATTGTTACGAACGCCAAAATCTTATATGGGACATACTTGACTTGAATTAAATTTTATCCACCGCTGACATTTTTAATGTTTTTTTTTCTTCATAAATATTTTTTTTTCATATTTCGATAGTTTAGGAATATAGAAATATCTCATTAAAAAGATTCTCGAAATTAGAATTATTTTAAAAGTTATAACAAATTTAGTGTGGCGGTTTAGACGGGATCTAACATGAATCTAAATAGAACAAAACTTTAAACGCGTTTTTCTCGAAACTACTTTATTCGAGACGGTTGACATGATATCTCAAGTTCTACTGAACCAATTTACTTGAAATTTGGTGTGAGCCTTCTCTATACATTACTCTATCGCACTAACCAAAACTATAACAAAATTTCTTTTTCAATATTTTTATAAAACTCGGAAAAGACAAAAATTGGTAAAAAATGAGTTTTTTTATTCAGATTTATGCAAAAAAAATACTTTTCCTTTATTCTGGAAATTGCTGCATTGAATTTTGACTTTTTTCTTTGATTTTAATATTAATGACGATAATATATGTATTTGTTAACATAATGGCTAAAAATATTTTTTTTTATTGCACCTGAAAAAATACCTACAATTCATGCCTCTAGACTAGAATACCCCCTTAAGTAGTAATACATAAAGAACAAGCAAATAAGCAAGCAAGCAAACATACATTTATTTTTATACGTGTAGATTACTATTATTATGTGTCTAACTCATACAAAAAATAAACTTCTTGTGTCACAAGGCTCCTTATGACGACACTGGCGTTTTAGCGGGAATTCAAAAATTAAAACTTCGAAAATTAATTTTACATTCATAAAAATGATGTTTGTCCCTGAATCATGCGTTTCTAAACTATTCATCCGATTACGATGAAACTTAAGTGATTGTTGTACGCACGCCGGCGAATGTTTCTATGTATAATGGTGAGCTCTGGCGTTATGAAATTATTTCATATACCATTCATCCGAGTGGGATGTAACTTTGGTGAGTTGTTGCGCGAACGTGCGAAATCAGAATAAACAATTTAAGATGAATAAAGTGTATTTCATATATTTTAGCGGCAGGGAGAGAAGGAGGGAGGAGAAGGGAAACTAAGAATGGGAAGGACGTGAAAGGGGGAAAGAGGGAGTGGGAAGGCGGGGAAGGTGGAAGGGAAACGCGGGGAAAGGGACGCGGAAGAGAACAAGGGTGGGAGCGAAGAACGCGTAGGGGATAGATGAAGGAAGGGTGGCGAATGAGAGAGGGGCAGATAAAGGAATTGCAAAAGACACACAGTAGCGGTAGGGGAGGCAGGGGTAATTTTGGAAAATCCGTGCCTCTCACACGGACAGCTATACATATAATATGGGTCGCGTTCGGAAAACCTTTCAATTTATTCGAGTACGCACCAGACGGAAAAACAAAAACAAAAAATTGGTGTATCCAAAAGCATTTCATAAACAATTACAACACAAACATTTTATTTCTTTGAGTGGCATTGCACCCCATTCCGGGTACTCGCTAGTTATTAAGGGCCATTGACCAGCCAGCGGCCGAGAATTCATATTTCGTCGAAAGATGTTCTTACTTGGCGGTTCCAATGAAAAAGATTAATTATTCTCAGTACCAGCTTTTTAAAATAATAACTCAATATCGGTTTCATTTTTTTTTTTTTTTTTTTTTTTTTTTTATTAAACATGGTGAGTAACACATTATTCCCAATGAGTTGAGAAAAAACTCATTACGGGAAGGACAAACACATAAGAGTACATTTTACACAAATATTACATGTTTAAAAAATACAACATAAAAAGGGGAAAAAAATGCATTGTCAAGAATAGAGATTTTAGAAAAACTGAGGACATCCATACACATAAAACATATAAAAAAATAAAAAAAAAAACGTATGAAGGCGAGCAAATATTCACTGGTTTAAAAACATTTTCAGGAAATGTTCTTTAAGCGTTTTAACTAATTTTTTTTTGTTATCTACTGGTTGCTTAATTTCATTAGGTAATGCATTGTATTGTGTATTTGCAATATATTGTAATGATTTAATACCAAATTTAGTTGTGTGGGTAGATGATGCTAAGTGTATTTGATTTTGGGATCGTGTTTTGTGCTGGTGTATATCGGAATTAAAGGCTGGTTTAGTGTTGGTGTGTGAGGAGTGTTGAATTATTTGTAGGATGGCAGTGGTGATGCTATATTTTGGCAGAATGGTAAAGGGAAGTATTTGTGTCAGTGAGTATATATCTTTGACATGTGTATCCCATGGTAAATGGTATATATTTCTTATGGCTCATTTCATTCGAAATTTGCTTTAATTTGTACCTACATTCAAAAATGCTGTAAAGCGTGATGATAAAACTATTAAAATTATGTATTTTTGTAATAATTTTTTCATATTAAGTATTTATAATTTTTCAATAATGTCTAAGCAAAATAAGAATGTAATTTTTTTTTAATATTAGTTTATAAGACCTTAAATAAATAGATAAACTGAAGTATTTTCGTCACAAAACACGTGTGCGGATCTTTTTAAAAGTGGTTTTATAGATAATAATTGATTCATTTTATTGCATGGATTATATAATTTGAAATGTGTGTTGTATAATACAAATTTATTTTTTGAAAATTTAACAAATCTGCCAACGACCTACGGTAAAACCTTATTGTAGGTTCTAAAAATTAACATATTTTCTCAAAATTTAAAACATAGCTTCACTAGATAAAAGAACTTATTATCAATTTATATTTTTTTTGTGGAAAAGAGTCAATACATTTAAAATTTGATTTAAAAATGACATATTTCCGTTTTGGTCTGGTTATTCCCTCTTATTAAACAAATGGATTGGAGTTTATTTTTGTCTCGTGTAAACTTAGCTTTATTTATTAACAAAAAACGTCGCGCCGCCACTGATAAATTTACCTACAATTTTTTTTTTAATATTTCTCAGAAAACCAAGTTAATGTTTTACATTTTGCTAGAGAAAATTATTTAATTTTTTTTAATTTCTAATGAAAAATTTTATTTTTCGGTTACCGAAATGCTCTGGAAAATCGAATCGAAGGCAATGTACGCCATTAACATACAGTAGGTACACACTTCCTTCTACCTAACTTAACATACTATATAAGTATGTATGTAGATACGTCTACATATTTACGATCCAAGTCCAATATTGAGATGACTGATGAACAATACCCAGGTATTAGTATTCTTCCATATCTCTATTCTCAAGGACACCAATCTGACATAATGTATTTAAATTCATCTATGAATATGAATATGATCACGATTTGTCGGTTGGCTGAGAGCGGAGACTGCCCGGGCCATTGTTTGCCTGCTTCTTGCATGTTGCGTGTCGGTGTCGTCACTCGTAGGTGCCTACAACAAATGCAGTAGGTGGGGAAACTTAATCGAATGAAATTCTCTCAAATCCAAGATTGTTTGAATTTTATATGGAAATTTGATAAAGTTTGCACGGTATTTACAAACATTTTTATCTCCTCTATCCTTTATTTTGACCCGTTTGACACAACGTTTACCGATTCGGTACCAATAAGAGGTTTTAGGAATATTTCAGCTTAAAATTTTTTGTTTACATCCTTAGTACGTAGTCAAGTCGAATATAACTCTTCGATCTGGTCCCCCCATTTTAAAATACATCAGATTCAATCGAAAAAATTCGATACAAATTCTTAAGATATATAAATTTTAAACTCGGTATTTCCATTGAAAACATAAACTTTAATTACTTGATGAAAGAAGTAAATTTATGAAGACTCTCAGATCGAAGAATTATTTCCGAATTAATAATTATGTTCAAAATTGTAAATGATAGGATAGACAGTCCTGATTTAACTATGTAAAACCTCGTCGAATTTCATATACCCACGAGAGCTACTCGTTCCAAAATCTTGTTTAAATGCAACAACACCAGGACTGAGTATACGAAACACTCGCTTGTACCTAGATTGAATGAAGTTAGTTATAGACACGCAGATGTCGCAGATCTATTTAACTGCACGGAAGGTAGGTACAAGAAGGCTATACTATCAAATATTTTTCAATCAATACTAACTTTATTTGTACTACAGAATTATGTTTGTAATTGTTGGATTTTGTGACATGTAATCAGTGTTTATGGTATATTTGTAACGTTGATATTAAATAAATAAATTCAAGAGTTTATTAGCCTCTGGCTTTGAAAATCGGTTCGCTTGTGTGGTGTAGATATAATTAGAAGGACTTATATACTTAGGAGCTTGTTGGCTTCATTGTTGAGCAATTAGAATAACGTAAAATCTGTGGACGATGGGTACCACGTCGATTCACAGACGAGAACAAAGCGCTTCGATTAGAGCCTTTGCAAAACCTGAAGTTTGAACCGATTCCACACCCTTCTCACTCCCCCGATCTTTCGCTTTACGATTTTTATTTTTTTCCTCTACTCAAGAGACACCTCAAGGGTAATTATTACACCTCGGACGATGAGATGAAGGCAGCTGTCACGTCCTGAATTGAAATGCGTTAGCCTTAACGGTGACTATGTTGAAAAATAAATATATGATTTTGAAGCTTAAGAATCGTACTTTAATGTTCTTTTTGCAAGATCTTGCTATTTGTTTTTGTTCGTGTTCTACATACAAACATATGTGTATTACTTTTCAGCCTACCCTAGTAACATTATACGTAAAATTTTCACAATCAAATAAATTTCAATCATTCAAAAATATATTTTAATAATTTTCAAACAACATGAAATAGAAAGAAGATTATATTGCGACGCGTAAAAATAAATATCTTTGGTACCTATATCTAATAGATAAATACTATGTAGGTAATTAAAAGTAACTTTTAATTAACGAATGATAAAAGTAATAATACGGAAAAGGGATATAAAAAGTCAATGTCAATGATTTTTCTAACCAAGATAGAGGTTTAAATTATTAAGTTATTTATATTTTAAATTATTGTAAGATTGATTGCCCGATAAGATAAAATTTGACTCCGTATTGTTCTCTCGAATTTTATTCTCAACAAAATAAAATTCGATACCTAACTGTTCAATTTTCTGATTAATTCTGATAATGTTAGCCTGTTTGAAATGGAATACCTACCCTAACTGTTTGAGTGCGAATCCAAATGCACTTGTATAATTCATATACTACCTACGGATTCGATGAACCATATACATTTTTTTTTCATTAAATCCACTTCAGGAGACCCTGAGGAAAATAATTTTCCTCAGGGCCTATGTCATCTGAGATGCTGTGAGGAGAGTCTTTTTGAGGAGAGGAAGGAATGAACATTGGTCTTGAAGAGACCCATGTTGTAGGAAGGAGGAAATACAGAGGCAGGCAAATTGTTCCACAGCAGAGCTGTTGAACACAAGAACGAGTCGAAGATGCGACCCACTCTCATGTGACAAATGTCAACCGTATACATGTGTTGGACACGCGTTTGGCGTGTTTCCCGACTATGCACCGGTGCCGAAGAGATCAATGACGCTAGTTCTTCGGAGCATCTTCCATTGTAATACCGGTAGAACAAGAATAGCATTTCCACCCGACGCCTGTGCTCTAAAGGTTGCAATCCGTCTGTTAAGATGGCAGAATCTATCAAACGGACCGCCCGTTTTTGCACAGAGTCGAGGGTATTTTTCAGATATTTTAGAGCTCCAGACCAGAGGTGGCTGTCATATTCAACTGTGATTTGTACAGGGTTAGCAGCTGTGTAATATTAAAGTATCTGCGGGCCCTGTACAGTGTACATACAGTAGGTACGCTTATCCTCGGCGGGACTGCCGGACGACTGCAGCTCAGCTGCTTTGGTTAAGTCAAACAATCTCATCATCATATATTATTTTTTTTTATTCTTTTAACTTTTCTTCCTACATATTAATAAACCTTTTTTTCAGCTACATCAAGTGGCGGAGATGAGACGTGATATTGTGAAATAAATAACTAACAACATGTAGGTACGCACTCGCATACTGCCTGATAACAATGTATGCCAAAAACAAAACAAACCAAACAAAAATTAGAGTCCTGAGGTGTACGGTGAAGGAGGAAACCATATGTTTCCTTAGAACGCCGTGGGAAAGTGGTTGGGCAACCTCCGATAATACAAATTATTTACAGTAGGTACGCCCAGTTTTTGGCAGGCTAACTTTACTCTGGCTTCGATGGAGCCCCCATATCTGAGCTGATCACTTAGAGTTACACCAAGCATATCAATGGAGGGCCTGTTCGGAAGATTGCTTTCGTTGAAGGAGACTAGGTTTTCATTTCGATCCCTTTTGGACGTAATCAGACATGATTGTAATCATCAGAAATGATATCCAGGGAAAAAATACTTCAATAGCCTACCTGAAAATATAAGAACAATCGAAGACGATAAATGCCTACTAAAAGCAATTAAAGAGCAATTCAAAGTAAAAATAACAAAATGATGATTTAATCTTCATTACTTATATGCATAACTATTAAATTTGTCTTTGTTTTTAAGTACCTACCATAATTAATTATAAGATGCAAAATATGTTTTGTAAATATATTTTCATCCCGATACTCGTCCCTTTTCTAATTACAAGCTTCTATAGAACAGAAATATCATTAAAAAAAATAATCATAGAAAACTTATTATGTAATTTATTTTGTATTCAAAATTATTATACTTTGTAAACTGATTTTTAATAAATTTAAAAAATAAAATTGGCCACTGTATGTATGGCCATGGTTGACTCATGCAGATCGATAGTTAACTTATAACCAGGCGGGTATAACTCCGAGCCAAAACGTGGTCAGAATCTTTGGGTGACTTCACAAGTCCACTTCAATTTGTTTATGGTCACCGGCTACTAAATCAACCAATAGGAATCTTTTATTTTTGTTGCATTTTTCTGCTTTATTTACGTTTGATTGACAATTGACATTTACATTTCCGACGCAATAAGTAACGATTATGAATTTTGGGAATTCACGATCGAATGAAAAATGGGAGAACAGGACCCGCAATTGGAACAAAATTACAGGTGGGAGTCTTCCTTTGGTTGTTATTTCAGTGTTCCTAAAGTATTTGTTGAAATGTATTGCTTTAATTGTATTTTAAACTGATGTACATGTTTCCGTTTTCAGAACATATTTATGTTTCACCTGGGATCTATCTAATAATTGACGCTATCCAATATCACAACTACATCTTAAAAAGGTAAATATGTTTTCTATATTGCATTTTCTGTTCTTATTTTCAACATTTTTTTTATATTTTTATCAGTATATTAATAAATTTATTAATATTTTTCAGTGGAATCTGAACCGACAAAACTTGGCTTGTTTTACAATATAACATTCTTTATCCCCACTTCAATACATTCGCTTCTGTTTCTGGAGATGGTTACTAATAAATACAGTCATGGGCATGATGCAGAGGTAATTATTATTTTTATAACTCTCATTTTACAAAAACGTCAGTCAAATTTAATGTATTTGAGTAGGCTTCTTTATATAAGTAAATAGGTATCCTAGAACTTGGTTTAATATGAGAGTTATCATAAATTAAAAAATAAAAGGCATGGGAAGAAATGTAACTACATACATACATAGGTATGTACTATAATACACATACACAAATACAATAAAAATTGCATTATTTTACAAATTTCCATAACTGAACCAATTTAGTTTTTAGAAAATATAACTTATTCTATTTTTTATGATTTCAGGGAAAATATGGTGAGCTGAGCTACTTTAAATGCCAAATAAACAAATATAATGTTTTTTTGAGCCCCTTATGAAGAATCAAACATCTTATGCAAACTTGTGTCTCCGTGGATCTTGGAAATATGATAAATTTATTTTTACGTGCTGAAAGATATAATAGGTACGTTCAAAAGATAAATTTATCTTTAAAACAACGCCCTCATGTGGCAATTTGCTACAGAAATATAACCTGCTTAGGTATATTGTATTCTTGTTTAAAATATGTACATGTAATTCTGAGTTTTAAATTTTTCTGTTAAAAGATGAAAATATTTTAATTCAGTAGTTTTGTAGGAACGCATAATCATATTTCAATTATATATTCTTGTATTTCCTTTTTCTAATATGTTTATAATAAAATTCTTATCATGTAATTACGAGTTTTATTTTTAAAATAATATTTTAGGCTGATGATTTTGGTGGTATTGGGTAGGCCCCGAAAGAAAATTATATTGTCTATGGTCGCGCATTGTTCTGTTGTTGCTTTCTCTATCTTCGTCTGTGGTGCGTGACGTCACAGGTGATAATTTGATGGTGAAATAGTGACCAAAATTTTCACGTACTAAAACCCGAAGTTATCGATCTAGTGGGTGGTTTGGTATATTTATGCTTATAACTTTATAGACCACTGGTTATCTTTATTCTCGGCAAACGTCACTATCAAAGGAAGTTTTACGGCCGACTCTTCGAAAATGCTTGGTATTTTATAACGTTTTCCACGGCGTGGAAGGTATGAGTGATGAGGATGCAATTAACACGCGTCAGAATGTCATCAAAATATTTACTTTACATGAAACAATCTTATGACAGGGCACGAGGCACGATACTACTTGATGATGGCTACGTTGTGGATGTGATAATACACGGCGGCAATTAACACACGTCAGAGTGTTACGTCACAACTCATAACAAAGCGAGAAGTACTTTCAAGATGTCTGCAAGCGGCAACCGATTGTAGGCCTATCGCGGATTCCATCTTATGGTTTAAATCTTGGCTCTCCCATTGGCGGGGAGCAAAACAAACCCATCAGGAACCAATTTGATTACGAAACAAAAGTCGTGAAGTAAAAAATGAAAAACCTTGCTTTTAATAATTTATTAGTACCTGCGTCCACAAGTAGTATGTATATATTATTTAAAAAATATATATATTTAGGTATAAATAATATCGACAGTTACATGAACGCAAGGTTAGGTATAATTAAACTTTTCTTTCTTTGTGCCGAAAAGACTTAAGTTATCTTGTCCACAATGACAGAATATTGGAAATATGAATCAAAACGTTAAAAATTATTGTCCCACATTTGCAGAAAAAAACTGTCGAACGGTGAGCTCTGGATTAATTTCCTAAGCTTTTCCTATCTGTAATTTATATGTTTTCGCAAACTATTTTCAGCACGCAACATATTTTGCGATACTCTTACTAATAAACTTAATCATACATCAGGGTTTCCCAAACTGTGTTCCGCGGAACACTAGGGTTCCGCGGAACCTGAATAGGGGTTCCGCGACAATTTATCGGAAGAATTTCTTCTAACATGGTGTACACATATTCATATTTTAACACTGCTGATATTATTCACAAGAAATGATTATTTGTATAAATATTTCACAATCGTTCTTAAGTAAGGATTAGTCTCTATACACTATGATAATCTCTATGGAAGTTGAAAAAGTCGTTTATGCTGTTATTATCGCAGTAAATCTTTATTTTACATACTAAAAAAAAACTATGAAATTTATTACTGTGTTGTATAATACTGTGATAAGAATCGATAATACGAACATCTGAAGGACGTGAAACGGGTAATGGATCTGCATGAGTGTCACAAAAATTTTGTTCACACGGAACCCAACCATATACTTTTTTAAATCGACTTTACCTGCAAGTAAAATAATGAACACATCAATCAGTCTTACTACACCTTGTTAGCAATGGTCGAACTATAAACGCGCAAGGTGCCGTAAATTTTGGAGTAAAAGAAAAAAAATGCAATTTTGGATTTCATCAATCTAATCATTTTGATCGTTTTCCTGCCTTACATAAATGTTTGAATGAATTAAATTTGAAAGTAGATGAAGAGGTTTACAAAGAATTTTAAGAACATCTACATAATTTGAAACAACTATTTTGCAATATTTTCCGAAAACTAGTATCGACGATTGCTGAGTTCAGAATCCATATTCCGCGACACCAAACCAGTAGGCTTAAGCGCAAGTAGATTATGAAATTCTTATTGATTTAATTAGTTACCATGACTTTCGATAAGTGAAGATCAGCCTTTAAAGATTTCTGGGTAAGTTTGTCAGAAAAGTACCCCAAAACAAGCTATTATTGTATTACTTCCATTTTCTACAACCCATTTATGCTAAGCAGGATTTTCTAATTATGCTGCAACTAAGTCACAGGTTCGACGCCACACCCGATATTAAAATCCAACTTACAAATATTGTGCCTGATATCGAGAAGATATGCAATTCACTGACTCAAAATCATCCAAGGTGCTTTATTTACTCCATTTTTTTGTTTGTTTATATTACATTTTTTGTTTATTCAGGGTGTCCGGGAGTAAAGTGTATTAACTTCGGGAGGTGATTCTACATGATGGTAGGAGTAAAAAAGATTAACAACTTTATCCAAAATTCCAACATGTTTTTTCCCATACAAAAAGACGTACCTACTAAAAATCCTTAGTGTGAGGTACGATCTTATTTGCTGAGCACCCGCCGGGCACGATTGTGGGAACATTGCATGATTGTGACTGGCCCGTATCGCAACAGCGGAAAACAATAAAGCTGGGAGCACACTAATTTTATCTTTTTACTACAAAACCACCCATAAAAGTTGGAATTTTGAAAAAAGTAATATATCTTTTTTACTTATACTATCATGTAAAATCACCTCCCGAAGTTAATGCACTTTACCCCGGACACCCTGTTTACTAAATAAAAAAATGTGTTTAATACCACTTTTTTTTAAATTTTTACTTTTATAAATTATTACCCAACCTAAAAAATAAACCAGGTGTTCCGTTAAAATTTACGGGTTTGAGAAGTGTTCCGTCGCAGAAAAAGTTTGGGAAACCCTGTCATACATAAATGGTTGTGTATAAAATTTTAAACATGTTTATTAGCAAGCGGGCCAGAGTTTCCTGTGCTCCGCAGGGGTGATAAAATTAAAATAGTATATTTTAAACTTATTTAAGTGAATTTATGTAGTACGAGTATATTTTCGGCATGTTCTAGAGTTGTAGACACTTTCATTATCTCACTGGTGAAAGACCCCATTCAGAATTGAAATGTTGCATTGCTGAAAACGGATTTAGCAGTGTTTGGTGACCAGATCTAAGTAGCCGCGCACTTCCGTCAGCCTCACAACATATTCCAATTAGGGATGTCAGTCACACTTGCTCCAGACCATTGAGAGCAGTAAGGACTCTTCTGCGATACTCAAAATAGTGAGAGTTTACAGGCAGGAATTTGAACCCGCGACCTCTGGACCGAGATTCAAGGATCCTGACAATGCGCGGATCCTGACAAAATCTTCTTGAATACGAATCATGTATGTTTTAATAAATAATCATAATAACAATTACATTGAACTTATTTACCATACTGCATTTAGGTTTTCTCTTAGGTGATATCTTTCTCCTTTTAATCAATTTAATAATTTATTTAGTAATATGGAATATTAGGTACCTACAACATTTTAGGAGGCGGGTATGTGTACTGTCACCCCGGGAACTATTTATTGGATAACCAACACCTCTGCCATAGGTTACCCCAAGTGGTTCGCTACGTTTAGTGACTTAGCAGGGGTATCCAGGTTCCTGGAGTGAGGTTTGTCAAGGTCTTGGCGGCCGATGTGTCTGCCCACCTGTTGCGTGTGGGGCCGGATAAATAAAGACTGGTCGAGGAGGTATTTTGACCTCTCCAGCCAGAATTTCTCTACCCATCGCCTGGATTCATACGTACGTCACTCCTAGACACTTCGACCCCAGATTCCTACCCACCCTTCATACCTTTATCCTTCCCAGAACTTCCTCTCCTTTCTTTCCTTAAAAAAAACTTACACACAGCATCCCCAAAGATGACATAGACCCTGAGGGAAATGTTTTCTTCAGGGCCTCCTATGTGGATCTACTGTAAAAATAAAAGAAAGACAACTAAACGCAATTAGATAAGCATATCTGCCACGTGTAGAAGATGCTGTAATTATTGAGAGTGTATTTACTATTTACTAATAATGACTCTTCAAACATTATCTACTAATTTACTAATTACACATCTTATGAGAGATATAGAGTAATCAGTATACCTTCCCAGTTATGTTATGTGGTGGTGTGATTGTTGTCTGGGAAGTATTTAATGACACCGATGTTAATTAGGTGTGAGGTAGGTACTTAAACTAACAATAATTGTTTGTTTATTTATCAGGTAGGTAGGAAGAAGTTGTATTTCTTTACACGTGTTTGATATACGAGTATGTCTGAAGTGCACTTGAAATCTCTGTGTTTATGTTTTACCAATTTATTATGCCTAGGTAACTTTTCATACTTACTGAAGCCGCTGAATTCCGAAATTCTACCGTTTTATAACAAATTTCTCTTGTTGAACACTTTAAGTTTTAAAGTTTCTTAAATAAACATATGTTATTTTTTAAGATACCTAATATCTATTTGCCACGCCGGAACGGTAATTCTATGGAATTCCCTCGATAGAAAAAAATCGCAAAGTATGTTATTATGTATATTATTATAAAGGCGTTTTTTATATTATTTTTACAAGTTAACTGAATGAAAATTTCACAGTAATTTTTTAAATGCTATTAAAGACATTTCCCACGAGGGTTTTGCTCTATTTTAAAAGAGTCATGTTTTAATAAACATTTTCACATTAAATATTATCGTTTTTTATATTAGCGCGCTCTCTCTGAATTCGTATTTACATTAGCAACGTGAGCAGGAGTGGATTAGCTGGAGTGAGTTCTTGGACCCGGGTTCTCCGCAGGAAGCGGATCCTACTCCTATTTCTTTTTCAAATCCACTACTCCCAGAGAACCTGGTCCAGCACTCGGACCCAAACCCGGAGCTTAGTGGTCCGAACGCGAGTCGGGAGCAGGTCCGGGCTTGAGTTCTTTTGCGGGTTCCGTCTCCGAGGTCCGGCACCAGTCGAACCCGTGCGTCTCGGTCCGAGCCACTCGCGAGTCGGGAGCAGGTCCCGCGTTCGAGTTCTTTTGAGGGCTCCGGTTCCGAGATCCGGCTCCGGTCGAATTCGTGCGTTTCGGTCCGAGCCATTCGCGAGTCGGAAGTGGCTTCCGGGACCAGCTCCGACAAAATGCAGAACTTACCCATCTCTAATTTACACATCTCCCCTTTTTCTTCTTTTTAGGCGCTTACTACCGGGCCTTAACCGAGGGCAACACAATTCCAACCTGAGTTCAATTTCTTAATAAATAATTTAATTTAATTTAAAAAAAATACATTTATCAGGTGTTTGTCAGAAGCGACGAATTTTATATAATATTAAGGTATGCCAAGATATTTCCACTGTTGTTAAGAAAGTGAATATGAATTGATACTAGGTAGAATTTTACCTTACCTAACAAATATTAAACTTTCAGGATAAAAGGAATATTATATAAAAATAATAATAGACTGCATCCGGGTCTCCTTATTCGGCTTATTCCCAAGGTTGTGGCCTTCACCATCAGATTGTCCAGATTTCCAGCCACCGTGGTTAGGTTTCCCAAAATTCGTCTTGCAGGTATATTATAGAGAAGTCTCTTTGGAGCCAGCTACCTTCCATCCTTTAAAAAATCGAAGTGTCCTGCCAAACGAAGCCGCCCCAGCCATACAAATATTAATTTGGTTATAGGAAGGTAAAAAACATGAAAATACTTTTTTTCCAGCAGCAGAATGCGCCAGGCGCTATTACCGTTGCCGAGACAGTCAGTCAATCGGTCAGTAAGTCAGTTAGTCAATCGGTCCTGCCGATCGGAAAACTGGACCTGATAAATAAGGTTTCAAAAAGAAAGACAAACATTCCCGAGTGACGAATAAACTGACAATATTTGAAAATCTCCTACTACCACCACAGTAACTTAAGGTAACTTACCTGATATCTAGCCAATACCAAAATATTGGCGATCGAGCGCCATCGATACTAGGTCGATGCCGGGCGCCCTGTAATAATTTTACGGATTGCAGTACCTACCTACTACCTACAAGTATTTATTATGGAACCTATTGATTATTTGTGTTAAAGAAATAACCGTTAGTCGTATCGGTAATCTTCTGTCTCCAAGCGATGGACACAACAGAGTGCAACAGCAATTTCAGAAATGGTACTTCCCTTCTGACCTGATTCACCTATGGATCTACAACTATCTTGAATTTGATTTATCTAAGCTGAAAATGTATCGGTTTTATTTATTTTTACACGCCCAATTAGGACTTTTACGTATGATACAATTAGAAATGCATTTGATATAATCAAAGAATTAAAGAGATATAACAATTAAAATAAGTACCAAGTATAAAATTTTTAACTTAAAAACAACAAACAGAGTAAAATATAGGGTGCACAATGCACATTTATATAAATTTCGATATATATTGAAAATTTATAAACATTTCAAAGCTATCAAGATAGACATACAGATTTAATAACAATGTTTTTATAGGCTGATAGACATTCAGTACCGTTGGTGTTCATATTTATTCCCTGCACTGTGCAGTCGGTTCATTACTGAGTTAATTTCTGCCTTGGTACCTGAATTGTTACAATGGTAAGGTACCTTCTGGGTACCTTCTATGCAGTCATTTGTAAATATCAAAAGGATTAAATTAAATTAAATGTACTGGAGAAGGAATTATCATGTTCAATATGTTGATATTGATGTCCCCATCGGCACCAAGGGCATATTGGCTGCAATACATACCAGCAGTCAGCACCAACCTTGCGATTAAATAAGTTTTTCGCACTCTGATAGCTTGCAAGTCCAATGCTGCAGACAGTTGGTTTCCTGCTAAATGAATCTATTTCGGTAGAGTACGCATTGGGATCCGTGCATCCACGCTTGTAGTAGATATGTTTGCATCGAAAGGACGCCCAACCTCGCCTCAATACAATCACACCGGAGCAATAACAAAGTTCCGTATGCACAAATGCACATGGCGCAAGGCACAAGGCACAGATATGGTTTATCTTTGTCTGTCGCGCTTTGTTCTCAGCACGAGCTGATCTACCTATGTACGAAATCCTGCCCACATAATATAAAGCGTCATCCGTGCTTCATTTCTTCTCAGTCAATTTCCCGCCTTTCCCTGGGAAAGTGGGTGCAGTGCTACGTTGCTACGTATAGTACAAAGAAATCAAATATTCTAAACAATGACTGTTGTTGCACGTTGCGGGCATTGTTTTGATTACGCTATTTCGCGCCACTTCAATGATCTAATTCAAACATCGCCTTATCGATAAACAAAAGGATTTAAGTTATAAATATTTACTATTGTTAGGAAGCACGTTGCTATTGTAGCGTCGCGCAACGCCTTTTAATAACAACACCAATGCCAAGTTTCGCCAGCAGTTTTATTGTACCTCTTTAAAAGTTGTGCAGTGTTAATTAATTCTTTGAATAATGTTAATTAGTGTTAAACAACCGATAGTTATCGTTGACAGACGATTGTTAAATGCAAACAGAAAGCTCAATGCTTCTACTTTGCACGAAGAGAAGATATCTAGTATCCAGCAACCACAGTGAGCAGAATACGGGCTGGAAGCAAGTGGAGCACGCAGCCCTGACCAGGAAGTGAAGCCTCCAAGGAAACTGACATCTGCCCCCGCTGCGCTGAGCAGAATATAAATTTGATGCCTTCTCAGGAATTGACACAAACAAGTAGGTACTTACTATGTACCTACTAGATACATTAGCCACCTGCCTATAACAGCCTAGTCTGCTAAGGTGCCTGATGCTTTCTGCATGCTGCCTGGTGGCATTGTTTAACTAGATGTTTAGTTAAAAGGTCACGTATTGTGTGTATTATTCTATTCATTGTTTTATATGAAAGAATTGTCGCTTCCCGCTTCGCTTGATATTGACACTATGATTAGTTTATTACAACCCAAGCATTTAGCTTCCGTGTATGCTTTTCTCAAATCGCACATTCGAGCGTGCTAATTGCCCTCTTTATCGTCATATGGCGGTCAACAAATTAATTTAATATAGGTACTTTGTTATTGGCGTAATAATATCAGAAACAATGAAATGTAATTGCCTCCCCCCGTCGTTATAAGTTACTGCAACAGTTATTGTTAAATAAATTATTAATCTTACTATTGTACCTTTCAACGTTATTTATAACGTCATTTAAAATCTTTAAATAGATCCCAAATTACGGGTATGAAATGGAGGTCAGGCACTGTACAGATTGAGGTGTGTTAGATCGTAGGTACCTACCTACATCTTTTAAGGCGGATTAATCAACGGCCGAGAATTCAAATTTCATCGAAAGATGGTATTGCGATCGTTCCCTTGCAACTGTACAGGGCGGTTCCGATGAAAAAGATTGATTATTCTCATATAACTTAATATATATCGATTATATTTTGTTCAAAATTTACTAGCAATAAAAAATGCTCAAGCGCCTGTTGATTAAAAAACTTAAATTAATGTTTTTTGTAATTAAAAACTGCTGAAATAATATTTAATTTTATGAATTATTTATTTTTTTCAATAATGTCTAAGCGAAATAATAGTCCGGTCAAGTAAGTTAAAAAAATAGGGATAAGGTTACAATAATTCGCATAGAGCTGAAAATTAGTACGAATTTTGGAAACGCTATTATAAATGAAATGTGAAAAGTCCCCCTCGACCCCACATATGTTAAAAAAATTATTCCAAGGTCAAAGTTCGCAAACATGGGTTTTTTGCATTTTTCAGTCAAACGGTAAGTTTTATCATAAACTAAGTCAGACAAAAATTGTAGATCATGCAATTATCTACATATATAAATTGTCTTGACACTTTTTTCCGAACAGTCACCTTTTCTGAGATACAGCTATTCAAAAAGTTGAAAAAGTTGTGTTTTCATAATATGCACACGTTTCCACGCCACGTGTGGTGTAGTGTAACAGGTAGTGCATTGTTTTGGCGCGTTTTTTTTAAACGTGGTTTTCCGCGATCTATTGTAGTCCTGTGTAATTAATTAAATTTCTTCCTGCTGGATAAAAGTAAATTGTTTTAACAGCGATGCATCAGATGTCTCCTCGCTGATATCGTAAGAATCCTCTTCTGATGGCGATTCAACATTGGAGCACGACTGGCTTTGAAAACTGGTACTGGTAAAACAATCCAACTTTTTTGCAGCCTCATTTAGCACTACACCCATTTTGCAACTGCAAAAAAATGTATTGAAACTACGTTGAAAAAACGCGCCAAAACAATGCACTACTTGTACTCTACACCACACGGTGGCGTGGAAACGTGTGCAATGTGTGCAATGTGTGCATATTATGAAAAACACAATCTTTTAAGTTTTTTAATAGTTGTATATATGATGTCTCTCCGGAAAAAAGCGTGAAAACAATTTTTATAGATAATTGCACGATCTACAATTTTTGTCTGACTTGGTTTATGATAAAATTTACCGTTTGGCTGTAAAAAGCAAAAAACCCATGTTTGCGAACAATATTATTTTAATAAAAAATTTAGATGTGGGGTCGAGGGGGACTTTTCACATTTAATTTATAATGGTGTTCCCAATATTCGTAATATTTTTCCGCTCTTTGCAAATTATTGTAACCTTACCCCAATTTTTTTAGCTAACTTGACCGGACTAATTGATTTATTTTACTGTTTGAAATGTTTGTTGTATTATACAAATTTTCGTTTGAAAATTTAACAAATCTGCCAAACCACCATAACCTTATAATAATAAAAATAAACATATTTATTCAAACTTTGCAAATACACTTTATGGCGTAATTTTTAATTAAATGAAAACAAATAACTTTGTAAAACCTTTTCCTTTAATATTTTGTCTTATAGTTCTTTTTTTCTATACTTCTTTGTCTTTTGTTATTTTGAATATTAATCTTATCATGACGAAGAAAACTAGTTTTCGAAACATGTTGATAATATTAGTGTTTTTTATAAATTTTTTTTTTTTGTTTAAAATAACAGTCTTTCGAAATCAATTTAAATATTTTTATAGAAAAGAGTCGATACGTCTAGAATTGGATTTTAAAATGACATATCTTCGGCTGTGTCCGGTAATATCCTCTGAAATAAGCGTTGATACTAAACTTCGTATTTGAAATATTACACTATATTAGGCTGTAGCGCTATAGAAATAACTACCTGTATTGTAATAAGTAATAACAATAACTAATAACGATACGGGGTAATTGAAGATGCTTATCACCAAGTGGATCTTAGCATATGACCTCTTCATGTAAAACCTACGCAATTAAAACGTGTTATGACAGAAGCATTAATTCCTCGACCTGATAAGCTGAGACCAATAGTGAATAGATGCTGTCAGCTACAGATATCGTAATCGTCTTATTATTATTCATTTTCTTACCTAGTACCTACCTACATCATAAACTCGTTCGGGAGTACACTGGTCCTAATAAAATAACCAATTAAATGATGTTGTGTACATAATAATATACATCATCCCAGATGGTTGTACTCGTAAGTACACAATTAATATGAATGAACTTTTATCTAACAATACAAGACATGTGTCTTTTCATTTAAAAACGATTTAAAAATAATTTTGGCCAAGGTCAGAAAATGCTATTTGTCTGGTTAAAAATCGTGAATTTATTATCTAATCGATCCAGGTCATACAACTATACGAATATACAATGTATGTACTAGCGTGCAAAGTGAGTACATTAAGGACATTGTTAGTATTGGTATGATCTCATTACAATATTTTCATCATAACAATAATAAAGTAATTTCATGTAAAAGATTACACATGTGACATGAGTAGCTGCGTAGTATCCAGTGAAGCCATTGACCGTCCTTGATGCGCGCAATGCTCCTATAAATAGTGGACATGTTAATTACCTATCGGTGGGACAGAGTACTGGGTACTGTACTGTAATGGTCAGTCTGGACACCGGGCATTGGTCATTGGGCATTGCTTGTCTGCTATCAATTATTTGCATGCTATGAGGTGTTCTGTCCGGTCGGTTTAGTGCGCAGTGGAGGTATCATACACGTGGTGCAGTGCTGGCTCTACACTAGACCGTAGATTCTACGTCTTCACTCTGTGGCAAATTAAAACATCTGTCCCATATTCTCATTTCCTATCGCGTTGATCCTCAGGAATAGCCGGTGAAAATCCTTCGGGTATGTGCTGTTACACCTTGCATAGTATGTACTCACTTTTTACTTGCTTTTGAAGTGAAATCTTCTTTAGCACCGTTGTGATTTGAAACTCGATGATATGAAAA
This sequence comes from Limnephilus lunatus, assembly GCA_917563855.2. Classification (NCBI taxonomy): domain Eukaryota; kingdom Metazoa; phylum Arthropoda; class Insecta; order Trichoptera; family Limnephilidae; genus Limnephilus; species Limnephilus lunatus. The sequence continues at coordinate 4,672,163 of OU830599.1, forward strand.
AGCGACACTAAAAAGAGTCAAACACATACGTCTACAGGATTTAGCCTGTGAGAGAATGAGATAAAATTATCGGTCTCCTCTTTGTGCGATGCTTCGGAGCCTCCTAACTCTCATCTACCATGTGTGAACTGTACACTTGTATTTATTTTTTACATATTTATCTTATGTTTATATTTTACCATATTTTTAAACTTCATAGAAACTCTATAAAAATAAGGGGAAGAAATAAAGAATAAAATCAAAAATAATCCTAATACGAAAGAATTCTCACACGTTTCACTATTCGAAAGGACGAAGCACAAAAGCGAGGAAGAAGAAAAAACAGAGTGCAATTCACACGCGGTAGAAGTGAAATCATCGGGAAACTAAAGTGGAGAAGAGTGGGCAGGCTGCACAAAGAGGAGACCGATTATACTACCTCATTCTCCCGCAGGCTAAATCATATAGTTCTAGTGTTTGTCTCTTTTAGTGTCGCTATTTTACGGTTCATCGAGTTTCAAATCACAACTGCGCTGAAGAAATTTTCACTTCAAAATCGAAGAACAGCCAGGGTTGGCTGGGTTCTCTGGTTCCCTGGTTCGCTCGGCCTCAGGCCTCAGGTAATCTCGCCAATTACTAATGGTTTTCGAGCTCTCAATTCCTGGTAGATACAGGTACAGATACCTAAAGTTGTTTTCGATCTACCATTTAAAAAAACGCTGAATAGTCTTCGACAGTTTATTATGTACTTACCATCGTCCAAATTAATAATATGTACACTAGACTTCAAGTAAATAATTCCCACTTATCCCAATGGTAGGAAACAAGCAAGCCAAAATTAGACCACTCAGATAGAAGAAGCTCAGCATTTGTTTGCCTAGCGATTGCATACTCATGAACAAATAGCGTATCTGAAGAAGACACACGAACGGCAGCAATGAACAGTGAGCACCCAACGATATAGTAAACTGGTTGCAATCCATAGCAGAGTTCAATAAAACTTTTTGAACAACGCGCAAGGTGATCGGAGTTCGTTATTCGGTTGAGATGTTGTTGCAAAGTGTTGTCGGTCGAGTGGTGGGAAAATAGACACATTCCAGAGCTGGTTCCATCCTTATTAGTATATTGCGCATTACGTTTTATCTTGCTCGAACAGACAGAAGAAAAACCGTTATTAGGGGCCATCCATAAATTAAGTCACACGAATTTCATGATTTTTGGATCCCCCTCCCCGCCCCTGTCACACATCGTCACATGTGTGAGACCCCTCCCCCCTAGTGTGACGTCACATATTTAGCAAATTTTAAATCGCGTTTAATAATTTTGCGTTTTGATGCTTTAGACTTTTATATGTGACGTCACAGAGCTGATGACCCCCTTATACCCCTTGTCACACTTCTCTACTCCCCTCCCCCCTTACAGTGTGACGTAATTTATGGACGGCAACTTATTTTACTTAAATTCGGGTAAAACGATTAAAACGATTGGACAACGAGTGCCGAGGAAGAATTATTGAAGTGAAAACGTCTATAGCGTTGTGATTTCAAACTCGATGAAACAAAAACATAGACACTAAAAAGAGACGAACACATACATTTACAGGATTTAACCTGCGAGAGAATGAGATAGAATAATCGGTCTCCTTCTTTGTGCGGTGCTCCGTAGCCTCTCCATCTTGTCTACTTTAGTTTTCTGAAGGTTTCACTTCTACCGCGTGTGAACTGCACCCTTGCATTTTTTAAATTTATCAATTTATGTGTTTACTGCACCAGAGCCGATTAGGAGGCGGTATGGGTACCGCCGCCCCGGGAACCGTTTATTGGATAACCAACACCTCTGCCACAGATCATCCCAAGTGGTAGCAGGGGTACCCGGGTTCATGTGGTGAGGTTTTTCCGGGTCTAGGCGCAGGATGCATCTGCCCACCAACTGCACACCGTGGCAGGCTGGATCTGGACAGACTAGTTGAGGGAGATCTTTTCATCTCTCCAGCCGGACGTTCTCTCTACCCAGCGCAGGGTTGGATTCATATGATTGTTAGTCCTGGATACACTGACCCCCAGATTCCTATCCACCCCTCATACCTTTTTCCTTCCCAGAACTTCCTCTCCTTCCATTTATAAGTGTGGAGCTAACGTAAAAAAGAGCCCAGAACAAGTGAGACGACGGCATCAACATTTATTATAAATATTATGAGGCTAAACAAAGTGGGGGGGGGGGGGGGATAGACACAGGGAAGAGGAAGGTTGAAAGTTTTTTGCTCTTCTGGTCTGATCATCAAATCCATCAAAGCCTTAGGACCAGATACTCCGAAAGCACGATCTCCAAACTTAGTATTTGGCTTTCGTTTGATGACGTTGCTGAACTAAGGGTTAATTGCCTCGGACCAGTATTTTCAGGGACGCATAATTCTGAGATGTAAGGTGGGCCATTTCATTGATTGATTTAAATGCTTTCCATCACAATTTGTACTGGATTTTTGCACTGGCACTTGAGCCAGTGAAGGTTACGAAGGTGTCCTGAAATGTGCGAATATTTAGAGACCCCGGTTATGAGCCTTGCCGCTGCATTAAACACGGATTGAAGTTTGTCAGTTACATTGAGCCAGAAATTGTCATTACAATAGCTTGCTAGTTACATTGAGCCAGAAATTTCAGAAAGAGATTGGTAATAGAAAGCATTTAACTGCACAATGCGATAGAACCAGACAGCACTCGCGAGGGAAAATTTCGTTGGTTGTCAAGGGAAAGCATTAAGGGTAGCTTTTTAAAAATAAAATAATCATTGCCAAAAGCTTTGATAGTATCCCCGTTAGATTATAATCGCGAAATCATTTAAAAACACTTCGCATCTGACTGATTCGTAATAAAATAACTATCATTATGTACATTATATTATTATTAAGTTCTGCGCGCAGATACGCCGAACTGCTGCGGGCCAATGGCACCGAGTGGCAGTGGCAGACTTGTGGCTGCGACGGCATTGAACCCACAAAGGTGCCACGGACCCGAGCCACAATGTTGCCATTTGTCATGCTTTTTGTTTGTTGTTTAAAGAGATATTTCACACATCTGCTAAAGAAGATATATCAGGGAAATCATAGTGATTATTTATGGATAAGAAATAAAACAATCAGATATACATAACTAGGTAGGTATATTACACTATTTATTAATTCTAATAAAATTACCTATCTCGTACATATCATATAGAGAAAATATTTTTCTAATTTAATTATTATTAACCCTAGTCGGTGGAATCACAACAGTATCGGTTAGGGTCGTTTTGGTCGAATGGGATAACTTTACTGTACGATAATCTTAAAATGATTATCTTGTACATTAATAATATATTATATCTAATACATTATATTTCATTACGACGACGGTGACATGGCTTCCGTGGTAAAGGGGTAAGGCTCTTGACTCGCAATCCGAAGGTCGCTGGATCGAATCCCGGGGTGCGCAAATAAATTTTATGTGATTGATATGTGTTATTTCAAAATTAATTCATTAAAAATCATATATAGTATATTTGCGGCACGTTCCAGAGTGGAAGATACTCTTAGTATTGCTTAAACATTGCTTGAAATGACTTTAGCTTAGATCGGAATAGCCAAGTACCTCCTCATCTTCCTCTTACTCTTCCCCATCTTATTCCCGACCCACTACCTTCAGCCTCACAACCAGGGGCGTGCACAGAGTTTTTGATCAGGGTAGGCAGTAGGAAAATATAACAAGTTTCACAGGTTAAAATTTCCATTTTCTATCAGATAATTTCAGAATTAAAGTACGACGTTTTTGAACTGACAATTAGCATCTATGAAATACAACTATTCGACGACAGAAGTACAGAACAATAGATGTTTTTGTCGTCACTGATTGCCATTTTCTAATTTTGTTCTAGAAAGCACTGCTTAATACTAAGAAAAAAAAACACAAGAAGCCAATTCAAAAGGACAGTTCTACTCTATGCTTTGTGCATTTCGTAAACATTGAACCATGTCTTGTATGAAGTTAGCTTTAGTCGAGAAATAATTCCTGCTCAGACCGCAATTTAGTGAGGCGCTTGCATAGTTTCGGTTGCTCTGCTTTTTCACGCTTATTTTTGAGAGTATGTATTTATTTTTAGCAATAATTAAATAAATTATAATATTATTTACATGCTTATGTTTTACAAAAACGGCAGGGTAGGCAGTGCTTATGTGCCTATATGGAGTGCACGCCCCTGCTCACAACATACCCCAACAGACGCCATAGTGTCCCAGACGGAAGCAGCTGAAACTCTTGCGAGGTAGGTATTCACATATAAAAATAAAATGGGCACGGCATCTATACCGCGTAAATCACTTTCTTTCGTGGAAGGGATTAATTTAAAAAAATATGAATTCTTTTAATTATGATTTAATCGAGTAAGCAGAGTTTCTAGGTTGTTTTTTCTCTTTTACTAGTACCAACCGGTATTTATTTATTTACTATTTTCAAGATTATTTAAAGCTCATTTTACAACTAGAAAAAATAGAGCTACTTTATCATCATAAAATAATCAAACGACGAACATTAACCAGCCAAGTGACCAATATCTTCTACCTGGTTTCTAAATCCTACCGGCCTGGCCTGTTCGTTCTGCGTTCTACCTTTTACAGTGTCATCAAGGCTTCAACTTTATAGTCCAAGAGCCCGTGATGATCAGACCTTCGTTATTTTATAAAACCTGAAAGTTTCTTTGTGTATGTCTCTAATACAGCTAAAGACGATCCCCGAATATGATGTTTGAATCACGGTGTTTCGTTTAATTTTAATTCTACTTACGTTTAAGTATAAAAGCTGAATTTTATATATGTTACTTGAGCAAATATCAACATATGTTTTCTCGGTTATCAGACAGTTTAGATGGTTCTTTCACTTTGTCAGACACATTAAAAGTCTTCCATAGGTTCGAGCGCGATGTATACTTGCAAGCGGGAGGGAGTGAAATAGTGCGAAGTTTCGACGCTAGCAGACTATACCTTGTAAAAGTGCGAGCAAAATGCTCTTGAAATTGTGGTGCAATTTTATATACCTTTGCAACCTGCTATCTTCCAAGGGCACTGTGATCCAAACTTCATAGTCGGGGATCGTTTTTACCTGTATTAGGGACATACACAGAGAAACTTTCTGGTTTTATAAAATAACGAAGGTCTGATCATCACGGGCTCTTGCTCCATTAGTAAGTTACGTACTGTGTCCTTTACTGCTCTTCTGCTAGGTCCTCTATATCGACTACAAGTGTATATATAACAGTTTGTAGACCCAAATCACAAATTCTTTGGTTTTGGGTTTTTTTTTTTTTTTTATTCTTCATTTTAAGCACCCACTAAACCGCCAAGGCAGTTTGTCAGCAGGTCAATTTAACAATATTAATATGACACTAAAGCACAAATATAACAAGAAACCACAATATGCAAAATAAATACAGAAGAATAACTTTTAAGTAGAATACAAATACATAAAATATACAGACAGACAGATATTATACAGGCAAAGTCATATTTATACATAAGATTACAAACAATATCAATATAAAAAGTTTTGATCAATTAGCCATTTTTTAATTTTTTTTTTGAGATCGGTGGTGCAATTTGATTCGATTTTTATGTTCATTGGCATCTTATTAAATATGGTAGGGACAAGATAAGTGAGAGTCCGTTGCCCGTATTTATTTATAATTTTCGGAATGGATAAACCCTCATTTTTACTAAATCTAGTGCCATGTGCATGATCAACTTTTTCTTTGTATATTGAATCCGACAATACGTTTTGGCATACAATTTTAAACCATAATATCCCTCGAACAGGTAATATGTTGACTGATTCATATAATAATTTTATGTCTCTTCTTTGTGCATAAATACTTTTGCTTACCAAGAGCTTAGTCAAAGAGTTTTGAATTGTTTGAATGTAGCCTATATTTGTCTTGCACGAGTTTCCCCAAGACGTTATTCCGTATCTGATAGTAGACTCCGCTAGTGACAAATAAATAATTTTTAACGTACTTATGGGCATAAAATATTTAATTTTGTAAATTCGCCCAGCAATAGCTCGTAGGCGTTTGCAAATATTGCTTATGTGAGTATCCCATTTCATGTGCATATCTACAGTTATCCCCAAATATACATACGTTTGTACAAGTTCAATGGTTCCGCATTTGCAGGATTGTGACGAATTGTGTATACATTCAAATGTATGCGATTTTATTAAAGGCGTGATGGTAAATTTGGCATGTGGAGATCGTATGTGCATTAATTTTGTTTTTTTGGAATTTATTATAAGACCCGCATCATGTGACCATTTCTGTAGAGAAAAGAAATCATGCTGCATGAGTTTTATTGCAATGCACAATTCTTCATGCGAAATGACTAGTGCTGTATCATCAGCATAAACGTAATGTTTAACGAATGTGAAAATTTTATTCATGAGTGAAACGAATATTATGTATAATGTTGGTCCGAGAATTGACCCCTGCGGGACTCCTGTTGACATATATTTAGCTTTGCTGTAAGTTTGGAAGAGTTTAACTTTAATTTGTCGATTGTTTAAATAGTTTTTGAGTAGTTCTAGTAATTTTCCCCTTATTCCTATCGCCTCCAATATCTGTAATAGTTTTGTCGGATCAATGGTATCGAACGCTTTAGAGTTGTCTATGAATAAAACCAGAATATGTTTTTTATTATTGAGTTCTTGATTTACGTAATTCGAGAAGTCTTGTAGTAACATTTCAGTGCTTTTATTTTTTTGAAAACCGTATTGGTTAGGATCAATAATGGAGAATCTTTCTAGATATTTTATTAAATTTACGGAGATGTATTTTTCTAGAATTTTTTCAATAGCTGGCAGTATACTGATTGGTCTGTAATTTTCTATCTCAGTATGTTTTCCCCCTTTGTATATTGGCCTAATAATACTACATTTAAGCTCATCAGGTATAACTGCTTGAGACAATATTTTATTAATTAAATGGGTAATTACCGGACATAGAATAGTTATATGTTTTTTAATGTCGAACATTCGAATATTATCAATGCCCGGCGATTTGGAATTATTCAGTTGACTGATAATCCTGCGTATATCTTCACAGGTAGCTCTGGGTAGGTACATGCTATGCGGCAACTCAACGGGAGCTATGTTAGACGCTTTGTAGTCGCATTTGTGTAGCATCGAGCTGATACTGTTGGAAAAATACTCGGCGAATCTATTTACAACGATTTCCTCTGTTTGCCCATTTTTATTTAACATAAACTTTGAAATAATTTCATCGCAGTTTGTTTTTGTTTTACGTCCCAATAATTTGTTTATTTGATCCCACGTTTTTTTGGAATTGCTGAAGTAGTTTTTAAATGTTTCATTAAAATGTGTAGTTTTACTTTTTATGATTAATTTGGAAACAGTATTTCGGAAAGATTTGTAGTTTTTTTCGTAGTTTTTATTAGTAGGTGAATTTTTCCATCTTCTGAACAGGGAATCTCGAATTTTAATTTTTTCTAAGATGTCATCCGTTATCCACAATTTTGTTGCAAATGGTCTTTTTTTGGGGTTTGGACAGAAAGAGATTTTACTTTTTTCATATAGGTCATTAAAAACGTTTTTGAGTTTATTATATATGTCAACGCAATCTTGTTCCGCAAGCAGGGCATTCCAATTATAACTACGTATGTATTTATCTATTCGTTTTTGAGATAATATTGAAATACTTTCCCCGCGTTGTTTGGTTTTTGTAATTGCACTACTGTATGTAATGTTCAGAGCTGTCGCGAAGTGATCCGCTATAGTAAGATCATAAATACAAGATGATAGTGAGTCAGTTTCTTGCTGCCTGCTATTAAACCTAATAAAAATGTGATCAATGTAATTTTAATAAAGCTGCTACCGTCATAATTTGGCGTCGTTCCCGATAGATCCAGTGTGAAAAGTACATCCCGATCATTACCTGTAGATTCTAAAGAAATACACGTTTCAACACATTCTAAAGAAGTACTTACACACGTTATTGCAATTACGTTTTATTCTTCGTGTAATTCTCGCAGAAAAGTTTTAGCTGGTGAAAACACTCCGAGGTTGGAAAAAATAAGAAAAGAAAAGAAAATAGAACTCGTCTTTAATGAGGTAGCGAATTGTGTGGGTATGGGGACCGCCGCCCCTGGAACCATTTGTTGGATAACCATCACCTCTGCCATAGGTCACCCCAAGTGGTTCGCTACGTTTGGTGACTTTGCAGGGGTGCCCGGGTTCATGGGGTCAGGTTTGCCTGGATCTTGCTGCGTGGCAGGCCGGATCGGGAGAGACTGGTTGAGGGAGATCTTTTGACCTCTCCAGCAGGACTCTCAGCAGGATTTGAACAGCAGTGGAAGGGATGAATTCGTTCGTCTGTCTTCGACCTTTTTCTTTCACAGAACTTCCTCTCCTTCATTTCCCTAAAAAGACCCTCCACACAGCTTTCCCAAAGATGACTTAGGCCCTGAGGGGAATTATTTTCCCCAGGGCCTCCTGTGTGGAGCTAATGTAAAAAAATATATATAAAAAAACCACAGCCTCTAATCTTTAATATATAATACAATTATATCACCACACTTTAATTACTGTTTAAGTATTCTTTTTCTCTGCAATGAAGAGAAAATGAAAAAATGCAAATACTGCAATAGCAATGCTAATAATACTTGAGCGCAACATATACACACGGATACGAGACATGCTAAAAGAGTTTAATATGTTGACGGTGAAGCAAACTGTGTATTTGAATGTACTTAATTTTTTACATAAAATTAACATGGGGACGATGTCTAAGGAACTAAAAAGAAAAATACATTATAATAACGAAACACACGGACACGGGACAAGAAATTCAAAGCAAATTAGATGCCGACAAGAAAAAAATCAAGCACTTAGAAATCTCTGATGTACCAGGCCGTCCAACTGTATAATAACATCCCGAATGAAATTACTGAGATAGAAAATATAAATAAGTTTAAAAAAGAATTACTCAATTATTAATGTCTTTATTTATGTGTAATATTTAAAGAATGATTATGTTTACCAACCAATGTAAATGTTTATATCTTTATAAAATATTAGCACACACAAAGATGTGAGCTAACTTAAGATTAATAAATAAAAAATAAAATAATAACTACAAACTAATCGTAAATGTTAATAAAATACATTTATATAGATGAATAAAATGCTTCTTGAAACTACGCAAATACACTTTATGGCATCATTTTTAATTAAATGAAAACAAATAACTTTGTAAAAACACCACTTTACAATCAATATATCAACATGTTTTGAAAATAAAGTTTTCTTCGTCAGAATAAGATTAATATTAAAAATAACAAACGAATGATGCATTTAAAATTTAAAGCAATCAAACCGTTTATCGACAAGCGGAACTAACCTACCGCAATCAATATTGTAAACAAATAATAAAGCAGGCGCTGATGCAAAGTGTGATGAAAATTGACATACAAGTTTCGTAGAGAAAACGCACTGATTTATTTTTCTTTTCATCAATAGAATCAATGAAAAAATAACAAAATATGAAATACTGTAAAACTATCTGTTGATGAATAAACGTTTTAATTATTATTATTTTTTATTTTTTTAATATATTAGTAAAAACTCAAATTATAATATTTAATTAAATGAAGACAATTAAATCTGATTTTGATTGAGTTTCACTAATATTGTCTTCATTTAATTAAATGTTTTAATTATTATTATTAGTTGATTCATGTTTATTTAGTGACAGATGTAGTTTCTGGTAAAAAAGGCATTGATACAGATGGTTTTTTACCTTTACCAGGTGGTAATTTCTTCCAAAAAATCCAGATCCTTAGTAATTGTTAACAGTAGGTTAAAGGTAGGGCGTTTTGGGAGGTGGGTATGGGTACCGCCGCCCCGGGAACCGTTTATTAGATAACCAACACCTCTGCCACAGGTCACCCCAAGTGGTTTGCTATGTTTGGTGACTTAGCAAGGGTGCCCGAGTTCCTGGGGTGAGGTTTGTCAAGGTCTTGGCGGCTGAAGTGTCTGCCCTCCTACTGCGAGAAAGACTGGTTGGGGAGGTCTTTTGACCTCTCCAGCCTTGCACTGCAGTTGAAGAGATGGATTCATACGTCCGTCACTTCTAGACCCGCTGACCCCCAGATTTCTACGGACCCCTTAAACCTATTTCGTTCCCAACTTCCTCTTCTTCCTTTCTTAAAAAAAAAACCCTCCCCCCGGAACACCCGAAGATGACATATTTGAGATAAATTATTTTAACTCAGGACCTCCTCTGTAGAGCTAATGTAAAAAAAAATAATATTTTTATGTGTAGAATGAATGGAATATAGGGTGTGTATGAAAGTCAAATTACATGCTGTTGTATTTTTAGTCGATATTTTGATTCCACGCCAACTCAGAAAAAAAGTCAAATCAACACCTCTTTGAACAGTCTATTAAAAGCTATGATTTAAAAAAAATTTTAAATAGCCCATAACCTAACACTATATAACCTATTAACCTACGTATATGTAACCTATTAAAGCACGGGTACTATATTCAATTCCTTCAACGTTATGGACATAAAACAGCTCTACTCAAGATCCATACTAATTAATTTACACAAAAACAACAAAACACTATACAAAGCTACACAAAAAATACACAATACCCGAGCCAAAAACAACGAACTTCTCCAAACTCCTTTTTTCAAAACCACCTTCGGGCAAAGACACTCTAAATACATAGCTTGCAAACTATACAATACACTACCAACTACGATCAGACAAACTGACTCCTTTACAAAATTCAAACAAGATATTAAAAAATGGATTATAAGTATTGGACGCCTCACTATTACAAACATCTGTAAAATGAATCACACATAGACAAAAATAACTATGCACATACAACCTAACCCATATAAAATAAATGAAAATAATGGAATCCTGTCAAATTGACCTTTAAATAGATTAGGCAGAATTTACTTCTCTACTTCATCTCCAACATTTATAAAATAACTCTCTTTAAAAGATTTATCACCCTTCCAATCACCTTTCTGTTTTAATTCTATTCAAAGTGATATGTATTTTACCTTAAATATCCTTGTAACTACAATATTCATTTATATATCTGTACGCCTGTCTCGACACAGGTATACCCTAGTGAGACAGGCATATACATAAAACCATTGTAAATATATTTTATTATAGATAAATAAATAAATAAAAAAATAAAAAAATTCCATCAGTTTTAATGAATTTTCAAAGCAGATGTTGAGTTGATTTCATCCTGAGTTGTCCGTTTACCGATATTTCATGTCAACATCCCAGCACCACCTAATTACCATATACCAGTGCCTACATATATTACAATATTGTAAATTTGTAAATAAACAACTTCTTATCATTTTTTTCGCTGATTCGTTAATTGAACCCGTTAACTCCCATTCAACATTCAATGGCAATTTGGTATTCCTCTAAGCCACGGAGCCCCAAGACCAACAAGACAGTGACGACTACCACGCGTAAGAGCGAGGAAAGAACATTTTTCATTTCAATGATACCTACCTATAATAATTATGTTATTTACAACAGGAAAAAAAATAAACTCTGTGTACTTTATGACACCACAACAAATAAATCAACCCAAGGGTGAAGAACCATTTATCGGGTGGTGTGAACTACACTACACGAACCAGAAATGATAAGATTTGGATAGGTATTATGTGTGTTCAGAGTTCCTGAATGAGAGATTACTGTGACGAAATGGATTATCTCATCTAAAGATACCTTACACGGAATTAATGACACTAAAGTGCTCGTACCAACTTTTCTATATTTAAGTAGGTACGTACAACTAATTAGAAGGGGGACTACAAGTCTAGCCCCGTTTTTTATCAAAACGGATCCGTGGGGGGGGGGGGGGGCTCAACTGTCATGGAATCAATAATTCGAGATTAATAATATATTAAATTATTTGTTATACCTTTTTGTTTAGCAAGTTAGAAAATCAATGCTTTTGTACTTTAACTTGCTTGCGTTGCTACCTTCTTCCTTCTTGTATTCATGATATAGTGTCAATTCTTAATAATATTAATATACGTAAGTAATCCCATTTAATGTAGATCTGAATGTAATGGAATCTTTCAGTTCAATTTTCATCCACTTCCCGAACTACCTACAATTAACCAATATTAAAGTTTACTTTATTAGTACGAGATTAACGTGTTTTTTTGTTTTTTTAGTTTGTTTAGACCATATTTTTTTACCTGCCCGCGCCCTCACTGTGCTCAACGCCTTCTAATTTTCTCTAGGTCTTCTACTGCCCCCCCCCCCCCCCTGAAAGTCGCAAACGGCCAAAAGGGGCGTTATAACCCACGTTGAGAACTTACGACGTACACTATACATGCGTTCAAGATCGACTTGGGATACGTTCATTAATCAACTTAGGATGTGTTCACAAATCAACTGGACGTTTTAAAATCAAACGAATAATCGATAGAGAACAACGATAATATTTACATATACATCGTGTGTAGATCCGAAACGGTAAACGGTAGATTATTTTTATGAAATTCCATCGATAGAAAAAATCGCAAAGTACTTATTCTAGGAAAATTATTAAAAACACATTTTGTTATTTTATTTATCATGTTATAGATATGAATTCACAGAGTATCTTGAAATGCAACTTCGGTATTTGTCGAGAGATTTTTGCTTTATTTTTTATTTTAAACGAGTCATGTTCATGAAATATTTTCACTATTTTCGCCTAATTATTGTCGTTTTTTTAAATATTAACGTACTCCCTCAAACATGCGTATTTACATGTCTCCCTTTCAAACCATCTTCTTCTGTTTTTGAAAGCTTACCACGGCGCGTTTGGTCACCAAACACAGCTAAAGTCGATTCTGATTTTAAAAAATCATATCTAATCTCTCTTAACACCTCCCGCCTATAATTACGATCTAATGAGTCATTAGTTTGACTACAAGCTGTTATCAATATAATCTAACAAATGTAATGAGTAACGACTAACCTAATAATAAACTTAATTATGTTGATTAATATGATTCTAAAGGCAACATAAAATGACAATAATGAGTAATTGTTAGGAATAATGACTCACATAACCTACTTCTTAGGACTCGCTTTTCATTTTCTCGTATATAATTCTGCCTTTACACTCATCAGTAAAATTTACGACTTACATAAGATTTTGATAAGTTACCCACAGGAGCGTTTACTTATGCGTCCAACTTATCGTAATTAATGCTCATAGAAGTTTAACTTACGCAAGTTCTCACGGCGACCGCTACACTCGTCCTGTTTCCGCTGTCAAATTACGCTATTTTGTCATTAAAGACGAAAGGGGCCGAATAAAAACAGAATAAAGTGTTGGAATAGAAGTTGGCTAAAGAGAAACTACGTTTTTGTTCCGCAGAAAGTTTCGCGCGGAAATGAATAGAGTTTTTTTTAAACAGTAACCCATTTCGAATTCAAACACGTAATGTTATAATCGAAAAAATCCAGATTAGAAAGGATTGTACCGATAATTAAATATAAGGATGCTCATTTTCAAAGATTGTTTCCGTTTCAATTAGTTTTATGGGTAGTGCTTATCTGTATTTTATCTGGTGTAATTTTTGTATTGCATTCGGTATCTAATAAAGTAGGTAATTATCCACTTAACCTAACCAGTTTTTTTTAGTTAAATAATAAAAATAGTAGTATTAATAGGAAAAATTTCTATGATTTATATGAATTCCTTTAAATTTCTTACGGTAAGCGTCTCAACTTATCAAACTGATTTGATAAGCTTTGAAATGGCTGAAAGTTCACGCGGACGCGATTAGATCATTAAAATAAATTACGATAAGTGACTTTAATGTCTACATTTGTAATTTGGCCGTAAGTCGCTTACGTGAGCGACTTACGGGAAAAAACTTCCGAGTGCAAAGACAGCCTAATGATAAATGATTAACCTAATTACATTGATTAATATGATTTTAAAAGAAATATAAAAATAACAATAATTAATAAAATAAGTAATGACTCATACAACCTACATCTTACGACTGGCGTTCCATTTATTCGTATGTAAGTAAGAACTCGTGGTAAAATTTTCTTTGTTGCATCCTCAGCACTCCTATAATTTAATTTGCGGTGATAAAATTCTTTGTTTTCCTTTCCCGATTTACCTTGAAAAAAGCGAGGCTGTATTCTTTATCATTTAGTGTGAGTGCCCGACACCCGTAAGGTTTATTGACTATTGTTTAGCGCAACAATCATTGGCAAATAAAATCACAGAGGCTTTCCTTTGTTCAAACAAAGCACTACAAATACAAACTGCGGATAAATGCGGCCTTATTCTGATCACTGCTACTAGTACAACACCGCCTATATCCATTCCCTCTGCAATGATTCCCAAAGTAGCGATATGTCCAGGGCCGGATCTACGAAATCTGGCGCCCTGTGCAGTAGGTACCGATGGCGCCCACCCCCCCTACATTTTTATTTTGATTAAAAATTCGTTCACCTCAATTTTTTTATTTAATTTTTTCTTACACTAATTTATCAAATAAAATCAAGACATATATTTTTTATCGGTGCTGGAGAAATTGGAATAAAAAAATTCCCAATGGAAACGAGTTTTTTTATGTCATTCTGCTCTTTAATTCTACGTTTTAGATTCTGCGAGCCTGAAAGTTTTTTAAAATTATTTTTCTATTCATTATAATCCACAGTGCTTTTATAACCTCTAACAACCAAAAGAAATTTAGTTTAAATTTAAAAATCTAATAAGAATATAACCTCAAATTTGTACCTTGCATTTCCCCTGTATTGAGCGAACAAACACCAAATTGAGCGAACAAACACTAAACACTGACGTATGGTATCAACGGCTTACGAAAGACGCTTACACTGACACCGTAAAATAACAAATCCAACATCCAACAAATCTAATAGATATTAATTATACATTTAACGAACTTCAAATAACTGTCAACACGTTCAACCTGCAAATCCTGCAAACCGTGCGATGCTTTTGTGGAATTTACTGAAGATTTCATAAGAAAATGGTCTAACTACCTTCTCCTAGAGACTTAAGTCGTACAAAATAAAACAATAGCGAGCGTACGGACAACACACTAACAAAAATTGTCAGCTTTTTGAAAGGCGCAAGTCGGTTTGTTTGATTCACAGGAACAAAAAAACTGCGCTGTGATTGGTTATAGAATTTGGATCGCACCCATTCGTCGTAAAAGATATATGGAAAAATAGATCTTACATTTAAACTAAATATATAGAATTTGTAAAAAAATTCTGTAATTGACTATAAATTCGTAAGCCGTTGATTTCAACCTGGTGCATGCGTATTCTGTTTCTTTGGAAAGTGTTGCTAGAGCGTAATAATTATTTCGTACTATGGGTAATTTTTAAACGATTCAGGGAATATTATAACTAAATTTTAATACAATATTTATTTTCTCACGGCGCCCCTTCGGACTTTGCGCCAGGTTTTTTGCACGTTTTTGAACGTATGGCAGATCCGGCGCTGGATATGTCGACTAAATTAAGCATATTTAGTCGACGTGAAGTGTTTTGAAGTGAAACTTGTTTACTACCGTTGTGATTTGAAACCCGATGAAACGAAAAAGAGACAAATACATACATCTGTAGGATTTAACTTGCGAGAGAATGAGATAGAATAATCGGTCTCCTCTTTGTGCATTGCTTTGTAGCCTCCCCACTCTTGTCTACTTGAGTTTTCTGAAGGTTTCACTTCTACCGCGTGAGAACTGCAGACTTGTATTTGTATTCGTCGGCGATCTGTAGTTTTGCTCAGGAAAGTTGAAAAATTACCGACAAAACCTTTATCAATGTGCCTGTCGATTAATCAGACATCTCCAAAAACTAAGTTTAAAGATAACGAGGAAAGCAATATTCGAATGCTCACCATAAATCAAATATTATGTACATGTGTGTTTTACAAATTCAAATATTTAAAATGTTTTACAAATAAAATATTACCGATAGGCATAACGGTCCAGCACATTAATATGAAATTTTTAAGTATCCTAGAAAAGTAGTAACCTAGAAAAAAAAACATTTTGTTTAATTCACTACAATTTTTTCTGCATTATAATATAATTAGTGGGATTTATGAGTAATCTGTGTATTAAACCAGATAGAGGGTACGCTTTTACAAACCACATACTTAACTCAAATTTAGATTTTTCGGAGATGTCTGACCAAGTCTGATTAATCAATTGTCTGACAAACATTTCCAGGTTGCGAATAACTTGAAAATAGAATAAAGAAGAATTTGTTCTGACTTATTTTATTTATTTAAAATTGTTAATAACTTCTTGAACTCCCCTGAACTTTTGTTGATATGATTTCATGTACCGAATAAATCAGTTCGTCACAAACTACATTACCATTGTAACAATACTGGATCTAATTCTGAATTATATTCCATAATAAATCGCCTGCATATACTTGATAATAAATATGTTGTTGATGATATGATAAATTTTGAAAGAATATCAACATAACAAACATTATTTAATTAAAGCTGTTTGTCAGCGCTTCTCAGTTGGATTATAATCAAATATACTTTCCATGTTTATATTATTCATCAGTGTTTACTTCTAGAATTTATAAAATTATTTTTATTACGTACTTTACGTAGTTATTTATTTAGTTCAAAATATCATTTACGAGCATGTATACGAGGTTTTCTTTTTCTTCAAATTTGTATTTTTTCAATAGCTTACTATTTGTATTTTATGCTGTCCCATCAATATGTACTTTTAAATTTTTTGTCATATGATATTTTTTTCTTCTTATCTGTGCATATTCTGTATCCATTTCAAATTATTGTTATTCCTATGTAAAAGCCGTTAATGGGCGTTAATTCATAATAAATAAATATTTGAAAATCTTCTACCACCACCACAGTAAGCGGAAAATATTCCTTGTGTTGTATTTCCCAAATACATTACTTTTTATTTTAATGTTGATTTTTGCCATTTATCCTTGGCAGGTAGGTATCATTTTTTATTCTCCTCTCTCTCTCTCTCTCTTCCTTGTATTTCTTAATATAAATAATGATTAACTTTTAATTATTTTTTTCGTGATTCAAACTTCGAACCACAATATTTCAGTTTCAAGCAAATGGCAAAGGCTGTTTTTATAATTCCGGCGGAAATGGCCCGGCGACCGAGGCGCTTCATGGTAACGGTATCGTGACGCCATAAAAAGGGCAACAAACATACGTACCTTAACACAATATAGCTGCAGCTCTTTCAAAAGATGAGAAACATAATGTATCTACTTACGTAGGTTTTCCTCCAAAGGAAAAAGTCATTATTTTCTTGCATCTCTTTCACACACCGCACCGTGACGTCTCCATTGACCCCTACCAATACTTGCCTTGACGATAATATTGAAAGTATGGAATATAGTAACAATGATAATATTGATGTGTGAGTGAATTCCAAATATTCAAAAACGTCAAATGTCAATGCGCTGATGGCTTTGCTTTTGTTCTTAAATATATAATTCTGCAGCTCATTCTTACACACTAAATAACAACAGCCGAAAATTAGACAAACGGTGAACGTATGTCTGCACCCCCCAAAGGAAACTTACAATTATTATCACACATCTCTCTCACACGTATAAAGAAAATGAAACGCAATTCCCGTCGCAAAAAAGTAGTTCTAAGGAGGAAACAGTCAAACGTATTTTGTGTCCACCATAATTTAATGTGTATGAAAGAGCTGCAGCATTATAGTGATAAGGAATGTATGTTTATTGCTTTTTTGGCGTCATGGTACCGTAACCGTGAATCGTCACGGTATAAAAGCGCACATTCCCGTCACTGTGGGAGTATTAAAAGCAGCTAAACAAAGTCTAGTTGTCCCAAGAGAACGACGGCGAAACTGCTATGAGAATAGGGCTGACTCATAACAATATTACCTTTGTATTGTTATCAGTGCAGCGGAGTCAGCGCGGGGTGTTTGACTGCAATCACTTCCTGCCTTCCATCACTTATCTATTGTAATACTCCTTGGTTCTAGTAATGGCCAGTCAGCCAGGTGGCTCGAGACTCATCGACTCTGAGTAATTTTTTTTATTTTAATTACGATTGGCACAACTACACATGTGTGCAAATAAAATGTAAAAAAGATTTATAAAACACAGTATAATTGGTGGTGTATGTTCATCAATGCAAACAATAACGGCCGTTGTTCCCAACTTTTCGATTGATCAATCTAAGTCTCCATTCAGCTACGTGATTTGTTTAGTAACGCTCGATTCGCCTGTTGGTCGTAGAGTTGCATTGGGAAGAGCGTATTTGTGCATTTTAGGAGTGTTGAGCTAAAATTTAGGCTCTAACGTTTGATCAGCAGGATTGGGAACAACGGCCGTAAGAATAAGTATTTGCATATTTATTCGGGTTATATCAAAAACTATCCAAGACGTGAGGAGGGAAGTGCAATCCCACAAAGTGAATTAATTTAAAAAATTCTAATAAATGTGTTATCTGAGCCTTTATGACGACAAGAGTTATGAGAAAACAGGGAGGCGTTTTTAAACAATAATGCACATAATAAAATGATAAAATAAATAAAAAAAAAACGTAGAAATTGAGTACACAAAGCAATTGGGTTTTTAATAAAAATAAAATGTTTAATTTTGGATTTATATGGATAATAGTAATGGGTTGAATAATAAGGGTGATAGGAAATGATTGTAAATGATACCAATACCTTATTCCAATATTCTTGAATCTAGAGACGGTCTTTACCTCTTTGTAAATATTATGCATTTTTATGTTTACAAACTAATGATAAGACCAACACTAACATAGCGCAAAACACATAATACGAACTAAAAAAACAGTAGAAATTAACGAAGAAAATAGGAAGCTACCTTCACCATAACTACAAATTTATCTACACATGAATAAAGCAATGACAAATTGCATCTTTATCAACATCAGATCACACAGACTGGCTTCGTTTGAGATGAAAAAACGCGGTATGACTGAATTTTAAATGTGGAGATTCCGAAAGAACGCAAGGTGAATTCAAGTGATATTAAAAAAAACTAGCTGGTTACCTGCATGCGTTGCTGTGCCATTTAAATAAATTGTTTCTCCCTGCGTGTCCTTTCCCATTCGTCCCGTTCCCCTTCCGCCTCCCCTTCCTCTCCCGCATCCACTTCCCCTTCCCCTAACGCGTTCCCACTCCGCTTTCCCACTCTCCAATCCCATCTCCCGCTTGCCCCGCCCCGCGAACCTCCCTCTCAAGTTCCCCTCCCCCCTCACGCATTCCATACATTCAGTCCCGGTACATTCAGTAATCAAACAGCTCGCGTGCCACCTTTTGCATTTTTTTATACAAATTTCATTACGCCAGAGCTCACCGCTTCTTTTATATAAACCTTCTCCTCACAATAAAGAATACAAAAAAGCTGGCAGGCGTGAGTACTCTTGGATTTGCATTTTCATTAATCCTCCAGTCTGGATTACGGATGATACTTTATGACTAAGCTACTGACCTTTCGCCCTCAGCCCACAGGGTCTAGCAGCCAAAACTTGCGGGTTTTTAACTGCTAGTGCCATATGAACGTGCAGTCCATTCTCTCTGGTAGTTAGTTAATCACTGATAAGGATTCACAACCCCTCTACGGATATGCCCCCACTAGGCCAATGCCTCTACGCCAAAGCGTAGACCGCTGCGCTACGGAGACTGTCTAGTGATCAATAGTCGATAGTTCTGTTGATAAATAATCAGGAGGTCGAAGGGGAGAGTCTTCGACCAAAAAGTCTTTGGTCGAAGGGGAGAATTGAATATTGGCGAGCTTATGATTATGAAGTCCATAGGCAAGCCTCTGAACTAAACTACATCAATAACAGCATTGATTTTGGTTGCTTTTCAATATTAGGAAAAAATTACCAGACAAAGCCGGAAATATATCATTTTTAAGTCAAAGTTAAGACGTTTTGACTCTTTTCCACAAAAAATTATAAATTGATTTAAAAAGACTGTTATTTTATCTAGTAAAGCTATGTTTTAAATTTTGAGAAAATATGTTTATTTTAGTACAATGAGGTTTTATCGTAGGTCGTCGGCAGATTTGTTAAATTTTCAAACAATATTTTGTATTATACAACACACATTTCAAATCATAATAATCATGCAGTAAAATAAATCAATAAATTACCTAGGAAAGCTATGTTTCAGAATTTTTATTTTAGTTTAAATAAAATCATTTAAAAAAAGATCCGCACCCGTGTTTTGTGACGAAAATACGTCAGTTTGTCTATTTATTTACGATCTTACAAACTAATAGATATATTTAAGATTTTTTTACATTTTTATTTTGCTTAAACATTATTTAAAAGTAATAAATACTAATGATCAAAAAATAATTACAAAAAGTATCTACCTTCATAATTTCAACAGTTTTATCATCACGCCTTTCAGCATTGTTGAATGTAGGTATAAATTAAAGCAAATTTTGTATGACATGAAATCGATATTGAGTTATTATTTTAAAAAGCTGGTACGGAGAATAATTAATCATTCTCATTGGAACCGCCCTGTACGATCGTTAGAACATCTTTCGACGAAAATTGAATTCTCGGCCGCTGGCTGGTTAATGGCCCTAAAGGCTAAATAGTACCAACATTTAGCAATATTAAAATTCTAGGTGGGTATTGATTATTTTATAGGATTTAAAAAATATATATTTAGATGCCCACATAATTTATAAAAAAAACTGTAAGGATTGTAAGTGTTTAATAGGTCGAAATAGCAATTACGTAATAACCACACGACACGATATAAAAGCAATATACGCGTACAATAGTTATTTATGTTAATAGTAGGGGTACAAACCGGTTATAAAAAAGGTATGAATTTGCCTACTCGTAACATTTTATAAACATTGTAAAGTTTTATAAAAATAATGTAAAGAAGTTCGATTGTCGTGGATAGTAAGTTAATAAATAATATACGTAATAACACAAAAACGACAGTACAAAAAGATAAGTAGGCAATAATTTTATACGACTACATAAGTAAGTTTGTCATTATCTTTATATTTAAAAATGAACGTTTCTTTGTATGTTTGTTTGTCCCGTATGTGTTCCTATACCATTAATGCGATGAAACTTCGGTGATTACTTGTGCGCACGTCCGAGAAGGTTTCTGCATATATAATGATGAACTCTGGCATTATGATATTTGTATAAAAAAATTACAATAGGTGGATCACGAGTTGTTTGAAAAATGTGTGTATTTTATATAGTTTTGCTACAGGGAGGGAAGCAGAGATGGGAAGGAGGGGAAGGCGGGGAAGGTGGAAAGGGAACGCGGGAGGCGAAGGGGATGCGGGAGAGGAATGGGGAAACGAGGACGCATGGGAAAGCACAACACGCAGGAGAGCGATTAGCGAAGGAGACATAGTAGCGGCAGGGGATAGCAAGGGGTAAATTATCAAAATTCATGTTTCTCACGTGGACAGCTATCAGAAGCTCTCCAATAAACAGAATTAATTAATTTCTTTGAGTGGAATTGCAACGCAGGCGGGTGTATCCGGTATTATTATAAAAAAATAAAAACGAAAAGATTGTTAAAATAGATACATCTATAATTAGCAACCTTTCTTACGCCCTAGTGGGTCTTTTGCAGAACAAAGCTAAATGAATATATCGATAAAAGATGCACATAAGAAAATTTTCAAAACCGAACATTACTAATACCGTAGCGTCTGCGTGGTTGAATTTCAGAACTCAGCTACGAGTACATTTCGAACGCCACGCCATATTCGCCGCGCCACAAATAACACCTGTGTACGTGGAATTTCACAAAAAGCTACTGTTACAATTCGGTTTCGAATTCAAGAATTCGACACAAGATATCGCTACTTCCGTCAGCAGGTCGGACGGGGATTAGGTTTAACTGCTACGAATTTGTGAATATGTTGTATCTCTCCGGATATGAAAAGATTGACGGTAATACATGTTGCATCAAGTGGCTATACATTACACATGACGTCATTGCTCTGTCTCGCTTACTTTGTCCCGGTGACTAGCTACAGTGGATCCGAGGAACGGGCCTGTTTTTGCAATTAGTTCGTATTGAATCTATAAAATATTCAACAACAGCCGAACCAAAAGCCGCCCGCAGGGCCTAGCAGTAAAAACCTGCGGATATTACAAATATTCTAATAATCCGAGTTTCTCAGAACAAATTCTCATCGAAAGAAGTAGGGCACACTATTCAATGACTTTTGTCGTTAAACGTAGAAAATATTTAGCGATAATGATCGTGATAAGAAAACGTTGCAGGTCTAGAAACAATAATATTATTTATTATGTTTAGTTTGGCAAACAAACGGTTTAAATGGCACACTTCACACTGCGCCAGTAATGCGAGGCAGTATTGAATCATCGGACAATAAAAAGCGATATCGAAGTATTTTACAATAAATTTATTTATTGCCTTTTTATCACTTAACCTGAATACACGATTTCAAATGAATAAATAGTTAAATGATTCGGAGTACCTAATATAATGTGTAAAGTATATAATAATTATATCGACTGATCCAGGCCAAAGGGAGAGAAATAGTGAAAATGATAACAACTTTTCTATATTTTGTACAACACATTATATTATGGTTATTCATTTGACAAAATCTAGTATCCTTCAACGGAAGCAATCTTCCGAACAGGCCATCCATTGATATGCTTGGTGTAACTCTAAGTGACCAGCTCAGATATGGGGGCTCCATCGAAGCCAAAGTTAAGTTAGCCTCTCAAAAACTGGGCGTATACTCTTTCTTGTGTTCAACAGCCGGCTGTGGAACGATTTGACGGCTTTTGTGTTTCCTCCTTCCTACAACATGGGTTTCTTCAAGACCAATGTCCATTCCTTCTTCTCCTCAAAGAGACCCTCCATACAGCATCTCAGACTCAGGTTCCATGTTTGACTTGTGGTCCGAGGAAATATTATAAATCGCCACCTCCTTTCTATAGGGTCCTAACCAGTGGCGGCCAGCTCTAAGGTGCGGAGGAGCGCCGCACTCCCAAAATATATCTATTAATTTAAATCTAATCTAATTAATTAATTTAAATCTAAAAATTCCCGAGCGCCAAAAAACATACTTATTTCCGACACGCCTCATCACAGTTCACAATATACACTCGGTTATAATGAATGCGTAATATAGGTGTCTACTGGACTGCGCGCGTAACAAAGCAGATCGTTGTGTGCCTATATTCAGAGTGGTGGTTCGTTTTGCAAAGCGATCATAGGAGTTCTTCCATAATTCTATAATGAGCCAAAATCGTAGGTAGGTTGAATGCTTTGCAAATTTTACGAAATCGCGGGTGTCGATCCAAAAATTTCCACCACATCAAAAGGAATGGTTCGTTCTGTAGCATGTTAAACGGGGACACGTTTGTGTCATATTATTATCCATATCGTGTCTTTATTTTAATATCTACTCTTTTTCATGCTATGTTTCACTCAGCATCGACCAACGACAGCATAACAACATGAACATTGCGGACATTATTTGTTATGAGTTATGACAGTATATATTTCATTGGAGTTTCGGAGCGTAAGGAAGACTTTCGGATGTGTGATAAACTGAACATTTTTTTAACTCGATTTTCGTGCCAATAAGTATCTACATACAATTTTCTGGATAGGAGTCAACTGTTATTGAATTTGAATTTACAATCGCGGCGACTTTACAAATGGTGATGGATCAATATTTATTTTACTAGAACTCTTTTAAAATAATGGAATATGGAATGCTTTTTCAGTGAGTTGTTCCTCACAATCCTTATGACAATTTAGACTCAATGTGTTGCATGCACCCAGAGATAATGGAGGATCGACCTAATTTACAAATAGGTAGGATTTTTTCATAATTGAATTTATTTTAATTAGAGTAGGTAGGTCCAAGATTTATGGGATATCTCTATGGGATGTGTGGGATTGCACTCACCTTCCCACATCTTGAAATAAAGACCATTACTATTATTATTTTAGCGCACCACCTATTTTTATGAACACCAGCCGCCACTGGTCCTAACCTGACATGTTTTTCAAAAATGACCATTGAATGCCAAAGCATTTCTTTTGCTCATTTCTTTACCCAAAATAATTGTCAGAACCATCTGTGTTGTATTTTCGTAGATATATGTATGACAAAGCTCTAACATCATGCATTTTAAATAATAATTTATTTTGTAAGATTCTAACATCACTTACACGGTATATTTTGATGGTTGTTGCGAGGCGCATTATACTTCATCACTTTGGTTGGATAAGGTTCTAAATTCACCTTACCATGTTCTGTTTGCCAAGATGAATTTGCGTAATCTATTTAACAATTTCTGATTTTAAGATTCAATTTTTTGTAAAGTATTTTAGTTATCATACTTTAACGAAAAATATTTTATTTAAAATAAAACAACAACTTAACACCACTTTTACAAGTTTGTTAAGTTATTATTGTTGTTGCTTGCTAAGTGACTAAGTTGATGTTCACAAAGTAACTGCTTCATATGAAAAAAAAAAAAATTAAAAGGACGTGGCCCTAGCTTGGAATTACATTAGGGAAATCTGAATTAGAACCATATGCAATGAATTATTATGCCCTAGCTGGTTTATTTGTTGCTTATGTGTCTATTTGCATGTTTAGGTATGTTCTAAAATGGTAAATGTTCATCCTATTTAAATAATTTCCTTTAAAATATGTGCAATTAAAATACTTTACATAAAACCCGTTTAATCACAGGAGACCATATTTGTCCCAACGCACATAGGTCTCATATAAAACGCTCCCTTACTATTTTATATTGAGAAATATTTTCTAGTCGGTGTTAGAAAGGAAACACACCACGCTTTGTATTCCAATCTAAAAAATAGCCACCATAAAAGTAAAATGTACACTTTTATGTATACAAAGTTTAGAAACGCAAATTGAAAAAAAAATTAAACTTCGGGAATTTTTTATAAATTATTTTTAAATAGAGCGACAAAAAAGTGAAGTTACAATATGTGTTTGTTATACAATTGTCTGATAAAATATGTATGTTTTAAAAAAAAAATTATTATCAGTAACTTGAGTTAGAAAAAACTTAAGGTGAGCCATTTTGAAAACTTTTTTTATGTTTGTAAGCAAAATTTTTATAATTTAAAAAAATATATGTTTATTTGGAATTGTATAATTTGAAAGCGTATTTCATCACCTTTCTAAAACAGTTGTTAGTTTTTGAATGTGCTCAGAATTATTCCAAATATTTGCATTTTATTGTAAAGCGAAAATATTTTGACAATCTGAAAAAAATGTCAAATTTTTGATGGGTTAAACTTCAAAATCCGAAATTGGTAAAATAATTATGTGAAATCGTCTTTGCAAACTTTGACACCTCGTTTCTCAGAACAAGGTATAGTGAAGTTAAAATCCTTTCCAAATAAAGTGATGAAATGTATGCCTAACTATCCTAACTACGATTCTCTCAAAACCGCTTTTGAGCAATTGGACACGTAGTTAAGTTATGCCTTTGACGACTTTCACGCATTATAATATCATTTATTATATTTTACTGTCGTCTGTTTAGTCAGTTAGTCAGTTTAGTGTATTAATTCATGCATTTAGTTTATCTTAATATATAACGGTCACTTGACTCATAGGGCAAATTCGTCCATTCCTAAACCTTTTGTCCAGTTTTTCTACAGATTCCTTAGCTGGTGTGGTTTTCTTTTCACTCTGCCTGGGTGGCGGTGATTGGTGGTAGGTAGACTGGTAGCCATCATGCATACGGCGTGCTATCTCTAGAGTCTATGTAAGTAGTTAGTAATTTGCAATTGTGTACTGGATACTGGACACAATATTTGATATTATTAATAATTTCGTTACTTTACAACACGCCTAGGGCAGTTGGCAAGTCAAGCTATTAAGCAAGATAAGTTTCACAAGTAGTATCGACAGTAAGTGGTTATCTTTATGTGCACATAACATAACACAGTATTGTCCGATCTACGCACCCTTCTGGTCAGTCCGAGCACAATAATATTCATGGAGCTAAATAACTACCTATCTGTTCTTGCTGTTCAATCGTGTTCATTGTATGTCATTCCTTCACATTTATTTCATTTACTGGCTCGCCAACAGAATACATCATATTATAATTATTACATTTTCAATGTGGTTATATCGATGACTCGAACAATTATAGGTGAGCACAACATTGATCTCGACATTATTAGTGTGATTATAAGCTATCAGACCTAATAATAAATGAAATTAAAAGTAGGTACATGAAACAAGGTGGATAAAAATATTAGCAAATACAAACACACACATTTACGTATTGCACATTCTACACATACAAATACGTAAATATGCATACAAACACACACACACACATGTAGACATATATATAAACATATTATAGAGCCAATTCATAAGTAGGGAGGAATAATTTGGGAGGCGGGTAGGGGTACCGCCGCCCCGGGAACCATTTATTGGATAACCAACACCTCTGCCATAGGTCATCCCAAGTGGTTCACTAGGTTTGATGACTTAGCATGGGTTTGTTTTTGAATTTTTTATTTAGATGTACGTAATTTTTTTCATACATCTAGGAAAATATAAAAAAAATACAATTTACGAAGTAACATTTACAAATACACTTAAGAAAAAAAAGATAAATAGACAAAAATACCTGGCGCCCCGGTTCATGGGGTGAGTTTGTCCGGTTTGGCGGCGGCTGTGTTTGACCACCAGCTGCTGCGTAGTAGGCCGGATCGGGAGAGACTGGTTGAGGAAGACCTTGTGACTTATCAATCAGAACTCTTTTGGAACATCGCCTTGCACCGCAGAGGGAGGGATGAATTCATACGTCCGTCACACCTGGACCCACTGACCCCCAGATGCCTACCCACCCTTCATACCTTATCCTTCCCAGAACTTCCTCTCCTTCCTTTATTTTAAAAGACCCTCCACACAGTATCCACAAAGATGACACAGGCCCCGAGGGAAAATATTTTGTATTTATTTCTGTGTGGTGCTATTGTAAAAAAAAAGATGAATGGTTCAGTAATTACAAAGCAGCTCTTAGTGGGAGATCGTAAGGTATATGCAAGTAAAAGTTCCTTCTGAAGGTAGTGTTTGAATTCGAGAATATATCCAAGTCTTCATGGTTACATTATTTATTATATAATCGAGGCAATAAAATATAAATATATTTAACACATTAAAAGCCATCACATCACCCACGAGTTATTAATATATAATATGTGTTTGTACTTATATTAGGTAGATATGTATATGTATAATTGTTAGACAAAATACATTATCTATCATTGTATTGTTCGACAAAGTACATTATCTATCTCCATTTTATATGAAGAATACCTTCACGCAAATAATCATTAATCAACTATGTTACCTTATACTTGCATCATTTTGTAATTTTGATTGATAGTTAAGTTGGCAGATATAATAAGTTAGTTAAAAGTTATTGTTGAATGAGTTTTGAATAATTATTTAAATATGTAGATACCTAACCATTATATGTCATAATAGTGTTTCAAATGTATTGAATTTACCTTGAGGTTATTTTACATAACCTAAAAGCGGTGCTATAAAAATGATCTAATTTAAAAAAAAAATCTTTATTCATTGCTTTGAATGGTTACATACTTTGTGGATTTGTCGACCACCATGTTAGGCTCATGCCCGTGTTATTGTTATTATGTTTGTTTGAGAGTACGCGGAAGAAAGATTTGTAAAACAATAAACCAACCACAACAATAAAAATATAATAAGTAACTATCCACTAAAAATAAATCCATAAAGTATACATAATTCGTTTTATCTTGGTTGGGAAACTGATGTAAACGTTAAGTTTATGCAGAATGTGATTATGAATATTAAAAATGTATTATTTATGATCTATTTATCATCAGAATTAGACAGAACCTAAGAATTCTTACTAGGTAAGTTATAAAGCGCCCTTGAGGTGATTTTTCACATAAATGGCGCTCTACATCATCCAATTATTATTACTAGAAATTCAATTATTATTTAACACTTGGTAGATATCTACTATAATAAAACTTGTAACGGTGTTGCTTAGTGGCAAATTGTTTCAAACCAGAAATAAAATAATTATGTTGCTGTCCTGAAAGCCTGAAACCATATATTGAAGTCCCGTTAACCAGCGACTGAGAATCCAAATTGCAAACTGTTCAGGGCGGTTCCGATGAGAAAGTTTGATAATTCTCTGCACCAGCATTTTAAACTAATAACAAATCAATATCGATTCAAGTTTGCAACAAAAATGTATGATTTTAAAATTATGTACTTTTGTAAATATTTTTTGATCATAATCATAATAATCATTTTTTTTAATTTTCAATAATGTCTAAGCAAAATAAGTGCGTAAAAATAATTAAATATGTTATTTTAACTAAAATTTAAATTCTGAAAAGTGGCTGTCTCAGAAAATGTATTGATTTATTTTGAACGATTATATGATTTGAAATGTATGTTGTTTAATACAACATTTTGTTTGAAAATTTAACAATCTGCCAATGACCAACGGTATAACCTTATTATAATAAAAATAAACAGATTTTTCAAAGTTTAAAACTAAACCTTACTAGAAAAATTAACAGTCTTTCGAAATCAATTTATATTTTTTTGTAGAAAAGAGTCGATACGTATAGAATTTCATTTAAAAAATGACATATTTCCGGTTGGGTCTGGTTATTCTCTCAATGACGATTTCTAAATATGTCATACCTTGTTGTCATCAATACAAGGTTATATTATCAGGTATGGGTAATTGTTATGAGGTGTAATATCCGAAGTCTGAAAGGTCGATTAAAATGGTATACATACTTAAATAAGAAAATGTAAAACCCAATGAAATAGAAAGCGATAAAAGACATTAATATTTATGTCGATACTAACTATTAGCGTTAACAACGAAACCTTGTATTTATGATATTTCTATCTTAACTATTATATCTTAACTATGAAGAAGAAAAACTGTGTGTCCCACAATACATATCATATATTCTAGAACGTGTTCAAAATCGTTTTCTACGATACTTAGATTTCCGGAGCTACCGCCCACACCTAAGTCACCAAGATTCAGCCGCGCACTTCAATATACTATCGTTGGAAGTTCGAAGAAACTCGGCCGATGTACTCTTTCTTCAAAAAATAGCCAGATCCGTCGTTGATTGCCCAGAACTCCTACAACGAATACAGATACGAGTTCCTAACAGACGAACCAGGTCAGACATGATTTTTAGCCTCCCTCGGTGCAATACTAATTCTAAGCAGAACTCTTTCATCTATCGTGCGTCCAATACTTTTAACACATACAACAAAAAAATGGACATATTTAATTCTGCACCACACTCCTTAAAATCACACAGACGCTCTCTCGATACTCGATAATTTCTAATACCACCAGTCACCATTCTATTAAATTCCTTTTTTTTTCTCTTTTAATTTTTTGTTTACTCATATTTTTATTACTATACCTCAACCTAACCCATTCCCCCCCCCCCCCTCATCCTACCCCCTCCCTATTCCCCCCTAATTAACTTGTCTCTTGAAATGTAATTTTTTTTTCTTTAGCGAATATTTCTCTGGAACCACTACACTTGTATACAATACCCATGTGGAAACCTGTAAATGGTTCAATTATTGTGACTCAATACTATTATGCTATGTTATGAATGTAAACTGTTGGTCTCCCAAATAAAATAAAATAAAATAAAAAAACTACAATGGTGAACTCTGGCATTCTGAACGTCAGAGATCTGATATTTGCATAGGTAGGTACTTTTTTCTCGTTCCATGCCAACTCAGAATCAACTCAACTCAACACCTCTTTGAGAAGTCATTAAAAGCTATGAAAAAAAATAACCATACCTAACCGAACGTGACCTATTTAACCACTTTTTAAAAATATCTTTTTACATCACTTTTAATGACTTTTCAAAGGAGGTTCTGAGTTGATTTCATTCTGAGTTGTTAGGTCACCACTTTTTGTTTACGGAGTTTTTAGAACAACGCAACTATTTTAACATTAACATTATGAGTTATGGAGCTTTAAAATATGGATTTAACCCTGTAATAAAAACGAGTGTTATAACTTGGAAGACGCTGAGTTGTAAAACTAGTTTTTTATAAAGGGCGAGCTTGCGAAATGGGGATGTTTTCCGGTTTTTCCTTGTCTCCCAACTACCAACCGGTGGGAATAACAACAGACATCACATTTGTTCAAAATTGTACACATTTAAAAAATATTTAAGTACCCATTAAATATTGCATATTGTAGGTAGGCATCAAACATACAGACAAGTAACGGTAGGCATCGTAAAAAACAGCCATGAAAATACACAATGATACTTAGTTGGATACAAGAAAAAAGTGTTTCTGTCAACCATTTAAATTTTAAAAAGCCAGGTATAAGCCATTTGTACCTACATGTAAGATTCCCCGAAAAACTGCATTATTATTCGAGTAAGTAGGTAATATAGCATAAATAATAACAAAGAAATGGGAAGTGACTTTGTGCTGAACTGCCAAAAATATTTTTCGACGTGTTGGTGTGTCATCACAACTACCTGTATACGTGTACTAATACTTGTGTTGTGATTCATTGTTTTAATTTCGCATGGCAATGAGTGAAAGGTTTGTGACTTGTATCATTATCAAATACTTGGGTTAACTGGTTTAGTAAGCAATTACGAAAATATTACTTCGAAATTTTTCCGCTCGGTGTTCATTGTCTAGTACCTACACAGTGTCCACTGTCAGTTCAGTGTTCAGAGTGGAGCCAGAGTCCAGTATTTGCTGCAAAGTGGTCAGTGCTTACAGAGCCTAGTGTTTAGTGTCTAGTCCCTCAGGTAGAGCATTAAACTTGGCACAAGCAACACGAGCTGTTGCTAAAGCGGATGGATAAACCAGCTGCGCCGCGCCGGGATTACCGTTATTGTAATAACGATTATTAGTAAAGGATTGGATCAGAAAGCAGAGTCAGCGGTACCAGACACAGTACACACTACAAGTCGAAGGGAGGGGCTCGCTTTCGGGTTGTGGACTTGATCGTGCCAGTGTTGGGTCAGGAGTCAGTCAGGGAAGTGCGACGCGAGTACCAGGAGAGCGTGCAACTAAAGGTCAGCTATTGAGCCCACTGGCGCTCCTTGTGAAATACTTCAGTGTCTTTGTTTATTGTGTTGTGTGCCAATTTAATGACCTACTTTTAAAGAGGAAAAACAGAACTCCAGTGCTAAGTGGTATTGTCTACGGAAGTGCAGCGATGTTTTGCTACGAGTCACAATAATTCAGAGTAATAATGGTATTTTAGTATCAGCTTTTTGAATTTTTTATTTATAACCAATCGTTGTACAAACGTGATTAGTATCAATTAAAAATAATTGTACAATTTGTAGAGCGCCGTTTTTGTGAAAAATCAAGGGCAATTGTTATAGTTATTAGTTTGTTACTATGGTGCCTATGTTCCTAAATAAATAGTTGTATATATTATACCGTGTATACAAACATAAGAGTTTACAAACAAGTTTAGGTACATAATACGTACAGATTTCAGTGTCAGGTTTGATCTTGCCACATTCCTTGGTATGTTGTTTGAATTTGGGGTAAAAACGTGCTTTGTTCTCATTTTTGGGACGACATTTCGGACAGCCTTGTTTGTGTGTGTCCATCATCAGGGCAGATGGGAAGGAAGAGGAATTGCAGCACGGCATCCTAACAATGTCGAGGGAATAAATAATACCCATATTAAAAGACATGTATATGAATTAATGTTGGTGTTGGTCCGGTCAGGTTTTATGCACCCTTGAGTTAATTTTTCTACTCTATTGGAGCTAGATTAATACTATTATGTATTAGTAGTAGTTTTACAGATAACACCCAGTTACAAGTAGTCACCATAAAACGTTTATCACACTTTGATTGACATATTGAAGCTGTGATAAGTGATAGATTGATTGCAAAGTACTGAGCTCTATATACTTTCTATTATTTTAAAAGTGCATACAGTTTGCAGAACGCAGTGTTGTCGATATCACGAGGCAGATAGCACTTCTATGTAAACATAATCATTGCACTCTGACCATTAGTATCAATGACCTCGATTCTGTCGAATGGGTTAAGGAAATGGGCGTATTGCGTTTAATTTATTTAATATATAAAAATGAATGTTTTTTCTTTGTTTGTCCCTTATGCGTTCCTAAACCATTCATCCGATTGCGATGAAACTTTGGTGATTTGTTGTACGCATGCCCGCGAAGGTTTCTATTTATAATGATTGGCTTTGGCGTTATGAAATTATTTCATATAACATTCATCCGATCGCGATGAAACTTCGGTGAGTTGTTGTGTTATATTTACTGGTGAATTACGGCGTTGTGAAATTCGCATAAATTTACAATAGGTGCGAACGAGTTGTGTGTATTTCATATAGTTTAGCGCTAGGGAGGGAAGGAGGTAAGGGCTGGGGAATCCGAGAGGGGGAGAGGAATGAAGGGGCGGTGGTTCGCGGAAGGGGCGACGAGGGAGGGGGGTAGGCAGGGAAGGTGGAAGAGTAAGGCGGGAGGGAAACGCGTGGTGGAGGGTGGCTCAAAAGAGCAAGGTGGACGCGAGAGGGGAACTGGGTCGGCAACGGGGACGCATGGGAAAAGACAGGGAGAAACAATTTCTTTCTTTTTGTTGCATTTCAACGCATGCCGGGTATTCGCCAGTTATGTGGTGGTATACCTACTGTTGGACGGATAAAATACGGTTATTTACCTTTTTGACGTGTGGACGAAAAATTCAATATATATAAATCTATATTGTAGGTACAAATTAAATATTAAGTACAGACGAACCTATAGCTTGGTGACCGGACAACTCAGAATTAAATCAACCCAACATCTCCTCTGAAAATTCATTATAAGTGATGAAACAAATGGTTTAATAGGTTACGTTGGGTTAGGTTATGGGCTATTTTCTAATTTTTTCATAACTTGACTTTTAAGAGATTTTAGACACATACAAATGATATCGATAAACTTTGCTATGTACCCAGAGCCGTATTATCTATAAGGCAGTGTAGGCAACTGCCTAGGGGCCCCGACATGTTTAAGCCGGCCCTGGCAGGACTGTATTGTCCAGGGGCCACGCATCGGTTAGGGGCCCCTATGGTAAAGGGGCCCCGAGACGTGCATTGCCTAGGGGCTGTTTAATCCGACCCTGTTTGTACCCAGTGTTTTTGGACATTTACGGGGTAAATGAAGACTGCAGGTGTGAAAAATTTTTTTGAAACTTTCGATACTATCGGTGTGCACAAATACATTCAAAGTGTCCTCTTTAAAATGATTTGCATGTACATGCCTAACCAAAATAAATCAGAATGGCGTACAATGTTGTCAAACGGAAAATGAAGCTTGTCAATAATGATAAGCAAATGGTAGGTAGGTATTTTTATATGAATACCTACCCAGCTGCTCCCTTCCTGAGCCAGTGAGGCTATGTAATCCCCAATTGGGGTACGTTGTAAAGCTGAAGGTATTGGAAAGGGAAAGGCGATTGGGAAGAGGAAGGTGGGAAAGTACATGTCTATTCAGATCTGGTCACCAAACACAGCTAAAGTATTTTCAAGCAACGTTTCAATTCTGAATGGGGGTCTTACACCAGGGCGATACTGAGAGTATCTTCCACTCCGGAACGTGCCGCAATGCACTATATTTATAGTGTATTTGCGGCACGTTATACATATAATATTGGTACATTTACATATAATATTATTTTAAATGCATAAATTGTGAAATAACACAAATTAATCAAATAAAATTCGATAACGCGACTTTCGGATTGACCCTTGAGACCCTTAGCCCTCTACCACGGAGGCCTTAAAATTATTCTATTTAGCAGACAGTCGAACGCGTGGAACGTCGCGCGAAATTTATTATTGTTTACTGTTTACTAACAATATAATATGACAACATTGAAAATGTCCCCATCCTGTCACAGTGGTCTCAACTCCTCGATAGTCATATTATTACAATAATAATACGGAGGACCCGATAACTTCCTCAAGAAGAGTGATGACATCAATCAACAAATTTCGGCAACAAAGGGAAATTAACTATCTATCACAGCATTTTTGACATACCGAATTGGATAAAATTCCCAACAATGAAGAAACGTCGTCATTAGTATAAAGGTGACGCAATAGAGGCAGAATTCAGGCTACCATCGGGATTCACCGTAATAACTAATAACTGTTTTACGGAGAATATTTTATGCAAACGGGTCTTTTCGGAATATTGTGGACATGACGTCATCCGGCGGCCTCTTCCGCGGGAAATACAAACAACACAACACGCACACGTGAGACAAATTAGATATGTCCGTTCGCTTCCATTGGAAATAAATAATACCATTGCTCACGCTCGTTCTGATTAAAAGTGTAGTGAGTTAGTACGTAAACACGGAGTTGCAAGAAAAACAAATCTTCGCCGGATGATGTCACGCCATGTAATCAGAATCCGCTCTACCTCTTTACTCTAGTAGCTGGTGCATTAGTGGTAGTGGCTGGCCCACTGACGTGTGGCACAATTCCCCGCTGTTGGCTGTTAGTCATAATTCTTTTCACTTTGTTCCTTGAGCATTGATAATGAAACACTTTCGTACTCCACGATCAATCGTCTTCAAGCCACCATGCCAACCAGTTATTTACAAGTGCCCAGTGCCCGATTAATTGCAACTACCAGTACAGTGATTAACATTACCTACAAATGCAAAAGTGTAATCTCTAAACAATAATAAACAGATGATTATTTTCGGAAAGTGAATCAATGAGAATGAAGAAAAACGCAGTGCTTTGTTTTTGCGCGCTAGCCGCGGCTCCGACGCAGTGTTCAAGTGTTGCGCGCTCTTTCATCAGATCTATTTCTGGACAGGAGGAAGATACGAGTAAATACTTTTAATTTTAAATGCTAATCTTGTAAGCGGCAGGTAGGTTATAATACGGAGGTGGAGGTGATAAGGATAATATAAGGAAAACGACGTGACGCCGAGCGGCGTCTTCGGAAAATTGGCGCTAGCGCTTATCTGCCATGGCGTATCGTGACGTGCCCTCTCCCTTGGGCGTCGACGGCGGTGGTGGGGCGACGGCAGCAGGTGTCTGGTGTGTCTCGCCTCGCTAGATGCTCGACTCAGCTCGTAGTTAGTAGTACCAGGCGGGTGGAAGTTTAAGCAGTGCACGAGACGACGACGGCAAAGCGCATAATTTACCGGTAGCGGATAAATGAAGGCTAGCGGCGCCGGCAAACATTATTTTGATCGTGTTTGCAATTCGCGCCATCACACCGAGCTACGGAGCGCGGCCGCTACGCCCGTATTCGCTACAGTGGCGCTAGTTTCGAGCTAGCGGCTGGCAGCGGAACTCTGGCGCAGTGCGCGCGCAGGCTCAGTTCAGTGCGCTTCGCAGATCCGATCTGTCGGAAGTTTATGTTCGGCTCGTAAAAATGGATAACACCGGCGTCGGAAACTCGCCATGGGCCTATGTTGCAGTGACTATTGTAGTGATTGTGATTCTTCAGGTGGTATTATACATATTGGATTACTTGAAAGATAAAGAACCAAAAAAGGAATCCACCGTCAAAAGTAAGATGTCAATAGAATTATTTGTTTATCTAGGCAACCGCGGTATGCGGCATGCTGTTATGTTTTGAATCTGTGTTTTTGGAAAGAAGTTATTAATTTATTTTGCAATGCAGACTGCACATCGGCCGAGGCGAGAGTTCTGTCATATTTGAAGAACAACCAGATGCCCCGTTATATGTCTTTTTGACCTACTATCACCGCCAGGTTATGTTCGTGACAAGTTATTTGTTAGATTTCTCCGCTGGTCTGCACCGGTCGTATGTCGAGTGCACTCACCATACTTATTTCCCAATTGAAGTGTATTTTTGTGTCAACAACGTTTAGAATAATTTGTCAATTTGACAGTTGACCGCGCACATGATGCGAAGCACGTGGTATCGAAATTAACAAAACAACTCCACACATTTCAGGCCGACCCGAAAATGTACTATTTTTTATTGCATTTATAATACAACGAGTGACTGTGAAACATGATAAAGTGAGTGAGTGTGGAGTGCCTATATTAGGCGTTACAAAGATATGTTTAGCGACTGAACAACGAACAACTGAACGAGCTCAGAAACTGGAGAACTGGTGGACTCGTGCAACTGCTGCGTTAAGATTGTGAAAGTTCTAACGGCATTTTTTACGGTACCTACTTCGCAAGTAAACTAGTGACGTTTGCAGCGCTCATTTTGTGCCCCAAAGGGAAAGGAGGTTTCCGAAATGCGACTGTTTTATATTAGTTTCCCATAACTTATATAATTTCTTGTATAATCATGATTGTAACACAGTTGTGAGAATGGTGTTAGGTAGGTTCCTTGATCTGCGTCTGCAGTTAGTAACGTTTGTTTGAATGGAAACGTGTGCTTGCTTGCAGATGAAACTCCCGTGAAGGTGGCGAAAGAGAAGACTTCCGGAGCACCTGCCACCAAGCAAAACAAGAAGAAACAGTCTTCCAACTGGAAGAACAAGGGGGCATTCAGCCACCCCTACCTGGCCACCAACCTCATGGGCCACACTAGCAAGATCCTCAATATGGACTGCTCCAGCGATGGGAAATATTTAGTCAGTTGTGCTGAAGGTATGTTCGTATGTTCATAACAAAATCATAATTATTTACTTAGTAATAATAAAACCTGTGTATTTTAACAAACAAACACCACTGTCAACGTTTGTCAGATCACACGAAATAAGAAATATGATTTTCCCCCGCATTCTGAATTTCTACCGATTTATAACAAATTTCTTTTGAATACAAGTTTTTAAGTTCCTAAAAAATAAATGTCATTTTTTGAAGGTGACTTCTGAACCGTAATTATATTAAATTTCACTAGTAGGTACCTAAGTACCTAGCATCTCCTTGATTTACGCATGCTGCGAATTGCAATTTGCATATACCAATGGCAAAATCACCTAATAATTATTACTACTGTAAATGTTTCAAACAGTAAATAAATATATAAATTCCCTTGATAGAAAAAAATGGCAAAGAATGCTCTGAAAATTATTAAAAACCCGTTTTTTCCGTTATTTAACATGTTATAGCTATGAAAAAAACCACAGCTTTAGCATTATTTGTTGAGAAATTTTTGCTTTTAAACGTGTGGTGTTTTATTACTTAAATATTTTCAAAATTTTCGCTTAAAATTATTATCGTTTTTAACATTACCGCGCTCCCTCTAACTTTCTTATTAACATATTATCCCCCTTTCCAAACATCTTCTTTTTTTTTTTCACACTTACTACGGGAGTCATCTAATAAAATAAGGATATAATAACAATGGTATTATAATCACTGTGGTATTGTTTGTGTCCACTATCCACCTAACTCTATGCAGTCAGAGGCATGCTACTGTATTCAAAGCAAATAATACTTTCCTTAAAATATGTCTAAAAAGTAAAGTTACAAAATCAGCTTGTATTATTATAATTTATTTATATGTGTATGTCTCGGTAATATGTCTTGTTATTTGCTTTGGAAACAGTAATCTCTGCACCGCAATAACATCTAATGATAACTATTACACTAGCTATAAATAACACAAAACTTTCCAGTAGTTACTAACTCTACCTATTTGCAAACATTACAATAGTTCATTGTCATCAAATTTTATTAAAATGCACAAGGTTCCAAATAAAATAATGTCGTGTAAGAAAAAGGAATTGTTTACAATATTTACTTTTAACA
The DNA here is from genome assembly GCA_917563855.2 of Limnephilus lunatus. Lineage (NCBI taxonomy): Eukaryota > Metazoa > Arthropoda > Insecta > Trichoptera > Limnephilidae > Limnephilus > Limnephilus lunatus. Next base: position 4,710,082 of record OU830599.1, read on the forward strand.
TCCGAGAGTCTTTTTTTGCGAAATATTTATTTATTTATTGTTTTGGAACATTACAGATTATTCACATGAAAAAGTTGTAAGATTAACATTGTCAAGAGCGTAGATCCCAATAGTCCACTTCAAAATGTTCACAGAATACATAGTTTAAGATTTTCTATGTAGACATGTTAAAAAGAATTAGAAATAACAAGATATAAACCAAAATATGAAGAGAACAACAAAGGTTTAATATAATGTAAAAAGAGAATAATAAATAGAGTAAATAACAACCATTCACATTCGACTCAAAATATAACTATTCTCCGTGACAACATGTCATGTGTTAGTAGACTGCTAATTTGCTTTTTAAAATATGCGATATATAAATAATAATAATATAATAATTAGTTTAAGTACACATTATCATAACACCACTTTACTGTATTCAGGCTTTCTCTAATTCTTTCTCTGTTAGCACCTGTTCGCGCTCTTTTCAATTTTTTTTTATCTTTATTAAATCAAACACTCTGTGGTGTGACATTATAAATGAAAATGAAACACGGTTGTTGTGGTGATAATTAGAAAAAAATCATAATTTTATACAGTAAACACAATTAGTCTTTATTGGAGTGGGTACAATCAATTTACAAGTAGGTTCACAGTTCAATAAAATCGCAAAACAGTACAAACTATACCAGTAGCTTTATAGGTGGTTTAACAATAAATAACCCAAAGGAAACTACTTGTTTTCTCACCGCTCCTTAAACCTTATAACAAAAGGATTGCGAGTATCTTTGCTCTCCCTGGAGATTCAAAGATGCGCGGGCCACCCCGGAAGGCAAACTTTAAAACTCAAGGTCTCACATTTATATCGGTCAGACCATCTGTAAAACCTAGTGACGGGATGCACATTCATTAACCAATAACATCCCTCGTCCCTAACCTGTAAGAGACAAGCGATGCGAGAAAGGGAAAGTATTCGAGATTGAACATTTATCAATATACGCCAAAATAATTAGATTTGCTACATAGTGGCTTTGTTTTACACCATTATTTAGGGTTTCGTTTTGACACTTTTAAAAAATTATATGTTTTGAACATCTGTGATACGTGAAAGAATATAAGATTATCATAATATTGATATTGGTAGGTACTCGTATCAGTTATCAGACAGTGGCATGTGTAGTTGTGTGTATTATGAATGACTACAGCGGGTGTGGCGGAGTTCCGATTGCGTATTATTCATTATTTTTATCTTGTTGTTTTATGAATAGTAAGTAACACATTGTAATATAAAAGGTAAAATTTCAGTCATTGGACCTGCTTTGTATGAATATTTTTTTGAAGTAACACTTTGATTCAACTTAATAACTATAAATTTATGTCGGGGAAAATTGAATTATAATAAAGTATTGAAATTACTATATTTAAACATGTAATTATTTCGTTAACTTCCACTTGTCTGTGGTTGGCTCCTTTGCTTTTCTTTCAAATGCGATTTTAACCCTTATGTATAAATAAACTGTATGAAGGACAGCGTCAGAATCTCTTGCGCCAATATCAGTCTAGGACTTAGGTACTATTTGATTATTGTAGAACATACTCTGAATTATTTTGAAAGAATTTTCCAATAATTTGCGGGTAGCTTTTGACAGCTGTCAATAGCGACTATATCGTTTTTTTAAAAGTTTAAAGTGTTTAAATGAATATAAAGGTCATTATTTATTTGAAAACTCATTTGAATTGTGTTTTTCAAGTTGGGTATGTATTCAGGTTTGTGTAGAAATAATAATATCAGTTTATATTTGTATGAATACATTTTTTAACAATTATTTCCAAAATGCGAGTTTTTTAAATTTTTTTTTTAGTTATCCATTCTGGAATTTTTTTTCGATATTATCACGTAATGTACATGAATAACGAGATATATTATCTGGTAAACAGAAAACCAGAACCAATTGCTTTATATTTATAACGATATTCGACCAGAACAAATCAAGGTAATTTTGCGCGGTTTTTGAAGTGTCATCCCGCGTTATACTATTTTTACTTTTTATATAATAATAAGTTTTGATTTGATTACAAAAAACTAGCTTAAAATCCTATTTTCGTAAATAATAATGTCAAAACATTTCTTGATCAATGGACGTCAAATTATACATACGTATTTTGAACGAGATAGCTGTTGAAATGCAGTATGCTCGTAACCCTCAACCAAATATGGAGCGTGTCCAGCCACTGTGAAAAATTACCATACAAATAGTGTATTCTAGTTTTCTTTCATTGAAGTCGTGATACGGGATTTTTTTCACCAGCAATATGAGAAAGGGAATTGATTTGCGAACTTTACATCTAAATTTCAACCCAAAATCTATCGCTGTTGGTGGATTATTTACCTTTTCTCGGAAACTCTTTTAGTAGACTCTTTGAGTAGTAGTGAATTTTTTATGTTTGTATTTTTCTTTTATCTAGTAGTTATATGATTGCGCCCAAATTTAAATACTATTTTGTCATGAACTATTGAAAAATAACGAATAACCGATCACGACGTTTCGAGCCGAAAATACTTGACCTAGAAATTCCGGACAGAAAAAGATAATTGAAGGAAAACATAGGTATTTTAAAATAATCTAAACGAAACACGAAACAGAACAAGACACAGAAAAATGAAAAGGTAACAGTCGCAACTGTGACTCGAACCCAGGATCTCTTGTCTTAATGGAAGACAGCTCCTTAACCAACTCGGCCATTGGGACCTATATTTTTCTGTCACTTTTGTCGATCTCGTATTTGAAATTCGGAATTAATAATATTATCCTCAACTAATTTTCCCCAAAAAAGGATAATTTCGAATGATTACTAAAACCAGCATTTCCAAATAACCAATTGCCGTAATGTATAAACTTAAACTAAAAGATTGAAATTGTCCAATCAATGATATCTAATAGTTCTAAAATATATTCATAGAAACGGGGAAAAATAAATTTAAATAAGTGGGCAATTACTTAACTTAAACTTAAGTAGTACGTACATTATAAAACAATTTAGATTAACCCGCCATTAGTAAGCGATTCGTAATATTCATAAAATGGAGAAACATTATCTTCAATGACCCATCAACTCAACTCTCGGAAAAAGAAAACACCATTAATGAACTAAACACCTGTAGATAGATAGATATAAATAACAATAATAATATAGGCCTCAACTGCCGAACCACAGCGATGATGCCTTCGAATGGCGAAATAGCTGTCATGTAACGGGACAATCAAATAAAATCCCCACTTTTTATTCAGTGAACTCAAATAGTCTTTATTTGGAATAGGTACAATCAATTTGCAAGTATGACTCAGTTCAATAATAGTAAATCGGTACAAAACTATAACAATAACTTTATGGATAGGTACTTTAACAATAAATAGCCCAAAGGAAACTAATTGTTCCCTCAACCGGCCGTTAAACCTTTTATTTACTGTTTTAAAAGTGTTCATTCTGGGTTGGCTGAAAGCATTTCAGACCTGCCAGAAATTTTTCCTTGAAAATGCGCGAGTGGGACCGGGAGGCAAATTAACTTTCTATATTTGTTCATATGAAGCAGTTACTTTGTGATGTGACATTATAATAATAACTTTCTATAGTTAAAAAAAGAGCTTTATATCGGTCAGACCATCTGTGGCATCTAACCGATAGCATCCTTCCCATTATTAGTAAGGAAATAAGCGATACGGCAATGAAAAGGTATTCATGCGTTTAAATTATTTGGATTTTTATAAATTAAATAAGAAAAAATAAATAGGATTTAATCTAACGTTTTACCCACACTCTACTTTTTGACAATAAATTAAAGATTATCATTTTCTTAAACTTTTATGCCTGCCTGACTGACCTCGGCTATAAGGATTAGAGCTTTATTTTTATTACACCCAAACTTCTCGTGTTGATTGTGTTTATTCACATCAACAATCTGACAATGTTATAATATACCTATGTACCCAGATGTAAAGAACAAAATGTATTGCGAATTGAAAAAAACCAACAAAGTGTATTATTTGCTCCAGAGGTGGGACAAGTCACATGACGAGGAAACATACCAAGGTTATTGTTATTTGAGTTTCATCAATAAATAATAATGTCTGACCGTGTGTGTGTGTATATGTATAGACTGTGTAGAGCTTGAGAGTTCAAATCTTTTAATATTAATTTGTCATATTATTATTTCTAAGCCGAACTAACTTCAATCATGTTGTGATATTGTTATGATGGTGTAATTTGCTTGCTTTTTATTGTATTTAAAGTTTCTATTAAAATTTTGCGTTTTAGTTATACATATTATGTATTATTATACATAAAAAGAAATTTTGGAGATCTCGCAAAGGTTTTAAAATGGGTCACATTTTTAGAACAGCTGCGGTGACCGCAATAATATTATATAAACCGGATTTTTGGGTCAGCTTGTTTACATATCAGTTTAGGAATAGCTTTTTTTTTAAAGTTTTCTTTATTCATTGATTTTTTTTTTTTTTTACATAGATTGGGGATTTTTCGACCACCATGCTAGGCACATGCCTTGCATGGTGGTTGAGCTACCACGACGAAACTGATGTAACTTTTATCATGATTACTTTTTGGGTTTTTATGCCGTTTTGCTCTTTTTTCTTCTTTAGCCAATGTTTCGGACAACTTTACAGGGCAGATCTGCCCTGATAATAGAGTTTTTCTTTCAATGGGCCGCTTGCTCCCGACAGTGTTACATATTGTTGACTACTGAATAGTGTTGCAAAAGTTTGCATTGCTTATAAATAAATAATTATGTTACTTAATAGCAGAGGCGGCTCTAGGGGTCCCGAAGGCCATTTAAAAAAAATGATATTATGATACAATCAAATTAAATATGACAATATTAATTTGTAGGTACCTCACTAAGTAGTAAATTATTTCATGCCACAAACGTAAGCGTGATTTTGCATAATCGTAAGATATGCAAAATCAACCAACGTTTATCAAATCATCTCTTTCAGACGCATAATATTCAGCATGCTCTCTCTCCCTCACGGCACTGACCCAAACTATCTTCAGAATCCGAAAACTTTTTACTAAGCGACATAGTGCCATCTCGTTTATTGTGTGGTGCGTAAAGAGACGGAAGATATGATATTGGGGCATTTCATAATTTGACCCAGCCAATTGTAGTGCGTGGGAAAGAAAGCTTCCATTTAAGACGTTAGATGTCACTACTTGCCGCTGCTGGCTATCTCGCGGTGCATTTCAAATTCATTAGAATAATACCAGTTGTTTTGATTTGCTTAATATATATATATATTTTTTTTATTTAATGACAATATAAGATAAAGTAAAATTACACAATAAGTAAAAATACCAAGTTATGTGGTTTGTTTACAGTCCTCCTCACTAGGTTTTCCTGTTCCGAGGTGGACTGTATGTTGCTGAATGGGTGCTGATCTTTATTTCCTCATCTTCTAGTTTCTTGATTATAGATAAACAAAATAAACAATAAATAAAATAAAAGTATTGGTTTGTTGTCTGCAGGTTGCATTGGGGTTACTTCATAAGTTTAATGATTTCCTCATCGTCCTGTTTACTTAACCATAATTTGATATCTTTTTTAAACTTTTGTATCTCCATGGTGTTCTTAGTTTCAATTGGAAGGGCATTATATAATTTTGTCGCATGGAAATTATGGTTTTTCTGGCCAAAAGATGTATTTAATTGCGGGATGTTAAGTAGTTTTGAGGATTTCGACCTTGTAGTGTAGGTGTGTTGGTCCACAGGGTATTCATATTTTTCTTTAAATTTGAGTAGTGCATTTTTTGAGTATAATTTAATAATGCTGAACACATTAAAGTTTTTAAAGATTTCTTTTGATGGAGTTTTTATGGGTACTTTTATGATTGTTTTTATTATTGCCTTTTGCGTTTTAGCTAGCTGCTTCATGTGAATGTTTGAGGCAGTTCCCCATCCTATAATCCCATATTCTATGCGTGATTGGCAAAGAGCAAAGTATACTTTATATAGATCATTTTTATTAAGTATGTTGCGTATGTTTCATAATAATATTATGTTTTACTGTCACCTTATAACTTTGGGAGGTTTTTGACCAATTGACCCGAGGGAAGGACCGCCACTGCGTAATAGGTACTTAAACGACATACTACTGAGTGATTACTGGGTAATGGTTATTATTTCACATGTTGTCTGCTCTTAAGATATTATTTTGCTCATGCGAAGCTCTTGTCACTTGCCTTGCATGCTCAACATGTTTATCTCCATTAATAATATAATAATACCTAATACGTGAGATTTAGAGGTTGACGGATAAAGTAGGAAATTATTTAGAAAATGCAAACGTACGTTTTTATTTAATGCAAATGATTACATAAAAAAACTTGTTTCCTTAATACTAGTAGGTAGGTAGTGTAGCTTGCGCGGTAGGTAATATTGCTGATTTTTCTTTACTATTTCCAAGAATTTAACTTTTGTTAGATATCTATGTAATTGTTTAAAATATAGTAGGTAGGTTCCTACTTATTATTTTGACTGAAGCATAAAATGACGAGGAGCATAAAATGACACATTGTAGATCTTGGGTTTTCTCAAGTTCAAGAATGAGCAATTATAGAAAATGACATGTATCTGTTATCACACCAAAAAAAATACTTTTTGTAAGCGTTTGTAAAGGTCATTTCATGAACATTTTCCAGCCCTAAAGAGTCCTAAATTCTCTAGTCTTTCAAAATAAATATCAACTTTACTTTTGCCACAATTTTTTTTTTCATAAATGTAATACTTATAGTGATGCGGGTAGCAAATGTAAAATCGTGCAATGTCCAGTGTTTTAAATACAATGTCCTCCACGTGCAAAGCCGTATCTTGTCCAAACATAAACTTTTTTATTAAAGTGAGTTTATCGGAAGTGACCTGCCAGGTAATTATGTTTCTGTATCCATTTGTAAATAGCAAAATTAGATAGAACCTAAGAATTCTTAATAAATTGAACAGCGCCCTCGAGGTGATTTTTCACAAAAACGACGCTCTACAAATTATCCAATTATTATTGTTATTACATATGGGATATGTAAGTACAGTAGTTGGGCACGCCCGAGGAAGACATGGCACGATCAAGTGAATAAAATACTCGAGTAAATAAGTCGGATCAAGCCAAGACTCAGAATAAAAGAGTATGTATGAATGTGGCTGAGGCAAGAAGAGTGAAACAAGACAAAGTTGGAACGGCGTGGTGGCTTGTTAGTTACGCACGTATCTTCTGCTATAAATACAAAAGCGTCGACTCACCAAACCTTTTTTTTCCGCCATACGATTTAACTGCAAAAAAAAAATTATGTATGAGTTGCAATTTGCAATCTTCTTCGACAAACGTAATTTTTGACGCAATTCTTTCCAATGTCGACCAGTTCAATATGGCGAGGCCGACACCAAAAGGTTTGCAGGTCAGTCTTTTGGGTAAGTGGCTCGATCACTCGCCCACCGCCCTATATTTATTATACAGAATAACCAGACAAAAGCAGAAATATGTTATTTTTAAATCAAATTTTAGAAGTACTGACTCTTTTCCACAAAAAAATTATAAATTGATTTCAAAAGACTGTTCTTTTATCTAGTAAGGCTATGTTTTAAATTTTGAGAAACTATTTTTATTTTTAGTACTATAAGGTTTTACCGTAGGTCGTTGACATATTCGTTAAATTTTCAAACAAATTTTTTTATTATACAACACACGCTTCCAATCATATAAATAATGCAGTAAAATAAATCAATAAATTATCTGGGAAAGCTATGTTTCAGAATTTTGATTGTAATTTAAATAAAATCATTTAAAAAAAGACCCGCACTCGTATTTTGTGACGAAAATACTTCAGTTTGTCTGTTTATTTACGGTCTTACAAACTAATATATTTTAGATTTTTTTTACATTCTTATTTTGCTTAGACATTATTGAAAAATAATAAATATTTATGATAAAAAAATAATTACAAAAAGTACATCATTTTAACCCTTAGAATATGTTCTAAACGGTGTTAGAAAGGGAAAACACCACACTTGGAATATTCCAATAAAAAAAATAGCCACAAAAAAAGTAAAATGTACACTTTTATGTATACAAAGTTTTGAATCGCAAATTGATAAAAATTTTAAACTTCGGGAATTCTTTATAAATTATTTTTACATAGAGCGATAAAAAGTGAGATAACAATATGTGTTTGTTATACGTTTGTCTAATAAAATATGTATGTGTTTTTATTTTTTTTTATTATCTGTAATTTTGTTAGAAAAAACGTAAGATGAGCCATTTTTAAAACTTTTTTATGTTTGTGTGCAAAAATTTTATAATTAAAAAAATATTTGTTTATTTCGAAATATATAATTTGAAATCGTATTTCATCACCTTTCTAAAACAGTTTTTAGTTTTTGAATGTGCTCAGAAATAATCCAAATATTTGCATTTTATTGTAAAGCGAAAATATTTTGTTAAACCGAAAAAAATTCCACTTTTGAAGGGTTAATAGTTTTATCATCACGAGTTTAAGCATTTTTTAATGTAGGTATTTATCAAAGCAAATTGCGAATGAAATAAAATCGATTTTTAGTTATTATGTTAAAAATGCTGGTACGGAGAATAATTAATCTTTCTCATCGGAACCGCCCTGTACAGTGGCAAGGTTACGATCGCAATCCGGTAAAAAGCCATTTTATCAGAATAAGCAGAATATGAAAACGGGTACACGGACGGGTACGTATGTTGCCTAAGATCCAACTTGCTTGCTGTCAGTAAGTATTATTGACAATTTTTGAACCTACAGAATGATAATTTAATTAGCAGTCACATATTCTCGTCAGGTATTTGCTATTTGCATTGTGAAATAAACCGCTCGACAAGTGGGTCATCTTTAATGAAAATTGAAGTTAATATATTCCGAATTCATGGTTCATAAACATCTTATAATATATATTATGTAGAACACTACTGGTACAGTTTGCTTGACGTATTGTGTACTTGTTGCATTGTACCAGTGTAGTTGTGGCTTGCCGCCATTTGCCGTCCGCCATTCGGCATTCGGCACACATATTATGATAATATTATTGTAACGTTATTGGTTATTATTGATTTTCATATCGTGTTACATTGTTAGTATTGTTTTGGTAGAAGCGAATAACTGGCAGGTGTTACCACGTTCTAAAACTCGTAGGTGGAAACATTTCCTTTACCTGTTGGCTGTAAACATTACGAGAATACTCGAACTTCGTTAGCAGTAAAGTTAGTACGCGTATCACGAAACCGCGGATGTAACAAAAACAACTTTACGCGTATTCCCAATCTTGAATCGTTGACGGATATAACGTCGGAGGTTCACCATCGATGTACATATCTGTATAGTTGGTCGATGTGGTTGACAGACATACACAAATAACAAGTGTTGCCCACATATGAATATAATAATATTTTGTTTAAATTTACGCGCTTCAAGGTCTACGAAAGTATTGGTCAAGGGACACTTGTGCGCTTAAACGTTTAGCAGCGGATGTTGTCATCTAAAATGAATTAGTCGGCTAGTGATATTACCATGGCGAGGCGCCACTACCATCACAGCCCATCAGATTCGGAGTGGTAGTGCTACTGTAGTGGTACTTCCCACACTCAGACTCAGTATTACTACATAACTTGACTTATACAAGCTATATCTAGATATGAAGAGACCCCCCTTTTGTTATTATATAAGGTATTACGATTTCGGCTAACTGGCGAGCTCGAATTTGAGCTTGGAATCAAATCTACACAATTAAGTGCTTTTACCGATTTATTATTTCCCGAATATCATAAACCCGGGGAGAGTACGATTCCCGTGACCCAGCGAATTGACCATGTATTCAGGTAGAACAGCCCAAAATAAGACGAAAATAAAGAATAAAAAAATTCGATATCTGGCTTAGTTTTCGAAATATAAATACTTAAAAGTTTTTAATTCTATGTAGACTAATACCATAGATTGCGTTCTAATACAGTTTAGTTAGGTTAGGTAAGGATAGGTTAGATTAGGGTAGGTTAGGTTTGCTTAGGTTAGGTTAAAAACAGTACTTTTTATAGAATTTATCAATTTGAATCTGAAACTTTATGTATCGAAAACTAAGTGAGATATCGAACGAATGTATTCTTCATACTCGTCCAAAAAAACCCATATCCTACTATAATAGTGATCTTTGAGCTGTTAGATTAATATCATCATAGGTACCCTTGCCTCATCGATAAAGGTAAACTTATGCGTTTTCTTTCCACTTTCTACATTATGAAATGTTCTGGCTGAACCGAATCGTTGCGTATCTTTCTTTTTTATTGATCTTCTCTGGTGACTATGAATTATTACGAAACTTGATTGTGCAAGTTTGACGATGTTCTACATTTAATTATTGACCTTTGTTTATAATTTGTACATATTCACGACTTTTAAAACAAATTTATATCACCTTTTGTAATGTCCACACGAGAAATTGACCAACACTGGATGAAGATTGTATTTTCACAAATTGTTTAAAACTAAATGCTATTCAGACGATCTCTCTTTACCTTGTCATGCTCGTATCATATTATGCTATACCAGCGATCGGAAATTGGTGGCCCGCGGGCTACACGATTCTTCATACGCAATCATATTTTTTTTCGTAAGTATCTAATTCTACACAAATATACGTTTTCAAAACTTGCATTAACCACTTAAAAAAATTGTTGTCTGCGGCGCTTTTTCCGTATGTGCTGCTACAAATAATCTCAAAATGCTTCTGCATTGATGATGGGCTAACTAGTTGAGGATCGGACCAGCAACGCCTGAGTGGGAACAATTAACTAGTACGCTACCAATCGGTCGGTCCTGATATTTCAAAACATGTAATTTTCACTCTATTTTTTTTCGATCAGGCGGGCAGTCGGGCAGTCATAAGCGCACTGATTGAACAGGCTCGCACGCGCACAAGTGACGTCGACGGTCGCGTGGCCCCTCAAAAAAAATTACACATTTATTCGACCCCCTACCAAAACTAATTGCCTTAATTGAACGAAGTTCTAACAATTATTTTTTTCAAAAGTTACCTTTGAATGCTAAACCATTTCTTTTGCTTATCTCTATAACGAAAATATTTTTCAGAGCAATCTGTGACGTGTTTCCGTTGAATGACGAATTTATGACGAAGTTTAAACGTCAAGCTTCAATTTATTTTACATGGTTCTAATTTCACTTTGAACCTTTTTGCAATTGCCATTTTGTTTGTATCTGACAGTCGATCGTCTTATTGTCTTACAGCTGCAATGTAATTCGTCACTTTAGTTGGATGTGGTTCTCATTTCACTTTACCTTGTCTGAGGTCTAAAAGTTTGCAAATACGATTTCACGCATTCTATTAACCGATTTCTGATTTTGAGGTTCAATCTTGTATAAAGTCTTTTAGTTTAACATATTTTAAAGGGAAATATTTAATTAGATCCTGGTCCTATCATGGAAATGGCATTAGGAAAATGTAGTTGGCACCTTATCCAATGAATTACCATACCTTAGCCGGTTGCATATGGTTCTATCTGCACGTTTAGACGTATGTTCTAAAATTGTAATTATACTTCCGATTTAAATATGTTTAAAATATGTTAAATTAAAATATTTTACACAAGATTCAACCTCAAAGTCAGAAATCGGTAAATAGATAATGAGAAATCGTATTTAAAAACTTTTAATACCTCTTATCTTAGAACAAGGTAAAGTGAAGTTAGAAGCCTGCCCAAACGAAGTGGCGATATAAATATTAATATCCTGTATACAAAACGTGTATTAATGTCCTGTACACTAAAGTCGCTCTTGTCGGGTTCGGTTATTGCTATTAGTAAAGCAAACCAGTTGGTTACGAGATGAGTTTGTAGAGTTGAGTTTGGAGTTATCTGTCGCTATGAGGAAGTATATAGAGACCGAATACTGACAGTGATTGTAATTACTGACTGATGCGGTTGGAGGTTGCTAGGAGGGAAACACGATTGTTCCACCGAGCCTCGTTCGACATGATTGCTTCTGAAACTTTAAGCATTGTTCGACACTTGCTCTATGATATAATAGTTGGCTTGAGCTAAAAATTGCAATTGTAAGACGTATAGAGCGATTTCACGCGTTGGTCATTGGTTTATAAGTCCTTTTATAAAAGCCCTAAATATGCATGTGATGAAATAAACATACCTGAAGTATATTATAAAAACTAATAAGAAAGAAAAAATAAAATTTGCATATTTCAAAAACAATTTTAAATTGAGTATAAAGAAACTATCGACAATACAATACAATTTTAATACACAAATATACAATTTTGAAATCAGCTTTCATTCTAAAACAATTAAAATATATGAAACTGGCTGATGGACATTTCATTTACTTTCATATTTTTGTAAAATAAGTAAATTTTTCTAAAATTTCCATTGTACAGTGTACTTGCTTTTTTAAACATTAAATCATGATTTCTACTAAATTCATATAAATTAACATCTTGTCCTGATGAAGATAATTTTGTTATTGAAACATGTTGATATTGTTAATCATAAGTGGTATAATCGAAGTTATTTATTTTTCATTATGCCATATAATTTAGCTTAAAGGCTCTTCGTAGGTTCACAATACTTACAATTATAGAATATATATTTTAGTAAGTATTTAAAAAAAAGCACTTACTTCTGTAAAAATAATAGTAAAGAAAAAAAACTTTGCCATTGTTTTGTGGGAATAGGCCGAGCTTTTGGCCATTGTTTCCAGGCAATAAGCCGAACTTGGCTATTGTTTTGTGTCAACAGGCCGAACTTAGCCATTGTTTTGTGGCAACAGGCCGAGCTTTCCCATGGTTTTGTGGCAATAGGCCGAACTTGGCCATTGTTTTCTGGCAACAGGCTGAACTTAGCCATTATTTTGTAGCAACAGGTCGAACTTGGCGATTCATTTGTGGCGACAGGCCGAACTTAGACATTGTTTTGTGCAACGGACCGAAATTAGCCATTGTTTTGTGCCAATAGGCCGAACTTAGCCATTGTTTTGTGGCAACAGGCCGGTACCACATATTTTTCAGTTGTCCAATAAAAGTTTGCACGCTGAAAGTCCCCCCCCCCTCCCTTTAGAAATTAATTTTATTGTGACACAGTGACAATGTAACTTTTATTCTCTCCAGTGTTGCAATCAGTGGTCCGATACAGATGTAAGTAAAATAATTTACATTGAGATTAAAATAACCAAAATGTGCAATAATGGAATGGTCCAAATGTGCACATACTGTATTTAATCTCATGTCTGTCTTCGGTGCTCGCCATCTATGATAGTAATATAGTGTATAATATATTATGACTGTATTGTATTGAAGACGCTAACAGGTAAAACTCGATCTAAACGTGCTTGTCCAGTGTCCATGGGCCATCGATCTAAATTCTCGGTAAGAGCATTATCCTCCCGTCCCGTATCTCATCTGCCGAGTGCCTACTGCCAGCTCTACGTGTTGATGAACCCTCCGTCGCCAATCACCTCACTTGTCTGCCCGTCTGCACGTCTGCAGGTCTCGCCGGTCATTCACTCTAGATTACTTACCAATAATAATTCATTGTTTTATCCGGATTATTTCATTCATCATTTCATTTGACAGCTCCATTTTGCTTTGTTTCTTGAATTTCATCGCAGTCAGTCTGAATGCTTTTGTCGTTAATTAATATGGCGGCTTCCTTTGGTACGAAGTATGGAAGTATGAATACATTGTATGTAAGTATGAATCCCAATATCGCAAGGCATTTATTGTGACGAGTTGGTGTTCTCATCTCACACCACACAATTCGAGTATATGTGTGCTGCTTTCTTGGACTAACAACTAAACATCGCGCTATTTCTTCGAGTCAAACTTGAAATGATTATTTTAAAGCCATCGGTACATTCCTCTGCCGTTAGTTATAACAAGTAATAAGTATTGAGTCTCTGCAGATTTACAGCTATAGCTAGCCCCCGTAGAAACTATTTATGTAATGAGTGTAATGACGAATCTGTATTGAAGTATGACTGTAAAAACGTGTGGCGTGATTCGACAATCGACTTCCCAGTTAGAATATCTGCTTTATTTTTAAAATTTAATTTAGATTAAGTTTAATAATGTTATCATCAGGTTCTGCAAGTATTTTAGTATTTATTTTTGTAACAGCTGTTTCGGCATTCAATGCCATATTCAAATTGTGGTTAAACCACTTTGAGACGACTTATTTATACAATTTTAAATATAATTTTAAATAAGTCGTCTCAAAGTTGTTTAACCACAGTTTTAAAATGGCCTTGTAAGCCGAAACGGCTGTAACAAAAATGCTTGCTGAACTTGATAATAACATTATTAATTTTAATTTCAAAAAATTAAATGGAGTTTTAAAAAAATTATATAGGGTTCTACGATATGATTTTAAATATTTTCGTTATTTGTTTTTGGGGTGTTATGCCGTGTTGCGCTACCTCCTTCTTTAGCCGACGTTTCGGACAGCGTTGCAGTGTCCATCACCAGGGCAGATCCGGCAGACCCGACAGGACACTGCAACGCTGTCCGAAACGTCGGCTAAAGAAGGAGGTAGCGCAACACGGCATAACACCCCCAAAACAAACAACGAAAATGCTTTTGGCCATGAAAATCTAAAAACGTATCTAATTTTAAATAAGTGTTCTCAAAGTGGTTTAACCACAGTTTTAAAATGGCCTTGTAAGCCTAAACGGCTGTAACAAAAATAATAACTGAAATGCTTGCATAATAAAATTATTAAATTTAATTTTAAAAAATTGAACTAAAAAAACAATTAATAGAATATCTGGTGTCTACGCATACGCACTCTATTGCAACCACACGAGAAGTTATCTGATCAGTTGGTACATTTGAACATTTTCCGGTTTTATAATTGTTTTCGTAGGAAATTGTTATCAGGTCGCTTATTGGTGATTCACCCAGTGGGAAGCTGGCGAAGTTCCGTTGAGGTTTTATGGTGAGATCGCAAAATGATTCACTGAGGCGGTGATGTCATTGAACACTCATTCAAAAGCTTCATTCCATATTTTTTCGTGATTAAAATTCGTGATAAAGCGTAGGTATGACCAATACAATTCATCATTGCGATGAATGATAATTAAACTTTAGGTCATTTTCTACTTACATCACACTATAGGTAGTTACTAGATTTATTTGGGTAATTTGACTAATCATAAAGCGCCCTTGAAGCGTATTTCATACCAGTTGCGCTTTACTCTTCACGTTTTTCGAGTCCGTAGAGTCCATAGTCGGGAGAGCTGTCTTGTTATTAAATAGAATCACTTCTAATGCCGATATGTTTAACATCAATGAAGCACAATTTAGACGGCAAGTTTTGCTGATCTTAGTTTAAATTTTGCTTATCTTAAATATTTTTTCTTTTTTAAAATTTGTTTTTTTGAAATTTAATTTTTTGAATGTTTTTAAAATGAATAAATTGAATTGAATAGAAGCTAATAAGTCATGTATGTTGAATGCCCCAAAAAGGAAGAAGTTAAATAAATTACAGAAATTTAATTATTTTCTCTTACTCTTTGAACTCCCCTCAGTGTTTTTAAATATTATAAACAATCCAACAGTGTGGAAGGTACTCTCAGTATTGTTACTTGAAATGGTTTTAGCCGTGTTTGGTGACTAGATCTGAATAGCCAGGTACTTCCCCAACTCCCTCTTTTCCATCTCCTTCCACTTACCTTCAGCCTCGCAACATACCCCAATTGGGGTGCCATAGTCTCACCGACTTCAGGTTGAGAGCAGTTGGGACTCTTGTGTGCGGTATTCATATAAAAAATAAAAACACGAACACTACAGCGCTTTTATTAATACATATTTAATGTAATTAATCTGTGCAACTAAAATAATGTAGGTATAGGTTATGAACATTTTTAATGTATGTATAATAAGCACGTGATAAAACCACTGTTTAGCTTATACAAAATTATAAATTTGTAATATTATTTCGCCACTCATAAATAGATTAATATTTTTAAGACGGAGATAGTACAACGCACGACTCCCGCTAACACACCCGGTGGTGTTTTTTTAGAAGTTATCCGGTGTAAACATATAAATAAGACCTAAGCTCGAAATAAAGTTTATAAATAGCCAGATTAGCCCATTCATTGATTCTTTGCCCGGACCACAGAGCACAGTGCACAGCGCAGATCACACTATCCCAGTCACACTGCGGGTACGGAACTCGTGTTGGCCAGCAGCCATCGGATTCCAATCAAATCTGCCAGTAATTCGGATATTCCTCCTTTCATTTATTCCACTTTCCAAAATTATTTTATCTACCATTGTACAATACTGCCGTACCATTAAGCATCATGTCAATACTTACTTCTGGTCAGTGTTCCGACTGAAACCAAAATAGCACTCTTAAGTAAACATCATCACGTGGTTGTATTGTAGCCCCACCGAGTCCCACGCTCTAACTGTTTGTAGATCTCGACTCTAGTGTGGAGTTCCGATAATATTGTACGAATATATTCAACTATCTATCACTTAACGTAGTTTCTACCTGGCATTTTAATAATTGTTTTCTTAATCTGTTTTCCGTGCCGTAACTCATCGTTTTCAGTGCCGTAACGCATCGTGGAAATGGTGTTGTCAGTTGACGCAAACACACGACACACGTTGAAAAATATGTCGCAATTGTTTGGCTCTTATGAAGCATTTAAGAAATGAATTACATATAAAATCATCTGATAATAAATAATTAAATTATTTTGATAATGATTTACTCTTCCTCTTTCAAAATCCAAATACATAGTAATAACTATTATCCTTTGTGATTAACATTATTTTTAATTCTTTGGTATACATAATATCAAAATGTTTCACTAACAGCATGTGAAACCTATCACGGGGTGTTATATATTCTGCGATTTAATCCCACGAATATGAGTTCGGGTTGAAAACTGTACTGTGGACTAAACCAGGTAGATGACTGATAAATCTAAGACCATTAGTTAAGTTAAGTTAAGATGGCAATCCTCTCTGATGCAATATCTGCGTGTCCAGATTAATTTTTGTCTTTTGTTTCACTTTGGACATTAACCGCACTGTCGCATCCACTCGCTATGCTTGGGTCGGGTCTCTCCGATCATTGTACAGGGTGTAGGGTGCAGGCATCTTAATGCCCATGTCCGAAGTGGTGAGATATTGCGTCAGCAGGTGTGTGGTGGCGGTAGCAATAACATTACCACTTGGCTAACAGAGTGATCGTTTGTTTTGTAAAGACGAACCTCCTCCCGACCCCGGCGACAGCAGCGGCGCCAGTTCCAGCGGCAGCGGCTCCGAGGGAGGCTCCGAGGGGGCTCGGGGGGGCTCCCCACCAGGGGGCAGCATCCCCGGCAGCCCCCAGGTAGCGCGCAGAGCTCCTCGCGCCAAGCGGCGCCGCCAGAAGCCGCGTCCCACCAGGGACCTCATGACGACCCCCGCCCCCGTGTCAGTCCCCGCCGCAGCCCCCGTGCTGGCCGCCCCCTTGCAGAGGTACGCCGAGCTGAAGATGGCCGACAAGGAGCTCGCTGGCTTGCTCAAGTACTACCTCCTGACCGCCGAGCAGCTCGCCACTCTTGGGTACCCCGTAGAGAGTATGACGCATCCCCAGCGAGCCCTCATCTACTCCGTGGACTTCACCTCTCACGCTCGCAGGTTTGACGTTAACGCCCGGGAGTTCGTCCCCGGCAAGAAAAGCTCGAGCTGGTGTCGGGAAGAGGACAGCGGGCGGGGTTCGGGCAGCTCGGGCAGCTCTGGAAGTTCAAGCCCGCGCTCGGGGGACAGCGACCCAGACAGCGAAGAAGACTACGTGGAGCGCTTGTGCGTGCGCTGCCGTCGAAACTTCCGTCTCACCCCCGCCGGCGAGTACGTCACGCGGGAGCACTGCCGGCACCACTGGGGGCGGCTGACCAAGGCCAACGCGCCCACCGATAGCCCCGTGTGGGCCTGGGGCTGCTGCGGGGGGGCGGCCTCCGCGCTCGGATGCGTGGACGCCTCGCTGCACGTGTGGTCCGGCACCTGTGCCGGCCTGAACGGGCCCCTCGAGGGCTTCGTGCGCACTAAAGCCCGCGCGCCTCGTGCCGGAGTGCCGCGCAAACGCGTGCTCGCGCTGGACTGTGAAATGTGCTACACGGGCGCGGGTCTTCAGGTCGTGCGCCTGGAGGTGGTGGGCGCGGATGGGCGGCAGGTGTACGGTGCGTTCGTGCTGCCTGACGCGCCAGTAGTGGACTATAATACGCGCTTCTCGGGCATTAGCGCGCGCGACCTGCGCAAGGCCACGAAGAGCTTGCGCGACGTGCAGAGCGACCTGCTGGCGCTTGTGGACGCGGACACCATCTTGGTGGGGCACGGGCTGGAGAACGACCTGCGAGCTCTGCGGATGCTGCACGGGCGCGTGGTGGACACGGCCGTGGCCTTCCCGCACGCGCGCGGCCTGCCCTTCCGGCGCTCGCTGCGCGCGCTGGCAGCTCAGCACCTGTCTCGGCCCGTGCAGGAGACGCGGCACTGCCCCCTGGAAGACGCGCGCGCCTCTATGGAGTTGATGTTGTGGCGAGTACAAGAAGACTTCAGGTTTCACCGCGGTAGAATGGCCGCCTCCGACTGACTGTGTGATTTAGACTTAGTATATTTACGTTCCTCAAGTGACGCGGTTTCGTCCAAGACTCGTGACTGTGTTCTAATTTTAATGAAATATTCGTTGTACAAATTAATGAGCAATCTCAATGTGAAGTGTGAAGAGGCGCGCTCCCCGCCTATGAGTGTGACTGTGACTGTAACTGTGACTGTGACGTTGAGTGTGATTGTTGGGACGGTGACTGTTGTGATAAGAGTTATATTGACAATGAGGAGCATTCGACTGAAAGTGTTAAATTGTGATGTTTTTGTCAGTTCATGTGATCATTTTTCGATTCGTCCTTCGTTTTTATATGCATGTTGGATATTTTTGTGAATATAAAATTAATTTTATTCGACTTTTCTTAATCACCTATCTCCTTAGACAATTTGTGTTATATGATGTAAACTTCTCTTACTGTTTTTGTATACTTCATGCATTCTTTTAAACCCTTTTTATTTTTAAAATTATTTGGAATATAGTCGTGAAGTAGGTCTAAAAACGTTGGTTTATTTATTACCAAGTAATTATTTAAAGAATTTATTACAAAAGGTACCGTTAATAACAATGCTTGATTTATTATTTAAAACCAATGGCGTTCAATAAGTCTTGATCATAAACATCTTTAAAAAATGTTTTAAATTAATATAAAAAGAGGAAACAAAAGTATTGAAGATATTTTGCTCTATTGTAGGACAATAATTAAGACGAAGCGGTTATTAGTAAACAAATAGTTGGTATTCGTAAAATGGGAAACTTATTAGTTAATAAATAGTTGGTATTCGTAAAATGGGAAACTTATTAGTTAATAAATAGTTGGTATTCGTAAAATGGGAAACTTGCTTTAAAATAATAACCCAAAATTAGTTGTAAAACTCATCTGTATTTCAACGTAGCAAAATATAAAATAATAATATATCATAATAAAAATGCAATTAAAAATTGATACCAACGATTAGCATTATTAGGAAGGGGTATACAATAAAATAGGTTTACTGCCGTACGTGATATTATGACAGCCACAGTTTGATGATTGTTTCGAATGCCTAAACGGCTGTCACCAAACAAGCAATGTTTAAAGTCGCCCGTCAGCAGAACTTAATAAAAAAACAGGACTCTTTGGAAACTGGTAGAGAAAAGAAACCAAATATGGAATGCCGTATAAAGAAAAAAAAATTGCGCTCATTTGCGCTTAGCATACGAAGGAATAGTCTTGTATTATATTTATTAATTATAAGTACTATAATTTCTCAACAGCAAAATGACGTGAAAGTATCTTACAATGGAATGGGTACCCCAAATATGGAACACTATAAAACAAAATAAAAAAATCAACCTTTACTTCTGCGATATACTTTAGGAACAAATTAAGGTCAAATATAAAAAGGAACATAAATTTAATCACAACTCCAGTCTCGAAGTCTGCACCAGCGCAATCATCATGTATATATCTTCAGAAAATAAAACCGTCTCACCGCGGACACAGCACTCGCTCGACTCATCGACTGACAAGTTAAACCTATACGCGCGTATAGTGATTGAAAGAGATAGACGATCACTATTGATTGCGTCTAGGAGTATTTGTTTACGAGAAATGCCGGTATTCCATATTAGTGATACTATTCTATATTTGGTTACTTTCATCTAAAATGCGGATTGGTTCGTAAGTAAAGGCGTGATCTACCTATTTAAACGCTAAAAGAAACCAATGAAATCGTTTCTGTTACAAAAGAAAGCTGGTTATAGTTTCAATCACGACTCACTTATTAATTGCAAGTGTATTTATAATTTTATGTGTTCCGTCCAAGAATTTTCATGACAATCCCAAAGCTTCAAAAGATCTAACATTTCTATTCTGGAGACTGATTTAAATAGGTGCCTGTAAGACGAGTCCTCATAAGACAAAATAAAAGTTGAGTATAGTTATTATTTGCAAAACTTGACAAATAAAGTAGGTTAGTTTAAATTCTGTTTTATTCAGGTTACCTAGATATTAAGTTGGATTCCCAGAGCTGCTGGAGAGCAAAGAGAGCTGCTGGAAACACCAGACAAATGATACTGCAAACATTCTCGAAGGTCTGTACAAAAACCAATACAATGTATTTAGGCAAGCGATAAGATATCGATTAAAATATAAGTCTGAATCTGAACACTGACTATCTAGTTGCGTATTAGAGATTTACAAATTCGTGCAATGAATGCATCTCAATAAAATCTTAAACACCAGCATCCAGTTTTATGCATGAACGGGGACCCAAAAAAAACTGCACATTTTATTCAGATCATAACTCTAAATCAAACCAGTATTAGAACTCCAAATTTTCTAATTTCCTCTTCAAAACAATAATGAACCTACAACAAACACCATTCAACACGGACAATCGGATATCTCGGTAGGTACAGGACCTGATGAGGTTTCCACAAACCTAACAAATACACCTCATTTACAGTTATCAAACGTGCTAATTACACATCCATGCCATATTTTTTTTTATTTATTAAATTTGTATTCGTGTACACACAGTTCGCAGGTAAAGATGATAAGTACAAGATTTGCAATAAAAAAGTATAATATTTAATTAAATGAAGACAATATTAGCGAAACTCAATCAAAATCTGAAGACAGAAAAATCAGAAAAAGATATTGGTTCCACTGGAACTCGAACCCAGATAGTTTAACATTCATGGCCAACTGCTCTACCGATTGAGCTATGGAACCCATTTCCAATTCGGTCACTTTTAACTGTATCATACTTCGACTAAGAACGAGCAACACTATCTTCATTTTTCTTAACGCACATATAATTAATATTGGCTGCTATCTTTATATATGATTGCAAGATTCAACCCGAACTAAATGCTATCTAGATAGTGTCTGGATAAATATTTATCCATTTTTATTTTTAATCCGCGACATCTATTGACTTTTCAGCAAGTCTAGGATGAATATTTTTATTTTTAACTTTATGAAAAACCATCATATCTTTTTCTGATTTTTCTGTCTTCAGATTTTGATTGAGTTTCGCTAATATTGTCTTCATTTAATTAAATATTATAATTTGAGTTTTTACTCGTAAAGTTAAAAATAAAAATAAAAGTATATTTTACGAAGTTACTCGCTGTTGAGTAGAGGGGAAAAAAGTGTGTCCATCTTGTCACGATTCCAACCCTTCTAGTCATTTGAAAAATGATAAGGTAGATTCTTTATCAGTAAAAATGTCATTATGGTAGGAACCAAGAAAAATGAGAAAAAAAAAATTCTCGCCAAAAGGCGGCTATTAATTTTTTATTTATTTTTTAAGTTGTTTTTTAACTCCGAATTTTTAAAAATAGTAAAAAAATATATTTTTGATTGGTTTCTACCAAAGAGGGACATATAAAGAAAATTCATGCAAAATTTCAAGAAAATCTGTCAATTAGAACATGAGATTTCGTGACAAACGTTTCGAAAAAGTAGTTTTGAGAAAACCGCGTTTTCTATTAAGATTCTAGCGAAATTAGTATGAACGGACCGAATTGCCACGACACTAAAATGGCTATAACTTAAAAAAATTCTAATTTCGAAAAATCCTCGATTACCACACATATGCCTCAGGGATCTCATTTCTCCAGCATTCAGTCTACTTTCATCCTTCCTCTGCAGGTTCCATGCCTCACTGCCATACATCGGGGTAAGTACCAGCACTCCATTATGGACGGCTAGCTTCGCTTCTCTGGACAGTTTTGTTGGCGCCCGTTGTGTTCGGTCCTCCATTAATGAAGTTACCTGCTTGTACTCTTCTTTCAATATCTTAAAAAAGAGAGTTGTTCTAATAAAAATTGAATTTTATTTATTTTTTTATTATAAAGAAAGACAAACATTCCCGGGTTACGAATAACCCAACATTGTTAGAAAATCTTCTACTACCACCACAGAAAGCCGAAAATCTTGCTTGTGTTGTGATGGAGGACTTAGCCAGCCGAGGAATTGTACACGCGACGCCCGGGTGGGAGCCAAGTGCTGACTCAACCACTGACCGGTCATAATCATTAAGACTTTTTACAAAAAGGTCAATAGGTGTTCGAAATAAATAAAAACCGATGTATTTATCCGAGAAAATATCTAAGTTACAAACCAGTTCTTCGAACGATTAATTCCATTGAAAAAAGTAGTTGCCAATAAAATAGAGAGAAAAAAATGTCAAAGATAATATTGTCAATTCAGAAATTTGGAATATGAGATTGAAAAATTTAATAAGAGGTGGCGATGGCCTAATTGGATAAGGCATTCGTCCCGGTAAGACGAGAGATTTGAAAATCAAAGAAGATATTCTTGAATATCCAAATTATCGAAATATGAAAAAAAAATTCTAGGCTAGAATATCTTTTGATAAAGTTTTTTTTTTAATATAAGTTAGTAGAAGTTAAAGCACATCAGATTACTGTTAATTACCGATTACGGATTGTTAACACGAAAAAGTTAAAAGATTAACATTGTTGATAGCGTAGATGTTGGTTGATAATCCACAGGATGCATATTTTCAAGATTTGTTTTTATCTACGAGTATGTGGGCATGTTGAGTATAATTACAAATAATAACACAAAAAAAAACAAAACTATAAAGGGAGATAAGAAAAATAAAAACATACATATTAAAATATGATCTAAAAATATAATAGTAGAGTAAATAAAAACCATTAAAATTTGAAATGATAATCAGATGTTTTATTAGTAGAGATTCAATAGTTAATGTTGGCATATTTACAGTAATAATTAAAATGTAATATGTTGAAAAAGTTTTATTAATCTTACATCGAACATTTATGTCAGGTTCTTTTAATCGATAGATTAATAGCTAAAGCAGAAATTTAGTCAGAAATTATTCTATTCGGTCATTTAACTACAAAAACATGAATGGCAACCTCTCGGTTGGTTACGCACTTTTGCGTACAGAGTCGTAATATTTATTACGTCACGTAACGTGACATTAAGTGGTTCTATCTGCTCACTGTATTCTGCTGTTTGTAGGTTGAGAGTTGTGACAGTGGCTGGCTTGAGGTGTAATAGAAAGTGAACTAAATGAACCTAGTTCCCAGTTGGGCTGTTGTAGTGTGTGCTGTGTAATGACCGGGGCCGGTGGAGGTGACTGCTGATGGCTGATGGTTGCTGGTTGCTGGTTGCTCACTGCTCACACTGGTGACCGTCGCGTCATGTGTCGCAATGTCTGCTTTCTTATTTAAATCTTATCCATAAATATGCAAGTGCGAAATTGGGTAACAAACCACTTCCGAGTGCGAGTCCGAACTAGATCTAAATCAGACAGCGTGTCAGCTGCCAGCCTGCTACGACGGGTATACCTTACGTGACCAATTTTTTCCCCCAAACCGGGACACCGAAAAAAATGTAGGTACTTTTTTTTTTTACATTAGCTCCAAGTAGAAGGCCCTGAGGTAAATAATTTCCCTCATCATGTCATCTTAGGAGATTCTGTGTGTAGGGTCTTTTTAAGGAAGGAAAAGATAGGACGTTCTGGGAAGGAAAAAGGTACGAGGGTAGGAATCTAGGGATCAGTGTGTTCAGGAGTGACGGACGTATGAACCCATCCCTCCAACTGCGGTGCAAGGCAATGGGTCCGGCTGGAAAGATCAAAAGGCCTCCCTCAACCCTCTCGATCAGCCCGTCACGAAACAGTATTAATAATATCAAATTTGGACAACTTACATAGCGCTGTTTTCGCGAAAAATCGCCTCAAGAGCGCTGTACAAAAGAGGCAAGATTACAATTCATCTTGCAGCTCCCAACCGCATGGACGATAGGATTTCTAAACCTTGTTCAAAATTTAAAGCGATTTTTTTACTTATTTATTGTTTGAAACATTTAAAGAGTGTTAACAAATTTATGCATTAATAAAATAAACGTAATTACTAATAAGTTTACATGTAAACGACAGATCAAAGAGTAAAGATTATGTTTTCTTGTCGGATATCTTTTATCTATGGTCAGATGCATTATGAGATTTTATACGCAAGCGCAATGAAAATATTGTATTATTTTACTGAGCATGCTAAGTCTTTATCTACTAGTACTAGATTCTACAGATTCTCCAGGATTTGCGCGTTTTTAAAAAAAAAAATTAAATTCTACCGCGAGTTTCTTTCTTTTCGAAAACGGGACATTTTGGCGTCCCGAAGATGTGTTTGGGGACACCGGGACACGATGCCTGAAAACGGGACGTCTGGTCACGTTAGGTATACCCTAATTCAAGGGTTCTCATTGAATAAATGTATTTTATAAAAAAATTATAACCCCATATTTTTACGGGAAAAATTTAAAAAAAAAACATCACACGAAGTTTCGTGTTAAAGCTCAGTGGTTGAAGCAGACTCCCATTAATTCATATTAATTTAGTTTCCGTATTATAAATATTTGAAGCTCATCATTCCATAAATAAAGGGTTCAGATAAGCTCCTGTTCAGCTGTAGGCATCAACTACGAACTATTCTCAAGCAGGTGTTGGCCGTCAAGTGTACACGCAGCTCCTTCTACCAATACGCTTGTGGCTTGTAGGTCACGGTTCACGGTAAAGGTAAATCCGACACTTTTCGTGTCAATCAATGGGGTCGTAGAATACTTAGCACCTAACACCTGATGGACGACTTCGAGTTGGTAGGTACCTTGTATGCGCCAAACTGATTGTTGTTTTTTTTTTGTTTCAATGTATGGATTACAACTCGCGTTGGGCATTCTTGGTATCGACAATGACTAGTATTCGACTGATTTTTATAAATTGGGGTATTTTCCTTCGGGTATCGCAGAATTCATTATTCCAAGAATTCAAAGCGTTTTTCGGAAAGATCGAAGATAAATTTCAGTCAGTGTAAAAAAAACAAATAAAAGTGGTCTATAACAAATTTATATGTGTTTTTATTGTAAAAAAAACAACCTTAAGAACTGATGTGTTTGACCTCTAGGTAATTCCGCTTTGTATGTGAGCCGGGTATTAGAATTGCAGCGAAACTAGTTTTTTTTCATATTCAAGGAGTAAAACTAGATTGATTTGGTGGCCGAGTTGGTTCTTGTCAGATCATGTCACACATCAAACCGGAATATATTCACTTCTGAAATGCATTCATTATCTAGGATGGGTAGTTGGTGAGACTCGAGGAACGTCGCAGTGGGTGATTGAAGTGGAAGATGTACATTGATTGTAATGTCCGATTAGCCTTAAGAACGACTTTGCTAAACGCAATAAGTTGATTTATCCATCATATGTATTTTTAAACTGTCTCCGGTTGATTGAAGTCTTCAACTCATATAATGTTGACTTCTCCCACCTTTTTCTTCCTTCCACAAAATCACCCCTCCCACTCACCTTCAAAACAAAATGTCTAGAAATTTTTACATAGTTAAGGCTCCGTTCCCGGCCCCAAAAAGAAGAAGACGGAGAGATATGAAATTACTAATGTTAGAAGAGCGCGCTAACATTTACAACGATAAAATCGATGCAAAAATCCTGAAAATCTGTAATGAAACATGACTCGTTTAAAATAGAGCAAAAATCTAGTGATAATTGTCTTAAATAGCATTTTAAGAAACGCTGTGATTTTTTTCTTACATATAATTTGTAAAATAACTGAAACAAACGTGTTTATAATAATTTTTGGAGCTTACTTTACGATTTTTTTCTATCGAGGGAATTTTATATAATTTGCGTTTGGGTGCGACTAATGTCTATATATTATCTTCAAGAATAACATATATTTTTTTAAGAGCTTAAAAACTTCAAATGTTTAAGGGAGGTTTGCAAGAAATCTGTAGAAATTTGAATACCGGCCTTTGCTCAAGTAATATTTAAAAAAAAAAGTCCTAGGGTGTACCTACTGCGACGACTTTTATTTTATTTTATCTGATTTTATTCAATTAAATACAACCATCAGATGGTAATAGTAACAAGGCCAAATGAGCCGCAGAACTAGTCAGCTAGAAATATGAAAGGGTATTGTTATAAGCCCTAGTTAGTTTGAGGATTACGAATCCATGAAATCCATGAATCCATGAAATAAAATTTAAAAAAAAAGATTTTTTTTGTGAGATAAACAGTTTACATTAAAATAAAACATAATAATATCGAATCGAATAAAGCATAAAAATCAATATTGAATATTGTACCGTTTAAAGGTTTCCACTTCCAATAATATTAAAGAGACTTAAGTAATTTGAAAGATGATGATAATTAAGAAAATTACATAACACGTTGTTTAAATAGGAATAGAGAGGGGGTCGATCCTGTTGAAGATGCATTAAGCATCGATGTAAAGTCAAATAATTCTTTATCTCTTTTTACTACCCTTCTACAACGTTGAATATTTGAAAGGGGCGAGCTTTTTCTAAAGCCCGGGCTCCTGCTACCTCTGACGTGAATATTTGCTTGAACATTACTATAAACTTTGTCAATGGGGCATGGCTTTGAACAATTCTTGTTTACCGATGAAATGTTCATGCTTTCCGTGGCCGGTGGAAAACATCCTTCTCCCTGGTGAATCTAGGAAGGCAGGGGAGGGAATTAGTTAATTTTTTGAGCAGCCAGGAGATGCTGTCAGTCATGGAGAATAAATCAAACGAGTTTTTAGGTTTTTGTAAACTGCGTGAGTCTAATAATAATGAGTTTAATAAATTGTAAATAAATATTGTCGTAATGGATGATTATTTCTATCGTGAACTTACTTACTTGTAAATAAGGTCTATTAATTTATATGTAGAGGGCCCAATAAATGTATGTATCAATTGATGGATAGAGGGTCGCCGAGGGCCTGGTAGGGGACAATGTCTTGGCTGCGAAATATACGAGAGTGGACCGGCATTAGAGGTGTGGAGGAGCTATTCCGGGCAGCGCAAAACAGAGAGACCTTTTCAAGAGTGATCGCCAACGTCGGGGGGAACTGATAAGGCACACAAAGAAGAAGAACAATTGATGATAAAATTTGTTCTTTTGAAATTCTTAAATGGTACATATATGTTTTGTACGTAATGGAAATTCGTATTTTCGGTGAAATTTTTCGTGCACATGTAGTTTCAGTGAACCCAATTCTTCAAAATCGGTTTCAGAGACAGGGAAGATATTGCCCAAAAGGTATTCTAGTCTTAGGGGGCATACATTAATTACGTGAGCAGTTTTTCTTCCAATCTAGACCCATCCCCCCCTTTAGTGAGATAAATTTGGGCCACTTCGTACATTTTTTTCAAGTAACGTGAGATTTTGCTGGACCCTCCCCCTTTGAGCTCACGTAATTAGTGTATTTTTTTTATTTATTTTTCTTTGCATTAATATTATGGTTACATTATTTGTGGATTTTTCGACCACCATGCTAGGCTGATGCCCCCTTAATTCCTGATAAATTACCTAACATATTTCGTTTATTAGTAAAAAAAAATATCTTTAAATTTTGAACAAGGGTCTAGGATTCCAATAGTCCATGCGATTGGTAGCTGCAATATATAGCCTATTTAGTACAGCGCTCTGATTTTTCGCGAAAACAGCGCTATGTAAGTTATCCTAATTTATTATTATTATTAGGTACATACCTTTTTGTTCGGTGTTCCGGTTTGGGGTAAAATATAAATGGTCACGTTAGGTATGTTTCCATTAGGTCTGTTATCTCTAGCTAATTCTTGCGAATATAAACTCCACATGTGTAATGTGTATTTCTGATAACACGTGTAAACACCACGGTAAACAGAACGGAGCCAACTCCGAGTATAATATTAGGTTGGATATAGTGTATAATTATAGCAGAAAGCTCCTGCTGAGTAAACAAACACAAGTGTGGTTTGGTTCGCCCAGTCCATATTGTGCGTTCCTCTCAGAATGTCACTTTTGGATGGAAAAGAGGTGAGTCTAAATAGCGGGAAAATTATTTTACATTCGGATTATTTATTTATTGTTTTGGAACATTTACAGAGTATTAACATAAAAAAGTCATTAGATTAGCATTGTAAAAAGCGTAGATGTTAATAGTCCACTTAAAAATATTCACAGAATGCACAGTTTAATAGTTTTTTTATTATTTTTTATTAACCAATACATATAATATACAATTAAACAAAATATATATAATATACAATATTGGTGGTAACAATACCTCCCTAATTGAGAAATTCTCGTGTTTAGGGAGGGAGCACTATCAGATTGACAGTACTATACATATTTGACAGTTGTTACAATTTGGATGTATGTAGAACTACTTTTTTAATATATACAATGAATAATAATTTTGAAATAATTTTTTTTTTTGTGCAAAATGGAAAATTTTTTTACAATGAAAATATGAGTTGGCATTTTTTTTTTTTTACATAAACATAATGTGAATTTTCATACATAGAGAAAAAATTAGTTAACATTTTTTTTGTTCAGAATGGAAATATAAGTTGGCACATCGTAACACATACCTATATCTAATAAATAGTAAAATGTCTTTTAAGTTTTTGTTTAAAAATTTCATTATTCCTTCCGGATTGTATTTCTTTGGGGAGTTCGTTAAAGCATTTTATGGCTGAGTATGTGTAATGGTGTTGGGCTGTTGTTGTATTAAGTTTAGGGATTATTATTTGTCCTAAGGTTCTCGGCCTGGTGCTAAATGACTTTGTTGTTAGTTTATCTTTGTGGATTTGAAGTAATGCATTTTTTTGATAAATTTTATTTAGTGGTAATACTTTGAATTCATCGAATAATTTTTGGGTTGAATAGTCTAATTTTTTCTTTAGAATAATTTTGATGAGTCTTCTATGTACTATTTCAAGTGGGGTTAAGTTGGTTTTATACGCTCCTCCCCAGCCTATTATTCCGTATTGTAGAACTGATTGGGCTAATGCATAGTAAACCTTTAGTAGCATAGATTTTTGTAGAATATTTCTTAGTTTGAGGAATACGTAATAAAGTTTACGTATTCTGTTTACAGTTTGTGCAATATGTTCTGTCCATTTAACATGTTGATCTATAATTATGCCTAAATATTTAATATTACTTTTTTTTGAGATTTTTGAGCATTTAGGTGAATTGCAGTTGTCAGTATAATTATTACAAGAGTTATGAATAGTAATATTGGAATTTATTGTTGGATGGAATTTGTCTGATATTGTAAAAGTCATAAAATAGGTTTTGTCAGAGTTTAAGGAAAGGTAGTTGTCATCCAACCATTGTTTTAGGTTGTTTATTTCTACATTCGCAGTTTGATAGGCTTCTTCCCAAGTTTTTTTTTCTATGATTAAAACTGTGTCGTCGGCGAAAGATATAATTTTTCCCATTTTTGGTACTGTAAGCATTTCATTCACGTAAATGATAAACAATATTGGACCTAGAACTGTCCCTTGAGGAATTCCAAATTCAGAATAGGTGAGTTCACTCAATATATTGTTAATTTTTACGTGTTGATGTCTTTTATGAAGATAACTTATAAACCATTCTTTAACTGTTCCTTGGATTCCAATTTTTTCTAATTTTTTGATTAGCTTCCTGTGGCTTATACTGTCAAATGCTTTCCTTAGATCGATGAATATACTTAAACATTTATTTCCCGAGTCAAGAGCTTTATAGATTATAGAGGTTATTTTTGCAATTGCATCTTGCGTACCTAAATTTTCTCTGAAGCCGAATTGGTTATCATTAATAATTTCATTTGAAGTGATATGTTTAGTTAATTGTGACTTTACGACTTTTTCAAATATTTTTGCTACGTTAGATATAATAGATATAGGACGGTAGTTTGAGATGTCAGATGTATTTCCTGATTTGAAAATTGGGGTTATTATTGTATTTTTATATATTTTTGGGTAAATTCCTTGTTGTATGCTGTTATTAATGATATGTGCAATTGGTTTTGATATTAATTGTCTCATTTGTTTTAATACATTTACTGTGATATTATCAAAACCAGGGCTCGCGGAAACTCGTAGGTTCATTATATTTTTTTCTATTTCTATTTGGGTGCATGTTTCAAACTTTTCGAAAGTATTTTGGCAAGTTTGTGTGGATGTATTGGAAGTATTTTTAGATTGGAAAGAGTCGATTTTTTTGGCTAGATTCTCTCCGACTTTAGCGAAGTAGTTATTGAAAATGTTTGCAATTTTAGTTGGTTGTTTTATTGAGTCCATTGTTTCGTTGTCATAAGTTATTTTATTTATTTGTTTATTTTTATTACCGTTGCCAATAATGTTATTAATTGTAGCCCAAACTTTTTTGTTATCTTTACCACTATCTTCAATTTTTACCTTGAAGTAATTTTCTTTTGTTGTTTTAATCAAATTTGTAAGATTGTTTCTGTATTTTTTATATGATTGTAATAAAGTTAAGTCATTAGGTTGTTTTCGGGTTTGATAAAACAGTTTTTCTTTATTCCTAATTGAGGTAACTATTCCTTGGGTGATCCAGGGCTTAATTTTTCTATGTTTTGATTTTAGTTTGACGTTTTTATGTTTAGTTGCGTTTATTATTTTTTATTTTTTATTTTAAATACATAAACGGCTATACTGCCTTTTATAAATAAACATATAATCGAGTACAAAAGTAAGAAAAATAAAATCATTACATAATAGAAGTTTTAAACTTAAAAATAACATACAATCATTTTGTGTATCACAACAAAAAATAACAAAAAAAGAACAATGAGAAATATCATCATTTCATTTCAACATTTAATGAAAAATAATTTTTGAGTGCATGTTTATATTGCGCTAATTTTAAGAAATAAATGTCGCCGATGTTAGCATGTTCATTTCCCAACATGTGTAATCGACTGATTGGTGAGTAATAATGTGATTATGTATGTGTGTTATTATAGTAGAACGGTAGAGTGAGTCTATTGTTAGCGCGACCAGGGCAATGAAATCGTATTAGTTCTATTAAGTCAGGGGTATCCAGGACCGAGTGAATTATTTTATATAATATTAATAGATCACAGATTTTTCTGCGATCTGATAAATTTACGAGATTAGTCCAGTTTAATAACAAATTATAGTCCATGTATTCTCTTGGAATACCTAATTTAAAATTAATATACCTAAGGAATCTGTGCTGGACTTTTTCAATTGCATGAATATGGATATTGTAATGTGGAGCCCAAATCGTAGAATTATATTCCAAAATGCTTCTCACTAGCGTTATGTATAAAATGCGAATAGTATCAATGTTACAAAATTGTTTGGTTATTCTAATAATAAATCCTAAAATCTTCATTGCTCTATTAATAATGTATTAATATGTGTTCGCGAAGTGTTTTTTCGAATAAAATTGAAGATTTTTCGGCATCTTCAGTGTTTAATGTCTCTTTCCATTTTTCCAATTTCAATTTTTGTTCAAGAAGTTGTATGTTTTAAGTTTTTTTCACTATATATACATAGAAGTTAACAGAAATTAAAAATAGCAAAATATAAACAGAGGTATAAAAAGAGATAATAAAAATAGTGATGATAAAATATAGAGGTGACAAAGATTAAAAAAAAAGATCGATATACGATGTAAAAAAACAGAAAAACAAAAAAAGTAAGGTACAAATAGAGTAAGAAATTTACATTCAAGTTCAAGATCAAATATAAGTATTTTCAATTCTCAATTACTTGTTAGGTTAGTCTATTGTTAAGCTATTATTATTATTGTATCAGCTATGAATTTAGCCAAGACAATGGCACACATTAAGGGCCGTCTGTTTCAACAGTTGCTAGAGTAAAAGCAAGAAAATAAATTGCTACTGTTAAATGTGTTTTTCAATCAATCCGCCTGTATTACTTTACTTTTAACTTTTGCTTTTACTTTCCAAAAACTGATAGTCACTTTAGAGTTACTCCGTCATTTAGACATATTTGACAGTCCTGTTGGAGGTATGGTACGAAATTGGGAAATGATGATAGTGACGATTAATTCCTCGTCCAATGCCTCTTGCAGCGAAAACCAAAAATATTTCGACCCCGTGTTAATAATATGGTTGTTTGGGACGATCCCGATTTTTAGCGCGGTACTGGATGTCGAAAGATCTTGTAAAATTTGTGTCACATCAAGGAGATATTACAATTATTTTTACATTGGTTCCACAAAGGAGGCCCTGAGGAAAAAAATCTCCTCAGGGCCTATGTCCTCTTTGGAGAAGCTGTGTGGAGGATCTTTTTAGGAAAGAAAGGAGAGGAAGTTCTGGGAAGGAAAGGGGTATTAGGGATGGGTAGGTGTCTACCGTTAATTGAAGCGTCAAATGACAGTAGCGTGAAACTAGCACAACTGTAATTAACCCGATAAAAATGTCTTCGCTTTGCGAAATAAAACTACTTAATTATTGTGATTACCACCGACTATTTGATTGACACGATTTTTCGCTAAAAATATTATTTATTATTTTAACCGTGCCACTGTGCATCAAGAGATATCGGTGGTTTATTTTTCTAAGTAGATATTATATTACTTAGTGGCAATTGTTAATAATAATAAGACGTGATTAAAAAAAATATGTACGCAAAGTTATTGTATTTCATTTAATAGATAAATAATATGTAGTGGGTTATCGCCTTTACTTGTATGGAGTATGGAGATAAGAGATAATGCTGCTTTTGCGATATTGAGATCGTCGTGATAAAATAAATAAATAATCAAAGTCCCATTTTCCAACCAAGTTCGGAAAATACCTGTGAAACTGAGACGTCATATATGGCTGTACTGGTGCCGATTTGACCCATCAGGCTAATTTAACAACTTACATAGGTCTCATAGAAATCATTGTCTCTCCCTTACTATCATGGTTAAAAATACGATCTAAACGGTGTTAAAAAGAGAAAATACCACGTTTTATATTCAAATGTAAAATTTAACCACAAAATAAGTAGATCTTTATGAGACCAAAATTTTTGCTTTCATAAAAGGTCTTTGAATAATTTTATGAAACTTTTATTAATTATTTTTACATGAAACGACTAAAAATTGAGTTGACGTTTGCCGTGCCCTCGATATGTGGTGCCGGAGAAAGGGATAGGGTCCCATAGGCTCACTAATATAGACTTCAGCGATTAAAATAAACACGTCTTAAGAGCCATCAACCAGCGGCCGAGAATTTAAATTTCGTCGAACGATGATCTTGCGATCTTACCCCTGCAACTGTACAGGGCGGTTCCGATGAGAAAGATTAATTATTCTTTATACCAGCATTTTAACATAATAACTCAATATCGATTTTATTTCATTCAAAATTTGCTTTCATAAACAGCTACATTCAAAAATGCTCAAACTAGTGATGATAAAACTATTAAAATTATGTACTTTTTGTAATTATTTTTTGATCATGAGTATTAATAATTTATCAATAATCTCTAAGCAAAATAAGAACGTATCTATTTTTTTTTTAAATATATTAGTTTATAAGACCGCAAATAAATAGACAAACTGAAGTATTTTCGTCACAAGGCACGTATATTTTTTAATGATTTTATTTGAACTAAAATTAAAATTCTGAAAAGTAGCTTTCTCAAATAACTTATTGATTTATTTTACTGCATGATTACAATTTTTTTTTGAAAATTTAACAAATCTGCCAACGAATTACGGTAAAATTTTATTGTACTAAAAATAAACATACTCTTCCACTAGGTATAGATATTATTATAACTAAATAAAAAATATTATAAATTTAAAAAAATAACGCAACAAGTTTTTTTTGTAATTCTTAAATAGTATGTCGTTGGTAGGTGGTTTTTACCTAGTGTTGTGTTAGTGTACCATTAGTGGTATGTTGTACAATTCTGAACTAGTTGATCAGTGTTTGTAGTAATTATATTAAAGAGACGCGTTGCGTTGGTAGTGTTTTAATCGCTGATAATAATCGCTATAATCAGTATTAATTACTGTGCGCGAAAATGGTCGTACGTGACACGACTTGTAATCATTATTAGGTATAAATGGCGCTGATTGGCGATGAGGACGATCGTGTGTACGAATTCCTATCTGTAATGAGTTCACATCGCCATTTTAATCTAATAACATCTGCATATACGGAGCCCTTAGCGGCCGCAAACCGTCTGGGAATTTAGTCATTTTCCGATTCATTTTATAGAAAATTTAAGCCTCACATGTAAGTTAGTATTTTTGAATCATCCTAAATAATGCAGGAAGTTCTTCTTTTGCTTTCTTTTTTAACATTATCTTTACACAGGAGGTATGAGGGGTGGATATATAGGAACTGATAGTCAGTGCATGTGTTCAGGAGTAACGGTCGTATGAATCCATCCTTGCCAGAGGGTCGAGAGAGTCCTGCTGTAGAGGTGAAAAGGTTACCCCTTTTTTTACATCAGCTCAACACAGGAGACCCTGAGTAAAAAAAAAAACCTTCAGGCCTATGTCATCTTTGGGGATGCTGTGTGGAGAGTGGAGAGTCTTTATAGGAAAGGAAGGACAGGAAGTTCTGGGAAGGAAAGGGTTTAAGGGGTGGGTAGGAATCTCGGGGTCAGTGTGTCTGTGTAAGTGATTTTTTTAGTATTTAAGACTAAAAATTTGCGGTCTCTCCCTTGAAAATACTAGCGAACCTTAATAATTTTAAATAAAACTTGCTGAAAAGTCAATAGATGTCGCGTATTAAAAATAAAATATATCAAAATTAATCCAGAAACTATCTAGATAGCAATTCGGGTTTGAATCTCGCAATCATACACAAAAAGATAGCAGCCAATAAAATATGCGTTAAGAAAAATGGAGATAATGTTGTTAGTTCTTAGTCGAAGTATGATACAGTTAAAAATGACCGAATCGGATACAGACACCTTAGCTCAGTGGTCAGAGCTGTCAAGCGAAAGGTCCTGGGTTCGGGTCCCAGAGGTGCCAACATATTTTACTGATTTTTCTGTCCCCAGATTTTCGATCGAGTTTCGCTATTATTATTAGTACAATTAGGTTTTACCGTAGGTAGTTGGCAGATTTGTTAAATTTTCAAACAAAATTTTGTATTATACAAAATACATTTCAAATCATATAATCATGCATTAAAATAAATCAATAAATTATCTGGGAAAGCTATGTTTCAGAATTTTAACTTTAGTTTAAATAAAATCATTTAAAAAAAGATCCGCATACGTATTTTGTGACGAAAATACTTCAGTTTGTCTATTTATTTACGGTCTTACAAACTAATATATTTAAAAAAAAATTAACATTCTTATTTTGTTTAGACGTTATTGAAAAAATATAAATACTTATGATAAAAAAATAATTACAAAAAGTACATAATTTTAATTGTTTAATCATCACGCCTTTCAGCATTTTTGAATTTAGGTATAAATTAAAGCAAATTTTGAATGAAATAAAATCTATATTGAGTTATTATTTAAAAAAGCTGGTATGGAGAATAATGAATCTTTCTCATTGGAACCGCCCTGTACGATTGTAAGAACATCTTTTGATTAAATATGAATTCTCGGCCGCTAGCTGGCTAATGGCCTTAATAATTTTTACACACGGAGAGGTACATATTATCGATGATAATATTTTCTTATTGTTAAGTACCTGCTCATCCGCTCTTCAGGTTTTCTTTTCGGTATGAAAATATCGTCAGCTCCATGACTAGTTTAATTAATTCGAAGGCTCCTCAGCAAACGTGTCACGGCCGCGAGAGATTCACCAATAAACTTTATTGTTTGAGTTGTGATGTTTCACCTTTCCGTGGATACCTGCCTATCTATTTCGGTACAGTACCAGTACAGAGTACAGCGCATGCTGCTGACCAGTGACATCAGGTGCACGGTGCACAGAAGCCTTTTGTCAAAAAATGACAACTATTCTCGCAGTACTTTCAATTCTGTATGCAAATTATCTATTCCCCACAAAGACGTGCCATATAGGATAGAATAAATACAGGTAATTATTCAATAAATGATATTATTTGTTTTTCTGTTTTTATCTGACAAAAATTTAAAGTAATCAGAATCACTATTAGTATTTATATGTTTTTTAAGTGTTATTAGTGACATTAAGAACTATTCGTATGAGTAATACCAGAGACGAAATTTCCAATGAAATTATCCTGGAAAATTATCATAAATTATTATTTTTCTTCATTTTTTTACAGTAGTTCCATACAGGAGGCCATGAGGAAAACAATTTCCCTTGCGGCCTATGCCATGTTTGAGGATGCTGTGTGGAGTTTAGGTAAAGGAAGGAGAGGAAGTTCTGGGAAGTAAAAATATATAAGGGGTAGGTATCCAGTAGAGACGTACTTATGAATCCATTCCTCCCACTGCGGTGCAACGCGATAAATCGATAGTCCGGCTGGAGAGGGCAAAAGATCTCCCTCACCCAGTCTCTCCCGATCCGGCCTGCCTCGACAAACCTCACCCCATGAAACCGGATACCACTGCTGGCCACCAAATGCAGCGAACCACTTGGGATGAGCAACTGCAGGGGTGTTGGTTATCCAATAGATGGTTAAACTGTCGAAACGAAACTGTCAAAAATGTCACAGTTTGAGAATACATTTTGTAAATCATCCTTTAAATTAATGAATTTACTCGAAGTACTAAGTAAGTAAGAATTAAAGGCATTTTAAATAGGTGTCCATGTTAAATACCAAATTTGATTGAATGTTCTTATAACATACAAGCATTAATGTTTGTAATATATGAAAAATGAAAATTTGTAAAAAAAAATTGCAGTACCGTGGAGAGGGAAGGCGGGGAAGGCGGAGAGGTAACGCCTGAGGGGAAGGGGAAAAGACACGCAGAGATAGACAACTTCTTTATTAGTGGCCTTGCAACGTATGCCGGGAACTCGCTAGTTATTTATAGATATGCAATGATAGTTGATAGGAATACTACTGCGGTGACCACAGTTAGTAGCCAGTTAGAGTATCAAGTTTTCACGGCCGTGGCATTCATCTTTGCGATTGTGTTCTAGGTTGAAGGGTTTTGTTTTTTTATTAATTAACAATTACCAATAATCTAGGTAACACAGATTGTTTTATTTTGGATATTTCGTACTGTTATTTCTCAGAACAGTCAGCGTAACTCGTGTCTAGGATCTAGCAGTAGGTACTTAATGTCTTTATGTGTGTAGTCCGGCAGCTGTTCGGTACGAGTACCAAGGCCATACTAAAATTACAATGTCCGTAATAGTAATTATAACGATTACTAAGTTTAAAAAACACATTATAGGTAGTAGACAATAATACCTTTCGCTTAAAATAATTGATGGAAAACAACCTAAAAATAATAATTATTTTTAATTGATAAACTAACGTTTAAACAAGATTTTTATGCATAGCACAAAGGGCAGATATGCATAAAAATCTTGTTTAAACGTTAGTTTATCAATTAAAAATAATAATTAATATTTGACAAGTTAAAGTATTTCAGCAATAAATGCAGACATAATTAGTCTCGACGCCACCTAGCGGGAGATTTAGTACTTAACAATACCTCTCTCACAAAAATTAAGTTGGTTGTTTTCAGTTGGAAAAATGTAATAATAAGTAATTGTCGAATGAAACACTAGTATATATTGAATTATTTGACGGGTATTAGATAAGCCGCCATAGCTCAGTGGTCAGAGCTCCTGACCGGCAATCAGAGGGACACGGGTTCAATTCCCGTTGGCGGCCAGTATCTTTTCTCGGAAGATTTTTTCAATGTAGATGAGTGTTTCAGGCTGATAATTATTGATTATAACCTAAAAATATATATAATTCGCACATCCCGCAGAAAACTGGCGAAAACGAATGAATGATTGATGAACAAGCGGTCCCGTCAAAAAGAGATACTAGCGAAATTTTTTTACATTAACCCCACACAGGAGGCCCTGAAGAAAATAATTTCCTCATAATCATCTTTGAAGATGCTGTGTGGAGAGTCTTTTTAAGGAGAGGAAGGAATGAACACGTTGTAGGAGGGAGGAAACGCAATAGCCGAGCTGTTGAACTCAAGAACGTGTGTTTTTGAACAGGTGACAAATGTCAACCGTGTACACATGTTGGGCGCGTGTTTGGCGTGTTTCCCGACTAGACACTGGTGCCGAGGGGATCAATGACGCTAGTTCCTCGGAGCATCTTCCATTGAAATACCGGAGGACGGCATTCCCACCGAACGCCCGTGCTCATTGCAATCCGTTTGTTAAGATGGGGAATCTATCTTTCGACCTATATACGGATTATGTTTCAAGCTGTGCTAAGCCCGACAATCCAACCAAACCGAGCTTATAACCAACTGATAACTGATGTACCGGGACTATAACGAGTGTGCTTTACGGATATATATCGAAAAACATTTGGCAAACAAGCCCAGTGCAACACTGCAAAATGTTTACAATGACCAATGTTTTCCCTTATTCTTGAAATAAAAGACGAACATAAAAGGTGAAATGAATTAACCATATAACCATGGCACCTCTAAGAAAATCGTAATACCGGGCAGGTTCAACAATGATGGCATTAGAAATGCATCTGCCGTTGCCTGTCTGGCTGGAGTGACTGATTTGGTAATACGTGCATTCACGTGAATCCAATAATATGGCGATCATCGCGCGTTTCTACTTCTAATGCTTAAGTTGGTGATTGGTGACTTTGTCCTCTGCCATGTTTGCTTTATTTCACATGCTTCAGTATAATCACCTCTCCTCTCCATATGGCGGCATCGTGCACCGTGCTGTAGGTACAACCTTTGACTTTAGGACTTTAAAATAAACACACTGCCGCTGCAGTGCGTTGGTCGTGCTAGTGCTGTGTTCTCAGCTTGCGAAATGGTAATAATATAATAATAATATATGTGGACAAAAACACCTCTATGTAGAAAGCGATGAAGGGACTGTTTGCCGAGAGCTTCGCACGCGGAATACTTGATGAGATGTGTTGACACGTGTGAGTGTGTGTGGGAGTGTGTTGCGCACTGCAGTTGCGCAACTCGCGCTGACAGACCATATTCTATTTTCAAAAATTACCGCCGTCACATTGAGCATCTTTGAAGTGTCGAAGAATTGAGAAATAGTCGCATTAAACTGCGTTTTGTCGTCGACGATGTACCATATAAACACACGCTTCAAACACATTATGTTAATGTGGAATTTTACTGCAACATTTGCGCAATCGGAATCATATCCTTAATTGGATATAATCTGCCTCTAAAGCGAGATAAATCTCGGAGCCAGTGTTTCTGTATTGCATGAGATGAATAGGTACTTTTTCAACCTAATTTTATCTGCCGTTTGAAGTTGAACAGTAGCTC
Organism: Limnephilus lunatus; assembly: GCA_917563855.2. Taxonomy (NCBI): domain Eukaryota; kingdom Metazoa; phylum Arthropoda; class Insecta; order Trichoptera; family Limnephilidae; genus Limnephilus; species Limnephilus lunatus. Next base: position 4,749,966 of record OU830599.1, read on the forward strand.
TAAAGTAGGTAGCAGTTTTAAAACGTAATTCGTCCTTTGACCTGCCCGGCGATTTTCCCGGATTGCGTTGTTTTTTTTTAATTCTTTTTTCATCAAAACCTGTTCAACTACTATTTGTAAATTGGTAGTAACATGGAACGGGTATATCATTACATAGTTTTTATACAGTTATACAAAATGACACGTTTATGAAAGAAGTGATAATAAATGCTCATAGACATACGAAAAGCACCAATGTGAAGTGGGTGAAGAAAACCATATTTATTTGTTGTCATTTTTTCACGTTGATGACAATAACGGTGAAATCAGCCGACAGCAAATACTCTATAGAGTGTCATAAAATCCCAGTGAACAATCACTAAGGCCTGATATATAAGTTAATTTTAAGCTCGGCTTGGTTGGAATGTCGAACTTAGCACGGCTTGGAACATAATCCGTATATAGATCGAAAGCCTACAAGTCACCAACATTACAAGTATTGTCTATGACTTTAATAGAGGAATGTTGTTCTTTCTTTTCTAAAAAACTAAACTTCTGTGTACAATATTTAATAAAAAATTAAAAATATCTATGCTTTCTGCTGTCATCTTTATGGGTTTAATTTACGAGTCTATTTTTGATAAAGTTCCTCACTCCAATCGGCATTGTTCTACATATATGCGAGTGCACTGATTTTAAATAGTATTTGTTGGGGTTATTGCGCTATTCATGAAGTTATAACTGTCTAACCTCTGAAAACAAACTTCAAATCCCTCACCAGACTATTTTAGAGTGATTATCAATTAATACACGTATATACAAGATCCACATTACAACATACATTTCACTAACCTACAACTAAAACGACTTCTGGACAAATAAATATGCAATATTTCATACATACTCCCTCTTGCAATAAAAACCATTATAAAAATAACCCACTTCAAAATAAGCATTAAGAAATGGATTATGGACATGGGAAGGAAGAATATAGATACAAATTTGCAACCTATCAAAGTTATTTAGCTTTTTTTTGGATACAACTTTATAATTTTCATCTTGTAATATTTAAACATAGGTATTTACTTATATTTTAAAAGACCAAAACATGTAAAATGTGACCTTAGAACGGGGTACCCCAGTAAGGACACATTTTTCTTTAAAAAATTGTAAAACAAATAACATCGACGTTACTCGATAATTTACGTAAATTTCGGTGAGATGCAATTACTTACTTAAACGTCAAGTTTGGCATATGCGGGTATGTGACTTCTAGCGCCTTGACGTCTAAGAAAGCAACTATTCTGCGGCTTAAGCAGCCGATTTAGCCCGCTTAAATTTGAGCGAGGAATTTCGTGCATAGCAAGGAAACGGACTGACTGATGCACCGGGCTTAAAGGGTAATAATATTAAACCTTCCTCCCACGAGTAGATATCGCCCTTTGAAGTACCTATCGATTATTATTTTTCCATGTTCACTGTTTGATAGTAAAGTCAGCAATTGAATCACTCGCCTGATAAAACACCGCGTCTCGCATTATGATAGTCCTTCACGGCTATTTTATTTAAGGTCGGATAACATTCGGACTCTACTGGCATTGTTTAATTATCATTTTAACTGTAATAACGACAGGCACTTTGGCAGTGCTAATTTAAATCCGAATCGCTATTTTTATGGCACTTCCTTCCGAACCCAATAAAATTTTAACTATAATTTTATGTGTACGTGTATTTAACTAAAGAAGGTTGTAGGTATGTATTTTAAAGATTACCCATACCCAATTGAAATTTTCAATAGCTTTGACGTACCAAATGTACATATGCCAAAAATATATTATTGGATCTTTTCAAAAATACTGAATACTCTACTAGACCGTGTGTGCACAACTCTAGATCGATTAAAAATATTCCAAGTTATAAAACCACAATCAGACAAAGATACTACACATACTTTGCAGCAAAACTCCATAACATCCTTCCCCGTTAATTTACATTACAATTCAGACAACGAGCGCTTTTATATATTTTTTTATTTTTATTTTTTATTATTAAAAACATACAACGAAGTTGCACTCCCATGAGTTATCAAAACTCATTAAGGGATCGCCAATTGGTACTTTTGAGAAGTTAAACCCAACTCAACCCAATATATATTTTTAAATCTGGTGACCCTATTCTTAGTAATAATTATAGACCAATTTCTCTAACCTCAAACATTGCAAAAATATTTGAAAAAATTGTAAAAAAGCAGATGTTTAAATTTATAAAAGAAAATAATACATTGAATGCACATCAATATGGTTTTAGAGAAAATTTAAGCACTCAAGATGCCATTGTAGACTTAACATCTGAAATATATAAATCCTTAGATAATAAAAAAAATGTATTGGAATATTTGTCGACTTAAGAAAAGCATTTGACAGTATATCACATTCGAAGCTTATCTCTAAACTCGAAAAAATTGGTATAACCAATAATGCCTTAACGTGGATTGGAAATTACCTACTTCATAGAGAACAATATGTCAAGCTAAATGGTGTTCTCAGTGATTCCCAAATTAATAAATTTGGTATCCCGCAGGGAACGGTATTGGGACCAATTCTCTTTATCATTTATGTGAATGATATTTTTAAACTCAATATAAAGTCCAAACTAATATCATACGCTGATGACACAGCAATTTTAACTGAGGGATTAACTTGGAATGAAACTCAGAGAACGGCGGAATCAGATATAAATTTAATAAAAAAATGGTTTGATCAAAATTTACTATCTCTAAATACCGATAAAACTTTTGCAATACCATTCACTCTGACTAAAAATGCAACCCCTGAGAACCTTAACATATGTATCCACTCATATAATTGTAATTCAAATTCATGCTTATGTAAACCTGATTGCTCTGTACTCACTGTTAAAACCAATGTTAAATACCTCGGTGTAACTATAGATAGTAACATAAAGTGGAAGATGCAAATTTGTACAACAGTCGAGAGACTAAGAAAATTAATATACATTTTCATTAAAATTCGAAACATTTTAAACATTACGATATTAAGAACTATTTACTTTTCCTTAATCCAATCAGTGCTACAATATGGAATTGTAGGTTGGGGGGGTGCCTTCAAAACTTCTCTTTTACCATTGGAAATCATTCAAAGAATGATCATAAAAATAATTTTAAAAAGGCCATACGATTACCCCACCGTCAAACTATTTCAAGATTTTAAAGTACATTCACTTCATGTTATCTACAAAAAAATCACAATCTTACAAATACACAAAGATTGCTTTAATAATGAGAGCTTTACTCCTTTTTCTAACAGCATTAGAACACATATTCTCGGCACTATGACTCTCCCACGCTGTAACACCACCACAGCCCAAAAATACTATAAATATATTGGAGTTAAATGGTTTAACCAATTACCAGCTAACTTAAGATTGGAAAAAAATTATAAAAAATTCAAGAAATCAATAAAAGCTCTTTATATATAGCTTATTACAATCACTTCATCTTTTTAAATACTATATTTCTCAACACAACTTGTAATATCAGATATCCTTTTTCTTTCTTTATCTTCATCCTTTCTTTTTTTTTTATCTCCTCCTCTTCGTTGTATTACATTACTTCTTTTATATGTTTCATACATATACTATATAAAAATATATAGACATATTATATAATATAAACGATTTTTCTAGCTTACTGTTAATTATATTACCTATTCTTAGTTTTATACTCGTATATATAAAAAAATATGTGTTACTTTACCATTAGTAAATTTTTTTTATTTTTATTTTTTAACTACATTCGTTTTCTCCGCCTTTTTTGTCACGAGCTTTGCTCCTAAAAAAAGGTGTAAACTTATTAAACCATGTATTCTTGAAATAAAAACTTTATATAATGTATTAACCATGTAATATTTTAAAAATAAATATATATTTAAAAAAAAAAAAAAAAAAAAAAAATATGTAGACACAATTTATGAATAAAAAATTTACAAAACATTTCACAGAAGCAACATTAATTTACCGTGACGATTCACGGTTACGGTACCTTGACGGTAAAAAGGCATGGTAGTGCTTAGTCGATGTATGAAACAGTTAAATATAACCGAATCGGATAGGAACACATTAGCTCAGTTGGTAGAGTTGCGCCCCGGCAAGGCAATGGTCCTGGGTTCGAGTCCCAGATATGACCGTATCTTTTTCTGATTTTTCTGTTTTCAGATTGTCGATTGAGTTCCGTTATATTATCTTCATTTAATTAAATATATTTTAACAATATATTTAATTAATAAAATTTTATATTTTAACAATAAAATTTCTAATTCCTTAACAAAGATTGCACCTAATGAAATTTTTCCTGTATTTTATGCAAATAAAAAACTTAAAAATTAAATAGTAAAGATAGAGATTCAAAAATGAAAAAATGTGGAATCTACAAATTGAAGTGTAATGATTGCGGTTTCTTTTATATAGGTAAAACTTTGAGAAACTTTGAAATAAGGATTAAAGAGCATTTAAAATCATTAAACAACAACAGTTTCTCTGAGTTTGCCAACCATTTGTTGGAAACCAGTCATACCTTTGACTTCATCAGTGGTATAGAATTGATGCATTGTGGTGTCAATGGTATTCAGTTAGATAAACTTGAAATTTTGGAGATCAGAAAGAGTGTGAATGCTAATTAGGAAATTATTAATAATCAAAAATAGTTTTTAAATGATCCAATATTAAATTTAGTTCCTTTGTAAATTGTTCCATATTGTCCCTACCCATTCTAATTTTTACTTTGTTACTATTGTCTCTGTTTATTATTTGTCTATGTTTTGTTGTTTTTCTTTTGACACCATGTTCCATGTCTATTTTTAAAAATTAGTATTATTAAAACCCTGATGAAGTAAGCTTGGCTTACGAAACATGTCGGTTTTTTTATATATTTTTTTTATAATCAATTATAGTGGTAAAAACAAAGTCATTTATTAATTTAAATATAAAGATTTTTTGGTTTATTTCATGAACTAGTAGCACTCTCCCCCTATCATTAAAATTAATTAATATGTGTTGAAATATAGGTAATCCTGCTTCATAACATAAATGTGTCTACATAACGTTGCTTAAACCTCGATTACATTGAGCTAGTTTACAAGCTACTAGCCGGCAAATTCACTATCAGCTAATGAACTCGCTCAGTGTAATCATATTACAAGCTAACTCGCAGATTTTACACTGAAGGAATTTTACTAGCAGATAGTGAATTCACCGGCTAGTAGCTTGTAAACTCGCTCAATGTAATTGAGGCTCTATACACACGCGAACCACGAGTTGTGGGAAAAGAACGGCGCGAAATGCCCCTTTCAGTTTTGTTTCATTCCTTTCCCATAATTCGTGGCTTTGCTTGCGCTTAGGTTTGCAAATGTATACGCAACACAAAACGGCACATTGATAAACAGACAGCGGATCTGCAGTCAAGCGGAGAAGCCAACGTCCATGTCGGGAGTCGAGAGGCCATGAGACTTCTTGGTATTAGACTTGCCACCTCGTTTCGCATATCAATACAAATAATATTATTTATTAATTGCTACAAAGTCGACATTTTTAACCCCCGACGCAAGGAGAGGTGTTATAAGTTTGACTTAACTGTCTGCGGCATCGTAGCCCCTAAACGAATGGACCGATTATGATGCGTTTTTTGTTTGTTTGAAAGCTGACGTGATCGAGATGGTTCTTAGCTACAATTCATGAAAATTTGTTCAGGCGTTTCAAAGTCATCACATCTTTTTTTGTGTCGGGGGTTATTTAAATTTTTTAAATTTTACTTTATAACGTGCTTTTCTGATTTCAGACACATATATGAATTATTGATTTACTCTTTATTAGGTAGTTCAAATATTCGCTATTTCTACACATGTATAATTAGATTTTATTTGTTTAAATTAAATTTAATTATGTTATTATCAATTTCTGCAAGAATTTTATTTTTTATTTTCAATTTGTCTGAAAATGCACAGATTGAAAATGGCCTAGTAAGCCGAAACAGCAGTAAAAATAAAAACTAAAATACTGGTAGAACTTTATAATTACATTATTAAATTTAAATTATCTTACTAATATTATAAATGCGAAAGTTTTTATGGATGGTCCTCACTCTTTCACGCAATAAATATCGAATGGAATTTATAAATTCTTTCACTAATCGAAAGCTACATTATTTGCGAGTAACATATGCTATATATATTGGTAAGCTCTGGCGTTATGAATAAGCTGTGGCGTTATGAAATTATGTATCATACGTTTTCTGTCCCTAACAAAATCGACTTATTGCAAACGTCAAACAAACTGTTACCTTGGAAACAATGTTTTTTTTATTATTTTAGGCTTAAAAAGAGTGCTTTGTTGTGCTTAAAAAGAGTGTTTTTTTGGCGTCGTAGTTAATATCTACCTATCTCTAAAAATGTTTATTGTCCGAACGAAAAGCATAACGTTGCTATAAAGCATAGTGTTAGGCGTGGACTGTCATTTTGTTATTTTTTTAGGTTACTCTGGATTCAAATATGAATAAAATACTTAAAATAAATTTCTATTTCTATAATTTAAATATTTTCTAAAATAGAATTTTTATTTGCGAAATGTCATTCTCTAGAATTTTATTTGTCTTATCGTTATTTGTATTATGTGATTTTTTTAAACAGAAATAATTGGAGGAATGGGAAATGACATAGGCTACTTTTTATCATGGAAAAAAATTTCATTGCCGTGGGAAAATTCTTTATACAATAATTTCCCACTAATACCATGCGAACGAAGCCGCGGGTAACAGCTAGTATTTAATAAAAATAATAAAAGAAGCTCTATGAATTAAACACAAAAACAACTAATAAAATTAGTTTTTCTTCGTTACCGTGATTTGAAGCAGGTTTACTATTAAATACATAAACATGATAAAGTTAAGTACACGATAAACAACATGCTCACAAATATTTAGTTATTTAACTACATACGTAGGTTCATACTTACACGGTGACTTCATATTAAAAAAATATTAAGTGCTTGTTATTAATAGCAACTTAATGTTTATTTAAAAATGTATAAATCGTTATTGTTTATCATTTTTTTCATTAAAATTATTTTTAGCATAATAGCCATAATTCGCCATAGAAAGGCATGTCTGCCGTAGGTCACTCCAAGTGGTTCGCTACGTTTGGTCACTTAGCAGTGATGCCCGGGTTAATGGGGTGAGGATGGTTTAGGTCTTGTCGGCGGATGCCTCTGCCCACCCACTGTGTGGCAGGCCGAATTTGGAGAGACTGGTTGAGGTAGACCTTTTTTCCCCTCCAGCAGGAGTCTCTCGACCCTCTCACCCATTGGAGGGATGGATTCATAAGTCCGTCACTCCTGGACACACTGACCGCCATCCCCATCCCATCCCTCATAGTTTTTCCTTCCCAGATCTTTCGCTTCTTCCTTTCCTTTAAAAAAATCCTCCACGCAGCATCCCCAAAGATGATGTAGGCCCTGAGGTAAATTATTTTAATTATTTTGAAACTAAATTAAAAAAAACACAAACTGTATCACGTACGGTCATCATGATCTCTATGGAGCATTTATATATATATCCACTTATCACGAAACACCACATGTTTTTTTCCAGTTTTCAATTAGTCAATAAGATAAAAGGGCGGTAAAAAGTGTGGTATTCGACCAATGATGCGCAGAAACAATAACTAAACTGCACGCGTTTATCTTAAAATATGCACCGTTGTCGGGAATAAATAATATTATGAGACCGATTAAAATTGCAAGTTGATCCCAGTCAACCGCTAAGCAGCGAGTCGTATTATTGCAAGAAGATGCTCTCTAACTCTAATGTAACTCTAATGACAAAAACACACAACACGGTGTCATTTTGAGCTCGAATGCTGCAGCAAGTCTATTGTGGCTGTATTTGTAAGCAGAGACTGCGGAAGGTGATCTTTTGCGTTATTGTAATTCAACCCATTCACGCAGGGCCGTCCCGTCCCTGCACCAAATGGCGTGCATAAGAGCGACTAAAGGGAATTATTGCGCCAAAAATAGGAAAAAAGCCTTGTCTTCAAACTAATCATAAATATTTTTTATTTTTATTTTATTTTATTTATTTTAGAGAAAGTGCTAAGCAGGGGTTCCCAAACTTATAAGTATCACGCCTCCCTACGGCTTAAAATGCATATGCCCACGCCTCCCCTCGGCCCAGGGCCCAGCAAGTAACAGCAAGTGGGTTCCCCAAGCAATTGTAAAATAAAATAAGGGTAGGTAATAAAGTCATACATTAGATGTTTTATTATAAAAATATTTCTTTTACACACTTGTTATAAGAAAAGTCAATGCGACGGATGAGCTTGCATGTTTTTGACAAGATTTGATGATTCACAAGTGAATCAGATACTTGAGTCGGGCCATGTCAAGAGTCAGATAGAAGAGCATGTATGAGACGATGCATGAATGTGAACGAAGCAAGGAGTGTGTGTCAAGACCAAGTTATTTGGCGGTCCGTCCTTTCTGCCTACCCCTGCGGGGAAACGGCGTGATGGTTAGTTAGTTGACAGCAAATCAAAGATTACATAATAATACAATAATAAGATAGTTAATTATGAACTTTCCACTGATGATATTGAATGATAAAGTGTGACATTGTAAGGGTGTTTTCTTAATTAATGTATTATTTTGTTACAATGTATGAAAAAGGGGGGGGGGGGGGTAGGAACACACGGATAGGATTAAGAGGCAAAGGACGGGAATATATATAGTGATTGAACTTTCGACAAGTTAACTTGTCTTAACGCTTGTATTTTAAAGAACTTTGCAGAGTCTTCATTACTAAAATGAGATCGAAAATAGCGGATATTGTGAAAAATTTATTTTGAACGCTTTCAATTCTATTTTTGTGAACTGCATAGCTTGGGTTCCACACTTGAGATGCGTATTCAAGGATACTACGAACGTACGAGAAATACCGTGTTTTAAAAGTAATAAGGTGTTTGTAATTTTAAAAACATTCTCCATAAACCAGTTCACAATGAACTGCAAGAATTTAGTTTGTGAACGCAACCCAACAGCCTTCGCACGCGCGCGAAGTTGAGGTATGTATCGCGCTGCCACTATTTCTCACTTGCGCCTGATTCGTTGGCTGGGTAGCTACGCTCGTCCCTTTTCCCTATTAAAATTCAGAAAATTTTCAACATTGATATTAGAGCTTCAGGTATGTGCTTTAATTCAATTATTTTTAACGTAACAGATTTAACATAATAGTGATATAATATAATATATTATGTTTTATGAATTATTATTTTGGTTAAAAAAATAAATTTAAATGCTTACTTCAACTAGAGTTTAGAAAAAGATCCACCGAGTTCCACGACATTATTTTACTAGTTCAAAAATATGCCTTATAAGTTATGTAAAAACTTAAAATATATGTCCCCCTTTTTCCCACTTTCTTAAATCAGTGCATTATTTTCGTTTAGTCTTGGCGACCCCGCTCTAAAGGAAATGAGGATTAAGAGAAAAGAACTACATATTTTTAATGTTAAAAGATCATTTTACATTTTAATCATATTTAAATGCTTTATCTACCCCAGTGGTTTTCAACCTGTGGTTCGCAATAACGTGGCACGCATGTAGAATCACTGGTTGAAATGCCTGAAGTTGTGTTACCCACTGTATAACATTGCATTACTTAATTGTATTTGTGTGACTTGATTGCTAAATTCATGTAATAATGAGAGTATTAAAAATTTCAAATGAAATTTCGCCTTTCATTACACGTGTAAAAAAGATAGATAGAGGGTACAAGGGGTACGCCGGCTCAAAAAGGTCGAAGACCACTGATCTACCCGTAGATATCACTAATTAAAAATACATAAATAATTCCATACGAAATATATTTTTCAATTGGAATACTACAACCACCTGACCCCAACTAATTCTAATTAGGTATTTTTTGAAAGATTTTCTTGTGTAATCTTCTCATATGCATTTCTGATCACAATTTCAAATAAAAATATTTTTGGCGTTGTTAATTGATGATTCGGCCTTGTGTGCGGCGCCTGGCGCTGATAACCTCAAGGCGCTGTATTAGGTGTTAGGTATTATTATTACAATTAAATGTTGAGAGCATGAATTGTTAATGCGTAATGAACTGTTCTTCAATATTGAAAAATGATAACTTTTCCTGAATCAAAAAGCTCATTATGCATCAATACAGCATTAACAACATTTTCTAAAAAGTGTTGAGCAATTAAATTATCCTCTGTTCCTCATAAATGAAATAACTAACGTTTATTTTGAGGTCGGTGAAAGATTTTAAATTAATGAATTGCTTTAAATTACTCTAGTCGCCATTTTGTAAGATTCAAAATAAAAATTTGAAAAAGTGCACCAAGAATGCGATTTATTTATTACTAGCAGACCCGGCCACACATTTCTGTGGCTAATGAAACACAACCTTACGACATTACCCAACCTTTATAACCAACGCCATCTGTTAAATAAAATCCAAACCGCCCGTTCGCCAGCCCGCAGCCAGCTGCTGCTTGGCCAGATATATTATATATTTTGACCAATTTACACAAAACCTTGACAAATTGTATATCTAAAAATCTTCCGTGAATCACTCTATCTATTGGTGAAAACCTCATGAAAATCCGTTGCGTAGTATAAAAGATCTAAGCGCATAGACAGCGGAAGCGACTTCATTTTATACTATGTAAAGATAAATTAGATTCAAATCGAAGTTCTTATTAATTATATATTTTTAATAAACTTATTTATTTTAACCGACTTATCGTCAAGGCGCACAGTGAGAAATTTAGTTAGTCTTTTCAAAATAAACGGTGTCCGGGGAAGTGCTCAAACTTCGGAAGGTGATTCTACATGATACATGATAGTACATTAGATTCTACATGCAAGTAAAAAAGATAAATAACTGTCTTAAATTCCAACGTTTTAGGGTAGTTTTCTGGTAAAAAAAGTCGAACAACCTACCTACAATATTGTATGCGTGTGAAAGCCTTTAAGAGGAAACCGGGTGGTGTTTTTTCCATACAAACGTATTCCTCATTTCCCTCTCTGAATTTTGACACTAGAGAAAATATTTTTTTTACATAATATGAATATTGACCGCAAGCGTGTCGGTACGTTTTGATTTTTTTGATAAGTTACTTTTTATAGGAGTTATAACCCTTCAAAAATTGTTAAAATTGCCTTTTTTTAACGCCATCAACAAACGTTCAGTATACAAATTAGACGATGTATTTTTAAAAAAAGCAAAAGGTACAGACATAGAATGTTTTCTTCCAATACATTTGGTAAAAAAAATCTTGGAAATTGGTTCAGTTTTGGAGTAGAAAAATGAGGACTACAAAACCTCGATTTTGACAATTTTATTTAGGTATTATCAGGCTGAGGTGCATGTGTCCCTTTCTCTCAGTATTCGGGGGTGAGGGGGGGCGGAGAGGGTTTTGTTGAATACGTATACAGTCAACGAAGTGATGTGACATTCTCAATAATTATATCGATACACTAGTCCACTAGTGTTGTCATGTCCCGAGTTATCGATGTTTTTTTAAAATTATTTTTCTGTTTGGTGACTTATTTTGAGTGTGCCAATACTTACCGAGCTTATTTACTAAAGTTATTGTGACAAATTTAATTTGTTTACGTCAAATAAATTAATGGAAAAAAATTGAAAAAAAAAACACCTGTTACAGACAGACCCCGAGATGATTCCGTTCCGTATTGCCGAGTTGGATATGGAACACAAAAATTAATTAAAATATTTTTTGATAACTTTTGAAGGTTGTACTCAACATAATATTATCCCTTTATAGGACACTTTTTTTAAGATACAACTACCGAACCAAAAAAAAACTTTTATATTTGACTAAATATATTGTTCTAGATTTTTTTTTCAAAAAAATTATATTTTACAAGAAAATGTGTGATGGTAAGTACATACACCACTGATCGTTTGATGGAATGCTGGTACAGCGTATGTTCAGTGGTACATGCATCTACCACATGTTGTTGAATCGAATATGTTATTATAATATTATATTATACAAATGAATATTGAAATCTATGTATAAGAGGCACCATATTGTTTATTGTGCTACATATTAGGTACATACACATAACTAGTTTAGTTTTTATTTAACTTTTTTAATACGTTATATTATTACAGAAAAATGCACTTTTGGGAATACCTCCTACATCACTTGACATTTTCAATCTTCTTCAATGATCTAATATTTTTTGTTTTTAAACGCTTTATTGTAAAAAAAATTACTGTTTAACATCTACACAATGAAATTAAAACAATTTATGGTCCAGACCTTTCCCTCGCCGGTAAATTTCTTGGTATGCGACCGTCAATTATTTCTGGTAAAAGGCATTGGTGGTAGAAATTTTCTAACAGTGGAACGATTTTTTGCCAGATTTCATCGTCCCTCTCAATTTTTTCACACAGCAAACCTTTTGGACTCCACACAACAAAATAACAATAATTACGACGAGTAATATGTAACTGGCCTTGTACTTGGTAGAAGTAATTATGATTCCGTTTTAATGTTAAAGAATGGTCTTCCAATTTACAGTAATCAATTATCTTTTGTGCAATTCCCTCTTCTGGTGACATATTTTCTATACTATAAGGGCATTTAATTTCAATTATAGAATCCTCACCGATAAGGCCATCCGGACTTGCCGCTAAAAAGTTTTTGGTTTTATCGATAAATAGCCCACAAGCGGATACCTGAAAACTTGTTTTTTTTGAAAATTGCTCTATTGCTAGGCTTTCATTTTCTTTTCCATAATTTGTGGCCATAGTTCCTTTGAATTGTGAGTACAGTAAAGAGTTTAGTACTCCCGTAACTGAAGTTTTTTGCCGAAGCTTAAATATTTTTCCAAAGTTAGACGCCGTTATCCGCTTACGTCTTTCAATTGCCCACAGATTGTTATTGCTTTGGCCTACCGTATTCCGTTCGAGCTCTTCCTTATTGGTTGAAGATAATTCTTTGAGAAATTCCTCTTTTTTCGTTTCAAATATTTCAGGTGGCATATCTGGTTCTAATTCCAATTGACCATAATTTTCATCGGGCCCTGTAACTTTTTTTCTTTTTTCTGTCGTATTTTCATTATACTTTAGTTTTTTTTTTCGACACATTTGTTTATTCTCCTTCGAACGTCGTTTTCTCTCTATAAAGTGCTTCGTGTATTTGCCGGGACTGTGGCCTTGGATTTTCTTTTGTATTCTTGAATGGGTTGCCAATTCACTATTCCACGAAGTTACTGCTCCAAAACATCTTGCTTGGTAAGATCCTCTTGTAGTAAAATTTACCCTTTTTCCACCTATAAATTTGGCGATAACGTTGTTGAATTGCTCCACAGTGTTATTTGTCACGTCAATAATAAGACTTTCTGCATTTGCTATTAGAGACAATAAGAATTGTTGGATATCAGTCCATATTCCACAATCTCGAAGATCGCTTACTAAATTTGGATCATCAGTATACTTCTCCGGCTTGCAATAGTACGATGCACAATTTTTATGATCACCAAACACATGATTTGCGGTATTTTTTATGTCCATTTTCAAATTTTTTATTTTATCACTTTGTACTGTGTTTTCTTGCTCTTTCCTGTAATTTATTGCTCCAACTACAGCTCTTCTCATGCGTAAAACGTTTGCTTCAACCTTTTTCCTTATATGAACTGGTACAAAGCCTTTAGCGTTGTTGGTTTTTTTTCCAAGTGCTTTCATTTTGTTGCAAAAATTGCGGAGTAAGTGATTTTTGCACTCTATTTTTTGTACTATAAGGTTAGGACCATATGGCATTTGTTGCATTATTTTTTTCATGATGCTGGAGTCGCCATCACCAACTAGTTTGTTAAATTTCAATCCATGCATTTCCATGCTTCTCGAGAACCCTTCTGCTATAATGTGGGCTTCCATGGCATTAGCACTGTCACGCCAGTTTATGAAGCACCTGTGCTCAGAAGCAACTATGTGTAGTTTAGTAGCTCTAGCACATATGCAGCAGTATGAGTTTCGCACTCCCAGAAATAAAACCTTTTTAGTTCGTAGTCCAACTATGCACCCTGCGCCAGATGAGGAGCTAAATCCACTTTTGTACGACCTCTTTGCCCAGGAGCCATCTGCAACCACCGTTACCAAAGGATAGCCACCCTCGTCTACGTCACCGTTTAAAATGGCTAGCCTTTTTTCTTCTTCACCAGCTGCGATCATTTCTTCTAAGGCACATTCTTCAATTGTTGGCGCTAAACATTGTTCAATGTTCGTGTAAGTCTTACAATCCATATTTGGCATATTTAAAACCCCACAAATTTCATTCCATTGTGAATACCCATTTCCTGTACACATCACTCCTTCGACGACAGCAGTATTTATAGACATTTTCCGTTTCGGGTCTTCGGAGTGAATGTATTCTATTTTCTTGCACATTTTGCACTCGAAAACATACTGGCTTAGAAGACCATTTCGTCGTTCCTTCATAAATTTTAAATCGGAAAATGTGCAGTTGGTGTGTTCGTGCTTTATATTTGATATCTCCGAAAACAAATATTTTATATCCACAATTCTGCGACCTTCGAAATTATCGGTTTCATCAATATGGTCTGGTTCTATCACCAAATCATCAAGCGTTGTTGATGATGATGAACTTGCGTTTTCGTCTATATTTGGAGCAAATGATTCATCCATGGAAGTTTCATGCATTAGTGAAGATGTAGTTAAGTTTCCAAAAGTAGTATCGATGACATCCATATCCCTGTAAATGCAAATGATTTATTTATTTAAATTTGTCCATCCCATTTTCCCGTTATACATGCTACATAATACACGGCTCTCATAGCATAAATCTTTAGGTTTTTCTCGTAAGTCGCTCACGTAAGAGAGTTATGGCAAAATTATCAATGTAAACGATACCCATTGGTAATTTTGCCATAACTCTCTTATGTGAGCAACTTACGGGAAAAAAAACTTTACGTACGTAAAGGTAACCTTAGGAAGGTTCAGTAGTAAGAGTGACAGGAAAGCGATATTTCGACTTACCTAGATGTCGAACGTGGTGCAACATGAATCTGTCGTTTGATACTAATAATCGGTTTTTTTCGTCTAGTAGATAAAAACAAACGCGCTTTGTTTCCATTTCTTTTACCCATTATTTATCTGTAAGAAAAATTTTTTTGAGTTGAAGGTAGGTAATATAGTAGTCGATTTTATGTAACTCAATTTCTAAATACACATATCTTATGCTACGTATATATTTGCGAATAGTGGCGTGCACAGAATTTGAAAATTGAAATTTCGGAAAAAAAATAATTTTCAGCTTCGACAACATCATTAATGTCGTATTTTCAATCTTAGGATTCTAGCCCACTGAAAAATCAGTGCACGCCACTCTTTGCGGACAGAGACGCGAGCCGAACCACGAATTATGGTAAAGGTACGAAGCAACCGCAAGCGGCGCAGCGTTTCGGGCAGTTTGCTTTTGCTTCGTTCCTTTCCCATAATCCGTTGTTCGGCTGGCGTGTGTATACGCAGCCTAAGACGTAGAATAATATTTATTATAGGTTACTAGATATGTTAACAAATGTACCGACTTGCACTAATGCACTTTATGCATACAGTCAAAACTGATGAATTTACGTTATTCAGGGAGAGCCAAAAAACAACAACATTTTTAGCGATATTTATATGTTTAATTAAAAAAGGAAATTGTGTTGTAATATTGAGTTTTTATGAATGAATAGTTTATGTTTATAATAATAGTTTATGAATAATTTATGAATAGTTTAGTAGGTATCTACTCACCATATGTCCTATATGTGTAAATCGTGAGAAATGACCAAACAGATTATAATATTCAAGGGGGTTTCAGGGTCAAAATTCGAAGGTCTGTATTTGACGTAGAATAGTTTCCAGTAAAAAGGCTAGTCAAAAACAGTAGAGTGATGCAGCCAGCGAAAAATAAAAACACTATACAATCACAAAGTACGTGATGTACCTACTGCGCCTATGCTGCCGTTTTATAAAAAAAGATGGTATGAATCTCCCGATATTACTAAACCAAAACAGCGTGCATCTTACTTTACTAATAGTAACAAGATGAATGAACTATGAGCGCAGAAGATATCTATTATATAGGAATACGCACGCTCAAGTCGCGACGCGTATTGACTTATCTGTTGCAGCAGGCAGCAACCTGTATACACGCACCCACAAGTCTCATTGACTTGTGCGTGTGCAGAAGATGAGCTCGGAGCAGGCAGTCACATGTATTTGTAGTAAGTAATAATAATAATAAAGTTAAGTACAATACAATATTAAATAATGTAGACCTCGCTATTTTATTACGAATATGTACCTAGGCACCTACTTAATTTTTGGAATAAATGAATAACAGTAAATGAAATAATAAGAACGCGAAGTCGCTGGCGGGCGCGGCGCGGCGATTCGTGCTTCCAACACCTGCAGCCACGCACACACACGCATTGGGGTTCACCCATACACCGATAGCGCTTTTGCTGTCCTCGCTGAGATGAACGAAATAGAAATAATTTTTACAAATACCTATCGTTAAAATTTCTCGGCGCTCCTGCGCGCTCTTAAGGCGTTACTAAATAAGTTATCAGCGCCTTGGTTCCTTGGCGCCTGCGCCTTGGTAATTCAGCGCCTGGAGCGGAGTGCTCCAATTGCACGCGCACAGGGCCGGCCCTGTATATACGCGTAGCCACCTGCTACTCGCTACTTGGTTAATATTAGAAATTCACAGACTGTTGATGAGTGATGGGACTGACGAGTGATGACAAATGCATAACCGCGAATTAATTGTATGCGCTGTTTCTAAATGTGATATGTGATAAAAACTGTAATGTAGATAAGTAGCTACTAATAGGCATACCGCTGAAAGCTTTGTTGCCATGCCACCTTTCTCTTGCAATGCATTTTTTCACATTAACTCCACACAGGAAGCCCCGAGGAAAATAATACAACAAAAAATTGTTAAAAGTTTTAAATTATTTCAATAGATACAATATCACTTTCTTGTTGATCAAATTATTATGGTTTGTAAAAATGCTCCTGAAGCCTCGATTACATTGAGCGAGTTTACAAGTTACTAGCCGGCAAATTCACTAACTGTAAACTCGCCCAGTTTAATCATATTACTAGCTAACTAGCAGATTTTGCACTGAAGGAGTTTACTAGCAGATAGTGAATTCGCCGGCTAGTAGCTTGTAAACTCGCTCAATCGAGGTTTCACCTGATGAATTCTTTCAGTATAATTATTTCACTGTTATCTATGGCAATGTGAAAAAATTATATTTCATTTAAAATTTGGAAAACCGGGCCAAAGCTTATCACAATATTTTTTTGGTTTTTACGCAATTCGAGATGAGCGGTCGACGCGACCAAGCAATTTTAACCGTATCATTGGAGGGTGTCCAACTACTTTCCCACGGCGTTCTAAGGAAACATATGGTTTCCTCCTTCACCGTACACCTCAGGACTCTATTTTATTGAACGAAGCTACATTTATTTGAACGACTCTAGACCCTCCAATGTCCATACATACGGGGTTAGAAAGCAGTATGCAAGTACTTACATTAACATAATTTTATTTATTTATTTATTTATTTAATTATTTTCATATTACATTAGGTTATAATAATGACGTATTGCCCATCTCACTAGGTGTGAAACACCTGTGTTGAGATGGCAATTTACAGAGTGGTTATAATCTATGATTTTGTTTTATTAATATTATGAACATGACAGGTTGATATAAAATCTTTTTTTCTAAGTAATATACAATTCAAGTATGTTATATGAACATTGCAGTAGGTACATGGTTACATATTTACACACAGTAGGCATAAAGGTAAGAATGTTATTAAATACTCCTGATAGATATGTTTATTTGAGGTGATCAATGATTCTACTTTTAAATGTACTTTTGCTTTGAGTGTTTCTTATTTCAGTAGGTAGAGAATTGAATAGCTTTGTTGCATTATATTTAAAAGTTCTTTGTCCATAAGAGGTTTGACAAACTGGGATGTTAAAAGATTTTACATTTGACTCTCTTAGGGCTCTAGTGTTTATTCGTTCCTCAAACATGTGTGTATTTTTGAATTGGTGAAGCAGAATATTTTTTGAATACAGTTTTTGCAGGTTAGGAACATTTAGTGTCTTAAAAATAAAATCAGTGCTCGTTCTCAACGGGACTTTAAGAATAACCTTCAAAATTAGTTTTTGAATCTTTACTAAAGGCTCCAGGCAAGTATTTGTGGCACTTCCCCAGCTAATAATACCATATTCAAGTGATGATTGTATGAGAGCACAGTAAACTTGTTTCAGTTGTTTTATATTTAATATATCTCTAACATTTTTAAAGAAATAGACGAATTTCCTCAGTTTTGTCGTTAAGTTTGTAACATGTGCGTTCCATTTAAGAAGATCATCTATTTGAATACCAAGATATTTAATACTGTCAACTCTACTTATAGAAGGACAGGTACATGGAGTTAATGAGGGGTTACAGCTGTGAAGTTTAAGGCTTTTTTGTGAAGGCAAGAGCTTATTTGATATTCGAAATGTTAGAAATTTGGTTTTGTCTGTATTCAGGGTTAATATGTGAGCATTAAGCCAATTTTTAACAATACGAAAGCCATTCTCTGCCATTTTAAAGACTTCATCCCAAGATTTGGCATAAAATAGCAAAACCGTATCATCGGCAAAAGTTGTGATTTGTCCACAAATTTGTAAGTTACATAGATCATTAATATATACTAAGAATAATAAGGGTCCTAGGATGCTACCTTGTGGAACTCCACAAACTGTTTTTTGGGAACTACTACAGGTACTGCTTATTTTAACACATTGCGTTCGATCAGTTAGATAACTATGTAGTAATTGAAGAACTGTATCTGATATTCCTAGCCTCTTAAGTTTATCTAAAAGTATTTTGTGGTTCACAGTATCAAACGCCTTTGCAAGATCAAGGAAAATTGCTATACATTTATTTCCTTTGTCAACATTACTTGTTATGAAGTTTGTAACGTTAGCGATGGCGTCTGAGGTTGATAAGTTTTGGCGAAAACCAAACTGATTTGCTGATAATATTTTACTAGAGTCAAGGTAAGTAGTTAATTGATTTCTCAGTATTCCTTCAACAATTTTGGAGAGTGCACTTAGAACACAAATTGGTCTGTAATTGGTAATTTCAGATTTGTTCCCACCTTTAAAAATTGGAGAGATAATACCTTGTTAATTGAGAGATAATACAAAAGAATAATAAATGTGGCAGCCCGTGGAGATAATACCTAATTAATTGAGAGATAATACAAAAGAATAATAAATGTGGCAGCCCGTGGAATGATTCTTCTGAAATCTATAGAGAAAAATATATACAGATAAAAGTGTTAGTAAGTAAAAAATAAAAAAGTGCTGCGCCCGGTTGAGGAAGCCTGGAATAAGAGAAATAACAAAAAAAAATAACAGTTATAATATAATGCAAGTATTTACAATATTAACAGAGAGAAAATAAAATGCATAAAAAGAAAATATTCAGAGAAGGTATTCCACAAACCACCAGGTAGCCCCAATGACAATGTGCATGGCTATCGGCCTAACCGCAGACGAAACCCGGAGTCCGCGCCCTTTAGCCGGCTCCCCGATTTTGCCTCGAAGAAATATATGTGGGAAAGAAGAGAAAGTTTTAGAAGACTCTGGGGAAAAGATGAGCGTCGGGTTGTTGTAGGGGGGGCGGAAGGACGTCGAGATCACGCGGCTATTCCTCAGGCTTACGCATATCATTGGGGGAGGCGCGGGAGGATTGCGGGAAAACCGCTCCGGTGTGTGTTCGCCTGGCTGTATGCACGAACAGGGTCTATCCCACCCCCTTTTATGGGGTGACGACGATACATAACATGTACAGTTCAGGTGCGCCACCAAAATATGGAAACCAAAGCTAATATAAAGTAAGAAAATAATAAGAGCAATTATATATTGGAAACATAATTACAGTATGAGTACAGAAGTCATGATATATTGGGCGATGGTGTAATCACCACCATCGCCCTCTAAGATGGAACATGGCCTGTAGAGGTAAAAGCATAAATCATTTTGGGCTGAAACATTAGAAGATAACCGATAGGTTGTGTGCTTGTAAACGGTGTGAAACTAAAGCTAAAAGAAAATAAATAAAACATGAAAAGGAGAATGTGTCAGTACATAAGTCAAACGTAACCAGTAATTTACGGGTCTCTAGAGTAATATTATAAACAGTTCAAAGCGTATACACTAGTGAAGAGTAATGGAGGATATACCGAGGGAGACACGAGCAATACGTGTAGCACCTGAAACAAAGATGAATTTAGTCTAGATCGGCGACTCTAAGTACAGACCATCTCTCCACACAGGTCTTGACAAACTTTTTCAGGCACTAGAAATTCACTTTGTTTGACACACGGTCAGCGTTCCACGCTGGTCTTTTAACCGTATCAGTAAATCAGTACCATTGCAAGGCCACTCGCGAATTTCAAGGTCATTTCAAAATATTCATCGTTTTATGTATCGTGATTTTGGTAAGCCACGCGACGAAACCTGCCAATGCTAATTGATAGGACTACTCCACTATCGGCGCTCTCAGGAATCTGGATTTGGTGGAAGAACGGATTATTCAGAACAGGTTCCGGCACTGTAGATATGTTGTACGCCTCTTTAACGGTTACGTATCCATTTAAACCGTTATTTGGTTATATAAGACGAAGGCTTCATTAAATTTCGATTTTAGTTTTTCTCTTGATTTGTGGCTATGGGTAAATTAAACCTAGAAAGATAATCTACGGAAGGTAATCTACATCATATTTTGACGAGAATTTATTTTCTAAGGTTGATACTTCCGACAAATGTCATATTTGATTGTCTATTAATTTAAAAAGGAATATTCCGCGTTATCCGTGTATCGAACACAAACGTTCCATATTATCCATGATGTAGGCTTGTACATTTTTACCCAAAAAATCTACAATATTGAACGCTACATCATAATCTACGTCATTTTTTTCTCATTTAGAAAAGGAATCACAAAGATATTTTCATTTTTTAGTTTGTATTATTTAGCAAAAACAGGATAAGAAGTATTTACCTTCCAGTTTTCCTAAACACATTGACTTTGGAATTGATAGTTTTACGACGCATATGTCCTTGTGAACATAATATTTTTCTCTCGGTTAGGATATTGCCTGACCTTCGAAATGCTTATTTACAATAATTTAATAATATTATTGAATTTCTAAAGTCGTATTAATAACAATTCGTGGCTAATTTTTATCGCGTTATTTTATCACAAGTGTCATGTCAATGGCACTTTACAAAGTTGGGAATTAATATAAAACAGTTAACTGATAAACCAAAACTGTTATTTGCAGATGTCATGGTCTTGAAAGGGTTTAGATTTGTATCGATGACAAAAATGGAGAAAATGCTAATTTGTACAATTGTGTCTCTAGATAATTTAAGGCTATCTCTAAAATAACTAACCAACCAACACGCGCCCCGTTTCCTCGCAAGGGTAGGCGCCAAAAAACTGGTCTTACACTCCTTGCCTCATTCATACATCGTCGCATACATTCTCTTCTATTATTCTCACCCTTAACCTCTCAGGCTTCGACCATATTATCTCAGTAGGTCGGAATATTTCCGTTTTGCATTAAAATCCAAATAATGGAAAATTTGTGAACATTTTCTAAAACTAAAAACAGAATTTTGAATGGTGATGAAATAAGTCTTTGAATTTTATGATTCAAAATAAACATATAATTTTTGAAACATCAAAAATTTTAATGCAAACATTAAAAAGTTTTAAAAATGGCTCACGTTCCGTTTTTTATAACTCAAATTACTGATAACAAAAAAGCATAAAATACACATATATTTTATTAGGCAAAAAAAATTATTTAAAGGCATTATAAATTAACGTTTGTGTAAAAAATAATTAATAAAAAAATCCCATAATATCATAATTTTTTTCAAATTGTGGTTGGAAACTTTGGTTGTATAAAGGTTTACACTTGAATTATTTTATGGTTAATTTTTAGACTCTTACTAACACCGTTTAGATCATATTTCTCACTATAAGATAGATATGGCGAGTTCTATGATATCATCATGAGCTCACGAGTTGTACAGAAAAACAAACAAATGATGCTAGGTCCACACCGAAGCCAACCTTCCAACTCCGAACTTAGTTCGGAGTTGGAAGGTTGGTCGATCGTGTGGTGGCTGCGTCCAACCCTCCAACCCCGAATTCCGAACTCCAAAATGGCGGACATGGAACAGCTGTAGCTACGTTGTATCTTATCAGGTTGCCTATAAATATTACGAACGTATTATTATGTACTTATATACACGACGTGTTTTCAAACAATTGTTATACCACTCTCCGTAATAATATCGTCATTTTAATAGTACGCGGCACGCGCATCTTGATCGCCTGCCGTTCGCAGACGGATGTGTGGACAGCTGCGGCAGACTGGTTCGTGTGAGTTGGCCGTCGGGATCGCCTCGAAGGCGATCCCAGGCCAACTCGAACTCCAACCTTCCAACTCGAACTTCCAACGCACGAACACCCCTCCACACGATCGTCCAAACGTTTGAAGTTGGAACGTTGGCCGCAGTGTGGGCTTACCATTAGCCTTTGCTTTTGGGATTAAAGACTAATATTTGCTACTGTTGTTATCGGTTATTTTCTCGAGTTTATGTATTTGTGGCGTTTCATCTTAGCCTTTCCAAATCACGTGATGGGAATGTACGCCAAAAATAAACTGTTTGTGTTAAAACGAACTGTTTGTACAATCTAAACTTGATAAGATTGCGGCACATCGATATCTTGTGGATATTAACTTTATTGTCACCTTCAGCGAGCACGTTAACACTAGGCCGGTGTCTTAGGTTAGGATTAGTATAAGCACGGAGATTTCATTAATCTCTCTTCATTCCTCGCACACCCTTTATTGCGCGTGATTCCCACGGCTTAGCGAATTGTTGCCTACATTTTACATTATGTATTATGTGGATGGTATGTGCAGTATGTGCACTGTCACTCTACGCTGTATGTGTTGGTAAAAGTTGAATCTGTATCTAGGAACTGGCTCTTCCACGTAACCCTAGCAGCCCAATCATATTTGCTATCTAAAAAGCCCAATCATAGATCAAATTTCCCTACACGAATAAATACACTTGTAACATAGTTTATTCAGTGCAATTTATTATTTTTTATCATTATTTATTCGCATTAACTATTTAGAAATTTTAAAAAAAACGGATTTATCTATTAGACTTTGAAAAAACAACTATTACTAATTAATACAAAAAAATTGGTACAAAATGAAATCCTTTCGGTTTGCTTCTTTTAAACAAAAAATATTTAAAAAACAAACAAACCAAATTTTTTTTTCTACTAACCATTAAATGTTTTAGGTATAACAATTAAACAGTTTTATTCATATTTTTTTCTCAATAAACACTTTTCACACACATCATCAAATTACAAAAAGCCTAAACATAGGTCAAATTGACCTACATGAATAAATACACTTTAACATAGTTTATTCTATTCATAGTTAATTTATTATTTTTTATCATTATTCATTCGTGTTAACTATTTTGGAATTAAAAAAACGCATAATTAGAATAATATTTATTTATTACATATTTGTAAAAAGCATTAACTTTGTGGCTCGCCATAATTTACAATAAAAACACACATAAATTTGTTGTAGACCACTTTTATTTTATAAACACTTTCGTTGTTTCGGAAGCATCCTTCCTTCGTCAGGAGAATATTATAACAGTTATAATATTCTCCTTACGAAGGAAGGAAGTTAGCTGGTAATGTGCGCGTGTACCTCTCACATACAGCGGAAGTGCGATGTCTCTATAATAATTGTTAAATTATGATGAAACTTATAAGAGAAGACGGAAGTGTCATATATTATAAAAGATACGAGCGTCTTGACGCTGCCTCTAGCCGGGAGCTCTTCATCTGATAAGATATAAGATGTCACGCGATAGCTCTCAGTTAGCGATTCGCCAGCGTCAGATCTGCCAAGAAGTTAGCTTATTATGTTAGTCTCGCTAAATTCACTAATACTAGTCTCATGCGTGCCCTATATTCTCTGGGCCTGGAGCTCTAGCATGGTGAAATCGATAACTTTACAATATCGGATTGATATGCAACTCCACTGTTGATAGCCGGACCGATATTGACGGGGAATAAATAAGAAATTCATATTAACTGGCAACACTGGCGGATCTGACCACGAATTCACATTCCGAAATGTCAAACGTCATCACGTAAAAAATATTAATATTAATAATTCGGCAATGTTGAATTGAAATACTAACTTAAATATGCATTGGCAGTCCACATTTTCCTTTTGACACTAAATGCGAGTTAATTACATTCATAGTTGATAAAGTTTTTATTCACATTTCAACGCTTTTCGTTTTACAAAGATTTATTTATTTATTATTTTTTTTTTTACAGTGAATACCGCACAAGAATCTCAACTGCTCCCGTCTGGAGCCAGTGAGACTATGGCATCCCCAATTGGGGTATGTTGTGAGGCTGAAGGTAGTGGGGAGGGGAAGGAGGTGGAGAAGAGGAAGGTTGGAATTAACGCCCTTTTTCAGGGCTTTTAGGAACTGCCTCAGTAACAATATTTTTTTTTTTTTTCAAAAGATGCAAACACATTGTGACTTGAAATTAATAAAAAGAAAATTCCTCGCCCCCCAATTTTCTTTTGGTCTTCTACCGCCCCCCTGAAGTTCTGAAACACCCCCAAGGGGGCGTTATCGCCCACGTTGAGAACCTATGATGTAGACAGTGGATTTGTTTTTAGAAGAAAAAAGAAGCACGTTCCTCTATTAAATTCATAAACATTATACGTAATATTGGTGGCATCTAGGCTTTCGACCTATATACGGGTTATGTTTCAAGCTGTGCTAAACTCGACATTCCAACCAAGCCGAGCTTATAACCAACTGATGTACCGGGCTTATAAAACCAACCAACACCGAGCGCATCATTGGCAATTCTCGGAATTGCGGGGGAATCTCTGGGAAAAATCGCGCTCTGACCAATCCACTAGAGAAGCGCCATGTTGAGTGTAGCTGTAGGTGTACAGAGAAGTTGTATTGAGCGTCTAGTTCATACTGGTTACTGGTGGAGCGAGTTATCACGCTACTTCGAGCTACGTCACTCAACCAACCACTCCATGGCTCCAACACCGGTGACGTCACGTGGTATCTCACGCTCAGTGTCGTCATTGATTACTTGGTTACGACGACCAAAAAAGTAATGTAAATTAAACAATAAACATGCCTTCATCGTATCATTTTATCCAAGGTCGTACTATAAGGAAGTCTCCCTATTGTAAATTATAGTTATGTCGTCAGTGATGCTTACCTACAGCGTACTGCGAGAATTTATTAGAGATTTCAAAGCCAAGTAATAAGCTTTTGCAATGGCAATTAATTATATAATGGTAACACCATGTTGCTCGTATTTACGTTTTAATTACATCTAAGTTCCTAAGTTCATCTATGCATATACATATTTTTGTGATTGGCTACAAATATTTGACATTGCAATTGAATTGCCTTTACGGTCGCTTTCGCCAATCAAACTAAGCGCCTATATCCGCCTTATAGGCGGGTATGTGTGCCGCCGCCCCGGGAACCATTAGTTGGATAACCAACACCTCTGCCATAGGTCACCCCGAGGGATTCGCTACGTTTGGTGACTTAGCAGGGGTCCCTGGTTTCAAGGGGTGAGGTTTGTCTACCGGCTGCGTGTCGGCACGGACGATTTTTTGACATCTCCAGCCAGAATCTCTCGACCCATCACCTTGCACCGCAGTTGAAGTCTGTTGTCGTCACTCCTGGACACACTGACATACAGATTTCTGCCCACCCCTCACACCTATTTCCTTCGGAGAACTTCTTCATTTCCTTAAAAAAAACCCACACTGCATCCCCTAAGATGACATAGACCCTGAGGGAAATTATTTTCCTCAGGATCTCCCGTGTGAAGCTAACGTAAAAAAAGCGATTGCTGGGATTTTTTCATTTGCGCCATAAACGCAAATTGATTGCATTTTGCTCGAAATTTCACGAATGACCGCCCCTTGAAATTTGGAGGTTTGAACGCAACACACTGTGTGCTTACTATTTATACCTTTTTTTTTTTAATTATTACATAACATTTATAATACATTACTCCCAATGAGTTTAATAAAACTCTTTTCGGGAAGGACGGCATTATATTTACAACTAAAAGAAAAATATTTTTACATAAAAATATGAACTTAAAGGGTAGTTCAATGAACAGTACATAGATTTTAAACCGGACTAGACACATTTGATACAGTTAGAAGAATATACAAGAGTTACAAAGAAAGACAGTTAAATTCGTCACTGGTTAATAAAGCTGTTGACAAAATATCCTTTTAGAGCCTTTGCCAATATTTTTTTGTTTGATGCTGGAAGTTAAAAGTCATTAGGTAATGCGTTGTATTGCGTATGTGCAACGTATTGTAAGTAGTTTTAATTCCAAATTTCGTCGTGTCAATAGATGACGATAGGTGTATTTGATTTTGTGATCGTTTTTTGTGCTGGTCTATATCGGAATTAAAGGCTGGTTTAATGTTGGTGCGTGAGGACTGTAGAATTATTTGCATGATGGCAGTGGTGATGCTGTATTTTGGCAGAATCGTAAGGGGCAGTGTTTATGTCAGTGAGTATATATCTTTGACATGTGTATCCCATGGTATATGGTATATATATTCCTATGGCTCTGTTTTGTATGACTTGTATTTCGGATATTTGTTTCTTAGTTATTATTCGCACATTTCAGAACACCTTCGTAACCCTCACTGGCTTAAGTGCCCTGAAAGAATCCTGTACAAATTGTGCTGGATGGTGTTTAAATCAATTAACGAAATGGCCCCACCTTACATCTCTGATTTATGCGTCCCGAAAAATACAGGTCCGAGGCAATTAACCCCTATATCAGCTACTTCATCTGCTATAGGCAGACTAGTAGAACCTAAAAGAAAGCCAAATACTAAGTTTGGAGATCGTGCTTTCGGAGTATCTGGGCCTAAGGCTTGGAATAGACTCCCTCCGAAATTAAGATGCATAACAAGCCCAACAGAGTTTAGGTCCAAACTAAAAACCTACATTTTTGGGTTCTCATACCCTTAATTTAAATATACCTTTCTGAGAGTATCATACTTGTATTGCCTATGATATGTCTTATGATATTTCTTACTGAATTAAAATTACTCGAATCCTTACACATCAATCTGTCTCTAGGGAGATCAAATCCTTGTACTACTGCACAGCCCGCCATTAAATGTTGCTTTTATTTTCCAAAATACACTCATTAAATAATATATTACATATTAATATTAAAATATTTTTCAGGATTAAATAACATGTGTTTACAACTATGTCCTCTACGTGCGAACTCTATCTAAATTTCTTTAAATAGGCAATAAATAATGTTAATTTCTAGCGACCTCCCAGGTAAGGGGGCATCCATTAATTACGTGAGCAGTTTTTCTACCAATCTCGACCCCCCCCCCCCTCCCCCTCGGTGAGATAAATTTGGGCCAATTCGTATATTTTTTTCAAGTAACGTGAGATTTTGCTGGACCCCCTCCCCCGTTTGTGCTCACGCAATTAATGGATGCCCCCTAAGTACGGCCCTGTATTCATTCATTTTTAGGCAGCATCGCGTTTTTTGGTCAAAACATTGCACATATTATATTTTCGTATCGGTGATCAATGAACGCAATTTTTAGCCATAAGTTGTTTTTAATTGTTTGTCTAGCTTGTAGTTTTTCTAGATTTTAGACATGTATGTTAGGTTTGTACAGCGCCCTTGAGGTGATTTTTCACAAAAACGGCGCTATATAAATCGTCCAAATATTTTTACGGTTCCCCAGATTTTATGTCCGGGTTAAATCTTTCCCAAATGAAAGACTAAACCCTTCCACACACTTTTCCACAAATGAATATCTATTAAATTCACGTAATTTAAGTGCACTATATAAGTATAATAAATACAAAACAATACAAGAACAATACGTCAATCCACCAGAAACATAATGGGAAAATATTTCACCGACTCCAGATATTTTCATATCAGAAGGTTCGGCTCTGATGAAATCCTAACTGGTCCGATAAATCCTACTGATCCCTCAATATAAATATTTAAAAATCCGATAAATCCTACTGATCCCTCAATATAAATATTTTAAAAATATTTTTATTTTAAATTATTTTTTTATTATTATTATTATTACTTGAAGAAGTGTCCCTGTTCAGTTTCAGTGTTCATTGCGCACTCTCCGTGGCCTTACACCGTTACCGTCACCCGAGCACCGTACAGCGCTCATCGCTCTGTGGGAAAAGAAAGTCGTCGCTAAATTTAATTGACATCATAATAACATGACTACCGATGCATATCGCTTTTCTTATAATAAATACTTTTTCTATAGTATGGGTAGTATGGTAGACTATTCACACATCTCAATCTTCTGATGACATTTCCTACAATATTATGTCGTGTCGTGTGGAGATATTTTCAACATATTCCTTTTTTTATTGTGGATATAAAATTTATTGAACATTTTTACATGTCATCATTTTATTTGAGTTTTCTCGACCACCACAAATTTCGAAGATTTTCAAGTTATGTGGAAGTTGTATTAAAGTTCTGTTATTATTTCCGTTTTGGAAAGCAACTGGCTATAATTATATAATAACAGAGTTTGAATAGAACTTACACTTCAATTTGGGATGCGGGTATGGGTACCGCCGCCCCGGGGACCATTTATTGGATAACCAACACCTCTGCCGTAGGTCAACCCGAGTGGTTCGCTACATGACAGATGAGGAGAATTTGGTTTTTTTCAGGGCCTCAAAAGAAAACACAGAACTATGCATAACAATTGAACAATTGAATACGTGGAACTAACAAATATATCACAAAGCTCCATAGTACACGATGGAAATATACATTGCACTATTAGCATTGGAAGTGAAATTTCAGCTGAAAAAATGAAGGTTTGATCTTGACTTCAAGTCAAATGCATTGGAATACGTAAATTATGACATTAATTATGAATATAATTTTTTATTAAGTCCTGCAAGTATTTTTGTTTTTATTTTTGTGACAGATGCTTCGGCTTACAAAGCCATTTTCAAATTGTGGTTACACCACTTTGAGACGACTTATTTATGCGATTCTAAATTTCGTATAAATAAGTCGTCTCAAATTGGTTTAACCACAGTTTGAAAATAGGCTTTTAAGCCGAAATATCTGTCACAAAAATAAAAATTAAAATACTTGCAGAACTCAATAATAAAATTTTTAAACGCAAAAACAATTAATAAATTAAAATGAAAGACGTAAGAGCACCAAATTAAAATAACGCTTATTGTAACTTGGCTACTATACATAGAAGTGTAGAATATCGAATGGTTGTTGTATTCGAAAATCTTGTTTTATAGCGAAATGCCAATAGTATATACCTACTATTTATAATGAACAAATAGCAAGTTAGCGGCCGGAGTTGAAATGCCAAGGTTCTACTTTCTCTTTATAACTTTCCCGCTGCACCGAGCAACAAGCTCTTAGCACCTAGCACCGAGTGCATTATTATAGATCAAGAACACTCTCCGCTTAGATAGGCGTTGTCTGAAAAATAATTACAAGGAGCGATACAGGTCAAGTAATGGCGCCTCGCTTTGATAAAACTGACATTTATCTTTGGTGTATTAGTTTTTAGGTCAACTGTTATCAATGACGTCAACGGACAGATGTAAATAAGAAATAGAAATCCGCATTTTTAGGTTTGTTATTTTCATCGCGTTTCTCGCTTCATAATCTATTGCGCAAATACTTCTCTACATATTATCGTACACGCCAAACTGCATGCAAAACCGGCCTGACGTTGATCAGAAATCGTCGCAATAGACGGGTTTAAGGACAGAAAAGTTGCATTTTTTAATATTAGCTTCACGTAGGAGACTCTGAAGAAAATCATGTCATCAATCTATGTATGTCATCTTTGGGGGATGCTGTGTCGAGGGTCTTTTTAAGAAGTTCTGGAAAGGAAAAGGGTATGAAGGGTGGGTAGGTAGGGGTCAATGTGTCCAGGCGTGACGGACCTATGAATCCACCCCTCCAACTGCGGTGCCAGGCGATGAGTCGAGAGAGACCGGCTGGAGAGGTCTAGGTTAGGTCTCCCTCAACCAGTCTCTCGGTCCGGCCCGCCCTGCAGTAGGTGGGCAAACTCATTGGCCGCCAAGACCTAAGCAAAGCTTACCCCATGAAGTCACCAAACGTAGCGAACCACTTGGGTTGACCTATGGCAAGGGTGTTGGTTATACAATAAATGATTCCCAGGGCGGCGGTGCCCGTTTCCGCCTCCCAAATTGGGTACCCAAATCGCTTCATAATCTATTTCGCAAATACTTCTCTATTATTGTACACGCCAAAATTTAAGACCGGCCTGACGCTGTTCAGAATTCGTCGCCATGAAAGAGTGTAAGGACAGAAAAATAGCATCCCCCCGTCACGCCTTCTCTGCCACATATATTTTTTACGCATCTTTTTTTATTTATTTTTTTGTTTATCTTAAAATTGCTACATATTATAATATTACTGGTCTTCCATTAAAAGCATTAGCTTGTGGATGGAAGAAGAGTTAACATTTTTTCATATGTGTGCAAATACAGTCACGTGTACAGTTAATACAGTTAATACAGTTAATACATTTCATATATGTACAATTCCTATAGTCATATATTTCAATATATAGGTGCAGTTAATACAGATACATGGCAATCAGACCCGTAAACTAAAAGATACAAACATAGATGTATTCAGTAAGAAGAAAAATAAGTGTGATTTTTAGTGTGACATTCTCTAAAATACTTTTTGATGGAGTTCAACAATTGAACTTTGTTTCTTATGCTTCTGATTTCTATTGGTAGGTTATTGAAAAAGAATTTTCCTTGGTGAGTATAATGGTGTTGGGCAAATGAAGTGTTTAATTTGGGGCACACAAATACATGTTCAAGTCTAGTACGATTTTCGGTTATGAATGAGTATTTGTCTTTTTCTTTTATAATTTGTACGATTGAATTTTTTATGAATAAGTTTTTAAATGTTGGGACTTTGAATTCTTTAAATATGCGATCAGTTGGGAAGTCTGGAGGTTTTTTAAGTATAATTTTTATTGTTAGTTTTTGAACAATTTCTATGAGGGTCAGACTAGTTTTGTAAGCTGCTCCCCAACTTGTTAATGGCATACTGAATAATAGACTGTACTAATGCGTAGTATATTGAGTATAGATTTTTCGTTGATAAGAAGTTTCTAATCCGTAAGAATATATGAATTAACTTCCTAACTCTTTTTATTGTATGGCCGATGTGATCTTTCCATTTTAGGTTTTTATCTATGATTATTCCAAGATATGTGATTTTATCCGCTATTTTCAGAAGTGAACATTTATTCGGGATTTGTACATTAAATTTGTATGCCCTCTTTTATTTCGACGTTTTGTGAACAATCACCGGGTGCAATAAAGGGCACCTTTTTGTGTATAAAGCATCACGCCTAAAACAGGTTTTTATTTTTCTCACTAAAAGCTGAATAGGCCACTTGCATCTCATTTTTTTTTTTTAATTTTCCGGTTAAGGCAAATATTCTAAGACATTCGGTATTTTTATTTTTTTTAATCGTATTTTTGATACCCTGGCGATTTTTTAAAATTTCAATCCGAAAAATCAGACCATTTTTTATAAACCGGAAATACGGGACATAATTTTATGTGTGCGAAAAAACGATAATTTCATAGCCGAAAATAATTTAAAAAATGAACGTTTTCCACACGAATAGCAATAAATTGTACGGGGTTCTCTTCGTAACATCTGTAAAAACACCGCCATCTTTATCAAAAAATCAAACCAAAGGATAAGTTCGCATAGAACAAACAATAAATCTAGTGAACGTTAAACGCAAATCCAAAAATTCGGCGGAAATCAAAGTTGCCATATAAAAAAAAATTTATCAGTGTGAAATTTTACAAAATTAAAGGACCATAATCGGAGACGGGACATTTTCATGCAGTGACGTCACGTGCTCAAATAATGGATTTATTTATTTAAATATAAGAAAAACTACACATTTCTTTCCAAGTCGTTATGAAATCCATGCAAGTGGCCTATTGGTTGGATGAAATTGTGACTTGATAAGTGTCCACCCCCTGTGTACTGTGTAGTAAGTGTTCAAAAAGAAGGAGCGCGCTGATATTAAAAACTTTTTTGTTTCTTTTATTATGACTTTATGTCCGGGTTAAATCTTCCCCACAGGAAAAACTAAACCCTTCCACACACTTTTCCACAAATGATCATCTAGTCAATCCACGCTATGTAAGTGCACTATACATATAAGTATAATAAATACAAAACAATACTAGAACAACATGTCAACCTTTCAACCTACCAGAGACCAAATGGGAAAATAATTCACCGACTCTAGATATTTTCGTATCAGAGGGTTTCGGCTCGGTAGAACTCCAAACTGGGCCGATAAATCCTACTGAACCCTCAATATAAATATTTTAAAAATCTTTCGTAATCCTACATGTATTTAAAATGATTGATTCTTGCATTTTTATATATAAATTCTTTGACAAATCTAATAGGCCTAAATTTTGAATGAGAGAGTTAGATATAATGCCAGTAGCCGAAATAACAAATGGTAATATTTATAAAGTTTGATTCTTTTAATCTCATTTCCTAAATCTGTATATTTTCTTATTTTTTCGGAAACAGATTTTCAGTTATATTATTATTTAATCTATAAAAATACTTATAAACAAGGTCTGCTACGTAATTATTATTATGCATGATAGTTGTTTCGCCCTCTGAATGCATTATCAAACTATGGTTATCCCACTTATAGACGATACATGTACGTCATTTATAGATAGGTATTTATGACGCCCTTATTAATTGCCGAGTAAAATGACTGAAAATATTAATGGTTATTTAATTAAAAACCTATTTAAAGTTTCCCCAATTACTGCATTGTTTAAATTTGACGGAAGGTCTTAAGGCTGTGAGTTATTCCAAAATGATGAGTCATGAGTTTATTTTATAGCATAATTAAGTATATGAAATTGACTAAAAACATTTCTAAGAGTGGGAGCGAATTATATTTTTTTGTTCATTTATCATAATAGCTTTCAGATATTTAGAATTTTTGTTAATTTCCAATTGCTCTAAAAGATTGAGTCTGCTCCCTTTATTTTATATGTGTAACGGAGTTGGCTTATTATTATCACTACATGAGTGATTTTTATCTAGGAGTTTGCAAATTGTGACTAATTTATTACTGTTTTTAAACGATCGCATGTCGCCTGTCCGACACAGGTATATCGTAGTTAGACAGGCATTAAAAAAACATTGTAAATGTACTTTTTATAGATAAATATATAAATGAAAAAAATGTGTTTTTTGAGTCTAGTATTAAAGGACCTGCCAGTTTGTCCAACATAAACAGCGTTGCATTCGTCACATTGGAGTTCATAAATGCCGCTATTTTTAGTTTGGGTTCTTAACTTTGTGTATTTTTTTTCAGTCCAAACTTCCAAACCACACCTAAAGTAAACATAAATATCTGTATTATGATGTCTTTGGTATTTTACGTGTAGTAAAATTAGTTGAAATGAGAAACTAACTAACTAACTAACTAACTAACCATCACGCCGTTTCCCCGCAGGGGTAGGCAGAGAGGACGGACCGCCACACAACTCGATCTTGGCACACACTCTTTGCCTCGTTCACATTCATACATCGTCTCATACATGCTCTTCTATTATTCCGACTCTTCACATGGCCCGACTCAAGTATCTGATTCACTTGGTCGTGCCATGTCTTCCTCGGGCGTCCCCGACTTCTTCTACCATTCACATTTGCATCATATATTCTCCTTACACTCCTTTCCTCGTTTATTCGCTCTACATGCCCAAACCATCGGAGAGTCCCTTTCTTAATCTTACACATCACGCTTACGTCAGCCTTGCATTCTTTGCGGATATCCACGTTTCTCTCACGATCGTACATGGTTTTACCACACATTCGCCTCAGGGATCTCATTTCTACTGCATTCAGTCTGCTTTCATCCTTCCTCTGCCAGTTCCATGCCTCACTGCCATACATCAGGGTAGGTACCAGCACTCCATTATGGACGGCTAGTTTCGCGTCTTTGGACAGTTTTTTATTACCGCCAACGGCATTCAGTCCTCCATTAATGGAGAAATCTTTTAATAATACGATGGAAACAATTATTAATAATAACAAAACTAGTAACAATAACGTATTCAGCGTCCATTGACAGTTCCGGTAGAGCCCGCCAATCCCCTCCGTCCGCCATTACCTCTGTCTTACACTTGACATACTTACTTATTTAAATTTGCTATCGGGTGTATTATTATTATCTGCCCTGAAGAAGGACCGCGGTATCTGCAAAACCTTTGCGAGGATGTTTGTGTGCTTTATCATTTGATTAAATAAAAAATCAACCCGTAAAAAACATATATTTTTTTAATATAAGTAATACATCTGTTTTCAAATGCCTTTTAATTTTTTTTTGGTCCTGAGAATTGAACCTTCCTACCCAAGATCTGGAGTCAACCATGCTTCCAACTAAGCCAATGGCCGAATGGATAAAACCTAAGTTTATTTCGTAAATTAAGTGTTGTATTTGTAATGTCATCCAATTTCAGAAAAATGCGTATTATTTGAATGTGTGCGTGATTGTCACCAAAAGTTGATAGAATGCATTGTCATTGACGACCAGTGTATCTGCTGAGTTTCAGCATGATCTTTTGTCGGGAAGTGGGCTAACTCCACTTCTAAGATTCAACATTATTCATTCATTCACGAAAAGAAAATCGCAATTGGAATAGATGTAAAAAAAAAATTTGCTTTACTGAAAATGTCGAAACATTGTAAAAATATGAAAATTAAAGAATACGTTCCTTTTATTTAGGGAATCTGCAGGAAAACCGACACACTTTTTTATCTCGTTTATACAATTAAAAAAAATAATAATTCCAAAAAAAATAGACATTTTGGATTCTTATTTTGAGCAATATAAACATGTTGTCGATGACAACACGCACGAACTCTCTCTGGGACTACTATAAGCTTGTATTACAGTAGTCCCAGAGATTTTGTAATTATAGTAGTTGGTGGGTGCATGATTTGGTTTGTTGGTTATACGAGTAGAATTCTGAAATATCGGAAATTTTCACCAAACCAAACCAGATCACCAAACGCGGCTAAAGCCATTTCAAGCAACGTTTCAATTCTGAATGGTGGTCTTACACCAGGGCGATTCTGAGAGTATCTTTTACTCTGGAACGTGCCGCAAATATACTATATATTATTTTAAATGAATAAATTGTGAAATAACACAAATTAATCATTTAAAATCATTAAAATGGTAATATGATGTAAGTACTGTAATCTAATGTAATTTAAGGTTATGAAATGAAAAAACTATGTACCTAATGTAAAAAGTACATAATTCAATATTCTAGTTATGTAAGTGAAAATGTTATTTTCTTTTTTACTGAAATAAAAACTTATGAAAAAAAAAATTTAAAAAGCCACGCCGGGATTCGATCCCACGACTACTGGACTACGCCGGCCGTCATAATGTTGTCTGGGGAATACTTAAATTATAAGTAATATTAATTATTAACAACCCATATTATTGTTGCCATGTCTAAGGGCTATTAAACTTTTTCTGATTGATAGTTAAATTTTAAAGGGTAAAAGGGGCCCCTAAAATTTGTATATTTCGAATTATTACATTTTAAAGCCTATTTCATCACCTTTTAAAAACAGTTTTTTTTTTGTTTTCAGATGCGTTCAGAAATATTTATTTGAATTTTTTTGCAAAGCGGAAATATTTTAACCTTCCAACAAAATAAGCCTTGAAATTGGGTTAAATATGCTAATTTTTTAATACAGACATTTTTTTTCATTTTATGATATTTTGCTGGAACCAAGATTACAAATTAAGATTAGCTATTTAGGTAGTATAGATTATCCTAAAACACCTGTTGCTTATCACTGACTGCCGAGGCCATGGTAACAAAGCTTTGTACAATCACATTGGTCACCCAATAAGGAAATGCGTTGTTTCCGGTCAGGCTTCGCAAATTGAATCCGTATTGAATTACCTACATACTTATCTACTTTATAACGAGTATGTTTTAGTGGTCTTTGCAACCCCGACGTGCATTGGTGCATAAATAAACGCATTACAAAATCTATCATGCTTCCTTAAAACAGCCCAAGTCGCCGCGTTCAGTAACCTGCAGCCGATTTCTCTTTTTAGTTAATTTTTGTATGAAAAAAAAATCGGAAATCACAGACAATTTTATTTAGTTAACTATGGACTACGAACACGAAATATAAAGCTGCATTCATATTATTAAACGCATAAGTGACCTTAATTTAACCGTCTATACGGGACTGCAATATGTACTAAATTTATTCGAATATGTACTAAATTGCACCTCAAGTGTATCACGTCCAGATTACGTCGGTTTTTTATAGATAGAATTTGTTTGCCATCTCCCCTCTAGATTTCTCTAATGCCCCTCAATTTTCTTTGATCTTTCTACCGCCCGGGCGCGCCCTCCTGAAAGTCTCCAGCGCCCACGAGGGGGCGTTATCACCCATTTTGAGAAAGACTGGTGTAGATTAAAACAGTAAGAGAACATAGTAGGTACCTATACTTTTGTCACTGTGAGCTTCAACGGTCACTTCTGGAAATAACCTCTAACGCTATAATATAATGCCAAGAAGGTTTAATGTTAATTCGTGGGGTTCAATAAACAGTGTATTAACACTAATATATGTATAGTAGTATTGACTGTGTTGGATTATAATCTTGAAAAGGTTTCTCCGTCCCACCTTTTCACCAATAAATCCTAATTCTCATGCTAATTGAAACAACGCTCGTCGAACATGACACCTTATTACAAAGGGTATTGTAAATTGTAGGGAATCAAATATATTTCACAGTTGATTAGTTTCGCGTTAGACACAGATTTTCAAGGGCCCGAGCTTTCCGTTCCGTGGATTTCGCATAAAAACAGTATTTTGTGGGTATTATTTTAGCAGGAAATTAAGCGTGCAGTTTTTCACAGTTTTTGTTTAGTAACTCTAAAATGGAGCGATAAACGATTGTATTTCATTGCATCAGAGAACCTTCGAATCTCAGTCCGTTAGTATTAGGCATATTATGAAGTATCTGTTATAATATATGTATACACCCATACATTGACCTTCATTCTGATAAAGGGTATGGTAATGAAATTCCTACTTTATAAATCAACGATAAGGCCAAAACTAACTTACGCAAGCCCCATCTGGGCCCACGTTATAGTCTCACTTGAAAAAACTTCAAAATTTTCAGAATAAATAATAAATAATCCATTCGCATAGCCCTGAGCGCTCCCAAATGGATAAGGGTACCCCAATTCCACAAAGATTCTGATACCCCCTTATAAAAATAACACATCTTAAGTCTCGCGGAAACATTTTATGCGGGAATTCTCACCCATGAAAACGCGTCCATAAACTGCCTCGCCCGGTACGACGAAAACATACGTAGCACACAACCTCCCCATATTGCAACCATGTCCCCATGCAAATAATTTTTCACAATTAACTAAATGAACAAAATTTTCAAAACCATTATTATAAATTCATGATGAAAGAAAAGGGGGCCTTTTTGTCCCGGAGCCCCGTATGCTAATATTTCAAAAAGTCAAAAACAACACATGTTCTTTCAAATCGTAAGGACATTTCATCCGAAGGAATGATACATTGTCAATAGTTACCGCCTAATTGCCCACTATAAACATCATTGTGTTCTCCTAGATTTCGCAAGACTTGGTTTAGTACTTTGACATATTATTCGCGGTAGACTCCGTTTCACAGAACAGCTTCCTCGTTGTCAACCGTCACTTCATATAAAAAAATACCCTTTCTTCTTTCTGATGCCCTCTTCTGTCAGAGTTTGGCTATAATCTATAATCAAGGCAATGTTCACCATGCAGGTTCCTGCTGGAAATCTCTGGAACTCTACTCGTACCTCGTACCAGTCATGTATAGATTTCGAAGCCTGGAAGTGCGGTGTTCTGTGCTGCTGGATTGTCAATTGACACTTGTGTAATATTGTGCTACGACAACTGTCGTTCCTCACCAAGATATCTAATTAAAAAATATATACTTTGTCTGGTGTTGTATTGATAAAGGGAGACGTCGCGTAAAAAAATCAGTGTCTTGGGAACAATGCGACGGTTCTGCCGAATTTAGAAAATCTCCCGTTCAGCACATTTAACAATAATTAACGTGTCGTGTTAACGAGACTTGGAAGCGATGGAACAATTATATTATTTGATTACTTTTTACCACAAGGTCTGAGGCGAGCAGCGTTTTTGATAAGGTATAATGCCGTTTTTGTGCTAACCATTCAAGGAGAACGTTTACTAAATATTCGATTCAGTTTGTAGGTAGCTGCTATGAGTGCTGTGCGATTGAATTTCTCACGGCCAATAATATTATGTAAGTTATAATATTGTTAGTTTGCACTAGTAGCAAAATAATGTTTACATCTGTACAATGTACAAGCGTGATAGTCTGACTTAATTATGCCTTATGTTTTATGTCTTCTTAGTTAGTTATGTTTTTTGTTCCAGAAATATAGTTTTCCTACGCATCTATAGATAATATAAATGAATGTATGTTTGCTTGTTTATTTTTTGTTTATTATTGCTATATTAAGCATAGGAAATGTTTGAAACTTTCAAAATATCTTCTTTCCAACCCCGCAAAGGTTTCTGAATTATTACAACCACATGACAATACATCTGAAAAGTTTTTTAAACATTACAAAAACTCTTACGAAACTGTCAAAAATGACATTTTGCAAGCCATCGATTATTCAATCAAAATTCAATTTTCGAGTAAACTCTTTAAATTAATGAATTTAATTGAGGTACTCACATATGATACTAACCAAAATCGAATATTTTGAATCTAAACAAGAATTATAGATATTTTAAATAGGTACCTGTGTTAGATACCAAATTTGATTGTTTGTTCTTATAATATACAAACATGAATGTTTGTAATATATGAAAAATAAAAATATGTATTAAAAAAATTGCAATAGGTGGCACGCGAGCTGTTTGAAAACTGAATGTACCAGGACTGAATATATGGGAGAGGGGAGAGGGAACGCGTGAGGGGAAGGGGACATGGGAGGTGAAGGAAGAAACAATTTCTTTCTTTATTAGGTTTTTCTTTCTTTAGTTGCATTGCAACGCTTGCCGGGTACTTGCTAGTATTCATATAAATCGCTAAATGAAAACAACAAACCGCTGTTCTATTTAATGCATAATCTCTACCATTAAAACGCTTTTTAAATATTTGTGGTTTTGATGTTTCTCATTGATGACCATCGATCAAATTAGCCCAGTCAGCAGTCAGTCCCGTCTTGAGGCATGCGAAGTCAGCCATTAACACGATAATAACTGCTTTGTGCTTCTTTAGGCCATAAGCTATGCAGGTAGGTTATGTCTAAGCAGTGATGGGTAACACGCCACCTTATTTTTCAATAATTGTAATAAAACACTTTTATCTAATTTTATTCTTATCATTTCTCTATCTGTTTAAAAATCATCTGACATAAACAAATTGTAACTGTAAAAGCCCTCTGGGCGTTGAATAAATAAATAAATAAATAAAAAAATAAAAAAATAAAAAAAATAAAAAATAAAATAAAATAAATAAAATATAAATAAAACACATATAAAACTTATTTCCACTTAATTTATTTTTTACCGTAACCGGGTTCAACCTGTTAAATCCATCTTCAAACTGGTTCAAATAATTCTTAATCTACAGTTTATATAAAAAACATATGGGGGAGAGGGAGGGGTGTAGTCTACAAGAATTTTATTAAATTTATATTGTTTTTTTCCATATTTGTTGCCATGTCGTCATTTTCAAAGTTTTTATTTTATTTTATTACTTCGCATGTCATGCATATTAGGCACATTAGTTACCCGCGCCGCTTCCGTCGTGATATATGTATATCTACTACGTAAACTTGGTCAATATTCTGTGGCACATATATACCTTCACACCAGGGTTGGGATGTCTAGGGAAATTTCCCTAGATCTAGGCTAGATAAATATTTTTTTTGGAACGAGGGAAGCACAAATCTCGGGAAATTCAGAATTCTGGCATAACTTTTTAAAAATTATAATTATAATTTTATATTTTTGGGATTCCCATGAACCTTAAGTAATGTGGATGTACTACGTAAGTCAAGCAATGTTGAAGTGCATATTTCTTTAGCCGTTTTTTTTTACATTATCTCCACACAGGGCCTCCCGTGTGGAGATAATGTAAAAAAAAATGTTAAAAAGGTTTAAGATCTGATGTTAAAAAGGCTAGAATATTAACATAGTTTTGCTATTAACGACATTATTCCACTTTTTAATTGTTCCAATGAATGTAATAAAAAACCACCGATGTAAAATTTTTATGGGTTTGAAAGACTGGCTTGATGAAAAGGACTGAAATAAAAAAAATGTGTTTACAGCTGTTAATAAAAAAATTATGTAAATAATCATTTTATGTAACTATTTTTTTTCTTTTAGGTAAGCCCGTCTTCCATTCTCCCGGGAAACTTCCACTGCAAACAGATTGATCACGGTAGGGAATTTAATTATTTTTTGACCTATAAAATGCATTTGTTGTCTCACAAATGTCCCCAAACTGTGCGTGTAGAGTGTAGATGTTGAAAAATATCACTCAAGCT
Source organism: Limnephilus lunatus (assembly GCA_917563855.2). Lineage (NCBI taxonomy): Eukaryota > Metazoa > Arthropoda > Insecta > Trichoptera > Limnephilidae > Limnephilus > Limnephilus lunatus. The sequence goes on from OU830599.1 coordinate 4,791,015, forward strand.
AAACGTTGGTATATTTTGTTAATTAATGTGTTAAATAAACCATGGATTGGTGCGAGCTTTGCCGTGATCTGTAATGTACAGCTATTATTGTTCGTAATTAATACATATTGTGTGAGATTTTTTTCACTTTTTAGTCTCTCTTGTGTAAAACTTTATCAGTAGCTTTACTTTGTCTTTGGTAGGTATCGAATGGGTTAATAGGGGTTTGTAGCTTGTCCGCGCGTTTAGTCCCGGACGCCCAAACCACAAACACGTTCCTAATATTCCTACTTAGATCCTCCTATTCCTAACCGAGGATCTGAGCTGAAGTGGCTTGCAGTTTACCTTATCACCTAATGTAACAATAACTAATTAGTAGATAATTATTAATTTCGTATTAGTGATAACAAGCTCATTACTTTATCAACCAATATAACACGGGCATGAGCCTAGCATGGTGGTCGAAAAATCCACAAATGATGGTACCATTCAAAGCAATGAATAAAGAAAAAAAGAAAAAACTTTCATTTAGGTAGGTATACAATCAATTTAATCTATTACCTACACTTTAATAAAGAGGAAAGGTTTGATTGTTTGTTTGTTTGCATTGAATAGGCTCGGAAACTACTGAACCGATTTGAAAAATTCTTTCACTGTTGGGAACACTATCCCCAGGTGACATAGGCTATATATTTTATAAAGTTAGCTAGGAAGGGGACGCACGGGAAAGGTGATTCAGGGGGAAACAATGTATTTATTTGAATATGACATTGCAACGTATGCCGGGAACAAGCTATTATATTTGGGCAGTTGTGTTATGTTATTTATTTATTAATCATTTACGCCCTTACGGACTTTTACATATTTTTAATTTTTTTATGATTTAGTGCATAGCTACGGGTGTCAAAAACAGTTTTAAAGGTTTAGATAACAAAAATAATATAAATGGGTATTACCAAAGATATTGAAATACAAGGTAGATATTACACATGATACATGGTACATCGGTATAAATGTGGTAGGCAATAAATATAACGTTATATAATAATTGAGACCGAAAAACGCAGTTTTTGAACTGCAGATGGCATAAAATAGGCCTACATGGTTGACATTTCTCACACGAGAACGGGTCGCTTCTTCAACTCATTCTTGAGTTCAAGTCGGCTCTGTAACGATTTGCCGGCCTCTGTGTTTCCTCATTCCTACAACATGGTTCTATTCAAGACCAAATTTCATTCCTTCCTCTCCTAAAAAAACCCTCCACATAGCATCTCAGTTGACATATGCCCCGAGGGAAATTATTTTCCTCTGGGCTTCCTGTGTGGACTTAATATTAAAAAAAAAAAAACTAAATTAATACCCGCGTTTGATGTGAGATGACAAAAACAAGGAACCTGAAATTCAGAACGCTTTGTTGGGAAAATTAAAAACGATGAACCGCCCTTTCATGCTTTTTATCATTGCCTTCATTTCTAACCCTGAAACATAATAACACGCCAACTGGATATTCTGCAGAATAGGGTCACGCGTAGGTTTTTATTGGTAAATTATTTGTATTGACACAATTTTTTACAAAAAAAACTGCATACAATAAAAAGTCCATGGCCAAAATTGGAAGAACAACGATTGGTGTTTTTGAAAAGCATAACGTCGGACCAGGTACCACATCTGATGATGTCTGGTCCAATGAGAGTGATGTGCGGTGATCTGTGCTTTGTTTATTGCCTTGGCTGGAGATTGGACACCGCACTGAACTCGTCATGCTTGGGATACGTCTGTACCCAATACCGTCTGTACCCTGTAATATAAATCACGTCTGTTACTATTATTTTACTTTTTTGCTAAATATGTTTACGAACGACCTCCGCGGCAAAACGGTAAGATCCTTGGATCTGGACCCGAGGTTCGCGTTTTCAAATCCCGCCGCAAACTAATGAAAAAATATGTATTTTGTCTAACATGTGTGTTTGTTACTCTTTCAAACTACTGAGTGGATTTTAATGAAAATTTACAATAATATAGCTCATACATCAGAATAACATATAGGCTATATACAATGTAACTCTAGCATTATTGAATTTGTATAAATGAAAATGTGTGTATTTCATATATTTTAGCGGCAGGGAGGACAGGCAGGGGGAAGGGGAACGGGCGAGGGGGGGGGGGGGGGGTTCGGGGAGAGGGAAAGGACATGCAGGGAGAAATAATTTATTTCTTTCAATGGCATAGCAACGCATGCCGGGAACCAGCTAGTTTTAAATATATTCAAATAAAATAAATTTGCCCCTTGTTCATGAGTGTAATATATATCTACTCAACCTTCTACATAAGACAGAAACATTGCTCGAAATGGGTTTATCGTTTGCCTCATTGTTTAGTGACTCGAATTAAAAAATATTCTGCAGCTATAATAACGCTTCTGAATAAAAAATAATAATCTCTCAATTTAACCCCTAATTTGTTCGGTTTTCGGAACAACTCGTATAGGTCTCATAGAAATATTTGTGTATAAGAAATATGATCTAAACGGTGTTAGAAAAAAAACAACACGCTTTATATTCAAATCTAAAAATGAACCGCAAACTAATTAAATTATACATAAAGATGTATCCAAAGTTTCCACTGCAATTTGGAAAAAAATGAAATTTGGGAATTTTTTATTAATTTTTGTTACATGAAACGATAAAAAAAGTGAGTTGGCAGTAACGTTTATCACACATTTGCCTAATAAAATTGTGTGTTTTTATTTATTTTTTGTTATCAATAATTTGAGTTAGAAAAAACGTGAAGTGAGCCATTTTTAAACTTTTTTATGTTTACATTCAAAGTTTATGAAGTTAGCAGTGAATATAACAATTTTAAATTGTCTGTGGATGCGAATAGTGTAATATTTTAACTATTGTGAAAAACTTTATAATTCGCCGAACCCGTAAAAATCATCTTATTTCATCTATTCAGGTTTTCTATTTTTATACTAGTTAGGGGGCATACATTAATTACGTGAGCTCAAAATGGGGGGGGGGGGGGTCCAGTAAAATCTCGTGTTACTTAAAAAGAATATACGAAGTGGCACAATTTTATCTCACCAAGGCGGGGGGAGGGGTCTAGATTGGAAGAAAAACTGCTCACGTATTATTAATGTATGCCCCCGTATGTGTGCTAGCCGTTTTTTTGACTTGTAATTTAGCATTTTTTTTTCAGTAGCAGAATAAGAAATAGGTACCTACTACAATGTTATATAACAAGTTTGCTATCCGAAATTACGTACGACTCGGCTTGAAACAAATATATGTATTTGCAATTTTATGCGTTAGGTAAGTGTTTCCGTTGAAGAACAGGTAGTTTTAACGACTTGATTTAAGGCACAACAGCTCTTCAAGAACCAGGTGCACTCCTTCTCATTCCTACAACGGCCCTCCACACAGCATACCCAGAGAAGATATGTCAGACACAGAACCTGAGGAAAAGCTCACGGTTTCTTTTGTGTGAACTTAAGGCTAAACCCGGTCGACGAGGAATTTGAACAGTATTTTACCAAACTGTTGCTGTCACTAACGCTCTTACTACCCCGAATACTGAGCGAAAGAGACAATTGCACCTCGTACTAATAATACCTAAATAAAATCATCAAAATCTAGGTTATGTTTTCCCTATTTTTCTATCCCAAAACTGGACCGATTTAAAAAAATTATTTTACACTAACTGTATTAGAAGAAAAGTCAGTTCGTTTTGCTTTTTTTAAAAATACATTGTCTTCTTTTTTTTACATGAGCTTCACACGTAAGGCCCTAAGGAAAATAATTTCCCTCATGGCCTATGTCATCTTTGGGGATGCTGTGTGGAGGTTTTTTTAAGGAAATGAAGGAGAGGAGAGTTCTGGGAAGGAAAAGGGTTTAGGGGTGGGGGGGGGAATCTGGGGTTCAGTGTGTCCTGGTCATCCACCTCCAAGACCTAGACAAACCTTACCCCCATAAACCCGGGCACCTCTGCTAAATCACCGAACGTACCGAACCACTTTGGGTGACCTATGATAGTTTGTATACTGCACGTCTATTGATAGCAATCAAAGCTGGCAATTTTAACTATTTTTGGGTCCAAACTCCTATAAGAAGTAACTTGTCAAAAAAGCAAAACGTACCGACACGCTGGTGGTCGATATCTATATTACATTAAAAAATATTTGCAATAATATCAAAATCCAGAGAGGAAATCGGGGAATACATTTGTAAGAACGAAACGCGGTTTTTTCTCTTCACACGTGCAAGAATCCATTTTCCGTGTTCGGTGGTCATATACGATCTATCCGATAAAAATATGTATTTATATTTTTAAAGGAAATTAATTCAAGATTTCCCCTCTCGACTCGCATCGGATATCTGCGGCGGTACTAACATAGATAGCAGTTTGTGCCTACAACGAAAATAATTTTGAAACGCAGGAGATTATATTTGTCCCAACTCACCTAGGTCTCATAGAAATCGTTGCGTCTCCCTTACTGTTATAGTGAGAAATGTGATCTAACTAGCCTTGGTAAGAGAAAACAACACGCTATATATTCATAATAAAAAAATAACCACAAAATAATTAAATTGTATGACATTATGAAACCAAAGTTTTCGACCGTAATTTGAAAAAAAATTATGAATTTTTTAGGAATTATTTTTACATGAAATGACAAAAAGTGAGGTGACGATAACGTTTATAGTTCATTTGTCTAATAAAAATGTGTGTTTTTATTTATTTTTTCATTACCAGTAGTTTTAGTCGTAAAGAAACGTAGGGTGAACTTTTTAAGGTTTGCATTCAAAATTTTAATTAAACAAAAATGTAAAGCTTTTTTCTAATAATTAAATTATATATCGCTTTTCATGACCTTTCAAAAGCAGTTTTTAGTTTTCGGATACGTTCGCAAACATTCCATTTATATAGATTTTCTTGCAAAGCGGAAATATTTTTACCTTCTGACAAAATACGCCCGATATTTGAAAGTTTGAGTTATATAATCTTTACATAGTATAAAATTAAGTCGCTCCCGCCGTCGGTGCGTTTAGATCTTTTAAATTACGCAACGGATTTTCATGCGGTTTCCACTAATAGATGGACTGATTCACGAGGTAGGTTTTTAGGTATATAATTTGTCAAAGTTTTGTGTAAATTGGTTGAAATATACAAATAAAGGGAGCGGGCTGGCAAGCGGGCAGCGGGCAGCGGGCAGCGGACTGGCACGCGGGCGGTGTGGATTGATTTAACAGATGGCGTTGGTTATAAAGGTTGGGCAATGTTGTGTTTAGTAGTCCGGGTCTGCTAGTAATGAATATTATACATAATTATGTTAATATAATTTGAGTTTCCTTTACAACGTTGTTTTGCAAATTACATGTTCCATAACGCATTTTGCGCTCCTTCACGCAATATTAGGTACTAACCTGACCTACGTGCCTAAGTAGGTACATACACCCTTTTCATGTTTTTTTAAAAGTAGAATGACTCATTGTTTTAACTGATTGAGTGATTACATAAAATGATTGTGTAACGCAAACTAAATTGGCAAAGAGGAAATCCTACCGACGCGGTTTGTTACACATAGAAATACACGAACAAGTAATCATCGAAAGGATCGTTTCATCACTGCATTAGTTTTTATAGTGTTTTGTTAATTTGTCCCCTTTCTGTTTGTAGTAGAATATAATTAATTATGTGTGAATCGGGAATCAGGCCAAACAGCGGATAGCGAGCAGTAAACAGTAAGAAGGCCTGTTTCAATGGCGCCGATAAGCGTGCCGATAGCGCTGACGCTGTTTCGCACCAGTTTATACAGATCTTGTAAATAATAGGTAATAGGATTAATTTCTAACAGCTATTAATCAATCTGCCGTTAACACAGCACAGCTTAATGTTAATTCCACAATTTGCAAAAGAAAAATAAATATTTAGTACGACCTAGCTGGCAGAGGAATTGAACCCACGACGCGACATAGTAATGAGATAATCCTATATATATTAACTCATGATATATATATCAACCCACAATATATATCAGCTCATGATATATATGAACCCACGATATATATGATATATATCAACTCATGATATATATGAACCCACGATATATATGATATATATCAGCTCATGATATATATGAACCCACGATATATATGATATATATCAACTCATGATATATATTTGGTCATGATATATATCAACTCATGATATATATCAACACATGATATATATATCAACTCATGCTATTAATCAACTCATGATTTATATCAACTCATGATATACATACATAAACTCATGATATTAATCAACTCATGATTTATATCAACTCATGATATACATATATAAACTCATGATATTAATCAACTCATGATATATACCCACTCATGACATATATGCCGTGATATATCTACATATATCAACCCACGATATATATTTTGACTCCACACAGGAGGCCCTGAGGAAAATAATTTCCCTCAGGGCCTATGTAATCTGAGATGCTGTGTGGAGGGTCTTTTTGAGGAGAGGAAGGAATGAACATTGGTCTTGAAAAGACCCATGTTGTAGGAAGGAGGAAACACAGAGGCCGGCAAATCGTTCCACAGCCGAGCTGTTGAACACACGTAATACCGGTCATTACCAAACAGTTAAGTAAAAGCAAAATAATAAAATTAAAAAAAAAAACAATGATAAATAAAGGAAATTTGTGGAAAAAATAAAATATGAATTAACAACAAAGAGATATGAAACAAAACGTGATTGTTCATGATATAAATATATCAACTCATGATATACATGAACTCATGATATATTTCAACTCATTATATATAGATATGAACTCATGATATATTTCAACTCATTATATTTATCTTGTTTCCAGATTATAAATTTTGCACACCCTACCTTAATCTCTAGAATGAAAAGTTCACTATTTTTACGAAATAATTAAACTACGCTGACTTGAACCATTGGGAACAAGAATGATGATTTGTTTACAGTTAATTAAAATTACAAATTTCATGATGGAAATCACATTGCGGGCAAAAATGCTGACTTTTAAAAAAGCCTACTGATTTCATGATGCCAGAGATTCAGTATTTTGCATGGTATACCTGCTTATTGTCTGCTATATGCTAGACGTACATGATTAGAACTGGTGACATAGGTAGATACCTACACAATTGACTAAGCGTATACCAGATCTGTTTAACTAGTGTGCTTTATTTCGCCTTGTCTGTAAATTTGTTTGAGTGTTCCATGTCAATACTGTCAAATGGTAGCCGTGTTGGATAGTACCTTTTTACTCCGCCAGAGTTCGCATGAGCGTTACGAAACGTCAAGTAGGAATAATCAACATTACGCTAGGTATACCGTTCGTCGAGATTTATACATTTCATAAACATTTTTATATGATTTGCTCTGTATGAGTTTGTAAAGCGCAGACATTTTTTTCTGTTTTATACTAGTATGAATGCAATGCCTCTGAAATTGATATTCAGCGAGTATTAATAACAGCGGGTACGGTAAGACGTACGACTCGAGTCATAGAAAGAAAATAGGCGCCGATGAACGATAAAGCGAGCGATATCCGGCTCGCTCGATGAATGCATCTGATATTCAAGGGTATATATAAAATGCACTTTCATTTCTGCAATGCCTTCGCTAACTTTCTCCGACTACATCTTGTTATTTCCTGGGCTTCGAGGGCAGCCACACCACTCACTTGACTACTTCTCACTGCACAACTGCAAACTGCACTCGAACTGCAGCCACCAGAAGACAGAGCTCTATTGATTTAATAACTATCAATGTTGAGTTATTGATGGAATAATGTTGTTTCCAACAAAACTATTTATGTTGAGTTATTGATGGAATAATGTTGTATCCAACAAAACTATCAATGTTGTGTTATTGATGGAATAATGTTGGACATATTAATATGCATCTTTCAATGTAGGGATTATGCTAATTTTAAAGTTTGGTTTGTGTAAGAACGTTGTATAATGCTGTTTATCGAAATCCCTAATTCATGGGAATAAATGGAGAAAACGAACGTCTTATGGCTTCAACTAGAAAGACTTTAAGGTCAAGAAGCTGAAGTGTAGGAAAGTAGTATTTGTCCAACAAAAATATTATTGAGGCTGACTTTTAGGCGTTGAAACAGTTTTGTGTAATAATGTTAGGTGATTTCAAGATATTACTTCGAAAGTAAATGGTTTAATTAATTCATATAATTTTTTTGCTTTTAAGCTCAAATACATCAATTAAACGTGTAAATGTATGCTAGAAGGGTATATTGCTTTCTGTAAGGTACGAAGAGTACAAAAATACACTTTGTTTAAAAATAACGTTGTTTGTGAAATTTTTATATACGAAATTTTTCTACTAATTCAGCATAAATTCTAGAAATAAACCCTTAATTGTCTTTCTTCACGACTTAATTTAAAACTGTTAAGACTAGCACGTTTATTGTATTTTAAATATTAAATGTTACGAAACATAACTAGTTTCATTTTTTTCCATTTTTGTCGGAACAAGAATATTGTTGTATACAACATTTTCCGTGCAAGGGCTCAACTATAAAGGTTTGTTCGGTATCCGCTCCGAAGACTTGAAAAACGGCTGCGGCTGTTGTGAAGTTTCTGTGCCGAGCTGTGTTCTGGTATAAAAGTGCACACCATTCTACTGTGACAATAACCTGTTCACAACTATTCATCCCAAATAATGCTAATGGTCAAGAATATTTAGTTATGTTCCGTTATATGACCCAAGTCCTAAAGAAAGCAATTTCACATTGTATCTTATACAATATAACAATAATCGCGTATAACTCATTTTCCATCCTACAAAGAAGTATTTTCCTTGTTTGGGTCATTAGAAAGGTCTGCTGTGTGCTCTGTGCTCTGTAATCACTGGACTGTACCGTTAGCAACTGGAAGTGTGCGTAGGAAGTTCACACTTTCCCATGGTGTGTCACCTCGCAGTTAGGGTTACCATCCGTCCGGGTTAATCAGGACATGTCCGGACTTCTAGCCTTTTGTCCGGAATATGTCCGGCCCTTTAATTTGTCCGGATTTTTTTGGTTTAGATGGAATATGAGTAATAAAACTTACATAAGTACTATCAAATAAGTCTTTAATCTTTATTAATTTCCCTTCACTCATCTAAAAACAAAATATAAATCTTCTTTAACAATCAACTGATGGAGATCAAACAATAAATTTTAATTTTAGTTGTAAACAATCAACAAGTTCAAACATAAAATATCTTGGATAAGTTTTTTTTTTTTAGATTTTCACGGCCAAAAGCATTTTCGTTGTTATTTTTTGGGGTGTTATGCCGTGTTGCGCTACCTCCTTCTATAGCCGACGTTTCGGACAGCGTTGCAGTGTCCATCATCAGGGCAGATCCGGTAGATCCGACGATTTGTCGTCGGATCGTCGGATCTACCGGATCTGCCCTGATGATGGACACTGCAATGCTGTCCGAAACATCGGCTATAGAAGGAGGTAGCGCAACAAGGCATAACACCCCAAAAACTAACAACGAAGATAAAATATCTTCTTCAAAACTTAACACTTGTTTTCGACAAATGTATAAATTTTAATATTTTTACGGGACTCTCCGATGGTTTGGGCATGTAGAGCGAATGAACGAGGAAACGAGTGTAAGGAGAATATATGATGCAAATGTGAATGGTAGAAGAAGTCGCGGACGCCCGAGGAAGACATGGCACGACCAAGTGAATCAGATACTCGAGTCGGGCCATGTGAAGAGTCGGAATAATAGAAGAGCATGTATGAGACGATGTATGAATGTGAACGAGGCAAAGAGTGTGTGCCAAAATCGAGTTGTGTGGGGGTCCGTCCGCTCTGCCTACCCCTGCGGGGAAACGGCGTGATGGTTAGTTAGTTAGTTAATATTTTTCAGCGCCAGATACTTGACGGAGCAGCTCGCGTTCATTCAAAGTTTTCTTATAGAATTCTTCGCAGCTCATAGTTTTAAGGTTGTATTGAATCATCAACACCGACCTGATCGAGGGTACAGATAATGTATGCTCTTTTGTCCACTGTGCTCCCATTAGAGAAAACATTCTTTCTACACTTGCGCTTTCAGCTTGGATAGCAAAATGAACTCGCAAATAGAATAGGCAATCTGGCGATTGTGAAATTTGTAAAAATGGTAACCCACATTTTATGAACCATCAATCATCATACTAAAAAATGCATCATCGTTCGCTACCACGTCCATACCGTTATGAAGTGCGTACTTGATATTTGCATATGTGATTAAAATGTCAGGACTTTTTTTGGACTGTCAGGCTTTTTGCCAGAACTTTTCAATTTTCTAAATGGTAACCCGCAGTGCACTGAAGAAAGGCGTCAAGACGGTGTATCTGTACTTACCACCTATGCACTACAGACTACAGCCTGTACTTGGTTGGACCTTCTGAGACCGAACTCGAGATTACCACTTATGCAATCACAGTATGTGAGTACGCACTCTTGTTTTGATCTAGGTCTAAAGCTTTCAGAAGAGAATATGTTTTTTTTTATGAAATATCATTACAAACGGCGCTTTATAAAGCTAAAAAAACCTTCTTAAAATAAGCCAAATGTAGTCAGTGTCACGTGCTGTGAAAATAATAATAATAATTGGCTAATTTATATAGCGCCCTTTTCGTGGAAATTCACCTCAAGGGCGCTGTACAAATACATATATAAAAGAATTAATATTCATCATCATTATCACTCTTGGCCCTACAACCCCTGGTGAGTCTTGGCCTCCTCAAGAGTCTTCCTCCACTCATCACGGTTTTATGCCAGCTCTCTCCAGTTTACAATCTCCAAGGTTTACAATCTTTGAGGACGTTGTCGCTCCATCTTAAACTTGGTCTTCCCAGGCTCCTTCGCCCTGTCGGTCTTGAATTCAGGTTCTTATTATGGTACCCGAACTACGCTTCCAGAAGAGTACCTATTCGAACAATGGTTGATGCTACATCATGACAGTACCTACTGCAAATTTCTTTCCTATCTTTGTATGTACAGTTATACAAGTTATCTATCTCTTTCTTATTGGACAATGAAATATTTCTTACGGCACCTGGTCTTATTTTTAAAAACTGATAGGGGGGAGGGGGGGACTAAGGGGCTAAGCGACCAAAGAGAGAGAGACGCTAAAGAAATCGCCTGAAGCAGCCGAGCGAAGCTTCGATAAACTTTCCGGTAATATCCGATGTCGATACCCATTTCAATTCGTTTTTGTTCACTTTACTCATACGAGTTAATGGATGTTATATTGGTATCCGGTTGAATAGTTTTTATTAGCGGGAAAAGTAAACAGGAATTGATCATTATTAAGTACCACCAAAACAAAATTAAAAATCTTCTTCGATCTTTGCAAAATCATTTTGTGGTGTCATTTTGATAGAAATCACTTTGTAAAACACCACTTATTTAATCAAAATTATTAACATGTTTCAAAACCAATGGTTTCTTCATCAGGATAAAATTAAAATGAAAGTTCATTAATTAGTTAAAATGAAGAAACCATTGGTTTCAAAACATGTTGATAATTTTGATTAAACAAGTGGTGTTTTACAAAATAATTTGCTAGAAGAAATTGTTGAATATTAACCATGCATTAAAAAAATAAATTTCTGGCTCATCTCATGAACTTTAGCGCTTTAAAATTGTCAATTATGTATAATATGTAAAAAAAAAAATTACAAGTTTCCAGATCGATTGTTCCCTTTGTTTCTATTGTCCGATAACAAAAAAAGAGCGTTAAAATTCGTCGAAGCCGGCTAGTGACTATTTATAGTTTTATGCGCCTGATCTACCATAAACCAATGGGTATAGTACACGCCAAACTGTAATACCGGCCTGATCTTTATTCGATCCATTGTCGTCGCACAGTTATTGACTTTACAATGAACATTAGCGAAAGAGAAAGATGCGTAAAAACAAACGTGCGACAGAGAAGGGCACGGGCGGGGAGGCATGCCGCTTTTCTGACCTTAAAGTCGCCTATTGCGACGATTTCTGCATCAAAGTCTGGCCGGTATTAGTAAGTTTGGCGTGTTCTATACAACTTATTGTAATTGATAGAAGAAAGAAAATAAACTGAATCGGGCGGTTAATACAGATTCCTAATGGACACATTCGCCCCACACTAAACTTCCCCAGAAGTCAGTTTAGTAAACTTGTTTGTGGCGAAGGCAACAACAACCGATTAATGCAAGAAACAAACGGTTCCGAGCTTTCGCAAACCAGTTCCCCGTTAGGAACTGTCCCCCTGCTCAGCAGGCAGCACGCCCTAGCGTAGCATTTATTAGTGTCTGGTCACTGGCACCACTAGTTACTAGTGCGTCTAGTGTCTAGTCAGTCAATAGACCAGCTATTTTAATGGCTTCTCCATGCTTTTATAGAAAAAAGTCTATGTAGCCACTCTTCTGATGTCTCAGAACACTTTTACTTGGTATGTATTTGTATTAAATAAATTGTGATAAAGAAGAAGAAGAAGTGTTTTCCTGCAAATTCCATCCTGTTGTGTTCTCGCACCACGATAGTGAGAAACACTTGGTATTCAACATAAAATGTTACGCTATTCAAAGTCAACTTTCTTAAAAAATTCCTCCACACAAACATCGCTAACATGACACAGGCCCTGAGGGAAATTATTTTCCTCAGGGACTCATGTATGGAACTAATGTAAAAAAAACAATAAAAAATACCCCGCCTTCCCTTGGACCGCATCACAAGAGCGCGCGGGGGTATTTGAAAAGAATAATAATTTTTCAGACAAATTTCTATTTTTTAAAGAAAATAATTTCAACATTTAATTAAATGAAGACAATGAAAGCGAAACTCAATCGAAAATCTGGAAACAGAAAAATCAGAAAAAGATATTGGCACCTCTGGGACTCGAACCCAGGACCTCTAGCTTTCCGGGCGAAAGGTGCCAATATCTTTTTCTGATTTTTCTGTTTCCAGATTTTCGATTGAGTTTCGCTTACATTGTCTTCATTTAATTAAATGTTACAATTTGAGGTTTTACTCAGAAAGTTAAAAATAAAAATTATAAAAATAATTTCATTCAATACAGCCGCAGAGTTGAGTTTTCCTTTATAAAAAAGTAAACGGTCAAAGTATTAAACGCTGTTAACTAATTAACATTAATTTATTATACTGAAGAGGAAGGTCGACCAGATGTTGTGTGCCGGCTGTGTAGATATTGTAGATGACTTGTGGATCAATAAATAATAAACCGCGAATTCTAATTCATCTGGTAATAAAATAAATCTGCGAGAACTAAATCAACTACATATATAGATATATAAATCAATATGTGTTTTTGTGTATGTGAGTTATCTATGCCTATGAAATGTTTGAAACTTTCAAAATACCTTCTTTCCACCCTCGCGAAGGTTTCTGGATTATTACAACCACACGACAAAACATCTGAAAATTTTTTTTAATCATTACAAAAACTCTTACGAAACTGTCAAAAATTTCACAATTTGAGATGACATTTTGCAAACCATCGTTGTTAAATGAAAAATCAATTTTCGAATATACTCTTTAAATTGATGAATTTAATCGTACCTTCTTCCCAAAATCGAATACTTTGAATCTAATCAAAAATTATATTTATTTTAAATCGGTTAGGTACCAAATTTGATTGATTGTTCTTATAATATTCCTACAAAAATGATTGTTTGTATTATATTAAAAATGAAATTTATATTAAAACATTGCAATAGGTGTCACGCGAGAATCTTAATGTACCGGAACTGATAATATTGAACGCGGTAGAAGGGAGGGGATCGCGGGAGAGGGAGGGATCATGGGAGGGGAAAAGGAGGCGGAAGGGGAACAGACGAATGGGAAAAGACACGCAGGGAGAAAAAATTTCTTTATTAAGAGCATTGCAACACATGCCGGGAACTCGCTAGTTCAATATAAATACAGCTCAGGTAATAATGAAAGTAGGTTGTGTTAGTAGTAACGAAATGCAAAGACAACTCTCACTGTTAAATGTTGAGTTTTTTATTGGCAGCTTTCTTTTCAGTTTCTTTATTGCATAACTTCAATGTCGTGTAGTTTTTGCCAAGTTGTATTATTTTCTAAGCATTTCGTAACTATTTAGTATTCGTTTCATATCTATGAAGTTATTATTATCCGGTATTTCGAATTTCTTCCGAATTATAACATATTATTTTACTTCACTATTTACAACACTTCTCTCCTTTTAGTGTCGCTATTTTTCGTTTCATCAAGTTTCAAATCTCAACGGTGCTCTAAAGAAGTTATCACTTCAATAACAGAGAGACTGGACGAGGGAGTCCCTTTGACTTCTCCAGCCGGACTCTCTCGACCCGTCGCCTTGCACCGCAGTGGGAGGAATGGATACACACGTCCGTCACTTCTAGATTCCTAACCATCCTTCATAACTTTTTCCTTCCCAGAACTTCCTTTTTATAAATAGACCTTCCACACAGCATCCCCAAAGATGACAACGAGGACAATGGTTTTCCTCAAAGCCTCCTGTGTGGAGCTAATGTAAAAAAAAAGTTTAGAAACTCTGCTTCTCACCTCCTATTTATTAATTCCCTTAAAACATATTATTTTCATTTTTATTTCAATCTTCTTAAAATATCTTTTTATTCTTTATTTCTCAGCTTTCTATTTATATTTTTATTTGTATTAGTATTTTTTTTTAGTTTTATTAAAACTTAAATATGTTATTTTTTTCTCTCCTCTTCTTATATTTTATTATCTGTTTATATAAAATAATATTTCATGTATGACTACCACAACACGGGCAATAAATAGCCTAGTATGGTAGTTAAAAAAATTGCCTAAAATGTAACATGTAAACATTTATGAAATAATAATTTAAAATATATTAATATATAAAATAGCGATACTCCGGAAATAAATCTTTATGTGGTTTTAAATATGTGTATTATTGGATCTTAAGGGGTCTCCACACGGTACTGCCGCAGTACGTTCTGCCGCAGAACTGACTAAAAATCGTATGGTCTGTAGTCAAA
Source organism: Limnephilus lunatus (assembly GCA_917563855.2). Classification (NCBI taxonomy): domain Eukaryota; kingdom Metazoa; phylum Arthropoda; class Insecta; order Trichoptera; family Limnephilidae; genus Limnephilus; species Limnephilus lunatus. Next base: position 4,806,052 of record OU830599.1, read on the forward strand.
ACCGCCAGCCGTATTGTTATTATTCACCATTCATTTTATTTTAAATAAATACGGCTGGCTGGTTTTGACTACAGACCATACGATTTTTAGTCAGTTCTGCGGCAGAACGTATTGCGGCAGTACCGTGTGGAGACCCCTTTAATATCGATGTTTGTTTGTTGAGGCACTATTTTTGTATCTATCTCCAGTCAAGCCAACTACCAAGTGACCAATGATCATTACCTCTGCCAAGGCTAAATACATTTTTTCTTAATATTTTTCTTTAAACGTTGATTCACTATTTCATACGACACTTGTCGAAAGATGACCAGCGCGTGTTGTAGCTAAGGCTGTGTGTGTGTGTAGTGGGGAGTGAGGAGTGTTTGCATTGTGCAACAACGACACTTTGCAAATCATGTCAATTAGCGGGTTTCTCTCCCAGTGGCGTAGCGTGGGTGTCAGCAGCCCGGGCGGAGGAAAATTTCGCCGCCTCCTTATTTAGGGTCTTCAATTTAAAAGACTAAAATATTTAGTCATTCTAAAGAACTTATCGACAAGAAAAATCATCCTTTTGTGTATTGTACAGGTTACAAAATAAATAAGGTCATGTTAATATGTTTAATACGACGGCCAGCGGTAGGTCTCTTGACTCGCAATCCGAAGGTCGCGGGATTGAATCCCGGCGTGGCCGTATGTAATTTTGATATAATATCGTATAATATTTGAATGATTTGTGTTATTTCGCAATCAATTCATTTAAAATAATGTATAGTATATTTGCGGCACGTTCAAGAGTGGAAGATACTCTCAGTATCGCTCTGGTGTAAGACCACCATTCAGACTTGAATCGTTGATTGAAATGGCGTTAGCCGTGTTTGGTGACCAGATCTGAATAGCCAGGTACTTCCCCACCTTCCTCTTCCCCATCTCCTCCCCCTCACCATCTTCAGCCTCACAACATACCCCAATTGTGGATGCCATAGTCTCACTGACTCCAGACGGGAGCAGCTGAGACTCTTGTGATATATTACTATAAAAAACATATATATAGTAATCACATTTATTACAAACATTCTTACACGCACACCACTTACATTGATATAACAGGTATACAAAATTTATGATTATACCTTAACGATATAATTTATAAGCACTAAAATCACAGTTTGGAAAGCTTATACATATATACGATTAAGTTCATGTGATTTGGAACACTTACGGACGATCCATAGATAAATGAAACTTTCTTAGAATTGTCAAACCATCACTCACGGACTTCCCTTAAGTCATTATTGCTTAATATTAGTCATAAACAATCCAAGCACAAAATAAAATAGGAGAATTCCTGTAATTCATTACAGACAGTGTTGCCAGTGGCTGCAATGAGCAAGATGTTATTATTATGCATTCATTTAAAGAAATCGGTCCGAATTGCCGCCCCCATTGCGCTACGCCACTGTTCTCTTCATCTCTGTGACACGGCAAGCGGCGTGTATTCTGTTCTTTAGTATTATACAACACACCGGCAAGACTCCAGCGAAGGCCAGCTCGGAGATCGGCTCGGGTGCTCAAATGGCTAGTCCAAACAATACACAAAAATAACTTGATTTACACGATCCGAGTGTCAATACGCACAACAGCTTATTTGGAAATCGTGCCGTTTGATTTTATTTCTTTTATGCTGACTATTTGGGTAATTTAGGACTGTGTGGAAATTTCTGTATGTATACAGACAGTCTGATATATTCACAGAGTAAATGAAGAATCTTTTGACGTCATTTAGATAAGCATATTGTGTTTAGGTAATTAGAGGCGATTATGGCAAAGCAACATCCCACGAACATCATCCTTAGATCACGAGGTTAGTCTACAGGAGGAGGTTTAGCGCCCGATACTCTGAAAGTGCGACCTTCTTGGTTCCTCAAATTTTGTTCAATCTTATAAATAGCCTATAACCTAACCTATTTAACCAATTATCTGTATTTCTTGGGCATTAACTATGTAACAATTTCTAGACATTCTCTTCTTCTTCAAAATTTGCAAAATCACTTTGTGTCACCATTTTATTAATGTAATAATAAAAAAACATTATTTTTACCACGATAATCTTTATTTAAAAAATAAACACGTTTCGAGAACGATGTTCTCTTCATCAGGACATTATAAGTATGATTTCCTACTGAATTAAGGATTGGACTAGTGCGAAATAGACTTTATTTATTTTTTAGATTACTTAATTTGAGTAAATTTCTTAATCTGATAAATATATAGATATATTTCCTAAAGCGCATATGTGACTGTTCTATTTCATATATTGATCTTCAATTACACCGAGGTTCATTTTTTTTTGTCGTATGATTTAATATGGTACATGAATTATTACAGACATCTTTGTCACATTTTTTGTTATGTTTATGTTTAAATTAGGGTAAATTCATATTCATATAAAACATATTCATTGAGAATATAAAGTGGTTTTTTTCTGCATTAATTGTAAGGTTGAAATTAGATTTGTATCGCATCAGTTTTTTAGAATTAGGATATCATTATTTGCATTTTACATTACGATTTTTGATATTATACATATATATATATTTTTTTACTTCTAATATTAACGAGTGTATATTAAGGTAGAACCTGCAGACAAGCAGCCATGTGGCAGCTTCGCGGGACTACCGATAAATTGTCTAAATTATATATTTATGTAATTTGTGTTTTTGTTGGAAATAAATAAAAAAAAAAAAAAAAAAAAGGACATTATATGTATATGATATTCTCTTCATCAGGACTGTAGTGTTTGTATCTATGAAATAGAAATAGTACATTGTCTCACGTACACTTAGTGGGGTGGCAACACTGTCAGAGATCAGTAGTTACCGCGTGTGATATACGGCGGGTGCGATGATTGCCTTCGCCGGGCTAAATGTAGTAATGAGCCAGTGATTAGATAAATAGAGGCCACTACAAGGACATCATATACATATAATGTCCTGATGAAGAGAACATCGTTTACATTTTGTTTGGAAGAGTTTTACTTTCAATGTATAATTTTAATTTTTCTGCTACCGGTTTCGACGCATCCGTGTCATTCATTAGCAAACTTAAAACTAACTTAAAATTGTTTTTTTTTACAAATACAGAAATGATTCGATTTAATTATGTGGAGGTTTTGGGAGGGGTGATTTTGGGGTAGGCAAAGAACGTGGGAGGAGTCAACATAACGGAATATTGTTAAGGTTAAACGTCACGCATGTTATAATCTACGCATTCACAGATAGCGTCAATAAAATTATTTAAGGTTTTTAATGCTTTTTGCACGTTCTGCTTTAAAATATTAAGGTAAATTAATTGTTCGCGATCGTACATATTTAATTAGAATATAAATAAATAGTTTTGTCCATAAACAAACCCAAATATTTCAAGAAAGGCTGAAAAATTCAATTTTGTATCGGTGGCTCAATCCAATATTGTATTTTTCAGCCTTTCTTGAAAGATTCGGGTTTGTTTATGGACAAAACTATTTATTTATATTCTAATTGGCCACTACAACACGGGCATGTGCCTAGTGTGATGGCCAAAAAATTACCCATTTTCTGTAATATATAAACTTTACTAAATAAAGAACATTAAAAAAAAAAAAATTAAATATGTACGATCGCGAACCATTAATTTACCTTAATATTTTAAAGCGTAATGTGCAAAAAACATTAAAAACCTAAAATAATTTGATTGGCGCCATCTGTGAATGCGTAGATTATATCGTACGTGACATTTAACCGTAATAAGGGTGATTTACAGGGTGCTTTTATTTTATTAAATAGAGGAGATGTACCGAATATGGCATACGTCCCTAATATGAGATGGTGGTGTTTCTCAAAATTTATCTAAGGAAAGCCTCTATAAAACCCAGCGTTCCCGATTCCCCACCGACCGACCTTGAAAAGGTAAGTACTCGTTCGGACGCCGAACACACCACACTCACCTGAGAGAGTGATTAAGTTTTAAAAAATTTAGTTTGTTTTCTTTACGTAAGTTTCACCTTATTTTTTCTCAAAAAATTTTCTCCACAAAATTGTCAATCTTTCACTGATAGACAATATTATTATTAAATTTTATGTTTTCATAATAATTTAAAGTTAAATTCAAGTAGATTTTACTCTACGCTTATATTGGTTTGTATTGATCTTGTTCCTAATATGGGATTTTTTGATGACCCTAATATGGAATACTATCTCATATAATGAAGAGTGTTTCCAATATGGAACTCTAAAATTCTTTTTGCTATTCTAGTTTGTATTTTGGCCTGTCGTAGTCGAAACAGTGTGAAACAATGTCGTAGAAGAAACAGCGGAAGACGTGGGACAAAAAAAAATTATAAAAGTCATGGAAGCTGTAAAATCGAAGACCGTGGGATATCAGAGACGAAGAGTGGATCCAATGTTTAGTTTGCCGCCAGTGATGCCATTTTGAGTGTTCGGGAGCCGATAATATTGATTTTTTATGTGATTATTGCATGCAAAATTTAAAAAAATCAGTGTATCCCATAATAGGAGCACTTTTTCAATAATCGTTTTTTCTATTGTTTTACCTTTCGTTTAAAATAAAGAAGTTTTTGTGTTTCTTTTAATACTTCGTTGACATATTAAGTTCCTTAACTATATTTCCGAAGATTTCAATGTAATACTTAATAAACGATTCAATTAAAATTAATCAGAGATTTTTTACCTAAGATATTCCATATTCGGTACATCTCCTCTACATTATTTTTTGGTTTATTTTTTGTTTATTTCTAAGGTTTCTAAAGCGCACCAATTGAAATATGTATTTATATTTGTATGTTTGATTTTTTTTCATGGCCATTGATATAATATATATAGACGAGACATTTAGCGAATAAATTGGTTCAACGGAATCGTAGGTTAGTACCTCCATTTCTCTATTAGTACAACAATATCAACAACAACCGTCGACCGTGGCTGGCGTGTGACGTATCAAAGTAGGATGGAAAGGGATGAAACCATGGGCTTGAGTAAAAGGAAAGGACGGTCTGACGGCCGAGCCTTTCGACGCGGTGGTTTCAGTTAGAATTCACTTTCCCGAAGCCCTGTTCGTGCATGATTTGAACACGAATCTCGGAGAATTATGTACTGGATAGCGCCTCTATAGTATATCTCTATGGTCATGGCCTGTCTAATAAATGATTAGCAAATTCGGAATAGTTATTATTTCGTAAACAGAGTTCATGTACTCTTATTCTAGTTTTAAAATTTCTAATAGTCATTCCTACATACTGTGCGTCACAATCATTAGATACCGGAAAATACCGGTCCGAGGCAATTAACCCTTAGATCGGCAACTTCATCTGCTATAGGCAGACTAATAGAACCCAAACGAAAGCCAAATACTAAGTTCGGAGATCGTGCTTTCGGAGTATCTGGGCCTAAGGCTTGGAATAGACTCCCTCCGGAATTAAGATGCATAAAAAGCCCAACAGAGTTTAGGTCCAAACTAAAAACCTACCTTTTCGGGCTCTCATACCCTTAACTTAATTTAAATATACCTATCTGAGAGTATCATACTTGTATTGCCTATGATATGTCTTAATCACACTTTTCTTACTGAATTAAAATTACTCGAATCCTTACACATCAATCTGTCTCTCGGAAGATCAAATCCTTGTACTACTGCACCGCCCACCATTAAATGTTGCTTTTATTTTCCAAAATACACTCATTAAAGTATATATTACATATTAATATTAAAATATTTTCAGGATTAAACAACAAGTGTTCACAATTATGTCCTCTGCGTGCGAACTCTATCTAAATTTCTTTAAATAGACAATAAACAGTGTTAATTTCAAGCGACCTCCCAGGTAAGTATGGTCCTGTATTAATTCATTTTTAGGCAGCATCGCGTTCATTGGTCAAAATATTGTACATATATTTTCGTATCGGTGATCAATGAACCGGTGTATGCAATTTTTAGCCATAAGTTGTTTTTAATTGTTTGTCTAGCATGTAGTCTTTCTAGATTTTAGGCGTGTATGGTAAGTTTGTACAGCGCCCTTGAGGTGATTTTTCGCAAAAACGGCGCTATATAAATCGTCCAAATATTATTATTATTATTATACATTCTAAAGTGTATATAACTTTTTTTTTAAAAATTTATTATAAACATCCTTGTTATTATACTGGGAGTTAGGGTGGATAGAATAATTGTGATTTTTCAATTTAAAAAAATTGGTCCTTCGTCAAAAAAGAGCTTAGTTACGAAACTTAAAAAAATGTTTTTGCCCTCCTGTAATATTAACGCATTTTTTCTATGGAATGTGCGCATATATGTATTTTTTTAATTGATACAAGACCATTATTTAAAAACATTTTATTACGTAGGCCTCAGTGAATGCTTACCCTAGCTGACACCCCCATGTAAGACATTAATAACAATTTATTACCTTCGTAGTTGGCAATTACAATGATTTATGGGACAGTGTTTCTGCATTGTTTATTGGTTTAATATTTCAATCCTATTAATTAATTTGTTTATTAGGTTTCCGATGGCATCTAGCTGATAGCTGATAGCTGATCCAATATGCCACTCTGGGGGCGACTGTATGCTGTGGGAAGATATTTCATAATATCCTGTAAAATAGGTTTTTCCTTACGACGCGTCGTACCGCATGCAGCTCGTAAATAATTCACCTTCTAAACTAGTTATGCTCTGAGGTTAACTTAAATACTACAATATATTATAACAAAACAAATAAAAAACTTTTTTCCACTTTAATTTATTGACCGTAACCGGTTTCAGCCTGTTAAGGCCATCTTCAGACTGGTACAAATTATTCATAACTCACGGTTTATATACACAAATATGGGGGAGGGGGATAGGGTGGTCTACAAGGATTTTATTCGAATATATTTTCTTACAATTGTTACTAATTTCTAATTATTTAGTTTTTTTTTCCAGTAGGCATAATTATCTCGGGATTGTAGCCTTACTTGAATAGTGTTTGGGAAAACCTTACAATTAATATGCATCATTAATGACCTAATTTTTATTGTTGTCAAAACGTTATTATATTTATGATGATATGGAATTTTGAAGGGACCCGTGTTTTACATTGGAGTTGGAATAATCTTAAAATGGTCATTATATTATAAACAAAATACATACTAATAATAATAATATTTGGCTGATTTATAAAGCGCCGTTTTCGTGAAAAATCACCTCAAGGGCACATATTATATATTAGAACATATGTTGAAAATTATAATGGCTATAGAAGCGGAGATTTAGCAAATGATTATAATTGTTTGTTCATTACAAAGTTGAATCTATTTTTTAAACGACTTCGAAAAGAAGAAGGTTATCAATTCGACGGTTTTTTTTTTAATGTTTGTTACCTCAGAACTTTCGATTGGGTGAACCGATATTGATGATTCTTTTTTTATTAGAAAGCTGGTGCTTCCCGTGTGGTCCCATTTTAATTGGGTCCAGTTCTGACAATGGGCTGATTTTAGTTAGTCGGGTTATTTCTAAGGATTCTAGCCTGTCCAGTTTATGGCCTTTATTACAAGTATGGAGAATTTTAACGTCTCGGTCTTTGTCAAACGAGTGTTTTCTTATAGGTGTGACGCCACATTCGACAATTCGCTTTTATAATTTTCATTTGTGTATATAAACCCAGGGTGGCCACAGGACCTGGAAAACCTGGAATTATCAGTGAATTTTACCGAACCTGGAATTATCAGGGAAATGTCAGGGAATTTCAAAAAAAATTTATAATATCAAGGAATTTCAAAAATAAAACTAAAGTCGTTATTTTGCGATTTGTGAAACCCAAAGTTGTGTTTTATTACTTTTACTTGCGACGCGCAGTGGGCTGAATGAAGAAAGAAAAACTCGAATTAATTCCTTGCTGACTAAATATTAATGCAATTTTTATTTTTTTGATCTTATTAATGAATTATAACTATTTTGGAGTAAAAATTATTAATTTACTCTTCTGTAGAAATTTCATTGTGAAAATATACAAATATCTAGGCAAATAAAACATATTAATTTTAAATTTTACATATTATATTTCACATATATAAACAATTAAAGACGGGCAATAATTAGGTACACACATATTTGAATTTCCAAAGGTGTTTGCGTTGTCGTTGGAGTCTAAATCATCACACAAATTTCCAGAACCGTTGAACGAATTTTTAGTAGACTTAAAACTTCAGTAGGTAATTAGGACCTTTTTTTGGAAGTGGTCGCAAAATGCAAATTCATTTCTTATTATCTCGTGAGTTTCTTTTTTAAATTGTAATCTTATTGGTCTGAAGTTCCTTGTAGGTGAAGACCGTAGGTTTAGCTATATAATAGTCTTGCTTCTTGAGTTTCCTTCGCTCTAGAGCTGAAGTGGCACCTACGACGTTGTAGGGAGATTCCAGTCATCATGATATTCTCCATCACTATACCTTTACTTGAAGTGACTGTGACTACCATAACCATCTCAGCCCCATTTATACATTTGTGAAATCTCATTTCTGCTGCTAACTGGAGTTCATCAAGAGTGCGAGACTCTAACATATCATGCACTTTTTTCTTCCTTGATCTAGAACCACTTTCTTGAAATACTTCTATTGGTCTACCCAAAGATTTGGAGACAACTGTCATTTCTGACAACCACTCTAAATTATGTTTTTCAAACCTCACAATAATAACTTCGGCTTTTTCTCCATTTCTTCACCGATTGCAGTTAAAAATATTGTTTCATGTGATATTTTTTTAGTATCTCTTCTAATGTTAATGTTTTTTTGTTTATTTGTCTATTTTTGTCTGGTCTTTTCATTTATTCACAAATTTTCTTCAGGCGAAACATCATAAATTTGTAACAAGTGTATTTTGTTTTTAATGGATTATTGGGATGCAAAGAAATAATAAATGCTATAGATGACGGAATTCCCTTTATTATTTATCTAACGAACGATATCCCCTTATATCAAATTAAACATATCAGGGAAAAATGTAGAAACTGCCCTGGAAAACCTGGAATTATCAGGGAATTTTGAAATCCGTTTTTTGTGGCCACCCTGATTAACCGTGAGTTATGAATAATTTGTACCAGTCTGAAGATGGCGTTTACAGGCTGAAACCAGTTACGGTTAATAAATTAAAGTGGAAATAAGTTTTATATTTGTTTTATTATAATATATTTTATTTAATATCAGTGTCAAAAATAGAAATATTAAATACTATCTACACCTACCTAATGAAAATTAATTTTTATTTGATTTTGAATTACGTTACTTTGGCCGGATTTGATACTAAATATAATATGCAATTCATCTTAAGAACATGGAAAAATTAGTCATTGGCTACACGTTCAATATTGTCACAATATTGCCTATATACATATTTGCAATACGAAAAACATATGAAGCACTTGTCCGCAGCATCCTGGAATACAGCTCCATTATTATTTTTTATTTTTATTTGAATACCGCACAAGAGTCCCAACTGCTCCCGTCTGAAGCCAGTGAGACTATGGTATTTCCAATTGGGGTATGTTGTGAGGCTGAGGGTAGTGGGGAGGGGAAGGAGATAGGGAAGAGGAAGGTGGGGAAGTACCTGGCTATTTAAATCTGGTCACCAAACACGGCTAATGCCATTTCAAGCAACGTTTCAATTCTGAATGGTGGTCTTACACCAGGGCGATACAGAGAGTATCTTCCACTCTGGAACGTGCCGCAAATACCTATACTAAATATTATTTTTAATGAATAAATTGTGAAATAACACAAATTAATCAAACAAAATTTATTTGCCACGCCGCGATTCGATCCCGCGACCTTCGGTGTGCGAGTCAAGCGCCTTACCGCTGTGCTACGCCGGCCTTTGGGCCCCCTCTGCATATCCTAGAAATAGATAGAGCACAAAAAAGGTTTATGCGTTACCTGTATATGAGGGAATATACATACTACCCATTCCTCTATCCGTTTTTTTTTCTTTACAGAAATACTAAATCTTAATACCTTAGAAGCCCGCCGAAAAATATTTTTGTGAAAAAAATGTTTAAGCTGATCTCCGGTACTGTACTGATTCCACCTATTTTGAAGGAGATTACCCTATATGTCCTTAACGCGTATACTCGTGGGAGATCCCACGCACTTTTTTATGCTCCGAAAGCAAGAACTTCTTCCTTTCAGAATGCGCCATTAAACAGAGCAATTCAACTGCTTAACGATTCTGCATTGAGCATTGACATCTTCAATGTTACCTATAAAGAGTTAAATAACTATCTTTTGACATACGTCACAACATAGTGATACTGCCCCCATGGACTTCTTTTTTTTTCTTTTAAATTTTGTAATCTTCTCCGTAATAATTTGGAGTATAACTGTTTTATGAAGAACCTGAAAAAAAAATAATTTTTATCACGATCCATGAGTTCACGATACGGAATTTAGGAATCTAGACATCTGTGATCCATATTGTGATCCGTCAATACGCTAGCTCACACGTTCAATAAATATCAAGATATTTGATAAATATTAACGGATCACAATAAATATTGAACATGTGGGGTTCGCCTAAAGAAAGTGATGGCAAGAACAGCTACGTAGGCACTTACGGGTAACTATTATTTCCAAAGCGACGCGAATCGCATCTGCGACACGCGCTCGGTAGTATCTAATATTTAAGTTCATAATCAGTTGGTAATACTATTTTCATAATGAGAATATAATCAGTGTGAGATTCGATCTCTGGGAGAGTTATGGACTAAGAATTAAGGAGCTATGCACTCATAAAAAGACACATTTTTTCCATTTGCAAAGTATGACGTAAAATACGGAAGCGCCGGCACCATTCGCCATTCGTTAGGCGCTTTTAATATAATTAATATTCCCACGTTTACGCACAGCGACTGTAAAAAAGGCAATAAACATAAACAGAATTAAAAAAAATCTTAAATATACTTAATATGTAAGAACGTAAATAAATAGACAAACCGAAGTATTGTCGTCACAAAACACGTGCGCGGATCTTTTTTTTAATGATTTTATTTAAACTAAAATTAAAATTCTGAAACATCGCTTTCCCAGATAATTTATTGATTTGTTTTACTGCATGATTTGAAATGTGTGTTGTAGATATACTACAAAATATTGTTTAAAAATTAAACAAATGTGCCAACGACCTACGGTAAAACCTTATTGTACTAAAAATAAACATATTTTCTCAAAATTTAAAACATAGCTTTACTAGATAAAATAACAGTTTTTCGAAGGCAATTAATAATTTTTTGTGGAAAAGAGTCAATAAATCTAAAATTTGATTTAAAAATGACAAATTTCCAGTTTTGTCTGGTTATTCCCAATAAACGGCGCGCGCGGTTCACAATCAGAAAACCAGAATTGAGATTTAAGGCAGTGTTACGTATAACCGCAGCCTTGAAGCTGGAGCGTGCGATATTAACGTTGGTATTTCTATAAAATTTACGCTACGATTAGTTGTTTTGGTTCCGCGAGATCGATGACCACCACAAGGCAGTAAGTAGGCAGTGCGGTGTGGTAGGTTGTAACTTGCTACCAATAATAATATATAATTGGACTTGACACTACCGGCATACCGGCAATATCGCATTTACCGATAAGTCAATTAGCCAAGTTTGATTTCCCCGGTTTAAAGTAGGCTCCATCTAACGAAAACCCAACTCATATAAGGACACGGGTGGAATAAGAGCGTACGTGAGAAAACAGCCCTCAAAGTTTTTACAAAGGATTCATTATTTTAATTTTTTTTCTTTATTCATTGCTTTGATGTTTTTTTTTACATTAGCTCCACATGAAATGTAAAAGATTATTGGAATCGGACGGGAGAGCCTTTCGACGCGAAACAACTTACTGGAAACTGGCCGCGAACCATTATGTACACATGAAATGTAAAAGAATGTAAAATTATATAAAATAACATAATATCCTGTCGCACTAGTTGGTTGGCTTTTCGAAACAACTAATATAGGTCTCATAAAAATCGCTGTGTCTCCCTTACTATATCGAAAAATATGATCTAAATGATGTTAGAAAGAGAAAATACCACGCTTTATATTCTAATCTAAAAAATAAACACAAAAGATGTACACTGTACACCTTTATGAAACAAAAGTTTCGGATCGTAATTTTAAATTTTATTTATTTTTACATGGAACAACAAAAAAGTGAGATGACAATAACGTTTTTAATACATTTGTCTAATAAAATATATATGTGTTTTATTTTTTCGTTTCAGAAATTTTTGTTAGAAAAAACGTAAGATGGGCCATTTTTAAAACTTTCTTATGTTCGCATGCAAAATTTTAATATTTTAAAAGTTATACGTTTATTTGGAATTATAAAATTTGAAAGCATATGCATATATATATTTCGACAACTGCATTATATTTTGTGACTGAAAGTTTTTGAATTGTATTAAAAATTCTCTTCTAGTTGTGTTTTTGAAGGCGTTTTTATGGCACCACGCCATAAAACTCACCATTAAATGAAGAATTATCACCCCCTCCCTAATATTCCATGTCTATGGAATCCAAGGCCATTTTGTATGATGGTGTGTTAAAAATTCTACCCAAGAATAAGCCATTTTACTCAAAAACAGCGAATAATCCCCTATCGTTCTTATTCCACCCATGTCTTCAATTGTGAAAGTATAAATAGTGTGCTAGCAAATAAGATAAAGTATTCAGCGTCTACTTGACTATCTGGTAGAGGGTAAGCATAAGGTGCTTTGTAAAACAAAATAATAAAAAAAATATCCCAGAAAAAACAAAATTACATTTTGAATCTGATAGTATTATTATCTCATTGATCGTACAGTTTGGATTGTTGTAAATGGAAGTGGGGCCCTTTGTTGTTTTCAAAAAGAACCGTTGTAGTTTTCAAACTATGAGAAAATGTCAAAAAGAAAAAAAGCAAATCTTGGAAATTCTCAGTTTTAAAAACTTTTAGATAGGAGTGTTTTTCCAATAAGTATCATAAATTTTCCAACATAAAAAAATTTCCAAACTTCGCATAGCAAAATCAAAAAGATAAATGTTTTCATAAAAATTTCAGACCCATTTTCCGAGCTAAATTTTTCCATTTTTTTCCTAAAATAAAAAATTCCCAATATGGAAAATTTTCAAGAGGGAATAACCAGACAAAACCGGAAATATGTAATTTTTAAATCAAATTTTAGACGTATCGACTCTTTTCCACAAAAAAATTATAAATTGATTTCGAGAGACCGTTCTTTTATCTAGTAAAGCTATGTTTTAGATTTTGAGAAAATATGTTTATTTTTAATTATCTACAATAAGGTTATACCGTAGGTCGTTGGCAGATTTGTTAAATTTTCGAACAAAATTTTGTATTATTATTTTTTTTTTTTATTTAATATAAGTATGTTTTTACAATAATTATACATTTTTTTACATATTGAACAGATTTGTAATATTAATGTAATAAAAGCCTTTCTTCACCATAAAGAGACAAGGCTCTTGTGTTTGGTGAGTGAATTCATATTCATACTCAATTATGTTATCAATGTTATCATTTGAGTAGGTGAATAATAATATTGCAACTATTAACAATAGATATAGTAAGAGAAACTTGAGATGTGTCGATTAACAGATTTAAATGAAGTGAAATAGTAATGTAACTCTTATAGTTGTTTCAGGTAATTTTTTTAATTTAGTTTGGAATTTACTTTTATTTTCAAATTATATAATCATGTAGTAAAATAAATCAATAAATTATTTGAGAAAGCTACTTTTCCGAATTTTAGTTTTAGTTCAAATAAAATCATAAAAAAGATCCGCGCCCTTGTTTTGTAACGAAAATATTTCAGTTTATCTATTTATTCACGGTCTTACAAACTAATATATTTAAAGAAAAAAATAAAATGAAAGACAGATAAAAGCTGAGGGATTTTATAACGCCAGACTCACCGTTTAATACATTTTTTTCTTGCAATATTTGAAAAGTTTTGTGTGTTTTTAAGATGTAATTTTAAATTATTGGTTACTTTCTGGAATACATTTTTGTTTTCTTTTTAAAGTTGTGTAATCAAGCTTTTCTTTTTTTGTGGAATTTAATTCCCTCCGCTTAAAACAAATCATGTCTTCTCATAAAATCAAAGAAAAACGTAATTAAAAAAAAAGAAATATAATATGGCTGTAGAAAAAGAAACGTGCCATGACAAAAAAAATATTTTGAACTTTCGTCTCGCGCAAACCGATAAAGAAAAAGATAATTATTTACGGTCTTACAAACTAACATATTTTTAACAAAAATTAAATTTTTATTTTGCTTAGACATTATTAAAAAAAATATAAATACTTATGATCAAAAATAATTACAACAAGTACATAATTTTAATAGTTTTATCATCACGAGTTTGAGCATTTTTGTATGTAGGTATTTATCAAAGGAAATTTTGAATGAAATAAAATCGATATTGAGTTATTATGTTAAAATTTTGGTATGGAGAATAATTAATCCTTCTCATCGGAACCGTCCTGTAAAGGGTACGATCGCAAGATCATCGTTCGACGAAACTTAAATTCTCGGCCGCTGGTTAATGGCTCTTAACTTTTATTTACTTTACATAGTTCCGTTTTCTATTGGACGGGCATTGTAAGAAATGTTCATCTCGTGTCTGCCACCATTCGCATGAGTCGCAATGGTCGCGATTCCGTACCGGAGCAACGACACTCGGCACAATTTAATGATTTCAACCTTTGAAATATTATAATCAAGCGCGCAGTTGAGATGACAATAATTCTTGTATGCTAGTATGTAAGCGTCCTTCGCCGTATGCATCAGAATACACTGAATACAGACTCGCGCTATCGCCGACGCCGACGCGTGGCCTAGAGGTTGATAATATGCACGCCGACGGCGAAGAAGGTCACTAGTTCGTTTCCCCCTATAGCTTATATTATGGTTTTGCGGATAATGGATAGTGCCTACCAATATAAATATTGTAATGCTTTGTTCTTTCCTGCTCTTAAATCCCCACCCGCTATTTCCATACTGATTACGTGCAAACGATTTGCTTTAACGAGACGAGCCCGATACGTGTACTTAACCCCTCAGACTAATTGGTTCGCTTTTCGGAACAACTCATGTAGGTCTCATAGAAATCGTTGCCTCCCCTACTATAAACGGTGTTAGAAAGAGAAGACACCACACTTTATAAACAAATATAAAAATTAACTACAAAAGAAGTAAAATTTATAAAACTAACTAACTAACTAACTAACCATCACGCCGTTTCCCCGCAGGGGTAGGCAGAGAGGACGGACCGCCACACAACTCGATCTTGGCACACACTCTTTGCCTCGTTCACATTCATACATCGTCTCATACATGCTCTTCTATTATTCCGACTCTTCACATGGCCCGACTCAAGTATCTGATTCACTTGGTCGTGCCATGTCTTCCTCGGGCGTCCCCGACTTCTTCTACCATTCACATTTGCATCATATATTCTCCTTACACTCCTTTCCTCGTTCATTCGCTCTACATGCCCAAACCAGAGAGAAATTTATAAAACCTTTATGAAACCAAATTCTCGGGGGAATTGAAACCTTGTGAATTTTTTATTAATTATTTTTACATGGAACCACAAAAAAGTTTGGTGACAAAAACGTTTATAATATATTTGTCTAATAAAATATCTATGTATGTATTTTTATTGAATTGAAAACTTTTTTTAATACCGGTGTGATTTGAAATTCGAAGAAACGAAAAGGCGACACTAAAAAAATACAAACATAGATAGATATACATCTGTAGGATTTAGCCTTAAACCCTTTTCCTTCCCAGAACTCTCCTCTCCTTCCTTTCCTTAAAAATACCCTTCACAGAGCATCCCCAAAGATGACATGGGCCCTGAGGGAAATTATTTTCCTCAGGGTCTCCTGTGTGGAGCTCAGGTAAAAAAAAGAAAGCCTGCTCGAGAATGAGATAGAATAATCAGTTTTCTCTGTGCGGTGCTTCGTAGCCTCTCCACTCCTGTCTACTTTAGTTTTTTGAAGGTTTCACTTCTATCGTGTGTGAACAGCACATATGTTTTTTTAAATTTCATTATCAGTAATTTTAGTGAGAAAAAACGTAAGTTAAGCCATTTAAAAAAAAAAATTAGGCCTATGGCATCATTTTAAAGGTAGTTTTGTGGAAGTAAAACCTACGTTGTATAATGTTGTATATCAAAATTAAGGAACATGGTTTAATTAGTGGGAATACAGAGAGAAAACGAACATCTTATGGCTTCAATTAGAAATACTTCAAAGCTAAGAAACTGAAGGTAGTATAACTGAAAATTGTATTTATCCAGAAAAAATATTATTAAGCCTGTTTTTCAGCCGTTGAAACAGGTTTGTGGAAAAATGTTGCAAGTTGATCTGAAATATCTCGAACGTAAATGGTATGATTTATTCATATCGTTGTTTGCTCGTTATGCTCAAATACACCAATGACGCGTGTAAATTCATGTTAGAAGAGCATGTTGTTTTTTGGAAGGTACGAAAAGTAAAAAAAAAAAAAACATTTTGTGGAATAACGATGTATGTGAAACTTTTTATATACAACATTTTTCCACTAATTTAGCATAAAATCTTGTAAGTAATTCTAATTTAAATGTCTTTCTTCACGACTTTGTATATAAAACTCTTAAAATTGTAAGTTAATTTTATTTTATTTAATGTTATGAAACAACTGATTTCGTTTTTCAATTTTTTTCGGAAGAAGAATGTTGTTCTTAATATCTCTTAAGGCTCCGCATCCGGGCTCAAAAAGAAGAAGATGGAGAGATATGAAATTACGAATGTTAGAGGAGTGCGCTAATATTTGAAGCGATAAAATAGATGCGAAAATTGCGAAAATGTTTAATAAAACACGACTCGTTTAGAATAGAGCAAAAATCTCGTGGAATGTATCTTAAGTATCATTTAAAGAAACATTGTGATTTTTTTCACATAGCTGAAACAAACGTGTTTATAATAATTTTCGGAGCATTCTTTGAGATTTTTTTTTTCTATCGAGGGAATTTCATATAATTTGCGTGTCGGCGTGAAACGCGTCTAGATCTTCGTCGAGATTTTTATTTTCTATCGAGGGAATTTCATATAATTTGCGTGTCGGCATGAAACGCGTCTAAATCTTCAAAAATAACACATATTTTTTTAAGATCTTAAAAACTTCAAATGCTTAAGGGAGATATGTAAGAAATCGGTAGAATTTCGGGTAGCGGCGGCTTAAGTGCTTGTTATATAACATAGTATAACTTTTGAATATTTACCGGCAAAGTAATCCTTTGAGAGGACATTGTTTGTAACTTTTTAAATAAACATTAATAATAATTAATCAAGCAACGTCACCAGTCATCAGGCTGCCCTCGGTAGGTAGGTACTTAATTATTGCTTTCCTATCGTTTATACGCTGTCTGCCCTGAAGAAGGGCGGTGCACCTATTCAAAGTTATTTCTACAATTTGTTCTTGATTTGGATTTAAACTAATTATTCTTGTTGTTTAATAAAATGATTGTGTAAACTATATAATTATTTATCAATGAAACATTCTAACGAGTCAAAGACCCCAAAACCGGCTCCGCCTATCTTTTTTGCACTCGACGGGGAAATATGTGGTGACCCCGGAACGGGACTATATAACACAACGGAGAACAGAAAGTCAGCGCCCTGCCTGTATATAGCTTTCTTAGCCATACAAAACCGGAAATATGTCATTTTTAAATAAAATTTCAGCCGTGTTGACTTTTTTCCACAAAAAAGTATAAATTCTACTGCGTGTGAATTACACACTCTATTTTTTTTTTAAACTTAGCTCCACCATGAGGTTTCTGAGGAAAATAATTATTCTCAGGGCCTATGAGGTCCTGAGGAAAATAATTATTCTCAGGGCCTATGTCATTTTATTTGCAGGCAAAAACCCATTTTGGTATGAAAAATGAAACAAAGGACGTCGAATATATCTACTATTTTAATAACAATATAAGTATGCTTGATATAACACTGCTTGCCTGCTGTTAAAAGTCATGTCCATGAGAGATTCTTCGCTGAACATGAATATTTCATAAAGCGCCCCACAGTGTAAGTAATTATTGTAATATTATTTAGGTATAGTATACGTTCGTAAACTGATAAAATCCTTCCTGGGTTTGTGTTCAAGGATATTCGTGGGGGGGGGGGTTATTTAAATAAAAGGCAGGTGTGGGAAGCGGGCACCACCGGCAGGCAGTAACATTTTGTTGTGATTTTTGTTAATTTAACCCAAACTCTGGCGGAAACAATCTTAGTTGATGCAGGTTTCGGCCTAAACCGCTGTAATAGGCCGTCAATCGGAAACTGATAATATCTGGGGCACAGGTGCCGGCCATGTGCAGAATTATTATTTTTGATGATATACCTATTATGATGTAATGAAGATGGCGTATTCAAGATAGTCCTGAATGAAAGGATATATTATATAGGTATTGTCGGAACATCGTCTAAGGTAGGTCTTCTTCTTCCTTGCGCTGTCCCAATTCATTGCCTAGGTAGGCTGTTGGGGTCGGCTCTTCTCGTTCTCAGGTTGTAGCTTCTTCGGTTCTGAGTATCGCCTTCATCCAGGCCGTTTCTCCGAAGTATTTTGGAGCATTGAGTCATCCAGGAGTTCTTTGGTCTTCCTTTGGATGACTGTCGATGAAGCTCCATAGACATTGCCTGCTTCACTGTGTGGTCTGATGGTCTCCGTTTTATGTGCCCATACCATCTCAACTGTTGTTCCTCCAGCTAACTGTTTATGTCCGTGACACCCAGGCTACCACGAATGCGCGAACTTTTAATATTATCTTTTAGTGATACTCCTGCCCACCATCTAAGCATTTGCATTTCTGCTGTTTCGAGTTGCCTAGAGTAGGAGTTGTACACAGTCCAGCATTCGGAGCCATACATTATCGCGGGTCTAACAATAGTCTGGTATATCATCTAAGGTAGGTACCTATATAATATCACAACACTAGTAGGTTGTATGTTGTATGCACGCCGTTTTAAATCTACGTTTATTTTCCTGAATATGAAAAGTTGCTAGTTGTATACAGTGTATTACACTCATGGAAGTCTTGATACGACACGTATGCTGCGCTCTTTTTGTAACCTCGTGGAGTCCCTCTTTCGGTAAACTCTCGGTGGTCCTAATTTTGTTGGTGACTTGTGGAGGTGCTAATTTGGTCATGTTAAGAGTCAGTACAACAAGAGGGATATGCATGAGACGATGCATTGCTGAAGAAGACAGAAGCAGACGTGTCTCGTGATAATACAATGACATCACCTACTGTATCCACCAGTACCTACTTGGTGACGTGGCAGTCGTGCGGTCGATCCCTACTATTAATAGCATATCTTATCATTCTTGAAGCACCCATTAAACCAACCATTGTATTATGAATCCATCAAGGTTTTTCACAGGACTTGACAGGCGCGGTGAGCGAATGTCTTCAAATGAAGGTGATATGTTCTCACAAATCATCATCATTCTATCAACAACTATGCCTATTCCAGTATTTATACAATGAAGTTTAATGATAATGATTACATAACGTTTTTATATCCAAAAAAAGTTTCAATAGGGAAGTAAATCATTAAAATAGTGTGCACCCAATCCAATACATATTCATCGGGGCTAAATCCACAGAACTCTTTATAATATTGCTCAAGTAGTTAGAAAAACAACCCATTTGCTGAAATCTTTTTATTTAAATGACGTTATTGTGTAAATATTATTTGTTTATATCATTATAAATGATTGGATGGTCCGATGCTCTGTGGGGAACCCGCTTGCACAGCGCGGGTGTAAACTGTGTGCCCTAAAGTTAAAACTTAGACTTACGGATTTCAATACTTCGTTTGTATGGAAACACTATGATATGAAACTATGATATTATTTCTTTTTACAATAGCTCCACACAGGAAGTCCTGAGCAAAATATTTTCCCTGAGGGCCTATGTCGTCTTTGGGGATGCTGTGTGGAGGGTCTTTTAAAGTAAATGAAGGAGAGGAAGTTCTGTGAAGGATAAGGTATGATAAGGGTAGAAATCCGGGGGTCATTGAGTCCAGAACGTTAAAAGGTCTCCCTCAACCAGTCTCTCCCGATTCGGCCTGCCACGCAGCTGGTGGGCAGAACCACCTTCCGCCAAGAACCGGACAAACCTCACCCAATGATCCCGGTCACCCCTGCTAAGTCACTAAACATAGCGAACCACTTGGGGTGACCTATGGCAGAGGTGTTGGTTATCCAATAAATGGTTCCCGGGGCGGCGGTACCCATACCCGCCTTTCAAATTTATTGATAGACTTTCGTTTTATACAGGGTGCGGCAAATCAAACAGTGCAGTTTTGAAAGGCTATTAAAAAAAAACGGCGACACTTACAGAAAAGGGGTTTATTTTATTATATTCGGTTCATCATGCCGTTTCATGCATCAAGTCTTGAAGATGGCATCAGAAAGATGGTGGCCTCCAGCAGCGATACATTGATGAAGGCGATTTCTAAAGTTTTCGACTGCATTTTGGCACATCTCGATGGGCATAGCGGCGATTTCCTCCCGAATTCGATCCTTGAGTTCTTCCAAGGTGTGAGGCCGATGTTTGAAAACTTTCTCCTTCAGATAGCCCCAAAGGAAGAAGTCGCAAATGCCTAAATCAGGTGAGCGCGCGGGCCACCCCTCAGAGAGGCGAGGAGCGCAGGCAACATCTGTTGCAGTTTCGTCATTGAAACTCGATCAGTATGGGCCGTAGCACCATCCTGTTGAAACTAAATGTCTCCCAGATCTGTTTCTACCGTTATTTCTTCCAATTGAGGTTGAAAAAAAAAATTCTAACATGTAAACATAACGTTGAGCGTTGACAGTCACGGTTCATCCATTCTCCTCAAAAAAATACGGCCCATCACCCCAAATTTGGAAATCGCACACCACACGGTCACATTTGGGGAGAGAAGAGGTCTCTCGTGAAGTTGCCTTGGGTTATTTTCAGCCCAGAACCGAAAATTTGGTTTATTCACCGCTCCACATAGATGGAAGTGGGCTTCGTCACTTCGCCATTTTTGGTTATTTTCAAGATACGTGCGGACGGCAAAGCCCCGGTGTTGTCCGGACCAAACCATGGCAATGGCTAAAAACTGCATGACCCTCCCGACACAATGAGACCACTCCCAGGTTTCTACTCCCACCACACGGGATGTACCGACCTTTCAAAACTGCACTGTTTGATTTGCCGCACCTTGTATATGTACCTACATTTGACAACAATTAATTATTATTATCAATTACCAATTATTTTATTTTTATTTTTAACTTAATGAGTCAAACCTCAAATTGTAATATTTTAACTAAATGAAGACAGTATTAGCGAAACCAATCGAAAAAACCAAAAAAAAAAAAAAAAAAAAAACCCGTACCTTATATTGTATTTTACTGATTTTGTTTTATCTATGCATTTCTTAGTCCATCTCATTAGTCCATCATGGAGGAAACTTTATTTTAACTTTTTGAAACCCAAAGTACATAAATCAAATGAGTCAATGAGTTATACAAATTCATAAAATGTTATAAGACATGTTTCTGTGAAATATTTGTAAAGTGATTCTTCATATGTTTGTATCTGTATGTTGCTTCTGTGAAATGTTTTGTAAATTTTTTATTCATAAATTGTGTCTACATATTGGGTTGAGTTGGGTTTAACTTCTCAAAAGTACCAATTGGCGATCCCTTAATGAGTTTTGATAACTCATGGGAGTGCAACTTCGTTGTATGTTTTTAATAATAAAAAAAATAAAAAAAAAATAAAAATCTAATCAGAAAAAGATACGAGTTCTTGGAAGGTAAAAGGTACGAGAGGTGGGTAGGAATCTGGGGTTCAGTGTGTCCAGGACACCCACCGCCAAGACCTAGAAATACCTCCCCCATGAACCCGGGCATCCCTGCTAAGTCACCTAATCTAGCGAACCACTTGGGGTGACCTACGGCAGAAAGAGAATAACTGAAAATCGGAATAAAAGTAATAACGCAACCCGACCTAGTAACACTACTCTGCCACTTCTACTTCTAAGGATGACCCGACAGTATGCCCCCGAATTTACAATTATTTTAAAATTATATTTTTTGTGCAATTTTTACCAATATCAAACCTAAAATCGAGTTCAAATTTTTTAATAATAAGTTGGTATGATATCCATATCAAACGAATCTATTTACAGTGTCGAGTTTTTATACTTTGCGCTGGTATATATATATATATATATACAGTACCTATATAGAGAAGTAGTTTTATCCTTGATGCATTTCAATGAAAATATATTTTATATCTACTTTTTTTATTCGGCGGTACATCTTCTCTGCACAACACTTGGTTATATTTTGTGTGAGTAAGGCGGAAGTAAATTTTTAAATCATCCCCGTAGAAAATCATTCAATGTAGGTGCAGCGCTTTTCCAGAGATGGCGCTACTTCTGTCCGCAGGTCGTACGCGGTAACCTCCAGTTACCAGGTAAAGGCTTCGATTTTCCCTGATTTGATAAAAGGGTGCTCGTCGCTTTGATGGCGCGTTAACTGAAAGGTTAGCGGGGTATGACTATCAAGACATATCCAGCACACAATTTTTTTGAAAAAGGGCTGTTGGCTACCCAAACGTACCGGCGCCCTTACTCAATTTTCACAGATTAGGCAACAATATATTTTCATTTTGTTATCCGGATCCGGGTATCGGTACTCGTACTCGGTACCGCCGCCCCGAGGATCATTATTGGATGTAGGCCCCAAGCGGTTCGCCACGTTTGGTCTTGGTCGTTTGGTGAATTAGCAAGGATGTCCGGGTTCATGAGGTGAAGTTTGTCAAGGTCTTGGCTGCCAATAAATCTGTCCATCTGCTGCGTGGCGGGCCGGATCGAGTGGTTGAGGGAGGCCTTTTGACTACTCCAGCCAGAATCCCTCAATCCATCGCCTTGCACCGCAGTTGTAGGGATGGAATTATATGTCTATCACTCCTGGACACACTGACCTCCAGATTCCTACCCACCCCTCATACCTACTTCCTTCCCAAAACTTCCTATCCTCACTTTCCTTAAAATAACCTTCCTACTTCCTTCCCAAAACTTCCTATCCTCACTTTCCTTAAAATAACCTTACACACAGCATCCCTTAAGATGACGTAGGCCTGAGGGAAATTATTTTCTTATAAACCCAGAAAAAAATAAAGTATGAAGCCTTTATGTTACGTGTGACAGGGACGGGGGGGGTCAAAAAATCATGAAATTCGTGTGACGTAATTTATGGATGGCCCCATAAATCAAAACAGGCGTCTGGTGTCACTCGAGAATTTTCTTTAGGAGGTTATTGTTAGCGGCCCGATTCTGTATTTTTCGCAACATGGTGCAACGCCTTAATAAAGATTATTTATTTTTCCTGTTTCAGATCGCAGCATCTTCTTCTGGGACCTGAAGGACCCGCAGGCCAAGGCGCGCAAGTCGGTGCGAGTGAATGTGGAGTATGACCACGCCACGCACGTGGCCTGGAGTCCTGACGGCAAGGCCTACATCATCCACAGGGGCAGCGACAACTGCATTGAGGTCTACAAAATAGACAAGAAGACTCACGGCCTGCCCTGCACCACCTCCAAGGCTCTCACCTTTGACAAGGTATATACCGTCATTCAATCTTTATCTGTATTTTATTATTACAACATTTTGCTACTACTACAGTTGTTACAACGAAACTTACATTGGTAATAATTAGACTAAATAAACAATAACAACCCTTCCTTTGTTAGCTTGGAACATAAAATGAATTAGTGATGGAGTGGAGGGTACAATTTTTTTTTTACATTAGCTCCACACAGAAGGCCCTGTGAAAAAAATATCATTCATTAAATCCAGTGTCTTCCGACTCGGCCTTCCTCGCAGTTGGCGTTCAGATGTGTCCACCACCAAGATCCAGACAAACTTCACCCCATGAATCCGGGCTTTCCTGCTAAGTCACCAAACGTAGCGAACCACTTGGAGTGACCTATGGCAGAGTTGGTTATCCAATAAATGGTTACCAGATCGATGGTACCCATGGAATTGAATCAAGTAAAAAGGACAGGACCGACAAGAACCAAGCTATTTTCCAGGAATATATTGTTATTGGTTATTGATTGTACTGTATTACATATTTATTTCCCCGAAACAGGTCGATGGTTGAAATGGATTTATTGGTTTTAAAGAAAATTGTTTAATTTAGTCTAAAATTATTTTTATTTATGGTACAGACCGGAAAGCATTATTTGAAGCCTAAAATCACTGCCCTGCCCCCTTTAAAAAGACTAGAGCGTCGCTTGCAACAGAGACTTAGAAGTTTAATGGTAACAATTAGAAGTAACATAAACAATTGCATTATTTCAGGTGCATATAGAAGATACTGTGGGATTCGGAATAGCTTGTAACGGCCGCTTCATAATGTCCTGCTCCGCAAAGAACGACCTACAACTCTGGACCTTGAAAGGAGAACAGCTGGCGAGGGTGGACACATACCTGATGACCACCATGAAGGCCAAGATATCTCCCTGCGCTCGTTTCGTGGTAGCCTCTGGATTTGTGGGAGACGTGAAGATTTGGGAAGTGTTCTACGACAAGGCCGGACAGTTCAAGCAGATCTCGCGGGCCTTTGAGCTAAGCGGCCACAGCTCCGGCGTGTATGACTTTGCATTCGGGGCCGGAACTTCACATATAGCTACGGTCTCTAAAGATGGAACATGGAAGTTGTTTGATACAAATGGTAAGTATCTTCCTATGTACGAGGGTCAGTCAAAAACTAATGCCTCCTATTTTTTTTTCTCCTTTTAATTGTCAAGAAATAAAAAATGTAATTACATAGGCTAAAAATTCACACTATTGACGATTAATTTGTCACTTTTCAATATTAAAATCTCTGTCCATTTCCACAGTTTTGGTCTATCTTTTAACAATGGCATGTATCCCAGAGTGGTAAAAAGCACGGTCTTGCTGCCTAAGCCATTGCCGCATGGAAGTTTTCACGGCCTATCTTCAAATTGAATCCCACGATGAGCTTCTTTTAGCAGCCCGAACAGAATGAAATCTGATGGCGCTAGGTCAGGCTGTATGGAGGATGGGGCAAGACTATCCATCCAATTTTCACAATATTGTCAGTGGTGTGATGACTGGTGTGTGGTCTTGCATTGTCATGCAAAAGAAGAACATCTGCCATAGCTTTTGTTGGGTGAAAGACATGCTTTAAGCTTTTTAAGGGTTGTGATGTATTGGAAAAAATTGTCCATTCCTGCTCCAAAAAAATTAACAATCAAACCTTCTGCATTCCAGAACACTGTTGCCATAACTTTCCCTGTTTATTGCACAGTATTTAATTTTTTCATCCCCGGTGAGTTTGTGTGATGCCATTTCATAGACTGCCTCTTTGATTCAGGTTCAAAAAAATGAACCCATGTTTCGTCTCCAGCCACAATTTTTGTGCAGTTGCATCACCGTACAAATTTTTCAGTTTTTCATGAATGCGAATGGGCGTTTCACCTTCTGCATTCAAGAATTCAATCCCAGAACACCGTCTAATATGAACATTGATCTCGGTCATTTTGCAAGCGACTGCCGTGCTGCCACCTGTTGAAGCAGTAGTACTACTGCAGTAGATTGTAGAAGGTTTGAGGAATAGTGCCAAATTAAATTTTGTCTTTTAACTAACTTTATTTACGTAAAAAAAAAATTGGAGACATTCGTTTTTAACAGACCCTGTACTAACAATCCACGGTTGTTGTCAGTGTAAGTTTAATCGTAACTAATGTGTCATTTGCAGTAAACTATGCCCGCGGAGAGATAATCCAACTGCTGCGGACCGGCTCCTACACGCAGGCCAGCTCACCCTCTATCATCGCACTCTCCCCCAAGGCCGACACGGTCGTCATAGCAACATACAACTGGTTGGAAATATTTAACGCAGCTACGGGAGAGCTCACCGATACCATTGAGAATGTGTTCACAGGTATAGTAATATATATTTATTTATTTGTAAGAAACAAGCAGCTTATACATAGAATACAGGTATAAATATATATAAAGTCTACTGGAGTCGAGCCAAAAAAGTATCTTTGCTAATATTGCTTGGAGATGGAGTTTTATTGTGTCTTAAAATATAAATGTAAGGGAAGAGGATTATAGGATAAGGATAGGAGATTCTCCCGATACATTCTGCAGTCTCATTATTAATTTTCGATCTAATTTTGTGTTATATTGCGCACATATATGGAATTGGTGAAATTTTTCTAATGTTGGTTCTACGTGTGGACAAATGAAATAAATTTGATTGTCTTGTTGATCTTGACGGAATATGAATTTTTAGTTGATAAGCTCTGGCGTGTCCATTATTCAGAATTTAAAATAACGAGATTTGGTCAAAAATTAAACATTGTGTATGAAAGGAGTTGAAGTTGTGAAAATTAATATATTTGGTGTAATTTGAAAAGTGTAATTTTAGTTTAAAATTTGTGAGTGTAAAATATATATATTTTTTTAAATTCGTGGTAGAAAGGAGTCCAGATCGGTGGCATATAAGGTGGCAGTGGTAGTGCTAGTCTAGAAAGTGTGGCAAGTATGTGAACTAACAAGTCCGTGTTGTGTGTTTCAGACGAGGTGACGGGCATGCAGTACGACCCCACTGGGAAGCTGCTCCTTGTGTCCGGGGACAAGACCATCCGTGTCTTCCTCAATCTCAGCTGTTTCTCCGTCTAACTTCTATTGTCTACATCTACCCATACATCTAGCAGCAATACTGTGTGTTTTTATTAACAACTTGACCAAACTGTGCTCTTTCTCACTTTCATCGTGTTTTTTAAGCAATGGGCAACTTGCATTAATTTATAAATGGTTTGTAAGTATTCTGTATACATGTATCTGCCGATTATCTATAAAATCTAATTTTCAGGAGAACAGTTTAAATCAACAAAAAAATTGGTGCAGATTAATTAATTTGAGAAATTTATAGCGTCATAAATATATAATTCATAAAGACGCTGGGAATGAAAAAAGGCTAAAGTGCCATACAGCTGGAAAAGAAAGAGTGGCTGAAACGTCATACAGCTGTATGGCACTTGAGCCATTTTCCCCTTCCAGCTCTATGAAGCTTTAACCATTTTTCCTTACCAGATGTATTGCGCTTTAACCATTTTTCCTTTCCAGCTGTATGGTGCTTTAGCCATTTTTCCTTTCCAGCGTCGATATTATGTATTTATCTTGAATTTTCTTTTTAAATGTGAAAATACCGTCCTGAAAGTGTTAGATAGCTGGTTTTAATAAGAGCCATTGAAGTTTAAAAAGTGTAAACATGCTTTTAAAGTTATTAAATTAAGTTTTATCTTACTATTTTGGAACACCTGTGATATGTCATCATCAATATTTTCACCTCCTACAACCTAAAGCAAATTCAATAAGTAATGCATTATTGCCTTTTGTCTTGTTAACTATGCCAATTAGTTGTCAATGAAGCAATATAGATACATATTATTATGTCATAATACTATTCATTACAACTTACAACTTTAAAAACCTAGGATACCTACCTAATATTTATTATGACAGAATTTTTATTATTCCTACAACATGAACTTCTTCATTCTGTGGATTTCCTCTCACGAATATGATAAATGTAAAAATTGTAATTGCCTGATATGACAGTCATTAGAAATATATTAATGATCTCTTAAAATGTAATTACTTTTCCAGTAGGATTAATATAAGTTGTAATTTCGTACTACTGCTCATTGAACTGCTATTGGTATGTATTGTGTCTGAATACTGCAGTTCTTATAGATTGAGCAAAGTCTAGCTAGGCAACTGTAGATAGCTGTTTAGCCAGACAGCAATGGAGACTGTTTAAGTGCTATCCCAGCAGTGGTGTCTCCACTCTTTTTTCCATCGGCGGGTGAACTTTGAAGGCTGATGTGATAACTCAATGGTTAGATAAGATGCCTGGATAGGTCTTGTGTTTAATAACTATGATGGTAACATTATTCAATACATAACCCTTTCAGACCTGAATGAAAACTGATAGTGATTAAAATAGATAGCGGTAGAATATATTTGATGCTTGATAAGATAAACGATTGGTAGAGCAATTTTTTTTTTTTCAATAGTTCAAAGGTTTTGCTACTTTCATTTGAAAGTACATTAAATCTCAGAGGGTGTGTTTCATATAATATGACAAATCTTACACTATATACCAAAAATATAACATTTTATTAAATTAAACATTGAAAACATACCTTCAATACTAACTTTAAAAAAATTTGGCCAGGATAATGGGAAATTCACCTTTTAAAACTTAAAAATAGCTACCACCTGAACGAGTAACTAAAATCCAATAAAAAATGGACAATTTGTATTCACTCTGTATCTCACTGTCTTGGGAAAAATATTCTGAAATATTGTATATAATTCTTGTATTTTTAAATTTATGTATGGTCTGAAAGGGTTAATAACTAAAGCCACCCTTCTTATGTTTCAAGTTAAAATTTGACTCCCCTCCCCTGATGAAACTTCCAAATGAATGAAAATGTGTTAAAACCTTGCCACGGACCCCCTGACGTCATTCAGGGATCCTCAAATCAATTTTTATTTTCCACGGACCCTCTGGATGATCTGAATGATCCTGGTGACCTCTGGGGGTTCATACAGACCACTGCTCTAGTTCATTATGCCAACGGATGCAATACGATACGATATGCATCCTTCAGTCAATTAAAGTTGAGAATACTGCGGCTTTAGAAAGAAGTCTCTTTGGTGGTTGCTTTTATCTTTCATCCTTCATCCTTGCAAAGCATGTCCTGCATAGTTCACATAGCTCATGGTTGTACCTCACCCACCAGAAAACTTCAACAATTTTGTCTAAATGATTATTGTACAAAGGGCGTAACTGCTAAAATTGTCGTATAATATTTGGTAACTTTAATTTAATCGGGAGTTACTAGAGGTTGTGTGTTTCGTAATTTCAAGTATTTTACGGAGCTAATTTAAAATTTGAAGAGTGACAAAATTTTTGACAATGGGAATTATAACGAACATAATGTTTTGAAAATTCATAGTTTTTCACATAAATTCAACATTAGTTCGAAGCGTAATCACTTTTTTTTTCGGTGTTCCCCCAAAAAAGATGCTGGGATCATCTGAATGTATTCCATCCTCACCACCTTCCATTATCACGGTAAATCAAACAAATATAATGTAATAGATATTAGGAATAAAGAAAAGAATGATGTCAACATTAGGTAGGTACCAATCAAGTTTAAGCAATACTCCATGTGTTCTCATTTTTAATCAAACCACATTTTGAGACTGATAATATAATTACCATACCTCCCTTATTATAATGTGATGTTATATTATAACACAGAAGATTACTATGATTACTAAGATTCTGTATCTTTTGTGGATATGAAAACGATTCCATACGTAATCGACTGTCAAATTTGTGTGATTTTCTATGGCCGTCAATTACTTTTTCTATTGGTATCGTGGGTAGATGCCCGCCAGTTTCATTACTTTGCAGGGGTACCTGCATATTTCCACAGAATAAAACTTAAATACATAAAATTAATAAATAATCAAGAATACTTACAGTAATTTGTGTTTTAAACGATCTAAACTAAAATATGAGACAGGTAAATCCCTAAAATCTGACATCGGTCACCCATAGAAAAAGCAAATAACAGCCATAGAAAATCACACAAATTTGACTGTCGATTACGTACGGAATCAATTCCACATCCATAAAAGATTCAGAATCAAATGGCTGATTGGTTCTTCGATACACACATGCATTTAAAAAGTAATTGTAATTTATAATTATGTACGTACTATCAAGTCTGTCTCGTTTAATAAATGTGTAAAGTTTAATAAAATAATGTTTCTTTTTAAATCATCCAAAATCTGTAATCCTGTATTCCCATCACACTCTTTCTGAACCTCGCCGCCGTTATTGAAGAAAAGGCCTGTTATTGGTATTTGATAACTTCTGGTGAATCTACGTTCAATGGAATGTATGTTTATATTATACATATATTGTAGTTACTATTTGTATTCTTCAACCATGACCATATACCCACATTATATATTGTAGTTACTGTTTTTATCATTCCACCATGACCATGTACCTACCCAAACCCGTGCATGTTTGACGGTTTGGCTCAATCGAACATGTTGACTTGAAACCATGCTCTTCGTTGCTCGAGCTACTCAGTCGGCTCGGATATCTATAGTCAAAGTGAGGTGGGTTTATTTATTTTCAAATCAGTCAAATGTCAGATCAGCTGACTTTGTATTTGTATTCTACACGCACTCTTTTTCACAATATAAATTAATAAAATCGCAAGGATAACTCTGAATATCCATTTTTGTTCAACAAGGACAACTGACCCAAGACGGGCGACTAACATGTTCTACGCGTTGTCTACACTTTGAGACACGCTTGACCAAATTTCAATCGTTTTTGCATCGAACAAAAAAGCATAGAGCAAACAGTACACACTTTAAGACATGTTCGAACAAACCATCGAACATGAACGGGCGCGCGGGTACATAGCAATAGATTGGATGGTTGGGGCGGATGCAGGACAAAAAATGTCAAATAATGATGTCCGATGTCTTAACCCATAGATATACCATAACTGTACGAAAATCGGTGGCAAAAAAAAAAACACATCCTTTTTGTTTTTATTATCCCGAATCTTTAAAGGCCCTCCACATGATCCGATTACGTCAAAAGCAAAACCGCCGACCGAATTATTATTTTTACACTACCGGGCCGTCTGAGTAGGATCACTTGCAACTTCCCTTCAACCTACAGCAAATCGGAGCAAGTGTATTCAAAACTCCTACCAAACACCCAATTTCTTTATTACGGGAGCGTTCCGTGCGGTTGTTAGCGACCTATAAATTTACTATTATTTGAGATTATTTGCCGAATGAATATTATTTATTTATTCCAAAAATTAAATAAGTATTCGTAATAAAATAGCGAGACCTATATCTGAATAGCCAGGTACTTCCAAACCTTTCTTTTCCCCATCTCCTTCCCGTCCCCACTACATCCAGCCTCACAACATACCATTGGGGATGCCATTCATTCTTCAGCTGATTAGGTACCTACTAATTATACTCATTATCTGTAAGAAACATACAACAATATTGTTCTTCAATAACTGTATTATTTTTGTGTTATTTT
This sequence comes from Limnephilus lunatus, assembly GCA_917563855.2. Lineage (NCBI taxonomy): Eukaryota > Metazoa > Arthropoda > Insecta > Trichoptera > Limnephilidae > Limnephilus > Limnephilus lunatus. The sequence continues at coordinate 4,837,341 of OU830599.1, forward strand.
ATTAAATTGTAGAGTTGTTAACCTCAATACAGGCTTGACCTGTTGAGGTTATAAGCTGATTTGTTAACATTAGACCTATGTACCATGTAAAGGAACAAATAAATAAAATAAATAATCTCACTGGCTCCAAACGGATCTATGAGGTATATCTATGAAGAGGCATTTAGTACTCATTCGTTGTTGCAGATGGTAAAACTCAGAGCTCTGTTGCATTATGGTACAATGATATTAATAAAAAGAAAAACTCTATACTCCATTACATAAAAAAAAGAAATAAAAAAAGAAATATACAATCGGTAAGTTAAGAAAGAAATAATATAACAAAAGAAACGAGTGCCAATAAAATAATTTTTAGTAATTTGTCAATGGGTGCTATTAACGTTGAAATAATGAATAAGTAACTACATAATAACTAAATCCTAATATATAAAAAATGATCAATTTTTTATTTGACCCTTATGCGTTCCTAAACCGTTCATCCGATTGCGATGAAACTTTGGAGGTTTGATGTACGCATGCTGCAATGGTTTCGCGTGTATAGTGAGCTCTTGCGATATAAAATTATTTCTTTTACCATTCATCCGATTTTTATGAAACTGATTTTTGTGTGCACGCCTGCGAAGGTTTCTATATCATGATGGTGAACTCTGGTGTTATGAAATTTATATACAAAAGGTGGCGCATGAGTAGTTTTAAGAATGTGTGTATTTCATGTAGTTTAGATGCAGAAAGGAATGGCGGGAGGGGGAATGGAATCCGAGAGGGATGGAAGGGGAACGTGGGGGGGAGGGGAACGCCAGAAGGGGGGGAACTGCGGGACTGGGAAAAGCAAAAGGGAAAAGGCGGGGAAGGAGGGGAAGAAACAATTTTTTTATTTAAGTGACATTGCAATGCACGCCAGGAACCCACTAGTAAAATTTAAAACCTCAATAAGTAAAAAAAACTTATAAATAATAATATTTGGATGACTTGTATAGCGCCGTTTTTGCGAAAAATCACCTCAAGGGCGCTGTACAAACTTATTATACATTTCTACAATCTTACTTCCAACTACAAACTAGACAAACCACTACGACAACTTATGGCTAAAAAAATTGCATCTAATTAATATCCTTAGTTTAAAGTACATATGTATGTATATATTTATGTACATACATAACTTATACATGCATAAATTCTTACAAATGTATTAACACAAGTACACACATTTCAGAAACTAGGAAAAGTGTTAGTCAATTAAATATAATTTTTTTTTTTTCAAAAAGCCCTTATTTTCACACTAATCTCTATATTGATTATACTTTTTTTGTTATTTAGACACCTCTCTTAATTCGTTGCCGCCTTTTTTTTATGTAATAAAATTAATTTTAGAACTCGCCCTAAGTGGAGGCACATCAGGTTCAAGCGCCACCTAGTAGGTAGTGGTTCAAACCAAGGTGAAAATGCCTTTAACAAGCATTTTCTACGAACCTTGGATCAAGGTTCCTCTTGATCATAAATATACCAAACCACCCACCTCCTGATGGAAACCCACTGGTGCTCCCACCGGTGTGCATAAACATACCAAACCACCAGTGGCGGACTAAGCCCGTCAGAGGCCCGGGGCGGCAAAAGCGAATGAGGCCCCCCCCTAGTATAAAAAGTTTATGTAATTTTGCAAGATTTTATTCAGTTCACACGGGCCTCTTGTCCTGGGGGGCCTCACTGTAAAAAAATGATTTTTTTTGTATTTAATTTTCTAAAAAATGCATTTGTTAATAATGCTATCACCTAATGTTTTAAGAAAATTCAAAAAAAAATCAAGAAAGTTTTAAACGTTTGTATGTTGGAAAAAAAAAACTTTCAACGCATTTTTCTCGAAACTACGTTTTTCTACCTGGTTGACGACATCTTAGAAAAACTATAGATCCGATTTGCATGCACTAAGTCTTAAACTGTTAGAAAATACAGTCACTATGGCACCACATAGGTATTTTTTTTATAAAGGGCCTCCGAGTTTCTAATTTTGCGAAGTCCAATTTTTTTTTAAGAATGCTGATAATTTTTCATAAAAATTCGAATATAACATTTGCTGGTCCGCCATTTTTTCTTTTTTTTTTAGATATGAAAATTCCCCTCCGTGGTGCCATAGATATCGGATTTTCGAACGGTTTAAGAGTTTGTACATGCAATATGAAAATGCAAATGCAATAAAAATATATACAGGCGGATGTATAGTTTTTTTAATATGTTGTCAACCACGTTAAAAAATGAGTTAAAAAAATTTCGAGAAAAACGCATTCAAAGTTTTAAAAAAACAAGTTAAAAAAACATTTGGTGAGAGCATTGCTAACTTCGGAAAATGAAATTAAAAAAAAAATTATAAATATTTTTTTTACTGTGTCCTGGTGCCTTAAGGCACCGTATCCCCGCTCAAAGAGAAGAAAATGCAGAGATATGAAATTACAAATGTTGGAGAGAGTTCGCTAATATTTAAAACGGTAAAATTGAAGCGATAATTGTGAAAATGTTTCATAACATAATAGTTGAAAATAGAGAAAAAAATCTCTTGGGGGCTATCTAAAATAGCATTTAAAGAAACACTGTGAATTTTTCCATACATATTAACTTGTAAAATAACTGAATACCTAGGCTAGGCCCATTGCCTAGGGGCCCCATATCGATCGGGCAGGGGCTTCGAGACGTGCATTGCCTAGGGGCCCCGACAAGTTTAAGCCGGCCTTGACAGGGCCCTATTTTCCATAAGGCCTCTGCCTAGGGGCCCACATCGTTCAGGGGCCCCTAAGGTAAAGTAGCCCCGAGGCGTGCATTTTCTAGGGGACCCGACATGTTAAATACCGCCCTGACTATGACCCTGAATAGGGGATTGTTTCAAAATTGGCCCCTTATATTTTTTTTATGAACGATGCCATGAAATTTACCATAAAAAATCGAAAATGAAATTCATTATATTCCGTATTATCCATAAGACGTATAGGCAACCTCCTAGGGTACAACCTTTACAAGGGTAAAGGGGCCCTGGCAGGGCCCTATTGTCCATAAGGCAGTGTAGGCCACTGCCTAGGGGCCCCAACATGTTTAAGCCTACCTTCACAGGGCCCAAATGTCCATAAGGCCCACATCAGGTAGGGGCCTCGACATGTTTAATCCAGCCCTGACTATGACTCTACGTAGGGATTGTTTTATAAATGGCCTCCTTCCATTTATTTTTATTTTTATGAACGATACCATGAAATTTACATAAAAAATCGAAAAAAAACATAAATTCCGTACTATCCATAAGACGTATAGGAAACTGCCTAGGGGCTCCGCATTGGGTAGGTGCCCCTAGGGTAAAGGGGCCCCAAGACGTGCATTGCCTAGGGGCCCCGACAAGTTTAAGCCGGCTCTGGCAGGACCCTATTGTCCATAAAGCAGTGTAGGACACTGCCTAGGGCCCCGAGACGTGCATTGCCTAGGGGCCCCGACATGTTTAATCCGGCCATGACTATGACCCTACGTAGGGATTTTTTTATAGATGTCCCCGTTCTTTTTTTTATGAAGGGTGAAAATCTACCATAAAACACGAAAATAAAATTAATTCAGAAATAAAACGCATTCTAAGTTTTGCTGAAGGATAATTCAACATACAAACTGTTTCGAAAGGTTTCACATAAAATGTTGTATCTCCGTCAATTTTTCGAATGTAATTTTAATAAATTTGGTGAGAGCATTCTTAACAAGTGCATCAATCAAAAAATGATTTTTTTTTTTTTTTTGCATTGTGCCTTAAAGCCTTGTTTAGAATTTGGTCAAGGGAACATGGAGGCGTTTGGGGGCCCCCCAGGACCGGGGGCCCGGGGCAGGCCGCCCCCCCCTTAGTCCTTAGTCCGCCACTGCAAACCACCCACCCGTAAATATACCAGTCCCCACCCACCGTGTGTGGTTTGGTTTATTTATGCCCTGAACCATAGAGGAAAGGACCAATGACCAGAGATAATATTTTTGTGTTTATTTCATGTCTATGGCCTGCTATGGTCTTATGGTCTAACTTCACTTCGCAGGAAAACAACATAAAGTTTTCATCACAAAACTAAGTAATATGACATTTCGTGGAAATGGGTTGTCGTAGTTAGTTGTAATAGCGCGGAAAATAACTAGAAATGAATTTAAGCGATATTTACAATGTGGTATGCGGCTTTAATGCGATTGATTAGACGGAGAACGGTCCTCGGCTTAATATTTTGTTCAGCTTTAACTTATTTCATAGTTACTTTGATGAAAGATGTGAGATAACGTTTACATTCCATGTTACATTCTGTTTTCGTAGTTGAGATTTTATCACAATACCATTAATTGATCTTTGTTTGTTTCTAGAATGACAACTCGACAGATTCTGGTGCTCAAGAGATAATATTTGAGCGAAAGAGTCCCTTTATATGGAGGACTTTACAAGAACACAATGAAACTTTGACCGAGATTGTGAACTGTAGAAACTCTCTCCAAGGAAAAGCACTTATCGTTGATGACAGAGGTAATCCAAGAAACATACATTTTATCTTAAAGTTCACCGGTAGTTGATAACTTGAAAGTGATTTTTATGCGTACAATCTGTTTTTTTTACAAAAATTGTTTTGAAGGCATGCATTTCATGTTAAAGTAAATATTTACCTAACCGCCGCACTTTTCCTAGACACAGATTATGAAAACTACACTTCGTTTGGTAAACTTTCTAAATCACGGACAATCAGAATATTTTTTAGTTCCCTTTTATTTTACCCTTTTCAGTAAATATTCCACTACCGTCGAACTTTTTTAGGCACAGATTTTGGAAATCGCTCTACATTCCAACTAAATTACTACAAGAAACAACTAATTACGTTTAGATAGATGGTAAAAGATACATTAAAATTCAATACTGCATTGAAATGCAATATTTTTCATCTCCTGAATCTCCCCTGTCGTAAATGGATGAATCGAAGTCTTATTTCAAACATTTGTGTTTAGCGTGTCCAGCAATTTGTGATGGAGATGGAGATGGAAAAGCATACACATTCATAATTTGGTAACAGTTTAAAAATTCTCGGCGGAATGTGTCGTTAGAGTTGGCACTGTGTTAAATCTTGTTGGTATAATGTGACATTAACGTGACGTTAATGTGATGTGGTATAATGTGACATTTGCCAGAATTGGGATTCCTTTTACAACAACACGGCTTGACTTGCCCTGATATCGTATGGATGGTGAACCTACGTTTTTAGCCAAACATTTTGAAATTGTTTTCGAAAGTTGCCCTTGTAGTTTATGGTATGCCACAAAATTTTAGCAAGTTTGTCATAAATGGACATTTTTATTGCCAATTGGTAATATTATCACTGAGAAGTGTATTTTCTTCGATGGCGCTACAGCCCATATCGAGCTTTGGCCTCCTGCAACAGTTGCCTCCAACTCCTCCTGTCCTCAGCGGCTGACTTCCAATTTGGTACTTGGAGAAGCTGTGCTGCATCCCCTCTTACCTCGTCTTCCCACCTCAGTCTGGGTCTTCCCACTTTTCTCTTTCCACCTGGGTGTCCAGTCAAAATTCTTTTTGGAACGCGTGTATCCGGCATTCTCTGTACATGCCCAGCCCATCTCAGCCTGAGGAGTCTCATGTGTTCTGGGATGCTAGGGGCCTTATACATATATATATCATACAATTCTGTATTGTGCCGGATGCGCCACTGTTCACCCTCTTTCACGGGTCCACATATTCTTCTCAGCACTTTTCTTTCAAAAGTATCCAGCATTTCAGCCATCTTTACCGTCAGTGTCAGCGCCTCACATCCATATGCCAATACAGTTCTAACAATGGTCTTAAATATGGTTATTTTGGTTTTTCTGTGGACACTACGTGACTTAATTAAATCAATTTTGTTATGACTCTTAAGAACACTATGTTTAAGTTTATTATAATTAAGCGCACTTGAGGTGAAATATCACAAAACTGCGCTATATAAATTCTATGTTATTATTATTAACACTGGCAGCAAAGAGAAGTATGTTTTGAGAAGTGGTAAACTAAAGAACTAACGGGAATTGTTTTTTACTCATTAAACATTAAGATGTACTTATGTTTTAAGTATTAAGTACACAATATTAAAAGAATTTTAATATTGTGTACTTATTATTGTGTACGGGTCCACATATTCTTCTCAGCACTTTTCTTTCAAAAGTATCCAGCATTTCAGCCATCTTTACCGTCAGTGTCAGCGCCTCACATCCATATGCCAATACAGTTCTAACAATGGTCTTATATATGGTTATTTTGGTTTTTCTCTGGACACTACGTGACTCAATTAAATCAATTTTGTTATGACTCTTAAGAACACTATATTTAAGTTTATTATAATTAAGCGCACTTGAGGTGAAATATCACAAAACTGCGCTATATAAATTCTATGTTATTATTATTAACACTGGCAGCAAAGAGAAGTATGTTTTGAGAAGTGGTAAACTAAAGAACTAACGGGAATTGTTTTTTACTCATTAAACATTAAGATGTACTTATGTTTTAAGTATTAAGTACACAATATTAAAAGAATTTTAATATTGTGTACTTAATACATAACGCAGTAAACTGTATCGGTGTTTACAAATTTCTTACGCACTCAAAGGTTTTCTGTTATTATTCAGCTAAAACTCTCACTATCACTGGAAAATAAAAAAAAACAATGTGTTTTGTTTTAGGTTATGTCTGTCGCCGTCCAAACCTCCAGAGCAATGGGTGCTGCAACATCAAGGCAGAGCGCACCAAGCACAAGCAATACTCGTGCAACACTTGCACGCGCAAGATGTGCTGCACCATCTACGAGTTCTGCGTTTCATGCTGCCTGCACCCGGACAAGGTATAGGTCTAAAGATATGATAATACTGTTGTAAACCTACGCCAAGAGATGGAGATCCTAATCTGATTTGTTCCTAATGTTGTTGCAGAAAGAAGTTCTAGAATCCATTCTGGACAAGGTGTCCGCGAAGCAGAATGTGCTGTTTGCGTCGGTGAGCGACCACTTTGAGCTGTGTCTGGCCAAGTGCCGCACGGATTCGCATAGCGTGCACCACGAGAACTCGTACCGGGACCCCAAGGAGAAGCACTGCTTCGGCCACGAGGACGGAGACCCCGCCAATTTCCTTGGCCAAGTCTCCTGATCGTGGCCCTGAGGCCGCTGGTGCCATTCAGTTTAGAACTGTTGTCATAAGACTGACGTTTACTGTGAACAGACTAACTCTTGCAAAATTATGCTTCCCAGCCCTCGAGGCCGCAGTGGACTACGGTGAAATTCTCTTATAAGGTTTTTGTAAACATAAGAAACATCTCACCTGAACCTCATAAGAGAGTTTAACTGTATCTGTTATTGACTAATGGTCAACTGGGACGAGGTGAATTATTTATTATTAATATAATATGTACTTACCACTTCCATTATTTCTGCTAAGCCTGTCTATCCATCTCTAAATCCCTAAATGAAATGAAAACTGTAAATAGTTGTAACAATAATATGTAAAATCCGGGATAGACTATTTAATATGTATTTAATGTACTAAAGTAGAAAGTATCAGTAAGCAAGAACCAAATGAATGTGTTGTACAGGGCAAGAGGTACATTCAAGTAGTAGGTATTTAGAGTGATAGCATTTTGTAATTTTGTACAGATTCATTACCAACTAAAACATATCAATCAATATGTACTCTTTCATGTTGGATTATCAGTTAACAGGATTTTCTTTATTAACTAGGATAATTCATATTACATTATTATTGACTTTTATTTTGTTTTATTATTGTTAACCCCTGTACCAAAAGGATGGAAAAGTTGCTTAAAAAGGTTTATGTCATATTTGATGTTTATATCTGAATAGGTATGATAATATTATCTGAATGTTGTAATTAATACCTGTGATATTTGCAAGAAAAGAGAGTGTAGGTAGGTTGTTGGGATATTTATTCGTCCGGTCAGTGGTTGGGTTTGCATCGTGTTTGGGTCCCACCCAGGCGTCGCTTGTTTGATTCCTTGGCTGACTTAAGTCCTCCATCACAACACAAGCAAAATTTTCCGCTTACTATGGTGGTAGAAGGAGATTTTCAAATATTGTCATGTTATTCGTAAACTAGGAATGTTTGTCTTTCTTTTAAAAAAAAATTATTGTAGGGAAGAGAGAACGGACTGATGAGCGGTAAGGCTCCGAAGGTCGCAGGATTGAATCTTGGCGTGGTAAATTTTATTAGATTAATTTGTGTTATTTCACAATTAATTCATTTAAAATAATATACATATATGGAGTTTATTTGTGGCACGTTCCAGAGTGGAACATACTCTCAGTATCGCCCCGGTTCACCATTCAGAATTGAAACGTTGCTTGAACTGGCTTTATTGGTTTATTAGTGACAAACACAGTATATTGTAATACAAGTTATAAGACGTATTTGGTGACCAGATCTGGCAGGTACTTTCCTATCTTCCTCTTCCCCATCTCCTTCCCCTCCCTACTACCTTCAACCTCACAACATACCCCAATTGGGGATGCCATAGTCTCACTGGCTCCAGACGGGAGCAGCTGGGACTCTTGTGAGATACTCACATAATTTTTTTTGTTGTTTTTAATTTTTTTTATTATAATTGTTTAGGCAGGTGATTCTTCAATAAGAGTTTTAAGTCATTAAGAGAATAGTCACCCACATCCAAATGGTTTGCAAGTTCATTTAGCATCACTCTCCTCATCATGCTATGCTTTGCCAGGACGGCAGGATGTCAGTTCTTCCATTCAGTATTCTGAACAGGTCGTGGTATCGACTCCAGCTGTAGAGGTCTGGTACACATAAATCAAAGCATACCAAGAGGAATGGGCTACCGATAAAATTGTTCCAAATTTTACCAGACATAATATCTAGACTTGCTTTCTGCCTAGTTTCCAGACTCACATAATCAGTTTCCTCAAGTAAATCAATATGGTGCTTGAAACTTAGATAGGTTCCATGCATCCGCGTATAGCGTATAGACATACCGGAGGAATTTCTTCTGTATTTGCACCAACACATCAATGTACTTCTGGTGGTATACTCCAGCTTGCTTCTCATTACACCATCAAACAATGCTAGCATAGCTTCTTGCTTATTAAACTGCTTACAAGTCCTGATGATGAACCCAAGAAGTTTGTAGCAAGAATGAGTTAGCTGCGATACATGGTCAGAGAATGTCGGTTCGGGATCAAAGACAACACCGAGATCCTTCACGGATTTTACACATGTTAACGTTTCGCCCTTTATCTTAAATCGTAAACCATAGTATTTTGAGAACAAGTGAAGCACTTTTCGTGTTGAAATCTAATATTTTTATGAACTACCATTCGTAGTGCATCTGGATCAGCTTGCATTTTAGGACAAGAACAACCCTTTAATCAACAAGCTCCCTCTCGCTTGCATGCCATCCCTTTCATGCACGCATTACGCTCCCCCACTTAAGGGTAACGCATGCGTGGTCCATTTCGGCACATTTGATACAAATCTTAGTTTTGGATTTGAGATCAAAATACCCAACCAAACTGAAAAATTATATTTGTATTCAAAAGGTATATCAAATATCTATTAAGGATGTGAAGTACTTTATTTATTTTTGCTTTAAATTATGAGATATAGGCCATTAAAGATTTTAATGTTTCTGGATTTTAGAGGCGATTTGAGCAATTATTTGTGAGTAAATGAAAAACAATTAAAAAATTATTTTACTATATTTATCATATAAATATGATGAAATATAAAATAAAAACTTATTAAAAAAATACTATATATTAACATTACTACCCAAAAAATTGCATTTTTAAGAAAAAAAAATTTCATTGCATTTTTAAAATAAATACAGTAAAATTATTTTTTTAATGTTTTTCATTTACTCACAAATAATTGCCTAAGTTGCCACCAAAATCATGAAAAACTTAAATCTTTTATGGCCTATGTCTTATAATTTAAAGCAAAAATAAATAAAGTAGCTCACATCCGTACCAGATATTTGATATACCTTTTGATTACATAAATAATTTTTCAGTTTGGTTGGGTATTTTGATCGCAAATCCAAATCTAAGATTTGTATGAAACGCGCCGAAATGGGCCGTGCATACGTTCCCCTACAATAGTCACATATTATAAATTTTCAAAAAATTATATAAATTTTTCATGATTCATTGTTTTTCTTTCACTTCGGGTAGCGTGGGCGGCTTGGTGCTCTCGGTCGCATTCTCCCATCCCATGGTTTTAATAAGGGGTGTTAAAGTTGGTAATGTCCAGGCCAGAGTGGTGGACCCAGTCCAGCAAACTCCATCTAACCCTCGTTTCAGTTGCTCATTACGACGCTTTCAAATCTGTCCCATTGACACTATTTTCACCAAGTTTTTTTTACATTAGCTCCACACAGGAGCAGGGTTCTAAAATACCCGCAATAAATGTTCAAAATCCCCAAATTGGGGAGAGCAAAATATCAAATTCCCCACAAGTTTCTTAATAATTCTGTCTCCAAAATAAAACTATATTCTATATATACAATCAATAATAATTCAATTCGGGAGACCGGAATGGGTACCGCCACACCTGGTAACATTTATTAGATAACCAACACCTCTGCCGCGGTAACCCCATCGGTTCGCGACGCTTGGTGAGGGGGCATCCATTAATTACGTGAGCAGTTTTTCTTCCAATCTAGACCCCCCTCTCCCCCTCGGTGAGATAAATTTGGGCCAATTGGTATATTTTTCTCAAGTAAAGTTAGATTTTGCTGGACCCCCCCTACCCCGTTTGTGCTCACGTAATTAATGGATGCCCCCTGACTTAGCAGAGGTACATGGATTCATGAAGTGAGGTTTGTCTAGGTCTTGGCGGGGGATGACCTGGACACCCTGAACCCTAGATGCCTACGTGCCCCTCATACCTTTTTTCCTTCCCAGAGCTTCCTCTCCTTCCTTTCCTTAAAAAACCATCCAAACAGCATCCCCCAAAGATGACATGTAAGCCCTGAGTGGGAGCTAATGTAAAAAAAATATTATTCAATTTATAAAAAAACAGTTTATTTACAAACAAGTTTTGCAGTCTAATAATTATTATTACATCTCATTTTCATCTTCTGATTATCAAACTTGATAATGCCTTCAGAAGTGAAACAGCAGTTTAATAATTTGAATTACATTGTAATTAATTTTACACTGTAAAGCGATGATTACAATTATAGGTGAGCGCACAACATTCTTTGTTCAACGATAAGTTACGATAAGTAATAATAAATTAAATTTAAAGTAGGTACATAAATCAAAGAGGACCAAATCGAATATAAGTAAATACATACGTACACATTTTACGTGAATATTTTTTTTTACATTTACTCCACACAGGGGGGCCCTAAGGAAAAATAGCCAATATTCTGGCTTTTGAACATTTGGTTGCTAGCTCCAATAGCCAAAATAGTGGCTTTCCCAAGCGGTAACTTTGAAAAAACTTTTAATTTTTCCCCATTTACCGATAACATTCTGTGAATTTTATTTCACTATGATGTGCATAAAGGATTAAATATTCCCTAAAATGTATTCGTAGTCAAAATCTCAAAATACTTTATAGGATTAGCTTATATATTGTTTCTTAAATTTTTGTCATTTTTGACCTACTTTGTATATTTCTGTGTGCCGTTTTATTTTAACGCGTTTTTCAACCTGGTTGACAACATATTAGAAAAACTATACCAACATCTGATTTGCATGCACCAAGTCTTGAACTGTTCGAAAATCCATTCACTACGGCACCACAGAGGGATTTTTTTTTCAAAGTGTTCCCTTCTATTTTTTTTTTAATAAAATTCGCTGGTCCGCAATTATTTTTATTTTAGAAATCACAATTCCCCTACGTGGTGCCATAGACACTGAAATTTCGAAAACAGTTTAAGACTTGGTGCATGCAGAATTTAACTAAAATTTATTAAAAAAAAAATAATATGTTGCGAACCAGGTTGAAAAACGTGTTAAAAAAGTTTAGAGAAAAACGCATTCAAAGTGTTGCTAAAGGATAATTCCACATAGGTACAAACTGTTTCAAACGGTTTCATTTAAAATGCTGTATCTCCGTCAATTTTAGAATTTTTTAAAAACATTTAGTGAGAGCATTCTTAACAAATGCATCTTTCATAAAATGGAATAATAAAAAAACGAGATTTTTTTTTCAATGTCTTGGTGACTTAACGCCTTGTTTAGGATTTGATCAAGGGAACGTGGAGGCGTTTGGAGGCCCCCCAGGACCAGAAGTCCAGGAGGTCCACCCTTTCCGCCCTCCCCCCCGTTAGTCCGCCACCAGTGGCAGTATTAATTTTATTTAAAAACTTGTAAAATCCGGTTCAGGCTGTATTTCATTAGTCCTATTTTATCTGTATGGGATGATATTTGTATGGGACTTCCCAATTCCGAACCACCACTTAGGTAGATAAGATAGTAAGCATATTTTTAAGGAACCAGGACACTAAAAAAAAAAGTCCCTTTTTTATATCATTTTCTAAAATATGCATTTGTAAATAATGCTTTCACAGAACGTTGTAAAGAAATTCGTAAAATTGACGGAGATACGGCATCTTATATGAAACTTTGAACGCGTTTTTCTCAAAACTTCTTCCTTTCAACCTGGTTGGCAGCATATTAGAAAAACTGTAGATCCGATTTGCATGCACCATGCACCAAGTCTTAAACTGATCCATAGTGATTAAAATCCAGTCACTATGGCCAGGGCCGTATTATCCATAAGGCAGTGTAGGCAACTGCCTAGGGGCCACGCATCGGCTAGGGGCCCCTATGGTAAAGGGGCCCGAGACGTGCATTGCCTTGGGCCCCCGACATGTTTAATCCGACCCTGACTATGGACACCACGCAGGGATTGTTTTATAAGGGCCCCCTTCTTTTTTTTATGAGCGATGAAAATTTTCCATAAAAAATCGAAATAAAATTCGCTGGTCCGCCATTTTTTAATATTTTTTTTTAGATATCGAAATTCCTGTACCTACATGGTGCCATAGACACTGGATTATCGAACAGTTTAAGAATTGGTGCATGCAAATCGGATGTACCTATAGTTTATGTTGTCAACCAGGTTGAAAAATGTGTTAAAAAAGTTTAAAAAAAAACACATTCAAAGTTTTGCTGAAGGATAATTCAACATACAGACTGTTTCAAACGGTTTCACATAAAATGTTGTCTCTTCGTCAATTTTTCGAATTTCTTTAAAACATTTGGTGAGAGCATTCTATAACTAATGCATCTTTCAGAAATGAAATTTATCATGAAATTTATTAATACCAAAAGCAAACAAAACTATACTTTAAGAATGATTCTGCTACATGGGCATTAAAGTATATAATAACCTTTCGCGTAAGATAAAAAAAAAGGTTTAACTCAAATAAATCATCACCAAAAACGTTTATTTTAAATTCATTTCTTACAAAAAATATTAAATACATTTGTTTCTTATTAGCTATAATATAACATGTAATTGTTCGGTTTTATAATATAACACGTCTGGACGAAATAGGATTTACCTATAAGTTATTCCTACCTTTTTTACTTTCTATATTTTTGCTCAATTTGAATTTTGAATTTTAGGATATTGTAAATACGAAAGTTCATATAAATGAATGCATAAAACAAAATAAATTACTCATATGGTTCGTTGGTATCGCATCATAAAGTGGTTCGCCTGGTTCCAAGGCAGAGACTGCAGAGTTAGGGTTCTCCGAGTCCGCAAATGGCAGTGATGGCAACAATGCCAGCCAAGGCGCTGGTCTTGATGATCTCACAGGCACCATTTCGATAACCGTATGCTGACTACCTCCTTCACAATCTTCTTCGTCGTCGATACCTGGTAACAGCTGTAAAGTAAACAAATTGTAAATCAATCAACTTTTTCCAAACTTTTCTTATTTATGTTGTGTCTGTAGGTACTCTGTAGAGTTGTGGTGGATTGGGCTTATGGGTGTGGACTTATTGTGATAGATAAGTACTAAAAGAGTGAGGATTTATTTTATGGATGTAATATTGTTTGTTGTTGAAACTACACAAAGGTAATTTGGTGGTGATGAATGTTGTTGTGATGTCTAGTATGCTACTGTACTGTGATGTACCTAGTTTAGAACTGTACTGTGATGTACCTAGTATACAATTTTACTATGATGTACCTAGTATACCTACAACTTTACTGTGATGTACCTAGTATACAACTGTACTGTGATTTACCTAATATACCTACAACTTTATTGTGATGTACCAAGTATACAACTGTACTGTGATATACCTAGTAGGTATACAACTTTACTGTGATGTACCTAGTATACAATTGTACTGTGATGTACCTAGTTAGATAACAGTACAGTTGTTGATCGCTTTCGACACACGCTTGACTGGCTTTAGCAGCTTTTGATCGTTTTCGATGCACGCTTAACTGGCTTTAGCAGCTTTTGCAGTTTTGAGGTGAGTTAACGATTTTCACGTTCCACCGAAACAGTCAGACTTATTCGCCGTTCAAAAAATAATTAGAAATAATGCCAAACCGTTGACCAATTCATTTGAAGTGTCGAGAGAAACGCAAATAATTCCAAGAAACTACATAGGTACATAAATCTCGTTTCAAAATGATTACGTTTAATTTCTGGTGAAAATGAAATATCTCCAAATAAACGTGACACCATAGTAATGAATGCAATAATTATAATAATATTCCAAAACTATACACTTACATATAGTTTTGTTAATTTTTCATTTTTAAAAAAAGGTTAATTTTCTTACACCACACATGTTGATGCCTTTTGACTAGAAGTAGAAATATGCAGAGGCTAGTTTTGTTTGGGCTTCCAATTTTCTATTGCCTCTTTATTTATTAATATGTAGCCCAATCTTGCATTCACGTTCTCACAGGTGATGCGGGAAGGAATAGCGTACAGTAGGTACCGGCGCCGGCGGTCTGTAGATAGCACAACCACAAAGTGTTTAGTTTACACTTTTCTGCCCGACTTTGTTTCATATGGTGTGGAAGAGCCACTTCCGTTTAAAAATCGGACCATGAAAAACCTCAATGAAAAGATAAAAATTCGGAAGTCGGACGCCCTGTTCACATGTCCATTTAAAACACGGATCGAAATAAATCGGATAATCACGCAGACACATTTGTAATATCCATCAAACTTAACAGTCATGTGCATGCTTCCTTGGGGGGCATCCATTAATTACAGCGAGCACAAACGAGGAGGGGGGGGGGGGGTCCAGCAAAATCTCACGTTACTTGAAAAAAATATACGAATTGGCCCAAATTTATCTCACCGAGGGGGGGGGGGGTCTAGATTGGAAGAAAAAACTGCTCACATAATTAATGGATACCCCCATGCGACTGTGAGCGAGCGGGTTGAGGGGTCGAGCTGTATTGGGGTTAACGCCGGAACAACAAGGCGGAAATTGTGGACAGCTTTATATAAACCTATGAAGCGCTGCGCTGACCATCCTTCCCACAAAACGTGCGGGATCCGTTTTTTAATCGCGTCAGACGTGTATAAACAGCTACACATAATCTTTACAGCCACTAGGGCATTCGATTTTAAACGGAACGACGCGACGTCCGATTTTTAAACAGCCTATCGCTAGCCATCCTTCTGAAAAAACGTGCTGAACCCGGTTTTTAATCGTGTCGGACGTGTGTGAACAGCAACACATAATTTACATGATTTTAAACGGAACGATGTCCGATTTTTAAACGGAAATGGGAACGGGTCTGTTGGTATTGGAGGACAAAATAAATAACACTCGTCAGAGGTGCACACCCCACACCGCACACTGCACACGGCATACTGCACACTGTACACTGCACACTGCATTCTGCACGAGAGGAATGGGCTCAAGTTCAACTGCAGTGCTTATCGAACGTACAAAATGCATTTCCTTCCACGGAAATAACAACAAGACTGCACTACCCTTCCCTTCCTCTACCATCCTTACTTTGTTATTTAAGGTCGGTACCCCTAAACATTGGTAAATCACAAAGTAGGATTTTATTTTTGTAATGTATGTTTTTTAGCAATAGAAGTTAGAAATCTAAAGACTTTTAACACATAGATACTTCCTTAAAAAATTGAGTTTTTAAATTACTAAATAAATATTTTATCATCCCATTTCGCATTATGCAAAATGAATCCAATGCGCACGTCGATTCTCTCTCTTTCTTTCTTACATTATAATAACCCTTTGGACGACGTAACCAGGACCTAGGTGGACCACTAATTAAAATTGTTAAACATAATATTTTTATATATTTTTTGTCGTAATATAGATTTTATTTAAGTACTTAATAAAATACCTATTTTTTACTTGTATCAATTATTATCAAAATTAAATTATAACTTCTTGTGACTTGACCACGACTATGTGAACCCCCCTGGCGCCAAAGCTGGATCCGCCCTTGGACGTAACGCAATTCTAAGGAAAACCGGAAAAATTTCATTTTAAAATCAAATTTTAGACGTATTGATTCTTTTCCACAAAAAATTAGAAATTGATCTTGAAAGATTGTTCTTTTAGATATCTAGTAAATGCATGTTTTAAATTTTGAGAAAAAATGTTTATTTTTAGTAAGTATAATAAGGTTATAGTCGTTGGCAGATTTGTTAAATTTTTAAATGAAAAATCTTATTTTATTTATTTATTTAATATCTACATGAAAAATCGAAAGTGCATATAGTTTTTTTTTTATATTTCACCCTCCATGCTAGGGATGACTCTGTGTTATGGCGGGTGAAGTTTACAATTTTCGGATTTCATTCATTAGTATTGGTTGAAAATATTCACTAATTAATACGATGCACACATATTCTTCTACAATAAGAGAGTTTATGTTATTATTTTGGATTATAAGAATAAGGTAAAGAAGTTAACGAGTTATTGGAAAAGAGAAGTTATTATTAATATATTAAGGAATTATTGGTATATAAGTCACAGTAATCAGTCTTATACATACATACAAGGATCACATCTCGGACCTCTCTTATTTATTTTATATATCAATGATATAGGTAAATGTTTTAAAAATTCCAAATTCCAAATTTTTGCTGATGACACTAAAATTTACAAAAAAATCACTAATATTAATGACAGCCTTGAATTGCAAGAGGATATTAATATTATAGGTTTGGAATATACTGTGCGAACAACCAACTGTTCCTTAACCTGGAAAAATGTAACACAATATCGTTCACCAAAAGCAAGAACCCCCTAACATTCCCTTACAAAATCAATAACGTAGAAATAAAAAGATGTTGTGAAGTGAGGGACTTAGGAATAATAATGGACTCTGGAATGTCTTCCCGAACACATATAAATTCTATCTGTGACAGGGCATACAAACTTCTAGGATTCATCTTAAGAGTGACTAAACCATTCAGGTCACCACATGTAATCAAAATACTGTATGTCTCTTTTGTCCGCTCAATATTAGAATTCGGATCAGTCATATGGAATCCCCAATACAAAGTTAATATTTTAAGGTTAGAAAGAATTCAAAAAAAGATACTGAAACACCTAGACTTTAAATCCTTTCGAACATCAGAAAACCTACAAGACTCAATAACATTCCATAATTTATCAACCTTAGAAGATAGAAGAAATATAGCCGACCAGAAATTTTTATTCAAAATTATTAACAACGTTGTTGACAACAACTATCTTCTAGAACACATTAATTTCCACTGTCCAACAAGAAATACAAGGTCAAACCAACTATTCCACATCCCACACTCAAAAACAAATTACACACAACATTCATTTTTCCGAAGGACGTGCACAAAATACAACGATATGTTTTACGAAGCTGATATTTTCCATTTGTCCTCAGGCAAATTTATTAAATTCATAACTAAAAAAAAATAAAACCAATTGTTAATTGCGAACCCTCCATCCCTGCTGTCTGTTGTTTTTTCATTCTCATTATGTTGTTTTTCCTTCTTATTATAAAAATAATAATATTTGGATGATTTATATAGCGCTATTTTTTGTTGTTGTTTGTGTGTTGAAGGGCGCTGGCAAATGGCTAATCATTTATCCTTAAACGTTTTCTAATGATGTGAAAATATGTTAATTTTATATAGGTTCGCTGTTTAACTTCATCTTTTCTTTCCCACATGCTTTAATTTGTGTTTTTTCATTTCTGTTGTATTTGTTTTTCTTTTTTCTAACACTTTATTTTTTCTTTAACGTTTTAATCTGTGTTTATATATTATAACTTTTTTGCGGAAACTTCACTGGTTAATGCACCCATGTAATATGTAATTACCTTATAATATGTACAACTGTTTGTTTCCCTAATAAACAAAAACAAAAACAAAACAAATAAAAAGCTGCTTAGATAGTAAATAAAAATATGTAAAAATGTATCATGTTATGCCTGCTCATAATACTACGCACACAGATCTTCTATAAGAAAATGATATATGGTTAGATTGGGTTACAAGAAGAAGATGAAGAAGTTAAAGATTTCTTAGAAAATGAAAAATTGGAGGAGTTGTTTGATATATATCATACTAATTTATTTATTAATTAACTTATTAATTAATCTTTTACATACAATGCCGCTAATTTAGAAAATAGAGATATATTATGTTTTGTCCGAAAGGTGATTAAATTGACAGTAAAGTGAATGGGTATTAAAATTGTAATGTATTCCATGTGTAAGGATCCATTTCGTTATTTGTTTTTTTAAAGGAATGGGGTTGGCTCAACGTTTTTAAGTTTTCAGGGATAAGGTTAAAGGTTTTAGGAGCTAGGAAGAAAAATTGTCTTTGAGCTGTCGTGGTGTGTAGTTTAGGTACATTTTAGTGTCCGCTGGTGATTGTTCTGGTGGTGTAGTTGTGTTGTAAGAGAGTTTTGTTTTTGTATTTGAACAGGAAACGTATTAGCATAAATTTTAGATGGAGTTGCCGTACGTTTAAGACGTTATACTCGATGAAGAGTCGTTTGGAGGGGTATCTAGTCGGTCGTTTGTTAATGGCACGTATTACCATTTTTTGGGCTTTTAGTAGAGGTTCGACAATTGATTGAGCACAGCCACCCCAAGTTATAATGCCGTATGCTAGTAGGGATTGGCAGAGAGCGTAGTAAACAGTTTTAAGAGTTGAGGTAGTAAGGATAGTTCTTAGGGATCGAAAGACATAAGAGAGTTAGCGGATGCGTGGGGTTAGACTGGCCAAGTGCTGATCCCAACGAAGGTGTTGATCAATGATGACCCCCAGATATTTTATGTGGGTGGCTTGTTCCAAGTTTGGGCAATTACAGGAAGAGCAAGTTCTTAGACAGGAGTGAATTAATATCTTCTGATTGTTGGTAGGTTGGGTTGCATCAGAAAGACTGAAGGTTAAGAATTTTGTTTTTCCGGCGTCAAGGGTTAGGAGATTATCATCTAACCATTTCTTTATATGGCCTATGTCATTTTGAGCTATGTCGAATGCTCCTTTCCAGATTTTGTGTCTAGTTATTAGTACAGTGTCATCTGCAAAAGATATAAGTATCCCGGCTATGGGAAGATTACAGAGATTGTTGATGTAGATGAGGAACAGAATAGGGCCTAGAACACTTCCTCGTGGGACTCCGAAATGGATTGGTAAGGGGTTACTTACAGCTGGGTTGTTAATTTTCACAGTTTGCGATCTGTCTGTTAGGTATGATGAGAACCAGTTAAGAGTTCTACCTCGGATGCCTATTTGAGATAGTCTTTCTAGAAGTATGGGGTGGGAAACCGTGTCAAATGCTTTGGCCAAGTCTAGGAATATGGCTAAGCAGGAATCACCTTCGTCCAGGCTGTTAGTGATCTTATCCGTCAAGTCTAAGATTGGAGATTCTGTATTTAAATTGTTTTGAAAGCAAAACTGATTAGGCGAGAGGATCTTATGGGTTTCAAGATGTGAGACAAGCCTACTTTTAACAATTTTTTCAATGATTTTTGACAGGACATTTAGCAAAACATCACGTGATTAATGGAAGACCCCTAACGTATTTTACGTAAAAAATACCTTTGATTTTTTTTTACATTAGCTCCACACAGGAGACCTGGAGGAAAATAATTGCGAGGCAAGAACTGGACAAACCTTACCCCATGAACCCGAGCACCCCTGCATCCAAATGTAGCGAACCACTTGGGGTGACCTATGGCAGAGGTGTTGGTTATCCAATAAATGATTCCCGGGGCGGTGGTAACCATACCCGCCTCCCAAATTGAAGATTTGATACCTTGGCTTTGTCTAAAAAATATAACAAATGTTACGTAAATAAAAAAAAATGGCTCCAAGTTGTTGAAATATATGTATTTGTTGGTTTTTTAATTTCATCATTTCAGTGATTTAATATTATGTCTTTAAAAAAAGCGTTTTCCTTAAAATATGTTTTCGCCCGTCACACAAATTTGCTTGTCCTACATAGCCCGTAACATATATGTCTTTTTTTTTAAATTGTGTGTTTTAAATTTGGTTTATTTAAGCCAAACAGAATGGACCATATCCAAAAGTATATCAGAATAATAAATCCACCAAATTGTCTAATATCACAAAAACCGTAAAAAACTAGCAAGAATTTCCAAAAAATTACCGACAAAATCGTCTAAAATTCATAAACAGACCAATATCATCAAACCATCATAATCGTATAAAATAGATAACTCTCAGTAAAACCGTCAAAAATGTCATAAACGGACCAAAATCGCCAAAATCGTCAAAAAAGGACAAGGAATGCCAAAAAATCGCCAAGGTATCACGTACGATAAAAAAAAATACAGAGCATCTTGAACCCCGAATTATAGGGAAGGAATAAAGCAACCGCAAATGGAGCGAAACACCACCAAGGGGCCGTTCAAGTATGTATTACGTAACGCAATTTGGGGGGAGGGGGGTATTGTAAAACGTTACTGAGCGTTACCGGTCGGGAAGGGGGTCAAACAACGCGTAACGTAACATGTTTTTTTTTTTTACAAAAATCCCGCTCCTGAAAAAACACATGGTAGAATTAGCTAAATCATTCTATGCAAAACTTCCTATAGGTACATCCAAACACCAGTATAGCTTGTCTCGGGGGTCTACGTAAGACCCGACGAAAATCCGACCTTTCCCATTCCCATCTCCATTACTTTCCCTCTGTGGACTCAAATAAAAAACACAAAATGCAACCAAAAATACAAAAAATTTAGTATTACAAATCAACAAAAAAAATCACCATAAAATCACAAATAAAAACCCTACAAAACATACAAATACCTACAGACAAAAAAAAATAATACAAAAAATAGTATTCAAGCCCTACATGTTGCGATAGGCAGCCCACACTTTGGGTAGAAAAAAAACATCCCCCGGGTACATTTACATCCTCAGTTCTCGAGAAATAGAGATTGAGTACTCTGGTCCTCGAAAATTACAATATGATATAGGTTGGCAATTAAGGCTAGAAATTGATAAAATTGGAACAAAATTTTTCATTACTATGGCAACACCGAATTACTCGCTTTGTCAATGACGTTTCGTATGCCTGTTGGCTGTCATCGATTTACTGTCTTAAATCGTGCAGAACACACTGAAGATCGCTCATTTCATAATTATTTTTTTCATTGTTTGCCAGTGCATTGTTTGTCTACTATTATTATTATTATTATTACACTATATAATAATTACACTATATAAAGAGGTAAAGTTTGTTTGTTTGTTTGTTTGTTTGCATCGAATAGGCTCTGAAATTACTGAACCGATTTGAAAAATTCTTTCGCTGTTGGGAAGCTACACTATCCCTGAGTGACATAGGCTATATAATCTTTTCAAAATAATTAGGAATCATTACTAAAACTCCAATAATGCAACCCAAGGTGTAAAAAAATTACCTAAAATATTCTTTACATCGCGTGCGCTGCGAAAACTATTGATGATAGAATAAAATAATGTACTACGACTTTGTAGAACACATCATTATTTACAAAAAAGGTCGCGACAGCATATGTCTAACTATTATGGTTATGCCACAATAAGTATTCTTTTATTTTAAAAATTTAATTAATATGTCGCCGCTTGAAAAGGATCTTTATTTGTATCTTGGTGTTAATCCTTATCAAAATAAATTACTTCATATTCAAGACAGCTTCAATACCTTTATTTAACTTTTTGAATTTTTTAATTCGGATATTTAATTAGAAAGATATCACGAGTTTAATAATGTTAGTATTAGAAAAAAGTTTCGGCAACGGGCCGGGCGGGAAAGGAGTCAAGAAATGAAGTGCCAGGGGGGTTGGCGGGACGGGGGAGCGGGAGAGCGGTGGCGGGGAAGGTGGAAGTGGAACGCTGGAGGGGAACGCACGGGAAAAGACATGCAAGGAGTAACATTTTATTTATTTTAATATGGCATTACAACGCATGCCGGGAAACAGCTATATATTATAAAAGAAAATCCAAAAAAACGTGCGAACCGCAAAAACTCAGAAACGAGTCCCGGTACGATCAAGGGAGTTATAAGGTGTGATAGATCTCTGTCCCTCGGGAAAAAAGGTACCCGATCTCTGTCTCTCGGGAAAAAGGTACCCGTTTTTACCTAAAGGGCGTGCTTTTGAAGATATAAAGGCTGGAAGTTTCGCCCTCTTGAAATTTCGGAAAGTTCAAGAAGGTTCTATAGAACTCTAGAATGTTCTGGAAGGGGTGGCGGAGTATGTCGTGGAATGTTCGGGAATAGGGAATCGGGATCATCATTGTGAAACATTCCATAACACTCTCAAATGATTTCCTGAGCGAAGCCGGGTAACCCAGCTAGTATTGAATAAAAATGAACAAACTAATAGTGCAAGCAGTGGCGGTTCGTGGTCTTTTTAACAGGGGGTTCAGAAATCCAAGAGAAATTTATCTAATCAAAATTTACTTTCAGAGGAATTAAATTGTTTAATGTTTTTTACAGCAATGCACGTTGCTAATTATTATTGTTTTTACAACAAGAATAATTACGTAGAATATGTAAGTGGACGCGGAGGCCTTTTTATTTTTATTTTCCAACCTTTTTTCATGAGTATGAGCATTATTTTTTTATGTACACAACACTGCATTCAGCGATTGTGTAAAAAAATTAAGACAGAATATGGACAGAATGTTAACGAAAACGTGAGTGGGTGGGAGGTTTGGTATATTTATGGTCAAAACAATACTGAAGTAAGTTCAACACAAAATTACCTAACTAGCGACTTAACAATGCGACGTTTGCCGAAAATAATCTAAAAAAGAGGAATATAAACGCTAGACATATTTTGATTCTCACGCCTTCAAAATTTAAAATCGACCTTCTTTTTTGTACGAGGCAAGTAAGCGTCAAAGTGTTTTTTTTTAAAATTTATTTTGTGCATCTTCTTACTAATATTATAAATGCGAAAGTTTGTATGGATGGTTGGTTGGATGTTTGTTACTCTTTTACGCAATAAATATCGAATGGAATTTAAAAATTCTTTCACTAATCGAAAGCTACATTATTTGCGAGTAAAAACGGCTTTATATATTGGTAAGCTCTTGCGTTATGAATGAGCTGTGACGTTATGAAATTATGTATCATACGTTTTCTGTCCCTAACAAAATCGAGTTATTGCAAACGTCAAACAAATTGGTACCTTGGAAACAAAGTTTTTTTTTTTAATTTTAGGCTTAAAAAGAGTGCTTTGTTGTGATTAAAAAGAGTACTTTTTTAGCGTCGTAGTTAATATCTACATATCTCTAAAAATGTTCATTCTCCGAACAAAAAGCATAACGTTGCTATAAAGCATAGCGTTTGAAGTGGACTATTTTTTTAGGTTTTTCTGGATTCAAATGTGAATAAAATACTAATAAAGGGAGTAGGTACATAAAATAAATTTCTATTTCTATAATTTAAATATTTTCTAAAATAGAATTTTTATTAGCGAAATGTCATTCTCAAATTTTGAAATTTTCTAACATAATTATTTTCAGCAAGAATAATAACAATTATGCCACGAAAGCGTAAGTCGAATCTAAGCAAAAGCTCTAATAAAGCTCGAGCTATGAAAGTTGTTATGTTTCAGGCAGCACACAGAGCTGCTGAGTCAACAGAACAATCCAAAGCTCGCCGTCAACAGCATGCTGAATATCTATCATCTCAACGGGCTGCTGAGACACCAGAACAGTCCCAAGCTCGCCGTCAACAGCTCAATGATCATAAAAATCAGTTTAGCCGTTCTTGAGTTATAAATGGTGTAACTAACCAGACTTTGTTTTATATATTAATTTTTTTTAATGAGCTCCATATAGGAGACGATGAGGAAAATAATTTTCCATCTAATGTCATCTTTGGGGATGATGTGTGGAGGGTTTTTTTAAGGAAAGGGAGGATAGGAGAGTTCTTAGAAGGAAAGGGGTTTAAGGTCAATAAAGGTTCCCGGGGCGGCGGTACCCATTCACGCCTCCCAAATTTGGATTAATATCGCAGTTTCAATAAGTTACTACTTCGATTCAGATGTTCAATATTTTATTTGTATGCAAAAATTAAAAAAAATGTTAAATTAAAATAAAATAAAACAAGTTGGTACGAGAATTTTAATTGTCTTAGAGATATTTGTTGTTTATATTATGTGATTTTTTTAAACAGAGAAAATTGGAGGAATGGGAAATGACATAGGCTACTTTTTATTACGGAAAAAAATTTTCATTAACGTGGGAAAATTCTTTATACAGTAATTTCCCACTAATACCACGCGAGCGAAGCCGCGGGTAAAAGCTAGTAATTTTATAAGATTGAAAAAAAGTTAGATCATACAAAACGTCAAAATAGTCTAAGCCGTAAATGGGGTATTTTTTAAAAATCGTTTCTCGTATTACGTCATAGTTACTTAAGTCATGAAAAACATTGTTTTAGTAGTTTACGCTTATATTTTTTGTAACTTAAATAATAATTTTATTGTAATTCCAATCCATTCAAAAGGTAGTAAAAGCTTTAATTTATACTTATCATATTTTTTGATGTTCATGTAAACCGATTCGTTGTAAAGATTAATCTAAATAGTATCTAAATGGGACTTCACGTATATTTTCACCGTACAGTTGCATCCGTCGCAAAGGCATCTTGTCACTCTCCGACGGACTCGATCGGTAATACTCGTGAAAGAATACCATTCAGGTCACCACATGTAATCAAAATACTGTATGTCTCTTTTGTCCGCTCAATATTAGAATTCGGATCAGTCATATGGAATCCCCAATACAAAGTTAATATTTTAAGGTTAGAAAGAATTCAAAAAAAGATACTGAAACACATAGACTTTAAATCCTTTCGAACATCAGAAAACCTACAAGACTCATTAACATTCCATAATTTATCAACCTTAGAAGATAGAAGAAATATATCCGACCAGAAATTTTTATTCAAAATTATTAACAACGTTGTTGACAACAATTATCTTCTAGAACACATTAATTTCCACTGTCCAACAAGAAATACAAGGTCAAACCAACTATTCCACATCCCACACTCAAAAACAAATTACACACAACATTCATTTTTCCGAAGGACGTGCACAAAATACAACGATATGTTTTACGAAGCTGATATTTTCCATTTGTCCTCAGGCCAATTTATTAAATTCATAACTAAAAAAAATTAAAACCAATTGTTAATTGCGAACCCTCCATCCCTGCTGTCTGTTGTTTTTTCATTCTCATTATGTTGTTTTTCCTTCTTATTATAAAAATAATAATATTTGGATGATTTATATAGCGCTATTTTTTGTTGTTGTTTGTGTGTTGAAGGGCGCTGGCAAATGGCTAATCATTTATCCTTAAACGTTTTCTAATGATGTGAAAATATGTTCATTTTATATGTGTTCGCTGTTTAACTTCATCTTTTCTTTCCCACATGCTTTAATTTGTGTTTTTTCATTTCTGTTGTATTTGTTTTTCTTTTTTCTAACACTTTATTTTTTCTTTAACGTTTAATCTGTGTTTATATATTATAATTTTTTTGCGGAAACTTCACTGGTTAATGCACCCATGTAATATGTAATTACATTATAATATGTACAACTGTTTGTTTCCCTAATAAACAAAAACAAAAACAAAGATCGGAGATCACGTGATATCCATGACACAGGAATTTGGCAAAGATTGCAAAGAAATGGATTAATGCAGGGGTTCCCAAACTTTTCCAAGTCGCGGCACCCTTAGAAAATTTGAATTTTCTCACGGCACCCCTGTCATATAATGTCTATCTGTGGTAGCCTCGGGATCTCTCTAGCCGCCACCACCTCCCCCCCCCCCCAGGACGAAGGATCTTTTTTTAATTTTTTTACCTACTCCTCCACTGAATAATACAACTCGTAAACGTTTAGTGCGACCGGATTGATACAGCTACTCCTCATTTATTTTTGAGCGATATTTGCTCTTTATAACCGCAACCGCTGAAAATCCAGCTTCGCACAGATATGAAGTAGCAAAGGGAATGAGGACCCTTAAAGCTTTTCCACTTATAATCGGATACTGATTTCAGATATCCAAAACTCCGTCAAATCCGAACAAGCGTATTTTATTAGCGTGATAGGTGCTCTGTGAATAATCTTATTTGAAACCTTAACTCCGCTATGGGCCATGTACTGTTGCAATATTGGAAAACAATCTTTGCCTCCATCATCACCCATTTTTCTCTTCCACACTTCTAGTTTTTTCCTGAATGATGAAATTTTTAATGAAAAAACTACAAGTGAATGCGGCACGCGGCCGCTGCAAGCGCAGCACCACAACCGTATCCCCACTCCTGTGCCTCCCACCCAATCCATTCCCAAAGCACGGACAGGCCACGTGGGTGATTTTCCATTCCATAAAATGTTTGTATTCGTTCATGTCAATTTTGATTTTTAGTAGAGACATCATGGGCGCCTCGCGGCACCCCTGACCTCTGTCCGCGGCACCCCAGGGTGCCGCGGCACCCACTTTGGGAACCTCTGGATTAATGGATAGTTTCGTTCAAAACACCGTCAGAGGGTCTGTATGGGCCAGGATGTTTTTGTGAGGAGAATTTTGCGCGCGACCACATCAAGCACCAAATGGACATAGGTACCGATTTTGACGTGGTGCGCGGTGACGCGAGTTTAAAAAACGGATTTAATGGAGCCCTATTTAGAATGTGATTATAAACTTGTTTTATAATGATTCCAAACTTGTTTTATAATAATATTATTATTATAAAACGAGTTTGTTTTATTTTATCATCTTTCAATGGGGGTTCACTGCACAAACGCACTTTAGAGAAAACCGCCACTGAGTCCAAGAGAAGTTATATAGGTAGGTACTGCGTTTTTCAACGCTGCCTAGCCGATTATCGCTCGAAGAAGCTCCTATGTGATTTGGAAGATGTTTACAAGCGAACTACAGAAAAGACTGGTACGTAGTACAGTTTTTTAATGAATTTCATTAGTATTACAAGATTTATGCCAATTTTTGAGCGATTATAACCAATACGTACAACCTGATTTGAGGTTATGCTTAAAAATCCGAATTTGACACTTCATACGAGGCCACAAGAAAAAGGGAATAACTGAATTAAAAAAAAATAATATGCAACTTCTTTAAACTCATGGAAAAGTTACTTCTTTCTTAATTTTCTCTTTCTTTATTTCTAATTTAATATTATCTAGTGTGTTTTTTTTAAACTACCTTCTATAATTATACTTTTAATGATGTTTTTCACACACAGGTAAATCTGAATCAACGGTAAGACGAATCGTCAAGGAAGGGGAAAAGGTAGATGGAAAATTAGAAACACCGGGAAAACGGAAAATGGGCACAATAATAATAATATGTATAATGAAACAAGTACTTTGTTTAAAAACCACTTTATTTTTATTTATATTCGTCGACCGGTTTCAGCTTCAACATTTATAGAAAACCTACATTCACGGACACCATAATTCATAATACCTCCAATCACCCTATCTCGTATAAGCACTCTTCTTTCCATATTATGATTCACCGGCTAGCCTGTTGGGTAAATCTGGCCCATATATAGGCCCAACTACTATTTGACACAAAATTAAATTTGACCCTTTTTTGATTAAATTATATGGGTCAGCTCATATGGTCTCATAAAAATCGTTTTATCTCCCTTACTCTAATGACGAGATGTATGATCTAAACAGTGATAGAAAGAGACAACCCTACTCTACGATTTGAGTTCCATAGATATCCGCAAAAAAGATAAAATTATTCGGATCTATGACGTCAAACGTCCACCAAAATGTTAGGTGAAACTTTATAATGTTTGCATTCAAAATTTTAATATTTCAAATATATCATGCTTACTTCTAATAATACAATTTGAAAGCGTATATTGACTATTAAAAAATGAGTTTCTTTTTACGTTATCAGTTATTTTAGTTCAGTTTTTAAAGGAAACAATTTAAGGTGAGTCACTTTGAAAACTTTTTAATGTTTGCATTCAAAATATCAGTATGTCAAAAATAAAATGCTCACTTCTAATGATAAAATTTGAAAGCTTATTTAATCACCTTTCTAAAACAGTTTTTAGTTTTTGGATACGTTCAGAAATATTTAAAAAAAAATTTTTTATTGAATTGCGGAAATTCTCAAGAAATCGCCGGCATTTGACAGCATTTTTATGAGCAGTATCAATAATATAACTCCAACCCTGAGGGGCTTCACTATCCCCTTATCTGAAAATAATTTTTCTAATGAACTAATTTACAATTAAACAAATAGCTATTAACAACGGATATGGTGCCGATCTTATAGATAAAATCCTCTCAAAAAAACTTCGACGAATCGCATCATATAAATTTCTGTATAATGCCCTACCATTTATTAATAATAATATAACTACTCAATGGCGTAGAATTTATACATTAGTAAATTCTCTTCCCATTGCACGCCGACACTTCTATCAGAAATAAGGCCGGCCTTCTATACTAACAATAATTTAGCTAAACTCCTAATTAATTCTAAAGATACAGAGGATAAATTAAGCCACTCTGGCTTGTAACGATTGCCCAGCCACATATATAGGTAAAACAGCGCGTAATGTAAATATTAGAGTTAAAGAACACGTCAGGTGCCTCACAAGCACAGGTTTCTCAGAATTTGCTGACCATTTAATTGATACTGACCATATATTTAACATAAATACAGGAGTAAAAATTATATATTTAAATAAAATAGGAATACGCCTTAATAATTTAGAAGCATTAGAAATATCCAAATCAAAGAAACGTAATTGCCAAATTTTAAACAAACCATTAGAATTAACCAACAGTCCGATTTTAAAGTTATTCCCTTTCTCCCTATGTAAACCCCACCCCCACCCGCCCGTGACTCCGCCTCCTACCCTTCCACCAACCAGTATCTGATATTCTCTCCCTCTCTTATATGCTCTCTCTCTTTCTTTAATTTAGTTTATATGTTTATTGTCCTGAAGAAGGTTGAGTTCAACCGAAACCGGTCGACGAATATAAATAAAAATATAGTGGTTTTTAAACAAAGTACTTGTTTCATTCTATATAATATCAAGCCACAAAGTGTTTGCTTTCTACGATAATATAATAATATGTAATACCATAAGTGCTGATGATTGGAAAAATTGTTGCAAACACGTGATGAAAATTGAGGCAGAATATTTTGCACGAGGCAGTACTATATATGATGATATCGACGAACTGATAATACGTTTAGATTTTAGATGAAGATGCAGATACGGAAGAAGAAGAATCACACGAAGACTAAGACAATAATGTCGGGTGTTTAATTAATAGACTCAAAATTTTAAGTACCTACGTTTTTATATCTAAATAAACGCTATCTTAAAACTTGTTTTGTTTTATTTTACTTCTATTAAATTCCAGTTTATTGCGCAAAATTTTTTAAATTCAAATACGCTATGAAATATGCATTTTGGCCGAAGTGTTTTTTAAAACATACATCCATTGTCTTATGAGCCATCTTGGTGTTGTCATTTAAAATCTAGAAAACGATCGCAGCGCCATCATTTATTTTCTACACTTAATTGCCAAACTGTACTACTAAATTTGAATAAAAAACTAGGGAATCAAAATCTTTCAAGTTAACAACCCTTTTCGTTTATGTTTTACGGGGAATCAATCGATTGTATTGTACGTAATTTATATTTTGTTCTCCCAAGTTGGCAACCCTTTTCGTTTATGTTTTACGGAGAATCCCTCGACTGTATTGTATGTCATTTTTATTTTATTTTCGTTGTCAGTATTTATTACATTATATGTGATTGTTTAATAAATAACAATATGAATAAATAAAATAAACAATATACGCATGTATTGCGAGTTATAAACTCTCTTGTTTTATTTATTACCGCAAACGCAATTAAAACAAGAACAAAGGTGTGACTTTTAGGTAAAAAAAGACACGAAACGTTTAGGGAGGGTGGGGGGTACAGAAAAAACGTTACGGCGCGTTACATGCGGGGGAGGAAGGGTCAAAAATCTTCAAAAATTGCGTTAAGTAATTCTTGAACGCCTCCCAACTAGCGATTGCTTCGTTCCTTTCCCATGATTCGTGGTTTTGATCGCGCTTTTTTCTTCTGTTTATAAGCAGCATTAGAATTTTTGTCTAAACCGGAAAAAATGGCAAGTGGCATATTAACAATAGGTGGAAAAAATACTTTGCACGTTCATTAATCAATAAGTTAATCGCCACCTCGTCTTTGTTCATTGCATTGTTAATTATTACATATGCCACTTATCTCCATATGACACAATGACTTTATCTATTTCAGTTTCGCCAATTTGCATCACTTACTTATTAGCATCAGCACCATTACTACCACTACCGGACCTTCACGCTTCGTTAATAATATTTATGATTACGGATTACTGCATTGTGTCACTGTGAATTGCGAAATTTCAGTACGTGTAAGATGGAGTGAATGAGAACTGTGCGGTAAATAATAATTAAATCAAACAATTATTTTTTTGAAGGTTTTTTAAAAGGCGACAAAATGCTTTTCTAGCATTAAAAATGTTATTGTAATTGCATAGAGATATTTTGCTGTATCCAACAATATAGTGGAAAAACCGATGAAGTTAGAATAAATCATATAAATGTCAATTATTATTTTTAATTGATAAACTAACGTTTAAGGCAAGATTTTTATGCATAGCACCAAGGGTATCAGTTATTATAAGCAATAATTACTAGCCCGAACACTCATAAAAATTATTAGCCTGAAACCTGAGTGTTTCAGGCTAATATTTTTCAATATTTTTTTTATTTATTTATTTATTGACGCGCTATTGGGCTTTTACATAACAAATACAAGTTTTATTTAAAACAACAGTATAGCACAAATAAAAAAGATAAAAAATAAAAATATACAAATAAAGCATAAACTCAAAATAATAAATAGGAATACATCTAATACTAGTTCCACATGGATGACTTTAGAGAACTCGTAGGTACAATTCATATACCTGCAAGCAACAAAAACATTTACTAAACCTTTAATTTTTAATTAATTAAATACTCATTGTATGCTTTAGGAATACGAAAAATAAAATAAAAAAACACAACAAACAAAATAAAATCAAAATAAAATGATTCCTAATTCATTATTTACATTTAAAAAGTGGTGGACTAATTTGGCTTTAAATGCATCGAAGTTTAAATTAAAAATGTCAGCGAGATCAGTTAGTTCATTGCCCAAACTGTGTATTCTTTCCATCACAGAATTCATAGCAAAGTTATTGTTGTGAAATAAAATATTCCGTCTGGTATATTTTGGAGGTATATGTAAGGATAACAAGTTTATAGTGTCAGGGCATTCCAACCTTGAATTAACAATTTTATACAATAAAAGGAGATCAAATATTTTTCGCCTTTCAGATAATTTCGATAAGTTAAGTTTACTGCGTAAATTGACATAATTGATTTCAATCATAGGAATACCAATTTTGAAATTAATAAAACGTAAAAATTTATTTTGAATTTTTTCAATTTGTAGGCAATGAGAGTTGAAATGAGGACACCAAATATTGTATTCAACCTGACTTCTAACCAAAGACGTGTATGGTAATTTTAGGGTTTTTATGTTATTAAAGTCTTTAGCGGTTCTGAGAGTAAATCCAAGCATTTGTAATCCCTTACTGGTAATGTTAATAATGTGATTCAAGAAGCGTAATTTGGAGTCAAAGATAACGCCAAGGTCGTTGAATTCGAATACTCTTTTTAGAGTGTCATTGTTAATTGTATAGTCGAATAATAAAGGAGTTTTAGATCTATGGAAACTGATTGTTTGGCATTTATTGATATTAAGATATAATTTGTTTACGATGCACCATTCATAAATTTTATTTAAGTTCGTTTGTAGAGTTACACAATCAGAAGAATTTTCGATCGATGTATACATCTTTAGATCGTCGGCAAATAAAAGAAAGTGAATATTATCGAAAATTAATAAAATGTTGTTTATAAATAGTAGGAAAAGAATTGGTCCTAGGTGAGAACCTTGGGGGACCCCACTTAAGGCAAAAAAAGTGTAAGAAGTTGTGGAGTTAATTTTTACAGATAGTGTTCTATATGATAAGTAACTACTATGCCATTCGAGAAATTTGCCACTTATTCCCAAGTGTTCTAATTTTTCCATTAAAATGCGATGCGTTATTGCATATAATAATTGTTACCCTTTGTGCTATGCATAAAAATCTTGTCTTAAACGTTAGTTTATCAATTGAAATAAATAATTAATATTTGACAAGTTAAAGTATTTCACCAAAAAAAATGTTGATATAATTTGTCTCGACGCCATCTAGCGAGCGATTTAGCATTAACAATGCCTCTCTCACAAAAAATAAAGTTGGTTGTTTTCAGGTGAAAAATGTAATATGCAGTAATTGTTGAATGAAGCACTAATAATAATAATATTTGGCTGATTTATAAAGCGCCGTTTTCATGAAAAATCATCTCAAGGGCGCTAGTATATATTGATTTATTTGGCGGGTTTTAGATAAGCCGCCATAGCACAGTGGTAGAGTTCCTGACCGGCAATCAGAGGGACACGGGTTCGAGTCCCGTTGGCGGCCAGTATCTTTTCTAGGAATAATGTAGATGACTGTTTCAGGATAATAATTAGTGCTTATAATAATTCATATAAATGTCAATAAATCCGTTCAGTTTTTATTCTTTCCTTTCCTTCCCTTCCTTTTCGATCGCCCGTTTCTGCACAGAGTTGAGGGTTTTTTCAGGTATTTTGGGGCTCCAGACCAGAGGTGGCTGCCAAATTCAACCATGGGGCGCACTTGTGATTTGCACAGGGTTAGCAGTTGTGTACTATTGAAGTATCTGCGGGCCCTGTACAGTACGCCCAGTTTTTGAGAGGCTAATTTTACTCTGGCTTCGATGGTCCCCCATATCTGAGCTGGTCACTTAGAGTTACACCAAGCATATCAATGGAGGCCCTGTTCGGAAGATTGCTTCCGTTGATGGAGACTAGATTTTCATTTCGATCCTTTTTAAGCGTAATCAGACATGATTAAGTCTTTGAAACATTATTTTTACCCCAAGAGAAACACTCTCGACGTAACCGTCCATTCTTTGCTTCAAAGCCCTCTGAGCCCTTTGGGGGCTTGTCAAAAAAAACTATCATGGACTGTACTGTCATCCGCGTAACAATAAATGGCTTAGTCATCCGAAAACTAAAAGGTGTTTCTGAAAGGTGATGATATACGATTTCAAATTTAATAATTCGAATGGAATTGTTATTTTTGAAACAAAACAATTGTGAACAAAATTTTTTAAGAATGACTCTCCCTACGTTTTTTTAAACTAAAATTACTGATAATTTTTTTTTAAATACACACACATTTTATAAGGTACACGTATTATAAACGTTATTGTAAACTCACTTTTTTGTCATTTCATTCTTTTTTTTTTCAAAATGCCATCGAAAATTTTGGTTTTATAAAGATGTACATATTAATTAATTTGTTGTTAACTTTTATATTTGAATATAAAGCGTGGTGTTTTCTCTTTCTAACATCGCTTAAATCATATTTCTAGCCATGGTAGTAAGGGAGACAGCGATTTCTATGAGGCCTACATGAGTTGTTCCGAAAAGCGAACAAATCAGCCTGAGCATTTAAGTATTTTAATATAAACAAATAAGTATGAAACATGAGATATTTCTCACAATCAAACTTCAAACTGATATGCTCAGTTTTGTAAGGTTTATATAAAACACAATAATGTTAAAAAAAGAACAACTAAATGAACATATAAAAAAAATAACTTTCGATAAAAAAATGCACAACAATACTTGACCAGACAACCTTTATTAACCCCATTCTACCGTCGACAACTTCGCAACGATTGGATAATGATAATAGTCCATTGAGTGCCTCAGTGAGGAGTGAGGTATAGAGGTATTCACGTCGAAGTCAAAAGTCAGGTAGTTCTGCAATTGGCGCGTGCGGGAGCGGTCCGTTCCGCTTCTAAACTCCTAAACTCGAGCAATCATTGAACTCCAACATTTTATTATAATATTACTAAAGTTAATTTAGAGACAGCTTTCATAAACTTACCATAAAAAGTTATACGACTTACGTAAAGATTCTAAATTCTGGATAGTTTGGAATAAATCCTTCATATTACTTACATATCATTTTTCACGTGAAAGTTGTATAGTTTTTTTCAAGTTTAACTTCATAGTGAGAGTGATCCCTTTTACATACGGATGTTTTGAGTCAGTTTGCACAAAATAACTAACCACAATGATTATAAGCAAAAAGTAAGTGTGTTTTTTAAATTTGTTTAATTATTAACTAGCTTTTACCCGCGGCTTCGCTCGCATGGTATTATGGGGAAATTGCTATTAAAAAAAAATTCCCACGGGAATGAAATGTTTTTTCATCGAGTTGTCAATTTAAATAAATAAAAATTAAATTCAATTCAGTTCTGTCATGCGTACATGCACCGAAAACAAACTGTTGGTAAAAATTCATTTATTCGAAGAGTATTCGAAAATCGATCAATCAAATTTAGTATCCAACAATTAGGTACCTATTAAAATATCTATAATTCTTGATTCGATCAAAGAATTAGGTGAGTACTTAAAATATTTTCAAAAATTTAAATAGTTTCGAAAATAGAATTTTGATTTAACAATTATGGTTTTGCAATTGACAGATTTGTAAGAGCTTTTGTAATCATTTAAAAAACTTTTCAGGTGTATTGAGATGTGGTTGTAATTTTTTTTTTTTTTAAATTAACTCCACACAGGAGACCCTGAGGAAAAAAATTCCCTCAGGGCCTATGTCATCTGAGATGCTGTGTGGAGGGTCTTTTTGAGGAGAGGAAGGAATGAACATTGGTCTTGAAGAGACCCATCTTGTAGGAAGGAGGAAACACAGAGGCCGGCAAATCGTTCCACAGCCGAGCTGTTGAACACAATGTTGACAAATGTCAACCGTGTACATATGTTGGGCACGCGTTTGGCGTGTTTCCCGACTATGCGCCGGTGCCGAAGGGATCAATGACGCTAGTTCCTCGGAGCATCTCCCATTGTAATACCGGTAGAAAGATAGCATTCCCACCCGACGCCGACGCCTGTGCTCTAAAGATTGCAATCCGTCTGTTAAGATGGGGAATCTAACAAACGGACCGCCCGTTTTTGCACAGAGTCGAGGATATTTTTCAGGTATTTTGGAGCTCCAGACCAGAGGTGGCTGCCAAATTCAACCGTGGGGCGCACTTGTGATTTGTACAGGTTTAGCAGTGTACTGTTAAAGTATCTGCGGGCCCTGTACACAACGCCCAGTTTTTGGGAGGCTGACTTTACTCTGGCTTCGATGGAGCCCCCATATCTGAGCTGGTCACTTAGAGTTACACCAAGCATATCAATGGAGGGCCTGTTCGTAATAATGTAATAATCCATATACATCTATACTTATCATACTAACTTTCATCGCAATCGGATGAACGGTTCGAACTCGCGAACTACCTATTGCATTTTTTTAATACAAACTTCATAATGCCAGAGTTCACCATTATATATAGAAACCTTCACGGGCATGTTCTCAACAACTCACCAAAGTTTCCTCGGAATTGGATGAACGTTTTAGCAAAGCATTTTCATGACGCCAGAGCTATATTATTATATTATATATAGAAACCATCGCAGACATGCATACATCAAATCCCCAAAGTTCATCGCAATTGGATGAACGGTTAGCAATGCATAATTTCATGATTCCAGAACTCACTATTGTATAAAGAAACCATCGCGGGCATGCGCACATTAAATTCCCAAAGTTTTCAACGCAATCGGATGAACGGTTAGCAATGCATAATTTCATGATGCCAGAACTCACTATTGTATATAGAAACCATCGCGGGCATGCGCACATTAAATTCCCAAAATTTCATCGCAATCGGATGAATGGATGGTAAATATGCATTTGGTCCACCTAACGGATAATACGGAAAGTTCGTGTTGTAGAAGTTTGATGCACGGATAATACGGAATATTCCTAAACTACGAAAGCTGCATGTCATCATAATTTTAAAAAAATATCCCAGGTTTTGAATGGCTTGTTTGGCAAAGCAGGGTATGTCTAGCGGGTATAAACAATTATTTTGAATTGTCGATGAAATAAAAACGGTGAAAATAAAATGGCGTTACCGCCTAACTGAATTAATTTAAACGAAATTAAAATGTTAAAAGCATATTTTTTGCATGTTTTTTTGTCTCCCGCCACAAAGACATAAATGATGTGAACTGTTTTATTTATTTATTTTTTTACATTAACTCCACACAGGAGGCCCCGAGGAAAATAATTTCCCTCAGGGCCTATGTCATCTGAGATGCTGTTATGACAAACCCCACGTCACCGAATACGCACATGAAACTACTCTGTTTTGGAATGGACATTTATAGCCATATAAAAGCTGGTCTGCCGATGCGCCTCTTGGAGGGTTCCGCGCAGTCATATGGAAATAGTGAACGATTTTTTCGAAAAAATTACATCATGAGATAAACGAACGCGAATGGTTTCTTATGATAGTGGTCGATTAGTAGATGAAAAACCCGGCAGCCTGAGACTTTCGCTGGCGGCCGGGTTTAAAGTAGGAACAAAATTGAGATTTACTGTTGTAACAATTTTAATAATACCTACAACATTCGTGATAATCGTAACTCGCATAAAATGACTACCCACAATATATAAATTTAAAAAATATATATTTAATAGCATTTTTAAATGGCAAGGTACGACAATCCTAGAATTTTAATTCACTGTAATTAGATACAGTAACCGGTTTTGGTTCATGTTTGCATCCAAGAAACTGGTTTGCTGATTTTAAATAATGCAGATTCTTGCGGAAAACTTTACTGAATATTATTTTTTCGTTTCTGTTTAAGTAGGCAAACAATAAAAAATCAAAACACAACATATATGGACAAACCCGTGCCAGTTCAAACATCTTTATTTTGAGGAAGTCTTATTTACTATTATATTGGTTTTACGTTTTACATGGTCTCTTATGGGCTTCCATAAGCAAGCATCTTGACGCATGCATCAAGCCGCTTGAGCATGAAAAGGGCTAACAAGAGGCTTTGTCTTACTAATATTATAAACGCGAAAGTTTGTATGGATGTATGTGTGTTTGTTACTCTTTCATGCAAAAACTACTGAAAGGATTTTAATGAAACTTTACAATAATATAGCTAATACATCAGAATAACAAATAGGCTATAATTTATAAAGCTAGCTAGGAAGGGAACGCGGGAGGGGAACGGGGACGCACGGGAAAGATGATTCAGGGAGAAACAATGTATTTCTTTGAATATGGCATTGCAACGCATGTCGGGAACCAGCTAGTATAATATATATATATATAGTAGGCCTCGGTATTTATTTTAAAATTTATTTTATTAAAAAAATAACAATATAACGGAAGAGAAAGTCCCAATAAACTAATTTTTAATGATTTGTCAATGGATGCTATACGATGAAAAAAAAATCACTCACATGAGAACAATTCAGTTATAAAAACTCAGTTAAAACACAAATATTTACCAATAAATACATAAATCTAATAGACAAATTATGCATTTGTAAATCTTGAAATTGTTTCTAAATAAAGATTTAAAAAAATATATTGAATTATAAAAATTCATAAAATTTCACCCGTATGACAAATAATACAAAGAGACACAACACGTAGTTGGTTAGAAGATATATGTATCTATGTATACATGTTTAAATGTATTTACAGTGAACCGTAAAAAATAATTCTTAAGCAGGAAAACCTTATATTTGGGATAAATTGGGCCAATTATATGAAATTGAAATCTTGAAATTGTTTCTAAATAAAGATTAAAAACAAAACAATTAAAAATATTAAATTATATAAATGTAAAGGAAATACAGGTATTCCATTTAAATTTGAATCCTGTAGTGTCAGTTAGAATGTAATGTCGTTTCTTTGTTAACAATCTGCTTACAACGTATTTAGACACTTTGGACACGTTGCTCGCCAAACCGAGGACTCCATCTTGGAGAAACTCATACCTAGTGGAAATCAGAAAAAGTAGAGGAAGATCAAGGACCAAGTATTACTGTCGTCTGGTACTAAGATGTCCGCAGCTCTCCAAGCAGCGCAAGATCTCGAGAAGTGGAGGAACCTTGTCCACCATGGAAATTAGACCAGGGGTCACGATTCCCAGTAATGAGGAACCGACTTGAGAAGGAGATAGCTTGTACATGCACACATTTATACAAGTGCATAAACACACGCACCTACACATTCATTTCAGAAATTAGAAAAAGTGTTAACAATAGTCAATTAAATATTATACAATTTTTTTAAATAGCCGTCTCGTAAATTTATTTTAACCTACCTTGAAAATAATTTGATTAAAATAATCATCAATCGTAGATTATGTCAAGCTTGTAATTTATGTCTTTTGTTTACACGCTTTCTTCACTTACGTCGTTAAGATTCCCACATTATTTTTCTTAAT
Source organism: Limnephilus lunatus (assembly GCA_917563855.2). Taxonomy (NCBI): domain Eukaryota; kingdom Metazoa; phylum Arthropoda; class Insecta; order Trichoptera; family Limnephilidae; genus Limnephilus; species Limnephilus lunatus. The sequence goes on from OU830599.1 coordinate 4,876,403, forward strand.
CTTCTTTTCTTTGATAGGGCAAATTCGACAGTAGGTCCGTCCAATACACGGGTCGCGAGTCGCAATTTGTGTAAACGAATTCTTTACTTACGTCGCGCATCGCCGTTAAGATTCTGAATATATTTAAGAGTATTGTGTCGACTTAACTAACTGGATCAATCTTTAGCAATCAATTTAACAATTTGTAGGCGGTCAAATGATAAACTAACGAATTATTCCTTAAATCCATCAATTTTTTCGACAAAATTCACAATACGGGTGAGTCCATCGACTGACGAGATAAGTGTTTTATATCGACCTGTAGATATATTGTTAAGTACCCACCTACGTTGTTTAGCATAGTATTTTTTTAATCTTTATGTTTTCCCAATATTTTTACATAGATTAGATAAGTAGCTAAATACATTGTTTCAATTTTCAAATGCGTATAAACAGATGATAATAGATAACATATAAAAAAGAGTAAGTAATGGAAACCACTAATATAAGGCACTGCCGGTGTTATTGTAGGTAATATAACCAAAATTAACGTTTTATAGGATCAATTTTTGAGTTATCTGATGGTTTTATTACGCTAGTTCTGTAGAGTTGAAATTTAAGAACCCGACTACGATTACATCTCTAATCCACCGTACACGGTAGGTACAGATATAATCCCTTCTACAGTAATAAAATTTCTAGGTTTCACTATAGACAATATTCTTTCTCTTGAATTAAAAATTTCGAAAGCTGATGTGAGTTTAGGCTTTTTCCATCTAATTGGAAAGCATTTCAAGGAATGGCGCCAGCCTATATATAGGGACTGTGTGTCCGATAAAACTTAAGTGATAGACAGCTTACTCTAAGGACAGGAGATTCAGATGTTACTAATCGTTTAATCGAATTTTCTAGGTCAACTCGAGCCGTTTGCTATGATCGATCTGAATTTTCTAGGTCAACTCGAGCCGTTTGCTATGATCGATCTTTTCGTGTAACTGACTTGCTCATTTGGAATAAACTTCCCTCAGCTCTTACTCTCTTACTATTATCTAGAACTTGGCTGAATTTAAACGGGCTTTAAAAACAAACTTATTTAAAAAATCACACCTACCTTTCATGAATCTTAACTCCTTTTCAATATGCTACAATAAACCATGTTCCTCAAGTTTCCGGTAATTGTTTGGTTTTGGTTTCCTCTTTACTGTACTTTTATGTTTAATTTGCACTCCGAATTTTTCTTATTTCTAAATGTAAACTGCCTCCTGTTCTATATTATATTTTAGTTTTATTTATTCATGTTTAATGGCACCGTTATTGCTTATCAATCTATTGTCCTGCTGTGCCAAAATAGTACTATTGTTGTTAATTTTGCTCTCTTGGCATTGCTTTGGATATACTTGACTGTACATTCTTTGTTTCATATTATTTGTTCAATATTTTGTAAGGACTCTTATAAGGAACACTATATGATTAGTTTTATGTTTATTATAGTTAGCGCACTTAAAGTGAAATAACACAAACTGCGCTATATAAATATTACTTTGTTATTATCATTATCTCTGACGCCCGCGAGCGCCGCCGCGTCGTCGTATGCAAATTATAAAACTATTGTTTTATTCTCCAGCCCTTTGCTATAAATCACACGCATTAATGTCAACCTTTTACTCACTCATGCGTTTCCTACAAATACATTATTTTTAATTGAAAACGATTAACAAATATCGAAAGATTAACTAAACTAAAAACTGATTTCCTACGTAACCCATTTTTTGTGCCTACGGGAATACTGAAAATGGTATATAAACGAGGACTTAGCGTTCCTCCACGTTCACTCTTATTTCTTATCACGTGCAGTCTTCACGCTGCACTTTTGTTCGCTAATTGACATTGTCTAAATTATAAGTTTGATTATACTTACATCTTAAATAAAGTTATTATATCTAAACTTCCAAGTTATCATTCCTACACGGAACTACATACTACCAAATTTACCACAAGACATCACCTACATCTGCATCATAACTGCAGATATAGTAGGTACCTACCTCATCAGTAATCCATCGACAACCGGAGAGAATTTCTCGAACACTGCTCGCTGCGAAGGAGTTAAATATTATTTTCCTGCGTCCTCAACTATCTATCTATCCTCAACTGCAAAACTATCTTTGAACGTGAAGTTTGAGACAAAGCTACTATCGTGATATATGAACCGTCGGAATGCGGATTCTGCGAGACAGATTTGAGATAAATTCGCTGTTCATGAACGTATTTCAAAAACTGTTTTTGAAAGCAGACGAAAGATTCTTTCAGATTTTAGTATTAAAAATCGATATATCGTCGCTCACATTATAACACCGCGAAAAAAATATGTGCTGTTTTTATTCGATAAGCTAAACGGGTTTTTGTTCCTCCTGAAAACCTGTGTAAAATGAGACAGTGTTGTAATATGAGCGACGATATGCAAATATAAATTTTAAATGCAAACGTAGAATAAATGTTTAAAGCCGCTGACCGATGGTTTTACCGTGTAAAATTTAATTAGACAAAGGTGATCAATCTGAAAGCTATTTTCTTATTTATTATTATTATTTTTAATTTATTTTAAATTAAATAATAATAATAATGTTACGAAGTTCTCCAAGAATTTTAGTGTTTATTTTTGTTGGAGCTGTTTCGGCTAACAAGGCCATTTTCAAATTTTTCAACCATTTTCAAACTTCAAACTGTCACAGTTTGAAAACGACCTCGTAAGCCGAAACAGCTGTAACAAAAATAAATAAATTGAAGTTCTGCTTCAGTAGGTCGAACATTCCCACAATTTGGTAGACGATAAGCAAGATTTGAACAAATATTTGTAAAAAAATTATTGATGTAATCCATTGCCGATTACATCAATAATTTTTTTACAAATATTTTCTTGTTAGCCGAAACAGCTCAAACAAAAATAAACACTAAAATTCTTGGAGAACTTGATAGCTTTCGGTTTTTTGAGGTAGGTATCCAAATGTTTTCTATCAATATAAAGTTTACTTATGTCCTGTTTGTCTTTGGTGTTTTGTGTATTTGTGTCTTCTCTTAGAATTTGCCATATTTTTTGGGGTCGTTGTTACTTTCTTTGATTTTGTCTCTGTAGTAGATTTCTTTCGCCTTTCTAATGGACATCGCCGCAATTTCTTTGTACAACGACTGTTGTACATAGAAAGCAGCAAAACCCTACTATTAGGGAACTTTACTAAATTGGGAACCTAACTCTGCGTCTATTTGGATATTTATTGAAAGCTGAGATGTTATATATACCTAATCATCAAAAAGATATGAAGAATATCTGTTTGTAAAAAAAGTGATGTTTTATTATTTGTGAGCTGATTAATATTTGTTTGTAGAAGATAATATTGTAGGCTTACGTATTTAACTTGTTTGGTTATACATCATAAAATTCAATTTATAAACCATTTCAAAACTTAAGCAAACCAAATAATGTAAGCACCTAAATAATATAAAACCGTAAAAACTTATTCAAAAAATATTTGACCTTATCTATTTGTCAAGGATGTGTCCATTGTTTATTTTTTACGGTTGTTACCTTTTAATAGTATGTTATTTATTCTACTTTCATAAGTTTTTTTTTTTTTAAACGTTGTGTTTTTTTACTTCGGGGTCGATTGCCTCACAGCACAAACATGACGAAAGCGGAAATTTGAAATACTGTAAAGGAAAATAAATCCGAAAATGAGTTAAATATGTCATTTTTCTCCGTTTTGTTTTCTCTTTCGTATGTCGTCGAAATATTTCTAGGAAAATAAGTGCGTCTTTTACGACGTGTATTTTAAAAGGATTTTTTTTTGAAAAATTAAAAATAAATTAAATATTAACTTTTTTTTTTCTTTTAACTTTATGAGTAAAAACTCAAATTATAATATTTAATTAAATGAAGACAATATTAGCGAAACTCAATCAAAATCTGAAGACAGAAAAATCAGAAAAAGATATTGGTTCCACTGGGACTCGAACCCAGATACCTTAGCATTCATGGCCAACTGCTCTACCGATTGAGCTATGGAACCCATTTCCAATTCGGTCACTTTTAACTGTATCATACTTCGACTAAGAACTACCAACACTATCTTCGTTTTTCTTAACGCACATATTATTGGCTGCTATCTTTATATATGATTGCAAAGGTATCTGGGTTCGAGTCCCAGTGGAACCAATATCTTTTTCTGATTTTTCTGTCTTCAGATTTTGATTGAGTTTCACTAATATTGTCTTTATTTAATTAAATATTATAATCTGAGTTTTTACTCAAAAAGTTAAAAATAAAAATATTCATCCTAGACTTGCAGAAAAGACAATAGATGTCGCGTATTAAAAATAAAATGGATAAATATTTATGCAGACACTATCTAGATAGCATTTAGTTCGGACCATTGAACTATCTGCACTACCATTGCACTATCTGCACTACCAATGGACATTATACACTACCATTGCACTATCTGCACTACCAATAGACTATATACACTACCATTGCACTATCTGCACTACCAATGGACTATATACACTACCATTGCACTATCTGCACTACCAATGGACTATATACACTACCATTGCACTATCTGCACTACCAATGGACTATATACACTACCATTGCACTATCTGCACTACCAATGGACTATATACACTACCATTGCACTATCTGCACTACCAATGGACTATATACACTACCATTGCACTATCTGCACTACCAATGGACTGTATACACTACCATTGCACTATCTGCACTACTAATGGACTATATACACTACCATTGCACTATCTGCACTACCAATGGACTATATACACTACCATTGCACTATCTGCACTACCATTGCACTATCTGCACTACCAATGGACTATATACACTACCATTGCACTATCTGCACTACCAATGGACTATCTGCACTACTATTGCACTGTCTGCACTACCATTGGACTACCTGCACTACCATTGCACTACCTGCACTACCAATGGACTATCTGCACTACCATTGCACTATCTGCACCACCAATGGACTATCTGCACTACCATTGCACTACCTGCACTACCAATGGACTATCTGCACTACCATTGCACTATCTGCACCACCAATGGACTATCTGCACTACCATTGCACTATCTGCACTACCAATGGACTATCTGCACTACTATTGCACTGTCTGCACTACCATTGGACTACCTGCACTACCGTTGCACTATCTGCACTACCATTGCACTACCTGCACTACCAATGGACTATCTGCACTACCATTGGACTTTCTGCACTACCATTGGACTACCTGCACTACCATACATAACTTGTGAACTGCCCAGTTTTTTTGGCTTTGTATTTGTAAGTCTACGGCGTCTACTGTAATTTCAACATTTTTTATCTGTCCACTTGTATTAATCTGCTCCTTTCGAAACATGGTATAGATTTCACGTGGATAAATCTAAATATTATTATTGTAAATGCCGTGGGATGGCTTGAACAATGATATAAAGCGTCGTACCATTATAAATAATGTACCATTTATTTATGTTACCTTGGTATACAATAATTCGCTTCTGGTAGTTGACGACCACACCATTATAACCATTGCCATTGAAATCATAAAAAAAACATAACACGTTTTACAGATCATTATCGTAATTTATTACTTAAACTATATTTAAAAAGCTATTAGCGACACAAGAATACAAAACGACTTATGTTATTATTTATTATCTTCCAGCCCTATCTTCAAGCTAACCATTTTACAAAATTGATTCTTTCAATCGATTTTGTACTAACGAGTCTAGAGAAAAACATGTTGACTTTTTCTATAACTTTTCTGATTTTGTTTTTTAAAATTTTCTTTTAATCAAATATTATAAAGTACCTACCTACATTTCAAATTGATAATATCATGTATTGACGGTTTTTTCAAATGTGAGAAATTCACAGGAAACATATAAATAAATATTTATATATTTTTATAATTCTTAAGTTATTAACAAGTTGTCCTCTCCTAAACACAAGCATCTGCTTTATTAGGAGAGTGTATACAATATTTAAGTTATATTATGTTTTATTGTGTAAATGTAAAATAAATAAATATATATACATAAAAAAATAAATATATATATATATATATATATAAGAAATAGTGCTGTTTATCATGTCACAAACGAAACCAAAGGAAAAAAAATGTTTTCATAAATATATTTTTGAAGTGAAAACTTCTTTTGCACCGTGATTTGAAACTCGATGAAACGAAAGAGTGACACTAAAATAGTAAAAAGAGACAAACACATACTTTTATAGGATTTAGCCTGAGTGATAATGAGATAGAATAATCGGTCTACTCTTGTCTACTTTAGTTTTCTGAAGGTTTCAGTTTTACTGCGTTTGAACTGCACACTTGTAATTTTTTTAATTAGTCATGAGTTCAATTATTAAAAAAGTAATCTGGCATTCCATGACGTACATGTGTATGTCATAAATGTACACACTTACTTTACTTGTCTGATACATAGAGCAAGCCGGCCGAGAATTCATATTTCGTCGAAAGACGTTATTACAATCGTACAGGGCGGTTCCAATGAGAAAGATTAATTTTTCTCCGTACCAGCTTTTGTATATACCTAATAACTCAATATCGATTTTATTTCATATAAAATTTGCTTTATTTTATACCTACATTCAAAAATGCTGAAAGGCGTGATGATACAATTATTAAAATTATGTTCTTTTTGTAATTTTTTTTGATCATAAGTATTTACAATTTTTCAATAATGTTTAAGCAAAATAAGAATGTAAAAAATCTTAAATATATTAGTTTTTAAGACCATAAATAAAAAGACAAACTGAAGTTTTTTCGTCACAAAACACGTGCCCGGATCTTTTTTTAAATGATTTTAGTTAAACAAAAATTAAATTTCTGAAACATAACTTTCCCAGATAATTGATTTATTTTACTGCATGATTATATGATTTGAAATGTGTGTTGTATAATTCAAAATTTAAAAATCTGCCAACGACCTACGGTAAAGCCTTATTGTACTAAAAATAAACATTTTTTATCAAAATTTAAAACATAGCTTTACTAGATAAAAGAACAGTCTTTCGAAATTAATTTATATTTTTTTGTGGAAAAGAATCAATACGTCTAAAATTTGATTTAAAAATGACATATTTCCGGTTTTGTATGGTTTACCCTCTTAAAATCCGATTCCACGACGCTTGATCTACCAACAGTTGATCCCCTGACAGTTGATTCCTGGACAATCGCCAATTCCTTTGCCAGTTGGTCCCTAGGATACTTGATCCCCCAAATAATTATTTTTGTTATACTTCCTCCCTGGTACCGTGTGCAGAGTTAATATGCTGTCTATAACAAAAGTCTATATACTTTATCTGCAAATATCTTGAGTGGAAATCATATTTTGTTATTCGACGGTGTGTCCTACCCAGATACTCCTTTGATATCACGGCATGATATTTATTATTGTTAGCAAAAATATTTGCATAGCGGTTTTCTACTCAAGACTGCTGACAGTGATATTGACTTTTGTTGTACGGTCGTATATTACGGAGACGTGACAGCTCTTGAGCTCCATGAAATCAACTCAATACCTCCTTGTCATTAATAATGATGAAAAATATATATAAAATATATGAAAAATAAGTAAAATTTTCACAATTTTAAGCAACCCCCAAAACAAAAAGAAACGTCTGAACAGATTTTCATGAATTGTAGCTAAGAACCATCTCGATCACGCCAGCTTTCAAACAAACAAACCCGCATCATAGTCAGCCCATTCGTTTAGGAACTACGATTTTTTTTTACATGATCTCCACACAGGAGGCCCTGAGGAAAATAATTTCCCACAGGGTCTATGTCATCTTTAGGGATGCTGTTTGGAGGGTTTTTTTTAAGGAAAGGAAGGAAAGGAGAGTTCTGAGAAGGAAAATGGTTTAAGGGGTGGGTAGGAATCTGTGTTTCAGTGTGTCCTGGTCATACGCCTCCAAGACCTAGACAAACCTCACCCCCATGAACCCGGGCACCCCGGCAAAATCATCAAACGCAGCGAACCACTTGGGGTGACCTATGGCAGAGGTGTGGGTATCCACTAAAGGTTTCCGGGGCGGCGGTATCTACCCATTCCCGCCTCCAAAACGATGTCACAGACAGACACACAGATACACAGACACACAGACACACAGACACACAGACACACAGACGGAGGTCAAACTTATAACACCGCAGGGTTGGGGGTTAAAAATTAGGTTACGTTAGTTTAGATTGCGGGCTATTTTTTTTGCAGCTTTTAATGACTTTCAAAAGAGGTGTTGAGTTGAGTTGATTCTGAGTTATCATAGAAGCATATATTATATCTTTCTATCAAACTCTCTTTGCACGTCCCCGAACAGAAATAATCTGGGTGATCAAATATCCGACGGATCTAGTGTTCAAGGGATCATCTCTCGGGAGGATCAATTTCTCATCTTCACATCAAGAATAAAACTATTGTACTGAATCTGTTACTGAATAACGAGAATGGCGAATATTTTTATTAATTGATTTAAATAATAAGTTGTTATCATACTATAAAATGTACATAATATACTGATATACTACGGACTGAAATACATTACTCAAAAAAAAAACATCTCCAAAAAGAAGATAATTTGTCATGAGACTTCCAGATCTTGTTTGTCAAAACTCGGATCGTTCCGGGTTGCCACCTTTTTTTTATATAAACTCAAATTAATTACAGAAATAGTCTTGTTTTAATTTATTTTTAAAAGTTCACTTAAGGCGAATATTTGACGTGAAGATATAATGTATACAAAAACATGCATTTGACGGGCTAGTAGCAATACTGCTATTTCGAATGGAGAAGTCCCAATAGATAATATCTCCAATCAACATAATTGAAAATAATCGTTCAGGAAATTTCGCAGTTCAGTACTAAAAATACCAAATTTTAAACATCTTCTGCTATTCCTAATACATCATATTTTGCAATAAAAATGGATCCATAAAAAAGAGTCCAGGGTCAGTCGTCATAACATTGAAAGATTCGCAGAAATGAGACGACGCGACCGCGACGTGTGGTTTCATGGTCATGGTTGTTTATGGTCGGGTGCTCGTAAAGTTCTTGGTTGAAAAAAGCAAAGGCTTTCAGTATATGTATATGACTTTTTTGGTATTGGTTTACCTGTAGAAATCAGGAGAACAACTGCTGGCTTAAAATGTGGCAAAAACGCTGTGAATCGGCAAAACTGAGAACATTGAGATGGCTTCGTAGTTTCAGCAATTCATCATCAAAACTTTGGAATAAAATACCAATGCCTATTCGAATATCGTGCTTCGAGAAGCTCTGCAGCGAATGGATGCTGACTGCACAGTTAAATAGCCAGCAACAGTTATATAATACACGCAAAATGATACCTAATATTATATAATAAAATTTAATGTAGTTCTGAATGTAACGGAATCTTTCAGTACAATTTTCATCCACTTTCCGAACTACCGAAATATGTGAATTTTCGCACCGTAATAAAAATGATTACAATACATACCATAACAAAAATTAATCAATATTAAAGTTTATTTTGCTTTATTAGTATGTGATTAACGCAGGCGATAACGTCCACAAAGGGACGTTATCGCCCGCGTTGAGTACTTCTGACGTGCACTATGCGCGCGTTCAAAATCGACCTAAGATGTGTTCAAAAACCAGCTGGGCGTTTTGTTGGCAACCAATTAAATTCAACGTTTTAAAATCATAAGGGTATACGTACGCAAAATATATGAAAAAGAGCCGGTTAATATGAAATAAACAAAAAATTTAACAAAACAAAACACGACTTAAAAAAATGCACTAAAAAGAAAAAAAATACTTTCGTACGATTGTTATTTTTGGAGTCGGTGTCAGCCAAGGTAACTACATACATAGATAGTTATAGGTGAGATGTGGAGATCTTGGCTGACACCGACTCCAAAAATAACAATCGTACGAAATAATTTTTTTACTTTTTAGTGCATTTTTTGAAGTAGTTTTTTGTTTTGTTAAAATTTTTGTTCATTTTTTGATTTTTTGTGACGAGCGTGCGTAAAGAAGTTTTACTTCAAAAAAAGAATCATCGAAATCTGTTGGCGTAATATTGAGTTATTCGTCTATTTGTCGCGCACATACCTACTTATTGCAAATTTAAGACATATATGGTTTTCTCGTGGATCCCATTGTCAGAACTGGACCAAATTAAAATGGGACCACACGGAAAGCACCAGCTTTCTAATCACTCACTTTCTAATCGCTCAGGTATGGGGGCTCCATCGAAACCAGAGTTAAGTTAGCCTCTCAGAAACTGGGCGTACTGTACAGTAGTGTACAGGGCCCGCAGATTCTTTAATAGTACACAGCTGCTAACCCTGTACAAATCGCAAGTGCGCCCCACGGTTGAATTTGGCAGCCACCTCTGGTCTGGAGCTCCAAAATTCCTAAAAAAAACTTGAATCTGTGCAGAAACGGGCGGTCCGTTTGATAGATTCTCCCATCTTAACAGACGGATTGAAATCTTTAGAGCACAGGCGTCAGGTGGGAATGCTGTCCTTGTTCTACTGGTATTACAATGGAAGATGCTCCGAGGAGCTAGCATTATTGATCCCCTCGGCACCGGTGCACCGGCACTCGGCACCCGGGAAACACGCGCCCAACATTTGTACACGGTTGACATTAGTCACATGAGAACGGGTCGTTTTTACGACTCGTTCTTGAGTTCAACAGCTCGGCTGTGGAACGATTTACCGGCCTTTGTGTTTCCTCTCTCCTACAATATGGGTCCCTTCAAGACCCATGTTCACTCCTTCGGCAGATATTTGTGCGGGCCGCATTTTGACGACCACGGTATTATAGGCACCATAATCAATCTTAATATATAAAACAAATTCGGGTTATTTACACTATTTATAACTCGAGAACGGCCGGGCCGATTTTGATGATCTTTGATTTTGTTGGATTTGTCTCCGCCCCGGGAAGGATAATAACTATTAAAACATCACAAAAAATAACGAAAAATATAGTTATTAAGAAAATTCTTTTCCCCATACATTTTTTATGGAACGAATTCTCATATTTGAAAGAACTGCGGGCATTTTGTGATAAGTACCTATAATGTTGAATAGTGAGTGAGTTCCAAAAATTCAAACCATCAAATGTCAATGCGCTGATTGTTTTGCTTTTGTTATTAAACTTTTTTTTTAAAATTATTTATTTGGCTTTCACCCATTAAGGGTGTCCTTGGACATTTCTTTATTTTAAAAATTATTCTTTTTTTTTTTACATTATCGGTGTTTTTAAAATTAGTGACACATTCAGGTTTTTTTTAATTAGTCACATTTTCAATTTTTTACATGGAAAAGATAAATTATATTAGCAAATATAGACAATGGGCTAAGACAAATATTCATATGATTATGCAAGTTGTACTAACATACAGAGTTGGTATTGATAATAATTACAAAATAGTAGAGTAGGAAGATGTACAGGTTCCAAAAAATAGGAACCTGTACAATTGTACTAATAACATTGCAGGAACAAATGCATACGTATGGAAGAGAAAGAAATGTGATTGATGCGTAAATGTTAAGGCCATTTTTACAAATAAATTTTGCTAACAAATAGTGAGTAATAATAATTGCTAACAAATATTTTGCTAACAAATTTCAGGAGGATTTATACTAATAAGGCAGGGTACACTGGTAGAGAATTCAATTTTAGGTTTTACCAATTCATGTAGGTATGTAGTTTGGAAATTGGTAATTTATAGGACACTCAAAAAAATTATGGTCTAAAGTGTCCTCTGAACCACAATCACAATAAGGCGAATTGACTATGTGGAATCAGGTCAGATGGCTAAGAAAACAAGTATAACCTAGAAGCATTCGAGTTATGGAAGAGAAGTATTTTTTTATGAATGGAAGTGTATTTGTGAAACCAGGGCTTGACAGGAAGAGAAGGTTGATTTAATGAGTACTGGTGACCTTTTATCAGAGAGGATGATTTCCATTCAGAGGACTATTGGCGTTGTCCCCTATTTTTTAAAATAGGAAAATAGTGTCTTACAGGAATATGTATACTACTTAATGGACCATGGAAAATGGATTCCTTAGCAATAGAATCAACCTTTTCATTTCCAACAATACCAAAGTGTCATGGGATCCAGGCCAAGACTACTAACACGCTTGAGCCAGTGACATGGAATGCAGGAGGTCTCGGATAGAGCAGGTTAGAGGGTCACTACTGGAATTGAGAAGGGATGCGCTTATTTTTTGTAGTTAGCTAACTGAGCCTGAAAGGATTTGATCATTTCTAATGTTGAGAGATTTGACGAGTCGTAAAGCTTCTATGATACGAGAGCTATGCATTCAGCAGAGAAAATGGAACACTATTTGGGAGGTCTGCGTGGGAAACACAATTTCCTGTAAAGTGCGCAGATACTGGCTCACAATGGGAGTCCGAACTGAGTTTGGAACCATCTGTGAAAATTTTCATATAATTTGGCCAGTTATTTTCATTAATTTTGTTGAATTCTGCATTACTGGATTGAGCTGAGTTTTTAATATTTTTTTTACATATTTCTATAGATTGGTGCACCTTTGGATAGAAAGTAAGACTTTCATAGGGATATGAGTATAAGGGGAGAGATTCATTGCGATAGAAGTTTGTGGATGCATTCAGGAAAGTGTTGAAAGAGGAAAGAACTGAAAGAGGAAAGAGTTGTTGATATTAAACATATAATGCTGCCCCTCTTTCTTACACACTATATGTCAACAGTCAAAATGGGACAAACGGTGAACGTATGTCTACGTCTACACCCCCCCAAAGGAAAAAATAATTATAATAAATCTCCGTCACACGTATAAAAAAAAAATGAAACGCGATTCCCGAAAGTAAGTCGAAAAGTAAGAAAAATCACATAAATTATAAATCCGTACACAACGCCATCTCTGATACTGACAAAAACAAAACGCTAACAGTTACGCATCAATAATTGCTTCATTGTGTAATTTTTAACAAAATAAAAACTTAATTTAATTCAGCTAATAAGTTAACACAACAGTTATTGATTCTGATGCGGTACGAAGTTCGCCGGGCCAGCTAGTATCCAAAAAAACGTGCGGCTCGCAAAAACTCAGAAACGTGTCCCGGTACGATCAAGGGAGTTATATGGTGGGGTAGATCTCTATCCCCCTAGGGAATAAGGGTATCCGTTTTTACCTAAAGGGTGTGCTTTTGAAGATATAAGGGCTGGAAGAGTCGCCCTCTTGAAATTTCTAGAACAGTCTTCCGGAAAGTTCTAGAAGGATCCATAGAGCTCTAGAAAGCTCTGGAAGGAGTGGCGGAGTATGTTGTGGAATATTCAGGCATAGGGAATTGGGAACATCATTATGGAACATTCCAGAACACTCTCGAATTTTCCTAAGCGAAGCCGGGTAATCCAGCTAGTATATATATATACTAGCTGGGTTACCCGGCTTCGCTCAGGACAATAAGATAGTGTTCTGGAATGTTGCACAATGATGTTCCCGATTTCCTATTCCTGATCATTCCACTCCTTCCACAACTTTCTACAGCTCTATGGAACCTTCTAGAACTTTCCGGAAAACTGTTCTAGAAATTTCAAGAGGGCGAAATTTTCAGCCCTTATATCTTTAAAAGCACGGCCTGGTAAAAACGGATACCCTTATTCCCTAGGGGGGTAGAGATCTACCACACCATATAACTCCCTTGATCGAACCGGGACTCGTTTCTGAGTTTTTGCGAGCTGCACGTTTTTTGGACTTTCTTTTATAATTCATGCCATAAATCATGATGATAAATAAAATCAAAATAAATAAAATGTTACTCCTTACATGTCCTTTCCCGTGCGTTCCCCTCCAGCGTTCCACTTCCACCTTCCTCGCCACCGCTCTCCCGCTCCCCCGTCCCGCCAACCCCCCTGGCACTGCATTTCTTGACTCCTCTCCCGCGCGGCCCGTAGCCGAAACTTTTTTCTAATACTAACATTTTTAAACTCGTGATATCTTTCTAATTAAATATCCGTATTGAAAAATTCAATAAGTTAAATAAAGGTATTGAAGCTGTCTTGAATATGAAGTAATTTATTTTGATAAGGATTAAAACTAAGATACAAATAAAGAGCCTTTTCAAGCGGCGACATATTAATTAAAATTTTAAAATAAAAGAATACTTATTGTGGCATAACCATAATAGTTAGACATATACTGTAGCGACCTTTTTTGTAAATAATGATGTGTTCTATAAAGTCGCAGTACATTATTTTATTCTATCATCAATAGTTTTCGCAGCGCACGCGATTTAAAGAATATTTTAGGTAATTTTTTTACACCCTGGGTTACATTATTGAAGTTTTATTATTTTTTTTAAAAATATAATATAGCCTATGTCACCCAGGGATAGTGTAGCTTCCCAACAACGAAAGAATTTTTCAAATCGGTTCAGTAGTTTCGGAGCTTATTCGATGCAAACAAACACACAAACAAACAAACAAATATTACCTCTTTATATAGTGTGTTAGATATATATATTAGAGAAACCAGTTGCATTTCGGGAGAAATTCTGAATGTGCAGCAGAGCAGTGACCCATTTGTAGATAGAATCAAGATGTATAATAAATTTATAAAACTCTATTGACAAATATAAGTTTTTATTATTATTATTATTGTGAAGAAGACAAAGAATAATCTTTACATTACTCCTTCTAGTGCAAATTAGGTGAAGAAATTCTACATGTTTGTCTATATCTATCCAGATCCAGGTTGTTTAAAGTTTAGCTGATTCAACAATTACGCAAAAGCTTTCACGCCGATTCGTTACCTGGTCGACCTTATGATGCGACTAAGAGATTGAAAAAAAAAAGCTAATAACAATTCCACAAATGTAGATCAATATGTATTACTATAAGTTTTAACATTTTCTTTTCAGAGTAAAGTTCCTTTTGGTGGCCGTAATACTGGCTGCCGTCATCACTATCATCGTTCTGGTGGCCAAACCATCCTCTACTCCCGAAGGGATAGTCATCAAACCGACCAATAATGACGATCCTGACAACCAAACTTTCGCAAGTGCGGCTGTCACGTCAAATGGAAAGGAATGCGCGTTGATTGGGAGGTGAGTCAAAAATTATATTACATTTTATTTTTTTATTTACGGACAAATAGTCCGTTAACAATATACCATTAAGACGTACACGCCATACAGAACTATTCCACACGCTTAATTACAAGATAAATGCAGCATATAATTCGCCAATCAATCGTGCTCTTCATACATAATTATGTTTTATAATATTGGTCTAAATTCTAAAATCGACATTTTCTCCCATTCACTGCCCAAATTTAAAAAGAACATTACGTCAATAATATAAATTGTTCAATGCACATACATATAAAGATACATGCACACATACTCACACACACAACTTCCCACTATATACATCACCCGGTAATTACTTAATATGCATACCATAAATAAGACACTACAATGATACACATATTAGGCACCTACTTAATAATTGTAATTTTTTTTCACCAATGTATCTAATGTACTGTTCGTTTCTGTTTATAAATAAAAATAAAATAACACGATTAAAAGAGATGACAATGAAAGGAGAGTATAATATACAGATGAAGAGGATTGACAAAACACGTATAATATAAAAGTACATTTAGGAGGTAACTAAAAGTAGCTTGAAGATGGATTTAAAAGGCTTTAAAAAATCATATTACGTATCAACTGCCGAAAGTCATTTAGGCTTACACCAAAAAATTCAATGCTTTGATTTGCGTTGACAAGTCTCGACATTCTGAATAAAGGAGAATGATATCCATAATTAGTAGAATGTTGATTGAGGAACGGCAATTCATTATTTCGGAGTCTACGGGAAGGGATGTTAAACTGGATGAGTTATAGGTGTTAAAACAAAGCAGGTGTTTTCCTGAAGTAATAAAATCCATCGATTTGCAAACCCCTAAATAAATGTTTAAAGAAAAACAGAATGGCTGAAACGCTGGACCCACAAATCTTGCGCATCTTCAACACCGGGAATCAATTATTTTTGCTGTTATGTCGTCGAAAAATTAAATAACTTATCGATGATTACTTTTTATATGAATACCTCACAAGAGTCCCAGCTGCTCCCGTCTAAAGGCAGTGAGACTATGGCATCCCCAGTTGGGGTATGTTGTGAGGCTGAAGGAAGTGGGGAGGGGAAGGGGATGGGAAGAGGGAGGTGGGGAGTACCCGGCTATTCAGATCTGGTCACCAAACACGGCTAAAGCCAATTCAAGCAACTGAATGGTGGTCTTACACCAGGGCGATACGAGTATCTTCGACTCTGGAACGTGCCGCAAATATATCTACTATATATTATTTTTAATGTATTCATTATGAAATTTCACAAATTAATCAAATAAAATTTATTTGCCCACGCTGGGATTCGATCCCGCGACCTTCGTATTGCGAGTTAAGGGCCTTACCCTTAGACATGGGCCGGCCGTCGATTACTGATTAATTCTATTGATCATTTCATGAAATTGGGTTTTTGATTATCATCCAATAATTTCAAAATGATTGACCGTGAAAGTTACATGCCCGACAAACGAGTCTAGTCACAATATGCATTACTAATCTTACAAAATAAGCCATACGGAAAAAAACTCACATAAGAAGTTTTATAAGGCCAATTAAAGATTTAGAGCTGAATCCGACAAGATTTTTTGTATGTTTGCTCAGAATTTGAAATGTTTTACTGCAAATCAAGGTCAATTAGAGCCAATGTTTGAATTATAAACATCGTATAATTTAAAATAATGTTTATCTTTCAGCTGTTATAATTAACTGTCGTCGAGTCAACAAATTATATTGCTTACATACGGAAAGCATCTTTGCATCATAAGCGAGAACAAACATGTTAGTAATCCGTGAAATTATATTCTAACAAAGATTAATGCCCTAACTTTATGGCAGCGTTTTTCAGATGGGGTTCCGTAAGGCATAATTTAGGTACCTACCACAATGACATTATATAAATATAATCGCCATAGTCTCACATACTCACAATATAATGTGGAAAGCAAGCAACACTCTTTTGTTTTCAGCGGTTTTCAGTATAATTTCTAAATTCAAAACTTTATTCCTGTGTGATAAAGATAGACAATCAAAGAATGTACGTGTGTGAATGTCATATATATATGGTAGGGCGGCTTATTAATTTCTTCGCCGAACACTGCTTTCACATCACGGGTGTGACCTATGGGTGTGACTGAGATAACAAGATACTCTCACTCGGTTACACAATGGACAGGGAAGGGTAAAGAATACAATGACGTATTATTTTAAAATGTATTGTAATAATTATAATAATTGATAATACTAAGTAATTTGCGTGTACTTACAAATGAAGTGTTATTCCTTCACCTTTACGACTATTTGCCGTGTAATTGAAGCATTTTCTCATCACACAGGAGGGCATTTTAGCGCTTTGCAATGCAATTTTCTTACTGGTAAGACACGACCTCGCTCGAAGCGTAGCAGTTTAATACTAAAGTACTAGAAATAGAGACTGCTACAATCGTCTTGTGTTTGGCTTCCCACTTTGATATTTCTACCCGGCGTCCAGTATTAATGTCATTGACCTACCATGCATATTTCTATTTTTGAATACGGGTGGAATTTAATTGTGTTTTTAAAATTCAAAAACTTCTTTACTTACTTGCGATCGGACCGATCCCACTTCAATACTGACATCTTTAACTTGGTAAATTTTAAACATATTCATTTCCTTCTGGCGTCCTTTCCTATAAATACACATCCTGCAATTTTGCTCACAAATGGTAGGTTACGAAGTTATCGTACTTGGTGTATTCCTTTATCACGTTTTCCATCAATCTTCCCTTATATTATCAATTTGGCAATCTTGCGTTTGTTGTCATGATATTTATTGTTATCAAGTTTAATTATTTATAGAAAATAAATCCATGAGTCATCATTTAGGAATAACTCACATAATGATTAGAATACATGACGACCTTCAGTCGAATTGAAACGATGCCGTAATTGGGAAAACTTTAAAAGAATAATGACCATTAATAATTTCAGTCATTTTACTCAGAAATTAGTAAGGAAGTAGATGATAAAAATAAAAGAAATAAATTTTTTTTACTCGTAAATACCTATCTGGAAATAATATAAATACATCCTCTGTAAGTGGTATGACCACAGTTTGATAATGCCTTAAGAAGGCGAAATAGCTGTTACTGCTTACATATTAGAACTTGTTTATAAATAAACCGTTATCACGATGTTATGACATTGAGAGAATGTAATTTATGATGTTATCTGGATGTTATTTTTCATTAGCGTTATAAACAGTCTTTATATACACATTTGAAAGTGTTAGGAATGTCATATTATTGACCAATAAAATAAAGACCTTTGAAATTGTGATCTAAAAAAAACAATAACAATAATTATTCGAACTGATGTGTGTAGAATTCAGAGAAGCGATAAAGTACTTACCTATAATTTAATATTTTAACAAAAAAACATTTAATAGCCATTTTCAAAATTTGAACTGATGTGTCAAGAAAAGTAGATACCTAGGATGTAATATTTTTTTACAATATGAACTGATATGAACACATTCATTTCTTTGAAACCACTCTATTTTAATAAATTGCTCTATAGGCACTCCTTCATCAGGATAATATTTTAACACTTTATTGATTATTATTTAATTATTTATCACAAAGAACTGGTATTACATTAGAAAGATACATTCACTGTCTACAATTATCAATAAGAATAATCTCGATTAATGCTTTATTTAGTTCAAATTATTGATTCACAAGACAGCCATTATGCTGAAATACATATCACATTGTAAAACACATGACGCCGGGATTTCACATTTTATTTAGATAAATACACTATTGTTTAATTCACACTTAAAACACTTAAAATAGATAGATGATTCAATTACTAATACACTGATTGTACATTTAAAAAGAAAAAACGAATAAAACAACACTCGTGTTTCAACCTGAAAATATATAATACTGTTTGGTTTTGAAATGATATTATGGTTAGTTCCTACCGGGATATCATTTATCTAGTAGGTACCTACCTTCCCTAACCATATCACCTTGCTGAAGAAAGCATTTGAAAATAGAACGTTACAAGACTGAATTGAAGTGCATTTGGTCAAAACAAAGGCTACCGTCTAACTGTGCCAGTGTCATTTCATTCCTCTTTACAAAATTATTCATTTTAAATAGATAATAGCTTTATAATAGTATTGTAAATTAATGTAATATAGTTTTAACTTGTATATTTGTTTTCACAGTAAGTTTTTGTGTTGTGTAATTGGTTCTTCGGAGCAGTAAAGGTAAGACTTTTTTTTGTTTTGTGTCATTTAGATTTGTTGAAAAATGGTCCAAGAAAAATCACCTGATCCCCCAGATGACGGTGGTTTGCTATCTGAATCCTCGGGTGTTACGAAAAAAATGATCGCTGTTAATATTTCGGAGGCTTCGGACTTCGTAACGATTACGTCCAAAAAAAGAAAAATGGCTAAACCAACAGATAATAGAAATGCAACAGATTTTGAACAGATGCATCGTAAAATACCCTCCACGCAAAACGACTCCCTTCAAAATAATTCTTCTGTTTTACAGGATGTAATTTCGTGCACTTCTTCCTCGATCTCAAACCCAAGTCCACATAACCCTTCCACCACACTCACTACAGCCGCCCCACTGGTACCCTCTACTCCTTTGTCACGTTTATATAATAATCTGGATAGACCTCCTTACATAACACACGTGACTAAAATTTCAAAGGATGAAAAACAAACAAATTTATATGATGTGGACTTTGGACATTTTATGTTTAAAAATAAAATCCATCCTGTCTGGAATGGAGTTTAACGTCTCTCTACCAGTAGAGCTCTATGTGTTCCCAACTGTGCAGTGCTACAAGTGCTGTAGATTTGAACACACAAAGAACCTCTGCAGATCAGAACCCCGTTGCTTCAAGTGCAGTTCATCCCATAGTGGCGATTCCTGCGATAAAACTGAGGAAATTTATAAATGTTTAAACTGCTCCGGAATTCACATGTCCATCAGCAAAACTTGCTCTGAGCTGTCAAGGCAGCGCAATATTAAA
Organism: Limnephilus lunatus; assembly: GCA_917563855.2. Classification (NCBI taxonomy): domain Eukaryota; kingdom Metazoa; phylum Arthropoda; class Insecta; order Trichoptera; family Limnephilidae; genus Limnephilus; species Limnephilus lunatus. Next base: position 4,896,639 of record OU830599.1, read on the forward strand.
CACACAATGGCCGAGAAGAGCATTTCTTATGCGGAAGCATCAAGAATGTTTAACAAATCCATTCCATCTTATTCTGAAGTAACTTCGAAAAATTCTAAAAATTCCACCCCTTCTCAACCTTCATCTTCTTCATTTAGAAAAACTGTTGAACGGGTTGTGAAACCTAGAATTCTAACAAAAAAAAAAATAATACTAATCACGAATCCCTTCTGTGGTTCCCTAATGGACAACTTCCTTCCAGTTCAAATTTCAATACTTACCTAAAGTCATCTAGTAAAGAACAAAATTATAATATAGACATTAACTCTACACTAATCACCTCATTTTTACATATTTTACAAACTTTAAATAAAAACAATATCCAAATACCGTCCCACGTTGCTAAACAAATTACTAATATTATCAACTCAACTAGAAATGGCTCCTCTGATGAGGATTCTTCAGTGGAATTGTCATAGTCTTAGAAATAAGTCTGACGAATTTTTAAACACATTCCACTCAAACTCAATTGCAGTGGCTGCCATCTCGGAGACATGGCTGGAACCGGATTCTGATTTCATAGTCAGGGGATACCACTGTCTTCGAGACGACCGTCAAGATGGAAAGGGCGGCTCCGCTCTTTTCATTAAAAAATCATTACCATTCTCCCCAGTAGATGTAAAACCAATTGGTTGTCCTTTTCAAGTGACGGCCGCAAAGGTTTTTGACACTACAATCATTTCTTTGTATATATCACCATCTAACAAACCTTCAAAATCAATCCTGAAAGCAATGTTTTCCAAGGTCACTTCCCCTTCTCTTATTCTGGGAGATTTTAATGCCCATCACGGATTATGGGGAGCTCACAATTGTGACAGAATGGGCAGAGATATTGTTGATCTACTCGACGAACTAGACTTTTGTATCATCAATGATGGTTCTCCTACCCGTCTTCAGGTGCCTGGTCAGCGTCCCAGCATGGTTGATCTTACTATTTGCAATTCCAGCATTGCCGCATCCCTGTTATGGAAGGTTTTGGATGACCGTCATGGGAGTGATCATTACCCCATCCTCATTGAATCCTCAAATATTTATCATTCCAATAAAATTGTCAAGTCGAAAACCAAGGTTCTTAACGGCCAGGGCAAACTGGAATGATTATTCAAATCATACAAAGTTCTCCGTGCAAATTCTACCCTCTCCAACTACAGAAAATGTTACAGAATGTTACGATTTATTGGTGTCTGCAGTCATTACGTCCGCAGAAAAATTTATCCCCATTAAAACGACACGTAACAAAGGGAAACCTCCCCCAGCTCCTTGGTGGGATATTGAATGCTCAGACGCAGTAGATAATAGGAAAAAATATGCGAAAATTTATTCAACAAATATGAATATGGAGAACTTCCTTCAGTATAAACAGATTGAAGCTAAGACCAAACGTCTTCTAAAAAACAAAAAACGTCAAGGCTGGAAAAAATTTTGCTCATCATTATCTCCCGAAGTTCCTCTTTCAGTTGTTTGGAATTCAATTCGTCGGTTTAAGGGTTCTCACGTCCCATCGGTGACTCGACCACTCTCTTCACAGTGGGTGAAGGAATTTGCCGATAAACTAGCTCCTCAAACTGCAAGTAATTTTAATGAAATAGAATTCACATACTCATTTAAAACACGGGGTTGGATGGACACCCACTTCAATTTGACAGAACTTAGGGAGGTCTTAAACGATCTCACAGACTCATCTCCCGGTGTAGATGGAATTCCTTATAGCTTTATTAAAAATTGCGACATTACCACATTAAACTATTTTCTTTCAGTTATGAATTTGATCTTTGACTCCGGCAAAATTCCATCAGCATGGAAAACTCAAATAATTGTCCCCATTCTGAAACCCCAGAAAGACCCTAACTCTGGACTTTCTTACAGACCTATAGTACTGTCATCTTCCTTAGTTAAAATAGCTGAACATATGATTAAAAGACGCCTAGACTGGTATGTAGAAAATGAGAAAATTCTTCCCAGTTCTCAGTTTGGCTTTCGAAAAAGAAAAAGTACGATCGAAAGTGTGTCCATCCTGACTTCTGATATCCAGTTGGCCCTGGCCGATAATGAATCCCTTGTCGGTGTTTGCCTTGATGTGTGCGGAGCTTTTGACAACGTTTTATTAGATGTTTTATTTAATAAATTATTAAAAATTGGCATCCCTCGTAAGCTTTCCAGTTTTATAATTAACCTCCTTCTTACCAGGAAAATTCAAATCCAGGTGCTGGATTCTCCTCCACTGGAAAGAATAGTAAACAAGGGTTTGCCTCAGGGCTCCGTCCTTAGTCCTATCCTTTTTAATATATATACCTTTGACCTGCATCGGAGTTTGCATCCGTCTTGTAAAATACTTCATGCGGATGATCTTTTCATATACATTTCAGGACGAATTATTACTATTCTGGAGGAAATAATTAACATTTGCATGAAAAACCTTGACACCTGGTTAACGAATCACGGCTTAGAAATTTCTCCGTCCAAAAGCAATGTTATCGTTTTTTCTAGAAAACGTGTTCCTCCACGTATAACAGTCCAAATAAATAATTCAATTCTCCCTATGCAGGTACAGATAAGATTCCTTGGGGTAATTTTAGACTCTAAGTTAACATGGAACCCGTATGTTAATTTTATCATTAACAAATGTCAAGCTGGTCTCAACATTTTACGTGCCGTTTCACGGGTTTGGTGGGGAAGTCACCCATTCACCCAAAAACTTTTTTATAACGCATATGTTAGGAGTCATTTGGATTATGCGTCATTCCTCATCGAACCCACATCTAAAAAGAACCTCGCGAGGTTGGACCGTATCCAATTTCAAAGTTTAAGATTGATTATCGGTGCAATGCGTTCTTCCCCAATTAACGCTTTACAAGTGGAAGCTGTGGAGGCTCCTCTTCATTTTAGAAGACAGTTCTTGGCAGACAAGTTTTTATTTAAATGCTTAAGACTCTCTAATCACCCACTGATAGACAAAATTACTGCACTCACTGCTCAAGTGAAATCACTTCCTTATTGGAGGAACAAATCAATCCCTCTTCTTGTTAAAAGTCTCCATACGTATAGTGCGTATAAACCCCTCTTAAATCCATCTAATAGACTTCCTTTATATGCTAACTCCTTTCGTATTCATTTACGTAAACCAAATATTCTTCTTTCTCTCGGCATAATTAACAATCACGAAGCTCCAAGAAAGCTTATCGAAATTTTAAATTCTAAATATTCCAACTGGAAAATTATTTACACAGATTGTTCCAAGTCTTCCTTATCAAACCATGTGGGAGCGGCATTCCATTGCCCATCAGATCAAGTCAATAGAAAAATCAAACATCCAAAAGAGGCTTCCGTTTTCACTGCTGAATGTATAGCCATTTTTGAATCCCTCAAATACATTGACAATGATCACATTGGAAACTTTTAAATGCTGTCAGATTCCCTGAGTGCGCTTCAAAAATTGGACTCTTCCCCCTTCCATTACCCAGAAGACGATTTCTGTGTTGGAATCCGCACTTTAATCCATAAATTAATCGACTCTGGCAAAGAAATCGTGTTGGCTTGGATACCTAGTCACTGCGGTATCCCTGGAAATGAAAAGGCAGATTCATTGGCGAAAGATGCCATTATTTCGGGGGATATTTTATATAATTTTTTAAACCCCGATGACATTTTCATTAAATTGAAAGAAAACATGATTTCCACATGGCAGAATCATTGGGATGAGTCTAGTAAAACAAAAGGATATAACTTTTTCATAATTCAGCCAACGATTCCTTCAAAACCGTGGTTTTCTAGACTCTCTTTGAACAAATTCTCAACATCCTCGATTTGCCGCATGCGGATAGGGCATTGCTGCCACAATGTTCACTTGACAAATATTCATGTTAAGAATTCTGCGATGTGTGAATGTCGTCTTGGTGAAGAGGACCTCAATCATATTTTTTTCAGTTGCCCTATAAATAATTCATACATAAATTTCATCCCTCACCTTATCAGTACGGGCATAATGCCTCCCTACAACATTGCATGTCTGTTATCTTCTCAAAACAAACGCGTTTATAGAGTATTGGCTAATTTCCTGAATATTAACAGCATCAATTTGTAATTGAAAGTTTAGTTTAACATTTTTCATTATTTAGTTTATTTTTATGTATAATAAATTACATAAGCAAATTTATTATTTTCCTGTTACTTCCACTTGTTATACATATGTACATAATTAAAATCCGTGTTGTAAGAATTTAGCGTATTATTATTATTATTTGTATAGTATTATTATATAATGTAGATATGTTCTTGATACCAAAATTGTAAATATTGACCAAAAATACACTCACAAAATTACACACAAAAATCATTCACTTGACACTGGCCAGAGCACTCATTTGGGGTGAAAAGCCATTAAAAAAAAAAAAAAAAGAGTGCATTTGGTTTGTGAAAAAAAAGAAGATTTGGAACATTTGAAGCAATTCGTTGGTGTCGTTCGTTGTTATAAACTAAATACGTCTTTTTTACCTTAATACCTCGAGGTACCGCGGTGGACCAATATAACGTACATGTGTGATTGTATTGTGTGTGGCTTCTCAGAGGTAAGTGATTGGTTATTCCTTGCTTCCCTTGTAATCTTCCCATATACATATTATCACACAATTCCAACTAACATCATTTCCATTATTGTTTCGTCTCGTCTAATTTACAGTCATAGAGATATACTAATGGTAAAGTGTGAAGAAGACGCCGCATGCCGCTACACTTTAAATGGGCATACATTTTGAAAAGTAAACTACTTTTAAACTTAATAAGAACTATCGGTTTCAGTCGAGATAGACGGAAAAATATGCATTTAAATTTTTATTTTATAAAAACTTTTTTGTACGTAATTTTTCCTTTACGAATGACATTACATGTTGTATTCTTTCCATTTTCAAGGGTTACCATTTTTTAAATATTAATAAAGGTTGCCATACCCCAAAAATTATTACCTGAAAATATAAAAGCATTCACGAAACAAGCAGCTGGAAACGTTTTATAGACAAGATTATTAAACGCGTTTTTATTTTCAATAACATATACACCCCAGGTTTTGAAAGGTTTGTACTGCAAGTAGGATTTGTCTAACGGGTTTGTGTAACTATTCTAATACCTGAGTATTTCTCAAAAAAGTGTACAGTCTGGAAAAATAAAGTGTGCCTAGAAACAGTTAAAAAATTACACATGTTTTTAATTAATCAAACAAAAAAAATATGCACCGTTTTGTAGAATAAATATTATGCTTTAAAATAACGAAGGATAAACATTACAATCGTATTAATTCACAAATATTTAAATGTTTTTAAAAATTACGATTTTTACCTTTCATACAAAATAACATTTGCCACCCTAACAACCTCATGTGTTTATACTTCATAAAATGCGATAATAACGTTATAATATGTGATTTTTTTCAAGTTTTAGGGTCTTAATTAAATGTAGTTTCGGTACAAAGTAATTTTCTATGGGGTTTCATACTAAATTAGGTAATAATTTATACACAAAAATCAAAGTGAGACATATTCATTTTCTTTTTAGTTACTACTCTTTTGTTACGCTTTATTTGTACTTCCACCATAATTTTTGAACCCATTAGTTAAATTTTACACGGGCAACACTAGCTTCTTTCTGATTGGTTATTGGATTGACGTCTCCGCCATAAAATTAATTGTTAAAATCAGTAACAACGTGTTTCTTTAGTGGGACTACTATTTCGAGACAGAAAATATTATAGCCTTTTTTTGCAAAACGTTAAGTCTTTTTCTACTCATCTTTTTGTAATATGTGCGGTACGAACATTGCTAAGCTTACATATTTACCGTTTTAAATTTTATCAAACCATTGACTTTTTATAACCCCATTTTTTCTAATTCTTATTACAATTTCGTAACGTTTATTATGAATTTCGTAACGTAACGAAAAAGTACAATGTAAAGCTGAGTGTATACAGTTACAACCTGATTTTTATTTTATTTATTATAAAAACAAAGTAATACAATATGACAGGAAAAATAAATATATTTTACAGAAAAAAAGGAAAGTCCCAATGCTACTTTTAAGTAGTTTGTCAATGGGTACTTTTACTTTGAAGATATAAATAGACTTATTTTACTTTATTATGCAATTAGAAATTTTTTGTGTTAGGGTCCAATACAAATAATTTTTTTCGGCGAACCAATTATTCAACATAATATTTGTTTTACCTTTTGTACATGTTTTAATTTCGGTAGGTAAAATATTAAAGCAATTAGGTATCATGTAGTCCAGCGTTATTTGTTCATATTTGTTTAAATGCTTAGGTTAAGAAGAGAATATTATTGTAAGTGTGTCTGTAAGCACGTAAGTTGTCCCTTTCCAATTGAAAGCATTTTTATGAATTAGTGCCTCAAGCTTTTATAAAATATTATTTAAATAAAAAATATTATTATTTACTCTTATAATACCGGCTAAAGGATAACTTTTTTTTAGAAATGCCCCAAAACAAATGCCGGAAGGCAAAAAGCTTCTTAGAAGTTTCTTAGAAGAAACTTTACCAAATGTGTCCATGGCAGAAAAAGATAAGGTGAAAAAAAAGCTAATTTTGCTAAATACAATTACAGATTCTTTAAAGACAGAGTTTCATAAAGCACACCCCATAGAAAATAAAGTACTAAAAAAGTCGCTACAAACCAAATTGTAAATAAACACAAATTAAAATAGCCATTTCTTTAGTGATTCAAATTAATAAAATTTTAAATGTTTTAAACAGTGCCTGTTCTTTAAGTCTTTAAAGATTTGTTGAATTTTGTGTAAGGTACTTAAATATGGGAAGCCGATAATTTTATTGAAAAACATTAATTAATACTCCCTTGTTTTATTTTAAATCCCTAACAATAGGTACTTACAACGAGTAATGGGTTGTGGGTTTATGTATGTTTGTAGTATGTAGGTACAATAAATAAAAAAGGTAAAGGATAATTACGAACATTTAAAAAAGACGAATATTTTTTTAATTAAATAAATAATACAAAAAAATGAAAATAAATTAAAAAATCTTGCACTGTATACAACAAGCTTTATGTTTACTATTTAGTTAGATTTAGGACTATTTCGGAACAATATTTCGTAACAACCTTTTCGTTACGTACATTTATTTTGAGAAATACTCAGCTAGAACAAAAATAAACAAAGGAACACGCACGCGTTTTTCTTTTAAACAAGATATACATCCCAGGATTTGAATGGTTTGTAGGGCAAGCAGGGTTTGTCTAACGGGTTTGTGTAATTATTTGAATACCTAGAACGAAAAAAAAAATAAAAGAACTCTCACGCAGTTTTCTTCTAAACAAGATATACATCCCAGGTTTTGAAGGGTTTGTATGCAAGCAGGATTTGTCTAACGGGTTTGCCTAACCTAATAAGGGTTATTTCTAGACATCGGATTATATGCACTAACAAAGTGCCAAAATATGCACTAAAAAACGCCGAAATATGCACTAAAAACTCTTGAAATGCCTAAAATATGCACAATGCAAAATCAAAAAATTATTTTTATTTGTATATATTTTAATTAAAGACGATACAAAAACAGCGAAATATTCTTAAAATTATGCATAGTTTTTGTGTCAATATACAATTAAGAATTTTTCCAAGTTTTCGAGCAAAAATTTTTGAAGTTGTCACCCAAAATGCCGAAAACGACTTCTCTACGTCAACTGACGTCATCCAACAAAATTTAAAAATATTGGCGCCATTTCTGGAGATACCTGTTTATGCAGGGTATGTATGACCTGTGCCGTTGATGTAGGCATTAATTTTCTTCATGTCTTCAAGACTCGGATTTTTAAACAAAATAGCGTCTAACTTTTTCGTTGTTAGTTTTTGGGGTGTTATGCCGTGTTGTGCTACCTCCTACTATAGCCGACGTTTCGGACAGCGTTGCAGTGTCCATCATCAGGGCAGATCCGGTAGATCCCACGATCTACCGGATCTACCGGATCTGCCCTGATGATGGACACTGCAACGCTGTCCGAAACGTCGGCTATAGTAGGAGGTAGCACAACACGGCATAACACCCCAAAAACTAACAACGAAAATGCTTTTGGCCGTGAAAATCTAAAAACTTATCTAGCGTCTAACTTTTCACGAATCTTTTCTGATATTGAATTGGGAAGAGCGTTGGCGAGTTCAATCATTGTTTCCGCTATTTCTATTGATTTAAATAGAGGAAGGTTTTTTGTTTCCAATTTCTCTATGGTATCTGGTAACTTGTGGAAATGTGTTGAGATGAGGGCGAAATTCTGTATAATGGATGCGTCTTCAAACACTAAATATGCACGATTGGGAAAAAAAGGCTAAAATATGCATTAACGCCGTACCTAATTAGAGAGTTTTATGCATTTGCATATGCAAATATGCAAATGCATATAATCCGATGTCTAGTTATTACCTAGGTAACCTAATAACCTAACCTTAGCTAACCTAACCTAATAACCTAACCTAACTTAATAACCTAACCTAACCTAAGCTAGTTAATAATACATTGATTTTAATTCATCCTAAATATACTCAATTATTTATTTATTCAGAACATGAAAATTTGTATGGTGCAACCTTTAGTTGGTATCTTCCTCGAACATGTGGAATTTTTGCGATGGCAATCTTTTTTTTCATATTTATCGATTGGTACCCTGGAAATAGTTCAGTACGCAAAATAATGTAATACGAAATGTCAGCCGTAACGAGAAATCACGTACAATTTTTTTTTTATGAAATGTAAATTTAAATGCATATTTTTCCACCGGTCCCGATTGAAACCGATGATTTTTGTGATAACTAAGTTTAAAAGTAGTGTACTTTTCAAAATCTGTGCCTATTAAAAGTGCGGCGGCTTGTTCACAAATTAATCACATAACATATCGAATATTAAACGTTACCAGAACCGTCGGAGAAGTCGGTATGATACACCTCTTGATATAATGTGAAACTATTATTATACAGCTAAATCCTAATGTACACCAAGAACACGGGAATGTTTGAAAAAAAAATTGGTAATTTTTGGAGATCGCTGGCAACTTTTGACAAACAACAAATATGCACTTTTTTTGAAAAAATCTTTTGATTCACCTTAAATTACATTAAAAGTCAACTATTTGCATTGGGGGAAGTGGAAAATATTTCATTCTAAATTTTTTCTTGCCTTGACGCGAGTAAGCGTTATAAAGGGGCACTTTCTTTTGAATCACAAACCATGTTACACAAACCTAGCGTAGCCGCTAAACTACTTGAAAACTGGGATGTTTTTCTTGCCTTGACGCGAGTAGGCGTTATAAAGGGGCACTTTCTTTTGTATCACAAACCATGTTACACAAACCTAACGTAGCCGCTAAACTACTTGAAAACTGGGATGTTTTTCTTGCCTTGACGCGAGTAGGCGTTATAAAGGGGCACTTTCTTTTGTATCACAAACCATGTTACACAAACCTAACGTAGCCGCTAAACTACTTGAAAACTGGGATGTTTTTCTTGCCTTGACGCGAGTAGGCGTTATAAAGGGGCACTTTCTTTTGTATCACAAACCATGTAGAATGAAATATTTTCCATTTCCCCCAATGCAAATAGTTGTCTTTTAATGTAATTAAGGTGAATCAAAAGATTTTTTCAAAAAAAAGTGCGTTTAACCATTGCCAGCGATCTCAAAAATTTACCAAAAAATTAATATGTTTTACGAAAGGTAGATAAATTTGGATTATGACGGCAACGAATCGCACAAAGCGTTTTGCAAAAGAGCCATAATATGCCAAAAATCGCCCGAGTGGTTAGACACGGAAAATAAAGAGGTACCGGTAGCACTGGTACTCGAACCCTTTTCCGCTAGCCTTATCTGGACTAGCGTCTCTACCAATTGAGCTATGGCTACCCATTTACCTACATTTGGTCATATTCATCAATTTCATACACCCATTTTTGAATTAACAACATTATACACAATTATTATGTCCCTTTTTTTCACATAATATATTTTAATTTCACTTATATTTTTAACCAGATTTTACCAAAGTAGATCAAGTATGATAAGACAATCCCTCATTTCGACTCTATTCTCTAGTTTTCGAGTACATACACTGGTCGCTCACATAATTGGAGATTTAGATATCTTACTATCTTTACTTACATTTTATCACCTTAGATAAAGTAACTGGTGATTTTTTTTGTGCTGAGTCATAATGACACCAGTTTTAAAGGCTTATGATAATCAGCTTTTGTATTAAATTTATAAGGTTCGTAAGCTAATTTACAATTACCATTTTGTCTAGACTAGAAATTGTCTGCATATGACGTATTTTTGTCATAATTTCTATTGTATCATTCTCAAAAAAGTAGTTAGCAAAATGATTTCAGTACTAATCGAAAATAATACATTGTTGCATCATCGTCGTGATGACTGAGGGATGTACTTAGCCCCCTGCAAAAATAGTTAGCTTCGGCTCCTAGCAGCCTTTCCACCAGTGACAATAATATTATTTTCCTTAAAATAACGGGTATTCGCTTGTCTCGTGTTTTTCGTTGTCCTGTCATCTGAAATTCTTTTCACATAGACAGTCAAGTCCATCGCAGTCTTCGGATCTACAAAATCTAACGAAGTTTTTATACTCCGTAAGATTTTCGGATTCACAAATAGATTTTAATTATATTAGGAATGTTAGGTTTTTTTAGCATAGGTCCAAAGTTTTTTCGAAGGATTCGATATTTTATGAGGCTTCGAAGGTCATTATTTATCAATAAAGTATCATATATATTACGGTTTCGTGCTCAATTCGATTCTCAATTGTATGGTTCGTTCTCAGGGTTTTAATTTTTTAGCATTAGACTAGTTTTTCTATAGTTGTCACTGTTTTATTATCCGTTATTAATCTTTTGACCGTTTTATCTTCAAATCCCTCGTCATTGAATCGCGAAAAATAATATTTTTTAAAACGGATTCGTGGAGCTTTACTTTTGGTTAATTTAAAAATAAACCGTATAAGACTACCATTAAAACACCATTAGCAATTGAATACCATGTAAATTGGATGCCTCTTGACAGCTTAAGAAATAATTTGACTGTGTACCTATGTCAACATTCGTTGGCGTCGCAATTTTTTCAAATATTTGAGTTTTCAAAGTAGGTACATCGGACAAAGGTCTAGGCTTGTAGCTTGTAGTAGGCTCAAAGTAGGCTCCTAGCAGCTCTCAGGCCTTCACACTCAGTTACAATATTTTTCCATAATATAGCAGGCATTCGCTTGTCTCATTTTTTTCGTTGTCCTGGTCATCTGAACCAATTTACATAGCATTCTTAGCATTCTTTTCACATAACCAGTTCAATGCAGCATTTGGGATCAACAAAATCTCACCAAATTTTTAAACTCACTTCGATTTTCGGGTTCATGACTGATTTTAATTCTGTGTATTCGGGTTTTTTTAGCACAGGTCCAAAGTTTTTTTCGAAGGATTCTCGGTATGACATATTACGAGGCTCTTCATAGGTCATTATTTTTAACAACACAGTATCATTATGAAGTTTTCATGCTCAATTAGATTCTCAATTGCACGGTTTATTCTTAGGGTTTTCATTTTTTAGCATAGATTCAACATTTTTCCGAAGTACTGCGTTCAAAGGCAGTTAATCTGGTTCCGTTATTTTGAGATGAAAGTCCAGTTACAAGACTAGTATTTCTACATTTTTTAAATGACTCGGTTCTCTAACCGAGAGTTTTCGACTCCAGATGTTCCTATCCTAATTAAATAGTACCTACAGCAGGTATTGAAAGATTTATTAGGCTTTCGTTAACATACTTGTGTATTATGCAAAAACTAATCCTTTTCAAATTCGAACGATTTATGAAAACAACATTGGAATTATTTATAGTTGTCACTGTTTTATTATCCGTTACTAATCTTTTGACCGTTTTATCTTCAAATCCCTCGTTGTTGAATCGCGTAAAATAATGTTTTTAAAACGGATTCGTGGAGTTTTACTTTTTTTTAATTTAAAAATAAACCGGATAAGACTACCATTAAAACGCCGTTAGCAATTGAATATCGTGTAAATTGGATGCCTCTTGACAGCTTAAGAAATAATTTTACTGCTTAGGTACCTATGTCAAAATTCGTTGGCGTCGCTAAAATGTTAAATATTTGAGTTTTCAATGTACATTTATTTAGTTATTTAATTATTAAGACATACACAGTACATTATAATACAAGTTATAAGATATTAAATTTTTACATGGTTATGTACCTACCTATTACGTAAGTAATATAATGTCATTTGGTAGTTATGTAGGTACGTCTGACATATATGTAATAACGGGTTTTAGAACTTAATTATTGAATGAACAAGTAATAATAATAAAAAGAAAGAAAAGGGAGGGGGGGGGGGGGAGTTAAAGAGACATTTAAAAAAAAAGAATTATGCAAAGTACAAAGATCATTATTTTTTGAAAAAAAGACTGTTGTTGTTGATTTTTGTATGGGGTAAATATTCAGGTTTCTGTATAAGTAAATTAAATGTGTAAATATATTATTTTGGCAGTTATATTTTAGAAAAAATCAGCTAATATGGGGAAACCTATTACGATATAAACATGGAACAGGTATACATGAATAACAAGATAAATTATTCATGTAGGTATACAGGAAACATTTGCAAAAAATAATAAATCATAGTTTCTAAACCGATATCTGAGCAAAACGCATCGAAGTAATTTTAATAGAAATATCGCATTTATAATTCGTCTATTTTGTTTAGCTATAAAGTTTTTAAGTTTTATATCCAGCGAACATCTATTATAAAACCTATTTTATTATTTTCGTCCTTGGTGACCCCTGCGTCTTATTCCAACAACGATTAAAAAGTCCGATAATATTGGAATTCAAATAGGGATATGTTTCCTGTCACAATTTTATTCCTACTTACATAAAAAACATATGTAATTATTACCTTCCAACGTTTTAATCGACTCCTCTTGAGTAGGTACTGAAAATTTTATCAATCTGATTATATTATACAGTTGTCCTCGGCTTTTTGATGATTGACTTTCAACAGATGGATAAAAATGACAAAAAGAAGCATTGTGAGGTTTATAAATAAATTGCGTTCAATTTTATTTTGACATTGACTAACAATCCCATTGAGAGTATTTGTGAAATTTATTAGTTTTATCCAATGTTAGATGGTTTTAGGTTCCTATTATTCAATCAAATTTAATAACTGTTGTGTTCACAAGTTGTTGTATTCTGACAATCAGGTTCTCCAACTTCTTGGAAGGAAATTACTTCTTTGGAATAATAGAGTTCTTTATGTTAATCTGGATTTATTAATACTTCGCGTATTACAAACGTTGTGACGGCGAGTAGTCAACCTAACTAGAAACTAGCGGAAATAGATCTGAATTATGTGAGCTCCTGCAAACTGCACCCCGGCCCTCGGCCACCCTGGTGCACAAACTCCGAATTAAACTAACCGCCATCTTGCGGACTTTCGGGACAGCTCTTAGCACTGCCCTCTCTAGCTGGGAAGCTTTTAGGTATACAACAATAACTAATGTTTACTATTTTTTTTCTAGTTTTCATAATGACCACCTTAGAATTGTGACAGTATTTTGTTAAATAAATATTATATGAGTTTATGGGTGACTCGACAGTTAAAACCCTGACAGTTTTCACATAGGTCACGCGTAGTGGGGAAGGGAAGGATATGGGCAAGAGGAAGGTGGAGAAGTAACCGGTTATTCAAACACGGTTAAAGCCATTTCAAGCAGCGTTCTAATTCTGAATGGTGGTCTTACACCAGAGTATCTTCATCTCCGGAACGTACCAGATATACCGTGATTTATTTTAAATTATTAAATTGTGATAGAACACACTTCAATTCAATCCGCGACCTCCGGATTGGCAGTCGAGAGCCTTATCTTTCGACCACGAGCCTTATCCCTCGTCAGTGATACAAATGCGTAAAAAATATCCATTAAAAATAATGACCATAGAACAACAAAACAGTCTAAATTGGGGTCTGCAATTTACTATTGTTCGAAAACAATATTAAGCATCTTCTTGCATCCTACTTATCTAATTGTAATTCCTATCAAAATAATAATGTTTTGTTCTGACGTAGTTGTAAATTAAACACAATAAAAATGACTCAGAATTTGGGTTAATTTTCCAAATATATTTTAATAATCTGGTGGACTGGTATTCAAATAAGACCAGATTTATTAAATTAATCTTCTTATTGCTAGAGTCGTGAAAAAGGGTAAAAAAAGTATTTTTTCATGAGAACATAATTTGTTTTAGGTACCATCCTGCCCGCTGAAAAGATAATCTCTACAAGGCTGATCTGAAAGAAATCTGATGTCGCCAATTTATGACCTTTGGACTTTATGTATTTTGTCTCGACCTGTCTGGGGCCTACTCTTCGAATAGGCCAAAGATATTAGAAACCCGCTAATGAAAATTTATTATCCGTTCAACAAAGAATTTCGAAATAGTTAAATGTTTTATCAATTTCAATCGAAGTAAGGAAAAACGGATCTTACTTTGGGTACACGGAACTGACTACAACACATTTATTTCGGTTTTTCTCTTCAGTTTCCAGCTTTTAGGATCAAACTTAGGTACTATTGTGGCTTTAGTAAAGGTAGTTTCGAGATAATGGAACTTTTATGAATTTTGTTAAAATCGACACCTTACATTAATTTTTTGGAGTGCCAAAATTAAAAACGTCTATACCTACCTATTCTAAAGTTAAAATTTTTATCACGCAACCCTGGATAGCCCTGCTATTTACCACAGTCTAAAATAAAACTCACTATTTAATTGTGCATATACCTTTAAAAATAAAAAATTCTTTTTCGCGATTCATGAGTTCTTTTTTCAATCCAATTTTATATTTAAAGGCCAGGCAGCCGTTCCTCTTTACATTTTCGTTTAGGTCATGAGTCAAGAGCCATGGCTGACTCATGAGAAATTCAGTGACCTGACAACTCAGACAACTCAGAATGTACTCAACTCAACACCTCCTTTGAAAAGTCATTAAAAGTGATGAAGAAAATATAAAAAAAACGTTTAAATAGGTTACGTTAGGTTAGGTTATGGGCTATTTTTTTCATGGCTTTAATAACTTTTCAAAGAGGCGTTGATTTAACTTGATTCTGAGTTGTCATGGAACCAACATATTAAATACTGAAATCATCTAGATTCTAAAGTACAACTTGAAAATCGGTTTTTACTGCTTTTCCAGTGCCCTCTTTAGTTCAATTGCTTTGCACTTGACAACAACTTGTGCAATATGAACTATTCATCTTAAAAGTAGTTATCGTCGTAATATTAATTATTGCAGTCGCCAATTAAGGCGATTCACCACGTCGCGTCGTGTAAAATTCTGGATAGCAACTAACAAAAAGTATCCCTATGTAGACGTTATTTATTTATTTTATTTATATTTATTTACGCCCTAGTGGGCCTTTACAAGCATAGAAGGAAAAGTATAAAAACAATAATAATTATGTACTCATATGTTACTAAACCAATAAAACAGAATAAATAATAAAGCAATCATCATCACAAGGTATAGAACATCATAACATAAAAAAAATAAACATCATAAAAGAAATGAAATAGTATGAGTAATAAGAAAAAATCAGTAATAAGACCTGAAATACAATAAAGTGGAATGTGTAAAAGCTAGTTAGTAGGTATAAACAAACAATTATATGTGTATAATAATGTAGGATGATAAAACAGAACTAAATAGAACAGCAAAATAAAATAAAATAAGGTTATAAATTACAGGTAAGATTTTAAATGAGGGGAGGTTTTATGAAAAGAACAAAAATAAAAAAAAAGATAATTATTAGCAGATAAAATAGATATGAGTTGTCTCTTGAAAATTGCAAAACTATCATTACCAAATATGTCTATAGATTCACAATGTTTATTTGCAAGGCTATGCATTCTAGGGATTGGTGTATTAATAGAATAGTTAGTGTTGAGGGTATTGTTAAAATTGAAAATATCTTTATTGCGAGTTTGTCTGGCAGGTATATTAATACAGAT
This sequence comes from Limnephilus lunatus, assembly GCA_917563855.2. NCBI lineage: Eukaryota > Metazoa > Arthropoda > Insecta > Trichoptera > Limnephilidae > Limnephilus > Limnephilus lunatus. Next base: position 4,912,761 of record OU830599.1, read on the forward strand.
TAGTTCTAACAAATTAGGGCAGTCAACTAAAGATTTGATAATTTTGAATAAAAATAACAAATACATTAACACTCTTCTATCTGATACTTTAAGGAGTCTGGTTTCTGCGCGTAAGTTATTATAATATATAAGTTCGATTGGAATTTTCATTTTAAAATTAATATATATACCGAAGGAATTTGTTTTGTACCTTTTCCAATAATTGAGAATGGACTTTGTAATATGGTGACCAAATGGTGGAATTGTACTCTAATTTGCTTCGTACTAACGGGCAATACAAATTTTTTAATGTTGATACACTTTTAAAATTTGCAATAATTCTCAAAATAAAACCAAGAATTCTCATTGCATCACTTGTTATTTCATCGATGTGAACATTGAACTGTAGACTCTCATGGAATATGATACCAAGATCACGAAACTGTGATACACGAAGAAGATTAACACCATTCATATCATAGGAAAACTTAAGAGGATTTTTCCCTTTGTAAAAAATTTTTTTTTTTTTTAAAGAAAGACAAACATTCTCGGATTACGAATAACTCAACAATGTTTGAAAATCTCCTACTACCACCACAGAAAGCCGAAAATGTTGCTTGTGTTGTGATGGAGGACTTAGCCAGCCGAAGAATCGAAGATGCGACGCCCGGGTGGAACCCAGGCGCTATGCCCACTCAACCACTGACCGGTCATCAATATAATAATAATCTGACATTTACCAATGTTTAGTTGTAAATCATTGACAGAACACCACGTAAATAGTTTATTCAGGTTGAACTGCAGAATGGCGCGATCATCATCGTTTCTGATTGTTCTATATATCTTCAGATCATCAGCAAATAACAGAACTTTAACATTACTAAAAATATTAACTTTATCTTTTATGAATAAGCAAAATAACATCGGGCCTAAGTGAGATCCTTGTGGTACTCCGCTCGAGGCTGCAAATGTATAAGACGTAAACGAATCAACCTTGACCGCTAAGTACCTTCCCAATAGATAACTCTTAAACCATTCCAAAATATTCCCTCTAAATCCCAAAAATTTCAGTATTCTTAATAAGATTCTGTGGTTTACTTTATCAAATGCCTTACTGAAGTCAGTATATCGTCGACGGCAATCCATCACCGCGTAAATCATATTTGGCCACTTTTCAGGAGAGACATAAAACCACTTTTCTTAATGAATTTACATCGAAATCGCGGCAAACCATTTTATTTTTCATGTTCAATTGTCTTTTCTATTATGTATTTAAACACATATACGTTTTTAACCGAAAATAAAATAATAAATGACTTAAGCGGTGATGTTCAGTAAAATACAGCATAAGTTTTGACTTACGCGGAAATTTATTCTTGTTGGCAGGTAGGTATATAATATTATTAGAGTTTTAATACACGGGAATGTGGAAACAAATGTTATTTATTTAAAAAAAAAAAAAAAAAAAAAAATATATATATATATATATATATATACATCCCGCAACAGATTTGGCAACCTTTCACTTCGCATCCTTTTGGCAACCACTGCTTACGGTAGGTTTTTAAATAAAATTGCTGTGAATGTTCACATGTTTTTAGCTTAAAAAAAGAGTGATAGTAAAAGAATTATCCAGAAATTGTGTTTTAAGGGTATTCAAATTTTTGGTAGTTACGTATACTTTAGAGTCTTTTGGACTTCCTTTCATATTGCCGTCGTATTGGTAACCGCGTATATCCTACGTATATCACACTTCATTCCATATTTAGGGCGTCCGTTCATTACGAACATTTGACGACCTCCGTATATTCCTGTATGCATTACGTTTATATTATGACGCTTTCAGAATCCTTTTAATTCGGTCGCGATTTGCCAACGGTGTATCATAGGTACATAATGATTGGTTATCATACAAAGCTAACTTGACGACATAATAAAATTTGGCATTTTTTTTAAATTTACTTGTTTGGTTTGGTGGTGTTTGGGAGTGGGGATAATGCTCGCTTCCTGAATAGAATTCTACCTTCAACATTCTTCTACCACTACGCGCTTAGTTTAGCGAGGAAATTAAATTAATGCATTCATGTACAATCTTAATATATAAAACAAAGTCGGGTTAGTTACACTATTTATAAGTCGAGAACGGCCGGGCCGATTTTGATGATCTTTGATTTATTGGATTTGTCTCTTCTCCGGATAGGATAATAACTATTAAAAAATCACAAAAATTAACGAAAAATATAGTTATTAAGAAAATTCTTTTCCCCATACATTTTGTATGGAACGAATTCTCATATTTGAAAGAGCTGCGGGCATTTTGTGATAAGTACCTATAATATTGAACTGTGCGTGAATTTCAAAAATTCAAAAACGTCAAATGTCAATGCGCTGATGGTTTTGTTTTATTCTTAGACATATAATGTTGCTTCTCTTTCTTACACACAAAATGTCTATAGTCGAAAATTAGACAAACGGTGAACGTATGTCTCCACCCATCCAAAAGAAAGATACAATAATTATAATAAAAATCCCTCACACGTCTAAAGAAAATAAAAAGCATTTTTTTTACATCAGTTCACAAATGAGGCCCCGAAGAAAATTATTTTTCTTAGGACTCAGGACCTATGTCATCTTAGGGGATGCTGTGTGGAGGGTATTTTTAAGGAAGGGAAGGATAGGAAGTTCTGGGAAGGAAAAAGGTATAAGGGGTGGATAGGAATCTGGGGTCAGTGTGTTCGGGAGTGACGGACGTAAGAATCCATACCTCCAACTGCGGTGCAAGGCGATGGGTCGAGAGAGTCCAGCTGGAAAGGTCAAAAGGCCTCCCTCAACCATTCTCTCTCGATCCGGCCCGCTACGCAGCAGGTGGGCAGACGCATCCGCCACCAAGACCCGGACAAACGTTACCCCATGAACCCGGGCACCCCTGCTAAATCACCAAACGTAGCGAACCACTTGGGGTGACCTATGGGTGACTTATGACAGGGGGATTGGTTATCCAATAAATGGTTCCCGGGGCGGCGGCACCCATACCCGCCTCCCAAAGTCTCGAAAGTAAGTGGAAAAATAAGAAAATCACAAAAAATATAAATACGTACACAATGTCATCTCTTGAGTCTGATACTGACAAAAACAAAACACGGACAGTTGCGCATTGATGATTGCTTCATTGTGTAATTTTTAACTTAATAAAAAAACTTAATTTAATTCAACACTTATTGATTCTGAGGCGGTACGAAGTTCGTCGGGTCAGCTAGTCTTTTATGATTTAAAAAAAAATAGCGTTCAGAGCCGCTAATATTACAAATATTATTTTGAAGGAAACCAAAACAGAATCCCAATAATTCAAAACGGTAAACGATTATTATGATAACGTTTTACATTTGGGAGGCAATATCAAACAAATTATAAATTTGGGAGGCGGGTGTGGGTACCGCCGCCCCAGGAACTATTTATTGGATAACTAACAACCCTCCCATAGGTAACACCAAGTGGTTAGATATGTTTGGTGACTTAGCAGGGGTGCCCGGGTTCACGGGGTGAGGTTTGTCTAGCTCTTGGCGGCCTATGCATTTGACCACCTACCACATGGTGGGTCGGATCGGGAGAGACTGGTTGAGGGAGATCTTTTCATCTCTCCAGCCAGACCCTCGATCCATCGACTTGTACCACAGTGGGGAGGGATGGTCACTCCTGGACACATTGACCCCAGATTCCTAACCACACCTCATACTTTATTCCTTCCCAGAACTTCCTCTCCTTCCTTTCCCTAAAAATACCCTCAACACAACATCTCCAAAGATGACATAGGTCCTGAGGGAAATTGTTTTCCTCAGGCCCTCCTTTGTGGAGCTAATGTAAAAAAATATAAAGTGTCAAAATTAACTATCGCTTTTGGCTTCTTTTTTAAATCTCTGCATTGATCCAATCGTTATTTTAGTTACCGATTAATCAGAATAAAAGTGGCTACCGTTTTGCGATAGGTAGCAAGGTAATATTTTTATAAAGAAAGACAATCATTCTCGGGTTACGAATAACCTGTCACTTATATTAAACTAGCTGTTACGCGGCATGCGTTGCTATGCCATTGAATAAATAATTGTTTCTCCGTGCATGTCCTTTCCCATTCGTCCCGTTTCCCTCCCCGCCTCCTCTTCCTCAACTGCGTCCTCGAAAAAAAAGATGTACCTATCTATGTTTCACTTCATTCCTAACTTTTAGTGGCGATCGGGTATGACGTATTTCACATTTCATTCCTAGCCTTTAGTGGCGACCGGTGGCGAAACAACGTTGCCGGTTTAAGTCAAATCCCGTACGAGTGTTGAGGTGCACGCCGCGGCGGCGTGATTTGCGACGTTGCCGCACATATTTCTTCTTTTCGATCGTTTTTACGGTCAAATTTACTTCTATAAAATTCCGTTTTCCTATTTTTTAATTTTTTTTTATTATTATTTATTGAGTTAGTTGTACTACATGAATATAAACTAATAGGTAATATAAACTAATAAGCTCAATGTAACATTTCATTTGATAAATTTAAATATTTTTACAGTTAGCATAATATTTATTTTTAAATACATTCATTCTTTCTTCATTCTTCATACTTTCAGGCATTTCATCGTACATCTTTAGTCCTCTATACATTAGGCAGTTCTGCGATTTTTATTTCTTCATTTGTGGCAATCGAACTCTGTTTTTATTTCTTGTTTCGTAATTATGTACGTCTCTATTAAAAACAATTTCATCCTTAAAGTATTTTGGCATTTGGTTTTTCATAATTTTATGCACAAAAATTATCACATTAAATGGTAGTCTCTTTTTTATCGGAATCCAATTGAGCTAATCTCTCATTTGATTAATCCTTGCGAATTTGCCTTTCCCCAGTATGCATTTCATAGCTCTGTTCTGAATAATTTCTAGTTTGTTTAAATTTCCTTCATTGGCCAAATATAACATCGTAGAGACGTAATCCAAATGTGGAGTAACGATAGTTTTATAAATGAGCTCCGTAGTGTTTCTATTTAATTTATGTCGTAGTTTTCTAAAAAAAATTGACCTTTTTTGATACCTTTTTTAGCACATATTCAAAGTTTGCCGTGAAAGTCAGTTTTGAATCGAATATTACACCCAGGTATTTGATTTCATTTACTTTTCCAATTTTTTCACCATTAATTGTCATATTTAACCCTGTGTTACGCGTTTTATCGCCTATTTCCATATGTTTTGTTTTGTTTACGTTCAGTTTCAGCTTGTTTAATTTCAGCCATTTGCTATATTTTGTAGGTCTTCGTTTATTTTGTTAATTGAATCTATGTAATCTTCACACGAAAAATAGATTAAGGTATCGTCTGCAAATAGTCTAATTTTGCAATGATAATTTATAATTTACAGGAGTTCACTTACTCTGACGGTGATGGTGGGATACGACCCAAATCCCAAATTAACACTGATTTCAGGTTTTAGACAGCGGATGTGTGAAACAAAGATGAGCTCACCAGTTAATTTTACTCGAAAAAATATTAAAAAATTCTGATAACGACCTTCGTACATCGTTTCCACAAAACTTTAATGTATTGACCAAATCCAAGAAGAAAATATGAATAAATGATGTAGAAATAACAAAATAAATACACTGCGCAGTTCACACGCCATAGAAATGAAACATCAGAAAACTAAAGTAGGCAAAAGTGTGTAGGCTACGAAGCACCGCACAAAGAGGAGACCGATTATTCTCCTCTTTGTGCTTTGTGATTAAAGTTTTTGTCCCTTTTTAGTGTCGCTATTTTTCGTTTCATCGAGCTTAAAATCACAAAGAAAGATAGACTAACATTGCTGGGTTACGAATAACCCAATAATGTTTGAAAATCTCCATCATTATTGGGTTACGAATAATCCAAAAATGTTTGAAAATCTCCTACTACCACCACAGAATGCCGAAAATGTTGTTTGTGTTGGGGTGGGACTTTTTTTTACATTAGCTCCACACAGGGACCCTGAGGAAAATAAATTCCAAAAGGGCCTATGTCGTCTTAGGGGATGCCGTGTGGAGGGTCTTTTAGGGAAGGGAAGGATAGGAGGTTCTGAAAAGGAAAAAGGTATGCGGGGTGAGTAGGAATCTGGGGGTCAGTGAGTCCAGGAGGGGACGTATGAACCCATCCCTCCAACTGCGGTGCAAGGCGATGGGTAGAGAGAGAGCACTACTGGAAAGGTCAAAAGGCCTACCACAACCAGTCTCTCTCGATCCGGCCCACCACGCAGCAGGTGGGCAGACGCATCCACCGTCAAGACCTGCACAAACTTCATCCCATGAACCCGGGTATCTCTGTTAAGTCACCAAACGCAATGAACCACTTGGGGTAACGTACGGCAGAGGTGTTGGTTAACCAATAAATGGTTCCTAGGGCGGCGGTACCCATACCCGCATCCCGAACCTAAACGCGATGCCCATTAAACCACTGACCGGTCAATGATTCTATCTTTAAAATAAATATATAAAACTTGTGTGCAGTTCACCTTCACAAACCTACCTTACACCCAACATAATAAAATTGCCAAATATATTATGTAAAAATGTTAATAATTAGGTAAATACTGTAATACTTATACAGAAATAAATAAATAAAGTTCACACGAGGGAGAAGTGAAGCCTTCATAAAACTAAACCTAGAAAGAATGAAACGAATCAGGAGTAGGATAATTGTAGAGTTTATTTATTGTAATAGTGTAAAAATTATTTTATTCTACGAAACACCGCACAAAGAGGGCACAGATTAGTGTCATTCTTTCGCAGGCTAATTCCTATATATGTATAATACTAACATCTGGTCTCTGAAAATGCAAATAAATGCACATCCATTGTCAAAGTATGGCTCAATCAAAACCTTATAACTCTGAACTGCGGAAAAACTCTTTATATTCCATTTAACAATACCAAAAAGGCGACAGATACCCTTAACTCCCTTAAATATAAGGTTTCACAAAAATACTTACAATCCTGTCTAATGCTCTAACTGTACGGAAATGAATACGGGGATTTTTTTTATATGAATACCTCACAAGAGTCCCAGGTGCTCCGTCTGGAGCCAGTAAAACTATGGCATCTTCCATTGGGGTATGTTGTGAGGATGAAGGTGGCGGGGAGGGGAAGGAGATGAGGGAGAGGAAGGTGGGGAAGTACCTGGCTATTCAGATCTGGTCACCAAACACGGCTAAAGTCTTACACCAGGGCGATACTGAGTGTACTTTCCACTCTGGAACGTGCCGCAAATATACCATATATTTACTTCTTCAAACTTCGCAAAATTACTTTGTGGCATCATTAATTATATAATGAATAACAGATCACTTTGTAGAAACCACTATATTATAAACAATATCTACATGTTTCCATAACAATGTTATCTTCATCAGGATATGTTAATATAAATAAAAATAAATGACAAACAAGTATAGACAAATTAGAATAAACTAGAACATAGACAAAATATTAAAAAAGTAGAGGTGATTAATTGCTTAAAAATCATAAAAATAGTTATACACAATTAAATATAAAAATTATTTAATGAAAAATAAAATTGCATTTAGATAATAAAAAAACTTTTAAGAACAAATAATTCAAATAATTAGTCTAAATCAAAAAATAAATAATTATAATTATTGTAAGTATTAATAAGAAAATAAATTTAAAAGATGGCTATTTTAAAAAAATGTTTGGTTATTTATAAAATTTAATTTACTATTAATGCTTTTTCTAATTTCTAAAATTTCTAAATTATCCAATTGTATGCCCGTAGTGTTAATTTTAAGACCTGTATCAATATCAAAGGAATGACTTGTTTCCAAAATATGGTTGGCAAATTCAGAATAATAATTATTATTTAAACATCTTATATGTTCCTTAACTCTTATGTTAAAATTTCTAGAAGTTTTTCCAAAATAAAAAAGTTACAATCATTACAAATTAATTTATAAACCCCAGATTTGTTCAAAAAATCACATCTATCATTATTATTTAATATATAATTTTTTAATTTGTTATTTGTATAAAAAGCTGGTTGTACATTATTTGGCATGTTTTTAATTTTTAAATTTAAAATGCTATTATTTAAAAAAAAAAAACTCCAAATAGGTATTATCATTTTCAACAACGTGTGGATAAACAAAAGACCTAAAAAACTTTTTCTTATATTTTTTGTTTAACATATTGTCTATTAATTTTGAAGTATAACCGTTATTAATTGCAATTTGTTTAATAGTATTTAATTCTGTTTTAAAATTACGCAAAGATAAGGGAACATTAATTAATCTACTTAGCAAGGTATGAAAAGCTGCTAATTTTTGTGAAAATGGATGATTAGATGTTTCATGTATAATGATATCTGTATATGTATCTTTACGAAAAATGTTAAATTAAAAAAACATGTAGATATTGTTTATAATACATATAGTGGTTTATACAAAGCGATCTGTTATTGATTATATACCATATATTATTCTAAAATAATAAATTGTGATATATAACAAAATTAACAAAATAAAGTTTATTTGCTAGACAGGGATTCGATCCCGCAACTTTCGGGTTGCGAGCTAAGAGCCTCACCGCTAAACACCGGCCACACCGGCCATCGAATACAGTTTAATACTTAGGAATTACATTAGACAGCCAACTCAAATGGACAGATCACATAGAAAAGCTTGTAAATAAATTTATGTATTTAACTTATATTTTTAAACGTTTAAATTAAAGAGTCGACATTAAAATAATGAAATTTGTGTAACATGCATTGGTGCAATCATAAGAATCTTATGGAATAATTGGATGGTAGGGGAGGGGGTGTATAATAATAATAATAATAATAATAATGTCGCATAATGATATAAACTACCCCTTCCTGCAATTATTCCAAGAAGCTGAATTGTAAGAGATGAGAAAAATTTACTGTGTACGATGTTTAAAATACACAAAATGTATAAAGTCTTGGATAAATACCATTGAAACCGACATTTACTTGCTGTAACATCTGAGCCGATGTAACTTCACAAATTTTATTAATCTTTATTAACATGTCGTGTGAATTGTAATTCAGTAATCACGATCACAATGATTTCATTTTTTATTTATTTAATTTTATTTTTTAATCTCTACGAAGATAGTGCATGTTTATGAGTAAAATTTTAACTGTTTTAAAAACACACAAGTACACCCACGAACTGGCGATGCCTGTGTGGGATTCTTTTGGTTAATCTGCTAATTGTATTATTCTTTACTTTTCAACTGTTTATATAAAAACAATTATATTTATTTTAAATTTATACCAATTTAGGTACCAAAAAAAAAGCGGAGCTTTAAAATAAAAGTCAAAATCGATTGATAATTTTGACACCCGAGAAGAAAGATATTTATAGATTTGTGTTATTTTTCTGTTCAATTATACAACATAAAATGATATCATGAAATCGTTTGCCGTTTTAAATTTTCAGAATTCTATTCTGAGTTTTTTTAAATAATAATATAGTGGAGTATTAACGGCTCTGAAAGCAAATTATGTTTAAAAAAAGAGAAATCTTATAAAATTGTACAATAATACACTATTTCAATTCCATTATTTCCACGCATAGCTAAAGGGCTTGTTCACATTGGTCAAGTGGTAAGTCAAGTAGAGAGTGCGCTTGCTACATGACTCGCCGAAAACCGTTCGCCTTAATTTCAAATAGAGTAGATACATTTATGCCCGCCGCCCGTTGTAGGATGACGGCGGATGACGGGCTGCTACAAAGCAAAGTAAATACGCTAATTAAGCTGATTTTAATGCTTATTATAGAAGACGTGGAAGAATAAATTAGTGAGATAATAATAAATAAAATGTCCACAAAAAGATATTAATAGCAGCACAAATAAATAATTTTAGAGTAGCAACTTCGCTCCAATGCCTCGACATTTCCGCGGGTCTACAAATGAACTCTGCTAAAACGGCATGTCAGCGCACAGGGACGCGAGGGGGGGGGGGGGGGGGGGGTCCCTATACGCTCTAAAAATAGAACGAAATTGATTGAATCCACTAAAAAGCTGACTAACCCACTCTACTAAAATGATGGTGTTCGGACGCGTTTAGATATTACTTTACTCCCCACTCGAATAAAATACATAGCGTGTTTGAACGGCTCTTAAGCGCTTGGGTAGTGGAAAATAGGACAAAATCTGCGGACGTGGGTAGGATTCTAACCAGAGGTCTTCTGTTCAGGAAGCGAGCATTATCCCAAGCATCACCAAGACAGACAAGCACATTAAAAATACCAGTTAGTGGTTGAGTGGGCATCGCGTTTGGGTCCCACCCGCGGGCGTCGCGTGCCCTATTCCTCGGCTGGCTATGGCTATGTCCTCCATCACAACACAAGCAACATTTTCGGCCTTTTGTGGTGGTAATAGGAGATTTTCAAATACTGTTGGTTTATTCGTAACCACAGGGAATGTTTGTCTTTCTTTAAAAAAAAAAACAAACAAAAAAATGTTTGTTTATATGAATGCGTCTTTAAAATGACAATGCATATGCATGACCTGAAGTTCAGCAAAAAGCTGCCCGCAGAGTGCTTGTAAACGCCCTTTATTCAGGGGGACGTTTTACGGTGAAAATTTGAATGTGGGATGGAAGGTTACAAATAAACTTCTTTTTTATATGTAAACCTTAAAAAACCAAATTCATGTACAGGATTTAGCCTGCGAGAAAATGGGATAGTGTAATCGGTGTCCTCTTTGTGTGGTGCTTCGTAGCCTTCCCACTCTTGTCTACTTTAGTTTTCTGAAGGTTTCACTTCTACGGCGTGTGAATCGCATACTCAGTTATTTTTAAAAATGAAACTACAAAAATCTGATGTGGCAATAACGTTTAAAATACATTTGTCTAACAAAATATGTGTTTATTGATTCTTTTCTCGGTATCTATAAGTAGTTTTAGTTAAAAAAAACGTAAGGTGAGCCGTTATTAAAACTTTTTAATGTTTGCATTGAAAAATTTAATGTTTTCAAAATTATATGTCTTTCTAATAATAAAAATCTTTCAAAACCAGTTTTTCGTTTTTGGATACATTCGAAAATGTTCCATTTATTTGGATTTCATCGCGAAGCAGAAAATTATGTGACATTCCGACAAAACATGCCCGAGGACTGGAGGGGTAAATTAATGTAAAAGTTCAAAAAGGTTGCAGATTTTAATTGATAATTTTTTTAATTAGTAAATTTAAAAAAAAAACGAATCAAAATGTACACATCTATGAAAAACAATTTTTCCAAATGTGTTCAGCATTACTTAACTATACTAAAAAATGCAATTTTATCAAATTTAAAGAAAAATATGAGTACCTTGCTGACCAACACACCTACACTACAAGGATGAAATCCTCAAAACTACTAGACATCCCGAAATTAAATAGATCTTTTGGGCAGAGAAACCATAATTTCCATGCTACAAAACTATATAATGCCCTTCCAATTGAAATTAAGAACACCATGCAGAAAAAAAAGTTCAAATTATGGCTACGTAAACATGAAGATGAGGAAATAATTAAAATTATAGAGTAATCCTAACGTAACCTACAGACAACAAACTTAAATACTTTTAATTATATTTATTGTTTATTTTGTGAAAATCAACAAAAGATGCAAAAGTGATTCGTAAATAATAATAGCTACTGGTTTTAAAAATATTCGAATGGAACCTCGGGGGTGCCCGGAGCTACGATTTTTAGAAATAAAGATAGCATTTTTGTATTTGATTGATGTACGCTTTTACTCATGCGTTAATGTAAAAAAATATAACGGATTAAAATCTTTCAAACAATACAAACAGATTGCATCAATACAAAAGGATTGCAATCTTTAGAGCAATCTTTAGGGGTCGGGTGGGAATGCTACCCTTGTTCTACCGGTATTTCAATGGAAGATGCTCCGAGGAACTAGCGTCTTTGATCCCTTCGGCGCCGGTGCATAGTCGGGAAATACGCCAAACGCGCGCCCAGCCTGCAGTTCATTCCTAGTTTTTAGTGACGACAAGAAGGGAAGATGCATTCTGCATTTCAAAACTCGTTGTCAGTTCGTTTGAACTCTCCCGTACGAGGGTTGGGGTCAAGGGTCAGGGGGCGGCGCGCGGCGGGTTTATCACGCCGCGTGTATTTTGGAGGTTGAGCGTGTTCACTGTTCACACACAGCTATAATATGCGTGGGACGGCATATTTCAGCATAACGCTCGCCTTATATTCCAATTTGGAATGTACGGCAAGCGATATGCCGAAAAACGCCATCCCACGCATATTATAGCTGTGTGTTAACAGAGATATCCGGGTTTTAGGGGGGGGGAAGTTTGTCCAGGTCTTGACGGCGGTCTACCCACCTGCTGCGTGGTGGGCCGGATCGAGAGAGGCTGGTTTTGGGAGGCCTTTTGACCTTTCCAGTAGTGCTCTCTCTCTACCCATCACCTTACACCGTAGTTGAAGGGATGGGTTTATAATATATGTCCCCTCCTAGACTCACTGACCTCCAGATTCCTACCCACCCCGCATGCCATTTTTCCTTTTCAGAACCTCCTATCCTTCCCTTCCCTAAAAGACCCTCCACACAGCATCCCCTAAGACGACATAGGCCCTGAGGGAATTTATTTTCCTCAGGGTCCCTGTGTGGAGCTAATATAAAAAAGTCCCACCTCAACACAAACAACATTTTCGGCTTTCTGTGGTGGTAGTAAGAGATTTTCAAACATTATTGGGTTATTCGTAACCCATCAATGTTAGTCTATCTTTCTTTGTGATTTTAAACTCGATGAAACGAAAAATAGTGACCCTAAAAAGGGACAAAAACATAAATCTATAGGATTTACACTGCGAGAATAATCGGTCTCCTCTTTGTGCGGTGCTTCGTAGCCTACACACTTTTGTCTACTTTAGTTTTCTGAAGTTTCATTTCTATGGCGTGTGAACTGCGCAGTGTATGTGTTTGTTATTTACATATCATTTATTTATATTTTCTTCTTGGATTTGGTCAATACATTGAAGTTTGGTGGAAACGATGTACGATGGTCGTTATCAGAATTTTTTAATATTTTTTCGAGTAAAATTAACTGGTGAGCTCGTCTTTGTTTCACACATCCGCTGTCTAAAAACTGAAATCGGTGTCAATTTGGGATTTGGGTCGTATCCCACCATCACCTTCAGAGTAAGTGGAACTCCTGTAAATTATAAATTAAAATTTCAAAATTAGACTATTTGCAGACGATACCTTAATCTATATTTCGTGTGAAGATTACATTACAAATGGCTGAAATTAAAAAACTTGAAACTGAACGTAAACAAAACAAAATATATGGAAATAGGCAATAAAACGCGTAACACAGGATTAAATTTGACAATTAATGGTGAAAAGATTGGAAAATTAAATGAAATCAAATACCTGGGTGCAATATTCGATTCAATACTGACTTTCATAGCAAACTTTGAATATGTGATAAAAAAGGTATCAAAAAAGGTCATTTTTTTTAGAAGACTAAGACATAAATTAAATAGAAACACTACGGAGCTCATTTATAAAACTATCGTTACTCCACATTTGGATTACTGCTCTAAGATGTTATATTTGGTCAATGAAGGAAATTTGAACAAACTAGAAGTTATACAGAACAGAACTATGAGCTGTAAATGTGATGAGCTAAATTGGATTCCAATAAAAAAGAGACTACAATTTAATGTGTTAATTTTTGTGCATAAAATCGTGAAAAACCAAATGCCAAAATACTTTAAGGATGAAATTGTTTTAGTAGAGACGTACATAATTACGAAACAAGAAATATAAACAGAGTTCGATTGCCACAAATGAAGAAATAAAAATCACAGAACTGCCTAATATAGAGGACTAAAGATGTACGATGAAATGCCTGAAAGTATTAAGGATGAAGAAAGAATTAATGTATTTAAAAATAAATGTTATGCTTACTTTAAAAATATTTAAATTTATCAAATGAAATGATACATTGTGCTTATTAGTTTATATTCATGTAGTATAACTAACTCAATAAATAATAAAAAGGGAATTTTTTAGAAGTAAATTTGACCGTAAAACGATTGAAAAGATGAAATATTATTTGAAGGCACACATCTCACAATATCTGAATTCTACGTCAGAGGGCTGGTGTGACTCCGAAGAGTAATCTTGGTATGGCTATTCTGTTATTCTTTCAATTATTTTGTTCCATTTCAATGCATCAACAGTAATCAATACTGTATTGTAAATAAGACACTAAAATGATCGGTCGCCAAATACACCCTAAGCCGCATGGACGTCAATGCTCGGTATACGATAATACGGTTGATCACGACAAATTTTGAAAAGGCAAAACATTCGCAGCAACCGTCCAAATATGTGCGGCAACGTCGCAAAATCACGCCGCCGGGGTGTGCACCTCAACACTCGTACGGGATTTGACTTGAACCGGCAACGTCGCCAATTTGGGCTAGTACGAAATGCCGAATATACCACCAAAATTTGCCAACGTCACCGGTCGCCACTAAAGGCTAGGAATGAAATGCGGGATACGTCATACCCGGTCGCCACTAAATGCTCGGAATGAAATGTGGTATACGTCATACCCGATCGCCACTAAAAGCTAGGAATGACGTGAAACATAGGTAGGTACATTTTGTTCTTCGCGGTCGCCATTTCGGACTTTATGAAATGCAGGATACGTCGTTTCTGGTCGCCACTAAATGCTAGGAATGAAATGTGGAATACGTCATAGTCGGTCGCCACTAAAGGGTTGTAATGAAATGAAGAATACATGGCCATGTATATCACCTAGCGCCTAGCTGCGTAGCGACAGACTCCGGAACTTTAATATTCGAAATCATCCACTTCAAGCCCAATTTGGCGACCAGGACAAATTTCGCCAAGATGCTTGTAACGACATATATTAATGAACTGTGTAAAAATTTCGAAAAATAAAGTGGCGACCGTATATCGGTCGCCAAATGTCGGTGGTCGCCACTTTAAATGCATATTTGCCCATGATGGTCGCCAAATAGACGGTGTGATATATATATATTTTACAACGAAGTAATATGTATTATGTTACATAACATTATTTAGACAAATAAAATAGTAGATAGGTACCTAATCATAAAAATACACAAAATTATTAGTTACGAGAGATGGGAAAGCTGATAGAGATATTAAAAGAAGGGTGAATGCCGGTAACTCCATTAATGGAGGACTGAATGCTGTTGGCGCTAATAAAAAAAACTGTCAAAAGAAGCGAAGCTAGCAGTCCACAATGGAGTCCTGGTACCTACCCTGATGTATGGCAGTGAGGCATGGAACTGGCGGAGGAAGGATGAATGTAAGGCTGATATAAGCATAATGAGTAAGATTAAGAAAAGGACCCTCAGATGGTTTGGGCATGTAGAGCGAATAAACGAAGAAAGTAGTGTAAGAAGAATATACGACGCAAATGTGAATGGTAGAAGAAGTCGGGGACGTCCGAGGAAGACATGGCACGATCAAGTGAATTTGATATTTGAGTCGGGCCATGTCAAAAGTCAGAATAATAGAAGAGAATTTATGAGACGGTGTATGAATGTGAGTGAGGCAAAGAGTGTGTGCCAAGACCGAGTTGTTTGGCAGTCCGTCCTCTCTGCCTACCCCTGCGGGGAAACGGCGTGATGGTTAGTTAGTTAGTTAGTTATTATTAGTTACTCAATGACACCGAAAATCCTCAACGTAAAAATTAAGCACATCAATTTTTTCATTGAAAAAAAAACTTACAATTGTAGGTACCTACCTCTTGTAATGTTAAAAATTAAAGTCATTGATACAGTAATGAATCATAATAACTATGAAAATCTTGCGATTTTACAGATTTTAGTTCCTGTAAATGTTTCCACTTGGATTATTTTATTTTAATTCTATCTTTGTAAAGTTTTGGAATAATATCATTATAATTTATATTATTCGATGATTTTGGTCGTCGTGGCAATTCGGCAAAATCGTCTTCGAAGTTTATTTTAAAATGAATGATCCCATCTGGTGAGTATTGTAACACACGTAGGTTATTAACAGTTTGATCACTTACTGTTCTGCCTGGCCTGATTGAATCGTATAAAAAAGTATTTTTTGTGCATAATTCAAAAAGAAATCGAATGTCAAAGTTTCGGACAGTTTGGGACAGTTTCGTTGTTTTGATCGAAAGCACATTTTGGATTTGCAAGCTGGACCCATTTGACGAGCTTCTTTAGGTACATCGTGTACCATGGTTAAGTTTCCCTTCTTGCAGTAAACTTCTTCTGTTCCCTAAATAATCTTTCCCTTGCATCCTCAATTTCTTTTTTATTAATCTTGATGAATCTGCGTGTATGTCGCCATCACTCGGCCGATTTTGAATTGAAGTTGAATCTACTATATTTTTGTCATTATTTATTATATCAAAAGATGTTGAATTATTATTAATGCTATGAATATTTTGGCATATTATGTACTCAGGAGATACCATTGAGATCAAATCCGCACTGTCTTCTGTTGTTGGTGGCTGATTTTGGGAATAATCAACGATTGATAATTCCAAATTATTTATGTCAATGTTTTCTATGTTTTTATTTGTAGAACATTCACCAACTTTTTTTCCACTGCCTTGTTTGTTAGATAATGTATTTATTCCGAGTTCTTTGCACATGGCATCAACAAATAACTCATCATCGCTAGAATCGAACATTTTGTTACTGAAATAAAATTTAAAAAATAGAATTAATATATTTGTTTCGCTATATACTATAAAAATAATAATAAAGTAAATTATAATATTGTAATAGAAGTATAATATATAATTATTAATAAAGTGATTCAAAAAGCACAAATCAAAAAATAATGAATCAGCGCGTATCTCACGTTTTCCGATACAATGGAACGAAACATTACGAAGTGTATCAACTCGTAAGTCCATAATGATTAATAATAACGTTTACCGTGTGCACAAAGCAAAGTTTGCAATGTATAATTACTTAGTCTCATAATATATACCTTTTGTAATTTAATTTAATGAACAAAAATCACATAAATTTAAAAAAAATCGTTGTAATAAGCGAAATAACGTTTTTCGGCAATGACGGTTGATCACCGATGTAGGTGTATGACCGCCGTCGAATGGCATTTCAGGATGACTTACGCGGTGATGTTACATACGCGGTGATGGAATGCCGTCGACGATATATGGAATCAGTTTGATGTGATGCAATCAAGGCATTAACAATATCATTCGTGTACAATATTAAATTGGAAAGGGTTGATCTTCCTAATAATAATAAATCCATGTTGAAGCGGTGAGATGGTGGGATTAATTCGGGATATCAACTTGTCTAGTACTAGGCTTTCAAAAAGTTTGGGTAGTGTAGACATGGTGCATATTGGCGTAGGCGGTTTCCCCCAAAACCTTCTTGTTTTTGCCGGCATAAATATTTAAAAAAGTTCGAACATTTTCTAAACAATTTAATTTTCTACATTATGCATTAAAACATATATTATACAATATATAATGGCTCTGAGGAAAAATCTTTCCCTCGGGGCCTGTGTCATCTTTGGGCATGCTGTGTGGAGGGTCTTTTTAGGAAAGGAAGGAGAGGAAGTTCTGGGAAGGAAAAGGGTATGAGGGGTGGGTAGGAATCTGTGGGTCTTTGTGTCCAGGAGTGACGGACGTATAAATCCATCCCTCCCACTGCGGTGCAAGGCGATGTTACGAGAGAGTACGGCGGGAGAAGTCAAAGTGACTCCCTCAACCAATCTCTCCCGATCCGGCCTGCCACGCAGCTAGAGCTCCACCGCCAAGACCCGGACAAACCTCAACCCATGAACTCGGGAACCCCCACGAAGTCACCAATCGTAGCGAACCAATTGGGGTGATCTAAGGTAGAGGTGTTAATTATCCAAAAAATGGTTCCTGAGGCGGCGGTACCCATACCCGCCTACTAAATTGAAAGTCTGCGCTTATAAAAAGACTAATAAATAATACTCGATTATTCATGAAAAATATGTTTTCTACTCGCATATTCAATTAAAGCATCTAAAACAGGTTCTCAACGTGGGCGATAACGCCACAGAATCTCGGGAGGGGGGCGGTAGAAGACCCCGAGAAAATTAGGGAGCGTTTCAGACAGACTCTCAGGAGGGGGGGGGGGGGGGGGGGGTAGAAGACCCCGAGAAAATTAGGGGGCTTTTCAGACTTTCGGGGGGGCGGTAGAAGACCCAGAGAAAATTAGGGGGCGTTGAGCTAAAAAATATGGTCTAAAAAGACGAAAAAACAGACGTACTAACGTCTATTATTTTTATTGAGAATTGACACTATATCATGAATAAGGAAGGAGGTAGCAACCCGATACTTAAAATTTAAAATACAAAAGAATTTATTTTTTATCTTGCCAAACAAGAAGGTGTAACAAATAGCATAGGTATAATATATATAATAATAGCGAAGGTATAATCCGTGATAGTTGAGACCGCCCCCCCCCCCTCTTCCAAGTGAGAAAAATTGGGGGGTGCTAGAAATTGTTTTTCTCAAAGGAAAAATAAGGTTGAGAATCTATGATCTGAAATATTATAATTTTCAAACCATGATTTTGCTTTGTTTAGTGCATCAGCTTAAATTAATAGAGTGTTTCTAAGACGTCGATTTATTGTTTGCTTTATCTTATAATATTATTATTTATTAATAATGTTTCCACTTCAATAACACTTCGCTGATTTTATGATAAAATTATACTTGTCTATTTTCTAAAACGCTCTTTTGTGAAATATCATTTCAAGGGTGCTTTAAAAAGCTCTTAAATTATTGCTGTTGGGCTTCTATATTTATATCGATGCTCTCGGACTAAGAAAAGATTAATACTTGCTGGAGATAAATTAATAAAATTAAAAAGCCGTAGACATTTCATATTATTTGTACAAGAGTACAAAATACAAGGGTCAGTCAAAAACTAATATAAGTTAAAAAATTTGAATTCGGTGCAATTCCTCAAACCTTCTTCTACAATCTGCTGAAGTAGTAACTTTTTGCGTTAACAGATGGCACCACTGCAGTCGCTTGCATAATGGCCGACATCAATGTTCGTATTAGACAGCGTTCTGTGATTGATTCTTGACTGTAGAAGGTGAAAAGCCCATTTGCATTCATGAAAGACTGAAAAATGTGCACCGTGATGCAAGTGGACATCAGCACTGCTAGACGATGGGTTGGTCGCTGTAACGAAGTTGAAGGACAAATACCGCTGACTGACGAAAAGCGAAGCGGCGCAGGCCGTTGATTGCAGTGACTGCACGCAACAATTGAGCGAGTTGATGACGTCATTCGTGGTAACCCCAGATAACTACAGATGTCGCATTCTCTCCATCAGTAAATACAGTGTGATGACGATATTCGACAACCGATTATTCAACAAAAGTTTGTGCAAGGTGGGTACCAAGAAGGTTTACCGGCCAGAATAAAGAAACAAGAAAAACTAAAGCCTCACAACATGTAAAAAATTGTGACCGGAGACGAAATATGGGTTAATTTTTTTTGAACCTGAATCAAAGAGGCAGTCAATGGAATGGCATCACTTAATATTTCTATTTTATTTTTATTTTATTTTAGTACAAAAAATTTACAACATTACAGATATTTTATCTAATTAGTACCATTTTCACATTGAGAATGTAGCGCCAAAAACCATACAAACTCATTGAATTTTTGAAGAATATGTCGAAATTTTTATCTATTATATTTAAATAGCGTATCGCTCTTCCCACGGGCGAATTCGGCTACAGATTTGTACGACTCAATCGGCAATATAATATGTTATGGCGACGTGCCCGAGAGTGAGACTCTGGTACAAATAAATTTATTTGCGCCAGAATCTCACCGTTAGAGACGAGGCCATTGATTAATTGAAAGAAGTGTTTTAGCAACGCAAAACATCTACGAGTTTTTAGAGAATGGTAGTATATGTCTATGGGGATCACACAAATTCACAAGGGACTAAAAAAAATTCAAAACTGTGTGATCGGCGGGGAAAGTTATGGCGATGGTGATCTGGATGTGACGGTGTTTTTTACCACACTGTTATACATGCCTTTGTTAAAAGATGGACCAAAGGTGTATAAATTGACGGAGAATATATTGAAAACAACAAATTAATCGTCAATAGTGTGGGTCTTCAACCCATGTAATTGAATTCTTTATTTCTTTAAAATTAAAGGAGAAAAACAATAGGAGGCATTACTTTTTGACTGACATACTTTTTGTACATTAATTTTTTAAATTATACGATTTTCTTTCCTTGTTCTGCGAGCGTACACATATAATTTAAATGAATTTACGACAACGATTTTATTTAGTGCCCGTATCTTGGCGGAAATATATTTATTTCACCATGGCCCGTACACCATTGGCGGTCTGTGAGTTTTCAGTCAAAAATATGACGTTATTGACGTTGTTGTAGCTGAAAATGAATTTTATTTAATTTTTCAAAATGTCAGCTTTTTGTATGAAGATCTTCAGGATTCTTTCAGTCAAGGGATGCGCCGCATCCAGATACTGTTAGATCTTCATACAAAAAGTTGAAATTTAAAAAAAAATACAATTAATTTTCAGCTACAACAACATTAGTAATGTCGTATTTTTCAATCTTAGCACTCTAGCTCAATGAAAACTCACGAACCGCCACTGCCGTACACTTGTCATTTTTAGACGCTGTCCGGAAACTCATAGTACAAACGGGAAGCTGGTGAATCTATATCACAGTACAGAGAACCCAGAAAAACCATTTTGCAATATGGTGCCAGTCTACGCTTGGGCACATTTTTGATATATGAAAACAGTTAATATTAACCCCATAGCGACCTTTTTTTTTAAATTTCACTTAAAAAATTGGCACTTGATTGATTCGTAAAAAAATAATAAGTTCCTACCACAACATCGACTACAAAATAAGGTTAGGATTCACCAGTTTCCCACTTGTATTATGAATTTCCAGACAGTGGCGTAGCTAGCATGGGTGGCACCCGGGCGGATAACCTGGTGTCACCCCCCCCCCCATTAAAGTTTACAAATTCAAATTTCGACTTCATAAAAAATTGGTCCGTCCTGGGGGGAGGGAGGGTGGCTATAGAATTGTGCTCTTGGGGGTGACACTCGGTCGGGTGTCAGCCCTCCCCCATCGGGTGGCACCTCCCCCTCGCTACGCCACTGTTTCCAGATACTGTGTTTAATCATTATCTAGGTAAAAATAAATTAACAGGTATGTACTTAAATATAAGTTTTTGTTGTATATTATAGTCAATAATATTATTTAATCATCGAAAACAACTGATGATATGGCAGCCAATAAAAATATGCGTTAAGAAAATGAAGACAATATTGATTTTCGATGGTTCTTAGTCGGAGTATGATACGGTTGAAAATGGTCGAAAAGGATAGGATCGAATTAGCTCTGTAGTTAGAACAGAGCCCAGGCAAGGCTAATGTCTTAATTCCTAGATGCGACCGTATTTTTTTTCTAATTTTTTTTTGTATCAAATTTTCATTTGAGAGTCGCTAAATTTTTTTTCCATGTATTATGAAAAGGAAAAATAAATTTTACTGGAAGGGATATCACAGCCGGGATGACCGATATAATGTAGCATG
Source organism: Limnephilus lunatus (assembly GCA_917563855.2). Classification (NCBI taxonomy): domain Eukaryota; kingdom Metazoa; phylum Arthropoda; class Insecta; order Trichoptera; family Limnephilidae; genus Limnephilus; species Limnephilus lunatus. The sequence continues at coordinate 4,934,420 of OU830599.1, forward strand.
GCAACTCTAGAAAATTAAGTTGCTTCCCGGTTCTTACCGCGCATCTTCAGGTAAATCTCTGGCAGGACTGAATCAAAGGGGTATCGAAATCTCACGTTACTTAAAAAGAATATTCGAATTGACCCAAATTTATCTCACCGAGGGGGAGGGGGGGGGTCTAGATTGGAAGAAAAACTGCTCACGTAATTAATGGATGCCCCCAAAAAGAAGCGATGTAAACCGTCGGCTTCGGATTTCAGCTAACCTAGCGGAATATATTTCCCCCATACACACAAGCCCTGCTTATTTATGGGGGAAATCAAATACGTATATTATGCAATTTATTATTGTATAAAATTTATTGTGATTTATGTATCTTTTTGTGAATAAACGTTTTGACCCTTTTGGTAAAAGGTTAAACGAACGGCTGAGGGAACAATTCATTTTCTTTTGGGAGTAAACCGGTAAAGTAATTGTTAAAGTTTATTAATGTCCACTAATTGTGTTGTTTGTCTTTAAAATTGGGCATTTTATTTAATTATGTCGTTACGATGCACTTAAGTAGTTGTTTTTTTTTTAAATCTAGCTACGCATGCAGAGAGGCAGGTAGTAATCATTATATCTTCTCAGTTCTGTTGTTGTGTATGTGGAAAAAACTAGAGAGAAACATGTAGGTATCATAGAGTTATACAAGTAGGTATATATTTTTAAAATGATTTTTTACAGAGTCTATCCAATTTGGCCTAGTTATTTGTTACGAATAATTGACGCTCGATGACAAAATCTGATGGAGCACTAAAATATTGTGTCAGGCTATTAAAATATCCGGTAACCAACACAGTAAGTAGTATGTACCTACGCTGATTTAAAAATAGGATGTCCGGAAAAACAGATCTGACAATACAATACAACATGAACATAGTGTTATGTTTATTTCTTATTTCCGCTACGTTAAACAAATATAAATATTGTGATTTTGAGGAATCGCTGTGAATGCGAATGTACAAGGCATGTATGCTATTGATCATATTTCATAATCAAGTATACCAAAGAAATCGAAAAAATTCTATGTTGACTCGAATACCCCTCACCATCCCCTCACGTCAGTTTCAATGTAACAACACGCAGGATTAGCGCGGTTAAAAACTTTACGATTTTTTAATATTTGTTTTATAAATCCCACGAATATGAGATAAACGGTAAAATATAGGTTAATTCATTGGCTATATAGCACTATAATATTTTTTTATGTTTCCATGAGTACGAATTTTTTAAGGCTGGCGAAAAATTTAAAAAATGATCTGGGAAATCGCGAGCAATCGAGGCAAATTTATTTATTTCGCGTGATCGCTCTAGTGGAAACAGATTCGGATATCACGTAGTTTTTTGAATATGCCTAGCATTTTGAGTGTCTCCCATAAATATACCACACCACCCATGTGTCTCCACTGTCTCCAGAGCTTGCTTGTGGCTTGTCACAAGCATTGCGCATTGCACAATAATCTACGTGCTGGCTAGGGCTGATGCGAATTTATAAATATTGAGAATAGACAAATAAGTAGGTACCTGTAGACAAAAAACATTACAATGAATGGTGATTACGTATCATGTTAAACAATTATATAAATAGATAAAATTATTATAAAATAGGTATAATATTAATTGTTTTTGTGTTTAATTCGTAGAAATTCGTCTTATTTAAAAAAAAATAATATAAATCAAATTTAATTGTATTTTTAATTCCTGCAAGTATTTTAGTTTTTTTTTTATTTAAATTAAAATGACAGCTGTTTCTGCGTTCTAGGTCATTTTCAAGCTGTAGTTAGGCCACGTTTATTTATATGATTGTATTTACCTCGACCTTCAATATCCATGGAGCCCAAAATGTTTTGTTACTGGTAATGAGATTGTAAATTTTTTTTTAAAGAAAGACAAAGATTCCCGGGTTATTCATAACCCGACAATATTTGAAAATCTCCTACTACCATCACAGTAAGCCGAAAATTTTGCTTGAGTTGTGATGGAGGACTTAAGCCAGCCGAGGAATCGAACACGGAAGGCCTTGGTGGGACCCAAAAGCGATGCCCACTCAACCCACTGACCGGTCAAATGTGTCAACCATTAATGTTTTCTTAATTGTTTAATTGCAACTGCTATTGAATTATTGAAATGTTTTTTGAAGTGAAACTTCTTTAGCCCCGTTAGTGATTTGAAATTCAGATGAAACGGAAATGCGTCACTAAAATTTATTATTTGACGGTCCTCGGCTCTAATCTAATGTGGTAAATACACGACTACGCGCGAGCCTTCCATAGCGCAGCGGTATAAACGCCTGAGAGACATCGAGCGAACGGAGAAAACATCTCAGCACCCAGAGAGACATCGAACAAACGGAGGTTCGAATCCTAACAAATCCAAAAAATAAACATTTTTTGGATTATACTGGATTTTACTTTTGTAAAATCAATATCCAATCTTCAAACCACTTTAAAATAAACAGGTAAAAGAAAAGAAAGCGACATCCAGCGACTTTCTAGTTTCACTTCTACCGTGTGTGAATTGCACACTCTGATTTTTTATTGTTTCTTATTTGTCAAACAGACCATTTTAGTTTTTGTTCGATCTCCACTTTAAAATTAAAAATAAAGTTCAAAAAATGATATTTAATCACTTTACTAAGTATTATTAAAGCTAATGAGACCTTTACCTTTACGGAAATAGCTTTATCTTAAACACCTATCATAAGGTTTCATTGAAATAATGAAAGAAAACCTTCTCGTCCTGTAAAATTTTCTAATGGTCCGTTCTGTTGGAAAAATACGAACTAAGGTGAGGTGTTTAGGTCTTGTGAACTTCGGCGTTCCAAAGGTTGACCGTTTTAACGTTTTTTTGTACGTTATCGAATTGGAGAAGAAATTCTTTTGAAGTTGTGTTTGATTTGGTGTGTCTTTTCCAGCAACATCCTTCAGAAGGGCGGGTCTATTGTTGACGCTGCCATCGCGACGCTCTTCTGCGAGGGTGTGACCTGCTCGCAGTGCATGGGCCTGGGCGGGGGCTTCCTGCTCACCATGTACCTCAAGGAGAAGGACCAGGTCTTCACGCTGGACTCCCGCGAGGTGGCCCCCCTGGCTGCCCACAAGGACATGTTCGAGGGAGGGGCCATATCCAGTACGACTGGTGAGACAATAAATGACTATTAACAAACGACACTGAACCTAATAATTGAACCTGAATAGAAAATTATTGAAATTAAATTGAATAAATGCAAACACTTTCTTATGAATCGTAACTATGCACATTGAGATGCATAATTAATTAATCTATGGTTCTGTCCACACGACGCGCTGAGCCACGAGAAATAGCGGGGAGTTTTTTTTTTTTTTACATTTGCTCACACGGGAGGCCCTGAGGGAAATTATTTTCCTCAGGGCCTGTGTCATCTTAGGGGATGCTGTGTGGAGGTTTTTTTTAAGAAAGGTAGTAGAGAAAGTTCTGGGAAGGAAACAGGTAGGTATGAGGGGTGGGTAGGAATCTGGGGGTCAGTGTGTCCAGGCTTAACGGACGTATGAATCCATTCCTCAAGCTACGGTGCAAGGCGACGGCAATTCGGGCTGGGGAGGTCAAAAGACCTCCCTCAACCAGTCTTTCTCGATCCTGCCCACCACGCAGCAGGAAGGCAGACGCATCGGCCGCCAAGATCTGGACAAACCTCACCCATGAACCCGGCACCCCTGCTAAGTCACCCACCACACAGCATCCCCAAAGATGACATGTGTCCTGAGGGGAATTACTTTCCCCATAGCCTCCTGTGTGGAGTTTTTGTAAAAAAAACCTGCCTTCTTCTTAATCATGAGCATGAGGCTAAAAGTTGTTATCTTCCAGGTGGATTGGCAACTGCTGTTCCTGGCGAGCTGAAGGGGTACGAACTCCTCTACCAGGAGTATGGGACCTTGCCTTGGGCAGAGCTGGTCCAGCCGGCCATAGACCTCTGCAAGGCGGGCTACACCGTCACTGACTACTTTGCTAGGGTCCTCAGCCAATATGTTGACAGGATCAAGAATGAGCCAACTCTGAGGTATCTACGATTTTATTTTATTTATTTGTTTATATGCTCGTACTGCTCGCGTACATATTATTAGGTAGATAGATGATAAGTGCAAATAACACAAAAAATAATGTTCCTAATATGGTTATGAGTGCAAAATAATCAGTAACTGTATGTAAGAGGGTAGGATGAAAGGTAATGCACACATGCTTGTACAGCGCAAACCAAATGACCTTCAAAAGAGCGCCAGGTGGAATATGGAAGTGACATTCCTTCTCTACACATACTCGTAAGTTTGAGGTCGTTGAATCGGTTGAATTCATCCAGTGTATTTTGAGAAGCGGAAGTGTGGAGACGTGTTTTAGTGGTATGTCAACGCAAGGTAAAAAGCGTGCTTTAATAGAATTTTTAACTGCTGAAAAAATGACAGGATGTTTATGGTGACGATGCTGTTGATAGATCTACTGTAAATTGATGGGTAATAAAATATCGTGATTGTGAGCCTGGAAAAGCAATAGGCCACTTGCATCACATTTTTTAATGTTTTTTTTCCCGTTTAGGCAAATATTCTAAGACGTTTTATTTATTTATTTTTTAATCGTATTTTTGAAACCCTGGCAATTTTTTGAAAATTTCAATCTGAAAAATCAGACCTTTTTTTATAAACCGGAAAGACGGGACATAATTTTATGGGTGCGAAAAAACGATAATTACATAGCCGAAAATCATTTAAAAAAAGAACGTTTTCCACTCGAATAGCAATAAATTGTACGGGGTTCTCTTCGTAACATCTGTAAAAACACCGCAATCTTTATCGAAAAATCAAACCAAAGGATAAGTTCGCATAGAACAAACAATAAATCAAGTGAACGTTAAACGCAAATTCAAAAAATCGCGGGAAATCAAAGATTTGCCATATTAAAAAAATATTAAGCAGTGTGGAATTTTACAAAATTAAGGGAACATAATCGGAGATGGAACATTTTCATGTAGTGACGTCACGAGCTCAAATAATGGATTTAATTATTTAAAAATAAAAAAAACTGTACATTTCTGAAAATTTTTACCAACATTTTCGTAATCTTAGTAAAAAAAATTATCCACACGATTTTTCCTGTGGCCTATTATTGATGAAACATGGAGCAGGCGTCCGATCATTGATACAGGTGATAAACAATCCTAACTCCAGTGGCGGACTAAGCCCGTCAGAGGCCCAGGGCGGCAAAGCTGAATGAGCCCCCCCCTAGTTTAAAAAGTTGATGTAATTTTACAAGATTTTTATTCAGTTCACAAGGACCTCTGCTCCAGGGTGGCCTCCAAGCGCCTCCGTGTTCCCTTAATCAAATCCTAAACAAGGCCCAAGGCACCAGGGCACTGTAATAAAATTGTATTTTTTTTAAATATGCATTTGTTAACAATGCTATCATCTATTATTTTAAGGAAATTCCAAGAAAATAGACCCCTTAAAAATCGTTAAAATTGCCTGGCCAGCAGAGTAGAGTGAACACGTGTTTGACGGTGTTTGCGCTATTTTGTTGCTTTTTTGCTAGTTGATATTTTCACAATCAAAATGGCTCTGTAGGTCAATGAAAAAACTCATTCCGCAATATCGCAGCTACCAGTGCTTGTGAAGTTGGGGTTCGCCGCTTTACAAAATAAAATTGCCATTCATTTCTTATATCTTCCAAGATCTCCATCTCAGCCAGAATTTAATTGAGTCCATATTAAATTCACTGAGAGATCACCACAGGATCATTGCACGGGCTCCTTTAATATATTGATTTTAATGAAAAAAACGACTTTTTTCTTTTATATTTAATTGACCGCTTTGCCTGCCATTTTTTTTCAACAAATTTTATTTCGGAATGATACTTAGTGTATCCATTGTCAATCCATAAGTTATTAACAATTTTATTAAATTTTCTAGCGATTTCATCAATCCAGAAACAAACACCGTTTGGTTGGAAGGAGACAAAGTGCAAAGATTGAAACTGGCCAAAACTCTGGAAGTTGTCGCCAGGGAGGGAATCAACGCTGTCTACAACGGGTCTCTCACGCAGGGCTTCTTGGCTGACATCAAAGCTCATGGTGGAATCATCACAGCTCAAGATTTGCTCAACTACAAGTTAGTATCCCTTACATATATTTTCTTTCGTCCGTATAATAGTAAACCGGGTGGCGTTCTGTTTATTCAAAGATACTCCCCAATTTCCTCTCTGGATTTTGACACTAGTGCAAATATTTTTAATGTACCTAATGTAGATATCGACCACTAGCGTATAGCGTGTAGGCACGTTTTGCTTTATTTTGGTAAGTTACTTCTTATAGAAGTTTGGAGTTAGGACCCTCCATGCCATCAACAGACGATCAGTATACAAACAAATCAATGTATTTTTGAAAAAGCAAAACGTGCAGACGTAGAGTATTTTCTGGCAAAAAGAACTTTAAAATTGGACCACTTTTAGAGGAGAAAAACGGGGAATACAAAACCACGATTTTGATTTTCTTTAGGTATTATCAGCCGTCTTACTACGTCGGAGTACAGTCGTCTCTTTTACTGAAATAAAATAATTTTTTTAATATTTTTTATTTACACACAAATAATTGCCAAATATGCCCCCAAAATCATGAAACATTAAAATCTTTAATGGCCTATATATTATAATTCAAAGCTAAAATAAATAAAATGGTTCACATCCGCACTAGATATTTGGTACACCTATTGATTACAAAAATATTTTTTCAGTTTGGTTGGGTATTTTGGTCTCAAATCCAAAATTAAGATTTGTATGAAACAGGCCGAGACGGGCTTCGCGAACGCGAACCAAATCTCTGTTTTATTTCAATCATTAACTTTTTAATATCTTTAAACATTTATGTTTTTTACATTTATCTATAAATTATCACATAAATCACAATGAAATAAAATTTCATTGCATTGTTATTAAATAAAGATAAAAAGAGATAAAACATAATTACATTATACTATCCTTCTCGATAAAATGACTGGTGTGTTCATATAAATGTTATCTTATACATAATATGTACCAGTTTTATAATTATCAATTGTTTAGGACATTCCGGTAATGCTCTCTATTGAATTTAAACAGCGTTTGATAACATTATTATGTCTGTAAATAAATCATAAATGTACAAAAAGAAATTATAATCAGAGAAATAAAAATTGTCAAATCATAAGTGATTGTTGAGGTATGATGGGTCCTTCTTTAGAGTTCAAACACTTTGTTTTTTATGTCGAATCATTTTTTTTCACAACAACTTTTTAAATTGATAACTGAATCAAAACAATACAATATTTAATTAAAAGTACCGTCCGGTCCCCAACCCTTGAATTTACTAGGAAACCCTAGTTCTTTTAGCAAGACCTTTTTACAGTAGAAAGAATAATAGAGAGAAGGATTATAATAAAAACTGCCTTTTATTTCCAACCAATAGAGGAAAGTAAAAATAAATGAACTAATATTTAACCATAAAAAATGATAATTTCGTGACTTTGACGTCATATACCATCGACAAGAATAGAAGAAAGTAAAAAAAAAGATACTAACTTAGGCAATATAAGTACCTACCTACCCAAATCATTAGCCTAAAAATTATTTTAAAAATAAAACAAAAAACTCGTAATTGCATGTAGTATTTTATTACTTTGATTACACAAAAAAAATGAAATATGTACAATCATGTAGAAAGAACCGATTACAATATCTTAGTAATTTCACCTGGAATGGGAAGGTTTTTTAATGTTAACTAATGAAAATATGAGTAATAATAAAAAAAACGAGTGTGCTTTAGACCACACGACTGAAGTAAAACTTCACAAACTTATGCCGTCCATTAACAATCTAACAATAACAGGAATACAAATATCCCCATCCCCTCAACATCCTCATCAACTCAACTCAACTCAACTCAACTCTCAACTCTCAACTCTCAACTCTCAACTCTCAACTCTCAACTCTCAACTCTCAACTCTCAACTCTCAACTCTCAACTCTCAACTCTCAACTCTCAACTCTCAACTCTCAACTCTCAACTCTCAACTCTCAACTCTCAACTCTCAACTCTCATCTCTCAACTCTCAACTCTCAACTCTCAACTCTCAACTCAACTCAACTCAACTCAACTCTCAACTCAACTCAACTCAACTCAACTCAACTCAACTCTCAACTCAACTCAACTCAACTCAACTCAACTCAACTCTCAACTCAACTCAACTCGATTAGCGTTTCACTTTCATTATAGCGTTTCATATAGATTAGCGTTACATATTTTTTCGTAACGTTTCATATTCGTAAAGAAGTTTTACTTCAATTAGCGTTCGCTTATGGTTCTTTTTCGTAACATATTCATCATTTTACCCCTAAGTGTCGAGCTTGCGTAAAGAAGTTTTACTTAAAAAAATCTCACAGGGCTTCTGTCATATATAGGAATGCAGTGTGGAGAGTCTTTTAGGGAAAGGAAAGAATTTTTGAGAAGGAAAAATGTACAGAGGGGTAGTTAAGAATCCGGGGGTCAATATGTTCAAGAGTGATGGACGTATGAATCTATCCGTCTTTCTGCGTCTAAGGCGATGGGTCGACCGAGTATGGCTGCAGAGGTCTGAAGACAATATAATAACAGAGTGCAATTCACACACGGCACACGCTGCTCGGTCCAAGGAACACATTTGGTTCTGAAATAAATATATTCATCACATTAACCAAAGCTTCCAAGCAAAACATAGAAATTATCTCCTTTAATGAAATATAAATACAGATGTATACCTGCATAATCTTCCACTACATTTTTGGCAGCAAAACGCACGGTACTCGGCCTAGGGGGGAACACGTTTGGTTCTGAAAAAATAATAAATAATATATTTTATTACCCAGCCTCATCCTATGAACTATATCCTACCAGTGCAGAGTATAAAAGAGAAAATAAAAGAAGAATAACGACCACGCGTCTCGGATACGCGCCGTCATGTTAAATATCTTTATAAAATTGGAATTGCTGTGTTTGAAGAAATAATAAATGTATTGAATATCTTTATAATAAGAAAGACTCAGTGAATCAACACCTATCTCCCTACCAACACTCACAATCGTATGAATAAAATATAGAGAAGACATTTATACCTTTTAAACTGTAGTTGTGGTCTTGGACGGCACCATTCGTGCTGGACACTCCAGGTAGAACATGGATAAAGTTTAAACACGAAAATAGATACAATTTTTTAGGTGAAGTTAAGGAAAGGTTGCAAAGTATATGAGGAACACCAAACAAAGAGATTCGCACCTGTATTTTGGTTCCAACCACGTATCCTACGTATGTTTACGTTTTCTTTAGGTAAACCCCAATGTGTTCCGACTCCATGAAGATTTAAGGGTCGGCAAAGCGTCTTTTTTTAATATGCCATTGGAATTTTTGCAGTTCATAGTAAAATGGGTACCAAACATAACCACAACTTCCCAAAATCGGATAAGCAATAGTCAGATCCGCCGATTCTCCACGCCCATTCCCGATAACGACTCTCATTATTTTCGCAGTTCGGTACTGTGTGTCGAACTGAAACACTATCCTCACAGCCTTTATTGATGGCGGTGTTTTTACAGATGTTACGAAGAGAATCCCGTACAATTTATTGCTATTCGTGTGGAAAACGTTCTTTTTTTAAATTTTTGGCCATGTAATTATCGTTTTTTCGCACCCATAAAATTATGTTCCGTCTTTCCGGTTTATAAAAAATGGTCTGATTTTTCAGATTGAAATTTTCAAAAAATCTCCAGGGTTTCAAAAATACGATAAAAAACAAAAAAAATACTAATACGGAATTTTTTTTTTTTAAATGTGATGCAAGTGGCCTATTATCTACCTATATCATATGACGGGAAACTTTCATAGTTTAGCTTCAGACCTTTCTATATACATATATATATATAAAGAAAAAAAAAAGATATTTATTTATTGTTGTTATACGCCCATAAGGGCTTTTACATAGATTATAAAATAATATTTAAGTTATCAAGGATTACACATACATAGAATTTATACCAAAAGTTATAAAAGTGAAAAATTTTAAGAATATACAAGTGTTAAGTATTTTGTACTGTTACATTATCCTAAATGAACTATCAGTAAAATAAAATATAGTTAGTTTTTTTAAATTATTTTTTTATGTGAATACCTCACAAAAATCTCAGCTGCTCCCGTCTGGAGCCAGTAAGACTATGGCATCCCCAATTGGGGTATGTTGTGAGGCTGAAGGTAGTGGGGACGGGAAGGAGGTGGGGAAGATCTGGTCACCAAACACGGCTAAAGCCATTTTAAGCAACGTTTCAATTTGAATGGTGGTCTTATACCAGGACGATACTGAGAGTATCTTCCACTCTGGAACGTGCTTCAAATATACTATATATTATTTTTAATGAAAATTGCAAAATAACACAAATTAATCAAATAAAATTTAATTGCCGACGCTGGGATTCGATCCCGCGACCTTCAGATTGCGAGTCAAGAGCCTTACCCCTAGACCACGCCGGTCGTAGTTCCTTATTTTTTCCTCTTCCTTTTTCCCTAGAAAACCAAATATATTTTTTATGCGTAAAAATTAATCAAGACATGTTAATTTGACTAGGTATCACAACTACTATCAACCGTCACGAAAAACATTTTTTGTTTACAAAGGTTTCAAACTTGTATGATATTTTCATGGATATTCAAATTAATAGACCAGCCAATCAGGGAAAGAGGAATAAACCAAAATGCACAGGAGGCAGCGTGTCCGTCACCCATTCCATGATTTGTCGATTAATGAATCTTACAGTATACAGACAACTCGTATTGCAAAAATCTAATAGTGTTAGCAATGAGGATTTTAATTTCTATCTAAACAATGTTTTTCCTTTCATTCCAGACCCAAATGGCGTGAACCCATCGCTGTGGAACTTGGAGGAAACATGACTCTTCACACCGTCCCTCTTCCTGGCACCGGACACGTCCTGGCCTTCATCATAAATGCCCTCAGAGATTGGGTCATCTCTCCTGAAGCTAATGGACTGGTAGAAAACAGCGTGCCTTATTGGCAGCGGATAGTCGAGGTCTTCAAGTATGCTTACGCGAAGAGGACAGGACTTGGAGATGCGGATTATCTGGATCCTGCGGCTATAAACCCAGTAAGATTTATCTATCTGTTCTTCAGCCATCCCCTTTTGCTTCAGCAGTTTAAGTACAGTCAGGAAACCTGCTAAACGCACTCCCAACATCCATACAATATGAATAAGATTGGCCACATGAGAACTAGTAGTTTCAACGATTCATACAACACCCCGCCTTGTGATGTGATTAAAAAATCTATGATTTCAGCCAACTTTTTGACAGCGTCAAAATATTGTCATTTATTATCTACTTTTCATTGGATAAGAATGCCATGTTTCGTTGAAGTATTTTTTTTTTTCTTTTATATCATTCAAATCTGCTAAACTACTTTTGTAGTTTGTCAGCAGGTACATTGATCGTCCAGTTGATTAGTCAGACATTTCCAAATATTTAATTTTGAGATAATCAGGAAAGCAATATGTGAATGCTCACCATAAATCAAATATTATTTTTACGTGTTTGTGTTTTACATAATATATTAAGTATGCTATAAAATTAATAATACCGGAAGGTATAACGTCCGGTACATCAGAATGACATTTTGAAATATCTTACTGGTGACTAGGATGTTATGGATATACAATTTCGGATCTGGATACGGATACGGATATAGGAATAATATTATACCGGTTTCGGATACGGTTACGGATATGAAATTATTTCGGATTATCCGCTAGTTTCGGATGATTTCGGTTACGGATATTAGAATTTTAAAATTATAAATGGCAAAGATTTGACTTTTATTTCTAGTCCATATTATCATTTGTTTTTACAATCAGTCACGTGCGGCTTGTGTGACAAATGACGGCTCGGCCGGGCAAAACAAACAAAAACCTGTCGTAACCTGTCATTTAGACTCCGCCTTTATCCGAAACTATCCGAAACTTTTATATCGGTTTCGGTTACGAATACGGATATTTTTTTATTTCGGATATCCGATAGTTTCGGTTACGGTTACGGATCTCCATAACATCCCTACTGGTGACCCAGAAAACATCAACATCTTGGTTAATTCGCAACAAGCAGTATTGCATTATATTCAAAAAATTGAGTGAAAATTATATGTTTTGGAATATCACAAGCGACCGGTTGTTATTTGTTTCCACTCGGAGTTCCTGGTTTAATCCTCTACTAGTTAGTTCTCCATCATTGCAGAAGCCACAATTACCACATCTAAACAGTGAATTTTTTTATTTTATGTTTCTCAGATATTACGAGTTAACCAGGATTTTATTCCGAGAGATTTTCTTTTAGGTTTATTATACATTGTTCATGCAATTCCTTAAAATTACTTTAATTTTACAGTATAACATATTGAGATCTTGTCCCTCAAGCAAGGTATGCCACTTAAAATGGTGAATATTTTTGTCGATATTGTTATAAGATCATATCAACCATCTCTTAGCAAATAATTCCCTTTTCAACAGCTATTGGCCAACTTGACATCCCCCGACTTTGCTAAATACATCCAAGGATTCATATCAGACACCCAAACATCCAACAACTGGACAGACTATGGAGCGCAGTTTGACCTGGTGGAAGATCACGGAACTGCACACATTTCAATCATGGCGCCCAATGGAGATGCCATTGCTGTCACCAGCACTGTAAATTACATGTAAGTCAAATACAATCAATTCATTACATACCAAAAAATGCAGAAAGATTTACAAATCTTTTCTAACGAGCTATTCTATGTCTTTTGTGGGAACGAGATAGTTCTCGGCCGAGATCTGCTGTCAGATTTGTGTGATTTTATATGGCTGTTATTTGATTTTTCTATGGGCCGATGTCAGAATTTCAGCTGTGAGCTGTCACATATTTTAGTTTAGGTTGCTTTAAACACGAATTCATGCAAGTATGCATGATTATTTATTCATATAACAGCCTTAGAAAATCACACAAATCTGACAAGAGATCTCGCCCGATATCTATCTCGATCGAGACGGATATCGGGCGTGATCTCCTGTCAGATTTGTGTGATTTTCTATGGTTGCTATTTGCTGTATCTATGGGCCGATGTTAGGTTAGGTTTTTTTGAAAATCTCTATAATTGTAGTTCAATTTGAAAGAAAACTGATGTTGCCAATTGATGTAAGACCAAGAATAATTGTGAAATATTGACCTATTTCAGTCTCGGTGCCTTCTACGCCTCCAACAGCACAGGTATCATCCTCAACAACGAGATGGATGACTTCTCATACCCCAACATATCCAACGTGTACAACCTGCCCCCCTCCCCGGCCAACTTCCCCAAGCCCGGCAAGCGCCCCCTGTCCTCCATGGTGCCGTCCATCGTGGTCACCAAGGGGGTTGGAGCCAGGATGATAGTCGGGGCGGCGGGTGGTACCAAGATCACCACACAAGTGGCCATCGTAAGTTCAAAATTGTAGAATTAGAATGTATTAATTTTGTATATTTGTAAAAAGCATTAACTTCGTAATCGCCATAATTTACAATAATAACTCATAAATTTGTTATAGACCACTTTTATTTAATTCACACTCTACCGGTTTTGGAAGCACCCTTCCTTCGTCAGGAGAATATAAGAACTAATAAGAAAGTTCTCTCCAGATGAAGGAAGGGTGCTTCCGAAACCTTTAACAAATTTGTGTTTTTATTGTATTCATTTTGTTGTCTTTTGTATCATCCTTTTGGATGGCCACTTCTTATTCTCAACGGCAGGTTTGATTCTTTCGGTCGAGTTCGAATTTAGAATGCCGATTTTTTGATCCAGAACTCGATACTCTTTAGCTTTACTAGACGTTTTTGAACTGTTCTTTTTAATCCTTCGAGTGCCAGTAATGTATAGGCCATGAAAAAATTGTACCCTTTGAAAGCTGTTGTGTTCGTCGTTCGATAGGCACATTCAAAACATACTTTTTTTCCCATCGGATTTTGTATTGTAAAAATGTTCTTAAATAAATCTTATCCAAATGTCAACAAAATAAACCATGAGTTCTTGCTTTTCGTTGTGTAAAGAGCAGCTGTTACCCCTTCAGCAATCATAAAAAAATGGAAAAAAGAACACATTTTACTATGTTTGCCGAGTTATCTCGTGTGTGTGATTTTTCGCATATAATAGCCGCCCGAGTATACTCGTGGGTGGTCTCTAAGCGGTTAAAAATAATAATAAAAGTTACTGCTGCGTCACAAAATATAATAAAACTTCATTATTAAGAATTATTTTTGTGTTTCTTTAAAATATTTTTTACAAATAAAACACCTATGTACTTCGTCGTATAAGAAAACAGTTGAAAATCTCACAAATGGAATGGATTGTCTCTTTATTCACTGCTGGTTACGAAATAAATCAAAACTGATGTTTCCACTTATCCCCAACAGATGTCATTATCTTGTTGATTCTTTATAATATTGCATTGTTTCCTGTGCTCGATTGGATATAATTCTAAACTATTATTATTGTTGTTTTTATAAACTGATGGTTTTTTACTGGGGGATGGTCGGTCAGCCACTGGTACCATTACCCTACTATCATTAAAATTTCTCCATTGACGTTCAATGGAATCGCCTTACCTGTATTGTGTGCTTTATTTAACATCCCTAATAACCTAAGCTCCTTTTAATGACTTATTTCAGGTGGTTCTGAAGCATTTACTCCGTGATGTCCCACTAAAGGAAGCCATCAACACGCCTAGATTGCACCACCAGCTTATACCAATGGCGATTGAACACGAGGCTGGATTCGATGAGGTAAATGTCTTTGAATTTTATACTACAAGGGTTGTCCAAGAATTAAATCCATTCTAATTTAAAAAAATCAGGAAAAATTTATATTTCTTTCCAAAAAAATTATATGGTATTTTAGGCACATATCCCCACTATTTTTCGACATAGTCCCCGTTACGATCGACGCACTTCGTGAGCCGTGGCATTAGGATATCCCTTATCGTAGAACTAACCCGTAAAGTCAATTTGTTCAGTTTTCAGAACAACTCATACAGGACTCGTTATCATAGAAATCGTTATCAGACTTACTATCATGGTCAGAAATATGATCTAAACAGTGTTAGAAAGAGAAATTACCACACTTTATATTCAAATCTAAAAGTTAACCACAAAATAATAAAAATGTAACATTTATGATTCCAAAGTTTTCAACCGCAATTTGAAAAAAAAAATTGAAACTTTGAGAATTTTTTATGAATTATTTTTATAAGAAGATTTATTTGAATTTTATTGCAAAATGGAAATATGCAAAGTCTAAAGAATACGTTGATGTAATATAGCTTACGACGTACTGCAACTAAGCGATTTAACCCATGTGGGATAAGACATGTACGGTAATCGTAAAAACATAGATCAAACGATTTTTCTAGGTTATGATATTTTGCCAGACGATGTTATACTACCAATGTACTTACTGGAAAAGTAAAAAAAAAAACATTTATGTATATGTGGTAGCTTACGACATATGTTACGGTTGCACGGACGATACTATGTGAGCTAAGCAGATCTGTTGGTAAAAGGAGATCATGG
Organism: Limnephilus lunatus; assembly: GCA_917563855.2. Taxonomy (NCBI): domain Eukaryota; kingdom Metazoa; phylum Arthropoda; class Insecta; order Trichoptera; family Limnephilidae; genus Limnephilus; species Limnephilus lunatus. Next base: position 4,950,101 of record OU830599.1, read on the forward strand.
AAGCAACTCTTACCATAATATAAGTTTGTTTTTTGACAAAAGGGAATAAATCATGAAAGTACATTATAGAAAACTATATGGTGTTTTTCTTTTACAGGAAATATTGCAGGGGCTCCGAAAGATAGGACACAACACTACACAGCTAGCACCAACCTCCGGTTTTGCCTCTTTGACGGCTATATCTGTCGATCCCATCACCGGTCTGCTGACTCCGAGATTTGACATTAGAAGAACTGGAAGTGTTGCCGGCTTCTAACAATCCTAGTATTTAACTTCAAATTTTGTATTCCAACTCAGAATTGTACTTAGGAATTTAAAAGAAAATATCTAATGAGTAAGTACATGTTTATTTAGCAACCAGCATTTAAGTGACAAAAATACTCAGTTCACCTCTACATACTTTGATCGTCCAGTTTATTGTTAATCAGATATCTCTAAATACTAGGTTTTGAGATAATGCTCACCATAAATCAAATATTATTTACACGTGTTGCATATTATAACACCGTACATTAGATTAGAACGACATTTTGAAATATCCTACTAGTGACCCAAAAAACTTAAACATTTTCTTTAATTCACTGCAAGTTTTTGTGCATTATAATTGATCGGGTGGTGTTTATAAGTAATCTGAGTATTGTACCAGATAGAGGGTACACTTTTACATATAACTGTATACTCTACTCAATTTTCTCTTTTTCGGAGATGTCTGACTAATCAACTGGACGATCGGACTTGTTTGCAGAAGAAATTATTATCATTATAGAAAAACAGATAGCTTGACTGATCCATAAATTCCAAGGAAAACTTTGGGGCATTTTAGTCCTAACAATTAAGAAACACGGTTAATCCATAATGATTTTAACATTACTGAGTTAAACATCAAAAAATATATTTATTAACCTAAAACATTTATAAAACAAAAATATTAGTTTGTAATTACTTAAATAAGAATAAGTCTGTGATTTTATAGTAGCTGCTTACCTACGTAAATATGTATTATTTTTTGTTAACTTTGCAACACTTCGCTGTGATCACAGGGATACGTTTAAAAAAATCATTTTTCTAAATACGAGGGCTGTCCGTAAAATAAGGTCTCCAAAATGCTGCGGTCGCGAGGAATAACTTTACGCGCAATCCGAAAACACTGGCGTGTAGCTTTGTATCCCCTTGCCAGATCCCTACCACGCTGCATCCTCTGTGACGCTCAGTCTCGGCGTGGCAGCCATTCGCGATGGAGCTTCCACTCGCCGCACCCGCCAAGTGTGAGTTACGCTCTGTAATTCGTTTTTAAACTTTGCTTCGGCGAATCTGAATGATGCCACTGGGATTGTTCCTTTGTCTCTGGTTTTGTGTAGTGTATCCAGGTCTCGACCCCAGACACTATTGAGTCCAAGTGTTCTTCACCATCGATGTCGTAGCACTCAAGGAATGGGCGGGCGACTTCAACCCGTTGTTGTTTGTGATCTTCGGTGAGCAGTTTGTGACCCACCTTGGGCAAACCTTGTGGTCGCCCAAATGTTCTGTCAAAATTTTGTCAATAGTGGTCTTACTGACATCAGGGATCATATCGCAGAGCTCCCGAACCATCACCCGTCGATCTGAAAACATTATTTTTTCCACTTTGGCAATTTTGTCGTCTGAAACCGATAGCCGTCCGGAACACTTTTAAATTCTCTGCACCATTTGCACACGTTTTTGCACTCATACACTGTTTTCTGCATACTTCAAGTAGCTGAGAATGAATTTCTACCAGGGTTTTATTCTTTTCACAAAAAAACTAATTACCTATGGAGCTTAATTCATACCCGGCAGGTGCGGCGAGCAGAAGCTCAAGCAGAGAGTGCAGCGTGGTGGGGATTTGGCGTAGGGGAACCAGGCTACCGGTGTTGCCAGTGTTGCCGGATCTTTCATAAAATTGTTCCTCGCGACGGCAGCACCTTGGAGACCTTATTTTATAGACAGCCCTCATATAACTAGCTATTCTGGAGAAACTACATACGGTAGATTGTATACTATTTTCATAAATATATAAGCACATCATCTGGTAAGACGGCATAATTTACAAAAACATAATTTTGCAAATATCAAGTAAATTATGATGAAAATAGAATCCGATGGCGCACAGTACACCAACAGATAATTTTATTGATTAGTTTTTAGATTTTCACGGCCAAAAGCATTTTCGTTGTTAGTTTTTGGGGTGTTATGCCGTGTTGCGCTACCTCCTACTATAGCCGACGTTTCGGACAGCGTTGCAGTGTCCATCATCAGGGCAGATCCGGTAGATCCGACGATGTGTGACACACATCGTCGGATCTACCGGATCTGCCCTGATGATGGACACTGCAACGCTGTCCGAAACGTCGGCTATAGTAGGAGGTAGCGCAACACGGCATAACACCCCAAAAACTAACAACGAAAATTTTATTGATGTTTTACTGTTTTCTTGTAAAAAAGCACGGCTTCTTTACATAAAACATTACGGAACCGATTTTTCCTTTTGCAATGGGTGATTGACATGAACTAAATCAACAGTATTCTTATTATACTTATCAGTTGATCACTGAATTCCTTATTACACTGTAAAAGATATATTTTCTTTCATTGCTAAGTCATCAAACAGTTTTAATAGGCTTGCGACTGTACGGTTGAAATTTAAGAATTCGAAATTTAAGAAACCGTTTTCGTATGTGTAGTTCGTTCACAAATGTACTTTTATAATAGAATCGAATTAAAGCAATGCCATAAGATCGCGCCACTCACGTTAACAGCTTGCATGATTAGCATCGCCTGGCAGGCGTAAGTACTATGGATTTGTAATTTCGTGTATCTCTCCTGGAGAGATTGGCGATAATATGATTATTATTGTAACTGGCAGTTGTGAATAATATTACCACGCGGCTATATATTCGATATGACGTCATTGCTTTTCGCTGTTACTTTGTCCCGGTGACTAGCTGTCACAGGATACCAGTGAATCTGAGGAACAACATATTGTAATGTATCAGATCTATAATCACAATTCGTTTATAAGGGTCTCAAGTTCTTATCTTACAATGTTATACTCAAAGGTTATTCTTACTCCAATTAAACTGCCATTTTGATGCATGCACAATATTGTAAAAGTATTATTGACGATTTGAAATGACTTTGTATTGTACCAATCAATATCCGCACAGATTTGTTTGAGTGATTTTTACACAAATCTTACCGCAGCCAAAAGATTGTCATAAGTTATACGTATTGCACTGTACTTAATAAATATCAGTATGCTTTTAATCTAACTGTTGTAAGACTATGTTTAATGTAGATAAACAAGGTGAAGATTTTTACAACAAGTATTTTTAATAGAGATAATGAAGTTGTTATTTTGTATTGTTTTGAATAAAATATTTTTGTCCGAGATGTGTCTTATTTTATATCATCCACTCCAAAGAAATATATAAAAATAACCTGAAGAGGTTGAACAGTGTATAGAACATCCACAGAGGCGAAAAAGGTCCCTCAATCAGTCTCTCCTGATCCTGCCTTCCACGCATTAGGTGGACAAGCACATCCGTCTCTCAGACCTAGACGATTCTCACCCCACGAACCCGGGCACCCTGCTAAGTCACCAAACGTAGCGAACCACTTGGGGTGACCTATGGCAGAGGTATTGGTTATCCAATACATGGTTCCCGGGGTGGCGATACCCATCGCAAAAATTGTAAGAATACAAACGTATTCCCCAATTTCCTCTCTGGATTTTGCACAATGCAAATATTTTTTTAATATGATGCATCGATCACTAGTAAGACAGTATGTTTTGTCTTTTTTTGATAAGTTACTTCTTATAGGAGATAGGACCCTCCGAAAGTTGTTAAAAATGCCTGGTTTGAACCAATAATGTTATATACATAAATAGACTCGCAATAGTTTCACATACTTACAAAATAATGTGGCAAGTAAGCAACACTCTTTTGTTTTCAGTAATTTCTTAATTCAAAAGTCATTCATGGATTAAAAAGATATGCTACTTCCACACCGAAGCCAAACTTCGAACTCGAACTTCTAACGCACGAACTACCCTTCTACACAATCGTCTGAAAGTTTGAAGTTGGCCTCAGTGTGGCCGTACCATAAGACAATCAAAGAATGTGTGTTTTTTCTCTAACGACGCATAAAATTGTCGGATGGGAAACACGAAAATTAATTTTATTGCTTATAACAGAGGTTCCCAAAGTGGGTGCCGCGGCACCCCAGGGTGCCGCGGACAGAGGTCAGGGGTGCCGCGAGGCGCCCAGAGAATTGTGCTCTTGGGGGTGACACTCGGTCCCGAGGCTACCACAGATAGACATTATATGAAAGGGGTGCCGTGAGAAAATTCAAATTTTCTAAGGGTGCCGCGACTTGGAAAAGTTTGGGAACCCCTGGCTTATAATAATCGATAAATAATAAGTAATTTGTGTGTACATATAAATGAAATGTTAGTTCTTCACTTTTACAACTGTTGCCGTGTAATGGAAACATTTTCTCATCATACAGGAGGGAATTTTGGCACTTTTTAAATGCAATTTTCCTACTGGTAAGACACGACCTTACTCGACGAGTGACAGTTTAGTACTAAAGTACTAGAAATCGAGAGAAGTGCAATTGTCTTCCCACTTTGAGATTTCTACCCCACGTCTAAAGTATATAAAACGTCATTGGTTTGAACGCCATCAACAGACGTTCAGTAAACAAAATTGAGAAGGTGATTTTTAAAAAAGCAACACGTAAAGACATAGAATATTAACACAGTTGGTAAAAAAATCTTAAAAATTGATGCAGTTTTGGAGGAGAAAAATGGGGAATACAAAACCTCGATTTTTTTATTTAGGTGTCATCAGCCTAAGGTGCGGTTGTCCTTTGCGCTCAGTATTCGGAGGGGTAACAGTGACAGTGACAGCAAGAGTTTGGTAAAATACCTAATATTCAAATTTCTCGGCGACTGTGTTTCCTCTTAAGCATTTTCTATTTTTATTTATATTTATTACACTTAAATTGACAAAGCTCTATTCTGGAATATTTGGAGTTTTTTTTCATGCTACCCAAATTACTAAGAGAATACCAGAACAGTAGTTTATGTGTGGGTGATTTATTATTATACAAGATATGTAATAAAATGCTTGGTTTTACAATCTACATAAAATAATATTTACCATGAGTAAAGTTTGCACTTATTTGCGCTAGAATGAATTGAACAAATTATATAAAGAACAAAGAGAATGTGTGGTTCATTGTAATGCATTGAGATAAGATAGAATTATTTCAAAATAGGGAATATTTATGCTCCTAGGGTATGACCAACTCCAATAGCAGTGCAGTGAAACCATGACTTCACTTACAAATCACTGCAATGTGTCGGTGTAGAACCTGGTTTTAGAAGTTTTTTTACGCATTTTGTTCTGAAAATTCAAAAGCAAAAATGTTGATATTGTAGCATTATTTCAAATACATACAATTTTCAATACTTTATTATTTGGTTTTCAGATATTTACAAAATCCTACCCGTCTTCTAGGGTTTGGAACTCAAGCAAAAACTGTCAGGTTTATACAAAGGGAATATGTTTTATTAAAATTATAATTAACTTGTTGTGTGCCGAATGTGGCCGCATATGCTTGAAATATTGTCACCCGGATGACAATAGGCACTCAAATGATTAATTATCAATTTTATAAAATTTTGCTTTATTTTTAATAGGAAAAACTATGTTTAAATAATTAAAGAGCATTGGAAAAATATTTTTAAAAAAACGCTGTGCATCAAAAAAGGTGTTATTTCATTTTTGAGAGATTTAGTGTCTAACCGAAAATGAAGAAATCAGATGAAGAAGACATTGTAAGATTTAGCAGCCCCAAAGACTGCTAAGGACTAGTTCTGTGGAAAGAAAGCCAGATGACAGGATACAGAAAACGGCCAAGTAGGTGCCCCAATGGTAGTGACGCAGAGGCAACGAAGAAGTAGACTCCCTGCGTGAAAGAAGATTGTAGCAAAATGGAAAGGACCGAAGACTGGTGGTAAATTAGGTAATATCTAGAGACCAGATCCAGTGGAAAACATTTGCATAAACACCCGTTCGGACTATGCTAGTATTTTAGTCCAGTAGTGTGTAATTTAGTATCTAAACGTGTCCAAACACCATAGATTTAGTAGAGTAGTTTAGTCAGTGATTTTTCAGGAAAGTAGCGCCTCCCACCATGTGTAACTGCTCACTGGCTCAACCACTAAACAAGTGGTTGATTTAGTAGAGTTCATTAGAAGCCGCAGAAATGATGTCTTGTTGGAGCGAAGATGTTACTCTAAATTTCTGCTATTAATCCACTTTTGTATCCATAGTTTCTTTACATTCTTCTCACCAATTTCTTCTTCTATCTCTTCTAAAATATCCATTACAATCAGCTTAATTCGCCTATTTACTTTGTTGCGTTGCAGCCTGTTCATCTTCCAATGCGCCACTCACTAATGTATCTACTCTACTCGACTGTCATGTGAACACTTTTTGATCAGTCAATTGACAAGTTACTCGCCACCCAATAAACTACTAGCCAAGTCCGAACAAGTCTCAAGAGCATCATACATTGCTAAACTTAATTAATTAAATATTACCGGTTTCTAAATATCACGTTGCATAACAGAGCGTCTCTTCCGATAATAAAAGTGGAGACTCATGATTGTTTGAGCACTTATTTTTAATTTATTATTTAACAGTCTAAATGATTTCTTGGTCTTTACCAAAATAAACAAATAAAACGGTCAGTGGCTGAGCTGGCATCACGTTTGGCTCTCATCTAGGTAACGCGTATTCGATTCCTCGGCTGGCTAGGTCCTCCATCACGATACAAGCAAAATTTCTGCTTACTGTGGTGGTAGTAGGAAATTTTCAAATATTGTCAAGTTATTCGTAACTCGGGAATGTTTGTCTTTCTTTTTAAGAAAAATGAAAAGAAAAACTGAAAAAAAAACATCGAAGAGTCTTTTCATTTTATATTGTCTTCACAATGGAATAAATCAGCGAAATCACTTCATGTATTTGGAGTGAAAAATGTACGTAGATGCTATTTTGCTATCCGATCATATTTTTTTCAATTTATTGCACTTTGCTCACTGATAACTATCAAAAAAAAATTGAAGTTTTTACGGCCAAAATAATTACGGTGATTTATTTATGGGGTATTTATTATGCCACAAACTATGTTTTCAAAAATAAATCACGATAATCATTGAATTAATTTGAATGGTTTTTGAGTACTTTGGTTGCATGAACCTAAAAAGCTTTTTAGTTCATGTTTGGTTGCGATTTTCATATTCTAGTAGGTTAGGTGGAAGTTAATATTTTCAGGTTAAGCTAATATATCAGATAAAAACCTTGTATTTCTAAAAAAACGTGCAGTAAACTTACACTGCTACGTATTTATTACACTTTGTGTTATCATTTATCTACATCAGAACGTGCAATATCTTATTATTATAAAGCCAAGCCAAGCAATAAAGCCGCAAGCGCGAACGTCAAATGGCCAAACGTCAAATTTGACATTTGAGTATTTGACAGTTCGAATCTTTAGCACAACAAAAAAATCCATCAGACATAGAAATATAATGCAAAAATAAACTCTAAGGTTATTTCACTAGAGCTTATTATTGCATCACATTGCAATATCAGATATAACTTTGTCATCCCAAGAAGTTGAGTTGCGAATGATAATAATATTATTAGTAGGTAAGTACTAGGTACCGCTGGGTACCTACCATTCTATATTATGTATTGTATTTTGCGAATCTAGGTTACAAAAACCGGTTTTAGAAAAGTCAAATTTAGTCAGATTTAAATGAATTTGGCATACACCCGGGTAATTACATTTTACTCTGCGGCCGCTGCTAAGTTTAACCTATAAATTTTATATTACAGTTCTTTATTTCTGTGAAATGGTTGAGCCTATTGTGATAGTACATGGGGGAGCCGGTGACATCCCTGATAGTAGAGTTCTTCCCAAGATATTGGGAGTAAAGTTGGCAGCTTCGATTGGATACAAGGTTCTGAAAAATGGGGGATCCATATTGGATGCAGTGGAGGCAGCTGTAATCTCTATGGAGGATGATCAGGCCTTTAATGCAGGTAAATCACTGTTTTCATACTAAAATCTCTAGTGAATATTTTATACTATGTGCTCAGGTAAGCAGATTGGAAGAAACATGAGATCTTTGTTAAAGCCTAGTTCACAAGAGGTCAGGACAGTATTGTATAGTCCCAGCTCCGGACCTATTGTCTTAGGGTGAACAGAAGTTTGGAGGATAGGACAATGAACTAATGTCCTAGAGATAGCCAGGCTATCAGGCTATCTTTGCAGAATAATTTCTTACCCCCGCCACCGCTCCCGGCCGCATTGTACGCATGTAAACGCACGCACACAGGGCAGTAGGACAATAGCCAGTCGCTCCATGCATAATATCGCTCCCTATTTTGGCGTAACGAGGCTTAGAAACAATTCAAAGTGCTCTGGTGACATTCTCATTAGAAATGGGTAAGTTCTGCATTTTGCCGGAGGCCTCCGAGACATGCTTCCTTTTAAAGTACTTGAGTTCTTGGAGCAGGTCCCGGGAGCCACTCCAGAATCGCGAGTGGCTCGGACCGAGACGCACGGGTTCGACCGGAGCCAGACCTCGAAGCCGGAACCCACAAAAGAACTCCAATCCGGGTCCTTCTCCCGACTCGCGAGTCGCTCGGACTGTGTTGCACGGGTTTGACCGGAGCCAGACTTCGGAGCCGGAACCCTCAAAAGAACTCAAACCCGGGACCTGCTCCCGACTCACGATTGGCTCGGACTGAGACGCACAGGTTTGAACGGAGCCGGCGATCCCGGGACCTGCTACCAACTCGCGAGTGGCTTGGACCACCGATTTCCAGGTTTGGGTCCGAGTACTGGACCGTGTTCTCTGAAAAAAATAGAAACTTTGAGAATTTTTTATTAATTATTTTATTATGAAAATATAAAAAAGTGAGGTGACAATATACATATAATACATTTGTCTAATAAAATATGTATGTGTTTTTTTTTTTTTTCGTAATTAGTAACTTTAGTTAGGAGGCCCCTAGACGATCAATTATATTGAGCAATATTACGAATTGTGCAATATTATTGACCGTTTGGGGTTAATATTGAAGATTGTGCAATGATTGAACAAAATTTATGCGAGTTTAATTTTTATTTAATCATTGCGCATCTTCAATATTCACCCCAAACGGTCAATAATATTACACAATTCGTAATATTGCTCAATATAATTGTGTCGTCTAGGGGCCGCCTTAGAAAAAACATGAGGTAAGTCATTTTTAAAACTCTTTTATGTTTGCATGCAAAATTTTTATATCTATTTAAAAAATTATATGTTTATTTTGAATTATAACATTTTAAAGCGTATTTCATCACCTTTCAAAAACAGTTTTTAGTTTTGGGATACGTTCAGAAATATTCCATCTATTTGCAATTTATTGTAAAGCGGAAATATTTTGACCATCTTAAAAATACGCCAAATTTCTAAAGGGCTAAACATAAACTAAGTGGATAATGTATTTTTCTGGAGAAAGTATATATGTACCTACTAAGATAGTGCGTTTTGTTTTATTCAACAATTTTTTATCGCATCTTGTTCGTGGGCTAGTTTATAAATATTTATTTTTGATATTAGGTAGGTATGTATATACTTCAGCACCCCTTATACAAAAAGACACCGACCGCCACTCACGTACATCTGCCATTCATCCCATTCTTCGCCATTCGTCTCCAGTCCTCAGTCCTTCCTGTTTTACTCCAATCCTCTTTCAACCAGTCCTCCTACCTCTTCCTATGTTCCTTTATTTTTTTCCCAGTTTTTTACCAGTCCTCTTACCTCTTCCTATGTTCCTTTACCTTTGCAGATGATACTGTGCTTATAGCTCGACATAAAAATTGGAAAGGAGCATTCGACATAGCTCAACACGACATAGGCCTTGTAAAAAATTGGTTAGATGACAATCTCCTCACCCTCAATGCTGGTAAAACCAAATTCTTAACCTTTAGTCTGTCTGCTGCAACCCAACCTACCAACAACCAGAAAATAACAATTCACTCTTGTCCGAGACCTTACTCTTCCTGTACTTGCCCAAATTTGGAAAAAGTATCGCATATAAAATACCTGGGGGTCCTAATTGATCATCATCTTCGTTGGGATCAGCACTTAGCCAGTCTAACTCCCCGAATTCGCAAGCTGTCTTATGTTTTTAGATCTCTTAGAAAAATCCTTACTCCCACAGTACTAAAAACAGTCTACTTTGCTCTCTGCCAATCCCAATTAGTATATGGCATCATAATATGGGGCGGCTGTGCTCATAAATTTATTGATCCCCTACAAAAAGCCCAAAAAACGATATTACGTGCTATCAAAAAGCGACCGACAACATACCCCTCCACTCGACTATTCACCGAATGTAATGTCCTAAACATACGTCAACTCCATCTAAAATTTACCTTAACGTACTTCATGTTTAAATATAAGAAAAAAACCCTTTTACATCATAATTACACCACTAGAACAATAACCAACCGACACTACAACGTACCTACACTACATACCACGTCAGCTCAAAGACATTTCATATACCTAGCTCCTAAAATATTTAACCTTCTCCCTGAAAAAATAAAAACTGAATCCCAACCCCACACCTTTAAAAAACTTTTATCACAATGGATCCTTACATTTAGAAACCATTATATTATATAAAACTTGTTACTTGAATTGTAAAGTTTTAATACTATTATTATCAAATTAAATTGTATAATTTAACAACAATTTTTTAAATTAACATATAATTTTATAACTTTTACTTACATTGAATTTTATTATCGACTTAATATATATACTTTATACATATTATTATTACTATTCTTTCGCAATTAAATTGTATAACTTATAACTATTTTTTTTTTAAATTAACAAATAATTTTGTAACTTTTACTTACATTGAATTTTATTATCGACCTAATTTATTTTACGGTGCTCCAGATTTCATGTCCGGGTTGAATCTTTCCCAAATGAAAGACTAAACCCTTCCACACACTTTTCCACAAATGAATATCTAGTAAATTAACGCAATGTAATTGCACTATATAAGAATAAAACAATACAAGAACAATACGTCAATCCACCAGAAACATAATGGGAAAATATTTCACCGACTCCAGATATTTTCATATCAGAGGGTTCGGCTCTGATGAAATCCTAACTGGTCCGATAAATCCTACTGATCCCTCAATATAAATATTTAAAAAATCTTTCGTAATCCTACATGTATTTAAAATGACCGACTTTTGCATTTTTATGTACAAATTTTTTGACAAATCTAATACGCCTAAATTTTGAATGAGAGAGCTAGGTATAATGCCAGTAGCCGAAATAACAAATGGTAATATTTTTATAGTCTGAGAATGCCAAATTCTTTTAATTTCATTTCCTAAATCTGTATATTTTCTTATTTTTTCAGAAACAGTTTTCTGAATATTACAAGAATTTGGTATAGCGACATCAATGATATAAGTTATTTTCTTAATTTTGTCATGTAAAACTATATCGGGTCTATTATGACTAATTGTTCTGTCTGTCAGAATAGTTTTATCATAATAAATTTTATAAAATTCATTTTCTAAAAATGAATTTGGTTCATATTCATAATATGGTACATTACGGCAGTCAATCAAGTTATGTTTAATTACCAAACTTTGGTGAATTATTTTTATCGACCTAATTATTATTACATATTATTATTACTATTCTCTCGCAATTAAATTGTATAACTTATAACTATTTTTTAAATGAACAAATAATTTTGTAACTTTTACTTACATTGAATTTTATTATCGACCTAACTATTATTACATATTATTATAACTATTCTTTCGCAATTAAATTGTATAACTTATAACAATTTTTTAAATTAACTAACAATTTTGTAACTTTTACTTACATTGAATTTTATTATCGACCTAATTATTATTACATATTATTCTTACTATTCTTTCGCAATTAAATTGTGTAACTTATAACTATTTTTTAAATTAACAAATAATTTTGTAACTTTTACTTACATTTAATTTTATTATCGACCTAACTATTATTACATATTATTATAACTATTCTTTCGCAATTAAATTGTATAACTTATAACTATTTTTTAAATTAACAAATAATTTTGTAACTTCTACTTACATTGAATTTTATTATCGACCTAATTATTATTACATATTATTCCTACTATTCTCTCGCAATTAAATTGTATAATTTAACAACAATTTTTTAAACTAACAAATTTATAACTTTTACTCACATTGAATTTTATTAACGACCTAATTTTTATTACGGTGCTCCAGATTTCATGTCCGGGTTGAATCTTTCCCAAATGAAAGACTAAACCCTTCCACACACTTTTCCACAAATGAATATCTAGTAAATTAACGCAATGTAATTGCACTATATAAGAATAAAACAATACAAGAACAATACGTCAATCCACCAGAAACATAATGGGAAAATATTTCACCGACTCCAGATATTTTCATATCAGAGGGTTCGGCTCTGATGAAATCCTAACTGGTCCGATAAATCCTACTGATCCCTCAATATAAATATTTAAAAAATCTTTCGTAATCCTACATGTATTTAAAATGACCGACTTTTGCATTTTTATGTACAAATTTTTTGACAAATCTAATACGCCTAAATTTTGAATGAGAGAGCTTGGTATAATGCCAGTAGCCGAAATAACAAATGGTAATATTTTTATAGTCTGAGAATGCCAAATTCTTTTAATTTCATTTCCTAAATCTGTATATTTTCTTATTTTTTCAGAAACAGTTTTCTGAATATTACAAGAATTTGGTATAGCGACATCAATGATATAAGTTATTTTCTTAATTTTGTCATGTAAAACTATATCGGGTCTATTATGACTAATTGTTCTGTCTGTCAGAATAGTTTTATCATAATAAATTTTATAAAATTCATTTTCTAAAAATGAATTTGGTTCATATTCATAATATGGTACATTACGGCAGTCAATCAAGTTATGTTTAATTACCAAACTTTGGTGAATTATTTTTAAAACTTGATTGTGCCTAAATGTATACTCGGACGGCGCTAATACAGAACATCCCGATATAATATGTTCTATAGTTTCCGGAAAAGCCAAACATTTTCTACATAAATCATCAATTTGATTTGCATCTTTGATGATATGCTTCCTATAATTTTTAGTATTAATGACTCTATCTTGTATGGCAAGCATAAAGCCTTCTATTTCTGCGCTCAACTCTCCAATACTCAACCATTTGTTTGACGAAAATTTGTCAACATATGTTTGGTTGAGAAATTTTTGTTTTTTTTTGTTTTGTTTTTTTTTTTTTTTTTTTTTTTTTTTGTTTTTTTTTTGTTTTGTTTTTACTATTAATATTATTAATTATTTTACTCTTATTATTATAAAAGAATATAATTATTATTACATTTAAAAACCATGATATATAATATTTGCATCTTGATTTAATTTGTATAACTTAAATTTTTGCTTTACAACCATAACATGTATAATTTACTATCTGAAAACTTCACCCGCCATAATACAGGGACATCCCTAGCATGGCGGTTGAAATAACACAAAAATAATATACAATGTACAATATTCTTATATTAAATAAATAAATTATATCCTAGTATCCTACATAACATGCATATATTTTGAAAAATTTCATGTTAATCTTTACATGGTATAAAATGAAGTCTCTCCCGCTGTCTGTGCGCTTAGATCTTTTAAAGTACGCAACGAATTTTCATGCGGTTTTCACTAATAGATAGAGTGATGCATGAGGAAGGTTTTTAGGTATAAAATTTATCAAGGTTTAGTGTAAATTGGTTGAAATATATAAATAAAGGGAGCGTGATGGCAAGCGGATGGCGTGGATTTGATTTAACAGATGGCGTTGCTTATAAAGGTGGGGTAATGGCGTGGCGTTGTCTTTAGTTAGCCACAGCAACGTGTGACCGGTACTGCTAGCATTTTATATTTTAATTGTAACCTATAGAACACTAGAGAATCTTCGCAAGTGTTCGCAAAATAAATAATACATGAATGGTTCGATAGTATAAAAAATAAATAGTAATTAAACTTGTTGTAAACTATAAAAGGAGTAAGTCAGTGTCTACTTTCAGTTTACAATCCAAGAGTCCTTCCCATCAGGATATCTTTTTCACCTTAGCAGCATTACACTCATACCACCGCATAGGTTTCAAATCAATTGTAGAGAAGCTTTTCAAATAATATTATCTAAGTACATAATAATTTAGTCTTTGTAAAACTTTATAATTTAAGGTTACGGATCCTGTCTAAACCTGGATGCCAAGGTTGAGATGGAAGCCAGCATTCAGCGAGGGTCAGACCTTCGAGCCGGCGGAGTGACCCTCATCAAGGACTTCAGCCACCCCATCAGCCTGGCCCGCAGAGTGCTGGAGGACACCCCGCATTCGCTGCTCGGGGGGGAAGGGGCCAAACGGTTTGCTATTAAACAGGTGCTTTGACTTATTTTGGATTACCCAATTGGTAATTTATCTAAGATTGATGCACTGGACCAGACATCAAATTTGCGGCTCTTTGCATAGGCGTCTGCGGCTCTTCAGACTTCAATGAATCAGCAACTGGAATTATTTTTTTGCATTCCGAACACAAAACTGGTTTTAAGTTAATAAGTTAATAAGGAATCTATGCGTGAGTCTGTTCCCCCTCCTCTCCCGCCCCGATATAATATGGCTCTTTGATATATTTGTTATCCTGTTTCTTTGACAAATTGGCTCTTCTCACTTGAAAGTTTTCCGACCCCTGCACTAGACAGTGAAGGGAATGCCTAACCGCATGACTTTGAAACCTAAGTTCTTCTGGGCTTTTTTTAATGCAAGTACTTGCATACTGCTTTCTAACCCCGTATGCATGGACATTGGAGGGTCTAGAGTCGTTTAAATAAATGTATCTTCGCTTAATAAATTAGAGTCTTGACGTGTGCGGTGAATGAGGAAACCATTAGTTTCCTTATAACGCCGTTGGGAAAGTGGTGGGGTCCCCTCCAATAGGCTTTTTTTTAACATTGGCTCCATACTCAGTAAAAAAATTCCCCTCGGGGCCTATGTCATCTTTGAGGATGCTGTATGGAGGGTCTTTTTAGGAAAGGAAGGACAGGTAGTTCTGCGAAGGAAAAGGGTGGGTAGGAATCTGTTGGTCAGTGTGTCCAGGAGTGACGGACGAATCTATCCCTCCCCCTGCAGTGCAAGGCGATGTTCCGAGAGAGTCCTGCTGGAGACGTCAAAAGATCAACCAGTCTCTCTCGACCCAAGGACTAAAGTACAATAAAAGAATGATGCTTTTATTAAAAATTGTCATTACGATACTGTGTAAAAAAGAATTGTTGTCAAATTAATGAAATACGTTGAATAACAGAAGTGAAACAAAAAATATCACTTTTGCTCTTATTGATTTCAATTATAAATCAGGAAATCTAAATATCAGTCGTTCATTATATTCACATTCATTCCGTCACTATATTTTCTATCTGAATTGTATTTTTCAGGGTTTTAAGATCATCGACCCGCAGACCCTCGTGACGCAGAGCGCTCTGGATGCCCTCAACGCCTTTGTCAAGAAAGGGGGTGCTGACGGGGGCAGTGAAGTTGGAAATCGGGAAACTAAAGATGCAAGTTTCATAATATTTCTTAAATAAGTAATTAAATATCGTTGACGCAAGTCCAAAACTGCAGATTATCAAAAGGTTCAGAAGAGATAAAAAGTCTTGCCAATTGAAAAGTAAATTTAATTGCGGTTTATTTTATGTTTTTTTTTATATTAGAAAATATTTTTTACTATAGTTTGCCATAGGATAATTTGTATTGCATCTGTAGCATTTGATCTTGATGGTTTTGCTCGATCGAACATGTTGACCTAGAACCATGCTGGTCTTTGCTTCCTCATCTCGATTTAAGTCCTCATAGATGTTCCATCATAAAGATCAGTCGAATCGTAAATTTCTGTCAAATATCGAGCAAAAATTACAGACCTTGAATCTTTTTCATCAAACCGAAAAGCATCCAGCGAGATGGTACACATGTTGAGACATGTTTGAATGAATGTAAAAACCATCGAGTATGAATGAGCGTGCATACAGGTCTTAAGGATATGCAGGGTCTTGCTTGCTTCTTCAGTGGGTTGTTTGTTGTTCATTTGTAAAATTCTTTACATCTCGCGGACTTAAATAGTGGTTTCTTATAGTAATTAAGTTGAATCTAAGTTTATTTCAATAATCTAAGCTTATTAGCTTGGCAGAATAGTGCATATTTACCGAAGAGTGAAGTTTGACAACATTTTTTAACACCGTATCTGTTATGCTTGGCAGCCGATCACATTTTTATCAAAGGCGGAAACATGCAAATAATCAGCGTTCAAAAAGGGATCGTTCAGATGCCAAAAATTGAAAATGGAATAAACACCTTAACCATAGACATTACCTTCGAGTATTAGGAATTAATTTCCTTCCAACTAATTACCTTCACAGATGCAATATAGGCGTGCTGAGTTTGTTCTATAGGCGCCTGCTCTAAGGAGCTAGTAGCATTGATCTCCTGTGATACAAGACCCACATTAATAAATCCCTTCCTACTTATCAACCCGCCTCACAACGCTTCCCAATCGGTTAGAAATACACCTGTATTTACACCGTACAGACAGGATCATTCTTGTGAGATGTCAAAAAAAATGCGAGAGGGAGAGGCATGGAGATATGCCACAATAATCAGCTCTATGATATGTACCAAGCTCCCAGACTCACTACCCATTTAAGTCTCCAAAGACTAAGATGGGCCGGACATGTGCACTAAATGCCAAGTACACGAGTACCGAAGAAGTGATATGCTTATAATTAATTAAAGCGGTGTAGGCATTGGGTTTTAATGAGTAGGGCTATTGATGCGTTTAATGTTAAAACACCGCTTGTTAAGTGGGTGTATGATTATATGTAGGTACATATGTTAAATATTATAATGGCCATCACTGTGGTCAGCTTTGTTCCCGACGGGAACTCGGACGCCAAACCTTGCCGGGGACAAGGTATGCTGACTCAGCGGGTAGGCATTTGATTCTCATCATCAGGGATGGGCATGAGGTGCTTATTCACAAGTAATCTCAAACAATGAAAGGCAAGATCTTCTGTTCACACAATTAGAATCTATTTCATTAGAAGTAAGGGTTTACAAATACAGGTGAAAACTTACCCCCATCATTGACCGTATAACTAAACCCTATCTACTACTATGTCTCTACCGATGGATGGGGACGCCTTCCTCCAGGGTTCCGCGACTGCTTCAGAGCGGCATCCAGCCTGCCAGCTCGTCTCTCGTACAGAATACAGGCCAGAACTATACCGGGACCTCGTGGATTACCTCCGGTATCCTTCCATCCATATGATTACGTGACTACCACGGCGAGCGCGGCAAAGTGGGTAGCATGCGATCTCGCCCCCAAATACGGATCTCATCCGATATAAAAGTCATTAATAGTCGATCCCGACAATCAACAGGTTCGAGGCGAGCGAGGATTACCCTCCGACACATCGATTCTACAAATGGAATCTCGAATCTCCGGAATACGCCGACACGCGTTTTACGTTCGCGGATCCGGTTTTGTTTCACGCTCCATGCGTATTTACTCGCGATTCGCACACGAACTTATTATTCATACTCATCCAGAATTGGATGCCTTGATCAATTTAAAAGAGCATTTGCTCCGCTCGACTTTTAAAAATCACTTATTTAAACTTGGCACTGTGACGTTCCCACAGGGTCCGTGCCCAATCGGGCCCCGCGGGGAAGTCGAGAGCTAGGCTAGAATCAAACACTTCCTGCCTATTTGCATCAATATATGGCTGTCAAAAAAACCATAGACAATATTATATTGGTAATCAGTACCTGATTACAATTGTTATGAATAATTTCAATATTTTCATAACAATACCCCGCTCGCCCCGAACGTGTTTGCCCTCAAACACAAAAGATAACCCAAAAATCAAAAATAAACTCACGCTCCTAACTAACTAGCTTGGTCTGATGGGGTACTGAAATATAGCATTATAAAAAATAAACATATTATCACAGAATATGGATAGTTACAAACTGATAATTATAACATAAAACAGCATATCATAGCTTACAAATGAGATGATACGTGCACGGGGTCCGTAAGCACCCACAGCATATAAGACGCTGGGTGTTGAACAAATGACTCTCGTCGAGGACTACCGTAGACGTAGCATCTGTAACATGAGATTTTCAAAAATTATCATAGTTATAATTAGTATCAACAAAATACATAAACAATTTATATAGTTCATCAGAACATTAATTATGCACTAGGCATCACTTGTTTAAAAAAACCTTTTTTTTTTTTAAGAGCCATAACAGGCAACACTTTTTAGATGGTGTACCATCTGCACTTTTCACTGACTTTACTTCCATTTTGGAAAAAAAACTTCCTCGAAGAGTATCCCTAACTATGCTTCCTAACTTCGGTCTTTTGGGGTGGTAATTACTGAACCAATTATACAATCCAAAAACAATATATAAGTTGTATCATACCTTTGTTTTTTCTTTAAAACAAGGAAAAATATATAAATCCACTTCATAGTAGTTAAAATATTAGTGTAAATATTCATGATTTTTTTTATTTAGGCAAAAAAACGGTATGTTGTTCGCAGACAACTAAGCAAGATGTTTTGCGTACACAGTAATATGACATCTCATAAAGCTTAAAAAAAAATAACAAAAATTTAAAAAAATTGAAACTCGGAACATAAAGAAATAATGGGCAGTTATCTCTGTATGTTCTAATTTTATAGATTCATAAGGTTTACAATACGGAACCTAAAGAAATGATGGGCTGTCACTCCTGCATGTTCCAATTATAAATTCAAAAAGTTTATAATATAGATATAAATAAAATGTACCAAGTTTAAATTTGACATATGTTTTTTTTTCAATTCCATGTGCAAGCATTTTCACAAATTAAGTGACAGTTGAGATTGAGTTACGAGACATTTTTGTTAAATAGTCTTTTTTTGTATGAGACTTTAATTTGAGACTTATTTCAATGATGCTTGAAATTTTGATATAATTTTTTTTTGAGTCATGTATGACTAATTGTATGGGCTTGAATTTTATTAACTCTAACGCAGAGTATAACGTAAGACAATATAAAGGCGTGCACTTATTAATTGAGACTTGATATACTTGAGAAAAATAATTGTGATTTCCCCGAAATCACTACCATTAGTACCGTGTGAAAAAGAAGTACATACAACTCGATTTCAAATAGAGTTTATGAAATACTTGTAGAATGTTGTGTTGGGGTTGCTAATAAAACTCCAATAACAACCCGAACCACTCAAACAAGTTTCACACCACGTAGTACTGCGTATGCACATGGATCAGTGGCAAACAGTCCTTCCGCCTCCCATAGGAATAACCCGTCTATAGGCAACGGATCCACTGCCCTCCGACTGACAATGTAGCACACTGTGTTCCGTACCCTGAGTCAGCAGCTCAGGGTTTGATGATCAGACAGCAAGCATCTCTCGCCCTCTGTCTGTCATGTAAGGTAAACGTAATCGACACCGGATCGATACGTTGCGGTTGGGGTACAAACCCACCCTTACCTTCGGAACTAATAAGGAATGGTAAGTTGAACTCCAGGACCCAGTTGATCAGACTGAATATACCTCAGTTAACTCCCCTCCAATGATAATGGCAAGTTGAACACCAGGACCCAGTTGATTAGACTGAATATACCTCCGTCAACTCCCATCCAATTATAATAATGACGTTGCGTCATTGTTCAATACTTTCTCCAAGTCTTAGCACATTTAGTGTAAATTGTCCTTTATTTGTTAAAAAAATGATAATAAATATCACATATGTCATTGTTGACAATTACTTGATTGTAATTATATTCAAAACAATTTTTCAGAATTGTTATTAAAAATGATGCCCTTGTTTTAAAAATGAAAAATATCTCTTTTTTATTTTTGTTGTTGTTGTTGTTGTACGTTTTGTATGATGATGATAATAAAATCTTTAATTGAATTTTATATGTATTGAAAATTTATTCGGATGTTTGGCCAGCCTCTGGGAAACTATCATATAACTTAGCTATATAAACTCGGCTTTGCAGAATTTATATTTTTTAAAGTCAATGATTAGATTCTCCATGTTGATGATGTGATATTTTTGACTGAATTATTTACTATTCATTTTTTTTTATTAGTATCGTTTTCTGAATGTATGGGCTTGAAAAACGATTGGCTCACTCTATGAGTCCAATATAATATAATGTTAAGTATTGGTTAGCGTATGTTGTGACTTGTTTTTGAGAATACTGAAGTGATTTATTTATCACTTGTGGTATGTCCAATAATGATCAGCGTGACAACGGACCTTCTACCTCCGGCAGCCTAATCATCTGCGGCAATAGATCCTCCGCCTTCACTCTGATGCTGGAGCATACTGTTCCGAAACGTCAGGCAACGGCCCTGCTATGGCACAAACTCTATAATCTGTCCATAGTTACTCCGTCTCCCGGAATGAAGATGAACGTTCGAAGAATTCGAAGCGTTACGAATAGGTAGCGGCATACACTACTCTCATCCCTTCGGAACAAGTGGACAAAATATGGAAAAGTATCAATCTCCAATTGTACTTCCATAATTTTATAATGATGTGTTAACTGATGTTATATTGTATCTCGCGGTACTTCAAGCACGGCAGGAAAACAAAACCAGAATAACTACATCGACGTCCCAAAAAAAATTTTGAAAAGAAAGAAAAAAAAAGTTTGAATTCTCTAAGTCCACAAACTACCAAAACATTATGCCCGTTTTTGTAAAAAAAACTGAATTTAAGAAAATGTCGCAAATGACAATAATTGTTTTTAAATTTATCTGTTAATTATGTATATTGGTATACAAACGATTATTTCGACCGTTCTAGAATCTTGTGGTGATAGGCCCACCACCTCAAAAAAAATTATATCAAATGGCGCAACAATGTGTTGGTCTCGTAATAACTTATTCACAGGTAGATCTGCTTGTTACAAAATATTATGTTATAATTCCATGTGCTAGCATCCATCTTAGTCATATTACTGCAGGTGTCAATCACTTTGTTGTTGTGATGTCCATAACCTCAATATATTTATGTTTGTCATTATAAATAATGCTCAGAAAATACATAACGGTAGTATACAATGTGTAGGTACTGCTTTAATCAAAATCAATCCACAGCAATTGATGTTCAGCTAACAAAATTATCTATGATAATATTGATAATTATCTATTCCGATTTTATCTTTGACACAAGTGTCAAAACAAGTGTCGTGTTTTTACACTATCAAATAACTTTAACGCCCCACGTTGGGCGCCATTTGATATGCTTATAATTAATTAAAGCGGTGTAGGCATTGGGTTTTAATGAGTAGGGCTATTGATGCGTTTAATGTTAAAACACCGCTTGTTAAGTGGGTGTATGATTATATGTAGGTACATATGTTAAATATTATAATGGCCATCACTGTGGTCAGCTTTGTTCCCGACGGGAACTCGGACGCCAAACCTTGCCGGGGACAAGGTATGCTGACTCAGCGGGTAGGCATTTGATTCTCATCATCAGGGATGGGCATGAGGTGCTTATTCACAAGCAATCTCAAACAATGAAAGGCAAGATCTTCTGTTCACACAATTAGAATCTATTTCATTAGAAGTAAGGGTTTACAAATACAGGTGAAAACTTACCCCCATCATTGACCGTATAACTAAACCCTATCTACTACTATGTCTCTACCGATGGATGGGGACGCCTTCCTCCAGGGTTCCGCGACTGCTTCAGAGCGGCATCCAGCCTGCCAGCTCGTCTCTCGTACAGAATACAGGCCAGAACTATACCGGGACCTCGTGGATTACCTCCGGTATCCTTCCATCCATATGATTACGTGACTACCACGGCGAGCGCGGCAAAGTGGGTAGCATGCGATCTCACCCCCAAATACGGATCTCATCCGATATAAAAGTCATTAATAGTCGATCCCGACAATCAACAGGTTCGAGGCGAGCGAGGATTACCCTCCGACACATCGATTCTACAAATGGAATCTCGAATCTCCGGAATACGCCGACACGCGTTTTACGTTCGCGGATCCGGTTTTGTTTCACGCTCCATGCGTATTTACTCGCGATTCGCACACGAACTTATTATTCATACTCATCCAGAATTGGATGCCTTGATCAATTTAAAAGAGCATTTGCTCCGCTCGACTTTTAAAAATCACTTATTTAAACTTGGCACTGTGACGTTCCCACAGGGTCCGTGCCCAATCGGGCCCCGCGGGGAAGTCGAGAGCTAGGCTAGAATCAAACACTTCCTGCCTATTTGCATCAATATATGGCTGTCAAAAAAACCATAGACAATATTATATTGGTAATCAGTACCTGATTACAATTGTTATGAATAATTTCAATATTTTCATAACAGAAGGTTCTAACAGGACACCCGGGAGGTAAACGAAAGGCGGGTAGACCTAAGCTGTGATGGGGGGATGAGATCCAGGAAGGATGCAAGAGGACAACTCCATGTTGCGGATTGGAAGATGACGGCCGAGGACAGAGGGCGGTAGAGGCTTATCTTGAAGGACGCCAAGGCTTGAAATGGGCTGTAGCGCCATTGAAGAAGAAGAAGTCAATTCTGTTTATGTTTTCAGGAGGGCGGTGTAGGCACAGTGGGAGCTGTGGGAATAGACTGCAAGGGACGCATTGCAGTGGCCACCTCTACCGGGGGCCGGACGGGCAAGTACGTGGGGCGGATAGGAGACACCCCGCAGATCGGCAGCGGGACATATGCCGACGATTATGCGGGGGGTGTTTCTACCACAGGTACAAATAAATTATTTTCTTTATTTCTTTTCTTCTTTGTGTGCCCTATCAGGTCCCCCCGACGTTGGCGATCACTCTTGAAAATTTCTCTCTGTCTTGCGCTGTCCGGAATAGCTCCTCCACACTTCTAATGCCGGTCCACTCTCGCACATTTCGCAGCCAAGACATTTGTCTCCTACCAGGCCCTCGGCGACCTTCTATCTTGCCCTTCAATATTAAATGGAGCAAGTGATACTTCTCCCCTACGCCCCTTTTCTTTATTTGGAAGAACCAATTCTTTCTTATTCCCTATTCATTACCGTAAATAGTAGCCAGTCCCTGAAGGCTGTAAAGCTGTGCATACCCTGTGGTGTACAAGTTAGTCATGTAGTTTTAACATCCTTCAATAGATGTCATTAGTATAGTTATGTTGGAAGTGTTGTAAGAAGGGTTCAGGAGTTGGTGGAAAGTGTTTGATCTGATGGTCCGTCCTCTCATCAGATGAATCAGCACTAATACTTTACCATAAGGAGGTAGTCGGGCTCCCGAGTATCGTGGTACTTCCAGGCCGTGATCCAGTGTTCAGAAATTATGGTTGATGATGATTAATAACACTTATTCATGTTCGAGAGATTAACATTTATTGCGATTAATATTTACAAATTATCGCGTCACGTACGAAACGGGTAGAGAGGTAAAAATGACAATAATGGCCGGTCGGAACGAGTACTGGAGACGGAATAAATCGCTCGGTCATTGTCTGAGAAAACCAGAGAGGTTTGCCCGCATAATGGGGATACCATACGCGTAAATAAATAAATATAATGTCCATAGTTAGTTACACAAAGTTTTGTGGTATCTCAATAGTCAGTTAAGTATTATTTTAGAACAGTATCAACTGTCATCTTTCGTGTCTAATGTACAAATGGTTCCAAAGATAGCCCAAGGCATCTGGTAGTCGGGCAGACGCCATCAATCTGGCGGCCCGCAGCGATGGAATAACTTAGAGCACACTAAAGACCAGACGTCCTATCCAGTTAAATATTTATCATAAACATTACATTACGATAACATAAATAAAGCAACTTGTAATCTCAACGAACCTCGATCTTATTTAGAAGTTTCCCAACACATTTCCAGTAGTCTTAAACATCGGATTTAAGATATACTACAATACCCCAAGAAGAGTAGGATAACAAATGTTTAGTTGCCCAGCTCTCTATATATGTAATCCTAACTTGACTGAAGGTGCACATTGTTTGTAGGAAAATTTGAAAAATATTTAAATTAAATATTTTCATTTGAGGTAAGCTCCTATTGCCTTTGAAATGAAAGTGCAACCTTTCCGTTTTGAAAATGGTTTTAACAGGTTAACCAGTTATACATACAATAATCTCTACTATAAGGCAAAAAAACTACATGCTGAAACAGCATTAATGTACCTACTCGAATGGTGAATTATGTTATAATGAAGTCTCTACTGCGGTTTGAAGTCAATACAACTAATGCCATTATTATCAAAAGCTATTTATTTAACTTTCAAAATGTTCAGTGAATCTATATTTATTAACTACGAGATTGTTGCATAATAAGGGATTCATCGGCAGCTAGCAGATGTCGCATTTAGAATCGGTGAAGTTTTACCAAAGCACATTCATTGTATCCAAAACACATGATAGATTGCGTTGAAAAGGCCAGCGTCATAAAGCTTGCTAATTTTGATCATTTCAGGCCACGGAGAATCAATCCTCAAAGTCTGCCTCGCCCATTCCATCGTCAAGCTGATCGAAGATGGCTACTCCGCCCAGGATGCAACCGAGAAAGCCTTGGACTCCATGACCAGCCGGCTGCAGCAGACCGCTGGAGCCATCACCCTCTCCAACAAGGGAGACGTCGGTATTTACTTCACCGCGGAACGGATGGCTTGGAGCTATGTTCAGGGGAATCAAATACACTACGGAATTGATAAGAACCAGCATGATCAGGAGGGGTTTAATGTTAATCAATTAGTTTTGTGAAAGTGGCGCCATGTGTTTTAATTCTTATTCTTCTGGTACCTCTCCTAGTGGAGGTTGGCTACCATCAGGGCAATCTACTTTACCTGGATGGTCTGGCCTTCAGGGGAATCAAATCCACTACGGAATTGATAAGAACCATTGTGTACAGCTGAGCGATTCTATATCATTTGTGGGATCATTATCGAGATAACGGACATGATCTCCTGTCAGATTTTTTGTGATTTTTACATATTTACTGTCACATATTTTAGTTTAGATCGTTTTAAACACAAAATCCTGCAAGTATGCATGATTAGTACGTTGTACATAGAAAAAGCAAATAAATCACTCAAATCCGATGAGAGATCACGTCTGCTATCTTGATAACGATCCCACAAAAGATATAGAATCGCTCGGCTGGAAGGGTTCAATGTTTATCAGTTGGTTTTGTGAAAATGAATAGTGTGTTTATATTTCTTCTTCTTCTGGTGACCACTCCTATTGGAGGTGGAATATCATTAGGCAAATCTTAACCTTGTGGAACTAAGCCCGGAACAACTCTGTGGAACTGCATTGAATTGTAACTGCGTCTACATATTATTCTAAGGCAATCCACCTCTTGGACGGATTATGTAGATGGCGATAAGGTTGAAATTCCCGTTCAATATCAGCCGCCTGTTTTGATTTGAGTGGTGGAGTTGCAAAAAATTTTTTCAGAAAAATGGATTTGTCACAAAAAAATTTTGAATTAAAAAATAATACACCTTTAAATATCAACATAATTATGCGCTATTCTTGTGATATTCAGTAAAAAATATTAATAACCTTTTTATTTTATAGTTACTTCAAGAACTTTTTATGAATGTATCAGAACCTAGAACGGATGTTCTGTGATCGCAACCCAGGGTGCGGCAGCATAACTTCCTTTTTTCAAAACTTAATAAAACCCATTTTATGATCCAGATTTTTTTTATTTGTTTTTTTTTTTATAATGTAGGCACATACCTAATATTTTGTTTTACTTAGATTTAGAAGATCAAATCAGGCAGGTGACGTCCCCCATTCTCCATACAGTAAGTAAACCGATTTCTGGCGTTTGTCATGACTCTTGCCAGCATATCAGGCGTTATCCTGCCAATTTCTTCCTGGATGTTGGTCTACAAATCTTATAGGGTCGGGAAAAAACTTTATAGTTCCGCCTCTCGAACGAGATCGCTAGCGCTCCGCTACGACATCAACCGACTGAATGGCGCACATTTAAAAAAAGGAAGTTATACTGCAGCCCTCTGTACAATAAAAAAAAGGGGGTTGGTAAATAGGATGTTTTACATTTCAAAGCATTTATTATTTATATTTTTATGAAAATATAATAAAATATCTATAAAAATTTTAGGCGTTCATATTTTGAACACATGATTTTGCATTACTTCGCATAGCATTGCCAAAGCATACAAAAGAAATGTGTGTTCAGTGTGCGTGCGTGCATGCAGCTAGTATTCTACAATAAATTATTCAATGTGTATAAAAAATTTGACAAAGTTATTCCCCCTGCTGAAATTCACATTTTTTTTGTACCCTTCAAAAAAGGCAAGCTGCTGAAGTGGTGTTGTGACTTTTCCCTCTTTCTCATAACAGAAATGGGGGTTACAATGGAGCTCTGAGCAGTAGGAACAAAGGCATGTAGCTCAGTGGTCTGCGTAATTGACTTTAAGACGGAAGGAGATATAATAAATTTTGAAATGCATTTTTAATTAACATTTTGCTACCAGTCCGGGTGTTGTAGTGTCTATTGGTTATTTAAATAAAATAGTTCCGCTTCTACAGCTTTCGCAAGGACATTGATAAATAAATATATTTTAAAATATTGTATTGTCTTATTCCTGTAACCCTAAAAGGTGCGTTTAGACCAGAAGTGCATAGAGCTAAAGCTGGAATAAGAGCATTCTTTTTTATTGGTTATTGGTTTTCACCATTTATACCAAAGAACACTAACGAACAAGAATGAAGACAGCAAGATCTATAATTCTTGCAGATCAGGCGAGTGAATGCTCAGTGCTCACTCTCCAACAATCTTTGGTAGTGTTCACTGCACCATGTTCAACAGTGAGAATGATTTTGTGATTTGCAAGAAGCGATTCCATTTATTTTCACGTTTTATATATAAAAAAAGTATTATTTTTCCTTTGCTAAATTATGGTTAACATGCGTTTATCCGCTTTTTAAACTCGAGATTTGCTCTTAAAAAGGTTGTAAAACATATTATTTTTATGTATTTTAATATAAAAAATTTATTTAATGTATAAAATTGATCTTAAAATAAAATCTTATTTTATAAAATCTTTTTAGCTTCCTCAGGACTACATTTCATTCTTCCTCGGGACTGTGACTACCCGCCGAGCATCTTCTTTATGTGATTTATTTTTATGATTTCCATAAATTGGATCATACAGAAATGTGAAATTTTGGTATGCTTCTATCATTTGTAGACATTTTTCATTACTCCAATCCATAATTAGTTCAAACATGTCAATGCAAGTTCCAAGATCACTTTGAAGAGACCGCCTCGAGGAGCGAGAATGTTCTAGGCAACCGTTCGGCTGCACTCGCGGCGTTTTCTTCAAATGAACTAACATTCGACTAAATTTCAGCAAATACACTCAGAGTAAAATGATTTGCAAGAGCAGACTTGAATGAGCATTTGCCCTGTTAAGGTTAAACTTCACGCACGTTATAATCTACGCATTCACAGATGGCGCCAATCAAATTATTTTAGGTTTTTAATGATTTTCGCATGTTACGCTTTAAAATATTAAGGTAAATTAATTGTTCGCGACCGTGCATATTTAATTAGAATATAAATAAATAGTTTTGTCCATAAATAAACCCAAATCTTTCAAGAACGGCTGAAAAATTCAATTTTGTATCGGTGACTCAATCCAATATTGTATTTTTCAGCCGTTCTTGAAAGATTTGGGTTTGTTTATGGACAAAACTATTCATTTGTATTCTAATTAAATATGTACGGTCGCGAACAATTAATTTACTTTAATATTTTAAAGCGTAACATGCAAAAATCATTAAAAACCTAAAATAATTTGATTGGCGCCATCTGTGAATGCGTAGATTATAACTTACGTGACGTTTAACCTTAATCTAAATGCCGCCCGCAGGGCCTAGCAGCAAAAACCTGTGGAACTGATTTTTCTGCTAGTATAATAATAATAATATCAACAGTGAGAAATATACCATAATAATTAATAATTATACTTAACTTATTAATAACATTACAGTTTACTACCTAATTATTCCTGGTAGTTGTATTATCGTATTTTAATGATTCTGCTATATCACCAAAGATGGCGGTAGCTGTATGCATGATAAACATGAAAAGCAGTTTCCTGTTTTATTCAACGCATTTTAAGCATATCAATTTTTCACCCAATAGATGTCGCTAGTGTAACGTTTTCGAAATGATGTTGGCAAAACTTCACTAAAAAAATTTCCCGCTATTTTTCAACATTTCTTCATGGATACATAAAATGCTGTAGGTAGGTATTCCCCAAGGACTAAAGAAGGCATTTACGATTTACCGTGTTTCTTGTATGTTTATGACCACAATTTATTACTCACAACGCAATATTATTCAAACAATAGGCTGACTATAATGATTATAGTATTAAGAATTTACATAATAAACACAAACACACGAGGACGTTGGTTCTCATAAAGTACTTACTTAGATTGATAAATAATATATCAAATATGAAACCCAATGTTCGGTTTTCTGTTTCTAGGTTAAAGAATTGTTTGATTTGTAAATTAAATTGTTTGATTACGTAATCAATTTAATTGTTCCCTATTATTATAAAACGCCTTTATTTAATTTTCAATACATTTACCTTTATTGTGTCTTTCTTTGATAGTTCCTATCATAAATGAACTAATACCGTTCCTATCATGGAGGAATTCTCCATGGTACCTACCAACCAGATAGAAAATAAAAAATAAATTATTTGGCCGAAAACTGTTTTTTTTTTCATACTGAACCGACTATTTTGAAGGTTTGTAGATGCAAATATATAAATATCTTGACCATTTGTATTGGAAATCATAAAAGAGTTCTCCTGTTTGAAAACAGCTCTTTCCACTGGTGTAATTTTGCGAAAAAACGATTAGGGAAGAATCGTTCTCAAGCTGCTGACTTCAAATAATATATAATAGGGTGTATCGATTTTTAACTTTTTTTTTGTTTTCAAATTCCAAGTTGAAAAAAAGTTGCTACTAGGTACCACAACTTACGAACGAATTGTCAAGGAAGTCACAGAAGCTTTGAAGCGAGTATGTGGGCTGATCGAAAGAGATGGTTTTATCCGTGCCGGACTGGAAGACCGTAAAGAGCTAAGAGCTACCTACGTTCGAGACCAAGAGCCAGTACAAAACCTCTGCAAAGGATTAGAATTTAAGTAAGTTTTTTTCGACTGTTTTGTAGTTATAATGTTTCTAAATAACGTCTTTATCATACTGTCTTCCATATTAAATTGAAATTTCATTTGGGAACTGTAATAACATTTATAAAATTTTGTAAAAATCACTAGGCCTATGTAAATACTATACATAACTTTGATTTAAGGTTTTGAAGCCAAGATGAAAGGACGAATACTTAAACAAGTCAGTAAATTTACAGTAGAACAAGAACACTGCCACTCATGTCGTACGGAAAGTAATCAGCAACATTTTGTATTTAGTTATTATACTATATTTTATGACATGTTATAACCTTTTATACTTTTGTAATAAACAACAGTAATAGCAAATAACATTAGTTTCTTTCAACAACTTTCTCCTACAATTTACACCGTCCAACTATCTTTTTTCAGGAATAAAACATATTATATGTATAGTATATGTATATGTGATATATATTTGTACTGTATGTATATATGAATTATGTATATATATATATTGTCTCATTTTATGCCTTCTGTAAGAAAAGTACAATTAATTCCGGTGATTTAAACTTTAAAGAAAACATGGTTCATAGACACAAAATTACAAAATTTCATCAAAATTAACAAACTTTAGGGCTTGTGCGGGAGACCTAAAATCCATTATTTATAAAAAAAAATCGTTTCTTACTTATTTTTATGCCCTGATATTACTGTTTTTTAACTTGGAATAAACATAAAAGTTGCGATTTTATTTTTTTAAATTTTTAAAAAATTTGGTATTTTTTTAAAAAAATTAAAACTTTAGACCTTGTGCGGGAGACCTAAACATTTTTTTAAAAATCCAAAACTTTTTGTGGTAAGTTGTGGTACCTAGTAGCAACTTTTTTTCAACTTGGAATTTGAAAACAAAAAAAAAGTTAAAAATCGATACACCCTAATATACAAGGTAGGGTGTTACGCTTTCTTCTGCATAGCTTCTCACTAGATCACCAAAGTTTAAAGGATCATCTCTGCGAATAGGTAATGCTAGTTCCCTCGAGCAGACGCCATTTTAATAAGGGAATAATTAGAAGAATCGCCATCCACACCCGGGGCGCAGAGTCAATCAGGTTAATCAAGTATTTCGGGATTCCCGTCCAGTGATGGCTGAAAATTAAAATCAATTGTTGGCACACTTGAGATTCATATAGGGTCAGGGTCAGCGGCCGGGAACTTATAGAAGATTCTGAAAAGTCCATAGATAATTTAAAACCTTTTTTTCTAGATTTTAGTTTTTCAGGAGGCAATGAATCATTTTAAAAATTTACTGAATATTCTTTAGCTAATATTCACAAATAGAATGGCGTCATTATGCGCCTCGCAATTTTTACCTCAAATAAGTGTTTAAAATGTTACCTGGCTATTATAGACTAATGGGACTTGTATTTACAATTACAATTTAGGAGGCGGATATGGGTACCGCCGCCCCGGGAACCATTTATTGGAAAACCAGCACCTCTACCATAGGTCACCCCAAGTGGTTCGGTAAGTTTGGTGACTTAGGGGTGGAAGGGTTCATAGGGTGAGGTTTGTCCGGGTCTTGTCGGCGGATGTGTCTGCCCACCAGGTGCGTTGAGGGAGGCCTTGTGACTTCTCAAGCATAACTATTTTGGAACATCGCCTTGCACCGCAGTGGGAGGGATGAATTCATACTCCTGGACTCACTGACACCCAGATTCCTACCCACCCTCATACCTTATCCTCTCCAGAACTTCCCTCCCTCCTTTCCTTAAAAGACCCTCCACACAGCATCCCCTAAGATGACAGGCCCCGAGGGAAAATATTTTCTTCAGGGCCTCCTGTGTGGAGCTATTGTAAAAAAAAAATCTCGGTAGAAAAAAATTGTTACCTAAAAATCCTACTAAAATTGCATGTTTCATCATCAAGAATCATCCAGCGATCCAGCGACCGCCTCCTGCGGCCATACCGAGTTATATTGGGAGTGGGAAGGAGTCCGTCATGTTTTTTGTTTGGAATTCTTCCGAATTCGCCTTTAGGAATAAGGAAACCAGTGGAATAACTTTAACTGGGAAGGAGAGGCCGTCTGTTAAAATGAAACAGAGTCGGCCTTTACTGACATAAATGTATGACGTCCTGCATTGTGATGTGTGTGTGTGTGTCTGTTTTTGTATTAATATACACCTAAAATAAAGAATAAACATGCATGTAAATAGAAACATGGCTTGAACCATTATTAACTATTGATTATTGGATTATTAGTATGAAATCGTGCCGCTAACGTCGTTCTACCATTCATCATTTTACTTACCTACCATAAATAAACCAAACCACACACCCACTTCCTACGACTACAAATCGTATCTAAGCACAGGCTGAGGCACATTTTCCAAATGCATTACTATCATTAGCTTCGCCGCTTTGACAGTTCGTGTAATTTGACGTAGCTCCGAGCTCGGCGACAGTTAGAACGCTCCCATATCATATCTCCATTTGTTTCTATTATCTATGGCAAACGCCAACCTCTTACCATATCATATCCAATTAGAACAACCAGCATTTCAGAAGCCAGACTGACTCAGGTTTCTTGGTCATTCAGTTGGTCCAAGATACTCACTCCAAGAATCTCAATGTTGTATTTCTTGAGTAGAATAATTCCATTAGGGCGTTCTCGATACTTGCATATTGATGTATTTGATGAACCTGATGACAATATTGACAGTCGACCTCCGATGGCAGGGGGTCCCAGCTTCAATATATCCAAAAATCTCAACGGAGTATTTTTTATCTATTCACGCCTTGAAGGCTTTTACATGTATACTTTATTATAGATACATATAATAAGTTGTTCAGGAGTATAATAATAAGCGTGTAGTATATAACATAATAGAGTGAACATTTAATATAAGCAGGTACAATACAGGTAGTAGGTTCATTATCATGCATAGTCTTACAAAGGTATAAGTATAACAATAATAAGTCATTTCAATAAGTATAAGTATAATAAGAGTAAAACGGATGTGTGAAAGTAGTTACGGTGGAATGTGTAGTTACTATAATGATATTATTATAAACTTAAACATGAATAGTTTGTTCTAAAGCAAGTTTTAAAGAACATAGCTAAATTAACAGAGCGATAAATAGTACCTACCTACACACAAAAAAAATACATTAGTTGCATTATCATAAAAGGTTATACAAATGAGTTCCATAAATTTATAATTTATTCCATAGTTTAATAACGAGAGTACAAAAAAGTAAGTACTTAGGTAGTCCATACATAAGTATTTGAAGTTTGTTATTATTGCATTGATCTTGAGTAGGTAGAATCAGAATAAGTAGACATATTACGTAGTCATCATATTCATCTCTCCGTTTGCCGATATCAGTCAAACAACAGAATTCATAAAACAAATAAAAAATATATCTATTTTGCAAATTTAATATCTTTCGCAATATTTTCACTTAATACCTGAGCTGAGCTGCATTTGCATGAGATAAAAAAGCAGTAATCTGTAGCGGCAATTAAATACTTATTTTGCTTCACGTTTTATCACTGGAATTTCCCGTATTTTAACGGCAAAATAAAACGTGTTGTTTTTATTCGTAGATTCCAAGGCCGCGCAATGACAGTAAGAACGTGGTTTACAAAAATAATTCTTCTATTGTAATACCTGGAAGCAACAGCCTATAACTTGTTATTAACTTAATATTCGACTTGTTTTTGTATAACACAATTAAGATATGGCAAATTAGAAACACTCAAGTTTCCATCGCACATAGCACTCTTTTAGGGTGAATTAATTGCCTTAACCCTAGATCACTAACCTTATTTTACAACACTTATTACTAACCTTCGTCGTTTCGGCTACGCCGTATAAAAGGCAGGCTTCTAAGGGTTAATGGAATAAAATATTTATATGTGTTTTACTTATTTATTACAATAATCATTTGTTAACATGTTTTATAAGTTTTTTATTTACTAAAATCACATTTTAATTACTTTAACAGTCTTTTAATTGAGACCAGAATTTTGACTCATTTTATCATTTTTGTTTTTTTAAATGCTTAAATCTTATTAACTAAAAAAAACAAACTTAAAAAAAATATTAAATTATAAAAAATAAGTAATAAAATCAACAAAAGAAATAAATATTTTAGAAAAAAACTATTATTTAATACATTTGTGACAAATGTCAAGTTTGTGTTCGCCACACAAGGATTTGTTCCACTTGGTGCAACAACTCTTTGTCATTTTTCGCCTTGCGGAGGGGCAAATTGCACAATTTTTTCTTTTTTTTTGGCGATAGGAAGACTAACTGCAAGAATAACGTTAATACTAACCTTCGTTGATCCGACGACTCATGGTGGCTGGAACGGCACACACAGGGTCCCTACATAAAAAACACACCCGTTCACCGCACGAGCTGCGGGTCGATTGAGATTAGCCGGAATCTGGATTGCGTACGATGACGCACTCAAAAATTATATCACTTTTTTCGAGTCCGCGTCGTCGTTTTGACGAAGGTTAGTGATCTAGGGTTAAACAACAAAAAAAAGTTTCCATCGTATTTGACGAAAATAGATTTAAAAAATATATGTGAAGATCTGCAAAAAATAAATGGCCGAGTCTGCAGTCTTTATGGAGTGAATACTAATCTCATACAGGCAATTGCGTCTCTCTGGTGGTTTTACTGGGTGGTTTGATATCACAAAAGGTGTTAAGCAAGGCTGCGTTATGTCGCCGTGGTTATTCAGTCTATACACGGACAATAATTGTATGCAAGAATTGGAAGAGGTGGGATTGGGCGCTAAATTGAATTATCTGAAAGCATGTTGCCTGTTGTATGCCGATGATGCGGAACCGATTTCTAACAGTATAGAAGATCTACAGTCTCTCGTGTCTAAGAGTCTAAGATGTACGAAGTATGTATGAATAATGAATTAATGATTAATGTAAGTCTTACTGAAGTCATGGTGTTTGAAAGAGAGAAAACAGGGTGCAAAATAGTTGTAAATGATGTATACTTGGAGCAGGTTGGTGAGTTTGTACAATATACATAAATATTATTTGATAAGTATATTTACGAGAGATGGGACGACTGATAGAGATATTGAAAGAATGCTGGAAACTCCGTTATTGGAGGACTAAACGCCGCTGGCGCTAACAAAAAAACTGTCCAAAGAAGCGAAGCTAGCAGTCCACAGGAGTGCGGGTACCTGATGTACGTAAATAGCAGTGAGGCATGGAACTGGCCGAGGAAGTATGAAAGTAGACTGAATGCTATAGAAATGAAATCCCGCGGCATATATGTGGTAAAACCATGTGTGATCGTTTGAGAAATGTGGAAATCCGCAAATAATGCAAGGCTGATTCCTTCGTAATGACAATGAATAAGATTAAGAAAGTTTTTTTATTTATGTGAATTTTTAGTGAGGCTATGGCATCCCCAATTGGGGTATCTTGTGGGGCTGAAGGTAGTGGAGAGGTGAAGAAGATGGGGAAGAGGAAAGTGGGGAAGTACCTAGCTATTCAGATTTGGTCACCAAACACGGCTAAAACCATTTCAAGCAACGTTTCAATTCTGAATGGTGGTCTTACGATACTGAGAGTATTTTCGATTCTGGAACGTGCCGCAAATATACTATAAATTGTTTTTATTGATTAAATTGTAAAATAACACAAATTTATAAAATAAAATTTATTTGTTAACTCCGGGATTCGATCCGCGAACTATGAATTGCAAATCAAGAGCCTTACCCCTCGACCACGGAGGCGATGGGGACCTTCCTCTGTTTCTTCTGCCAAACCCTTTGCTAGTGAATATGAGTTTCTCCAAGAGTCCTCAGTTTTGCGAGCAACGTACATTACATTAAAATAAAGATAAGGTATAAAATTTAAAGAAATAAACATGTTTGCACTTTGTAGTTCACACGCGGTAAAAGTGAAACCTTCAGAAAACAATACTTCGAGAGACGAGTATCAGGAGTAGGATAAATGTATTTGTCTCTTTTTAGTGTCGCTCGTTTCAATTTCATCGAGTTTCAAATCACAACGGTGCTAAAGAAGTTTCCATTTAAAAAAAAAGCACTTGAGTTACCAAGTATGCTGGCGTCTGGTACGTCGGTGTCCGCAGCTCTCCAAGTAACACAAAATTGCGAGGAATTGAGAAGCCTTTCTGTCATAGCAATTTATTGGAGTAAGTGTTTCGCACAATAGTAGTCACGATCCCCAGCAACAAGGAACCGAGTTATACATATAAATCTTCACAGAAGTTTAACATTAACTTTGAAATATGATAAATTGTTGAAATTCTGTGAAACAACCCGTCCATGTCCATGAACGTCGCGTCGTCAACAATGATTTTCGTCGAATGAACGTCATCGACAATAAAATTTCTTTTTGAAATTAAAATTAACCAATTACACCAATCAAAATCAATAAACGTCTAATAAGAAACACCGAAACTTTCCATGTTCCTTTCCAAAGAACAAACTTAACTTTGTCCCAACCTCTTGCGCGAATGTGTCGACTTACTCGTGCATACTCAACTCAAGTTCAGATTTTTCGGAGATGTCTGACTAATCAACTGGACGATCAATATTTTAACTTAACCCCTCAGGCCTCGAGCCTATTTTGTCAACCAGTCAAAATATTTTCGCTTTACAATATAATCCAAATAAATGGAATATTTCCGAATGCATCCAAAAACTAAAATCTGTTAAGCTGATGAAATGCGCTTTCAAATTTTATAATTCAAAATAAACTATCATTTTTGAAATTCAAAAATTTTTAACGCAAAATAAAAAAAGTTTAAAAAAAGGCTCACCTTACTTTTTTTCTAATCTGCAAAGGAATATATCACAGCACAAAAATTACAAAACTTTTTAAAACAAATATTTGTTTTAAAACATTGGTTATCAAAATTAATTGTGAAAATATGCAGATATCTAATCTATATCGATACTGATCTGAAAACTTTCTGACATTTCAGCATTGCTCATAGGAATGTCATAAAAATTATACACATGCACTGCATCTTCACTGCTTATCAGTTAATTTAATTGTTATACATAACAGTACCTTTAATTGTTATACATAATGTCGTTTTATACCTTTATTTCACTGCTTATCAGTTACTTTAATTGTTATACACAACAGTACCTTTAATTGTTATACATAATGTCGTTTTATACCTTTATTTATTTATTTGTGCACGCCCAATTAGGGCTTTTACGTACGATAAAATTAAGATACATTTGATATAATACCTACTAATATGATAATAAATTAGTTGTTATACATAATGTCGTATTATACCTTTAGTTGTTATACATAATATCATTTTATACCTTTAGTTGTTATACATAATATCATTTTATACCTTTAGTTGTCATACACAATGTCGTTTTGTACCTTTGGTTGTTATACACATAATATCGTCTTATTTTTTTTATTGTTCATATTTTTTTTTTATATGAATACTTCTGAAGCCAGTGCGACTATGGCATCCCCAATATGCCATATTGGGGTATGTTGTGAGGCTGTAGGTAGTGGGGAGGGGAAGGAGATAGGGAAGAGGAAGGCGGGATGTACCTGGCTATTCAGATCTGGTCACCAAACACGGCTAATGCCATTTCAAGCAACGTTTCAATTCTGAATGTTGGTCTTACACCAGGGCGATACTGAGAGTATCTTACACTCTGGAACGTGCCGCAAATATATCTACTATATATTATTTTAAATGAATATATTGTGAAATAACACAAATTAATCAAATAAAATTTATTCGCCACGCCGGGATTCGATCCCGCGACCTTCGGTGGGCTAGTCAAGCGCCTTACGACTGGACTACGCCGGCCGTCATCCGTTATACTGTTATACATCATATCGTTTTATACTATTACACATAACGTCGTTTTATGCCTTTAGTTGTTTTACATAATGTCGTTTTATACCTTTAGTTGTTATACATAATATCGTTTTATACCTTTAGTTGTTATACGTAATGTCGTTTTAAACCTTCATCTGTTACACGTAATGTCGTTTTATACCTTTAGCATAAAA
Source organism: Limnephilus lunatus (assembly GCA_917563855.2). NCBI lineage: Eukaryota > Metazoa > Arthropoda > Insecta > Trichoptera > Limnephilidae > Limnephilus > Limnephilus lunatus. The sequence continues at coordinate 4,987,642 of OU830599.1, forward strand.
ACATGACCTCATTTTATAGCTTTCGCAGTCCAAATCCGGATTATAGGAACCAAACCTCCAAAATATTTAAGATTATAGGTTTTATACTTTTTTACGTGAATACCGCAACAAGAGTCCCAACGACTCCAACCCCCCGGAGTCAGTGAGACTATGTATGGCATCCCATTTGGGGTATGTTGTGAGGCTGAAGATAGTGTGAAAGGGAATGAAAATGTGGAAGAATAATGTGGGGAAGTATCTGGCTAATCATATCTAGTCACCAAACACGGGTAAGGCCATTTCAAGCTACGTTTCAAATTTGAATGGTGGTCTTACACCAGGGCGATACTGAGAGTATCTTCCACTCTCGAACGTGCCGCAAATATACCTTAAAGTAATTATTATTTTTTTTTTTAATTGATAAACTAACGTTTTTTAAGACAAGATTTTTGTGCATAGCACAAAGGGTAACAATTATTATAAACTAGCTTTTACCCGCGGCTTCGCTCGCATGGTATTAGTGGGAAAATACTGGCATAATTATTGGCATAATTGTTATTATTCTTGCTTTTTTGTCTAATAAAAAATAATTATTGTTTAATAGAAAATTTCAAAATTTGAGAATGACATTTCGCAAATAAAAATTCTATTTTAGAAAATATTTAAATTATAGAAATTTATTTAAAGTACCTACTCCCCTAATTTATTCTGATGATTTCGCCTCAAGTAGGAATTAGTATTTTATTCATATTTGTATCCAGAGAAAAACCTAAAGAAATAACAAAATTACAGCCCACGTCAAATAATTACAAAGCAACGCTATGCTTTTCGTCCGGACAATAAACATTTTTAGAGGTAGGTAGATATTAACTATGACGCCAACAAAGCACTATTTTTAGGGTGAATTGCCTAATTTAAAAAAAAATCATTTTTTCCAAGGTAACAATTTGTTTGACGTTTGCAATAACTCGATTTTGTTAGGGACAGAAAACGTATGAAAAATAATTGCATAACGCTACAGCTTATTCATAACGCCAGAGCTTACCAATATATATAGCCCATGTTACTCGCAAATAATGTAGCTTTCGATTAGTGAAAGAATTTTTAAATTCTATTCGGTGTTTATTGCGTGAAAGAATAACACTCATCCATACAAACTTTCGCCTTTATAATATCTATAAGATAATAATTATCAGCCTGAGAGCACATGACCGGCAATCAGAAGGACACGGGTTAAAGTCCCGTTGGCGGCATGTATCTTTTCTCGGAAGAATTTTTCAATGTAGATGAGTGTTTCAGGCTGATAATTATTGCTTATAATAATTATACCTTATATTATTTTTAAATTGTGAAATAACACAAAACAGTAAAATAAAATTTACTTGCGCGCGCCGGAATTTGAACAAGCGACCTCCGAATTGGTAGTCGAGAGCCTTACCCCTCGACCACGGAGGCCGCCATTTAATTTCAGTGTGATGTTAATATCAAAATTATGTGGTTTTACTATTACTATATTATTCGTACTTCACGCAGACATTTAAAAGATGTCTCGACTAAAAATTGTTCGAAAATAGATTTTCCGAATGACAAAAAAACAGCTTTTGTTTGACCTTGTACTCGTATGCAAAAAATAAACTTGCTTGTGGAGCTTTCCCTCGTGTTCCCATGATGTGATAGCTCGTATCACACTAGGTTTCCATTTTAATAAGTACTAATCGATTTTGCAACTAATATCAAATTTTTAATGAAGTATTGTTTGGAAACTGCACCTGGAATGTCAAAAAACAGCATTTTAAACTTGTAACTTGAAGACGGAGTATTTTAAATCGTCATAAAATTTGTATTTGTCATCATAAAAATTATCGCAATTTTGTACTTAATTTTTTCGACCATAGAAAAACTGTGAAAACACCCTATTCACATTTATCTATGAAACGTAATATTAGGTATTGTGTAAGTACCTACACAAACACTGTAATTTGATATTCGATATTAAAATAATTAATAATTCCACTCATGTCCTCTTGGGATGCTGGGTCTCTTTAGGAAAGGAAGGAGAGGATGTTCTGGAGTGACGGCCGGATGAATCCATCCCTCCCATTGCGGTGCAAGGTGATGTTACAAGAGAGCCCTTTTTTTACATGAATACCGCACAAGAGACCCAGCTGCTCCGGTCTGGAGCCAGTGTGACTATGGCATCCCCTATTGGGGTATATTGTGAGGATGAAGGTAGTGGGGAGGGGAAGGAAACAAGGAATAAGAAGGTGGGGAAGTACCTGGCTTTTCAGATCTGGTCACCAAACACGGCTAAAGCTATTTTAAGCAACTTTTAAATTCCGAATGGTGGTCTTACACCAGGGCGATACTGAGAGTATCTTCCACTCTGGAACGTGCCGCAAATATACTATATATGAATAAATTGTGAAATAACACAAATTAATCAAATAAAATTTATTTGCCACACCGGATTCGATCCCGCGACCTTCGGAGTGCGAGTTAAGAACCTTTCCGCTGGACCTGTTCCGTAGCCCTGCTGGAGAGGTCAAAAGGTCTCCTTCAACCAGTCTCTCCCGATCCGGCCTGCCACGTAGTTGGTGGGCAGACGCATTCGCCGCCAAGACACGGACAAACCTCACCCCTTGAACCGGACATCCTTCTAAGACACCATGTCTAGCTTGCCACTTGGGGTCACCTATGGCAGAGGTGTTGGTTATCCAATAAATGGTTTCTGGGGCGGCGGTACCCATATCCGTCTTCCAAATTGTACAGAATCTGTAAATAAAAAATCAGAGGGTGTAATTCACACGCGGTAGAAGTGAAACCTTCATAAAACTAAAGTAGACAGGAGTGGGGAGGATACGAAGCACCGCACAAAGAGGAGACCGATTATACTACATCATCCTCTCGCAGACTAAAACCTATAGATGTATGTGTCTGTCTCTTTTTAACACTAAAGTAAACAAGAGCTACGAAGCACCGTACAAAGAGGACACTGATTATTCTATCCCATTTTCTTGCCGGGTAAATCCTATAGATGTATGTGTTTGTCTATTTTTAGTGTCGATTTTTCGTTTCATCGAGTTTCAAATCACAACGATGCTAAAGAAGTGTTCAGTTCAAAATATTAATATATCTGTAATAATAATAATAATCTTGTAAATAAACGCCGAAGAACAGAAATAAAAATGAAAATTATATTCCTGAAATATTTCAGAATCTGAAATAAAATCACAATCGCTACAATTTAGCGCTGATACGAAATTATCCCACCTGAAAACTGAAATTCCTGAAACGATATCTGATTCGAGTTCTACAACTGCTATGTGATTCATTCATGACCCTCACCCGAGTCCGAGGAAATGGGAAAGAGGAAGGGGGGGGGTCGGAACAGAAAACAGAACCAGTGGCGGGGAATACTGAATACTACAAGCAGTTCAGTCGCTCCGTTTTCAGTTCGGTTTTATCCGCGTTACGTTCTAGACGTGTGTTCGTACAAAGCCCACAGTTCGGTAAAAGCCGCCGCGATGGGAGGACGTGTTGCGAGAAGTGACAGAGTGTTGTGCGGTGTTTTGGTGTTGGTGACAGTGGCATCAGTTTTAGTGTCAGTGTCGTCGGCCTGCGCCCCCGTCTCAGAGGGGGCACGCCCCCGCAGAATGGCCCCCGATGAGTTTCCGGAGATATACAATAGTTCCCTGGACCACGATAAGGTTAGCAAACAAACAACATTACTCATAAACTTTACCTGTGTGATTCTTTATTTCCAGCTCAAACCTCAATTAATTTTATCAGAATTTTTTTATTATCTTGAATTATTTTAAAAAGTAGATTACGTTAGACGTCATGATATGTCATTTACGTATTGTAACGTAGAGCATCTTTTCCAACTTAACTTACTTTGTATTATGATTTATTTATTACAAACGCAATAGTTTTGTACTTAGTTTTTTTAATAGTTTTTTAGGTAGTTTTTCCTGGTGTAAACTTATTTCGCAATCTGCTTTTACGTAGATGGCGCTACTTAATTATTTTAGGGAAAAACCTTTGCAAGTTGTGCTGTAAAATACGTAAATAAGCAGTATGAAATTTGAATGAATAGTTTTGTCTGTATAACTCAATTCTTCTAAGAAAGGCATTCAAATACATACAATACAATAAGTACTATCAGTATCAGAATACGTCAGAAAAATAAATTAACCTAAACTAACCCATTTTTTAAAAAATGATACGAGACTACGATAAGTAAAGAATTAAAGTAAAGAATTTGAAATCAGTTTGAAACATTTAGGTTAGGTTAAGTGATAATTACTTACTTAACCTAACCTAGATTTTTATAAATCTTTCCGAACATACGTAAGTGCATATAGGTGCCTTTATTCTACGTGAGTTTTTTCGACACGTGTTTGTTTGGCGCCATTTACAAACATTATTTTAGTGCGCTGTACAGTAATATTTCTGATTACACGTGATAAAGATTTACCTACCTGTAATCAATCTATTCTAATTTATGGTATTTACTCGTGCCTCGAGTTAAAGTTGTTATTACAAATATAATATTCTATCAGGTGGTATTACTTTTAGAGAGATATTATTAGTAAGAAGAATTTATGAACTTGGCTAAACTCACACCTGTATTATTTTTTATCACGCTTAAAATCCAAATCTGTTTGAATTACGAATTGGTTTTCTTGAATTAATGAATGACATGGAATCTTAGATGTGGAAGTTAACCCACTTTCCGACGTCCGATCTAGTTGAAACTCGGCAGATAGACTCGTTGTTGAAGACAATGCATTCTATCGACTGCAATCACACGGAATTTTAATCATTTTTTCTGAAATTAAAATAAATTAAAGCACTAGAAATTAATGGCAGTATTAAAAATAAGAGTTTGGCAAGGTTGGTAGGGTGGTTGATTTCGATCAATGGGGAGGAAGGTTTAAACCTCGGTGAAATAGGATTTTTTTGTTAAGTTACTTCAAAAATAGTTAAAATTGTTTGGTTTAAACGCCATCGGACGTTCAGTATACAAACTAGACAATTTACTTCTAAAAAAAACAAAATGTATAGGCGTAGAATTTTTCTTGTAATACAGAATGTAAAAAAATCTTAAAAATCGGTACATAACGAGAAAATGGGGGAGAAAAATGAGGAATACAAAACCTCGTATTTATTTTGGTATTACCAGGGGGGAGGGGTAACATCGTCAGTGACAGTGACAGCAACAGTTTGGTGAAATACCTATTATTCATATTTCTCGGCCACAATGTTTCCTCTTAAAATCTGTATGAATTAGTAAAAACTCTTGCCTGATCTAAATCTCTAGCGTAAAACAATTTGCACAACTTTTTTTTCTTCCTTGAATTTATCGGGCAACAAATTATCTAACACAGTACAGTCTTACAGTTTCCACTATGAGCCAGAGAGCTTTAACATATTAATACCATTGCGAAGCTATAGAAAATATGTTATTCCGTTCGTCATATTTTCGATTATTGCTAAAAAAAGACTAGATTTAGACGGCGAAACTAACTAGGCAGTCATTTTCAATATTTATTAATATTTGTATGTTATTACAATAATTATACATTTTTTTAAGATGTTAAACAGATTTGTAATATGAATATAATAAAAGCCTTTCCTCACCATAAAGAGACGAGGCTCTTGTGGTGGGTGAGTGAATTCATGCTCAATTATGTTATCAATGTTATCATTTGAATAAGTGAATAATAATGTTGCAACTAATAACAATAGATGTGTAAGAAAAACTTATGATATAACAATAAACATATTTCAATATTTAAATGAACAGTTGTTTCAGGTAATTTTTATTTATTTTAATTTGGAATTTACGTTTATTTTTGATAATTTTTTGTTTTAATGGGAGTTTTTTGATATTATTTATACCTAGACGCAGATAGGTATTTTGGATGTGCTCGGCATTAAATTTTAGGATTTTAATATTGTTTTGATATCTTGCTGATATTGTAAAATGTTTTTTTTAGCTCTATTTCTTTGAAAGTTTGTAGTATTGAATATTTTTTATATATATGGTCTATTGTAGATACTTTGAAAATTGAAAAGATTTTTTCAGTAGAAAATGTAGATGGTTTTTTTTGAGAGGATTTAAAATAACATCGTAGGTTCCTCCTCATCCTATAATACCGTATTGTAATATAGATTGAACAATTGCATAGTACTTTGTTAGTCAACGTCATAGTTTAATGTCTCTTTTTTATTATCTACTCTTAATGCTAGGTAGATTTGTCCTTGCAATTACAATCGCATTATCAGCGTAAATACTTTTAGAAAGATATATATTATTATCAAGAAAAATCTTATCTACATTTAAGTACTTTATTAAATGTATTATTAAAATTGTCTGTTTTTTCCTGCTATGGGATTTGGAAACTTGACAATTTTTCTTCGTTATCATAATAGCATTTACCTACAAATTTATAAGTGTCTAGTGTCGAAGTGAATTCATTATTCTCCGATGTTATGTATTTGCTTTACTTGTTGACAACACTTTTCATTTTACTTTTCTTGACAAGAGAATTTTCGTATTAATTTGAAGATCGTCTCAAATGTCACTGCCAGATGTTTCTAAGTAAAAAATATAATCTACTCGAATCAATCATCTATGTATATAAAAATGATTTTTTCTTTGTTTGTCCCTAATGCGTTCGTAAACCATTCATCCGATTGCTATGAAACTTTGGTTATTTGTTGTGCGCACGCCCACGATGGTTTCTATATATACTGGTGAGCACTGGCGTTATGAAATAAATTTTTTTGCATCGTTTTGATTTGAAACTCGATGAAACGAAAAATAGCGACACTAAAAAGAGACAAATACAAACATAACTGCATACTCTGATTTTTCCTATACCATTCATCTGATTGCGTTGGATTATGACAAATCCCGCCTGGAATGACATTTGTATACAAAATTTTCTATAGGTGGCGCGCGAGTTGCTTGAAAAATGCGTGTATTTCATATAGTGCAGCGGCAGGGAGTGAAGGACGGATGGAGTGAGGAATTCGGGAGGAGGGAGTGGAACGAAGGAGGGGGGGGGGGTAGCAGGGGGTAAATTTTGGAAAATCCATGCTTCTCACGTGGACAACTGTATTTGGCGTGCTCATGCGTCGGAAAAAGATAAGAACATATTAAACATCCAAAATCACTTCAATAAACAAAATTAAAACTTGAACACTTTATTTCTTTGAGTGGCATTGGAACGCATGCCGGGTACTCGCTAATATAAAATATTACAAATTTGTATTTATGACTTTAAATAATATTCTGTCTGCATTGTCATTTCTTGCTAACATTGCATTCATTATTTGGGCCCCTGTATTCCCACCCCACCCTTCATATCTTTTTCCAGAACTTCTTCTCCTTCCTTTCCCTAAAAATACCCTCCACACAGCATCTCCAAAGATAGCATAGGTCCTGAGATTAAATAAATTTTATCAGGACCTCCTGTATGGAAGTTAATGTAAAAAAAACAATATTATATATTATATTGTAGGAATAGTAGATACCTAGAGTAGGTAAAGTGCGACTCGAGTGTTTCTTCCCTCAAATATTCCTTCCAGTGTATCAATCGTTGATGGATTTTTGAAATGTACTTTAAAAAAAATTGTGGTAAGTAATTGGATATCGTTTACCGAGAAAACCCGCGCTTTTGCTCGAACCTCATTACAATTCGTAAAATCGTGTCAAACTGATAACAGTTGCGATTCGCAGATAAATAATTATTTTGCGATAAATTCTTCCGAAATCAAATCAAATCTAGATTTTGCTTCCGACCCATTATTTTCCCTGATAACTAAAAAAAATAATCTTCGGGAATTTTTTATGAATTATTTTTACAAGAAGCGGTAAAAAAAAGGTGAGGTGACAATAATGTATTATAATACACTAGCAGACCCGGACACACGTTGCTGTGGCTAACGAAATACAAAGCCACGCCATTACCCAACCTTTATAACCAACGCCATCTGTTAAATCATATCCCCACCGCCCGCTTGCCAGCACGCTCCCTTTATTTATATATTTCAACCAATTTATACAAAACCTTGACAAATTATATACCTTAAAACCTTCCTCATGAATCACTCTATCTATTGGTGAAAATCGCATGAAAATCCGTTGCGTAGTTTAAAAGATATAAGCGCACAGATAGCGGGAGCGACTTTATTTTATACTATGCAAAGATTAGTCTAATAAAATATGTATTTGTTTATATTTTTTCGTTATCAGTAATATTAGTTAAAAACTTTAGGTGAGCCATTTTTAAAACTTTCTTATCTTTGCAAAAAAAAAAAATACGTGTTTAAAAAAAAATATATTTCAAATTATAAAATTGTTTTGTAGTGTTTTTTATTACTGTTAAAAACAGTTTTTAGTTTTCGGATATGTTCAGAAATATTCCATTTATTTGGATAATATGTTGACCCTCTGACAATATATGGTCGAGACCTGAGGGGTTAACAGTACAATTTTCTCGTCAATTATACCTACCTTAATTAAGTTTCGTTATCAACACAATATGGGACCATTACGCTGTATTCGATGGTAGTACGATAATTTTATTATTATTGCCAACTGTTTTATAAAATTTTATTTGATTAATTTGTGTTATTTCACAATTTATTAATTTAAAATAATATATAATCTATTTGCGGCCCGTTCCAGAGTGGAAGATACTCTCAGTATCGCCCTGGTGTAAGACCACCATTCAGAATTGAAACTTTGCTTGAAATGGCATTAGCCGTGTTTGGTGACCAGATCTGAATAGCCAGGTACTTCCCCACCTTCCTCTACCGTATCTCCTTCTCCTACACACTACCTTCAGCCTCACAACATACCCCAATTGGGGATGCCATAGTCTCACTGGTTTCAGACGAGAGCAGTTGAGACTCTTGTGTGGTATTAATATATAATGAAAAAAATCTGTGAATGCGTAATTCTACGCAGGTAATGTGAAATAATACAAACAACCCGGGCGTAGCGTGTTCGATTCCTCGGCTGGTTAAATCCTCCATCACGACACAAGCAAAATTTTCCGCTTAGTGTAGTGGTAGTCGGAGATTTTCAAACATTGTTGGGTTATTCCAAATATATTTAAATGTAAGAGATGTGCTTTTTTTACATGAGCTCCACACAGGAGGCTCTGAGGAAAATAATTTCCCTCAGGGCCTATGTCATCCTTGGGGATGATGTGTGGGGTTTTTTTTAAGGAAACGAATTATAGGAGATTTCTGGGAAGGAAAAGGGTTTAAGGGGTGGGTAGGAATGTGGTTTTCAGTGTGTCCTGGTCATCCGCCTCCAAGGCCTAGACAAACCTCACCCCACGTACCCGGGCATTCCTGCTAAATCACCAAACGTAGCGAACCACTTGGAGTGACCCATGGCAGAGGTTTTGGTTATCCAATAAAGGTTCCCGGGGCGGCGGTACCCATTCCCGCCTCCCAAATTTAAATCGGCAGTTTTTACTGGGTCGTCCTTGTGTCGCCGATATTGTTAACCAATACTACTGCACACCTTAAAAAAATCAACTAAATTCCGTATTCAAATTAGGACCATTAGACCGTAGTCCGCCGACAGTCAGGCGGACATCTTAGCATATCTCCTCATATTTCAATAACCTTGGGTTATTCGTAACCCGGGAACGTTTGTCTTTCTTAAAAAAAAACTAATTACATTTATTGGAACTTAATTATTGCACCCTTCTAATGATCATAGGAAACACTGTTACTTTATGATCGTTTCATCACAATTTCCCAATAAATTTCCAAATTTGCTGCATGTGAATGAAACAATGTTGTATACTTTATAGTACAGGTTCTCCTCTAGAGTTAACTGCCCAGTAAAATTCCGAGTACCTTCTCAAACGCCACCTTCAAGTCAAAGATAAGAAGGTAATTTCTGCTTCCACCAACTTAATTCTCCACTTTCACCAATCTTAACTCATTTCCTCTCCTCCCTCCACCCTTTGGCTTCGGCGCTTGAAGTCCATTAAATTTTAATTTTACGACCTTCGCACTACGCCGACGAAAGCGCTAATTTTATTTGCATTTTCATTTTCAAGCCCGGTTGGAAAAAATAAATTATATTCATATATATACCAATGTGAATAGAAAATGAAAGACATGGTTTTTTGAGCTCTCGTAACATTCGAATTCATCACCAATCGGCATTCATCGCCATTTTGATATGTGAACGGTAGTTAGTTATCATGGAAGAAAACAGGGTGTAACAGCACGCATAGTACGCGTCAAACTTAAATGGCGATCTGAACTTGATACGATCCATTCTCGCGCAGGTACAGTTACTTTACTGACTTTACAATGAACGCAAGCGAAATAGAAAGATGCGTAAAACATACGTGCGACAGAGAAAGGCGAGGGCAGGGTGGCATCAGTAGCGGTCCGTGAGTTTTCAGTTAGCTAGAGTACTAAGATTGAAAAATACGACTTTATTGATGTTGTTGTAGCTGAAAATGAATTTTATTTTTTTTTTTCATTTCAACTTTTTGTATGAAGATTTTCAGAATTCACTCAGTTAAGGGATGCGCCGCATCCACAAACTGAAAGATCTTCATACAAAAATTTTGGAAAAAAATAAAATTCATTTTCAGCTGCAACAACATCAATAACGTCGTATTTTTCAATGTTATCACTCTAGCTCACAGAAAACTATTTTCTTCTTATAAAGTTGGTAAAAGAAATCTTAAAAATCTGTTCAGTTTTGGAAAAGAATTTTTTTATTTTTTTTATTGTTTTCAAGATACAATCCCGTTAAACCACAATAAAGCAGTTTGTCAACAGGATGTTAATGGTCAATTACAATTTAAACATACATACATACATATTATTATTAATGAGGAATACAAAACCCCGATTTAGGTACTAGCTGGAGTACCCGGCTTCGCTCGCGGAGCTGGCAAGATCTCCTCTTTTACGTTTGGGCATTGTATAAAATATAAATCAAATCAATTTTTTATTAAGAAATACACTAAGTACATTTTACATACTTTCGATTGTATTCTGTCACTGTATCACTTTGATTACTCAGACTTCATTGTTTGTTTTTATTCACTCACTGCATTTCACTCATAAGAAACTGACGTTCTAACCACGACGGATTTTGCTTCATATACTCCTATCAACGGGTAGCCTCACCCATACAAAAAAGGCTTCGAATGGTCCGCAATGTTCCAGAATGTTCTGAAATGTTCCACAATTATGTTCCCGATTCCACAACATTCCAGAATTTTCCCGGCATATTCAGGAATGTTTTAGAATGCTCTCGAATACTCCTTAATGTTCTGGACTTTTATAGAAATTTAGAAGGCGAAACTTCCAGCCCTTATATCTTCAAAAGCAAGCCCTTCAGGTAAAAACGGGAACCTTCTTCATGGATGAGGGATAGAGGCCTACCAAACCATATAACTCCCTTGATCGTACCGGAACTCGTTTCTGAGTTTTAGCGGGACGCACACAATTTTCTTTTATAATTTACTAGCTGGTAACCGGCATGCGTTGAAATGCCATTCAAAGAAATCTGCATGTTCTTTCCCGTGCGTCCCCGTTCCCTTCCACCTTCCCCGACTTCCCACTCCCTCGTCTCTTCCCTCTTCACGAACCCCACCTCCCCCCTGCCTTTCCTCCCTGCCGCTAAAATATATAAAATTCACATATTTTCATTTACACAAATTTCATAACGCCAGAGCTTGCCATTATATACAGCCTATGTTACTCGCTGATAATGTAGCTTTCTATTGGTGAAAGAATTTTAAAAATCGGTTAGTGGTTTAGGTGTGAAAGCGTGACAAACAAACACACGCACTTTCGCATTTATAATATTAGTAAGGATATTGATATTATATTTATTATCAGCCTGATGTGGAGTTGTCCCTTTCACTCAGTATTCGGGAAGGTATCAGCGACAGTTAAGATTCTGGAAAATACCTTTTATTAAAATTTCTCAGAGACCGTGTCTCCTCTTAGGATTTTTCCGCATAGTAGATGTATACAGATGTCTCGAATTTAATTTTACTTACTTCCGACGGCCACTCAGCTCTTGGAGAACTTTATTTTATTTATTTACCGCCATTATTTTATGTTATGCCGAGATGTTGCCACATTATATTATTCGATTTTACTTAATTTAAAGAAAAAAACGGACAGAAAAAAAAAATTGTTTGCTTTTTTAAATGTTATTATCGCAGTCCAACCGTCTGGAGCCAGTGAGATTATACCATCCCAAATTGGGATATGTTGTATTGTAGAAGATAGTGGGGAGTGGAAGGAGTTGGGTTAGAGGAAGGCGGGGAAGTACGTAATTCGGTAGGCGGTTATAGGTACCGCCGCACCATAGTGGTTCGCTACGTTTGGTGACTTAGCAGGGGTTTCCGGGTTCATTAGCGATGGATGCGTCTGCCCACCTGCTGCGTGGCGGGCCGGACCGAGAGATACCACTTGAGGGAAGCCTTTTATCCTCTCCAGCCGCCTAAATAATAAGCCGATAATAAAAAAGGAAAATAGCGCATTCGATACTTTACATTGTAATCATTGACGGCCGGCGTAGTCCAGCGGTAAGGCTCTTGACTCGCACACCGAATGTCGTGGGATCGAATCCCGGCGTGTCTAATAAATTTTATTTGATTAATTTGTGTTGTTTCCCAATTTATTAATTTAAAATAATACATAGCATATTTGCGGCACGTTCCAGAGTGGAAGATAATCTCAGTATCGCCCTGGTGTAAGACCACCATTCAGCATTGAAACGTTGCTTGAAATGGCATTAGCCATGTTTGGTGACCAGATCCGAATAGCCAGGTACTTCCCCACCTTCCTCTTCCCTACCTCTTTCCCCTCCCCACTATCTTCAGCCTCACAACATACCTAACCCAATTGGGGATGCCATAGTCTCACTGGCTGCAGACGGGAGCCGTTGGGACTCATTATAAAATATTCATATTCACGTATGTATAAAAAAAATCTATATTTTACGTCGTCATCATGTTAAAAAATATATATTGTGCCTTTTACATTTTATTTGTGTATATTAAAAAATTATCTCTTTGGTGAAACAAAACATTTGAATTAATATTCAACTAATTATTCTGCCTGGGGGAATTTGAAACAAATCGTTATAATTATAATTCCATTTAAAAGTTTAAATGAGTTATAATTTTAATCTCGCATTAGTCGTGTTCCACTTTTGTGTACATCAAAGTTTGCAAAGGTACCAATATAATACTGGGATTCCATTGGAAATGAATAAAGCGAAACAGTAAATGTAAATTAGTTATTTGTGAATATATTATTACTTACAGGTGAGCCAAAGTTGAACGCGCTCTTGTGAACATGTTATGAAATATTTTATAATTAGAATAATCTTCGGTAAAAATTGGCATCTATTTTCCTCCCTCGTGTAATCCCTTCCTCCAGCCCCTCCCTTAACCTGCCTCGCAACACTGCCTAAACGGGGTGGTGAAATAGTTCCCCTGTCTTTTCCCCTGGCACTCTTGATGATTGCGATGATTTTCGAGAATATTCTGTTCCAGCTTGTTTTAACGCAAAATAGAACGGTATAAGAAGTCGGGGGCGCCTGACGAAGGCAAGCATTCAGTCGGGCCATATCAACATAACCAAAACCTCTGCCATACGTCACCCCAAGTGGTTCGCTACATTTGGTTACTCGTCAGAGGTGGCCGGGTTCATGGGGTGTGGTTTGTTGGTGGCGGATGATCTGGACACACTGAACCACATATTCCTACCCACCCCTCATACCTTTTCCTTCTCAGAACTTCCTTTCCTTAAAAATACCCCAACATATCTCTAAATACGACAGGCGACAGGCCCTGAGGAAAATTATTTTCCAGGGGGTCTCCTGTGTAGAGCTAATGTTAAAAAAGTATGCATGTGACGATGTATGAATGATCTTTGTGATTCATCCTGTCTGTCTACCCCTGCGGAGAGAGGTTGTAATTGTTGGTTAGTTGTATTTTGTACTACCAACTTGAAAAAATAAAGCATATCTAATACGTATGTAACACTAACAAGCAACTAACTACAAATACAACATTATTTGTTGAAACAAAAAAGCTTATTATACTAAGTAACTAAACTCAACAGTAAAATACCACTCTCATTTAAAAACCACAACAATATTAAAACCCTTAAATATCATTTTTTTTTAAGTATGTTTATTCAGTTTTAATTTTACAATATTTTATTTTACAAATCTTACGAAACTGATCAATCAGTTTGATTGTAAGAAATCTCTCATTTTTTCTAATTAATTAATACAGTTTTTTCATAGTAAATACTAAATATAATACTAATTATTATTGTGGTGCAAAATTGATTTTCTTGAAAATTGAAAATCCATTTTCAGGCTTGTAAAAAATCGAAAACACGCACAAAGGTAGTGGTACTCAGTACAACGTAACTTTTACAGAAGTCAAGTTATGGCGCTGAAATTTGAAGGGAAGTGTCATGACGGATGTGGAAACCTAAGAAAGAAAAAGAATTTCAATGGGGTGACTGGACAGCGTCACACGGCGGCCGATCTTAAGTCTTTTTGATCAAGCTGATGTTTATATTTATTTCATACTATTAAATATTATTTTGTAAATAAAATCCGCAGCAAGGAAAGATCCCAGTGAGAATATCATTATCTCCATTTATTTAAAAAAAGTAAGATAATAAAAAAATCATTATTATAAAATATATCTACTTATTGTACTTTGGAAAGCTTAAGTTGAATAGGCTTCTTTCGTTTTTCGTTGGGAAAATGATATGTTCATAATATTTCTTCGTCCGCCATAACAAGGCGGGCTTAAAAATACTAATAAATAGATGTTAGGTAGGTACCTCATCATACTTTTTTTTTTCATAAACAATAAAGATAAGCAGTTTCATTGGTCCTCGTACATTTAACCTTCTACCACTACAAACTCAAATGATAAATAAAATGATAAAATATGTAAAAGAAGTAAAATTATGATTGAATAATGTAGATATTGTAACGCTTTTTCTATAAATTTATCCATCCTTCTACAACTCACTTTCTGTAACTTTCTAAACTGTAGTACAATATGTTTTCTGTTTATTTATTTTTTTATAATAACTAAAAAAAAAAATAAAAAAAATTAAAAATCAGTATGTTTTTCTCCATATTTTTAATTTTATTTTTATAATAGCTGGAAAAAACCTGTTTCACTTTTCTACCTATATAATACTAAATTTTGAACTTTTTATACTAACTTTATATTTTATGTTTTTTTTAAGACCATTTTATACTTTGGGTACCTACTTGGAAATATAGTATTTTGTTTTAATATTACCCACACTCAGGCAGTGCCTTAGTGGGTTTTCATTTCTTGTTCATACTAATTGTTATTATATATTATGTTATTATATAATATTTGCTATTATACATTATATGTACAAAGAAATGGGAATAAATAAAGTAAAAAAAAAGATATTTCAACAAAATGTTGTTGCTATTATTATGTACTTCATAATCCTTATCAGAAGTTTTTCCAGATAACGTCGTGAGTCCATAACTCATGACAATTGGATATTTTTTCACCTTGTAATTATACTGATTTGGGTAGAGTTGGAGCACGTACGAGTACCAGTAGGTAGGTAGTAAGATTGTAGGTTTTTGTCTGGTGATTCAGAATGGAACTGCAGAACAGTAAAATATCAAATGCCTTACTTTATGATTTTTAAAATTTATTTTTATTATCTCCACACAAGATGCCCTAAGTAAAATAATCTCCATCGGGGTCTATATTGTCTTAGGGGATAATGTGTGGAGGGTCTTTTTAAGGAAAGGAAGGAGAGGAAGTTCTGGGAAGGAAAAAGGTATGAGGGGTGGGTATGGAACTGGGAGTCAGTGTGTCCAGGAGTGATGGACGTATGAAACCATCCTTCCGACTGCGATGCAAGGCGATGGGTCGAGAGCCCGGCTGGAGAAGTTAAAATGCCTTTCTCAACCAGTCTCTTTCGATCCGGCCCACCACGCAGCAGGTTTTTATGCAGAGATTTTGCAAGGAGCAGTGTAATGGACTTTTATCCGAAGCTGCAACACGAAAAATTTGGTTTTATCCATGGTTTTTGACTGTAGCTAAAACAGTGAGCTTTGAAACCAAGGGTTCTTACCCGGAGATGGAGCAAGAAACAATGGGTTTTTGCACGCAGCTGGAACAGGGAGCTGTGGATAGATAGCTTTTTATTCGCCGATTTAGAACGGATCAGTAGATATATGGATTTTTATATTAAGTTAAGCATAATTCAGAATAACTTTAATTGATTTATATTTCTACGAGAACATGACCTTTTCGGATATAAAAAGAAAAATAAAAAGCCTTTTATTTCTTGCAAATAGGTATGTTACAGAGTTATGAAAGTTAGAAAATGTATAATTAATGCTATTTACGAAAAGTTAGTAGGTATCTTAAATTATTCGTATTCAAGAACCTCTCTCTCAGGCGAAGGTGAAGGCCTCCTCTAAAGAATTCCGTTTATCTCTTGTTTTGTTCGTAGGGTTAAGTATTTACTGTATTTTTGAGGAAGTTTAGAATTTCTTCTTAAGAGGGTTTTGGTCTTGATCTTCCACATATGTATATTTATCGTAAACCCACTGCTTTAATTGAACGTCGAGGTTTTTCCGAAGGGAGCGATGGAGCATGGGTTTCCGCTAAGATTTAGCATAAACCGAAGCGAATAATTATTGGATGATTTTTATAGCGCCATTTTCGTGAGAAAATCACCTCAAGGGCGCTTTATAAATTCATTTATACATTTAATCTATACCTATATACTACAAGTGGCTTATATTATAACTAAGATTGACAACTAATGACTTACAACTAAGACTTCTATGACTAGTGATTTAGAACTATACTTATTTTTATAACCGAGTTTGTACATGTAATTGCAAGCCATAATACAATACGAAACGAACAGAGCAGTATTGTTACTGCTCTATTCGTATTATGACCTGCAACTCTCTTAAAATTAGTTATTTACGACTAACATACTTATTTACATTTATAATCACATATTGTTATGATTACTGTCATAATACGAATAGAGCAGTATTGTTACTTCTCTATTTGCATTATGATTTGCAACTGTCTTATAATTAGTTATTTACGACTAACATACTTATTTACGTTTATAAACACATTTTGTTATGTTACTGCCCGTGCTGTCAGTGTAAGTCATGAAAAATATTACAAAAAAAAAAAAAAAAGTTTTGCATAATAAGTTGTAATATAGTGTCAAAAGAAGCGTAACAACGTAAAAGCTGGTAATGAAGATACATCAATCTAGGTAATTCCCATGGACTGAGTAATGAAATACTACTGAAAGAATGAAGTTATTTTTCGGGATATGATAATGTGAAAAGGTGAGTTTTGAGCTTTGCTCTGAACTCAGATGTACTGTCGATCTTTCGCAAATGTGAAGGGAGTTTGTTCCAAGCTGTTGGGCCTGCTACTGCAAAAGCCCGGTCTCCGAAATTGGTATTGGGATTGCGCATAGGCACTGAGAGTCTACCTATGGCTGTTGAAGATGCTGATCGAAGGGTTGCTTGCCTAGTATTGACATCATTCGGAATGCACAGTTCCGACAGGTAGGGTGGCGCCATGTCGTTTAGTGCTTTAAAAACCATCCAGCAGAGTTTGAACTGAATTCTCTCAGGACACTTAAGCCAATGAAGGTTCCGCAGATGTTGGGAAATGTGAGAATATTTGGAAACGCCGGTTATCAGTCTCGCTGCAGCATTGAAAACTGACTGAAGTTTATCAGTATACATTTTAGGGAGATTTGCATATATGCCATTGCAATAGTCAAGTCGCGATACTACGTAAGAGTTTACCAACATCTTTGTGGCCTTAGTCGGAATACTTCTCCTTATAGATTTGATTTGGCGCAGGTGAAAGAATCCCGCGCTTACTGTTTTATTAATCTGGGATTTAAGGGAAAGATCTTGGTCTAGATGTACACCTAGGAGTTTGACGCCATTTTTAGGGATGATGTTACAGCCAGAAGTAATGAGAGGAGATTTGTCTAATAATGACTGACGCTTTTTTGTTGCTGTCCAGAGAAATTCTGTTTTGGTTGGATTTAGTTTTAGTTTGTTCGAAGACATCCAGTCTGTTATGGCAGCAATGCATTTAATGGTAATATCTTTTAATCTATCTCTCTCATTCGGTGCGCAGTAGAAATAGATTTGCTGATCGTCAGCGTAGCAATGGGAAAGAAGTCCGAATGATTCTATTATTTTGGCAACATCGTTGATGAACAGAATAAAAAGTAGGGGTCCCAGAACTGAACCCTGGGGGACTCCAGAAGTGAGGGTTACAAAGGGAGAGTTTTTACCACCGGCTTGTACAGATTGTGTTCGGCCACAGAGGTAGGATTTTATCCATTGAATAGTTTCACCACCCAGTCCAAAGGTTTTTTCCAGTCTTTTGATGAGAAAATCGTGGTCGATGGTATCAAATGCCGCACTCAAATCTAAAAATGATAGCAAAGCTAACTTACCTGACTCATTTGCAAGCATTAAATCTGACAGCACGCGCAATATGCCTGTCTCTGTAGAATGGTACCTCCTATAAGCTGACTGGTACTTTGATAAGAGTTCATTTTTGGCCAGATGGGCAGTCATCTGCCTGATTACAATTTTTTCAAGAACTTTTGAGATAAATGGTAAATTGGATACAGGGCGATAATTACTTAAATCTACAGAATCTAATTGGGGTTTCTTTAAAATTGGGGAAACTAGGGCTTTTTTGAGTAGTTGGGGCACCTCGCCTAAATCGAAAGTTTTGTTAAAAAGGAACACTAGGAACGGCACTACATGTTTTAGACACTTTTTGAGTAGCCACGTTGGAATTGGGTCTAATGCACATTGTTTGTTCAGAGAACTAGACACAATTTTGGTGACTTCCTCCAATGTTGTGTGTTTGAACTTCATCAGAAATTCGCCGCTGTAGGTGGTGAAATTAGGTGGAGGAGCAGACGCCGTCGTTGCTCGGATATTTTGGATTTTTTCTTGGAAAAAGTCGGAGAAATCCTTCGGACTGAACGCGGCTGTAGTTGAGTTTTCAGACTCACCCATGACAGTTTTAAGCGAGTTCCAAAGTCGCTGGGGGTCAGAATCTTCCCCCTCAATCTTCGCCGTCCAGTACTCCGACCTTTTTCTTCGAATTGTCTCCCTGTACTCCGATTGCGCACTAACCCAAGCTTCCCTTTGGTCGGATAGTTTTCCGCTCCGGAAAATCCGCTCAAGTCGGCGCATGGTCCTCTTCTTTTCCCGGCATTCTGCATCAAACCAGGAATCAGACTTGCGAACAGCACAGGTTTTGGTCGAAAAGGGGGCATGTTTGTTTATAAGAGCACTTAAGGTACCATTATAAATTTCAACTAGACCGGATGTCGAAGTGACATTGCTATTTAAATCGTATTTCGCTAGAGTGGATGACTTTAGCTCTTCCTCGAAGAGATCAAAGTTGAACTTTCGCCATGCTCTGCGTTGGGTTTCTTTCCGAAGACGTATCACGTAACAATATGATAATGGGTTTTTCTGGAACACGGATCAGTGCTGCAATGAGTTTTTATCTGGAACTTTATCACGAAGCCGTGGTTGTTTTGGTTTTTTGCCTGTACCTGAAGCACACAACAATACAATAATTTTAATCTTAAGTGGTTATTTCATTACGATGATTTAAAATATGCATAAAGCATTTAATTATCTGAATACGGTAATTATTTTTGCCTCCAGGCAACAATGCTGTCTACGCCGCTATACAATCTTGTTTCTGAAATTGAATCAACAGATAAGAAGCCCGCTATCAATAACATAAAATTATTGACAACATGATCCATAGTTTATTATTTGGCGCCAATACGCCTCCAACAAATTGCTTCAATTATCATTTTTCAAATATTTATTATTTTTATCATTCACTGCATTTAATGAACCAATAAACTCTTTGACGTCTATTGCAAATGTTTTTACACATATTTTTGTTATTGGTTTACTTCAAATAAGAACTGGTGGCTAATTCCTAATTCAGCATGCTGCGGAGATTTGATAGTGTTCACTTTCTTTATACCATGCGGATGTGATGAGATTGATTTCAGTGGTGTGAATGATTTTTTTGATAGCCCTAACATTAGGCTCCAACTTCTCACCGAATAAAAGGCTTTATAACAATATTGTGACAAGCCATTTCAAATTACGAGCGTAAGTTGAGAGTTATTCAATCTCATATAGCTTCTCATTCCCGCATAGCTTCGTCCCTTACTAATTAGGAGCGAGGGATGCTATTGGTTAGATGCCACAGATGGTCTGACCGATATAACCTCATGTTTTAACTTTAGAAAGTTAAGTTGCCTTCCAGTCCCACCCGCGCATCTTCAAGGAAAAATGGCTGGACTGAAAGACTTTCAGCTAACCCAGAGTGAATACTCGTAACCCTTTCGTTAAAAGGTTTAACGAGCTGTTGAGGGAACAATTAGTTTCCTTTGTTTTTTTATTGTTAAAGTACCCATAAAGTTATTGTTATAGTTGTGTACTGGTTTAGTATTATTGAACTGTGTCATACCTGCAAATTGATTGTGTCGTGTTCGCGCTTAGAAGCTGCAGACACGTATCTACATAAGCTCCCGGATTTTAATTCTCTTAACGGGGTAGTTTTTATACTAGTTTTCTGAAAGTGCGTCCTTATAAGTGAAATAACAAAATTGTTGTGTTTTTTATGTTAAAATAGTTGTATAGTGTAAATTCTAATAGATATGATAGTTTTAAATATTGAAAGTTATAGTTTCATTCAAAAACATTTTAACAGACTTAACTTTCTGTAACAGTGCAGTGTGCAGTGTGGTTTGACAGATGTATGCCACATGTTTTGCTGCCGGGGTGGACCGATGACCGAAGGTTACCTCTTGTTTTTTGTGAGAACTGTTTCGAAATGGGTCGTAAGGTCGTAAATCATGATAAGGTATACTTTGGACGAACTGTACGCTTTACGACCCTTACCGTTAATAAACAATAATATTAGTGACAATGGTATTAATAATGTCAATTACAATAGAGTGCTTCTTCCCCAACGGAAAGGAAGAAAAAGAGGCTGTAGAGCCGGGAGAAAGGTTAGATTGGTTAAAAACCTGCGGTTAGCACAAACCAGGAACTTGCGCCTGCCTAAGTCTCTAACTGTTGCTGCTTGGAATGCGAGATCGATTGCCAAGAAACACGAAGATATTGTGGATTTGATAAGTGACAAAGGTATTCACATTTTGGCGCTATCGGAGACTTAGCATGAAAATGCTGACTCCTACTCCATCAAAACCCTTCGGTCAAGTGGGTTCTCGGTGTATGAAGCTGCAAGGCCGATCAAAACCGATACAACTAATATATATATATTTTACAAATCACGGGGGGATTGCAATTGTAGCGCAAAGTGGTATTCGCTTAGACAGTATAGGGATACGTCAGGTGTATACCACTTTTGAGTTTGTCGGCTGCAAGGCTTCTGCTAATGGCGCTTCCCTCGTGATAATTTCCATCTACCGTCCCGGGTCAGTTACAGCCACTGCAATTTTTTTCAATGAATTTCGATCTCTCCTAGAGTGCACCTCCAACTATAATTGCGACGTTATCATTCTGGGAGATATAAATATTCACTTGGAAAAGAAAACCAATCCCTTGACAATAAAATTTAACAAAATTCTACGTGACTTCGGCTGCGACCAGTGGGTGAACTCACCTACTCATGACGCGGGAGGTATACTAGACGTAGTAATTTCTCGGGTCGGGTTTCCCCCGAATAGCGTGGATGTTACTGACATTGGACTCTCGGATCATCGTCTCGTGACATCCGGTTTTGCCTTCGATCCTCCAAAATTGGAGTTCAAATCCGTAATCTCAAGAAATTGGAGAGAATTCGATTTCGAGGCTTTTTGCAACGAATTAAAAGCGTCGCCTCTCTGTGATAAGAAAAAGTATAGCGAGAGCCAAGTTGAAGAGTTAGTAACACTATATAATTCTACGCTAAGGGCATTACTCGATAAAAATGCTCCTTTCACAGAGAAGGTCTGCCGCATTAGGAATTGCAGCAAATGGTTCGATGCTGAATGTCTTCAAAAGAAGAGGGAAATGCGGAAACTTGAGCGGATGTATAGACGAAATCCGACTCTCGGCAATCGGCAGCTCTGGATTGCCCAGCAAAACGTATATAAAGAAGAAATCACACAGAAAAAATCGAACTTTTGGTGTGACCAAATTGAATCAGAAAAGGACCCGCGAAAACTCTGGCAGAATATAAAGACATTGTCTGGAGAGAACAACATCAAGGTCGATTCCTCCCTTGAAGCGAACAGCTTTGCAACACACTTTCGAAGTAAGGTTGAGAAAATTCGGGACCTCAGTGTGGAAGGATCGCCTTCTGTCACATCACCAAGTCCGCTCTCTGGAGACTTCACTACTTTCGCAGCAATAACAGAAGAAGATGTGACGCGTGCTGTGAAGTCTTGTCCAAACAAACAATGCGCACAAGACCCCATACCTACCTGGCTTTTAAAACAATGTCTCCCGGATATAGCGCCTGTAATTACCGCAATTATCCAGAAGTCACTAGTAAATTCACTTGTACCGGGAATACTTAAAAAATCAATTATAACTCCGATTCTAAAAAAACCAAACCTTGATACTGACAATTCGGATAATTAC
Organism: Limnephilus lunatus; assembly: GCA_917563855.2. Classification (NCBI taxonomy): domain Eukaryota; kingdom Metazoa; phylum Arthropoda; class Insecta; order Trichoptera; family Limnephilidae; genus Limnephilus; species Limnephilus lunatus. Next base: position 5,010,389 of record OU830599.1, read on the forward strand.
AGGCCTATATCCAACCTACCATTTCTATCAAAACTGCTTGAGAAAATCGTTGCCAAACAATTGGTGGGGTACTTGAACTCCGCTGGTCTATTTGCCAAAAATCAATCCGCTTATCGACAGTTTCATTCAACAGAAACTGTTCTTTTGCGGGTAATTTCAGATCTGATCATCGGGATGGAAGCAGGTAAGTTGGGTTTGGTATCTGTTCTGGACATGAGTGCGGCTTTTGATACGGTAGATCATAGAATTTTATTAAATGTGCTTGAAATCGAATTTGGCGTTCGAGGTGATGTTCTCCAATGGATGACATCGTACCTGTCTGGACGAGTAGCTTCAGTAACTTTCAATAAATGTACATCACCTGAAACTCCCATCGAATTCGGAGTTCCCCAGGGTTCTGTCCTGGGTCCCATTCTTTTCATTTTATATACGAATCGTCTCGAACGACTCATTCACTCAGCTGACTTTGAATCACAAGGCTACGCGGATGATTTTTTTTATTTTCAAATTTTGCTCCCCGGATGAAAAAGACGTCCTTAAAAATGAGGTGGTTAGTTTCATTAACACAGTCTCAAGTTGGATGTCTGTCAATAAACTCAAACTTAATCCCACAAAGACGGAATTTATTTGGATAGCTTCTCCTGGAAGGCAAGCCCTCGTAGATTTCAGTCCAATCCGTATTCAGGACACAGATATAATTCCTTCTACAGAAATAAAATTTCTTGGTTTCACTCTAGACAATAGTCTTTCTCTTGAGTCGCAAATTTCAAAAGCTGTGAGTTCTGGCTTTTTCCATCTACGGCAGATAAAGTCAATCAGGAGATGCCTTCCCTCTGATGGAGCAAAGTCCCTCATAAACTCGTTCGTTGTCTCACGTATGGACTATTGTAATAGTGCATATGCTGGCCTACCTAAGACACAATTAAATAGAATACAGTCCGTCTTCAATGCTGCGGCGAGAATGATTTTTGGTGAATCTAAGTACTGTCATATAACCCCGCTTCTAAGGGATCGTCTTCATTGGCTTCGATGTCCTGAAAGAATAGAGTTCAAGATCTGCTTAATGACCTTCAAAGCATTGTACGAAATGGCGCCAGCCTATATATCGGAACTATGTGTCCGGCAAAACTTAAGCGAGAGACAGCTTACTCTAAGGTCAGCAGATCTGGATGTTACTAATCGTTTAATCGAACTTTCTCGGTCAAATCGAGCCGTTTACTATGATCGCTCTTTTCGTGTAACTGGCCCTCTCATTTGGAATAAACTTCCCTCAGCTCTTACTAATATCCAGAATTTGGCAGAATTTAAACGGGCTTTAAAAACAAAATTATTTAAAAAATCGTACCATTCATAAATCCTAACATCTTTTCAATACAAGTAATAAGTCATATTCTCAAGTATCCGGTAATAGTTTGGTTTCGGTTTCCTCCTAATTGTACTTTTATGTTTAATATCTGAATTTTTTTGTAAGAAGTTAGTGTATTATATTTTAGTTTAAAAGTTCTTGTTTTGTCCTGTGCTACAATAACACTGTTATTGTATATTATTATTTTCCTCTGTGCTATAACAGCACTGTTTTGTTAATCTTTGTTCTCTTGTCATGGTTTTGTTAATACTGTAAGTATATTCTTTATTTCATAGGTATAATTTTATAAATATTTGGTGATGATCTCGTAAGGAGCACTGTAGGATTATTTTTAAATTTATTATAGTTAAGCGCACTTGAAGTGAAATGCCACAAAACTGCGCTATACAAATATTACGTTATTATTATTATTATTATCTACTCCAAAATAATACTATTTGTAACTACCGTAAATAATAGTGCAATTTATGTAATTACCGCCGCTACAATAATCCTATATTTTGTAATATTAACACTTTCACTAAAAATTATTTACAATTTTTAGAAATCGATCTGATCGCCTCATACAAATATTTTAAATTACAAAAAAGAAATTTGTTGATATAAAATAATTTTTAGTCCATTTCGGAGAGTTATTTATTAACGTCAAAATATACTTAGAAACGTCTTATAAAATATAATATAGTCATAAAAAGGGTATTTTTTAAAGGAAAAGATGTAATAAAAAGGCACAAAAAAGAAAGATATTTGGATAAATAGTTAGAATACTTTCATAACCAAAAGGAATGATTAATTTCAAGGGAGAGCAAAACATAAAATTTCATTAAAAGCCAAAGTATGACACAACAAAGGACGAATAGAAAGTTGCAATCTCTTTATGTACTTGGAATTTGGAATGTATAGAACTATAAAAAGGGCAAAATCAATCTCTCACAAAAATAAACACTGCTGTTAGATACTCTCAGTATCGCCCTTGCGAAAGACCACCATTCGGAATCGAAACATTGCTTTAAATAACTTTAGACGTGTTTATTGACCAGATCTGAACAATCGCGTAGGTAACTTCCAAACATCCTCTTACCCATCTCACTCCCTTCACTCTCACAACATACTTTAAAATTAATTCATTGAGTGTACGAAGGCATCACATGGATGAACTATTCCTGTATAAATTAGTCAACAATAATATTCATTTCCCAGATTTACTAAATAAAATTCAATTCAATGTACCTGCACGTTCAACACACTCTTCTGTCCTGTTCACGGTGGATCAATGCAAGACGAACTCTAAGCAGAATTCTTGCCTGAACAGACTATGCAATAGGTATAATAACACATTATCCAATGTGGACATTTTCAATTGCGAACTTACCAAATATATGAGGTCCATAAAAGAGTTTCTCTGATGTTTCGTGAATAATATTATGTTTCTATTGTTTATATTTCTGTTATGATTTGATTTGTATGTACATGTACAACCTCTCTCCACGGCTACACGGTATTGATAATTTTTTTTGTTATATAATTTTTCGTTTTATGTAATTTTATTGTTTTATATAATTTTTGGCTTCATATTCCTTTCTTATAATTTTTAATTACTTATTACTTATTATGCTGTCTCAGTAGAGGTAAAGGAGGAAATCCATAATTGTTTTTTTTTGCTATATAATAATTATGTACAAACTGGAAAAAATGTAAACTGTCGATTTCCCGAAAATTAATAACTACGTAAATAAACGTACTCCAATAATTGGGTATACCATAGCCCCACTGGCTCCGGACAGTTTTGTGAGACTAACACATCCCCAATTGGGGTATCAATCCCCAGTTGTGAGGCTGAAGGTAGAGGGGAGGGGTAGGAGACGGGGAAGTGTCTGTCTATTCAGTTCTAGTCACCAAACAAGGCTAAAGCCATTGTAAGCAACGTTTCGATTCTAAATAGTGGTCTTACACCATACTGATACTGAGAGAATCTTCCATTCTGGAAAGTGCTGCAGATTTACCTAATATTATTTTTAAATGATTAAATAGTGAAATAACACAAATCAAACAAAAATTATTGCGCTCTTCGGGACTACTGCTGTCGTCAAGAAGATTGTTCAATAGTTTCTTCTGCGTACCTGTTCATAGGCCTGGCTGCAAGGCTAGAAGCCAGCAGGTAGCAGGTATCAAGGGGTGTAGAGGCAGTGGGGTAGGAGGTAGGTTAACAGAATATGGGATGGGAAGAGGGAAGGGTCGCGTGCTGCGGGCACTTGGCCTCCGCAGCCTGGTTATGGCATTTTTCTCGACTAAAAACTAAAATAGACGAATCGATTTAACCTCGAGACTTATCAGTATGATGATCCAAAGTTACCAATGGGACTCGTGGATTCTACCGCAAATATCGTGAATCGTGATTCACTAGGTAATACATTCGTAACTGGAAGCCCGTCCTAAGATGTTATCTGAACCAACAAAACGTAATTATATAAAAATCAAAATATGCTTTCTTCTATGTGAGTTATTTCTATGCATTGCTATATTAAGCATATTTCAAAAACTCTTACGAAATTGTCAAAAATGTCACAATTTAAGAATTGACATTTTGAAAACCATCAAAATTCAATTTTCGAATAAACTCTTATAATTATATTTATTTTAAATAGGTAAGTACCTATGTTAGGTACCAAATTTAATTGATTGTTCTTATAATATACAAAAATTAATGTTTGTAATATATGAAAAAAGACAATTTGTAAAAAAAAATTGCAATAGGTGGCACGCGAGCTGTTCGAAAATGTACCGGGACTGAATATATTGAACGCGGGAGCGCGGAAGGGATCGCGGGAGGGGGGTTCGCTGGAGAGGGGAGAGGGAAGGTGGAACGCGTGAGGGGAAGGGGACATGTGAATGGAAGGGGAGGCGAAAGGGGGAACGGGATGAATGGGAAAAAACACGCAAGGAGAAACAATTTCTTTATTAGTGGCATTGCAACGCATGCCGGGAACTCGCTAGTTTTGTATAAATTTCGTTTGTAGGTACTTGAAATGGAAACCACTCCTAATGTCAAATGAGTGACTTTTTAAGGTTTCCAGCAAACAAAACTTTAGATGCAAAGCTAATCGAAGTCTCTTTTTTCTTTGATGTGAGTCTCAACCGTATTTATTTTTAATATTTTTTATTTTTTTTATTGTATGGAAGCAGTGAGACTATAGCAGCCCCTATTGGGGTGTGTTATGTCGCTTAAGGCAGTGGGGAGGGGAAGAAGATGGGAAAGTACCTGGCCATTCAGATCTGGTCACGAAACACGGCCAAAGCCATTTCGACTTGAAAGATTGGTGGAATTTTTCCAGAGCAATAAATACTGAGAGTATCTTCCACTCTGGAACGTGCCCCAAATATACTATACATGATTTTAAATGAATTAATTGTGAAATAACATAAATTAATTAAATAAAATCAAGAGGCTTACCCCTCGACCACGTAGGTCAAACCATGCAAACCTCGGTGAACTTTACTTGGGTATCCGATTTTTGTCGATTCTCTACCGACACCGACTCGGTGTGTAGTGGAACGACGCCGACTAGCTAAATGGCGTAAGTGAAGTAAGTACCGTTAAAAAAATGTGGATCTTATGAGGAGATCTCGAAGGTCGATGAAAGCGCATTGGGCAAGATTGAGAAAGTGACATACATAAGGAAGTATTAGAGGAGTAAGGATTGAGAAAAAATACGGTCAGAATAACGGAAGAGTGATAATGATTTTTATTCAGTTTTAATTGCCACTGATCACAGAATCGCGGTCACGAATTCTGACAATATATGTAAATTTAGCAATATAAGAACTTGAATTGAAATGTTTTGTACCGTTTCGCCTAACTACCTCGTTAGGTAGGTAAATAGTAACCCGTTCTGAAGTAGGTGGCATTGAAAAACAGTTATTGAAATTGTATTTAAGTGATGAGCAAAATTGACAAAGTTTAATACATATCATATTAGAATGAGTTAACAATAATAATCTAAACGAAAATATGAAAGAGAACAAGACACAGAAAAACAGAAAAAAGACAATGGTCGCAACTGGGACTCGAACCCAGACCTCTCCGTCTAACCGGGACGAGCGCGTTAACCAATTTCGCTATTGCCACCTTCTGTCAAATCCGTCATATTTTCAAGTTTTAGAATTAACATTATTATCAACTAATTATTTTTCCATATTACGGGCAACTACCTTTTCATTGGAAACAATCATTCTAAGAATAGGTTTGTTATCTGGATAGCATCTCAAATAGATATAACCGAATTTATTTATATGGAACAATTGACTTTTTATAAAAGTCTAAATGAATATTCAATTTTAAAAGAAAAACTTTCTTTTTATAACTTTTATTTATTTATTTATTTCTATTCTTTAACATACATACATATTACAGATAATTACATTGGTATACATAGATATCAAGTTAAGTAATAAGGAAAAAAAAAAGTTAATGATCCGTAACTGTAAATTCTAGTAGTATTTTGTGAACACCTCACTAGGCGAACCTGTGCTGAGGTGTTCCCATGTTTTGGAATAATTGAAATTCTGACTGACGACAAAAGTAGAAACACCGTATCCTCCTTGATATTGTCAAGGAGGAGACTGTGGGTCGACCCATGGCGGCAGTATCGTATACATAAAATAAAAGATCTATACATACAATTATAGAAAGCATATAGTTTATGTAGGTACTTTGTTGAAGGTTATTCCCATCCGTGAAATATATCATAGTTACGACAGTTGTCTTTTTTCTGTTTTTCTGTGTCTTGTTCTCTTTCATATTTTCGTTTAGATTATTATTGTTAACTTATTCTAATACGATATATTTCACCGATGGGAATAAACCTTCAACAAATTTATAAAAAGAAAGTTTTTCTTATAAAATTTAATTCATATTATTGAAGTGAAAACTTCTTGATTGTGATTTTCAAATCACAATTTCATCATTGTTTTCAATTGCTTCATTTTCATCGAGTTTCAACTCGATAAAACGGAAGCGTGCGACACTAAAAAGAGACAAACATCTACATCTATAGGATTTAGCCTGCGAGAGCATGAGATAGCAATTAAATATTTATTTATTTCACGGATCCCACGATCCCACGCAAGTCTCCTTTGGTCTAATGGTATAAAACGCCTGATGAACCTTAGTGGCCAGACATTCAGCAAACCAGGGGTCGAATCCTACGAAATCCAAAAAAAAATAATTTTTAAATCAATAGTTAATCTTCAAACCACTCCAAAATTAACAGGAAAAAAGCGACATCTAGCGACTCCGAAGAAGAAAATAATTCTAATAAGATGACCATATGATAATGATATTTCAATAAACGCCCGGGTTGCCAGCAATTAAAAAAAAATGTATAGGAAAAGGTGCACTGGAATTCGACAACAAAAGTATCGAAAAAATCATCTTTCACATTGATAAAAAAAAGTGCTTCGTAGTCTTCCCACTCTTGTCTTCATTAGTTTTATTTTCTAGTTTTTGTTTTATAGTTAAGATACGTTATCCATACACATACACATTTCTGATATTTCATAAATAAGATTACTTACGTTATTTTTCTTTCTCATTTTGTTCCCACGCAAACAAAATCTACATTTCTTTTGAGAATGCTCAGCACGATTTGGATTCAAAATTCTTATGGAATAATAATTTTATTAGGTATTGGATCTCGTTTTCTGCGATGGTGGGTGGATGTTATTCATTTTTTCATGTTTATCAATTTACTTTTTGCAATTTGCTGATATTAAATAATAATAAATTATTTTTCTACCGTACGGACCCGAAGATCGGAAGAAAAATTACAGGGTTTCCAAAATGTGCCTACTGTTGCAAAATTAGGGATAAAAACTTGGTTTCATTTTCAATTCATCGAATATCTGCTTAAAAAATGCTCAGACAGCGGGAAAAAATATCACAGGCAAAAAATAAATTATTTTTTTGGATTATATTGTAATATGTCATCAAAGATATCATGTTACCGACACTGAAGAGGTTAACCTGAAGAAGTTAGTTCTAGGCGTGTCTGTGTGCTCGAAGTAAGGTAAGTTTTATCTTACTTATTTCGGGTGAAATTTATAGAGAATACGTGTTGAAATATCGAAATTAGTTTTGACCAGATAATCTATTAAACCCCTTAGGCCTAGGAACTATTTGGTCGGAAGTTTAAAATATTTCCGCTTTGCAATAAAATCCAAATAAATGGATTATTTCTGAGCGTATCCCAAAAATAAAATCTGTTTTAGAAAGGTGATGAAATACGCTTTCAAATTTAATAATTCGAAATAAACACATAATTTTTTAATGCAGACGTATACAAAAGTTTTAAAAATGGCTCACATTACGTTTTTTCTAACCAAAATATCTGATAATGAAAAAAATTCAAAACACACACATATTTTATTAGGCAAATGTATAATAAACTTTATCGTCAACTCACTTTTTTGATGTTTCGTGTAAAAAATAATTAATAAAAAATTCCCAAAGTTCACAATTTTTTTTTCAAATTTGCAAAATTTTGGAAACTTTGGATTCATAAAGGTGTACATTTTAATTATTTTGCGGTTAACTTTTAGATTTGAATTTAAATCATAGCGTTTTCTCTTTCTAATACCATTTAGATCACATTACTAACCAATATAGTAAGAGGGACAATGATTTCTATGAGACCTATATGAATTGTTCCGAAAACCGAAGAAATTTGCCTGAGGGGTTCATTTTCAAGGATGTCTTATGTAAGTTATTGGCGACATCTTTTTTAAAATCATTATTGGTCACACTAGACTTTTTTTTGTTCGGTGGTTACCGATTTTATAATGAATAACTGAATTTAAATCAGTTGGAAGAAAATCAATGTTTCTGAATGAACAGTTTTCTTACAATAACATCCACTTGTTGAATATTTCTAGTCTGTTTTATTACTTTAGTTAATTATGGGTGAACTAACTAACTAACTAACTATAACGCCGTTTTCCAGAAAGGGAAGGCAGAGAACACGGAACGCCAAACAACTCGGTCTTGGCACACATTCTTTGCCACGTTCACATTCATACATACTCTATTATTTTGATTCTTGACATGGCCCGACTCAAGTATCTGATTTACTTGATTGTGCAATGTATTCTTCGGGCGTCCCCGACTTCTTTTACCATTCACATGTGTGTCATATATTCTCCTTACATTCTCCTTATATTCGATCATGCGCTTGCCCAAACTATCTGAGGGTCCCTTTCTTAATCTTGCTCATTATGTTTATGTCAGCCTTGGGTTAGATACTAATGAAATATATGAAATAGACTGGTGTCAGAATGGTAACTATCTTGGCTTTGCACCCTGAGGACTCAGGTTCAAATCCCAGCGAGAGCAAATAAAATTGCATCAATTTGCTTAATAATGCATGACTAGTTGCTTTAGTTAAATTCATTGGTTAAATTATTAGCTGAAAAAAATTTATACAAAGAAAGGCATAATATTCCATACTTTTATCAGAGTCTCAAAGTTCTTTCAGTCAGAGCAATTCTGTGGTACAAAATTATATTTCAGCACATAAATAATCCTTTATATATTAACAGGCTGGAACACAACCATAATACTCGTTTTAACTTTAATGAAGGGCTAATTGTACCTAAGCATACAAATAAATATGGACAAAGAACGTTAAATTACATGATTCCCAGTTGTTTAAATATGTTACCTGCTGAAATTAAAAACTGTGCCCAAAACAAACAATTGATGAATTTACTGAAGACTTGGCTTACGGAAAGAATTAATTTGTATTAGCTCACAATGACATATTATTCTAAAAACTTTAAAAATGTTATTTATGTTTTCAAAAATTTATTTTTATCTATATTTCTGTAAAAAATTAAATTTTATTTTATATAATTGTAAAAATGTAACTATTAAATCACTATAATACGATCTTTAACGTAAAGAACCCGTTAGACAAACTGCTAAATAGTAGTTTATCGGGACTTTTTGTCTTGTATTTGTAAAGTGTATAAAATAAATAAATAAAAAAAAAAACTCACTCAGTATTTTTTAAATTAAAAATATACCCAACCCAAAAAAACGCCCCACTGCTGAATTTGGCAGCCACCTCTGGTCTGGAGCACCAAAATACCTAAAAAACTCATGACTATGCAGAAACGGGCGGTCCGTTTGTTAGATTCCCCTTTCTTAGCAAGTGGATTGCAATCTTTAGAGCACAGGCGTCAGGTAGGGATGCTATACTTGTTTTACCGGTATTAAAATGGAAGATGCTCCAAGGAATTAGCGTCATTTATCCCTTCGGTACCGGTGCACAGTCGAGAAACACAACACATGAACATTACTGTACATATGTTGGGCGCCTAACGCGCATCCAACGTATGTACACAGTTGACATTATTTGTCATATGAGAACGGGTCGCTTGTACGATTCGTTCTTGAGTTGAACACTATTGAACAGCTCGAGTGTGGGACCATTTGCGGGGCTCTGTGTTTCCTCCCTTCTACAACATGGGTCTCTTCAAGACCCTTCACTGTTCACTTCTTCCTCTCATCAAAAAGCCCTTCCACGCAGCATCTTCAAAGATGCCACAGACTCTGACGGAAATTATTTTCCTCAGGGCCTCCCTTGTGGAGTTAATGTAAAAAAAGAGAATTTTTCTGAGGATATCATGTTTTATTATTAATTTTACTCGACGGTTATTTTTTTTATGATTTTCTTAGCATGCTACCTTCAACGCTACGCACGTGTACACAGTTACAGTCAAGTATGTTTCTTAATTATGTACTAATGTTCACTTAATTACTTACTTCCGATGACTATGACTACATAATGTATGGTTCTTGACAGATGACGCCATACAAAATAATATATAATTTAGAAAGATATTTCTTTATCAGTGTAGGGATTAAAATATGTGTGTTTAAAAGCAATTCTGGTAAAAAAAACGTTAAGAAAATATTTGACTTATGTGTAACTGTTGCATATAAGTAACTTTACACCTTTTACCTGATATTAAGTTAGTGCAATTTATTAACAAACTAGCGAGTACCCGGCATGCGCTGCAATGCCACCTAGTAAGAAAGTGTTTTGTTTTAATTCTGTTTATCGAAATGATTTTTGGATACACGGGAATATTTGTTTGTATTTTCCGTCGGGGGCGTACACGAATAAATCAGAAGGTTTTCTGAAGAGTGAACAGGCCACATATGGCTGACTGTGTGAGGAGCATGGATTTCATAAATTTACCAACTGCTATCCCCTACCGCTACTATGTTTACTTTGCAATCCCCCTGTCCCTCTCTTGTCCCCCACACCTCAATCGTTTCAAAGCCGCCGCTACCCAATTTTCTACCGATTTCTTACATATCTCCCTTAAACATTTGAAGATTTTAAGCTCTTAAAAAATATTTGTTTTTTTTAAAGATAATATCTATACATTCCCCACGATTCCCCAGATAGAAAAAATCGCAAAGTATGTTCCGAAAATTATTATTTTCACGTCTGTTTCAGTTATTTTACAAATTACATGTATGAAAAAATCCACAGTATTTCATTAAATGCTGTTCTAGAGAGCCCCCCAGAGATTTTTGTTGTATTTTAAACGAGTTGTGTTTTATTAAACATTTTCACAATTTTCGCTTAAATTTTACCGTTTTAAATATCAGCGCACTCTCTCCAACATTCGTAATTACATAACTCTCCATCTTCTTCTTTTTGAGCGGGGATACGGCCCCTTTATGTAAGACAAAAAACCAGTTGCTATAATTATATTTATTTGAAGCATTATCTTAATAAAACGTTCATCTTTACTTATAGTAGTAATAATTTTCACGCTCTCAATTTCCACGATGTAAACATACCCTTAATGTACCAACCTGTAATTAAGTACAATTATTTAAAGGTATAAAATTATACTCACAAACAATCAGGAAAGGAGGGATTACTTCGTGAAACCAATTTGCGTATTTATCAGACTTTCCTCATACTTCCCAATTAGGCGCCGGCAAATCTTTTATATAACCCGATACGAGATGAAGAGTAATGACTGCTCTGCCTTGGAAATTACTTGGAACCTAATCTGGCCCTAATCCCCATCGCTTCTTTAATCCCCCCTTCATTCCCCCATGTTCCAATCCCCCTCCCCCTCCGTCTGCAATCCCCCATGTTTCAATCACCCCCCGCTGCACCCCCCCGTGGGTATTCAGATCAAAAGTAATTCCCGGTAATTGTAAAATGAAGCTACCGAACTTGAGATATTCTTTAATCTAGGAAGCGAAATGTTGGCTGTCATATTCATGGATTTTGATTGTACTTCTGCTTGTACAAAATTCCGTGGTTTAACTTCATTTCAATGCTTCAAATTGTACGTTAAATGTTTTGTGACATTTGTTAGCCACTGGAGCGCTTTTTGCCATAATATGGCACTATTTAAAATACCACGGATTGCTTTGCTGCCAATTTTGGCAAATTTTCCCTTATTTGTAAGTAGTTAAGTAGAAGTTTACGATTTTATTCTATTTTTTGTATAAATCCTACGAATGTGTAATAATCGACAAAATATAGATGAATTCATTGGCTATAAAGAACTATAATCAGTTTGTATGTGGGCGGAAAATATTCAAAATTGTCACCAAAAAATCTCGAGCAATCGGAGAAAAAAGTTTTAAATTGCGCTGTCGCTCCAGTGGTTATGACGAGGACATGTTTATTAAAAGTAGTTAATGAAAAAAAGATAGATTATATTATTAGATACTAGCAGTTATCTGAAACCCGCTCCATAACCTTCTAACCTAAAAAATAATTCTTTAATGTGCAGACATTTCAGTACTTGTCTCTTCAAGACCCTAGTTCACTCCTTCCTCTCCTCAAAAAGACCCTCCACACCCCATTTAAAAAATCACATAGGCCCTGAGGGAAATTATATTCTCCAGGGCCTCCTGTTTGGAGTTAATGTAAAAAAACGTTTTCTCACCAAGTCTGTACTTCATTCCCTATCTATATATTTACATACGACAAATGAAAATGCTATAAATATTCTTACTCTGAGTAGCTGGAACTATATATATAATAACTGCAAAACAAAACAATGCAGTATTACAATATATTTTTTAAATATCATTTTATTAGCGATCATATGTAAATTATTCTACGGGCTGCTACTTCATCTACTACTTAAATATTTTATTTTATAAAACAATACCCGCTAGTTAAAGTTTGTAAATTAAAAATAATTCCCGAATCTTGTAGATGATAATATATTATGTAAAACAAAACTGGAAAGCATTCATTACACCAACGCCCAAATTTTCGCTTATCCAGTTTTCAAGTGGGTGATATCTCAGACCAAGATAACTTTTATTTTACTTTTTAAGTGGAATATATTTCCAAATTTAGCAATATCAAAATGTAATCTTGCTTATTTATCTCTCTACCTATGTGTGTATAGCTATACAAGGAGGGCAAACAAAAAGTTCACTAGTCCCCGCTTTCATGAATTCTTAAAATGTAACCCAATTTCTGCTCATGCCCGCGGGTTGGAAAAAATACTTACAAAACGAAGAAATTTTTGAAGTAAAACGTCTTAACGCACGCTCGACTTGGAGGGTACGCTGGTGAATGCATTACAAAAAGTGTGATGTTACGAAAAGTGTGATGCGAACGGTAATCGATGGCGAGGCGAACGGTCGGGCCTTTACGCACGCTTGACTTGGGGAGTGATAAGGATAAGGATGGTCACCCCAAGTCACCGCAAGTCACCCCAAGGTTTTAAAATGTTCAATAAACTCCCTGTAAATGTCAAGAAGGCTAAAAGTCTTGCAGTTTTTCGTGGATTATGTCTTAATGTTGTAAAGTCCAAATTTTAGTCAGTAGGTAGTAAATAATATTGTAGTAGTCATAGAAAAGAAAACATTAGATACAAGATTTCAAATTTTATATCTAAATAAAATACACAATAATAAATAATAAAAGTCGTAGGTCACCCCAAAGTCGTAAGTCACCCCAAGGTCGTAGGTCACCCCAAGGTCGTACGTCACCCCACGGTTGTAGGTCACCCTAAGGTCGTAGGTCACCCCATGGTCATATTTTATCCCAATGTCATGTGTCACCCCTAGGTCATAGGTCACCCCGTTCGCTACGTTTGATAACTTAGCAGGGATACTTGGGTTCATGGGGCGAGGTTTGTCTTGTAGTTTTACTTCAGTCTTGTGGTCTAAAGCACACTCGTTTTTTTAGCATAAGTTTTCGTGCTCTGTGCTTAATGTTAAAAATATCATTTTTATTTTAATTATAACAAAAATAAAGGTTTTTGAAGAAGCACATAGCTTTCGAAAGGTGATCTCTGAAGTCATGAAATTTGAACAGCGTCTTCAATGAGATTTTTCTAAGTCTTTGTAATTATTTAATTAAATGAAGACAATATTAGCGAAACTCAACCGAAAATCTGGAGACAGAAAAATCAGAAAAAGATATTGGCACCTCTGGGAGTCGAACCAGGACCTTCTGCTTTCATGGCAATAGGTCTACCAACTGAGCTAAGGTGTCTATATCCAATTCGGCCACTTTTAACTGTATCATACTTCGACTAAGAACTACCAACATCATATTCATTTTCCTTAACGCACATATTATTGGCTGCTATCTTTACATTGTAGTTATTTTTAGCTTGCGAGGGATATGGTCATTTAAAGATTCTGCTGAAAATAAAAAGATTGATCATTTTTTATGATAAAAAAGGACATAGATAAACAAGATAAAATTAATAAAACATTTACTGGGAAATTTTCCTTTCACATTTAAACTTTTTTTACGTTAGCTCAGGAAGAGGGAAATAATTTCCCTCATCTCAGAGGATGCTGTGTGGAGGGTCTTTTTAAGGAAATGGAGGAGAAGATGTTATGGGAAGGTAAAAGGTATGAGGGGTGGTTAGGAATCTGGAGGTCAGTGTGCTCAGTGACGGACGTGTGCATCCCTCCCTCGAACTGCGGTGGAAGGGGATGGGTCGAGAGAGTCCAACTGGAGAGGTCAAAAAGGACTCCATCAATCAGTCCCTTTCTATCCGGCCCGCCACATAGAAAATGGGCGGACGTATCACCTAGATATACTTCATTTATACTTTTTAAGTACTTTTTTTTTACTTCTGCATAAACTATTTAAGAAATTTTTCCCTCTAAACTTTTCTAGAGCATATTCTGTTAGGTCAGAGTATTCCAGCTTTGCAAATAAGATACAAATAAATGGAGTATTTCGTATTTCTGAATGCATTTGAAAACTATTTTTTGAAAGGGAATGAAAAACGCTTTAATTTATGATTTGATATGTTTGTTGTATAATAGAAAATTTTATTTGAAAATTTAACAAATCTGCCAACGACCTACGGTAAAACCTTATAGTACTAAAAATAAATATATTTTCTCAAAATTTAAAACAAAGGTTTACTAGATAAAATAACAGTCAATACGTCTAAAATTTTATTTAAAAATCACATATTTCCGATTGTGTCTGGTTATTCCCTCTTACGAAATAATAGGGTGCAGGCGAATTTTCTAGTTATTGATTTATTTTCTTGTTTAATGTTAATTATTATCTGTGTATGTATTTTCTCTCAAATAAATAAATAAAATGAAAAATGTAGTGTTCCATAGTAAAATTATGACTGCTAGCAGTAACTAGTGAAGTTATTGACCCGCTGCCTGTATTTGAAGTTATAATGAAATCTGTGTGTAAATATGAGGACTGATGTAGGTTTTCACGACACAGTCAGCCCTATTAATATCTGAACACCAACAAACCTATATCTATTTAATAATGTCAGCCTACGTAACGCAGTGGTCCACGTATTTGACTTCTAAAAGTTGAGGGTTCGATTCTTACGGTAGCGTTAAAATTTATTACTAACGATTATATTTATACTTATTTTAATATACGAGTATTAAATGAATTTTTATTTGTTTGCGTTCCTATACCGGTTATATATTCATATTCATATATACCTACATATCCGTTCCTATATTCATTCGGTTGCGATAAAACCTTGGCGATTTGTTGTGCGCACACCCGCGAAGTTTTCTATATATGTGATGGTGAGCTCTGGCATTATGAAATTATTTTCTATACCATTCATATGAGTGCGATGAAGCTTTGGTGATTTGTTTTGCGCACGCCCGGGAATGATGTCTATATATAATGTTGAGTTCTGGTGGTATGAAATTTGTTTTAAAATCGGAAGGGGACGAGGGGAATCTGGGAGGGGGGAGGGGAACGAATAAGAGGTGGGGGACTCGCGGGAGGGAGAAAGCGGTGTTTTTCTTCAAAGAAAATATCTTTTTCTTTGCATAAAAAAATGTAAGACAGAATAGGCGAAAAAGCGACGCAGGCGAACAATGTTTTTGCAGAAAATTACATGTTTTTAAATATCACGACCAACCGCTTGGTAGCGTGGTAGTCATTGGTTTCCACTCAGGCGTTGCGGGTTCGATCATCTACTAGTTTAGTTCTCCATCATTGAACAAGCCACATTTTCCACTTATAATTATAGAAGTGGGTGGATTTTTGACATTCAACAGCAGGCGAAAAAAATGAAGTGACCATTACATGATCTGAATGTAGATTTTTACGGCCAAAAGTATCTATTTTCGTTATTTATTTTTGGGGTGTTTTGCCGTGTTGCGCTACCTCCATCTTTGGCCGACGTTTCGGACAGCGTTATAGTATCCGAAACCTCGGCTAAAGAAGGAGGTAGCGCAACTCGACATAACAACCCTACATATGTAAACAACGAAAATGATCATTACATGTTTTGAAATACCACGACCAACCAGTTAGTGGTGTGGTTCTTGAATCCCACTAGGTACGGGTTCTTAAAAACTTACATGTATGTTTTCTTCATATTTTATTTTATTTATTTATTTATTTCTATTCTTCAACATACATACATATTACAGATAATTACATTGGTATACATAGATATTAAGTTAAGTAATAAGGAGAAAAAATAAAATGTTACTGATCCGTTACCGTATATAGGTAAGTACCTAGTAGTATTTTGTGAACACCTCACTAGGCGAACCTGTGCTGAGGTGTTCCCATGTTTGGAATAATTGCAATTCTGAGGACAAAAGTAGAAACACCGTATCCTCCTTGATATATAAGAACTAGATATGAAAAAAAATGTTATTGTGACCGAGGGTGCCCCAAGTATGATGGGAAGGAATAATCGTAGAGTCTGTCAAATAAGAGTAGAAAATATAAAAAATGGAACTAAGAAATTTTTAGGCTGGCAATACCAATTTATCTGTCAAATATTCTTTAAAAGTGCAATGACACTGAAAATACAAAACACTGTATACACATCTAAAAAAACATTTTTTTGTTCTTAAAAAAAAAAAAAATCGAAGAAGCACTATTGTGAAGGTACCTACTAAATGACATAAATTTGATTAAATTGTGTTTTACATTCATTTAATCTATCATAGATTTGAATTTAACAGTAGGCGGAAAGGAAGAATCATTAATGGTGAGTTTAGTTACACAAATTTTAAATCTGAATGAGTTAAATATATTCAGATCTAAAATTAGAGGCATGATCTAAATCCCGGGCAACGCTAGGTACTTAAGCTAATATTAAATAAATGTGAGCAATTTCTAAAGTGTGCTTTATATTTTATTACAATATCGTTATTCTTCATTATGTTAACACAAAATTGCAAACGTATAATAATAATATACCTATATACAATTCTAATTTTGAGATCAGTGGGTATCAGTATTGCAATGAAATTTTTTTTTTCACTTTCATGCCTTTTTAATTTTTAATAAAAATGTAGGTTACACAACTTTAGATTAACACCATGATTATACTTTTAGTATTGCCATTTGGGCAACGGTGGCGCCCTCATTTATTTTCTACTCTTATTTGACAAACTGTACGTTCAGGGACTCTCCCTTCTGGCCCAGACTTGAGCACTATGCGGGCCAGATCTGGCCCACGGGCCGCCAATTGCTGATCGCTGTTTAGATATTTGAAGTTGTTCACATATTCCAAAGTTATTGTGTATGATGTACTAGCTTGTCCCTTATAATTTATTCAGATAAAACATATCTCAATGGTTTTCTGAACTTATTTCACTTTTTCGTTTCTTTTCGTTTCTTTTTATTGTGTTCAATTACATATGAATATGACTGCATCAGTCCCGCGCTATTAGTTACCTGTAGCAACACTGCCTACCCCTACTGACTACCCCTACCCGCCCCGGGGAAGGTGCGGCCTACTCGGGCTGATGGGGAGATGGGGAAGGGTGGTCCTTTCGTGAAAAAATCAATAAACATTCGTAGGTTTGTGCTGCGCCTTTACCCAAACTAAAAATTCATTCCGACTAGCTTAAAACTAATTAGAAGGCATTTTTTCTTTATGGTGGTCTGTAAATTTATTAGTAGGTAATAATTTAAGGTAACACAGTCAGTTTATACCTTGTTACTAGGGTTCAATCAATTTTTGAAAAGCTATCGTAAGAAATACGTAGTTTTGTATATATTTTTTAAAAATTGTGTTTGACACGAAAATAAGAAATTTTATTAGACATAAGGAGCGAAATTTATTGTAAGGTAACCTATTTGATTATGCAAGCGAAGTTAAATGTTTACACGGGATGTTAAGTGACGTAACATAAAAATTACAACATAAAAAATCAGTAGCATGTGCAAGTTTTTTTGTTTAATTTTGAAGAAAAATATTTTGCAGTTCCGTTAGTTTTTCCGATTTCTAGAACGGAGATTAGTATGTTGGTAGCTAGCCTCCTTCCTAGCCTTCATGGTCGAGGGGTAAGGCTCTCGACTGGCAATCCGAAGGTGGCAGGTTTAAATCCCGGCGTGCGCAAATAAATTTTATTTGATTAATTTGTGTTATTTCACAATTAATTCATTAAAAATAATATGTAGTAATTTGCGTCACGTTCCAGAGTGGAAGATACTCTAAGTATGGCCCTAGTGAAAAACCAAGGTTCAGAATTGAAACGTTTCTTCTTCGCTTGAAATGACTTAAGCCGTGTGTGGTGACCAGGTCTGAATAGCCCACCTTTCTCTTCCCCATCTCCTTCACTATCTTCAACATCACAACATACCATTGTTGTCTGGAACTGGCTCCAGACGGGAGCAGTTGAGAATCTTATTCGGTATTCACATAAAAAAGGAGATGGCATATGTAATGCATTGAAAAAGCTTCCGTCAAAAAGTGATGCCGTCAGATGCCAGAAGAGAAAGTGCTTCTATCGATGAGCGACAGGGGTACCCGAGTAGACGGGTGCCGCCGGGACTGGCTTTGGCGAGTGAGTCCAACGGATTCAATTAACCACTGGTAAAGACAGGTCGTGTGGCTTGCAGCATTATTATTTAAATTCGTAAACTCATAATAAATTAAAGTTATTGAGAAGCCCCCCACAGAACTAATATTGTTAAATGTAAAGAATTCCCAACATTACAGAAGAAGTTCTCCTTGTAAATACGCCTGCACTAATGAAAAAAAAATGCATACAAAAATACACGGTGTTCCACGCTCATTCCGCGAAACTTTCATGAAAAACTTTGCAAAGAATGTTGTCATACTTTTTCATTAGTGCTCATATAAAGAAGTTATGATAAATTTGTGCGGTTTACAAAGCGTTCGTATAAACACATCTTTGTAATTATTCTTTCTCCGCGCTCGGTCAGCTATTTTAATGTTCTCTTAAATTACATTGATTTTCAAATAACACTCTTTTCTTTGTTTATCTTATGATAAGTGTAACATGTTTCCAAATGAATAAGCAATGTGTTACTGAAGCCTCTCAGGTGTTATCTGAGCACGTGCTTTACGACTCGCAAAAGTAAAGTTTTCTACACGATTTTTTTTACACTTATTTTTTTTTGTATTAGGATTGCTTCGTTCAAAAATTGTTAATAGAATTTTTTTATAGATTATAATTAACAATCACTCCCCAAAGATTCGCGGTATGAGCGCACGTTGGAATGTATTTGTCAACACTGGTTTAAGAAATGAGATGCCGCGATATTTTGTCGTCGCCGTGCCGTAACCGTGGCAATTATAAAACCAGCAATGGGCGCTTTTAGTATCCTTATGGCGATGGCATGACAACGGCACAAAAAAGGCAATAAACGTGTGTTCCTTATCACAATTGCTACAGCTCTTTCTTACACACTATACACACTAAATAATAGTGAGACAATCGATTAGACTAAGGATGCACGTATGTCTTCTTCTCCCATTTTTTGCATCTCCCTCACTCGAATTAAAGAAATGAGATGCCGCGAGCCGTTGCCGTCGCCGCGGAATTATAAAAGCAGCCAACGGGCGCTTTAAGTATTAAGTATTTAAGTATTAAAAAGGAATAAATGTACATTCCTTACCACAATATTGCTGCAGCTCTCTCTTAAACATTAAAAAATGGTGAGACAAAAGATGAGACACACAATGTACGTATGTCTGTTTCCTCCAAAGGAAAAAAAGTAGTACTGTAGAGGAATCAGACATAGTTCAATGTGTGTATCATCTGTTGTCTCACCCTTATTTAATGTGTAAGAAAGAGCTGCAGCATTATTGTGACAAGGAACGTACGTTTATTGCCTTTTTATACCGTCGGCGTTCCGTTAACCTGGGAATTTTAAAAACTAACTATTGAATAAATCATGGGCAAAATGATGAAAGATTTAAAAACGTTACATTTATTTGAGTACTTTTCAAGTAGCTGCTAGCGGAATGTGGTTTATATTTACCTGCAAATTGGCCCTTGGTTAATTTTAGACACAATGCGTCGTTCACACGAACTTGTAAAAGCACTGTAATTTGTATGATTTTTACTTTCAGCGACGCTTTACTTTTTTTCAATATTCATCACCATTATTGTGAAATAATTTTAATGTGATTAAATTATTTTTCGACTGTAGGTACTAATTAACAATCACGCCATATTTATTGTCAAACCTGAAAGCTGAGACAGAGATCTGTGACATTTTATCCAATCTCTCTAGCTCTGTTTAAAAAAATTTCATATTGTCTTCAAATTGGCCGTTGTAATTTCTTTACATTGACGTTTTGTGAACACGCTTCCAAATATAATAATCATCACAATTTGACCAAACGAATGGGCCTAACAATCAGCGATTAAATATCGATCTGACAATATTTGTAAAAAAAAGAAAACTCGTCGGAATTAATAAATTACTGTATAACAACAACGCTGGTGGTGGAATGTTACAGAATTGTTCTATTTTTATACAAATGAAATTGTTATAAGACTTATATTATCCATTTCTATGGGTTATCTTTACAAATGTTTTACAAAAACGATAACTAGCATACAATCTAGATAAGTAGGCAGCAAGATAAAACGACCCTTAACAAACACCTGTTGTTGAAGCCACCCCAGTTTTTCATAGAAATTCTATGTGACATTATCGTCAAATGGCAATTTAACGCCATTTTGTATTTTTGACACCTGAAAGGTCCACATTAAATACTGATTTTATAGATCCAATTCAGCCTTTGAACACAGTAACGAGCTGACTGCAACTCTCTTGTTATTATTATTGTCAGCTTTTCATAAATTGATGGAAAAATGGTATCCACTCGAGCGATCCAGTTAATAATTTAGTCGAGCAACCATGATTTCGGAGCTGTCGATATGGAATTTTCCCGCCCTTATTAAAAATATCTTGCCGCCGAATTTTAATATGCAGACATTTAAACTGATTATTATACTAAACAGCCAATTAATTCACCTACATTTTAACCTTTATCAAATATTTTTAAGATTTATAAAAGACATATTATAAAATCTTCTTCAAAAAATTGCGTGGTACTTATCGTATGAAAAAATATTTTTTATTATGCGGACTGTCAAAATTGAATGCACTGAATAAGGATATTTACTACATTTACCACAACTGGCATTACATTATTAGGAAGATTCATTAGTCCAGTTAAGTTAAACATGAAAAGGGGGCTGTTCTTGCAAAAGGTCACGTCATTCTGGATTTTTTAAATGTTGTTAGGACCTAAACCAGTATTAAACCTTATAGTAGGTACCATGATGTTTGTACAAGCATTTTAGTATTTATAGGTATATAAAACAATGTTTGAAGATGACGTAATTCCCGATAAATGTATTATTTTATCTTCTTTTAATCAAAGATGTGTTGACAATAACAAAAAAAATCTATTTGATAAATAAAACCATAAAAAGACGTGAGAACAGTTTATTTGCTTTACTCCCCAAAACTAACTTATGACTGTTTTTGGTTATCTGGCGTTCTTGAGAGAACCGTTAGGTTTACAGATATCAATTAAGTCTTAAATTAAAGCTAACTGAATTTACTACAACTTTATTTCATATAATATTTGACGTGGGATGCATATTTTAGAAATAATTTTACAAAATAGGTGACCATTTCGAAAAAATTTCACTTTTTGGAAAAAATGGCCTATTTTCGAAGAACTGTATCTTGGAAACCAATTGTTGTATATAGCTCACTTTGGTCTCAAATTGTAGGAAATTTAGTCTTCTTTAAAATTATGTACCGGTCAGACCCTTCCTTCACTGAGATATTAAGCAAAAACTGAAAAAAAAATTCCTGGTTTTTTGGGTCCACCGCCGCTCGCACAGCACTTTCGAAGTGGCATTTTTTTTTAATGCTGGTTTAGGTCCTAACAATACATAAAAAATCAGAATGACGGGACCCTTTGCAAGCACGGATGTACATCTTGACTGGAGTACAGTATCTGTCTACAATTATCAATAAGAATAACCTCGATTCTTGTTTCATTTAGTTTAATTAATCGTTTTACATAGACAGCCTATTTAAAAATGACGATATGACGCAGAGAACTCACACGAGTTGAAAATACGTTAAATAGATAGATAATCAATTACGAATACCCTGGTATATAAATATGTAGAAAAAACAGACTAAAACAAACCCTTACGCCATTTTAACAAGCTTAACTGGAAAATAAATAAAAAAAATTGGAATTTAGTCGCATGTAGTGACCAGCTCAGATATGGGGGCTCCATCGAAGCCAGTCTTTAGTTAGCCTCCCAAAAACTGGGCGTTCCGTACGGGGCACGCAGATACTTTAATAGTATACAACTGCTAACCCTGTACAAATCACAAGAGCGCCCCACAGTTGAATTTGGCACCCACCTCTGGTCTGGAGCCCCAAAATACCTGAAAAACAGACATGGGCAGTCCGTTTGAGAGATTCTCCTAATTTAACAAACGGATTGCAATCTTTAGAGCACAGGCGTCGGGTAAGAATGCTATCCTGGTTCTAACGATATTTTAATGGAAGATGCCCTGAAGAACTAGCGTCATTGATACTTTCGGCACCGGTGCATAGTTAGGAAACACGCCAAATGCGTGCCCAACATATGTACACGGTTGACATTAGTCACATGAGAACGGGTCGCTTCTTCGACTCGTTCTTGTGTTCACAGCTCGGCTGTGGTACGTTTTGCCGGCCTCTGTGTTTCCTCCTTCCCACAATATGGGTCTCTTCAAGACCCCACTGCGTTATAAAGAAACTTATGGTTTCCTCCTTCACCGCACACGTGAAGACTCTATTTTATTGAACGAAGCTATATTTATTCGAACGACTCTAGATCTCCAATGTCCATGCATACGGTGTTAGAAAGCAGACTTACATTAACATAATACAAAAGAATAATAAATGTGGCAGCCCGTGGAATAATTCTTCTGAAATCTATAGAGAAAAATATGTACAGATAAAAGTGTAAAAAAATCAAAAGAAAAATAAGAGCTGCGCCCGTTTGAGGAAGCCTGGAATAAGAGAAATAAGGAAAAAATAACAGAAATAATATAATGCAATTATATTAAGACCAATGTTCATTCCTTCCTCTCCTCATAAAGACTCTCCACACAGCATCTCAGATGACACTGGCCCTGAGGGAAATTATTTTGCTCAGGGCCTCCTGTGTAGAATTAATGTTAAAAAAATGTAGAACCGGTGTAAGTATAAATGTCTGTGTGTGAAATGTGCATTTAAAATTTCTCGATTTAAACAGTGTCTTGTTTTGCAATGTCTGAATGCCGAAACTGTTTGCTTGACGTGACTTCATAAATAGTTCGTTTGCGTCCGAAAATTCCCGGGAGTCTGGAGTACATCGGTTGGACAGAAATACTAAATCTCTGAGTTGCATTTATCATGTTTGTTTCTATACAAATGTGTTATTATAACCAAGTGAAAAGTGATAAATAATAGCTAGCCAGCATTATTCGCATTGTCTGAAAGTTTATAAAAATGTATAAAACTAAACTAGGCATTCTACTCCTGCTGGCTCCAGACGGGAGCAGCTGGGACTCTTGCGAGGTATTCACATTGTAGCCGAGCGACGAACAACCTTTAAAAGATTATTCAAATTCCATTTTATAGGATATAGCACCGCTCTCCGGTCTGGTGCATGACGATGCAAACTTATTCCAGTTTCAACGTTCGTTCCGTCCGCCTGCTTTTCCTCTAAGCGCGATAATTGTTAAATCTGTGCTAACTTATTGTAACATAAGTTTTCAATGTAAATTTGATTCGCGTTAATCATGAGTTATTATTATAAAAATGTATGAAACTAGACTAGGCATTCTACCCCTACCCAGTGGTATCTTTAACAAGTTGTGCGACGATTACGGCTTAAATTTTCAGTCACGTGGGTATATTTGAATTTGGGAGGCGGGTATGGGTATCATCGCTCCGGGAACCATTTATTGGATAAACAGCACCTCTGCCACGCGGTTATGGAGATGTATAATCGGTCTCGTTTTTGTGCGGAGCTTCGTAGCCTCCCCACTCTTGTCTACTTTAGTTTTTTGAAGGTTTCACTTCTACCACGTGTGAATTGAAAACTCTGTTTTTGAAGTAAAACTTCTTTACGCACGCTTGACTTGGGGAGTAAGCTCGAGGCGAACGGCAGTTGAGAGGGATATATAAGTTAGTGAAGATAGAAAGAGAGAGAGTTACGTTTCGTATATTACTGTAGGGGCAAGAGAGAGAGGTGCGAGCACACATTTTCTTTTTCTCTTTCTTTCATAGCCAGTTACGTTTCGTATATCTAAGACACAGTGCAGGCCTATTGTCTGTATCACACTGTAGGAGAAAGAGAGGAATGCGCGCACATTTTCTTTCTCTCTTCTTTTATAAGTTAGTGAAGTTTAACTTCAGTCGTGTGGTCTAAAGCACACTCGTTTTTTTTCAAATTGCGATCGTAATTTTTGGTTTCATGAAGCTGGACATTTGAATTATTTTATGGTAAACTTTTAAATTTGAATATAAAGCACGGTGTTTTTTCTTTCTAATGCCTTTTAGTTCATTCTAACCATGATGGTGAGGGGTCTAATAAATTAGCCTGAGGGGTTAAATTTTATCTTACATTGAAAAATGATTAGTTATGTTTTTATTTATTTATTAATTAACGCCCTTTTTCGGAGCTTTTACATATGAATAGTAAGAAATACACAGTATTTATTGTTCATAACTGAACTGCCTCAGTAACAATATTTTATATTTGTTTATTTATTTTATTTATTAATTTTCAGGAAATCGACAGTTTACATTTATTTCAGTTTGTACATAATATAAAATAGCCAAAATAAAACCAATTATGGATTTCCTCCTTGTGACATTACTTGTACTGAGACAGCATAATAAGAGTGTAAATTAATTTTATAAAAAAGCAATATGAATCCAAGAATTATGTAAAACAAAAACCAAAAAACAAAAAATATAAAACAATTTTTTTCTTATATAAAATGAAACATTACTAAACAAAAAATCTATCAATACATTGGTAGCCATGGAGAGAGGTTCTACATATAAATCAAATCATAACAGAAATATAAAACAATAAAAACATAACATTATTCACGAACCATCAGAGAAATATTCTTTTACGGACCTCTTATATTTGGTAAGTTTGCAATTGAAAATGTCCACATTGGATAATATGTTATTATAACTATTGCATAGTCTGTTCAGGCAAGAATTCGGCTTACAGTTTGTCTTGCATTGATCAACCCTGAACAGGACAGCAGAGCGTGTTGAACGTGCAGGTACATTGAAATGAACTTTATTTAGCAACTCTGGGCATTGAATATTATTATTAACTACTTTATACAGGAATAGTGCATCCATATGATGCCTTCGTACACTCAATGAATCAATTTTAAAGTGTGAAGCTGCCTCTGTAAAAGATGTATTGAAAATGTCCACTGACATTGTATAATTATTTCCCCCCATTAGTATTCTGAGCAAAGAGGAATACATATGGTAGTTAGTCCCAGAATTTCTGCACTGAAACTAACTAACTAACTTCTAGTATTACGTAGTGGCATCCGAAAGCTTATCAATTCAAGCAATACCGGACTATCAACTAAATCATTTAGAATTTTATATAGAAATCCCAAGTCAGAAAAAATTCTTCTGTATGACAATTTGAGCATATTCATATAATTAAAAATAGTGTTGTTATTCAACATAATTGCTGGAATACCCATTTTAAAATTTAGAAAACGTAAGAATTAATTTTGAATTCTTTCATCAGCTTGTACATGTATATTATAATGTGGGTTCCAGACGGGAGAATTGTACTCAAGTTGACTTCTAACATAGGCAAAATAATATAACAGTTTAATTCACTTTATATTCTTAAAAATATTTGATTGAAAAGTGGTGCCTAAATATTTTATTTGTGTTAATGTCATTTAAGTTAATTTTTAAAAATTTATAAATTGTTAATGTCGTGTTAATGTAAGTTTTATGATGAAATGTTACTAACGCGTTCTTTTTTCTGCAGGGATCAGGGCTCGGTGGCACCATGAAGATGGTAATGGTGCGGAAGTGCTGCCCCATCGGACAGAACCTGTCTTCAGAGTCCTCTGAAGACGGCTCAAGGTACTGCGCCCCCTCATCACTACCCTTCGAACCAGACTTCAAGGCAATCAACGACAGCGGTTTCTTTGACTATAAAATTAATGAATTCGAAACTATAGCCGAGAATCCGTGCCTTTACGGAAAGTAAGTATCTACCTAGAAATGTACAGATTATGCATTTGTTTCCGCGCGTTTTCATCCCATGACAAAATATCCCCCAACAAAATATCCCCGACAAAATATCCTACGGACAAAACATCCCCCATAAAACAAAATATCTACTAAAATCTGACCTAAACTAACAAAAAATGTGACATCCTGTAAACATAATAAATTATTGTTCAAAAATAGTAAGCATAAACATATGAGTGTAATATTCATATGTCTATGGTTACAAGAAAATAAATTAACCAAAATAAGAATGTAAAAAACATCTTAAATATATTAGTTTGTAAGACCGTAAATAAATAGACAAACTGAAGTATTTTCGTCGCAAAACATGTGTGCGGGTCTTTTTTTAAATGATTTTATTTGAACAAAATTTAAAATTCTGAAACATAGCTTTCCCAGATAATTTATTGATTTTATTTACTGCATGTTTATATCATTTGAAATGTGTGTTGTATAATACAAAATTTTCTTTGAAAATTTAACAAATCTGCCAACGATCTACGGTAAAACCTTATTGTACTAAAAATAAACACATTTTCTCAAAATTTAAAACATAGCTTTGCTAGATAAAATAACATTCTTTCGAAATCAATTTAAATATTTTTTGTGGAAAAGAGTCAATACGTATAAATTTTATTTAAAAATGACATATTTCCGGTTTTGTATGGTTATTCCCTCTTAAGCATTGCTTAAGAATCGCTTAATCTAAGGAAGCCGGACACTTGGATTAAGTTCGACTGAGCAAAAAGCACGCCGGCGTCAAAGGTCAAACTGACACATTATTATTAATATATTTTATACATTTGTTTAAAAAATATAAAATGCAAGTTTATGGATAACAGCATTTAAAAGAAATTATGTGTGTTAATAATAGATACAATATTTAACTCTTCAATATTAATTTAACATCGAAAGTTTTTACTTTGATGCCATTTTGGGTGGGGCCAAAGTGGGAGGGATCACTTAAGATATTCAACGATAAAATACTTAGGAACACCGAGAATCGAGTGTTACGTTTAAAATACTTACAAATCGCTTAGCTGATGGTAGACTCAGATTGGTCGATCGATAAGTTGGGAACAACGGCCGCAAGTGTCGTATGGCAGGTGTTTTGGTTATCCAATAAATGGTTCCCGGGGCGGCGGAACACATACCCGCCTCTAAAACTGTGTGTTGTTTCCAGGTACCTTTTGAACCCTGCCGATAAGTTCGATGACGAGTTCTACTTGCTATCCAACGGTTCGCTGTTGGTGCCTTTCTCCAGACCGCCCATGCTCGGGCCCAAGGAATTCTGCATGGATGCCTTCTCCACAGAGGGTGGGCCCGTCACTTTGCCGCTGGTGTGCTTCAAGAAACAAGAGACGCCCCCTACCAGAAACGGCGCCTGGCTGTTAACCATCTCCTTCCGTAAGGTTTTTTTCTTTCATCACCATATACTTCTGAAAATCTGTTTAAACTTATTTTTCGTGAGGTGCAACCCCACTTTATTTTTGTAAGCAAAGATTCGAACCTGAACTAGAACAGGGAAAACATTTTTGTGTTATACCACGATAAATTAGGTTGGTTTTGGATCTCTATGAAGCTGTCAAAAATTAATCGATGAGTTCACTGTGGTAACGTATGAAACTCCGGAAAAGGTCTAAGTAAAGTAAAGCTTCTAGTGACCTCAAAAAGATTGTACAATCCGTCTAATTTAGTAGTTCACATTTCGACATATCAAATCATTTTTTTTTTGTTCAAATTCCAATATCTTTAAGTGCTATTGTTAGCTATGCCAACGCACACAGTGTTGTTAATATTTGCATAGTCGTCTTTGCTATGTTGCGGGTGATATAAAGTATAGAATAAGACTGACTTTATATTAATTATGACGGTGTAGTATTTATTGAACTCGTCACCCGACTGCTCGACTCTTAGGTTAACAAATGATCTTACCAACAGTCATCATCGTTCGTCATCTATCATCGCAATTGACGCTACATCATTTGAAGAGCCTAATCGCTTTTTGAAAATACCTTCATTCCCATGGTATCTAATAATAGAAGGTATTCGTTATATTTCTTACGCCCGAGAATTCACCGGCACACAATTAGTTATCTTAGCTTAGGTCTCCTAACATTATTTCTACCTGCAGGCTCGTTATAAAGAAACCTCTTTGGTGCTTAATTGTCTTCCATCCTGACTTCGTATTCATGCCCTACCTGATAGAGCTGTTCCAATTAATAAAATCTTTTTAATGACGGTTCTTCAAACATTGATATGATTTAGGAATGTACCTCTTCCACCTTCCACCTTCCACCTTCCACCTTCCACCTTCCACCTTCCACCTTCCACCTTCCACCTTCCACCTTCCACCTTCCACCTTCCACCTTCCACCTTCCACCTTCCACCTTCCACCTTCCACCTTCCACCTTCCACCTTCCACCTTCCACCTTCCACCTTCCACCTTCCACCTTCCACCTTCCACCTTCCACCTTCCACCTTCCACCTTCCACCTTCCACCTTCCACCTTCCACCTTCCACCTTCCACCTTCCACCTTCCACCTTCCACCTTCCACCTTCCACCTTCCACCTTCCACCTTCCACCTTCCACCTTCCACCTTCCACCTTCCACCTTCCACCTTCCACCTTCCACCTTCCACCTTCCACCTTCCACCTTCCACCTTCCACCTTCCACCTTCCACCTTCCACCTTCCACCTTCCACCTTCCACCTTCCACCTTCCACCTTCCACCTTCCACCTTCCACCTTCCACCTTCCACCTTCCACCTTCCACCTTCCACCTTCCACCTTCCACCTTCCACCTTCCACCTTCCACCTTCCACCTTCCACCTTCCACCTTCCACCTTCCACCTTCCACCCACCATCCACCATCCACCATCCACCATCCACCATCCACCATCCACCATCCACCATCCACCATCCACCATCCACCATCCACCATCCACCATCCACCATCCACCATCCACAGCCACCATCCACCATCCACCATCCACCATCCACCATCCACCATCCACCATCCACAGCCACCATCCACCATCCACAGCCACCAGCCACCAGCCACCAGCCACCAGCCACCTGCCACCATCGACCATCCACCATCTCACTTTTTAATTTGGGCAATCTCATCGTGGGCCTACACTACAGAGTGAAATTTGGTGTCTTTTACAATTGCTCTCCACTGACTGCAGTGCATGACCGTTCTCCAGTCCTCAGTACTTCCTGCCTCTTAAACACAGTTCATCCATGTTTTTCTCCGTCGGCTCTTGTTTTTAAAAATTGGCAATATCCCTTTATGCAATTCTCAGTGAGGGTCCAGCACTCACCTTTTTACCTTTTTCTGATGCGGATCTTCTTAGTACTTTTCTAATGATTGTGCTTTTAAAGAGTCATCGTGAAAAACACAGCTGAGTAATGTTTTTTTGTCTTTTCTGTTTGTACAGTGCTGTCAGTACCAAACATGACTTTTATTCGCACCCGTGTTTGCATACACTTACGTACGAGTACTACCCATAGCAGCAAATTTATTCATAGTTCTCCATTCCTCACTGACCAAAATAGACCGTTTCTTCGGAATGTACAAATGTCACTTCTGAAGGTCATTACTTATTAACCCTCGTTATTCAAGCTAACCTATATAAATTAACATGTGCGAGAATATTCTAGATTTATCGCTTAGTAATAATGTACATATTACCATATCATAATAGCAACTAGTTTAGCCGGTCTTTTTTTAGTAGTCGAGTGGAAAAATGGGTAAACCAGGCATCTCGGGTTCAATTCTTAGCTAAGTCCTCAATCATTGCAAACAAACTTTTTCTGTTTATTATAATGGAAGTAGAAGAATTTCAATTATTTTACTGGGTTTCTTTTTCAGAAAGAGTATTGCAATCGGGCGACGAAACACGCAAAAAAAATCTGATATTGAAAATATAATAAATTGCTCTTAAATATTAGTAAATAATTTCTAGCAATTTTCTAAGGAGTGATTTATTCCTCCAAAACCGATGGATTCCCCATGAATTCCATCCTGTTCTAGTTAAGTTCTCTATCATTGCACAAGAAACGTTATCCGCCTATAGTGACAGTCACAGTCAATCGGAAGTACTTGACCGTCAGCATTCGATCAAATTTAAAATTTGGTCCTTTGATTGGTTGTTAACCAGAACGGTCATCAAAATTTCAACAAAAGACACTGAGAATGTGCAAAAATATTAGGTATTGTCTAATCGATGTATTTTGTTTTAGTAATGCTGATATCCGTTCCTTTCCTGGTGGCAACCAGCGCGACGTACGGCTGCCTCGAGGAGGTGTGGAAGTTGAGAGGGCGCAGGCACGCGGGGGCCCTTTCCGCACACTGCGGCTGCCTCGCCTTGGCCTTCTTCTCGCTGGCCATCACGCAGCTGGCCTCACAGCACCTGGCACCAGTCATGTGTCAAATAGCAGGTAAGTCTTCTCTAATTCCTTGATTTGTGTGTTGTTCATTGGAAATTGGAACGCAGGCATGTACTTTCCTCTCTCATTCATTGTATCGTGCTATGTTCATTAGATCACGTCCCTCCCTCTCACATTCCTTGTGTCTTTCTGTGTTCATCGGATCGCAGGCATCTCCTTTCCTCTCCCATTCCTTGCATCGTATCCATTGGATCGCAGGCAGGTCCTTCTCTCTCTCTCATTCTTTATATCGTGTTGTGTTCAAAGGATCGCTTGCACATCTTTCCCCCCTTCATTCCTTGTGTTGTGCTGTGTCCATTGGATCGCAGTCACGTCCTTTCCTCTCTCATTTCTTCTGTTGTGCTGTATGCATTGGATCGCAGGCACGCCCTTTCCTCTCTTATTCCTTGTGTCGTGCTGTGTTCATTGCATCACTGGCATGTCCTTCCTTCTCTGGTTCATTGTGTCGTGCTGTGTTCTTTGGATCGCAGTCACGTTCTTTCCTCTCTCATTCCTTGTGTCGTGCTATTTCCATTGGATCGCAGGCACGTCTTTCTCTCCCCCATTCCTCGTTTCATGCTGTGTTAATTGGATCGCTAGCACGTCTTATCCTCTTTCATTCTTTGGTTCTGCTTTATCCAATGAATCCAGGCACGTCCTTCTCTCATTCCTTGTGTCGTGCTGTGTTCATTGGATCGCAGTCACGTCGTTTCCTCTCCCACTCCTCGTGTCTTCCTCAAGTCCGTTAGATTGCGTTGCATGCGACATAAGTTTAGTTTTTTTCAAAATAGATTATAATAAGTAATAAATAAATAAGTGTCAAATCTAGTTAGTGTCAGTGCATAACAGCATCACCACATTCAGAAGGAACTATTTTTGTTGGCAAAAGATATGTTTTTTTTACTCCTCGCTTAAATAAGGCTTAGGCAAAACATGTTTTATAAATTTCTTGCAGCGATGCTACTTGTAGCGTTAGTTCAATATCTTAATTTACTACACTATATATTATACAAAATCTGGACAATGTCGTATTTGCAATTTTTGGGAAAAAAAGTAATAATAATTATGCTACGGGCAACGCAATTAATTTATGTTTTCAAAAAAGATTTTTTAAACTTTCTTTTAAATATTTCCAGAATCAAATTAAAAATAACGTAAATTGGTTTTTCATTGCCTTCCGCCCGTGTAATTGCATAACTTTTTAGAGAGAATATTGTCCAATTTTCTTAAAAGGGTAGGTACTTTAGTTGACTTTAATTATGTTTTCTTGTGTTTTTTTCAGCCCACACGATCCAGTTAACTTTTCTGGCTAGCTTTTTCTGGCTTAACCTGCTCTGCGTAGATACCTACCTCAAAATTACGTAAGTGATTTTAACTTAATCCAATTATCAGACACTTCTTTTAATATAAAATAAATTTCAATGACTTGTGGATTTTATAAAAAGCTTTTAGTAATAATTATCTTGCTTCGTAACACTCGCAAGTCAAATATTTGAAATGTTCTATATTTAAAAATACTTATTTCTTTCCATTTCTAAAACATGGAACCGGAGAAAGGAAAAATATCATTGTAGATTAGATATTCTACTAAAAGAGATATGCTATGATGTCCGCGAATAGTTTGAATACGGAATTTGGTTGATTTTTAAGGTGTGCAGTTGTATTGGTTAACAGTATAGTTTGAATACGAAAATAATTCGTTATTTTTTTTAAGGTGTGCAGTAGTATTGGTTAACAATATCGGCAACACCAGGAAGCACAGTCCCATCCAGTAAAAACTGCCGATCAAACAAAACATCTCTTATATATAATATAGATTAAATTTAGTATAGATGCGACCTTGACGCATTCATGTGGAAACCCTACTTACAGTTTGATTGGTGGGTATGGGTACCCCCGCCTCAGAAACCATTTATTGGATAACCAACACCTCTGCCAGAGGTCACCACAAGTTGTTCGCTACGTTTGCTGACTTAAGAGGGGTGCTCGGGTTCATGGAGTGAGTTTTGTCCGGGTCTTGCCGGCGGATGCGTCTGCCCACCTGCTGCGTGGCGGACCGGATCTAGAGAGAATGGTTGTGGGAAGCCTTTTGACTTCTCCAGCCGGACTCTCTCGATCCATAGCCTTGCGCAGTTGGAGTAATGGACAAACTGACCTCCAGATTCCTACCTATTCCTGAAACCATTTTCCTTCCCGTAACTTCCTCTCCTTCATTTTCTTAAAAGACCCTCCATACTACATCCCCTAAGATATCATAGAAACTGAGGGATATCATTTTCCTTTCTTGAAATTACTCACTACGCTTTCGTCAGGCATGCATTCTTTGCGGATCTTCTCGTTTCTTACACGATCGTACATGGTTTTACCACACGTTCACCTCAGGGATCTAATTTCTACAGCACTCAATTTACTTTCATCCTTCCTCTGCCAGTTTCTTGCCTCACTGCCATACATCTGGGTAGGTACCAGCACTGCATTACGGACGGCTAGTTTCGCTTTTTTGGACATTTTTTTTAACGCCAACGGCGTTCAGTCCTCCATTAATGTAGTTAACTGCATTTACCCTTCTTTCAATATCTCTATCAGCCTTCCCATCTCTCATAAATATACTTCCCAAACACACAAACTCATTACCTGCTCCAAGTATTCATCATTCACAACTGCATGCACATAGTTTTCGCACTCCCTCTTTTAAATTCCATGACTGCATCTAATTTCTTCAAAACTTTCCTCGACCAATCGCTGCAGGCTCTGATACGGATTAAACAGTATTATTAAAAAAATCACGAATCGTGGAAGTATTTTAAATGTTAATCTCTATAATCATCCCCTCAACCAATCTCACAGATCCCTCCGTATAATCACAAAAATTCACTACTGGAAAGAAAAACGTGTGATGTTTAAAATTTGAGGCTCGAACAAAACGGATTTTGCAATTAATAATTTACCTCCATGTTATAATTTGATAGATTCCCGTATGTTTGCAGTGAGAGGCAGGCACAGCCATATCCCATTATCTCCCGCTAATCCCCGATTCACGAGACCGGAAAATGTTCACGCACGATATGAAAATATTATGATTTGATCCTTTTTAATGAAGTTTGGAATACCTCCCCCTCCTATACCCTGCCCCCATCTGCCTACAGCAGTAGCCACCCCCGCCGACCCCCGCGGCACTCGCCCTTCATTATTTTTTAATTCCCCCGGGCTGATGTGTACCTATTCCCTGGACCACCTGCTAATCGGGTAATGATCCCACCCACCCGAAAAACTCTCACTGTAGCCATATACTCCATCTACTTATTCAGGACATTTAAAAATAAATTGTTATCATTCGAAAAAAATATTTCTTTATTTTTAACATCAACGAAATATCTCAAACTCTAAAAAATAAAGTTTCTTTGTTTATCGTCTATGCGCTCCTAAACTATTTATCCGATTGCGATGAAAATTTGGGGATTTGATGTGCGCTTGCCCGCAATGGTTTCTATACATAATTGTGAGCTCTGGCATTTTGAATTATTTCCTATAATATTCATCTGATTGCGATAAAACTTTATTGAGTTGTTGTGTGCACACATCACACACACATCAGTGGAGATGGGGAGGGGATTGCGGGAGGGGGAGAGGGTATTCGCAGGACGAGTGGAAACGAAAGAGCGGAGAGGGGAGGGTGAAGGGGGAACACGGGAGGGGGTGGGGAGGCAGAAGGGGAACGGGGCCAAATGAGAAAGGACACGCAGGGAGAAACAATTTCGTGATTTAAGTGGCATTGTAAGTCATGCCGGGAACTCGCTTGTGCTACATAAATTTTGTGTCTAGTACCTGTAAAAAAAAAACTGATTTGTTAGGAGACAATTTATAATACAGCTTATTAACGAAATAGAGTTTAATAAAACCGTTAAAAAAACAGTGTGTGCAACTCACACGCGGTGGAAGTGAAACTAGCAAGTAGCTATATGTCGCTTTCTTTTCTTTTGCCTGTTTATTTTAAAGTGGTTTGAAGATTAAATAGAGTCAGGCGCTTTTACAGCGACGCTATTGCAGGCACTGCGTAGTCGTGAATTTACCGCATTATATTAGAACCGAAGACAGTCAAATAATAAGTTGTAGTGACGCATTTCCGTTTCATCCGAATTTAAAATCACTACCGGGGCTAAAGAAGTTTCACTTCTAAAACAGAATAGTTTTTTAGTTGAATGTGATTTTTTTGAAATATCTTGATACAGTTTTGAAATGCAGTTTATGGCCATGGTTTAGAAATACGGTGCAGATGCAGTTAGTTTCTTAACGTCTAACAAAGTACTTTAGATTCTTTATGTAATGTAATCTACTCATTGTATCGCCAGATTCCGGACATCGTGTATAAAATATTTATGACTATCATAAAACGGGTCTAGTATGGTGGTAGAGAGAACTCAAAGAAAGTTATGTAAAAAACTCAGATATTTATTTGTAAAAAACCCTAATCGCATTGAATTCATTAGTAAATTGTGTTAATAAAATTTCCTTTTCCTCAGTTATTCAATTACAAGCTTAAGATGTCCACTAATTGGACATAATTATTCCGAGAATTAATTACTATGAAAAGCTTTTACCGAAATCAGGCAGAATAGAACAAAATCGTAGGATAGAAAAAAACGTTAAGATTTTTTAGTCTGCCCCTGAGTTCGCCTCAAGCCCTTGTTCTGCCGAGCTATTCTATATCTTTTATGGGATCGTTATTAGATAACGGACGTTATCTCCTGTCAGATTTGTGTGATTTTTACATATTTACTGTAACACATTTTAGTTTAGAATTCGTGCAAGTATGCACGAATTCTATATTCATTTAATGTACGTTGTACATAGAAAAAGCAAATAACAGCCATAAAAATTACACAAATCTGACGTCCGTTATCTAATAACGAATATAGCAATCACACAAAAGATATAGAATCGCTCGGCAGATTGGGATTAGAAACGCTACGGGCATATTTTCGTAGCGAATTCAATAACTAATTAGTTCTAGTAGTTACTACTAGTTTCTCCGAAGGGGTGGGCAGAGAGGACGGACCCCCAAGCAACTCGGTCTTGGAACACACTTTTTGCCTCATTCACATTCATACATCGTCTCATACATATTATTCTGACTCTTGACGTAGCCCGACTAAAATTCAAAACAAATCCGATTACAATGAAACAGAGTTAATCACAGACAGACCCACAACCGAATTTTTTTTCGACTTTACTTGTTAAGATTATCCCTGAGAAATGTTAATTTAAAAAATTAAAACTTCAAATATAAAATGAAAATAATTTTCGAATAAAAAAAATATATTATTGGTAGTTACTTTTTTGTTTTTGTTTAAGGCAATTCACCCTAAAAAGAGTGCTATGTAGGTAGTTACTTTATCACCGTTTGAATTTGTTTACTAGATACTAGCAGTTCAAAAACCCGCTCCGCATGTTGGCTTTTAGTTCGGCTTCGTCCAGTTTAAAAGTGTTGATGACCATTTTATAAATCCGATACGAACTGGTTCCAAAAATAGACGGTTCCACGGATCCAGTGACAGCTAGTCACCGGGACAAAGTAACCGCGACAGGCAATGGCGTATATAATATGTTAGTGACCATTTTATAGATTCGATAGGAACTGGTTAAAAAAAAAAACGGTTCCTCGGATCCAGCTAGTCACCGGGACAAAGTTACCGCGACAGGCAATGACGTCATATATAATGTATAGACGTGTTTTAAAAATCACAACGTGGTATTATTATTCACAACTGCCAATTAAAATAATAATCATACCATCCACCCCTCCATACAATAAATCCACGTGGATCCACGAAATCACGAATCCAATAGTACTTACGCCTGCCAGCCGACGCTCCTCATGCTAGCTGTTAACGTTAGTGGCGTCATATTTTGTCATTGTTTTAATTCGGTTCTATTATGAAAGTCGATGTATAACAAACTCCAAGTACGAAAACGGTTTTGCGTAAGGCGCAGCGTCGGAGATGTTCTCGAAGCCTGGTTCTTAAATTTCAACCGTACAGTCGCAAGGCTATTAACACTATCAGATTCCCAGCGAGACAAGAAAGAGCACGAACGTCGCTGGGACTAGTTTAGGTACTTTATCGCTTGTCTAAATTCTTGACAATCAGTTCCAATTTTGAAAATGACGCTAAAATTTAAAATAAATCCGAGTTCGTTGTACCAGAGACACAATCACAGCAGACCCACAACCTAGATGTTTTTTACTTCATTACCTACATTGTCCTTGTCTTCTCCAATTATTATGAAGTCAAGCGTGGATAAAAGGTGGATAAAGACATTCTCTTATCCGAAAGATTCGGCTAAGGAAATTTCCTTTGATTTAATGGGAATTTATTCTAAATAAATTATATTATCACAACACCGGTTCATTTCAGTAGATCAATGGAAATTAACTGTCAATTTGCAATTATCGGCGGAGTGTGCGGACTTGAGTAAATCCTTTATTACATTTTAGAATCAGAATTAAAAAATGAATGCTAAGTAATTTAATCAAATAGATTGATTTGACGTTGAAAGCAGCAACGTACCGTTTTTCTTTGCGTGTGACGAGTAGAGATATTTATTATAAAGTGATTGTTAAACATAATTTTCAATCATGCGATAAATTAAACGTCAAAAACACTTGAAATATGTAGATACCATAAAATATCACTAAAATTGTTTTGAACGTCTAGAAAGAACTTTACAGTCAAATTTCATGCTCCAAATTACAAGAGTCCACCATTTGCCAGAGGACGTCAGGTATGACAAGAAAAGGGATGAAGAATGTTTAGAAAGTAGCTGAAGTCCCCGGCGTTGTCCGGACTTTACACAAAATTTTTCGACCTTCTTTTTGTTTTGAAGGTTACGTATGCAAAATTTCACCAATCTCGGAGTAAAACTGTAGATATGTATAATACTCCGTATATACATATATATACTATAAGCAGGGGTGCCCGAGTTCCTGGCGTGAGATTTGTCTCGGTCTCGGCGACGAATGCGTTTGCACACCTACTGCGTGACGGGCCGGATCGGGAGAGACTGGTTGAGGGATTGGACCTTTTCGGTCGGATTTTCGACCCTCCTTGCATCGCAGTGAGATGGATGAATTCATACGTCGATCTCTCTTGGACCCACTGCCTACAGATTCCTACCCACCGCTCACACCTTTTCATTATCAGAACTTCCTTTTGTTCCTTTCTTTTAAAAGTCCCACAACACATCATCCCCAAAGATAACACAGGCCTCGAGGGCGTCCTGTGTGGAGCTAATGCAATTTAAAAAAATATATATTACAGAGCAATTCAGAAGGCTTCTTCATTTATAATAATATAATTTCTGAACCCTAAAGGATAAACTACTTAAGTCCATAGTTAAGTCTATTGCTTTGAGTGGTTTATCCTTTAAGGTGCAGATATGCATTCATAAAATATAATTACAAATTACGTTTTTATTTATTTTATTTAGTAAAAGATTATACATTTACATACATTATTTAAGAGATTTTTTGACTGCCCAACTAGGAGGATTCCCGTTTTAGGACAGTCAAAATAGGATGAGTATTAACATACGGAACATGGTCTGTAAATAATATAAAAAAAAAAACAAAACAAAAATAAAAGATTAAAACAAAGTGACTGTTCTTTGTTTAGCAAAGTTTTTTTAAAAAATAATATTAATTACTTAGGTAGGTAAACATATATAACTTAAATACATACATTTATTTTACATTATTAAAAACCTTAATTTGCACTTCATACACATATTTTGTTATTTATTTATTTACTACCTCGCTGGGTTCTGAGTTCTGGCCCCAAATACAAATATCTCACTGATAGTCGTCATGACAACGCTCCACCGTATAATAGAATCATATAAAGTTACAAGAGCCTCTAATCTCATCATTCGGTATCACGGTTTGTCTATTGAGATATGTTCCAGCAGAGAGAATAATACCTACTCCAATGATTCATCGGCCATTAACTTAATAACAATCAAACAGGGCCTGGACCGCCCCATCCCACAGTGCTGCGATCTCGTGCTAAGCT
Organism: Limnephilus lunatus; assembly: GCA_917563855.2. Classification (NCBI taxonomy): domain Eukaryota; kingdom Metazoa; phylum Arthropoda; class Insecta; order Trichoptera; family Limnephilidae; genus Limnephilus; species Limnephilus lunatus. Next base: position 5,049,367 of record OU830599.1, read on the forward strand.
GGGGACAAAAGAATTATTCCCAAATAATTAACTTTTTATAATATTCAAAGTACCTACATACAATAATAGACAAAATGTATAAACAATTGTTAATGCGAATGTATGAATAGATATACTTAATGTTGACAACATTGCTCGATTCTACTTAATTGCAAAGTAATAAGTCACCTTTTTACATGTTTTTATTTTGTTTAAATTAAATGTTCTCTGTTATTAAAACGTATTATAACATTCTATACCTTTAGAGTACTCGTATATTTTTTTATTGTAACACACATTAAATAATTGTATCCTATATACCTAAATACTAGCTTTTATCATACACACAACATACATACTTTGTTTTATATCAGGTCTTTATTAACCTACTATATTATTTAACTATTACACGAGCACATATTTCTTTTGTACTTCCAATAACAACTGTATCACTTTAGCGATATTATTTTTGTCTACTCATAAATTCTTATATTTTTCTCAATATAATACTGTTACCCTCCTTCGTACCACTGTATCACATATAATATCATGGATCACTTTAAGGCAAAAGCCATTTTATAGACGTTTAAATAAATATTAAAAAAAAAAAAACAGTTAAATAACTTACAATTACTATATCAGCATTCAGCAAGATATCAAAATAATATTAATAATCCTAAAATTAACACATGGTATATTCAAAATACCTACATCTATCTAGAAATCACTGAAAAAATCTGCATTCAGTAGCAATTGTGGGAAAATGTTTATTCTTGCGGAAGGCAAAGCAATGCTTGGGGTAAGACGTTTTCTCGGGCTCTATGACAATTTTGGATTCTTACACAAAATAATGGTCTGAAGAGGAATCACTGAAAAAAGCTGCAAAAAGTGACTTTTTGGAAAAATCATCGTTCCTTTGGGGCGAATTGGAGCGAATGAAACTTTGAAAGCCGTTTTCTCGGGCTACGTACCAAAGGCCCTGAGGTGGAATTTTTTTCCTCAGGGCCTCCTGTGTGGAGCTAACGTAAAAAATATGCAAATCCGATCGCTTGTAGGTTGGGGATTCTGCATGCAGTCCTTCAAGCAGTACTGCAAGTATCACCATGCGTTAGTCATCCAACCTGAATAAATATGAATTATTTGGCGACATTTATTTGTTGTCCCTAAACTTGTACGTGACCGCCGCACTGTGCGACCAGGCCAATGAAGTAGGCTGTATACTGTAGGTTGTAGGGGTGGCTTACTGGATTGAGTTCTAGGCTTTATTACGGAAAGCTCTCAGTAGATAAGGGATGATAAATGCTTCTGGGGGGTGATGTTAGCTGTACCGAGTCAAGATAGCCCGCAGCATACAAAATCTCATAAGATACGAGTATATCAAATCTAGGTTTATCTGTGATGTAAAGTTAAATCTGTCTTAGGTTACAACATGCCATTGGTGAATACAGTTTATACGGAATGATTAACATGTTTTAATGTTCGTGAAGAAGCATTAGCTAGTTACATTCATGTTCCTGTTTATTTATTTACCTTAGTTTATTTATGTTTTAAAACTTTGTACATCTTGCAGCATAATAGATTAGAGTTACAGAGAAGGTTCGTAGAAAATGCGTTTAACAAGGTTAGCTCATCGAGGGGGTAGAGAGGTGATTGGTTAAAAAGTCGTGACGTAGCTTGAAGTCCATGTTCCACTGGGAGATTTGTATTATATAACTATCATGCAAGTGGCATTGCTTTACTTCAAGCTACGTCACGCGTTCGAAATTTTGAAAGCAGCCCGACGAGTTTTTTTAACCTTGTTAAATGCCTTTTCTAGGAACCTTGGTTATAGAGCATATTCAAAATATGGCGTCCGACGAAGACGAAAGGGCACTAAAAATAATATGACTTACCATGATTCAGGAGGTGTTCATTTTAATATTTACATTATAATATCAAAAATATACAATTAGGTAAAATATTTACATATATTCATCAATCAACTATATCGATGAATATAATATTATATTTAACTATAATTTATCAAGATAAATTTGTAATTTAGATATTGGGTACACAATACAGTACAGTAGTCGCCAGAGGCGCTAGTGGCGCTATTGGCGCTAGTGGCGCTATTGGCGCTAGTGGCGCTATTGGCGCTAGTGGCTCTATTGGCGCCTGGGACGCTAATGGCGCTAGGGGCGCTCGGGGCACTAATGACGCCAGGGCAATATAGCCGCCAAGGGCGCTAGTGACACCTGGGGCGCTAATGGCGCTAGTGGCGCTAGGACACTAATGCCGCCAGGGCGCTATAGTCGCCAGGGGCACTAGTGGCGCTATTGGCGCTAGTGGCGGTGGTGCTAGTGCCGTAAGGACCGCTAGGACCGCCAGCACCGTTAGCATGTTGTAAGGTGTTTTACTTTGTAGCAAATTCTGTTTTGCAATTTGCATACGTATTAGCCGGACAAGAATAGCTTTTTAAAATTAATGATTGCTATTTCTGCTAATTTTTACAAAAAAGAATTATTTAAGCCCAATGGATATTTACCTGCTTATTTTATACACAGGGGTATTTCAGAGTAACGCACGTCCTGTTCCGATCACAAGTTTTACCAAAAACTTGGCTGAAAATATCACAGAGCTTTAGGCTACAACTCACATGGAAGCACATTTGGTCAACATGGGTGACTCGACAGTTGATCCGCCGACAGTTGACGGATAGCCCCCCGAAATGATATTTACTACAAAATTATAATTTTTTGTGCATTTTTTACCATTTTCAAACGTAAAATCGACTTCAAAAATACCCTTAATAATAAGTAGGTACGAATTTATACACAGTGTCGATTGGTTTGTACTTATGCGCTGTCATACACAGTATACAATAGAGTAGCAGATTTTTCCTTGATGCATTTGAATGAAAAAATGTTTTATACTTTTGTTATTCGGTGGTACATCCTCTCTGCATATCCCTTCGGGGTCAATTAGTTGCACTATAGACTGCACATTGTATATAGTATGCCGGGAGCCAATTGTTGGCGGGTCAACTGTCATAGAACCTTCAAAATCCATACATCCATAAATCAAAATAGCAATATTTGCAGCGTGCTAAAAATATTCCACGATGAACGTAGCTTTGGTAATAATTTAATTCGATGAAAATACCGAAATGATTTTCTTCCTCCAATTTCCTTAAATTAATGAAGATCGGAATCTAGCAGGTTGATCCCCATTGGTTCCTTGGAATTGGAAAACAATTACTTGCACGTGATAATATCCCACGCTTTCCGGATATTTGTCATTTCATTTAATTTCTTCAACTTTTATTATTTTTTTTATGTTATACCGTTCTAATCAGAGTTCCAATTACCCGGACCCTCGGAATGACGGCATACTATTTTGGGAAAGTTTGTGAAACTGAAGGAAGTGCGGAGAGGATGCAGATTATACAGATATTCTCATGATCATCTTCTTCCCCTTCTCCTATTCGGGTCGGGGACGCATTGCATCGTCAAGGCTCCTCCGTACGTCCCTGTCTTGTGCTGATTGTTCGGCCTCCGTCCATGGTAGACCCATCCTCTCCTCACACAGTTTCTGGAGTTGCCTCGCCCAACTGTGCCTGGGGCGGCCCACTGGACGTCTACCCTCTGGAATCGCACTCAGTATCTTCCTCGGAATTCGGTCATTAGACATTCTTAGTATATGCCCAAGCCACCTCAGCTGCGATTTTTCTGTGAAGTGGTTCAATGTTTAGATCATCTCGTATCGTCGAGTTTCTTATATGATCCCATTTCGTAACCCCTGCCACTCCTCTCAAGTACCTCATTTCAGCGTGATATTCTCACTAGACTAAATACAATTATTGCCATTCAGGAATGTTTAGATTTCGATTGGTGGTCTTTCTCTGATTGGAGCGTTACTGAAAGCATCTTCCACTCTGGAACTAGATGCAAATATGTTTAAACAAAATCGTTGATATGTAGATGATAATATGTAGATGATATTTTGTGACATCTCACAAGAGCGCTCCTTTCTCTTCAGTGCAAAGATAGGGGAAGATATCGACACTCGGTTGGGCAGCGTTGTGAAGCGGGTTTAGGTAGGGCTTTAGAAATACAATGGATTTATTATTGCGGGTCTTGAAGAAACCAACATTTTCATGAAACCAAAATCGTTTGGGAACGTGTCTCTCGACAATTATGCCACGTGCAAAAGTGGACGGAGGATCAAAGCTGCTAAGTCTTTAGAGCAGACTCCTTTGAAATACCTGTAGAACAGACTCAGTATACCTACATTGCCTCTGTGTGTGTTAGAGATGGCAATCGGTATGTTAACAATGTTATTGTTATTAGGGTATAATCATAGATAATAGAAACATATGGAGATATAGTACGGACGTGTGCCGATTGTCGCCAAGCTACGACCAAGTTGCACGCCTTAATCTGATTGAACTCATTTTCATTCGGTTTTCACCAATAGATAGAGGGATTCATGAGGAAGTTTTAGGTATATAATTTGTCTTCGTTAAAGGTTTTGTGTAAATTGGCTGAAATATAAAGGGGAATGTCTGCATGTGGTAGACGAGCGGGCTGGCAAGCGAATGGTGTTGATTTGATTTGTATGCAAATCTACAGTTTTATGCCGAGGTTGATGAAATTTTGCACATGTGACCTTCACAACAAGCGGAAGGTCACTGTTTACATTTGATTTCGAAAACTCTGTGTAAAGCCCGGACATCGCCGAGGACTTCAGCTAGTGTCGAATAATGTCCAGCTTTTACCAGAACCCGTTTTCTGCGATCTTTTGATTTTAAGATGAAGCCATACTAAATAATGCAAAATCATACAAAATCATATGTTTTTGTTTTGAAAATTTGATCACTTAGAAGTATTATAGATGTTTCATTTGAAGACTGCGTGTAGAATATACCTAGGCCCTTAAAAATATCGATCATTTTTTTATAAGTTTTTTAATAGGCCTATAAAAAAATAAATTTAAGGTGTATAAAAACACTTTCAAGTCCAAACTCTCCTATTTATAAACCTACTGACCACGCCACATCTATTTCGTATCAGGCACGCCCCTGCCGGAGCGGGAAATAGACGTGTGGCTCCGCGTCGCTTGATTTCGTGAAATAAATTTTAAATTTCCGTTTTATTTCAATAAACAATGCGTAAAAAGGCGTTAATGTTTTTTACAGGTTTTTACGAAATCAATCTGATTTTTTTTTTTTCAAATACCTTTTCCAGCCTTTCCAAAAGCTTTTTCTCAAGTATTTTCAAACTCCTCCCTTAAAGGGGCGTGAATTCCGATTTCGATGGACTATTGGATCGCCTTAGGGGATGTTTTTGTAACTTTATATATTAAGAGAGTGTTTTTGTTGCAGACAACGACCAGAGCTCGGCGAGACTCCGGTCGCCAGATGGCTGTGGAAACTGTGGGGATGGGGGGTGCCTCTAACCATCGCCCTGATAACCCTCATCATGGAGAGGGTGCCTGGCTTGCCTCTCTCCTTTCACAAACCCAACTTCGGAGCCAATGGCTGCTGGTTCCAATGTAAGCAATACTTTTTTATTTGCTTCCTTCATAATGCTGACAGTAAGATTAATTTTCTAAAAATCGTCACTTTAGTTGGATAGCAATTCAAAGAATATGTGTAAACGTGTGAAAATAACTCCTTACAATGCGTCGCACACACGCAATACAACGCATTACCTAACGACTTAAAACTTCCAGCATCAAACAAAAAAACATTGGCAAAGGCCCTAAAAAGACATTTTCTCAGCAGCTTTATTAAACAGCGATGAATTGAGCTGTCTTCCTTTGTAACACTTGTATATTCTTCAAACTGTATCAAATGTGTCTAGTCCGGTTTAAAATGTACTATTGTTCATTGAACTATCCTTTAAATTCATATTCTGATGTAAAAATGATTTTCTTTTAGTTGTATAATGTTGTCCTTCCCGAAATGAGTTTTATTAAAATCATTGGGAGTAATGTATTATAAATGTTGTGTAATAATTTTCTAATATACTTATTATCACTAATAAATAAATAAATAAATAGCTATATGAACGGCCCTCTAAAGCAGTATGTCCACTGGACCTAGTTTAGTGAAACCACGCGTGTTGTCCCGTACGTGTGCTGACGAAAATTTCCGAAGTTCCAATAGCTGATTCGGTTTTCGTAACAACTTACTTCTTTTTTGCAAAATTAGGTTTTTGTAAATTGTACCATCTTTCCAGACATTGTGTTTATATATTTTATATGCAAATAGTAGAATAATCAAGGAGGATACGGTGTTTCTATACTTATTTCCACAGAATAGCACTTATTCCCAAACATGGGAATAACTCAGCAAAGGTTCAATACTACTAGGTACTTACCTATATACATACAGTTACGGATAATTAACATTTTTTTTCTTATTACTAAACTTATTATCTATGTAAACCAATATAATAATGTGTAAAATGTATGTTCAAGAATAAAAAAAAATAAATATAAATCTAAAATTAGTATTTCCCCCAGAATAGCTAGATTATATTCAGAGAACTGGTTTCTTTGATCATGTCTATCGGCTACTGAGGCGCATGAGAGATTAAAACGGCCACCATCTTGAAACTGAACCGGAACGTACCTAATAAAGAAATTCAGTCAAATAAAATACCGGATAATAAAAGTTAAAGTAAATTTATGCATAGAGTCCACCTCACGGATAATACGGAACGTTCGTGTTGTCGAAGTTTGATGCACGGATAATACGGAATATTCATTTTTTAACTAATAGACAATCAAATACGACATTTGTCGGTACCAAGTACCAATCTTATAAAATAAATTCTCGTCAAAATAAAAACAAAAAAGTACCTTCTTCGAATTATTGGGTTGAGGTTTAAACTACGAAAGCTGCATGTCATCATAATTTAAAATAACATCCCAGGTTTTGTTTGGCAAAGCAGGGTTTGTCTAGCGGGTATGTGTAATTATTAATACATATCTTTCCATGTTCTGCTGTTATCAATACAGGTACAAACTTGTCAATAATGCATTCACTTTGTTTTATATGGCAATAATATTTTTTCTATGATTGGCAGCATTGATTGATTGTATATTAAATGTTTTAATAAAAAAAACGGTAAATATAACATGGCGTTACCGCGTAAGTGAATTAATTTAAACAAAATAGAAATATAGAATGCATATTTTTTGCACGTTTCTTTGTCTCTCCCGACATAAATACTCACTTTTCGTAATAACAAAGCTAAATCTAACTGTTTGAATAAAAAATATTAAGCGGTTCAACGCATAAATAATAAAGTTTATTTCAAGCAATAAAATTACACGGTGCAATGGAAATGGTCCGAGTCGAGTCCTGTTTGGTCCCTCAGCCCCTCATGTAGTGGTTGTTTGAACGGGACGGGGCCTCACGCTATGCTTGACCTGTTAGTTGTACCCGCTCCACTTAGCGCTGAATTCTCAATGGGAATCGCTACTTGCTAATCGGAAAATTAAATCATTCTTAGAAAAACAACACGTACAAGGTTTTTTATCGAAGTTTAGCGTGAAATCTACACGACACTGGTAATAAAGTATTTTCTGTTCACCGATAAGATGTCAGGAAAATTAAAATGAAATTAAATACTTCAGGAAAGAAACTGGTGAATGTTAATTTTTAAAATTTAGAGTCTTAGTATTAATTTTATAATAATAACACTACCGCGGACCTTGAATCAATCAATCAGACAAATCAATTCCAATTTTGAAAATGCCAATTAAAATGAATTTCAGTTAAAATATTATATTACGGTAGGTACCTACTTTATCGCTTGACAGAATTCTTCGCACAATCCGTTACATTTTTTAAAATGACACTTAAATTCAAAGCAAATCAGAGTTCATCGAACCAGATTTCATACAGTAAGAAATTAGTAAGTTTGGCAATACTTGGATTATTCTTAAAGCTCAATATTAAACAAAATAAAATAACTAAAAATTAAAAGATACTAAGGGTCAATTGTCTAATAAAATTTGAACAATTCATCAATTTTCAAAGTTCTATTCAAGTTCTGTTTTTATCTCATTTCTGTAAAGCAACTGGCCCATAATGATATAAAAACAGAATTTGAATAGAACTCTCGAAGAACTTGAAAATTAACCTTTTAATTAAATGAATTGTCAAAATTCTTTAAAAATTACCACAAAAATATTTAATCACTGATATGCGTAATCTTCTAAATATGTATATTTTTTAACTGACCTATCCGCAATTGGTGTTTGCAATCTTAACAATAGAAAATGCCGAACAGCAATCTGGGACGTTATGAAATTTGCACAACTTTTTCTCTTTTCATTTTCTCGGACAACTTAACTATTTTCAACGTCGTACGAGTAGCTACCCATTGAAATACCCAAGAAACGTACGAAAAATGTGACAATAAGCTTAATTATTTAATAAATTGTTTTAATTGGTCAATCGTGCCTGTTTAATTTTTCTGTTTTGAAAAGATTTTTTTTGGTCGATGTTAAAATTAGAATTAGATAGGACAAACTCGTGATACGTAGTACGACTATCAAAAAAAATTCTGCCAATAATTCCTGGGGGAATACTCACATGTTTGTTGATAGTCTGGCAAAATTAGGAACACAAACAAAAACTGGGTAAAGAAAGATTGCAATGGTCCGAGGCCACAGAATATTGCAAGATATGGAGGATCAACAGAAATAAGGATACCCAACTGGTAAAGGACCATGAAAATGTTTTTGTTTGCACATTATAACTCCAAGCCCCATATTATTTTGTTGGTGCGGTCTCTAGAGTACCAATTACGTGGGTGTCCCAATAAAAGCGCTGGATTTAGTTCGAAAAGTGGAAATATTTTTATGTTGTTAGAAAGTACAAATGTTTCGATTATGTACGGTATAAAATGTCGTAAATGTGGACCACGGCTGTGCTTGAAAACTCATGCGCTTTGGATGTGTGATTCGATTGTTACAACAAAATGTTGGATCTCCGCCATACACCAATTGTTTGTGGCTGCGATGTATCATAATTAGTCTATGATTAGTTCTCAAAAGATTCTAGTTGTCTATGGACTATCCGAGACACGTGGTCTCATTTCCGAGTTGTGCCGGAGGTAAACGAAGGTAGATGGGTAGAGTCATTATAATTCTAGAACTTCGCACTCTTCGCAGACAAACCCTAGCTTTCAGCCACGGAAGACGTTAGTCGTCCGAAATATAATTATAAACTACGATTCGTCAATAAAAGTCACTGTGATCTACAGAACCTAAGGGCCAATTGCATCGAAAAAAGTTAAAATAAAGTTTAAAGTTAAATAATTAAACTGAGTTTAAGCCCTTACTAAAGTTAAGCTGCATTTCAACACCATTGAGTTGTATCAATATTTAAATAGTTAGTTTAAAGTTACCATTGTTGCTATTGAAATGGCTTCGAATTTTCCTTGGATTTGATATATTTCTGTAAAAATAAACACACAATTATTTTTACGGGTGTCAACACCGTTTTGTAGATTGTATTTGTTTGACGTTTATGAAGTTTTTGAGGGTTATGTTATTTGGGAATTGGTTTATTTATCGTTATTTGTTATTTCACACTTGCGGTTTAGAAACGTGAACAACGTTTGATGATATTATTATATTGTGGCCGAAGGTGGGCTATTATTGTTCTGCCCCTGTCTATAATACACGAGACAATACTTTTATGAACCCCAGAGATGTCTCCTGTAAATCTTTGCATCGTTCCCGTTGCATAAAAATGCAATGTTATTAGAACCTCGTACTCAGTTCCACATCACAAAGCACAATTAGCATGATTTCTGATATGACAAAAAAATTATTTTGTTTCAGTTCCGTTGCATTAATTGAAATATAAAAATGTTGGTAGGTATAAATTATCAAGAGAAGTGTAGATACTTATATGTATAAGTTTGAATAAACACTTGTTTGTAAATAATGTAGTTTGTCATTGGCAACGAGAAAAGTAAGTTAATAGTCTAACCATACTTTTGGACATCCGAAATTTGAAAATAGAATCCATCTCTTCCTACGGAAAATGATCGGTTCATGGTTTAATTCCTTAATTTACCTATTTCCTATATATTCTAATCATTTGATTATCAAAACCCGGGTTATCAAGACATTTTTATTATTATTTTCCATTCAAACAGTGTTTCGTTCCTTGGTGACGGTTGACAGCTAACATCTTTACCAAAATCTAACGTTAAACTCTCAACATCGCTGGGTTAAATAAAAGTAACTATTTTGTAACTATTTAGTTAACTTTTATTTAAACGAAGTTGAAACAACCCATTTTTGTAAGATATGATAAAAAATTTACTTTTATTTAACTTTAACTAAAAAGTAACTTTAACTATTTTCGATGCAACTGGCCCTTAGTCTTTCAATAAGTATCGCGTATTACTGGATAATACTGGTCCCAGTACTTACATATAACGAATGTCTCTGGAGATAACATTGGTGATATCACAGTAACTTGTTGACATCCGCATGTGACTTCAATAGACCATAAAGAAAAAAAGTCCATGGTGTGAAATCACACGATTTCCGAAAGAAGAAATTTTATGGAAGTCAACTGCAAATGTATGTCTATGGGTCTCATGTATCTACTTTTTTCTGAATTTCTTTCGTCCGATAAAATCACACCAATTTTTGGAGTTGCACCTAACTCAGATAGGATTCTTGTGCGTCTTGTGGTAATAACAGACATGTTTTTAAATAAACATAAACAAACCAAGATTCTGTTTCTTTAAAACGCCAATTGGTACTTTTCACCGAAAAAATGGCTTATTTTTGGCACCCATCGCAAGAATGAGTGTTGCTACACACCTAAAAACATCATCCATTCTTAGGTGTGTACAGCACATCGGAAAGCTTCATGCAAATTTCGTCATGCTAAAACGTAAAACAAAAACGTCACGCCAACACGCTTGCCAAGTAATCACGGAAGTTTAAAAATATTCTTAGATGATTGTAGGTACCTATTTATAAAACATTTTAGATATTCTGAACATAATAGTAAGAAAAAATCCAAACTATTATAGGAAAACCACGACACGATATAATGTATTATTATTCCCAAGTGTAATAATTTTATTTATTTAATTATAATGTATTACAAAAACATGGTAAGTAACACATTATTCCCAATGAGTTGAGAAGAAAACTCATTGGGAATAAACTCATAATAGTAAACAAACCTAAATTTTAACCCCTCAGACCTCGGTATATTGTGTCAGAAGGTCAGAATGTTTTCGTTTTCAATAAAATCCAAATAAATTAGTTATTTCTGAACGTATCCGAAAACTAAAATCTATTTTTGAATGTCATCACAAAAAGCGCTTTCAAATTATGTCTTTAGACGTAAACATATAATTTTTGAAGTATAAAATTTTTAAAGCAAACATATAATTGTTTTTAAAATTGCTCACCTTACGTTTTTTCTGACTAAAATTAATGATAACGTAAAAATTTAGAAACCCGTTTGTTTTATTTGTAAAATGTATTATGAATGTTACTTTCACCTAACTTTTTTGTCGTTCCTGGCCACCCCTCATACCTGTTTCCTTCAGAGAACTTCCTCCCCTTCATTTCCTTAAAAATACCCTCCGTACAGCTTCGTTTAAGTTAACATTGGCCCTAAGGGAAATGTGGAGCTAACGTAAAAAAAGGTGGACGAGGTTGTCCGAAACCGCTTATGAAATAAGTTAAAAGTTATGAAATTGGTTTTGTAAACCTACTCTAAAGCTAAAGTAAGGCATACGCCGATTTTCTAGAAGACCTTCTTCACTAACAGTTTGTATGTTTGTCCCTTTTAGCCGAGGTTTCCACGCTGGCCTACTTCTACGGTTTCGTGTTCCTGCTGCTGTCGTGCAACACGGTGCTGTTTGTGCTGTGTGCGCGCTCGTTGGCACGCCAGGCCAAGGAGCTGATGCGGCCCACTCCGCCCCACGAGACGCAGCACGGCCGAGAGACCAGCGTCGAGGCGTACAGGCATTACCAGCAAGTGTGAGTACACCTTTACATTATTCAATTTATACCACCTGCCGATATTGTTTTTTGTAAATGCCGATACCAATAGGGTTTTTGACAAAGGGGGCGAGTACGTTTTCCGTGGCTCCGAGAGGTAGAACAGCCCAAAATAAGACGAAAATGAAGAATAAAATTTTTCGATATCTCGTTTAGTTTTCGAGTTATCGATACTCAAAGTTATTTACGATACTCAAAGCTTTTGTCCATAAACAGACTCAAAGATTTGACAGACGTCAATTAAAAATAATAATTAATATTTGACGAGTTAAAGTATTTCACCAAAAAATGTAGACATAATTTGTCTCGACGCCACCTAGTGGGAGATTTAGCACTTACAATGCCTTTCTCATAAATAAAGTTGGTTGTTTGCAGGTGGAAATATGTAATAAGCAGTAATTGTTGAATGAAACACTAGTATATATTGAATTATTTTGCGGGCAGGAGATAAGCCGACGTACCTCAGTGGATAAGAGCAGTTGATCGGAAATCAGAAGGACGCGGGTTCGAATTCCGTCGGCGGCATGTATCTTTTCTCGGGGGATTTTTTCAATGTAGATGAGTGTTTCAGGCTAATAATTATTACTTATAATAATTGTTACCTTTTGTGCTATGCCATGTTAAGGAAGTCTCCAGCAAGGCCCAGGCACTCTTCCTGAAGCTGAGGAGAATCTCCACGACTGAGTGGGGACTGAGAAGTCCGGCGCTTCGTTTGATATACAGGGGGGTGTACGTAACGCAAGTAGCGTACTGCGCCTCTGTGTGGGAGCACCGCCTGGATAATTCTCTAATACTCTCGGCGCTCAAAAGAGGCCAGCGAACTCCCTTGCTGGCACTCTCTGGTGCCTACAGAACGGTAGCTTCGGACGCACTACCCGTGCTGGCAGGTGTTCTGCCAATCGATCTAGAAATTAGGGAGGTGTTAACAAAGAAGAAGTTGACCAGGGGACTCCCTGCCATCCACCTCGGGGTTGTCATAACACCAGGTGGAGTCGGGACTCTCCCCGGGCTACTTAAACGAATGAGAGAGCTAACACTCGATGAGTGGCAATCTCGCTGGAATAGATCGAATATGGGAAGATGGACCTTCTCCTTCTTCCCATCAGTTAAGCTCAGGATGGAAGGGGCGTACATCAACCTGGACCATCACATGGTACAGCTACTCTCCGGGCATGGGGAGTTCAGGGGGAGGCTGCATAGACTCTCCCTATCTCCCCATCCAAATTGCACCTGTGGCAGCACAGATCAGACTGCCGAGCACATTCTGTGGCACTGCGAGATCATGACGGATGCTAGAGACGAATTACTGGATGGTTTGCAAGTGGTTACGAGACCGGTTTGGAACTCCGATCTCGTATCGAACAAGGTTAATATTGAGTGTCTGAAGAAGTTCACAAGGAGATGGGTTGAAAGATGGTCTGCTCTTAGAGTCGAAGATTAGTGTAAAATCAATAGACACCAGGTGTACTAGCTCCTGGACCAACTGACTACGATTTGAACTTATTTTATTATTGTTTATGCTTTCTTTCCTTCTATTATTTCATGTTTTCCTCTCCTAACCATTCTTATGTACTTATTGCTGCCACACCTGAAGCCAATTTCATGTCACTATTGCCTTCCGCGAGGAATGCCCACCTTGAAATCACTAGCCAGTTGTTACCTTCTTAACAATCCAAAAGCCGGTTTTGGGCTTGGTATGCAACATTACACTTTATTGTTTCCCCTATCCAAAATTTATCCAACCAATTTTTGCGTAATATTGCTATGTGGTGTTGATGCAGCACACGAAACCCTTCCATTGTCAACACTGCCTCTGCAAGGAGTGTCTATATCGCAACCAGTTGTCCACTTAAACTCCTACAATAATACACAAGCGGGTTTCGGGTGTTGTATGCAACACTACAACAACTATGTATCCTTTTGACATACAGGAAGAAAATAAAACCTTGCTGTGCTGGCGCCTTCGTGAGACATCATTTCATAAACTTCCGTGCACCTCAATTTTTCTTTTATTTCTTCATTTTTTATTGTTCTCTAACATTGGTATTAATATGTTGCAATGGTAACACAAACCGGGTTTTACTCTGTTTGGGGGTTTGTTGCCGTGATCACACTGAGGTGAGTGAATCACACCCAGAGTTAATAGAGACCAAAGACATTTTAGAATATTCCACATAGAGACTTGTTAAAAAACCATAGACAAAACAACATTAACCATAAACAAAGCGCTTTATTGAGCTTATGATTGGAGGAAAAGAGCCAAAAAAAAAATATAGATGATGCAAAAATATAGATTGTGAACAATCTTCAAAATTTTTATCTGAGCTTTTCCAACAAACCACTTATATGTGCAGTATGCATCACTGACAAGGACAGCTATCAAATAAATCCCAAGCGTAGGAAACCATCTCGGTGTGTTCACTGCAGCATGGGCCCCAGTTACTTAAATCTGAGCTTAAATCAGAAAGCCGTTTGTGTGTCCATAATGCAACACTTGTATGATTGCCTCTCATAATTGTTAATTTATTTCTGCTGTTGACTTTTGTTTCTATTTACCTAAACCACTCCGATGTTCATATTGCTACCACACCTGAGGCCCATCTTTTATTTTCATTTTTATCTTTTTTTTCGTTTTCTCCTTGTCACTATTGCTATCCACACGGATTGCCCATATGGTAACCACTATTCCAGTGGTTATCTTCTTGATAATTTATGGGTCGGCCCCGGGTGCGATATGCAATACTATACTTATTTCCTTTACTTGTAGGATTGACCTTACCATTTTGTGATAGTGAAACCACTTCAATGTGTTTACTGCTACACTAATCTGGGGCTTAGGAATTGCGCCAGTATTCAGGAACCGCTTACACGTTCGTACTGCAACCACTCGCTAGTATGAGAACAATTTCTTTTCCATTTTTATTTATTTTTATTTTTACTTATTTTTCTTTTAAGAGACCACTCGCAAGTACTGTATGCATCCATAAAATAAGTTATCACTAAAATGGAATATTCTTAACTACTTCGCTCTTTTGTGTTCTCTGATAATAGTATTTACTGAGAGCACCCACAGTAGCCACTTATGGTTTCCTTTCTTACCGTTTCTTTTATTATATTTAAATTAGTTTTCTTAGTTTTGTGTACTTGATTTTTATTGGTTTTGTGATTGTTTATTGGGTACCCGGTTAACATTGCAGCGGAAAAATTCTATAGTAACGTCTCAGAGACGAAAGCTGAACCAGCGTTTGTGTCTCGTCCATATCCCTACTATTGGGGTGGATTGTGACCCCGTCCCTGCATGCGGACACTGGAGAGAAGCCGACCCGGAGCGCTGTCTCATGGATCGTCCGCGCCTCCCCTGGGGAGAGGTGTGGGTCGTAAGGGTGTCTTGCGCGAGTAAGGGGACCCTCCGCCCTGCCTCCGATAACCCGACGCTGTCCTTCCTAGAGTCTTTGGGCGTTCTGTCACCCACTTCCAAATAGCCGTGTCGTCAATGCATCACCGGGAAGTCGGCTTAGGGGCGCGGAAACCAATCTCAAGCTTGGCTTTCCTGAAAACATGCACCTCTCAACAGGACTGCCGGGTGTATCTGTGACACACTCGCTCCCTACCAGCAACCACATGAAAATTGAGTGATGTCTTTTATGCACAATAAACCGGCAGGGTAGGCATACCGCCTACACTTGAAAATTTTATTTCTCCCCTCTGCTTTTCCCCAAAGAAAGAGGTAATGTATATATTTATTTAATTATTTAATACTAACCTGTACATATAAAGCACTTGCATACTGCTCGTTAACACCGTATGCGGGGACATTGGGGGTCTAGTTTTGTTTAATTAAATGTAGAGACGTTCAAATAAAAAAAATTAGCTTCCTTGTGAGAGCCCTGAAGGAGTAACCATAAGTTACTTATACCGGGGCGGGTATGCGGTGGATAACCTCCAGTGTGCTATGCCAAAAAATATTGTCTTAAACGTTATTTTATCAATTAAAAATATTAATCAAAGATTTGAGTCTGTTTATGGACAAAACTATTTATTCATATTGCATATGTACGGGTGAAAACAATTAATTAATGTAATTATTTTAAAGCATAACTTGTAAAAAACGTTTTTCTGTAAAATAATTAATTCTCGCCATCTATGAAAGAAAAGATTATGAATTCTTTTAAGTATAAAAGGCCGGTATTCGAATTTCTACCGAATTCATGCAAACCTCCCTTAAACATTTGAAGTTTTTAAGTTCTTAAAAAAAAAATGTTATTCTTGAAGATAATATCTAGACATTAGTCGCGCCCAAACGCAAATTATATAAAATTCCCGCGATATAAAAAAAATCGCAAAGTATGCTCCAAAATTTATTATAAACACGTTTGTTTCAGTTATTTTACAAGCTATATGTATGAAAAAATTCACAGCGTTTCTTCCAAAATTTATTATAAACACGTTTGTTTCAGTTATTTTACAAGTTATATGTATGAAAAAATTCACAGCGTTTCTTCAAATACCGTTTAAGACAATTATCGCGAGTTTTTTGCTCTATTTTAAACGAATCGTGTTTTATTAAAGATTTTCATGATTTTTGCATCGATTTTATCGTTGTAAATGTTAGCGCGCTCTTCTAACATTCGTAATTTCATATCTCTCCGTCTTCTTCTTTTTGGGGCCGGGAACCTTTTTTAATATTCGGAATATAAAATAAATTCGTTACTATTGAGAAAAGCACAAAAAATCTTGATTTATGTAAGCATTCTTCATAGATTTAAATCAAAATAATTAAAAATAACAAATCTTTGAAACTCAAAACCATCTTTATTATTTGCTTACCTGATATACAAACAACAGGAAAAAAGTAAACATTTTGTAATGGATTCCGAGAATCGCGAGATCTATGTTTTATTCATGTCTAACAATGTGACTTCAGATTAAGCAATTTAAAAACATTCACGAGAAACAAAAAAAAAATAATAGCCTGTTCTGTAACAACCAAGAAATAAATTTCATTAGAATCGAATAAGTATTTTTTTCGTCATTATAAAATCGGCGGTAATAAAATCGTCATAGAATCACTGGAGCTAGACAAAAATGTACTTATGAATTTAAAAATTAAAATAATTACAAGTGTGCAGTTCACACGCGGTATAAGTGAAACCTTCAGAAAACTAAAGTAGATATATTTTCGCAGTGAAAACTTCTTTGTGATTTGAAACTCGATGAAACTAAGAAGCGACACTAAAAAGAGACAAACACATACATCTAAATAGAATAATCGGTCTCCTCTTTGTGCGGTGCTTAGTAGCCTCCCCAATCTTGTCTAATTTAGTTTTATGAAGGTTTCACTTACACCGCGTGTGAATTGCACACTATGTTTTTGAAATGAAACTTCTTTAACACCGTTGTTATTTGAAACTCGGATGAAACGTAAATGACACTTAATGGAGACAAACACACACATCTATAGGATTTAGTATGCGAGAGAATGACATAGCACGAAACTTTACCGCATTGGCCACTTTGATTATGAGCTCACTTTTAAAGGCTCCTATTCGTTTAGATTGTGTGGGCGAAGGTTTCACTTCTACCGCTTGTGAACTGCACTCGATTTTTTTCTGAGCATTTATTGATTTGGGAGACGGATATGGGTACCGCCGGGAATCATTTATTGGATTACCAACATCTCTGCCATAGGTCATCCCGAATGGTTTGCTACGGATAATAGCAGGGATGCCCGGGTTCATGGGGTGTGGTTTTTCCGGATCTTTACGGTGGATGCTTCTGCAACAACTGCGTGGAAGGCCGGATTGAGAGAGAATGGTTGAGGGATACCATCTTGCCCAGCAGTGGGAAGGATAATTCATACGTCCGTCACACTGACCCCCTGATTCTACCCCTGATACCTTTTCCTTTCTTCTCCTTTCTTTCCTAAAAAGATCCTCCACACAGCATCTCCAAAAATGAAATAGGCATTGAGGGGAATTACTTTCCTCAGGGCCTCCTGCGTGGAGCTAAAATAAAAAAAATATTTTTTATATTTTTTTCGAGCGATTTGTCGCGAACATTAAGGGTATTCTCAAAATATTTTTAGAAACTTTATGCCGATAGATGGTGCTATTTTCAATATCGTCTAATAAAACACTTTTAACACGTTATGCTTTTTTAATATTGAGATGAATTATTGGTTCGCGAACGTATATTAGTAATATTAATCTATATAAAAAAAAATTTGGTACCTATAATTACATTATCGTAGAAAACGGGTGAAAAATACACAATTTCATTGCAAAAAATATGCACAAAAGACATTTTCCACAGCTCCGCGCGCGTTGGTAAAGAACATTTTTATTTACCCAACCAAAAAACATTCGCGAAAACGATGTATTTCAAAAATTTTACGATGTTCCGCATGCGTGGAAGAGAGACGCGAGATAGAGGTTTGTTGTATTCAGTAAATTAAATCAACGCCTGGGAAGATTGAATAAATTTATAAAAGGAACCGGCTGGGAACAACGGCATGTGTGGCGGGAGCTGGTGTTAACTGGACCTTTTTTTAGAGGCCGCTTTTGCTAAACGGGCTTCATAACAAGCGATGTAGGTACATACCTACTCATTAACCATGCATTCTCTCGGTTGCTTGCTCGCTAATATTTCGCGAATAAGTCAAAAAGTTACATTTAATTCTTACATTTCTATGGGGCGCATTTGTCAAACCAACGAAGTGGTTAGAATTGCCAGATGGAGAAACAAATTTGTCGTGTGCTCAAGTCAGGATACCACGGCTTCCATAATCATCGTTCATTCGACAACATCACAATACATAATAATATAGTATGTGGTGTGATTTCATAAAATTGTTGACACTCAATCTGGCAGAGGAAGGAGTACAAGTAGAAATGAGATCCTTGAGGGGTATGAGTGGTAAATCCGTGTATGATTGTTCTACAAGCGTCAAATAGATAATATAATATGTGTACCTACTGTATCAAGAAAGAATGCAAGGCAAAAACTGGGATCCCACATCATCTATTTCATAGAATCTATGAAAAATATCGGTGAGAACCCGATTTCTGTACAATAGAAACACAAAATTGACTTCAACTTTCGTTCTGCGAAATCTAACAATTTTTTTTCTGTTATTGTGATACCAACTAACATTATAGTATAGTGTCTCTTGAGATCATTTTTCGCAAAAAACGGCGCAATCAAGCGAATTAATTATTTGGGAACAGTCAGTCGGAATAATAGAAGAGATGTGTATGAATGTGAATAATCGTATTCCTCACATTCTCTTTCAACTCGTTGTGACCCATCCTCTCAGCGAGAAAACGGTGATAGATAATTAGTAAAAATTACACGATTACTACAGAATGTAATAATTACTGCAGAATAAAATAATTTAATTGTTAAAATTAAAATAGTAATTAAAATATTTATTAGTAATCAAAATTTTATTATTTAATTTTAATTTTATATAAATTACTACAGAATGTACCTAGAAAATGTGGATATAGAGCGAATTAATGAAGAAAGTACCTAGGTAGTATAAGAAGAATATATGACGCAAATATGAATGGTAGAAGAAGTTGGGGGGAGAAGGTCATGTCAAAAGTCAGAATAATAGAAGACTATGTATGAGACGATGTATGAATGTGAGTGAGGCAAATAGTGTGTGCCAAGACCGAGTTGTTTGGCGGTCCGTCCTCTCTGCCTTCACCTGCGGGGAACCGGCGTGATGGTTAGTTAGGTAGTTACCGAGAAAATATTTGTAAAAAAAATTGTAACTTAGTCTTGGATTCACTCTCTACCTTCGATCAAGTATGCTCTCTAATAATACTTTTGATTCTTATAAAGAGCACGCCTCATTTTTATGGAATAACAATAAAGCGTTGTACAAAGTCGAAAAAAGCTTCAAACTCGTGGCAGACGGACGAGAATCGGACAGAATGTAGGTACCCAGCTCGATCTATGCATTTTATTGTTTAGCAAGTCTCAATAACAAAATAACTAGGCGGGCGTCTAGTGATAGTTGGAGATTTATGAAAGTTCTAAATAATTACAGTCGTTCTCACTATAATTATATAGTTAATTTGTCCTTTTTTACTGCGTGCCAAACCCGCAAATGTTCCTTGCGCCGAGTAATACTGGAACATTCATAAAAAAGCAAAACGAACATTCTATCAGAATAACAAATCGCGCCACGCAAATTGACATTTTTACTACAAATATACTGACCACTTTAACACCATAGGAATGGGTTGAAAGCGTGCACGTGAAACGTATGGCTCGCACATAGGTTTGTCTCCTTCTAACGCAGATTAGGGTATTATGGCTAGCAGTTTCTGCACAAAATAATTAATTTTGTTAATTTAATTACTGGGTTATTATAAGTGATAGAACTGTGAAATTTTCGTTAGCGAATATTTCATTATTAGTATTATTTTTCGACATTAAAATAAATAAAATATTATCTGTAGTTTTCAAATGCGGTTGAAAAATAGATTGTATGGGAATGGTCACATCTGTTTCACCTTAAAAACAAAATCTATATAAGTAGGTATATAAAAATTAATCTCTGTTTCCCTTGGTCACGCCATAACTTCAGAACGACTTCACCTATTTGATTCATATTTTTTTAAAGTTTTCTAATACATAATTTGTAGAAGGTTCTTACGGAAAAAAAAGTCAAGAAAATTGCGCAAAAAATTGAATAATTACCGAAAAAAACGACTATTTTACCTTCGCACGTTTGACGACTGTTCGCGCGCTTGATGAATGTGAGTTTAGCATGCAGCTGTTTTTATTTTTATGTAATAAAAGAATTGTCTATGAATTTTTTAAATTACAGATATTTTAAATAGGTAGGTACCTATCTTAGGTACGAAATTAAATTGATTGTTCTTATAATATACGAAAATGAATATTTTTTGTAATAGGTATACGAAAAATGAAAATTTAATAAAAAATTGTAATAGTTGGCACGCGAGCTGTTTGAAAACTGAATGTACTGGGACTGAATATATGGAACGTGGGAGGGGGGGTTGGCTGGACGGAGGAGCGGGAGAGGGGAAAGGGTAGGCGGGGAAAGTGGAAGGGGGACGCGGGAGGGGAAGGGATGCGGGAGGGGAACGGGGACGCACCTGAAAGGACATGCAGGCAGAAACAATTTACTTATTTGAATATGACATTGCAACGCATTCCGGGAATCAGCTAGTTTCAAATAAAGTAATGGAACTTCGGACTCAATTCACTCGAAAATGAAAGCTTACCAGTTTTCCGCTCGTGAAACAAGTTCCGGACATCGTGTCCATCATTAGTGAGTGGCAAGTATCCGGATAAATGTCGTAAGTATGCTAAGTAGGTATGTTAAGTTGGATTGGGACTGTTGGGAGTCCCGGTAATGTACAAAAATAATCATTACGGAATGCAACTGTATAAATTTCGCCGCCCGAAAACACCAGATGAGGGGGCCATTTGAAGGAAGTTGGGGGGATAAAGATTTCCCCGATTAAAAGTGACGAAGTTTTTAATGGAAAACAGTCATAACGGAAGATAACTCTCGCCGGTCTACTCCCTCCCGCCCCTCTCCTACCCCACTCCCCTCCGCGGGAGTATCCCAAAACTTCGCAACTGTCCTTTAACTTTAACTTACAGTATCTTGCTGAAATCCTTACATTAACTAATTCAGTGGTAGGAAATTTGTGGTGTGTGCAACGCTTCAGTTTATTTTATATAATTTTTTATTTTGTTTCGCTACTTCTTCCTTTCTAGCCTAACGTTTTTTTGGTCTTGCATTTTCCCATCATCAACAGCAAGTCGTCGGGATATTAATTGCTATATAACACGATATAGTTTAATATCCCTACAATCAATAGTCATTTTTTTTTCAATATTTGTTGTCTATAGGTAGTTATTTAATCACACTTATTTGTCTATTCTTAAGAATACGGTATCCTGACGAAGAAACATGATGATCATTACACCAGTATGTTTTTTCATTTAATATTTATATTTATATATTTTTATTTTAACTTAATGAGTAATACCTCAAATTGTAGTATTTAATCGAAATCCCGATCGAAAATTTCAGAAAAGATATGGTCAAATCTTGGAATCGAATCCATGACCTTAACTGTGCTTGTGGGTTTTCTACCACTGAGCTAACGGGACCCTATCCCCTTCGGTCACACTTTGACTAAGAATTATAAACATTGTCTTCATTATCTTAACGCAATTTTTTTTTTGCTGCTGTTTTTTTAGATATGTAAATGCTACCTTAGTGTCTTGCATAAATTTATCCAATTTTATTTAATATGTGACACAAGTAGAGCACCACCTTGGCAAGGCTAAGGTCTTGGGTTCGATTCCTGGATGTAACCATATCTTTTTTCTGATTTTTCTGTTTCAAACTCTCGATCGTGAGTGGCTAATATTGTCTTCATTGATTTAATATTTATGTAGCTCGATCTCAAGAAAAGACAATATCAACTGTCACAGTTAAATTTGATCCAATATCGAATGTACTGCTAATTTGACTCAATATATACATAGTTATTTTTGTAATTGATACCAAGCGATTACATATCGTGATTTTCTAATAGCTTTTTAAAATCTCTCTAGGAATGATATCATAAACATCAATGCGAGAGATTCATTCATTTTCATTCAGATATCAGTTTACTAACAGTTTCCAGATGTATTGGTTAAAGATCATAGTTGGTGGTTGACTTTGCTTACAAAAAAGTCACTATAAATAATAAGGTTTTGAAGTGTATGTAAGATAGAAAATAGTAGAGCAATCATCCATGAAAATTTTTGTCCCGAATCTACAAAGTCATCTTGACAGATCGGTGAATGTTTTATGTTACAAATATTTGAGAGTTTTTTGTGAATTAAACACGACTTATGGGATCACAAATATTGATTGAACCAACCGATTGTTTACAAAGAACGATACACAGCTAAGTTAATGGCTGATACCCAAAGACAAATGAAGACCACAGAAGATCTTTTAACTTAATAGAAAACCATAGAAGATTATGAAAGATCACAGAAAACTAAAAATATCGTAATTAGAAGACTATAGAAAATCAAAGAAGATCATGTAAAACAAAATAAGATAATGTACAATCAAAGGAAGTCACAGAAAAACAAAGGAGACCATAATAAGACCATAGAAGACGATACACGTGATAATAATATAATGTTAGGCGGAAAAAAGACACTTTACGTAGTGAGACAGTCGCGTTGGTAATTGCAGTACAGACGAATAAAATTGCTTAAAATAATAATTTGACATCATAAATACTTTTTTGGTTATTCACCTACACAGTTTTAAAATTTTATTTGCAAGTGGGCGTATGTACTATCAATTCTAGAGTCATCCAATTTCAACAAGATTCCAAAATGAAATGCAAATATACAATACGATTACATTTTAAATCCGGTTCTCATCGGATAAAATTTATACATAAACAGTAGAGCTGTGTAAAAATGACGCGGGTTGTTTCGGTCGTCATAAATGAACAAGTGAACATTCAAGTTCCACCTGTCCCATAGAGACCCAAACAGTATAACAATATTACTGGTATTTATAAAAAAAATTATCGGTACGTGATACGTGACTTTTGAATAGAGACAAAATACAATCGAAAATAAAACTTCAAGTTTTAGCGTGGTTTCCTAAACATGATCACGTCAGCAGTGTTCAATTTTGTGTATAACTAACCTAAACAAACCCACCAGCATACCTGTAGTCGTTTCAAATATCTTTGCTACAGTCGCAGATACATTGACTGGGAATTAATGGATTATCATAAAAATATATGGTTTTTCAATGTGACATCATTATGGGAATAGCTTGGTGAATTAGGTTAGGATGACCACTAGATTTAGCATTTTCAATTAAATGCGACGATCACAAGAAAGTTTTGTAAACCCTGAACCAATTATTGATGCTAAGTGGCATGCCTTGGGTACACATTCGTGTTCAAGCTATGTAACCTCTGTTTGCCTTGTCCGGATTGTAAAAAACACGTCCTCTCAGTAAATACGGAAACAACTTAAATAAATAAGGTAAACTAACAATAAGTATTGTTTGCAATGCCACCGGTAATATCTCGGCCGATAACAGAGCTAATTATTATTCTCTTAGGTAAAAGGAATTTCTAGATTGCGTGATAAATATGTTGTGAAGAATAGATCCATTAGTCTTATCAAGCGTATTGAAACGTGAACTGATAAAGTCCAGCGTATTGCAATGAGTGAATAAGTAAACAGTATTTTTAGAACGGTGAAAAACAAGGATTCATGGCGAGTTGATCGGGACCAAAATGAGAAAGAAGATTTGTTTTAGAATTGGTAGATACTAACTAACTGAACAATGTTTTTACCTACATCAAACTTCTAATTTGTTGTAGTCTTATTAAATTTGATTCCTATTAGCTTTTTTCAATGAGTAAATTCTGTGATAAATAAAACATTGCATCCTTAAAAAAAACATTTTCACGAGAACAACGAACCTCCATTGTGAATTATCGAACTACTCGTGTAGATCTCATAGAAATCGTTTTGTTTCCCTTACTATCATAGTGAAAATATTATCTAAACTGTATAGGAAAGAGAAAACATCATGCTATATATTCAAATCTAAAAGACGCAAAAAAACACAAAATAATAAAACCACCTTTGTATAACCAAAATTTCCAACCGCAATTTGAAAAAACAATTATGAAACTTTGTTATTGAAATTAAAAAAATTTTTTTTTTACTTGTAACGACAAAAAAGCGAAGTAATGATAACGTTTATAATACATCTGTCTAATAAAATATGTGCGTGTTTTTATTTTTTTCGTTAACAGTATTTTAGTTAGAAAAAACGTGTAAGCCATTTGAAAACTTTTAAAAATTTGTATATTTAAAAAATTAGATACACGGTTATTTCTAAAAATAAAATTTCTAATATTTCAATACCTTTCAAAAATGTTTTATAGTTTTGGATACGTTCACAAATATTTCATTTAATTCGATTTTAATGCAAAGCGGAAATACTTTGATCTACTGACAGAATATAAATGAGGCCTGAGGGGTTAATAAAGTTCTGATTTGGCTATCATATTCCGATTGGAACGTCACGATTGAGAACTATGTGACGTCACCAGAACCTGATTTCCTTCGTATCATTTTACACGTAAAATGGGCTATTTGTGGGCTAAAAAATTTTATCATTTAATTCACACCGTAAAAAATATTAGGTGTATGGAATTCGTAACTGTTTCATATTCTTCTTATTGTATAAAAGTCAATATTATTTGTTTTTTTGTTCGTATTTTAGTTTGTACGCATTATGAAATTATTTTCTATACCATTCATCCGATTGCGATGAAACTTTGGTGAGTTGTTGTGCGCACACCCGCGAAGGTTTCTATATATAATGATGAGCTCTGGCGTTATGAAATTTGTATAAAAATTACAATGGAAAAATAAGTGTATTTGTACCTAAGCTTGTTTAGTTGGAAGGAGGAATTGCGGGAAGGGAAGGAAAATCTGAGAGGAGGGAGGGGTACGTGGGTGAGAGGTGATTCACGGGACAGGATGACGCAAAATGGGGGGAAGGAGGAAAGGACGCGCAGGGAGAAACAATTTTTTTCTTTGAGTGGTATTACAACGCATGCCGAATACTAGCTAGTTTTACTACATTTTCTACCGTCTAAGTCCCGAACTTTGCTCGGGCTTTAAACAGTTGTAGACACTGATTTTCCTCTTGTTAAAGGTCAAGTTCTATTGAATTGTATGGTGACATTTATTAATGCGGTATTTGTATTTATATTCCTTTCTACTTCTGTTTTTATTGGTCAAGTTATCACAAATACCTCAATTTCCGTCAAAACGCCCCAACGCGTTCAAGCCAGAGTAAAAATAATAGTCCTGACACTGCTGACGGAAATTATTGTTCAGCAGCTCTTTCGACATCAATCGAACCATGCCGTAATAGGATCAAAGGATTCCATTCAGTCCACGCATACCCATTTTTTGCCCGTTTATCTGTCATCGTGTTCTTATAATCGTATTTCCGTTTTGTGAATTATTTTTTGATATGCGATAAAGATACTGAATATTCATTCTGAGTATTAAGTACCTGCTTACTTGGTATTTACAATTAGTAGTACAATTAATTCATGACAGATGATGTTTAAACAGATAAAGAAATAATAAAAATAAAATTAGTTAAAAAATGCACACAAATCATAAAAATACAAAAAAGCAAAAATACAGCGATTTGATAGGTTTAAAAAAATACAGATATATTTAGAAATAGTTTTGGAATAAGTTTTTTACAAGATCCACAAAATTCGCCAAATTGATGTTAAATATGTCAACATCATCTAA
Source organism: Limnephilus lunatus (assembly GCA_917563855.2). Classification (NCBI taxonomy): domain Eukaryota; kingdom Metazoa; phylum Arthropoda; class Insecta; order Trichoptera; family Limnephilidae; genus Limnephilus; species Limnephilus lunatus. Next base: position 5,075,776 of record OU830599.1, read on the forward strand.
GTACTGATTTCCCATAGTGTGAAATCGTTATATCGGAGAGTGGACAATGTAGTTCTGCTTATGAATGCTTCAGTAGAATAGTATATTTTGTCGTGTGGTATTCGTAAGTTTATGAGTTGCGGGAGTTCGCAACAGTCGAATTTCGAGTGAAGTATTTTGAATAAAAATGTTAAGTCGTTTATTTTACGTCTGTCTTCTGGTGTGTGTATTTTTAGAATATTTAGCAATAGATTGTATTTTAAGTCTTCTAGAGGGATATTTAATTTAAAATTTATAAAACACAGATTTTTTTTTGTATTCGCTCACTGTTACCTGAATTTTGTAAGATGGAATCCAAATGTTACGTTGACCATTATTTTTGAAAAACGAAAAATAAATAACTCTTGTCGCAGTATATAGTATATGTTGTGGGTATAGAACCATAAGAACACAAGAAATAAATATGATGTGGTCGTGTTTTGTGATTCAATAGTCTTTTGCCAAACAGTCCTTAAATTTACACTGCAAAACTGTGTTTCATCTGTATGTGTTATGTATAGATTGTATTGTATTATTTTGTTTACTCTTTAAATCTATCTATATAAATAAAAATGAATCGCCGAAATGTATGTACGCGCATAACTTCCGAACGACTGCAACAAATTGGATAATTATTTTTGTTGTGTTCGTTATTGTCAGGACAAGGTTTATATAAAATAATCGGTGAGCTCTGGCATAATTGCATTGTTTGCGGACTATATGAAAATATATAAAGCTATAAGAAATATTAATGGCTGTCAAACATTGTCTAATAACTTGTTTAAACTTTTTGTTTGGTGCCAAGAGAACTATCTACAACTAAATTTAAGAAAATGTCTTATTTTGAGATTTCATGATGATGTAGTACTAACAGCTGTAACCGAGGCGAATGATTTAGGTGTAAACTTTGATCAAAAACTGAAATTTATAAATCATATTGAAATTACATCAAATAAAGCTTTGAAAATGCTGGGTTTTGTAATAAGAATTTGCAGCCAATTTAAAAACATTCAAACCATTAAAAAATTGTACATGTCATTGGTTAGGAGTCAAATCGAGTACAATTCGACAGTATGGGCACCTAGTTATGCTAGTCATTCAATCACGATAGAAAGAATTCAAAAAAAATTCTTAAGATATATTAATTTCAGAATGGGTATTACAAGCGAATGTATCAACTATGTCAACTTAATTTATTAAAATTATCCGAACGTAGAATAGTATTTGACCTAACATGTTTACGTAAAATCATAAATTCAATAATTGACAGCCCTGAACTTTTATACTTGATTTCTTTCCATATACCTCGCAATTCAACATCGAGGCACTATCTACCATTCTATTGTGACAACTCCAACACAGAATCACAATTTTATACCCCCGTTCGCCGTATACAAAATTTGGGTAATGACTATAAATATGTTGTTGACATATTTAACACATCATTCACTAAATATAAACAAGCCATAGTAGAATTTATATCAGAAAGAAGAACCACAAATTTCATTTATCCAACTGCATAGCTCTGCTTCGATTTATTTCACATGTATTGCACTTTTCCCAGTTTACAGTTTTTCCATCTTGCATGGTGGTGTGTTTTGTTTTTATTTCAATTTGTTTTTTACTCTATTTTTGTTTTAGATTTTATTATGATTTTGATTTTGATATTGATATTGATGATTCTGATTCTGATTTTGATTTTGATTATGATTTATATTACTTTTACGGTGCTCCAGATTTCATGTCCGGGTTGAATCTTTCCCAAATGAAAGACTAAACCCTTCCACACACTTTTCCACAAATGAATATCTAGTAAATTAACGCAATGTAATTGCACTATATAAGAATAAAACAATACAAGAACAATACGTCAATGCACCAGAAACATAATGGGAAAATATTTCACCGACTCCAGATATTTTCATATCAGAGGGTTCGGCTCTGATGAAATCAAAATCAAAATGATTTTGATTTTGATTTTGATTTTGATTTTGATTTTGATTTTGATTTTGATTTTGATTTTGATTTTGATTTTGATTTTGATTTTGATTTTGATTTTGATTTTGATTTTGATTTTGTTTTTTTATTTTATTTTGTAATGCACATTTAGATTTAGATGTTCTTTGTTTAAAAAAAATGCATGTAAAAGCCCAGTTTTTTTTCGCCACCTAAATTTTCTTCTTGAAATCAGCTGATCCATAATTAAGAGATTTATCAGCCTGTCTGCGCCAAATACCGTTTCCATACCATACGTCACACGACACAAAAAGCCTTTTTTCCCATGACTCTAGTGTAGGTATCTATTATATTTATGGGCCCATTTAAATTGCGTACATTACCGCCCAAATGTGTACGTTTTAGATTGAACTTGCCGACAGGTGTCAATGACTTTAACCTTGCAGGTGTTCAATGACTTTAACCTTGCAGTGTTTACGACTGATGCACCAAAATCTTACATTTCTTTTTATTAAACCCGGATCCCAAGAATGGTGATATCGATCACTCATCGTAAATTCGTAAAAGAGATAAAATTGGAGGTGTCGGCAGGGGTAATAAATAGTAATATAATCATAAATGTATACAATAACACACATTTTCTGAACGAAATTTCGTCACCGCACCTTTGTGGGTAATGGACTCAATAAAAGCTATGCTAGGTCATAAACAGACGAAGGTGTGTTGTTTGAGTTCGTTTGATATCAATAAAGTTATTTATAGACTATTCGTCTGTGATGGTTTTGGTTACTAACAGGTTTTCGACAAATTTAGTAATGTGTTGATAAAAGAGAGTAAATGGGTGAATCAAATAAAATTTACCAAGATCTTTCTGTAGATTAGGCCGCGCCAAATTTAAATGACGACGTGAACTTGATACGATCCATTCTACAAACAGGGCAAACCAAAAGCCGCCGGCAGGGCCTAACAGCAAAAACCTGCGGAACGGTTTTTGAAGTAAAACTTCTTTACGCACGCTCGACACTTGGGGGTAAACTGGTGAATGCGTTACGAAAAGTGGTGATTGTTACGAAAAGTGTGATGTTTACGAAAAGTGTGATGCGAACGGTAATCGATGCGAACGGTGATCGATGCGAACGGTGATCGATGCGAACAGTGATCAATGTCATTAAAAAAGGAAACGGAGCAACTTTTGCCCAGCGAAAAAAAGACGCATGAGTATGTATTACTGTACGAAATGCAACAAACCATATTGTTTGGAATGCAATGTAAATGTCAATGTCACCCCAATGTCATATGTTCTTTTATAAGTTAGTGAAGTTTTACTTCAGTCGTGTGGTCTAAAGCGCACTCGTTTTTTAACTGCTAGTCGATACAATAATATCTTAAAATGACTTATTTCTGTGTTGTTAACGTTTCATATAATTGTCATTACATATGGCGTTGTGAAATAATGAGTCATATTGGAACAGATTTCCAATAACATTGCATTTTATGTCCGTTTGCAATATTACATTATTATTTTGTTTACAAAATAATGCCTAACCATCTCGCACGACCATTACACACGGTGTTAAGAGATGTGCCTGAATTATTTTAACCTGTGATTCTCGACATTTTTTGGCGTTTTTGAAGTGAAAACTTCTTTACCACTGTTGTGATTTGAAACTTGATGAAACGAAAAAGCGAAACTAAACAGAGACAAACACTTACATCTGTAGGATTTAGCTGCGAGAAAATGAAATAGAATAATCGGTCTCCTCTTTGTGCGGTGCTTCGTAGCCTCCTCACGCTGGCCTATTTTAGTTTTCTACCTCGTGTGAACCGCAAATTGGTATTTTTTTTAAAAATTTTATTTCATGAAAACAAAAAATCTTTAACATGTCGTCACTAGTCGCTCAGCCGAAACCGTCCAATCCCCCTCCCCGACCCGATTTTTTTTTAATATGAATTCTCTTCTCTGTCTGAAGAAGAAGTCTGCAGCCAGTGAAACTATGGCATCCCCAATTGATGTATGCTGTAAGGCTGAAGGTAGTGAGGAGGAGACGGAGATAGGGAAGAGAAAGGTTGGGAAGTACCTGGCTATTCAGATCTGGTCACCAAACACGGCTAATGCCATTTCAAGCAACGTTTCAATTCTGAATGGTTGTCTTACACCAGGGCGATACTGAGAGTATTTTCCACTCTGGAACGTGCCGCAAATATACAATATGTATATTTTTTATATGAATAAATTGTGAAATAACACAAATTAATCAAATAAAATTTATTTGCCACGCCGGGATTCGATACGCGACCTTCGGTGTGCGAGTCAAGACCTTTACCGCTGGACCCCGCCGGCCGTCTAAACTTTTCAATACGTACTGATTTTATGTTTTTAGATTAATTAAAGAAAGAAAAAAAAATCAATAGAGACCAAAATGTCATATACATTGTGTTATTCCAAATAGCCTCCGAAATAACTGGTTTAAAATATGCCTCTAAGCATCCTGTTCAAGTTCTTCAACTCCTCAGGCTAATTTTGTTGCTTTTCGGAACAACTCATTTAGGTCTCACAGTAAAGGGTGATACAAAAGAAAACACCCCGCTTTATATTCAAATCTAAAACTTAACCGCGAAATAATCAAAATGTACACCTTTATGAAACCAAAGTTTCCAACGCAATTTGAAAAAAAAATCACGAAATTTCAGAATTGTTTATTCATTTTTTTTACGATTACGTTAATAATACACTAATAAATTTTAACGGGGTGAACACAGAAGGTTATCAATTTTATTTAACCAGCCGAGTTATTAGTATGATATAATATAGTGAAGATATAATTTGAATAATTGAATAATAATGTGTCATTGAATACCATACATTCATCATTAGATTTGCATAATTATTTTCTATTAATGATGATTGATGGGTCGGTCGGGTCGAGTTGTAATATTATAGAAATTATGTCATTAGTTAGAATGTATTGTTAATACGTTTTAATAAGTAGTGTGAAAATATGTAAGATGTGATAATATTGCGGTTAATTTGTATTATTAACAGTTATTAATTTTATTTCTATTCTTGAACATACACATTACATATTATTACATTGGTTTATATTGATATTAAGGGTAGGGTTTGGAAAACATCGCTCCGCATTATCAGTAGCATCCGCATCTAGTAGCAGCAATACTAGAAAATTATATAGGGGTAGTTAGAAAAATGTGTAAAGTTACTAGTGATTAAACTTTTTTTACTGTAATCTTACAAATTCTATAAGTTATACATGCCGCAACTTTAGTTAAAACGTTGAAAAAGGCCTTCGCGATTATCTCTCCTGAACCTGTTGTAAACGTTTTTAACAAAAATCCTTCCGTAATCTCAGAGTAAACATTATGTTAAAACACGCTATTAAATTTAAAGCACTTCAGTGTTTCTAGATTTTTATTGTTATTCGCCTAAACTTTCTGAATTTTTCAACTATCCTCCGCCATACAAAAATGTATGGCGGAATAATGCGCCGCGCGATGCCGCCAAATGTCTATTGAATTTCACAGAATTCATTCAGTTGTGAGAAAGCGGTCACGGCGGGAGCACGCATATTTTTTTCGCGGCAATTTTGTTCGCTGTGTCTTTGATTTTTGAAGGAATCATTGAGGAGATAGGTGTTACAGAAACCGGGTAAGTTGAAATAAAATATATTTATTATTATCTAATAAATTATTTTTAACTTGTTTTACAGATTTTATTTATTATTTTTTTTTTAAACTTCAGGTACCTTCAAAATGGGTAAAAATAAAGGAAGCCTTGCTTACCGTGCCATAAAAATAGACCCACCCACTGGAAGAAAAGGAGAATAAGGTAATAATGTCAACATTTAAATTTTTTACTGATTTCTATCAAAGGTAGTTTGAAGGTGGACTGAAGTCATTTTGCATTTTGACAACTAAAAATTTCGGCATCTATCTCGAATTTCTCTAGTTATCTACCGATTTGGTTCAATATCAGAATTCTGGCGTTTAGAAGTGCACTGAACTCGAATCTAATGTCAAAATGCAAAATTTCGGCATCCATCTTGAATTTCTCGTGTTCTCTACCTATTTGGTTCAAAATCAGGATAAGGGCGTTTGGAGGTGCACTGAACTCAGATCTAATGTCAAAATGCAACATTTCGGCATCCATCTTAAATTTCTCTAGTTATCTACCTATTTGGTTCAAAATCAGGATTAGGGCGTTTGGACGTGCACTGAACTCGGATCTAATGTCAAAATGGAAAATGTCGGCATCCATCTTGAATTTCTCTAGTTATCTACCGATTTGGTTCAATATCAGGATTCGGGCGTTTGGAAGTGCACTGAACTCGGATCTAATGTCAAAATGGAAAATTTCGGCATCCATCTTGAATTTCTCTAGTTATCTACCGATTTGGTTCAATATCAGGATTCGGGCGTTTGAGAAACGCGGAGATCCGCAAAGAATGCAAGGCTGATGTAAGCGTAATGAGTAAGATCAAGAAAGGAACGCTCCGATGGTTCGGGCATGTAGAGAGAATGAACGAGGAAAGGAGTGTAAGGAGAATATATGACGCAAATGTGAATGGTAGAAGAAGTCGGGGACGCCCGAGAAAGACATGGCACGACCAAGTGAACCAGATACTTGAGTCGGGCCATGTCAGGAGTCAGAATAATAGAAGAGCATGTATGAGACGGTGTATGAATGTGAACGAGGCAAGGAGTGTGTGTCAAGACCGAGTTGTTTGGCGGTCCGTCCTCTCTGCCTACCCCTGCGGGGAAACGGCGTGATGGTTAGTTAGTTAGTTAGTGGAAGTGCACTGAACTCGGATCTAATGTCGAAATGCAAAATTTCGGCATCCATCTTGAATATCTTAAGTACTTTGACGATTTGGTTCAAAATCAGGTTTAAGGAGTTTGAGGTTCACCGAACTCGAATTTAATGTCAAAATGCATAATTTCGACGACCATTTTGAGTTCTCTACCGATTCCGTTCAAATAGTCACTAAGTTTTATTGAAAACAACGGCTGTCAGATCCATTGATAAATCGAATGAATTTCGATGTTGGGTAAATTCTGGGTTGTATTATTACAAATAAATTTATTTTAAATGTTTTTTTAGGAAAGTGTTGGCTGCAATTGAAAACAAACCATATATGAACCAGAAATTTTTTCCACATCAAAACACCATGAGATTCTATGTCACATTGAGTCAAAAACAAAGACGTCTGTAAAGGTCCAGGGGCTAAAAAAAGTCTATGTATTCTTGCCCTTGCATAATATGATTTATAGTCTGTCGATCTGTATCAATTATGTTGCAAATAAATTAATTTTTTTATAAAGCAAGTGTATTTTTATTCCGTATTTTATCTAAATGCTGACCAGTTGTGCCTGAATCTAACCGAAATACACAGTAGATCGAGCGGCTGGCTCGCGGCTCGCGGCGGCCGAGCTTGTTTGCAACTACCAAAAATACCTAACTGCAGTGAATGGGCAGTTTGACCCAGGCGCAAATGTCTCTATGAGCTATCCACGCTATTCCACAATATGATTCTTAGTATGTTAAGCTGTATCCATTATAGTAGAAACTAAATTTTAATTTTATAAGGCAAGTATATTTTTATTTCGTAAGTCCGTAGTGTCTAGTATACCCACATCTCCTCTAGTCAGACGCAGGCGGCCAGCTGCGGCCGTGTTTGTCTACAAGTACAAGAAATACCTAACTGCAGCGTTAGCGCGGTTTGATACCTGGCCCTTAAGTTTAGTAATAAGAAAAAAAATGTTAATGATCCGTAACTGTATGTATATAGGTAAGTACCTAGTAGTGTTTTGTGAACACCTCACTAGGCGAACCTATGCTGAGGTGTTCCCATGTTTGGGAATAAATGCTATTCTGTCGACATAAGTAGAAACACCGTATCCTCCTTGAGATTGTGGGTCGACCCATTGCGGCAGTATCGAATACATAAATTAAAGATTGGTTGCAGTTAGGATCTATATATACCTATATACATTTATTAAATTAAATATTCATAAATTCATTGGGAATTCATATATCATCTGTAGGTTTATAAATTTGTAAATTCTTATTATGCAATTGTAAATGTTCTCCAAAATGACCAGGAAAAAATCTCAAACTTGTGATCTCCCGAAAGAAACCATTCATTCAGCCTAAATTAAATTATTAAGGTTCTCCAAAATGACCTTGAAAAAAATACATACTTGCGATTCTTTCAAGGAAATCAAGAAACCATCCCTTTATTCAGAATGCAATTATCAATGTTATCAAAAGCTGTCTTGACAGAAGCTCATTCCTGTGATCCCTTAAGCGAAACCATTCCTTTGTTAAGAATATTATGAACTTAATATACAATTTAGCTGTCCTGAAACGGGAATCCTTCCCAGTTGGACAGACAAAGTATCATTTTGTAATGTAAGTATTGTAATTTATATATATAAAAATAAATAAATAAAAATAAAAGTTATTCATAGCACCTAGTTATGTTATATATGTTACGTTGTATATGTTATATGTATATGTTACGTTGTACTAGTTAATATTTATGTTATGTTGTACTAGTTAATATTTATGTTATAAATGTAGACCAAGTCATTTAGTATAACAATTGCAAAATGTACAGATTAGAATTAATTTACAGAATTATTCTTAGTTCTTATGTCTTTTAAGCTATTGAGCGCCTTTAAAATTACCTTGACGATTCACAGTTACGGTACTGTAAACTGAAAAACGCCAAAAAAAGGCAATAAACATACGTTCCTTATCACAATAATGTTGCAGCTCTTTCAATAGATGAGATACACAATATACGTAGGTCTGTTTCTTCCCAAGGAAAATAAGTCATAATTTTCTTACAACTATCTCACACATCGCACCGTGACATCTCCGTAGACCCTACAATACTACTAGCCGTGATGATAATTTTGGAAGTATGGATTATAATTACAAGGATATTGAAAGTGAGTGAATTGAAAGTGAAGTGTGAGTGAATTCCAAAAATTCAAAAATGTAAAATGTCAATGCGCTGATGGTTTTGCTTTTTTTCTCAACCATATAGCACCGCAGCTTTTTCATGCACACTTTCTAACCACAGTCGAAAATGAGACAAACGGTGAACGTATGTCTGCACCCCCCCAAAGGAAACATATAATCATTTTCATACATCTCCCACACACGTATAAAGGAAATGAAACGTGATATTTTTAAGGAAACTGTCACACGTATTTTGTGTGCTTCACCAATATTTAATGTATAAGAAAGAGCTGCAGCATTATAGCGATAAGTAACGTGTGTTTATTGCCTTTTTTGCCATCACGGTACCGAAAACGTGAAACGTCACAGTAATTATGAAAGCGCACATTCGACTTGTCAAAGCAAAAATGCACCAATTACTTAACCTGTAAGTTAAATTGAAAATAGAAAATCTAAATTACTAAGTACCTTCGACGAATTGTCCAAGGGTTTATTTTTTTATTTTATTTATTATTCATTATTTGTATTCCTAAATACGTACTCTAAAAATCCGGGGTTATTTAGTCTAATCCGACGTAATTACTCTCCAGCGTTAATTCCTGAAAAAGTCCTAATTATCCTTGAATTATCTGTTAGGAAGGTATCAGGCGTAGTGATTATCTTAATTCTGAAAGCCATTATTTAAGCAGATTTCGCATTATGTTCATCTTAAGGCTGACTTTATGGCACGTGTGATTTATACGGATGATATCTAAATTCTATCGAATATATTAATTTAATTAATTAAATTAATCAGATAGGTATGGATTCCGTAATTCAGCGGATTTCCACGGGTTTTCGGAAATAATTTGTTGACATTTCAAAGTTTTCATAACCAGTTGTTTGCAAAATATTATAAAATGTGCTCGTGGGTACGCTTAAATATTGTGTTTATAAATCATCGTTAATATTTTGTTTTAAGCAGGAAATTTATTTGGGTTATAATATATAGTAAGTTTGCCCACCTCATACGTGGCGGGTCGTATCGGAAGATACTGTTTGAGGGAGTCCTAGCCTAGACTTCTCCACCGACACTGCAACGGGATGGTTGGTTTCATACGCCCTTCACTCCTGGAAACGCTGACCCCTAAATTCGTACCCAACTTCTTCTTCTTCCTTTCCTTAAAAATAACCTCCACACAGCATCTCCAAAGATGTGTGTGGGGTTAATGCAAAAGGGCTATTTTTAAAATGATTAAAATAAGCTCCATAACTTGAGATAAACCCCATATTGCCGGATAAAGATAGTTAAGTATACCTATAAATTTCAGTCAAAAACTGCTGTGAAAATTTCACTACGCCAGAGGTCATCGTTCGAGAGTTTTTTTACTTCATTCAACCTGCAGATTTTCTGAATTGATTCTACGTGCATTTTGAATGCTTTCACATTATGTTTATTGTTGTCAGGTTTAATTTGCAAAATTCCATTTTAGTTTTTCTTTTATTTTTTCATTTAAGTTATTATTTGAGAAGTATTAAATAAAGTTATTACATGAGACGATGTATGAATGTAAACGAGGCAAGAAGTGTGTGCCAAGACCGAGTTGTTTGGCGGTCCGTCCGTGATGGTTATTATTTTTACCTACATGTGTTATACGTGGTTCCATGCCAACTCAGAATGAAACCAACCACCTCAGAAAGGTCATTAAAAGCTATGAAAAAATAATTTTAAAATAGCCGGTAACCCTAACCTAACTTAACCTATTTATCCAATTTTTTTATCATCACTCTTAATGACCTTTCTGAAGTGGTTCTTAATTGGTTTCATCCTGAGTTGGCTGGTCACCGTTATATGTATGTCGTCGGCTAAGGAGCAGAAAATCATAGGAAGTATTCGGTTTTAAGAAGTTCAATTCACTTTCAAAATACATTATCATTTATTCAGTATAAAACAATCAGTGTAATCTGATTTCGCATCCATTGTTATTTTATTTATATCCATTTGAATCTTGATTATTTTTTAATACCTGCGTATCTTTCGTTGTCTATGAATCACATTATTTACTTTGCTAAATATTAATCTTTTGCGCTCTAAAAACCGTTCAATTCGTTACTCACTTCCGTTTTATAGTCAAGGTTTCGACTGACTTCCCATTTAATTTGACGGAAAGTAATCACACTCAGCAATGCAATAAAATTCACGGATTATTTGTTGCATGCCTTGAATTTTGCTTTTATTATGCGTCTCAATTCTATAGTTTTCCTACCGATCTCTCTTGCATGTCGCCTCTGCGTGCAAAAAGGCATCTATTTGCATTTTATAGAAATATGAGAGAAAATGACTAACTAATAATTGAAATTTCTCAGAAATCTCAATAAAAATGCAATACAACACTTTTGAGCACGAAAACTCGGCCATCCTGACAAATCTGCAATTCCAAAACGTTAAATTGAAACCGGCCATTACTTTGGATTTGTTTCTGAAGTCCTGGGAAGATCAAAAACGCATAGAGCACTCCTAATTACGGAGGCAATTGAATTTGCAAAAGTTAAATTAATTTTGATAAAGACGACGGGGTTAAACTCAATAGATCTTTGGTATCCGGTAATTGACGGCTACACCAAAACTAAACGTGGAAAGCCATTTTCATGTTATACTGTAAAACCAGCTCTTAGAGGATTGGAGCTGGCAACGCGATATCGCATCTACATACATAAGCCTTGGTATTGGAGGACATTGTTATGCTGTTCGTGATGTTGACTAAAGAAGGAGGTTGCGCAAAACGGCATATTAACCCAAAAATAAATGTCGATAATTCTTTTGGCTGTGAAAATTTCAAATCATATATGGTATAACAATGTGGGTAAAATTTCAGAATCGCTGGTAAATAACAGCATTTAATGTTTTGGTTCCATGCATATACAGGCGATGGATTGAAAGAGTCCAGACGGAATAGGTACCAAGCCTGTAATCTTCTAGGTCTATAATTATTCATTTCTTCTTTGACAGATTCCGACTGTGTTTCGTCCTGTTCCTTGTGATGGGAATATCCTGGACCTTGGAGCTGATCTCCTGGTTGCTGTGGAGCTCCAGCCCCATCTGGCATTTCTCCGACCTGGTCAACGCCCTCCAGGGTCTCATCATTTTCTACATCTTCATGCGGCAGCCAGTATTTGGCATCGCGTGGACCAGCTTTACTAACTGGGTATGGATTTTATTTTATTTTTTTAATATAGTATTTTGCTCAAAAACTGACTCAATGGTTCGTTTCATATCTTTCATTTATTTTATGAAAAAGTGTGTTGAAATAAAAGCGAAGGTAGATAGAGTTTTTTTAGTACAATCAAAAACCACGATGGTCTTTCTCCGGCATTATAAAATGCACGGAGTTTATTATGAAATTCAAAAACAAATTATTGTCCGAGACAAACCCGATGGCCTTCTACACCTCATGTTAGTGTGTTAGTACATATTGTAACACATTTGTAACACACACACGTATATAAAACACACACGCTGCTTTTTGTTGTTATCGATAACAACATAATACAATCAAAATTAATAATGCTTGTAGAATTTACAATATTATATTATCAACAACTCACGTTTGCACCTTCAGTTCACATTAGAATAACGAATTAGAAAATGTATTAGATTGTATATATCTACCTAGGTATTTTTATAAATAAAAAATAATAAATTGACTGTAGCGGCCGGCGCACATAAGAACGGTCATAATAAATTACTGTGCCAAAATAGGTAAAAATATTGTCTTCAAACTAATCACAAATACATTTAAGTTTTTAATTATAAAGTGTAGTTTATTTAACAGAACTTAAAAATCAAAGCTCCTAAAGAAAGTGTAAAAGTTATACCTCGAAAGGGGGCCGGAACAGGTGTGTTCTCACACTAACTTTCTGAAGTGTTCTTAATTCATTCGATCTACATAAACATTTTTACCATACTTTACCTCTAATCAACCAAATTCACGCTTTTTTAATATTCTTTAAGAAAAAAGTAGATTTGTAATAATAGCCAATTCAGCCCATACCTTTTTTGAACGCAACCCAATTGCCTGCACGTATGCCCAAAGTTGAATATGCCCAAGCTTGTCCTATTTTCTCTAATTTAAAATCAGTAGTTTTTCAGCGCGTTTGGTGACAATATCTGAATAGCCAGGTATTTCACCACCTTCTTCTTTCCCACCACCTTCCCCTCCGCACTGCCTTCAGCCTCAGAATATATCATAGTCACACTGGCTCCAGACGGTTTGTAGCAGTTGGGAGTCTTATGCCATATTAGTATTTAAAAAAAAAAAAGAATCTCTACATCGTGTAGGAAATGGCCGATTGGCCAAGCAATTAGACCAATAAACACTTCAACAAGGCATTTTTATTGTGTTCTTTATTATATGCCGCTAAAAAACTAAATGTTTAATTAATTTTGTATTACGAATGATAAAAAGTAAAAAAAAAAACGGAATCAGGCCGATATCAATAACATTCCTTATGTAGACGGCGATAAGGTTGAATTCCCATTTAACACCAGCAGTCACCTGTTTTGTTTAAATTTATTCACGAAAAAAACATCACAAATGCATGTTTTATTTTATTTTGCGAGGTTCAGACACTGAAATTTATGTTTTAATCATTTTCTAAAGAATTTAATTTTACACATTGAACAATAAAATCATAACCGAAAATCCGCAAATAGAAAAACTTTAATTTTTTCAAAATCTTCTTAAAAGCAGTTTTTATAGGTCAGATACTTCAAAAGTAAATACAAGAGAAATTTATGTTGGAACTAGCTGACCCGGTAAATCGTTGCTGCGGCTAACGAAACACAACGCCATCTACTGGATGGTTACCCAACATTTTATCTCACACCGCCATCAGTTAATTTGCATACAAATCAAATCCACACCGCCCGCTCGGCGACCACATACAAACATTCTCCTTTAATGATATATTTCAACCAATTTAAACAAAACCTTCACAAATCATATACATAAACTTTCCTCGTGAATCACTATTTATTGGTGAAAACCGCATGAAAATCCGTTCAGTAGTTTTTGAGTTTATCGCGAACAGACACACGCGGTGCAGGATTTTAATTTATAATATGTAGAGATACTCGTATTAATATTTTTGAGAATGAGAAAAATTATTTAAAAAAATAAATAAATACAATTTCAATTTATCGCCATACTCCTAGTTTCCAGTTCACTTTATCAATTATATTACTACCACTGTCTTGTGTCTTGACTTACCTTCATACTTCATTTGTAATAATATGTTCGTAGATACACACATACGTACACACAGTATAACTCCTTACATATACACTTACACCGTCACTAATTATAGGATTATCTTTGGATGATATCCAAAATGTTGTGTAGCGGCTTATCTTTCGAGACTAACATAAGCTAATGAGGTACGTAGCTATAGCAATCTAGTCGAGGTAACCTGTTCTTAGCAGATGAGTAGTATTGGATAAGTACGAGGCCTGGGGCAAGAGGGGAAGTGGGCGGAAAGGGATGCTGTGGATATATTTAATTCTGAGAATACTCTTTCATTCTAAGCAAGATGACGAAGTAAACGAATAAAATAAACGATGCAGATTAATGGGTGTTATTTCACAATTTTATTATATAAAAAAGTATATAGCATGTTTGCGGCACGTCTCAGAGTTGAATTTACTCTCAGTATCGCCCTGGTGTATGACCACCATTCAGAATTGAAACGATGCTTGAAATGGTTTTGACCATGTTTGGTGACAGATCTGAATAGCCAGGTACTTTCCCACCTTTTTCTCACCCATCACCTTCCTCTTCCCATTACCTTCAAAATATCACAATTTTATTTGACTAATTTGTGTTATTTCAGGATGTTGCGAGTTCCCGGCATGCGTTGCTATGCCACTTAAAAAAGATATTTTTTCTCCCTGCGTGTCCTTTTCCATTCGTCCCCTTCGCCTTCCGCATCCTCTTTCTCTCCCGCATCCCCTTCCTCTCAAGCGTTGTCACTCCGCCTTCCCTTTCCCCTTTCCCCACTCCCCTCTCCCGCTTCTCCCGTCCCGCGAACACCCCTCCCGAGTTCCCCTTCCCCCTCCCGCTTTTCATACCTTCAGTCCCGGTACATTAAGTTTTCAAGCAGCTCGCGTGCCACCTATTGCAATTTTTTTATACAAATTTCACAATGCCAGAGCTCACCAGTATATATGGAAACCTTCGTGGATAAAAAGAGACAAACACATACATATATAGGATTAATGTGATAAGAATAATCGGTATCCTCTTTGTGCGGCGCTTCGTAGCCTATCCACTCTTGTCTACTTTAGTTTTCCGAAGGTTTTGACTTCTACCGCTGCACACGTGTAATTTTATTTTATACTTGAACTGTGTACAATATGTCGTTATATTGAATTGTTAGATAAGTACATATTTGTTCAGAACGGGGTTTAGAGAAAACAGGGTTGGGTTTGAAGTTTCAATAGAACCGCTTGTTGACATCTAGTTTACAATCCCTCTCTTTGTAGAACTGCACATAAAATATGATTTCTACAGTTTCTTCGTGTTTGAGTTTCAGCTCCTTTACAATAACTTCTAAAGTTTGGAACCAGTCGATATGTGGGTACAAATGTTGCACTATTATTCCTCGTCGATTCACAAATTTTCTAGCTTTCTTTGGGATTTTTTCAAACCTGAGTAGGTATTGGTCTAAAAAACAATGTACTTTATATTCTCACTCCTTATGTTTGCATCCCCTTAATTTTTTTAAATTATACATTTTATCAATGATTTTCAAAGTGTGTCAAAGAAAAAAACTGCTCTCTTATTTAAAAATCTGTAAACCTCAAAATGCAAAATGTTATTACTAAATAATAATAAAAACGTTATTTTAAAATAAACATTGTCAACAGAATCTCTAATAAATTCTGCAGTCCTTGCCATTTTTGAGTAATTCTAAATAAATTTTGTGAAATTCTGAATACCGAAATTTCATTTTAGAATTTAAGATACATTCAACTCACTAGGTAACTCCTAAATCAGCGTTTTCGAGTTACACACAAAAAGCATAACTCTATTTCCTCATCTATAAATGCTACAAACAAAATGTTGTAACGCATTAGAATCATTACGTTATTTGAATATGTTTTTTGTGGGTATCTCCGAAAAACGTTATCGTTTAATCTATAATTAGGTAACTTTGGGGTTACCTAAGTATTTTTCCATGTTTCAGTTAGGCAACTCAACTTACATAGCTAGTTGTAGCACTAAAATTTGTGGAATTGCTTAATTTATTGCTTTCGTTGCATTTTTTATGTGTAAAAATTAGGTAAATCAATCAATTTTTATAAATAAATATTTTTAAAAAATGATTAGCCATTTTCTCTATCAGTATAAATGTATAACAATCGATTTATCAGATTGATTTACATCTTATAATTCAATATCCCAACAGAGCTAATTGCAGAGTTACCTAATTGTAGTAATTACCCCACGATTTTATACTCTTGGTTATTGCAACCATAATTATTTACTTGTTGTATATATGGGAACTTTCGAATCCGAGCCTTTTCGATATCCATCGACTAAGTATTTATGTCGATGGGTATATTTGTAAAAAAAACGTGTATTTGATACCCTCTTGCCATTTAGCAAGTAAAACAACATCTATTTCTAAACAATTAGCCCCGGGAACCATTTATTGTATAACCTCAGGCATATTGGTCACCCCAAGCTACTTATGGTACAAGTGCGTGGCGGGCCGGATCGGAAGAGATAGGTTGAAGGAGACCGAACCTAGACCTCTCCACGGACTTTCTAAGATTCTCAGTTCATTCTTGCACCGCAGTGGGCGAGATGGATTCATACGTCCGTCACTCCAAGAAACCTTGACCCCCAGAATCCTAACCACCCCTCATACCCTTTTCCTTTCTAGAACTTTTCTCGTTCTTTTCCCTAAAAAGCCCCTCTACACAGCACCCCCAAAGATGCCATCTGGCCTCCCGTGTGGAGCTAATGTTAAAAAATGTTATCTAATAAATCAGAAAAAGATCCATCTTAAATACACCATTCAGGTTCTGCTGACTAAAATTTCATATCTCTGTTTTTGTGGAATATTGATACCACGATTTTTTATTTTATAATCTGGTCGCTTTGTAAAAAGGCAGTGTGTATTACATTATTGTTGTGCCTACATATATCCTCTGGTAATTGGATTATAATTAAATAACTGGTAGTTAAATCGAATCAGTAAAATCTCTAATGAAGTAATCATATCACAAATTATTGGTAATTATTTTTAATTGATAAACTAATGTTTAAGGCAAGATTTTTATGCATAGCACAAAGGGTAACAATTATTATAAGCAATAATTATCAAGTAATAATTATTAGCCTCAAACACTCATCTACATTGAAAAAATCTCCCGAGAAAAGATACATGCCGCCGACGGGACTCGAACCCGCGTCCCTCTGATTTCCGGTCAACTGCTCTTATCCACTAAGCTACGTCGGCTTATCTCCTACCCGCTAAATAATTCAATATATACTAGTGTTTCATTCAACAATAATTACTGCTTATTACTCTTTTCCACCTGCAAACAACCAACTTTATTTTATATGAGAAAGGCATTGTAAGTGCTAAATCTCCCACTAGGTGGCGTCGAGACAAATTATGTCTACATTTTTTTGGTGAAATACTTTCACTCGTCAAATATTAATTATTATTTTTAATTGATAAACTACTGTTTAAAACAAGATTTTTCATTCCTGGTCACTGCAATTAAAATGTATTAGCTCTATTTCTGTTGAAACCAGAACTTTTCAATTTATAATCTGGTTTATTTAAAAAAAAAACAGTGTATTTGATACCCTCTGGTGATTTTGCAAATGGAACACGGTATCAGTGTAGGCGAAGGGGAGGTGAGGGGCATGACGGTCCATCGCAAGGGGCAGAAATTATTCACTCTACTCCTCCTTTTCCGTGTCCCCCAATCCCCCCTTCCCCACCCATCAGCCTGCCAACCCTACCGATAATAATTCCCTTATTTAAAGCTAAACAATGACTGCCGGGATGTCTTCACGGTGGCTCTATTTACTTATCGGCTATTGATCGAGGAACAATTAACTTTGTAAAAGGCCAGCCAGTTCTTTGAAGTTTATAAAATTAAAACTCTTGACGGGTAAAATATTCATAATTATACCTTTCGTAAAACAGGTTCTGGAACTCCAATTATGTGCACGATTTGGTATTTTAAGTTCGGGCACTATTAAGAATTGAAAAAATACTTGGGCGTATTTGTGGTAAAGCCATGTATTAACGTTTTACAAATGAGGAGGTTCGGAAAGAACTCTCTGCAAGTAATTTCTAAGTGTGACGTACGAATTGGATGCTTAAATACATTAGATATGTAGAGGGGATGTTCGACATAAGTATAAAAAGATAATAAATTGGTGGATGGAAGAAAGGGTCGAGAACGTCCAAGAAAGATTTGTGTAATCAAGTTATCAGGGAGTATTGCTTGATTGTCATTTCCCTGATTCCTACCCACACCTAGTCCCCCTACCTGCATGGTGGATGAAAGAAAGGGTCGAAAGGTATTATAAAATTACGAGTTACATACAAAACTTTCAAAATTACAATCGCATAGTGGAAAGTTTTGTTGGACAAGACACATCATTATTCTGTCTTCAGTGGGTTTTTATGTTTCCTTTTTCTACCCTTTCAGAAAGTTTCTAACACAGAAATCTAAAACATGAGTCTATAGGTCCAGCATGGACAATTGATAAAACCCTATCTCTCTCTCTGGTTTCAATCCTGAGATTGGTTTGCAGCAATTTCCTCCAATCTTCTCTTACATTCTTCCCTGTCTTGTGCGGCTCTTTTGAAGTCTGCATATGATGAGCAGCGCACGTCCACCAGCAGGTCCTCCAGGTATTCTCGGCGTGGGCGTCCCCTAGAGTTTCTCCCTTCGGTCATACCCTCCATTATGGCATGCAAGAGGCTTTCTTGTCGTATTACATGGCCGATCCATCTTGCCCTATATCAATACGATATTGACTATATCCGTCGTCTGTGCTCAGATTTCAATAATTGCTGAGAGAGAATATTTGCTTTAGAGAATATATTAATAACTGGTGGATAGAAGGTCGAGAATTTTCAAGAAAGTGTATAATATTGTGTAATCAAGTGAATCTAATACATGGGTCTGTAGGTATAGCACGTATATTGACTAAATCCGTCATCTAT
Source organism: Limnephilus lunatus (assembly GCA_917563855.2). Classification (NCBI taxonomy): domain Eukaryota; kingdom Metazoa; phylum Arthropoda; class Insecta; order Trichoptera; family Limnephilidae; genus Limnephilus; species Limnephilus lunatus. The sequence continues at coordinate 5,094,974 of OU830599.1, forward strand.
AGTCAGTTATCAATATTAAGTACTTAGTAGAAACATGACTTAAGACCTCATTAACCAATTAACTCCCGTTTAGTATAAAAAGTAAATGCATACTGCCAATGCACAATTAGGTTAGAATTAAAATCCAACATTGCCATTAATATTTTTACGTAATTGTTTGGCGTTTGACGTTTAAGAATATGAATTCATAGAAAACATCTCCAGTTTTGCCAATGTTTATCGAATTCTTATTTATTCCCTGTCAATATCGCTTCGGCTGTCAACAGTGAAACCGTCCTCGAGATATCAATATAAAATAGTCGGAAATTGCGCCTGTCGATCCGATATTGTAAAGTTATCTGTTTCTCTGTGCTAGAGCCCCTTGTTGTCAATTAAAACGAAGAGTGTTTTTGAGACGATTTATAAGGAGATTTTTTGCGTTCCATCCTCTCTGTCTACCAATCAGAATTCACACGATGTTTCTGAGTAGTTTAGATTATTTTCTTGCAATACAATTTTCTTATAAGGAATCATAACTTCACATGTTAACAAAATGAACTTCATAAGACATTCCCAAACGTTGATAAATCGAGCGGTTTGCATATTTTTAAAATGCGGTACAAAAATGGTAACTTTTTCTCCTATTGTGAATAATACAATGAATAGTCATTTTTCTTTTCCATAGTGTTAACTATTGACGTTTCATTTACAGGCAAATTTGCAAGGAAAACGATTCATTATATTGGAGTTATTTGTCAATTCTTAGGAATTACAAATTTTCTTGATATGTAACCTTTTTGCTATAAAAATAATAAATAGAAATATTTACATAATGTACATAATATGTGATTTGCCGTTTAAATTTTCAATCGGAATTTAAATAGCTTCGTTTTGAATATGTTTATTATGAAGTGAAAACTTCTTTAGCAACGTTCTAATTTGAAACTCGATGAAACGAAAAATAGTGACACAAAAAAGAGACAAACGCATACATGTATAGGATTAAGCCTGCCAGATAATCAGATAGAATAATCGGTCTCATCTTTGTGCGGTGCTACGTAGCCTCTCCACTCTCATATACTTTAGTTTTATGAAGGTTTCTTTTCTACCGCGTGTGAATTTCACACTCTGATATTGTTTTACGTTAGCTCCACACAAGAGGCCCTGAAAAAAATATTTCCCCCTATGGCCTATGTCATCTTTGGGGATGCTGTGTGGGTTGTCTTTTTAGTAAAGTTAGGAGAGGAAGTTCTGGGAACGAAAAAACTATGAGGGGTGGGTAGGAATCTGGGGGTCAGTGCCAGGAGTGACGGACGAATGAATCCATCCCTCCAACTGCGGTGCTTGTGCGATGTTGCGAGAGAACCCTGCTGGAGAGGTCAAAAGATCTCCCTCAACTAGTCTATCCCGGTCCGACCTGCCACTTTCGGTGGGCAGACGCATCCGCCGCCAAGACCCGGACAAACCCATGAACTCGGGCACCCCTGCAAATTCATCAAACGTAGCGAACCACTTGCGGTAACCTTTGGCGAAGGTGTTGGTTTTGTAGGTGGCGGTACCCATACCCGCCTCCCAAATTGTTGATTTTGATGACTTGAGATTTTCATCGCCAAAAGTATTAATTAATTATAATTATTTTTTGGGTTATTATAACGTGTTGCGCTTCTTAATTCTTTAGCCAATCGTTTCGATAGAGTTACAGTGTCCATCTTCAGGGCAGATCCAGGAATTAATCACGATGATGTTATTATTACGGAGAGGGCTTGTCAGGGTGTTGCAGCGCTACTGTCTCCCAGAATGGTTGAATGTATGTTGCAGTATGAATGTGTAAGTTCGAGAATAATGTGGATCCGATTTAAAATTGGGTTGACAAGGGTGTTTCTTGTTATCGGCTATACTCCTGTTAATTCTGAAAGCGACGAAGTGAAAGATGATTTTTGGACTGGTGTGAATGACGTAATGAGATTAAAAAATTTGAATGAAAGGATTATAATGGCGGGAGATTTGAATGGGTGGGTGGGAATTAGACGTGATGGATTTGATTCAGCCTTAGGTAAGTTTGGGGATAAAAGAACGAATGACAATGGGAATAGAATACTTGAAGTATGTTTAGAGTGGAACCTGTTTGTATCGAATACCTTCTTCGATCATAAAAGTATCCATCAATATACGTGGGAAAGAGGAAATGAAAGATCATTAATCGATTTTGTGGTAATTGACTCTAGGTTGAGAGCCGTTACTGAGGACACAAGAGTTTTCAGAGGGGCTGAGGTTGAAACTGACCACTTTCTGGTGGTGTCAAGAGTAAACCTCTTTCGCGGATGGCGCTCTAAAGTGAAAAAGGTATCAACTCCTACCAGAGTCAAAGTAGAAAAACTGCAAAACGCTAATGTCAGAAGTGAGTATGAGAAGCGTGCAGAGACGAGATTGAATGAGAAGGCAATGGATGGTCTAAGCATTGATGAAGCATGGAACCACATAAAGTTTAGTCTTTGTGAATCTGCTAGAGATGTGTGTGGAATAAGTACGCAAGGTAGGAAGAAAGGTGACGCATGGTGGGATGACGAGATTAAAGCACTGGTCTCAGAGAAGAAGAAAGCATGGTTATGTCTGATAGCGGCTGGCAGTGCTTCTAGCGAAGAGAGAGATAGAGCGAAAGAAGTATATAAGGGATGCAAGAAAAGAGTAAGTGTTGGAGTGAAAGTACGAAAGAAACGTCTGGAAGAGGAAGAGGGAATAAAAATGACAAAAAACTTCCAAGAAAACATTAAACTGTTTTGGAAGGAGGTCAAAAAGTCCCGGAGCGGTCCAGAGAATGGGAGCCTAAAAGTGATAAAATCGAAAGATGGAAGAATGTTGACAAATGAGGAAGAAATAAATGAGAGATGGATGAAATATTTTGAGGAAGTCTTCGGAAGCAACCCGAGTGATAGTGAGGCCAGCGGCGAATCGGGTATGAACGATGACGGAGTGAATGTTATCAAAATCAGCATGGATGAAATTAAAAATTCGATAAAATGCATGAAGAATGGTAAGGCTGTAGGTTTCGACAATATTGCGGCCGAATACTTTAAAGGAGATAGCCATATTATTCTCACATGGTTGTGCAAACTTTTTAACCAGTGTTTAGAGGAGGGTTCCACGCCATTAGATTGGAGAAGGGCTGTAATCATGCCATTATACAAAGGTAAAGGGTCACGTATGGAATGTGGGAATCATAGAGCTATTAGCCTGCTAAGTTCAGTCGGCAAGTTGTACGGAAGAATATTGATTGAAAGGGTAAGAATGGAAACAAAGGATAAAATATGGGATGTGCAAGGTGCCTTTATGAGTGGAAGGGGATGCATGGACCAGATTTTCTCCTTGCGTATGCTCACTGAGAAGTTTCTGGCAAAAAACCAAAAACTTTTTTGTGCCTTTGTAGATCTACAAAAAGCATACGACCGAGTCGACAGGAAAAAGCTATGGAAGGTGTTGTCCAAGTATGGAGTGAATACAAATCTCATACAGGCAATTGCGTCTCTGTACGAGGGAAGCGTTGCATGTGTTAGGGTGAACGGTGGTTTTACGGGGTGGTTTGACATCACAAAAGGTGTTAAGCAAGGCTGCGTAATGTCACCATGGTTATTCAATTTATACATGGATAATTGTATGCAAGAATTGAAAGAGATGGGATTGGGCGCGAATTTGAGTGATCTGAAAATATGTTGCCTGTTGTATGCTGATGATGCGGTGCTGATTTCTAACACTATGGAAGATCTACAGTCTCTCGTGTCTAGGATGAACGAAGTGTGTATGCAAAATGAGTTAATGATGAATGTAAGTAAGTCTAAAGTCATGGTATTTGAAAGGGAGAGTACGAAAACAGTGTGCAATATAGTTGTGAATGATGAATACTTGGAGCAGGTGGATGAGTTTGTGTACCTGGGTAGTATGTTTACGAGAGATGGGAAGGCTGATAGAGATATTGAAAGAAGAGTAAATGCAGGTAACTCCATTAATGGAGGACTGAATGCCGTTGGCGCTAATAAAACACTGTCAAAAGACGCGAAGCTAGCAGTCCACAATGGAGTCCTGGTACCTACCTTGATGTATGGCAGTGAGGCATGGAGTTGGCAGAGGAAGGATGAAAGTAAACTGAATGCTGTCGAAATGAGATCCCTGAGGCGAATGTGTGGCAAAACCATGTATGATCGTGTGAGAAATGTGGATATCCGCAAAGAATGCAAGGCTGATGTAAGCATAATGAGTAAGATTAAGAAAGGGACCCTCAGATGGTTTGGACATGTAGAGCGAATGAAAGAAGAAAATAATGTGAGAAGAATATATGACGCAAATGTGAATGGAAGAAGAAGTAGGGGACGCCCGAGAAAGACATGGCACGATCAAGTGAATCAGATACTTGAGTCGGGCCATGTCAAAAGTCGGAATAATAGAAGAGTATGTATGAGACGATGTATGAATGTGAGTGAAGCAAAGACTGTGTGCCAAGACCGAGTTGTTTGGCGGTCCGTCCTCTCTGCCTACCCCTGCGGGGAAACGGCGTGATGGTTAGTTAGTTAGTTAGTTATGTTATTATGGTATTTAAATTATAGATAAAATGCGATATCGTCACATGTTTAATGAGAAGTATTATTTTAAACTTTGAATGAGTTCTTATCTTTCGTATCATTATCTCTCATAAAAATAGATTAAATGAAGTATTATGTGCAATTTTGCTTGGAAACTGGAGAATTCTTGCAATTCATTTTGTTTCCACGTAATTATTATACATTTTTATATTTCCTTCGAAAATAAATGAGAGTACTTTGCTATTTTTGAAGTGAAAGCTTCTTGAGCACCGTTGTGATTTGAAACTTGATGAAACGGCGACACTAAAAAGAGGCATACATCTATAGGATTTAGCCTTCGAGAGAATGAAATAGAATAATAATCGCTCTCCTCTTTATGCGGGTCTTCGCAGCCTCCCCACTCTTGTCTACTTTATTTTTCCGATGGTTCCAATTCTACCGCGTGTGAACTGCAGATATGTTTTTTTTATTAATTACTAGCGAGTATCCAGCATGGTTGCAATGCCACAAAGAAATATTTTGTTTCTCCCTACGTGTCCTTTCCCATTAGTCTCCCACCTTCCCCATCATCCACCCTCCCGCGTCCCCCATCTCGTGAACCGCCCCTTATTCGTTCCCATCCCTCCTCCTTCCTTCCATGCAGCCAAACTATATGCAATACACACATTTTTTCAAACAACTCGCGCGCCACCTATTATAATTTTTTTATGCAAATTTCAGAGCTCACCAGTATACAGAACTTAAAAAAAAAAAAAAAAAACGTAATGGCGCTGACGATAGCCATTATTTGTTTACAATGTTTCATTTTAATTTCTGTAAAACATCTCAATCTAAGTGTTTTATTCTGTAAACTTATTTTTTTATATTTTTTTGTTCCCAGTTGCCTTGGAGCGGTTCTCCCTCAGCCACTTCTCATCACTCCATAGTCAGGAGTGAGGTCACCAGCTTCCACAATGGTATCACGAACGGCAACGGACACCCTCCCACAGCCGTCTGACTCTCTCCTGCAGCTCTACTGACAACAAAATCTGCTATGCGTTCCGTGTCGTTGTGGCCACATGTCCTATCCACTGTCTCAGAAACCAGTTCACTTATGACCTGGATGTTAAACACCGGTTTACTTATGACTTGAATGTTTAAGGTCAGCCCACTCAGTTAAGGAGGATTGGATATTTTAAAGGCCGATATTAGTATGAACAGGTCATCAGTCTACCTTATTAACAGCCGTGACCTGGATTTTAAGAACCCTGTTAAAATTCGTTGTTCCAGTGAACTGTGACCAGTGATATTAAGGTACGGTCAACTCTGTTAAGAGGTCGATTCACTAATAACTGAATGTTTAGGGCTAGTCCACCCTGCTAAATTCCATTTCACTTATGACCTGTAAGGTAATGGCCGGTCCACTTAAATCCACTCTGTTAAAAACCGGTTAAGGATGCATAGTGAAGATTCACTTAAGTCCACCCTGCTAAAAGTCGGTTTACTTATGACCTGGAAGTTAAAGGCCGGTCCTTTTAGAGAACGGTCTATGACCTAAATATTAGACCTAATGCACTCCGGGCAACGCCATGGTTAGTCCGCCAAAGAACATTTTAGTTATATACAAAAATTGTTATCCATAATACAATGTAACTAGTCGTAATTTTTTTAAATCAATATTACCATCGCATGATCATTATTTATACAGCATTTATCGTACTCAGTAAGTATCTACTGTTATCTTTATTAACTGTTTTTTTGTGTTTAATTCGTAGAAGTCCATTATTTTTTTTTAAATTTAATTTAAATAAAATTTAAAATAATCACGTTCTGCATGTATTTTAATTTTTTTATTTTTGTTACAGATTTTTCGGCTTACAAGGCCATTTTCAAACTATGGTAAAACCACTTTGATACGATGTATTTATACGATTCTAAATTTAAATTTTTGGAGGTGTCTAAATTGATTTATTACTAATTGAGTAACACTGTATTATGTAGGGTAATTCGGAATCTGTTTTCCCCGCACTAAATGTTAAGGTTTTCTTAATGTCGTTACTGCTATGACTAATTTAAGTGCGTTATATTGTTTAGATATTGTAAACATACTAAGGGATGTAATGAAATAATTTTTCTTACTTTATTAATTAGCGTTAAATTGGGGTCATTCGTTCATTTACTGATTTAATAATAATAATAAAACGTTTATTCATCAATAGATTTTTTTTATAGTTTTATACATTTTGATCTTTTATCATTGAGTCTATTGATGGTAAGGTCACTGCTCAGCTACAATTCAGGATTTCTCCTGGAATGCAGCTGGTTTTCAGCGGTGCCTCTCAAGCAAATTTAATCTTTCTATATGTATTTACGAGTATATGTATTACTTATCGATAAGTCGTCTCAGTGGTTTAGTAAGCCGGAACAACTGCAACAAAAATAAAATACTTTATAATAATATTATTATTATTTTTTAAAATTCTGTTATCTTGTATACTGTACAGTTTAGTCACGAATACCTGTAATGTAATTTAAATATATAATATGTCTTACAGTAATATAACTTACTTAATGTGTTACACTTGTTAGCTTTCTATAGTTCCACAAACGTTTAAAATTAATTTATTACCAATATCAAAAATAATTTATTTATAAGTTTCGTTGAAATCTAATAGCTTAATGTACTCAGGTAATATTATTACGAACTGTGTATGTTATCACAGGTGTTATGTTACCTAATATTATCTGGTCTCGTATCAGCTGCGTATTAATACGCCCTGAATTAATAATATTATACATAGATAGAATATACGTAGAATATTGCGTGCAGTATTAATTACTGACTGTTGATTCTAACAAGTGGTATGAGTAAACTTTGGTCCGTCGAAACGGATTGAGATTTAAAAAAATATTTTTATATGCATAATTTGAATATTGTTTAAAATATACAAGGTGACTGGTACTCGGCGAGAAATACTTAACAACGTAATAATAACTTGGTAATTTATAATAATAAAAAATCTAAATTAGATGAATTTTGAAATGGCTTCGACTAGGTGTATTTTACGAAATTTTATCAATATTACTGATTTCAAATTTGATCTAAAACCGCTAATTTTCAATGATTTGATTTCATAATGTCGATACCGAAAATTTGAAATGCTGTAAAGGACAATGAAGCAAAAAATGATTTAAATATGTAAATTTTTCTATGTTTTTTTTCTCTTTCCATCTATATCGTCAAAATGTTTCTAGAAAAATAAGTGCGTCTTTTATAACGTGCACAATTTTTTATGAAATATTAAAATTAAAACCCTTTTATAAAATTTTTCAAAAAATGTTTAGAATATTCTAAAAATTCAGTGTTATTTTTTTAATAAAAAATCATAATTATTATAGGTCTACAAAAAGAAGATAAATGAGTTTTTGAAAAAAAAAACTGTCATTTCGGTCTCCTGAAAAAGAAACATTTTATCCTTTACAGTATTTCAAATGACCGTGATCGATAATATGATGATGGTATTATGACGTACATTCCGCCTACCCAGTTTGCTGATCGCTAATAAAAACTTTCACCAAGACCCAGCAACGTCTACAAACATCAGCCGGCGTGACGTCACAACCGTTTTTCATGTTAAATACGTTTTTAGATTTTCACGGCCAAAAGCATTTCCGTTGTTTGTTTTTGGGGTGTTATGCCGTGTTGCGCTACCTCCTTTTTTAGCCGACGTTTCGGACAGCGTTGCCGTGTCCATCGTGCGTTGCAGTGTCCATGTTATGCCGTGTTGCGCTACCTCTTTCTTTAGCCGACGACGGACACTGCAACGCTGTCCGAAACGTCGGCTAAAGAAGGAGGTAGCGCAACACGGCATAACACTCCAAAAGCAAATAACGTAAAAGTATTTCATGTTATTCAGTTTTAAATATGTAACTAATTTTCTTATTTTTTCCGAGAATTGAAAAAAAAACATTGTTACTGCAGTTGCTGTAGATGTGCTTCGCAACTCTGCGGAATAAGAATAAGTGAAGGTTATTCTTCCTCAGCATGATGAATACTAGTCACCTATAGTATATGTATATAAATGTATGCATCGAGTGAATATTGTGAATCCCTCCTACAGCTAAGTCCTGATGGTGCCCGTCCCTCCCGCCGACTGACTTTTCGTGTTATTTGTTGAATTACATCTTCCGGTAGCATTTCTTACGGGAACAGTCCATCAGGTCAAACAGTTTCATGGCTATGAACAGTTAGAATAAGACGACATAACCTATAAACAAGTAACATAAAAAAGCTAACAACCCAACACGTATATGAGTGAAGAGCTCGGAGATTATTTTCAGCGGCGTGCGAAAAAAATTATGAAATTAAAAAGAAAAATTCTTTTCTAATTCGTTTCTATGGGTTTTTAGAAACTCTTTGTTACAAATATAAAATGTCTAATATTATACTTTGATGTCAGCACTGCATGCGAGCGTAAAATAAATGTAAAAAATTATATATGTGCGTGCTGGTAGAAATATTCTAAAAAACTCGCTATTTTCGTAAAAGCACCTACATTTTTTTTGCATTGACGTAGCACTTGTAAAGGTAACTAATTATGTTCACAATTGATTTGGGCAGGACCTATCAATGTGTTAAATTCCTTAGTAAGTGGTAATGCATATTCCTTTTAAGATGGTGTAGGAATAAAATTGATATTTATACAATGGCATAACTTTTTTTATTGATTTGGCATATATTGGGATTAATTTCTCGTTAACTAGAGGAGGTGTAAGCCGACAGTAATTAGTTTTTTTTTTCTGAATTTATGAGAGATGAAAGAGTCATTAGTTCGTAAAAAATGTATTCCAACTTCCAATTTAGTATGAATATAGCGCCTTCCTACATAATAAACTAGCCTAATTAATTAAATATATAAGTATTGTTAAACTAATTTAATTATTTAATATACAAATTTTAGGATTATCTCAGTCATTTTTATACAAATCGTTGTTGTGTATATTTAGATAATTTTTGTAAGTTACGAATAAGTAATAAGCATTCTGTGGCAACTGTAAGCAGCAGCCTGTCCATTAATAAACGGCGTGTCGTAACTTTTTGTTCTAATTCTTCCAATTTTTGTAGAGAAATTATTAACACTAGAAAGATAATTTTATTTTTACCTACGTTTAGGATAATGATACGTCTTAAAGACGTGCTGAAGTTCAAAAGTGTATATTTGAAATATTATCCATCATACTTAAACAGTTTAAAGGTAGTTGAATAATTATCTTAGGGTTTTATACTTCAAATAAAACTAAAATAATTATAAAAAACATATTGCAATTAAAAAAATAACAAAACGCTGTAAACCTCTTACGAATCAACTATAAAATGTTAAGTATTTTTTAAAATGAAAAGCAGTTGGTTTGTGATGCGACATTATAATTTAAAATAAAACAAAACTTTGTAAGCACCACTTTTATTTATAAGTGTCTAATATTATATTTATTTATAATAAAAGTGGTTTTAACAAAGTTATTGTTTTATTTTAAATAAAAAAAAATTAAAGTAATGTTTAATTTTAAGTCTAAATCGTATTTTTTTATACTATGAAAGTTTAAATGCTACTCAGTCGTTATACTCAAAAATAATACTTTTTTTTTTTTTTTATTCGATCTATCACATGTATAAGAAGTCCTAAGGTTACACAAAAGAAATAATACGTCTTTCGAACTTATGGTGTATGTATTTCTCCGTAATTATTGTACTTACCGTGGTGACAGAGTTGCGAAATAAAAAAAAGACAGCAATACTTGTGTCTCTCTTACGTTGCAAAGACGTATATTATCTTTCAAGGGTGTATAAAAGTAGTATCCTAACAAAAAGAGAACTTTTCCATTAAAGAAGACCGATTTATAAAGTATCTTAGTATAATTTCTATACTATGTAATTTATAAACTTTGTAAATTATAATTTTGTTTTCTGAAAACGTAATAAAAAGTCACGGCACGCCCCTGCTGCTCATAAGTGTATTTTTTGCATAAGTCATATATTTTTTTACGAACTGATTTTTTCTTCGATATAATAAGGCATTTATTTGTATTTTTAATAACGGACATAATATTTATTACTATAACTATTAATCCCTTCGCTGAAAGCAATCGATATAAATTGAGACCATTGTCATAACATCATTTTGATTGCAGAAAAACATTTTGTGACTTGTTAGAGGTCTATTGACTTTAGGCTTTTCTAGTTTTTTTCTTCTTTTTAATGAGTTACGGAACAAATAAGTACCTGTATACTTACATTGGCCGTCGTTTTGCAGAACACATAATGCTACAAAACACAACTGGCGAAAAAAAGTTTTTTTTTTAAAATAAAATGTTACGTTCCTTATCGCTTAAAGGAAAAAAAACTCATAATTTTCTTGCATCTCTCTCAAACACTGTGACGTCTCCGTAGACCCCTACCAATACTACTAACCGTGACGATAATTTGCAAAGTATAGAATAAGTTACAAGGATAATATTGAAGTGTGAGTGAATTCCAAAAATTCAACCTTTTGTTCTTAAACATTGCACCTATAATGCTGCCCCTCTTTCTTACACACTGACAGCCACTGTTCCCAATTCTACTAAGCCGAAACTAAGGTTCAAAACTGCTTAAGCATCACTTAGTTTAGATTAAGTGATGCTTAAGCAGTTTTAAACCTTAGTTTTGGCTTAGTAGCATTGGAAACAGCGGCCGTAAATGTCAATAGCCGAAAATGAAACAAACTATGAACGTATGTCTGCACCCCCCCAAAGGAAACATATAATCATTATCATTCATCTACCTCACACATATAAAGAAAATGAAACGCAATTCCCGTCGCAAAAAGTAGTACTCTTTTGGGAAAGAGTCACACGTATTTTGTGTATAAAATATTGTATATTATTTAAAATGTATAAGATGCAGCATTATAGCGATAAGGGACGTATGTTTATTACCTTTTTTGCCGTCACGGTAATTATAAAAGCGTCCATTGGTTTCTTAACAAGTGGGTAACCAAAAATTGCTAAAACATAAGGTTTTAACACGAAAAATAAAACATTAAAGAAAAAATAACCACAAAAACGCTATTATTTTATGTTAATCAAATTTAATCCACAGTTACAATTTTATGTACAAGTTTATGACGCAAAAAATAGACGAAATTTATTGATTATTCTAAATTTGACATTCCTTATTAATATTAAATATGCTAATATACAGAGTAACCGGAAAATTATTCAAATTAGAATTCATCGACTCATTTATGTTGACTTCAAATATTTTTATACTAACTCCGATAAATTCACTGTTAATACCTCGAATATCCAAACTCCGTGAATTTTGTACTCGTATTAATTAAGTACCGGTACTTAAGCAATTGTATACAATGTATTATTCCAATAATGTTAAAAATTGTTTGTGTTTTGCTGCTTTTTATCATAATAATTATTGTTGTACATGTGATGTTATTCATTATAATTATATTTGTTGTTTTTAATATAAATAAATTTTGTAAACCAAATATACATTGCAACTAATTTATTACGTCTAATCCAATCCCTTAATTCCAAAATTTTATTTTTACAATAGCTCCACAAAAGTGGTCCTGAAGGAAATAATTTCCTTCTGGGCCTATGTCATCTTTGGGGATGCTGTGAGGAGGGTGTTTTTAGGAAAGGATGTTCTGTGAAGGAAAAAGGTGTAGGAAATCTGGGGTTCAGTGTATGAATGACGGACGAATGATTTTATCTTTCCCACTGCGGTGCAAGTTGATGATGTTCTGGGAGGGCCCTGCTGGAGAAGTCAAAAGGTCTCCCTCAACCAGTTCTATATAGAATGAACCCGGGCACCCCAACTTAGTCACCAAACGTAGCAAACCACTTGGGTTAAACAATATATACAATACATAGAAGTGTGATTTATATGTATCTACATAAAGAAAATCACCCTAATTTACGTAAGACCTTTCCTCTTTTGAATCGAAAGATGTTTTTACGATCGTATAGGGCGGTTCCAATGAGAAAGATTAATTATTCTCCCTACCAGCTTTTAAAAATTATAACTAAATAAATATCGATTTTATTTCATTCCAAATTTGCTTTAATTTATTCCTACATTCAAAAATGCTGAAAGGCGTGATGATAAAACTATTAAAATTATGTACTTTTTGTAATAATTTTTTTATCATAAGTATTTATAATTTTTCAATAATATCTAAGCAAAATAAATGTGCAAAAAATCTGATCAATGAACAAATAAAACGAATGGGTTTCGAAACATTATTTTATTAAATAATAAGCAAATGTCATGAATAAAAAGAAGTAACAGGGGTTTTTTCAATATTAATGAGAAAAATGACATGTATTGCCTTAGGTCTTAGACTATCCGTCCGAAGTTTGTGCAGGCTATTGTCATTAAATCTTGGAGATGTTCATCGGTAAGTCTGCTCCGACATTTATTTTAAATGAAGTTCATCTTGGAAAATGCTGCTTCACAAAAGTATATTGACCCAAAAAAAGGAGAACATTCAAGGCTATTTTTTTTTTTTAATTTTGGATATTTATTAACACAAGCAAATTTTATCAAAAACTCTTGACAAGAAACTTATTGTTTTTGCTATTTCAAAACTGTATTTTCTTGGAAATTGATCATTTCCGTCTGGAGAGCAGCTTTATTACTCCCGAAAATATTTGCAGGTTTATTGCTCCATTCATCACCAGAATGAAGAGAATAAATGTTACTGAGGATGTCGACGACTTTCTCAATTTTCTTAAAATCTTTTAATCTGTTTTCATATTCCGATTTAAGATCCTTAATGAAAATATTTTGTATTGTTAACACAAGGTCCGCACAAAATAGGTTTACGGTCCGGATCCGGACCGCGGTCCGCCATTTGGCGACCCCTGTACTATGATATGTTACATTGATGGGAATAACCTTAAAAAAAGTTGTAAAAGAAAGTTTTTCTTATAAAATTGAATTAAAAAATACATAAAACAAATCAAGCGAAAAAAATATAAAAAATGGCACGCCCTGGTTGACACCATTGCAACTCTCCTAGTAATCTGAAAAAAAATTCTTAAACAAGGAAAGGTAAAAAAAAAATGTTTTTGCAAAATGGCGGTTGTCTAAAATAAAAAGGCATTTTTTACCAGTTTTTTTTTCTTTTCCGAATATTTAAAACATTTAAATTTTGTTGTAATTTTAGTTAGTGTGATAGAGTAATGTATAAAGAAGGCTTGCACCAAATTTCAAATAAATTGGTTCAGTAGAACTTGAGATATCATGTCAACCTTCTCGAAAAAAGTATTTTCGATAAAAATGCGTTTAACGTTTTGGTCTTTTTTAGATTCTAGTTAGATTCCGTCTAAACCGCGACTCTAAAATGGCAATATAACTTTTAAAATAATTCGAATTTCGAAAAATCCTTGAATATTGAATACTTATCTAAACTATCTAAATATATATTTTTTTCTAGACTAGAATACCCCCGTAAGTAGTATTAATTATTGCTATTAACAGATACTACAGTTTTCAAGAAACATGAAGCTTACGGCGTTTTCTATGAGAAAATCTAAAATTTTGCTGTTAAATCGACGTGCTCCACATAAAGATCGCGGTAGTTTATCTACAAATTTCCTATGTACTTTATTACAAGCGCCAGCTTTTTGTTTCGTAGTTTAACCATAAATTATAATGAAAAGTTGATGTTCATATTTTAGGAATACATAATACTTGCTATAAATACGTTTTCCAAGGGATTATTTATGTTAAAACTACGAAAGAGAAAACTTTTCAGTTTTTCACCGAAAAGTAAAGGATTTTTAGATTGAGTACTACTTTGCGTAGGTGCGTAAAATTGTTGTTTTTACAAATATATTCGAAACCATTCCAGTGGAAATATAGTCCGAAATCAACGACCTCATATGTGTCCTCAACGACCATTGAATCAATATCGTATTGATGTAGGGCTTAATCGATTGTCTATGCTTGAAATCCAGATATTCGATAGACATTTTCATTGGTACCGATCCTTGCAATAATTTCGAAAACCTTGTAAACTGTTTACTACTCATTTGATCTAAGATCTATTTGTTTCTGAAATAATCAATATATACTGCTGCTAGTCCCTGCGGGCGGTTTTTAGTTCTGCTTCACCCAGTTTGAGTGTAGGTAGCCATTTTACAAATCCGATAACGACTGGTTTTAAAAATAGCCAGTTCCTTGGATCCACAGTGATCCAGCGACAGATAGTCACCTATTTAAAGTAACCGTGACAGGCAATGACGTCATACGTAATCTCTTTTATTATATATATTGGTTCTTAGCAAGTTACAGGGAGAAATTAAACCCTTTGTCTTGCAAACTGTAGTAATGTCACCTGATGGATTTTTTTTTTAACCCGATGTTCGGGCTGCCTTGGGCAAGATGAAGGGCATTCATATTTTTTTATTGCTTGTTTTAAATCTGCGAGTGGCATATATTTTGTATAGATATATGCACACATACAGACATTTTTACATACACCCATGCATGTATGTATTCATATACCACAAATATGTATACCATAATAAATATATACAAGTATTTAATTTTTTTAATAAGAATATAAAGGTAAATTTTGTTATAGCCCGCGCATCAAGGTGGATGAAGGATGGATATGGGCAGGCGGTGGAGGAGATTGTCATCGGGACTTGAATGCCCGAGACATGAGATGCCTTGGGTTCGGATTTGAAGCAAGTTTTGAGAAAAATGTTTTGGCCAGGTCAATTATGTGTTTTTTAAGTGGAGGGATTTTCGTGCCTGAATTAATAATGCTATTTCGGACGAACCAAGGGCTTTTGGTGAATCTTCTAAGCAAGACATTTTGGAAGGTTTCTAGACTCTTAGTATTGCTTGTGGCCCAAATTGGAGCGGCGTAAGTCATGATGGGTCGTAATTTTGATTTGTAAATGAGAAGTTTGTTCTGAAGCGACGTTTGACTGTTATAATGTAAAAGCGGGTAAAGGGATGAAGCAGCGTTTTTGGTTTTTTTAATTGTATGTTTGATGTGTGTGTGCCATGTGAGTTTTTTGTCGAGTGTGACTCCAAGATATTTAACATTGTTTTGCCAGGGTATTGCTTGGCCGTACATATAAACTTGACCCTTAGGAGTGCTGCGAACCTTTCTTCGTGAGAAGAAAAGAGCAGCGCTCTTGGAAGGGTTCACATCTATACGCCATTTGTTATAAAAGTCTTGGAGTATGTTTATGTTATGTTGTAAGCGAAGTGTGATCATCCTGGGAGAACTGTATCGAACCATAATGGCGGTGTCGTCAGCGTACAAGGCTTTATACGAATGTTGGTTCTCCGTGAGTGGAATATCGTGTAAGTAGATATTGAAGAGGGTAGGGGAAAGCTGGGATCCTTGCGGGACGCCTGCTGTCATGAATCTGGGCGTTGAGAGTGCACCTCGGATCTTTACTTGAAAAGTCCGGTGCTGAAGAAATGATTTTAAGATACCGAGGAGTTGGGGATCGATGTCCGTGTTGTGCAATTTGAGGAGCAGGCCGTTTGACCATACTTTGTCGAAGGCTTTGGCTATGTCCAGGAAAATGGCGCCAGTGGACCGTTGGGAGTTGAAGCCGCCGAGGATTAGTTCGGAAACTCTGAGCAGTTGATGAAGGGTTGAGTGTTGAGATCTGAAGCCATGTTGTTCATCAGGAAGGGTTTTCATCTCGTGAATGTGCTTTAAGAGCCGGGTGAGGAGAATTTGTTCGAATATTTTACCAACATTTGAGAGAAAAAATCAGAATGAGTAGGATTCAAACTGACTTGCTTCAGAAAGCTGAGCCGTTCCGGTGACCGTTCTTGCCCCTTGGCCGTTAACCGTCTAAATACGTAATCTCTCCATATCCGGAACCTACTTATACCTAGGGAAGTAACGTCCACATGCGAGCTGCTGACGGCAGTAGCGACATCTTGTGTCAAATTCTTGAATTCGAAACCGAATTATAGCAGTAGCTTTGTGTGAAATTCCACGTACACAGATGTTATTTGTGGCGCACGGGTATGGCGTGGCGTTCGACATGCACTCGTAGCTGGGTTTACCACGCAGATGGTACGGTGTTAATAACGTTCTAAGAAAGTGTACGTGCGAAAATGTGCTTGCCGCTAAAACTCAGAAACGAGTCGCGGTACGGGGAGTTATATGTATAGTGTGATAGCCCTCCATCCCCAATTCTCGAAGAAGGTTCCCATTTTTACCCGAAGGGCGTGCTACGTAAGATATAAGGGCTGGAAGTTATACTTCAAGAAATTTATGGAATAGTCCAGAACATTCTAGAGTATTCGATAACATTCCACAACATTCAGGAACATCCCGGAACATTCTGGAATGTTCGGGAATTGTCTGGAACGTTCGGGAACATCCCAGGTCATTGCGGAACATTCCAGAACACTCTCGAATGTTTTGGAATGTTCTGGAATATTGTGGACCATTCGAAGCCTTTTTGTATGAGTGAGGCTACCCATTGGTAGGGTATATAAAGCAAGATCCCTAGTTGGTTCGAACGTCAGCTCAATCTCATATCAACTCCCTGAGCAAAACCCGGTATAAAAACTAAAATAACGTCTAATCGGACAGGACCTCTGGGCCCAGAATCAAGGTATATATCGCTCTGCCACGAAGGTCTACGTGTGTCTCCATCTGTTTATTGTCGGATGTATAAAGTTAGTCCCAAAACTTTTTGTCTGTGTCCGCGGTCCGCCATCTGGATTTAGCAGTGGCTCTATAGACGACAGCATAAATGAACTAGATCGATATCTTCGGGCTTTTTGTAGGTGTCGACACTATTTAACCATAAATAATGACAATATTTTGCGTTTTTTTTTTAAATTTCAAATTCCCGACGTTACACACCATCGACAAGGAGAGAGGAAAGTAAAAAAAAGGTACTACCTTTGGAAATTTGTTGTTGTTATTTATCAGATACAATTATTTTTCCGGTCGCTGTGAAATTTGAACAATAGGTATTTTACCATACTGTTGCGACTGTCGCTATCACAGAAGGGACAACTGCACCAGGCTGATAATAAAACTCCTCAATTTTTCTCCTCCAAAACTGGAGCGATTTTAACGATTTTTTTTTTAAATTATTAGAATAAAATACTCTTATGTTTTTACGTTTTCCTTTTTCAAAATATACATTTTCTGGTTTGTATACCTACTGAAAGACTGTAGATGGCGTTCAAACTAGGCAATTTTAACGATTTTTTGATTGTCTTAACTCCTACAAGAAGTACCCAAGTTATCAAAAATAACACAACGCACCGACACGCTAGTGGTCGATATGTATTTTATAATATTAAAAAATATTTGCAGTAGTATGAAAATACAGACACGAAATTGTGGAAGAAGTTTGCATGGACAAAATGCCCTTTTAAAACTATAAATATTATTAATATTCTGTAATTTTTTAATTAATATTTTTTTTAAATATTTCTGTGATTTTTAGGTCTCTACAGACGAATGAAATGATGGATTAATGTGGATGGGAAATTATATTTTTAGGTCTCTACGAAGTCAACAAAAGGCTGCTTTACCTATTATATCTCAGCCATTGTAGTTTCGTGGAAGTGTTAAATCCAGAGTGATGTTTCGCTAAATTCTAAAATGCTTAATGAAATTAAGGCCCGGGGTCGGGTTGGATTTAATTGTCCTCGTGTCATGGTCTGGCGAGCGGGCGGATGGAATTGCGGCGAAGGTGGTACGGGTGGGGTTGGTGGTATGGGTGGTATGAGGGTAGGCCGGTGTAATCACCATTAGCGGTGGATGTGTGGGTGAGGGTCGCCTCCAGCTCTGAGTGGTATCACTCTGTGTCAATCACAAACCATTCCCCATTGTTATACTGACTATTATTTAGGAGCAAACTAGAGTGACTGCAAAATACGTGTTTTCGACATATCGTTGACCTTTGGAAATTCGATCAAGTTAGCGTACATCGTACCCCACACGAGTGCCCCTCTTTGGATTCCTATCGAAACACGTGCCAAGATGAAATATGTCAATTGTATCATCCAATCTATATTTGGAATTTACATTATAGTTGGTCGAGTGGTTAAGGCATTGGGTTCATATGGGTCGCGGTTTCTATCCTCAGCAAACTAAGTCTTCATTTTCATTTTACCGGCCGGCGTGATGCAGCGGTAAGGCTCTTGACTCGCAATTCGAAGGTCGAGGGATCGAATCCCAGCGTGGCAAATAAATTGTATTTGATTAATTTGTGTCATTAAAAAAAATATATAGTACATTTGGAATAAATGGTATATTTGTGGAAGATACTCTCAGTATCGCCCTGGTGGAAGACCACCATTCAGAATTGAAGCGTTGCTTGAAATGGCTTTAGCCGTGTTTAGTGACTAGATCTGAATAGCCAGGTACCTCCCGACCTTCCTCTCCCCCATCTCCTTCCCCTCCCCATTACCTTCAGCCTCACAACATACCCCAATTGGGGATGCCATAGTCTCACTGGTTCCAGACGGGAGCAGCTGGGACTCTTGTGAGGTATTCATTTTAAAAAAAACAAAAAAATGAATGACGATTCCGTGATAATCGTGTAATAATGATAAGCGTAGTAATTTAATATAAGTAGATCGTATTTTTTGTTTAAGTAACGAATTATGCATAACATATAAAAATGGGTTGTTTTACAGAATTTGAACAATTCACCAAATGTCAAAGTGAATTTTCAAGTTCTGTGAAAGATCTTTTCAAATTCTGTTAATTTCTTCAATTATGTGAAATTTCAAAGTGAATTTTCGAGTTCTCTGAAAGATCTTTTCAAATTCTGTTGATTTCTTCAATTATGTGAAATTACAAAGTGCATTTTCAAATTCTGTTATTTTTTTCAATTATCTTCAACAACTGGCTAATAATGATAGAATTATAGAACTTGAATAGAACGTTTACAGAGCTGGGAAAATAATTTTTAAATAAAAATCAATCCGAATGGTTTATAGTATTTTTTTATTATTTAATTTGCTTGGAACTAGTGTGTAGTTTACAAAGCCAGCCGCACTATCTGTAAGGGGCATCCTGTTCCTCACACAGAAGTTTTCCCCGTATATGAATACGGGGAAAACAGAAAACGAAGACTTTACTAGCAGTAACACCCTCGTTTTCGATTTCCTCTTCATTACCGATATAGCCGCCTGATTGTGAGAGGTTGTAGGTGTGTTAAGTATGCTGTAAGAGTTTTCTTAAATAGAAGATGGAAGATAAATGCCGGCAGCTTCCACAGAACCGAGATTCATTATAACATCTCTAAAACAAACTCATTATGCCTACATTGCATATGCACATTGATAGCTAGCAATTATTATTATAGATCTCCATTATAAAGAATTTCTGCGTTTCAGCCCTGATGTTGCTACCAAATTCGACAGTCGGACATATCCTCGGAGTTCTGTACAAGGTTGCAGCAGCTGGTTACTATTAAAAAACGCCCGATGGGCGTTTACCAAAAAAAATGACCACTCGAAAATGACGTGTCCTACGACTTTCAACAAGTTATTCTATGGGTTAATAATTTTAGGACATGTTTCTTAAAATAAGTCCTATAAAATTATTTATAAAACTAGTTATTTACATAGCAAAAACCATAAAATACATATAATTAACATAAATATTCGTCAAATAAGTTAGAAGAGAGGCGATTTTTTGAGTGTCCTACCCTACTTTTGCAAAATTTCGAACGCATAATATTAATGTTTACCCAGTCCCTGTTTTACATTTTGTGTTAATTTAAATTAAATGGTCATATGTTCCAAATTCATTAACATATATTACTTTTAGCAGAGTATAGTTCAAAATAATAAAAAAAACTGTTTTATTCTGTGTCTAAAAATGATGTAGGTGGAAAATTCCGCAACGCTTCAACAATAAATCGATTTTGAACGAAAAATTACCTTTAAAATCATTGTGGGAATCGGTTTATTTTGATAAATGGCAACATTTGCACTATAAACAATCGCCATCTTAGTTTTGAGCCGCAGTTTATGTCTTCTGTGACACGCTGAGTGGTTGGGCGTCACGTTGTGCTGTTTTAATTTTCCACTACGAACTTGGTTTTTGTTGGTAAGTAAAAAAGATTTTACTTACAGCATTTGAAGGTTAATTACTTAAGTCATGTAGAATATGATTAAATATGCCAATTAGTGAAATCGGTCTTAAAAATAAGTGCTTTTTGAGTTTGTTTCTACTGCGGCATCATACGTCACATCCAAAACGCGACGTGATGTACTAGTGGAACGCAAAATGTGACGTAATGGAACTATTAAGCATGGTTTACATTGTGCCAAATGATTTATTTAATTCTATATATTGTAACTACTGCTGGTTTTTATGTTTTGTCGTATTATTTTTTTAATTTTTAAGTCTATTGAAAGTAGGAATTAAGTTTTTATTTACAGTTTATTTCTGAAAATAATCCCTGGTGAGCGGTGTCTCGGTAAAGTCTCTTTCGTTATTCAGTTATTAGTTACGTCAGTGTGGCGTTAAAAAAATTGGAAAAAAAACTACGAAATCAATTTGAAATAAAGGTATCAAATTCATAAGCTTATAACTAACAGTATCGTGGAGTATGTGCAGTCAACAGCATGTCTGACTATACAAAACTGTCAAATTTTTCCAGTCGAATTTCAACCTTTAATGATCAAAAATGATTGACAATATTTGACAGTTTGGGGTTAACCCGATGTTCTGTTGACTGTATATAGGTAGGTACCTACCTGATTTGCTGTTGAATGTATATGGGTCTACCTAGGTTTTATGTTAAAGTATTCAAGGTTGAAATTCTAGTGGAAAAATTTGACAGTTTTGTATAGCCTGAATATGCTATTGAGTGTATATACTCTACGATACTGTCGGTTATAAGCTTATGAATTCGAAAACCTTCCATCGAATTGTTGTCATAATTTTTTTTCAAGTAAGTACATACTATTTTAATAAATTATTAAAAATAGTAATTTTGTTTATAGAACTTACGATGGCGTTGACAGCTGCGGAACGATCGAAAAGATACAGAGAAAAAATAAAACAAGACCCAGAAAAGCGTGAAATTTATAGAAATAAAGAGCTTAAAAGGCAGCAAAAACATTTCAAGAAGATACAAGTTCTAGTTGAAGAAGATAGAGAAGCGAAAAGGAAACGATGGAGGGAACAAAAACGGAAGCAGAAAGAGAGAAAAAATACAAAAACTTCATTAACACCACAGTCACCTGCAGTAGTAGCCACTACTTCAACAAATAATAAACCCGTTACTTATTTGCTTAAAATAAAATATAGACATTTAAATAACAAATACAATACACTTTCGAAGAAGGTAGAAATATATAAAAAAAACACTTAACAACATAAGGAAGAAACTTTACCGTGAGAAAAAACAGCATGAAAAGGAATTACATTTACTAAAACTGAAAACGATAAGCTCAAAGCCCGACAAGAAGTGATGGAGATCGCATTGCGTAACGGTTATACAGATTGCAAGAAAAATAATGAGAAAAGAGTAATTAAAGAAGTAGCTATGAAAATAGCAAAGAAGGCGAACAGAAGACCTGAAAGTAAATAACTAGGCCTTAAGAGCAGAGTAAGGAAGACAAACTTCAAAAAGGAGCCCTTAAATAAAAATATTGCTGAGGACTTTGAAAGGTTTTTTTGTCGGGATGATGTAAGCAGAAGCACTGCTGGTAAGCGAGAAACAAGGACCAAGAACAAAATGAAAGTTCAAATTAGATATCTACTTGACACGTTGCAAAATATTTACCAGATTTACAAAGATGAAGGTGGAAAATATAGTTTTACCACGTGCGTTAGGTACAAGCCGTTTTACGTATTATTACCTAGTAAAATGAACAGAAACACATGCTTGTGTATAAAACCACTGGGTTTGTTACAACTGGGTATGAATATCATGTAGTGGAACAACTGCGTTTGACTACATTTGCCCAGTGTGCCTTGGCGATTGATTGTAGCAACATATTGCTAACAGTGAATCTCTTAATCTAATAATGATTATTTCTAAAAAAATATTTATAGCTTCTAAGAATCTTACAAGTAATTTTTGGTTATATTAAAACTTATTTTTGAATTTATGTGGTTAACTTACTAACTATTTAAATTATAAATTTATAATGCAAATTGTTCTTAATATTGTGCAGGATGTAAACCAGTCTTTATATTTCCTAAACCGTGACGTCTTTTCCATTAACGTCACTTGTCCGATTGTGATGTGATAAAAGATTTAACTTTTTTATATTAATTTGTTTAGAATAATGCTCAAAGATTAGATTTATAAAAAAACATGATAATTTTATTATCTGTATACATTTAAAATAATATTACTTTAAAACAAAAATGCCAAAGTAAAGACTAAATTGTGCTATTGAATTTACCATATAGTAACGTTGTGGAATAGTTTTATTAAGAAAATATATTATTTCATTTAATTACCTATCTTAAGTTATGTGTTTTTTGAAGACTGTTCGATTTAAATGATAGTTTAATAAATAATTAATTAAAATTGCCACAGAATTTTACTTAAATCTTACCTAAAGTTTGTGACGTAATGGAACTTCGCATCACCTGTACTTCATTAAAACATTTATTTCCTACTAAATAGTAGACTTTTCTTATTTTTATTTACTATTTTTACGAAGTTAGATATATTATTAACTCAATAAAAAATCGGTTGTTATTTAAAAAAATTTTTTTTTTGGTGGAATTCCATTACGTAACGGACATTTTTTTTGGTAAACGCCCCGATACAGAATGACGAGTTTTTTTAGGATCTTCCCTGGGCTTCAAGGGTGAACCGGTATAGGTTTTGGAAATACTCAGTCCGGTTCTTGACCTAGTCTGGGATTCACTTCAAGCATCTCAATGGCCAATTAATTGCTCCAATGTTTGATCATTATGATTCCTTTCTATTATTTCTATACCTACGTAATTAATCTTGTAGCATAAACATATGTGTGTTTCTTCTTCATAAACGGGCGGCTTTGGACACGGGCGTCTCTACAGGCTTTCCTGTCCTGATACTCCGTCCACAGTAAGCCCAGTCTCTCCTACACAGCATCTGAAGTTTCAACTGTTTTAAATCTAAATATATAACAATTAATATTTCTTTGTTCGTCCTTTATGCGCTCTTAAACCATTCATCCGATTGCGGAGAAACTTTGGTTTCTAGGTATGTTCAACAGTGAGCTCTAGCGTTTTGAAAATATTTCTTGTACTATTCATCTCATTACGTTAAATTTTTTGTGAGTTATTGTGCCAACGCTCGCGAAGGTTTCTGTATATGGGTGAGCTCTAGCGTTATGAAATTTTAATTTAAAAAATGCAATAGGTGGCGCACGAGTTTTTTGAAAAATGATTGTATTTCGTATAGTTGTTGTTTACATCGTAAAAGCGGAAATGGAAGTGGAGGGGGCGGAGATCACGGAACGGATGGAAGCGGAAGAGTGGAGGGGGAAGGCGGGGAAAAACGTGGGAAGGGAAGGGGACACGTTTTTTTACACGAATACCGTACAAGAGTCCCAACTGCTCCAGTTTGGAGCCTGTGGGACTATGGCATCCCCAATTGGGGTATGTTGTGAGGCTGAAGGTAGTGGGGAGGAGAAGAAGATAGGGAAGAGGAAAGTTTGGAAGTACCTGGCTATTCAGATCTGGTCACAAAACACGGCTAAAGCCATTTCAAGCAACATTTCAATTCTAAATGGTGTTATTACGCCAGGGCGATACAAAGAGTATCTTCCACTCTGGAACGTGCCGCATATACACTATACCTATATTATTTTTAATGAATAAATTGTGAAATAACACAAATTAATTAAATAAAATTTATTTGCCACGCCGGGATTCGATCCCGCAACCTTCGCAGTGCGAGACAAGAGCCTTACCGCTGGACTACGCAGACCGTCAAGCTCATACTCGCTAGTATCATATAAATATTGGTACTTGTACAGCTTATTGTACATGTTAATGAATTTGATATGTTTTGTATATTATTAATCGAGATGCTGGGTTGAGCACTGTCTTAATAGAGATATTACCTCTAAAATAGGATTCCACAAACTATAACCATAATTATTTGCGTATTCTACGAATTAATTTTCTAGTTTCAACGTGAAATTCTACACTCCATTTTAAATTCATCACTTATCCACATGACGCATGAAATATGAACATTAATGAAGCGTGTGTTGTGAATTTCGCATATCGCTTTAAATAATTTACCATCGTAAATCCCTCTCGGCAAAAATTCCAGCCGCACGTCACTGGGGTTTTAATTCGAAATATGGAGTAGGGTTTAAAAAATATAATCCACTGGAAATTGATGGTGATCTCTTCGGAAGACCGAGTTATGTTTATTACGTTATAAGTCACATAAGCCCACCGGTACCTAATACACAATAAAGGGCTCGCATATTCATGGCTACTAGTACCTGATAAAGGCAGCGTTCTTTTATCTCTGAATTGAAATCTAGATATAAAAAAGGTAATAACAAATAATTTTGCTGCGTATTCCGCTCCTGTTCTGTACGGAAATGTTGTTCATTGAAATAAATGCGAAAATCTCCGCGGTCGAGCGACAAATTCTCCACTGCGACTCTAGATCGAGGGGTCGAATCTCGGATGCCGTGCGCGAATAAATTTTATTTATTTACATTAAAATAATATAGGAAAAAGTACAAAGTAAGTACATACGGCTCGTTCCAGAGTTGTAGATATTCGAACAACTTTTGTTTCTCCAAGCGGAGTCAATTGATCGCGTCTTTGATGTTATTTTTTTTTAAGAAAACAAACATTCTCGGGTTACGAATAACCCAAAAATGCGAAAAATGTGATGGAGGACTTAGCCAGCCGAGGAATCGAACACGCGACGCCCGGGTGGGACCCAAACGCGATGCCCCATTACAAAATGGCTTCATTCAAGTTTCCCCGCTTTCCTTTCTCCCATCTCCTTTCCCTACCCATTAATTTTAACCTCACAACATACGCCAATTGGGGGAGCCTTACTCCCAATGACTCTAAATATTTGATAGTGATTGGGGCTATTGTGCGGTATTCACATAAAAAATGGATGATTTGGTTTGTGCTCCAAGTTAAAAGCTCTCTCCTACAAACCACGCTTGTAACTCCCAGCTGAACAGTTGATCCTTAACACTCTATTATAGTATAGAGTTGTACATTGTTCATAACATCATCGATGTATTACCACTTGATACAAAATCACCCCATTCCTGATTGACAATTGATTGTAGAGTCGATGAATTAGCCTGAATTACACCATTAGTCAGTATTCACGATCCCGCTGCAGGTGGTTCGAGTCATCCCCTAGCATAAGAACTATTCCACCCCCAGTGGTTTCCACCCACGCCTTGTGACCCACCCAACAAGAAGGTGGTACATGTTAATTGGTACTGTTCACTCATTCTTATAAGTGTCAAACCGGTTGTCTATCTAAAGAAAACTCTTTTTATTTTCACATACCTAAAGATTTAAAAATAATTATATAATATTGTTAAAAATATTTAATATATTTAAAATTGAGAGGTCGTAAAATTGTCGTTCCGTAGCCGAAATGTTGAGCTCAATAACAAGTCCTGGACAGATATATGACGACCGCCGTGATCGAGGGATACGGCTCTTGACTCGCAATCCGAAGGTCGCGGGATCGAATCCCGGCGTGAGCAAATAAATTTATTAGATTAATTCATGTTATTTTGCAATTAATTCATTCAAAATAATATATGACCAATGGAGTATTGTTACTTTTAATGAAATATGTAGTCTATTGTAAACATATAGATTTATTATAAGTTATGTTAAAAATTGGAAAAATTATAATAAAATAAAAAGTGGAAAATAGAAAATAGAAAGGGGAAAAGAAGTGAATTAGTATTAGGTTAAAAAAATGTACATAACTTTTTTTCAATATGTGTGCATACAAGCACAACGAATATATATATATAGGTGCACACATACATATACACACGTGCACACATCTATAAAGGTATAAACACACATATACGTACCCATATGCGCACCTAATCACATGTATACACACACATCTATATACATAACATACACACATATAAAAAAAAGTATATATATAGACAGTTGTTCTATCTGAGAACGAGAATCAGGCCACCGGCGTTGTCACATTCACTCATCAAAAATTTAAAATTTAAAATACTAATTATTACAAAATACTAATTATCTATAACTATAACTATACTAATCTAATAATCTAAAATTATACAAATCAGTTTGTATCTATAACTAGTGAAATCCGTTTGTATCTATAACTAATTAAATCTGTTTGTATTTTTAACTAGCCAAATCAGTTTGTATCTATAAATCACACTACTTGGATAGTAAAGTAGATTATTTGGATAATAATATCAAAAGTAATGTGTGTAATGTAAAATCATCCAGTGTTTTAAATACAGCTAGTGTAACTTTCTAATAAAAGTGTGCTAATCGGAAGTGACCTGCCAGGTAAGTATGTTTTCTGTGTCCGTTTGTAAATAATAAAATTAGATATAACCTAAGAAATCATAATTAATTGTACAGCGTCCCTGAGGTGATTTGTTTTACATGAAAACAGCTCTCCACAAATTACCCATTATTATTATTGGAATTTATTTTTTAATGCCTTACAACAACTTTTGTCAGTGGTTGCGAGTTTCCACTGTAATTTTAATGTGAGTGTAAAAGCTTGCTTCCATTTTCGTTAATTTATTTTGAAAGGGACCGGTTTCACCTGCAATTGGTGTATTCAGACGTGTGCATGCCGTACAAAGGTGCAATTTATTCATCCGTGACCCACTTATTTTAAACATCATTACTTGAGTTTAAAAAATATACCAATATGATTATTCATTTTAGCTGGAAACCAGTTCAAAAATAAGCAACCCAAATACGTGCTTTTTATCATGTCAATGATTCCTATAAATTACTAGCGTGTGCGTTGCAATTCCACTCAAACAGAGAAAGTGTTTTAATTCTGTTTATTAAAGTGTTTTTGGATGCACAATATTTTTTTGTTTTTCCGTCTGGTGCATACAAGAATAAACCAGAAGGAGAAGCGTGAATTTTCAAAATTTTCCTCCTGATATCCTTTACCGCTACTGTATCTCCATTGCAGTCCCGCCCTCCTTCTTCCTGGTTTATCCTTCCGTGTTCCCCTTCCACCTTCCCGCCTTCCCCCTGCTGCCAACTCCACCCCTTCGTTCCTCTCCACCATTCTTCCTTCCTGCCCTGCCGCGAAATTATATGAAATACACACATTTTTCAACCAACTCGCGCCGCCTATTGTAAATTCATAACGCCAAAAATCACCATTATATGTAGAAACCTTCGCAAGCATGCGCACAACAACTCACCAAAGTTTCATCGCCGTCAGATGAATGATATGGAAACGCATGCGAGACAAAAAAAAACATTTATTTTCATATGTAACTAACTAACCATCACGCCGTTTCTCCGCAGGTGTAGGCAAATAGGACGGACCGCCAAACAACTCGGTCTTGGCACACACTCTTTGCCTCACTCACATTCATACATCGTCTCATCCTAATGATTATCTGAAAGACCAAATTTTTGCACCAGTGAGCTTTTGAAAAATCCTGACAACAGAGATTCATGTTGTCTTAGGACTCTCTGTCACAGGCCTAAGGGGGCATACAATAATAACGTGAGCTCAAAAGGGTGGGGGGGGAGGGGTTCAGCAAAATCTCACGTTACTTGAAAAGAATATACGAAGTGGCCCAAATTTATCTCACCAACTGGGGGGGGGGGTTCTATATTGGAAGAAAAACTGCTCACGTAAATAATGTATACCCCCTAAACTACTATACTACCTTGTGTCGTATACGTAATAGAGTTATGAACGATGTAAGGTCATCCTGTTCTGATAGCTGTCCTGATTATCTCAAAGTACCAAACTTTGTACATCCAGATATGATGGGGGCGCAGTTTATATCTTTTTTAAATCTTGTCATGTATTTGTATGTAAACATCTTGTATTAGGTCTGTATATTTTTGAGCCCGTACCTTTTACTGTATTTTCCTGATTTTGTTTTTTTATGCATTTCTATAGTCCATCATGGAGGATACTTTATTTTTACTTTTTGACACCAACAGTACATAAATCAAATGAGTGATAATAATAATTCATAAAATCTTATAAGACATGTTTCTGTGAAATATTTGTAAAGTGATTCTTCGTATGTTGTTTTTCTTCATATATTGTGTCTGCATGTTGGGTTGGGTTGGGTTTAACTTTTCAAAAGTACCAATTGGCGATCCCTTAGTGAGTTTTGATAACTCATGGGAGTGCAACTTCGTTGTATGTTTAATATAATAATTTTTATTTTTTTTAATCCTAAAGACAGAAAATTAAATACAAACTTTGTTCCTCACGCAGCTTTAAATAAAACCGCACCATGAAAAATCTGCAAACGTATCGATTCAGAAAAACTTCGGATCAAAAATATAAATATCTCGCAACAAATATATTTAATAAATCATAAACGATAAGATCCAAAAACTATAAAAAAAACAAAACAAAACACTACTAAAAATATAAAGAAAATCATTTAAACAAAAAACTTTTTAATAACCATATAAATAACAACCCCCCTCCCACTAATATAAGCATGGCTTTTTAAGGGGGCACATATTTAAATTAAATTATAGATACAAAAGTATGTAATTATATGAATGAAATGTTAAAATACATGTACCTAAAAACACACACATATATTACTCTGGATCATAGACGTCCAACTCTGCTTTATTAAATTATGTTTATGTTTTTTAAATTAATAAATTTCTGAAATAAACGGCATCATGATATTCCGTAATGAAAAAAAACATATAGGTACTTGCCTACATAGACTTAGATAGTTCGTACGTGAAGAGCAGAAAGCTGAAGAAAGAAGTGTCGAAGGTAAATGAAACTAGCGTTGTTTAGTATTGAAACATCTTTGGGATTTTTCCATATATCCCAAGGTCCTGTTCAATGCATCTATCTCCCATTGTCCCTCTCCTTCCTTAAAAAGCCCTACTTGAGAATCAGAAGAAAGAAGAAGATGACTAAAATCCTACCTACCGATGCCTGTTCGAAATATCATTTTGAAATACCCACATTAATCAGTTGAAATACTGTCGCGATCGTGATCACACTAATTATTGAATTTCTCGCAAAATCGCGTGCATATAAGCTTTATATAATACTTTTTTATGGTACATTTTTTATGTAATTGTGTCAAGTGATACTTATTTATGTAATTGTGATATATGATACTTTTTTTATGTAATTGTGTCAAGTGACCCGTGGTTGGAGGAGCAGATCGCCTTATTTGAAGGTAGAGCTTTTTTCCATTTCTCTTTTTCCAATGATCATTGATAAACAAATACAAACTAGCGAGTTCCCGGCATGCGTTGCAATGCCACTAATAAAAAAATTGTCCCATTCCCCTTTCGCCTCCCCTTCCCTTCCCATCTCCCTTTTCCCTCATGCGTTCCCCCTCCACTTTCCCCGCCTTCCCTCCCGCGAACTCCCTCTCCCGCGTTCAATATAATCAGTCCCGGTGCATTCAGATTTTCAAACAGCTCGAGTGCCACCTGTTGCAATTTTTTTAATAAATTTTCTATTATAAACATTCATTTTTGTATATTATAAAAACAATCAATCAAATTTGGTACCGAACATAGAACTATATTTTTTTTATTAGATTTATAGTATTCGATTTTGGTTAGTACCATAGATGAGTACTTCAAATGAATTAATTAATTTAAAGAGTTTCGAAAAATGAATTTTTTTTTAACAATCATTGTTTTGCAAAATTTCATTCTCGATTTGTGTCATTTTTGATAATTTTGTAAGAGTTTTTGTAATGATTAAAAAAACTTTTTAGATATATCGTCACGTGGTTGTAATAGTCCAAAAACCTTGGCGTGGATGGAAAGA
Organism: Limnephilus lunatus; assembly: GCA_917563855.2. NCBI lineage: Eukaryota > Metazoa > Arthropoda > Insecta > Trichoptera > Limnephilidae > Limnephilus > Limnephilus lunatus. Next base: position 5,125,543 of record OU830599.1, read on the forward strand.
AGGTATTTTGAACGTTTAAAAGTTTTCCTATGCTTAATATAGAAATACATAAACATCTCATATATATACACCCAACCAAGCATATTTTGATTTTTATATATATATAGAAGATTTTATAGTCTGCTTAAGTTGCCATCGGGTATTAAACAAGTGTCGTCGGATTTAACGTATCTCCGCCTATGTTCTTCATTCGACTATCCTTATCAGATCCGGCCGCGCGCCCTGTCTAAATTCAGGAGATGTATTGTTCTTCCATTATTAGCTAAACTTAATCAACGGGGATTGTCGCCAAAACTAATATGAGGGAAGAATAAATCCTTGGAAAGCCACCCTATTCGGTGGGCGGACCCGCCCTACCTTGATTGCATCATATTGTATTCGTGCGACTTGCCCGCGACACTAAAAATATCCAGGATATTAAATTAGGCGGAAATATGAGCGGTTGTAATTTAGACGGGTCAGGAAAAAGGGTCACGGCAATGATGGTGATTATACTAGGTTACTTGGTCTGGAGTCTGGTTCTTGAATTTTGTAGACTTTGTATGTTCAAAAACATTAAACGAATGGCGCATAAAATATCACATGTCACAGTCACAACAGAAATTTTCCCGCGAATGAACACTGTTTAACGGTCGTTGAGCGTTTTTTATTAGTAAGGCTGTAAGTGCTCTAGACGTAGAATACAACTTACAAGGAGTATTATTTTGTATACGTCACGTAACGGAGATATGTTCTACTGTATTTCTGTAAAAAACATTTTCATTAAGAAAACCGTTAAAGAATAACCTAATGAAACAGCAGAGAGGTTTACGATATAGTGGCATTTATTGTCAATACACAGTTACAATAGTTGCATCGTAGATGGTGTTGATGGTAACATATTATTTTGTTATATTCTAACATCACGTCCTTAAAAATTAATGGTACAATCTCTCTCAAAATAAATGACTTCACCACGGACGTACAAAATACATGGACTTGCCCTAAGCGATAAAAGGCGTATTATTTCCCCCTCCCATTGGAACCATTTTTCGGAACCGGCTGGGCTTGCGAGAGCCACGTGTCAAACTAAAAAATGTGACGTCATCATTCGTGTCTGGACCAGTGTCGAGCTCTCATCGTAAATAACACGGAAAAAATGGTGGCTTGTGCTATAAAAACGTGTAAAAATAGAAGAGAAAAAGAGAATAAACCCAATTGTGGTATTACATTCCATAAGCAAGCATTATTTTACACTATTTTAAGCTAATTTAGATCACATAATATGATCGTTTTTGAACATACACCATAAATATACCAAACCACCCATACATACACTATCACTCCGAGATACATGTCGTGTGCCCGTCAGTGTTTACTGGGGTAAGCAAATTATGAAACATTTGTAAAAGTGTATTAACTAACTACAGGAGCAAAATATTGGACTCGACCTTATAGACGACCTTACTTTGACTATTTGAACTTCAAATTTGTTCACTGCGTGGCGAGCAATTTGCGCTCCCATGTAAAAAGGTCTATTCATTCAAAAGCAGAGTTTACTTTTAAGAACTAAATCATGATTTTATAGTGCGAGATGCCTATATACTGTCAGATTGAGTTTTGGCGAATCACGTATCACCAAAGCCATCTTCCCGCCCTTCGTCCCGCTGTATTTGGATTCTACCCCTCACCTTTATGTTCTGGTCTATCAATATGCATATGTCTATGGACTTCACTGTTAATCTCACAGTCCGAAGGGTTCTTGGGCGGTTGATATGACGTAAAACCATTTTCGGTGCATTTAAATTTTGACAGTACGATCAAGCGAACAAAATTCTTGAGTCAGGCCATGTCAAGAATCAGATATGGGTAGGGATGTATATATGAGGTGAACGAAGGAAGGAGTTTGTTCCAAGACTGAGTTCTGCCTATTCTATCTGTATATACTTTTAATCTCTTTTTTTTAAGATTTTCTTTTCCTACTTTATGTTTTTATACATAACACGAATTTTGTGCGGAAACTTTGTCGTAACATGTAATTATTTTAATAAAATATTTATTTATTTATTGACGCCCTACTGGGCTTTTACATAACAAATACGAGTTTAATTTAAAACAACAGTATTTAAACAATTTGTTTCGATAGTATCAACGACAACGTATCCGGAGATCGCGGGTAAATCCCCAAGTAAATTTTATTTGATTTTTCATTGATTAAGTTCATGCTATTTTACAAGGGGTACGAGTATATTATATGCTTTCAGTATTGCTCACGTGAAAGACCATCATTAAGTATCTAAGCGTTGCTAAAGTGGCTTTAGCCGTGTTTGGTGACTAGATCTGATTGTCAGCTACTTCCCCGCTAATATCTTTCCCACCCTCTTCTTCGCCACACTACCTTCAGCCTTACAATATACCCGAATTGGGGATACCATTGTTGCACTAGCTCCAGACGGTTGGTTGCGGTTGGGAATCTTTTGCGGTACTCACATTTATTTTAAACTAGCGACTGCACATACTACACAATTCCAATCAAATAAAGTTTTTCCCCTTCTCCCCCTGTCCCGAATTTCCCTACCCCTCCCGCCTTCCTCCCCTGCCGCAAAATTATATGAAATACACACATTTTTCAAGAAACTCGCACGCCACCTAATGTAATTTTTTATACAAATTGCATGACGCCAGATCTTACAATTTTATATATAAGCCTTAGCGGGCGTGCACACAACAAATCACCAAAGTTTCATCGTAATCGGATGAATGGTATGTGAACGCATACAAAACAAACAAAGAAACAGTATTTTTTATATATTAAGCTTAAGCCGAAGTCTTTAATTGACTGTTTGATTACCCTCCCAGCGAATATTATACCAATGGCACAAGAGAATGTAGGGTAGCAAGTGGACATGAGTAAAGACTGGATCTGGAAGCACACAAAGAGGAACACGAGAAAGGATGGCTCCAGAGTACAGACCTGGCACGGGGTACAGGGACCGGGGTAGATACTGGCCCATGTTTAATTCAGGACCCGGTAAATGATTGAGTGGCCCTTTCAGAAAAACCTTTATTCCTCCCTATTGTTTTATTCATTTCATTAATTATTCACCTTATCAAGCCGATGAGGTATAACTGCCCAGGACAAGCATATCTACAGACAGCCTACCCCTGTGCACTGAGCCTTGAACCCTCTGGACCCTGGCTGTATCACACAGCTCTTGAATTGAATATGTGTAAACCACAAACAGGAATGATTTTCTTTTTATTTTCGCTGGGTTACCGTTATGCTTTCCGGTGCTATATTATAAAATACTGGCTGGTACCCGGCACGCGTTGCTATGCCATTTACGTGTGCAAGTTGATACAATCTATACTGACTATAGCAAAGCCTTTGACAAGATTAACCACAGCATCTTGCTTAGAAAACTTGCTAATCATGGTATTCATGGAGATCTCCTTCGTTGGTTATCTTCATATGTAACAAACAGGTCCCAGACTGTGACAGTCGGTGGATTTTCCTCCATATGGAAAATAATCATTTCTGGTGTGCCTCAGGGGTCCATTTTAGGTCCTTTGCTTTTCTCTGTCTGTATAAATGATATTACGACATGTGTTTCATCAAATTTTACTATTTGCCGACGATATGACGATATACCTTCCTATAAGCTCCAAGGACTGTTCTGTGCGTTTACAAGAAGATCTTGACCGTCTGACGGATTATTTTCTCAGAAATAAGCTTTTTATCAATAATTCTAAATGTTGCAAAGTCACATTCACACGTAACCGTGTGAAAATACTGCATGAATACATCATTGCTGGATCGCTAATATGCTGTTAACAAATAAATATTATATACGTGACTTCGGAGTTATTTTGGACTCTAAACATACCTTTGATAAACATGTTTTAATACTAAGCACTAAATTTTTTTCCCAAAATTTAATACTAAGCACATTCAAAATTCCTATCTTTATCTAGGCATAATCTATTATAACAACCTCCAATTAAAATTAAAAACTATCGTTAATATGCAGGTATTTAAGCCCAAATTAAAAAAAAATACGTTCAACTGCTATAAGAGTCCCAAATATTTTACTTTTTATATCTTGAAGTCTGCTATTATTTAAATCGTTCATTCCTTCATTCTCTCTCATTTCTTAGTTTCTTCATCTTTAAGTCTAGGTACTTTATAAATCTTGCGTTATTTCTTACATATTATCTACTCACTAATTACAATAACTTTTGTTACTTATTTATATGATTCATTAATTTATAATGATTTTTTAATTTATGTTATGATTTTTTAAACTTATCATAATTTTTATTTTTAAATTTTGTATATGATTTTATAACCTCACTTATTACTTACAATAGCCGTTATTACTAACTTCCACGATCTTTTTAATGAACTAATTGAGCTAGAATTCCCTCACCAAACACAAGGGCATTGTCTCTTTATTGTGAGGAAAGGCAATTTTTTGTTTCTTTGTTAATAACTTACGTAACTATGTAACCAATGTATCTTTATATGTATTTTTAATCAGTATTTCCTCCTCCCCATCGCCTTCCCCTCTCCACTACCTTCAGCCTCACAACATAACCCAATTAGGGATGCCATAGTCTCACTGGCTCTAGACGGGAGCAGCTGAGACTCTTGTGAGGTGTTACTATAAAAAAAGTTAATCAACCCTCTGTTCTTTCAGCCATGTTTTGACTAATAAAGAATAACCCCTCTCATTTTTTTGTTTCATTTAGGTGGGCGTTAGCATCGTAAAACCTTTTATTTCTCTAAAAAAAATGTATTATTATTAACTTATTTTTTAAATCCCCTTTTTGAAATTTTATATCCCTTGATTTTTCACGGGTCTGTGCTAAAAATATAATAAGATTCAATGTATGTGGTCATGTAGGTGATATTCATAAATCAAATTGTACAATTTAAATAGTATAAAACTCACGCAAAACATTTTTAAGTACAGTTTAATTCAAACACGTTTTAAAAGGGTTTTAATGTTACGATGCCCGCCATTAAACCATAATTTAGTAAAGAAGGTTTGTAATTAAATATCCCGTAATTTACATAATTCCAGTGTGCATAATAAAAATAAAACGTTTATTAAGAGGGAATAACCAGACCAAACCGGAAATATGTCATTTGTAAATCAAATTTTAGACGTATTGACTCTTTTCCAAAAAAAAATATAAATTGATTTCGGAAGAATATTCTTTTATCTAGTAAAGCTATCTTTTAAATTTTTAGAAAACGTGTTTATTTTTAGTACAATAAGGTTTTACCGTAAGTCGTTGGCAGATTTGTTAAATTTTCAAAGAAGATTTTGTATTATACAACACACATTTCAAATCATATAATCATGCGTTAAAATAAATCAGTACAGTATCTGGGAAATTAATGATTCAGAATTTTTATTTTACTTTTAATAAAATCATTTAAAAAAAGATCAGCACACGTGTTTTGTGACGAAAATACTTCAGTTTGTCTATTTATTTACGGTGTTACAAACAATATATTGAAGTTTTTTACTATTATTATTGTAGAAAGCAATCACTTTGTGGTTTGACATATTTAATAAAATAAAATACTGTTTTGTTTAAAACCACGAGTTTTATTAATTTTTGGAACCGACCGGTTTCGCTTTACTCAAGCATCATCAGGGTACAAATTAATACTAAACAATAAGTCATAATGTGTGCTTATATAAAACAAAATATAGAGGGAGAAAAATTTTTAGAGAGAGACAAAATATAGAGGGAGACAACATGATACAAATATAACAAATACATCGACGGCCATAAAATACATTAACCTAAGTTCGCAAGTAATGGAAAAAACCGAAAGATAATTATGTGACTAATGGGTTACAGTAATAAATTTGGAGGAACAAAGCATCAACTGACATGGTGGTAAGGAGCACTGGGAATTTTTTTATTTTTTTATATTAAGGGTTTATTGGAAACAGACCTAATATCGGACTACTTGATATGTCTAATTGATTATTAAGTATATGACTTTTGGTTTTTACAGCTTTTTTAATTTCTAGTGCCTCTAAATTGTTAAGTCTGTTACCATGTCCGTTTTTATGTAAGATTTTAGCACCGGTGCTATGACAAAACGTATGATCTTTATCGATCAAATGGTTGGCGAATTCTGAAAAACCGTTATTATTGAGGCAACGAAGATGCTCCTTTATCCTAATATTAACATTACGTGTTGTCTTACCGATATAAAAAGCCGAACAATTATTACAATTTAATTTATATATTCCCGAATGACTTAATTTGTTGTCCTTATCTTTAGAATTAATTAGAAATTTACCTAGATTGTTATTCGTATAAAAGGCAGGTCTGACTTCAGAAGGAAGGTTTTTAACACTTAAAGTAGAAAAATTATTAATGAATAAAATTCGCCGCCATTGATAATTAATATTATTATCATTGATTTGATGACAAGGACTAGCGAATAAGAATTGATTAATGGCTATTTGTTTTAGTTTTTTATTTAAAATTAAATCAATAAGATATGGTTCATAGCCATTATTTACCGCTATTTTTTTAATTAATTTAAGTTCATTAGCAAAATTAGTATCGGACATTGGAATTGTGACTAAACGATGAACCATTGAATGGAATGCGGAGTGCTTATGTGAAATCGGGTGATTAGAGGTGCTGTGTATTACAATGTCAGTATAGGAGGGTTTACGAAATATGTTAAAATCAATTTTGTTATTAATGATGGATAAGGTAAGGTCTAAAAAATTTTAAGGTTGAGTTTTTGCCTATCTCTAATGTGAATTTAATCTGATTATGAAAAGAGTTTATAAGATTGAGGAAGGAGTTCAGTTGACGCTCAGTCCCTGTCCATATACAAAACACATCATCAACGTATCTTTTCCAGTATAAAAGATTTTTAATAAGAGGTGAGGTACAAGATAGAATTTTATTCTCTAGGCTATCCATGAATATATCAGCAATCAGAGGACTGGTAGGGCTGCCCATAGCCAGACCGTCATGTTGCTGATATATAACATTATTAAATTGAAAATAATTTTGATTCAGGCAAATATTAAACAAGGAAGTTAAATCTTTTATAAAATCTGTAGAGAGGTCCGAACTATTTAGTAAATCAGAAATTAAACATTTACTCTCTTCTATGGGAACATTAGGAAATAAATTTACAACGTCAAAAGAAATTAGTTTAGAATTACTAGGGAGAATCATATCTTTCAATTCTTCTACTAATGAAAAAGAGTTTTTAAGGGTATGTTTCGGTGAAAAAACATTGGTATTTTGAAACACATTAGTAATAACGGATGATATTTTAAAATTTGGGGCATTGCAACATGAAACCACTGGCCTGATGGGGTAATTGTTCTTGTGTATTTTAAGGAACCCATATAATTTGGGAGTTTTGGGATTTTTAGTTAAAAATTTTACTTTGTGATATGATTCATCTTGAAATATTTTAGTTTTACATGTTTGAAGGGTTTGTTTCACATTTTCTTGGAACTTATTGGTTGGGTCTTTCGCAAGTATTACAAAATTGTCACTGTCGATGAAGTCCGCTACTTTAATATTATAATCACTTCGAGGAATTACGATGACTGTATTCCCCTTGTCCGCTTTCGTGAGGATCAAATCTTCTTCTGCTAGTTTGGCACGAATATTCTTCATTATTGTCAACTCCGGATTTGGGTTAGGTTTAAATTTAGGTATTATTTTTTGTAAGGTTTCAGCACATTTGTAATAGAATTTTTTTGGTTTATTACATAGAGCTGTGTCTATATCCACCGCGACCTCTTCTATTGCAGCATTAAAGTTATTATTAGAGTATTTAAGGTTATATTTTAATCCCTTTGCCAATAGGGACATCTCCTCAGGAAGAAAATGTACAGAAGACAGATTCTGTACACGGTCAAAAAATGTATGGACCGGCTCCGGGTTACTATTATTAATATCCGGACTATTTACACGGCACAAAATCTTCAGTTTTTTATTTATTGTATTAAGTTTATTGAAGGATTTAACTGAAACTAGGGATCGAACTTTGTCGTCGAATAAGTCCCATTCGACAGGGTGCAACTCATGCACTAGTTCAGTATGTAATAGTTTTAAATTAAGTTTAATATTATTACGTCGTTTGTATGCACATTTTAGATCCTCTCTTAACCACGCTAATTTAGCTTTATACATGGAAGATTGGGGAATTGATGATTGATTTTTGGCGCTTTTGAACTGCGCATTAAGATAGTTAGGAAACACTTTTGTTTTTAGGCACTGTTTAAAAAAGTATATATTAATACACATCACTTTATACTTAATTGAGAAGTTTTTATACATTTTTGCTTTTTTGGCCGTACTCGCCAACTTAATATTATTGTAGAAAGCAATCACTTTGTGGTTTGACATATTTAATAAAATAAAATACTGTTTTGTTTAAAACCACGAGTTTTATTAATTTTTTGAACCGACCGGTTTCGCTTTACTCAAGCATCATCAGGGTACAAATTAATACTAAACAATAAGTCATAATGTGTGCTTATATAAAACAAAATATAGAGGGAGAAAAATTTTTAGAGAGAGACAAAATATAGAGGGAGACAACATGATACAAATATAACAAATACATCGACGGCCATAAAATACATTAACCTAAGTTCGCAAGTAATGGAAAAAACCGAAAGATAATTATGTGACTAATGGGTTACAGTAATAAATTTGGAGGAACAAAGCATCAACTGACATGGTGGTAAGGAGCACTGGGAATTTTTTTATTTTTTTTATATTAAGGGTTTATTGGAAACAGACCTAATATCGGACTACTTGATATGTCTAATTGATTATTAAGTATATGACTTTTGGTTTTTACAGCTTTTTTAATTTCTAGTGCCTCTAAATTGTTAAGTCTGTTACCATGTCCGTTTTTATGTAAGATTTTAGCACCGGTGCTATGACAAAACGTATGATCTTTATCGATCAAATGGTTGGCGAATTCTGAAAAACCGTTATTATTGAGGCAACGAAGATGCTCCTTTATCCTAATATTAACATTACGTGTTGTCTTACCGATATAAAAAGCCGAACAATTATTACAATTTAATTTATATATTCCCGAATGACTTAATTTGTTGTCCTTATCTTTAGAATTAATTAGAAATTTACCTAGATTGTTATTCGTATAAAAGGCAGGTCTGACTTCAGAAGGAAGGTTTTTAACACTTAAAGTAGAAAAATTATTAAGTTTTTATGAAGTTTTTTACATTCTTATTTTGCTTAGACATTATTGAAAAATTATAAATACTTATGGTTTATGGTGAAAGAATAATTACAAAAAGTACGTAATTTTAATAGTTTTATCATCACGCCTTTCAGCATTTTTGAATGTAGGTATAAATTAAAGCAAATTTTGAATGAAATAAAATCGATATTGAATTATTATTTTAAAAAAAGCTGGTACGAAGAATAATTAATCTTTCTCATTGGAACCGCCCTGTACGATCGTAAGAACTTCTTTCGATGAAATATGAATTCTCGGCAGCTGGCTGGTTAATGGCCCTGAATAACCAACCATATACATACATATAGTCAGTGGTTGAGTGAGCATCGCGTTTGGGTCCCATCCAGGCATTCCGTGTTCGATTCCTTGGCTGGCTAATTCCTCCATCACGACTCAAGCAACATTTTGGGCTTACTGTGGCGGTAGTAGGAGTTTTTCAAATATTGTCGGGTTATTCGTAGCCCGATAATGTTTGCCTTTATTTTTAAAAGTAAAAATAAAAAAAAATACTCAGATCCGTTCACTTAAAATAGGCAAAAGCCAATTCTTTAAAAACTTTTATGTATGCGAACTTTTTGAAGTGAAACTTCTTTAGCACCGTTGTGATTTAAAACTCGTTGCAACGGAAATGACACTAAAAAGAAACAAACACATACATCTATAAGATTTAGCATGCGAGAGAATGAGATAGAATGAAACCTTACCGCATTGGCCGCTTTGATTATTAACTCATTTTCAAGGCTCCTGTTGATTGTGTGGTGAATGTTTCACTTCTACCGAGTGTGAACTGCACTCGATTTTTATTTTGTTTGATACATTATTAATTTACATTTTACAGTGTGATATTTTAAAATTTGTATATGAATACCGTACAACAGTCTGCTGCCGTCTGAAGCCAGTGAGAATATGGCATCCCCAATTGGGGTACGTTGTGAGGCTGAAGGTAGTGGGGAGGGGAAGGAGGTGGGGAAGAGGAAGGTGAGGAAGTATCTGGTTATTTACATCTGGTCACCAAACACGGCTAAAGTCATTTCAAGTAACATTTCAATTCTGAATGGTGATCATACATCACGGCGATACTAAGAGTATCTTCCACTCTGGAAGGTGCCGCAAATGTATTATATATAATTTTTATTTAATTAATTGTGAAATGGCATAAATTAATCAAATAAAAATTATTAGCGCACAGCCCTCGAATTGTGAGTCAAGAGCCTTACCCCTCGACCATAGAGATCATATCATGAAAAATCAGAAGTAAAACGTTGACATAAAAAAAAAAAATTAAGAATATTGATATCATTTGTATATTTGCTTACTAAACTGTAAGTGAGGATTTGGCGAGTTTGCTAAATAATTTGTTTGTGAATGGTGACATTAAAATAGGTCCTTATTGCCTAGTGAATCGAGTAGGTATCCTTAAATTAACCTCAAGGGTTCGCAACAGTCAAGCTCCGAATTTAAAATTTAAAAAAAGAAACATAGGTCGCTTATTGTTTAGTTCTGAAACAACTTATGAACTGAAACCCATTTTCTCAAATTCTTTGCTTTGTTATTTTCTCCCTTTTTTTCCTTCTCCTTCCTTGAAAGGCCCTACCTACTTACTAGAAGAAGAGGAAGATGATGCATACCTACTTGGAACACATACATTATTGTACAAAATTTAAAATTACCCACATTTAATTCAGTCGAAAATTGTCGTGGAATCGTGCACAGCTGTCTATTGAAATCACGCTAAAAGGTCGTAAAAGTGCTAATTAATGCAAAAAGTGTCGGTAAATTGTAACCGCCCTTTGCAATGACATTAATACTAGACGCGGGGTAGAAATCTCAAAGTGGGAAGCCAAACACAAGACGATTGTAGCTGTCTCTATTTCTAATACTTTAATACTAAACTGCTACGCGTCGAGTGAGATCGTGTCTTACCAGTAAGTAAATTGCATTGCAAAGCGCCAAAATGCCCTCCTGTGTGATGAGAAAATGCTTAAATTACACGGCAAATAGTCGTAAAGGCGAAGGAATAACACTTCATTTGTAAGTACACGTATCAATTATTATAATTATTACAATTAATTTCATAATAATACGTCATTGTATTCTTTACCCTTCCCTGTCCATTGTGCAACCGAGTGAGAGTATCTTGTTATCTCTGTCACACCCATAGGTCACACCCGTGATGTGAAAGCAATATTCGGCGAAGAAATTAATAAGCCGCTCTACCATATATCTATGACATTCACACACGTACATTCTTTGATTGTCTGTCTTTATCACACAGGAATAAAGTTTTGAATTTAGAAATTATACTGAAAACCGCTGAAAACAAAAGAGTGTTGCTTCCTTCCCACATTATATTGTGAGTATGTGAGACTATGGTGAGTCTATTTATATAACGTCATTGGCCCTTTGTGCCATCATCGTGGAAGAGCAGCCACCACCAATATTGGACCATCACAGCATATGAACACAGCAAAGGTAGGGGCTTTCTCCTTATAAATTTCCAATTCCTGTGATTGACTTTAAAAAACGCCATCAATTGTCTTGCATCATACAAATAAAGATTTACAGTCCATCCCCTCTCATGTCACGATATTATTCGTTGACACTCTTATCCTTCGCCGATCCTCAATTGTATATTTTTAAGGTATTTAATAAAAAAGTGTAGTTAATTTTCAAGGATATATTTAATTTAAAATTAATAAATCGAAGAAACTTTTCACTGAATTCAACCGATATTCATTATGTGTTACATATATAAGATATTGCCTCGCGTCTCGTCGTTCCCTTCCTTCCTCTCATGTTTCAAATATCCTCCCTAATCCACACTCTTTTGTATTTCTGAGAAAATTCGTTACTTATGGATAAAATTGGAGAAGATTTTCGGCCGATCGAATAACAGGAAATAAGGATGAATGCTTGAAACAAAGTTTGGGTAGGAAGTAGCAACGACTTGGGTACATTTCCTTTTTTATTCATAGAATCCTTCCCAAGTGGGAAATTGAAAAAGGCTCGCGGAATTACTTGTATCGCTATACGTATTTTAAAATACAGAGAAACTGAAAACAGTGAAAATATTCGAGAAAATTTTCGTTTTTTGGATGTTAAATTAATTTTTTTTGTTAATTTTGTTTAATGTTTGCATTTTGGGAGTCGGGTATGGGTACCGCCACCCCGGGAACCATTTATTGGATAACAACATCTCTGACATAGGTCACCCCGAGTGATTCGATTTAGCAGGGGTGCCCAGCAGTGGCTTTCCGTGAGTTTTCAGTGAGCTAGAGTGCCAAGATTATAAAATACGACATTACCGATGTTGTTGTACATGAAATGGTTTTTGAAGTAAAACTTTTTTACGCACGCTCGACACTTGGGGGTAAAATGATGAATACGTTACCAAAAAATATGGAACGTTACGAAAAAATATGAAACGTTACGAAAAAATGTGAAACGTTACGAAAAAATGTGAAACGATAATCAATATGAAGCGCTTATCAATGTGAAACGCTTATCAATGATATGAGTTGAGTTGAGTTGAGTTGAGTTGAGAGCTGAGAGCTGAGAGTTGAGAGTTGAGAGTTGAGAGTTGAGAGTTGAGTGTTGAGAGTTGAGAGTTGAGAGTTGAGAGTTGAGAGTTGAGAGTTGAGAGTTGAGTTGAGTTGAGTTGATGGGGATGTTGAGGGGATGGGGATATTTTTATTCCTGTTATTGTTATATTGTTAATGGACGGCATAAGTTAGTGAAGTTTTACTTCAGTCGTGTGGTCTAAAGCACACTCGTTTTTTTTTTTTCAAAATTTTAACTTTTTATACGATTTCAGTATTCTAGTATGTGGATGCGGCGCATTCGGGCGCATCCCTTGACTGAAAGAATCCTGCGGATCTTCATACAAAAAGTTGATATTCTGAAAAAAAAAAAAATTAAATCGATTTGTTGGCGGCCGAAGTGTCTGCCCACCTGCTGCGTGGCGGGCCGGGTCGAGAGAGACTGGTTGAAGAGTTCTTTTGACCTCTCCAACTAGTCTCTTTCATCGTCTTGCACCGCAGTTGAAGCGATGGATTCATACGTACGTTACTCCTGGACACACTGACCTCCAGATTCCTACCCACCTATTTCCTTCATAGAACTTCCTCCTCTTCCTTTCTTTAAAAAACTGTTTCACACAGCATCCCCTAAGATGACATAGGCCCTGAGGTAAATTATTTTCTTCAAGGCGCCTGCGTGGAGCTAATGGAAAAAAATATAGGTATATTAAATACATATTGTATTATTTAACATTAAACATAAAATGGCAAATACAATATTTGCGGCATATTCCACAGTGGTAAATTCTCTTAGTATCGCCCTGGTGAAAGAACTTCATTTATAATCGATTCATGACATAACGTTAATCATATTTGGTGACCGAATCTGAATAGCCAGATACTTCCCAATCTTCTTCTCCCCAACCTCCTTTCCATTTCCTTCAGCCTCACAACATATCCTACTACTTTTGATGACCGGGAGCAGTTGGGACTCATGTGCAGTATTCACATTAAAAAATCTTACCCGTAGAGTTATTATGGGCTACTGGGTAAGCGTAAGTAATATGAAATAATCCTTCGTAACCTTTAATTCAAAATTGAAACTACAGACTAGCATTAAAAAGTACACAATTTTTATTTTTTATTTATTAATAATTCTTTGTTCGAACCGTGTATTTTTTAAATTTTAAATGGTTGACAGATGCTTAGATTAATTAATACAATGAAAGATACTGAGACAACGTGCATGGTTTCACTGAACTAGATCCAGTTGACATGCTTTAGCGGGCCGTTCATATAGCTATTTCAGTCGTACTTATATCGTATAAAGTATCTATTATTTGAATATCTATCCGCTTCATAAGCGGTGTTACATTTTTGTGCGATCAGTTTGAATATAATGTCTCTTGTATTTTTATAATGATTAATTAGGACAATCCTGAAAGGTGTATTTCACATATCGATAGTCCAGTTGGTTAGTCAGAATAGTCAGACATCTCTGAAAAACGAAATTTAGTTGAGTATGCAGTACACAAAAGTGTACTATCTGGAACAATACACAGATCACTTATAAACACCACCAAAATATTTATAATGCAGAAAAACTTAAACGTAGTTAATTAAACAAAATGTTGATGTGTTCTGGTTGTTATGTATATACCGGCCCGTGATATCTCCCCATGTTATTTTATAGCATATTTAATACGCGAAACAAAGAGACGTGTAAATAATATTTGATTTATGGTGAGCATTCGAACATTGCTTTTCTCTTTATCTCAAGACTTTGCATTTAGATATGTCTGACTAATCAACTGGACGATCAGTATCTTCAACTTTTTGGCAGGTGCTTGATAAGTGACGTAATTTTGCAAGTTTTCTAACATTCGAAAAGTATTTTTTTATTTTGAAACGCAATGATCCTGAGGCAAATATTTTATTAATAAGTAATTTTAGCTTAACAATTATAATTATAATAACCCGTGATTTTTCACAGGCATGTCGTATGTCATTCAAAACACACGTAGTGTCAGGGATCGCAACATGTTTTCTGAGGAGTCGCCGGCTGTAGGTAATTCGAATCAGAAAAATAAACAAAATTGATCATTTTCGTTAGGTATGGGTTTTTGTGGTGTTATGGCCGTGTTGCGCTATCTCCCTTTTTAGCCAATTTTTTTGACAGCTTTGCAGTGTCCATCATCAGGGCAGATCTGGCACATACGACAGATGTGAGAAGAAGGTAGCGCAACACGGAATAACACCTCAAAAACATATAACGAGAATACTTTTGGCTGTGAAGATCTAAAAAAAAAAAAACGTAACCAAAATTGACCATGATTCTTTTTTTTCATTTTCAAGGCCCATCACATTGCGGCCGATAATTCAAATTTCGTCGAAAGATGGTCTTGCGTTCGTTCCCTTGCAACTGTACGGGGAGGTTCTGATTAAAAAGATTGATTATTCTCCGTACCAGTATTTTTATTTAATATATCGATTTTATTTCTGTACAATGTACAATCAAGTAAGCAATAAAAATTCTCAAATGCGAGAAGATAAAATTGTTAAAATTATGTACCTTTTGAAATTATGTTTGATCATAAGTAGATATTTATAATTTTTCATTATTGTCTAACCGAGATAAATGTGTAAAAAAACTAAAAAAACTAAAAAAATTAGTTTCTAAGATTGTTAATAAATAATCAAACTGAAGTATTTTCGTCACAAAATTTCATTTCAACTAATATTTAGATTCTAAAAAGTAGCTTTCCTAGATAATTAATTGATTTATTTTACTGTGTGGTTATATGATTTCAAATATGTGTTGTATAATATAACAGTTTGTTTGTAAATTTAACAAATCTGCCAACGACCAACGGTAGATATATATGAATATATAATAATAATAATAACATTCGTATTACTTTTCCAGATTTAAAACATAAATTTACTAGAAAAAATAACAACATTTAGAAATCAATTCATGGTTTTTTGTAGAAAAGAGTTGTCTAGAATTTGATTTAAAAATAACATTTTTTCGGTTGTGTCTGGTCATTCCCTATTTAACAATATTTATCTTGACGTTTCACCACAAGTCCTTGCAGATAAAAGCAAATGGTTGGGAAACTGTGCAACAGCAAAACATTAAAATCAAATCAAATCATAAAATATTTATTGTACAAATAAAAAATACAAAAGGTGTAGCTTATGGGTAGACCCCATTTCTTCCAGCTGACCACATACATGTTATATTATAATGTTTATACAAATAAGAAAATACAAGTATATCAATAAAGATACAAAAATATATTATTCATTTATGTGAGGTATTCACTTAAGGTAACGGTCGGGAAACCGGAGTACATTACCCCAAATGGGGTAAAAATGGTGTTTTTTGGGGTAAAAAGTTTGGCAGAAACAATAATTGAACTTCGATCTAAAACTGAAGCACGTATTCAATTTGAGAGCAAAGGCAATCTGTCGTATTTTTGGATGTCAAAAGCTACGAAGGCTTTCAAAATTGCACACGAGGAGGCGGTAAAGAAGTTGCTGCCATTTGCAACAACCTATCTTTGTGAACAAGTCTTTTCCACTCTAACGAACATAAAAACGAAGAACAGAAATCGATTAAACGCCGAAGACCGTATTCAAATTGCTCTTACATCAAAACGTCCCAATTTTGAAGTAATTATATCAAACATTTCTCCAAAAACTGAAAGGGAAACCTGAAAATCTGAATTTTTGTTTGATCCAATTTGAGAATTTTGTTTTGTTTGTCTATTACATACTTATTATTTTCATGTAACTTTTTTTTTAATTTCCGTCTAAATTAATTCAATAAATAAGTTTTATTTAAATATACATTGATTCTGTTCTTTTCAAAATGGGGGGAAGGGGTAATATCGACTTACCCAAAAATATTTTGGGGTAATGGTTAAAAAAAGTTCCCCGACCGCTGACTTAAGGTGTAACGACATTTGTTAACAAGGAAAGTGTTTAGTGATGATTTGAATTTGTGTGTATCTTGTATTTGTTTAATGCTATTTGCAAGGTTGTTATACACTTTAATGGCCATGTAGTATGGTCCTTTTTGGAATGTTGTTTTGTTTGCTTTTGGTATTAATAAGTTTTCTGTGAACCTTGTATCGTATTTATGTGTTGAGTACCTACTATTCTACTGATGCCAATTATTACAGAATGTTCTGTTGCAATTTTCCAGGTCAATGCTCCTCACATTGTCATTTGCATTCCAAGCTCATGAGTATGGAATAATTCAATATAATCCATGCTTTATGCGCTTTTATACAATAGCATTATTATTTTAATAAGGTCCTTACCAGGCACATTGCTTACGACTTGCTTTACCGGTGAAATAATTGACCCTTTTCTCATGAATGCCCTTTAGAAAGGTGACAGAACAAATTTTCTTCGAAATAATAATATTTTTATATAACCTTGTTTCGTAAAACACTTTTGTTCCATAAAGTATTTGAAGCATTTCAAATAATTAAATAACAAAATGCAAAGACGTTATCTTTTAATATATAAAACAAAGTCGGGTTAGTTACATCATTTTTAACTCGAGAACACCTGGACCGAGTTTCATGATCTTTGATTAGTTGGATTTGTCTCCATCCTGAATAGCAGAATAGTTATTAAAACATCGGAAAAATTCACGAAAAAAAAATAATGAAGAAAATTCTTTTCCTCATACATTTTATATGGAACGAATTCTCATCTTTTGAAGTGCATCTTTTGAGTGCATTCCAAAAATTCAAAAACGTCAAATGTCAATTGCGTTGATTGTTTTGCTTTTGTTCTTAAACATATATCTAATGCTGCCCCTCTTTCTCACACACTAAATGTCAACAGTCGAAAATGAGACAAACGGTGAACGTATGTCCCCACCCCTCCAAGGGAAAAATACAATCATTATAATAAATCTCCCTCACACGTATAAATAAAATTAAACGCATTTCCCGTAAGTCAGTTGAAAAGTAAGAAAATCACAAAAAATATAAATCCGTACACAACGTCATCTCTGATGCTGACAAAAACAAAACACGGACAGTTGCGCATCGATAAAATGCTTCATTGTGTAATTTTTAAATTATTATAAAAACAAAAAAACTGAATTTAATTTAGCTATAAGTTAACAGAACGGGGCCTAGTCCCTATCTTTTACGTTTTACTAACAGCCTGTTAGCATAACTTGGTGGTTTGAGCAAAGTTGTCGCAACTGGCTAAAAATGGTAGTCAGGAACTTTTCTGTTTCTTTTATGTCGGTCCGACGATAAAATAAACTAAACCTTAACAGAAAAGTGACTGACTACCATTTTTAGCCAGTTGCGACAACTTTGCTCAAACCACCAAGTTAAGCTAACAGGCTGTTAGTAAAACGTAAAAGATAGGGACTAGGCCCCCAGTTATTGATTCTGAGGCTGATTCTGATTTATATATAAAAAAGCCAAAGACGAGGCTTTTGTCTTCTACTGATATCAAATAATTAAGTATAAGAAGCATAGTAGGCTGTCTCATATAGCATTCCTATTCGTCTCAGTGAAAGCGAGTAAGCGTATCTTATCATATCAGTCACACCCGTGATGTAGAATATAGTATTCGGCGCAAATGAAATCGCAGCCCGGTCCTACATCTATATCGATCATACAGACACATTATTTGAATGTCTGATCTTTATCGTGCAAGAATAAATTTGCATTAAATACTGAAAATAAGAGTGTTTCTTACTTGCCACATTGTATATTTAGTTTATGAGACAGTGGCCATTCTGGATGTAATATATAACGTCATTAAAGAAATGTAATCATTTTTTTATACGGTTACTAACTAAAATAAGTTCAAATAAAATTTCGGGTTAAAGAAAAGGTTTAACACATCCCATTCAAACTCCATTCGAATTCAAATTTTGGCAGGACGCTATCAGAGGAAGACGTCATAAAATAAAATAAAGGACTTCCAACTCTTTAGAATTTAGAACCACGGTTCGTTTCTGATTATCAATGGCATATTTAAAATTTGCGTCGAGAAAAACAGGTGATGAACTACATTTTATGTTGCGAAGCTCAGGCGCGGATATTGAAATGTTTCACCATCGTTCTCTAAAGAATTTAATTTTGCACATTATACAATAACACCATAACAGAAAAGGGGCCCGTAAGTGGGAGATAAAGCAGTTTTAATAGGTCTGATACTTTTTTTTTCTGGGTTTATAAAAAGACTAATTAAAAAAACACAATTCTTTTAAAGGCAAGTATGCGTTCTACTAACAGTATTTAAGCTTCCGCAAACCGAATTTCTACGGATTTCTTACATATCTCCCTTAAACCTCAGTACGACCGATAACCTGTGTTGCTGCAGCAACATGAATAAAACACATATACTCATACACTAAAACACGAAATATTACTAATAAGGTTTTGTTCCGCGGTCACACTTTAAAATGGATTTTAAATCTGGCAACAATGTCATTTTTAGTGTTTAAATTTTATAGCTCTTAAAAAAATATATGTTATTCTTGAAGATAATATCTAGACATTCCTTGCGCCTAAACGCAAATTATATAAAACAACCTTGATAGAAAAAAAATCGCAAACCATGCTTCAAAAATTATTATAAACACGTTTGTTTCAGTTATTTTACAAGTTGAAATGTGAAAGTTGAAGTTGAAGTGTGAAAAAATCACAGTGTTTTTCGAAATGATGTTTAAGACAACCCTTGCGAGATTTTTGCTCTATTTTAAACGAGTCAGATTTTCACAGATGTACCGATTTGAACTAACACTAATTTATTTTCTATTTGGCCAATAAAAGGATATTTGGTACTAAAAGATTTCCCACCAAGATTAATAGGTATGTCAACTCTACGGATTTTCGAAATCCATAGATAGGAGTATGTAAAGTTTCGAACACACTCATCTCTGTTGTTAGAAATTTCAAAATTTAGTAGTTTTTAGCCAAAAATAATACTATCTAAAGCTTCTAAGGAAAATTGTGTAGTTGTACCAGAACTAGAACAAAAGGTGTAGTACTAGAAATTGTCTCCACGATCCATATTATAATATCTGTTCTAGGAACATAACTCTTCTTCCGCTAGTCACAGAATCCAAATCTCATGGGCCATCAAAATCCCAGCCGTGTGTCGTGTCTATGAGAGCAAATCAATGTTCCTCCCACCATCCCACCTACCCTCTCTCACAAACTAGAAACACTGATTTGCTTTTGGGAAGGATTTATCCTACGATTGCGGTATTCTTACCGACCAGTGGGATAGAGACTGTTAGAATGGCCATTGCTGTTCTAAAAATGACAACATTTCAGAAACCTACATAATGTTATTGTTTTTCCCTACAGTGAAATTTAACCATATTTTTCAACCTTAAAAAAATAATACTTATGTGTTTTTTCATAAATCTCATAAAAAAGGCTTTTTACCTATTTTGTAGATATAACGGGTTACGATGAATATCTATATACATTTATACAAAAATGAATCTCTGTTTCCCTTGGTCACGCCATAACTTCGGAACGAGTTTACCTATTTCATTCATCTTTTTTTTAAAGTTTTCAATACTTTGTGGAAGGTTCTTACGGAAAGAAAAATTAAGAAAACTGCATAATTTCAGAAAACTTAACGACTCTTTTAACTTCGCACGTTTGAAAGTTCGCGCGTTTGATGAAATTGAATTTAGCAGGCAGCTGTTTTTTTTTGTATGAAAAGAATTGAAAATGGATTTTTTAAATTATAGATATTTTAGATAGGTACCTATGTTAGGTACCACATTTGATTGATTGTTCTTATAATATACAAAAATGAATATTTGTAATATACGAAAAATTATAATTTTAATTTAAAAAATTGTGATAGATTGCACGCGAGCTGTTTGAAAACTGAATGTACTGGGACCGAATATATGGAAAGCGGGAGGGGGGTGTGCGGGACGGGAACAATTTATTTATTTGAATATGGCATTGCAACGCATGCCGGGAACTAGCTAGTAAAGTATAAAAATAAACAGTTAGTAGGAGAGAATTTTATTTTATTTTAAAAAGAGAAAAGTGTACCCACTTCATTGTTCGATTTCTTTTGGACATTGCTTAGTTAAATTAGCACAATACGAAGAAAAAAAAATTTTTGTACTCTACACAAAGGTATCTTAAAACTCGAACAAAAAAATTAAGTTTTTCCTACAATGTTTTTTACATTTAATTATCAACTTGTATTGCATCTAAATATTTTACTCTGCACACCTCTCAGATTTCATTGAAATATGAACAATTCAAAAAACAAATTAAGTCCCTGAAATTGGATAATGATATACTGTACCCTTAATTTAATTTAATTTACCCTTACTTTAGCTGTAATATTTAATATTTAAAAAAAAAAGTATTGACCTTGTATAACTATTTTTTTCCTAAATTAAGAAACCTATTTCAATTAATATTTGTATTTATCTCATAAGTTTTTTGAATATTGTTTAAACATTTAATTAGAACATTATTATTATTTTATTTTTTGCGTGTGTATAAATACTCCTCCCATAAACACGAGCTCCTAGAGCTCAATTTATGGAGTAGTAGAATTTAAAAAAAAAATGTTGTATAACCTTGCGTATGTTATCATTTTTTAATGTAAAAACAAAAGTCTTGAAAGAAATAAATAAATAAAATTAAATTAAATGTAAAAATTGCAATAATAAAATTCATTTGAAAATGGTACTTAAATTATTGTTTTCTTTAAATTCACGACATGTTAATGCAAAACCGGTTAGTAATTTCTCCTGTTTGTATATATATACTTGTATACATACTTAAAAACTACTGTGTCTCTTCTGGCGTTTTCTGTACCAATGCTTGTATTTCAAATATCTAAAGGAGATAAGCGATGAAAAATTCCATTGAATATCAAGAAGGTAAAATTTGTACAGAGAAAAAAAACTTCTTTGGTGAACGTGGCTTAAAAAATTTTGATTCGAAAAACCGTAAAAATCTGAAAAACTCTAAGCACATAATATATTTACGTCGTATCTTCTAACGAATTTTGTAACAATGTTTACGCGGCGCGGCGCGCGGTCTCATTCAACATTCAACCTAAAAAGGGCTCTACTTATCACCTGATTACAGATTAATTGATTACAGTGCATCATGGTTTTTGATGTTTTTAATATAAACCATTTATATAAATCAGAATAAAATATTTAACCGAAGCTATATACTTATATTTCTTACAAGGGATACTAGACGCGAAATGTTTAAATGCGCAGCTTTGTAAAGCGACAAACACGCTTTAATTAGAAAGTTTATGCTTGGAGAAGATACGGCTTTGCACGCGGAGGACATTATATTTAAAACACCGGACATTGCACGAAAAGTTTTGACTTTATGAGAACGACTGTCTGAAAAGGTGAGTTTTAAGTTTAGCTCTAAATTCCACCGAGTTTGTGATCATTCTTAAATCAGGTGGCAGTCCTTTCCAGGCTTTAGGTTCTGACAGTCCGAAAGCACGCTCACCGAACTTAGGATCTGGTGTGCGCTTTGGTTCCTTTAAACTTAAGCCATCCGATAGCTGATGACGCTGCTGACCTGAGGGCTGACTGTCGAGAATTGGTATTTTATGGAATACACAATTCCGATAAGTAAGCCGGAGCCATTCCGTCAATGGACCTCATTACCATCCAGCAGAGCTGAACTGGATTCTTTCAGGACATTTGGACAGGCATGGCGCTAACTAACTCACCATCACGCCGTTTCCCCGAAGGGGTAGGCAGAGAGGGCGGATCGCCAAACAACTCGGTCTTGGCACACATCGGCTCGGTCTTATCTCATACATACTATTCTATTATTCTGACTCTTGACATGGCTCGACTCAAGCATCTGATTCACTTGGTCGTGCCATGTCTTTCTTGGGCGTCCTCGACTTCTTTTACCATTCATATTTGCGGCATATATTCTCCTTGCACTCCTTTCATCGTTCATTCGCTCTACATGTCCAAACCATCGGAGCGTCCCTTTCTTAATCTTACACATTACGCTTATGTCAGCCTTTCATTCTTTGCGGATCTCCACGATTCTCACACGATCGTATATGGTTTTACCACACATTCGCCTCAGGGATCTCATTTCTACAGCATTCAGTATAATTTTTCCTTGCTCTGCCAGTTCCATGTCTCACTGTTATACATCAGGGTATGTACCAGCACTCCATTATGGACGGCTAGCTTCGCTTCTTTGGACAGTTTTTTGTTGGCGCCAACGGCGTTCAGTCCTTCATTAATAGAGTTACCTGCATTTACACTTCTTTCAATATCTCTATCAGCCTTCCCATCTCTCGTAAACATACTTCCCAAATACACAAACTCATCCACCTGCTCCAAGTATTCATCATTCACAACTATCTTGAACATTGTTTTCGTACTCTCTCTTTCAATTACCATGACTTTAGACTTACTTATATTCATCATTAACTCATTCCACATACTTACATACTTGACGGCGCAATAGTTGTTATTACGTAACTACAGAAAAAAATCGTTATCGGCCTCGGCATGAGGAAAAAAGGGTCAATCCGCAGTTCGGATTTCAGTGAAATTCGGATTAGCCCGAGTTTGGATAAGTTTTACATTTCAATCAATAAATTTTGAACTTGCCTCCGCCTTATTATAATATCGACATCAAACATAATACCATGGAATTCTACGAAATAAACTTCTTACACGATGAATAATTATCATCAATTAGAATATAGAGTTCCAGTTAACCTAGTTTACGTATAAACACAAATTAATGAGCTACGAGCAAGTTTAGTAAATTAATTATGACAATGTGTATAATTAAGAAGCGTGGTTGTGTGTTACTATTTCTTGGAGAACCGTAAAATAATATTCTTGAAATTAAACTATTTTTTTAACCTTTCATCTACCTTTGATAAAAATATTGTCATTTTCTCTATACATAAATTACACATGATGATATTTTGTTCTACGTACAAAAAGTTGAAAAATTATTTATAATTTATAACTTTTCCTCTAACTTATCTGTGAAGAATTCCAGCAAGTTTTGGAAATGAGTTAGTATTGTTGTGTTGTGTGTAGACATCTTAAGGGGAAAGGCTGCTTAAAAAAAGTAATATGCTTGGAATATTTTGTGCGTACAACCGACTGTTCCACCTGGAAAAACTTAAGACAATATCTTTAACCAATTCCATTAACCCCGGATTCCCGTACGAAATCAATGACATAGAACTAAAAAGATAAGGTAAGGGACTTAGGAATAATAATGGACTCCGGAATATCTTTCCGATCACCTATAAATTTCATCTGTGACAGGGCATACAAACTTCTAGGATTCATCGCAAGAGTGACTAAACCATTCAGATCACAACATGTAATTAAAATAGTATATGTCTCTTTTGTTCGCTCAAAATTAGAATTTTGATCAATTATATGGAATCCCAGATACGAAGTTAATATTTAGAGATTATAAGGAATCAACAAAAGGTTCTGAAACACTTGGGCTTTAAATCCTCCCGAAAAACAGAACATTGATTCAGTAGAATTCCGTACAAAACAAACACTAGAAAATAGAAGAAATATAACCGACAGAAGATAACATTAATCTACACTGGTCTTGGTAATTTGACCGAATTCCAATTTTTCGAATTTAATTGTTCGAAATGCAATTTTTCGAAAACAATTTTTTTCAAACATCAATTGATCGAAACACTAGTTTTTCGTATTGACATAAGTATGTATCAAAGATATTGAATTGAATATCGTTGGTATGCATACAGTACGAAAAAAGTACAAGAGTATTGTATTGTAGGATGGACCGGTCAGTGGTTGAGTGGGCATAGCGCTTGGGTCCCACCCGGGCGTCGCATCTTCGATTTCTCCCTAGCTAAGTCCTCCATCACAACACAATCAACATTTTCGGCTTTCTGTGGTGGTAGTAGGAGATTTTCAAACGTTGTTGGGTTATTCGTAACCCGGGAATGTTTGTCTTTCTTCTTCAAAAAAAAATTAACATAACCTAACAGTATCTCGTTAGTCATAAGTCATAAGCAAGAAAAACATATATTTTAAAAGTTGATTAACAAATTCGTTGGTTATGTCTTTCGGCCAATTATTGCTGTTGTTGAAATTCGAACAATTGATTCGAAAATTGAATTCGAAAAACACGTCAACCATCAAACCAGTGGCGGTTCTTCACAGGGGGACAATGGGGACAGTCCCCACCAGTTACACTCAAAACCTACTAAAGGAAGTAACAGTCGATGCTTTGTCTTCGCCAAAATGAATAAATTCTTTAAATATAAAAGTAATTAACATTTACAGAAATAAAATATAAACAATTATTCCGGATGATTTTAATAAGACCCTACGCGCGTACAGCGAACAATGTGCGGCGCAAAAAACAACGGGTCTATTTCTCAGTGCGCAGAATCTAATGCGCACTTGGGGGACGGTCCGAACTATCCCCATACTTTCCTTGCGTTGTTTCGCGATCGTATGCAACTGCGCATGCGCAGTAGTATGTGAATTCAAGTACCTACGGGGACAATCCTTTGGATCACCATAGAACCAATTGTTTGCGAAGTTACGAGCGGGAATCGCTCGCGTTAAAATTAGTTTGATAATAATCTTGCAACGTAAAGTTTTATTTTTATTACATTATATTGTAAATTGGCATATATTTATAGACATTTTATATTATTTTGTGTTAAATATATCCGACTAGCACGATTAGACCATCAAAATTTTTTTTTTCAAATTATATTGTACTGGTGGTGAGATTACGGTACAGTATGTAAAAAACGTCGATCCCCACCACTAAAGAAGTGCTCGAGCCGCCACTGCATCAAACAATTATTCCATGCCCACTACACCGTTCCATACCATGACCGTAACCGTGGCGGCGCATGCAAAAAAATATTCTTTGTATCGACTAGTATGAAACGCTGCCCACTAGCCTGTCCCGTCACCGACCAACACCGTCGCATACCATGACCGGACCGACGGCGAATTCTCGATGACAATATTTTGCAGGTGCCGGTCCGCTCTATGCATGGCACGCGACGGTGTTAGAACGGGGATCATACGCGTATGATCCCCGTTCTAACCGCGTTGGCACTCCGTTAGTTCGTGATTTGTGTTCAGTTCTATGAGACAGACAATTTTGAAAGAATTTTGAAAAAATGGAGGACGAAAAAATTATCGAGTGTGTTCGTAAATACGAATTGATATACAATTTAAAACATCCAAAATACATGTAACATACACCCAGTAACGTCTAGACTTTCTTTTTCGGTTTTCAATTTCCACTTTCTCCTCCTCGTCCAAAATAGTGGCAATCAACGCTAATTCTCTGACAGATTATTTTATAATAGCCATCTTATTGGTATTTTAATGATATGACAATAACACTATGCTTCTCCTGACGCGTCAGTCCATCGTCAGTCTAACACGAAAACACAGGCAAAATGACTACAACCAATAGAACGGGTACCGTACGCCTATTGAACGGGGATGGAACGGACACTAACCCCGGTGTGTACGGGTATCATACGGTGTTAGCACGTTCTAGTGGGCATAGTAGGGCGTAGC
The DNA here is from genome assembly GCA_917563855.2 of Limnephilus lunatus. NCBI lineage: Eukaryota > Metazoa > Arthropoda > Insecta > Trichoptera > Limnephilidae > Limnephilus > Limnephilus lunatus. The sequence continues at coordinate 5,151,941 of OU830599.1, forward strand.
GTGTTTATTTCGTGGCTGATACGTTCATAGTACGGTCATGGTATGGAACGGTGTAGTGGGCAGACTCCTTAAAAAACTAAGTACACAACATAATTTTTCGTGCATTTTTTCTCGTATCTTTCAGAAGCTGATATTTTCCATTTGTCCTCAGGTCAATTTATTAAATGCATATTGGGAAAAATTTAATCAATATGTTTTTTAATTGTTTTATTTATTCATTTACATACATATACATGTAATATATTCATGAGTAATTACATTTTCAGTTTACAATCGGATTAAACCCAAATCATTAAATACTAACATGCAACATTAATCAGAAACAGTATAAACGTATATATGTCAGTGGCGGTCCGTGAGTTTTCAGCGAGCTAGAGTGCTATGATTGAAATATACGACGTTACTTGAGTTGTTTTAGCTGAAATTTTTTTTTTCATAAATTCAACTTTTTTTACGAGGATATTTCAGTATGTGAATGCAGCGCATCCCTCGACTGAAATAATCCTAAAGATCTTCATAGAAAAAATTGAAATTTTGAAAAAAAATATAATCATTTTCACCTGCGACAACGTCAATAACGTCATATTTTTTAATATTAGCGCTCTAGCTCACTGAAAACTCACGGACCTCCACTGATAGATATACATATATGTATAACCTATACGAGAGTGTAACTACTCGTGTGTAAAGGGAAAAAATTAAAAATTGAAAAAACACAAACGTTAATTACGAACCCTCTACATCAGCTGTGAGATCTCTAAGTTATTTTCTCCTTTGCTTTATGTTGTTTTTCTTTGATATAAACATGTGTGTTTATTATTTATTAATAATATTATAAAAAAATATAATTGCACAATGTTTTTCTTTAATTATCAATATAATTTCATGAAGTGATGATTTTTATATAGGTATTTAGAAATTAAGATCACCACGTGTGTACTTATAATCTCTGTGTTTTTTTTAGATTTTCTTTTTCTGCCAGCTCTGCTTTATATGTTTTTTTAATAATATATATATTTTTTGCATTAATTTAAGCGAAAACTTCACAGGTTCAAGCAACCATATAACATGTAATTATTTTAATAAAATATGTACAACTGTTTGTTTTCCTAATAAACTAAAACAAAATTAAAAAATATATATACATACTATTATTGCAAATTAACTTTAATTTCTTCAACTCTCCATTTTAATTCCTATTTCTCATTTCATTCGTGGTTGTTAATTTTAAAGTTCGAGTATTATTTCCAAAGTTTATGTATAATTTCCATCGTCCATAAATTAAAACTATAATTTATAAGTTTATGCTTTCACAGGGTAAAAGTTCTCCCACTACAGATCTGGTAATACAGTACACTCGGAATAGAAATGTTGCCGCTAAATGAATTTTGAAAATATTTTTTATTAATTGACTGGCGCGTTCCCGGCATGCGTTGCTAAGCCACTCAAAGAAAGATATTGTTTTTCCGTGCGTGTCCTTTCTCATACGATCCCGTTCCCGCCCCCGTTCCTCTCCCGCATCCTCCCCTCCCGCGTACCCCTTTCACCTTCCCCGACTGCCCCCCTCTCTTGTCTCCCCTCCTGCGAATTTCCTCTTTCCTCTTCCACCTCCCCCCTCCCCCCTCCCAGATCCCCTTCCTGCCTTCCCTCTCTGTCGCTCAACTGTATCAACAGTTTGCGCGCCACGTGTTGTATTTTTTTTTACAAATTTCATACACAACTGCTAACCCTGTACAAATCACAAGTGCAGCCCACGGTTGAATTTGGCAGCCACCTCTGGTCTGGAGCTCCAAAATATCTGAAAAATACCCTCGACTCTGTGCAGAAACTCTCTGTGATAGATTCTCCCATCTTAACAGACAATCTTTAGAGCACAGGGTGGGAATGCTATCCTTGTTCTACCGGTATTTCAATGGAAGATGCTCCGAGGAACTAGCCTCATTGATCCCTTCGGCACCGGTGCATAGTCGGGAAACACGCCAAACGCGTGCCCGACATATGTACACGGTTGAAATTTGTCACATGAGAACGGGTCGTTTCTTCGACTTGTTCTTGTGTTCAATAGCTCGGCTGTGGAACGATTTGCCGGCCTCTGTGTTTCCTCCTTCCTACAGCATAAGTCTCTTCTAGACCAATATTTATTCCTTTTTCTCCTCAAAAAGACCCTCCACATAGCATCTCAGATGACACAGGTCCTGAGGAAAATTATTTTCCTCAAAGCCTACTGTGTGGAATTACTGTAAAAAAAATAACCCCAGAGCTCACCATTATATATATATATATATAGAAATCAGTAACAACAAATCACCAAAGTTTCATCGCAATCGGTTGAATGGTTTAGGAATGCATTAGTGACAAACAAAGAAACATTCGTTTTATATTTTTTGTAGAACAATCGATTAAATTTTGATACCTAAAATACCAAAGACATAAGTCTATATTTGGAATCAGTAAATTTTCTATTTCTGAGCAGATTTCAAGTTGATGGTCTACTACTACTACAGATCAAAAACATTCATGGTCTACTCTGGTTTATTTTTTCCCCACAAAAGCAGACAGCTATAAACCTTTTGGGGTACCTAACTCATTTTTGTATAAAAGTTGACTTGGTTTTCTTGTATTTTCAGGCCTCCATACGTGCTGTGTGTTTATTACATGTTGAGTAAGTACATGGCAGTTTGATTAGGGGGCATACATTAATTTCGTGAGCAGTTTTTCTTCCAATCTAGACCCCCCCCCCCTCGGTGAGTAAATTTGGGCCATTTCATATATTCTTTTCAAGTAACGTGAGATTTTGCTGCCCCCCTCCCCTTTTTGAGCTCGCGTAATTAATGTATGCCACCCTACGTTATTTTCTAATCATATTTTTATAATATTCTTCCCCAATCATACACCTTCATATCCAAAAAAGCTTTACCGGTAAATTATTGTTTTCAGATTTTCACCGCCAAAAGTATTTTCGTTCTTTATTTTTGGGGTGTTATGCTACCTCCTTTTTTAGACAACTTTTCGGACACCATTACAGTGTTCATCATTTGTGAAATATTTGCAGTAGTGTCAAAATTAAGGAATACTTTGGTATGTTCAAGGAAAATAATAAAATTATGTACCTATCTTTCAAAAACAAGTTTCCGACAACTGCAGCACCTCGTTTTTGTGGACTTACGGAAAAGATGTGTAGTTCCTAAATGTGGTAAAAAGAGATTTGCATTTGGAATACATCAATAATGCTTCTGATATCTTCCGGTGGTGCGCCCAAAAAGATGCGCTTTGGTAGGTATGTTTATGACCAGATCTGAATAGCCCGGTACTTCCTCAATCTTACTCTTCCATCACCTTTCTTCAGTCTCACGAAATGTCTCTAAATGGAGAAGCCACACTTTTACATAAGCTCCTACACAGAAGGCCCTGCGGAGAATAATTCCCCTCGGGGTCTATGTCATCTTTTGGAGGGTCTTTTATAGAAAAGTAAAGAGTGGAATTTCTGGGAAGGAAAAGGGTATTAGAAATGGTAAGGAGTCTGGGGGGGTCAGTGTGTCCAGGAGTGACAGGCGTACAAATCCATCCCTCCCACTGCGGTGCAGGGCGATGTTCCGAGAGAGTACAGCTGGAGAAGTCAAAGGGACTCCCTCAACCATTCTCTCCCGATCCGGCCTACCATGCAGCTGGTGGGTAGATGCATCCGCTACCAAGATCCGGATAAACCTCACCCCGTGAACCCGGGCACTCCTGCTAAGTCACCAAACGCTATGGCAGAAGTGTTGGTTGTCCAATAAATGGTTCCCTGGGCGGCGGTACCCATACCCGCCTCACAAACACTTCAAACACCGTAAAAGTTGGTGTCCCGTGTGCAGTATCACGTGAAATTAACGTACAAATTATGTAAATAAAATAAACACATTTTTATGTAGGTACTTTCATATAAAGCACAAAACACATGTAAGAATAGGTATATAGGTGCCTACCTACATAAAAAAGCATTACCAAAAATATATATTTGGAAAGGCGTTATGACAGTGCCTATTACAGTCTGAGACATGTTTATCAAAATATGCAAAAATTTCCAAAATGGAAAATGGCCAAAAATATGCACTAAAAATGGCAAAACAGTAAAGTTGCGAGGGCGCGCCCCGACGGCGCCGAATGGGGGTCTAACTCACCCCGCCGCCCAGCGATTGACCACACACTCCCCCCATCACCAGGCAGCACCACCCGTCCCCCCACCCCATACGCTGACAGTCTCCTTTCAGTTCACAACACCACCGGAACTGAACTGAACTTTACGACAAATTATTATAACAACATTCTGCAGCCGTAAAGTTACTCCTGGCTAATATTTTAATGGCTCTTTCGTCGCAGTTAAACTAAACAAAACTGTTAAACAACTATTATCAGAAATATGATAAAAGCGTTTGAAAATTTAAACAGTGGAGCCCTTAACCAATGGATTCCTTACTTGTCATAAAAGCGTTTTATATCTAATTAAATTCTACAGTTCCAATATTCTTGTCATTTCACAATCATGCCATTTCATCGCAGGGGGTAGGCAGAGAAGATGTTTTGATATTTTTGCCGGAACTCAAGTAATTTTTTTTTTTTTATTTTTTATTTTTTATTAGTGACTATTTAGTTACAGGTTTGATGACAATTACAAGATATGATGATATATATAAATATTTAATCCGTTTGTTCTTAGTCCTCCTCACTAGGTGGTCCTGTGCTGAGGCGAACTGGTAGATTTCTTTGATTTTCCGTTATTTAGTTTCTATGATGTTTTTAATACATTCTCTAGTATGTCTGCATTAATTTCTTTCACCCATGTTTTGATTTTTTCCTTAAACTTATTTATCTTTTCTATCTTTTTCAGACTTGGAGGAAGGATGTTGTATAGTTTAGTTGCAAGATATATGTGGTTTCTTTGGCCAAAACTTGTCTTGAATTTTGGAACATCTCGTATATCCTTTTTTGAGGCTCTTGTGTCATGTATCCGAGTTTCATTAGGAGATTTTCTGTTTTTAAAATGATGTATAAGAATATTCTTGGCATATATTTGTTTTAAATTAAGAACGTCAAAACACTTAAAAATATCTTTTGAGGGGGTTCTGATGGGTAATTTTAGTATGGTTTTTATAATGCTCTTCTGAGCAATATCTAAGTGGTTAATATGATTGGCTGTAGCAGATCCCCATACTAGAATTCCGTACTCAAGACGGGAATGACATAAGGCATAAAAAACTTTTTTTATGTCTTTCCTAGGTAGTATGTTTCTTAGGTTTTTGAAGAAATACACAAGTCTCGTGAGCTTTTTAGTGATTCCATTTATGTGTATGTCCCATCTAAGGTTTTCGTCTATTTCCACTCCTAGATATTTAATACTTTTTGCCTTTGTTATAATAGGGCAAGAGCAATGTGACTTATTGTTTTGACACTCGTGCAATTTGAGAGTGTATTCTTTACCCGGTTGACCTCTTGAGTTTATTGAAAAGGCTAGATAATTAGTTTTAATTACATTGAGCGTAAGAGAGTTCATCCGAAGCCAATTTTGAAGTACAGTTAGTCCATGTTCAGCCTCTTTATAAGTGTCCATCCAGTCCTTTTCGTGGAATAACATAACAGTATCATCGGCAAAACTAATTATGTTTCCATTGATGGGAAGTTTGGTAATTTCATTTATGTAGATGAGAAATAAGATTGGTCCCAAGACACTTCCTTGAGGGACGCCGTAGTTTATTGGAAGAGGATTGCTTTTTTGTTGACCTATTTGTACTTGTTGTGTTCGTCCTGTCAAGTACGTCATCAGTAAATTTAGTGGAGTGCCAGATATGCCAATTTTTTTAATTTTGATTCACATTATCGGGCCATGTATTGATGATAGCGAACTTTCGTTAAAATATTGCACTAGAAGAAGGCGAAACTTTGTAAGCTTTATAATTTGGGAAAGCGGGTTTGGGTACCGCTGCGCCGGAAACCATTTATTAGATAAACAACACCTCTGCCATAGGTCACTCAAAGTACGCTACGTTTGGTGACTAAGCAGGGGTGCTTGGGTTCATTCATTCATCAGGAGACGCAAGTTTGACAGGGAGACTTGACCTTTCATGGCCAGACATGGTCTATCTCGACCCATCGTCTTGCACTGTAGCGGGAGGGATGGATTCATACGTCCGTTATTCCGGGACACACTGACCCCTAGACTCCTACCCACCCCTCATACCTTTTTCCTTTCCAGAAATTCCTCTTTCCTTTCACAAAAGATACTCCACACAGAACCTACAACGATGACATAGGCCCTGAGGGAAAGTATTTTTTTTAGGGCCGTTTGGAGTTAATGTGAAAAAATCTTTAATAATAATAATAATAATATTTGGACGATTTATATAGCGCCGTTTTTGTGAAAAATCACCTCAAGGGCGCTTTGTCTTCAAATCATAAAATGAAACACTCTCTCATGGCCGAACATCTTAGGAATACCACAGTCTAAAGGTAAAATTCGAAAAACAAACCCGCGTAGTAAAAGCTCATGTATTATTAAAGCAAGTATTTGTTAAAAATCGATGTTATTAACGTGTTTTTTGGTCAAAAAAATTATCATTAAAAGTACTCCATACAGGAGGCCCTGAGAAAAATAATTTCTCTCAGGGCCTGTGTAAACTTTGAAATTGCCGTGTGGAGTGTCTTTTTGAGAAGATGAAGGAGTGAACGTCTTGAAGAGACTTACGTTCTAGGAAGGAGGAAACACAGAGGCCTGAAAATTGTTCCACAGCCGAGCTGTTGAACTCAAGAAAGTGTCAAACAAGTGTACAAGCGACCATTCTCGTGTCACAAATGTCAACTGTGTTCATGTAGTGCGTTTTGGCGTGTTTCCCGATTATGTAACGGTGCCGAGATGATAAATGAGACTAGTTCTTCGGAGCATCTTCCATCGAAATACCGGTAAAACAAGGACCGCATTCCCACCCGACGCCTGTCTAATCTAAAGATTGCAATCCGTTTGTTAAGATATGGGAGTGAATCAATCAAACGATCGCCTGTTTCTGCACAGGGTCGAGGGATTTTTCAGGTATTTTGGAGCTCCAGACCAGAAGTGTCAGCCAAATTCTACCGTGGGGCGCGATTTGTATAGGGTTAGCAGTTGTGTACTATTAAAGTATATGTAGGTCCTGTACAGTACGCTCAGTTTTTGAGAGTTTTGCTGTTAGATCTAATTTTTTATTTTTTATTGTTTCATACTAATTTCACACTACAATATTCATTTGCATTATTACCACCACCATACTAGGCTCATGCCCGTATCATGGCAGTCGAATAATTACTCACATTCAATCAAATATAACCAGTTTCTGTACTGATTTTGTTTTTTATAGACAATTACCATTTTTGGTTTGTTGGTATTTTCACAATATATATATATTTGTATAGGACGATATTACCCCTATTTATTCTTGAAAGCGAGGAAAACTGGCTGAACGCTTTCAAAAGATTATTGTAAAGCATAATATTGCTAAACAATTGGTCTTAAATTAAACAGAGCCCGGAAAACACAAAGGGCATTTACATTCAAAATAATCTTTTGTGCTCTTTTGTATGAATAATACAGAAAAATCAGTTTAAACGTACGGATTGTACAGGTACATAATAAAACACACGACAATAAAAAAAACACGTGAAAATTCTGCAATTATTTTTGAAAAAGTCCTTAATATGTAATATCTTGCGCTTGAGTATTGGAGTATTTAAAAAAAATGTGAATAACTCGCAAGATTCCCTGCTGCTCCCGTCTGGAGCCAAGTGAGGCAGAAGGTACTGGGGAGGGGAATAAGGTGGGTCAGAGGAAGGTATGGAAGTGTAAATTGGCGTATTTAGCCTATGTAAAGTTATTTTATTTCTGTGTTAATTGAGATAATAATATATCAATGCCACCGAAATATTAATGTTTACCTATTATATGTATTTTACCCGGTTCCCCGTCCCCCATTAAATACAAACAAATTGTATTTGTTCGGTTTCTACGAATCTTAGACAAAATTAAAATAATATTAATGGTTTTCCTTTTTTGTGCATGGCAAAAATTGGTAGTCAAACACCATAATTTATTTACTTAGTTTTCTGTGCCTTGTTCTCTTTCATATTTTCGTTTAGATTTATCTTCTTCTTCAATGATACATAATTATTTTTTCGTTTATAGAGATACATATATTGAATTATCACACAGTCATGTTGTAGTGGGTACCTATAACGTAATTCCTTAGAATATCAGTAGGTAATTTTGCAAGAGATGAGAACCGTTCTTAATCTTATCTAATGAATGCATGAATAATAATAATAAAAACAGAGGAAAGTATGTGGAGAGATAGAGAGAAATTTTGAAATCATTAAATATTTTCTCACGAATTGTAATTAACGGTTAATGATAGAATTTAATAAATTAGTTATGTGTGTTAGCGAGGAGTCATGAAAATTGTTTTGTAGTAATTTTTCATTGAGAATATGTTGTGATTGCGCTCACCAATTACTAGCGCAATTATCGCGAAAAATTACTACAAAACAATATTCATGACTCCTCGCTAACAAACAAACCTAAATAATTAAATTATATTTTTAACAGTCCTTAATTCTTGATTTCAAAATTTCTCTTTATCTCTCCAAATACTTTCCTCCTTTTTATTATTATTATTCATGCATTCATTAGATAAGATTAAGAAACGTTCTCATCTCTTGCGAAATGTCTTACTGATATTCTAAGGAATTATGTAATAGATACTACAATATAACACTAAAATAATTTAATTTAATTTAATATACCTTATCACTACTTGTATCTGTATGTGTCTTAACCCCTCAGACTAATTTGTTCGGTTTTCGGAACAACTGGTATAGTTCTCATAGAAATAGTTTTGTCTTCCTTACTTTATCATTGTTAGAATATATTTTAATTAAACGATTTTAAAAATATGATTTTTTCGGTTTTAGAAAGAGAAAACACTAAGCTTTATTTGAAAATCTAAAAGTTAACCTCAAAATAATTAAAATGTACATCTTTATGAAACCAAAAATTCCGACGGCATTATGAAAAAAATTATGAAACTTTTGGATTTTTTAAATTAATTATTTTTAGATGAAACGACAAAAAGTGAGTTGTCGGTCACGTTTTTATAACACATCGGTCTAATAAAATATGTGTGTATTTTTATTTTTTTTCGTGTTCAGTAATTTGAGTTAAAAAAAGCGTGGGGTGAGCCCATAATTTTTTTTTATTTTTTATGTTTGCATTTTGTTTTTATATTTCACAAATTATGCGTTTATTTTGAAATAAAATTTGAAAACTTATTTCATCACCTTTTTTCAACAGTTTTTAGTTTTCGGATGCATCAAGAAATATTCCATTTATATTTATTTTACTGCAAAGTGGAAATATTTTGGCCTTCCGACAAAATAAGCTCGAGGCCCGAGTGGTAAACAAACAAAATAAAAAAATGGCATGTTGGTGTATAAATTTAGACAATGTGAAGAAAATCCTAAACTATCAAAGTTTATATCTTTTCAAAGTTGTTGACGTTGTATTTGTGAGATGGTCGAAGCACAAAATATAATCGGATCTTAATAATAAGAAATATAAATCTTATTATGTCATAACTTTCTACCTATCGGCGAGGGTTCTGGTTGTTGAATTTTTCAAGCTGAATATTGTCAATGCAGCATTTAGACAAGAATCTAATATCGAGATGGAATAACAGAATTGTTACATGACCGGAGGACGATAGATGGGACAAGATATATACCGTCAACTCACACAATTTAGATGCATATTATGCACATTTAAATTCGAGTGTCTCCTATCTACATAATATTATGCACCAACTTTGTTCTTTATACGGTCCACAGAAACGAGATGCTGCTGTTGTCGGAGGCTTGTTTCGAAAGATATTTTATTATTTTCTTTAAACCTCGATTACATTGAGCGAGTTTACAAGCCACTATCAACTAAGTTTAAAAGCGGGTTAATCGGCGAGTGAGATTGTCATAATGACACACAAAACTGTCCACTCGCTCAGCAGCATAGGAAACTGAGCTCGTAGGTCGCTGCTAGCGCCACAGCAGTAGCCAGTAGCGAGAATAACGATGCCTGCGTGAATTGTGTCAGATGTTTGACAGTCGAAATCAGCTGTTTGTTGGCCGCCATTTCGAGCGCATAAACAAACCAATCACGAGTAAGCGAGTAGCAATTAATGTTGACGACCTTTCAACTTTTTTCGTAGATTGTTAACAATCTGCTAGTTAGCAAGTTATACGATTACAATGAACGAGTTTACTAACAAATAGTGAATTTCCCAGATAGTATCTTGTAAACTCACTCAATGTCATCGATGCTTTAAGAGAAAACCGGGAGGCGTTTTTTCTGTAAAAACGTTTACCCCAATTTCTTCTCTGGATTTTGACCCTACTGCAAATATTTCGCACACATCAGCCCTGATGATGGACACTGTAACGATGTCCGAAACGTTGTCTAAAAAAGGAGGTAGCATAACACCCCAAAATTAAAGAACGAAAATACTTTTGGCCGTGAAAATCTAAAAACAATAATTTACCGGTAAAGCTTTTTTGGATATGAATATGTAGGTGTATGATTGGGGAAGAATATTATAAAAATTATGAATAGAAAACAAGTAACAGTGAACATATTATTATCTTCATCATCAAACATACCAATTTCGGTTATGGGTCAGTCACTCTGTGAGTGACTGTAACCAAATACCCGGTATGGGTGCCGACGCCCCGGGAACCATTTTTGCGTAGCCAACACCTCTGCCATAGGACGTACGGCAGAGGGTTGGTTATCCAATAAATGGTTCCCGGGGTGGCAGTACCCATGCCCCCCGAGGTAGGTAATTAAGCCACGGCGTCCCGCATTACCACCGATTTATAATATATTTTCCTTAAACACTATCTCTTAAAAAAATACTTGTTATTTTTTAAGATAATAATAATAACATTCCCCATGCCGAAACGCAAATTGTATGAAATTCCCTCGATAGAAAAAAATCGCAAAGTATGCTCCAAAAATTATTATAAACACGTTTTTTTCACTTGTTTTAGAAGCTATATGTATGAAAAAAATTCACAGTGTTTCTTTAAATGCTAATTTAAACATTCCCCTTGAGGTTTTTGCTCTATTTTAAACAAGTCGTTTATTAATTTTCATAATTTTTGCTTAAGCCGCCGGTACCCGAATTTCTACCGATTTCTTACATATCTCCCACATTTGAAGTATTTAAACCTTTTAAGCGTTTTGTTATTTTTGAAGATAATATCTAGACATTCCCCACGCCGAAACGCAAATTATATGAAATTCTCTCGATAAAAAAACAATCGCAAAATATGCTCCGGAAATTATTATTTTCACGTCTTTTTCAGTTATTTTACAAGTTAAATGAATGAAAAAATTCACAGTGTTTCTTTAAAATTTAAGATTTATTTAATTTATTTATTTTTGTTTCTTTTAAATTTAATTTAATTTTTTTATTATTATTTTTTTTTATGCCCTCGGAAGGCGAAACAGCTGTCACGCGTAATAATAATTACCAGCGGAACTTGTTTATAAATAAACTGTTTTTATTAATTTAATAATAAAATTATTGAATATATAAAATGAATAAAAATTATTTATATTGCCATTTTTTTTGATAAAATAAATACATTACAATCACATTTCACTTAACCTAACCAAATGAAAATATATTCGATATCGGTCTACACTCCAAACTCCGGTTTCGAATTTCACTAATAAACAAATTCCAGATAATAGATATTTATGCCTGATCCCATAAAATAAGTTCTGTTTCCAAATAGTCGAGAGTGTGAGAAAACATTGGTCGTGTTAGTTCCGGAGATGTTTCTGGCGAAGTACTATCAATAGATGGGCACATTAGATACATCCACTTCCCGTGTCGCAGCTTCCTTCCTTGTTTCCTTCCCCGTGGCCCTTCTCTTCCCATATCCCTTCCCCGCTTCTCGTGACCCTCCACACAACGGCAGGGTTGCTCAGACTTACCTAAGAGGAGATTTACTATAAATTTATTAATGGGTAAGCGACGGGCCACGAAAGAAAACGACCATTTCTTAAGGGCCATAAACCAGCCAGCCGCCGAGAATTCAAATTTCGTCGAAAGATGTTCTACAGATCGTACAGGGCGGTTCCAATGAGAAAGGTTAATTATTCTCCGTACCAGTTTTTAAAAATAATTACTCAATATCGATTTTATTTCATTCAAAATTTGCTTCAATTTATATCTACACTCAAAAATGCTGAAAGGCGTGATGATAAAACTATTAAAATTATGTACTTTTTGTAAATATTCTTTCTATTAGTATTTATAATTGTTTTAAATAATGTCTAAGCAAAATAATAATGTAAAAAACTCTGAAATATATTAGTTTTTAAGACCGTAAATAAATAGACAAACTGAAGTCTCTAATGAATGTAGATGTCTCAATTTTAGCTAATTGGCTCCGTATTAATAAATTGAGCCTCAATATAAAAAAACGCACTATCTAACATTCGGTAATAAGGATTATGGGTCCATGAATATTTCACTTGGAACTGATAAACTCCAAAATATGGAAGTTACGAAATATTTAGGGCTATTAATAGACTCTAAACTTACGTGGAATTCCCATGTTGAGCATGTGAAATCAAAAATTTCCCCAATTACCGGTGTACTGTACCGACTCCAAGGTCTTCTCTCCATATCTCTACTACGGGCCACTTACTATGCAATGATTCACTCCCATCTGAGTTATTTAGTTAGTATCTGGGGCACTATTACTAAAAAACAAATATCAGAAATACAGGTGATTCAAAATCGATCTATAAGGAATATCTACCATCTACCGTGGGATACACATATCAAACATATATATTCAAAGACAAACATACTTCCTTTTACGGTTCTACCTAAATACAATATCACTAGTGCAATATTACAAATCATACATAGATCCGCACACACTAACATCAGACCAGCCTTTAATTCAGACATACACCAGCACAAAACACGATCCCAAAATCAAATACACTTAGCATCATCTACCCACACAACTAAATTTGGTATTAACTCGTTACAATATATCGCATATAGACAATACAATGCATTACCTAATGAAATAAAGCATTCAGTAGCTAACAAAAAAATATTTGTTAAAACGCTTAAAGAATATTTCCTGAAAATGTATTTAAACCAGTGAATATTGGCTCGCCTTCATACGTTTGTTTTTTATGTTTTATTTTAGTATTCTTTATATTTAGTATTCCTAAAATCTCTATTCTTGACAATGCATTTTTTATTTATTTATATATATTTTTTTATTTTTTTCCCTTTTCAATATTTTGTATTTTTTAAACGTGTAATATCTGTGTAAAATGTACTTATATCTATCTGTCCTTCCCGTAATGAGTTTTCTTCTCAACTCATTGGGAATAATGTGTTACTTGTCATATTTTTGTAATACATTATAATTAATAAATAAATAAATAAGTATTTTCGCCACAAAACACGTGCGCGGATCTTTTTTTAAATGCTTTTATTCAAACTAAAATTATAATTCTGAAACATAGCTTTCCCAGAAAATTTATTGATTTATTTTATTGCATGATTATATCATTAGAAATGTGTGTTTTATAATATTTTATTTTTTTTGAAAATTTAACAAATTTGCCAACGATAAATAAAATATGATAAAACCTTAGGTATTATGCTAATAATAAATATATTTTCTCATAATTTAAAACGTAACTTTACCAGATAAAAAACAATCTTTCGAAATATACTTATATTTTTTTGTGGAGGAGAGTCAACACGTCTAAAATTTTATTTTAAAATGACAGATTTTCGGTGGTGTCTGGTTATTCCCTCTTAATACTACCTTTAACTCTATCAAATTACTTTTCTTCTACGTGATTGGCTATACTGTTATGGATTATATGAGCAAATATCCTTTTAAAAATAGTAATACGTTCAACTCCAGTAAAATATTGGCAGGATCAACTACGCTGTCATTAATATTTTCTTTGGTAAGTACTTAATTTCTTTTTCTGTTATTAAATACATTTTTTTATTTTTTTATTTATTGTTTATCGAGTTGGTTTATACTAGATGAATATAAACTAATAAGCACAATGTAACATTTCATTTGATAAATTTAAATATTTTTACAGTAAGCATAACATTTATTTTTAAATACATTCATTCTTTCTTCATTTATCAAAGTTTAAAACACCTTCGAGAGTACACGAATAAATGTAGTACGTATGCATTAAAAAAGCTCTTTCACTGCCTTTATTTGGGCTAAAATGTTTGGGTTCCAATGTGTCCCAATTAAGCGGAATCGACCGGACTATTGAATCAAAACTCTAAATTCTCTACAAAACAAGTATAGCTGTTTAGGGGGAAGTAAGCGTTCAAAAAGAAGAAGAAGGTGGTTTGAAAGGGAGGTGTAATGCAGGTTTACTGTATTAAGCGGTGAGCTCTCTGTGCCATTTTGAGAGTGTTGGCGACCAAAGTGGCTCAGTGGTTAGAGTCTTCTTCAGAACAGGTAAGTAGGCGTTATGGATTTCAAATTACGCCTATTAACCTGCACAACATGAATTGCAGAACAGTGAAAAATTAAGCAAAAAGCTCCTAGGCCCCTTTTGATGAGTAAACGATCTATTGGTTTTGCAAAAATGAATGTCAGAGGAAACGCGCTAATATTAAAAAAAAACTGTAATAATTAAGCGAAAATTGCGAAAATATTTAATAAAACACGACTCGTTTAAAATAGAACAAAAATCTCACGACTTAGGTAGCATTTAAAGAAACACTGTGATTTTTCGGTTGCATGGAAAATCAGAATCATGCATTTTCAACACCCTTATGAAAAGTCATTAAAAGTTATGAAGAAAAAAAAAGAAAAAAATCCCTTTTCCCAAAATAATGTAACCTATTTAACCGATTTATTTTTTGTTTTCATCCCTTTTAATGACTGTTCAAAGGAGGTGTTGAAGTTCCATGATTTCGAGTTATCCAGTCACCATTTTTTTTCATATCCATAACGTGTTAAATAATAAAACAAAATGTGTTTTCATTAATTTTCGGAGCATATTTGGCGATCGAGGGAATTTCATATAATTACTGTTTCGGCTCAGCAAATGTATAGATATTATCTTAAAAAATAACATATAATTTTTTAATAACTAAAACAGTTCAAGGAAAATATGTTGTAAATCGGAAGAAATTCGGAATACTGGGCCGTAAACTCTCAAAATATAAATACTAAAGACATATTATAATTTTTTTCATTTTTTTTTATTTAAATGAAATTACAGATGTAGACAAACATTAACAAAACAACATAAAACAATAACTAAATAATTCGCCTGTATCATAACCATTTATTACGGATTCATCTGTATCATACGGATTAATCTGAATAATAACAATAACAAAAATTAAAAATTAGGTTGTTTTTGGTTAAATCGTGTTCTTTTTTTGAAACCATTGAGAGATGATATCTCAACAACAACAAAAAATCCTCCATACATCGACGTCCCATTTTATTGGGCATCCCTGCAGTACGAGACGATATCCTTTGAAGGATCTGATCCCAGGCACCCTATATAGCAGTGTTCCGCAACCGGTGTGCCGTGAGCCGGATACAGGTGTTACTCGGTCAAATACGTAATAAAAAAATATTTAGTTGTAATATTGTCTTTCCTTGAATATAAAGTATTGATATATATATTATAACTAAATAAATTTTAACAGTTCCCCAGCGCCTGGTGCCAATAGGCCACTAGCATCACATTTTAATTTTTTATTCTGGTGCAGGCAAATGTTTATTTTTTTAATTATTTTTTTATTCGTATTTTTGAAAACCTTGCGATTTTTCGAAAATTTCCATCCGAAAAATCGGACCATTTTTCATAAACCGGAACGACGGGAAATACTTTTATGGATGCGAAAAAAAATACCTAGCCGAAAATCATTTTTAAAAAAAAACAACTTATTCCACATGAATGGCACAGGGAATAACAAGGCACGCCAAAAAATTACATCGCATAAATATTTTTTTCCTTGATCCATCTTATTGATCATTAATCATTATATTGTTTATATATGACTTAATCAAATGTAATAAACTTGTACTTGTAAAATTTGATTTAGTTAAAATAAAGATAGCTACAAAAGCCAAAATGTGTACGATGTTCACTTCGTAGCATCTGTCAAAACGTCAAACCAAGCAATGAGTTCGCAGAGCACAAACAATAAACCTAGTGGACTTTAAGTATCAAACTTAAAAATTCATGAGCTTCACACAGTAGGCCCCGAGGAAAATAATTTCCATCAGGGCCTATATCGTCTTTGGGGATGCTGTGGGAGGGTTTTTTAAGGAAAGAAAGGATAGGAGAGTTGTGGGAAGGAAAAGGGTTAAGGGGTGGTTAGGAATCTGGGGTTTGGTGTATCCTGGTCATCCGCCTCCAAGACCTAGGTAAAGTGCACCCCATGAACCCGGGCTCCCCTGCTAAATCACCAAGCGTAGCGAATCAATTTGGGAGACCTATGGCAGAGGTGTTGGTTATCCAATAAAGGTTCCCAGGGCAGCTTACCCGCCTCCCAAATTACAATATCAAAATGTTGCCAAATTCTAGGAAAAACTTTTGTGTGTCGTAGGTGAAAAAAGGTTGCGGAGCACTGCTTTATATATGTTTGGCAATATGAATGTAGCCAGTGTATTATTATGGGAATATTTTAGATAGATGATGATAGATGTGGACAGGATGATACGGAATTCTGAAACTAGTAGACGCTTCTCGAAAAGTGGCATTCCCTGCCGCATACGTATTTCAATAATTCAATATCTCAAGGAATTTCACAAAACTTGGCCTTGTGGTACCAGAATAAAGCGGTATACCTAAAAGTTTTGGACAAAAAACCTGCGTTTTATGTTTATTTTCATAATGAAAGGTTTAATGTAATTTTCTACGCTGATAAATCGTAATCCTAACTATTATTATAAATAATGCGAAAGTGTGTTTGTTTTTTTATCGTTTTTTCACACCATTTAATTTATAATTTAATTAATAGCAAAAAAAAATCTAAACCCTCTTTTAAACATTTTCCCACTTGACCGGTCTTTTGCTACTGATGTTATTTAAAAAAATATATTAGCTCCACAGAGGAGGCCACAAGGAAAACATCCTTCAGAACCAATGTTATCTTTGGGGATGCTGTGTGAAGAGTTTTTTTAGGGAAAGGAAGGAGAGGAAGTTCTGGGAAAGAAGACGATCTGTGGGGTGGGTGGAATATGGGGGCCAATGTGTCTAGGAATGACAATGAATCCATCCCTCCCTTTAATAATAATATTTGGACGACTTGTATAGCGTCGTTTTTGTGAAAAATCACCTCAATGGCGCTGTACTAACTTATAATACATTTCTACAATCTTACTTCTAACTACAAACAAGACAAACCATTATAACAACTTATTGCTAAAAATTGCATCCATCGATTCATCGATCACCGATACGAAAATATACGCACTTTGACCAATGAACGTGATGCTACGTAAAAATTTACTGTACAGGCATAAAATATACAGCACCATATTTACTTGGGAGGTCACTTGAGATTAACACTGTTATTGTTTATTTAGAGAAATGTAAAGCGATGGGTTGAGAGAGTTCGGCTGGATGTCTAGATTCTAGGTCCCTCAACCAATCTCCACCGATCCTGCCCGCCACGCAGTTGGTGGTCAAGATCTAGATAAATCTCACCCCATTAACCGGGGACCCCTGCTAATTCACCAAAGGAAGGGATCTACTTGCGGTCACCTGTGACAGGGGTGTTAATTATCCAATCAATTGTTCCTGGGGCAGTGGTACCCATACCCGCCTCCCAAAGTAACATTTTAATCCCTAATTCTAATAAACTTCTCCCTCCCCTTCCTTCTACTCGTTCCTCTCCATAGGTGTTTTATATTTATTTTTTAATTTTAGTGTACATTTACTCCTGACAATGAAAACATCGTTCACGAAACATGTAGATTGTATACATATAAATAATGTGATGAAAACTAAGTTATTTCACTTTTTAATAAAATGTTAACAAAAATAAATATTAAAATAAAACTTTCTTTTAAATTTAATTAAAATTAAATTTAATAATGTTATTATCAAGTTCTGCAAGTATTTTAGTTTTTATTTTTGTTACAGGTTCTTCGGCTTTCAATACCATTTTTAAACTGTTATTAAACCACTTTGAGACGACTTATTTTTATTTAAAAATAAAAACTAAAATACTTGCAGAACTGGAAAATAATATTATTAAATTAAATTTAAAAAATTTAGATAAAACAATAAAAAAAAAAAAACAATTTTAAAATACCCGGTTTTGCGTAATTTTCCAAATTATTTTAATAATTTTATTCTTCTTTACATAGAATAAAGCAGTCACTCCCGCTGTCTGTACGCTTAGATCTTTTAAACTACGCAACGGATTTTCGTGCGGTTTTCACCAATATATAGAGTGATTCATGAGTAAGTTTAAGTATATATTTTGTCAAGGTGTTGTGTAAATTTGGTTGAAATATATAATATATAAGGAAGCGGGCTGGCATGCGGGCGGTGGGCAGCGGGCTGGCAAGCTGGCAGTGTGGATTTGATATGCAGACAAATTAACAGATGGCGTTGGTTATAAAGGTTGGGGTCACCTAGTAATAATATACATATAACAATAATCATAATGATAAAGCATTAATCGATTACATTTCCAGACAGCGTGGTGGTGGATGGCGGATGGCTGATGGCTGATGGCGGATGGCGGATAATAATATGATTATGCAGTATTATGAATGTCCCGTATTCTTCATCTCAGTAATGTTCAGAGCATACATCTCCGGCATTCCTCGCCTCTACACCCCCAGCCGCAGCCGCTAATGGTAACCGGATAAAATGGCACTGTTGTTCTGTTTTAGCCCGATGTTATACACAAAACGGAACACGACAAAATAATAGGTGAGGTTAAGTTAGTAAAGGCTAGGTTAGTTTACATCAGTGTTTTCTAAAGTGGTCCAGGTGGACCCCCAGGGGTCCACGGGAGGCTCGACGGGGGTCTACGTTGGCGTGATAAAAAATGGGGGTCCACGAAAATTTATCCGGTTTCCATAGTAAAGAACTAAAATGTTGGCTTAGATTTATCTATTAGTGTAGGCCAGTGGTTCCCAAAGTGGTCCGTGGAAAATAATTTATTTGGTGGGTCCCTGAATGACGTCAGGGGGTCCGCGGCATGGTTTTGACACATATTTTTATTCATATGGAAGTTTTCGGGGGAGGGGCGTAAAGGGATACGGTGGAACAGCAAATTTCCATAACAGAGGGGGCGAAATGGAATATGGGGTGGAAAGGGGTCCATCCTACCCCGTTCCACCATATCCCATTTCGCCCCATCTGTTGTGGTAAATTTTCCGTCCCAACCTATCCCATTCCGCCCCCTCCGTTGTGTTATGTTATACGCCCCGGGGTCCGTGGATCATAACAGTTTGACGAAAGGGGTCCGTGGACCAAAGGAGTTTGGGAACCACTGGGTTAGATTAATTTTGTTCTTTTTTCATCACTTTAGGTGTTCTGTTTTGTCACTATTCTGTTCTATTTTTTAACTACTCTGTTTTATCACTGTTTTTTTTGACACTAGTCTGTTTTATCACTGATTGTTTTGACACCTTTCTATTTTGTCTCTCTTTTCTGTTTTGGGTCTTTTCTGTTTTGTCACTTTTCTGTTTTGTTACTATTCTGTTTTGCAAAACAAAAAGTTAAAAGACCGACAATGTTCTGTTTTGACACTGTTATGTTGTGTAACTGTTTTGTTAAGACATTGTTCTGTTTTGTCACTGTTCTGTTTTATCTTGTTCTGTTTTATCACTGTTCCAATTTATCATATCTAAAAAAAAAAATTATAACGTGATAAAATTGAGCAGTGACAAAACAGAACGTTATGAAATAGTGGGTTAGTCAAGGTTAGGTTAGGGTAGAGTGAGGTTAGTTTGTTGTTTCGTCTTTTCCTTCAGTGATCTGTTTTTAGTGTCCATATTTATAAAATCGGATTAAATTAGATGTTTTTCCCTGGTAACCGGATAAAAATTAACAGTAATAAAACAGAACATAATATAAATAACAAGTTAGGTTAGGTGAGATAAGATTAAATTAGGTCAATTTTTATTTAAAAAAAACTCTCTTTTTATAACTTTTGAAGATTATTCCCATCAATGTAATATATCATTGAAGAAGATGACGATAATAATCTAAACGAAAATATGAAAGAGAACATCTTCTTCTTCGATGCCCTATAGCCCATATCGAGCTTTGGCCTCCTGAAATAGTCGCCTCCAACTCCTCCTGTCCTCAGCGGCTGTCTAACCGGTACGTGCGCGTTTAGCAATTCCGCCATTGCCACCTACTGTCAAACAGTCGACAGATTTTTGAATTAACAATATTATCTTCAACTATTTTTATTCCATAATGAGCACTTTTAGAAAAAAAATTGTATGTTGTGAATTCAAAATTTTTAAATATGAGATTGACTTATATGACGGTTTGACAGTAGGTAGCAATGGCGGAATTGCTAAACGCGCACGTACCGGTTAGACAGCCGCTGAGGACAGGAGGAGTTGGAGGCGACTATTTCAGGAGGCCAAAGCTCGATATGGGCTATAGGGCATCGAAGAAGAAGATGTTCGAGTCCCAGTTGCGATCATTATCTTATTTTTCTGTGTCTTGTTCTCTTTCATATTTTCGTTAAGATTATTACTGTTATCTTCTTATTTAATAAATTAGGTTAAACTAGATGGCTTTGGATGGGTAAGTTTATTTCCTTGTTTAGTCTATTTGTTCAATGTTCTATTTTGTCGCTGTTCTGTTTTGTCGTGGAATGGTCCGCCCGGAATGGGGGGGGGGGGGGCGGGGACAGGAGGGCGGGAACATCCTCGTCAATAATTCAGAGCAATTCCGATAACAAGTTCTGCCGACCTCCGGGGATATTATCAGCACTAAGCTCTCTCCCGGGCGCGCTCTCATCAGATTCCCACAGAAAGTTATTCTTTCGCCAAACATCGCTGAAATTATAACTGTTTTCATAAAATGTTCAACTTCTATTATACGTAGTCTTTCGTATTATTACCGGAGATACTCTCTTATCTATGTTTTAGGCATTCTTTAAATATACCTACTTTTAGAAGTGGGCTGTGGGCGTGTCTAAAGTTAACTCAATTTATCCTTATATCTGACTAGCTGGGTTACCCGGCTTCGCTCAGGACAATAAGATAGTGTTCTGGAATGTTGCACAATGATGTTCCCGATTTCCTATTCCTGATCATTCCACGACATACACCGCCACTCCTTCCACAACTTTCTACAGCTCTATGAACCTTCTAGAACTTTCCGGAAGACTGTTCTAGAAATTTCAAGAGGGCGAAATTTTCAGCCCTTATATCTTTAAAAGCACGCCCTTTAGGTTAAAACGGATACCCTTATTCCCTAGGGAGATAGAGATCTACCACATCATATAACTCCCTTGATCGAACCAGGACTCGTTTCTGAGTTTTTGCGAGCTGCACGTTTTTTTGGACTTTCTTTTATAATATATGCTATAGTCAAATAAATAAAATGTTACTCCTTACATGTCCTTTCCCGTGCGTTCCCCTCCAGCGTTCCACTTCCACCTTCCCCGCCACCGCTCTCCCGCTCCCCCGTCCCGCCAACCCCCCAGGCACTGCATTTCTTGACTCCTCTCCCGCCCGGCCCGTAGCCGAAACTTTTTTCTAATACTAACAATTTTAAACTCGTGATATCTCTCTAATTAAATATCCGAATTGAAAAATTCAAAAAGTTAAATAAAGGTATTGAAGCTTTCTTGAATATGAAGTAATTTATTTTGATAAGGATTAAAACCAAGATACAAATAAAGAGCCTTTTCAAGTAGCGACATTTTAATTAAATTTTTAAAATAAAAGAATACTTATTGTGGCATAACCATAATAGTTAGACATATGCTGTTGCGTCTTTTTTTGTAAATAATGATGTGTTCTATAAAGTTGTAGTACATTATTTTATTCTATCATCAATAATTTTTGCAGCGCACGCGATTTAAAGAATATTTTAGGTAATTTTTTTACACCCTGGGTTACATTATTGAAGTTTTAGTAAGAATGCCTATTTTTTTTTAAATATAATATAGCCTATGTCACCCAGGGATAGTGTAGCTTCCCAACAGCGAAAGAATTTTTCAAATCGGTTTAGTAGTTTCGGAGCCTATTCGATGCAAACAAACACACAAACAAACAAACAAACAAATATTACCTCTTTATATAGTGTATATATATATTTAGTAGATGAAATTAATAAAAAATTCAAAAACATAATGGGCGTCTTTGTTATTACCGTGACGAATCACATTTACGGTACCTTTACGGCAAAAAATGCAATAAAATGCATAAACATACGTTCCTTATCGCTATAATGCTGCAGCTCTTTCGTACACATTAAATAATGATGAGACAAAAGATGAGACACACAAAATACGTGTGACTGTTTCTTCAAAAGTACTACTTTTTTTCCTTTGGAGGAAACAGATATATCTTATTACTGCTCAGCTACGGCGATGTGAATTTCATTTTTTTTTGTATGTTAGAGGGAGATGTATGAAAATGATTGTATGTTTCCTTTGGGGGGTGCAGACATTCGTTCAACGTTTTTCTCATTTTCGATTGTTGTTATTTAGTGTGTTAGAAAGAGCTGCCGCTTTATATGTTTAATAACAAAAGTAAAACAATCAGAGCATTGCCAATTTGTGGTTTTTTAATTTTTGAAATTCACTGGCACTTCAATATTATCCTTGTAACTTTATTCCATACTTTAAACATTATTTTCACGGCTGGTAGGGGTCTACGGAGACGTCACGGTGTAGTGTGTAAGAGAGATGAAAGAAAATGATACCTTTTTTCTTTGGAGGAAACAGACCTACGTACATTGTGTATCTCATATTTTGAAAGAGCTTGTCCTAGGAGTTGATAGGTCTTGTAAAAAATGGTGATATATGTTTTCTTATTAAAGCTCCATAGTAAGTGTTCAAAAAGATGAAGAAGAAAATGGTGTGAAAGGGAGATATGTAATTACAAATGTTGAGGGAACGCGCTAACATTAAAAAAATAATAATTAAGCAAAAACTGTGAAAATATTTAATAATACCAGACTCGTTGAAAATAGAGAAAAAAGCTCTCGATAAACGTCTCAGTGGCACTTAAAGATATGGTATGATTTTTTTCGTATTTATAACCTGTAAAATAACAGAAAAAACGTGTTTTAAATAATTTTCGGAGCATACTTTGCGTTTTTTTTTCTATCGAGGGAATTTCATATAATTGCCGGTTCTCAAAAGTCTAGCTATTATCTTCATAAATAACATGTATATTATAGTGTTCTAGAGGAATATGTTATAAATCGATAGAAATTCGAAATGCGTGGGCTTAATCAAGCGTCTTGGGATTTTATATTCGGTGGTCAGGCTTATCTTAAAGGAAATAATTGAATCGTTTATTCCGCGAAAGAGGTTTCGAGTCCTTTGTGCGAAATCTTCCGTATTTTATAACAATTACCTTGATAAAATAATAAAATAAATTTAAACACGGGTGGTTTTTTATCTGTTGACATTCCGCTTTTGAGTTATGATTCTGAAGCTTTCGTTTCGCTTCCAGGAGCACAAAAAAAGACAAGAGGGTAAAATAAAGACAAGCCAGTTAAACTTTTGAACTAATCGTCATCTTTCGTAATACAATAAATCTGTTGAAAGGCCGAAGAAAGCGAATTTTACTTCAATAACTTCCCTGATTTGACTCAGCATTCTAGAATTCCTTCATTCTGAGAATTCAGCATTCAAACTAAATAATAAATTGAACCGAATGATATTCTATTTGTTATTGGAAAAGCATTAAATTAGCGGCCGAGGAACCGCGCCTTCCACTTTCCACCGCTTTATGAACTCGCCAGCTTTGGCTTTGCTTAATTGAATAGAAAGTGAAATAAAGCCTGTCTTATCGATATTATATATTTATTAGCTTTCGCTTTCACCAACGTGGAAAGTTGCCGAATAAGGGGTTGAAAGGGGAGCGGGAAACTTTCCGAGGACAGGGAAATTATATGAGTTATTATCTCGTGCAGCTTTACACGCAATTAATTGTTCTATCGGTGAATAAACTGCTCTGCGAGGGGCGTTATTTTTAATTAAGCTTCCCTTTCATATCTTAGAGCAACTATGTTCATGGTTCATAGAACCTAGAGTCACCCCCTTCACCCACCCCATTCTGGACCCCGTGGCGCTATGTCCGGTAAGGTCGTATTCGCGGCCAAGAATTGTATCGACTATTTTATTGCTATCCGGAAATTGTATTTTTGTCTGGACGCGTACAGACGTAATAAATTTATTCTTTAAAACTTCGGAAACAAACTTTGCTATTATATTATAAATTTATGTCTTGTGAGATTTTCTCACAACTGTTTTAAATAATATTTCGTTTTAAAGAATTCATGTTTGACCTCATTTATATTTTTAAATGTAACGTAAGCGTGCTCTGACAAAGTCTTTTTTTGAGAAACTCAAACATTTTCTTGACTCTTGGTTCTGTCATGCTAAAAACATGCAAACCTTTTAACTCTGGGAAATTTAAAAAAAAAACTATAAAAAAATATTTTCCAGCCAAGGAAGATGAGTTCTTTAGCCCCCTGTTACGGTCAGAGGATGTTCCGATTAACACCCTTGTGAGAGACCACCATCTTTGTTTGAAATGACTTTAATTTTGCGTGTATTGGAGCCAGATCCGACATCTCAACCATCTCCTTTCCCTTCTGTAGTCCCACTGGCTCCGAGCTGACACACTGGATTTTACCGCATTAGCTTCCTCCAGATACCACACAACGCGCGTGAGCCGTTTCCAACTGGCAAGTATGTTAATAAAATACTTACAAAACCCGAATTATGTTTTGTTCACATAACTGCACACAGAAGAAATATTTTTTCTCAGGACCTACGTCATTTTTGGGGATGCTGTGTGGAGAGTATTTTTAAGGAGTGTTCCATCCCTCCTACAACATGAATCTCTTCAAGACCCATGTTCACTCCTTCCTTTCCTCAAAAAGACCCTCCAAACAGCATCCTCAAAGATGACATGGGCCATGTGGGAAATTATTTTCCTCAGGGCCTCCTGTGTGGAGTTAATGTAAAAAAAAGGAAAGGCGGTTACGGTAAGAAAAAGGTACGAGGATCTTGGGTCAGTTTGTCCAGGGGTAACATATTAATCTAACTCTCTCCGGATCAAGAGAGTCCAGCTGGAGAGGTCGAAAGTTTGACGAATACACCACCAAGTCCTGGACCTTCCTCACTTAATGAACTCGGGCATACGAACCACTAAAAAGGCAGAACCAACTAAGGCAGAAAATGTTGGTTATCCAATGAAAGTTTCCCGGGGCAGCGATATCCATACCCGCCTCCCAAATTGAATACTTTACCCATTCCGTTGTTATATTCACAATTGATTTGATAAAACCCTATATCAATACGATTTTAACAAAATCCGTCATCTTTGCTCAGTTATCAATATATGCGAGCACAGTAAACAATTGGTAAGAGATATTCCGATCAGTGATTGATATATTTTAGCTCGGTGTCCATCGTATCAGACAAGAAATAAAATAGACTTAAATAATTTAACCAAAACGCAACCAATTTATTGCGTTCGATCTTTAAGAAACTGAAGTGGTTGAAATATGACTAAAGACCTGGTTTACTAATTAACTCCCGTTTAGTGTCAAAAATTAAATGCGGACTGCCAATGCATATTTAGGTTAGTATGAGCGTTTGAATTCAACATTGCCAATTTATTAATATTTTTATTTATCTTTATTTTTTTATTAATTTATTAATTTACGGACAATAGTCCATTAAAAACATAATAATAACACGAATAAAAGAGATTTAATTTTTTCAAATTTTTCAAATTTCTTCCCCTTTGACCTTTCGTAGTGTCAACTCATGGAAAATACCTTCTATGAATTCATACAAAATACCTTAATGAAATATTTTCTGTCAATATCGGTTCAGTTGTCAATGGTGAAACCGTGCTCGGGACATCGATATAAAAACATCGAAAGTTATACCTATCGGTTCGATTTTGTAAAGTTATCATAAAATGTAAACAAAAAATAATGTTAAAAAATCATTAATTAAATAAACAAACAATTAATTTATCTACTGAAAATAACAGTAATTAAATCATGTACTGAGCGAACACAAAATATCAAAAGCATTTGGTCATTATAAAAAAAATTCTTACTAAACATTCATCAGCAGAATCTATTATAAGATTAACAATTTGGGAAAATACTACTTAAACCAATCTGAAACAAGTCCAAGCTGTGCAAAACGCAATTGTAAAATTATTAGTCGTCCCCAATATTTTCAAACGGAGAATTTTAACTGTTAAGGCAATACTATGGCACAAAATTATAATTCAGCATATATTTACCCCGCAGCATAAAGAGAAATTAGAACATAAATACAGCACTAGATTCACGTGCAACGACGGGTTAATAGTTCCGAAATTTAATAATAAGTACGGACGGAGAACTTTGAATACAACATACCGAAGATATTTAATTTATTACCTGACACTATAAAGCAATGTAATTCTATGAATAAGGTTAAATCTATGGTGAAAAATTGGCTATCGGCATAAAAATATTTATATTGATATGCATGAAAAAATGTTGAATCTGTAGATATAAGATGTAAATTATAACTTTTAAAATTTAAATGTAACTTAACTATAAGCACCTGTTGAAAAGCCAATGCAATTGGCTTAGTAGGACTTGTTTGTTGACATGTATTAAATATTCTTTCAATAAATATTAAAAACAAAAAAAAAAACATAAATTTCTTGATGTACGTCGAACATATCATGTATTTTTAATTGCTTGTTTTTATTTAGTGCTTTTAACTTCAATTTCAATTTTATTTTCTTTGTTTAAAAGAAAGACAATTTTTCCATGTTATCATTACATGGTGTTGTCAGGTTATCCATTGATAACCTGACAACTTTTCCTCTTACTTTCATCATTAAAAACGGAGAAACTGAAATGATGGAGGACTTACCTAGCAGAGGTGTGACCCACCCGCGCGTGAAGTAGCACCACGCACCCGACGCTTTCGTCCACTCGTATTTCCTCCGAATATGTTAACTATGAACTCTAAGAAACATAAATGGAAATTTTCCATAACCTAACCTAACGTGTCCTATTTAAAAAATTTTAACAAAAAAAATTCATCATTTTAATGACTTTAAAAGTGTTGAAATTGAATGATTTTGCAAGGTTTAATACCAAAACCTGAACTTATTTTATTATTTCCATTCTCTCATTATGCTCCCTTTGAAATTTCAAACAGCGTGGGCCACTGGTTTGCACCTCTGATTTAGATAGATAGTGCCGCACAAAATCAGCCGCTGAGAACAGGAGGAGTTGGAGGCGACTGTTGCAGGAGGCCAAAGCTCGATATGGGCTGTAGCGCCATCGAAGAAGAAGAAGTGCCGCATAACACTGATACATGCATATGCTTACACGTAGCTAGTAATAGGTAGATAGGGGAAGGTTGCAATGATTGAACTACCTAACTTTGTAAACTTTTTTGAACTACTGTCGCCTCGTTTGGACCACTAAATCTCTTCAAGTCTTGTTTCATGCATTAAAAATAAACATATTAAAAAAAAAATTGCGGTGTATAATCTTAAATTTAGAATTAAAAATAAAAATTCCACAATCAATCAAGTTTTTTCTCTTCACTTACCAAAGCTTTGGGCATTAGACACTGTAGCATAACATCTTCAGTAAAACAATGGAGACAAATTTTGCTGATCCGATAAGTTTTCGTTTGTCCTTCGCGTTTTGGTTTCCGCTGTTGAATCTTCGTTTTAGAGTCGCTTTCGATACTCCATACTTCCTACTTGCTGCGTTTACACCAACTTGATTATGAGGCAAGGATTGCAATGCCAAGTGCAGGCTGGTTTCATTCCACTCGTAATAGTTTTTTTTTTTAAGTTTTCTTTATTCATTGAATTTTTTATTACATAAATCGGGGATTTTTCGACCACCATGCTAGGCACATGCCAGTGTTGTGGTGGTCGATTTTCTATACAGTACATTAAAATATGCAGTATAAAGAATGTGCGAGAATATTAAGAAAATGTATACATAAAATAATGTAATTTTGAATAATATTAAAGAATACAAAAGAATATAAAAGAATTAAAATTACTATAGAGTAATATAAAAGAGTTAGGAAGAATATAGTAGAATATAAAATAATGGTTCCCTCTTTTTGCCAATGTGGAGCCAGTGTGGCGTCCATTCCTCCCAACTAGGTGTTATTTTTAAAAATGTTTGTTATAATAAAACATGAATGACTTTTCGATTACATCTAATAATAATTGACATCAGTTATAAAATACACAATTCTCATAAAAACTCCAAACGAAATAATGAATAATTTTACATTTAGGTAGATACATGTAAATTTTATATCAGACAACCAAAACCTCTGCCATAGGTCACCCCGAGTAGATTGCTACTTTCGGTGACTTAGCAAGGACACCAGGGTTCATGGAGGGAGGTTTGTACGGATTTTGGCGGCGAATGCGTCTGCCCACCAACTGCATGGCAGGCCGGATCGGAAGAGACTGGTCAAGGGTGACCTTTTGACCTCTCTAGCAGGAATCTCTCGGAACATCGCCTTGCACTGCAGTGGCAGGAATAGATTCATACGTCCGTTACTCCTGGACACTCTGACTCTCAGATATCTACCCACCCCTCATACATTTTTTCTTTCCTTTCTTAAAAAGACCCTCCACACAGCATCCCCAAATATTACATAGGCCCTGAAGAATGCCCTGAAGATAATTGTTTCCTCAAAGCTTTCTGTGTGGAGTCAATACAAAAAAAAAACAATAAAATAAATAAAAAAATAAAATATTCAATTTTTATAAGAAAAACTTTCTTTTTATACTTTTTTTTACATATAAATAAATTCGGATATATCTATACGAAACGCTATCAAGGTTACAAACCAATTCTTAGAATGATTGTTTCCAATGAAAAAGGTAGTTGCCCGTAATATGGAGAAAAATAATTAGTTGATAATAATGTAATTTTTAAATTTGAAAATATGAGATTGACAAATATGACGGTTTGACAGAAGGTGGCAATAGCGAAATTGGTTAACGCGCTCGTCCCGGTTAGACGGAGAGGTCTGGGTTCGAGTCCCAGTTGCGACCATTGTCTTTTTTCTGTGTCTTGTTCTCTTTCATATTTTCGTTTTGATTATTATTGTTAACTTATTCTAATATAAAAAATAAAATACTTCATTTTCCAATGGAAGACGCGGAGATACTGACGCGGAGTACAGAAGCGACAGAGAAGGTATTGCTTGGTTTTGGCATAACGTTGGATTTTAAAAACAGTTTCTGAAATAAACGAAGTGGTTCATTCGTTGTGCTGGTCCATTGGTCACAACCTTCCCCTACAAACATAGATGAGCACTTAACAGATAAAAGCTCTGATAATCACTTTACCTCTGTGACACCCTCGGGTGATTGGTGACCAGTGGCCGGTGACACAATGGTGACAGTTTCATCGGGGGTGTCGGGTGGCCAGGCTGGAGGGGGAGATGTGGGTCACGTACTATTGAGGGACGTCTCTCCACCCATCACACGTCACCCGTCACCCGTCACCCAGCACTTGGCGCCGAACCTACCCTCGAGCGAGGCACCCTTCATCGTAACGTTATCATTCCCACGTCTGACTGAGGGTTTCGTTTCCATCACACGAAAAATAGATAAATGTTTATTTCGTATTATGATGAAAAATATTATATTCTATTTAAACTTGTGTACATCCTTTTATGGCACATATTTGGCGTTATATATAAGTTCTAAAAATATTTTATCCCACTTGAAGCAATGACTTTATATATAAAATATAGGCTCAAGTTAGTAAGATTGGCCAGCTTTTACAATTTGATAGAAAGCTGAAACGCACTTAGAATCGACATTAAAAGGGAACTTTCCATCAAATTACGAAGTTAATTTTCAAGTTATGTTATTATTGCAGTACTTTGAAGCAGCTGGTACATAACGATATAATAACAGAACATGAATGGAATTTTCACATAACTTGAAAATTAACATCGAAATTTGATGAATTGTTGAAATTCTATGAAACAATCCGTCCTTATGCCTACAATACACAACACCTTTTTTCAGACCGATTCCAATTAGAGATCAAAGTCAACATTTTCGTTTTACGTGATCGCTATTTTAATCTCTATTTTCATATCTACGATTTCAATTGTCATCACTGCAAACAACACATGAACCATGCTGTTGTCGGGAATCGGGCTGAAAAAAGATGTCGTGTTTTGTAGGCATTCGACTTTTAAAATAGGTATTACAGCAATTTTGTTTAACTACAGCGCTCTTTTAAAGGATATTGAATAATCTAATTAATAATCCTTAACGTACTTCATGTTAAAATATAAGAAAAAAACCCTTTTACATCATAATTACACCACTAGAACAATAACCAACCGACACTACAACATACCTACACTACACACCTCGTCAGCTCAAAGACATTTCATGTACCTAGCTCCTAAAAGATTTAAGCTTCTCCCTGAAAAAATAAAAACCGAATCTCAACCCCACACCTTTAAAAAACTTTTATCACAATGGATCCTTACATTTAGAAACTATTATATATAAAACTTGTTACTTGAATTGTAAAGTTTTAATACTATTGTTATCAAATTAAATTGTATAATTTAACAACAATTTTTTAAATTAACATATAATTTTATAACTTTTACTTACATTGAATTTTATTATCGACCTAATTATAATTTTTTTACGGTGCTCCAGATTTTATGTCCGGGTTGAATCTTTCCCAAATGAAAGACTAAACCCTTCCACACACTTTTCCACCAATGAATATCTAGTAAATTAAGGCAATGTAAGTGCACTATATAAGAATAAAACAATACAAGAACAATACGTCAATCCACCAGAAACATAATGGGAAAATATTTCACCGACTCCAGATATTTTCATATCAGAGGGTTCGGCTCTGATGAAATCCTAACTGGTCCGATAAATCCTACTGATCCCTCAATATAAATATTTAAAAAATCTTTCGTTATCCTACATGTATTTAAAATGACCGACTTTTGCATTTTTATGTACAAATTTTTTGACAAATCTAATACGCCTAAATTTTGAATGAGAGAGCTAGGTATAATGCCAGTAGCCGAAATAACAAATGGTAATATTTTTATTGTCTGAGAATGCCAAATTCTTTTAATTTCATTTCCTAAATCTATATATTTTCTTATTTTTTCAGAAACAGTTTTCTGAATATTACAAGAATTTGGAATAGCGACATCAATGATATAAGTTATTTTCTTAATTTTGTCATGTAAAACTATATCGGGTCTATTATGACTAATTGTTCTGTCTGTCAGAATAGTTTTATCATAATAAATTTTATAAAATTCATTTTCTAAAAATGAATTTGGTTCATATTCATAATATGGTACATTACGGCAGTCAATCAAGTTATGTTTAATTACCAAACTTTGGTGAATTATTTTTAAAACTTGATTGTGCCTAAATGTATACTCGGACGGCGCTAATACAGAACATCCCGATATAATATGTTCTATAGTTTCCGGAAAAACCAAACATTTTCTACATAAATCATCAATTTGATTTGCATCTTTGATGATATGCTTCCTATAATTTTTAGTATTAATGACTCTATCTTGTATGGCAAGCATAAAGCCTTCTATTTCTGCGCTCAACTCTCCAATACTCAACCATTTGTTTGACGAAAATTTGTCAACATATGTTTGGTTGAGATAATTGAAGTGTTTTGCGTGAAGAATTTTATTTGACCAGGAATCTAATAATTCCTGGTTGGTATTTATAATAATGCTGGCATTCTCGTCGTATAAATTTAATGGTGAAATATTTCTATCTGCCTTGCATATTATTTTGTGCATTTCTGAACTATCAGCTTTCCTATGGAAAAATTTTCTTAGCATTTCTACCTGATTATGTTTTAAAGATGTTATTTTGACTATACCTCTACCTCCTAAATTTCTGGGTAAATTAATACGTTCTATAGCTGAATTTGGATGATGACAATGAAATTTTGTTAATGTAGTTCTAATTAATCGTTCTAAGCTATCTAAATCTGTATTAGACCATTTAATTATGCCAAATGAGTAAGTTAATAGAGGTATTGCCCAAGTATTTATCGCCTTTACTAAATTTTTAGCAGATAGATTGCATTTCAAAATTTTTCTGATCCTAGTTTTAAATTTAATCCTAATATCATTTTTAATACTAGTATGATCTAATCTATTTGATTGCGGATATCCTAAATATTTATAAACCTCACCCCCTTTCATACTTTCAATTTTGAAATTTCTAAATATACCCTCGTCTCCATCTACAATTTTACCTTTCTCTATATGGATCGTTCTACATTTATCTAAACCAAAAGTCATTTTAATATCATCTGAAAAATTTTTAACTACTTTAATCATTTTCTCTAAATTTGGTTCAGAATTCGAATATAATTTTAAATCATCCATAAATAATAAATGAGAAATTATATTTCTCTCTCTAGTATTACCTTTAATTTTTATTCCAAACTTGCTTTTAATTAACATTTTAGATAGAGGATTTAATGCTAAGCAAAACCAAAGAGGACTCAATGAGTCTCCTTGAAAAATCCCTCTTTTTATTGAAATGCCCGGTACTATAATTTTCGTATCTTTCAAATTCAAAAGCAAATCGGTATTCCAAAATGCCATAATTTTTTCCAAAAAGCTAATAATAATTGGGTTAATTTTGTATATATTTAAAACTTTTATCAGCCACGAGTGCGGGACACTATCATAAGCTTTTTGGTAATCTATATAACAAATATGTATATTACGTTTTTGGGTTTGAATCTGTTATAGAATTACAGAATCAATAACTAATTGTTCTTTACATCCCATATGTTTTCTGCGACAACCTTTTTGTTGTTCAGATAAAACATTTTTTTCATCTAAATGAGTGTATATTAAATCTGTCAAGCAAGAGGTTAAAATTTTATATATTGTCGGTAAACATGTAATGGGTCTATACTGAGAGGGATTATTAATATGTTCGCTTTTAGGCAACATATAAGTAATGCCCTTAGTTAGAAAATTTTACATATTATTATTACTATTCTTTCGCAATTAAATCGTATAACTTAACAACTATTTTTTAAATCTAACATCTAACACACTATATAAAGAGGTAATATTTGTTTGTTTGTGTGTTTGTTTGCATCGAATAGGCTCCGAAACTACTGAACCGATTTGAAAAATTCTTTCGCTGTTGGGAAGCTACACTATCCCTGGGTGACATAGGCTATATTATATTTTAAAAAAAATAGGCATCCTTACTAAAACTTCAATAATGTAACCCAGGGTGTAAAAAAATTACCTAAAATATTCTTTAAATCGCGTGCGCTGCGAAAACTATTGATGATAGAATAAAATAATGTACTACGACTTTATAGAACACATCCTTATTTACAAAAAAGGTCACAACAGCATATGTCTAACTATTATGGTTATGCCACAAAAAGTATTCTTTTATTTTAAAATTTTAATTAATATGTCGCCGCTTGAAAAGGCTCTTTATTTGTATCTTGGTTTTAATCCTTATCAAAATAAATAACTTCATATTCAAGACAGCTTCAATACCTTTATTTAACTTTTTGAATTTTTCAATTCGGATATTTAATTAGAAAGATATCACGAGTTTAAAAATGTTAGTATTAGAAAAAAGTTTCGGCTACGGGCCGCGCGGGAGAGGAGTCAAGAAATGCAGTGCCAGGGGGGTTGGCGGGACGGGGGAGCGGGAGAGCGGTGGCGGGGAATGTGGAAGTGGAACGCTGGAGGGGAACGCACGGGAAAGGACATGTAAGGAGTAACATTTTATTTATTTGAATATGGCATGTATTATAAAAGATAGTCCAAAAAACGTGCAGCTCGCAAAAACTCAGAAACGAGTCCCGGTTCGATCAAGGGAGTTATATGGTGTGGTAGATCTCTATCCCCCCTAGGGAATAAGGGTATCCGTTTTTACCTAAAGGCCGTGCTTTTAAAGATATAAGGGCTGAAAATTTCGCCCTCTTGAAATTTCTAGAACAGTCTTCCGGAAAGTTCTAGAAGGTTCCATAGAGCTGTAGAAAGTTGTGGAAGGAGTGGAATGATCAGGAATAGGAAAACGGGAACATAATTGTGCAACATTCCAGAACACTATCTTATTGTCCTGAGCGAAGCCGGGTAACCCAGCTAGTTAACAAATAATTTTATAACTTTTACGATGCTCCAGATTTTATGTCCGGGTTGAATCTTTCCCAAATGAAAGACTAAACCCTTCCACACACTTTTCCACAAATGAATATCTAGTAAATTCACGCAATGTAAGTGCACTATATAAGATAATAAATACAAAACAATACAAGAACAATACGTCAATCCACCAGAAACATAATGGGAAAATATTTCACCGACTCCAGATATTTTCATATCAGAGGGTTCGGCTCTGATGAAATCCTAACTGGTCCGATAAATCCTACTGATCCCTCAATATAAATATTTAAAAAATCTTTCGTAATCCTACATGTATTTAAAATAACCGACTTTTGCATTTTTATGAATAAATTTTTTGACAAATCTAATACGCCTAAATTTTGAATGAGAGAGCTAGGTATAATGCCAGTAGCCGAAATAACAAATGGTAATATTTTTATAGTCTGAGAATGCCAAATTCTTTTAATCTCATTTCCTAAATCTGTATATTTTCTTATTTTTTCAGAAACAGTTTTCTGAATATTACAAGAATTTGGAATAGCGACATCAATGATATAAGTTATTTTCTTAATTTTGTCATGTAAAACTATATCGGGTCTATTATGACTAATTGTTCTGTCTGTTAGAATAGTTTTATCATAATAAATTTTATAAAATTCATTTTCTAAAAATGAATTTGGTTCATATTCATAATATGGTACATTACGGCAGTCAATCAAGTTATGTTTAATTACCAAACTTTGGTGAATTATTTTTAAAACTTGATTGTGCCTAAATGTATATTCGGACGGCGCTAATACAGAACATCCCGATATAATATGTTCTATAGTTTCCGGAAAAGCCAAACATTTTCTACATAAATCATCAATTTGATTTGCATCTTTGATGATATGCTTCCTATAATTTTTAGTATTAATGACTCTATCTTGAATAGCAAGCATAAAGCCTTCTATTTCTGCGCTCAACTCTCCAATACTCAACCATTTGTTTGACGAAAATTTGTCAACATATGTTTGGTTGAGATAATTGAAGTGTTTTGCGTGAAGAATTTTATTTGACCAGGAATCTAATAATTCCTGGTTGGTATTTATAAGAATGCTGGCATTCTCGTCGTATAAATTTAATGGCGAAATATTTCTATCTGCCTTGCAAATTATTTTATGCATTTCTGAACTATCAGCTTTCCTATGGAAAAAATTTCTTAGCATTTCTACCTGATTATATTTTAAAGATGTTATTTTGACTATACCTCTACCTCCTAAATTTCTCGGTAAATTAATTCGTTCTATAGCTGAATTTGGGTGATGACAATGAAATTTTGTTAATGTAGTTCTAATTAATCGTTCTAAGCTATCTTAATCTGTATTAGACCATTTAATTATGCCAAATGAGTAAGTTAATAGAGGTATTGCCCAAGTATTTATCGCCTTTACTAAATTTTTAGCAGATAGATTGCATTTTAAAATTTTTCTGATCCTAGTTTTAAATTTAATCCTAATATCATTTTTAATACTAGTATGATCTAATCTATTTGATTGCGGATATCCTAAATATTTATAAACCTCATCTCCTTTCATACTTTCAATTTTGAAATTTCTAAATATACCCTCATCTCCATCTACAATTTTACCTTTCTCTATATGGATCGTTCTACATTTATCTAAACCAAAAGTCATTTTAATATCATCTGAAAAAATTTTAACTACTTTAATCATTTTCTCTAAATTTGGTTCAGAATTCGAATATAATTTTAAATCATTCATAAATAATAAATGAGAAATTATATTTCTCTCTCTTGTATTACCTTTAATTTTTATTCCAAACTTGCTATTAATTAACATTTTAGATAGAGGATTTAATGCTAAGCAAAACCAAAGAGGACTCAATGAGTCTCCTTGAAAAATCCCTCTTTTTATTGAAATGCCCGGTACTATAATTTTCTTATCTTTCAAATTCAAAAGCAAATCGGTATTCCAAAATGCCATAATTTTTTCCAAAAAGCTAATAATAATTGGGTTAATTTTGTATATATTTAAAACTTTTATCAGCCACGAGTGCGGGACACTATCATAAGCCTTTTGGTAATCTATATAACAAATATGTAAATTACGTTTTTGGGTTTGAATCTGTTTTAGAATTACAGAATCAATAACTAATTGTTCTTTACATCCCATATGTTTTCTGCGACAACCTTTTTGTTGTTCAGATAAAACATTTTTTTCATCTAAATGAGTGTATATTAAATCTGTCAAGCAAGAGGTTAAAATTTTATATATTGTCGGTAAACATGTAATGGGTCTATACTGAGAGGGATTATTAATATGTTCGCTTTTAGGCAACATATAAGTAATGCCCTTAGTTAGAAAATTTGGAAAATTTTGAGGTTCTCTGACAAATTTTGAAAGATTTTTTGCCAAAAGGGGATGTAAAGTAGTCAGACGTTTATACCAAAAATTATGTATCCAATCGCAACCCGTGGCTTTCCAATTATGAGTATTTTTTATAATTTTGGCTAACAATTCAACCGATATATCAGAAAAACTCATTTGTTCAATGTCTGAACAATTGAGTTCTTCATTTTCTATCCACGGACCTGACTCATTATGTTTTATATCTTTACTCCAAATATTTGTCCAAAAATCGCGCATATCTGATTCAGATGGCAACGGATTATTATTATTCGAAATAATATTTTGTTTATCGTCAAGTTTGGAATAAAATATTTTCTCATTTTTCTGAAATAATCTATTATTATTTTTTTTATTATACGTATAATTATATCTTTTTAATCTACTAGCTTTTACACCTAATTTTTGTTTTAACAAATCTAATAAATCATTGATTATATTTTCATTATTATTACTACCAATGCTATAACCAAATTTTCTCCCAATTACATCTACATGTCTCAAAATATTCCTACTTCTATTTCCGTTTTTATACTCTATTACTCTAGCTATGCTACTTCTTAAAAATACTACATCACTTTCTAATCTACTCTGCCATTCTGGTTTTCTATAACTATGTGATCTATCATCAGAAGACGTTAATTTAACTCCTAACTTATTACATATAGTGATAGCACTAGCATACACTATTGTATGAAGATCTAAAAAACTAATGTCATCAAATATAATTTTTGGTAAAATTATATTATTTAATTCAGAAATTAATTTTGATAATTTCTTTGACGTATGTAATTTTGGTAATTTTGGTCT
Source organism: Limnephilus lunatus (assembly GCA_917563855.2). NCBI lineage: Eukaryota > Metazoa > Arthropoda > Insecta > Trichoptera > Limnephilidae > Limnephilus > Limnephilus lunatus. Next base: position 5,189,700 of record OU830599.1, read on the forward strand.
AACTGTGGGCTCTATATCTATATATCTATTTATATTATTATGAAGTAAGTTAGCTAATTCTACAATATTTTCATCTATTAAGTTTAAATTTGCAATGTTGATTTCCCTAAGATTATAAATAACGTCTAAGTTATTTGAGTCTACTGTAATATCATTGGATTCTTCGACTAGAATATTATTTGAACTATCTACGTTCAATGCATCTGATATAACATTACTACTCGTATTAACTTGTTCTAAATTATTTTCTAATTGCAATCTATCTGCTACTTCCTTTTTTATCTGATCTAATGTTACTACAGGAATTAAATTATTTTTGAAAATTGCCCTCTTTTGGTCTGCTAATCTTTGTTCGTTTACTTGGGCAATCGGATAATTTTGTGAGAAAGTTAAATGTAATTTTTTTCTATACAATAACATATCTGTTGATTGAATTTTATTATCGACCTAATTATTATTACATATTATTATTACTATTCTTTCGCAATTAAATTGTATAATTTAACAACAATTTTTTAAACTAACAAATAATTTTATAACTTTTACTCACATTGAATTTTAATATCGACTTAATTATTATTACTATGAATATTATTAATTATTTAAAATTATTTTCTATACGGTGCTCCAGATTTTATGTCCGGGTTAAATCTTTCCCAAATGAAAGACACTTTTCCCTTTCACACACTTTTCCACAAATGAATATCTAGTAAATTCACGCAATGTAAGCGCACTATATAAGTATAATAAATACAAAACAGTACAAGAACAATACGTCAATCCACCAGAAACATAATGGGAAAATATTTCACCGACTCCAGATATTTTCATATCAGAGGGTTCGGCTCTGATGAAATCCTAACTGGTCCGATAAATCCTACTGATCCCTCAATATAAATATTTAAAAAATCTTTCGTAATCCTACATGTATTTAAAATGACCGACTTTTGCATTTTTATGTACAAATTTTTTGACAAATCTAATACGCCTAAATTTTAAATGAGAGAGTTAGGTATAATGTCAGTAGCCGAAATAACAAATGGTAATATTTTTATAGTCTGAGAATGTCAAATTCTTTTAATCTCATTTCCTAAATCTGTATATTTTCTTATTTTTTCAGAAACAGTTTTCTGAATATTACAAGAATTTGGAATAGCGACATCAATGATATAAGTTATTTTTTTTAATTTTGTCATGTAAAACTATATCGGGTCTATTATGACTAATTGTTCTGTCTGTTAGAATAGTTTTATCATAATAAATTTTATAAAATTCATTTTATAAAAATGAATTTGGTTCATATTCATAATATGGTACATTACGGCAGTCAATCAAGTAATGTTTAATTACCAAACTTTGGTGAATTATTTTTAAATCTTGATTGTGCCTAAATATATACTCGGATGGCGCTAATACAGAACATCCCGATATAATATGTTCTATAGTTTCCGGAAAAGCCAAACATTTTCTACATAAATCATCAATTTGATTTGCATCTTTGATGATATGCTTCCATAATTTTTAGTATTAATGACTCTATCTTGAATGGCTAGCATAAAGCCTTCTATTTCTGCGCTCAACTCTCCAATACTCAACCATTTGTTTGACGAAAATTTGTCAACATATGTTTGGTTGAGGTAATTGAAGTGTTTTGCGTGAAGAATTTTATTTGACCAGGAATCTAATAATTCCTGGTTGGTATTTATAAGAATGCTGGCATTCTCGTCGTATAAATTTAATGGCGAAATATTTCTATCTGCCTTGCAAATTATTTTGTGCATTTCTGAACTATCAGCTTTCCTATGGAAAAAATTTCTTAGCATTTCTACCTGATTATATTTTAAAGATGTTATTTTGACTATACCTCTACCTCCTAAATTTCTCGGTAAATTAATTCGTTCTATAGCTGAATTTGGGTGATGACAATGAAATTTTGTTAATGTAGTTCTAATTAATCGTTCTAAGCTATCTAAATCTGTATTAGACCATTTAATTATGCCAAATGAGTAAGTTAATAGAGGTATTGCCCAAGTATTTATCGCCTTTACTAAATTTTTAGCAGATAGATTGCATTTTAAAATTTTTCTGATCCTAGTTTTAAATTTAATCCTAATATCATTTTTAATACTAGTATGATCTAATCTATTTGATTGCGGATATCCTAAATATTTATAAACCTCATTTCCGACTAATCTAATCTCAAGAACAACTTATAACTCAGTTTCCAAGTGATACCCCGTTTTTCAAATAAGGTAAATTTTGTTTTGTTTTTAACAACTAATTACAATAACTCAAGATACTTTATTCTAATAGTAAAATTGTTTATTAGTAGAAAAATACTTTTAATTACATATCACCGAACTTACAACTTATTGTTTTTTACATTCACATAGTAATTTAAGAACTCATAACATAATATAGCATTAAAAAATGTACACTACTCTTCCAGACACAAGCTAATGCTTCTATGGAAGAGTGGTATTAACATTCGAACATGAACATGTATGCTAATTATAACATTATCTAAATGTTTACTATAATTTATATGCTAATAAAAAAAAAAATAAAAATAAAAATAAAAAAAATAACTCATCCCCTTTCATACTTTCAATTTTGAAATTTCTAAATATACCCTCGTCTCCATCTACAATTTTACCTTTCTCTATATGGATCGTTCTACATTTATCTAAACCAAAAGAAAATAAATAAAATAATAATCTACAAATTTTATTTTACTATTATTATTATTAAAGAATATAAATATTATTACATTTAAAAACCATGATATATAATATTTGCAACTTGATTTAATTTGTATAACTTAAATTTTTACTTTACAACCATAACATGTATAATTTACTATCTGAAAACTTCACCCGCCATAACACATGGACATCCCTAGCATGGCGGTTGAAATAACACAAAAATAATAAACAATGTACAATATTCTCATGTTAAATAAATAAATCTCAACATGTCGAACAGAAGGATTATTATTGACTTGGTATTTCCATATAAAATGCTAAATGATACATTTGATGGTCCAGAAATGCTTGCATTGATAAGCTTTCGGATTTCACTATGTAACACTAGAAGTAGGGTTTTTTTCAGTGCAGAAATTCTGTGACTAACTGCCGTAATATGTGTTCTTCATGGTACCGCGCGTTTTCATCCCTCGATATAATATCCCAAGGACAAAATATCCTACGGACAAAATATCCTCCAACAAAATATCTACCAGAACCTAATCTCACCTAACTTAACCTAACCTAACCTAACCTTATTTTAGAACAATAATTTATTATTATTTTTAATTGATAAACTAACGTTTAAACAAGATTTTTATGCATAGCACAAAGGGTAGATAACAAATATTATAATCAATAATTATCAGCCTGAAACACTCATCTACATTGAAAAAATCTTCCGAGAAAAGATACTGGCCGCCAACGGGAATTGAACCCGTGACCTTCTGATTGATGTTTTCAGTTGGAAAAATGTAACAATGAGTAATTGTCGAATGAAACACTAGTATATATTGAATTATTTGGCGGGTATTAGATAAGCCGCCATAGCTCAGTGGTCAAGAGCACCTGACCGGCAATCAGAAGGTCACGGGTTCAATTCCCGTTGGCGGCCAGTATCTTTTCTCGGAAGATTTTTTCAATGTAGATGAGTGTTTCAGGCTGATAATTATTGATTATAATATTTGTTATCTACCCTTTGTGCTATGCATAAAAATCTTGTTTAAACGTTAGTTTATCAATTAAAAATAATAATTAATATTTGACAAGTTAAAGTATTTCAGCAATAAATGCAGACATAATTAGTCTCGACGCCACCTAGCGGGAGATTTAGTATTAACAATACCTCTCTCACAAAAATAAAGTTGGTTGTTTTCAGTTGGAAAAATGTAATAATGAGTAATTGTCGAATGAAACACTAGTATATATTGAATTATTTGGCGGGTATTAGATAAGCCGCCATAGCTCAGTGGTCAAGAGCACCTGACCGGCAATCAGAAGGTCACGGGTTCAATTCCCGTTGGCGGCCAGTATCTTTTCTCGGAAGATTTTTTCAATGTAGATGAGTGTTTCAGGCTGATAATTATTGATTATAATATTTAATAATTTATTATCTTCACCGGATTTCTGTATTATTTTTGTCCCATTTTACTATTTTTTAATAACAATTTATTGTCTTTACAGGTTGTGTGTATTATTATTGTCCCTTTTTTTGTTAGGTTAAGTTAGGTTAGGTAGGTTAGGTTAGGTCAGGTTAAGTTAGGTAAGGTTAGGTTAGGTTAGATTAGGTTAGGTTAGGTATGGTTAGGTCAGGTTAGGTTATGTTTAAGTTTTAGTAGATATCTTGTTGGGGGATGTTTTGCATGTAGGATAGTTTGTCGGGGATATTTCGTCGCGGGATGAAAAGTCGCGGAACCATTCTTCATTGCCCAGAAAACTAATGGAGGGAAATAATATTATGTGGTATAGTGGACATCTTCAATGTATAACATCTGAACGAATACAAACGGTTGTTACTGAAGCAGCTCACTTATCTACAACATGCATAATTTTTACAAAAGGACTATAACCCCTTTGGCTAATTTATTCGCTTTTGGGAACAGCCCGTGAAAAGCTCTCAAAAAATATGTGTGTCTCCCTTACTGTCGCGGTGAGAAATATGATCTCAGCGGTGTAAACTAAGAGAAAAAATCACACTTTATATTTAAACCTTAAAGTTAACCACAGAATAATTAACATGTACACATATGAAACCTAAGTTTCCGAGTGCAAATTGAGATAACTTTGAAACTTAGTGAATTTTTAATAATTTTGTGACGACAAAAAGTAAGGTGACAATAACGTTTATGATACATTAAAATATGTGTGTGTTTTAATGTATTTTCGTTATCAGTAATTTTAGTTAAGGGGAGCCATTTAAAAAAAATATATTTATTTCTCATAATAAATTTAGAAAGCTTATTTCATCACTTTTCGAAAACAGTTTTTGGTTTTCGGTTACGTTCAGAAATATTCCTTTTATGTGTATTTAATTGCAAAGCAGAAATACTGTGAACTTCTGACAGAATATTTCGAGGTCTGAGTGGTTAATAATCTAAAGCTCTCCCAGAACGAACAGTGATCTTTTACGCCATGTTATTTTTAGAGCTTTTCTGTCTAAATTTTAAGTCATTAAATTTCGGTACACAACGAATGAGCTTTGAAATATATAATTTTTATTGAAGAAGATAACAAAAAGAGAACAAGACACATAAATATTTAAAAAAAAGATATTGTTCGCAACTGGGACTCGAACCCAGAACCTCTCGTCTAACCGGGACGTGCGCGTTTACCAATTCCGCTATTTCCACCTTCTGTCAAACCGTCATATTATTCAATCTCATATTTCAAATTTTAGAATTAACAATAATATCTTTAACAATGTTTTTTCCGTATTATAGGCAACTACCCTTTTTATTGGAAACGATCATTCTAAGAATGGGTTCGTAACCTTGCCATCGTATCGGATAAATTTAACCGATTTTATTTATATGGAACTATTGACTTGGTTGGTTATAAAAGTCTTAAATGAATTAATATTTATAATTATTATTTATCTGTAAATATTTTGTAACGCAGCTTACAAACTCTTGCAAGAATCAACAAACATTAATATCTCATCATCTTCTGTTGCAATAATTACCAAAATAATAACACGGCTGCCAAGCAGGTTTCATTGAACGCAGGGAAAGCCCCAATACTACTTATTCAGCTGCCGGACCCAGGGCAGAGGAATGTGATGTAATGCACTCCGTCTTTGCGACACGATGATGAAAAATAACTGAAAAAAATCTAATACTTAAATGAGTGATACATTAACAGTAATGCATTTCATAATATCAAAGATTTTTCTGATATTATTCGAAAAACTTTTCTGTTGTTTATATTAATAATTGACCATAATCTTAGATTGACACATCATATCAAATAAATCACAAATAAACTCCCCAAAACAATACACATTTTCCGAAACATAAAATAAAATAAAACAAATGAAAACAATATATTTTGCACTTTGTCAATCAATAATAGAATATGGAATAATTGCTTGGGGAGGAGCAACAAACGCAGCAATCGATCAAATAGAAATTGCGCAGAAAACGATAGAAATACTTAAAAAATGACCGATACATATCAAATATTACAGTTGTGACGTACTAGATATACGTCAATTACATGTTAAAACACTACAAAACTACATTTTTGACAAAAAAATTCCAACAAACACAAAATATCACCAACAGACCGGTTAGACAAGTGTATAAAGAAAATAAAAAAGGATTAAAGAACAAAAAAGACAATATTACGAAAATGTAATAACATAAAAGAATAAAACATATAGTATAGGCAACACACAAAACCAACATAAAACACACAACACGCACAAACACACAAATTATAATATATACCGATTTTTACTTAATTATTTAGTTTAAATTTATCTTAATTTTAAGTGTTTTTTCGTCACAAACATAATTTTTTGAATGTGTTAAGTAGGTATGTATAAATTCTTATATTATAAAATGGGGATCTCAGCACGGGTAAGCCACCCAGTGAGGCCAACATTACTGGATTGTACTATGAAATGTAAAATATGGTATCAAATAAATAAATAATGTCGGGGGAAAGCCCTCGACCAGCGATCCGGAGGTCGCGGGTCCAAATCCCGGCGTGTGCAAGTAAAATCATTTCTACAGCATTGAGTCTACTTGCGTCCTTCCTCTGCTCACTGCCATACATCAAGGTACTAATAGCATTACTCCATTACTCCATTGTCAACTGCTAGCTTCGCTTCTTTGGACAGTTTATTTTATTAGCGCCAACGGCCTCCAATCCTCCAATAATGGAGTTACCTGCATTTACCCTACTTTCAATATTTTTATCAGCCTTCTCATCTCTCGTAAACATACTTCCCAGATGCACAAACTCATCCACCTGCTCCAACTATTGTAAGACCTAAGTTTTAAGACAAACATCAAATATAGACCCGCGCTCAATGTTTGGTCAGAGTGTTGAAACATTGCTAGTCAATCCATGGGAGCCTGCTACGCCTCAATACAAAGGACTATCCCATCAAACCCGTGGTTTCAACAATTCCCTCATTTTTGCAAAAGAGAAATTTCCTCAATTATTCGAATGAGAATCGACATTGTACCGTTCCTCTCACCTTTTTAAAATTCATGTACTTGCCTCCCCATATTGTACATTCCGTGGTCTAGATGTGGGAACTTTAGATCACATATTTTTTGGTCGTAGGTATCTACCTCTCTAAATAAATATCCTCTCTTCTATCAAGCGTTATCTAAAATTGCTTCCCCTGCATTCAACATCTCATCTCTTCTAAGTCTGAACTCTACTCCAATCTTTCATATTATTCTGAAATTTGCGCATTTAATAAAATTAATAAATAAATTCACCTTTCCTTTTTTCTGTTATTTTCAACACATCTGCCATAGGTCACCCCAAGTGGTTCGCTACGTTTGGTGATTTAGCAGGGGTGCCCGGGTTCATGGGGTGAGGTTTTGTTTAGGTTTTGGAGGAGGATGACCAGAACATACTGAACCCCAGATTCCTACCCACCCATTAAACCCTTTTCCTTCCCAGAACTCTCCTCTCCTTTTTTTTCTTAAAAAAAATCCTACATACAGCGTCCCCAAAGATGACATGTAAATTTTTTTTTTAAATGATTTTCTAGAACACTTTTGAAGGGTGAAAGCCAGAAATAATTGTAAAAAATAATAAACATACTAACCTAGGATGTTCTCCATTTCAGTTTGTTTATTAATTTGGTCTCCACCGCATTCACTGGCGTAACCAGTACCCACAAGAAGACGCGTGTTTTGCGCCATGTTTCGTCATTCGTCATCGCTGTTCGGATGCGTCGTGCGTCTGTTAAAATACGAATAGAGCGCGTTGAATCACATTCCTCCGCGGGCGAGCGTCTGCGGTGCGGTCAACTGATGGGGGAATCCCCGGGTTCATTGATTCCTAGCTGATATGTTACGGGCGTTCCGCTGATAACTCCGTCTCTCTTACTATCACATGTGTGTTTATAACAAAAATACCTAGCCTGTAATAATTGTGTGGTCATTGACTCATTATGCATATGATCAACCATAATCGTATCTGCAATAATAGCCTATTTGATGACCAGATCTGAATAGCCAGGTACTTCCCCACTTTCGCCTTCTCATTGCCTTCCATCCTCACTACGTTCAGCTTCACAATACACCCCAAATTGGGAATGCTATAGTTTTACCGGCTCCAGGCAGTTAAAAACCTCTTTCTCGTTTCGTTATCTACGTCTTTAATCAAAATAAAAATAGGTTTCAATGGAGTTATCCGCGGTACGCTTATAAACACGTAATGCAGGGAAGCCCCATTCGCTGCCAAAGTTCATTGTAATGTCTCCTTCGTTCTTAATAGAGGTACTTTCCCACTTTCCTCTTCTCAATGGCTTCCATCCTCACTACCTTCAGCCTCACAATATATATTGGGGATGCCATAGTCTCACCGGTTCCGGACGGTTAAAAAAGAAACCCTTTTGGCTTTCCCTTATCTTCGCCGTTCGTGAAAATACAAAGGCGTTACAATGGAGCTATCTACGGTACCCTCATTAGTAAAAGAATAATGAAGGGAAGCCCCATTTGCTGCCAGAGTTCATTGTAACGTCTCCTTCATTCCCAATAGAGGTACTTCCACACTTTCCTCTACTCATTGCCTTCCATCCTCACCACCCTCAGCCTCACAATATATCCTAATCGGGGATGCCATAGTCTCACTGGTTCCAGACGGTTGAAAAAGAAACCTCTTTCGCTTTCCCTTATCTTCGCCGTTCGTGAAAATACAAAGGCGTTACAATGGAGCTATCCTCGGTACGCTCATAAGTAAAAGAATAATGTAGGGAAGTCCCATTTGCTGCCAGAGTTCACTGTAACGTCTCCTTCATTCCCAATAGAGTTACTTCCCCACTTTCCTCTTCTCATTGCCTTCCATACTCACTTACTACCTTTAGTCTCACAATATACCACAATTGGGGATGCCATAGTCTCACTAGCTAGAGACGGTTAAAAAAGTGACATCTTTCTGTTTCCCTTATCTTCGTCAGTCGTGAAAATACAAAGAGGTTATAACGAAGTTTTCCGCGCCATCCGCGGTACGCTTATAGATAACAAATAATGTATGGAATCCCCATTTGCTGCCAGAGTTCATTGTAACATCTCCTTCAATCCCATAAACGACGCATACGAAGAGAAAAGTTGATTCAACGGAGCGGCCAGTATGGACGGTCCTTTAGCTACCGGAGTTCATTGTAAACACTCTGCCTATCTCTATATGTTACCTTTTTTTACATTTATTTTTATTCATTTATTGCTTCTTCACAATTAAAATAAGTACATTGTTTAGCATGTAATTATTAACCCCTGTACAGGGTTCGCCTGTATCGGTGTTAATAATTTCACAATTTAATAAAAGTAATACACAAATATCGGTCATTACCAAACAGTTAAGTAAAAGCAAAATAATAAAATTTAAAAATAACAGATATATGGAGGAAATTTGTAGATAAAAAATATATATGAATTAACAACAAAATGTTAGAGATCAAACAAAATTTTATTATTCATAGTGTCATTAGCTCATAACATTTTCAACAACAGAGAAAATTAAAAGATAGGTAGGTATATATCAAATGTTTTATAACTTACATTAGCTCCACACAGGAAGGAGGCTCCGAAGGTTATAATTCCCCTCAGATGCTGTGTGGGGGGTCTTTTTAGGAAAGGAGGGAGATTTTCTGGGAAGGAAAAATGTATGAGGGGTGGGTAGGAATTTGGGGACCAGTGTGAACCCGGGCACCCCTGCCAAGTCACCAAACGTAGCAAACCACGTGGGTTGACCTATGGAAGAGGTGTTGATTATCCAATAAATGGCGGGCGGCGGTATCCATACCCGTCTCGCAAATTGAATATCTGTATCCTTTACGAAAATATCAGGTGCACTAGCACAGTGAAATCAATAACCTTACCACATCGGATCAATAGGTGTTACTTCCGATGTTTTTATATCGATGTCACGAGCACCATTTCACCGTTGATAGCCGAACCGATATTGACAGGGAATAAATAAGAAATCGATATACGCTAAAGGTATTTTCTGTGAAAAACAAAAATGTTAATAAATTGGCAATGTTTAATTAAAATACTGATTTAATTATGCATTGGTAGTCCGCGTTTATTTTTTGACACCAAAAGCGAATTAATTTTGAGGTCTTTATTCATATTTCAACCATTTTCGTTTCTCAAAGATCGAACGGAATAAATTGATTGCGTCTTAGATGCATTATTTAAGTCTATAGATCGCGTATACGACTTCTTTCATTTCTAAGAGTTTCGTTAGGTCAATCCGTTCATCAAATAAGCCAGTAATTTTGCATAATAATTTTGCATTGTTCAAAAATATGTGTATATTGATAGAGTTAATTGAGACTTATCTGATACTATGGAGGCTGCGCTAAAATTTATCATTCGTCGGTCGTATCGCTGGAAAATATTGATAACTGACCTTAGGTTATGGATTTGGTCACTGAATAGGGTTTTATCGATCGTCCATGCTAGAACTCCTGGACAGGTTACAAACGAGCTATCCGTAGTACGTCTGTATATGGGGTAGCCAATAACGCAGGGAAAGCCCCTTGAGCTGCCAGAGACGCACGGCTATAGCGTCTTTCTCTCTCACACCTTGTCACATCGGAGCTATCAGCAGCGGTATCATCGGCCTGTAAGTATCAATCAACGAAGGGAAAGTCCTCCCAGCTGAAGGGTTTATTGTAACCTCTCTCTTATAATATTCTCGTCAACTATTCAAAATGAAGGTTACATGATGCTTTCAGTGTACGAGCTTTTTTTTTAAAGAAAGACAAACATTCCCGGATTACGAATAACCCCTACAATATTTGAAAATCTCTTACACCACCACAGTAAACCGAAAATGTTGATTGAGTCTTGATGGATGAGTTAGCCAGCCGAGGAATCGAACACGGAACGCCTGAGTGGGACCCAAACGCGATGCCCACTCAACCACTGACCGGTCGTAGCTCTAACTAACGGGCTTTTTGGTGTGAATGACTTTTGACGTTTGGCGTTTAAGTATCTGCCTTCGACGAGACTCGAGAAAAACAGTCGACCAATGTTCGTACTTTGGACGGCGATTGCAGGCGGCCTCCGATATTCCCGGCCCCCAAAATCAAAATATCAAATATGACATGCGCCTTGCTTTATCTAAACTAATAATCTAGTTATGGTATAACTTAGTTAAGTCTTAGTGTAAACTAACCTAACTACTACTAAAATTGTAGACTAACCAATAAAAGTGATTTTTAAAAAGCATTGTTTTCGTTCCCTACAATTTTCTTCAAAAGGAGTCCGAAGTTATTTTATTTATTTATGTATTTATTTATTTGTCATTTATTTATTATTTTATTTTTTATTATAATTTTTTTTTTTTTTTATTAACATTTTTTTTTTACGGTGCTCCAGATTTTATGTCCGGGTTGAATCTTTCCCAAATGAAAGACTAAACCCTTCCACACACTTTTCCACAAATGAATATCTAGTAAATGAACGCAATGTAAGTGCACTATATAAGAATAAAACAAAACAAGAACAATACGTCAATCCACCAGAAACATAATGGGAAAATATTTCACCGACTCCAGATATTTTCATATCAGAGGGTTCGGCTCTGATGAAATCCTAACTGGTCCGATAAATCCTACTGATCCCTCAATATAAATATTTAAAAAATCTTTCGTAACCCTACATGTATTTAAAATGACCGACTTTTGCATTTTTATGTACAAATTTTTTGACAAATCTAATACGCCTAAATTTTGAATGAGAGAGCTAGGTATAATGCCAGTAGCCGAAATAACAAATGGTAATATTTTTATAGTCTGAGAATGCCAAATTCTTTTAATTTCTTTTCCTAAATCTGTATATTTTCTTATTTTTTCAGAAACAGTTTTCTGAATATTACAAGAATTTGGAATAGCGACATCAATGATATAAGTTATTTTCTTAATTTTGTCATGTAAAACTATATCGGGTCTATTATGACTAATTGTTCTGTCTGTCAGAATAGTTTTATCGTAATAAATTTTATAAAATTCATTTTCTAAAAATGAATTTGGTTCATATTCATAATATGGTACATTACGGTAGTCAATCAAGTTATGTTTAATTACCAAACTTTGGTGAATTATTTTTAAAACTTGATTGTGCCTAAATGTATACTCGGACGGCGCTAATACAGAACATCCCGATAATTTAATTAATAATTTTTTATTTTTTTATTTTTTTAAATTTTTTTATTTATTTATTTGTCTGTTTATTTATTTATTTATTTGTCTGTTTATTTATTTATTTATTTATTTAGTTATTTATTTATTTATTTATTTATTTATTTATTTATTTATTTATTTATTTATTTATTTATTTATTTATTTATTTATTTATTTATTTAGTTATTTATTTATTTATTTATTTATTTTTATTTTATAGTCTTAGTAACAAAATATATATAGGAGGATAGCAAAAAATAGACCAATTATTAATGTTTACAGATAGGTATTTAGAAACATAAAAGTAACTGAATGTAACCTAGAACATTTAAGAAAAACAAAAAAAAAAAAAAAAAACTGAACTAAACAGCAAATAAAAAAAATTAATACTGATGTAAGTTCAACAAGTGATAAACATGTATACACATCAATAAAATAAATGCGATTATAACTATACTTAAATAGAATTAAAAATATATGAAATTCTTAAAGAGGTCCATGATTACAAAAAGATTTAAAACCCCTACTATAGAGGTATCTAGACGAGAACACTGAATAACATTCCTCTGGGGGGGAGGTGTGTGAGTCTCGCCCGGTCAGCTTGGGGCTTTCCCCGTGTTCATTGATGCCTGTCTACCAGTATAATACCTGTCTATCGGAAGTTGTGTTATTCTTTTGGCTATTTTGGGCTTGGCGATGTTGAAATATAGTAGTCGGTTCTCGTATTTGCACTGCATTTCTAATATTGAATAATATACTGGATGGAATTCCGACAACACTGACTTTGAGAATTGTTAATAATATGATTGACTAGTGAGTTCCCGGCATGCGTTGCTATCCACTTAATAAAGGAATTGTTTCTCCATGCGTGTCCTTTCCCATTCTTCCCGTTCCCCTTCCGCCTCCCCGTCCTCTCCCGCATCGCTTTCCCCTCACACGTTCCCACTCCGCCTTCCCTTTTCCTACTCTCCTCTCCCGTTTCCTCCGCCACGTGAACCCCTCTCTCAAATTCATCTCCCCCCTCCCGCATTTCATACATTCAATCCCGGTACATTCAATTTTCAAACAGCTCGCGTGCCACCTACTGCAATTTTTATATAAATTTCATTTTTCCAGAGCTTATAGCTTTTTAACAAACCTTGGCTTGACAATAACGAACATTGAAAAAAGGCTTATCCAATTTGGTGCAGTCGTTCGGAAGTTATGTGCGTACATACATTTCGGCGATTAATTTTTATTTATATAGATAGGTGATTTTATTATATTGAAACAATTATCGTAAAATCACATAGAGTCTCGTGAGGTATAGTACGCGCCAAACATAAATACCGTCCTGAACTTGGTACTATCCATTTTCGCGCAGGTACAATCACTTTACTGAATTTACAATGACCGTAAGCGAAAGAAAAAATAAAACATGCGTTCGTCAGAGAAAGGCGTGGACGGTGAGGCATGCTGCTTTTCTAACCTTAAATTGGCCTATTGCGATGATTTCTGCATCAACGTCTGATCGGTATTAAAGTTTGGCGTGTACTTCCGTACTCAAATTTCACATTGGGATTTTTGTAGTAAAACGCTACACCTATGTTATTTTTTCCATTGTTTATCAACATAATCTCTCTATAGGTATCTAACAGGCATCTCAAATAAAAGTAAAAAAATATTTTTGATTTTTAACTGTGGGACATATTAGCTCAGTTGGCAGAGCACCGCTGCGGCAAGGCAAAGATCCTGGGTTAGATTCCTATATGAGACCGTATAATTTTATGATTTTTCTGTGTCAGATTTTCGTTTGAGTTTCGCTATAATATTCTCTTCACTAATTAAAAAAAAACGTAAAAAAACTCATAAGGTTAAAAAATCAAAAATTTCGTTCTCAAGTGTCGATAGCTTCACCGATTTCCTATCACACTAGATATACAAGTTGACGATTCATTTTAATTCTGTTCCACTTAGGCGCAGTCGTTTTGCAGAAATTCATGAGTGACAAAGTCATAAAATGCTCGTTAAATGCCTAGCATACCGTTGTGTAGGTTACGCGCTATTTTTTAATTTTTTTAATGGGTGCATAGTGATATTTATGATCTATCGAGTGTTTTCTGACATACACATACTCGCGGAATATTTCATGGTAAAAAAATTAACGGCAGAGATATTATGTACATTATACTAAACTTTTTTCTTTTTTTTCGTTATTAATTTTTGGGGTGTTGTGCCGTGTTGCGCTACCTCCTTCTTTAGCCAACGTTTCGGACAGCGTTACGTTATCCATCATCAGGGAAGATCTTTTACCCAAAACTTAATAAAGAAAATACCATCATCAGGGAAGATGTGTTACCCAAAAATTAATAAAGAAAATACTTTTGGCCATGGAAATCTAAATTCATATTTATTTTTTTAATTTAACTTAAAATTTACGTGGTGGTGTCGCGAAACTGCGACTCCACTATAAATTGGCGGTTGTGCTGCAGAGCAAAGCCCTAGCGCAACCCTCAAAGGACCATTCCCGAAAACTACGTGGTCGCTAAGTTATACGGGACGATTAAATAGCATACACTCGCAAAACCTGATGGATAGTCAGTCGATGGTTCAGATCTGGGCTTTTGGACAATAAGATAATACCAGAACGGAAAAGGAAAATAGGACTCACCAGTTGCAGATGGGGCCTCACTGATCTCCAGGTTATTGGTGTGCACTTCACTAGTTGCTTCGTAAATGGCAATATTAATTTTGCAAGAGTTATAATACGTGCCCCCTGTCTGAGATATTATTTTGTACTGAGCTTCGAGCTTCAAATACTGTCACCTCTTCTTCTTGCAACAATTGCCTTTTTAATGGTGACATTTTGGGATGGGAATAGTAGGTAGGTGGGATAAAATCAGGATTTTGACATATGTCACCCACCAAGTCTGCGAATGCAATACCCAACCAATCCCATATAATAATGCGTGAACACGTGGTTTGGTTTACGTTATAAAAATGAGAATAAGTATAGAATGTTAAACATTCTAAGGAAAAATAAAACATAAAATACGTGACTTTAATTATTTTTACTCAATTTGAGCTTTTCTGCTCTAACTGTAGTTTAGAAGCTTTGCAACGTGGAAAACTACCCTGGGGCCATTTAGGCTCCAATTTACTGCTACAAATTTTCCCTCCAAATATTTTTATGCTTGCAATTTAAAGTTCGCTGGTGTAAAAACTTTTACAAACAACAGAATTAAGCTACCGTACTAACACGACTAGACAAAGCACCTCTGGCTTCCCTTCACAGCTCTCAGGAAGCACCAGGAACCTGCCTTCGTTTACTCAATGTACTCATTTGTTGGAGTCGTTATTTTAAATTCCCGTTTCATGGAAAGTGCTCAAAGTAGGCACTGGGACTACAGTTTAGTTCTGGCGACCGCAGCACTAATGAGCGCCTTCATGGGGGCATTTTAACTAAATTCCTAACAGCAAATCCACGCACCGGAAAGCGGAGGTCTGCTCCGCGAACTGTTAAATGTTGTGTATTTTACATTCGAAATACAGCCTAACCAGTGTATGGCTGCCAACATCCATAAATTAATGATTCGCTACATTCTAATATCTTGGACCTACACTAAGGGCCAGGTTTTTCTCGGAAATTTTAGTGTCTAATGTAACATTGTCACTCAGCGCCATTTTGTTTTTTTTTTTTAATATTGAAGTAAATTCTCTTTTTTATTATTTAGTACCGTTGTAATTTGAAATTCAGATGAAACGGAAATGCGTCTCAAATTTACTATTTGGCAGATCCTCGGTTCGTATATAATGCGGTAAATTCGCGCTTCGGCAAGGGCCTTCGGTAGCGCAGTCGGCAAGGTGCTTGACAAGTCTCAGCGGCTAGAGAGATAGACATCAAGCGAACGTAGGTTCGAATCCTACGAAATCCAAAAAAAAACTTTTTATTTTTGTGAAATCAATATCCAATCTTCAAACCACTTTAAAATAAACAGGCAAAAGAAAAGAAAGCGACATCTAGCGACTTTTTAGTTTTACTTGTACCGCTTGTGAATTACACTCTGATTTTTTTTAAATATTGAACTGAAAACTTTTTTAGCACCGTTGTAATTTGAAATACGATGAAACAAAAAAGCGACACTAAAGAGAAATACTTGAAATGGCTTTAGCCGTGTTTTCACAATTTTCACATTTTCACAATTTTCGTTAAATATTATATTTTTTAACATTAGCGCGCTCCCTCTAACATTCGTATTTACATATCTTCCATTCTTTTTCTTTTTGAGCGCTTATTACTGGGCCTCATCAAATAATGTTCCTACTTTGTGGTTGTGCTACTCCCTTAAACACTTTATACTGTCTGTCTGTTGTTTTTCTTAGAAGCATTATATCTTAATTTTAAATAGATTTTATTAATGTTCGTGTACGTATGCCACCAACTCTGCCATTTACCAAATAATAGCAAAAAGTAGAAAGACATGGTGAGGGTCGCACTAAATCTTTCGTTTCGGTGACGTTTTGATACTGAATTATGGTATCCGACCAGACTGAGGGGCGCGGGAGCTAAGTTACTTTTTAAATTCCTTTATAACCTGCTGAACCAATATTAAGCTTTTATTTATAATTCTAAAGGCCGTACATTTCCTAGGTTATATAAGCTTTACAGGTTTTCCTTTCAGTATTAAGATTTATTACCAAAATTACGAAACAAGGTCAACCAACTGTAAATATAGGTAATGGCTCTAGGTAGTTTTATTATGAAAAATCATTTAAACAATTTGAAGCGAACCTTGATGTTCATTTTTAGTAGATATACCAAAAAAGTATTCAAAACCGGTTCAAACGATGTTTTCATTTATTTATTTAGAATTTACGGCATAAAAGTAATATGCATACATTTTAATTTTTAAACAGTCGTATCACCATATAGAAGGAAGAAAGAAAAGATTTTTTAAAGACTTCATAAGTAAATATGACAAAAGAAAAAGAACATACATTATTAACAAGTTAATGAAAACAGTTAAGAAGAATCAGAATCAAAAACTCAAAACCTGTTACGCAGTTACCTCGTTAAAATATGTACTATTTTTTACATCAGCCGCCCACAGGAGTCCCTGAGGAAAATAATTCCTGAGGGGATGTTTGGCGATGTTTAATTTTCTGTTGGCGATGGGTCGAGAGAATCCTGTTGGTCTCCACCATTCAGTCCCTCGCGATCCGGCCTATCACATAGTAGGAGAACTAACGCGTCCGCCGGCAAGACTTAGACAAACCTCACCCTCCATAAAATCGGGCACCCCTGTCACACCAAACGTAGCGAATCACCCGGATGGCCTATAATTCTTTTAAAAAAGTTACAATAAACTTACAAATTTTTAAGGCATAAGGTATTATTTAATATTTTACCCATCGCCCTTACCAACAATATTTTGATCGCCATACATAAATCCTGATATACCGTGGAACGCGATAAAACAGTCACGCGACAATCTGCACGCGAATGTCGCGTTATTGCATAATGTGCAATGACCATTTTTATAACCATCTTATCATGTAGCAGGTATCTATCTAATAATTTTCTTCATAAACACCACTAATAATTTTAATTAGGTCCCAACTCGTTATTTTACGTAAGAAAAATGGCGAAGGAAAAATATTCGGAAAGAAATCACATAATTTCATATTGTTCAGGTATGTAATTCCGATCACGTTTCGAATTAATTTAGAGCTAATCTTGTTGCTAATTGTCATAATCTTAATATATAAAACAAAGTCGGGTTAGTTACACCATTTATAACTCGAGAACGGCTGGACTGATTTTTATGATCTTTGATTTGTTGGATTTGTCTCCGTCCGAATAGCAGAATAGCCATTAAAACATCAGAAAAATTCGCGAAAAAAAAGTTATGAAGAAAATACTTTTCATCATACATTTTGTATGGAAAGAATTATCATCCTTTGAAAGAGCTGCAGGAATATTGTGATAAGTATAATATTGAGTAGTGAGTGAATTCCAAAAATTCTAAAAAGTCAAATGTTAATGCGCTGATTGTTTTGCTTTGTTCTTGAACATATAATGTTGCACCTCTTTCTTACACACTAAATATCGACAGTCGAAAATGGGACAAACAGTGAACGTGTGTCTGCACCCCTCTAAAGGAAAAATATAATAATTATAATAAATGTACCTCACACGTATAAATAAAACGAAACGCAATTCCCGTAAGTGGAAAAATAAGAAAATCAAAGAAAGTATAAATCCGTACACAACGCTATCTCTGATACTGACAAAAATCAAATTCAGACATTTGCGTATCGATAATTGATTTATTGTGTCATTTTTGACTTAATAAAAAAACTAAATTGAATTCAGCTAATAAGTTAACACAACAGTTATTAATTCTGAGGCGGTACGAAGTTCTCCGGGTCAGCTAGTTATTAATAAATTCATAAACCGTCCAGTTCGCGACATTGCAAGTAAATAAATGTGTACAAAATGTTAAAAAAACTATTGAAAATTAAAAAAAATAACTCTTGACATTGGATGACTTTACAGACGTAGTAGGTACATAATTTTAATTAAAATAAAAAAGACAAATAAAATTAATCTCTTGAAGTATTTATGGAGCTATTATAATACTAAAAATATTGTCGACGGAATTTATGACTAACGAGGAAGTATTGCATCGTGTACAGCTTGAGTGGAAACTACTTGTCGCAGGAAAATACAATCTGACTCCAATTCCATACTTACTGGCATCGTCAGTAATGAAAAATACAGTCCCCCTCATCTTGGCATGAAATGAAAGATTGAGGAAAAACGAGGAGCGAAAGACAGCAATATTATTGCATTGTTATGGCTAAAGATCTTGAAGATACGAATCTGGTCGATTCCCATATCTCAATTGGTGATTGCAGTACGTTCAAATGACTTCCATCTTACAAATTAGCAAAAAGGTAATAAAAATGATGTTAGGTATAATAACACGTGTTCCGAACTATGTCGTCTGTATGCAAATTGCATCTAAATTTCTCTAAACAAACAAGTGATCTCCCAGGTATGTATGGACTTGTATTTTTTCTGCCTTTAGAGATTAGAGAGTATAAATAAAAATAAATAAAGAATATGTACATTTTTACGCAGCACCGCGTTCATTGGTCAAATGCATTGTACATAGTATAGTTTTGTATCAGTGATCGAAGGACCGGTGAGTGCAATATTTTAGCCATGGGTTGTTATAATGTTTTGTAGAGTCTTTACTTAGAAGTACGATTGTAGAAATTTTTAATATTTTTTTCCAGCGCCATTGAGGTCATTATTTACAAAAATGGCGCTTTAAAAATCATCCAAATATTATTTACGGTGCTCCAGATTTTATGCCCGGGTTAAATCTTTCCCAAATGAAAGACTAAACCCTTCCACACACTTTTCCACAAATGATTATCTAGTAAATCCACGCAATGTAAGTGAACTATGTAAGTATAATAAATACAAAAGAATACAAGAACAATACGTCAATCCACCAGAAACATAATGGGAAAATATTTCACCGACTACAGATATTTTCATATCAGAGGGTTCGGTTCTGATGAAATCCTAACTCGACCGATAAATCCTACTGATCCCTCAATATAAATATTTAAAAAATCTTTCTTAATCCTACATGTACTACATGACTGACTTTTGCATTTTTACATATAAATTCTTTGACAAATCTACTACTCCTAAATTTTGAATTAGAGAGCTAGATATAATGCCAGAAGCCGAAATAACAAATGGTAATATTTTTATATTCTGAGAATGCCAAATTCTTTTAATCTCATTTCATAAATCTGTATATTTTCTAATTTTTTCAGAAACAGTTTTCTGAATATTACAAGAATTTGGAATAGCGACATCAATGATATAAGTTATTTTTTTAATTTTGTCATGTAAAACTATATCGGGTCTATTATGACTAATTGTTCTGTCTGTTAGAATAGTTTTATCGTAATAAATTTTATAAAATTCATTTTATAAAAATGAATTTGGTTCATATTCATAATATGGTACATTACGGCAGTCGATCAAGTTATGTTTAATTACCAAACTTTGGTGAATTATTTTTAAAACTTGATTGTACCTAAATGTATACTCGGACGGCGCTAATACAGAACATCCAGATATAATATGTTCTATAGTTTCCGGAAAAGCCAAACATTTTCTACATAAATCATCAATTTGATTTGTATCTTTGATGATATGCTTCCTACAATTTTTAGTATTAATGACTCTATCTTGAATAGCAAGCATAAATCCTTCTATTTCTGCGCTCAACTCTCCAATACTCAACCATTTGTTTGACGAAAGTTTGTCAACATATGTTTGGTTGAGATAGTTGAAGTGTTTTGCGTGAAGAATTTTATTTGACCAGGAATCTAATAATTCCTAGTTGGTATTTATAAGAATGCTGGCATTCTCGTCGTATAAATGTAATGGCGAAATATTTCCATCTGTCTTGCAAATTATTTTGTGCATTTCTGAACTATCAGCTTTCCTATGGAAAAATTTTCTTAGCGTTTCTATCTGATTATGTTTTAAAGATGTTATTTTGACTATACCTCTACCTCCTAAATTTCTTCGTTCAAGGTAAATTAATTCGTTCTATAGCTGAATTTAGATGATGGCAATTAAACTTTGTTAACGTAGTTCTAATTAATCGTTCTAAGCTATCTAAATCTATTAATATTATTAAAAATTTTACATTAGCTCTACACATTGGGCATGTTGTTTTGAGGTTATTTTTAGGAAAGGAGTAAGAGGAGTTCTGGGAAGGTCAATGGTATGAAGGGTGTGTGGGAACCTGGAGGTCAATGTGTCCAGGAGTGACGGACGTATGAGTCCATCCGTCACACCACGGTGCAAAACGATGGGGGTAACAAATGATGTCCTTCAACCAGTCTCTCCCGATCCGGCCCGACACCCTATAAGTGTACAGTCGCCACCGCCTCCAAGCCATAGACAAACCTCACCACATAAACCCGGGAACTCCTGATAAGTCACCAAACGCAGTGAATCACTTGAGGTGACCTATGGCAAAGGTGTTGGTTTTCCAATAACTGCTTCCCAGAGCGGCGATTCCTGCACCCGACTTCCAAATTATTAAAGCCCAGTAGTAAGCGCTGAAAAAGAAGAAGGGGAGATATGTAAATACAAATGTTCGAAGGAGCGTGCTTATATCAAAAAACGATAATATTTAAGCGAAAATTGTGAAAATGTTTATTAAAAGGCGACTCGTTTAAAATAGAGCAAAAATATCGTGAGAAGTGTTTTAAATAGCATTTACAGAAATACTCTGAAATTTTTCATACACGTCACTTATGAAATAACAGAAAAAAAGTGTGTGTAATAATTTTCGGAGCATGCTTTGCGATTTTTTCTATCGAGGTAATTTTATAATAATTACCGTTTCGGCTCTACAAATGTATATTACGAGTAGGTATGTTATCTTCAAAAATATAATTTACCAGCTGATTCTCGGCATGCGTTGCTATGCCATTTAATAAATAATTTTTTTCTTCCCATTCGTCCCGTTCCCCTTCCGCCTCCTCTTCCTCTACCGCGTCCCCTTCCCCTCTCGCGTTTCCATTCCGTCTCCTCCACTTTCCCTCTCCCCACTTCACAACCCCCCTTCCCCCGTCCCGCGAACCCTCCTCCCGAGTTCCCCTTCCCCCTCCCGCATTCCATACATTCAGTCCCGCTACATTCAGTTTTCAAACAGTGCGCGTGATACCTATTGCAAATTTCGTAATGCCAGAGCTCACCAGTAGTTTTATACAAACCTTGTCCTGACAATAACGAACACAAAACAAGAATTATCCAATTTGGTGCAGTCGTTCGGAAGTTATGCACGTACATACATTTCGGCGATTCATTTTCTTTTATAAATGAAATGATTCTGATTTAAAATCTGATTTAAAAAAAAGGTGTTCAGGAGAAATATGTTAAAAAAACGGTAGAAATTTGGAGTAAAAAGTGATATTTTAAAGATCATAATGTCAAACCAATGTCAAATATAATACTAATCAAAAATTAATTAATAAATTGAATGCTTTCCAAGAAAAAAATTAAAAATAATATAGAATTTGGTACTTACTTTATTTGTGTTATTCTATCACTCTCGATTCCAATATCAATTTGTCACAGTTTTCTAAAAGGTTCAATTTTCACGAATTCTTAAAATAAGATATTATTTCTTCAGTTGACATGCTGTCAAGTACTTTTTTCATTATAAAAATGTTTTTGACCAATCGTACTCTTTTGAAAGCTTGAAAATCATTATGATTTTATAACTTCCTTTTAGTTTAAAAAAATAGAAGCGAAAATTGTGAAAATGTTTAATAAAACACGACTCGTTTAAAATTGAGCAAAAATTTCTTGGGGGCTGTGTAAAACAGCATTTAAAGAAACACTGTGAATTTTTTCATACAAATGACTTGCAAAATAACTGAAACAGACCTGAAAATAATAATTTTCGGAGAATACTTTGTGGTTTTTTTTTCTATCGAGGGAATTTCATATAATTTGCGTTTCGGCGTGGGGAATGCATAGATATTATCTTAAAAAATAACATATATTTTTTTAGGAACTTAAAAAACAGCCTTACAAAAAAAAACTTTTCACTGCCGATAACCTGTGTTGTTGCAACAACGTGAATAAACCCCCAAATATTTAAGGGGGGTATGGGATATGTAAGAAATTGCAATAAATAATTGCTTAAGTTGTAATAAAATAGGCTACAACGCTATGGAAACTACAAGCGAAAAGGCGGCGGTACTGGCAAGCGACTTAGCGCCATCGTACTGCTAATACCTCTGCCATAAGTCACCCCAAGTGGTTCGCTACATTTAGTGACTTAGCATGGGGTGAGGTTTGACTTGGTCTTGGCGGTGGATGCGTCTGTCCACCAGCTGCATGGCAGACCGGACCGTGAGAGAATGGTGAGAGAGTCCCTTTGACTTCTCCAACCGTACTCTCTCGGAATATCGCCTTGAACCGCAGTGGGAGGAATGGTTTCATACGTCCGTCAATCCTGGACACTCCTTTTCCATCCCAGAACTTCCTTTCCTAAAAAGACCCTCCACACAGCCTCTCCAAATATGACATAGGCCCTGAGGGGAGTTATCTTCCTCAGGGCCTCCAGTTTGGAGCTAATGTAAAAAAAATCAATGAGTAAAACCACTTTTTGAACTTTTGAAATAATGACATACAGAGGTCCGATCTAAAAACGCCGCTGTCTCTTTCAAAGTATCCTCACTGGTAAAGTTATCATTTCAAAAGGCGCCCGACATTCATGCTTCACAAGGCGCCTTTTGAGCCTGGACCGAGGCGAGCCTTGATAATGGACAACATTCTTTTAAGAACTATATGGCAACTAGAGGAAGAAGTACGTTACGAACGGAATATATCGTTTTAAATACATTATAATATCTAACAATGCATATTTTCCAGTTAACATATTATATAATTATACATGGTGTTAAGGGACGTTCTTGAATTAATATAACCAATTTCCCGACATTATTTGGAGTAAAAAAATTCATAAAATTTTGGTCTTGACTTTTTAGATGTCTTTTTTATCAAACTTTTTCTTACATATCATATTTTAAAAAAATTCTTCCACACGTCGTCACTGGTCACTCAGCCGAGTAATCAATCACCGCGCAACGAACTGTCCAATACCTACTGATTTTTAAGTAAGTTACCAAAAAATGTTTTATTTGAAAACAAAATACTTAAGTAAGTCAAGTACGTTCCATAATACCTTAAACTTTGACCGTACAACTCAACAATTTACAACTTCATCACAACTTTGAAAGTCATTAAAAATGATGAAAACAAACCCAAAAACATTATTAAATATTAGGTTAGGGGTCGTCCATTAATCACGTGAGGCTCGAAATGGGGGGGGGGGTCGAAAAAAAATCACGAAACATCAAGAGGGGGGGGGGGTAAAATGAGATATCATTTTTTCATTAAACGCACGATTTCTAAAGGTGAACGCCCTATACTTTGGACTAAAAAAATACACGTGATTTTGGGGGGGGGGAGTTAGCCTAAAACTTCACCACATATCACCAGGGGGGGGGGGGAGGGATCAAAAAGTTGCTAAAAAAACATCACGTGATTAATGGACGACCCCTTAGGTTACGGGCTATTTTTAATGTTTTTTTAATCACACTTCATAAGATGGGTGTTGAAATGCCACTTTGTTGAGTTGTCATAGAACCTACTTAAACAGTTAGACATGTTGGGATTACTGACCTCCTAAATCCTCAGTTTACGTGCCTTACCAGTTCAAGATTTCATTATCGTAATCTATAATGAATATGTTTATTGCAAATATCTGATTTATATAATAGATACTTATCCTTAATAAACCAGTATTAATTCCTAATCATTCAATAACCCACCATTAGGTAAGTACACAATCAGTCACGGGAAATTACACTATGATGAACAGTAATATGTCCAGTTCCTAAGACGGGGAAACCCCTTTAATAAACATCTCAGATTCGCAATAACAATAAGGCATGCAAATTACCGTCTCATTCATATACGCCATAATTATAAAACCCGACTTAACGACGTAAATATAAGATAATAAACAACAATTATTATTATGGTAAATCATACCACAATATTTCTGTAAGATAGGTACTTATAAAGCTAACAAAATCCTTTAAAAATTATGCAACGTCTTATCTGTACCACCGATATCAAAGGTGTAATGTCAAATATTTTTTTTTAAATATGGAGATTGCAATATGTACATAAATATGCAAATAATTTGATTCGATTTCTTATAATTTTTTCTTAGCGAAAGTGTTTTAGTGCAAAATCAATGTCACAAGATAAACTGTTATATTAGGACAACACAGCATTTTTTTAATTATTTAATTAGTGAGTACACAGGTGCGTTGCAGTGCTACTCAAAGAAAGAAAGATTTTTGGTTTTAATTCTGTTTATTGAAGTGTTTTTAGATAAACAGTATATTTAGTTTTTCGGTCTGGTGAGTACAAGAATAATTCAGAAGGTTTTCCAACGAGTGAGGAGGCCACTATCAGCTGCTATCTCCTACCGCTAATTGTCTCCTTTGCAAACCCTTCCCCCTACACCTACCTCGTTTCCAATCCCTTCGTCACCCCTCATCTGCGTGTCCTTTGCCGTTAGTCCCTGTTCCTGATCCTGTTCCCCTCCCGCGTCTCTTTCCCCTATCGCCCATCCACCTTCCTCCCCTCCCGCGAACTCCCTTACCGATTTCCTCTCCTCACCTCCCGCGTTCCCCTTCCATCTTCCCCACCGTCTCTTCTCCCTCCTCCTCCTCCCGTGATCCCCCACCCCCCTCTCCCTTCTTATTATATTATCTTATGAAATTATTAAATCACCAAAGTTTCATCGCAATCGATTGAATGGTATATGAAGGCATACGGCGCAAACAAATAAACATTAATTTTTATATAGATAAAGATTAAATTCGGCTTCCGAACACTGTGCGGTCATCCGACCTTCAAAGACTGATTCTGATAAATGTTGTGGTAGGACGAACGTCACACAGCTATGTAGATAATATTATGTACCGACCTAGAAAAAGAAAAAGGTCTCATTTGATCAATCTTGCCATGAACTTCTGAATGAGATATTTTGTAAGAATGTAAGAACTGCTACATGTAGGAAATACCAATCTATGTAAAATCCGTAACAGTACTTACCTAAATTTTAATAGGTATAATTAGGTTCAAATGCTTAGTTTTTGTTTAAAATACCGTAATATTTGCTCTACATTAAATATCTTCGTGTGTTCCATTCAAAACATAGCCGCCGCAACCCGAATTTTTACCGATTTCTTTCACATCCCCCCCTCCCCCCGCCAATCGGCCTCAGTATTCCGTCGGTAAAAATACAATAGCACTAATAGATTTTATTCCTTTCATATAGTATTTTAGCAATCTGATGTAAATAATAAGTGGCGACGTGGATAGGTCCTAAAAAACTTTTTAAAGATGTTTTACCCCTCACCACCTCCCCCCTCCTCCCTCCAGTGCAAATGCTATAGTTATGCCACTGCTCAGTGCCTTGGGTTAAGGCGCCGCAACCGCTATCAAAAATAAGAATATGGAGAGATATGTAATTACGAATGTTAGAGGAGCGCGCTAAATTTAAAGCGATAAAATCGATGCGAATATTGTAAAAATGTTTAATAAAACGCGACTCGTTTAATATAGAGAAAAAATCTCTTTAGGGATATCTAAAACAGCATTTAAAGAAACATTGTGAATTTTTTCATACATGTTACTTGTAAAATAAGAGAAACAGACTTGAAAATAAAAAATTTAGGAGCATACTTTGCGATTTTTTTCTATCGAGGAAATTTCATATAGTTTGCGTTTCGGCATGGAGAATGTATAGATATAATCTTCAAAAACAACATATATTTTTTTAAGAACTTAAAAACTTCAAATGTTTAAGGGAGATTTGTAAGAAATCGGTAGAAATTCGGGTTGCCGGGCCTTAAAGTGACATTTTTAAACCCTCCCACGTTGTATCTGTCTTGTTTTTTGGCCTTTCCTCGATTTAATAATTTCGTTCAGTCTCGCCCAGCGAACTTTTTTAAGCAATGATAATAATCTATTTTATTTTCCTTGTGACTACCAAACAAATTTGATTGAATGTGGGTCGATTTGCAGAGTTCCCCGAAATGTTGCATCAGCATTGTTTCGATGGAACGTTTGCAGATAACCTGCTTCTCGCTCCATGTAAGAGGTTATGTTAATAACATAGTGAGTCAGATTGCTTCAAATTTCCGGTCGTAAATGCAATCGTATGAAAGTTAAGCGGAATTCCCGCATAGCTAAGTCACCTTCAATGTTACCTTGGGCAATCTACAGTAATCTTTAATTTACGAGTAGGTGGGTCTAGATCCGGAAAGAAAGATTTGCCGACATTGACATAAAATACGTAACTTTGAAGTAATTTGAAATATCCGTTTGTTTTGGTGATATTTTCGCTATAAGTTTTTATTTTTTTTATTTTATGTGAGTTAAATTTAATAATGTTATTATTACTATTTTTATGGTGACTAAAATGTTTTATTTCCGGTTAAAACAAAACCTCCTAGATCGCAAACAGTTTGCATATTAACCATACTGTGATCTAGGAGGTTTTGGTTAAACCGATTTGCTGAGAAAATAATTGTGACAGGTACTTTGATACGTTTTTAGATTTTCACTGCCAAAGTTTTTCAAAAGACACTGCACCTCTTTCTTTAGCCAACGTTTTGGACCAAAGATGTTGGGTATCTGTGTTTTGGACACTGCAACGCTGTCCGAAACGTTGGCTAAAGAAGGAGGTAGGGCAACACAGCATAACACCCCAAAAACAAATAACGCAGGTACTTTGATATCTGTTTTCCCCACATTTAAGTGTTCTTAATCGTTTAATAATGACGTGACTGCTTTGACTTATTGAAATGTGTTATATTATATTTTAGGTCTTGTGAACGGTTCCATGCCAACTCAGAATCAAGTCAACACCTCTTTGAAAAGTCATTAAAAGCTATGAAAAAAATAATTTTAAAATAACCCTAACCTAACGTAACCTATTTAACCAATTTATTATATTTTTTTATCATCACTCTTAATGAAATGACCTTTCTGAGGTGGTTCTGAGTTGGTTTCACTCTGAGTTGGCCGGTCACCCTAATAAATAAATAGCGTAAGTGGTCACATTTTAATTCATATTTGCGACTGTTATGAACTGTAGGATTTCTGCTTTTTCAGATTTTAAGTTTTGTTCCTATATTATACATATATTATAGGTTCTAAAATCTACTTTTAAACCCCATTTAAAAAAAATCAATTTTTAGAAATATTGGGCAAAAAAATTCGTAAAATACAAATTTTTAATATTTACCGGATATATTAAATTAATTTTATTTTCACATTTACCTTTTTTTTCAATGTTATTTGCCTCGTAGCCGTTATTAAAATACTTTAAAATGGAGTTCTACGAATACACAAAAACTATTAATAGAAATTATAACTTTCTCAAACATCAAGGTGGCAACTAACTGAGCGAGAGTTTGCTCAAAGGAAAATTTTAAACAGAGTCATTTCTACTTGTGTGCATTGTTAGGCTGTCTAAGTTAATTAGCAATAAAAGTTTTGAATATCCCGGTAATTACTATCTCAACGTTCTTCTTTCTTCATGTAGTCTAACTTTTTCTAATCGTTATGTCACACAAAGTTTGTCAATGTACCAACTACCAAATATGGTATTTATTTTTGTTTATTGCTTTGGTAAAGTTTTTGGATGACTGGACATGCCTGCGAATATTTTTTAGAAAAAAAACCTTTGATTCGCCTTTATTACTACAAAAGTCAAAGTTTCAATCGAGCAAAGTTTCAATTTTGAATGGTGGTTTTCCACCTGAAGAGCGATTCTATATATTTTGTTGGGATCGTTATGAGATAACGGACGTGATCTCCTATTAGATTTGCATGATTTATTTGCTTTTTCTATGTACAACGTACATTAAATTAATCAATAATCATGCATACTTGCAGAAATTCGTGTTTAAAACGATCTGAACTAAAATATATGACAGTAAATATGTAAAAATCACGAAAATCTGACAGGAGATCACCTCCGTTATCTCATAACGATCCCACAAAAGATATATTCTGGAACGAGACGTATGGATACCTACTATATATTATTTTTTAATACTTAAATCAATTGTAAAACAACACGATTCAATTTATTAAAATTTACTTAACCGCTTCTGGAAACAGCTTTTTCTAGATTAAAGGGAACCTGGGTACCGCCGCCCCGGGAACCATTTATTAAATAACCAACACCTCTGTCGTAGGTCACCCCAAGTGGTTCGCTACATTTCTTGACTTAAGGCTCCGCAACCGGGCCCGAAAAGAAGAAGATGGAGAGTTACGAAATTACTAATGCTAGAGGAACTAACATTTACAGCGCCAAAATCGATGCGAAAATTGCGAAAATGTTTAATAAAACACGACTCGTTTAAAATAGAGCAAAAATCTCTTGGGGAGCTTCTTAAGTATCATTTAAAGAATCATTGTGAATTTTTTCACAAATATAATTTATAAGATACTAGAAACAGATTTGTTTTCAATAATTTTTGGAGCATACTTTGCGATTTTTTTCTATCGAGGGAATTTCATATAATTTGCGTTTCAGCTTGGGCAGCATCTAGACATTATCTTCAAAAATAACATATATTTTTTAAGAGCTTAAAAACTTCAAATGTTTAAGGTGTTTAAGGGAGATATGTAAGAAATCGGTAGAAATTCGAGTTGCGGCCCCTTAACGGTGCCCGGGTTCACGGGGTGAAATTTGTCCTGATCTTGGCGACGGATGAGTTTGCTCATCTGTATGACGGGACAGATCGAGAGAGACTGGTTGAGGGAGACCATTTGACCTCTCCAGCAGGACTCTCTCGATCCATTGCCTTGCACCGCAGTGGGATGGATTCATGCGTCCGTCATTCCTGGACACGTTGAACCCCAGATTCCTACCACCCCTAACACCTTATTAGTTCCCAGAACTTCTCATGTCCTTTCTTTCCATAAAAAAGACCCTCCACACAGCTTCCCCAAAGATGACAAAGACGCTGAGGGAACCCTTGTTTTCCTGAAAGCCTCTTGTGTGGAGCTAATGTAACGCTTAAATATAGTTGTATATTTTATCGTAATTTGGTATAAGAATAAAGTTTTTCAGTATTATTGATGTAATTTAGAACTTTGGTTTATATTACCCACGCACAGGCAGTGCCTTAGTGGGTTTCCATTACCTACTTTCGTCTTAGGTGTATACATTTATCTACTTTTTGATAACTTTTACATTACTATAACTTATGTTATGTTTTACATATTTATAAATTAATATGTATTTGAAATGAATTTACTTTTGAAATGAATGTAGATATAATGAGAAACAATAAATGGAAAAAAAAATATGTGTAGATACCATTTTTTGGTGGAAATGTGGCAATCTTAAATGATGGATTATTTGTGAAATAACAGTATTTGTTAGAGTGGGGTCGGAGATGGGTTTGAGATTGGTTGGAAGTTACGGTTAGATATGATTGAGACCTGGGAATTTTGTGATAAATGTGTTTGGAGAAATAAACAAGAAGAAACGTGGAAATATTATTGGATCACAAGAACTAAAAATGTAACACCGTATAAAATCAACTTTTAAAAATTGTCTTCAGGAGGTCTAGCATGGTCGACCGATAAAATCCTACATCATTACGATATTGACCAAATCTGTCATCTATGGTCAGTTATCAATATTTGCGAGCACGGTCTACGATTGTTAACAGATATTCCGACATACGCGACGCTGACCAGATAAGTTTAATTATAGATACCACCTATTTTTTTTATTAATTATGTCATTCGTTATGCAAAATTATTGACCGATTCAATGTAAACGAAAGGCGGACAGACCTAGGCTGAAATGAAAGGATGAAGTCAGGATGGATACAAAAGGACTACTCCATGTTGCAGATTGGAAGACGACGGCCGAGGATAGACGGCAGTGGAGGCTTATCTTGAAGGAGGCCAACGCTCGAAATGGATTGTAGCGCCATTGAAGAAGAAGAATAAATTTAAAAAATAATGCATCTAAGACGCAATCAATTTATTCCGTTCGATCTTTGAGAAACGAAAATGGTTAAAATATGAATCAAGATTTCATTGACTAATTAACTCCCGTTTAGTGTCTAAAAGTAAATGGGACTGCCAATACATATTTAGATTAGTATTTCAATTCAACATTTTCAATTTATTAATATTTTGTAATTGATTGGTGTTTGACATTTCGAATTGTCAATTCATAGAAAATACCGTGTATATCGATTTCTTATTCATTCCCTGTCAATATCGGTTTGGCTAGCAACAGTGAAAATGTACTAGGGATATCGATATAAAATAATCGGAAGTTACTTCTATCCATCCGATATTGTAAAGTTATCGACTGCACCATGCTAGAGCCCCAGACCAGACGTCAGAATAAATTTGTCGCAGTTGGTAAAAATAAAGTTTTTAAATGTAAATGCATCATTAACATTGTAAAGATTGAGAGATAAGGGTTCATGGGGTGAGGTTTGTCTAGGTCTTGAAAGCGGATAACCAGGGCACCCTGAATCCCAGATTTCTACCAACCCCTTAAAACTTTTTCCTTCCTAGAACTCTTCTCTCCTTCCTTTTCTTAAAAAACCCTCCTCACAGCATCTCCAAAGATGACATAGGCCCTGAGGGAAATCATTTTCCTGAGGGCCTCCAGTGTGGAGCTCATGTAAAAAAATATATAATAGCGTATATCGTTTTGACCAGAGTTTCGAAAAAGATGGTTCCATGCCAACTAAGAACTAAATCAACTCAACACCTTTTTGAAAAGTCATTAAGAGCTATGAAAAAAATAATTTTAAAATAGCCAATAACCCTAATCTAACGTAACTTATTTAACCAATTTTTATACCTTTTTTTTCATCACTTCTCATTAGAAGTCATTACTTTTCTGATGTGGTTTTGAGTTAGTTTACTCTGACTTGTCCGGTCACCGAAAAAGATACACTAACTGACAACTGACACTTTAAATGCATTTTCATCAACTGTGCGTGGTGACATTGAAGTTGGTGAAACGCTTCCAGACAAACTTCGGTCTTTACAGAAGTATTAATTTAGGGCGGTAATCCATCATTACGTCGTCATTGAAGGTAATCCGAGGAGGCCTTATTGCGTAATCTTTATCAATGGTTGCCGGATAATGGTTCGATTCGTGTTGCCCGTGAGAAGTCGCACTCTCTCGTCCCGACGCGACGGACCGAATTTAAAACCGGTTATTCAGTTATTTGGCCAATCAGTTGGCCGTTTGTGTGGCGCTATTTAATATTCACCAATGGTGCTGGTGGCGCATCAACGGCACAATGAATAAACAATGATGCGAGCGAGGAAGAGTACCACCGTACACATAATATATGAGTATACCACTCGGTCACTAGTGTCACTATCACCAATTTCATCTCTGGCTGACGCCGTTGAAGTAATAATCACGTATTGTTTTATAGTTTTTATAAATATTTTTTTATATGAATACCGCACAAGAGTCCCAACTGCTCCCGTCTGAAGCCAGTGAGACTATGGCATTCCCGATTGGAGTATGTTGTGAGGCTGGGGGTAGTGGGAGGGGAGGAGATAGGGAAGAGGTAGGTGGGGAAGTACCTGGCTATTCAGATCTGGTCACCAAACACGGCTAATGCCATTTCAAGCAACGTTTCAATTCTGAATGGTGGTCCTTACCCCAGGGCGATACAGGGAGTATCTTCCACTCTGGAATGTGCCGCAAACATACTATATATTATTTTGAATGAATAAATTGTGAAATAACACAAATTAATTAAATAAAAGTTATTTGCCACGCCGGGATTCGATCCCGCGACCTTCGGTGTGCGAGTCAAGCGCCTCACCGCTGCGCTACGCCGACCGTCATAGTGCTTTCACACAAACGAAGTATTGAATTCCGTAAGTCTAAACTGCAAAAGGGTTACCTAGAGAGCATCGGACCATACATATCATACTTTGATAAAAATGACGTTTATCCCTAACAACATTCTTGACAGGGGTTTACTTTTAGATCTTTCTTTTGTTTCACTACATAAGACAGGCATGATGTCCAAATATTTACATACATCTTTCATTCATTCAATGCTGGCAAGCGAGATTGTTGGTTTTTTTGTGTTTTTTTTGTTCATTTTTTGTTTGTTTGTTTTTTTTTATTAAAAAAAGAAAACTCGATAATAAGAGTATTAAATTTAATTTAAATAAAACTTTTTAAAAATTAAATGGATTTCTACGAATTAAACCCAAAACAATTAATAGTTGATTTTGAATATTTTTTAAAAAATAAATGGCTCTGGAAATCCATGAATGACTGATTGTCAAAAACCTAACACATTCTTTAGCTTTTATTACATAGCGAAGTCCTGTTTTAACTCGACCATTTGCCATTTCTTCTGCCCCTACGTTTTTTACTTACGTTACTGTTTCGATCCAAGATAGTTGTCTTGTTGATTAATACATTTTTATGACGCCGGATTTCGCATGGTCGTGGTTTTTACTACGTGCTGTCAAATCGAAATAATCAATATTATGGTACCGGCCGCGTATTTCCAAAACCTATATCGGTTCAGTCGTGGGAGCGACGATTTACATTTTAAATACACCTCTATATTGGTTATTTTTAATCACTTTATAAAAACAAAATTCGTTCTAAAATCTAGATATAATAATCTTTCCCATGTGTATGTTAGAAATTAATAATTTTATTTCTAAATATTTAAATTTGGATAGTATCCCCATATATTGTAAATACACCTCTTTATTGGTTATTTTTTATCACTTTGCAAAAACAAAAATTGTTCTAAAATCTATGTAGATAAAATAGTTTTTCCAACGTGTATATTAGAAATTAATAATTCTATTTCTAAATATTTAAATTTTGATCCGCGACTGAAACGGTATAGATTTTGGAAATACGCGTACCGGCCTGATGAAAGTTTTAAAAAAGAATTATCATTGAGAAGGTGATATTTATTTGGACAATTTGTATACTTGAAATTGAAAAAAAAAGTTTATAGTTTATAATTAAGTAGGTGGGTATTTAAATACCTACATACTAATATATAATTTCGGGAGAAATTTTGGTTCACATGAAATGAAATAAAATAAAATTAGAAACACACTTTTTCGAACGCCAGATCTACTGTTCAAGAACTATGGTGGTTAAAATCTTTTCTGTAAATAAATTTATTCAAGTTATCATTGAAATGCATGCATTCAACGTCAATAAACTTAAACTTCCTTGATGACGTTGTTTGCGGTTTAACATCATTTCCGAAATAAATAAGCTCGTGTATGTTACTAACTACGGTTGATTGCCATTAACGTTGGCAGGCTTTCTATGCGGTTAGATATTAAAACCACCATTTGCGAAGATTTGATTGGAGTCACGTTACTGCCAAAACCAAAGATAAACATATTATGTATTTAATATTGATATAAAATTAATAATGTTCTTGTCATATTAGAGAATGCATGAAAGGATGCTTCACGAAATCGAGCTATCGTCTGTCTTATGAGGTCTAGAATGGACGATCGATAAAACCCTACATCACTAGGTAATGTATGGTGTGTGTGTGTGTGAATGATTGTGTGTGTGAATGATTGTATATATATGTAAGTATTATGTTATCAATGTTGTGTTTGTCTTTAATTAGTGATAGCATCAACCATGTTCAGTGTAATTGTATCGTGAAAGCTTTGATGTAAATCACTGTTGACAAACCTAATAAAAAAATAAAAAAATAAATAAATAAATAAAAAAAAAAAAAAAATCACTACGATATTGACCAAATCCGTCGTCTATGGTCAGTTATTCATATTTGCGATCACGGTCAACAATTGGTTAGAGATATTCCGACCGACGATTTTGCCCGGCCTCTATAGTATCAGATAAGTTTTTTTTATAGTATCAGGTAAACTGTCAACACACGCATTTACTTGGATAACGTCGTTCGTTGTGCAAAAATACTGTCTTATGAAATAATGAAAGGAGTTCAACTAACGAAGCTTTTTGTATTGAAAGAAGTCGTATACGCGATCCATAGACTTAAATAATTCAGCTAAGACGCGATTAATTGATTCCGTTCGATTTTTTATTGATCAGATAAATTTTATTTTTTAAACTTTTTACATCATTTCCTTTAGCATTTTTTTCACCCGCCCATTACTGTGACCTTTTCGTTCCAAATAATAAATTAACATGGTATGGGCTTGCCACTCTTGCCAGGCGCGTGACGCGGAGACACCAACCTGTACCACTACTTGTTTTGGTATCTCCCACAGTCCACAGTGTGTGACGCGAAACGTGCCAGACCTACACACATACGTACGTGTTGTTAAATACTGGGTGGGATTCCCCGTAATGTGGAATTTACCACGCAATAATAAAATATCTAGTCTGTAGTCTGTAATAATAATAATAATATTAGATATTCATAGAGGACGCAAAACGCCAACACAAAGCGTAAGTTTGCCTCAGTTAGACCCGGTATATCGGTTGCTTAGAAGCTCGGCTTGGTTGGAATATCGAGGTTAGCACAGCTTGGAACATAATCCGTATATATGTCGAAAGCCTAGATCTCGCCAATATTACGTGTATTGCCTATGAATTTAATAGAGGAACATGTTTCTATTTTAAGTGAAAACTTCTTTTGCACCTTCTGACTTGAAACTTGATGAAACGAATCAACGACACTAACGGCTGGCGTGGTCTAGCGGTAAGGCTTTTAACTCGTAATGCAAAGGTCGCGGGATCGAATCCCGATCGAATAAATTTTATCTGATTAATTTGTGCTTTTTCACGAGTAATTCATTTAAATTAATATTTAGTATATTTGCGGCGCGTTCCAGAGTGGAAGATGCTCTTAGTATCGCCTTGGTAAGACCACCATTCAGAATTGAAACGTTGCTTGAAATGGCTTTAGCCGTATTTGGTGAACAGATCTGAATAGCCAGGTACTTCCCTACCTTCCTCTACCCCATCTTCTTTCCACCCCCACTACCTTCAGCCTCACACATACCCCAATTGGGGATGTAATAGACTCACTGGCTCCAGACGGGAGCAGCTGGGACTCTTATGAGGTATTCATATATTTAAAAAAAACATAAAAGAAAAAAGACAAACACATATATCTATAGGATTTAGCCTGCGAAAGGATGAGATAGTAATTGGGCTCCTCTTTGTACGGTGCTTCGTAAATGATCGGTCTCTTTGTGCGGCGCATCGTAGCCTCCCCACTCTAGTCTACCTTAGTTTTATGAAGATTGCACTTCTACTGCGTGTGACTGCACACATGTATTTTTAAAACAAATCTACTCTCTACATGAGTGGTATATCTACGCTCTCTACTGTCATCTTCACCGAGACGTCTCTATGTGCCGGGAAATCACGATAATTAAAAAACGACGGCTGTTTATTTATAAGCGGGTTTAATTTTCGAGATATTTTTGGATAAAGTTCCCCACTTCAATCAGCATGGTGCTCAGGGGCGTGCACAGAAATTTTAGTGAGCTAGAGGGCTAAGACTGAAAAATTCAACATTATTGATGTTGTTGTAGCTGAAAATGATTTTTATTTTGTTTAAAAATTTCAATTTTTTGTATGAAGATTTTTATCTAGCGTAGGGGCATATCTATAGGTATGAAAATAAAAAAAATCTTCTTACAAAATATTGAAATTTCGAAAAAAAATAATAAACGTTTTCAGCTAGTCAATGAAATTAACCGCCGAAAACAAACATTGATTCTTTTAATATTCCTTATCAGACTATTTTTGATTGATTATATCAATTATTAACATCGTCATTTCTCATCGCTCGATGAATATATTAGTCTGTACGTGTAAAATTATGCAATTTACGTAAATTTCGGCGGGAAGTATTTAAATATTATTTACGTAAATGTCAGATTTGGCGTATAACTGCTAGCGACCTCGGCGTCTAAAATAGGAAATATTCTGCGGCTTATCATAGCTTGAGCGGTAGATTTAGCCCGCTTAAATTGTAGCGAGGAGTACCGTGCATGGCAAGGATACGAACTGCCTGATATACCGGGCCTTAGATATATCTTGATGGCGTTGAACGCACGTGAACTCGTTTTATTTATTAATATTAGTAGGTATGTGTAATGATTTGCGTATATTTGTGGTTCCATAATAATTGTCTGACGACCTTCGTGGTGAAGCGATAATTAGTGTTTAAAGGTTTCCCATTTTGGCGACAACGTTTTACTATTACACGTGTGGGTGAAAACCGAATAGAAAAAAGAGGACGTACGAGTCTTCCTGTTCGTTTCCTCCTCCACTGCATTTTTTAAGTGAAAACTTCTTTAGCACCGTTGTGATTTGAAACGAAAAAGAGACAAACACTTACATCTATAGGATTTAGCCTGCGAGAGAATGAGATAGAACAATCGGTCTCCTCTTTGTGCGGTGCTTCATAGCCTCCCCATTGTCTATTTTATAGGTTTCATTTCTACTGCGTGTGAACTGCACACATTTTCTTTTCAAAGTTAAATAATCCGTCTCCTCTTTGTGCGGTGCTTCCTATCCTACCGATCTCCTCTTTTTGAAGTGCTTCGTAGTCTCCCCACTCTTATCTACTTTAGTTTTATGAAGGTTTCACTTCTACCGCGTGTGAACTACTCACTCTGATTTTATGGTTTTACATTTGCGTGCGTTTCGTTTCAATCTAAATACGCATTAATTACTTAGCTTACCCAAACTAAGAACCTGATAAAATAACCAATTTTGTGCATGTAAACAATTGCTTCCTGTGGTAATAATTGTTAAAACAAAGTGAAATTTATAAAGGAAGTCCGAATTCTGTGGAAATCAATAGGTATTATTATTTTTACATATTTCGTCGCCTCAGTTCTTAATTGTCCAAACGACCATTTTAGTTTTTGTTCAATCTCGACTTTAAAACTAAAAATAAAGACCTTTATCTTTACGGAAATAACTTTATCTTAAACACCTATCATAATGTTTTATTGAAATAATGAAAGAAAACCTTCTCCTCCTGCATAATTTTCAAATGGACGTTTGGACAATTAAAACTGAGGCGACGATTTATGAACCAATAATATAATGCCACTTTCGACTTAATAATATTCATGTGGATGGTTATTTTTTAAAAGCAATATTAACATGTGCTTTAAAACTTAAAACATTTTTCTTCTCGCATTCCGTAAAACTGTTGTATGCTCATGACAGGCTGTAATATTTCTTTCTGTTCGACAATTAGAGAAATATAAAAGGCTACAACGGAGCTGTCAACAGTACAAGTTTTTTACCCAAAGGAATTCTGTTATTAGAATCTATTTTCACACTTCGGTGTGTACGGTGCTTCTTTAGTAATATATTGCCAAACAACTGAAAACACATCGCTAAAGTCAACAGCTCGCCTTTCAATCACTCTACGCTTAAGGCGAAAACGACCATTCAAAATTGTAAACAAACTTTAAATCGCATTAGCCTGGTTTAGTGACCAGATAAGAATAGATTTGAAACTTCCAAAAATCATTTTCTTCATCTCACTCCAATCTTCACTTTAGCCTCAAAAGATACTTCAAAGTAGGTCTTGTTATGTCCATACAGAAAGGTTGCGACTCTCGGAAAATATGATCAAAAAGTATATTTAAAAATTAATTGAATACTTTGTTTTAATCACTTTTATTGTTTTAAAAAAAAACAACCGTAAGCAATGCTTTCTTCATCAGGATTTATTTAAAACCGGGGTTAATATGAAATTTGTTGGTTTTTAAGCAATGAAAGTGGTTAGAACTCATCATCTTCTTCCCCTTGTCCTATTCGGTTCGGGGACCCATTGCATCGACAAGGCGCGAGTTGTTAGAACTAAGCATTTTTTTAAATTAAAATGGGCCACAAAATAAGTTTAACGAAGTAAAAATATTTGAAATAAAACAATAACTTTGTAAAAACCACTTTTATTTGTTATACTTTATGCCGACCGCGTTTCGCTACAACCGTCGCTTCTTCAAGACAGTACAATCTCTCAGGGCAGTACAATCAGTAGAGATTGTACTGCCCTGAATAAGCGAAACCCGGTCGGCATAAAGTATAAAAAATAAAAGTGGTGTTTACAAAGTTATTGTTTTATTTTAAATTATAATGTCACATCACAAAGTAACTGCTTCATATGAATAAATAAAAATATTGGTTTCACCATATTATGAATCATAATAGTATCACATGTTTATTCATTAACTAGAATCACAAGTGCTAAATTTAAAAGACATTTCCTGTTAGCTAACAAGATTTCTCAGAAATTTCCAAATATTATTTAGAAATAGGTGTATTACTTATTTTTATGCTACATGTGGCGAGCATCTTCATTATAGGCAATATAAAATATTGATTATTTAAATAAAATTAAGATTAAAATTCTTTCTTATGCTCTTAAAAAGTGATAGCATCGCTAGCTGAAATGTAAAAATAAATAAAAAAAGTTTCCCCAGACCAACAATGGATGGAAAATTCAATGCCTTTTAAATTGACAGATATCGAAATAAAAATTATACCACAATTTTCATCAGTTACCTTGATAGATCGGTCGCCACTGTAGATATATTGAAACTTTTATATAATGCTAGCAAGTTCCCGGCACGCGTTGCAAGGCCACCTAAATAAATAAATTCCCCTCCCGCTAACCCCCAACTCGACAACAACCAACTCGAGTGCTACCTATCGCAAAATTTGTATGCATTTTTTTAAAGCGCTAGAGTTCACCAGTATTACATAGAAACTCTCCAAAGTTTCCTCGAATTGGTACGAATAGGATAGGAAATTATTTCATAACGCCAGAGCTCAATATTATATGAAGAAACCATCGCAGGCATGCGCACATCAAATCCCCAAAGTTTATCGCAATTAGATTAATGGTTTAGAAACGCATAAGGGACAAACAAAGAAACATTCGTTTTAAAGATAGAAACTTTATTTTTATTTTTTTTATTTTATACACAAAATAAGTTCCTTCAGGGCCTATGTCATCTTGGGTAATGCTGTGTGGAGGTTATTTTTAAAGAAAGAAAGGATAAGAGGTTTTGGGAAGTAAAAAGTATGAGGGGTGGGAAAGAATTTGGGGGTCAATGTTTCCAGGAGTGACGGACGTATTTTCAACTGTGGACAAGGGGTTCGAGAGAACCTGGCTGGAATCCCAAATGAAGATGCCTCTTAATTTGGAAAGCATGAGTGCGTAAGTCTAAAAATTTCAAATGATACACGTTTACTATACAGCATTGTCACAGCTTTATTTAAATTTTACTGTAAATATTTAACATTAACACCTAGTTAAAAATTTGTGATGCCCGAGCATGTTAGTGGATTTTTTTACAAGATTCCTTACCAAGTCAATATTGACCATACATTACCAATATATGTAAGTAACCGTATGTAGGTAATATTTACCTACTCAGTGTTTTCAACTTGCTCTAGCCTTCCACGACAGTGAAACCTACCGGTGATAATTAAATTGGTATTTTCCTATTTTTTTTACATTAGCTCCACATAGGAGGTCATTAGGAAAATAATTACCCTTAGGGCCTCTGTGATCTTTGGGGATGCTGTGTGGAGGTCCTTTTAAGGAAAAGAAGGAGATCAAGTTCTGGGAAGGAAAAAGGTATGAGGGGAGGACAGTAATCTGGGATTCAGTGTGTCCAGCTCATCCGCCGCCAAAACCTACACAAACATCACCAAAACTGATCGAACCACTTGGGGTGACGTATGGCAAAGGTGTTGGTATTCCAATAAATGGTTTCCGGGGCGGTGGTGCCCGTTCCCGCCTCCCAAAATGAACAGGACAAAGTAAAAAAATGTATGCTTGTATGTACGTATGCCAGACTTTGGTAGCAACTCACAAACACATAACCTTGACATTGCTTTCAGCTGTTCACAATGTCTAACAAACGAACAATACAGAAACATTATTCGTAATTTAAATCTCAAATATGTGTTCAGTGCTGAGCATTGGCACACAGTACATTCGTATACAGACTACTGACTGATTGAATCTGAATTCAGAGTTGTACAATGGGTTTTAAGTTTTAAGGTTACAATAATTAACCCGTGACTAAAAGTATTTTATACATTTTTTGACGCTGTCGATTTGATTTCTTAGTAGAGTGCGAAGTGGGCTAATTGTCAGGTGGAAAATGGAAAATTCTTTCAAACAACAATTTTTTAAAACTATAGTTACCTACACATTCTGACGATTCTAGAAGAGTGACTTAACTGTTTGTAACACTAGGTTATTGTGGTGTATCTAAAAGCTCCCGAGATTGTCACATAGAGGGCAGCGCTAAGAGCTGTCTCGAAAGTCCGCTAGATGGCAGTTAGTTTAGTTCGGAGTTTAAGCACCAGGGGAGCCAAGGGCCGGGGTGCCGTCTGCAGAAGCTCACTCAATTCTCGGAGCCCTCTTCATCATTCAGGCTGCAGACACAACTCAATTGAACTGCACTCAACCAATCAGTAAGGACTCCATTATTCGTTTCATTATCTATTACCATATTTTTCTGTCAAACCAGAAATTGATTTTTTTTTCATTCATCCCCACACAGGAGGCCCGTGAGAAAAATAAGTTCCCTCGGGCCTTTGCCGTAATTGGGGATAATGTGTGGAGGTTCTTATTAAGGAAAGGATGGAGAGGAAATTCTGCGAAGGAAACGGGTATGATGGGTGGATAAGAATCTAAGGGCCAGTGTGTTCAGAAATGACGGACTTATGAATTAATCCCCCCCGATGCGGTTTAAGACGGTGGTTCGAGAGAGACCAGCTAGGGAGTTTAAAGTGCCACTCCAAACCGGCCTCTCCTGTTCAAAACTTCCTCTCCTACATTTCCTTTAAAAAACGCCTCCACACAGCATCCCAAAGATGACAGAGGCCCTGATGATTTTTTTCTTCGGGGCTTCCTGTGTGGAGCTATTATAACAAAACAGTGATTCGAGTTTTCCTCTGTGACCCAAACTGATTCTCAGGGATTGGTGATAGTATTATGATTATAGTCATTCACCACCTTTACGATGGTGTTAAAAACTGCAATATTTGCCTAATCCACGAGCAAATACTATTTGTTGTGTTGGGGCTCTTAAAGAATAAAGAGGTCCTTTTCACAATCAGGTTTATCATTGATTTTGCGTGTTTACAATAATAATAATAATAATATTTGGCTGATTTATAAAGCGCCGTTTTCGTGAAAAATCACCTCAAGGGCGCTGTACATATAAACATACAATAAAATAAAATTAATACGATAGACTTACAACTAAGATTCAAAATTATAAATAGGTATGCTTATACTATAGATATATTATACTTCTGGGTCATACGACCGATCTTAACTGGCTACCAATTGTAGCTGAGGATTCTGAGGCTGGCTGTCAAGCATTGACTGCTCCCAGCGGCAGTGGCTGGTCCCGCACTTCAGCGGCATCTGTCGGAACTTGAAAGAAGCTCTAAGCCTAATGACATCTATTGACATCAACTAAAACTAAGTGTCTTTTCAAAATACTACAAAAATCAAAGAAGGTTTTTAATGAGAAAGAGAAGAAACGTAGCAAAAACGTCTCCTTATAGGACAATCTTGTGGTCTCTTTATCTATGGTATTAACGCACACCATAGAACCCAGTAAACAGTAGATACACAGCTCACCAGAACAAACTCGCCGTTAGTGAGGGTACATAATTCATCACTATTTGAACGTTGAGTATTATTATTTCACGGGTAAAACACATGTTACCTGTCGCACGGTTGTGCCCACATACTTAGGGGACAGTGGGGTAATGCCAAACAGCGGGTAACTCCGAATGATCGAGTGATAGAAGATACATAGGATACCAATCGAGTTACGGAAAAGTCAACACCGAGCTGCATTTCGTTGAGTTAGTTGTTATGTTTTCATTCAAAATGTTGAAAATAACTACACGTAGATAGGGGAAATTTGAAATGCAGTAAAGGACAACAAATCCAAAATTAAGTTAAATATGTCATTTTTCTACTTTTTTTTCTTTCTATCTGCGTCATCGAAATATTTATAGGAAGATAAGTGCGACTTTTACGACGTGTATTTTACGTGTATAGGTATCAGATTGGATAACTTACATATAAGCTTTAGAACTAAGGAAGGCCACAGATATTAATAGTAAGGTAATTAATAATCAAATAAATTTAAATAAAAGTGCAATGCTAAGGTTGTTCCTTATTGACAAAGAACATTCCCTTTCCCTTCCCAATTATCTTCCCATCTACACTTACGCCTACTTCTTCCTCCACTTGAAGAGTCCAGTCCATTTTGTTTTAAAACATACCGGACAGTGGTTGAGTGGGCATAGCGCTTGGGTCTCACCCGGGCGTCGCATGTTCGATTCCTCGGCTGACTAAGTCCTCCATCACAACACAAGCAACATTTTCAGCTTTCTGTGGTGGCAGTAGGAGGTTTTCAAACATTGTTGGGTCATTCGTAACCCGGGAATGTTTGTCTTTCTTAAAAAAAAAAATTATATATATAGATATTGTATATATAGTTTATATATACCATACATACATCTTCTTCCCCTTGTACTATTCGGGTCGGGGACCCATTGCATCGACAAGGCTATAGTTTATATTTTTTTTTTATATATATTATCTATAACACAATATGTAACTTAATGAAAGCGTTGTTTACAAAGTTAGTGTTCTATTTTAAATTATTTTCATTGTTAATTAAAACTTTTTTAATTTAAAGAAAGGACCCGAAAATTAATTTATAATAAAATATCTTCACACGATTGTTTCTTCATCTTTTTCGTTTTTCTCTTAGGTTTTGGCCATTACCCCACTCTACTTCTGGTAGCCTAGTTGCTTACATTTCTTGTGTACATATTATTCAATACACAATAGTTTCAGATAAAGAAGAAAGACGCAAAATAAAGAAAAAATCATCTTTTTACAAGAATAATGGTAGTAAAAGTCGAAACGGGGGTCTAAAGATGTGCATGGTAGGGATGGATATAATCGAAATATGATACAATGTTGCAATAATCGAAATATGATTGCAGACGGAAGTAATCGAATGATGTTACAAGGAATCCTGATCGCCAAGAAATTTAAAAATCGTTATTTTACCGAACTGTTGCTGTCACTGTCGCTCTTACTACCCCGAACACTGAACGATGGGGACAACTGCACCTCAATAAAATATTAAATG
Source organism: Limnephilus lunatus (assembly GCA_917563855.2). Taxonomy (NCBI): domain Eukaryota; kingdom Metazoa; phylum Arthropoda; class Insecta; order Trichoptera; family Limnephilidae; genus Limnephilus; species Limnephilus lunatus. The sequence continues at coordinate 5,233,993 of OU830599.1, forward strand.
TTATACTGTACTACGGAAATAGTAAGCGCACGTTTGACCTACGTTTGAAGCCATTACAAGTTTTTTTTTACATGAGCTCCACACAGGAGGCCCTGAGGAACATAATTTCGGATTAAGAGGGTTTTTTAACGAAAGGAAGGAGAGGAGAGTTCTGAGAAGGAAAAGGGTTTAAGGGGTGGGTAGGAATCTAGAGTTCAGTGTGTCCTGGTCATCCGCCTCCAAGACCTACACAAACCTCACCCCATGAACCTGGGCACCCTTGCTAAATCACCAAAAGTAGCGAACCACTTGGGGTGACCTATGGCAGAGGTGTTGGTTATCCAATAAAGGTTCCCGGGGCGGCGGTACCCATTCCCGCCTCCCAAGTTAAACACGAGCTCGGTCAAATTAATTGTATTATGTTTTGATGAAGATAGATGATGATAATCATTTGAAAAAAATTTCAATGTAGACTTTTTTATGTTAGTCATTAAGCCTCCGCTACCCGAATTTCTATCGATTTCTTACATATCTCCCTTAAACACTTTAAGTGTTAAAGCTCTTAAAAAATATATGTTATTGTTGAAGATAATATCTATACAATTCCCGAGCCAAAACGCTAATTATATGAAATTCTCTCAATAGAAAAAATCGCAAAGTATGCTCCGAAAATTACTATAAACACGTTCATTTCACTTATTTTAGGAGTTACATGGATGAAAAAGTTCACAGTGTTTCTTTAAACGCTATTTTAAATGTTCCCCGCGAGATTTTTGCTCCATTTTAAACGAGTCATTTCTCTATTTAAACATTTTCACAATTTTCGCTTCAATTTTATCATTTTAAATATTACCGCGCTTTCTCCAACATTCGTAATTACATATCTCTCCATCTTCTTCTTTTTGAGCGGGGAAACGGCGCCTTAAGCTAAAACCTTTTTTTCCAAACAGAAGATAAACCGTATAATATTATTTACTGCAATTTATTTTGCCAAGTGGGAGTACGAAGAGGCTCTTCGACCACACGAAATGGGTTGCTCATCACTGCTATACACGTGGAAATCTCGAACCATGCTTATTCTTATATTCATGGAATTAAAAAAAAAAACATTTATTCTAAGAATATACACAGAATTACTCACGATTCTTATTTTGATTTCTTTCTCAGAAGATTGGAATTTATTGTTTAATTGAAATAATTTTTTATGTGTGTTTATGTGGTTAACACCCGTTTAGAGGAGGGTAACATAACAATGCCAAGTGGTGATTCAATAATTGGTTCTTCGATCTACATCTGGGTCAGGGGTATAAATATATTGTTTCTTGGTAATATTGATTCTATATAAAAATAAATTCTTGGTAATATTGACTGAATCGTTTTTATACAAAATTTATTTTATTGATATGTCCATGTATAATAATAATATATATTATTTAAACTGTCACTCATAGGTTAATAAACTGCATACTATGGTAACTACCGGTCCGTCGTAAAGCAGATAATTGTATTTTATAGTTTATTCTAATTTAAAAGAAAACCCTCCTTGGAATAATTACATCTTACTATCTTACTCTTACTTAATATTATAAATGCGATAATTTGTATGGATGGTTTGTTGGATGGTTGGTTGGTTGGATGGTCCTTACTCTTTCACGCAATAAATATCGAATGGAATTTAAAAATTCTTTCACTAATCGAAAGCTACATTATTTGCGAGTAACAGCGGCTTTATATATTGGTAAGCTATGGCGTTATGAATGAACTGTGGCGTTATGAAATTATGTATCATACGTATTTTCTGTCCCTAACAAAATCGAGTTATTGCAAACGTCAAACAAATTGTTACCTTGGAAACAATGTTTTTTTTTAAATTTTAGGCTTAAAGAGTGCTTTGTTGTGATTAAAAATAGTTTTTTTTGGCGTCGTAGTTAATATCTACATATCTCTAAAAATGTTTATTCTCCGAACAAAAAGCATAACGTTGCCATAAAGCATAGCGTTTGAAGTGAACTGTCATTTTCTTATTTTTTAGGTTACTCTGGATTCAAATATGAATAAAATACTAATAAAGGGAGTAGGTACTTAAAATAAATTTCTATTTCTATAATTTAAAAATTTTCTGAAATAGAATTTTTATTTGCGAAACGTCATTCTCAAATTTTGAAATTTTCTATTAAACAATAATTATTTTCTATTAGACAAAATAGCAAGAATAATAACAATTATGCCAATAATTATGCCAGTAATTTCCCACTAATAATATGCGAGCGAAGCCGTGAGTAAAAGCTAGTTTATTTATAAATTTGTTTATAGCTGACCCGACGTATTTTTGACCGCATCGGAATCAATAACTGTTGTGTTAACGTATAAGCTGAATTAAATTCAGTTAAAAATTACACGATGAAGCAATTATCGATGCGCAACTATCCGTGTTTTATTTTTGTCAGTATCAGAGATGGCGTTGTGTTCGGATTTATATTTTTTGTGATATTCTTACTTTTTCACTTATTTACGGGAATTGCGTTATTTATACGTGTGATGGAGATTTATTATAATTATTGTATTTTTTCTTTGGAGGGGTGCAGAAATACGTTCACCAATTGTCCCATTTTCGACTGTTGACATTTAGTGTGTAAGAAAGAGGGGCAGCATTATAATATGTTTAAGAACAAAAGCAAAACAATCAGCGCATTTACATTTGATGTTTTTGAATTTTTTAAACTTTATCACAATATTGCTGCAGCTCTTTCAAAATATGAGAATTCGTTCCATACAAAATGTACGAGGAAAAGATTTTTTTCATAATTATTTTTTTGTGAATTTTTGCGATGTTGTAATAGCTATTCAGGGCGGAGACAAATCGAATAAATCAAAGATCATAAAAATCGGTCCAGCCGTTCTCGAGGTATAAATGGTGGAATTGTGAATTGGAAAACCCGACTTTGTTTTATATATTAAGATTACGATAATTAGATAACATTCCTCCGCCTATAATGCATTATATGTATGTAAAATATAACATTGTGAAAAAAAAAACAACTCCGAAAACAAAAGGTAAAGGGGGACTAAACGGAAACTGGCCTATATAGGGTGTAACAGAACGTACTTGAAAGATTTTAACCAGCGATTCCTGAGAAAATTTGGAGTAAAATTATAGACGTCATTATGCCGTCAGATGATCACACGTCGCAACTGAGTAGTCGGGTATAGCCTAGCGGGTCACGTGATAAGCACTCCGTCTTGATCCAGCAGCACGGTAACACACGAAACAGCGCGCGTATCACGTGATTTCATCACGACGGTAGGAGTGTGAAAAATACAGGTATTTTAATGTTATAGAAAAAATATCATCACACAGCAAAATTATATCTACCTTTTTACTCCAAATGTACTCCGGAGTGGCTAGTTAAAATTCTTCTGGTACGTGCTTGTTACTCCCTCTATATTGAAAATCTGAATTTGTTTACTGTTCCCATAATATGAAATTAATCATACATTATAGGAGTACTTACATCCGTTCTTACAAAGTCTTCACTTAGCAAGTATTTTTTTTACTGAAGGTCGATGGTAAATAAAGCCAACTCCAGTCAGCCTTGCCATCAATATTAAATCATAACATTTGTATTGACTTGCTAACTGTACTGCCTTTTCAGAAATTGTTCGAGAAATATCAATTCGTATAAAAATAATATGTGTTCGCAGTAAAACCAAGAATGACCGTATTACCATTGAAGAGATCCGAGAATAATGTAAGGCCGATCTAAGCGTAATGAATAAGGTGAAAAACGGGACGGTTTAGAGTGGATGGACAAAGAAATCAGGTGAGTATTTTCAACAATAACTAACCGTTTATTGTGCAGTATTTAATCACCAGCATACTGTAAATTTCGTAAAAGTATGGGTACCGCACGGATAACTAATTCCTCTGCCAAAGATCACCCCAAGTGGTTCACTACGTTTGGCGACTTATCAGGGGAGCCTGGGATCATGGGTGAGGTTTGTCAGGGTCGGGCCGGATCGAGAGAAACTGGTTGAGGGAGGCCTTTTGACCTATCCAGCCGGACTTTCTCGACCCAACGCCTTGCACTGCAATTGAACTCCTTACTTCCCGTAAAAAGACCCTCAACCCAGCAATCCCTGCGATCACGTAGGCCCTGAGGGAAATTATTTTCCTCAGGGCTTCCTGCGTGGAGTTAATGTTAAAAATAAATAAAAAAAGCCTCCAAAACTGACAAAAAGAGTTGATATTATGTATTTCAAGATAGAAACGGCAGATAATGGATATGTGATGTGCTTTTTAAACGACTTCGAAAAGGAGGAGGTTATCAATACGACGGTATTTTTTATTATTTTTTTTAATGTTTGTTACCTGAGAACTTTCGATTGGGTGAACCAATATTGAAGATTCTTTTTTTATTAGAAAGCTGGTGCTTTCCGTGTGGTCCCATTTTAATTTGGTCCAGTTCTGACAATGGAATTCATGAGAAAACCATATATGTCTTAAATTCGCATTAAGTACGTGCGCGACAAATGGACGAATAACTCAATATTACGCCAACAGATTTCGATGATTCTTTTTTTAAGTAAAACTTCTTTACGCACGCTCGTCACTAAAAATAAAAAATAAACAAAAATTATAACAAAACAAAAAACTACTCCAAAAAATGCACTAAAAGGAAAAAAATTATTCGTACGATTGTTATTTTTGGAGTCGGTGTCAGCCAAGATCTCCACATCTCACCTATAACTAACTATGTATGTAGTTACCTTGGCTGACACCGACTCCAAAAATAACAATCCTACGAAATAATTTTTTTACTTTTTAGTGCATTTTTTTATGTCGTTTTTTGTTTTGTTAAAATTTTTGTTTATTATATTGTGATATCGTGATGTTTTTTTATACTTGCAGTTATGTCAAACATTCGTAGTTTTTTATTGCCAGTATTCTTTTACCTGCGTATTTAACAAATGAATCCCCGTGGAGATGTATACATGATGTAAATCGTCCAGAGAAAATTAAAATGTACTGAACATCGTACACGTGATATTTACAATTCAAATTAATTTGGTGCCCGTTCAATTTTGCATTATTCTTGGAAGCGTTTATTATTTATGAACCGCGCGGCTGTAAAAACAATACAAGCACAGCAATCATGCAATACCTTTCTTGTTTATACAAAACCCAAATCAAATTTGATTCACATCAAAAAAAGTTCACATGAGCTATATTATTTTTTGTAGGTGTAGAAATGGGAACAAAAATTAAATAAATCACGGTCCGTGCAATAATAAATTAATCATTATTCGATGAGTGTTTCACTCGTTCTGTACAAATATAAAAACTTGTATTTCCAAATATAAAGGTAACATACAATATATGGATTGTGTCATTACTATAAATTACGCTTTATAAAAAACTCGGTCGCCGAGAAATTTAAAAAGTAAGTATTTTACTAAACTGTTGCCGTCATTGTCGCTTTTACTCCCACGAATTCTGGGTGAAAGGGACAATTGTACCTGAGGCTGATAATACCTAAATAAAATCATAAAAATCGAGGTTTTTTATTCCCCATTTTTCTCCTCCGAAACTGGGCCGATTTAAAAAAATTGTTTTACCAAGAGAATATTCTACGTCCATAGGTTTTTCTTTAAAAAAAACATTCGCTAGTTTGTGTACTGAACGTCTGTTGATATTTGAAGAGCCCTGACTTCTATTAGAAGTAACTTGTCCTAAAAAAACACAAAGGTTAGTGGTCGATATGTATATTTTACTAAAAAAAATTGCAGTAGTGTCAAAATTCAGATAGAAAATTGGGGAATACGTTTATATGGAAAAAAAACTCTTATTTTACTTAACACAAGCCGCCTGTTTTGATTGATTCACCAAAAAAACTTCGCCTAATGCGTGTTTTAAATGTTTGACGATATTTATCTATTATTTAAATGATTTATGATATTTTTTAAAGAATTTAATTTTCCACATTATAAAAAAAAAACCGCAACCGAATAGGGCTTCGATGGGATCCTACATCGTGATCTTCCTCTCCTTAGTTTCCTTTAAAAAATCCCTCTGCATAGCATCCTCAAAGATGACATAGGTCCTGAGGGAAATTATTTTACCCTAGGCCTCCAGTGTGGAACTTATTAAAAAAAAAAGTCACGGCAATTACCTACTGCTTGCATTTTCTAGGTCAACGCAATTATTTCATAACGACATTTCCATCGTGAGCTTTGGAACTTTTAGTTTTGAGCAATTTAACTGTCAAATAATACAAATGCCACACTTTTCCGGCTTAAATTAAAAGTGTTGCATTATTTACTCAGCGCCGTTCTGTGAAAAATCCAGACTATATCAAACAACGTCATAACTAAGGTTCAAAAGCAATTATAAAACTTTGTATAAAAACACTTTCAAATACTACATAATATATATTTGGATTTAATTACCATCGCGTGCAAAAGAACTGTATTTTTTTAACTTCTAAAAACTGTGATAAAACAATAATTATGATAAATGAAAAGTCATTTTAATGCGCTTAACCGCCTGCACTCGTAAATGATAATTATTTTTCTATCCTCGGCTATTTCTTACTTTCTTCTTTGGCCCTACCTTCCTGCGAAGACGGGAAATAAGAAGAGCAGAGAAGGGGGAAGAAAGAAGCGAAGAGAAGGGGGAAGAAAGAAAAGTAATTGAATAGAAAGCGCCATTATCATTATAATTTGGTACTTAGAGGAAAGGCCTCTGTGTTCATTTATTTCTTCCCCACGGCTAGGACTTCCGATCCCGTGAGGCAGGAGTTGGTTTTTAGGCGGTACAATAATAACTTTCTCAGGAAGTATAACCTGAAAATTCTTCAAACCCTGTATTGGATAATCCTTCATAAAAATTGCAGAAAAACTTTGAAGCACTCCCTTGGTGGAACGTTGATATACGTGTTTTGTTATGTTCGTATCGGCTTGACAAATAACTGAAATAACCTACCTATAAGTAACAAAGGCATTCATGAAAATTTGACTACTAAATTAAAGAAGTACTAATATAAAATAACAATAATCTAAATAATAACAGTTAAAAACCCACTACGCAGGTTTTTGCTGCTAAGGCCTGCGAGCGGCTTTATGTTCGGTTTAGCTTCGCCCAGTTTGAGTGTTGGTGACCATTTTATAAATCCAATAATAACTGGTTCCAAAAATAGCGGCACCTCGGATCCACTGTGATTCAGTGACAGCTAGTCACCGGGATAAAGAAACCGCGACAGGCAATGATGGAAAAATCCCCAATTTATGTAATATAAAATTCAATGAATAAAGAAAACTTTTTTTTTTAAATAATGACGTCATATGTAATATATGTATAGCAGCGTGATCCTATTATTCACAACTCTAAGCATTACCGTCAATCTTTCCATATCTGGAGGGACCCGTCCTCATGCGATCTGCTAACGTAAGTAGCGCCATCCTTAATTGATAATTGTAGACAATGAATGTATCTTTCTTATGGGTTAGTAGTTCGTTGTGATAAGTGTATAAATATCCTAATTTAGTGCATTAAAATTTTAACAGTCCGCGAACCCAAATTCCATAAAATATTTTTTCGTGCAAATCTTTCGAACAGATGATGACTATTAAAAATTGAGTTTTCCAGTACACTTTTGTATGTATGAATATCAAGTAGGCCACAAAGAACATAAAGAAATAGAAAATATGCAATGTAGACCGTATTACATAGCTCTCGTACATGGCAATTTCAAAAAGCTGACACGAAGAATTCGCGCGTTTATAAAGTTAACGATTTTTTAAAATACGTTTTTTTAAATCCTAAAAAAATGAGATAATCTGTAAAATATGGTTGGATGGATTGGCTATACATTGAGCACTATAACCAGTTTATACATCTCCATATTCAAATTCGGAGGCATAATTTTTTTTTTTTTTGGAGTGAAATTTCCAAATCGAACGCCCAGGAATATCGAGATCGCTCGGGTGACTAACGGTATACTATAAAAGCGATGTGTTGAGAATCATTAAAATAATAACATGATTAAACAAATATGTCCGTTTCATTGACGCTCTCCCCTAGGCATATAGGTGTGTTTTTTTGTGAGACTCCCGTGAGATTTACGAAAATCTCACCACCGTGCTTTCCAAATGTAACATTTTTTTATTCGTGGTTTCCGAAATTCAAAGCCAATTGTTGTCTAACCGCAACAACACTTCGTTTACCATAAGTCATAACCGGAAAGTGTCACGTGCTAACAGCAAAATTAATTTGACGTGAAGCATGTGACTAAATGAATGACAATAATGTGGATGTGGTTAAACAAGTTTGAATTTGTCTATAGTTGATCCAATTTCCTCTAAACATTGTGGAATGTAAATTCAAGTACTAGGATATCACAAGAAGAATCGGGAGGTCTGGCATGGTCGATCGATAAAACCCTATATCAATACGATATTGACCAAATCCGTCATTTAATGGTCAGCTATTAATATTTGTGAGCACTGTTTACAGATATTCCGACCGACGATTGATAAACTTTAGCGTGGCTTCCATAGTGTCATATTAGTTTCAGTTAACTATCAAACTATTCAACAAACTAAATTACTGGTTAATTTAATGAACGTGTTGAACTAACGCAGTTCTTAGAAATGAAAGAAGCCGAATACGCGATCCATGGACTTAAATAATGCATTTAAGAAGCAATCAAACGTAGAGTAAAATTAAGAAAGGGATGCTGAGATGGTTTGGGCATGTAGAGCGAATGAACGAGGAGAGGAGTGTAAAGAGAATATATGACGCAAATGTGAATGGTAGAAGAAGTCGAGGACGCCCAAGAAAGACATGGCACGACCTAGTGAATCAGATACATGAGTCGGCCATGTCAAGAGTCAGAATAATACAAGAGCATGAATGAGATATATAAATGTAAACGAGGCAAGGGGTGTGTGCCAATGCCGAGTTGTTTGGCGGTCCGCTCTATTTGCCTACCCTTACTGGGAAACGGCGTGATGGTTAGTTAGTTAGTTATCAATTTATTCCGTTCGATCTTTGAGAAACGAAAATGGTTGAAATATGAATAAAGACCTTATTAACTAATCAACTCCCATTTAGTGTCAAAAAGTAAATGCGGACTGCCCATAGGTATGTTGTGTATCGTAGTTTTACTACACACGTACAGATTCTCCTATGGATGGAGATTACATGGAATAATAGATTCTTATTATACTTCGCATATTACAATGCGACCGCGTTAGTCGACCTAACTAGAATCTGGCTGAAAGGTTTTTTTAACACGGCTTCCAGTCAACCCTGACCCAGAGCTCCATGGCCCTCTGTTGGTTCCCATAGGTACTAACCTACCTGCCATCTAGCGGAATCTAAGGACAGCTCTTAGCACTGCTGCCTGTGTCTAAAAGCTGGAAGCTTTTAGGTACACTGCAGGTACATATTAGGTTAGTATTTCAATTCCACGTTGCCAATTTATTAATATTTTTATGTAATTGCTTGGCATTTGACAATTCTTAGAAAATTCCTTCAATGTTGAGAGCGTATATCGATTTCTTATTTTTTCTCTCTGTCAATATCGGTATGGCTATCAACGGCGAAACTGTGCTAGGGGCATTGATATAAAATCATCGATCGGATATCGTAAAATTATCGAATTCACCATGCCAAAGCTGCAAGTAGGTAACATAATTATAATGTTCCGGCGTACGTAGACGTAGCCACATTGATTTTGAGGTGTGGGCGCCAGTAACAAAACAACTATGATCAAGTATGGCGACACATTTAAAACAGATTTAAATGTCGTATTGTGGTTTGAAATTTGCGGCACTTCTAAGGACTAGACAGTGACAGTGAGATCACCTTGATGATTTGTTGGGAAAAACAATTATGTCCATGTCCTGATAAACCCATTAATGTAATGTGTCGGTAAAGCCAATGTTGTGATTTTTCGGTAAACTCATTTAGGTCAAGTTTTCAGGATTGTAGATGTTTAATATGAATAACTAGCTGGGTTACCCGGCTTCGCTCAGGACAACATTCGAGAGTGTTCTGGAATGTTCCACAATGATGTTCCCGAATCCCTATTCCTGAACATTCCACGACATACTTCACCACTCCTTCCAGAACTTTCTAAAGCTCTATCGAACCTTCTAGAACTTTCCGGAACTGTTCTAGAAATTTCAAGAGGGCGAAACTTCCAGCCCTTATATCTTCAAAAGCATACCCTTTAGGTAAAAACGGGTACCCTTATTCTCTAGGGGGGATAGAGTTTCTGAGTTTTTGCGGTCCGCACGTGTTTTTGGACTTTCTTTTATAATATAATATATATTGATTATTAAGGATCCTTAGCAATGATTCATTTTAACTTGGGGACTTACGCGGTAAAGTATAAGATCCAAGGCTCTCGGCCCAACGGTTGGGCGTTTAAATGAGGTTTTTTTACATAAGCTCCACAAAGGAAAATAATTTCCTGCAGGGCCTACCTCATCTAAGGGGATGCTGAGTAGAGGGTTTTTTTAAGAAAGGAAGGAAAGGAAAGGAAAAGGTTATGTAAGATGGGTAGGAATCTGTCAGTTGTCAATTTTATCAGAAGTGACGGACGTATGAATCCATCCTTTCAAGTGCTGTGCAGGGCGATAGGTTGAGAGAGGGCAGTTGGAGTGGTCAAAGGGTCTTCCTAAACCGATCTCTCCCAATCCGGACGGCAACGCAGCTGGTTAGCAGGCCTGAACACACCTCACCTGCTAGGTCGCCAAACGTAGCGATTCATTTGAGGTGACCTATGGCAGAGGTGCAGATATGAGGTTATCCAATAAATGGTTCCCTAATTGAGAAGTATAAAAGAAAATTTATTACATTTCTATCGTTATTTGTACCTACTTGCAAAACATGGGGTTCCCATAACACTGGCGGCGCGGGTTTATTTCTCAGATAGCCAAATCCTCCTTCATTGCATACGAAACATTTCCACATTTCCCGGTTATAACGGGAGTAGAAATAATTCAAACAGTGTCAGGTTATTCGTCACCCAGAATATTTTCCGTGGGTCTTTAATTTTTTTTGTTAACAAACCACTCATTTTAATAGCACTGCAATTTTTGCTGGAATCGAAATTGGGAAATCGTCAGCACAACCATCGTATATTCGACGCTTGCAATGCCATTTCCATTGCAAACTTGATATTATTTTAATTAGGAATATTCTTTACTCCTACAATGTCATATTTTTCAATTCTTCAATAGTAGTATTAAAAATCGGACGATAAAGGGTAGCATAACCAGATTGATATAAAAAATTCTTTTAATTCCGCGTGGTGACTTGTGAATTCCATACGCTAACAGGCACATTCGACGTGATATGTTTTGATCAATGCTCCCATAATAAAGGATTGAAGAAATTGGAGATGGCCTTCATTCAGCAGTACGAAAATAAATCGACTCGTGACATTCATTTTCAATTTGGAAGGCGGGTATGGGTACCGCCGGCCGGGAACCATTTGCCCGCCGCCCCAAGTGGTTCGCTATTTTTGGTGACTTAGCAGCGGTGTTCGGATTCATGGGTCAGGTTTTTCGGATTTTGGCGGCAGATGCATCTGCCCATCTAGCGCGTGGCGGGCCGGATCGAGAGAGACTGGTTGAGGGAAGCCTTTTCACTCTTTCAACCCATCGCCTTTTACCGTAGTTGGAGGGATGGATTCATACGTCTGCCACTCCTGGACACTGAATATCCCACCCTTAATATATTTTTCCTTCCCAGAACTTCCTCTCCTCTTTCCTTAAAAAAACCCGTCCTGCAGCATCCTCTAAGATGACACAGGCCCCAAAAGAAATTATTTTCCTCACTGCTAAATTAAAAATCACGAATAAAGAAAATATAGCAAAAAATATATTTCTTCAAATTTAGTTAATTTGTGTCGTTTGCGCCGTTGTTTTAATTATATGAAAACAAATCACAAAACACCATTTATTTAATCAAAATTATCTACACCTGGTTTTGTGCTAATTGTACAGTTGAAAAATATGCAAAAATGATATCTTGTCTTATTTTTTTCACATTTAAAATTATGTTCCATGTCTCCATAACTCATGGTAGAATGCGTGTTGAAAACAAACCGTTTTTGTTGTTCCGTTTAACGGACGTTGGCTATCATGTTGGCTATGCGGACTTTGCTGACAGCAAAACCACTGTCTCAGGTTTTTCAGCCATGAGGTTCTTCTTCTCCCAGGGCCCCGTCTTCCCGGCAATCTTTCTCTGCATTATGAGATGCAAGATCTCATACTTCTCTGGATGTCTCACACATGTCCAAGATATTGAAGTTTTAGGATTTTTATATGTTTAATAACTTATTTTTCTTTATTCATCCAAAGCATAACATCTTCATTCGTAACTCTGTCCGTCAAGCTTATTTTAAGTATTCTTCTGTAGATCCACATCTCGAATGTCTCAAGTCGCCTAATTAGTTCTTCAGTAAGCGTCCACGCTTCCACTCCATGAAATAATATTGAAAACACGTAGCATCTGAAAACTGAACATTCGCATTCGTAATCCAAGGTTGAGATCATGAGTGCAGAACATCTTTTTCATGCGGATAAAGGTTGCACGAGCTTGCAGAAAGAAACAGCTGACTAAATTTTGAAAGACCAGTCACATTTCTGCTAGATATCTAAGAAACACTCTCATTATGTGGGAGATCTGTTTGATGTCTACTTAAACTTTACTTGAAATGACTTTGGCCGTGTTTAGTTGCCAGATCTGAATGGCCAGGTACTTTCCTACCTTCCTCCTCCCCATCTCCTTCCCCTCCCCTCCACCACCAACCTCACACAACATACCACAATTGGGGATGCCATAATCTCACTGGCTCCAGGCGGTTGGGAGCAGTTGGGACTCTTGTGCGGTGGTCACATAAAAACCATATTTTCAAATTCAAACAAGCGATAAAGTCACTACCAATAATATAATAGATATTTTACAGGACGACTATTTTTATTCTGTATCTGAAATAGGTAGTTATTCTTTGAATCCATGGAAACAAATTTTCTCTGTATATTTGCTCTGTGTCGGAAATATTAAACACATTCTTCCGACTGTAAATAAAATGCATAAACTACTAAACTATGGAGGGCATCTTGAAGTCTTAAAACTACTCTTAGAAATTACAGTACGTAACTTATAATACATTCTACCCTTACGAGTTACTACAAACTCACGACGTAAATTCATATTACGCTACTTGGCGGTTAGATAAAACGCGCATAATCACAATACCCCGTTTCGTGAACCACCCTCTTGTTGTTCTTGTCGTTTGTAGTCACCCTGTATTTAAATCCTTTAAGTCGCAACCAGAAGAAAACGCCCCCGACATTACCCGGGGTGTTTTGTCAAGCATTACGCCAAATTATACATATTTATTCTTCCTGTACATTTTGTTTTCCAACGCGAGAGAGTGATCGTGTTCCTCTGTTTTTAAAACACTCCGATAGGGGTTAGGGATGGGGGTGAGAATTGGGAGCGGGTAATACCGATCACGCTTCGGGGTGTCGGCAATATATAACTTTTGGCGGTTATCACTTCATGGCTATTGAGCACGGAAATATCCGCAAATAAAATGTGGGACGGGAGAATCTAGTATATAATTATCCCACACTCCTCTACGAGATAACGCCCAAATATTAATTTAGTTTTCTTTGATATTGCTCTTATAAGTTTAGACGAGGTGATATAACGGAGAAATAAGTATCGAGATATTACGGCACGCTAGGCTAGAGGATTTTTTTACATTAACTCCATACAGGGGGCCCATAATTTCAATCAGGGCATATTTCATCATAAGATGCCGTGTCGAGGGTCTTTTTTAAGAGTGGAAGGAGTGGACATGGGTCTTGAAGAGACGCATTCTGTAAGAGGGAGGAAACACAGTGCGGCAAATCAATCCACAGCCGAGTTGTTGAACTCAAGAACGAGTCGTTGAAACCACCCGTTGTCATACAAAAAATGAAACACACTTCTAGGTATTACCCAAATAAGATATTATTCTTGGCTAATTATTCCTTTCCAGCCAATCGCACTGCTAAACTTCGTCTATACTGCTAAAAATTTCTACAAATATCATGATCGATAGTGACTCAATTCGTGACACCAAAAATAGCAGAAGTCACCGTTCTTTTCTACACGAAAGCAAAAAAATATAGCTAAGAGGCAAATGGTTTACAATATCCTACTAGCTCAATGTTCATCTTGTTTATTTTGTATCTCTGATGTTTTATAATATATTTTGAACAAACACACCCACCACACATATGTACAAAAACCCTTCATGTGAAATATCATCCATCTCCCAGTGCATTAGATAGTCCTACCGGAACAAACAAGGGTTTTTTATGGTCGGACACTTCACCGAAAAGGTTCACTTAGGGTTTTTCTATGAAAGTGAGCAAAAGCTTCAAAAGGGTGCCATATTACCGACATAGTAAAAATATTGTATTGTAACATATTTGAAATGTATCATAGTTAGTCTGTGATTAGTTATTATATTGCTTTAGTTCTCTTTGGGCTATTTAGATCACATGGTCTCGTTTACGAGATGTGCCGAAAATAACTGAAGGTAGGTGTGCTTAGTCATTATAATGCGAGAGCCTGCGAGACAAAACCTAGCTTCCAGATAGTAAGGACGTCAGTACTCCTAAAACAATTTTTTGTAAATTACGATACGTTAATAAACAGTCACTGCGATCTCAAGAAAGTTAAGTCTTTTAATAAGCACAGTACGGGAGAATACTGGTCCAAGGTACCGATATATATGTAACTAATGTCTCTGGATGGGACATTTATAGATACTTTACAATATTATAAACTTTCATGGTTTTAATATTCTGAATTGAATGTTTGTGGTGGGTTTGTCTCGTGAAAAGATTCCCAGATGACAGGACACAGAGCACCACTATCAAGTGGGTGCCCCAGGGGAAGTAATCCAGAGGTATAACGAGGAAGACGTAGAATGGCAATGTGGAAGAGGATTGGAGGGGTGAGCACTAGAAATAAAAGACTTGTCATCCGAGAACAATCTAAAAATATAGAACAAACAATTTTATGTCTTTGTCTTTTTACAGTTATAAATAAAATTTCAAACCAACCAAAATTTTACCATCTAACGCAATAACATTGCACGCAAAAATTAGTTACAATAACCTAAAAATAACAGACAACGACTGCTGTCGTTGAAATGTCGAGACGCAGCGCCAGAACTTACCATTCGTGAATTGTTGCAGCGTAGAAAACAGATTTTCTGCTATTTATAGGAAGTAAAGAATACATTTTTAATCATATCTACGTAAAAAATCACACGACGTACAGAATCATGTCGTGCAGCTATGAAGCAAAAGAAGAATAGTGCAAGGTTACAAGGTGGCGCAAAAATCCTCAATCGATTTTCGTAAGGCAAAAAAAACTAACTTACTTATATCAACTTAATCAAAATAAATGGTACTGCTGATTATGTTTATTCGAACTTTTAAATTTTTGCCAGAGTTGATGCACATTCGGGCTCGTTTCACAGCATTTTCCATGACCTTTTCAAAATTTGTGGGGTTCAAATCTTCACTTCTCTTATCGGCCGTCGAACTCTGTGACTTGTTCGTCTAGACCCGTGACTTCAAAAGATCCAAAATACAGAAGAATGGAACGGTTAGATCAGGCGATCTTGTAGCCAGTTTGAATCGCCAAAACGAGAGTGGCCGGGAAACTCTTGATTCAGAATTTCCATTGTCGCTTCACCGTTCTGCTGTTACCACTTGTTCTCCAAAACCAATTCGTCAATTTGTGGCAGCAAGTGCCTTTGTGGATCATGGTTCAGTAACGCTTACCAGCCAAATTAACAGTGTTGCCGAGGCCTTCCACGAAAAATATGGGACAATCACTTTTCCAAACGCCACACCAAACAACGACTTTAAGAAGGTGGAAGGGCTCTTCGCGCATTACACACAGATTTGCAGTGCATCCAGTGCGATTTTGCTTATCGTATCGCAGTGTTTGTCCAATGATGCAATACGACCAAGGAATCTGTGACGAAATTCACCTTGAGTCAAAATCAACCACCGTATATTTTCAAAAGCATTTACACCGTTATTACACATTCTTCAGGAGTGTAGCAAACCACGGGCTGTCAACGTAGTCTGTTTCACAAATGTTAATGTCGAGATGACATATAATGCCGTTTGAAAAACGAGAGCATCTTCCGATATTGAGTTGATTTTTGCGTCACCTTGTGTTACATGGATGAATGGGCTTGTCTGTAGGCAGATACCATAAAAATTTATAAAATTAAAAACCATCTCTATCCCTTGTTACGGAGCGCCACAGGCTACAGTTTCCTGGAGCCAAGCATCTCGATGGGGGTTGCTAAGTCGAAAATACAATACCCGAAACTCCGAGGGAGAGTCCTCAGTCCTTAGTTCCTAGTCCTTAGGTCGTGTTCCGTGTTTTTCTACATACAATTCAGTTGGGTACAGTTTAGATACAGTATTATATCTCTGACAATAAACATAAAAGATGATTTTTATTCTTTACGTTCGTTATTTCTGCATTATTAAAATCTAAATCGTTTTCTGATGATCCGAATGCTGAATAATTCATTATTGAACTGAGGAAATTATAAAATGATTTCTAGATTAAAAAATATTCAAATACTAAAGTAGTAAATCTTTAATTTAGACTCGTTAGCATAAAAACATCTCCAAGATTATTTTTTAATTTAAAATTATTGCCAACAACCTTCGATATTTATAAACTAGCTGACCCGGCGAACTTCGTACTGCCTCAGAATCAATAACTGTTGTGTTAACCTATTATAAAAAAATATATTAAGTTAAAAATTACACAATGAAGCAATTATCGATGCGCAACCATCGTGTTTGGTTCTTGTCAGTATCAGGAAGGCGTTGCTTACGGATTTATTTTTTTATGATTTTCTTACTTTTCCACTTACTTACGGGATCGACGTTTCATTTTCTTTATACGTGTCCTTGAGATTTATTATAATTATTGTATTTTTCCTTTGGAGGGGTGCAGACATACGTTCACCGATTGTCTCATTTTCGACTGTTGACATTTAGTGTGTAAGAAAGAGGGGCAGCATTACGTATATGTTTAAGAAAGCAAAACAATCAGCGTATTGACATTTGACGTTTTTGAATTTTTGGAATTCACTTACCATTCACAATATTGCTGCAGCTCTTTCAAAATGTGAGAATTCGTTCCATAAAAAATGTATGAGGAAAAGAATTTTCTTTTTTCGTGATTTTTTTCTATTAAATTCTGCTATTCGGGGCGGAGACAAATCCAACATATCAAAGATCATAAAAATCGGTCCAGCCGTTCCCAAATCATAAATGGTGTAACTAACACGACTTTGTTTTATATTTTAAGATATGGAAAAAATAATCTGTTTTTTTTTGCAGTTGAATGGTTTTTGAACTCTCCGAAGCTGAAGATGGAAAATTCTTTGTGAAGGCTCATAATTTAAGTAGTTTTTGATAATTTTGCTTCAACACAAATAAAAAAAAAACTGTTTTATGGATAAGAATAATATATTGGTTACCAAATTGTATTTAAAAAACACTGGGATTTAATAAATTTTATATCAGCAGTATTCTAAAAATAATGGCATAAGAACTTTTCTCAATACATATTGTTTAATGTTAGTTTGAAACTTTTGACAATCACAAATGTGCAGCTGTCAAATCCAAACAATAAAGTTGACCAATTTGTTCTAAAGTTATTTTTTTGGAAATTCTAGCATTTGCAATAGACTATATAAATTTATATGATCGGTTTGAACTATTGGATAACATAGCCCTATTACTATTGGATAACATAGAACTATTGGATAACATAGCCCTATTACTATTGGATAACATAGAACTATTGGATAACATAGGGGAGAAATATAACCGTATAATATAAATACCTACCTTCCTTAAAATTGACCCATTCTTGATGTGAATATGGAAAAAAAATTGAAGACAATATTGTTGATTCTGAACTTGAAGCATGAGATTGACCAAAATGACTTTAAAATAAGACTCAGTGGCCGTATTGGTTAAGACGCTTGTCGGTAAGACGAGAAATCATGGATTTGTGTCCCAATTTTATTTTATTTTTCTATGTCTTGTTCTTTTTCTATTTTCGTCTAGATTTATTAATATTATTTTCTTCTTTAATCACTATTATTATAGTCCACTGTAACAACTACATAGTGCACTATAACAAAGTTCGTCTACTACAACAACCATGGAGAACTATAAAATCTAGAGTCCACTGTATAACAACTTTAGTTCACTATGAACAAGTGGAAAAATGTATAGTTAAGGGATTTAAAAATATTAAAGGGTCGTATTAATATTTTATATACCTAAAATTGATATTTTTATTTATAAAATACATGATAATTAATTAAGACGTTTACATATTATAATAGATATATTAAATCACCATACTAAGCGGCTGCCTGTTTCAAGCTGATCAATGGATGTGTAATAATAATAATAATAACATAGTATTTATATAGCGCGGTTTTGTGATATTTCACTTCAATTGCGCTTAATTATAATAAGCTTAAAATTAATTATATAGTGTTCCTTATGAGTCCTTACAAAATTGATTAAATAGTGTGAAACAAAGAATATACAGTATATACAAAGCAATTCCTAAAGAACAATATTAACAACAATAGTGAGTGCACATGAGAATAGATATTGATCCTATTGAAACAATAACGGTGCCATTCAACAAGTTAGTTACTTTGTATGAAGTCTAGTGTAAAAATACCTATGTAAACATGCTGAAAATCGGAAAAATTATAACACACCAGCAGTTAAAAACTCGCTTTGCAGGTTTTTACTGCTAGGCCCTGCGGGTGGATTTTGGTTCGACTTCGCCCAGTTTGGGTGTTGGTGACCATTTTGTAAATCCGATAGGAACCGGTTCCAAAAATAGCAGGTTCCTCGGATGCACTGATCCACTCAGATCCACTGTGATCCACTGATAGCTAGTCAACCCGCTCCGCAGGTTTTTGCTGTTTGGCCCTGCGGGCGGCTTTTGGTTCTTCTTCGCACAGTTTGGGTGTTGGTGACCATTTTGTAAATCCAATAGGAATTTTTTCCAAAGCAGTTCCAAAAATCGCAGGTTCCTCGGATCCACTGTGGACAAATTAACCGCGTAAGTATGTAATGTGTAGCCGCGTGATAGGTACTATTATTCACAACTCGTATTCACATCAAGTTTTACCTTCAATCTTTCCATTTCCGGAGAGATACTCAAATTTACAAATCCGTACTACTTATACCTGCCAAGGGTACATTCTCAAGCGATGTGCTAACGTAAGTGGTGGCACGCTTTGACGAATTTTTGCTTTCGAAACCGAATAAAAAAGTAGCTTTTTAAGAAACTTCAAGTACGAAGAAGAGAAAAAGACTTTTGTGAGAATTATATCGTATACATAATTATTTTTTCTAATTTTATATGTTTAAATACGTTCACACACCCACACATAGATATGTATATATTTTTAAACATATACGTGCACACATATACCTACACATATACTTATATACAAATACATACATATTCACACATATATAAACCTCTATATCAGTACACGAAACAAGCTACTAACATTATCACATTCAGATAAACACTTCATCGGGATAACAACCCCCATTTTTCAAAAAAATCCCTCGTTTACCTATTTGCTCTCATTTCTCCGTAGCTACATATATAATTGTTAGCAACCGCTTGAGCCTCCTAAGAGCCTTACACTTCACCCCCTAAATTCTTCCCCCAACTAAGCAGCGAGCAAACTTCCGCCCTGTTACGGATAATGTCTACACTGATAATTATTACTTTGGTGACAGTTTTATCAAGACCTCCCCTCCCCGTGTGGGTAGCCGGCGCAGTGCTTCAGTTGCATGTACATATATATGAAGGTATTACTTTGATTTGGCAGCTACTGACTTGCTAATTATCACGCCAATTCTTTGCAGGGGTAGGCAGGTAAGATGAATCGCAGCACAATTATATCTTTTGATTCATTTTCCTTCGTTTTTATGTCGTCACCACAGACGATTCTTAATCGCCTGGAGGCAGTGGAACTATAGAGCCCCGATAGTGATGTTGTGAAGCTCTGAAGGCCATGAAGCAAGCCCTGAGGAAAGAAGAAAGCACTGAGGAAAAGCCCTGAAGAAGGCCCTGCGGAAAATAATTTCCTTCAGGGCTTAGCCATCTTTTGCATGCTTTTTGGAGAGTCTTTAAGGAGAGGAGGTTTTAGTAACGGAAAAGGTATGAGGGGTGGGCAACTATCTAGAATGTCTAGGAGAGACGGACTTTTGAATCCATCCCTCTTGCTCATCGCAATTATCATCGTATAATATCGTATAATTATCATCGTAACACAGTAAATCATATTCTCCGTCCATTTACTTACTGTTCATGTCCAAACCACCTTATTGTCACTTTTTTAATATTTTCAACACATTTATTATGCAATTTTGAAAATTTTAACGAAAAACATAAATGACTTATTTTTTAAACTGTCATTTTGATTTTGACATAATCTTTCAAAAACAAGCCAGAATTTCCGTTATTATTTTTGCGGTGTAAATATCCTAGCTCATACCACAGAAAGTGAAAATCTCTAGATTTGATAATACACACTGTTTAAAAAAAAATATGTTACCAAATTATTAAATATAAAAACTTTCGACTAGTACGACCGTGACAGGTCAATGAAATTTGAAAAAGGTTGATCAATTCAGACAAGTAATATAAAATTAACCATACTTCTGACACATAAATACGTCCACAACACTTTTCTCCACACATCATTCCACAGCTCATACCTGTCATACATCTCCACTCCCAGATTTTTATAATGTAGCAATATCAAAAACACAAATTTTCCCGAATATACCAAAACATAAATTATTACCTAAGAATTTTATTCGTTGCTCACAAGCATTTTCAAATTTTTAGTTTTGACACTTATTTGAATTTCACTTTTTTGTAAATTCGTATAATATTTTACACTAACGCAGACAAATCACTAGATTTGTAGGATATTAAAGACGAAAATGTTTTGGTAACAATATGGATGTATTTAATAATAATTTGAACTTGACAAACTTCAAACGCCGCGGCCGTATGTGCGAACTATATTTACCCATTTCATGAACTATCGTAAACAACAATTTAATACTTTTTTCATTAATATTATTGTAGATTTGGGGGTTTCCACTTTTATTAGACTTATATTCTATGTTACCTATATTTTATTTACCTAATCCTAAATTTTATTTCAAATATTTTATATTACCTGTTTTAAAATTTCATGATTTAAAATTTCTGTTTATTTCTACACACACTTTCTCCCTTTTTATTATTATTACTCACACATTCATCATAAAAGGCGCCGCAACTGGACTCAAAAAGAAGAAGATGGAGAAATATGAAACTACGAATGTTAGAGGAGCGCGCTAGTATTCAAAGCGACAAAATCGATGCGAAAATTGTGAAAATATTTAATAAAACACGACTCGTTTAAATCTCGCGGGGGTTGTCTTAAACAGCATTTAAATAAACACTGTTAATTTTTCATGCATATAAGTTATAAAATAACTGAAACAAACGTGTTTATAATCATTTTTGGAGCATACTTTGCGATTTTTTTCTATCGAGGGAATTTTATATAACTTGCGTTTCGGCGCAAGGAACGTCTAGATATTATCTTCAAGAATAACTTATATTTTTTTAAGAGCTTTAAAACTTAACGTGTTTAAGGGAGATGTGTAAGAAATCGGTAGAAATTCGGGTAGGAACCGTTTTCATCTCAAGCGAAATTATCCACTGATATTATATGGATTTCGTGAATGTACATATATTATCACTTGTGTGAATAAATTGTAATGGTTGGACAATTTGGACATGTACTTATGACATTTGGAGGACATAAAGTTAATGGACAAATCTGATTGGATTAGGATTTTTTGATTCAGATGCAAGTTGTATCATTATATACTGTGTATGTCTAAATAAAGACATTAAAAAATCTGAATCCAATCAGATTTGTCTATTAACTTTCTGTCCTCAAAATGTCACTGTCCAGCCATTACAATTTATTAATGAATTCAATAATGTATGCTATCGACTACAAGAATCACTCGTACAGTTTTAACAACCTTACAATTTCTACGTAAGAACTTATCCCAACACAAAATAAACGTAAAGTAGCTTGGCTAAAGCTTATTTCGTGATACGTTTATCCCCTAGATGGATATTACACCCTTATCTTCATCCTTGTAAATATATAATGTGATTTGAATGTTGTATACGACAACAAAACTTTCTAGTCATGGCATTCTGGGACAGTTCCCAACCCCCTTAGCTTTCTCCTTACTCCATAACGATTAGTGACAGCAGATATTGTTGGAATCTTTTTCATGGTTCATCCCCTAAAAAAGTTTTCCGCGTTTGGCTCCTGCACTGTAAAAAGTGTCTTGAAGCGGGAAGTATCCGTGACAAGCCCCTTTCCCAAATAACCCCTGTCTTCCCACCTCATGTGCCACCAACCCCATGTCCTGCCTACCCATGGGTCCACCCCACACCCCCACACTGTCACTATTTATGGAGCAATATCAGAGATTTTATTGTGGCATTTTTTATTAGATTCGGTGAGTGCGGCGGTTGAGTTTGGATGGGAAGATATGAAGAAAGAGGAACGGGACAAGAAGATTTCCCCTTATTTATCCCTCCCCTATCGCCCACAGCGACCAACGGTCAGAAGTAAGCACAAAATGGCTTCGGAGATTTTGATATTAAGGATCAGAAAATATTATTACCGCAGAAGTTGATTTAATGAAACGTAATGAGATCAGAGAAAATCTAATTTCTTTTGGGACCAAGGGATACCAAATAAGGATTTCTTAATACGATATTATTGCTAATGATTTTATATTTTATATCGTCTAGGGACGACAAGCGGAGGTACTCGTATTACACGTAAATAATATTAAGTATGTATAGATGCCTGGTACCTATCTGGGGCAAAACACAATAAAAATTTCAAGAGTCGTGAAAGGTAAAAAGAAAAAAAAGTCAGATTTAGAAAAAAAAAATATTATCTCACTTCTAATGCTAACATTCCACGTTATTTTCACATAAATTTGTATTTTTTTTTTAAACTTTTTTTATCAACTCCACAAACAATACTTCTCTCGGGGTCTGTGTCAACTTCGGGAAGCTATTTGAAGGGTATTTTTTATAGAGATGATGGGGTGAGTTTCTGGGAAGATGAAGAAAGTCTTCATGAAACCCAAGATATTATAGGGAAGAATGACAAAAACCGGCCAACTTTCTTATACTATATACAGGATGTATCAGAGACGCACCCGTAAAGAGCCCTTCGGACATGCCAAGTATTTTAGTCGATTGGAGAGTATAGTAGTAACTAAACGCGTCCGAACACCATAATTTTAGTAGAGTGGGTTATTCAGGTCTATAGTGGATTCAATCCATTTCGCACATGTTCCTGCCGTTTTAGGAGAGTTCATTTGTAGACGCGCGGAAATGTGGCATTGGAGCGAAGATGCTACTTGATTGTTTATTTATCACTTGAGGTGACCTATGACAGAGGTGTTGGTTATCCAATAAAACTTTATCAATAGGTATTATCCATACCCGCCTACCAAATTTATTAATCTGTTTGTCTTAACGACACAAACCCCAGCAAAACAACCACTCTTGTAACAACGGTATAAAAAATATTCCTATAACATAATATATGTATGTAATTAATTTTAAATAAAAATATATATTTCTCACACAATCCAAATAATACAAGTATCTTAATAAAACATAATGTGGTTTTAAACACTTTAGACATATATAATTCAAGAGCATTATTAATGCATGGGGAAATAAGCATCGGAGCCCCGTGTAAATGTTTTGCGGTGCCTGCGCAAGGTTTCGCTATCACGAATAGAGTGGGGCATAGTGGGATATACAACCAATCTAGCCTAAACTTCTACAACCCTGTGAACTAAACTTCTCTTACTGTTTTGCCAAGCTTTGGTAACTAAAATTAGTAACGATTAAATGTGAAGCAAAGTGGATTCAAGTGATAAAATTTATCCCATTTTCTCTCTTATCAAAATCTAGAACAGTTTTAACGCTTATGATAACTACCTCAGTTGTCGAGGGGTAAGGCTCTTATCTCGCAATTCGAAGGTCATAGGATCGAAAAGACATTTTATTTAATTGTGTTATT
This sequence comes from Limnephilus lunatus, assembly GCA_917563855.2. Classification (NCBI taxonomy): domain Eukaryota; kingdom Metazoa; phylum Arthropoda; class Insecta; order Trichoptera; family Limnephilidae; genus Limnephilus; species Limnephilus lunatus. The sequence goes on from OU830599.1 coordinate 5,258,295, forward strand.
TCACAATTAATTCATTTAAAATAATATATAGTATATTTGCGGCACGTTCCAGAGTGGAAGATACTCTCAGTATCGCCCTGGTATAAGACCACCATTCAGAATTGAAACGTTGCTTGAAATGGCTTTAGCCGTGTTTGGTGACCAGATCTGAATAGCCAAGTACATCCCCATCTTTCTCTTCCCTATCTCCTTCCCCTCCCCACTACCTTCAGCCTCACAACATACCCCAATTACTATATACAAGGACTATTGTGCGGTATTCATATAAAAAAATGTCGGCTTTATTTTTGAACAATTAGGATACCGTAAAATCTGTGGACGATGGGTTCCACTCCGTTTCAAGACGAGAACAAACAGTGTCGATTGCAGCCTCTGCAAAACCTGAAGTTTTAACCGATTCCACACCCTTCCCACTCCCTCGATCTTTCGCCTTGCAATTTTTTTTTTACTCTACCCAAGAGACACCTCAAAGGTAATCATTATTTATTTATTTATTTTATTATTTTCATACATTAGGTTATAATAATGACGTATTGCCCATCTCACTAGGTGTGAAACACCTGTGTTGAGATGGCAATTTACAGAGTGGTTACAATCTATGATTTTGTTTTATTAATATTATGAACATGACAGGTTGATATAAAATATTTTTTTCTAAGTAATATACAATTCAAGTATGTTATATGAACATTGCAGTAGGTACATGGTTACATATTTACACACAGTAGGCATAAAGGTAAGAATGTTATTAAATACTCGTGATAGATATGTTTATTTGAGGTGATCAATGATTCTACTTTTAAATGCACTTTTGCTTTGAGTGTTTCTTATTTCAGTAGGTAGAGAATTGAATAGCTTTGTTGCATTATATTTAAAAGTTCTTTGTCCATAAGAGGTTTGACAAACTGGGATGTTAAAAGATTTTACATTTGACTCTCTTAGGGCTCTAGTGTTTATTCGTTCCTCAAACATGTGTGTATTTTTAAATTGGTGAAGCAGAATATTTTTTGAATACAGTTTTAGCAGGTTAGGAACATTTAGTGTCTTAAAAATAAAATCAGTGCTCGTTCTCAACGGGACTTTAAGAATAACCTTCAAAATTAGTTTTTGAATCTTTACTAAAGGCTCCAGGCAAGTATTTGTGGCACTTCCCCAGCTAATAATACCTCGGACTATGAAGTGTAAACAGCTGTCAAGTCCTGGATTCGAGAAATGTAGGAAGAATTTTTCAGTTACGTAATGAAAAAACTTGTTATACCTACGTTGGGAGAAATGCATTAGCCTAAACGGTGACTATGTTGAAAAATAAATATATAATTTTTAGGCTTAAGAATCGTATTTTAATTTCCTTTTTGCCCAATCTTGCTATTTGTTTTTGATCGTGTTTTATAAGCATGTGTGTATTACTTTTCAGCCTACCCTAGTAGTAACAATTAAGTACGAGGTAAGATGATTCATTTGATTAAAGTTACGTAATTTCTTGGCTTATCAAAATCTAAACTAGATTTTACGGTTATTATATTTTTATGTTTGTTTGGTTTATCAATTTCTGGCAGGAAGTTCACTTGAGACGAATATCAAGATTTTTATTTGTACAATGATGTTATTCAAAAACGACTAATTCTGAAGTTATTTCATAAATAAAAAATGAAATCATTTTTGCAGCAGAGTTTCTGGTATAACCATTTACCTGGTAATTTTATATAATTATTAATTATTACTGTTGGTAATGTCACAGAAACAATGATTAATCGAATATTTGCTTTCTTTATTTTGCTAAAAACGTAAGTGTGGTTAGTGTAATAATTTATTGATTGGCAGTTAGCAGATTTTAAAAAGGAGTGATTAAGTGCCACTTTGTTGAGTTGTCTGGTCACCGTGAATTTAATTTTGTTCCTCATATGCCAATGGGTCCAAATCCAAAGGGCTTTCACCAAGGGAGGTACAGTTTAACATACTTATCTTTTGAGTAGGTCAAATAAGGACCTACCGGTCTGAAGAGCTTAAAGATGGTGCATGAAATCTTTACTGATGACTTCACTAAATTACTAACTTTAAAGTTATGTCTAGCTGCATTTAATCTGTGAGCGGTCTAAATATCCTAAATTCATTAGGTTTTTCTTTTCAGGAATAAGAATGAAAGAATACTGTAATTTTTCCTATAAAAACTCAGCTTACGTCATATTAATAAATACTATTTTATTTGAATTATAATAACTTACACAGCGAAACTAGAATTCTAAAATTATCAGACAGAACTGATGTTATTTTTATTTAAATTTATTAAATGTTTAATTGTCAGCCCTGAATTATTGAAACTTATTTGCACTAACGTACCTGCCAGGCAAACTTGTAACAAAGATAATTTTAATTGTGACAATAAGCATAATACAAACTACTCCATTTATTCACCAATTATATAAGATATATTTGGTGTTGACAATTTCTCAAGTTTCAAAGGGCAACTAACTTCGATTCTATCTTCCGATAATTTTAGCTTTTATTATTTTTTTTATAAGAATCGTCTCTTTTAATATTCGAAACCTCATATCTTTGTGATGTAGTTTGTAACACACACAAATAATTGTTTACATGTATCTACATTTTAGGCTGGGTATATTACGCTTGTTTTATGTCAATGTCTTATTATCTAAATTGTATTAATTTTTTATTGGTACAATTTTATTATTTATCCTGTAATTTATAAAATCAATGTTAATGTAACAGCCCACCAGGGCATTCTTAAATAATAAAGAAATATTAATATTCCATGTGAAAATATAATGTGCAGTTACAAAACATTTCTTATATTGTTTGTTTTGTTCCTTGTTAAACTTGTGGCAAGTTACATGTCTCGGATCGTTATTGCGGAATGGGAAAAATACCTTTTGTTATGGTTGGTTTTATGTGTTTTCAAAATACACCGTAACTCAATTTTCTATGTTACTTGTATTCGTTGCTGACGTCGTTGAATATATGGCATAAGTAGGAATTAAGAAACCCAAAACAAGACTTCTACGACTAACTTGCAGCCAACCGCATAGTTCCGATGTCAAGCAGGGTTTGTTGTGCTGACTTGTGAAATTAAACTTTTTTTTAAATTTAAAATATAACTTTGGTTTTATGCGAGTTCCATGATTATTAGTGAGTTTCATAATTATTAGCGAGTTCCATGATTATTAGTGAGTTTTATTATTTTTTTATTTATTTATTTATTATTACATTTATTACATACAAGAAATAACAATATAAAAGGAAGCTTTGACTGCCCAACTAGGAAGGTTTCCCGTTTTAGGACAGTCAACTTGGCAGGTTGCGTGTACATAATTTCACATTAGTGGATTCAATAATAAATAACAATAATGGTACATATTGGGGGAGTTACTTAGATATTAGGTACAATATCGGATATAAGTTGTGTTATTCTAGGTATACAGCAGTAATAAACAATAAAATCCAGATAGGTACATGTAAAATATAAAGTAAAATCCAGATAGGTACTTGCAAAATATAAAGTAGAACTAAAATATAACAAATGTAAGAAAGAAAAATAATAAAAAAAAGATTTTTTTTTTTTTATGAAAATACAGTTTAGCAGTAATAAGCAATAAAATCCAGGAAGGTATATGTAAAATATAGAATAAAAATATAATATATAAATATAAGAAAGAAAAATAAAAAAGAAAAACAAAGAAGAAAATAAATTATAGGAAAATACAAATACAAAATCGAAGAAATCAACTCAGACTACGTTTTTTAATAATTTTTCGGAATCTGTCCTACCTAAGTCTAATAACCATTTTGTAATTTTAGTACCGAAGGATGATAATTCACACAGTTTCAATTGAGAGGGGATTTTGTTGTATATTTTTGGTCCCAGGTATGAGAAAACTTTTTGATAAGCCGCAGTATTGCTTGTTGGAATAGAAAGGTCGTTTCTGCTTTTACTTCTGGTTTGATGATTATGATCGATTGTTATCGTTTTGTTTTTATTTTTATGGACGCAGATTGTTATTTTTTTTATGTAACATTGTCGAACATCAAGCACCTTAAACTCCTTGAAGAGAGCGTCGCTCGAGTAACTGAAGGGTTTCTTCATAATGACGCGTAGAATGGATTTCTGTGCCTTCAGTAGCGGGTATAATGTTGTTATACCTGTTCCACCCCATCCAATGCAACCGTAGGTTATGACGGAGTTACAGAGCCCGTAGTATAATTTTTTAATGTCTTGAGTTTTTATAATTTCCCGCAATCCTATAAATATATAAATAAGCTTGCGCACTTTATTAGCTGTGTTTTCAATTTGTTGTTTCCATTTAAGGTGGTTATCCACTATTATACCTAAATATTTAATAGATTTAACACATTCTAGGGTTTCGCATTTACAAGTATGGTTATTATTTCCAAGGCTACACTTAATATTATGTATTGTGAGGTGATGAGGTGTTTTGGGTTGACCTGCAAGGGTAGCGCTAAATGTGAGATATTTTGTTTTTTGTATGTTTAGTGTAAGCAAATTAGTGTCCAGCCACTGTTTTACTCTGTTTATACCCGTGTTCGCAAGGTGGTGTGTTTCTTTCCAATCATCTCCTTCAAACAAAATAACTGTATCGTCAGCGAACGTGATAATTTTGCCACCAATGTGTTGGTTACAAAGTTCGTTTATGTATATAATAAAGAGAAGGGGCCCAAGTGTACTTCCTTGTGGTACCCCAAAAGTGTATTTTAGTGAAGTGCTAATAGCCTCGTTAATTCTGGTTTGTTGAAATCTATTAGATATATAACTTTCTATCCATTGAAAAGCTTTTCCTTTTATTCCTATATTTCTAAGTCTCTGTAAAAGAATTTTGTGAGATATTGTGTCAAATGCCTTGGCCAGGTCCAGGAAAAGGGCAATAGTTTTCTTGCCACGGTTCATATTCCCTGCAATAGTTTCAGTGAGACATGCGATGGCATCATCCGTTCCCTTACCCGACCGAAAGCCGTATTGGTTTGGACTTAGAATGTTATGTTCCTCCACATATTCGTTTAACCTAGTTTTGAAAAGCTTTTCAATGACTTTGGATATCGCGCTTAAAAGTGATATTGGCCTATAGTTTTCTACAAGAGATTTAGGTCCACTTTTGTGAATTGGGACAATAATTGATTTTTTAAAGTGAATAGGAAATATTCCTGCTGTAAAACTTAAGTTGTAAATATATGATAGCGGAGCAGAAATCTGATTTTTAATTTTTTTTAGTATTTGTGTATTTAGACTATCTGGACCCTTTGCATGTGTAGTATTGAGGCTGTTGATAATTTTTAAGACCTCTTCTACAGTAGTTGGTTTAATATTAAATGAAAAAGATTGTTCCTTAGTTTCAATTGTCGATGCTAAAGAGTCTTCCGTTTTCTGGGTTTCTAATAAGATTTTATTTGCTAGATTTGACCCAACAGATGCAAAATATTGATTAGTGTGACATGCAATTGATTGATTGTCAGTTATAATGAAATTTCCGGTATTTAATTCTGTTACAGATGCACTAGTATTTCTTTTACTTTTAGTTATTTCTCTGACAACATTCCACATGTTTTTGCTGGAATTATCCTTATCAAGTAAGAATTTATAATAACGCTCTTTACATTTGCGAATAACGGTTTTGCAGATATTACGGTATCGGTAATAGTTTTGCTGTTTAGTGGCGTTCAATGGGTCTCGTTTAGCTATTTTATGAAGGTGATTTCTTTTGTGTATAGATTTAACAATGCCGTTTGTAATCCATGGTGTGAGATGTATTTTACTATATGGAATGCGTTTAGTTATTGTGTGTTTTGTTATGATTATATTGATTTCATTAATAAAATAGTTTAGAGCATTGTTAACTTCAGTCTCTTTGTAAACATATTCCCAATTTTTATTATTAAGATCATTTAATAAACCCTCATAATCGATAATCTGTTTGTGATTAATTTTATGTTTTTTGGGTGTTGAGTTTGGGATACTGATTGCAGTGGTGTAATGATCAGTGATAGTATTACGTATTACAAATGCATTTGAATTTGTTATATTTCTGGTATATATATGATCCAAACATGTGCTAGAGCTATCTTGTACCCTAGTTGGAGAATTAATATTGGAAATAAAGTTACTTTCAGCCATAGCACAAAAGTAGTCGTCGGACTGCCTATGCAATACTTCTCCTATAGTATTTATATTCATGTCCCCGATCAGTATATATTGTGCATAATTCTTAGTTTTTTTTTAACTCACCAATAAGATTATCCAGGAAATCTTGGATGTCATTGAACGATGGTGATCGGTAGATAGCTAGGATACCTAAATTCTCATTAATGTTGATTTTTAAACAATTACACTGATTTATGTTAATTTCTTGTACTAAGGAATTTAATGTGATGTCGATATATACTACTATTCCGCTATTTTGGTTAATATGCGATGTTGTATGGTATTCGTTATAGCCTGAAATTTGTTTGGCTATGTATGAATCATTTAACCTGCATTCAGTGAGAATTAGTACATGGAACTTTACCACAGATTTTATTTCTTCTAAAAATATAAGAAAATCATCCAAGTTTCCCATCGTTCTAATATTTTGATGTACAATATTAATCCTATTTGATTCCCAATTAAATTGCATAAATTTTTTAGTGTTTGTTAGTGTTTATTATTAGTGAGTTTTAAGATTATTAGTGAGTTTCATGATTATAAGTGAGTTCCATGATTATTAGTGAGTTTCATGATTATAAGTGAGTTCCATGATTATTAGCGAGTTACATGATTATTAGTGAGTTTTATTGTTATTAGTGAGTTTCATGATTATTAGCGAGTTCCATGATTATTAGTGAGTTTTATTTTTATTAGTGAGTTTTATGATTATTAGTGAGTTTCATGATTATAAGTGAGTTCCATGATTATTAGTGAGTTTCATGATTATAAGTGAGTTCCATGATTATTAGCGAGTTACATGATTATAAGTGAGTTCCACTATTATTAGTGGGTTTTATGATTATAAGTGAGTTCCATGATTATTAGTGAGTTTTATGATTATTAGTAAGTTTCATGATTTTTAGTGAGTTCCATGGTTATTAGTGAGTTTTATAATTATTAGTGAGTTTCGTGATTATTATTGAGTTCGATAATTATTTGTGAGTTCCATGATTATTAGTGAGTTTCATGATTATTATTGAGTTTCATGACTATTAGTGAGTTTCATGATTATTAGTGAGTTTCATGATTATAAGTGAGTTCCATGATTATTATTGAGTTCCACGATTATTAGTAAGTTCCATGGCTATTAGTGAATTCCAGGATTATTAGTGAATTCCATGATTATTAGTGATTTGAGAGTACAAAAAATCTTTAAAAAGGTACCTACATCACACTTATTTGAGTCTCACCCCATTCCAAACGTACTTTTCTTCCGGATTCCCCTTCTATATAAGTATTTCATTTTTTCAACTATATTCTTATAAACACCTCATGATTGATGCGTAAACTGTTGGAATACAATTTTTAAAGTGTGTGCCATCTTGAATATTGTTAGCTTGCAATTTGTGATACGCATTTGGTGTATTAATATGAATGGTTCACGGAAACCAGTAGGTCTGAGAATAGTGGACCTCGCATCCGTAAAATTATGATTCTAATTTTAAAAAAAATCAAAACCAAAACTTCCCTTCAAATCAAAAGATTTGTAAGTAGGTACTTAAATATTTTTACCTACTTAAATTTAAACCACATATTTTATGAAACTTTTTTAAATTTCAAATAAGGAATTAAACAATCTGTCCAAAGAAACATCACAAATTCAATGATAATTATAATTATTTTTTCAAACCTTCTTCAGGCAGGTAGATACCAAATCTAATGTTTAAAAAATGCGAATAAGAAAGTACAAATTATCACGAAGATCATAATGGCCACCATTTTGAAACAGAACCGAAACGTACAAACATAATTTACAGACAGACGAAATGCAAAAAGGTCGAGAAAAGACAGGGCTTCGCTGCGCTCTACCCTCATTAAGTATTAATGACGTTGTAAGACTGCGCATCTACATAGATTTCGAAACACTTAAAAAATAATTCATGACCTTTTTATTGACTTCGCAACCCCTAACTACCAATTATTACTGTCCCCTGTAACCGCCGCCCTCCCCCCAAGGGGACTATATCTCCCACTTTGGAAATCTCTGCTCTAGACAAGCAGTTGCACATTTCGACCAATGATATTCTGATATTCCTCTCTATTGTCGCAATTCCTTCAACCTTGTTTTGTTTACTACACGACGCTATGGTTTTAAATTGTTAATAAATTGTGTTATTTTTAAGATATTATGTATGTATATCTACATTTGCTGAGTCAAAACGGTAATTTCCTGAAATAAATGTGCCTAAAAATCCCTCGCTAGAAAAAATTCGCAAAAAATTAATAAAAACACATTTTATGTTATTTAACGTGTTACGAGTAAAAGAAAAAAAATCACAGTTTTTTAAATGCTACTTATGAAGCCATGTGAATTCATGCAAAATCATAAGAAAATTATGTGTTTTTGGTTTAAACATTTGATTGCTTACAAATATTAAGTATAGACACTTAAATTCTGCGAGTAGAACATATATCTTGTATTGGAGTACTTTTTTAAAAATTAAATATCAGGCCTATTAAAAAATACTTTCAAGTGCCAAAATCTCCTTCTAATTAATCAATTTTCATATAAAGTTTTCTTGTATAATGTGGCAAATTAAGTTCTTTAGAAAATAATTGAAAACATTTAAATATCTGTGCCTGAATTTCACAAAACAATGCAATTTTACACTGTTTTTTTCGACATGAATCGAAATGGGCAGCGTTCAACGAATTTGGAATTGAGAATTAAACCAAATGACGTCCGCATAAAGACCATGTGCATTTTGAATGGACATCCCCAGAGTCTAAGTCGCTTGGTTCCATGAATTCGATTTAAATTTCCTTGTTATTAAAATAAACGTAAGAAAGGAGTTAATCAAACTCTAAAAAACAACTCTCAAATACCTTCACCAACCTTTCCAAAAAAGTCAAATCCTTTCACGTATTTTTAAATCCTTTCCAAAAAGAGGCAGAGCCCTTCCGATTTCATGTTTTTCAAGGACTAGTGCACCACCTTACGACATTTGCCAAGAGATTTTTGCTCTATTTTAAACGAGTTATGTTTTATCAAATATTTTCACAATTTTCACTTAATTATTGCCGTTTTTTTTAATATTAGCTAACTCCTTCTAACATTCGCATTTACGTAGCTACTTTTCAAACCACCTTCTTCTTTTTGCACGTTTTCTATGGAGCCTTCATGATATTATAATACATTCGCATTATCTTTTGAAAAACCCTGGACTTCATATACAACTTTACTAAATAAGATGTATTATAAGTAAATAAATCTACCCTCGCATTCTTTGCCAACTTATTTCTTATTTCTCAGCGACATCCCTGACATCTCTCGGACAAATAAAGTTTTAATGCGTCCACGAGGAAACCCGATGAATAAATGAAATTATTCTTCGTTGATGAATAAATGAAATCGAAGAAGTGGATTACTTATTCATTGGGGATTCCCATAGTTTGATCGCCGGGAGGGGACGACATTTAAATATAGCTCCGTCTTACTTTAAAGGTCATTTGAATATATTTCGAGAACAACCTGTCGCTGAATAATGTAAGCCGGCAGTAAGTTCCAACGAAGGCTTTATGGAATTTTCTTTGAAGGCTTTGTTAAAATTCGAACGGTATTAATTTATTGGGTTCTTTTAATGTTGACTAGTGGCAGGCGTTGCCCTGGCTTTACACAGAGCTTTTCGAAATCAGACTTAGACCGTGGCCTTCCTTTTGTTTGGAAGTGTGTAAAATTTCATCAAATTCGAAATAAAACTGTAGATTTGATAAAAAAAAAACACAGCCGCACCAGGACACTTCTTTATAAATAGATTAATAGATTATATATAGCTGATGTAGTCTGAACTGACTGTATGCAGAGTTTTTGGAAATCTGATGTACATAATAATTTTAATCTTATTTTGAACGTGAAGTATGCAAAATTTCATTAAAAAATATCAAAATACTGATTTATGGAGTAGGATCATAGACTATATTTTGTACGTCCGTGAGTAGGATATAGTGAAGGGGTCATGGACAGACAAATAGATGGACCTGCCCTAAGTGATAAAAGGCGTATTATTTCCCCCTCCCATTGGAACCATTTTATCGGAACCGGCTGGGCTTGCGAGAGCCTTGCGTGAATCTAAAAAATGTGACGTCATCATTCTTGTCCGGACCAGTGTCGAGCTCTCATCGGTATATTTTTCTAATAATGGTGACCTCTATTATTAAAACATGTAAAAATAGAAGTGAATAAGATAATAAACCCAATTTTCAACAGTATGTATATTAACATATCCTGATAAAGATAACATTGTTATCGAAACATGTAGATATTGTTTATAATATAGCGGTGTATACAAAGTGATCTGTTATTCATTATATGTATAATTAATGACGCCACAAAGTAATTTTTTTGCGAAGTTTGAAGAAGTTAATTTAATTTATTAAAAACATTATTTAGTCTTCCGACGGTTCCACCCTAACTCAGAAACAAGTCATCTCAACACCTCGTTAAAAAGTCATTACAAAAAACAAAAAATAGTCCATAACCTAACCAAACATAAAACTTTTTTTCATCACTTTTAAAGACTTTTCAAAGGAGGTGTTGAGTTGATTTCATTCTGAGTTGTCCGGTCACCACATCCGATACGTGTCACAGTGGAAGTAGCCTCAGTATCGCTCTGGTGAAAAACCACTATTCAGAATTGAAAAGATGCTTGAAATGGCTTTAGCTGTGTTTGGTGACCAGGTCTGAATAGCCGGGTATTTCCCTCCTTCTTCTTTCCCATCTCATTCCCCTTTCCGCTATCTTCAACCTTCAACCTAACCTATCCTTCATCATTTGGGGATGTCATGGCTCCTGAGGTTGAAAGAAGTTGGAACTCTTTTACGGTATTCACAAAAAAAGAGTGTGCTTTTAACCATACGACTGAAGTAAAACTTCATTAACTTAAGAATTTAAATATGACATTGGGGCGACATATGACCATGGGGTGACGTGAGACCTTGGGGTTGGGGTGACCTACGACCTTGGGTTGACCTACGACCTTGGAGTGACCTACGACCTTGGGTTAGTATGTACGCCTTACCTTAGTTGTGCAGTATTTACGCCTCGCCCGATCACCGTTCGCATCGATCACCGTTCGCATCGATTACCGTTCGCATCACACTTTTCGTAACGCATTCACCAGCTTACCCTGCAAGTCGAGCGTGCGTAAAGAAGTTTTACTTCAAAAATAAAAACGAAACAAAAAACTAGTTTAGTACGGTAGAAATATGATACCATTAGAACAAAGATAATAGAATACGTTAGAAGAATGTTATGTAGTGGTAGGAAATATGTGAGGGAAGGAAAATGGAAGACTTAAAACCAGATCTATTTCTTTCCGACATTCCATCCCTCTCTTCGTTTAACCCCTCAGGCTAATTTGTTCGCTTTTTGGAACAACTCATACAGATCTCATAGAATTTTTTTTTTCTAACTATCATTGTGAGAAATACGATCTAAATGGTGTTAGAAAGAGAAAACACACGTTTTTTATTCAAATCTTAAAGTATTTATAAATAACAAAATAATTAAAATGTAATAGTAGTGCAATTTCTTCACTTAACTTCACAAACTTATGCCGTCCATTAACAATCTAACAATAATAGGAATAAAAATAGCCCCATCCCCTCAACATCCCCATCAACTCAACTCAACTTAACTTAACTCAACTCAACCCAACTCAACTCAACTCAACTCAACTCAACTCAACTTAACTTAACTTAACTTAACTCATATCGATTAGAGTTTCACCATAGCGTTTCATATTCATATAGATTAGCGTTACACATTCATTATAGCGTTTCATATTCGTTATAGAAGTTTTACTTCAATTAGCGTTCGCATATGGTTCTTTTTCGTAACATATTCATCATTTTACCCCCTAGTGTCGAGCGTGCGTAAATAAGTTCTACTTCAATAAATAGAAAACAACTGAAATAAGTTTACTGTGCTCTTATACAATGATCATTTGAATATGGTATTATCAGCTGGGGAAGTGCCACAAATACTTGCCTGGAGCCTTTAGTAAATATTCAAAAACTAATTATACAGGTTATTCACAAAAATTTTCTAACCTGCAAAAATTGTATTAAAAAATGTCGTGCTTCATCATTTTAAAAATACACACATGTTTGAAGAACGAATAAGCACTAGAGCCTTAAGAGAGTAACGTGTAAAATCTTTTAACATCCCAGTTTGTCAAATCTCTTATGGGCAAAGAAGTTTTAAATATAATGCAACAGAGTTATTCCATTCTCTAGCTACTGAAACACGCCAACCAAAAGTTCGTTTAAAAGTAGAATCATTGATTACCTCTAATAAACATATCCATCAGGAGTATTTAATAACATATTTACTTTTATGCCTACTGTGTGTACATTTTGTAACTATGTACCTACTGCAATCTTCTATATATATAACATACTTGAATTGTAAATTTAAAAAAAAAACTTTTATATCAAGCTGTCATTTTCATAATATTTTTCATGATACTACGTAAACAAATTCAAAGATAACAGCATTCCTTCATTGGAGGAATCCAGTGGTTCCACCTACTACAAACACATCACATGCCCAAAGACAATACTCCTACTTAGGGCCTAAATTGTTCAACATCATACCCGATGCATGGAAACTGAAAAGTGCAAGCACTTTTCGGAAATGGGTTAGCAATTGGCTTCTAGATATGGGGAGAGTCAAGAGCGAACATATGCTAACACAATCTCACATACCTAATATGTACTAAAAAGTTTATGATATTCAAAAAAAAAAAAAAATCTTTTGCTCTGTTTTTTTATCCTTTTGATATAACGACTGTTCTTTGATTCTTGTAAAATAACGACTAGGCATTTCAAAAATAAGTCCTGAAATTCTCTATATAAATACGTAGGAAATTCATATGTCATGTCATATGTCTTTTCTGGTTTATAAATGGGTTATTTCTATTACTTACTTATGGTACTTATTAAAATTAAATAGTCATAAATACACTGGGAACTAATATGTCATATATTGATAAATTATAAATATAAATGTGTAAATTCTAATATGCAATTGTTAATGTTCTCCAAAAAGACCTCGAAAGAATTTCAAAATTGTGATCCCCCGAAAGAAGCTATTTACCTATTCTGAATGCAATTATTGATGTAACTAAATGTAGTAAATTTAAAATATTATATCTAAAATAAAATATCTGAAATATAAAAATCCACAGTTCCGAACTCCTGCAACTTGCAGTGGGAGGTACTGAAGGTACTCATACCATCGAAATAGCGCGCTGCGGCGCATTGGCACTCGAAACATACTAAGGTGTTATTAGAGATTATTATTGCAATTTTGTAAACCCATGATCACCTTACTTTAAATTTTTGTTGTATATATTTTTATATTATGTTTGTATTCTTTTTTATCGTAACTTATTGATAACACATATCTCACTGTACGTAAATTTTTTTTCTCTTTAAAAAATAGAACAAATAAAGTGACGTATATAAAAAAGTTACGTATATAAAAAAATATATATATATCATTTGTCATATATTGGGTATATAAATGGTTTCTTTCAAGATATCCTATGATATCTTGAAAGAAACCATTCCCATGTTAAAAATATTATGAACTTAATAAACAATTTGGCTGTCCTGAAACGGGTATCCTTCCCAGTTGGACAGACAAAGGATCATTTTGTAACGTATTGTAATATGTATGTATATAAATAAATAAATAAAATAAAATAAAAAATAAAAAATTCTGTAAATTGCCATCTCAACACAGGCGTTTCACACCTAGGGAGATGGGCAATACGTCATTATTATAACCTTATGTAATATTAAAATAATGAAATAAATAAATACCATATCAACTGTCGTTCCTCCAGCTTACTGTTTATGTCCGTGACACCCAGGCTACCACGAATGCGTGAACTTTTAATCTTATCTTTTAGTGATACTTCTGCCAACCATCTAAACATTTGCATATCTGCTGTTTCGAGTTGCCTATATTAGGAGTTGTACATAGTATGAAAAATATGCCCGAGGTCTGAGGGGTTAAAACTCTCCTCCACTGAATTCTTTCTGAAACTGCACTGGAAAATGTAGGATAGGTGAGGATAGGTAGGAAAGGAGGGTTGTTTTACATGACAATGTCCTAATGTGGTGAGCCCGAGGCCCGAGGGTTTGGCAGAGGGTGCCGTCTCGTGTTCGAAGGAAATACATGGCTTTTGCAGGTGCACCTAAAATCCTTTCAACGTACTCCTACAGGCAGGTATGCCTTACTTTGGTGGAAAACTTATTCCGTCGACACATAAAACACTGATGAAAACAGCTATGTGTTGGACGCGTCTGATCCCAAAAAACAGTTCTCAAAGTCTAGCAAGGACGCCTTAAAATTGCCAACATTGATACGAAATACAATGAAATTATATGGTCTAACATGGTCGATTGATAAAACCCTATATCAATACGATATTGACTAAATAGGTCATCTATGGTCAGTTTTCAATATTTTCGAGCACGATCAACGATTGATAACATATTCCGACCGCGATCGATAGCGCGGCCTCCGTAGTATCAGATAAAAATTTTGAATAATGTCGTTCGTTATGCAAAATTACTGGTTTATTGGACGGATTAACTAACGAAACTCATATGAAAGAATTCGTATTCGCGATCCATAGACTTAAATAATGCATAAAAGATGCTATCAATTTATTTCGTCAGTTCTTTGAGAAACGAAAGAGGTTGAAATATGAATAAAGACCTCATTAAGTAAATTACTCCCATTTAGTATCAAAAAGTTAATGCAGATTGCCAGTAAATATTTGGGTTAGTATTTCAATTCAATATCGCCAATTTATTAATATTTGTACGCATTTTATTTTACGTTTGACGCTTTAGGATGTGAATTCATTGAAAAAGCTTCAGTGTTGCCAGCGTACATCGATTTCTTATTTGTTCCGTTTCTAAGTCGGTTCGGTTGTCAACAGCTGGTATATCGATATAAAATCGTCCGAAGTTACGCCTATCGATCCGATATTTTAACGTTGTCGATCTCTCTATGCTTGGCAGCTGGCAACAGCTTCGTTTGTTGTTGCGTTTCTTCTTAGTTGTCGATATGGTAGTTCTAGGTCCCTGGGTACCTAGCATAGTCGATCGGTATAGGTTTTATCGAAAATGTCGGTAACTTGAAATTGCTCCCGAGCACGACTGCAGGCCGCTAACGAAGATATAACAATTCACGTCAAAAAAAATAGGAACCCTTAGTCGTTGTGAACTGTTATTTGTTCGTTAGCGGCCTGCAGTCGTGCTCGGGAGCGATGACAAGTAACCGACAATTTCGATAAAACCTACATCGATCGACCATGCTAGGACCCCTGGGATTGTTGTACGATCCAATATTCATATCTATCAAACATAATCAAAGTAACTTGAAAAGTTTCGTTTCTGAATGGAGGTCTTTCACAAGATCCATACTGAGAATGTTTTCGTGTATATATATAACGAAGCTACATATTTCGAATTTCGTTTGATTTGAAAAACCTAAGCCTTGCAAATTTAATATCGTTTTTTAACAAAAGCCTTGGGAGTTCAACTCAAATCCAATATCAATGGCTCTTCACTGTATGCAAAAACAATATTATGTATGAAGGGTTTAGTCTACTCGTAGTTTATGCACACCTAACCTAGAAAATCATTCAAAATAAATGGTTAAAAAAATATGTTTCCAAGTAATCTTTTAATATATTTTAATCTAATTAAATCCTAAATTTATCCTGTACAAAAAGATCAGGAGAAGAAAAAATGGAGTAAAATAATGTTTTTAAATAGTAAAATTTCCAATTGTACAATAGAGTAGGTACAAGTGGAATTCTGCCAGCATTTTATGCAAATAATAAACTAAACAATTAAATGTCAAAAAACCGGAAATATGTCATTTTTAAATAAAATTTTAGCCGTATTGACTCTTTTCCACAAAAAAGGATATATCAATTTCGAAAGATTGTTCTTTTATCTGGTAAAGTTATGTTTTAAATTATGAGAAAATATGTTTATTTTAGCATAATAAGGTTATACCGTAGGTCGTTGGCAGATTTGTTAAATTTTCAAACAAAATTTTGTATTATACAACACACATTTCAAATCAGATAATCATGCAGTAAAATAAATCAATAAATTATCTGGGAAAGCTCTGTTTCAGAATTTACATTTTAGTTTAAATAAAATCATTAAAAAAAAGATCCGCGCACGTGTTTGGTGACGAAAATACTTCAGTTTGTCTATTTATTTACGGTCTTAAAAACTAATATATTTAAGATTTTTTTAACATTATTATTTTGCTGCAACAATTGAAAAACTATAAATACTTATAAATAAAAATAACCACTAAAAGTACATAATTTTAAAAGTTATATCATCACGCCTTTCAGCATTTTTGAATGTAGGTAAAAATAAAAGCAAATTTTGAATGAAATAAAATCCATGTTGAGATATAATTTTAAAAAACTGGTACGGATTATAAATAATCTTTCTTATTGGAACCGTCCTGTACGATCGTAAGAACATCTTTCGATGAAATTCGAATTCTCGTCCGCTGGCTGGTATAATAAGTTTGAAGACTTAAAAAATTAAAATTGTGGAGTCTACAAATTGAGTTGTAAAGAATGTGGATTTTTATATGTGGATAAAACTTCGAGGGTCTTTGAAATTAGGATATGAGGCGTTTAAACAATGATAGTTTCTCTGAGTTTACTAATCATTTATTAGAGACGAATCATGCTTTTGATTTTAATAATGGAATAGTGTTGCTACACTGTAATGTTCATGGTATCCACTTAGACACACTTGAAATTTGAGAAATTAAAAAGAGCATTAAGATCAGTTTAAATATTATTAAAAACCTGTTATTAATTTGTTGCCTTTGTAAATTAGCATATTGTCCCTTTTACCCCCCCCCCCCCTACCCACTTCCGCCTATTCATGTTGGTTTTTTGAACAATAAAACTAAGTATTTTATTAATTTTGTATGTTAGATATAAGTGTTCTTGATATATACATATTACATATTAATTTAAAAAACAAAGTCGAGTAAGTAACACCATTTATGACTCGAGAACGGCCTGACCGATTTTTATGATCTTTGATTTGTTGGATTTGTCTTCGCCCGAACAGCAGAAAAACTAATAAAACCAGGGAAAAATTCACGAAAAAAATTAGCATGTAGCAATATTGTGATAAATACAATATTAAATAGTGAGTTAATTCCAAAAATTCAAAAACGTCAAATGTCAATGCGCTGATTGTTTTGCTTTTGTTCTTAAACATATAATGCTGCCCCTCTTTCTTACACCAAATGCCAACAGTCGAAAATGAGACAAACGGTTTAATTCAGATAATAAGTTCACACAACATTTGTTGATTCTGAGGCGGTACGAAGGGTCCGGGTCAGCTAGTATATAGCTAAAAGGGTGATAAACACTAATTTCAAAGTAAGGATTCCTACTGATTTCGTCAAATTAAATGAGATTTTCTATTCCAGAGATTACAGAAACCATAAAATAAACATTGGTAGCACTAAGAGCATTAAACTACAATACTTACGGTATTATTCCATTGATTAATTTTGGTTCAACTCGGAAGACTTAGGGCCTCCTTTCATTGAGAAACTTACAAGCGACTCGATCCACGTGCGCGTATCATATGCGCCGATCGTAAGTACCCCCCGTACGATTTTGCTGGTGTCCGCTCACGGCGCTACGCGGTGACTGTCGGTTTCCACTCAGTTCCACGATACCGACAATGCTGGTCGCACGCGACGCGTCGCGTCATCTATGTCAGCTACTTAATTCGTTTGACGTTTGACAGAAATGGCATCGGAAATCGGAACAAGAAAGTAATATTAGATTTGATCTGGAATTGGAAAAACATGCGTGTTTATACAACTATGCTTTACCAGAATACGTAAGAAAGGATTTAGTGGAGAGGGCATGGATTGATGTTGGAATAAAAGTCAATTTGACAGGTACGTAATGTTGTTTACTTTTGTCACAAGTCACAAATAATATCAAACACAATAATTGAACTGCCAAGGTAGCGAAGCCCGAGGAGTGATAAAATAGTTGGCTAAATAATCGTTCATACTTGGGATTGGCATCCATTTTTCTCATACATTCCATATAATGATAACCGTTTCTCCAACGACTTTTGAAATTGTACATTCTCCTCTCGCGAAATAAAAAGCCAGGCTCGTAAATGTCGATCCTTCAACTAAGTACCTGGAAAAAATAATTATTAAATTAAAACTTCTGTTATCTTTTTCAGGACCCGAATTTAAAGAAACACGGAGGAATAT
Source organism: Limnephilus lunatus (assembly GCA_917563855.2). Lineage (NCBI taxonomy): Eukaryota > Metazoa > Arthropoda > Insecta > Trichoptera > Limnephilidae > Limnephilus > Limnephilus lunatus. Next base: position 5,276,825 of record OU830599.1, read on the forward strand.
TCGCAGTGTTTTTGTCCGAAATCTGAAACCTCCAAAAAATGGATCAGCAGCGAAGAAAAAGAAACCTTACTATTTAAAATGAAGTCATGCAATTTACACTACAATTTATTAAATGGAAAATTCGGAGGTGGCTCTATTTTATCAAAACTTTACAGAAATTGTAATCCCAGAACCCGATGATTCAGAAATTGTGATCCCAGAATCTGATTTAAACGGCGAAAAATTTGACTTATCTTAAGTTACCCACTATGTATAAGTAATAAATAAACATATATTATGCTTTTCTTACCTTTAATATTTTCCCTCGAATCTGACACACTCCCGCATAGTTGTATTTTTGTAATGGATACTAGGGGTCAATAATTGCACCAAGTTTAAGTAAGTATCCTTCGACATTCAATTAAACTTGTCATCATTCTCATACAGTTCCTTGGCGGCAACGAATGCCCTACAGTTCAGATTTTTTCGATGTATGGGTGAACCCAAAATCTCCTATTACATTGCTTTTTATTATATATCTTCGTCGCTAGAATCGCTTGACATCGTGTTTACTGCGCGGCTGCACGTGAATATATTTCGGGTAGCGCCGTGTACGGAGACCAGCATTAAAAAGTTGTATATCAGCAGGGTACTTGTGATTGCATCACAATTACGTAGATTGTCAGTATCTCCATGAAAAGAGGCCCTTAGAGATTCATGCAATATGTATTTATTATTTTATCAGTGTTTCAATTTTTCCGTGTTCTTGTTTGGTTTTCCAAGATCTTCCAATCCGCCAATATTATTTTCTAATATTTAAAATATCCACAAAATATTTTCAAAAAAACGAATTAAATAAGAGTGAAACTAAGTATACTTTTCATATCTGCGATTGTTTTGAAATGGGTAGATTGTCAAGTAATTTAATTTTCGGTTTAAATCAACCTGCCGGCTGCGGGGTTTTCAATAGGTCTAACATCAATAAAAACATTTTTGTTTTTATTTGTAAGTTAATGAGTAAAACCTCAAATTGTAATATTTTGAAGACAATATTAGCGAAACTCAATCGAAAATCTTAAAATAGAAAAATCAGAAAAAAATACGGTCATCCCAAGACCTACGCATTTCTGGGGCGGAGAAAAGCGTAAATTTTAAATTTCGATTTTTTAGGGCGATTCTTTCAATACTGTTAAGAAACACTGCTTTAGATGTAGGAAAAATATATATTGTGTAACATCGAAAAGACCAACATAAGATTTTTTCGGATATCTGAAGGAATTTTTTGAAGTAAAACTTCTTTACGCACGCTCGACTTGCGGGGTAAGCTGGTGAATGCGTTACGAAAAGTGTGATGCGAGCGGTAATCGATACGAACGGTGATCGATGCGAACGTTGATCAGGCGAAGTGTACATGCTGCACAACTAAGGTAAGGCGTACATACTATCCCAAGGTCGTAGGTCACCCCAAGGTCGAAGGTCACCTCAAGGTCGTAGGTCACCCCACAGACGTAGGTCACCCCAGGGTCGTAGGTCACCCCAAGGTCGTAAGTCACCCCAAGGTCGTAGGACACCCCAAGGTCGTAGGTCACCCCAAGGTCGTAGGTCACCCCAAGGTCGTGGGTCACCCCACGGTCATAGGTCACCCCAGGGTCATATGTCACCCCAATGTCATACGTCACCCCAATGTCATATGTCACCCCAATGTCATACCTATATTCTTTTATCAGTTTTGCATACATCTAAATAAATATTTTTAAAAAAAAAGTTTGTGAAGTTTTACTTCAGTCGTGTGGTCTAAAGCACACTCGTTTTTTTTCTCTCTTCTTTTATCTCCGATTGAACTCCAGTAACCGCCAATGATCGTAACCCATAGTAACTAGTAACCCAGAATCCAAGTACCCACACATTGAATGGTAGCATTTAGTGATAAGGGTCACATCTATATCAAACAGCACAATATGTACATAGCTTTGGCACTGTGGACGTGTGGAAACTGCAGAACCCACAGCAGAGATTGTATTGAAGTTTTAAGTTCGAGCACTCGTGGCCGAGTGTAATGCCTCCTGCCCGTGCCCGTGCCACTCCGGGAACAATGGTGCTCGTATTAATGTAAATGCACACGTGTGAGGGCCGTTCCTTCCTCGGTTATTTACGAAATACTTTCCCGGGCCATTAGGGCGGGGGTAGGCGCTTTCCGTCAGGCCCGTCAATGGGAGAAAACAATTAAAGCCCATTAAGGCCCAGCAGAGCGTAAAATATATTTTTTTCTTTATTTATAATATAACTTTTGTATAATTTTTTACATGCCCGTATTTTTTAAAATTTAAATTATCAATGTCTATTCAAATCTTTTTAATTGTTGATTATAACTTCAGTGCCACATACAGCTAGTAGCTCAGTCAATTGAATTTGAATTGAATTTGCATTGAACTGGAACAAATTAGGGCAAAGCTGAATTTTTGCAAGTGGATAGTACAATCCTACGGAGAGTATTTTCCAAAAATTCCTCACCATTCCACGCTTACTTCCCCCTCTGACCCCTCCTAAACTTTGAAATTGTAGAGTTCTACAAAACTAATTATATCTCCCGAACTATAATATATATATATATATCTGGAATTATGTATATTATAATATTCATTTTTATTTAAAAAAACATTTTGATAACCAATTGACGGCCTCCGTGTTTAAATAGTTTGACCCTTGGCTACCAAATCCGGAGTTCGTGGGTTCTAATCCCGGCGTACGCATGTAAATTTTATTCGATTAATTTGTGTTAGGTACTTCACAATTTATTCATAAAAAAAAAATCATTGTGTATTTGCGGCAGTTTGAAGGAAATTTTTTAGATTGGTAAATAATTTTAATATCGCCTTTTTTTTACCTGAGCTCCACACAAGAGACCCCGAGGAAAATAATTTCCCTCAGGGCCTATATCATCTTTGGGGATGCTGTGTGCAGGTTTTTTTAAGGAAAGGAAAGATGGGAGAGTTCTGGGAAGGAAAAGGGTTGAAGGGGTGGGTAGGTATCTGGGGTTCAGTGTGTTCCAGTCATCCGCTTCCAAAACCTAGACAAACCTCACCCCATGAACCCGGTCACCCCTGCTAAATCACCAAACGTAGGGAACCACTTGGGATGACCTATGGCAGAGGTGTTGGTTATTCAATAAAGGTTCCCGGGGCGGCGGTACCCATTCCCGCCTCGCCTTGGAGAGACCACTAATCAGAATCGAAACGCTCGGGCTTGAAAGGCTTTGGCCGTGTTAACAGACGAATTCCAAATAAATAGCCAGACCTGAATTCCCCACCTTCATCTTCCCCCATCTCCTCCCCCTCCTCTCAACCTTCAGCTTTGCAGCATACCCCGATTGGGGATGCCATAGGCTCACTGGCGCAAGGCGTTTGGGACTCTTGTGCGGTACTCACGTAAAAAGAAAAATAAAATAAAATGATTCCTTTATGAGTAAAGCTGAGTAAAAATTCCAGAGAAAAACATTGTATGTAACCATTGACGTATGATATCCTTGGTCGAAGTATGTAACAAATATTAAAATTAGGTATACATTTACATTATTACAGATTTATCAGCGTACATACATTGATTGTCCAGTTTATTAGGCAGACATCTCCAAATACTAAGTTCGAATTAATAGTAATTCGAATGCTTATCATAAATCAATTATTTATTTACGTGTGTCTGTATTTTACATTATAACACCAGGAGACAACGGTAACAGCAACATTTTGTTTAATTCACTACAAGTTTTTGTGCATCATAAATGATTTTGTAGTGTTTATGAGTAATCTGAGTATTGTACCAGAAAGTGGGTGCACTTTTACATATAACTGCAAACTCAACTCAAATTTACATTTTTCGGAGTTGTCTGACTAATCAACTGGACGATTGATATTTACACGTGCAATATAAAACATTTTTTTACATCTTTGTAATGAAATTGTATGTTGGAAAAAAAAATTTAATCATTTTTTTTAATATGACCGTCTTTGAGATCGGCCGCCCATGTGCGCGCACAATTTACATTTTCATCTGCAGCGCCTCTGAACCTTGCACGTTCTTCAAATGTTTCCGCTCACTCTCTTTATGGGAGACTTTCTTATAGGAAATCTTTCGGCTTCAGACCGACCCCGGCGCCTTGTTAACAGAGCGATTTACCGCTTGTACGAAATAATCAGATCGTTAACGTTTTTTCAAAACAACGTATTATATTTTAACCATTGAAGTGTGCTTTTATGTGTGCCTCGCATAGATAGATATGATGGAAACATTTCGATTATCAAAATATGCTTTCCTTAAACATTATAATGATGTGAAATGAAAAAAATAAATTCACGATGCCGATGCGAGCTTTTATTGAAGTAAAACTTCTTTACACACGCTTGACACTTGGGGGGTAAACTGGTGAATGCGTTACGAAAACTGGTGATTATTACGAAAAATGACATGCGAACGGTAATCGATGCGAACGGTGATCAATGTCATTAAAAAAGAAAACGGAGCATGTGCAAATTTTGCCCAGCGAAAAAAAGACGCATGCGTGTGTACTACTGTGTACCATATTGTCTGGAATGTCAACCCAATGTCATATGTTCTTTTATAAGTAAAGCACACTCGTTTTTTAAAAATATTATTTACCCCCCCACCCCCCCCCCCTAACTATTCGCACTACCCCTCCCCCTCCCCCCAAACAATCAACAATCAAATACGCTCCGTTTCTTTTTTTTTTTTTTTTTTTTTTTTAAAAGAAAGACAAACATTCCCGGGTTACGAATAACCCAACAATGTTTGAAAATCTCCTACTACCACCACAGAAAGCCGAAAATGTTGCTTGTGTTGTGATGGAGGACTTAGCCAGTGACACGCGACGCCCGGGTGGTACCCAAGCGCTATGCCCACTCAACCACTGACCGGTCAAATATTAGTATAGCTGTTGGCTTAGGTCAAAATGTAGATTAGTACCTATTTTATATTTGTAACTACACTAAATATTCATATTAGAACACTCATATTTGAATTTTCGCTATCAAAGAAATCTCCATAGTAACCTAAACAAATAACAAAATGACAGCCCACGTCAAATATTTACTTAGCAACACGCTTTGCCAATAAACTTATCATAAATAATTTCATAACGCCACAGCTTATTCATAACGCCACAGCTTATTCATAACGCCAGAGCTTACCAATATGTTACTGCCTATGTTACTCGCAAATAATGTAGCTTTCGATTAGTGAACGAATTTTTATATTCCATTCGGTATTTATTGCGTGAAAGAGTAAGACACATCCATCCATACAAACTTTCGCATTTATAATATTAGTAAGATTATGATGGAATTCCACCATGAATTGTCAGTTTCAAAAATAGAAATATTCAACAGATTCATTAATTTTCTTAAATAATTGCGTAGCAAGCAATAAAATAATTTTCATCACCAGAATCTAGATTTCATTCCATTGTCAGACGTTGCAATTCCCGAAAGGATACTTCCATTGATACCTGATAAAATATTTCCAAGGTAGAAAACATTTTAGGTATTCTGTGTGATTAGAGATTCACCAGGTTCCCGCTTGTACCGTTAGTTTCCTAACACCTATTTTTTAGATTTTTTTTGTGATTAGAAATTCACCGGGTGCTTGCTTGTACCATTAGTTTCCGGACACTTATTTTTTAGGTATTCTGTGTGATAAGAGATTCACAACATTCCCGCTTGTGTCATTAGTTTGCGGACACCTATTTTTTAGGTATTCTGTGTGATCAGAGATTCACAAGATTCCCGCTTGCACCATTAGTGCGGACACCTATTTTTTATGATTCCATTAGTTTCCGGAAACTCATTTTTATATATTATCTGTGTAATTAGAGATACACCAGGTTCCCTCTTGTACCATTAGTTTCCACACACCTATTTTTTTAGATTTTCCGTGTGATTAGAGATTCACCAGATTCCCTCTTGAACCATTAGTTTCCGGACACTCATATATTATATTATCTGTGTGATTAGAGATTCACAAGATTTCCGCTTGTACCATTAATTTCCTATTTTTTTAAGGAAGGTGTTGCCTCCAAACGTCTTCTGGTACTCTGACCTTCACCGCCACGTGTTCCCTTCGAATTTATAATATGACGGCACATATTGCATTAAAGCCTACGCTCCCTGGATTTAAAATGTGATGTAATATACAAGGAAGATAGATGATATTATATCCACGATGGTAATCTCCCCTAATCTGGTTATTCATATGCTACCCGGTGCCGGTTGACTTTTCTTTTTCGCTGCTACAAACATTACATTATATTGTAATAATATATCCACGCACGTCCCACGTGCCACACTTGTGACACGTGGTGGGCGTTAGGGGGTGGGAGAGGGAGGCACGCGTCGTCTACAAAGATAATACATGAAAAAAAATATATAGGTTCTTGAACTTTCGCTGCTACTTTTTGAGGTGCTTCGCAATCATGTTTCGAATTTTCAGCTTCTCGTTATCGAATATAAACAGGAACATGTACATATTCTCGAAAGCATTATTAGGCTCGCATTTACCTATCTGTCGCGTTTTAATACAAGGGTTGCCAGATAAACAAAATAAAAATAATAATGCCATTCCGAATTTCAACCGATTTTTAACGTTTATATTTAACGTATTTATCTTTAACACTTTAATTCTTTAAGTTTCTAAAGTAAAAATTTATTTTTGAAGATAATATCTATACATTTTTTGGCCGAAAAGGTAATTATATGAAATTTACTCATTAGAAAAAAATCGCAAAGTAAGCTCCGAAAATTATTACTAACCAGTTTTTTCCTGTTATTTTACACGTTATATGTATGAAAAATTCACAGCGTTTCGGTAAATGCTGTTTATAACATTTCCCACAAGATTTTTGCTCTATTTTAAACGAATCGTGTTTTATTAAAAATTTTCACAATTTTCGCTTAAATATTATCGTTTTTAATGTTAGAGCGCTTCCTCTAACATTCGAATTTACATGTCTCCCCTTCTTCTTTTTGATGATCACATTTTTAAAGGCTTTGAAAGCGCGAAACACATTTTTACTAATTAAAGCCAACCTAAAAATAATTTTTATTCTCTAAATTCAAAGAAATAATTTTTGTGTGCTTAGAAAGAGATGCGTGAACTTACTCTTAATAAATGGCAAAAACGTTGGAATAGATCGAATACGGGCTGATGGACTTTTTCCCGTCAATTAAAGCCAGAATAGAAGGGGCGTTCATCAAATTGGATCATCACTTAACACAAATACTTTCAGGTCATGGTGAATTCAGGGGAAGACTGCACAGCCTGACCCTGTCTCCCCATCCAAACTGTGCGTGTAGTGACACAAACCAAACAGCCGAGCACATTCTGTGGCACTGTGAGATTCTGACGGATGCAAGAGATGAAATGTTGGAAGGTCTGAAAGTAACTACGAGACCGGCATGGAATACGGATCTCGTGTCGAACAAGGAGAATCTCGAATGCATGAGGAAATTTACAAGGATTTGGGATGAGAGATGGCCTGAACTTAGAGTCGATGATTAAATTTAACTTTATTATGAGTTTAGGATCCAGGCAGGTGTAATTGCTCCTGGCGTCCACGGTCACCCTTTTGCAATATTTATACTACTACTACTGCCCGGATATTAAGCACTATATTTTCTGTTATTTCACAATGAAACTGTTTACTCATGTATCATGTTTTGTATTGATATGTATCATGTTTTCTTAGGTACTATCTTCAACAACCTCTTTAACGTCTAAAATTTGGATATTACTTGTTTTAAATATTTATTTTTTTTCTCGTTTAACTAGATATTATAAATAGCCTTAGCGTATCCTAAATACACTTGCATTTTTCTTGTATTCTTTTTCTAAATCTAAGATACATACAACAAGTTTTTCGTGTCTGGATTTGTATCATTCAAGGAGCCGGAACTGAACTACCATCTCATTTTCGTATTGTCCTACACCCCATCAAGGGGGTGGACTAGAACTATGCCCGCGCAACAACCGACGAGATGACCCCCAAGGTAGCCGCTGCATAACCCGCCCGCGCCTCCCCCGTCGCCATGGGCGGGCCTGAAGACCAACCGTAGCGGACCGGTGCCCTTCCGCCCTGCCTCCGGTGACCCGATGGTCACTTTTATCCTTAGTGTCTTCAGGTATTTCCCCCTTAATCCCAACACTTTCTTCGAGGGCCTACCGGGAAGCCGGCTTAGGGGCGCCACCGAGTCTCGCTTGCGACTGGGCTGATGGCTCCGCTTATCCTCGGCGGGACTGCCGGACGACTGCAGCTCAGCTGCTTTGGTTAAGTCAAACAATCTCATCTAATACATAATTTTTTTTTCTTTATTCTATTAACTTTTCTTCCTATATAATAATAAACTTTTATTTCAGCTACATCAAGTGGCGGAGATGAGACGTTATACTGTGAAATAAATAACTAACAACATGTACGCACTCGCATACTGCCTGCTAACAATGTATGCCCGGACATTGGAGGTCTAGAATCATTTTAAATAAAAAGCTTCTTTATAAACAAAAATTAGAGTCCTGAGGTGTATGGTGAAGGAGGAAACCATCTGTTTCCTTAGAACACCGTGGGAAAGTGGTTGGGCAACCTCCAATGCTTAGGAATTTGAACCCATTAATGTTGTTTTTTTTATTAATGAATTTCACGCTACAATTTCTCATGGTGGTTAGAGAAACATAAATTTTTTAAACTAAATATAATCGATTTGATCACCGATCCCGAAAGCCATGATAAGTAACAAACCTAATTTAGGTTCCAGTATTTTTCATTTATGCATACCGATCAAGAAATTTGAAATGATGTTAAGGACAAAATGGTTCAGGAGAGCGAAAAGAAAGTTTCTAATTTTTTCAAAAAATCAAAATTAATGAAAAAATTTTAAAAACGGTTTACGTAACTTTCATAATATGTGGAAATTTTATCGTTATTTCTTTTTATACATAAATATGAATTTATTTTTAAAAAAAAAAGACTTAACTACAGATTGCGAAGGTGTATAACTGTTCGGTATTTATTTATTTACGTCCGTTAACGTAAGTTTGGTTTTACAGAAGTATGCATTATCTTTTAAGTTATATAATATACCATGAACGTGGAGTTGAACGTAAAGTTAAACGTAGAGTTGAACATAGAGTTGAAGTGGAGTTGAACGTAGAGTTGAACTTAGAGTTGAACGCAAACACGCGGACTGGAATATCTTACTATCTTCGCTAGCGTGTGTACTATTTTTCACCATATTTATATATATAAAAATTAATGTATGTTTAATTTTTATTAGAAAAACTTTCTTTTTATTACTTTTTTGAAGGTTATTCCCATCAGTGAAATATATCATGTTAGAATAAGTTAACAATAATAATCTAATGAAAATATGAAAGAGAAAAAGACACATAAAAAAGACAATGTTCACAACTGGGACTCGAACCCAGACCTCTCCGTCTAACCGGGACGAGCGCGTTAACCAATTTCGCTATTGCCACCTTCTGCTAAACCGTCTTATAGACGGAGAGGTCTGGGTTCGAGTCCCAGTTGCGTCCATTGTCTTTTTTCTGTTTTTCTGTGTCTTGTTCTCTTTCATATTTTCGTTTAGATTATTATTGTTAACTTATTATAATAGAATGTATTTTTGCTTACTTGTTTGTGTGTTACTTATGCATTGCTAAACCATTCATCCGATTGCGCTGAAACTTTGGTCATTTGATGTGAGCATGCCCGTGACGGTTTTTGTATAATATAATAGTGAGTTCTCGCGTCAAGAAATTATTTACTTCAACATACATCAGATTGCGAGTACGCCCACGAAGGTTTCTATTGAATATACTGGTGAACTCTGGTTTTATGAAATTTATATAAAAAACATTACAATAGGTGGCACGTGAATAGTTTGAAGAATGTGTGTATTTCATGTAGTTTAGTGATAGGGAATCCGTGAGCGGCGGAGGGGGATGAAGGAGGGGATTTCTCAGTAAGGAAGCCGGGGAAGGTGGAGGGGAAGGGGAGGCGGAGGAGGAAAGGGGACAAATGGGAAAAGACATGAAGGGAGAAACAATTTATTTATTTAATTGGCATTGAACTCTCGAGTAGTGATATAATAAGCGAATCTGATAGCCCTGTACCGTGTGAGGAATCCACACGAACAGCGCACGTGTTAATACGTTGATAATAATAAATTGATACCATTGACTGACAATATTCTAGTCCCGGCGAACAAGGCAACATTCAAACAAAAGGTTTAAGGAATAATTTTCAGTAAATATACCGAGATATAACCCAAGTTCAGTTTATCGTTCTTTATAATATGATACGCTTTGCGCATATTTTATTTAATACTAGCGCAAACGGCCTCCGTGGTCGAGGGGTAAGACTGTCGACTCGCAATCCGAAGGTAGTGGATTCGAACTCGACGTGTGCAAATATATTTTTTTAATTGATTTGAGTTATTTCACAGTTAATTCATTAAAAATAATATAAAGTGAATTTGCGGTATGTCAGAGTGGAAGATTCTCTCAGTAACACCCAGGTGTAAGACCACCATTCAAAATTGAAACGTTGCTTGAAACGGCTTTAGCCGTGTTTGGTGACCAGATCTGAATAGCCAGGTACTTTCCCACCTTCATCTTCCCACCCCTTTCCTAATTGGGAATGCCAAAGTCTCACTGGCTCCAAGGGGGAGTAGATAGTACTCTTGTGCGGTATTAACATTAAAAAAAAATTACAATAAAAACCTACGAAAAACCACAGAATATTTAAATGTAGGATTTGTGAAACTGAAATTATAAAAAAATATATTTGTTTCAGGATCACTGCCTTTCAAAAGAAGAAATTTTCCTTTCGAATATAAACTTGGAAATTACGAAATTTATCATACATCTCAATATATTAAAGAAAGTCGGGTTAGTTACACCATTTCTAACTCATGAACGGCTGGACCGATTTTTATGATCTTTAATTTGTCTCTGCCCCGAATGGCAGAATAGCTATTAAAATATCGGAAAAATTCAAGAAAAAAAAATGAAGAAAATTCTTTTCCTCATATATTTTATATGGAACTTATTCTCGTCATTTGAAAGAGCTGCAGCAATATTTTGATAGGCATAATATTGGATAGTCAGTGAATTCCAAAAATTCAAAAACGTCAAATGTCAATGCGCTGATTGTTTTGCTTTTATTCTTAAATATATAATGGTGCCCCTCTTTCTTACACACTAAATGTTAACAGTCGAACATGAGAAAAACAGTGAACGTATGTCTGCACCCCTCCAAAGTAAAAATACTTCATTTGTAATAAATCCCTCACTCATATAAAGAAAATGAAAAGCAATTCCCGTAAGTAAGTGGAAAAGTAAGAAAATCACAAAAAATATAAATTCGTACACAACGCTATCTCTGATACTGACAAAAACAAAACACGGACAGCTGCGCATCGATAATTACTTCATTGTGTAATTTTTAACTTAAACTAAATTTAATTCAGCTAATAAATTAACAAAACAGATATTGATTCTGAGGCGGTACGAGGTTCGCTGGTCAGCTAGTATAAACTAAAGAAAAACACATTTCTACTAGAGGATTATTAATAATAATAACAAAATTAAAGCAAGAAAGTAGGCAGGTACCCAAATTATTTCATATTTTCAATTTCATTGAATTTATTTTTATTTATTTGAAATATTTATGTAAATATATATTTTTAAATGTGTTAGCAGATGTAAATCTTAATAACTAACGATTTTTTATAGATTACTAATTGTGTTTATTCAAAAAGTAATTCTACAATTAATTGTCAACGATAAATTATTATTATATTATCTCGAAACATTTTTTTTAATACGTTCAGCTTCACCGAATCAACAAAATAATATTATAACCTTAAAATCTATGGTTAGATAGCAAAATTTGCACGTTTTCTACTTCACAGAGATAACAGTAGAAAATCATAAAAACATGAATTATGGGGAACCTCGTGTCCTTATCTTCCTAGTGATTATTTAACCTTGAAGAAGAAGATAACACTAATAATCTAAACTAAAATATAAAAGAGAACAAAACACAGAAAAATAAAAAGATAACGGTCGCAAATGGGATAAGGCGTTCGTCCCGGTAAGACGAGAGTTTCTATGTAGGTTTGTGTCCCAGTTGCGACCGTTTTTATTTTACTATGTCTTGTTCTCTTTCATATTTTCGTTTGTTTTGTTAGTGTTACCTTCTTCTTCAATGATATATTACATTTATGGAAACAACTTCCAAAAATTATAAAAATAAAGTTGTTCTAATAAAAATTGAATATTCATTGAGACTTACAAAATGATCAATAGGTGTTCCACATAAATAAACAATAAATCTATATATATCCGAGACACTATCTAAGTTACAAACCAGTTCTTCGAACGATTGTTTCCAATGAATATGGTAGTTGCTAATAATACGGAGAAAAAAAAAATTATTCGAAGGTAATATTGTTAATTTTGAAATTTGAAATATGACTTTTGACAAATATGACGTTTAAATAAGTGGTGGCAGTTGCCTGATTGGATAAGGCATTCGTCCCGGTAAGCCAAGAAGTTCTACGTAGGTTCGTGTCCCAGTTCCGGCCGCTATCTTTTAATTTTTCTGTGTATACTTCTCTTTCATATTTTCGTTTAGTTTGCAAGTGTTGTTAGTTGTTCTAATAAAAATTGATTATTGATAACCTTTGAAAGAGAAATTATCCCACTTCATTATGTTTTATATTGCAAGTGGAGATATCGTCCAGTTGACATGTCAGACATCTCAGAAAAATCTAAATTCGAGTTGAGTATGCAGTTATATGCAAAAATGTACCCTCTATCTAGTACACAATATTCAGTTTAACACCGCCAAATCAATTATAATGCAGAAAAAGTTGTAGTGAATTAACTAAAATGTCGATGTTGTCTGGGTGTTATACAAATTTATTTCGGAATACCGCTGCTTAGCTAATTTTTGATGTTCTTAATACTAGTTATTTTTTTCTCAAATGCCTTACAATAATCTCATTTACAATCAATACCTAGCTGTATTTTCCCCTTTGTGTGAACAGACAGGTGGTATCTTCTTATTGATTGTCCTCTTGCTGCAATTGATATAATTGTATCACTTAAGTTAAGTACCCCTAAGTAATTCATGCCTTTTCTTCAAAGCTAGTACGGTATTAATAAATATATTATTAAATATGGTGTTAATGAAGAAAAGCTTTGGAAGCATGTAAGTTTGCCTTTATTGATTTTATCAAGACATTTTACAAAATAAATTTCTATTAGTGTTATTAATTCCTTCATTATTTGTTTAACATACTTATTACTTTATGGAAGTCAACAATTTAGGTTTATAACCTAACCTAACACGTTAAATAAAATTAAGAATTTTTTTTATTTGAATACCGCACAAGAATCCCCCAACTGATCCCGTCTGGAGCTAATGTGACTAGGCCATCCCCAACTGAGGTACGTTTTGAGGCTGAATGTAGTAAGGAGAGGAACGAGATGGGGTAAAGGAAGGTGGGGAAGCATTTGGCTATTCAGATCTGGTCACCAAACACGGCTAAAGCCATTTCAAACAACGATTCAATTCTGAATGGCGGTCCTACACTGGGGTGTCACTGAAAGTATCTTTAACTCTGAATGTATAGGTTGTTAAAAGGAAACCCGGTTGCAGACAAATTTGAAAAACAGATATTTTACCAATTTTTTTTGTCACTACCGCTCTTACTCCTGAGCGGAAGGGACAACTGTGGCTTTGGCTGATAATACGAGTACCTAAATAAAATTGTCAAAAATCGTGGTTTTGTATTCCCCATTTTTCTTCTCCAAAACTGGACCGATTTTTAAGTTTTGTTTTCTAACTGTAAAAGAAGAAAATATTCAATGTCTGTACGTTTTGCTTTTTTTTTAAAAAAAGTGTCTAGTTTGTATACCGAACATCTATTGATGTCCTTCAAACAAGGCAATTTCAACGATTTTTTGAGGCCCCTAACCACTGTAAGAAGTTACTAGTACCTACCTACTTATCAAAAAATCAAAACGTACAACACGGCAAGCTAGTGGAAAGCTATGAAAAAAATATAATATGTTGTAGTGACAAAATCTAGAAAGGAAATTGGGGACGTAATTGAGGATTGTATGGACAAAACGGCACCCGATTTCCTCTTAAAACCACTGGAGCGATAACGCGACATAAAAAAAATTTGCTTCGATTGCTTGAGATTTCCCAGAAGGTCATTTTTTAAATTAATCATATCATCGAATTTTAACATGGAGACGTGCAAATTTATTATAGTTCTATACAGCCAATGAAATAACTGTATTTAACCGTTTATTTCACATTTTTAGGATTTATAAAAAAAATATATAAAAAAGTCGTAACGTTTATAATCGCACGAATCCTGCGTGTTTTTTACTTGAAACTGCCGTGAGGGATACGTATTCGAGTCAACATAGAATGTTTTTCGATTTCTGTGTGTGGTGTACTTGATAATGAAAGGTGCATATCTATGGAAAAATGACTAAATTTTATCCGTAAACAGCTGATAAAAAATTCAGCGGTAAATTTTTTTTTTTTTAATATTTTTAACATCGTTCTAAAATAGTCTACGAAGTTCGGATTTGCGACATTTATGGTCATAATAAATAAAGCATTTAAATAGCTTCATTTTAAAATAAATGGCTGGCTAAGGAACTGTTAAATAATTACAATTAAATGTTTTACGAATGGTAGGAAAATGTGGTCCGCTATCAATGGCACAAAACTAAAAGTGGTCCATTTTTCGACCAAAATCGCTCCAGTGGTTAGCCCGGCATTCCGAATTTCTTCCGATTGATAAAGTATTTTCCTTGTGTTAGTAATAGGTAGGGTCTTTTCTTCAATTTAAAAAGACTGCGAGAATTTGAACTGAGTTCTTTTATTTATAAACTTTTAGGTTGAAAACGTGATCAAACCATTTATTTTATTCTTATTATTTTGTACAGCTTGCAAATTACATCTAGGGGCGGTTCCCGGTTCTTTAACTAAATACTAAACAAACCTTTGTTTATTGTTCTAATATTAAACATAAAACGAGAAAGAAACTACACGAAATTTTGGAGGCGGGCATGGGTACCGCCGCCCCGGGAACCATTTATTGGATAACCAACTCCTCAGCCAATGGTCACCCCAAGTGGTTCGCTACGTGTTGTGACTTCGCAGGGGTGCCCGGGTTGAGGTGAGGTTTGTCCCGGTCTTTGCGGCGGATGCGTCTGTCCACCTGCTGCGTGGCGGGCCGGATCGAGAGAGACTGGTTGAGGGAGGCCTTTTAACTTTTCCAGCCGGACTCTCTTAACCCATCGCCTTGCATCGCAGTTGGAGGGATGGATTCATACGTCTGTAACTCCTGGGCACACTGACCTTGAGATTTCTACCCACCCCTCATACCTTTTTCCTTCCCATGACTTCCTCACCTTCCTTTCCCTTAAAACACCCTCCACACAGCATCCCCAAAGATGACATTCTTACGAATTATTTTCCTCAGGGACTGTGGACCTAATGTAAAAAAAAAACTTAAATCGGCTTTTTATTTCAACAACACTTCTTTTTCAAACTGACAATAGTAACCTGTATTATCGACACATAACCTGTTAGTAAATACAGCTACAAACTAGATAAAAAACGGCAGTTTGGCAGTAACTCTACCAATTCATTTACAATATTTTAAACCTTGAACATTTTTAGTTCAAAACATGATATTTTATATTTTACGGTAAATTTGCTGAGCCGAAACTAAGAATGAAATTCCTTCGAGAGAAAAAATCGCAAAGTATGCTTCGAAAAGTATTAAAAACATTTTTTCTGTTATTTAACATGTTATAGGTATGAAAAATTCTTCTTCTTCTTTTTTAATGCTTACCGCGGAGCCTTGAAGACTGATTTACTCAATAAGGGTAATAGAAGTTCAGAATATATGGATCAACTCGCGGGACTACTGACGTATTTTATTTCTCTACTAGCCGATTCCCGGCATACGTTGCAATGCCATATTCAAATAAATAAATTGTTTCTCCCTGCATGTCCTTTCACGTGCGTCCCCGTACCCCTCCCGCATCCCGTTCCACTCCAGCGTTCCCCTTCCACCTTCCCCGTCTACCCTGACCCCTCTCCCACTCCCCCATCACGCCAACCCCGCGTTCCATATATTCAGTTTCAGTACATTAAGTTTTCAAACAGCTCGCGTGCCACCTATTACAATTTTTAATTAAAATTTTCATTTTTCATGTATTACAAATATTCATTTTCGTACATTATAAGAACAATCAATCTAATTTCGTACCTAACATAGGTACCTATTTAAAATATCTATAATTTAAAAAAACCATCGACATATCTTTTGTTACAAAACAAAGCGAAACTGCTGCCTGCTAAATTCACATTCATCAAACACGCGAAATGTCAAACGTGCGAAATTAAAACAGTCGTTAATATTTTCTGAAATTATCCAATTTTCTAAATTTTTCCAAAACCTTCTACAAAGACCTTTTAAATAAAGATGAATGAAATAGGTAAAGGAACTTTTAAATAAAGATGAATGAAATAGGTAAAGTCGTTCTTAAGTTATCGCGTCACCAAGGGAAACAGGGATTCATTTTTTTTTTTAAATATAGATGACGGTAACTACAACGCCAAAGGTCCGCTCCTGCTCTCACCAAGAAAACATTTCAATCGAACCGGCAATCTTTCGGATGAAAGGGTTGAAATAGACGTCTTAACGCCGAAAGCTTTTATTAAATGAGAACCTTTCAACATTTTATTCGCCTGTCTGTCACTGTCAGGATTATATTATTATGTACCCCCCCCCCACTCCTTCCTTCCTCACCCAATATTGGGGGCGTCCCGGGACAGGTATTTGGCAACCCCAACGTTTAGAAGAACAATAGGTTTATATTTAACACTTCTCTTAAAAACAGCTGTCGTTCCATTTTGGCGGTTCAGCAAAACAGATACATCGCAACATACACAACTAATGTTTTTATTGGTGGTGCTATCAACTGATAATGACATCATCTCAGATTTTTTATTCAAATATTTCTGTATATATATAATACCTTCACTTATATATAGAAATAGTTTTTCCCTGCGTGTCTTTTTGCATTCGTCCCCGTTCCCCTTCCGCCTCCCCTTCCCTCCCGCCTTTCCCCTCCCCTCTCCCTGGAAGTGCGCACAACAACTCACCAAATTTTCATCGCAATCGGATGAATAGTACAGAATTTTTGCCAGAGCTCACGATTTGTATAAAAACTATCGAGGATATTTGTACATTAAATCACCAAAGTTTCAATGTAATTGGATGAATACTTTAGGAAGCCAAAGAAAAAAAAAGAAACATGCATTTTTATACATGTATTAATAATCAATCTAATTTGGTACCTAACATAGGTATTTATTTAAAATACATAATTCTTGATGAGATTCAAAGTATTCGATTTGGGTGAGTATCATAGGTGAGTACCTACTTCAATTAAATTTATTAAATTAAAAAGTTTATTCGAAAATTTAATTTTAACTAAGAACAGTTGCTGAATGTTAGCAAAATGTCATTCTCAAAGTGTGATATGGTTGACAGTTTCGTAAGAGTTTTTGTAATGTTTAAAAAACTTTTCAGAAGTATTATCATGTGGTTGTAATAATCCGAAACCTTCTCTAAGATGGTGGAAAGAAGAATTTCCTATGCAAACAAGCAAACATATATTCATTTTTATATATATAAATATAGTTATTTGTATTTTTTTTATATTTAGTCACCTCAGTTGGACAGGGTTCTGACTTCACTTTATTTTGTTCTGAGGTATGAGATGTCAAAATTAACAAAGACGATTTCTCATTATCTATTTACCAATTCTTGATTTTAATATTGAATCTTGTGTAAAGTATTTGAATTGGACAGATTTTTAAGGAACGCATGTAATAAAACGTATACTTACCATTTTAGAACATACCTAAACATGCAGATAGAACTATATGCAACCAGCTAGGACATACTAATTCATTGCGTAAGGTTCTAAGTTCTAACTATATTTCCCTAACGCCCTAACACAATTCCCAGCCAGGGCCACGTTCTGTTTGAATATTTTCATTAAAAATATGTAAAATAAAATAATTTACACATAATTGTACCTCAAAATTAAAAATGGTTAAATAGATTTCGAAAATTCATCTTTGCAAAATTTGAAACCTCTGAATGTGGTAAGACAAAGTTAGAACCATGTCCGACAAAAGTGACGAACTATACTGCACCTCGTAATAACTATCAACTGTCAGATACAAATAAAATGGAGGGTATAAGTGATCTTAGAATATTGTAAAATAAATATATTTTAGAATAACTTAATACAAGTATCCACGGAATTAAAACACATGTTATAAGGTTAAGTTAGGCTAGGGTTACCGGCTATTTTAAAATATTTTTTCATAGCTTTTAATGACCTTTCTGAGGTGGTTCCGAGTTGGTTTCATTCTGAGTTGGCATGGAACCCAACTAAAAAAACAAACTTTTATAGTTTGATACTTGAGCGGTCCCGCTTTCCCAAAATGCGCAAAACTGAGATTGCAATTCTATGAACATTACAAAATTAATATATGAAATCATTTTCAAAAACATTTTAATATGTGAACAGAATTTTAATATATAAACAGTATTTTCAGAACAGCATAATAATATATGACTGATTATTTTACCAACTTATGGTTTTCCTGTCTTTTAAAAACGATTTGAAATGTTTATAGAATTGGAATCTCAGTTTTGCGCATTTTGGGAAAGCGGGACCGCCAAATGACAAAATTTTAAAAATTTGTTTTTTTGTTTGTTGATATGACCGTGAAGCGGGTTTGAAACACAAAATAAAAATTAATCAAATAATACAATACCTTATAAAAATATTTTTGCTTGTAAATTAAATGCATTGTATATTTACCTACTATAAATAATAATAGCCATATTTGTATACGGTGTCCGGAAACAAGCGGGAAACATTTTTAAAAGCAATAAACAGCTGTAGTTATCCCCTAGCGACCATTTTTTTTAAATTTTAACATTTTTTAACACACAGGAGGCCCTTAGGAAAATAAAAACCCTCACGGACGATGTCATCTTTGGGGGTGGTGTGTGGATGGTCTTTTTAGAAAAAGAAGGCGAGGAAGTTCTGGGAAGGAAAAAGGTATCAGGAGTGGGCAGGAATGCCATAGTCTTACTGGCTCCAGACGGGAGTAGATGGGACTTTTGTGAGGTATTCACATAATTTTTTTTGTGGTAGGTATACCTTTTTTAATTTGAGCTTTCGTTCTCGAGTCCGAGGGCGAAGATGGAATGATAACTACAATTTGGGAATCGGGTATGGATACCGCTGCCCCGGGTACCATTTATTGGACATCTAAATAAATGGTACCCGGGGCAGCGGTATCCATACCCGATTCCCAAATTGTAGTTATCATTCCATCTTCGCCCTCGGACTCGAGAACGAAAGCTCAAATTAAAAAAGTTATACCTACCACAAAAAAAAAATTATGTGAATACCTCACAAAAGTCCCATCTACTCCCGTCTGGAGCCAGTAAGACTATGGCATCCCCAATTGGAATGTGAGGCTGAAGGAAAGTGAGGAGGGGAATGAGATGGGAAAGTACCTGGTTATTCCGATCCTGATCCTGATGAAGGCGGGGAAGTACCTGGTTATTCAGATCTAGTCATCAAACACGGCAAAAGTTCAAGCGATATTACAATTCTGAATAGTGGTTTTACACCAGGACGATACTGAGAGTATCTTTCACTCTGGAACGTGCAACAAATATACTATATATATTATTTAAACCTATTAATTGTGCAATAAAACAAATTTATCAAATAAAATTTATTTGCCCTCGCCGGGATTCAATCTCGCGACCTTCGGATTACGAGTCGAGAGCCTTACCCCTCGTCCACGAAGACCGTCAAAATGTGATTTAGATTCAACCAGTTTCACGGTTATACCCCTAGTTTCCGGAAACCATGTTTAAGTGTGTCAGACATTGACAAGTCTGTTTTGTACAGGTATGATCGTAAGTAATTGCAGTTTATTAAATGAGTCAGCATTTTCCATAGAAATATAACTTTCTATCCTTATTTATTTTCTGAATAAAGAAATTTATTAATGTATTTCCTGTACGATATTCCACGTAATTTTCTTTTCTATGTGACACGTATAATTTAGGCTGTAATCAACTTAAAGGGCGTATTTTTAGTAGGTAGGTTCGCGTTATAATATTTTAACATTTCCATCAAAAACCTTTTACTCATCCTCGACAAAAATAATGTAATATGTATTAGGGGCGGTGTTTCATCGGAAAATTGTCGGCTGGGGGGACTGGGGGGGGGGGTATGAGGGGTAACAAGCAATTGGGGTAATAATGTATCAAGTGGGGGAGGCATCAGGGGTGAATAGTAACCACATTGGGCCCGGATAATATAAATTCAGTTTACTTGGGGCTGATGGATAATAGAAACAATGTATAGGGGCGTGCCGACTGTCGCCGAACTGTTTCCACGACAATTGATCCGATGACAATTGGCCCCCCGAAAGCTGCGGAGGGGGGGATGTTCACTCATCAAGACTCCACAAGCTTAAAGACTAGTTACATACAGATTCAGCGAATGATTTTTCTCTGGTGTGCACCTCGAATTAGCTTTTCTCGAAACCGGTTTTAATTTAAGAGTGAATCTGTATGCGGGAAGTCATTTTAATCTACACCCAGAATATAAGAAACTGCAACTATTCATGTTCTCGAAAGGAACATTTAACATTCCACAAGCCGTCTCAAAGTTGAGAAAAACCTTTTGTATGTTCCGATAGCAATTATTTATGTGCTAGAAAGAAAACCAACAAGTTAACTCAAGTGGAGAAAAACCATTTTCATGTTCCGGCTGCAACTATTTATGTTCTTAAAAGGAACATTTAAAAGTCCACAAGCCGTCTCACAGTGGGGAAAAAACTTTATCATGTTCCGACTGCGACTATTCGTGTTCTCGAAAGTGACAATTTAAAATCCACATGCTAACTCACTGTGGAGATAAACCTTTTTTTATGTTCTGAAATTTTACAAATAATGAAAAAAAAAATTACAAATTACAAAAAACAAAAAATTTGGAAAAATGTATGAGCACATGCGATACTAATGTGCTAATGGAATGAGTGCTAATCAGAGACTGAAGAACTGGCGCAGAAGTCCCGGCTCACAAGTGAGTGACGTGAAGATGGGACTCCTCCTTGTTTTATGTGTTCGTCACGAGAGGTTCCATTGTATTTTTTGTGGATAATAATTTAATTTTGTATTGTGTATGTTCGATTTTTTTTACGTTATTTTGATTTTTAAGCAGGCTCAGTACCATTATAAAAATTATCCTAAAAAAACCGTATTACTACCCAACAATAAACGTATTCCAAGAATTCCCTGTTCCTCCACTTACAAAAATTTACGAAAAAATAGCACTACTTCAGCTACACAAAGATATATTTAAAAAAAATATTACCCCACTGCTAAATATTAGCATAAGGAATACTTCTATTGGTGGACTAACTATACCACCTATACGAACCACAACAGCACAGAATCACTATGTATACACTGAGAATTTATATCATATATGTAAATCCTAATTATACAATTGTAAATGTTCTCTATAATGACTTGGAAAGAATCTCCTACTTGTGATATCACTAAAGAAACCACTCATCCACTCTGAATGCAAGTATTAATGTTCCTCAAAATGACCTTGAAAAAACACATCTTTGCGATTCTTTCAAAGGCATATAGAAACCGTCGCTTCGTTCATAAAACAAAATTTAATGTTCTTAATAGTTATTTCGATTAATATTTGTTAAAAATATTATGAACTACATATACAATTTGGCTGTCCTAAAACGGGTATCCTTCCCAGTTGGACAGACAAAGTACCACTTGTAATGTATTTAATAAATATGTATATAAATAAATAAATAAATAAATAAATATAAAGGAATAAAATTATTTAATCAATTACCCGCCGATATGCGAACAGAAAAAAATTACGACAAATATAAAAAAAAAATTAAATCATATTTTGGTAGTCCCACCATATAATTTTAACTTTTATTAGATATGTTTTTGACTGTTTGTTATTCCAAAGGTTTTATGTACATCCTATATATATATTTTGTTTAATTACCCTTATAATCTTTAAACAAAATGTTATTAAGTCTAAATCTATTCCTAAGTTAAGTTCTTAAGTTTGTTATAAGGATTTGAAAAAAAAAAAAAAAAGTTATTATCAAGGTGTCCTCTCCTAAACACAAGCACTTGCTTTATTAGGAGAGTATATAAAATATGTAACATTAGAATGAAATAAACTTATTTTAAAAAATTTACTCAATAACAAAAAATAAATAAAAAAAAGATTTGGTCCACGGCCCGGTACCGAACCGCATCCCGGGGGTTGGGGACCACTGTATTAAATAATTATGATGATGTACAAACATGTGAAATGTTGTCAAAGAAATTTATCGACAAATAAAAGGCAAAGTTACGAATCAGATTTTTGTAATTGTTTTTACCTATTTGTATATAAACTGTTTTTTTTTATAACTGCATTTATCTCACGTAAGTGAAAACAACAACTGTAAAAAAAATCTTAATTTACAAATGAATGTTTTTTTGTCTGTCCCTTATGCATTTCTAATCCAGTCAACCGATTGCAATTAAACTTTGGTGATGTATGGATGCCCGCGAAGATTTTTATGTATACTAGTGAGCTTTGGCGTTATGAAATTTGCGTAAAAAATTTAAGATAGGTTGCGCGCGAATCGTTTGAAAAATGTGTGCATTTCATACAGTTTAGCAGCTGGGAGAAGATAAGAGGGGAGGGGTAATCCGGGAGTGAGAAGGGAAATGAAGGGGAGGGGTTTTGCTGGAGGGGGGAACGCAGGAGGGTGGAGGACGGGAAAGGTGGAGGGGAACGCGGGGAGGGGAACGGGGACGCATGGAAAAGAATGCAGGAAGAAACAATTTCTTTCTTTTTGAGGTATTACGACGCACGGCGGGTTTTCGCTAGGGGTCATCCATTAATCACTTTTTAGCAACTTTTGCAGGTACCTATAATCTGATTAAATTTTAGAAAATGAAGCGTCGTGATACAATTTCCAGAGAGACGTTAAGTTTGCAGGTTTTTTTTGACTGGCATTTGGTTTAGAAATCTCATTGTACCCCCCCCCCCCCCTCCTTGTGATATTTCGTGTTTTTTTCCGAACCCCCCCCCCCCCCCCTTTCGAGCCTCACGTGATTAATGGACCCCTAGTATCTAAATAAATAAATTAAACAGAACACAGGAAGAATAGCAAAACAAAACGTAGGTAAAATTCCCTAATTCAAACACCTTTCAGAATGTTTAAATATGTCCATTAAACTATAAAAATAACACAACTCTTCACATTTTTACCATAAGTTCTATAAGAAAAATATTTTGCATAATGTAGGTAAGTAGCGATGTGCAAACCAAAACCGGTGTGTAAAAGTAGTAAGCTGATGATAAAACATTTTGGTTTATTATCTATTTAGCGTAATTCGGCCCACCGGGAGATTTCGGTTCGGCCCTGTCCCCCGCCCTGGGCCCAATCTCCCCCTAATTCAATGAAGCCAGGCGTGTCTTGTCTTGTCTTGTCCCGGGAACACTATTATTAAAGGTGATATGACTTTATTGCGTTAAACCCGGAGTGAGGACTGAAGACTGAGGAGTGGACCAGGAATACTAAATCTACTAAATTACGACCCTGTCCATATTCTCATGTACCGTTACGCGTTTCTTACTGCAGAAGATAGATCAGCTGATATCAAAAAGGAGTACTAATTGTTCCTTTTAGAACTCCGACAGACGAAGTATTATACGAAGAGACAGACAGTAGCTCCACACAGGAGACCCTGAGGAAAATAATTTCCCTCAAGGCCTATGTCATCTTAGGGGATGCTGTGTGGAGGGTTTTTTGAAGGAAGGGAAGGATAGGAAGTTCTGAGAAGGAAAAAGGTATAAGAGGTGGGTAGGAATCTGTGGGTCAGTGTATCCAGGAGTGACGGACGTATCAATCAATCCCTCCAACTGCGGTGCAAGGTGATGGGTCGAGAGTCCGGCTGGACAGGTCAAAAGCCTCCCTCAACCAGTCTCTCTTGATCCGGCCCGCCATGCAGCAGGTGGGCGGACAAAATCCGGACAAAAATCTGGACAAACCTCACCCCACGAACCCGGGCACCCCTGTTAAGTCACCAAACTTAGCGAATCACTTGGGGTGACCTATGGCAGAGGTGTTGGTTAACCAGTAAATGGTCCCCAAATTGTAAATAATAATATTATATAATTCCCATACGCTTGTTTTCACGATAATTTATTGTTGCCAAATATATGTATAACGTAGGAGGCGTCCCTGAGATATTAAAAGCTCTCAAGATTTCGGCCCGAAAAATTAAAACAAATAAAAAATCTCCTAAAAAAACATCTGAATACTCCACCGGTCAACATAATAATACTCAATCAGGCCAATAAGCCAAAACATATCTACTGATTTGGACAGATAAATTCATATTTTGAACAGATAAATATTAAATAAAACAATTTCTCTGTAACCTCGATTTATTAAAATATTTTTTAATACCGACCGGTTTCGCTTAACACAAGAACCTTTAGGGTACTAAATTAAACTGATCAGAACATTGACGTATGATATCAGAAAGTTAATTGTGTGGGTTTATATATACATACAGAAAAAGGAAAAACATAAAATAAAGGAATGGTAAGAAAGCATGAAATAAAAATCTCATATAGTAATAGAGAGAAAGAGACAGATGTGTTTGACTCTGACTCTTTCTATTTCTATGCAATCTCTTCTTTATTACTATGCAATATTTTAATTTCAAGCCTTATCACTGTTCCTATATTTTATGTTTTGCCTCTTTCTGTATATATATCTATATATAAGCTCACACAATGTATCTTTGATCAGTTTAATTTTATACCTTGAAGATGCTTGTTTTAAAGTTAAACGAACCCAGTCTGCTTTAAAAAAAATCGTGGTCACAAACATAGTACCTAATTGTTTTATTTCGCTAAATATGTCAAACCACAAAGTGACTGGTTTCTACAACAACAAAAAATGAAAATGAAAAATTTGAAATTAATTATTAATAAAATATTTAATGCCTTACCAAATCATACAAAAAAATTACACAAATTAATATATTTAAAACTAAAGACAAAACATGGCTGAGAGAACATATTGATAATCAACTTGAGTAAATCGGTCTGGGATTGAAAACCGTAATGAGGAGGACAGTCAACATTGTGACACTATTTTCAAACTTAAGACGAAACTGGGCGGCATTATGTCCATACAAAAGTATTTGGCACCACCAAATATTCGAGGCGGGTTGTGTCAATAGTCCTAATAAAAGAGTGCAAATGAATGTGGATGAAGTAATAAATGGCGAAACCAACCAATTAGGCGTAGTCCAGCAGTAAGACTCTTGACTCGCACACCGAAAGTCGCGGAATAAAATAATATATATTTGGGGCACGTTCCAGAGTGGAAGATATTCTCAGTATCGCCCTGGTGTAAAACCACCATTCAGAATTGAAAAGTTGCTTGAAATGGCATTAACCGTGTTTGGTGACCAAATCTAAATAGGCAGGTACTTCCCCACCTTCCTCTTCCCCATCTCCTTCGCCTCCCCACTACCTTTAGCCTCACAACATAGACGGGAGCAGTTGTGACTCTTGTGCGGTATTCATATAAAAAATTTAAAAAAAACATTTCTGCATTAATTTGTTTGGTAAATACTCCTACCTCCTTCATAACAACCGTTAATATCTTTTATTTTAATTGAAATAAGATTTTCTTAAAATAATAAAATGTTTACACATTTACGAGTATAATATTTAGCTTATACATTATATATTATATTCAATGAAATATATTATATACATATATCAAAAACATACTGAAGTGATCTCCCTCTCAAATAATAATTTGGTTTCAAACATGTGGATACATAATTTTTTTTATTTAAATACCATTTTCCCCGAATTTTATTTTCCCATATTCTAAAAATGTGGATATTATTTTCGCCCAGGTTCCATCATTTAAATAAAAAAAGTATCGTAATTTATAAACCGAAAGTACGAACGTAAAGAATTTGCTTCGATCAAAAAACTTTGACAAGAGATATTAGCGATTCTGTGAAGAGTGTTTCAGGAGATTTTAAGCGGTTTGAAAATAAGATCGCTCAGAAATATTTCGGATTATTTATTAAATACTGCCAGTAGTTCGAACACATATTTATTTGCCCTTGAAATAGCCAAGTATTTTTGAAGGGAAAACTTCTTTAGCACAGTTGTGATTTGAAACTCGATGAAACGAAAAATAGCGACATTAAATAGAGACAAACACATAGGTACATCTATAGGATTTAGCCTGAGAAAGAATGAGATAGAATAATCGGTCTCCTCTTTCTGCGGTGCTTCGTAGCCTCCTCACTCCTGTCTACTTTAGTTTATTTGGTATTTTCATACGGCCAAAACGAGATAAAGTAACTCCCAGGCCAATAAAACTGCTTTAAAGTTCAAAATTTCCTACTTACGAACCCCATTTCGGTTATGGTTTTATTGTATAATGTGCAAAATTAAATACTTTTGAAAATAATTATTAAACATTTATTCATTTGTGCCTGAATTTCGCAAAATAAAATAAAATGTGCTTTTCGGCAAAGTTTTTTTTCTTGACGAAATCAAAACGGCCGGCTGGTGTTAAGCGTTAATTTAAACCTTATCGCTATATACATAAGGAGTGTTATCGATAGCGGCCTTATTACTGAAGTCTACGCACACTTCTGAATTCCGAAATGTGACCGTTAAAGAATTGAACACGGAAACCATTGAACCCACTGAAATTTTTTATTTGTCTACTCCTTTGGGAAAAGTTCGAAACTAAATTTTGTGATCTATTCTTCTCCTGGGGGGAAGCTGGTTATATTCGAGGTGTCGGGTCTCCGCTCTTCGCTAAGCGGAGACACAAACCGTTTTTTTACCATCAGTGGAGAGAAAATTGCTGAAAGCTTCGTTCGTGCTTTCTTGGCATGTTCAGAGAGGGCAGTAACTATTTCATAAAATAAATTGTTTTCCGATTTTCTTTTACCAAATAAAATTAAACCTACTAAATATAAAGTGAAATATCTAGATAACTGCCCATTCTAAAATGTATTTGAACCTACCGAGATGTGTATACTTTGTTCCATGAAAACGTTTATTCCACTCTGTTTTCCATTTCACCATCATTGGCGTACTAATAAATTATCGGGCCCCTGGGCACACCTCCACTTTTTCTAGACCGGCCCAAAATAAAATTGGCTTATTGCTAATTATTATCAAATATTTCATTCGTAACATGCATCTCTAATGGAATGAACACAGTTTATATCGAGACATCCACATGTCTTTTAACTCGCCTTACCTTTTAAAGCGCTTTTTTTTTAAATAATTATTGTCTTGTATGATCTAAGTATACAATTATTCACAACGAGGGCGCATTAAGTAGACACGTATATAATTAATCTAGGTTTATCCAAGATATCATCTGGATTGTAAAAATATTCGAGTAGACCATTAATTTGCGAGCGCCCGCTGGCCAAAACGCGGTCAAATTGAAGATATCTTTTAAAACCTTTTTTGGATTTATTTTAAAAGTATTTTAATCACAGGGATAACTTAATAAACTAAAAGTAGCAAGCTAGTAGGCTAACTAACAGCGCCCTTGAGGTGATTTTTCACTCTACAAATTATCCAATTATTATTATTATTATTAGTAGTTTCACAGTTTTGAATCTATTCTTAATCATTTGTTATTGATATTGCGCGATCTGAAATTATTGATTTTTTTTTACTAAATATTGATCGTGTGTTTACACATTTAAAAATTCATGTCCGGATTTAAATTCATATTTGTGATTATCAACTAGGCCATAGACGGCATACAGAAGTCATAATACTATTTAATATTGCTCCAAATAGATTCCACGTACGGCAATTTTAAAGTAAATAATACGCCTTAAATTTCACGATTTTTTTTAATAATTTGGGACAAACTGTATATAGGCTGTATATAGGCTGCATTCAACGGCTCTCCACCACTGCAGTTATTGTACTTAAATTCGGAGGAAATTAATGAGGGCCGGAAATTTGCAAAACCGAACTCTTAAAAAATTCATTATTTTATCTTTTGGCACTGAGTGAGAATCGAAACATTTTGTGATCCGTTTTCCATGTTTCCATCTTGTGGTCATGATATACATATAATAGTTAAACATATAGGTACTAATTTGGGTTGTGGTTAAATAGGTACATGCGTGATTTGAAAATGTATTCCTGTGAAATGCGTAAAACCATCCAAGTTTAATGAACTTCAAAATTGGAACTGATAAGTATAAATCATAACGGACAAGCGACGAGGTAACAAAATTGATAAATAATTTTTACTTTAAAATGTGTTTTTCTTTTGTTTAAATGTTTGACGGATCCGTTTGAATTGATTTTTAAAGTTTTTTTAATGGTGTTCATTCGTAAGCTTTCTGTTAATCGTATTTTATAAATAAAATTGAGGATATTTGTTTTAATAGGCAATGATCCTGAGTCAAATATTTTATAATTGCTTTCAGCTTCACAAATCCTACAATTATTATAATATCACGTGATTTTTCACGGGTTTTGGGCTAGTGATTACCTACTTAAAAACGCAAGAATCAAAAACGCGATTATTCGATTCGACACGTGCTTGTAAATATCCTGCGGGACCCAAGCGCTTACCCATGCTGTTCACCCATCGCTACGTCGCTGCATACTACCTACTATACTGTGTATACTTGTTATCTGAACGTACTACGTTGAGTATATATAATCTATTCCTTGAACCTACTACGTTGTGTATATAGTGTTATCTACATCTACTACGTTGTATACTTTATTCGCTGTTGCCACGACGTTGTACATACCATGTTCTAATGACTGTACTATGTATGGAATATACTAGGTATTTTAATCCCAAATTGTATCAGGAAAATACGAACAAGCAATACATACTTGGCCATCATCCCAGGGCATCAGCTGCAAAATTGGAAGGAGACAACACCACCTTCCAGGATTGCGGGGAAGGGGGATCAATAAGACAAAGCGAGACGTCAAGATGATCGCGTTGAAGGCGTGAGGGATCGGCGGGGATGCGGGAAGAGAGGGGCTGCAGGACGAGGAGGGAAAGGAGTAGGAGAGAAGAGGTGAGAGATACGGGAGAGAGGAACGACCGCGGTGTTTACCAACACCCCTCTCCCACCCACGACACCAGCATTCCTGTTCGGGACAACGTTCTAAATATTTTTACACATCCGTAAATGAAATACGCGGATACATTTTTAGTTTGAAAGTCCTGGATATTATTAATCAGGGGCGTGCATGAATCTTTATTTTCATCCACCATTTTCTTTATCAACAATTAAACAATTATTTTCTTTATCAACAATAAATTAACTTTTTTTTACTTGTTTAAGTTTTTTTCATTTCGTTTAATTTATGATAGTATCTAATTATAGTACGAAACATGAAAAAAAACATGATCTCACTACTTTTTCTGTAACTACTTTTTAACTCTAGTTTTTTGTATGTGACGTATTTCTCCATATTATTGGTTACAAATTAGGTACATTACAAATATATCGTATAAGGTCCTTCAAATACATAAATAATTACACTAAATTACGCACCGCATAATAAAAACAGACTAAATGATATAATTGATATTTTAAAGAAAATTGATATTTTAAGGAAAACGGATATTTTAGAGAGAATTGATATTTTAAAGAAAACGGATGTACAAACAGGTGAGTTATAATAATAATAATTTGACAATTTGTAGAGCGCCGTTTTTGTGAAAAATAACCTCAAGGGCGGTATTTTGAAAATCATGCAAAAGTATGCCTATTATAAGAATTATATTTCGAAAGAAGTCAAAATCACAGAACACATGTGTAGAGCGGTTAATAGGAAAATATAGTAAAACTTTTAAAAGATGTAATGAAATATAAGTGAAGTAAAGCTTATAATTCATTTAAAAAATCGCCCCTTTCCTTTGTTGTATGGGACTTGTGGGATTTTTCTGCGCAGGGTCTTGACGATCGTCGATTCCTTACATTTTCCTCACTCTTACCGAGCCGTGGGTGGACGGGCTAAGTATAATGGAATTTTATAAAAATTACATTGAAAACTTACACACAAAAGACTATACTGAGATTGTCGCATGTGTTTTCAGACGTAGGTAATATTTGGGCATTTTCCACAAAATTTTAATATGTTTTAATCATGTTCATGCGTTCCATTATTATTTTTACGTTTCACTTATGAGTTTCCAACAAGTATGTACCTAATACTAGAGAACCGACAGTTGAGATAGTATGGGCACATAAGATGGACACCACCAGACCTCATAGTGAAGCAGGCATCGTCTATGGAGCTTCATTGATATTCATCCAGAGGAACACCAAAGAACTCCTGGAAGACACAATGCTCCAAAATACTACGGAGAAACAGCCTGGATGATAGCAATACCCAGAACCGAAAAGTTATAACCTGAGAACGAGAATGAGTGGCAGAAGAATAGGCAATGATTTGGGACAGTGCAAGGAAGAAGAAGAAGAAAAAGTAACTACAAAAAGTCGTTTTTTTTCCAGTGAAGAAATTTTGGAACGAACTACCATGTAGAATGTAGGTACTCCTCATTCCAAAGATTACTAATGGAGGAGGTACCTACTTAAGTACTTAATAGTAGGAGACACAAAGCTTTGTTACTGGGGCAGTTCTGTTATGTAAAAAAAAATCAAAATGTGCAATTCACACGCGATAGAAGTGAAACCTTCAGAAAACTAAAGTAGACAATAGTGGGGAGACTCCAATGCACATTTTTTTATCAATGTGAAGGATGAATTTTTGTCATCGAATTCCAGTGCGCCTTTTCCTATACATTTGGTCATCTTATTATTATTTATGTTTTCTTCTTCGGAGTCGGTAGAAACCGTTTTCTTTTGTGTTTTCTTTGCCTGTTCATTTTGGAGTGGTTCGAAGATTGGATATTGATTTTACAAAATATTACCTTTTTTTGGATTTCGTAAGATTCGATCCTTGTTCCGATGAATGTCTGACCGCTAAGATTTGTCAGGATCTTCATACCACTAGACCAGTAGTTCCCAAAGTGGTCCGTACGGACTGATTTTACAAAAATAAAAATACATATTTTTGGATCGTAGGATATTTTACATGTCATCCAAAATTTGGAAAATACAGACTTTTGAATCAACAAAATAAGTCAATAAATAAGACAACAAAACGATTTTTAATTTTTAGCAGATCCGACATTGTTCTTTGGAATGGAAATTAACATGATTTTATAGAACGTTAGTCCAAATTTACAAATATATTTTCCAAAAATTTAAAATGCGTTTAAAATGAATTTATGAAATACGTAATGAACTTGGGATATGAAAAAACACATTTTTCCATTTGTTTGTTTTAAATAATTAATTAAAACAATATCGAGTTCGACAGCTGTAATTTAATTAACTAAATAATGTAAATTAATAAAATTTCCCGTTAAAAATATACAACTTTCCAACATTCTATAATATTTATCTATAATTTAAACAAATCAAATCGTGGGACATGACAAAAACATGTCCAAACTTTTTCGAAAATGCACATTTACGAAACAATAAAACAGTTACTTTACAATGATTTTTCTCGCAGTTCATATTTAGTTACAGCTTACTGTGCTTTTCAGAAGGTCTGTGTGGGAAAATAGAAAGCCAATGATCCTCGCGTCATGTAAACTGTCACGGAACTCGGATTATGGATCCGGGAAATTGGAATCCTCACAAAAGAAAATACTAAAAAGAGATGAATTCTACACTAAGAGAACTGAATTAAGCACTAATTTTGAACAGCTTCCCTATTTATTTATTGTTTGAAAAATTTACAGAGTGTTAACAATTATTATAGTAATAAAATTGCTGTTGGGATGTACATAGATATTAACACTCCAATTAGAAATGTTCACTGCATGCGTCATCAATGTTTAGTTGTTACTAATCAGAGACGCTCGTAGTGTAATAACAGAAATAATGATAATGAAAATAAAATATAAAACGTGGCAGTGTCAAACATAAAACATACCTAACCTGGAATAAAAGAGAAGAAATAAAGAAAAGACATGATAATAAAGCACTTACATAATTACATAATCTTTCTCCATGACATTAACAGAAGATTTTTGATTTGTTTTTTGAAGTTTGTGAGGCTGTTTCCACATGGCGTCATATAATTGTATTTATTAGATGGAAGCCATTGGAAAAGAGGAAGAAAAGTAATGTAGTAAACACAACGCAATTTAGAAAACAGATTGGAAATATTCGAAAATGATAACTTTTTTATTCTGTTAAACGAATAATGTTGTTCTTGATTTGGGTTTTAAATTTTCACTTCCACACCTTAGTTATCTGTGCAAATAAGTTAGTCGGCATTAATATTCATGTCATGTCCCATAGGTTTCTGGATGTCTGGCATGGTCGATCGATAAAGTCCTAGGTATATCAATACGATATAGACCAAATCCATCAGTCTTATTTATTCCCTGCTAAAATCGGTTCGGCTGTCAACGGTGAAACCGTGATCGGGATATCGATATAAAATCATCGGAAATTACGTCTATCCACCCGATACTGTAAAGTTATCGATTTCACCGTGCTAGAGCTCCTGAAAACTTATTCGTAGAGAAAATCGGAAATTCTCATATAAATCCAGAATTTCAGCAATTTAACAATCTTCGTTAGGTTTGGAAATAATTTAAATTAGGGTATTCATGCATCGATGTGTGATGTAGTATGAAGCAGCAAATCTGTCGATTAGCGAACTCTGGCGTCATGAAATTTGCGCAGCTTCAAGTTTTCTACATTATAATGAATCTGAGTTCCTGTGCACTTTTACATTCGATCTTCCAGTTGATTAATCAGACATCTCCAAAAACTAAGTTTTAAGCTACTGAGGAAAGCAGTATTCGAATGCTCACCATAAATCAAATATTATTTACACGTGTCTGTATTTAACGTATTAAATATGATATAAAATAACACCGGGAAGTATAACGGTCCGGAACATTAATATGACAATTTGAAATTTCCCACTAGTATCTAGGTACCCGGGGTACCCCTGAAATCATGATTTTTTTGTTGATTTCATTAGCAAGTTTTTCTGAATTATAATAATTGATTTGGTAGTATTTTTGAGTAATCTGAATATTGTATCAGATAGAGGGTACACTTTTACATATAACTGCATACTGAACTTAAAATTGGATTTTTTGGAGATGTCCGACTATTCAACTCGGCGATAGATACATAAAATACCAATTTAAAAAAAGATAAATAAAGATTCTACTTTCGTATTACGAATATCCATACAAGAATTCCGCTAGAGTTTCACTAGCATTAAAATACGAGAGTATATAATGCTATAGCTAACTTATACCTATTAGTCTAAAACTTTTTACCTGTAAAGAAGTTGAATGTACCTACGGAAGTAAACCTTATGTATTGTATACAAAAGGGTAATGATTATTTATATAAAGTATATAGTGGAAGTAGAATACGTAGGTACTATCCCCCCTCCCCGATATCTTAGCGCCGATGGGTTCTAGAAGCAGATTGTCGTATGTTGCATGCGGGCCAGCCAATGTAGGCCTTAGGAACTTACTTTACCATTTCTTTACTATTTTTAATGGATTGAAAAGAGATTCGTGTAAGAATATTATTTTTGAAGCAAAATAATGTTTTAAATAGGAATAACCTATTTTATTGATAAAATATTAAAATTGCTATGTCATTAAATAATCTGATAGTTTTGTAAGTTAATTTAAATGATTTTTTTTAATCAAATGTAAGTGTACGCCACTAAAACAAACAAAAAAATGCTATCATAAAGTAATTGAAAAATATATACTTATATTTATATTTCTTTTAAGTTTAGGTATATGTATGTTTCTTTTTTTTTTAAGTTACTTTATTGTAAAACTGCATATCTCGATACAGGAATCCCCTAGTGAGATGTGCAGCTTATGTTTTCATGTATTTCTTATTTTTTTCAATAAATAAATAAATAAAAATAAATTATTTGTGTAATATAATCGAACTAATATGGAAGAAAACTACTCACAGTACTATCAATTTTTATTGTTCATAGCTTTAGCTGTGTTCAGGTAGTTCCAAACCTTCTATGATTGTCTATTATTTCTTCCAATTCCTTTACTTGGACAAATTGGATACGCAAGAGTCGACTGGAAGTATTTCATGAAATAAATATCTAAGAATTTGTTTGCGTTTTGAACTTTTTAATTACGTAGACATTTTTTTAAATTCTCATTCTATTAAAAACAAAGAAGATGATCATAAAAATTGCTTTCTTAATAATAATAAGTATATCAAGTAAATATCTCTTGTAAATCCACAATTGGATTAAAAATATAATGTGGATTAAGTTTGTATCTGTTAGTACGAAAAATATGATAATTTTCTTTCTATCAAATTATTATGACAATTTCATTAATTACAATAAATTGATGTTGTTGTTTTCTTTGTATTTGTAGAAATAGGAAGTCTGATGCTGTCGGTCGGTAAGGTTTAGTTTGGGGCGCACTCTGTGGGGGGGAGGGGGGGAGGGCGGATCCAGTGCCGCCGCCCGCTGGCCCCGCCCTCCCCTCCCCCGCCCCGCGCGCGCGCACCTTCAGTCGCCCCTCCGTCAGCGGGTACAGCGATCGTGTGCCGCTCTACCGACAGCCCGACTGTGTGACAGCCCGACTGTCTGACAGCCCCACAACCTGACAGCCGCCGTCAGCCGTCAGACAACCTAGTGCTAGTGTTAGTGTCAAGTGCTGTTCCGCGTCTCGTGTGTGCAGTGTGCAGCGTGTCTTTAGCCTTGCCGTGTGTGCAGACAAACTCTCCTTGGATTACAGTGCTAATTACAGTTACAGTTACAGTGATAGTGCCAGTGCCAGTTATTGGTTGGAGTGCAGTGCAGTGCCGTGCTGTGCAGTGCCGTGCAGTGGTCGCGCGTGCAGCGTGCGCCGTGCTACAGCGCCCTGAGTGCGGTGCAGGGCGTGGGATGGTCGCGCGGGCGGGGGGCTCCCGCTGAAGACAAGAATACGGGCCCCGCGGGGGGGGGCGGGCGCCGGGCATGTGGGGCTGAGGGGACGTATGGCGGGCGCCAGGGCGGGCAGCGCTCCCCCCGGCCCCCGCTCTAAGGGGGCCCCGGACCCGACACGCAGCCAGAGCGCCGGGGGCGCTGGTCTGCCGCCCCCTCGTCTACGCCCGCTGTTCCTGTGGGTGCGCCAGCAGGACACTGATGTAGTCCAGGTGCACTGCGAGGACTATGACCCGCGCAATCGCTTGCGCCTGACCAGGACCCCCCTGGGGTGGCGCGTGCTCCCGAGAACGGAGACCTTCGACGCGATTAAGCTTCCGCTGGCTCCTCCGCCCGCACCCGCCCGACGAGCTCGGCCCGCACGCCGCTCCAGAGCTCGCCGCCGCACCGCCCTCGCCACCCTGCCCGCCCTGCCCGCCCGCCCCCCGGCTATCGATCTGCCGCCCCCTTCTCCGGCCGCGCGGGCCACCCCCTCTCACTCCCACTCCCCCGAGCCTGACCCGACCCGACCGCGGCTGACGGACTCGGAAGAAAGGTCTCATCTCACTACGGGAAGCGGTCAGGAGGAAGATAACTCGCCAGATAGAAGATCCGAAGTTGACCCCGAAAGCTCTAAGGATAATAATTCTCGCAGTGCGTGGAATCTCCCTGATATAGAAATTAGCATCCCTTCTCATACTATCCACATTCCGCAACGCTTAGAACGTCAGCGGCAAGAACGTTCGGTGTCTCCACGAGAAACCTCCTTACCTGAAAGAGATTTTAACCCAACTCCCTTAGACAAATTACTGGCAGTTGCGGAACTGGAGTTCAATCAACAGCAAACTGCCAGCCCAGAGTTGGAGGAACCTTCTCCCGACTCTTCCCTTCATCGCCAGTTCACCAAATTTCCATTTCTTTCTGAAGACGAAAGTGATAGAGATATTGTGGCGTTTGATAATATTCCGGATACTGTTCAAAATGTTGAAAATGATGAAGGATTCTTTTCTCAAAAACCATCTGAAAATAAGATAATAGATGACGAAGGTGTATTTCAAAGTGGAATCGCTGCCAAAGACCTGTTTGAAAGTATCACAGAAAGTCATTATATGCCCGTAGATTTGGATAATCATGATCACGAAACGATAAATGCCAACGAGTTGCTTGATTCTTTAGTAGAAAAGGGATGTGAAGACCACAATATAATTGGAAATGATTTTGATAAAATTGCACATATCGTATCTAGCAACCGTGATAATCATATAGAAGGTGATTACGATGAAGATGACGAAGAAATGCTAATGGATGATGCTCCAGTTTCAGATATAATACATCGGCTCGAACAGTCTTTAGATTCGCCAGGGACAAACAGTATGTCTGCGGCACAGGGACTCTTACACTTACAGCAGATGACGGACGACCTGGCAGAAGCTCATCTTATGGGAAACGTCGAAGAAAACTTAGCTTATTCTGAAGAAACATTTGACAAACCACACGAACCTCTATCTGAAATCTCTCAACTTAATGAAGAAATGAACACTCCTATCAATGAACATGAACAAGAAAACATTCACGAGAGAAAGGCGGAAGCTGATGAAGAACTCGATGAAGTCATTGAAGAGCAGCAACTCTCTAATAATCCAGCTATTCAAGATGAAATACAATCTGAGATGGAAAATGAAAACAACGAAAATGTGGAATCCGAAGATTACTCGTCGGGCGAGCAAGCGTCAGAATCAGATTCTATCCACGCTACCTCTATAGTTAAAGAAAGAGACGACGATGAGCAGATCTCAAACAAATGTGAAATTACATCAGAGAAAGAGGAAAACCATGATTCTAGTGATGATAATATGATGCCAACAGATCTTAGTATAAATACCATTGCTAAAGGTTCGATGGAAAATGTTGAT
This sequence comes from Limnephilus lunatus, assembly GCA_917563855.2. Taxonomy (NCBI): domain Eukaryota; kingdom Metazoa; phylum Arthropoda; class Insecta; order Trichoptera; family Limnephilidae; genus Limnephilus; species Limnephilus lunatus. The sequence goes on from OU830599.1 coordinate 5,314,060, forward strand.
GATGCGAACGATGACTTATCAAATAAAAGTGATGAAATGCCAAAAGACTTGAGTTGTCGGAAAAGACCGGCAAGCCCTTGTCCTTCACCTCAGAGAGTGTACACTTCAAGACCTGTATCTCGAGGTTCTGACACGGTACAGTCTCCACAGCCCAGCGGTATTCCTGCCGTTCCTCCTTCTCCAGAACTCTTCCCAACACCGCATAGCAGATCAAATTCCAAATCTATGTTCCTAGAAACCTTGCTTGCATCACCGTCGCCCAAAATGTGCTTTTCGTCGGAGTTGACAATCACTAAACATCAAAATGAACCTCTGAATTTGGGAAAAAGTAGAAAATCTGCTAGCCCAACGGTCAGTAGTTGTTCTGAAGAAGTGAAAAAGACCAAAACTTTTGGAGAACCTGAAGAGAAACGGTCTAGAAAAGAAATTCCAGATGAAGCTCCTCTGCAGAAACTAAACAAACTTTTCTCTAAAACAAATGAAATATCATTAGAAAATAAACCGAAGAAGGCAGAATCGAGAGTACAACGAAGCTTGATGGATCTGAGTTCTGTAGAACAATTACAACTTCTAAGATGTAGCACCGAATTTGATATTCCAGACCCACTGCTAGTACCCAAGGATAGATTTAGTGCCATCCTTGCATCTCCAGCTAGAGAAATTCCAGCTTTATTAATACAAAGGCCTGAACTACGGTTACCTGAAGCTTTTGCATATCCAGCTGTATTACAGGACCCAGATATTTTGGTCGTTTCACTTTCGCAACTGGAAGGTATTCTTCTGAAACATAGGCATGCTTTAGAGAAAGAGAAGCAGAAAGAACTCAAAGAATTAAGAGATAAAGAGCATAAAGATTATAAAGAGTACAGGGAGCATAGGGATAAAGGAGAGCAAAGGGAACACAAAGAACAAAGGGAACACAGAGAACCCAAAGAGCATAGGGAACATAAAGAACATAAACAAACAAAACCAACTACTCCATTAGGAATACCTGAGATCTCGAGAGTGCACTCTACAGCACCAATAACACCAACAACACCTACCACTCCGAAATCTACATCAATATCATCTCTGCCAATGGCACCAACCACTCCCACAACGCCACTTTTACCAAGTGCGTTAATACCGCCAATTCTTCCACCGATAGCGGAAAGCCCTCTAAGGTCAATGGCTGGGATGGGAGCTGGACCAGCTGCAGAGGCCATGGCTGGAGATATAGAAGCTGCCACTTCGGCTGCGTTCAACCAGATGATCTGGCTTCCTTACCTCAGTCAGTTTGAGGCGGCCATGGCCTGTTCACAAAATAACGATATTTTGAAAGCGCTTAATTCTACCGCCGTTCCTCCGGGGTACCCTACTCAAGCAGCGTATCCAGATCTGAGCCAAATGTTCTCTCAGCAGCAGAGATTCATGAACACTTCACAATTCCCCGGAATGCCTCCAATCGATTACAGTAACCAACTGGAGTTGGCTATGTGGCAGGAAGTGGTCTCGCAACCCAACGGATCAAACTTCCAAAGATTAAAATCTGCAGAAACCCAGAACCTCTTCGCCCAAGCGGCCAAGCTTCAGCATCATCACCAGCAACAGACTAGAGGACACTCAGCGAGGACTAGCCCCATCACACGAGGATGGCGGGGAGCTGCAGGGGCAGCCGCGGGGGCTGGTCTCCCGCCAAGCGGGCTGCCGGGGGTGCTGCCACCCTTCCCCTGGTCGGGCTACCCGGCGCGCGCGCCCCACCCCAGCCAGTACAGTCCGGGGGCACGAAGTCGCCACCACCAACCGCCGCCCTCGCCCTCCGCCTACTACCAAAACAACAATTACATGAGCAGCGCCAAAGCACCCCGAGAGAGCCGGGGCCAGCCGCACGCGCCCCCTGCGGCCCCTCACCAGGGCGAACAGCGCCCCCGCATCACCGTCAAGTCCCTGCAGAACCTGCTGGAGCCCCCGGAGGTCGGGAGCTCTACACACCCCCCCGAGGAACTACCGCATGACCCTCAGACACCTCTCTGGCATCCACTCTTTGGAAAGTAAGTAAATCTTTTACCTCATATCTCCGCATCATTTTCATTTATCGGTACGAAAAAATTAAACAATTCAACATTATGTCATGTACTCGCGAATTCACGAAAGTATGTCGCTGATCATCAGTACCCATCACTCTTTTAAATTATATGAATATGCTAAAAATTGCACAGAAGGATTTTCACTGACTTGGTATTTCTGTATACAATTTTAATAATGCATTTGATAATCCAGAAATGCTTGCATTGATAAGCTTTCGGATTCCGATACGCAATACTAGTGAATTATTTACGTGCCGAAATTCTAGGACTAACTACCATACGTATTCCTCAATGAAGGGATATAATTATATTGAGTCACGTGGACATCTTCAATTTATCTCTAAACAAATTCAAAATGTTGTAACTGAGGCAGTTCAGTTATGTATAGTACCTAAATATTTATATTTAAAAGCCCCTTAAAAGGGCGTTAATAAATTAAATTTAAAAGATCAGAAGTAGAGGTTACGACGGAGCTCTTTGCGGACAGGCCTTAAATCGATCGTCCAGTTGATTAGTCAGTCATCTCCGAAATCGAAATTTGAGTTGAGTATTTTTTTTAGAATAAGTTAACAATAATAATCTAAACGAAAATATGAAAGAGAACAAGACACTGAAAAACAGAAAAAGACAATGGTCGCAACTGGGACTCGAACCCAGACCTCTCCGTCTAACCGGGACGAGTGCGTTAACCAATTTCGCTATTGCCACCTTCTGTCAAAACGTCATAATTGTCAATCTCATATTTTCAAATTTTAGAATTCCATTATTATCAACTAATTATTTTTCTCCATATTACGGGCAACTACCCTTTTTATTGGAAACAATCATTCAACCAAATGTTGATGTTTTCTGGGTCACCAGTAGGATATTTCAAAATGTCATACTAATGTACCGAACCGTTATGCTTCCCGGTGTTATTTTATAACATAAATAATATGGAAAACGCAAACACGTGAAAATAATATTTGATTTATGGTGAGTTTTCAGAATTGCTTTTCTCATTACCTCAAAACTTAGTATTTGGAAATGTCTGTCTAATCAACAAGACGATCGAAATGTTCATATTTTTATCACCAAATATGTCTTAATTGACAATTTTCACAGTGAAAATTAAGCAGGTTTTAATTAAGTTTGTCACAAAATTACACGACAATATTAATACCTTCTTAATTCAAAAGACCGTTACGAATTCAACCTTTGAAATTTATCATAACCTCTGCCTTCCAGCTTTTACCCGTTTAATTAAAGGATACCAAATTTATCCTAGCTGACATGGGTCTCGTACAAATTGTTGTATCTCACTTATTAGGAGTTTTTTCACCATCATCTTGACAGCTTACCCATAAGAAACTAATATTAATATATAACTAAATAAATACTCACAACAGGTAAAAAAAAAGCTCGGCTAACTTATCCTATACACAGCCACTATTCATAAGTTCAAGTCCCGAGTTCGACTAAAGACTTTTTAAATAAATAAATCGTGTTTAATTAATCCAAAATGTACGTTTTTGTATGGATAAATAATCTATCAGGAGGATGGTGAAATACCACCTTACTGTCATGGCGAGAAATATAATCTAAACGGTGTTAGAAAGAGAGAACTCCACGCTTTATACCTACTCAAGCCTTGAATTTAACCATTGATCATTTTAAGTATTTCCGAATGAAACTTTGTGAATTTTTTATTAATTATTTTTACATAAAACGACCAAAAATTAATTTGTCTAATAAAATATGTATGTGTTTTTAGTTTTTATTGTTATCAGCTATCAGTAATTTTAGTTAGAAAAAATACAAAGAGAGGCATTTTTAAAATTTTAATGTTTGCATTCAAAATTTTAATATTTCTAAAATTATACGTTTATATCTAATAATAATATTTGGAAGCTTATTTCATCACCTTTCAAAAACAGTTTTTATTTTTCGGATACATTCTAAATATTCCATTTATTTGATTCCTGGGGGGATAAACTATAATTGCTACTCTTATTATGTTAAATCTAATACAAAACAAAGCGTGTATAAACTACATTCAATAAAATAAAATATTATTATCGGCTTGATACGAAAATGGTTAACTTCATAATTGGATATAGAATCGGTTCAAGCTAAACCTATTTATGGTCATTTGATTGCTTTTATTGCGAAACTAACTATTTATTTACTACTTATTGTTAGTAAGCCGTGTAAAATGCTTAAATGACTATTATTTGGAAACACTACCAACGATAATCAATAAACTATATTTCTGAATCAATACGATTATTGTTTTTGTAATGCTGCGTTTATTGAACTATATATTGTCATCAACATGTTGATCCATTTGAATCAATGATGATGAAAACAATCATTGTTTAAGCGTAGAAGGCGTCAACCTCTAAATGTATTTTAAGCGGCGATGTAACGATTATAACAGCAGGTTATTAACGTATTTGCAGTTATTGTAAAACCTAATCGCAAATTATCAATGTACGAACTTTTTTGTAGGAGTCATTTTTTTACCTTAGCTCCAAACAGGATTTTTTTTATCAGGGCCGTTTTCAACTTTGGGGATGCTGCGTGGAGGGTAGTTTTAGAAGAGGAAGGAGAAGTAGTTTTGGGAAAATAAAGGGTTTGAAGGGTGTGTAGAAATCTGGCTTGTGTGTGAAAGATACTCGTCTTAGTTTATGACTACCTTTCAGGATCGATATGTTTCATGAAATAGCTTCGGTTGACTAGGGCAGGTGTGGCGAACCTTTTTGAGATTCTCATTTAAAAAAAGCCTAACTTCTAACACTCAAGGAATCTTTGAAGAACTTTTCCACGACTAAACCATCGCACATTGTTGTACATAAGTAAACCATTATTAATAAACTGAATTCACCTCCTTTAACAATTCTAAAATTATTCGTAATCCGCGTACAGATATAAAATTAATCAATGTTGTTACAAGAATCATAGTTAAATCTAATAAGCTAATCATAAGGTTCCATGATAAAATAATAAACTATTGTCGTTTATCATTGGAATCATTTAATACTTAATGAAACGAAATAAATTAATAATTCACAGATTTATATAATCAATTTTTTTTATTTTTTAAACTTAAAAATTTAAAAAAAATGGAACTTGGAAATCGTTCGTGTGCCATCCAAATTATCAAACGTGCCACCTCGGGCACGCGTGCCCTAGGTTAGCCACACCTGGACTAGGGTCTAGTCTAGTACAATATCGGATCGAAAGGCGTAACTGCCGATGATTTGTTACCGTTTTCTCGAGCACGGCCGCAATATTGATAGTCAGGCCGATATTGAAAGGGAATAAATAATTTAAAAAAAAAACGAAATACTATGGCAACACCGGCGGATCTGCCAAACGATTTCGTTAAACTTATAAATACTATTAAATTTACAATTTCGAATTGAATTACTAATCTGATGTGTATTGGCGCTTTGCACGTACGTTTTTAACTAAACGGAAGCTAATTAGTTAATGAGGTCTTTAGTCATATTTCCCCACATTCGTTTCTCCAAGATCTAACGGAATAAATGGATCGCGTCTTAGATGAATTATTTAAGTCTATGGATCGCGTATAAGATTTCTTTCAATTCTAAAAGCTTCGTTAGTTCATCTCCATTCATTAATAAGCCGGTTATTTTGCAAAACGAACGACATTTGGACTCTGGTAAATGTTATCTCACAGCATCCCCAACATATTATATCAAAGGAAAATTATATTCCTCGGGGGCCTCATGTGTGGAATTAATGAAAAAATAAAAAAAATAAAGAAAACGTTTTCTATTCATAGCTGAAATCCATTTCTGGCTAAAGACGAAACATTATTTTTATTACATACGCGTAGACAATTTGGGTGGCGGATACGGGTACCGCCACCCCGGGAACAATTTATTGGATAACCAACACCCCCGCCATAGTTCACCCCAAGTGGTTCGCTACGTTTGGTGTCTTAGCAGGGATTCCCGGGTTCGTGGGATGAGGTTTGTATAGGTTTTGGCGGCGGATGCTTTAGCTTGCGGAGATAGGTTGAGGTAGAACTTTTGACCCCTTCCGTCGGTCCCCTAGATTCCTACCCACCCCTTATACCTTTTTCCTTCCCAGGGCCTCCTCTCCTTCTTTTCCCTAGAAAGACCGTCCACACAGCATCCCTAAAGATGACATAGGCACTGAAAGATTTTCTCAGGGCCTCCTGTGTGGAGATAAGGGGCCGTCCATAAATAACGTCACACCTTAAGACGGGAAATGGTGTAGAGACGTTTTGTGACAAGGGGTGGGGGGGTCATCAGCTCTGTGACGTCACATGTAAAAATTTAAATTATTAAAAATCAAAAGTTTTTTAGATGTAAAATTGCAAAATATGTGACGTCACACTAGGGGGGAGGGGGTCTCACAAATGTGACAATGTGTGACAGGGACAGGGGGGGGAAGCAACAAAAAATTTATGTGACTTAATTTATGGATGGCCCCTAATGTTAAAAAATAAACATTAAATAAACGAGGTTAAAATGATGAGATTCTTTAAAGACTACTTAATCTCAAATTTTCAGCTCTCAAACCCATATTTTTCTAACCTTGAACCTTTATTAGGAATGCTTGTAGGCTATTATACTAACTACAAACTCTCCCACACTTTACAGTTCACAGCTTTCGGTTCACACGTGTCATGGTGACGCTCTCTCGATTATAAATTATATATCTCTTCACAGAGTTCCCAGGCCGTGGGTTTCAGAGGACCCTTGGCCTTGCCCCTCACCCCTTTCCACCACTTACCACACAACATTGACTGCAGCTCGAATGCATTAGAAAGTACACTCTTCTGCAGTTGGAATTGCAGAGGCTCTGTTGATATCCGTTCTGCAAATCTCGCAGAACATTTCTATTTCGAACTGAAGAGAAAATTTAATAGAAAGGTACTGTTGGCATTTCCGTAGCTCTGACTAAGCTAATTATCTAGTTTTATCTTTCTTTAATTTTTTTTTTAATTTCACACTTTTCTGTGCTTTTACATAAGTATTATTCTTCTTAACCCCTCAGTCTTATTTGTTAGGTTTTTGAAATGACTCATATATGTCTCATAGAAATCGTTGTGCCTCCCTATACTATCATGATTAGAAATATAATCTAAACGGTGTTAGAAAAAGAAAACACCACCTTTTATAATCAAATCTAAAATGGACACTTTATTAATCAAAAGTTTCCGACCGAAATTTGATAAAAGTTTTGAAACTTTGGGATATTTATTTATTTATTATTTTTACATTAAACGAAAAAAAAGTGAGGTCACGATAACTTTTTTAATACATTTTCCTAATGAAAGATATGTATATTAGTTAGAAAAAACGTGAGATGAGCCATTATTCAAACGTTTTTATGTTTGTAATAAAAAAATATGTTTAATTAAATGAAGACAAATTACCGAAACTCAATCAAAATCTGAAGACAGAAAAATCAGAAAAAGATATTGGTTCCACTGGGACTCGAACCCAGATACCTTAGCATTCATGGCCAACTGCTCTACCGATTGAGCTATGGAACCCATTTCCAATTCGGTCACTTTTAACTGTATCCTACTTCGACTAAGAACTACCAACACTATCTTCATTTTTCTTAACGCACATATTATTGGCTGCTATCTTTATATATGATTGCAAGATTCAACCCTAACTAAATGCTATCTAGATAGTGTCTGGATAAATATTTATCGATTTTATTTTTAATTCGCTAATATTGTCTTCATTTAATTAAATATTATAATTTGAATTTTTACTCAATAAAAATATTCATCCCAGACTTGCAGAAAAGTCAATAGATGTCACGTCTGCGACTACATGGGATCATCTCTTTTGTATTTGTAGAATGTCTGTATTGTTTTTGTCCCATTTTTTGTTAGGTTAGGTTAGGTTAAGATACGTCAGGCTAGGATTGGTTAGGTTTTAGTTGATATTTTGTTGGGGGATGTTTTGTCCGTAGGATATTTTGTCGGGGATTATTTTTCGGGATGAAAACGCGCGGAACCCATATCTTCTGTGAGTAGAACCATTTCCTAGTATATACACCCAGATATGGAATAAGAATAATTAAAGTGGCATTCCGTTATCTGTTTAAACAGTGGCGGTGTTATTATTAGTAATATCTTGACACTAATTGTAACTTTCGAAGCAACCGTCACATTCCTAAGCTACTGCACTCTGTAGCAGAATGCGCTCTACTTAAAATACAACTAATAACTAATAACCCTGATTATCTACCTTCTAAACCACTTTTTAACCGGTGTCTTGAGGTACGTTAGTGTACTTGAGTCAAGAATTTCAAAAAAAGCCAATTTTTTTCTTCTTTATAATGCATTTTGCTCACAAAAGCAACCTTAATCGAAATATTATTGTAATTAAAAAAAAATTGCCTCTTTTCCACGATAGGCAAACATGATTTGTATGTTTATACCTTAGATAGCATTGTTAATAGCGGCTTATAATAGAAAGCTTGCCAGATAAGTGAAACTAGCAACAGTCCGCAAAGTTATATTTATTCATTTATTAGAGAGACAAACAGGACATTTGCACACAGCCACACCAAAATAGTTGATGATTAGTATAAATAAATGTCTCTTGACTAATGCGTCTGTAGTATTCATATTAGTTTACACGAAAAAATATATATCTAATAATAAAATTAATTAAATTAACCCGGCTGGTCTATTTGTTCGGTTTTCGGAACAACTCGTTTAGGTCTCATAGAAATCGTTGTGTCTCCCTTACCATCGTGGTTATAAATATGATCTAACCCATAGATTCTCAACCTTTTTTTTCCCACTGCCCACTTTGAGAATATTTTTTTCCAGCGCCCCCTATCTTGTGAATCCGAAGGAGGAGGCGTAATGGGATACCACGACGAGGTTAAATTTGCCACAACGGAGGGGGTGCAATGGGATAGGGAAAATATTATTATGGCAGTCATTGTCGATGGGATGGGTTTCACAGGGTCTCCTACCGCTCCCCCCTGAAAGTCTGAAATGCCCTCCAATTTTATCTTGATCTTCTACCGCCCCCCTGAAAGTCTGAACGCCCCCAAGGGGGCGTTATCACCCACGTTGAGAACCTATGATCTAAACGGTTTCAATTTTGCAAATTGAAAAATTATGAAACTTTGAGAATTTTTTATTAATTTTTTTTACATGAGCTGAGAAAAAAAGAAAAAAAGTGAATTGACGATAACTTAATAAATCATTTATGTATTTGGGGTCTAATATACCACATTGTCTATGGATCAATAAACAATCTCAATTTATTTCCCTTCCCCCGATCTCGCTGAGTACGCGTGTGCCATCATGCATGTGTGAGGATTCTAGATGTCCAGTGTCCACATTGTCCAATATCCACCCACGTTGTCTGCAATCCCCACCATCCCGCATCTCGAGTAAACCTGTTCTCCGACATAAGTACTGGTGGATTGATAAAAGTGGTAGAATCGTGCAACGGTTGCCGACCTAGGCCAACCGGTCGGATCCCACACATGGCTCTAATTTACCATATTCTCGATGGATTAATAAACAATCCTATCCTCTGTTTACCGTCTCGACCTATTTTACCCTAATTAATACAAACAACAGTCAGCGGTCTGGGTCTATTACAACCCTACCAGGAAGAGATTGGTATGACTGAGCCCTAATATAATATGGTCATATTACTAGTAAAGTAGTAAATGATAATCGATAAACCACAAGTTGTGCACAATGTTAGAAAAAGCGTTACTGAAATCGGTTTTATAATGTAAACCTTAGAGATTAATAAATAAAAATCTAACCTAGCCAATCAAAGATATGTAACTAAAAAGATTGGATGTTAAACAATGCATAATACGAGTAAATGCGTTTATTTATTTACGATTTACGCCCTAGTGGGCTTGTATGTGACATTATTGTAAGTAATACAATATTGTGTCAACTACAAGTATTTGTTGTAAAAGGTAACAATGGTAGAGCAAGCACTGGTATTGATTTATGAAATAAGTTAATTTTTTTGGTTTATTACCCATCTTCGACCATTTTTCCACGCGTTTGTATTTGATCCTTTTTAACACCTCTTTTTTGTCGATTACTTTAAATACGAAAAAAAAACAATACGATTTGTCTTATTCTCAGACAATTAAATTAATATTTCAAAGTTGCATAGCTCACATTGGAAATAAACAATTATTAGTGTAATTAAAAAATCATTGCAATTGTCTTAACATTTAATACATTTTTTTAATCTGGGCCCAGTGAGTCTATGGCAACCACAATTGGAGTATTTTGAGAACTGAAGGTAGTGGGGAGGGAATGAAGATCGGGAAGAGGAAGTTCGGAAAGCATCTCGCTATTTAGATTTAGTCACCAAACCCGGCTAAAGCCATTTCAATTCTAAATGGTGGTCTTACACCAGAGCGATACTGAGAGCATCTTCTACTGTGGAACGTGCCGAAAATATACCTTATATTATTTTTCAATTATTAAATTGTGAAATAACACATATCAATCAATAAAATTTACTTGCGCGTGCCGGAATTTGAACCCGCGACCTCGGGACCGCGAGATGAGAGCCTTACCCCTCGACCACGAAGACAAATATCAAACTAATTTTCTTTTATAGTTGAGATTTTTTATGTATTGCCAGTATTTTCACTCTACAAAAGTACGTGTTATCGAAATATAATTTTCAATGAGAAATACGAAATAACGAATAAAACTTCAAAAGAAATTGTGAGATGAAATTATACGAGTAATGTACTTCAGGAAGACCTTTCAGACTGGAGATGAGAAAATATATTTCAATTATTTTTAAGTTAAGATAGAATCACACTTAATCTAGCTTTGGCAGAATATTTGGCTAAAACCACCCAGTCGTGTTTATTTATACAAGTTGGTTTACGTATTCTTATTGATTTACATAGTTCTCCGTCCACAGCGTTATGTATCTATATAAAAATACAACGTTCTATTATATTTGCTGCCTCCGCCAATCGGCCATTATCGATTTTAATATTTTACGCTCGCGTGATTGTTGAAAGCTTATCGAAAATAATTATCAACGTCATGACTTTATAATGGGGTACTAACTGTTTAGCACATGTTATTGTTATTGTTTATGAAAACATTTTATAATGGTATTTAAGTACTTAATCATTATACTTATATAAAATGTTTATATAGTGGGCAGTAAAATGAACGAAATTCTGAGTTATTAGTATGCTTAGATCAGTGGTTCTTAACCTGGCTTCGATCGAATCCCAGGGGTTCGGTGAGTCAGTCTCGTGAGTTCGGCAGAGGTCAACTCACACACCGAAGTCACACTGATTTGCAGTAAATATTCATTATCATGTTTTGTATGAAAATCATGCTTTAATGGTTTTATTATTTGTTCTGAATAGTTTGGTTCATTTTGTGCACCTATGTATAAATATATACTTATGTTTTGATTTTGAAAAAATCATATTTTATTTTTCCATTTAAGAACGGTTTGGTGAATGCGCATATGAAACTGGTGGGGGTCAGTACCTCCAACAAGGTTTAGAACCACTGGCTTAGATACTTTGTTCAGAAATTGCGGTCACGATTAGGATTACGAGTATTTCGATTGAAAATAAATAAAAAATTGTCTAATTAATAGTTAGTCGATAAGATACGACATCACCCCAACCAGGAGCACTCCTGTCCCGCTGAGACCGGTACACCAGGCCTAACAAATCAATGCCCCCTGCTCCAGGGGGCATTGATTTGTTAGGACTTCGTAGACGTGCTCTGAGGATGGAAAGGAGGTTGGAGTTTAATCGACCGGTATACATGGCAACCTAATAAGCCAATATTGGAATGTTATTTAGTTGACAAGTCAAAAATACTGAAATAAGGAACTTATCTACGCTGCTTATAGTGAAAAACCATTAATTACCCCTCCTTATGCGAAGATACAGTCTTTGGTGTAACTTAAAACTCTTTTTTGAACTCCGACATTAGATTAAAAGATTATTTTATCACATTGCTCTCAGACGTTAATCACACAAAAAAACTATAATTTTAAGATTGAAAACTGAATCTATTAATTAAAATATCTATTCTGACAATTTTTTTAGTCCGATTGAACGTAATATAAAACGGATATTGCTAAAAACCCAAGAGATCCCTAAAAACACATCAAGCCGTGACCATGACAAATGGAAAAGAAAATACATTTCTCACTAGAATCTTACAGGTATCAGCATATCTATCCTCTAGGATTACTTACTGTAATATCTCCTTTGTTTTCTCCAGAAAAATTCGTTATTTGTACTACTGGGATTAGTATTCTCCAAAACTATAGGATGCTTATTGAAAGACTTGGGTTCTTCTCACAGTGACTGTTTATTGACGTATTGTGCCTGTATTACGGGAAATAAACAAACTATCAAGTTAAATCTGACCGACTTCCATGATATTTAAAAGTCGATGTAAGACACCAACGATAATCAAACAAATGTATGCACATTAGCAAAAAAACTCTTCAGGGTAGCCTGCACACCTTTCTGATATTTTTGTACCAGCCGATTTCTTTATCAGTTATCTTTTGAAAATGGCAATACGAATACGCCTGGTTTATCGATGTTACTGCTTTGATTCGAGTAGAGCTCTTCCCTCTTTTATTCTCGTGTTCTCCTGCTCATGCACTGTGATACCAGGCGAGAAACGTCTGCAGCAGTCTGGACCAAAGAAGTATCAACTCTGAACTCTCCCAGCAGTGGACCAGTACTCGGTACTGGCAACACTGCGAGAAGCGTGGGAGAAAGGAGGAGGGACGGACTTACGGGATGACCAGGAGATGGAGTGAGAGAGAGGAGATCAGACATAACCTAACTACGTACCGGTCTGAAGTTGGGTAGGTACCTACTGCAATTGCGCGCCAAACGTCCGGCAACACCGCGCGGCAGCAATGGCGGTAGTGGTTTTATTGCAGGCTGCCAACAGTAATAATGATAATTGTAAAATGCATGGAAACCTTTGCCGTGAAGCGTGAACTATTTTGTATTCTGCTGCACTGGACTACATCAAACCGCTGCGATAACTCGGTTAGTTAGTAACAGCGAATCCGCAATCCTCTTCCTAATCACTCAGTGGTGGAAATTGCATAAAAAAATTAAATAAAAGCTTAAAAAGCGAGCGAGTTTTATTCCTTGGTTCTTGCTTCTTGCTCCTTAAAATATGAACAATCAATGAAAATTCTAGATTTTTTATCATTACTTGCATTTCGTTCATACGTGAATTTTATGTGCATGCCAAAAGACATTAATTTGTCTTCTTTGTCAATTTTTGAAGTGGAAACTTCTTTAGCCCGTTGTGATTTAAAACTCGGTGCGAGCGACACTTAAAAGAGTCAAACACATACATCAATAGGATTTATCCTGGGAGAATGAGTTGGACTAATCGGTGTCCTCTTTGTGTGCTTCGTAGCCTATCGGCCTCCGCTTTGTGATTAGGGTTTATTTATTATAACGCTTTTATAATAAATAAACCCTACACTTTTCCTACTCCAGATACTCTGCATTCGTCTCATTCTCTCGAAGTTTATTTTTATGAAGGTTTCACTTCTACCGCTTGTGAACTGCACAAATGTTTATTTAACATTTTTTATCCATTATGAGAAACATTCGGAAAGCTTCCATATTCACGTACCTACCTTCAAATTACATTTTCTCAATAACTTTTTCTTGCCGCATGTAATATATAAACGAGTCGTATTTTTTTTATTTCATTTATACAAAGTATTAGGTACTGTAATTCTAAACAAATCAACCATTAGTTTATAAAAAATTAAAGATAAATTTAATTGCTAACCTACCCAACCCCTCAAAAGAACTCTTTGCTAAAATCGAGATCTTTGATATTTGCTAGTTAATTACTAAGATAAACTTATTAACATAATATGTACGTAGGTATGGTACGTAAGGACAAATAACCTACTTGTGGCTCCACAACATCAAGTACCTACCCACCCGCTTTTCATGAAACCTATAAAGACAATATCAAACTAGAACAACGAAAACTAGAACCATCTTTGATCATCGACAATAACGGCCATTGTTCCCAATTTTTCGATCGATCAATCTGAGTCTCCGATCAGTTAAGTGATTTGTTTAGTACCTAACGCTCGATTCGCTTGTTTAATTTGCTTTAAACAGAGATTTACGTTTGGAAATGCGTATATGTGCATTTGAGGAGTGTTGAGCAAAAATTTCGGCTCAACAGTTGATCAGTAGGATTGGGAACAACCGCGGTAATTCTAAGTCGCTGCTCCTAAAATATACAATGTATTGAGTACCGAGATGAAGTCAAATAATACAAAGAATGATACTTTGTAGTATACGATTATTCTCTCAAACATGAACGACAACTCTATTGTCTGTAACAAAACAACGAAGATGATTTGAATGTCATTATAAACAAGTATCATTTTTTTTTTACTTTAGACTTTTTAGACATCTGTCACCACTGATAGATAATAAAACACTATCCAGCGATTTATTTGAAGCAAGCAAGTTTTTAAAATGTTTCAATCATCCATCATTTTATATCGTTATTTCAATTTTTTGACGTAATTTTATGTTGGTTTTGTAATTTTTGTCTCGCCAAAATTCGCATGATCGTGGTTCCTATTGGTTGTTAAGTCGAAATAATCAATATTATGGTAGGTACCTATCGGCAACGTTAGCTCATGCGGGCCTTTTTCGAAAAAAAAACTCGTTGGACCGCTTTCAAAATTTCGAACGCGTGACGTAGCTGGAAGTAAAAGACTGCCACTTGTATTACAGTTAATTCAAATCTCGCAGTGCAACATGGACTGCTAGCTACGTCACGAATGTTTAGCCAATCACCGCTATACCCCCTCGATGAGCTATTTTCTAGGAATCTTGCCTATTTATCTGCCTGAAGAAAGTTTGAACAAAGAATTGTCATTGAAATGCATTGCCTTTTCATTGATCAAATTGTATAATTCTTTACTTGAATCGCCCCCCTAGATCTCTTGCATTGCATTAAGTCAATCACGTCTGTCCAAGGTTCATAGACAATACTTTTAAAATGTTTTCTATGAACCTTGACTTCTGTCAACTGGAATTCTTTCCACTATCTTATCATCACTAGCTCACCGCTATCTTTTGTATCTTCAGAAACTTACAATAATTATAATAATTGTATTCAGTTATCGGGTTCGTAGTTAATTATTTATAATTAATTTTATTTTAATATTATTAGCTAAAGCTGATATTATTTATACCGATTAAATTAAATCCATGGGCATTGGTTCGATTGGCAATATTTTTTACAGAAATTATCAAATTGCTTTCTGTGAAAGTTCAAATCTTCGTTATTACCTTTCACAATTGTGGTGTACCATCCATTACATGCGTAATTTATATTTTGAAAGATCATAGAGTGCCACACCATGATTTCAAAATCCAACGTCCATAGTTCTGACACCATTGCGGAGCCTTGATGAACACCCCGACGTGGGAGAATTTATTAGAATTGAACTCTGAACCGAGAGAGACAAAAAGACGCGAAGACTTGAGAGGACAGCGAGTGGGAGGGCATCGACCCTGCGCGCCGTGCGCATGCGCCCCCACCTCCCCCTTGCTGCACCTCCCATACCCCCCCCCCCCGACCCTCTTCCCATGCAACCAGATTATTATACCATTAGATTAATTGGGTCTAACGAGAGATGGATTATTTATATGGACGTAGTAAGAGTACGAAAAAGTGGTATCATAAAAGCTGAACACACTAAAACGTAAGCACAACGCGTGTCGCCAACGTCTCTCGCCAATACTACTGCAAATCGGTTCCATGACAAAATGGAACATTGAAAAAAGTAACCCAACCTAACCTAACGTGATGTTTGATGGTGTTCTATTTTATCCAGCATTTGTTCCTATCCATAGGTACTACACACAACTTTCGATTTTCGCTTTGACACTCGTATATTTACATACATGTATATATATTTTTTAATATAGTCCATAATCCGTACAGTCCGGTCATAGCTCCGCGTCAGCCGACTTGCTTCCATGTCATATCTCTATTTGTTCTATTATCTTTCGGTACGACGCTTGTAATTGCGAGATGGTTTGCATAGTATGAAATCCGTAATTTTTAATGGAACGAAATATTGAATTACTGTTATTGAAAATTGATGAAATCTACCTAGTTTTTCAATGGACGTGTTTAAGGCAACCTGACTTTGCAGGAATTTCAACACTTTCATTAGGACGTTGCAAAACTCCACACTTCATAATGAAAAATAGGCCAGGAGCTGAAAATAGTTGCACTGACAAGGAAATTCCAGACTAAAAGGAGGTTCAAATTTTATAACGCCGTTTGGGATTTTCGTGAAATTTGTTCTTACATTCTGAAATTTCTAGTCAGCGATACTATTTTTATAGAAACTTTAAAATAACCATATGAAATTATCTAAAATAAAACAAGGCTCAAAAAAAACAACTCGAAGAAAGCCGAATCGATGTCAAACAATGGAACTTGGGCAGTTGGTAGACTTGATACAAAACTAACAATCCATTGTTACGACCAGTGCTTTCTTGTGGTAGAACCTTGGTAGAACTTGTATTCCATTATCTTTGGGTGGAACGCACCAGAACCCTGTTTAATCAATTCGATGATTTTTCTAAACTTTCAAAGATAATCATTGAAATTTATCAATATTTCAAAAAATTTTTGATATTTTTGTAATTAAAAATTTGGGTAGCATTTTGAATTTAAGCAAAGTTTTAATTTCTAAATGACGAGTATTGAACGAGCTTTGAAATTTTACGATGAAGATATTTTTAAACTCTGAAGCCTATTATGAAATTCTTTTAAAATACCATCTGAATATATTTTTCTAATAAAATCTTGACCTGGTGTCGGTTCAAAATTTTTACTACAAAGATAGCACTGGTTATTGACAAACTTTTGACAAACCGTAACTTTTATTTTATTTATTTATCTGTAAAAAGTATATTTACATTGGGTTTTTTATGCCTGTTTCACTAGGATATACCTGTGTCGAGACAGGCGTAGAGGTACATAAATGAATATCGTAGTTACAAGAATATTTAAGGTAAAATAATATTAATTTGAATAGAAAGGTGATTGAAAGAGTGGGTAAATGTTTTAAAGAGAGTAATCGTATAAATGTTGGAGGAGATGATGGAGTTAAATTTGACAAGATTCTATTATTTTAATTTATTATATATGGGTTAGAGGTCTTGTGTGAATAGTAATTTTTGTCTATGTGTGATTTATTTTACAGATGTTTGTAATAGCATGGCGTCCAATACTAAATTAAATAAGCATCATTTCGATTCTCTGAAGGGATAGGGACCACCATAAAACTCTAGTTCATTCACATTCTTTCATACTTACTCTTGACATGTCCCGATTCGATTTTAATTTATTAGTTGCTATAACTGAGGTTGTACACGGTAAAAAGTATTAATTTGATTCACTCGATCTTCCCATATTATCCCCGACTCTTCTACCATGAGAGATAGCAATTTTTCATTTGCTTTAAATAATTTTATAGTTGTGTTTATGCTACGACTTACTCGTTCGTGGTAATGTTTTAAAATGGAGGTCTGATAGACTGTACATTAAGTTTTAGACAAGGCGACAGCGGATGACGTTATGTAACACTTTAAGGTAGTTTTCAGGTAAAAATTGTGTTAAAAAAAACAATGAAATTTCGAAAAAGTTATTGGTCATTTTTACTTCTACCACAGCACATTTCTTTACTTTTATAGATGCATCCTGTACATTGATATATATATAAATTTATAGGCAAGTATGTTACGTTGTATGTAATTTTCGTCAGTAGTAAAAGCGATGGCCAAAGCTCTGCCTGGGGACACTCCTTCCCCCTCCCCCCCCCCCCCCCCCGCTTCCTCTCTCCCTCCCTCTTGCACTCTCAGCACAGAGGGCATGCGCGGTTCAAGGCCAGCAGGCTCTGTGAGGCTGGAACTATCCCACAACAGAGAAAAGCACACCACGCAATCAAAAGGGATGAACCAAACGCACTAACATCTATAATGTACAGAGAAAAATGAATCAATATTGAAGTTTTTTTATTCTTGTTCCTTTTGTGCTTGTTTCTTCGTCCTTTTGTGGCCGTATTGAGCGGAGGAGAAAGTGGAGTGAGTGCAGTCGGTAAAACACGGTGACACAGTCGCGGGGGGATTGCATTTACTTCCTGCCAGTTTGAGGCGGTGGAGGGGGTTGGTGTATTTGACTCGGTGTCTCCCCTCGGCTGGAATGCAGTTCTGGGGACTCCGGGATGAGTTCGGATCTGATGGCTTTACATCGTATCGGGAGGAATGGTCAAAGTTGTCACATAGCTACTTCTTCAATAATAGAGTTCTGCTGCAGAGAGATCACTTGTGAACTTTCTTTCTGTTATAATAATCCATCAAGCCTCTGGCCTATTTTGTCGGAAGGCCAAAATATGTTCGCTTTGCAATAAACCCAAATAAATGGAATATCTCTAAACGCATCCGAAAACCAAAAACTGGTTTAGAAGGGTGATGAAATACGCTTTCAAATTTTATACCATGCCATCTAAAGTTTTTTTTTTCAACTAGTGCTTATTTCGTGAATGGTAACACTTAGCTCATGTCTGATTTGACAGATAATTAGTTTTATCCTTCCGCTGAGCGAATATGGTTGTGTATACGCTTGAACAACGCTGGGAAATATTGCGACATTACTTTGAAAATCATGGTAATGTTGCAGAATGTGTGCGAAAATTGCGTACGGTTTTTGGAAGAAGAGAAGCACCGTCAGCTCCGTATGTTCGTTATCTTGTGAAAAAAGTGAAAGAAACTGGCATCCTCATCGATAAACCAAAGCGTGAAAAGCCAAAAACAGTGCGTACACCCGAGAATATCGATGCTGTGGCAGAAAGTGTGCGTGAAGCGCCATCAACATCAATTCACCGTCGTTCTCAACAATTGAACATTTCGGAGACATCATTGAGACGAATTTTGCATAAAGACCTTGGTATGACGCCATACAAAGTCCAATTGGTTCAGGAGTTGAAGCCAACTGACCATCCAATGCGTTTTCGCTTCGCTGAGTGGGCCTGCGATCGACTTACAGAAGATGCCGATTTTGCCAAAAAAATCATCTTTTCGGATGAAGCTCATTTTGATCTTGGCGGGTATGTAAACAAGCAAAATTGTCGTATTTGGGGCACAGAAAACCCGCACGCATACATTGAAAAGCCGGTACACCCAAAACGAGTCACTGTTTGGTGCGGATTTTGGTCCAGAGGCATAATTGGGCCATTTTTCTTTGAAAATGAGCAAGGAGTGGCCGTTACAGTCAATGGCGATCGTTATCGGGCCATGTTGAACGAATTTTTGTTCACAAAAATTGAAGAGGAGGATATTGGCAACATTTGGTTTCAACAGGACGGCGCTACGTGCCACACAGCCGAAGCTACACTCGATGTTTTGCGCCCTTTTTTCAAAAAAAAAAGTTATTTGGCGGACCCTTTAATTCGAAATAAACATAATTTTTAAATAGATACAACAAAAAAAATTGAGGGAAACATAAAAACAATTTTTATAAATGGCTTAGTTACAAAGTGTTGGACAGTTAAGTGAATGATCAGTGATGATATGTGGAAGAATTTTTTTGTTTAATTTTGAAGAAAAAAAATTACATCAAGAAAGTCACCGGACACCAAAATTTAAGTAACATTTTTACTCCAAATAATGTCAGGAATCACTGGTTAAAGTAAGTCAAGTAGTATGCGGCTAGCGGTGGCAAAAATATTGGGAATGTATTGCGAGGGATATGCTGAAATAGGCCAAAACCAAATGATCTTTTATCTTTTATAGCTAAGTCTGTTGGCCCCATAAAACAATTTTGACCGGTAAAATAACTATAATTTAATTGTTTTGCCACTAATAATGAGCGGCTCTGGAATTTTCGCCAGCAAACCAGGAAAGAGGGACAGCAGTTAATAATTTAGATATACTATAACAGAAAGAGAGGTTGTAAGTTGTAACAGACCTCTCAGTTAAAGGACCACATTCAAGGAGAAGGCGAAGGAACCAACTTCCTTGATAGAAAAATGGTGGCTCATTTAACCATCGCCCACTAGCCTTTACACTTAAGCTCCAAAAGCTTTAAGCTGCATAGGTCCCAATTAAGCGGCTTCAGAGAACCAAGAACAGAGAGGCTTAGCAAGGAAGCTTAGCGAAGATTATGATCAGTTTAATAAACAACAGCGCCATTTTAACCCTCCAGGCTTTTAAATATTATGTTTGAATTTTTGGAGAAATTTCGAAATACTTCAGAGATATTTTAAATATGCTTCAGACGTCTTGTTTTTAAATTTGTCGTAAAAATAAATACCATTTTATAAACAAGATAAAATTATCTTTTAGATACTTGCATTTGGAATAAACCTCTAAATAATAAATATTTCATTACAAAAAAAGAAATAATTCGTCCCTAATTTTTATTTTACTTTTTTTATTGTTTAATTTCTTTTTTTAGGAAAGGATGGAGAGGAAGTTTTTTTCTTTAAAAAAAACATTTTTCTTCCTCCATTTCATTTTTGCACGATATTTTCCTGAAGATGGCTTTGATAAGCTGAAACCGGTTACAGTCAAATAAATTATAGTGGAAATAAGTTTCATATTTGTATGATTTTATTATTATTATGGAATTACACCATTAATTTTCAGTTTCAAAAATAGAAATATTATGCTTCTGTTAATATTTCAGAATGATAAAAATCGACAGAATTTGTTGGTTTCGCCAAAGATTATTGAAGATATAAAATTTACAAGTGGGTTTACGACACCACCAACTGCAAATTTAACAATCTTAAACTGTAGGTATCTTATCCCCTACGGCCCGTGAACAAATTGAAATTGGACAAATTTTCCCTCCGGCTAAAAATGTTGATCATCACTGACTTTAACTAATGGAATATGATGTTTGTTGCTATACATATATATAGTGATGTCCTCCCGAAGCTTGTTGGGTTAAGTCGCTAAGCCGATTATAATTATTTGCATTTGAGCTTACACTCAGACCTTGCGCATAATAACTTCATAAGCTGGCAGAATAAAAAATAGCGCTTATGAAAACTTATCTTATGTTTATCATAAAAAACTATAATATCTTTGTTTGTTTTCTGTCAGAAGGTCATAATAGTTCTGTTTTACAATAAAATCTAAGTAAATTGAGTATTTCTGAACGCATCCGAAAAGTAAAACATGTTTTTGAAAGGTAATGAAATACGCTTTCGAATTTTATTATCAGAAATAAACATATTTTTATAATAACTCAGGTACGCCTCATACGTTATACGTATGTCTGGTAATGTTACAATATCGTGTAAACAAGCTTATGGGTCCGAGTGGTTTTAAATATATAAATTTTGAAAGCAAATTAGACTTCATTGCAGTAGGAAACTTTGGTTTCGTAGAGGTGAACATTTAGATATTTCTGTGGTTAATTTTTAGATTTGAATATAAAGCCTGGTGTTTCCCAAAAGCGAATAAGTTAGCCTGAGGGTTTAACCTCAGATGAGACTCTCTCAATTTTATGGACGAAGTAAAGGGTGGACAATAAGGATGTTAAAGTATCGCCCAAGAAAAGCCAAAAAAATTATATTTAAACCACCAAAATCAATCAAATTATTGGCCAGTTTCGGTAGAAGCCTAGGTACCTCTGTCAGGTGGGAAAGCTGTACTTTTTCTACCAGCATTTCCATGGAAGATGCTCCGAGGAACCTGCGTTATTGTCCCCTTCGACACCTAAGTACAGTCGGGAAACACTTCAAACGCGCGTCCAACATTTAGCATTATACAAAATATATTATGCTATCATTATTTTTCAGCAGCTCGACTGTGGAATTATTTCCAGCTTTCCCACTTCCTCCCTCCTAAACTATAGCTTCAAGGTTCATTATTTCCTCTCCTCCAAAAGATCCTGCACACGGCGTCCCCAAAGACTCCAATGTGGAGTCTTATTAAAAAAGTAAAGGAAGACGTAATGCTAACCTTATACGAGTATACCAGGAAGAAACCGTATTGTATCCAAAACAGAAATTACGATAATATAGTAGATCTCAGAGTATTATTGGGATATAAATGAGATAACTTGAAAGAATGTTAAACCTATAAATTCAGTAGGCGGTGATCACCACTTTAGATGAAATATCGGAAAATTACGTTACATAAGTATGATTTTATTGTTTTTTTTTTATCAAACAAATTGTTTCTTCCTCGTTATTAAGATGTAGGTAAGAAGACCGAATGCCGAAGAAATGAGATCCCTGCGGTGTATGTGTAGTAAAATCATGTATGATCGTGTGAGAAATGTGGAGATTCGCAAATAATGCAAGGCTGATATAAGCGTGATGAGTAAGATCGACAGGGATGCTTAGATGGTTTGGGCATGTAAAGCGAATGAACGAAGAAAGGAGTTTAAGGAAAATAAATGTAAAATTGGGACGCCCGAGGAAGACATATAACAATCAAGAGAAACAACGACTTCAATCGCGCCATGTCAAAAGTCAGAATAACAGAAGAGTTTGTATTATACGATTGAGAGTTTGTATTATACCAAGACTGTGTTTGGTGGTCAGTCCTCTCTGCTTACCCCTGCTGCGAGACATCGTGATGGCTAGTTAATTAGTACTTGGAAGTACTTGAACCCACTCGGAAGCACATAAATCAGAATAACTACTGCAGATAAATCGTAGTTGAAGTTAATGTCAAATTAGATGTATTTATACTTAGTATCAGATACAAGCTGCTTTTGAAAAACTGGTTTTTCATCCCAGCCTATAATAATAGTTGCGTTCAGTATAAAATGTATGGTGTTTTGAAGGCAAATTACCGGTGCAATGAATCATTTTTATATGATAATAATAATAAAATAACTTAGTTTGAATAACCGCTTTATAGTCTAGGTAGGTATATATTTTTAATATATAAAACCAACTTGTTTAGATTCAACTTGAACCTTCATCAGAGTTATATAAAAATATATTAAACTAATTACAGAGTTACGATATATTTATAAGTAACGTAAAGAGGGAGGGAGAACGTCAACTTTGGGGTGGACCGAGTGGGAGGTAGGTTAGAAGAGAGGGGGTAAAAGTGGGTGTAGTGAATGGGAATACGTTTTAAATGAGTCTATTTGATAAATCTAATAATTTGTTTAATAAATTGGTTTGGTTTATTTTTAAGATTTTTCTTAAATTTCAAGAGCTTTTAGATTATGCAGAATACCTATCCCATTTCTATTTCACAGTATATTCGAAGATTTCTTAAAAGAGTGACCTTTATGTATTACGTGTGTTGCAAATTATTGAAAAAACCTGAACTGTTTGGGCACTCTAAGCAACCACCCTCGTTTGAATATTTCTTATAGTTTTACCTATATAAATTTCTGGGCAATCATTACATCTTAAATTTTAGATGCCAGAATGACTTAAATTCTTTTCTTTAGCCTTTGAATTGATCAAAAGTTTAGCTATGTTATTATTTCTGTTGGAAATTTTGAACCACATGATAATTTGTTTACTTAATTTAAAATAGATACATTTCACGTAATCTAATATAAACACATATTTTAATATTTTATGCTTTGCTTATTTCTAATACATACATCATTTTACGTATTTCTTTATTTATGCTTAATGTATATCTCGTTATGATATTCCATAATCTCATCTAATCAGACATTCAACATAATACATTTTGGTAATAAAAAATTAGTTCACATTTCCATCAAAGACATTTTGCCATGCGCCTATACCTAAATCCACCTTTCAAAAAAAGCTTCTCTCTAATTTTACCATACGATACGATTCGAACTTCCTAATCAAGAGCACTCCTATTCCGGTGTACCGATAAAAAACAGTAATATAAAACCAATTCTGAACATGACCAATGTCTGTCAACGCCTCAAATTCGAGTACAGTGCCTCGCAATCTGTTCTTAGTTCTTACCCACTGTAAAGTCCTGCAAACTGAATTAGAAAAAATCCGTGGCACTCCAAGTTTAGTGGCCTAGTAGTTGAACTCCGTTGTCCTGGATCGCAAAAACTAGGGGGCATTATTATTGTTAACATAAACAAATCGCCAAGCAATCAACAAAAGTGAAATAGAAGTAAGTCTTATCCTCATGATGTATTCATGTGTGGAAATTCTTTGTGTTCTGTCGAATTCACTTGCAAACTTTAATGTAATTTTTACCGCTATTAGCGAAATCAAATGTCACTATCAAGTTGTAAAGATTTCATTAGGCCAGAGGAGGAGCCAATGGTAGGAACAAAACTATTACTTTTGGTGACTCAAATTTTCAAATTTTATTATCGAATTCACATTAGATTATCGCGAGATTCTTATCGGAATTGTTTTATTTATTTAGCTGTGTAATCACTTGCGTGTAGTTATTGGCTTTGCCTTCATAGAAGCAAAAAGCGTCAGGACATTGTGTAATGGCGGTAGAGTCAATTACTCTAATGGAGCCATTAGGCAGCTCCCAGCATGTTAGGCCAGAAAAGGGAACATGGTTGGGAGATCAAACCCGATTATGTGGAACGGCAAAGGCCATTTCTGCAATGATAACAGTTGATCAAATATGTGCTCTGAATATGGGAACCTAGCTTTGTTAGCATTGGTCCTGGCTTAGTCCTGGTTTTTATTATGTATTGATGCCATCACCGCAAAAGTATGAACATTGCAGATGATATTTCAACATTAGGTAATATTTTGAGTATTTAGGCTGAAGATATCGAGGGCGAGGAAAGGGAAATACTGATAATGTTGGAAAAGGCCTGACTCCACACACTTGTTAATCTTAAAATTAAACAATAGCAATCATTTTTTTTATTGGCTCCATATCTGAGGCCTGAATAAAAAAAATCGAAGTCTAAAGTACTCATCAATCAAACTATAGATGCGCGGCCCGTTTCATACGAATCTTAATTTTTGGCCTAAAATCCAAAATTAACTTTTGTATGAAATGGGCCGCGCAGCCTATCTTGTGATCGTAATGCACGAATATATGCCATAACTAAGTGTCTAAAAAAACTCTAATATAATATTATATATAGGTAGAAACCTATAAGCAGGTAAATACGTTCGTACCTATTATATATAGATTAATATGGCGTCTTTAGAGCACAATCGTGCTGCCTGTTGCACGACCACCACAAAAAATGCTGTAAACATACTCAATAAAAATAATAAATCACACCTAAATTATATGTCATTGAACTCCTTGAATCGCACACCCGCAACTATACTGCCGTAAGTCAAAATAAATACAAGTGTGCATTTCACACGCGGTAGATGTGATACCTTCAGAAAACTAAAGTAGACAAGAGTGGGGAGGCTACGAAGCACTGCACAAAGAGGAGACCGATTATTCTATCTTCTACCCTATAGATGTCTATGAGTTTGTCTCTTTTGAGTGTCACTTTTTCGTTACATGGAGTTTCAAATCACAACGGTGGTAAAGAAGATTTCACTCCGTTGCAAGGTGTAACAGCACATATATAACCAGCGATTTCGAGGTCACAACTAAGTAGTGAGCAGTTGGGTATAGCCTATCGAGTCACGTTATAAGCACTCTGTCTCGTTCCAGCAGCACGGTAACACACGAAACAGCGCGCGGACGTTATTCCGTTGCGACGTTTAGGAGTGTGATCAATGGCGACGTGTGATTGAAAAACATATTTTTTGTTTGTAATAGAAAAAAAATCGTCGGACAGCAAAATGACATATTTTTTAAAATTAAGAACACACTTGAGAAAAAAATTCCCTCAAGGCTTATGTCATCTTTGGGGATGCTATGTGGTGGGTCTTTTAGGGAAGGATGGAGAGAACGTTATTTTTGTAATATATGTGCTTTTTGAAGTGAAAATTTCTTTAGCACCGTTGTGATTTGAAACTCGATGAAACGAAGAATAGCAACAATAAAAAGAGACACACACATATATCTATAGGATTTAGTCTGCGAGAGAATGAGATAGTATAATCGGTCTCCTCTTTGTTCGGTGCTTCGTAGCCTTCCCACTCTTGTATATTTTAGTTTTCTGAAAGTTTTACTTCTACCGCGTGTGAATTGCACACTCTAATTTTTTTACGCATAAGATGTTGTGACATCCGATTTTGTAACTTATGAGTATGACAGCATATTCGCGGAAGTGCGAAGTGTAGTTCTCTATTTTACTTTTTTATTCTTCCATTTCACAGTAGTGTGGGGTTCGAATAGGTCGACGTCCTCTCTGCATCCCTGTCCGTCCCGCAGGCTGCTCGTTGCGCTGGGCCGGCTGGGCGAGACGCGAGATGCCGGAGTACAAATACAGCGGCTAGCCAAGGTCCCGCAGATACATTATTTTTTTCCTTGGACGATGCTTGAAAAACGTTTCCTCGGTTACGGCACCGCGTATCATTTGCAAAAACAGTGTGTACCAAAAATTGCTATGGCCAAAATAAATTCAAACGAGTTAAAGAATTTAAATCAGCTGCATTAGTTCAACGAACAACAACTCACCAAAGTTTCATCGCAATGGGATGAATGGTATAGGAAATAATTTCATAACGCCAAAGCTCGATATTATATTTTTATATATTGTAACAAAACCAACAATTTGTAGCAACCACCGCCCCCTTCCGACAAGAGTAACACGCAAAAAACAATAATAAAAACCAAACCTCATCTTCCAACCCGACTGGTCACCGTGGAAGATCAAGACCAAAACCCTCTGAAGAAGAAATTCTAAACTTCCTCAAAAATACAAGAAGTGACACAAACACAAGAAATACAAAATAAGAGATAAATGGAATTCTTTAGAGGAGGCCTTCACTTTTGCCTGAGAGGGGATTCTTGTATAACTACCGATTTATCAGATTGATTACAATCTTATAATGCAATATCCCAACAAACCTGATTTTATAGTTACTTAGTTGTAGTAAGGGGGAATACATTAATTACGTGAGCTCAAAAGGGGGGGGGGGCAGCAAAATCTCACGTTACTTGAAAAGAATATACGAAGTGGCCCAAATTTATCACACCAAGGGGGGGGGGTCTAGATTGTAAGAAAAACTGTTCACGTAATTAATGTATGCCCATGATATATTGGAAGTACCTAACATTTCAGTTTTTTTCGATGTCCCTAAATATCTAACTATAAAAAGCTTTGTTTTGGCTTTGACTTTGGCAAGTTTAAATTTTTAACTATGTATGTTGCACGAAAGAGCCACACAAACTTGCTGTTGATGTACCCAGTACCTAGGCAAGCTCTAGATATCTGTTACAGAAGCATTGAACCTGCCAGACGAAGCACGACCGTCGTGTTGGACCTAGTCTCTCAGAGATGCGAGCAGCCAATTGCAACCAACCATCGCGCATCTATTAATAGACCGATGTTCTTCTTTGTTTCATCACTCCTAATTACCTCTTAGCTTTCGCAATTTGGTCTAGACTCATGTTAAAACATAAATGGTGAAATCGATTTCAAAATGTTAAAGTATTAATATATCTACTCTGTTTTCGTGGAGAGCTTTTCTAAGCCCTGAGGGAACTGGTTCCAGACCAGATCAGATAAGGGTCCCTCACTATCATTGACCACCTTTAATGCACCGAGCTTGAAGTAATCAAAATCAGAAGTAAAAAAGGCAAGGTAGTGAGATCTTCCGGTGTTAAAATAGAAGTGATTCGAAATTGATAGCTTTTTGATACCTTTAGCATGGCGAGAATTTTAAATCACGTGTTCTCAACCAAAACACGAATGAGATTGGGTCGATCTACGACTTTTTATTATCAAAAGCTCAGTTTTGGAATAATCTATCAGTTTTTGTGGCTGTTTCTTTTTCTTACGCCTTCCTTTCCTTAAAAATCGCTTCCCACACATAGATATATACTTTATCAATGTTCCCACAGCGTCTCCAGAGATGTCTTAGGCCCCAAGGGAAATTTCGAGGTTTTCTGTGCGGAATAGTGTTATAATATTTTAGTATTTCCTGGAACCCATGGTAGATCGAATCTGTTTTACTACGCGTGTAAAGTTTAAATATGAAATCTGGTATTGAGTGTTCAGCTCTTTGCTCTAGAGAGCAGCTGTACGGGGTCAACCAACAGTGCAGATTCCTGTGCAGTGTCTCATCAAGGCTTAATAACCTATGTAAGAGTTGAATTATGACAAAAAGACAGATATTTAGAAAGATAATTTTAAGTTACATCTAAACTTACTACTTAACTTAACCTGACTTAACTTAACTTAACACTTTCTGTTAAAACAGGGATACATTTCTAAAAAAAAAAAAAACATGTCTAATTTTATTATAAAGGTCAACATCTGCTTAAACCGTTTCTGTTACTGTTATCTGTATAATATAGTATGTCATATTACTTAATTTATTTGGAGGAAAACATCATTTTATTTTTAAACCTAACATTTATTTGTACAAAAATTGGTGTAAAATAATGTACCTACCAATATAACCATGCACATTTAGATTTTCAACAAAATAAAATTCCTTTCTCATATGCATACCATATAGTACCTACTCTTATTTTATATATTTAAAATTACATACCTTTGTTATATTTATTATTATTTATTTATTATTATTTATTTATTAATTTATTTATTTATTTATTATTATTACAACTCTTTTATATTACTCTATAGCAATTTAGATTCTTTTATATTTTTTTGTATTCTTGAATATCATATAATTTTATGTACCTATATAATTTCTTAATTCTTTCACATTCTTCATATTTCATTTGTTAATGTACCTACTGTATATAAAATCGACCACCACAACACGGGCATGTGCCTAGCATGGTGGTCGAAAAATCCCCAATGTATGTAATGAAAAATCTAATGAATAAAGAAAACTTAAAAAAAAAAAAAAAAAAAGAAATCTTATCTTCTTACTAGACTGACGATGGAATAGCATGCATTAAGTTTTACAATACATTCCAGCACAAATTGGTCACATAAGCTTTACGTATATCGGCAGTTTTACCTACTTCTTGTATCGTACCGAAGTTGAAGTTGTCCCTGGAACTTACCCTACGCAGACGATCCAAACATTTGAATAACAAATTACCCCCCATTGTACTTTGCATCCCGCCATCCAGCCGTAACACTTAATGGCCTCTCCATACAGACTACAGAGTAGCAAGTAGCTTGTGCAACGTGCATACAGAATGTACCTACACTTAATATACATTATTGCATTTCCATGTGGGCATTCCAACAAGTTCTCATCGTCTTGTTGACCAACGAAAGAAAGAATCTTTCCTGCAGATTTGATTACAAACTAATTGAAAATTATTCCGTAGATCGATTTCGACAATGTATATCCATACCAGAGGCTGCTCTAGGTGTCCAGAAGTGGAAATTTCTCACGAGATTGAGAGTCAAATTCATCCACACGTCAAATTAAATTTAATATAGTGAATTATTTAATGCGACAAGCGTAAAATATGCAAAATCAACCTACGTTAATCAAACCATCTCTTTCAGACGCATAATATTCAGCATGGTCTCTCTCCCTCACGGCTATGACCCAAACTGTCTTCAGAATCCGAAAACTTTTTACTAAGCGATATAGTGCCATCTCATTTATTGTGTGGTGCGTAAAGAGACAGAAGATATGATATCGGGGCATTTCATAAATTGACCCAGTCAATCATAGTGCGTGGGAAAGAAAGCTTCCATTTAAGACGTTAAATATCACTGCTTGCCGCTGCCCGCTATCTCGCGTTGCATTTCAAATACTTTAGAATAATACCAGTTGTTTTGATTAGCCTAATATTTCATAATAATTTGTTTTACTGTCATCTTATAATTTTGGAAGGTTTTTGACCAATTGACCAGGGGGAACGACCGCCACTGGATGTTACCCTTCGTTTACCAAAAGTTTTCTACATTTTAATTCGAAAACACCAAACACATAAATGGATTCTACGGGTTTCTTTTTACTTTGCACTTAATATAATGTCAAAAGTGACACTCCTCCAAGCAATTTAGATCAAAGAACAGTTACAGTATGAACATTGCTGTGATCAGAACACTGACTGGTGCAGCAGTGTATCTGACAGATAGCTATAACAGAATACCTACAGATAGCTAGCAGTTGCAGAGTGCCAGGGGCGTGCACTCCATATAGGCACATAAGCACTCCCTACCCTAACGTATTTGTAAAACATAAGCATGTAAATAATATTATAATTTATTGCTAAAAATAAATACACACTTTCAAAAATAAGCGCGACAAAGATGAGCAACCAAAACTACGCGAGTGCCACATCAAACACTGTAACTAGAAACTACTCCTCCGACTGCATCACTAAAATGCGGGCTAAGCAGGAATTATTTCTGCTTAGAGCTAACTTCAGACAAGATATAATATCAATGTTTACGAAATGCACGTAGCATAGAGTAGAACTGTCGTTTTGAATTTGCTTCTATGAGTTTTTTTGTTAGTATTATACAGTGACATCTGTTGTTATCTGAAGTACCTATATATCTATCTACTGCAGCATTCATAAGCGGAACTACATTGCCCACTCTCCGATACAAAGATTTCACACTATGGGAAATCAGTATTTAAGTGATGTTGACATATTCAACATCAACTTGGCGAATTTTGTGGATCTTGTAAAAAACTTGTTCCAAAACTATTCCTAAACATATATGTATTTTTGTAAACTTATCAAATCGCTGTATTTTTGTATTTTTGTGACTTGTGTGCATTTTTATCTAATTTTATTCTTATCATTTCTCTATCTGTTGAAAAATCATCTGTTATATCTGTATTACTGTAAAAGCCCTCTGGGCGTTGAATAAATAAATAAATAAATAAATAAATGAAGTGTGAGACAACGCCAACGGCCTTTATCAAGGCCACCTCGGATATCCAGTAATTGGCTTGTGATAATATGCACAAATGAAGCGATTATTTATTAATATTATTATTGGATATTTGATGTGGCTTAGATAATCCAAACCTACATCATCTGCAGCCAGCAGCAAGCACATTTAGCGAAAACTTGTACGAAGGAAGTTATCTGTGGTAAGTTTATT
This sequence comes from Limnephilus lunatus, assembly GCA_917563855.2. Taxonomy (NCBI): domain Eukaryota; kingdom Metazoa; phylum Arthropoda; class Insecta; order Trichoptera; family Limnephilidae; genus Limnephilus; species Limnephilus lunatus. Next base: position 5,345,260 of record OU830599.1, read on the forward strand.
TTTTATTTATTTTAATGAATTCGGCGGTTTTCTTACTGCCTACCCTGATCAAAAGCTCTGTGCACGCCACTGCAGAGTGCAGCCATATCTACCTATGAAGATATAAGAAATGGTACACAGAGAAGCTGGTATTGCTCAGTGTTTAGAGTAAAGTGCAGAATGGAGCTGGTGACCCAGATTCGATCTCGCTTTACTTCTGCAACTATGCATGGTTAGCGTAGGTATTAGGCATGAACTTCTAACATAACGAGGTGCTCGATAACCATTGACGTACCCAAACACCTGGAAAAAATACCTGCTGGTAAACAAATAATAGCATAGGATTTAATTTTTGACTTACAGAAACTAGGTTTATTGAGCCTTCCGTTTGGAAGCTGGTATTTGAAATTACCATTTTTGTGCCTTGATGATAAAAACTCTAATTTCTTTTGTTTGACAAATGTTTTGAGGAATCCCTTAGACAGTGGATATGTTTTTTTTTTTTTTAAGTGAAAACTTTTTTAGCCCCGTTGTGATTTGAAACTCGATGAAACGGAAGCGAGCGACACTAAATAGAGACAAACACATACTAGTAATAAACGTAGTATTTAGCCTGCGTGAGAATAAAATAGCAATATAATACGAATAATCCACGGTCCCACGCAAGTCTCCTTTAGTCTAGTGGTATACAAAAACCTCATACAAACACAACTTAATTAAAACTGTCTGTCAGCGCTTTTCAGCTTGATTATAATCAAATACAGTTTTAAAGTATTAATTTCTTAATACATATTGTCTGGGATTTATAATATGTTGTATTGTATTTATAATAACCTACTCGTTGTTGTTTTTATGTTGATACTACAATTTATATTGTTCTTTTTTATGTATTTTATATTTATATTTTTTTTATATTTTTATTTTTTTTTATCTATGTATATTCTGTATTCATATGTAAAATAATTGTAATATTTTTGTAAAAGCCGCTTTAATCGGCGTTAATAATAATAAATAAATAAATAAAGCGTTTGACAAACCTTAGCGGCCAGACATTCAGCGAAATCCAAAAAAATATTTATTTTTATTTTTGTAAAATCAATATCCTTTCTTCAAACCACCCCAAAATGCAAAATAAACCGACATTTAGTAATTCCGATGAAGAAAACACAAAAACTACTAAGATGACCAAATGTATAGGAAAATCTGGAATTCGTCGACAAAAACATGGAAAAAATCATCCTTCACATTGATAAAAAAGTGCTTCGTAGTTTCCCCACTCTCTTCTACTTTAGTTTTCTGGAGGTTTCACTATATTTTTTAAGCTTAATATTTTTCCAATTTTAAACTGCATTATGAAAACTTAAAATCACAATCGTGATATCTTGGAAATCGCTAGATGGTGTGGGTCTCTGTCCTGATTTATGGGTCCATTAATCTAGATTCTAGATAGAGAACATGGCAACTATTAATATCTTATTTATATCTCAACAGCATCGCTGCTTCGTACCTTACCTACTTCGAGTCTCTTCGACACTCGGATTCGCTAGATTGGTTTATAACAAAGGATTATTACCAGATTTAAGGCCGTTATACACGAGCCCGATTTTCAGCCCGTTTCCAATTAGACAGAAAAGTCAACATTTTTCGCTTTACGCGATCGCTGTTTTCAACTCTATTTTCATACCTACGATTTCGGTAGGCATCACAACAGACAGTATGGTTCATGTGTTGTTTGCAGTGATGACAATTGAAATCCTAGATATGAAAATAGATGTGAAAATAGCGATCGCGCAAATCGAAAAATGTTGACTTTTGTCTCCAATTGGAAACGGGCTGAAAATCGGGCTCGTGTATAACGGCCTTTAGTACCGTCATTAAAAGAACTTGATGGCTAGATATGTTAAAAGAGCATTTTCATATCGTTAGCCTTGCCAAGGAATGGTATAAATATTTTTATTGTATTTTTTATTGTTTTATGCATTTTTATAATTGGCGTTAGGATTGAATCATTTTATTTTATGATACCTACCTAATGCATGAAGAATCGTTATAAATTATATAGCAGAAATCTGAGTGCTTCGTTTCTAAAGAGCGTAATACACGAGCCCGATTTTCAGCCCGTTTCCAATTGGAGACAAAAGTCAACATTTTTCGATTTGCGCGATCGCTATTTTCACCTCTATTTTGCATATCTAGGATTTCAATTGTCATCACTGCAAACAACACATGAACCATATTGTTTGTTGTGATGCCTACTGAAATCGTAGGTATGAAAATAGAGTTGAAAACAGCGATCGCGTAAAGCGAAAAATGTTGACTTTTGTCTCTAATTGGAATCGGGCTGAAAATCGGGCTCGTGTATTACGCTCATAAGTATCTGAGTTCTGTTTCTACTAAGCGCGCTTGAGGTGATTTTTCACAAAAACGGCGCTCTACTAATTGTCCAATTATTATTATTATTATTAGTGACTGTTTAACGTAATTTTTGTACAGTGCAGTTTTGTGTCATTTCACTTCAAGTGCGCTTATTGACGTATTTATAATAATAGGACTGACGCCCTTTCTAACTGGAAGCCAGGTTTTGTATGCCGAACTCCAGGGTTATAATGACTCTGCACATCTACCTTCGGTTACTTTCGGCAAATCACGTTAAAGAGACCATGTGACCCGAAGAGCCCGTCGATAACTGAAGCAATGTGAGAACTAACCGTCAACTAATTTATTATACATTACAGTTTTTTTTCATGTGGATACTGTACGAGGGTATCCAAATCGTCCGGAGTCAGTGGGATTATGACAACTTCGATAATTAGAAGAATTATTGAAGTGTGTTGTAGGGCTGAAGGGAGTGCGTGGGAGAGAGTAATTGGGAAGGTTGGAAAGTATCTGATGTATTCTGTTCTAGTCTGGTCACTAAACAGGGCTAATGGCCGTTATACACGACATCTTTTTTCAGCCCGATTCCAATTAGAGACAAAAGTCAACATTTTTTGCTTTACGCGATCGCTATTTTCACCTCTATTTTCATATCTACGATTTCAATTGCCATCACTGCAAACAACACATGAACCATACTGTTTGTTGTGATGCCAACTGAAATCGTAGGTTTGAAAATAGAGGTGAAAATAGCGATCGCGTAAAGCGAAAAATGTTTTTAAATAAATAAATAGAGCAAAATTCTCTTGGGGGCTGTCTACAACAGCATTTAAAGAAACATTGTGAATATTTTTTAATACATATATCTTGTAAAATAACTGAAACAGACGTGAAAATAATAATTTTCAGAGCATACCTCGCGATTTTTTTCTATCGAGGGAATTTCATATAATTAATAATAATTTGCGTTTCGGCGTGGGAAACGAGTAGATATTATCTTAAAAAATATTTTTTTTAAGAGCTTAAAAACTTCAAATATTATTACCGCGAATATAATAGGTAACAGCCTCAACCAAATTTAAGATCGATGAATTAGGCATAAAAATCGCTTGGCAAGCCGAGTCTAGTAACGGTCGTTTAAGCTAACTATTTTTTTTTTAATCTTTTATTTTGTGAATATTTTAAAATAAAAAAAAGTTAATCAAATGAAACGAACAAATAATCTTGGTCTTAAAAAAAATATTTTTAACAGTAGTTTATTATATGCGTTGATCAATATCTACTTTAAAAAAAAAAACATTTATTTAGTAATTTTTGTTATTTTTTTTTAAATGTGAAAAATGTGTTCATGAAAGCATCAATTTATACAAATCATAATATATTTTTGGTATTTATAATCTAAACCGATTCATAAAGTAAAGATTAATTGAAAATAGCTGTATGTTATGAAGCCTTGAAATAAAAGATAATACGTAATTTTACATTTTAAATTTGTTTTGTTTACAGGATGTCGATCGTGGATATATAATATTGATAATAGATTAGCCCTCCCATACTTAATTTCAATCTAAAAACAACACCGCCTAAGAGTAATTTCATGATTCGACTCCCCATCGAATTCCGATGTCTCGCTTCGAAAGCCTAGATTCAAGTTCCCTGCAATATAAACAGAGCACTATGTCATCGATCAAATCCCGTGGTATAAGATATAGAAATGAATTGAACAACCCATCTTGCTGTAAATTTGTTCGTGTAGAGTGTAGATCTTTCTTTTTGTGGCAAAAGTGTTGTCGTAATTTGATTCCTGACGTAGTTGTTTTGCTAGAAAGAAATGTAAGATTTCTTATTAATTTTTTCTCTTAATGATACGCAGATATCGATATTTCTTTAATATTCACATAACAAATTAAATTGTTAATGAGAAAGTCCGCTAGAACCCATAACTAAAATATTTATAACTGCCTCAATTTCGTGATTGAAAAATTTCTCATCAATGATTTCAATTTGGGAGGCGGGAATAGGTACCGGGAATCTTTATTGGATAACCAACACCTCTGCCATGGGTCACCCCACAAAGAGGTTCACTACGTTTGGTGATTCAGCAGGGGTGCCCGGGTTCATGAGGTTTGTCTAGGTCTTTAAGGCGGATGACCAGGACACACTGAACCCCAGATTCCTACCCACCTTAAACCCTCTTCCTTCCCAGAACTCTAATTTTCTTCCTTTCTTTAAAAAACCCTCCACACAGCTTCCCCACTCCCAGCTCCACTCAGGGGCTCCTGTGTGGAGATCGTGTAAAAAAAATCACAAAGCTAGTAGTGGGCATTGGCACGAACTTGCTGGGAGACATTTGCTTTGTGCAGACTGCAGACCAACAAAAGATAAAAGCAATGCTTTTTTCGATCTTTCGACGGTGCACTTTCTTTTTTACCAATGTTTTTGGTTTCGGTGTTACTTTTAAAATTCAGATGCCCACAAAACACTTCATAAACTTATTAAAATTTACAAAATTTTGTACGTTTACGGCGTCTCGTCAAAACCTCTTAAAAACTACTCAAAAACAATTTTTTTAAGAATTTAGGTAACTAGTAAATAAATAACTTAGCATACCAATGACTCTTACACTAGACTTGGCTATACACGCTATTATAGCTATTACATCTATACTCGCCATTCTCTGATAAACTCAAGATTGTGTGGCAAGTAAGAAACACTCTTTTGTTTTAAGTAAATAACTAATTCTTAAGTTATTCATGTATGATAAAGATAGCCATTTAACGAGTGTAAGTGTATGAACGACATAGATATCGGACTGAGCGAGGTTTTTCATATTTGCGCCGAATACCATACATCACGGGTGTGACTGAGATGCAAAGATACGCTTACTCGCTTACACTAAGACGAATAACTTTCTCCTTTAGAAGACCGTCGGAAAAAATCTGATCTCATTTGTTTTTTCAAAATTATCAACTGTATTATTGATTTACCTACATTACTAGAACTCATCCCATTCAATATACCTTCTCGTAGACTCAGAAATATAATGCACTGCTCTTCCTCAATCAACACTCGACTAATTATGGTTATAATTCACCACTATCCAGAATGTGTAGAATGGTCAACTAACGTCAAAACCTTGATTTCTTGGGAATACCTAAGCCTAAATGATTTTTGTCGCTCACTAAAGATTTTAAGATATTGTATATTTACTCTAATTTTAGCAAAGTCTTGACTTGACTTGACACTTCTATTTTCCTATGTTATCTCTGTGCTCCATCCCCATTCTTACAATGTACATTTTCCCAAATTTCGTGTTACTTTGTAAATTGAACGTAAGTCCGTTAATAAATAAATACTGAATGCTCCATGAGACGACTTACTGTCCTATATTGGCATTCTTTAATGGCGCTAAATATCTTCCAGAAACAATCGAAATAATTGTTTTTTTTGTTTGAAAATAAATAATTTGTAGGTATTTACGAAAAAAATATTATTCCTTGGCTTTTACTAGTGTTTGCCGTGTAATGGAAAGATTTTCTCATAACACGCGAGGGTATTTTGGGTTTTTTTTTAATGCAATTTATTATCGTAGGACACAATATAATAAGGAACTCCAGTGAAAAATATTATGGCTTAAAAAAAATATGTTCATATAGACCAATAAACGCTGATTCTGAATATATAAGTTTTTTTTAATAATATTAAATCTACAGTTTTTTAAAAAAACATTAAAGAGTGCATTTTTAATATTCTCGTTAAAACACAGCGTTAAGTTGGTATGCTGTGTAATGCTGTATGGTGACGTCACGATGGAAGATTCACTGAAATTCATTTGGGTCATTTATTTGGGAATTTAGGTACCGTATGTTCTATATATTTCTTATTTTTGAAGATGTCGTAAAAGCATATACATTTATAGAAACTTAATAGAATTGCCTTTTAGATTTTTTTATCTGACATATACGATTGTGTTTGAAAATTGCAGTATTTTAAGTTTCAAAATTTAAAAAATTTAAAAAAAACAGCTGACTGTAAACATATTCTATTAAATGGTCGAAAAATTTAGGAAAATTCAAAATATAAAAAATACAGTCCTCTTACTTTATGAATTTGGAATAAAACTGTCACTTCACTTTTTATCTCGTTCATACAATTAAAAAGGATAAAAAAATATTATAATAATTCCGAAAAAATAACTGAAAAAATCCGACATCTTGGACTCGGTTTTACGCAATTAATGCGTTGATTTCTCTAATTTGTATTTATTTACACATGCATAAGTCTTTTACATTATTAAATAATATTACTTTTATGGAAGTTTTATTAAATTCACGCGGAAAAGTCATAATTTCAGAAGTAACCTTTGATTATGTAATGTCATTAACCTAAAAACCTATCGTTAACGAAACTAAATCACCAACAAAACATTATTTAAAAGACTAAAACTGAAAAAAAGTAAAGGCAGCATTGGTACTTATGCTGAATTACACTAATATCACAGTGAATTAATCATTTAAACGAAAATTATCTTCAAAAACATAAAACTGCAAGTAAAATTCATCAACTTCATTCATCGTTTTGCGAAGAATTTGATTTCGCCATTTGCAATAAATAAGCCAATCAACGCGTAATAATAAAGAAGATGGCCGCGCGCCTGCGCAAATCTATGTGAGATTCAAGAAAAACCAACATAAAAATCATAAAATACGTGAATCGTTATTTACGTCACAAAATTCATCATAGATATGGGTGTTTTCGAGGGATCTCCAAAAATTAAAACTTTGAAAATTATTTTAACTATTAAAACTAACTCTAAAAAAAATAAAATATGCAGTAATTTAAGTTAGAAGTTTTTTTAAAGTTTTTTTATTCATAAAAAAAATATAAAAAAATACTGGACTTCTCTATTGCCTTGTCTTTGGTTTCCCACTTTGAGATTTCTACCACGCGTCTATACATTATGGCAATGTAGCATACGACTTAATTATACAAAATTGCCGTCGCACTTTAGCACGTCCAAGTAACTCGTATTTACATAAATTGAATGGAATGTCGTGACAATAAATCAAACTTCGAAAAATGTTCAGTTTTGGGTCACGTCCTAATTTATTAATTATCCCCGATTCTGTTTATATTAAATGTATGTAGATTCTGTAAACAAAAGCTTCATTAATAATTTATTTATTTAAAACGGCCTCCGTGATCGAGAGGTAAGGCTCTCGACTTTAACCCGGAGGTCGATGGTTCGAATCCCAAGTAAATATTTTTTAATTCTTCAATATTCACAAATTCACTTTGTGGCATGATTTTACGATCGGCCTACGACATATACACCATTTGTAATCAAAATTATTCATCATCATTACACAGTATAAAATGAAGTCGCTCAAAATGTTTGTGCGCTTAGATCTTTTAAACTACGCAACGGATTTTCATGCGGTTTTCACCAATACATAGAGTGATTCAAGAGGAAATATATCTTTAAAAACATTTGCATAAAATAATATATAAAAAAATATTTTAGAAAAATGTGTAATAATTACATTTACATATTAAAAACTTTTATAAATTAAAACAAAATAATGAAGTAGTTTAAATAACAATAATACAATATTATACCTAAATATAAGTAGGTATATAAGAAAAAGCTGGTTTAAATTTTTTTTTTTGCTTTTGATATTGATGAAAAGTGAACAGCTTTTTTTTCTTCATATTTTTATAATCGAACAAAAAATTACACAGATTATCATTGGTTACCTTGACATACCTATTGGTCGCCACTTTTTTTTTACATGAACTCCACACAGGAGGCCCTGAAGAAAATGATTTCAGTCAGGGCCTATGTCATCTTTGGGGATGCTGTGTGGAGGGATTTTTTAAGGGAAGGAGAGGAGATTTCTGGGAAAAAAGGGGTTGGTAGGAATCTGGGGTTCAGTGTGTCCTGGTCATCTGCCTTTAAGACCTAGACAAACCTCACCCCATGAACCCGGGCACCCCTGCTAAATAACCAAACGTAGCGAACCACTTGGGGTGACTTATGGCAGAGGTGTAGGTTATCCAATAAATGGTTCCCTCCCAAAATTGTAAAACATAATTCCACCCTTAATTATATCTGGATATGGTGGGCAAGTACAATGGTACATACTATAATATAAATATTTTTCTTCGAAGAAAACGTGCAAACACTACTAAACTACATTTTTGAGCAAAAATACAAACTCCAACAAACACAAAATATCACTAATAGACCGATTAGACAAGTGTACAAAGAAAACATAAAAACTCCGACGGTAAACACTACCTTTGAACAAAGACACCATAAATACCAAACTATTAAAGCATTCAACAGTCTTTCACTTGAAACAAAAATCGATAAATTCAGACAACAAAATAAAAAAAATGGATTAAAGAACAAAAAGACAATATTACCAAAATGTTATAACATAAAAGAATAAAACATATACACGCAACACACAAAACCTATATAAAACACGCAAAACTCACAAACACATAAATCATAATATATGCCGATTTTCATTTAATTTTTTTTTCAGTTTGTTAATTTTATTTTAATTTTTCATCTTTGTTTTTAGTTTAACTTATTATTTATTTTTTATTATAGATAGATACAAAATAAAGTACAAATTACATATTAGGAAGTTTTGCCTGTCCAACTAGGAAAGTTTCCCGTTCCAGGACAGACAAATTGTACTTTATCTATATTTTAAATGTTTTTACTGTATTATGTATAAATTCTTATATTATAAAATGGGGGCCTCAGCACGGGTAAAAAAATGTATCAAAAATAAAAAAAACACCTTTATTTTTTTTGCCTGAATTATCTTGAATTATCAATCGTCCCCGCGAGTTTCGCGGCAGGTGCATTATACACGGTTTGTTTAGTATACATTAGATCTAACGGCATGTCTTTAAACCATAATCTTTCATGATTTGGTGCCTTTTTTGCTGGATTAACAAAAAATATCTGCCTGACGCGAATGCTTAATAACCAATACGAGGTCATTTATCTGAACAACACGTACTACCATGTACAAAATACTTCGTAAAGTCTGTCATCGTTAAGATACATAAAACGATTTGCAAAACCCATTAGGCTGTGACTTAACTGTGGAAACTGGGACACTTAGCGAGATTACTTTTCTAGAACCTAGTGCAACATAGTGACGTTTACGACCAGTACAGTACTAGTACACGGTGTCCGGAATCTCAAACGAAAACTGATGAATCTACATAATATAAAAACCCAAAAAAAAATTAAAAATCGGTCTGATCATTTCGATTTTTCTTTACTTTTTTTTCGGTAACTAAAGGGTTAAAAGCTGTTGGAGCTGACTCTACGCTTAAACGCCTTTTAAAATACCTTTTTTTTACATTAGCTCCACACTTGAAAATAATTTTCCTCGGGGCCTATGTCATCTCATGGGATGCTGTATGGAGGGTTTTTTAAGGAAAGAAAGAAGGTGAAGTTCGGGAATAGAAATAGGTACGAGGGGTGGATAGGAATCTAGGGATCCAACCCTCCAACTGCGGTGCAAGGCGATGGGTCGATAGAGTCATAGAGCTGGAAAGGTCAAAAGGCCTCCATCAACCGATCTCTCTCGATCCGGACCGCCACGCAGCAGGGGGACAGACGCATCCGCCGCCAAGACCTCGACAAACTTCACCGCATGAAAGTCACCAATTCCAGTTTCGGACTCCATTTACTCGAAAACAAAAGTTGAAATCAAAAAGTTCGACACAAAATTTCGACAAAAGTTTCGATCACAAAATCGACTCCAAATGTGACGTAAATTCTTCAGATATATACTCATATATATTTAGCTTCTGCACAAACGAAAGATTTATCTATTATATTTAGAAAGATTCAATTAGAAAGATTCAATTAAAATCAAAACTTGAACAAAACTGAAAATGTAACGATTCTTTCGCAGAGACATATCGACAATAATATCCAAAATTATGATTGGAATTCACTTTTAGAAGAAAATGACTGTTCTATTATTTACTCAAAATTTCAGAATTATTTTGATGACTTGTATAAAAAAAGCACAATTGTGATAAGTAAAAAATCCAAAACCCGGCCTTATGCGAAAAACGATTGGATATCTTCCGATGTTTTATGTAAAATTAAAAAAAGAGATAATTTATATAAACGCTGGAAAAATTCTCCAACAAACAAATATTACGAGAAAGAATATAAATGTTTTAGAAATGTGTTAAATAAATTATTAGTTAAATTAAAAACTTCTTACTATAATGATAAATTCAAAAACTATTTTCAAGACTCAAAAAAAACATGGGAGGAGTGTAATAAAATTTTAGGAACTAAATGTAAAAATGACTGTGATAAAAATGCTTCTAAATATCTGATGAAAGGTCGAACAAAAGAAGGTTTAATAAATGATTTTGTTGATTATTTCTCTGAAAGTGTTTACAATATGTTACATAAGTGCAACCATAAGACAACTAAATTTGAACCAGAGGCGATGCCTCAAAGCATGTACCTACCGAGGGCAACAGCGGCGGGTATAGAAAGCATTGTTAGACAAATGAAGAGTTCTTCTCCAGGAATTGATAGTATCAGAATGAGCGATATTAAAAAACATATTTTAATCCTAGGTCCAATTATAACCCATTTAATAAACAGAATCTTATTTCAAGCAAAAATCCCCGATGACTTAAAATGTAGTATCGTATATAAGGGAGGTGACCACACTGTATTGGGTAACTACAGACCAATTAGTATCTTGCCATCTCTAGAAAAAATTCTTGAAAAATATATTCAAATAAAATTAATAAAATATTTAGAAGATTTTTCTATAATAGATACTAATCAATACGGTTTCCAAAAAAAAAAGAGTACAGAATTGCTGCTTCAAAAATTTGCCAACATGATAAATGATGAATTAAAATAATGAATTAAACTGTAAAAAACATACATTAGTCTTATTTATAGATTATTCGAAAGCTTTTGATACTATTGATCATGGTAAATTACTTAAAATACTAGAAATTATAGGAATACGAGGAAAACTACTAAAACTTTTTGAAAATTACTTAAACAACCGATGCATGAAATCAAAACTCTTAAACTCTTTAAGTAAAAAAAATAAGTTTTTTGCCGGCGTTCCTCAAGGTTCCATATTAGGTCCAATTCTGTATATTATATATGTATCTTTTATTAAATTAATTTTTAGACATGTAAAGTACTTTGTATACGCGGATGATACTGCTTTAGTGATTTCTGGCCGTAATTTGCAAACTTGTATAGATCTTTTACAAAAAGACTACATTGAACTCTTAAAGTGGTCTCATGACTCTGGCTTAGTCATAAATGCCAAAAAAACTAAATTGTTACATATAAGATCCCCTAATGTTAAGGTATATATTACACCTGAAATAAAGACACATACATCAGATTGCTTACACAATGGTATTCCTACAACGTGTACATGTGAAAATATGGAACTAGTTAAAGAATGTGATTATTTAGTTGTTATTATTGATTGCTTTTTCAAATGGGATATACAAATAAACAAAGTTTGTGCACGACTAAGATCAATTGTTAGCAGATTGTATAAACTAAATTTTTTTGTTCCTATCTGCACACTTCGAATAATTTATTTATCTCTAGCTGAATCTGTTATAAGGTATGGAATAACAGCTTGGGGATTTTCCTGTAAAACAAATATAGACCATGTTCAATCAGTGCAAAATTCATTGGTTAAATTATTAGCTGAAAAAAAATTATACAAAGAAAGGCATAATATTCCATACTTTTATCAGAGTCTCAAAGTTCTTTCAGTGAGAGCAATTCTGTGGTACAAAATTTTATTTCAGCACATAAATAATCCTTTATATATTAACAGGCTGGAACACAACCATAATACTCGTTTTAACTTTAATGAAGGGCTAATTGTACCTAAGTATACAAATAAATATGGACAAAGAACGTTAAATTACATGATTCCCAGTTGTTTAAATATGTTACCTGCTGAAATTAAAAACTGTGCTCAAAACAAACAATTGATGAATTTACTGAAGACTTGGCTTACGGAAAGAATTAATTTGTATTAGCTTACAATGACATATTATTCTAAAGACTTTAAAAATGTTATTTATGTTTTCAAAAATTTATTTTTATCTATATTTCTGTAAAAAATTAAATTTTATTTTATATAATTGTAAAAATGTAACTATTAAATCACTATTATAAGATCTTTAACGTAAAGAACCCGTTAAACAAACTGCTAAAAAGTAGTTTATCGGGACTTTTTGTCTTGTATTTGTAAAGTGAATAAAAAAAAAAAATAAAAATAAAAATAAAAAAAATAAAAAAAATTTAATTTCCTTCTATTTATTATTTATTTTGAATATCACGCCTATATGAGCTTTCACATATTATTTTTGTTTATTTCACAAAGAACATCTAAATGAGCAAACAAAATCAAAAACAAAATCCAAACAAAACAAAATCAAAATCAAAAACAAAACATAATCTAAAGCAAAATAAAAAACTAAAATCAAAACAAAATCAAAAACCATATCAAAAATAAAATCAAAAGCAAAAGCAAAATAATAAACAAAATCACAAACGAAATAAAATAAAAACAAAATACTCCACCATAAGATGGAAAAACAGTAGATTCTACATTGAAATTCACCCTCGAATTAATCTTCCCACAATGCCATGTTTCATAAAATCATCTTCACAATTTCCTCATCAAGGTTTCATTTTTTGGCAGCTTTTTTATGTATAATATGTATTATGAATGCACATATACACGGTATTATTTTGAATTATTATCAACTAGCAACATTTTTTTGTACAGCCTGCACCCACCCACTTTATTGTTTTCTTGTAACCCCGATTTCTTATCTTTTGTATATTCTCTCTTATTAATGAAGCATGAAAGATAACATTGTATTCATAGGCATCCATATTGTTATTGTCTACCTATCTGTATCCTATGAAGTTCTTGTCAAACATCATTAATCATATTTATAGAATCCATATCTTCTTTCCAATTTATTATTGTACATTCCACCACGATAGAAAGCTAAAGTAAAATATAAGCATCTATTGAAATAGGTTCAAAATTTAATATTTTTCCCAAATAACCATTCTCTACACCAGTATTTACCATCATTGGATTGTTTTGAGAGAAAAACTATTACCTTATAGGTCAAAGATAGGTGCATAAATAGGGGAAGCCGAAGTGGAGCATCATTGATAAAAGACAAAAGATGGCCATTCCTATAGCTATCCATTTCGATATTGAATTGTTTTGAGATAAAAACTATTACCTTATAGGTTAAAAATATGTGCATAAACAGGGTAGGCCGAAGTGGAGAATGTAGAAAAATAAAAGTCAAGATTGTATTTCATCGGTGTACCTACTCATAATCCATTGTACTTCATAATTTATCACCGGCGATGAAGCCAAAGTAGAGCATCATTGATAAAAGGCAAAAAACAGCCATTCCTATTGGTATCGATTCCGATATTGAATTGTTTTTGAGAGAATGAGTTTAACCTTATAGGTTAAAAATAGGTGCATAAACAGGGTAAGCCTAAGTGGAGCATATAGAAAGATTAAAGTCAAAGTTTTAATTCATCAGTATAATTTATCACCGGTAATGAAGCCAAAGTAAAACATAATTAATATTAAAACTTTATTTCCGAGACGCTATCCAGGTTACAAACCAATTCTTAGAATGATTGTTTCCAATTAAAAGGGTAGTTGCCCGTAATATGGAGGAAAATAATTATTTGATAATAATGTAAGTCTAAAATTTGAAAATATGAGATTGACAAATATGACGGCTTTGACAGAAGGTGGCAATAGCGAAATTTGTTAACGCGCTCGTCCTTGTTAGACGGAGAGGTCTGGGTTCGAGTCCCAGTTGCAACCATTGTCTTTTTCTGTGTCTTGTTCTCTTTCATATTTTCGTTTATATTATTATTGTTAACTTATTCTATTTCACTAATGGGAATAACCTTCAAAAAGTATAAGAAGAAAATTTTTCTTATAAAAATTAGATAAATAAATCATTGAAGTCTTTCCTATAGCCATCCATTCTGAAATATTTTCTTAACTAGTAAACGAACTTAAAATAATGGGTAATTTACGAGAATTTTAATTAAAATACATGTAGCCAGGATTAAAGATTAAAGATCAATCAAAAAAGACAAAAACCAAAATTGTGTTTCCTTTATATCCAACAATTCTATTATACTCCACCAGAATCAAAGCTGAAGCAAAATATCCAATATCCAATCAACACATTAACAAAGGTATGAAAATACTAGGCTTCGTTTTAAGAACAACTAAAATCTTTAATTCCATAGAAGCCATTAAACTATTATATGTATCTCTAGTTAGAAGCCAAATTGAATATAACTCGGTAGTTTGGTCTCCATCTTACAAAATTCACATTAATAATATTGAGCGAATACAAAAAAATTTCTGCGTTTTATAAATTTTAAATTAAATATCCCACTAGAAGACTTAAAATATAATCTATTACTAAATATTCTAAAAATACACACACTAGAAGACAGACGTAAAATAAACGACTTGACATTTTTATTCAAAATACTTAACTCTAAATTCGACTGTTGCGAACTCCTACAACTCATAAACTTACGAATACCGACAGTAACCACACGACAAAACACACTATTCTACTGCAGCATTCATAAGCGGAACTACATTGCCCACTCTCCGATACAAAGATTTCACACTATGGGAAATCAGTATTTAAGTGATGTTGACATATTCAACATCAACTTGGCGAATTTTGTGGATCTTGTAAAAAACTTGTTCCAAAACTATTCCTAAACATATATGTATTTTTGTAAACTTATCAAATCGCTGTATTTTTGTATTTTTGTGACTTGTGTGCATTTTTATCTAATTTTATTCTTATCATTTCTCTATCTGTTGAAAAATCATCTGTTTTATCTGTATTACTGTAAAAGCCCTCTGGGCGTTGAATAAATAAAAAAAAAAAAAAAAAAAAAAAAAAAAAAAAAAAAAAAAAAAAAAAAAAAAAAAACACTTCATAGCAGATATTTGATACCCTTCCCAACCCCACCACGAATATGCGGTTAAGTTCTTGTTCATCGCGTGCCCAAATCGCAGCCTGTGGCCTGAAATAGGTAGCTCTGATGGGCTATATATAGTATAAGGTGAGAGAGTACCCTGCATAGTGTATGGATCGAGCAGGCTCCCCTAGGGACCGACTGGGGACCCAGATGATATTGCGGGGAGCGTGGCACGTGCCCGGCGTGCGACACGCCACCTGTGTCGGGCCAGATTAGGCCGAACTTTTTTATTATACGTGATTTATTACTTACCTGATTAGGGATGTCAGTTTTTTACTCTTTTTGGAGCTGGAACACATTTTAAAAATAATTATATGAATTCCACCATGAATTGCAGTTTCAATAAACAAAAATTTTAACAAAACAAAAAACGACTTAAAAAAATGCACTAATAAGTAAAAAAATAATTTCGGACGATTGTTATTTTTGGAGTCGGTGTCAGCCAAGGTAACTACATATGTACATAGGTAGTTAAAGGTGAGATGTGGAGATCTTGGCTGACACCTACTCCAAAAATAACAATCGTACGAAATAATTTTTTTACTTTTTAGTGCATTTTTTTAAGTCGTTTTTTGTTTTGTTAAAATTTTTGTTTGTTTTTTTTATTTTTAGTGACTAGCGTGCGTAAAGAAGTTTTACTTCAAAAAAAGAATCATCGAAATCTGTTGGCGTAATATTGAGTTATTCGTCCATTTGTCGCGCACATACTTATTGCAAATTTAAGACATATATGGTTTTCTCATGGATCCCACACGGGAAGCACCAGCTTTCTAACAAAAAAAGAATCATCAATATCGGTTCACCCAATCGAAAGTTCTGAGGTAACAAACATTAAAAAAAAATACCGTCGAATTGACAACCTCCTCCTTTTCGTCGTTTAAGTCGTTTAAAAAACAGCAAAAAAATAAAAATCGGTCTGAGCATTTCGATTTTTCTTTTCTTTTTTAAAGGGTTAAAAGCTGTCTGGAGCTGACTCTACGCTTAAACGCCTTTTAAATAAATAAATAATAATAATAAATAATAAATAAGTGTTTATTCCAGTATGTGGGGAGGAGAGTGCAATCCCACACATTCCATAAGGGTATAATATAAACATACATGTACAAAGTATAAAGTATTTGAAAGGAAAAAAAAAAGAAAAAGAAGGTGGATATGAATGTACACGAAACAAAAAAAAGATAATAAGCTAATAGTAGTAAAAGGAAAACAAAGAAATAATAATATTAAGCTTTCAGGATTCTGTGAGCACGTAAGGAGCCAGTATTTTTCTCCAGTGTGCATCAATACTGGATGATGGACTGAGGCGGGCTTCCATGACGAGGATGTTTCCAGAGCTGGTTATCCTTTCCCTCATTCCTGCCACCCTGGATCTAATAAGGGCTGCAAAGCCAGGAACTCGCCCCTCCGTGAACATCCGGGAAGCGCTGCAATATCTGGGGAGACCAAACATTATGCGGAAGGCGTTGTTATACTGAGCCCGAAGTCTTTCTATACTACTCTTCTTGTAGTTTGCCCAGAGTTCAGACGTATACAGTGTTGCGCAGAAGGAAAGGAAGAGCGTCCTTTTTACAGCAGTACTGCAAAGGCGGAATCTTCTACTGAGCATGTTTGCTTTTACACTGAGAGCTCTTCTTTGCCTATCGATGTCGTCATCATCCATCAGATTACTGGTGATTATGTGTCCAAGGTATTTAGTTCCTTCAGTCACCTGCAGGTTCACACCATTCAGGGTAGCTGGAGGAATATTTTTTGGTCCTTGTCCATATCTTACGACCAGTAGAGCCGTTTTAGTGATTTTAGTTTTAAAAAATACCTTTTTTTTAAATTAGCTCCACACTTGAAAATAATTTTCCTCAGGGCCTATGTCATCTCATGGGATGCTGTATGGAGGGTTTTTTTAAGGAAACAAAGAAGGTGAAGTTCTGGAATAGAAATAGGTATGAGGGGTGGATAGGAATCTAGGGGTCAGTGTGTCCAGGAGTTACGGACGTAAGAATCCAACCCTCCAATAGAATCATCAATATCGGTTTACCCAATCGAAAGTTCTGAAGTAACAAACATAATAAAAAACAAAAAAAATACCGTCGAATTGATAACCTCCTCCTTTTCGAAGTCGTTTAAAAATAGAAATATTCAAAATAAATCCTCTTTACTTCATCCTCTCGGTGCTATATATACGGAGATACTGATGCCATTGCTGCATTGTTCATTTTAGGAGTGAAAAAACTCAGTGAGAAAAGCAAATTTAGTATGGCTTGATAAAATCGCAAGACTACAACTCTCTTGTGAACGCTCCTGACCTCCTGATTTCATCTTATTAATATTATAAACGCGAAAGTTTGTATCTCGAGACATGTCGGTTTTATAGATGTTAAAAGTGGTTAAAACAAGGAAATATTTTGATTTTGAATTAAAATGGTGCCACAAGATAAATTTGCTGTATTTGAAGAAATAATCTTTGTGTGAAACAAGGACACCGTTTCTGGCATCATGAAAATAGATCTTTCCTGTGGAACTAATTCCAACAGTATAAGTCTTTAGTCTTGCGTAATGTAATATCCAGATAAATAGCATGCGTTCCTCTATGAGACATGCTCTACAACAGGGGTGACCAACTTGACTAGAGCCAAGATCTACTGTATACCTACTTCTTAAAATTTTAAATGAAACAGTATAGTTGAGTATGCAATTATATAGTATTTTTTTATTAAGAGGGGAAACATAAAAATGAAAAATATTCTTAGTTACAGTTATTTATATCAGTGTGAACATTGCGTCTGAGCATCTTCCGCTAGATTACCAAAATCAGGTTTGTAGTTGGAAATTGCCAACCTTTAAAAAGTTTAATGTATGAGCATCTGTCAAGCGAGAAAGGTGTTTATTTTTTATTTATTTTAAGCGGGAAAATGCTGATTGAACCAAATGTTGAACCAAAACACGAATGCAGTTGTTCAACACATTTCTTTAAATTTGAATATTTCTCGTTGAAAACCAATGCCCAGAAACCTAGACCTGAGGATGCCCTTGCTTTAAGAAATAAGTCCCAACGCAGAGTAATAATTTATAACAGAGAAAAAATTTTGGCCATTTCATAAATATCACTATGATCAATGGAATTATTAAACGGATAACTGATGAATTCCACCAACTTCTCAATTTTCTTGAAATCACTAAAGCAATTTTCGATACCACTGCCTTAATTTCTGCTGTGTACATGTCAGGAATGAAATTGTAGGTATTTTTTTTTCCATGTGATCCTTTATGTTTACAAATTGTTATTTTTTTTTTCTTTTTGATGTTGATTTTGGAATGCTACAATAGAATTCATGATTTCTTTTAATGTTTTATTCTTGTTTTATAATTCCAGATTTAATGTGCTCAGTTTTCCGGTAAAATCTGCTAAAAATGCTAAATCACATTGCCGGTCTAAATCACGCAGTTGCTGATAATCATCACCCCTCTCTTCAAGAAATTTTGTTATTTCGTCCAATAGATCACGAAATCTTTGCAAAAACTTGCTTGTTTCTCTCAACCGCATTTGAAAATCACACAAGATGATACATGTAGCTTTTTTGCGAGTTCTCGCGCGGGTGCGGGTTCTATTGGATTCGAGTCCGATCGACTGGACTAATAGCCGCAAACGACCGGTCAATCGCGATCTACTGGTTGGCCATCTCTGCAGTCTAAAAGAATGAAGAGTAGGGAGCCTGTTTTATTAATTATCCTTGTCGGCTAATAGGATCAGTCAGAGGTCAAAGAGAAGATTAAAATTCCCAGCGGCTGCAGTAGCAGAGTTCTGGCTCGACTAATTTTATTGATGACTCCCAGAATTGATACTGAGAGGTAACAGCGTAACTCTATGAGCACTAGGACCATAGAAGCAAATTTAATATTTGAAATGAAAACTTCGATTTATCCTGCGATAGAATAAGATAGAATTTCGTAGCTTCCCCACTCTTGTCTACTTTAGTTTTCTGAAGGTTTCACTTCAACCGCGTGTGAACTGCACACACACTTGTATTTTTTAAAGTGAAAACTTCTTTAGCACCGTTGTGATTTGAAAATCGAGGAAACGGAAGCGAGTCACACCAAAAGATAGACATGCATCTGTAGGATTTAGCCTGCGAGAAAATGAGACAGTATTATCGGTCTCCTCTTTGTGAGGTGCTTCGTAGCCTCCCCACTCTTGTCAACATTGGTTTTCTTAAGATTTAATTTCTACCGCTTGTGAATTGCACTTTCTGTTTTTTGTTTAAAGTGAAAACCGCACAAGAGTTTTAACTTTTTTACATTAGGAGGCTCCGAGTAAAATAATTTCCCTCAGGGCCTACGTCAACTTTCCTTTTAAAGAAAAGGATGGAGAGGAATTTATGTTAAGGAAAAGGGTATGAGGGGTGGTTAGGAATCTGTGGGTCAGTGGGTCCAAGAGTGTTGATAGTATGAATCCATCTCTCCCACTGCGGGGCAAAACGATGGGTCTAGAGAGTCCTTCTGGAAAATCCAAATGATCTCCCTTAACCAGTCTCGCACGATTCGGCCAGTCATGCAGTAAGTGGCAGACGCATTCGCCGCCAAGACCCGGAGAAATCTCACCCCGTGAAACCGGTCACGTCTTAAAATATTGTAGATATAAATAACTGGAGAAAAGATTTTTTTGAAATTCAGAGATACAGCATTGGTCTCTTCTTGATTCAATTGTTTTGCGACTTCTTTCAATTCTAAGAGCTTCGTTAGTTTAACTCCGTTCATTCACAGGTCAGAAATTTTGCATAACGAACTGAATTATCCAAATAAATGCGTATATTGACAGTTATTGGAAACTTATCTCATGGAGGCGGGGCTAAAAATTAAAATACTTCTTACCAATTGTTAACCGTGATCGCAAATATCGATAAATGACGGACGTAGACATAGATGACGGATTTAGTCAATATCGTATTGATATAGAATTTATCGATGAATTTATTAATGAAAAATGCGATATGTATTTATACATACAATGAGCCTATTTCCAAGATGCCTGGCTAAAAATATATTCTTCATCTTGATAGGCGAATTAAAACTGGCTGAATCATACCATAGTAATCTTAGTACCTACCTGTATGCAGTGCTGGAATGCGATAGGAGCCATAATATATAAAGTTTTTTTCTATATGGTAGGGAGAGAGAGTAAACAAAACCATATACGTTTTTTTTTCTTTGTTGTTGTTCGCATTGGACAAGTAGTAAATCAAGTAGCGAGTATACTTGCTACTTGACTCGCCGAAAATCGTTCGCATTACGTTCAAGTAGAGTTCATTAGTGAACCGCGCGTTGCAAGTTGACGGGCTGCCACACAACAAAGTAAATAGGCTAATTAAGCTGATTCTAATTCTTATTTTAGAAGAGGTGGAAGAATAAATTAGTGAGATGAAAACAAATGAACTATGGACACAAAAAGAGATTAATAGCAGCATAAATAAACAATTTTAGAGTAGCATCTTCGCTCCCACGGCACGAAATATCTGCGCATCTAGTAATTAACTCTTCTAAAACGTTGCTTGAAATGGCTTTAGCCGTGTTTGGTGACCAGATCTGAATAGTTAGGTACTTTTCCCCAACTTCCTCTTCCCCATCTCCTTCCCCTTTATACGACCTTCAGCCTCACAACATACCCCGATTGGGGATGCCATGGTCTCACTGCCTCCATACGGGAGCAGTTGAGAAAGTGGATAACCAACAATTTTATTATGTATTAGGACAACCTACGATAGTAGGTCGTCTCATACAGAATCCCGTATTCGTCTTAGTGTACGCGAGTAAGCCTATCTTGGCATCTCAGTTACACCCGTGATGTAGAATGTAGTATACAGCTGAATTTGAAAACGCCGCTTTTCCACTTACTTACGGGAATTGCGTTTCATTTTCTTTATACGTGTGAGGGAGATTTATAATAATTATTGTATTTTCCTTTGGAGGTATGCAGACATACGTTCACCGTTTGTGCCATCTTCGACTGTTGACATTTAGTGTGTAAGAAAGAGGGGCAGCATTATATGTTTAAGAAAAAAGCAAAATAATCAGGGAATTGACATTAACGTTTTTGAATTTTTGGAACTCACGCACTATTCAATATTATATTTATCACAATATTGCTGCAGCTCTTTCAAAATATGAGAATTCGTTCCATACAAAACGTGTGAGGAAAATAATATTAAAAAAAAAAATTACGTGAATTTTTCAGATGTTTTTTTTTTTAATGTTTATTTAGGAAGCATACAGCTGTGTATCAAGTAATCGTACATAAACTGGTGATGATAATTTAAACCAGTTAAGTTCCATTTATAATACATATTTAGTTGTGGTTAATGATTATGTGATTATGAATCAATAGCAGTATAGCGTTGCACGTTTTAAAAAATTATAAAAAAGACGATAATAATCAATACAGAAATAACAGTTTCAAGTAGTTGTTTTAAAATAATAGTACATAGTACATGTTTTAAAAGCTATTCTGCTATTCGGGCGGAGACAAATCCAACAAACCAAAGATCATAAAAATCGGTCCAGCTGTTCCCGAGTTATAAATAGTGTAACTAACCCGACTTTGTTTTATATATTAATACGATGAATAAGTTTTGAATAAAGAATTTACTGAAAACACAAGAGTGTTTTTTAGTTGTCAAATTCTACCTTGTGAGACAATGGCGAGTTTACACAATATATTATAAATAAAGTCATTGGTTGGAATACCATGTTTCATCAACTGGAAATTAAATTTGAGGTAACAAAATTTCACTGCCATTAGAATGTTATTATCTGGCAGGCCTTTAGAATTAGTAGACTTAAACCACAGCTTCTTCAATCTATTACTAAAGAGCGTAATACACGAGCCCGATTTTCAGCCCGTTTCCAATTAGACACAAAAGTCAACATTTTTCGCTTTACGCGATCGCTGTTTTCAACTCTATTTTCATACCAACGATTTCAGTAGGCATCACAACAAACAGTATGGTTCATGTGTTGTTTGCAGTGATGGCAATTGAAATCCTAGATATGAAAATAGAGGTGAAAATAGCGATCGCGCAAATCGAAAAATGTTGACTTTTGTCTCCAATTGGAAACGGGCTGAAAATCGGGCTCGTGTATTACGCTCTTAAATCCGGCCCTGCGTAAATTAATCTACAATGTGCGTACATGTGTAGGTATTCGTTTTATGGTCCGACAGTGTGTGCTACATTGGCTACATGAACATTAGCGAACGAATGACTCTTTACGAGTATGAAACATACGATGTATACATGAAACATGTATGAAGTACGCGTGGAATCATTCAAGCATGCACATCAAGCACGCGATGAAATAATCATTATAATAACACGCTCCAATAATAGCTCGTCTCCAACAAACAACTACAATTGCGTGAGAAAATTGTGAAGTTTATTTAAGTAGGTGGTTGGTTAGGTACCCGTAATTGAAGCATACCTTCTTCCTGACGTTTTTAGAGTTCCACAACCCAATTCCAACTGGAAATGTGGTTTTTGTTTTCTATTTTTAACACCAGAGGCAGCACGATATGGAGTTCAATTGTATTTATGTGCATTGTTGCCTGTAACAAAGTGTAATAAAGGCTCCGTAATAAGCGTTTAAAAATAAGAAGAAGACGGTTTGAAAGGGAAAAACGAGTATGTAAATACGAGTTTTAGAGGAGTGCGCTTATATTAAAAAACGATAATAATTAACCGGAAAATGTGAACATTTTTATATAGTTTAAAGCAAAGTCACTCCAGCTGTCTGTACGCTTAGATCTTTTAAACTACGCAACGGATTTTCATGCGGTTTTCAAAAAGTAGATAGAGTGATTCAAGAGGAAGGTTCAGGTATATAATTTGTCAAGGTTTTGTGTAAATTGGTTGATATATATAAATAAAGGGAGCGGGCAGTGTGGATTTGATTTGTATGCAATTAGCGTTGGTTATATGGAAAAAGCATAAAATTATCCAGTATCTACAATTTCACAAATTTTGACCAAAACATTAAAATCCTTAAATCAAAAATTCTTTCGCAATTAGTTGGGCTGTTAATTTAAAAAAAAATGTACACAAAGTACCTACCTAACAGTAATTCATTTTTCTGCAAGCTTTTAATTATTTTTCTTCATGTATGGATCATCTACTACCTGTCAACCTAAAAATGGTCCGTGGCCTCTTACATAATAATGACGTACACTACACACGAGTAGAGAAGTGGTGTGGAATAGTAAATGCGGAAGAATCAGCCTCAAGTGTTTGTTGCGTGGTGTCTGGGGTCGGCGGTGGCCTCGGAGGTCGTTGGCACCACACCCATAGACACCCAAATGTCCGTGACCACACACCAGACGCTAGGCCAGACATCGCGGGAGCTAGAGACTGAGACCACACCGCGTGGAGCGGATTCTGGGAAAATTTCCCTAGATTTGGGGAAAAAATAGAAAAATGTTGAAATCCATTTGTTTTTAAATCTCTGGAAGTTTGTGCATTGAATTTTTTAGCGTTTTCTCGATTTCAAGTATAAACTAAACTAACTAATCATCACGCCATTTCTCCGCTGAGGTAGGCAGAGAGGACGAACCGCCAAACAACTCAGCCTCATTCTCATCCATCTTATGATTCTGGCTCTTGGCATGACCCGACTCAAGTATCTGATTCACTTGATTGTATCAAGTCTTCTTCGGGCATCCCCGACTTCTTTTACTATTCACATTTGCGTCTATATACTCTCTTCATTCGCTCTACATGCCCAAACCATCTGATCGTCCCTTTCTTAATTTTAATCATAACGCTTACATCAGTCTTGCATTCTTTGCGGATCTAAACATTGCTCATATAAGAATACATGGTTTTACCACAGGTACGCCTCAGGCATCTCATTTATAACGCATTCAGTCTTTTTTTATCCTATCTCTGCCAATTCCATGCCTCACTGTGATACATCAGGGTAGGTACCAGCTCTCCATTGTGAACTGCTAGCTTTGCTTCCTTTGACAGTTTTTTGTTAGCGCCAACGGCGTTTAGTTCGCCATTAATTGAGTTACCTGCATTTACCCTTTTTTTCAATATCATATTATCTCTCGTAAACATAACTAACTAACCATCACGCCGTTTCCCCGCAGGGATAGGCAGTATAAACCTTATTAACCTATAAAAAGAATACCAATAAAAAGTACCTAATTAATTACTTAAGGGGGAATTTTACCATCTTCTCGATAACTATCCAATGGGAGCCTTTTTAATTCCTACGGTTACGGGACGATAACGACACAAAAAAGCAATAAACGTACGTTTACGTCCGTGCCGTTACCGTAGAAATTATAAAAGCATCCATTATAATAAATTAATACTCGCAATTGGTAGAAATCTTAGATAATTCATCCGATAATATAATATTGAATACTTCTGATCTGAAATTAAAGTCAGAAAAATAGATGCATTAATTGCATTATACTTGTAATATGCAACATTACAAATTTTCAAAATAATGTTCTAAATAAAACTGCACGATCTCAGACAAACATCTCATAAAAACAATCAACCTGTTCAACACGCCTTCTACACAACGCAGGTGTAATAGCAGCCACGTGGTTGATGTAAACATCGCGTTACGTATACAAAAATATTTATCAGCTTGGATCAACACGAGATCAACGAACTCACTGGCCATTATGCTGTTTATGAATCGGACTAAAAAAACCTGACGCAAATCTGATATACGGCGATGCTTTCTAGAGATAAAATGTTCCATTATGCAAACTGATCCAAATAGGTTACTTTTAGTTAGGTTTGCAATGTATTGAATTAATATTTATATTAATAAAATCATAATGAGTAATAGAAAAATACGGGACATAAACAAAAATTTTAACTAAACAAAAAACGACTTCAAAAAATGCACTAAAAAGTAAAAAAATTATTTCGTACGATTGCTATTTTTGGAGTCGGTATCAGCCAAGATCTCCACATCTCACCTATAACTACCTATGTATGTACCTTGGCTGACACCGATCCAAAAATAACAATCATACGAATTTTTTTTTTCTTTTTAGTGCATTTTTTGAAGTCGTTTTTTGTTTTGTTAAAATTTTTGTTTATTCACCATTGATTCAACCACCAACTTGCAGGTAATAGTAGTAAAAATTTGCTATTGACCAGTGTCATAGAAATCGTTGTGTCTCCCTTACATCATGGTTAGAAATATGACATAAACAGTGTAAGAAAGAGAAAACACTACGCCTTATGTTCAAATGTAAAAGTTTACCTCAAAATAATTAAAATGTACATCTTTATGAAAGGATAGTTTCCGATCGCATTTAAAAAAAAATAGGCAACTTTGAGAATTTTTTATTACACTTTTACATGAAACGACAAAAAAGTGAATTGATTTTTTTAGTTAGAAAAAACGTAAGGTGGGCCATTTTTAGAACTTTTTTACATTTGCATTTTGCATTCAATATTTTTATATTTAAATCTCCAGCTATAATGTTTATATTTTCATCTTGTAAATTTTCCATCAACCATCTTTGAATGCTTTTTAAGCTCAAATATGAACACCAAAAAATTTTATGTTTATTTCGTATTATAAAATTTGATATCATATTTCACACCTTTTAAAAACAGTTTTAGTTCAGAAATATTCAATTTATTTGTAATTTACTGTAAAGCGGAAATATTTCGACCTTTCAACAAAATGGGCACGAGGCCTGATTTTTTTCCGCTAATATTATTGAAAGTTTTACAATTTGTAAATATCCAGGGTGTCAGGGTATGTACTTGACTTACATTAACCAGTGAATCATGAAAAAATTATGTTGAGTAAAAAATGTAAATGAAATTTTGTTGCTAACAACACAAAGTACCCACGAATAACATATATTGTACAGAGTCGGTCGGAGTTTTGTCGGTCATTCAGCAATCAGTTATTAGGCAATAGGCTAGTCTTGCAAGCAGGGGTACCTATCACATACTTCCCCTCCGGCAGTCACTCGGGTCCCCTTGAGAAGTTCCCCTCAAAGCATTACATCCTTGGGGAGGCCAATTAGAGGCGACACGCTCGGCCTGCTCCCCTCGACAAAAACTGATTTTTAAGTTCCACCCGTCACAACAAACGGACCGATAAAGGAGATATTTGGAATATCTTATTCCAAATACGTACGCTTCGTATTTGGTTTAGTCACTTTTTCTAAATATAAAATGCAATCTGAAAAGGCTTAAACACATTAAAAAGTTTAAAATATCTACCGATAGCGCTTTGGGTTATTTTTAAAGGGACATACTTGGATTTTCTTTTTTGGTGAAGGTGTTCACTGGACTAGGTTCTTTTAGTATCATTCTGCTAATGTGATAAGTATCTACATGTATTTTATCTTATTTAAGAGAAAACACTAATACAGACAGTAATTAGCAAGACTATATAAAACAACAACTAGAGAATTGGTCTGCATCCTAACTATTTATCACTGATTAATTCGAACCGCAGACAAACCCAAAAAAATTGTTTTAGAGAAATGTACAATGTCTATAAATTTGAGGTAACAAATATTTTTTGTAAAAGGTTAAAGTATTAAATATAATTAAAAAAAAAAAAAAAAAAAAAAAAAACAATAATTCTGTTATTTACAAAATTTATTATTATTTCCACACAGGAAGGAAGCCCTGGGGAAAATAGTTTCCCTCGGTGACTGTGTCAGTTTTTGGTATGCTGTGTGGAGTGTATTTTGAATGAAAGGAAGGTATTTTCAGTGAGTTGACACTCCGAAATATCAAACGAAAAACGATTACATAAAAATATTATTAAAAATTGGCAATATTGAATTGAAACACTAACCTAAATATGCATTGGCAGCCTGTATTTACTCTTTGACACTAAATGGTAGTTAATTAGTTAATGAGGTATTTAATCATATTTCAACCATTTTCGTTTCTCGAAGATCGAACGGAATAAATTGATTGCTTCTTAGATGCATTATTTAAGTCTATGGATCGCGAATAGTTGTTACGTATTATTATATACGTTGTACACAAGTTTATCCTGGATATTTTTAGTCGAAAAATCATAGAACGTTGAATTCCAGAGGTGAAAATATTATTAAAATATGTCAACAATTCGTCAAGGAATGTAATTATATAAAACATTAACATTCAACTTAATTTATCCGTAAATCAATATGAGGTTAGTGACGTTTGATATTCTTTTTCAGACCATTTTTTTAATTCATCGGTGGAACCGACCCCGTGTGCTTATGTGTTATTATCGATTGTCTGTGTACCCTTGAGTTTTTCGTCTTTCTTAATGCAAGCAGAAAAAAATTAAAATTCGTTGACATTTTTCTGCTTCCAAGCATTTTTATTTTGTAAACCATTTATTGGGCTAATGAATTAATGAAGTAGGTTGAGAAATTATATTGTCTATGGTAGACAAATTAATGACTATTTTAGCCATTTCGATTCATCGGTGATTAAGTTGATCATGAAATTTTTCCCTAGAAAAGGCCCGAAGATATGGATTAAGGAATTGGTTTATTTATGACGACTTCTTTCAATTCTAAGAGGTCCGTTAGTTGAACTCCGTTCATTAATAATCTAGTAATTTTGCATAACGAACGATATTATACAAATAAATGCGTATTTTTTACAGTTAACCGAAACTTATCTGATACTACGGAGGCCGGGCTAAAATTTATCAATCCTCGGTCAGAATATCTCTTACGAATTGTTGACCATGATCGCAAATATTGATAACTGACCACAGATGACGGTTTTTATCAATACCGTATTGGTATAGGGTTTTATCGATCGTTCATGCTAGAGCTCCAAACGTATTTTTATATTAAAATTGCGGAACCGAATCTATGGTGAATTTCATTGTTATCCAGTTTCTAAACAGTAAAGTATAAAAAAATACAAGACATAGTAGTAAAACGGGTTCTACACCCATGTATACAAACAAACCACAGCGGGATAATAATGTAAATATGGCATGGAGTCGTTGTTAGGTAGCGGCGCGTAGATGGGGCATCGCGGGGCGCCGCGCCGGCCCCTAGCCCCGCGGTAAATAGGGTCGATAGTCGCGTGCGGAGCACATTCCGGATTCCGGGACACACTTGCTTTGTGCCCTAACACCCTTCGCCCTTCGCGGGACGATATGCCTCCTACTCGATACACTTTACCGGCGTCGGGGTGGTAAACGTCGGGGTGGCTTTGGGCATATCTAACACTTTAAATTTTCAAGTTTCTAAAAAGATATATTTTTTTCTTGAAGATAATATCTATACATTTGCCACGCAGAAACGTTAATTATAGGGAATTCCTTTGATATTTTGCTTAAATATTATCGTTTTTAATATTAGCGCGTTCCCTCTAACATACGTATTTACATATCTCTCCTTCTTCTTCTTTTTGAGTTTTAATGCTTTAAGCCGCCGCTACCCGAATTTCTACCGATTTCTTACATATCTCCCTTAAACATTTGAAGTTTTTAAGCTCTTAAAAAATATTTAATATTTTTGAAATCTAGACGCTTTCCACGCCGAAACGCAAATTATATGACATTCCCTCGATAGAAAAAAATCGCAAAGTATATTCCGAAAATTATTATAAGCACGTTAATTTCACTTATTTTAGAAGTTAGATGTAAGGAAAAAATCACAGTGTTTAATATCTATACATTTGCCACGCCGAAAAGTTAATTATCACAGTGTTTCTTTAAATGCTATTTTAGCTGTTCCCTACGAGATTTTTGCTCTATTTTAAACGAGTCGTGTTTTATTTAAAATTTTCACAACTTTCGCTTAAATATTATCATTTTTAATATGAGCGCTTTCATTCTAACATTCGTATTTACATATCTCCCTTTCTTCTTTTTAAACGCTTACTACCGGGCCATAATGCTTTTAAGTTTTTTTAACCTTTCAGGATCTGTATAAATATACACAAAAGCTCTTGCAACACTGATTACGAACGCCTGTTTGCAAAACAGGTGTGGAGCGTGGAGATGATGTGACCGCGAGAGAGTTGGCGGGAGGGGGACTAAAGGGGGGTCTGTTTATGAATGAGCGGCGTCCCCTCCCCTTTCCCACTCACCCCTCGCCCGCTGGATCCCCCTCCCCCCTCCCCAGCCCTCTGTTCCTGGTAGACCTTGAACACAAGCCTACGATACTGAACCCCTTTTTGTGTTTATATTAAGGAATTAATAATGCCACAGCGAACGGACTATATTTCATCGTAACATTTTGGGATCGTATTTATGAATCGGTGTTTCAAATAGACTTGTCCAAAAATGTTGGCTGTTCTTTGGGCGAAGAACTTTTATAATAATTAGTATGTACTATTGCTTTGAATATATTCCTACATATATCTATATTTTTTTGTTGTTTTATTTGATATGACTTCAAGGTTGTCTACCATTCAAGCATGTGAGAAATAGTTTTTTTTTAACGTTATCTCCACAGAGGAGGCCCTGAGGAAAATAATTCCCCTCAGCCGAGCGAGTCCGTATCTTTTGTGGGATCGTTATTATTGTCACATATTTTAGTTTAGATCGATTTAAACACGAATTCCTGCTAGTATGCATAATTATTTATTCATTTAATGTAAGTTGTGCATACAAAAATCAAATAACAGCCATAAAAATCACACAAATCTGACAGATTATGTCCTAATATCTAATAACTATCCCAAAAAAGATACGGAATCGCTCGGCAGGGCCTATGTCATCTTTGGGGATGCTGTGTGGAAGGTCTTTTTAGGAAAGGAAGGAGAGAAAGTTCTGAGAAGGAAAAGTTCGCCTCCCAAATTGTATAGTATTTTAATAAAACAATGGATTGCAGCATGTGTAGGTACTTCCTCCAAAAGATTTTTTTTAAATAATTTTCTTCAAACATTCACCGGTTTTTTTTAAATGTTATAGACCTATACCGAACAAGAAAATTATTTTTTTTTAAATTTATACAGGGTTGTTACACGTACGTACCCGAAGGATTTTAACTAGCGATTCCTGAGCAAAATTGAAGTAAAAAATGTTGATGTCGTTTTGATCCCCATCCTATGATTCCATATTCAAATAGAGAATGACATAACGCCTAGTTGATCTTTTTTATATTGACACAATTGGGAAGATAATATTATTATTATGTCACTTTTAGTATATGTAATCTGAGGAAAGGATAATATGACGCACAATACACAAGTCCATATTGTGAAACCAGAATCAGATCATGATTTCATCAGCTCAAAGTAATCTTATCTAAATATTTCTCAGTCAATCTGCTCGATAAATAAACGTGGTATTTATTATTTATATATGAAATAGCCTGGCACCATCATCTTCCAGACTTGAGACTTAATACAAATAATGATGAAGTAACCCGTATCAAAAGATGGTCCGCATTACGGGGTCATCAAGAAACTTAGAATATTAAACGCCTCAAACGCATAACCAAGAATTCGTGTTTGGTTTTGAAAGATAAGTTTGTCATTCTCATAATTGTAACTATTAATTGTAATATCTTCGATGTTCTCTCCAGAGGTTATTTGTAAGTTCTGGGACCAGTATTTTCCAGTACTACAGGGTGACTTATTGAAAGACTTAGGATGGATATTAATGATTTTATTTAAACTAAAATTAAAATTCTGAAACACAGCTTTCCCAGATAATTTATTGATTTATTTTACTGCATGATTATATGTTTTAAAATGTTTGTTGTATAATACAAAATTTTGTTTGAAAATTTAACAAATCTGCCAACGACCTACGGTAAAACCATATTGTACTAAAAATAAACATATTTTCTCAAAATTTAAAACATAACTATACTTTTTTGTTCTTAGTTTTTGGGGTGTTATGCCGAGTTGCGCTACCTCCTTCTATAGCCGACGTTTCGGACAGCGTTACAGTGTCCATCATCAGGGCAGATCTGGTAGATCCGTCGATGTGATCTACCGGATCTGCCCTGATGATGGACACTGTAACGCTGTCCGAAACGTCGGCTATAGAAGGAGGTAGCGCAACACGGCATAACACCCCAAAAACTAACAACAAAAATGTTTTAGGCCGTGAAAATCTAAAAACTTATCATAACTATACTAGTTAAAAATCAATCTTTCGAAATCAATTTATAATTTTTTGAGGTTTTGTGGAAAAGAGTCAATGCGGCTAAATTTTGATTTAAAAAAAGACATGTTTTCGGTTTTGTCTGGTTATTCCCTCTAAGAACGAATTTGCCGTGTTAAATAAGCTTTTTTGCTTGTGCATTTTTCTTCTACTATTTATACTTCCTTCCTTTCAATTTGTCAAATCAAGTTCCTGATTACATTGTAGCAATTAATAATGTCGAACGTGCCATTTGATTCCCCCTTTAATCCGTCACCAAATTAATTTCAACCATTCTAATAATGGTGTAGTTTAATTAATTAATTGGATTTCCTCATTTGGTACGACATTCAAATAGGCGTTCACTAGTTCGTGTTGTTGGAAGAACACACATTGGTTTAGTTTAGGTAGGTACCTACTATCTGATGGCGGAAAAACTCAGTTTAGCAGGAAAGGGAAAATGAAATATATGTACATATATATGTAGTTTATACAATTTACTTAAAATATTGTAATGAATGTATTAACATAATAAAATTGTAAATAATTACGTGTTCAAAGTATATTGAAAGTAGTATGATAGAATAACAATCATATTGATAACGAAATGAAAGAGGTTATGTGGAACAACATAATTTTATATTTTTGAATGTAGCTATAACTTTGTGGTTATCCATAATAAATAAATGAAACTATATTACTTTGTTTGAACACTTGCATATTTATTATTATTTTTAATTGATAAACTAAAGTTTTGTTTTCAAGTCCCGTTGGCGGCATGTATCTTTTCTCGGAAGATTTTTTCAATGTAGATGAGTGTTTCAGGCTGATAATTATTGCTCATAATAATTGTTACTTGTATATTTTTGGTGCGACCGGTGCGACGACCGGTTTCGGAACGACCGTTCCTTCGTCAGGGCAAACATACAAATGACTTGACAATAAATTCGGTCGTTCCGAAACCGGTCGGCGTCAAACAAATACATATACAAGTGGTTCAAACAAATTAATATTGTTTCATTTATTAATATAATTTTATTTTAGCATAATGAGTAAAACCTCAATAATTTCTAATTAATGAAGACAATATAAGTGACTCTCAATTGAAAATTTGAAACGGAAAAATCAGAAAAATATACAGTCACATCTAGGAATCAAATCCAGAACCTTAGCCTTGCCGGGCGGTGCTCTGCCACTGAGCTAATGGAACCCTATCCCCTTCGGTCATAATTAACTGTATCATCCTTCGACTAATCTATTTTAATTTTCTTAACGCATATTATTATTGGCTGCTATCTTTATGTATCATTGCAAGATTCATCTCGAACTTAATACTATCTTGATAGTGTCTTTGATAAATTTTTCCATTTTTGAGATCGAGGGTTGCTAATTTGTCTTCATTAATTAAATATTACAATTTGAG
Source organism: Limnephilus lunatus (assembly GCA_917563855.2). Classification (NCBI taxonomy): domain Eukaryota; kingdom Metazoa; phylum Arthropoda; class Insecta; order Trichoptera; family Limnephilidae; genus Limnephilus; species Limnephilus lunatus. Next base: position 5,378,271 of record OU830599.1, read on the forward strand.
ATTTTACTAATTAAGTTCAAATAAAAATTCAATAGCTTTTTCAATAGTTTGTATAATTTGTCAATTCAATAGTCAATGGATTTCGCATATTAAGTAAGTAATTATATGTAAGTGTTTAGGGGAGCCATATTACTTAACCATAATAACAAAGGGTTCAGAAGTTAATATGGTAAAATCAATATACAAAGAATACAATATGATTGATTTCGTTATTTGTTTCAATGGCCCCCTATGTTCGTCTGGTAGTTGGTGAAACGCAAGTCGAATTCTTCTCAAAAGCCCTGCTACTTTCGAAGTTTTTAACTAAATCACAGAGGAAAGTTGTGCAGCTCTCAGGCTGACGATGACATAGTGATGTGTCGTTAGTTGATCGATATATTTGGTGAGATCGATTATTAGTAACGTGAATGCGGGGCACGATGTTCAACTCGTCAACGGGAGAGAAAACGAATTAAAACTGATTTCAAAATCCGAGATAATATATATTTTTTTTAAATTTACGGTACAATCCCACTAATAACGGTGCGGTTAATTTAATTTCCTTATTTGGTACAACATTCAAACAAGCGTTCATTAATTGGTGTAGATAGGTACCTACTATCTTTGGCAATGTACTTACCGTAAGATTTTTCTTGACCCGTTACTTTTTTAAATTATTCTTAACACATACGATTTAACGTTTTTGACTGTGGATTGATGGCGGGAAAACTCGGTTTAAGCGGGAAAGGGAAAATGAAATATATATACGGTTTATACAATTTACTAAAAATGTTCTAGACAATAGGTCAACTTAATAAAAAAACATTTATTTAAACATAAAAATGGATTATTCAATGTTAACTAATCTGTTTTAAAAAATATGTGAAATCCTTTTTTGTAAGTTCTTTCGGTGTTAATGAAAATATCTGCCACTTCTGCATATTCGTTGCCTTAGCTGTGTAAGCGTGGTGTAAGGGAATATATAAACGAATTGGTATTGACTTGATTGTTGCGGTGAAAGATATTTTTTAGTTCGTGTGACTCTAATGAAATCAATTTCAATAATGCAGAACAGTCAATAAACGCATTAATAATTTTAAAAAGAAAAAAGATATCATGTTTTCTGTCGAATATCTTAATTAATTTTATATTTTTCTTTAGGGAGTTATGATTTATATTTTCATCTTTTGTGGGTTACGGATTTTTCAGAAATATTCAATTTATTTTGTTTTTATTGCAAATCGGAAATATAATGACCCTCTGACAAAATGACAACAGCGCCAACTAAAGAAACTGTTGGAAGAAGACAGCACCAATAGCTGTCGAAAACTTTAAAACAAAACGGATATCTTATTATTTATTACCAATGTTATAATCAATAATTATCAGCCTGAAACACTCATCTACATTTGGAAAAATTTAATAATGAGTAATTGTCGAATGAAAACACTAGTATATGTATATTGAATTATTTGGCGGGTATTAGATAAGCCGCTATAGCTCAGTGGTCAGAGCTCCTGACCGACAATCAGAGGGACACGGGTTCAATTACCGTTGGCGGCTAGTATCTTTTCTCGGAAGATTTTTTCAATGTAGATGAGTGTTTCAGGCTGATAATTATTGATTATAATATTTGTTATCTACCCTTTGTGCTATGCATAAAAATCTTGTTTAAACGTTAGTTTATCAATTAAAAATAATTATTATTACCAATGTCTCATGCCTTGATGTAAATAACGCTCAGGTACTGATTACCGTGTTGTGGATCAAAGAGAAATAGTCTAACACTTAAAAAGAACCCTGGTGAACTTAATTAGAGACTGAGCCACTATCAAGGGAATATAAAATTAATGGGAAACAACGCAAAGGGAATATTAAGTAGTAATTTACGCTAACTACTCAGACCGACTCCGTGTCAAAAATAAGAAATTCTGTTTATAAAAGGTAATAACCCGCTATCAAAATGTATTAACTCTAATGACATCGGTAAAAACCTTTCCTGCTTACCTGCCTATCATTGTTCTGACCCAATAAAATCGTTACAAGTACAGAATCGTATTACAAAGCTCTCTTCTATTGGTACACGTGTCCCCACGTGGCCGCCTCGGCAGGGGGGGGGGAAAGAGCGGAAGTCGAGGGAAAGTGCTTTCCATCCACCCTCCTTCAACCCTCCTTCCTCCCAACTCCCAGACACCACGGGGCGCGGCAACTAATCAATATAGAGACAGGGTATATTAGATACACCAAGTACCCACAAGCAAGTGGTAAAGCGTTCCCCAAGGGCTTTCGAAAATACCTCGCTTAATTTACAATGATGGACAAAGGACGTAACTATTTTTCAGCGTAACAAACCACATACTTATCTTATATATATAAAAATAGATCCCTGTTTCCCTTGGTCACGCCATAACTTCATAACGACTTTTATTATATTTATTTATTTGAGACACAAACAGGATATTTATAAAACATTTTTGCAGGTAATATAAAACTAATTCTAATACAAATATAAATATCCCTAGACTTATGTGTCTGCAGTAATCACATTTGCATATTCACAGAAGTAAACACATGAAAAACAATGCAAGAATTACTTATACATAACTTGAAAACTAAAATACAAAATATTGAGAACTAAAATACAAAATTTGAAATACATTATTAAAATGAAATATTTATGAAGTAATTATTGAAAAGTAATGAAACAACAACTTTTTTTTTTTGGATGCACAAATCGTGGAGATATTTTTTTGAAACTAGTTATATTATTTACAAAAATATCTATGATGGTATGTATTTAAACAAGATTAATAACTGAAGCAATCACATGAAAAACAATGAAGTATTACTTATACACAACTTGAAAACTAAAATAAAAAAATTGAAAACTAAAATACAAAATCTGAAATACATAGACTTAACCTGATTATTTAATTCGTCTTTTTTATTAAAGTTTTGTTATACTTTGTAGAAGGTTCTTACAGAAAGAAAAATTAAGATAATTGCGCAGAAAATTGAATAATTTCTGAAAACTTAACGAATTTTTTAACTTCGCACGTTTGATGAAATTAAATTTAGCAGGCAGCTGTTTTTTTGGGCATGTAGAGCGAATGAACACAGAAAGCAGTGTAAGAAGATATACCTATGTCGCAAATGTGAATGGTCGAAGAAGTCGGGGGCGCCCGAGGGAGAACGCGACACTATCAAGTCAATCAGATACTTGAGTCAAGCAACGTCAAGAGTCAGAATAATAGAAGAGTGTGTATGAGACGATGTATGATTGTGAATGAGGCAAAGAGTGTGTGCCAAGACCGAGTTGTTTGGCGGTCCGTCCTCTCTGCCTAATGAAATGGCGTGATGGTTATTTAATTAGTTATTCTGTTTTTTTTTGTATCAAAAGAATTGTCTGTTTTTTAAATAATAGATATTTTTAATAGGTGCCTATGTTAGTTACCAAATTTGATTGATTGTTCTTATCAAATACAAAAATTAATATTTGTAATAAACGAAAAATGAAAATTTGAATAAAAAAATTGTAATAGGTTTCACGCGAGCTGTTTGAAAACTGAATGTAATGGGACTGAAAATATAGAACGCGGGATGGGGGTTTGCAGGACGGGGAGCGTGAGAGGGGAGAGGATGGGCGGGAAAGGTGGAAGGGGAACGCGGGAGGGTAGGGGATGCGGGAGGGGAACAGGGACGCATGGGAAAGGACATGCAGGGAGAAACAATTTATTTCTTTAAATATGGCAATATAGCAAACATAGCCAAAGTTTTTAGGATTGCATACTGTGTTTTTTTTTTAACTGTATTTATCACTTTTTACCAAACTAAATACTAATAATTCTTGTTTAAGGATTATTTTGTCACTTCACTTTTATCGTTTCATATAAACATATACGGGTGCATTAAAAATTTGGCAAACCTTGACCGAGTGAATTGTTTGGCGGTTTTTGAAATGAAAACTTATTTAGCACCGTTGTGATTTAAAACTCGATGTAACGAAAAAGCGACACTAAAAAGAGACAAACACATATCTATAGGATTTAGCCTGCGAGAGAATGAGAAAAAAAATATAAAAAATAACTAGCTGTTTCCCGGCATGCGTTGCAATGCCATATTCAAATAAATAAAATTTTACTCCTTGCATGGCTTTTCCCGTGCTTTCCCCTCCAGCGTTCCACTTCCACCTTCCCCGCCACCGCTCTCCCGCTCCCCCGTCCCGCCAACCCCCCTAGCACTTCATTTCTTGACTCCTCTCCCGCCCGACCCGTAGCCGAAAATTTTTTCTAATACTAACATTTTTAAACTCGTGATATCTTTCTAATTAAATATCCGAACTGAAAAATTCAAAAAGTTGAATAAAGGTATTGAAGCTGTCTTGAATATGTAGTAATTTATTTTGATAAGGATTAAAACCAAGATACAAATAAAGAGCCCTTTCAAGCGGCGACATTTTAATTAAATTTTTAAAATAAAAGAATACTTATTGTGGCACAAGCATAATAGTTAGACATATGCTGTCACGACCTTTTTTGTAAATAATGATGTGTTCTACAAAGTCTTAGTACATTATTTTATTCTATCATCAATAGTTTTCGCAGCGCACGCGATGTAAAGAATATTTTAGTTAATTTTTTTATACCTTGGGTTACATTATTGAAGTTTTAGTAAGGATGCCTATTTTTTATAACCTATGTTACCCAGGGATAGTGTAGCTTCCCAACAGCGAAAGAATTTTTCAAATCGGTTCAGTAGTTTCGGAGCCTATTCGATGCAAACAAACAAACAAACAAACAAACAAATCTTACCTCTTATATAGTGTATATATATAAGTAGAAGTAGAAGTAGATAAGTCTCCTTTTAGCCTCGCCAATCTTGTCTACTTTAGTTTTCTAAAGGGGTCACTTCTACCGCAAGTGAACTGCACACAGTATTTTTTGTTTTTGTTTTATGGAATTTTTACAAATTAAAACTTTTAAAATGCACAGAAATTTTGGTGTATTCTATTTCTAAATCTGTTTACTTATATAATAATACTTTATGTCTGACCATAATAGAAAAGTAGATATAATGAATTTTCGATAAGGACATGGCATTTGGTTACAAACATAGCACTACGTAGCCCTAGTGATTTAAGGGCATATTCGTATTGCTTTTATCCAAACTTCATGGCAGCTCATGATAGAAACTGAGTTGTAAGATGAAAATCGACAGAAAGAGCTGTTCAAATTTCTTTGTATCAAACTCGACGTTTGAGGGTTTTTTCAGTATCAAAATCATACATATTTTTACAAACGTTCTGTGGTAAAATTCATGCATATTTTTTTTAAATTTCGCGATTTTTCGAGGCAATCAATGATGAAGAAATGAACATTTGGCCAAAGCAATAAATTTACCGCTTACTTTTATGAAATATGTATAATCCCAATTGTGGAAATTATCTTTTTTATCTGACTTTCTAATGCCGTTGTTTAAAACGTTATTTAAGATCACGAAAGTATAGGTATTTATTAAAATATTAATTCCGTACATTTATGTGTATTTTAGTCGTAGTTTAATGTTTGTAACTGTTTGTTCGTACGCGTTCAAAGTGTAATGAACTGAAGTTGACCAATAAAAACAAAATGGAAGCGTCTAATCATAATTACGTATATTACTGTGGACTGGAGTTCATCGTCACGAAACTGTAGATGTTATTTATAAATTAACCGTGCTCTTCATTTACGTTCAGTAATATTTGCCTAAAATATTATGTTCTTTTAATTTTGAACGAAAAAAAATAATATATGAGAATAAATCAATCTGTTTCGTCGGAGCGCCCTGTACGGCAAGGCTACGATCGCAAGACCTTCTTTCAACGAAATTTGAATTCTTAAATTTAAATTAAATTAAATTCCTAATCGAACTCCTAATCCATCGCAACATTCAAAAAATGGTTTTATTTTTAATTAATATTTTACAATAAAAGAAAATAAATAAGGTTAAATTCTGTGTTTATCAAAAATCAATATTTTCAAGAATGAAAAGTCTCTAAAATAATACTTAACATTAATTTCTGTAGAATAAGTATATTGAAATAGGCAAACAAGAAAACAATGCTCTGATGTATTTTGATTTTAGTTTTATTTGGATCTAGTCACACAATTAACTTCTTTCTCTTCTATTTTAATAACACTAAACAGATAAATACAAAATTACGTTGAATACAAATTTTACATTTTCTCCACATACGAGGAAAAACTATCCCTCAGGGCCTACGACATCTTTGGGGATGCTGTGTGGAGGGTATTTTTAGAGAAAGGAAGGAGAAAAATCCCATCCACACAGCATCCCCAAAGATGTTATGGGACCTGACGGAATTTTTTCCTCGGGGCCTCCTTTGTGGAGAAAATGTAAAATTTGAACCCACGACCTCCGGATTCGTATTAGAGAGCCTTACCATCGACCACAGAGGCCGTCAACATGATTTAAAAAGATCGAAACATGATTTTAAAAGAAAATAAAGCATTTTCTCAAATCCTGTGAGATTCTACTTCGACAACCCCTGAAACCACGTAGTCCATCAACTATACAACAAATGCCAATCTTGTGTATATACGAGTATATTCCATCGCCATAAATCTACTCTGGCAGGTAAAGTTCCCTTCCACCACTATGCCACCCTCGTCAGGTGGAAGGACCCTTAAGTCCTCCCTGGGGAACAATAGGGTGGACACTCAACCATCCCCTGGTCTCGGAGGGTGGGCGAAGGGGACGGTGCAGCCTTTTGTTAAAGTCGCTCCATGATTTTTATGCAATTTGCCAAATAAATTGCGAGAATATGCTGAAAGCATTGGAGTGAAGTTGAGCCGACTCACATTAGTACCTACCTACGACCCTTGCAAATTGTTATTGAAACCTAGTTTGTTTGCTGCAGCATTTTTTTACATTAACTCCACATATGGGCCTTTGTCATCTGAGATGCTGTGTGGAGGTTCTTTTTGAGGAGAGGAAGGAATGAACATTGGTCTTGAAGATACCCACGTTGTAGGAAGGTGGAAACACAAGGGCCGGCAAATCATTCCACAGTCGAGCTGTTGAACACAAGAACGAGTCGTAGAGCGACCCGTTCTCATGTGACAAATGTCAACCGTGTACATATGTTGGGCACGCGTTTGGCGTGTTTCCCGACTATGTAACGGTGCCGAGGGGATCAATGACGCTAGTTCCTCGGAGCCAGTTTCCATTGAAATACCGTTAGAACAGAGATAGCATTCCCAACCGACGCGACGCCTGTGTTCTAAAGATTGCAATCCGTTTGTTAAGATGGGAGAATAATTTTTAGTGCATTATTTACCAATGTCAAGCATAAAATCGACTTAAAAATACGCTTAATAATAAGTTGGTATGAATATCAAACGAATTTATATACAGTGTCGATTTTTTTGTACTTTTGCGCTCGTATACACAGTTACACAGTATAAGCACAGAAGCGGATTTTTGTAATGTGTTTTATACTTTTGTTATTCGGTGGTACGTCCTCTCTGCTCATCCTTTCGGGGCCACTTAGTTATATTTTGTGTAATTAGGTATACCGTATTTTCCCTAAACCGACTGCGCTTTGTATACAAGTACGCCGGGGGCCAATTGTCGGCGGATCAACTGTCATGGAACCAAATGCTCGTGAAAATGCAGAATGAATTATGCTGTAAAAAAATATTGCTTTCATTAAAACCATCTAAGTACCTACTAAGTTTTTACTAAGTTTATCATTAGTAGGTAAGTAACGGCCGTTGTTTCCAAACTTTTCGATCGATCAATCTAAGTCTCCGATCAGTTTAGTGATTTGTTAAGTAACGCTCGATTTGCCTGTTGGTCTGAGAGTTGCGTTGGGAAGGAGTGTTAAGATGAAGCCATACTAAATAATGCAAAATCCTACAAAATCGTATGTTTTTGTTTTGAAAATTTGACCGCTTAGAAGTATTATAGATGCTTCAATTAAATACTGCGTGTAGAAAATACCTTGGCCCTTAAAAATATCGGTCATTTTTTTTAAAGTCTTTTAATAGTTGTCTCGACACAGGTATACCCTAGTGAGACAGGCATATACATAAAACCATTGTAATTATATTTTATTATAGATAAATAAAAAAATAAAAAAAATAAAATAAAAATAAGCTTAGAAAAAAAAAAGTATTAGGTCTATAAAAAACATTTTTAAGTGCAAACTCTCCTACTTATAAACACTTTTTCGGATATGGTTTTATTGCATAATGTGGCAAATTCAGTTTCTTATATAATTATCGCAAAAAAAATTGAAATTTACGCCAGAACCTCACAAAATAAAATATAATATGCATTTTCGCGTTGGCATTTTTGACATCACGGCGACAATACGGCATTCGACGAATTCGTTATATCAAAGTGAACCTTATACCGTCCACCGAAGAACGACTGGCAGCGGCCCATTCTTCCGTCATTACTCCTCCGGACGGAGCGGAGAAACAACGTGTTAGGGTACGCGCTGCTTGTTTTCGTGAAATCAATTTAAAAATTCCGTTTTATTACAATAAACAATGCATAAAAAAGGAATTAATGTTTTTACAGGCCTTTACGAAATCAACATGTAAAAAAAAATCTCAAATATCTTTTCCAACCTTTCCAAAAGCTTTTTCTCAAGTATTTTTTTAAACTCCTCCCATAAAAGGGCGTGAATTCCGATTTAGATTTTTTCCTGTACTAGTGGATCGCCTTAAGCCAAAATTTCGGCTCAACAGTTGATCAGTAGGAATGGAAAACAGCCGTAAGTAACTTTTAAATGACATTACCAGTATTTCAGACTCCCTTCTATCCAAGCCAAACAACCATTTATACTTTATTTTACTTTTTGTTGCATAGCAACACCCGACACGTCTGAATTACGTCGATAATGATATACACGTAGTTATTAACATAAATATCCCGACCTTCATGGTTCAGGCAAGTTCACTTGAAACAACACGAGTGTCGGCATACATAGTTCAAACTTTCATAAATTATTATAGACGTCCATAAATAATAATTTATATTCATGTCTCATAATGTGGCGTGTGTAGCGAATCGATCAATGACATTCATTATTTTATGTAATGCTGGCATTTTAAGGCAATTGGGTTAAAAGTATCGGATTTCATGTGGCAACAAGCGATGGTTTAGTTTACCAAAGGTATGACGCTCATTGCCAGCAGCGAAGAGGCTTGTTGTTCATGTAATAAATTTTAAACTTATAAAAATAAATAACATATGTAAAGAACTCAAACCCAATCATTTTATAATTACCTACGTATTATTTTGTACTGATACAAATTAGTCTTCATGAATAAAATATATCAAATTATGTCTTTGTTCAATGCTGCTCAATTTGAAAAGAAGTACTAATCTTATACTTATCTGAAATAGTGACAAAACCGGAAATATATGTCATTTTTAAATCAAATTTTAGACGTATTGACTCTTTTCCACGAAAAATTATAAATTAATTTCGAAAGACTTTATTTTATCTAGTAAAGCTATTTTTTTAAATATTGAGAAAATATGTTTATTTTTAGTACAATAAGGTTTTACCGTAGGTCGTTGGCAGATTTGTTAAATTTTCAAACAAAATTTTGTATTGTACAACACACATTTCAAATCATATAATCATCCAGTAAAACAAAAATTTTAACAAAACAAAAAACGACTTCAAAAATGCACTAAAAAGTAAAAAAATAATTTCACACGATTGTTATTTTTGGAGTCGGTGTCAGCCAAGGTAACTACATATATAGGTAGTTAAAGGTGAGATGTGGAGATCTTGGCTGACACCGACTCCAAAAATAACAATCGTACGATTTTTTTTTTACTTTTTAGTGCATTTTTAAAGTCGTTTTTTGTTTTACGAGCGTGGGTAAAGAAGTTTTACTTAAAAAAAAATCCACGAATCTGTTGGCGTAATATTGAGTTATTCGTCCATTTGTCGTGCACATACTTATTGCAAATTTAAGTCATATATGGTTTTCTCATGGATCCCATTATCAGAACTGGACCAACTAAAATGGTACCACACGGGAAGCACCAGCTTTCTAATATAAAAACAATCATCAATATCGGTTCACCCAATCAAAAGTTCTGAGGTAACAAACATATAAAAAGAAAAGAAAAAAAAATACCGTCGAATTGATAACCTCCTCCTTTTAAAAGATCCGCACACGTGTTTTGTGACGAAAATACTTCAATTTGTGTATTTATTTACGGTCTTACAAACTAATATATAAAAAAAAATGCTTAGACATTATTGAAAAATTATAAATACTTATGATCAAAAAATAATTACAAAAAGTACATAATTTTAATAGGTTTATATATTATCACGTCTTTCAGCATTTTTGAATGTAGGTATAAATTAAATCAAATTTTGAATGAAATAAAAGCGATATTGAGTAATTTTTTAAAAAGCTGGTACGGAGAATAATTAATCTTTCTCACTGGGACCACCCTGTACGATCGTAAGAGCATCTTTCTACGAAATATGAAATCGGCCGCTTAACAGGGGTCTTAAAAAGAAACATGTTTTTTTTCATGTTACCAACATAACAGTGACGTACCTAATGGCCGCTGACAGTCACCGATCGGTTCGCGAAGTGAATTTTGGTTTTACGCAATTGAAAATTAAAATGCATAATTTTCCGCCGCCCGAAATGCAAAAAGTTTCCTTTTATTAAGGCGAATATAAAGTTTTTTTCTAAAAATTATTCGTAATAAGCGTGTCAGGCCCTATCCAAAAATTACCATTCTTTCTTCTATGTTTGCGCCACTGATCCATCCATCTTCGTTACAGTATCTCCTAGGTCCTAGGTGGTCTTTCACTCTCTAGTCTCTCGTAGCATTGTTAGTTGAATTAACTAATAAACTGTCTTTTATCTGATCTACGCAGATTCCGATTATATCTCGCGTATTCTCAATGCAGTCTTGTCCTGTTCTTTGATTAACTTGTGTAGTATGCAGTAATTCATTTTCTGCAATGAGGTTTATTTCTACAGTTGTACTTTGCACAGAAGATACGCAAAATTTCTCGGAAATAGGTATATACCAAATTATTTAAATTAGACTCGCAAAAATTGGGCGTACTGTACAGGGCCCACAGATACTTTAATAGTACACAACTGTTAACCCTGTACAAATCGCAAATGCGCCCCGCAGTTCTGGAGCTCCGAAATACTTTTAAAAAACTAAAAAAAAACTCGATTCTGTGCAGAAACGGGCGTTTGATCGATACAAAAAATACCAACTCATTTTGTGAATAAAAAAAATATGAAAGATCCATAATCTTTAAAAAAGGTTAAAAACATTTCATAAATATTCAGCTAAGTGAAAATATGTAAATTAAAACCTTTTTTGTAGACACTGCGACATTTGGCATCAACAGATATTGAATGTTAATATTGCCCCCTGTAGGCAGAGATGACGAATTGCAAACAACTCGGTCTTGGCACACACTCCTTGCCTCATTCACATTCATACATTGTCTCTCCTACTTTTCTATTATTCTGACTCTTGATATGGCCCTCTGTCTTCCTCGGACATTAAAAAGACCAACATTATAATATGGTTATTGCCGGCCATTAACCCCACAGGACTCGGCCCTATTTTGACAGAAATTAAAAATATTTCCGCTTTTGCAATAAAATTCAAATAAATGGAATATGTGTGTCTAAAAATGTTTTTGAAAGGTGATAAAATACTCTTTCAAATTTAGTCATTTGAAATAAACATATTATTGTTTAAATATAAAATTTTTGAAAACGTTCACCTTACGTTTTTTCTGATTACGAATTTTTTTTACCGATAACGATAAAATTAATAAAACACACTTACTTTATTACGCAAATGTATTATAAACGTTTATGTCGTTTCATGTAAAAATATATTTTTTTAAATTTCTTAAATTTGTTTCAAATTGTAGTCGAAAAATTTTAGTTTCATAAAGATGTATATTTTAATTATTTTGTGGTTAACGTTTAGAATTTAATACAAATCGCGGTGTTTTCTCTTTATAACACCGTTTAGATCATTTTTCTAACCATGACGGTAAGGGAGACACAAAAATTTCTATGAGACCTAAAAGAGTTGTTCCGAAAAGCGAACAAATTAGCATGAGGGGTTAAAAAAAATGTCGCAGAAAAACGGTCTTATGTTCCATGTTATTCTTGTATTGCACAAATCTGTCTACGCATGCAGTTTATGCTTCCCACTGCCATTTATGCACTTCTGCGAGTTCTCTAGTAATCAGCAAATCTAAAACTGCATCGCCGTAAACATGACTATGTGTGCATTGAATTAATGAATCCACCAGAATAACAGAGTGCTTGTCCAATACAAATACAATACAAGCTCAATAAGTTGAAAACGTTTATTTTATTGGTCCATTTATCTGTCGTATGTAAATCGAATTGGCTTCAATCTCCTGATCTCCTCGTAATATAATACGAAGCTACTGTAGCGAGTACCTGCGATAAATAATCGTTTTATTCACGAGTCACATTATTCTTCCAACTTAGCAACACTGGAGGCTAGCCTCACGGCCGCCAGCCGACAGATTTTGATATTTTGCCGTATTCCCTGCTTTCTTAAATTCAAATTCAAAAACCATTTATTGCACAAAAATACAAGTACAAAAGGTGTAGCTTATAGGTATATTATTTTTCTCTCAGCTAACCTAATAAATGCAAATGATAATTAATTTAATATTCCAATTTTTATATTTAAATAGCGTAATCTTTATAAGAAAATTTCATATCTGGGTCATATACTTCGAGGGGAGAAGTATCACTTGCTCCATGTAATATTGAAAGGCAAGATAGAGGGTCGCCGAGGGCCTGGTAGGAGACAAATGTCTTGGCTGCGAAATATACGAGAGTGCACCGGCATTAGAAGTGTGGAGGAGCTATTCCGGGCAGCGCAAGACATAGAGACCTCAGAGAAGGCACGCAAAGAAGAATAAGAATCTTTATATGTGTTTCAGTTAAAACCAGTTTTTTTTAAACGATTTCGAAAAGGAGGAGTTTATCAATTCGACGGTATTTTTTTTTTTTTTATGTTTGTTGGGTAAGATAAACTCCGAAACTACTTAAACGATTTTGATGAAATTTGGCTTGATGTGTGTAATTTAGTACAACTTAATAGATAGGATAGTTTTTATCTCTATTATTGATTTCAATATTTATTATTGCGAATTAAATGTTCAAAATATTTGTCATACGACTATGCTTTGTAATTATTTGTAAGTTCGATAAGTTTCTAACAGATTGAGGTGTGAGTTAATTTATCGACACAACACTTGGTTATCAATATCTATATATATGCAAATGATAAATTCTGACCTATCTTACAATCAGAGCTCCGGAACTATAACTAGTTACCTACAGTAAAGTAGTAGTTGATGATAAATTGACGGCCTCAGTGGTCTAGGGGTTAGGTCCTCTACTATTCGGAGGTCCCGGGTTCATATTCCGGCGTGCGCAGATAAATTTAATATGATTTATTTGTGTTTTCCAGAGTGGAAGATACTCTTAGTATCGCCCTGGTGTAACACCATCATTCAGAATTGAAACATTGCCTGAAATAGTCGTGTTTGGCGACTACATATAAATAGCCAGGTGCCTCCTCACCTTCCTCTACATCATCTCCTTCCCCTCCCCACTTTCCATCAGCCTCACAATAAACAAGGGATGCCATAGTCTCAATGGCGGCTACAGACGTGTGCAGTTGGGACTCTTGTGAGGTATTAACATCAGCACTGCTGAAAACCAGCAACACTCCAGGAGAAATCCTGAATATCCTAGCTAAGCAGTGACTTTTTGTCAATAGAATCGATGATAAAAAAATTACAAATGTGCAGTTCTCACGCTGTAGAAGCGAAATCTTCAAAAAATCTAAAGTAGAAAAGAGTGTGGAGGCTACGAATCACCGCACAAAGAGGACACCGATTATTCTCTCGCAGGCTAAATCCTATAGAAGTATGTGTTTGTCCCTTTTTAGTGTAGCTTTTTTGTTTCATCGACTTTCAAATCACAACGGTGCTAAAGAAGTTTTCACTTCAATAAATAGATTGTTTTTACATTAGCTCCACACAGGAGACCCTGAAGAAAATAATTTCCCTCAGGGCCTATGTCATCTTTGGGGATGCTGTGTGGAGGGTATTTTTAGGAAAGGAAAGAGAGAACGTTCTGAGAAGGAAAAGGGTATTAGGGGTGGGTAGGAATCTGGAGGTTAGTGTGTCCATGAGTGACGGATGTATGAGACCATCCCTCTTACTTGCAAGGCGATGTTCCGGGAGAGTACGGCTGGATAAGTCAGAGGGACTCTCTTCCTTTCCGGCCTGCCATGCAACTTGTGGGCAGACAAATCCGCCGCCAAGACCTTAAGGGAAAACCTTACCCCATGAACTCGAGCACCCCTGCTAAGTCACCAAACGTAGCGAACCACTTGGGGTGATCTATGGCAGAAGTGTTGGTTATCCAATACATGGCTCCCGGGGCGGCGGTACCCATACCCGCCTCACAAATTGTAAAAATCTATTGACGAATAAATGTTTTTACAATAATTATTATTATCACTAAAAAATTATTTTACTGCTTTGCCACAAGTTCTTTTCCCGCCACAAGCATTTCACACCTACATAATATATAAATAGTGTCGTACCAATAATTCGTGAACACTATGAACAGTCTGAGAGCGGTAGTTACTACAGTCTACACCAACCATACTCAACCTGCGGCCCGCGGGCCGCATGTGGCCCGGCAAGCTTTTGTGTGCGGCCCTAAAGACTTTATTATCATGAACTTGATTTAAAAAAAAAACTATCATTCTTAATTTCGTATATCTTGAGATTCGTTTCAACTTTGACGCACAGATAGTGATACCTGAAAAGGATTGTCATTACGGTCCACATAATCTGGTATAATAGTGAGATACGTTTTTTCAATTTTCACGGCCAAAAGTATTTTCGTTATTTGTTTTTGGGGTGTTATGCTGTTTGCGCTATCTCCTTCATTAGCCAACGTTTCAGTTTTCGACAGCGTTGCAGTGTCCATCATCAGGGCAGATGTGTAAGAGTGTTGCTATTACAAACGCCAGATTTATTCCCAAAAAACAAATATTTGACACACAAGTACGCGCGCAAATCATTACATAGTATAAAATGATGTCACTAAAAATGTTGGTGCGCTTAAATCTTTTAAACTACCCAACGGATTTTCATACGGTTTTCACAAATAGATAGAGTAATTTAAGAGGAAGGTTTATTTCTATACTATATGCTTATTATAGAAGAGAAAAGCTGAGAAATTCAAATATTCAATTCAGGCAGCGGGCAGCTGGCAAGCCGGTGGCGTGGATTAGAGATGAAACGGATATATAACTATCCGGTATCTGGCCTAACCGGCCTAAATTTACTATCCGGCCGGATAACGGATATTACAAAAATTACGACAATTTCCTATAATAAAATGCAATATATTAATCTTTGTGAGGTAAATATCAATAAAATGGCTTATAATTATGACGGCTTTTATAAAAGCCTCGATGACACAGGGCGAGTTTACAAGCTACTATCTACTAAATTTAAAAGCGGGTGAATCGGCGAGTGAGATTGTCATGATGACACACAAAACTGTCCACTCGCTCAGTAGCTCGCGACATTTTTGTAGGAAACTGGACTCGCACGTAGCTGCTAGCGCCAATAGCGGAAATAACGTGAACTAATCCTTCAGACAGTTGACAGTCGAAATCAGCTGGTTTTTGGCAGCCATATTGGAAACACAAATAAACCAATCACGAGTCGGCTTGTAGCGTGTAAAGTTGATGACCTTTCGACTTTTTCCGTGGATTGTCAACAATCTGCTAGTTAGCAAGTAAAGCGTCGATGACACAGGGCGAGTTTACAAGCTACTATCTACTAAATTTAAAAGCGGGTGAATCGGCGAATGAGATTGTCATGATGACACACAAAACTGTCCACTCGCTCAGTAGCTCGCGACATTTTTGTAGGAAACTGGACTCGCACGTAGCTGCTAGCGCCAATAGCGGAAATAACGTGAACTAATCCTTCAGACAGTTGACAGTCAAAATCAGCTGGTTTTTGGCAGCCATATTGGAAACACAAATAAACCAATCACGAGTCGGCTTGTAGCGTGTAAAGTGGAGGACCTTTCAACTTTTTCCGTGGATTGTCAACAATCTGCTAGTTAGCAAGTAACACGATGACACTGGGCGAGTTTACTAACAGATAGTGAGTTTCCGAGATAGTAGCTTGTAAACTCGCCCTGTGTCATCGACGCATTCCACGATGACACTGAGCGAGTTTACTAACAGATAGTGAATTTCCGAGATAGTAGCTTGTAAACTCGCCCTGTGTCATCGACATAGTGAATTTCCGAGATAGTAGCTTGTAAACTCGCCCTGTGTCATCGACGCATAAAAGTTGAAAAAGTTACAAAAAAGCCATAAAGCCTTCCAAAAAACTAAAAACTTTCTTCTGATATATTCACTCTAATCATAAATACATAAATAGTTAATATCTAAACTAAAAACTTTTAGTAAAAACTTACAAAAGCCTCGTTCGCCGCACCTGTGCGGCGCTAAACTCGTCACGTCATGCAACGAGACAATGAATTGAATATACGGCCGCCGGATATCCGGCCATTCGGCCTCGCAGCTCGCCGGGTATCCGGTATCCGGCCAAACAACTATCCGTTTCATCTCTAGTGTGCATTTTATAAAGGTTGGGTAATGGCGTTGTGTTTCGTTAGCCACAGCAACGTGTTTCCGGGTCTGCTAGTAATTTATTAATAAAAAAGTGCCGCTTCTAGAAACCACTGCAGCAATTATAATACATAAAAAAACTGGTTAATGTCACTGGTTAGTCAGGTACCGGAGGGGGGTTGATGATTTTTTTGTTTTCGTCATACCAGTATAGTGTTGCGGCCCGCGTAACTTTACAAATACATGTATGTGGCCCGAAGAGAAAAAAGGTTGAGTATCATTGGTCTACACAGTCCGCCCTGGCAGGAAGGCCGCTGGTCCCAAGGTAAATAAATAATGGGACAGCGTCCCACTTATATTACTAACAGTTCCCATACATTATTCATAGCTCCGTAGTACTCCGTAGGCATTGCTAGACTGCTAGAGGCAGTGTTGCCACGTGCCAAAAATGAAAAACCACGTTTAAGGGGTAAAAAAAAAAAACATGCTTTACCGTGTTTTAAAGGATAAAAGAAACATGTTTTTGTAAGATTTTTATTGAGAATATAAATAAGAAAATAACGGTATCAATGATTTTATAATTTTCCTTTGATTAATAGGAAATAAATAATGTTTTTGAAAATGTACATAATTTTTTTATGAGAGGGTTTTTACTTTAAACTTTTTTTTATATTAGCTCCACACAGGAGGCCCCGAGGAAAATAATTTCCTTCAGGGCATATGTCATCTTAGGGGATGCTGTGGGGAGTTTTTTATTAAGGAAAGGAGGGAGAGGAAGTTCTGGGAAGGAAATAGGTATAAGAGGCGGGTAGGAATCTGCAGCTCATTGTGTCCAGGAGTAACGTATAAATCCATCCTCTAACTGCGGTGCAAGGCGATGGGTCGAGAGATTCTGGATGGAGGATAAAAGATCTTCTTCATCCAGTCTCTCTCGATCCTGCCCACCACGCATCAGATGGGCTGATGGGTCGGCCGCTAAGACCTGGACAAATCTCACCTCATAAACCCGAGCACCCCTGCTAAGTCACCAAACGTAGCGAACTACTTGGGGTGACCTATAGCAGAGGTGTTGGTTATCCAATAAATGGTTCCAGGGACGACGGTACCATACCCGCCTCCCAAATTGATATGTTATCAAGTTTACTTTGTAGTACCTTCATATTAGAATTTAATCATTTTTTTATAATAAAGTTTTTTCAGGTCGATGAAATGAGGGAGAAAAATTTCCCTAGAACTCCAAATATGTGTTTTTTCTACATTTTACAGTAGCTGGAGTAGGTACCTAATTAAAGGTACATGTATTTTAATTTATTTTTATTAATGTGCTAATATTACTTATTGGCAAAGTTAAAACAGATACAGAACTCGTGCTTAGGTCAAGAACTACATTCCTGATTTCAGGATTTCCCTACACGACTCATATTAAAAAAAAAAAAACATTTCCAACTTAAAAGTACACACTTTTGATGGCCGGTAAAAACCATGTCTTGATCTACGTGGTTTTTGGAAAAAAATTTGGAGGTAGAAATGACTCAAAAAACCATGAAAACATTGTAAAAACCTTGTACAATGCACATGGCAACATTGGCTAGAGGCCACTCAATACTATCTCTCATCGTCCAACACTAATGTGACCAGACGTCTCGTTTTCACCGGGACAGTCCCATTTTCAGGCAGCTTGTCCCGGTGTCCCCGAACAAAGCTTCGGGATACCAAAATTTCCCGTTTTTGAAAAGGAAGAAACTCGCAGTAGATTTAAAAAATATATAAAATATTATGTACTGTTAGCAGCATATTTAAATATTGCCGCTCATCTGCCGCCAGGGTACTGCTATCGCCTCTGGCGGCCAACAAGGAAACTACACCAGCTATTGCGGTCGGTAAAGAAGGGACGCTTCCTGGCTGGCGGCAATGGAGAAGATCTACCTACAACACGGACAGCCAACGGCTGGATTTACAAATGGCGGAACACGGAATATAATCTTGCTGATTCTTGAATGTTGTTATTGTCAATTAACGTGGAGACAATATATTTCATCATAAATATTAACTTAGCGTTTTATTATTGCTAACAGTACATAGATACTATGAAAAATATTTGTGAGCTCATGCGTTTTACGCGCCTCCACAAACATAGCGATAATCTTGAAATACATATATTTTATTTTATTTATTAAGGGGCTAGAATTCCAATAATCCATGCGCTTGGTAGCTGCAAGCCGAGTTGCGATCTTGCCTCCTACATAGTAAAGTAAATTCACTAGTAAAATCCATGCCAATTTTAGTCTAAAACATTTTTACTGTAACATATTGCTTTATTTCGTTTATTAGTAAAAAAGGCTCTTTAAATTTTGAACAAGTGTCTAGGTTTCCAATCGTCCATGATTTTAGTAGCTGCAAGATGAATTGTAATCTTGCCTTTTTTTTACAGCGCTCTTGAGGCGATTTTTTGCGAAAACAGCGCTATATAAGTTGTCCATATTTTACGGTGCTCCAGATTTTATGTCCGTGTTGAATCTTTCCCAAATGAAAGACTAAACCCTTCCACACACTTTTCCACAAATGAATATCTAGTAAATTCACGCAATGTAAGTGCACTATATAATTATAATAAATACAAAACAATACAAGAACAATACGTCAATCCACCAGAAACATAATGGGAAAATATTTCACCGACTCCAGATATTTTCATATCAGAGGGTTCGGCTCTGATGAAATCCTAACTGGTCCGATAAATCCTTCTGATCCCTCAATATAAATATTTAAAAAATCTTTCGTAATCCTACATGTATTTAAAATGACCGACTTTTGCATTTTTATGTACAAATTTTTTGACAAATCTAATACGCCTAAATTTTGAATGAGAAAGCTAGGTATAATGCCAGTAGCCGAAATAACATTATTTAATATATATTATAATATTAATATTTATTAATTATTATTATTATTAATTTTTATTATTATTTTATTATTTTTTATTATTTTTTTATTATTATTTATTTCTATTCTTTAACATACATACATATTACAGATAATTACATTGGTATACATAAGATAGTTTAGTTATAAGGAAAAAAAATGTTAAAAATAACATTATTTAATATATATTATAATATTAATTACGGTGCTCCAGATTTCATGTCCGGGTTGAATCTTTCCCAAATGAAAGACTAAACCCTTCCACACACTTTTCCACAAATGAATATCTAGTAAATTAACGCAATGTAATTGCACTATATAAGAATAAAACAATACAAGAACAATACGTCAATCCACCAGAAACATAATGGGAAAATATTTCACCGACTCCAGATATTTTCATATCAGAGGGTTCGGCTCTGATGAAATCCTAACAGGTCCGATAAATCCTACTGATCCCTCAATATAAATATTTAAAAAATCTTTCGTAATCCTACATGTATTTAAAATGACCGACTTTTGCATTTTTATGTACAAATTTTTTGACAAATCTAATACGCCTAAATTTTGAATGAGAGAGCTAGGTATAATGCCAGTAGCCGAAATAACAAATGGTAATATTTTTATAGTCTGAGAATGCCAAATTCTTTTAATTTCATTTCCTAAATCTGTATATTTTCTTATTTTTTCAGAAACATTTTTCTGAATATTACAAGAATTTGGTATAGCGACATCAATGATATAAGTTATTTTCTTAATTTTGTCATGTAAAACTATATCGGGTCTATTATGACTAATTGTTCTGTCTGTCAGAATAGTTTTATCATAATAAATTTTATAAAATTCATTTTCTAAAAATGAATTTGGTTCATATTCATAATATGGTACATTACGGCAGTCAATCAAGTTATGTTTAATTACCAAACTTTGGTGAATTATTTTTAAAACTTGATTGTGCCTAAATGTATACTCGGACGGCGCTAATACAGAACATCCCGATATAATATGTTCTATAGTTTCCGGAAAAGCCAAACATTTTCTACATAAATCATCAATTTGATTTGCATCTTTGATGATATTAATTATTATTATTATTAATTTTTATTATTATTTTATTTTTTTTTATTATTTTTTTTATTATTATTTATTTCTATTCTTTAACATACATACATATTACAGATAATTACATTGGTATACATAAGATAGTTTAGTTATAAGGAAAAAAAATGTTACTGATCCGTTACTGTATATAGGTAAGTACCTAGTAGTATTTTGTGAACACCTCACAAGGCGAACCTGTGCTAAGGTGTTCCCATGTTTTGAAATAAATGCAATTCTGACGACAAAAGTAGAAACACCGTATCCTCCTTGATATTGTCAAGAAGAAGACTGTGGGTCGACCCATGGCGTCAGAATCGTATACATAAATTAAAAGATTAGTTGCAGTTGGATCTATATATGGATCTATATAGCATCTAGTTTATGTATAAGATAAATAATAGTTTTGATAAATAGGTAGGTATATTATTCTAGGGACCACACGCCAATGGTATGAATATTATTGTGTTAATGTGTTAAAGTTATAATTACCTACTTTTGTTTAATATTTGTTTTTGGTTATGTAATATACCTACCTTTTTGTTCGGTGTCCCGGTTTGGGGAAAAAAATAAATGGTCACGTTATCCAACACACATACACATCAAACAAGCATTCAACATGGTCGGCATATCTCCTCTCCAACATACTCAGCATTCGACAGACGTTTTAATTGAACGTCCGTGTATCTAGCGGCTTACTCCTAATTGATGGCAATTTGATAATACAAAGAACGTCGTTGTATCACATTCAATTTAGCTTGTACATTTCAAATCTATAATTCGATGAAAGACATAGAGAAGTAAATTACTTTTGAAAATAATTGTTTGAAACATAATATGTTAATAAGAATACTCGGTATGTGTACATATTACGAGGATCGACCTAAAAAGATCCAAAAACTTTGTTTATTGCTAGAATTTATCTAAAGTCAGTACCTACCTATCTGTATTAATGTTTTTTAAGGAGTTTAATCCAAGAATCGAGAGGGTAGAGCCAAGGGCGGATCCAGGATTTTTTTCTGGGGGAGCCACAAGGGGCGGATGGGGGGTAGGTCCCCTCAAGAGCACAATTCCCCCCCCCCCCCCCCCCCAGGACGGACCAATTTTTTATGAAGTCTAAATTTGAGTTTATAGACTTTAATGGGGGGGGGGGGGCATTTCCGACCGCGCTTTCCCCCGACCGTACCGCTCTCGCAAACGCTGATTATCATCTTTCATTTGCAAGTGCATGAATGGGATGCAACGAACAAAATTTGCAATTCCAGTCAGAAATAGACAAAAGTTTGACTCATGTTCTTTCTGTTATTTTAACAACTCTGATAATTTGATTTGCTTCTAAGTAGGTACTGTGATGGAATCTCCACAGTACACAAAAATATCATCCTGGGGGGGGCACGTGCCCCCGTGCCCCCCCCCCCCCCCCCCCCCCCCCCCTAAATCCGTCCTTGGGTAGAGCGGCGATTGGCTAAAAAATTGTGACGTCGCGCGTCGCTTGAAGTCCATGTCCACTGGGAGATTTTAATTTATTGCAATACAAGTGGCAGTGTTTTACTTCAATCTACATCACGCGTTCGAAATTTTTAAAGCGGCCTGACGAGCTTTTTTCCGAAAAAGGTTCTTATGAGCTAATCTTGTTAACCCTAAAAAGACAATCTTATTTTTACCTACCTTAAAGATAAATAATCATATGCATTGACCTAGTATACCCCGATGATCATACGTCTTAGATACGTACTGAAGTTTACAAATGCATATTTGACATATTATTTTACTAACACAGTTAAAAGATAGTTGAATAATTAGTTTAGGGTTTTGTACTTCGAATAAAATCAAAATAATTTTTAAAAATATATTTTAAGTAAGAAAATAACAAAATTCTGTAAACCTCTTACAAAATCAACTTCTTCTTCTTCTTTCATATGGTGGGGGGTCAGAGGGGGACATCTAGGTCTGCGAGACAGTCTAGGGCCTCAGGCGTTGCTCTTTGGACCTCATCAATCCCGCCGGGGAATGAATGGAGCGGGCATTCGTTGACTACATGTTCGATGGTTTGCACCGCACACATCGCCTACTCTTTAAGGCCATGTGAGCACAACGGCTATGAGAGCACCTTATCCTATTGATGGCGGTCCAGAGTTTGTGAGGCAATGAGAACTCAGGCTGTCTCTCAGTGGGGTCTTGAACGAGATAGGCGTTTTTGACGTTGGCCTTGCTATATATATTATACTCGTATATATATTTGCTTATAATGTAAATGGTTTTTATCAACTGGAACAATTTTACATAAAAAAATCAAATAGATAGACGAAAACATTGAATGTTTATTTTCCACAAAACAAAGCCTTTCAGGTACGTTTTACTTGAAATAAGCATGCTAGCTTTCTCTCGAACATATATAACGTATTTATCTATTACAATTAAATATTTCCTCTGGATCATAAAATAACACAAGCGTTTGTTTTATTTTTATCGGGTTTAGTCCACGATTTCGAGTTCAGATAAGTCCTAAATATACTGAGAGCGAAGTTCAGAAGTGTGTTTATAATCATTACCACTTATGGGCCGAGAAATTTACCAACTATTTATATTATTTTCTATTTACTATCCCATATTCACTCTGAAAAGAAAGTAATTAAAAAACCATTACAGGAACGTTAGCTGTTGTGTTCCTCGTTTATATCTACAATGCCTAGGTCCACACACGCCATGTTCTCATTTGTTCTTCACAATGTACACTGTAGGTACACTTTATTTTCCTTATTTTCTACTCTCCTGGTAGTTTGATGCATAGGTTCGAGCTTTATCTATATCTATATTATCTATATGTAAAAAGTGTATGTTTCTTTGTTTATCACTTTTGATTTTCTATACCAGTGGTCTTCAACCTTTTTGAGCCGGCGTACCCCTTGTCTCTTACTACAAATTTGTTGTTCCCCGTACCCTCTATCTATCTTTTTTACACGTGTAATGAAAGACGTGTTTCATTTGTAATTTTTAATTCTCTCATTACTAGATGAATTTAGCAACAAGTCATACAAATACAATTAAGTAATGCAATTTTATAGAGTGTGTAACACGACTTCAGGCATTTTAACCAGTGATTCTAAATGCGTGCCACGTTATTGCGTACCCCCAATTTGGCTTCGCGTACATCCAGGGGTACGCGTACCACAGGTTGAAAACCACTGTCCTATACCATTCATCCGAATGCGATGAAATTTTGGTGAGTTGTGCGAACGCCCGCGAAGGTTTCTATATTTCATTATGAGGTCTGGCGTTAAGATATTTGTATAAAAAATTACAATAGGCGCTATTTGTTTGAAAAATGTGTGTATTTCATATAGTTTAGTGACAGGGAGGGAAGGAGGGATAGGTAGGGGAATCCGAGAGGGAAACGAAGGTGGAAGGAGAACGCGGGAAGGTGAAAGGGGAACGCGGGAAGGGAAGGGGTCGCGATAAGGGAACGGGGTGGGAAAGGGGACGCATGAGAAAGAACACGCAGGGGAGGGGTGACGTAAGGGTGGGGTACCCGGTAAGCAAGTACCCGGCATGCGTTGCGATGCCGGGTAGGCTAGATATTATTATAAAAATATTGATTTCGGCTGTGGATCTGTCTTTTTTTACATTAGCTCCACACAGGAGGCCCTGAGGAAAATAATTCCCCTTAGGGCCTATGTTGTCTTTCGGGATGCTGTGTGGAGGGTATTTTAAGGGAAAGGAAGGAGAGGAAGTCGTGGGAAGGTAAATATATGAGGGGTGGGTAGGAATTCGGGGGTCAGTGTACCCAGGAGTTACAGACGTATGAATCCATCCCTCCAACTGTGGTGCACGGGGATGCGTTGAGAGATGGAAAGGTCAAAAGCTCAACCAGTCTCTCTCTATCCGGTCCGCCATGCAGCAGGTGAACAGACGTATCCACCGCCAAGAGCTGGACAAACCTCACCCCATAAAACCGGGCACCCCTACTAAGTCACCAAACGTAGCAAACCACTTGGGGTGACCTATGGCAGAGGTGTTAGTTATCAATAAATGGTTCCCGGGGCGGTGGTACCCATACCCGCCTCCCAAATTGAATGTAACTCTGGTTTAATGAATTCGGATCTGTTTTGAATTTGTGTCAATTTCAAAATTGAACCTGATGTACCGAGAATTCAGACTAGCGATACAGTACCTACCCTTAAATTTGTACATTTTTCCATGTAAAATGCTTCTAATATCCTTGTATATAACTGTGTACACACCTACTACAATCAAGACAAAGTGTACCCCCTATTTACATTACGTGCAGCCCATTCTTACTTGTTCGTGTACATTAATTGGATGAGTAATTATAATTAGTATTGTTAACTTATTCGATTAAAAAAACATGCTATTCGTGTGATAGCGATCTCCCCATTAAATAAAACACATAAAACAATTTAATTTTAATTAAAATAGAACAATGAGCCACTTACAGTGTATTTTTTTATTGTTCGGGAATTATTTCGGTGTCGCTTGATGTTTTATGAAACTTTTTAGTGTAATTTTTTAACTAATAGATCTATCAGAGAAAGGACGAAATTAGACTGAATTCTCTAAAAATGTGATCGCTGAGGCGTATGTGTTGTAAAACCATAAATCGGTGGCTTAGATATAAAATATTGTGTATCCAATTTTGGTCGAAACTGTGTTAAGTACTAAAATGTACTAAAGATAGCCATATTTTTTGGGTTCAAATATTGCATCTTCTAAACCTACCGTCCGAAAGACATAAACTTAAAAAAATATATTAATTCCTCTGGTAGTATTTTTATGAACACATAATAGTATCACCTTAACACTTTTTACATTCGCTCTAGGTCCTGAGGCGAAAAATCCCCCGAGGGCCTATGTCATCTTTGGGGTTGCTGTATGGGTCGTTTTGGAGAAAGGAAATAGAGGAAGTTTTGGGAAGGAAGAGGGTACGAGGGGTGGATAGGAATCTGGGGGTCAATGTGTCCAGGAGTGACGGACTTATGAATCCATCTTCCCACTGCGGTGCAAGGCGAAGGGTCGAGAGAGCCCGGCTGGAGAGGTCAAGAGGTCTCCCTCAACCTGTCTCTGCTGAACCGGCCAGCCACGCAGTAGATGTGCAAATGCATCCGCCGCCAAGTCCTAGATAGACCTAACCCCGTGATAATTTGCATGCAAAATTACTTGCTTATTAAACGAACGGATTGAACTAACGAAGCTAATAGAAATGAAAGAAGCCGTATTCGCGATCCATAGAATTAAATAGTGCATCTAAAACGCAATAATGTATTCCTTTCAATATTTGAGAATCTAAAATAGTTGAAATAAAGACCTCATTAACTAATTAACTCCCGTTTAGTGTCAAGATGTGCCTAAATGCGGACTGCCAATGTTTATATTTAGGTTAGTATTTCAATTAAACATTTCCAATTTATTAATATGTTTACGTAATTGATTGGCGCTTGACGTTTTGGGATGTGAATTCGTAGACAAGTCCACCATTGTTGACAGCGTATCTCGATGTCTTATTTATTCCTTGTCAATATGGGCTCAGCTGTCAACGGTGAAACCGTGCTCAGGACATCGATATAAAATCATCGGAAGTTACGCCAATCGATCCGATGCTGTAAAGTTATCAATTTCACCGTACTCGGTCTAGTCAAGAATAATAATTACAGAAGAGTATGTGATGCAATTTACGAATGTGAGTAAGCAAGGAGCATGCGCCAAGTCAAGACAAAGTTGTGCAGCAACTACATTTAAAAAAAAATCATATCATAAAATTAATAGTTATGTCAGACTCAATTAAAAATCCATGTATGTCGTCCATTATTTTGTGTACACGATTTTTTGTGGTGTACACCGAAAAATAAATTTCCTGAAATCAATAGTACATGTACACTGAGACATGTAAGGCTATTACTTAACCTGTCACATTTATTTGTATCTGAAGTTGTTATCTTCGTATCATGCATGTTATTACAACCGACGGATAATTTAATAATCGTAAATTGAACATGAATTAATTATTCAAGATTAATGATTATAGTGATAGCTATCTGTAGGTAATAATAAATGACCTTGTGAACTTGGATCAATAAAATATTATTATTGTATGTAACTTGTCCCTGATATATGGTTGGATTGTCGTATCAAGACAGGAGCACTCTTGTCCAGGTGAGATCTGTACGCCAGTACTGAGGACTGACGTGTTCTGAAGGCAAGGAGGTTGGAGTTCAATCGACTGGTATACATGACAACCTAAGAAACCAATATAGAAATTTAGGAAGGGCAGGAAGAAAGGATTTGATTGAGCGTTGTTTCTTCTTCTTGACTCTTCATAGATCTTCATGGTTCTTCCTGTTCCTTTTCTCATCTAAGTTCTTCGTGTCTATTATGGGCTCTTTTTGACCCTTCTTGGATGATCTTGGCTCGCCTTGCATCTTCTCGCCGCTTTATGGCTGCTCTTGCATCTTTTCACTCTTCTTGATTCTTGCTGCTCCTTCTTGCCTCTTTTTATTACTTCTTTGCTCTTCTTGATACTTTTTGGTTCTTTTCGGTTCTTCATTACTTTTATTGGCTCTTCTTCATTCTTCTTAGCTCTTATTAATTCTTGACGTCTTGGCTCTTTTTGCATCTTCTTGCCCCTTCTTGGCTTGGCTTGCATATCGTGTAACTTGTCCCTGATACATAAATTTATATTACATCGACTAGTGACAAGTGTGGCTCTCTATCAAAAAGTCATTTTTTTCTTTTTGGTGGACGTAGAACCTTTGTGTTTCAAAGGACCGAAATATACCTATCATAATCTCCAGCACGCCGTACTAAGCCGTGAAAACGTGGATATTTGCGGCAAGCCCAAGGAGGTTTCTTGAGAAATAATTGTGTAATCATATATTGTCACTTAACACGGCTAAAGCCATTTCTAGCAACATTTCGATTCTGAATTGTAGTTTTTCACCAGGGCGATACTGAGAGTATCTACCAGCTTACTCTACCTATAAGTTTATACCAATATATCGGTTGGTGCGCACTCCAAGCGGATAGTCATACTTACTTCCTGTGCACAATGGTGTTGACTTTGCTCAAGTAAATATTTGGTGAAACGTACGTGATCAGTTATGTAAATACGTATTGTACTTACTCCGTCTTACTTTTTGTAATGGGAGAAGAAAACCGTTGTAATAATCATTAATGCAGGTGTAATAGAATTCTGATATGAAACGATGATGAAATACAGCAGCTACAGAAGAGAATTAAGAAATTGGGCATCATTACCTATTCTGTTTTTTGTGCCTTTAACTTATCTTTTTACTTTTAGAGCTGTGCCACAACTCACAATTGCGATCGCTGTGTCTATTTTAATGTAATTTAATTTGTAGGTGCTCATAAGAACTAGAATGATTGACCTCTCATGCACTTGTGCACAACACTGTCAAGAGTCAAAAGATTGGCAACACCCGCATTTTGGATCATGAGAACATGATATTATCTTTAAAAAAAACACACATTTTTTTAGAAACTTAAAAACTTAATGTGTTCAAGAGAAATATGTTATACATAAATCGGTAGAAATGCGGAATACGGGGCTTGAAGTCGAAACAACCTCACCTGGCTTGTCGTGGGAGACTGAGACTTGATGAGACTTAATCTTTCCAGTGGGAGACTGAGACTGAGACCTGCTTGTCGCCGACAAGCAGGGCTGGGCAAAATACATGCTTTGCTGTAATTAAAATACAAATTACAAAATACTTTTTCGCATGTATTTAAAATACGAAATACAAAATACTTTCAAGTCGTGTATTTGAAATACAAATTACAAAATACACTATTTTAACCACTTTTTTAATTTGAAATACAAAATACAAATTACAAAATACAAAATACATTTGGTTTTGGTAGAACCTTTAGTTGCAATAAATTGTCGTGAGTGCCCTTATCTATGGGTGCGTTTCCATAGGAGCAAAGCTGAGCAGTGTTAAGAGCCATTAACCAGCGGCCGAGAATTCAAATTTCGTCTGACGATGGTCTTGCGATCGTACCCCTGCAACTGTACAGGGCGGTTCCGATGAGAAAGATTAATTATTCTCCATACCAGCATTTTAAAATAATAACTCAATATCGATTTTATTTCATTCAAAATTTACTTTGATAAATATCTACATTCAAAAATGCTCAAACTCGTGATGATAAAACTATTTTTTATTTGATCATGCGTATTTATATTTTTTTCGTAATGTCTAACCACTGAAGCGACCACATGAAATAAATAAATTTGCCTCGATTGCTCGCGATTTCCCAAAAGATCATTTTTTTAATTTTTCGCAAACATTAAAAAATCATACCCTTCGAATTTTTACATGAAAACATAAATACTCATTGGAGAGCTATATAGCCAATTAATTAACCTATATTTTACCATTTATCTCATATTTGTAGGATTTATAAAAAAAAATCGTAAAGTTTATAACCGCGCGAATCCTGCGTGTTTGTTACTTTGAAACTTCGTGAGAGGTACATTCGAGTCAACATAGAATATTTTCGATTTCTGTATTTTTTCTGTGGTATACTTGATAATTAAAGGTGCTTATCTACGGAAAAAAAAACTTAATTTTAATCGTAAACAGCTGATCAAAAATTCGACGTGAAAAAAATATTTTAAAAATTTATTTTGAACATCGCTCTAAAATAATCTACGGAGTTCGGATTTACGACATCTATGGTCATAATAGATAAAGCATTTCAATAGCTCGTTTTAAAATAAACTGGCTGCGGAAATTTTTTAAATAATTACAATAAAGGTGTTACGAATGGCAGGAAAATGTGGTCCAATTTTGGACCGCTATCAATCGTAGAAAATAAAAGTGGTTTATTTTTCGACCATAATCTTTCCAGTGATTTGACAGACTGACGTATTTTGGTCAAAAATGAGGGCGCGGATCTTTTTTTATGATTTTATTTGAATTAAAATTGAAATTCAGAAAAATTGCTTTCCCAAATAATTTATTGATTTATTTTACTGCATGATTATATGATTTGAAATGTGTGTTGTATAATACAAACTTTTGTTTAAAATTTTTACAAATCTGCAAACGATCTACGATAAAAACTTATTGTACTAAAAATAAACATACTTTCTCAAAATTTAAAACAAAGGTTTACTAGATAAAATAACAGTCTTTCGAAATAAGTTTGTATTTTTTTGTGGAAAAGAGTCATTAATTCTAAAATTGTATTTAAAAATTACATATTTCCGATTGTGTCTGGTTATTACCTCTGAAACAGAGACGTGCCAAAATTGACCAATCATATTGCTCAGAAGACACATCTTATCTGCACTCCACTTGTAAAGTTTTGTGGTATAGGACCCAGGTGTTAGATAATAATAATTATTATTATTATAACATGAAATTTGCATAGTGCAGTTTTGTGTTATTTCACTTCAAGTGCGCTCTACTATAATTAACTTTAAAATAATCTAGTATTCAGTCAAATTATTCATATAGCGCTCGATCTAATACTATGACATAAAAATGTGCAATAAAAAGCAATGACAAAAGATAAACTATAAAAAATAACTAGTACACGCACGGACGTACAAAATATATGGACATGCCCTTACGTGTTAAAAAACGTGTTATTTCGCCCTCCCATTGGAACCATTTTTCGGAACCGGCTGGGCGTGTCCGGACCAATGTCGTGCTCTCGTCGTACATTTTACGCGCGGACGCTGTATGTCTATGAAACACATACTTAGACAATGAAGAAGATTTTGCGAATCACAAGTCTCTTTCCTCTCTTCGCCCCGCCATAGTTGGTTTTTACCCCTCATCTGTAAGTTCTCGTCTAGTTATTTATATGTATATGAGTACACGTCATAAAGAGTATACAGATAAATTAAGGAAAGATTATACATTACAATAAAAGAGAAAGTTTCTAAGTTGTAAGTTGTAAATACATGACAAAATGCAAGATACATAAAAATAAAACGGTAACAAGTGTTTACATTGTGGATTAATATAGAAATATACGAATAAATGCATTAGCCCCTATGTGATGCTCCTTAAATATCAAAATATTCTACATAAAAGTATCGTTTAGGTATTTCTTAAATAATGGTAAACTTGTGTTAAATACATCGATATTAGAGGTGAATTTGTTTCCTAATGTGTGAAGTCGAGAAATAGGTGCATGTATGTGGTAGTTCGTCCCAGAATTATAATATTGATATTAATATTCAAGACTTCAGTCTTGTCGCGTCTCGTCTATCCTTCTCTCGTTTCTATGCACATCGAAATTCCATAAATCAGCAACGATTCATTTATCGTAAAATACATGAAATGCACACTTTTTCATTTATACAAATTTCATAACACCATTTCATAAGCTTACAATTATAATATACAACCTACATTACTCGCTGATAATGTAACTTTCTATTGGTGAAAGACTTTTTAAAATTGGTTTAGTGGTTTATGCGTGAAAGCGTAACAAACAAACACGCGCCCTTTCGCATTTAAAATATTAGTAAGTATGGATTAACCGATGAGACTCCTTCCATGTCACTCACGTCCCCTCAACATTCCCGGGTTTATCATAAATCATTCAATTCAGTAGAGTATGTGGGTATTTACTCAATAAAGTGTAAACATTATTTGTGTGGTGGTTTCTATGGTCCTGCCGCTGGTAGCACTGTTATAACCTCTCTTTCTGACACGTGTGCCGATTACGAGAAACAAATAGACGTTAAAATGAAGCTATCTAGGGTATGTCACACTACCAACTGTCTACCGCTAAGTGCCACTTGTCTGTAAAAAATAGATATATATATATATACAGCTATACAAAATGCACACCAGTAGCAAGTAACAGTGGAAATGTAATAAATTAAACGAGTAAACTTCTAAAGGGCTTTATTTTTAACCCACCATATTTTGACAGAGGGTCAAAATATTTCCGCTTTGCAATAAAATCCAAATAAACGGAATATTTTTTAACGCAACCGATAACTAAAAACTGTTTTTGAAAAGTGATAAAATAAGCCTTTAAATGAGAACAACATACATAATTTTTTTTGAAATATACAATATTTGAATGCAAACATAAAAAAGTTAAAAAAATGGCACAAATTACTGATAACGAAAATATAAAAACACACACATATTTTATTAAGCAAATGTATCTCGCTTTTTGTCGTTTTATGAAAAAATAATTTAAAAAACAAATAGTATAATAAGTGAAACCTTCAGAAAACTAAAGTAGACAAAAGTGGGGAGGCTACAAAGTGCCGCACAAAAAGGAAACCGATTATGCTCTCATTATCTCGTAGGCTAAATCCAAGAGATGTTTGTGTTGGTCTCTTTTTAGTGTCTATTTTTTGTTTCATCGAGTTTCAAGTCACACCGGTGCTAAAGAAGTTTTCACTTTAAAAAAATGGTGTGCAGATCACAAGCGGTAGAAGGGAAACCCTTAGAAAACTAAAGTAGACAAGAGTGTGGAGGTTACCAAGCACCGCACAAAGAAGAGACCGATTAGTCTATCTCATTCTCTTGCAGGCTAAATCCTATGGATGTATGTGTTTGTCTCTTTTTAGTGTCGCTTTTTCGTTACATCGAGTTTCAAATCACAACGGTGCTAAAGAAGTTTTCACTTCAATAAAAAATTCCCAGAGTTACATAATTTTTTTTCAAATTGGAGTCAAAATATTGGTCGAAAACTTTATTTTCATAAAGGTGTACAATTTAATTACTTCCAGGTTTACTTTTGCATTGATTGTAAAGCGTGGTGATTTCCATGAGATCTATATGAGTTGTTCATAAAAGCGAACAAACCAGCTTGATGGATTAGCAATATAATTAATTTCTCTAGGAAAGAAAATATGTCAGCACGGAAAACTGGACAGAGATAATAAGATAATGAGATACTACCAGTGTAACAATTGGTAGAAAAATGGATTTCATAATTTAAATACAAAGCCGTCTTTCATCATTATCAGTCATCATTTAAGGGCGATAAACCGATTGTAATCTTGCAACTGTACAGGGCGGTCCCGATGAGAAAGAATAATTATTCTCCGTACCAGCATTTTTAAATAATAACTCAATATCGGTTTTATTTCAATAAGAATTTGCTTTTATATATACCTATATTCAAAAAGCTCAAATGTGATATAAAACTATTCAAATAATGTACTTCTTGTAATTATTTTTTTATCATAAGTATTTATATTTTTTTCAATAACGCCTAAGCAAAATAAAAATGAAAAAAAACTGATATATATATGTTGGTTTATAAGACCGTAAATAAATAGACAATCTGAAGTATTTTCGTCACAAAACACGTGATCGGATCATTTTTTTAAAGATTTTATCTGAACTAAAATTTAAATTCTGAAAAGTAACTTTCCCAGATAATTTATAGATTCATTTTATTGTATGATTGTTTAATTTGAAATGTGTGTTGTATAATACAAAATTTTGTTTGAAAATTTAACAAATCTGCCAACGACCTACGGTATAACCTTATTATACTAAAAATAAACATTTTTCTCAAATTTAAAATATGCATTTGCTAGATAAAAGAAAAATCTTACGAAATCAATTTATACTTTTTCTTTGGAAAAAAGTCAATACGTCTAGAATTTTATTTAAAAATGACATATTTCCGGTTGTGTCTGGTTATTCCCTCTTAACCTTTCGTGAATAAAATGTCCCAGTTACAAAAAAAAAAAAAAAAATATGTGCGCGAATTAAATTTTATTTTTCCTTCTGTCGAAAATCATAACCGTGTAATAAATTTTGACTTGTTTATAAAAACGTTATATTTCGTTACAGTATTTAGTTTTTCCATTGTATTGCTTCATATTATGAAACTGCATTACAGCGTAAGTGCCACATCATTGTTAATAATGTATAAATGAAAAATAACATTGTGTAAAAATAGTTACTAACGCAAATGTATTTAAAATTGCAATAAGTGTGTTTATTTTTCGTTATATTTTCATGCATATTCACATACTATAAGGGTTATTACGCCGTGTTGCCCTACCTTCCTCTCACACACCGCACCGTCACGTTTCCTACAATACTAGCGGTGACGATAATTTTGAAAGTATGTAATATAGTTACAAGGATAATATTGAAGTGTGAGTGAATTCCAAAAATTCAAAAGCATCAAACGTTAATGCGTTGATGGTTTTGCCTTTGTTCTTAAACATATAAAGGCTGCTGCTCTTTCTCATACTATAAATAACAACAGTCTCAAATGACCCAAACAGTGAACGTATGCCTGCACCCCCCTAAGGAAACATACAATCATTATCATACATATCCCTCACTTGTATAAAGAAAATGAAACGCTATTCCCGTCGCCGTAGCTGAGCCGTATTAAGATATATCTGTTTCCTCCAAAAGAAAAAAAAATATTTCTTTGGAAGAAACAGACACATGTATATTGTGTGTTTCAACTTTTGTCTCACCATTATTAATTGTGCAAGAAAGAGCTGTAGCATTTTTAGGATAAAGAACGTACGTTTTAATTGTCCAGTCACGGTAATAATAATAGCTCTCATTGTATGCCACTAGTCGATTTTTGTTGCAACAAATATTTATCACAAACAAGTTTAAAAAAAACACTTGAATTGTAATGATTTTAATTCTTTCAAGTCTATTATGTATAAGCAAACCGTTCTGTGACAGAACACAGAACCCATATTATTTTCGACTGGGATCGTTATTTTATTTTCTGGTAGATTTTCAATTGATTTTTGTTCTTCTTTCAACTTTATTTTTTAAGCCATCTGATATTTTCAACTGTTTATTTTTTAACTTTAGCCTTTTTAAAATTCCTAACATCCATTATTTTTTGAATAGAAATAAATTTGCATCATACTTTGAATACTAACTACCAACTTTTTTGGCATTGAGAGAAATATCGAAATGCAAAGATTTTAAGAAAAAATATTTTGTTTTTTTTGTGCATTCAATTTTTACACACATTGTATAGCACTACTTTGTACTCTTCGCTCACGCCAGTGACATCGATTGTATGTTTAAAGAACAAATCAAGGTAAATTATCGGCTTACTCTCGGGTACCTTGGGTTAGGATTGAAAATGAAACACAGACTTCACGAACGTCGTCGGACAACTGACGAACTGACTGATTGAGACCGTTACTTACTTCCCTGCTTATTATACTTATATATATTTTTCTTTTTCTTTATTCATTGTTTTGATGGTTACATAGTTTGTGGATTTTGTAACCACCATGCTAGGCACATGCCCGTGTTATGGTGGTCGATTTTAATTGAGCTAAATGTTTACAGTGTCTACGAGTGAATGGTTAGTTATTCTTATCTCTGAAAAAGAATGCGTTGGTTACAGCTCCGAAAATGAATTACCCTGGTCCCACGGTAATAGCGATGTTGTACGGTTCACTTCTATGGAATGCAATCTCGTTCTCGCGAGATCTCGGCCTTTTTTTAGCGAGATTGATCTCGGACGAAAAAAGGGCGAGATCTCGCGAGTTTAACGAGATTGCACTCGAGCAAAAAAACGTCATATTCGAAGCGTTATTTAATTGATAATAATATCTCAGTTTAATAGTCAACTCAACTTAGATGATAAGTTTCATTTTTGTTGACTTCTCGTTGTTTTGTTTGTTTTATAAGAACTGTTTTATTACTAAAAGATTTTTGTTTGATATTAGAAGAGAAGACTGGTTGTTTCTTTCATTTGTTATTTGATAGACACGTACGTCAAAGTTTACTACTTAGAGGCTTATAAAAAAATTATAGACAAATACGTCAAACAATGTTTGATGCATAAAAGTCTATTGAAAAAGTCGTGAAAATATATTTTTATCTTATAATACTTTAATTTATATCATTTTTTTCCTAATTTATTCAAATATTGTGATTATCTGCAAAAAAAACCACACAAAACTGCCAATCTCGCGAGATCTCGAAATTGGCGAGATCTCGCAGTATTGTTACTCATAAACTCGCGGGATCTCGCTTGAGCCCCAATCTCGCGAGATTTGCATTCCCTATTCACTTCTGTATAAAAAATTTGGATGAAGAAATCAAATTGAATCATATAAATATAAAAGTGAATGATTCAATGTCATTGGATGTCATCATTCAATCGCGTTGAACGTGTTGAGCTTGTTCAATATTTTCAACGCGATTGAATTCACCGTTCAACATTCAACGCGGTTGAATGAGAAATGAACGCGTAATCACAATTATTGATTGATTCACTCGATCTTTATTCGTGTGCCAAAATTTGCGTTGTCTACATAGTCAAAATGGTTTGTAAATGGAAAGAGGAGCATACGTCTATGTTTTTGGAACATTTTAGGAAGTACCCGAGCCTGTGGAATATTAAAGCGGAGGTTTCCATTTAAATTAATTCTTTATAAATGAATACAAATTAACTAATTCCCAAACGACGACCTGATTCGAAGACATCCTCAGCAATGTGAATCGAATAGTTCATTTCTTCAGAATACGTGTAAATAGCATAGTCTTTCACTTCTGCGTCATTTGCGTTCATAAAGTAATTTGTCAATTTGCGTTCTTAAAGTAATCAAAATGGTTTATAAGTGGCAAGAGAAGCGTGTATCTCTGTTTTTTTTAACATTTTAAGAAGTACCCGATCATGTGGAATATTAAAGCGGAGGTTTTCATTTAAATTAATTATTTATTTAAATGAACACAAATTAACTAATTCCCAAGCAACGAACGACCTGATTCGAAAACATCCTCAGCAATGTCAATCGAATAGTCCACTTTTTTCAGGATACGTGTAAACACCATACCCTTTCACTTCTGCGTCATTCAACCAAAGAGAAGCAATTTGGTTGAACCGTGTAATATCGCTATAACAGCACACTCAAAGGGTGATAAGAACCATATCAAAGAGGAGTCATCTTATAAGTATGTGAGAACAGATAAACAATTATTTTAATCATAATGTTTTAGGCCTCCGTGGTCGAGGGACAAGGCTCTCGACTAGCAATCCGGAGGTTGCGGTTTCAAATCCCGGCGTGCGCAGATACAATTTACTTGATTTTTTTTTACTTGAGCTCCACACAGGAGGCCCTGAGGAAAATAATTTCCATCAGGGCCTATGTCATCTTTGGGGATGCTGTGTGGAGGGTTTTTAAGGAAAGGAAGGAGAGGATAGTTTTGTGAAGGAAAGGGGTTTAAGGGGTAGGTAGGAATCTGGGGTTCAGTGTATTCTGGTCATCCGCCTCCAAAACCTTGACAAACCTCACCCCATGAACCCAGGCACCCCTGCTAAATCACCATACGTATCCAACCACTTGGGGTAACCTATGGCAAAGGTGTTGGTTATCCATTAAAGGTTCCCGGGGCGGCGGTACCCATTCCCGCCTCCCAAATTGAATTGCTTGAATTGGCTTTTGCCGTTTTTGGTGACCAGATATAAATAGCCAGTTACTTCCTCACCTTCCTCTCCCCATCTCCTTCCGCTCCCCATTTCCTTCAGCCTCATAACATTCCCCTTTTGGGGATGCCATAGTCTCACTGGCTCCAGACGGTCGGGAGCAGTTGGGGAAAAAATTGAAGACAGCGTTAGTTCCTGGCTCTTCGTCGAAGAGCCAGGAACTAAGAGAGCCCTGCTAAATCACCAATCGTAGCGAAACACTTTTGGTGACCTATTGCAGAGGTGTTGGTTATCCAATAAAGGTTCCCGGGGCGACGGTACCCATTCCCGCCTCCCAGATTGATTTGTGTTTTCACAAATTAATCATTTAAAATAATGTATGGTATATTTGAGTAAAAGATATTCTCAAACACTCAGTATCACCCTGGCGTTAGACCACCAATCAGAATTAAAAGGCTTTAGCGGTGTTTGATGTCTAGATCTTAATAAACAGATACTTTCCCACCTTTCTTTTCCTACCTTCGTCCCCTCTTCACTTACCTTCAGCCTTACAACATGACGGAAGCAGTCGGAACTCTTGTGTGGTATTCATATAAAAAAGGTAATAAGAAGTCTCCGTTGTCCGATACAGTTATGTTTTTTTGTAAAGCTGGCTATTATTTTTAAACGCTGGTAAAGTAAGTAATTCAACTAAGCAATTTATTCAGTTCGATTTTTAAGGAACTAAAGTACTTAGTTGAAATGTGACTATAGAAATGATTAACTAATTAACTCCCGTTTAGTGTCAAAAAGAAAATGCGGACTGTCAATGCATATTTAGGTTAGTATTTCAATTCAGCATTGCCAAATTATTAAATATTTAACGTAATTGATTGACGTTTCGGAATGTGAATTGGTGGACAGAGTTGCCAGCGTATATCAATTTATTATTTATTCCCTGTCAATATCGGTTCGGCTATCAACACTGAAACTGTGCTAAAGATACAGATATAAAAACATCGGAAGTTATGCCTAACGATCCGATATTGTAAAGTTATCGATGTCAACATGCTAGAGCTCCAAAGACACCAATTTTCCCTTACCTGGATATCTAAGTTATGGAATTAATTCATGAATGTCGAACATTCTTCACATTTTCACTATAACGATGTTTGCGTTAGATTTCACACTGCAATGCACAAATGCACACTCCAGCCTCGCTACAGTACTATAATTTAAAACCTCTCTCCGGGGGTAGGGAAGGTTTTTGGGGTGGTTATATTATTAAGCCCTCATCAATTATTAATAATGTTGTGATGCGGTGTTTGGTTAGTGCAGTAGGGCGATAAGGGGATGAGGAAATACTGTTATGTAATATAAACACCAGACCAAATCTCCCTCTCCCTCTTCCCTAACGGGGGATCGTCACACTGGTCCAGAGGTGGATCTGCCCTTAACATCAAAATGTATATTTAGATTTCTTTGATTGGTGTGCAAGCCTTGTCTTGATTTTTACTTTGATTATCGCCTTTTCTTTGCAAGAAGTAATGCGTTTTTCGCCAAAATTAACACTTTTTTAATTTATTTCGACGCTACTTTATATCAGCCGAGCGATTCTATGTCTTTTGTGAGATCGAGATCTCCTGACGGACGAGATCTCCGTCAGATTTGTGTGATTTTCTATGGCTGTATTTGTTTTTTGTGTCGATGTCAGATTTTAACTGTGAGCTGTCACATATTTTAGTTTCTTCTTCTTTATGTGCCTCATCAGGTCCCCCCGACGTTGGCGATCACTCTTGAAAAGGTCTCTCTGTCTTGCGCTGCCCGGAATAGCTCCTCCACACTTCTAATGCCGGTCCACTCTCGTATGTTTCGCAGCCAAGACATTTGTCTCCTACCAGGCCCTCGGCGACCCTCTATCTTGCCTTTCAATATTAATTTTAGTTTTAGTAGTTTAGATCGTTTTAAATCGGCGAAGCTAGCCTGATACCCATAGAAAAAGCAAATAACGGCCATAGAAAATCACACAAATCTGACAGGATATCTCGCCCGTCAGGAGATCTCGATCTCACAAAAGATATAGAATTTTTTTTTTTTTTTTTAATTCTAAAAAGAAAGACAAACATTCCCGGGTTACGAATAACCCAACAATGTTTGAAAATCTCCTACTACCACCACAGAAAGCCGAAAATGTTGCTTGTGTTGTGATGGAGGACTTAACCAGCCGAGGAATCGAACATGCGACGCCCGTATTATAAAGTACATTATTTTTTTGGGTATTATAAAGTACATTTTTTTTGTTTTTTTAACAGTCCTCCTCACTAGGGTTTCCTGTTCTGAGGCGGCCTGTAGTTTTTCCACATTTTTTTTTTTTTTTTAAATTAGATTGTAAAAGATTTCACTTAGAGTATTCACGTCTGTTGAGTTTTGGTAGACAGGTTGCCACGAGCATTCCGATAACAATTGGTATAATACCTGGTAGTTTCCTTTGTGGAAGCGCCAGGTACTTCCAACCCCTGCCCTGACCTGAGGAGAATCTGTACCCGGATTAGAGGTGGGAGGAGCATAACATATGTATATAGTTAACGATGGGTGAAATTTATCTTCATTTACAATAGGATCATAGCATTTTTCAACAGAATTTACAAAGTTTTTGGTACCACATAGTACAACGTCTAGAGTGTTGTTAAAATCATTACATATTGTATTGTATTCATTAAGACCATAAAAGCACTTAAAATAGTCATATATATTTAAGACACTAGGGTTGCAAGATGGAAGATTAAGATCACCTAATATTAAAATATTTTTTCCATGGAGAAGATTACACTCACTTTCAGTTTTTTCAAAAAAGCTTGAATAAATTGAGACTGATGAGCGAGGTGGTATATATATGACGCATACATATAAAGTGGATGAATTAAATGTTAATTTGATTCAAAGCGATTCAACGTCAGGAAGATCCATCGAAGATATTCGTTCAGCGCGCAGAACAGATTCTGAGCGCACAGCCAGAAGAACACCCCCGGCACGCGTACCACGGTCTCTGCGGAAGACGATGTAATTTTCGGGGAATAATTCAGAATCGTATACGCTTGATGTTAGCCAGGATTCGGTCACTGCTAGTACATCGACGTTACATCGAGAAAGCAGATTATTCTTAAATACTTTCATTTTCGAGTTCAACCCCCTCATGTTCTGATAGTAAACGGATAGAGTAGATGTTACTTTCCGTTCCTTTCTTGTGCGTGAAGGGCTATGGTTTGTTGGTATAGTTTGATCTGCGAAAAAACCACTCGTTGAACGAAATATGGTTTGGCCATAAGTTTGGATCCATAAATGTGGCGAATTTTGATTCCGGGATTCCGATACGGAACGAAGCGTATTCAGACCGAGACGGTAGTCTGGCAACGTCACACTTTAAAGTGTTGTCAGTATTGCGCAGGAATTTTTCAATGTCATCGGTTGAGGTGCTGGCGTCGAATTGCCAAGCATGAATATACTTCAGCCTTTCGACGGCAACCAGACCGGTAGGTTCTTGAGCGGTACCACGTACCACTTTCTTCCAATCGTTGGTATTGTTGACTGGCGGCTCGGAGGTGGAGCGGTTAACATAGGAGGAAGAGGTCGAGGCTTTGGGAGCAATTTTGGTAGTTTGAGTCCCTACCGATGGATCTGGAACAGATGATGCCGTTGAAGCAGATGATGTAGCAGGTTGAGGGTCTACATCCGATTTGCCCTTTTTTGTAGCAGATCTCGTGGTAATCTTACGAGCGTTGGGGCGGCCGACTAAGGCAGCTAGGGTGAAAGCAGGCGGTGGGCTAACCGCTCTGTTTGGCTGTACGTCGCTGGTCCCAATTTGTATTTAGTATCCAGTTGTCTTTACATGGTCTTCAGTACGTTTGATAGTTTATTTTCACTTAGTTCTCTCAACCATATTTTTACTTTTGTTTTAAATTTATTTATTTCTGTTATTTTTTTTGTTTGAGTTGGTAGAGCGTTGTATAGTTTTGTCGCATTGAATTTCATATTTCTTTGTCCAAAAGATGTTTTCAAACTGGCTGTAGCTAGAATATTTTGGTTTATTGCCCTGGTTGTGTATCTATGTTGGACAATGGAGTATACTGATATGTTTTTTTTAAATTTTAAATAAAATATTTTTTGCATAAAGTTTTTGTATGTTGTAGACTTGAATGCTTTGAAACAATTCTTCTGTCGGAGTTCTAATCGGTAATTTCAAAATTGTCTTTAGTACTCCTTT
Organism: Limnephilus lunatus; assembly: GCA_917563855.2. Lineage (NCBI taxonomy): Eukaryota > Metazoa > Arthropoda > Insecta > Trichoptera > Limnephilidae > Limnephilus > Limnephilus lunatus. The sequence goes on from OU830599.1 coordinate 5,419,672, forward strand.
TTGGGCTATATTGAGTCGGTCCATGTGAGTGCTCAAGGCAGATCCCCATCCAGTTATCCCGTACTCTATTTGTGATTGACATAAAGCGTAGTACACTTTCTTAATGTCGTTTATGTTGAGGATGTTACGGATGGCTCTAAAGAAGTAAATGTACCTGGGGAGTTTTTTTGTGATTACTTCAATGTGTGCGTTCCATCGGAGATTATCATCAATTTCAATACCAAGATATTTGATACTTTTAGAGTGTGCTGTGGTAGGACAGTGGCATGATAAGCCTTGATTTTGATAGTTTTCTTGGCATGTATGTAATTTGAGATTAAAGTCATCCTCTGGCTGTCCTCTGGCTGTTATAGAAAATGTCAGATACTTTGTTTTATTGACATTAAGTGTATTTCTGCCAAATGGTCGATTTGTGTTGACGTTTTTCGATAGGATTTCTTGATATTTTACAAAACTTGACAATTTTACCTGTATTTAGACAAAATTTACGTTTTTTGACGATATTTGGGAGGCGGGTATGGGAACCGCCGCATCGGTAACCATTTATTGGATAGCCAACACCTCCGCAATAGGTCTCTCCATGTAGTTCGCTACATTTTGGTAACTTAGTAAGAGTGCCCGGGTTCATGGGGTGAGGTTTGTCCGGATCTTGGTATCGGATGCGTCTGACCACCAACTGCGTGGCAGGCCGGATCGGGAGAGACTGGTTGAGGGAGACCTTTTGACTTCTCCACTAGGACTATCTGAACATCGCATTCACTCAATTGAAGGGATGGATCCATACATCCGTCACTCCTATACCTACACAGTCACACTGACCCCCACATTCCTACCCACCCCTCATAGCTTTTTCCTTCTCAGAACTTTGTCTCCTTCGTATTCTAAGAAGACCTTCCACACAGCATCCCAAAAGATGATACTGGCCCTGAGGGGATTTATTTATTTTAGAGCCTGCTGTGTGGAGCTAATGTACAAAATACATAAAATCGAGTGCAGTTCTCACGCGGTGGAAGTGAAACCTTCAGAAAACTAAAGTAGACAAGGGTGGGGATGCTACGAAGCACCGCACAAAGAGGAGACCGATTATTCTATCTCATTCTATCGCAGGCTAAATCCGAATGATGTAGGTATGTGTGTGTCTTTTTAATGTCGGTTTTTTCGTTTCATCGAGTTTAAATCACAACGATGCTGAAGAAGTCTTCACTTCAAAAAATATTTAGATTTGATTCATCTGCAATATTGGTAAATAATAATAATAAACAGTTTTTTGATTCATCTGCAATATTGGTAAATAATAATAATAAACAGTTTTTTGTGAATCTCGAACAAGAGCCTATGGGACGATTGCAAACCTAATTGGGGAAGGTTATGAGGTAGAGAAAGGTGGAAGGGGAATGGGGAGAATGTGGGGAATGGAGGTCGATAATGATCCTAAGCATATTTCGATTCTGAATATTAAATAACCCACCACCATATTGCTGAGTGCTGGACTATAAAACACCTGTTTATTCACACTAGACGTGGGCAAAATTGAATGATTGAATTAAATGAATAAATTCAATCTTGTAACACACTTGATCTGATTCTCATTTTCAAAAGGAATTAAATCTTTATTCCTTACTCTTGGCCTTGCATCCTACGATTTTTTAACTGCACCATATTTATTTTTATTTGTATTAATTTATTTTACAGTTAAATTATTTCATGTTATATTGAGGTAAGAAAATAATAATGTACTCTTTAAATATTGTAGTGTTTCGTAGGAATTTATTTAAATATTATTCTGCATATTTGTTGCGCGGATAGGTACAAGTATCTACACCTACTACAGGCGGCGCGCCGCGAAATTGTCTATCACGTGTAGTAAGTATCCCGCACCCCGCGCAGTAAATCCACACAACAAAACCCCGTCGGCCATAGAGTCACTAATCCAAGCGACATAACCGCCAACCGAATCAGCCAAGAGCCAAGAGGCAAGGAGTCAAATAATTCTGAGATTCGAGTGTAGCGTGCCGGTCCCACTATGCATCATAGTCCTACAGGTCTACGCGGACCGTAGCGTTCAATTCTCAACTTCAATCAATGTTTCATTTTTATTCAAGGAATCAAAACATTTGTTTCTTGTTCATTTGTGACGTCGTTGTCCCAATTCCCATGTCCCACGTATCGAGTTGATTCGGCCGACAATTCAATTCCCATATGTTGTATCGAGGCTATGGTCCGCGGAATGCAATTTATTCAAGTCACAGCAAGACAAACAGCACATATTAGTCAGAAGTTCCTAATTTATTCCTTGATATGCCCGCAGAGAATCGGTTCGTCGTTAGTCCTCGCGCGCCAAGCCTCATATTAGGGCGAAACTTCTCACTTCGGACTCTGAACTTCTGCTAATAAAAAGCCGAAAGTTAATCCTATATTTTTCTCCCTCACACGTGCGTAAATTATGCAATGCGTTTAGCAACAAAACGATGTTTATGTATTATTGTTTTTTTTATGATATTGTCTATCTAGCCGATAGCCGTAAACAAAACAAACATCAGTCGCTGTCGTACCGTGATAAATGATAATCGAGTGATTTGTTCCTTTATTTTTGGAATAAATTGTATGACGCGTGTCGCTCAGACTTTTAATTAGTTTTATATTTGACGCATGGTTTTTACTTCACCATTGAGGTAGGTGCATTTAAAAATATATTTATTTATACTGGGTTTTACAGATGTTCGCACTTACGTGAGAACAATCCAGTTATAAAACTCAGTTATATATTTGAGTGGAGCTTATTCCAGGTGACCGGATCGGATATACGAAAGCGTGATAATAGTATATATATATATTTTTTATGTGAATACCGCACAAGTTCCAACTTCTCCCGTCTGGAGCTAATGAGACTATGGCATCCCCAATTGGGATATTTTGTGAGGCTGAAGGTAGTGGGAAGTTTAGATCACGTAAAGTGAAACAATTTTAAGTTTAATAAATAAAACAAAATTGGTGAAACTGTAGGGTGAACCATAAAAATTGTTTAATTTTAAGATTTAATTGCTAGCCTTTATAAATATATTTTTCTGATCAAAAAAATTTTTTTTTGCAAAATAATAATATTTTTGGTACCTACAATTTTTCAGAACGACAAAATTCACCCTATACGTAGTGAAAACTTCTTTAACACCGTTGTGATTTGAAACGCGATGAAACGAAAAATAAACACATTCATCTAAAGGATGTAATCTGCGATATAATGAGATCGTATCATCAATTTCCTCTTAGTGATTTTTTTTTTTTTTTTTTTTTTTTTATTTTTTTTTTTTTTTTAATTAAAGAATGAATAAAAGGAATCAATTCAAAAGGCCGGGGGAATCAGACTGAATCGATTCAGTTCTAGGAATGAATCTGCCCATGTCTAATTCACACCATTTTGTTCTTTACTCAAACTGTTCTTTACATTATTAAAATCCATGTATCTATTTCCACCAAAAAAAAAAACAATAAATAATTTTACTCTTTACCGGCGCCGTATCCCCGTTCAAAAAGAAAAAGATGGAAAGATATTTAATTACGAATGATGGAGAGAGTGCGCTAATATTTAAAACGGTAAAATTGAAGCGAAAATTGTGAAAATGTTTAATAAAACACGACTCGTTTAAAATAGAGCAAAAATCTCTTCGGGGCTGTCTAAAACAGCATTTAAAGAAACACTGTGAATTTTTTCATACATATAACTTCTAAAATAACTGAAACTGGATGATGTAAGTGGATGATTTGATGAATTTTGTATAGCAATATCTGTGTTACGGAAAATATTGAAATCTATTTTATTACCTATTAATGCTAAATTAAAATCTAAGAAATTTAAACTCTTCTCTTTACCTATTTCTAGTGTGAATTTAATGTTTTTATGAAATTTATTCAAAAAGTTTAAAAACATGTTCAGTTGCCTTTCTGTACCTAACCAAATAAGTAAAGGCGCACGGCTATTAAAAATCTTATTCTCTATATTATTAACATGTGATCTATCTACAAATATATGTGATCTATTTTTTATTTTTAAGTTTAGTATACATTTGATCCTGATGATGTGAACGTCGTTCATGAAACATGTTGATTGTATATAAATAAAAGTGATGTTAACTAAGTTATTTGTCTTTTCATTAAAATAAATAATGCCATCACAAAGCGAAAACCAATCCGAAGAAGTTTTCTTCGAAAAAAAACAATATTTATCATAAATCTCCCTCATAGCAAGTGCAAAAGTTAGAAAATCACAAAAAATATAAATCCGTACACATCTCTGATACTGATAAACACAAAACACGGACAGTTGCGCATCGATAATTGCTTCATTGTGTAATTTTTAACTTAATAAAAAACTGAATTCAATACAGCTAATAAGTTTAAATCAATCCCTGGTTTTTAACGTTTTTCCCGAATGGTTTTATTTATTTAGAATTTCACACTGCATTTCATCGTTCAAACATAACAAGCGCATCTTATGGCTTATGAATGAACAACTCTCTTCTTGTGCCGAGCGGTGAAATCATGCTGGCTTGGAAAGCCACGCCAAATAGTGGCCATTTGCCCTGGTGCCGTCTCCGTTCCCTTGATTCCGCCATTACAGGCTTACCCATAATAAACGTTTTTATAACAAGCCATAGGAATTAAGGCATAGGTGTATTATATAGCAGTTACTACCGAGATTTACCCGAATTTCAACAATATTTTTCATACATAGGTATATTCAGTCTGTTTCCTAATTGATAAGTTGGAAAACATGACGTTATTTTTAACAGAGTTGAAAGGTTATTTCAAAGCTCTTAATGCAAATAGCGAACTGAAAATAGTTGCATTGACCTAGAACTTCCAGACAGAAAAGGCTGTTGGAAATTCATAATGCCAGAGCACAATACATATTTGAATTTTTTCGCCGCTTCAGACTAAAAAGAAACCCTCACCACAACCTCGGGCGTTCTACCCTAAAAAGTAATGAAATTTGAATTTACTTCGCGGACAAATATCTCAAAAATATTAATCTAACATTGCCTAAATGCATAAAAATGGCACCAAGCTTATGTTTTTATATTTCTTGACAAACAAATTAGGTCTTCCAAGTTTACCCGACGAGAGAAAAATTCACGATGAAATCGTATGTGAATTTTTCATTTACGAAAATTTTAATTGTTTTCCAAACAATTTTGCTCATTACAAAAAGCACAATAAACTTGATGCAATTTAAAATACCCAGAGGTTAGAAAACCATCTTTTATGATAACAATTAATATTTATTATTATTTTTAATTGGTAAACTAATGTTTAAGGCAAGATTTTTATGCATAGCACAAAGGGTAACAATTATTATAAGCAATAATTATTAGCCTGAAACACTCATCAACATTGAAAAAATCTCCCGAGAAAAGATAAATGCCGCCGACGGGACTTGAACCCGCGTCCGTCTGATATCCGGTCAACTGCTCTACCAACTGAGCTACCTCGGCTTATCTCCCACCCGCCAAATAATTCAATATATACTAATGTTTCATTCAACAATTACTGCTTATTACATTTTTCACCTGAAAACAACCAACTTTATTAATTTATTTATAATTACTTCGAGACCAAAAAAAGGAGATACACATAAATAAAAAAATAACGTTTATTCATCAATTGATTTTTTTAACAATATTACGCAATTTGTTCTTTTATCATCGATACTTTTAGTTAAAAGGTCACTGCTCAGCTAGAATTCAGGGTTTTTCCTGGAATGCAGCTGGTTTTCAGAAGTGCCTCCATTATGCTGCTTAACCACATGCTGTCTCTACAGTTTTCACACAAAATGATGGTTTAAACTTTCAACCCTACAGTCTTTACCTACGCTTTGATATAAACTTTCTAGGATTTTGGTCTCTTTGGTCGTAGATTTTATAATTTATAGTGTATTGCAAAAGAATATGAAAGAGCTTCTAAGCGATGCTGAAAAGATGCCAGCAGGGGAAGTGCTTCTATCGATTGCCGACAAGCGTGTTCGAGTAGGAGGTGGCCGTCGAGAGTGGCTCTGGCCAGCCTACCGCTTAGATCCGCTAGTATAGGCAGGTCGTGTGACTTGTAGCATGATTATAGTAAATACGTAAACTCATAATAAACCAGTTTGATATCAAGGATCTATTGTTATTGATAAGTACCCCCACAGAACTAATAGTGTTTGAATGTGAATAATACCAAACATTACAATATTATCAGTACAGTTTATATGTATAGTTTAGATTTGTCTGTATTTTGTATATTTTATGTATAAGCAAGCTCTGCATAAGTATAGACATTGAACCGGCGAACACTGTGGCACGTCACAGAGTGGATTTACGATGGCTGGAGACGATAAAGTAGCTGATTGATCACTTAGCATTCTGGATATCAAATAACAAAAGTTTCGGTTCGATAGGTCCTGAAAACTTCAAAGTCGAAACACTTAAGAAATACGAATAAATTAATGATGAAAAACAAACAGCATTTGTTTTTTTTTTTTACGAAGTGGCTGATCATCTTACTTGGCATTACAATTTATTTTTAATACATTTCAGAATGAATTGAATTTTCTTTCCAAACGAGTTAATAATATTTCTTCAAATACAGCAAATTTATTTTGTGGCACCATTTTAATTCAATCATTTTTAAGTAAAACCAGATGAAGTAAGCATTGCTTACGAAACGTGTTGGTTGTGTAAATAAACAGTTAACGTGGTTAAAACTAAGTACTCTAATAATATTGAGTAAATAATAAATTAAATATTTTTATAGTTCAATAACTTTATTGTGTAAAATCTAAAATAAATATGATATTTTAATCATTTTACAAAATAACCACTCCCAAACGAAAAATGTGAAACATGAAAGACAGAAAAAGATTCGGTCGCATCTGCTAATTGAACCCAGGACCTCTGCTTTGCCGGAGCAACGCTCTGACTACTGAGCTGATTCGACCACATCAACTCCCCTTATTTTTAACTGTACATATATCTAATATTAACAGATTAGAAGATACTCTCAGTATCGCGCTGGTGTAAGAGACCAGTATTCAGATTAGAAATGTTGCTTTTCTACATGAGCTCCACACAGGAGGCCCTGAGGAAAATAATTTTCCTCAGGTCCCATGTCACCCTTGGGGATGCTGTGTGGATGGTTTTTTAAGCAAAGGAAGGAGAGGATAGTTTTGGGAAGGAAAAGGGTTTAAGGGGTATGTAGGAATCTGGGGTACAGTGTGTCCTGGTCATCCGCCTCCAAAACCTTGACAAATCTCACCCCCATGAACCCGGGCACCCCTGCTAATCACCAAACGTAGCGAACCACATTGGATGACCTATGGCAAAGGTGTTGGTTATCCAATAAAGGTTCCCGGGGCGGCGGTACCCATTCCCGCCTCCCAAATTGAATTGGTTGAAATGACTTTTGCCGTGTTTGGTGACCAGATATAAATAGCCATTTACTTCTCCACCTTTTTCTCCCCATCACCTTCCTCTCCCCATCTCCTTCCGCTCCCCATTTTCTTCAGCCGCATAACATCCCCCTTTTGGGGATGCCGTAGTCTCACTGATAGTCGGAAGCAGTTGGGGAAAAAATTGAAGATAGCGTTAGTTCCTGGCTCTTCGTCGAAGTATGATACGTTAAAAATTATGAAAATTTTCACGGTCGGATTAGCTCAGTGGTTAGAGCAATGCCCCGGCAAGGCAGAGGTCCTGAGTTCGATTCCCAGATGCGACCAATTTTTATCTGTCTTTTCTTTTTCACATTTTTCATTTGAAAGTGTTGAGATACCTCATATTAAGAGTGGTTAATATTGTTTTCAACGATCTAGTCATTATTATTTGAATACTTCACTTCTTGCGCTAAAATTCTTGCGATTTCACCAAAAAGTGTGAAGTTTTTTGTTGTTATTGAAACATTGAGTAAGTTCAAATAAAACGAAAGCATTGTGCTTATTGGAATACTCGTAAGTAGACATTGCAAATTTCTTGTTGATGAATTGTTGAACTAACTGACACTGTGTTGGCATACACTCCTTCATTCACCATAAAAATGAATGTTTCTTTGTTTGTCCCATGTGCGTTGCTATACCATTCATCCGATTGCTTTGAAACTTTGGTGATTTGTTGTGTGTACGCCCACGAAAGTTTTTATATATTTAATGGTGAGCTCTGGCGTTATGAAATTCATATAAAAACGATGATACGGAGGGGTGGAGGACGATAGGGAGGGATTCAAAGAAGGCATAGTAGCATTAGGGGATAGCAGGGGTAAATTTGAAAAGTTCATGCTTCTCACACAGACAGCTGAATTGGAAACCTTCTGATTTATTCGTCTATGCACCAGACGGAAAATCTAAATATTGTGTATTCAAAATCATGTCAACAAACAGTATTAAAACCCAAACTTTCTTTGATTCTCGCGTTTTTTCAGTTCTATATAAGTTCATAGACTTGAATGACTTCAATATTTAAATTATCCTGTTCCCATAGATTATACTCAAAATTATAATCATCTTTCTTAACTTTATCGGCACAAAGTACTCTCCTTAAAAATTGCATTGCAACGCATGCCGGGTTCTCGCTAGTTATCAATAAATGGGAATGAAGCAGTCTCACTGGCTTCAGACAACTCAAGAAAAAAACAAAATTAACATTATTATAGGTACTAACACTACTAGAAAAGTTTTAAAGTTATTTTTTATTTGCCTGAAATTTGTTTAATTTATCTAACCAAACTAAAAATATTCAAAACAAAACAATAAAAAATCATTTGGAAACTATATTAAAAAGTGGTTACTGGAGTTAAACTATGGACAGAAAATATGTTAACCAAAAAAATTTATATAAATTTAAAAGTTTCCATATTCCATCCAGCTTTGTTGATTTTCCCCAACTCTGGGGAAAACACTACTTTCCCGATGTCGCATGGGAAATCAGGAAATCACCTCGGGCCGATTAGATGTGGGGAACGTAAAGAGGGAGGTAAGGGGCGTATAAGGCTATTTTAGGGGAAATAATGGAAAGGTGCATTGAATTTGATGTGAAGTCGAAGGAAAAATTATAACCATACTACAAACCTGCGTAGGAAATTAATTTCGTTGACGATGTTATAGTAACGAAAATTTTGTATTCCAATTCAATTTTAGAAATGTAGGCACATAATTTATTACGAACTTTCTTTGAGTACTTGAAAAAAGACCTTTGGTGTTCATTTTTTTTTCGAAATTTTTATTATTGTCGGAGCGTAGCGAAGTTCTATTTGCATTTCATTTATTTATAAACTAGCTGACCCGGAAAACTTCGTAACGCCTCAGAATCAATAAATGTCGTGTTATTAGCCGAATTAAAATCAGTTTTTTTATTCAGTTAAAAATTACAAAAAAAACTGCCCGTGTTTTGTTTTTCTCAGTATCAGAAATGGCGTTGTTTACGGATTTTCTTATTTTTCCACTTATGTGAGTGAGATATATTATAATTATTGTATTTTTCCTTTTGAAGGGTGCAGACGTACGTTCACCGTTTATCCCATTTTCGATTGTTGACATTTAGTGTGTAAGAAAGAGGGGCAGCATTATATGCTTAAGAATAAAAGCAAAACCACCAGCGCATTGATATTTGACGTTTTTGACTTTTTGGAATTATAGTACTTACCTTTCACAATATTGCTGCAGCTCTTTCAAAATATGAGAATTCGTTCCATAGAAAATGTATGAGGAAAAGAATTTTTCATTATTTTTTTTGTGAATTTTTACTATTTTTTAATAGCTATTTTGCTATTCGGGCGGAGACAAATCCAACAAATCAAAGATCGTAAAAATCGGTCCAGCCCTTCTTGTATTATAAATAGTGTAACTAACCCGACTTTGTTTTATATATTAAGATTTGTTTGGCGGATTCCGGTTCAGGTTCAAGGTGGTGGCCGTGTTGGATACTACCTTTTTCGTTAGTTAAAATATAGTTTGAATACGAAATATCGTGCTAGGCAATTCACTTGGTCGACTATTTTATTTGTATACCGCTCCTAGTTATTCTGAATTGATTGGACCTACTGACCTAATTCCGCTTCCCATTAATGTGAAGAACGGAATCAAACAATAATGCTTCACCATATTAGTTTTATTTCTAATTTATTAGATCAGGATTTACGAAGCGATTTTATATTTTAATATAGCACAATTAAATATTATTTATATCATATTAAATATAATTTACATTTAATTGTGTACTTTTCGATAATAATGTAATGTATTCATTACTTACGCCCTGCTAAAGTGTCCAAAAAGAAGAACAAACTGAAGCTGGTTTGAAATGTAAACTCGGCGTCTGATTAGCGATTATTTTAAATTTAAACAGCCTTACTAAAAACATCGTAAATATTTTATACAATTGATAAACAACCGTGTACATAAAAACCTTACTAATATGGAAACTTCTAAAAAAATAGTTCATGGAAAGATAAATACAATGCATATCCAGCCAAAGAAGATTGTTTATCCGTTGTATGAGTACTCTGTTATTGGTAATAATTTTTCATCGAATTTCGGAATTTCACAAAGGTATTTTAAATGTCATAAATATTCCATATTTTTGGATATATCGTAAAAAGAAATACCATTTTGGAAACTAGATAAGATTTGCTTGTAATTTTCGTATTTGAAATGTATTGTAGTATTTAAAAATTGCAATATTTTAAGCTTCAAACACGAAAAAGTAGATAAAAATAACCACAAACATTTTAAATTAAAATATTGAGAAACCTCAGAAAATTCTCACAAACACAGTTCTCCACTCACTTCACTTCAAGTTTGCTTTTAATTTCCAAAAAATAACAATAAAAACTGATATTTTTAACACATTTCTTACATATAATGTTTATTTCTTTGATACATGTTTACCATCAGACTAATTAGACATTTATGTTATAAAAAAAATTCAATCATCACATCTGTCGTATCTGCCAGATCTGCCCTGATGATGGACACTTCAACGCTGTCCGAAACTTTGGCTAAATAAGGAGGTAGCGCAACACGGCATAACACCCTAAAAACAAGTAACGAAAATCACTCCTGATATTCTTACAAAATTAAGACCATAAAATTCAATTTGAATATTGGTATAACCAAAGATATTAAAATATAAGGAGACATGCTATGATGGCCGCCCGACTGTCGGCGGACTACGATCGAATGGTCCTAGCTTGAATACGGAATTTAGTTCGAATACCGAAACATTTCGTTCATTTAGTTGATTTTTTTTAATGTGTATTGGTTAAAAATATCAACGACACCAGGAAGCACAGTCCCACCCAGTAAAAATTGTCAATAGCCCATCTCCTTATATTTTCTGGCAAAGTTCAATTTACAACATGAAATTATTGTATGATTACCTACTTGACTAAAACTGACGAAAAATAACACAAATAAGTTGTAAACATGTATTGAATTACACGAATATGATAGTGAATTGACCATTAGAATATAAATTATTAACAAAAACATGATGTGCATCACACAACATCACAAACAAACTTTACAGGAAAACGACATTTTGCCGGAAAAATCGCGCGCACAACGCAGGCGCCAGTATTGGCCAGTATTACCAAATACCGGTATGCCAAAAAACAATGTTGCCAGTTCTACTGCAGCAAGTTAGACATTTTTATTAGTGATAATTCGAAATAGAAAATCAACAGTGTTTTTACTGTGCAAATAAAACACCGTTTAAAGGTTGTGAAGCGTTTTTCTTATTAGTGTGCCCGCTACGCCTCAATACAAAGGACTATCCCATCAAAACCGTGGTTTCAAAAATACCTCCATTTTTCCAAAAAAGAAATTTCTTCACTTATTCTAATGAGAATCGGACATTATTCCGTTCCTTCTTACCTTTTTAAAATTCACATCCTTGACTCCAGGCCCGGACTGGGACCATTCGGGGCCCTCCACTAAAACCTATAAAGGGGCCCCCTAACGTGGGGTGGGGGGTGGATAATTTTTGAATAATTTTTATCCCCGGATAATTTTTGAAAATTAGGTGCTTGAAAACAATGAAAACGCGTTTCTACGCTATATTGGCACCTATAAAGAAGAAGAAATTCAGATAGGTTTTTAAACGAATATTATGATTTTCGACTTTTGTTGACTTTATTATTTATTGAAATAAGAAATTCACGGTATTTTTAGGATATCACAACACTAATAAACACATGCTGTAGAACTGCCAATAATTATAAAGAAGTTCAAAATAAAGGGCAGGATTTTATTCACACCAAAGCATTAATGAATTATGTCAAATTTATTTGTGTAGTAAAAATAATGACTAACGGATTTTAGGGATTAGAAAAATAATGAAAAAAAATAATAATAAGTGTGTTTAACAGTTTACAATGTTGTATACTAGAATAGAAGGGGCTTAACTTAACTGAAATGATTCGACATTTTGCTCCCCTAGCCCTAAAGTAACAGTTTCTTTGTAAGCAACTCACTTGTTAAAGCTACTTCATCTATTATTTTATTTTTGTCCAAATTATAAAATAAATCCCTCTCAACATTAATAAAAAGCAGACTGGACACAAGGTCTTGGCCTAAGGACGACCGAAGTCGATTTTTGACCATTTTTAGTTTAGAAAAAACTCGTTCACATGTGACTTGGGTACAAGGTATGGTAAGAACAAATTTATATACAATATACAGGTTGGTAAACAGTCCAGATTGAGTAAGTTCAAACAGAACAGAAAAAGAACTTGTCAAACAATGGAAACATTGTCTATTTTCAGAGCAGTAAATGACAGTATTTGTTTCCGCTGTCGTTGGGTCCAAATCGTCTTCTTCGTCACTGCATCTGTCTCCGTAGTTCTCAGTGGACTCTGCCGCTACGAAGTTGCTGTATTGTCGTGCAAACTGTCGCAGCTCTATCAACAGCCGACTTCTTTCAATTTTACTTTTACTCAGTTTAGTGTTTACAATTTTACACATTTTGTGGGGCCCCTTCGGGGCCCCCTCGCGCCGGGGCCCTCCGCGATCGCGGACCTGCGGACCTGGCCTGACTCCCCAGATTGTACATTATGTGGTCTAGATGTGGGCACTTTAGATAATATATTTTTTTTGTTGTCCCTCTCTAAATAAATATCCTCTCTTCTATCAATCGTTATCTAAAATTGCCTCCCCTCCATTCAACATTTCATCTCTTCTAAGTCTGAACTCGACTCCAATCTTCCATATAATTCTGAAATTTGCTCATTTCAATAAAATTAATATATAATGTCACCTTTCCTTTCTCTATAATTTTAAATGATGGCCTAGAACACCCTTGAAGGGTGAAAGCCTGAATATTTGAAAAAAAAGGCTGTAAGTGTTCAAGGGTTAAATGTTCAAGATGCAATAATAATATTGTACTTTTGATTTGATCACACATCAAAAGTAATCTTTTACAATTATTTAACACAATAATAATTACATCACAGGAGTACACAGGCACTCAGAAATCGCTACACTATTAGAAAATGAATAAAGCAATCGGTCACTAGCGGGAACATAACATATCCACGTAACACCACGAGTATAACGTAGATGACCTATTATGATTCCAATTTAAAAGCAAAGGATGGATTTATTACAATGTCGATGGCGTGACGTTGATCGTGACGCACTTCGGGCTCCAGTACGGGACTAAAGTGTGACCCCTGAGACCTATTCATTGACTTATGAAACGACACGACATAATGGCAAGTGACATAGGTCCTATTGCGTCAGAAACCGTAATTCATACGTATTATATTGCAATTTTTGCATAACATGAATTATTTGATGAAGACATTTATTTAATGCACAGGATGAGATGATCTTTACAAATATCTATATAATAATTATAACAAAATAACTTTGTTTGAATACCACTTTATTATATGTATATCTTTAACCAACCGGTTTCAGCTTAACCTGAACCTTCATCAGGGGTGTATAAAACACATATTATATCACTTCTTCTACAACAGCAAACTTATTTTGTGGCACCATTTTAATTCAAATTAATAAATAACTTTGTTTTTTAGTGGTAAAAACAAAGTTATTTATTAATTTGAAACATATTATATGTTTTATTCACTCCTTTTTTACATTAGTTCCACATGAGAGGCCCCGAAGAAAACAATTTCCCTCGGAGCCTATGTCATCTTTGGGGATGCTGTATGAGGGAGAAGAAGTTCTGGGAAGTAGAAATGTATGAGGGGTGGGTAGGAATCTTGGGGTCAGTGTATCCAGGATTGACAGACGTATGAATCTATTCCTTCCACTGCGGTGCAAGGCGGTGAGTCGAGAGAGTCTGGCTGGAGAGGTCAAAAGGTCTCCCTCAATCAGTTTCAACGCAGTAGACGGGCAAACGCATCCGCCACCAAGACCTAGACAAACTTCACCCCATGAACCCGGGCAACGCTGCTAAGTCACCAAACGTAGCGAAGCAATTGGGGTGACCTATGGCCGGGTCGTTCTTGCAGAAAAGTAAATAGATGTCGCATATTAAAAATAAAAATTGATAAAATTTATCCAAGACACTATCTAGACAGCATTTAGTTAGGGTTTGAATCTTACAATGATACATAAAGATAGCAGCCAAAAAAAATATGCGTTAAGAAAATGAAGATAATGTTGGTAGTTCTTAGTCGAAGTTAATGTTTAATATGACCAAATCGGATAGGGACACATTAGCTCAGTTCGCCCCAGCGCGGCAAGGCGAAGCTCCTGCAGGTTCATGGGTCCCATGGGTTCGAGTCCTAGATGTAACCATAATTTTCAGGTTTTCAATTGAATTTCGCAAATATTGTCTTCATTTAATTAAATATTACAATTTCAGGTATTACTTAAAAAGAAAAATAAATAGGGTAAATATTATATACACTCTGTTTTTTGTCTTTCAGTAATACATAAATGCTTGCAGTCAGCGATATGCAAAGGTATTTTCCTGTTTAACTGATTTTACGACGATCATAAGGAACTTTGATTATTCTACTACGTATTGCAATAAAAATTAAGTCGGACTCGTGGCACTCATATAAAATAAAGAAGAACATGAAAATGCGATGTGGGCTAAGTTAGTGATCCAAATAATGACCATTCGGGCGTTAAATTTCCAATACAAAACTGTGTTTCGTCATCTTTGTGAAATTGAAATGGGATGGCGATATACGATGTCAGGCGTAAGAACGCATGCTAAATGGGCTAGAACCATAGACATACAAATATGTATGACCATTGTCCATGGATAGAATCAAAACATATTACGTCAGTTTTTTCAACCGAGGCGAAGTTTTTTGGGTTAAAACCTGGGTTAGCACCTAACCCCGGAATCATAAACTGTTTAAAATAATTTTACGAATTTCCTTAACCCTTCAAAAATTTGGCATTTTTTTCAGATGGTCAAAATATTTTCGCTTTACAATAAAAAGCAAATATTTTGAAAATTTCTGAACACATTCCAAAACTAAAAACTGCTTTCAAATTATATAATTCGAAATAAACATTTTTTTAATTATAAAATTTTTGCATACAAACATAAAAAAGTTTTAAAAATGGCTCACCTTACGTTTTTTCTAACTAAAGTTACTGATAATAAATAAAAATAAAAACACAAACATATTTAATTAGACAAACGTAAAACAAACACATAGTTTAATCTCACTTTTTTGTCGCTACATATATGTAAAAATAATTTATAAAAAATTCCCGAAGTTTCATTTTTTTTTTTAAATTTGCAATTCAAAACTTTGTATGCATAAAAGTGTAAATTTTACTTTTTTGGTTGCAATTTTTTAGATTGGAATATAAAGCGTTGTGTTTTCCCTTTCTAACACCATTTATAACATATTTCTCACTGAACGAGTATAAAAGAAGATGTTCGCCCTTGCTCTGTCTCCTTTATCACCGACAGCGCCGAAAGCTAGGATTAGCTGTAGAACTCATTATTGTGCAATTATAATTAATACTCGACACGCGCATTAATATTCCTAAACTATTCCCTGATCACGTAAAAGATCATCCCATTGGTAATTTACAGTTTAACAGTTATAACAGTGGCGCAGCCAATACGGAATTAAATATAACGATTGCGAGAATCGACGCGCAAAAATTGCACGCTAAGCACGCGAGTTCAATAGTTACGTGTTGTAACATTATTTTCGGGTCGGTAAAAAAGGCCGGACCGAAATTAAAAATCTTCACTGGAAGGAGTGAAGAAGAAGGGGAACACTGGAGCCAGCCTAACTTCTCGGAAGGGGGAAGATTGCACGGGAGGGTCCAGGACTTCAAGAGCGGCAGCTGGGTGTCCAGGTCACTAGACGGGTCTGGAAGGAGCCATCGTCATCAAGGATCAAGAAGCGGTTTCCTGAGAGGGTCAACGGAGCAGTACAGATTGAGGAGGAATATCGTAGGGGAGTGTTTTTCTCTTTTTTTTTCTTTTCTCTCTCTTGTTGTATCATCTGGGTAGAGCAAACATGGAGTCAGGAGGATTGGGGTCCTTCAGTTTGCGTGACGGTAACTGGGAGAATTTCAAGGTCCGCCTCGAACAGTATCTCCTTGTGAATGATGACAAATACGCATCAGATGTGAAAAAAAGGGCTATTTTTCTTAATGCCTTGAAGGATGACTGTTTCTCACTTTTGGTAAATTTGTGTATTCCTAAAAAAGTAACCGATGTTAAATTAGAAGATTTAATTTCTAAACTCAATGAGTATTGTAGCATGACGAAATGTTTTTTTGAGGAGAGGTCACAGTTTTACACAGCTAAACAGAGGAGTGATGAGACAATTCGTGATTTCGCAGTTAGGTTAAAGGCTCTTTCGGTTAATTGTAAATTCGGGAATAATTTGTCGGAGAAATTAAGAGATTTCTTTGTGCTAGGATGTAAGCCCGGGAAAGTCAGGGAAAAATTATTTCTTGAAAGTGAATCGTATACTTTCGAAAAGTGTGTCCAAGTAGCAGAGTGCATCGAACTCGTAGCTTCAACGCAAGCCCAAGGTCGGGAGTTTAACTCTGTTTTAGCAAATAACAGTGTCAGCAGTGGTCGTGTTTCACCTAGTTCATATGAAAAGAAAAGAGTAAGCAATAGATTCAACCGGATGAGTAGTCCACATAAGTCGCGATCGCCGTCGCCAAAGCGTAAATGTTTCGTTTGTGGAAACGATAATCATATTTCGGCGGATTGTAGATTCAAAGGCTATACATGTAGAATTTGTGGTAAAAAGGGTCATCTAGCAAAACAGTGTAAAAGTTTTTCAGTTCGTAAAAATGTGAATACCTTGTTTTCAGATACAAGTGTCGATAATATAAATAGTGTTGAACCATATTGTGTAGAGGTTTCTTTGGACGGCATTAGAAGTAAATTCATGTTAGATTCGGGTGCATCTTGTAGCGTGATTGGCAAGGATTGTTATTTCAATCAGTTTAATAGTAATAAGTTAGTGCATGAAAACATTAGTCTACGGGGTTTTGACAATACGCTCATCAAAGTAATAGGTGCATTTACTCCGCTGGTAGAGTATAACGGACAATGCCGCCAGTTAAAGATTATTGTTGTAGGTAGCTCTACGTTATCAATATTAGGACGAGACTTCATGGAACTGTTTAACTTAGGAATTACTGGGATCGTGAATTGTGTTAATCGAAATACATTAAAAGAGCGATTAGTAAAAAAATTTCCAGAAGTTTTTACGGATAAACTAGGCAAGTTTAATAAATATGAAGTTAATTTAAGGTTGAAAGATACCGCTGTTCCGGTGTTTCGAAATAATAGAATCATTCCATTCGCTTTAAAAGAAAAAGTCGAACGAGAGTTAAATACTTTAATCTCAGATGGAATAATAGAGCCGGTTCATTATAGTGAATTTGCAAGTCCCATCGTACCAGTGATTAAGAAAAATGGTAGTATTAGGTTATGTGGTGATTACAAGTCAACAGTGAATAATCAGCTGTTAATTGACAAGTACCCTTTACCTAGGATTGAAGAACTGTTAACCAAAGTCAATGGTGGGAAAGTTTTTGCAAAGATTGACCTCAAGTCGGCGTATAACCAGTTTGTTTTGAAAAAGGAATGTAGGCGTTTCACAACGATCAACACACATTTAGGGTTGTTTCAGTATAAACGGTTAGTGTATGGGTTAGCTTCTGCACCGGCTATGTTTGCAAAAGCAATGGCAAATTGTTTGTCAGGATTACAGAAGATGACATTCTATTTGGATGACATTATTGTGATCGGGGAAGACGAAGAAGATTTAGAGAGAAACGTGTGTGACGTTTTAGAAAGGTTAAAAAGCTGTAATTTAACGGTGAATAGTGAAAAGTGCGAATTTAATTTAAAAGTTATTGAGTTTTTAGGTTATAAGATAAGTGAACAAGGGATTCAACCATGTCAACGGAATAAGGAAGCTATTTTAAATGCACCGTCTCCTAGTGATTTAAATCATTTGAGAAGTTTGTTAGGCATGATTAGCTATTATCGTAATTTTATCCCAAACATGGCAAATGTATTGTCACCGTTGTACGAATTACTTAAAAAAGATAACAAATTCCAATGGGGTACAGAACAGGAGAATAGTTTTGCGATTATAAAAAAATTTTTAACTTCGGATAGGATTTTAACTCATTTCGACGAAAATATTCCTGTGAAACTTGTCACAGACGGTAGTCTCAATGGTGTTGGGGCGACACTTATACATGTATTTCAGAATGGGTTTGAAAGGCCAATAGGTTTCGCAAGTAGAACTTTAAGTAAAGCGGAAAAAAATTATTCAATTTTAGATATTGAAGCAACTGCTATTATTTTTGGGATTAAAAAGTTTTATCAATATTTGTACGGGAGAGAATTCACCTTAGCTGTGGATAACCAACCCTTAGTGAGAATCTTCGGTCAAAATAGAGAAATTCCTAAAATCGCAGCGTCTAGGTTACAACGTTATGCGGTTATGTTAGGGTCGTTCAATTTTAAGATTGAATATGTAAAGTCGAAAAACAATTGTTCAGACTTTCTGAGCAGGTGTCCGATTGAAAAGGGAAGCTGTGAGGATAAGATAGAGTCTGGTTACATTAATTACTTCGAAAATAACGGGTTTAATTTATCTCTAGACGTGATAAAAAGTGAGACCGAAAAGGACGATATGTTAAGTCAAGTTAAGAAATTTCTTATCGAGGGTTGGCCAGCATCAGTAAAAAAAGTTCAAAATAGTAATTTTAATAGAATTTTCTGGGAAAAAAGGTTAGAATTATCATTGATAAATGGGTGTATTTTATATCAACATAGAGTTGTGGTTCCGGAGTCTTTAAGACAAGAGGTTTTAAAGATGTTACACAGATCTCATTTAGGGGTTTTTAAGACTAAAGGTATTGCGAAAAGTTTCGTTTGGTGGCCAAAAATTAATCAAGATTTAGAGAAAATAACTGAAAATTGTAAGGATTGTTTAGAAATTAAACCAGAATCTCAAAAGAGTTCACTAGCAGTCTGGCCATATGAACCTGAAGTATGGTTCAGGGTACATATTGACCATGGTAGCTTACATAACAAAAACTTTTTAGTTGTGGTAGACGCTTCTTCGAAGTGGATCGAATGCCTGGAAGTAAACAGTCTGTCTTCAAAAGAAAATATTGAGGTACTTCATAGGTTATTCTCACAATTTGGTTTTCCAGCAACTTTAGTTAGCGATAATGGTACGTGTTTTTGTTCTGAGGACTTTGAAATTTTCTGTAAAAAAAATGGTATGGTACATATAACTAGTCCAATTAATCACCCTAGCAGCAACGGACAAGCAGAGAGTGCGGTTAAGATATGTAAAAATTTTCTTAAAAAAATTTGTAAACGTAATAGATTTCCATCAGACTATAAAGAGCAGTTGGGTAACTTTTTAACAGATTATAGGAATACCGTGCATGCAACTACAGGGTGTGAGCCATCATTATTGTTAATGGGAAGGAAAATTAGGACTGTCTTTGACTCTCTAATACCTAGGAAAGTGGAGGAAAGAACCAGTAATTCAGGTTCTTCTCGACAAAACAAAGTAATTCAAAAGGTTATTCAGAGCCAAGGCAATCAGAAAAGGCAATATAGGGGTAGAATTAAGACAGGTTTTGATGTAGGTCAGAAAGTGATGGCCAGAGATTTCAGATCTCAGGGTAATAGATTATGGGTCCCTGGGGTTGTAGTTGAGAAAAAAGGCAGCAAAGTATATTTCATTAAAATTAACAATTCTAATATGGTATGGAAAAGACATTTAGACCAGATAAGGAAATTACATGTTTCATGGCGGGAGGAAGATGGTCCTGAATTCATCGCGTCTGACACACTAGAACTGTCGACGGACGAATTGGATCTCTCCGGTATGTTGCGCAGTAGAAGCGACTCTAATTCTGTTTCTCCATGTTTCAGGTCTAAACCGTGGCATGGACGACTTCGCCCAAGATGAGACGGACGAGCGAGAAAGAGAGAAGAAACGGAAGGGAAGAGGAGAAATTATACTTAATTTTAAGTTACTTGAATAATGTATATTATATTGTAAGAAAATGAAATATGTAACCTAATATTATATTGTATATTGTATGTAATGAAATTTGTAGCAACAGGAAAATGAAGTATGTAGATAGGGAATTTTCAATTTTAAGTAGGGGAGGATGTGAGAAAGGTACTCAGCATGCAAGAGCGAGACGGAAGATGAACGAGTATAAAAGAAGATGTTCGCCCTTGCTCTGTCTCCTTTATCACCGACAGCGCCGAAAGCTAGGATTAGCTGTAGAACTCATTATTGTGCAATTATAATTAATACTCGACACGCGCATTAATATTCCTAAACTATTCCCTGATCACGTAAAAGATCATCCCATTGGTAATTTACAGTTTAACAGTTATAACACTCACTATGATAGTAAGGGAGTTACAGCGTTTTATACGAGACCTAGGTGCGTTGGGACAAATATGTATGCCATTCAAACGGTTTTTGTTGAGAGCATTTTATTGAATGCATTATCGCATTCAAATGCATCTTTCAGATTTTTTTTATGTTTACTGTGTCCTGGTGCCTTAAAGCCTTATTTAGGATTTGATCAAGGGAACATGGAGGCGTATGGAAGCCCCTCAGGACCAGAGACCCGTGTGAACTGAATAAAAAGCTTGTAAAATTACATCAACTTCTTAAACTATTCAGCTTTGCCGCCTCTGGCGGGGCCTCTGATGGGCTTAGTCCGCCACTGGTTTCAATGTCCTCTTTACATTTCCTGTAGCAATTTGGTCATTTCCACTGTCAACAACTCGTACGACTGCATGTATCTCCGCAGGAGTGACTGTATCGTCACTGTACAGTCCTACTAGCTAATACGATACTTCAGTGAATTTCCATCAAATTTGAATGGTTGCCTGACTCGTCTGGGATTTGGACATTATAAGAGCACTTTAGATTATCTATTTTTGGATTCCTTGTAGCTTGCAGTATTGGAATTTGACCTATTTGACCAATGTGGACTTTATAGATTTAATAATTTAGTTTTAACTCGCTCTGTACTATACAAGCTGATTTGTTTAACTTTCAAAAGTTTTCGGGAACGATTCAAGAAAAGACATGACTCGATTAAGTTAATCAAATGGTTCGTGTTTTATCAATAATCGGAATTCCTATTAAGAAGAAATAATGCAGCGTTTTTTCTATCTCCTCTAATTTCCTCTCTAGATTTTGACACTATTGAAAATATTTTTAATAAAACATACCCTCCAATAATTGTTAAAATTGCCTGCTTTGAACGCCATCAACAGACGTTCAGTATACAAACTAGATATGGTATTTTTTTTAAACGTTCCTTTTTTAATAATATTAATGTCGCTTTCTTTTCTTTTGCCTGTTAATTTTAAGTGATTTGAAGTTTGGATATTGATTTCACAAAAATAATAATGTTTATGTTTTTGGATTTCATAGGATTCGAACCTCCGTTCG
Organism: Limnephilus lunatus; assembly: GCA_917563855.2. Lineage (NCBI taxonomy): Eukaryota > Metazoa > Arthropoda > Insecta > Trichoptera > Limnephilidae > Limnephilus > Limnephilus lunatus. Next base: position 5,441,635 of record OU830599.1, read on the forward strand.
CTTGATGTCTGTCTCTCTGGCCGCTCAAACTTGTCGAGCGCCTTGCCCACGCGCTATCAAAGGCCCGCGCCGACGCGCGAATTTACCGCGTTATATTAGAACCGAGGACCCAAATAATAAATTTCAGTGACGCATTTCCATTTTATCCGAATTTCCAATCTTTAAAATCGGTCCAATTTGGGAGGAGAAAAGTGGAGAATACAAAACTTCGATTTTGATGATTTAGGTAGGTATTATCAACCAGAGGTGCAGTTGTCTTTTTTATTCAGTATTTGGGGGAGTGACAGTAACAGTGACAGCAACAGTTTAGTAAAATATCTATTCATCAAATTTCTCAGCGACCAGGACTCCTACTAATCAAGCAAAAGGAGTGGATGTCTTAAAAACAGTGGTGTGTGGCATTCCACTCTAAAAACATCTGCCTTTCCGTGTGACGAAATTTCATAACAATTATTTAATTAGAGCTCCAACGATGACTCTTTTATAAGCTGTTACATTTGAAAAACACATACGACCTTAAAATGACCTTCGAAATATTCCTTTGTTTTCGGAAACATGACAAATTCAGAGTTAGCATACAATATACAAGTGTGATTTGTCAGTAGATTTTGCACGTTTTTTGTCAATTAAATAATACGTGTTTTTCCACGGCTCACTTCCTGCGACGTAAAGGCATAATCACCTTCTGCCTGTGCCATTCGCTGCGATATTTATCTGGTCGCCTAATCGTACCACTTTAATATTCGCTAAAATGTGCACACAATTTCCTAATGTTGTAATGTTGACACACATAAAGTAATTAGTTAGAGGTATGAATGTAAATTTAACATAGGATGTCGATTAACCAAAACGCTAAGCTATTGTGCCAATAAATTTCTGAATAAATGAACTGCGCTTGTACATGTTGTAAGAAGAACTGTGGGTGATTTAAAAAAATCGAAAACACATGAACTATGATTTTGTTGCCAAAATGCACACGAACGACCTTTCACAATATCTCAACAATTTTCGAAAATTTGCGTATTATTAATACCATTAGAGACCAGTTTGTGAGGTGTTTTATAATTTTGTATTTCTCCAAACTTTTGATTCAAACAATGTAAATATTATGTTCTTACACTCAATTTTTTTAACAGACATGATTGTAGATTTTCACGGGTATTTTCATATTATAGTGATTTAATTTTTGTAGTATTATGCATTGCGTTACCTCCTTCTCTATAAAACGTTTCTACGGTGTTACAGTGTCCGTCATCAGGGCAAATGAGTAATAATTTAATTAAGTTTTCAGCTTTCTATGTTTTGGATGTTGGTTTTTCATACAAAAAAAAGAATAATCTATCTCGTAAATTTATCACATTTATATTATATTTTGTGAAATTAGAACTTTCTTGTTATTAGACGTAGAACCCTCGATGGGGATTTTGATTTATCGCTTGAAAAGTGCCAGGCGCATGGCCGTATTAGGAATTTATATTTATCGTATAATCATCAATTCCAAGTATTTTAATAAATGGAGGGTGAGTGCAAAGGACACACATAGGCGCATTTATATATAGTTTGTCTTCTAGCATTGAAGGTCGCGTTTTTTGGCCCACCAAACTATTTAAGTTGGGCATCCCTGTTCTAAACATTTCGATTATTTAAATAATTGATTATTTCGAAACGGACATCGTTTATGGCCATCTCTACGAAAGGATGGTAATGGTAAGAAATATTGATAGATATTGAAGGACAGTAATAGTATTTTCCAGAAATTAAATGTCGTATTGTTAAATTTCAACTATGAGAAGACGTTAAAAAATAATGTCACTAAAATAATTCGAGTTACGATATTTTCAGCACCTACTGTAATTTTTTCATCTTTCAATTAATGGGTTATGTAAGATTCTTTCCACCAATTAGATTGGGTTGATCAAATTTTCAATCAATTAATTGTCAGTCACGAGCAGGCAGGGGGCGTGCCTAACACTTTTCTCATTTCATTTTCATTCAATTCAAACTTTTTATCGGAAAAACTGTCCAGACAATCTTCGGAGATTGAAAAAGTGTTAGCAAATGTAAAAGTTTGATTTTAGAAATTAAAATTTAAAACGAGAAAAAATCACGACAGGCTATTAAATATAGTTGTAAACTTTTAAAAAATAAATACATCCCTTGTGTTAAAAATACCTTTTTGAACTTTGATTTAAGTCTTCAAACATCTAGAAGAAAGGAGGCTGTTAAATGGAATTAAAAATTGCCTCAATTATAATATAGCATGCAGACAAGGCCATTTGTGGGCAGACACAGTTATACAGTTATTAGAGGCGTCTTTTTTAGCATTAAATCCACGCAAGGAGTCCGGAGTAAAATAATTTACCTCAAGACCTATGTCATCTTTGGGGATGCTGTGTGGAGGGTCCTTTTCAGGAGAGGAAGGAATGAACATGAGCCTTGAAGAGACCCATGATGTAGGAAGGAGGAAACATAGAGAAAGTATCACCCGATGAGAATTTTGTCCGGTCGAAGCGGGATCCCCCATTTATTAACATTTTTCTTATATCTAATGTTTATCAGTTCCATAATTTTAACATTTTTCTGTTAATATTCTTAATCTAGGTACATTTTTAATTTCACTGGGAACTGAGTTATACATTTGGATGCCTTTGTACAGTAAATAATTCTGTGTTTTTGATTTTTTCAATCTTTTTAGTATTATGTTTTCTTTCTGTCTTGTATGGTAAGTGTTGAAGACTTTATCATAATTCATTTTTAGGCAGCATCGCGTTCATTGGTCAAAATATTGTACATATATTTTCGTATCGGTGATCAATGAACCGGTGTATGCAATTTTTAGCCATAAGTTGTTTTTAATTGTTTGTCTAGCATGTAGTCTTTCTAGATTTTAGGCATGTATGGTAAATTTGTACAGCGCCCTTGAGGTGATTTTTCACAAAAACGGCGCTATATAAATCGTCCAAATATTATTATTATTATTTATTATTATTTACTGTAATGTAGTTTGTCTCAAGAATAAGTGGGTAGTAAATTTTTAAAAACTTTGTGTATTAAAGAAACGTTAAACATTTTTTTTTTGATTCACTCATAAACAATTTATGAATTATTAATAATCCTACAGTGCTCCTTACGAGTCCATTACAAAGTATTGATAAAATAAAGAATATACAGTATTTACAAAACAATGACAAGAGTACAAAGATTAACAAAAACAGTGCTGTTATAGCACACACAGGACAATATTAATAGACAATAACAGTGTTATTGTAGCACAGGACAAAACAAGAATTTTTAAACTAAAATATAATATATGTACATACTAACTTCTGACAATAAATTCGACATTAAATTCTGACATTAAACAAAAAAAAATACAATTAAGAGAAAACCGAAACCAAACAATTATCGGAAACTTGAGAACATGGCTTATTACATGGAAAAGATGTTAGGATTCATGAATGGTATGATTTTTGAAATAATTTTGAATAATTAATGAACATGCTAAATCAAATAGGTGAGCAATCGGCAAATTTTGTTTGTGAACTGTAACATTGAAATAGGTTCTTTTGCCTTATATGTTTTACTTATAGAATAGCATTGTTTTACACCTATTTTACTAGCAATCTCTGATTCTTTCGCAAATTGTCATATTTCACAGTATTTTTTCCAGATAATTTTATGCTTCTGTCCATTTAGAAATTCAGACCGTAAGTAATGGTTGCATAAATAGAAATATCACTGCTCTTGTCTTAGGAAATATTTACTCAACTGCTAAATTAACCTACGTTTAAATTTATACTTAACAAATGTTTTATGAACAACTAGCTGACCCGGAAACTTTGTACCGCCTCAAAATCAATAACTGTTGTATTAACTTATTAACTAAATTAAATTCAGTTTTTTTATTCAGTTAAAAATTAAACAATGCAGCAATTATAGATGCGCAACTGTACGTGTTTTGTTTTTGTCATTATCAGAGATGCCGTTGTTTACGGATTTTCTTATTTTTCCACTTATGTGAGGTAGATTTATTATAATTATTGTATTTTCCCTTGGAGGGGTGCAGACATACATTCACCGTTTGTGTCATTTTCGACTGTTAAAATTTAGTGTGTAAGAAAGAGGGGCAGCATTATATGCCTAAGAACAAAATCAAAAACAATCAGCGCAATGACATTTGACGTTTTTGAATTTTTGGAATTCACCCACTATTTAATATTATACGTAACACAATATTGCTACAGCTCTTTCAAAAGATGAGAATTCGTTCCATACAAAATGTATGAAGAAAAGAATTTTCGTCATATATATATTATATTTTATAATTTTTCCGATGTTTTATGCCTAAGAACAAAATCAAAACAATCAGCAGATTGAAATTTGACGTTTTTGAATTTTTTGAATTCACCCACTATTTAATTATTATACTTATCACAATATTATCACAAGGATCAGTAGTCGAGAGATGTTTATAATTATTTTAACTATGAAAACGACATTAATAAAAACGATTGACTGGAATTCCTTATTGTTTTATTACGTTGATTTGCACTGGGAGCAGTCGAGGAGACGAACTGCGCTGAAGACGTATTTGTTGGTTCGGTTTGATCTATTTGTGGGCTGACCTACTGAGGCGGAGAATTCTTAGTCTGCCACTGCCGTAGCGATGGCTGCGCTGTCTGGGACACATTACTCATATATTCAATCCGACACGACATTACACGTTGACTCTCACGCCAATATCACCTCAGTCAAATATTTCACACTAGCTGGTTCCCGGCATGCGGTGTAAAGCCATTCAAAGAAATAAATTGATTTCCTGCATGTCCTTTCCCGTGGGTTCCCGTTCCCCTTCCCCACCTTCCCTCTCCCTTCTACCGCTCAACCCGCCAACCCTCCCTCCTGCGTTCCATATATTCAGTCCCAGTACATTCAGTTTTCAAACAGCTCGCGTGCCACCTATTACAATTTTTTTATTAAAATTTTCATTTTTCATATATATTATCAATCTAGCTGGTCCCCGGTATGCGTTGCAATGCTATTCAAAGAAATAAATTGACTTTCTCTGCATGTCCTTTCCCGTGAGTCCCCGTTCCCTTCCACCTTCCTCGCCTTCCCACAAAGTCACAAAGATTGGACAAAACTTCATTTTGAGTCACAAAGATTTAGGTTCTTGCAGCTTTCCTTATCTATGGTTATTTATTTATTTATTATTGATGCAAGCTTTTAGCGTCAAAATCCACCTGGCGTACCTATTTAGTTGTGTTAGCAAGAACTAAGCAATATTGTAACAGATAAATTAATTCAAAATTAATAGATTACTTTACTTTAAACCACGTTTATTGTTCAAAAACCGACAAGTTTTGCAAGCAATACATATTTCAGGATTATTTTTAACTAATTACAACAATAGACATGGACCAAAAGTGGCAATGAAAAGGTGGAAGTGGGAAGGGGGGCAATAGAGCATAATTTACAAAGGGAACAAGTTTAATAATGAATCATTAAAAAATGTTTTCTATTTATTTATTACTAGCAGACCCGGCTACACGTTGCTGTGGCTAACGAAACACAACGCCATTACCCAACATTTATAAAATCCACACCACCCGCTTGCCAGCTGCCCGCTGCCTGAATTAAATATTTGAATTTCTCGGCTTTTCTCTATTATAATAAGCATGTATTATACATATAAACCTTCCTCTTGAATAACTCTATCTATTTGTGAAAACCGCATGAAAATCCATTGCGTAGTTTTAAAGATCTAAGGCAGCGGTCGGGGAACCGGGGAAAATTACCCCAAATGGGGTAAAAATGTTTTTTTTTTTGGTTAATACTTTTGATGACATCAAGGATACAGTTATAAAACATCTTACCAAACTCTGTTCTCTGACTACTTTCCAGATCTTGATATACATACTTTCAATTGGGTTGTAGATCCCTTTAAATGTGAAATTGCTAACATACCAGAAGAACCTCCGGGTTTAGCAGAAACAATACTTGAACTTCGATCAAATACTGAAGCACGTATTCAATTTGAGAGCAAAGCCAATCTGTTGTCTTTTTGGATGTCAAAAGCTACGAAGGCTTTCAAAATTGCACATGAGGAGGCGGTAAAAATTTGCTGCCATTTGCAACAACTTATCTTTGTGAACAAGGCTTTTCCACTCTAATGAACATAAAAACGAAGAACAGAAATCGATTGAACGCCGAAGACTGTATTCAAATTGGTCTTACATCAAAAAGTCCCAATTTTGAAGTAATTGTATCAAACATGAAGCAACATCATTTCTCCAAAAACTGAAAGGGAAACCTGAAAATCTGAATTTTTGTTTGATCCAATTTGAGAATTTTATTTTGTTTGTCTATTACATACTTACTATTTTCATGTTACTTTTTTTTTTATTTTCCGTGTAAATTAATTCAATAAATATTTTTTTATTTAAATAAACATTGATTGTCTTCTTTTCAAAATGGGGGGAGGGGGTAATATCGACTTATGCAAAAATATTTTGGGGTGATGGTTAAAAAAGTTCCCCGACCGCTGATCTAAGCGCACAAACATTTTGAGCGACTTCATTTTATACTATGTAATGATGAATATTTGAATTTCTCGTCTTTTCTCTACTATAATAAGCATGTTTTGTAGATAAATCACTCTATCTATTGGTGAAAACTGCATGAAAATCCGTTGCGTAGTTTAAAAGATCTAAGCCCACAAAAATTTTGAGCGACTTCATTTTATATTAAGTAATGATATTTAAATTCATATATACGCTCTTTCGAATTTCTAATTTGTCTGAATGAAAACCATTAAAATTACAATGTAGTAACTAAATTCCATTTTTAAAGTCAAAATACATTTGACTTTAATAATGGAATTTAGTTACTACAAACTCCGAGAAACTATTATTGTTTAAACACTTCATATTTTCCTTTATCCTTATTTTCTTTCAATTTATTATTCCACTCCCACCTTCCCATTGAACCTTTTAAGTCTTTGTCTATTGTGGTAATTAGTTGATAATAATAATATTTGCGTGACTTGTATTTCGCCGTTTTGGTGGAAAATCACCTCAAGGGCGCTGTGCAAACTTATAAATACATTTCTACAATTTTACTTCTAACTACAAACTAGACAAACCACTATAACAACTTATGGCTAAAAATTGCTTCCACCGGCTCTTCGATCACCGATACGAAACTATATGTACAATGATTTGACCAATGAACGCGATGTTACTTTAAAAATGTACTGTACAGGCATACAATATATACAGGATCATATCTACCTTGAAGGTCACTAGAGATTAAAATAATCCTGATGAAATGATCCTGTGTTAATCCTGTTTTTAATTAATTAATAGTAATCTATTAATTTTGAATAAAAATGGTGCCACAAAATAAGATTGCTGTTTTTGAAGAAGATATAAATTAATTTTGGTAATATAAAAGCGGAGGTTAAAATCAAGTTTCGTTTTAAAATGTTGGTACACTTTTCCTCGTTTTCTGGGACAGAATTATACCATTCTTTTCACATGGAGGCACCGGCCTGACTATTTCATGACAACTACCATTGTGTCACAGCTCACAAAACACAAGTCATAAACACACAATAACGTACAAGTCTATAAATTTGACGATATTAATCCATAAGACGCAACTAAATAAACTTCAAAGGAGACACATTTCAATCCATGGAACATGGAACTAAACAAACGATGTACATGTGTCTTACAAAACCATAAGTTAAAACGTATGAATAAAACGATTTATTATACCGTTCCCTGTTCGTTTCTGGTGCATCGTTTCTCTTTTGAATGCATTATTCAGTTCTGAATCAACTGCGTAAGTATACCGCTTGTTTGCCGGAGGTCAATCCTAACATATAAAAATGATTCTTCGTTTGTCCATTATGCGATCCTAAACCGTTCTGCGATTAAACTTTGATGATTTGTTGTACGCATGCCCGCTAAGTTTTCTGTGCATAATGATGAGCTCTGGAGTTATGAAATTATTTCCTATACCATTCATTCGATTGCGTTGAAACTTTGGTGAGTTCTTGTGCTCACGCCCGCGAAGGTTTCTAAATATAATGATGCGTTAGGAAATTTGCATAAAAAAATTACGGTAGGTGGAGCACGATTTTTTTGAAAAATGTGTGTATTTCATATAGTTTAGCGATAAGAAAGGAAGGAGGGGGGACGAAAGGGGGGTGATCGCGGTTGGGGGACGACGGCGGGGGAAGACAGGGAAGGTGGAAGAGAAAGGCGGGAGGAAAACCCCGGGAGGAGGAAGAAGGATGCGGGGGGGGTGGAAAACATGGAAGGCGGAAGGGGAACGCGGGAGGAAAAGGTGACGCGAGTCGCATGGGAAAGGATACGCAGGGAGAAACGGTTTCTTTATTTTGTGGCTTTACAGCGCTAGCACTCGCTAGTATCACAATAAAACCAGAACCCATTATTCTGTTTCAATAGGTTTATAGATCACATCAGGTATCGCCAGCTTTATAGCTTAGCATTCTGCATTGTTCCGACTGCCATTCAAGTCAACATTATTCTCTCATTTTAATGAGCTACCTCCCATTATTATAGTTTATGATGTCCAATTTAGTTCAGTGTTTAGTATTCTTCTCTCGTCATCATCACTATAACAAGTTTATGTCTATTCAGTGCTGTATACCGTATGGTTCCAAATTGCCTTTGTTTGGAAAAGACCCACCACACAGCATCACCAAAGATGGCATAGGCCCTGTGGAGCTAACGTACATTACCTACTTTCTTTTTGTACCTACTTTCGTTTCCAGCTTCCAGCTATTTTATGCTTTCCGCTACACGCTTCTAGCTTCCCTCTGCTTCTTCAATTCCGTTTCCCGTGGCTTCATGCTTTCCGCTTCCACTGCTTCTTGCTACCTTTTTCCTGCTTCCCGCTTTCTGTTACTTGTTTTTTGCTTCCCGCTGCTTCTTACTTCCTGCTTATTACTACCTGCTTTCTACGTAGCGTTTCCAGCTTCCCGCTTTTTCTCAATTCTCGTTTCTCGCTTTCCGCTACCGTTGCTTCTCGTTTCCTGCTTCTTGCTTCTCAGTATTCGCTTCCCGCCATGCCTAGATCCTAGTCTAGTGCTCCTGAAGGCATGAGTTTGAACTTTCCTTCTTCACTTTATCGTTGCTTCGACGAGAATCTGACTTTAACCCTTTCAAAATGCGTCCCATTCACTCTAAGTAAAGTGTCCATATAACATATTCCTTCCGTAATATGTTTGTACTGTACCTAATTCTTTTAAAAATAATTCCAGGGCTAATTATCTTTAATAACATCATGTCACTCCATGATAATGCAATAATTTATTCCAAAAGCAATGACATTCACACAAAGTCTAAAATTGCACCTTGACGTTTTATTTTTTTTATAAAAAATACTGCCAAAGGATCGCATTTCGAAATTGCTGGATTAATGTATGTATTCTTAGATAAACTGTTATTATATCTCTTTTATCAGATTTGTCTTTTCTGGCCTTGAAGCAAACAAAAACTTCATCTGTGAATGTTTTTGTTAAAATTGACATGTCATTTATTAGTGGTATTTTTTTGTAACAAATCCGCTTATTAATAGCATTAACAATGTATCAGTAATCGTTTCTACTTATGTCTTTATATATATTTTTTCAAAATGTTTTTGTACTGCTGTCTAGCTCTAGCTTAATCACAAGTATATTAATTTTAACAATAATTCTAAGGTTTGTATGATAACCATCAAAGACTCCATAAAGAACTGGCTTATTACCGATTATTTTAATTTTATTTTTTATGTTTTTCTGCGCAATAACCCAATCGTTCAGGCAGTGGCGTGCATAGAGTTTTTGATTAGGGTAGGCAGTAGGAAAACCATCAAATTGATTCAAATAAATAAAAAAGAAACTTGCCACAGATAGTTCCCTTCTTACAAGTTTTCGCTAAGTGTGCTTGCTGCTGGCTGTAGATGATGTAGGTTTGGATTATCTAAGCCACTTTAAATATACAAATAATAATAATAATAAATAAACGCTTCATGAATGCGTATTATCACAAGCCAATTAATGGATATCCGAGGTGGCCTTAATAAAAGCAGTTGGCGTTGTCTCACTTTCATACTTCAGATAACAACAGATGTCACTGTCGCCACTGATTGCCATTTGCTTATTTGTTCCAGAAAGCACTGCCTGATACTAACAAAAAAATCTCATAGAAGCAAATTCAAACGACAGTTCTACTCTATGCTACGTGCATTTGGTAAACATTGAAATTATATCTTGTATGAAGTTAGCTCTAAGCAGAAATAATTCCTGCTTAGCCCGCATTTTAGTGAGGTGGTCGGAGGGCGCGTGTAGTTTTTAGTTACAGTTTATGTCACGTTTGTAGTATGCCGTTTGATGTGGCGGCCGCGTAGTTTTGGTTGCTCAGCTTTGTCGCGCTTATTTTTGAAAGTGTGTATTTATGTTTAGCACTAATTTAATAAATTATAATATTATTTACATGCTTACGTTTTACAAATACGCTAGGGTAGGCAGTGCTTATGTGCCTATATGGAGTGCACGCCCCTGCGTTCAGGCTACCAGGACTCTCCATTAAGCTGTAAGGCTTTGAAGTTGGGAGAGAAACGAATGTGGGAAGAGGAAGGTTGGGAAGAAACCTAAGTTTAAAGATGTCCAAAACATCAACCTCCGAAACTGAAACCGAAACACTTCTTCAAAATTCGCAGAACATCTCTTAGTGAATAATCACGTTCCACTTAAAAACAACAAGCTTAATCGATTACATAATATAGAAATAAAGGGTCATAGATTAAATTTGCTTGAACAATTATAAATCAATAAACCATCGAATGTCCCCAATGTAACGCTAATTAATAAAGTAAGGAAAAATATTTATTCCCCACTCCCTAGCGTGTTTACAAAACCTAAACAATATAACGCACTTAAATGAGTCAAAGCAGTAACATCATTAATATTTTGCCAGGGGAAAACAGATTTCGAAGTACCCCACATAATAGAATGTCTACTGTCTCAATTACTTTGCAATCAAATTGGTTTTACCGGTAATAAATCAATTTAGACACCTTCAAAAATTGACATTTAAATAAGTCGTCTCAAAGTGGTTAAACCACAGTTTTAAAATGGCCGTATAAGCCGAAACAGATGTAACAAAAATAAACAAACTAAAATACTTGCAATACTTGATAATATTATTATCTATTATTATTACTAACGAAAAAATTCCTCTGGGTTTAGAAAAAAGTAAAGTAAAAATACATTTTATCGAATGCAATGTGGTCGAATGAAGCTAAATTAGTCTCTTGCTGCATCAATGTCTATTGTTCATTAGTTGCATCGCATTATTAATCACATTCATGCACTAAAAGGGCCAAAAATAGAAAACCGAAACGATCTCGGACAGCAGAAAGGTTAATTATAAATATAACAATCAGACTTTCCATACCAAAACGGGAGAATAGTAATTAATATATTGACGTCAATCCCCAGTCATCTGTTAATAGGCCACTTGCATGGATTTCATAACGACTTGGAAAAAATCGTGTGGATAGATTTTTTTACTAAGATTACGAAAATGTTAGTAAAATTTTTTAGAATTGTACAGTTTTTTATTATTTAAAATGAATAAATCCATTATTTGAGCTTGTGACGTCACTACATAAAAATGTCCTGTCTCCGATTATGTTCCCTTAATTTTGTAAAATTCCACACTGATAATTTTTTTTTATATGGCTACACTTTGATTTCCGGCGAATTTTTAAACTTGCGTTTAACGTTCACTAGATTTATAGTTTGTTCTATGCGAACTTATCCTTTGGTTTGATTTTTTGATAAAGATGGCGGTGTTTTTACAGATGTTACGAACAGAACCCCGTACAATTTATTGCTATTCGTGTGGAAAACGTTCTTTTTTTAAAATGATTTTCGGCTATGTAATTATCGTTTTTTCGCACCTATAAAATGATGTCCCGTCTTTCCGGTTTATAAAAAATGGTCTGATTTTTCGGATTGAAATCTTCAAAAAATCGCCAGGCTTTCAAAAATACGATTAAAAAAAAAAAAAAATAGGATGTCTTAGAATATTTGCCTAAACCGGAATTTTTTTTAATATAATGCAAGTGGCCTATTGATTCTATTTCCTCCAATGCCCCGAGTTCCTAATACGGAAAACATCACGTAACTAATCTTGAGTGACCGAGTTATTCTTGAAACAATGTATTGATCGCCTTCCTGTCGTGTCTTTAAATAAGTACCGTTAATAATTATAGCTTTTCCCGTCTGATTCCTAAATATTTCACCAGTAGATACTTGGACTAGGCAGGGCTGGAGTGGTCAAGAAGTCTGGGGCAAACTCGCCGAGGGGCTCTCATTAGGGTTTTCAATCCCAGTAATATTTAATTTGCGGGATATACACGTCCGGGATTCGGGGGATTTACATATGCAGGATTTTCTGGATTTGCACGTGCGGAATTTGCGGGATTCACATGTGCGTAATTACATGTATTGGATTTGCGGGATTCTCTGAGATTTACATGTGCGTAATTTGAAAATTGGGGGATTAAAAAAAAATTGTTGTTCATATAAATAAGCGAAGGCCAATTTTTGACAATGAAGCCGCCGCTACCCGAATTTCTACCAATTTCTTACATAAAACATTTAACATTTGAAGTTTTTTTTTCCTGCAGCTCATGTTACTTTTGAAGATAATATTACACCGAAACACAAATTATATGAAATTCCCTCGATAGAAAAAAATCGCAAAGTATGCTCCGAAAATTATTATAAACACGTTCATTTCACTTATTTTAGAAGTTATACTTATGGAAAAAATTACAGTGTTTCTTTAAATCTAATTTTAGATGTTCCCCACGAGATTTTTTGCTCTATTTTAAACGAGTCGTGTTTTATTAAACATTTTCACAATTTTCGCTTCAATTTCATCGTTTTAAATATTAGCGCGCTCTCTCCAACATTCGTAATTACATATGTCTCCATCTTCTTATTTTTGAGTGGGGATACGGCGCCTGAAACAGGGACTGAACTTGGGTGTTGAAAGAGGTAGAGCCTCATTTCAAGGTCGGAAACTTCAAGAGCTGTAATCGATGTTGAAGAAACAGATGTCCCTTTTTGAGAACAGAAGCATCAGAAGGAAATATCTTCAATTGGCAGTTTGGCACACACTTTCTTGATGACAGTCCCACCAACCAATGTGGAAGCAGAGAGGACTAGGCTGCACAAATGTCCGTGATGACTTTTGACAGGCCTCTCCATGATCTATGTTTTTTGTGATCCAATATTTTATCAGCCTTATATATTTTTGTAATATTACTTATACCAAAGGCGATTAATACCAAATAATTAAAAAATGTTGATGAAATTTTTTTCAATTTAATATCCCTTAATAAAAAACCCGCAACTCCCGCGGGATTTCTAAATTCTATCCATCAATCTCGTGGGATTTGCAAACCCTCGCTGTCATCCAATTACAAAGAAAACTTTACCACGATAAATAAAGTTTATATACCATGAAATTTATCAAGTCAAGTAACATAATAGGTATCAAGTCAAATAACATGATATGAATTAGAAATTAGTTTTTTCTGGACATTTTCGTTCATGTTTGCACATTGCATTTTTGTCACACATATTATATTGTTATTTGGCTTGACACGTATTATGTTATTTGACTTGATACAAATCATGTCGTTTGACTTGATACCTATTATGTTATTTGACTTGATACATATCATGATATCATGTTATTTGGCTTAATACCTTTTATGTTATTTGACTTGATACATATCATGTTATTTGACTTGATACCTATTATGTTATTTGACTTGATACATATCATGTCGTTTGGCTTGATTCTTATTATGTTATTTGACTTGATACAAATCACGTTATGTGACTTGATACATATTATGTTGACTCGAACATTTTATTTGACTTAATACATATAATGCTATTTGATACCTATTATGTTATTTGACGTATCGAGTATAAAGCCATTTAGCGCTTTCTCCTCCCGTTTTAAGAAAATTCAGCAATATTTTGAAATGCTTGGCAGCGTCATAGATTTTTTTTATATATAGCTTTAGAACTACTCGTTTGGGAATACGTGGGTTTTTTTGTTGGAAACTCGTTTATATTGAAATTGGATGACCCCACTATGAATAATATGGTGACCGGACAACTCGGAATGAAACCAACTCAGAACCATCTCAGATAAGTCATTTAGAGTGATAAAAAAATGGTTGAATAGGTTACGGTTAGGGTTATCGGCTAATTTAAAATTATTTTTTTCATAGCTTTTAATAACTTTTCAAGTAGGTTTTCAGTTGACATTTTTCTCAGTTGGCATGGAACCGAATAATATAGCAGTCACCTGTTATACCGAATCCAAAAAAATCTAACTAACTAACGATCGCGCCGTTTCTCCCCAGGGACAGAGGGACGGACCGCCAAACAACTCGGTCTTGGCGCACACTCCTTGTTTCAGTCACATTCGTACGTCGTTTCAAACAAACCCTTCTGTTATTAATTAAGGCAATTTTCCATCGATCTGCAAGCTTTATTGATTGTTTGGTGCCTAATCCACTCCTGTTTCCGTGACCGCGAGGTTGTATCCATTTCCGTTCCCTGTCTGGTTGACGTGACTATGAAGGCAGATCTAAACGGGAATTTGGGGCACTACTATTGCCCAGTGTCACCGTGCAAAGCCCAGTATAGAATGCCCAGTGTATAGTGGCCAGTGTACAGTGCACAGGGCTCGGCACTCAGTGGTCACCTGTTATGTGCTGCATGTTACAGCATCAATAATTCACCAGAACTAGCCGCCGGCCCCACCGTCACAACCGCACAGTGGCCGGAAGTATGCTGCACTCTAATTTACAATGGAACAGCGACGTTCATTGGCGGCTAAACGCTGCCATCACTGACAGTACTGCAAAGTGAAAAAACCCTTTTTTTAATTCAATCATTCAATACTCGAACTCGATTTAAACTTTTTTACCATAGACAAATACCTACTAACAACCCGTAAGTTACATTATTTGGCTAACATAATGTTCTTGATGAATATGTCCAATTATGAATCTAAGAAATTTAAAATAAGTTGTTATTTTTTATTTAACTGTATAAAATTGCCTTTAAAAATAGGTACCTACCTGCCTATAAAAAAAATTTAATCGTGTAAGTAGGTGCCTAATCTTTGATAATAAGATAAACTGCAAAGCGAAAATAAACGCATTGAAGCAAAAAACCATTAAAAAACAACAGTTTTTTCTACCTGTTTTTATTTTAAAGTGAATATTTTTTGCTCTTAATCAATTCCAACATAAAATGATTAATAAATATATATACCAAAAAAATGTGCGGACCGAAAAAACTCAAAAACGAGTCCCGGTACGATCAAGGGAGTTATATGGTGTGGTAGATCTCTATCCACCATAGGGAAAAAGGGTACCTACCCGTTTTTACCTAAAGGGCGAACTTTTGAAGATATAAGGGCTGGAAGTTTCGCCCTCTTGAAATTTCTAAAACAGTCTTCCGGAAAGTTCTAGAAGGCTCCATAGAGCTCTAGAAAGATCTGGAAGAAGTGGCGGAGTATGTCGTGGAATGTTCGGGAATAGGTAATAGGGAATCGGGAACATCATCGTGAAACATTGCAGAACACTCTCGAATGTTGTCCTGAGCGAAGCCGGGTACCCCAGCTAGTTTAATATAATAGATAGATGCACAGGATTTAAACGTATTTTAACCAGCGATACCTGACATTATTTGGAGTAAAAAATATTTACGAAATTTTCTAGTCTTTGATGACATTTTTGATGTTTTTTTTTACTAAAAACATTATAAAAAATTAAAATGAGTGAGGGAGGTGAGGGATTAGTTGGTTACTCGACTGAGTGACCCAGTGACGACATGTGGAAGTAAATTTTTTGATTTGTTTGAAAAAAAAATTGAAAAAAAACAAGACTAAAAAAGACACAATAGATAAAAATTGTGTGATATTTTTTTACCCCAAATAATGTCAGAAATCACTGGTTAAAAGTCAAGTACGTGTCTTAACACCCTGTATACCGATAAATTATAATTAAACTATTATTAAAACCATTAAAATGTTTAGGTAATATTTTTATGTCAGTCAATATTGTCCAAAAAAGAATAAAAATGTTTTGAAAATAGAACTTTTAAACTTGGGTAAAGCCGGGTCCTAACTCAGGTGTATAGAACTATAAATCATAGACTAAAGAATGAGACAAGACATGTTTCGAGACCCAAATATTTGGCCGATCGGGCTTTAAATTTCCATTACAAAATTGTGTTTACGAAAATCAAACGGGATGGAGATCTACGATGTCAGGCACTCGTATAAGTGAAACAGAGCGCATGCTAAATGGGCTAAAAATTTCATTCCATTAAAATTTCGATGGGAGAGACTTCTAGTGTTCTTCTTTATTCTACGATATGTATATATTATATTTATTTTGATAACTCTAAAGTCAACTTTAAACTGTGGAATAATTTTTCATAATATTTCATTGAAATTTTTTCCGTGTAATAGATTCAAAGTTCAAAACACAGAAAGCCACAAAAAAATCTAAAACCAAAGTACTAACCCATTAACAGGTCATTGTCCTACTTCGATTTGAATACGTAAAGAAGTTTTAGAAGTTTCCAGCAGTTCAGAAACCTCAAGTTATAAAGTTATTACAAGGTATTCGGCATTTCGTGTTTATTTTATAAAGCTAGTAAGAATCAATTATTGTCTGTACTCTCGAATGGTTACAAATGTTTTGCAACCATTTTTGTGGGTATTTGTTTACGCTTACATATTTATAGATTATAAAAGATACATTTTATTGATCGCTAAGTGTAAGTGATTTTGATAAATTAAATTATAGGCCGAAATCACAAAAATATCTTTGAATATCATTTCATTTTCTCAAGATTCGATTATCTCATTAGTATAAAAACGTGTGAAAAAATAAATCTGAGAGCTTGTATTTTTTTTTTACGTTAACTCCATGGGGTGCTATCATGGGGTGTTAACTATCTGGGATGCTGTGTGGAGGGTCTTTTTGAGGAGAGGAAGGAATGAACATTGGTCTTGAAGAGACCCATGCTGTAGGAAGGAGGAAACACAGAGGCCGGCTAATCGTTCCACCGGTGCCGAAAGGATCAATGACCTAGTTCCTCGGAGCATCTTCCATTGTAATATAGGTAGAATAAGAATATCATTGCCACCCAACGCCTGTGCTCTAAAGATTGCAATCCGTCTGTTAAGATTGGAGAATCTATCAAACGGACCGCCTGTTTCTGCACAGAGTCGAGGGTATTTTTCAGGTATTTTGGAGCTCCAGACCAGAGGTGGCTGCCAAATTCAACCGTGAGGCGCACTTGTGATTTGTACAGGGTTAGCAGTTGTGTACTATTAAAGAATTTGCGGGCCTTGTACAGTACAGTTGTATAAATTAATAAAGTGAAGATATGTTACTGAGTGAGACATTGGGTTCACTGAACTAGGTACAGTAGACATACTTTACAGGGCCGTTCATATTATAGTTATTTCATTCGTAGATACAAACGTATTCATTGAATGGGTATCCTTTTCATAAGCGGTGCAAATTTTTTTGTTCGATTTGTACGAGTATAAAGCGCCTTATATTTTTATAATGTCATTGATCAAGGGCCGGTATTTCCGGCATCCTATAATAAAAATAACTTAAGGCGATCCACTAGTACAGGAAAAAATCGAAATCGGAATTCACGCCCTTTTATGGGAGGAGTTTAAAAATACTTGAGAAAAAGCTTTTGGAAAGGTTGGAAAAGATATTTGAGAATTTTTTTTTACATGTTGATTTCGTAAAGGCCTGTAAAAAACATTAATTCCTTTTTTTATGCATTGTTTATTGTAATAAAACGGAATTTTTAAATTGATTTCACGAAAACAAGCAGCGCGGACGCTAACACGTTGTTTCTCCGCTCCGGCCGGAGGAGTAATGACAGAAGAATGGGGCGGCTGCCAGTCGTTCTTCGGTGGACGGTATAAGGTTCACTTTGATATAACAAATTCGTCGACTGCCGTATTGTCGCCGTGATGTCAAAAATACCAACGCGAAAATGCATATTATATTTTATTTTGTGAGGTTCGGGCGTAAATATCATTTTTTTTCGCGATAATTTTATAAGAAACTGAATTTGCCACATTATGCAATAAAATCATATCCGAAAAAGTGTTTATAAGTAGGAGATTTTTCAGTTGAAAATATTTTTATAGACCTAATACTTTATTTTTTTCTAAGCTTATTAAAAGACTTATTAAAAAAATGACCGATATTTTTAAGGACCAAGGTATGTTGTACACGCAGTATTTAATTGAAGCATCTATAATACTTATAAGCGGTCAAATTTTCAAAACAAAAACATACGATTTTGTATGATTTTGCATTATTTAGTATGACTTCATCTTAAAATTATTTATGTAGCCAGTTTTGTGCTATTTGACTTCGAATGCGCTATAAATCGGCTTGACTTGACAAGGATCCTACCAGAGAGCAACTTGGCGAACATAAATATCTCTCAAAGCTTGCTTATAAAGCAGCTGAAATACCGGCCCTTGATAGAAAACTGATGTGGCCAGTTTACATAAGACCTTTAAACTTAGGTAAACTTCATACCTAGAGGAGTAGCATGGACGGTCGATAAAACCCTATTGTTTCGTAACGCTTAATTGGATCTCGATGGGTTTGTTCTGTTTCACATTCGAAGGCCAGAATTCAAACTTATTGGTGAATTCGCACTTGGGTGCCTACCCTGGATGATATCGGTCCGCTAACAGACGTTGTCAAGGAGACGAAAATTTGTATTCAGTCTATTTATCGTCAAGCTTATGTCAACACCTAAACGTTTTTATCGATACAAGATATCAGACTCAAAAAGTAAATTTACCGCCGGTAATTAAGCTATCGCTATATAAACTGACTTGCAACTGCCTGCGATCATCCAGACAATAACCAAAAGAACCACGAGGGATCCTCAAACCGGGCAAGATCGGCAAACTAACTATCGTAAGTGCCCTTGTGAATTACCTTCGTTATTACCGTTATTACCTCTGCCAATCACTGTTAGAATACGGTATTATCGGATGGGGCAGTGCAAATAAAAACATACTAAATCCACTAACTATAACTCAAAAATCTATAATGAAAATTATACTGAAAGTTCCTGTAAGAACTAGCACTGACGAAATCTTCAACAATCTTAACATCATGTCAATTAAACAACTGTATTCTAAAACTATACTCATTTACATTCATGAGTACAAAACCCAAGAAATGACAACTTACACGTACATTAGAAACACTAGATCTCATGGTCAAAAACATATCCAACAAGTAACAATTATATGTTTATACCTAATTCATATTAATTTCTTATAATTAAATTATAATATGTAAATGAAATCCTCAGCACGGGAAATCCCAGTGAGGATATCATTATCTCTAGATGTTTGTAAAGAAAGGAAGACAATAAATCATTATTATTATTATTTGTTTCAGTTAACATACTATATCGAGATCCAAAGGCATAGCACGCATAGAGTGGACATTTCGCTTCATTCTTACCCACGTAAGGTTGTGCCATCCACGGGCTAAATCTTACACATCTATATCAATACGATATTGACGAAATCCGTCATCTATGGTCAGTTATCAATTTTTGCGATCACGGTCTACGATTGTTAACAGATATTCCAAACGACGATTGATAAACTTTAACGCCGGCTCCATAGCATCAGATAAGTTTCGGTTAACTATCAAGTATTTTTTAATTACTTATGTCGTTCGTTATGCAAAATTACTCGCTTATTTAATGGATGAATTGAACTAACGAAGCTCTTAGAAATGAAGGAAGTTGTATACGCGATCAATAAGACTTAAATAATGCGTGTAAGACGCAATCAATAATATTTTTTCCGTTCGTTTTTTGAGAAGGTTGAAATAAAGACTTCATTAACCAATTAACTCCCGTTTAGTCTCAAAAGGTAAATGCGGACTGCCAATAGTGCCAATGCATATTTAGGTTAGTATTTTATTCAACATTACCTTTTTATTTTATTAATATTGAAAAGTTATAGATTTCACCGTACTAGAGCTCTAGAAGTTGACACACGCTGACATTCAGAAGACCAAGAAACGTGAGACCAAAGGAAGTAATTGACTTTTTATAATTTTTTTATTAGAATAATTCTCTTTTTATAACTTTATTCCCATCAATGTAATATATCATTGAGGAAGAAGAAAACACTAATAATCTAAACGAAAATATGAAGGAGAACAAGACACAGAAAAATAAAAAGATAACGGTCGCAACTGGGACTGAACCCAGCTCGAACTTTTTATAATATAGTTAAGTACTAATATGTTGAACTGTAAGATTTGTGCTCTTGGGTCAAGGTTCTTAGAACCGCTTTTTAATAAATCATATTTTTTTAGTTTTGCTCGAAATTTGGGGTCACACGAGAGCCAAAATTAGTCAGATCAAATATATGTTTATTTTAAACCGGTACTAAAGTAACCCAGATACATTCTAAAAGTAATTGAATGCAGGTATAGTCGTATAGTGGTATGTAATTGTTACATAGTGAAAAATCTCAGGACGTAACTTGAAACACAATAGTTTAGTTTTGTTTTAATGGCCTGTGAACGAAAGATGTAATTTGTATAGTACACGCCAAACTTAAATGCCGACCTGAACTTGAGACGATCCATTCTCTCGAAAAAGATGCGTTTTTTTTTCAAAAATTATATGGAGTTCTACGAAACAAAAACAATTCATTCATTGTCACTTGTCTGGATTTGAAAATATGTAGGCTATTCTCAAGGTTCGTAGAAAACGTTGTTTACGAACGAAATTTTCTACGAACCTTGGGTTATTTTAATTTTTGTCAGAAAAAACTTTTGTTTCCAATTTTAAAATGTTCTCGCTCGTAATAATGTAGAAAACTGACACTTTATTTCGACAAAACTACCGAATAATAATACTACAGTAGACCCGCGGTAATCCGACAAACGTTTTGCAGGGCGATGTCGGATTATCGAATTTGTCAGATTATAGGGTACAGCCTTAGACATAGACCCTCTATAGTTCAATTTTTTTAATAAGAGTACCTTGTAATCCGACAAATTACAAATCAAAGAATCTATTTGAACTACGAATCATACTACATATATACACCAGATCTCCAAATCTCTCGAAGTAATCTGTGTTTCTGCAGCAACTTGCTCGATTACTTCCGAAGATTGACAAAGAGCAAAAACCAAATCTTTCATGTTGAGTTCTTTTAACGTTTTTCTATAGGCTGGTCCTTAGATACGGCTCTCCGAAGTAGGTTTTTCTTATAATCTTGCTTGACAAACTGAATAATATTCTGATCCTGATGTCGGATTACAGGGGGCGCCGGATTAGCCATATGCCGGATTACCGCGAGTCCACTGTAATGTATTTTCTAGTGCAATCATTGAATTTCAATTATTCATGACTGGAGATGGGAAGTATACCAATAATCATTCAATTATTATTATTATTTTATATACCTATATTATTTGCAGGAAATGTGCGCTTTTATAATCAACGTGACGATTCACGGTTACGGTACCATGACGACAAAAAAAGGCAATAAACATACGTTCCTTATCGCTACAATGCTGCAGCTCTTTCAAAAGATGAGATACACATACATGTACGTAGGTCTGACTCCTCCAAAGGAAAAAAAGTCATAATTTTATTGCATCTCTCTACTAATACTAGCCGTGACGATAATTTTGAAAGTATGGAATATAGTTTAACAAGGATAATATTGAAGTGTGAGTGAATTCCAAAAATTCAAAAACGTCAAATGTCCTTGCCCATAATTTTGCTTAAACGTTTAATGCTGCCGCTCTTTCTTACACACTAAATAACAACAGTCGAAAATGAGACAAACGGTGATCGTAGGTCTGTACCCCCCAAAGGAAACATACAATCATTATCATACATCTCGCTCACACGTATAAAGAAAATGAAACGCAATTCCCGTGGCAAAAAAGTAGTTCTTAGGAGGAAACAGTCACACGTATTTTGTGTGTCTTTCCATTATTTAATGTGTAAGAAAAAGCTGCAGCATAGTTTAAAAATATATATATATAAAAATGCAAAACCAAAAAAAAGTATTTTTAATAATCGAAACGCTTTTTTTTGTTTTCCGTATAATGTAGATTCACCAGTTTCCCGCTTGGACTGCGAATTTCCGGACTCCGTGTATCTTTAGGTATATTATTATTGGAAACCAATACAAGGTAATCGATGTGTATAATAGTAGGTACACTGAAGAAACGTGCTATTTTTTCTCATGTTAATTTGTTCCTGTAAGTTTAGGTTCTAAATATTTTGAACTATATATGCGTAAAATATTGTTAACATGTTTCTTATTTTATTTCATGTCAATCTATAGATGACTCGGTAAGAAATCTTCCTTACGATCAACCATTTTATGTTTAATATGAAAACCAAGAGTCCCAACTGCTCCCCACGGGAGCAGCCAGTGGGATATGGCATCCCTAATTGGGATATATTGTGAGCCTAAAGGGAATGGAGAAGCGCAGGAGATGGGCGAAGGAAGGTTAGGAAGTACCTAGTTATTCAGATATAGTCACCAAACACAAGCAATTCCAAGCAACGTTTCGATTCTGAATGGTGGTCTTTGTGCGAAACTGAGAGTATCTACCATTCTGGAACGTGCGTACTTTTCTTATACAAAATGATATGTATAAGAAAAGTTAATTATTCATCACGTTCCACGCTCATACTGCGAAGCTTTGGGGGTGATTATTCATAATTAATGTAGACATTAAACATTAAATTTAGACTTTTTTTCGTTAGTGACCAATTAAAAAAAGGATATGAAATATTTCTTATTTACGTGCGGTTTAAAAAACGTTATCTTTCTAAGATTATCGTAAATAATACCACAAATTTTCGGTCATTCTTAGATAATTATGAATAATTGCCCAAATTTTCAGTAGTTCTTAGATTTTCATGAATAATTCCTCAAAATTTCAGTTGGTCTTAGATTAGCATGAAAAATCCCCCCCAATTTTCGGTCGATCTTAGATTATCATGAATAATCCGCCAAATTTTCGGTGGCTTGTAGATTAACATGGATAATCCCCCAAATGTTGGCGGTATGAGCGTGTAACCCGGTATGTAATAAATGAAACAGTCACATAAAGTTTTAATTGTGGATTAAGTGTCGTTTGAGTACATATTTATCGTATTTTAGTAGAATACATAATAAATTGGTTCCCAGTGGACTGCAATTTCGTTATCTATCAGAATCTGACTACTAGCATATTCTTCTTTTTAGGTAAGTATTTTAAGACCTAACAACAATAACAAGTATGCAAGCTCGAGGAATTTTATATAATTTTTCGTTTCGGCGTGGGGAATGTATAGATATAATCTTCAAAAATAACATATATTTTTTTAAGAACTTAAAAACTCTAAGTGTTTAAGAAAGACATGTAAGAAATCGGTAGAAATTCGGGTAGCGGTAACAATGAATCACGGATCTGTTATTGTATCTCTTTGCGGAAAATGACAAAAAAATGTTCACGACCTTCAGTTTATGTTTTTTTTTGTAAAACAAATACTGTATATTATGCTGTATACGTTACGTCCGTGGGTATATATTTTCGCGAACAATTTTTTTTAATTTTTGTGATAGTAATCGTACAAAAAATAATTGTGTAATCGTAATTATCGAAGTCGAAATGATAATCGTTGCATCACTAATTGCTACACTAGTTCGTACATTGTAAATATAAGTACAGTTGGCGGAAGGTGTCAAATGTGCAGGTGGTGTCTCGTGGTAAATGGTAACGAACCCGGATCAGAACAAATAACTGTTACCTATGGATTAGTTGCTCATTGTAACATTAAGTGAGCTTTACTACCAATTCTTTGGCCGTTGGTATTCAATCGATTCTTAATAATAATAATTATAAACATGAATAGTTCAGGAGCTCTAGCACCATGAAATCGATAACTTTACGAATCGGATCGGTAGGTGTAACTTCCGATGATTTTATATCGATGTTCTGGGTACGCTTTCACTGTTGACAGCGGAACCAATATTGATGGGGAATAAATAAAAAATCAGTATACGCTAGCGACCTTGAAGGTATTTTCTATTAATTGACACTATGAAATGTCAGACGCCAAGCAATTACGTAAAAATATTAATAAATTGGCAACGTTGAATTGAAATATTAACCTAAATATGCATTGGCAGTCTGCATTCACTTTTATTATTTATTTAGAGGTATTTATTCAAATTTTAACAAAAAAATTTCTCGTAGATCGAACAGAATAAATTGATTGTGTGTTAGATACGCAAATGTAAATGGTAGAACAAGTCTGGGGGACGCCTGAGGAAGATATTGTATGATCAAGTGAATCAGATACTCAAGTCGGGCCATGTCAAGAGTCGAAATTATAGAAGAGTATGTGTTGGTGCCTAGCATTGCTCATTTACCTTTATTTTTTCCAACTTTTAATTTCTACCTACCAATCCTACCCACCTACCCACAAATCATACCTACCCATGTCGACCAGACAGTTTAGTTACAAATTATCCACTGTTCTGTCAACACATATGTTGAATACGGAGCTCTTGTACCGAACATTTTAAAGTGAAACTCATAAGTGAATGTTTTGTGTGGAAATATTACAGCCGTGCTGTGTGCAAAATATTACTCTAATAAATGTTTTGTGAAAACTCAAAAAGAAGAACCAGCGGAGCAAATCAGATAAGCGAAGGGAGAAAATCTGCGGGTAAGTCGGCAATCCCCAAATTTTTCCTTCCCTTCCGCTTTGCGGGTACATGTTGAAACCCCAACAGTATGTACGAATGTGAATGAGGCAAAGAGTGTGTGCCAATACCAAGTAGTTTAGCGGTCCGTCCTCTCTGCCTACCCCTGCGGGAAACGGCGGAGTGATGGTTAGTTAAGTAGTTAGTCTTAAATATAGCTTGACGATAAATAGTCTTACATGCATTATTTAAGACTGTGGATCACGTATACAAGTTCCTTCATTTCTATGAGCTTCATTAGTTCAATACGTTCATTAAATAAGCCAGTAATTTTGCATAAAGAACAATATAATTTAAAAATATGTATAGATATAGTTGACCGAAACTTATCTGATACGGAGGCCGCGCTAAAATTTATCAAATTTATTAGATTTAAATTTAGGAGGCTTAATTCAATATACCTAATACTAAATAATTATTTAAACATTTCCAAATATTGATTTCCTTTCTTGAACAGATGTGTCCAGGCCGCATATTTACAAAACCTATACCGTTTTAGTCGCGTCGACTAGCAGGGAAAACAATATGTTTTGTAAAATTCTTGCAAAATGTATGTATCAAACGGCTACATTATGTCGTAAGGTACAATTAACGCGGTACCCATTCCCGCCTCAATTTGCGAGGCGGGAATGGGTACCGCTGCACCGGGAACCATTTATTGGATAACCAATACCCCTGTCATAGATCATGGGGTGAGGATTGTCTCGATCTGGCGGCGCGGCGCGGCGTATGACTTGGACTCACTGAACCCTAAATTCTTACCCACCTCTCATACATTTCCTTCCCAGAACTTTCTCTCCTTCGTTTCCTTAAAAAGACCCTCCATACAGTATCCTCACAGATGACAGAGAAATGATTTTTCTTAGGCCTCCTTTGTGGAGCTAATGTAAAAAAATTACGATTATTTTTTTTTTAAATAAAATTTATCATGATACAAATTGCTCCAGCTCATGTCAATAGACAAACTGACATTTGCCACAGATTTTCAATATTTCATAATTTGGTAAAGAAATCAGATAAACACGGCATGGGTGCTTGTGATTAGATAATTTTAATACTAATTTCGGTTGTGTTTCTGCCTGTTTGATTATAACTTCGGTTCAATGAAATCTATATCTTTTAAGCGAATTTTATGTAGCATTTTCAAAATGAAAATTGTTTTTTGTATTTATTTATCAAGACTATTTTAAAAAAATGCAAAGATAAGTAGTTTATTTACAGTCCTCCTCACTAGGAATTCCTGTTTCGAAGCGGACTGTAGGTAGATGTATTGGTGTTACATCGTGATTTCCTCATCCTCATGTTTGTTGAATATGTTAATTTCCTCATCTTCATTTTCATCGATTTCTTCATCTTCATGTTTGCTTATCCACATTTTTAATTTGTTTTTAAACTTGATTATCTCCATGGAGTTTTTAATTTCATTTGGAAGGGCATTATATAATTTTATTTAAAATTAATGATTTTTCTGGCCAAAATATGCATTTCATTTTGGGATGTTCAATAGATTTGAGGTTTTCGTCATTGTAGTGGGTGTGTTGGTTAATAAGATATTCGTTTTTTTCTTTTTTGAGTAAAGCAATATTAAGTAGTGAATTATTGAAAACATTAAAGTTTATAAAATTTTGTTTTGACGGAGTTCTTATGGACACCTATAGATAATTGTTATAATTATTTTTGTATTTTAACTAGCTACTTCTTTTGGGTGTTTGAGGCAGATCTCTATTTATTAATCCCATATTCTATACGTTTTTGACAAAGAGCATAATACACTTTATACAGATTATTTTTACTTAGCATATTGCGTATTACTTTTCTAAAGAAGTATATGTGCTTCGTGAGTTTGTCTGTAATGATATTTATGTGCGAGTCCCATCAAAGATTTTCATCAATTTTAATGCCGATATTTTATGATTTTTATTTATTTATTTATTTGTACACGCCCAATTAGGGCTTTTACACATGATAAAATTAAAAATACATTTGACATAATCAAAGAATTAAAGAGATATAGCAATTAAAATAAGTACCAAGTATTAAAATTTTAACTTAAAAACAACAAACAGAGTAAAATATAGGATGCACATTCGTATAAATTTCGATACATATTGAAAATTTATAAACATTTAAAAGCTATCAAGATAGACATACAGATTTATTAACAATGTTTTTATAGGCTGATAGACAATATAGACATTCAGTACCGTTGGGGTTCATGTAATTTATTTAAAATCAGTATGTTTTTATCCATATTTTTATTTTACATATATAATAGTCGAATAAAACCTTTTTCATTTACTCTAACTATGAAATACTAACTTTATATTTTATATGTTTTTTTTTTTTTTAAGTCTATTTTATACTTTGTGTACTTAGAAATATAGTATTTTGTTTTTAATATTACCCACACTCAGGCAGTGCCTTAGTGGGTTTTCATTTCTTGTTTATACTATATGTTATTATGTTTTATGTTATAATATACTATTAATTTTCTATTATACATTATATGTAAAAAGAAATGAGAATAAATAAAGTAAAAAAAAAAATAATAATAATTTTAGAGTGTGTTATAGTGGGGAAGTGGCATGATTGCCACTAATTAAGTTTTAAGGTTTCCCCTGAAACTCGCGTAATTTGTGGCGTACTCATCGGTTGGCTGTTCTGTGGCCGTTGTAGAAAACGTCAAATATTGAGATCGCTTAAGCCATTTTTTGCAGAAGGACAAACCCGAAAAAAAAATTAAATTACTGTGTCGACGGCAAAAATTATTATTTTTCCTCGTGTGTAATACCAATATCAGTGATATCAAAAATAATGAAGGTCCTAAAACACTTCCTTGAGGTACACCTTGTTCGGAGAACTCAGACAAACGATAAAGTCAAAGATATTCAAATACAAAATATATATTTCAATATCTTTGGATAAAGTACTTACCTATTATATAATATTTTCAACAGAAAATTGCCATTTTCAATATTGAATATCCTCATTGATTTATTATAATTATATAGTCCCCGCGCACTGCTACTCGCCTGATAATATTGGAACGCGTTTTAATGAGATCCCCTGATTTTTCACAAATCTACGCTGGTTTATATATATATATATATATAAATATATATATGTGACCGGTCAGTGGTTGAGTGGGCATAGCGCTTGGGTCCCACCCGGGCGTCGCATGTTCGATTCCTCCACCACAACACAAGCAACATTTTCGGCTTTCTGTGGTGGTAGTAGGAGATTTTCAAACATTGTTGGGTTATTCGTAACCCGGGAATGTTTGTCTTTCTTTCAAAAATTAATAAAAAAAATGAATCCCTGTTTCCCTTGGTCACACCATAACTTCAGAATGACTTTACCTATTTCATTCATCCTTTTTTAAAGTTTTCTAATACTTTGTAGAAGGTTCTTACGGAAAGAAAAATTAAGATGATTGCGCAGAAAAATGAATAATTTCAGAAAACTTAACGACTATTTTAACTTCGCACGTTTAACAGTTCGCGTTTTTGATGAAATTGAAGTAAGCAGGCAGCTGTTTCTTTTTGGATGGATTGTTCTTATAATATACAAAATGAATATTTGTAATACACGAAAAATGAAAAATTGAATAAAAAAATTGTAATAGGTGGCACGCGAGCTGTTTGAAAATTGAATGTACTGGGACCTGTGACTGAATATATAGGCGGAGCAAAATTCATAACAAAATTGCACCACTAACTCAAATTCGGCATTCTTTTAGAGACTATAGACAGTTCCTTTATGAGTAGGTATAGTATATAAGACCTTCCTGATGTTGATCAGGAATCAGAAAAGTGGCATGCCAGCCCACGTCTTTCTCTGTCGTACATATGTTTTACACATCTTTCTCTTTCACTTACGTACAGTCAAAGTCAGTAACTGCATCGTACCATGTTCAGGCCGGTCTTAAAGTTTGACGCATACTTTTGGTACTGTTAGGATACTCGTACCTTGATCGTAGGTACCTACAAAAGAGATTGAACTTTTCAAAATTGGAACCGATGGATGCGTTGTTAGGTTAAATGGAATCTTTTCAAATCCAGAATATCTTCCGAAAATATATTAATGCTTATTGTATTTTAATTATATATTTAAAATGTTTGAATATATGACTTAATTTGCACATCATTAATTTTTAAAGGTGGAACTGAGCAAATCAAGTTAACGCATTCAAAAGGTTATCAGTTATCAGTAAACCACTAATAATTATTTTGATTGAGCGTAGCGACGCGACGCGATGTCCAGTTTTAACTCCACCATTTGGCAATACATCTGTTGGTAAATTTGTTAGGTTCCGGTTCATGATGGTTTGTTTGCCGTTTGGCCGTTTGGTCGTTTGGCCGTTTTAATGATTCAGTGAACAGTCTCCTTTTCTGTAGTGTTATAAAGCGCCTGACAACCTCAGCGGCCAGACATCTAGCGGATTTAGGATCGAATCCTACGAAATCCAAAAAAAAAAAAAATTTATTTGTGTAAAATCTAAAAAAAAAAAATTGGGAGGCGGGTATGAGTACCGCCTCCCCGGTAACTATTTATTGGATAACGAACACCTCTGCCACAGGTCGCCCGAAGTGAGTCGCTACGTTTGGAGACTTAGCAGGGGTGCCCAGGTTCATGGGGTGAGGTTTGTCCAGGTCTTGACGGCGGATGCGTCTGCCCACCTGTTGCGTGGCGGGCCAGAGAGAGACTGGTTGAGGAAGGCCTTTTGACCTTTCTATCGGACTATCTTGACCCATCGCCTTGCACAGCAGTTGGACGGATGGATTCATACATCCGTCACTCCTGGATACACGGATCCCAAGATTCCTACCCATCCCTCATACCCTTTTCCTTCCCAGATCTTTCCTAACTATGATAATCTAGTCTCCTTCAACGGAAGCATTCTTCCGAACAGGACCTCCATTGATATGCTTGGTGTAACTCTAAGTGACCAGCTCAGGTATGGGGGCTCCATCGAAACCAGAGTTGAGTTAGCCTCTCAGAAACTGGGCGTACTGTACAGGGCCCGCAGATAATTTAATAGTACACAACTGCTAATCCTGTACAAATCGCAAGTGCACCCCACGGTTGAATTTGGTAGCCACCTCTGGTTTGGAGCTCCAAAATACCTTAAAAAAACCCTTGACTCTGTGCAGAAACGGGCGGTCCGTTTGATAGATTCTCCCATCTTAACAGATGGATTGCAATCTTTAGAGCACAGGCGTCAGGTGGGAATGCTGTCCTTGTTCTACCGGTATTACAATGGAAGATGCTCCGAGGAACTAGCGTCATTGATCCCCTCGGCACCGGTGCGTAGTCGGGAAACACGCCAAACACGCGCCCAACATTTGTACACGGTTGACATTAGTCACATGAGAACGGGTCGTTTTTACGACTCGTTCTTGAGTTCAACAGCTCAGCTGTGGAACGATTTACCGGCCTCTGGGTTTCCTCCCTCCTACAACATGGGTCTCTTCAAGACCCATGTTCACTCCTTCCTTTCCACAAAAAGACCCTCCACACAGCATCCTCAAGACGACGTAGGCCCTGATGGAAATTATACTCCTCAGGGACTCCTGTGTGGAGCTAATGTTAAAATCAATCTTCAAACCACTTTAAAATAGACAGGCTAATAAAACCCAAAAGAAAGCGACATCTAGCGACTCCGAAGAAGAAAACATAAATACTAATAAGATGACCAAATGTATGAGAAAAGGTGCACTGGAATTCGAGTGCGGTGCTTCGTAGCCTATCGGTCTCCTCTTTGTGCTGTGCTTCGTAGCCTCCCACTCTTGTCTACTTTCACTTCGACCGCGTGTGAATTGCACACTGATTATTTAAAAATTTATTTTCGTTTTAAATTATGATATCTATCCTAAAATCTCTATTGGCCTTCATTTAATAATTTAAAACACAAATAAATTAAATAGCACAAATGCGTTCTAGATATTTGGTATACCTTTTGATTACGTAAATAATTTTAAAGTTTGATTGGGTATTTCGGCCTCAAATCCAAAATTAAGATTTGTATGAAACGGGCCGCGCATCTGTTCCCCTTTAAATATCAATTTAGCTGTAAAGGGAAAGATGAGACTCCACATTCATATCTCTACACAATACTACACATTATAAATTAAAGTCCTCTGCGTCTGTCTGTCTGTTCGCGATAAACTCAAAAACTACTGAACGGATTTTCATGCGGTTTTCATCAGTGATTCATGGAGAAGGTTTAGGTATATAATTTGTCAAGGTTTTGTATAAATTGGTTGAAATGTAAAGGAGGGTGTCTGTATTTGGTGGATGAGCGGGCTGTGTGGATTCGATAACTAACTAACTAACTACCCATCACGCCGTTTCCCTGCATGGCACAATGGTTTTACTAGTATGGGTGCATCGGAATTAAATCGAAATTTCAAATTGCAGGGACCATAAAATTTTCTTTCTGTATCTTGACATTACATACCAGCGCATCTTTTCCCATACCACCGAACTCAGCAAAACGTTTCGTCGCTGCGTAACACGTCAGCAAAGTTTGACTTCCCGAGCAGTCAGGACTTTTGTGTGAAAATGCAACGTTTATTATATAACATTTAGGGACTGTTTACTTTTTACACCACTTGCTGGCAAACTTTTTTCTACATGAATTCAATACCTTCAGGTGTGTACTAAAGATATTAAGTTTTTGTTTTTCATTTCCTAATTTGAAAAATTTTGGGAAATATTTAAAAAAAACATCTAGTGAATATATTTAAAAAAATACGATGATTTTTGGAACAGTTAAGGTTTTAGTTTGATATTTCCTAATATTTCGTAAATGTGCTAATGTACCTTTATAGCTGACCTATTTTAGTATCATATTAAGAAAAAAATCTTGCGAATTTTGGGTCTCTACAGCCCAGTAATTTTTACATAATTTGCTTAAATAAATATTATTTTTGACACAGGTTCGTTTTCAAAGGATTTGTTCTTAAGATAAAAGGAGTTATTTGATATAGTGATGAACTCGAAGTGCCAACTGATAGAAAAACGATTTTTATATAAAAAAATCTTATTAATTGCCCCAAAGAAGGCTGTAAAAAAATTGCGGGCTTCAAATTTTGCTTTAAAACAAGATGGACAATTGCTTATCGAAATGAAGCTAGATTTTTGATTGGAAATAAAAATGGCTTGAGACTCCGATTCGTTTTACATTATATGAGATTTCTCTTGAAAAACAGCACAGTCGCGGTCGCCCGGAAATACAATTTGAACACTGTTCTGACCGATCCAAACGCTTATAAACCAAAGATCTTCGGAAAAGTTCACCTCTATCTCATTTGGCGTTTGCAACGAAAACCTTTGGACCATCTGGACAACCGATTGCATCTAAATTGGTAGGAAATATTATTCGTTCACCTAGGAGCGCATCTATGTACAGAAAAGCGTTTAAGGTATTTGACGATAATCGCTCTCGACGGATGTCTGAGGAGGAAGCCCT
The DNA here is from genome assembly GCA_917563855.2 of Limnephilus lunatus. Lineage (NCBI taxonomy): Eukaryota > Metazoa > Arthropoda > Insecta > Trichoptera > Limnephilidae > Limnephilus > Limnephilus lunatus. Next base: position 5,474,056 of record OU830599.1, read on the forward strand.
CTCAACCATGGTGGAAGCCAAGCTTACGAAGCACCAGTACAATGTCATAAGATCCAGAAAGGTTTCCGCCGTACAATATAGTACTTGAGGCAAAAAGGCATGCTATCCAAAAAAAAAGATATAACAATCGCTCCTACGTCTGCAGAAGTAACAAAGAAACAAAGATTTTAAAAAATATCGCGAGAACTATTATAGAAAATGCTCTCGTGAAAAATATAATGAGGATGTTTTTAATTTAATGTTAGTTACATCTGACCCTGTCATAACTAGTTACAGGCAACTACCAAAAAAACAATCTAATCGTTTTTCTAAGGAAGTTTTTGATTTAATAATTCCTTCGGACATTCATTCTTCAAATACCTATCTTTAAAACCGACGATGATGATGATTGTTTATCGTCCGTTTCAGAATATTAAAAAGTAAAATTGAACGTTACTCGGCCGTTATTTTTGCATGGATATGGACATAAATATTTTTTAATTTTATTTTATTATTTTCAATTTTATATTTTTATTAATAAAATACAGAAATCGCAGTAAAACTTAATAAAACCGATTTTTTTTTTAACCCACACCGAAATAAAATATGACTTTTTTCCTGTAAACCCTCCCTGTGAATTGATTCCGACTTTTGGGGTATTTGGAACCACTGTGCATGAGTAGGCAGAGAGGACGGACCGCCAAACTTGTCTTGGCACACATTCCTTGCTTCGTTTACATTCATTCAACGTCTCATACATGCTCTTCTATTATTCTGACTCTTGACATGGCCCGACTCAAGTAGCTGATTCACTTAGTCGTGCCATGAATTTCTTGAGCGTCCCCGACCTCTTCTACCATTCACATTTGCGTCATATATTCTCCTTACACTCCTTTCCTCGTTCATTCGCTCTACATGCCCAAACCATCGAAGCGCCCCTTTCATAATTTTACAAATTACGCTTAGGTACATCAGCCTAGCATTCTATGCGAATGTTCACGTTTCTCACACGATTGTACATGGTTTTACCACACATTCGCCTCAGGGATCTCATTTCTACAGCATTTGGTCTACTTTCATCCTTCCTCTGCCGGTTCCATGCCTCACTGCCATACATCAGGGTAGGTACCAGTATTCCATTATGGAAGGCTAGCTTCTCTTCTTTGGACAGCTTTTGTTTGTACCAACGGCGTTCAGTCCTCCATTAATAGAGTTACCTGCATTCATCCTTCTTTCAATATTTTTATCAGCCTTCCCATATCTCGTAAATATACTTCCCAAATAAACAAACTTATCCACCTGCTCCAAATATTCATCATTCACAACTATGTTGCAGATTGTTTTCGTACTCTCTCTTTCGAATACAATGAGTTTAGACTTACTTACATTCATCATTATTCATTCTTCATACATACTTCCTCCTAGACACGAGAGGCTGGATTTGATTTCTATGCAAATTAACAGATGGCGGTGTGAGTTAATTTATCGTGATTATATCCAGTTAATGGCGTTGTGTTTCGTTAGCCATAGTAACGCGCGCCCGGGTCATCTAGTTAGTAAATAATGATAAATAAATATACTTGCGTAACATTATTTAAATTGCAATAACGATCAGAAATAATTATCGAACATAATAGATTGATAATAAATAAATAAAAGTCTCAATGACACTCAATGTGACACCAATGCACCATTGTCAATAATTTCGTGTCGCAATGTCACGGCGTAACACCCAATTCTAGTTTAATACTCCTAGAAACAAACCTAATGAATTGAAACCAGTTGAATGAAAGAAAACCACAACTGTTTTTAGGATATCGGGTTTTAGTTGTTATTGTACAAGATTGTTGACAGGGAAGACTTGTAGACAAATGATTTGTTATACAGATTACAGTCTGTGTTGCGTTCTTGTGTCTTATGTTTGTGTTATTACAGATGGCAGTGTTGCCAGATGCACGGTTTTTACCATATTTTCGTGGTTTTTGGGTCATTTACACCTCGAGGGTTTTGTAAAAAAACATGTCTAACAAGACATGGATTTTTATTGTGTACCACATGATGTAATCACATCTCACTCAGAAGTACATACCTATACCAATAATATGTACTTTTGAGTGAGATCAACCTTAAGAGAGTGGCATTTCACACCCCTTTGAGAAGTCATTAAAGTGATAATATTTTTTTTTAATTTCCCATAACCTAACCTAACGTGACCTATTTTTTTTATTCAAGTTTTTTTTATTCACTTTTAATGACTTTTCAACGGTGTGACGAAGTTGCACATTGTTGAGTTGTCTGGTCGCCGATTTTTCAGCACGGGTCTCGTGAGGGAAATTCTGAATTCAGGAATGTAATTTTTGAACTTCAGTGCAGCGTAGGATCAGATTGTCTCTATCTAATTATTATATTTGTCAATAAATTAATAATAATATTTCTTATTACGAAATATCTTCAAATATTATTTTCTAATATATATTCTCGTCTTCAATTTACTTGCATTATCTTCTGCTATGTTTTTCTATCTTGCTTGTTTCTATCACTTATATTAAGCTAGCACAGACGAGAGGTTTTTAACCTCATAATATAATATGCAAATACAGGCAGAGCCCACATTTATTATGAGGTTTTATATATATATATATATTTTAATCAGTGTAATAAATAAATAACAAAAAATTAAGAACTGCGAAAAAATTAAGAACTGGTGGCGCATATACGCTCCCCACGAATTTCGCTGACAAGTCCCCTCCCGGAGATTAAATATACATTATTTTACTAATCAAAAGCAAAACAAATCTTAATCAAAATAAAGCTAACGAACAAGCCACGAACTACAGGTAATCAAACATTGAGATGTAATGTGGACGTAGCAATTCCAGAGGACTATAATCGTGTCTCAATTTACATTCCAGTTGAGATATTTCTATCTATAAATAATTTGGAGTAAAGATTCTTGATTAGTATTTTTTTTAAATCTCTTTTTTATTCTGTTTTGTAAAAGGGATTACCGTAAACTTTAGTCTTTCTTGCTCTTGTACAGTTAGTGTTGCAGTAAGGCATAATCGCATAGGGAACCATCTATATATCTATAAGAATAATCTGTATCCGATAGTAACAACACAAAAAATTATCGTTAAAGTTATTATTAAAAAACCAAGATTTTTTCCAACAAGCGAACTTTTTGAAAAATTTAAGGTCCTACCGGTTTCAAAACTATTTTAAAAAATGCTATTTTAAAAGTTTTTAAAGAATCTGAAGTGTCCTCAACACGAAGTATAAGACCTAGAACATCTGGAAATATATATGTACCTAGATGCAACACGACAGCTGCACAACACCATTATGAATATGTAGGCCTAAAGCTATTTAACGATTTACTTGATACAATAAAAAGTGGGAAAAACTATTTTAAATTTAAAAATATATTTAAAAATGTATTTTTTACAGATAAGCAACAGATTGACTTATAATGTTTGATATTCTATTTCTATAATTATAAGTATTTTTCTAATTGTAAAATATTTTTTAATATTTTACAGTATTTTTGAAAGTATTCTTTTTCCATTTTTGTAACTATACATATTATCTATAAGCAGTTCTAAATATATAACATAACTACATAGACTAGCTCCCCAGTTAGACCCGAAAATATTTCTCTACTAATAATAATAATAATAGCCTTTATTGAGACAGTAAATTACATTACATTATTTATAATATTTATAACACTTATCATGCATCGAATCCCTGTCTGTATGTCACTGGTTGGCAAAGGCCTCCTCCAACTGTCGCCATTTCTCTCTATCATTAGCTACTCTTGTCCATGTACCACCTGCTTGGCTTTGATGTCGTCAACCCACCGTCTAAATGGTCTAACTAATTAGGTAACCCAAAAACTGATAAATCATATATAAAATATTAATATTGTGAATATTTACTTTAATTTTTCTAAATAAAATAAAAAATGAATATTTTGAATCATAAAGCAATACCACCAAGGGCACCATACCACCGGAAGTACACTGATGTGTTGGCGCAAATTCAAAAGTAATTCCGCATGTAGACATATATACCTGTTCGTCAAGTAACTCAATCTATATGTCTATATAAAGAAATAAATTTAAATAAAATTCAAGCAAGATTGACTTCATTCATCCATATTACACGCGGGACTAACGCGCAGGTAACCAAACATAGTATTTTTGATAATAACAACCGTAAAAGCTTTTTTTCAAATTCATAGCCTCCTTTTCAGTACAAAAATTCTGGAACTAACTACCATACGTATTCCTTTTTGCCTAGAATACTAATGGATGGAAATAATTATACCAAGTCAATGAACATCTTCAATTTATCACTAAAAAATAAAAAATGTTATTACCGAGGCAGATCAGCTATGTGTAATAAATACTGTATAATTTTTATTATTCATATGTGTAAACGCCCCCTAAAAAGCGTTAACGAATGAATAAATACTGAAATAAATTTTAAAACGTAACTGCCCAAGGTTCGTAGAAAATGCAACTTAATGCAACTAACTTTAACAAAGTTAGCTCATCAAGGGAGTAGTGCGGTGATTGGCTAAAAAGCTAAAAATTCGTGACGTAGCTTGAAGTCCATGTTCCATTGGGAGATTTGAATTAACTGCAAAACTAGTGGCAGTGTTTTATTTCAAGCTACGTCACGCGTTCGAAATTTCGAAAGCAACCCGACGAGTTTTTTTTTTCTAAAAAGGCCCGTATGAGCTAACCATGTCAAACGCATTTTCTACGAACCCTGATAGCCTATCAAATATTTTCCTAAAATACTACCAATCTACGTGCACGTACAACACCTGTCATTACAAAAAGGAACAATATTTGAAAAATCGACAAAGTATGAAAATAACGCCTTGAAAATATCACTAATAAAAAGAAGCCAAAGAAAAATATTAACAGAATTTGCCTCTACTTGAGAATCCAGACATTTTTAGCTGTGTTTACATCGCCTTAGGCCTTACATACTAACTTGATAGAAGTAGAAGACGAGAGGCCGTGTATAGAAGAATATTTGCACGTAGCGAGGGTTGGGGTGCTGACTTGTAATCTATCCCACAAATTGTTTACTCAAAATGTACTTTCGCCTCAGGTCTTTAATAATCTTGGTTCCACCCTCTACTCCATGTTTTTTTAAGCAGCAGAAAATACTGAAAATATTTCTGAATAAATTTTAAATCGCTCAAATAAATACTGTGACTCTCCAAAGATATGAGTTTTTCGGGTGTACACTTCTGAAATACAAATAGGCCAATCGTCAAAGTTAACAAGCAAGGGGAATGGTTAGAGTACTCACTAAAATAAAATTTCCAAGAGTTCAGTTGAACATAAGTTAGAATTTCAAATATGTCAATTAATTGTTTCCTTCCTTAAGAGCGCATAACCAGCCAGCGGACGAAAATCCACATTTCGTCGAAAGATGTTCTTACGATCGTACAAGGCGGTTCCAATGAGAAAGATAAGGTATTCTCCGTACCAGCTTTTTAAAATTATAACTCAATATCGATTTTACTTCATTCCAAAGTTGCTTTAATTTATACCTGCATCCAAAAATGCTGAAAGGCGTGACGATAAAACTATTAAAATTATGTACTTTTTGTAATTATTTTTTGATCATAAGTATTTATCATTTTTCAATAATGTCTTAGCAAAATTAGAATGTAAAAAAAATCTGAAATTTATTAGTCTGTAAGTGCGCAAATAAATGCACAAACGGACCAATTTTCGCCAAGAAACACATGTACTTATATATTTTTTAATAATTTTATTTAAACTAAAATTAAAATTCTGTTACATACGTTTACCAGATAATATATTGATTTATTTTACTGCATGATTATATGATTTGAAATGGGTGTTGTATAATACATGTACTTTTTTGAAAATTTAACAAATCCGCCAACGACCTATGGTATAACTTTATTATACTAAAAATTATGATTTTTTCTGAAAATTTAAAACATACGTTTACTAGATTAAAGAACAATCTTTCAAAACCAATTTATATTTTTATGTGGAAAAGAGTCAATACGTCTAAACACTGATTTAAAAATGACATATTTCTGGTGTTCTCTGGTAATACACTCTTAACCATTCGTTTCTTTCTTTTACCAATCGGTTGGTCGATAGCGGGTTTTTAATTAAAAAGAACCGTCAGTATCTTCACAATTATCATTATTATTAGGTACTAACGGAATCTGAACTATCAAATTCTACCGAAGTAAGCTGTCAGAAGACATTTAACATCTACACATAACGCTTGTACCACCCTCCGAATGCAATGTCAACTATGTAATTGTTTTTTCGGAGATCATTTAACTATTTCTAAATCTTTTGCATCATGATTTTTTGTGATAAATTCGTACAAACATCAGCACTTCCAAAGTCGGCATAGAAAGAGGTAGGTATTAACAAATGTGAACATTGACTGTTTTAGCATAATTTGGCATAATTATGTCAATATATATTTTGACATTTCTATTTTACCTACGCGCGTATCTGAATCGGGCTCTGTTAGTAGTTTGTATCTTTTAGGAACGAATGTTTACACATTTGAAAAACTTTTGCAGCCTCGTGAGTTACTGGAAAAAAAAGTTTTTGTACTTTTGATAATAAAATAACAGTTTTTGTACTTTTAATAATAAAAGAACAAAACCATATCCTAGAATTAGAGTTTCGTGCTATTCTAGGTAGGTATATGAGGGAATATACGTTCCTCTTTCCATGCTTGCTTTCAACAACTGAGAAGTCCGCCGAAAAACGTTTTTAGGTAAACATTTCTTAAAATTAATCTCTGGAACTATACTTAACTTAATCCACTGAAGAAGGTTAAACTTACACTGCCTAACTAATATGCTCGTGGGAGATCCCATGCATTTTTTTATGCTAGGATTTGCGAGGACTTCTGCCTATCAGAACGCGCCATTCAATAGAGTGACTCATTGTCCATTGACATTATCAAAACTTTAGCAACCATCTTTAATGCATGTTAAAAACAGTAAAACCGCCCTCATGACTATTTTTCATTTACTCAACCATTATAATATGTTCTAACTTTGTAATTTTCTCTGTAATATATTGGTATTTGTCTGTTTTACGGAGACCATGAAAAAACATATTTGTATTTGAACGAGAATTATTTCTTATGAATGTATAAATCAGTGACTTACGTATACTTCTCCTTGTTACAGTCAAAAGAACTACAATAGCCCGTGGAACTGGACCACAGTGACGGTGAACGGGGACTGACCCAGTGAGCCCCCCCAGCGCCGCTGGTGAGGGGGGGGCCCGCTTGCTTCCACGGTGACCTGCCCGGTGACCTGCCCGGTGACCTTTCCGGTGACCTTTCCGGTGAACTCCACGCTGAACTCCTCGATGACCTGCGCCGCGACTGCAGCGCAGCTCTTCACAGACACCTGCCGCGATGAACCGCACGGTTCATAAAATAGTATTTTTGTCATACATTAATATCAATGTTTACCTCAGTGAAACACCCATTGCTTTTAATGGTATCCTCGGTGAATCATTCTTTGATTTTAATGATCACCTCAGTGAAACAAAAATTGACTTCAATGATAACCTCAGTGAATCAAACGTTTACTTCAATGATCACCTCAGTGTTTCAGACAGCGATTTTGAGAACCACGTCAGATAATTAAACATCGAGTTCAATTATCACCTCAGTGAACCACACTTTGATTTCAATGAGCAACTCAGTGAATCACCCAGTGATTGTCACATCGAAACACCAAGTGTTGCAGAGCCACAATGGATTAATCTGTGAATTAAAGTGGCTAGGGCTCTCCCAATGATCACCTCGATGTATTACCCAGTAACCGTCACAGCGAACTACCTGGTGAATTGAACGGTGAACTTCGCTGTGAACCAGTGAAGTGAAACAAGGACTCTTAAGGGACTGTAAGGATTGCATTACGCTTCTATATGTATTATGTAATTTATGAATTGCAATAATTCTATAAATAATATTGTAATATAGTAATAAGTACCTAAGTGAAATTTAGTGCGGGTTGCATCCCGCGTTAGTCCTACCGATGTACAATGTACAGTAACCCTCGAGTGTACAGTAAACCCGAGTGTACGGATGATTTTATCACTAGTACACAATATATTTTTATATCATACCGCTGTCTATTGTTGTCTGTTGTCCCGAGAAGTTTGGTTGGATATAGTCGGTCAAATGGTTGGTCTAATGATTGATTTGATTGTTTGACGGTTTGATGGTCGGAAGTGTGCAATGTAGGGAAAGGTTTACCCATTAGGTGTATATTTGTACAAATATCACAAACGATTTTAGGATCGAATAACTTTTTACGTATTTTTTTTAAATAATCGTATCTATAGATACACTATATATACTGTGCGAAGTTTTGTTGGTACGGGGTGTGTTACTTTTCACAACTATTCTTCCAGGGTTATTACAACCTTACCATTGTTAGCATAATTGTATAAAAATAAAGGAATGCTATAAACTTAATATTATACTCGCAAGTGTGTCAGGCTTCGGTTGTTGATTGATTGATACGATAGGAATTCAAAAAGATTATAATTATTTTCTAAAGTGGACCCAAAAAAGGACCTTGCGGGACTCCTAATTAATTTTTTTTTTTAAATTCCATTTTCAATTGATACAAAGCATGGAACAATAATGCATATAGCTCTTCTTGCACATTATGAATGATTTCTGTGTCGCTTTCAGAGAGCTACTTTAAATAACCATGCAAAAGAACGCACGGAGGGAGATGGATGAAGCGTGTACTAAAATCCTATATATTTCTAATACCGCTCCAATGGGCACGTACATAAGATTCCATGAATACGAATACATTATGTATGAGCGAACTGTCGTATTATTTACCCAATGTTAGCAGTATTTACTCTGGCCATAATACAACCACACCCATCCAACTCTCAACTTTGCATTAAATTATAGTCAAAAGCTAAATACCATGCATACACTTCATAACACCAATATGCTAATTACACAACAAACAAACCACAAAACACATTCAAGTTTTAATTGCAATAGTTTAATTAGCATCTAGCAAAAACAGACTTATCCATACCTTTTTCTCACCATAATATTTAAATTATCTTGGTGAAACCATCAAAAGCATGACCTTTGTAGTGAAGCAGTAAAAACGATGACTCTTGGTTACAAGTTTATGGGTTCAATTCTCGTTCACAACAAAAAGTTCGCATAATTCAAGGTTTTTATTTTTTTAAATGCCATAAACATGAGCATCGTGGTTCAGTCTAGTATTTCACTTCTCTTTTTTAATCTTTCGACTATCATCAGAAACATTTTTAAAAATGTTGTAAAAATGGCGTGTAACGTTCTGTACATTGAGTTCGAGCGAGGGATGTCATGAAGGGGGGAGGAGCTAGGGTAGAGTCAGATGTTTCTGGCATTTTAATACTGGGCTTCTAACCCCTCGCGCTGCAGGCGACAGGCGTCCCTCAAGGCCCTTCCATAGGACCTGCTTTCGCGTGTCGCTCCCACAGAAATGCTGGGGAGAAATTCTTTAATATGTTATGCTCTGAAATATTTAATAAGCACACCCTTAAATTCCTCCCCCCACCTGAACATTAAAATCGCTTCCCATTTCGATCGATAAGACGAGTTCAATGTAGTTCGCATAATTTATGCGGCCGGAATAGAATACCAATAAATAACGTGCATACCTACGTCCAAATGATTAAAGGAAAGTCATGTTTTAAACATTACTGTGTAACAATTAAACTACCATAAGTACTGCAGTGGAATACGGAATATTAAATTTGTGCTCTGACGTCCTGAAAAATGTACAGTTTTTTTTATGACGTGAATTCCATAGTCAATTCAACGTAGTCAAAGCTCGTGACGTCATTTACATCATGACCCAGGGAGCTTCATAAAATTGATTTTATGATATAAAAGAAGACAATACGTCATACATTGTGGTTTGTTTTTTTTTAATTCAAAAACCTGGCAAAGCCGGGCAGTAAGACCAGCAGTGTGTAAAGTCAGAAAAAAACGGGTGAAATAATATATTTTAAACTTTTCAAAATTTTATTAAGCCCGCATTATTTGAAACATTCGTCCTAGCTCTAACTGGTAACCCGTAGAAGTCAAAACAGTGTAAGTATATTACTAGTATATAACTCACGAATGCCAAGAATATCCAAATAACTTTGCATAAGTATTTTTTAAACAAAATTATTCAGTTTTACTCTCAAATTTATGCGGTCCGGGTTGACATCGATGATGAATCCCCATTCCCATGCATTATGTATGAAATATATGTTATTATGTTGGCTCCTCCATACATTAGCATATCCTTGAGCCGAGCAAACAGTCTGCTCCATGCCTTAGTGTGACTGAACACATAAAGCCTGAAACTAGTACTTATACATAATATTATAGTCCGTCCTCGACATACTTACTCGTTTAAACCTAATTCACTTTTTTGTTTTAATGGTGCATGGGCCTTGTGTAATGCGTTCAAATTATTGGGCCTCTCAGTGTAATAAACAACTGTTTTTTTTTTAATGAGTGGTAATCCATCTTTAGCTACGTTTCGATCAGTTTTGTACAGTATCAAGAATGGTGTGTTCCACAAAATTTTGTTGAGGATTCAAACATCATCTCGGGATATTATTTGGTCTAATCTGCACATGTTCTCCACCGGGTCATTCACTTACAGTTACCATTCACTTACAGTTCTCATACTCTTCGCGTATTTCCATCTTGCTACAGTCTTTTTTTACGAGTCAGTTCACCACATCCTCAGCTTACTTAAATGTTGCTTTTATTCAACAACTCATCAACCCTTGATTGTATTTGGCCTGCTCCACAAAAGTTCTCTCCTTTACCAGCTCTCATCTTTAGCTGGTATTCTCCAGTCATCAGGCCTTCCCATTATTTCACAATCAATTAGTTCACTTCATGTCTGTGTATCGATTTTATCGATTAATCTTTATCCAATAACTATAATCAACTATTATACTATTAGCTACTGTCACATTTGGGAGCTTTAACAATGTAAAAAGTACCAAAACTCACATAGATCCCTTAATACGTTTCTTAATTAGCTGTCATTCAATATTTTGTATTAGTTTTCTGGAAAATTGTTTCATAACCTACATCTCCGAATCCAGCAATCCGTACGTTATTCCAAAATGATTGTTCTCGTCTCTTCCTAACCAAACGGGGGATTGTAGATTGAATTGTCTCCTTTAAGTCCCTTCCCTTCTTACCTAATTCCCAGGGACAGCTATTGCGCGAGGAGTAATGAAGAATGACAAGACCGGGGGAGAATACAATGAAACGAAGTTAAAAGATTAGTTCACGGCAGGCATCAAATCAAGGAAGGTAAAGCCTCTATGGTTGTGTTACAAACACATGCACAGGGTACGACACATGTGACAGATTTTGAAAAAGCAGTACAAGAGACATGGAAATCCAATAAAATGCTAACAAAATTGGAACCCGGCATTCTATTTCAAGTGTTAATAAACCCAGCGGATTATAGACATGTCCAATGCGTCCATCAATCAATTATTCAGATATAAAATGAGGTTTGCTATCTTTAATATCTTTGCCAAAGCACTACCAGAATTAAGCCACCGTGAAACAAAGTAAGGTAGAATCGGCACATCCACATGCATACATAGACTACGCTAACGTAGTAACAGTACCTAAGTGTACTGTTAAAGTGTGTTTTGAGGGCAAATCTGAATTAATTTTGGCCGTTGCTAAGCAGTTTTGAGTGGCTGTTCGTGGCAGCCGGAGTGAAAACGTTATATGGATCTGCGGCACAGTGGAAAAACACTCGGGTCACAGCATGACGCATGAGTCATCCATTAATTAATATTTACTTTGTATCTTCTTCCTCTTTGTTCTCTTTCCTATTCTCCGAGCTACCCCCACACCCCACACTCCATCTTTAAGTGACGCATCGATTTTCTTGCGAACTTTTTCTTATTGCCCAACAAATCGTCGATTTAATGGACCGAGTTTTAAAGCACGCTTTATTTGTATTACTTCCCCAGAATTTATCTTTGCGAACAACAATATCTAACAATAGTTCGGTATTAGAAAGATGTACCAAAAGTTTGAAGTTAAGTGCCTCGAGGCAAAAGATATAAGTATTTACGAGTGTTCTTGGGTTCGCTTCGGGTTCTGTTGTACATAGACCCACTACCACAAGGATGACATGTATGTCACACACACACAAGCTGGAGTATATTGTGTTTATCACCCTTCATTTCCCATAACGCTACGGCATTTCACCACCGCTGAAAACGAAAACCAATATTCTTTATAGTGATTTTTCTTTAGACACTTCAGAGGTCCCTCAAGGGGATTTTTTTTATATTCTGTATTGCTTGCCTACTTTCGTTGGTGCTTTTTGTATTTCCACCCCTTCGTCTTGCCGCAGGGTTCATCCTCCCCGTGTAGTTATTTAATAAAATGAAGCATTTCAATATGTAGGACTTGGAGTAATTACATTGGAGTCTTTATCATGGTATGCCTGGGAAACTAGGTAATTGTAAAGGTTCCCCCTTCCCCGGAACATTCCCCCTCCCCCCTTGCTCCGGGAACAGATCACTCACCGGATCCCCCCTTCCCCTCGCATCCCCCCGACTCCCTCAGCTGCGCGGGAAAATCAATAGCCGGTGATGCCACTCTACACAACACAAACACACGCACGCACACTCTCACTCCGAGTGCACTACACGAGGGTTGGCAACTGGCAACACCTCCCTCCCTCTCCAGGGTCATAGCCATCATAAATTCTTATTCTTAAGAGTGAAATTTTTTGAAGTTACACTCAATATCACGCTGATGAGAAACTACAATTCAGGATATAAATGTTGCTTAATTGTGTTTAGTGGGCTGATAGCCAGGTGCGTCCTAACCTTCCCCATTTGCTTCACATTTATTATTTTCGATAAATCATAGGGACCACGTAGGTTCACTTCAACCAAAAAAAAATAGCTCATCAGATTTTGAAAAAAATTACGATCGTTGAAATGGTCCGTTACCAGATTACTAGATTTAAACCTATGAGAATCTGGCAAGAATCTCGGAAAAACCCTTTAAAATGTTACAGACGTTTTACAACTTTTTCCATTTTCAATTTTTTTTTTCAAAAATCTGTTTCATACCAAAAATCAAGGTAAATATTCCACTAATGGCGCACTTTATTTCGGCAAGGAATTTGAAAATTATTAATTATTATTACTACATTTCAACTTAATTACTACAAGAAACAACAAATTACGTTTGGATAGATAGTAAAAGATGCATTAAATTAATTTTTATTCAATCAAAGTTAAAAATTTCCTTATAAAACCATTCCTTTTCCGCCATTTTAATCTGTTTCGTGCGGATTGACATTTGCGTGAGTTTTGTATCAATCTAAATATGCTCGAATTACTTAGTTAACCCAAACTAAGAACTTAATAATTATGCATGTAATGTAGTAATTGTTAAAATGAAGTGTAATTTCGATAATCTGAGCATAAAAGTGCGGCGGTTAGTGGAATAATTACCGAAATCAGATTTCCCCGCATTAGGGATGCCATGGTCTCACAGGCTTCTGGAAGAATGGATGTTTTGTGCAGTACCAACTACCTTAAAAAAAATTATGTTAGTGAAATCACGGACATCTTTTTAGTTTCGAATAAGTGATAACCCTGTCCCGACACAGTAAACACGCTTGTATACGTGTAAAGTGTATATATAAATGCACTCACACTATCGCAGCCTCATCTCACCCTCACCCCCACACCTGCACACAGTACGCTACACAGAACACACACACGCAAAGGCGGAAAACTCGGTCGGTAAACCTAGAGCACTTTTCTGACACAAAAAATTCAGGCAATTTTGTGAAAAAAGCGCGCGGCCCCTTTAGCAGATCTCCCTCCAACAATTTCTGCCACCCTTGTAACGCGAACTTTTCTACCTACAAATTACATTCATTTTAACTAAAATTTCGTGCTTTTTATTATTTTTTATCCAGCAATACATAATCTCAATATTAAAAACATTTTAAGCTGTCAGTTTCTTTGTTGAAAGAGTTGTGCGTGTAGATTTAAAATATTTTGTTTTCAATATCTATTCAAGGTGTCTTATCAAAATCTGTCCTTATCTGAATTCTAAAACGAAATCTTGGTTTTCCGATGGTAAAACTATTGAAAAAGTTACTTAACAAAGGTTATTATTAGAGCGAAACAATTATAATTTTGGCAACGAAAACCACACAGAAAATTTGATGTTATAATAAATTTCGCAAAGAATTATTTCTCAATTTGAAGCCAATTCAGTGATCTTAACATTAAAGCAGAAAATCTGTCGAACGATGAACACTAGCGATGTGTCGGTTCAGCTGGAATGGGCTCTTGAACTCGGGTTCTTCGCGGGAAGCGGATCCTACTCCTTTTTCAAATCGACTACTCCCAGAGAACCCGGTCCAGGGCTCGGACCCAAACCCGAAACTCGCTGCAGGACTTGAAGCCGGCACCCGAATGCCTCCACCGGCGTCCCCGTGTTCGCGGTCCGAGCCACTCGCAACACTCGGGTTCTTGTATGGGTTCGAGTTCTTGTGCGGATTCCGGCTCAGAGGTCCGGCTCCGGCCGAACCCGTGCCTTCCGGTAGCCGCAACAGCACCCAGTATCCAGTCTGCACCAAAGAACTCGGACCCGAGACATGCTCCTAGAACTCGAGTACTTTTAAAAGGAAGCACTCCTCGGAGGCCTCCGACAAAATGCAGAACTTACCCATCAATAGTGAACACAAACGTTTTGAAATTCGCGTAGGTTATTCTGTGCAAAATTTCAATCAACTCAATTGGTTTCATTGTGAGCTATGGATATTTAAAATATCAATTTAACAGTATTGAATTTACGCGAACGTTTTTTTTTTTGTTCCATTTTTTATTGTTAAAAAATTCTTAAGGTTTTAAACCAATTTCTTGAATTTTTTTCGACATTTTAGCCTGACACACGAGTATTGCGAATAAGAGATGACAAATCATTATTGGTAGAGGATATAACGCCGTCTCTAGGAATTATACCGCGGAGCGAACACGGGTAACGCATCGTCGTATCTTGGAGTCCAGGAGATCACCAGAATGTTGATATTAGGAAAAGTAACCGAGTTGTTTTTTATAACTTAGGCAAGGAGCGGCGCGTTGTGGTCCCAGGGACCTATTGGAGAGATGTTTAGAGAAGAATGATTAGATAGTCAAATGTTGTGGTCTGTAGGACTAGGGCGATGACAGTTGTAGGAACTTGGCAATAAAGCAATATGTTTAAAAGCCACGGGGGAATTGATTTCTACTATTATCACTTGTGAAAAATACAACACTTTCAAATAGAACTATTTTACAACATATCGCTTTGAGCATTTCATTTTTTTGATTCTGCTTTATTAACTTGTTTTCAATTCACTTCCCTTAACACGTAGTTAATATTTTGACCAATCGAACCAAAATAATGCATCAGAAAGGTTAAATTGCGTATCATATAATATAGAAAGAAGATAATTGGCGTTATGAAATTTGCACAGCTTTTTCTATATTGAATTTCTAGATCAAGCACGTTATGAACTATGGAGCTTTCAAAAATACTTTTTGTGGTTAAAAAAATGCGATAATACGCATTTTTTTTTTAATTCTAGGCGAAATAGGTACTCGGGCCAAGCCGGGAGTTGCTGCAAAAACGTGTCTTTGATAAAATCAAGTTTTTCCTTGGTACAATTTTCTTTGTTCCTTACTGCGTATGGATGAAAGGGACATAACTGTCTTGCAGAAGTGTCGTCTAGGATATTATTGCCATTTCTCTTTGTGAGCAGAGTTCTTTGTGTTCCTCTGTGGCGGTGCAGTGGTGTGCGTGTGTTTAAACCTAGATGGGTCCTGTATAGTTCCGCCGCCGAGAGCTCTGTCGCAACCTCTCTTTCACACATACGCGTCGTCTCTGAGAAAAAAGGAGAGTCTGCAACGGAGCTATCAGCGGTTCGACTTAAGGTTCGCTGGGCAGAATAGGACAACGCTCCGCACAGTGTTGCCAGGTCTTCTGGAGACGCGGAATAATAAGTACAATCTGGCAGCACCGAGAGTTAGTTAGTAGGCTGCGTACTGTGTAACGTAGGTTGGTAGAACCTCTGTAGCCTGGTTTATATCTGACTGGATAAACGGCATTCTGAGAGTAGCTTCGAGACCATACCACGTTCCCATAATCTCGTTCCAAACGCAGATTTCACAAAACCTTACAATTTGTTGCTAAAAACGGTTGGATGGAAAAACATTATAATTTTTTGTTAAAAACAGTTTGATGCAAAAACATTATAATTTGTTACTAAAAGCAGTTTAATTCAAAAACATTACAATATGACGCTAAAAACAGTTTAATGCAAAACATTAAAATTTGTTATTTAAAACAGTTTGATGCAAAAACATTATAATTTGTTGCTAAAAAGAGTTTAATGCAAAAACATTACAATTTGTTGGTAAAAACTGTTTAACGCATTAATTACAATTTAATACTAAAAACAGTTTATTGCAAAAACATTACAATTTGTTGCTAAAAACAGGTTCATACAAAAACATTACAATTTGTTGGTAAAAAACTGTACTTTAAAAAACATTACAATTTGTTGCTAAAATCAGTTTAATCCAAAAACATTAAAATTTGTTACTAAGTTATATTTTAAGTAGTAAGGATAGCTCAAATAAGCAAACCCATCCTTAAACTTGCCAGAAAATGTCTTTCAGTTCATGTAAAAATAATGTTTATGTTTTGCGACGTCTGCCAAAAACCTCTTTTCTATGGAGGTTTAATATAATTTCATTTGCTTTTCCAGCTTTTCCGAATAACACGAAGTATAATGTTTACCAAAAGCAGCTTTCTGAAGAAGTTAAAGTTAATATTTGCCAGAGAGACGTTTCCTCCAGAAACGTTATTTTACATTCGAATCGCATTCGGTAATTGCAAGCGACGTAGCTCACTGAAAGTTTGTTTGTAAGTATTGATTTCCCGCCTCCTTCCTGCCGCCCTGGCCCCTTCCTTTCCCCCCTCTCTGCTCCCTCAGCCTTGACTCGGCCCGCCTGAGGTCACCCGGAGTGTTTCCCTCCTCCCCCTCCCACACCTCCGCCTCACAGCCTCTGTATCACAACCTCCCAGCTGCAGGAGTCATACTGCCTCGGATTTTAGAACAAGATCAGGGAACGAATATTCACACAACTTGCATGTCAACGTGCTCTTGCTTACTGTATTGCATCGATTTTGAGACACATTCAAAATTCAGAAACAAAAATAAGAAAAATCTTATCTCAAATTTGTCTCAGAATTCTTCAGTCTTAAAGTTCATGGCGTCTTATAATCGATTGTTTTATAATCGATAGTCTTATAATCGATAGTCTTATAATCGATCGTCTTATAATCGATTTTCTAATAATCGATTGTCTAATAATCGACTGTCTTATAATAGATTGCTTATAATCGATTGTCTTATAATCGATTGCCTTAAAATCGATTGTCTAATAATCGATTGTCTTATAATCGATTGTTTTATAATCGATTTTCATATAATAGATTGTCATATAATCGATTGTCTTATAATCGATTTTCATATTATCGATTGTCTTAAAATCAATTGTTTTACAACCGATTGTCTTATAATCGATTGTCTAATAATCGATTGTCTAATAATCGATTGTCGTATAATCGATTGTCGTATAATCTACTGACTTATAAATCGATGAGGTCTTTTAATCAATATATTACCAAAAGATATTAACGGTGTCTATTCGCAATAAGGAATATTATTCCTTTCGAACCACCCATTGCCAATTCAACGCTTTCGACATATAGACGCCATCGATTAAAAGACAATCTATTTTGAGACTCACCCATATTATTTTTGAAACATTAATACGAGAAAGCAGGTGAGTTCTAAATTAGATAAGTATAAATCGATATCGTCGCTCACATTATAACACCGCGTAACTCATTTTACACAGGTTTTCAAGGGGAATAAAAAACTGTTTATTTTAATTAATAAAAATAGCACAACGTTGAAAAAAAGGGTTGACTAATTTTTAGGGATCAGTTATTTGAGGAAGTAATCATGATGAATACTAAGCAAATGTTTTATTTAAAAATTCTGCTAATCATAGATAAGTACCAATTATTTTCTTACCAATCTTTGTATAAAAAGAGCGGTGATTGGTCAATATTCAATTTCAATTTGTTTGTTGATTAAAACCATGGCGCATGCGTGGTTTTAAAGGAAAATCGAAAAAAAACGTATATTTTGAGATATGCGGTGTTATGATGTGTTATTTTCAAAATGTACCAGAAGGTGCACGGAATCATTAAACAATTCATCGCTGGTGAGAAGTCATCGCAAGACACAATTGATTCTAAGACACAATTGATTCTAAGACACAATTGATTGTAAGATACAATTGATTGTAAGACACAATTGATTGTAAGACACAATTGATTGCAAGACTCAATTGATTGTAAGACACAATTGATTGTAAGATACAGTTGATTCTAAGACACAATTGATTATAAGACACAATTGATTGTAAGACATAATTTATTGTAAGACACAATTGATTGTAAGACACAATTGATTGTAAGTCACAATTAATTGTAAGGCAATCGATTTCATACCCCGTCGATTTCAAGACACTGTCGAATGTAAGACGCCATCGACTTTCAGAATTTCAGACGTTCCCAGATTTCTGAGACACCAAAAGAAGAAATAACACATGTCTTACAAATAATCGATGCAATACATTAAGTGATATCGAAATACGCCTACCAGAGAGAGAATTATCCGCAGACAAACCAGTCTTCACAGGAAAGGGGAACCCAATTGTTTAACACTAGTCCTTGTAAATAAGATAGTTTCTCGCACGAGTGGAAGTTCCAATACACCTAAAAGGTTTCTACGATAAACCATCTGAACCTAGAGAAAGGTGCTTCAGTCGATCAATGAAGTTCTTTTAATACTTTGATTTTCAATTTTATATCGTTTATATCTAGATTCATGATTATTGATCATTATTTTTTCCGCTAAAAAGAGTTTTTTTGTGATTTGTAAAGCTCATTTGCCAATGTAATGTAACTCTGTACTATGGGTTAACCTAACCTATCCTAACCTTTACAAACTTACTATAGCCCATAAAGTTGTAAAATCTGTTGTTAGAGCTTATTTGTATTGTAAAAAAACGGTGAGCTCTAGCGTGACAAAATTTACACAGTTTTTTAGTTCTGGAATTTGTGCATCAATGCAAATATGTTCAGCTCGCTTTAATTACTGTTAAAATGTTTGTTGCAATAAGTTTAATTTTAAAAGATTCCAAAAAAATAGTTTTGAAACTCGGGCCAAGCCGGGTAAAACTAGCAATATATACCTACGATACTTTCAGCAGATTTTTTTATTAGAGCACCCCCCATTGTTGGTTCACGATATTTTGTAAATACAATACTTTATTATACGCTGTTGATTTCGTCGCAATATTTCACTAATGTATTGAACTTTGGATTGTGAAAATTACTTTATGTATAGTTTGTTCTAATTGTTATTTGGACTGTTCAAGTTTTAGTTTAACGAAAGGATTTGTTCGAAGAGTCGGTCCGCGGTACTAGATTCTCTTTCCTAAATGCGCGGAGCAAATACACCGTGCTTAGATAATAAAAAAAGAATTCTGTTGTACCTATATATGTATGTAAAACAAAACAAAATATAAATAATATTCCCTGTAAATATGCCAACCGCTTCACAGATGGTTGGTTATCCCTTGCCCTGTGTATTATATATCATAATATTATATGAAATAGGTTAAATTTTTAGGCCAAATATGTACTGAATGTTAATAAATTTATTATTACTCCATTCGAATTGCTCGTACGGTAAAATAACAATCTACTTCCTCAATAATTTTGTGCTCCTGGGAGGTGATGCGACTGAAAACATGTAACCCATCTTCTCTGCATACTGCGGAGGGGAGGGAGGCCTACGGTCCATCTCTCTCGGACACAGCGGAGTAGGGGACAGACAGAAGATAACAGAACTAGAGCAGAACCCGGCTATCAAGTAGGTACTAGCCACACATTCAATCCACGAAGCAAAGCGGTGTCGTATTGCAAACCGTGGCCGTGAGATCTGTCTCCATATACGGCTCACTTTACCAATACATAATACCTACAAGTACACACTATTCATTGTACATTCAAGTTATCCTTTGTAATATTTATAGCATCGTCGCGTATCACTTTTGTTGAAGCAAACGTGTATTTGTACCAGCAGTCTCATATTTTATACGTTTCATTCCTACATTGAAGAATAAAAGCTCTAAATTCCTTTATGTCTGCACTATTCTTCGGCGAGTGGTTTCGATGGGAGCCCGAGTGATACCTCTTCTTTCTTGTATCGCGCAAGTGTTGCTTAAAGTATTACTGGTTGTGTAGTATCTGCGTTCGCCCATTACCATTACGCTCTCTAAAGAGATCGTTCGCTTTGCGTTCTTTGATTGAGTCACTAAAAATAAACACCGAAAGATGAGGCGAACGCATCTACTGCGCTCTCTCAGGCTTCCTCAGGTAGTCACTCAGAGAGAATGGAGCAGGCATTCAATATAATATGCAAATGTTATTCTTCTGTCTGTCTTAGCGAGGAGCAAACCGATCAATGCATCCATAGGGATCCTTGGGGCATTCCCGAATCAACCAAACTTTGTACCACACCAAGTAGAAACGCATCCAACATTGGACATCCGAAGACTTTGGTCTGTGGACTGCTGGGTTGGTTGTGTGTTGACGGGAGGTCCGTCGAGCCAATCCGGCCCTTGTGCAGTGGTAACATTAGGTAGACAATCGCCCTTGGCGACAAATTTCGTACAATATTGTCCTAAAATAATTTGCGTAATTTTAAGTCAGAGAAAGAAATCCCATATTTATATACTTACGGAGTAGCTGGGGGATTGATCACTGTACTAGGTACCTTAGAGTTGACATAATCATCCGATCGGTACTCGTATGTGATATCAATAAAACTATTCTCTAAGTTCTAAATGCTTTCGTTATTTATTTTCCTAAGTATGTCCCTACTCCCTTCCTTATTCCATCTAAAACTAGTGTTATCCATTCGCATCGACTGTTTAACTTCACTTCCACACCACGTTTATTTACTTCTTTGGTCAAATGCATTATTCCATAAAATACATCATGAGGGGAACATTGTTCAACCTCTTACGAAATTTATGATTCTCAAATTTATAAACATTTTCGATTGCGAAATAACCAGTAGATAAGTGTAAAATTTTTACCAAAACTTTGACCAAAACGTAGATACGAGACATTCATATTTGATTGAAAAATCCAAATCTGTATCCAGATTTCTCGAATCCAGAATTGGACCCACGAACTGAAAGTGTTAGCGACTTTCTTGAAAACTGATTCCGAGGCTTTGAATGATAAACAGAAGACTCCGTAGAAAGTCGGTCTACGTATTTGATTTTGAGTCGGAAGGTTGCGGGTTCGATTCCCGTGCAGCGAGAAATTTGTTGTAGATCGTCTGATGAATTCGATGGACCTTACAAAAGTGACTACATCTGTGGAAAGGAATACTGCATCTAAATCTCCGTAGGAGTAAATCATTTAATAAATCTCAATTTATACAGAAACACATCCCATTTTAACCATTATACCACGAAGAAGTGACAACCTACAGAAAAGAATGGTAAGTGCCCCATATTATGATATTCGGTTTCATGACTAAATTAAACAGACGTGAATTTTATGTACCCAATATTACACTGCCAGTATAACACAAGGACGGAAATACATAGGTGTGAATTTCACGTACCTTCCAATATCACATTGCCAGTATGACTCAAGGACGGAAATACACAAGTGTAAATTTCACGTACCTGCCAATATTACATTGCCAGTATAACACAAGGACGAAAATACACAGGTGTGCATTTCACGCAGTGGCGTAGCGGGGGGGGGAGGACCGCCCCGGGTGCCACCCAACGGGGGGGTGACACTCGGTCGGGAGACACCCCCCCCCCCCCAATCACAATTCTCTTGCCCCCCCCCCCCCCCCCCCAACCACGTTATCCGCCCGGGTGCCACCCATGCTAGCTACGCCACTGATTGCACGTAGTACCTACCAATATTACGCTGCTAGTATAACACCAAGCCAAAATTACACAGGCGTGAATTTCACGTACCTACAAATATTACACTGCCAGTATAACTAATGTGACCAGACGTCCCGTTTTCACCGGGACAGTCCCGTTTTCAGGCAGTGTATCCCGGTGTCCCCGAGCACAATTTCAAAAAAATATCCAATTTTCAAAAAAAAAGAAACTCGCAGTAGAATTTAAAAAACATAAAAAAGCGCTCAAATATGAATCCTGGCAGTAGAATCTAGTAATTAGTAATATTTAGAAGATTAAGACGTGGACAATGGACATGCGCAGTAAAATAATATAATAGTATTTTCAACGCGATGACGCATAAAAATAGATAAACGATATTCGAAGAGAAAAAATACTCTTTGATCTGACGATTATTAGTTAAAAAAATTACTAATAATCGTGATTACCTATTATTAATTACGTTTATTAGTAAAAATCGTCCATGCGATTGGTAGCTGCAAGATGAATTGTAATCTAACCTTTTTTGTACTGTTGTTTTTGTGCTCTTGAGGTGATTTTTCGTGAAAACGGTGCAATATAAATGTATTATTATTATTTATCTGCTGCGTGGCGGACCGGATCGAGAGAGACTGGTTGAGGGAGGCGTTTTGGCCTTTCCAGCCGGACTTTACACCCCCCATAACTTTTCCTTCCCAGAACTTCTCGTCCTTACCCTTCCTTAAAAACACTCCACACAGCATCCCAAAAAATGACGCACGCCCTAAGTGAAATTATTTACCTGTGGGGAACTAATATGAACAAAAAAAAACAGAGGTTGAAGTGAAACCTTCAGAAAACTAAAATAGAAAAGAGTGGGGAGGCTACGAAGCACCGCACAAAGAGGAGACCGATAATACTATCTCATTCTCTCGCAGGCTAAATCCTACAGATGTGTTTTGGTTTTGTTTCTTTTTAGTGTCGCTATTTTTAGTTTCATCGAGTTTCAAATCACAACGGCCCTAAAGAAGTTTTCACTTCAAAATACAGATTGCGCATTTCACTCGCGGTACAAGTGAAACCTTCAGAAAACTAAAATAGACAAGAGTGTGAAAGCTACGAAGCACCCCACAAAGAGGAGACCGATCATACTATCTCATTCGCTCGCAGGCTAAATCCTATATGTGTTTGTCTCTTTAGTGTCGCTCGCTTCCGTTTCATCAAATTTCAAATCACAACGGTGCTAAAAAAGGTATCCCTTCGAAAAATGTACAAAGAAAATAATAGAATTTAACTGGAATGTATCAAGTGTACCAAAAAATGTAGTAACTGTAATAATAAACAATGTAATAATAGGTAACTCAAAAGGTACAAACATATAGGATGAAGTACGAATACTATATGTGTATGTTGCTGGAAAGGAACGAATCCAGGATATAGTATTGTATATTGTATAGTAGGTAATGTATAGCGGGGTCATGGCTGTCCGGGACAACGGCCTTCCCGTCCTGAGAGCTCGCAAGATCGATACCGCCAACGCAGCCAAATTACGCTCTTCCTCAAATACATACTGGGGTACTGGCACAAAATGTCACATCTCATATCCCCCACTTTCCATCAAAACATCCACGCTAATTCCTAGAAAACACCAATAATAATAATACAAGAAAAGCATCGATGAGATATTGGGGGCTATGTTTAGGCAAGGCTTCTGGGTTTGCGTGTCCTCAAAACGGAGCTATAACGGTTTGTTGTGTTTACATCGCGCAAAGGTGGGCGGGTCCGAGGCGGGAAAGTGTTTTCCTTGGCACTAGTACGGTCTCAGGCCGGCGCGGCGCTAGCGTCGCGTCGCTTTCCGCGAATTCCCGCTATATTCGGATCGCTGAGGAACTAAATAGAGACGCTTATATACGTTCATTTTATTATCGTTTCGCTTTGAGAACTCAAAAATAACATTGAACTATTATTATTGTCGAAAGGAAGGCTTTGTTTTTCTCGAACAATTTGGCAATTTTACGCGAGTCGTAAATTTATTACGCATTTTGTTCTTTGATGAATCACAAACGAAATGATTTCGCTTGAATTTTTATTGCTTTTGAAGGGAATACTAAACAGTAGCCTTGGCCATATTAAAAGGGTTTTGTTCTTGTTATTTTCAACTGTTTAGAAATTTTCGCGTCCATTTTACTCAATATCGTAAATATTTACGATTTTCGTCCTTCGGAGAATCACAATTTATATAATGTAGCTAAAATTTTATTGCCTTTCGTTGTTATGGTCGGAAAATTGGCGGCCACAAAAGCCGTTTAATTTCCAATTCAGCTTTTGTTCGTATTTTCAACAATTCAACAAATTTACGCTAAGTCGACAATTTATCACGAATTTTGTTATTTGATAAATCAGAAATCAACGTATCTACAATTTGTAAAGTTTTTAGCAATAAAGGGAAGTAGATTTATAAAAAAAGCCTTGGGAATATTGTCACTTATTTTCAGACGCCTAACAATTTTGCTATCATTGTGCGCATTTATAATTACCGTGGCGATTCACGGTTGCGGTGCCGTGGCCCCAAAAAAGGCAATGAACATACTTTCTTACACATTAAATAATGGTGAGACACACAAAATACGTTTGATTGTTTCCTCCAAAGTACTACTTTTTACGACGGGAATTGCGTTTGATTTTCTTTATACGTGTATTTTCAATTTGGGAGGCGGGAATGGGTACCGCCGCCCCGGGAACCTTTATTGGATAACCAACACCTCTGCTATAGGTCACCCCAAGTGGTTTGCTACGTTTGGTGATTTAGCAGTGGTGCCCGGGTTCATGGGGTGAGGTTTGTCTAGATATTGAAGGCGAATGCCCAGGACATACTGAACCTCAGGTTCCTACCCACCCCTTAAACCCTTTTCCT
This sequence comes from Limnephilus lunatus, assembly GCA_917563855.2. Lineage (NCBI taxonomy): Eukaryota > Metazoa > Arthropoda > Insecta > Trichoptera > Limnephilidae > Limnephilus > Limnephilus lunatus. Next base: position 5,499,151 of record OU830599.1, read on the forward strand.
TCCCAGAACTCTCCTCTCGTTTCTTTCCTTAAAAAAACCTCCACACAGCATCCCCACAGATGACATAGGCCCTGAGGGAATTTTGTTTTCCTCAGGGCCTCCTATGTGGAGCTCATGTAAAAAAAGGGAGATGTGTGATAATGATTCCTTTGGGAGTGGGTACAGATATAAGTACGTTCACCACTTGTCTCATTTTCGACCGTTGTTATTTAGTGTGTAAGAAAGAACTGCAACATTATATGTTTAAAAACAAAAGCTAACTAACTTGTAACTATATTCCATATTTTCAAAATTATCATCACGGCAAGTAGTATTGTAGGGCTCCACGAAGACGCCACGGTGCGGTGTGTGAAAAAATTATGACTTCTTTTCCTTGGAGGAAACAGACCTACGTACATCGAGTATCTCATCTTTTAAAAGAGCTGCAACATTATTGCTTTTTTTATGCCGTCACGGTACCGTTACCGTAAATTGTCACGGTAAATATAAAAGCGCACATTCATTGTGTTTTGTGATATTTACAATTAGGTATTATTCAACTTTATTAGGTATACCAAAACGATTCTCCTTGAAGGTTTTGTGAAAACATATTTATTTTATATTATTACCAATGGACGGGACGTGCCATTGATGAATATTATTATTACAGTTAGCGTTTACAAACATTTTTAACGAAAAATAATGTCTGTTAACGATTTTTATTTACCTACCACGTCCCAATGCGCAGAACACGAATTACGAAAAATTATAACTTGGGATTTTTTCGGTTTGAATGATGGAGCTTTATCCAGGGGCGGGTCAAGGTTGGGGCAAAATGAGCAGATTCCCGGGGGCCAGGTTACCATTAGGGGTGTCCGTAAATATAGGTCCATTACCTAGTTTAGAAATTTATAAATTTTGTACCCATTTTTAGTTTAGGATTTCAATAACATCATGTTAAACTTTTTAAAGTCGTATGAGGGTTGTTGATGTTCATTCACACAACCTGGACACTTACAGGAAGAAGTGGCTTATGGTCCAGGACTTCAGAGACGATGAAGATCTTCAAAATTCTGCCATACATAGGTTGCTTCATTCTCAGGCGGTCGAATTTTATCCAGAAGGTATTTGCAAATTGGTGAAATGTTGAATTTATAATTTTTTACGTGAATACCTCACAAAAGTTTCAACTGCTCCCAACAGCTATTACATCCTCAATTGGGGTTGTTGTGAGGCTGAAGATAGTGGGGAGGGGAAGGAGGTGGGAGAGATGAAGGTGGGGAAGTACCTGGCTATTCAGATCTGTGAAAATACTGCTAAAGCCATTTCAAGCAACATTTAAATTCTGTTTGGTCGGATTACACCTGGGCGATACTGAAAGTATCTTCCACTGTGGAGGAATGATACAGTTAAAAATTAAGGAAGTTGGTATATCTGAATTAGCTCAGTGGCCAGAGCAATGCCCCGGCAAGGCAGAGGTCCTGGGTTCAATTCTCAGGTGTGACTTATTCTTTTCTGTCTTTTCTGTTTCACATTTTTCATTTGAGAGTGGTTAGTTATCATTCAATGATTAAATATTACAGTTTGAGATTTTACTCAATACTTAGGTAATTCAACCATAAAAATATTGAATTATTTTCTTGAAAAGTATTTAAAAGTATCTTCCACTCTGGAACTCGCCGCAAACAAACAGTATATTATTTTAAATGATTAAATTATGAAATAATGCAAATTAATAAATTATTTTTTGGTATTCGAACCCACGACCTCCGGATTGCTAGTCGAGAGCCTTACGGAGGCTGTCGAAATGGCGACTGTGTTGAAAAATAGTGTGCCATAGTTAAGACACTTAATTAAATATTTGCATCTATGCGGGTTTTTTTATTTATGACCAAACAGAGGTTAAGTTAGATTAGGTTAGGCTACTTCCGAACAGTCCGTAATATTTTATACGAGTATTTAAACTAGCTGAAGTGCCCGGAATTGTCCGGGCTTTACACGGATTTTTTTTTTCGAAATCAGTTCTCTTGTTTTGAAGGTTGAAAAATTAAATCAATCTCGGAAAAAACTGTTGATTTGTATAAAAATCAAACCCACGCCACCCGCCCGGTGACCATTTGCCCTCCCGCTATAGACACCCTTCTTTATATAAATAGATTAAATAAAGTAGCTGGGTAGCAGTAGCGGTCAGTGAGTTTTCAGCGAGCTAAAGTTCTAAGATTATTGACGTTGTTGTAGCTGAAAACGAATTATATTTTTTCAAAATTTCAACTATCTGAATGAAGATATACTGAAATATGGATGCGGCGCATCCCCAAACTGAAAGAATCCTGAAAATCTTCATGCAAAATAATTGAAGTTTAAAAAAAATCGTTTTCAGCTACAACAACATTACTTAATAATGTCGTATTTTTCAATAGCACTCTAGCTCGCTGAAAACTCACGGACCACCACTGACCACTGCTGGGTAGTTACTAACATAAATATACCAAACCACCTGTGGTAGGTACCTACTAATATTCCCATAGTCTTACAATTTACTATTCATGTAATGTTCGTTGATGTCCCAACTGATTGAATTATGGTATTAGTGCTTAAAGTCAAATAACGTTATCGATTTTGTTCTGTATAACATGGGTATGAAAAAAATTAGTGTTTGTTTAATTGCTACATTTACTTCAATTTGTAATAAAACTTCAATATTAATTATTATTTTTTTTAATGTTAGCACGATCCCTCCAACATTCGTATTTACATATCTCACTTTCAATCCATCTTCTTCATCTTTTTGAACGCTTACTAGGACTAGAATTATTTGTATGTTTTTTAGATAAGGTTGTTTGACTTCAAGGCGCCGTATCCCCGCTCAAAAAGAAGAAGATGGAGAGATATGTAATTACGAATGTTGGAGAGAGCGCGCTAATATTTAAGACAATAAAATTGAAGTGAAAATTATGAAAATGTTTAATAAAACACGACTCGTTTAAAATAGAACAAAAATCTCTTAGGGGCTATCTAAAAAAGCATTTAAAGAAACACTGTGATTTTTTTCATACATATAACTTGTAAAATAACTGAAACAAACGTGTTTATAATAATTTTCGGAGCATAATTTGCGATTTTTTTTCTATCGAGTGAATTTCATATAATTTGCGTTTCATATAAGAGCTTAAAAACTTCAAATGTTTAGGGGGGTATGTAAGAAATCGGTAGAAATTCGGGTAGTGCAATGAGGAATGTTGCGAAGTAGAATGAAGAGAGCGGGAAGGGGAACTTAATGTTGAGGGAAATATGTATAACTATATAATGTATAACTTGTTACCATTTCCTCGAACCTGTGTTTCCTACATTCGTATTCTATGGGTACGTCTGGAGCCTAGGAGCGTACAGCTCTGCCAAGGGGTAAACCGAGTAAGAAATCCTTGGCTACGAATACGGAGGTCGCGGGTTCAAACCCCGGCGTGGGCAAGTAAATATTATTTGATCAAATTGATTTTCATAATTAATTATTTTTAATATATTATATTGGGTATATAGTAAATTTGCGGTAGGTACATTCCAGATTGGTAGGTACTCTCAGTATCGTCCTAGTGAACTACCACCGTTCAGTGGATCCAACCCTCCCACTGCGGTGCAAGGTCGAGAAAGTTCGGCTAGATGTCAAAAGGTCTCCTTCCCAGTCTCTCCCTATCCTGACCGCCACGCAGTAGGTGGACAAACGCATCCGCCGCTACTAAACAAACCTCACCCCATGAATCCCTGCTAAGTCACCAAACCTAGCGAACCACTTGCGGCGATGGTGTTGTAGCCAAAAATGATTTTTTTTCTTCGAAAATCGGTTTTTTGTAAGAAGATTTTCAGGAAATTCCCGTTTGGCAGTGCACTGAACGCGGATTTCCTGAAATTTTTCATACATAAAATCAAAATTTCAAATTCAGAAAAAAAACATTTTCGGCTGCAATACCAGTAATGCCTTTTTTATATTAGCACTCTAGCACAGCGGTTTTCAACCTTTTTGAGTCTGCGTACCCCTTGACCCTTACTACAAATTTGTTGTACCCCGTAACTAGTTTCGTAACTAGCATGTGTGTCAAAATATCCTTTGTTTTATCTTTTTTTTCTTTGCTGTGCATAACATACTCATACAGTGTCCGCAAGATGAAGTTTTGTTTATTCTTGTGCCTTCAGTCTCTCCTATCGTGGGTTGGCCATCATCAGGGCTATGTATTATCTTCACCCCATAAACCGCAGAATAAGAACGTACAGTGAAAAAACCCTCTTAAGAAGTTTCGTGGCTTAAAAAGTTTGATTTTTTCGGTCCCTCGGCCAAAAATTGGCCCAACTTTCTCCACACATAAGGTTTTCCTGCTTAAGAAGTTTGTTTTTTCCGGTCCCTTGGAAAACTTCTTGAGGGTTTCACTGTATTGCAACCTTTTGGCAAAGTAAGGGGAAAAAATTCCCTAATAATAAAACCAGGTTATTAAATATTATATTATAATTTTATATTAAATATAAATAATATACAAGATGCAACAGACATGCAAATCCAACCTGCTGGACTTGTGGACAGAATAAATACTATACTCGTAACAAACATTACAAATATACAGTCAATGTAAACAGTCAAAAAGTTCTTTACAAAAATTTCCTATTTCAATTTTTATTTTAATACTATTACAATCTTTTTTATTTGTGGCGGTGTAAACCTAGGATATTGATGAAAATTAACAAAAATTTCTGGAAATATTTCGTTTGGAAAGACGCTAAGTACATGAAAGAAGATTGTAATATAATAATCTAAGCAATGTTTTGACTAACTAAACAAAATTGGAAGGTTTTATAAATATAACTTAATTGGAAGGTTATATAAATTAATAATAAAGAAATTTGCAAAAATAATAATAATACAAGTGTTATATTAGTAGATAATATATTTATAATAATATAGATGTAAATAGAAAAATACTGAAAAATTACATAACATTAGTGATGCAACGATTACAATTACGTAAGTTTACAGGATTCTTTTAAAACGTAATCGCCGATTATCTAATTTTTCAAAAAAATATATTCTTAGAATTTTTTTCTACATTTTTGATTTCACCAATAATGAATTAGATAAAATGGGAAATTCCATTTTCAATACCCAATTGCCAGCAGATATAGCATCGTCTTTAATATTTGTTAACTCTTAACTGAAAAATAATTACAGTAAAACCCTCTTAAGAAGTTTTCCAAGGGACTCGAAAAAACAAACTTCTTAAGCAGGAAAACTATATATTTAGGAAAAATTGGGCCAATTTTGGGCCGAGAGACTGAAAAAACAAACTTCTTAAGAGGGTTTCACTATATAAACGAATTTAAAGCTTGAAATTGATTTAAGATTTTCACGGTCAAAAGCATTTTCGTTATTTATTTTTGGGATGTTATGCCGTGTTACACTACCTCCTTCTTTAGCCAACGTTTCAAACAGCGTTACAGTGTCCATCATCTGCCCTAGAATTTAGAGCTTTTTCAAATGAATTTAGAAATCTTTAAAATGAAATACAAGTGACTTACAGGCGTAGTTCATAAAAACATATTGTAAAGATGCAAACAAAATTATTTATACAATCATATTTACAGCATTTTTTATAATAAATAGTGTCTCATCCATTATTCTGTGACTCAAACATATTTCGCAATAAAATAACCATTCAAATGTTTACCTAGATACATAATATAATGTAATCTGAGATTATGAATATTGATTTCGTAATCGTTAAGTTACGAATCGTTGCGTGTTGCATCACCACTAAATATAATATTATTACGAAAATAAGCTGATAATTTTTGTAGCAAAATAATCTCGTGAAACAATTGAGCAAATAAAACTTTTTATTCAAATGAAAAAAGGCTAAATTATAATAATGTTATCACCTTGAGCAAATAAACATTTTAAGTTTAGCAGGAGCTGCCATTTGGGTATAAAAATGGATATGTGATTGTTTTAATAAAGACTATAATTTCGTTATTATCTGCAATTTGTAAAATATACAGGACAACTGATAATTGATAGGAAATATTGATTGACTTAATAGAGCATATATAAATATTGACTGCTCCGAATTAAAATAAGCTAAAATAGTTTTTGTGGTACATCTAAAAGCTTCCGAGCTTGTCACATAGAGAGCAGTGATAAGAGCTGTCCCGAAAGTCTGCTAGATGGCAGTTAGTTTAGTTCGGAGTTTGGGCACGAGGGGGGCCAAGGGCCTGGGTGCAGTCTGCAGGTCATTCAATTCAGATCTCGTTTAGCCAGCTTCCTGTCAGGCCGACTATTGTAGTCACCACTTGTACCACATGAAGTATTAAATAAATCCCAGATTAACATAAAAGAACTCTATTCCTCCCAAGACGACTTGGGGAACTGTTTGTGTGAACGCAACAGTTTAAAAAAAAGAGAGTTAATAATGCAGATCTTTAATAAAATTCATCCTTTTATTTAAGGTGTTCGATAGCACAGTAGGTACGACGCACAACTAGCAATCTGTCGAATGAAAGTCAATGCTTACAGCTTACAGCAGGTAGTGACTTAATCTGTATTAAAGTATCTAGTCTGTATTATAAATCTTTTTAATAACATTTTTTACTCTATTAAGTCTATCAATATTTGGTAAAATACAAGTTCCAGTTGTCCTTTATTCATAAAACTAAAACACTTGGAAAAAATGGAAGTTTGGTTACAATAGATTTACAATATAAATATAAACATCTTTTGGAGAAGTTTTTTGGTCTTAGCGTAAGTAAGGGCTTCGGACCAGAGGTATAATGTGTTTATACACTGTCTCCGAGACAACACGCAATGTAACCCTGCGAAAGACATCACATGAAATAATATATAAACATTCATTTGGTATGCTTTTTAGGTTTAAAATGTCATGCGGCAATGGTGTTCACAAACTTTATACACAAGCTTTAATAGCGTCTCATGCACACAAACAATTTGGCATTGTGTCTTATTTTTTAACAATTAAATGGATGTATAATTTTTATTTTTAACTTTATGAGTAAAACCTCAAATTGTAACATTTAATTAAATGAAGACAATGTAAGCGAAACTCAATCGAAAATCTGGAAACAGAAAAATCAGAAAAAGATATTGGCACCTCTGGGACTCAAACCCAGGACCTCTCGCTTTCCTGCCCGGAACATTACATTGTCTACATTTTACATTGTCTTCATTTAATTAAAAATTAAATGGATATTTCAAATATCATGAAAGTGGTTGACCCAGAAATTCCAGGCAGATTAGGCTATGCAAACTTCATGAAACCACAGACTTCATGCTTTATATTTAAGATTGTAAGGCAGGACGTATATGAACTGAAATCCAGAATTGCTACATAACAAAAGCAGGTACTCCCATGAGAGAGATCTTTTAATCTATGGCCCCCAATGTGACGGCATTTGAAATTAAAGCCTGCTTACTTGATTACACAATGGTAAAAATCAGTTGCTAAACTTATTGACCAATAAAAGAAGTCTTTACAGCAATAAAGCAAGTGCATCAACAATTAACGCAAAATGTTAAAGACTGGATAAAGGATCGTTTACACACTGACAGTCAAAAGAAGACACATTTTTATTTAAATTTGCATATTATCTTTCACAGTGTTACACTCGCGTATAGTTCTACGTCTCTCAGGGTAGTTACAATTACAGTGAAACCCTCATAAGAAGTTTTCCAAGGAACCAAAAAAAAAGCTTCTTAAGCAGGAAACCCTTATATGTGGGAAAAATTGGGCCAATTTTGAGCCGAGGAACTGAAAAAACCAAACTTCTTAAGCCACGAAACTTCTTAAGAGAGTTTCACTGTAGTCAAATTTTATGTCAACACATTGTGGACATATTGCATACTAAGGGTATTTTGTCATAGTACCATTACCGTCAGCTTTGGAGAAAAATTCACCCAAAAATAAATCTTTTACATTAACCGTTTTATTGTCGAGAAAATAAAAAATGAGTTTTTCTGTAATTTTTGTAAAAATATTTAAATAATAATATTGTACATTTTGATATCTAAATCTGTACAATCTATTGAAAGACCTAATTATGGTTTTTATTATAAATTCCATTAAAAAAAAAAACACAATTATTTTCTGGAAGAACTTTTCAAAAATACATACTTCACACTAAAACGGTCAAACAAAAATAGGGTTTTTGTTCTGATGGTTAACAATTATTATAATTAATTAAGTAAAACTCAACCATTTCTTGGGTGAAGTTTTCAGAATGGAGAGCTGAGTTTTGAATTAATTCACATTTGTGGTTATAAAATGTGTTCAAAATTGTAAAGATAGATCAAAGTCATCCATCAATCATTTTATAACCTCAAAACTCAGTGCATCAACTTTTAAAAGATAATGTTTCCATACAAATGCTGTTTCCTGTTTTTATCTGGTCACACATAATATGCGTTTTACATATTGAGAGAACTTGGCTATTCACATCTGGTTACTAAACATAGCTAACAACATTGCAAGCAACAATTCAATTCGGAATGGTGGTCTTCCGCCAGCGTACAGCGGATATGTAACATCATTAACCCCTCAGGCTAATTTGTTCGCTTTTGGAAACAGCCTACATAAATCTCATAGAAATTGTTGAAATATGATCTAAGTGTTAGAAAGAGCTAACACCACGCTGTATAATCAAATCCAGAAATAAACAGAAAAAAAATTCAAATTTGCACCTCTATGAAACCAACATTTTTTATTGATTATTTTTTTTATGAAACGACAACAAAGTAACGTTTATAACACATTTGTCTAATAAAGTATGTAGGTATGTGTTTTTCTTTTTTCATTATCAGTAATTTTAGTTAGAAAAAACAAAAGATGACCCATTTTTAAAACTTTTTTATGTTTGCATTAAAAATTTTACTATTTTAAAAATTATATGTGTATTTTTAATAATAAAAATTTGAAAGCGTATTTCATCACCTTTCAAAAACTGGTTTTAGTTTTCGGATAAGTACAGAAATATTACATTTATTTGAATTCTATTGCAAAGTGAAAAATTTCTGAACTTTTCACAGAACATGCTCGTAGTCTGAGGGGTTAACACCAAAATTAAAGAATGTAATCATCAATATTAATATTTATAAGTGCACATTTCTTTAAAGCGGTACACCGATCTTAGTTGCTAAGTGTTATTGCAATGTTTACAGTGAAACCCTCTTAAAAGGTTTTCAAGGGACTGGAAAAAAATCTTTTACATTAGAACCTTATAAGCGGGTTTTACTGTAAAATATAAAATAGGAAACAACTTTTGTAAGGTAAAACTAAACATTATTAAGAACATCTTTAATGCAATAGGTATCAAAAAGAAGTCGTCATGATTTGATGGTAAGCGTTGTGGAAGTTGGTAGTTACTTTTCCAGCAAGGACAGCTCGAGGATGGCGGCAAGTTGGGCTTCTTCTTGAAGTCGTTCTTGCTCCTCGCGCCGGGAGAGCATGACCGCCCTGCGGAGTTCCTCTCCGCCCTCCGAGAGATCGGATTCTTCCTCCTCGGGGGCGTCCTGGGCCCCGTAGGGGGGTGTGGAGGGCCCCGCGCCCCCCCGCCAACTCTCCAGACTGGCCTGGATGGCCCTAGCAACCAACCAACACACACTAGCGTAACTAAGGGTACACACGGATCGGGAGCTATCCCCTCATTACAGACAGACAGAGGAGAAATATTAAATACAGTTGTGAAGGGATTAGCGTTACATCACTCAACAGATAATCCCTACAAGTGTGATCTGGACTGATTTGACCATGTGATAAAATCTTTCGACTCCTAGGTCCCAGACAGATAGATAGTCAAATTTATTATAAACCATTTATTGGATAACCAACACCTTTGCCATAATAGGTCACCCCAAGTGATTCGCCACGCTTGCTGACTTAGCGCTTAGTTTGGTGACTTAGCAACTTCCTTTCCTCCCTTTCCTTAAAAAGACCCCCTACACAGCATCCCTAAAGATGACATGGGCCCTGAGGGAAATTATTTTCCTTAGGGCCCGCTGTGTGGAGCCAAAGTAAAAAAAATGTTAATTAAATTTATTTATTACTTATTAAGAAAAAATACCATTATAAGAAAATGTTTGATCTATTTAAGCATAAGAAAATATTTTATCTATTTCACCAAAAATAAGGAAAAATTGAGCTTACTTCGGATACACAAACACGCCCACAAAACACACTTCTATAGGTTTATCTCTTCAGTGTAAAATACAGTGAAACTCCCTTAGGAAGTTTTCTAAGGGTCCAGAAAAATAAAATAATTAAACTTAACGGGAAAATCTTTTATGTCTTCAAGGGACTGAAAAAAATCAAACTTCTTAAGCATAAAAACTTCTTAAGAGGGTTTCACTGTAGTATAGAATATTAAATACATGTTCATGTTGAATTTACACCGTCTATCTAAACAAACAAAAAAATTACTCAGTTTATCCAGAAAACAATTCTGGTGGTTAATGTTAAAAGTGCCTATGTCAGTTTTTGATCATTTGATTTAGGTACAAGAAAGTAGTTACAAAGGCCTGCCATCAATACCCAGTTCAAATTTGTTTAAAAATATTAGGTGATGCCGTAGATGTTTATGTTACCATAATATTCCAGAGCAATCTCATAACATAAACAAAACCTCTTAGAGAGCACGTTTTTGAAATGTATTTCTTAATTGTTTGTTTTTTGTTTTGGGATTGGTTTATTTATGACTCTGCTCAAAATGTCTTTTGATTTTTGAATATTAGTAAATTGTTTAAGTATGTTATTTATCGCTTGTTGAGGTCCAATCTTAAGTGGGTCTTTAGTCATTACATTTCAGAGGGTGTCCTTTGTATTGTACACGGGATGTCCATTGTATGTATATGTGCGTCGTGGGCCGATCGTAGAGTCGGGCGGGTCGCGATGTGCCTGGCCATATCGTGAAGTGACTGGCGGCAGATCGTGAAGTGCCCGAGGCTCATCGTGATCTGCCTGTTTCTGCGATTGGCCTTGCGACATTTACACGGCATTTGTGTACAGACAAGGTATTTAATTATTATTTTATTTTCGTCGTTGAGTTTTTATTTTATTTTATATAGATATTGCACAGATCTTCATATGTAGAAGCAAAGAGGAATACAAAATATTGCACAGATCTACAGATGTTGGAGCAAAGAGGAGAATCTTTCCGTCTGATAATTTAAGCACACACCATCTAAAAGAGATGAATATCTCTTGGCAAACTTACCTACATGCATATGATAAACAAAGGGAAAAAGATCTGAGAGAAGATCTTTTCAAAACCTATTTGATGATCTTATTCGAATATTCAAGAATAAGAAAGAAGAGGCTAGAATAAATAAGTAGTGACCGGGAAAAATAAGAAGAGCCACGAAGCAAGAATATGCAAGGGAAAGTATGAAGAATCAAAAAAATAATAAGATGCAAGAAGAGACCTGAAAGGCCACGATAAGGAAAAAAATGTTGAGATACTTGCAAGAAGAAAACAGAAGAATCAAGATTAAGGCAAGAAGTAAGGAGACGAAAGCAGAGACTACGAGATCCTAGAAGAGCCAAGAAGATGCAATAAGAAGTAAATAAACGGGAGAAAAATCCAGACGTTCGCAAGAAGATGCAATCTGAGACTAGGAGAGCCAAAAAGAAGCAAGAAGAAGCAATACGAAGCCCGAAGAACAAATAAGCTGAAAAGTGGCTAGTGGAAGTAAGATAATGCAAGAAGTGGAAAGAAAATAATAAAAAAAGTCAAGTAAAAACCAATAAGAGCCACGACGAAAAAATAATAGGGTCCAGAAAAATAAAATAATTAAACTTAACGGGAAAATCTTTTATGTCTTCAAGGGACTGAAAAAAATTAAAAACTTCTTAAGCATAAAAACTTCTTAAGAGGGTTTCACTGTAGTATAGAATATTAAATACATGTTCATGTTGAATTTACACCGTCTATCTAAACAAACAAAAAAATTACTCAGTTTATCCAGAAAACAATTCTGGTGGTTAATGTTAGAAGTGACTATGTCAATTTTTGATCATTTGATTTAGGTACAAGGAAGTAGTCTAAAACATCCCCTATTTGAATATTTTAAATACATATCAGGCACAAGAGCTCCTCTTTTCTGGTAAGGTATACATGACCAATGATGACCTTAAATATAATATTTAGTAAAATATATATATATATAAATGAAAGTCATATTTTTATAATACAATAAAAAATAAATCATCTTCATTCCTGTCGGTGTTTTACATATTAAATATGCTATAAAATAACACCAGGAGGCATAACGGTCCGGTATATTAGTATGACATTTTGAAATATCCTACTAATGACCACAAAAAACATCAACATTTTGTTTAATTCGCTACAAATTTTTGTGCATTATTATTGATTTGGTGGCGTTTAAGAGTTATCTGAGTATTGTACAAGATAGAGGGCACACTTTTACATTTAACTGCATACTCAACTCAAATTTCGATTTTCGGAGATGTCTGACTAATCAACTGGATGATCGATAAGCATTTCTAGCATTAAGCCCCAGAATTGATAGAGCTGTTACTGATAATACGCAGAAAATTGGAAATGTTATGAGATAATGTAATCTAAAGTAGCTCTCTGATATTGCTGTCAGATGAAACCTTGTTTTTCCAAGGGGTCAAAATGATAATAAAAAAAAACCTGGTTGATAAAAATAATTTATCCAGGAATACTTTATAATATAATACCAGCTGGTGGTACCCGGGCTTTACGTAGAGTTTTTAGAAATCAGGTGCAGACAGTAATTTTCCTCTTATTTTGAATGTCAAGTGTAGAAAATTTCATCAACAAGTACCTTATCAAAATTCCGTTTTAACACCAAACATTGCCGAAATCATTGTGTCTCCCTTACTATCATAGTGAGAAATATGATCTAAATGGTATTAGAAAGAGAAAACACCACACTTTATATTCAAATCCAAAAGTTGACCACAAAATAATTTAAATGTACACCTTTATGAAACCAAAGTTTCTGACTACAATTTGAAATTATGAAACTTTGTGATTTTTTTTATTAATTTTCACATAAAATGACAAAAAAGTAAAGTAACTAACGATAATGTTTACATTTGTCTAATAAAATATGTGTGTGTTTTTTTTCGTTATCAGTTTATCAGTAATTTTAGTTAGAAAAAACGTAAGAAGAATAATTTTTTTTTTACTTTTTCATTTTGCATTCAAAATTATTATATTTCAAAAATTAAATTTTTCAGATTTGTACAGAAAAATTCTTATTTTTTTAAATTTTATATGAAATATGCTATAAAGCGGATATAAATGAAAGCGGATATATTTTGATCTTTTAACAAAATATGCCCGAGGCCTGAGGGTTAAGCGGTGAGAAAAAAGTACTGGGGTTGTGTTTTCGAAATATCGTGTAGACGTCTTGTTTTGAAGATCAAAATGGAGAAAGTGAGAGAAGGGCGTAAATCGGGTTTATTGGAAGAGGAGGATATTTAAATATTGATTGATGTAGGTACTGTCAAAATTTTTTGTTTTGATAGAAAGTGTAAAATTCAGTGAATGAAATATCGCTGCCAACATCAAAATGAACCAAACATTATTAAAGTTTACAAATTTATTTCTTCTACAACTATATATGCAACAGGAAACTATTCAGCAACAATGATAATTCTGTAAATATAAATGAGGGATTATTAAATAGATTAATACGGCGGAGAACAGAATAAAGGAGGCCAACGGATGAGAAAACTCATAGTAGATACAGCTCGCTCAGAATCTATGCATGAAAATAGGCAAAGAAAACAGAATACGGTGAAACCCTTTTAAGAAGTTTTCCAAGAGAACGAAACAAAAAAAAACTTCTTAAGTAGGAAAACTTTATGTGGGAAAAATTGGGCTATTCATTCTATAGTATTCAAGGGACTGAAAAAATTAAACTTCTTAGAAAGAAAAATTCTTAACAGGGACCTTCTTAAGAGGGTTTCACTGTATATATAGAGAGTAAGTGACATCAGGTTAGATTAAAGGCAAGTTATTGTATAGAATTTGAACAATTCTTCAAATTTCATAGTAAAGTTCTATTAAAGTTGTTTTGAGCAGTTGTGAGAAACAACTGCCCCATAGTGAAATAGTTACAGAATTTGAATAGAACATTCACAAAACTTGAAAATGAACTTAGAAATTTGATGAATTGTTCAAATTCTGTGAAACAACCCGTACAAGATCGAGGATTGTGATTCACAGAAATTCAAATTCAACATTGTCAACAAATAGCCAATCAGAAGTAACAAGTTTTTTTGATATTTGAAGAGCCTCGTTGACCATTCAAATGCCAAACTCCAGCAATCTAATACTACCCTAGTGTGCCAGGGTGAAATGCCAAGCTGCCCGCCGTGTGGCAGCTGACACTATTTTCATAATAACTTACTTGTTTTTTTGCAAAATTATGCTTTTGTAAATTGCACCATCTTAATAGATAATGTATTTATTTGTTCTTAAAAATTGTATATATCTATCCTAGGTAGTTTTCCTAGAATAGCTGCTTATAGTCACAGAAATGCTTTTTTTCCTCTTTAATTTTATAAAAAAATATAACATATTAAAGAAATCTGAAATTTTCTTAAGTCTTAATATATTTTCAAGCTTTAAGCATCCTTCACAATAAAAATAAGTCATACGAAGGTTTTCCGTAAATAAATACAGTATGTACTATTTTGAAAATCAGAATTATGACATTTGACGAAATTGGGATGCGCCTTTTCACAGATAAAATAAATATATTTTCAAGTGACGAAATGACAAGCTAGAATAATATGGTGATAGATTTTTTCTTTTCAAGTGAATAAAGTATATTTTAGTATGCTAGGAGCGTTTTTTAAGGTTCAAAATACTATAAAATCGGGGCAAGTGCGGTGAAATACTAGCAAATCACGGATTTTGATGACAATGTCACATTCAATTTCTGTGAAACACCCCAACCTTAGTGAATTAAGAAATCAAGTTAAATAACATCAGAAAATATGCAGCTTACAGTGCTAAGTGTGGAAATAAATAGATATTAGTATCAGGAGAGGAGAATAATTATAACACTCTAAGTAAGTTGGGTTAGGTGAGGGGCTACTATTTGAGGTTAGGGGAAGCCGAAGAAGAGGCAGTCCTGGACAGACGCTTGCACCGAAATCTATGTGCAAACGTAGGTAAGGAGAACAGAATACAGAAACAGGTCAGTGAAATCAGTTTACATTAAGTCAGAATGTGGAGCTTACGGTGTTAAGTGTTCAAATAAATAGGAGGGGAGAAATAACTTTAGTATTCATGAGAAAGGGAAAACAGAATACGAAAAGAGGTGAGTTCAGATTAGACCCTATTCAGAATATGCCATTTACAGCGACTAAGTGCGGAAATAAATAGACATTAGTATCAGAAGAAGCGAATTTACTTCAACCTAGGATAGGTTATGTTAGGCCAGTTATGCAAGAGCTAATAAGAGGGCAAGCAGAATACCAAATATTAGGAGGTGAGAATTAACACTAGGTTACGGTAGGTTCGGTTAGGCGGGGGACTACTATTTGAGGTTAGGAGAAGCCGTAGCTGTCCTGGGCAGGCGCCTGCCAGTGGTGAGGTAGGACTTGACCTGTAGGTAGGCAGAGGGGGCGTGAGAGGGGGAGGAGGGGAGAGAGGAGCGGTAGGGGGCCCCGCCCAGCCCCGGGGTGGAGGAGCGCCGCATCCCACCTGCCCTGCAATACATGCATTATACATACTCTAAATCAAGCACATTCAGTATAGGGAAGGCTGAAAAGGCACATTCAACATTGGCACGGCTGTAATTCAGGCACTTTGAAGGTAGGGATGGCTGTAATCGGCAATTCAGACACCTTTAACCTTTAGACGCCCAGTGGTCCCATACGGGACTGCGGATTTGCGTCCTTCAATGACCGGTGATTATCGTGCATTTCGCTATCGGATTACACTGATTTATTATTATGATAATTATATTTCACAAAAAGTGCGTGGGCAGTGGGCTACCTTTATTGCACGCGGCGCATGAGCGTTTAAAGGTTAATGGTGACCGGACAACTCGACACAGCGGCACTTTAACACACTTTTGAAAAGTGTCGATAAGAATGAAAAAAAATTAGGTTACGAGCTTCTTTTTTTTCACTACTTTTAATGACTGCATGACTTTTCAAAGATGTGTTGAAGTGCCACCGGGCTGTATCTTTAATATTGGGATGGGATGGCTGTATATCTATACATCGATGGCCGTAATTTAGGCATAGTCAAAAAATTATGGCTGGAAGCTGCAAGAGGACAGCTGTACATAATATCATTCAAAATTGGGATGGCTGTTATTTAGGAAGCTCCAAAATAGGGCTCTAATTTAGATGCATTTAATGTAGGGATGGCTGTAAATACAGCAAATTAAAAATATTAATAGCTGTAATTTAGGCACATTTAAGATAGGAATAGCAGTAAGAATAAGGATAGCAGTAGTTCAGGCACATTCAATATTGGGATGGCTGTAATTAGGGCTCATTAAAAATAGGTAGGGCAGTAAAAAAGTCACCTATTTTATATGAAACACATCAAATTATAAATTATAGTAAAGTAGTAACTTATTTTATGAAACGAAAGAAAGAAATTTAGGTCAAGTTTTTCTTTAGTTAATTTAATGTATTAAAAAATAGAAATAGAATAGAAAGGGTACCTCTGCAGCTGTCTGTCCTCGTCCCCCAGAATGGAGGGGGTGGAGGGGCGAGAGGGACGCTGCGCCTTCAGGGCCTCCCAGATGTCCACCTGCAATAAACCACCATCAGCGACACATGAACCATGAATGAAAGTCAATATAATGTTCACTGAGCAAAAGTTGTGTCGAAAAGGGATCGAATCGGTACACGCTTGATTCATCGCAATGCTGCCAAGTGTCCCACCATCAACTACCTCGTTATGCTCAATTTGAGAGAAGCGAGCACACAATAGCAGGTAGTCTGGATCCTCTCCAATCAGCTCCAACGGATAACCAACACCTCTGCCATAGGAATCGGTAGAATAGATCATCTCAAGTGGTGACCTACTCACCCACCAACTGCGTGGCAGGCCGAATCGGGAAAGACTTGTTGAGGGAGATC
This sequence comes from Limnephilus lunatus, assembly GCA_917563855.2. Lineage (NCBI taxonomy): Eukaryota > Metazoa > Arthropoda > Insecta > Trichoptera > Limnephilidae > Limnephilus > Limnephilus lunatus. Next base: position 5,516,286 of record OU830599.1, read on the forward strand.
TATTGACCTCTCGGGACATTGCCTTGCACTGCAGTGGGAGGGATAGATTCATACGTCCGTCACTCCTGGACACACTGACCCCCAGATTCCATCTCTTCATACATTTTTCCTTCCCAGAACCTCTCCTTTCTTTCCCAAAAATACCCTACACACAGCATTCCCAAAGATGACATAGGCCCTGAGGGAAATTATTTTCCTTAGCGTCTCCTGTGTGGAGCTAATGTAAAAAAAAAGACTTGTGATTCAATCCAATTGAGTTTCAGAATGATGAAAGCTTAGCACTTTGTTAAAATTACAAAACAAAGCTAAATGCACTCTCAAGTTGTTGGGACAAAAACAGAATTAAATAATTGAAATATGAAATCTTTACTTCATCTTTTTCACTGCCGGCATCAATAAGGCTCTGTTGAATAGCATACTGCAACAGGTCATCTTCATCCTCGAAAGTAGGCTGCCTTCTATCCTCATCACCTACAACAAAATAAAAGACAATATAAGAATGGTAACTAATATTAATTATTATTTTTAATTGGTAAACTAATGTTTAAGACAAGATTTTTATGCATAGCACAAAGGGTAACAAATTGTTTCGACGCCAAAAGGTAACAAATTGTCTCGACGCCATCTAGTGGGAGAGTTAGCACTTATAATGCATTTCTCACAAAAAATAAAGTTGGTTGTTTTCAGGTGAAAAATGTAATAAGCAGTAATTGTTGAATGAAACACTAGTATATATTGAATTATTTGGCGGGTGGGAGATAAGCCGACGTAGCTCAGTTGGTAGAGTAGTTGACCGGATATCAGAAGGACGCGGGTTCAAGTCCCGTCGGCGGCATTTATCTTTTCTCGGGAGATTTTTTCAATGTTGATGAGTGTTTCAGGCTAATAATTATTGCTTATATAATTGGTAACTAATAGTACAAACAACCTCTACATAAATTATCCGAGGCATAAACCGGTTTGTCCTGTAACTTTTCTTGTCTCAAAAATCAATATATTATATCTCTATAGAATCCACTGATGGGGAAATCCAGAAAGAATACAAGGCTGTTATATCCATAATAAGCTAAGAAAGGGACGCTTACATTGGTTTGGAAAGAAGCTCCTGGAGAATGCATGACACGAAAATGAATGATAGAAGAAAATGGGAAGCCCCAGCAAGATGTGACATCAAAAACTAAACTCAAACAGCCTTACTAATAAAAAAATACTTAAAAATCGTTTAACGGTGTTTTTGTTTACACCGTGTAAAGATTGTACTTTGTATTTTTAGAAGGCTACTAATAACAAAATCGAATTTTTCTGTTGGCCACACTGGACTTTGTTGGATCTGCGCATGTGCAGCCCGCTAAGTCCGCCATGTTTAAAATAAAAATAACAGATTTGACATATGATATTTTATGCACCTTTCATATAATGCTTTTGTTCCATATTTAGCATTATAATAACCAATTCACTATTATATTAGTGTATTCAACATAATTACTATTATTTGTGTTGTTTTTTTCAGTTTCAGTCCTTTAAATAATGTTTTGTTGATAATTTAGATAACGGTTAAAAATAGGTTATTTCTGCTAAATATAGTTTAAAAGATAGATTATTTGCTCACTGGAAGGGCACTGCCCTGTCAAGGCCAAGTACTGGGTTAGATTCCTAGATGTGACCATATTTTTTTTCTGATATTTCTGTTTCAGATTTTCGATTGAGTGTCGTTAATATTGTCTTCATTAATCAAAGACTTTATTTTAGAGTATCGATTAGTTTAGAAATATTTACTTCATTATTTGAAGATTTACAATGCTGGTCTTTCCATCGTGATCTATTCCATCACACTGCATTTTGTGATACACTGTATTTTATGGAAAATACATGCGAAATCCGCATACGGGGATAACCTATAGGGTTAAGGCTCAGTTCCCGGCCCCAGAAAGAAGAAGATGAAGAGATATGAAATTACGAATGTTAGAAGAGCGCGCTAATATTTACAGCGATAAAATTGATGCAAAAATCATGAAAATCTTTAATAAAACACGACTCGTTAAAAATAGAGCAAAAATCTCGCGATAATTGTCTTTAATTTTATTTAAAGAAACGCTGTGAATTTTTTCATACGTATAACTTGTAAAATAACCGAAACAAAAGTGTTTATAATCATTTTTGGAGCATACTTTGCGATTTTTTTCTATCGAGGGAATTTTATATAATTTGCGTTTCGGCGCGATAAATGTCTAGATATATTATCTTCAAGAATAACATATATTTTTTTAAGAGCTTAAAAACTTCAAATGTTTAAGGGAGGTTTGCAAGAAATCGGTTAAAATTCGGAGAACCGCCTCTTAAGCATTTAAGTGAAAGATAGCACTAACGAAAGGCGAGAGGAATCTTACCCTGCACTCGGTACTCCGGGGGGACCTGGAAGACCTCGTCATCGATGATGCAGGTCTGCCGGTCCCCCTCGCTGAGGCAGGACACATGCGGGATGGGCTGCTCGGCTGCGTAGATGTTGCCAAAGGTTATACGTGCGTTCAACACGTGGAAAAGGGGAATCTCTGCAAACAAACACAGGAAAAATTCAAATATTAGCCATTATGGAGAAAAGTGATCAGCTCTGAAATATCGAGTCTCAAATTACAATTTTCACCTAAAAACATAATTTCCTTCATCAGAATAGAAATGTATGTACATACCGTCAAAAATAAAACTGTTAATATTTGTTTTATAATTTTTCAATCTTAATATGTAAAGTGAATGTTACTTTGTTTGTCCCTTATGCATTCCTAAACCATTCATCCGATTGCGATGAAACTTTGGTGATTTGTTGTGCGCATGCTTGTGAAGGTTTTTGTATATAATGTGAGCTGTGTCTGGTATTATTAAATTATTTCCTAAACTATTCATCCGATTGCCATGAATTTTTGCCGAGTTGTGAGCACGCCCGCGAGGGTATATATATATTTTAGGAGCTCTGGCATTATGAAATTTGTATAAAAAAATTGCAATAGTTGGCACGCGAGCTGTTTGAAAACTTAATGTACCGGAACTTAATGTACGGAACGCAGAAGGGGGGAAGCGGGAGAGGGGAGTGGGGAGAGGGAAGGCGGAGTGGGAACGCATGAGGGGATGGGGACGCAGGAGGGGAAGGGAAAGCGGGAGGGGAAGAGGAGGCGGCAGAAGAACGGGAGGAATGGACCCGCAGAGAGAAACAATTTATTTATTAAGTGGCATTGCAACGCTTGCCGGAAACTCGCTAGTTGTTTAATAAGAAAATCTCAGGCGAAGTTAGGAAGTTAAACCAGTTTTTTTTAAGCTTACAGTGCTGACCTTTACTCATGCGATATGTTTCGACACAATGCATGTGTTTTAGAGAAACTTCATGGATCACATAAACAACATCCGCTTGGGGATAGCTGCCAAGAGGCCAGCAGCGTTAGATAAGGTTAAAATAATATATTTACCAATCTTGACAGGAAATCCTGAAGGCAGTTGCATTTGTATAAAGTCCTTGAGCTTAGCAAAGTGGGGTGATGACATGGAAGCCATCAGATCCAGGATGGGCATTATCTGCTCCTGGAGCTGTAACGCAATAAACCATCATTAATACTTCTATTTGGCTTAGAAACCTGCCCGGAACAGTATTGAATACTGGAGGTATTAATGCGTAATGTAGCTAGTTCCCTGGAGAAGCCTGGAGAATCCTGTATAGAAATACCTGTAAAACAGCGGGAGTTTGGTAACTGACCTGAAGGGGGTAAGACTCGCAGAGCCAGAGGGTGGCACGAAACTTCTGAATGCGTGTGTTGACCTCTCGCGGCCTCCCGATATCGCGCCCCTCCAGATCCTCGGTGCCAAAGTACTCCTCCGGTGTGATGTTGCATGGATTACCCACGGAGAAGAACTCTTGCTGTTGGAGTGAACAACCAAAATTAGAAGATTACGAGATGTCTGTGGAGATGGGCTACCACCAAATTTGGTTTCTTCATAATATAGAAGGGTGTGGGGATGGGAAGGAGTAAGGGCTAAAGTCATTTTAAGCAACTTTTCAATTCTGAATGGTGGTCTTTCACCAGGGCAATACTGAAAGCTTCTAACACACATATATGTTATTTAATATTAATTAAATATGAAAACAAAACAAGATTAAAAAAAATTTACTTGGGCATTCTAGGATTCTTCCACAAGAACTTTACCCCTCGAACACGGAGGCAGTGGTATAAGAACTTAGTATAAAAGAGAAGCGAAAAATCTAACCTAACATATTATTTTATCATGATCTGTTTTATCCAGTTACTGCATTGAGGTTAACACCTCGAGTGTTAACAAAGAGTTTTTGACAGGTGTTTGATTGGTGTCTATTTAAGTAATCCGTGCAGTTATCACCTCCTGATATCTCGACAGACCTATAGATATAGACCTCCTATGATATTGACTTTAATATCGATTTGAGCGGAGAATTGTGCATGTGCTCAGCCAAGTGATATATCAGTGCCATAATATCACAAGAATGTGCTGTGGGAAATTAAAGTAAGTCAGATTCCCTTCCGGTATCCACTATTCACTTACTCCCATAGTTGTGTCATTTTGAAAACTCATAATTTTATGCTTTTTTGTTTATTTTTGAAGAAAATATATCTGCGACTACAAACGGAGTTAGAGAGAAATAACAGGAGAGCAGCAGAAGCGTAGGAAATTTATAAAGGAGGGCAATAATGGTGTTGACAGAAGCAATACAATTCAAAATAACGAAAAAAGATATCAAAATTATAATAATAATAATATAGACATACCCGATTCTGTATTGGTACATTTTCCGCAGGTAGCATGCCAAGAATATGAAAATAAGAAAATAAAAAGCAAATTAGGAAAAATATCATTAAATTAATAAATATAAAGAAAACAAAACTAAGCAAATAAAATAAATAAAAATGCACGTGCCTCACTAGTGACCATAATAATATTACAGCGTAAAAAATAACAGTAAATTTGCAGCAAAGTTAGGACAAATCAACCATAAAAGTGACAGTTTTGTTTAGAAGACAGTACTGCGTAAGATGGGAATTTTTTAATTTGAAATTTGATTTTTCCATATTCCGTGGATTTCGAATTTTTTTTTATATTAGCTCCACACAAGAGGTCTGTAAAAAATAATTTCCCTCAGGGCCTGTGTCATCTTTGGGGATGATGTGCGGAGGGTCTTTTTAGGAAAGGAAGGAGAGGAAGTTCTGAGAAGGAAAAGGTATGAGGGGTGGGTAGGAATCTGGGGATCAGTTTGTCCAGGAGTGACGGACGTAGGATTCCATCTCTCCCACTGCGGTGGAAGGTGATGATCCGAGAGAGTCTTGGTGGAGAGCTCATAACAAGTCTCCCTCAACCAGGCTCTCCCGATCTGGTACTATCCGGATCTACGCATCCGCTGCCAAGACCTGGACCAACTTCACCCCAACGAACCCGGGCCCCCCTGCTAAGTCACCAAACGTACTGAACCACTTGGGGTGACCCAGAGGTGTTAATTATCCAATAAATGGTTCCCAGGCGGCAGTACCCATATCCGCCTCCCAAATTAACGGGGTTCTACACACTTTTATGTAAGTTATGATAACCCTGTGATACAGCAGGTGCCCGGTGCGGGTGTGAGTCTCCAGCTCCATATCGGAGGCCCTCAACACCTTGCAGGCCCACTATACAATATATATGTGACAGTACCGAGGGAGTGGCCTGATCCTGGTCCTCGAGCAGCGCAGCCCGCTCCTCGGTGTCGGCCATGCCCAGCAGCGAGTGCAGCGGGGTGCGGGGCCCCCGGGCGCGCGCCTTGTCCCCCTGCGACAGGTGCTCGGTGCGGGTGCGAGTCACCAGCTCCACGTTGGATGCCCCGAACACCTTGCACGCCCAGCCGCCCACCTCCTCCGCCTTGTCGGAGCGCCAGCCCCAGATTCCGCTCTTATTTCTGAAAACCAACACAAATAAGTTTCAGTCCACCTACTTTCCATTAGTTGACCTCTCAGTTCTTTGATATCGACTATGTTAAAGAAGCCCTGCCGAGCGATTCTATATCTTTTGTGGGATCGAGATCTCCTGACGGACGAGATCTCCTGTCAGATTTGTATGATTTTCTATGGCTATTATTTGATTTTTCTTTTATTTTACTATAGATTGTTTTAAATCGGCGAAGCTGGCCTGATACCAGGCGCGGCCGGTGCCTTAAATTTTTGGTGGTTCACCGAGTAATTCCTCAAAAACGTAAAATAAAAGTAGGTAAAATAAAAATAAAATTAGACAGCCTAGTAACTCATAACTCGTACAGTGCCCTTGAGGTGATTATTCACAAAAAAAACGACGCTATACAAAGTATCCATTTCAAAGTTTTCTTTGCGGATTTAGGTACTATCTTGGTTGATAATTAAATGTAGTTTTGGCGGGCCATTGGCCATAATTCTGCTTTTATTTTCATGGTTCATATATATTTTAATATAGTCTATATTTATTATTACATCACTAATTTTAAAAAGGCAAGGAAATTTATTTATATATATAAACAGCGATATCAGAATATTTCTATAATATAATGATTTAGTAGGCGGCTGACGGAGGTAAAATGTATGGCGAGCGATATGCTGAAATAGGCCAAAACTAAATGATCTTTTATCTATTATAGCTAAGACTGTTAGCCCCATAAAACAAATTTAACCGGTTAAATAATTATAATTTAATTGTTTCGCCTTAATCTTTGTTTTGCCACCGCCAACCACCTAAAAAATGAATAATAACACAATAACAACACGCCGTAAACGTTTCTCTTTGTAGCACGGGGTTTACCGAGTGAATTTTGCAATAAATATGTGACAAAAAATCACACAAACAAAAGGTCACAAAAACAATGACAATGTCAAATCGGTTCCCTCTCGATCAAGATAATATCGCACACGCTGACCCGTTGACTCATCGTTACATTTTACAAGACCAAAATACAATTACTATCTTATTTAAACCCGACGTAAGAATACAGTGAAACCCTCTTAAAAAGTTCTCTCTTAAGATGTTTCGTGGCTTAAGAAGTTTGGTTTTTTCGGTCCCTCGGCTCAAAATTGGCCCAATTTTTCCCACATATAAGGTTTTCCTGCTTAAGAAATTTGTTTTTTCCAGTCCCTTGGAAAACTTCTTAAGAGGGTTTCACTGTAGTCATTTCGCTGGAACCATTTCTTCGGAACTCTTCGGGCCTTCGGGCATTTCCGTCATCCGCATGCCGCACGGACAGCCGGCATTTTTTGGCTACAATTGCCTGTTTTGACGGTCTGAAGCTGCTGGGGACTTCATACAAATGATAATTCTCAAACGGCGCATCACTAAAGCGCACGGCGGCGCCGGAATGGTATGTAACTCGGTTCCTACTGTTCCTAGCCGATATAAAGTGCGCGCGGGAAGCAATGTTTTAGGCCTCGATAACTATTCTCTACCAATTTCATGTACATTTAGGTAGGTAGCCAATTTTTTTTAACATAAAAAAATGTGCACAATTTTATAATTAAAAATATTATGTAGGAATACGATGAGCTGCAAAATGTTGTTCAATTTTGTTGGCGGTTCGGCGCACGAGTGCACTTTAGGACGGGCCGCGCCTGCCTGATACCCATAGAAAAAACAAATAACAGCCATAAAAAATCACACAAATCTGACAGGAGATCTTGTCTGTGGCAATGGCTATGGCCTAGAATGGCAACAATCCATATTGCTCAAACGAACCAGACAACTACATACTCAACATATAAACTCTTTGCCATTTTATGCTTTTGAGAGTAGGTAGTAACAATAAAAGAAATTGTGAAGTCAGTGAAGAAATGATTTTCATTTATAGTGCCATTGTCCTGTCTTAACACATTATGTATTAACACACTTCCGAAAACAAGAAAACTGTTGGAAAAATGGAATTTCTTTTATAAATCAATATATGTATGTATCTTCGAAAATAATATACACATTTGAATGATTTTTTTTCTATTTAACTATACAAGTATTGTCCAAAATTATAGCCTAATTTTTATAATAGGATTCCATAAACAGAAGTTAAAGTGAGTGTTGGGCCATTTAGTTATGTTCTATGTGTAAAAAATGTACATATTTTATTACTTTATAAAAAACTTCGCTTTCACTTTGGTACAAAGCTTTACAAAAAAAAATAACAATTTGCGCATCTCCAGTGTCAAAATGAAAGTTTCCTTTTGATAAAATTTTATTCCACACAAAAGTCAGGGAGATAAGAAGATTTTCCCATCTTGTATCACGTATACATATATATTTGTATGTTTTTTACATAATATACATATAGTTAGGATCCTTACAAAGAAATTGGTGTACATTTTTCATATAAAAATATTTAACAGCAATGCTTTACCAGGTATTCAAGTAGGACGGGCGTAAAAAGTAGAACTACCCTTCCCGCCTAAAGTTCGTTAACCCTTAGCGGAACTATTATCTCTTTTTTTTAATTCAAAATATTGAACTGAATGACAAAAATGTCTGTAAATATGATGTTATTCAAATTTTTTGAAGTTTTTGACAACGGCTAATATTTGGCAGTATTAGTTACTTCAATATATATGTGTTATTTTAACCTTTTGAATATTGGATGGTATTTTAGATTGATATTGGCGCAAGCGATCCTGATCTTGTCCTTCATACAGTTTTTTTATACCCTTATCGTCCCTTATGTACCCATCTGTCGCGGTAATGTCATGAGAATGTTCATTATCGCATGACTTTACAGCGACAGATGGAACTATCAAGTTTAATTTTTTAAAAAAACAAAGTTTTAATTCCATAACCAAAGTTTCCGAATGCAATTTGAGAAAAATTTATGAAAATTTCTGAATTTTTTATTAATTATTTTTACATGAAACGGCAAAAAAGAGAGACAACGCTAATGTTTATAATATACTTATATCTATAAAAATATTTATATATTTTAAGTTTTTTTCGCGATCAGTCATTTTAGTTAGAAAAATTGGAGGATGAGCCATTTTTAAAACTTTTTTATATTTGGATTCAAAATTTTACAAAAATTTTTTAGTTTACCCATACGTTCAGAAGTATTCCATTTATTTGAATATTATTGCAAAGCAGAAATACCGTGACCTTCTGACAAAATATGTTTTAGGGCCTGATGGGTTAATACAAAAAGTTTTTAGGTAAATAGATAAATACTGACCTCTCGAAGCTAATTTTCTCAGTGTCTATGTAGTTGCAGGCGATGGGCTGCGTGAGGCGCTGCTCCACCTGGCGGGGGGTGGGGGGTGCAGTGGGGGGCAGCGGGGAGGGAGGCAGGCGCTCCGTCCACACCTGTCCGCTGTCATGGTCCAGCTCCATCATGCTCGCCGTGTTGCCTACACAAGACAAGGACACAGGTAATCTAACACATTCTGAAGAGTTCTGGAGATGAAATCTACAACAGGCTGAAGAAATACGGACCTTCAGCAGCCCTGGTGAAAGATTACCTTTCAGAATGGTAATTTTGATTAAAATAGCTTTAGCCGTATTTGGCGACCAGATCTAAATAGCGAAGTATTTTCCCAAACTACCTTCAGCCTCACAACATACCCCAATTGGAAATGCTAAAGTCTCACTGGTTCCAGACCATTGGGAGAAGTATTCTTGTGCGGTACTCAAATAAAAAAACTAAAAAATTTAATAATAAATAGAAAAAAAACGCAGCAGTATTTAGAATGGATCATTTATTTTATTTTATTTTATTTTATTTTTTATTTAATATTTGTTTGTTTTTACAATAATTATACATTTTTTTTAACATATCAAACAGATTTGTAATATTAATGTAATAAAAGCCTTTCCTCACCATAAAGAGACAAGACTCTTGTGTTTGGTGAGTGAATTCATACTCAATTATGTTATCATTTGAGTAGGTGAATAATAATATTGCAACTATAAGAGAAACTTGAGATGTGTCGATTAACAGATTTAAATGAAGTGAAATAGTAATGTAACTCTTACAGTTGTTTCAGGTAATTTTTTAATTTAGTTTTGAATTTACTTTTATTTTCAATAATTTTTACTTCTAATGGGAGTTTGTTGAAATAATTTATACCATGATACAGATAGGAATTTTGGATGTGCTTGGTATTAAATTTTGGGATTTTAATATTGTTTTGATATCTTGCTGAGATATTGAAATGTAATTTTTTTAGCTGTATTTCTTTGAAAGTTTGTAGAATTTAATGCAAACTTTACAAAAATGCAGCGATTTCATAGGTTTACAAAAATATATATATATATGTGTTTAGGAATAGTTTTGGAATAAGTTTTTTACAAGATCAACAAAATTCGCCAAGTTTATGTTAAATACTAAGTACTGATTTCCCATAGTGTGAAATCTTTGAATCGGAGAATGGGCAATGTAGTTCCGCTTATGAATGTTACAGTAGAATAGTGTATTTTTTCGTATAGTTACTGTCGGTATTCGTAAGTTTATGAGTTGCGGGAGTTCGCAACAGTCAAATTAAGAGTTAAGTATTTTTAATAAAAATGTTAAGTCGTTTATTTTACGTCTGTCTTCTAGTGTGTGTATTTTTAGAATATTTAATAATGAATTATATTTTAAGCCTTCTAATGGGATATTTAATTTAAAATTTATAAACCGCAGAATTTTTTTTGTATTCTGCTCAATGTTATTAATGTGAATTTTGTAAGATGGAGACCAAACTACCGAGTTATATTCCATTAGGCTTCTAACTAGAGATACATATAATAATTTAATGGCTTGTATGGAATTAAAGTTTTTGGTCGTACTTAATACGAAGCCTAGTGTTTTCTCATACCTTTGTTTACAATTTGGTGGATATAATTGAAGAAACTTAGTTTTTAATTCAAAAATTTTTCATCATTGTGAAGCAAAAATGATCACTTCATCTTTTGTGATCAATTTCTAGAGCTGTAATTTACAATATACGGCTGACCGAAATACGATTCGGGGTAAGTACAAATCAATGAAAGTTATAATAAATTGAGGTAAGTACGAGTCGGCATTAGAAAAGTATGAAACGACAAAAGTACAGATGGTACAAGTCAAGGCACGGTACATAAGTCAGGGTATTAGTGTATTAGAGGCGCCACCAAGTTTGGAGGAACAAAAGAGTACATATTATAATAGTGATTTTGTACGACATTAATGCAAAGCCTACTCAACACAAGTTAATCCTATTAGACCAATGCTGCTGCTAATGTCAGAAATTGAGACTTCCACCTAAAATTCACAAAATAATATGGTAAATGTGTCTTCGTCGTCGGTGAATCACAAGAAATAATCAGATTAACTCCTCAGGCAAATTTGTTCGCTTTTGAGAACAACTTTTTGAATGAAAACTTTTTTAGCAATGTTTTGATTTGAAACTCGATGAAATGGAAATGAGCAACACTAAAAAGAGACAAATACATACATCTATAAGATTTAGCCTGCGAGAGAATGAGATAGACCATTGGTTCTCAACCTTATGTTGCCCACCTCCCACTTTGAGAATTTTTTTTTTTTCTAGAGCCCCCAATTTTTTTTCTCATTATGGGGGCCGAGTGGGGGGGGAGTGGGGGTTCAACTGTCAAGGAATCAATAATTCGATTAAAAATATATTCAATTTTTTTTTTTTTTTAAAAGAAAGACAAACATTCCCGGGTTACGAATAACCCAACAATGTTTGAAAATCTCCTACTACCACCACAGAAAGCCGAAAATGTTGCTTGTGTTGTGATGGAGGACTTAGCCAGCCGAGGAATCGAACATGCGACGCCCGGGTGAGACCCAAGCGCTATGCCCACTCGACCACTGACCGGTCAATTATTTGTTATACCATTTTTTTAGCAAGTTAAAAAAGGCAATTCTTTTGTATTTTAAGTAACGGGTTGCTACCTCCTTCCTTCTTGTATTCATGATATAGTGTCAATTCTTAATGATAGGAATACACGTAGAATAATAATATTATATAATAAAAAATAAAAATTTTCATATCATCTAATTTAATATAGATCTGAATGTAATGGAATCTTTCAGTTCAATTTTCATACACTTCCCGAACTACTATAATATGTATGTGAATTTTCACAAACGTGATAAACATTATTACAATACATACAATAACAAAAATCAATGAATATTGATGTTTACATAGCTTTATTAGTACGTGATTAGTGTGTTTGTTTTTTTGGCTTTTTTACCTGCCCACGCCCTCACTGTGCCATCTCAACGCCCCTTAATTTTCTCTGGGTCTTCTACTGCTCCCCTGAAAGTCTCAAACACACACTAGGGGACGTTAACGCCCACGTTGAGAACCTATGAGACAGACTAATCGGTGTCATTTTTGTGCGGTGCTTCGTAGCCTATCGGCCTTCTCTTTGTCTGGTACTTCGTGGAATAATTTATAAACTTGGTAACAATACTATTGGTAATAGCACTATTGGTAACAGTACTACATACTGGCAACGATATGCATTCGTCTCATTATCTCGAAGTCTAGTTTTCTGAAGGTTTCACTTCTACCGTGTGTAAAGGAGGCCCTGAGGAAAATAATATCACTTAGGACCTACGTCATCGTAGGGCGTTAGGTTTCTGACCTAGACGTGCCACTTTAAGGTCAGAAAAGTGGCACATCTCCCCGATCACGGCTTTCTCTGTCGCACATATGTTTTTACGCATCTTTCTCTTTCGCTTACGTTTAATGTAAAGTCAGTAATTGCGTGAGAATGGATCATATCGAGCTTAGGCCGGCATTTGTGTAAAGGCAAGTTCGGCGGGCACAATACACAAATATAAATACAGAAAGGGATGTACATACGTAAAAAACAAGTTTACTTTCAAAATCTGCTGATGAAACAAAATGCACATCTGCGACACAATGTGAAGAATTCTTTCAAAACAGACTATCAGGAGAAAGGGAGCACATCTTGATGAATTGAAATAAGAGATCAGAGATGGGATACCTTTGTTTTATATGGTAACCAGAAAAAAAGAGAATATGATAAAAGATTAGGTTAGGTTGGTTTAGATTAGGTGAGGTTGATTTGTAATTTGTTCTTTTTCTTGGCATGACATTTATTCTATTTTATGGTGGAACCTTTTTATACCTTGCCCCTTAAAGATGTATGTCCTATTTCCTCGCTGCCACTGGGAGTCCTCAAAGCCCAGCAAGGTGGTGTCTATCCGCACATTAGCTCCTCTCTTGAACACCCTGTAGGTGTCGTGTGGACACATCCGTGATACCAAGGGCACTGAAAATCAACAGACTAAATTAAGCCCAAATAGAATAGGTATTATATTCGTACAAAACTGCAACAGAGCACTCCAGCGGTCAGAACGGTCATTATCATTCATTTTGAGATTATTTTGTTTTCAAAAAGTTTCGTTAAAATCCGAAAGATGCCACTAGAAAAATAAATATTATTTATTTTATTATTCAACATGTCGCATCTGGTCTATGGCCAAGGGTGCTATGGTTTTGAGAAAAAACTACCTGAATTCTCAGTGCCTGAAGTTATTATAATCGTTATATATTTTGGTATGTTGTGTGTTTGGTAATTGGGGTATGTGGCACACTGCCCCCAGATTCCTACCCACATATGTATATTATTTATTAATTAAAATAAAAGTAGAAGAAAACATAAACAAGAAGTGTTTAATTTAAATCACGAAAATATTCACATGTAAGGTTCGAGTAATAATATTATGCTGTAATAATTTATTTTTTTTTTTAATTATTATTAATTGATACACATGTGCAAAATTTCATCAACCTCGGCATAAAACTGTAGATTTGCATACAAATCAATTCCACACCGCCCGACTTAACCGACAGACTTTCTCTTTTATATATTGGATGCTCTGGGATTTGAACCTGTCGCCAGTCGACACTTCTACTAGCCGATTACTAAAAATAAAAACGGACCATTAAAACATTTGATGTTTCCATTGAGACCCGCATTGTATTATCTATAACCACATGGCAGTCTTTGACTAAGGGTCGAAATAATAATAATACATTCCTACTACCTAGAACATTTGAAAGCGTACCGATATTCCAAACCTTGGTGGTTGAAGTTATTTCGAATCTTGTTACGATCCTTGGCTACGATTCCGGAAGTCACGAGTTCAAATTCCGGCGTGCGCAAGTACCTATCTACACTTTATCTGATTAATTTGTGTTATTCCACAATATATTATTTTTAAATAATTTCGTTTAGATTACCTCTTATTGTTGGTTATCCAATAAATTTGGGAAACGGGTATGGGTGCCGCTGCCCCGGGAACCATTAATAAAAATGTCTTTTAATTATCGTTGGTGGTATCATTTGTTATGTTTATATTTAACCGCAGACATTGTCATCGTTGATTCACACACACACACACACACACACACATACACATGCAAAAATAGGTGAGGAAACGCAATCACCACCAACACCTAGACAAACCTCATTCTAAAAACTCGAGTACCCCTGATAATTCACCAAACGTAGCGAATCACTTGGCGAGACATATGGCATACTTATTTGAAGAAATAATATTTTAGGGGATCAACTGTTGGAGGTATTGACTGTCGGGGGATCAACTGTCGGGGATCAACTGTTGGAAATCAACTGTCAGGGACCAACTGTCTAAGAGATCAACTGTCATGGAGCGAATAAAATAAAGTATTTGAGTTTTTTTTTTTTTAATACAATTATTGTTTAAAATTTGTCACGACTAGGACTGCACGATTTGTCAAGACTGTCAGACTGGGAAGGAAAAAGGCATGTGGGGCGGGTAGGAATCTGGGAGTCAGGTGTGACGAACGTGTGAATCCATCCCTTCAGATGGGTCAAAAGGTCTCCCTCAACCTTTCTGTCCCAATCCGGCCCGCCACGTAGTAGGTGTGCAAAAGCATCCGTCACTTAAACAAACTTTAGCCCAAGAACTCGGGCACCCCTGCAAAGTCACCAAACGTAGCGAACCTCTTGTTGGTTATCCAATAAATTTGGGAGGTGGGTATGGGTGCCGCTGCCCCGGGAACCATTTATTGGATAACCAACACTTATGCCATAAGTCACCCCAAGTGGTTCGCTACGTTTGGTGACTTAGCAGAGGTTCCCGGGTGCATGGTTTGTCTGGGTGTAGTTTGTCCGGGTCTTGGCGACGGATGCGTCTGCCTACCAGCTGCATGGCAGGCCAGATCAGGAGAGAATGGTTGAGGGAGGCCTTTTATCCTCTCCAGCCGGAATCTCTTGGAACATCGCCTTGAACCGCAGCGGGAGGGATGGATTCAAACGTCCTAACTGCTGGACATACTGCCCCCAGATTCCTACCCAACCCACATACCTTTATCTTTCCCAAAACCTCCTCTCCTTCCTTTCCTACCCGCCTCCCATACCCGCCTCCCAAATTATACCTTGACCGTTTTGAAGATTTAAAAAAAAACATTTATGTGAATTCAGCACAAGAGTGCCAACTGATCCCTTCTGGAGCCAGTGAGATTGTGATATGTTGTCAATTATAATCCCCAAATTGGGGTATGTTGTGAGGCTGAAGTACCTGACTATTCAGATCTGGTCACCAAACACGGCTAAAGCCATTTCAAGTAACGTTTCAATTCTGTTCGGTGGTCTTACACCAGGGCGATACTGGTATCTTCCACTCTGGAACATGCCGTAAATATGGTATTGGTATTGGTACTCAACGCATTTGACGTAGGTACTATAAATACATAAAAAAAGCATTTTTTTACAAGACAAACACACCACGTGGCAATGTCAAGATTTGTCCACGGTAAGGTACCTAAATGACCCTGTTGAAAGACCACATTTCAGAATTCAGATTGTTATGCATGTAGACCCCATAAATACCTAGTGATAGGTCTACATAACAAAAATAAATAAAGTAGCTTTTTATTTTTATTGTGAATACCTCATAAGGGGCCATCCATAAATTACGTAACACGAATTTTATGATTTTTTGACCTCCCATAATAATATCTTAGATTCTCACCGCGTTTGATTACTGCCATCTTTTGAAATAATTTGAAAAAAGCTTTTAGTTTAAAATCGTACCGTAAGCAGAAAGAAAAAACGGCGCCACACGACAGAGGGCATTTGCTAGTAATTAAAAATCCCCTATGTTATTGTTAAATAGAAGTTTAAAATTATAAAATAATCTTTAAAAAATGGAGAAATATAATACCAACAATGTCTCATAGCGTTTTTTTAAATAAACAAATCCAAAGATTTGTGATCAGGTTTTAAAAATACGCAAAAATTGGTATTGATGATAAAATTTAACTGAGAACATATTTATTTATTTAAAAAAAATATATTTACGAGGTTCTAAAGAAAACCCCTAATGCTATGCTTTGAGTATATTCAGCAGTTAAAAATATTTTGTAAAACATACCTAAAACGGTTAGAATAAGGTCCTATTTCTGATTTGGTTTTGATAAATGCTAAGCCTATGTTAATTTTAAAAATGTATAAAAAATATTTTTCATATTAAGAACTTTATGTTTATCGATTTGCGTAATAATATTAACATTATTTCAAATTAATAAATGGTTACACTTGGCCTTAAGATATATTGAAAAACGGCTAGATTTATTATGTTAAAAATGACTACATTTATTATGTAAGAAATGGTTACATCTTTATGTTAAAAAGGGTTGCATTTATTATGTTAAAAATGGTTACATTTATTATGTTAAAAATGGTTACATTTATTACGTTTATTAGGTTAAAGCATGCATCCCGTGTCATATTTTATTTATGTTAAAAATGGTTACATTTATTATGTTTATTGGGTTAAAGCATGCATCCCGTGTCATATTTTATTTACGTTAAAAATTATTACATTTATTATGTTAAAAATGTTTACATTTATTATGTGAAAAATTGTTACATTTATTACGTTTATTAGGTTAAAGCATACATCCTGTGTCGTTTTTTATTGGTGGATAACGCGCCAATTGCGAAAATAAAATTGCCTGTAAATCATAATACATATGGATAGTGGAATTTTGAAATGCTTTAGGGCATAGATTATGAACCTTTTTTTTTTGCCCACCGCCCCCTTTGAGAATATTTTTATTTCTAGCGCCCCCTAACTCGGGAATCTGAAACAGCAATTGACTACAACGGGATACCACGACGGAGGGGGCGTAATGGGATAGGGAAAATATTTTAAGGTGTGCTGTAATTTATGGATGGCCCCTAATGGGATGGGGTGGGATGGGATGGGTTTCTCTGTTTTACCGCCCCCCTGCATGTCTAAAACGCCCCCCAATTTTCTCCTGGTCTTCTACCGCCCCCCCTGAAGATCTGAAACGCCCCCAAGGGGGCATTATCGTCCACGTTGAGAACCTATGCTTTAGGGAATAATAAATCAAAAAATGAGTTAAAGAAGTCTTTTTTTTTTCTCTTTCGATTTGCATCTGTGAAATATTTCTAGGAAAATAAGTGCGTCTTTTACGACGTGTATTTGAAGAGTATTTTTTTTTAATTTAAATTAAATACTGTTATTAAAGACATTTACAAAAAATATTCTGAAAGACCTATTCAATGTTATTTTATAATTAATAAATTATAATTATAGGTCTACAAAACCGGGAGATATGATTTTGTGAAAAAATAAAAAAAAGTTTCTTTTCACTCTTCTGAACAATTAACATTTTGCCCTTTACAGCATTTTAAATGATGTGATATGAATATAATACATACTCAAATGGAGTTTCGAGTTTGAAGATTATGCGATTGATTTCTGCATCGGCAAAAATGTACAGAAATGATTCAGTGCAAATGATAATATTAGCAGTTTGTCAGTATTAGTTTTGTGATGTTAATTGTTAATATTGTTATGATCCTGCTGCCGAGAGCTCTGTTCTAACCTCTCTTTCTGATACGCTGGTCATTTACGAAACAGAGGGAGAGGTTACAACAAGCAATTTGCAATGCTGGACTTTTCAACACAACCTATCAGGCTTTAGTGAAACATCACGGATCACATAACCGCCGAAGGATCACAAATGTGACACCCGCATAGATCAAATATTTTTTAAATCTCTGTGAATACCACTCACTCCAACTTGTAAATTCCCATTTCATTTCCACATAGAAGTCAGGGGCGGAGTGTAATCTTGAGAGGAGAAGGGGCACAGCCAGGGCCCGGGCTCGCTGGCGCTCCGAGTCCCTCCGGCCCACCACCAGGGCCACCAGCTCAGGGTCCCCTGAAGAGACAGCTTCTTGGACCACTGGAATATCACAAAACTATTGTATTAAAACTACAAATTTACATACATGGAAATTACTAAAATGCATATTTAATCCATTTTTTCCAACAAAAGTCAGTGATACAAGTCGGGTGATGAATAGCTAACTTTTATCTATGCCAGTAAGCTTGCAATATCTTGATAACGTTAATTATAATATTAGGAATTAGAAAAGTGAAATAATAGTCAATATACTGTAATTAACATAATGAATTATCTCGAGTATGTCACAGATAATGAAAAAAAGTCATTGGACAACCACTCACACTCTTTTGCAGATCTTTCGTTTTGCGTTATCATGCCGTCTCTTTCATACTCGATCAGTCGTAAGATCGTTACAATAATGCTCGTCAAGAAGCAATGTTAACGAAGCAAACTGTTGATAATATTTTGTTAGAACCTAAATTTAAAGACTTTAAAAACAAATATATTTTACGCTTTTTCTTATTTTTTAGGATGTATAATATAATCAATGTCTAGTATTAACTTTAATAGGATTTGGGGTTTACCTGACCAGCCTTCTCTATTCTCGCAGTTGACGTTGGCGCCCCCGGCTAGCAGCATGCGCGTGGCCTCCACATGTCCCAGCGTGATGGCCAGCGCAAGAGGCGTGCGCCCCCGAGAATCCAGTTTCTCCACATCGTGCTGAAAACACACAAAATAATTAAGTTTTTAATCTGACCTCCAAAAGCTTGTAAAACGGGACAAGATGAAAGGAGGAAGGAGGGGATAGGGTAGTAAATAGTAAACTCACTGAGAGAACTAGAGTTAGCGCAACAACGGACCGGACCCCAGACGGACCAGGAAACTACTTGATATGGACAGAAACTTGCTGAGGAAACTGGTAGGACTACTAACGAGACACTGCCATCTCAGGAGACACATGATGTAGAAAAACAGATGTAGAAAATGTGAAGAGGATGAAGAGACTCCAATTCACTTATTGTGCCAATGTCCTGTGGGAACTAGGCTCAAATACCTGGGGAGACACATCGTAGAACCGGAAGACTTAGCCACATATCCAATAACAACTCTGGTGAACTTTATTAAAGGGACTGGGTTATTGTTAAAGGATTGAGGTAAAATGGGAGATAGTACAATAGGCCTATGGCCTACGTGCTAATGCAGAGGTTCCCAAAGTGGGTGCGGCGGCACCCTGGGGTGCCGCGGACAGAGGTCAGGGGTGCCGCGAGGCGCCCCTGATGTCTCTACTAAAAATCAAAATTGACATGAACGAATACAAACACAACACATATCTCTGTGCGAAGCTGGATTTTCAGCGATTGCGGTTATAAAGAGCAAATATCGCTCAAAAATAAATGTGGAAAAAGAAATGAGAGTAGCTGTATCAAGCCTTATTCCCCGGTTTGAAAAATTGTGCAGCGAGCTGCAGGCTCACCCGTCGCACTAAACGGTATTTGTATTATATTTGCATTTTCTTTGTAAGTTTTCCTATCAATAAATATACTTCATTTTACGAGTTGTATTATTCAGTGGAGTAGGTAAAAAGGGGGGGGGGTGGCTACAGAATTGTGCTCTTGGGGGTGACACTCGGTCCCGAGGCTACCACAGATAGACATTATATGACGGGGTGCTGTGAGAAAATTCAAATTTTCAAGGGTGCCGCGACATGGAAAAGTTTGGGAACCCCTGTGCTAATGGGAACTAATCGTAAACCGTCTCCGCAAAAAAAAAAAAAAAGAGTGCAACAAACCAATTAACTGTAGGGAAATGTGAAGAGAATAAGAAGCACCGATTAATCTATATGTTAATGTCCATGGGATGTTGATGAGAAGAAGACTCTGCTTCTACTACCTTTGGAAGAACCTTGTTGTGAACCCAGTTTACATCACCAAACACTGAATGATAACCCAAAACAAAGTACTAAAGATAATTCTGAAAATTCTGGTTAGAACTTCGACAGACGAAATATCTAAAAACTTTCAAGTTTTCAATGTACAAATACTTTATTAAAAAAATATTTATACCCACCTTTGGTCAAAGAGAAATGCACACCACTGCTATCTACTTTAGCCAATATAATATGTAGGCCATAAAGCGAAACGTACAAGATTATGTATTGTGTGGAAAGGTGTGTTGTTTAGGTGGGAACTTCCAAACATTTCCACCCTAATATCACTCGTGTGCTCAGGAAACCTTACAACACATGTTGATTATCTTTATAGGTAGGACTTACCAACCCAAATTGTAACAGAAATCTAAAGCTATAACAGCGGAGAGTAATCACAGAAATGTATCTGATCATAGATAATAGAAACAAAAATACTGGACCAACAGTCAAAGCGGCGGAGCTAATGAAAACTATGCGTATGGTCAGTGGCGGTCTTTCCCTCAGGTCAATTGGTCAATGACCTCCTAAAATACAAGATGACAACAAAACACAATATTATGAAATATTATACAAATCAGAACAACTGGTATTATTCTAATTTATTTGAAAATGCACCGCGAGATATCAGGCAACGGCAAGTAGTGACATTTAACATCTTAAATGGAAGCTTCCTTTCCCACACACCTATGATTGGCTGGGTCAATTTATCTTATGTCTCAATGAGATGGCACCATGTCGCCTAGTAAAAATGCTTTCGCATTCTGTAGACAGCTTGGGACATCGCCGTGAGGGAGACAGCATGATGAATATTATGCGTCTGAAAGAGATGGTTTGATAAACGTAGGTTGGTTTTGCATACTGCACGCCTGTCGCATGAAATAATTTACTATATTAGATGTAATTTCACTCTAAAATTCTTGAGGTACCTAAAAATTAATATTGATAATATCAGCGTATTTAATTTTATATTGTATCATAATATCAAAATTTCAGGTCTCCACCTGTTACTGAAGTAAAGGAACATTCAGTGGCGGCTCGAGTACTTCTTTAGTGGTGGGGATCGACGTTTTTTACGTACTGTACCGTAATTTCACCACCCGTAGAATATAATATAAAACTTCTCAAAAAAAAAAAATTATGGTCTAATCTTGCTAGTCGGATATATTTAACACAAAATAATATGAAATGTCTATAGATATATGCCAATTTACAATATAATATAATAAAAATAAAGCTTTACCTTGCAAGATTATTATCAAACTAATTTGAACGCGGGCGATTCCCGCCCGTAACTTCGCAAACAAATGGTTCTATGGGGATCCAAAGGATTGTCCCCGCAAGTACTTGAATTCACATACTTCTGCGCATGCGCAGTCGCATACGATCGCGAAACAACGCAAGGAAAGTATGGGGATAGTTCGGATTGTCCCCCAAGTGCGCATTAGATTCTGCGCACCGAGAAATAGACCCGCTGTTTTTTGCGCCGTACATTGTTCTCTGTACGCGCGTAGGGTTTATTAAAATCACCCGGAATAATTGTTTTTATTTTATTTCTGCAATTGTTAATTACTTTTATGTTTAAAGAATATGTAGGTTTTGAGTTTAACTGGTGGGGACTGACCCCATTGTCCCCCTGTGAAAAACCGCCACTGGGAACATTATTATTATTAGTTTTTTATGTTGTATTATATAATATATGAACAATGTATATACAATATACATAGTATGATATAGTTCATTTTCACTCTCCAAATTTTGAAGGAATGCAGTTTTAGCTCTGTAGTAAAACTTGCAAGCAACAGATTGATATCAACATGATATTATTTCTTGATCAATACGACAGATAAACTTGGTTACCCAAGGAGCAACACTTAACTGATTACCTGTATGAATCATTCATGTTTCACACACACGATAATGAAGTAAACACTGAACAGAATAAATCTAGAAGAGCGAAGTATAATATCAATTTGAAAGAAAACAGATGTTGCATGTCGCTGAAATACATAAGATCTTCAGACTCCTATACTAGACAAAAAGGCGAATGAAATTAATTTTGTGCAAGAAAGAAATTTAGTATTTGAAATTTTTTGATCAATTCCACACAAAATTAAGATAAAATGATCTCACATCGGCCACACAGATCTCACATCGCCCATAACACACTTGGATTTGCACGGTTCCCGCTGTGGCATTGCGGGTTCATGTCATTGCTAAATACATAATTGCACAAACAACAATTTCTGCTTATAATAATGGTAGAGTAGAAGGAATAGGGTATTTTTCAGATGGTGAAAATATTTCTGCTTTACAATAAAAATACAAATAAATGGAATATTTCTGAACATATCTGAAAACTAAAAACTGTTTTTGAAAAGTGATGAAATACACTTTAAAATTATATAAATCGAAATAAACATATAATTGTTTAAATACAAAAATTTTGCATGCAAACATAAAAAAGTTTTGAAAATGGCTCACTTTACATTTTTTCTAACTAAAATTACTGATAATGAAAAAAAATAATAACACATACACATTTTATTAGATATTTATTGTAAAAGTTATTGTCTCAAGTTTTTGTCGTTCCATGTAAAAATAATTAATAAAAAAATTCCAAAGTTTAAAATTTTTTTTTCAAATTGCCGTCCGTAACTTTGGTTTCATAAAGGTGTACATTTTACTTCTTTTGTGGTTAATTTCTAGATTTGATATAAAGCATGGTGTTTTCTATTTCTAACACCGTTTAGATCATATTTCTCACTATGATAGCAAGGGAGACACAACAATATCTATGAGACATATATGAGTTGTTCCGAAAAGCGAAGAAATTAGCGTGACGAGTTAAAAAAAACCTGTCTTCGTTTATCTCTTCAATGGAAATAAGTACCTATGTGTTTCTACCTACTTACTTTATATAATATGTAATAAAATATATTAATTAGCTGTATAGAAATGGTGTAATTAGCAGCTATATTAATTGGAGGTAACTAAAGCCCGACTGTTGATCAACAGAGCGGAATAAATCTATATAGCACGGTATTGTCAAATTATTCATTTATTCTATTTGTAACTACTGTTTAATTATTGATGGTATGGTTTTCTAAAGATATTTTTACTACTGTTTAATTACCACTGGTAGCATGGTTTTCTGGAGTTTTTCGCTACCGTTTAATGAATTTGTGATGTGATTTTATAATGTTTTTACTACTGTTGATTAATTATTGGTACTCTGTGAATTCTTTATTTCATTCGTAAAGAACTATTTGAAAAATAGGATAAAATTCAGCAAACATTGAAAAAAAAAGAGCTTCATAATTTTTTTTTACATTAGCTCCACACAGGAGACGGTGAGAAAAATAATTCCTCTCAGGACCTGTGTCATCTTTGCGGATGCTCTGTCGAGTCTTTTTAGGAAAGGAAGGAGAAGAAGTTCTGGGAATGAAAAGGGTATTAGGAGTGGGTAGGAATGTGAGAGTGGAAGGTGATCTGGGGATAAGTGTATCCAGGAGTAGAGTAACGGTCGCATGATTCCCACTGTGGTGCAAGGCGATGTTCCCAGAGAGTATGGCTGGAGAAATCAAAGGGACTCCTTCAACCATTCTCTCCCGATCCGGCCTGCCATGCAGCTGGTGTACCGCCATCCCGGGAACCATTTATTGAATAACCAACACCTGTGCCATAGGTCCATACCCCAAGTGATTCGCTACCTTTGGTGAGCATAGGGTGAGGTTTGTCCGGTTCTTGACGGCAAATGCATCTGCCCACCAGCTGCATGGCAGGCCGGATCGGGAGAGAATGGTTGAATAACTTGCTTTGACTTCTCCAGCCATACTCTCTCGGAAAATCGCCTCGCACCGCAGTGGGAGGGGTGGATTCATAGGTCAGTGTGTCACTCCTGGACACACTGACCCCCAGATTCCTACCCATCCCCAATACCGTTTTCCTTCCCAGAATTTCCTCTCCTTCCATTACTAAAAAAAACCTCCACACAGCATCCTCAAAGATGACATAGACCCTGAGGGGAATTATTTTCCTCAGATGAAGCTAATGTAAAAATAAAATAAAATATTGGAAAGATGTTAAAAGAAAAACTCTTGCTGTGAAATCATTTATATTTCTAAGAAAGGAGTAGTAAGTAGTAAGTACAGGGAAACGGCCACCAAAAAGTGAGTAGAATAACTATTAACTTATTTTCGCTCTTATAAAACAACAACTCTGTACAACACATGCTGTGCATGCACAACACCGCAACGCACATGCCCTTCATCATTATTCTCCAAGAAAAGTTTTTGTTTATTTATTTTTTTCATTAATTTGATTATTTTTACAATAAATTATTATTTAAATAATTGTGTTTCCTGTGTGAACAATTTTATTGTTATGTGATAAAATAACTAATATAATACGAGGATTTTTATATTAATTTAGTTATAACAGTTTGGCATTTTAAAAATTTTTATCTCTACATTGGGTGCTCCAACTACCGTCATAGACATGAAAAGGTGAAGCATATCAGACGACGTTTGGAACAGAAAAAGGGAATAAAAGAAACAAGCACTTTAACAACATAAATAAGTTAATAATATAACAAAATATTATATTGCGTCATAGACGCATTGACTTTTATTAATGTTTACAAAATTTAGTCATGAAAAAAACGTCTCATAATTACAACTAAATATTAAGATTTAAACATGCTCAGCAAATAAAGATAAGATTTTAAGTTATAGTTACATATTTGGGATGTCAACATTTATTTATAATCATAGAGATTAGAAGTGACGAGTATAGCACAAATTGTTTAGGTTAGTTATTTGAAAGGATCCTCCCTTGCGATATCATGTTTCTTTATAACGTGAATTTATACATATTGATTAAAATAGAACTCCGTGTATACAATATGTCTCATATTACAATAGGAAGTTAATATAAAAACAATCTGATATCAAGGAGGGTGTCTTCATCACTAGGCGGGAGAAAAACTTGGTGAAAGTCTAAAAGTGTAATTAAATGCGCAATTAAGGATTTAAAGACTAAATCTTACCACTTTTTTGGTTATTTCCTCTTGTAGTTCCTGATAGGAGTTATTCCACACAAGCCAGTGCAAAGGGAACTCTATTTTGATCTGTTCTACGGTAGCCATCACGACATTTCGTATACCAGAAAAAATAAATTAAATAGTAGTTACTGAATAACTATTCATTATCTGATAATTAATTCGCACAAACGGGGCATTTCAATTAACACCTCCATTCGAATACTAAAACATTAGACGGTTGACAAGACAATTTTGACAGCCCTCACTGGCCTTCACAAATGATTAGAGACGATTCTGCCAACAGTGCCAACTGCGAGCTGTCATTCAACGGAATACCAATCTCAGAGATTGATTACGAAACATTTTTATTTTTAATGTAGGTGTTTGGTACCTACCAATGTTCCTGGAAATAAATAAGGTTCGTTCACATGCACTTTTAGTAATTGGATGATTAGATGATTTACTAAATAATTTGTCAATTTTTTCGAGGGAGAAGGCCTCCGCTACCTGGTAGAAGGCCTCCGCTGGGTGGTATAAGGATTCTTCAATTCCTGAAATAAATATAAATCTCAAAAATCTTGTCATACAGTGGCGTAGCTAGCATGGGTGGCACCCGGGGAGGAAAGGGCGGAGAACGTGGTTAGTGTCACCCCCCCCCCATTAAAGTTGACAAACACTAATTTCGACTGATGAAAAATTGGTCTGTCCTGGGGGGGAGGGGTGGCTAAAGAATTGTGATTGGGGGGTGCCACCCAACCGAGTGTCACCCCCCCGTCGGGTGGCACCCGGGCGGTCCCCCCCCCCCTCGCTACGCCACTGACTATAGTATTAGGGCGGTAAACAACTTTCAAGATTTGCCAACCAGTGAAAAAAAAGGAAAATTTGAAAGAAATAAGGAAATAGATACTTATTTGAAGTTATTTTTTTTGTTTTTTGAAAATTACTTATAATTATTTGTTGATATTATGCATATATTCAAACATTAATATTTGTAATCATGTTATAAAATAATGTGTAGGTACTAAAGTAAAATAATTATGCCAATAAATTCAAAATGAATTCTGCGCGGGGTCTCCGGTTTTTGTCGATTCGGTACCATTGCCAAATCATTAGGACGACGGGCTTAATGAGCGTAATACACGAGCCCGATTCCAATAAGAGACAAAAAAGTCAACATTTTTCGCTTTACGCTATCGCTGTTTTCAACTCTATTTTCATACCTACGATTTCAGTAGGCATCACAACAAACAGTATGGTTCATGTGTTGTTTGCAGTGATGACAATTGAAGTGATGACAATTAAAATCCTAAATATGAAAATAGAGGTGAAAATAGCGATCGCGCAAAGCGAAAAATGTTGACTTTTGTCTCTAATTGGAATCGGGCTGAAAATCGGGCTCGGGTATTACGCTCATAAGTTGTGTTGAAATTCCATTACATAAATGTATGATTAAAAAACTTGTATGGCTAATAATAAATAAGTCAAGCAAAATTATGTAAGTATTTTAATCATAAATTATCCTTTTAGTTTCTGCATATAGGTGCAGTACTTAGATGGTAGTTAAAGAAGGTTATACATATATAGTTTGGAACAACTGCCCTCAGTCCCTTCTTTCTTACCCCCCAGTAGTCCCAGTCCTACCACTACACAAGAAATATATTCAGTACACCACTACACAAGAAATATATATTTTTAAATGGTTCTACTTATGCTTACCTTGTTTCCGCCAACCTAATTATCACTAGGAAAGTTAGGTAGCTACGTGTACTAAAGACGGGTTACTTCACGGAATTTGAACAATTTGTCAATTTCCAGAGTCAATTTTTAAGTTCTGTGAAATAACCCACCAATAATGATATAAAAACAGAACTTGAAAAGAATCTTTACAGAACTTACAATTTGGTCGATGATCAAAATCGATTTGTCTTCCTTATTCGAAGTGTAGCGAAAGATTTTTTAAATGTTTCGAAATCGAACATATCAAATATAAAATACGCCCATCACTTATGATATATTATATTTGACAAAAATTTTCATCTATGAATTTCATCCGTCTGCTCGTCTGCTGGTCTTCTGGTTGTCTGTGTCTCGCTGTCTGCTGTCAAAAGCGTAATAATACGCGAATATGTTATGTACATAATATTTTTAATTTAAAAAAAACGTGTATAAATGTTGAAGTTGTGATGTAATTGTCATGGAAATATTGTAAACAAGTTATTTGCAGTGATTCAAGTGTGTGTTGTGTGATGATCTGTAAAATATAGTACTTATATTTTGAAACGGAATTAATAAAATAGCAATCATGGCAAAGTGAGTATAACATTATATTGTAACAGATATAAACTTATAATATATAAACTTAAATATCTTTCTTAAAGGAAACGTACTATGTTATAGCATGAAGACCGGTTTTATTCATCTACTACGATTCCGCTATAAACCGCAATTTGCGCAATATCTCTTGTCTGTGTAACTCTATTCTATCTTCTAATAATACATATTTTATCATATGTATCATAATATTACTTGCTCATTCATTCGTTAACATCTTCATTTTTCCAATACGAGATATATTTTTTATTAAAACTTTAATGAGATGTATTTTATAATGGTTGAAGAAGCCTCTCAAGTTTATGGTTTTTTCGGCGTTCTGGCTTCATACTTTCCTCTCAATAACTTCAATTCTACATTTTAACTGTTTTAAAACGGTTACCACAAAATGGCTATTTACATTGCAAATTTAAGCTAAAGCTTTTGTTTAAAAAAACCATAAGTTGTTTGCCATGTAATATTGATTATTAATTAATTGACCGCACATATTTTACACAAAATATGTACACAGAAGCAGTTCCATTGAGATTAGTTTCCAAGAGCTCCCTGATTATGAGAAGACAATAAGAAACAGTACCTACCCATGTATCTTTATTATAATAATATTCCAAATTTATGGATCGGTGTGTTCCAAATCTAAGTTTTTGTAGTATGAAAAAGCGGGAAAGAGTTTTTCTCGTAAAGCAAAGTGGCCAAAGACCCGGAAATTGTATGACCATAAGGATTTTATTTTATTTATTAATTTAGAAGTAATGGCACAAATGCTATTTACATACAGTTTAAATAACAGTCTTGGTACAATATGCAAAGAAGAAATAAAATAAAAATTATAAGATTACGTAAGTATACAAAAAACAAAAGAAAAAGAATACACATTGGTACAAAGTTAATGAAAGCAGTCAAGAAGAAACAAAAATAAAAAACCTGTTATGCAGTGACCGTGACAGTTTTAAATCATATTTTACCAATTTCTGGACCCCAAATTGATTTCTCTTTAGAATTCAATGATTTTAACCTTGACAGAGCGGCCACAGACCTGAAAAACTGGGAATTATCAAGGAATTTTATCGAACCAGCAGGGGACTAAAAAAACATAACCAAGGGGCCCTGAGTGGAGAGGGGGGGGGGGGGGTACAATATGCAAAGAAGAAAGAAAATAAAAATTATAAGATTACGTAAGTATACAAAAAACAAAAGAAAAAGAATACACATTGGTACAAAGTTAATGAAAGCAGTCAAGAAACAAAAATAAAAAAAAAACCTGTTATGCAGTGACCGTGACAGTTTTAAATCATATTTTACCAATTTCTGGACCCCAAATTGATTTCTCTTTAGAATTCAATGATTTTAACCTTGACAGAGCGGCCACAGACCTGAAAAACTGGGAATTATCAAGGAATTTTATCAAACCAGCAGGGGACTCAAAAAACATAACCAAGGGGCCCAGAGTGGAGAGGGGGGGGGGGGGGGGTACCAAATGAAAGAAGAAAGAAAATAAAAATTATAAGATTACGTAAGTATACAAAAAACAAAAGAAAAAGAATACACATTGGTACAAAGTTAATGAAAGCAGTCAAGAAACAAAAATAAAAAAAAAAAACCTGTTATGCAGTGACCGTGACAGTTTTAAATCATATTTTACCAATTTCTGGACCCCAAATTGATTTCTCTTTAGAATTCAATGATTTTAACCTTGACAGAGTGGCCAACTGGGAATTATCAAGGAATTTTATCGAACCAGCAGGGTAAGAGAAACAGTAGCGAGGCCTTTCTCATACAAAGTTTGAGGCCAAAATACCCATGGGCACACCAATTTTGGGGGCACATTTTGATATCAAAGAAAACAGTAGACCTCATAAAATGTTTCTTTAATTTTATTGAAGGGGTTCACGCAATGACATTTTATATAATCTATAGACGCTTGGTAGAAATCTCAAAAGTGGTAAGCCAAAACCAAGGCAATTAATTATATTTGTCTTTGATTTTTTCAAACAACTGTCTCACAAACTCAAGATGGAATGTGGCAAGTAATGAACACTTGTGTGTTTTCAGTAAATTCTTAATTCAAAAGTTATTCATCTACGATAAAGATAGGCATTCAAAGAATGTGTGTGTATGAACGACATAGAGAATAAGGAACTCCAGTGAAAAATATTATGGCTTTAAAAAAATATGTTCATATAGACCAATAAACGCTGATTCTGAATATATAACTTTTATTTAATAATATTAAACGTACAGTTTTTAAAAAAATATTAAAAAGTGCATTTTTAATATTTTCGTTAAAACACAGCATCAGGTTGGTATGCTGTGTAATGCTCTGTGGTGACGTCACGATAGTAATCACGGTAATGACTGGATTATTTATGCTATACGTCATTTATATGGGAATTTAGGTATGACACAAGCGAATGTTCTATATATTTCTTATTTTTGAAGATGTCGTAAAAGCATATACCTTTATAGAAAGTTAATAGAATTGCCCTTTAGATTTTTGTATCTGACATATACGATTGTGTTTGAAAAATGCAGTATTTTAAGTTTCAAAATGAAAAAATTAAAAAAAAACAGCCGACTGTAAACATATTCTATTAAATGGTCGAAAAAATTAGGAAAATTCAAAATTTAAAAAATACAGTCCTCTTACTTTATGAATTTGGAATAAAACTGTCACTTCACTTTTTATCTCGTTCATACAATTAAAAAGGATAAAAAAATATTATAATAATTCCGAAAAAATCCGACATCTTGGACTCGGTTTTACGCAATTAATGCGTTGATTTCTCGAATTTGTATTTATTTACACATGCATAAGGCATTTACATTATCAAATAATATTACTTTTATGGAAGTTTTATTAAATTCACGCGGAAAAGTTATAAAAATTATAGAGAAGTAACCTTTGATTATGTAATGTCAATAACCTAAAAACCGAACGAAATTAAATCACCAAAAAAACATTATTTAAGGACTAAAACTGAAAAAAAGTACAGGCAGCATTAGTACTTATGCTGAATTACACTAATATCACAGTGAATTAATCATTTAAACGAAAATTATCATCAAAAACATAAAACTGCAAGTTAAGTAAATTCATCAACGTCATTCATTGTTTTGCAAAGAATTTGATTTCGCCATTTGCAATAAATAAGCCATTAGCCAATCAACGCATTATAATAAACAAGATGGCCGCGCGCCTGCGCAAATCTATGTGAGATTCAAGAAAACCAACATAAAAATCTAAAATATATAAATCGTTATTTTAGTAGATGACGTCACAAAATTCACCATAGATATGGGTGTTTTCGAGGGATCTCCAAAAATTAAAACTTTGAAAATTATTTTAACTATTAAAACTAACTCTAAAAAAAAAAAAAATATGCAGTAATTTAAGTTAGAAGGTCATTTTTCATAAAAAAAAAATAAAAAAAATGGACTAGACTTCTCTATTGCGGTGTTTGCATATTTCCGCTGAATACTTCATTCTACATCAAAGATATTGAAATACAAGAGATAAGCTATGATGGCCGCCCGACCATTGGCGGACTACTACCTTAAGGGCATAGTTTGAATACGAAAAGAATTTGTTCATTTAGTTGATTTTTTTTTAGGTGTGCAGTAGTATTGATTGACAATATAGTTTGAATACGGAAAGAATTCGTTCATTTAGTTGAAGGTGTACAGTAGTATTGGTTAACCATATAGTTTGAATATGGAAAGCATTTGTACATTTTGTTGATTTTTTGAAGGTGTGCAGTACTATTGGTTAACAATATGACGACGCCAGGAAACACAGTCACACCCAGTAAAAATCTTTGTTCTACATCATGGCTGTGACTGAGATGTTAAGATGCGCTTACTCGCTTACACTAAGATGAATACGGAATTCTACATGAGACGACCTACTGTCATAGGTTGTCCTTCTTACAATCAATTGTTTGCTATCTAACTTTCTCTAATGGCTCTAAAAATCTTTCAAAATCAAACGAAATACTTAATTGTATTTTATGTTTCTATTTTTGAAACTGATAATTCGTGGTGGAAGTCCATTATAATAGATTATAATAAAACAAATAAAAAACTTTATTCCACTTAATTTTATTTGACCGTAACCGGTTTCAGCTCGTCAGAGCCATCTTCAGATAGATTTTTTTGCTTCCAGTCTGAAGATGGCTCTGACGAGCTGAAACCGGTTACGGTCAAATAAAATTAAGTGGAATAAAGTTTTTTATTTGTTTTATTATAATCTATTGTATTTTATGTAATTAAATATAATTTTCATGTATTTAAAGAATGAAATGTCATTCCTTGACTTTTACTAGTGTTTGCCGTGTAATGGAAACATTTTCTCATCACACAAGAGGGCATTTTTTTAATGCAATTTACTTACTGGTAGGACACGACCTTATGCGAGTAAGGCAGTTGAGTACTAAAACTACGAAATTGAAGACAAATACAATTGCCTTGGTTTTAGCTTACCACTTTTGAGGTTTCTGCCACACGTCTATAGATTTTGTATAACTTCATTTGTAATGTGTCCTCAATGGGTACCATTTTCCCAGCATCCCCAAAGCTGACATATTATGCCTTAAGGAACTTATTTCCTATAGGGCCTCATGTCTGACGACCGGTCAATGATTGAGTGGGCATCGCGTTTGGGGTCCACCCAGGCTTTCCGTGTTCGATTCCTCGGCTGGCTAAGTCGGCATTTTCGTATTAGTAACATTTTCGGCTTACTGTGGTGGTAGTAGGAGATTTTCAAATATTGTCGGGTTATTCGTAACCCGGGAATGTTTGTCTGTCTTTTTAAAATTAAAATAAAATAAAAAATTATGTGGAGTTAATGTTAAAAAAAAATCTGTCCCTATTAATAAAAAAGGGCTTCTCTGCAAAATCTGCTTCGGCTGTGGAACGATTTGCCGGCCTCTGCCTCTTCAAGACCCATGTTCACTCCTTCCTTTCCTCAAAAAGACCCTCCACACAGCATCTTCAAAGATGACATAGGCCCCGAGGGAAATTATTTTCCTCAGAGCCTCCTGTGTGGAGTTAATGTAAAAAAAATCAAACGACAAATATGAGTTTTTTTATTTCAAAATGAAAAACCAGCCAGCATTTAAACAATCCTTTTCTTTCTTATTTCACGTAAACTATAGAACACGATTTTAACTTTTCTGCTGTTAGGAAGGTACTTTAGTAGTGTGAATAAATGACATGACGGTAAGAACCAGACATAATAATAAATATTTTGAAATCCAACATTTTTTATGTTTATAATCTACTTGTCTATCAATCAAGAAAAATACAAATAATATTGACTCTTAGAAGGGATGTCTATTTGTTATTTTTTTACTTCCGTTATCAAACTTCAGTTTAACGCTGGCAGTTTAATAGCAATAAATGCTATAGTTTTGTTCTACTTTATTTTTAAAAGTTTTGCATACTTTCACATTAATCAAGTAGCTGAAGTCCAACACTGCTAGGTAAAATTTCAGCATCTCAAGAGTTTTTCGAAATAAGATGTAGACAGTGACCTTCCTCTCGTTTTCAAGATCATATATGCAAAATTTCTCAGAATAAAACTAGATTTGTACAAAAATCAAATCTGCACCGCCCTCCCGCCACAGGTCACACACTCTTCTTTACGTAGATAGATGGACTAATATCAATAATAATGTTTAAAACAGCCTTGTTATTGATATGAATTTATCTTGACTTTACGTCTGTTGAACTAAATGTGACCAACCATTTGCGATTTGTGACTGAAATTAATTACCTATTGATGAGGTGTTTTTTCTTTGTTATGCAGTTTGTCATTGTTTTGCTGTAGGATACATGATAAAAATACATTACTTTGTGACTCATTGTACAAAATATCAACATATCTTGATTAATTTAACAATAGAATGGTCAGTATCGAAAACAAATATTAAATTATGCCAAATCTCAAATAAAAGGTCATTAAAAAAAAAAATTAGACGTATTGACTCTTTTCTACAAAAATTATAAATTGATTTCGAAAAACTGTTCTTTTATCTAGTAAAGTTATGTTTTAAATTTTGAGAAAATATGTTTATTCTTAGTACAATAAGGTTTTACCGTAGGACGTTGGCAGATTTGTTAAATTTTCAAACAAAATTTTGTATTATACAACACACATTTCAAATCATATAATCATGCAGTAAAATAAATCAATAAATTATTTGGGAAAACAATGTTTCAGAATTTTAATTTTAGTTTAACCGTTAGAGTGCTACGCGTCGCAAAAGCGCTGCAATCGTTTGTATCGAAAATTGTGGCGCGGCGCCGAAGCGTTGCAAGTTTCGGTGTGTTTTTAGTTCTCCGCGGGAGTGGACGTTCGCTAATCTCGCGCGTAATTTGTAACGAGAGTGCATTCTTATACATTTAAAAATAACTTTTTTCCGTTTTAAAAAAAAAATAACCATGTCACGTGCTATTACTTCGAACGTTGATTCGATTCCTAGTGATTCTAGGGGAGGTGAAACAACAGATACAAATATTACCTGGACGAAACTTACGCCAGTGTGCGGTGTGTAGCAACAGGAGTGGGCTAAAGCGATCCCACCTTATTTGCGTTCGATGTAGGAAAGGCCTACACCCTATTTGTGCGGCAAAACATAATTGTTGAGCTATTTTTTTTTAGATTTTTTATTTTCAAAAAGAAATAAAATACAATAATATTGAAATTTTATTTTTATTTTTTCCATATTCTTATCAATAAACATTTTTCTTTATAATGCAAAAAGAATGAATAAAATTGATTGATATTTGTCTAAATTAGAGTGTTTTATTTGACACCATTATTTTTTCCTCTAAATTAATCAACATGTGTATACCAATTTACATTTATTTTTGCAAAAAATGATTAGCACTAAAACGGTTAAATAAAATATTTAAAAAAAGATCCGTGCACATGTTTTGTGACGAAAATACTTCAGCTTGTCTATTTATTTACGGTCTTACAAATTAATATATTTAAGATTTTTTGTACATTCTTTGCTTAGACATTATTGAAAAATTATAATTACTTATGATCAAAAAATTATTACAAGAAGTACATAATTTTAAGACTTTTGTCATCAAGCCTTTCAGCATTTTTGAATGTAGGTATAAATTAAAACAAATTAGGTAGTAAATTTAAAAAAGCTGGTATGGAGACTAATCAATCTTTCCCATTAGAACCGCCCTGTACGATCGTAAGAACATCTTTCGACGAAATATGAATTCTCGGCCGCTGGCTGGTTAATGGCCCTTAAAGAACATACATTCTTCATTTTCTATGTGTATTTGATTGGAAACATTTGATATTCTGCAGTTTTCTGTCTTTTTCGTTATCATGCAAGATTTGAAAGAAGGAGATTTAGCGTGATAAACATTCTTTGTTGATGATTTACGACAGCCTTCTGCTGAGGATAACTATATTAATATTCTTTCAATGTTTATTATCATCATGAAGAAGATAATACTAATAAATCTGAAATGAAAATATGAAAAAGAACAAGACACAGAAAAAAG
Source organism: Limnephilus lunatus (assembly GCA_917563855.2). Lineage (NCBI taxonomy): Eukaryota > Metazoa > Arthropoda > Insecta > Trichoptera > Limnephilidae > Limnephilus > Limnephilus lunatus. Next base: position 5,551,315 of record OU830599.1, read on the forward strand.
GTAACGGTCGCAACTGGGACTCGAAGCCAGAATCTTTCGTCTTACCGGGACAAGAGCCTCAACCAACTCGGTCATTGAGACCTCTTATTTTTAAGACGAGAGATCCTGAGTTCGAGTCCCAATTGTGACTGTTACCTTTTTATTTTTCATGTCTTGTTCTTTTTCTTATTTTCATTTACTTAGATTTATTATACCTTCTTATTCAATGATATAGTACATTGATGGAACAACCTTTAAAAGTTATTACATATAGAGTTATTTTTATAAAAATTGAATATAGACGCAAGGGCAATCTTTCCTAGATCTGGGGCCAAATTATCATTCTGTCTTCGAATCATAGTCCGGACCAAATTATTAAATATAGTAAATTAATATTAAATGAAATAAAACATGTTGCCACTTATCATATATTTTTATTTATTTATACAGGGTGTCCGGAGGTAAAGTGCAGTAACTTCGGGAGGTGATTCTACATGATCGTAGAAGTAAAAAAGACAAATATCTTTTTCCAAAATTCCAACTTTTAGATGTACTTTACAGCTAAAAACGAAAAATTGCTCCGACGTGTGTAGACGGCCTTAGTTTTTGCCGTGTTGCCAAATCTATCACCCGCGTCCCCCGGTAACTAATACCCACTACCCCCGCCACCCGAAAATGATTCGGAAATTGTCATGTTGATCTACTGCCTGCGCCAATACTAACTCCCTCCAACTCCGCTACCCGATATTCAGTCTATTTTTAAAAGCAGCGTGACCTACTTGTTGCTCATGAATGTGATATCTAATAGTTGTTAAAACTCTAATTTTAATCAAAACCCATTAATTTAGTGTTTTTTGTCTAGTGTTTATGTCTTACTTAAAGAACATATTTATTCAGTGCTTGTTTTCTTCGAAGATTTACAGTAAACATCGAGTTTTATTTATGTGTTAAAATTGTGTTTTTTGTGCGTAATTTTGTTCTTTAATTACTGTGATAATGCCTGGTTTTACTATCGAAGAACGAGCAGATATTCATTTTATTTACGGACTACATGATGGGAAGTCATTCGCCATGGCCGGCGCGATCTCCAGACTTGACACCCTTAGATTTTTTCTTTTGGGGTGCGATGAAGGAAAAAGTTTACGCCAAGGAAGTAAATACCGTAGAAGATCTCCGTTTACGAATTTACGAAGCCGCAGATGAAATACGCCACAACGTACGAATCGTAAACAATATTACTGTACGTTTACATGCTTGCCTGCAAGCAGAAGGTGGACATTTTGAAAATTTATTAAATTAGTGAAAAACGATGATATTAGTTAAGTGTTCAATTAGTTATTAATAATTTGTATAGTAAAAAGTGTAACTTCATATGAATATTGTTATTTTAGTGCAGTTCTCAGTTGAATTTGGTTTAAAACATTATAAAACATAGGATTTTGTTGCACATTGTAAAACGGCGAACTGTCAGTCTTGTTATTGTTTACAATTTACATGTGGTTTCCATGGATACGTGCCACTCATAAATATGCAACGTTGCCACATTGACACTGTCAAACTCACAGCGAATTTATCGGGTAAGTTTGTACCTACACTAAGGATTTATAGCAGGTATATCTTTTTGTATGAAAAAAAAAAGTTGGAATTTCGGAAAAAGTTATTTATCTTTTTTACTCCTACGATCATGTCAAATCACCTCCCGAAGTTACTGCACTTTACCCCCGGTATAACGAATGACAAAATATTAATATTATATACTGATTATAAAATTTAATGTGAAAAATCTCTCCCTAGATCTATTAATTTCTTTCTTTATTACTTCGCCGAGATGAATCAGGGCCGGACAAAATAGCTCGGCGGGCCGGCGGTTGCCCATGTGTGGTTTAGATTTAATAAAAAGTCAATAGGGGTCCCATATAAATAAAATCTTATGTGTTTTTCCGAGACACTGTCTAAGTTACAAACCAGTTCTTTGAACATTGTGATCATTTAAAAAGGTAGTTGCCTAAAGTATGGGTAAAAAAATTGGTCAAAAGAAAAAACTTTATCTTATGGGTTCTTACAGGGTTTTATTTTGCTTTAACTATTATTTTTGCTTGTATTAATTACTAACCTGATTTGTTGTATTATCTTTTTCTCCTGTTAAGCACTTGTATACTGCTTTCTAACAACGTATGCAGGGACACTGGAGGTCTAGATTCTTTCAAAATAAATAAATGTAGCTTTTTCATCGTTAGTTTTTGGGATGTTATGCCGTGTTGCACTATCTCCTTCTTTAGCCGACGTTTCAGACAGTGTTGCAGTGTCCATCATCAGGGCAGATCCGGTAGATCCGATGATGTGTCTACTGGATCTGCCCTGACGATGGACACTGCAAACGTCGGCTAAAGAAGGAGATAGCGCAACACGGCATAACATCCCAAAAACTAACAATGAAAATGCTTTTGGCCGTGAAAATCTAAAAACTTGACCAAATGTAGCTTCGTCTACTTATACCAGGGTGGGTAGTGGTGGATAAACTCCAATGTTCTTTTGACATTTTCATTTTGCTTTATTAGTATTATCTTCTTTTTCAACGATTGAAAATATGTATTTGTTTTATTTTGTTGTTACCAGGGAGATGATGATAGTGTTTGTGTACGACACCCTGCGCTGCCTGGCGGAGGCAGATGACCCGGCCGATGCAGTTCTCTACTTCCACCCGGGTTGGGTGTCGGACTCTCAGCGCATGTCCCTCTGCGGCCAGCTCATGGGCGTGTCGCACTGCCTCAAGGCTCTCTTCTCTGCCCCGCGCGTGCTCGCCCTTCAGAGCGGCAAGTTCGTGGTGCAGGAGTATGGCAGATACACTCTGGTAATGGGGGATTTACACTATCGATTACACAGCTCCACACAGGAGGCCCTGAGGAAAACAATTTCCCTCAGGGCCTATGTCATCTTTGGGGATGCTGCATAGAGAGTTTTTTAAGGAAAGGAAGGTGATGAGAGTTCTGGGAAGGAAAAGGGTGGGGTGGGTAGGAATCTGGGGTTCAGTGTGTCCTGGTCATCCGCCTCCAAGACCTAGAAAAACCTCACCCCATGATCCCGGGCACCACTGCTAAATCACCAAACGTAGCAAACCACTTGGGGTGATCTATGGTGTTGGTTATCCAATAAAGGTTCCCGGGACGGCGGTACCCACTCGTGCCTCCCAAATTTTTGGAACACTTCAAATAGGTCTTATAGAAATATTTATGTTTCTCTTACTATCATAGTGATAAATATGATATAAACGGTGTTAGAAAGAGAAAACACCATACTTTATATTCTAATATAAAAGTTAACCACAAGAGAATTAAAATGTACACCTTTATGAAACCAAAGTTTCCCATTGCAATTTGAAAAAAAATTATAAAATTTTGTAAATTTTTTATTAATTATTTTTACCTGAAATGACAAAAAGGGCGGGGATTTGATTATAACGTTTATAATACATTTGTCTAATAAAATATGTGTGTGTGTTTTTTTTTTCCATTATCAGTAATTTTAGTTAAAAATAATGTAGGGTGAGCCATTTTTAAAACTTTTTAAAGTTTGTTAAAAATTTTTGTGTTTAAAAAATTACATGGTTTTTTCTAATAATAAAATTTGAAAGCATATCTAGACATCGGATTATATGCACTAATAAAGTGCCAAAATATGCATGCAAATATGCACTAAAAAATGCCGAAATATGCACTAAAAACTCTTGATATGCCTATAATATGCACAATGCAAAATCAAAATACCATTTTTATTTTTGTATATTTTAATTAAAGACGATACAAAAACAGCGAAATATTCTTAAAATTATGCATTGTTTTTGTGACAATATATAATTAAGTATTTTTCCAAATTTTCGGGCAATAATTTTTGATGTTTGTCACCCAAAATGCTGAAAACGACTTCTCTACGTCAACTGACGTCATCCGACAAAATTTAAAAAAATTGGCGCCATTTCTGGAGATACCTGTTGAGGCAGGGTATGTATGACCTGTGCCGTTGATGTAGGCATTAAAGTTCTTCATGTCTTCAAAACTCGGATTTTAAAAAAAAATAGCGTCTAACTTTTCACGAATATTTTCTGATATTAAATTGGGAAGGGCGTTGGCGAGTTCAATCATTGTTTCCAGTATTTCTATTGATTTAAATAGAGGAAGGTTTTTTGTTTCCAATTTTTCTATGGCATCTGGTAATTTGTGGAAATGTGTTGAGATGAGGGTGATATTCTGTTTAATGGATGTGTCTTCAAATGCTAAATATGCACGATTGGGAAAAAAAGGCTAAAATATGCATCAACGCCGTAATTAGACAGTTATATGCATTTGCATATGCAAATATGCAAATGCATATAATCCGATGTCTATTCATCACCTTTTAAAAAACAGTTTTTAGTTTTCGGATATGTTCACAAATATTCCATTTATGTATTAGGATTTTAATGCAAAGTGGAAATATTCTGACCTACTGACAGAATATGGTCGAGGCCTGAGGGGTTAAAAATATTTAGGAGAACTGACATGCTGCATGCGAGTGTTGAAATAATTTGTTACAATATATAATACAAGAATTGCTTGTAGAATAAAAGAAAAAAAAGTAAAATTCGTTTATGTTTAACAAGTTTATGCCGTGAGTGATTTCCTGCGACTGACCTTTTCATGGTTGATTTTTATCACCTTCCGCATACGATGCATTACCGCATGGAAAAAATCGAAAGGTAGTCTATTTTGGCGCTTGTGTTTTTGAATATGTTCGATTGCTTCACAATTTACAAGATCAATATTTAAAAATCGATTAGATGATAGTGTTTGTTTCCTTCAGTCGTATTGTAGATGTAAATCAAGATCCTTGGCCAGTTACCGGTGACCTGAGGTGTCACCTTATATACCTCACTCTTGGCCATTCATCCACTATAATATAGTCTGCATATACTGCAACCAATTTAGACACCATAATGTGCACTGTTTCATGTGAGCGCAATGGCTGCGCTATTGATTGTGCTATACCATTCTATTGATACATTGAAATATAAGGACATAAAATAATTGTAGGCTTATTTGAGGGTGGTTAATAGCGAAACTGACAAAACACTAAAATACTTGTTATAAGTTTCTCTTGAGTAGGTTTGTATTGTGCTTTTTTTTTCTCGGTCATTTTCCTCCATTGAAAATGTATTGTTCCTCCATTTCAGGCAGTGGGCAGTGACCGTAACATCCCCGACTGGATGCTGCAGAGCCGCGCAGACAAGTTGACCTCGCTGATCAAGGTGTACCACTGCGACCTGCAGACTCTGGCCGCCCAGTTCCCCGGGGAGAACAATCCTCGCTTCTCCGAGAAGCTCTACCAGATGTTTGAGACTTATCTGCCCGTCCTGCAGTACGGCTGCTACATGTTCCAGACGGTTCCACTCTTAAACCTGCCCAAGGTATAAACTTACTAGAGTGGGTAATATTTATATTATTACAAGTTTCGGTCTGTTGTGTCAAAAATGGCACTATTAAATTTAGCCAAGTATTGTTATTACTTCTTACCTTCAGACATGAGAACGGCGTCTGATGTCTGGACATGAACCTACACATGAATGTACACCGGTGCGGTGTACCGGGAGTTGTATATTCATTCACCGGGAGCTGGAAAGCGTGAAAGTCACGGCACACTGTGCTGAGCTCACGACTCTTCTTCAATATTGTGCCATCGTTCAATTGAGTCGTACAAATTTATATTGTGACTCCCGTCTATGTTCTAAAATACCCACAATTAATAATTCTATATTTACTACATATTCATATATAGGATTAGTATAGTTTTAAAATTAAATGAAGTAAATATTGATGTGCTTCAAACTGCCAAGTTATTTTTCTTACATCTGTAATTTGTTGCTTTCAGAGTGCAACCAATATATTTCTGGAAAGTATGCAAGTCTTGGAGCATTGTCAACGCATTGATGGAGTCCTCGGTGGCACCATATTATATAATAACAAGTAAGTTGATATTACTATGCATAATGGTTTCAAACTCAATTACCTCAATGAAGATAAAGCTTAAAATAAATATACATATATTACCTTTTCTATGCATTTTCTGTATCTGTCTGAAATGAACAAACCCTGTGTCAATAATGTGATTTTTATCTTGTAGAATAGTTGCCACGCAGTTAAGCTCCAAGTTGACTTCTCATCTGTCCATGGTGGACCCCTATCGCATCAAGTCTCCCGCTGAGGCTCTGCAGACAGAGTACGAACTTCCCCCGGGCACCCAGCTGCTGGTGGTGTACATTAGAAAGAAGTATTACGAAACTCTCAAGAAGGACGCAGACAGGATCCGCGGGTGGTATCTCAATGGATTCGAAAAGGTTAAATCCAACAAGGTAATAATTCTTGATTTTTTTCTAATTTGTCAAATATTAAACTTGTTTGAAATGATTTTTAAAATGTTTTTTGTACATTTCAGAATGCACCATTCAAACACGCTAAAGAGCCGGTTCTGGGAGGGATGAAAAGAGATAAGTCTTTACTCTTTACCGCCGTGCCGGAAGAAGAAATACATACTGGATCACCTTCGCCATCTTCACCCGGGACAACCAAATCCACATTGAAGGAGAGTATGCTCAGCAACCCAAGCAATATGCCAGATGTGGTTCCCTTCACCAGCAAACCGCGTGTTCGCCCAAACAAACTCAGCCTGAGCTTTAAGAACTCTGTCGCAAGAGATAGCATCGATGAAGATGGAGTGGCTCCCCCCATTCCCAGTGGACCAGTGTTCACGGGACAGACTAGTGTCTGCTCCACGCCTATGCTGGAATTCAAGCGGCTCCATGGAAACGTCATGTCTATCTGTCGTAATTCTGATGACCAATTGCTGGCTGAAGCTTTGAATGTTCCCGTCAATGTACCCGAATCCGAACAAACACCCACCGAACCTGAATCCATATTCCCACCTCACCATGTTAATACTCAACTAGATATAACCACCGCAGACAAAGCTAGAAAGATAAGCAACGAGTTAAATGTTACTGGTGAAAATATGATTGCCAAACCTTCGATTAATTTGAGGAGATTTAATAGCCTCAGTGATATTAACAGCAGTTTTAATCGTATTTCTCATCTTGCTGCCATGCGATTTGGCAAATCCGGTTTAACAAACAAAAACCTGAGCTTGAATTCTGACGAATCTCCATCTGAAGATAATGAAGCCATGAAAAGAATTAGTGTTACCATAACTGATCCTTACTACCCGGTCTTTAGAAGTGACGGAGTTCCCATTTCCAAAAACCTTTTCAATGAATATTTGGTCCAGAATTTTGCTGAAATGTCTAAAGAAACAGAAGCGATGAAACTTCCAATTGTCGACATTGTAGCCAAGGGCGGTGAACCTTTTGAAGGATTTGACTCTGATATGAAAGCTTCTCCCGCGAGAAGAAAATCCCACGACGTTAAGATGACAAGCGTGTTTAATGATTCGGGACTTCCGCCAAAGCCGGATAAACTCAGAAGAAAGTCCCTTTGTTTGCCTCTCAAGTCTTTGGGAACTGAAAAGGTTAATACAGAAGATTCATTCTTTGATTCGCAGAATAGAAAGAAGCTAACCGGTGTCCAACTGACTCCTTTGATGGAGAAACTCAGTCATTTGGCATTTTCAGAAAAGTCTAGCGGGTACAGCAGTAGAGGGGTTACTCCGATGGAATTTAAAGATTTTACATTGAGTACCCCTTGCATTGAAAAGACTGTAGTGTTTCCGGAAGAGAAAGAGTAAGATATTAATATTTTAAATGCCTGAAGTTTCTTTGTAAAGTATGTTAAATTGTTTGTTGATTGATTTGTTGTATTTTCAGAAAGAGCAAGCCTGAGATGGATTGCGAGAGTGACAGTGATGACGACACGCACAACTCCAGTTTCAGCATAGATTGTGTGAAGAGTGTCCTGTACGTGTGCGGGCTGCAGAACATCTCGGTGATCCTGCTGATGGATGAGCTGGCGGCTAGTCATCAAAATACCATTGATTCATTGGTAAGAATCTTTTACAGTGTCTTGTACCGCATCAGAGTTCTGCCATGGAAGTCGTCACGTGTGTAATAAAGAAAGAAGTTATCTTTTATTAAAAAGTTAGGAATACTTCTGCTACTGTATCCAATAAACTACATATAGCATCCATAAGATAACATCTTAGCACAGGTTCTGCATCATTCTTACCTTACACCCCTTGTTAACTCGTTCGCTGCCAGGAGCTATTGTTACCATTAAAAGTAAATTGATTTCCCACAACACGGGTATGTGCCTAGCATGGTGGTCGAAAAATCCCCAATCTATGTAATAAAAAAAAATTTCAATGAATAAAGAAAACTTAAAAAAAAAAAATAATAATAAATTTGTGCACTCATGGGCACCCAGCGATTGGCACTCATAATAATAATAATAATAATTGGACGATTTATATAGCGCCGTTTTTGTGAAAAATCACCTCATGGGCTCATTGGCACTCATATTGAGTTATACTCTCAGTATAAAGAGTCTACAAGCACAGAAGAGCTATATTCTCATATTTTTATTTATCTATATCGACGGTCCCGAAGAACAATGCCGGATGTGCGATTTTGAATTTTTGCAGTGGAGCTTTTTAAAGTATCGTGTCTGCATGCATACTGTTTTTGGTACGCGGACGCATTGAACCTATCCAAGGTTCACGCACCATATTGACTTACTTGAGGAAACTGATTCTGTAAGTCTGGAATCTAGGCAGAAAGCAAGTCTAGCTTTCAAAATTTGAAATAATTGTGTACCAGACCACTACAGCCGGAGTCGATACCATGAGCTGTTAAGAGTACCAAACGCCAGAACCGATGTCCTGGCAAAGCGTAGCATGACGAGGGGAGTGGTATTGTTAAATGAACTTGCAAACCATTTGGATGTGGGTGACTTTTCTCTAAATGTCTTAAAACTGTTATCTAATAGTCACCTGCCTAAATGCTGATACGGAGACTAAATTGTACTATAATTAGAATATAGGATATACTTGTGTCGAGGCAGACAAAAATAACAAACATACGTACTTAAATACTAGGGTTAAATACATTTTAACATTCTTTCTTCGAGGTTGAAATGAATATGTGGCCTTCCATATCACTCGCCATACGTTCCCATTGGCAGGTTAGCATTATCCTTGCATTTAACCACAAACTGAATAGAAATAAATAAATTTTCAGTGGCAGTCCAGCATGCAGACCCTTGGGACCATCGAGCAGCTGTGTATGGAGCCCCTGCCGGGCTGCGAGGAGTCCAGCGAGGCCTATAGCTACCTGTCCCTGGACCCACAGTGGGGCCCCGTCAAGAAGGGGGGCCCCTGGGCCTCAGGGGATGTGGCCACCATGGGATACATCCACAAGGACTTTCAGGAAGATCCCTCGCTGACAGAGATTATCATCAGGTAAGTGGAATTTATTTATTTACTGTCATACTTTGAACTGTAAAGCATAACTTTGCTAATACATAGTTAATAATAGCCTTGGGCAGATTTTAGCAAAATTTTGAGGTTTTTCAGCAGTTAAGAAGTTAAGTTGGAAATATTTAATAAGTTAAGTTGGAAAATCTGTGACTTAAGCCCTCAAAATTTGGGTAAAAAACATTTTAAGTGCTGCTTTGCACTATTTGCAACTTTATTCATATTTTCTCCTGGAAAAATCTCATTTCTCTTCTAACTCGGGTCTGACATTAAATATAAACATAGCAAAGTAACAATGTTGTATCCAGCGTAGGGAGTGTGGTGAACCCATCGCTCGGGGAGTGGAAACACAAACCTGCAATAGCCATCCCAAGCCAAGGTGTGAGCTACCGTGCTCAGGCTGAATGTCCTGGGGAACAGTGTCACGAACGGTGCCTCCAAGAAACAAGGTCGCATCTCGGAGTATTTAGACCTTACTCCAGCACTCGGGGCTCTGCTGGAGTGGACCTTCTATTTCCCTGGTAACTCGTGGGACAAAAAATTGGACCATTTGAAAACTAGGGGCCTTTTGAGAACCTAGGAGTGCTGAGGCCAGCTCTGTGGACTTCCTTCCTGGGGCCTATACGAGGAACCAAGAGGAGAAGCCGTGGAGATGAGAGCTGAGGCCACCTCTATGAACTCTTCCCTTGTGGGGCCTTCAGGGAACCAAGGGGAAGGGCACTCTTCCAGCGTGGGGCCTTCGAAGAACCAAGGAGGAGTGAGGTGGAGAGATGATGTCCTCTTCCCATGTGGGGCCTTCAGGGAACCATGTAGGAGTGAAGAGGAGAAATGAGACCATCTCTGTGAACTCTTCGCGTTTGGGGCCTTTGTGGAATCAAGGAGGAGTGAAGAGGAGAGATGAAGTCCTCTTCCCTTTTGGGGCCTTTGTGGAACCAAGGAGGAATGAAGAGAATAGATGAAGTCCTCTTCCTTCCTGGGGCCCTCGGAGGTGGGGTGGACTCTTCCCTTATGGGGCCTTTAGGGAACCAAGGGGAGGTGGACTCTCCGTCGTGGAGCCTTCGGGGAACTAAGGAGAGGAGAGATGAAGCCCTCTTCCCTCGTGGGGCCTTCAGGGGACCAAGGACGAGTGAAGAGGGGAAATGAGACCTGGGAAGACACATTGTTGAACCAGAAGATATAGCTTCATTCCCAATAACAACTCTGGTGAACTTTATTAAAGGGACTGGGTTGTTGTTAAAGGATTGAGGTAAAATGGGAGATAGCACAATGGGCCTATGTGCTCACGGGAACAAATCGTAAACCGTCTCCGCCAAGAATAAAAATAAAAAAAAACAATGTTGTAACAAACCCTGGGGTTAAACCGAAAAACCTTAAAACTTTTACTACCTCGTAATTGAACATTCGTAAACATGTTAATAATTTTTAACTAGTATTTATGCATGTACATATAAAAAAAAATCCTCATAACCGTTCACGTGTGAATATCTTTCCTCACAATCGCACATGTGGAAATATCTTTCCTTGTTAGCCGCAATTTTTTTTTAATAAACATTCTTATTTCCTCATAACTGTACATGTGTGATCTTTTCTCATCACGGCACATATTTTTTAACCGCCCTACCCATACGAACGTACGTGATCCGGCCGCTATATCATCGCCCGAACGCAACAAGCCATATCCCGTACGTTCAAGTTAAAAATTAACTACACCCGAAACCCACAAAACGTCCGTGATACTAACATTTAAACAAGATTTTTATGCATAGCACAAAGGGTAGATAACATTGATATATTGTATATGTATAATATGGAACTCGTGGGACTGCACCACCCTCCCCGAGATCTGGAATAAAGGATAAAAAAAAAAAAAAAAAAAAAATAACAAATATTATAATCAATGTAGATGAGTGTTTCAGGTTGATAATTATTGATTATAATATTTGTTGTCCGTGATACGTTCGTATACATCAAGTTCGTTCCTGCGTTATTGCTTTTAGTATGCCGAGGTTAGCCGAAGCTAGCGGATGTGTTCGGGTGTTTTCGTATTCTCCCTTACAAGTCACGCCGCTAGTCAGCGATACTCCAAGCACGTGGAAAAAAACCTGATGTTTTTTACCTACTTTTAGAAAAATAACCCAAAGGTTAAATATCTTTCCATGTACCTTTACTTGTAATTGTACATCTGCAAATAAAGATCCTATATGAGTAAATATTTTCATCATATTCATAATTAAAATGTCATCCGAACAACTCAATGTTGCACACATGTTTTATCTCAAAACATTATTTTTAAAAATGGTTCCTCACAATATGAAAATGAGTTTTATCTCATCTGACTTGTATAAATTTATTTTTTATTAAAATATTTCTCTGATCATAAATGTTTGAATGATGATATTTCCTCACAATTATACATTTGCAGATATTTTTCCTCCTAATTGTACATGTACAAATCTCTTTCCATAATCAACACGTGTAAATGTCCTGCAGAAACGAGGAGAGCCTGGTGTTTGGCACATCCTGCGGCGGGGCGGAAGTCTTCTACCAGGAGTCGGGCTGCAAGCAAGCGGGGCTACCCACGCCCGCAGACCTAATGGCCACCGCACCCCTCAAGGCCAAGCGCCGTCTCCAGCGCGATCACACCATCACCATTTTCTAAACGAGCCTAACCCACTTATCAAGTGACTCTCATCACCTCCTTTGAATTACAGACTCCAACTTTGAAATTGTGGATTTGCACACTTGGCAAAAAGACAGTAATCCTTGAAACTGTGGATTTGCACACTTGGCAAGGAGACATTAATCTTTGAAACTGTGTATTTGCACACATGGCAAGGTGTCTAATCCTTGAAACTGTGGATTTGCACACTTGGCAAAGAGACACTAATCCTTGAAACTGTGAATTTGCACACTTGGCAAGGAGACATTAATCTTTGAAACTGTGTATTTGCACACTTGGCAAGGTGTCTCTAATCCTTGAAACTGTGGATTTGCACACTTGGCAAAGAGACACTAATCCTTGAAACTGTGAATTTGCACACTTGGCAAGGAGACATTAATCCTTGAAACTGTGAATTTGCACACTTGGCAAGGAGACATTAATCTTTGAAACTGTGTATTTGCACACTTGGCAAGGTGTCTCTAATCCTTGAAACTGTGGATTTGCACACTTGGCAAAGAGACACTAATCCTTGAAACTGTGAATTTGCACACTTGGCAAGGAGACATTAATCTTTGAAACTGTGTATTTGCACACTTGGCAAGGTGTCTCTAATCCTTGAAACTGTGGATTTGCACACTTGGCAAGGTGTCTCTAATCCTTGAAACTGTGAATTTGCACACTTGGCAAGGAGACATTAATCTTTGAAACTGTGTATTTGCACACTTGGCAAGGTGTCTCTAATCCTTGAAACTGTGGATTTGCACACTTGGCAAGGTGTCTCTAATCCTTGAAACTGTGAATTTGCACACTTGGCAAGGAGACATTAATCTTTGAAACTGTGTATTTGCACACTTGGCAAGGTGTCTCTAATCCTTGAAACTGTGGATTTGCACACTTGGCAAAGAGACACTAATCCTTCAAACCGTGGATTTAGACATTGAATTACAGATCCATCCTTGATATGTACGTCTTGAAACTGTGGTAATACCAATGTTTGGCAGAGTGCTCTAAAACATTTGACCGGTCAGTGGTTGAGTGGGCATAGCGCTTGGGTCCCACCCGGGCGTCGCATGTTCAATTCCTCGGCTGGCTAAGTCCTCCATCACAACACAAGCAACATTTTCGGCTTTCTGTGGTGGTAGTAGGAGATTTTCAAACATTGTTGGGTTATTCGTAACCCGGGAATGTTTGTCTTTTTTAAAAAAAAAAAAAAATTGCATGTTCAATCCTCTGCAAGCTAAGTCCTCCATCTCTGCACAAGTAGAAGTTTCAGCTTTGTGTGATGGGAGTAGGGAGAGAAGAATCTTCATATCCCAAGGATAAGATCCCAGAGGTTGGGGGTTTCAAACTCAATGTGGGTCACCCTAATGATCGCAACCACCATTCGGAATCGAAATATTGCATTGAATGGCTATGGTTGAATATAATGACCACATCTGAATAGTCGGTCAATTCCTGACCTTCCTTTGCCCCTCTTCTTCTCCTGCCCACTTTCTTCAGCCTCGTAACATTAACAACTAGGAGATGCAAAAAGTCCTACTACCTCTGGAGAAGTAATAACATAAAAATTATAATTTTGTTGAAGGTTGAAAATCGATGAGTTAATTATAACAAGTATACTAGCAATTAATGTTGTAGGTATTTATTTATTATGTGATATTTCTTTTATTGTTTTTAGCTATTTTTACATTGTCTTATTTTTTTATTATTTAAATTTGTCAATTTATTTACACAGTCAACAACTATAAGGCTACGCAAGTATCCGTTGCTCATGTAGTGTACTCACATCGCAAACAATTTGTTACGCAGTCCGTGTACGTCGTTACTGAAATCACGAAACCAGCGTCGCCACCAAACTGGCATTAATCTTGCAATTAATAATTGTTACTTACAGTGGCCCAAAAAATTTAAAACCACAATGTGTAAATGGTTTATTGTTATGTGACAGGCACCCTAACAAATCTTTCATTCGGTTTTAATTCATTGTTTGGCAATTGTCGATTTATCAGGATGTATTGTGTTTTATAAAAGTAATGTTCAATTTGGAGTGACCATAATAAATAGTCTTGAAGACGTGAGTGGCGACAACCTCGAAAATCAGGTCACGGGTGACTGACTTTGCTGACAAAATGTCAACACAATCTGCCTATACATGAACCTTTGTATTGCGATAATCACCAAGATATTTTGAATTGTTTAGTATTGGATACTTGCTCAGCCTTATGTACGAAGGGCCATAGCGGAACTCTCTATATGATGCTCTATTTTAAGAGTGCAAACGCTTTCTATTATAAAAACTACTTGTTTAAAGATATTTTTATACAACTGTCTTAGCCAATGACGGTGAAGGAATACCTTCACTGCCATTGGCTACATCAAGTATTGTGTTGATTTGTTTGGCAACATTGTTTGGACCACGTAGTTTTTACATTAGTGGCTAAAATAAGTGTTTTTTTTTTAAATAATTTTTAGTGCTTTATTATGGATATGCCGTTTTATCATCCCTGGAGGGTGAATAAACAGTTTTGCATAAATGCATTGTGAAAAATTAACTTGCAATCGGCGAAACTTCAACAAAACACCATATCGACGGTAGAATGACTAAAGAGTCATTTTTCTTTTCCAGCTGTATGGCTTGTTAACCTTTCTTCCTTTCCACCTTCAATTTTTTTTTTGCAATATACAAGATTTACAACAGGGTTGATGAGATCTTAGGTAAAGTCGGGTAGAACTTTTTCATCACCTATCAGAGATTGGCTCTTATAAGGGCAATCTTCACATCATGCGCATGCAGTAACTATATATTATTCATTTACAAGCTGCTTGTAAAAAATAATTGTAATTTGACTTTTAGCACCTTTCTTCAATACACCAGCGATATTTCTTTCAAAACAGTAACTCCGATATTTATAAGTTTTTTAAAATATAATTGTTTTATTAGCCTGTATATGTTATAATTTCATCTCTAAAGTTAGTTTTTAGGCTTTTGAAATCTTACGAATATTTTTTATGCCGCCCATTATCGAAACTAGAAATAATTATGAAAGAATTTAATGTTAATTAAAAGAGTGCACAGAAAAATGTTTAGGTTACCGCCAAGATGAAAATCTAAAAAAAAATGTGTGTGCTTATTATTTTATTTATTTATTAGGAACTTTTAAATTGGGATTGAGAAAACAAAAAATTAGTTTGTACTTAGTACGTTTTTAGGAAAAAGTCATCACCAAGACAGCGTTTGTAATTTGGGAAAATTTAGATTAAAATTTTTGATTTTTTTTTTCATGCCTAATTACCATATCTCAATAATTCTCTGTTATCAAGGTGACGCTGGGATCCCGCCTAACCTATTTCACATAATGTAGATCATGTTATCAGTGAGAACAGGCTTTCTATTAGTCCCAGTGAGAGGTTGTAGTCATCATTCTTCAGTATCTTGTCTTTCATTTTTATTGTGAGAAGCGATGATGGAGCATTATTGGTGACTTGCCTGAAATAGGATGGATTGGAGTAGGTAGCTAAAGTGAACGTAGGCAACTTTTTAGCTCTTGTCTTCTTAGTTTTGTTAATTATATTGTGTGCGTTTTTATTTTAATTTTGGTGCAACTTTTTGCCTTTCTGCAGTGCTTTTTAATACTAGATACATAGATTTTATTTATATCATTTAATTTTTTTATATACATATTTAGTATATTTGCTCACTTGGCTGTTATAAATAGCTTAAATCAATTATATTTTTTGCAAACGTCCACATTCTGAAATAATGTTTCAGTCTTCCCAGAATTTTTGTGCCAAATTTTCTGTACTTATCTTTGAAGAGTTTATTCAAAACTGGCCCTTATGAACTTGCCAACTAATAAATTATGCATATTTATAGGATTTTTAGAGAAGAGGCAACTTAGTCAAATGTAGTATATTGAATTATTATGATTGCATTGTATATATTGTTATTCATTTTAAAATCACCTCAGTGAGGCGGTTGTCTGGACTTAAATTATTTTCTTGGCAGTTTATACGTGTACAACTTTAAGGGTACCTTTATTTGAATGGTGATTAAGTATTTTTAAATTGTTTCATTAGTAAATTTGATCTCGTGTTCACATTCCATGATATCTCCTTGAGACTTGCCATATGAAATTGACACAGCCAGTTTGTTTACATGTTTTTTTTAGTTTGTATGAAAATTGTCTATGAGATATTATATTATTTTGAAAACTTTACGGATTGCTAAATTGTAGCTGTGCCCATTGGCGGGCTAATAAAGGCTAAAAGACTTTAAAAAAATACGATTGTTAAATTGTTTTAGTCACTCTTCCTGCGCCAAATGTACTTAATTTACTAAATATAATGATTAATTTATGATTGTTTTTATAAAATTTATCAATAATTTTATTTTGTTATTTGGAGAGTGCCAAAATATTACCCCATTTTCGGTAAATAATATGTGATTTTCAGACCACTGTCATTCCATTATTTCATTCTATAAAATGTGTAGTCTTAAATGTGCAATACAAAATTCCAATAAAATTAAATTGGTACTTTTAACGAAGGCTTTGTTGATTTCTCCTCCTTTGGTTTGGTAATAAAAGAGGCTTTTGGTTAATTCCAAAGCCAGAAAGTAAAGGGTTGGTTGGATAAAGGAGGGGATGTTGAGAGGATTAATCGAGAAAAGGAATGGGCGTTTCGACAAACAGAAAGAAGCATTTCCCAGCAATAATGAAGTATAGATCTTTATTATGAAGTCACAATAACAAACTATTTCTATGGAATACTAGTGTATGTAGTAATGCTGATTAAAGGTTGGGACCATAGAAGCTAGGACCGTCAGCATGTTGGGGGGCTGGGGGCTAAGTAAGGTACATAAGCTACATAATATATGGATGGGACCTAACAGAAAGACAAAGGAATGAGCCACGCGACAAAGAAACTTCTTTCTTCATATTTTCAGTCTTGTGGTGCCGCGGCCGATCTTTGCTTGGTAACTTGCAACTACTTGATAACTTGCAACCACCGCATTTTCTCATTACTTGATTATAGTTTTCAAGATAATACAACTTCTGTTACTTCATCCGTATTTTCTTGTATCAATACCTTTTCAAACAAACAAAATTAACATTAGACCAATTGAAAATTAATTTTCAACTTTATTATCATAATACCAACAAAACTCAAGGCAAACTGTCACAAATGTAATAGTCCTTAAACAATATCAATCTAACACTTTATGGTCACTAGTTATACTGTCATAGGCTTCTGTATTTCACAAAATCATGGTAATAAGTAATAACTACATGGTGTTGTGAGTCAAAACAATTGTTTTAAACACATTTAGATCTTAAAGAATAAAGTTTTAGAAGAATTAGGTGTATTTGTGCCTAGCAAAGTCTCCGGTAAAGGCAGCTCATCCTTGACTAAGGACCTGCAAACCAGAGATGGCAACAGTGCCATGTTTTCATTTTGACCATAAAGTCACAAAAAAACATAAACTAAAATACGGGTGTTCATTCAACCTCACAAACATTACACTTATATTACTAGCATTTTATTAATATTCCAGTTCGTACATCACTTTGAATTAAACAAAAGAGCAGAAAATATTAAACAAGAAACAGAAAATTAACTGCACATAGTTATTGATTGCAAAAATCATTTATATTATGAAATTAATTTGTACATTGAATATGATATTATTAATTTTAAGATAATTTTAGACAAATATTATAACACAATATTTCAGAAGACATTCACCGCCTTCAGAAATTGTGATTTGACACCAGAATTAACAAAAGCAAGCTACTCAAGTTGTTCCAATATGAGAAATTATTCTTTAGCAAATTAAAAAATTGTGCCATCTCCAATTATATTATCATTTTTAAAAAACATTAGAGCAATAAAAGAGCAAAATAAAATAAAGTAACCTCAATACGGTTTGCCATTTGTCAAAATAATAATAACAATATTTACATAGTTTGTTTCGTGTCTCTAGAATGAATGGTATGCGATATGCGATCAATACTTAAAACATAGGCTATCAATAAGCACGGTATGGATTTCAAAAGGGTTTTTTTCACCTAATCTTAAAAATAAAGTAAAACATTCATCTTTCAATTTTTCATTTTTAAAACATAATGCCAGGCAAATGCAAGAGCAGATATTTTCTCAAAAGAAATGTAAATACATTGTCGCTTTAATACATGGTAATAATATATTATATAGGCGGGAAAGTTTGTAGAGATATAAAATAGCGGACAGATTGCTTTAAAAGATTAATACCTTTTTGAAAAATACTGGCAATAAAGTAAAGTCATCAATTATAAAAGAATATCTGGTCTTGCATGGTGGGGTGTTGTTTGGTTGTTTGGGGGAGATCAGTACGCGGGGTTAGACTTACGGGGTGAATAAGACCTGGAGCGGGATCTCTCGTAGCGGGAGCGGCGGTAGGATGAGCCCCCGTCTCGGCCAGAGTCGCGCCTGGAGCCCCGGTAGTAGGGCGAGGGGCTGCGGCGCCCGCGGCTGTACTCGCCCCGGTCCCCTCCGTAGCCCCCGGATCGACTGCCACCATAGTAGTCACTGCAACCAACCGATACACCACTCATTCATGCAGATAATACAAACAATGGATACACCTCACGCTTCATCCCTGGTATAAAATAACACCTAAAGTGGTAACACTCATTTAGTTGTTTCATTGAGAAATACCAATGATTTCTGCAACTCCAACAGCCTTACTAAAAAATCACTTTCCAACCATTAAATGGTGTTTTTGTTACACATTATACATAGACTGTGCAATTTTAAATTCGATTTATTACTAATAAAAAAAAATCCCTAACTCTACTTTTCACATTGTGCAAAACTGAATCACACATGTGCTGATTGTGATAATTTTTTCCCCGTGCGGAACAGCGCTGAGCGCTTTACAGTATTTATTTATTTATTTAAGGAACATAAACAGTCATAGTAATAAAATATACATAAGAGGATGGCAAAAAAACAGACCAATTATTAATGTTCACAGATAGGTATTTAGAAACATAAAAGTAACTGAATGTAAACTAGAAAATTTAAGAAAAACAGAAAAAATAAAAACAGAACTAAGCAGCAATTTAAAAAAAATAATAATACAGATGTTAAGTCAACAAGTGATAAACATGTTATAAACAATAATAAAATAATTATGTTGTGTTAAAGATATTTATGTCTAATAAAAATCTCTACATAAAATGTTTCGTTTGTAAAATTATCAATTTTCCATTATATTTTCAACTTATTTGTGTTATTTTTAGTCAAGTTATCATACAATAATCGTATGTTATAAATTGAACTGTCAGAAAATAGTTTTTTAGGTTATACCAATATTCAAATTGCATTTTAGACTATTTTATAAGAATTTATTGAAAAATAAGTTTTTTTATAACATAAATGTCTAATACAAGTGTTTGGTAAGCATATTAAAGAAATGAACATTTTGAGATGTGCAAGCAATGCATTAAAATTTCAGTTTAATTAAATGCAAACTTTTCAAATTTTTTTTATTGTGTGAGCAATGAAAAAATGAAGTGATATTTTTCTTGCACATTCCTTACATAAAATAACTTGTGATTTTTGAATTTTGTTTTTTTTTTTTTTAAATTTCTTTACATTTTGATTAAGAATGCTGAAGCTTAAAATATGACATTTTTAAATCTGAAGTTCTATATATATCAAATGCAAATATCTAAAAGGTAATTTTATCTAGTTTCTAAAATGGTATTTGTTTTTATGACATCTTTAAAAATAAGAATATATAGGATATTTAAAATACCTTCGAAAAATTCAGAAATTATTAATTCAATAAAACAAATATATACAACAAATAAACTACCCTCTTTGACTGGATAAGCAATGTGTATATCTTTCCATGAACAGTCTTTTGTCAGTTTTTAATTAGTAAGGTTTTCATATACAGTCATTTATCAATTGAATAAAATTTGCACAACGTTTTTTGGTAAGACTGAAAATTTATAACGTTCAATATAATTTGGGAAGAAATCACTTACTCTTTATCTCTCCGATCTCTCCTGTCTTCTCTGTAGCCTCCGCCATTATCTCGATTCACACTGGAATACAATAATCTAATTAAAATACCCGCTTACAACACACAACGGGAATAAAATACAGAGATATAATTGTACGGAAAGGCCTTTAAGCGAATCCCAACAGTGGGACTCTCTTCTAAAACTTTCCATTTCACCCGAGTCACCAAAGTGTAACTTGGAATAAATTAATCTGCCGATTCACAACTATACATTTATACTGTTCAATGTAAAGACCATGAAACCATGATAACAAAATGTTTAATCGGATATTTTTATTATGCAAGTAAACAATATATCAAATAGAATTTCCCATAACCCGTTCGTATTACCGTGGTATTATCTTATTCTGCGATTATGAGTAAGGCGGACAGAATTTAATATGTACTTGGTTTGTGTAGCACTATGAAACGATGCCTGAGTAATTCTAATAAAGATTTGAATAAGGAACGCGAGTGAAAGATATTATGACTTAAAAAATATATATTCATATAGATCAACAAACGCCGATTCGGAATATAAAAGTTTTATTATTGTAATTATACATAGAATTAATAAATCATCATTTAAAAAGGATTAAAACCGTAAGAGATTTAAAAGCCCTGTAATTGGTGTAGGCGGGTTCTGACCGAACTTTCACTGCTGTTGGGCGGCCGGGCGCATAATGAATGCAAACAACATTGTGCTAAGTTGCATTACGACTCGCACACGCCAGGTTACCATTGCAGTATACACTTCTGTACCTTAAGGATAAACCACATAAGTCTTTAGCAAAGTCTATAGCTGTAAGTGGTTTATGCTTGGTACAGAATTAATTTCAAAAGAATTTGTTTTTTGGAAATTTCGCTAAATATTCAAATTGGAAATTATTGTTTTTATATCGACCCCGAGTAGGATTGACCTTAACACGTTTCCAGACGAGCATGCTATAGCATTCGCATTGGATAGTTTAATTATGTAGCAGATGCTATAGCATTCGAAGTTTTTTTGTCAGATATGCTTGAGCAGTTGCTTTATCCCTATAAAATATAGGTAGTCTATTTCTTACTGTCACTGCTGACACAACCACAGATCGCTTACTGTCACATGAGACCTTTTCTGCACACAAAGATAAAACAGTGTTTACCCCTTCCCCTACAGCTCGCCCGGCGTACCCCACGTGGTGGCGTATGCTATAGCATGCGTCAATAGTGCCAAAGTAGGGTGACTCACTGCCCGTGAACGTGTTAACCGACAAAACTGAGTTAGGTGTGATGTCACGCATACCCTGTTAGACGATGATCATTTTGGTGGGCTTTGTAAAATGCAAAGTGAAATTTTTTTAAGCATGAAATCGAAATACAGTCAAACTTGGATTTAATGAGCACGAGGGGACCGACTAAATTTGCTCCTTATAGCCGTTACTCATTATATCCAAAATATATTTTTAAAAAAAGTCGTGTACCTACCTATCTCTATATCAATATATTCACAAAAGTATAGTATATTTTCAAAATAAGAGTAGGTACAGTTTGGCAAATAAGTGTAGAAAATAAATGATGGCGCTGCGATAGTTTTCTAGGTTTTAAATGGCAACACCAAGATTGCTCATAAGACAATGAATGTATGTTTTAAAAAACCCCTCAGCCAAAATGCATATTTCGTAACGTATTTGTATTAGTACCCGAATTTTTACCGATTTCTTACATATCTACCAAGATGGCTCATAAGACAATGAATGTATGTTTTAAAAAACCCTTCGGCCAAAATGCATATTTCATAACGCATTTGTATTACTATCCGAATTTCTACCGATTTCTTACATATCTCCCAACATTTGAAATTCCCTCGATAGAAAAAAATCACAAAGTATGCTCCGAAAATTATTATAAACACATTTATTTCAGTTATTTTACAAGTTATAGTTGTGAAAAAATTTACAATGTTTCTTTAAATGATACTTAAGACGCCTTCGATGAGATTTTTGCTCTATTTTAAACGAGTCGTGTTTTTATAAACATTTTCACAATTTTCGCATCGATTTTATCGCTTTAAATATTAGCGCGCTCCTCTAACATTCGTAATTACATATCTCTCCATCTTCTTCTTTTTGCGGCGCCTTAACGGAAAGAAATGAAAGAGAGTAAAATAGAGAATTAATAATCTGGGATGGTAAATACGTACAAGGTTGCTTTCCCCATGTAAATGCCGGGTGTGGGGGTGTGTGCGCGCTGGGTGATGGAATAATCTACGCGGATGCGACGGCCGTCTATCTCCATGCCGGTGCACTGCTCCTTGGCCACCTTGGCATCTTCAGAGGATTCGTAGTATACGAAGCAGAACCCTCGGGATCTTCCAGTCTGCAAAAGTTATTCAATTTCGTTAATATCATTTGTATTTCACTCCACGTCAATCAGTGCTCTGACGGTGCTTATCAGCAGACATATTGACATTTTGGTTCAAATTCACAAAGCATTTAAATACACAGAAAGGATTTAGTTGCAAGCGCATTCATTGATTGTAACTTGAATTTTTGTCATTATAATTTAGCGCAATAATTATAATGCTGAGAAACTGACACCTGAGTGCATACCTGAAGTGGTAGGTAGGTGTCTTTTAAAAGATAATTTTATATTTAATTAAATGAAGACAATATTAGCGAAACTATAAAAATATTTTTTTTATTATAAAATGGAGGCCTCAGCACGGGTAAGTCACCCGGTGAGGCCAACATTACTGGATTGTACTGCAGTAATGTTGGCCTCAGCACGGGTAAGTCACCCGGTGAGGCCAACATTACTGGATTGTACATTGTTGTGAAATGTAAAATATTGTATCAAAAAATAAAATAAACTCAATCGAAAATAAGAAAAATCATAAAAAGATATTGTCACATCTGGGACTCGAATCCAGGACCTTAGCTAATGTGTCCCTATCCGATTCCGTCTTATTTAACTGCATCATACTTCCATTAAGAACTACTAACATTATCTTCATTCTCTTATTGCATATTTTTATTGGCCGCTATCTTTTATATATGATTGCAAGATTCAAACCCTAACTAAATGCTATCCAGATAGTGTCTTGGATAAATTTTTATCCATTTTTATTTTAATATGCGACATCTATTGACTTTTCTGGAAGTCTAGGAAGAATATTTATTTATGCATTTAGAAAATGAAAATAATGTTAGTAGTTCTTAGTCAAAGTATGATTTAGTTAAATTTGACCGAAATGGATAGGGACACATTAGCTCAGTTGGTAGAGTTACTCCCCGGCGAGGCCAAGGTCCTGGGTTTTCTGATTTTTTTGTTTTCAGATTTTCAATTGAGTTTCGCCAATATTGTCTTCATTTAATTAAATATTACAAATTGAGGTTATACTCATTAATTTTTTTTTTTTAAATAGATAATTTTATACACACCTTTGCGTCAATTACTACTTGCACTCTTTCCACGGGTCCATATTTTGAAAATATATGATTAATTTGTTGTTCGGTGGTGTAAATACTCAGTCCAAAGATTCCCAGGCAGCGGGACAGTTCGGGAGCTTCCTGCAAGTAAAAATTCCTCATCAATAAGTTGTCCGTAAAAACACTTAGAAATAATAATTATATATTTTAATAGAATTTAATACTTATACAGATAATTTACTTGTACAGATAATATAATAACGAGCCGAGATCCAGGTATGTACCTAAATGCCTCAAGTTCGTCTAACAGAAAAACTTTCAATGAATGCTATTGAAATCCAGAGGTTGATTTCATGAAAATGTAATTTATTTAATTTGTACGTGAAATGGTGTTCACCACAATGCAGAAGTAGGTCTGTGACCGATTCTACGGTGAGAGTGAGAGTACTACAAGAGTCTGTATAAGATGTTTGAGCATGTTTGTCACAAAAATAGAATAATGAGATTATTACTTTGGTGTTATGATGCGCAGTGGAAGGGTTTACCCCCGTCCCGGAGTCGTTGCGCGTGCCCTAGAGATGATAAATGGTATAAATAAATCCACCTCTTCTCTTCTGGTAAGCGAATTGTAACAGATAATTCCAACCCTAAAGGTCTAGTAAATAAACAGTGTTTTTTTTACAGTCACTCTCGGTGCTACCGGTTCAGGACTTGGAACACTTGCTCAAGAGTGGGAAGGATGAAGATTGGTGTTTAATCAGCTGGTATACATGCAACCAACAGCCAATACAGGAAGGTAGGATAGAAAGGAATAGTGAGCAGGATAAAGCATGGCGAGAATAATAAATGTGATATTTAAAACTACTGCCTTTTACTGTTGAAAAACAATAATTATTGTTCTGTTATATGTGTAATTCCTTGTAAGAACATAATATATGTTTTTTTTAGTAAATCTTAAGATAATAAAAAAAAAACAAAGTTATTTATAACTCTTCTTAACGTTCCAGTTAAAACAGAACATTTTTTCTTGATTTTCGTTATTTGTTTTTAGGGTGTTATGCCGTGTTGCGCTATCTCCTTCTTTAGCCAACGTTGCAGTGTCAATTATTAGTGATGCATCTGTCGGATCTGCCCTGATGATGGACCCTGCAATGCTGTCCGAAACGGTGGCTAAAGAAGGAGGTAGCGCAACACGGCGTAACACCCCAAAAACAAATAACGAATATATTTTTGACCGTGAAAATCTAAAAAAAACTTATTTTTTCTTGATGTTTGCATACACATTTTAAGAGATATTTAAAATTGCTCATTTAAGAAACACTGCACAACATTAGCTAGGATAAACTTTGAAATGGAGAAGAAAAAATTCAAATTTAACTGTATAATCTATACTGTATGCTTCTGTGATATCTCGATATATTCATTCTTGAAGGTAAAACTGCATCCGTAAGGTAGCTACATATGTATACTCATGCTCGACGGCATGGCTCCATTTATATTGACTTGAAACCATGCTCGTCATTGCGTCCACACACTCGAGCAGCCCGACACAAGATGCTCAGTCAATCAAATAGTAAATTTCTGTCAAACATTGAGCAAGAATTAAGACCCTTGAATCTTTTTCGAATCGAACAAAAAAGCATTGGAGAGACAGTACACATGTTGAGACATGTTGAGACATGTTGGAATGAGCGTAAAACCATAGAGCATGAACGAGCGTGTGTACTTAGATTTAAAATTAACATGAGTTAGAGGGCATAAAGTGCAGTACCTCATACTATGCTACAAATTCGCCAGATTACACAGATATTCAAGGAAAACCATTAGTTATTGATATTTTTAATGTAGAAATTTAAAATTTGTTATTCTAGTTAATTAGAAGGTAAATATTCGGAACAAACGGTAACGGTTAATACGCACTTTTTTTTATAAAACTTTTAGATTCTTCTTAATTACCATAAAAGACAACTATTTGCATTGGGGGCGGTTGAAAATGTTACATTTTTAATTTTAGTTACGTAAATTGAAAATTTGCTTTCGTATTTAGACACAACGCTTCACCATATGCAATTTGTAATGATTATTGTCATTTTATTATGTTGGTATTACTGATACTATATGGAAGGCTACATCATACCATCACCGACTTCATGGCAATATATTCAAAGGCGCGTAACCGAAAAAACCTACGGCTAGAAACCATTGATTTTCACTTTTTTTTAATATTAAATAGTACCTAAAGGAGGCGGGGGGTGAGAAAAACATCCCAGTTTTCAAGTAGTTAGGTTTGTGTAACATGGTTTGTGATTCAAAAGAAAGTGCCCCTTTATAACGCCTACTCGCGTCAAGGCAAAAAAAACATCCCAGTTTTCAAGTAGTTTAGCGGCTACGCTAGGTTTGTGTAACATGGTTTGTGATTCAAAAGAAAAAATCGTTAATCATCAATTCTTTAAAAAAAACACCCCAGGATTTATCTAGTTTGAATTCCAAACAATGTTTCTAACCAAATTAGTGCTTACCTAATTCACACAAATTGGTGGTATAACTAATTTTCTAGCCACTCGTTATCTTATACAGCCAGTGCAATGTAAAATATCAGTAATACCAACATATTAAAATAACAATAATATGGCAAACAGAGTGATTTGACAGTGAAAGCAAATTTTCAATTTACGTAACTAAAATTAAAAATGTAACATATTCAACCGCCCCCAATGCAAATAGTTGTCTTTTATGGTAATTAAGAAGAATCTAAAAGTTTTATAAAAAAAAAGTGCGTATTAACCGTTACCGTTTGTTCCGAAGAATTACCAATTAGAACTAAAGACTACCCCTGATAGCTCCATTCTAACCTCTCCCTCTTTCTTATAAACCACTGTCACTAGTTGTGATGGAGAAGTGTTGTTGCGAGTCACAGCACACCCCAAAATAGAGGATGCCATAGTCCTACTGTCTCCAGACAGTTACTTTTCGCAGTTAGAACCTTCGCTCATGGAGAAACTGAAAAAAAACCAGTTGGCGACTCAATCACTATCCACAGGAAAGGAACTTGCGAATTTCATTGTCGGTCTGCACACAGGCAACTTGTTGAAGACCAGTTGTCAAGGGCGATGAGGCGACTAGCAGTGTTAGTCGCGTTTCAGTTCCCATATTGACAGGTTGCCATGGTAGCGCCTGACGACCAGTCAAGTTTTCAAGTAATTTGCGATACGTCAGAGCAGGAAAATATCAATTTTGTTCAGGAGGTTGATAAATTATTATTATCATATATTAAGGTTGATTTTAAATTATTAATAAATTATACTTTTGTTAAACAAGCTAATATAATTACTGAAATCGTAAAGTTGAGTTGTGCCGTTAATATGATTTGAATTGGGTTGCCAACCAGTTTTCGGATTCTCCATGAGTCAAGACCCTTTTTTATCAAACAAGTTTCTGATAATAGAAAGAAATTACCAGTCTGTCTGAGAACAACTGCCCTGTTGATACGACATTTAAGGTTGTCCTAAAGGTGGGAAAAGCGCGACACGGTTTTCACCCCATAAATCAATCATCATTATTATATTTTGTCCACGTGAATCTGATCCGATAGAAAGAGAGGTTGTAAGGAAATTCTCAGCGGCAAGACCACGGGCGAGTGGTGTGAAATCGCGACTGAGATAGGAGGAACTGCAGTTTGTTTGGCCCCCGTGTGAGGAGTGCATACTGACCCTGTCCCCCATGTGCCTCCTCCGACTGGACATGGGGCTGTGGGAGTGGGAGCGGCGCGAGTAGGTGGCGCGCGGCGAGTAGGATCGTGAGCGGCTGTGTGAGTAGCGCCCCCCGGTGCCCCGCTCCGCCCCCCGGTCGCCCCCGCCCCGGTAGCCCCCGCCGCCCGCCCCGCCTCCCCTCCGCCCCACGGAGCCGGAGCGGGATCGTGTGCGGTAGCGACGGTAGCCCTCAGGACTCACGCTTCTAGAACAAATTCATTACAATGTATGAAATTTATTTATATCATCCGGTTTTTTATTTACATAAATTGAGAGAGATTCTGATTGAAGGTTTGTTGGCTAATTTTGCATTCTGAATTATTTTTAGATTTTCGTAACTAATTTGGAACTAGGGATCCTGGTAATGTGATTTTCAGGTTGGCAGTACCTACCTCTCGAACCTCGCATCGATCATCTTCCACAATGTTGTCAAATATGAAAAATTTTATGCGTATATTTCATAGACATGAATATTAGTAGACCTGCCCTAAGTGATAAAAGCGTATTATTTCCTCCTCCCATTGGAACCATTCCATTGCAACCGGCTGGGATCGAGTATGGCTTCGCGTTAATCTAAAAAATGTGACGTCATCATTCTTCTGCGAGCCAGCGTCGAGCACTCATCGGTACATTTTACGAAATAACACGATAAAAATAGTGGCTTTTGTTTTGAAAATGTGTAAAAATAGAAGTGAAAAAGAGAATAAACCCAATTGTCGTATTACATTCCATAAGCAAGCATTATTTTACACTATTTTAAGCCAATTCAGATCACATAATATGATCGTTATTGTAACATACACTATCACTCGAGATACATGGCGTGTGCCCGTACCTGTTACTGGCGTAAGTAATTTATGAAACATTTATAAAAGTGTCTTCATTAAATACGGCAACAAAATATTGAACTCGACCTTTTAGGCGACCTTACTTTGCATATTTGGACTTCGCAAATGTGTTCATTACGCGGCGAGCAACTCATGCTCCCATGTAAAAAGGTCTATTCATTCAAAAGCTGAGTTTACTTTTAAGAACGAAAGTGTGATATTATAATGCGAGATGCCTATATGTATACTGTCAGATTGAGTTTTGACGAATCACATATCACTAAAGCCGTCTTCCCGCTCTTCGTCCCGCTGTAGTTGGTTTCTACCCCTCACCTTTCTGTTCTGGTCTATTAATATTCATATGCCTATGGTATATTTTATATTCACGAA
Source organism: Limnephilus lunatus (assembly GCA_917563855.2). Lineage (NCBI taxonomy): Eukaryota > Metazoa > Arthropoda > Insecta > Trichoptera > Limnephilidae > Limnephilus > Limnephilus lunatus. The sequence continues at coordinate 5,579,835 of OU830599.1, forward strand.
ATTTATCAAATAGAACTATTTTCCCTAATCATACATGCAAAGGATCGTGTTCTATTGTCATCCGGGTGACAATATATCAAGCATATGCGGCCACATTCGGCACACAACAAGTTAAGTTGAATCAAAAGTTTGTTGGTAACTATTCGACTAACTGCCGCACTTTTAGGCACAGATTATTGAAATCACACTTCATTTCAACAATTACTACAAGAAACAACTATATACGTGCACAAAACAGGTTATTAGGTTCCAAGTTTGGGTAAACTAAATAATTTGTGCGTAAACTAAATAATTAGGTTGAAACGAAACTTATTAATAAAAATTAAAATGGCAGCAATAGAATCGTTTTACACGAGAAATGTTGAACTTTGGATGCATCATCATCATTTTCCCATCTATCCAAATGAAATTAGTTGTTTCAAAAGTAATTAAATTGAAACGTAGTGTAATTTCCAAAATCAGTTCCTAATAAAAGTGCAGCGGTTAGTGAAATATTTCCTTCACATTCTAGTGATGTAAAAATATTATTTATCACTAAATTTGAAGTGATAGGGTAGATACCATAACAGAACTTGTTATGGTAACCGATGTTTCATCAATATGAAAATATTGAATGCAGGTTTATTTTTTTCGATAAAATTGCGTAACACTTGTAACTGGGGGCCCCAGCACCTCAAAAAGCTTCCTGATGAATATAATTTTGAACAAAAATAAATGTAAAATAATCATACCCCGTGTATTTTTTGTGAGACTTTATTGGAGTCCTTGATCGGCTTCCGCTTTGATCCCTCGACATCTTTCTTTCTTTTGTAGCATGGCCTCTAGAACCGTTGCGTGAAAGACTTCTCTACAAATATAAATAGGAAATTTTGAGTGACAATAAAAATAAATGAGTCTCGGCACAGAAGCATGCCTCTCGAAAATTCAAGCGGGAAACGAAGGAAAAAGTAACACACTTTCATATGAAATTGATATCATTCAATAACATAAATATTACAAACCTCCCGATCAGACATCTTTTGCCTAAATTCTATAATACAGTCTTTAAACTAACAAATAACCAAACCGAATAACGCCGGTCGCGTACAAAATGGCGACAAACAAACTACAATCGGCTCGGAGACAGCTTGCTTGCAAATTGCAAAAGCAAAAGCACAAATTATACCATAGATAAATATTATTATTTTTAATACAACCAAAAACAAAATTAAAATTATTTTTGCTCTATCATACCATTTCGTGCCATTTCTGATTTTAAACTGATAGCAGACTTCATCCGGTTCCCGGCCGGTTTTCTCCGGCCGGAGCTGATTTGTATGCGGAGGTGTATGGCGCTCAGTGATCAGTGACTGAGTCCGTCTACGGTAGATCGTAGATCGCGGATAAATGCCTTATAGCCTATAGATAGCCTAACAGCAGCTGTTGCAACAGACGGAGACATTTTCCTTTTAATATACTTAATTTCTTGAAATTAAGAAGTGAAACAATTAGCATTTATCCAATCAATGGTAGTAAAAAAGCCATGGTGAATAATATCACTTGTTTAAGGAACTTAGGGCCGACGCAGAAAGATTTTTTTTCATAAACTCCACACAGAAGGCCCTGAGCAAAATAATTTCCCACGGGGCCTATGTCATTTGAGATGCTCTGTGGAGGGTCTTTTTGAGGAGAGAAAGAAATGAACATTGATCTTGAAGAGACCCATGTTGTAGGAAGGAGGAATTGGCGTGTCTCCCGACTATGCACCGGTGCTGAAAAGATCAATGAGGCTAGTTCCTCGGCATCTTCCATTGAAATACTAGTAGAACATACCTCGAGAAGAACAAAATTATTAACGACCGTCAATACGGATTCCGGCAGTACCGCTCGTGCGGTGATCTTCTCGCGTATGTGACGCATGTTTGGGGACGGTGTCTGGAATGTTTTGGTGAGACCCAAACTGGAGTTTCACTGGACATTTCCAAGGCCTTTGAACGGGTTTGGCATCGAGCGCTTGTCAACAAACTGCGTTCTTACGGACTTCCCGCATCCTTGTGTGCGTGGATTGCCGAATTTTTGAGGGGGAGGTCGATTCAGGTGGTTGCTGACGGTTTCACCTCTTCCTCGCATTCGATAAATGCTGGCGTCCCACAGGGATCGGTTCTGTCTCCGACTTTGTTTCTGTTGCACATCAACGACCTCTTGTCATGTGCACCGATTCATTGTTACGCGGATGACAGTATAGTCCATGATAGCTTTTTGTTTGACAAGCCTCCAAAGAGCACACAAACCCCAATAGCTCGAGAGGGCTTTGAAGGAAAGAATGGACGGTTTACCTCGAGAGTGTTTTCTCTTGGGGTAAGAATAACCTAGTCGAATTTAATGTTTCAAAGACCCAATCATGTTTGATAACGTCTAAAAGGGATCGAAATGATAATCTAGTCTCCTTCAACGGAAGCATTCTTCCGAACAGGACCTCCATTGATATGCTTGGTGTAACTATCGACCGATAAGCCTTCTAAGTACATTTTCTAAAATATTTGAAAAAGTACTAAAAAAACAATTTATGATGTATCTAGAAGAAAATAACCTAATATCGAAATCCCAGTACGGCTTTAGACAAAACTTGAGTACTGCCGACGCCATAGACGATGTCATAAATACGATCACAAAAAGCTTAGACAAGAGAAATAAATCTTTGGCAATTTTTATAGATCTGCAAAAGGCCTTTGATACGATAGACCATAAAATCCTTTTCAAGAAACTTGGGGTGTCAAACACAACTTTAAATCTGCTAATAAGCTACATGTCAGAACGTTCACAGTGTGTTAAAATTGAAAAGCGTAAAAGTAAGCCTCTCCCAATCAATTACGGTGTACCGCAAGGAAGTGTCTTAGGACCTTTATTATTTTTGATATATATAAATGATATCTGTATACCGACCAGGCTCGAAGCAAATTACCTCGGACTTTTTCAATGAACTGTCGTGTTTTCTCGAGCGAGTTGTAGGACTTTCCGATACTATTTTTATAACGGGCGATATTAACATACACCTAGAGCGTCCGGATTCACCCAACACAGCGAAATTCTGATGACTGGTTTGACGAAGAATGTCGGAGCCAGAAGAGATCAATGCGTAAATTGGAGAAGTCCTACAGACACTCGGGCGTTACTTCACGGGACGAGTGGATACGGGCTCAAAAAGAGTACGCGTTACTAATTCGCTCGAAAAAATCTGAATATTGGACAAGTAGGATCAATTCAGAGCGTCAAAATCCACGAAGTCTGTGGAACTCTATTAAGACAGTCGTTGCCAATGTACGTGCACAAAATATCTTCCTAAAAATTATTTTCCTCAGGGCCTCCTGTGTGGAGTTAATGTAAAAAAAAAAAAAAAAACAAGTATAGCATTCCCACCAGACGCCTATGCTCTAAAGATTGCAATCCGTTCGTTAAGTTGAGAGAATCTATCAAACGAATTACCCGTTTTTGTACAGAGTTAAGAGTATTTTTTGTATAAAGTTAATAATAGTTATTAAGTATTTTGGAGCTCTAGACCAAAATACTTCAAAAATACTCTCGACTCTTTTACAAAAGATGATTTATTGAATGTTTTTTGATTTATTGATTTCGTTTCATTTGCTCACCTGTCTCCACATTGATAAATTTAATTGTTCATCTTTGAACGGAATAATACGTTGTTGTTAATATTTTTACGATTGATATATATAATTTATTATATATTGTTTATCAAGCTTATTGGCTTGTAATTCTGTGAACAGTAGACCTTGCGTCAAAAAAAGTACGTTTCTAATTTTCTCTTATCAAATCAAAATCTTTTTTTTTTGTTCAATTTCAAAACAAACATTTTTTTTAAATTTAACTTAAGGAATTATGCGATTTGTGCAAAGAAACGTCACTATCTCAATGACTGTTCTTTTTAAAACTTTATTCATGCAGGTGGGTACCATAACATTGGAAAGCTCAATCAAAGTTAGCCACCTAAGGCTTGCTTAATATTAAAGTGCATGCAGCAGATTTTAAAGACGTGCAAAATATTGTACAGTCAGATGAAATGCAAAACGGTCTATTGAACTCAGGACTTCGCTCAGCTGGCCGGCGCTGGCTATTCCCTCGGGTTGCTTTTCGTTGGAACGGTCCCGGGCCGTGACTGATTAGTTGTATTAGTTGTGTTACCCTGCGTATATTTCCGTACAAATCGAAATCGGCAATTGCCGGAGAAAATCGGCTCCAGTCTTCCAGCGCGCTTACAAAATAATTCTTCCTCACAATCAATGTACAGGTACTTATCCAAATATTTTAGCGCTGTAAACATTAAAAATACGTACCTGTTTTCTGTTTATCTTGTGTTTGTGCAATATTCGTGATTCGTCTATGCTTTATTGAAAGGTCATTTTTGAGCGGTGCGTTATATTAAGTTTCTCGCTGTCACTCCTTTTTTATCTCAATAAAATCGTCTCTTTCCCTTCATATTGTTCCTTCTTTCGAACTAAAATGTCAGCCAATATTTCCCCTGATGATTCTCCTAATAAATCGAACCCAAACCTTTTATTGCCGAGCCCTATCATCACCAAAAGGACGAGGACCGCATCAACGTAAGAGTCATCGAAGTTTTTTTTAAATAGTACACTAGTTAAATATTCAATATAACATTTTAAATGCAAACTGCCCGCTCAGTGGATACTTTTTAATGTTTACCAAGATTTTAATTAAAATCAGAGCTTCGATCTGGAGTTCCTTGAGTAAACGCCGAAGAATTAAAACGTCTGTCACTAAATTCAAATGATATTACATACATTCGTGTTCATTGAATTAATTAATGATGTTCAATTCACTCCTCACAAAATGATTGTCAGCATGTCTGGTATAAATGAATTGATGACCTATATAGGAAGTTTTGTTTGACCCACTTAATTTGGTCCAAGTGTATGTTTTGACTGACTCTTATTTTACAGATCGGAGAGAGCTTTGGGTAATCCGCAGGAATGCGGTGTGATCAAGTCATTCTGTAGAGAAAAGGGCCACGGATTCATTAAATCAGAGAGCACTGGAGAAGACATATTTGTTCACATCTCAGAGTGAGTATTCAAACTGCCAATCTATGTCTTTAATAACAGTTATTAATCCTTGAATTGCTGCAAAAGTATAATGTTTGGTTTTGTTAGTTTTCCACTGGTAGAGCTTTAAGTTCAGTGTACACACAACGTAAAATCACACTGTGTAGACAGTTTCAGTCACAGCCACATTATACAGCCTTACTGACAATGAAGTTATGATTTACGATACATCTAGACTTGTTATTGTCTTACGAAATTAAGATAAAATGTGGCAATTAAGAAACATTCCAGTAAATTCTTCCAGTAAAATATTCTTAATATGAAACATAGTAGGTAGTAGAGTGAAATATGATCGGCAACTGTATGTAAATGGTTAAAAGGAATGTGGTTATGGTTTATGAACACCTCACTGGGAGAACCCGTGCTGAGGTGTACGCATGTATTATTATGCCATCATAAGTGATAGCACAGTATCCCCCTTGAGACTCTCAAGGAGGACTCCGTAGTACCACCCATGGTGGCAGTATTGTACATATAGTAGGTGTAGGTAGCTGTGTTGAGATAGTCATCATAATATTGTACAGACACAATGTAGTAAGTTGAGGTAAGTTAAGCATTATAATATACGAAAGTCGCAATGGATGATAATACATTATAGTTTATATATTCATTTAGTTTATTAAAAAAAATAACATATCTTAAAAAAAGGGACAACCATAGAGATACAAATAGATAGATCAGAACATACAGATGAGGGGTAAAAACTAACTATGGCGGGGCGAAGAGAGGGACGATGACTGTGATTCGCCAATAAATCAATCTAACAGTATATAGGCATCTCGCATTATAATATGACTATTTAGTTCTTAAAAGTAAAATCTACTTTTGAATGAATCGACCTTTTTACATGGGTGCGCGAATTGCTTGCCACGATATGAACAAATATCTGAAGTCCAAATTTAGCAAAGTAAAGTTTCACTTATTTTCGGAGTGAAATATTTTGTTTCCGTATTTAGTTGAGACACTTTTACAAATGCTTCATAATTTACTTATCTCAGTAAACAGCGGCTTTATGTTTCGCGTCGCCATGTATCTTGATGAAACAGCGACTTTGTGTTTCGCGTCGCCATGTATCTTGATGTGTTATCATATTATATGATCTGAATAAGGCTAAAATAATGCTTACCTATGGAATTTAATACGAAAATTGGGTTTATTATCTTATTCACTTCTATTTTTACATGTTTTAATAACACAAGTCACCATTTTTGCCGTGTTATTTCGTAAAATATACCGATGAGAGCTCGACACTGGTCCGGACAAGAATGATGACGTCACATTTTTTAGATTCACGCAAGGCTCTCGCAAGCCCAGCCGGTTCCAATAAAATGCTTCCAATATGAGGGGGAAATAATACGCCTTTTATCACTTAGGGCAGGTCCATCTATTTGTATGTCCATGGGGTCAACTAATATTTATGGGTCAGTTATTTGGAGAAGTAATATTTTTCATTAAAAATATATTGTTATGCTACGGCCAGACCCTTGCGACAAGCTGCTTGTCGCAAGCTCACGCAAGCTCTGGCAAACGAATGGCTGGCGTCCCCACACTTGCAAGCGCGCCAGTACATTCGCTGCGCGCGCAGCGCCCAAAGATGGCGGACGTCGAAGCAGCTGCATCAGCTGTCATTTTTGAAAAATGCTATTTCTATTTTAAAGCGAAACAAAACGAAAGAAAGCGAAGAATTCGAAAGAGAAGATAGTGGATGATTAAAATCCATAGAAATCGTACCAGTTAATTCATTTAGTATTCTAATATTTTGTTTATTGTCCGTAAGTTGGACCAACGTGTGGATGCCACGCCAGCGTTTGCCGCAAGCGCTTGCCGCTTGTGGCCAAAATATCCGACCTCGATCGGATCGGTGGTAAGCTCTCGCAAGCTTACGCAAGCCAAGCCACACGCGCGCTCCAGACGCTGGGACTTGTGGACGCTTGCGGAGGCTTGCCATGTGTTTGGAGCCGGTATTAGGTATTATAAATGACATTCGTGGTATAAACCAGGGGTGTTACGGATATTCGCATCCGCAAATGCAGAACATCCACATTCATTCAGACATCTGTATCCGCAGATGTGAACCTCTAATAATCCGCATCCGCAGATGTCAAAATTTTGCATATCAGGGGTGTTACGGATATTCGCATCTGCAAATGCGGAATATCCCCATTAATTCAGACATCTGCATCCGCAGAATTGAAAAAAACTTTTGTTGGAGGAATAAAACCAAAAATCTTGTTCGCACAGTGAAGAAGCAAAAGATGCGAATAGAAAGTGAATCCGATGATTTTCTATTCGCAATCTTGTATTGTGATGAACAATAATGTCACTTCTGTCGTCACTGTCTCCATTTATCGGAACAAAGGTCTCGTCGTCAGTAGTGTTGCTTTTTTTTACATTTTTTATTTATTTTTTATAATCTTTATTTATCAAGTTACATAGGTGATTGTACTGTGCCTGTCTCACTAGGAATTCCTGTGTTGAGAGCAGGCGCATTTTAACATTGCGATCGACACATCACGATTTGATATATAGCTATCGTTCGCAATAGAACTAATTTCCGACAAGGTGGAAAATATTGATTCACTTTTAACAGGATAAACAATAAATACAGTTATCAAGACAAGGGTCAACCGCAATATACCGCGCTCAAATTGAACACGCCTGCCTCGCAATTTACGTAACTAACGCTTACAGTGTGTTGTCGCTGGGCCGCATTCTAACGGTTAAGAAGCAACTGATAAATAGTTTTTGGTAATCAATAATTATGCTAGATATAGCATCTATGGGTCCATAGAAAAATGCACAGTCGGAAAGCTTTTATGGAAGTATGCTTGACTACAATACTAGACAGGTACCGTTTACATAGTGGGGGTGTGTGTGTGTGCAGGTCTTAAATATATTTGTTTTATTTAATTATTAAAAAGTGATTTTTTCTTTTTAAACTTGTTCTTTTTAACTTTTCTTTCTACACATTCCAATTTATTAATTTTCTCGACTACCTACCATACGCTCTTTCCATATTGATATCAGTGTTGATAACCAACCATAAAAATAATTTGTTTGCAGTGTGGAGGGAGAGTATGTGCCGCTGCCGGGGGACGAGGTGAGATATCGCCTGTGCCCCATCCCGCCCAAGTTCGAGAAGGTGCAGGCCGTGGCGGTGCACATCGCACACCTCGCCCCCGAGAAGCACCTCAAGTGGGACCAGCCTGCCAAGTAGACACCACTCACAACCACCAAACAATACTTCCATCACACCTCCCATGCCAATCTCTTTCACTGTACTCTGAAACATGTGTTTTTATTTCACCTTAGAAAATATAATTTTTGTTCATGTTATTTTGTTGCTTTTCTCTATTTTGGCTACCTACTAAGACAGGGTTCTAACAGTGGAAAAAAATTCTCTATTGAATATGATTTAAGATTCTCCAAGTCAATTTGTGTAATGTTACACTTCTTGATATTTCTTGAAACAGCTCTTCGGATTGCCTGACACTACCCATAAATTGTCATTTGCCCTGATGATGAAAACTGCAAGGCTCTCTGAAAAGTTGGCTCAAGAATCTGAGGGAAGTACAATAGACTGCTCCAAAAGTTTAACAATATAAAATTCTGTAATTGAAGACTAATAACGTCTCCTGCCGTGCTCAATCTCCTGCGAAACACCCATTCTTATGATCTGGAATAGTCTGCCTGATATGTAGTTACCATTTAAATACTTTTTTACTATAATTTTATTGTCCTTGTATTGTGAACACCAATTTGATGTAAAGTGAACACAAATTTCTTAACTATTAAATTTAAGTTATAAAAATAAGCTACTTAAATAATCCAAAAATGATATGTTGAGTTTGAAAAAAATGTTATGTCTATCAAATTTTAAAAAATTAGGCCTAATTCCTGATGAATGGTTGTTTTAAACGAGTTATGTGAAATAATAATCAAATAAAGTGTTAAGTGATGAAAAATTGAGTCTTATGAAAATTATTGTCTATGAAAAAGCGATATTTTATGTAGAAATAAATTCATATTTTATTTAAACTTGAAAATAAATATGCATTTAAAACAGTACCCAGTAAAATCCCAGCTCAGGAATAGCTTAATGAATTGTTAAATATTCCGCCTGAAATCTCCATTTACTGCTATCTGTAACAATTTTATCTTTATAATAAATTACTTTATCGTCTCTATCCAAAGCTCTCTGTTGACAGCATTGACGTGCATTTTATTCCAATTTCATTTAAGTTTACTAAACAATATTTTTCTTGTATTTTCATGAAAAGATGTTACAGTATTTTTAAGATAATACGATAAAACATTTGTAAAAGGCCACTTGCATCACATTTAAAAAAAAAAATCCGGTTTAGGCATATATTCTAAGACATTCTGTTTTTTTCTTGGTATTTTGAAACCCCGGCGAATTTTTTAAACTTACGATCCGAAAAATCAGACGATTTTTTTATAAACCGGAAAGACGGGACATAATTTTATGGATGCGAAAAAAAAATAATTACATAGCCGAAAATCATTTTTTAAAAAAAAAACTACATATTCCACATAAATGGCACAGGAGAATAATGAGGCATACCAAAAATATTACATCTTATAAATATTTGTTTCCTTGATCCATCTTATTGATCATTCATTATAATATTCAACATCTACACATATGACTAAATCCAATGTAATAAACTTGTACTTGTAAATTATAATAATACTTATAAAATTTGATTTTGTTAAAATCAGCACTATAACCATTATGCTTCTAAGTCAGCCGCTGCAGAAAGCATCTGTACGATGTTCACTTTATACCATCTGTCAAAACTTCAAATCAAACATAGGTTTGCAAGGTAACAAACAATAAATCTAGTGAATTTTAAGTGTCAAATTAAAAAATTCGCATGAAATCAAAGTGTTGCCATATAAAAAAAAAATGTTTGTAATTTTACAAAATTAGTTGAATATTTCGGAGACGGAACATTTTCGTGTAGTGACGTCACGTGCCCAAAAAACGGATTTATTTATTTAAAAAAAAAAACTAAATTTCTAGAAAAAATTTGTTACTTTTTAGTAATCTTGGTAGAAAAATCTAAATCCATGCAATTGGCCTATTGAAAAAACATTATCATTCAGTTTTTTAAGCTTTTAGTTTTTCAAAATCGCAAAAATTGGAAAAAAAAACACTGCATGCCACTGGTTAAGTTTCCATTTAATTAATATAAGGACTCGCCAACAAATACTAATCCTCTTAAGTCGCAATAATCACACACAAAATAAATATTTGTTTTAGATATAAACATGCATTTATTTATTCATGAACACATTATTATTGCTATTAGCAAAAAAAAAAAGAAATCTCTGTTTTGTCATTAAAATGGTTCAAAATTCACCTTCTTTGAATTCCATTATACTTAAGCAAAGAAAGTCTATTTTATTTTTATCAGTTGTATAAATGTGAAATTAGGGTGATTTTATGAATGATTCAAGTCAGTGCTAAAACAATGTTATTGTTGCCATTATTTTAAAGTGATTAACATAGAATAGATTGTGTTTACAGTATTACGCAGAAAAGCATTTTAAGGTGATACGCTGTATTTCTTTGTATATTCCTTTAGTGCAGCATAATACAATGTTTATTTGCTGATCTATTCATAAGTGTAATAATTATCGTTTATCAAATAAAATTTTGTTTACTAAATTGTATTTTTTTTTACTCAAAAATCCCACACCTGAAAAAAGTATTTTTATGATTTAATCTCTGTAAATTCTTGCGAAGTAATGGTCTAACACACTTGCTGATCTTATTTCACAGGACGGGTGACATTATTACTGTATATTGTCGGGTACTTATTGATCTGGCCATCTTCCAAAAGCATGACTCGCTTAGAATCTGACTGAAAATGTGAAAAATAAACCGTGACTGATGAGTAAACACATTTTTACTCATTTTGCTTCGGTCTAGGTATATTACAGCATGTAATTTGCTTAAGACTTGTCTGTGGACACGTAATAATTTTTAAATTGTTGACAACTTGCAAAGTAATAAAGAGAGTTTATATAATTTTGCCAATGAGTGCTTTTATTATTACCGTGGTGATCCATGATTACGGTACCGTGATGTCATAAAACGTATGTTCTTCATACTAATAATGCTGCAGCTCTTTCTTACACATTATATAATGGTGAGATAAAAGATGAGACATGCAATATAAGTGTGACTGTTTCCTCCAAAGTACTAAAAAAATGGGGCAGTTGGGACTCTTGTGCGGTATTCAGATAACAATAAAAAATATTAAAAAAACAAAAAACATTTTGTTTGGACAGTTGGGACTTTGTTTGTTCGGAAAAATATATTTAAAAACAAATAAAAATCACCTCGCCATCTCACACCTCACGGATCTAATACAAAAATGTCATGCAATACAAGAATTAACACACCTCATATCGTCATCGTGCCGTCCAATACACCAACCACCTCGCACCTCATATTTGTCCCCCTTCATATTTGTACCATACGTGACATGACATGAATGTAGTCCAATACACCAACCACCTCGCACCTCATATTTGTCCCCCCTTCATATTTGTACCATAGGTGACATGACATGAATGTAGTCCAATACACCAACCACCTCGCACCTCATATTTGTCCCCCCTTCATATTTGTACCATATGTGACATGACATGAATGTAGTCCAATACACCAACCACCTCGCACCTCATATTTGTCCCCCCTTCATATTTGTCCTATGTGACAACGTAACGTCACCGGCCCGCCGGCCGCGGCGCCCCGTGTTCGCAGTAGTTCGCACTCTGCTCCGCTGCCGCTCGCGAGTTCTCGTATGACATTTGTAGTAATACAAAGAAAAAGAGTTGGTACAAATAAATTTTGTGAGGTGGGGGGACATTTTACATTTTTGTATGGGACATTTGAGGTGCCTCTTGTATGAGGTACTCAACACTAGTAAGAAAGAGCTGTAGCATTATGCATTATTGCGATAAGGAACTTATGTTTATTGCATTTTTATACTATCACTGTACCATAGTCGTGGATCGTCACGGTAATAATAAAAGCGCTCATCACTGACTGTATTATTTCCACCATCCTTGACAGTTTCCCACCAAATTTATTCAATTATAACCACTGCACTTCTCATTGGTTCTATTTCATTTGACTGTTAGTAGAGGACTAATCGAGCGTATTCTATTCCTTTTTTGATGTGACAGATTGGCTGTGGCTAGTGGCTCTATAGCACCACCCATAAAAGGTAAAATAAATTTTAAAAATTTAGGTATAACATGAAGGTTGACTACAGCCGAGCTATTCTCTATCTTTTGTGAGATCGAGACAGATTTCGGGCGAGATCTTCTGACAGATTTGTGTGATTTTCTAAGGCTGTTAAATGAATAATCATGCATACTAGCATGAATTCGTGTTTAAAACAACCTAAACTAAAATATGTGACAGCTCACAGTTGGAATTCTGATATCGGCCCATAGAAAAAGCAAATAACAGCCAAAGAAAATCACACAAATCTGACAGGAGATCTCGCCCAAGATCTATCTCAATCCCACAAAACATAGAGAATCGCTCGATAGATCTGGTTAATAAACATTACAAAGGCTTTACAATACCTGGCAATACCTCTTGGTATAGAATTGGCTACAGAAGGAGGTAGCGCAACACGGCATAACACCCCAAAAACTAACAACGAAAATGCTTTTGGCCGTGAAAATCTAAAAACTTATATTACAAAGGCTATTTAAGGAGACATTTCAAATCTGAATGGTGGTATCAATACACATTGACAACAAACGATTAGATTAAATGGATATTCCATCTTCCATTCTCGAATAAATCCCACATATTTATTTACAATTTTCAGATTATGAGTCTTCAACTTCAGGGAAGTGGAAGCTCCTTCTCTTTTTTTTGCTTCTGTCTTTTCTCTGCCATGAAGCTTGTCATCGGTTGTGCTTAAAACCAATCCAAAAACTAAATCACATTTAATAATACTTCTCTTATGAAGACAACCTGTTGAACTTAGCAGCATTAATATTGTGTGAATTAAAAAACAACATTTATAACAAATCGATATATTTAGTTCCATATACAGAGTTAAATATTATGTATAAAAACCTACTGATTGATTACTATAATCTATTAAAAAAATATGTTACATAATTTAAATGAACATGAATGGCATACACAACATAATATAAAAACAAAATATTTTAAAAAAATGATTAACCTCTCCACGAGTAAGGGCAAAACGGTTCGGCGAAGTGAAAAAGGCCCAGAAGAAGTGAAAAAGGCCCAAATACCGTCGTATTTAATTAAACTATTTGACTTGTAGAGGTATCTATTGACATCTGCGCGTAGTTTGTTGAAGTTTTGGAAGACATACCTTCTATACCGACTTCACAGTTTTAGTTTAAAAATTATTTTTGCGTCGTTGAGCAGTCGTCAGAGGAAGGATGCAGTTTTACTGTATGGACATGTTTATTTTCGATGTTGGTTTATTTTCGTGGATTATTGTCGGTAAAGTTTTAATTCAAAATATAATATTATTTTTAGTTAATCTATGATAATTTATAAAAAAATATTTAAAAAATTAACCAAAAAACAAACTCACTCGTGGAGAGGTTGAAAAATACACATTGACAACAAAGGGTTACATTACAGTGTTATGTTAATAAAGATGTTCTGTAAAATAATGGTAATAGTGCGAAATATTTCAAAATCACTTGGTGTGCATTGTAAAAAGTTGGTAATGCACAAAATAGCTAACATTAGATTCCACATATAAACAGAATAAAGATAATAAGATGTAATAACAGTACAACTGCCCTGAAGAAGGAGCACTTGGATCCGAAGACGGTTGGCTTAAAACACAAAATGTTGTACACAATCATTTTCTAGACACAAAGTTGCTAATTTAGTACCTTCCTATATTCAAATATTGTATTTAAATCTAAACCTATCATGGAAGATTACCTTGCACACCCAAAACATTATGGAAAAGTAGTTCTGGTAATATGAACGTAAATATTTATTACGTGGTAATAAAATAATGATGGCTTACACTAAAATGATTTACTATTAAAAATACATGATTGGTTAATGGAAATAATATTTACATGGTTGACCTTGCTTCAGTTTATTGAAAAAGTGTGGTGTTGCTTCAAAAACTTATATCGACAACGATTATTATTATTATTATTACAACACGCTTCGGGTAATCCTCTGAGATTATTCTGATAGTGCAAAGTTGTTAAATTGCATTACATAACATGTATTGGTGCGTTATAATCAAAACATGTTATGTTGATTTCCAAGGACGTCATTTAATTGCGTTCGTTTCCATTATATAATAATAATTATATACTAAGAAAACTAAATTAAATTATATTACGTGAAAATAAAAGCAGTCTGATTGTGGAATGACAATAAAACTTTTCCAAAATTGAAGATATGTTTCATCACACAAGTAGTTTATTGAATAATAAGTGGGTAATGATTATTGGTTAATTTAATAATGATTTTGCAAATTTTCAAGACTTTGATAATTAATTTTATGAAATTAATTTAAACTAATCAGCTAGCACTAGTTTCAAAAATTGCATATTATTATTTAATTATTGGTGTTATTGTTTAGGTTAAACATTAATCTGCTATTTGCACATTGATTGGATTAACTACACTACTGTTCTATAACACATTTCTTCATTATACTATAGAACTATTATCAAATGTCATTTATTTGTCACACACATTCATTATTCTTTTCCTTTACAATTATTTGGCATCGGCATCCTGAAATTAAACAAAAAAAATACAATTACTTTATATTAGAATAAGTTAACAATAATAATCTAAACGAAAATATGAAAGAGAAGAAGACACAGAAAAACAGAAAAAAGACAATGGTCGCAACTGGGACTCACTCGAACCCAGATCTCTCCGTCTAACCGGGACGAGTGCGTTAACCAATTTCGCTATTGCCACCTTCTGTCAAACCGTCATATTTGTCAATCTCATATTTTCAAATTTTAAAACGGAGAGATCTGGGTTCGAGTCTCAGTTGCGACCATTGTCTTTTTTCTGTTTTTCTGTGTCTTGTTCTAATATGATATGTTTCACTGATGGGAATAACCTTCAAAAAAGTATAAAAAATAAAGTTTTTCTTATAAAAATTGAATACAATTAATTTACATTATATTGCTGTCTACAAGAAGATTAATACTACCACTATCTGCTGTAGGCAAATAAATAATTAAATAATAATAATAAATAATTTTGTGAACTGGGAATTGCCTGATAAATCATAAGGTTCAGATGTTTGCACCCCATCACATCAGATTTACAATCAAAATGGCGGATAGCACTACTTATTTGATTTTTCGACTTTTGAAGGGTACCATTAAACGTTGATCCTCCATCCAGTGTTTGATAAACTTGTGATCGGCCATCAAGCATAACAGCATTACTGTCATCCTTGACGACAGATTCAAATTTAAACAATCTGAAATGGGTCAAGGATTGGCGTTTAACCGGAAAGTTCAAATGTTGAAATTGAAAATGGCACAATGATCAAAAGTGATGAAGGTTGAAAAACTAAAAACAGTATCAAATTTCCGTTAGTGTGTAAAATTATAGAAAAAAATATTTTCTTAATAAAATTAAGCCCATTTCTAGATAATAATACCATACCTCTGACTGGTCGAGGCGATAGTGCGTGCGCCTGAGGGCCGCCAACTTGAGGCGCTCGGTGGCCAGGCCCTGCTCCAGCTCCAGCACACGCACGCGGGACTCCATCTCCAGACGACGTCCCGCCTGCCACGACATCCCGCTCATGTCAAGGTCCTCTGCAATTCACAACAATTTCATGTCAATGAGCCGATTGACCTAACTCCAATCCATTTAATCAACCATCATAGTGTTTGTCATTCATTCATTCATCATTTTCTTCAATGTTCTGTTTTGTCATGGAACCCTCTTGTGTATAAGACCTAAGCATTGGACCACTTCAGAAATGAGATCCTCGATAAGTATGTATGGTAAAATTTTTAAGAATGAACGTTTTAATATGAATACCATGATTGTTTGTGGCTAAGTTCTTACCAGACTCTTCGACGAGCGTGGCGCAGGCCTTAGCTGTGGCGATGACGGCCCCCGTGGCGGAAGACACGGCGCGCGAGGCCAGCGTGAGGGCCCCCAGGCGCTCCGAGCCCCGCGCGGCTCGCACTCGTGAGGCCACTACCAGTTGCGCCGTGCTGGCTGCTATCTCCTGAGAGGCCACCATCAGGTGCTCCAGCTTGCCACCGCTGCTCGACACCACCTTGTCCGCTGACGTACTGCAAATATTATTATGTGAACAAGAATCCCAATTGGTCCCAGAGACCAACAAGAGCCAGTGGGACCCTGTCATTCTCCTGGATATTTTTTCTTTAACATATATAATCAATTTCACTGGCGGTCTATGGCCTAGGAACCTAGAAGTCGAGAGGTTTTTATCTAAAACTGCCTACAGACCACCGTTTACCGTTAACTGAACTCGGCAGTCCTCTCTCCCATGTGTTTTCTTAAAAGTCGGATATGTGTGTGGAGGCGGCTTTAATTGGCTACATTAGTTTTATTTGAAATCGGTACAGATCACACTCATGTGTATTGATTTTTCGAATAAGTGCATTAGAGGCATTGCAGGTTTTGTGGTTTAAATCTCAAAAGGGTACTCACAGTAGCAACTTGGCTCCCATAGCGACAGCCTTGGCGGCAGAGATGAGCCCCTCGGTCCACTGGTGGTTGCGCTTGTAGAACTCCTTGGCCGTGTTGCTGCCGCGCCCGTCCGAAACGATCTCCCCCTGCAGCATGCGAGCGCGCTTCACCAGTTCCCGCACGGCCGCCATCAGGCTGGTGCACGCATCCAGGATCTTCTCGTTCACCTCCAGCTTCACGCCCGAGTCGGCCGCTCTGCTATTCTTGAGCATCTCCTGGGAATTAATTACAACATCAGTGAGTTGCAACAAACAATACATTCATAACCTAATGGATGGAATGTTCTTCGGGCCGGACAGAAAGAGTTCAAATTGTTTATACATCCATGTACAAATCCAAAAGTTCACATGTTATATCTCTCTATATAAATAAAAATGAATCGCCGAAATGTATGTACGCACATAACTTCCGAACGACTGCACCAAATTGGATAATTCTTTTTTTTTGTGTTAATTATTGTCAGGACTAGGTTTGTATAAAACTACTGGTGAGCTCTGGCATTATGAAATTTGTATAAAAAAATTGCAATAGGTGGCACACGAGCTGTTTGAAAACTGAATGTCCCGGGACTGGATGTATGGAATGCGGGAGGGGGAGGGGAATTCGGATAGGGGGTTCGAGGGTCGGGGGAAGGGGGGAGTGGAGTGGGGAGAAGGAAGGTAGAGGAGGCGGAGTGGGAACGCGAGAGGGGAAGGGGACGCGGGAGAGGAAAGGGAGGCGGAAGGGGAACGGGACGAACAGGCAGGGAGAAACAATTTCTTTATAAATGGCATAGCAACGCATGTCGGGTATCAGCTAGTTTTATTATAAGAATTTTAATAAACAAACTAAAATCTTATATTGTGCGATTCGCCTTATGCGCAACCTTATAGAAAAGTGTTAAATAAAATGTTTTTTGTGTTTTTCGTAAGCATAAATAAATATTATTTGTTTTATCTCCCGGTTTGCAGAACTAACTTGCCAATGATCATGCCAGTCGGGAGAGCTGTCTTGTTAAGTGTAATGTTTTTAAAATGAATAAATTAAATTGAATTGAATATCTCAAATGTACCACAGAAAAATTATTTATTTAAAAAGGAAAGGAAGGGTTAATTACCTCAATTCGAGCGGCAGCTTCTTCGATAGCCTTCTCCATGTCGGCCAGCTCTCCCTCCACCGAGTCTCCGGCTCGGGTCTCGTCCTGGCCGCCCACCTTCTCCGCCAGTGCCCCCACCGACTCCAGCAGCTTTCTGACACAGCCCGTGTGGTGCTCCACCGTCTGCCCATCACCGCCATTTGTGACGCCATTCTCCTTGTGCACAGAGCCATCCATGGTCTTCTCGTCTAATGCCATTAAGTAGTCGATGCAGGCCAGCATTGTGATGGCAAGCTCTCGGCATTCAAGTGCCATTTCTAAAATAAAGTTTAAATTATGAAAATTAATCCATTGTTGTTACGATGGTTTTAAAAGAGTTCTCTCTTAAGGTATTTTATTTAGTTATAGAATTTCTTAGACTTTTTATTGAAATAATCATAAAGACTCAGATATTTCATTAAAAGCAAAATGGGCAGATTAAATTATTAAAAATACTAATTTCGGTAGTGTCTGTAACTCAGGTTCAGAAAACTCTAGCTTTGAATTTAAGTATCTTTTTCAAAACGGGAACTGTTTGTTTGCACAAACTCAGACAAGCGATAAAGTACCTACCCATATTATTATATTACACAAAATTATTTTAATTGCCTTTTTCAAAATTTGTAATAGTAATATCCCGTGATTTTTCATAGGTCTGCGCTAGTTTACAATAATGATGGGAGAGATGAATAATGCAGTTAATACATATACTTACGTTCTCCATAAACAATGTCTTTGGAAGTGTTGGAAGTTGCCACTCCTTGAATTACATTAGTGCCAACTAAATGTGTTAACTTGACTATTTGAATTGAAATTTCTTCCGACGGAGCTTTATCCTTCTGCAAAAAAAAAATACATACAGGGCTTAGACATAGATATTTTTAAATAAATTTTGCAATATATTATGCAATTTAGAAGAGCCAAAGTGAAAAAGTCTCTTCCGTGACAGGAAGGAGCGACCTAAAGTACTCCAGTCCACATTGGAGGGAAGAAATGGCAGGATTATCCAGATTATGAATAGTTATGCATTACCTCGTATGTGATAAGTTCCTTCTCCAGGGCATTCAATGTCTCTCCCGTGACAGGAAGGAGTGATCTGAAGTACTCCAGTCCACACTGGAGAGAAGAAATGGCAGGATTGTCCAGTTCGTGAATAGTTCCTTTTATAATCTCCCGAGACGATTGCAAACTGCTCTTCATCAGAGACCAGCGAGCCAAAATTGCATTTGAAATTTCTGAAAGAATGAAAGCCATGTGAAGCACAAGATTTTACTATGCAATTTTATATTTTATTTTCGAGTTGCAGACTTTAGACTTTTGGGTTGTTTCAGACAATGCTTTTACCTTTTCAATGTGAACTATCCTATTAATATAATGCTTTGTTTATAGTGAGTTTAATGATCACATATTGATTCAGCCACATATGGGTGCTGTATTATACAGCTTGGATGATGTACAAAGCCAACTGTAATTCCGTTCCAAATATCGTAAACTTTAAATTCTTAGGACTTGTTTAATTAATTGCACAACTCATGTAATGTATGGTATAGTTGTTAACATTGGCTTGTAATAGTTATACAGTATTGTTTTTCAGGCAGAGTTGTCATCAGCTCACTGCGGAGGAGCAATGAAACACCCTATAATTTATGAAATAAAGAGGTAGGACGCACAATACAGCGTAATCAAGTAAAAACCGATCATCACTTCTTATGTTCTTACTTGATACTAGATACAATCATAAGCAGGGATAAAATTATGTGGTCTCAAAAAGAACTAACCTCTGGAAAGTGCGATTTCGGCATCTTTGAATTTTGCCAATAGATCGGATAGGGAGTCTTCCGTGGATATCTTTTGTTGCAGTAGGTCCTGTAATTCACACTCTAGTGATGACTTTTCATTATTGCACCAAGACAATCTACTTGTTAAACTCTGATATTATATTAATAAGTACATCGGACATTCCATTTAAAGTAGAAACCAAACCAATTGTTTATAGCGTTAGTCATAGTCCGAGCGGTGCAACCGATTATTGTAAAGTTATCCATAGTTCGTCCAATTTGTTCCGTGTATAGGATCATGCAATTGTGGCAGAAACATCATGCAGAGGCGGGAAATAATAATAAAAAACAATAAATTCATGCAATACATAATAAATTATTAAAGATATAATATAATGTTAGTAAAATATACTTTAAACTCAAATAATAATTACAAGTTTTAAATTATTTATTTTTACAACCCAGGGCGCCTGCAGACGAGAGACTTTAGTTGCAGAGACAGTTACTTTACAACAGTTGCATCACGGTATATGGAGGTGTGCACACGAGTAACTTTAGTTGGGAAGACAGTTGCGTTGCAACGGTTGCATTACGGTATACGGAGGTGTGCACACAAGTAACTTTAGTTGGGAAGACAGTTGTGTTGCAACAGTTGCATTACGGTATACGGAGGTGTGCACACAAGTAACTTTAGTTGGGAAGACAGTTGCGTTGCAACAGTTGCATTATGGTATACGGAGGTGTGCACACAAGTAACTTTAGTTGGGAAGACAGTTGGGTTGCAACAGTTGCATTATGGTATATGGAGGTGTGCACACGAGTTAACTTTAATTGAAGAGACAGTTGCGTTGCAACAGTTGCATTATGGTATACGGAGGTGTGCACACGAGCGACTTCAGTTGCGAAGAGATTTGCATTGCAACAGTTGCATTATGGTATACGGAGGTGTGCACCCGAGTAACTTTAGTTGGGAAGACAGTTGCGTTGCAACGGTTGCATTACGGTATACGGAGGTGTGCACACAAGTAACTTTAGTTGGGAAGACAGTTGTGTTGCAACAGTTGCATTACGGTATACGGAGGTGTGCACACAAGTAACTTTAGTTGGGAAGACAGTTGCGTTGCAACAGTTGCATTACGGTATACGGAGGTGTGCACACAAGTAACTTTAGTTGGGAAGACAGTTGTGTTGCAACAGTTGCATTACGGTATACGGAGGTGTGCACACAAGTAACTTTAGTTGGGAAGACAGTTGCGTTGCAACAGTTGCATTACGGTATACGGAGGTGTGCACACAAGTAACTTTAGTTGGGAAGACAGTTGCGTTGCAACAGTTGCATTACGGTATACGGAGGTGTGCACACAAGTAACTTTAGTTGGGAAGACAGTTGTGTTGCAACAGTTGCATTACGGTATACGGAGGTGTGCACACAAGTAACTTTAGTTGGGAAGACAGTTGCGTTGCAACAGTTGCATTACGGTATACGGAGGTGTGCACACAAGTAACTTTAGTTGGGAAGACAGTTGCGTTGCAACAGTTGCATTATGGTATACGGAGGTGTGCACACAAGTAACTTTAGTTGGGAAGACAGTTGCGTTGCAACAGTTGCATTATGGTATATGGAGGTGTGCACATGAGTTAACTTTAATTGAAGAGACAGTTGCGTTGCAACAGTTGCATTATGGTATACGGAGGTGTGCACACGAGCGACTTCAGTTGCGAAGAGATTTGCATTACAACAGTTGCATTACGGTATACGGAGGTGTGCACCCGAGTAACTTTAGTTGGGAAGACAGTTGCGTTGCAACAGTTGCATTACGGTATACGGAGGTATGCACACAAGTAGCTTTAGTTGGGAAGACAGTTGGGTTGCAACAGTTGCATTATGGTATATGGAGGTGTGCACACGAGTTAACTTTAATTGAAGAGACAGTTGCGTTGCAACAGTTGCATTATGGTATACGGAGGTGTGCACACGAGCGACTTCAGTTGCGAAGAGATTTGCATTGCAACAGTTGCATTATGGTATACGGAGGTGTGCACCCGAGTAACTTTAGTTGGGAAGACAGTTGCGTTGCAACGGTTGCATTACGGTATACGGAGGTGTGCACACAAGTAACTTTAGTTGGGAAGACAGTTGCATTGCAACAGTTGCATTACGGTATACGGAGGTGTGCACACAAGTAACTTTAGTTGGGAAGACAGTTGCGTTGCAACAGTTGCATTACGGTATACGGAGGTGTGCACACAAGTAACTTTAGTTGGGAAGACAGTTGTGTTGCAACAGTTGCATTACGGTATACGGAGGTGTGCACACAAGTAACTTTAGTTGGGAAGACAGTTGCGTTGCAACAGTTGCATTACGGTATACGGAGGTGTGCACACAAGTAACTTTAGTTGGGAAGACAGTTGCGTTGCAACAGTTGCATTACGGTATACGGAGGTGTGCACACAAGTAACTTTAGTTGGGAAGACAGTTGCGTTGCAACAGTTGCATTACGGTATACGGAGGTGTGCACACAAGTAACTTTAGTTGGGAAGACAGTTGTGTTGCAACAGTTGCATTACGGTATACGGAGGTGTGCACACAAGTAACTTTAGTTGGGAAGACAGTTGCGTTGCAACAGTTGCATTACGGTATACGGAGGTGTGCACACAAGTAACTTTAGTTGGGAAGACAGTTGCGTTGCAACAGTTGCATTACGGTATACGGAGGTGTGCACACAAGTAACTTTAGTTGGGAAGACAGTTGCGTTGCAACAGTTGCATTACGGTATACGGAGGTGTGCACACAAGTAACTTTAGTTGGGAAGACAGTTGCGTTGCAACAGTTGCATTACGGTATACGGAGGTGTGCACACAAGTAACTTTAGTTGGGAAGACAGTTGTGTTGCAACAGTTGCATTACGGTATACGGAGGTGTGCACACAAGTAACTTTAGTTGGGAAGACAGTTGCGTTGCAACAGTTGCATTACGGTATACGGAGGTGTGCACACAAGTAACTTTAGTTGGGAAGACAGTTGCGTTGCAACAGTTGCATTACGGTATACGGAGGTGTGCACACAAGTAACTTTAGTTAGGAAGACAGTTGCGTTGCAACAGTTGCATTACAGTATACGGAGGTGTGCACACAAGTAACTTTAGTTGGGAAGACAGTTGCGTTGCAACAGTTGCA
This sequence comes from Limnephilus lunatus, assembly GCA_917563855.2. Classification (NCBI taxonomy): domain Eukaryota; kingdom Metazoa; phylum Arthropoda; class Insecta; order Trichoptera; family Limnephilidae; genus Limnephilus; species Limnephilus lunatus. The sequence continues at coordinate 5,602,796 of OU830599.1, forward strand.
TTACGGTATACGAAGGTGTGCACACAAGTAACTTTAGTTGGGAAGATAGTTGCGTTGCAACAGTTGCATTACGGTATACGGAGGTGTGCACACAAGTAACTTTAGTTGCCGAGACAGTTGCGTTGCGGACATTTTTTAATCGGGAAACTTTTTTTGAATTTGAATGAATTTTGTAATAGTTTTCCAACTGTCGCCGCGACTAGAGTCTCTTGTCTGCGGGCGCCTTTACTATGTATATTGTTTATGAACTTCTTTAGAATATTAGATGACTAATATATAATTCAAAACTGTAAGACAAATACAAATGTACCTCATTCTCCTTTTGTAATTGTTCAAAATCGTTTTTCAATTTACTAAAATTATCTTCAAATTGAGATAAACTTTTAGTGAGTTCATCCTTCTCATCCGCATGCTGAGCAATTAGATTATTCGACTCTTCTGTTAAAGCGTTAACTTTTGCCTTTTTTTTTGACATAAGAAACAAAAATACAATGTTAAAGGCGAACATGCAATGCACAATAAATTATATGCGTAATAAATAAAATAATAATGTATAAGATCCTGCGTTTTTATACAACTTTTTTTTGCTAGTTTGATAAAAGGGTATATTTTTATTAATTATTTACATTTACCATACTTGATATTTTAAAATAAGAAAAAGTTAAATATATCATAGAAATGAAAATGAGATGAAATTATAGAGTTAATACTATATATACCTCACTGTCTCTCTTTATTAAGTCAATTTCTTCTAATAATTTAAAACTATTCTCCTGAACTTCCAATAGAGTGCTTTTCAAGGCTTCCTTTTCATTTTTAATTTCCAAAATAGCCTTGTTTGCTTCCTCTTTAAAGGTATTTACTGTGGCCTTTTGGAATAAGGAAAAATTAATTAAAAAAATGATTAAGCTGATCAAAAACTGAATCACCGTATCAAAAGATACTCAATTAATTTGTACATATTTATCATTAGACATTTTTAAAAACTACATCCACATCTGTAATTATTATAATTTAGTTCCAGGCTAAAATTCTGTGAACATCTAAATTTTATTTTATCGATTCAGTTTTTTCAATATGAAACATTATTTCAAAACTCAACGCTACCATTGAAAGGTAATAACTAAATAAGTGATTTATGGGTGCCGCTTTCAGCGTAAAGTTTATCTTTTCATTTTTGGTTTAGCGTGCGGTCTACTGATATTTATTTATTTTGCATGCCAATATTTGTACTAGGTTAGTTTAGGTTAGTTTTTGATTTGTCGCTGTTCAGTAGAAATGTAAAGATAGACTTTAGGTAGATAAAGTGGTACCCTTGTATCCTTGTATGTATATAAAACCAATCTACTTAATTTTCTTTATTTAATGATTCAATTTTGAATCATTAAATAAAGAAAACTCTCTTGATTATCCAATAGTGAGTTAATCAAGACATATTTTTCTTCATTATGTCTCAAAATTGTTTGGTTCATCTCTTCTTTAAAGGCGTTTATTAAAACCTTTTCAAAGAGTACAAAAATATATTTAAGTCAAGATCAACTATCAAAATATCCAGAGAAGAAATTCATTTCATTATACTTTCTTCAAACATTTATTGCTTGTGAGTCTCAACTAATAGTCAACATTTATTTACTAATATTAGTGACTTGGTAGATTCATGTGCCAGAATTCCGAATATTAGTCTAATGCGTCGATGACACAGGGCGAGTTTACAAGCTACTATCTAACAGATAGTGAATTTCCGAGATAGTAGCTTGTAAACTCGCCCTGTGTCATCGTGTTACTTGCTAACTAGCAGATTGTTGACAATCCACGGAAAAAGTTGAAAGGTCCTCAACTTTACACGCTACAAGCCGACTCGTGATTGGTTTATTTGTGTTTCCAATATGGCTGCCAAAAACCAGCTGATTTTGACTGTCAACTGTCTGAAGGATTAGTTCACGTTATTTCCGCTATTGGCGCTAGCAGCTACGTGCGAGTCCAGTTTCCGACAAAAATGTCGCGAGCTACTGAGCGAGTGGACAGTTTTGTGTGTCATCATGACAATCTCACTCGCCGATTCACCCGCTTTTAAATTTAGTAGATAGTAGCTTGTAAACTCGCCCTGTGTCATCGACGCTTAACTAAATTTAGCCCTGTGGGTGACTTGGTTCAAATCAATTCTAGGCCGACGATATATAAAAAATATAAAATTTGGTTCAGACTAAATAAAATAAAATGTATTTTGTATACATATATCCATAGAGTGAAATTTTCCTCTATCTTTTTTTAATAAATCAATTTCCTCTAAACTTTTCAAAAGATTGTCTTGGATTTCCAAAAGCGAGTTATTCAACGTTTCTTTTTCCGTTTCATGATTCAAAATAGTTTGGTTCATCTGGAGTTCCTTATTCAACAATAATCTTTTAACAAATAAAAATATATTTGTTTTTACCAACTAAATAAGCAAAAAATATAATATATGTATTATAAAGCCAATCTACCTCATTTTCTTTTTTCAATAAATTGTTTTCTTCTAACAAATCAATACCCTTCACTTCTGCTTGTAAGACTTCATAATTCAAAGTTTCTTTTTCCGATTTATGTTTCAAAATTATTTGGTTCATCTCTTCTTTAAATTGGTTCAAGGCAACCTTACAATGACAAAAAATGTTAATTTATATTAAATCAGCAAACACTAAGGACGGGTTGTTTCAGAAAATTCGAACAATATATCAAATTTCAAAGTTAATTTTTAAGTTCTGTGAAAAGTTCTACATATTAAAATTTTGTTATTATTTCAGTTTTGTGAAGCAACTGGTCCATTATGATATAATAACAGAACTTGAGTAGGACTTTCACAGAACTTGAAAATTAACTTTGAAATTTGATGAATCGTTCAAAATCTCCGAAACAATCCGCCCTAATTTACCAATAAGCACTTCACTTAGTCCTAATATCAAGTTACTTGATAAACGGTACTAAAAAGAGCGGGGAAGGCCACGCAAAAGGGGATTTGAGAATGCTTCTCTCAATAAAGGTTTTAAATGAGGTTAGGTACATAATATAAGTTTTATATTATGTACCTAACCTCATTTAAAACCTTGGTAGGTAAAACTATATTATTATTATTTAAACTAACAGATGCAGGTTCGCCTTGCATCTTGCCTAATTTTCTATTAGCCTCACAGTAATTCACAACTATTAGCAAGGGCGTAGTGAGTTACAGGCAGGGGGGGGGGCAGCTGCCCCCCCCTAGAAGATTCAGGGATGCTCACAAACCGTAAAGTAATATTACACCGGTAGCCTATTGTTTGTAAGAATCAATTTAATTTTTATTATTACCTTTTTAGATTATAATTTTTTTGTGCATCGTGGAAAGTTGGGATAAATATTGGAAAAGCTTTTTTTTGTACCCGCATAACTTACGTATCTAACTAAAGATTGTACTTTTATTTGTATTTTACTTTTCCTTTTTTTTATGTATTATTTTTACGTGCATTTGTAAAACTTCAACCATGTACGGTTCCAAATGTTTTCAAGCAGTTTAGGTATTTATAATTTATGACTTAATCCATAGAGGCCCTCGAACCCTTTCCTTAGAAATATGTATTCTCGAAGTAAAAAATGTGTCTTTAATTGTTTTATTATTGCTTCTTTTCTTATATTTTAAAATACGGTTAGGGCCCTGAGGGCCTCAGACACATAATTGGGACTTATAATCAAGTTAGTCAGCTAAAATTTTTGTTAGTTCCTCATTAACACAATTGCCCACATGAGCTAAAGGGCCATCCATAAATTACGTCACACGAATTTCATGATTTTTGACCCCCCCCCCTGTCCCTATTGTCACATTTGTGAGACCCCCTTCTCCCCCCCTAGTGTGACATCACATATTTTGCAATTTTACATCTAAAAATAGTCAAAAGAGTAGTTCAATTTTTTTTTCATGTAACATCACAGAGCTGGTGACCCCCCATACCCCTTGTCACACTCACCCTACTCCCCCCCCCGTCTGCCCCCCCCCCCTTAACAAAATCCAAGCTACGCCCTTGACTATTAGTATGGTTTGTATGGTGATATACTTTACTCTGTGAAGCGTTGTGGAAAGCAGTCCCAGTAATGCAATGTTTAGGAGTATTTCCTTTGATCAAGGTAAATAAAAAAATTACAGGAAAAAAATATATTTTCATAAATCATATTTTAACAAATAAAAGCATCTTTAAAAAATTATAATATAATAACATATGGCTCAATTAAAAAAAGCGTAAAATATATTCTAGTATTAACACGAACCATAAACATTTTGTTTTGGAATTCTAGTATTAAGAGTGTATAAGCAGAGAAACCAGAAATATGTCATTTTTAAATCAGTGTTTAGACTTATTGACTCGTTTCCACAAAAAATTATAAATTGATTTTGAAAGATTGTTCTTTTATCTAGTAAAGATATGGATAAAATTTTGAGAAAAGATGTTTATTTTAATTATAATAAGGTTATACCATAGGTCGTTGGCAGATTTGTTATATTTTCAAAAAAGTACATGTATTATACAACACCAATTTCAAATCATATAATCATGCAGTAAAATAAATCAATACATTATCTGGTAAAAGCATATTTCAGAATTTTAATTTTAGTTTAAATAAAATTATTAAAAAATATATACGGACATGTGTTTCTTGACGAAAATTGGTCGGTTTGTGCATTTATTTGTGCACTTACAAACAAATATATTTCGGATTTTTTTACATACTTATTTTGCTAAGACGTTATTGACAAATCATAAATAATTTGATCGTAAAAAAATTTAAGGAAGTATTTAATTTTAAATAATTTTGAACATCGCATTTTACCATTTTTATCGCAGCCCGTAAACACAAATTTCAGATTTCATTACGGGCCCAAACGCGGCCAGGAGAGCACGTCTTCGTGACGCTTTGAATTATAATATTTGGAAATGAAATTTGAAAACGAAATTTGAAATAAACACGAATTCCTTGATTCATGTTTGTTAAATCTACAGGGTTGCCCGAACGCAATTTTTCATGTTCATTGAATATTTTTTTGCAAAAATTTTTATAATATCGAATATTTTATTTTTTTTAAATTTTTCTTGTGTGAATACCGCACAAGAGTCCCAACTGCTCCAAAATATTTTTTTGGGGTAAATCTTTTTTACGCACGCTCGACATTTGGGGGTAAACTGGTGAATGGGTTACGAAAAGTGGTGATAGTTACGAAAAATGACATGCGAACGGTAATCAATGCGAACGGTGATCGATTGCTCGGCGGGTCGGGCCTTTACGCACGCTTGTTTTTCGTATTATTGTTGTATTGTTAATGGACTATTTGTCCGTAAATAAATAAATAAATTATATACAGCGGGTACCCGGCATGCGTTTCATGGGCACTGTAACCTTGCGGTCAACTAAACTGTTATGGTTCCATCACAAGTCCCGGGAATTATAATGCAAGCGCCTGCACTATATAACATTATATACAGCGGGTACCCGGCATGCGTTGCAAGGCCACTCAAAGAAAGAAAGGGTTTGTGCGCTTTAATTCTGTTTGTTGAAGTGCTTATTATTAATTATGCACACGAATAAATATTTCAAAATGCGACATTTTTTACAATCCAACTTAATATTACTCGTTTTTTTTCATGAATACCGCACAAGTCTGGAGCCAGTGGGACTATTGCATCCCCAATTTGGAGTATGTTGTAAGACTGAAGGTAGTGGGGAGGGGAAGGATATAGGGAAGAGGAAGGTGGGGAAGTACCTGGCTATTCAGATCTGACCACTAAACACGGCTAAAGCCATTTCAAGCAACGTTTCAATTCTTAATGGTGGTCTTACACCAGGGCGATACTGAGCAGTGGCGGCCAGCTCTAAGGTGCGGAGGAGCGCCGCACTCCCAAAATATATCTATTAATTTAAATCTAATCTAATTAATTAATTTAAATCTAAAAATTTCCGAGCGCCAAAAAACATATTTATTTCCGACACGCCTCATCACAGTTCACAATATACACTCGGTTATAATGCATGCGTAATATAGGTGCCTACTGGACTGCCCGCGTAACAAAGCAGATCGTTGTGTGCCTATATTCAGAGTGGTGGTTCATTTTGCAAAGCGATCACAGGAGTTCTTCTATAATTCTATAATGAGCCAAAATCGTAGGTAGGTTGAATGCTTTGCAAATTTTACGAAATCGCCGGTGACGATCCAAAAATTTCCACCACATCAAAAGGAATGGTTCGTTCTGTAGCATGTTAAACGGGGACACGTTTGTGTCATATTATTATCCATATCGTGTCTTTATTTTAATATCTACTCTTTTTCATGCTATGTTTCACTCAGCATCGACCAACGACAGCATAACAAACATTGCGGACATTATTTGTTATGAGTTATGACAGTATATATTTCATTGGAGTTACGGAGCGTAAGGAAGACTTTCGGATGTGTGATAAACTGAACATTTTTTTAACTCGATTTTCGTGCCAATAAGTATCTAAATAAAATTTTCTGGATAGGAGTCAACTGTTATTGAATTTGAATTTACAATCGCGGCGACTTTACAAATGGTGATGGATCAATATTTATTTTACTAGAACTCTTTTAAAATAATGGAATATGGAATGCTTTTTCAGTGAGTTGTTCCTCACAATCCTTATGATATCTGTTTAGATTGAACGATGTTGTTAAACTTTAAAAGAATTTAATCTATCTTAATAAATATAATTAATTTAGACTCAATGTGTTGCATGCACCCAGAGATAATGGAGGATCGACCTAATTTACAAATAGGTAGGATTTTTTTCATAATTGAATTTATTTTAATTAGAGCAGGTAGGTCCAAGATTTATGGGATATCTCTATGGTATGTGTAGGATTGCACTCACCTTCCCACATTTTGAAATAAAGACCATTATTATTATTATTTTAGCGCACCACCTATTTTTATGAACACCAGCCGCCACTGATACTGAGAGTATCTTCCACTCTAATGGCCGTAAAATACAATTGAAAAACAAAAAACCAAAATATTAAAAAGAATATAACAAATTGTTTATTCATGTAGCTATCTACTTAATACCTACTGTGTTTACGCATTTCACTTGTATCTATTTATGTTTATGCACTTCAATATACAAATAACTACTACTAATTAAAATTCTGGAAGCGAGAATAGTAATATAAAGTAGCAATAGTAGCGGGTAGCCCTAGCTCGAGTGAACAAAACCCTCAAAACTCGGATTGCCGCGGAACGAAATTTAGTTCTGAAAACGCCCGCTCGCGAGCCCTGATGTGTTAGCGCTAGTGTCGGAATCGAAGTTGTCATGTGCTGGTTATTCACTCTTAATACGAACCATAAACATTTTGTTTTGGAATTCTAGTATTAACACGAACCATAAACATTTTGTTTTGGAATTCTGGTATTAACACGAACCATAAACATTTTGTTTTGGAATTCTTTAAAAAACGTCACCGACATCGATAGATAGAAATAATTTTACCCACCAAATTAGGACCATTTATAGTTAAATAAAAACTTGAAAATATGCTATACCTCTTTCTCCTTCACTAAGACTTCTTTTTGGCTACAGAGATTTTGAATATCTACATTCAATTGACTTATGTTTTTATTAAAATTGTCTTTCTCTATTTCCAATCCCTGTTTGAATGTGTCGGCATCCAACTTCAGATTTTGAATGAAGAGTAGGTAAATAGAAACAGGAAACATCCAATCAATTCAAGTCAAGTCATGTTATGTTAGTATTAGGTATCATCATGCAGCATCCAACAAATAATTAAATACATACATGTTAGTACAATGTTAGTAACAAAATAAACTATCATCCCAAGAAATCAATCATGCTGTAACTACCAAACATTATTGTTGTACAAATATATTTTTATTGTGACCGGACAACTCAGAATGAACTCAACTCTAAAGCCTACAATACACGACATCTTTTTTCAGCCGGATTTCAATTAGAGACCAAAGTCAACATTTTTCGCTTAACGCGATCGCTATTTTTATCTCTATTTTCATATCTACGATTTCAGTTGGCATCACAGCAAACAGCACAGTTCATGTGTTGTTTGCAGTGATGACAATTGAAATCGTAGATATGAAAACAGAGATGAAAATAGCGATAGCGTAAAGCGAAAAATGTTGACTTTGGTCTTTAATTGGAATTGGGTTGAAAAAAGATGTCGTGTAATGTAGGCATAATGGGCGTAATACACGAGCCCGATTCCAATTAGAGACAAAAGTCAACATTTTTCGCTTTACGCGAACGCTGTTTTCAACTCTATTTTCATACCTACGATTTCAGTAGGCATCACAACAAATAGTATGGTTCATGTGTTGTTTGCAGTGATGACAATTGAAATCCTAGATATGAAAATAGAGGTGAAAATAGCGATCGCGCAAATCGAAAAATGTTGACTTTTATCTCTAATTGGAATCGGGCTCGTGTATTACGCTCATTACACCTCCTTTGAAAAGTCATTAAGAGTGATGAAAAAAATAAATAAAAAATTGGATAAATATGTTAGGTTAGATTATGTGCTATTTTTCTATTATTTTTTTTCATAGCTTTTAATGACTTTTTAAAGTGGTATTGAGTTGAGTTGATTCTTCATAGAACATTTGTTATACATTGTTACATTATTTTTCTTCTGCATCAATTTATCTCAGTTCCCATAGGACGATTAATTCAATACAATTTGAAAGAGTTTTTTACTCTAAAAAAACATTTAATTTTGAAGTGTTAACAGCAATATTGTCTTTGTTTGAGGAAATACTACACTCATATTTTTTTAATTTAAATTTAAGGTTAATAAAAACTTTATAGAAGTGATCGATAGCTCAGTCAGTAGAACATTCGACTAACAGACAGATGGAATACTCTAGCAGTTACCAAATTACACCCTTTTCAGTAAAAAGCAATTTTGTCTTCGACGGTCCCGAAGAACAATGTCGGATCTGACAAAAATTGAAAATCGTTCTGTTGGCTTATTTATTGGCTTATTTTGTTGATTTAAAAGTCTGTATTTTAGAATTTTTTAATGAAATGAGATGAAGTATTAAAGATCAAAACAACACTGCATTTATTAATACCAAAAACAGTAAGCATGCAGAAACGATACTTTAAAATGCTCCACTCCAAAAATTAAAAATCGCACATCCGACATTGTTCTTCGGGACCGTCGTCTTGTTTGAAGCCGGTTACAAATTGGCACTCAGCATCATAATTTTTTTTTTACATTTTAAAGTTCCCGTTAATACATCGTCAGCTTGTCAGCAGTTCGTCAAATGTTAAGTTGGATTATTTGATTCAGTCGTCAACCATAACAACATATTAATCAAACGTTGACAGACTGAGAACCGGCAATTATTGGGAACCATTAGAATGTCAAAAATTCAAAATGGCAGTAATTGTCGATATGATGATGACGTCAACATGTGTTCAAATAAGTGTTCGTTCCCACTTCAGATTTTTTGTCATTCTGTTTTTTAACAGGTCGTCCGATGTCCGGTTTTTTGTCGTCCGATTTTTAAACGGAAATGGGAACGGGTCCTAACTAGGCCTTAGTGAGAAGGTCTGGACTATAAACCTTTTAGGTTTAAAGCTTATATAAATAAATAATAACAGAGTAATATTGTCATAAACAAAATATAGAGTTAAGTCTTCATTTTTTATGCTAAAAAAACTATTTTAGTTGTTCTTAAGGGAAAAGTGTAAAGCTGGAAATAGTGGCATGCGTACTGAATAGCTGTAGTGCTACCATACGCTCGACACTATTACCAGCCTTGGTAATTAGTAGTATAAAAAGATTTGTGGTCTATCATTTTCATACCTCCTTTTGTTTTTCTAGCAGTGTCTTTGAGAGAGCTATTTCTGAAAGTTCATTTTGTAAATTTGTAACAGTTTTGTTAATCTCTTCCTTCTCCTGAGCATATTTGTCCGTTATAGAAGCTAGTTCTTGTTTCAGTGTCTCAACTTCTGCTTTGGCGTCATTTGCACTTTGGACATGTACACTGTTCACTCTGTTGGTAAAACAAAAACAAAACATTAATAACCTACAGTCTGACACATATACAGTGAAACTCTCTTAAGAAGTTTTCCAAGGGACCGGAAAAAACACACTTCATAAGCAAGAAAACCTTATGTGTGAGAAAAATTGGGCCAATTTTGGGCCGAGGGACCAAAAAAATCAAAAACTTTTTAAGCCACGAAACTTCTTAAGAGGGTTTCACTGTAATAATAATTGTTTAAATTGATTTAGATAGCAACACCAAGATGATCTAAAGCAAAAGAGGGAAACTTTAAAAAAGCACTATCGTCCACGTATATATCTTTCATATTATGTGGGGGGAAATTCAGAAGACAATAGAATATTGTCTTGTCCAAACTCTCAATCACATAGGACAGGACGATGGAACAATACAACAATTCAAACGCGGAACTCTGCGAAAATGGATACACGACAACGCGCGTCATGAGATGTATTGGAATGGTTGGAGGACGAACTAAATAATAAAAAGAAAAAACTGTGGATTAGGAATTGGATAAGGCACAGATCTTCACTGGGATTGTCCGCAATGATCCCTAAAAATTAGAAGTGGAAGATCTTCAGGATAAAATGCGAGTGAGAATGTCATCAGAACAAATTGAATTGCCTCCACCACGTTTTTCCTACACTGCTATAATATAGGTAAGCAAAGCGCCATTTAAGTAAGCGCCGTTTAAATTTAGTAATTTCTAATGCTTTCCATTTACACGGCATTTTTAAGCCGAAATATGAGATCACCACAAGTGGGGGGGGGGGTAAGTCATTGTTCTGCGGAGATAGCCTGCTCGTCTATCTATATCTTCGCCTGTGTTCCAAACTTTTGTTTACACTAGGAACAGCAAATTTTGGTTGCTTCAACTATTTCTTGAGTTCAATCAGAGGCGGCTCTAGGGCTCCAGCTGTGGAAGGTCATTTGAAAAAAAAAGTGATTAATCTTTATTTGATATTGAGAAAAATGCCGATACATTATTATCAATCAATTTAAAGAGAAGTAGGGTCATGAATCCGCAACTCAAATTACATAGGTATTATTTGCAAATTGCAAAGTTGCTACATAATACATGTACTTGAAGGCACATCATTTTAAAGAGGGCACTTTTCCATATATTGTTTGGCAAGAAAGTGTAGAAATTAATTAATTTGGAACAAAATTTTTTCATTACTATGGTAACACCGAAATACTCGTTTTGTCAATGACATTTTGTATGGCTCTTGGCTTTACTGACTTTAATCATGTAGAACACATTGAAAATCGCTCGTTTAGTGTTTTTTTTCATTGTTTGCCTGTGCATTGTTTGAATTGAATTAAAATGAACAAACCAATACGTAGTGGTGCAAGAGAAATTGTAAACTGCGTGTTTCAACGCTGCCTAGCTGAATATCGTGCGAAGAAGCTCCTATCCAATTTGAAAGAAGTTTACAAACGAACTGCAGACATGAATGGTACGTGGTATAGTTTTTTTTAATAAATTTCATTAGTATTACAAGATTTATGCCAATTTTTTTGCGATTATAACCATTACAATCTGATTTGAGGTTATGTTTAAAAATCCGAATTTGACATTTCCATTTGACAGTTAATATTAGGCCACAAGAAAAATGGAATAACTCAATTTAAAAAAAAATAATAATATGCAACTTCTTTAAACTCATAGAAATGTAACTTGTTCTTAATTTTATCTTTCTTTCTTTCTAAATGAATATTTACAGGTGTGCTTTTTTAAAACTACCTTCTATAGAATAATCATTTTAATGATGTTTTCCACATACAAGTAAATCTGAAAAGTAAGTTAAATCGTCAAGGAAGGGAAAAGGCAGATGGAAAATTTGAAACACCGGGAAAACGGAAAATAGCATAAGTGTTGATGATTAAAAAAAATTGTTGCAAAAACGTGATGAAAATCGAGGCATATTATTATGCACGAGGAAGTACTCTATATGATGATCTAGATGAACTGATAAAACGTTTGGATGAAGATGAAGATATGGAAGAAGAAGAATCATATGAGGACTAAGACAATAATTATTACATGTCGGGTGTTGAATAAATATACTCAGTTTTTTAAATACCTATGTACCTACGTTTTTATAACAAAATAAACGCCCACTTAAAACCTGTTTTGTTTTATTTTACTTCTATTAAATTATGTGTTTTTGTGCAAAATTTATGAAAATACAAACACGTTATGAAATATGCATTTTGGCTGAAGGGTTTTTTAAAACATACATTCATTGTCTTATGAGCCATCACGGTGTTACCATTTAAAACCAAGAAATCGATCGCAGCGCCATCATTTATTTTCTACACTTAATTGTCAAACTGTAGTTGTGCACACCAATAGTACCTAAGTATCCAAAATTTAAAAACAAAATTAGATTAGAAATAATATTCAATGTTTATAAGAAAAACTTTCTTTTTATAATTAAATTATTTTATAATGTTTTTGTTTTTATGTGTCTTGTTCTCTTTCATATTTTCGTTTAGATTATTATTGTTAACTTATGCTAATAGAAATAATAGCCACCGGTACCTAATACCTATATAAAAAAAAATAAAACAAAAATTGTTTTAAATCAAGCTGTTTTCTATGTCCGTTGAAAATTGATCATAATAATATAATAAATAATCTTTGAAAAGATCAACTTCCCAATGTACTACCAAATTAAAATTGAAATGTCGCAAATTACATTAATAACAATGTGAATAATTATTTCAAATCTCTCCCGAACTGTTCAATACAAAAACAACCATTGTTTCATGCGAGACATACTTGCAAAAAGCAAAACCGACCTATTTTTATATCACCATCTCTTTCAACAACACATAACATTCATAATGGTGTCTCCCTCACGGACATAACCCAAACGTAGTTAGGATTTCTTTACTACCTATGCGGGAGAATATCAACTCCAGGCGAAGAACATAGTGCCATCTCATTTGTTGTATGGCGCGCATAGAGAGAGAAGATCGGGCATTGGCAAAATTGACCCAGGGAATACTGTGTGAATGGGAGCTTCCATTTTTTGCAATAGATGTCACTGCTCGTCTATGTCGCCGCTAGCCTGCCGTTATTTCGCGATTCATTTCAAATAAACAATTCGATGCTTTGAGCAGTTTTATCCATAAAAATGTATTATTATGTCTTATAATTTTGGGGGGTCAAACACCCATTGTCCTAAGGGGAGAGCCGCCACTGAGTTCAACATCTTGACTGTGGAACAATTTGCCAGTATCTGTGTTTTCTCTTTCCTACAACATAGGTCTCTTCAAGACCCATGTTCACTCCTTCCTATCCTCAAAAAGAGCCTCCACACAGCATCTTCAAAGATGATATAGGCCCTGAGGGAAATTATTTTCCCCAGGGCCTCATGTGTGGAGTTTACTTAAAAAAAGGACAATAAGAATTTTTTAAATTTAAAAACTATTTTTTAAGACATGGAACTCCAGAGACAGACAGGGAAGTTGGAGAAATTCATAGAAGTCCAATCACCTCAAGAAATAAGGATACATTGATGAAAAAAAATATTACTTGGAATTTTCAGTTAGAAGAAGTTGATGAGCAGCCTGTAGAGTTGCCAGGCTTCCTTCTACTTCTGTGGCTGTCTTCTTGTAGGAGGCCACTTGCTTGTCACATTCTGCTTTCTATTCAAAAATTCATGAGCCATTAAAATCAATAATAAATATAAAAAAAATAAACAAAAAGCGTATATCTAACATATAACACAACAGTTAGAAAACTGTGTTATGTATTTAAACGATGCAAAGGAAAAATGGCTACAATAAAATATAAAAATAAACTTGCCTGTCTTATAAGAACAATGTGTTCTTCTCTCATTTGTGTATAGGCCGATTTAAGTTTTTGGAATTTTTCTTCAAAGCTTTTGGCACGATCCTCGGCAGCAAGTATCCGTTCTGTAAAACCACAATTTATATTCAAATGTTATTTTATGGATATTTTTAATGAACAGAAAAACGCAAAAAATGGAATTCAAAATCTTTTCATCTTTTAAAAGCATCAACAAATTTTGAGTAAATATCTATTTATTTCGATTATATGTATTCGATTTTTAGACAAATAAACAGTTTTGTTCCGAAGTTGATGAAATTTTGCACACTTCACCTTCGAAACAAGAGGAAGTTCACTGTGTAAGTCTGATATCTAAAAATATTGTATAAGCTCGGGACTTCAGCTAGTATATTACATAATATATAAAATGAAAAATATTAAAATACCCACGCTCAAATTCTGGCGCAGAAGGTATTGACTTCTGTTGGTCCATTAGAATACTGCGCTGTCTTTTCTCGTGCTCCAAATCATCCTGAAAAACAATCAATTATGTAATACACCTGCAGATCTGGTAATTTTACAAAATTCAGTAAAAAAAACTGTTGGAATATTTAGGTTAGGCTCGTTTGAGTTGAAAAAGATTTCATTATTTTGACTGCCTGTTCGGGGACATTAAAACTACAATCAGATGTTGTTCAATGTTGCATTTTTATATAATACTAGCTGGGGTACCCGGCTTCGCTCAGGGAGTTGATATGAAATTGAACTGACTTTCGCACCCACAACGAATTTTGCTTTATATACTCCTACCAATAGGTAGCCCCACCCACACAAAAAGGCTTCGTATGGTCCACAATATTCCAGAACATTCCACAATATTTGAGAGTGTTCTGGAATGTTCCCGAAAATTCCACAACATTCCATAATATTCCAGGATGTTCTGGAATGTTATGGAATGCTCTTGAATACACTCGAATGTTCTGGACTGTTCTAGAAATTTCTAGATGGCGAAACGTCCAGCCCTTATATCTTCAAAAGCACGCCCTTCAGGTAAAAACGGGAACCTTTTTCATGGATGGGGGATAGAGGGCTACCACACCGTATAACCTTGATCGTACCGGGACTCGTTTCTGAGTTTTAGCGGTACGCACATTGTAGAACACTTTCTTTTATAATATATATTGATTATGATTTTGATTTTGAAGACATGAAATACAATAGAATTCACCACGCAGAAACTTATATTGATTTTAATAATAATTAACAATTATCAATAAAAGAAAGTACCTTAGCTGCATTGAGTTGGCTCTCTAAAGAACTAATACGTTCATTTACGGATATCATAGTAGCTCGATGATCAGCTATCATGCTGTGGATTTCACTCCTGAAATGTTAATATTATTAGAAGGGAAATAATACTGGAAGTTCAATACTAGATGAAAATAAAAGGATAATCTTTCAATCGAACTGGACACGCTTAATACAAATATTTTTTAGAAAAAAACCTAATTAAATAATAATTACTATAAAGACAACGTTTTGCATTCGGGGTGAAGGAAAATAATGCATTAAAAATTTCAATTGCATAAAATAAAAATTTAGTTTCGTGTATTTTCGGCCATTTACAATAATTTCTGTCATTTTTGTTATGTTGGTGTTCCTGATAAACTAATGTAACATAACGAGGAGCTAGAAGTTACTACTACCATGTACTCTATGCGTATTAGGTAAGCACTAGTTTGGCGAAATTTTGGAAATAAAATCAAATGAAAAAAGGCTTTTGGGCAAAAGAAAGGTAATAGAATAATTACACATACACATTAGACAAACCTTGCTTGCCGTAAAAACCATTCAAAACCTTGGATGTATATTAAAATAAAAAGGCTTTTGTGTTTTTATAATTATGTGTCATTTCATGTATCCGCATGAAGTCGTCGTTGAACTAGCATTTAGGCCTGCGCATAATATCATAACAAAATCAAAGAAATTATTGTAAATGGCCGAGAATACATGAAACTAAATTCTCGAAAGCGTGTCCAGTTTGATCGAAAGTTTACCAATAAAAGTTCTCATTAATCCTGATAGATTTAGTTCATTACAGATAATGTTGCAGACAGCAGGTTTAAAGTAAAAATATTTTAAATGATAAAAATATCAAACCAAAGACTGCAGATGGACTGGCTAACACATTCATCAGAATCCATTAGATCTTTTCCTATTTTATTCAGGGTATTATACAAATTCAATGTGCTAAGTTTACTGGAATTTTATTCAAACATTGTTCTTTTATTTTGAAATATCTGATTCAAATAATTAGAATGGAAAAAATATATTAAAAAATTATACTCCTGTAAGTAGGTTGATTCTCTTGTTAGGTTGGAACTAACCTTTTTAAATGTTTTTTGGGTGGCTGATTAGGTACTTAAATTTTTGTATTACTAACCTTAATCGTGATATTTCAGAATGTAGATGTTCAATCAGATTATCCCGCTCTACTATGGGGTCAGAGGGCTGTGAGGACTGGGCGTAGTCTGCGTAGTCTACTGAAGGCGTATCGGGACTTATCAACTGGAAGAATAAAACTGCATGGTATAAATCTGGTAATATCCTATAAAGTCCCAATCTGAATTTCTGAACGCATGCAAGAAAAAATAAAGCAATTGAAGTTTTATCCTCTTATTCTAAAACCTTTCTTTGGAAAACCAAATAAAAAGCCAAAGAAGCCAAGTTTCAATAATAATAAAATTTGCGTGAAAAAGAACCCCGAATAATCCTCAAGAGTTCTAATCATCAAATACGCATGACTTGAATTAAATGTCTTAATCGTAACTCACAAATTGGAAAAAAAATAAGGATGATATAGATAACATAATTGATTTGACGGGACAATACTGAACCTACATAACATAACATTTAAAAATTGCAAAAAATTTTAGAAAGATAATTTTTTTTTTACCGTGCATGAATATTACGTCGGCCTACTGGCAAAGTCCACTAAGTCACTAAAACACAATCCTGAGATAATCGCATTTCAATATTTAGCAATTTTGGAAAGGCTATAAGTGGATGAATATCTCCAAAATATGTATTTTTAAATATTTTATAATTTAGAATGAACCCTTAAGTACCTTATCAATACAAAATATTAGTTAAAAGCAATAACAGCAACCTTTAATCAAAGATTTACAAAAAAATGAGCCGGACTTAGTGGGTTTTACCAGTCAATAATGACTTAGTGTACTTTGATTGTTAAGATTACTGTTAAATTGTTGAAATTAATGCCGCGAAATGCCTTTTAGATTATTTTAAAGCTGACTTAGTGTATTTTGCTTGTGTTTTAAATATTTTAAAGCTGACTTAGTGGATTTTGCTTGCGTTTTAACGGTCTAAATTGATGTATTATTAACATTTAGAGCATAATGTTTGACTTAATTTGTTTTGCTTGTCAATAATATCGGATCTATGACTTATGGTAAATTAAAAAACACTTCTAAATCGAAAACGATTAAATATACGACTTAATGGAGTATGCCAGTCGAAAGAGGACGATTTTTTACATAAGACCTCATACTTAAGTCATTTCATGAAAAAACGTGACTTAGTGGACTTTGCCATTAGGCCGACGATTAGAAGTGCTGGATTGCATTAACATAACATTTAAAAATTGCAAAAAAAGATTAAATTTTATTTACCGTGCATGAATATTAGAAGTGCTGGATTGCATTAATCATCGTCTGGAAGTACTATTCTTTACAGAAGCTTGGCTGGGCAGTTTGATTAACATGTCTAGTATTCCAGAGTACGTAGTCTATTTAGTACTTGCCTTTCTACTTGTAATATTTAGTGTTTTTGTATATAGTGATTACACCCAAATGTGTAAATGTTGACCTCGATACAGGCTAGTCCTAGCGAGGTTGATTTTTATGTAAAAAATTATGATTTATGTAGAGAGAAGCAATAAATAAATGTTGATGATTTTAATCTTTGATAAGTATGAACGCAATTAGCTAGCTAAAAAGTGTGATTTTACAGATCGATCGGTATGACGAGTCTACAAAATCGTTGGTCAATGGTTGTAGAAAATTTGACTTAAATAATGTATTTATTTTTTTACCAACCTGAGTATCGGAAGTATCAATCAAGTTTCCAACCAGATCCTGTTCTTCGGAAAACTGCTCTTCTGGTGGCAAGATCACTACCGGGGGCACATAAGTTCTAAGTTCACTCTGAATCAAGAAGTTGGGTGGATTGGATGGCAGCGTCGGAACATTGATTAAATTCTTGAAGTACTGCATCACGTGGGTCTTTTGGTAGAACTTCTTCAGTAGTTTGAATTGTTTCAGGAACCGTTCTCGGTGGCCGGATAAGGTGTCGGGAGGCAGCATGGAGTGGAGTTTAAAGAGGAGCTTCACAGAGAAGTCATAGAGTTGGTTGGAGTCTTGTACACAGGGCAGGATGGGGGCCAGTCGGCACTGGCCAGAACTCGTCATTGAGGAGGTGCGACTGTCGATTGAATCAAATACTGAAAAAATCATTAAAATATATACACTCAAATCCCACAGTGCATTTAAACTCAAGTTGTACTTGGAAGCAGGTGCGGCTCGTTCACTTGTGCACTGAATTAAACAACATTTTACACCTCATCGTAATCCTACAAAATATTTTTATTTTTTAAATTAGACATAATCTTTAAAAAAAAGTTAGAAATAAAATTAATTACCTATCAAAATATTCGAAAGTGTGGCTTCTCGTGCAAGAGCTATACCGGCTGAACCGATCCAATTCCAATTCGTGCAATGGAGTGAAATGCGCGGCAGGATTTTGTCATTTTGTACGATGCCCAGCAAACATAGCGAAACCGTTGTAATTACAAAATGTACCGAAAAATGGTGGCAACCGCGTGGCACCTTGAGATAAGCATCAGAATCATTCGAACCATTCTGGAGAAAGGGCTCGAGCAAAGTATTTCTTACATAGGGTTTGAACGAGATACTAATATTTCATTTGTTATTACTAAGCATGTTATATTTAGGGAACCTATTTAGTGATTTGCATTATTAACTATTTTTTTGATTATCTTTTGGGTGCATTTCTCATTTGCAAACTTCAAACGCATACGTGTCGCGAAGTAAAACGTTTATTGAATGTTATTTATAAAGAATTATTCTGTTGTAGCTACATATTTTGAAATCATGTAATTGAATATCCTAGACCTTTTTAAAAATGAGTGATTGTAAGTAGGTACAAAAAGTTATGTTTTAGATTTGATGCTCAGTGAACCACCAAACATTTAATGCAACCGCCGCGCCTGTTTGGGAGTTATATAAAATAAACTTTAAAGTAATTAATAAGTTATGAATAAAGGTTAAACTCACTTGCAGCCTGAAGCGTAAGAATATCATCCATGTAATCAAATATCTCCACTGACATCTGGAAACTGTGAAAATAAATAAAAAAAATATGTTGAAAATATAGTATGATATTTGACATGTCATAAAAGAAAAACGTTTTTCATCAGAGGTTTCTACATAAACAAATTATTTAGCTAATATAACATTATTAATCCCTCTGGCCTCGGGCCTATTTTTGTTGGAAGGTCAAAATATTTTCACTTTGCAATTAAATTTAAATAAATGGAATGTTTCTGACCAAGTCCGAAAACTAAAAACTGTTCTTGAAAGATGATGAAATACACTTTCAAATTGTATTATTCGAAATAAACATAAAAAAATTAAAAAATAAAAAGTATTAAGTAATATTTATTATATATGTATATATATATTTTTTTTTCATTTCAGTAATTTTAGTTAGAAAAAACATAAAACAAATATATTATTTTAGAAAAATTTATTTTAAACGTTATCGTCATCTCACTTTTTTGTCGTTCCATGTAAAAATCAATAAAAAATTCCCAAAGGTTTGTAAATTTATTTCAAATTGCGATCCGAAACTTTGGTTTCATAAAGATGTACATTTTGCTTCTTTTCTGATTAACTTTTAGATGTTAATATAAAGCGTGGTGTTTTCTGTTTCTAATACCGTTTATACCATATTTGTCACTATGATAGTAAGGGAGACAACGATTTCTATGAAACCTTTATGAGTTGTTCTGAAAAGCGAACAAATAAGCCTGCGGGGTTAAGATAATGGAAGTTTGTAGAAGTATCCAACTTACTAGTTGTTGATGTCATTTTCTCCAATAGCATCTAACTCCTCGGCTGTCAGTTGGAGGTTGCCGGGGAACCGGTGATTGCGCTGATGGAAGTTGATCTTGGTAATCATCAATGTGGCGTACAACTGAATAAGTTTGCCATATCCCTCTTTTAAATGTACCTATAATCATAGAAAATAATATAACTATTGCAACCACTCTAGAACAAACATAACATTCGGTGGCATAACTACAGTCCCATCCAATAAGAGAGCCGCATCAAATATAATAAATTAGGGTGAAATGGGAAAATGAAGATCGCAGCCTGATTCACTAACTCCATTATCGGCCTGACTTTTGCTCTAACAACAGTGTTAAATAAGAATTTTCCTTAACCAATGATTACACTTTTTAATATCGCACAAGAGTCCCCCAACTGCTCCCAATCGCCTGGAGCCAGTGAGACTATGGCATTCCCAATTGCTTATGGAAAGCTACTGGGGAGGAGAAGGAGATGGGAAGGAGGAAGGGGAAAGTACCTGGCTATTCAGATCTAGACACCAAATATGGCTAAAGCCATTTCAAGCAACATTTTAGTTCTGAATGTTGGAATGAATTATTTTAAATGAATTAATTTTAAATGAAAAAACTTTCTTTTTATTACTTTTTTGAAGGTTATTCCCATCAGTGAAATATATCACATTATAATAAGTTAACAATAATAATCTAAACGAAAATATGAAAGAGATCAAGACACAGAAAAACAGAAAAAAGACAATGGTCGCAACTGGGACTCGAACCCAGATCTCTCCATTTTAAAATTTGAAAATATGAGATTGACAAATATGGCGGTTTGACAGAAGGTGGCAATAGCAAAATTGGTTAACGCGCTCGTCCCGGTTAGACGGAGAGATCTGGGTTCGAGTCCCAGTTGCGACCATTGTCTTTTTTCTGTGTCTTGTTCTCTTTCATATTTTCGTTTAGATTATTATTGTTAACTTATTCTAAATAAAATTTATTTGCCCACGCTGGGATTCGATCCCGCGACCTTTGGATTACGAGTCAAGAGCCGTAACACTCGACCACGCCGGCCGTCGATTAATAAATAAATAAATCTATAGTTTCAGATATATCCAAGAGAAAGTCAGTATGATGGAGGATAAAGGTTGGACACAGGAAAGAGGTAGGATGGGTACTTACCCATAGCTTTCCAAGGTCTTCGATCATCCCGGTGTGGCGCTGTGACTGCTCCAGGCAGTTGTAGTGCCCCTCTCTCAAGATGATGTGCAGCACATGACAGAACTTCCACGCCACAATCCGGTTCTCCTGTAGCGGGAGTCGTAGCGCCACAACCTTCAACAAGAATCTTTAATTTATCAACCTTCCCAAAAACTTCCTTCCGCTCCCAAGATGACACACCATGACGTTACACAAATGATTGTATTAATCATCATCATCACTCTTGGCTCTACAACCCCTTCCTCCACTCATCACGGTTTTGTGCCAGCTCTCTCCAGTTTACAATCTCCAAGGTGGATATATCTATGAGGACGTTGTCGTTCCATCTTAAACTTGGTCTTCCCAGGCTCCTTCACCCTATCGGTCTTGAGTTCAGCAGGGACTTTTGGTGCTTGATGCTCGGTCATTCTCTCTACATGACCCAGCCACCCAGATTGTATTAATATCAGTTTAAAATTAGATCCACCAGCACTCAAATGATACAATTTTTTTGTATCCATTAAGCAACGTTCCCTCTAATTTTTTTTACATTAGCTCCACACAGGGGATCCTGACCAAAAAAAAATCTCTCAGGGCCTATGTCATCTTTGACTATGCTGTGGGTGGGATCTTTTTAGGGAAAGGAAGGAGATGAATTTCTGGTACGGAAAAAGGTATGAGGGATAGATAGGAATTTGGAGGTCAACGAGTGACAGACATAAAAATCCATCCCTTTATGTACAGCCGCACACCTGCACACCTTGAAGGGAAGATTGCCAATGGGTACTTCTAGCGCTTGAGAAGTAATTTCAAAAACCAGTCATCGGTTAAAATTTGGCTGCCGAGAGTACTAGAGGCTGTTGAGTTAGTCGGACTGTCGAGTTACTCGGACTGTCGAGTAAGTCGGACTGGACTGTCGAGTTTGTCAGACTGTTGAGTTAGTCGGACTGTCGAGTTAATCGAACTTTCGAGTAAGAACTGTCGAGTTAGTTGGACTGTCGAGTTAGTCAGGCAGTGAAAAACTATCTTTCAAATAAAAAATAAATGATGGTAATTTGGCTATTCATTACTGTTCTGCAGCAAAATGAATGAAATTAATTATTAATAATAAATTATTTTTAGAAAGTTGCGAGTGGATAAAAAGTTTAAATAATACATACCCAGAAAGTGACGGCACCTTTCTCATGGAAGGTGCCGATAATGGTGCTGCGGACATGCTTCTGCTTCACCGGAGTCTCCACGGGGTTGATGGCCTTACCGATGCTCTGGGTCTGAAATGTAAACCAAACTTCATTAGCTGATTGCCATTACATTTTAAGTGAGAGGGGAAATTTCATATGGTGATACACAATAGTCTCAGCCAGGGATATGGGAAATGGTAGCGTAATGTTGTGAAGCAAAAGAGATGGAGGGAAGAAGAAAGAATAAAGAAAGATGCAATGCAATATCCTGGCAGTAGAGATGAGGTCACTAAACGTAGCTATAATAAATCTAGTTAACTGAATCGAAACTTTTTTCATTACTTCAGAAAATGGATTTATGGATTCTATAAAAAAATAATGGTTTCTGTATACAAATATAAATATTTATCTCTAAATACATGTAGAAAATAAATAAATACAAATATTTATCTCTAAATACATATCTCCAAATATTTATCTCTAAATACATGTAGGATTACGAAAGATTTTTTAAATATTTATATTGAGGGATCAGTAGGATTTATCGGACTTTAGGTCTTATTTATCGGTTAGGATTTCATCAGAGCCGAACCCTCTGATATGAAAATATCTGGAGTCGGTGAAATATTTTCCCATTATGTTTCTGGTGGATTGACCTATTGTTCTTGTATTGTTTTGTATTTATTATACTTATATAGTGCACTTACATTGCGTGAATTTACTAGATAATCATTTGTGGAAAAGTGTGTGGAGGGGTTTAGTCTTTCATTTGGGAAAGATTTAACCCATAAAATAAAATCTGGAGCACCGTAAAAGATTTATTATTATTTTTAAAAAAAAAACATTAGTTTTAATGGGAAGAAAGAGTATGTGAAAATATTATGAAAAATAATAAATATATTCCTTACAAGAAAAATATATAAAAAGGGAAAAGTGAAAAATTGTTAATAATTGGTAATTCACAGCAGAACCTATAGAGATAGGTTGCCTCAGCAGCTCAATGGTTTAGAGCAGTGTTTTTTAACCTGTGGTTCACGAATACATTTATTTATTTATTTGCAAAAACAGCATAAAACCAATACATTGCAAGAGCGGTAAGAAAAGATACATAATAAATACATTTACAGTTAAAGTAAGTAATACATTTCGTTAAAACATAAGTGCTATTTCACGCTTAAAATCGTAATCGTAATGGAATATATCCACATTTCCTGCGAGGCAGTTAATTAACCTAGTGAGTCGTCCCAGGGGCGTCATTATTGGTAAGTTAGTTCTGCACCTAGGAAGAATCAAAAGCCTGTGTTGGCGGCCTCGCGTGAAATTATCCGGGACATAGAATCCTATTTCAGCCAGAATATCTGGTACCGATACAAAACCATTTAGAAGCTTATAAGCCATCAGCAGTAATGCGACATCTCTTCTGGAACTGAGGCTGCAGATACCCAGCATTCCCGAGATAAATGCTGTTGGAAACAGCCATGGGTAAAAACCAAACTCTCTCATATAGAGGTATCGTAAAAATTTCTTTTGTATTTTCTCGACCGTTAGTACATAGATGATGTCCTCTGGCCCCCATATCTGAAATCCACTCTCGAGAATGCTACGCACCAAGCTAAAGTAAAGCAGCCTTATAACTGTGAGGTTGGTCAATTCCTTTGAATTGTGTATGACAAAACCCAACATCCTTTGTGGCTGATTTACAGATCTTTTCAATATGAGCATGAAATGTTAAGCGAGCGTCATACACAATTCCTAAGTCCTTGCAAGTCAACATGTATGGGGGTCCACAGTCTATCTCTGGACTATTTAACAATAATAAATAAATGCCACCAAAAGTCTCGTTATCGCTACGCATCTTCGTTTAGGGATTATTTTCCAGTACCCAACAAAAATAAAAACTGGATATTTTTATACCGTTGATACTTTCAACTCAGATGTAACTGATGTTACTGACTTGTCAACGGCACAGGAAAACCGATTACTAGAAATATCTTGTGATTCAGCTTTGAAACATAATTTCAAAGAATTCTCTTTATCAAGTTTTTTGGTAAATGTAAAGAAAGATTATAAGGAAATATCAGAAGAAACACTGAAACATTTACTACTTTTCTCAACCACATACCTCTGTAAAAAGGCATTCTCTGCTCTTGTGTATACTAAAAACAAATACGGAAACAGATTACAAGTGGAATCCGATTTGAGATTACAATTTAATAGTAACATCAACACGAATATCACTATTTTAGTTGCAAAAAAAAACAAAAACCTTCACATTAATTCACCATTAATTAATGTTAATGTTGGTGTTGCTGTTGTATGTTAATTTTTGTATTTGTAGTCCTAAAATAAATGGTCCGAAATTTATTGTTGGTTTTTTTACAAAGGGGGTCCTTGAAAATTGTGCTTGATTTTCTAGGGGTCCGTGGCTGAAAAAGGTTAGGAAACGCTGGTTTAGAGCAAACGTCTGGTTAACGGAAAGTCCCAGAAATCAAAACCAGACTACATGTACATAATACTTTCATTTAATTTGTAGTAGTATACATTTTTATTCATAGAGGTTCTGGAGGAGCTATTCCGGGCAGTGCAAGACAGAGAGACCTTTTCAAGAGTGATCGCCAACGTTGGGGGGACCTGATAAGGCACACAAAGAAGAAGAAGATTCATAGAGGTAGTTTTACTATGGAGATACCCACTAAAAGTATCTTCCACCCTAAATCTCTACTCTCTGGTTAATCTGGGTTAATCTGATTATTGAAGCAAGCGTTTCAGTTTCTGCAAGAATAGTAATTACTTGTGAGCGCAGACCAGAACCAAACAAAAACGAAAATATAATCACTGGAAGATAATAAATAAAACATTAATGAAAGGGAAATCATAACAAAACATTTACATTCAAATCAATGTAAATTTTAAAATCATTCAATAATAATGATCCGCTTGCATGCTTTTTTGATTGATTTGAATGTAATTACTGAAAAAAAAAATCTATGAACAGTAGACCTCGTGTCTAAAGAAGTTTAGTATGTTTCTTCTGAAATTATAAGATTTTGTATAAACGCCAACATTTTGAAATGGAAAAGGAATGCACAAACAAATTAACAGGCAGACGAAATGCAAAAGGTCGAGTAAAATAGGACTTCCCTACAATCACTCAATAATAAATTATTACACTAATCAATGTTTTAGTTTGAGCTGTCATCATAATATTTATGAAATGGGGGTGGGAGAGAGCACGGAATATTTTTATATTTATATTTATACGGAATACTTTATATTTTTACGGGATCCGTAAGTTTCACAGCTAACGCCACATGACCACGGCATCTCCCTAATTTATCTGAACTCCGCTCCTGCCTATGATATGCATCATTTTTTTAATTTTTTTTTTGATAATAATATTTACGACTGGATGGGATTGTAGAATTAAGGCTATGCCCAAATACCGCATTGATAGTATAGTGCTCATGTGAGACTAGCTTTATAAAAAAGGTTAAAAACTGTTAAAATTAAAAATATATTGAAAGGTTTTAAATCATCTTGCAAGTGGCTCATTGATCAAATATGAATCATAAAAATTCATTTTAAGAGATGTTGTGTATACAATCATAATAATATTAAGTATGTAAATAATAATTACATCACTTTTAGTACATACTGTTACATTATTAATTTCGATTTGTATTGGCAAAGTTTGGATTCATATGAATTTTTACGCAATAATTTGTTAATTTTGTTATTATGTAGGTACTTAGCATAATAAGTGAAGTTTGTTATCAAGGAATAAGATTATTATAAATTATATTGTAACGATATTACATGTAACTATTCTTTACTTTTTCTTTTTCTTTAATAAAGAAAGGCAAACAGTCCCGTGTTACGAATAACCCAACAATTCTTGAAAATCTCCTACTACCACCATAGTGAGCGGAAAATGTTGCTTGTGTCGTGATGGAGGACTTAGCCAGCCGAGAATTGAAATTAAGAATCGAACACGCGAAGCCCGGGTGGGACCCAAGCGTGACGCCCACTCAGCTGAGTCAGCCACTGACCGGTCAAGTTATTCAAACATAACTATCCTATATATTTTACGATTATAAACGTAAACCAACGAATAGAATGTCACGAAAGCAATATTGATAGTATAGCGCTTGTGTGAGACTAGATATTTTAAAATTGATCAATTTTCTAAAACTGTTAAAATTAAAATACATTGAAAATTATTCAATCATCACGCAAGTGGCTCATTGACCAAATATGAATCACAAATTTATTTTAAGTACTTAGGGGTCAGCCAAGGGTCGAAAGGGGGGAGGGGGCGGTTCGGAAAAAATCACGAAATATCACAAGGAGGGGGGGGGGGGATATAATGAGATGTCATGTGTATTTATTTTTCGTTGAACGAACAATTTCTAAACCAAATGCCAGTCAAAAACAACCCGCAACCTTAATGTCTCTCTGGAAATTTGAATCACAATGCTTAATTTTCCAAAATTTAATCAGATTATACCTGTATTTAAAGATTATATTCTGAAAATTTCAATATAGGTACTTTGTACTAAAAAAATACACGTGATTTTGGGTAAAGGGGGGGTAATCTAAAACCTCACCACATATCACTCGGGGGGGGGGGGGGTAAAAAGTTGCTAAAAAAACATCAAGTGATTAATGGACGACCCCTTAAGTGGAACATTTGCGCGGCCGGTTTCATACAAATTTTAAATTTGGATTTGATGAGATCAAAATACCCAACCAAACCGAAAAATTATTTTTGTAATTAAAAGGTATATTAAATATCTAGTACGGATGTGAGCTACTTTATTTATTTTTTCTTTAAATTGTAAGATATAGGCCATTAGAGATTTTAGTGTTTCATGATTTTAGAGGAAACTTGGTCAAGAGTAAATAAAAAAACACAAAAAAATAATTTTACAATATTATTAATAAAGATGATGAAAAATAAAATAAAAAATAGAAAATTGTAAAAAATGCATTTTTGGGAAGTAATTTTAATATTATAACGGCAAATTTTTGTTAACGGCAAAAATAGATAATTTGTATTTTTAATTTACACCCACGAACGAAAACAAAAAAAGAATTATCCAATTTGATGCAGTCGTTCAGAAGTTATGCGCGTACATACATTTCGGCGATTCATTTTTATTTTTATTTTATGAGTAAAACCTCAAATTGTAATATTTAATTAAATGCACTGCGAGTGACACCTTGGCGCAGTGGACAGCGCGTTCGCCCAGAAAGCGAGAGGTCCTGCGTTCAAGTCCTAGAGGTTCCAAAAATTTTTTCTAATTTTTCTGTTTCCAGATTTTCGATTGAGTTTCGCTCACAGTGTCTTCATTTAATTAAACATTTTTATTTATACATTTAGATAGAAGATAGATAGATTATAATATGTATATATTAATTTGTCGCAGTACACACAAAGGATAAATTATTCTCGTAATGACATGTTTAATATCAAAATAATAAAAAAATATCACAAAATAAAAATATGAAATAATTAAGATTAATTAAGATTGTTTACTTTTTAATCAGCCCACTAAACTTTATTTTTTTATGATAAGAAACAAAGAAGTTACAGATTTATGAGACGATAATGAGCATCTGTAACCACTGAGCGACGCTCCGACCTTACGAAATTATCAGACAAAAATAGGAGCAATAGAAAGTACAAACACCTATTAAATAATAATGCACCAACTATTAATTATTACGAGAATCGAACCTAAGTTGCAGTGGCGGACTAAGCCCGCCAGTGGCCCGGGGCGGCAAAGCCGAATAAGCCCCCCCCCCCCCCCTAGTTTAAGAAGTTGATGTAATTTTACAAGCTTTATATTCAGTTCACTGACACGGGTCTTTGGTCCTAGGGGGCTTCTAAATGCCTATATGTTCCCTTGATCAACACCATCATCAAAATTGACATTTTTTCATTTAATTTAATCAAGAAAGTTTTTTTTTATATGAATACCGCACTAGAGTCCCAACTGCTCCCGTCTGAAGCCAGTGAGACTATGGCATCCCCAATTGGGGTATGTTGTGAGGCTGAGGATAGTGGAGAGGGGAAGGAGATAGGGTAGAGGAAGGTGGGGAAGTACCTGGCTATTCAGATCTGGTCACCAAACACGGCTAATGCCATTATTTCAAGCAACGTTTCAATTCTGAATGGTGGTCTTACACCAGGGCGATACAGAGAGTATCTTCCACTCTGGTACGTGACGCAAACGTACTATGTATTATTTTTAATGAATAAATTGTGAAATAACACAAATTAATCAAATAAAATTTATTTGCCACGCCGGGATTCGATCCCGCGACTTTCGATATGCGAATCAAGCGCCTTACCGCTGTGCTACGCCGGCCGTCAAAACGGTTCCATATAAAATGCTGTATCTCCGACAATTTTTCGAATTTCTTTAAAACATTTGGTGAGAGCATGGTGCAACATGGAGGTGTTTGGATGGCCCCCATGACCAGAGGCCCAGGGCGGGCCGCCCCTTCCGCATCCCCGTTAGTCCGACACTGCTAAGTTGTTGTTTCGAAACGATGGTGATGGAGGAGAACCAACGGAGAACGCCCACAGTACCTGTTGCTCCTTGTAGCTTGGTACGAATACGGAAAGAAAATGAAGCCACGGTTTGCTGACGACCGAGCAACACTTCCAACACTAGAAATGTCATTGTAAATCAATTTCATCGCCGTAATACAATGAGCGGTGAATTCTTGGAGCAATAATTTTAATTAAATAACTTGAATAAGATTTACTAACTAATCATCAGGCCGTTTTCCCGCAGGGGTAGGCAGAGAGGATAGACCGCCACACAACGTTGTCTTGGCACACACTCCCTGCTTCATTTACATTCATACATCGTATCAAACATAATCTTCTATTATTCTGACACTTGACATGGCCCGACTCAAATGGTTCCTTCCGGATCACACATAAATATACCAAACCACCCATGGATCACATAAATCAAAAAACGCATTTTGTTTAATATACTTCAAAACTGTACCGTGGTATATGGTGTTACAATAGTAAATAGTTTAATTCGGGTAGTTAGCTGTGCTAGGCCTACATTTTGCTTGTTTGGGTTGTGTTGTTAATATATCTACAATAATTTGGTTTAAAAGATTAGGTACCTATTCAATTGTAATATTTTCGATTTTTTAATAAAATATATTATAATAAGTACTTAAGTGAATTTCGTTATAACCATTATAGTTTTTTGTTGTTTCAGAAAACCGATTTTTGCTTTAAAGATTTTTTTATGTCTGGAGCCAGTGAGACTATGGCGTTCCCAATTGGGGTATGTTACGAGGCTGAAGGTAGTGGGGAGGGGAAGGAGAATGAGAAGAAGAAGGTGGTGAAGTACCTGGCTGTTCAGATCTGGTCACCAAACACGGCTAAAGCCATTTCAAGCTACGTTTCAATTCTGAATGGTGGTAAAACATATATTATTTTTAATTAATTAATTGTGAAATAACACAAATTAATAAAATAAACGAGTGTGCTTTAGATTTAGACCACACGACTGAAGTAAAACTTCACTAACTTATATCTCCCTCTTATCCTTACCCTCCTTAACCTTATCCTCATCCTCATCCTAATCTCTTCCTCATCCTTATTCTTATCCCTATCCCTATTATTATCCTTATCCTTATCCTTATCCTTATCCTAATCCTTATCCTTATCCTTATTCTTATCCTCATCCTAATCCTTACCGACCGTTCGCCTCGCCCGATCACCGTTCGCATCGATCACCGTTCGCATCGATTACCGTTTGCATCACACTTTTCGTAAAGCATCTCACTTTTCGTAACGCATTACACTTTTCGTAACGCATCACACTTTTCGTAACGCATTCACCAGCTTACCCCCCAAGTCGAGCGTGCGTAAAGAAGTTTTACTTCAATAAAATTTATTTGCGCAAGCCGGGATTCGATTCCGCGACCTTCGGATTGCGACTCAAGAGCCTTACCCCTCGACCACGGAGGCCGTCATTGATAGATACATTAATTTAATTTGTCGTACCTATACGTAAAAGATCGATCCCAACAACAAGCACGTTGGCCTTCTCTGATGTGAAAATCGTGTAAGATAAGTTGATTATAGACGACTGTAAGATTTTCTCACAATAGTTTTTGAAGTAAAACTTCTTAAAAACGCACATTCGACACTTTGGGGTAAACTGGTGAATGCGTTACGAAAAGTGGTGATTGTTACGAAAACGGTGATCGATGCGAACGGTGATCGGGTGAGGCGAACGGTCGGGCCTTTATTTGTTGATAAAACTCGTTGATATAAAACTGCTGATGCACTAAACAACTAACGATTTGCGTGCACAATTTTTCTCATTGATTTTAAGTGCAAATTCAAAACGAACGGATTTTTTAAAAATTTATTTTAAGCATTATACAATAAGTAATAGCTGAAGCGTTTATCAGAAATTGCTAGAATACAATATACGAGTAACTTATATAACGACCTACATATTTGCCATTTGATATTATAACGACAATATTGATAACGATAAAAAATGTCGGCAACTAACTATTAATTGTTTGTTGTAGATAAATATTAGGTACATTTTGAAGAAAATATTAGGCAGATCGTTATGGTAAAATCACTTGAACCAATTTACATTTACACCTATATTATCTTATTTTGTAAATTGCCATTTCAATTAAAAATTAAAAGACCGCTAAATCCATTATTGTTAAAAAAAACCAATCGGATTTAATTACGTCGAAAATTTTTGCTTCAAAATTTTCAAAAAAATGTAGGTACATATCGAAATTATGCTTATCATACAATGCTTATCATATAATATATAATGCCGGCCTGAACATATACGATCCATTCTCGCGCAGTTACTGACTTTACAATGAACGTAAGCGGAAAAGAAAAATGTGCGACAGAGAAAGGCGTGGTATTTTTTTTTTAATTCACAAAAAGATACAAAAATTACAATAAATTTTATACAATAATTAATTACATAATATTTATATGTATTTTATTTACCCCCATAAATAAGCAGGGGGTGTGTATGGGGGGTGTTATTATATTGGTTTAATTTTTGAAGTAAAACTTCTTTACGCACGCTCGACACTTGGGGGATAAAATGATGAATACATTCCAAAAAAATGTGAAACGTTACGAAAAGTGTGATTGTTACGAAAAGTGTAATTGTTACGAAAAGTGTGATTGTTACGAAAAATGTGATTGTTACGAAAAGTGTGATGCGATCGGTGATCAATAAAAAAGGAAACGAAGCATGTGCAACTTTTGCCCACGCTTCGTTTACTTTTTTAATGTGTTTCAATGTCATATGTTATTTTATAAGTTAGTGAAGTTTTACTTCAGTTATGAGGTCTAAAGCACACTCGTTTTTTTTATTCAGTTCAGAATTTCAGGGTGCAACTTTATTATGAATATTATCTTTATAAATTTGTAATGTTGCATGATAAAAGTATAATGCACTTAATTTTCTGACCTTAAATTCTTTGAATAAAAGTTCTGACGAATATGAGTAGGGTTTTTTTTAAAATTGTTTATATTATTAGTTTTTGTGACATGTAAATTGTTTGCGTTTGATTTGTTTACGTACCGCCCCATCCTATAATGCCGTATTGTATAATTGATTGACAGAAAGCGAAGTATGTGGTTATAAGAAATTTTAAGGTATCAATGGTATTCTGACGTTATTTAATCATATCCCTAAATATTGATCAATATCATGTTGATTCAATTATTGTTTCTGCTAAAATCTGAAACTAAACTTGATTTTCAGAGATCTTCCCTTCGTAATTCCAAAATTTCATAGCATTGCATACATTTATCATCAATCAGAGTGGAAGTCTACAAACATTCCACTGTCGTTCTCCTTGGATGGGGGTTAGGAATTCCGCCCCTAAACTTTCAGTAGTTTCCGTGGGTGCCTGGTACCTGGTATAAATACCTACCGTCAGGGCATATCCTTGATAGCTCATAGTACACGCCAAAGGACGCTTTTATATTAACCGTGACGATTCACGGTAATGGTACCGTGACGACAAAAAAGCAATAAACATAAGTTCCTTATCGCTATACTGCTGCAGCTTTTAGTGGCTGTTTCCTCCACAGTAGGAACTACTTTTTGGCGACTTTGGGAATTGCGTTGCATTTTCTTTATACGTGTGAGGGAGATGTATGATAATGATGGGGGGTGCAGACACACGTTCACCGTTTGTCTCATTTTCGACTGTTGTCATTTAGTGTTTAAGAAAGAGCGGCAGCATTATATGTTGAACAAAGGCAAAACCATCAGCGCACGACATTTGACGTTTTTGAATTTTTGGAATTCACTCACACTTCAATATTATCCTTGTAACTATATTCTGTACTTTCAAAATTATCGTCATGGCTAGTAGTATTGTTAGGGGTCTACGCAGACATCACGGTGTGTGAGAGAGATGCAAGAAAATTATATCGTTTTTCCTTGAGAAAACAGACCTACGTACATTAAGTATCTCATCTTTTGAAAGAGCTGCAGCAATATTGTGATAAGGAACGTATGTTTATTGCATTTTTATGCGTCACGATACCCTTACCGTGAATCGTCACGGTAAATAAAAAAGCACCCAATCACGTTGAACTTGACACGATCTATTCTCGCACAGTTACTGACTTTGCAATGAACGCAAGCGAAAGAGAAAAATGCGTAAAACATGCGTGCGACAGAGAAAGGCGTCGGCGGGGAGGCATGCCACTTTTCTGACCCTAAATTCGCCTATTACGACGATTTCTGTATCAACGTCAGTTTGTCGTGTACTATAACAAAAGAGAAGTTACAACCAAAAAGTTACAAGTAATAAATAACTCAGTGGTAGGATATTGATTGTAGGTAAACATCCGCTGTGGTTTTGCCGCTGAGAGCTCCGTTACAACCTCTATTTCTGTTGCAATCGTAGTATATTAATATGAGAAAGAGGGAAAGGTTATAATAACACAGCTACACAGCGGTATAACTTTATTCGTAAGTCGTAAGGCCTTCGTAGAAAATCATAATAAGTCCATACACGTGGCGCATACTTCCTCTACCTGCAACCATTGATGAAGTGTATGTGACTTATTGTTTATTTAAAACCAATTGGTTAATTTATTAAATAACGGCGCAGACCTGTGAAAAATCAAGGGATACTTAGTTTTAATTCTCGACAAATCAGTACCAATTTTGAAAAAGGCAATTAAAATAATTTTCTACTCAAAATATTACATTATAGGCAGGTACTTTATGGCTTGTCTGAATTCTTCAAACAATCAGTTCCAATTTTGAAAATGACACTTACATTCAAAGCCAAATTTGGGTTCATTGAATCAGATTTCACACAGTATTAACTAACGCAGATCACAGACAAGAATATGTTCTGCCTGTACAGAGTGGAAATAACACAATTTATGTAGATTTTTACGCAGCATCGCGTCCATTGGTCAAACGCATTATACATAGTTTTGTATTAGTGATCGACGAACCGGTGGATGCAATCTTCTAGCCATAAGTTGTTATATTTCGTCTAGTCTGTAGTTAGAAGTAAGATTGTAAAAATATATTATAAATTTACACAGCGCCCTTGGGTTGATTTTTCACGAAAAAATGGCGCTACACAAATCATTCAAATATTATTATTATTAACAGGAATTAGTATGTTTGATTACTATTTAATTCCTGGATACACTGACCCCCAGATTACTACCCACCTCTCATACCTTTTTCCTTCCCAGAACTTCCTATCCTTCCCTTCCTCAAAAAGACCATCCCCCAAGATGACATAGGCCCTGAGAAATATTATTTTCCTCGGGGCCTCCTGTGTGGAGCTAATGTAAAAAAAAGTATGAGTTAAATACTACCCGGCTTCGTCCAACAATTCGGTAGAAGATACCTACTGTCAGTATCGCCCTGGTGAAAGACCAACAGTTAGAATTGAAACGTTGCTTCAAAATGCATTAGCCGGTACTTCCCATCTTGGCAATTGACCGGATTAGTTCATTGACAAACAATTTCCATGCTGAAACATCCGGCCATGCGGCCAACGGTACCCTAGTCAATCTAGTCATTATTGAATGAAAACAAAAATTGAATTGAGCCAAACTGGTACGATGGTTTAATTTAAAAAATAATTTCGCCGGAATGCGAAAAAATATTTTTAAATCAGTTAGAAATCTGATTAAGTATTTAATTTCTGCGATATGACAGT
Source organism: Limnephilus lunatus (assembly GCA_917563855.2). Lineage (NCBI taxonomy): Eukaryota > Metazoa > Arthropoda > Insecta > Trichoptera > Limnephilidae > Limnephilus > Limnephilus lunatus. Next base: position 5,637,458 of record OU830599.1, read on the forward strand.
TATCGTATTTTATATCATTTATAGCAACGAGTTATAGATTACAGCTGCAGTTATTTGTTGTTATATCATCTCACATCAAGTCACACAGTGAACCTGGTTAGTTCAACACCATAATGCACGACCCACAACTCAAGTCTGTCTTCGGTGATAAGTCAATGCACGACCCACAAAAACGACTCCACTAGTCCAGGACGTGCAGCAAACGAAGATAGACTCCGCTAGGTATGCGTATAGAAAAAATGGAAGATAGGCACCGCTAGAAGAACGTGTAGCAAGAATGTAAGATAGATTCCGCTAGGCAGAACGTGTAGCAAGAATGGAGGATAGACTCCGCTAGACAGGACGTTTAGCAATAATGGAAGATAGACTTCTCCAGCAAGAATGGAAGATAGACTCTGCCAGGCAGGACGTATAGCAAGAATGTAAGAGGCGTCTTTATTCCTGCAGGAAGACGGACGTTGTGAGACCTGAAATTAGGTGGCTGGAGGATGTAAACAAAAATTCGTAACAGTGACCCAGAAGAAAACCGACACAAAAGGAGGCTTTTCCTGCCATTTTGACTTTGATTAGCTACACATAACAATCCTAAATATACCCTAATAACTAATAACCTTCTAACTTTTTTCTGGCTTCTATCGCCTATCGAGGTTTTATATGTATCACAAAATAATCACTTTGGATTTGGTCGCTTGGAATAAGCCATTACGCATGGAAAGTGGCAGAATTATCGGCTGTCGTGCCGCGCATTATCTGGCATTATCTAATCGGGCCTTTTAGCACATCATGGTCGCACCTTACGACGAGAATCACGAGACGGCGATACACCTGTACATTGTAAATATTATTGGTTTGTGGTGAACGACAACCGCCGACAAGCAAGGAGCAAGTGTATCGAAATTTAAAGTCCGATTGGCCAGACACCAGACACGTCACATTTCTTGTGTTCTTTTTTTTCTTTAGTTGTGAGGCTGGTAATGGAAGGGAGATAAAGAGAAAAGTAAGTAGGTAAAGGAAATGGGAAGTACCTACCTGACTATTCAAAATTGTTTACCAAACACGGCTGAATCCATTTCAAGCAACGCTTTTGAAAATTCTAAAAGATTTTACCTTCTCTAGCTGCAATTCAGATTTCGTCAAAAGATGGTCTTGCGATCGTACCCTTGCAACTGTACAGGGCGGTTCCGACGAGAAATATTAATTATTTTTCCGTAACAGTATTTTTAACTAATAACTCAATATCGATGTTATTTCATTAAAAAATTGCTTTAATATATATAAAAATTCAAGTTAGCAATAAAAATGCTCGAACGCATGATGGTAATATTATGTACTATATGCACTGTAGAGGGTCTTTTGCTTATACATTATTGAAAAATTATTATACTTATGATAAAAAATTGCATATAGTACATAATTTTACCAACTCTACACAGCATCCCAGATGACATAGGCCCTAAGGGAATTTTTTTTTCCTCAGGGCCTCCTGTGTGGAGTAAATGTAAAAAAAAAAAATAAGTACATATATGTAAAAAATCTTAATTACATTAGTTTGCAAGACTGTAAATAAATAGACAAACTGAAGTATTTTCATCGCAAAACACGTGCGTGTATTTTATTTTTAATGATTTTATTTGAACTAAAATTAAAATTCTGAAAAGTAACTTTCCTAGATAATTTTGATTTATTAACTGTATGATTATATTATTTGTAATGTGCGTTGTATAATACAAAATTTTGTTTGTAAATTTAACAAATCTGCCAACGACCTACGGTAAAACCTTATTGTACTCAAAATTAACATATTTTCTCAAATTTTAAAACATAGCTTTACTAGATAAAAGAAAAATCTTTCGAAATCAATTTATAATTTTTTGTGGAAAAGAGTCAATACGTCTAAAATTTGATTGAAAAATAACATATTTTCGGTTGCGTCTACTTATTCCCTCTAATAATATTTTGATTACAGCATGGTTCATGTGTTGTTTGCAGTAAAGACAATTGAAATCGTAGATTTGAACATAGAGATGAAAATAGCGATCGCGTAAAGCGAAAAATGTTGACTTTGGTCTCTAATTGGAATCGGGCTGAAAAAATATGTCGTGTATTGCAGGCATTAGACAGACATAGCTCATAACTGGCTGAATAGAAGCTGTTAGCTGTTACGAAGCCGATGCAGGTAATGAATGTCGTAACGTGTAACCACCAATACCTATGAATGCTAACAGGTGACTTTTGTATATTTTGCTCAGTTAGTCGAAGGCGACTGAGAAACAATGCCTCCACTGCCTGCAGAACAACGAAATGTAAGACGAAATGATAAAAGAATTCGTACAGGTATTCTAAAGAAAGGGTTGCCACAAATGCCGAACAAACGAGATATTAAAGCGATGCGATTTTTGTTGGTTGAGACAGGCTAGAGAGGGTACGAGCGTAGGAAGATAAATATAATTTGCAAATGCCACCATCTAAATTTGAGATATTAAAAACAGTGACTTTCGACTCTGTGCAAAAACGGGCGGTCCGTTTGATAGATTCTCCCATCTTAACAGACGGATTGCAATCTTTAGAGCACAGGCGTCGGGTGGGAATGCTTTCCTTATTCTACCGGTATTACAATGGAAGATGCTCCGAGGAACTAGCATCATTGATCCCTTCGCCACCGGTGCATAGTTGGGAAACACGCAAAACGCGTGCCCAACATATATAAACGGTTGACATTTGTCACATGAGAACGGGTCATTTCTTCGACTCGTTCTTGTGTTCCGGCCTCTGTGTTTCCTCCTTCCTACAACATGGGTATCTTCAAGACCAATGTTCTTTTCTTCCCCTCCTCAAAAAGACCCTCCACACAGCATGACATAGGCCCTGAGGGATTTTTTTTCCTCGGAGCCTCCTGTGTGGTGTTAATGTAAAAAAAAAGTGGTTACATAAAACAAAGTGGTTTAAATCAGGGGTTCCCAAAATTTTTTGGGTCAACTGTCCAATTTTCAAGTACGTTTTTCATCAGTCCAGTTACTCAGTTCGTTCGCAATTCCTACAGATTTATCATTTCATATGTGTTTGATTTTCGTTTAATATAACATAAGTCAGGTTTGTATGTTGTGACGACTGTCAAGTTTGACCAGACTTCCGAAAAGGACTCTACCTCTGTAATCAGGATCATTAGACAACGTCATATTAAACATCATATTAAAAATATAACAACGACGGTAATTCGGGCCTGTGAAAAGTTGTGTTTTCTCATTGTACATAAAATTAAAGAAAAAATATACTAGATGTACCAGCACATACCCGAAATTCTTTAAAACCACGAATTTTTGAGCATATTTGGAGTAAAAAAATCTAAATGTCATTTTGCTGTGCGATGACGATAAAACAAAAACAACAAAAATATTTGTCTATGCTAATGGGTATGACTTGGCGCATCACGTGATACGCACCATATATCGTATCAGTTTTTTTTAATGAAAAAAACTGCATCGGACAGCAAAATAACATATTATGTATATATTTTATACTTCCAAGTATTCTGAGTAATTGCTTGCTTAAGTTTTTCGGGTACTTGCTAATACATTCGTATAGTCGTATAGTGTGAGTGTCTCATGTATAAAAGTTTAATTACGAAAAAGTAAAACAAATAAATAAAAACTCATAAAAGAAAAATCTTCTCCATTCTCCATACTTCACATTTTACTATTACATTGTCTCAAGAAAACACAATCGTAAATGTGAAGGCAAATCTTTAAAACGCACACTATTAAATTAGGGATAGAGATAAAAATAAATACGCAACAAGTGAAAAGGTGCGGTGGCAACCTACGACCAAGACATCGATGGTTGGTGGCAACCCTACATTCACTTTAGGAAAGGGTCACATTAATAGCTTTGTTGCTTGCTTCACCTCTTTCTTCACCTACACAATTGAAAAACATAAACGAGACAAAGAAACTTGCGAAAGACTCCCGAGAAAAAAACACTTTTTAATAATTAAAGGAAGGAATCTATCTCCTGTTGTTGGTATTTTTGAAACTAAGTGGGAACCTAAGAACTAATGTATTGTAAATTGTAATTATTAATAAAAAATAAATAAATAGGGTATTGGGGTAACCCATTACATGACCAGAAGTGACCTGCCAGGTAAGTATGTTTTCTGTTTGAAAATAATTAAATAGAACGTAAGAAGTGGAGGAAGTCACATTTATACAGCGCCCTTGAGGTGATTTTTCACAAAAATGGCGCTGTACAAAATATCCAATTATTATTTTAATGACGTTCCATTTTGACTAATAATTTATATATAAACTAACTAACTAACTAATCATCACGCCGTTTCCTCGCAGGGGTAGGCAGAGATGACGGACCGCCAAACAACTCGGTCTTGGCACACACTCTTTGCCTCATTCACATTCATACATAATCTTCTATTATTCTGACTCTTGACATGGTCCATCTCAAATATCTGATTCACTCGATCGTGCCATGCCTTCCTCGGGCGTCCCCGACTTCTTCTACCATTCACATTTGCGTCATATATTCTCCTTACACTCACTCTACATGCCCAAACCACCTGAGGGTCCCTTTCTTGATCTTACTCACTATGCTTACAACAGCCTTACATTCTTTGTGGATCTCCACATTTCTCACACGATCATACATGGTTTTACCACACATACGCCACAGGCATCTCATTTCAACAACATCCAGTATGCTTTCATCCTTCCTCTGCCAGTTCCATGCCTCACTGCCATACATCAAGGTACGTACCAGAACTCCATTGTGGACTATTAAATATAATTTATAGCCAGCAAATTAATTTTATTTGTAACCTTTTAAATACACCGTCAAAGATAAATATGAACATCCACCGTCACGTCGGAAAATATGATATAACTATCACGACTCTCGTGTTAACCCTCCCGCTCAGAAGTGGGGTTATACACGTCCCCCAAACGAGAGATTTTTTCAATATCTGCGTTATTTTTTACATCATATGCCTATCTATAATTTAAGATTTGTGTAATCTTAGAAAAACCATTCGGTAATCGAACTGCATTTAAAAAAATGAATTAAATAATATTATAAAATTCTGTTAATTTTATCAATCATCCATTTTTTTGTCAATCATCAATGTTTCATCAATTTCGTTGATTTTCGCCACTGTAAAGTATCTCTGAAGTCCTCTCCAGAGATATTCTAATTTATTGGTACTGGGGCCAGTATCGCTAGTACTATTATGTGCTCATTAAAATAATTAAAGTTGCTTGAGATCGGTTTTTGACTGTTTATGTTGTTTCATACTTTATAAATATAGATTAAGAGGACTGACGTCATAACTATATCCTAGCCTCAAACAAGCCGCGAGTGCGGCCGGAAAGCACGAATCTTAGTGGAAAGGGCTACAATAATATGTATATTTTTGAGTTACGCTCGATTTCGCAGGCTCTCTTTTACCGTGAGCGAAGATGGGCGATGTCCGGTAAAATGGTAGGTAGTAAGTAACTAATATCCGAGAGTTATCGGAAAGGGGCAAAGGGAATATCAAGCGATACGATCGGTCCGCGATAAATGGGGGATGGTTGTGTCCCCCCTTCGGATCGTACGTGATTTTACCACTATGCAAAGGTTAATAAAATCGAAACTTCTAACTCCAATTTGGGGGATTTACTTTGCTGCGATCCAAAGCCACCTTTCTTGTGGTAATGGACGAACCCAAATAAGTGTCATGGGCAAAATGCTTTGGAACATCAATAGATTCCAAAAATACATTATTTCCAGCGAAGATTATGGCAGGAAAGGCATATTGGATTGCTACCAGGGCATAACAAAAATTCTTTTTGCCAAAATTGGTTACAGAACAAATTATTGTTTCGACATTTGAAGTTAGTCAATAATCGTAGATTGGATGCTTGGCTTCGCAAGGTGTGGATCAATGATTGAAATCAATAAATTCCGTTCAAGACACTAATTTATTAGTTTTTAGAAATATCAGGCGAATAAAGGCCTACCACAGACTCGAACCGTACTGTAAACGGCTTTACATACCTAATGCGTTTGGTCACCAGAAATTCTTAATTAACAATTATTTTATTTTCTATTGTCTATTCTATCTGTTTCTTTTACCTTTTACCCCGATCTCACCAACTAAGACTCTTATGTGGTTGGCAGTTACCACATAAAAAATAGTCAATGTGTAAATAATTAGTATGAGTGAAAGACTTCACTTTCTGACCAAGTGGAGATCACCATTTTTTCCCCAAGACCAAAAACAGCAAACGACATGCGCAGATACTTAGGTAAGCTAAATTACTACCGAAAATTCACAATGATTGTTGGACGCTATAATCGTATAATTACGAATATGTCTCAGCCCCGCGTTAATTTTATCTTGAAAAAATAACGAAATCAATTTAAATTTATTATAAATTTTTCTGAAGGCGGTTGTGACGTCACGCCCGCCAACCTTTCTCGAAGTTCTTTGTCAGAACAAATGTTTTGAGCGTTCGGAAAACTGTAAAAGAAATATTTACATCACACGACTACTATTAGCTTTTTTTACATTAGCTCCACACAGGAGGCAAAAAAATTACCCTCGGGACCTATTTCATCTTTGGGAATGCTGTGTGGAGGGTCTTTTTAAGTTAAAAATGATCAGGAATTTGCGATTTTGGATTGTGATTTTTTTTAATAAAAAATTTGAAAATATTAAAATAATACATTTTAGTGCGACGAACGGAATCAGAAAAATAAAGTACTAAATATTTCACAAATATATATTATATATAACAATATCCCTGCTTTGCGAAAATAATTGTAATTTTGATGCCATCAAAGTAAAATGAAGTCACGCCTTAACGGGTAAAGCACTGTATCAATTATTTATGCCATGCCCAAAACAAGAACAGAATGTTAGCTCAAAATATCAGCCGTTCGGCGAGATCGCGAGCGTGGGAAACTAAACGGGGAAATGGAACGCGAGGAAGTGGCCGTTCTTCTCACGGGCGAGAACCAGAACAGTGAGGCACCTACCTACCTAGACATAACATTTAGGTGGCTACCAAAAAACACACTGGAAACATAACATAGATAATATGCACAAAGTATCGATGCGTTTTTTTTTTAATTTACGGCAGCGCAGCGTTCCAAATTCAAGTGCCTACCTATTACGTTGGGACAGATGGGAATTCGTAGAGGTTACACAAAGTACCTACCCCGATTAAAAATGTGCGAATGATGAAAAATAAATGCATAAAAGAACAATGCGATTTTTGAAGTGAGAACTTCTTTAGCACTGTTGTGATTTCTCCTCACAGTGCGGTGCTTCGTAGCCTCCCCACTTTTGTCTACTTTAGTTTTCTAAGAGTTTCACTTTTACCGCGTGTGAATTGCACACTCTGATTTTTTTCTTCTTGAGGCGCCGTATCCCTGTTCAAAAAGAAGAAGATGGAGAGATACGTAATTACGAATGTTGAAGAGAGTGCGATAATAGTTAAAACGGTAAAATTGAAGCGAAAATTGGGAAACATAGAGCAAAAATCTCTTGGGGGCTGTCTAAACAGCATTTAAAGAAACACTGTGAATTTTTTCATACACATAACTTGTAAAATAACTGAATCAATCATACGGGAAAATAATAATTTTCGAAGTACACTTTACGATTTTTTCGATCGAGGGAATTTCATTTAATTTGCGTTTCGGCACGGGAAATGTATAGATATTATCTTAAAAAATAACATCAATTTTCTTAAGAGCTAAAAAAATTCAAATGTTTAAGGGGGATATGTAAGAAATTGATAGAAATTCGGGTAGCGGCGACATAATTAATAAAAAATTGGGCGTATTTTGTCAGAAGGTAAAAATATTTCAGCTTTGCAATAAAATACAAACAAATGAAAGATTTCTGAATATATTCGAAAACTGTTTTTGAAAGGTGACGACATACGTAATGTTATTAGAAATAAAAATATAATATTTTTGTTATAAAAATTTTGCATGCAAACGTAAGAAATTTAAAAAAATGGCTGAACTTAAGTTTTTTCAAACTAAAATGACTGATATCGAAACAAAATAAGAACACATTTAAAAATAACTAATAAAAAATTCTCAAAGTTAAATTCTTTTTCCAATTTGTCAAACGAAACTTTGGTTTTAAATTTGTCTATGGTTAATTTATTTTGGTCATTTAATTATTTATATGTTTAATTTCTTCTTTCTAATACCGTTGAAATCATATTTATCACCATGACAGAGAGGGAGATACAACGCTTTATATGAGACCTGTGTGGGCTGGGACAAATATGGTCTCCCGAGATTCAAAGTTACAACTATGTACATAATTAATTATCTATCTTTATTTATCTGTTACTGTTCTTTTAATTTGTTAGTTAGTAACACGATGGTTGTGAGTTGGTATGTGAGAAATATTAAGGTGACAAATAATGGTTCTTAAAATAAAGAAACCTCTAATCCACTTTGCGTGTTAAGTACTAAAATGAAACCTTAGAAAATATGGAAATGGGAAAATATATTCAGTAAGTGGGGCATGTTAAATGTTCAAACATTATCCATAATACTCCCCCTTACTAAAAAGTGATTTTAATTTTACGCAACCGATAAACAATCATGTATGTATCGTAAACGCTTGTTTATCAGTGTTTTCAATTTAAATTACGTTTAATTATTTTCAGCACAGGACCACCTAGTGAGGAGGACTAAGAACAAATAGATGAAATATTTATATACATTATCACATCTTGTAATTCTCATCAAAATAATTATGTAATGTAATTAAATAGTCACTAATAAAAAATAAAAATAGTAAGGTCCTAGTCCTACGCAACCGATAAACAACCATTTGTATTTTAAAATTTAAAATTATATAGGTAGGTAGAACAAATATAAACTTTGAAGTAAGGGTTAAAGAACATCTCAGGGCATTAAATGGCAACAGCGAGTCTTGAGTTCGCAGATCATTTAATAAAAAAATAATCATAAATTTGGAAAACCATGGACTTAAAATATTACATACAGGCTATAAGACATCACAGATAAATAATTTAGAGATTTTAGAAATAAGAAAAAATGTTAATAATAAAGCAGACATAATTAATAAGTAGCAATTTTTTTTAAACCCTCTTTTGAACCTTTTCCCACTTAACCGGTCTTTCCCTGCTAATCGCTTTGAAATCCCTAATTGATAAACTTTCCACACTCTTACCCCTCCCCCTCCCTTCTATTCTTTCCTCCCATATGTGATCTATATTTAATTTTTAAGTTTAGTATACGTTTGATCGTGATGAAGTGAACATTGTTCACGAAACATGTTGATTGTGTACAAATAAAGTGATGTAAATAAAGTTATTTGTCTTTTCATTAAAAACCATTTATGTATCGTAAACGCTTGTTTATCAGTTGTATAAATTTAAATTACATTTATTAGGTCCTAGTACACAAACAACATCGCGATCATTGGTCAAATCTCAAATCATTGTAGATGTAGGCACATATAGTTTCGTATCGATCCTCGGTGAACCGGTGGATGCAATTTTTTAAGCCATCAGTTGTTATAATGGTGTGTCTAGTTTGTAGTTGGAAGTAAGATTGTAGAAATATATTATAAGTTTTTACAGCGCCCTCGAGTTTTTACAATTATTTTTACCTTACATCTCTGAATTATGCGTCCCGGAAAATACCGGTCCGAGGCAATTAACCCTTAGATCGGCAACTTCATCTGCTATAGGCAGACTAATAGAACCCAAACGAAAGCCAAATACTAAGTTCGGAGATCGTGCTTTCGGAGTATCTGGGCCTAAGGCTTGGAATAGACTCCCTCCGGAATTAAGATGCATAAAAAGCCCAACAGAGTTTAGGTCCAAACCTCAGAGTAACAATATAGTCCAAACTAAAAACCTACCTTTTCGGGCTCTCGTACCCTTAACTTAATTTAAATATACCTATCTGAGAGTATCATACTTGTATTGCCTATGATATGTCTTAATCACACTTTTCATACTGAATTAAAATTACTCGAATCCTTACACGTCAATCTGTCTCTCGGAAAATCAAATCCTTGTACTACTGCACCGCCCACCATTAAATGTTGCTTTTACTTTCCAAAATGCACTCATTAAAGAATATATTACATATTAATATTAAAATATTTTCAGGATTAAACAACATGTGTTCACAATTATGTCCTCTGCGTGCGAACTCTATCCAAATTTCTTTAAATAGACAATAAACAGTGTTAATTTCAAGCGACCTCCCAGGTAAGTATGGTCCTGTATTAATTCATTTTTAGGCAGCATCGCGTTCATTGGTCAAAATATTGTACATATATTTTCGTATCGGTGATCAATGAACCGGTGTATGCAATTTTTAGACATAAGTTGTTTTTAATTGTTGTGTGGTGATTTTTCACAAAAACGGCGCTATATAAATCGTCCAAATATTATTATTATTATTATTATTTTTCACAAAAACGGCGCCGTACAAATCATTTAAATATTATTATTATCGTGTAAAAATTTAATAAAATAGTAGATTTAAATAATAATGTTATTTGTTGGTAACAGTTTTTCGGATAGTGGAAACAATCAATTATTTAGTGCTGTCTATAATAAGATAAGTCTACAGACACATAAAAAATATAACTATTACACTTGAAACAATCGAGTTTTGGTGCTCAACTTTTATTTTTGATATCCAAATATTTTTTTGGGGTCCTAAAAATTTTGTAATTTGGTGAATACTTAAAATACAAAATAAGTTCACAATGATTTGTTAGACCTAGCAGTTTGTTTGAACACTAGACGTCTCCCTGAAATAAGAATCCAGCGACAATTTTAATTTTTGACATTTGAAATGTCCCCGAAACGGCCAACTCTCAGCCCGTCAGGATTTGGTCACACTTTGCTAAAAATAGAACAACTTTAACTTCGACCGTTAAAATGCAAAAAAAAAAACTCAAAACGGCGTTGAATTCCAAAACTTGTGACAACGTCGAATATGCGAAAAAAAACAAGGCTTAAGATCGCTTGATAAAGCGATAATAATCTTTACTTAGAAGAATATCGCAAAAAACAGTATCAGAAAACATTAAAAAAAAACTGTATTCCATCTAGCATCAAAGTTCTTTATCTAGAATCAAAGAGATCCTGAATGATTGGAGTTCAAGATATGATATGATCTTCAAAGCACTGCAAGAAATGGCACCAGCCTATATATGGAGGCGGGTATAGGTACCGCCGCCCCGGGAACCCTTTATTGGATAACCAACACCTCTGCCACAGGCAGGGCCGGATCTACGAAATCTGGCGCCCTGTGCAGTAGGTACCGATGGCGCCCCCCCCCCCCTACATTTTTATTGTGATTAAAATTTCGTTCACTCTAATAAAATGAAGACATATATTTTTTGTCGGTGCTGGAGAAATTGGAATAAAAATATTCCCAATGGAAACGAGCTTTTTTATGTCATTCTGCCCTTTAATTCTACGTTTTAGATTCTGCGAGCCTGAAAGTTTTTTTTTTAAATTATTATTCTATTCATTGTAATCCGCGGTACTTTTATAACCTCTAACAACCAATAGAAATTTAGTTATAAATTTAAAAATCTAATACGAATATAACCTCAAATTTGTACCTTGCATTTCCCCTGTGTTGAGCGAACAAACACCAAATTGAGCGAACAAACACTAAACACTGACATATGGTATCAACGGCTTACGAAAGACGCTTACACTGACACCGTAAAATAACAAATCCAACATCCAAGAAATCTAATAGATATTAATTATACAATTAACGAACTTCATATAACTGTCAACACGTTCAACCTGCAAATCCTGCAAACCGTGCGATGCTTTTGTTAATGGAATTTACTGAAGATTTCATAAGAAAATGGTCTTTAACTACCTTCTCCTAGAGACTTAAATCGTACAAAATAAAACAATAGCGAGCGTACGGACAACACACTAACAAAAATTGTCAGCATTTTGAAAGGCGCAAGTCGGTTTGTTTGATTTACAGGAACAAAAAAACTGCGCTGTGATTGGTTATTGAATTTGGATCGCACCCATTCGTCGTAAAGGATATATGGAAAAATAGATCTTACGTTTAAACTAAATATATGGAATTTGTAAAATAATTCTGTAACTGACTATAAATTCGTAAGCCGTTGATTTCAACCTGATGCGTGCGCATTCTGTTTCTTTGGAAAGTGTTGCTAGAGCGTAATAATTATTTCGTACTTTGGGTAATTTTTAAACGATTCAGGGAATATTATAACTAAATTTTAATACAATATTTATTTTCTCACGGCCCCCCTTCGGAGTTGGCGCCAGGTTTTTGCACGTTTTTGAACGTATGGCAGATCCGGCGCTGGCCACAGGTCACCCCAAGTGGTTCGCTACGCTGAGTGACTTAGCAGGGATGCCCGGGTTCATAAAGTGAGGTTTGTTTATGTCTTGGCGGCGGATGCGTCTGCCCACCTGCTGCATGGCGGGCCGGACCGATAGGCCTCTTGACCTTTCCAGCGGGATTCTCTCGACCCATTGCCTTGCACCGCAGTTGGAGGGATGGATTCATACGTCCGTCACGTCCGACCCCCCAGATTCCTACCCATTCCTCATCTTTTTCCTTCCCAGAACTTCCTATCCTTCCCTCCCTTAAAAAAATCCTCAATAAAGCACCCCCCCCCCCCCCCCATAAGATGACATGAGGGAAAATATTTTCCTCAGGGCCTCCTGTGTGGAGTTAATGTAAAAAAAAACATTTCCTACAAAACAAGCGAAAGACAGCTTTTACTCAGCAGATCTAGATGTTCCTAGTCGTTTAATCGAACATTCTGTCATATCTTGGTTTAACTTAATGGTTTGGTAATGACCGATATTTATGTGTGTTACTTTTAATAAATTATGAAATTATTAACCCCGATACAGGCGAATAATTACATGCTAAAAACGTATTTAAATTGTGAAAAGGCAATAAATAAAATATCGAATCGTTTACTGTGATCGCTCTTTTCGTGTAAACTTTCCTCAGCTCTTACTAATATCCAAAATATGGCTGAATTTAAACGGGCTTTAAAAACTAAATTATTTAAAAAATCATATCATTCATGAATCTTAACCTCTTTTCAATAATATATCGTAAGTAATAAGCCAAGATTCTCAAGTTTCCGGTAATTGTTTGTTCTGAACGTAAACTGCCTTCTGTTTTTTGTTTTGTCCTGTGCTATAATAGCACCGTGATTGTCTATTATTATTGTCATTTGCTATAACAGCACTGCTATTGTTAATTTTTGATCTCTTGGCATTGTTTGTATATACTGTATATCGGAAGTCCACTAATAAGCACTTTTGTCCATGAAAGCGATTTTTGTGTTAACTAAATGTTTGAAGGTCTATAACTTTATTACTTACTGTAATAATTAAGATCTGTGAACAGTATATATCATAATTTGATTCATTTTGGCCATATTGAAGATAATTAACTATCACGTCGTTTCCCCGCAGGGGTAGGCAGAGAGGACGGACCGCCAAACAACTCGGTCTTGGCACACACTCTTTGTCTCACTCACATTCATACATTCTCTTCCATTATTCAGATTGTTGACATGGCCCGACTCTGTATCTGATTCAATTGATCGTGCCATGTCTTCCTCGGGCGTCCCCGACTTCTTCTACCATTCACATTTGCGTCGTATATTCTTCTTACACTACTTACGTTACGATTATTAATATTAAAGAAATTAATGGACTTTAGTTTTTTCGAATTCAAAGCAAAAAATATCCTATAGACATAGAGACAAACAAACAGTAGTCAATTTAAGTATATTATTATTTGGATAAGTTTTTAGATTTTCACGGCCAAAAGCATTTTCGTTGTTAGTTTTTGGGGTGTTATGCCGTGTTGCGCTACCTCCTACTATAGCCGACGTTTCGGACAGCGTTGCAGTGTCCATCATCAGGGCAGATCCGGTAGATCCGACGATAGTAGGAGGTAGCGCAACACGGCATAACACCCCAAAAACTAACAACGAAAATATTATTATTTGATCAATATTTTGTAAAGACTCGTAAGGAGCACTGTAGGATTATTTTAAAGTTTATTATACCTCGTTAAGTTTACAAGTGAAATAACACAAAACTGGGCTATTACAAATATTATTAAGATTAAAGATAGTCAAAGCGAATACGAAGCAAATCGAATCCACATTAAAAGTACCTACGCTACATTTACAGCTGAACGATAGTAATAACCTGAATAATAGTAATATATTATTTGTAACTATTGCATTGTTGGCGAACAGCTGTTCAATCGACATTCACGCTACCAACGCGCGACCAATGAAATTGAGAATTTGTTGAATGCGAAATTAAAATACATTCCTCCTCCCAAGAAACGGAACAACGGGACAAGCATTACCGAAGATGTCCGTGGAAGTAGAATAATTATTCTCCCCATATAAAAATATAAAGATATTTCGTTTTGATAGTTTGTCAGCTGCAACGAGGCCCCCTTTACAAAGCGATGTATGCAATCCCTAATAAGCAGTGGTGTGTAGTTTAAAATAATAATTATTTTTATTTTTGGATCATTTGTGTGTAAGCGCCAAATTTAATTCCCGGCCTGAACTTGATACGGTCCATTCTCGTACAGGTATAGTCACTGACTGAGCCAACCAGCAACCAGCCAACTGATTTTACAATGCTCGTATGCGAAAAAGAAAAATGCGTAAAACATACGTTTGGGAGGCGGGTATGGGTACACCGCCCCGGGATGAATTTATTGGATAATCAACATCTTTTCCGTTCATGGGTTGAGGTTTACCTAGGTCTAGGTTACGGATGACCTGGACACACTGAACCCCACTCCTACTCATCCCTTATACCATTTTCCTTCCTAGAACTGCCTCTCCTTCCTTTCCTTAAAAAGATCCTCCATACAGCATCCCCAAAGATGACATAAGCCGTGAGGGAAATTATTTTCATCAGAGCCTCTTACGTGCAGCTGTGTAGAGCAATTGAGTACAATTATTCCTAGACGCGGCAGAAGTAAAACCTTCAGAAAACTTAAGTACACAAGAGTGGGGAGGCTACAAAGTACCGCACAAAGAGCAGACCCATAAACTACGAAGCACCGCACAAAGAGCAGACCCATAAACTACGAAGCACCGTATAAAGAGAAGACCGATTCACTCGCAGGCTAAATCCTGTATATTTTTATCTCTTTTTAGTGTCACTCGTTTACGTTTCATCGAGTTTCAAATCCCAACGGTGCGAAAGAAGTTTTCACTTCAAAAATGAATGGAAAATTCAAATATCGATATATTTTAATGTTTCTGACCTCAGGTAGGATTATTTTCAAAAGTTTATAAAATAGATTACGTATTAACACAATGAAATAAAGTAGCGGTTGCTGAATAGCCACAATTTTCCCTTGATCAAAGGGCAACGCACGCCACTGCCAGCTGCTAGTACCTATAATACCTAGTACGGAGCGACTACCTACCGCGGGATGAAACTTATCAACAACACAGGAACGAGATACCTACATAATAATAATAAATATAAAGTGGGATATAAAGCCTCTACTGATAGCTGGTTAAGTAGGTACTGGCCGAATATCTTACTGGCTATATTATATATCAGCAGGAGCAGACAGCTGCTGTCTTCTAGTTTGCGAGGGAAAAATAACGTGCAAAATAAAGCTCGGCTAATTTTATAACGCCATTTTTTTACATTTACCGGCCTCGACCGTATTTTGTCAGAGGGTCAAAATATTTCTGCTTTACAATAAAATCCAAATAAATGGAATATTTCCAAACGTATCCAAAAACTAAAAACTGTTTTAGAAATGTGATAAAATACGATTTCAAATTTTATAATTCGAAATAAACATATAATTTTTTTAATAAAAAATTTTGAATGCAAAAATAAAAAAAGTTTAAAATTAAATTTTAGAAAAAACACAACAAAAAACAACATCACACAAAATCAGACAAATGTATGTATGTATTACAAACGTCTCCGTACTTTTTTTGTCGTTCCATGTTCCATGTAAAAATAATTAATAAAAATTATCCAATAAATTAATATCAAATTGCAATTCGAAACTTTGGTTTCATAAAGGTCTACATTTTACTTTTTTGTGGTAAACCTTTATTTTAATAATTTGAATATAAAGCGTGGTGTTTTCTCTTTCTAACACCGTTTATATCATATATCTCACTATGATAGTAAGGGAGACACAACGATTTCTATGAGGCATATGTGAGTTATTTCGAAAAACTATATTTTACTGTGAAAAAAATATATTTTTGAAGTGAAAACTTTAGCACATTGTGATTTGAAACAAGATGAAACGAAAAATAGCGACATTAAAAAGATACAAACACATAATATATGTATATTATATTATAGGATTTAGCCTGCGAGAGAATGAGATAGATTAGTCGGTCTCATCTTTGTGCGGTGCTTCGTAGCCTCCCACTCTTGTCTACTTTAGTTTTCTGAAGGATTCACTTGCTTTTATTTTTTTAAATAGTGTAAAATATGGTTGTGTAAAGGCGTTGACCAAATAATCTATCTGAACCAATATAATGTACATAGAAAAGAGAGTAGTCCGGCTAGCGGAAATGATGACTTTTCTATAATTTCTCCAGAGAAATTTGCAAAGAAACCATAACAAAACCCGTATAGTGTGAAATCGCGAGCGTTTTCTGTACACAATAAAACAAAAGCAGCCTCAATTCAAACGAGCTAATTGCATTCAAAACAACACTCCGAATCCGAAACACAATATGATCTCATTCAATTCATAAATAAACAACGACTAATAAAAAAATATACAGCTTCTTGGTGTATTTCACGAGTAGCATTTTGTTATGTTTTCGCCATTCATCCAGCAGAATTAATAATGGTTCTGTGCTTGGTTATCCGATCCAGCAAAAAACAACTTTGCATTCTGCCGACCCAAAAATTTGCATCACTGAACATTATTCTCCTGCAGAACGTTACCCGATCTGCCTGACACACGAGTAGTTGAGTGGGAATGGTGATTCACAAAAGGTTAAGATATGAATTACAAAACGAAATGAACTCTGATAAAATGAGGGCAAATGTATGCAGAACATTCTTGAACTATAAAGTTATTCAGTCGATCAAAATGTAGAATCGTAAGATGCATTTGTAGGTTTCAAAACGCGTCTCAATAAAGACTGCGATGGGCTGGACATAATAAGTGGAAAGAATGCCAAATGAAAGGCCAATGAAAATAATGAATAAATGGGTGCCTCAGTGAATTTTTTTATCATTATTTTATCATTAGATCAAAGTCAGAAGCCAGGTCACTCAAATAATGACCAGAAAACACCCTCACACATTCAATGTAATGATGGTGGAGACTGGAGGCTACGCATGACAATAATAGCTAGTGAATAATAAATAAATAAATCTCATTTAGAGATATTCTGATCGGATATGGAAGAATCAAAAGGACAGTTCAGGGCACTGTGTACGAGATCATGTACTACATCCGACTTCCCAACACTTCCCTAGCCAGTTCAAGCTCTGCTAGATGATATGGAATGGCTCCGACTTACTTGTAATCCTAAAATTTCAATTTAACCAATTCACGCCATGTCTTTGGTTGACACCCCTAGGTCAGCAGCGCTACCGGCTCTCGGAAGGTTAAAGGAACCAAATAATAATAATATTTGGACGATTTATATAGCGCCGTTTTTGTGAAAAATCACCTCAAGGGCGATGTACAAACTTACCATACATGCCTAAAATCTAGAAAGACTACAAGCTAGACAAACAATTAAAAACAACTTATGGCTAAAAATGAATTAATACAGGACCATACTTACCTGGGAGGTCGCTTGAAATTAACACTGTTTATTGTCTATTTAAAGAAATTTAGATACAGTTCGCACGCAGAGGACATAATTGTGAACACAAAGCGCACTCCAGATGCTAAGTGCGGTGAGCGTGCTTTCGAAGTGTAAGGGCCCAAAGCCTGGAATAAAATTCATCACAGACGCGACAGAATTTAGAGCTAAACTTAAAACTAAAAATTCGTATTTTCAGGCAATCACATCCATAAAGTCAGAAACCTTTCACCTTTACAGTCTGCGACATTATAAATAACCAAAATGTGTAAAAAATGTAAATAACTATTTATAATTTCGTATTTAAACCTAAGTAGACTTTTTAAGTTTTATCATATTTAAAAAAAACTCAAATTTAAAAAAATAAAAATATTAATTTTTAAAATAAATATCAACTTTAATTTGGCCACTAATCTTCTAACAAATGTAATTAATATCAATAGTAAAAAGTACCTAATGGAAGATAAAATTGCAACTGTAAAATCATATAATGTCCATTGTTTTCTACAAGTTTAAACCATATAATAGAAGTGTGTTTATCTGAAGTTACCTGCCAGGTTAGTATGTTTTCTGTACAATAATTGGATAATTTCTAGAGCGCCGTTTTTGTGAAAAATCACCTCAAGGGAGCTGTCACCGAAAAAAAATTGCATTTATGTCAAAAAATTATCCAATTATTATTGTTATTTTTAGGGACACAGCTTAATAGTATTTCTTTGTTTACGCATTTAAAGAGGTAGTCGCTAGCCACGAGTATTTCTTCGGAGATTTTGGTTTAGAGGTCGCGGTGCAATCTAATTTTGGAAAAGTAAATACGAGATGAATGAACTAAGAAGTAAGCTTGGCTGTTCTGTATCGATCATTCACCAAGGCCCGGTATATCAGTCAGTCCGTATCTTTGCTATGTATGACATACCTCGCTCAAATTTAAGCGGGCTAAATCTGCCGCTTAACGCCAAATGGAATAAGTATAATATCAGTATAAAACTGCATCAGAGCACTCCAGCGGACAGAACGGTCTCTATCAGTCATTTTGAGATTATTTTGTTTTTAAAAAAGTGTCGTTAAAATCCGAAAGATGCCACTAGAAAAATAAATATTATATTATTTATTTCAACATATCACACTATCACCGCGTGGTCGCAACACAGAATTCGGGCGGCTAGGGGTGCTATGCACGTGTCCATACGGCAATGTTTTGAGCAAAAACTACCTGAAGTTATATTTTTTCGTTAATTTTGTAAGCACGGCAAAACTTGGACGTGGCGGTCCTTTACAACGACAAACCAAAGATGTTGTTACTAATGTGATGGAACATTTTAAAAACTTATTCCCGATTAAAAAAATATTTTTGAATAGGTATCGGAAGTGACCGGCATACCTTCTTATATACAAAAATCAATATTTGCTTGTTTGTTCGTGTATTATGCGCTGCCATACCGTTCATCCGATTGCAATTGTTCGATGATTTATTGGACAAAATCCCAACTGCTCCCGCCTGGAGTCAATGAGACTATGGCATTCCTAAATAGGGGTATGTTGTGAGGCTGAAGGTAGCTGGGAGGGGAAGGAGATGGGGAAGAGGAAGGTGGGGAAGATGAAGGTGGGGAAGTACCTAGCTATTTAGTTCTGGTCACCAAACACGGCTAAAGCCATTTCAAGTCTTTGCTATGTATGACATACCTCGCTCAAATTTAAGCGGGCTAAATCTGCCGCTTAACGCCAAATGGAATAGGTATAATATCAGTATAAAACTGCATCAGAGCACTCCAGCGGACAGACCTTTCAATTCTGTTTGGTGGTCTTGGGCGATACTGAGAGTATCTTCCACTATGGAACGTGCCACAAATATGCTATACCTACGGCAAGCGGGCGGTGTGGATTTGATTTTTAATAATAAAATAATAATAATTGGATAATTTATAGAGCGCCGTTTTTGTGAAAAAACACCTCAAGGGCGCTGTACAATTTATTGAGAATTCTTAGGTTCTATCTAATTTTAATATTTACAAATGGATACAGAAAAATACTTACCTGCAGGTCACTTCCGATAAACACATTAATTAGAAAGTTTGTGCTAGGAGAAGATACGGCTTTGCACGTGGAGGACATTATATTTAAAACACTGGACATTGCACGATTTTACATTTGCTACCCCCATCACTATACCGTCAACTTTTCCGCCTACCGAGATACTGCAGTGCTACGGAAATGTTCCTGGAGGGACGAGTGCACACTTTCCGAGCACTTCTCCGCCACCGCATGGGAAGTTTATGGCGCAGACTACGCCAATTGAAGAATGCAATCATCACCGCCATGACTACCTGGTTGGAGTCCCCCCTGATGACCCTCTGGAGACGGGAGACGATGAAATACCCTCCGTAAACAGCTGCATGAATTAATTTTACTGTTTATTATTATTTTTCTCATGTTTTACATGCTTATTCGTTTTTTTTTTAAATTTATTTATATGTTGTTATTTACTTTATTTTTAACATTAACCCATTTTTTTGTTTCAAAATATGGAATGTATTGCATTGCACTTCCCCTGCATACATTCTGAAATAAACTTTTTACGGTGCATGCAAATCTACAGTTTTATGCCGAGGTTGATGAAATTTTGCACATGTGACCTTCAAAATAAGAGGAAGGTCACTATCTACATTTGATTTCGAAAACTCTGTGTAAAGCCCGGGCACCGCCGGGGACCTCAGCTATAAACTTGTAAATTAAACTCGCATAAAAATAAACTGCGGCCGTTTTAGAAAGATCGCGTTCATAAATAGCAATTTCCCGGTGCATACGTAGAGATGTCCCGATGAAGATGACATTAGATAGCACAGATATACCACTAATGTAGACAGTAGATTAGATTTTCAAAGAAAATAGAAACACATTCCTCTATTAAATACACACATACTATTAGTAACATCTACGTTTTCATCTAGGCGGTGCTAAGCTCGACATTCCAACCAAGCCGAGCTTATAATCAACTGATAAACTTGGCCTAAAATATGAGAGGAAATTCATACGCTTTACAACGTCTAGGTACTAGGTAAGTGACCTGACATGGCGGGAACAGACCCACACGGAGAGAATGAATAAAAAATTGGGCAGATGAGATGTTTGGAAACAAACACATACAAAATTATAGCGCCAATGAACGTCTCAAGTAAGCCATTACACGTCGGCTATTTTGAAAACGTTTACTTAAGCTTTAGAAGCTGCAATCAAAATACATCAGGATGATCAGGATAGTTAGTTGCCTGATCTACAACTATCAAATTATTTATTACGAGTGAACCCAAGAAAAACTCTTATCCTTACCCTCCTTATCCTCATCCCTATCCCTATCCCTATCCCTATCCCTATCCCTATCCCTATCCCTATCCCTATCCCTATCCCTATCCCTATCCCTATCCCTATCCCTATCCCTATCCCTATCCCTATCCCTATCCCTATCCCTATCCCTATCCCTATCCCTATCCCTATCCCTATCCCTATCCCTATCCCTATCCCTATCCCTATCCCTATCCCTATCCCTATCCCTATCCCTATCCCTATCCCTATCCCTATCCCTATCCCTATCCCTATCCCTATCCCTATCCCTATCCCTATCCCTATCCCTATCCCTATCCCTATCCTTATCCTTATCCTTATCCTTATCCTTATCCTTATCCTTATCCTTATCCTTATCCTTATCCTTATCCTTATCCTTATCCTTATCCTTATCCTTATCCTTATCCTTATCCTTATCCTTATCCTTATCCTTATCCTTATCCTTATCCTTATCACTCCACAGCCTATATATATCCTTATCACAGCCATTTCAGGAAACTTTCCTAATCTGAACCTGGTCTTACACCAGGACGATACTTTGGATGAAACATTCACACGTATTTCGTGGGTGTTGGGACACACGAAATACGTGTGACTGTTTCCTCCCAAGTAATATGTAAGAATGAGCTGCAGTATCATAGTGAAAAGCAACGTATATTTATTGCCTTTTTTGCCGTCACGGTACCGTTACCGTGAATCGTCACGGTAAATATAAAAGCGTTTAATGACTTTGAAAAATAGTTGGTTAATTTGTTTCCTTTCTAGCTGCCTGCGCAGATAAGTAGTATACGAAGCTGGGTGTAGGCGTAGTTTGATTGAATATGAGCATGTTGCCTCGTATACTGTAGTAGCTGAAAGTTGAACATCCATATAATATCAGCATCACCTCACGGAAGTGGTGTATGAAGGATTGTACAGTGTACACTATGTTTCACAGGGTTTCCCAAACTGTTTACCGCAGAACACCAGTGTTCCGCTGAACCCGAATAGGGGTTCCGCGACAATTTATCGGAAGAATTTCATCTAATATAATATACACATCTTTATATTTCCACACTACTGATATTATTCACAAGAAATTAATATTTGTACTATGTATATTTTTCACAATAGTTCTTAAGTTAGGTACTAGACTCCTCCAAGTCGAGAGAGACTAAGCTTTATGGAAGTTGAAAGGGCGGTATATGTTACACATCAATCTGCCTCTTGACGAATCACAGTTAGGAAGATCAAATCCTTGTACTACTGCACCGCCCACCATTAAATGTTGCTTTTACTTTCCAAAATACACTCATTAAAGAATATTACACCTTCTTCTTCTTTGTGTGCCCTATCAATTCCCCCCGACGTTGGCTATTACTCTTGAAAAGGTCTCTCTGTCTTGCGCTGCCCGGAATAGCTCCTATACACTTCTAATGCCGGTCCACTCTCGTATATTTCGCAGCCAAGACATTTGTCTCCTACCAGGCCCTCGGCGAACCTCTATCTTGCCTTTCAATATTAAATGGAGCAAGTGATACTTCTCCCCTCGAAGTATATGACCCAGATATTAAATTTTCTTGATTTTTATTAATGTAAGCAATTCCCTATATGCTATAGCCCGCCTGAGAATTTCTGTTCATGTCGGTCTACGGGACCTTGAGCATTCTCCGGTGAAGCCACATTTCGAAAGCCTCTAAACCTGTTCATGGTATTTATTTTCAAGGTCCATGTTTCACAGCCATACAGCAAGACCGACCACACATAACATTTTAGCATTCTCTGCCTTAGTTTTAAGCATAATAATAAAACATATTAATATTAAAATATTCTTCAGGATTAAATAACATGTGTTCACGATTATGTCCTCGGCGTGCGAAATCTATCTAAATTTCTTTAAATAGACAATAAACAGTGTTAATTTCAAGCAACTTCCCAGGTAAGTAAGGTCCTGTATTCATTCATTTAATTGGTAAAAACATTGTAAACATATTTTCGTATCGGTGATCAATTAACCGGTGTATGAAATTTTTAGCCATAAGTTGTTTTTAATTGTTTGTCTAGCTAGTAATTTTTCTAGATTTTAGACATGTATTATACAGTTGTACAGCGCCCTTGAGGTGATTTTTCACAAAAAGGGCGCAATATAAATCGTTCAAATATTATTATTATTATGCTGTTATCGCAGTAAATCTTCATTTTACATACAAAAAAAATCTCTATAAATGTATTACTGTGCTGTATAATACTGTGATAAAATGTCTGTCATGAAATCTGTGCAATGTGCAATAATAATAATAATAACAGGATAACGGATCTGCATGTGTTTCGCGAAATTTCTGTTCGCAAGGAACTCAACCATATTTTTTTCGAAATCGACTTTACCTGGAAGTAAAATAATGTAAAAACCAATCAGCCTTACTATGGACATCCT
The DNA here is from genome assembly GCA_917563855.2 of Limnephilus lunatus. Lineage (NCBI taxonomy): Eukaryota > Metazoa > Arthropoda > Insecta > Trichoptera > Limnephilidae > Limnephilus > Limnephilus lunatus. The sequence goes on from OU830599.1 coordinate 5,661,103, forward strand.
TGTTAGCAATCAGTCGAACTTTAAATGCGCATGGTGCCGTAAATGTTTGTGAAAAAATTACAATTTTGGATTTCATCAGTTCGATCTAATCACTTTGATTATTTTCCTGCCTTACAAGAATGTTTGAAAGAATTAAATTTTAAAGTAGATGAAGAGGTTTCAAAAGAATTTTTAGAACACCTACATATTTAACTTAAAAACAATTCTTTTGCAATATTTTCCGAAAGCTAGTAAGGACGATTCCTGGTTTCAGAATCCATTTTTCGTGACGGCTAAACCAGTAAGAGGTCATCCATTATAATCAGGTGATGTTTTTTTAGCAACTTTTTGTGCGTTTAATGAAAAATAAATACACGTGATATCTCATTATACCCGGGGGGGGGCTCGTGATGTTTCATGATTTTTTTCCGACTCCCCCCCCCCCTTTCGAGCCTCACGTGATTAATGGACGACCCCTAAGTGAGTATGAAAATCTAATTGATTTAATTAGTTACTCTGACTTGAAACAAAAATACAAAGATCACCCTTTAAATGATTTATGGGCGAGTTTGTCAGAAGAGTACCCCAAGTTATCAAAAAAGCTATTAGTTTTTGACTTCCGTTTTCTACAACCTATTTATGGGGAGCAGGATTTTCTAATTATGTTGTAACGAAGTCAATGTGCAGGAACAGGCTCGAAGTCACACCAAATATTAGAATCCAACTTACACAATATTGTGCATGTTATCAAAAAGATATACAATTCACGGACTCATCCTGATATACTGACCGTCAAAGTCATTAGGTGCTTTATTTATTCCATTTTTTTTATTTATATTATATAATGTATTTTGTTTACAAACTTAATAAATAATGCGTTTTAAAACATTTTTTTTTAATTTTTACTATTAGGAATTAGCCAACCCAAAAAAATAAGCCAAGTGTTCCTTTAAAATTTACGGGTTTGCAAAGTGTTCCATTTCAGAAAAAGTTTGGGAAACCCTGATGTACAGCATCCGTTCATCCGCTCATCTGCTGGTCCCGCGGCGTGCGACAGACCGTCACCGCTACCGATTCTATCATCCAGTGACATCCCGTGCAGAGAGAGAGAGAGAGAGTGCAGAGGACTGATGAACTTACTAACTGTAAACCGTACAGCATGTTGAATGAAGGAACATTATGACACTATACTAAACTAATTAATCGTTGAAAGTACTGGCAGAAACAAGCGCGTCCATAATTTTCGCTAAGATAATATTTTTTTGTGATATTTGAAGTGAAAACTTGTTTAGCACCGTTGCGATTTGAAACTCGATGAAACTAATAAGCGACACTAAAAAGAGACAAACTATAGTATTAGGAAGTCTATAGCGAGAAATGAGATAGAATAATCGGTCTCCTCTTTGTGCGGTGCTTCGTAGCTTACACACTCTTGTCTATCATCGAAAAAGTCACCGGAGACCAAAATTTCATCATTTTTTTTTTACTAATAATAATAATAATAACGTAATATTTGTATAGCGCAGTTTTGTGTCATTTCACTTCAAGTGCGCTTAACTATAATAAATTTAAAAATAATCCTACAGTGCTCCTTACGAGATCATCACAAAATATTTATAAAATTATACCTATGAAATAAAGAATATACAGTATTTACAAAACAATGACAAGAGAACAAAGATTAACAAAACAGTGCTGTTATAGCACAGAGGAAAATAATAATATACAATAACAGTGTTATTGTAGCATAGGACAAAACAAGAACTTTTAAACTAAAATATAATACACTAACTTCTTACAAAAAAATTCAGATATTAAACATAAAAGTACAATTAGGAGGAAACCGAAACCAAACGATTACCGGATAGGTACTTGAGAACATGACTTATTACTTGTATTGAAAAGATGTTAGGATTCATGAATGGTACGATTTTTTAAATAATTTTGTTTTTAAAACCCGTTTAAATTCTGCCAAATTCTGGATATTTTACTTCAAATAATGTCAGGAATCACTGGTAAAAAGTAAATTAAGTAGGTCTCTCAACACCCTGCATAGTATTTATATATTTTGTGAAGTAAAAACCATGCATGGTGTTGTGTAAATTTCATTATTTAATATTTAGACAAAAGTGCTTTTAAAACTATTTTTTTTGTGGCTGGCTGCTAAGTATAACCTCGTTTAATTGTTCTGTAAATAAAATTGATGAAACATCCAAATTCTATGCAACCCGTACTTGGTAAATTAATATTTTTAAGATGAAATAACCAGACAAAACCGGAAAAATGTCATTTAAAAAAAATATTAGACGCATCGACTCTTTTCTACAAAAAAATTATAAATTGATTTCCAAAGACTGTTCTTTTATCTAGTAAAGCTATGTTTTAAATTTTGAGAAAGTATGTTTATTTTTAGTACAATAAGGTTTTACCGTAGGTCGTTGGCAGATTTGTTAAATTTTCAAACAAAATTTTGTATTATATAGGTACAACACACATTTCAAATCATATTATCATGCAGTAAAATAAATCAATAAATTATATGGGAAAGCTATGTTTCAGAACTTTAATTTTTGACTAAAATACTTATACCAGTTTGTCTAATTTACGGTCTTACAAACTAATATATTTAACATATTTTTACATTCTTATTTTGCTTAGACATTATTGAAAAATTATAAATACTTATGATCAAAAAATAATCACAAAAAATATATAATTTTAATAGTTTTATCATCATGCCTTTTAGCATTTTTGAATGTAGCAAATTTTGAATGAAATAAAATCGATATTAAGTTATTATTTTAAAAAGCTGGTATGGAGAATAATTAATCTTTCTCATTGGAACCGCCCCGTACGATCGTAAGAACATCTTTCGACGAAATATGAATTGCCCTTAAATATCATTTTAAAAGTTTGTAGAGTAGGTTCCAATAATTTAAATCGTTTAATTTACATAGGAATGCATATGGAACATCGTTTTCACGTAAGTTACCTTATTTGGTGGTGAATAACAGCCTAACGGTAATATGAGTACAAGTTGTCTAGATGCGCCCACGTGCATTGTGGCATTACTGTATAAATAAAATAATATGAATCAACAATACACATCACATAATTTTGAAATCGACCAGTTGAATCTGGTTGAATAACTAAGCACATGTCGTTTCCGCAGGGGTAGGCAGAGAGGACGGGCCACCAAACGACTCGGTTTTAGCACACACACCTTGCCTCATTCTAATTCATACATCGCGGCATCGTCTGTATCTGGCTGTTTTCTGCTAAATATTTTTTGAGAAATGGCCACATGAAAGTGCTGTGAACAGTTTGTGCAGATGTTTTTAATGGCCTTTTTAGGCGATCAACAAATATTTCGGAAGGCGATTAGGTACTATAATTTTTTGTATGGAAGCGGCCCGCCTGGTTTTAGTAGAACATATAATTATTGACCTTACTCCGTCGGATCACATCTACACTATCTTAACAAGCGGATTGCAATCTTTAGAGCAAAGGCGTCAGGTAGGTATGCTGACCCTGTTCTACCGGTACTACAACGGAAGATGCTCCGAGGAAGTAGCGTTATTGATTCTTTTCCGGTGCGTAGTCAGGAAACACGTCAAACGCGCGCCCAACTTATGTACACTGATGACATTTGTCACATAACATAGGCTCGCTTCTACGACTTGTTCTTGAGTTAAACAGGAACGATTTGCCGGCTTCTGTGTTTCCTACAACGTGGGTCTCTCCAAGACACATTTTCACTCCTTCCAAGATGACATAGGCCCTGAGGGAAATTATTTTCCTCAGGGCATCCTATGTCTAGCCAATTTTAAAAAAAAAACTACCAACTACTAATGCCGGAAACTTTCTGCGTAATCTCAAAGATCAAATACACGACCACTAAACCTAGTTGAGAACCCCTGGAATAGCGGAAATTCGTTGAACACTCAGAGTAACTTGAACATCGAGTTTTCAAGACAAGACAATATAAAACTAGCTGGTTCCCGGCATGCGTTGCAATGCCATATTCAAATAAATACATTGTTTCTCCCTGAATCACCTTTCCCGTGCGTCCCCTTCCTAGCTTTATAAATTATAGCCTATATGTTATTCTGATGTATGAGCTATATTATTGTAAAGTTTCATTAAAATCCATTAAGTAGTTTTTTCGTGAAAGAGTAACAACAAACACACATACATTCATACAAACTTTCGCTTTATAATATTACTAAGATTATTTGAATATAATTCCAGGCTATTTAGGGCTGTATATTATGCTTCAGAAATCGAAAAAAGGTTATCGATCACTTCCTAAGTCGGTATTGTTATAATGGCAGAAGTTCCCATGAAAGTCCTAGGGCCCTGCACCATCCCTACGGTAGGAATGAAGGGATGGGTCTCCCCATAACACTGCCTACATTGTAAAGCTTGTACCTAGAAGTTACCTACCGCTTCCCCAACATTATAAAATACAAAGAACTGTGAAAAAAATAATCCTTCCGTTAAAAACTCCCCGTGATTACTTATTCTAAGTGTTGTAGTGCTTCCATAACAATCATTCCATTATTATTTACCGTAAATACAAAACGAGTAAAAATTGTTCAGCACACTTGAGGTGATTTATCACAAAAACGGCTCTATAAAAATGATATTATAAATAAAAATAAATTATATTTTTACAAACCGGTCTCTTCCACGATTTTAAAACTAATTTTATTATTGAAGAATTGAAAAATATGTAAAAAAAAAAAGTTTTTTATATTATTTTTTTGATAATGCAATGTATTTTTCAAAACTCCGTACATCCTCGGGTAAGCACATGGTGTTGCGAGCTGAAAATGGTTACTTTTGTAACTGTGATTTTTGGCTGCTTCAGATATTAAAAAAAAGATTTTCGGATTTGTATTTGGGATTAGAGTGATTTGACGAATATTACACTTTTCTTAATTTAATTTTATAAATGTGTAGGTTGTCCTTTACGGACTCTGGAAGTTTAGGAAGTCAAGAATAATATTTTTTTTTTCTTAGTAGGCTTTATTTAATTATTACAAACATAAACGGAAGCATATTTAGGTACCTGAAATTATCAATAATTATATATCTTTATTTAGTTATTTACAATGTCGAGGAGTGGGAAAAGTTTCCTACTTTTATATATAGAAGTATATCGATGCATTAGCGCAATGTTATATGAAATAATGTATATCATTCTGCAAAGTGTCTGCAAGTGACTTTAGGTAGATACTAACCGGCTACATAGCTTACGTAGGTAAGTATGTAAATTAGATTTACAACTCGCAACTTGTACCGTTTATGGACATGAAGATTTTAAGATGAAAAACAGAAGATTATAATTATAATTTATAATGAATAATAAACGATAAGAAGGAACCATTGATTTTTTTAAATATTATGTAGGTATATAGGTTATAGGTATACCACAAAGTAATCTAATCACACTATGATCTCGTTTTGAAAGCTTTTCGCTTAAAAATTAAACAAATCTACAAAAAAGGAGTAAAAACACACTCACACAAATTTAATATATATAATAATTGTTTTGTTAAAAAATAAAGATAAAAATTATGGGTTAGTAATTTAGAAAGAAATACATTCGATTCCTAAATATTACCACAACTAAATACACTACTATAACCAAATTTCACCCTTTACCAATAAATACAACTAAACATAATTGCGTAATGTAATAGGGTATTTTAACTGTTTTTTTATTCTAGAAAAAAAGTAAATTACGATAAAGAAGGTATTTTTATTTACGAACAATTTTCGATTTGCCGCCAAAACGATATGTTAATTAATTTGTTCAGTGAATTCGGCAACGTAGCCAGTTGGAACCGTTTCGGAAAGTGCGATTTTTCAAATCAATAATTTTGAATGAAAATACTTAAATTATACATTTTTCGTATAATGATCCCAATCACAAAAATAAATTTTAAGGGCTAGTTGTTTTTCAGAGAATTTGAACAATTCATCAAATTTCAAAGTTAATTTTACTTGTGTAAAAGTTCTATTCAAGTTTTGTTATTATTTCAGTTATGTGAAACACCTGACAGACAAAATTAAACAAAAATTGTATAATAATGGAACTTGAATAAAACCTTCAAAGAAATTGAAAATTAACTTCGAAATTTGATGAATTGTTCAAATTTCAAAGTTAATTTTGTTTGTATAAAAGATTCAAGTTCTGTTATTGTATCAGTTATGTGCAACAACCGACCAAAAATAATATTATAAAAAATAAAATAAAAAATAAAATTAGCCTTTATTGCTGTTAAACTTATAAACATTTATCCAATCTAATTAATCTTTTTTTTTTAATATTATTCTAAATTTTCAGCGTTCGGGTCATTATTTTTAGAAACAGCTTGTCTTTCGACATAGGCCTCTTCTAAAAATTTCCATTTTACTCTATCCTTTGCAACTCTGATGCATTCCGGAAAATCCAAGTCCATCTTTTTAATTCCTTTTTCTTGTAGAAGCTGTTGAGAATGCTAAGTTTGTTTGTTAAAACGAATGTGACCATCCTTGCACCATTTTTACATATTTTGCCGTGTCCACATTAAATTTGCCAATCATGTATTCTTCTCCATTATCGCATGTTCCAATCTGGCCGTTAAAATCTCCCATTACAATGATATAATAATAGAATAATAGAAAAAAATATATATAATAATATAACTTGAATAAATCCTTCACAGAACTTGAAAATTAACATTGAAATTTTATGAATTTTTAAAATTTTGTTAAACACCCCCGTCCTAAATCTTCCACACATTTTAAAGGTATTCATATAATAGTTCGTGAAAATACCCCATTTGCAATTTATTTGTAATATTTTCAGAGAAAGTACCATTAACTTGGTGTTAAAATAAATTATTCAATAATGTACATATTACACAAAATTCAAGCATACAAGAATGTGCTAAGCACTTACTTCATGAACAATAAATTAATAATTATAATTGCAATAACTGGCGGATTCTTAAACATGACTAAATCTGTCAGACATACCTTGGATTTGGAAGACTGGTTTATTGGACTTGGTTCAGTACTTTCTGGCTAAGTGTCATTAAAAAAAATAATGCATGCAGTTATAAGTTATAAGTCCTTATTTGGTCGAAGATTATAATAAGTAGATAAAATTAATAGGGGATTTAATAATATTTTAATATGTGTTAAGGGACACACTTGACTTACTTTAGTGATTCCTGACATTATTGGGAATAAAAATGAAAATGTAATTTTGATCTCTTTATGGTGTATTTTTTATGTTTATTTTTTTCAACTAAAAACATTAAAAAATCAGTAGATGTTTGACAGTTTGGGGTGAGGTGTGGGGTGGTTGGTTACTCGAAAAAAGTAAGTTTTAAATTTTAGTTAATTTTGAAGAAAATTAAAAAAAAAGATACCAATAAAGTCACCGGAGACCAAAATTTCATTTACATTTTTTACTCCAAATAATTTAATGAATCGCTGGTTAAAATACGCGACTATTTGGTACAGTGCGATTTCACCCCGCGACAAAATAACCCTCAACATAATATCCCAAGAACAAAATATCCTACGGACAAAACATCCTCCAACAAAATATCTACTAAAACCTAACCTAACCTAACCTTATTTTATATTTTACTATTTTTAAACAATAATTTATTGTCTTACAGGATGTCTGTATTATTTTTGTCCTTGGGATAGGTTGTCGAGGATATTTTTTCGGGGGGTATTTTGTCGCGGGATGAAAAGTCGTGGAACCGATTTATTTTGACCAGTAAACATGAAAAAGCTTGGTTTTTGAAGATAAATTGTCTCATTATTATCTCAAGGTGCTGGAAGAAGATTAAATAATATATGTATTATTATACGAGGACTTACCAACTGCAGGAAGAGTTTCTCGTGTCGCGACATCTCCAAGGAATCATGCAGCCCCTTCAGAACTTAGAAGCGCAAAGGAATACGTCGTCCTTTCAATATGACTATGTTGTTACCAAATCCACCAAAACCACCGCAGTGTAAATACTAATTTAAATATCCTTCCCAATGGCACACAATTTTATCATGCAAAAGTTATTGTAATTAAATTAAATGTTAGTAAAAAGTAATGGATTTACTATTAGCAGAGTTCATGCAATTTTTTAATTGTTAGTAATTATCTAATGTTTTGAAAGTTTAAGCACTTGATTTGTTTTTATTTAGTTTGTATTCACAACCATAACATGCTCACAGGACAACCTGAAAATGGAAAATATTAATAGTTTAGTGAAAATAAATAAAAAGGATTTAGATATACTATACATCTGTTATGAAAAATGTTCAGTAGATTTTAATAAATCGATGACAACTAGTTGAGACGGTTGCTTCACAGGTATTCGAATGTAACATTGCCATCGAATGCCGATTTTATAAGGACGGTTGTTTCAAAAATTTTGAAAAATCATCAAAAATTTTAAAGTTAAATTTCATGTTCTGTGTAAGTTCTATTCAACTTCAGATATTATATCGTCATGGGCCAGTTGCTTCATATAACTTAAATACCTACTCACAGGATTTGAATAGAACTTTCACAGGACGCGTAAATTAACATTTGATGATTTATCTTTTTTTTAAACAACTCCATCATAATTCCATCTCAACTTTTGAAAAAAAAAAAATCAGCAGAAGAGGTTAATTATTATCGTGTCGTTAAGTTTGTCATCTAATTACAATCGAGAGAAAGCTCAAACACACTTAGCATAGACGTTTAACGGGGACTTTCAAATGTAGACTTTCAAAATGGCCATGTTACGTTGATGACAATGTTACATTTGAATTTCTCTGAAACAACTCACCCTTAATCATGCATGTATAAAGATTAATGATGAATATAGTATTCTCGCTGAAATCTCCATTGTAACCACTAAACAGGTATGTAAAAATCAATGGTAACCATTATCTCTGAACATGCGTCGTTTACGAGAAAAGGGAAAAGGTAGGTAACAATGATGCTATCAGCGGTGGGCCTATGATACTAACGATAGGTTTGCGAAATAAAGAAAATAATTAATAATAATAATGCAGTATTTATAATATGTACATAATACGCAATTGAATTAACCGTAAATATAGCTATGGATGCAGTAGGCAGGTATGTGTAGTAATGAACATTTTTGAAACATAACTAGAGTAGAATATTATAATACCTACTAATAAACAAGATACCTATAGAATAGAGTATGAATAAAACAATATAATATCATAGAGATATATAATATAGCAATGTATAATATGTAAAATTTTACGCTGCATCGCGTTCATTGGTAAAATCATTGTACTTACACCTCTATGTTGTACTTATAGTTTCGTATCAGTGACCGATGAACCCGTAGATGAAATTTTTAGCCATACATAGTGTTTTATTTAGTTTGTAATTAGAATATTGTAGACATAATATATTGAAAGTTTGAACAGCGCCCTTGAGGTGATTTTTCACCAAAACGGCGCTATACAAATCATTTAAATATTATTATAATTAAAAATTCATGTACATCATTAACATCCAACATTATAAAAGAGAAAGGGGCCTTAATGTCCAAATGTCGGAATGCAAATATTTCAAAAGACAAAAGTAATATTGTACTAACAACTTTCTTTTAATTTTAGCTCGAGCATTTAGCGACACCCTAACTGCTCGTAGTCATCCATTCAAAATTCGCAGGCGGGGAATTTCAGTCCTCAAGTGTGGGATAGGGCGTATTCTGCTACGATTATATTTAACATTTTATTAACTGCATGGTTATGTATAAAGATAGAGCATAAAATTATCGAAGAATAAAATGAATGTAAATAGGTTACGTATTAGGGACATGACAGGACTTTGAATTGAGTAAAAGAATGGGCAATAAGAATTGTAATTAGTAATTATTACGATGATTATGAAATGGTCTAAACCTATGCAATGAATCATCGCACTCAGTGCACGCAAAGGACACTCATTTTAAAGTGAAAACCTTTTTTGCACCGTTGTGATTTGAAACTCGATAAAACGAAGAAAGGCGACACTGAAAAGAGACAAACACATACATTTATAGGATTTAGCCTGTGAGAGAATGAAATAGTATAATCGGTCTCCTCTTTGTGTGGTGCTTTGTAGCCTTCCCACTCTTGTCTACTTTAGTTTTCTGAAGGTTTCACTTCTACCTCGTGTTACTTGCGCACTCAATTTTTTCTTATTGCATTTATCAACTCTAGTTTAACTAGTTAGTTAAACTTTTGATAAATTATCGAAAAAATATTTAAAACTCGTATTATTAGATTAAAAGAGATGTTATAAATATTTGTATTTATGACGGTGGCCTCCGTGATCGAGGGGTAAGGCTCTTGACTCGCAATCCGAATAAAATAATGTTTATTTAATTAATTTGTGTTATTTCATTTAAAATAATATGTAGTATATTTGCGGCATGTTCTAGAGTGGAAGATACTCTCTGTATGGCTCTGGTGTAAAACCACCATTTAGAATCGAAACGTTGCTTGAAATGACGTTAGCCGTGTTTGGTGATCGGATCTGAATAACCAGATACTTCCCCACCTTCCTCTTACCCATCTCTTTCCCCTCCCCACTACCTTCAGCCTCATAACATACCCCAATTGGGAATGCCATAGTCTCATTGGCTCCAGACGGGAGCAGCTGGGACTCTTGTGAGGTATTCACGTAAAAAAATTAGAATGTACGCGCTGTGAAAAGTTGACGATTTTTTGCCTTTTCATGCATGTACTTAATTAGGAACAAGTCATTTATTATTTAACAGAATACCCCTGAGAGTTTCATAAAGCAAAGTCTAGGAGACAGGGTAGAAAAGGGGAGTAGGATAATAGATAAAAAGTCGTCTGCTTGCTTTGGGTTCTTTGGGGTACGAAAATATGATCCCTTCGCCTGAAAATAGGCTCAGCTCACTAAATCACGGCCCCACAAAGTGGGCCGACGGAACCAAACCCTGAATACTGGGAACTACGACTCGGGACGAATCTATGTTCTACCAACCAATCCCTTTTACCTTTGTCTTCGTGGCTTGGGGTCTGTATTTATAACTGACCAAAATAATACTGGGAAGGGAATATCTATTACGGTTAATATGTGTTCGGGCCATATTTTAGGCTGAATTTTTCTGTGTATGGAGAGTGCCGAGAGATAAATAAAATTAATAAACCTTATTTCCCCCGTTTCAAGGTCATCAGCTCTTTTTATTAATGTTGTTATCTCCAGTAGGGATCTTAGACGCATAATGAATTACTTTATTTTCAAACATACCTATGCGTGACCTCATTTTTTTTTTTTTTAAATTTTATTTTAGTAATTTGTACGTTTAAGGTTACAAATTTCTAATTAATTATAATATTTCATATGCAGCTAATTAATTATAATATTTCAAATTCACTATATTTTTTTCTTGTTTTATGTAGCTCCTACGATATATCTTGAACTTTTCAATTGGTGAGAGTTTCTGGTAGTGTGTTATACCTATAACTTAATTCCTTTGTACAGCAAACTGTTTTGCGTATTCGTTTTGTCCTTTTTGTTTAATCTTATTTCCTTGCACGTCCTTGTGTACCTAATGTCTGAAAAATGTATATTTGTTTTTCAAATATGTTCCATTATTTTAAAAACAATATTATTATTATCATATCAACAATAATCTATACCTGTGACTAGTTCATATTAACTTGCTCCGTAGTAAAGTGTATTTTAAAAACTATAACGCTCAAATTAAATAGTTACTTGGAGTATTACGTGTTAGTACTACAAAGTTCTAAAGTATTTTTATAACATCCGAGCGATTTAAAGTTTCTTCCTAATTTAATCAGCAAAACTATTATAATACAATTTGCTTTAACGCGGGTAGTACGAAAAATTCAAGATGCATTGCCGAGTGTGCTCAGTAACTATACTTACAGGTGAGCTAAAATTCACATGCGCCGCATGCAAAGGCACATTTCATTTAGCTTGCGGAGGTATTGTCGAGAATACATACCGTAGACTCAATCAAGAACGGCGATCTCAACAAATGTGTAAGCAATGCAATTCAGCGACACCCGGCGCTACTAGCCCACTGCAGACAAACAGTGATACTGAACCTTTGGTGCAGAGTAAAAAAGTTACTGATACTAGTTCAGCGCCCGCCGTTCAGATACCGACAAATCTAAAAGATATTCAAGATCTAGTCATGAACAAGACATCTAATCTGGAAAAAAAACAAAATGATATTCTAGACCAAAATAACAAAATACTTGAAAGTATTCAATTTATGAGTTCTCAATATGAGGATTTCATGGCTAAAATCCGTGATATCGAACTAAAGAATGATGAACTCACTAAAAAGAACTCAACCTTGGAAGCTAGGATTTATGTCTTGGAAAAATGTGTGGACATGCAGGAAAGGGAACTCAAAGCGAACAACATAGAAATAAGAGGCATTCCTGAAATCAAAGGAGAAAACCTGCAAGACGTTTTATTCAATATCTGCAAAACAACAAAGTCCTCCACTGATACAAAGGACATTGATGCCATTCATCGCGCAGCAAAAAAAAACAACAATAGTCATCCGAGAGAAATCATTGTTAAATTCAAAACGAACATAGCAAGAGAACACCTGTTAACAGACGTAAAAACTTTCAACAGAAACAAACAGAATCTAGAAGACAAATTGAACACCTCAAACATCGGTATAGCTGGTTCCTGCTCGCCAATCTTCATTTCAGAAGAACTAACATTTCGCGGTAAACAGCTGTGGTACAAGACACGAACAGCGGCGAAGGAAAAACAATATCGCTTTGCTTGGATTAAACGGGGGCAGATTTATCTTCGTAAAAACGAGGGAACTAATGCCATTATTATCTCAGACGAAAGCAAATTGGCTGCGCTTTGATAAATTTGAATTAATGGCTATTCTTTCGAGGTATGTCTTGACCCGTGCTTTTATGTCTCGCTCTCATACTTGTATCATTTACTACCTTTCTGGAATTCATTTAATATCACCCATTTCCTGCTACCTTATTATTATTATTGTTTTTGCTTCTTGTTTTCTCTTTCATACTGCATCTAATTACACTATTTATACTATATTACTATATATTACTGATATTTGTATAATTTACTACCGTTCTGGAATTAATCTGATATCAAGCAATTCCTGCTACCTTTTTATTTTTGCTTCTTGCCATCTCATTCATAGTACTACATATAACTACATCATTTGTACTATATTATGTATATTAAGCACATTTACCATTGTAACTACATTTGGAATCGCATTTAAACACATGTTACTCAGGAACCAACTTCTATACAACACACAATCAACACATATATATGATTCAATTAAATTATGATACCGGAAATGATTCCGGTATAGATCTTAACATGAATGTCATTGATGATCTGAACAATCTAAATAACTATAAATGGTGCGCTTACGGCGTTAAAATTATACACCAAAATATAAGAAGTATCTCTAATATTGACGATTTTTTAATTTTTCTTGATCAATTTAATTACCAATTCGATGTTATAATTTTATCGGAATGCTGGCTTAACAAAGATTACACCTCAAAAGTTATTCACAATTATTCTGAACACCACACAAACATATATCTCAATAAGTCTGGCGGTATCGTTGTCTACATCAGAGATGGGCTTCAATCTCAAGTTGATGAAATATTCTTATCACAAGCCAATTGCCTGAAAATTGTATTGAATGATAACCTATGCATTTTTGCAATATATAGATCACCCTCTTTTCAAAATATTGACACCTTTCTGAGTTCACTCCAATCAATTATCAACAGCTCAAAAAATATGGAACGACAAATAATTATAGGCGACCTCAACATCAATACGATTACCGAATACCACCGCCAGTCCAACGATTACCTATGTCTGCTAACTGAAAATGGGTTCATTCAGGCAATTATCAGCCCTACTCGTGAGCAGGGCAAGAGTAAATCTTGTATTGACCACATCAACGTCAAAAAAATTAATCATGTTGACTCATTTGTCATTCACTCTACAATCTCAGATCACTATACAACTGCACTATGCCTTAAAAATAAACCTCCTAATCCTGCTAAAATTAAACATGTTGCAAGAATAAACTATATTAACTTAATTGAGGACTTGAGCTCAGAAAACTGGCAAAATGTTCTAGACCAATCTGATGCCGACTCATCAATGAATGAGTTTATTACTAAATTACATTCATATATATCTAAACATACAAGCAATAAACTTGTACCACATAAGCAAATAAAACTTACGCCATGGATCACCCCTGGCCTTATCAAATCGATTAACGTTAGGAACCAACTTCATGAAAAGGCGAATAGGTGTCCTGAGAATATTATAGTACAAGCTCATTACAAAAAGTATAGGAACTTTTGCAAGAAACTAATAAAATCGGCCAAAGAAAATTATTATAAAAAATTCATTTACGAAAATAACTGTACTCCAAAACGTTTATGGGAAGCATTTCGCAATATAACTAAAACAAAAATAAATAAATCTTCCGATATTAAATCATTGAACATCAATAACGTGAACACCTCAGACCCAAAAATCATTGCGAATTTTGCCAACAATTATTTCACGTCAGTGGGAGTCACACTTGCGAAAAAAATTCTCAAAAATCTTAATACAACAGAATCTGATCTCGCAAAGTCAACAATCTCTAATTTCGGTCATAAACTAGACAATATCCATACAACTGCAAACGAAGTCATTAAAATAATTGACGAACTCAAGTCATCGAATGCTTGTGGTCCTGATAACGTCTCATCAATTCTGTTAAAAAGTACCAAATCCTTCATAGCAACTCCAATCGCGTATATTTCCAATCTAAGCTTCGATTCAGGAAAATTTCCAAATCATTTAAAACACTCTATTGTTATACTGCTTCACAAAAATGGAGATAAATCGCAGATACACAATTACCGGCCCATTTCTTTGCTCAATTCTGTCTCGAAAATTATTGAGAAAATTGTAAAAAATCGTGTCAGTCATTACCTCGAAAAAAATAAAATCCTTTCCAATAGACAGTACGGCTTCAGACCAGGACTGAGCACTGAAAATGCCATTACAAACCTGACGAAAATCATCTCCAACAATATTGATAGAAGAAGAAAATGCATTGCGCTCTTCTTGGATCTAGCCAAAGCGTTCGACACTATTTCACACAAAATTCTATTGAAAAAACTTCAGAGTATTGGCATTCAGGGTCAGCTACTTAAGTGGTTAGATAGTTATCTAGAAAATAGGAGCCAAAGAGTGAATATTAACGATACTCTAAGCGATCCAGCTGATATTAACTTTGGTGTACCTCAAGGAAGCACTCTAGGACCACTTTTATTCAATATCTATATAAATGAATTATGTAACAGTTCATTTGCCGATCACATTATCACTTTTGCCGATGACACAGTATTATTATTTGAAGGCAAAAATTGGAATGAAGTTCATTATAATTCAGAAATTGGTATTAACAAGGTAAAACAATGGCTAGACAATAATCTTCTCACTCTTAACACTGACAAAACTAAATTCATCCGCTTCAGTGCAACTCAAGCGGGACAACCAAGAGAAACTCAAAGAATTACTATACACCATTGCAATGACCCAAACACTTGCAATTGCAATACCTTAGAATATGTGGATAGCATAAAATATCTAGGAGTTATGGTCGACAAGAATCTGAGATGGAATGAACATATCGACTCAATTGCCACAAAGGTCAGAAAACTCACGCATCTTTTCATGTCTATAAGAAATATTCTCTGCACAAAAGACCTGAAAGTAATGTACTATGCCATGTGTAACTCGTTACTTGAATATGCATCTTTAGGGTGGGGAGGATGTACCAAATCAATACTGGACCCCTTATCCAAAGCACAGAAATCTCTACTAAGGGTCATCCTAAAAAAACCTTTTAGATACCCCAGTAATGATTTATTCAAAGAGATAGGAGTTCTGGATGTGAGGCAACTATTCATAAGAAAAGTTATATTATACACACAAAAATATCGTCA
Organism: Limnephilus lunatus; assembly: GCA_917563855.2. Classification (NCBI taxonomy): domain Eukaryota; kingdom Metazoa; phylum Arthropoda; class Insecta; order Trichoptera; family Limnephilidae; genus Limnephilus; species Limnephilus lunatus. The sequence continues at coordinate 5,677,150 of OU830599.1, forward strand.
CCTCTTCCCATCCGTAGAACACTATCACAACACCCGACACGCAGGGAGGAATCCAATTGTTCCACTTACTACTATGACATCCCTTTCTCAAAGACAATATTCTTACCTAGGTCCAAAAATGTTCAACCTTATACCCGGTTCTTGGAAATTGAAAAGTGCAAGCGTCCTGCGTAAATTAGTCAATGATTGGATTCTGAACTTAGGGAGAGTCGAAAGTGAACGTATGCTATTTAACTGATAAGCAAAATTACCTAACTTTCCTGTTCACTAGACTAAAATTCCTAAAACACTTCATTTAGTTCTGATTTTGCTTCGCAATGTTTCGACATCCTTTTTGATGTTTTTATACCCGGGATTTATGGTTTTGCGCCCCTGAACTGAAGCCTGTCTGCTGCATGTACTCGTAGGTACATCACTGCTGTAAGGCACGTCACATGCACGTCGCGTACAACTCTGTGTTGAACTTGGTACCTTACAGCGGTAATGATTTATGATTTAAAATAAATAAACAATATACAACACAACATGTATGACGTACGAAGTATTGTACCAATTTCACCAAAGTAGCACTAAATCAGGTACTATTTACTTATATTCATAGTTTCTGTTTCATAGTTTATATTTCTATCTATATTTAAAGTCATTGTTTTTATATTTTAACAGGATTAGTTGAAGACATGAGCGCGGTGTATATTCGTATTGTCGTATAATGTAATATGTTCTGAAATCATGTTTTTGATCTGTTAAAATAATCATGTTTGCACATAATTTTTTACACGTTGTAGTTTTAACGCAAAAAAAAATCGTATAATCAATACATACATAAATTATTTCTAATGTTGTAAATTTTAATATAGTTTCTCCTACAAGTGTACTGTGTATTAAAAGTTCACATTTCTAAACACAACCTAACATAACTTCATATCTTTATGTTGTAAATCTTATTGTAATTCCTCCATCTTGCTATCAGGTACCTGGTTTACACTTTTTCAATACTACGAAGTTACATATTTATCTCATACTCTGTAAATCTGAATACATTATTTGTTACCAGGTTAATTCGGTAAATCCGATTATAATATGTGCTACCAGATTACTTTTCTACTTTGTCACTAGAAAAAAGATATATGTGTGTATGTGTGTATATGTGTGTATATATGTATGTATATATGTATGTATATATATATATTTGAGTGTATGTATGTACATATATGTATATGTATGTGTTTGTATATATATGTACATATGTGTATATTATATACATCTTCCTTATTGCACAACTCAGTTTCAGAGAAAAAAAAGAGTTTTTTGTTATTTTTTGTTTTTGTTATGAATTATGTACATTTCATGAATAATATGAACTAAACATGTCAATTTGTCTGTCCTGGAACGGGAAACTTTCCTAGTTGGACAGGCAAAACTTCCTTATATGTAATTTATACTCACTTTGTATCTATGTATAATAAATAAATAATAAATAAATATTATGTATAATATTTGTTCCATTATTTTTTCAAATATGTTCCATTATTTTAAAAACAATATTATTATTCTGTATAATATTTGTTCAATTATTTTTTCAAATATGTTCCATTATTTAAAAAAAAAATATGCTGGAACCAATGAACTACTCTGATGATGGAGTTCAAAGGTAGGAGACGAAACCCTGGATTGCCTATTAGTAAATCCATCAAGTTTGGGCTCATTAGATTCGTCTTAACTAGTACTGTTCTTTTCTCCTGTGCTGGAACTGGAAGGTGGCTGATTAATGTGTCGGGGGTTCTTTAAAAAAAATTTATCACCCAATTATAGCTCGTTTTTGAATTATCGCTTCGAAAAGACCAGAAAATAACAAACAAAAAATATCAGAGTGTGCAATTCACACGCGTTAGAAGTAAAACCTTCAGAAAACTAAAGTAAATAGCAGAACTCGCCTTGTACCGCAGTGGGAGGGATGGATTAATACGTCCGTCACTCCTGGACCCACTGACCCCAGATTTCTACCCACCCTTCATAACTTATCCTTCCCAGAACTTCCACTCCTTCGTTTCCTTTAAAATACCCGTACACAGCAACCCTTGATGACAAACCCTTAGGGAAAATATTTTCCTTAGGGCCTCCTGTTTGGAGCTCTTGTAAAAAAAAATAAGACAAGAGTGGAAAGGTTACGAAACACCGCACAACGAGTTATCTCATTCTCTCGCAGGCTAAATCCTTTAGAAATATGTGTTTGTCTCTTTTTATTGTTGCTATTTTTCGTTTCATCGAGTTTCAAATCACAAAGGTGCTAAAGAAGTTTTCACTTCAAAAACATTACACAATTTAGGTCCAAACTAAAAAACCTACCCTTTTAAAGCCTGTTCAGACACGATAATCCGCGAGCAGATATCTGTTGAACCGCGAGCGCTTATGTTTCGTACCGTTCACACGATGCTATCAAATATTTCTTCCTATGGTAGGAGAGGGGGTCAGATGAATTAACGAGCGGCCACGGAGTGCACATTTTTTAAACTGAATCTGTCAACTTGACATCTGTCATTCACCGGTCTAGGCAGCTCCGTAATTAAAATGACCCCTCTCCTGTTTTCGTCGGAGTGGGGGGCGCTTAACTGTTGGCATATCGCCTCAGGAGCAGTTACGGCGTAAGATGTGCATTGTCTATGGTTGATGTGCGCATAAAGCACTTACGTGTGAACGGGTCTGAAGGGATTGTACGGAGAGCGATTTTTGGCGTGCTATGATCTTTTATATTTGATAGCTCTGTCTGAACAGGCCCTTAGGCTATCATACCTTTAAATTAAATATGCCTATCTGAGAGTATTGGATTAACATTATTCTTTTAATCTTTGTAAGATCTTAAGCCTCGATTACATTGAGCGAGTTTACAAGCTACTAGCCGGCATATTCACTATCTGCTAGTAAACTCCATCGGTGTAAAATCCGCTAGTTAGCTAGTAATATGATTACACTGAGCGAGTTCACTAGCAGGTAGTGAATACGCCGGCTAGTAGCTTTTAAACTCGCTCAATGTAATCGAGGCTTTACCGAGGGACGGATCACATTTAGGAAGATAAATATTCTAATCAGATCCTTAAACCACACGTCACAAAATTTTACTTTTACCTTCCCAAATACGATAATTAAAGAATCTCTACATATTATTATTAAAATATATACCAGGATTAAATAATGGCATTTCCAATAGCATATTGTGTTCCCGATTATGTCCTCTGCGTGCAAACTGTATATACATTTCTCTAAGTAAACAATAAACAGTGTTAATCTCAAATTACCTCTCATACATGTACATTTTCATGCAGCATCGCATTCATTGGACAAATGCATTGTAGGTAGGTACATATAGTTTTGTGTTAGTGATCGGCGAACCGATCGGCAATCTTTTAGCCATAAGTTGTTTTAATCTTTTGTCTAGTCTGTGGGTAGGTAGTTAGAAGAAAGATTGTAGGAATAAATTATAAATTTATACAGCGCCCTTGAGGTGATTTTTCAAAAAAACGGCGCTATACAAATAATCCAAATATTATTAGTGCTAAAAGTACCAATAAAATACTCAAGAAATGATCAAAAGCAACCCCAAAAGTAAGTTTCTAATTTTCTCTTATTTAATAAATCAGAAATCATAAGATTTGTAAGTAAGAACTTAATTATAAACCACATATTTTTTATTATATTTAATTTCAATTAAAGAATTATACAATTTATCCTAAAGACATTAAATAACTTTGTTCTCACACGAAATGCGATAACCTTTGTAAATGATAATGATAAAGGCAATCAAGGTAGGTATCGTATCAATAATTCTTATTGTTATTATCTTGTGGGTGACATTGATAAGAGAGGCAATCAAAACACATAGAATCACAATGTAACAGATAACATGTGGTATAAAACACAATCGCTCCTAATCTCGCTTAAGCAAGATGAGAATTGTGGAACGTACGATTTTGCCAAACCAACATCTTGACGAGCGACCGAGACTGTAGAGGGCAGTTCCGATGAGAAAAACGTACCAATATTTTTAACAGATAACTCAATATCGACACACTATAAAGCAATGTAATTTTATGAATAAAGTTAAATATGAAAAATTGGCTATCGGAAAAAAAATATTTATATTGATATGTATGCAAAAATGTTGAATCTGTACATAGATATAAGATGTAAATTATAACGTTTAAAATGTATATGTAACTAAATTATAAGCACCTGTTGACAAGCCAATTCAATTGGCTTAGCAGAACTTGTTTGTTGACGTGTATTAACTTTTTTTGTCAATAAATATTTTTTTAAAAATTATAAAAAGATTTTATTTCATTCAAAATTTGCTTTAATATATACCTACATTCAAGTTAGCAATAAAAATGTTCAAACGCATGATGGCAAAATTATTAAAATTATGTACTTTTTGTTATTATTTTTTGATAGTAAGTTATTATAATATTTCAATTATGTCTAAGCAAAAAAGTGTGTAAAAAAATCTGAAATATATTAATTTGTAAGACTGTAAATAATTAGAAAAACTGAATTATTTGAACTAAAATAAAAATTCTGAAAAATAGCTTTCCTAGATAATTTATTGATTTATTTTACTGTATTTTTTTTTACATGAGCTCCACACAGGAGGCCAACTGCGGTGCAAGGCAATGGGTCGAGAGAATCCCGCTGGAAAGGTCAAGAGGCCTTTCGATCCGGCCCGCCATGCAGCAGGTGGGCAGACGCATCCGCCGCCAAGACATAAACAAACCTCACCCTGTGAACCTGGGCACCCCTGCTAAATCACCAAACGTAGCCAAACAGTTGGGGTGACCTATGGCAGAGGTGTTGGTTATCCAATAAAGGTTCCCGGGGCGGCGGTACCCATTCCCGCTTCCCAAATTGAAATAATGCAACATTTTGTTTGAAAATTTAACAAATGTGACAACGACCAACGGTGTTGTAACCTTATTATAATAAAAATAAGCATACTTTTTCAAAATTTAGAACATAACTTTACTAGATAAAATAAATATCTTTCGAAATCGATTTATATTTTTTAATAGATAAACAAAATTTTTTAACAAAACAAAATGACTTAAAAAAATGCACTAAAAAGTAAAAAAAATAATTTCGTACGATTGTTATTTTTGGAGTCGGTGTGAGCCAATTAACTACATACATAGGTAGTTAGTTATAGGTGAGATGTGGAGATCTTGGCTGACAGACTCCAAAAATAACAATCGTACGAAATTATTTTTTTACTTTTTAGTGCATTTTTTTAAGTAGTTTTTTGTTTTGTTAAAATTTTTTGTTTATTTTTTGATTTTTAGTGAAGAATATTGATTTATTCGTCAATTTGTCACGAACAAACTTATTGCAAATTTAAGACATACATATACGGTTTTTTCATGGATCCCATTGTCAAAACTGGACCAAATTAAAATGGGACCACACGGGAAGCACCAGCTTTCTAATAAAAAAAAAGAATCATCAATATCGGTTCACCCAATCGAAAGTTCTGAGGTATATATGGTTTTTTCATGGATCCCATTGTCAAAACTGGACCAAATTAAAATGGGACCACACGGGAAGCACCAGCTTTCTAATAAAAAAAAAAGAATCATCAATATCGGTTCACCCAATCGAAAGTTCTGAGGTAACAAACATAAAAATAAATAAAAAAAATACCGTCGAATTAACCTTCTCCTTTTCAAAGTCGTTTAAAAAGAGTCAATACGTCAAGAATTTAATTTGTCATATTTCCGGTTGTGTTTGGTTATTCGGTCTCAACGGTCAGAAAGTGCAAAGAAAATATCTAGGTGTACCGAGAAAGACATTTTATATTATTGCATTTTAATTAATCGTCACTTAATTATTATGCACTGATTCTTAATCCCTAGTAGCGCGGACTGCGTAATTACTAATTAACTATTATTATTGTCAACACATTGATTTGTATGAATCAATATTATAATTTATTAAACTGTAAGTAGAGTTATAAACACTATTTTAAAAAAACCTTCTCTGCGTAATATTATAAATTAAAGTCTTCCGCCGCGTCTGTTGGTCTGTTAGCGATAAACTCAAAAACTACTGAAAGAATTTTCATGCTGTTTTCACCAATAGATAGAGTGATTCATGAGGAAGGTTTAGGTATATAATTTGCCAAGGTTTTGCGTAAATTGGTTGAAATATATTATTAAAGGAGAATGTCTGTATGTGGTGGCAGTGGCGTAGCTGGGGGGGGGGGGGGGGGGTTAACCACCCGTGAAAAAAAATTACGAATTAACAATATTGTCACAAAGGCATTGCACACATGAACACTGTCTGTTATGTATATTTTCGGAACTCCCCGTGGAGTGCCCCGAAACAGAAGAATTTTGTGTCTGACGGTCTTTTTATAGGCGAAAATAGCCTATGTTTATGAAGAAACAGAATATATACATATAATGTAAAAATTAACTTCAAATATTTGATGAATCCGTCAATTTTTTTTAAACAACCCGTCCTTATATGTATGTATAAGGTAAATTTTAAACTCACCAAAATGATTCATTTATATTCATGAAGCGTGGATAGAGTTTTTGAAAAGATTTATTATATTATAATACATATTACACAAAACTTGAACACGAACTTTATCATCCAAAGTACCTAAGTTAAATTTTCATTAGATTTTCACTGCAAGTTAAGAGCAACGAATCTGCCAATTCTGGAATTTTCACCGTCGAATCCAGAAAGGTAAATGCGATCCCGATTCGAAAGGTTATTATTGTCATTTTCTTCCAGACATTGGAAAGGAATATTCTGTCTGTGCCTACCAAAAGTCACCACAACCAAAAATTGAGACTTCAACATATTCCACTTTGAACGTGATGGGTTACTTCCGTTGATTCTTTGATTCTCCATTATTTATCGCGTAACTGAACTAGCGTACAATTTGAATTATGGAATGTTTTGAATATTAGAATCATAGAATATTTTGAATATGAGAATCATAGAATATTTTGAATATGAGAATCATTGAAAATTTTAAAAACGAGAATCATTGAAAATTTTAAAAACGAGAAATATAGAATATTTTTTGAATTGAGAATTAATATATTCTTCGAACTTGAGCAAAGACAAGTTGACTTAAACACTCTATGCTGATTACTGATTATAAAATCCTAATGTGTGTGCCTGTTTACCATTTGCCGCATATCGAAGTAAGATAATGATATGAGAGCAAGTAGTCATAAACAATAAACAAGATTGAATACAAAATAATATAATATGCTCTCCATATTCAATTCAGTTATTTGAAACGACCGATAAAGAATAATTATTTTTAACCTCTGTGTGCTTTTACTTATGAACTTGATTTGAACTCATTATCAATATATGGATTACAACAAAATTATTAAATATTGCTATTGTTACAACAACGAAACAGCAACAAGCATTAATAATTATAAAAACAAAATAAAATCTCACGAAACGATTCCAAAATAATAATGCGTAAGGTAGAGGTATACTGTGATGGAAAAATTGGGAAAAAGAGAGATGAAATTTTTTTTCGCAAATTTTCAATTAAACATTCCTAAAGTGTAATAAAATTATTTATTTTAACAAAATCGCTTCAAATATCATCAGGTTTAAAAAATATTATTCATGTAGCGCTATTTTTGTGAAAGTGATACTATGAAAATGACACTATTCAGGTGATTCTACGGGTGATACTATCAGTGAAAATTGTTACTTTTTTGTGAAAATGATACTATGAGAAATACTAAGAAAATTATACTATGAAAATGATACAATGGGTGATACTACGAAAATGATACTATGGGTTATGCTTTGAAAATGACACTAATCAGATTATACTATGAGTGGAAAATGATACTTGGGTGATTCTATGAAAATGATACTATGAAAACGATACTATGAAAATGATACTATGAAAATGATATTATGAAAATGATAGTATGAGTGAAAAATTATACTTTTTATGTGAAAACGACGAAATTTTACATGTAGGTAATAGGGAATGCAATCCCGATCTCGCGGGATCTCTATCTAGCGAGATCTCGTGACATTTTTCGGGATCAATCCCGAAGCATAATATGACGAGATCCCATTCGAGATCGACGGGATTGGGCGGCAATAGTCAGCGACGCTACACACCTCCACTTGGGGCGCGAGTGGTGCGCTGACTGACTAACGGTCGGGCGGGAGTGTCGATCGAAGAAAGAAAACTATTCCGACTATTTACGAATATTAGCGATGGATGACAAGAGTATCTAAAAGTCCTTTTTCGCGTGTATCCACGAATTTAGATAAATTAGAGTCAGTCATAAAAAAAGAAATGGATCTATTTGAGTGTGGAGGAACAAGGGGGAGATTTTTGCAGTTTGCTTATAATTGCTTAGTCACGCTGCTGCCAACCATTGTTGAGTCGGAGAAGGCATTTTCAGCAGCTGGGTACATTGTAACGGACATTAGATGCCGTTTAGCAGATAGCACCCTTAATTTAAGAAGTTACTTTCAAAATCACCCGTAATTACTTTCTAATCTCCTTAAGCTATATTTTTTCTTTTGATTATTTTAATTTAAAAAAAATTGTTAATTACTTAGTAACTAATATTAAAGAATAAAGGTTTTTGTTTTCTTTCAAATAATATTTTCTTTTAATTAACGAGATCCCGAAAATTCCGAGATCCCGAGTCGAGATTGCATTCCCTAGTACAGGGGTTCCCAAACTTTTTCAAGTCGTGGCACACTTGGAAAATTTGAATTTTCTCACGGCATTTTCTCTAACTGTGGTAGCTATGTTTCATATTTGTACGACTATGAAGAAGAAACCAGGTAAGAATTTAATACAAGTCGTATTTAAAATGAACAAGTAAAAGTATGTTTTCCTTCCAATAAATATTGGAAGGAAAACATAGGTGAAAATACAAAGAAAACGCATATATAATTACAAAAACCTTCCACATACTCTTGAGGGTGTGTTTAGTGCGACGGGTGAGCCTGCTGCTCACTGCACAATTTTTCCAATCGGAGAATAAGGCTTGACACAGCTATTCTCATTTCTTATTCCACATTTATTTTCGAGCGATATTTGCTCTTTACAACAGCAACCGCTGAAAATCCAGCTTCGCACAGATATGAAGTCGCAAAGGGAATGAGGATCCTTACAGCTTTTGCATTTAGAATCGGATATTCATTTTCGACTGATACCCAAAACTCCGTCAAATCCGAACAAGCGTATCTATTTAGTTTTTAGGCTGTTGTCGCGGCACCCCTGCTCTCTCTCCGTGGTTCCCACTTTGGGAACCTCTGCCCTAGTAGGTAATTCAAGTTAGAATTTCTGGAACAATAATATCTCGTTACCAAATACGAATTTAAAATTAAATTCTTACTGTTTTCATCTTAATCCGAATTTGTTCCAACCCAAATCAAAATGGATTTCAGACACCAATTACGATTATTCTTTAACGTTACAAAGAGGGGACCTAATTTAATGTTCAATGATAATAATTGTGCAATGAACAACAAGTCGACATTGTATTTCAATTTTCAGTTCTACCGGAAAAGACTGATTAGAATCTATTACAAACCTAGATTTTATTCAAAGAATATCACTGGAATAAGTAGAAAGCTTATTCAACATAATAAAATTAGATTCCATTTAGGACGAACTCGGCCAGACGCTAATAATAATATTTGGACGATTTATATAGCGCCGTTTTTGTGAAAAATCACCTCAAGGGCGCTGTACAAACTTACCATGCATGCCTAAAATCTAGAAAGACTACAAGCTAGACAAACAATTAAAAAAAACTTATGGCTAAAAATTGCATACACCGGTTCATTGATCACCGATACGAAAATATATGTACAATATTTTGACCAATGAACGCGATGCTGCCTAAAAATGAATTAATACAGGACCATACTTACCTGGGAGGTACTATTATACCCGTACGAATTTGGCAATATTTGGGGAAAATAAAGTTTATTTTTTTATAAGAACAACTCTATTTTTATAACTATTGAAGGTTATTCCAATTAATGTAATATGTTTATCTTTAACTTTATGAGTAAAACCCCAAATTAAAATATTTAATTAACTGAAGAATATTTAGAAAAATGAAGATAATGTTGGTAGTTCTTGGTCGAAGTATGATACAGTATATAGACACTTAGCTCAGTTGGTAGATCATTTGCCATGTAAGCAAAAGGTCCCGAGTTCGAGTCCCAGAGGTGCCAATATCTTTTTCTTATTTTTCCGTCTCCAGGTTTTCGATTGAGTTTCGCTAATACTTCATTTAAGTAATTAAATATTATCATTTGAGGTTTTACTTCACTGAGTTGAAAATAAATATTCATCCCAGACTTGCAGAAAAGTTTGGATAAAAATTTATCCAGACACTATCTAGATAGCATTTAGTTCGGGTTTGAATCTCGCAATCATATACAAAGATAGTAGTCAATAATATATGCGTTAAGAAAAATGAAGACAATGTTGGTAGTTCTTAGTCGAAGTATGATAAAGTTAAAAGTGACCGAATTGGATATAGACACCTTAGTATATAGTTGGTAGAGCATTTGCCATGTAAGCAGAAGGTCCTGGGTTTGAGTCCCAGAGGTGCCAATATCTTTTTCTGATCTCCAGATTTTCAATTGACTTTCGCTAATATTAACATTAATAATCTAAACGAAAATGTGAAGGAGAACAACACACAGAAAAATAGAAAAAGATACGTAATGGTCGCAACTGGGAATAGAACCCAGAACCTCTCGTCTAACCGGGACGTGCGCTTTTACCGATTCAGCGATTGATACCTTCCATCAAACCGTCATAATTGTCAATCTCATATTTTCAAATTTTTGAATTAACAATATTATTATCTTCGACTAATTTTTCCACATCATGGGCAACTACCTTTTTTCATTGGGAATAATCGTTCTAAGAACTGGTTTGCAACCTAGATAGTGCCTCGGATAAATATATCCGTTTTTTATTATATATAAAAGTCTACTTAAATAAATATTCATTTTTTTATAAGAACAACTCTATTTTTATAATTTTATATTGACATTATGACGGTTTGATGGAAGGTGGCAATGGCTGAATTCGTAAAAGCGCACGTCCCAGTTAGACGAGAGGTTCTGGGTTTGAGTCCCATTTTTTTTATATTAGCTGTCCACACAGGAGGCCCGAAGAAAAATAATTTCCCTCAGGGCCTATGTCATCTTTGGGAATGCTGTGTGGAGGGTCTTTTTTTAGAAAAGGACGGAGAGGAAGTCCTGGGAAGGAAAATGGTATGAGGGGTGGGTAGGAATCTGGGGGTCAGTTTGTCCAAGAGTCCACTGCAGTGCAAGGCGATGATCCGAGAGATTCTTGCTGTAGAGGTCAAAACTTCAACCAGTCTCTTCTGATCCGGCCTACCACGAAGTTGGTAAGTGGACGCATTCGCCGCTAACATCCGAACAAACCTCACCCCTATGAACCCGGGCACCTCTGCTAAGTCGCCAAACGCAGGGAACCACTTGGGGTGATCTTTTATTTATTTTTTGGGATGATTTATTATTTAATTCTGGGCATATTATGAAGAATAACTTGCACAATTTGTATGATGTATTATTATTTATCTTCCCCTTTTTGTAGGATCTTTCTTTTTGCCATAAATGTCTCCCCTTTCAAATTGTTGTTATCTTTAATTTTTCAACATGTTTTGAATTTTGTATGTACATATGTTTCTCAAATAAAAAAATACAACCCACATTTATTTTCTGTAACATTATTTTCTCTTACTGATCAGACTTGCTTAGCTATAAATGTTCAATTTATAGCTAAGACCAACTCCACGAAGATCCATTCACTCTAATCTAGGCTTAGTACCAGAAACGGTTCCATGCCAGTTCAGAATCAAGTCAACTCAACACCTGTAAAAAATCAAGCCACAAAAAATAAAAATTGAAAAATAGTCCATAACCTAACCTAACGAAACCTATTTAACCATTTTTTGTTTTTTTTTTTGTTTTCATAACTTTTTATTTCTTTTCAATTTAGAAGGCGGGAATGGGTACCGCCGCCTTGGGACCATTTATTGGATAACCAACACCTCCGTTATAGGTCACCCTCATAGACATATGAATATAATATTCATATGTCTATGGTCACCTCAGTGGCGTACCGTGGGGGGGGCGGGGGGGGGCGGCCCGCCCCGGGCGGCACTTTTGGGGGGGCGGCAAAATTTCACAATCAATAATCATCTTGTAAAAATTTGGATTGGGGAAGTCGCGGGTTCTATTCTCGCGTCAGGACTTAAAAGTTTTTTCTAGTTTATAGTTTCTTAACATCTTTCTTAAGTTTTATATACTGTTAAAATCAAAATATTAATGACAGACGTTTTGTTTTTATTTCTAACACATACATTATTTTTAAATAAAAATGTAAATGGCAACAGTATCATTTTAGCTCTAATTGATAGTCGATTTGTGTTTTATATTCGTGAAGCTTTGTGCGCCCTGCTGAAAGCGCACAAAAAATTACACTTATACGGTTTTCTTCCACGTATATATCACGGTGATATATTTTAAATTTATTATCACAGAAAAGTTAAATAGCTGACAGGTGTGTGCATACTTATTCGAATTGCAGTTATAAAATTCTAGATGCACACTATCTATGTGCTGCCAGAATCAAAGAAAAACCATTTTTATGTTCTGAGTGAAGTTTTAATTCACCGCATACATATTTAATTAAAAGCAGTTTTGTGTTCAAAATGTATAATTCCAGTTGTGGATTCATCTGACGACACATTTCGAAGGAAAACATTATATTATTTAAAGTGCTTTATAAAATTCTTGCAGACAATTTATGTGCCGCCAGAATCAAAGAAAAAACATTTTCATGTTCCGAGTGTAGTCTTAATTCACCGCTTAGAGATTTAATTAAAACCCCTTTTGTGTTCAGAATGTATAATTCCAGTTGTGGATTCATCTGACGACACATTTCGAAGGAAAACATTATATTATTTAAAGTGCTTTATAAAATTCTTGCAGACAATTTATGTGCCGCCAGAATCAAAGAAAAAACATTTTCATGTTCCGAGTGTAGTCTTAATTCACCGCTTAGAGATTTAATTAAAACCCCTTTTGTGTTCAGAATGTAAAATTCCAGTTGTGAATTCATCCGACGACACATTTCGAAGAAAAAACTTATTTGAAGTGCTTAATAAAATTCTTCCAGACAAGTTATGTGCCGCCAGAGTCGAATAATAACCTTTTTCATGTTCTGAGTGTAGTTTTAATTCACCGCATACAGATAAAATTTAAGCCAGTTTTATTGTTCAGAATGTAAAATTCCAATTGTTTATTCATCTGCTGACATATTTCGAAGGAAAACATAACTTTTTTCGAAGTGCAAATATAAAATTCTAGATGCAGACAATTTATGTGCTGCCAGAACCAAAGAAAAACCGTTTTCACGTTCTGAGTGTAGTTTTAATTCACCGCATACAGATTTAATTAATAAATATTTAAAAAAAAAAAATTTAAAAAAAGGATCACTACCCCCCCCCCCCCCTCCCCTCCCTGATGAAGTACCTATATAGGGGGGGGGCGGCAAAATTTTCCTCCGCCCCGGGCGGCTGATACCCACGGTACGCCACTGGGTCACCTCAATGGTTCGCTATGTTTAGTGATTTAGCAGTGGTGCCTGGGTTCATGGGGTGAGGTTTGTCTAGGTCTTGGTGGCGGATGACCTGGACACACCGAACCCCAGATTCCTACCCACCCCTCAAACATTTTATTCCCAGAACTTTCCTCTCCTTCCTTTCCTTAAAAAAACCACCACACAGCATCCTCAAAGATGACATAGGCTCTTAGGGAAATTAATTTCCGTGTGGAGCTCATGTAAAAAAAAATGTCAAAGGAGATGTTGAGTTGATTTCTTTTTGAGATGTCCAGTCACCGTTGAAACATAGTAGAGCCTTTTTAACTAACATACCAATACCAGAAAAATATAAAAAAAGGAATTCAATTTTTCCCTCTGTTTATAATATTGAATAGTGAACCCATAACTGGAGAGAATATGTGCATACGAACACATTGATGACCCATTCCAAATAAAAATAAACCACCTAACAGTAAAACCTTCATTAAGAACTTGTACAGATGGTGGAATTATCTAAAGCAGCTTGGGGTTCCTAATACCTACCCGTAGCTCAGTAGCGTTAGTAGCTAGTTTAAAATCCTAAATCATAATACAAGCAACATTTTACACTTATTAAGGTGGTAGTAGGAAAAATTTAAACATTCCCAGGTTATTTTTAACATAGGTAAGTTTGTCTTTCTTTAAAAAAAAAGAAAAGTTAAAAAGTAAAGCTTCATCATAATAATATAAACTTTCTCCCAAAGGAAAAAAATTCCATAACGAAATATGTACTTAACAATAAAGGTTTGGCTTATCTGCAATTTAGATCTGTACATTCGACCAAGTCTGATTAGATTACATTCTGGATAATTGAATATGTTGCAAAACAACTGTCAGTCTGTCGTTACTTTATAAATTTTATATAATGGTTAGAGAATATTACACCTGCATAAATGTACAAGTTATAAAACTTGCTTTAATCTGCATCAGGAAGACTGTTTGCATGGAACGACTATATTTTGTATGAGATTTTAATTGACAGAAATCAAATATTGCACAAATCATAATAATCTACTTGATCCATTTTACTTGTACATCACTTAAATTAATAAAAATATATACAATTGTGTTAAACAAAATACTCCTTTTTGAATGAAAATCAATCATGACAATTCTTATTTCTAACTATACCTAATGTAGTTCTACAACTAAAAACTAAAATACTTATCATGTAACAATCTTATCTTTACTTTGAAAGGGGGTTTTCATGTGATTTTTTACAAAGTAAATAGATATCACAAAGAACAGATGGGATTATTAGTCATATCATTTTCTCAGAATTATGAGCGGATATCCTTTGCTTTTTTTTAAATACATGAAAATAACCTAAAATAAAAAAAAAAAAAAAGTAATCCTATTCGGTGGAAACTAAATATTACTAACAATTTTGTAAAACTATTTCAGTAAAAGGCTTATTTCAACATACGGAGCATGTTGTGAATAATAATATAGATAGAAATTAGAATTCTCAGAGATGTTAAGGAAATGACAGATGACACATAGAAAACAAACAAAAATGTAACTCACCTGAAACTTTTCAAAATTTTCCCTTTCGATCTCCAAACTTGTTTTCCGTGGCTGTAAAACCCTCGGTAAGGAAATAGAAGCCATTGGTTAACATTTATCACAAATTTTCACAAAACTTTCGATAACAACACCCTCACACTTGCTGCACTCAATCGACTTGACAGCGAAGCAACGTGAAATATTTACAAACAGTTTTCCGGAATTTTCATGTCGACAACATAATAAATAAAATAAAATTTAACCGCGAAATATTTCACAATGGTCAAATCTGGAAAACATATATATTTTTTAATTTAATCTGATGGAAAGTTATTAAGATTATTAAAAAAAAGATAAAAGATTCCACTCTCAACTCAAATGAAAAATTTGCATTTTCTGTGTATCAGCTCACGACTGTACTTATATCACCACCCAAAAAAGTGTGGGTGGGTTATGTTTTATGGTGGCCTAACAAAGATTTGTACAAACATTTACGAACACAAACATATCAGCTAGATTAATTTATCATCAATATCAGCATAACTTAGGAATTTAATGTAGAGTTGTAGGTTTCTATATTATTTTTCTCGCATCCCGATATATAGGTAAAATATTGCCATTTCATAAGGTAATGAACGTAATGAACTAATATGATCTTGTTAATTTCATAACCAAAAATATTTTTGAAGTTTCCAAAATAACAAATATCCAGTATAATTATATAACTCCTCAGCTCTTAAGATTTTAATTAAGTGATTTAAAATTTAAAAAAATAAGATTGTGTTTTTGAGCACAATCTTATTTCAAAATTGGTCTCTTTCAAATGACTTATTTTCTATCATCATATTATAGCCTACATCCTCGGTTTTCCGCTTGATGCATCAATCCATAAATATACCAAACTCCATCATTCTGAAATTTCAGTTGAGCAATGCAAATGCTCGCTAAGTCAGACCAAAGAGATATTTACGTCCGCCAAGTTGCTCTCTGGTAGGAGCCCTGACAAGACAAGCCGACTGATATCAAGGTTCGTAGGTGGGTGGTTTGGTATATTTATGGTTCGTAGAAATAACAAGGTTAGTTCATCGAAGGGGTAGAGCGTTGAGCGGTGATTGGCTAAAAAAAATCGTAACGTTGTAGCTTAAAGCCTATTTTCCATCGGGAGATTTAAATCAACAAGTGGCGGTGTTTTGCTTGAAGCTAAGTCCAAGACCGTAGCCAGAGAAAAATTTCGGCGGGCTTTTGTTTGGTGGAACAGTGTTTATAGTGAACAATTTTGAAGAAATTAAATGATATTACTGTCAATATTATCATATTTTTTAATCTACGTCACCCATTCGAAATTTCAAACGCGACCCGAGGAGTTTTTTTTTTCGAAAAAGGCCCGTATAAGCTATGAGCTAACCTTGTTAAAGGCATTTTCTGGGAACCTTGGACTGATAACTGATACCATTTTTAGGTTACCTATAGGGCCGGTATATCAGTTGCTTTTGTGTTCGATATGAGATATGAGAAGATTTACGTCCGCTAAGTTGCTTTCTGGTAGGAGCCCTGGAAAGATACGCGTATTGATACCATTACTAAAAAATATAACATTGGTAGCTCACCAGTACCTGTTTGGAGATATTTTTATAGCCTGGTTTTTAGTGCACAACAAAGTTATCGTTGCTATATTCATATTGTAAATCTTCGCGCTTGTTTTTACTTGTTTTGTCTATTGTCAAAATCGCGCAATTGCCGATTTTCCTGTCATTGAGTTTGTTTTGTAGTTTTTTTGAGATATTAAAACTACTTGCATTTGTTCAAGGTGTTCAAGAATCCCGTGAGAAACCAACATGGATTTCCTCGAATATTCAGACATTTCGGCCGAAGTTAAGGGATCGATGGTACGTTTTGAATCCCATAAGCACGTTTTTGGCTGTTTCTTTAATTCCTTGACTCCTGTTAAACAATGGTTTATCTTCGTTTTAGGTCCCTGGTCGCTTGAAAATGACCGATCAAAACATAATTTTCAAGAATAGCAAAACCGGCAAGGTTGAGCAAATTAGTTCAAATGATATGGAACTTGTCAATTTCCAACGATTTGTTGGGAATTGGGGATTAAGAATCTTCTTGAAAAATGGCATTCTTCATCGGTTTGGCGGATTCAAGGATGGAGTAAGTCTTAAACTTTACCTAGGTATTATTGTTCATATATCTTAAACTTTACTTAAGTATAATTGTTCATTGTCAAAAGTGACAACTTGTTGATCAGCTTGATTGCGTCTCATTTCTCATTACACACCGCCTTCATTGTCAAGTTTAGGCAATGGTTCTGCATATGAGTTTCTATTCTGATATCCAATCTTAAGCATTTTTATAACCCTGCATATTTTCTAGGAGCAAGAAAAGGTAGCAAAATTCTTCAAATCAAATTACAGCAAAGACATGCTGGAGAAAGAACTTTCTTTGAAAGGCTGGAACTGGGGAACAGCAAAGTTCACAGGATCCGCTTTGAGCTTCGACATTGGAAGTCGAACTGCATTTGAAATACCGCTGCATAATGTATCCCAATGCAACACGGGCAAGAATGAAATTACGTTGGAATTCCACCAGGTATTTATTAATAATTTGGGTAAATATTCGGAACAAACGTCAACGGTTAATACGCACTTTTAAAAAAAAAAACCTTTAGATTCTTCTTAATTACCATAAAAGACAACTATTTGCATTGGGGGAGGTTGAAAATGTTACATTTTTAATTTTAGTTACGTAAATTGAAAATTTGCTTTCGTATTTAGACACAACGCTTCACCATATGCAATTTGTAATGATTATTGTAATTTTATTATGTTGGTATTACTGATACTATATGGAAGGCTACATCATACCGTAAGTGACTTCATGGCAATATATTCAAAGGCGCGTAACCGAAAAAACCTATACGCTAGGTTTGGGTAACATGGTTTGTGATTCAAAAGAAAGTGCCCCTTTATAACGCCTACTCACGTCAAGGCAAGAAAAACATCCCAGTTTTCAAGTAGTTTAGTGGCTACGCTAGGTTTGTGTAACATGGAATGTAAAATATCAGTAATACCAACATATTAAAATAACAATAATATTGCAAACAGAGTGATTTGACAGTGTTAAAGCAAATTTTCAATTTACGTAACTAATATTAAAAATGTAACATTTTCAACCTCCCCCAATGCAAATAGTTGTCTTTTATGGTAATTAAGAAGAATCTAAAAGTTTTATCAAAAAAAGTGCGTATTAACCGTTGACGTTTGTTCCGAAGAATTACCATAATTTGTTACTATTAACAATTAACCCGTCTAATCACAGGAGACCCAAGTTGTCCCAAAACATCATATGCCGTTATAATAACAAGAGACCCAGATTGTCCCAGAGCGACCGTGCATTATTAAAAGTTATATATCTCTCTTCCTGTCATGCGAATATTTGTGATTTCTTTTATGTTAGAGAGCGAAAGAAATAATGCTTCTCATTGCCTTAGGATTATATGAGCTTTGTTGTTCAGATATTTTACAAACCCGATCATAAGTGATGGTTTTATTTCGAGCCAATTTTTGATGTAACAAACATTTAATTTTAAAATAAAATTGTATGAAAGGGATAAAAAGTGAGGAGACAGTTTTATTAAAAATATAGTTAAAAAAAGGAATCTATATTTAAAATTTTAAGTTTATTCTATTTTAAGTACTTTAATTCGAATATTCGCAGGTAGATTTAGATTTTAGAACAATTTTTGTTTTTGCAAAAGGGTTAAAAAATAATCCATAAATAGGAAAATTTAAGATGCATGGCAAAAACCAGGAATTTTGCGCGCAAACCTTGACAGGCAATAGGTTACAGATATTATTTTCTTATTATTCGAAGGGTTAAATTACTATTTGGGAGGCGTAGGGGTACCGCCGCCCTGGGAACCATTTATTGGATAACCAACACCTCTGCAATAGGTCACCCCAAGTGTTTTGATACGGTGACTTAGCAGGGGTGCCCGGGTTTATGGAGTTAGGTTTGTCCGGGTCTTAGTGGCGGATGTGTCTGTCCACCAGCTGCATGGCAGGCCGGATCGGGAGAGAATGGTTGAGGGAGTCCCTTTGATTTCTCAGGCTGTACTCTCTCGGAACATCCCCTTACACCGCGGTGGGAGGGATGGATTCATAAGTCGGTCACTCCTGGACACACTGACTCCCAGATTCATACATATCCTTAATACCCTTTTCCTTCCCAGAACTTCCTCTCCTTTCCTTCCATTCCTAAAAAGTCCATCCACACAGCATCCCCAAAGATGACATAGGCCCTGAGGGGAATTATTTTCCTCAGGACCTCCTGTGTGGAGCTAAAAAAAAAAGATGACCACATTTGAATTACTTTTCCATAGAGTTGAGGTGGTTGGCTTGTGGTTTTATTAAAAGTCCGTTGTTTATGGTCAACAAGATCAAAAAGGTCAGGTCATGTTATTTATATTTCATGGATGTGTCATATGAGATGTACACCGTGTGAAATATGTATGTAACGTAATATTAAGAGATAAATTGTATAAAAAAATATTACAAATAATCTGATAAGTGCACCATCCAACTATCGAAATAATCTGATTAGTGCACTATTCAACTATCAAAATAATCTGATAAGTGCACTATTCAACTATCAAAATAATCTGATAAGTGCACTATTCAACTATCAAAATAATCTGATAAGTGCACTATTCAACTATCAAAATCCACTCGACAAAAGTCTTCACTTATAGTTCGACCAAAAACAAAAGAGTGTCAGAAGAAATGGTGGCGTGGCAAGCCACCCATTAACTCTAGTATTAATAAATCACGCCCTTTCTGGGTGCTCTTTATTTTGCTTGCGGACCAACCTTCGACCAAGTATATCTAGATGAGGCAAGTTGTTCTTAAAAATGATACCGGAAACAAAAATATTGGTTTATGAAAACATTTATCAAAAAGAAAGTGCATTATCTCACAGTCAAAAGATCGCAAGAAGCATTGATTTTTGCCTTTTGTTGGTCTGCAAGGAGCTAATTTGTTTTCCAGCAAGTACGCGGCAACGGAATTACCGGCTTTGTGAAGACCATTTTTAAAACACAAAATTGAGGCAGTTAGAAATATTTTAGGTATGGGCTATTGCGGATTTTATTATCAACAATTTAATCAGTTGTAATATGAATACTTTAAAAAATATGTACGTAACAAATAGATAGATTCGAGGCAACGCAACGAGAAAAGTAACATTTGAGAAAAAAAAAAATCTTCCTAGCTAAACAACTACATCACGCAAGAGATGCAATGGAATTCTATCGGTAGTAGTGGTATGTAATTTCTCAAGGTGGTGTTACTTTTGGATTGAAATTAGGTATGGGAGGGCTAATCTATAGTTATTATATCGAAGAGACTTGCTAAGGCCGTTGAATAAATATTTGTTATAATACATAATGGAAAAAACACTATTTGTGTATTTTCAGAATGACGACACACCAGTCTCCCTGATGGAGATGCGGTTCCACATCCCCACCAGTGAGATGGCGGGTGACTTGGATCCCGTGGAGGCCTTCCACCAGCAGGTGATGAACAAGGCCAGCGTCATCTCCGTTTCGGGAGATGCCATCGCCATCTTCAGAGAATTACAGTGCCTCACTCCTCGGTTTGTTCATTATTATATTATTATGTCTTGAAAAGAGCATAAGTCTGTAACACGGTATTCTGTAAAGTCGTGCGAAAACAGAATTAAGTGTACTTCTGTTTTGATTAATCTAGATTTTAAAACATTAAGGTAAAGTTTTGTCCACATCAAATTCTGCTCCAATAGCTATGGTCTTGCTGGTGAGAGCTCCATTCAATCACTATTTCTGATAAATTCATTGTTTGAGAGCCTAGTGTATGTGAGCCTGAAAGAGTGAGATAGAGAACACAAGAGTGAAAGCCCGAATGTGTGTGCACGTCGTCGTAGAAATTCCCAGGGTTACGCGTGAAAGGTTGGGTTTGTTAAAGTTCAAGTTCTGTTATTATTTCATCATGGGCCAGTTGTTTCACAGTACTTGGATACTAACAGAACTTGAATGATAACTATGAAAATTGATGAATTGTTCAAATTCTTTAAAACAACCCATTCTAAGAAGTCTAGCTTCGATTTATAAAATGAATGTATTTCACAATGTAACTTTTTTTTTTTTTTACATTAACTCCACACAGGAGGCCTTGAGAAAAATAATTTCCCTCAGGGCCTGTGTCATCTGAAATGCTGTGTGGATGGTCTTTTTGGGTAAAATAAGGAGAGGAAGTTCTGGGAAGGAAAATGCATTAAGGGTGGGTAGGAATCTGGGGGTCAATGTGTCCAAGAGTGATGGACATATGAATTCATTCCTTCCACTGCGGTACAAGGTGATGCGTTGAGAGAGTTCAATCACTCTCTCCCGATCCAGCCACGCAGAAGGTGGGCAAGCGCAACCGCTGCCAAAACAAACCCGGGCACCCCTGCTAAGTCACCAAACATAACATTTTGTCTTAACATTTTCTTATTTAACGTGTATTTATTTTTAATTCCAGCGGTCGCTACGACATCAAGATCTTCCAGTCCTTCTTCCAGCTCCACGGTAAGACGTACGACTACAAGATCCCTATGTCCACGGTGCTGCGGTTGTTCCTGCTCCCTCACAAGGACTCCCGCCAGATGTTCTTTGTGGTGTCCCTGGACCCGCCCATCAAGCAGGGCCAGACCCGCTATCACTTCCTAGTGCTGCTCTTCGGCAAGGAGGAAGAGATCACCATCGAACTTCCTTTCTCGGAGTGAGTAAAGTCGTGCTCAAATTATATATCTATGAAGAAAAGCCACAGCGAAGTTGCAGATACTCCCTGACTCTGTTTCGCCCTGGTGAAGTCTGCCATTCAATTGAAATGGTTTTTCTATGCTTAATGACCAGATCTGAATAACTGGGTACTTCCCAACCATCTCCTGTCTGCCGTAGTCGCACTGGCTCACCATGGTGATGGTAATCTTATTATTTTTTGTTCTCTTGTCATTACTTTGTGAATACTGTATATTCTTTGTTTTATATTATTTGTTCAATATTTTGCAAGGACTCATAAGAAGCACTGTAGGAGTAATCTTAACCATTCGAACCCATAAGCTTGTTTTCACGATAGTATAACATTACAAGATATATGTATGACGTATGAGGCGTACCTGACTTATAAGGGACGTTTTATTTCATGGATTTGTACAATTCATAAAATTTCAATGTTAAATTTCAAGTTCTGTGATGACATATATATTTCACCACAAAACGGGCATATGTTTCATAGTGCTTTCACACAAACGAAGTATTGAAATCCGTAAGTCTAAACTTAAACTTTAGGTCGCACAGTTTACTCAACCGCGCTGTGCAAGCGGGTTCCCCACAGAGCATCGGACCATCCCTACCATAGCTGTCGAAAAATCCTCAAATTATGTAATTACAAAGCAATAAATAAAGAAAAAAAAGTTATTTTCAAGTTCTGTTAACATTTCAGTTCTGTGAAGCAACTTGCCCATGCTGATATAAAAATTAAACTTTAATAGAACTATCACAGAACTTGAAATTTGATGAATTGTTCAAATTCCGTGAAACAACCCGTCCTAACCACTGGAGCGATTTCGGTCGAAAAATGTTATTTAATTTTTAAAATTTTTATTTAAAATTTTTTATTTTTCTGCGATTTATTTAGGTCCAAAAATGGACCAGATTTTCCTACCATTCGTAAAACATTTATTGTAATTATTTAAAACATTTCCTTGGTCAGCCGTTTATTTTAACACGTAGCTATTGAAATGCTTTATCTATTATGACCATAGATGTGGCAAATCTGAACTTCGTATACTATTTTAGAACAATGTTAAAAATAAATTTAAAACAAAAAAAATTTCCCGCCGAATCTTTAACAGCTGTTTACGGATTAAGTTCAAGTCCCTTTTCCACGGATATGCACCTTTCATTATCAAGTATACCACAGACAACATACAGAAACCGAAAATATTCTATGTTGACCCGAATAAGTATCCCTCATCGCAGTTTCAAGTAAAAACACTCAAATTTCGTGCGATTATAAACTTTACGATTTTTTTATATTTTTTTTATAAATCCTACAAATATGAGATAAACGGTAAAATGCAGGTTAATTCATTGGCTACATAGCACTATGATAATATGTCTCCATGTTAAAATTTGAAGAAATTAATAATTTTGTTTTATGATTTCAGAAAAGAACTTCAGGATAAATATGAAGGAAAAATAACAAAAGAATTATCAGGACCTACTTATGAAGTTTTAGGCAAAATCATGAAAGTTATTATCAATAGGAAACTCACAGGACCTGGAAACTTTGTTGGGTAAACTTTCTTTATCTTTGTTATTTATACATTTTATTCTCTTAACAAACTACATGCCTATAGGCGGGAAGGGTAGTTCTACCTTTTAAGCCGGTGCTATTTGAATGCATGTAAAGGCATTGCAAAGTTTAAATAATTGACACACCCTATTGTACAGTTGGGGTGTGGCGAGTACTATAGAAAAAATTCATTCAAATATATTATTTTCGAAGACGTATCGATTTAAACAAATTCTTTTTTCTCTGACCGGTTCTTTTTTTTTCACCCGTTTTAAGTGTATTAATAATAAATAATTATTTTAACATTATCAACAATGTGAGCAAAAAAATTTTAAAGTAAAGTATGTATTACTGCCCGGGAACCATATATTCGATAACCTACTCCTCTGCTATAGGTCACCCCAAGTGGTTAGCTATGTTCGGTGAATTAGCAGGGATGCCCGGGTTCATGGGGTGAGGCTTGTCCAGGTCTTGGCAGCGGATGCATCTGTCCATCAGCTGCACGGCAGGCCGGATCGGGAGAGGGAGTACCTTTGACATCTCCAGCCGTACTCTCTCGAAACATCTCCTTGCACCGCAGTGGGAGGGATGGATTTAAACGTCCGTCACTCCTGGACACACCGATACCCAGATATCTACCCACCCCTCACACCCCTTTCCTTCCCAGAACTTCCTTTCCTAAAAAGACCCTCCACACAGCATCCCCGAAGATGATATAGGCCCTGAGGGCAATTATTTTCCTCTGGGTCTCTTGTGTGGAGCCAATGTGCTCAGTGATAAGATAGATAGTGAATTGTTGAGAAGGCTAGTGTTAAAATTAATTTAAAAATGATTGCTAATGTAAATGTTCTTGTACATTTTTAGGCACAGTGGCACCTCCGCGGTATCTTGCTCATACAAGGCTGCCGCAGGATTATTGTACCCGCTGGAGAAAGGATTTATCAATGTTCACAAGCCCCCCATTCACATTCGATTTGAAGAAATTGCCTCCGTCAACTTTGCACGTAGTGGCGGATCCACAAGGTAAGTTTTTATTTATAAAATATGACATTGCAAATAAAGTGAAATTACAAAACATCTAAAACATGACAGAATATAATGGCTCGTTGTGTGCTTTCCAAGAGTTGCTATGCAACCGACTGTTGTTTACGTTGATATTGCGTAGGAAACTCTCACATGTTGGCATTTCAATTTGGGAGGCGATTATGGGTACTGCTGCCCCGGGAACCATTTATTGGATAACCAACACCTCTGGCACAGGTCAGCTCAAGTTTTGCACTACGTTTGGTGACTTAGCAGGGTTGCCCGATTTCATGGGGTGAGGTTTGGCGCCGGATTTGCCCACCAACCGCGTGGCAGGCCAGATCGGGAGAGACTGGTTAAGGAAGACCTTTTGACTTCTCCAGCAGGGCTCTCTCGGAACATGACTTTGCAGTGGGAGGGATGGTATCATTCGTCCGTCATTCCTGGACACGCTGATCCCCAGATTCCTATTCACCCATCATATCTTTTTTTTCCCAGAACGTCCTCTCCTTTCTTTCCTAAAAAGACCCTCCACACAGCATCCCCAAAAATGACAGGCCCTGAAGTCTATAGAGGGAAATTATTTTCTTCAGAGCCTCCTGGGTGAAGCTATTGTAAAAAAAAAAGTTTAAATACACAATATTATGCTTACTTCTATTTTTTCACAGGATACATAGTAAATACTCTCATGCCATATATTAAATACGATTAATAATATGTTAAAATTGTCCCTTTAATTACAAAATATCTATGAAGAAAACGAATTTAAAAAATTGTATGTGTGTGAGCAAATTTTTATAGAGTTGTAAAATTGTCTTTATTATTGATAAAAACTTTTTTTTCTAGATCTTTTGATTTTGAAATAGAATTAAAGTCCGGCACCATCCACACATTTAGCAGTATTGAAAAAGAGGAATATGGAAAACTATTTGATTTTATTTCATCGAAAAAACTTCACGTCAAGAATACCGGCAAAACAGTAAGTTGTTAATGGAATTTTTTTCTTAGTAGAATATTGTTTAAAGTGATGTTATGATTCCAATTGGGCAAATCTGATAAACTAATGATTGCAATTTATGAATCTCCAATAAGATGTTCTGTACGCATACTACTTTTAACAGTCTAATGCCTACAATACACAATATCTCGACAGTAAGCTGACTTTATAAAATTTTCCAGGATAAGCAATCGTACAAGGACGACTTTGGGGACTCCGATGCCGAGAACGAACCTGATGCGTACCTGGCGCGTGTCAAGGCCGAGGCCAAGGAGAGAGACGAGGATGATGGTGAGGGTGGCGGCGGCGGTGGCGAGGACTCGGAAGAGAGTACCGATGAGGACTTCAACCCCAATGTTCAGGACTCTGACGTGGCTGAAGAGTGAGTCACTACATACTTTACTTATATTTGAAATGTTTCAACCTTTTTTTAAAGTCCTCTTGAAATGCCACACCAAAAATTTATATTATGAATACGCTACCTTCAGTCCTACACACTTGCTTCGCGTAATAGATACGAACGGAAGTACTGCCATCTATAATATTCAAATTGAACTATTGAAATTTTCATATTATAGTGTGCCCGGGGAAATGGGTTTTTACTTGCTAGTTATTATTATTATTGCTAAATATGTCAGCATAAAGATTATTGAATTCTTGGTATGAAATTTGTTTCTAATTTCCCATGTTTCTGGGAATGTTTCTTATGTCAGCATTTTATTTTTTCTGAGAAATATAAATGATACATTTTTTTAACTACCAAGCTGTTTGTAAAAAAAAAATTACTTACAGTATAAACATTTCAGTGTTTGCAATTTTTTTATATTGTCTTTATATTTTATTTGTTGTTTTTGTTTTATGCCATACTAAAATTCAAATTGTATTTAATATCCAGGTACGATAGTAACCATCAAGAGACGGAATCAGAATCTGAAGAGGGGGGGGGAGGCGGCTCCGATGCCGGAAGTGGTGGAGAAAAGAAGAAGAAAAAGAAGAAGCACAAGTCGGCCAAGACTGTGGTAAGTTCCCAACTGATTTAACTAATAATCGTTTACCTCTAATAATGAAATTGGACTGATTTACTGTTCAGTTACACACTTTTCCCATTCTTTGAAGTATTTTGTCATGCCGTATCCTGTGTATCCAATATGTTCTAGTCCTTGTATTCTAAATGTGATATTCTAATTTATTAATCATTGCCTGTGTAATACATGTATACAACATATTTGAATTAATCTGATCTGTGCATTCAAATCCATAGTACTTATACCTACCAGAATCCCGTCCTCATGCGATCTTTTAACTTAAGTGGCGCCATCCTTTGATATTATTAGCTACTTGCTTGAATTCGGTTCGATTACAAATGTAGGCATAAGGCGAGGCGTCGGATTTGAATTCTTAGCCGGATCCTTAAATTTCAACCGTACAGATGTTAAAGTAATAATAACGTCCGATACAACTGATAAAAAAAAGTTTAATAAAAATGTGAAGTTTCACTAAAGCACATAAATTGTGCTAAAACATGCCTCATACAGGGATAGATTGCGTTAAAGCTGCCAGTATTGAAGAGTTTAATACAAATTGAGAAAAAAAATTTACTTATTTGTGGGCATATAAAAAAACCCTTTAAATATTGATATTGCAGAATTAAATAATTAATCTTGTTGTGCAATCCCCAGCCGGAAGGGGCGACCCGCAAACCCCGCACCACCAAGAAGAAGGGCAAGAAGGACAAGGACGCCAACGCTCCAAAGCGGGCCCCCACCGCTTTCATGCTGTGGCTCAACGAGACCCGCAAGGACATCCTCAAGGAGGACCCCAGCATGAAGGTCACGGAGGTAGCCAAGCGGGCCGGGGAGCTGTGGCGGGAGATGGAGGCCAAGGACAAATCGGTGAGACTTGTCATTACAAAATAGAACACAGATAGATACATTATTTTATCATCTTCTGCGTTCTGGTTACCGTTACCAAAATCCATCGAATAATTGAATGACAAATATATCACAAAAAAAAAAACCATTTTGGAAGTTCAGTTTGAACTTCTTTTATTTATTATAAATAAAATACGTGCCAAATCAAAAATTATTGCTACTCATTTAATATTAACTAGCTAGGTTACCCGGCTTTGCTCAGAATAACATTCGAGAGTGTTCTGGAATGGTTTAATAATGATGTTCCCGATTCCCTATTCCCGGACATTCCATGACATACTCCGCCACTCCTTCCAGAACCTCTAGAGCTCTATGGAACCTTCTAGAACTTTCCGGAATACTGTTCTAGAAATTTCAAGAGGGCGAAACTTCCAGCCCTTGTATCTTAAGGGGATCTTACCGCAATAGCAGCATATTTGCAGGTTTTTGATGCAGTTTTTAGAAAATTTCTATATTGTTTATTAGAAAATAATATTATGTTTTGAACAAATAAATTATTCTTCTAAATGGTGAAACAACAAATCGTGTTAAAATGTTTAAAATAATTGCGTAAAAAAATATTTACGGAACCTCTAAAAATAGCTTAAAGTTCGATTATATCCTTTAATTCTAAATACAGGAGAGTTATAAAAATATACATTATCACCACATCAATGTTTTCTAAACGGCTGATAATAAAATAATTTTAAAAAGCATAAAAACAATGCTTATAGAAATAAAAACCGTTTTTCTATGTTACGATATCCTCCCGCCATAATATAAAGCAGGAGACGAGTTGTTTCCCATTAGTATATGAGATGCGTTCACGGTGGGAGGACGTCAAATTTGGCAAGAAATAAATACGTAAATGTGGTGGCACTTGAGAAAAGGGATCACACTAAAGGCTAGTCATTATGTTATCGTGTATTATTTCAGAACCAAGTTGACTTTTTTACTCGAAATTCCATTTCTCAGCCGTTTGCTACAACCAGCGGCATATAATGTTTTAGAGTGCCCCTTCACCAGAATCGTATTCCTAGTTTTATTTATTTACGCCCTAATGGGCTTATATATAAATTTCTAATTATAGTTATTTCAGTTGTAATAATGGTATATCGAATAAATTATGGTAAAATAAAACGAGTTATAAAGTTATAAAAAGTAACAAAATTGTAAAATAGGTTTGCAAACAAACAAAAAGAAGTCGACACACTCCTAAAAATTAAATATTAACGAAAAAATTGTTGAAACCCATTTTATACATAACATGGGAAAATAAAATAAACAATAAAAAAGTGTGTGCGTGGAATCCACGCGCGACGTGAAACTTCTTGTTTATTTTTAAAATTCGATTTATGCGAAATATGTCGTATTTTTATGAATTCATTCCGAATAGGTATCTGAATTAAGGCTGGCCGCGACGAGATTCTGCTGCGAAAAATTCGATTTACGTGAAATATATCGTATTTTTTATGAATTTATTCCGAGTATTTTTTATTTATTTAATTTAATTAGGACCGGTCGCGAAAATTTGATTTACGCAATATATATCGTAGTTTTACGAATTTATTCCGAATAGGCATCTTCTTTAAGGCCGGCCGCGACGGGTACGGCCGCGAAAATTCGGTTTACGCGAAATATATCGTATTTTTATGAATTTATTCCGAATAGGTATCTGCATTATGGCCAGCCGCGACGGAATTCGCTCCTGAAAATCGATCGATCAAGGCTGCAGAAAACCATGACAAAACTGCAGCGACACTCACTCTATTTTAATAAAAATAAATATAATAAAAATCATTTATTCCAGAACTAGAGATTTCCCGGCAGAGCTCGCTATTATATATGTACATATAGAAACCAT
This sequence comes from Limnephilus lunatus, assembly GCA_917563855.2. Lineage (NCBI taxonomy): Eukaryota > Metazoa > Arthropoda > Insecta > Trichoptera > Limnephilidae > Limnephilus > Limnephilus lunatus. The sequence goes on from OU830599.1 coordinate 5,706,533, forward strand.
CATGGGCATGCACACATAAAATCACCAAAGTGTCATCGCAATCGGATGAACGGTTAGCAACGCATATTTTCATGATGCCAGAACTCACTATATATATAGAAATCATCGCGGGCATGCAAACAACAACTTACCAAAGTTTCCTCAAAATCGGATGAACGGTTCATTAACGCATTTTCATGACGCCAGAGCTCGCTATTATATATAGAAACCATCGCGGGCATGCACATATAAAATCCCCAAAGTGTCATTGCAATCAGATGAACGGTTAGCAATGCATAATTTCATGATGCCAGAACTCACTACATATACATATAGAAAATATCGCGGGCATGCACACAACAACTCACCAAAGTTTCCTCGCAATCGGATGAACGGTTTAGTAAAGCATTTTCATGATGCCAGAGCTCGCTATTATAAATAGAAACCATCGCGGGCATGCACACATAAATTTCCCAAAGCATCATCGCAATCGGATGAACGGTTAGCAACGCATAATTTCATGATGCCAGAACAATCGGATGTAGTGCAATGCTATCCTCAGAGCACGTGTTCCACTCCTAACAAACAGTGCCCCCTGGTGTACCGGTCTCACCGGGACAGGAGTGCTTCTGGCTGGGGTGGTACAATCGTATCGTATCGTATGATCCTTATACTAATAATAATGTAACTAATTTCTACTAAGTAAAAAAAGTAAAACAAAAAAAGACTATGTAAAAAAACTCCCATTAATTAAAAAATGTATTGCCATGGCCAATCAGAACTCAAGAAATTAAAACCAAAATTTTGTATTTTTACATAATTCTACCCCATAACCCCCCTTTAGCAATGTAGGGTAATTATTGTATTAATTACCAAACGCTGTGTACATAAAAACCGTTCACTCTCACATTAGCGTTGATTTGTACACATACAGTTATAATATATGTGGCTTGACGTATTTCAGCCTATTGCTCGCCATATATTTCAATAAGGAATGTACGGCAAGCGATATGCCGAAATACCCCACGCCACGTATATTGTAGCTATGTGTGTGTACACAGCTTAAAGACAATGAATTCTCACACATACTTGCAAAACGTGCACCTGCCACATGAAGTTCGTGCTAACGGTTTCGGAATTGGAACGCATACGCAAGTGAAATGTTATATTTTAAGTGTCTGGAACAAAATGGCAGTTGAAAAAATACAGTTTGTCAAAATTACACCAAAAAAGAGAATTTTCGAGTACTTACTGTTTTTGTAGCTTCCTGAGATTATTGCAGTGCTTCAAGTGATTGGGTATTCTATTTTTAGAGCCTAAAGCTTTTTGATGGCATTTTTTAAATATATACGCTAACAAACAAGGAGCGTATAGTTTTGTTACTTGCCGACGGGAGATTCTAGCCCGGAATGAATGACGAGCTGTGAAATGTGTTAGAATTTGGTAAAAAAGAAAGTATTTATTTAATTGTTAAATCCACAGATATCATAACGAGAATGTATTATGTATATATTTTAAATTAAAAATATTGTATAAAATCATTATTAATGCGATAATCATAGACTGAAGTTTTAAAAGCGGGTTGTATGGTGTATCAATGTTTTTATTTTTCATGGTCGAATGCCTACATCAATTACAAAAAAAAATAAGCAGATTGAAAAGTAAAAGTCCATTATTTGGTAACAAAAAATATCAAGACTGAGAATGACACACGAAAGGTAGTATTAAGCCGTTTTAGAGAACCGTTTTTCAGCAAATTACAATTCTGCCCCTATAATATGCTCTTAAACGTTTCATGTTCATTGTTCAAACCTTACTCAAGGGCACTATCTAGTCTATATTTCTTAGCTGCTCTGGCTGACAAGCGCGTAGCGGCCGCTGCGTGTCCCCCGTTCCAAGTTACCCACTCCATTCCTCTCCACCCCGAAATATTATTTCGGTTTGCGTAAATTACCCCTTAAAAAGCACGCCCTTTAGGTAAAAACAATTTCAATTCTCACAAGGAATTGGGAAATTTCCACAAGCAAAAATTTCAATTCTCTCAAGGACTTAGAAGAATTCCACAAGCAACAATTTCAATTCTCACAAGGAATTGGGAGAATTCCACAACCAACAATTTCAATTCTCACAAGGAATTGGGAGAATTCCACAATCAACAATTTCAATTCTCATAAGGAATTGGGAGAATTCCACAACCAACAATTTCAATTCTCACAAGGAATTGGGAGAATTCCACAAGCAACAATTTCAATTCTCACAAGGAATTGGGAGAATTCCACAACCAACAATTTCAATTCTCACAAGGAATTGGGAGAATTCCACAACCAACAATTTCATTTCTAAAAAAGAATTAGGAGTACTCAAATTTTCTCAGGTTATTCATAACATGGGAATGTTTTTCTTACTATCTTAACAATCACATAAATTGTAATATGACAACATAAATGTCTTTTCAAACTAACTAACCATCGCACTGTTTTACCACAGGAATTCACCACCATACAACTCTTATCTTTTTATACGCTCCTTACTTCATTCATACATATTCTTCTGGTATTCTGACTCTCGACACGGCCCGAGCCACTTGATTCACTCGGCCCGATTCACTTGATCATGCCATGTCTTTTTTAGGCGTCCCCGTAATTTTTTTTCAATCCTTTATTTATTGCAGAAATGGGAAGAAAAGGCGGGCAAGGCCAAGGAGGAATACACCAAGGCGATGAAAGAGTACAAAGAGAGCGGTGGTGGAGCGACGGCCGCTGCAGAGGGCAAGGAGAGTAAGGGCGGCCCCTCCAAACCCAAGAAGAAGAAGACAGCTGAGGTGGCAGCGGGCCGCACATCCGGTGGTGGTGGAGACTTCAAGAGCAAGGAGTACATCAGTGATAGCGGCAGCAGTGATGAAGATAAAAAGAAAGACAAAAAGGTAGAGTTTTGGTCATTTTACAGCATCTCTTTTTTCAGCCCGATTCCAATTAGAGGCCAAAGTTAACAATTTTTCGCTTTACGCGGTCGCTATTTTCATCTCTATTTTCATATCTACTATTTCAATTGTCATCACTGCAAACAACACATGAACCATGCTGTTTGCTGTGATGCCAACTGAAATCGGAGGTATGAAAATAGCGATCGTGTAAAGCGAAAAATGTTGACTTTGGTATCTAATTAGAATCAGGCTGAAAAAAGAGATGGTGTAAAACGGCCCTTAAATTCTCATTTATTTTAAAACATTAGACTGCAAAAAATGTTTCTGTAGCCATGATGAGATTGCAAAATAGCAATCTCATCACAAATTTCTTGGAAATTAGAAATAAATCTAAGCAGAATTTGCAAAATTCACAATTTAATTTTCTAATAAGGATGAACTACGATCAAAATATTTATAAGATTTAATAATCCTAGTAGACTCAGCACCTTTAAGTATACTCATTTTTATAATTGATTTCTATTAGACTAATATTAAAAAACTCATGTGTGCAGTTAACACGCAGAAGAAGTGAAACCTTTGGAAAACTAAACTTCTACAGCCTTACTCATAATGAAACCCACACTACACCGCTCAGAGTAAAAATCTTTACTCATCTTCATAATATTGCTCGACAGCTGGATAATGATTTTTTTACGGTAGCAACACTCAGCTCCAAAGCTGAAAAACGCGGTCAATTTGGCATTTCGTGGCGTGTTGCCAACTTCACGTTTATTCATACGTCAAAATATTATTCGACGATATTGTTTTGTGTTTCGGGTTTCAAAAATAACTAATAATGGATAATCATAAACAGTAATTTGAATGAGAAAACAAAAATTAGTAGGCGTAATAAGAATCGGGTTGACGTTGAAATGAGTGTTATAAAAAATAATAATAATAAAGGCTGCTTGGTTATCGATTTCGCTGATTTGTTTCATAAGAATGCAATTATAAACACTCTTTTCTACCCCATTATCGTGTGGCACGGAGAATTTGGAGATTGGTAGATACTTTGCCACCCCGTTTATCATCGTACCAAGGCAATTAAATGTCTGACGTTAACTTTTGTAAATCTATATTTAGACCTAAAATCTCCTTCCGTAAGTGCCGCAAATGGATCGAACCATTTTTTTGTGCACGAATGCCGCGAATACGGTCAATATTTGCCAATACTCCATTCAAAACATCAAGATTCTCATAAAAGTTTGCCATTTCGAAAGTTACTGAGTAACCCTTGTGACCGGGTGGTTTAAATTCTGACAGCTACTACATCTCCCGTACAGCGACGGGGTAAGAAAATACGGATGCGCGCTATTGACCCACCATGTTGAGTAACAATTTCACCTACCCCGGTCTTGCTCTCGTGGTTGTATCTTATTTTGTGATTATGAGTAAGACTGCTAGAGAATGAGATGAATGCAGAGTATCAGGAGTAGGATGATTGTAGGGTTTATTTATTATAATATTGTTACCAAGTTCAAAAATTATTATCCATTGTACATATTATTCTACGAAGTACTGCAAGAACAGGAGGCCGATAGGCTACGAAGGATCGTACAAAGAGGACACAGATTACTCTATCTTATTCTCTCGAAGGCTAAATCCTATAGAAGTATGTGTTTGTCTCTTTTTAGTGTCGCTCGTTTCCGTTTCATCCAGTTTTAAATTACAATGGTGCTAAAGAAGTTTTCACTTAAAAAATTACATCATTATTAAAATAATCTCTCTTATTACAGGGCAAGGACAAGGATGACGGCAAGGATAAAAAGAAAAAGGAAAAAGAAAAGGAAAAGAAGGAGTCTTCAGCTGAGGAAGAAGGGGAAGAGGAAGAGGAAGATGGAGATGATGATGGCTCAGCGGCACCGAGTAGCGCAGGGGAAGAAGAGGAGAGTGGTGACGCCAGCGATGCTCTTAGTGATTAATTTCTGTGTTATGAATCCCATATTTTATAAGTACGTACATTATTCATTTGTATAAATAAAAAACAAATTACCAATAATATTACTGTGGCTTTTATTTTCTTGTTTAAAATGTTATAAAAAGCAAAATAAACATTTGTTTAAAGAGTTTTACTTTAATGCCCAAGAAATACTAAAAACCAAAATAAACTATTTATTTGGGTAGCATCTTTATGCTGGGTGAGTTAAAGTCTATTCAACTTCCATTTCTATCACATAGAAAGTCTAGTGTCACTGATCTATTTCATAGATTCTATGAAATGAATCATAGAATAGATGAGATGGCAACCCAGATTTACAAAACACAAAGTTACCCATCCTGATAACTTGGCAAGCCGAAAATTGAAATGGACTCTTTCATGTGTGCTGGACACTAACTTGTATGTGTCATTACACGCTTGTCAGCCGATACCGTCCAGCAACGGGGTGGCTGAGTAGCTTCCGGTCACGCTCAATGCGTGCCCGGCTGACTTTAGTGTAGTGGGGTTTGGAATACAATGAATTACAGTTGTCCAGTATTCACATTGTAATAATGCACTCACGATTAATAGAAGAGATTGGAGCCCCTCTTGTCTGCTAGCTTGTATAATTTTTAAATATGTACGTCTACTTAATTTCACTTTCGTTTTCTTGATTGAATGAATGAAGTGGAAATTAATCCACTTCCTGACATCTGGTTGAACTGAAACTCAGCAGTTATACTCGTCGATGACAGTGCATTCTATTCATTGGTGGCAATCATGAAAACACAAGCGGACAGAATAATGTACACATTTCTCTGAAATTCAATGACATTACAGCTGTTAATGTACGCAATAAATGTCGGTCTTATCTAATCGGGATTTGGATCGGTTGGTAGAGTTGTTGACCCCTACCCGTAAGTAGGAAGGTTGAAACCTCATTTAATCCAATTTTGTAATGCAATGTGGTAAAAAAACTTTGTTTTTTATGGGTTGAATTTTTTTTTTACATATTTTTCTAAATATGTAAAAAAAAAATAATGTGAAAACAATATATTTTGTACAATCTTTGTGTAAATACGAAGAAAACTATCAAAAGGGGGCGGGTGCAAACTGGGTAATGCCGGGTCACTTGTGAAAGGTTTATTATTTACCGGCTACACAGCTCTGGCCAGCCTCGTCCAGCAACTGAAATTAGCAATATTAGGCACAAATTCACTAGTACCTGCTGACAATGCTAAATATTCTGAAATATTTCGATACCCACCTGTCAAACCATTAATGGTTTTATGCTCGCTCCCTTGGGTGAAAACAAAAAAATAAAAATTTGATAACTTAAAATAATTTAAAAAAAACTCATTTTTTTAATTATTGGTAGTATGATCGATTGTTTGCAAACTTTTTTTTTTAAAGTTGACTGTAAGACACAATGACATTATAATATATATGAATCGTTGAGTTCCAATATCCTCCTTAATGAATTCTGGTGTGAATGCCATCTGCATAGCGATTCTATATCTTTTGTGGGATCATTATCGAGATAACGGACGTGATCTCTGTCAGATTTGGGTCCGCCATCTAAAGTTTTTTTTTTCAACTAGTGCTTATTTCGTGAATGGTAACACTTAGCTCATGTCTGATTTGACAGATAATTAGTTTTATCCTTCCGCTGAGCGAATATGGTTGTGTATACGCTTGAACAACGCTGGGAAATATTGCAACATTACTTTGAAAATCATGGTAATGTTGCAGAATGTGTGCGAAAATTGCGTACGGTTTTTGGAAGAAGAGAAGCACCGTCAGCTCCGTATGTTCGTTATCTTGTGAAAAAAGTGAAAGAAACTGGCATCCTCATCGATAAACCAAAGCGTGAAAAGCCAAAAACAGTGCGTACACCCGAGAATATCGATGCTGTGGCAGAAAGTGTGCGTGAAGCGCCATCAACATCAATTCACCGTCGTTCTCAACAATTGAACATTTCGGAGACATCATTGAGACGAATTTTGCATAAAGACCTTGGTATGACGCCATATTTATTTCCATTACGCCATTATTTTCCATTATTAACCGGAAGGATTGTACTTATAAATAAAAAAAGAAATTTGAGAAAATATTCAGTAGTTTTTTTTTATAGCATTTTCAAAAAAAAAAGTTATTTGGCGGACCCCGTATTTACTGTCACATATTTTAGTTGAAATCATTTTAAACACGAATTCCTGCAAGCATGCATGATTATTTATTCATTTAATGTACGTTGTACATAGAAAAAGTAAATAAATCACACAAATCTGACAGGAGATGACGTCTGTTATCTCGATAACGATCCCACAAAAGATATAGAATCGCTCGGCTTATGTGGTTTCTCACAAGAAATGCGATGCCGTTGTTATTATTTCCAAATGTCTTCTAGTTTCTTTATAAATCGTGTTTAAATAACGGCCTATAATAATTAAAATACGTTTTTTTTAAAGTACAAAATAACATTTGTATCCCGTTCGTACAAGATCGTTCTAACGTGTAAAAAATTAAAATAACTGGAATCATGAAACCTCGACAACCCTATGCTTTTCTTGGTTTACTACACTACACGTTTTGCTTGATTTACTTGAAAGTAAGAAAATCTATTTTGGAACACAACGATACATATATAACATCATTGGTATAATATACAGGGTGTAACAGCATGTAGGTACCTGTAGGATTTTAACCAGCAATTCCTGAGCATATTTGGAGTAAAAAAAGTAGAGGTCAGTTTGCTGTCTGATTTTTTTTTTCTATTCAAAAACAACAAAAAAAATAATTACAATCACATGTCACCACTGATCACACTCCTACGCGTTGCGACAGTATCACATGATACATGTGCTGTTTCGTATGTTATAGTGCTCCTGAAATAAGGCGGAGTGCTTATCACGGGATCCGCTAGGATATACCCAACTACTCAGTTGCAACGTGTGATGGAAAAATATTTTTATTTTTTTAATTTCGAAAAAATATCCTCAGATAGTAAAATGACATTTACATTTTTTATTCAAAATATTCTCAGGAATTGCTAGTTTAAATCCGTCAGGTATGTGCTGTTACACCCTGTATTTTTGTACAAAATTTTTTTTTTTAATTCCTAAAAAGTACTTAAACTCCACATAAATTTGTTTTAAATACAGAAATCACAATTGAAGTTTTCAAAAGAACTATTATGAAAAATAAAAACTTCGACTGTTTAGAAAATTTTAGATAAATTAAAAGTGTCCCAAATTAACAAAATTGACTAAATTTACAATTACCAAAATTTCCAGTGAAAAATTATCTAAATTTTAGTATTAATTCCTGAAAATCCACACCATGGTAGATCACAGAATAAAAAGGAGTAAGATTTTAATTTACATACAATGAGATTTGATTACAGGTAGCAAAGAGTAATTTAGTTTTGAAATCTTTGAAAAACCAATGTTGCAATGGTGCTTCACCGTAATCAAACTATGAAATTTACTAGTGTTAACCTTTTTCTAGGCTGCTCCTGTAAGCGAAGACAAAGTAAGAGATTCCACCATTATTCATTGATAAAATAATTAGTTTGATATTTGCGGGACTCTCAGTTCAATAAAGATTTGGAGGTTGAGAAACGCGCTGCAATATTAGGGAGCACGTATTATTATTATATTATAACATTTTAAATTTATCGATGACTTGATAAAACAATATGAATAGTCAATTTTATTTTTAACACCGTCGACTGAGCGTAAAGCCCGTAATACTCGACATCTTTTTTCAGCCCGATTCCAATTAGAGACAAAAGTCAACATTTTTCGCTTTACGCAATCGCTATTTTCATCTCTATTTTCATATCTACGATTTCAATTGTCATCACTGCAAATAACACATGAACCATACTGTTTGTTGTGATGCCAACTGAAATCGTAGATATGAAAATAGAGATAAAAATAGCGATCGCGTAAAGCGAAAAATGTTGACTTTTGTCTCTAATTGGAATCGGGCTGAGAAAAGATGTTGTGTATATGGCTTAATGTAGTTTAATGTACACGAAAGCGGGCTTAATGTACACGACATATTCTTTCAGCCCGATTCCAATTAGAGACCAAAGTCAACATTTTTCGCTTTACGCGATCGCTATTTTTATCTCTATTTTCATATCTACGATTTCAGTTGGCATCACAACAAACAGTATGGTTCATGTGCCTTTCGCAGCCCGATTCCAATTAGAGACCAAAGTCAACATTTTTCGCTTTACGCGATCGCTATTTTCATCTCCATTTTCATATCTACAATTACAATTGTCATCACTGCAAACAACACATGAACCATGCTGTTTGCTGTGATGCCAACTGAAATCATAGATATGAAAATGGAGATGAAAATAGCGATTGTGTATTGCGAAAATTTTTGATTTTGGACTCTTAAGTGGAATCGGACTGAAAAAAGAGATGGTGTAAAACGGCAATAATGGTAATATAATTTCTTGTCAGAATCATAGATTATTGGGAACTACTTGTCATGGGGATCGCCGATCGACTTCTGATAAGAATCTTACAGGATTATAAGTATTTTGTAAGCAACAAGCAATTTTTTGAGCACTCCTAAGCACCAATTTCCAACCAATGTGTCCGACGATCAGCATAATATTAATTTTGTCATCCACGATTGTAAATTTTTAAATATTGATTTTCATCTTTGAGGTATTTTCCATTTGTTAATATTTTCAAAATTCTGATTAGTAATTTTATTGGGATCGACCAAATTTTGCTTTGCGATCAGCTGTTGGAACTTGCATTATGCCTACAATATACAACATCTTTCTTCAACCCGATTCCAATTAGAGACCAAAGTCAATATTTTTCGCTATTTTCATCTCTATTTTCATATCTACGATTTCAGTTGGCATCACAGCAAACAGCATGGTTCATGTGTTGTTTGCAGTGATGACAATTGAAATCGTAGATATGAAAATAGAGATGAAAATAGCGATCGCGTAAAGCAAATGTTGACTTTGGTCTCTAATTGGAATCGGGCTGAAAAAAGATGTTGTGCATTATAGGCAGAAGGTATTATTTTGTACACAATAAAATTTTTATGATATTTTCTCTATTTTTTTTTTACATGGTATTATTCTATGGTACGTATTCCCTAGGTAAAATTAGAAAATAAGTGTATATTATTGTATGCCTCATATTATTCAAGTGAAAACTTACTGTTGTGATTTGAAACTCGATGAAACGAAAAAACGACACTAAAAAAAAAGAGACAAACACATATATCATGGGATTTAGCTTGCGAGAAAATGAGATAAAATACTCGGTCTCCTCTTTCTGCGGTGTTTCGTAGCCTCCCCACTATTTTCTACTTTAGATTTCTGAAGGTTTCACTTCTACCGCGTGTGAACTGCACACAAAATATTTTTTTTAATATTAGATATTATCGCTTGAGATGGGATAGATAGGTACCTACCTAGATCAACAAAAATTAAACCAAAAGTCTTATTCCACAAAGAATAAAGAAAATTATTTAATGATCAATAATTTTAGGAATTTATCATTTTAAAAAATATAACTGCGAAATTCTACTTTAGTAATTTTTTATAGCAGAACACCATTATTATAAGTATTTGAATTGGTATACCTTAGGTACGTAACTACATTTGAAATGGATGCAAGTGAAATATGCTTTTGAAAAAAATACTGAAAGCACCAAAGGCGACAAAAAAGGGTAATTTAAATGATATTTCCTTGTTTTAATGAAATAAAAATATATTTTTAAATTAATCATTTTTAATACTGTGTGGCGGTCTATCCTCTAAGCCTACTTACGAAGCTTCAGTAATTCTCATCCTCGATAAATAAATATCGATATTTTAAAAACACAGTTTTGTGAAGTTTAAAGGGAATGCTTGCACCTTCCGATCATAACATTGCACGTCGATTTTTGGCGGGAAAACGTAAATGCTAGCTTATCGTATGGCGTTGTATGCTTTTGAGGAATGCTACGGCTCGATGCAGGTACATCACCCATATTTCCGTTGAAATTTCAAACCGATTCAAGCATTTAGAAAATAGAAATAGGGAAGTTTACAACCGTTATCTAGCCCCGCCTCTTCCATTGTCGTGGTATTGCATCTCTTTCTTTCTATAAGGTAAATACGGAAAATAATAGAGAAAGCTACCAGTTGTACCAGCATCATCATACCATTTTTATTAAGTTGAATTAATTTTCGAAAGGGTAATTAAAATTAACCATAAATAATATTTTAGATAATAATATTTTTTGAAATCAGTACTATTCGCCTCGAAAAATTAGTTAAACTTCATTTTGCGTCAAGAATAGTATCCTTCAGTTGGCAAACCTGGTGACGCAAACGCAAGTTTTTGAATTTGACGTTGGCGCTGCCGAGCTGACGCGGAACCCAATCGAGCCACCTCTCTCGTGGAACATTTAGTACGGGCTCCATACAATTTGTTCTAGTTTGTTCGAGTCCTTTGCTTAGCCAGTTGCTTCAGTGAATATTTCGTCAATTACAACTTAAAGGTGAGATGATAGAATTTTATAATTAAATAACCTTCTTATTTCATGCTTATTCAATCTTTCCATCGCGCTTTTATAGAATATCATTATTTCTACACGTTGGAATTTCACTTCAAACATGGCCATTGCTTCTCCCATACATTTCATACTTGGCGTGGGTACTGCAGTACTAACGCATTTTTATTAAATTGCAATTTCTCTTCAATATTGTTCGTGATGCATCTTTTCTTTGTTCGGGCGGTGATAGATTATTGAGTTTATTGATATTCCTAAAAGCTGATTTCCGTGTGCAACGCGTACTTTCATCGAAATATCATAAAAACAAAATGGCTTAGCCTCGAGGCTTGCCCATTAGCTTGGCTTTATCATCAATTTTAATAAATTATTTTTTGCACTTAAATGCCTCGTTTTCACTTTAAAAGTTATCATTTCTTAAATAAAATAATGTTTTCTATCATTATATCAAATAATTTTGTCGAATTTTCCTTAGAATCGGTTTCCCGCCAAAAGCGTCTACCAAGCTTTTCTTAGCGTGTCAACAAATGTAGTTTGCCCGAACTATAAAAGGGAATGGGCAACATCTTAGTAGCTCAACGCACTCGTCCCAGCTTCGGTGTCTTATTGCAGCATTTCTAATAATTATTCCTTTTTCTTTTTCAGCTAAAATGGCAGATAAACCAAAACGCCCCATGTCCGCCTATATGCTGTGGCTGAACAGCGCCAGGGAAGAAATTAAGTCACAGCATCCTGGACTTAAGGTCACAGAAATTGCAAAGAAAGGTGGTGAGATGTGGAGGGCGATGAAGGACAAGACGGTGGGTAGTGAAATTGCTGTGTGTACACTTTTTTTTTACATTTTTATTTTTACATTAACATTTTTACATTTCCCCCCAAAATGATGACACAATACACCGAATTGTATGAATTTGATGATTATTTGTATAACATGCACTACCAACTGAAGATATGGACGCTACTTTTCCCGCGTCAACCCCCTCGATATTGGCTCTCCCCCTGATTATGTTGTGTTTTCAGATATGGGAAGACAAAGCCGCTAAGGCCAAGGAGCAGTACACCAAGGACTTGGAAGCGTTCAACGCCAATGGAGGCGGTGGAGAACCCAAGAAGGCCCAGAAGCGAGGGAAGAAGGCCCCAGCAAAGAAGCCAGTGACCAAGAGCAAGAAGAAGAAGGATGAATCCGAAGATGAAGAGTCCGAGGAGGAAGAGGAGAGCGAGTGATCTGGTCGTCCCCACCAAGTCCCTGTTCATATTAATAATAAATTCAATTCATGTTTATTTATTACGTCGATCTAAAGGGGGCTTCCCTGGCCCCCTGCTCCAGTTGAGTTCATGTTAGGTGAGTGCTTGGGTGTGTGTACAAAGGAAGCCCCCGTCCGCGCACAGCATCTGCATCAACTCTACCATGTCTTTAATAACTCTGACTTATTTTATATACTGATAATAGGGCAGGTGTATTGATAACTTGCTCGTTGTATGTATGTTAAGTAATTTAGTGTAGTTGGTGGTCGTGAGTGGTAAACCTACCTCTTAAATTTGTGTAAATTGCAGTCTGTTGTTTTATGTGTATTTCATCGCAGCCAAAAGAAAAGAATTACTGTTAGGTGTCTCGACTGAAGACGTGCCCAGGTACTTCTTTTGCAATGCTCGTACCTGCGTTAAGTTTAGGAACTTATTCTTTAATTAGTTTGTCAGATTTTAATTAGATAATTACTTTAACAAACCAGACTTAACGCATAGGTAGGTTTTGAAATGGTTCGTCATATTTACATGTTTTGTAAAGTGAAATAGCATTCCTCATGTCAAGTGGTTTTACATTTTCATCAAATGCAAATTTCTTATAAATAAAAACAAATATTTTTTAAACACCGTCTTTTATGTTGACTGACTCCTTCCCGCCCTTAAATCCCTTTGTTTACCCCCAAATAATACAAAGTGACCACAAAAGGTCTTTATTATTAGCTGTTATCAGTTCACCGACTGATAACTCTTAGCGCATTTTGGCGGGATATTCAAAACTTCTCGGCAAAGGGCTTCATGTGCGCTAGTTAATCGGCCCATACAGCTCCATAGCAAATGTATGGCACCCGGAGTATGGCGATGTATGGAATATTAGTACAGGGAAAGCGCGGTAAATGCGCCCCGTATCTACCTGGCCTTTTCGGTGGGGTGCGTTGAAGGACCAAATTTAAAATTTGGTTAATGAATTAGACCTGTAAACATTGATTGGTGATTGTATCAATCCTAGCATTTTTCTCGTTGTTTTAACGAGGCCGACGTAAGGTTTCTTGGACATCGCCATTTTATATCGCTTTCGGCGGAAACGGAAGTGTGTACGCAACCCAAATCCGAAAGCGCCGCGCAGAGGGAAAGAGACGGGTTCGTTCACTTGGCGGCCGCGGCTTGCATAACAAGCAGACTGCCAACTGCAGCATTCCATTTCAAATGCGTTTCTATGGCAACGTCATGTTGACATACTTTGGGACGTGTCGGTAAAGTAGGAATATTGTTGCTGGATTTTGGTTTGATTTTTAGATTATATTATAGCTGTCAAAATAAAAAGCCAAATAAATACAGTACATGCTGCAAAAATGCGTGTACTTATTCTTGTTTCGTATTTACATTCTGATAAATTTGAAAACGATCTTATTTGAACAAGAGCAAACGTGATTTTTTTCTGCTTATTTTGTGGCCAGCCGTACAATGGCAGGAGACAGTTCTGTACCCTCAAATGTGGACAAGGATAGGGTTGTGCTGGTGACCGGTGGATATGACCATGTGATTAAATTATGGCAAGCGCACACAGGAGTATGCTTGAGAACAATGCAACATCCAGATTCAGTAAGTCTTTTTACAGTTCTTTTACATTATCTTTCAAACATATAAGTAAATATCCTCTACATTTTAAAGTAACAATTTACTACAATACTGAAATTATAAGAAAGATTTATCAGGAAAACTATGATTGTGGAAAATTTCTGTGGCCTTTTTATGTTTTTGTTTCTTCTTGCAGCAAGTGAATGCGTTAGACATAATGCCAGACAAGCTGATGGTGGCTGCGTGCGGTTACCAGCACATTCGAATGTATGATCTCGTAGGATCCAACCCAGACCCTGTTATCAACTATGATGGAATTGGCAAAAACATTACCAGAGTCGGTTTTCAGGTAACTTACTTACTTACTTTTTTGAATAAGATATGATCGTCGATAATGAAAATTGAAATGGCGTAACAATATGTACCGAGATGAACTGAATTCATACATTCTTCTTACATTCAGTTTTATTACCTTGTTTTTAACTTACAGGAAGATGGCAAATGGATGTACACCGGAGGAGAGGATTCTACAGCAAGAATTTGGGATTTGAGGTAATTTTCTTGAGATGATTTTCAATTCCTTGCATAGATTTTTTTTTTATTCATGTTGAATTCTAATGATATCTGATTTTTTAAAATGAAAACGTCTTTATCACCGTTGTGAATTGAAACTCGATGAAACGAAAAATAGTGACACTAAAAAGACACAAACATATACACCTATAGGATTTAGCCTGCGAGGGAATGAGATAATCGGTCTCCTCTTTGTGCGGTGCTTCGCAGCCTCCCCACTCTTGTCAACTTTAGTTTTCTGAAGGTTTCACTTCTACTGCTTGTGAATTGCACACTCTGTTTTTTTTAACACATTTAGACTCTTTGTGCATTGTTCATACAAAGAAAGAAAAACTTTTACTGAATTTGAACACTCGACAATGTTGTAAAATTTTATGGCCATATTTTTTTATATTTCCTCTAATCGGCCGGCGTAGTCCAGCAGTCAGGCTCTCGACTCGCAATCTGAAGGTCGCGGGATTGAATCCTGGCATGGCAAATAAATTTTATTTGATAAATTTGTGTTATTTCACAATTTATTCATTCGAAATAATATGTAGTACACACGGACGTAAAAAATATATGGACATGCCCTTACGTAATAAAAGGCGTGTTTTTTCCCCCTCCCATTGGAACCATTTTTCGGAAAACTTGCGTTAATCTAAAAAATGTGACGTCATCATTCTTGTCCGGACCAGTGTCGAGCTCTTATCGTACATTTTACGCACGGACGTTGTATGCCTATGGAACACACACTATGACATCGAGACACATGGCGACGCGAAACACAAAGCCGCTGTTTGCTGGGGTAAGTAAATCATGAAACATTTGTAAAAGTGTCTACGGAAACAAAATATTCGACTATGAAAATACTCAGAACCTTACTTTGCGAATTTGGACTTGACACATCTGTTCATAACGTGGCATGCAATTCGCGCTCCCATATAAAAAGGTCTATTCATTCAAAAGCAGATTTTACTTTCAAGAACTAAATGGTGATATTATAGTGCGAGGTGCCTATATACTGTTAGATTGATTTATTGACGAATCACAAGTCTCTTTCCTCTCTTCGTCCCGCCATAGTTGGTTTTTACCCCTCATCTGTAAGTTCTCGTCTAGCTATTTGTATGTCTATGGTAGTACATATATTTGCGGCATGTTCTGGAGTGGAAGATACTCTCAGTATCGCCCTGGTGTAAGACCACCATTCAGAATCGAAACGTTGCTTAAAATGGCTTTAGCCGTGTTTGGTGACCAGATCTGAATAGCCAGGTACTTCCCCACCTTCTTCTTTCCTATCTCCTTCCCCTCCCCACTACCTTCAGCCTCACAACATACCCCAATTGGGGATGCCGTAGTCTCACTGCTCCAGACGGGAGCAGTTGGGACTCTTGTGCGGTATTCATATAAAAAAAAATCATGTAAGTTCAATTCATGTCTGTTTTTATTTGATATAATGTTAAAAACGAAACACAGGAGGCGTAGCCCCAATATATTTTTGTTTATGAAATAAAAATTACGAAATATTTTACATACCTACCTCAAGAATTGTTTTCATGCCTCTATGTATCTAAAGAAGCATTAAAATGTTTGGCACTTGTTGAAGTGCTTAATAGATGACATGGCGATGTCCCTTTGGCCAAAAATTCTAATTTATTCTTGTTACATATTTTTTGATTTGGCTTCTGTCGGATTGAGTTGATATCCCACTTTAACTTTAAAAAAACATAATAATTGTGAAAGGCGCCATTTTTTGTTGAGAATTGATCCGCCAACTGGATGTTAACGACCATTGCTATTAGCAGGAAGGCATCACAAGGTTAGTTCATCTTTAATGTACATTTAGGCAATATATGATCACAATCCTTGAGGTAAAAATACGTCTAGTTTGGGGCTATTTACACACCCCAGACTTAAATAACAGATTTGTTGTAAGTTTTTCTTTTCTTGTACTTTCATAGACCTTTTCTTTTCTTGTACATTCATAGAACTTTTCTTTTCTTGTACATTCATAGAACTTTTCTTTTCTTGTACATCATTTTCTTGTACTCAAATACAGACTGGTCGTTTTTATCCGATGAAAACATTGATGAATCTTTAGACCAACTTTATTTATACTTTTCTAATATTATTGAATCCTATGTACCTTTTTATACACCGAGAAGCTATACCTACCCGGTTTGGTTCTCATCAGAGCTTACTGCCTCTCTTCAGCAAAAAAAGAGTCAACACAAAAAATTCAAACAAAGCAAATCCATAAGTGATTATAAAATCTTTAGCGAAACCAGGAAAAAATGTAAAGATCTTTCCAAACAATGTTACAAAATGTATATAACCTCTATCGAGGACACTGTCTTTAAATCCAAAAATCTTTGGAAATTTCTTAAAAAAACTAATGAAAACACAGACCACCCGCCAATAATGCAAATGAATGGAACCAGTGCAAACAATACACAGGACATTGTAAACCTTTTTTCGGACTTCTTCAAAGATGTATATGATGAAGAAACCCCAGATGACAAAATACCTGAATACAAATTTAGCAAGACTACACACGTAACAAATTGCCATATCACACAAAAATGTTGCAAACAGAAATTATTTTCCTTAGACACTGACAAATCCGCTGGCCCAGACAACATTCCACCAATATTCCTCAAAAAATGTTCTAATACATTATCTAAACCACTCACATTATTATTCAACCGTCTCTTGACACTTGGACACTTTCCAGACTGCTGGAAATCTAGCTTCATTACACCTATCTACAAAAAAGGAGACGACACTAATATAGCCAATTATCGCCCCATTTGTATACAGTCAGTACTACCTAAGCTTTTCGAATCACTGGTCCTTGATGAAATCTATCCCAAATTAATAAAATTAATTGACCAAAAACAGCACGGTTTTATCAAAGGTAGATCTACCGCAACTAACTTAACAATATTTCAAAACTTCATATTACAATCTTTTGCAGAAAATAAACAAGACGACTGCATATATGTATACAGACTTTTCGAAGGCATTTGACAAAGTATCCCATAAACTACTAATCCAAAAACTATTTGCTCTAGGAATAAGGGGTAACGTGCTAAAATGGTTTACTAGCTATTTATTAAATCGTAAACTGTTCGTCAAAATAAAATCTTCGATGTCGAAAGCTTTCTGGGCTACTAGTGGCCTACCGCAAGGCAGTCACCTTGGCCCGGTTTTGTTCCTCATTTTCATTAATGATATAACCAATTGCTTCAATGATGTCGAGGTATTGCTCTTTGCTGATGACATCAAGCTATACAAGAAAATAACTGATATAAATCATTGCCAAATACTACAGTCAAATATTAGTAAGTTTAAAGATTGGTGCATTCAAAATAATTTATTTTTAAATGTAGAAAAGTGTAAAACCTTGACTTTCTTCAGAAATAAAAATCCTGTTTTATTCGAATATTCAATCAATAACACAGCTTTAGAAAGAGTCACGGAAATGAGGGATCTTGGAATCATTTTGGATGAAAAACTAAGTTTCGCCAATCGTATCCACAAATTATGAACAAAGGTATGAAAACACTAGGTTTCGTTTTAAGAACAACTAAAAACTTTAATTCCATTGAAGCCATTAAACTATTATATGTATCTCTAGTTAGAAGCCAAATTGAATATAACTCAGTAGTTTGGTCTCCATCTTACAAAATTCATGTTAATAATATTGAGCGAATACAAAAAAAAATTCTGCGTTTTATAAATTTTAAATTAAATATCCCACTAGAAGACTTAAAATATAATCTATTACTAAATATTCTAAAAATACACACACTAGAAGACAGACGTAAAATAAACGACTTGACATTTTTATTCAAAATACTTAACTCTAAATTTGACTGTTGCGAACTCCTACAACTCATAAACTTACGAATACCGACAGTAACCACACGACAAAATACACTATTCTACTGCAGCATTCATAAGTGGAACTACATTGCCCGCTCTCCGATACAAAGATTTCACACTATGGGAAATCAGTACTTAAGTGATGTTGACATATTCAACATCAACTTGGGGAATTTTGTGGATCTTGTAAAAAACTTATTCCAAAACTATTCCTAAACATATATGTATTTTTGTAAACTTATCAAATCGCTGTATTTTTGTGACTTGTGTGCATTTTTATCTAATTTTATTCTTATCATTTCTCTATCTGTTTAAAAATCATCTGTCATAAACAAATTGTACTACTGTAAAAGCCCTCTGGGCGTTGAAGAAAGAAATAAATAAATAATAATTTTTTTTTTTTTTTTTACATTAACTCCACACAGGAGGCCCTGAGGAAAATAATTTCCCTCAGGGCCTATGTCATCTTTGAGGATGCTGTGTGGAGGGTCTTTTTGAGGAAAGGAAGGAGTTAACATGGGTCTTGAAGAGACTCATGTTGTAGGAGGGAGGAAACACAGAGGCCGGTAAATCGTTCCACAGCCGAGCTGTTGAACTCAAGAACGAATCGTAAAAACGACCCGTTCTCATGTGACCAATATCAACTGTGTACAAATGTTGGGCGCGTGTTTCCCGACTATGCACCGGTGCCGAGGGGATCAATGACGCTAGTTCCTCGGAGCATCTTCCATTGTAATACCGGTAGAACAAGGACAGCATTCCCACCTGACGCCTATGCTCTAAAGATTGCAATCCGTCTGTTAAGATGGGAGAATCTATCAAACGGACCGCCCGTTTCTGCACAGAGTCAAGGGTTTTTTTTAGGTATTTTGGAGCTCCAGACCAGAGGTGGCTGCCAAATTCAACCGTGGGGCGCACTTGCGATTTGTACAGGGTTAGCAGTTGAGTACTATTAAAGTATCTGCGGGCCCTGTACAGTACGCCCAGTTTCTGAGAGGCTAACTTAACTCTGGTTTCGATGGAGCCCCCATACCTGAGCTGGTCACTAAGAGTTACACCAAGCATATCAATGGAGGTCCTGTTCGGGAGAATGCTTCCGTTGAAGGAGACTAGATTATCATTTCGATCCCTTTTAGATGTTATCAGACATGATTGGGTCTTTGAAACATTAAATTCGACGAGGTTATTCTTACCCCAAGAGAAAACACTCTCGAGGTAACCGTCCATTCTCTGCTTCAAAGCCCTCCGAGCTATTGGGGTTTGTATGCTCTTTGGAGGCTTGTCAAACAAAAAGCTATCATGGACTGTACTGTCATCCGCGTAACAATGAATCGGTGCACATGACAAGAGGTCGTTGATGTGCAACAGAAACAAAGTCGGAGACAGAACCGATCCCTGTGGGACGCCATAATAATAATTCATAGACCTTTTCTTTTCTAGTACATTCATAAACCTTTTCTTTTCTTTTCTAGTACATTCATAGACCTTTTCTTTTCTTGTACATACATAGACCTTTTCTTTTCTTGTACATTCATAGACCTTTTCTTTTCTAGTACATTCATAGACCTTTTCTTTTCTTTTCTAGTACATTCATAGACCTTTTCTTTTCTTTTCTAGTACATTCATAGACCTTTTCTTTTCTTGTACAATCATAGATCCCGCCAGCTGCAGTGCCAGAGGATATTCCAGGTGTCGGCGCCCGTGAACGCCGTCTGCCTCCACCCCAACCAAGCCGAGATCATGGTTGGTGACCAGAGCGGCATCATCCACCTCTGGGACCTGAAGACAGACCACAACGAACAACTGGTATGACTATATAGTCGCATTGCTACGCTAGAGCCGCCATTTGACTGTGGTCATATCAGGAACTACAATAATATAATAAAACACGGCGGATCCGCGCATGTGCTAATCTACCAAAGTTCAATGTTGCCACCATAATAATGACATTTTTTTATTAGTAACGTTCCAAAAAATAAAATGTACAATCTTTATACAACATGTAACAAAACACCGTTTAACGGTTGTGAAGTGTTTTTTTTTGTAAGTAAGGCTGTTAATGTCTTGTAATGTACCTACTATAAAAAAATTGAATGTTTAGTCACCCTATTGTAAACGGACAATGCATGCTTTGATAGTGTGCGTGGAAAAAAATTGTCAATGTTCATAATATAAATCAAAATAATTGATTATAAGCAAAACAATTAGTTTATGTTAATATCTTATAAGTTAGTTTAAAGTACATTATTGGTAGTCTAAGAAAGAATTTTTATGATTGTTAACTTTATAAACAGGCGGTGAGTGATTCTTGTATAGATGCCACTAAAAAATGTAATTTAAAAAAAACATCCCTCTAAATCCTATTTCATTAAACTAATCTTATGTTTTAATAATTTTTAACATTCCTAATTTTTTTTCCTAATTTTAATGACAGCAGTTTAATAAAAATGGATTGTTTTAGGGAATGACTAGGGAAGACAGCAAACGAAGTTGCTTCCCTAATCCTACAGGTTAAGCACCCAGACTGAGATAGTGTCAGATTAGTTACTGTGTGGCAAGTCAGAAAAAGGGCAAATATAGGGAATAAACTCGCAATAAATGAAAATAAAAGTGCAGGTTCTGTCTCATATGAATTCTAGGCATCGATGGAAACAAAATAGGAATTTTATTGGTAGGCAAATTTATTTAACTTTATCAATCTTCGTACAGATTCCCGAAGCCGAGTCGTCCATCCAAGACATCGCCATTGACGCGGAGGGACGTCTGATGGCCGCTGTGAACAACAAGGGTCACTGCTACGTGTGGTCCCTTTCCGGAGGCGCCGATGAGCAACCCACCAAGCTGAGTCCCAAACACAAGCTGGAAGCGCACCCCAAGTACGCTCTACGTTGCAAGTTCAGCCCTGATTCCAGGTAATTCATTTTCACATCACTTTGTGATCTGCTAACTCAAATGTTAATATTCTAAATATGTATGTACCAAAATGTCTATAATAATTGCACCTAAAGCTATAACACATTCCAATATAAACAGCCATTGACATGCAATGAGTTTACAACAAATTCCTACCATTGCACAACCAGCGAAATACGAAATAAAAGAAGAAATAGTACGACATTTTATCACGATGCGGTGCAAAGAGCTTTCCCAGCTCCATGACATAGAAGCCAGAGAGGTGAAGCGACAAAATGGAGGAAAGCAGGTTTCATTTCCTCTTGGATACCTGTTCTGTGTATCCAAGTACTGTGAACAAATCGAGCCATGAAGAAATAATAACCAAACTTGAATTTTAACTTTGAAATGTTCAAATTCTGTGAAACAACCTAAGGGAGTAAGAGTCCCTTATTTTTCACACAGAAATCTGTATCTTTTATGTTAAGGGTATTCTCAAAATATATTTAGAAACTTCACACCGATAGATGGCGTTATTTTCAATATTGTCGAATAAAACGCTTTTAACACGTTATGCTTTTTAATATTGGGATGAATTATTGGTTTGCGAACGTACATAAGATATAGTAATCTGCTTAAATAGTTTTGCATACCTATACCTTTATAATGTTAAAATGCGGCTGAAAAAAGCACAATTTTATTACAAAATTAACACGTAAAAAATACATTTGCTACAATCCCGCGCGCGTTCATACAGAATTTTATTTTACCCAACCGAAACATATTTGCGAAACAGGTGCGTTTCATAAATTTAACGGTAAAACTCACGAGTTCGAAAGAGATGGAATACAAGAGGTTTGTTGGATTCAGTAAATTAAATCAACACCCGGGTAGATAGAATAATTTATAAAAAGGGCCGGCTAGGTTACAAGAGCATATCTTGCGGTTGACTGGACCTTTTTTTTAAAGACCGCTTGCAAGACTTACTTCGCTGTGTACGATATTCGGGCAACAGTGAAGTCCGTATTACATGGTTCCAGAAGACTGTATTGTATTTTTTTCTAGTGAATTATATTTTTTCTATCGAAAAGTTCCAAGTTTTATGGAGGTGTCCGTAAATATTATGTGCTGCTGCCGAAAATTTCCCACTCCTTCAACGCCACCTGTAATTTTAGAACCCTCTTTAGCTGTAAAATTAATGAATTTTGACGTAGATACCTATCGCTTCTGTAAAAAAATCGTCAACAGTATTTTTTCTTGGTGGAAGTTGTTTATACTTCAAAATAATGCACCACCTCTCATAATTTTTTTTGTCTTCCCTTCACGTAAAATAAGCATCCTTTGCTCAATAAAGAACGTTGAAATTATATTTTTTGAAGTAAAACTTCTTTACGCACGCTTGACACTTGGGGGTAAACTGGTGAATGCGTTACGAAAAGTGGTTATTGTTGTGAAAAATGACATGCGAACGGTAATCGATGCGAACGGTGATCAATGTCATTAAAAAAGGAAAACGAAGTGCAACTTTTGCCCAAAAAGAAAAAAAAAACGCATGAGTGTGTACTACTGTGCGAAAAGCAACAAACCATATTGTCTGGAATGTCAATGTTAATGTCACCCCAATGTCATATGTTCTTTTATAAGTTAGTGAAGTTTTACTTTAGTAGTGTGATCTAAAGCATACTCTTTTTTTTTAAATAATTTAAAGTGCTTACCCACTTAAGGGCCTCCAAGTAACTGGAGTAATTTTAATCAGTTTTAAATATTTTAGATACTATAATAGTGTTCAATGAGATCGCGAAGAGTTAGTATAAGAGAGATAATATATATATATATATATATACATTATATATATATATATATATATCACACCGTCTATTTGGCGACCATCATGGGCAAATATGCATTTAAAGTGGCGACCACCGACATTTGGCGACCGATATACGGTCGCCACTTTATTTTTCGAAATTTTTACACAGTTCATTAATATATGTCGTCACAAGCATCTTGGCGAAATTTGTCCGGGTCGCCAAATTGGGCTTGAAGTGGATGATTTCGAATATTAAAGTTCCGGAGTCTGTCGCTACGCAGCTAGGCGCTAGGTGATATACATGGCCATGTATTCTGCATTTCATTCCTACCCTTTAGTGGCGACCGAGTGTGACGTATTCCACATTTCATTCCTAGCATTTAGTGGCGACCAGAAACGACGTATCCTGCATTTCATAAAGTCCGAAATGGCGACCGCGAAGAACAAGATGTACCTACCTATGTTTCACTTCATTCCTAACTTTTAGTGGCGATCGGGTATGACGTATACCACATTTCATTCCGAGCATTTAGTGGCGACCGGGTATGACGTATCCCGCATTTCATTCCTAGCCTTTAGTGGCGACCGGTGACGTTGGCAAATTTTGGTGGTGTATTCGGCATTTCGTACTAGCCCAAATTGGCGACGTTGCCGGTTCAAGTCAAATCCCGTACGAGTGTTGAGGTGCACGCCCCGGCGGGGTGATTTTGCGATGTTGCCGCACATATTTGGCCGGTTGCTGCGAATGTTTTGCCTTTTCAAATTTTGTCGCGATCAACCGTATTATCGTATACCGAGCATTGACGTCCGTGCGGCTTAGGGTGTATTTGGCGACCGATCATTTTAGTGTCTTATTTACAATACAGTATTGATTACTGTTGATGCATTGAAATGGAACAAAATAATTGAAAGAATAACAGAATAGCCATACCAAGATTACTCTTCGGAGTCACACCAGCCCTCTGACGTAGAATTCAGATACTGTGAGATGTGTGCCTTCAAATAATATTTCTTCTTTTCAATCGTTTTTACGGTCAAATTTACTTCTATAAAATTCCCTTTTTATTATTTATTGAGTTAGTTATACTACATGAATATAAACTAATAAGCACAATGTATCATTTCATTTGATAAATTTAAATATTTTTAAAGTAAGCATAGCATTTATTTTTAAATACATTCATTCTTTCTTCATCCTTAATACTTTCAGGCATTTCATCGTACATCTTTAGTCCTCTATATTAGGCAGTTCTGTGATTTTTATTTCTTCATTTGTGGCAATCGAACTTTGTTTATATTTCTTGTTTCGTAATTATGTACGTCGCTACTAAAACAATTTCATCCTTAAAGTATTTTGGCATTTGGTTTTTCACGATTTTATGCACAAAAATTAACACATTAAATTGTAGTCTCTTTTTTATTGGAATCCAATTTAGCTCATCCCATTTACAGCTCATAGCTCTGTTCTGTATAACTTCTAGTTTGTTCAAATTTCCTTCATTGACCAAATATAACATCTTAGAGCAGTAATCCAAATGTGGAGTAACGATAGTTTTATAAATGAGCTCCGTAGTGTTTCTATTTAATTTATGTCTTAGTCTTCTAAAAAAAATGACCTTTTTTGATACCTTTTTTATCACACATATTCAAAGTTTGCTATGAAAGTCAGTAT
Source organism: Limnephilus lunatus (assembly GCA_917563855.2). Taxonomy (NCBI): domain Eukaryota; kingdom Metazoa; phylum Arthropoda; class Insecta; order Trichoptera; family Limnephilidae; genus Limnephilus; species Limnephilus lunatus. The sequence goes on from OU830599.1 coordinate 5,731,578, forward strand.
TGAATCGAATATTACACCCAGGTATTTGATTTCATTTAATTTTCCAATCTTTTCACCATTAATTGTCAAATTAATCCTGTGTTACGCGTTTTATTGCCTATTTCCATATATTTTGTTTTGTTTACGTTCAGTTTCAACTTTTTTAATTTAAGCCATTTGTAATGTAATCTTTACACGAAATATAGATTAAGGTATCGTCTGCAAATAGTCTAATTTTGCAATATTAATTTCTAATTTACAGGAGTTCCACTTACTCTGAAGGTGATGGTGGGATACGATCCAAATCCCAAATTGACACCGATTTCAGTTTTTAGACAGCGGATGTGTGAAACAAAGACAAGCTCACCAGTTAATTTTACTCGAAAAAATATTAAAAAATTCTGATAACGACCATCGTACATCGTTTCCACCAAACTTCAATGTATTGACCAAATCCAAGAAGAAAATATAAATAAATGATATATAAATAACAAACACATACACTGCGCTGTTCACACGCCATTGAAATGAAACTTCAGAAAACTAAAGTAGACAAAAGTGTGTAGGCTACGAAGCACCGCACAAAGAGGAGACCGATTATTCTCGCAGTGGAAATCCTATAGATTTATGTTTTTGTCCCTTTTTAGGGTCACTATTTTTCGTTTCATCGAGTTTAAAATCACAAAGAAAGATAGACTTACGATGGGTTACGAATAACCCAATAATGTTTCAAAATCTCTTACTACCACCACAGAAAGCCGAAAATGTTGTTTGTGTTGAGGTGGGACTTTTTTATATTAGCTCCACACAGGGACCCTGAGGAAAATAAATTCCCTCAGGGCCTATGTCGTCTTAGGGGATGCTGTGTGGAGGGTCTTTTAGGGAAGGGAAGGATAGGAGGTTCTGAAAAGGAAAAATGGCATGCGGGGTGGGTAGGAATCTGGAGGTCAGTGAGTCCAGGAGGGGACATATATTATAAACCCATCCCTTCAACTACGGTGTAAGGTGATGGGTAGAGAGAGAGCACTACTGGAAAGGTCAAAAGGCCTCCCAAAACCAGTCTCTCTCGATCCGGCCAACCACGCAGCAGGTGGGTAGACCGCCGTCAAGACCTGGGCAAACTTCCCCCCCCTGAAACCCGGATATCTCTGTTAACACACAGCTATAATATGCGTGGGATGGCGTTTTTCGGCATATCGCTTGCCGTACATTCCAAATTGGAATATAAGGCGAGCGTTATGCTGAAATATGCCGTCCCACGCATATTATTGCTGTGTGTGAACAGTGAACACGCTCAACCTCCAAAATACACGCGGCACGCGTCCTGATAAACCCGCCGCGCGCCGCCCCCTGACCCTTGACCCCAACCCTCGTACGGGAGAGTTCAAACGAACTGACAACGAGTTTTGAAATGCAGAATGCATCTTCCCTTCTTGTCGTCACTAAAAACTATGAATGAACTGCAGGTTGGGCGCGCGTTTGGCGTATTTCCCGACTATGCACCGGCGCCGAAGGGATCAAAGACGCTAGTTCCTCGGAGCATCTTCCATTGAAATACCGGTAGAACAAGGGTAGCATTCCCACCCGACCCCTAAAGATTGCTCTAAAGATTGCAATACTTTTGTATTGATGCAATCTGTTTGTATTGATTGAAAGATTTTAATCCGTTATATTTTTTTACATTAACGCATGAGTAAAAGCGTACATCAATCAAATACAAAAAGCTATCTTTATTTCTAAAAATCGTAGCTCCGGGCACCCCCGAGGTTCCATTCGAATATTTTAAAAACCAGTAGCTATTATTATTTACGAATCACTTTTGCATCTTTTGTTGATTTTCACAAAATACACAATAAATAAAATTAAAAGTATTTAAGTTTCTTGTCTGTAGGTTACGTTAGGATTAATTATTATTTCCTCATCTTCATGTTTACTTAGCCATAATTTGATGTCTTTTTTAAACTTTTTTTTCTGCATGGTTTTCTTAATTTCAATTGGAAGGGCATTATATAGTTTTGTAGCATGGAAATTATGGTTTCTCTGCCCAAAAGATCTATTTAATTTCGGGATGTCTAGTAGTTTTGAGGATTTCATCCTTGTTGTGTTGGTAGTAGTTTTGAGGATTTCATCCTTGGTGTGTTGGTCAGCAAGGTACTCATATTTTTCTTTAAATTTGATAAAATTGCATTTTTTGTAGTATAGTTAAGTAATGCTGAACACATTTGGAAAAATTGTTTTTCACAGATGTGTACATTTTGATTCGTTTTTTTTTTTAAATTTACTAATTAAAAAAATTATCAATTAAAATCTGCCACCTTTTTGAAATTTTACATTAATTTACCCCTCCAGTCCTCGGGCATGTTTTGTCGGAATGTCACATAATTTTCTGCTTCGCGATGAAATCCAAATAAATGGAACATTTTCGAATGTATCCAAAAACGAAAAACTGGTTTTGAAAGATTTTTATTATTAGAAAGACATATAATTTTGAAAACATTAAATTTTTCAATGCAAACATTAAAAAGTTTTAATAACGGCTCACCTTACGTTTTTTCTAACTAAAACTACTTATAGATACCGAGAAAAGAATCAATAAACACATATTTTGTTAGACAAATGTATTTTAAACGTTATTGCCACCTCAGATTTTTGTAGTTTCATATTTAAAAATAACTGAGTATGCGATTCACACGCCGTAGAAGTGAAACCTTCAGAAAACTAAAATAGACAAGAGTGGGAAGGCTACGAAGCACCACACAAAGAGTACACCGATTACACTATCCCATTTTCTCGCAGGCTAAATCCTGTACATGAATTTGGTTTTTTAAGGTTTACACATAAAAAAGAAGTTTATTTGTAACCTTCCATCCCACATTCAAATTTTCACCGTAAAACGTCCCCCTTAATAAAGGGCGTTTTCAAGCACTCTGCGGGCAGCTTTTTGCTGAACTTCAGGTCATGCATGTGCATTGTCATTTTAAAGACGCATTCATATAAACAAAGATTTTTTTCTTCAAATTTTGCAAATTCACTTTGTGGCACCATTTTATTAATTGAATTATTAAAACACTTTGTTTTTACCACAATAATCTTTATTTAAAAAGTCGACATGTTTCGAGAACGATGTTCTCTTCATCAGGACAATATATGTACTAAAACTAAATTATCAAGCATAGAAAGACTGGCGTGGGTGGAAATGAAATTAGTTGGAGGGGAGGGGGGAGAGGGGCGGAAAGAGGAGTAGCTTAGAAGATAGACAGGGGGGAGGGGTTTGCTTAGAAGATCATAGACAAAATTACAATGGAAATATGTTTAAAATAGGGTTATTCACGACACTGTTTTGAATTTCAAATTTATGTAGTTAGGAATAACTTGACGTTTTTGACACTCCCGTAGAAAAAATAAATTTATTCCAATCAGTCTATACTTGATCATTAGTTTTTTATACACTTTTGCTTTTTTAGCCGTACTCGCTACGATCACTTCTTCAAATTTTGCAAATTCACTTTGTGGCACCATTTTATTAATTGAATTATTAAAACACTTTGTTTTTACCACAATAATCTTTATTTAAAAAGTCGACATGTTTCGAGAACGATGTTCTCTTCATCAGGACAATATATGTACTAAAACTAAATTATCAAGCATAGAAAGACTGGCGTGGATGGAAATGAAATTAGTTGGAGGGGAGGGGGGAGAGGGGCGGAAAGAGGAGTAGCTTAGAAGATAGACAGGGGGGAGGGGGTTGCTTAGAAGATCATAGACAAAATTACAATGGAAATATGTTTAAAATAGGGTTATTCACGACACTGTTTTGAATTTCAAATTTATGTAGTTAGGAATAACTTGACGTTTTTGACACTCCCGTAGAAAAAATAAATTTATTCCAATCAGTCTATACTTGATCATTAGTTTTTTATACACTTTTGCTTTTTGATGAAGATGAAGAAGATGAAGAGAACATATTTCCATTGTAATTTTGTCTATGATCTTCTAAGCAACCCCCTCCCCCCCTGTCTATCTTCTAAGCTACTCCTCTTTCCGCCCCTCTCCCCCCTCCCCTCCAACTAATTTCATTTCCACCCACGCCAGTCTTTCTATGCTTGATAATTTGGTTTTAGTACATATATTGTCCTGATGAAGAGAACATCGTTCTCGAAACATGTCGACTTTTTAAATAAAGATTATTGTGGTAAAAACAAAGTGTTTTAATAATTCAATTAATAAAATGGTGCCACAAAGTGAATTTGCAAAATTTGAAGAAGTGATCGTAGCGAGTACGGCTAAAAAAGCAAAAGTGTATAAAAAACTAATGATCAAGTATAGACTGATTGGAATAAATTTATTTTTTCTACGGGAGTGTCAAAAACGTCAAGTTATTCCTAACTACATAAATTTGAAATTCAAAACAGTGTCGTGAATAACCCTATTTTAAACATATTTCCATTGTAATTTTGTCTATGATCTTCTAAGCAACCCCCTCCCCCCTGTCTATCTTCTAAGCTACTCCTCTTTCCGCCCCTCTCCCCCCTCCCCTCCAACTAATTTCATTTCCACCCACGCCAGTCTTTCTATGCTTGATAATTTAGTTTTAGTACATATATTGTCCTGATGAAGAGAACATCGTTCTCGAAACATGTCGACTTTTTAAATAAAGATTATTGTGGTAAAAACAAAGTGTTTTAATAATTCAATTAATAAAATGGTGCCACAAAGTAAATTTGCAAAATTTGAAGAAGTGATCGTAGCGAGTACGGCTAAAAAAGCAAAAGTGTATAAAAAACTAATGATCAAGTATAGACTGATTGGAATAAATTTATTTTTTCTACGGGAGTGTCAAAAACGTCAAGTTATTCCTAACTACATAAATTTGAAATTCAAAACAGTGTCGTGAATAACCCTATTTTAAACATATTTCCATTGTAATTTTGTCTATGATCTTCTAAGCAACCCCCTCCCCCTTGTCTATCTTCTAAGCTACTCCTCTTTCCGCCCCTCTCCCCCCTCCCCTCCAACTAATTTCATTTCCACCCACGCCAGTCTTTCTATGCTTGATAATTTAGTTTTAGTACATATATTGTCCTGATGAAGAGAACATCGTTCTCGAAACATGTCGACTTTTTAAATAAAGATTATTGTGGTAAAAACAAAGTGTTTTAATAATTCAATTAAAGATTTTTTTGTTTGTTTTTTTTAAAGAAAGACAAACATTCCCTGTGGTTACGAATAACCCAACAGTATTTGAAAATCTCCTATTACCACCACAAAAGGCCGAAAATGTTGCTTGTGTTGTGATGGAGGACATAGCCATAGCCAGCCGAGGAATAGGGCACGCGACGCCCGCGGGTGGGACCCAAACGCGATGCCCACTCAACCACTAACTGGTATTTTTAATGTGCTTGTCTGTCTTGGTGGTGCTTGGGATAATGCTCGCTTCCTGAACAGAAGACCTCTGGTTAGAATCCTACCCACGTCCGCAGATTTTGTCCTATTTTCCACTACCCAAGCGCTTATGAGCCGTTCAAACACGCTATGTAATTTATTCGAGTGAGTAGTATCTAAACGCGTCCGAACACCATCATTTTAGTAGAGTGGGTTAGTCAGCTTTTTAGTGGATTCAATCAATTTCGTTCTATTTTTAGAGCGTATAGGGAACCCCCCCTCGCGTCCCTGTGCACTGACATGCCGTTTTAGCAGAGTTCATTTGTAGACCCGCGGAAATGTCGAGGCATTGGAGCGAAGTTGCTACTCTAAAATTATTTATTTGTGCTGCTATTAATCTCTTTTTGTGGACATTTTATTTATTATTATCTCACTAATTTATTCTTCCACGTCTTCTATAATAAGCATTAAAATCAGCTTAGGTAATTAGCGTATTTACTTTGCTTTGTAGCAGCCCGTCATCCACCGTCATCCTACAACGGGCGGCGGGCACAAATGTATCTACTCTATTTGAAATTAAGGCGAACGGTTTTCGGCGAGTCATGTAGCAAGCGTACTCTCTACTGAGTTACCACTTGACCAATGTGAACAAGCCCTTTAGCTATGCGTGGAAATAATGGAATTGAAATAGTGTATTAGTGTACAATTTTATAAGATTTCTCTTTTTTTAAACATAATTTGCTTTCAGAGCCGTTAATACTCCACTATATTATTATTTAAAAAAACTCAGAATAGAATTCTGAAAATTTAAAACGGCAGACGATTTCATGATATCATTTTATGTTGTATAATTGAACAGAAAAATAACACAAATCTATAAATATCTTTCTTCTCGGGTGTCAAAATAATCAATCGATTTTGACTTTTATTTTAAAGCTCCGCTTTCGATCAAACATTATGTTAGTTACCAATAATATTCTGAATGCATGAAAATGGACACATTTTTGCGCTGGGTAGCAATTTGGATCGAGAACTGCGATGAAGCAATTATTTGAAGTGAAAAATTCTTTAGCAACGTTGTGATTAGAAAAAACTCGAAAGGAAACAATCGACACTAAAAAGAGACAAACAATATAGGATTTTTTTTGATATAAATTTACAATACATATAATGGTTTTTATATAAACAGTTGAAAAGTAAAGAATAATACAATTAGCAGATTAACCAAAAAAAATCCCACACAGGCATCGCCAGTTCGTGGGTGTACTTGTGTGTTTTTAAAACAGTTAAAATTTTACTCATAAACATGCACTATCTTCGTAGAGATTAAAAAATAAAATTATATAAATAAAAAATAAAATCATTGTGATCGTGATTACTGAATTACAATTCACACGACATGTTAATAAAGATTAATAAAATTTGTGAAGTTACATCGGCTCAGATGTTACAGCAAGTAAATGTCGGTTTCAATGGTATTTATCCAAGACTTTATACATTTTTATATTTGCTGTACGAGGATATATTTTTACTTTCAATTTCTGTACTCTTATAGAGAGCATTATAAATTTCTGGTGTAATAAAATTCGCATGTCTTTACGCAAACCTAGTTTTACACAATAGAATTTCAAATGCATTATTTAACCTATTACTAAATCGTTTTTCATTTTTTGAAAGAATTATATTTTTAGAAAATGTGTATTTTAAACATCGTACACAGTAAATTTTTCTCATCTCTTACAATTCAGCTTGTTGGAATAATTGCAGGAAGGGGTAGTTCATATCATTATGCGACATTATTATTATTATTATACACCCCCTCCCCTCCCATCCAATTATTCCATAAGATTCTGATGATTGCACCAATGCATGTTACACAAATTTCATTATTTTAATTTTAATTTAAACGTTTAAAAATATAAGTTATATACATAAATTTATTTACAAGCTTTCCTATGTGATCTGTCCATTTGAGTTGGCTGTCTAATGTAATTCCTAAGTATTTAACTGTATTCGATGGCCGGTGTGGCCGGTGTTTAGCGGTGAGGCTCTTAGCTCGCAACCCGAAGGTTGCGGGATCGAATCCCGGTCTAGCAAATAAACTTTATTTTGTTAATTTTGTTATATATCACAATTTATTATTTTAGAATAATATATGGTTTATAATCAATAACAGATGCTTTGTATAAACCACTATATTATAAACAATATCTGCATGTTTTTTTAATTTAATATTTTTCGTAAAGATATATACAGATATCATTATACATGAAACATCTAATCATCCATTTTCACAAAAATTAGCAGCTTTTCATACCTTGCTAAGTAGATTAATTAATGTTCCCTTATCTTTGCGTAATTTTAAAACAGAATTAAATACTATTAAACAAATTGCAATTAATAACGGTTATACTTCAAAATTAATAGACAATATGTTAAACAAAAAATATAAGAAAAAGTTTTTTAGATCTTTTGTTTATCCACACGTTGTTGAAAATGATAATAATTGGAGAATTTTTTTTTTTTAAATAATAGCATTTCAAATTTAAAAATTAAAAACATGCCAAATAATGTACAACCAGCTTTTTATACAAATAACAAATTAAAAAATTATATATTAAATAATAAGGATAAATGTGATTTTTTGAACAAATCTGGGGTTTATAAATAAATTTGTAATGATTGTAACTTTTTTTATATTGGAAAAACTTCTAGAAATTTTAACATTAGAGTTATGGAACATATAAGATGTTTAAATAATAATAATTATTCTGAATTTGCCAACCATATTTTGGAAACAAGTCATTCTTTTGATATTAATACAGGTCTTAAAATTAACACTACGGGCATACAATTGGATAATTTAGAAATTTTAGAAATTAGAAAAAGCATTAATAGTAAATTAAATTTTATAAATAACCAAACATTTTTTACAAATAGCCATCTTTTAAATTTATTTTCTTATTAATACTTACAATAATTATAATTATTTATTTTTTGATTTAGACTAATTATTTGTTCTTAAAAGTTTTTTTATTATCTAAATGCAATTTTACTTTTCCTTAAATAATTTTTATATTTAATTTTGTATAACTATTTTTATGATTTTTAAGAAATGAATCACCTCTACTTTTTTAATTTTTGTCTATGTTCTAGTTTATTCTAATTTGTCTATACTTGTTTGTCATTTATTTTTCTTTATATTAACATATCCTGATGAAGATAACATTGTTATGGAAACATGTAGATATTGTTTATAATATAGTGGTTTCTACAAAGTGATCTGTTATTCATTATATAATTAATGATGCCACAAAGTAATTTTGCGAAGTTTGAAGAAGTAAATATATGGTATATTTGCGGCACGTTCCAGAGTGGAAAGTACACTCAGTATCGCCCTGGTGTAAGACTTTAGCCGTGTTTGGTGACCAGATCTGAATAGCCAGGTACTTCCCCACCTTCCTCTCCCTCATCTCCTTCCCCTCCCCGCCACCATCATCCTCACAACATACCCCAATGGAAGATGCCATAGTTTTACTGGCTCCAGACGGAGCACCTGGGACTCTTGTGAGGTATTCATATAAAAAAATCCCCGTATTCATTTCCGTACAGTTAGAGCATTAGACAGGATTGTAAGTATTTTTGTAAAACCTTATATTTAAGGGAGTTAAGGGTGTCTGTCGCCTTTTTGGTATTGTTAAATGGAATATAAAGAGTTTTTCCGCAGTTCAGAGTTATAAGGTTTTGATTGAGCCATACTTTGACAATGGATGTGCATTTATTTGCATTTTCAGAGACCAGATGTTAGGATTATACATATAGGAATTAGCCTGCGAAAGAATGACACTAATCTGTGCCCTCTTTGTGCGGTGTTTCGTAGAATAAAATAATTTGTACACTTGGTAAAAATATTACAATAAATAAACTCTACAATTATCCTACTCCTGATTCGTTTCATTCTTTCTAGGTTTAGTTTTATGAAGGCTTCACTTCTCCCTCGTGTGAACTTTATTTATTTATTTCTATATAAGTATTACAGTATTTACCTAATTATTAACATTTTTACATAATATATTTGGCAATTTTATTATGTTGGGTGTAAGGTAGGTTTGTGAAGGTGAACTGCACACAAGTTTTATATATTTATTTTAAAGATAGAATCATTGACCGGTCAGTGGTTTAATGGGCATCGCGTTTAGGTTCGGGATGCGGGTATGGGTACCGCCGCCCTAGGAACCATTTATTGGTTAACCAACACCTCTGCCGTACGTCACCCCAAGTGGTTCATTGCGTTTGGTGACTTAACAGAGATACCCGGGTTCATGGGATGAAGTTTGTGCAGGTCTTGACGGTGGATGCGTCTGCCCACCTGCTGCGTGGTGGGCCGGATCGAGAGAGACTGGTTGTGGGAGGCCTTTTGACCTTTCCAGTAGTGCTCTCTCTCTACCCATCGCCTTGCACTGTAGTTGGAGGGATGGGTTCATACGTCCCCTCCTGGACTCACTGACCCCCAGATTCCTACCCACCCCGCATACCTTTTTCCTTTTCAGAACCTCCTATCCTTCCCTTCCCTAAAAGACCCTCCACACAGCATCCCCTAAGACGACATAGGCCCTTTTGGAATTTATTTTCCTCAGGGTCCCTGTGTGGAGCTAATGTAAAAAAAGTCCCACCCCAACACAAACAACATTTTCGGCTTTCTGTGGTGGTAGTAGGAGATTTTCAAACATTATTGGATTATTCGTAACCCAATAATGATGGAGATTTTCAAACATTATTGGGTTATTCGTAACCCAGCAATGTTAGTCTATCTTTCTTTGTGATTTTAAACTCGATGAAACGAAAAATAGCGACACTAAAAAGGGACAAAAACTTAAATCACAAAGCACAAAGAGGAGAATAATCGGTCTCCTCTTTGTGCGGTGCTTCGTAGCCTACACACTTTTGCCTACTTTAGTTTTCTGATGTTTCATTTCTATGGCGTGTGAACTGCGCAGTGTATTTATTTTGTTATTTCTATATCATTTATTCATATTTTCTTCTTGGATTTGGTCAATACATTGAAGTTTTGTGGAAACGATGTATGAAGGTCGTTATCAGAATTTTTTAATATTTTTTCGAGTAAAATTAACTGGTGAGCTCGTCTTTGTTTCACACATCCGCTGTCTAAAACCTGAAATCAGTGTTAATTTGGGATTTGGGTCGTATCCCACCATCACCGTCAGAGTAAGTGAACTCCTGTAAATTATAAATTAACATTGCAAAATTAGACTATTTGCAGACGATACCTTAATATATTTTTCCTGTGAAGATTACATATATTCAATTAACAAAATAAACGAAGACCTACAAAATATAGCAAATGGCTGAAATTAAACAAGCTGAAACTGAACGTAAACAAAACAAAATATATGGAAATAGGCGATAAAACGCGTAACACAGGGTTAAATATGACAATTAATGGTGAAAAAATTGGAAAAGTAAATGAAATCAAATACCTGGGTGTAATATTTGATTCAAAACTGACTTTCACGGCAAACTTTGAATATGTGCTAAAAAAGGTATCAAAAAAGGTCAATTTTTTTAGAAAACTACGACATAAATTAAATAGAAACACTACGGAGCTCATTTATAAAACTATCGTTACTCCACATTTGGATTACGTCTCTACGATGTTATATTTGGCCAATGAAGGAAATTTAAACAAACTAGAAGTTATTCAGAACAGAGCTATGAAATGTATACTGGGGAAAGGTAAATTCGCAAGGATTAATCAAATGAGAGATTAGCTCAATTGGATTCCGATAAAAAAGAGACTACCATTTAATGTGATAATTTTTGTGCATAAAATTATGAAAAACCAAATGCCAAAATACTTTAAGGATGAAATTGTTTTTAATAGAGACGTACATAATTACGAAACAAGAAATATAAACAGAGTTCGATTGCCACAAATGAAGAAATAAAAATCGCAGAACTGCCTAATGTATAGAGGACTAAAGATGTACGATGAAATGCCTGAAAGTATGAAGAATGAAGAAAGAATGAATGTATTTAAAAATAAATGTTATGCTAACTGTAAAAATATTTAAATTTATCAAATGAAATGTTACATTGTGCTTATTAGTTCATATTCATGTAGTACAACTAACTCAATAAATAATAATAAAAAAAATTTAAAAAATAAGAAAACGAAATTTTATAGAAGTAAATTTGACCGTAAAAACGATCGAAAAGAAGAAATATGTGCGGCAACGTCGCAAATCACGCCGCCGCGGCGTGCACCTCAACACTCGTACGCGATTTGACTTGAACCGGCAACGTTGTTTCGCCACCTGTCGCCACTAAAGGCTAGGAATGAAATGTGGAATACGTCATACCCGATCGCCACTAAAAGTTAGGAATGAAGTGAAACATAGGTAGGTACATCTTTTTCTTCGAGGACGCAGTTGAGGAAGGGGAGGCGGGGAGGGAAACGGGACGAATGGGAAAGGACATGCACGGAGAAACAATTATTTATTCAATGGCATAGGAACGCATGCCGCGTAACGGCTAGTTTTATACAAGTGACAGGTTATTCGTAACCCGAGAATGATTGTCTTTTTTTATAAAAATATTACCTTGCTACCTATCGCAAAACGGTAGCCACTTTTATTCTGATTAATCGGTAACTAAAATAACGATTGGATCAATGCAGAGATTTAAAATAGAAGCCAAAAGCGATAGTTAATTTTGACACTTTATATTTTTTACATTAGCTCCACAAAGGAGGGCCTGAGGAAAACAATTTCCCGCAGGGCCTATGTCATCTTTGGAGATGTTGTGTTGAGGGTATTTTTAGGGAAAGGAAGGAGAGGAAGTTCTAAGAAGGAATCAAGTATGAGGTGTGGTTAGGAATCTGGGGTCAATGTGTCCAGGAGTGACCATCCCTCCCACTGTGGTACAAGTCGATGGATCGAGGGTCTGGCTGGAGAGATGAAAAGATCTCCCTAAACCAGTCTCTCCCGATCCGACCCGCCATGTGGTAGGTGGGCAAATGCATAGGCCGCCAAGAGCTAGACAAACCTCACCCCGTGAACCCGGGCACCCCTGCTAAGTCACCAAACATATCTAACCACTTGGTGTTACCTATGGGAGGGTTGTTAGTTATCCAATAAATAGTTCCCGAGGCGGCGGTACCCACACCCGCCTCCCAAATTTATAATTTGTTGATATTGCCTCCCAAATGTAAAATGTTATCATAATAATCGTATACCGTTTTGAATTATTGGGATTCTGTTTTGGTTTCCTTCAAAATAATATTTGTAATATTAGCGGCTCTGAACGCTATTTTTTTTTTTAAATCATAAAAGATTGTACACGAATGCATTCTTTTAATTTCCTCGCTAAACTAAGCGCGTAGTGGTAGAAGAATGTTGTAGGTAGAATTCTATTCAGGAAGCGAGCATTATCCCCACTCCCCAGCACCACCAAACCAAACAAGTAAATTTAAAAAAAAATGCCAAATTTTATTATGTCGTCAAGTTAGTCTTTGTATGATAACCAATCATTATGTACCTATGATACACCGTTGGCAAATCGCGACCGAATTAAAAGGATTCTGAAAGCGTCGTAATATAAACGTAATGCATACTGGAATATACGGAGGTCGTCAAATGTTCGTAATGAATGGACGCCCTAAACATGGAATGAAGTGTGATATACGTACGATATACGCGGTTACCAATACGACTGCAATATGAAAGGAAGTCCAAAAGACTCTAAAGTATACGTAACTACCAAAAATTTGAATACCCTTAAAACACAATTTCTGGATAATTCTTTTACTATCACTCTTTTCTTAAGCTAAAAACATGTGAACATTCACAGCAATTTTATTTAAAAACCTACCGTAAGCAGTGGTTGCCAAAAGGATGCGAAGTGAAAGGTTGCCAAATCTGTTGCGGGATGTATATATATATATATATTATAATAGAAAGTCCAAAAACACGTGCGGCTCGCAAAAACGTGAGTTATATGGTGTGGTAGATCTCTATCCCCACCTCCAGGATGACGGATCCCACTTTTACCTAAAGGACGTGCTTTTAAAGATATAAGGGCTGGAAGTTTCGTCCTCTTGTAATTTCTAGAACAGTCTTCCAGAAAGTTCGAGTAGGTTCCATAGAACTCTAGAAAGTTCTGGAAGGAGTGGCGGAGTATGTGGTGTAATTTTGGGGAATAGGGAATAGGGAACATCATTGTGGAACATTCCAAACACTCTGGAATTGATGTCCTGAGCCTGAAGCCGGGTAACCCAGCTAGTATAACATAAGACCTGTGCCACACGCAGCTATAAAAGATGTGGCTTGGCGTATTTCGGCATATATATATATAAGGGAATATATGGCGAGCAATATGCTGAAATAGGCCAAGCCACATATTTTATCTGCACGTGTGGTACCGCTTTAAGTGTTATATTACATGAAATTAAACAACTTAAAATTCATATTTTTTTTTTTCGTGTTTAAGTGATGTTAGTTACACTAACAGCCGCTGTTCCCAATTCTACTAAGCCGAAACTAAAGTTTGAAACTGCTTAAGCATCACTTAATCATCACTTAGTCTAGATTAAGTAATGCTTAAGTAGTTTTGAACCTTAGTTTTGGCTTAGTAGAATTGGGAACTTGTAATTGGGTTATTATAAGTATTGGGTAAATTCAACGTAGTTTTATTGTGATATTACTCTGAATCAGAATAGAACGGTAATGAAAATAAGTTTTTCCCCCAAAACTCACACATGAAAATCCCGCAAATTCGCAGGATAAAATGTGCTGAAATCGCTAGTAACTAACTCACTAAACATCACGCCGTTTCTCCGCAGGGGTAGGCAGAGAGGACCGACCGCCAAACAACTCGGGTCTTGGCACATACTCTTTACCTCATTCATATTCACACGTACATGGTCTCATACACACTCTTCTATTATTCTGACTCTTGACATGGCCCGACTCAAGTATCTGATTCACTTGATCGTGCCATGTCTTCCTCGGGCGTCCCCTACTTCTTCGACCATTCACATTGCTACTAGCTTCAAATAGCCAATAATAATAATATTTTGCTAATTAATATAGCACCGCTTTTGTGAAAAATCACCTCAAGGGCACTGTACAAATAAATATATAAAAGAATTAATATTACTGGCTTACAACTAAGATTTACAATTATAACTAGTGACTTACATCTAAACTCAAACATGATTGCAAGCGCTGCTTTTTTTCTAATACCAGGCCTCATTTTGCTGACAAGTTTTCAGTTTAATTTTAATAAAAACCTAAATGCTTTATCGTGTTTAACGGGCTCTTTCGCCAAGGACGCAAGCTGTATGTAGGTACCCTCGTATCTGCTTGCTTTTCGCCGTGAGGAGATTTATGTTTGTCAAAAAGCAATAAATGAGTGACACCTATTTGTCAAAAGGATCTGTTCCTATATTTGTATGCATCGAATTTATCAAATAAACAAATTGGTGATTATTACTATATCTGAGAAATGGTTTCTCGTGTGCTCAATCCACGGCAAGTGTACATTATTTACAACTTCATTATACGTAATAAAAAATAAGTTTGTATTTAGGAGTTTGCTAATAGATAATAACAATATTATTATGAGACGATGTAGGAATGTGAATATGACACGATAGTGAAGGGTAAAAGAAGTCTGAGGCGCCCGAGGAAGACATTTCAATTTGAGTGGCGGGTTATGGTACCGCCACCCCGGAAACCATTTATTGAAAAACCAACATACGTCACCCCAAGTGGTTCATTATGTTTGATGACTTAGCAGGGGTTCCCGGGAAAGGGCGCGAAATATGATGGTTTCACAGTAAATAAATAAATTAGATGATAATTACAGTACCTTCCTACCTACCTACATAGCAAATGTTTGTAGAAATAATATGTAAGTGTTTCACCCATTCTGGGATTCGTTTCTTCCCAGAATATTTGTTTATAAAATGCAAGCCTAATGTTTTAGAATAACGCTAAACTGTTTTCTGAGAAAATAATGTTATTTATTTATTTTTACAATAGCTACAATAGGAAAATAATTTCCTCCAGTGCCTATGTCATCTTTGGGGATGCTGTGTGGATGGTAATTTAAAGGAAAGGAAGGAGATGATGTTCTGAGAAGGAAAAAGGCATGAGGCGTGGCTATGAATCTGGGGTCAGTGGGTTCAGGAGTGATGGACGAATGAATCCGTCCCTCCCACTGCGGAGCAAGGCGATGGGTCAAGAGAAGAGTGCAGGAAGGCTCAAATGGTCTCCCTCAACAAATTCCTCCCGATCGGATTTATGTAAAGCTCAGCACCTCTAACTATATCGCTGTGTCTTGAGGTAATTTTTCCCAAAAAACGGCGCAACCAAGTGAATCAATTATTTGAAAACGGTCAGTCAGAATAACAGAAGAGATATATGAAGACTGACAGATCGTGTATATGTGACAATGTGTCAGAATGTAAAAACCCGGTGGTGTTGCGGAATTTAGCTACCCGTGTCGAACGTAAATCTGATGAAAAATATTACTTTTGTTAATGTAATTACTTGGTTATTATATATAACAGTGAAATTTTCGTTCGCGCTAATTTCATTATTAGTATTATTTTTCTGTACTAAAATAAACACAGTATTATCTGTAGTTTTCGAATGCGGCTGAAAAATAGATTTTATGAAAATTGTCTCTTCTGTTTCACCTAAGTCAGCATTACGAGACGTCGGATGTGGGAAGGTATCCGTCATGCGTTATTAGCCGTCAAATTTCTGTGATTTTCTTTGGCTTTCAATGGCATGTCAATGCCTGTCTTGTGTTGATGTCAGTAGGTTGTTAGGGTCAAAGTCCCGGCTAAATAGGCGGCATATTTATTAAAGGGATTTAATTATGGTGAGTGGTCGAAATGGCTTTGCCGGTTAGTACCGGACGCGCCAGGATCTGATCCCGAGGAATCCTCAGCCTCAGACCCGCCAAATCGACCAGCACAGCGGTAGAGCAGAGTTCCCCCCTCCCAGAGCGGGGAATTATGTTCTAAGATGTCAGGCATAGGCAGGAATTACCAGGTTTTGTAAATAAAATAAGGTTAATTATAAATGGTCTAACCATATAGGTTTATTTAAAATATTGCATGTAATAGTACAGATAGGATAGAACTTACCCCCACAGACCATAACCGAAAACTAAAGCTAAAGTAATCTGACTATTAACGCGATCGTTTAGACGATGAGGGATCTTCCCGGTGACTAAGGTTGGTGCAGCGGCCCACGTCCCACGGTGATGCGCGCTGACTATATTGGTGGCAGGAACCCTCTGGCATCTGCAGCATGAGCAAGTAAGGCTACTCCACGTCCCACGGTGAAGTAAGCTGGCTATATTGGTGGCAGGAACCCTCTGGCATCTGCAGCATGAGCAAATAAGGCTACTCCACGTCCCACGGTGAAGTAAGCTGACTATATTGGTGGCAGGAACCCTCTGGCATCTGCAGCATGAGCAAGTAAGGCTACTCCACGTCCCACGGTGAAGTAAGCTGGCTATATTGGTGGCAGGAACCCTCTGGCATCTGCAGCATGAGCAAATAAGGCTACTCCACGTCCCACGGTGAAGTAAGCTGACTATATTGGTGGCAGGAACCCTCTGGCATCTGCAGCATGAGCAAATAAGGCTACTCCACGTCCCACGGTGAAGTAAGCTGGCGTTGGTTGCAAATGATGAGTCACGCACGTGTATGGTGAATTGATACCCCAGGAGATTTCCTGGCGGAGATCGGGTAGAACATTATATTGGCCGGAAATCATACTAGCCCACGGTGTTTCTGGGACTAAAGGCAGGGGCGTTTACTGTCCAGATTGAACTTTCCTATTCCTAATCGAAATACAATTCGGCCATGTGTGAACACAACACTTTTTCCGGGAGCGCGACTAGCGGGGTCGAAACCATAACGGGAACTCAAATAAACTTGTAACGGCACTATAATAACCGCCCGAACTTAACGGGAACTTCTTGAATCTATGATTTGGCACCGATGCACTTCATATTCCCCGATTATCTCCACTGCCCCGACTCGACCTCCGGCGGGCGGAAGCCCGCCGGGAAGTTCCACCATCCCATTTCCGCTCCTCTCTGGTGTTGCCAGGATGAAAAACAATAGACAATGCTAAGGTGCCGCCTCATAGATTCCAGTACTAACTTAAAACGACAATTAACCTATGTTATATACATAACATTACCCCGCTCGCCCCCAACGTGTTTGCCCCCAAACACAAGGAGAACAAAAGAAAAGCCTGAGCTAAGAGATACCCTAACTTGGTCTGATGGGTTCCTAAAAACATACATAAACATAATATCATAAAAATGAGTTGTACATCAGAGAAAAAACAAAACTACCAGCAACAGTATGCTTGCAAATGGGTGTGTCACAAAATCAGTCGCGCCCATCATGCGGAAGACATGATGGTTGAGTCTGCGACGCATCCATTCGAAGTTGGAAAATTATATATAATTAAATCAGTACTTAGAGTTAAAGACCTTAATAGTAGACAATTTGTAGTAATAAGAAGATACGTGAACGGGGCCCGTAATCACCCACAGCATATAAGACGCTGGGTGATGTATTCTGACTCTCGTCTGGGACTACCGTAGACGTAGCATCTATAACAGAATAGAACTTAATATTAGAATAGATATTATCACCAAGACATGACATCCATAAACATCAACACATTAAATATGCGTAAAGCATCACTGTTCAGAACACTTTTAAGTAAGCCAAAGTAGGCTATACACTTAGATGGTGTACCATCTGCACTTCAACACTGATTTTAAATCCATTATGGATAAAAGAATTCCTCTTTAGAAGAGCCTACCTATCTAACTCTCTAACTGGTCTCGTGGGATAAGTTTTTCTGACAGTTATATAGTAGAAAACAAAATATAAGTTTATTAGAACATTTGTATAAGAAATACAGGATATAACCAACCATTGTAACTGAATGGTGTTAAGGATAGTCATACAATCATCGCATGAATGATGCCAATTTAATTATTATTCAACCATTGTTAAAAATGGTGACAATAGAATAGTTAGCGACCATCGTAAGTAAATGGTGCTATCAATAGTCAACAATCAATAATATGGGAATTGATTAAATTCTTCAAATTAATGAAATTTCTGAATAATTATAGTAAGTTATTTTTATTGTTTTAACAAATGTAGTTAAAACATTATTAAATTGAGAACATATTGAAATTTTGGGCGAATACCTCTTAATGTTCTTAATTACGTTTATACAATATAAAAGTATATGAACACAGATCATATGAGATTGAACTTGGAATACACGAGGATATGCGGGTTCATATTATCGTATATTCCAAGTTGACAAAAAACTTATTAGGACAAATACAGAGTATGTTAAACTGTATGGACTCAGAATACAAAAGGATAAGCGGGTTCATATCGTCATGCATTCTGAGTTGACAAGAAAATAAACTTAAAGTTAAAAATTTGTACTTCGAGGCATCTCATAATTGTACATAAATAAACTAACCAATCTTAATTATTATTTTAATGTGAAATTATACTCGAGTAATCAACTGGAGTAAGATTTTAATTTTCTACAAAAGACCACTTAAAAATTAATTACTTACTTATGTATTTTATGTCCAATACTGGTCAAAGCAATCCGGATGATCAGGCCGAACTGAAATGAGCTGTATTGAAGAGGTTTAAATTAAAGATAGCGCCTGTGAAGATGCTTTATGATAGCCGACTAAGCTGGTATGCTATCTGATTTAAGTATATCCTTAACATGAAAATCGCCTGTTACTTTGCCATTTAAGTCAGACAGGGTATAAATTAAATCTGACTTTTTCTGTACTACAATGTTTTGAACAAAACGAGGTGCCAATTTTTGTGAAAAATAGTTCAAAGCATTAGATAATACAAAATTCCTTCTCCAGACTACGTCTCCTACCTGGAAGGTAACGTTTCTTCTACGTAAATTATAGTGATTAGCGCCCTTTTTAAATGCAGTAAAAAGGGCGTTTGAAACTTGTTCATAAATTGATGACAGTCCATTTAATCTGTCGGAGTAAACTTTGAGATGAGAGGAATCTTGTGGACTGGATTCATCATCTGCCAATGGATTACGGTGGAGATCCCCATCTAATATTTGTTCTCTACCGTGCATAACAAAGAAAGGAGTAAATCCGGTAGTACAATTTACAGTATTATTCATTGCCGATTGAATTTGTGGGAGAAATTTGGACCAATTACGATGATCAGATTCCGTTAATATTGATAGTGCCGTGCCTAACGTTTGATTGTATCTTTCAACAACATTGTTTTGAGGGGTGTACAGTGAATTGTAAAAAGGAGGGCTTATATTGTAGCTTTGTAATAGTTCCTTAAATTCTTTCGAAATGAACTGACGCCCATTGTCACATACAATTGTACGCGGTACTCCGTGTACAAGGAAAATATTTTCTTCTAAATTTTTAATAATACTTCTCGCGGTACCTTGACGTAACGGAAATAGCCAGGTATATTTAGAAAAAACATCTACGCATGACAATATGACGGTAAAACCTGAATAACTTCTAGGCAGAGGGCCTACCAGATCCACTGATAACATCTGCATAGGTCTCGTAACTTTTTTATAATTTGATGAAATTCCATTCGGCGGGGCTGTACTGATTTTGTGTGCTTTACAGACAGCACATTGATTCACAAATCTTTTCACCTCTTGGTACATTTTCGGCCAAAAGTAACGGAGTTGTAATTTTTTATAAGTCTTAAAGACTCCAGGATGACAAGCACGAGAGGATTCATGTGATTCTGACAAAATTTCCCTTCTATTTTCTAGTGGGACTACTTTTTTCCAAGACGTGTCTTCACAAAGAGGTAAACGTGTTTTTGTATGGCGAAACAATTCATTTTCGCGTATCTGGAAGTTTTGAAAACGCTGAGGAGAATCTATACAGCCTTTCCAGATATCTGTGTACCACTTATCGGTGGACAAGTTCGCATCAATGACCGATATTGTAGCGAGGTCCATTCTTGAAAGCACATCAGGGACGATGTGTTGTGTGCCTTTACGGTGTATAACATCGAAGGAGAATTGTGAAAGGCGAGAACTCCAACGTGCAAGACGTCCACTAGGGTTCGATAAAGATCCTAACCATTTTAAACTAGAGTGGTCAGTAATAACAGAAAAATGTGCCCCTTCTATATATGGTCTAAAATGAGTGACCGAGTCTAACACTGCTAACAGTTCACGCTCCGTAATTCCGTAATTCCGTTCATGTGTATTTAAGCACCTAGAATAATAAGCAATAGGGTGGTCCATTCCCTCTATTGATTGAATAAGAACCCCCCCTATACCGATAGAGGATGCGTCACAATGGATAGCAAATGGCTTAGTAAAGTCCGGACAACTAAGGACAGGAGCAGTCGTAAGTGCTTCCTTTAATTTATTAAACGCTGATTCAGCTTCTTCCGACCATTTAAATAAACTTACTCCTTTTTTTGATCCAGTAAGTTTCGATAAGGGAGCAGCTATGTTAGAAAATCCTTTTATGAATCGTCTAAAATAACCACATAAACCGAGAAAAGCTCGTATTCCTTTAGCATTTTTAGGAATTGGAAAATTTTTTATACTTTCAATTTTAATTGGGTCGGTGCGGAGACCTTTGGAATCGACCATATAACCCAAGTATTTAAGTTCCGACTTACAGAATTCACATTTTTTTTTAAATTAATCGTTAGGCCTGCGTCTCTTAATCGTTCAAAAACTTTAGTTAGTAGTATAAAATGCGATTCTAAATCTTCCGACACTAAAATTAGATCATCCAAATAACAAAATGCGTTTTCATCGAACTCCGGTCCAAACAGAACGTCTGCTAGTCTTTGAAGTTCACTCGGAGCGTTTTTTAACCCGAAGGGCATCCTAGTGAATTCGAACAAACCGCGACCGGGTACGACAAAAGCTGTTATTTCACAAGAGTCTTTGTCCAGGGCGATCTGCCAAAAAGCCTTAGACAAATCTATTGAGCTTATATATCTGGCTCCACCGAGTTTATCGAGTATTCTAGAAATATACGGCAAAGGGTAGCTGTCACGGATCGTCAGATTGTTAATTTTTCTGGAATCGAGGCAAAAACGTCCCGTTCCATCTTTTTTTGTGACTATTAATACTGGACTAGACCAAGGTGAACGTGAAGGACGAATGACTCCTAATTTGAGCATTTCATCTACTTCCTTATCTA
The DNA here is from genome assembly GCA_917563855.2 of Limnephilus lunatus. Lineage (NCBI taxonomy): Eukaryota > Metazoa > Arthropoda > Insecta > Trichoptera > Limnephilidae > Limnephilus > Limnephilus lunatus. Next base: position 5,753,226 of record OU830599.1, read on the forward strand.
ATTGTTTCTGTCTAGCAGGAGAAAGAGGGTAATATCGCTGTTTAACCGGAGGACCCGTAGTAATAATTTTATGTTTTACTAAATGTGTTAACCCTAAGCCTTTCTTTTCAAAAGAAATGGATTCGAATTTCTTTATAATTTTGGCAAGAGTTTTATTTTCCTTTCTGGTTAAGGAAGAAGCTGGCTGAATAGCTCTTAACTCATTGACCTGACCCATTCGCTGAGGAATTGGATCCCTTTGGAAAAGCTCCGGCGCGACCTGGAACATTTTCCAAAAATTGACCCCTAAAATAAAATTAGGAGATAGAGAAGGGACGACGTAGAAAAGTACATTATGTGTAGTGGACTTATACGTAACAGGCAACGTCATAGTACCTAATACCTGCTGATTTGTTCCATCAGCGGTTGAAATATTGAAATCAATATTAACTAATTCATAACCCGATTGTAAGAATACTAAATGAATATCACCTCCTAAACAGGAGATTGAAGAACCACTGTCGAGCAGTGCTTTATAAGAATTATTAAGAATAAGGATATCCGCGAAAGGTCGATTATCCCTTTCAAGCTCGGGATCCTTCGGCGGCGGTACCTCCACCTCAGAACTCGAGTCCGAAAGAAACTGATTAACTTGACGGAGCCAACTCTGCCACTCGCACTTCCTCTGCGCAAAGGAAGGCGCGTGAACAGAGCGACTCTCATCTAGTTTTTTTGAATCCCCATGTTTGACAGAAGCAACTCTCGGATTGGGATTGTTTTGTCTTCTCTTCCTACAATCCGATAGTAAATGACCTTTTAATTTACAAAAGGAACAATAAATATTGTTCTTGGTAGAATTCGGATCAGGATGACACATCTCCTTTTCTCTATAATCATTAGAAGTATTCTTTTTAGATTGATTATTATAGAAAAAACGAGTATTATTGTTATTAGAAGAATTGCCACTATATTGTTTATTATTATTATAATAATAATTATTATTATTTTGTTTATAATTATAATCCGTAGAACGATTATTGTAGGTACCACGATAAGAAGAGTTACGATTAGAATTGAAATTATTATTATTACTGCCCCGTGAATTGGTGAAATAATTTTTTTTATCATCAGAAAAAGAAGAAGAATTATTTTCTAACAAATTAGATGTTGAATAAGACTCCAGTTTATTTGTAGCTTCGGTAAGTTCTGAAAATGAGTTGAAATCTCTGGATGCAAGAAGGTTGATATAAATGGGTAGTAATGCCCTCATGCATAATTGTAAAAGTTCAGAGAGTGGTAATTTAGAATCAAGCATATTATTGTGCTTCTGCATTCTTAACGTAAATTCAAAGGCTGACATACCAGCTGGTTGTTTCATAGAGAAAAGTTGTGATTTTAATTCAATCTGTCTATTATTTGTTTCGAATTGTTTTATAAGTAATATAGATAATTCATTCCAAGTCAAATCAGGTGTATAAATTGATCTGAACCATAATAATGCCAATCCATCTAAAATTTCAGGAAAACATCTCACTAAATCGTCATGACGAACGTTCCTAATTCTACATTTCTCTTCTATTTCCAGTATAAAGTCTCTTACGCAACTATTACCATCAAATTTAATATTCCAATTATTAATGGTACTTGTGGATGAAGATGAAGAAGAGTTTGATTCATTATAAATAACTTTTGTATATTTAATGTAGTTTGAGCCAAATTCGTTGTCTTTATCTGGGTTAACACTTCCCTCATGATGCTCGATAGCTTCAGATATTTTAATATTTTTGTTATGCCTTCTGGCTTGAATCCGCATTTCTTCTAAAGTACCGTCTGGTGTTATATTCCTGGATAAAAGATCCGCAGAAAGTTCATCTTTCGATCTACCATTGATGTTGTCTATTGTAGTCGACATTTTGAAAAGTATATTTGTAAAATTCCAATAATTAAATGTAGAATGTCAATAAATTAGCTAGTAACGATAGCTACGAATATATTGCTTACCCGCAGAGCAATTATATAATTAACCGTATTTATAAGCACTTTATAGTATTTATTGTACACGACAATCTTAAAAACGTAAAGGTGTAATTACATTATGACAGTTGTTGTCAAAATGCAATGTTTGTTTACGATTGACATAGCCGTCTGTCAAATTGACACTTAGTATTCGTGTTGCCCGTAAGTCCGAATAACTTAACCCATAAACAAATTAAAATATAAAATAATAATGTGTACAGCGTTATTATCAAGTTGGCTGCATTGTTGACAGATTGATAACTTCGCAATATTTACGTGTATACCGGAATGACATTTAAAGGTTATGTTTTATGTGAGATGCTTCGAAATAACAAAAACAATTATTGATCGATTGCAAGACAAAACTATAGTAATTCCAACCCAAAACCTAGACAAATAAGATTTATACGAGCCCAGGACACAGTTGTAGGCGCCATGTTAGGGTCAAAGTCCCGGCTAAATAGGCGGCATATTTATTAAAGGGATTTAATTATGGTGAGTGGTCGAAATGGCTTTGCCGGTTAGTACCGGACGCGCCAGGATCTGATCCCGAGGAATCCTCAGCCTCAGACCCGCCAAATCGACCAGCACAGCGGTAGAGCAGAGTTCCCCCCTCCCAGAGCGGGGAATTATGTTCTAAGATGTCAGGCATAGGCAGGAATTACCAGGTTTTGTAAATAAAATAAGGTTAATTATAAATGGTCTAACCATATAGGTTTATTTAAAATATTGCATGTAATAGTACAGATAGGATAGAACTTACCCCCACAGACCATAACCGAAAACTAAAGCTAAAGTAATCTGACTATTAACGCGATCGTTTAGACGATGAGGGATCTTCCCGGTGACTAAGGTTGGTGCAGCGGCCCACGTCCCACGGTGATGCGCGCTGACTATATTGGTGGCAGGAACCCTCTGGCATCTGCAGCATGAGCAAGTAAGGCTACTCCACGTCCCACGGTGAAGTAAGCTGGCTATATTGGTGGCAGGAACCCTCTGGCATCTGCAGCATGAGCAAATAAGGCTACTCCACGTCCCACGGTGAAGTAAGCTGACTATATTGGTGGCAGGAACCCTCTGGCATCTGCAGCATGAGCAAGTAAGGCTACTCCACGTCCCACGGTGAAGTAAGCTGGCTATATTGGTGGCAGGAACCCTCTGGCATCTGCAGCATGAGCAAATAAGGCTACTCCACGTCCCACGGTGAAGTAAGCTGACTATATTGGTGGCAGGAACCCTCTGGCATCTGCAGCATGAGCAAATAAGGCTACTCCACGTCCCACGGTGAAGTAAGCTGGCGTTGGTTGCAAATGATGAGTCACGCACGTGTATGGTGAATTGATACCCCAGGAGATTTCCTGGCGGAGATCGGGTAGAACATTATATTGGCCGGAAATCATACTAGCCCACGGTGTTTCTGGGACTAAAGGCAGGGGCGTTTACTGTCCAGATTGAACTTTCCTATTCCTAATCGAAATACAATTCGGCCATGTGTGAACACAACACTTTTTCCGGGAGCGCGACTAGCGGGGTCGAAACCATAACGGGAACTCAAATAAACTTGTAACGGCACTATAATAACCGCCCGAACTTAACGGGAACTTCTTGAATCTATGATTTGGCACCGATGCACTTCATATTCCCCGATTATCTCCACTGCCCCGACTCGACCTCCGGCGGGCGGAAGCCCGCCGGGAAGTTCCACCATCCCATTTCCGCTCCTCTCTGGTGTTGCCAGGATGAAAAACAATAGACAATGCTAAGGTGCCGCCTCATAGATTCCAGTACTAACTTAAAACGACAATTAACCTATGTTATATACATAACAAGGTGTGGATTAATTATCCACTTAAAAACAGGAATTACTATTTATTAATTACTTACATACAAGCCTAATACAGTGAAACCCTCTCAAGAAGTTTCATGGCTTAAGAAGTTTGGTTTTTTCGGTCCCTCTCACGGTAGTTCCCTTAGAATGCTTAAAACAATCTAGCTAGACAAAAAGATTTCAACTATGTTTTTATTTTTGTACAAAATTATGCTCACAACATAGAAAATAGTACATAGTATTTATTATGTTCTTATCGATAAAAAATTAGAACAATACGCGCTATACGTGGCAATATTTTAAACACGACACTTTGGATGTGCATGTCGCTCGCCCTGCGGTCATGAAAACAGAATATGAACAAAGTGATTTTTTTTTGTTTTCTTGAAAACTGATCATTATTTATTTATTTTGTTGCAGTTTGCTGGTAACCACGTCGGGAGACTGCACAGCGCGTGTGTGGCGCACCGAGGACTTCAGCCTGGTGCGGGAACTCAAGTACGACAGTCAGCGCTGGGTCTGGGACACGGCCTTCAGTGCCGACTCAGAATATGTCTTCACAGGTAACTGGCACCTTCATCTTAATACCAAACTCAGCTCTCACACAACTCTTGGGACACACTCCTCTTGGTTATTCCAACTAAGCTTATCAAATGTTGTGGTAGAAGAAGACAGAAATGCTTGAGAAAGACTTGCGCGAACAAGTGATTCAAATACTTGAGTTGGATCATGTCAAGAGTCAGAATAATTGAAGAGTATGAGACGATTTATGAAGCGGGGAGTTTGTGCCGAGACAGTTGTGTGGCAGTCTATCCTCTCTGAACCCCTGCGAAGAATTGGCATGATGGTTGGTAGTTAGTTAAACTTATCCACTTGCTCCAAGTATTCGTGGTTCACCATTAAATATTGCAGTGTTTTCATACTCCCTCTTTTAAACCACTCCGCGTTCATCCTAGACACAAGAGACTTCTTTTATCTTTTACAACAGGGGCAACCTACCTTTCAATTCTTACGTACAATTTATCCATGGTTATGACATTTTTACACAACCTTATTTATACATATAAATATATCAACACCAACTGAGCTGGACAATCAAAATATAAAACATTAACTTACCAAATGGAAGTGTTATCATTGAATGTCTGTGGACTAAAACCGAAAGGTCTCCTAAATATAGCCCTCGTATTTTATATGTTAGCTATCTATCTCACAGTGATTTGACTTCACTCAAGTGATGAAACAACCCTTGAAATCCTCGCTTTTATCAAAATGATAAATAGGGGTAATCTCAAATGTCACATTACATGTGTCTTATTACTGTCATCTTGAAGGTTCCTCTGATGGCTATGCAAGGCTGTGGAATGTGAGCACCGGGGCTATTGAACGGGAATATTGCGGACACCAAAAGCCCATCACTGCCCTCGCCTTTAGGGATGAAGTCATTCTGTAGACGTGCCACAGTGCCACGTGATTGGCTTTCACATGGTCGCTGTTTTGACTCAACCCCCGTTACTCAAAAACGTGTTTTCTCAGGAGATGAAAAAATTTCTATTTTCTTTATTATAAAGCAATTTTTTTTTATTCGTTACCGCAATGCATATTTAATTTGACATATTGTTAACAAATATGTTCAATACAATAGTATGCATTATAAAGGGTTTTCCAATAAGAGGTGTTATTTTGATATTCAAATAAAAATGCCATTTTTTAATGTAAATGATCGGATGTTTATTTCATTATAAAGAGGAAGGTATGCCGTTAATAGTGGAAAATAACATCAGACAAATGACCACCACGACCACGCTTACAGAACCATATCCGTTTCATGAAATTTTCCATAACCAAATCGCAAAGTGGCTGCCCTATGTCCTCGATAGCCTCATGAATTCCATCTTTGAGGTCTTGAATCGATGCTGGGCTGTTGGCGTAGACCTTCTCTTTCACGTGGCCCCAAAGGAAAAAGTCGCAAGGTGTTAAATCACAAGATCTCGGTGGCCAATTGTGATCACCTCTTCGAGAGATAACACGGTCCGGAAACTTTTCCCATAAAAGATCAATGGTTTCGTTGCTTGTGTGGCACATAGCGCCATCTTATTGAAAGTAAACGTTGTCCAAATCAATACCATCCAATTCCGGCCATAAAAAATCATTAAACATCTCTCGATAGCGCGTCTCTATTCACCCTAACTGTTGCTCCAGCCTCATTTTCGAAAAAGTAAGGACCAATGACTCCGCCGCGCCGGACCATAAACCGCACCAAACAGTCACACGTTGAGGATAGAGAGGCTTTTCAACAATAACTCTTGGGTTTTCCGAGCCCCAGATGTGACCGAGGTGGAAATGGGCCTCATCACTCAAGATGATTTTTCGATGGAATTCCGGATCATTTTCATGCATTTCAAGGACCCAATCAGCAAAGACATGACTTTGTTGATGATCGGCCGGCTTGAGTTCTCATGTTAACTGAACTTTATAAGCCTTATAAGACCTTATAATTGAGATGATCGAGAAATACTTTAATATTACAGTTTACTGATATTATCGATTTTACAGTGATATACCTAAAAGTGTTGCAAGACAGTAAATATGAGTAGCAAATGCAGGGTTGTCACTTATAGCGGTTTTATCTGATCTCAGATATACATCTGATCTCTCAACTGGGATATTTTATCTGATTTCTCAATGTCGTTTATTTCTCAATGTATTTCCCCATTGAAATATTATAATTTTATTTACTTTTCTGATTTATAAGTTATAATTTGTGTGTTGTTTTCTGTTTGTGTTTGGTTGTAAGATTTTTGAGTTTTGTTTCACGAAATTTAAAATTTCTTTGACTGGAGGGTGAACAAAATACATCTAGTAAAGACCAACTGGGGGAAGATAACATCTCATTTTCTGTGATAAGTTATGACCCTGACATTTTGTGAAAATTTGAGGTGTGTTTTTCTAAGTACACAGTACACGGCAGAGTAGATGACGCTCAGTGTACATTTTTGGTAAGTCTTTAAAATATCCTTTATATATCGACAGTCACAAAGAACAATGTCGGATGTGCAATTTTGAAGTTTTGCAGTAGAGCTGTTTAACGTTTTGTTTCTACATTTTCACTATTTTTGACATTAAAAAATATAGTGTAATGTTGTAAAATAAATTTGGATGTTTCGCATTTCCTTTGATTTCATTAAAAAATCTGTAAATACAGACATTCAAATAAACAAAATAAGCCAAAGGAACGATTTTCAATTTTTTGCATGTACAAAAAAATAAATTATTATAAGATTTTTTTTTGCTAAAAAATTCACAGTCTGCTGCACAGCCGTACTAATAATACCTTCTGTCATTTAAACAGTTAAAATAGGCCATATGATGTCTTTCATCTCCTGAGAAAACATGTTTTTGTAGCGAGGTTGAGTCAGAACAGCGAGCATGTATTATAACAAATATGTAGTCCGATGTGTATATAAAATTTGTACAAATATTTTGGCTTACATGTGGTCACAAATACTACATAATATTATATATGTATAATAATTATGTAGTCATATGGTTGCTGATGTAAGTAAACCAAGGTTGGTTCTGTGTACATAATATGACCCAATTTACCAATATTTTTAATTTAATATTCATATTTAGAGTTTTTGTCTATATGTAAGTGCAACCATTTGTTTGTTTTTTTTACAAAATAATAAACAACTTAAAAATAATTTAATATTTGTATTATTATAATTTTCGAGTAGTTCTTTCACATGTAAGGTAAGGTTTTATCATTTTGGGCGGTCTTTTGGTGAGAATGAAAGCACTTATAAGTATTTTTAAATAAACTGTTGTAACGCAGGCACCTAGATGATAAAGGTAATAAAAGATTGGAAATTACACATTATTATACATATATTTATATAATCACTTTAAACTTTTAAGTACACAATCATACATAGTTAACAGTTAAACTGAAGCCATCACTGTGGCCCAAGCCACTTAGTATCAATAATTTAGGCATTTTGTCAATATTGAAATTGCAAAAACAGCCACCAGACAATGAAGGTAGACACACTGGGTTGACACACGCTATATTATATTCCTAGATCGATGTGTACGCTGGTTCTACGCACCCATCGTGTGTGACCACATGACAAAAAATCTTTAGTTTTTGTGTACGTGGTGCGCAGACAAGTCACTTGATTTGGCATTTATTTTTTTAGGTTTTGTTTATGTGATTCCACTTCTCAAGAGACGTAATTCATAGCTTTGTTATTGCTTGTGATTATGAAAGCGAATATGAGGATGACTCGCTAGGATTATTATTTTAATTAATATTTTCATAAGAGTGAGAAGAAGCCTTATGTATAATATACGACCACAGATATATCGAGCATAACCTTAGATGCATAGATAATTACTACTCACAGATGTCAAATCAACACGTTAGAGTTGATCCCCCTCAACTGTCCACATGTCAGATGGGAATGTGGGTTTGCGATGGTGACAAGCGTGATTCTGAAGCATCTAATAGAAAACGTAAGACCCTCCGTTCATGAAGACACTTACAAACTACATGATTGTGATGAAACCACAAGTACTCTGCAGATATACCACTCTTTAGTGCTGGTTTCCGTACACGGCGCTACCCGAAATATACTGAACTTGATCATTTTTCACATGCAGCCGTGGAGTTAACACAATGTCAAATGACTTTTTTTTCCAACATCAATCCATGCCTTCTCCGCTAAATCCTTTCTTACGTATTCTGGTAAAGTATAGTTATATAAACACGCATTTTTTCCACTTCCAGAACAAATCTGACATTACTTTCATGTTCTGACGTCTTTCTGTCAAACGAAAAAGTATCAGACACAAATGATACAACGCGTCACGTGCGATCAGCACCGCCGGTTGCGTGAAACTGATTTGAAACTGACAGACGTCGCGTAGCGCCATGTACGGGCACCAGCAAAATCGTACGGGGGGTACTTACGATCGGCGTGTATGATATGCTCACGAGGATCGAATAGCTTGTAAGTAGCGTCATGTACGGAGGCACTAAGAATTGTAAGTAGTCCAGATATCGTAATGTGTTCCTTATGTAGAGTATGTCGACCCGGTGTGTTCTTACCTTTAGTACATTATATTTGGCAGCAGTGCAGTAAGTGCATTAATCTTGCAGTCACCAGTCAGTTATACCAAATCTTGCAGCAGCCAGACAGTAGGTACATAATATCTTGCAACCATCAGACAGTTGTGTCATATCTTTCATCCTAGAGACAGTAAGTACGTAATATCTTGCAGCCACCAGAAAGTAGGTAAGTTATACATATTCCTAAATAGGTACATATTTTAATTTTTTGTCAACGGACATGGAAAATATTTCAAAAGGCATAAAATATATAAAATAAAAGCAACTATCCAAAGGTAAGTAAAGTTAACGGATACAAAGTTGTGATAATGATTACTCTAAAAAAGAGCATTAAATAATAGTTGTAGAAGGACATTTCGTCAATAAACAATATTCTAAAACAAAAAAAAATCATCAATTCAGTACGCTTTCATTTTGTGAAAAACTTTTGTTGCAAAAATGCTTTGTTGCAAAAAAAGACTAACGGCCGCTGTTCCCAATTCTAGTAATCATCTGCTAAGCCGAAACTAAGATTCAACACTGCTTTAAGCATCACTTAATCTAAGGAAGCCGGACATGTGGATTAAACTCGACTGAGCAAAGCAAAGTTATAAAAAGTATCACCAGAGTGGCGCTAATGCCACGAGGTATAGACGCCACTCTGGTGACACTTTTTATAAAAAAAGCTTTGCTCAGTCGAGTTTAATCCACTTGTCCGGCTTCCTTAAATTAAGTGATGCTTAAGCAGTGATAAACCTTAGTTTCGGCTTAGCAGATGATTAGTAGAATTGGGAATTAGCAGCCGTAAGACTACTGCGTTTTACCGTAAAAAGTTTTTTCTTGCCACTGTATGAAAATAATCGCGAATACATATAAAGTGTATATGTATTAGGTCATTTTTGATGTGGGGTAAGAAAGCAGGGTCTCTATTCAAAAGGCGGGAATGTCTTTTTTCAATTGATGATATACATAACTAACATGCCATGGAAAAATGTCATTTATGTTTATGTCAAAAATGGCCGCATATGCTTGAAATATTGTCACCCGGATGACAATCGGCACTCAAATGATTAATATGCATATGTTGGTTATAAAATTAGGTTTGTAGTTTTGATAGTTATCCAATTATCTAGCCTAAATCAGTGTGTACAATTTGGAAGCAAAAATAACACATATTTTGTTTCTTTATCATAATTTAGAAACAAAGTGACACCATGTCATTGTATTCTACATCTAAATTAAAAATATATTTTTGGTTTTAATTAAGTGCGATCTTTTGTTACAATGTTTTTCTCTGTAGTCTTCGAAATTTCTTTTAGCATGCATTACACAAATACTTCGGACGGTCCATTGGCTTATTGTGTTGATTTTAAATTCTATATTTTCGGAATTTTTAATGAAATGAGATGAAATGTCAAAAACAGTAAAAATGCAGAAATGATACTTTAATAAGCTCTACTGCAAAACTACAAAATCGCACATCCGACATTGTTCTTCGGGACCGTCGACTTGCAAGTGGCTGCAATATGAATAGGTAAGTCATTGATACACACACATATCTCTGTCCATCAGAATATCTATTAGATTGAGATTACATTATTAACTTACATTTTACAAGTTATTTTACTAATTGAATTGATCTAAAAACATACTATGTATTTTGGTTGTCTGTGATGATGTGAAATATTCCTCACATTCAATAAGATCATTTGCTTTGAATTAGTGTAATTTTCAAAATTGGGACTGATTGTGGGAACAATTCAGACAAGCGATAAAGTAGGTACCAAAATTATTTTATTTCAATTAATTAATAATTCTTTATTTGGAATGTGTATTTCTTTTGTTTAAATTTTTGACAGATGACTTTCAAGTTTACTAAGGGCCAGTTGCTTTACAGAATTTGAACAATTTGTCAAATTTCAAAGTAAATTTTCAAGTTCTATTAAAATTCTGTTATTACTTCAGTACTGTAAAAGAACTGTGGCTTATAATGGAATAATAACAGAACTTGAAAATTAACTTCTCTGTAAAAGATCTGGCCCTAACAGTTTTTATTCAAAAGGTCCGATCGTCTCTAAAATTGACAAAGTTTGTTTTTGGAAGGCAATGACCCCGAGGCAAATATTTTATAAATACTTTCAGCTTTACAAATCCTACAATTATGATATCCCGTGATTTTTCACAGGTCTGCACTAGTATTTTAATAATTTGCTAGAATATGAAGTAATTTGCAGCGGTAAGGTTTTCCTTCAAAAGCATTTTACTGTGTACAATTAATCCATTCCTATTAAGGCAGCTTTGGTACACAAATAATGTGAAGAGAACATTGTCATAAAAACAAATAATGTGAAGAGAACATTGTCATAAAAACAAATAATGTGAAGAGAACATTATATTAAAAACAATAGTAGCTTGTTATACAATAATGTAGAAGAAATTCCTTTAAGCACTTAAATCTCATACCATAAATTTGCTGGCTAACAAAGAACAAAATAACAACCAAAATTATTCACAGAATAAACAATATTATATAGGACAACTCCCATGTTTGGTTCTATGTTCTTATAGGTAATAAGGAACTCCAGTGAAAAATATTAAAGCTTTAAAAAAATATGTTCATATACACCAATAAACGCTGATTCTGAATATATAAGTTTTATTTAATAATATTAAATGTAGAGTTTAAAAAAATTATTAAGTCCATTTTTAATTGTGTCATTGAAACACACTGTCAAGTTGGTATTATTAGTGCTGATGTCACTGCTCATTATAATTTTACAGTCATTGTATTGAAATGTATGACACAAGTCATCTTATTAACAACATTTCATGTTATTCGTTTATTTATATACTGTTTATAGAGATTTAGTTGTTGTGTTTATTGAAACATTATTTAGGCCTAAATAATTCAGTTTAAAAAATAGAGATATCTCTATTAATTAAAATATTCAAAAACTAAACTGTACAAAAAAAATCGTAATGCTAGTTCCACGGCCAATCCTCCGAATTACAAAATGGCGGACGTCGAACAGCTGATCCGGCGCCGTATCTCCCACACGCACACTTCGGAGTGACCGAGTCCCGTGCCACTTCAGGCTTACAGCGCAGTTCACTGTGAGACTTTTCTGCACGGCGGTCTGAAGTGGTGCAGTACTCGGTCGCTCCAAAGTGTGCGTGTGGGAGATGCTATTCTTCGGTTTCTGTTATATTGGTTACGATTCGTGAAGTTAAAAAAATTATAATTTCCAACAATTTTTATACCACTCTCCCGTAATAATATTAATTTTAATAATATAATAAATAAATAATTCCACCTAAATAATATTTTTACTTATTGAATACATAGTTTCATAGCTTCTTCCATATAACTGTCATACAAAATGATAACACCTGTTGAAAATAAAAAAAACTTTTGGTGAGTGATGACGTCACACAATTCACCATGGGTACATACGGTGGTTTTCGGGGGATCTTGACAAATTAAAACTTTGACAATTATATTTTAAGTATTAAAATTAACTCTAAAAATGAAAAAGTATGCAATTATTTTAGTTAGAAAGCCATCAAACATTAAAAAAAAAAAAAAAAAATTGGGCTGGAGTTCCTTATTTGGTCAAACGTTTACAAACATATTACGACCAACGGTATACAAAAATACTAACGTCAAAATAAAGCAATGTCCATTTGCCACAACCACCAAATATTATAATGCTGAGATTGAAAATACTATAATATTAGATAAAAGCAAGCAATAAGATTCTGATAAAGTAATTATCATTTTAACGGTTGATTGATGATTCTATTCTAAAGACAGCAAACTGCCACACGTAGTTAGTACAAATATTGATTGCTTTACAGGGATTTGCAATGTGTTAATAGGCCACTTGCATCACATTTTTTAAATTTTTTTTTCGGTTAAGGCAAATATTCTAAGACATTCTGTATTTTTATTTTTTTTATTCGTATTTTTGAAACCCAGGCGATTTTTTGAAAATTTCAATCCGAAAAATCAGACCATTTTTTATAAACCGGAAAGACGGGACATAATTTTATGGGTGCGAAAAAACAATAATTACATAGCCGAAAATTATTTTAAAAAAAGAACGTTTTCCACACGAATAGCAATAAATTGTACGGGGTTCTCTTCGTAACAGCTGTAAAAACACCGCCATCTTTATCAAAAAATCAAACCAAAGGATAAGTTCGCATAGAACAAATAATAAATCTAGTGAATGTTAAACGCAAATTCAAAAATTCGCCAGAAATCAAAGTGTTGCCATATAAAAAAAATATTATCAGTGTGGAATTTTACAAAATTAAGGGAACATAATAGGAGACGGGACATTTTCATGTAGTGACGTCACGAGCTCAAATAATGGATTTATTTATTTAAAAATAAAAAAAACTATACATTTCTAAAAATTTTTACTAACATTTTCGCAATCTTACTAAAAAAATCTATCCACACGATTTTTTCCAAGTCGTTATGAAATCCATGCAAGTGGCCTATTGATAAATTTCAAATACTTCTTTATTCACAAAAACACCAATTTGAAAAGCTTAGGAGCTTTGTCTTCTCTTTCCTATCGATCAATTATTGCTCGCCTCAAAATACATATCTATATAATTTTGACGTAAATGGCTTTGAGGATTAAGAATTTTTTGTCTAAAAATAAACACAATTTAAGATAGTGTAAATGTAATCGATATATTCACATATTTCAATTACGAAGATTTTTTTAAAAGAATAAATTAGAAATTTATAAAAAAGTTAACTTAGTAAAACTGTTTTTTTTTTTCATTATTTAACTTTAATTTTTTTTTGTGGAATATTATTAATTATAATTAAATAATGTTGACATTAAAATCAAGTGAGATTCAGCATTTTTAAAAGTAGTAATTATTTCGCTAGTCTCGCTTTAAATGAATGTTGTTGTTAGTAAAATTCTAATGAATAATCTGGATACAGTAATAATTACTTACCATAAAGAGACATAAATAAAAAAAAAAATACCACAGAATTTATAATTTCGAAGCGGTTATGTTAAAATATTTTTAAAATCACAAATTATAATTTAAGTCACAGATCACAAATGATAATATAATATAAATTTGGTTACAATGAAATTTTCAGACCATGACGAATATCACATTTGAATATTGCGTCGATAAATAAAATATATTCTTTCATTTTTGACTATTAATCTTTGAGATAAATATTTACTTTAATATTGTTACCATCCCATAATAAAAATATATTAAGTCCAGACTGTATAGGGAAAAAATAAATATCCATGTAATGACTAGCAACTAAACTAACATAAAATTTTAATAAAAATAAAGTAAACAATAATAATATGTAAGTACTTGGGATACGGTATAAAATTTGTGACAATTTTTTGAATCAATGCAATAGCAATTTCAGCAGAACTTATGCCATGTCCATTGTTAGATCTTCAATTCCTTAGAAGCAATTAAAACCCTTTATAATTGAGCACTTATGGGAAATATTGCTGTGAAAAAGTGACTTTTTAGATATGGGCTGTTAAACATTTCTTTAATCGATTCGTTTATGAGTTTTGAGTACAAAAATTCAATATTTTAAAGTTTTACTAATAAAAATTTCCATAAAAATTAAAAATAAAAGATTCCAGACATGTTATGCTGTGCATAAACTGGTAGGTATTGCCGCAAACCGAACCACGAATTATGGGTACCACGTTTCGTGCCATTTGCGGTCGCTTTGTTCCTTTCCCATAATTCGTGGCTCAGTTCGCAAATGCAAACGCAACCTTACAAATTCCAAACGTATTAACAAAAACACAATACATCAATAAATCTTTATCACCATAATAAGGACAATATGCCAATGGTCAACTTGTCTTGGGAGCGCACTACCGTCTGTCACCATAGACAATGTATGTATGTATTGCCATCTGTGGTTGAGATTTTTTGCTGTAAACCTAGTTGGATATATGGTGCGTAATTTGAATGGAACTGCTCAAAAACAGCATTATTTCAATATGTTGTTTTACCGCATAAGGGCTCAAATTGAGTGTTTTATTTAGAATGCACACGTAACTTTAATTTTATCAAAGGCTTCATGATAATATATTGGTAATAGCATATAACCAGACTGGGTTGGGTAATGTTGTATGTGTGAGATCATTACTTCTTTCACTCGGGCTAAGCTACTAGCAGCGCCTTTAGTGGCAGAAGTACATAACGCATCTTGTTTAAATTTCGTAAAGAGCCATTCAAATTTGCTAATCAAAACAGATTTGAGTGTTTTTGTGTTTGAGAATCGATAAATAAATATCCACCATGCTATATTTGTACAAGATAGCAGCCATCTTGGCTGTTTGGGTCTCTGTACTGATGGTTTTGGTGTAAACCATTTAACAAATACGTATCACATTATGTACACTAACAAAAGCATGAGATATCACATACATAAACAATATATTTATTTAGTTGGGACTGTAAATGCGAATGTAAATCTTTTCCTTCATCACACCAGTTAAATTTAGTTTAAAAACCAGTGGCAACATTTATAAACTCTTTGGACACAGCATAAGTTTGGAGAACACGGCCATCATAACACGTGAAACCCCGAGAACTGACTTGAATGGATGAAACGCAATAATTTGTAAATCAGAGCAGTGGCAGGTCCTTGACCTCCCCTATCTCCGAGATGCTGTCGTCCTGGCAGGAGTAGGTCACCACGAACTTGACGGTGACCTGGTGAGGGGAGGGAGAGTCAGGGGGCCGGGCGATGAGCATGACCTGGGTGGCGGCGGCTGGCGGCAGAAAGGGGCTGAAGGCGGGGAAGGAGTCTCCAGATTGGGGCAAAAGGCGAACCTTGTAAACCTGAAATAACATTGAAAGCCCTTTCTTGAGGTGTTCTTTTTTTAACGGCACTAATTCTGTTGACGAAAGGGAAAACTCCAATTTTTGTCCTTCCGGTGTTTTCCAAATATTAAATCTTATCATATTATGACATGTGTTATGTTACTATTAATTTTATATACTGTGTTTTACATTAATCAATACACAGTAATATAATTTTAAATTTTATATTATATTACTGTAATCTTTTCTTGGAAGAACTAAGAAACAACTTTGCACATTTAATATTAAATGGATGTTTTCAATTCACCTCCCTTTTCTTTTTGCACACAGAATTATTAAACTAAAATTATTAATTGTTATGATTTAAGCTTAATTTGAAAGCACATAAAAATAAGAATGGCGCCTGTAATTAAACAGTCTGCGTAGTTGACTTTTAGCAAACAGATAGTGGGTTTGATTTATATACTCATTTAATAGTAATAATATTTGGATGACTTGGGCAGCTCCATTTTTTAGGAAAAACCACCATAAGGACGCTGTGATATGTATGTATGTAATATTATGTCCATTATTTGGTCCTAATTATTATCATAATAATCAACCATTATGACTAAGTTATTAACGCATGCAGGCATATGTATACATTAAGAATTTTTTTCTTGAATTTTCGACTTTCTGTTGTGTTTGATAAATACTTATGTATTTTAAGTATTTTATCAAGTACACGAACGAATGTATTGCTGAGGAACACCTAAAATATGAACTCTGTGTTTAGTTATATTTACAGAGATATTGAAATAATTATAGATCAAATGGCAAGGACAGGCTAATCTCTTACGAGAGCTATAATCACATAATGTAATTGGGCTTGGCCTGTTTCACAATACTGCTCGCCATACATTCCCATTGCTGAAACAGGACAAACCCAAATTATAATAAGAGTAAAGCACTCTTGTGAGACTAGCTTAAAAGTTTGGCAAATTATACAAAAATAGCTTGGACAGATGTCAAATGAGGAAAATAAAATAAATACCTTTGGAACAACAGCTTGAAATTTAAAGTCTTTTATCGCGTTTGGGCTACGGCTGGTGGTGGACACAACAATCACAGACACATTGGCTCGAGGCTTGTTCTTGGTAAAGTGAAACATTACAGAGATTCCATCTTCTTCTTCATACGCAGTCAAAGGAGGCCGATCCCCCGGAGTTATAGAATCTAAACTAATATTTATTCCAGTTAAAATCTTTGCTTCGCTCAATTCAGACGGTGTCGGTATCCTCTCTGTTTTAATGGGTGTATTTTCTTCGGTGGGAGGGTTTGATGTTTCTTGTTTGGGGCCTAGATCATTTTCCTTTTTGTCATTGCTTAATGATTTAATTTTACTTTCAATTCCTAAAGCTTTATCTTTCTTTTCATATCTAAATAATTCTTTTCTTTCTTGTTGTTCAGATTCTTCTTTGGTTATTTCTGGTTCAGGTTTCTGATAACTTGACGCATTGTTTGGCCGAGATTGCTGCGGCAATATGTTACCTTCTTTAGTATCTTTGAGTTCATTCAAGTATTCTAATAATGAGATTTCGGGATCCTCTTCTTGGGAGCGACTCTTGGCACCGATTAATGAATCATCGGATGAAATGTCTACCATCAGGTCATCATTATGAGACGGATTGGAAGTATGACTTTTTGATTCCGTATTCAATGTTTTCGAAATGAGGAAATCAAGGTCCAGCAAATTGCTTTGTGGTGTCTTATTTTCTGTTTGAATTTTATGTTCAGTTTCTTGTGAAATAAGTTCTCCCCTGGATTTTGGTAATAAATTCATTGGTATTCTATCAGACGGTTGTTTACTAAAAATAAACAATGGAAACATGGAATTAGTATATGTTTGGAATAACGGGTAAAAGTAGTTTTTAAACTATCTTATTTAAGCATTTTTGTGAACAGTTAGGGCTTTCGCTCATGGAGAAACTGAAAAATGGTTGGCAACTCAATTCACGGCGCAACTCAACTTTACGATTACACTAATTATATCAGCTTGTGTAACAAAAATATAATTTATTAACCTCCTGAACAAAATTGATAATATCCTGCTCCGACATATCACAAATTACTCAAAAACTTGACAGGTTGTGAGGCGCAACCATGGCAACTGAAACACGCTGGCCGCAGCGACAAGCACTGTGAGTTGCGGTGTCGCCCTTGACAACTGGTCTTTAACAAATTGCCTGTTTGCGGACCGCCAATGAAATCGCGAGTTGCTTTCTTGTGGATAACAATTGAGTTGCCAACTGTTTTTTTTTTCAGTTGTCCGATGAGCGGATGGACTTATAGTGAAAAATAAGTAATCTACTTATTGAATTGCCCCACGGCTTTAGAGGATGGTGGAAGGGAATCCTTCAGCATGTCGGCTCCCAGAGCATCCAGCTCGGCGAGGCCCCGACTGACGACAGGCAGCGATGGAGGCTTGCTGCAGCTGCTGCTTTCTGCTTTATCTAAATATATCATTAAATTTAACTATTATAAAACAATCCTAAATCATAATCAAATATTAACTGCTTTTCTTTTTATATCTTAGTAGTATTTCGTAAGCCAATAGTAAAAAATGTTGTATTTTATTCATTAGATAATTTATACATAATATATATATATATATATATTGTATCATCACTTTATTATTAACCACTCGAGCGATGGAGATTTCCGGGTGTTCGGTTTTCGATTCAGCCAATCTAATTAATTTCATACCTCCAAATATTAATACGGAAACACGAACTGCTTACTGCGGTTTAAAGATAATGAATCCACTTAGTTTTCACCATTTATACCTTATTTTTAGGTTTTTATGGGGGTCATCCTGTATGAAGGCTATTTTTTTTTTCACTTTTTTTTGGAATTTTTTTTTGTTGAACTAAATAAACCTACAACTGCAAAATTTCACTACAATTTATTCATATTTTTCAGCTCGAAATTGTCGCTCATTGCTATACGGCAATTTAGTCACTCATCTTCAAAATTGCGGTGACCACGATCAGTGGCGGTTTGTGGTCTTTTTAACAGGGGGTTCAGAAATTCAAAAGAAGATATTATATCCAATCAAAATTTACTTACTGTTGTCCTTTGTCAAATCGTCGAATATAGCGGCAATCACACAACTTAAATAAAGTTAGTGCGAGGGGTACCTACATACTATTGTTTTCGAATCACTTGACACTCAACACAATTTTTAGATAATGAGAAAAATTTTAGAGGAATTAATTTGTTTTTCACAGCACTCAATGTACGTTGCTAATTATTATTGTCCTTTCAACAAGAATGATTGCGTAGAATATATATATGATATTTTAAAACATAAGAAAAACAAAAAAACATTAACAGAAGTGGCAAGATATAAAATTATTTTTTTTTTCACTTGTACAAAAAAACCATGCGCCGACTGTTGCATCTGAAAACACTTCAATTACGCATGTATTAAAATCAGGTTTAGATATTATCAGCAGTTCCTTCTCTAATCTCTATAGGTGCTAATGATCGTAAATGTAACTGAGGGATATATAGTCTTATTAAAAAAATAATAATATGAAAACAGAAGTCAAAATCTACGGTTTAAAGAACATCGGTCAGGGCGCCCGCAGGATCTCAGTATCACGCATCGGGACATTCGTCTCATCGGACATCGTGTTCGGATAATGTTCGGATCGTAGCACCGCGATGAGTTAATTTTGCAATTTTGCGTATAGAAAGGCCTAGTCACCGTCAGAGCTATTTGCACTAGTAGGATTTTTTTAGTACGGAGTGTTTGGTGCGGGATTCGACGCGCACAGAATGGGAATCATAACATACTTTCGGTGACCTGGGTTTAATGGTGCGCTATCTATAGTAGGGTTTATAATATTATTAAATTATATATAATAGTGTTTATAATATTATTATAAAACAAGTTTCTTTTATTTTATCATCTTTTTAATAGGGGTTCACCGCACAAACGCACTTTAGAGAAAACCGCCACTGACCACGATTGCGAGCATTCTGCTTATCTAAAACAAAAAATTCAAATGACATTTTAATCTGTAAAGTATGAACTAGTTTTGAACTAGGATTATTAAAAAATATTGAAAGGTAAGTTTTTGGCATCTTGTTAAAAACCAAACAAAACACTAAAATTCACAAAATGTTTAACAAGATGCCAAAAATTTACCTTTGAATATTTTTTTAAAATCCTAACTCAAAAACTAGATCAAACCTACTTCACAGTTTGAATTTTTTGTTTCAGATAAGCAGAACGCCAACAATTGTGGTCACCACAAAACCCTTTTTTTAAAGACGGATGGCTTGCCCTTAAGTTGGCGTGTATTTCAGCAATAAGCAACGATTTCAGGCTGAAAGAATTGTAAAGTGTGCTCAAAATATGAACAAATATGTGGTGAAAAGTTCGCAGAAATATGTGTTTATTTAGTTCGCCATCCAATTCATAAAAATCACCTACCTAAATTTGGGTAGCCATCACTCAAGTGGTTAAGAGCCGTCTATTTGAGAAAAATGTTAACGGTAAGAATAAAACATTAACCAAAATCTGTTTAACGGTATTTCGTTTAAATGATATTTACCTAAATTTGGTGAAGTGACACTGACAGGTTTTAATATCGGCACGGTGTTCATTTCAGTTCCGCTCTTTTCCAAATGAACATTAGAAAATATATCGCCGAGCTCCTTCATGTTGGATTGCACTCTTCCCCCAGCACATTCGCTGTTACCGGGCAACATTTCGTGCTGGCTGGTGGCGGGGGTGGCGAGATCCAGCAGCGAGTTGCCCTCTCCGTCCAGCAATATGGAGCCCGGTTGGCAGTTTGTCTTGACGGCATTCTGAACAGACTCCAAAGACTTGCCGTGCAATATTATCGCCGTGTACTTCTCAAAAACTTGGCCCAGTTCGTCACTTGCTTCCAAGACTTCGCCTAAAATTATTTCATGTCGAGGTTAATAATAAAATTAGCGCTTATGAAAATATGTTTAAATCTAAATGTTGACAACCAAAGGTCAACAGTCAATTAATTTTTAAGAAATGTGACCTTAAGCCATTAAAAGTGCATTAAGTACAGAGATAAAACCTTATTTATAATATTAAAGAGATAGCATTCAAATGTTGTTTTATGTCTTCTTTGGGATGTATTTTTTGATGACTTTATACTTTTAGAAATGGATATATGTATAAGTGCGTCATTTGTTTGGTAAATAAGAATGTTTAATAAATTAAAATCATATTTTATCATTGGAAATATGAATACACAATTTAAAAGAATTATTGTCACTTTTTAACCCCTCAGGTTAATTTGTTCGCTTTTCGGAACAACTCATATGAGTATCATAGAAATCGTCGTCTCCCTTACTATTGTGGTTAGAAATATGATCTAAACTAGAGATGCCACGAATAGTGATTTTGTCAAATAACGAATATTCGGCTAAGCTCTCGGCCGAATACCGAATATTCGGCGACACTTAGTGCATTTCGCGGGTGACAGGTTCCGACAGGCATCATTGAAGTGCCTGTGGTAACTACTTATTTGTTTCATTTGCGAGTAGGTAGTGTCACAACGCGCATTATTTGTTGATTGTTACATCAAATTGTATTACTTATAGTGTGTATCACGTCTGCTTGTTCGCAAAAAAAGCTTTACGAAATGGCACTATTTAATAAAAAATCACCTATTTGAGAATATTATGAAATTTGTAGGGAGGACAATAAATGTTAAATATTAAATTTATATGCATTTTTTTCATCATTTGGTATTCGGTATTCAGCCGAATGGTTCGCAATATTCGGCCGAATACCGAATAGTATAAAAAGTGGCCGAATAGGCCGAATACCGAATAGTAGCCGAATATTCAAGGCATCTCTAATCTAAACGGTGTCAGAAAGAGCAAACACCACGCGGTATATTCAAATGTAAAAATTAACCACAACTAAAATTTTATGAAACCAAAGTTTTCGACCGCAATTTGAAAAAAAATTATAAAACTTTGGGAAATTTTTATTAATTATTTTTACATGAAACAACTAAAAAGTTAGTTGACTATAACGTTTATAATACATCTGCAATAAAACATGTGAGTGTTTTTTTTTTTTTTCGTTATCAGTGATTTTAGTTAGAAAAAACGTAAAGTAAGTAATTTTTAAACATTTTTTATGTTTGCATTCAATTTTTGTATTTCAAAATTTAAATGTTTATTTCGAATTATAAAAATTGAAAGTGTATTTCGTCACCTTTCAAAGACAGTTTTTAGTTTTCAGATGCGTTCAGAAAAATTCCATTCATTTGGATTTTATTGCACAGCGGAAATATTTTGACCCTCTGACAAAATATGGTCGAGGTCTGAGGGTTAAAATGAAACTTTACTTTGACTTTACATATTGTGATTATAATATAATCCCACAGAAGACATGAAACAAACATTGACATAAGAAATAACTATCTCCTTAATACATAGTCTGAAGTACAAAACAGTAGTTATTTTGTATCATCAAAAAAATATAATTTATTTGTAGCTATGTTTTCTACGGTGATATGTTATGAATAAATGCACAATGAATTGACTCGGAAATTTTATAACAAGCGCTGAAGCAAACAAAAAATATTTATAAACTATTAATTAACTTCCTTTGTAAAACTTCACAGTCCTATCTCAACATTTATAAAACAAAAACATCATATTAAGTCATTTATTTATTTAAAACCATCGCACCTCACAAAAACGCTTATTAATATTACTATTGCGGATTTAATAATTATGACCATGCAAGCTTAACTTATTGTTTAAATTTGTGAGTCAATATTCTAAAACTTTAATGACGTGAAATTTTAAGGGACGTCTGTCTCAACGCTTGCTAGATTAAAAAAAATTACTTAAGTTAAAATTCACAAAAATGTATTTTTCAATCAATTTGAACGCCAGTTCTACTTTTAACTTTTGCTTTTACTTTCCGAAAACCGACAGTTACTTTAAAGTTACTCCCCCATTTTGACATATTTCAAAGTTCTGTTGGACGTAAGGTACGAAATTGTAGGCCTCAACATTAATTATTAATCATGATTAATATTATAGAAGATGATGATAGTGATGATGAATTCCTCATTCAATATGTCTTGCAGCGAAAACCAACAACATTTTAACCCAGTGTCAACTCTTAAACGCTCATGTGCCATGTGCAATAAAGGTAGCTCACTGCCCAAGCATTTTTTGTGAAATATTCGTACCATAATCACCGGTCCCGTACGGGACCGTTGGGCATTGAACGATGCAAATCCGCAGTCCCGTACGGGACCACTGGGCGTCAAAAGGTTAATAACATGGTTATTTGGAACGATTCTGAATTTTTGCATGTCAAATTCAAGGAGATGTTACAACTATTGGAAATTAAATTATATTTTTTTCCTTGTAATATCGTTTATATTATAATAGGTTGTCATTTATTTTTAAATATTCATACAAATATTTTTATAGGAACAAAGCTGTCAGATCATACAACGACGCGAAACAAAACACAGTCGGATATTTTGAGTATGTTTTGATAGTTGTTCTGGTTTTCAAATTTAATTTATAGTGTGGCTACATCAAAAAATAATGTGTTGCATTTTTTCACGTAATTTTTAGGGATATTCTGCTTCTTAGACTGGCCACACTAACAATTATGTACAACTTTAGCAAAAGTACACTTGAAACAGTGCACGGTCCTATTTAAAATCCTCGTTTCTTTAACGGTTAAGCTTTCTTTGAAACAAACGGCCCTTAAATTTCACCAATTACTTTTGTTCGCCGACATCCAAAATGGTTTGATGTGTTTATAAACAATAAATAACAAATAATGCAACAGGCGGATCTCATGCGGATTAGAACTTACTAACCAAATTGTCTTGCAAGAGACCAAAATTTAGGTAGATTATTTGATCCCGTTATTCCCTTTGTTATATCTGTAGAGTTAATTAACATCTATTATATTCAATTCAATTCGTAATAAAAGGAATATTCAAAGCACGGCAGAGTTACAGGAAACTGAAATGTAAACTCCACCATATTAAATCATATATTATTATAAGTTTACATTGGCAATATTTTGGAAGACACTCGAGAGAAAATATCATTAATTGATTTTAATGACAACACTGATATTTTAGTTCCATGACAGTTGATCCGCCGACAATTGACCCCCCTGGCATATATATATACAATATGCAGTTAATTACACAAAATATAACTAAATGACCCCGAAGGGATGTGCAGAGACGATGTACCGCCGGATAACAAAGATTAAAACATATTTCAATTCAAATACATCAAGGAAAAATCTGCTCCTCTCATTGACGTATGATATCTAGACGCGCCCTGTGAAATGCAAAATGACCCCAGAAGCCAGCAAAAGCAGGCTCACGGCCCATTTATGAAAAAGTGTCTGCATTGTTTTGCATCGTTTAGATCGCATAGTGCTTTGTGTTGTACCTTTTATCGGTCTACAAGGTCTACACCGAAACCAATTTGTGTTCCAGCCGTCCGCACCGGAGTTAATTTTTTCAAACACAAAAATATCTAACTTCCGAATGTTGTACAAAGTACACACCGCGGACTTTATTTTTGAAAATGTAGTCAGCTATCTGACTACAACAAAAAAATAGACCTTACATATGTCTTTTAGACAGCGTTTTCATAAACGTAATAATGTTACAGAATTGCTTTTGTTGCCATCAAAGTTTCCTACGTCATCAAATCACCGCACTGCCTGTGTTCGACTACTAATACATACAAGGAGGGCTAGTATCACAATTTGGAAGAGTTTTCAAACTTTTTTAAAGCGCGACCCGCTTTTAGTAATAAAATAAATTATATTATTTCCATAAATTACAATTATAATTACATAAATTCACCACCAGCTGTTTTTTAGGAATGATCAACCTTTTTAGTCGAAGTATTATTAATGTATCCATTATTATTATGTACTTATGCGGACCTTGGTGGGAGGGTATGTACAACATAACCTGGTTAACTTTTTTGTCAGTGGAGTCGCAAACCTGCTTTACATATTATAAAACAATATTTTTTTAATTAAACTATCAAAGAGGGTAAAAAAAAGCCGCAGCTGAAAATTTTATATCCGCAATGCCAAAACAATGAATGATATCGATTTTTTTCATTTGGAAATGTTAAATTTTGGCGGTTGATTCAAAAAGGGCAAAAATTGCCAGACAAAATTTTTACTTCGTTCAAGGTCAAACCAGTAAATGGTGTTAGTTTATTTTCGTTTGTAATTACAATATTTCGTCAAGATAATTTTTGTTATTTTGTAAAACGGAAACCTTTAAAATACATAAAACACAGATTTTAACAAAAAATCGTGGCAAAATTCTTTAATTAAGGTCGCAAATTAAACAATTAACAATTACAATTAACACTTATAATTTAATTGTATGAAATTTCCCCCGATAGATAAAAATCGTAAGATATACTCCAAAAAATATTATTAACACGTATTACAAGATATATAGGTATACGAAAAATTTCGTAATTCATTGTTTTTTTCAAATCCTTTTGGAGACATTTTCCGTGAGATTTTTGTCCTATTTCAAACGAGTCATGTTTTTAAGAATAGCGCGCTCCCTCTAACACTCGTATTTACGTATCTCCCCTCCCTCTTCTTTTTGAGCGCTTACTACTGGGCTTTAAGTATCCACTAATTTCAGTAATTTTTTTATTTATTATACGCAAAAAACTTAATGTTTTGAGTAGCTGATTCAAAACTTTAAAAAGAAATTATAGTTTTTGGCTAATACCTTTTGCAAAACGGAACAGAAGCCTTTGAATATTTTTAGCGCAATTTTTTGATATTTTTTTGTAGTCAGTTCGAAAAGCAGTAAATGGGCTTGCGGACCGCTGGTTGCTCATCACTGTGTTAATGATGAGCAACCAACTTGGGTAGCCCACGGTGCATGGGCGGTAAAAAGATGATTTTTTCGTAAATGTTTTCAAGCAAATGATGATTGGTTTTTTTAATAAACTCATTAAGCTTACGAACCAACCGAAAAAAAATGCAGACGCATCTGCCGCCAAGACCTGGACAAACATCACTCCATTAACCCGGGCACCCCTGCTTAGTCACCAAACGTAGCGAATCACTTGGGGTGACCTATGGCAGAGGCGTTGGTTATCCAATAAGTGGTTCCCGAGGCGGCGGTACCCATACTGGCCTCCGAAATTGAATCGCTTGTCAAAATAAAGCAAAAAAATATTTTTTTCCAATTAAATTTATGAATGTCTCGTGACCCCCACTTTGAAAACCACTGTATACAGCACGGCTTGTGGATATTGTTCATGCGGCCAATCCGTGAACAACTATTGATGTATTAGTTTGACAAAATTACACAAAAGGATAACTTGGCGGTCAGTTGTATATTGCCGAGAACTCTGTATGCAAGACGGCGGAATTGGAAGGAGAGTTTTGTTGCGAAATTACTGTTACTGGCGTTATTTTATTCTGATTATTACTATGAGAGGGCTTGTCTAGGGTATACTTGGTCGAAGGCTCCTCTCTATACTGTGTATACCAGTGCATAAGTACAAAAAATCGACACTGTACATACATTCGTTTGATATTCATACCACCTTATTATTAAGGGTATTTTTGAAGTCGATTTTACGTTTGAAATTGGTAAATAATGCATTATAATTTTATAGTAAATATCATTTCAGGTGGCCAAACGTCGGCGGATCAACTGTCGGGTCACCGATATTTCATAAAAGCATTAGAAACTAAATTACTGTGTTGTATGAAATTGTGAAAGTGTGAAATAAATCATGGAAAGATTAACATATCCTGAAGAAGATAACATTGTTATTGAAACATGTCGATATTGTTTATTAAAAAAGTGGTTTATACAAAGTTATCTCTTATTAATTAAAAGATTAACATTTTGACTGCCATTGTTACTTAGAATGCAATTAATCGCATAAAAATAAGTAAATGAATACTGTTATGATCACAATTCACTAACTCTAAAAAATCATTTCTATAAAATAATTAAATTTAGGAGCAAAAGGGTATATGTAGTAAGTTGTAAGTGACAAGAAAGTGGTAAGATTGAAAACATGAGTAATGTTCGTTAGTATTTAGTGGTAAGACACTGGTTATAAGATGGAAAGGTAGTAAGCTAGATTGGTTTGTGTCATTTTACTAATGAATTCTTACTGAGCATTTCCTCATTCTGCTGCGTCTCTGCGGCCAGTTTGAAGACGGTGGGGCGCAGACGGTTGCAGGCGGCGTGCAACTCCCGGATGAGCTCCAGGTCCTCGGCGGAGCTGACCCCCGGCTTGTACTGCTCCAGCATCTCGTCCAGGAGCCGCGCATTATTGTGCACTGTCTGGAGTTCTGTTATTCGCCGCGATACAGCTTCTACGCGTCTCTCGTCCTGGACAGAGAAATCAATTCATGGCAAAGGGACTTTAGCCTTTACAACGCCGGCCTTTTCAACTTGTGTTTTAATGAAATAGATTATAATATATGCGACATTCACGCACAGAGTTAACCACCGATGGATCACATCTGTAACAGCCATATAGACCAATTTAAACAAAACAAAGGGTATGTTTTCAACCCTTCATCTGAATGGGCTGATCTGTTGGCTAACTTTTGAATATTATGCTGAACTAATGTTTAAATATGCAATCTTTATTACAACAGCCATAAAATAGCCAAAAAAAAAAAGACCCATTCTCTCTATGACTTATCGCTATTTTTATTACGTTTTAGTCTAATTTTAATAGCGTTAATAAACACAAAAATTTGTTTACTGCGTTTAAGATTTCACACTTACGAATGTATTAAATACATTTATTTTATTTGCTCCAAAAGCGTCACATTAAAAATGAACAACAAAAACATATATCTTGTAATATGTAGTTTCAAAACACATAAATAATTCATAATAACTCTACTACAGCTTATAATATTCGTATCTTGTGCAACTATTCTTTATTACAAGTTTGTGCTAAATTAGATTTTCAGATAATAGAGCGAGTGGCCATTTTATCTGCTCAAAAAAATCAAGACAAACATGATTGTAAATATTAACCTTTTCCTGCTGTAATCTATCATGTGGAACTTCATGGATCATATTATGCGACATCTGGATACGGGGATAGATACGTGCGACAGTCGCAAAGATAAAGTTTGACATTATGCATGAGGGTCGATCAATAAGTACCCCAGTTAGAAATGAAAATACAAATTTTTCCCAAATTAAAAAAAAGTTCAACATAATCTCCTTTTAGGGTGATACACTTTTCCCAATGTTTGTATAACCTCTCCAAAAAATACGATTCGTCAACTTCTCAAAATGCACTTTTGTTTCTGCGATAACCTTCTCGTTTGAGCTGAATTTTTTTTCCCCTTAGTCATTTTTCATGTTGGGGAACAGAAAGAAGTTAAAGGGAGCCAGGTCGGGAGAGTATGGTGGTTGCGGCAGCCATTCATAGCGCAGTTCGTGCAATTTGAATGACTGCCGCAGTTCATAGTGCGTTATCGTGGTGAAATAATACTTTTTTCTTAGCTGAATGGGGCCGTGTCTTCTTCAATTTCTTATTGAATCGGTCCAATAATTCACTATAGTGCTGCCCCGTGATCGTTCTTTCTTTCTGCAAAAAGTCCGTGAGGATTATTCCCCTCGAATCCCAAAAAATCGTAGCCATGATCTTTCAGGCAGATGGGACCATTTTTGCCTTCTTCGGAGCAGATTTACCAAGAAAAATCCTTTTTTTTGGCTGTCACTTGGTCTCTGGTGTATAATAATGTATCCAGGTTTCATCAACGGTGATGACTTGATGCAAAAATTTCTGCGAATTTCATAAAATATTGATTGCCGTTCCGTACGACATGTCTACGGCCTCTGCTACTTCGCACACTTTAATTCGGCAATCAGCGAGAATCATGTTGTGAACCTTTTCAACAATTTCCTCAGTAACCTCATCAAAAGATGTACAACCACATTTAACTCATTGAACCAATATCCCACGGTTGCCATAGATGGTGAAGGGTTCCCATAGACAGCATCTAACTTCGCTTTTATTTCTTCACATGTTTTCCATCCAAAAATAAAAAGCAAATTTCAGATCGATATTGCTCTTTTTCCATTTTATCGAGAAACACGAAACAGGTGTGATACAACTGGCTGCCAAATAAAAACTAACCTATGAATCAGTCTGAAATTTAGTAAGGTGTCGTTTGACAGACGGCAGTACAAGACGGCGATGTCAACTTACCTCAGCAACACCACCTGTCTTCAAACACGGGAACTTATTGATATATAGATATATCATATTTATATTAGCAGATGTACACACCTCTCTGACCATAGTCTTGATAAGTCTATTGGCGGCTTGCAAGTCATCAGGGTTTTTACTCTGCAGTAGTTTCTGCAGCATCCGCGATCTTTCTTCATCCTCAAATATGGCATCCTTATTCCTGGGCCGAGGCACGGGTGGGGGGACCTCCTCCTGGGGTGGGAGCGGGGGCACGGGGGTCGGGGGCAGGTCCTTCACCACCCCCTGCTTCTTCAGCATCTCATAGGCATCTCGGATTTTCAATTCCCGGGGAAATTCAATCGTCCAGCCATGCATTAGGGTTAAAACCTGAATAAATTTATTGTTACATATGATTTCAAAAAAATTACTTCAATAAAGATGATAAAATTGAAGGAAATGTTGTTAATAATAATAATTTATTGTATTTGTGATTATTTGTTGTAAATTAATAACTTACGTATTTGTAAATGTACGGGTCCAGAAAATTGTAGGATAAACGAAAAACTGGTGAATCTACACCACACAGAGAACCCAAAAATTCGATCTGCCGAGTGATTCCGTATTTTTTGTATTTTTTGTGGGATCGTTATTGGATAATGGACGTTATCTCCTGTCAGATTTGTATGATTTTTACATATTTACTGTTATTTTAGTTTAGATCGATTTAAACACGAATTTCTGCAAGTACGTATGATTATTTATTCATTTAATGTATGTTGTACATAGAAAAAGCAAATAACAGCCATAAAAATCACACAAATCTGACAGGAGATCACGTCCGTTACGTAATAACGATCTCACAAAAAATACGGAATCGCTCCGCTGATCACTTTGTTTTTTTTCTCTATTTTTTTCGGCAATTAAAGGGTTAAAAAAAGTTTTGGAAACAGGTCTACACTTCGACGCATAAAATGATATTACAGCTGATATTATTCCCGTTTGAGTGATTTTTTTTCAAATTTGACTTTATTTACCTAAAAAATTCCAACTTCAGATTTGATTTACTCGAAAATGAAAGCTAAAATAAAAAAAGTTATTCTACAAAATCGACTCCAAATGTAATGTAGATTCACCAGTTTCCCACTTGTACTATGAGTTTCTGGACACCATGTATTATGTATAAAATGCAAGTAGGTCAGAAAAAGGGGAAATTCTCTGGTTCAGTTATACTTTTGGTATTTCATAGAATTAAGTATAAAGACTAATTAATACCAATTTCACTTCATCACTTTAACGAGACATAATGTATTATTATTGTAAAATACAAAATAATTAGTACCAACTTATAATATTTCTGTGATTATCAATATATATTATAAAAGAAAATGTACTACAATGTGTGCCTCTAAAACTCAGAAACAAGTCCCGGTACGATCAAGGGAGTTATATGGTGTGGTAGCCCTCTATCTCCCATCCATGAAGAAAGTTCCTGTTTTTACCTGAACGTCGTGCTTTTGAAGATAGGACTGAAAGTTTTGCCCTCTAGAAATTCCTAGAACAGTCCAGAACATTGGAGAGTATTCGAGAGCATTCCACAACATTCCAGAATATCCCGGAACATCTTGGAATGTTCGGGAATATCCCAGATCATTGTAGAACATTCCAGAACACTCTCGAATGTTGTGGAATGTTCTGGAACATTGTGGACCATTCGAAGCCTTTTTTGTATGGGTGGGGCTACCCATCGAACTGACGACGGATCTTGCTTTACATACCCCTATGTAAAGCAAGATCCGTCGTCAGTTCAATCTCATATCAACTCCTTGAGTACCCCAGCTAATTATTAGTCAATAAGTGCAAAAATTCTCATTTTATGATGAGTATGTCAATTTATTAGTTCTTGTGTGTTCTGTCATTTAATATAACTACCTATGATGACTCCGTCGCAAACAGGCACGGTTCACTAACCAAACATAGCATTAAAAGTGATCAATATTTTATTGTGAAAAGTAATTTGTGCACTAATCATAATTTAAGAGCACAGATTTTATTTTATATTTATTTAATTCAATTATATACGTGAGGATTCTTAGTTTCTGTTCACATTTTTATCTATGTATTTTTTGCAATCTTTTTTGTCATTATCTTTATATTTTTCTTTGTTGTTTTAATTTCTAAGTATTTACTTTGATACAAATAGTTTGTAAAATTTAAAAGAAAAGCCCAATAGGGCATGTAATAAATAAATTTTGGCTAAATTACCTTTTGTCTAACAGCAGGCGCAGTCTTACTTCCATAGTACTTTGGTGACACTAGCTTGATCATTTCATTAAGGAAACGAAACTTATCAACCTCTGCGCGGAATGAGGCGTCGCATCTCTTCATGCAACAGTCCAACACATCGAGGGCCAGCAGGGCCTCCGGGGGGTGGATGGAGCGCATGCGCGAAGCGATCACTCTCGTGGCTACATACGCCCCATTGGGAGAGTCCCCCAGCACGGAGCAGAATGCCTCCAGTGCTGCGGGCTCCGGCCTATCTAGGCACGCATTGGTTGCCCTGTCTGGAAACATATCATTCAATAGCTTATTAATTTAATTTTATCTCCAAAGATAAAACAAAATTATATATGCTTATATTATTGAGAAAGTAAATTATTATCTTTTGAATTTACTTTATCTTTGGTTAACATTAACAACACAGATACGCTCTATGATTGTTAACAGATACTCCGACTGACGATTGATAAAAATTTCTGCGGCCTCTATAGTAGGTAAGTTTCGGTTAACCATCAACAAGCACATACTTTTGAATTATGTCGTTCATTATTCAAAATTATTGGCTTATTTATTGATAGTATTGAACTA
Organism: Limnephilus lunatus; assembly: GCA_917563855.2. Classification (NCBI taxonomy): domain Eukaryota; kingdom Metazoa; phylum Arthropoda; class Insecta; order Trichoptera; family Limnephilidae; genus Limnephilus; species Limnephilus lunatus. The sequence continues at coordinate 5,785,157 of OU830599.1, forward strand.
ACGAAGCTCTTAGAAATGAAAGAAGTCATATATGCAACCCATAGACAAATAATGCATGTAAAACGGAATCAATTTATTCCCTTAGATATTTGAGAAACGAAAATGGTTGAAATATGAATAAAGACCTCATTAACTAATTTACTCCCATTTAGTGTCAAAATTAATCCATATTTAGGTTAGTATTTCAATTCAACATTGCCAATTTATTCATTTTTTTTTATGTAAAAGGTTGGCTTCTGACATTTCGTAGCGTCAATTTATAGAAAACACCGACAGTGTTGCCAGCGTATATGAATTTCTTATTTAATCCCTGTCAATATCGGTTCGGCTGTCAACGGTGAAAGCGTGCTAGGGACATCAATATAAAAACATGGAAAGTTACGCCTATCGATCCGACAGCATAAAGTTATCGATTTCACCGCGCTAGAGCTTCAGGATGAATGCATGATCAATAACATAAAACAAATCACATTAAAATACAATCTGTATTATTTGTATTTATTTCATTGAGTGATTGTGTGGTCCTATAATTTTTCTAAAATTTAATATTGTAATGAATCCCTTCATGAAATATTATTTTCGACGAAACGAACCAATGTTAAATCTCACGGTAAATTTTTGAGATCGCTGGCAATGGTTAATACATACTTTTTTTTGAAAAAATCTTTTGATTCACCTTAATTACATTAAAAGACAACTATTTGCATTGGGGGAAGTGGAAAATATTTCATTCTACATGGTTTGTGATACAAAAGAAAGTGCCCCTTTATAACGCCTACTCGCGTCAAGGCAAGAAAAACATCCCAGTTTTCAAGTAGTTTAGCGGCTACGCTAGGTTTGTGTAACATGGTTTGTGATTTAAAAGAAAGTGCCCCTTTATAACGCCTACTCGCGTCAAGGCAAGAAAAAATTTAGAATGAAATATTTTCCACTTCCCCCAATGCAAATAGTTGCCTTTTAATGTAATTAAGGTGAATCAAAAGATTCTTTTTAAAAAAAGTGCATATTAACCGTTGCCAGCGATATCCAAAAATTACCAATCTCACTAAATGTTGAGTTTTGCTCAAATGGATTTTAGATGGACAACACGTCTACAAGAAATAAATTATTAACGGCCAGCAAAAGTGAGAAAAAAAACTGAAGACTAATCGAAACAAAATGACACCGGTACATTATGTTTTCTGAGTGGAAACTATTTATATTTTTACGAATCAAATTGGCACTTCAATCAAAAACAATGTATTCATCACCGCAGTCGTATGCGGTAAAAACAATTTGTTGTATGATTGACGTTTCGTGGGTTGGGTCTCGCGAAGCCAGTACTTCGAAACTACAGTTACATTTAGTGAATAAAGTATCACACGTGCAAATATTATCACGAAATCACAGTCGAATAATAAAGTACCGTCTAGCCGGTGTTAAATATCCAAATTACTCACGAATTAAAGCATCAAGGCTTGTAATGACAACCTCCATGTTTTCAAATCAGCTGTGGCGAATTGGTACTGCCAGAATTCAAAAGTGCCAGAGTATTGTTGGCATTGGTGCGAAACATTATTTACTTCTATATTTTAGCAATAAATTAATTAATTTGTGATTTTAAAATATCCTACATAGAAGGTTTCCACCGGCCCAAAACAAATTTTTCAATTTGTGCAAAAATATTTTTGTATTTTTGCATATTCTAGCGATTCTAGCAACACTAGTTTGTGAATAGCACCCCCCACACGCACACTACGGAGCGACCGAATCCCGCTCGCCGAATCCGAATATTCGGCTAGGCTCTCGGCCAAAGCGCCGATTTTTCAGCGGCCGAATATTCGGTGGCACTTGGTATATTTCGCAGGTGACAGGTTCCGACCTGTATCATATCATTGAAGTGTGTGTGTATTTTTTTCATTTGCGATTAGGTCGTGTCGTCACAATACGTGGGCAAACATATGCGCCGCCAAGACCTAGATAAACCTCACCCCATGAACCATGAACCCGGGTACCCCTGCTAAGTCACCAAACGTAGTGAATCACTTAGGGTGACTTATGGTAGGGGTGTTATCTATCCAATAAATAGTTCCCGGGGCGGCGGTACCCGTAACCACCTCCCAAATTGAAATGTAATAATTATTCAACTCTTTATTAAATTGTGTAAGTAAACAACAACTCTGTCTACTTTTATAACTGTTTACTTTTATAACTGATTCACCGAATGAGGTATTTCAATCATCACTATAGCAAAAATTTAATTCAGTTCTTGGAAAATTACTGTGATCTATTTGATTCGACTCCTTACGACCCACCACACGATCGATCAACCAGGTTGGTCGATCGTGCGGTGGCTGCGGCCAACCCTCCAACCCCGAACTCCAAAATGGCGGACATGGAACAGCTGTAGTTAGCGTTGTATCTATCAGGTTGCCTATAATTATTACGTACGTATTATCATGTACTTATATACACGACATGTTTTCAAACAATTGTTAATACCACTCTCCGTAATAATATCGTCATTTTAATAGTACGTGGCAAGCGCGTCTTGATCGCCTGCCGTTCGCAGACGGATGTCTGGACAGCTGCGGAAGGCGGGTTCGTATGAGTTTGAGCCTCGAAGGCGATCCCGGGCCAACTCGAACTCCAACCTTCCAACTCGAACTGCCAACGCACGAACACCCCTCCACACGATCGTCCAAACGTTTGAAGTTGGAACGTTAGCCGCAGTGTGGGCTTACCATTTAACACATTCATATTTTACAAAATGTTCTTCCTTTTGTTTGAAGGGATTTAAAATTCAAGTAATGTTATTCTATTTTTACGATAGTTGGATTGTTCATGGAGCAACGGATTACCATTTGACAAATAAAAACACTGTTCTGAGAAAATGAGCTGTAAAGAAATATATTTTTTAGCTCATATTTTCAGGACAGCACTTTGTCAGATGAAGCATTGTTGTCTTGAAGGAATATTTTGTCATTTCTATTTTAACATTTTATTTAAAAAATATATTTTAGGCTAATGAATTGGACAGGCTCCGAAAGAGAATTATATCGTCTATGGCCGCTCCTTTTTTGAAGTAAAACTTTTTTACACACGCTTGACTTGGGGAGTAAGCTAGTGAATGCGTGAAGAGAAGTGTGATCGGGTGAGAGGGAGATTTAAGTTAGTGAAGATAGAAAGAGAGAGAGAGTTGCGTTTCGTATTCTGTAGGAGCAAGAGAGAGAGGTGCGAGGACACGTTTTCTTTCTCTCATAGCCAGTTACGTTTCGTATATCGACACAGTGCAGGCCTATTGTCTGTATGACTGTAGGAGCAAGAGAGAGCAGTGCGCGTGCACATTTTCTTTCTCTCTTCTTTTATAAGTTAGTGAAGTTTTACTTCAGTCGTGTGGTCTAATGCACATTGCAGTATTGCACACTCGTTTTTTTTAGTTTCCTCTATCCTCGTTGATGAGTGACGTCATAAGTCCACACCGGAAAAGTCGTCGAATGTTGACGTATCTATGGTTAAATAGTGTCGTAACTTTATCCATACAAAAATAACGAAGTTATCAATCTAGTCTATACGAATTGTCAATTTTTTACTTTTTGCGCTGCTTAAATTTTGAATCGTAGCAAAAATGTATTTCTCTCGATTTTCTGTCCTTTTGCGAAAGTCCAAGTCACTGACGGCGGCGACAGATTCATCTGCCAATTCCATTAAAACCAGAAATGCAACAACCACATCTTCGGGAGCCATCCTGCCGGAGCCAGAACGAACCCCCTTTGGGTTGCTGGGGTTAGTTTGCGCCGTGGTGCCTGGTCTCCTCATAGGAGCCGCAATTAGTAAAAATATTGCTAATTTCCTGGAAGAAAATGAATTATTCGTCCCTTCAGACGACGATGATGATGATGACTGAGAGTTCCAATTAAACTCAGGTGATTATAAAATATTCAAGTGACAGCTCGAATCTAATTATAGGATTGATTGCTTTCTCTGTCAAGTCAAGAAACATATAACGTTAAACTCTAAAAAAACACATTATATACCATTTTTCATAAAAAAACCAAACACGCCGCATGAAATTAACATAAGGATCCACTCTGCCCCAAACACTCAACAACACCACTGTAACTTACTGTGTACTCATATTGAAATGAAAACTTCAACCAAATATCTAGGAATTACTATTGACCAATGTCTAAAATGGATACCGCATATAACCAATCTTAAAAACAGAGTACGAAAATTGACCTATATTTTTAGCTGTTTGAGACACATTCTAAATAAAGAACTACTGAGAATGACGTACTTCGCTTTCTGTCAATCCATAATCCAATATGGTATAATAGGATGGGGTGGCGCCTATAAAACTCACACACAATCTCTTTACATTGCGCAAAAACTAATAATTAAAATAATATTAAAAAAATCATTTTTATATCCATCAGAACTCATATTCAAAGAATTTAAAGTCAGAAAATTAAATACTCTTTTTCTGTATCACTCAACCTTACAAGTCTACAAAGAGGATATCCTAAACAAAACTATACCTTTCAAAAACACAGCAAATCTCAGGCAAAAATACATGTTACCAATTCCCATTTGTAAAAAAACTTTAGGCCAACAAAACTACAAATACTTGGGAACAAATTTCTTTAATAAATTACCAGAAAATATAAAATCCCATTGTGACAGTTTCAAAAATTTCAAAACACAATTAAAAAAATATACTGAAAACCTTAACTAAACAAAAAAATAATAATAATAATAAAAATTTATATTTTTATATAAACATACATTTATCTTATTATTTACATAAACTAAATTTCAAAGTACTAAATATAAATAAAAACAACAATAAAAAAAAATAAAAAAATAACCAAACAAATAATACTTCCTCCCGTACACACAAGCATTTGCTTATTATGGGAGAATAATTTAAAAATATATATTATATAATTGTAATAATTATAATTGCATTAAGCTTTTATATACTTTCATTTTATTTATGTATCTATTGTATTGTACCGAAAGAAAAAATTTTCAATAAAAAAAAAAAAAAAAAAAAAAAAAAAAAAAAAAAAAATATGCCGCACGCCAGTGGAATATAATATTTTATATTTCTAACTTTTCATTCACCAGTATTCTTATGAAGCAGAACACCTAATCGTTTTTCAAAATAATCATGATCTGAGTCATCATTTTATAGCCTTCACCGTTGGTGTCAAATCAAGGCGGTTTTGGGTGTAGCCTTGGCACTCAAAATACTGACAAATTCTTTATCAATCAATTCATATTATGCATTAATCCCTGGCCATTTTAAGCTATTTAAATGTTCATGACAACCTCAATACATCCTGACTAGTTTGTAAAATGTTAGCTCGAGGATTGTTCCTAACCGACACCGAGATTGGTAAATCAGGCTGTTTTTATTGTTAGGGGTTAATGTCCTATTAATAAAAAATTTCACATTATGCACCTGACACATCCATCCGTAAAAGCGCAAGCAGACAAGCGATTCTGTATCTTTTGTGGGATCGTTATTGGATAATGGACGTGATCTCCTGTCAGATTTTTACATATTTTAGTTAAGATAGATTTAAACACGAATTCCTGCAAGTATGCATGATTATTTATTCATTCAATGTACGTTGTACATAGAAAAAGCAAATAACAGCCATAAAATCACACAAATCTGACAGGAGATCATTTCCGTTATGTAATAACGATCCCATAAAAAATAAGAATCGCTCAGCAGATATCTGTTGAACCGCAAGCGCTTATGTGTTGTACAGTCACACAACGCTATCAAATATTTCTTCCTATGGTAGGAGAGGGGGTCAGATGAATTAGGGAGCGCCACGAAATGCTTTCTTTGTACTGAATCTATCAACTTGACATCTGCCCGATTAGGCAGTTCCGTAATTAAAATGACCCCCTCTCCTATTTTCGGAGGATCGGTTACGGCATTAGATCTGTATTGTCTATGGTTGATCTGCGCATGAACCGCTTAGTTGTGAATGGTCTTAAGGGATTGTATGGAGTGTGTTATTTGGTGTGCAATGATCTTTTATATTTTATAGCTGTGTGTGGCAGGGGTCTAATGACTTGATTTTTGAACAAACAGATGTTCAAATAATTTACGCTATATTTTATTTATTACACTTAAAATAGATCCACTTCCTGTGGTCTAATATAATCAAAGGTACATTTTAACTTACACTTCTAATACATATTGCATACATAGTTTTTACATTTAGACTTGTTAGACAAATAAAGATTAGGAAAGTGATATTTCAATACAAAAGAAAATAGATAAAAATGTACTGAAACATAAATTATTTCGACATGCCTAGCTGATAGTGATTCGAGTTGAACGACTAAATGGTTTTTATTTTCATTGAAAACTTTCATGTGAACATTTTGAAAACTGAATAGCATCTACTAATTGTAATAAGAAAGGGATTCATATTTAAGTGCCGTACTCTAGGGAAAAAAATAACTTCATTTTTAAACATTTAAATTTTTACAATCATTTCTATCGTATTTGATTTGATTCTGCGTGGTTTAAAGTGCAGAATTCACACACGGATTTGCTCAGTTCGTCGGTCTGCTGTCCGTCAAGAACCGATCCGTATGTACGTATCATCAATGGACCTGACCATGACCTCATTCGCAGTCAATGTGCATGACCTCATTCAGTGATGGTGTGCCAATTTTTTTTTCTCCTAGATTTTAGAATGAGTTTGTATGAGGTATTGAAGTCCCACTGAATATTTTCGTATCGTGGAGGTGGGGAGTGGTTTAGTTTTATGTTCAAGAGAATTTCAGTGTTTCTAGAAATATTTTCAAAATATTTTGAAATTTCCGAGATTAGCTTGAAAATGAGTGCAAAACCAAAATTATGCCTGGATTTTATTTTTTCCCCTAGATCTAGGGAAATATTCCTAGAGATACCATCACTGTATGAGATATGAATTGATGCGAAATATGACTATATGAATTCTGCGCTGAAACAGGCAGAATGGCTTGCCAAGCATGCTTGGTGGACAGATCCGCCCAACAAACCCACATGTGAATTCTACACATTAGACGCTGCGTGTTGAAACCATTTGATTAATTTCCTTCATACATTATCTAATTTATTGAAGTGAAAATTTCTATATCACGTTGATTTGAAACTCAATGAAACAAAAAAGCGATTCTAAAACAAGACAGTACGTCTCCTCTTTGTGCGGTGCTTCGTAGCCTCCCCACTCTTGGCTACTTTAGTTTTCTGAAGGTTTCACTTCTAACATGTATGAACTGCACCCATTTTTTTGCATTAGACCCCTACCACACAGCCATAAAATATAAAAGATCATTGCATGCCAAATAACGCTCTCCATACAATCACTTCAGACCTGTCACACCTAAGCGGTTTATGCGCAGATCAACCATAGACAATACAGATCTTACGCCGTAACCGCTCCTGACGCGATATGTGAAAAGTTATGCGACCCCTCTCCGCCGAAAACAGGAGAGGGGGTCATTTCAATTACGGAGCTGCCTAAACAGGCGGATGATAGCTGTCAAGTTGTTAGATTAAGTACAAAGAAATGGCATTTATCACATAGCTAATTCATCTGACCCTCTCTCCTACCATAGGAAGAAATATTTGATAGCGTCGTGTGACGGTACAACACATAAGCGCTCGTGGTTCAACAGATATCTTCAGGTGCTTTTCACATTTCTGTTGTTGTTTTGAAATAAAACAAGTTGTATAGTATTAAATTGTTTTATTAAATTAATTCAAATAAATAACGGTTATAAATACTTATTTTCAGGAAGGGACTCAAATGCTTGGGTTGATTAAGTTATACGCTGCCGTACTTGTTAAATGATGATGCCTCATGACAGGATTTCTCCATTCATTAATTTAATAACAATGTGTGATATTTGTGTTAATAGTTTTAAATTTCTGTATACAATACTTAGGCATAACAAATGTTTTGTTTTATGTACATTTTATTAAATATATAAGTCACTAATTCTATCAAATTGAAAAATCTACTTTAACCTTTGTTGGCAAACCTGACTTAGTAATATTAGTACTAATATGTATGTATTTATTTTGAGCTTAGTATTTTATTGGCTTTCAGTTTGTTATATGCGCGGTCTCTGTTATTTAGATCTTTTCTTCTCTAATAATATTTTCATAAGAAGGCACTAAAATTAGAATTTGTGTACTGGCCATGTATTATAGAGAAGATTTTATTATATCTCAATCTCATTGCACTTAGCTTAGAAAATGCCAAATCTAGTTTTGCGTATGAAATACAAAATTATTAATTGCTTTCAATCCTTTACCAATCTCAGCACAAATGGAGAGCCAAATTTTTTTAATTATTGTTTTTAAATTCTAATAAAATATGTTAATATTATAAAAAGTTATTTTATTTTCCAATAAAAAAATTGTATAAATAAAGTTATAATCACAATACACAGTCAACATTTTTACATCACACTTTCTCTCTCATTGGTCAGAACAGTCACCAGGAATTAGGAGTACAGATATGCAGTCGGGATATCTTTCCTTGTATGTTGGCAGAATTTGACAAAAGTCCTTCCATAATGCCATATAACATACAGATCGACAGGCCCGAAGAACAATGTTGGATCTGCTAAAAATTGAAAATTGTTTTGTTGACTTAATTTAGTTCCCTTTTGATGATTTTAGTCTGTATTTTCGGAATTTTGAATGAAATATAAATATTTTTCTTACATGCTATATTTCTTGATCTAAAAAACAGTAAAAATGCAGAAACAAAACTTTAAACAGCTCTAGTACAAAACTACAAAATCGCACATCCAACATTGTTCTTCAGGACTGTCGAAATGAATGTTCGGCGAAGGATCCATCAAGTCTCCAAAGATTGTTAATTCACTTTTTAACGCGTCTCACTTAGGTGGCAAATCTCTACAAATATGCGAGCAGCACTATGAAAGTGACCAACACCACTCAGAAGTAATGCAAGACTAAGTATATACATATACAAAAACATAAAAATTTTGCAAATACCATTTATTTTTGGACTCAATTGTAAAACTTTCCCTTATACCCCCATAAAGAGTAAATTCATACTCTGTTGTGCATTCTACAAGGAGAATTTTCAAAATGGCTCAGCACATTATATAAATATATTTACTTAGTATATTGTTTGGTTTTGTAAAAAAACTTAAAGCGATAATAAATAAATGATTAAAAGGCATAGTTTCAGTGGGGAGTGTTTATTCCGGGGGCCTCTTGTGTAGTCCCCAGCCGTGGAAGCATTTAGTAAATCTCTTGGACTCCTTGTTCTTCAGGGTGAGGAAGAGTTTCCTTGGTTTCTCGGGCTGCTTCACTCGTAGATGTTGGATATAAACCTGCCACAATAATAATATATTTAAATATATTCCAGCAATGTGCGCTGGTGGCAGCAGGATGAAATGGCCTTGTTACAACCGCCCGACCTGTCTTCGTTTATGTCAAAAAGCGTCTTTTATTTTGTAATGTTTTCTCGTCAGAATATTAACTGAGGAATAATATTAGTATTTCACAATATTATCTTCTCTGTTAAATATATCGAGGGGCACCAATGAATGGAGACTTCCATGTTATGTTTTAATATGAAATTTGTCATATTGGGACATAATATAGAAAAACCTCAATAAGTAGTTTCAATTTGTGAGTTGAAAGCATTTTTAAGGACTGATCATTTACTTTTGTAAGCTTATGAAAAGATATACAGTGAAACCCTCTTAAGAAGTTTCATGGCTTAAGAAGTTTGTTTTTTTCAGTCCCTCGCCCCAAAATTAGCCCAATTTTTCCCACATGTACGGTTTTCTTGCTAAGAAGTTTGTTTTTTCCGGACCCTTGGAAACTTCTTAAGAGGGTTTCACTGTATAAATATTCACTCAACCATAATTTAGGTCAAGATGTATTTTTTTATATACTTCGAATAATTCAATAATTATATTTTTAAAGTCTCAAAAAATATTTGGCCTTAAATAGGATTACCTGAGCTGATTTGTAGGCTAGCTTTATTTCAACCTCGCTGCATTTGGCCCCGAGCCACAGGAACACCTGCTCTCCGTTATCAAGGATCATGATGTCGTCATCAGCCAAGTCATCCTGGAGACAAGGAATGGTGGAAAATAATATATAAGTAATAACCACCACTATAATATAGTCATTGGAAAAAAGACTGAGAGAAAGCCATCCTATTAGCAGGTTTTTTCTCATTTTTTCTCGTTTTTTCTCTGACTTACAGCTAGATTGCTAGTGCGCACGTCTATTAAAAGAACAAAAAGGACTTGTTTTATTATCGATTCATTAGTGGCTTGCACACAACCAACTCGCTACCTGCACCCTCTTCATCCCGGACAACACTAGGTCAAATAACGGTATAAAAACAAAGCAATTATTTTTTTTGCAATTGTTTTCTGTTTACCAGATAATATATCTAATTATTCATTTATTTACATGATAGTATCGTAAGAAGTTTTTCCAGAATAGCTAACTAAAAAAAAAAAAAAACTCCCATTTTGGAAACAATTTTCAAAAATATGCATTCATACAAATGTAAACTGATTTTATTATTTTTTACAAAAGCCTGAATACATACTCAACATGAAAAAAAAACAATTCAAAGGAGTTTTCAAAGAAATAATGACCTTGAAAATATAAAATATAATTTTTTCCGCCGTTTACAGCTGTAAAAAGTGACCATCAAATGTCATAGAACATTTATTTGAAAGCATTCAGAGTAGCTACAATGATCAAATAAGAAGTATCTCCCAGATTGATATTGGCGCTAGGGAATGCAATCGCGGGATCTCGATCTCGCGAGATCTTGTGACATTTTTCGGGATCAATCCCGAAGCATAATATGACGAGATCCCGTTCGAGATCGACGGGATTCGAGATCCCGCGAGATCTCGTGACATTTTTCAGGATCAATCCCGAAGCATAATATGACGAGATCCTGTTCGAGATCGACGAGATTGGGCGGCAGTAGTCAGCGACGCTGCACACGTCCACTCGGGGCGCGAGTGGTGCGCTGACTGACTGACGGTCGGGCGGGAGTGTCGTTCGAAGAAAGAAAACTATCCCGACTATTTACAAATATTAGCGACGGATGACGAGCAGGACAGATAATATAAAACTCCTCTCTTTTGGTCTCTTCGATGAACAATCGTATCTCCGAGCGTCGCATAAATGCAACTGCAGTGCTGTTATATTTGAAAAATCCGAATAATTATCAAAAGGACTTAGAGCTATGGGAAGGCAACGAAACTTTCCAATTGCCTAGAAAATATCTCGTACGGAAAGAAATTAAAAATATAATCAAACGATTACATCGTAAACAACCAGACTCAACTTCTGGCACCGTGATTAATACCAAATTAGCAAACACAGAAAACGAAGATGACTTGCCTCTTTCTATGACTAATACGTCACAAACTAATACGTCACTTCAAGAGGAATTAGAAGAGACTCTGAGAGTATCTAAAAGTCCTCTTTCGCGTGTATCCACGAGTTTAGATAAATTAGAGTCAGTCATAAAAAAAGAAATGGATCTATTTGAATGTGGAGGAAAAAGGGGTAGATTTTTGCAGTTTGCATACATAATTGCTTAGTCACGCTGCTGCCAACCAGTGTTGAGTCGGAGAGGGCATTTTCAGCAGCTGGGTACATTGCAACGGACATTAGATGCCGTTTAGCAGAGAGCACCCTTAATACACTTTGTTTTTTAAGAAGTTACTTTCAAAATCACCCGTAATTACTTTCTAATCTCCTTAAGCTATATTTTTTCTTTTGATTATTTTAATTTAAAAAAAACTGTTAATTATTTAGTAACTAATATTAAAGAATAAAGGTTTTTGTTTTCTTTCGAGATCCCGAAAATTCCGAGATTGTAATTTGCGATCTCGAATCGAGATTGCATTCCCTAATTGGCGCATGCGATTCTGAGCTTGTCTTTCATACAGTTTTTTTATCCGGACGCTGGCAGGCGAACCACGGATAAGAGGTTTATTGAGATATTTTAGTTTAGTTAAAGAGAAGACATACCTGGCAGAAGTCAGAACATTTTTCCGACACGGTGAAGTATCCCTTCTCGTTAGAGCACCGGAAGAGGCGCGTGTAGTTCATGAAATCCGCATCCGTATCGTACGGCTTCTTGCCACCAATTCCTACCCAGAAGAAGTTTTCAGGTTCTGCTCCTTCATTTATTACCTGAAAACAAAATAAATTGTAAACTTAACAATCAACCGCAGACACACTACATCGGTTGGCAGGAATGGGAGACGGGAATTATCCTGCGGGTGGACACATTGGACTGCCCCGGAAGGGTAGCTAACTGGCCCCCTGTAGCTTCCGCCTTCTTCTCTCCATACAACCCGAGCCGGATGCATCATTGAGAAAAACAATTTATAACTATCGATAGCTGTTTGTTGTTTGTATACACAGATCATTTAAAAGTGCCCAGTGATTGATTTAAAATATTCTGTATTACAAATGCACGAGATTGAGTACACAGGATAGAAGAGACTGTCTTACGATCTCCAGTCCAATTTATATATTTCATACCTGAAGGCTAACCCAAGGACTGTTGAACATTTCTTCAGCAATGGTTTCCGTAAGCCGAGCTTCATCAGGATCACTCTTGGAGCCGATCCACACGTACACGCTGCCCGACTCGGACCCATCCTCGGTCTCAAACGGTACATTGAGGATATAGCTGAAATCAAACAATATCATTCTAGATTGCCATCGAATGTCAATGGACACACTATCAGCATTGGTATCTTTCAAGTTAAATATTCTGTTATATGTTTGAAGGTGTACACCGTAGCTACCATTGGTGGATATTAATTATTTATAATCACAATGTTATTTACCAAAAGGCACTATTAAGAAGAGTAGCATCAGGCCTTATTTGAATGAGTCTTGTACATAGAGGACTTCCATTTGAACGCATATGGTACAATTCCACGGGAAGTTTGCCGTTTACCTAAAACAAGGAAAGTTAATAATAAATGCTGCTTATTTGGAAAAAGTGAAATAAAAAATGACAGAAGGAACAAAACAACGAGTTCCAGCCCCGGATCTAGGAGGCGCCCCAGGCGGCAGTTTGAGGGGATGCAAAAATCGTAATTTATATGTTTGATTGAAAAAAAAACCTGATTCACAAAGCACCTGGCATCCAGCTCACGTTGTTCTATCGATTATTCATTTGATTTTAAAACGCCCAGTCGGTTTTTGAACACAATTTATGAATGTATCGTAAGTCGATTTTGAACGCATGCATAGTGTACGTGATGTCTCTGCCAGGGGAATCCCCGTTGCATCTAGAACCAAGAGCTACACGAGCTGAGTCGAATAAACCCGAACGGGTTTTGGGTTCCCCTTGTGTAATTAACATTACGTATTTGTAATTGGCCGTACCTTTTTGCTGACTTTACGTTTCCCCTCCTTGATGACAAATTTCCTATTGAAATGCGACATGAACTTGACGTTCTCCTGTTGCTGGTGGGTGCGGACCACCTCCAGGTTGTGGCAGAGGGACTTGAACTTCTTTTCCAGGCCGAAGGTGAAGGTCAGCCAGCCCATGTTGCCGGCGTGCCTTCCCTGCCAGAAGTACACCACCCACTGAATGGAATCTTCCTCCACCACGTCCTGGTGGCTGCTCTCCGATTCCCGCCGGTTTCCCCGCTCCACCACTTCTCCATCAGCCTCATCTGGTTCCTCGGGCACAATGTACCGGCAGAGGAACACGTAGCAGTCTCCGCTGTGGAAGATGCCCATCTCGTCGTCTGGCAGGCGGACGAAGCGTCGCCCCTCCAGCACAAAGGTTTCCATGGCCTCCAGGTCTTCGGCCCATTCCTCGGCCAGCACCTTGGCCTCGGGACCGGGTACTCCGGCCTGGCGGGGGGTGAACAGGGCACTCAGGTCGGCCCTGGAAACAAACAATTAAAATAAGTAAAGCAATACATATAAATCAAATGATGATGTTCAGCATGACTAAAATACTGTGTTGAGGTTGTCCCGGTACGAACCACTGACTGAAATCCACAGCTATCGTTTTGTCCCATCCTTGGAAGTAGCTTTTGAATACCTGCAATCCACGACTATAAAATGCTAACTTTGTGTCCTGTTTCTGACTCAAGTGTTGGGGTCTGCCCCGGTACGAGCCACTGACTCAGCTGTGCAAGTGAAATCCGCAGCTATCGCTTCGTCCCATCCTTGGAAGTAGCTTTTGAATACCTGCAATCCTACTAACTTTAACTAATAATAAGTAACTTTAACAAAATACTAACTTTGTGTCCTGTTTCTTAGCCCAGGTGTTGAGGTCTGCCCCGGTACGAGCCACTGACTCGGCTGTGCGAGTGAAATCCACAGCTATCACTTCGTCCCATCCTTGGAAGTAGCTTTTGAATACCTGCAATATTTATTTACTGTATAAATAACATTTTAATTCAACGTTCTCAAAGATATATCCACCTTGGAGATTGTAAACTGAAGAGAGCTGGCACAAAACCGTGATGAGTGGAGGAAGACTCTTGAGGAGGCCAAGACCCACCAGCGGTTGTAGAGCCAAGAGTGATGATGATAAATAACATTTTAAGAGATGTAAAAAAATGACTGTTGCCAATTCCACAACTAAATGCAGAACCGACAAGCTACAAGCGGTCTGTTTTATCTGTGCGATCAGACTATACAGTCAAAACGCATTGCCGTTATACCTGCACGCACTCAGTTTAAAACTGTGCGATCAGTATTGTCTGATCTGTCGGTAGAACTACATCTTGTGATCGGTATCATAATTTGTTTTCATAAATATCTTCTGCATCCAAATCAGATTATGATCAATATTTCTTTGACTGTTTATTTATTTACTTGGGATTTATTTATTATCTATTTCTTTCAATCTGACGTTATTATTATGCTAACGTTTGTACAGTTGAAATTTAAGAATCGGACTACGAGTACAACTCTGACGCCGCGCCTTAACCAAAACCGTTTTCGTATGTGAAGTTTGTTACAAATGTACCTTCATAATAGAGCAATATTAAACCAATGCCACTTACATTAATAGCTAGCACGAGGTACGTCGCCTGGCAGGCGTAAGTACTATTGGATTCGTACTTTTGTGAATTGTTACGGGTATGGAGAGATGGATGGTATGATTATTATTGTAACTGACAGTTGTGAATAATAATACCACGTTTTGATTTCTACCACGCGTCTATATATTATATGTGACGCCATTGCCTATTTCGGTTACTTTGTCCCGGTGACTAGCTGTCACTGGATCCGAGGAAGTGGCTATTTTTGGAACCAGTTCCTATCGGATTTATAAAATGGTCACCAACACTTAAACTGGGCGAAGCCGAACCAAAAGCCGCCTGCAGGGCCTAGCAGCAAAAACCTGCGGAGTGGTTTTTTTAACCACTCCGATCTATCACGAATATGCACTTTGTACGTCTTAAACGACATGTCAGATTTACGAAAATGAAAAAAAAACACTTCACAATTAAAGCTCTGTAAATAAAACTCCACTAAATTTACTGATGACGTACTTGACAGGACGAACACAACAAGTACAAATAGGCCAACAAAAAAGCAATCCTCTTCCAATTAACTACGGCGTCCCTCAAGGAAGTGTCTTGGGACCAATCTTATTTCTCATCTACATAAATGAAATTACCAAACTTCCCATCAATAGAAAAAACATAATTAGTTTTGCCGATGATACTGTTATGTTATTCCACGAAAAGGACTGGATGGACACTTATAAAGAGGCTGAACATGGACTAACTGTACTACAAAATTGGCTTCGGATGAACTCTCTTACGCTCAATGTAATTAAAACTAATTATCTAGCCTTTTCAATAAACTCAAGAGGTCAACCGGGTAAAGAATACACTCTCAAATTGCATGAGTGTCAAAACAATAAGTCACATTGCTCTTGCCCTATTATAACAAAGGCAAAAAGTATTAAACATCTAGGAGTGGAAATAGACGAAAACCTTAGATAGGACATACACATAAAGGGAATCACTAAAAAGCTTACGAGACTTGTATATTTCTTCAAAAACCTAAGAAACATACTACCTAGGAAAGAACTCAAAAAAGTATTTTATGCTTTATGTCATTCCCGTCTTGAGTACGGAATTCTAGTATGGGGATCTGCTACAGCAAATCATATTAACCATTTAGATATTGCTCAGAAGAGCATTATAAAAACCATACTAAAATTACCCATCAGAACCCCCTCAAAAGATATTTTTAAGTGTTTTGACATTCTAAATTTAAAACAAATACATAAATGCCAAGAATATTCTTATACATCATTTTAAAAACAGAAAATCTCCTAATGAAACTCGGGTACATGACACAAGAGCCTCAAAAAGGATATACGAGATGTTCCAAAATTCAAGACAAGTTTGGCCAAAGAAACCACATAAATCTGGCAACTAAACTTTACAACATCCTTCCTCCAAGCCTGAAAAAGTTAGAAAAGATAAATAAGTTTAAGGAAAAAATCAAAACATGGGTGAAAGAAATTAATGCAGACATACTAGAGAATGCACTAAAAACATCATAGAAACTAAATAAAGGAAAATCAAAGAAATCTACCAGTCCGCCTCAGCACAGGACCACCTAGTGAGGAGGACTAAGAACAAACAGATGAAATATTTATATACCTTATCATATATCTTGTAATTCTCATAAAACCTGTAACTAAATAGCCACTAATAAAAAATAAAATAAAATATTTAAAAAAAATTTTAAAAAAACATTTCTGTACGTAGCCAAATACTAAAAACTGTTTTTGAAAGGTTACAAAATAATTGTTATATTACAGATAAATATTAACATTTGTAAATATTAAAATTTAGAATGCAAAAGATTAAAAAAAAAAGGTAAAAATGACTCACGTGATGTTTTTATGTGAAAACGGTGCTAAAATCACGGATTATGTAAAAAAACAATACTTATTCTATTGTATAAATGTATAATAAACAACTTAGTCACCTCACTTTTTTATCATTTCATACAAGAATATTTAATAAAAAAATAACAATGTCCAACGGCCGGTAAGCGATTTTTCGGTCTACCATGTATGACAGATTAGGTATTTTTATATATTTCTATGGACAACTTGAATAGTTGTGGATAGCTTGATTTATTATGGAGCTTCTACTTTTTGTTTTAGGGATGTCACTAGAACCATAACGGAGTTATAACGATTTCTGTGGAAACATACGCGTCGACGTGAAAACACGCTTATTGTACTTGACTGCTATTGTCATATTAACGTGTATATCTGCTTACATTGCGGAATGGTTAACTTCTATTTTACTAAATAATCTCTTGTAAGTTGCTTCTCTTTTGTTTATATTGACAGATTAGGTATTTTTATATATTTCTATGGACAACTTGAATAGTTGTGGATAGCTTGATTTATTATGGAGCTTCTACTTTTTGTTTTAGGGATGTCACTAGAACCATAATGGAGTTATAACGATTTCTGTGGAAACATACACGTCGACGTGAAAACACGCTTATTGTACTTGACTGCTATTGTCATATTAACGTGTATATCTGCTTACATTGCTGAGTGGTTAACTTCTAGTTTACTAAATAATCTCTTCTAAGTTGCTTCTCTTTTGTTTATATTGTGGTAATCTTTGCTTTTTACCTTCGTTCAAGGTTCGCTGACTGGTCGAATAACAGAACTGCGCAGTTATTGGTACAGACTGCGCAGTTTAAATAACACAGTTTTATCTATTCAAATTTTGAACAGATTTAAGTGTAGTCTGACCGTACAAATAAAACTGAGTGTTTCTAACATGCTTTGAGATAGAGTTCTGAACACAGGGACAGTGACGCTGCGTACTGACGCACAGTGATAGCGACAGCTGTATTTGTGCGGGCTTCAGTAGTTGATTTATTTGTAATTATTTAAAAAAAATGGAGGGTTTGTTTCTTCTTATCTTGTCTTGCTCCTACAAATAAAAAAGTAGGTCAACGATCATATAATGATGAGTTCACCAGAGAAGTGATTAGCTGATGCTGTGGTCGGAACTCTACCTTTAGGAAAAAGTTTTAGTGATTCCAATTAAAGAGCCGAGTTAATAATTTGATGTATATTTTGTCAATGGTGTAAAGTAGGTATGTTATTACCTGGTGTTCTGTGCCTTCCTGCAGCCGGGTGACCAGGGCGTGTGCCGGCCGATCTATCATGTTGAATAACTCTTGTGACAGTTTGACAGCCGCGGCTCTCACAAGTCTCGTCGACTTTTTGCCAAACCTGACAACAAATAAATTATAGGCTGGTGCAAAGTGGAGACACTTTTCATTGACTATAATAAGATAACTTTTAATGTACTGAAAGAGCTTCTAAGTGATGTCGACAGATGCCAGCAGGGAAAGTGCTTCTATCGATTGACGATAGGGGTGCCCGAGTAAGTGGCGGCCGTCGAGAGTGATTCTGGCCAACCTACCGTTCAGATTCAATTAGCCACTAGTATAGAAAGGTCATGTGACTTGTAGCATGATTATTGTAAATATGTAAACTCATAATAAACCAGTTTGATATCAAGGACCTATTGTTATTAAGAAGAACTAATAGTGTTTGAATGTGAATAATACCAAACATCACAGTTAAGTTGAGTTTGCCAATGAAAGGTTGTTACATACTTACCACACAAAAACATCAAGGTAGCAGTCCAAAATGTATACATTTCTATTGGTCAGTAATGTATGTTGAAGCTTAGTTCCCGCCGGAGTTTCTACTTGGGGCAGTTCAAGGTATCCCATTCCCAGCTCCACACGGTACAACCGCGGAGAATGCCACGAGAAATCTTCAGGTACATGTTCCTGAAAACAGTGATTATTCATAATGAGCATAAAACCATTTTTTGCCGTCACAAATGCCGTCGTGAATCATCACGGTAATTATAAAAGCGCTCATTGAGTTGCCAACTGGTTTTTTTTTCAGTTGCCCCATGAGCAAATGGACTAAGAGATAATCAAATAATTTTTCAATTTGCTTTTGAAAGGAAGTATTTACCTCAAGTGGTTGGTGATCTTTTCCCTCCTCGTTGCCGACAGCCTTCCAGAATTCGGGGGTTTCGCTGCCTTGTGCTTCAGAGTGGATTTCGGCACGGTTCTTTCTCTCATTCTTATTTATCTTCTCAGCAAACAGTCTTGTTTTCGATTTGAGAGTATTTTTGGATTTCTTGCCGAACCTGCAATAAGGATTGTCAATAAGTGACATGAGCATTTTAACCAATGACATTATATATTACATCTATATTGCATCTTTATCTCACAAACTCAAGATAAAATGAGGCAAGTAAGAAACGCTCTTTTGTTTTCAGTAAATTCTTAATTCAAAAGTAATTCACATACGATAAAGATAGACATTTAAAGAATTTGTGTGTACGAACGAAATAGATGTAGGACCGGTCTGAATTTTCATTTGCGCCGAATACTATATTCTACATCACGGGTGTGACTGAGATGACAAGAAACGCTTCCTCGCTTACACTAGGATAAGAGGTCGACCGGCATGGTCTAGGGGTAAAGCTCTTGACTCACAATCCGAAGGTCGCGGGTTCGAATCCCGTCGTGGGCAAATAAATTTTTGATTAATTTGTGGTATTTCATAATTAATTAATTTAAATTAATATCTCGATACCCACGAGGGGGCTTTTTGGACCCGGATTTTTCTTAGTTCTTTCAAGTATGTATTTCAGTGTTCTTACCATAGGAAAATAGTTAGTCCCATATCGAGAAGATAGACAAATCTGGGGTCGAGAGAAGCAACTTCAACGGGCACAGGTTCTAAGTGAATAGTGGAACCACTAGCGTGGACTCGATACAATCTTGTGGCGTAGTACTGAAAAGTCAAATTGTTTTTAATCATGAAATGTCACTAAACAAATTATAAATAATAATATTACATAAATAAATAAAAATCTACATTTTAGAATATATGTATCAACCCTATTCTTCTTCTGGTATCCTTGGGAATCAGTTGGATAATCTTGAATTTGTCACTCCTCATAATGAGAGATGAAGATATTCGAGCTTTGAGATTTATATATATAGTTCAAATTTGTAACATTTTACCATTTGATGAAGGACTTAAAAATTATTTTATTTTTATGTATAACTTTATGAGTAAAACCTCAAATTGTAATATTTAATAAATTGAAGACAATATTAGCAAAACCCAATCAAAAATCTGGAAACAAAAAAAATCAGAAAAAGATATTGGCACCTCTGGGACTCAAACTCAGGACCTTCAGCTTTCCCGTGTCCCTATCCAATTTGGTCATTTTTAACTGTATCATACTTTGACTAAGAACAACCAACAATTTTTTCATTTTTCTTAATGCATATTTTATTGGCTGCTATGTTTATATATGATTGCAAAATTCAAACCTGAACTAAATGCTATCTAGATAGTGTCTGAATAAATTTGTATCCATTTTATTTATAATATGCGACATCTATTGACCTTTCTGCAAGTAGCACTCTTTTTAGGGTGAATTGACTTAAACAACAACAAAAAAAGTCTAGGATGAATATTTTATTTTTAACTTTGAGTAAAACCTCAAATGAAAATAATAGATTTTGTCTGGCGAGCTCTTGCAAAAGAAATGACTTGCTTCTCTCTGATCGGCTATGTTCTGCACACATTGTAACCTACACCATATGACCCGAGCATAGCATAAACAACAGAACATTGATAGAACTGATTATAACTAATATTCCGATATATTACATTTACCTTTCTGTCTCAGGTACATTATAATATATACAAAACCCCAAGTCTTTGGTGTCAATGGTTGGTCAAGTATAATAAGGTATTATTAATCAGTACTGAATGAATACGAGTAAGGGATCCTTACGGTATCCTCGATGGTGAAGAAGCCGCTGGCGGTGCGGCCGCCCTGGATGTAGGTGATACCGCCGGGGAACAGCTGCAGGTACTCCTCCGTCTCGTCGCCCTGCTCCTGGCGGATGGTGCGCCCGCCCGCCCCCAGGTAGTTGCGCAGGTGCACCGCGTGGATGGCCGCACAGGCTCGCTTGTCCAGCTGACCACAGAACACACATTCACTTATTATTAATTCAGAACTTCTTCTTTAGCTGTTGCCTAGGATCTACTCCAATTTCCTCGGTGAACAAGTCTCCTGCACTGCATGGAGAGTCTTGGATGTTCCGGACATAGGTGATGTTTGAACACTCCAGTGCATTGATGGTGCCTTCCACTTTGCCAAAGATAATGGAACTTCAATTGTTGACTGGTAATAGAGGTTTCAAGTCACACTTTTGACTTTAGTAATGGAATTGATTTACTGCATTGTAACATTAAAGGTTTTCATTTAGGCAAATTAGAAAGAGTATATATGTTACTATAAACGCCCGTAAATTCGTAAATCTTAGGATTTACTGGAGAATCTTAAGATTTACCGTAGTACAGGCTTTTACAGTAACATATATATGAATTTAAATATTATAAATAATATTTTTAAATGTCCCATTATTTAACTTGTTCCCTTTGTAAATTGCGCCCTATTACTCTCCTCCCCCTTCCCACTCCCACCTTTCCATTGAAACCTTTAAGTCTATATATATTGTTATAATTAGTTTTAAAATAACCCTATGAAACATGTCAGTTTTTTTAACAATATGCGTGGTCAAAACTAAGTAATCTATTTATTTAAAAAATATGAATAGATTATTACGCCATGTTGTGCTTCCTCCTTCTTTAGCCAATGGTTTCGACAGCGTTAAAGTTTCCATCATCAGACAGATGTCAGATTGTAACATCTGACTTGATGATGGACACTTTAACTCTGTACAAGATATTGGCTAAAAAGGAGGAAGAACAAACAGCGTAATAACCCAAAAATGAATCAGAAAAATATATGCGTAGTTCTGTTTACAAGATTCTAAGACAAATACTGTAAAGTTTTTTTTTCTTCATTGAAATGAGTTCATACCAGTGATTTCCGGAGAAGAATACCATAGCAATATTTTAACACTGGACCAAATCATTGGAATGTTCATTGAGAAAAAACTGACAGTATTTACAGAAAACCTGGCACTGCTCAAACAAAAGAGAATTGGGGCAATGGTTCAAGTATTTATAAAGAAACTAAAGTGGGTCAAAAGTTTAATGGGTTGAAGAAAATACATACTTTGATTTATTTGTGGATAACGGAAGATAATAATAATATGGATCTGTGGAATATGTTTACAAACTGTTTTAAATTTGTCATTACCATTGATAATATATTATTATAATGAAAGGAAGAATTCATACATAACATTATTTTAATGCAAAACACTTTTATAATTAAAATGACTGATGAATTCTTGAATTTAATTGAGCATGAAACCATTGAAAGCTTCTGTAGGATTCAAAGAATGGGATGGGCTGGTCATGTGGAATGAATATCAGATGTCAGGACCAATAAGTGGGTGACCCTGAAGCAGAACAAGGATCAAAGAGAACATGATAAAATAATAGGTTAGGTTAGATTAGTTTATAAGAGGTGAGGTTAGATGAGTATTTTGTTATAGAACCAACAAGGAAGGGTTCTAGCCTTACCGTAGCCTTTTCCCCGATCCAGAAGTGAATCTCCCAAGTCAGGGAGCCCTGCTCATCCATCACAGTCTTCAGTACAATGTAGCAGTCCCCCTCGTAGAACTTCCCGTGCGCCACCTCATCTATCAGGTTCGGGAGGAAGTTCTCAATCTCCCAGATGGATATTCCCGGGACCTGGCCCGCGTCCTCGTCAAAGAACTCGGAATAGTCTAGCGGAGGTTTCTCCAAAGCTTCGTCCCAACGTTTCGGCCTGTAAAAGTCAAATAAATATTATGTAACTTCGTGCTCGTTTGTGCATTAGTCATTATGATTTACTATCGGCCGTTGTTCCCAACTTTTCAATGGATCAATCTAAGTCTCCGATCAGCTAAGTGATTTGTTTAGTAAAGCTAGACTCGCCTGTTGGTCTGAGAGTTGCGTCGGGAAGAGCGTGTTTGTGCATTTGAGAAGTGTTGAGTCAAAATTTTGGTTCAACAGTTGATCAGGAGGATTGGGAACAACAGCCATACGACATTTGGTTCCACCTGAGTTGAATGTCACTAACAAAATATTCGGCAGGGGAAGCAAATGAAGTGTGGAGCGATCAAATATCACTGGCATCCGGAAAGTATGTGTCAGCGTAAGTACAATCTCCGTGCAGCACAAGACTGGCAGGAGGAGAGGAGGATTCTTCTTCATCGGAGTCACGATCCTCAGCAATGAGGAAATTGATAATTCCAAATACATGCTACTATGTAAATTATAAATCTTCTTTTTTTTTTCTTTGCGAAGACGGTTTACGGTTAGTTCCCGTGAGCACTTAGGCCATAGGCCCATTGTGCTATCTCCCATTTTACATCAATCCTTTAACAACAACCCAGTCCCTTTAATAAAGTTCACCAGAATTGTCTTTGGAAATGAAGCTATATCTTCTGGTTCGAAAATGTGTCTTCCCAGGTCTCGTTTCCCCTCTTCACTCGTCCTTGGTTCCCTGAAGGCCCGATGAGGGAAGAGGGCTTCATCTCTCCTCTCCACTCCCTAGTTCCCCGAAGGCTCCACGACGGAGAGTTCACCACCCTTTGGTTCCCTCACCCAAAGGCCTCACAAGGGAAGAGTCCACCCCACTTGGTTCCCCGAGGACCCTATGAGGGAAGAGGACTTCATCTCTCCTTCTCACTCCTCTATGGTTCCCTAAATGCCCCACAAGGGAAGAGTTGACAGAGAAATTATAAATCTAATTAAAATCTTTAAATTTAACCTGAGGCAGTTAGAGGTCCGCTTGCTAAATTTCCTTTTTTGTGCACATTATGCTTCTACTGGTGCCCATTATCAGGGCACTATTCAGCCTGCAGATTGCAGCCTAGAATAACTCGGCGGAACTACACTCGCACCAATCAGTACCAGAGGTGTGATCAGCGTTGTCAACTCTACATCTTTTTATGTAAATCTACATTATTATTATTATGCCTTTCCTGCACACCTACGAACTTCAGTCCCAGAATCTACGTATTTTCTTTCAAATTGTACAAAGTTGCAGAATAGATGTGTCCCAATTAAGCAGAATCAACTGTATTGTCAGGTTATTGGTAACCTAGGAATGTTTGTCTTTCTGTTAAAGTAGAAAAAGAAGAGTGTACAGGATGCTGATGATGACTACTAACTTGAGTGACTGCGCCTTGAGCTCCTGCGGGGGCAGGTTGGGAGTGTCCTGCAAGCCCTTGAGGATCTTGGCCTGGTCCTGGTCGGCCGCCGCCCCCTCCCCCTGCCGTCCTCCGCGACGCAGGCGCAGCTTCCGCGCCACCACATCTTTACTGGAATCTATGGACAACAATGCATCTACATTTATGCGCTACTTTATTATCGAGAAAGATTCAATAATCAAGAGCTATTGTTTTATTAACTAAAAAAATATTGCATTTTTGACAGCTGTTTAGCAACTTTTCATTTACGTATTGCATTGATGTTATCTATATATATAAAAATCTCGTGTCACGGTGTTTGTGGTCGCACTCCTCCGAAACGGCTTGACCGATTTTTATGTATATTTGGTAGGTATGAGAATAGGTCGTAAAGTATATTTCATACCACTGGTGATTAGGGTGTCCCTATCCAGATTATATGGCAGAACAACGCGCCCCGGGTCAGCTAGTTACATATAAAGTTCTCCTAGTTTGCCTTTACCAGAACTTTAAAAAGTGTTCTGCAAAATAAGCAATATGTACAAAAACTTTTTATCTGACAATAAACTACATACATACATATATGACTATCTGCAAAATAAGCAATATATAAAACTTTTTATCTTTCAATAAACTACATACGTATATGAGAATCTGCAAAATAATAAATACATATGTATAAAAACTTTGAATCTGACAATAATTCTACTTATATGAGGATCTGCAAAATAAGCAATATGTACAAAACTTTTTATCTGACAATAAACTACATACATACATACATGAGAATCTGCAAAGTAAGCAATATGCACAAAAACTTTTTATCTGACAATAAAATACAGATACGAGAATCTTCACTATATAAATTAGATAGTATCACTTTTAGCGTCAATAAGATTGGAGACATTTCAATGATGATTATTTCTTACTAAATAGGTAAATTATTTACTTGTTATAAGTACATACATTATTTTGTAAATACAAAACTATGCAGACAGTTTAGGAGTAATTGCTTCAAGACAACCACTCTTTGGAAGAAAACAAATAAACCTTAGCCTTTATAGATTCAGACTTTATACTGATATGAAATAAGATGAATATAAATAGTTAAGGTTAAGATCATAAGAAAAATGAGTAAAAATAAGAAAGGAGTGTAAGAAGAATAAATGATGTGAAATTAATGGTAAAAGCAGTCGAGGACGCCTGAGGAAGACATGGAACGATCAAATTCTTGTGCCAGGCCATGTCAAGTCAGAATAACAGAACAGTATGTGTAATTTCTGATCAATCGTTATTCTATAGAATCCTAAATAATATGACATTTTCCCCGTATCTTTTACAAAAAATAGGTATTAGAGTTCCTGGTCGCAATGGCAGAAACTTATCCCTTTTTTATAACAGCCGCTCCAACACCAACTACTTTTCATACATCGAGCCTGCCACTATCATAACACACACCTCACATATACAGAAATCTTCAATATAACTTTCAACAAATTCAAAGCAACACTATTAGATAAATGTAATGCATCACAATACACCACTTAACATCCATATTTATATTTATTATATTATTAATCAGATTTCTTTTCCTAATTTGCAATACATTTACATATTCCCTAATTACATACATATCATCCTTATACTCCTATAAGATCATAAGCTTACCCTTTATTGTGTTTTTCTATATTTTATCATGCATATTCAAGTATTTAGCTTCTCCTAACTATTTTTTTCTTAGTTTTTCTTTATGTTTTAATTTAGCTTCTCTTAACTATTTTGTTGTTGTATTATGTTTTTCTTGTCTAGCTACTAAAAAAAAAAAAAATTATCAGCAAAACATGTTTTTAGGCTTACTGTTTTATTTCAGCACTCTTTCTTTTTTATGAATCTTTGTAAAGCCGTTTGTTTTCCAAATAAAGATATTAAGATATTATATTATTAAACTATATGAATGCAATACATGTCTCCTTATATACAAAATAATCTCGTACACACAAACACAGAATTCATTAAAACGTCTCAAGTACATAAACACTTTACACGACAACATGATAACATACATTTAAACACCATCCACACTAACTATGGTAAACAATCCATTGGTTACGAGGGGGGCAATTTATATAATTGCCTCCCAAATGACATTAAAAACGAAAATAAGTTGGGTAAATTTAAAAAAAAATTATTGATATTTATTCTTGATAAACAAAATAATGACACAGGATCAATAATGACATAATGATCTACGACATCTTGACATAGGATCATTAATGACATAATGATCTATATATGACACAGGGAATATACCCCAAGATTGGCTAAAATCCACCTTCGTGACATTACCTAAAAAACAATACCCTAAGAAGTGCAGTGACTATCGATTAATAAGCTTGATGAGTCATGTCCTTAAATTATTCCTTAAAATAATACATGCCAGGATACGCGATAAGTGCGAGCAGAACTTGGATGACACTCAGTTTGGCTTCAGAAATGCGTTTGATACGCGTGAAGCATTATTTTATGTCGACGTACTATTGCAAAAGTGTCGTGACCAAAGAAAGGAAGTCTTTGCCTGTTTTATTGACAACGAAAAGGCATTTGACAGGGTAAAACATGCTGACCTAATGAAAATGCTTGCGGATTGTAACGTTGACACCAAAGACCAGAATTTCATTAAAAACCTGTATTGGTTCCAAACAGCAGAAATAAGACATGGGAACGAGAGATCTAATGCAATCGCCATTCAGCGTGGAGTACGACAAGGCTGTATCCTGTCGCCACTCTTATTTAATCTCTATTCCAACTATGTCTTCAAAAGAGCCCTAAGTAATACCCAGAGCCCTAAGTAATACAAGATCAACGGAGTTGTCATTAATAACATAAGATATGCAGATGATACTGTATTACTAGCTGACGGTATCAGTGACCTCCAAGACCTATTAGATCTTGTTAATAATGCTGGTGAGCAACTAGGCCTAACAATCAACGTCAATAAAACTAAATGGATGACTTTTGGATGACTAGATCACTCTGGATCAATGATACAGTTAAACGGTTGTAATATCGAAAAGGTGGAGAGATTTGGAGACTCTTGACCCAGATATAGAGATTAGGTGCAGAATTGAAGCAGCAAGAACTGCATTCATAAAAATGAAATCCCTCCTCTGCAATGACAATATCAGCTTAAAACTAAGGCAGAGAATGCTAAAATGTTATGTGTGGTCGGTCTTGCTGTATGGTCGTGAAACATGGACCTTGAAAATAAATACCATGAACAGGTTAGAGGCTTTCGAAATGTGGCTTCACCGGAGAATGCTTAAGGTCCCATGGACCGACATGATCACCAACACAGAAATTCTCAGGCGGGCTAGAGCAGATAGAGAACTGCTTACATTAATTAAAATCAAGAAAATTTCATATCTGGGTCATATACTTCGAGGGGAGAAGTATCACTTGCTCCATTTAATATTGAAAGGCAAGATAGAGGGTCGCCGAGAGTGGACCGGTATTAGAAGTGTGGAGGAGCTATTCCCGGCAGCGCAAGACAGAGAGACCTTTTCAAGAGTGATCGCCAACGTCGGGGGGACCTGATAAGGCACACAAAGAAGAAGAAACAAAATAATGTAATAGAATAGCGCTGTATTGAAATATTAATTTATCTTAATGTGTATAATTATTTCTAGTTAAATTAGTGAAAATGTAATTTTCTTTTAAATGGAATAAAAAAAAAAAAAAAAATTATATGTAATTTTTCAAGAGTATGTGAAAGTAGGAGATTTTCAAACATTGTTGGGTTATTCGTAACCCGGGAATGTTTGTCGTTCTTTCTTAAAAAAAAAAAGTGTTGCAATTTTGGAGGCGGGTATGGGTACCGCCGCCGAGGGGAACCAATTAATGGATAACCAATACCTCTGCCATAGGTCAAACCAAGTGGTTCGCTACACTTGGTGATTTGGCAGGGGTGCCCGGGTTCATTGGGTGAGGTTGGTCAAGGTCTTGGTGGCCGATGTGTCTGTCCACCTACTGCATGGCAGGCCAGATCGAGAGACACTGGTTGAAGAAGTCTTTTGACCTCTCAACGCCTTGCACCGCAGTTGAAGGGATGGATTCATACCCACCCCTCATACCGATTTCCTTCCCAGAACTTCCTCTTCTTCCTTTCCTTAAAAGAAACCTCCACACAGCATCCACACGTATTTTTATCAGAAATTATTATCCTCAGGACGTCCTGTGTGAAGCTAATGTAAAAAATAATGTATAAATGTGAATGAATGAGTTGCGTGGCAGTCCATCCTCTCTGCCTACTCACGCGGAGATGATGAACTACATGATGGTTGATTAGTTCAGAAAGCAATTAGACTTACGCGTCGCTGTTATGGGTGGAGGCACGATGGCCCCGGCCAGCCGGAGCTGGTTCTGCAACGAAAAGTCAATGTTGTAGAACTCAATACCGGCGCCCTTCTGCATCTCCTGGGGCTTGGGCGGCATCATGAGATCGGGATTCTCCCTCAGGTCCAGCAGTTCCAGGTCAGTCAGAAGATGCACGGCATCCGGCAACGTGATCAGCTGATTGCAGCTGAGGTTCAGCCGCTTCAGGGAGCCGCATCTGGGGCAAGACCACAACACTAATTTTCGCACAAATGACCACAAAGCGTTCAACAGGACAACTATTATATTCATTTTCAAACTCTCACACGCCTTGATTGCCTGATGGTCATTTAACAACTGGTTTGACTCCACCATTTGTCATCACAACATTTAATCTCAAAATTGATTGAAAACTACGTTTTAAAAATAACACCATAATTAACAAACATTAATTTTAAAGTCTAATTTTTCATTGACAAATTTCTCAAAAAAACAGCACTTATTTGAACTCGACAAAAGTTCAATATATTTTTAAGAATGTATGTGTTACAAACTCAGTCTATTTTCCGAATGGAAATGAAGTGTGTTGAGGAGAATCAGATGAAAAAAGATTGAAGTGCTTGGATGGGCAGAGTTTCTCACAAGTGGAATGTGAAATTACAATCCATTATGCACACTCAATGATTGCCACTTATTATTATTATTATTTATGCAAAGCAGTACCACTTATCGCATGTTCACTTACTATGACAATAAAATGACTAGTAAATGTGTATTTTGTTTGTTACGAGCATGGGAAAAACAAGCACGCCGACAAAGGAAAAATAAACATCAAACAGTAATTACACTTTCAATTGCGTTGCGCGTTGTGCAACATTTAAAAAAAAACTCTCCAGTGTAACCAGAATACATTTAAGTTAAATAATTGTATCATCAAATCATTTGAAAAAAAACTAATTAAAAAAATTTTGAGAACATAGGTAGCTTATTTAACAGAACCTGTCAAATCGTTGCAACTAAAGAAAGTGTGGCCATGTATAGAAGTGTGCATAGCTCGTGGATGAGTTTATTTTCTATATTGACTCGAACTTCTGCAGCGTCCCCCAAATGCTAAAAATTTGAAAACGCCCCCCAGACTTCCAAAACGCCCACAAGGGGGCACTGGCGCCCTAGTAAAGAATCACTGTTTTAAATTAAAAATTCTAAATAATAAATTTAAAATGTTTCTTTTTAGGTTTTTGATTAAAACAATGTCTGTGTAATGCAATTTTTTCAGGAAAATTTTAAAATAATATCCGGGGGCCTACAGCCCGTTTTACTGGGTGTTATGGATTACCCCTTCGGCAGGGCCCACACCACAGGTTCAGCCTCTTAGTCAAGAGTCCCAACTGTCGGGAATCAGTGGGACTGTGGCATCCCAATTGGGGTACATTGTAAGGCTGAAAGGAAGTGAGGAAGGGAAAAGGAAGGTTGGGTCTAGTACCTATTTCCAAGCATGTACATTTGAAGTCATGAGATGATCTATAATTACCTGAACAACCCCTCCGGTACCATCTCCAGTTGGTTGTTGGCAGCCGAGAATACCTCCAGACATCCGAGTTTGCCAATTCCGGACGGGATGCCCTCAAAGTCCACCTTATTATCGTTCACGTACAGCCGCCTGAGGGCGGACAGCTTGCACAGCGAGTTGGGCAGCGCCGTTAGCTTATTACGAGACAGATTTAGGGTCTCCAACTTCTGCCACATGTCAATTGCTAAAACAAATAATAAAAGTTCATTGAATTCATGTATTTGAATACAGTCGATTCTGCTTAATATTTGGGACTTAACCCAAGAAACAGAAACCAAATAAAGGAACTACAGTGAAACCCTCTTAAGAAGTTTTCCAAGGGACCGGAAAAAACAAACTTCTTAAGCAGGAAAACCTTATATATGGGAAAAATTGGCCCAATATTGAGCCAAGGGACCGAAAAAACCAAACTTCTTAAGCCACGAAACGTCTTAAGAGAGAACTTCTTAAGAGGGTTTCACTGTATACTAATTTACTTTGGTAATCTGGGAGACCATTTCGGTTATCTGGGACGCCATTTTGGTTATCTGGGACACCGTTTCGGTTTTCTGGGACACCTTTTTGGTTATCTGGAAGACCATTTAGTTTATCTGGGACACCATTTCAGTTACCTGGGACACCATTTTTGTTATCTGTTACACCATTTCAGTTATCTGGGACACCATTTCGGTTATCTAGGACACCATTTTGGTTATCTGGGACATCATTTCGGTTATTTGGGACACCACTCCGTTTAATTGGAACAAATTTCAAAGTCAATGCAGAACGTGTCTTAGTAAACAAATTTTATTTAAGAAGTGCGATGAGGAAAAGGGAAGCCATTTTTTAATACTTTCTTCTCCTTATTTAATATGGTGGGGGTCAGGGAGGAACATCTAAGTCTGAAAGTCAGTCTAGGGCCTCAGGACCTTATCAATTCCGCCAGGAAATGAATGAAATTAAAACACTTACCGCCAGAAAGTTCTGTGATTTCATTTTCGCTAAGATTTAACCTCTTCAGGTTGGCCAGTAAGTAAAGTGCGTCGGGGACCTTAGGTAGAGAATTCTGCGACAGATCCAAGTCTGACAGGTTTGAGAGTGATTCCAGCGATGAGGGGACATTGGCCAATGTTCTCTGCGTGTTCCGCATGTGAAGAGTCTCCAAGTTCAGAAGTGAGGGCAATTGTCTGCAAAAAATTTAAATTTTGTAGCAATTACTTAGAGCATAAATAATTATTAGGACTAAGTACCTTTTAAAGATCATTAAAGATTATAATGATAATATTATAATTTAAAAACAGATGAGGCAAAAAATGACAACATTGTGTGAGTCAGAAGCCTCGATAATATACACGAAATAAAAATAAAAAAATATTATTTAATCCTTTTTATATAAAACAGATACTTTGTGATGTGACATTATAATTTAAGAGGAAATAACCAGACAAAACCGGAAACGTGTAATTTTTAAATCCAATTTTAGACGTATTGACTCTTTTCCAAAAAAAATTATAAATTGATTTCGAAAGATTGTTCTTTTATCTAGTAAAGCTATGTTTTAAATTTTGAGAAAACATGTTTATTTTTAGTACAATAAGGTTATACCGTAGGTCGTTGGCAGATTTGTTAAAATTTCAAACAAAATCTTGTATTACACAACACACATTTCAAATCTTATAATCATGCAGTAAAATAAATCAATAAATTATCTGGGAAAGCTATGTTTCTTGATTTTGAAAATTTTAATTTAAGTTTAAATAAAATCATTTAAAAAAAGATCAGCACACGTGTTTTGTGACGAAAATACTTCAGTTTGTCTATTTATTTACGGTCTTACAAACTAATATACATATATATATTTAATATTTTTTTACATTCTTATTTTGCTTAGAAATTATTGAAAAATTATAAATACTTGTGATAATTACAAAAAGTACATAATTTTAACAGTTTTATTATCACGCCTTTCAGAATTTTTGAATATACGTATAAATTAAAGCAAATTTTGAATGAAATAAAATCGATATTTAGTTATTATTTTAAAAAGCTGGTACGGAGAATTATTAATCTTTCTCATTGGAACCGCCCTGTACAATCGTAAGAACATCTTTCGACAAAATACGAATTCTCGGCCGCTGGCTGGTTAATGTCTCTTAAAATAAAGCAATAACTTTTATTGTTTACACCTAATCATTAGATCACTACAAACCTTGGCTTTGTTAGGGCAGCATAATATTCTACTAATATCTACTACAACGTGTGTTACAAATATAATATGTCATTACAGTGGGTTACAAAAAATGGGCTGAGCTCCAGCGGATTGTTTTATTTTAAACTAGTGAGTTCCCGGCAAGCATTGCAATGTCACTTAAATAAAGAAATTGTTTCTCCCTGCGTGTCGTTTCCCATTCGTCCCCCTTTCCCCTCCACCTACTCCGCCTTCCCCCGCTAAACCTGCAACCACCCCTCCCACATTTCCCTTCAACCTTCCCCGCCTTCCCCCCGTACCCTCTCTTTCCCTCCCTGCTACTAAACTACATGAAATACGCTCATTTTTCAAACAACTCGCGCGCCACCAATTGCAAATTTTTAATACAAATTTCATAATGCCAGAGCTCACCAGATAGAAACCTACGCGGGCATGCGCACAACAACTCACCAAAGTTTCATCGCAATTGGGAAAGCATAAAGGACAAACAAATAAACGTCCATTTTTATATGATTATTAATACAATCAATAGTCATATTATTTCTCTAAATGTTGACAACTCGTGACCTGCCTCAAGGATGCAAGCCAAAAATTCGTGACATTTTCCAATAGAGAAGTCCAGTCCATTTTTTTATGAAAAATGACCTTCTAACTTAAATTACTGCATATTTTTTTTTTTTTAGAGTTAGTTTTAATAGTTAAAATAATTTTCAAAGTTTTAACTTTTGGAGATCCCTCGAAAACACACATATCTATGGTGAATTTTGTGACGTCATCTACTAAAATAACGATTCACTATTTTATGATTTTTATGTTGGTTTTCTTGAATCTCACATAGATTTGCGCATCTTGTTTATTATAACGCGTTGATTGGCTAATGGCTTATTTATTGCAAATGGCGAAATCAAATTCTTTGCAAAACAATGAATGACGTTGATGAATTTTACTTGCAGTTTTATGTTTTTGATGATAATTTTCGTTTAAATGATTAATTCACTGTGATATATATTAGTGTAATTCAGCATAAGTACCAATGCTGCCTTTACTTTTTTTCAGTTTTAGTCCTTAAATAATGTTTTGTTGGTGATTTAGTTTCGTTCGGTTTTTAGGTTACTGACATTACATAATCAAAGGTTACTTCTCTATAATTTTTATGATTTTTCCGCGTGAATTTAACCCTCCCGTTTCTGAAAGGGGTTCTCAAAATTTCTAAATTTACTATTCTCCATGTAGAATTTTTAATAGAGACTTTACGACTTCGATATTTTTTGTATTCCTACAAAACCGATAAACACATATTCGGTCATTAAAAAAAAATAAAAATTGTCCTTGATAAAAGCGTAAAAAAATATTTTGTTAATGTGTAGGTATCATTCCTTGCCGCATATGATATTTCTTGCTCACTGGAACCAAATCCACGATAAAATAAACTATGAGAAATACTCCATCTCTCTCCCGCATTAGTTCGCTTATGGATATGTTTCCCCTGTTCCTTTCGCACCTCGGCAATTTACGGCATCTCGTTCCCACGCACTACATCTAAAGCTGCATAAGGGTGTAAGGACATAGTGTCATTTGCTAAGGCAAGATTTGTCTATGGCAATCGTAGTAAACAACACAAGTAATAATTGCTCTTTAATTTTAGCAAATATAAGTGATAAAACCGAAGAAAGTCTTTAAAAAGTGCACAAATCGATTCTGATTTTCACCTTCACTATCTACCAGCAATACAGTTCTGTGTTCTTGTTTATCCAGTGCTCAAACGTTAATTAAAAAATAACTTCAAAATCAATCACACTGACAGAAGCAAAGGGCCAACTTTACACAAGCAGGCCGAACACGCAAAATGACCAGATCAACTCAAGTTATGGATGTGTTAACTGAAATGAAGCAAGAATTTAAAGAGCTACGAAAAGATTTCACGGACTTTAAGGCTACAATTGATTATTGTGCAAACAAAATCGACGACTTTTCCAAGCAAATTCATGAAATGGATAAAAAAATGAAAAAAGTTGAAAGAAAACGATATTTTTGTTATCAAGAGTGCCCTACGAGAAGTGCAGAAAAAATTAAACGATATTGAACATACAAATAAGTCATGCAACATCGAAATTCGAGGAATCCCAGAAAAAAATAATGAAAATCTACTGGAAATCATAGATGAAATTGGAGCAACCGTCAAACTCGACCGCGCTGATCTAGAAGTTAACAATTTCTACAGAATTCGGCGGGACCCGAAAATTCCTAATGACGTGCCTCCCTATGAACGAGTACGCCCAATAATTGTGAAATTCAATAAACAACTAAAACGAGACAATTTCCTTGCGGCCGTCAAAACATTCAACATAAAACACAAACTCAAAGAAGACAAACTAAACACCACCCATTTGAAGAAGTTCTCAACTCAAAAAAAGGAGCCCATTTTCATCAGTGAACACCTTACAACACACGAAAAGAATATACTTCGGCTTACGAAAAGATTCGCAAAAGATCATCAGTTCGCTTTTGTGTGGACAAGAAACGGGCGATGCTTCCTCAGGAAGTCTTTTACCTCCAAGATTATAGTGATTTCCCATGAAGATCAGCTAACGCTGGAATTACTGAATAAACAGCCCGATTTAAATCAACAAACTGCTGAAAGGAACACTGATTGATAATTTTGCCTACACGATAATCATTTATAATAAATACCCAATCTATAATGATAAAATGCCTTTATATGAATATCAGGGGAATGAGGACCAAAATTGATGAAATATACGAAAACATCCTTATCAACGACTACGATTTAGTAAGTCTAACGGAAACATGGCTGAAGGAATCTATCTATGACCAGGAATTAGTGGACAGCCGTTATGAAGTATTTCGGAGGGATAGAATACACAAGACAAAAAAAGACGGAGGAGGAGTCATGGTTGCTGTATCAAAAAAACTAGAGGCGAAGAGGATGGCGCACTGGGAATGTCAAGCAGAAGACTTGTGGATCCAACTCAATATAAATCTTAATAACAGGAGTGTCAAACTAAATATTTGCACAGTATATCTACCACCATCTGAAGAAGAATCCATTATAAGCTCATTTTTAAGCAATCTTCGGAATGTCTACCTAACAACACCAAACCAACACATTTTAATATTTGGCGATTTCAATAAGTCTAACATTCATTGGATTCCCGATGAAATAAATAATCTATTACCTTTCACCTCAAACACAAACACAATCACCACTGACATCATCGATACACTGTCATTCTGTAATCTCAAACAATTTAACGGAGTAGCTAATCACCAATCCAAAATATTGGATCTCATTTTGTCGGACAAACAAGATATATCAGTAACTCACTCTTCATTTCCACTAAGCAAAGAAGATCCATATCACCCTGCTCTAGAAATTAATTTTCTTTTCAATTTCCTACCAAATCTAGAAACCTGCAACATCTCAAGACCAAACTTTTATAAAGCCGACTATGACTCAATCAATGCCTTGCTTTGTGAGATTGATTGGGAATTCATCAATCAGGGCAAAATAGATCAATCTGTCGATCAGTTTTACAGTATACTCTACCAGATTATCTCTTCTCACGTTCCCATTAGAATGAATAAAAAACACTTCCCTAAGTGGTATTCACAAGATCTCATTCGTTTGATAAAAGAAAAAAACAAATTTCACAAAAAATATAAAAAATATGGCAATGAACTAGATCATTTATCATACAAATTAATTAGAACCAGAACTAAAAATTTAATTAAAGTTTGTTACCATAAACACTTAGACTTGATCAAACAAAACTTAAAAGCTAACCCAAAAGATTTCTGGAAATTCGCAAAAAGTAAGTATAAAAACACAACTGACATACCAAAAGAGATGCACTTAAATGACGAAAAGACTACCAAAGGCCAAGTTATCTGCGAGCTCTTTTCTAGGCATTTCCAATCAGTTTACAAACCACCCAATGAAAACTATTTTCCACAATTCCCTGAAGACTTCTGTAATGAAAGCCTCGGTACGATCAATATTTCGCCTACAACGGTTTTAATCAAATGTAAAAATTTGAAAACTAATAAGGGATCAGGTCCTGATGGTATTCCTCCCATTTTTTTCAAAACATGCAGAGATTTCCTTGCCAGACCACTCAGCCTACTTTTCAACAAATCACTACAAGACGGTATTTTTCCAGTCAAATGGAAAACGGCTTTTTTAACTCCCATTTTTAAGAAAGGTTGTAAGAGCGATATAAAAAATTATAGACCCATTTCTAAACTTGACTGTGTGGGAAAGTTATTCGAGTCAATAATATATGACTGTCTACTAGCTCACGTAAGTAAATACATTATCGTTGAGCAACATGGATTCTTCCCCCAGCGTTCCACAACCACAAACCTTCTTGTATACTCCCAATTCATCCGCGATAGCATCGAAAAGCATTTACAAGTAGATGCTATCTACACGGATTTTTGTAAAGCATTTGACCAGTTAAATCAAGCACTACTTATCAAGAAGCTAGAAATGTTTGGCATTAGTGGAAATACTCTGAAGTGGTTTGAGAGTTACATTACTGAAAGAAAACTACAAGTAGTGGTAGGGGGATACTCAGCTGACCTTTTTACTGTAACATCGGGAATTCCGCAGGGCTCTCATCTTGGACCCCTGCTATTTTTAATTTTTATTAACGATATAGTTTTAAGAATAAAATTTTCAAAATACCTCCTGTTTGCCGACGACCTAAAACTGTACAAAAAAATCAAATCACTGGAAGATTGCATCGATTTGCAAAAAGACCTATCATCACTACACGAATGGTGCACACTAAATGATTTGTATTTTAATAATAACAAATGTGCTGTAATTTCCTTCACAAAGAACAGAAACAAATTTTCAAACGCATATCACATTAACAATATCGTTTTATCAAACATAACTTCAATTAAAGACTTAGGCGTGATATTTGACTCTTCACTTAGCTTCAATAAACATGTAGATACAATTTCAAAAAGTGCATCACAAATATTAGGATTAACTCTTAGAATCACAAATTGCTTTAAAAGTGCAGAATTAACATTAACATTATATAAATCAATTGTGCGAAGTATTCTCGAATACGGATCCACTATTTGGTCTCCCAATTATGAGATTCACAATTATAGAATCGAATCCATACAAAGAAAATTAACCCGTGTTATTGCATATCGCGAAGGTTTATCTGATCAATTTGGAACGTATAACGACCGAATTCTACACTATAAACTACACTCTCTGACAGGAAGACGGAAACTTTCCGATTTATTGCTTCTGTACAAAATTATACATGCATCAGTTGATACACCAAACATTTTATCCCAAATTAACATCAACACACCATCAAGAAATTCAACAAGGAGGTTGCAAGATATTTTCCATATATCTACCTACCACACAAATACAGGATATTTCTCCCCTTTACCACGAACATTAAGACATTATAACACTATACACCGCTCTAATAATGAAATTGACATTTTTAATAACCCATTCAAACACTTCAAAAAACATATTTTACCATCAATCGTATAAAGCTGATATTGTGATGAAGCCCTTTATTCAAAGACGTGTAATATTGTACCTACTAAATCCAGGTGCCATTAATAAATTGTTGGTGATTCTTTTGTATTCTACATTTAACTATTATTGTTTGTTATTCAGTTTTGCATATTTAAGAGTAACAAATTATTTTTAATACTACTTTTGTTGTAATTTAAATCATCCATGTATGTAATTTTTTGGGCATAATTGCCTGTTTTATGTACTTAAATAAAAATAAAATAAAAATAAAATAAGGCGTCGCCAGTGTGGCTGACCCGACCAGCTGTGTTATTGGGGATTATATACAGTGCGTGCCGAAACACTGCAGCAGACGTTAAAAAAATAAGTTCAATAATTAAAAATTTGAAGTGCGATTTTTGTGGTAAATTGTGTCATTCTTGTGATATTGCGTTTCAATAACTGTGTTCATAATGACAAGAAGGGGTCTAACTGATGAAGAATTATTAAAATTTCTCGAAGATGACAGTGACATTTGTGAAAGTGATAATGATAGTGATTTGGATTTTGAGACAAAAGATCAAGACGATCTTTCTGACGTGGAGGACCACGTTGAGGTCCAGGAGGAGTCAGAATCTGACGAAGAAATCGGAGAAGACGAAAACACAACAACATTTGCGGCTAGTGAAGTTTTCATGACCTCGAAATCTTTTATGTGTTACTTTGCCCCTCTTGTACCTTGCTAAATAACTGTTTTAGAAGATGATTTAAATCAATAATTAATATGTATTTTTATTATTTTATGCTGAATTTCAATAAATGATTAAATTGTTAAGTTTTTTTAATGTTATTGTTGTAATGAATCTGTTTATTTTCTTATGAGTGTAAATCAATTATCATATTAAAAAAATCTTAATTTTGTTGATAATATTATTTTTGTTATTTTGGAACCACCCAGTTATTTGCGACCGCGCCAGCATGCCGGCCGGCAGGTACCAAAATACCGACTAGGAAACAAGTCAAAGCCGTCGCGGCCAGAGCGTTCGCTGATGAATGATTTTGTATGAAATTAACTGAATAGGTTTTATATTATGAAATTAACTATATTATGATAATTATTTAACGTAAATACATTAAACGTGTAAGCCATAAGAGTAATTTGCCATCAAACTTATAAATAGATGGTAAAAGTGGGATTGAAATGATGAAATCCCTGGGGTTGTGGCTCGACCCCTCATAGTACCCAACGTTTCGTTTTGCATCTTGGCATGCCGAAGGAATAAAACTTCCATAAAAGTAATATTATTTAATAATGTAAAAGCCTTATGCATGTGTAAATAAATACAAATTCGAGAAATCAACGCATTAATTGCGTAAAACCGAGTCCAAGATGTCGGATTTTTTCAGTTATTTTTTCGGAATTATTATAATATTTTTTTATCGTTTTTAATTGTATGAACGAGATAAAAAGTGAAGTGACAGTTTTATTCCAAATTCATAAAGTAAGAGGACTGTATTTTTTAAATTTTGAATTTTCCTAATTTTTTCAACCATTTAATAGAATATGTTTACAGTCGGCTGTTTTTTTTAAATTTTTTCATTTTGAAACTTAAAATACTGCATTTTTCAAACACAATCGTATATGTCAGATACAAAAATCTAAAAGGCAATTCTATCAACTTTCTATAAAGGTATATGCTTTTACGACATCTTCAAAAATAAGAAATATATAGAACATTCGCTTGTGTCATACCTAAATTCCTATATAAATGACCCAAATGAATTACAGTGAATCATCAGTGAATCTTCCATCGTGACGTCACCATGACAGCATTACACAGCATACCAACTATTATTGTTTTTTTAAATGGGATAAACATATTAAAAAAACCTGTAAAAGACTCGGATCAATTGCTGGCAGAATGTATACATTGAATTTTTTCTTACCCATTGAAACACTAAAAATAATTTATATGTCACTGGCAGAATCCATTATAAGATATGGATTAACAATATGGGGAAATACTTCTGTAACAAATCTGAAACAAGTCCAAATTGTACAAAACGCCATTGTAAAATTATTAGTTGTTCCGAATATTTTCAAACAGAGACATGATACACCATTACTGTTTCAGAGTGCTAAAATTTTACCTGTTAAGGCAATACTATGACACAAAATCATAATTCAGTATATATTTACCCAGCAGCATAAAGAGAAATTAGAACATAAATACAGCACTAGATTCACGCGCAACGACGGGTTAATAGTTCCGAAATTTAATAATAAGTACGGACAGAGAACGTTTGAATACAACATACCGAAAATATTTAATTTATTACCTGATAGTATAAAGCAATGTAATTCTATGAATAAGGTTAAATATATGCTGAAAAATTGGCTATCGGAAAAAAAATATTTGTACTTAGATTGATTTGTATGAATAATGTTGAATTTGTAGATATAAGATGTAAAATTATAACACTTAAAATTGATATGTAACTTAATTATAAGCACCTGCTGACAGGCCAATTCAATTGGCTTAGCAGGACTTGTTTGTGATAAAAAAAAAATATATATATGTATATATAAATAAATAAAAAATAAAATAAAAAAAATAAAAAACTGAACGCTGTGTTTTAACGAGAATATTAAAAATGCACTTTTTAATATTTTTTTAAAAACTGTACGTTTAATATTATTAAATAAAAGTTATATATTCAGAATCAGCGTTTATTGGTCTATATGAACATATTTTTTTAAAGCCATAATTGTTCCTTATTGTCCGCACTATGGCTAGGAACTCTTCGCGTTCTATAAATCCATCTGATTTTTAGCTTCAAATATAAATAAAATGTTTATAAGTGAAGTGTGATTCATTCTATATTTATGAAATTCTAGTAGGAAAACCACCCATAAAATATATATTCAGAAATAGCTATCAAAGAGAAATCTAAGATAACAATAATATGGCGTTATTATCAATGAACATTTTAAATCTAAGATAACACTATGGCATTATTATCAGTGAATTTTTTTAAGCCTACTAACAAGCTGATATTGCAACATTCTACCTGCAAGTTGATGGCAGCAAAATCCCTTTGAACCTAAATTGATCAAAGTAATAATATGTACTTGGCTATACATAATTTAGTGAAATATCGCTTATTAGGTGCTTAACTCTTTAAAAGCGTGACGTTTGGATGCTAGGTGTCCTAGAAAACGTCATTTTTATATTGATAAGTATTGGAATGACAACCCAACTGCTGTATGCTCCGCGTAAAACGGAATAACAAAGCTAGAAACTAATCAGAGGGACAGCCAGGGAAAATGGATAGCCACACAACTCTGTCTTGCCTTGTTCTTGTTGATAATTTAATAAAGCCTCGATTACATTGAGCGAGTTTACAAACTACTAGCCGGCAAGTTTAAAAATGGGTGAATCGGCGAGTGCGATTGTGATGATTATGCATAAAACTTTCCACAAGCTTAACAGCGAACTAGCTAGCGAGCTGAGCGAGCTAAAATAACGACTCCCGCGCAAACTAATTCTGTCGACATTTTGTAGAAAACTGAGATATTCACAGCTAGCTCACCGCTATTAGCTACTTGCCGGCTAGTAGCTTTGTAAACTTACTCAATTTAATCGAGGCTTAACAGATTGTATAACGAATAATCCAGATCAAGCAGTAGTTCGACAGTTACGAAATCAGCTGTTGGCGGGCCGCCATCTTGCCATCCGCCGCCCACACTAGCGAGTAGCGAGCAAAGTAGCCCCCCCTTTCAACTTTTTTCATAAATTGTTCACAATCTGTTAGTTAGCTAGTAATATGATTACACTGAGCGAGTTTACTAGCAGATAGTGAATACGCCGGCTAGTAGCTTGTAAACTCGCTCAATGTAATCGAGGCTTTACATGTAAGTAAATCAGATTACTTACCTCAGTTGAAATAATCCAAGTGGGTTATCATTCAATATCAAAGTTTGCAGATTGGCGAGCCGTCTGGTCTGCGGAGGGAGAGTTTCCAGTTCATTGTGGGAGAGATCCAGGAACAGAAGGTCCGTTAGCTGAATGAACAGTGTCGGAGGGATACTATCAATACTGGAAACAATATTCAAACATCGGTAAAAAATATATTATAGGACGTCTGTTTTCTGAAGCAACCAAAACTCATGCATTCTGATACCATTAAATTTGTACAGATTCTATTGAATAGTTTTAATTTGAAATTCGGATGAAACAGAAATACGTCACTAAAATTCATTATTTGGCGGGTCTTCGGTTCTAATATAATGCAGTAAATTCCGAATCAGAATCAGTAAATTCAGAAACCGATAGCGCAGCGGGTAAGGCGCTTGACTACTCTCAGCGGCCAGAGAGACAGACATCAAGCGAATGGAGGTTCGAATCCTAAGAAATCCAAAAAAAATAAACATTTTTGTTTTTGTGAAATAAATATCCAATCTTCAAACCACTTTAAAATAAATAGGCAAAAGAAATGAAAGCGACATCTAGCGACTTTCTAGTTTCACTTCTACCACTTGTGAATTGTACACTCAGATTTTTTTTCTGTGAAAATCTCTAGAACAAACGATGCAACTATTTTTAGGTCTCAACATCGTTTACATCATAACCTAAGGATTTGCTAATATTATCTTAATTTAATTAAATATTTTAATTTGAAGTTTTACTCATAAAGTTAAAAATAAAAAAAATAAATAACCTAAGGAGTTTAGAAATACTCTTTTAAGGAAAAAAAAAATAAGACAAGATATTGTAATTTAAAAGCGAAATTTTTTTTTAATTTTCAGGTCGGGGAGTTTCAAACTCTTTATTTTAGACCTTCGAATTGATGATTTGCGCCATCTCAAATTTTTTACATTTGAATAATCCCCATTGAAAGCATATTATCGACTCTTTTCAGTATTTAATTAAATTGTACTCGTCTGACAAGGACAGCCACAAGTTGGGTAAAGCCAGCTAGTACATAAATAGAAGTTGGTATTATTTGTTATATTTTTCATTCCACAGTTCCTATAATGTGATTATGCATATACAAATATGGAATGCTAAAGCCCTACCATATTGAAAGTTGAATGCAGCCTTAAAGAGTTACATAAACACATATTAAACAATTTCAATAGATTTACCTTTTAAGTACCATTATGACTAACCCCTAGAGCCTAAACAAGTTGACTTGCCGACTATATAAATTAATATTCTCCGCAAAAGAAATTTGCATTAAAACCAGAATAATAAATTAACGCTAATTTTATCTACATCGAGCTGATAGTGATGGAAGTGCAATAAAAAATCTGTGGTTATTTTGTTTTGCTTTTCAGCTGATCCAAAACTGAAACAGGATGAGAATCAACGTTTAACGGGGACTGTTTAAATATCAAAATGGCACTGATTGTTGATTTGACGGTCTTCAAATGTGAGGGATTGAAACATCCAAACCTAAGAGGTTTGCAACAAAATCCATTTATATAAAGAATTATGTCTGTGGCAGACAGGCGGAAACCGAGCGGCCGGCTTGGATATGATTTTCATACAAATCTGCAGTTTTATTCTGAGATTGATAAAACTTTGCACACTTGACCTTCAAAACAAGAGGCGGGGGGGGGGGGGGGGGCGGGTTACTGT
This sequence comes from Limnephilus lunatus, assembly GCA_917563855.2. Classification (NCBI taxonomy): domain Eukaryota; kingdom Metazoa; phylum Arthropoda; class Insecta; order Trichoptera; family Limnephilidae; genus Limnephilus; species Limnephilus lunatus. The sequence goes on from OU830599.1 coordinate 5,828,738, forward strand.
CTATATCTGAATTTAAAAAAACCCTGCATAAAGCACGGCAATGTATAAGGATGAAATCAAAATTAAAACACATGTTTCACATGATGCTTATGTTTCTTATGTTACAAGCTTGTTGAAGTGACACTTCTTTAGCACCGTTGTAATTTGAAAAACGATGAAACGAAAAATAGCGACACTAAAAAGAGACAAACGGATACATCAATATGATTTAGCATGCGAGAGAATGGGATAGTATAATCGTTCTCCTCTTTGTGCGGTGCTTCGTAGACTTCTGAGTTTTCTGAAGGTTTCACTTCTACCACGTGTGAATTGTACACTCTAATTTTTATGTTTTATATGTTACAAGTTTGTTATGTTATAGGTGATTGTGGATTTGATGAGATCAGAATAAAACCTACGTATTATAGCTGAGATTGAGCACCAGCAAGGATTTAGCCTTGTCCAACCCGTCCGGCACGTCTTTCAGCCGGTTATGGGAGAGGTCGAGAGTGGTGAGCTCCTCCAGGCGGAACAGGTCGGCCGGCAGCCCCGAGCTCTTCACCTTGTTGTGACGGATGTTCAGAGACCTCAGACAATGCAGCTCCGTTATCTCCCCGTACAACTTTTCTAGATTATTTCTCTTCAGTGACAAATTTTCCTGCACATAATGAAACCATTTGTAAAATACTTTCACTCCAGATATGCGCATGCGATATCAAAATGTGCTGCAATAGAGGGGAGGAATGCAGAATACGCCAATGTCTGGGAATTTAATAAAAATGCACTTTCTAGATGAGAAAAGTGTGTAGAAACTCATTAAAAAAAGAATTAATGTGCGGAAAGCAAAATTGAGGGAGATACAGCCGATCAAAGTTTAATAAAATTTCACTTTGCGAACCGATACTATGACAGCCCGCCCGCCATCGTTGTCACTGTTATGTTGGTATCCCAGACCTGATACAAGCAAGAGCCTAGATACGATTGTAGCCGACTTCGGGCTTGTGTATGTTAACCCAGCGCCGGATCTGCCCGCCCCCCCCCCCCCCCATAACCTAACCTAACCTAACCTAACCTAACCGAACCTAACCTAACCTTTCTAGCGGGCTTGTGTATGTTATCTTTACATTAAAAAACAGCCTACGTTTTTAAATGGTTTATCTGGCGGGATTCTCCATTCCAGTGCCTATTTACATTATATTATTAATTCTGTTTTTCATAATTACGCGCCTTATAATTAACCCCACGAAGTCGGCTACAATCGTATCTAGGCTCTTGTTTGTATCAGGTCTGGGATACCAACATAACAGTGACAACGATGGCGGGCGGGCTGTCATAGTATCAGTTCGCGAAGTGAAATTTTACAAAACTTTGATCGGCTGTATCTCCCTCAATTTTGCTTTCCGCACATTAATTCTTTTTTTAATGAGTTTCTACACACTTTTCTCATCTAGAAAGTGCATTTTTATTAAATTCCCTGACATTGGCGTATTCTGCATTTCACCCCAATAGAGGTGCTTGCCTTGCTCCATAAGATTGTATGCCTTATCGGCGTTACACACACATTCTTCACTTCTTCTACATCAAAGTACTTTTAAACATACTCTAATTTAGGTTTGATTTAATTCAAACGTTATGTAAATAAGATGATAAATAAGTCCATCCTCCTCTCTGTTTATATTTTTACCATTTTATACTATGTTTTAGATAGATTTCTGGAATATATGAAAATAAATTGTGCAATTCCTGTATTTTGTTTTACTAACCAATTTAACCAATTTTCCCATTTGCTCCGGAATCTCTGATAGATTGGTTTTATCCAATTTTAGCCACTGGACACCGGTCATGAGGCGCATAGCGTTAGGAAATTTTCCATCCTGAAATATCAAGAATAATAATAACTTCAAACTTCACCTAGGTAGATATATAAATATTTAATATATTCTGGTTTGTTATCGAAACTGTCAAACCCATGCAGGTTATTTATTATTAAACAGGTTCTAAAAATCTTAACACACGAGTTAAATCAATACAAATTTAATATATATTTGCGTAGAAAGGAAATAAAAACAAATCACACATAATTATTTTTCTCTGTTTACAAATGAAAATGACGAATTGCAGTGACATTGTTCAGCAACATGACGTTTCGTGCTCATTGACAGTCACGCAATGAAAGCCGTATAATTTTATTTTAATTAGATTTATATTGTGGTTTAAAAATCGCTTATTATAAATAAGATAAACTCACGCTGAAATCATTATTTGTAAAATCTACTCCCCGCACAAAAGGCAACACCCCCGTGTTAGCCATGTTCATATATACCATAGAAAAACAAAAATGCAGCAGAGCAGCTGAAAATCAAATTGCCCATAGAAAAACAACATAGAATAGAAATATTATAAAAGTGACAGATCAGAAGGTACCTACTGACACACTTGCTCATTTAACAAGCCGGCTTATGAGAGAACATGCTCATCAACTGTAATAATAATAATTTTAGATAATTCTTAATAAAAACATATAATAAAAATACAAAGTAAATGGATTAAAATTTGATATGTATAATTGAACATAAATACAAAACGTGATTTCCAGTAATTATAATTATTGAGGGTTGAGAGAGGGGTGGGAGGGTAGGTCTATTTTTATATCCATTTTTCGTATTACAAAAATAACAAACACGGGAGGCGGGTATGGGTACCGCCGCCCCGGGAACCATTTATTCGATAACAAACACCTCTGCCATAGGTCACCCCAAGTAGATCGCTACGTTTGGTGGCTTAGCAGGGGTGCCTGGGTTCATGGGGTGAGGTTTGTCCAGGTCTTGGCAGCGGATGCGTCTGCCCGCCAGCTGCATGGCAGGCCGGATCTGGAGAGATTGGTTGAGGGAGTCCCTTTGACTTCTCCAGCCTTACTCTCTCGGAACATCGCCTTGCACCGCACTGGGAGGGATGGATTAATATGTCCACAGCATCCTCAAAGATGACATAGGCCCTGAGGGGAAATTATTTCCTATTGTGGAGCTAATGTAAAAAAAACACATTCTCAGAAATTCTCTAGCCGTTTCACTATTTGAGTACATACTCATCCTGATGTCGTGTCCTACCCAACACTACCACAGTCCGTCAAGAGAAACTTAAGAAAATGAGACTGAAATTATACAAATATTTTGGAAAATGGGCAGGTGATATGGAATCGAAGTAGAAGGCCACAGAAGGCCCAGATGGCGCAGGTGTGGTTGACGGTCATTTGCATGATACGACAGCTGTGTGATAGGCTAAAGATATGGTTGGTAAATATGATGGCTGGAGTATCAGAGATATTAAAAAAATAATGCATGTTTATAACCCAAATATATTTCAGATTGTTTTCCTATAAACGTATCTCCGGTCAGTGGCTGAGTTGGTATCGCGTTTGGATCCCATCCAGGCGTTGCATGTTCAATTCCTCGGCTGGCTAAGTCCTCCATAACAACACAAGCAACATTTTCTGCTTGCTGTGATGATAGTAGGGGATTTAAAAATATTATCAGGTTATTTGTAACACGGAAATATTTATTTTTAAAAAACAAAAAAATCTACCTATGAATCTATCCATCCCATTGCGGTGCATGTATTGAGAGAGTCCAACTGGAGAAGTCAAAGCGACTCCCTCAATCAAACTCTCCCGATTTGGCCCATTATGCAGCTGGTAGCAGGCACATCCCTCGTCAAGTCCTAAACAAACCTCCCCATGAACCCGGGCACCCCTAAGTCACCAAATGTGGCGAACGACTTGGGGTGACCTATGGCAGAGTTGTAGGTTATCCAATAAATGGTTCCCGAGGTTCCACATCTGCCTCCCAAATTGATGATGCAGTGAAGAATAGATTCACCAGTTTCCCTTTTGTACTGCGAGTTTCTGGACCCCGTAGATGACACATATCCCACTTGGGGATGCCATAGTATCACTAGCTCAATATGGTTGGGCGCAGTCAGGACCATTGTGCGATACTTACATTTAATTTTTTTTTTTTTAAATGCATATTTCCGATTTTTAAAGTCGAGTTTACTATTTAGTACTCGAACCATTGACGTGTAATATGATGGTCAATGACTCGAACCTATGAATAGTAGGATGACCGGAACACTCAGAATGAACACCACCTTTGAAAAGTCAATTGATAACAAAAATACATAAAAAAAAGGTTGCATTAGATTAGGTTATGCTATTTTTTGATAATTTTTTTTTAATAGCTTTTAACGACTTTTCAGAGAGTAATTGAGTTGAGTTGATTCTGAATTTTCGTGGAACCGAACAGTAGCTTATAAGTTTTGATATAAGCTCTGATAAGTAATTCGAGTTTTCTTCCTGTTGCGAGTATTTATTTGTTTATTTATTAATATACATCATCCTTTGAATATGCCATCAAGAGGAAGGTGAAATACATAGAAACTATAATATGTGTAAAATACCCACAAAATGTAAGCAAAATTTAACAAAAATATATATATATATATTAGTAAGTTAAGTATTTAACCTACATAAGCTGGCATAGGGAAAAAGATATATCACACAAGAAACATAATGCGAGCAAAAATATTAAAATAAAGCATGAAATAAAAAAATCAACACAGAGAGTCTACAGTCTCTCGTGTCTAGGATGAACGAAGTATTGAATAATGGGTTAATGATGAATGTAAGTAAGTCTAAAGTCATGGTATTTGAAATAGAGAGTACGAAAACAGTGTCCAATATTGTTGAATGATAAATATTGGTGAATGATGAATACTTGGAGCAAGTGGATGAGTTTGTATGTATGGGAAGTGTGTTTACAAGAGATGGGAAGGCTGATAAGGTGATAAGAGATATTGAAAAAAGGGTAAATGCAGGTAACTCCATCAATGGAGAACTGAACGCATCAAAGGTATGATGGTTAGATAGTTAGTTAGACAAGGAGAGCAAGGGGAAAAGGAATATACCCATCGACCAACTACATCAGAAGTCTTGTATATACTGTGGAAAAGTAGTAGTAGACCTCGCATCCAAAAAGCATGTTTATAATTTTCTCTTATTTAGTAAATCAAAACCAAAATATCCTCTGAAATCATAAGATTGGTAAGTAGGTACTTAAATACAACTACCTACAACATAAACCAAATATTTTTTTTAATAAAAATCTTTTCCTCCTGGCCTGTACACATTATTTATATAAATACCTAACAAAAACCTTAGTGTAAGGTACCTTACCCGATACTTTAGCTGTGAGCCTGCCGGGCGCGATTGTGGCAACATTGCATGGTTGTGAGTCAAGATCAGTGGAAAATGTGTTTAACAAGGTTAGCTCATCGAGGGGATAGAGTGGTGAGTGGCTAAAAATTTGTGACGTAGCTTGAAGTCCATGTTCCACTGGGAGATTTGAATAACTGCAGTACAAGTGACTGTTTTCCAGTTTTTTGTTTTTCAAAAAAGGCCCCTATGAGTTAACCTTTTTAAATGCATTTTCTACAAAACTTGGTTGTGATTGGCCCGTATCGTAACAGCGGAAAATAATAATGCTGGCCACACACGCCGGACTAATTTAAAATAAAACAATAACTTTGTAAACACCACTTTTATGTTTATAAAAGTGGTGTTCACAAAGTTATTGTTTTATTTTAAATTATAATGTCACATCACAAAGTAACTGCTTCATATGAACAAATAATTTTATCTATTTACCAAAAAAGTACCCCTAAAAGTTGAAATTTAAAAAAAAACTATCATGTAGAAACACTTCCTGAAGAATATGCACTTCACCCCCGGACATGTACCAATGTATAATATGTACCAATAATCATGGAATAGAGAATAAAACAAGGGCTTTACTGGCTTGTTTTTGTGTTTCATGATCCTAATATTTGCCTAATCGGCCATCGGGGCCTATATTTCCATACAAAACTGTGTTTTCGAAATTCAAATGAAATGGAAATCTACGATTTCAGGCGAAAGTGAGACAGTATGCTGGACTAAATGGAATATTAGTTTCCATTTATATGAAAGGCACCTATAGTGTTATTCTTTATTCTATGCCTATAATAATATGCCTTAACTCTGGCTCCATAAAAGCACTGGGCGTACTGTACAGGGCCCGCAGATACTTTAATAGTACACAACTGCAAACCCTGTACAAAACACAAGTGGGCACCACAGCTGAATTTGGTAGCCACCTGTGGTCTGGAGCCCCAAAATATATGAAAAATACCCTCGACTCTGTGCAAAAACGGACAGTCTGTTTGATAGATTCTCCTAACTTAACAAACGGATTGCAATCTTTAGAGCACAGGCGTCGGGTGGGAATGCTATCCTTGTTCTACCGGTATTTCAATGGAAGATGCTCCGAGGAACTAGCGTCATTGATCACTTCGGCACCGGTGCATAGTCAGGAAACATGCCAAATGCGCGCCCAACAAATGTACACATTAGAATGGATCGCTTCTTCGACTCGTTCTTGTGTTCAACAGCTCGACTGTGGTGTTTCCTCCTTCCTACAACATGCGTTTCTTCAAGACCAATGTTCATCCCTTCCTCTCCTCAAAACAATCCGCCCCACACAATCTCAGATGACATAAGATCTGAGGGAAATTATTTTCCTCAGGGCCTCCTGTGTGGAGTTGATGTAAAAAAATATCATTTTATGTTAGATTGGGTTAGGTCTATTTAAATGTTTGCTTTTAAATGAAAGGCAAAATGTAAAGAAATGCATGAGGATTAGATTGGTAAAACAAAAACATAAATATATAACATGAAAAATAAAACAACTGAGCAACGTATAATAACTTTATTAATATATAACTAAGTCATAGGTCCGTATTCTAACACATAATTTTATATCTACAGCAACATTATGGATACAAAAGGATATTATATGCTTAAATATAAACGCAATTATTATTCTTCTAACAGTTAAAAAAGAAAAGGAATTTAAAGTATAGTGCCAAGAAAAATTTGAATCGTATAAATAAGTTGCAAATTATGTGTACCCATATTTTTAGGACCAATAAAATCTTATGTTTACAAACAAATACCATATCTCCTAAGCCACGGTGGCAACTCTGGCCGAGGAATGGGGCAAGTAATGGTTTAAATGGGTAAATTAACCTCTTTACTCGTCACCCACTAATACAGCCCGGTTATTATTATTATTATTATTTATTTATTTAAGAGCTTGCGTTTGTTAATTCATATTTTAAGCAATCGATGCATTAAAATTAAGACGTACTTTGGCTCTATTATTTTGTCAAATAATATCATTACGTTGTAATCAACTTCATACTTGGTATTCTGTTTGTAAGGATTGTAGAGATATTGTCAACTACATTATTTGAAGTGTATTTCTCCATACACGACGATAACACGTTAAAAATGCACACCTTTTCCAGTAAAATGGCATCTAGCTTTGTATTCAGTCCATGATTGAAATGTTTTGTATACAATTCACAATAAATATTTCATTATTCAAACCAGTTGAAATGACTCCGATGCAGGTAAAAATCCTCATAAATTACACAATTAATCCTTTGATATCACAATACATGTAAAAGTAAGAATGAAAAAATAATCGAGGTCACACTGTTATTATTGGTGATCGGACAACTCAGAATGAAATCAACTGAACACCTCCTTTGAAAAGTCATTAAAATAGATGAAAAAATAGGTTAGGTTATGGGCTATTTTTCTTCTTTTTTTTTCATAGCTTTTAACGACTTTTCAAAGAGGTGTTGAGTTGAGTTGATTCTGAATTGGCATGGAGTCGTTATTATAATGTATATTTATGGAGAAAAAAAAACATATAGGTATATTTTTATATTTAACAATTTCTGAAATGTATTTAATTGAATGCAGCAAAAGTGTACACTTTTGTTATTATTAAACTAAATTAAAAAATGAATTAAGGTAAATATACTTACAGAAGAGCAAAATAATGTACAATTATTTTTTATAAATAATAATATTTTTTACATGGATATTTCAATACTTATTCAAGTTCTGTATAATAGTGCTTGCAGATTTAAACAATTACAACCGTTATTTTTGTTTCATTGCAACATTCGAGGAATTGGTTTGTTAAGAATTTTAAGCAATATTTACATAAAAATGAAGTGCTGTTGAAATAATGATCAAAATGAAGATTTGGTTAAAAGACAGTGACTTATTTGAATGCTAACGGGAGGATTTGTTTGCGAAGTCGGATCGACACTTGGTTAGATTACAAACAAGACTAGATGATTGTTGCTACTAAAGTCAATCTTTCTGAAAGTGGCGTCTAATATTAGGTTCTAGAGCCCTGCAGAGTCCTATCGGGGCATGGGGGGGGCGGGGGCACCGGTGCCTACCATGGCTGCGCTGGGGCCCAGTAGGAACTGAAAAAAAAACAATTTTCAAAGTAAGCCAAATAAATTCACCATAATTTAAAAAAATTATAAAGATTTTTTTCTTCTTTTATTTACTTTTTAAACTTTTCGTCACATGTAGCATTGTAACTTCAACGATTAGCAGCAGTTAGTTTTTTGTTTACATTTGAATGGTTCCCATTTAACACCAATGCTTGGCCAGTTTCAACTTTTGAAAAAATTCTGATAACTCACTCACATGACTTGATGACCACAATTATTTGCTCACTTGCTGAAACGTCCTGACAATTGGCATTTAACGAGGACCTTTCAAATTTCAAATAAACAAAATGGTGCTAATCGATGAATCCTGTCAAAGTCAAATGTGATGAAAGTTTGAAACAATCCAAGCTAAGGATCTTAAATTTGAAGGATGATTATCAAACTAGGCACGTGCCGCAATATCTATCTATCATAGTTTGGGAGATATGAATATTGTAATAAAGCGATACTGTGTATGTGACATTGTTAAAGGATTAATATTTGCTTCTTCAAATTTTGCAAATTCACTTTGTGGCACCATTTTATTAATTAAATTATTAAAACACTTTGTTTTTACCTCAATAATCTTAATAAAGATTATTGTGGTAAAAACAAAGTGTTTTAATAATTTAATTGATTAATATTTGAATTTTGTTTAAAGATTCCAGAAATTTAGTAATACATACAAAATACAATGTCCGGAAACTCTTAGCACAAGTCGGAAACTGGTGAATCTACAGGACATTTAGTGTCGATTTTGTGGTATAATTTTTTTTTTTGATTTGATATTTTATTTTCCAACTAAATTGAGTGACAGGTTGGAATTTTTTGGGTCAAATTTTAAAAACCGTTTATCGCTAGGGGTTAACATCAGCCTCATAGTCTCACTGGCTCCAGACGGGAGCAGCTGGGTGAGGTATTCATATAAAAGTATTATATAAGTAAGTATGTATAGGTATTCATATAAAAAAAATTAAAAATCAGCCATTTAATGTCTTTAAAATGCGTCGAAGCATAGACCCAGCTCCACAAGTTTTTTTTAACCCTTGAGTTATCGAAAAAATGAAAAAGGTTTTAAAAAATAAAAATGCTCACTTCGAATTGAAAAAAAAGAATAGGGTTCTCTATGTGATATACAGTGTACTAAGAGAAGTACTCGACTTAATTTTAACCAGTGATTCTTGACATTATTTGGACTAAAATAAAAATAAAATATTTTATCCTCCGATGACATTTTTCTTTTATAACTAAAATAGTTTTAAATCAATAGATATTGGACTGTTACAGACGGAATAAGGGGTTAGACTCTAACTTGGCTGAGTGACCAATGATGAAACATGGAATTTTTTGTTGTCATTTGATTTTGAAAAAAAATTATTAAAACAAAAAAAAACATTAATAAAAGCCACCCGAGACCAATATTTCATTTACATTTTTTACTCCTTATAAAGTCAGTAATCACTGGTTCAAGTGAGTCAAATATGTCCTTTAACACCTGTACATAGTTTTCCGCTTGTACTAGGAGTTACTGGACACAGTGTATTGACTTTAAAAATAATTAATCCAATACCAAAATATGAATAATTAGGTTTTGTACTCTCTTACTGTAGCACAAAAAAGTGCCACAGTTTCTATTTCTGGTTTGTGCTGGAGTAAATGCGTACTTGGAAGACATTCAAAAGTTTAGAGTCAAAACACCAACTGCCATAAATCAAAATGAATTCAAAAACATATACATACGTGAATGTTCAAAGTTTGCTGTTTTATAACAGAGGCTCACTTATACCAATGACAATAATTTCTACCTAAATACTTTTACATAAAGTCCGGTTTAATAAAAAAAAAGATAATGTGGACATACCTGCTTTTGTTGACTCTTTTGCATTTCATCCATTTTCGCTCTTTCCAATTCAAATATAACGGGGGCAAATAATATAACGGAAGAACTTGCTATAATCCAAGAGGCCGTCCGTGAGAAGGAATAAAATGATTTAATTCCAGACCTGCAAACAAACGTTAAATGTTAGAAATCATTTCACATAGATTTACGATGCACATATACATATTATATGTACATATTACATATAGAAGAACAGCAAATGTGGTACCCTTTTTATTAACTAGAAATGTAGTTGTTATCTGATAAATAAATACCAACAATATTGTATAAATCTGGAGTGTAGAAGTTTATTATCTATTAAATATCACAAATAGCTTGGCAAATCATTGGCATTTACTTTGTGATGGCGTTATTACAGTAACTTTGTTTACATCACTTAATCAATAATTCATAATCAAAGTGTTTCATGGATAATGTTCACTTCTTTGAGAATAATTCACATTCATACACTGTCTATAGCAGTCTTTCTCAAAGTGGGCGATAACGCCAAACGATTTATATATTTATTAGCTGGGGTACCCGGCTTCGCTCAGGGAGTTGATATGAGATTGAACGGACGTTTTGACGACTGACAAAGGATCTTGCTTTATATACCCCTATCAAAAGGTAGCCCCACCCATAAAAAAAAGGTTTCGAATGATCCACATGTTCCACAATGATCTGGGATGTTCCTGGTTGTTCCTGAACATTCCAGACTATTCCCGAACATTCCAGAATGTTTCAGGATGTTCTGGAATGTTGTGGAATGCTCTCGAATGTTCTGGACTGTTCTAGAAATTTATAAAGGGCGAAACTTCCAGCCCATATATCTTCAAGCACACATTTCAGGTAAAAACGGGAACTTTCGTCATGGATGGGAGTTAGAAGGCTGCCACGCCATATAACTCCCTTGATCGAACCGGGACTTGTTTCTGAGTTTTAGCGAGATGCACGATTTTTACACTTTCTTTTATAATATATTGACTATTACATTTATTTTGATTTTATTACAAAGTGGAAATATTTTGACCTTCCGATAAAATATTTTGACCTTCCGATAAAATAGACCCGAGTACTGAGAGGTTATTAATTTTATTTAATAACAAATTATTTTGGAAACTCTTATTCAATATAATTGAAAAGGTGCAACTTAAAGCATTTAGAAAGTTAATAAACAGATCACATATGTTATTAAATAAATCAGCCCGGGCAAAGCCCCCAGTGAGGCCCACAATATCATATATTATATTTTAAGGTACATAATATTTTTGTATCAATAAAAAAAAAATAAAAAATCGTACTGAAGAATACTTACCAACTTTTCGTGAGAACAAAATGAGTTGTATTTAAGACCTTGGTGGGTAACATCTCTGTGAGACCCCACAGTCTTTCTCCTAGAGACTCGTCAGGTTCCTGGAAAAACCACACAAAGTTTTAGGTAAAATTTCCATCCTTTGATTTCTTCTTAAAATGCACAAATTATTTAAATAACACTTTGTTACAATTCTTTCAACCCTCTGTACAGAAATGTGCGGTACGCTTGATAGATTCCCCTATCTTAACAATGGATTGCAATCTTTAGAGCACAGACATCAGGTAGAAAAGCTGTCCTTGTTCTATCGGTAATTCAATGGAAGATGCTCTGAGAAACTAGTGTCATTTGTACACAGACATTGTCACGTGAGAACGGGTGAATATGGGTCTCTTCCTTCCTCTCCTCAAAAAGACCCTCCCACGCAAAACCCTAAAGATGACTTAGGCTCTGATGGAAATTATTTTCTCCTATTTGGAGTTTTTGTAAAAAAAAAAATTTATTAATGCAAGAAACGACCATTTAGGGGTGTATTATTACTGAACGGTTTAACGAGAAAATCATTTTTATTAAATTAATTTTGATTATGAAAGAAATTCTCCTGGGGGCCTAGTCTCTATCTTTTATTAACCTCAGTTAACGCGCTAATGCTGGCGTCCCACAGGGATCGGTTCTGTCTCCGACTTTGTTTCTGTTGCACATCAACGACCTCTTGTCATGTGCACCGATTCATTGTTACGCGGATGACAGTACAGTCCATGATAGCTTTTTGTTTGACAAGCCTCCAAAGGGCACACAAACCCCAATAGCTCGGAGGGCTTTGAAGCAGAGAATGGACGGTTACCTCGAGAGTGTTTTCTCTTGGGGTAAGAATAACCTCGTCGAATTTAATGTTTCAAAGACCCAATCATGTCTGATAACGTCTAAAAGGGATCGAAATGATAATCTAGTGTCCTTCAACGGAAGCATTCTCCCGAACAGGACCTCCATTGATATGCTTGGTGTAACTCTTAGTGACCAGCTCAGGTATGGGGGCTCCATCGAATCCAGAGTTAAGTTAGCCTCTCAGAAACTGGGCGTACTGTACAGGGCCCGCAGATACTTTAATAGTACTCAACTGTTAACCCTGTACAAATCGCAAGTGCGCCCCACGGTTGAATTTGGCAGCCACCTCTGGTCTGGAGCTCCAAAATACCTAAAAAAAACCCTTGACTCTGTGCAGAAACGGGCGGTCCGTTTGATAGATTCTCCCATCTTAACAGACGGATTGCAATCTTTAGAGCATAGGCGTCAGGTGGGAATGCTGTCCTTGTTCTACCGGTATTACAATGGAAGATGCTCCGAGGAACTAGCGTCATTGATCCCCTCGGCACCGGTGCATAGTCGGGAAACACGCCAAACACGCGCCCAACATTTGTACACAGTTGATATTAGTCACATGAGAACGGGTCGTTTTTACGATTCGTTCTTGAGTTCAACAGCTCGGCTATGGAACGATTTACCGGCCTCTGTGTTTCCTCCCTCCTACAACATGAGTCTCTTCAAGACCCATGTTAACTCCTTCCTTTCCTCAAAAAGACCCTCCACACAGCATCCTCAAAGATGACATAGGCCCTGAGGGAAATTATTTTCCTCAGGGCCTCCTGTGTGGAGTTAATGTAAAAAAAAAAAAAAAAAGGCCCCCTGATTCATATTATGATATTCACAATAGCTTGCTTAACTATAATAGTCCATGAACTCTTCTTACTATTGTTATTAGACATGGTTTGTATCAAATAATGTATTCGAAATCTACATATCGCACTTCTGCAAATATTTTTTTACATGAATACCTCACAAGAGTCCCAACTGCTCCCGTCTGAAGCCAGTGAGACTATGGCATCCCCGATTGGGGTATGTTGTGAGGCTGAGGGTAGTGGGGAGGGGAAGGAGATAGGGAAGAGGAAGGTGGGGAAGTACCTGGCTATTCAGATCTGGTCACCAAACACGGCTAATGCCGTTTCAAGCAACGTTTCAATTCTGAATGGTGGTCTTACACCAGGGCGATACAAATAATATCTTCCACTCTGGAGCGCGCTGCAAATATACTATTTATTATTTTAAATGAATAAATTGTGAAATAACACAAATTAATCAAATAAAATTTATTTGCCACGCCGGGATTCGATCCCGCGACCTTCGGTGCGCGAGTCAAGCGTCTTACCGCTGCGCCACGCCGGCCGTCATATAGCCCGTAAGTCAAAAAAGGTCAATTTTAAGTTAACTAACCATCACACTTTTTTCAGAGGACGAACCGCCAGACAACTCGGTCTTGGCACACACTCTTTGCCTCATTCACATTCATATATCAACTCATACACACTCTTCTATTATTCTGACTCTTGATTTGGCCCGACTCATGTATCAGATTACTTGAACATGCCGTATCTTCCTTGGGTGCCCCTGACTTCTTTGACCATTCACATTTACGTCATATATTCTTCTTACGCTACTTTCTCTGTTCATTCGCTCTATTTTCGCTAATTCTAAGTAAAATATAGAGAATTATTCGGAAAGGTCCACTCTATCTTCAAAAACGATCATGGAAATTTGAAATGCTATAAAGGACAAAATGTTAATTGTTCACGAGAGTGAAAAGAAAGTTTTTATTTTTTCTAAAAATCATACATCCTGTTTTCATAGACCTATAATTATGAACTTTTATTATAAAATAATATTGAATAGATCTTTCAGAATTTTTCTTTCCCTGGAGTGGTCGCGTAGATTACATAATATATAATCCACTCATGCAAAATTAAAGATTTCTCAAAAACGGGTGGCACAAATAATTTTATCTTCTGTGTACTTTAAGTTGGATAACTTACGGACGCGTTCAGCTCAGCGCTGGTGTCGGGCACGCATTGGTTGTATAACAGGAGCTCTTCAAAGTCCATGGTCTACACCTGTAATCCGCGCGACCAATTACGTAACACATTTTGCACATACGAAAAAAGTATGCAAAATGCAAAAAATTCAATTTTCCTGGTCATTCTATAATTTTATGTTTTATTCTGCTCAGAAATCAGAAATTAAATTAGTATATTTATGTTATTTTTATTTTTTTGTTATATCAATAAAAGTGAAAGATGTAATTTTTAGGTTAAAAAATGAGTTCATTTATGTTTTGGTGAAAAACATAGAAGTTATGTTCAAGGTATGTTGCTTATTTCTAATAAACAATGCTTAGATTATAAGATTAAAACATAAATACACAGTAATTCTAAATGATTTCACTTATTTTTTTTAGTTTAAAAATGGTCTACATATGTAATCCACGCGACCTCTGGTGTTACTTTTACACTGCACCACTGCAGGGTTATTAACAGTATTTAATTTTTCAGAAAAAAAATCTTCTGAAAATGCACATAGTAAAAGATGCACTTATTTTCCTAGAAATATTTCGACAACGCAGATCGAAAGAAAAAAAAAACGGGGAAAAATGACATGTTTTACTCATTTTTGGATTTATTGTCTTTCACAGCATTTCAAATTTCCGCTATCGAAAAAATAGTCATAACTCTGCTTCAATCCTACACCACTAGATGATTCGGTGACTATATTGGATTGAGCACTTTTTCATCCATCTCTTTCTCAAACGGTATCATATCTGAACTTGGACCGAGTACATGTGTGCATATTTCTTTTTCTATTCTCATATAGATATCAAAATTCGACCACCGTAACACGGCCATCAGCCTAGCATGGTGGTCGAAAAATCCACAAATAATGTAACCATAATATGAAATGAATAAAGAAAATTTTTTTAAAATCTCACACTATTTCAGAAGCATGGCGGTGTTGAGCGGAATTCTTACATATCAAATAAAGTTTTATATAAAAAAAGTACTGTGATTTTAACTAGGATAAGAGATAAAGGATCTCACAATAGAGAAGTCCAGTCCAATTCTTTTTATTTTTTTTATGAACCTTCTAACTTAAATAACTGCATATTTTTTTTTTTTTAGAGATAGTTTTAATAGTTAAAATAATTTTCAAAGTTTTAATTTTTCAAGGTCCCTCTAAAACACCATATCTATTATGCATTTTGTGACGTCATCAACACGTCATCTACTAAATACGAAAAAACTTATTTTATGATTTTTATGTTGGTCTCCTTGAATTTCACATAGATTTGCGCAGGCGCCGCCGGCCATCTTGCTTATTATTAACGCGTTGATTGGTCTATTTATGGTGTATGGCGCAATGGCGTCTATGGCGACGGCGAGATCAGAAGCTTCGCAAAAATGACATGATGAATTTTACTTGCAGTTTTATGTTTTTGAAGATAATTTACGTTTAAATGATCAATTCACTGTGATATTAGTGTAATTCATTTTAAGTATCAATGCTGCGTTACTTTTTTTTCAGTTTTAGTCCTTTAAATAGTGTTTTGTTGGTGATTTATTTTCGTTGAACGATAGGTTTCAGGTTACGTCTGAAAATTTTTTTTAATGACTTTTCCGCGTGAATTTAATAAAACTTCCATAAAATAATATTATTTAATAATGTAAAAGACTAATGCATGTGTAAATAAATACAAAATACAGAAATCAACGCATTAACACCGAATCCAAGATGTCATATTTTTTCAGAATCATTAAAATATTTTTTTATCCTTTTTAATTGTATGAACGAGATAAAAAGTGAAGTGACAGTTTTATTCCAAATTCATAACGTAAGAGGACCGTATTTTTAAAATTTTGAATTTTCCTAAATTTTTCGACCATTTATTAGATTATGTTTACAGTCAGCTGTTTTTTTTTTAATTTTTTCATTTTGAAACTTAAAATACTAATTTTCAAACACGATCGTATATGTCAGATACAAAAATCTAAAAGGCAATTCTATTTAGTTTCTATAAAGGTATATGCTTTTACGACATCTTCAAAAATAAGAAATATATAGAACATTCGTTTGTGTCATACCTAAATTCCCATACAAATGACGTACAGCATAAATAAACCAGTCATTACAGTGATTACCATCGTGACGTCACCACAGAGCATTACACAGCATACCAACTTGAAGCTGTGTTTTAACGAGAATATTAAAAATGCACTTTTTAATATTTTTTTAAAAACTGTACATTTAATATTTTAAAATAAAAGTTATATATTCAGAATCAGCATTTATTGGTCTATATGAACATATTTTTTTATAGCCATAATATTTTTCACTGGAGTTCCTTATTATAGATCTAAGTGGATATTTGACTTTACTTTAGAGAATATATTTGCATTCTGCCTGAAAATAATTTATTTATATGGGATTATTTTGTTTTTCTTATTTTAGAATGGTTTTCACTTAAATCTGGACTTGTATTTTTAAATACGTTAGTATTTAAGAAGTCATTTGATACTTTCGCTTGTCTTACTTTGACATTCGCCTGTGTTTAAGGTAACTGTTAAAAGATTTTCAGATAGATATTAAGACTTGACGTATCTTCAGATGAAGCAAAATCATAATCGACAGACAATTAGCGTTAAAAGTTAAAAAAAAGCAAGGGAGCTCCTACTCCTAAACCACACCCATCAAGTACTTGTGTATAATATATCTGACACACGAATTAATATAAATTTTAATTTATTGACATAAAATTAGTAAGTAGTAGATATAACATATGATCTAATATAATATAGGTACCGATACTGAAAAATATAAGGGAAACGTTACAGAGAAGAGAGCTAAAGATATGTGTAGCAGTACTAGTAATGAATTTACACTGAAAGGTACAAAAATGTTTAAATTACTACTTAGGTAGGCGTTAAACCCTACAAACCTTTTCCATTGATATAAACCGGAACAAATAGTTTTAGAGCTTGAAGTCATACGTGCCTTCCCCGTGTGTACAAATAATCAAAGATGCTAAGAAAAAGGACAGCCCTACCAGGTCCGTGAGATGTCGCACCAAGACTCCATATCCTTAAAATATCTGACCTTTTCTCCGTGTTAACTTAAACATTAAAATACCAGAAGCACTCGTATCAACACAACTGAGAAAGGACAGTCCCGACATTCTGTACTATAAAAACTCATACACCGAAGACAGTTTTTTTATTTATTTTTTATTAGTGACTATTTAATTACAGGTTTGATGAGAATTACAAGATATGATAAGGTGTATAAATATTTCATCTGTTTGTTCTTAGTCCTCCTCGCTAGGTGGTCCTGTGCTGAGGCGGACTGGTAGATTTCTTTGATTTTCCGTTATTTAGTTTCTATGATGTTTTTAATACATTCTCTAGTATGTCTGCATTAATTTCTTTCACCCATGTTTTGATTTTTTCCTTAAACTTATTTATCTTTTCTATCTTTTTCAGACTTGGAGGAAGGATGTTGTAAAGTTTAGTTGCCAGATATATGTGGTTTCTTTGGCCAAAACTTGTCTTGAATTTTGGAACATCTCTTATATCCTTTTGTGAGGCTCTTGTGTCATGTATCCGAGTTTCATTAGGAGATTTTCTGTTTTTAAAATGATGTATAAGAATATTCTTGGCATATATTTGTTTTAAATTTAGAATGTCAAAACAATAAAAAATATCTTTTGAGGGGGTTCTGATGGGTAATTTTAGTATGGTTTTTATAATGCTTTTCTGAGCAATATCTAAGTGGTTAATATGATTTGCTGTAGCAGATCCCCATACTAGAATTCCGTACTCAAGACGGGAATGACATAAAGCATAAAATACTTTTTTGATGTCTTTCCTAGGTAGTATGTTTCTGAGGTTTTTGAAAAAATATACAAGTCTCGTTTATCCCAAGTAAAATAGTTTACGACTTTCAGAAGGACTGCCAGATAAAATTATTATCCCAATTCTTTTAAATGAGAAAAATGAACGACCTAGTGGACATGTCGCACCACAATTATATTAACATGTAGAATTACTATAAAAGGAAACTTTTTGCATTCCGGGAGGCGGAAAATTATGCATTTTAATTTTCAATTGCGTAAATCCAAAATTCACTTCGCGAACCGGTCGGCAACTGTCAGCGGCCATTAGGTATTTTCATAATTCCGCGCCTCTTTTTATATCCCACGAAGATGGCTACGGTCGTATTTAGCTCTTGTTAATGCATCAGGGATACCAACATAATTAGCACACTGAACTTGCACACATAACACACACATCCACACACACACACCCTTACCCCTCTCCCTCAATAATTGATTAATTAAATATAGGTAAAATGCATCACTTGTCACATAAAAACATATACTATAAAACAGTGACATGTCATTGGTACCAATTATTGTATTAACTCTATAACTTGTAACTACTTTCTAATATGTAATTATGTACTGTTTGTTTCTGCAAAATAAAATAAAAATAAAATAAAAAATAACAGTGACGTACCCAATGCCCGCTGACAGTCGCCGTCGTTTCGCGAAGTGAATTTTGGTTTTACGCAATTGAAAATTAAAATGCATAATTTTCCGCCTCCCGGAATGCAGAAAGTTTCCTCTTATAGTCAGAGGCGGCTCCTTCCTCAGTGCATTCGTGCACTGCACTTCCAAACTTCGATATCCATAAGAAGTGTAAATTAGTACATCCTCTCACGAAGAATTCCCGCCAATTCGTTACAAAATCCATACCAATTGACTAGACTCCCTTCCATGAGAGAAAGGAATTCGTGCACATTTTGTTATGCCTTGGCGTGACGTCACATGAAGGTATATTTCTACTGGGGTCATCTCCAGATGCTGAAGTGCCCATGCCCGTGAAATGAGCATGACAGGGATAGACCCATACGAAGATTGACGTGTGAAAGCAGAGAAGACATATGCTGCTTGCGTGCATTGCCGGAGCAAATGACAAAACATTAAACTTGCGTAATGTGGTCCCGAACCTTTGGAATGAAATAGTTATGTTTAAAGAATTTAGAACTAATTTACAATGTTATGTTTTAACGCCATCGGTCGCCAGCCTGGCGCAGTGAGTATTTTTTCGGTATTGACAGCATTTAACGGTTTTCGCAAGTTTTATTCTGTAAAAAAACTTATTTAAAATGAGTGCTACTGAAAACATTGCGATTAACGTCGAATTTGTCAAATGTAACTTAGTGGAGTGTTTTAGTGAAACGGTTAAACTTTTAAACTTAATTTGTACTATTCCAATGGCAACTGTTGAGTGCCAACGGTGTTTTTCTTCGTTAAAACATGTAAAAACATTTATGAGGAACTCTGTGTCCCAACATCGTCTTCATGCTTCGGCTTCATACAATGATGACCATCGAAAAAAGTTTGATATCTTCCTTACCAGACATTAATAATCGTGTCATTAAAGTATTTTCACAAATGAAAGAACGACGAATGGATTTTCTGTACAAGTGAAGGTTTGTACTAGATATGTCGCGCCCTTTAAATCACTTTATTTTCCCATGTTAATGCTACCATTTTTTTGTGAAATGCACTGCTCGCAAATTTTGTCACGGGCCGCCTCTGCTTATAGTAATTAAGGCGAATCTAAAGTTTTTTCTAAAAATTATTCATAATAAGCGTGTCAGGCCCTATCCAAAAATTACCGACGTTTGTTCCGAAGAATTACCAAAGTTTTTTTCTAAAAATTATTCGTAATAAGCGTGTCAGGCCCTATCCAAAATTTACCAAATATCTTAAGTAAGTTATTGTTTATGGGCTTACATCATCATATGTTTCGCCTTGCGGGAACAATCCAACGACTCTGTTGTCTCCTGGATCGCTAGCAGGAGCATCTAGTTCAGTAATGGTGGCCTTTTTGTCCGTACTTTCTCCCATACCAGGGCCTGATACCTGGAATTATGAAAACACATTGATTTTCAATCAAAAGGGAATGGACACTTGCTCTTATAAATAATATTGTCAAATTAAGTAATCCACGAAATAGCGATTATGTCTTATGAATAAGGTTATGAAGATGATAAGGTGATGCATTCATCATAATAGTACTTAGATGAAAGGCAAGAGCGCATTGCAATTCATATATTTTATAGAATTCTGTATTCCAGTTGTTATCCAATGATTTATTTTCTCTGCAGAAACTCGCAATCAATAACCTCACTCCAGAAATAAATAATGTCTGCAAGCATTCAGCTGATTCAGTGACGCCAGAAAATTGTAAGTTAATAAGAAAGTGATAAAATAACTTATGAATAAAGAAACAAACCCAAAAGGTCGCTGAATTTTGGGAACAGATTTATTATGTGTAATAAATGACGAAACAGGGATGAAAATTATTTTATCTTCTATGGTCGCATACTTTGAACTTTCCGAGAAACGTCAATTCAACATGAACTCTGGAATTTCACCAACCAGACATTTATAGTAAAACAAAGGCAAAAGGAATTAGTTTTCACACAATAAGTTGAATTATAATAAACGCATAATATTTTCCGATTTCACTCACTTCTTTGGCTAATCCAAGATCTTCGGGTTTGCGCTCAGGGGTATCATCTTTACTGCTATCATCACCATATAATGGCGATGACTCCATTCCACTATCTTGCTCAAAATCATCAACGAAATCCATATAAATTTTTTATAGAACACCGGCGACGAAACTTTCCGACAGAATTCGCGATTCTAAAAGCCACCGAGCCTCGTGCGCAACACAGACGAATATCGTTTGAATATTGATAGCTTCACACTGGTACCATTTCTTGCGTATACTGTCTGTCTCGTTTTAGTCTACGGGTTTTCGCATGTTGCATTTCTTTTCCGAGATAACTTCACGTTTCACGTAGCCAATACACAGAAAAATAAAGAAAACACTCGTGCCACTACTATAATTTCAGATGCGCACGAAATAATTTTAACATCAGTACTTACTTTCACGAAATAAAATATAAAAAGTAGTCGGCAACATTCATCAATGTTTTATATATATAATATATAATGTAGTGGTTTAGGTATTTTATGATGAACAGGTATTTTATCCTTTCAAATATAAATTTTTAAGGTAATATAAACGTTGGGCATATTTTGTGTAAGTAAAAGTATCATGCCTGACGAACTTAAAACGTCCATTATAAGACCTATATATATAAATCAGGAAACCACAAAGATTTCACAAACTATCGACTAATAGCGATTCTCTCGTGTATTGATAAAATTATTGAAAGAGCTATCTTTGACCAAATACAATTTTTTATAGAAAAAATAGAGTTAGAGTAGAATAAAATCATTTGGGGTGACCTATGGCAGAGGTGTTGGTTATACAATAAAGGTTCCCGGGGCGGCGGTACCAATTCCCGGCACCCAAATTGTCATTTAAATGAAAAATATTATGTTGGTTTCATTTTTATAGGTCTTTGACACATTGGACCATGAAACATTATTGGGCAATGGAGGAATGTGCTTTAGAGGTCCTTTAAATAATTTGTTTAAAAATTATCTGTTAAATAGAAAAAATAAAGTTAAAATTGACGGAATTTTAAGTGATGAAATGTTAGCAAACACTGGAGTAGCAACAGGGTCGATATCGGGGCCTACATGTTATATAATGCAAGTAAACAGTTTACCAAACGTAATAAAACGTTGTAAATGTTACATATTTGCAGACGATACTTGCATTGTATCATCATTACATGTGCTGACAAAAATCCACAAAAAATTGAGGAAATTTTACAAACAGACCTAAATAACATTATTAAATGGTCCCACGACAATGGCATTATTATTAACGCAAAAAAAAAACAAATATATGCTTATACCAAAAATATTAGAGCTTATTCACTCACAATATTCAAGTTGTCAGGATAAGGAATTGCATATAAAAAGTCATTAATATAATTGTTTGCAAACAAAAAACCAATCCCAGCAGTGTAATTCCCCAAATATAGAAAAAGTGCACCAATATACATACCTTGGTCTTACAATAGATGTCAATTTTAACTGGTCAAATCATATTGAAAATGTATGTAATAGATTAAGATCCATATCGGGGAAATTTCACCACCTAAAAAACTTTGTTGAAAAAAATATATTATACTGTATATGCAACGCATTAGCAGAATCAATTAAAGGATACGGAATAAATAGTTACGTATTAACGTACAAAATGTACTTAAATAAAATAGAACAATTACAAATCCGTTTCCTAAAACTGATATCAGGCAAAAAAAAAAGTTCAATTATGTGAAGGCGATTATAAAAAAAATTCTCCTTCCATCTCTATACACAGTAAGGTAGATTACCAATTAACGCTAGATGAATTCTGGAATACAGAATTCAATAAACCTGTAAACCACAACTACCCTACGAGGCATAGAGAAGCACAAATGTTTATTATTAATAAATCTCAAAATGTACACGGTTATAGAACAAAAAGGCATAAAATTCCGGAAATATTTAACACATTACCTGAAAATATTAAAAATGAGACATCTTATTCAAAAATCAAAACAAAAGTTAAATTATTCTACCTCCGTAGAACATGAAAGCAAATAATATTTATATTTATAAATACCTAGATCGAATATTGATCAAATACCTAGAATAATATTGTGTACAAGTACCTAGAAATTACTATCACACATTAGCTACATAAACATTATATTAATTAGTATTTTATAATAAATAGTATTTTAATATTAAGTATTATATCTACTTAGAAATATGTAGTATTAATTAAATAAGAAAATGAGAGATTTCGTACAATCAAAATAGTAAGATAAAATATTGCAAAAATTAAAAACTGAATAAACATACTTAAAAAAATATATACTTAATCAATAAATTTATGATCTTGCAAACTAAACATAAAAAGTGAAATATCAACAATGTTCTCTTTTTTAAATTTTAGAATCATTACACAAAAAAAAGATTTTACAAACAAAAGTTTCATAATCTTTATTTTTTTGTAATTATGTTCATCACTATTATTTGGGAGTTATGGTAATGACAGACATGCTCATTAGTAGCAAGAGAGCATACTATTACATGGGCAATTGCTACCTTGTAGCATATGAGTCAGTGACGTTGCTGGTACTGAACATGCTCATTTGAGCTCAAATACGCATACCCAAAAATTAACAGCCGGTTGATTTGTGAGCATGCTCATTGGATTCGCGGGTGGAAGGGGAAGCCTCTAAGCATGTGTGGAAAGACTTAGGAGCATGCTCATTTCGATCCGATCTCAGTTCGCGCCCGCGCATTCTTTGCAAAAACATCAAAAATGGCCTGCTGGAAAATCGAGAAAACCTTGCTTTTGGTGATGTATCGCGGGAATCACGAATGTATTCGGAACGCAGGGTCACTAAAATACCCACAATAGATTTTCAAATTCTCCAAAAGTTCCTTTACCTCCAAAATGAAACCACAGTCTATTGAAATTAGCATTTATTTTTTATTATTCAGTTATTTTCGGATTTGCGGGCATCTTTGACCCAAATCAACCGTTTTATTTGATTTCGTCAGAAGACTCTTAAATACATAATTGCGTTGCAAGCAATAATATTAT
Organism: Limnephilus lunatus; assembly: GCA_917563855.2. Taxonomy (NCBI): domain Eukaryota; kingdom Metazoa; phylum Arthropoda; class Insecta; order Trichoptera; family Limnephilidae; genus Limnephilus; species Limnephilus lunatus. The sequence goes on from OU830599.1 coordinate 5,852,778, forward strand.
TTTGTTTGGTTCTGAGCAAATGGAACTGACTCCATTTGTTGACATTTGTTTGATATGAGCGTGCTCATGAAAAAGCGTATGTTTTCAATAGTTCAATTGTTGGCTTTGATCATGCTCATTCATGGGTACGCTTAAACAAAACTTGCCAATTTTCTGAGCAAATGTGTACAGTTGATGAGCATGCTCATTAATGAGCATGTGTGCCAGTACCATTTACACATGCTTAGCAAAATAGATAGTACCTACACATGTTAAACTATTCTTTTACAGGTCGGCCATCTTGGTTGCCTTATGGTCCCTCAGAACATGGATGCTCAGAATTGAAGTAACCAATAAATAAGTGTTGAGATTTTATAAATCAATTAACAATCTATTTTGATCTACCATTTTCAGTTTAAATATAACATGGGCATCTACCTAACCGAGGTGGCTGGCAGGGTGGTTTGGTATATCTATGTAGGTATCCGAGATTCTAGTACATACCTATGTAGTATGTAGGTATCGTGATTTCACGGGGGTCAATGCAGATAGGTAAAAATGATGGGTGGTTTGGTATATTTATGGGTAAATGACTGGTTTATTTATGGGTAAAAGATTAGATAAAGCATTACATGTGGTTTACTTAATGCAAAAAAATAAATTATTATTATTGGTGTGTATTCGAAAATTTATTAATAAAAAGCCTCTTAAAATATACAACCCTTGTGCACAAGCAAACCATTTAAATATAGGAATTTGGACCTGTCAGTTATTTGAAGAGACGCTTGAAATTTGTTAATGTCAAAAAATATCTATAGAGAGCAGTTTACGGTTATAAAATAAACAGCAAAATTTAGTATTTATGCTCATAAATTAAAACTGAATGCAGGCTATTTTACTTGTGCTTCGAACAAAATAAAGGTAAAAAATCAAAATTTCAGCATATTTTGACATTCATCTGACAGAACGTGACAGAACGAGGAACGAGCTAAAAAACCAGCTGAAAAGTGGAGGAGGGAGAGGGATAGAGGGAACTGCGCATGTCGAGAACACAAGTTGTCTCTTTTGCACAGTTGGTTTCCGATATTTGGCTAGGTTGTGCGTGCTCATTTCTTTGTTTTTAAAAGCACTGTATGGTAATTAGTATATGTTATCAATTAGATGAAAACGCTTTCTTCTATCAGATTGATGATATTGACCGCCACCGAATTATTCACATGCTTTGAGTTACAAAATGAACAGTTCGTGATAGAACACGCAGCGGCCATTGTTGGGTACTGATTAATTATTATGGATTTTCTAGTATGTGACACGAAATTTGATTTTGTAAGCTTCACACATTAAAAGATTATAACGAAGTGTTTGATATTTGTGAAAGACTTCACCTAGAACATTTTTCGGTGAATTAATTCTTTGTGTGACGTTTTACGTTTTTTTTATGTTGGTAACAAGTGAGAGCTCATTTGATCGATCCTGTTGGTACACTTTTTCTGCGCACAGCTGACCGGCAAGGTTCGTACTTATTATTTATTTATATCGTATTATTTGATTTTGCAATGCTTTCTGGATGACAGGAATATGTTTTAGAAAAAAAATTTGATTCAAATTTATTGCTATATACTATAACAACGTTTTTTTGCTTTCGGATGAAAAACAATGCACTCAATACAAATTTCAGTACAAAATGTCATAGAAGACAGGCATAAATTTTATTGTAAATGGCTGTCATTTGTCAGCCCATACAAAATTTCATTTTACGCACTTTTTTTGAAATTTTGGTAATTATTCCCATAACTAAGGTAAGGTTATCAATTATTATAGAAACAACTATTTGCAAGCATAAAATATGTTTTTTTGTTCAATAATAATAATATTTGGATGACTTGCATTCAGCGACGTGGCTAGGTGGGGGGTGACACCCGACCGAGTGTCATCCCCCAAGAGCACGGTCTTTAGCTCTATGGCTCCCCGTGGAGTGTTAAAAACGGAAGAAAGGGGGGGGGGGGGGTGACACCACGTAATACACCTCGGGCAGCCCCGGGTGCCACCCATGCTAGCTACGCCACTGCTTGTAGAGCGCCGTTTTTGTGAAAAATCACCTCAAGGGCGCTGTACAAACTTATAATACATTTCTTCAATGTTACTTCTAACTACAAACTAGACAAACCACTATAACAAGTTATGGCTAAAAATTGCATCCACCGGTTCGTTCCATACGAAACTATATGTACAATGAGTTGAGTGATTTGACCAATGAACGCGATGCTGCTTAAAAATTTACTACACAGGCAGAAAATATACAGGACTATACTACTCTAGGTCACTCGAGGGAAAAACACTGTTATGGTTTACTTAGAGAAATTCAGGTACATTTCGCACGCAGAGGACATAATAGGCCTCTTGCATCACAATTTTTAAATTTTTTTTCCGGTTTAGGCAAATATTCTAAGACATTCCCTATTTTTTTAATTTTTTTAATCGTATTTTTGAAACCCTGGCGATTTTTTGAAAATTTCAATCCAAAAAATCAGGCCATTTTTTATAAACCGGAAAGACGGGACATAATTTTATGAGTGCGAAAAAACGATAATTACATAGCCGAAAATCTTTAAAAAAAGAACGTTTTCCACACGAATAACAATAAATTGTACGGGGTTCTCTTCGTGACATCTGTAAAAACACCGCCATCTTTATCAAAAAATCAAACCAAAGGATTAGTTCGCATAGAACAAACAATAAATCTAGTGAACGTTAAACGAAAATTCAAAAATTCGCCGGAAATCAAAGTGTTGCCATATAAAAAAAAATTAATCAGTGTGGAATTTTACAAAATTAAAGGAACATAATCGGAGACGGGACATTTTCAGGTAGTGACGTCACGAGCTCAAATAATGGATTTATTAGTTTAAAAATAAAAAAAAAAACTGTACAATTCTAAAAAAAAAATTACTAACATTTTCGTAATCTTAGTAAAAAATCTATCCAAACGATTTTTTCCAAGTCGTTATGAAATCTATGCAAGTGGCCTATTGGAAACTCTAACATATAATATTATGTTCTTTTGAGCGTATTTTGAAAACAAAAGCAAAATTTTATGATGGGCGGTATAAAAGTACAAGAATTTGATCAGAATATCTACTTATCTTCCCAAATGTGATTCGTTCCTCGGTAAGAGAAAAATTGATGTCTAAAGATTCGAATAATAATAATCCAATAAGAAAAGTTTTGGTTAACTTATATAAGTAATTATTGGCGATAAAGGAAATCCGTCCAAACAAAATGGCGGCAAAGGAATCGTTTTATACGGGAAATTTTAAACTTTGAATAATAATGGAATTTTAATCAATCTTTTACTATCCTTCCAAATGTAATTAGGTAGTTGTTTCTTGTAGTAATTTAGTTGAAACTTTCATTCCTAAATTTTCAATTTTATTATTATGAATTTCCAAAATCTGTGCATAAAAAAAAGTGTGGTGGTTAGTGGAATATTTTTACCTGTAAATATGTATATTACCAATATATTATAAATAAATCAGTTTCTAATGCAAACAGCGTCGCTTGACGCCACCTGTATTGCAGTAAAATCAGATCTCTCTGTGCAAAATGAGCAAGTCATGGCTTTCAAAAAGATAAAAATAAGGTGTTAAAGTACCTGCTTATTCAGGTGCATTATTCTATGCAGTATCTACATCTTTAGCGCACCTACGGAGGGGGTTTTCGGGGTTAACCCCTCTCCGGATTTCAGTGTCAAGCCCCCCCTCCCGAAGATTCAAAATTTCAGCGGGATAAGTCAACCCTTTTACGGTTGTATAATATTTCATCCCTCAGCTGCTTTGCAAAATTAACATTTTGAAATATGTTTGGGTGAGTCAAAATTAATCGTTGAAGAAATCAATTAGCAGTTCAAGCGTAGGTACATCCAAATCTCCTCACTGGCAGGAATTTATCTCGACTAATCTCGCCGTAGCGGTCGATGCAGCTGGGCACGAGAAAGCGATATGGAATGGACGGGGTTCGGAAGTTTCCGTCTTTTCCGAACGAATTGTTGTTCGAACTTCCAACCACTATAGACTATTAGGCAATCTTACAAGGACTATTATTATTATATATTTTTATAATAATATTGGGAACAGTAAGGAATCCTTTGTTCGCCTACAAAGTTAATGTAGATCTGCAGTCGGTTGTGTATTTATCATTGTGTATCATAATTAAAACGTACACCTTTATGAAACCAATGTTTCCAACCGCAATTTGAAAAAAAAAATTAAACTGGAAAGTTATGGAAGGGATGGATTCATAAGTCCGTCACTCTTGGAACCATTGATCCCCACCCCTCATACCTTTTCCTTCCAAGAACTTCCTCTCCTTCCTTTCCCATAAAAGACCCTCCACACAGAATCCCTAAAGGTGACAAAGGTCCCGATGGAAATGTTTTTCCTTAGCGTGTAGAGCTACTGTAAAAAATGATTGTTGTTGGATTTAAAACTTTTTTATGTTTGCATTAAAAAAATGTATATTTCAAAAAATATATTTTATTTTCGAATTATAAATTTTAAATGCGTATTTCATCACCTTTCAAAAACAGTTTTTGGTTTTCGGATGCATTCAGAAACAATCCATTTATTTGGATTTTATTGCAAAGCAGAAATATTTCGATCTTCCGACAAAATAGGCCCGAGGCCTGAGAGATAAGTGTTTTGTATTTAATAAATCAATTTGTGATATTTCGAGTCTTTATTTAATACCTCCAGTCACAAGGTAACAGAGTAATGCACACGACACACCCTTGCAATTGAAAGTACGGCCCAGGGTAGGCAGTTAACATATTCAACGATGCCGGCCTGCCTCGAAACTGGGTCAGGTCGGGTCATATTACTGCAAACAGAGGTCGGGTCGGTTCGAAATGCACCCCCCCCCCTTTTCGCCTGCACCAAAGGGGGGCTTCATTTAAATCAGTGGTTTCCGACCTTTTTTTGAACAGGGACCACTATGACATTTATTTGTTCTCACAGGGACCACAAGGTACAATAATGATAAACTGTTAATCGTGTAATTAAACGCGTCCTTGCAATTACTATCATTTTGCAGTTCATTGTGCTCTTCTTGGACTTCTTCAGCTACCTCTCCATCATTAATACCAAAAGGGTTACGAGTTACGAATCAGCTTTTGGATACCTTTTTTGTTTTGTAGTAAATTAACAAATGTTTTGTGGACCACATTTTAGATATCGCGGACTGATCAACCACTGATCTAAATCCATCCCTATGCACACTTTATTGATCTTATTTAAATATTGACACCGTTAGACATACGACCTCGGTTGCCTGGAAATGATGCAGGTAGGACGCTGACATACCGGTAATAGGCAATTTGATAGTGTTAACCCCTCGGCCTATTTTTTTCGTTTTTCGGAAGAACTCATAAAATTTTCATCGTTTGCCAGCAGATTCTATTTTCGTAATAACTTACCGTATTTAATATTCGTGATTCCCGTAATAAATCACGAAAAACAAGGTTTTTCGTCTCCCCTTCGGGCTATTTTGACATTTTTGCAAAGAATGCGCAGGTGCGAATTGAGATCGGACTGAAATGAGCATTCTCATAAGCTAGCCTTTTCACACATGCTTAGGGGCTTCCCCTTCCACCCGATAATCCAATGATAATGCTCAATACTAGCAACGTCACTGACATACATGCTAATTAGTCCAGTCAACCTGTGTTTTTAGGTGGAACTAAATATTATAAAGCTAATTTTTTCCCCATCGACTTCTACCATTTAGACAAGTGTTTTGCCAAAAGTCCCCGCCCCTACCCCTCTTGCTTCCCCCCCTGTGCCCCCACAAACATGAAAAGGGTAAGGGTTTCGTAAATCGCATCTATCTCGATTATTAAACAACATATCTGATTGCAATTTTTTTTATTCTCTTTGCAATAACATTGTCTATAATTAATGTTCAGTTTACTTTCGTCGTAACTTTTACCGTTTTTTGTAATTTGTATGAAATGGTAAAAATTTGTGTACTTTTTGGCACGAAATTTTCCTTTTATCTCAGAACTTTTTACACCGACATTTTATCAAAAAATGTTTCCTACAAAAGTTGTAGCTCCTATTATTACCTTTAAAATGATATAAAATAGTACTTACTTTGTTAGAGATCCAGCGAGATTCATGGCGGGTTCGGTCGAGGTGGGGCCGGCCGGCGCGGCGTTGCAATGCAAATAGGTATTGTTATATAGTGAGAGTGTTTTTTTTTATCTTTAAGGTGCACTATTGCTCAGTCGTTGTATACAGCTAAAATAAGTATTTTAAATAATTTTTGGTTTGAAAATGCGTGTAATATTTTTTTAAGATGTTATTTTAGAACAAAATAATTGCGGTATTGTAGTTTGAAGTGAAATATATATTCAGATTATTCAGAGTAAAAAATAAATTGATGTTGACCATTTCCGATTTCCTAAACTTCCATGGCAAGTTCTTCATTTTCCTCGATTTCAACCAACGTTACATTGCTGCATGATCCGCCACAGCTCCCGCACATTTCTGTGCAATCAAGTGATGCTTTAAAGCAGCTACAATTATTTTTGCAAGCTTTTTTGCAGTTGCAGGAAACTAAGTTTATAACTTCTTCAGGTGCCGGTGGTTTTTTTGAGTGCAATAGGTAGCATGCTCTTTGGCTTCAAATGAGTAAGTGTATCCGTAGCATGTGTTCAATTGTTGGCTTTGAGCATGCTCATTCAATGAGAAAGCTCAAACCAAGCCTGCTAATTTATGAGCAAATATGTACAGATAAGCATGCTCATAAGCCGGCTTCTTAATGAGCATGTGCATCTGTACCATTAAAAAGACGTTCGAATAGTTCAAGTCTTATAAAGTAACATTAAAGACATACTGCCACGGGAACTAGCGATAGGTAAGTTCTGCATTTTGCCGGAAGCCTCCGAGGCGTGCTTCCTTTTAAAAGTACTCGAGTTCTAGGAGCAGGTCCTGGGTCCGAGTTCTTTGGTGCATGCTGGGTAGTGGGTACTAGGTGCTGTTACGGCTACCTACCGGGACTCATGGGTTCGGCCGGAGCTGGTGAAGAGGGAGGTGAGGAATTGCAATGGTGGGACAAGGGTAAGACGATAATATGAGATGTAGGTACCTAATGTGGAATTAAAAAATCGTGGGTAATGCAGGTGACATCAGTATTGGTTCTTACAAAATTAAATACAATTACATGAAATGACATTTAGGTCACTGGGTTATCGTTGCTTATCGGTAATTTCTCTGATAAAGAAGTTAATCATTAATTAGATATATGTTACGTATTTCTTCTGTTTCAAAATAAACTCTCTTATCAGGGACAAAGAGAAGAGAAGTGTTACGGCCTTTGTATCTGGTTATTCAGATCAGGTCACCAAGCACGGTTGAAGCCAGTTTTTAAGCAACTTTTCAATTCTGATTGATGGTCTTACACCAGAGCGATACTGAGAGTATCCTTCCCATATATTTTTTTAAGAGCTTAAAAACTTCAAATGTTTAAGGGGGATAATGTAAGAAATCGGTAGTTAATTCGGGTAGCGACGGTTTTAAAAATGTTTGCATTGCATAAACATATTATGTACATGAAGTCGTTCAATGCGTTAACGTATTCCCATTGTTATGTTTTGAATGATGATGAATACTTTTATGATCTCGGTGTAACATATTTATTATTGTTGGTTTCTCAAATCAACGTACCTGCTCACTCATTTTTAAATGTGACGCAAAAAAATGGTATAATAAAGATTAAAATTTTAAAAAAATTGAACTTCTACGCATGAATTTATACGTATTTTTATACGCAGTTTCACGGCCCGTGTCATACACGAGTTGGAATTGAAAACTATCCATTTAAAATCAACTTGTAATGCGCAGTAAAATGAGCACGTTCTCGTGAATGGGTCCGTTTTTGCAATTCGGGCGAAAGCGTCAAAATGAAAAGCTTTCAGACCACAAAGTATAGATATAGTATATATCACGAAAGAATGTTGTTTTTGCGTTGCCGAAAATAGTTCAAGTCGAAAAGCAGGTAGCTACTGAGATGTTCATGATGTGCCGAACTGTGGAAGGAGAAATTTCATTGCAATCTTTGCCTTCCTCTTGTAACACTTGCTCGGTTTCTTGCACGAAGAGTTATGGCTAATGTAACATTCTGGTAATGGCTCTGACAATTCTGTTCACACGATGATTCTGTTTTACTGAGTTCTTTCGTAACAACTTCTGACGAAGGATTCTCGGCTGTTGTAATATCCAACCGTCTAGTTGATTAGTCAGACATTTCCAAATACTAAATGTTGAGAGTTTTTGAAGTGAAAACTTCTTTAACATCGTTGTGATTTGAAACTTGATGAAACGAAAAAGCCACTTTAAAAATAGACAAGCACGCACATCTATAGGATTTAGCCTGCCAGAGAATGAGATAGAATAATCGGTCTCCTATTTGCGCGGTGCTTTGTAGCCTCTCCACTCTTGTCAACATAAGTTTTCTGTAGGTTTAACTTCTACCGCGTGTGAACTGCACACTTGAATTTTTTTATGTGAATTCAACAGCCCAACTGCTCCCCTCTGGAGCCAGTGAGACTATAGTATGGCATCCCCAACAAAAAAATTCCGTTCAGGGCCTGTGTCATCTTTGGGGATGCTGTGTGGAGGGTTTTTTTTAGGAAAAGGAGGAAGAGGAAGTTCTGGGAAAGAAAAATTATGAGGGGTGGGTAGGAACCTGTGTGGGGTTAATGTAAAAAAAACACAAAAGTAGTACTTACCTGGATCTAAATACGAAAATATTATTTTATTCAAGTTAGGTATGTTAGTTATGGGAATGTGGCTGTCAACTTACTCTAATTTTTATATTGGAGGCACTGCTGAAAACCAACTGCATTCCAGGAGAAATCCCGAATCGTAGCTGAGCAGTGACCTTTTCATCAATAGACTATAACAAAATGTATAATACTGTAAAAAATCTATTAATGAATAAATGTTTTTATTATTATTATTATTAATATCAGTTTATATCGGTTTTTATATTGTGATGTGAAGATTTATGGATAAATTTCCGAAAAGATGAGCTTTTGGTTCCGCTCTGCGTTCTGCCGAATGAGCTCTGAGTTTCGCACTGAATTCTGTCGACTCTTTTTAAACGACTTCGAAAAGGAGGAGGTTATCAATTCGACGGTATTTTTTATTATTTTTTTTTTATGTTTGTTACCTCAGAACTTTCGATTGGTGAACCGATATTGGTGATTCTTTTTTTATTAGAAAGCTGGTGCTTCCCGTGTGGTCCCATTTTAATTTGGTCCAGTTCTGACAATGGGATCCATGAGAAAACCATATATGTCTTAAATTTGCAATAAGTATGTGCGCGACAAATGGACGAGTAACTCAATATTACGCCAACAGATTTCGATGATTAAAATGTCACTAAAAATCAAAAAATAACAAAAATTTTAACAAAACAAAAAACGACTTCAAAAAATGCACTAAAAAGTAAAAAAAATAATTTCGTACGATTGTTATTTTTGGAGTCAGTGTCAGCTGTTTTTTTACTTTTTAGTGCATTTTTTGAAGTCGTTTTTTGTTTTGTTAAAATTTTTGTTTTTACCAGTTTTAGTTCTTGTGATAATCTTAGTAGTCCGAAAGAGACTTCGTACGTTATGTCATCGTCCTAGTATCTTCTATATTTTAGTTTTCATACAGGACGCGTGACAAGGATCGTCGACACGTACTTAAACTACTATATTCCAAACGTAGAAAAATAAAAAAAAACTATCTCTTGAGTGATTCCACCTGTAGCTCGATTTCTGAACTAAGAATCTGGTGTGCGCTTTGGTTACCTTCCGAAATTAATAGCTCCAAACAATAATAAACATTTAAACTAATTCTGGTGAGATTTATGTGTTGTATGGAATTTCCAAACTCAAGTTTGCCAGAAAACGCGGTCTAGAAATCAAAGAACGAATAGGTACTAACATTATGTTGAATTCTGTTCTACAATACATCGTGGGGTAATTTACTACAACTAGGCAACTCTGGAACCAGCTTTGTTGGTAAATTGAATTATAAGGTGTTAATCTATGTATATGATAAATCGATTGTTGTATATTTATACTGATATGTGATATGTATATGGTTAAATCGTAGATTGATGTGTTTGGAACCGTAATACTTATATTTTGTTACACAGTTTGATAATATAACGCAATTATTTCAAATCATAGAGGTATTGCTTTCTACGAAAATGTTTATTGTAATGATTAGATAATCTGTGTAGCGTCGCTTTTGTAAAAAAAAACCACCCAAAGGGCGCTGTACAAATGCGACTTCCAAATTAATTTTTAAACACAATCTTATTTTTTTCAAATTGTTCTGTAAGCTGTTAAAAAATTCAAAAATTTCAATCGTATAGTTATTAGATAATAAATAATGGAGTCATTCTAAAATTCTTGTATTTTACGGGAAAGGATACTATTTGATTTAATAATAAAAATCAATGCTAGGAAACCAGAAAATACGCTTTGATCACCCGAGAAATCTTGAATTGCCGGAAATGCAACGTTGATCTGATCTTTGTTTTAATCAACTCCATTATTTAATAAGGAAGCGACATCGACTTGGTGGGACGCTGTTTGCAAGTGCGTGGGATTACCCATAAACCTGCCTTTCCAAAACTTATTTAGTTAAGGCTCCCTAGTAAAAGTTCAAAAAGAAGAAGAAGATGGTTTCAAATGGAGATATGTAAATGCGAACGTTAGAGGGAGCGCGTTAAAATATTAAAGAACGGCGAAAATTGTGAAAATATTTAATAAAACACAGCTCGTTTAAAATAGAGCCGAAAACTCTCGAAAAATGTGATTTTTTCATGTCTACATAATAGTATATGTTAAATAACAGAAAAAATATGTTTTTAATGATTTTCGGAGCATACAACACTTCTCACACCTCTGCCATAGGTCACCACAAGTGGTTCGCTACGTTTGATGACTTGGCAGGGGTGCCCGGTTCATGGGGAGAGGTTTATCCGGGTCTCGGCGGCGGATGCGTCTCCCGCCAGTTGTATGGCAGGCCGGATCGGGAGAGAATGGTTGAGGGAGTCCCTTTGACTTCTCCAGCCGTATTCTCTCGGAACATCGCCTTGCACCGCAGTGGGAGGGATGGGCTCATACGTCCGTCACTCCTTGACACACTTACCCTCAGATTCCTACTCCCCCTAATAATCTTTTCCTTTCCAGAACTTCCCCTTTTTCCTTTCCTAAAAAGTCATTCCTCACAGCATCCCCAAAGATGCCTATGTGGAGCTAGTGAAAAAAAATACAAAATACTTTGCGATTTTTTTTTCTATCGAGAGAATTTCATATGATTACCTCAAGAAATGTAGATATAATACATATATAGTATGTAGATATGACCGGTCAGTGGTTGAGTGGGCATAGCGCTTGGGTCCCACCTGGGCGTCGCATGTTCGATTCCTCGGCTGGCTAAGTCCTCCATCACAACACAAGCAACATTTTCGGCTTTCTGTGGTGGTAGTAGGAGATTTTCAAACATTGTTGGGTTATTCGTAACCCGGGAATGTTTGTCTTTCTTTAAAAAAAAAAAAGTAGATATATTATACATACTATATATACATATACATACCATGATACTATATATATATACACCTATTATCTTAAAAAATAACATACATTTTTTAAGAACTGAAAAACCTGTTCAAGGAAAATATATTATAAATCGGAAGAAATTCGGAATGCGTAGCCGGTATTCCGTCTCTTTCTAGCAGCATGGTAACACACGAAACAGCACGCGTATCTCTTATTCCCGTCGCGACGTATAAGGATGAGATCAGTGGCGACGTGTGATCGAAAAATCAAAAATACATACATGATCAAAAAGCAAAATTCAGACGACAAGCTTTATTGCCGTAGTATGATTGTGCTTCATTGATGTATAAATTGCTTAAATCTGTTTGAATCTTAATTTTTTATCTCTTTTAAAACGCCTTGAAATTTTTTATTTTGTGATGTTTTAAAAATGAATAAATTGAATTGAATCGAAAAATATTTTTTGAAGTGAAACTTCTTTAGCCTCGTTGTGATATGAAATTAGGATGAAACGGAAATGACGCATTACAATACTTACGAAGCGTCAAACTGCGCTCATTGGATTATGACATCACTTTTAAAGGCTCCTAATGATTGAGTTATGAAACGGAAATGACATTACAGTACCTACGATGCTTCAAACTGCACTCATTGGCCGATTTGATTATGACATCACTTGTCAAGCCTGCGGTTGAGATTGTTTTCGTGAAGTTTCGCTTCTATCGCATGTGAACTGCACTCGATTTTTTGTTTATAATAGAAAAAAATATCATCGGGCACAAAATGACATCAAAGAAGAGTATCAAAACGTTGATTGAAATGTCTTTAGCCGTGTTTGGTGACCAGATCTGAAGAGCCAAGTATTTCTCCTTCCCATTCCCACTACCTTTCCTCTCACAACTTACCTCAATTTGGCTCCAGACTCCAGACTCTGGTGCTGTACTTATTCAATTATTCATTTTAAAAACATTACAAAATTACAATTTCAAAGCGTTTTTAAAAGAGTAAATATTTTAGATGATATCAGTAGATTTAAATTAACAGCAACAAAGCTTGCCATTTTAATTGTGCTTCATTGATTTTAAACATATCGATATTCGAAGTGGTTTTATTTAACCACAAGACAGCTCTCCCGACTGGTATGACCAATATAAGCGATATCGATTCTCTTTGGGAATCTCTGCCCCCACGTGATGATGCATCCCACTACGAGGAGGATATTATAAGTTAGCCGTGACCGACTTTGCGAATAAATTCTGCACATGCATGCTGTTGCATATTTCGCCCCAAACTTACGACTGGCCGGAATGCCAACGAGTGTGTGTATTTTCGGTGGCCCAGTAGCCAGAAATGCATTTTCGGTTGTTACCTACTGTTGTGTTAATTTTCGTTTCGGTAAAGCGACGAAAGTGCGCTAGGAATGCTTCGTAAATCAAACCAATTGGCGTGAGTCAGTTCGAATTAGGACCGCTTAGTGTTGATTTGTTGATCGCCCGCATTCTTCCACTAGTAGCCAAGAAATTCAACCGATAAACACATGGAACATTCATTAATAATATCGTTAATTTTATTTGATGTTATTTATTGATATTTCACTGCAAGTGCGCTTTATTCTATAAGGGCGCCAGCAGATGAGAGACTTTAGGCGCTTTTAATATTTTCACATTTACGGAACGGCGAGTACAAAAAAGGCAATAAACATACGCTCCTTATCACAATAATGCTGCAGCTCTTTCTTACATATTAAATAAAGGCGAGACAAAAGATTACACACACAATGGACGTAGGTCTGTTTCCTCCAAAATACTACTTTTGTAGTTAAAACTTCTATAGCACCATTGCAACTAAATTAACCTCTCAGATTAATTTGTTCGATTTTCGGAACAACTCATATAAGTTTCATACCATTAGCTCTTACTATAATGGTAAGAAATATGATCTAAACGGTGTTAGAAAGTTAAAACACGACGCTTTATGTTCAAATTTAAAAATTAACCACAAAATAATTAAAATGTACACCTTTACGAATCCAAAGTTTTCCGCTGCAATTCGAAAAAAATATGAATCTTTGTGAATTTTTTATTAATTATTTTTACACGAAATTACCGACGACGTTTATAATACTCTAGCAGACCCGGCCACACGTTGCTGTGGCTAACGAAACACAATGCCATTACCCAATCTTTATAAAATCCACTCCACCCGCTTGCCAGCTGCCCGCTGCCTGAATTGAAGATTTGAATATACTTCATTTTATACTATGTAATGATGATGAATATTTGAATTTATCGGCTTTTATCTACTATAATAAGCATGTATTATACATATAAACCTTCCTCTTAAATCACTATCTATTGGTGAAAACCGCATGAAAATCAGTTGCGTAGTTTAAAAGATCTAAGCTCACAAACATTTTGAGCGACTTCATTTTATACTATGTTGTGATGAATATTAGAATTTCTCGGCTTTTCTCTACTATAATAAGCATTTATTATACATATAAACCTTCCTCTTAAATCACTCTATCTGTTGATGAAAACCGCATGAAAATCCGTTGCGTAGTTCAAAAGATCAAGCGCACATACATTTGGGGGGCGACTTCATTTTATACTATGTAATGATTTGCCTAATAAAATATGTACGTTTTTATTTGTTTTTCGTTATAAGTAATTTTAGTTAGAAAATCGTAGGATGAGCCTTTTTTAAAACTTTTTTATGTTGGCATTCAGCATTTTCATATTTCAGCATATTTCAAAAATTATATGTTTTTTTGGATTATAAAATTTGAGAGCCTATTTCATCACCTTTCAAAAACAGTTTTTAGTTTTCGGATATGTCCAGAAATATTCCATTTATTTGGATTTTATTGCGGAAACATTTTGACCTTTTAAAAAATATGCCCGATTTCTCAGGGATTAAAGGTTAAAGGAACGAATAGAAAATCTTGTAAAAATAATTTGGTATGTCATTTATTATGGTCTGTTTTGTATTAGCGCAAATAATTGTATAATCTGTTTTATAAATGCGCAAAATAGATCAGAGATCTCAGAGTCGAACATTAGTCTTCCGTGGCAGGTGGCACCACTTCAACAATTTAAAAATAATGCCGTCTGGCTTTTAATAATCAAACATTTGGGCGAGTTATCACATCTCAGCTTCCCGAATGGACCGCCACCGTCCGTCGTCCACTCCCACCGTCCAGTGGCGACAGACCATCAATCATCGTTCATCACAACTCTTTCGAGTCTCCAACGGCATCAGGCCGAATTATTGACGTATTGCCTACGAAAATGAACAGAAATGCTAACTTATCTTCTCCGTGGATGTAAATAATATTTTATTTATTTTTAACAACATTTGAAATAGCCTTGCCAAGAATATTATTTTTGTATCGATAGACACGTCGTTATGTTTTCAAGGTGATACTTAAAAAAAATCATAATATTCTCTTTCTTAGATGGCGTGAGTTTAATTATTTTATGGAAAAATGTGTATCCCAGTGCAGGGATAGCGAACCTGTAACACGCGTGTCGATTAGTGACACGCTCGCTTGTAAAGCTCGAAATTTGGTTAATAATTTGAATAAGATCCGTCAACTTCGTACTACTCGCGGACCAAACATTGCTATTAATTAGTCGCTTGCTAATGCGTGCGGTTAATTAAAAAAAAATTGTATATCACAGACGTTTCGCCCTATTGGGCCAATTTGTCGAAAAGCAAAAAAAAACGAGTGTGCTTTAGACCACACAACTGAAGTCAAACTTCTGCTCCATCTACATGATAGGGCTGGGTTAGACTCGTAAGTTTTTTCCTGTAAATCTCTCTAGTAAGCGATTTATGGCCAAATTACCAATGTAAACGACACCAAAAGTCACTTAACGTAATTTATAGCAAGTTACAGAACTTATTCTTTCGGAAGTTTTTTGACAGGTCTAATTGCGCCCGCGCGAATTTCCAACCTTACAGCTTATAAAATCAGTTTTGATACGGAGACTTACCGCAAGAAATAGTTCCGAAATGCGCCGTTGCGAAATGTCAAAAATTAAAAGACAGTTGTTTTCATAGGATTTTTTTCCTACAAAACTAGTATTTATTTCCACTTATTTAAGTTTTCTGGAAAACGAGCATCCTTTTATTCAATTATCGGTCCAATCCTTTACAATCTTGATGTTTCTGTTTTTAGCATTTACGTATTTGAAATTTTGAATTCGAAGTCGGTTGCTGTCAGCAGATGTCAGGTCTGGTAGCTGTCATTCGTCAGACGACCTCCGTAGTGTAGTGGGTAAGACTCTTGACTCATAATCCGGAGGTCGCGGGTTCAAACCCGGCGTGCGCAAATAAATTTTATTTGATTAATTTGTGTTATTTCACAATTAATTAATTTAAAAATAATATATAGTATGTTTGCGGCACGTTCCAGAGTGGAAGATACTATCAGTATCGCCCTGGTGTAAGACCACCATTCAGAATTGAAACGTTGCTTGAAAATGGCTTTAGCCGTGTTTGGTGTCCAGATCTGAATAGCCAGGTACTTCCCAACCTTCTTCTTCCCACCTCCTTCCCCTCCCCACTATCTTCAGCCTCACAACATACCCTAATTGGGGATGCCATAGCTTCACTGGCTCCAGACGGGAGCAGTTGAGATTCTTGTGCGGTATTCACTGTAAAAACAAATAATTCGGATAAAACGAAATTAATTCCCACCTTTGACGGCACAAAAGCGCGTGGAGAATTGTTTAATTAAAGCCAAATCTATTTCAACACTTTATTTGGACCTTTTCGTCTTTATTGACAAAATCGCGTTAATTTGACATTAGCAGGTCGTTGTTGACAGGAAGCCATCTTAACGCAAATAAATTTACAGATGTAAACGGTCGCATGAGCATTTACACAGGTCGAACATCCGAACAACTTCCGTCATCATTAATTTCCACAAGTCGGATGCATATGTAAACGCTCCTGTGAGTGATCAATCTTATGTAATCCGTAAATTTTAATTACGAGTGTAACCCTAGCCATAGGAAGAGAGAAAGAAAATGTACGCGCGCACTGCTCTCTGTTGCTCCTGCAGTGATATACGAAGCGTTCGCCTCGCTTTTCGTAACACTCTCGTCACGCATTCGCCAGTTTACCCCCCAAGTCAAGCGTGCGTAAAGAAGTTTTACTTTAAAAAATCAAAGTATTAAACGGGGTACACAAGGTTTGTGTATATATATACCTATATATATTTATTTATTTATTTATTAATTTTCAACGCCCTGGTGGGCTTTTACATTACATGTTTATAATACAGAGACAGGTTTTTAAAAACAAAAGATAAACTATAAAAAATAACTAGTACACGTCATAAAGAGTATACAGATAAATTAAGGAAAGATTATACTTAACAATAAAAGAGAAAGTTGTAAGTTGTAAATACATGACAAAATGCAAGATACATAAAAATAAAATGGTAACAAGTTTTTACATTGTGGATTAATATAGAAATATACGAATAAATGCATAAGCCCCTATGTGATGCTCCTTAAATATCAAAGTATTCTACATAAAAGTATCGTTCAGGTATTTCTTAAATAATGATAAACTTGTGTTAAATACATCGATATTAGAGGTGAATTTGTTTCCTAATGTGTGAAGTCGAGAAATAGGTGCATGAATGTGGTAGTTCGTCCCAGAATTATTGTTGCAGAATAACACATTTTGCCTTGTTGCTCGATTGGGTACCCTGAAATCGATGAGATGCAGGAGTTCGCAACAATCTAATTCAGAATGAATAATTTTAAACAAAAAAGTTAGGTCATTTATTTTTCTTCTCTTTTCTAGGGAATGCAATTTAATTGTATTTAGTAAGGATGTGTAGTTAATGTGTTGAATAGGTATGTGTAACTTGAAGTTAATAAATCTTAAAAATTTGTGCTGCACTCTTTCGATATTTTTTATATGAATTTGATAGTATGGGGACCAAACTATGGAATTGTATTCCAACAAGCTGCGTACGAGTGACAAATATACGATTTTTATAACTTCTAACGAGTTAAAGTCTTTGATTGTTCTAATTATAAATCCTAGTGTTTTCATGCCTTTGTTGGTTATTTGTTGAATGTGATTTATAAAATTTAATTGCGTGTCAAACACAACTCCAAGATCTCTAATTTCATTGACTTTTTCTAAGATTTTGTTATCTATTGTGTATTTGAAAGATAGTGGGATAGTATATATATACATATATATTTAGTAAGTGGATACTTGTAAAATATTGAGAAGCGCTGTAATTGCTAAATACACAGTGATTTGTTTTGTATACACAACACTTGTAATAATAATAATAATTCTTTAGGGATTTTAGCGATAACACCATTGTATGCAATTAGCAAATTTACATAATTAATTATCTGTATACAATTTCCTTATCGCACGTATAAACCAAGCATTAACTGTGTCCGAAGGCGACAGCGACAAGAGTCTAATAGAACGCACTATATTAATGCTGAGTGCAATCACTTGGTTCCATGACAACAGAACACTGACAAAATCCAACATTAAAAAAAACGAGTGTGCTTTTAGACCACACGACTGAAGTAAAACTTCACTAACTTATATCTCCCACTTGCCCTTACCCTCCTCATCCTCATCCTCATCCTCATCCTCATCCTCATCCTCATCCTCATCCTCATCCTCATCCTCATCCTCATCCTCATCCTCATCCTCATCCTCATCCTCATCCTAATCCTCATCCCCACCCTCACCCTCATCCTCACCCTCATCCTCGTCCTCGTCCTCGGACTCGTACTCGTCCTCAACCTCATCCCCATCCCTATCCCTAAACTTATCTTTATCCCTATCCTTATCCTTATCCTTATCCTTATCCTTATCCTTATCCTTATCCTTATCCTTATCCTTATCCTTATCCTTATCCTTATCCTTATCCTTATCCTTATCCTTATCCTTATCCTTATCCTTATCCTTATCCTTATCCTTATCCTTATCCTTATCCTTATCCTTATCCTTATCCTTATCCTTATCCTTATCCTTATCCTTATCCTTATCCTTATCTTTATCCTTATCCTTATTTTTTTTTATTTTTTTTTTTTTATTTAAGTACATAAAACAGGCAATTATGCCCAAAAAATTACATACATGGATGATTTAAATTACAACAAAAGTAGTATTAAAAATAATTTGTTAATCTTAAATATGCAAAACTGAATGACAAACAATAATAGTTAAATGTAGAATACAAAAGAATCACCAACAATTTATTATTGGCACCTGGATTTAGTAGGTACAATATTACACATCTTTGAATAAAGGGCTTCATCACAATATCAGCTTTATACGATTGATGGTAAAATATGTGTTTTGAAGTGTTTGAATGGGTTATTAAAAATGTCAATTTCATTATTAGAGCGGTGTATAGTGTTATAATGTCTTAATGTTCGTGGTAAAGGGGAGAAATATCCTGTATTTGTGTGGTAGGTAGATATATAGAAAATATCTTGCAACCTCCTTGTTGAATTTCTTGATGGTGTGTTGATGTTAATTTGGGATAAAATGTTTGGTGTATCAACTGATGCATGTATAATTTTGTGCAGAAGCAATAAATCGGAAAGTTTCCGTCTTCCTGTCAGAGAGTGTAGTTTATAGTGTAGAATTCGGTCGTTATACGTTCCAAATTGATCAGATAAACCTTCGCGATATGCAATAACACGGGTTAATTTTCTTTGTATGGATTCGATTCTATAATTGTGAATCTCATAATTAGGAGACCAAATAGTGGATCCGTATTCGAGAATACTTCGCACAATTGATTTATATAATGTTAATGTTAATTCTGCACTTTTAAAGCAATTTGTGATTCTAAGAGTTAATCCTAATATTTGTGATGCACTTTTTGAAATTGTATCTACATGTTTATTGAAGCTAAGTGAAGAGTCAAATATCACGCCTAAGTCTTTAATTGAAGTTATGTTTGATAAAACGATATTGTTAATGTGATATGCGTTTGAAAATTTGTTTCTGTTCTTTGTGAAGGAAATTACAGCACATTTGTTATTATTAAAATACAAATCATTTAGTGTGCACCATTCGTGTAGTGATGATAGATCTTTTTGCAAATCGATGCAATCTTCCAGTGATTTGATTTTTTTGTACAGTTTTAGGTCGTCGGCAAACAGGAGATATTTTGAAAATTTTATTCTTAAAACTATATCGTTAATAAAAATTAAAAATAGCAGGGGTCCAAGATGAGAGCCCTGCGGAATTCCCGATGTTACAGTAAAAAGGTCAGCTGAGTATCCTCCTACCACTACTTGTAGTTTTCTTTCAGTAATGTAACTCTCAAACCACTTCAGAGTATTTCCACTAATGCCAAACATTTCTAGCTTCTTGATAAAGTAGTGCTTGATTTAACTGGTCAAATGCTTTACAAAAATCCGTGTAGATAGCATCTACTTGTAAATGCTTTTCGATGCTATCGCGGATGAATTGGGAGTATACAAGAAGGTTTGTGGTTGTGGAACGCCGGGGGAAGAATCCATGTTGCTCAACGATAATGTATTTACTTACGTGAGCTAGTAGACAGTCATATATTATTGACTCGAATAACTTTCCCACACAGTCAAGTTTAGAAATGGGTCTATAATTTTTTATATCGCTCTTACAACCTTTCTTAAAAATGGGAGTTAAAAAAGCCGTTTTCCATTTGACTGGAAAAATACCGTCTTGTAGTGATTTGTTGAAAAGTAGGCTGAGTGGTCTGGCAAGGAAATCTCTGCATGTTTTGAAAAAAATGGGAGGAATACCATCAGGACCTGATCCCTTATTAGTTTTCAAATTTTTACATTTGATTAAAACCGTTGTAGGCGAAATATTGATCGTACCGAGGCTTTCATTACAGAAGTCTTCAGGGAATTGTGGAAAATAGTTTGCATTGGGTGGTTTGTAAACTGATTGGAAATGCCTAGAAAAGAGCTCGCAGATAACTTGGCCTTTGGTAGTCTTTTCGTCATTTAAGTGCATCTCTTTTGGTATGTCAGTTGTGTTTTTATACTTACTTTTTGCGAATTTCCAGAAATCTTTTGGGTTAGTTTTTTAAGTTTTGTTTGATCAAGTCTAAGTGTTTATGGTAACAAACTTTAATTAAATTTTTAGTTCTGGTTCTAATTAATTTGTATGATAAATGATCTAGTTCATTGCCATATTTTTTATATTTTTTGTGAAATTTGTTTTTTTCTTTTATCAAACGAATGAGATCTTGTGAATACCACTTAGGGAAGTGTTTTTTATTCATTCTAATGGGAACGTGAGAAGAAATAATCTGGTAGAGTATACTGTAAAACTGATCGACGGATTGATCTATTTTGCCCTGATTGATGAATTCCCAATCAATCTCACAAAGCAAGGCATTGATTGAGTCATAGTCGGCTTTATAAAAGTTTGGTCTTGAGATGTTGCAGGTTTCTAGTTTTGGTAGGAAATTGAAAAGAAAATTAATTTCTAGAGCGGGGTGATATGGATCTTCTTTGCTTAGTGGAAATGAAGAGTGAGTTACTGATATATCTTGTTTGTCCGACAAAATGAGATCCAATATTTTGGATTGGTGATTAGCTATTCCGTTAAATTGTTTGAGATTACAGAATGACAGTGTATCGATGATGTCAGTGGTGATTGTGTTTGTGTTTGAGGTGAAAGGTAATAGATTATTTATTTCATCGGGAATCCAATGAATGTTAGACTTATTGAAATCGCCAAATATTAAAATGTGTTGGTTTGGTGTTGTTAGGTAGACATTCCGAAGATTGCTTAAAAATGAGCTTATAATGGATTCTTCTTCAGATGGTGGTAGATATACTGTGCAAATATTTAGTTTGACACTCCTGTTATTAAGATTTATATTGAGTTGGATCCACAAGTCTTCTGCTTGACATTCCCAGTGCGCCATCCTCTTCGCCTCTAGTTTTTTTGATACAGCAACCATGACTCCTCCTCCGTCTTTTTTTGTCTTGTGTATTCTATCCCTCCGAAATACTTCGTAACGGTTGTCCACTAATTCCTGGTCATAGATAGATTCCTTCAGCCATGTCTCCGTTAGACTTACTAAATCGTAGTCGTTGATAAGGATGTTTTCGTATATTTCATCAATTTTGGTCCTCATTCCCCTGATATTCATATAAAGGCATTTTATCATTATAGATTGGGTATTTATTATAAATGATTATGGTGTAGGCAAAATTATCAATCAGTGTTCCTTTCAGCAGTTTGTTGATTTAAATCGGGCTGTTTATTCAGTAATTCCAGCGTTAGCTGATCTTCATGGGAAATCACTATAATCTTGGAGGTAAAAGACTTCCTGAGGAAGCATCGCCCGTTTCTTGTCCACACAAAAGCGAACTGATGATCTTTTGCGAATCTTTTCGTAAGTCGAAGTATATTCTTTTCGTGGGTTGTAAGGTGTTCACTGATGAAAATGGGCTCCTTTTTTTGAGTTGAGAACTTCTTCAAATGGGTGGTGTTTAGTTTGTCTTCTTTGAGTTTGTGTTTTATGTTGAATGTTTTGACGGCCGCAAGGAAATTGTCTCGTTTTAGTTGTTTATTGAATTTCACAATTATTGGGCGTACTCGTTCATAGGGAGGCACGTCATTAGGAATTTTCGGGTCCCGCCGAATTCTGTAGAAATTGTTAACTTCTAGATCAGCGCGGTCGAGTTTGACGGTTGCTCCAATTTCATCTATGATTTCCAGTAGATTTTCATTATTTTTTTCTGGGATTCCTCGAATTTCGATGTTGCATGACTTATTTGTATGTTCAATATCGTTTAATTTTTTTCTGCACTTCTCGTAGGGCACTCTTGATAACAAAAATATCGTTTTCATTTTTTTCAACTTTTTTCATTTTTTTATCCATTTCATGAATTTGCTTGGAAAAGTCGTCGATTTTGTTTGCACAATAATCAATTGTAGCCTTAAAGTCCGTGAAATCTTTTCGTAGCTCTTAAATTCTTGCTTCATTTCAGTTAATACATCCATAACTTGAGTTGATCTGGTCATTTTGCGTGTTCGGCCTGCTTGTGTAAAGTTGGCCCTTTGCTTCTGTCAGTGTGATTGATTTTGAAGTTATTTTTTAATTAACGTTTGAGCACTGGATAAACAAGAACACAGAACTGTATTGCTGGTAGATAGTGAAGGTGAAAATCAGAATCGATTTGTGCACTTTTTAAAGACTTTCTTCGGTTTTATCACTTATATTTGCTAAAATTAAAGAGCAATTATTACTTGTGTTGTTTACTACGATTGCCATAGACAATTATTCTTATCCTTATCCTTATCCTTATCCTTATCCTTATCCTTATCCTTATCCTTATCCTTATCCTTATCCTTATCCTTATCCTTATCCTTATCCTTATCCTTATCCTTATCCTTATCCTTATCCTTATCCTTATCCTTATCCTTATCCTTATCCTTATCCTTATCCTTATCCTTATCCTTATCCTTATCCTTATCCTTATCCTTATCCTTATCCTTATCCTTATCCTTATCCTTATCCTTATCCTTATCCTTATCCTTATCCTTATCCTTATCCTTATCCTTATCCTTATCCTTATCCTTATCCTTATCCTTATCCATATCCATATCCCTCCCCAAGTCAAGCATGCCGACCGTTCGCCTCGCCCGATCACCGTTCGCATCGATCCCGTTCGCATCACACTTTTTCGTAATGCATTCACTAGCTTAAAGCGGAAGCGTAAAGAAGTTTTACTTCATTGTGTTACAATGACTTTCTTTTAATAGTTGATAATTTTCGTTATTTATTTTTGGGATGTTATGCCGTGTTACGTTACCTCCTTTAGCCAACGTTTCGGACAGCTTTACAGTGTCCAAATCAGTGTAAATAACAAATCGCCAATCGCCGAGCATTTAAACACATTCTTATTAACAGGACATTACGCCCAGTTGATAAGGATGTGTTTACAGGTTTTCTAAGAATACAAAATTCAATATGCTGGTACTTGAAGGATAGTAATTTCAGAGATTTTGGTTACCCCTGTTGGCAACGGTAAGGTTAAATAAAATCGATTGCAAGTCAAGGCACTCCTTGCCAACATACGTAGAAAGAAATTCCACGTGGGTTTCTTGAAAGTTCACATTTTACACGAAGGGTGGAGTTGCGTCAAGTTGAGTAATGTCACAAATGTTAAAATCCATACTTTTTAGGTTATAGAAGGCATTGGTTCTGGTGGGTTCCATAATAAGGCCAAATACTAGGCACCTTCGACTGATGCTAGGCACTAGGCACCTTGAAGAATGGGTGAGGGGGGGGGGGGGGGGTTTCCCCTTCGTCGTGGATGGGTTACGTTTTAGGTTGTAGATTGACACTCTTCGCTGCTTAGGTAATTTCAAGTATAACTATGTACATACAAACTAACTAGGCAGAGAGGACGGACCGCCAAACTATGTACATCCAATATTCATAAACAGTTACACCCTTACTAATAAACAGTTTCCGGTCAACTCAGAATGAAACCAACTAAGAACCACCTCAGAAAAGTAATTAAGCGTGATTATAAAAAAATGGTTAAATAGGTTGAGTTAGGTTAGGTTTACCGGCTATTTTAAAATTATTTTTTCATAGCTTTTAATGACCTTTCTGAGGTGGTTCTGAATTTGTTTCATTCTGAGTTGGCATGGAACCCTAATGAACTGGTTTTAAATTTGACACCACTTATAATTTACCATTTGCATTACAGGGTGGTTGTTTATTAACTATGAAATAAAATATGCAAAATTTGAAACATGTTTATTAGGAAGGCCCGTAGTATATAGAAGATGTTGCAAAAAAACGTAAAAATCGACCCATTAAAACTAAAATTACCCGTAAAAATCGATAAATATATATCACTTCTTCAAACACAGCAAACTTATTTTGTAGCACCATTTTAATTCAAAATTAATAGATTACTTACTTTTAACCACGTTTATTTTTTTTTAAACCGAGATGTTTCGTAAGCAACGCTCACCTCCTCAAGGTTTACTTAAACTAATTACAACAATAGACATAGACTTAAAGGTGTCAATGGAAAGGTGAGAAGGAGGGGGGGGGGAGAAGGGTAAAAGGGTAGATAAAATTTACAAAGGGAACAAGTTTAATAATGGGTCATCCAATTAATTATTTTTTATAAACAATAAACGTATTTAAAACTAAGTAATCTAATTATTTGAAGGAAAAAATGTATATAATGCGAAGTATAAGTAGTAGTTCCCACGGATGTGCCTTGACAAAGTCGTCTGGATAGAAACCTTGAACATAAGCTTCCCTTTTTATTGTATTGTATTTTTTGTACTTAGTTTCTTTTTCACTTTATAACATTTTCTATAAAAAAAAACAATCTGGTGATTGACAAAATAAATTTAGGCATGAATGGATACTTTATCTCCTTTCTTTAAAAAAGTTGGATATGAAAACAAAATTCGGTTCGGTCGGAAAAATTGGGAAAACAATGTTATGATTTTACGAAAAACATTATTCATATTCCTCAACACTAAGCCGGTCGAACAAGAGCAGCTGGTTGACAGGGGCTGGGTTAAAATTAACCCGTCCTGACTGAGCTAGGTTGGAAAATTCCCTTTATAAACCAGTAGGTACATTTAGTCTCCACAGAAAATCCATATTTTGTCTGAGGGTAAATCCCTCGTGCAAGCAAGTACCGCTAGTACGAGTGGCTAGGTGCTGCGCAGGCTTACCCTTCGTGACTAGGTAAGATTTAATTTTCTCATACACAATTCTCGTCAAGTCTCACAGTCGTGAGGAGCGGCTTTTACGTCACTCAGTAGCTTAGGTGAGAGGGGGGGGGGGGGGGGGGGGGGGTGATTCTCTACCCTTGCGTAAATTTGTGGCAAGGGGGAATGTGAGGCGGGATTTCTGTTCCATTTTGTCATGTTAATTTACATAAATTAAAGATAAACCGTGACATTGTGAAGAGTTAAATAATAAATAACTTTAAAAAGAGTCGGTAAGTAAGACTCCTTAGATGATTATTATCTCTTGAGATAAAATATATATTTTTTTAATATAAATAGCTCCCATCTTTTGATAAAGTATACAATCCCTTTAATGTAATGTTACAATACCTATATCAAATGTAATCAATAACGTTGAATGTTTCAAACTTTTTCCTTTCACGTAATATAAAACAGATACCTTCATAATCTTCTGTGTCCCTTATGTCGAATTGAATCAACATCTTAACAGCCTTCGACAATGCGTTTTGGAAGCATTTTCACACTATTTAAGATATTAAAATATTTACTTTGGCATCAGATGTGTTCTGACCATAGAAACACTAAACCATCATAGAAATTCCACCCAGTTCTAAACAGTTTTTCCATGGAAATTCAGAATTTTCTATTGGAAGCGATTATTTGACGTCACAAAACCACGGATGTTGCGTGTCTTTTTATTCGATTACACATTTGGATCCCAGTTATAGCTCCCTGGATAAGTTAAACTAAAAACTGCATGACGCAATAGAAGGCGACCCTTAAGTCATGTCATGAGCAGGGCCGTATTATCCATAAGGCAGTGTAGGCAACTGCATAGGGGCCACGCATCGGCTAGGGGCCCCTAGGGTAAAGGGGCCCCGAGGCGTGCATTGCCTAGGGGTCCCAACATGTTTAATCCGGCCGTGGTCATGAAGAATGTTGCGGACACGAGATACTAGGTGACGGGACGGTTCTCACGCAATGCCATAATAACTCTTCGAGCGAGGGTAGGTAGGTAGGTACTTGGTGCCTAAGTCCTACGCGGCTCGGTGCACGTAGTTAGGTACTGCTGCAATGTAGAGATTGTCTTGTGCCGCGGGCCGCGCATTCCCGACCCGTCACTCCGTGAGAATCGGATCCGACCGCCGCCCGTCAGACTTGCTGGCGTGATCGCACCGTGGTGATGGCATCATGCAATCGACACTATCACGCAGACTAGACTTATAGGCTGGCAACATTCAATAATCGATGGCTGTCAGCCGCCAAGGTACGGATAACACCCACGTTATTAAAAATGGTTTTGAATACTACTTTCTACAAAAGATCATAGTAATAAAAAGGTTGTGATTATGATTGTACAGACTAGACTTGATGGTGCTCATTATTTATTTATTTATTTACGTCTATTAGGCTTTTACATTTATATAACAATATTTACAAAATTATAGGTACTAAACGACTGTACTGACTTGCACAAAAATAAATATAAAGTAAAAATATTATTGAATTTGATCCACACAGTGTGTAGGTATAAAATATTAAAAAAATCCAAAATAGTTTCAGCCGACAAAATACTGTTAATGTGTTAGTCAATTTATATAGCTTTATCAAAATATTCCCCTACTTGATGAAAACGTTCTACCTACGTTCTTTAGTTCAATAAGGTATGCTTATATATTAAAATTGATGTACTAAATATATCAACAACATCGGAGTATTTGTTTCCTAGCTGTTGAATCCGTCGCATAGGAGTGTAATATTGGGATGTTGATGTGGAATTGCTACAATAATATGGTAGGTACTGTCTTGTAACTGACCTGCCTGGAGTATGAAAAGAGATTACATGTAATAAATCAGGGGTATCAAACATTGAATTAATGATTTTATACAAACTTATCCGAGATATTTACAGTAATCATGTTTAGGAGATGTCGACGAAACATTTTCCTTTGACTGGAAGATTTTGGTCGCTGGTAGATGTAACGTTGACATTAAGTAATTGTCATTAAGACTGAAGAACTTCCGCTTATCTGAGTAAGTCATAAATTCCTGATATTTTATTTATGGTATGCGCACCACGTGCAATCTAATTCTTAATGCATTTGATCAAAATTATTATTATTAAAACTGCATTATTTTATCTCAAGGTGACTTACATACTTCATCTTGTCTTGCAGACATTCTACATTCCCGGTACCAGATTGTGATCTTAACAATGCTGTCAATCCGCTATTACTCCATCCGATGACTGTTTTGTAACTGATTGTCCCTTTCTTTGTTTGTTCAAAAGATTTACCTAGATCTACCTACTGAATGAAGGAAAACTTATAGAAAGGTATCGGAAAATGGACTTGGCTAGAGGAAAACGCTGTCGGACGACCGTACCTACATAGCTTCGGACATGGTTCATTCAGTAAGCAGCTTTAATAATAATAATAATACTTGGCTAATTTATATAGCGCCGTTTTTGTGAGAAATCATCTCAAGGGCGCTATACAAGTAAATATATAATAAAATTGGTATAAATAAGATTTGTAATTATAACTAGTGACTTATATCTAACACTTGTAGCTAGTAACTTATTTCTAAGACTTATAGCTAGTGGCTTATGATTAAGACTTATGAGAATTGATTTAAAACTAGTGGCTTAATGACATACATATTTACAACTGTGATTTAAAGTTAGAGACTTAAAAAATCAATAATATGAACAAATTCTTTTTGTATGCAAACTACGCGCATTAGGCCGTAGTTCGGCGATAGTCGCGCGGACATCATAGCATATCTCTTTTGTATTTGAATGTCTTTGCATACGACTAAGCCAAGATGAACAACAACAGTCCGCAAAAAAATATTCTCTAAATATTTTAATTTTTAAAAACTGTACACGTACACGAGTCTCAATCTGTCCAGATCAATGGGAATATAATATGACACCCTCAATTTATGTATATTTTGAGACTTATGGAGTGAAATGGGAAGGCCGAAGGTTGAAAACACTTCACTGTTTCATATTTCAATACATCTCCTATCTCTATGTATTATAAATTAAAGTCCTCCTCCGCGTCTATCTGACTGTCTGTTCGCGATAAACTCAAAAACTACTGAACGGATTTTCATTCAGTTTTCACCAGTAGATAAGAGTGATTCATGAGACCACGAGGAAGGTTTAAGTATATAATTTGTCAAGGTTTTGTGTAAATTGGTTGAAATATATAATATATAAAGAAGAGCATCTGTATGTGGTAGACTGTCACTGTCAACATTTGATTTCGAAAACTCTTAAGCTCGGGCATCGCCGGGGACTTCAGCTAGTACATATTAAAATTGGCACAATATATATTTATTTATTGTTGTTTAAGTTCCTTTTCTGCGACGTATTTCTATTTGTTTCTAATCTCGAAGGTCAGGACGTGTCCCAGCCGAGGCCATGTAGGTCGGACTGTCCAATGTTGCCTTGGACCAGTCAATTATTCGGACCTAGGACGTGCCCGGAAGGGCCTCTAGGGGCCTAGGACAGTACGCCAAGCACGTGCTTTAATGTAAAGCCTGGGAATTTTAGATAGTAATTAATATACACAATGTTAAAAACAGAATAAAGACCGTAATAGCGGGTTCAGATGATTCAATTTTAGTTGATTAACTTTGGTTGAACGTCAAAAAATTTTTGAAAAAACTTGTTCAACTTTGTTGAACGAAGGTATCACACGTATCAATATGCTTTTAAGTGTCGAGTTGAACAACTAAAATTGAGCTAAGTACGGATCAGTAGGACCTGAAAAATAAGCGTTATTTATCGGCGACATTCGCGTTATTTTTTGGCGAAATTCGCGTTTATGACAATACGCGTTATCTCCTTACATTTTATGGCTATTCAAGTTAGTTGAACCACGAAGAATATTATAAATGTTTAATCTTATTTTAAAATACCAGAAAATCACGTGAAGAAAACGAAAAATAAAGGAAATGAAAAAAAAACGCGTTTATTGCGTAAAAATTAAGAATTTTGCATGGAAATTCGCGTTATCGCAAACGAAAAATTTTCAGATATCTACGGATTTTTTAGAAGACTGGAAATTAGATCGTGGAGAACGATTACTGATATAATAATTCCTTGGTTATTTTAATCAATAATGAAAATGGATTGGCTTAGGTAAAATATAGCATAATATCATGAATAGATTTAGTGAAGAAGCCAAAAGGTCTATGGTACCCCCAATTTATGCTGTTTGACTGAACGAGGTGTGCAGGGAACGAGACATAGAAGACGAAGATTATGAAATACCTGGCTATTCAGATCTGGTAACTAAACACGGCTAAAGCTATTTCGAAAAATTTCGATTCTGAATTGTGATATTTATTCAGGGCGATACTGAGATTATACTATTGGTGATACACACCAATTGTGTTTGCTCTGAACATAGATATCTTATAGTAGTTTTATAAAAAGGAGCCGTTTTATGTTCAAAGTTTTTGATTTTGAGTCGCATTGCGTTTCCTCTTCCTTATTGAGCTAACGTTTCACACAGCCTTGCAATGTGCATTATCAAATGTTGGCTCAAGACAGAGGAGGAAAGCAACACGGCTTTATAACCGAAAAGTCAAACAACCTAATGATATTGACCCTGAGAATCTTGAGGGAATAACCAGACAAAACCGGAAATATTTCATTTTTAGATCAAATTTTAGATGTATAAATATATATTATTTAAAAAAAATATAAATTGACAAAGAAAGACTGCTCACTTATCTAGTAAACCTATGTTTTAAATTTCGAGAAAATATGTTTCTTTTTAGTTCAATAAGGTTTTACCGTATGTAGGTCGTTGGCAGATTTGTTAAATTTTCAAACAAAATTTTGTATTATACGACACACATTTCAAATCATATAATCATGCATTAAAATAAATCAATAAATTATCCGGGAAAGTTATGTTTCAGAATTTAAATTTTAGTTTAAATAAAATCATTTAAAAAAAGATCCGCACTCGTGCTTTGTGACGAAAATACTTCAGTGTGTCTATTTATTTACAGTCTTACGAACTAATATATTTATTTTTTTTTGCATTCTTATTTTGCTTAGACATTATTAAAAAAATATAAATGCTTATGATCAAAAAATAATTACAAAAAGTACATAATTTTAATAGTTTTGTCAACACGCCTTTCAGCATTTTGGAATGTAGGTATAAATTAAAGCAAATTTTGAATGTGCTATGTCACCAAACGTAGCGAACCACTTGGGGGTGATCTATGGCAGAGGTGTTGGTAATCCAATAAATGGTTCCCGGGGCGGCTGTACCCATACCCGCCTCGCAAATTTATGTGCCTGCGTTGTGTTGACGCGACGGCTGGTTGACGACGAGGCGATGCTGATCCGATGCCGAACTAAGCATTCTAAAAAAGAGGCGTTTCAGTCAGATGGTACATATGCAATTTATTTAGTCGTTTTTATTACCCTACCGAATAATTTTAAGTTTTAAATTTGTAGGTTTTAAAAATGAATGTCTTGTCGACAGTAATTCGCCATATTTCAGTCACCCGATCCACGCGTGAGTTTCTTGTCTTAAAGTGCACTTTTCAGTCGTGGAAACACATAAATAAAGCAGCACATTATTAGGCGTAACGCCGCGGACCAGGAGTCCAATGTAATAATGTATTGGCGGGAGCCGGCCAGATATTTCAGTGGAAATCGGCCCAGGGTATAAATAGGAAGAGTCCAAATCCACATCCAGCTTCTCACGTCTCACCAGCCCGCCATGTGTTTCCTTGCCCGTTTTGTTATTGCGATGTATTGCAAATGTTCCCGAGAGTTCAATGATTTGCAGAGGTGCTAATTGTGTTGTAGTATTGAGTTATGGAATCGGCATTGTTCCATTTCTCTTTTGTATGCTCTGCTGTGTTTATTTAATACAGTGTTTTTTAACAACAACGTATGCAGGGACTCTGGAGGTCTAGAATCGTTCAAAATAAATAAATGTAGCTTCGTTTAACAAAAATAAATAGAAGGCCTTGAAGGATACTTATACCAGGGCGGGTAAGTGGTGGATTGATCGAAACCCAGGGGTTTGATGAGTCAGTCTCGCGGGTTCGGCGCAGGTCAATACACACCCCCGATTCATATGATTCGGTTCGATTTTTAATTAAGTAGGGTTCGGTGAATGCGCATATGAAACTGGTGAGGGTCAATACCTCCAACAAGGTTAAGAACCACTGATTTAACAATTATCAACCATTTTCAACCCCTTGATTTTCAACCCCTTGTGTTGGTGCAAAGTTGGAAATTTAAGACATCTCTCAAATTCATTCATCAAATTTCAAAGTTTAAATTCGAGTTCTATGAAAGCTTATTTTTCCAACATTTTCACACAGGAGGCACTGAAGAAAAAATTAATGATGCTATCTGGAGGTCTTTTTAGGGTAAAGGAAAGAGATGATGTTCTAGGAAGGAAAAGCTATTAGGGGTGGCTAGGAATCTGGGAGTCATTGTGTCCAGGAGCGTCGGAAATATGGATCCATCCCTCCCACTGCGGTACAAGGTGATGAGTCCAAAGAGTCTGGCTGGAAAGGTAAAAAGGCCCCCCTCAACCAGTCTCCCGATCCGATCCGCCACGCAAGAGGTGACCAAATGCACGTGCCGCCAAGACCTACACAAACCTCATCCCGTGAACCCGTGCACCCCTGCTAAGTCACCAAAAGTAGGCAACCACTTGGGGTGACCTATGGATCATATCCATAGGACCTTCACAGAACTTGAATATTAACTTTAAAATTTTATGATTTGTTCAAATTCGTGACTTTTTATGAATTTCTGGGAATGCTTGCTATTTTTTAAATGCGATTATAATAAGAATTGTAACTGCCCGGGGTCTGTAGGACTACGGCATAAATTTTATTGTATGTTGTGAGATTTAAAAATGTGCGGAGGGGAAAGAGACGGGGTAGGGAAAGGTTGTGAGTTCCTGGCTATTATGGGCAGATCTGGCCTCTATACAGTCTATACTGACTAATGCCTTTTTAATCACCGTTTCAATTCTAATTATCTTTCACCAGGGCAATACTGATAGTATCTACCGTATTAGGTAGTTCTACTTAGTTTCTGCGATGCCATCTAATGAGGAATTAAACTTTTGTTGTTTTTCCGTTAGAAATTTAATTCAATGAGCGCTTTTATTTATACCGTGGGGAACCACGTTTTCGGTACCGTGACGGCAAAAAGGCAATAATGCTGCAGCTCTTTCAAAAGATGAGATACACAATGTACGTAGGCCGGTTTCCTATAAAGGAAAAAAGGTATTGTTTTTTGCATCTCTCTCACACACCGCACCATTACGTCTCCGTAGACCCCTACCAATACTACTAGATAATTGAATGACGATAATTTTGAACGTATAGAATAAAAAATTTACAACGATAATATTGAAGTGTGAGTGAATTCTAAAAATTCAAAAACGTTTAACGTCAATGCGCTGGTGGTTTTGCTTTTGTTCATACTTATAATGCTGCAGATCTTTCATACACTTTAAATAACGATTGTCGAAAATGAGACAAATGGTAAAAGTATGTCTGCACCCCCCATAAAGGAAACATACAATCATTATCATACATCTACCTCAAATATATAAAGAAAATGAAACGCCATTCCTGTCACCGTAGCTGAGCCGTAATAAGATATATCTGTTTTCTCCAAAAGAAAAAAATAGTACTTTGGACGAAACAGACACACGTATTTTGTGTGTCTCATCCTTTGTATCACCATTATTTAATGTGAAAGAAAGAGCTACAGCATTATAGCGATAAGGAACATATGTTTGCCTTTTTTATGCCGTCACGGTACCGTAATCGTGGATCGTCGCGGTAATAATAAAAGCGCTAAATAGGTGTATCCAATTTTCAGTTATCCGTATTATATTCTTCCTTATGTGGTAGGACAAATCGGAAAATTAAGGAAAAATGGAACCATTTATAAATTAGAATATAATATTTTTTTAAACTTCGTCAAGATTGTGTTAAAAATATCTGTCAGAAACTAATAGTACCTAATCCTTACTATTTTGGAAAAGTGGATTCGTCGGGGAACTTCTAATATCTGCAATCTGCATATTATAATGTTTGGAGGCTGGCCAGTGTGGCCAGTGTGGCCAGTGGCCATGCCTGATCTATTTTTATAAACCACCGGATTTTCCTTATGGCATAAACCCACAAATTATTAATATTTTATAGATTTGCCTCAATAAATTTTCCGCGACCATAACCCACGTCAACTAGAACTAAAAGGACGTATCTGGAATTTCAAATCAGTTAAATAATGGTTACATTAAGTTATGGTTAGATTTTTATTTTTACCTTTACTTTATATTTCTAACCCATTCCAGACAGAGGGAAAATATATTATTACCAGGACAAACGCCGCTACCAATTCGGTTATTGAGACCTCTTACTCACATGTTATTTATGCCAATTTCATATTTTAGAATTAACTATATTATCTTCGACTATTTTTTTTCATTTTGGGAGCTATAGTGTCTGAAGAACTGGTCTGTCCCAGTTTTATTTTATTTTATTTTTATTTTTATTTTATTAGTTAGCATTATAAACAGTAATTACAAGTACATATATAACAGTGTTAGAGATAATCATATCATTGACCAATAAAGTAACGACATAAAAATTTGAGACCATAATAAAAAGAAAAACAAACAAAACAATATACGTATGTAATATAAGCAGTTCTGAAAAAGTGCATCTACTCGCTTAAATCTACAAAAAATGTATTTTCAAGGGTAATATATACTGTAACATTTTTGAAGAGGTTATTTAATGCAAACTGCTGAAATCAAAAAAGAAAATGTCATGAAAATGAAAAAAAAATGAAAATGAAAAAGAAAGATAAGGAATTAATGAAACATTAAGTTTTCCATTGAATATTACTTTTTACGAATTTTATGAAGTTAGCAAGGTTCGTGTAAAACACGTGCATAATCTATTGAAGGTGCTACAGCTTCTTCTTATAAACACATTTTGAAGATAATTAGCATTGCTCTTAAGAATATAAAATATGTCTGGAGATCGAGTAACTCTTATTGGACATCTGAAATTAATATTTTGTAATATGTAAGGGCTATCAATAAAATTGTGGATTATCTTATAAAGCATTATTAGGTCTCGGATATCTAGTTGCGACCGTTATCTTTTTATTTTTCTGTCTTTTTATTTTTCATATTTTGGTTTAGATTATTAGTGTCATCTTCTTCATTTATTAAATATTTTCATTTATTTCAAAAAAACCGCACATCACGGAACGGTTTTAACTGGCTAAACGTCATTATGACATAGAAACCGCCACCGCCTGGTAAGAGCCAACACCAACGTAGTCGGGCGTGATGTCAACGCCGCCGAATTCACGAATAAAAACAAAGTCATACAAAAAAATTCAAGTGTGCAGTTCACGTGTTGTAGAAGTGAAACCTTCAGAAAACTAACGTAGACAAGAGTGGAGAGACTACGAAACACCGCACAAAAAGGTGTTGGATTTTTCTATCTAACTCATTCTCTCGCAGGCTAAATCCTATAGATGTATGTGTTTGTCTCTTTTTAGTGTCGCTTTTTCGTTTCATCAAGTTTTAAATTAGTGATAAAGAAGTTTTTACCCAATAAAATAAAAATACCTTCAATATCGTAATTTTTTTCGAGTATGAAAAACAGTGAAAATACCCTATTATCTTTATATAGTATAAAATGAAGTCGCTCCCCCTGTCTGTGCGCTTAGAGCTTTTAAACTACGCAACGGATTTTCATGCGCTTTTCACCAATGGGTAGAGTGATTCATGAGGAAGGTTTTTAGATATATAATTTGTCAAGGTTTTGTGTAAATTGGTTGAAATATATAATATATCTGGCCAAGCGGCAGCGGGCAACGGGCAGATTTCATTTTTCAGGTGGATTTGATTTAACACGTGGCGTTGGTTATAAAGGTTGAGTAATGGCGTTGTCAGTAGATGGCGTTGTATTTGTTAGCCACAGCAACTTGTGGCCAGGTATGCTAGTTAGTTTATATAATTGTTTAATCTAACTTTGGAAAATCTTTCACATTATATGAATGAAACAGTAGGGACCTTATTGAGTTTCCTTATTATGGCATTTATATATCAATACAAGCATCCACAGATAAGTATAATCCCCCTATATAAAAGTAAGGAAACTTGCTGTGCAGAATCTATTTATTCTGGTTAACCTTTCGACTGCCGTTCCAAGGGGCCATCGGTGCAAGGAGACCCACTCAACTCGAGTAATTTTCCACTGCAATTACATTACTTTATCTGCGTCCTCTCGACAGTATATAATGTTTCGAGAAGGTTCCTTGGTAACAGGTACTGATTCAACCTAGGTACGACTTTACGCCTACTTTGGATAATGGTGCTGACACACTTGCTCATTAACAAGCCGGCTTACGAGCATGCTCATTAATGATAGTTAATGACAACTCTGTCCACATTTGCTCATAAATGAGTAGTATTGGTTTGAGCTTTCTCGTGAATGAGCATTCTCAAAGGCAACATTTGAACACATAATGCTCTTTAATGAGCGTGCTCACGTCAAATAAATGTCAAATGGAGTCAGCTCCATTATTCGCTCAGAACTAAACAAAATAATATTATTGCTTGCAACGCAATTATTTAAGAATCTTCTGACGTAAAAAAATAAGACTGTTGATTTGGGTCCAAGATGTCAACAAATCCGAAAATTATTAAATAATAAAATAAATGCTAATTTCAATAGAATGTGGTTGCATTTTGGAGGCAAAGGAACTTTTGGGGAATTTGGAAATCTATTGTTGGTATTGTATTTTATCTAAATATTTTCGTGATTCCCATAATAAATCACGAAAAACATGGTTTTTCGTCTCCCCAGTGGGCTATTTTGATATTTTTTCAAAGATTGCGCTGGCGCGAACTGAGATAGATGTGTGTAGTTCGTATAGCGCTATCCCTTACTGTTGTCAAAAACTGAAATGAGCACGCTCCAGCCTGTTCACTCACGCTTAGAGGCTTCCCCTTCCACCCAATAATCCAATAAGCATGCTCATTACTAGCATCGTCATTGACACAATTGCTACTAGGTAGCATACTCTCTGGCTTCTAATGAGCAAGTGTGTCCGTAGCTTTATGAATTGAAGCATCTTCTTATTAGTTTTATTAGGTTTTGTAGTTAGTAACTAGTTATAAATAGTTTTATTATCCTTGTGAGCTTACTCGTATCTTTAGGTATGATTTTCCGCGTTGATAATGCGCATTGTGCTTTGCTAATATGCGAAAATAATGCCTGTTAACGTGTTAAGATTTCACGGTCGTCTGGATACGAATTGTCGAGAAACTATGTCATTAAATTACACGGTTTGTCAAGGCGGCTTTAGATTTTCACGATTTAACAGAACAAAAAGGTTTTGTTTGGGTATTTTTTAGCCAAAGTGATGTTAAAAAAATATTTGTGACTGTTAAATAATCTTCAAACACGTCATGTTTGGTACTCCATATGAAAAGGAAATTAAAACAATGTCTTTTCAAGAGGGACAAAATACACGAAAATATTAAAGTTTGCAAAAATAAATAGGGAAAACAAATCAGAGTGTGCAATTCACACGTGGTAGAAGTGAAACCTTCAGAAAACTAAAGTAGACAAGAGTACGAAGCACTGCAAATAGAGGAGACCGATAGGCTATGAAGCGCCTCACAAAGAGGAGACCGATTATACTATATAATTCTCTCGCAAGCTAAATCC
Organism: Limnephilus lunatus; assembly: GCA_917563855.2. Classification (NCBI taxonomy): domain Eukaryota; kingdom Metazoa; phylum Arthropoda; class Insecta; order Trichoptera; family Limnephilidae; genus Limnephilus; species Limnephilus lunatus. Next base: position 5,889,907 of record OU830599.1, read on the forward strand.
TATAGATGTGTGTTTGTCTCTTTTTAGGTCGCAATTTTTCGTTTCATTAAATTTCAACGTCTCACAACGGTGCTAAAAAAGTTTAAACTTTCTTGTCTCAACACTGTCTCGGCACCCACTCTTTGCTTCATTCGCATTCATGCATCGTCTCATACATACTCTTCTGTTATTCTGATACTTTACATGAACCAATTGACATTCGAGCATTTGATCGCGCCAAATCTCCCTCAACTACTTTTAGTATTCACTTTTGCATCTTCAACGCAACTTTTTAAAAAGTGATGTAAAATCATTAAAAGTGATGAAAAAATTAGCCCATTACCTAACCTAACGTAACCTATGTAACTTAGATTTTTTCACGACTATGTATACCATTTTTCACAGGTGTGGTGAAGTGTCACTTTGTTGAATTGTCCGGTCCCAAAAAATGCCCCATTCCCATTTCCGATAAAAGCATATCTCCACCAAATTACGAAAAAGGTAACATAACATCGCATTTGTTATAAAATTAAATCAAATTTGCTTTAAAAAATACCACATTTTCCAAGAATAACTCTTTCGAGAGCCACATTCTTGCGAAACTTGCCGAATATGCAGCTTACGCGCAGATTTTCCGCAAAATTGGAAAACTTTTGTTTCGCTTTCTGCAAACTTTAGACAACATAACCGAGTCTCTGGAAGTTTATGTGAAAAATAATTTTTCAAAACGAAAAAACGGAAGGTTAATATTGTGTATTGAAAAATGTATGCTTTGTTGAAATTTAAATATTTTAGACGGAGTTCTTTTAAATTGTCAAGGGACTGTATGGGCTTAGTTTACAGACAACCTATTTTATTTATCAAAATCATTATTTTTGAAAAATTGTAAATAAAAAACGACTGTATGGGCTTAGTTTAAAGACAACCTATTTTATTTATCAAAATCATTATTTTTGAAAAATTGTAAATAAAAAACAAACCCAAATAGAAAGGTCTTTTGGTTTAATTTTTATAAGTATTTTACTATCATAAGGCCAGTCGTTTCACAGAACTTGAACAATTTATCAAATTTAAAAATTAATACTTATCCAAGTTCTGTGAAAGTTCTATTTAAGTTTTATTATGATTCCATTATGGGCCTGATGTTTCACAGAACTTGAATAATTTTTCACAGAACTTGAATGTTATCTTTGAAATATGATAAATTGTTCATTTTATGAATAACAACTGGTGTGAAGTGTGAAGAAAGTGAAGATAAGAAACATGGGAAATAATAATATGGAAATTCATTCTGGAACCGATAAAAAAAATCATATCGTTAGCAAAATTTTTATTTTTACGTACCAACTGCCCAAAGCCAGTGGGACTAAGACACACCTAATTCGGATTTGAAGGAAGCGGGGTCGAGGAAGATGAAGGTTAACTAAAAAGGACTAATTCCATTTCAAGCAACGTTTAAACAATGGCGATACTGTGAGTGTCTACATAATTTATTAATGAATAAAGTAATAATATAATAATTTTGCATTCATTTCAGGACTTAGATATTGTTTTTCGAAGTTGGCAGCAATACGTTAAACTCTTAGTAAAATAATCTAATCATAAAGAGACTTAGATTAGTTGTCTAAATTTATTTACAATTTAAATTAGCAGTAAAGATTTTATCAAGCACGTGTTTCAAAACGTTCCCTTAATCCGGTACACGTTGTATGCAGGGCACGTTTTAATGGAATCTACTACACTATATAAAGAGGTAATATTTGTTTGTTTGTTTGTGTGTTTGTTTGCATCGAATAGGCTTCGAAACTACTGAACCGATTTGAAAAATTCTTTCGCTGTTGGGAAGCTACACTATCCCTGGGTGACATAGGCTATATTATTTTTTTTTTTTTTAAATAGACATCCTTACTAAAACTTCAATAATGTAACCCAGGGTGTAAAAAAATTACCTAAAATATTCTTTAAATCGCGTGCGCTGCGAAAACTATTGATGATAGAATAAAATAATGTACTACGACTTTATAGAACAAATGATTATTTACAAAAAAGCTCGCTACAGCATATGTCTAACTATTATGGTTATGCCACAATAAGTATTCTTTTATTTTAAAAATTTAATTTAAATGTCGCCGCTTGAAAAGGCTCTTTATTTGTATCTTGGTTTTAATCGTTATCAAAATAAATTACTTCATATTCAAGACAGCTTCAATACCTTTATTTAACTTTTTGAATTTTTCAATTCGGATATTTAATTAGAAAGATATCACGAGTTTAAAATTGTTGGTATTAGAAAAAAGTTTCGGCTACGGGCCGGGCGGGACAGGAGTCAAGAAATGCAGTGCCAGGGGGGTTGGCGGGACGGGGGAGCGGGAGAGCGGTGGCGGGGAAGGTGGAAGTGGAACGCTGGAGGGGAACGCACGGGAAAGGACATGTAAGGAGTAACATTTTATTTATTTGAATATGGCATATATTATAAAAGAAAGTCCAAAAAAACGTGCAGCTCGCAAAAACTCAGAAACGAGTCCCGGTTCGATCAAGGGAGTTATATGGTGTGGTAGATCTCTATCCCCCCTAGGGAATAAGGGTATCCGTTTTTACCTAAAGGGCGTGCTTTTAAAGATATAAGGGCTGAAAGTTTCGCCCTCTTGAAATTTCTAGAACAGTTTTCCGGAAAGTTCGAGAAGGTTCCATAGAGCTGTAGAAATTTGTGGAAGGAGTGGCGGAGTATGTCGTGGAATGATCAGGAATAGGGAATCGGGAACATCATTGTGCAACATTCCAGAACACTATCTTATTGTCCTGAGCGAAGCCGGGTAACCCAGCTAGTATTTTATAATCTGGCGCACTGGTTTTTAAAATGTGATTACCGCATAAGAGTCTCAACTGCCCGGAGCTAGGGGCACGAAAAAAGTATCGATACTTTGTGGTATCGAGTACTTTTCCTTTCGATACCGATTCTTTTGTACTCGATACTTTGTATTCGTTACTTTTACCCAATGAGTACTTTTTGGCAAGTATCGATACCTATAAAAAATTGGCTAAGTGGCTCATGTTTATGGCAACGCCATCTAGTTCAATCATAGCAAACCTTCTAAAACATTCCATTGCATTGGTATAATTGCAAGCACAAGCCATCTAGTGTGTCATGGAACGAATAGATGACTTATAATTTTAAAAGGGTAAGTTTATTTTGTTATCTAAACATTTAGTTACTGAAAAACACCATAGGTGAAAAAAATCTGAAAAGTGCCATACTGACTGTCCTGCCAAAACACAAAGTAGAGAAAAAAAAATATTGCAAAATTTTTGTTTTACTTTTTAGTTCGTGTTTTAACATGCAGCTGTGTTTCATTATTTATTTCACTACGCTTAGTGTTGCAGTTGATTCGTATACATAAAAAATCCTTACACTTTTTTAGTACCTAAGACAGCAATACATAGGTGTATTTATATGTCCTTTTTTATTATTGATTATACGTACTTAAATTTGATTGTTTCTTTTTTCATTTTACTGAAGTTAACGTCCTTTTACCTTTTCTAACTAAAATAGATACTTGAATTTGAAAATTCTGATCCTGGGGAGGGGGGTTTGATACGTAGTTAGCCCGGTCAGAGCTGTAAATCAGGCCCTATGAAATATACTCGATACTTTGAAGTATCGATACTTTTGTTTCAATGCTTTTACGGGTACGATACATTTTTTCCGATACTACTCATGAGTACAGTATCGATACTTTTTATTCGATATCGTGTCCCTACCCGGAGTCAGTGACTATGGCATCCCCAATATTTAGGAGGTGTTGTGAGGTTGAGAGTGGCGGGGATTGAGGTGGAAAGAAGAAGGCTGGGAATTATTTTTCTTTATTGGAGGAAATAATAAATAATAATATGGAGGAAGGAGTATCCACATTATTACCGGCTTTCTTGGTATAAGTGGTTAACTTCTTTTTTGAAGTGAAACTTCTTCAGCACCGTTGTTATTTGAAACTCGATGAAACGAAAAATAGCGATACTAAAAAGAGACAACCACATACATCCATAGGATTTAGCCTTCAATAGAATGAGATAGTATAATCGGTATCCTCTTTGTGCCTTGCTTCGTAGCCTATCGGTCTCCTCTTTGTGCGGTGCTTCCCACTCTGTTGTCTACTTTAGTTTTCTGAAGGTTTCACTTCTACCGCGTGTGAATTTCACACTCTGATTTGTTTTTCCTATTTATTTTTGCAAACGTTAGTATTTTCGTGTATTTTGTCCCTCCTGAAAAGACATTGTTTTAATTTCCTTTTCATATGGAGTATCCAAATATGACGTGTTTGTAGATTATTTTAATAGTCACAAATATTTTTTTTAAATTCTCTGTACACTGGAGACCCTGAGGAAAATAGTATCGTATCAGGCCCCATGCCATCTTAGGGGATGCTGTATGGAGTTTGTTTTTGAAGGAGAAGAAGTTCTTGTAAGGAAATTTGTATGAATGGTGGTTAGGAATCAGGAGGGTCAGTTTGTCCAGGAGTGACGGACGTATGAATCCATCCCTCCAACTGCGGTGCAAGTGGCTCGATGGATTCTGGCTGGAGAGGTCGAAAGACCTCCTCAACCAGTCTCTCCCCATTCGGCCTGCCATGCAGCTGGTGGGCAGACGCATGCACCCAGGCACCCTTGCAAAGTCACCAAACGTAGTGAACCACTTAGGGTGACCTATGGCAGAGGTGTTGGTTGATTGACATAAGCTCTGATGTGGATTATTTTCCCCAGAACCCTCTGTGTGGAAAAAATGTAAACAAAAGAACAAAAACACGCTGGTTTTTATCAACATTTCGCTTACAATAATCGGCATGAAAACGTATTGTTTCAAATTAGTTTTTCATGCTTGCATTATTTAAAAGTATTGTATACATTAATGAGTGGATCTGTTTGCCGCGTTGCGAATTTATTCGTGAAAAACTGGTACAGTTTGTGGTCGTAAACTTGGGCTATTTTTGAAGAGTTCAATTATCCCCAGGCCCGTGTTTCGAGAGCACTGCCCGGTCCCGGGTGACTCCTTCACTAGGTATGCAGTGTGAAAGCTTTCCCACGGGCCTTTGTTAAGAGCATATTATAGGGGCAGAATTGTAATTTGCTGAAAAACGGCTCTCTAAAACGGCTTAATACTACCTTTCGTGTGTCATTCTCAGACTTGATATTTTTTGTTACCAAATAATGGACTTTTATTTTTCAATCTGCTTATTTTTTTTTGTAATTGATGTAGGCATTCGACCATGAAAAATAAAAACATTGATACACCATACAACCCGCTTTTAAAACTTCAGTCTATGTTTATCGCCTTAATAATGATTTTATACAATATTTTTAATTTAAAATATATACATAATACATACATCTATAAAAGTACGGCCTCTTATTCTCGTTATGATATCTGTGGATTTAACAATTAAATAAATACTTCCTTTTTTACGAAATTCTAACACATTTCACAGCTCGTCATTCATTCCGGGCTAGAATCTCCCGTCGGCAAGTAACGAAACTATACGCTCCTTGTTTGTTAGCGTATATATTTAAAAAATGCCATCAAAACGCATTGTTAATGGCTCTAAAAATAGAATACCCAATCACTTGAAGCACTGCAATAATCTCAGGAAGCTACAAAAACAGTAAGTACTCGAAAATTCTCTTTTTTGGTGTAAATTTTGACAAACTGTATTTTTTCAACTGCCATTTTGTTCCAGACACTTAAAATATAACATTTAACTTGCGTATGCATTCCAATTCCGAAACCGTTAGGACAAACTTCATGTGGCAGGTGCACGTTTTGCAAGTATGTGTGAGAATTCATTGTCTTTAAGCTGTGTACACACACATAGCTACAATATACGTGGCGTGGGGTATTTCGGCATATCGCTCGCCGTACATTCCTTATTGGAATATATGGCGAGCAATAGGCTGAAATACGTCAAGCCACATATATTATAACTGTGTTTGTACAAATCAACGCTAATCTGAGAGTGTAATCGGTTTTTATGTACACAGTGTTTGGTAATTAATACAATAATTACCCTACATTGCTAAAGGGGAGTTATGGGGTAGAATTATGTAAAAATACAAAATTTTGGTTTTAATTTTCTTGAGTTCTGATTGGCCATGGCAATACATTTCTTAATTAATGGGATGTTTTTTTACTTAGTTTTTTTTTTTGTTTTACTTTTTTTACTTAGTAGAAATTAGTTACATTATTATCAGTATAAGGATCATACGATACGATACGATACGATTATACCACCCCAGCCAGAAGCACTCCTGTCCCGGTGAGACCGGTACACCAGGGGGCACTGTTTGTTAGGAGTGGAACACGTGCTCTGAGGATAGGATTAGTATAAGGATCATGTATAAAAAGTTTATTGACGTTTATATATTTTAATCTAAAATTTCAAATGAAGTCAATAATGTGTAAATGGTGTTGGAGAAACGGACAAAAAAAACTTTGAAAGGAAATTAACAAAAATATCGCCTTTCTGCGTACACGTAATCATTCACACATTGTCAAATCAAAGATATTCTATATTTATTTATTTAAGGAACATAAACAGTCTTAGTAATAAAATATACATAAGAGGATGGCAAAAAAACAGACCAATTATTAATGTTCACAGATAGGTATTTAGAAACATAAAAGTATCTGAATGTAAACTAGAAAATTTAAGAAAAACAGAAAAAATAAAAACAGAACTAAGCAGCAATTTAAAATTCATTTTGGTTGGAATTAGTGTTGCATCTATCAATGTAGAAAAGGGTATTTTGTCTGCTATATCGAGTCGGCGTGTGGAAATTTATTTTATTTAGCAGCTCCGGGCAGTCAACTTTTGAGTTAATAATTTTGTACAGGAGCATCTGATCAGCGACAAGCCTCCTAACGAGCAGTTTCGAGATTCGAAAATGTTTCTCGATTTCGTCGTAAGAATTGTATATGTTGAATGATTTAAAATTGAGGAATTTGAGAAATCGCTTCTGAACTCTTTCTAACCTGTTAAAATAAACAATATAGCGCGAGTTCCAAACCTGTGAACAGTATTCCAGGTGAGGACGAACATGTGAATTGTAATTGTAAATCTTAGTGTTTTTGAAAAATTTGCATGTTCTCAGTACAAAGCCTAGACTCTTTGTTGCTTTGGTGACAATATTATCAACGTGTTTATCAAAGGTAAGTTTAGAGTCCAAAATAACCCCGAGGTCACGTATATAATCTTTATTTGTTAACAGCGATCCAGAAATGGTGTATTCATGCAGTATTTTTATATGGTTACGTGTGAATGTGACTTTGCAACATTTGGAAATATTGATAAAAAGCTTATTTCTGAGACAGTAATCCGTCAGTCGGTCAAGATCTTCTTGTAAACGCACAGAACAGTCATGGGAGCTTATAGGAAGGTATATCTTCATATCGTCGGCAAATAGTAAAATTTGAGCGTTGTGAAAACATGTCGTAATATCATTTATATAGATAGAGAAAAGCAAAGGACCCAAAATGGACCCCTGAGGCACACCAGAAGTAATGATTTTCCAGATGGAAGAATATATGTGTTGTGTTGTAAAGTTCCAAATAATTATATTATTTTTCTCTTCGTAGATCAAAACATGATTTATCTATGGCAGCCGGAAAAAATACTCCAAACAAGGTATGCTTCAAGTAACGAATGAATTTGAGTGCGTTGGAGTCCCGGGAGGGGGGGGGGGGATTTTTAATCTTTATTCCTTAATGTTTTTTTTTTGCTTTTTTATTTAGGAAAAAATACAGCAACATACGATAGAACCAAATGAGCCTACCGTAAATATTGCACACAGAGGACCAAACTTGGAAGATTTAGAGCACGAGGATATTCTTATTGGTACATCAGCCACTACTGTCGAAAAGGTACTTTTATACTTATTGCACTTCAAATATCTCGCATTTACTATTTGTCACCTCATTGGGATAGGGTTCTAACTTCACTTAACTTGTTCTGTGATATGAGGTGTCAAAGTTTGAAAAGACGATTTATCATAACCTATTTACGTATATTCATAACCATAACATATCGGAACACTTTTTTCATGCACCTGCGTCAGCCCTTATAAAATATATTGTCGAAGGGCGAGAATTTTTTTGCCTTTTTATGATTTTGATGACACGTGTTCCCAACATCGTGATAGTAGGTTCGTATTTTACCAAAATTTATACTAATAATCTCAAAATCAGATTGAATAACATGGTAATCAGTTTTTTATTTCTACATTGTTTAGGAGCAAAAAAACAGCAATTCTTTGGCCAAATTACCTGTGACCGAAGACCAAGGATGGAGCTGTGAAGAATCGGAGCAGGAGCTTATTATTGAAGAGGCGATAGAAGAAAGCGATGATATTTGCGTAGAAGGGCGGAGAGTAGTACAATTTGATTATTTTTTTAAACAACTCCAATGTATAAGTCAACATGATTCCCTTTTTAACTGCAATTTAAAGCATTTGCGAATTAACTCCGAAAATAGAAATGGTTTGAACTCTACTTTTAATTTAAAATGCGTGCTATGTGGTAAAACTTTTAAACTAAAAACGTCCGAAAGCCTACAAGAAGGCATTGGCATCAACGAATCTTTTGTATCGGGATTAATGAGCATAGGATCGGGTTATTCGGGCATGGAAGAGCTATGTGCTACCCTTGAAGTTCCGTCCTTATCTATTGCTGGATATGGAAAATGCCATAAGAAGGTTTGTGAATGGTGGGAGAAAACCAAATTTACCAGTATGGCTGCGGCAGCTGACGAAGAAAAAAAACTGGCTATTCAAAGCGGCGATGTTGACGAAAACGGGACGCCGATGATCACTGTAGTAGCTGATGCGTGTTGGTCCAAGCGATCTTATAAAACCAACTATTCTGCCCTCTCAGGAGCTGCTACGATTATCGGTTACCGCACAAAAAAAATTATTTACATGGCAGTTAAAAACAAGTACTGTACAACCTGCGCAAGAGCTATAAATTTGAAAATTCCTATACCCGAGCACATGTGCTTTAAAAATTATGTTGGTTCTTCAAGCGGAATGGAAGCTGAAGCAATTTTAGACGGCTTCCAACAATCGATGAGTATGTACGGTCTTATATATTCAACCCTCATTGCCGATGGAGACTCCAGTACTTATGCCAGAATTAGAAACAGTCACCCGTATCCTAATATTACAGTACAGAAAATTGAATGCTCTAACCACTTAATTCGAAACTACAGCAATCAAATTGAAAAAATTACAAAAGATACCGGCTTTACTTTGGAGTTTAGAAAAATTATTTCAACCAACAAACTTCGTCTTAGGAAGGCGGTAGTCGGAGCTGCAAATTACAGGATGCAATCAAATAGTACTTTGGACCAAAAAATTATCGATTTAAGGAAAGATTTATTAAATGGACCCAAACATGTTTTCGGTGAACATAAAGATTGTTTACCATACTTCTGCAAATTTAAACTTGATCCGAATAAAATATTAGACTACAATCACGTTCCACAGTTACAAAGCAATATTATATTTTCAAAAATTATGGATGCTAATTCTCGACTTGTCAGTAATGCCCGAAGTCTAGTATATTGTTTAGACAGTAATATTGTTGAGAGTTTTAATGGAGTTATTGCAAAATTTATTGGCGGAAAAAGAATTAATTATTCTTTTAAACAGTCCTATATGGGTCGTTGTGCAGCTGCAGTAGTTTCTTTCAATTCCAAGCGACCTTATTATTCTTTACATAAGCAGATTTTCAACAGGAGTCCTAGTAATTTTTTAAAACGGTTAGAATTGAAAAGAACAAAAAGAAGAATGGCTTCTAAAACGAACGATAAAAGATCTTTAAGAAAAAAACAAGGGAAAAATTCACTTACAAAATCAAGAGCACCTGATAACCATTATGGCGAATTGTGTGAAAAAACGGATATGGAACAAGATGCATATGAATGTGCTAAGGCAGAATTCTTAAAGCTACTCGACATTTCACAAAGTGAAAAGAAGGCAGTCGAAAGACGAACTGTCTTACAGTCAGATAGCGGAGAGTGGCTGGAACGCAGAAGAAACATGTTAACAGCTTCTTTATTTGGTAATATCTGTAAACGAAGTCAATCCATAAGTTGTGCTAATTTAGTAAAAACAATATTATACGGCCGCTCTCTAGATAATATAAAATCTATTCAATACGGTAGGGACCATGAGCAAGTTGCAAAAAGGCAACTTTGCATTCAAGAAAATATTGTCGTCGATGACTGTGGATTATTTATTGATGACATTTTCCCATTCTTAGGAGCCACCCCAGATGGTTTGGTAAATGACAGTACAATATTAGAAATTAAATGTCCGATTTCTGCTAGTGGGATGCTATTTGAAGAAGCAATAGCAAAAAAAAAAAATAACGTTCTGGAAGCAAGATAAAAAACAAAAAATTTTTTTTACAAATACAAATCACAACTGGTATTATCAAGTACAGGGTCAACTTCACATTTCCAATAAGACTGTATGTATATTTGCCGTCTGGTTTGGTGAAGCAATTCCATTAAAAATAGAATTAATAAAAAGGGACGACAAATTTTGGGGAGAAAAAATGGAAAGCAGATTAAGTACTTTCTTTATGGATTGTTTATTACCAGAAATTATAGATCCAAGATTTAAAAGATCTATGCCCATTCGTGACCCACAATATATTATAACCGCCTTGGAGAAAAAACGAAAAGCAGCGACACTAATTCGAACAGAAAAAATTAAGAAATGCAAGAAAAATCTATTACGGGATATTGAAACTAATATATGAATGCATTGTTATTTTGTCCATTTTTGTACTATTTCGTAATACGGAATGTATTGCATTGCACTACATCCGATTGTTCTGGCATCATGAAATTATGCGTTGCTAACTGTTCATCCGATTGCGATGATGCTTTGCGGAATTTATGTGTGCATGCCCGCGATGGTTTCTATTTATAATAGCGAGCTCTGGCATCATGAAAATGCTTTACTAAACCGTTCATCCGATTGCGAGGAAACTTTGGTGAGTTGTTGTGTGCATGCCCGCGATGTTTTCTATATGTATATGTAGTGATTTCTGGCATCATGAAATTATGCGTTGCTAACCGTTCATCTGATTGCAATGACACTTTGGGGATTTTATATGTGCATGCCCGCGATGGTTTCTATATATAATAGCGAGCTCTGGCGTCATGAAAATGCGTTAATGAACCGTTCATCCGATTTCGAGGAAACTTTGGTAAGTCGTTGTGTGCATGCCCGCGATGATTTCTATATATATAGTGAGTTCTGGCATCATGAAAATATGCGTTGCTAACCGTTCATCCGATTGCGATGACACTTTGGTGATTTTATGTGTGCATGCCCGCGATGGTTTCTATACCTATGTATATAATAGCGAGCTCTGCCGGGAACTCTCTAGTTCTGGAATAAATGATTTTTATTAAAATAGAGTGAGTGTCGCTGCAGTTTTGTCATGGTTTTCTGCAGCCTTGCACGACAACTACTGCCATGTTAAAAAAGATTATTGTTTAGTTTACTAAATAACACAGAAAAATTTAATAAATATATAAATAAAAAAGAATCTTTCTTTTATTTCTGGTAGTCAATATTATTAATGATGTTATTAATGTATATATTCTATGCCATATACGTTTCCAAATAATTTGGGGATAGTAATAATAATGATGAATTCTAGAAAATTTAATATTGTTTAAAAAACAATAAACTACTGAATATTTAGAAGTAAAGAAAAAAAAATCGACTCCAAATGTGAACCACGAGATTCCAATCGCCGTTTATAATGGAAGCCTGTGGGAAAGGACCATGAACAAGCAAATGATGAAACATTTATAAAAAAGGATCATGCTAAGTATTCTACCAACATAATAAGTTCCATAAACAAACCACACTTTGCTATTAGTTTGTTTTTTTACTTCGATATATTTTTAAAATACTGTGCTTGTCTGTTCATAACGCAATATGTGTTTATAATGGAAGCATATGGGAAAGGACCATGAACAAGCAAATGATGAAACATTTATAAAAAGGATCATACTAAATATTCTACTAACATAATAAGTTCCATAAATAAACCACACTTTGTTATTAGTTTGTTTTTTACTTTGACATTTAAAAATACTGTGCTCTTCTGTTTATAACGCAAGTATAATGTTGATCTTTTAAAATTCGGGAAGACACTCCTACCGCCATCTAGCGATGTGAAAAAAAACTAATTTTGACAGCTTACGGATTTCTCCACGGGTATAATATCCCTTTAAAGTGCCGGTACTATTTTTACTGCGTTTCCTTATACCTATAATAACTGTATTGGACGTTGGAGGTCTTTGTTCAGATCGTAACTGCGCAAATCTTAACTTATTGAAAAGGGGTATCAACCTTACGAAAGTTTCTACCTTTATTATATTTTGTTCTTTTGTAGGTGTTAAAGTTACAAATAAAGAGGATTGTTCTTATGCTCGTGTTTCACCTGAAAATACCTTTGTAGACTTAAAAATAAACTGTGTGTATGTACTGTGACGGAAATAATGGATTCTTGCGTGTCAAAGAGTGTATTACAATGGCCTGAAAAATATACATTATTTTCAACAGAACAATAGATAGTACCTAAGTTGAGCCGTTTGGTGGACGCATAGGCAGGTTCACGCTTTGTACACCAACATAATAATGTTTTACAGTGCACGATTCATTTGCTGTGTTTGTAATTTGTTGGATATTGTACACAGAAGATATTATTACCGAAACGAGAATAAAAGTAAAGGCTACAGTTTAACTAGACATTGACCGTTGCATCCGAAATTGCTTAACGAATTACAGCTTCAGATGCATTTGATAATGGACTCTAAATACTAAAGAATGAAACGGTGTTTGCTGGAATTGGGTGACAATATGTGTTGGAAAAACTAGGTATGCAAGGAAAAGGGATAACCAATCACTTACCACTGTTTCACGGTTCCGCGACTTTTCATCCCGGGACAAAATATCCCTGACAAACGATCGTACGGATAAAACATCCTCCGACAAAATATCGTAGGGTCAAAACATCCTTCCAACAAAATATCTACTAAAATCTAACCTAACAAAACAAAAAATGGGTAAGAAATAATACAGACAAAACCTGTAAAGACAATAAAAAATGAAATGTAAAATATTAGGTTAGGTTAGGTTTTAGTAGATATATTGTTGGAGTATGTTTGATCCGTACGATATTTTGTCCTTGGGTTATATGCCGAGGGATATTGTGTCGGAGTATATTGTGTCGAGGATATTGTGTCGCGGGATGAAAACGCACGGTAGCCTGTTTCACAACAAAATCACAGTATAATTATATAGTTCCACCACGATATCTCGATGTAATTATCACCACAAATTCTGTAACAAATCTAATTATTTTGAGCGTATTTGAGAAGTGTTCACGCTCGAATACTTTCTCTATCTGGCATTGGTTGTCTCTTACTGCCGCTGCCGTTAGGGGCAGCGGGCCAATAGGTACCTATATAAAGACAAGCGTACCCTTATATTTTAAGTTTACTGGCCAAGTTTTCTGGGGTAACTTCCGGGCTCTATTGAGGGAGCATACTCGTGAATCTTTTGTATAAAGTGACGAGTGATTAAAGGATAATTGGTGTCCTTTGGGGTTATTATTGTGATAATAACCATAAAGCTACTGTTAAAGCTTGTACATTTAAGTTACTACTGTTTTTACGATTATTGAACTGTTTACTTGTGTTGATGGCTTGTACCCACCCAATAAAGTCTCATTTGTGTTCAAGAAGAAAAGCGTGGATTGATTGTATTTTAATTACCCCGCTATAACTGGCGCCCAACGTGGGGCAAGTCAATTCGCGAGTATTGTAGTTCATAGAATCAGTAAATTCAGTGAAAGTTGTGAAAATTTGTGAAAATTGTGAAATAACGGAAAGGCTTAAAGAATCCGTAAGAGTAGTGAAAATTCGTGAAGTCACGAAAGTGAAAATTTCGAGATAAAGTTTGGTTTAGGGGGAGAAAAGCTCTCACTATAAAAGTGTTTTGTTGTGTAGGTACAGTTTGTGTACCAAAGTAAATTCAGTGCCTAAAGACGCACCGGTAGAAAGTGAAATTTGTCGACGAGTACAAAGTGGCGTCCACGAAACAGGAGTCAGGAGAAATTTTCTATCCTCGCCGTAGTCCAAGGTTTAAAACGGCAAACATGTCGTTTACTCCGGAACAGCTTGAGTTGATATTGGCGAAATTTTCCACTCCCCAAGCAACAATGGACGACCGGAAAAATTTTCGATATTGTACGTCGCGGTTTAATGGTTCGCGGAATCCGCAGAAAGTGGAAGAATTTATCAGAACCGCGACAATATTCAAACAATATGAGGGGATATCGGATGCGCGAGCATTGGAAGGTTTCCCCTTGCTTTTGGAAGAAGACGGCAGTATCTGGTGGGAAGGAGTCAAAGGTGAAGCCTCGTCATGGGACGTTGCCATGACGATGATTAGAGATGCCTTTGCGCCCAAAAGAGCAGCATATCGCGTATTGAGTGATATTCAAACAGACAAACAAGACGAGCAAATGCCGACGGACTTGTTCGTTGCGACAAAAAGGGCATTGTTGGCCGAATTACCTCAAGAAATATACCATAATCCAATCATACAGCTCGATTTGGTATATGTTAGTCTCAGACCAGTTCTAAGGGAAAAAATACCTTGGGACTCTGTTAAATCATTCGATGAACTCCTACGAAGGGCGAGATTAATTGAGGAGAGCGCTGCGGAAAAGGCTCAATACTTGAAATCAGTTAAAGCCAAAGAGAACTTTACCAGACCGCGATCGGGGCCTAGGCGTCATGAATTTTGCGAACATTGCAAAGTGGAAGATTTCAGAGTGGAAGATACTATCAGTATCGCCCTGGTGTAAGACCACCATTCAGAATCGAAACGTTGCTTGAAAATGGCTTTAGCCGTGTTTGGTGACCAGATCTGAATAGCCAGGTACTTCCCAACCTTCCTCTTCCCCACCTCCTTCCCCTCCCCACTACCATCAGCCTCACAACATACCCCAATTGGGGATGCCATAGTCTCACTGGCTCCAGACGGGAGCAGTTGAGATTCTTGTGCGGTATTCACTGTAAAAAAAAAAAAAAAAAAAAAAAAAAAAAGACCGGTCACACTCAAGACCAATGTTATAGCAAAATACGAGAACAATCGACCCGTCGAAATGTACGGGATCACGCAGACAACAGAGAGCGCGCTAAGATTGCGTGTTACGGGTGCAATCGGCCCAATGTAATAAGATCAAAATGTCCTACCTGTAATCCTCACAAGGACGAGCATAAAGAAGTAAAATTTTCTTCTTTTGGTACAGAACCACTAATTATAGACCGTCCGAAAATAAACATAACGGTGGAAAATGTATTAGAAACCGCAATTTTGGATACGGGCGCTCGGGTGAGCGTTGCTAGTAAACACCTGTACGAAATCCTCTTGAAACGCGGCCATAAATTTAAGCAGGTACGCAGCCGAGTCATTCTAGCTGACGGCGTACCGCGAGTGCAAGAAACGCTTTGTGTTACGATACCGGTGAAATTAGAACACAAAATCATCAATACTTCGTTTGTCGTGCTGCCCGACGCCAACGAAATTCTCTTGGGGGTTGATTTTATGCACGCTGCATCGCTGGTTTTAGACATCGCCAATCAAACATGGTACTTCAGGGATGATATGAAATCACCCCACACCTTCTTAATCGATGAGGCGCCAAGAAGAACGCGCAAGGTGGTCATAAGTTTCGCAGAGAATGAGTATCAAGAATCCGAGACCACCGACATAGACATAGAAAGCTCTGTGAGAGGTTATGGACCTCCCACGGTGATTGGGGCCAGAGGCCCAATAAACGAAGCTTCCGAGAAAACGACGAACTTCGAAGACCCTTCTACCTACCCGATGGAATATTCCGCTGAACACGTGGATACATTATACGAAAAGGAAAAAGTTTGTCAACTGACCCCTCAAAGACCATTATATATGAATTCCGAGGTCAATATCTCTTCTATTCAGCAAGTGCAAAATGTAACAAAAAACCGCACTGACGTCGGAGAGATGGGCTCCAAAAGAAAAACACCAAAGGTACAATATCAAATGACCCGATTTTACAAGCAACCGAAGAGCCAAATCCTAAAAACCCATAAATCAGAGTATAATGGCAGAGAGACTCTGGAAGTAATACGACCTAATTTGTACAAACCAAAAACTACTTACGACACAAACAAAGGAACAGGCACAACTAAGATAAACAGTGGTAAATCATTGCCACCGGACCATTTTTCAAGAAAGACGACTCCAATCCTTGCAACCGGATTCAACTGGCCACGTGTGACCATCACCGCCCCACATGCTGCAGATTTTTATCCAGTCTTCAAAAGTCAAAGCGAACGACAAGAAAACGATAAATCTAAATAGGTTCTTAAAAGTAATTATGACCTACTAATTTGTACAGACTAAAAGTTATTTACGACACATACCAGGAAGCAGAGAGAGACAATATAAACAGTCACAAATCATTGACACCGGACCATTTTTCGGGAAGGACGACCCCAACCACTGCAACTGGAATAACATGGCCACTAGGAGACGAGGGGGACTACCATAAATCACTGATAGCTGCACATTTCTGATGACCCCACGTGCATAATAGCGCCAGCAGTGATCGACTCGCCGCTGACCGAGAAACCCCTTTTACTAATAATTTTAATGTTTAATTTTAAGAAGAAAATGATTTTATTTATGGAAATTAATTATCGAGACGATGTAATTAATTTCAGGGGGAGTCTGTAACAAATCTAATTATTTTGAGCGTATTTGAGAAGTGTTCACGCTCGAATACTTTCTCTGTCTGGCATTGGTTGTCTCTTACTGCCGCTGCCGTTAGGGGCAGCGGGCCAATAGGTACCTATATAAAGACAAGCGTACCCTTATATTTTAAGTTTACTGGCCAAGTTTTCTGGGGTAACTTCCGGGCTCTATTGAGGGAGCATACTCGTGAATCTTTTGTATAAAGTGACGAGTGATTAAAGGATAATTGGTGTCCTTTGGGGTTATTATTGTGATAATAACCATAAAGCTACTGTTAAAGCTTGTACATTTAAGTTACTACTGTTTTTACGATTATTGAACTGTTTACTTGTGTTGATGGCTTGTACCCACCCAATAAAGTCTCATTTGTGTTCAAGAAGAAAAGCGTGGATTGATTGTATTTTAATTACCCCGCTATAATATTACTTACTTCTGAGATGGTCAAATACCTGATGCTTTTTAGTTTAAAAAAACGAGATTACGAACACAAAAAACACTAACAACTTGTTTCCAAGGTTGTTCCAAAAACTTTTTCTGTTTTTCAAAAACAAAATGCACTCGAATTTGCTATTTTTCTTGTTCCTAATTCCATTATTCCAAATTTCAAATACTTTACAACAAAGTAATGGTTAGGGAGAAGTAGAAACTGGATACATTAGGAACTATGCATATTCTCATTTCAAAACCAGACACTGGCCAATTCCTAGAAATGTGATTTATACCGATTTGAAAAACAATCTTTGAACTTCTCGGCCCCATACAGGCCAATGGTTTGTTTGTCAAAGGTATTTCGATATGGGAAATATTTTGTTCATTTAATGCAGAAGTAAGGATCAATTATTGAGCTTGCTTCTGGCACACGGACACGCCCACAATATACTTCTTTCGGTTTATCTCTTCAGTGTCGTCAAATAATACGGGGAATTGCATTTAATGGTAGAATGTATGAAAATTTTCTTTAATATACCCGCATTTTTAACTAATAACCCAATATCGATTTTATTTTGCTTTAATATATATCTACATTCAAGCAATAAAAATGCTCAAAACGCGTGATGCCAAAATTTTTAAAATTACGTAGATACTTATTGTAATTATTTTTTTATCGTAAGTATTAATAATTTTTACAATAGTAAAATAGTGTCTAAGCAAAATAAGTTTGTGAATTTAAAAAAAAAATAATATATCAGTTTGTAAGACCGTAAATAAATAGACAAACTGAAGTATTTTCGTCACAAAATACGTTTCACAAAATTCTGAAAAGAACATTTCCTAAATAATTTATTTGACCGTTTCATAAAATAAATATTATTTATATGATTTGACTATTTATATTGTATGATTTGAAATGTGTGTTGTGTAATATTATTATGTTACAATATTTCGTTTAAAATTTTAACAAATCTGCCACCGTCCAACGGTATCACCTTATTACAATAAAAATAAACACATAAAATAAAAATAAATTAAACCTTACTAGATAAAATAAAAATCTTTCGAAATCAATTTATATATTTTTTTGTACAAAAGAATGGATACGTCTAAAATTAGATATAAAAATTGTATATTTACGATTGTCTGATTATATTCTCTTAACTTACCCTAGTTAGTGAAGTCTAGATACTCTCTTTCCTCAGATCAACTCTTTCCTTTCCTTTAAAACAGACATCCCTCGGGGGTTTGCTCCTCGTATCACCTGTATAGAATTATTATTTAAAAAAATAAATAAAAATGCGTAAAGCAGCCCAATGGTCAAATCATCTTTTTTTTCAATTGTATCAGTTGGCGCTCTTTTAAGGTCTCCGCGAAGAGAAATGATTTAGGAAGCAATGGCTGTTTCCTCTTTGCACATTAACTAATTAAATAATTACTCATTCTCCGAATAATAGTATATCTGTCAGGTAAACATTAATCTTACTAAGGATACTCAAATATAATGTTTCCCCTTGTCCGTTACAGGAACCCATTATTTATATTACGTTCTCACCTCTAACGCATAATTTATCAACTTATCTGCTTGCCAATGTAATTTATATTATCTGGTGGCTGCCGCTAAATAATAATAATATTATTGTTTATTTTATCTCGTACATGTGTTATGACGGCCGGCGTAGCGCAGCGGTAAGACGCTTGACTCGCGCACCGAAGGTCGCGGGATCGAATCCCGGCGTGGCAAATAAATTTTATTTGATTAATTTGTGTTATTTCACAATTTATTCATTTAAAAATAATAAATAGTATATTTGCGGCACGTTCCAGAGTGGAAGATACTCTCTGTATCGCCCTGGTGTAAGACCACCATTCAGAATTGAAACGTTGCTTGAAACGGCATTAGCCGTGTTTGGTGACCAGATCTGAATAGCCAGGTACTTCCCCACCTTCCTCTTCCCTATCTCCTTCCACTTCCCACTACCTTCAGCCTCACAACATACCCCAATTGGGGATGCCATAGTCTCACTGGCTTCAGACGGGAGCAGTTGGGACTCTTGTGAGGTATTCATGTAAAAAAAAAAAAAAAAAATTTAAAATTGGTTAACCGGACACCAACTGCTACAAACAAATAAACAAAATTGGCAAGCTTATAATGATCTTGACGTATGGAAACTGACGCTCTTGTCGTATGCCACGAAACCTGGTTGATAAAAAAACCAGTCTAATTTTTTATTATTTTTTTAACCGTTCTTATGTGAAAAAACTCGCTCTGTTAGTACTTACCTACTTGACCAACCGAATGCCGAAGCTAAGCGTAGGTTTGCACGTTTTATTTGTTATTATTTCCACAGCAGGCCTCTCGGACAAAGAGATTCCGAGAACTCGATGATCTCATACTTCGATCACAGCCATTTTATTTATATTTGAGTAGGTAGGTACTGTGTGCTCTAATTCGGCGCGCATGTGCGGCCCATCGCGCTATAAGCCGCTCGCATTGTGTTTTCCGCAGACATGATGGCGGCCGCCAGCGAATAATGAGCGAGCCCGACCTAGGACAGCGGAAGAATGTTTGTGTTTATTATGGCCGGTCTCCTGCGTCCGTTTCCATCAGCGATACCTCTAACATTGAGCGCCTTTATTATTACCTTGACGATTCACGGTTACGGTACCTTGACGACATAAAAAAGGCAACAAACATACAACTTTCCTTAACACAATAATGCTGCATCTCTTTCAAAAGATGAGATACACAATGTACGTAGGTCTGTTTCCTCCAAAGTAAAAAAAAGTAATCATTTTCTTGCATCTCTCCCACACCGCACCGTGACGTCTCCGTAGACCTCTACAATACCACTTGCCGTGACGATAATTTTGACAGTATAGAATATAGTTACAAGGATAATATTGATGTGTGAGTGAATTCCAAAATTTCAAAAACGTCAAATGTCAATTCGCTGATCGTTTTGCTTCTGTTCTGTGCAATGCTGCAGTTATTTCTTACAAACTAAATAACAACAGTTGAAAATGAGACAAACGGTGAACGTATGTCTGCACCACCCCAAAGAAAATATACAAGCATTATCATACATCTCCCTCACACATATAAAGAAAATGAAACGCAATTCTCGTCGCCGTAGCTGAACCTTAATAAGATATATCTATTTCCTACAAAGAAAAATATAGTAGTACTTTGGAGGAAACAGAAACACGTATTTTGTGTGTCTCATCTTTTGTCTTAACATTGTTTAATGTGTAAGAAAGAGCTGGAGCCTTCGACCAAGTATACCCTAGACAAGCCCTCTCATAGTAATAATCAGAATAAAATAACACCAGTAACAGTAATTTCGCAACAAAACTCTCCTTCCAATTCCGCCGTCTTGCATACAGAGTTCCCGGCAATATACAACTGACCGCCAAGTTATCCTTTTGTGTAATTCTGTCAAACTAATACATCAATAGTTGTTCACGGATTGGCCGCATGAACAATATCCACAAGCCGTGCTGAATACAGTGGTTTTCAAAGTGGGGGTCATGAGACATTCATAAATTTAATTGGAAAAAAATATTTTTTTACTTTATTTTGACAAGCGATTCAATTTCGGAGGCCAGTATGGGTACCGCCGCCTCGGGAACCATTTATTGGATAACCAACGCCTCTGCCATAGGTCACCCCAAGTGATTCGCTACGTTTGGTGACTAAGCAGGGGTGCCCGGGTTAATGGAGTGATGTTTGTCCAGGTCTTGGCGGCAGATGCGTCTGCATTTTTTTTCTGTTGGTTCGTAAGCTTAATGAGTTTATTAAAAAAACCAATCATCATTTGCTTGAAAACATTTACGAAAAAATCATCTTTTTACCGCCCATGCACCGTGGGCTACCCAAGTTGGTTGCTCATCATTAACACAGTGATGAGCAACCAGCGGTCCGCAAGCCCATTTACTGCTTTTCGGACTGATTACAAAAAAATATCAAAAAATTGCGCTAAAAATATTCAAAGTTCCGTTTTGCAAAAGGTATTAGCCAAAAACTATAATTTCTTTTTAAAGTTTTGAATCAGCTACTCAAAACATTAAGTTTTTTGCGTATAGTAAATAAAAAAAATTACTGAAATTAGTGGATACTTAAAGCCCAGTAGTAAGCGCTCAAAAAGGAGAGGAAGGGGAGATACGTAAATACGAGTGTTAGAGGGAGCGCGCTATTCTTAAAAACATGACTCGTTTGAAATAGGACAAAAATCTCACGGAAAATGTCTCAAAAAGGATTTGAAAAAAACAATGAATTACGAAAATTTTCGTATAACTATATATCTTGTAATACGTGTTAATAATATTTTTTGGAGTATATCTTACGATTTTTATCTATCGGGGGAAATTTCATACAATTAAATTATAAGTGTTAATTGTTTAACTTGCGACCTTAATTAAAGAATTTTGCAACGATTTTTTGTTAAAATCTGTGTTTTATGTATTTTAAAGGTTTCCGTTTTACAAAATAACAAAAATTATCTTGACGAAATATTGTACTTATAAATATTGTAATTACAAACGAAAATAAACTAACACCATTTACTGGTTTGACCTTGAACGAAGTAAAAATTTTGTCTGGCAATTTTTGCCCTTTTTGAATCAACCGCCAAAATTTAACATTTCCAAATGAAAAAAATCGATATCATTCATTGTTTTGGCATTGCGGATATAAAATTTTCAGCTGCGGCTTTTTTTTACCCTCTTTGGTAGTTTAATTAAACAAATATTGTTTTATAATTTTTTTTTTTTTTTTTTTTTTTATCCTTTATTCCAGATCTCGGGGAGGGTGGTGCAGTCCCACGAGTTCCATATAATACATATACAATATATCAAGTAAAATAAAAATATTGCAAGATGAGAGAAAAAAAAAATTACATGGTAAAAGAAAATAATAGATAATAATACAAAACAAAATAAGAAAATTTGAATTAAGTTAACTTTTTGTTATAAATCTATGTCATCAGGAAGTGGCTCCACCGCTTGTAGATGGGACCCTGCCAGAAGTGGAATGCTGCCATCACAAGACTGTTTTCGCTCGAGGCTAGTCGCGTTCTGAAGTTAGTGATCCGTTTCTTCATGAGTGCTCGGAATCCGGGAACTCGCCCTTCTTCAAACATCTCGGTGGCACTGCAGTACCAGGACAACCCAAAAAGCGTTCGATACGAGTTGTTGTACTGTACTTCCATTATTTTTAGTGATGCTTTCTTGAAGTTGGTCCATAGCTCCGAGGTATATAGGCTCGTGCAGTACGTGTTAAAAAGTTGCCTTTTTGCAGCTGGGCTGCACTTGTTAAATCTTCGAGAAATCATATTTGTAAATAATAAATAATAAATAATAAATAAATAATATGTAAAGCAGGTTTGCGACTCCACCGACAAAAAAGTTAACCAGCTTATGTTGTACATACCCTCCCACCAAGGTCCGCATAAGTACATAATAATAATGGATACATTAATAATACTTCGACTTAAGGTTGATCATTCCTAAAAAATAGCTGGTGGTGAATTTATGTAATTATAATTGTAATTTATGGAAATAATATAATTTATTGTATTACTAAAAGCGGGTTGCGCTTTAAAAAAGTTTGAAAACTCTTCCAAATTGTGATACTAGCCCTCCTTGTATGTATTAGTAGTCGAACACAGGCAGTGCGGTGATTTGATGACGTAGGAAACTTTGATGGCAACAAAAGTAATTCTGTAACATTATTACGTTTATGAAAACGCTGTCTAAAAGACATAATATGTAAGGTCTATTTTTTTGTTGTAGTCAGATAGCTGACTACATTTTCAAAAATAAAGTCCGCGGTGTGTACTTTGTACAACATTCGGAAGTTAGATATTTTGCTGTTTGAAAAAATTAACTCCGGTGCGGACGGCTGGAACACAAATTGGTTTCGGTGTAGACCTTGTAGACCGATAAAAGGTACAACACAAAGCACTATGCGATCTAAAAGGTGCAAAACAATGCAGGCACTTTTTCATAAATGGGCCGTGAGCCTGCTTTTGCTGGCTTCTGGGGTCATTTTGCATTTCACAGGGCGCGTCTAGATATCATACGTCAATGGCTGGAGCATTATAGCGATAAGGAACGTGTGTTTATTACATTTTTTTGCTGTCACGGTACCGTGAACGTGGATCATCACGCTAATAATAAAGGCGCCCATTACCACAAACATGGGGCAGGGACACTACTTTTATTGTTTTCTGTTGGCAACTGAAAGTAAAAAACATTACATATATCCCCGACCTAACGTTTTTGTCGAAGGAGACCGGCCTTAACGTGCCGTTACAACACTACTAATCCAAGATCTACATAATTTGTACGTTATATTCATGTTATTCACGGCATATATTTGTCCTGCTAGTTTTTGACATAGGTACCAATAAATCGCTAAAACACTTGAATAAGCAGTAATTTTTTTAAATCTCAAATGCGGCAAAAGTAAAACGTGAACTGTCACATGTTTGACAATGTTTATTATTTTTTTTTATGAATTAGGTACATAAAACTTTATTAGCTTAGGATAATGTTGGCTTAGATTTATGTACAACTAGTGGGCCCGGATTCGCTTGATCGTGCCATCGTGACTTCCTCTACCATTGAAAACCACTCTGAACACTCCTGGCATTAACAGGTAATAAGAACATGTTTTTACATTTTCAGCAAGTAGTTTTTGAGTATATGGGGCACACGCATGATAACATTGCATGTTTATTTATATAGATAAAATATTAGGTTAGGTTAGGATAATTCAGTACAAAGTGGCATTCCTCACAAGAATTTAATCGAAACGAAAACACTTGTAAAACCTACGAAAACTGCGATACAGGCAAGAATGTTTTAATATTATAAGTCCTCCATCACGACACAAGCAACATTTTCCTCTTACTGTGGTTTATTAATTCCATACGGGAGGCCTTGAGTAAAATAATTTACCTCAGGGCCTATGTCATCTTTGGGAATGGTGTATTTTAAGGAAATTAAGGAGAGGAAGTTCTGGGAAGGAAAAAGGTGTGAGGGGTGTGTAGGAATCTGGGATTCAGTGTGTCCAAATCATCCTCCGCCAAGACCTAGACAAAACTCGCCCCATGAAACCGGGCACCCCTGCTAAGTCACCAAACGTATCGAACCACACGGGGCGACCTATGGCAGAGGTGTTGGTTACCCAATTGTTCCCGGGGCGGCGGTACCCATTCCCACCCCTCAAAAATGATTGTGTTTCTTCAAAAAATATATATTTATATGTATGTATTTTTTGCAAAATAATCGTCAGTAACACCCTGGCTCATTTTATTGTGATCAGTGTTGTTCCAGCTTTGATTGTGAAAACCCCAAAAACAAATTGAACACATTCTCTGAATTCATTTAAATTTCAGCTCGTTTTGACGTCACTGATTTCATTCAATTGAAATACAACTCGTGGTTCTAATAATTTAATGATGGAATGTCAGCTGTTTTTGATCTGATGCGATGACGTACCAGAAATTCCTGCCTATAAATTCATCTGTTATTGACAGCCGAGTTTTGGTTTTCAGTTGGGTGCGTATTTTTCGTAGAATTCTGTTCATTATGATTGATGTTAGCGTTGTGAGGGGATAGATGAGTAACTATTAAATGGTTTTTCGTCTATAGCCTATACGGCCCATACCAAATAAATAATGTGTCAGAAAATGCTTTTTCCTCTAGATCCTTTACCGAATAGATATATATTACCTATATTCATTTCTGAATATAATATATATTATATTCATTTCGGTAACTAGTTGAAAGGGTACAAATTGTAATCGAATAAAACACTGCATGGCTTCACAATATTTACTTTATTATACAGCCCGGAAATAAATTGATTCTCACTTCATGTCCTGTCCCGTGCGTCCCCGTTCCCTTCCACCTTCCCCGCCTTCCCCCTTCCTCGTCTCTTCCCTCTCAAACCCCACCTTTCCCCTGCTTTCCTCCCTGCCGCTAAAATATATGAAGTACACACTTTTTCATTTATATAAATTTCGTAACGTCAGAGATTACCATTATATAAAGCCTATGTTACTCGCTGATAATGTAGCCTTCTATTGGTGAAATAATTTTTAAAATCAGTTTAGTGGTTTAGGCGTGAAAGCGTAACAAACAAACACACACACTGAGCGACATTGAGTGCTTTTATTACCGTGACATCCCACGTTTACGTTACTGTGACAGCAAAAAAAGCAAAAAACATACATTCTTAATGGCTGTAACGCTGCAGACCTTTCTTACACATTAAATAATGGTGAAACAGAAGATGAGACACTGTTTCCTTCAAAGTAATACTTTTTTCCTTTGGAGGAAACAGATATACTAGTATTTTATTACGGCTCGGTTACGGCGACGGGAATTGCGTTTCATTTTCTTTATACGTTTGAGGGAGATGTATCATAATTTATTTAAATTTACTGCACAAAGTGTTTACAAACATGTGTTTATTTAATATTTTTTAAGCAGTCGTAGTAAGATAAAAATAATGTTTATATTTTTTCTTAGAGGGAGGGGGGGGGGGGGGGGGGGGTGCAGACGTTCACAGTTTGTCTCATTTTCGACTGTTTTTATTTAATGTGTAAGAAAGAGCTGCAGCATTATATGCTTAAGGAAAAAGCAAAACAATCAGCGCATTGACTTGGAATTCTTTCTCACACCTCCATATTATCTTTGTAACTATATTATTTCATACATTATCGTTACGGCTGGTAGTATTTTAGGGGTCTACAGAGACGTTACGGTGCAGTGTGTGTGAGAGATGCAACAAAATTATACATTTTTTCCTTTGGAGGAAACAGACGTACCTACGTACAGATCTACGTATCACATCTTTTGAAAAAGCTATAACATAATTGTGAGAAGGAATGTATGTTTATTGCCTTTTTTATGCCGTCACAGCACCGATAACGTGAATCGTCACGGTAATTATCAAAGCGCTCGTTATCTCGGTCGGCATATCGATACAGTTTTATTCGTAACAGTACTCGTACTTATTTAAGATTTGATAAATATTCTAACGTGTTTTATTGATGATACCTGTATGTACCTACCAACGTGATAAATGTACATACATACCTACCTGCATTGTGATGTGTTGAACATCGTATGTTTCCCTCTGTACGTCGTATTTCTGGGATTATTGAACACAAGTTTGATTTATAAAGGGTATTATAATAGTAACACGATTACAGGCACGTACGCGTAGTGTAAATGGTGTAATAATAATCGAAGTATAGATAATACGTTTTATTTTTATTCATATCGTATCTGCTGTTATCTTTATGTTACGACGACCTCTGTGGCTGAACGGTAAGTTCTTGACTCTGTGAACCCAGGGAGCTCAGCGGCGCGTGGGAAAATCTTATAGATATTATAAAGGCGAAAGTTTGTATGGATGTGTGTTCGTTACTCTTTCACGCATTAATACCGAATGGAATTTCACTAATCGAAAGCTACATTATTTGCGAGTAAAATAGGCTATATATGTATATTGGTAAGCTCTGGCGTTATGAATAAGCTGTGGCGTTATGAAATTATTTATTATACGTTTATTGGCAAAGCTTGTTGCTAAGTAAATGTTTGACGTGGGCTGTCATTTTGTTGTTTGTTTAGGTTACTGTGGAGATTTCTTTGATAGCAAAAATTCAAATACTAGTATTCTAATATGAATATTTAGTGTACAAATACATTTTATGTAGATTAGTATATTTTATGGGCGAATATGCGAGCGAAGCCGGGGGCAAAAGCTAGTAATAAATAAATATAATATAGTATAGAAATTGAAGCAAATGATTCTGAAAGTACCGTCCCTTTAACACGTTCAGCATATTATATAAACATTGCTTGAAAGTGCAGTGGATGAAACTGTGTTTTGAGATCTCATTTGAATAGGCCGCTACTTCATAAACTTATTCTTCTTCTCCCCCATTAACTTAGCAACATGTGTCGATGAGAATAAACCCCTTCGACCTCGACCATATTTTGTCAGATGGTCTAAATGTTTCCACTTTGCAATAAAATCCAAATAAATGGAATATTTCTGAAGATATCCGAAAACTAAAAACTGTTGGATTGGAGCAATTGGAACTCTAGACATGTTTTTTAATTTTTTTTTAATATAAAGTTGTTGAAAAGGACTGACACCCTGAGTGACACTGGCATGAACCAAAATAGTACTAAAATCCCAATTCTATACAAATTGTTCCTTTGTTTGCTGAGAAATGATTCACTAGAAAATGTTTTCATCTTTCGCAGCATAAATAGTCCAATAAAGAAACTGCGCATTTATAGGTGGGCTCATAGAAAGGACAATGCTTGCTTTGTTACTTGGGCATAGACAACGGATTACCTACTCCGGAGGGAATATGGAATTTAATGGTTTAGCTTTAGCTCGTCAATGAAAAAAAAACAAATTGGAGACGTTCAAAGTATTTATTTTTGGATGTATAATAATAATATTTGGATGACTTGTATAGCGCCGTTTTTGTGAAAAATCAACTCAAGGGCGCTGTATATATGCATAAGAATGTCGGAAGATACTCTTGATATGTCATTACTACAAGAAAGATTCTTAGGTCTTATGTGATTACAATTCATCGAAATCTTTAGCCCGTAGCTCTACTAATGTAATTTTTTTTATATTCATACTACAGTCAATTATTTTTTAATTGAAAACTTCTTTAGCACCGTTGTGATTTGAAACTCGTTGAAACGAAAAATAGCGACACTAAAAAGGGGCAAACACATCATCAATAGGATTTAGCCTGCGAGAGAATGTGATAGACTAATCGGTCTCCTATTTGTACGGTGCTTCGTAACTTATCGGTCTCCTCTTTGTGCGGTGCTTCGTAGCCTATCCACTCTTGTCTACTTTAGTTATTACTACTTTATGACTACCACAATAGGGGCATTAGCGTAGTGTGGTAGTCGAAAAAAGACCATAATCTGTTACAAATAAAATTTTATGAAGAAAAAAAATTAAGTTTTCAGAAGGTTTTACTTCTACCACGTGTGAACTGCACACTCTGATTTTTTTTTATTGTTGCAATAATACCTATTATGTATTTTCAAACAATAGGTATCTATGTAATAACATGCGCCTCATTGGCCAATGCTAAGGCGGCCCCCCATTTTACAATTTAATAAAATAGTAACTACATAGATAATATATGAATTAATAAATAGAAATAAAATAAAATGCAATAAAATGAAATAAAATAAAATACAATAATAAGGCAAAAATTGGGGGTACGTAATATCGTGGATTGATAAATTTAGCATTTACTGGTTGAAAATACCCGAAATCGTGTTACACTCGTAAACAAATGAAATATGTTCACAAGATAGATAGAGGGTACGGGGTACAACGAATTTGTAGTAAGAGTCAAGGGGTACGCAGGCTCAAAACGGCTGACAACCGCTGCGCTAGGCTATAAATGCGCCTTTCTCCTGACTACTCAGTTGCGACGTCTAAAGGAAAAATATTTTTAACTAGCTTTTACCCACGGCTTCGCTCGCATAGTATTAGTGGGAAATTACTGGCATAATTATTGGCATAATTGTTATTATTCTTGCTATTTTGTCTAATAGAAAATAATTATTGTTTAATAGAATATTTCAAATTTTGAGAATGACATTTTGCAAATAAAAATTCTGTTTTAGAAAATATTTAAATTATAGAAATAGAAATTTATTTTAAGTTCCTACTCCATTTATTAGTATTTTATTCATATTTGAATCCAGAGTAACCTAAAAAAATAAGAATATCCAATCCACTTCAAATGCTATGCTTTATAGCAACGTTATGCTTTTTGTTCGGAGAATAAACATTTTTAGAGTTATGTAGATATTAACTACGACGCCAAAAAAGTACTCTTTTTAATCACAACAAAGCACTCTTTTTAAGGCCAAAATTTAAAAAAAAAACATTGTTTCCAAGGTAAAAATTTGTTTGACGTTTGCAATAACTCGATTTTGTTAGGGACAGAAAACGTATGATACATAATTTCATAACGCCACAGCTCATTCATAACGCCAGAGCTTACCAATATATAAAGCCGTTGTTACTCGCAAATACTGTAGCTTTCGATTAGTGAAAGAATTTTAAAATTCCATTAGATATTTATTGCGTGAAAGAGTAAGGACCATCCATACAAACTTTCGCATTTGTAATATTAGTAAGATAAGATAGTAAGATGTTCTTAATTGAAAAAAAAAATGTCATTGGAGAGCAAAATGACATCAACATTTTTTACTCCAAATATAGTCAGGAATCGCTGGTTAAAATCCTTCATGTGCGTGCTGTCAGCTGTCACATCCTTTATAACCATAGGTATGCAAATTTCAGCAACCGATAAAATATAATATTATCAATTATCACATAGTAGATACATATTATATAAATTGATA
Organism: Limnephilus lunatus; assembly: GCA_917563855.2. Classification (NCBI taxonomy): domain Eukaryota; kingdom Metazoa; phylum Arthropoda; class Insecta; order Trichoptera; family Limnephilidae; genus Limnephilus; species Limnephilus lunatus. The sequence continues at coordinate 5,919,640 of OU830599.1, forward strand.
ATAATAATATTGTCGTGTTGTGGGCACGTTTGCCTGGTTTATCGCTAATTCCGGATACTCGTTATTTCTGCTCTGTATTTTTTTCTTCGCGTTATTTATAATTTGGCAAATTGTTGTAACTTCGCCAAATAATATTCTTCTTGTTTGAAGTAGCCGTCCAAGCTACATATTATAATAACATTGTACAACGTTAACTACTAATTGATTCTGTAGCCGCGCGGATGGACTTAGCAACAACGTTTACGTGAATATACGTATAGATAATTTACAATATAACAGCTGATTAATTAATTTAATCATGTATTTAATGGTGGACATGAAGTCTGGACTAATGTACAGGTAATGTAACTTTTAATTAATGACATTTTTATTTTCAATGTAGTTTCCGTCATCGGCGATGCAAATCACAAACGTTAACGTGTTTTGCGGAATTGATTGTGTATGGTGTAATGGTACTGACACACATGCTCATAAATGAGCATGCTCATCAACTGTATACATTTGATCACAAATGAGCATGCTTGGTTTGAGCATTCTCATGAATGAACATAATCAAAGCTAACAATAGGCCACTTGCATCACATTTAAAAAAAAAAAATCCGGTTTAGGCAAATATTCTAAGACATTCTGTATTTTTTTTTTAAATCTCATTTTTGAAACCCTGGTGATTTTTTGAAAATTTCAATCCGAAAAATCAGACTTTTTTTTATAAACCGGAAAGACGGGACATAATTTTATGGGTGCGAAAAAACGATAATTACATAGCCGAAAATCATTTAAAAAAAATAACGTTTTCCACACGAATAGCAATAAGGGGTTAACAAGTAAGGGGTTCCGTTCGTAATATCTGTAAAAACACCGCCATCTTTATCAAAAAATCAAACCAAAGGATGAGTTCGCATAGAACAAACAATAAATGTAGTGAACGTTAAACGCAAATTAAAAAATTCGCCGGAAATCATAGCGTTTCCAATTAAAAAAATTAATCAGTGTGGAATTTTACAAAATTAAGGGAACATAATCGGAGACATTTTCATGTAGTGACGTCACGAGCTCAAATAATGGATTTATTAATTTAAAAATAAAAAAGCTATACATTTATAAAAATTTTTACTAACATTTTCGTAATCTTAGTAAAAAAACTATCCACACGATTTTTTCCAACGTTATGAAATCCATGCAAGTGGCCTATTGAACACATATGCTCTCTATGAGCATACTATTGTCAAATAAATGTCAACAAGTCAGTTCCATTTACCCTGAACTAAACAAAACGTTCTTAATGCTTGCAACGCAATTATTTAATAAAATTTTTATAAAATAAAAAAATTGTTTTAATAATTTTTACTGTTAAACTTGGGTCGCTCATCTGATTCAATAAAGTTTCAAAATCATTATTTCGTGCAATGTTATGTTTATACAGAGGTGACTCTGTATTCCAGAGACATTCGTGACTGATAAAATTTCGTAATTCACTAAAAGTTAAGTAGGTATTTTCGTCTCCCCAACCAACGCAACGGGCCAATTTCTATAATTTTTCAAAGAAAGACTTACAGCACTTATTGACTTACAGCATATTCTTATGTTATCCATTTTGTGGATTTATTACTTAAGTGTTATTTTTCTTTTATGACGTTATAGACTAGGAGACGAGGTAGGTAAACCCTACGTCATCGAGTACACGGATGAAACTACTTTGTAGTGATAATGGACACTTAGAAAACCTTAAAAAAGCTGGGCTGCCGGTGCGCCTCTTGGCAGGAGCCGCGCTGCCATGGAAATAGTCAGCGTTTTTTTTCGAAAAAATTACGTCATCGAGTACACGAACGGGAATGGTGGCATATGATAAAGGTCGATTAGAAAATGAGAAAAAAGCAGGGCTGCCAACCGGCAGCCTGGCAAGTTCGCAGGCAGCCGGCGTCAAAGTGGGGTAAAAAATAGTAATTTTTACGTCATCGAGTACACGAATGAAACTAATGAATAACTATAGTCCAGATCATTCCGTTTAAGAATTTCTCGGTCTGCCGACCAGCAGCCTGGCAAATTTTTGTGTACGATTTTTTTAAGTTTTTTTTTTTTTTTTTTTAATTTTTCGTTTATCTTTATTATTATTTTTATTTCATTATATTTTTAAAAACTTTGAATGCCATATTTTAAAAATATGAACGATAATGATAAAAAAAAATAATTTGAGAGTTCCGAGTGTACCCATCCGTCAGGTGAGCCGTTCGACGCCAAACCACTTACGAAACCTGCCGCGGTGCGACTCACCGCTGTCGCGTGTCAATATTATTGTACAAATTTATAATATTAATAGTTCTTTTAAAATTGCCTAATAGTCCATAGTAGTTGGAAGTTCGAAAAACCAACGCACCATCGCTGTAAGAGCTAAATTTGTATAATAATATGGGCATGCGATGGCGGTGAAAATCTCCGCGGCCAGTTTCCAGTAAGTTGTTTCGCGTCGAAAGGCGCTCCCGTCCGATGGGTACACTCGGAACACTCAAAATGTATTTTTTTTATCATTACCACTTCTTTTTTTTAAATCTGGCGTTCTAAGTTTTTAAAACCATGTTAAAATAAAAATAATAATAAAGATATTGAAAATAATAACAAAAAAAAAAAAAAAAATCGTACATAAAAAACTACCAGGCTGCTGTCTAGCAGACCAAAGAAATCATGAAGGAGATGATCTAGACTACAGTTTTTCGTTAGTTTTGATCTTATACTCGTGTAATCGATGTAGCAGGCCAAGCGAAACCGATATGAAACGGACGGGGCCCGGAAATTTCCGTCGTTTTCCGGACGAACGCAGCACTTACGGTGACGGTGCAGTGGTTATTTAAACTTCCAACCATTATGAACTATTAGGTAATCTTAAAAAGACTATAATTATTATGTGCTGCGTTCGTCTGGAAAACGACGGAAATTTCCGGGCCCTGTGCGTTTCATATCGGTTTCGCTTGCCATGCTACATCGATTACTCGAGTACAAGATCAAAACTAACGAAAAACTGTAGTCTAGATCATCCCATTCATGACTTCTTTGGTCTGCCAACAAGCAGCCTGGCAGTTTTTTGTGTACAATTTTTTGAAGTTATAATTTTTTTTTTAATTTTTAAAAAATTATATTAAATAACTTTATTACTTTTTTATTTCAATATGGTTTTGAATACTTAGTACGCCAGATTTTAAATAAAATAAGTGGCAATGATAAAAAAAATAATTTTGAGTGTTTCGAGTGTACCCATCGGACGGGAGCGCCTTTCGACGCGAAACAACTTACTGGAAACTGGCCGCGGAGCTTTTCACCGCCATCGCATGCCCATATTATTATACAAATTTATAATAATAATAGTCTTTTTAAAATTACCTAACAGAACATAGTGGTTGGAAGTTTGAACAACCATCACACCGTCGCCGTAAGAGCTGTGTTCGTCTAAAAAACGACGAAAATTTCAAAACCCAGTGCGTTTCACATCGGTTTCGCTTGCCCTGCTGCATCGATTACACTCGGAACACTCAAAATTTTTTTTTTTATCATAACCACTTATTTTATTTAATATCGGGCATTCTTAGTTTTTAAAACCATATTGAAATAAAAATAATAATAAAGATATTGAAAAAAAATATTTAAGAATTAAAAAAAAAATTAAAACTTTAAAAAATCGTACACAAAAAACTGCCTGGCTCCTGGTAGCAGACCAAAGAAGTCATGAATGAGATAATCTAGACTACAGTTTTTCATAAGTTTCGATCTTGTATTCGATGTAATCGGTGCAGCAGGGCAAGCGAAACCGATATGAAACGAACGGGGTTTCAGAAATTTCCGTCGTTTTACGGACGAACGCAGCTCTTACAGCGATGGTGCGTTGGTTTTTCGAACTTCCAACTACTATGGACTATTAGGCAATTTTAAAAGAACTATTAATATTATAAATTTGTACAATAATATTGACACGCGACAGCGGTGAGTCGCACCGCGGCAGGTTTCGTAAGTGGTTTGGCGTCGAACGGCTCACCTGACGGATGGGTACACTCGGAACTCTCAAATTTTTTTTTATTTATCATTATCGTTCATATTTTTAAAATATGGCATTCAAAGTTTTTAAAAATATAATGAAATAAAAATAATAATAAAGATAAACGAAAAATTAAAAAAAAAAAAAAAAAAAAAACTTTAAAAAATCGTACACAAAAATTTGCCAGGCTGCTGGTCGGCAGACCAAAAAATTCTTAAACGGAATGATCTGGACTATAGTTATTCATTAGTTTCATTCGTGTACTCGATGACGTAAAAATTACTATTTTTTACCCCACTTTGACGCCGGCTGCCTGCGAACTTGCCAGGCTGCCGGTTGGCAGCCCTGCTTTTTTCTCATTTTCTAATCGACCTTTATCATATGCCACCATTCCCGTTCGTGTACTCGATGACGTAATTTTTTCGAAAAAAAACGCTGACTATTTCCATGGCAGCGCGGCTCGTGCCAAGAGGCGCACCGGCAGCCCAGCTTTTTTAAGGTTTTCTAAGTGTCCATTATCACTACAAAGTAGTTTCATCCGTGTACTCGATGACGTAGGGTTTACCTACCTCGTCTCCTAGTCTATTAAGAACACTGCATTGTTTAAATGTGATTATTATGACCGTCATATATGTCATAGATCAATTACAATAGCCGACATATATGGAGCCTAATTCAAAGCATTACGTGCTACTTATTAAAAATAGACATCTTTGTGAATTATTAGTATTTCAATTAGATATTTCGAGTCGATAATTCGTTTTTTTATCTAAAGTTTTGTGGAGTGATTGCCGTCTGTTTTGTGTGGGTATTTTTACTCAATTATCGTGTAAACGATCGTATCTCTTGACATTGATATGAAATAATAATGCCATTTTAAATAGTTCATCATTCATACGACAGAAATAATAATAAAACCTGCCTTTATTGCGATAATACGAAATACTTGTTTTGTATTTTCAACCTTTTCTGTTACAACTATACAGGGGTCGGTAAGAGCAGCTCGCGAGCCGCATTCGGCTATTTGCAAATACGTTTGCGGCTCAACTGAAAGCATCCGAAGAGCTTTTTTACGACTTTAAAAATAAAGAAGCGATCATAAAAATAATAAAAGAATTGTCTCTATCTTCGAAAACAGTGCAAGCCAAATGTCCAAAATCTCTTCGAATGTTACAGAGCAGCAAGTTGAAGATATTAAGCTGGCTTCCGCATTATCATTTGCAACTGAGTCGTGTGATATTAGTGATACAGCTCAAGAAATGGTAGAGCCACACTGCGGCCAAATCCAACTTCAAACGTTTGGACGATTGTTTGTTGTAGTTCGTACGTTGGAAGTTCGAGTTGGAAGGTTGGAGTTCGAGTTGGCCCTGGATCGCCTCCGAGGCGATCGGCGATGGCTGGTTCGTGCTAGTTGGCCCAACACATCAGTCTTCGCAATATTATTAAGGGAGAGTTGTACAAAAATTGTTTGAAAGTATTATTTTTTTAGCTTACGAATGAAATCAATATTATGGAAACCGAAGCACCGCCTGTACAATTGTAGGCAACTGGTAGGATGCGGCGCCGAATCAGCTGTTCGGAATTCGGAGTTGGAGGGTTGGCCGCAACCACCACACGATTGGCCAACCTTCCAACTCAATTAATCCAACCTAATTTATTTCATTCTTGATACCTTTGTTATCCTACCTCACAAATAAAATTATTTCTAATAGCACCACTAAAATTAAAACAAAAAATATAAATAACCCAGACTGGATAACCAAAGACCTTATAAAATTGATCAACAAAAGAAATAAATTGCATCTGAAATTAAAAAGACAACCCAATAACACATTATTAAAAGCAGAATTCCTAAAAGTAAGAAATAACATCACTACAGAAAAACGAAACTTAAAACAAAGACACTACAATGATCTTTTTAAAAAATGCGAAAATAACAGTAAAAAAACTTGGAAGCTAATGAATAATATTCTTAAAAATCAGTCTAATACTTCGAATAATTTTTGTACTAAATTAATAATTAATGATGAAATAGTCACTAACAATGTAGAGATATGCGACCACTTTAACAATTTCTTTTGCAACATTGGCTCCTCCTTAGCTAATAATATACGTAACAAAGTCGTACACAAACCGCCCAATGAAATAAAATTAGCACATGATAGTATAGAATCTTTATATCTTCAACCAACAACAGAATTAGAAATAAGCAAAATATTAAAATCATTGAAATCAAATGCGAGTGCTGGTTACGATAAATTCAAATACAAGACAGTGCTAAGTCTCTCAACGGAATTGGTTCCTATATTATCAAAATTGATTAATCAATGTTTTAAAGAGGGAACCTTTCCAGACAGCTGTAAAATTGCCAAAGTGATACCAATTCACAAAGGTGGGTCCAAAACAAATACCTCAAACTACAGACCCATCTCAATCTTACCAATCTTATCAAAAATTTTTGAACGTGTAATCTACGAAAGATTAAACAATTTTCTGTTAAAAAAATCATTCTTTTATAAAAAACAATATGGCTTTAGGAAAAAATCGAACACACTTGCGGCAATAAACGACTTAATCAGTAAACTTAGGAGTGGTATTGATGGTGGAAATTATATTTTATCTATACTAGTTGACCTTCAAAAAGCCTTTGATACAGTAAGCCATGATATACTTCTCAAGAAACTCGAGAAACTTGGTGTAGTTGGTCCTGCTCTTAATCTATTCAAATCATATCTTAGCAATAGAAAGCAATTCGTAAGCATTAACAATCAAAATAGTTAGCAATAGAAAGCAATTCGTAAGCATTAACAATCAAAATAGTAAGCACCTTCCAATAAACTATGGAGTTCCGCAAGGATCCATACTAGGGCCACTACTGTTCCAAATTTATATCAATGACATTTCGCAATTAGAATTAAACGGTGAAATTTTTTTATACGCAGATGATACTGCAATATTCTACTGGGGTAAAGATCTAAACATACTACTAGAAAATGCACAAAGTGACCTAGAAAGAATTTGCAGTTGGCTCCAATCAAATATGCTAACAATGAATATTAAAAAAACAGGATACATGATTTTAAGCTCAAACCGTAAAATAATTCCTCCTCATGTACCTTTAAAAATTGAAAATAACGATCTGCAAATCCTGATACAGGAAAAATATCTTGGGCTGTGCATCGACAAGCATTTAACTTTTAAACAACACATACAAGATGTAAAAGATAAAATCACACCCTTAATTAGCGTTTTTAGCCGGTTATCATATCTATTACCAATTAAATTTAAAAAAAGTTTATATTATAGTCTCGTACACTCACACCTAAATTACCTGATTGAAATCTGGGGAAATGCGTATGAAACATACATCAATGAATTACAGGTTATTCAAAATAAGCTAATCAAAAAACTATTTCACTATGAATCCAAAACATCCACAAAAAAATTATATTTGGAAACAAAACTGCTAACATTAAGAAAACTATACGAGTACAATATATGTCTCCTTATATACAAAATAAATAATAAACTCATACATACAAACACAGAATTCATAAAAACGTCCCAAGTACACAAACATTTTACACGACAACACGATAACATACGTTTAAACACCATTCATACTAACTACGGTAAGCAATCAATTAGTCACGAGGGGGCCAACTTATATAATTGCCTTCCAGATGATATCAAAAACGAAAAAAGTATGTGCAAATTCAAAAAAAAATTATTCATGTTTATTCACAAAAAACAAAGTAGTGAAAGTGAATAATATCATATGGTAATATAATGTTATGTAAATGTTAGTACTGCAATCTAATGTAATTTAAGGTTATGAAATGTACAAACTATGTATAAATTCAATATTCTAGTTAAGTAAGTGAAAATGTTATTTTCTTTTTTACTGGAATAAAAACTTATAACAAAAAAAAAAATCCTGTTTCCAAGAACAATTTGGTTCTCCTCACTTGACAAACTGCCGACCCCTGCACTATGACATTAAAATGAAAACAATTATCAGTATTGTCACTGACGCTATTGATAATTATTATTTGATCATTTTTTAATCCCCTCTCGACAGAGTGATTTAATTCTATACGCTATTCATAGACAATAAATCAATCAAACACATATGAATATTATGATCGAATGAATTGGATGCCAAGTAAATTGAAGGTACCTTGCAACTTTGATGAAGTGTGCAATTATGCATGCACATTGCACATTGCAATTAAATTAATACGATATTAGTATGTTATGTGTTATTTATTATTCCTCACCATTCTACTAGTATCGTGGCAGCCGGTGTTTTTAAAAGTTTTTTTTGTTAACATTTTTTTAAAATTAATAAATATGGAAGTAATAAGCTATATTTTAGAGCTGAAAAAAGTTAATACCTTAAAATTCACACAGAAAGGGCTGTGCAAATTTCTTGATGCCAGAGCTCACTGTTAGATAGATTTTAGTATGGCACACAAACGGTGGTTCTGCTTATAAAATTTGGTGAACTCAGCATTTTGTAAAGTGACAGATACCTAAAGTTTGACACACTTAAGAGGAAACCGGGTGGTGTTTTTTCCATACAAACGTATTCCTCATTTCCCTCTCTGAATTTTGACACTAGAGAAAATATTTTTTTTACATAATATGAATATTGACCGCAAGCGTGTCGGTACGTTTTGATTTTTTTGATAAGTTACTTTTTATAGGAGTTATAACCCTTCAAAAATTGTTAAAATTGCCTTTTTTTAACGCCATCAACAAACGTTCAGTATACAAATTAGACGATGTATTTTTAAAAAAAGCAAAAGGTTCAGACATAGAATGTTTTCTTCCAATACATTTGGTAAAAAAAATCTTGGAAATTGGTTCAGTTTTGGAGTAGAAAAATGAGGACTACAAAACCTCGATTTTGACAATTTTATTTAGGTATTATCAGGCTGAGGTGCATGTGTCCCTTTCTCTCAGTATTCGGGGGTGAGGGGGGGCGGAGAGGGTTTTGTTGAATACGTATACAGTCAACGAAGTGATGTGACATTCTCAATAATTATATCGATACACTAGTCCAATAGTGTTGTCATGTCCCGAGTTATCGATGTTTTTTTAAAATCATTTTTCTGTTTGGTGACTTATTTTGAGTGTGCCAATACTTACCGAGCTTATTTACTAAAGTTATTGTGACAAATTTAATTTGTTTACGTCAAATAAATTAATGGAAAAAAATTGAAAAAAAAACACCTGTTACAGACAGACCCCGAGATGATTCCGTTCCGTATTGCCGAGTTGGATATGGAACACAAAAATTAATTAAAATATTTTTTGATAACTTTTGAAGGTTGTACTCAACATAATATTATCCCTTTATAGGACACTTTTTTTAAGATACAACTACCGAACCAAAAAAAAACTTTTATATTTGACTAAATATATTGTTCTAGATTTTTTTTTCAAAAAAATTATATTTTACAAGAAAATGTGTGATGGTAAGTACATACACCACTGATCGTTTGATGGAATGCTGGTACAGCGTATGTTCAGTGGTACATGCATCTACCACATGTTGTTGAATCGATTATGTTATTATAATATCATATTATACAAATGAATATTGAAATCTATGTATAAGAGGCACCATATTGTTTATTGTGCTACATATTAGGTACATACACATAACTAGTTTAGTTTTTATTTAACTTTTTTAATACGTTATATTATTACAGAAAAATGCACTTTTGGGAATACCTCCTACATCACTTGACATTTTCAATCTTCTTCAATGATCTAATATTTTTTGTTTTTAAACGCTTTATTGTAAAAAAAATTACTGTTTAACATCTACACAATGAAATTAAAACAATTTATGGTCCAGACCTTTCCCTCGCCGGTAAATTTCTTGGTATACGACCGTCAATTATTTCTGGTAAAAGGCATTGGTGGTAGAAATTTTCTAACAGTGGAACGATTTTTTGCCAGATTTCATCGTCCCTCTCAATTTTTTCATACAGCAAACCTTTTGGACTCCACACAACAAAATAACAATAATTACGACGAGTAATATGTAACTGGCCTTGTACTTGGTAGAAGTAATTATGATTCCGTTTTAATGTTAAAGAATGGTCTTCCAATTTACAGTAATCAATTATCTTTTGTGCAATTCCCTCTTCTGGTGACATATTTGCTATACTATAAGGGCATTTAATTTCAATTATAGAATCCTCACCGATAAGGCCATCCGGACTTGCCGCTAAAAAGTTTTTGGTTTTATCGATAAATAGCCCACAAGCGGATACCTGAAAACTTGTTTTTTTTTAAAATTGCTCTATTGCTAGGCTTTCATTTTCTTTTCCATAATTTGTGGCCATAGTTCCTTTGAATTGTGAGTACAGTAAAGAGTTTAGTACTCCCGTAACTGAAGTTTTTTGCCGAAGCTTATATATTTTTCCAAAGTTAGACGCCGTTATCCGCTTACGTCTTTCAATTGCCCACAGATTGTTATTGCTTTGGCCTACCGTATTCCGTTCGAGCTCTTCCTTATTGGTTGAAGATAATTCTTTGAGAAATTCCTCTTTTTTCGTTTCAAATATTTCAGGTGGCATATCTGGTTCTAATTCCAATTGACCATAATTTTCATCGGGCCCTGTAACTTTTTTTCTTTTTTCTGTCGTATTTTCATTATACTTTAGTTTTTTTTTTCGACACATTTGTTTATTCTCCTTCGAACGTCGTTTTCTCTCTATAAAGTGCTTCGTGTATTTGCCGGGACTGTGGCCTTGGATTTTCTTTTGTATTCTTGAATGGGTTGCCAATTCACTATTCCACAAAGTTACTGCTCCAAAACATCTTGCTTGGTAAGATCCTCTTGTAGTAAAATTTACCCTTTTTCCACCTATAAATTTGGCGATAACGTTGTTGAATTGCTCCACAGTGTTATTTGTCACGTCAATAATAAGACTTTCTGCATTTGCTATTAGAGACAATAAGAATTGTTGGATATCAGTCCATATTCCACAATCTCGAAGATCGCTTACTAAATTTGGATCATCAGTATACTTCTCCGGCTTGCAATAGTACGATGCACAATTTTTATGATCACCAAACACATGATTTGCGGTATTTTTTATGTCCATTTTCAAATTTTTTTATTTTATCACTTTGTACTGTGTTTTCTTGCTCTTTCCTGTAATTTATTGCTCCAACTACAGCTCTTCTCATGCGTAAAACGTTTGCTTCAACCTTTTTCCTTATATGAACTGGTACAAAGCCTTTAGCGTTGTTGGTTTTTTTTCCAAGTGCTTTCATTTTGTTGCAAAAATTGCGGAGTAAGTGATTTTTGCACTCTATTTTTTGTACTATAAGGTTAGGACCATATGGCATTTGTTTCATTATTTTTTTCATAATGCTGGAGTCGCCATCACCAACTAGTTTGTTAAATTTCAATCCATGCATTTCCATGCTTCTCGAGAACCCTTCTGCTATAATGTGGGCTTCCATGGCATTAGCACTGTCACGCCAGTTTATGAAGCACCTGTGCTCAGAAGCAACTATGTGTAGTTTAGTAGCTCTAGCACATATGCAGCAGTATGAGTTTCGCACTCCCAGAAATAAAACCTTTTTAGTTCGTAGTCCAACTATGCACCCTGCGCCAGATGAGGAGCTAAATCCACTTTTGTACGACCTCTTTGCCCAGGAGCCATCTGCAACCACCGTTACCAAAGGATAGCCACCCTCGTCTACGTCACCGTTTAAAATGGCTAGCCTTTTTTCTTCTTCACCAGCTGCGATCATTTCTTCTAAGGCACATTCTTCAATTGTTGGCGCTAAACATTGTTCTATGTTCGTGTAAGTCTTACAATCCATATTTGGCATATTTAAAACCCCACAAATTTCATTCCATTGTGAATACCCATTTCCTGTACACATCACTCCCTCGACGACAGCAGTATTTATAGACATTTTCCGTTTCGGGTCTTCGGAGTGAATGTATTCTATTTTCTTGCACATTTTGCACTCGAAAACATACTGGCTTAGAAGACCATTTCGTCGTTCCTTCATAAATTTTAAATCGGAAAATGTGCAGTTGGTGTGTTCGTGCTTTATATTTGATATCTCCGAAAACAAATATTTTATAACCACAATTCTGCGACCTTCGAAATTATCGGTTTCATCAATATGGTCTGGTTCTATCACCAAATCATCAAGCGTTGTTGATGATGATGAACTTGCGTTTTCGTCTATATTTGGAGCAAATGATTCATCCATGGAAGTTTCATGCATTAGTGAAGATGTAGTTAAGTTTCCAAAAGTAGTATCGATGACATCCATATCCCTGTAAATGCAAATGATTTATTTATTTAAATTTGTCCATCCCATTTTCCCGTTATACATGCTACATAATACACGGCTCTCATAGCATAAATCTTTAGGTTTTTCTCGTAAGTCGCTCACGTAAGAGAGTTATGGCAAAATTATCAATGTAAACGATACCCATTGGTAATTTTGCCATAACTCTCTTATGTGAGCAACTTACGGGAAAAAAAACTTTACGTACGTAAAGGTAACCTTAGGAAGGTTCAGTAGTAAGAGTGACAGGAAAGCGATATTTCGACTTACCTAGATGTCGAACGTGGTGCAACATGAATCTGTCGTTTGATACTAATAATCGGTTTTTTTCGTCTAGTAGATAAAAACAAACGCGCTTTGTTTCCATTTCTTTTACCCATTATTTATCTGTAAGAAAAAATTTTTTGAGTTGAAGGTAGGTAATATAGTAGTCGATTTTATGTAACTCAATTTCTAAATACACATATCTTATGCTACGTATATATTTGCGAATAGTGGCGTGCACAGAATTTGAAAATTGAAATTTCGGAAAAAAAATAATTTTCAGCTTCGACAACATCATTAATGTCGTATTTTCAATCTTAGGATTCTAGCCCACTGAAAAATCAGTGCACGCCACTCTTTGCGGACAGAGACGCGAGCCGAACCACGAATTATGGTAAAGGTACGAAGCAACCGCAAGCGGCGCAGCGTTTCGGGCAGTTTGCTTTTGCTTCGTTCCTTTCCCATAATCCGTTGTTCGGCTGGCGTGTGTATACGCAGCCTAAGACGTAGAATAATATTTATTATAGGTTACTAGATATGTTAACAAATGTACCGACTTGCACTAATGCACTTTATGCATACAGTCAAAACTGATGAATTTACGTTATTCAGGGAGAGCCAAAAAACAACAACATTTTTAGCGATATTTATATGTTTAATTAAAAAAGGAAATTGTGTTGTAATATTGAGTTTTTATGAATGAATAGTTTATGTTTATAATAATAGTTTATGAATAATTTATGAATAGTTATTAGGTATCTACTCACCATATGTCCTATATGTGTAAATCGTGAGAAATGACCAAACAGATTTCAATATTCAAGGGGGTTTCAGGGTCAAAATTCGAAGGTCTGTATTTGACGTAGAATAGTTTCCAGTAAAAAGGCTAGTCAAAAACAGTAGAGTGATGCAGCCAGCGAAAAATAAAAACACTATACAATCACAAAGTACGTGATGTACCTACTGCGCCTATGCTGCCGTTTTATAAAAAAAGATGGTATGAATCTCCCGATATTACTAAACCAAAACAGCGTGCATCTTACTTTACTAATAGTAACAAGATGAATGAACTATGAGCGCAGAAGATATCTATTATATAGGAATACGCACGCTCAAGTCGCGACGCGTATTGACTTATCTGTTGCAGCAGGCAGCAACCTGTATACACGCACCCACAAGTCTCATTGACTTGTGCGTGTGCAGAAGATGAGCTCGGAGCAGGCAGTCACATGTATTTGTAGTAAGTAATAATAATAATAAAGTTAAGTACAATACAATATTAAATAATGTAGACCTCGCTATTTTATTACGAATATGTACCTAGGCACCTACTTAATTTTTGGAATAAATGAATAACAGTAAATGAAATAATAAGAACGCGAAGTCGCTGGCGGGCGCGGCGCGGCGATTCGTGCTTCCAACACCTGCAGCCACGCACACACACGCATTGGGGTTCACCAATACACCGATAGCGCTTTTGCTGTCCCCGCTGAGATGAACGAAATAGAAATAATTTTTACAAATACCTATCGTTAAAATTTCTCGGCGCTCCTGCGCGCTCTTAACTTTGCTGGCGGCCAAATGAACTACATGCATTATCAACACAATCAACACTAGCGCATTGATATATATTTTTTTACATTAGCTGCACACAGGAGGCGCCACATCTTTGGGGATGCTGTGTGGAGGGTCTTTTTTAGGGAAAGGAAGAAGAGGAAGTTCTGGGAAGGAAAAAGGTATGAGGTGTGGGTAGGAATCTGGGGGTCAGAAGTGACGGACGAATGAATTCATCCCTTCCACTGCGGTCCAAATCCCGCAGATAGTCTTGCTGGAGGGGTCAAAAGACCTCCCTCAACCAGTCTCTCTCGATCCGGCCTACCATGCAGGTGGTGAGCAGACGCATACGCCGCCAAGATCCGGACAAACCTGATCCCCATGTACCCGGGCTAAGTCACCAAACGTAGCGAACCACTTGTGGCGACCTATGGCAGACGTGTTGGTTATCCAATAATTGGTTCCCGGGGTGGCGAGGCGGTACCCATACCCTCCTCCCAAATTGAAAAATTATTATATATATATATATATATATATATATATATATATATATATATATTTATCTCCTCTCGTAAAACGTTGATCTTGCGCGACGGTACACCAGTTTTAAGTTGATCCGTTCGGACGTGTTGATCCATCCGGATATGCTGATCCATTACACAAGCTGGCATACACATCCTGATCCATGTGGATCAATTTATACCATCAAGATTTCGCTGTAAGCCACACCCATTGTTCGGTGTCTTATACATTTTACACGTTTTTTTTTGTTGATCCATATAAATGCCAAGTTTTGACCGCCAACAAAGGTGCCCGTCTGTCGTACTTTGTAGCTTCTTTTAGTAGGTACCTGTAAGTTCTTATTTCAATTCGTTCTATTTCATTTCTTTTTTAATGTATTTTGGTTTAAGATTTAATTTTTATTTTGATTTTGTTTTTGATTTTGATTTGGATTTCGATTTTGATTTTGGATCGAGATTTTAATTTTGATTTTGGTTTGAGATTTTAATTTTGATTTTGATTTTAATTTTTATTTGCATTCTTATTTTGATTTTTATTTTGATTTTTACTTTCATTTTGATTTTGATATTGCTTTTGGTTTGAGATTTTGATTTTGATTTTGGTTTTGATTTGAGATTTTAATTATGATTTTGACATTGATTTTGATTTTGGTTTTGGTTTGAGATTTTGATTTTTGATTTTGTTTTTATTTTGATTTTTGATTTCGATTTCGATTTCGATTTTGATTTCGATTTCGATTTCGATTTCGATTTCGATTTCAATTTCGATTTTGATTTTGATTTTGATTTTGATTTTGATTTTGATTTTGATTTTGTTTTCGTTTCCGCTTCTAAGACCCGCACAAACCTCACCCCATGAACCTGGGCACCCCGGTTAAGTCACCAAACATAGCGAACCACTGAAGGTATACCTTAATTTTGGGAAGCGGGTATGATTACCACCGCCCCGGGAACCATTTTTGGGTAATCAACACCTCTGTCATATGTCACTTTGCAGTGACATTCGTGACTTAGCAGGAGTGCCCGGTTCAAGGAGTGAGATTTGTCTAGGTCCGTGCGGCGAACGCGTTCGCTCACCTACTGCGTGGCAAGCCGGATTGGGAGAGACTGATTTTTTGTGACTTAGCAGGGCTGCTCGGGTTCAAGGGATGAGATTTGTCTAGGTCTTTGCGGTGAACGGGTTTGCCCACCTACTGCATTACGGACCGGATTGGGAGAGACTGGTTGAGGGAGACCTTATTTTTTTTACATTAGCTCCACACAGGAAGCTCTGAAGAAAATAAATCCCGTCAAGGCCTATGTCTTCTTTGGGGATGCAATGCATTATCGGGGAATACGTATGATTCCTCGATAATGCATTGCATTACGATCTCTACGAATTCGGAAGTCGCAAGAACAAATTGCATTACGATCAATACGAATTCGGAAGTCGCAAGAACAAATTGTTGCGTGCGAAAGTAAATATTATTTTGATTTAAATGTATAATTCAACGATATCTAAGGGGCATTGCGACCTTGACTACGAATTCGGGAGTCGCAAGTTCGAATTGTGGCGTGCAGAGGTAATTTTTATTTGATACGTTTGTATAATACAACAATAATGCAGTGCAGTGCGATCTTGACTACGAATTCGGATGTCGCAAGTTTAAATGGCATGCGCCAGTTAATTTTATTTTGATAAATACATATAATTCCTCGATAATGCACTGCCTCACTATCTTGGCTACGAATTCGGAAGTCGCCAGTTCGAATTGTGGCGTGCGGAGGTAATTTTTATTTGAAACGTTTGTATAATACAACAATAATGCAGTGCAGTGCGATCTTGACTACGAATTCGGATGTCGCAAGTTCGGATATTGATTTTGATTTTGGTTTTGGTTTGAGATTTTAATTTTGATTTGGACTTTGACTTTGATTTTGGTGTTGGTTTGAGATTTTGATTTTGATTTTGAATTTGATTTTGACTTTTGATTTTGTTTTCGTTTCCGCTTCTAAGACCCGCACAAACCTCACCCCATGAACCTGGGCACCCCGGTTAAGTCACCAAACATAGCGAACCACTGAAGGTATACCTTAATTTTGGGAGGCGGGTATGATTACCACCGCCCCGGGAACCATTTTTGGGTAATCAACACCTCTGTCATATGTCACTTTGCAGTGACATTCGTGACTTAGCAGGAGTGCCCGGTTCAAGGAGTGAGATTTGTCTAGGTCCGTGCGGCGAACGCGTTCGCTCACCTACTGCGTGGCAAGCCGGATTGGGAGAGACTGTTTTTTTGTGACTTAGCAGGGCTGCTCGGGTTCAAGGGATGAGATTTGTCTAGGTCTTTGCGGTGAACGGGTTTGCCCACCTACTGCATTACGGACCGGATTGGGAGAGACTGGTTGAGGGAGACCTTATTTTTTTTACATTAGCTCCACACAGGAAGCTCTGAAGAAAATAAATCCCGTCAAGGCCTATGTCTTCTTTGGGGATGCAATGCATTATCGGGGAATACGTATGATTCCTCGATAATGCATTGCATTACGATCTCTACGAATTCGGAAGTCGCAAGAACAAATTGCATTACGATCAATACGAATTCGGAAGTCGCAAGAACAAATTGTTGCGTGCGAAAGTAAATATTATTTTGATTTAAATGTATAATTCAACGATATCTAAGGGGCATTGCGACCTTGACTACGAATTCGGGAGTCGCAAGTTCGAATTGTGGCGTGCAGAGGTAATTTTTATTTGATACGTTTGTATAATACAACAATAATGCAGTGCAGTGCGATCTTGACTACGAATTCGGATGTCGCAAGTTTAAATGGCATGCGCCAGTTAATTTTATTTTGATAAATACATATAATTCCTCGATAATGCACTGCCTCACTATCTTGGCTACGAATTCGGAAGTCGCCAGTTCAAATTGTGGCGTGCGGAGGTAATTTTTATTTGAAACGTTTGTATAATACAACAATAATGCAGTGCAGTGCGATCTTGACTACGAATTCGGATGTCGCAAGTTCGGATATTGATTTTGATTTTGGTTTTGGTTTGAGATTTTAATTTTGATTTGGACTTTGACTTTGATTTTGGTGTTGGTTTGAGATTTTGATTTTGATTTTGAATTTGATTTTGACTTTTGATTTTGTTTTCGTTTCCGCTTCTAAGACCCGCACAAACCTCACCCCATGAACCTGGGCACCCCGGTTAAGTCACCAAACATAGCGAACCACTTAAGGTATACCTTAATTTTGGGAGGCGGGTATGATTACCACCGCCCGGGAACCATTTTTGGGTAATCAACACCTCTGTCATATGTCACTTTGCAGTGACATTCGTGACTTAGCAGGAGTGCCCGGTTCAAGGAGTGAGATTTGTCTAGGTCCGTGCGGCGAACGCGTTCGCTCACCTACTGCGTGGCAAGCCGGATTGGGAGAGACTGTTTTTTTGTGACTTAGCAGGGCTGCTCGGGTTCAAGAGATGAGATTTGTCTAGGTCTTTGCGGTGAACGGGTTTGCCCACCTACTGCATTACGGACCGGATTGGGAGAGACTGGTTGAGGGAGACCTTATTTTTTTTACATTAGCTCCACACAGGAAGCTCTGAAGAAAATAAATCCCGTCAAGGCCTATGTCTTCTTTGGGGATGCAATGCATTATCGGGGAATACGTATGATTCCTCGATAATGCATTGCATTACGATCTCTACAAATTCGGAAGTCGCAAGAACAAATTGCATTACGATCAATACGAATTCGGAAGTCGCAAGAACAAATTGTTGCGTGCGAAAGTAAATATTATTTTGATTTAAATGTATAATTCAACGATATCTAAGGGGCATTGCGACCTTGACTACGAATTCGGGAGTCGCAAGTTCGAATTGTGGCGTGCAGAGGTAATTTTTATTTGATACGTTTGTATAATACAACAATAATGCAGTGCAGTGCGATCTTGACTACGAATTCGGATGTCGCAAGTTTAAATGGCATGCGCCAGTTAATTTTATTTTGATAAATACATATAATTCCTCGATAATGCACTGCCTCACTATCTTGGCTACGAATTCGGAAGTCGCCAGTTCGAATTGTGGCGTGCGGAGGTAATTTTTTATTTGAAACGTTTGTATAATACAACAATAATGCAGTGCAGTGCGATCTTGACTACGAATTCGGATGTCGCAAGTTCGGATATTGATTTTGATTTTGATTTGGGTTTTGGTTTGAGATTTTAATTTTGATTTGGTCTTTGACTTTGATTTTGGTGTTGGTTTGAGATTTTGATTTTGATTTTGAATTTGATTTTGACTTTTGATTTCGATTTCGATTTCGATTTAGATTTAGATTTTGACTTTTGATTTTGATTATAAAAGTGCAATATAAAATAACTCAATGTCTATTTTTAAATTATTGTGGCATTGTAAATGAAGTTTTTTCGTAACTCAAATTCTCAATAGAAATCAACACAAACAGGCAATTCCGAAAGCGTTGTTAAAATCAATGAAATAGACGTAAGCTTCTATATTCATTTTAATTTTAAAATACTTACGTAATACAATGTTATTTTAACTAATTAATTATTTTGACAAATGCCTATTTATTTGACCGAAAATTAGTTACTGTTGTTGAATAATAATATTAATTATAAGACATTATAATATCTATGTATTTACAAATGACAGCAATTGGGATCAGTTTTTATTTTTATCGTTTTATTGTTCATTTTTCATATTATAATATCAAAATATATTATAATATGAAAAAAGTTTAACATTTTACTAACATTACTTTGCGAAACTAACATCAAAGATCATTTACTAACTGACCATAAACATATAACAAAAATACAATAAAATAAGGTATAAAGGTTGGTTTTATTTTTTATTTTTTATTGTAACTGCAAAATTTCATCGACGGAGGAATTAATGTTTGGGTTAGTCTCATTTTGAGCCTTTATTGACTGGCCTACAAGGCAGGGGCCGCCTCTGGTTACCGGCTATTTTAAAATTATGTTTTCATAGCTTTTAAGGCGATCCACTAGTACAGGAAAAAATCGAAATTTGAATTCACGCCCTTTTATGGGAGGAGTTTAAAAATACTTGAGAAAAAGCTTTTGGAAAGGTTGGAAAAGATATTTGATAATTTTTTTTACATGTTGATTTCGTAAAGGCCTGTAAAAAACATTAATTCCTTTTTTATGCATTGTTTATTGTAATAAAACGGAATTTTTTAAATTGATTTCACGAAAACAAGCAGCGCGGACCCTAACACGTTGTTTCTCCGCTATATAAGAAACTGAATTTGCCACATTATGCAATAAAACCATATCCGAAAAAGTGTTTATAAGTAGGAGAGTTTGCACTAAAAAATGTTTTTTATAGACCTAATACTTTATTTTTTTTAAGCTTATTAAAAGACATTAAAAAAATGACCGATATTTTTAAGGGCCAAGGTATGTTCTACACGAAGTATTTAATTGAAGCATTTATAATACGTCTAAGCGGTCAAATTTTCAAAACAAAAACATACGATTTTGTATGATTTTGCATTATTTAGTATGGCTTCATCTTAATGACCTGAATTATGAGTTGGTTTCTTTCTGAGTTTGCATGGAACCAATCTAACACTATTTAAAGAGGAAAGATTTGATTGTTTGTTTGTTTGCATTGAATAGGCTCCGAAACTACTGAACCGATTTGAAAAATTCTTTCATTGGTAGGAAGCTACACTATTCCCGGTTGACATAGGCTATATGATATTTTCAAAAAAAAATTAGGGATCGTTACTAAAACTCCAATAATGTAGCCCAAGGTGTAAAAAAAATACCTAAAATATTCTTTACATCGCGTGCGCTGCGAAAACTATTAACAATAGAATAAAATAATGTAGTACGACTTTGTAGAAAACATCATTATTTACAAAAAGTTTCGCGACAGCATATGTCTAACTATTATAGTTATGCCACAAAAAGTGTTTATTTATTTTAAAAATTTAATTAAAATGACGCCGCGTCAAATGGCTCTTTATTTGTATCTTGGTTTTAATCCTTATCAAAATAAATTACTTCATATTCAAGACTGCTTCAATACCTTTATTTAACTTTTTGAATTATTCAATTCGGACATTTTATTCTAAAGTTACCACGAGTTTAAAAATAGCCCCGTTTGGGGAAAAGGTTGAGAAAGTCTGATTGGAGAATTCATAATCCATCCGGTCCGCCACGCAGTTGGTGGGTAAACGCATTCTCCGCCAAGACTTAGACAAATCTCAACTTCTAAACCCAGGCACCCCTGCTAAGTCACCAAACGTTGTGAACCACTTGGAGTAACCTACGGCAAGGATGTTGGTTATCCGATAAATAGTTCCCGGGGCGGAGTTACACATATCCGCCTCCAAATTGATATTCCTTTGTTGGGAGACGGGTCGAGGGACTAATATAGGTATTTTATGAATGTACCGCACAATAGTCCCAGATGCTCTCTTCTATCTGGAGCTAATGAAACTAAAGACGGGTTGTTTCAAAAAATTTTACGGATTCATCAAATATTTGAAATTATTTTTTTACGACCTGTGTAAGTTCTATTCAAATTCTGTATTATTTCAGATTGATAGAGCAACTGGCCTATAATGATATAATGACGGAACTTGAATAGAACGTGAAAATTATATTAAAATATTTGATTATATTACAAAATTACAATTTGAGGTTTTACTCATAGTTAAAAATAAATATTCCTCCTAGACTTGCAGAAAAGTCAATAGACGTCGCATATTAAATAAAAATTGATAACTTTATCCAAGACACTATCTAGATTATATTTAGTTCTGGTTGAATTTTGCAATCTTTCATACAGATAGCAGCCAATAAAATTTGCGTTACGAAAATGAAGATAATGTTGGTAGTTTCTAGTCGAAGTATGAAACGGTTAAAAATGACAGAATCGGATGGGGACTAATTAATTAGCTTAGCGCAATGGTTAGAGCTGCTGCCCGGAAAGCCGAAGGTCCTGGCTTGGAGTCCCTGATGTGACCGTACCTCTTTCTGATTTTTCTGTTTCAGATTTTGGATTGAGTTTCGCTAATATTGTCTTCATTTATTTAAATTTTACAATTTGAAGTTTAACTCATTGTTCTAAATAAAAATAAATATTCATCCTAGACTTGCAGAAAATTTAATGGCCGTCCTTAACCAGTCTCTCGATCTCGATCCGGCCCGCCACGCAGCAGGTGGGCAGAGGCATCCATCGCCAAGGCCTGGACAAATCTTACCCGAGGAATCGGGCACGCCCGCTAAGTCACCGAACAGAGAGAACCACTTGGGGTGACCTATGGCAGAGGTGTTGGTTATCCAATAAATGGTTCTCGGGGCGACGATACACTTATCCACCTCCCATGTTATTCCCAGTTGAGAGGCGAGTTGAGGGAGTTCTAGGTTAGGACTCTTTCAATTAGTCTCTCCCAACCTGGCCCGCCACGCAGTAGGTGGGCAATCGCATTCGTCGCAAAGACCTGGACAAACCTCTCCCCTTAAAACCGGGAATCCCTGTTAAGTCACTAAACGTAGTGAGTTTCTTGCGGTGACCTATGGCGGAGGTGTTGGTTATCCAATAAATGGTTCCCGGGGCGATGGAACAAATCGGACTCTCTCAACCTCCCAAATTGGGTTGAGAGAGTCCAATAGAAGAGTTCTAGGTTAGGTCTCCTTCAATCAGTCTCTCCCGTTCTGGCCTGCCATGAAGTAAGTGGGCAAACACATTCTCCTCAAAGACCTAGACAAACCTCACCCCTTGAACCTGGGCACCCCTGCTAAGTCACTGAAAGTAGTGAACCGCTTGGTATGACCTATGGCAAAGGTTTGGTTAATCAATAAATGGTTCCCGGGGCGGTGGTGTGCGTAATCCTCTTCCCAATATACCTATAATATTAATGATAAGTTTTTAGATTTTCACGGCCAAAAGCATTTTCGTTGTTTGTTTTTTAGGTGTTATGCCGTGTTGCGCTACCTCCTTTTTTATCCGACGTTTTGGACAGCGTTGCAGTGTCCATCATCAGGGCAGATCCGGCAGATTGTCGCAGACATCGTCGGATCTGCTGGATCCGCCCTGACGATGAACACTGCAACGCTGTCCGAAACGTCTGCTAAAGAAGGAGGTAGCCAACACAAAACAAAAAACGAAAATATAATATTAATGTATGTAGGTTTGCTGAATTGCCGCCAAAAATATTTTAAAACATACATCATGTAACATGCATATCTTCAATGGATTACAAATGTCAAATATTTCAAAACGGTTCACAGCAATGTATTTTCTTTACTTTTACGTAAAAATTAAACCAACTCGTTCGGTATCATTTTTTACGGAATGCCTTGAAAATAGTTTCCATAGTGTGGATTATCATTGTGGGTGGTAGAGCCCGTTCACACTGCTGGCTAGGCATGAGTGCAGGTGTTCAAAACAAACTGGGTGTTTAAAAATGTTTGGAAGAAAATAATTATCGATTTTTTCTTTTTTAATTATTTTATTTATATAGATGTTTTTATTATTTGGAATGGCTAAAAGCTTATCAACTTTGAACTTCAATGAAGAATGCCCGAAGTAAAAACCATTGAAATCCCGCTTTTTTAAATATTTAAAAACATCTAATCGCATATCCCATTACTAAAAATTGCGTTTTAACTGAGAAAAATGAAATTATGTGTGGTATATTTTTGTTTATCAGTTGTTTAACCCATTACCTCCATGACGATGTCTATAGGCATCAAAAAAATAGATGAAAAGTATGATTTTTTTTCACTGTGAATAAAGCTAAATCCCACCAAGTTTTTATGCAGCACTTACAGATTGGTATGTTAGCTTTCAATAATTAACATCATTTAATAAATTTGATTAATTATTATATTTTTAATAATTTTTTTACTAAAACCCTGAAAATAGACCCATTTTGAAATAAAAAAAAAAAAATTAAAACAGAAAAAAATAAAACATGTGTGAATCACATATTGTTATCAAAAGGTTAAATGGTTGGCAACACTGTTTCAACATAGTATTTTATGCATAAGATGACCGCTAGATGTCACTGAAATCAGTTGATGCCTGCGCGCAACGTTTGGAGGTTAGCTGTCACAGTGTTTACATACGTTTTTGGTTAACTTTACTTCAAACAATACGGTTTTTTAGTGTTTTTGTGAGTGATTTTTATTAAAATTAAGGCTAAAGTTAAAGTATTATTCGTCTGACCCGACCTTGGGTGTAAGCATCATCAAAAAGGGAATCAAACGACCACGTTTCGAGCTTATAAAGCGCTATATACATTTTTGCGATAACAACAATCTAGATAAAACCGACAGAATGGCTAAGGTATAGTAGCCATAACATAAAGTTTTTTATATTTATTATTCTCGACTAAAGTTAATCGTTCCATCTTTCCTTGTAGGTTCGTCCATTGTTCAACATGCTGAACGTGAAATATCTTCAATTTGGTGTTTTTGCACAAAAACTTTCCATCGACGAGCAAATGGTGCCATATTTCGGTCGACATTCTTGCAAGATGTACATTCAGAATAAGCCAATCAAATTTGGCTACAAGATTTGGTGTCTTGCTTCCTCCGAAGGCTACCTGTTCCAAGCAATGCCGTATTCCGGAGCATCTGATACATACGACCCCGAATTAGGTCAGGGATCGTCCGTCGTACTGTCTATGATGGAATATATAGAGTTCCCCGCACGCCATGAGCTTTTTATTGACAATTTCTTCACATCTCACCATTTGATGTGTATCCTGAAGGATAAGAGAATGTGCGCTACTGGCACACGTAAACCAGTTCGCTTCCCTAACCTTGAAGCTTCAGGAAAGTTGAAGACAGGAAAGCAATTGCCTTAAGGTAACATTTTCTTTTATATTTATTTCCCTTGTGCATAGCGTTCATTTACCTAGTCAAAGTGTACCTCTCACCGCTTTTATAATTACAGGTGAATTTGACGTAGAAAACCAAATCCTCGTATGCCGTTGGCAGGACAACCGTGAAGTAACAGTTGCCACGAACTATGATCGAATGGAGCCAGTAAGTCAAGTGCAGCGTTGGCAGAAATCGAAGAAAGACAAAAAAGGCAAAGTTTTGGAGGAAGCATACAAAAAAAAAATCGATTGCCCGGCGCCAATACGAAATTATAATTTAGGAATGGGTGGAGTAGACCTCCATGATAATGGTATTCAAAATTATCGGGTCAACATTCGGTCAAAGAAGTGGTACTGGCCTTTATTTGTATCTTGCCTCAGCAGCGCTCTTGTAAATGGATCGAAGTTGCAATGCTTCTTGAGGAAGTACGAGCATGTTATGGGAAACCAGATGACTAGGCGACAGAGAAAACCTTCCCAGAAGGCATTCCGTGTGGAGGTTACCCGTACTCTTTTATTGTCTTTTCCAAATCAGGTCAATGCCGAATTCGGAGAATCTCGTGTAAAGGAAGGTCATGACGCAGAAGATGGGAATCATGTGCCTCGAATGCAAGAATTTCATTTGCCATATCGTGGAGAAACACGTATTCGTTGTGCTCTGTGTAAAAAAAAATCCAACGGTCTATCGATGCCGAGCCTGCAACCGCGCCCTTCATTTTGACTGCTTCGAACGGTATCACTTAGAGAATAATTTGGTTAGATTTGGTTAGTTTTCCTCATTCTTTAATGTTTTTTCTAATATTGAATTATTGGTTATTTTGCGTATTTTCCATTAATAAATTGTTTTTTCATTGAATTATGAACAATGGCAATTATTTATTTTAAATTATCAATATAAATCATACAGTTTACTGCATTTTACCCATAGTTGACGTACATTTTGCTTAGGGGGGTTACCTCCAAGCGTTGCGTTTGAGCATCAATTTTCTAGAAGCTCTGGTGAAAGGGTGGGGGGGCGGAAAATTCTAAAACTGATTTTGGGCACTCCTTTAAGTCTATACTATCGGGTTATAATAATGATTCAAGTTTATAAAAATAAAAATAAAATCATGGAGGTAATGGGTTAAAAAATAAAGCACGTTTTAATAAGTAAGGACATTTTTTTCGAAAAGTAGTTCTTTAGAGTAGGTATTTATTATGTTATTTTTTTGGGCAAAAAATTGTGTTACCTTTACATAGTATAAAATGAAGTCGCTTCCGCTGTCTGTGCGCTTAGATCTTTTAAACTAAGCAACAAATTTTCATGCGGTTTTCACCAATAGATAGAGTGATTCATGAGGAAGGTTTTAGAGTATATAATTTGTCAAGGTTTTGTGTTAATTGGCTGAAATAGGGCTGGCAAGCAGGCAGTGGGCATCGGGCAGTCGGCAGCAAGCGGGCGGTGTCGATTTGATTTAACAGATGGCGTTGGTTATAAAGGTTGGGTAGTGGCGTGGCGTTGTGATGGCGTTATGTTTCGTTAGTCACAGCAACATGTGGCCTGGTCTGCTAGTTTTTAACTAAAAGTATTCTATCTCGGGAATGACTAGCTTAATTAAAAAAAAAAAAATTATATCATTGTTTTTACCTTACTTAAGAAAATATTTTAGAAATCATAATTAATACTTTCTTACGACGGCGACGGCCAAGGAGCCGCCTTTTTATATTAAAGTGATATTAAAAAGATTTCACAATCTACTCTTTCATAGATGGCGCAAGTTTAATTATTTTAGGGAACACGCTTTTTACAAGTAGTGCCTTATTAAGATGAATGAATTGTTAGCGCCCATTCATGCGTAATATGAATATGAATAAATAGTTTTTTTGGTTTAAATAAATCTTTCAAAAATGGCAAACAAATACCATATTGTATCGGTAATTCAATCCATTATTGTATTTGTACGCCTTTCTTGAAAGATTTATTCAAACCAAAAAAACTATTTATTCATATTCATATTGCAACTGTACGGGCGCAAACAATTAATTCATCTTAATATTTTAAAGCACAACTTAAAAAAAAAAGTTTTACGCTAAAATAATTAAACTCGCGCCATCTACATATAATATAGAGGCGTTCTTTTAAGGTGAAGTTATACGTGAAATCCTATTTAGATTAATCTTTATGACGAATTGGCTTACAGTATCAACATCAAAAAATATGCTACGGATAAATTGAAGCTTTTACTAGGTTTTTTATGTAATGGAATTAGAATAAAATTATTATTTACATAACAAAAACAAAATAAGCGTAAACCACTAAAAAAATGTTTTTTCATGACTTAACTATGAAGTAATACAAGAAACATTTTTATAAAAATACTCCTTTATGGGTAAGACCATTTTTGAGGTTTTCTATGTTCTAACTTTTTTTCACTCTTATAAAATTATGGACAAAATAAATAAAAACCACTTTTTCGCTTACTTGCCGCGCGCAAATAAGACGCTCGATTGCAAATTTTGCAGGCACGAGAATCGAAATACTTCTAGCGTTTATATTCCTCTTAAGTATCACATTTACTTGGAATTCTGAGTTTGTTTGAGTCTCAAAAGTCTAAAAAATCCACTTTCCGTCACATAATCGAGATGAAACTTGGTACACAGTCGATTCTTTCTGTCTCTGAAATTTTATGTTTATGTAATAAATAAAATTTGCCAATGCAGTTCGGCCCACATTTTCATTAATTAATACTAATGAGGCTACTGTGAAATAAGTTTTAACATAAAACATAATCGTAAAAATTGATTAATTTTTATTGAATTTGTTACCACACTGTAGATTTGCTAAAAATTTAAAATAATATTCAGATATATTTTTAAATAGCGGCAACATGAATATATCAAGTTACCGACATCCGGTCTTTAATACAATGGTTTTTAGAATATTTCAACCACTCGGATACGTAAGCGTGTTAATATATATAACAATAGCCGTAAAATAAGCGCGTTTTTTCGTGTGTTCCCACAGAAGTCGTTATAACTCTGTTATTGTTCTAGTGATAACCCTAAAACAAAAAGTAGAAGATCCATATTGAATGCTTCACATTTCTATTCAAAGTTGTCCATAGAAGTACATAAAAAATACTAATTTTGTAGAAACAGTTTTCACCCCCAAATCACCTACGCGCTGTTAGACATTATTAATTTTTTAAATATTCTTGTATGAAATGGTAAAAGGTAGGTGACAAAATTGTTTATTTATTTAATAGAATAAGTGTTATTTTTACATAATCAGTGATTTTAGTACCGTTTCCACATAAAAACATCGCGTGAGTCATTTTTACAATATTTTTATGTTTGCTTTCTAAATTTTAATATTTATAAATGTTAATATTTTTTTGTAATATAACAATTTGAAACCTTATTTCAAACAAACGTTTCAAGTTTTTAGTTTTTTTCTGTTATTTGTTTATGGGGTGTTATACCGTGTTGCGCTACCTCCTTCTTTGGCCGACGTTTCGGACAGCGTTGCAGTGTCCTTCATCAGGGCAGATCCGGCAGATGTGTGACAGTTTTTAGTATTCGGCTACGTTCAGATATGTTCCATTTATTGACCCTTAATTGTGAAGCAGAAATAACACAAAGTTTTATAAATCTGGCAGTTCGTTTAAGACAAAAAACTTGCATAATCGCAAAATACCTGAGTGGTTAAAATATTGTGATACATATTAATTTTAAAAGTAAACAAACGATTTCCGACCAGAGGTGACCATAATTTCTGTTGAACATTTACAGGAAATACAGTTTTCTACTCCAAAACTTATGGGAAAACTATAATATTAATCAATGTGAATAGTGTTATAATCACCGCCAGACTTGGCAATGTCTGTAATCATGACGTCTGTTTATCGTGTATATTAATTAGTGCATGATGCACATTCGAAATCAAATATGAAGTGTAGGTAATTTTTTTTCTTCAAACTTCGCAAATAAACTTTGTGGCTTCATTATTGCTTCAATGAGAATAAGTAATTTTGTAAACACCACTATTTTATTAATATTATCGACATGTTTCAAAAACAATGTTATCTTCGTCAGCATAAAAGATTAATAATTTTAACAATTAATCATTATCCGGTTATTATCAATTGAACTACGGTGTCCCCATACAACATATTGCGTGGCTGAAAAACTTTATAAGTAAATGAATAATACTATGAAGTACACTCCCAAACCAGATCGTGTTTTAGATTTTTTGTGAAATTCTTTCTAAACTAAATGTAGCTTCGTTCTTTCAAAAAAATTAGAGTCCTTGCGAGAGCCTTGAAGGAGTAACCATCTGTTACTTATACCAGGGCGGGTAAGTGGTGGATAATAACCTCCAATGCTCGTAGCCAGTAGGACTATTGCATCCCTACTTGGGATATGTTGTGAGGCTGAAGGGTGTGAAAGCTCAACTGTTTGACTACCGGTGTGACTCCAAAGTTCATCAAATTATTGTAGATTACCGGTTTCACTTTAAACCAAAGTTCACCGGATAGTAGTTTACCGGTTTGACTTAAACCAAACCAATTTTTTAATGTAGTTCAAGTACCGTACCGATCAAAGTTCATAAGAATTGAGCTGTAGCTCAAATGTGTTGCTGTAGGCAAATCGCCGGTCAGCAGCTCTGACCACTGAGCTATGGCGGCTTATGGCTTTGGCGGGTATTAGATAAGCCGCCATAGCTCAGTGGTCAGAGCTGCTGACCGGCAATCAGATGGTCACGGGT
Organism: Limnephilus lunatus; assembly: GCA_917563855.2. Classification (NCBI taxonomy): domain Eukaryota; kingdom Metazoa; phylum Arthropoda; class Insecta; order Trichoptera; family Limnephilidae; genus Limnephilus; species Limnephilus lunatus. The sequence goes on from OU830599.1 coordinate 5,948,968, forward strand.
TCAATTCCCGTTGGCGGCCAGTATCTTTTCTCGGAAGATTTTTTCAATGTAGATGAGTGTTTCAGGCTGATAATTATTGATTATAATATTTGGAATCTTATTTTATATAATTACATTTTTACAGTACCCGTATTTGATTGTGTAACATTTAAAAAAAAAAATATTATACTTTATACTTGATCGACGCTTTTATTGCACATTATTAATTATTTTATTGAGACTAAATTTGGTAAACTTCTTTTCAAGGGATTATTTCATAAAAAAATATTTTGCATTATGATAAACTAATAATTATTATCTACCTTAAAAACAAACTAAAACTACGAAACTAAAAACTACGTATCCGCTGGTTGAATTCCTTTGTACAATTCACTTATCGAATACTCATACCTCTCATACACAATGAGTATTCGATAAGTGAATTGTACAAAGGAATTCAACCAACCTTTGTACAATTCACTTATCGAATACTCATTGTGTATGAGAGGTATGAGTATTCGATAAGTGAATTGTACAAAGGAATTCAACCACCGGATTCGTAGCTTTTAGTTTAGATTTAGTTTGTTTTTAGAGTAGATAATAATTATTAGTTTATCATAATGCAAAATATTTTTTTATGAAATAAACACTTGTGTTGTGCCTACTTATGTCTCTCATGCTCTGTTTATTATTTTATGTATTATGTACTTCTTATTATGCTATATACTTGTTATAATGCTCCTGTACAATTTAATCACATGTAAAATCCATCAAGTCGTAAACAAATAAATAAATAAAATAATATTATTATTTGTAATTAACTGTATTTCATTTACCCCGTCCCATATACATCGATTTAAAATTTCTCCCCATATTTAAAATTATTCCCCGTCCACATCGATTTTAAAAAAATGTCCTCCATATCCCAATTCATTTTGCCTCAGAATTACTAGCCTAAAGGTTGTTTAGTAATGTATTATAAAAAAAATGTAGAGAGGGAGTAAACTGGCATTCTACCAACGGTTTATCCATGGAACATGTTTTTTATTCAAAAGTTGTGTGTTTTCGTACGCTTGAATACTATTTTATTTAAGTACATTGTCTTTAAATTAAAAAAGATAGGTCTTCATAGATGACGATTTTTATCGGTGCTTTATTAGAAAAACCTTGGCAAATATTTGGTTTGAAGTATTATTGCATACCTATATCACACAAAAGCAATAAAAAAGAAAGATTTTATTAAATAATTCAAAAAGTTGTATACAGATATTGAAACAGTCTTGAATATGAAGTAATTTATTTTGATAAGGATTAAAACCAAGATACAAATAAATAGCCTTTTCAAGCGCGACATTTTAATAATTTTTTTAAAATAAAAGAATAATTATTGTGGCATAACCATAATAGTTAGACATATGCTGTCGCGACCTTTTTTGTAAATAATGATGTGTTCTACAAAGTCGTTTTACATTATTTTATTCTATCATTAATAGTTTTCGCAGCGCACGCGATGTAAAGAATATTTTAGGTAATTTTTATACACCTTGGGTTACATTATTGGACTTTTAGTAACGATCCCTAATTTTTTTTGAAAATATCATATAGCCTATGTCAACCGGGGATAGTGTAGCTTCCCAACAGCGAAAGAATTTTTCAAATCGGTTCAGTAGTTTCGGAGCCTATTCAATGCAAACAAACAAACAAACAAACAAATCTTACCTCTTTATAGTGTAGTAGATAGTAGAAGTGTGTTAGATTAGAATGATCGCCTTTCGGAACGGTGAACGGTGGAACAACTCATAATGAAACATACTGAGAAGCACTTCAGAAAACATAGGTTGAATAGGTTAAGTTAGGTTAGGGTTACCGGCTTTTTTTAAATTATATTTTCATAGCATTTAATGACCTTTCTAAGGAGGTTCTGAGTTATTATGAGTTGGTTTATTTCTGAGTTGACATGGAACCTTTCGGAACATCGCCTTGCAACGAAATGGGAGGGATGGATTCACACGTCCGTCACTCCTAGACATACTGACCCCCAGATTCCTACTCACACCTACTACCCCATTCCTTCCCTGAACATCCTCTTCTTCCTTTCCTAAAAATACGCTCCACACTGCATCCCTAAAGATGACATTGGCCTTGAGGGGATTTATTTTCTTCAGGGCTTCCTGTGTGGAGCTAATGTAAGAAAAAAGGTCTCCCTCAACCAGTCTCTCCCGATCCAGTCCGTAACGCAGTAGGTGGGCAAACCCGTTCGCCGCAAAGACCTAGACAAATCTCATCCCTTGAACCCGAGCATATACATATATTATCAAAATAAAATACAATATGAACTTACGACTGTATTGTAATGCGTTACCGAGGAATAAAACAAATTTATTAAATAAAATTTACTGGTGCACGCCAATTTTGAACTTGCGACATCCGAATTCGTAGTCAAAGATCATAATGCAACGCATTATTGAGGAATCATACATAGATATTTATCAAAATAAAATTTACTTGTGCACGCCAATTTTGTACTTGCGACCTCCGAATTCGTAGTCAAGGATCACAATGCAACGCATTATTGAGGAATCATGCATAGATATTTATCAACATAAAATTTACTTACGCACGCCAATTTTGAACTTGCGACTTCCGAATTTGTAGTCAAGATCGTACCGCAACGCATTATCGAGGAATTTTATCTAAATATTTACCAACATAAAATTTATTATTTTTGAACTTGTGACTTCCGAAATCATAACCAAGATCGTAATGCAACGCGTTATCGAGGAATTATAAAAATTTAACAAAATAAAATTTACTTGCGCACGCCAATTTTGAACTTGCGACATCCGAATTCATAGTCAAGGATCATAATGCAACGCATTATTGAGGAATAATACATAGATATTTATCAAAATAAAATTTACTTGCGCACGCCAATTTTGAAATTGCGACATCCGAATTCGTAGTCAAGGATCATAATGCAACGCATTATTGAGGAATTATATATAGATATTTATCAAAATAAAATTTACTTGCGCACGCCAATTTTGAACTTGCGACATCCGAATTCGTAGTCAAGGTTCATAATGCAACGCATTATTGAGGAATCATACATAGACTTTTATCAAAATAAAATTTACTTGTGCACGCCAATTTTGTACTTGCGACATCCGAATTCGTAGTCAAGGATCATAATGCAACGCATTATTGAGTAATCATACGTAGATATTTATCAAAATTATATTTACTTGCGCACGCCAATTTTGAACTTGCGACTTCCGAATTCGTAGTCAAGATCGTACTGCATCGCATTATCGAGGAATTATATCTAAATATTTACCAACATAAAGTTTATTATTTTTGAACTTGTGACTTCCGAATTCATAACCAAGATCGTAATGCAACGCGTTATCGAGGAATTATACAAATTTAACAAAATAAAATTTACTTGCGCACGCCAATTTTGAACTTGCGACATCCGAATTCGTAGTCAAGGATCATAATGCAATGCATTATCGAGGAATCATATATATTTATCAAAGTAAAATTTATTGCGCACGCCAAAATTTGAACTTGCGACTTCCGAATTCGTAGCCAAGATCGTAATGCAAGCATTATCACCCCTCGAACCCGGGCACCCTTGCTAAGTCATCAAAAGTATCGAACCACTTGGGATGACGTATGACAGATGTGTTTATCCAATAAATGTTTCCCGGGCGGCGGAGCCTAGCAACAAAAACCCGCGGAAGTATATTATTAGAATTTTATAAAATACAGAAAGATATTTTTCAAGTCGGTGCCGCGGCCGTTATAATATTACGTTTTGCAACTTCCATATCGGCTCAACCAATGAGCAGTAAAACCAGATATAGGTATATGTTTTTTTATGACCAATCAGAAGGCTTCGTTCATAACGCCATCTTGAACGCCATTCTGATTGGTCATTGTCAGATCAACAATTTTATAGTAAAAGCACATATAGGTACATAAGATATACGATTATGTGGATCAACAACGCATGGCAATTTGGGCGGATCATCAACGCATGGTAAATTGGGCGGATCAACAGTTACGAAGCGTATGATTTCCATACAAATATCGAAAATTTTATGTGTAGTATTTCGTTTACTTTTACTGGGAAACTGGCAACCTTGCTATTTAATGTAACGTTGTTGCAAATTCATACAGAAGTAATCCATTAAAGCCAAGTTATTCGGTGTTAAAGATGGATCAACACTGTCAAATAACTTCTTACTGGATCAGCATATTACGAGAAGAGGTCAATATATATATATATATATATATATATATAGGTTTATGTTACGGCATTTAGCGGCTCAATGCGTCCATGAATTACCGGAACATCTTCATCATTGCGACTTACTGGCTCATTTGGGCACTTAGTGGCTCATCGTTTTTTTTTTTTTAAGTCCATCATATCAAACTCGATGAGACTAGTCGAACGGTGTAAAAAAAATTTTTGAGTCAATAAGTGACATTTTTACATGGACCGTTTATGCTCCGATATGCTTTTTTATCAGTAAATATTCATCCATACTTAGGACATCAAATTACATATATTTTTAATCGCATCTACAACTATCATCGCGTGCGACGTTGCCGGACTTTCTCGTCATACAATATCATTCGAACTCCAAGTCGTTTATCAATGCTTTGCAATAATGAACTCAATAGTTTAATTCCTCAGAACCTATTATCGCATGTCATTGCTATGTCAGATTGAATCTTTTTGCGATATGTTATATGTTAGCCGGTATTTTGTACGTTGAATTCTATCTGTATAGGTAGCCAGAATGTCAAGCGCTCGCTGTAGGCTGTAACTAAGAACATACATTATATTATAATATTTTGTGAAATGCAAGCGGTTATTCGCGCGCGTTTTTAAAATTGAAGATTGATTTACGAATTGCTTTTTTAATATCGTTTGTGTTTTAAATTGTTTTTGTTTTTATTGTAAGGTTTATATTATTACGTATTTAAATACACATTTATGTAGTTTTTTTTAATAAATAAAATATTTGCTACGTAATTATTTGTCTTTTGCGTTCCGAAAGCATAGTCAGTTGTAATGTAATGATATCTATATAGGGTTTTCTAAAAATTTCAGAAATATATTAGGTACTCATGTAATATGTTTTCTCATGTTTACATACAGTTTTATTAATTTTTTAAAGGGTTTTTTAGTAGAACGTAATTTTTATAATGGATTATATTATCATATTAAAGAAATCTAACAAGTTTTTCATTTTTAAAAATGCTCTGAACCTAGGTAATTATTTTTACGCGTGACTATTTTTCAAAAGCAATTGTCTCTAGTTGTATTGTAGTAATAAAAAGGTGTTTTATTGTTGTTATGGTGTATTTTATAAAAAAAAGTTGTGAACAAAAATAAGACCCTTGACTCACAATCCGCAGGTATTAAATTTTATTTGATTAATTTGTGTTATTTCAAAATTAATTCATTTAAAATAATATATAGTATATTTGCGGCACGTTCCAGAGTGGAAGAACTATCAGTATCGCCCTGTTGTAAGACCACCATTCAGAATTGAAACGTTGCTTGAAAATGGCTTTAGCCGAGTTTAGTGACCAGATCCGAATAGCCAGGTACTTCCCAACCTTCATCTTCCTCACCTCCTACCCCTATCCATTACCTTCAGCCTCATAACATACCACGACCTCCGGATTGTGAGTCAAGAGTCTTACCCACTGGACTGCGGAGATCGTCAAATAAGCCGGACTGCAAGGTATAATTTGATATCCCTTGTTAAATAAAAAAAAAAACGAAGGATTCTTCCGTAATGTACAATGCTACATGTTTCGTGAACGATTATAATACAAAGTTAATTGGTTTTAATTTTATATTATATTATGCTTTTTTTATAATGATTAAGGGAATACAAAGTTATTAAGTTATAACATTGACGTAAAAAAAATTATTGTATTTTGCTATTTTTCAAATGATTACACACTTTTTTTTACTATGTAGGTATAGTAATATTTTTTGTTTTTAAAAATTCAAAATAAAGAGTTTTTTTTTTCAAAATGAGCGTTTTTATTTTATCATCTGAACCCTTGAAATGTTGAAAGGTACGTTGAGACCCGTATTGTAGGAGGGAGGACACACACAGAGGCAGGCAAAAATGAGTTGTAGAAATGACCCGTTCTCATGTGACAAATGTCAACCGTCTACAAATGTTGGGCACACGTTTGACGTGTTACCCGACTATGCACCGGTGCCAAAGGGATCAATGACGCTAGTTCCTCGGAGCATCTTCCATTGAAATACCAGTAGAACAATGACAGCTTTCGCACCAGACGCCTGTGCTCTAATACACACACACCGACACACTAATCTTGGGATTTGTGTGTCGGTGACGGACATATGGGTCTATCTCTTCTACTGCGGTGCAAGGTGATGAGTCGAGAGAGCCAGGCTGAAGAGGTCAAAAGGTCTCCCTCAACCACCTTCTCCCAGATGCGACACCTGGACAAACCATTTGCGGTGGGCGGCCTATTTTAGAGACATTGGTTGTACATTTAGAAAATAATTCAATTAAAATACGTGTATAAAATTGCTGGAAGGTAGGTACCTACCTACACGGAGAGAAATCGATTTTTGCTCTAACGATAAATTAACTGGTCTAATTTTCATAAAATATGACTTTAAGGATATATTATCAATCTGCTTTAATAATGTATCATGACCATCCCGATAAAAACACGGTTTAACGGTATAATGCTTGATAATTTAGCATTACAATTTTAGCAGATATTTTGTACTTCGTCGTAATAATTCACCGTTATTCAGTTTGACATCGTGATATTTATGCAACGCAAACTCACGCAAACTTCACGTCATTCAAATTAAAATGGTGCGCGGTATTTTTGTTGTCAATCATGTTAGTAGTTTTCAACAAACCAATAACCATTCGTTTATTTTCATTATAAAGCAATTATCTCTTAAAATGGATCGAAATTCGACAAACTATCCATTTGTTAGAAAAATTGGGATTGTGAATTATGGAAGCTGGTAAGTTTTGACATTATTTTCAAATAATTCATGTTTAGCAAAGTGTTATAAAATGCGACAAAGACTTGCGATTTTAAACTTAATTACCACAAGAATCATCGGTTTCAGTCATGATAGACGAAAACATTTGCATTAAAAAATACGATTTTCATTCAAATTTAAAAATTGCTCATATAAAACATCTCCTTCGCCGCATGTATTTTTTGTATGGATTTGACATTTGCGAAGTTTCGTTTCAAACTAAATACGCATGAATTACTTAATTTACCTAAACTAAGAACCTAATAACCTATTTTGTGTACGTAAATAGTTGTTTCTTTTAGTAATTGTTGATATGAAGTGTGATTCCCATAATCTGTACTTAAAAGTGCGGCGGCGTTTTCACAAATTAATAATTTTACCACTTCAGTTGACAGTTTTATTTATTTGCGTTTATCATTGAGAAACATCAAGTAATATTTCCAAATGTCTTTTGTTTACAGGGTGAGGATCATAGACATATGAATATTGGTGAGGATGCTAGACATTATACGTCAAAATCCTGCATTTTACAAAGGCAAGATGTCAATAATAATACCCGTTGGCGCGTGAAATTGTTGCAGGATCAGTCAAATCTAATTGTATACTTCCAATACAGAAGGCAATAATTATGTAAGTGTATTATATTTGTTCAGACGCTTTTCAATGCAATACTTTATGTACCAAGTGAATGTTTTTAAACTCTGGAAGTAATTACTTAATAAGACAGGTGAGGGGAGCCTTGCTTCTATCAAGTATTAATATTTCCAAATGCATTTTGTTTACAGAGTGACAATGCTGTTCTTGGACATTATACAGAGAAGACAATCTTGCATTTTATAAACACAAGTTTTCAAAATCAGTTGGCGCAGAACGTGAAATTACTACCGTATTACTAGTCAATTCAATTAAATACTTCTATGGGCTGAAGTTATGTAAGTATATTATATGATATATATATATAAGTGTAGTAATTTGTTTAGACACTTTTCAAAGAAAAGGACTTTATGTATCTAATTAATGTTTTTTTTAAGGTTCTGGAGTACTAAGGGGAGAGACGAGCCTTGCTTCAGGAAGGAACGCAGGTGGATTTTTGAGTTTGGCTCAGTTTAAATAGCCAACAGGTTGTTAATCAGGCAAACATTAGAGATCAACTAGCATCCAGAGAAGTACTTATTATTTTTAATTTGTTGTATGTTATTATTGTGAAGCACCTTTGAGGTGAGACTGAATGCTGTAGAAATAAGATCCCTGGGGCATATGTATGATCGTGTCATAAACGTGGAGATGGTTAAGGCTGATGTAAGCGTAATGAGTAAGATTAAGAAAGGGACGCTCAGATGGTTTAGGCATGTAGAGCGAATGAACGAGGAAATATGTGTAATAAGAATATATGTATGTCGCTATAAGAAGAATATATGTAGAAGCTAGCAGTCCATAATGGAGTGACGGTACCTACCCTGATGTATGGCAGTGTGGCATTGAACTGGCAGAGGAAGGATGAACGTAGAATGAATGCTGTAGAAATGAGATCCCTGAGGCGTAGGTGTCACACGTACGCCTCACACTGTGGTAAAACTATGTGCAGTCGTGTGAAAAACGTGGTGATCCGCAAATAATGCATGGCTGAATAAGTAATGAGTAAGATTAAGAAAGGGACGCTTAGATTGTTAGGGCATGTAGAGCCAATGAACGAGGAAAGGAGTGTAAGGAGAATATATGACGAAAAATGTGAAAGGCAGAAGTCGAGAATGCCCAAGGAAGATATGGCATGACCAAGTGAATCAGATACTTGAGCGGGCCATGTCAAGAGTCAGAATAATAGAATAGCAAGTATGAGACGATGCATAAATGTGAACGAGGGAAGGAGTGTGTGCCAAGATAGAGTTGTTTGGCGGTCCGTCTTCTCTGCCTACCCCTGCGGGAACGGCATTATGGTTAGTTAGTTAGCCTTTGAGGTGATTTTTATCAAAATTACCAATCAAATTATCCAATTTACATATCACCTTTATTATGTAGTATTGTTACAACTAGGTCTGTGATACAGAGTTACAGACAGGTTTTGTGGAGGAAGATGTACAACAAGATAAAGATAAAAATAAGTTTGATTATTTATAGAACACAGTCACCTCAATCAGCGGTAAGACGCTTGGAGTTAAAACACTTGCAGTAATATAAGCAGGATCATTGCGCTCAATTAGGGATTACATCCGTGAAAAAGTTTTTGTTCCTAAACAAAACCCTTCTTTGTTATCAGATCGAAGTTTACATATATTCCTAATAAAACCAATGAATCCTATGATAAATTGGAAAAAGTATACTTGGCCGATGGGTTAGAAGTCGAGTTTATTTGGAATGTCTCTAAACTGTGATCTAGCAGTAAAGAAAGACTTGGTAAAGAAAGAAAACTTTTTGACCGATTTAATCAGTGATTGAGTGCTCACTGAAGGGTTCTGAGCTTATGTTTCGTAGACACCGAGCTGTGAACTACCTCTGAACTGCCCTAAGGTGACAGCTGGCAGTGCTCTATAAAACATCCAACTATATTTATACATGTATTATTATTATTGGAAGATTGAACTTTGACCAGTTCACAAACTGCTTTAAGTTGTGTACTTATGTATGGTATTATAATATGAAATTATTTTACCCACTTAATATTTAGTTATTTGAGATTCGACATTTGTTAAAATATGTAATTTACATGATACGTCATTTATAATTATTGATTAAATATATAATGTTTAAAAACTAAACTTGTTTATGAATTATTATGTAACAAACCTTCCCCTTTCCTATCTCCTCACCTCTCCAACCCCTTCAGGCTCACAGCATACTAAAAATGGGATGCCGTAATCCCGCTGGCCCAGTGTAAGATATTGTAAGTATTTTGAATTTGTTACATTTGTTTCATTATATTTTGTGAACTCTCATTTGAATTATCACTTCTTGCTGATAGAAGAGATTATAGGACTGCTTGCTCATATTTTTAATGATTTTGCTCCAAATGGGCCTCCATGATCCCACTGGCTCATTGGAGGATATTTTATAAGATGGTAAGTATTTTTAATTTGTTTCATTTTAATGATTATTTATGTGTACTGCCATGTTAATTTTACCATTGCTTTCTGACAAAATTATAAGACTTCTTACTTGCATTTTTAATGATTTCGCTGACATTCCATCATTCCAGTCCTAGTGCAGTTTGGACTGGAATGATGAAATGTCAGTGGAATCATTAAAAATACAAGTAAAAAGTCATATACTTATATCAGTACGCAAAGAGCAATTAACATGACAGTATGCATAAGGATTAGTACAAGAACTAACAAAATACCAGAAAAACCTAATAAAATATTCGTTTAAGAACGAACTAATTATCAGTATAACCTAACAAAATATCAAAAAAACCTAATAAAGTATTCGTTTAAGAACGAACTAATTATCAGTAAATTACTTGCAGAATATCAGTATGAACGTTAGAGTATTCGTATAAAAACGAATAAATGGTTAGTAATTGCTGAAATAATATCAGGACTCAATATTTTCGTAAAAGAACTAACAAAATATTAGTAACTACTGGTAAAATATCATGAATCACTCTTAGATATTCGTAATTGGAATGCAAAAATATTAGTATTGTCATGCAGACTGTTGAAATTGCGAGCGATCATGATAATTATATTCGTAAAGATTTTGACAGTCCCCGTCCGAATATCTATTGGACTCCGTTTCCTGTTAATTTAAAATTCCAGTTTACACACATTTGAATAAAACTGTATGTAAACATAAAATTAATAATCATATTAAAAATTATAATTTGCAAACCAACCTACAACTTGAAGAAACCCACGAATCAATGAACAAATTATAAATTTATTTCTAATAAGTTTATTCATAATTTTTCGAAAACACTAATAAAACTAAGATAAAATAATTATGTAGCAAATAAAAGAAATTACACTAATATGTATTTAAATACCTAATTTTATTTATGATAATAGTAAAATAACCCTTAACACAAAAAAAAAACAACCGTAAACACCAAATAAATAACAATATTAATTAGCAAATCATACTTCAATTTTAAAAAACCGCGCCAAAAATCAAAAACGGCCGCTAGAAATAATAACTATGTGAATAAATGTCCGAATAGTCATTTCCGAAGCATTTATTTCTAATAAGTTTATTCATAATTTTTCGAAAACACTAATAAAACTAAGATAAAATAATTATGTAGCAAATAAAAAAAACTACACTAATATGTATTTAAATACCTAATTTTATTTATGATAAGAGTAAAATAAACCTTAACACAAAAAAAAACAATCGTAAACATCAAATAAATAACAATATTAATTAGCAAATCATACTTCAATTTAAAAAAATCGCGCCAATAATCAAAAACGGCCGCTAGAAATAATAAATATATGAATAATCATTTCCGAAGCAACATCCGACCTTCGACCAGTCCAGTCAACCTACCAACATAATATGTGTGCTTGCATACGCATACTTATATTGGTGTGTGTAACATTAAACTTGGCAACATAGCGTGAACCGGTAAGTGCGTTCTTAAAATAGATGAACGAATGCACGTTATTAAATGATAATTTTTTTTAATATATAAACATAACTTTTGATTACATATTATAGCTGACCATATTTTAAACAAAATTTAAAAGACAGCATGTTGGTACTTCATCTACGTAAGTATATATTACATGCGAAAGAACGAGCTACTTAAGTGGCTTCTTCTATGATGAGCCACAGAATGTGGTATGACATAAATATATATATATATATATATATATATATATATATATTCTTTAGATGAGACATGAAGCGAAAAAATAGGTTCCATTTTGAAAAATTGACCTCCAAACGACCTTCAACGCTCTAACCAACCCAGTTACACGCACCACTTATAGCTTTCTATAGCGGAACACGTTTCGACGAGATAGTAGTTAATATATAAGTTAATATATTGTAATTCCCTATGCACTAGAGGCGCGTGCGCCACCGAATGCAAAGTTACGTATGTCAGTCTATCTGTATCTACATTTGCAATGACAATCCGAATGACATTCCTAGTGTTTAAAATTTATTTCAATTTTGTCGGTCGAATGATGTAATAAAACTTCACATTACTGGCACCAATTATTCAGTGACACTTGTGACACTGTTTTCTGCGTTCAATTCTGGGGCATGTCGACGCATTTATTATTATCAGTTAAAAACACTTTTTAAATACTATAAAATATAATACTCGCTCTTGACCTCCTATCAGAAAGTAAAAGTTTTACGCAGCATTCAAAAGTATACAAGTATTTATTATTAACAAAATTGAACATAAAATACATGTTTTTCGTGTTCAGTTTGTTGTGCCTAAATGTTTAAAAGAAAATTAAAAGGATAAACTGAATTATACATATAGGTATCTACTGTTGTATGTACAGAGGCAAAAAAACAATAAAAAATAAAACTGCAAGCTCTTGTTTGGCTGTCTCGACATGCCCACTAGTCCTTTTTGCATCTAACATAACCTGATATTTGGCGTCAGGGGCGGCTGCTTCATTAGGACAATGGGACAATGACCCCCGAAAATTATTAGACGACAATCTTTTAAATGAAACAAGTATTGAATTCAAGAGCTCGGCTATGGAACGATTTGCCGGCCTCTGTGTTTCTTCCTTTCTAAAACTTCCTCCTTCACTCCTTCACTCTTCCTCTCCTCTGAAAGTCCCTCTAACATCATCTACAATAATGACAAGGACGATAAATTTCCTAAAAAAATAAATATATATCAAATCTTCTACTTTTTGACATCTAGATCGGCTTCTGCTTGGCGTTTTGAAATTGTACAGTTTTTTCCAAAGATATTCAAATACAAAGAGATATGCTATGATGTCCGCGCGACTGTCGCCGAACTACGGCCTAGTGAGCGTAGTTTGCATACAAAAATAATTTGTTCATTTTCTTGATTTTTTTAAGGTATGCATTATTATTGGTTAACAATATAGTTTGAATACGGAAAGAATTTGTTCATTTAGTTTAGTGTTCGTTTAGTTTATTCGTTAATTATTCGTTCTTTTAGTTTATTCGTTAATTGGTAAACAACACCGGCGATACCCGGAAGCGCAGTCTCACCTAGTAAAAACGGCGGATAGCACATATCTTTATATTTCAATATCTTTGGTTTTTTCTGTAAGGTTTTTCTAGGTCAACCCATCTTTTGTCAGATAGCAATGACAAAGGACAAAGAATAGATAAAATTGAAGTAGGTACCTTCAATAATTCTGATAAAGCTTGAATCATTTTATCAATTAGGTTTGAATTATTATCCCGCAATTGTTTCCTGTATGATGTACAACCTCCTGTTTCACATTTCCCCCTCTTTTACTGCTCTTGCATTGTCTCTTCACATAAGTGCACTTGTATTATGTGCAATAAACATTATGTAAAAAAAATTACTACGTAACATACATCAAGCCGTAGAGTTACTGTAATGCTAAATCGAATTAAAAATAGCGTCCGTCGTGTTCACGTGACGTTAACGTGACGTGTCGTTAAGCTAAGGCCGACAATAATAATGATCCGAGATACATCCTATCATCCTTTGTACGTAGGCAGTTTAAGCACATCACATTGGAGATTTAACAATGGTTCGAAGTGGCGATTTATTAAAAATAGCCCGCCGGAACTCGAACCTGCGTCAATGGAAATTTAATTGAATCCACTTGACAATAACTGTTGTTTGTCTTGTAGAAATTAGGTGATCAGTGGTCCATCATGGTCCATCATGGGTTATCCTGTGCTTCCATCCGAGGTGACCAATCGTTTTAAAACGAAAAGGCCGTGAATAGCAAATAGGAACTCCCTACTTTAAGATAACCTCACAAATCTTCCGGTTGACCGCCTTACTTCCAGGAAACCCTTTGGGACTGAAGGCGATAGTCTTCAGTCACTACGCTCTCCTGTAGAGTCGTCCCTTTCTGTACTCTTTCCCATTTTCTCCTCCACTCTCATCATCTACACAAATACTGTTCCAAAATTATATCAATGATATTTAGTAATTAGATTTAAACGGTGATTTTTTAAATTTATTTATTAATTTTCAACGCCGATGGGCTTTAACATAATCAGTGTATAATACAGAGACACTGGTTTTAAATAAAAAAAGATGAACTTGAAGAAGTAAACATCATATGTATTTATTAATTTTTTTTATTTATTGCTTCTTCACAATTTATCTACATTTTTAGCATTTGTAATTATTAACCCCACTAGGGTTCGCCTGTATCGGGGTTAATAATTTCACAATTTATTAAAAGTAACACACGTAAATATCAGTCATTACAAAACCGTTAAGTACAAGCAAAATAATAAAATTTAAAAATAATTTTTATTTTATTTATAAATGACAATGAAAAAAAAGGAAATTTGCCAAATTTTTAAGAAAAATGTATGGTAGGTATAAATATAAATTTATGTAATAATGATGCATTACAAGAAAACAGAAAGTTTTTAAGTTGCAAATGGCATAGAAATAATAATATAGTGTATGTTAGTAATTACAAAAATTACAGGTGACTGACTAATTATTACAAAGAACATCATACAGAAAAAGAAAAGGCAACAAATTTTTGCATTGTAGATAAATATAAAAATGCATAAATATATTATGCAATTGCCCCTATGCTATGCTCCTTGAATATCAAATGCTACATAAAAATATCATTCAGGTATTTCTTAAAAAATGGTAAACTTAAAAAAGGTCGATATTTAAGATAAATATGTTTCCAAGTGTGTGAAATTATTGTTATATTATATACAGATGATACTGCAATTAAAAGGGTTGTCCAAGAATTAAAGACCTTTCTTCATTTTCGACAACGTGGACATTATTTTTTAAAATATGACGGTACTAGCGTATAGCTCAGATTTTCCCCTAAAAAACGAGCGGTGATCCTGCTTGGTAGCTGCTTCAGTGCGGTCTTTGCGTCCGTTTGAAACGGACGCTTCGCTGTCGAATCCCGCCGCCTGCGAGGTGCGCTCAATTATTCGCTTTCTCAACTAAGAGGGAGTCCGACCTGTTGAAGTTCGTAAGACCGCAATTTTGATCCCAGACCAGTAAGTTTACCACACAGATGATTTTGAGGGGAAAATGGCGTATTCAAATTGCTCGACGATTTTTTAAAATTTCTTTTATTTTTTTTTAATTTTCACTGTCATCACTTAAAAAATGTACCCAAAGGGGTTTTCATTTCAGTATCTACTCGCGAACAATGAAAAATACCTCGGAATTACTGATCCTAAATTTCAAGGAAATACTCACGCTGCGGAAAATGGGGGTGCTTTTCGTTAAAACTGATTCTCGGAAATTCCCGGCCCCGAGCGAAGCGTTCCGAGGAAATTATCATTTGATACGGCATGAACTCCTTCCCACGCCAACCTTACTGACACTGAAGGACAAACCGATGGAAGTGTATTGTTGTTGGCGTAGCAGTGTGCCAGCTGTTGATAAATTCAATTTTATCAAGTCTGATTTTCTTGTTGTGGGCGGTGTACTGAAAAATTAAGAGTGTTTCTTACTTGCCACATTCTATCGTGAGCTTGTGAGGCAATACATTACATCTAGAGTCTAGAAAGATGTAATGTATAACGTCATTGGTTGCAGTGCTTTCCTTACGCAGATGACCATAAAACAGGGTGCAAACATTGCATGTAAAATTGATAACCCCATTTAGTCTAAATCTTTTCACTTCATAGGCGATGTATGCTGAATGCCTTACATCAACACCTTTTCTCGACTTCTGAGAAGTTTCAGCATTTGCTAAGAATAAATACATACGATAAGGTTTAATGGTCTTGAAAACACCGCACTTGTTCGATAACTAAACCTACAAGAGTCCCCTAGACCTTCAGTGGAAAATTACTCACAAAGCTAATCTTATCCGATTTGAGGGCACGAGATTAACAATAATGAAGTTTGCATCACCTGGGTGTAATGTTTGTCATTAATTAACAAATCTTTAGCCAACAAAAGATACTTAGTAACAGAAGATAATTCCTCTGTCAGTTTCCATGCCTCACTGCCATACATCAGGGGACCAGCACTCCATTGTGGACGGCTAGCTTCGCTTCTTTTGTTGGCGCGAACAGCATTCAGTCCTCCATTGATGGAGTTACCAGCATTTACCCTTCTTTCAATATCTCTATCAGCCTTCCCATCTCTCGTAAACATCTTCCCATATATACAAACTCATCCAACTACTCCAAGTATAATGGTGACCGCCCAACTCAGAATGAAACCAACTCAGAACCACCTCAGAAGAGTGATGATAAAAAATGTTACGAATTGGTTAAATGGGTTACGTTAGGGTTAGCGGCTATTTTAAAATCATTTTTAAAATCATTTTAAAATCATTTTTTTCATAACTTTTAATGACTTATTGAAGAGTTGTTGAGTTGACTTGATTCCGAGTTGGCATGGAACCAAGTATATTTATCAAATTTAAAACAATCGAAAGATAAACAGGAATAGTTTAAAACTTGAAATTTTCTATTTTAGTAGTTATATTTGTTTTTAAGTTATTTTACGCCATTATTTTGTGTTCTTCTCTGGTTTATGTCTATTACTCTAGCTTTTTTGGTTTTTGACATTAGCTGTTAATCTAAGAAGATATTTCGTGGGTGATTCATTCCGGTAGCTTATACAAATATTATTCTTTCTGCATTTAAATAGTTTTTTGGCACCAATTTCAAATGGCCGTTACGCCATACAGGATGCAGCCTAAACTATCTAAAGCGTTGGAATTTTTCTTGCTGATGATTAATGGCCACGTAAAATAGGCTATACTTAGATTTTAATCTTAAATTAATCTGTTACTAGACCTATCAACAAACGCGTCGTAAAACATCACTAAAAAGTGTTTCGTAATCAACAATCAACCATCTCGGCTTTTTGAGCGATATATGTAGGGACGTGCCTACATCTTACTTAATATTATAAACACTAAAGATTGTATGGATGTATGTGTGTTTGTTACTCTTTCACGCAAAAACTACTAAATGGATTTTAATGACACTTTCCAATAATATATCTCATACATTAGAATAACATATAGGAAATTATAAAGCTAGGTAGGAAGGGGAACGGGGACGCACGGGAAAGGTGATTCAGGGAGAAACAATGTATTTCTTTGAATATGGCATTGCAACGCATTACTTACAAATGCGAAAGTGCGTGTCTTTGTTTGTTACGCTTTCACGCCTCAACCACTAAACCGATTTTATATTTTTTTCTCCAATAGAAAGCTACATTATCACTGAGTATAGGCCTCGACAAACAGAACGTGTGATTAACGCGACGGCGTTATTAACGTCACGTCGCTTATTTTCTGTTTGAACGGCTTCGGCGTTAGGCAGAGCGTAGACCCGATTGATTTATTTCAATTCCAATGTCTTCCCACAATCTCTTTATATTACTAAACTTATTATCTATGTAATAATCAATAATGTGTATGTTCAAGAATAGAATAAAAAATTCCATCAACTTTTCAATATTCGTTATTACCACTGTCAAGCAATAACGTCCGGCGTTAAACAAAATTTTATAAAAAAATACAACGCGACGTCCTAACGCCGCGTTAGAGTATCGCGTGATGCTAACGCCCTCGCTCTGTTTGACTGGTCTAGTAATGTTCAGTACAACACAACGCAGCGTTAAACGCGGCGTTATTCACGCCTAACGCCGCGTGAATCACGCGTTTTGTTTGACGAGGCCTTAACATAACCTGTATAAAATGGTAAGCCCTGGCGTTATGAAGTTTGTATAAATGAAAATGTGTTTATTTCATATATTTTAGCGGCAGGGGGAAGGTGGGGTTCGCGGAGAGGGAGGAGACGAGGGAGAGGGGAGGCGAGGAAGGTGGAGGGGAACGGGGACGCACGGGAAAGGACATTCAGCGAAAATCATTTTATTTCTTTGAATGGCATTGCAACGCATGCCGGGGACCAGCTAGTATTTATATAATAAAGAGTTTGGGGTTTCAATGTATAGATTTACTTATTTATTACATTTTTACTACAACGCAATTCATAAACATTATAATAATTAGCATTTTGTAATAAATAGTATTTTAATATTAAGCATTATATTTAGTATTTACTATGTAAAACTGAAAAGTATATAGTATTATTTCATTTATGAAAAAAAAGAAAAATAGTCCATAACCTAACGTAATGTAACCTATTTAACCAATTAAAAGAAAATCGTTCCTTTTCAAAGGAGATGTTGAATTTTGCGTGTTGTCCGGTCACCATATGAATTATGAATATTTTAATAATAAACATGTAGATATTTTTATAAATAGTAGAATAAACAAAATCATTTATCTTAATTTAATTTTTCTATTCTTAATTTTTATAATCCATTTTAAAATTATTTGAGTGGCCTCAAAGGATTTTTGAACGGATAATACAACATATATAATATGACGCGGAGCGTTTATATTTATTATATTTTCGAGTTTTCAAGATGGATTTATTAACTGTACAAATTATCATTTACATTCAAAGTTAATTATTTATATATAAATATATTTTTAAATTTAAAAAAAAGGCAAGAATAACCTGACAATATTTTAAAATCTCTTACCACCACCACAGGAAGCGGAACACGTTGCTTGTGTCGTGATGGAAGACTTAGCCGAGGAATCGAAAATGCGACGCCTGGGTGGGACCCAAACGCGATGCCAACTCAGCCACTGCACCTATCGTTGTTCTATGTACTTGAATACGTTTTAAAAAGTCATAAACTTTTTTCGCTGACTTTCTTTAATGCCCCGTTGTAGAGGCTTTGCGCTAGTTACACTCGCAGGTCAACCAACAGCCGAGTAAATGAATTGTACTTACCGTACTTTCTTATTTTAGACATTCTTGTGAAGTACATATTGTCAGCCTCACATTTCACGTACCCACATAAGTCTTTTCCACGAAGCAAATTTTGAGTTCTCTTTGCATTTCTTAAAGGTTAAACTCGTTACGCTGCTGTTCAGAAAGGTTAACAGGGTATTTTCATTGAGAGTTTCCGTCGAATGGATATTTTCCGTACTAGTAGGTACCTACATATATTTTAATTTATTTCAATTTTGATAATAATCATAATTGTCATACTTATTTCGATTTTTTCTTACTTAACATCGAGAACGCTAACGTTATTACGCCCTTAAAATATTTTTTTAAATATCAGGCGAGTCCATTTTTCAATGACAAAGCGGAAAATAATTTGCCGACATCACCCGCGGGGATTTATTGATTAAACCACCCCGTGTTAAATAAAGGTGGGTTCTTCTAGCAGATTAAATCATCTTTTTGGGAGAATCAGTATGAAGGTTGACGAGACAGCTCGTTGGTTAAACCAGACGCCCGGATAGCAGAAGACCCCGAGTTCAATCTTGGTGATGGCAAAAACCCTCTTTCTCCTGTCTAGTACTTAAATACAAATACGTAAATGATTTTTTGATAAATATTTTAATATATCATAAAATGGCGAAAAAAATAATGTTAAAAACTATCAGCCGATTTCAAAATTAACAATATTCAGTAAGTTAATGGAAAAAATTGTTTACAAATATCTAAGTCCACAACTGAATACATCATTACAACAAAGCAACATGGGTTTACAAAAATGAAAATGATAAGGCAGAAATGTGGAAAGTAACCTTGTTCTTCTTACTGAATTCATTGTCGATCACATGGACAACCGCACTCAAGTAGATATCATATGTACAGACTTTGCCAAAGCATTTGATAAAATTAATCAAAAACTATTGCTCAAAAAACTTTGGTCATTAGGTATACGTGGTAATTTATTTCGTTGGGTCACATCTTATAGGTCATATCCTACTGAAGAGATCACAGGCAGTAGTAATAAAGGGCTTTGTATCAGATTTCAGTGAAATTTCCTCTGGGATCCAACAGGGTTCTCATCTCGGACCATTGTTTTTCATTTTATATATCAATGATTTGGTCAATATTGTTAAATACTCTGAAATACAATTATTTGCCGATGATGCCAAGCTATACAAGCCAATAAAAAGTCTAAACGATTGTGTCAATACTTTTCTTACAAATCGCACAATCGTTTAATAATTATCTTGATGCAACAAATTTCTTCAAAATTGATTCATTGAATGTACGCAGACAATTCTCAGATCCGATGTTGCTATACAAAATCGTAAATAATATAACCGTCTGTCCTGAATTATTGAACAGAATAGATTTTAAAGTACCTATACAGCACACACGATCGTGTAATATTTTTAATGAAAAACACTGTAAAACAAATTTCATCCAAAATGCTTGCCTTATAAGACTGTGTTCAACATATAATAACATTTTCTCTGATATAGATATCTTCAATTGTAACGAAAGTAAATATAAAAAATCTATCAAAAGTGTATTAAAATGTATTAAATGAGTACAAAACTGCATAAATAAAATGATATATTGTGTACTACCCTCCACCTGTTATATGTAATATCTTTTAATGTACTATCTTTTAATTGTTATAAGATTACTGTTTAATTTCTAGATACACAATGTTATATTATAATGAGGAAATCTATAATTGGTTTATCAGTTAGGTAAATTACACATGTACAAATTAATCACATTATAAACTGTTGATTTCCCTAAAGTACAATAAATAAATAACTTTGGAAGGTAATTAGAGAGAAAATATTTCAATTTGAGAGGCGGGTATGGGTGCCGCCGCCCCGGGAACCACTTACTGGATAATCAACACCTCTGCCATAGGTCACAAGTGGCTAAGTTTGGCGGCTTGGGAGGGGTGCCCGGGTTCGTGGTTTGACGTTTGTCTGGATCTTGGCGGCGGATGTATCTCGATGACCACCAACTGCGTGGCAGGCCGGATCAAGAGAAACTGATTGAGAGAGACCTTTTTACCTCTCCAGCAGTATTTTCTCGGAACATCGCCATGCACCGCAGTGGTACAGGGATTGATCATTCAAGGACACGCTGACCCCCCGATTCCCATCCAGGCCTCATACCTTTTTCCTTCCCAGATCTTCTTCCTAAAAAACCCTACAAACAGCATCCCCAATAACTCCATCGAAAGAAATTAAAAAAAATTTTAATGTGTTAAATTATACTAAAAAAATGCACTACTCAAATTCAAAGAAAAATGTGAATACCCTGCTGACCAACTCACCTACATTACAGTCAAAATCCTCAAAACTACTGAACATCCCGCAATTAAATACATCTTTTGGCCAGAGAAACCATAATTTTCATGCTACAAAATTATATAATGCCCTTCCAATTCAAATTAAGAACACCATGGAGATACAAAAGTTTAAAAAATAGATCAAATTATGGTTAAGTAAACAGGAAGATGAGGAAATTATTAAAATTATGAAGTAACCCCAATGCGACCTGCAAACAAACATAAATACTTTTATTTTATTTATTGTTTATTTTGTGAAAATCAAGAAACCAGAAGTTGAGAAAATAAAGATCAGCACCCATTCAGCAACATACAGTCCGCCTCGGAGCAGGAATACCTAGTGAGGAGGACTGTAAACAAACCACTTAACTTTGTATTTTTACTTATTTTGTAATTGAGTAGGTGCGCATATGGGTGCGTATATGTGTGTTTATACCTGTATAGATGTGTGCATATGTATGTGTGCACCTATATACACATATACGTTGTGCTTGCATACACACATATTGAAAAAAAAAAGTACATTTTTATAACCTAATACTGTACTAATTCACTTCTTTTCCCCTTTCTATTTTCTATTTTCCACTTTTTATTTTATTATAATTTTTCCAATTTTTAACATTACTTATAATAAATCCATATGTTTACAATAGACTGCATATTTCATAAAAAGTAATAATACTCCATTGGTCGCCATGAAACAGGCATCCGCCTAGTATGGTGATCCAATATATCCACACTATGTTAATTACTCAATTATGTATCATGTCTTTTATAAATAAATAAATAAATTAAAAAATATATTTTATCTTATATTGTCATAAAATAAAATAAAAAAAAGATGACAGGGGCCCCGAGGGGAATCATTTTATAATTTAACACATTGAGGTTAATAGGCTCATTAGTTAAAAAAATCACATGCGCTTATTATGTATTTTGAAGTTATTCGTTACCTGGGAATGTTTATCTTTCTTATTTTCTGAATATAGATACCGTTAATCTAATATCTGTGTTTAAATTAAGACGATTTTGTGAATAATTTATTATTATGGTAGTCTGTAAAACACTTTATTCGCAAGTACACGAAAATTACTTATTATTATCAATTATTACAGTTAATTTTATAATAATACGTCATTGTATTCTTTACCCTTCCCTGTCCATTGTGTAACCGAGTGAGAGTATCTTGTTATCTCAGTCACACCCGTGATGTGAAAGCAGTATTCGGCGAAGAAATTAATAAGCCGCCCTACTATAGTATATCTATGACATTCACACACGTACATTCTTTGATTGTCTATCTTTATCACACGGGAATAAACTTTTGAATTTAGAAATTATATTGAAAACCACATTATATTGTGAGTATGTGAGACTATGGCGAGTCTATTTATAATATAACGTCATTGGTAGCAGTCCGCTCCGTGTGCCGACTCCCTAAGGCGCAAAGAAGGCAAGACACAATACCTTAATCTAATGCAGCGCCCTTGAGGTTTTTACTAGCACCAGGCGCTGTTTGGCCCAAGGCCGGCCCTGCAAGGTATTCGCTGCATCCAGATCTCAGTACCATTGAAATAAATCATAATCTACTTAGACATTATTAATTCCGTGGAGATGTGCACACATTGGAAATGCGCGATATAACTCCGGGATGAACTAATTAACTAACTATCACGCCGTTTCCCCGCAAGGGTAGGCAGAGAGGACGGACCGCCAAACAATTCGGTCTTAGCACCCTCTTTGCCTCACTCACATTCATACATCATACATACTCTTATATTATTCTCTCATGTATCTGATTCACTGACTGTCCCTGACTTCTTCTACCATTCACATTTGCGTCATATATTCTTCTTACACTATTTTCATCGTTCATTCGCTCTACATGCCCAAACCATCTGAGGGTCCCTTTCTTAATCGTACTCATTATGCTTAAATCAGCTTTACATTCTTTGCGGATATCCACGTTTCTCACACGATCATACATACATGGTCTCACACAATCACACCTCATGGATCTTATTTCAACAGCATTCAGTTTACGTTCATCCTTCCTCTGCCAATTACATGCTTCACTGCCATACATCAGGGTAGATACCAGCACTTCATTGTGGACTGCTAGCTTACCTGCATTAACCCTTCTTTCAATATCTCTATTAGCCTTCCCACCTCTCGTAAACACCTACCCATATACACAAACTCATCGTGATTATATACTTTATTCGTGGAATGGAATGTGTATGTATATTGTACATATGTATATGTCGGGCACGTGGGCGGCTTGTTCCTGCGCAGATTCCCATTCGCAGTATCGATTTTCCATTCACGTTGTAAAGGGAGAACCCGCCCCCGCCCCCCGCCCTGCGCGCCCTCGCGCCCGCCTTTGACAGACTATCCCCGGCTCTTTGTACCTGACACAAAAGGTATTTTGATCCCTATGGGTGTGATCTGTGATGTGCACAAACCCCAGGAGCTGAGCGAAACTGTTGGTTACATTATTTGTTTCGAGGTCCTCTTTAATGTTGATTTTGTTCCTTTCTCTTAGCATTTGTCTTCGGAAAGTTGTTAGGCTGAATGTTGGAATGGGAAGGGGTGATGAAGGGTAAGAGGAAGGCTGGGAAGTACGTATTTAGTATTCAGATCTGTTCCCTGAACTTAAGTAAAGCTCAAGCAAAATTTAGATTTTGAATGGCGGTCAATCGCAAGGGCGACACTGGGAGTAGGTTCCAAAATTTGAGATGTGTGTATGTGTACCGACAACCAATACCTCATTCCAAGTGGTTCGCTACATTGTGATTTTTAGCACGGGTTCATGGGATGAGGTTTGTCCGGATTTTGGCGGCAGATGCGTCTGCCCATCAACTGCGTGGCAGGCCGGATCTAAAGAGGCTGGTGGAGGAAGGCTTTTTGAACTCTCCAACAGGACTCTCTCGGAACATCGCCTTGCACCGCAGTAGGAGTGATAGACTCGTACATCCGTCACTTCTGGACACACTGACCCCCAGATTCATATCCATTCCTCATACCTTTTTCCTTGCCAGTACTTCCTTTCCTAAAAATGACCCTCCACACAGCATCCCTAAACATGACATATGCCCTGAAGGGAATTATTTTCCTCGGGACCTTCTGTGTGGATCTAATGTAAAAAAATCGAGTGGAGTTAACACGCGGTAGAAGCGAAACTTAACCAAAACAATCTCAACCAATGAAAACCAAGGAGCCTTGAAAAGTGAGGTCATAATCAAAGAGGCCAATGAGCGCAGACCTTGTATCATTTCCGTTTTGTATCCCAACCGATAGGAGTTTGATTTCACAGGTGCTGTAAGCGTCATTTTCGTTTTCTTCCGAATTCCAAATCACAACGGGCTATAGAAGTTTCACTTGTGCAGAGAATGTTAAATATTATAGGAAGGTGAAGGTTTAAAAATACCCTACTAAACAAATTTGGTAAATAAACCTACCTGGAACCATTTCAAGCAACACAATTTTTTGACTGAATGGTCTTCACTCACGGGGGGGGGGGGGGGATGCTCAGAACATAAGCGCTCTAGAGATTTTTCAGTGCTGAGCCAAGAAACTTTGCGTTCTATCACAGAGGTCGTCACATACTTTTTCGTATTACATAGGCTCTGTAGTGCATTAAGGTTCGTGTCTTTGCTTTACTCTTTACGGGGGTTGTCGGGGGAGTGTCGGGGGTTCGTGTACGGTCGCAGCGCAAACCATTATTCGTTGCATGGGAGCTACCATTCTGAGAGTTACGGAGTTCATTGTTATACAAAGATGGACAGTACAAAACTGTTTTAAATTCTTTTGCAAAAAGATATTAATATAACATTCTTCTTACCCGTCATGCCCGCTTATAATGTCAAAGATAAAGTAAAGTCGTGTCGCTCGTCATTAATCGAAGACTTTTTATTTATTAATTTAATGTAATCATTAAGATTATTGGTAGTTTATCAGTTAATTTGTATAATTTAATAGTAAAATCGCGTTTGACTCGATTATTATGCCTGTAATTCGTCAGTCATTATTTCGTTTAATCCACGATTATTAATTTCTTGGAAAATTTCAGTGACATTTATTAAGTCACGCACTGTAAAAGAAACAAAGCGTTTATTTTTTAAAGTTCAATTTCTACAATCACGCAAATATTCAATAGCTTTCGTAATTCTAAGAAATATTAAGTAGAAAACATGATTGCTTTAAAAATTTAACTTTATGAACGTTTTGTTTTATAATAGCAATTAAATTTCTAACAGAAGTTCCAAAGATTTATCGATTTACTTGCGAATCACGATTTAAACGTACCATTAAGAGGTACATTGGATGCTCTTTCTGCTACAAGCGTCGGCGTCGTTTATTATAAGGTTTTCGTAAAACTTCATAAAACCTTTCTCGATAACGACAATATAGGCCTGCCGCTGAGAACTTAGCTCTCATTCTCTTCCATGTGTCGTCGTTTATGAGAAAGACCTTATGGTCCTGCTACTGAGAACTTTAAGCTCTCGTTCTGTTACATGCAACGTTTATGGGAAATTCTTATGATTTGCCACTGAGAACTTTAAGCTCTCATTCTCTTACATTTGTCGTTTAAGAGAAAGATCTTAGGGTTCTGCTACTGAGTACTTAAGCTCTTATTCTTTTACATGTGTCTTTTATAGGAAAGATCTTATGATTCTGCTACTGAGTACATTAAGGTACTGTTACATGCATCGTTTATGACAAAGATCTTATGGTCCTGCAACTGAGAACTTAAGCTCTCATTCTGTTACATGCGTCGTTTATAAGAAAGATCTTATTATGGTCCTGCTACTGAGAACTTAAGCTCTCATTTTCTTACATGTTTCGTTTATGAGAAAGAACTTATTGTCCTGCTACTGAGAACTTTAAGCTCTCATTCTTTGTTAGCTCCCTTAAGATGACTTTCATTTCACAAGAACGGTGCGAAAGTATCCTACTATTATTATTATTCTGTTGTTTATGGGTCTTCTGTGAGATAGACATTATAGTTCTGCTGGAAAATCCGCTGCAACTTGTTTTTCTTTTACTTGCGTCGTTCATAAGAAATATGGGACGATAAGAACGGAGCTATCAACGATATGCCTTTTTCTGTTCTCTATCGATATTGGAAATAAGTTGGTTTCCAGAGCATCCAGTTACAACATTCAAAGGCTATTAATGAAGTATTTTCCGTCTTATTTCCCAAGGCTGTTTACGGTTTTATTTTTCTCTGAAAGGCTTCAAAGATTTCAGAAATGTGAGACTTTTTGCCCACGTAAAGGGACTTCTAAAAAATACGACTTATTTAGATTTACTAGAACGTATTTCAGTAGTTTTTTTTCTGACAATACGAAAGTCCAGTAAATATCTATTTTTAAAGAAAAACGGCGTTACACCTTTGGTAATTAATTTTTGTTTTATCCAATTTGGGGACGGGTATGGGTACCGCCGCCCCGGTAAAGAAACCGTTGGATAACCAACACCTCTGCCATAGGTCACCTCAAGTGGTTCGCTGTGTTTGGTGACTTAGCAGGGGTGCCCTTGTTCATGGAGTGAGACTTGTCCGGGTCTTGGCGGCGGATGCGTCTGCCCACCAGCTGCATGGCAGGCCGGATCGGGAGAAAATGGTCGAGTAGTCCCTTTGACTCTCCGGCCGTACTCTCTCGGAACATCGCTATGCACCGCAGTGGGAGGCTTGAATTCATACGTCCATCACTTCTGGACACACTGATCCCCGGATTCCTATCCACCCTTAATAGCCTTTTCCTTCCCAGAATTTCCTCTCCTTCCTTTTCTAAAAAGACCCTCCACACATCATCCTCAAAGATGACTTAGGCCCTGAGGGGAATTATTTTCCTCCGGGCCTCCTGTGTGAAACTAATGTAAAAAAAGTAAACGAAAGTGATTTAATATTGTTTCTTTACATTATTTAAATTTACGCTTCTTGCATACGAGCTCTTCCTGGGAATAGGTACTATAGCGCTAAGGATGTCAATTACAGCATCATTAGGCAGTAAAACTCTACTTGCAATGGCATTACACATTACCCACTGGAGAAAAGATT
Organism: Limnephilus lunatus; assembly: GCA_917563855.2. NCBI lineage: Eukaryota > Metazoa > Arthropoda > Insecta > Trichoptera > Limnephilidae > Limnephilus > Limnephilus lunatus. The sequence continues at coordinate 5,976,334 of OU830599.1, forward strand.
AAAAAAGTGCTTCGCTATTGTCAGAAGACAACCTAAATATAATTCCTTCGTATGGCCCCTCCATGGAATATAAGATGATTGGATGGCGCAGCAGGATGTTAATTGCAGTGTAATTAGGTACTGCAATTAACACTGTCCGCTCTTTTGAGATAAAATTCCCTCAGCTCTTGCTAATATCCAGAATTTGGCTAAATTTAAACGGTTTTAAAAATGAAATTATTTAAAAAATCCTACCATTCATAAATTTTAACTTCTTTTCATTACATTGTAATAATTATTTTTAATTGATAAACTAACGATTTTCAAGACAAGATTTTTATGCATAGCACAAAGGGTAACAATTATTACAAGCAATAATTATCAGCCTGAAACACTCATCTACATTGAAAAAATCTTATCGAGAAAATATACTGGCCGCCAACGGTCCTGTTGTAATAACTCTTTTCCTCAGTATTGTAATTTTTATCTATTATATTATATACAATCTGGTACCCGGGATGCCTTTGACCCTATTCAAAGAAATACATTGATTCTCCCTGCATGTCCTTTCCCGTGCGTCCCTGTTCACCTCCCGAGTTCCATTTCCTTCCCGCGTTCCCCTTCCACCTTCCACGCCTTTTCCCTCCATCGTCACCCCTCCCGCGAACCCCACCTCCCCCGTTCCCCTCCCCTTCCTGCCTTTCCTTCCTACCGCTAAATTATATGAAATACACACATTTTCATTTATACAAATTTCATAGCGCCAGAGCTTTCCAGTATACAGGGTGTAACAGGACGTACCCGAGGGATTTTAACCAGCGATTCCTGAGCATATTTGGAGTAAAAAATGTAGTTGTCATTTTGGTGTCGGATGATATTTTTTTTCTAAAAGAGAACTCGGGAAGCGCAGCGGAATGTAAATTGCAGTGTTATTAGGCAGTGGATGGTGGTAAGATTTCCCCGGCGGTGAAGTGTTCAGTTCCTCTCCCCGCCACCGGTGCCAGTGGGTTGTAATGGGCACCGCAGTAGAATCAATAGTTTCGCCCTGGAAACTAACTCTACTGGCGGTGGCGATTGGCGATTACATCAACCACCAGACGCGTTCAAAAACCAACGTTCCCCGTGTGCTCACTGCTCAGTGTGCAAAGCAAGGATTAAAGAAATCCGGAGATATGCACCAATCTATTTTATAAATACAACTTTTATTTCTAATGACCGCTTTTATTATTACCGTGATGATTCACGGTTACGGTACCGTGAAGGCATAATTTTTTTAATTCATTTCTTCTTTGTTTTACAATTTTTTAGAGAAAAATGTGTCCTTACTGGAGTACCCCGTTCTTAGGTCACATGGTACAAGTTTTCGTGTTTGAAATATAAGTAAATACCCATGTTAAAATATTACAAGAGGAAAATTATAAAGTCATATCTAAAAGAAAGTACAATACAAGCATTAATCTTTGTTGAGATAACACAATGTACGTAAGTCTGTTTCCTCCAAAGGAAAAAGTAATCATTTTCTTGTATCTCTCTCACACACCGCTCCGTGACGTCTCCGTAGATCCCTACAATACTACTAGCCGTGACGATAATTTTGAAAGTATGGAATATAGTTAGTTGAAGTGTGAGTGAATTCCAAAAATCCAAAAACGTCAACTGTCATTGCGCTTATGGTTTTAATTTTGTTCTTAAACATATAATGCTGCAGCTCTTTCTTACACACTAAATAATAACAGTCGAAAATGAGAAAAACGGTAAACGTGTGTCTGCACCCCCCCCCCCATAGGAAACATACCATCATTATCATACATCCCCCTCACACGTATAAAGAAAATGATATGCAATTCCTTTTCGCAAAAAAGTAATACTTTGGATGAAACAGACACACGTATTTTGTACGTCTCATCGTCTTTCTCACCATATGTGTAAGATAGAGCTGCAGCATTATGTAGCGTTAAGGAACGTATGTTTATTGCCCTTTTTGCCGTCACGGTACCATAACCGTGAATCGTTACGGTAATAATAAACGCGCTCAATGAGAGTTGATGTTAAATAAAACCACCATGCAGACTGTTTATTCAAAATTCCAACATGCCTCAGTTTGAAGATTCGAACTTTGTAACAGAGAAGCAATGCTGTTCGCAAACTACTAAAACTTAATAAATATATTTTAATTCTTCAAATTTTGCAATATTTTGCAATACTTTAATTTTTTTGCAATATTTTACTATATTATAAAACAAATATTTAGAGACATTGACGTTTTTGATAATTACACGAAAAATGCATACAGGAAATAACAGAGTCCATGTTTCGAATGATAACTCCAAGGCTAGTGTGTTCGGGTTTTTCAAAACCAACATTAAAAATGCTGAATTTTACCTAAAACGTTTTTTAAACTGTACGCAAAAAAAACGTGGTTTTTATTTATACATTAATATGATTAAATAACCATTAAATTCGTATAAAAATTCCGTTATATGAATTGAATTACCATCTTCCGATAGGATTGTGTTGTGTATGTATAGAACATAGAAATACATCAATACACACTAATAATATTAACAAAATAAAGACTTACGAGAACACCGCCATTACAATATGTTAATAAACATTGAGCACTCCTAACTAATGTCCACATTATTTTCTAATAGCTGGTACCGGGCATGCGTTGCAATGCCATTCAAAGAAATAAATTGATTCTCCCTGCATGTCCTTTCCCGTGCGTCCCCGTTCCCTTCCACCTTCCCCGCCTTCCCCCTCCCTCGTTTCTTCCCTCTCCGCGAACCCCACCTTCCCCTTGCCTTTCCTCTCTGCCGCTAAAATATATGAAATACACACATTTTCATTCATACAAATTTCAGAACGCCAGAGCTTACCATTATATATAGCCTACGTTACTCGCTGATAATGTAGCTTTCTATTGGTGAAAGAATTTTTAAAATCGGTTTAGTGGTTTATGCGTGAAAGCGTAACAAACAAACACACGCACTTTCGCATTTATGATATTAGTACGGATTGTTAATTGTATAAAATAGGAAAATAACCAAATATACTACACTTACACTGGAGTGATGTGGTTCTATCAACTAGCGACAGAGCTGAGGTTAGAACTTGATCATAATAAATTTAAAAATAAAATGAACTATTCTATCATAAATAATTTAGCTAATTAGAATTAATTATTGACATCTTATTTTTCTTATTCTATTGATTTTTAGAATATCTAATACTTTTTTTGTTTTTATTTAAATTTTAAATGATTTGTTTTGAATATTTAACTTTAGGTATATTATTATATACGAAAAGTTCTTTTCACTTTAATATATACAAAAAAAAATTGTTGTGTTTTTCTTCACTTTGAATGTTAAGTTATAATTTTTTAGTTATTTATTAATTTATATTTTTTTACCTTTACACACGAGTTTTTAACTCTCGTAAAGGTAAACATGTCCAGTTTATAATTTGAAATATATATTATCATATTAATTTAAGTACCTTTATGATTGTTATAAATAAATTAAATTAAAATAAATAAATAAATAAAATATCGTGTTCTAATAGCTCTTTTGGCGTTCAAGGCCATCAAACTGTGGTTATGCCATATTGGTACGATTTATTTATATGATTATTTTTAAATGTTTTCTTAATACTAATTTATTTGTTTTTTTCTTTGCAGTAAGTACCAGAACTTTATTTATGAAAATGGAAGACTGGCGGCACCGTGTAAGTATTTTTTGTGTTTTGTTTAGTTAATGTATTAATATATGTTTTTGTGCTTCCTCCCATTAAATAGATACTTGCATTGTTTTTTAAATATTTTCCGCGACATGCCCGTGCAGCAGAAACCGATCTTGTAAATATTTACTTTTAGTTTTCCCCCAATTATTACGAGCAATTTCCCGCATTTTATGAATAATTTTTAATATTTATCCGAAGCTTGCCGCATAAAATGTAGAGCCACAACTTTTTCCCATTTGTAATTCTTGAATTTAGTACTTCTGTTTCTTGTAGCAAATTACAAGAAAATGTTTGTGTTATGTTACTTTGCGCCATTGACATTATATATATATATATAGGTCACCCCAAGGTCATATGTTCTTTTATAAGGTAGTGAAGTTTTACTTTGGTCGTGTGGTCTCAAGCAACTCGTTTTTTTTGGTCGAATTTTATTTTATTAGACAATATTCGACCACATAATTTACATTTATACAAGAGATTATTTATCAGTAGGTGCGAGCAGTTGAGTCGACGGCAATCGGAAACAGAATGTTTCGCTTTTTAGCTCGGCCTCTCACGTCGCTGATGATAAAAGCCCCTATATTGGTGTACATAATTCTTCCGTTTTTACTGATTTTAGAACAATTGTTTTTACTAATAGTGAAGTAGGTTGCTAAATTGAATTTTTCATTCCAACAATGTCATCTGTAGTTTTTTAATCGTTGTGCTAATCGGCGATAAAGAAAAGCAAGCAAACGCAAAGGGCACCGTTTCATTAGTCTATTTTTGGACTGAATGGAATAATAAAAGTTATCTAGATCCATTTATATTTTCAAATAGTATTACCCCTTCACCCCACTGGGACTGGCGTGTTCTCAATGGGCATTTTTATATAAAGCTTAATCACAAAATGAACTTAAAGAAGTGTCATGAGAAATCTACTGATATTTTCGTTGGGAATGTTTATATACCATTAAATGTTAACATTAATCCAAACAGTATTTAGAGTGGAGTACTTTAAAGAAAATTATGTCAATTATTAATTTATTTTGTAATTTTATTACTTGTGAAATATCAATGTTTTTCATTTAGTATTATTTTGAGTTGTTTTTTTTTCATGGAATCAAATTTATATGTGCTCGCTATCAAAACAAAGAGAAAATTTTAATCCTTTTTTTATAAAATTTTATTGGTTTTGAAGTTGCAAAGTTTTGAATTTGGGGCCAGATTTTAGGTCTCCGACGATTTTCATCTTTCAACAATAATGCCCTTATAACTTTCAGCTACATCTATTTTACACTAAAAAAACTACAGAAATTTTCCAACCCTTTAAAATTTTATAAGTTTCAAAGTTACTTTTAGTAAGTTTTATGAAGTCATTGATTTTTGTCTTTCTACACTAATTCCCTTATAATTTTCAACTTTTCAATGACTATCATTTATAGATTAAAAATTATGCTCTTTACTATGCATGAAACTAACGATAAAACGCCGATCTAACATTATGTACTTTCATGTTTCTTAAATATGTTATAATTCTCTAAAAATGCCAATAAACTGTAGTTTCATTTTTTGTCACTTAAAAAATTAAAAAAGATGTTTGCTCACACACGAACGGAACACATAATAATTTTCAATCCACCTCAGTACCGAGAATGGAAGCCATAAAGTAAAAACGTATGACGCAAATGCGGCGCGATCGAATAATAAAATTAATAATTTTTCACTGATGCCGCGGGAAATTGTTTAGTTTTTTCCAGCTGATGTAATTGTACTTAGGTTTGTTGGAAAAACTACTCAAAACAACATACACGTGTATGCAATCATAAATATTGTTTCCTTATGTTTTAACGTGTGGTTTTCTATATATGATGGTTTGCTTCCTTGCAAATTATCGTATTATTTTATTTACGGTAACAATTTTTTTGACGACTCAAATCCAAGAAAAGGTATGATGAAGCAATAAGTTTTCGGAAGAGACTAGGATAGTTAAGTATAGTCAAGAATAAGCACGAAGAAGCAAGAGGAAACCAGAAGAAGCAAGAAAAGACAAACAAGCTATGATGAAGCAAGAAGTTTTGGGAAGATACTAGGAGAGTCAAGAAGAAGCACGAAGAAGCGAGAGGAACCCAGAAGAAGCAATAAGGACCGATGTGAAGCAAAAAAAGACAAAAAAGGCAGGATGAAGCAATAAGTTTTAGGAAGAGACTAAGAGAATCAAGAATAGTCAAGAAGAAGCACGAAGAAGCAAGAGGAACCCATAAGAAGCAAGAAGAACCGATGTGAAGAAAGATAAGAAAAAAAAGTAAGATGAAGCAAGAGGTGTATGCAATTTTTAGCCATAAGTTGTTTTTAATTGTTTGTCTAGCTTGTAGTCTTTCTAGATTTTAGGCATGTATGGTAAGTTTGTACAGCGCCCTTGAGGTGATTTTTCACAAAAACGGCGCTATATAAATCGTCCAAATATTATTATTATTATTATTAAGAAGTTTTAGGAAGAGACTACGAAAGTCGAGAATAGTCAGGAAGAAGCACAAATAAACAAGAGGAAGCAAGAAGAACCGAAGCAAGAAAAGACATAAAGATACCAGAAGAACTAGGAAGAGCCAAGAAGGGGCATGAAGAAGAAAGACATAAAGATAGGAAAAAACAAACAATCAAAATAATGCTCAATCAATTCCTTTATTCCTGCCCATTCTATATTCAAATATTGGCTTATTAGGTTGCCATGTATACCGGTCGATTAAACTTTTTTTATGTGAATACCTCACAAGAGTTCCAGCTGCTCCCGTCTGGAGCCAGTGAGACTATGGCATCCCCAATTGGGGCATGTTGTGAAGGTAGTGGGAGGAGAAGGAGATAGGGGAGAGGAGAGGAAGGTGGGGAAGTACCTGGCTATTCAGATCTGGTCACCAAACACGGCTAAAGCAACGTTTCAATTCTCACTCAATGGTGGTCTAAGTCTAACACCGCAAAACGTGCCGCAAATATCCTATATATTATTTTTAAATAAATTAATTAAGAAATAACTCAAATTAATTCAATAAAATCTATGTGTCCACGCCGGGATTCGATCCCGCGGCCTTCGGTTTGGGAGTCAAGAGACTTACCCCTCGACTACGGCGGAAGTCCAAAACTCCAACCTCAGCAGAGCACGTGTTGTAATTCCTAACAAATCAGTGCCCACTGGTGTACTTGTCTCACCGTGACAAGAATTGTACCAATTCTGGCCGAGGTGGTACATTCGTATCGATCGCAAATTTTTTTGCGATCAATTTAAAAACAATTTTTTTCTTCTCATTTCCTGTTTACATTGTAATGATTTTTTTAATGTGGCTAATAGGAGCTATAATAGTCCCTCGGGTGTATCGAATTAAAAGCATCGACTGGTTTGCTTTGATGTTTCTTAATGGATACATTAATTAAATTATCGGTTACAAGGCAAAAAGGTTTTAATTATTATTTCGACGTCGTTAAAATATTATCAGGTATGATGAAACAGATTTAATAAACCTTCGAGGCTTTAAATTATTCCACTGTTTAGGTATTCTTTATTAAACCTGTTCATATTGTAGTCGTTTAATTAAATAATTACGATTTGGTTTTATGTGCGGGTTTATGTTTATAGGTTTGTGATAAGAATATGTCTAAATGTTTACTTTTATTGATGCGAAACTTCTTTAGCGCCGTTGGTGATTTGAAATTAGGATGAAACGGAAATGCGTCACAACTCAGTTCTACACAAATACTAGGTTCTAATATAATGCGGTAAATTCACACCTAGGCGCTGCCTTCCATAGCGTAGTGGGCAAGGTGCCTGACAAGTCTCAGCGGCCAGAGAGACAGACATCATGCGAACGGAGGTTCGAATCTTAAGAAATCCAAAAAAAAATATTTTGTGAAATCAATATCCAATCTTCAAACCACTTAAAAAAACAAGCAAAAGAAAAGAAAGCGACATCTAGCGACTTTCTAGTTTCACTTCTAGCGCGTGTGAATTCACACTCTGATTTTTTATATTTGGTCAAAGTCTGGACTGAGTTGAATATATTAACAAGTAAATAAAGGCGTCTTATAGTAATCACAAAAAATAGTAAAATCCCTGGTTATTTTTGGACGAGCCTAATTAAACCTTCGTACGGCTCCTCACCAACTTAAGTGATGGTAGAAATCTAATTATTATTTTTATCTTTCGTAGACACAATCATTTTTAGATTTCAAAGTAATCTTTTAAAACAATCTGAGGTCTCAGGAAAAGGTTTCGTGTTGGTTATTTGTTGATAGTAATGTTCAAGTTTTTCCACACATTAATAAGATGACGTAGGCCCCGAGGGGAATTATTTTCCTCACGGCCTTCTGTGTGGAACTTATGTAAAAAATGTATTTGGTGTTGTCATATGCGTCAAATACAACCCAAGTTAAACATTTCCATGCTTGGTGAAAATTATGTATTCCTTCATCTACCTGTATCACATAATTTGTCCAGTCCAGGTTTAGTGTTGCCTTATTAAACTGTTATATTTTGAATATGTTAGAAGTCAACTTGAGTACAATTCTCTCGTCTGGAACCCATATTATAATATACATGTACAAGCTGTTGAAAGAATATAAAACAAATTCTTACGTTTTCTAAACTTTAAAATGGGTATTCCAGCAATTATGTTGAACTACAACACTATTTTAAATTATATGAATATGCTCAAATTATCAGACAGAAGAATTTTCAATGACTTATAAAATTCTAAATGATTTAGTTAATAGTCCGGTATTGTTTGAATTGATAAGCTTCCGGATTTCACTACGTAATACTAGAAGTCAGGATTTATTTCAGTGCAGAAATTCTGGAACTATCTAACATATGTAGGTACCTCTTTGCCCAGAATACTAATGGAGGGAAATAATTATACCAAGTCAGTGGACATCTTCAATTTATCTTTAAACAAATGTGAAATACTGTTACTGAGGCAATTCAGGCATGTACAATAAATACTCTATATTTATTTGTAAAATAAATATATACCTAAATATCTTTGTAAATGAAATATATAGTATTTATATTTTATTTATTCACAGTGTAATTTGTAAATTTCATATACAAAAACCACGAAAAAGGGCGTAAATAAATAAGCGTCGAGTACTAAAATGCCACCCGAACAATAAAATTCCTATGTATAAATAATGTTACGTAGGTAGGTACGTGTATTACCTAATTGAGCAGGTTAAGTGTTGCCATAAGCGCCGAGCCCCCAACTCAACCCGCTGACATCACTGGTGAGGAGAGGGGGTGGGTTTGTTTTCGTTTCGCGGAACCGGCTATCAGCGTAGTAGAGCGGCCAACCTGTACATTTCCTCTAGGACTCCGTTCACGGCCGACCTTCATAAATAACCGGGAATTGTTGTGCCGCCCCCGCCCGCGTTCGAAGCTCGCTTTGGTCGTATCGACCGCCCGCCCGCAGACCAGCAAGCCCGCAAACCCGCCCGGGCACCGCTGCCGACAGCCGACAACCGCCGCCATACATACCACACGGTACACAGTAGTACACACGTCACACTACCGGCCCATATTCAGGAACTTTTCGGAACAATTTTTTTAATGCTTACAATTTTCCAATCGATTCCGAATTATCTGAAAGTTGCTAGGAGACCACTCCCGTGGATTTTTTGCGTAATTTACCCTTTATAGTAATTTTTTCGCTTTTCGGAAAAACTCATATAAGTAGGTCTCACAGAAATCATTGTCTCCCCTACTCATGGTTAAAAATGTGATCTAAACGGTGTAAGAAAGAAAAAACAATATGCTTTATATTCAAATCTAAAAGTTTACCACAACATAATTAAAATGACCTTTATGAAACCAAAGTTTTTGACTGTAATTTGAAAAAAAAAATTTAACTTTGGGAATTATTTATTAATTATTTTTGCATAAAACGACACAAAAATGAGTTAACGTTTATAATACATTTTCCCAACAAAATAAGTTTGTGTTTTTTTCTTCTCGTTATTGGTAAGCGTAGTTAGAAAAAAACGTAAGGTGAGCCATTTTAAAACTTTTTAAAGTTTGAATTTAAAAAAATTATATTTTAATTTTGAATTACAAAATTTAAAAGCATATTTTATTTCCTATAAAAACAGTTTTTAGTTTTCGAATGCGTTCAGAAACATTTATTTTGTAATGGATTTTATTGCAAAGTGAACATATTTTGACCTTCCGACAATATAGTTAACGGTAGATTTGTATAGAAATATCAATAATTATTGACAGTAGGTATCTAAAAAAATGGCTTCTACAATAATAAATAATTCGAATGTTTGAACACCCTGCTGTAAGGGGTGGTTGGGGTGGGAGGGTGGTTTCTTGGAATTTGATACTGTTTCATTAAAGGAATTCCTATTAAATTGTCGTCAGAATCAAAGGAATTGTATCATTGTTCTGTACTGTTATCTGCTAACTAGTAATAATGAATTCTCAGTAAAATCCGTTTTTGTAATTTTAGTTACTCACCTTTTTTATGTCAATACCTCATAGGAGTTCCAGCTGCTTCCTTCTGGAGCTAGTGAGACTATGGCATCCCCAATTGGGGTACGTTGTGAGGCTGAAGGTAGTGGGGAGGGAAAGAAGATGATGAAGAGGAAGGTGGGAAAGTACTTGACTTATTCAGTTCTGGTCACCAAACACGGTTATATCCATTTCAAACAACGTTTCAATTCTGAACGGTGGTCTTACACCAGGGCGATACTGAGAGAATCTTCCACTCTTGAACGCGCCGCAAATATACTATATAATATTTTAAATTAATGAATTGTAAAATAACACAAATGAATCTAATAAAATTTATTTGCCCACGCCGGGATTCGATCTCGCGACCTTCGGATTGCGAGTTAAGAGCCTTAACCCTCTACCACGGAGGCCGTCATATTGTTTTAAAATGATAAATACATAATTAGTGAAATAAGTATCTATTAGGATTAGTGGTCAGGCGGATTAAACGTAGTATATCCTAGTGAGACAGGCATCGAAAAACCTAATTTAAGCATACTTTATATAGATAGATAAATAAATAAAAAGTTTTAAATGTTTTTATTAAAATTTTAAAATGTCGATAGTTTTTTTCTCGTCTGTAACACATATTTTTTCACTAGCAGGTAAGTTGTGAATTTTCTTCGCGTAATGATTTTTTATTGATAAATTCCTGCGCTCAAAGCCCACGAGACTTGATTATTCGAGACAAACCACTATCTTGAAGAGGGTACTGATAGTGAACTAAAGTATACACTACACAACTAATGACAATCAAAGCAATAGCTGCGCGATGCGATAGTGAAGAGTTATCACTCGAACACCCCCACCTCTGGAAAAGTTTGCAGAATATCCCGAAAAGTGTGCCTGCGGATAGTGTAAATCAGGTATAACATTTTAAATAAATAAAAATGTTTACATTTCCAATTTTCTTCACAAAATATCACACTGTGAAGGTTAAATCTAACAGTAAATACTGCTATTTTTAACCTTTTATCATTTTTAGAATCCATTCTAGAATGAATTCCAATTTAGAATGAATTATAATTCTACATCCATACCATAGGTTCTTAACGTAGGCGATAACGCCCCCTTGTGGACGTTTGAGACTTTCAGGGGGGCAGTAGAATACCCACAGAAAATAAATGGGCGTTGAGATGGCACTGTTAGGGCGAGAGCAGGTAAAAAAATATGGTCTAAAAGGAAAAAAATTACGTGTTATTAAGAATTAAATCTATATTATGTATACAAGTAGGAAGGAGGTAACAACCGGGTACTTCAAATACAAACGAATTGGTTTTTTAATCGAATTATTGATTCCGTGATAATTGAGCCCCCTCCCTCCCATAAAAAAGTTGTGGTAAATATAATCGTGCAATAGTTTCAGATTCGTGACAGATGGTAAGTAAAAAAAATGGGGGGCGCTGCAAAAAAAATTAGCTCAAAGCGGGCGGTGGGCAAAATAAGATTGAGAACCTGTGATCTAGAATAATCTAGACCATCTTTTTCCCCAAGGGCATCCAGTAATTGAAATATTACCGCCTCCGTAAACCCCACGACATTTCTCTCCCGTGAATAAAATATAATGTCTGTGAATTCATACATAATAATACCATTTCATCCCCATTTCCCTTCAATCATAATATATTCCATCGTAAAATAATTCAATTTATTCCGTCGAAAAACTTTTACAGCAGAATATTACGCCCACGAAATCCCAGCGATATTTCTCGTCTGCTTGGTATTTATGATAACTTAACGTATTTCCATCTCATACAACGTCCCATTATAATATTGTGGTACTTACATTCCAACGCGAATTCAGCCAATGAAGGTATTTTTATTTTTCAGTCGTCTTTCAAAATTCTGCAATAGCGCGTATTCAGTTGCAAACATTCTATTTAATTTCTTTATTAATGTTTTTATTAAACATTGATTTGTTTTGAAGAGTTTTATTTGTTATTTAATTTTTATTTGTCTACTACCGGTTTCTACACATTCGTGTCATTCACTAGCAATATTAAAACTAACTTAACATTTATACAAGTACAGAAATTATTAGATTTTATTAGGTGAGGATGGTAGGAGAGGTGGTTTTGGGGGAGGGGGAAAACGGTAGGAGGAGTCAACATAACAAGGCAACATTGTCAATAATGGTAATTTACAGAGTGCTGTTATTTTTTTTAAATACTTATTGATTTTTTAAAAATTATGTAAAGTAAGATAAACATAGCCGGGTTATGAATAACCTGACAATAGATAAGTTTTTAGATTTTCACGGCCAAAAGCATTTTCGTTGTTAGTTTTTGGGGTTTTATGCCGTGTTGCGCTACCTCCTTCTATAGCCGACGTTTCGGACAGCGTTGCAGTGTCCATCATCAGGGCAGATCCGGTAGATCCGACGATGACCTGACAATATTTGAAAATCTACTACCACCACAAGCGGAAAATGTTGCTTGTGTCATGCATGATGGAGGTCTTGGCCAGCCGGGGACATAAACTCATGGCGCTTGGGTGGAAACCAGACGGGATCCAAATTCAGCTACTGATCGATCTTACTTAACCAAGTAGGTTTTTAAATTGTAGTAGGTACAATTTAAAAAGAAAATAGTTTAAGGAAAATATATGACGCGGTAGTTCTAATGGTAGAAGGACCCGAGGATTCCTTAGAAATAAGTGAATTATATGAGTCAGGTCATGGTTAGAGTCAAATTAACAGAAGAGTTTGTATGAGACGATTATCTATATGAATGTGAATGAAGCAAGGAATGTGTGACGAGACAGAGTTTTATGGTGTTACATCCCCGCTGCCTATCCCTGCGAGAAACATCTTCAGCCTTACTAATAAGCATTTAACGCAACTGATTTACTCAGCAAGGTGTGGTTACCATACAGGTAAACGGTGGTTTTAAGGCCACGGTGTGTAACTCGATTGTTTAAGATGTTTATTAGTACCTAAGGTTAAGTATTAAAAAATATTTAAAGTGTTTCAGGCCTTTGATGTATAAAGAAGAAAACCACTGAATCTGTGAATGAACCAAGAATCTGTGAAAGCCAGGAATAAGGAAACATATTATGTAAAATATTTATGCATTGTTTGTGTGAAAACGGTAAATGGGGTAAAAGGGGAGTTCTTTTTATAATAATAATAATATCTTTATTTGGAAAACAAACAGCTTTACAAAGATACATAAAAAAGAAAAAGTGTTAAAATAAAACAGTAAGCCTAAAGACATGTTTTCGCTGATATATTTTTTTTTTTTTTTAGTAGCTAGTCAAGAAAAACATAAAGAAAAACTAAGAAAAAAATATAGTTAAGAGAAGTTAAAATAAAACATAAAGAAAAAACTAAGAAAAAAATATTTAAGAGAAGCTAAATACTTAAATATGCATGAAAAGAATATAGAAGAACAATAAACGGTAAGCTTATGATCTTGTAGGAGTATAAGGATTATATGCATGTAATTAGGGAATATGTAAATATATTGCAAATTAGGAAAAGAAATCTGATTAATAATATAATAAATATAAATATGGATGTTAAGGGGTGTGTTGTGATGCATTACATTTATCTAATAGTGTTGCTTTGAATTTGTTGTAAGTCATATTGAAGATGTCTATATATAGGAGGTGTGTGTTATGATAATGGCAGGCTCGATGGATGAATTCATTTTGTAAGTAGTTGGTATTGGAGCGGCTGTTATAAAAAAGGGATACGTTTCTACTATTACCACCAGGTACTCTAATATCTGTTTTTATTTTTACTAAGGCAATAACGCTTGCCTAACATACGTAAAACTATACCAGTTGTACAACTATTGTTATGTAAGAAAAGCACGGTAACTTTGTGTAAAAGCTTTCTTTGTTGGCAATTTCTAGAAAGGAAACCGATACAATGTCGAATTGAACATATAATGTTAGTAAATAATGTGAGATGCGATAATTGTCATTAAAAACCCAACGCAATTTCGTAATATCCAATCGGAGACCTTCCAGTAAGCGAGTTTTTTTGAAGGGTCATAAAAACCAATCGGCGTTTATTATTATTTATCCGACTTTGTTGTTTTTATTAGTCGTTTTGTGAATAAAAATTCCGATGCCAACAAAATCTATTATTTCAGTCTTACAGAATAGTTCAGCCTTGAAAATCTCCTATCGGGAAAACAGCCTTTCTATCTACATAATACCTTCTGTATTCTCGATGTCCTTCTCGTGTTTTTATGTAACCCCAAAGATTCTACTAGAGACCTTTTTCTGAATATTTAAGGAACGAATTTGAGCGAATTCTGAACCAGCGGAAAAGTGTTTGATTCATTTCCCTAAGCGAGTTATTTTTTGTTTAAGTTATATATTTTTTATTTAGAGATTATTCTGGATGAATGCCCCCCTCCCTATTATTATTACGTTTCTCTCAGTTTACCTAAATTATTTATATTTTTTTGTCTTGACGAACTGCGTTGGAGAATGTTAGTAATGAGTAATGAAGAATAAATAAAATAACTCCAATAGGGCTGGGAGGATAGTGCAATCCCGGTCTGTCATATTACATGAGATATAATATACAGGGTGTTAAGGGACGTACTTGACTTTATCCAGTGATTCCGGACATTATATGGAGTCAAAAATGCGAATGAAATTTTGGTCTTCGGTGACAATTTTGATGTTTTTTTGTACAAAAACATAAAAAAATAGTAGGTGTTAGACAGTTGGAGGCGGGGTGAGGGGTTGGTCGATTACTCGGCTGAGTGTCCAGTGTTGACATGGAAAAGAATTTTTTTGTTGGATTTAGAAGAAAAATAAATTAAAAAAAAATCATCAATAAAGTCACCGGAGAACCTCGGCATAAAACTGTAGATTTGCATTCAAATCAAATCCACACCGCCCGCTTGCCAGCCCACTCGTCCACCAAATACAGACATTCTCATTTATATATTATACATTTCAACCAATTTACACAAAACCTTGACAAATTATATATCTACCCAAACCTTTCTCATGAATCACTCTATCTATTGGTGAAAACCGCATGAAAAACCGTTCAGTAGTTTTTGAGTTTATCGCTAACAGACAGGCAGACGCGGCGGGGCTTTAATTTATAAAATGTAGCGATGTATGAAATAAATTAGCATTGAAAAACCATCTTTCATCTCTCGTTTGGTGGTTAGGACGCATCATTGAAATCGATAACATCTTTGAAGGTCTTTTCGTTAGCTTTCAGCATCTTTCAGTCTAAGACACATCCGCCCACCTTTGTGTGACATTTGTGGGGTTGCATAATACACCCTCAGTATTCAGCGCAGTGATCCGGGCGGGTGGGACGAGGGCGTGAGGGGGGTGAAGGTAGGAGTGTTCGGTTGCGTAGGTCGCGGCCTTCACCCCCCACACTGCCACGAGCCGGGGGACTGCGGGGGCGGTATTTGGGGTAGTGGGAGACACGGGGTTGGTATGCGGCAAAACTTAGCCAATTTTCAGCTAAGTGTTTAGCACTTTTTACAAGTTATGCTTTTTTATATTAGATACACACAGTAGGCCCTGAGGAAAATAATTTCCCTCAGGACCTGTCATCTTAGGGCAGCGGTTGGGGAACTTTTTTAACCATTACCCCAACATATTTTTGCGTAAGTCGATATTACCCCTTCCGCCCATTTTGAAAAGAAGAAGAAGAAAAAATCAGATTTTCAGGTTTCCCTTTCAGTTTTTGGAGAAATGATGTTGCTTCATGTTTGATACAATTACTTCAAAATTGGGACTTTTTGATGTGTTGAATACAGTCTTCGGCGTTTAATCGATTTCTGTTCTTCGTTTTTAGGTTCATTAGAGTGGAAAAGCCTGAATTGATTAAGTTTGTAAAAAAACTAACACTTTATTAAATAGCAAACTAGAAAAATTTCTTTATTACCCAAAAAAAAGCATTTTTACCCCATTTGGAGCAATATACGCCTGTTCCCCGACTGCTGTCTTAGGGGATACTGTGTGAACGTTTTTTTTTAAGGGAAGAAAGGTGAGAAAGTTCTGGGAAGGAAATAGGTATGAGGGGTGGGTAGAAATCTGGGGTTCAGTGTGTCCAGGAGTGACGGACGTATGAATCCATCCCTCCAACCACGGTGCAAGGCGATCGGTCGAGAGGATAAAAGACCTCCCTTAACCAGTCTCTCTCGATCCTGCCTACCACATGGCATCGGCCGCCAAGACTTGGACAAAACTCATCCCACGAACCCGGGCATCCCTGCTATGTCACCAAACGTAGCAAACTACTACATATTTTGGGAGGAGGGTATGCTACTTTTGGTGACTTAGCAGGGGTGTTTGGGTTCATGGGGAGAGCTTTGTTCGGGTCTTGGCGGCGGATGCATCTGCCCACCAGCTGCATGGCAGGCCGGATCGAGAGAGTTCGACCACCACAACAAGTGCCTAGCATGGTGGTCGAAAACCCCCTAATTTATGTAATAAAAAATTCAATGAATAAATAAAAATTTTAAAAAAAAGAGTGGTTGAGGGAGTCCCTTTGACTTCTCCAGCTGTACTCTCTCATAACAACGCCTTACACCGCAGTGAGAGGGATGGATTCATACGTCCGTCACACCTGCAAACACTGACCCCCAGATTCCTACCCACCCCTCATACCTATTTCCTTCCCAGAACTTCCTCTCCTTTCTTTCCTTAAAAAAAAAACCCTCCACACAGTATCCCCAAGATGACAGGTTAATTATTTTCTTCACGGCCTCCTTCATGTGTGGAGCTCTTTTCATTCCCAAAACTTCCTTTCCTAAAATGACCCTCCACACAACATCCCCAAAGATGACATAAGGCCCTGAGGGGAATTGTTTTCCTCGGAGCCATCTGTATGGAGCTAATGGGAAAATATGTATATTTAACCAATTTTTCATCACTCAATGACTTTTCAAAGGAGGTGTTGAAGTTGCAAGACTCTGTGATAACCGGTCACTATTCAACATGTAGCTAGCTCCCTTAGCCGCAGAGAGCTTTTATAATTGAAATAGAAATTGGATCTATAAACGTTTATTAATACATTATAATTAAACAAAGGCGTTTTGTGGGGCGTGGGCAATTTACTAACGAAAACGGAACCTGTCTCTTGAATATTTGATGAATTGGCGCTTGGACTGTCGAGTTCAACATCCTATAAATTCTCTTAGAAGTAGAATGATGTAAAATCCACTCGAATATAAATGATTTCCGAAAATTAGCGTTTTATATAACTTCAAAGGAAAGACGAACAGTTTACGGTTTATCAACAAAATATAGAAATTTATTGTAATGAAACCACTGAAAATGTTCGTTACAATGAAAAAAATAAATCAAATGCACCAGCTGAAGTCCCCGGCGATGCCCGGACTTTACACAGAGTGTTAGAAATCAAATGTAGACACCTTCCTTTGCATACATCAAATCCACACTGCCCGCTTGCCAGCCCGCTCGTCCACCACATAAAGACATTCTCCTTTATATGTTTTAACCAGTTCACACAAAACCTTGACTAATTATATACCTAAACCTTCCTCATGAATCACTTTATCAATTGGTGATAACCGTATGATAATACGTTCAGTAGTTTTGAGTTTATCGCGAACAGACAGACAGACAGACGCGGCGGAAGACTTTAATTTATAATATGTGGAGATTTCTACAATCTAACTTCTAACTACTTCCGAAGATAAACTCGGAGCGCTTAAAAAAGAAGTCTGCTGCTATCTGAGAGCGCTCTCAACTTTTTCTAATGTTTTTTACCGCTGAAATTTTTTTAATGCTGAAAGTGCGCGCTTCTTCAACATAGTTTTTTTTTTGTTTTTTAATTTTAACTAATTTAGTATAAAAAAATGATTATTATTTCGATATGTACATTTCAAAAATACAACAAATAAACTTTTCCATGCAAATTCCTCGATAAGTTAAAAAATAACGCCTAGTTCGAATATTTAATTTGTGAAAAATCATCTTCTTTCAAGAATTTCGACTAATTTAGTAATTAATCTACTCATATTAACACCGTTTGACATTATTCAATTTAACCCATTTTTCCATTCAGACATCTTGGTTTAAACGATCGCAACGCCCTCCATTTTTCTCTACTTTTTGTTGACAGACTGTACGTACTTCATGGCTTCGGCTATATTTTCTCAGAGGCTCAAAATATTTCCAATTAAATGTAATATTTCTGAACGTATACGAAAACTAAAAACTATTTTTAAAATGTGATTGAATACGCTTTCAAATTTTATAATTGAAAATAAATATATGTATATAATTTTATGAAAATATTTTTTTTTATTGCAAACATAAAAAAAGTTTTAAAAATGGCTAACCTTACGTTTTTTCTAACTAAAATGAATGATGACGAAACAAAGTAAAAACACATACATATTTTATTAGGCAAATCTATTATAAACTTTATCATCAATTAACGAAAATTTATTTTCAAATTGCGTTCAAAAACTTGGATTTCATAAAGTTGTAAATTTTAACTATTTTGTTGTTGACTTTTAGATTTGAATACAACGCGTGGTGTTTTCTCTTTCTAACACCGTTTAGATCACATTTCTTACTACGATAGTAATGGAATCACAACGATTCCTGATATGAGCTGTTCCGAAAAGCGATCGAATTAGCCTGAGGGGTTAAAAACTTACACAGAACGCAGTTCCGCAGAACCAACGGCGCGCAGAGTTCTGAGGAAACATATGGTTTCCTCCTTCACCGCACACGTCACGACTCTATTTTATTGAACACATTTATTTGAACGACTCTAGACCCTCCAATGTCCATGCATACGGGGTTAGAAAGCAGTATGCCAGTACTTATATTAACATAATACACAAGAATAATAAATGTGGCAGCCCGTGCAATAATTCTTCTGAAATCTATAGAGAAAAATATGTACAAATAAAAGTGTAAATAAAAAGAAAAATAAAAGCTGCGCTAATGAACATTTTTTAGAATAAGAAATAAAGATCTGTCTTGGAGGAACGATACAAAACGTGCCGAGCCGAAAATAAGTGAATCGCGCGAAGTTCCCGGTATTAAATCGCAGCCAATTTTTACTTTTTCCGACTCATGGATTGGTGCCATACAAAATATTAGTGTACGAGCTTTTTCTTTGATTCTCGTTAAAACGAGTCAGTTTTCAATTTGAGTTTTCTGTATAATTTTGCACATTTTTGCATTGTTTTCTCTTTCAATTTAAATATTTCATTTAATTAAATGAAGACAATATTAGTGAAACTCAATCGAAAATCTGGAGACAGAAAAATCAGAAAAAGATATTGGCACCTCTGGGACTCGAACCCAGGACCTTTTGCGTACGTGGCAAGTGCTCTACCAACCACCAACATTTTCTTCATTTTCTTAACGCACATATTATTGACTGCTATCTTTATAAATGATTGCAACTCGAACTAAATGCTATCTAGATAGTTCTTAGTCGAAGTATGATACAGTTAAAAGTGACCGAATTGAATAAAGACAGCTTAGCTCAGTTCGTAGAGCACTTGCCATGTAAGCGACGGGTCCTGGATTCGAGTCCCAGTGGAGCCAATATCCTTTTCTGATTTTTCTGTCTCCAGATTTTCGATTGTGTTTCGCTAAAATTGTCTTCATTTAATTAAATATTATAATTTGAGATTTTACTCATAAAGTTAAAAACAAAAATTTAATATTTCAGTCTGAAAATAATTTTTCACACCATAGTCACCAAAAAAAGAAAACGATTGTATATTAAAATGTTATAATTTTAATTAATAAGTAATAACATTTATTTGAAAGCTAGATCATATTTGATATATTTGCCAATGACGTTATATGTAGTTTTCCCTAAAATCTGAACCTTTTCACCGTTAGCGACGACTGTTAATACAAATTTTAATTTTGAAGTGAGAACTTCTTTAGCACCGTTGTTATTTCGAAACGGAAAAGCGTCACTGAAAAGCCTGCGATAGACTGGTTTAGATTAATCGGTCTCCTCTTTGTGCGGAGCTTCGTAGCCTCCCCACTCTTGTCTGTTGTCTACTTTAATTTTCTGAAGGTTTCACTTCTACCGCGTGTGAACTGCGCACTTGTAATTTTTTTTTCACATAGCATATTGTGAAGGCTGTTTTTTAAATGTATTTTAACTTTTAACCATCTTTCAGTTATTATAATGGTTTATGTCGTGTTTTTTGGATGTCTATGGCCACCTCCTTCTTTAGGCAACGTTTCGAACAGCATTACAGTGTCAATCATCAGTGCGTTATACATCTGTCATGATGAAGGACACTATAATGATGGACACTATGAACCACAACACGGCCATGTGCCTAGCATGGCGGCCGAAAAATCCCCAATTTATGTAATAAAAAATTCAATGAAAACAAAAAAATGTTGTCCGAAACGTTGTCTAAAGAAGGAGGTAGCGCAACACGGCATAATATCCCAATATATCATACTTTTGGCCGCGAAAATATCAAATCATCTTTCAGTAATTTGAAAGATTGATAAAGTAATTCAAATAAATAAAAAGTAAAATTATGAGTTTTTTCATATTAGCTACATAATGAGGCAAATAATACCCCTTATCATCATCATCTTTGGGGATGCTGTGGAGAAGGTCTTTTTAGGGAAAGGAAGGAGAGGAAATTCTCGAAAGGAAAAGGTTTTAGGGGTGAGTAGGAACTGTGGCTCAGTGTGTCCAGAAGTGAAGAATGTATTAATCCCTCCCGCTGAGCTGAGAAAAGGTTTCCTTCAACCATTCTCTCCCTATCCGGCCTTGTTGGTGGGCAGACGCATCCGCCGCTAAAATCCGAAAAAATCTCCCCTCATTAACCCGGGCAGCCCTACTAAGTCACCAAACGTAGCGAACCACTTGGGGTGACCTACCGCAGGGTAACTACTTTCTTGATAGCGTTTGATGTTTTCGTGTCAACGCTTTCCTTTATTCAGGTGATTTATTGAAATAATAGCATGTTTTTTTTATTTTATACATCCAAGCGTACATGTGTTTATTTTACCTCGAAAAATCTTAAACACTAAATAATGAATCATGGCGTATTGGGACCACCCCTTGTCTACCCATCTTCCCCAATTTCCCACCCGATTTTCCATTGAGCTGCGCGGCTTGATAATCGCCTAGCGCGAACGGCCTGAGCTTAGTTAGAATCCGCGCATTTTCCGACCCGTGTTCGGAGTTCGTTCAATCCGTTCATTCCGTTTATTCCGTTCACGTTGTCTCGGGTCTTGGTAGTCGGTCCCTCCGCGCCTCTCGACTCCTCAGTCCTCGCTCCTCCAGTTGTTCAGTCGCCCTCGCTCTGAGTGGACGTGTCGTTCATTTCCGTGCATCGTTTGTGAATCGAGAACAGTGTCTTCTGACAAATCGATAAAAATATTTTATGCTTTGTGAAAGTGTGTCGAATTGAAAGAATACAAAAGTGAATTATTTTATATTATGGATTTAGTGACAATGCTCGAGTTTTGCCTGACAGCTGACCTAAGCTATTTAAAGTGATTTTTTAGTTTATTTAGCCACCATAGTTGCTGAGTTTATTTTTCAACGTAAATTGGTAAGGAACATCAAACTGTTTTTAAAAATAAGCTTTTATGAGTTTTTATAATAGAATTAGTTTTATTTTATCAAAATATCTTTAGTAACTAATGGTTTTATATTCTTTTGACAGCAGTATTACGTAATAATTAGTATATTATATATTCTTCGTATGTCAAAGCCAAAGCCTTAGCAAACTGGTTTGATAGATTTTTTCTATTAGACTTATCTTTGCGTAATATTTACACAATATTATTAATTTTTAACGTTTGGCATTATCAAAATATTATTATTTTGATTTTTTCCTGAAGACGTATTGATGCTGACATCAACATTTAGTCTTTTTCAACTTGAATACCTTAGGTAGTATCTACTATTTTTGATATGAAAACTTTTTTAGCACCGTTGTGATTTGAAACTCGATGAAACGAAAAATAGCGACATTAAAAAGAGACAAACAGATACATCTATAGCATTTAGCCTGCGAGAGAATGATAAGAATAAGAATATAATAGGTCTCCTCTTTGTGTGGTGCTTCTTAACCTATCGGTCTCCTCTTTGCGCGGTGCTTCGTAGTCTCCCCACTCTCGTCTACTTTAGTTTTCTGAAGGTCACATCTACCGCGTGTGAATTACACTCTGTTTTTTTTTTTATTTATATGAACATATTTTAGCTCGACTCTTTCGAATAACAATGTTCCATATGTCGCGGTAACGTCATGCGATAATGGCATATATAGTAAGCTGGTTTAGAGTTCATTATCGTTATGACGTTACTGCGACAGATAGAACCTTGTTTTTCCAAAGGGTTGAGCTTGTAAAAATGGAATTCTCCAAGCAAAAAATTAATCGTATTTATTAATTCAATAATTCAATTTAAGCTGTTCGAAATATTAGGTATATACATTTCATTAAAAAATATATTCTTTACATTCAATATCCATTTGTATTTTGGTGGTTCGAGCCGTGTTTCCTTTCTTCCTGCTTCGGCCAACGTTTCGGAAAACTTTTCTCTCTCCATTATCTGCTATGAAGCTTGATAAGCTCAACGCATTTTATTTTTTCCCATTATATCTTCATACATTTCAAAGGTAATTTTTTTACATAATTTCTAAATATACATAACATAACATAAGATACAATTGGTACCGCGGGAATGGGTACCGCCGCCCCGGGAACCTTTATTGGATAACCAACACCTCTGCCATAGGTCACCCCAAGTGGTTCGCTACGTTTGGTGATTTAGCAGGGGTGCCCGGGTTCATGGGGTGAGGTTTGTCTAGGTCTTGGCGGCGGACGACCGTGACAAACTGAACCCCAGTTTCCTACCTATCCCTTAAAACCTTTTCCTTCCAAGAACTCTCCTCTCCTTCATTTCCTTAAAAAAAAAAACCTCCACACAGCATCCCCAAATATGACATAGGCCCTGAGGGAAATTATTTTCCTCAGGGCCTTTTGTGTGGTGCTGATGTAAAAAAAAACAAAATACAAGTAATTAAAAAGTAAAAATAATACATATATGGCAAAAGTAGATAATGGGAACCCACTAAGAAACTGCCTGTGCGTGGGTAATATGAACAAAAGTGCTAAATTACATCAATAAGTATAGGTAGGTGTAAATTTTAAAATAATTAAAATAAAGTGACACGTATAAGTTTGTTTTTTTTTGTTAAAGTTTCAAGAAAGTAAATAAAATTAGTCTTGAAATTATAGTAGAATTGTATTGAAAAGTGAAGCATGAAGGGTGTTTCAAAATCTGCATCATTCTGCCATAATTTTAATTCTTTTATGTAAAGTGATATTTTATCTGTCATTTTAATGTGTTTTGGTAGGAGATTAAATAAAGTAAGATATTTACAATGTAATTCCAACACTCCTCGTTATATTAATAATAATAATATTATTGTTAATTGAAATAGCATATTTGTTCCCTGAATTTGACACTGATTAGACGGATTCAATAACCAGCTGAATAAATATTATAATTTTTGGAATTTACACTTCATATCAACAATTACTACAAGAAATTTACTTAAACAAAATAGGTTATTAGGTTTTTAGTTTAAATAAACTAAATAATTCATACGATTGAAACGAAACTTCGCAAATGTCAAATACATACAAAAAATTGGGGGCAAATGAACTTCGATTGAATAAAATAGAATTTTAATGTAACCTTTACCATCTCTTTCAACGTTATTAGTTGTTTCTTGAAGTAATTAATTTGAAACGTGATGTAAATTCCAAAATTTGTACCTAATATAAGTGCGGCGGCTTATTGAACATTTACCCAGAATATTGGATCCAAGTAATTTTGTTTATTTGTTGGGTTATTTCATAATATTTTCAACAACATTACATTACGTCACGATGATAATCATTAGATACTATATACACATACATACAATGATAGCTACGAATTTTCGGAAATAATTATATTAATTATATGTTTTCGCCAACAATAAATAATAATTATTATTGTGTGGGATTATTAGTATGATGTCACCCTGTGTTGGTAGTACGTAATAGTCATCGTAAGTATTTAATCACATAAATTTACAATATATACAAATAATAATAATATATATTGTCCAAGTACTATTGTAGCCCGGCGATAAGGCTTATCGTAGTCGGTATGCGTACTTGTTGTGAGCGTAGGTGTGTCCCAAGGAAATAATAATAATAATAAATTTTTATTTTTAATTATTATGCCCGGCTTCCCGCAATTTTACCGATTTATTACATATTTTCCAAATAATGTAAGTTTTAAAACTCTTAAAAAATATACGTTATTCTTAAAGATAATATCTATAGTAGGTATATTGCCCATGCCGAAACGGAAATTATGTGAAATTCCCTTGATAGAAAACAACGCAAAGTATGTTTCGAAAATTATTTTAAACACGTTTCTTTCTGTTATTTTACAAGTTATGTATATATGAAAAAATCACAGTTTTTCTTTAAATTCTATTTTAGACAATCAGATTTTTGCTCTATTTTAAACGAGTCGTGTTTTACTAAACATTTTCACAATTTTCGCTTAAATATTACTTTTGATGACTTTCAAAAGGATGTTGAAGTTGCATGATTCCGAGTTGTCCGGTCACCATCCTAAGTATGGGTTGTTCATTTCAATTCTAATCGCACAAATTACCTTACGTTATTTAAAAAAAATAATAATATTAGCACAGCTTTGTAAATTGGAAAAGAGTGCTAAGTAGATAGATGGTCACTATTGATTGTTGACGGCGAAAATAAACATTCCACGCGTCCACAAAGAGAAGTTTAAATGTAATGTTTCTAACTAACATCACGCCGTTTCTCCGCAAGGGTAGGCAGAGAGGGCGGACCGCCAAACAACTCGGTCTTGGCACACACTCCTTGCCTCGTTCACATTCATACATGCTCTTCTATTATTTCTGACTCTTGACATGGCCCGACACAAGTAATTAATGGATGTCCCTTGCATTCTTTGCGGATCTCCACATTTCTCACACGATCATACATGGTTATACCACACATATACCTCCGTGATCTTATTTTTACTGCATTCAGTCTACTTTCATCGTTCCTCTGCTATTTCCATGCCTCACTGCCATACATACGGCTAGCTTCACTTCGTTTGTTGGCGCGAACAGCATTCAGTCCTCCATCGATGGAGTTACCAGCATTTACCCTTCTTTCAATATCTCTATCAGTCTTTCCATCTCTCCTAAACACACTTCCCAAATACGCAAACCTGCTCCAAGTGTAATATATCAAATTTAAGACAATCGAAAGATACTAGGAAGGAAAATATTGTCTTGTATTATTTGATATGAATAGTTAACAACTTGAAATTTTCTATTTTAGTAGTTATGTTAGTTTTTAAGTTACGAGTGTTAGTATTTTATAGAGATTTATTTATTTATTTATTTATTTACGCCTATTTAGGCTTTTACATAAGTATATATAACAACATTTACAAAAATTCTACTCATAAATACAGTTCAGGAAACAACTGTTTAAAATACTTGCACAAAAATAAATATAAAATAAAAATATTATTGAATTGATCCACACAGTATGTAGGTACAAAATATAAGAAATCCAAAATAGTTTATTACAAAATATAGAAATCCAAAAATACTGTTAATGTTTTAGACAATTTAAATAGATTTATAAAAATATTCCCCTATTTGATGAAAAAAACTTCAATAGGGTATGCTTATATGTTAAAATTGATGTACTAAATATATCAACAACATCGGAGTATTTGTTTCCTAGCTGTTGAATCCGTCGCATAGGAGTGTAATATTGTGATATTGATGTGGAATTGCTACAATAATATGGTAGGTACTGTCTTGTTACTGACCTGCCTGGAGTATGAAAAGAGATTGCATATAATAAATCAGGGGTATCAAACATTGAATTAATGATTTTATACAAACAGGTTAAATCGGAAATGATTCTACGATCAGATAATTTTATTAAATTTAATGAACAAAGTACGTTATCGTAATTTAGGCATTCACTAGGAATGCCCATTTTAAAATTTACATATCTTAAAAATTTATTTTGGATTCTTTCGATGGTATGTGAATGAACCTCATAATTTGGGGACCAAACCGTGGAATTGTATTCTATATGACTCCTTACTAGTGACATATATAATGTTTTTACAGTATTGACATTATTGAAATCACTAGATATCCTTAAAATAAATCCCAACATTTTCAAAGCTTTATTGGTTATAATTTCTATATGATTGATAAAGTTGAGTTTCGTGTCAAACCAAATACCTAAGTCATTAATTTCCGTGACAGATACTAACGACATATTGTTAATGGAATAATCGAAAAATATTGGATTCTTTACTCGATAAAACCTCATAATTTGACATTTGGTTACGTTAAGTTGCAAGCGGTTATCATGACACCATATAATAAATCTCAACAAGTTATTTGACAAAATATGGCAATCATTAATGTTTCTAATTGCTTTGAATAATTTCAGGTCATCTGCAAACATTAATACTTGAACATCATTGAAAATATATAACACATCATTAACAAATAATAAAAAAAGGATTGGACCTAAATGTGACCCCTGGGGAACACCACTCGTAGCAGTGAATTTGTATGAAAATATACCATCAATTTTAACAGCCAGTAATCTTTTATACCACAAATAGTGATTTTGCCTAATACCGAATATTCGACAGGGCTCTCGGCCGAAGCGCCGAACATTCGGCGACCGAATATTCGGCGTCAGTTTTCATGTAAAAATCAATTACATTACATTTCGCGAATGAAATTGATTTTTACATTACGTAGATCAGATTACGTTCGCTAGATCGGACAACAGACCCTTACAGGTGGTGGTTAGCAAACGCAAAATAGTATCCAAGCCTAGCAGATTTTGCTAAGATTTATTTATGATCTCCCGGTGGCAGTGTATATAGTGAGGAAAAGCGCTAACATTTGCTATCAACAAATGCTGAAAAAAAAATTTCATTCATCATTACTTACCACTGAAAGAATTTAAGTATTAAATAAATATGCTGATTTTTTGATAAAATATTTTTTTTGTATGTAATATTTTATTTATTATGTGTTTTTTTTTTTCAAAATTTGGTAATTTGGTTTCCGAATAGTAAAAAAAGTAGCCGAATAGGCCGAATGCCGAATAGTAGCCGAACGTGGCATCTCTATTTTACGCCATTATTTTTATGTCTATTACTCTAGCTTTTTGGTTTTTACCTGTGTGTGGGTAGGTACCAGTACTCCATTGTGGACGGCAAGCTTCGCTTTTTTGGACAATGCTATTGCTGTATTATTTGTGTCAAAGAATGGCCTTTCTTCCTAATTTTCGTATTTTGGCACGAGCATTTCCAAGAGTTTCTTGCGCGCCAGTTCGACGGATTCGCATTCCCGGTATGTCCGGGTTCATTTAATCAAATGAAGCCATTCACACGGCTTCCCAAATAGGCTTCCTCGCATTGGTTATTATTATTGCGCCGAGTTCCCACATTCCTCCGCGAGGAATTCGACAGCATCTCGAGAATCCCAAGTGGAAATTGGCTCGATCCCAAGCGGTTATTCAAATTATTAATGCTGATTTTTTTTACGTCAATCACGATTCTATCCAATAATCTTTTTAATAAATAAAAATTAATGTTTCTTTGTTTGTCCCGTACGCGTTCCTAAACCATTCATCCGATTGCGAGGAAAACTTTGGTGATTTGTGGTGCGATGTGATTGAAACCGCGAAGGTTTCTATATATATATAATGGTGAGCTCTGGCATTATAAAATTATTTAAGTTCTTTAGTATCTGTTGTGATTTGAAACTTGTTGACACGTAAAATAGCGACACTAAAAAGAGACATACACATACATCTATAGGATTTAGCCTGCGCGAGAATGAGATAGTATAATCGGTCTCCTCTTTGTGCGGTGCTTAGTAGTCTCCCCACTCTTTTCTTCTTTAGTTTTCTGAAGGTTTCACTTCTACCGCGTGTGAATTGGACACTCTGATTTTTTTCCTATACCATTCATCAGATTGCTATGAAACTTTTGTGATTTGTTGTGCACACGCCCGCCAAGGTTTTTATATATAATGGTGAGCTCTGGGGTTATGAAATTTGTAAAAAACTTTACAATAAGCGACGCGCGAATATTTCTTATAGTTTAGCGGGAGGGGGTGGGGAACAAACGAGAGGATGAAAAGGGAAAGATGCGCGAGGGGGAGAAAGAGGGAGAAAGTGGAAGGGATTGCATTGCAACGCATGCCGGATACTCGCTAGTATCTAATAAATAATTTATAAACCACGTAGATTATGTTATCATATACCGTTACCACAGACTACACGTGCCTTCGTTGTTCCTACACCATCTGTAAATATTACGATTGAACTTGCATTGTTTTATTTGCAAATTGACTATATCTTATCTATATCGACCTTTGCACACTCAACGGGGATGGTGGAGTCACACACATAAATACATATATAGGATTTAGCCTGTGAGAGAATGAGATAGAATGAAACCTTACCGCATTGGTCGCTTTGATTATAAGCTCACCTTTAAAGGCTCCTATTGGTTGAGATTGTGTGGTTAATGGTTTCACTTTTGCCGCGTGTGAACTGCACTCGATTTGTTATGTACATTTTTTACACTGTTACGTCATTTCTAAGTTTCGTAGATGGTGCTTGAGGTGCTTATCACAAAAAATGGCTCTGTAATTTTTCAGTTTTGTTGTTTTTTGAAGTGAGTACTTTTTTAGCACCGTTATTGTGATTTGAAACTCGATGAAACTAAAAAGTGACACTAAAAATTAACACTAAAATATATAAACACATACATCTATAGGATTTAGCCTGCGAGAGAATGAGATACTACAATTGGTCTCCTCTTTGTGCGGTGCTTCGTAGTCTCCCCACTCTTGTCCACTTTAGTTTTCTGAAGATAACACTTCTGCCGCATGTGAATTGCACACTCAAATTTTTTTTATTTATTTGAAGTTTTTTGTTTTTTTTTTTGATAAAAAAAGGCCCTGAGGAAAATAATTGCCCTCAGGGCCTATTTCATCTCTGGGGATGCTGTGTGAAGGGGTTTTTTATGGAAAGGAAGGAGAGGAGAGTTCTAGGAAGGAAAAGGGTTTAAGGGATGGGTATCACCCCATTATCCCGGGCACCCCTGCTAAATCACCAAACTTAGCGAACCACTTGGGGTAACCAATGCCAGAGGTGTTGGTTATCCAATAAAGGTTCCCGGGGCGGCGGTACCCAATCCCGCCTCCCAAATTATATAATTAATATACTTCTCCACTTCACTTTCAATCAGGAAATATGTTAGATTTTGGTTATCACGTTTGTATTTCAGCGAGTTTGCGGTTTTAAGTATATTCTTTTAACGTGACATTTACACAGATAACAACAAAATTGTTTTTATTTTTATTATCGAAGATTTCCCCGTTTAATGAATTCCCCGCACGTGACGTGACTGCCTGACTGACTGTCGAGTCAAGCGGCAGGCCAGACGCCATGCATGACTGACAACATGACGTATCACCTGGCTTGAGTCCATTGCCATCGCTTGATTTACATCCATTTGATAAAATTGGGATTTTCGTGGAAAGATCCCGTCACAGTCCAAGAATTGGTTTAGTGTCGAATACGATAATTTTATTCGAAGCTCGCACGAGACTTTATTCTTTGGCCTTGACGGATTTGGTTTTTAATCAGTCGAGCATATTGTTTTGTAATTCTGAGTAGGTAGTTTTGGATTTTTTATTTATTTAAGCTATGCAAAATAATTCTATTTACAAAATATAATGGTTATGTTTGGTAAAGATATTGTATTTCTTAGTTCTCCTCACTAGGGGGTCCTGTGCCGAGACGGACCAAAGTTATATAATTATAGTTATTTCTATGTCGTTTTTAGTGTGTTCATTGGGGTGTTTTCGTTGACCTCTTTCAGCCATATTTTTATTCTTGATTTGTACTCATAATTTATTTTAAATTAGTTTTATGTCTGGGGGAAGAATCTTATAGAGTTTTGTTGCAAAATAAGTGTAGTTTCATTGTCCGAATGTGGTTTTATAACTTGGAATGTTTTTTATGTCATTTTTATTCGATCTAGTGTGATGGGTACGCGGTCTAGTAAAGGATTCAGTATTTTTTGAATAGCTTAAATAATATATTTTTGGTATATATTCGTTGTACATTTGGTACACGTCAAAGCTATTGAAAACTTCAATCGAAGGCATTCTAATAGATACTTTCAGTATGGTCTTTATGATTCTTTTTTGATTTGTATTCAGGTTTTGTAAGTATTTATGTGTAGTAGATCCCCGTCCTATAATTCTCTGCAAGACTTAAAATCACAGTAATAATTTATAATGCTTAGAATAATAGTTGATATAATATAATATTTTCTCCGTTTTGCATCTTCGCATGCCAGCGAATATGCATAAATAAACTTCATATGAAATTTATAATATTTACTCTACAAGACTTAAAATCACAGCAATAATTTATAAGGTAATGCTTAGAATAATAATTGTTATAATATGTTTTCCCCGATTTACAACTTCGCATGCAGCCAACCCGGCATTCCAATAAGTTCTTATTAAATTATAAGTTTTTTAAAGATAATATCTATACATTTGCTGAGCCGAAACGGTAATTATATGATAATTTCCTCAATAGAAAACATCCCAAAGTAAGTTCCGAAAATTAATAAAAACGCATTTTGTCCTGTTATTTAACATGTTATTATGGGTATGAAAAAAATCACAGTATTTAAATGCTACTTAAAACATTTGCCGAGAGATTATTGCTCTATTTTTATAGGATTTAAAAAAAAAATATTTTTACAATTTTTTCTTAATTATTATGGTCGTTTTTTTTTAAATTATTTTTCACGCTCCCTCCAAGATTCGTATTTACATAATCTCCCTTTCAAACCACTTTTTTGAACGCAGAGCCTTGAGTAAACTTTAAGCGTGGGATGTATTTTTCCAGCAATATGCACTTCCTGTAATAACTGTTAGGAATCCTTGGTAATTGATTGAAATTTTCCCCGTTCACCGACTCTACGCTGAACTCCGATGCCCCTTGGCATTACATTGAACGATTTGTTTATTCTGCGACTTGTGGACACTACCTACGGCCTACATGGATACAATAAAAAACATGAATAATTAAACACCTACATGTGGCCTTTTGGGTAGGTACCTTCTGTGCGAAGGCATAATATTGTACAATTCTACTGTAATTCTGAAAAAATCGTTGGTACTGTGTAAACATTTGTCTTTAGCTGTAACGAAGCATAAGCTACGCGTCTACGGCTAGAATTTTATTGCAGTCTGGCAATTAAACGAATTTCTCACGAGTGTTTGAATAGTGCAGCTGTGTTGCTAACATGCAGCATATTGCAGCATGCATAATCGTTGCATAAAATTTTCATGTGAATTTTTCCATTACCGCCATGCAACGCTGCAGTCAGTCGTTTGATCGTGCCAGGAGTCTCGATTGTCACTTTTTCACGATCGATAGATAATAATAGATAATCGTTATTCTAGTAATATAAACTAGCATTGTTAATTTGTCATTGGATTTCAGTCATAACGTGGTAAAAGTAATCGACCTTCATTCATTGTATCACAATGCTGACGGTGTTTTCATTTGTAACTACGTAGCAGCTGATCGGAATATTATATAACTTTAGTTTTAACGCTTAAAACTATATTATATTTTCTTTATCTTTTGAAAAATCAAGTGCTTGCAAGTCTACCAATGCGGACAGATGTGTCTTAAAGATTAGTTTGTCGGTCGTTAGTAAATTTGCTCCCTGATAGCAAAGAACAATTAAAGATAAAGGTAAGGCATGAAATCCGTATAAGATAAGACGCAAATAACTTTATTTTAACGTCCTATCTTTACAGGTGAACATTTTTATTGTTCTAAGAGTTCTGTCATCCTGTGTTTTCTGTTCATTTACTAGCCTTTATTTTTGGCATAATACAAACGCAAATAGTAGACAGCTTCTTGTCTTGATTTTACGTGTGTCGTGCAACCTTGAAACCTGTACTGATTAGCATACAGAAACACCAATACTGCGAACAACAGCAGTTATTTTGCGGATTATATAATAAAAATAAATTAGTTCTAGTCTTGACCTTCAATCTCCCCTCTGCCACGCTTTCCACGTTCATCGATTCAGCTGGTTTTAAATCAGCTAGGAGCAGCCCTCTGGTTTCTTGACGAAGTTTGTCCATCTTCCGATGTGATGTGGCCTTCCTATTTATTGCCTATTGCTTGTTACTTTTTTAACACACTTACGTATTAAATTATATC
The DNA here is from genome assembly GCA_917563855.2 of Limnephilus lunatus. Taxonomy (NCBI): domain Eukaryota; kingdom Metazoa; phylum Arthropoda; class Insecta; order Trichoptera; family Limnephilidae; genus Limnephilus; species Limnephilus lunatus. The sequence continues at coordinate 6,008,921 of OU830599.1, forward strand.
GTTTGCATATATTTGCTATCTTCTCCGTTTGTGAATACACATATAAAATGGATTATCTAAAACTGAAAAATTTATAACCTAATTTTGTTACTTTTCTACCTGGTGTCCCGTACTAGTTCTATGATACTAGTCAATTCCTAGAGTTCTTGCTTGGAGGAAATTTAGGTTCTTACGATGGATTTATTAACAAACCAAAGGTTTCAAGAAAATTGACCGTATTCGCAGTGTTAGGGCGACCACCGATACCTTTGCCACGTTACCCAAGGAATCGACAAGAGAAAGTCGTGCAATTCCGCTAGGTTTCCGCGGCCATTGTGAATCCAAAACATGAATAACATGACACCAAATGAATACAAACTCGCGATCTTGGAAAATTTTCAATATTGTGTCATATATTGGCTTATTTGCTTGTAACACATAGATAAGAAAAGAGATTGCTATCGTTTTGTCCACGTTTAAAATAGTGTTTGCAATGTTTATTGAAAAGATTCCAAGCTAAAGCACTTAACCTATTATTTATTGATACAGTTTTGTAATCTAAATGGCTTCAAAGCGATATGGGTTTTGCAGTTCAAACAATAATATTATAGTGAGCGCAAAATGCGCGTGGCAATTGAATCTTCGCATTACCTGACACTTTTATTTTATTTTATTAATGTACACAATTGACAGATGGGCATTAATATAACAATAACTTAAAAATACAAATTTTTTAATACCAACCCTCCAATAACTGTACTTAACAATATGTATAAATAAAACAATTATTATGTAGAACAACAACAACAACAAAATGAGAGATAATAAAGATTGCGTCAAGTGAAGTCAAGTCATAAAAAAAGATTCAAGAAATTTGTTAAAGTTCTAGGGGTCTTTGCTAACATATGTCCGGAATCATCCCACTACAACAGTGGATATATATACTAAATAGCACAAGAGGTTGGGAGAAGGTTATGTTGGTAAGGATAATGGAAAGGGTTTCTTAGTAGAAAGTAGAAAGTGATTGATATTGATTTCGATTGTGGTCAAGAGGGAAGATTCTACATGATTACGTGTGGCATCGTAGCTCCTAAACGAATGGACGATTATGATGCGGTTTCTTTTGTTTGAAAGCTGACGTGATCGAGATGGTTCTTAGCTACAATTTATGAAAATTGGTTCAGGCGTTTCAAGTTAAAAATTTAAAAAAATTATATGTTACTAATTTGAAATATTCTAGATTCAAGACTTTTCTTATAGTTGGTAAGCAGTGCGGACAATCCGGTTTATAGGATAATATCCGAGTTTTTTAACTGATTCTATCCTTATTTTTTAATATGTTAATATCAATAATAAACAATGATTAAAATATATTTTTGAAGTGAAAAACTTCTTTAGCGCCGTTGTGATTTACGCTAAAAAGAGACCAAAACATTTATCTGTAAGATTTAGCCTGCGAGAGAATGTGCTCCTCTTTGTGCGGTGCTTAGTAGCCTCGCCACTCTTCTCTACTTTAGTTTTCTGAAGGTTTCACTTCTACCGCGTGTGAATTGCACACTTTGTTTTTTTTTTTAAATATATTATTAAGTTCTGCTAGAACTTATAGCATTACTTGAGAGAACCGTTCCATCTTCGACCCTATATCATGCTGTAAAAACTGTTCTCTTTTGCTTTTCTATTTTCATTTGATATTGTTCACGTGCATCCTATTGTCTTTTCTGGTTGCACCATCGCGTAGTCTGTTCCTACCGCTGCAAGATCCGTTGTAACCTCTATTTCTGTTAACACGCGTCATTTATGAGAAAGAAAAAGAGGTTAGAGCGGAGCTATCAGCGATATGTCGTCTGATCAGTGGTCAGTGGCCAACCCTTGAGCCAAAGGCCTTTGTTTATCTCATCTGGATTCGCGGAACGTATCAACATCGATGTTTTTTTCCAGTCGGTTAGTTTGAAGGATAATATTATTGTAATTTGTTGGTCTCTCTCGCTTCATTCGCGGTTCACGGCCTTTCTCCACTTGGCCACTGCGCATTGCACAATCCGGTTTTTAAACGGAATGATGTCACTACCGACCTACAATCTCTACTATAATTTCAGCCTTTATTGGCAGAATTCTCGTGATAATTGATAATAATTGCGGAACTGATATTTTCTCATCTTTTTTTTACAGATAATAAAATAATTAATTGTCTTACTAAAAGCAATCTCGAACTTCGAGCTCTGGCGCCATGTAGTTTTCGCAGATTTAAAAATGCGGCTTCTGTTCAATGCTCGATAAAATAAACCGAAAATATTTTCAATTTGGGAGGCGTTATTTTATTTTTTATAGGCCCTGAGAAAAATAATTCCCCACAGGGCTTATCTTTGGGGATGATGTGTGGAGGATCTTTTTAGGAGAGTAAGTTGTGGGAAGGAAAAGGGTATTAGGGGTGGGTAGGAATCTGGGAGTTAGTGTGTCCAGGAGTGACGGACGTATGAATCCATACCTTCCACTGCGGTGCAAGGCAATGTTCCGAGAGAGTACAGCTGGGGAAGCCAAAGGGGTAGACGCATCCGCCGCCAAGACCTGGACGTACCTCACCCCGATAACCCGGGCACCCCTTCTAAGTCACCAAACGTTGAGAACCACTTGGGTTGACCTATGGCAGGGGTGTTGATTATCCAATATTGGTTCCCGGGGCGGCGGTACCCATACCCGCCTCCAAAATTGAAAGTTATGGGTACCGCCGCCCCGGAAATCACTTATTGAATAACCAACACCTCTGCAATAAGTCACTACAAGTGGTTTGCTCCGTTTGATGACTTCAACCCGGGTTCACGGGGCGAGGTTTGTCTAGGTCTGGCGGCGGACGACCTGGACTCACTGAATTCCAGATTCCTACCCAACCCTAACACCATTTTCTCCTCCCTTTCCTTAAAAACACCCTTCGCATAGCATCCTCAAAGATGACATAGGCCTGAGGGAAACTATTCATCTCAGGTCCTCCTGTATGGAGAATTTAAAAAAAAACTATTCAGGCAAAACGTTTGTAATTAAATTAGTTACTCGTTATTTTTGAAAATCATTAAGAGTCGTAGGTTTTGCACCTTAAACATCAATAATACCAGGTAGAAACCTACTAATTAAACCACGATGAGTTTATAGAGCGTCTGTTATTCTATTTTAGGTCCTATTATTCTTTTAATTTGATTCTTGATTCTCGGTCGCCTTTGTCGATTGGACAATTCCGACGTGATGGAGAAATCGAATAGATAATCAACTTCAATTATTTCACTCGCGGTGAAAATACATAGTTCCGAGAAGACAATTTAAAATGCATGTAGAATGGTGTTACCGTCGATATAATATGAAGTTGATAAGTGTTGCCATATACAAAAAAAAAATAATGCGGTAGGTAGGTACTTAAACACCGTCGAGCTTCAAACCGCTTAGGTACCTACGATGGGAAAGTTAAAAAAATACATACACCTAGTTACAGTTACCTTGTAAAGTTATATTTACGTTGTACGTCACCGCAAGATTTCAATTTTAATAATCATTGTGTAATTATATGTATTATGATTGCACTTAGTTCTACACTGTGTTATACCTACTAGCGTTCTACTTGTGGTTAACAGAACGAATGCATCTGCTTTAGGACTCTAAAACTTACTCGAGTTTCAACATTCTTTTTCAAATGAAAACTTCGTTAGCACTGTTGTGATTTGAAACTCGATGAAACGAAAAATCTTCACTAAAAAGAGAAACACATACATCTATAAGATTTAGCCTGCTAGAGAATGAGATAGAATAATCGGTCTCCTCTTTGTGCGGTGCTTCGTAGCCTCCCCACTCTTGTCTACATTAATTTTTTAAAGGTTTTATTTATACCGTGTGTCAACTGGACACAATTTATTATTCTTATTGAAACGATAAATTATTGAAAATATTGATCCATTAGAAGAACCAAGGATGAAGCAAGAAGATGTAGGAAGAGACTAGGAGAATCAAGAAGAAGCACGAAGAAGCAAGAGTAACTTAGCAGAAGCAAGAAGAACCGAGTTAAAGCAATAAAAGAAAAGAAGAGACTAGAAGAAACGGGAAGAGCCAAGAAAATGCAATAAGAAAGAAGAGGAATAAAACAAACGAAATAATGCTCAATCAATTCCCTTAATCCTGGCTTTCCTGAATTCCTATATTAGTTGATATATCGTTATATATCTATCGATTAAACTACACCTCTTTCTCATCCTCAGAGAACGTGTTCCAAGTCTTAACAAATTATTGGCCCCTGGTGTACCGGTCACACCGGGACAGGAGTGATCCTAGCTGGGGTGGTACATTATACATTCGTATCGAAAATAAGGATCCGTCAATACAGCGTCTTGTCTTATTTTTAAAATTTAATTTTAAGAGATTCATAGATCGGGGTAGAAATAATTCTGAGAACGTGTTTTTTTACAATAACTCCACACAGGAGAAAAATATTTTCCCTCAGGGCCAATGTCATCTTTGGGGATGCTGTGTGGAGGATCTTTTTGAGGACATGAGGGATTGAACATGTGTCTTGAAGACACCCTGCTAGCATTGACCTAGAAATTTCGTAAAGAAAATGTGCAAGTTTTAAGACATCAGAGCTAGTTTTTCATTGGAGCAATTTTTATGCTTTGTCAGTGTTTATAGTAAGATTATTATGAAGTAGCGCGCGTGTGGAAAATTAAATAGAAAAATTTAAATACATTTTTTGTATGCATAACAAAACGAACGGATCGACCTAATTAATTTTGCAGCCGATGGCGTCGCTAGTAGACCAATTGTGTGGATAAAAATTGAATTTAACAAATAATTCGTTTGTTAATTCCGGCTGCAAAGACAATTATGTTAATTTTTTATGAGAAAAACTCTCCTTTTATACATTTTGAAGGTTATTCCTATCAATGTAATATATCATCGAAGAAGAGACCAACAATAATAATCTAAAAAATATTAAAGAGAACTAGACACAGTAAAACTGAACCCAGAACCTCTTGTCTAACCGGGACGTGCGCGTTTACCAATTCCGCCATTGCCACCTACTATCAAACCGTCATATTAGTCAATCTCATATAATCTGTGTCTTGTTCTCTTTCATATTTTCGTTTAGATTATTATTTTTATATTCTTATTCAATGATATAATTATGTGAATCGGTTCTGTTGTTCTGTGCTTACTTATTACATGAGGGTAGCCAGGTTTTGATTTAGGGTGGGACAATAAATAAAAATCCAGAGTAGGTACCAAAAAAAAGGTGGCTTCTACAAAATATTCATACGAGCCCATCGTAGATACTTGTGCCACTTGTTTCTTAATGTAACATGCCGTAACATTGTATATGGTCGTAATTCCTAATATCAAAAGGTTATCTAATCTCTAAATTAATAAAACAGCTGTCACAATATTTCAACGTCCATTAGACATTAGATAAATACCAGTCTATGCCAGATTGATCATGATTTAATTATTAATCACAGGTTATAAGGTCTTTCCCTCTCTTCGACCAATAATAATAACTAGAATTGTGTTGTCATCGTTCATTATTAATTATTATCATAATTGTATAATTTATAAACCCAGTATTTGTGATAACCACACTGAGAAACTGGGTTTAACACCTAAAAATTTAATTAATCGTTTTGGTTTTTAGATGTTTGTATTTGTAGATACTTTTAGAGCATTTCGTGGAAAAATTAATACTCTTACAACCCTTATCACAAACTTGTGGTTTTCGAATTTTAAAACACTTTTTACCTAATGTTATGATTACTAAACTTTATAACACTTATTTATTTGGAGAGCTACAAACAGGATACTGCCCCTCAAGAGACGTACATTCCAACAGATGTTGAAAGTGAAGAATGCCAATAGTTGTAGAAAATATGAAAATGTTGAAGAAACTTTGATTTATTTGTGGTGCAAATGTTCCGCCTTTATTGGGAAGAAATGTTCAGATACCTTGGAAGACACGTTGTGGAATCTTCAGACATATCTCGGGTTCATCAGGGCTACTACAGATGAACTTTATTGAAGGAACTAGGTTACAGTCAGGGAATAAGGTAATGGGAGATGGCAAATTGGGCTTATCAGCTGAGTGTTTACAGGAGCTTTGTAGACAGTTTCCTTATCAATTATATTAACATTTATTCGGGAACGGACAGGTTTCGCGCAGCGCGCGTTGTAGCGGATGATGCCAAACTTCACAACTCAAAAACCTACGTGACTTGTACGAGTTCAGTTCTGCTGAGTTATTCCAGGCTCCTGCTTGCATATTGATGATTGCACTGATGTGAGTCAACCTCAGATTGGAGAAGAACGTTTTATTTCTGTCGGTATAAACACTTTAAGATTACACTTTTTACAATAGATAGGGTGAAATCGGTTTGATTCCAAATAAATAACTAACTCATCAAGTTGTAATCATAATATTATTATCTTCAAATTCCGTCACACGAACTGACGGTTTATAAAACAACACACTTTTCAACTAGTTTAAGACGTTATATTACGAAAATCCGTTTTTTTTGCTTAATGTTCTTTATTCTTTAGCAGTGATTGTTGCGATCTATAATCAAATCTGTCGTTTGACGTAAATCATTTAAGATGTAAGAGATACAATAATTAAATAATTGTTATTTAATCATTTTTCACAGCTCTGCATTATAATTAGTAGCGGTTTTCTCCAATGCGCGGATATGCAGTGAACCTCGAAGAATAACTACGACGAGCAAGGCTCACTTGGATTATAATATTATTACTAAAGTTTTAACAGCGCGCCACTACTCCTTAGTAAAATAAAAACCAACAACAAGGAAGCTAAAAAAAACCCTATGATACCTTTTTTTTAAACATTAACTCCAAACAGGTGAGGAAAGAAATTCCCTCAGGGCCTATGTCTTCTGAGATGCTGTGTGGAGGATCTGTTTGATGAGAGGAAGGAATGAACTTTGACCTTGAAGAGACCCATGTTGTAGGAAGGAAGAAACACAGAGGCCGGCAAATGGTTCCACAGCCGAGCTGTAGAACACAAGAACGAGTCGAAGAAACGACCCGTTCTCATGTGACAAATGTCAACCGTGTACATATTGTTGGGCACCCATTTGGCGTGTTTCCCGACTATGCACCGGTGCCGAAGGGATCAATGACGCTAGTTCCTCGGAGCATCTTCCATTGTAATACCGGTAGAACAAGGATAGCATTCCCACCCGACGCCTGTGCTCTAAAGATTGCAATCCGTCTGTTAAGATAAGACCTATTTTTCATACATCATTAAGTCTGTTTCGAACGGATATCGTAGGCATTCTTGTGTAAAGTAGTATATATACGTATTCAAAGAAACTGTGAGTAAGAACAGGTTCAAAGATATTATGAAATACTTCCATTTTGACTCGCGGACTATAAGAACTTCACGACTGGCGACTGATAAATTTGCACTAGCATCAGCAATTTGGGACAAGTTCATTGAAAACTGTCAACTGTGTTACATTCCTGGGGAAAATTTGACGGGCGATGAACAACTATTTCATTAGGAATAAAATATTGGCTTCTGGTGGACGTAGGTACTAATTACCCTTGTAATGAATTTCCCTGTTTAGGTAAATATGATGAATAAGTCTACTCGATAATAAAAAAAAATCACTGGATCTCAGAACGCACAAGGAAGCCGTAAAAAAACCTATGGTATCTTCTATATTTCGTACAACATAAAGTCTGTTTCGAACGGTGGTCGTAGATATAGGTAAGCCAAAATTCGTCATTCGTGTGGGCTGGGCGATAGCTTTGTTGGACTCGCGAATTAAACTAACATTTCCTAAAGCATTCGAGTGACATAATTATTATCTGTTCTGCGTCTGTGGATTACTAACCCAGGCACTTACAGATTTATTCACCTTTATAATAATATTACTTGATAACAATATTTGCTTTATTGTTATCAAGTAAACTATTTATTTATTTGTTTATGCGTGTCAACAATTATTGTTTGATAGCACTTACAAATCTTCTAGAACGCTCCGATTTGAAGTAAACTCTTATCTTTGTATTTAAAATTACTTTATTCAATGCCACTTGTTATACATATTCCCAAGCCACAAATGTATTAGTCAATGGAAGCATTATTTCATATCGTATTGTAGTAGGCACTTATTGATATTTTTTTACTTTAAATTTCTTACATAAATAATAGTGCTAATTCTTTACGAATATATCTGCAGTCTTTTAAAAAGACGTGACTCCATATATTTGATAAAGAAGAAAAACTGCTCACAAAACGCCGATTTTCTTTTCTTTTTGAAGTGAAAACTTCTTTAGCACCGTTGTGATTTAAAACTCGATGAAACGGAAATGAGCGACACTAAAAAGAGACAAACACACAAGATTTAGCCTGCGAGAGAATGAGATACCATAAAATATTTAGTTATTTCACGAGTACTTGGTTCCAATGTATTACGATAAATCCACGGTCCAACGCAAGTCTTCTTTGGTCTAGTGGTATAAAGCGCCTGTCGAATCTAGCGGCCAGACATTCAGCAGACCAAGGATCGAATCCTAAGAAATCCAAAAAAAAAAAAATTTTGTAAAATCAATATTTAATCTAAACCACTCTAAAGAAAAGGCAAAGGAAAACACAAAAAAGAGGCGACATCTAGCGACTCCGAAAAAGAAAACACAAATTCTAATAAGATGACCAAATGTATAGAAAAAGATGCACTGGAATTCGACGACAAAAATGTGGAAAAAATCATCCTTCACATTGATTTAAAAAATGCTTCGTAATCTCCCCACTCTTGTCTTCTATAGTTTTCGAAACTACCGCGTGTGAATTGCACACTATATGAGTAAGAACACTTTGATGTTGATTTCTCAATGATTTAGACAACGAACCGCCACTGTTTATAATTCAAGGCCAATATTACGGTCAATGTTGTGAATGCTCGACTGACTTCTCACTCCGGTGACAATGTTCAAAACGCGAAACGAAGTAAACATTTATGCGTCTTATTCAGTAAACGTCGAGTTTAAAGACCAGCAATAGGTACATAATTTAAACAAAACCTTCCTGTGTAAATGCCTAGTCACTGACAGCTAAGATGGCCGCCGATCTCGCTCAAACGTTTTCATCGTAAATTTCTTGAATGTTTATTTATTAACTAAAGTTCTCCCAAACATAAAATTACAATATCAATCAGTTTTTATCCGTTTTTGTTTTTCTCCAAAACATTCCAGCCTTTCTAATAAACGGGTTCGTGGGGTGAGATTTGTCCAGATCTTGGCGGTGGATGCGTCTGCCCACCTACTGCGTGGCGGGCAGGATCGAGAGAGACTGGTTGATGAGGTCTTTTGACCTCTCCAGCCCCATCGACTTGTACCTAAATTGAAGGGAAGGATTCTTAGGTCTGTCACTCCTGGACACACTGACCCATTCCTGCCCATCCCTCGTACATATTTTCCTCTCAGAACTTCCTCTCCTTCCTTTCCTTTAAAAAACCATCCACACGTCATCCCCTAATACGACACAGGCCCTAAGGGAAATTATTTTCCCATCCACACGTCATCCCCTAATACGACACAGGCCCTAAGGGAAATTATTTTCCCCAGGGCCTCCTGTGGGCTAATGTAAAAAAAGTTTTTTAAATTTACATATCTAATTAATTACTGCTTACCCAAACATAAACGGTTGTTTATAAGTTGTGCAAAATTTAAAGCACATTCATTGGTAAGACTATTTGTAATGTGTGTCAACACATAATATTTAAGGACACAATAAATAAAATCACATTATACCTAAAATAGCACCTACATCAGCCAAAGATGAAAATGTAGGGACAACCTATATTAGTCATGAATGAGATACGTAGAAATAATTTAGAAGTCAATGATGAGATGGCGGATAGCCTTGGTTGGTAAAATGCTCGGCTAGGTCGAGTTTGATATCCACAGCGGGTACCGAAATAACCCCTTTTAGAACAATGCTTGTTCGGTGAAACGGCCTTTAAATAAATATTAGGGTTTTTAGCTTCTATAAGAAAAACGTATATGTGCATCGTCCGTTTATTTGTACAGGAATGTAACAAAGGGTGAATTTTTATAATTATTTTGAGCGTATGTGTTCGTATACTTTCTCTGTCTAGCATTTGCTTGTCCCTTACTCCCGCTGTCGGCAGCGGGCCAATGTAAAGACAAGCGAAACCTTAAGTTGTTGAGATTTGACCTGCCGCGCCGGGGCGGCCCGCGTCGAACTACAGGAAATCGTAAAATTTGAAGTCTGCCTTCCGAGAGCGCTCGCGCGGCTTCAGATACCCGTGAATCCTTTGTGTATAAGGTGACGAGCAATTAGGGGACAAATAGTGTCCTTTGGGGTTATTATTGTTAAATAACCATAAAACTACTGTTAAGTTACTACTGTTTTTACGATCATTGAACTGTGTACTTGTAAGTTGATTGTACGCACCCAATTGTGTTGACAGAAGAAAAGCTTGGATTTATTTTATTTTATTACCAGCCCTACGGGAAGGTTTTGATTTAAGTGACGCGTAAGGCCGCTGTTAACTCGTCATCAGTTTGCACGGTTTTCTTAACATCTTTAATTGTTCGTATGACCTCGATAACAGCCAAGTGCCACGCCACCTTGCTGACAGCAGCTGTTGTGGTATATTATAATGTTAAGTTTATTAATTTAACTATACCGTTATCCTTATTATGTCAGTTTATTGGATGGCCGATGAAAGCTCGGCTTCATAAATCTCTCTATCTCTAGTCCCTCAGGCAAATTTGTTCGCTTTTGGGAACGACTTATATAGGTCTCATAGAAATCGTTGTCTCCCTTATTATCACGATGAGAAATATGCTGATATAGAAATATGTGTGTTTTTGGTTCTTAATGTTTTATCTGTAATTTTAATTAGAAAAAACGTAAGGTGGGCAATTCAAAATGTGTGTTGCATAATACAAAATTTTGTTTGAAAATTTAACAAATCTGCCAACGACCTACGTACGGTAAAACCTTATTGTACTAAAAATAAACATATTTTCTCAAAATTTAAAAAATAGCTTTACTAGATAAAAGAACAGTCTTTCGAAATCAATTTATAATTTTTTGTGGAAAAGAGTCAATACGTCTAAAATTTGATTTTAAAATGTCATATTTCCGGTTTTGTCTGGTTATTCCCTCTTTACATATATGTCATTTTGTAATTTATTTATTTATCTGTAAGAAACAAACAGCTTTTACATAATATAAAATTGAACTGGAGTCAAGCCACAGAGGTTTCTTATGCTAAAGTACATCGGAAATGAAGTTTTATTATATTATAATTAATGTTGGGTTATAGGAAGGGGAGAGGAAGAGGAATATAGGAAAATGATAGGAGATGCTCACGATATATTCTCACATCAATAATCGATCGTACGCGTTACTTCATATCGATATTTCTTAAGGTAATAAAGTAGGGACGTAATCATGGTTGTTGTTTACTCGTAAAAACGGGCCCATTTTGAAGTGGCGCCAATTTTGCATTGGATGACGTCATCATAGTCGTCAATTTCTCCGCGGGACCTCTCGATAGGATTCAGATGACGTCAGAGCCAAACCGGGCCGTTTAAATCTGTTGATTTTTAAATCATTTTCAAAATATACAATAGAATCGACGTTTGTTGCACTATATTCTATTCCTATTCCTATCTAAACAAATGCTTACATATTTTTAGAGTCATAATATTTTAGATTCCGATTCATGAAGTGAAAACTTCTTTAGCACCGTTGTGATTTGAAACTCGAAGAAGCGAAAAATAGCGACACTAAATAGAGATAAACAAACATATTTACAGGATTTAGCCTGCGATAGAATGAGATGGTATAATCGGTCTCCTCTTTGTGCGGTGCTTCCTAGCCTCCCCACTCTTGTCTATTTTATTTTTCTGAAGGTTTCAGTTCTACCGCGTGTGAATTGCACACATATTATCTGTTTGCAGATGTGCAGACTCTCACAAAACTTTCTTTAGAATAATTGAGCTCGTGTTGAAAACAGTAGATAATAAACGTCAATTAAATAAGTGACTATTTTGACCCCGACACGAATCCGGATTTCCCGGAGTTTCCCTGAAATTATAGCATAATTAACGTTATTTATGTCACCCTATTATATTCTCCGAATAGCTTCTTGGTTTTTGTTGATAAAATATCGCACAGCCAAAGAGGGCGCCTTGACTCACGTTGACAGCGAAACGCAAATTTTCCCGAGGGCGGGAAAATGTATGGCGCCGGTGTTGCCATGTTCCCGCCTGATTGAAAACCGGCGGGAAGATTTCCGCGGTCCGCGCCATTAGCGGACAACCTTGATGCGTAACATCTTAAATATTTGTATTTGGAATTCCTTCTCCCACCCTATCATCTATGGACCTTGATCTGTGGATTGACACGTCACTGGATAAAAGTTCCTACGCATTTTTAATTCATAGACTTATTCACATTTAGAATCTTTTCTTCTATCCAACCATCTATGGACTGACACGTCACAGGATATATAAAGTTCGTACTTCCTACGCATTATTCTTCATGGTGTTATTTTTATGTATTTAGAATTCGGGATTCCTTCCCACCTTACCACAAAATTTATAATATCGCCGTTGCGTGCACAACATGTCCCGTGTGACTTTATTGGCTAAAATGAGTTATTTACAGTTACACCATTAGATTCGTTTTTTTTCTTTGTCATGCACAATATATTATATTTTAAGAAAAAGACAAATAACTTTGTTTACATCACTTTTATTGGTACACACAATCAACATGTTTCGTAAACAATGTTGTTTACTTCATCAGGATCAAACGCATACTAAACTTAAAAAATAAATATAGATGACACATGGAAGGAAAGGGTAGAAGGGAGGGGGAGGGGTAAGAGTGGGGAAAGTTTATTTTACTCTTACCCCTCCCCCTCCCTCCTACCCTTTCCTTCCATGTGTCATCTATATTTAATTTTTAAGTTTAGTGTACGTTTGATCCTGATGAAGTAAACATTGTTTACGAAACATGTTGATTATGTACCAATAAAAGTGATGTAAACAAAGTTATTTGTCTTTTTCTTAAAATAAATAATGCCATCACAAAGTGAAAACCTTTCCGAAGAAGTTTTCTTCGAAAAATTAATATATTATATTCCTTAACAATATTTTATTTGGTTTCATAAATAATCCGATATAAATAAATCTCATTTTTCAAATAATTTTAAATTATTTGTGATTTAATTGTAATTTTTTTTTAAATTTGCTCTATGTACTATTTAAACATGATAAAATGTACATTTTTAAAATGAAAACGATTAAAAAAAATTAGGTGCATAAATTCAAATTACAAATGACCTATTCGTTCGTAAAATTTAGACCAATTAAAATTTCTACCCAATCAATTTTTTTTTTGGTATTTAATTTTTAAAATTTATTTTTGAATGTGTTAACTCAGTAGATAGAGGAAGAATATATTTTTTTAATAATTACACATAAACTGTTAAAATTGCCTCCAAAATCATGTGAAATTGAATTTTTAATGACCAATACAACACAATTTAGAACAAAAATACATAAAATAGTACATATCCCTCCTAGATATTACAAATCCAAATTTAAGATTAATATGAAGAAGGCCGTGCAGCCGTTTCTATTTTTAACCCTCGACGCAAGGAGCGGTGTTACAAGTTTGACTCTCTGTGTGTCTGTCTGTGGCAATGTAGCTCTTAAACGAATGGACCGATTATGATGCGGTTTTTTTGTTGTTTGAAAGCTGACGTGATCGAGATGGTTCTTAGCTACAATTCATGAAAATCTGTTCAGGCGTTTCAAGGTCTTCAGCTCTTATTTGTCGGGGGTTGCTTAAAATTTTGAAATTTTTACTTATTATATATATTTTCTACACAAAATATCCATTGTGCACAATACCTAAACAATACGCACGTAAAATCCTGTATTCAAAATTTAAGAAAAATTTGTCGGTGTTAATGAAATTTTTTATAAAGTCTACTCTAATTTAAGGAAGGTGTCAAATGTAACTCTACTATTCATAAAAATTACGAAAAAATAAAAAAAACATGGTCCCCAATTTTTTAAACAGTTTTTTTTATTATATCCTAATGTTCTAAAGACGGGTTCAATGCCAATTCAGAATAAAAAAATTTCATCACTTTTTTTGACTTTTCAAAGAAAGTTCCGAGTTGATTTTATTGTCCGGTCACTGCATTGACTATACGGACCTTGATCCATACAACACAGGATAAATGTTCGTACGCATTATGTTATGGTTTTATTCCTGTTTAGTAGGTGGTATATTTCGCAGAGTTCGTATTCTGTACGGTCATGGCCCACTTTCGATGCGATCACCAAGTAGTAGAGTAGTCTTTGTCCTCTAAATCTATTTAGTAGCAACTTGCCAAACGAAATACTCCAGAAGAAATGCCAGAACTCGGAGCTCATAAACTAACCAGTGGGGTTCGATCCTTGGATTCCGAGTGCCTTGCGAAGGTCAGTGTCTGGTTTACACCGCTTTTTTTTAATTCAATAACGTATTTTTATTACACTTTGATGTGATAGTAGCAGGGAGTGGGAGAATTGACCATCGAATTCGGGTTATACATTATACATATTATTGGCACGACATTATAATAGGTACTTTGAACGGAAAGGGTAACATCTATATGTATAAAAATCTCGTGTCACGGTGTTTGTGGTCGCACTCCTCTGAAACGGCTCGACCGATTTTTATGATTTTTTTATGTATATTTGGTAGGTATGAGAATAGGTTGTTAAGTATATTTCATACCTCTAGGGACGATTAGGGTGTCCCTATTCAGAAAAAAATTCCATTTATTTCGCGTTTTTTTATGATGACATCAAAAAATACTTATAACCCCAAATTTTTACCCTCCTACCCCAACCCCCAAAACAGAACAAAATTATTTATGTTGTTGAATGACAGGTGGCGCTACGTCCGCCTCATAGAACTTTCCTCCACACATAGAAAAAAATTGTATGGCAGAACAACGTATTTATAAGTTCTTCATAACAATGGTAAAAAAGTGCTTAATTCGACGCCCACCTTTCAAAAAGATGCAATTGGAATTTCTTAGTTTTTAAGAAAAGCATTTTTAAGGCAAAGAAAATGAATGATTTTAACATAAATATGTTTCTTGATTTAAATAGAATGTTGTACAATAATTGTATTACTGTCGTACATAAATAAATTTTTAAAAGCTTCAACATATTGATCACATCATAGAGAGCGAAAATACAAGATTACCCAATTTATGATCCAGGGGAAGATTAATAGAAGATAATGCTTTTAAGGTCTGGTAGTAAGCGCTCAAAAAGAAGAAGAAGGTGAGATATGTATATACGAATGTTAGAAGGAGCGCGCTAATAATTAAGCGGAAATTGTGAAAATGTTTAATAAAACACGACTTGTTTAAAATAGAGCAAAAATCTCGTGGAAAATGTCTGAAATAGCATTAAACGAAACACTGTGATTTTTTTCGTATATAACTTGTAAACAACTTGTTTATAATAATTTTCGGAGCATTCTTTGCTATTTTTATTTCCATCGAAATAATTTTATACAATTACCGTTTTGGCGTGGCAAATATGTAGTATCATAAAAATACTACTGATAATATCTTAAAAAATAACATATATTTTTTTAGAAATTTAACGGTAGAAATTCGGAATGCAGGGGCTTAAGGGGGTGTACATTAATTATGTGAGCTCAAGAGGGGGGGTGGGGGGGGGGTCCAGAAAAATCTCACGTTATTTGAAAGGAATAAACGAAGTGGCCCAAATTTATCTCACCAAAGGGGGATGGGATTTCTAAATGGGAAGAAAAACTGCTCACGTAATTAATGTATGGCCCCTAATGACTTCTAAAGGTACTACCTGACTGGTAACTGTGCATTTGTGGATTTCCTTTATGGTAGCCAACCTCCAATAAGTGACATCAGAAGAAGAAGAAGATAATCGACTCTCTGAAAGGTGTATCTCCAATGTTGAATTTAAAATAGTGGTCATTAATTTAGTCTGCACCTCTTCTGTCTGTGGCAGAAATCACAATGCATATGTCGAGTTACATTAAATTAAATGAATTGAATGCATGTGAACGTTGATCAGGCGGAATGCGATATGGCACAGCATCAGTTGGCTCGACATTTATTGACAAGGAAGTCGAACGTGACGCGAACACAAAATATCGATACCATTATAAATTCGTGCAAGCAGACAGTACAAATATATTTCACTTTTACCCAGCTACTAAGGAACAACCGAGCGAATCGCTAGACAGCTCACTATTCTTCACTATTCTTTTGCATTTCTCATGTAACAATATCTAGACATTTTGTTTTGAAGAGTTTTAATTTTTATTGTACATTTGTTACTTGAAATTTTTACTTTTCTGCTACCGGTTTCGACACATCCATGTCATTCACTAGCAAACTTAAAACTAACTTAAAAATTCTATACAAGTATAAAAATGTTTACATTGAAAATTAAAACTCTTCAAAACAAAAAATATCATAATATATTACAAGATCTACTTCTACAATGTTTTTTGTAACTACTGAGGGAATATAAGAAGGCGCTGCAAAAAAGCGCAATATCTTTGCACGATAATGTCGTTTCCCACTCGGCATGCCGCTTGAAGTCTCAAAAACCCTTCTAGACAAAAGGAGCAAGACTCCTTCGATCACCTCTCGAGACCCCAGAAGATAGGTAAAAGCTTGAGTGGCAACGACCAACGTCAAAAACGCCCATCTCGTTCAAGACCCCACTGAGAGACAGCCTGGGTTCTCATTGCCTCGCAAACTCTGGACCGCCATCAATAGGATAAGGTGCTCCCACAGCCGTTGTGCTCACATGATGCATAGGTGGGGCTTAAGAGTGTATAAGCAGAGAAACCAGAAATATGTCATTTTCTTTGCCTTAATTTGTCACATTCATTTTCTTTGCCTTAAAAATGCTTTTCTTAAAAACTAAGAAATTCCAATTGCATCTTTTTGAAAGGTGGGCGTCGAATTAAGCACTTTTTTACCATTGTTATGAAGAACTTATAAATACGTTGTTCTGCCATACAATTTTTTTCTATGTGTGGAGGAAAGTTCTATGAGGCGGACGTAGCGCCACCTGTCATTCAACAACATAAATAATTTTGTTCTGTATTTTAATTTGTGATGTTTTTGTTTTTCTAATTGTATTTATTTGTATTTAATTGTACGTAATTGTAGAATTTTTATAATTGTATAATAACTGAGTTTTATAAGTGGATTGTTCTCATGTAAATGTAAACATCTGTAAAACCCAGTATAAATAAATAAATAAATGTCATTTTTAAATCAGTGGTTAGACGTATTGACTCTTTTCCACAAAAAAATATAAATTGAGTTAGAAAGATTGTTCTTTTATCTAGTAAAGCTATCTTTTAAATTGTAAGAAAAACATGTTTATTTTTAGTATAATAAGGTTTTACCATAGGTCGTTCGCAGATTTGTTCAATTTTCAAAAAAGTACATTTCTTATACAACACCCATTTCAAATCATATAATCATGCAGTAAAATAAATCAACACATTATCTGGTAAACGTATTTTTCAGAATTTTAATTTTAGTTTAAATAAAATTATTAAAAAATATATACGGACATGTGTTTCTTGACGAAAATTGGTCGGTTTGTGCATTTATTTGTGCACTTACAAACAAATATATTTCGGATTTTTTTACATACTTATTTTGCTAAGACGTTATTGACAAATCATAAATAATTTGATCGTAAAATAATTTCAGGAAGTATTTAATTTTAAATAATTTTGAACATCGCATGTTACCATTTTTATCGCAGCCCGTAAACACAAATTTCAGATTTCATTACGGGCCCAAACGCGGCCAGGAGAGCACGTCTTCGCGACGCTTTGAATAATAATATTTGGAAATGAAATTTGAAAACGAAATTTGAAATAAACACGAATTCCTTGATTCATGTTTGTTAAATCTACAGGGTTGCCCGAACGCAATTTTTCATGTTCATTGAATATTTTTTTGCAAAAATTTTTATAATTTCGAATATTTTTTTTATTTTAAATTTTTCTTGTGTGAATACCGCACAAGAGTCCCAACTGCTCCAAAATATTTTTTTGGGGTAAATCTTTTTTACGCACGCTCGACACTTGGGAGTAAACTGGTGAATGGGTTACGAAAAGTGGTGATAGTTACGAAAAATGACATGCGAACGGTAATCAATGCGAACGGTGATCGATTGCTCGGCGGGTCGGGCCTTTACGCACGCGTGTTTTTCGTGTTATTGTTATATTTTTAATGGACTATTTGTCCGTAAATAAATAAATAAATTATATATAGCGGGTACCCGGCATGCGTTTCATGGGCACTGTAACCTCGCGGTCAACTAAACTGTTATGGTTCCATCACAAGTCCCGGGAATTATAATGCAAGCGCCTGCACTATATAACATTATATACAGCGGGTACCCGGCATGCGTTGCAAGGCCACTCAAAGAAAGAAAGGGTTTGTGCGCTTTAATTCTGTTTGTTGAAGTGCTTATTATTAATTATGCACACGAATAAATATTTCAAAATGCGACATTTTTTACAATCCAACTTAATATTCTCTACCCTCTAGTAACCGTTCAAAAACTTTTGCTAAGGATCATCTTCAAATGTCCCCCCTCTCATCCATCAGAGCCACTTTTCAAGAAGCTCGCAGTACTAGACATTCGTCAACTGTATATGAAAATAGCTCTCATATATATATGGAAAAATGGTCTCATAAACTCCACACAAAAAGATATACACACACGCTACTCAACACATGGAAAATGCAAAATACCTAAAACAAAAACCACATTTTCACAGAGACAATACTCATACATCGCACCTAAAATATTCAACGCATTAAATAACAACATCAAAAGATCTGATACAATTACTCATTTTGCATGCGGTGTCCAACAATGGATATCCGGAAAGGGGCGAAGTTTCTTTAAAGATTTTCTTCAAAGAATATAAATAGCCGTAAAATAAAACTTTATTTTTTTTTTCTATTGAATTCTTTTTTCAATTTTCTTTTTCACTCATGACTTTAAATTGTTTGGCACAACTGATATGTTCAATGTACTCTACTCACTCTACTGCCTTACTTGTATTCTGCTGAGATAAAAATTGTTAAAATAAGAATTCACTGCAATATAAATAGGTTGAATACAGGAATTTATTTGTACAAAAATTACTAAAAATGAAAACTCCTTTTAGTTATTATTTATTTTAGGGAAATCAACACTTTACAATTGGATTAATTTATACATGTATGATTTAGCAAAACGAGAAACCAATTATAGATTTTCGCATCATACCATTATATTGTGTCTAGAAATTAAATAGTAATCTTGCAATTACATTATTATAACAAGAGGGAAGTAGTACAAAATATATGTCAATATATTTATGCAGTTTTGTACTCATTTAATACATTTCTAATGCACTTTTGACGGAGTTCTTATATTTACATTTATTTCTTTTATAATTATGTCTATTTATATTTATTTTCGTCACAAATATCACACGAACGTCTGATTGTTATTGCGCTTAATTATGTAAAATCGACCACCATAACACGGGCATCAGCCTAGCATGGTGGTCGAAAAATCCACTAATGTTACCCCAATTTTTGTATTAACTGAATAAAGAAAAATTAAAAAAAAAAAAAAAAAAAAATATTACTCGTTTTTTTTCATGAATACCGCACAAGTCTGGAGCCAGTGGGACTATTGCATCCCCAATTTGGAGTATGTTGTAAGACTGAAGGTAGTGGGGAGGGGAAGGATATAGGGAAGAGGAAGGTGGGGAAGTACCTGGCTATTCAGATCTGACCACTAAACACGGCTAAAGCCATTTCAAGCAACGTTTCAATTCTTAATGGTGGTCTTACACCAGGGCGATACTGAGAGTATCTTCCACTCTAATGGCCGTAAAATACAATTGAAAAACAAAAAACCAAAATATTAAAAAGAATATAACAAATTGTTTATTCATGTAGCTATCTACTTAATACCTACTGTGTTTACGCATTTCACTTGTATCTATTTATGTTTATGCACTTCAATATACAAATAACTACTACTAATTAAAATTCTGGAAGCGAGAATAGTAATATAAAGTAGCAATAGTAGCGGGTAGCCCTAGCTCGAGTGAACAAAACCCTCAAAACTCGGATTGCCGCGGAACGAAATTTAGTTCTGAAAACGCCCGCTCGCGAGCCCTGATGTGTTAGCGCTAGTGTCGGAATCGAAGTTGTCATGTGCTGGTTATTCACTCTTAAAGAGTCGGCGATATGTGAATTCGGTAAGGTGCAGACCAACGAACAACAACAGTGGTCAACGAATGCCCGCTCCATTCATTCCCGATTGGTGATTCGGGATTGATGGGATCCACAGGGCAACCCCTGGGGCTCGCAGACCTAGATGTCCCCCTCTAACCGAAAGAAGAAGAAGAACTACATCATAATATTATATTTAATACTAGTATTATATTTAATACTAAGTTTGCATTTGTACTTTCCTTCTATTTTTCTTCTCGCGTCTCGTTTTGGACACAGGCCTTCCTTAACATGTCCCAAGTTTTGCTGATTCTCGACGTATCGTCTTCAGCAACTTCTGTTTCAAATTGGAAAAAATCAATCATGACATTCGATGATTTTGAAATCGCCACTGTCATCTACAGTTGTTCCACACACCCAGCGTAGTGCTTGCTCCTCGAGAGTTAAGATTGTGATTATAATCTTAAATTATGTATCTAAGAAGATTCCCAGCATCACTCTGTCCATATCCATGTTATCCATAGCAACAACTTTGCCACACACAACGTTCTTGGTGAGAGTCCATATTGCGATCCGAACGTGTCGTGCTTAAATTTTGTATTGTAAATTAGTATAGATAATTGAAGTAATTATTTCAATCAAATTTAATCAACTAACCAATCGTACTTCTCTCGTTTTGATTGGTGTTACCTTCGAATTTAATTCCCATTTTATCAATTTAAACCGCCTTTGTTCTAATCTGAATTCATCCACACTGATTTGTTTCAATGCTTTGAATAACATAATTATTTATTATTTAAGCCTGCCATAAAAAGACGATTGACAAAGTAGCGCTTTATGTATGAGATTAATTAGCCAATTTATTCATTCGTAGACATCTTTCTATTTTTGATCATTATCATTACTTTTTGTTCAGAGTGTATTAAATATAATTAACAGCTTGACCAGCAGGTACCATGCATATTTTTAGACTTCAAACTGCATTAACACGTTCTTGATGCAGCTGAGACTATCGCAGACTGGATTACTATTATCAATAAATTTTAATCTTAAAAACTTAACGCGGCACAAAAACAGACGGAGTTTTTGTGTTTTTGTCGTTGTTGTTATTTTGTATTCTTCTCTAAAAATAGAAATTACGTGTTTCATTGCGTCATGTTTTTTCCCCGAAGTCGGTAGTTATAACAAAGACATCCATAAATAACATTAGCGTTATGTAGTTGTTTAATATTTTTGATATTGGCTTATTTTCTTACTGTGTCAAGTGTTTCATTAAACATCAAGAAATTAGTGTCTTTGCGACTGCCGCCGTCATTAAATGTTTAATAAATAATCACTAATCAGTTCCCAATACCGTCATCCCCATTGAACAGAAAATCCCCACAAGTCTTTTAAAAGCAAGTCGATGTCGGCAATTAAGAGGGCATTACCAGCGGCCGAAAATTCAAATTTTATCAAAAGACGGCCTCACGATCGGAAGTTTTTTAGAACGAGATAGAAATACCACATTCGCTCCGCCGCAAGCAGCATGTCCCACTCAACTGGCGATATCTATAGGATGGTTCAGACGACATCGATATTGAATTCTCGGTTCCAGCTTTTTCCGAATAAGTAGTTATTTGTAATTTGTTTACCGAAGTGCATAAACATAAATAGATACAAGTGAAATGCGTAAAAATAGTGGGTATAAAATAGGTACTTACGTAATATACAAATTTCTTGATTTTTGAAATGTTTTTACGAGTATTCTGTTGTTGTTTTTTAATTGTATTTCTACTGAGTGATATTCAGTTTGATTGTAAGAAATATCTCATTTTTACATATTTATTCTTCTCACAATAGGTATTATCAGTAATTTGGGAGGCGGGTATGGGTACTACCGCCCGGGAACCAGGGAGATTATTGTTGGTAATCTAAATTAAATTGAATTTCAAAAACCTCACCCCATGTACCTGGGTTCATTTATTTGTCCGGATCTTGGCGACGGATGCACCTGCCCACCAACTGCATGGCAGGCCGGATCAGGAGAGACTGGTTGGACCTGGGAGATCTTTTACCTACCCAGCAGCACTCTCCGAAACATCTCCTTACAGTGGGAGGGATAGATTTTTTCATGTCCGTCACTCTTGGACTGACCCCCAGATTCCTACATGCCCCTGATACCTTTTTTCTTCCCAGAATCCCGAACCCAATTTGGGAAACGGAACTCAATTTGGACCCCTAGGTTCCTACCACTCCTGGTACCTTTTTCCTTCCCAGAATCCAGAACCCAATTTGGGAGGCGGGTATGGGTACCGCCGCCCAGGAAACCATTTATTGGATAACCAACACCTCTGCCATAGGTCACCCCAAGGGGTTCGTTTCGCTTGGTGACTTACTTGCCCGGGTTCAAGGGATAAGGTTTGTTCGAATCTTGGCGGCGGATGCGTCTGCCCACCAACTGTGTGGCAGGCCGGATCGGAAGAGACTGGTTGAGGGAGATTTTTTGACCTCTCCTGCAGGATTCTCTCGGAAGCCTTGCACTGCAGTGGTGAGGATAGACTCATACATCCTCTTGGATACACCGATCCCAGATTCCTACCCACTCCTCATACCTTTTTTCCTTTCAAGAACTTCCTCTCCTTCCTTTTTCTAAAAAGACCTTCGACACAACATCCCCAAAGATGACATATTTATTCTTATTATGAAATATTTTCCTGTATGGAGCTAATGTCAAAAAAAGTAAAATGTATTTTTAACATTTATATTTTTACCAAAATTATGTAATTCAACTATAAATAAAGATAACCAAAAAACAGCAGCATTATAATAAAAAATATGTAAAATATAGCAACAAGCATATATTTTAGTATAGTCTACATAATATATGTACAGAACTTGAAAATATAAAAACAGTAGGACTGTTAGTAGTTGTACAGTGAAAACAGACCGAAATACAATAATGTGAAGGTTGTCCAAGAATTAACTACCTTTGCTCGTTGTTTCTCAAAATATGATGGCACTAGCGTTAGCTCAGACTTTCCCAAAAAACCGAGCGGTGATCCGGCTTGGTAGCTGCTTCAGTGCGATCTTTGCGTTCGTTTGAGACAGACGCTCCGTTGTCGAATCCCACCCCCTGCGAGGTGCGCTCAATTATTCGCTTTTTCAATTTAGAGGGAGTTAGCCCTGTTGAAGTTCATAAGCTTGCAGTTTTAATCCCAGATGTCAGTAAGTCTACCACACAAATGATTTTGAGGGAAAAATGGAGTATGCAAATTAATGCTCGTTGCGCAAATGCGCTCGGATCTCTTCGAACTGTTTTTCCAACCAAGGCGAAACTTTTTTGGGTTGAAAAATGGGTTCACCACCTAACCCTACCAAAAAGGCAATGAATGACATGAATTACACCTCTTTCGACATTACTCTTTACACATGGACGAAAAATCTTTGGAGACCGACCAGGATGCGGAGGGAGAGTTGATTGCATTTTTGACGGCGGAGTTGAACGATAAGGGAATGAAGACCTGGTTCCACGGCTCACCTAGTGCATTGATCGTAACAGGGACTATGTTTCTATGGCATTATTAATAGAATAAAACTGAAAATAATATAAAATATACTGAATATACTAATATATTAGAGACTTGGTCATTATAACAGAAATTATTAACAAAAACACGATTTGAATTACACAATCACAAATTAAAACCATAATTTTTACGGGAAATTCACGCGCATGGTGCATGCATATGTCTAGCCTCTCTTTCACAGCCAGTTAAAGACATTTTTTATTAGTAATAGTTCAAAACAGAAATTGTACAGTATTTATTAAATGTGTTACTAAAACACTGTTTAACAGAAAGTAACTTCTAACCAGAGTAAGTTTAAGTTCTTTTAACAGAAAGTAACTTCTAAAGAGCGTTTTAATTTTTTTTAAATATTGATTTGGATTCACCAGTCGTTCTTAATATAAAACACGATCCATAACCATTCAAAGACACAGTATCAAATTTCTTTATAATATATTTTTTTGACAAATTAGAGAGGCGTCAGAAATTTACATTTCGAATGAACGTCGTTAGTAAGCTCAAAAATCATCTGTCAAAAAATTAAATAAAGCGAGTACACATTTCTAATATATAATTATTACCGAAATTAGTGTGTTAAATTAATCTAAGGGTAAAAAAAGAAACAACCTACCGGAGAGCTAAAGAAAAATAGAAAATGACAAATGAATGCTTGCTAAAAGCAAATAAAGATCTTATAAAAATAAAATGTGAATGGATGTGGGTAAACTTTCGAAATCACTGGAAAACGATAATAGGAATATTTGTCTCATTTTCCACGCTGATGTGCACATTTAGTCCAGTCAAGGAAGGAGGTGTAGAGTGCGTGAGCAGGACCCTAAGCGATTCCTACAGAAACTTGTTTAGGGTGCTTAGGGTCTGAACATACTAAAAGTACTGACGTCTAGGTGTGAGCTAGCGGGGGGAGGGGGAGAAGGTCCCAATGTTCGGATTTCCGCTTATATCTCGAAAACGGTGCGTCACAGAGAAATTTTTCTTAAAATAAGTAAAAGCTTGTAAAATTATCACAACTTTTTTTTTATACGTGATTCTCGAAATTTAAGCCGTTTTTAAGTTACACGCTCCACAAATGTAGACATTTTCGAAAAAATCATTTAACCTTACATTTTTCATCAAACATTCCTTCATATCGTCTAAAATATTCATCAAAGAAATACATTTATTTTAAGGAAGTTATAAAGAATTTAATTCCCTTTTAGAATATATATATATATACAAATGCAAATTAATCTCAAACCGGTCAACATTTACAGCAATTTTAAGTTTTTTCGTAAAATTTTGTCATGAGATAATTATAATTTTCATTATAAAATACAATTTAAAAATTTTCAAGTGATATTATTTTTTTCTACTTTCTTTAAAAATTGGCTTTAAACTGTGGTCACAGTATTATTAGGCGAACGAACAAAATGTGTGTCAGTAATGAGATAAAAACAGCTTTGTCTGAAAATGATATTTTACGAAAAAACTTAAAATTGTTGTAAATATTTACTGGTTGGAGATTAATTTGCATCTAAATATATATATATATAATTATATTATAAAAGTAAATTAAATTCTTTACAACTTCTTTAATATAAATTTATTTTCTTTGTTGAATATATTAGACGACATGAAGGAATTTTTGATGAAAAATGTGAGGTAAAATGATTTTTTTCAAAAATATCTACGTTTGTAGAACGTGTAACTCAAAAACGGCTGGGATTTCGAAAATTACATAAAGAATAAAAGTTGGAGATGATTTTATGAGCTTTTACTTAATTCCAGAAAATTTTCCTCTGCAACGCACCGTTTTCGAGATATAAGCGGAAACCTGAAAATTGGGACCTCCCCCCCACCCCTTAACTCACCACCTAGACGTCAGGACTTTTAGTATGTTTACACCCTAAGCACCCTAAACAATTTTTTGAAGGAATCGCTTAGGTTCCTGCTCACGCACCCTAAAATCTTTTGGATCATTCATTGACTGGACGAACTTGTCTTAAGCAAAGTAGATTCAGAATCAAATTGAATTTGAGGACGATTTACGCAGATTATTGTTTATAAATTAATATGTTCGTAAAAAGAAAAATAAATAAGTTAAAAATAGAAGAAAAAGTATGGTAAAAAGCTTCTGTTCCCGTGGTGAAATTTGAGTCCTCAGTTTTCCGCTTCTACCACGAATTTCCTGACACCGTGTGTACAAGGTAATGTTGCATGTCTATAATTTGCGCAACGTTGGGTATTAATGCTAGTAAATTATTGTTCATAATTAGGTCACCGTAATGTACCACGGGTTTCCCGCCACCGTGTATATGTCGCAGGCAAACCGTAAAATCAGGCCGTTCTTGATGCGTCTGAGGCACTTCACGATCTGCTGCCAGGCACTTCACGAAGTAACTAGGCGCACCATGATCTGCCTGATTTTACTATCGACCGCCGACATATATAAGGCAATGAAGTATGCGTGTAACTCGCGCAACGCCGGGTATGCAAGTAAATTATTGTTTATAATTACCATGGTAATAACAATGAACCTGTCACCGTAATGTACCACGTATTTTTCGACACCTTGTATATGTCGCAGGCCAATCGTAAAAACAGGCAGATCACGATGCACCTCAGGCACATCACGATCTGCCGCCATTTCACGATGCAGCAGATCATGATGTGGCTAGGCGCAACATGATCTGCCTGATTTTACGATCGGCCTACGACATACATATGCAAGGTAATGTTTCGAGCGTATAATTCGCACAACGCCGGGTATTAGTGTTAGTGAATTATTGTTTATAATTACGTCACCGGAATGTACCACCGGTTTCCCGCCACCGTGTATATAAGGCAATGTTGCTTGCGTGTATTAATGCTAGTAAATTATCGTTTATAATTACCGCGGTAATTACAATTGAATCGGTCACCGTAATGTACCACGTATTTCCCGACACCGTGTACCTATACACGGTAAGGCTGGGTAGTATTGCTAGTTTATAATTTCCGCGGTATAAACGGATAAATCGGTCACCGTAATATCCATGAATCACAATGTATTGAAGTTATTACCCATTTTCATTGATCAAATATACTTTGTCGAAGCCCATTTACGCGTACATAATAATATATATATATATAATAAAAATTTGAATTGCACATACCGATGAAACTTTACAGTCATTATTTACTTTAGAATGTTGATTCTTTTCTCTAAAAATTAAACAACATGTTTTAAAAAATTCACAATAAATCTGACAGATTCGTTCCAACGACCCTGTAGCATATAAGGTATGTACAACGTAAATTGATAATTAAATATTACTAATCTTTGTTTTTTCTCGTTATATTTCTCCCAGTTATGTTTTTGGTGTGGTAATTTTGATTTTTTTATGAAAGTTCTCTCTTTATTGATTTTTCTCCCCATTTTAAGCGGACGAATAAATTTAAAATGTTATGAACTGGACCGGCGCGGACAGCACGACCGCTCGCTGCCGTGAATCGACAGATCGGACAGATACTAAGAGTTTTGGTTAGCGCCGTGCGCGTCAAAATACAGAATAAAATATTCACAAAAGCGTGTCGCAAATTCAACAGAATTATATACTCGAGAAAATATTTTTGGTTAAAAATTATTTTTAATATTTCAATAACGTCTTAAGTTAAATTTCTGTGTTAAAAATTCCGAGAGAAATCAATTTGTAAGTGTGTAATAAATAAGTCAAGTTGTAGTATTTTCGGCACAAAACGGGTGCTTGGATTTTTATTTTAATGATTTTTTTTGAAATTAAATTAAAATTCTAAATTATATTTTGCCTAGATAATGAACAGTTTTATAATACTGTATTACTATTTGGTATGATATATGTATTGTATAATAACTTTACTCGTTTGAAAATTAACAAATATTGCCATCGACCAACAGTAAAACTATTTTTTTATTAAAAAAATGTTAACTTTTTCAAAATTTAAAATATAAGTTTACCACATAAAATAACGATCTTTCGAAATCAATTTTTTCGTTTTTCTGTAAAAAGCTTCGACACGTCTATGAGCTCATTCAAAAATGTCATTTTTCAGCTTTGTCTGGTTATTAACTCTTAATGTAAGATCTTTAAGACAGGCCAATGAAATTCATCACATTTATTATACGCCTGTCTCGACACAGGTATATCTCATTGAGACAGGCATCGAAAAACCCAATATAAACATACTTTATATAAATTATTATTTTTAATTGGTAAACTAATGTTTAAGACAAGATTTTTATGCATAGCACAAAGGGTAGCAATTATTATAAGCAACAATTATTAGCCTGAAACACTCATCAACATTGAACAAATCTCCCGAGAAAAGATAAATGCCGCCGACGGGACTTGAACCCGCGTCGGCGAAGAAAGTCGGCGGCATTTATCTTTTCTCGGGAGATTTTTTCAATGTTGATGAGTGTTTCAGGCTAATAATTGTTGCTTATAATAATTGATAGTTTATATAGATAAATAAATAAATAAAATATGTTCAAGAACGAATTTCGACCTTTGAAAATGTTTTTTTTTCTACATTAGCTCCCACACAGCAGGCCCTGAGGAAAATAATTCCCCCAAGGCCTATGTCATCTTAGGGGATGCTGTGCGGAGGTTATTTTTAAGGAAAGGAAGGGTGGGAAGTTCTGGGAAAGAAAAAGGTATAAGTGATGGGTATGAATCTGGGGGTAAGTGTGTCCAGGAGGGAGGGACGTATCCATCTCTCCAACTGCGGTGCAAGGCGATGGATCGAAAGAGTCCTGCTGGAAATGTCAAAAGGCTTCCCTAAACCAGTATTTTGATCCAGCCAAGACCTGGACAAACCTCACCCCATGAACCCGGGCACCGGAAGGGAAGGGTGGGAAGTTCTGGGAAGGAAAAAGGTATAAGTGCTGGGTAGGAATCTGGGGGTCAGTGTGTCCAGGAGGGGCGGGCGTATCCAATATCCATCTCTCCAACTGCGGTGCAATGCGATGGGTCCGGCTGGAAAGGTCTCCCTAAACCAGTCTCTCGATCCAGCCCGCCACGCCGCAGTTGGGCAGATGCATCCGCCGCCAAGACCTGGACAAACTTCACCCCTGAACGCGGGCACCCCGCTAAGTCACCAAACGTAGCGAACCACTTGGGGTGACCTATGGCAGAGGTGTAGGTTATCCAATAAATGGTTCCAGGGGCGGCGGTACCTTTACTCGTCTCCCAAATTGATCTATTTCTAAATCGATCTTACTTCGGACTCACTGACACTTATATCGATTTATTTATTCCTGATACAGTCATGGCCATAGTTTAATCGATTTTCATTTTACATTCTAAATGTCTTCCTACTAAATAAGTCAACATTAAACGGTTCATAAACTGCAACGATTTTAATACACAGGGAGAAAGAGCATATATTGTACCCGAGTGATTTTAACCAGCGATTCCTGAGCACATTTGGATTATAAATATAGATGCCATTTTGCTGTCCGATGTAATATTTTTTCTATTAAAAATAATTTTCTTTTTCAATCACACACACGTCTCTACTTATCCCATCCCTATACAAGGGACAGTTTTAAGCGATACGCGCGCTATTTCGAGTGTTACCGTGCTGCTAGAACGAGACGCAACGCTTATCAAGTGACTGCTATTCTATAAACTACTCAGTCGTGAAGTTTGATGGAAAATGTTTTTAATTGAAAAAAAATATCATCGGACAACAAACTTTATTTGTTACTTCAAATATTCTTAGAAAAAGCTGGTTTAAATCCTTCGGGTACTTGTTGTTACACCCAGTATTATAAGGGTGACCGGACAACTCAGAATCATGCAACTTTAACACCTTATTTACAAAGTCACTAAAAGTGATGATTTTTTTTTTAAATCGGTTAAATAGATAACGTTAGGTTAGTTTACGGGCTATTTTAGAAAAAAAAATCATAACTTTTGATGACTTTTCAAAGGGGTGTTGAAGTTGCATGATTCTGAGATGTCATTCTAACACTGTGAGTAGAAATGCTGTAATACACAAATTCCTCTGAAGTCGACCATTCACTTGATTTATCTCTAGAATCAGGTTATTTTGGTGGTTTACTAGCGACAACCTGTCCAATATTATCTGTAGCCACATTATTTATAAGAAACCCGCGTATCTAATGGGTTATTCTTGCCAATAATGATCAAATTGAGTTTTTGGGAACAAAACATTTCAAATTTACGAACAGCTGGTGAGGCCAAACCGCAAGATTTACAAATATAACACAAATTTTAAAAATAAACAAAAACGATTCTGATAAATCTGGCACGTCCTTGGGAATAATATACAGTGGAATCCGTTTATAATGACATCGAAGGGAAATGACAAACACGTCATACTAAGCGGACGTCCTACAAAGCATTTTGTAGAAAATAAACAACCTCCTGTTTTGGTTAGGTATATACGTATGTTTTTATTTTAATAGAGAGGAACACAGTATATTTAGACGCGTGACGTGTATTTTATCTTTAAATTTAACTTCTTAATACTTTAACAAACATAATACGACTATAATATTACGTTTAAATGAAATTCCTGATTTGTTATTTCATGAAATAACAGCGTTTTTACGAGAGTTGGCTACGTAACTGGTGCAAATTTTCATTTTGGGTTAAGAAATGTTTTGAAGAAACTCTGGTTATGTAAGGAAGATAAATATTATTTAAAATTTGAACACGTGTTGAGAACTATGTTATTTTTGGTATGATACGGTATAAAATATTTTCACGATTGTATTTACACATTTCACTAAATAAAGTGTTCAATATTAGAGTTTGTTTTGATCTTCAATGTTGTAAACATATTCATTATTTGTGCTCGTGTTTTCAATTTTATGCCTTCTATTTTAGATTAATCTTAAATCTAATTTCAGTTTCGATAATGCCAATGAAATAATCATAAAATATGCAGTCAATTAAGAGCGTATAACCAGAGAACACCAGAAATATGTCATTTTTAAATCAGTGTTTAGACGTATTGACTCTTTTCCACAAAAAATTATAAATTGGTTTCGAAAGATTGTTCTTTTATCTAGTAAACGTATGTTTTAAATTTTCAGAAAAAATGATAATTTTTAGTATAATAAAGTTACACCATAGGTCGTTGGCAGATTTGTTAAATTTTCAAAAAAGTACATTAATTATACAACATCCATTTCAAATCATATAATCATGCAGTAAAATAAATCAATACATTATCTGGTAAATATATGTAACAGAATTTTAATTTTAGTTTAAATAAAATTATAAAAAAATATATAAGTACATGTGTTTCTTGACTAAAATTGGTCCGTGTGTGTATTTATTTGCGCAATTACATTTTTTTTTACATTTTTATTTTGCTGAGACATTATTGAAAAATGATACATACTTATGATCAAAAAATAATTACAAAAAGCAAATAATTTTAATAGTTTTATCAACACGCCTTTCAGCATTTTTGGATGTAGGTATAAATTAAACAAATTTGGAATGAAATAAAATCGATATTGAGTTATAATTTTAAAAAGCTGCTATGGAGAGTAATTAATCTTTCTCATTGGAACTGCCCTGTACGATCGTAAGAACCTCTTTCGATGAAATGTGGATTTTCGGCCGCTGGCTGGTTATACGCTCTTAAGAAATCAAATATTTGCTTCAGTGTCAAATTATTAAAGAAAAATAATCCAAAATGACCTCGAATTGGTAAGATGAAAATCGCTGCAATTTCGCATAATATTTATTGACAAAATTTAATTTAATTTAATCGCTCGGACCCATAAGATTATTTTAATGATAATGTAACATTACCAGAAATATGTATGACGAATGATGCGTACCTGACTTATTAATTAGATTTTTTATGTAGGTACCTAATATCATTTTATTGGTTTATTATTCTGAAACAAATGTTTTAATTTATATTAAGCCTCGGTATCCAGAATTTCTACCAATGTATAACATCTTTTCCTTTAACACTTGTTTTTAAGCTCTTAAAAAATATACATATCCTTACAACTTGCCATGCCGAAACGGTAATTATATGAAATTCCCTCGATAGACAAAAATCACAAAGTATGCTCCGAAAATTATTATAAACATGTGTTTTTCTGTTATTTTACAAGTTATATATGTATGAAAAGAATCACAGCATTTCTGTAAATGCTATTTAAGACAGTTTCCATGAAATTTTTGCTTTATTTTAAACGAGTCGTGTTTTATTAAACATTTTCATAATATTCCCTTAAATATTATCGTTTTTAATATTAGCGCGCTTCTTCTAATATTCGTATTTACATATCTCCCTCTTCTTCTTTTTGAGCTCTTACTACCAGGCCATAATATCATGTTCTTTGATCACATTTTAAATGATTAATATCATTATAATCTTTATACGTTGTATTGAATTTGTGCCATTATAAAGTGCATTTTTAGAGATGTTTGTGTCATGTGTATTGGCGCTAGTCCAAATGTCATTAGTGTTGCCGCAAACCAGCTACCACCGGTATACTGATGGCTACCAGATAATGCCCCTTTCGCAAATGATGACTGAATAAAACAAACAACTAGTAGTTACCTGCATATTTATTACGTCTATTTAGCGACAAAAAAAAACAGATTTTGCAGAAACGGCTGCCGTTTGATAAATTCGCCAGTCTTAACAGACGAATTGCTGAGTTTGAAGATGCTCCGAATAACTAGAATTAACTAACATTCAATTTGGGAGGCGGGTATTTGTACCGCCATTATTAGATAACCAACCATTTATTGGACAACCAACACCCCTGCCACCAGGGTTGCCAGGTGTTCGGTATTTTACTGAACCGTTCGGTATTTTAGCACCGTGTTCGGTATGACAAAAATACCGAAGTATGGGCAGTTTGGTATGGTTTTTCTGATTTTTCTCCCTAATAAACGATTCAACTGTCAGATTTGACGCAATCGGTAACCGATTTTGCCTAGCATCCCTAGGGAAATTCACCTCGAAATTTTTTTTGTGTAGGTATTGTTCGGTATACTTTTGGAAAAAACCTAACAACCCTGCCTGCCACAGGTGACCCCAAGTGGTTCGCTACGTTTGGTGACTTAGCAGACCTCTGCACCTGCCCGGGTTCATGGGGTGAAGTTTGTCTAGGTCTTGGCGTCGGATGCGTTTACTACTGCGTTGCAGGCCGTTTCTGCGGCCCGACTCTCTGGACCCATCGCCTTGCACCACAATGGGAGGAATGGATTCATACGTTGGTCACTTCTTGACACATTGACCCCAGATTCCTATCTACCCCTCATAACTTTTTCCTTCAGAGAAATTTCCTCTCCTTAATTTTCCTAAAAAGACCCTCCACCAGCATCCTCAAAGATGACATAGTTTCCGAGGGAAATTGTGTTCCTCGGGAATTGTGACCTCCTGTCTGAAGCTATTGTAAAAAAAAGATCTCTTTCAGCACCGTTGCACGATCCGTAACGCAACATTTTTCACATGATAACATGGAGAACGACTCAAGCCTACATAGCAAACAGCATGGTTCATGTGTTGTTTGCAGTGATGACAATTGAAATCGTAGATATAAAAATAGAAATGAAAATAGCAATCGCGTAAAGCGAAAAATGAAACTTTGGTCTCATTGGAATCGGGTGAAAAAAGATGTCGTGTATTGTAGGCATAAGGCCTCCTGTGTGGAGTTAATTATTTAAAAAATATATTAAACAACGAGTGTAGAGTTACGGTATTAAAAACACTAAGGTTATTTATTTTACTCTACGGCTCTACGCTATCAAATTATTGTTAAATAAATATTTAAACAAACAAGCATTGGTTGTCATGCCAGTCATATGACATCACCTACTTCGATTCATTACTAATTTAATCCTTAATTAACTGTTAAAATTAAAGGATAATTTAAATTAACCGATGCGTGTGGGTGTATTCGTAAATTTTCTTAATCCGTAATTAAATTAACTGTTAAAATTAAAGGATAATTTAAATTAACCGATGCGTGTAGATAGATGTATTCGTAAATTTTCGTTATTATTTAATTAGGTAACGGTTGGTTTGCCTGTCGGGCCGTAAGCTGTAATAACGAACAGTCGATGAAAGGAATCGGCATTAGGTTAAAATGATTTGGCAGTTTGTCAAATAGTTTAGCAAGGTAGCATAACAGGCGCCGTTTGATTTTTTTGGTGGTGAATGGGCTCCGACTTGAATTGTTCCTCCATGCTCTACTTGTAGAAACATTTTATTATTTATTTAATCCATTTAAAGCCAATGAGCGCTTTTATTAATACCGCGACGATCCACGATTACGGTACCGTGGCGACACAAAAAAGGCCCGTCCCTTATTACAATAATGCTTCAAGAGATGAGATATACAATGTACGTAGGTATGTTTCCTCCAAAGGAAAAAAATAATAATTTTCTTGCATCTCTCTCATACCGTACCATGACGTCTCTGTAAACCCCTACAATACTACCAGCCTTGACGATACTTTTGAAAGTATGGAATATATTTACATGGATAATATTGAAGTGTGAGTGAATTCTAAAAATTCAAAAACGTCAAATGTCAATGCGCTGATGGTTTTGCCTTTGTTATTAAAATAATAATAATAATATTTGGACGATTTATATAGCGCCGTTTTTGTGAAAAATCACCTCAAGGGCGCTGTACAAACTTACCATACATGCCTAAAATCTAGAAAGACTACAAGCTAGACAAACAATTAAAAACAACTTATGGCTAAAAATTGCATACACCTCTTGCTTCATCTTACTTTTTTTCTTATCTTTCTTCACATCGGTTCTTCTTGCTTCTTATGGGTTCCTCTTGCTTCTTCGTGCTTCTTCATGCTTCTTCGTGCTTCTTCTTGACTATTCTTGATTCTCTTAGTCTCTTCCTAAAACTTATTTCTTCATCCTGCCTTTTTTGTCTTTTTTTGCTTCACATCGGTTCTTATTGCTTCTTCTGGGTTCCTCTCGCTTCTTCGTGCTTCTTCTTGACTCTCCTAGTATCTTCCCAAAACTTCTTGCTTCATCATAGCTTTTTTGTCTTTTCTTGCTTCTTCTGGTTTCCTCTTGCTTCTTCGTGCTTATTCTTGACTATACTTAACTATCCTAGTCTCTTCCGAAAACTTATTGCTTCATCATACCTTTTCTTGGATTTGAGTCGTCAAAAAAATTGTTACCGTAAATAAAATAATACGATAATTTGCAAGGAAGCAAACCATCATATATAGAAAAACACACGTTAAAACATAAGGAAACAATATTTATGATTGCATACACGTGTATGTTGTTTTGAGTAGTTTTTCAAACAAACCTAAGTACAATTACGTCAGCTGGAAAAAACTAAACAATTTCCCGCGGCATCAGTGAAAAATTATCATATAATTCTGCAGCTCTTTCTTATAAACTGAAATTGAGACAAACGGTAAACCGGGTGTCTGCACCCCCCCAAAGGAAAAATTCAATTATCATACATCTCCTTCACTCGCATAAACACTCCCCCAGCTGAGCCGTTATAAGATATATCTGTTTCCTCCAAAGGAAAAGTGTGCAATCCAAAAATAAAGTTTAATCGGGCGACAAAATTCATAATAATGACATCATTCGATTAATAAAACTATATATAACGATATTGGTTATCAGTATTATCACCGACTCACTCAAGTAATGGTGTACCTCTGCATTTACTTAAAACGTATGACATTACACAATTTTGTATTACACAATATTGTGTTAGGTGTTTATTTTTGGTATCTGCAATAATTACTACTAAACTAAAATCACGCTTGCACTGAGTGTAATGAAAAGTACGTTGTCATCCTTGCTTTACGTTTACAATTATTTGTGTCAATGTTTGTGTTACTAAATAAAGTTTGTGATGGTTTTTTTCAAGTCCCATAAATATGATCGTTTAGTTGTCTTTGTTCAACAATTGTTGAATTGGTCACACGATAATACGCATTGTTATCAGTTATCAGTGTTTGTTTGTGGGTTTGAGGCCTGACAATGGATCCGTGTTGACTGGTGACGGTGTTGACATAGCAACTATTTTTTTCTGTTTGTGACTTTCTTATAATTTCTTATGTTTTTTTTGTGCAAATTTATTCTGTATTTTCAAATTAGGTTTGCATTTATTTTCTTATATGGTATAGTACACAAAATGGTATTCTTTTGGCCTTTTTTTTAATTTTGTAAGATTAATAAAGGGAAGTTTTTCTTTCTTTTTTGTAATTTGTTTCTTCGTTTTCTAAGCTTTTACTTCTTTCTCAATTTAGTAAGATTAATAATGGGATATTTTTATTTTTATTTAATTTTGTAAGATTAATAAATAATGAGAAGCTTTTCTTTGTCGTCCAATTTTGTAAGATGGGGTTATAAAGGGAAGTTTTTCTTTTCTTTAATTTTGTCAGATTAAAAATGGGAAGTTTTCCTTCTTTTTTTTTTGCTCAATTTTGTAAGATTAATAAAGGAATGTATTCTTATTCTTCCATTATATAAATGTGTAAAGAAAAAAATAACAAAGAATATCAAGAATTTTACAAACTAATGAGAAATGGAAACCAAATTATTACACCTAATTTTAAAACAACTCTAATGCAAAATCATTATATTTTCCAAGCCATAAAATACTATAATAACCCCCCTTCTGAACTACGCTGTATCATCAACCAATCCGAACAAATAAATAAAATTAAACAATTTTTCAAAAAAAACTTACAGTAAAAAGTACATATTTTATACAAAACATATTATAACTTACAACCTAAGTAAGAACCATGGCTCCCCTATCAGGCACAAAAGCTCCTTTTTTATGATAAGGTAAACATGACCAAAATCGACCTTTATTATAATATTCTGTAAAATATATATGTACGTACCTATAAATTAAATTAATATTTTATATAACAATAATTTTTTTTGTAAGATTGGGAAGCTTTTCTTTCTTGTTTTATTTTTTTTTTTTTGGAAAAAGTGGAATAAATTAACAAACAATAAACCTAATAAAAGTAATCTAACCTTTAACTTATTATTTTATCATGTTCTGATTTTACTCTATTCCTGTTTTATCCGGTTAACATTTAGATTTACCTCAGGTATGTATGAATGTGGATGAAAAGGAAACAGAGGTGTGGTTTCGTTCCATGTTCTCAATTTTCAAGCTCGCCTGAGAAGTAATAATAGTTAAGAACTTTCATAGCTATTTACCCTGCTTTGGTATACTTTCATGACAATCAGGAGTACAAGTTCCTATATATGTATACTAAATTGGTATATACTTATTGGTTTCGTGACTCAAAAACGAGTAACGTTTCACTAACGACCGCTGGCAATGGTCACAAATAATATTTGTTTCGAGTCGTTTTTAATAAATTACTAATATTATAATAACATTACATGGATTTCGTGAGACTAAAATAAATTAAAACATTCTTTTTAATATCATAAATACCTACATTAATTTTCTCTTACTTCAAGTAAGTTATTTAATTCAACGTAAGTATTATATATTATGTCAAACTGTAGCAAACCATTGTAATTGTTTTGCATATTTCAGAGCGTATTCTCGAATACTTTCCCATTCCCACATCGCTTAGTCTCTTACTTATTAGGGGTGAGGGATGCTGATTATGATAATGAAAAACATTATTGAGGGATGTCACAGCTGAGATGACCGATATAATGTCACGTGTTAACTCTAGAAAATTAAGTTGCCTTCCGGTTCTGACCGCGCTTCTTCAGATAAATCTCCGGCAGGACTGGAATACTTTCAGCTAACCCAGAGTGAATAGACTCGTAATCCTTTTGGTTAAAGGTAAAACGAGTGGCTGAGGGAACAATTAGGTTTCCTTTGGGTGGAAAAAGTTATTGTTAAAGTTTATTGTACTGTCTCACTATTATTGAACCCTGTCATACCTGCAAATTGATTGTACCCAAAAATAAAGACTAATTGTATTTACCGTAAAGATTGTGGCCATTAATTATACCGTTACAAAACGTAATTATACCTCCAAGTGTAGCATTCTTGATAGATTATATTTTCATTACATAATTTCAAATAAGTTATTTATTGCGACGCTTAATAATATATTGTATATACGAAACTAAATAATTTATTAAAGTATAGCTTATAGGTATTTATTTATTTGCGTAGCACTGACTTAGACGGTTTCACAAACAGTTACAGCGGATGAGACTGAGCAGGTGGACATGTGCCTGTGGCAAAGGTTCCCAAACATTACTGCCACCCATTTTTAGAACGACGAACTACCGCGACCTACTTAGCTAAGAATGAACAGAACGGGATAAAATGCCTAATTAACTGGTATAATCCCTTCCTGCAGAATGTAGTCATTTTTGATTTAAAAAAAAGTTAATTTACTTTTTAGAGTAAATTTTATGATTAATTAGACAATTATATGTATATATTCGAACCTCTGATTGCTTTCAATTTAAACGGCATCAATGTTACAACATATTTTAAATATATATATATAAAGTCGAACGTGTATGCATATTGATCTTAAATACTGTTTTCATAACAACCTAGGTCTAACATAGGTCTCATATAAGTCGTTGCATCTCCCTTACTATCATGGTGAGAAGTATGATCTTAACGGTGTCAGAAAGAGTAAACGCTTATACGCTTGTACGCTTTATATTCAAATCTAGAATTTAACCACAAAAAAAAATAAAATGTGCATCTCTATGAAACTAAAGTTTCCGATGGCAATATGAGAAAAATCTATTAAATTTGGAGAATTTTTATTCATTATATTTTACGAAACGACAAAAACGTGAGGTGATAATAACGTTTATAATAAACTTGCCTAATGAAATACGTGTGTGTTGTTCTTTTTTTCGTTATCAGTAATTTTAGATAGAAAAAACGCAAGGTGAGCCATTTTTAAAACTTTATGTTTGTATTAAAAATTTTAATATTTCAAAAAAAAAAATTTTTTTTTAAGTTTTCGTAAACGTTCAGAAATATTCAGTTTATTTTAATTTTATTTGCAAAGCGGAAATGTTTTGACCTTCTGACAAAATACGCCCGATTTCTGATATTTCGAAATGTCGAATTTACGCGTAATGGCCAATAAATCGCCTTTACCATGTGAGTTGTAAGACAATATTCGTAAAGTGATTTTCTGAATTTCGTGATCTAATAAACAATTGTCAAAAACTTTAAATTTAGAATATCTTTTGGAACCTTTGGTTTTTAGTCTTAAAATACTTGTAAAGATTTTTATTTCACCAGGACCGCGAGTTCGTCAGATCTGCTAGTCATCCGAAAGATATATAACATTAATTATGCAACCTATCTGAAAAATATCTTACATTCCTATATATGACATCTCTGCCGTAGGTTTTGAGGCATGTTGTTTGTTTTTATGCCAAGAATATTTTTACCGGTATGAAATAACCGCCGTAGCACAAAGTTGAGTTATGAACGTAAATA
Source organism: Limnephilus lunatus (assembly GCA_917563855.2). Lineage (NCBI taxonomy): Eukaryota > Metazoa > Arthropoda > Insecta > Trichoptera > Limnephilidae > Limnephilus > Limnephilus lunatus. Next base: position 6,048,274 of record OU830599.1, read on the forward strand.
TTTAATCTTTAATCTTTAACCACCGTCTTCGTGCATCAATATGTTGATTATTAAACTCTTGCCAAATACTAATATATTGTCTAGAGGTCAGAAGTAATCAAAGGGATGGGATGTGTAGAAGATATGTAGGAACATAACACTAGTATATTGAACATATGCAGAACTAACTTGCCAATGGTCATGCCAGTCGGGAGAGCCGTCTTGTTGTTAAATATAATCACTTCGAATATCGATAGGTTTAACATCAATGAAGCACAATTTAGGCGGCAACCTTTGTTGCTGTTCTCGCTAGGAACCCCTGTATTGAGAGAAGGCGCAGTTTTAATATAAGCAGTTTGCACAGAAATAAAAATAACAACAACAAAATTTGATAGAAATGAAAGACAACACACAATCATCGTCGTACCATTGGGAATACAGGATTATAAAAGTTTTTAATGAAATCGCTGATGCTTGATCTGTATTGTTTGATGATCCAAGCCAAAGCTAATTTTTTCCCCATCAACTACTACCATTTAGACAAGTGTTTTGTCAAAAGTCCCCGCCCCTACCCCTCTTGCTTCCCCCCCTGTGCCACCCCAAACATGAAAAGTGTAAGGGTTTCGTAAATCGCGTCTATCTCGATTATTAAACAACATATCTGATTGCAATTTTTTTTATTCTCTTTGCAATAACATTGTCTATAATTAATGTTTAGTTTACTTTCGTCGTAACTTTTACCGTTTTTTGTAATTTGTATGAAAAGGTAAAAATTTGTGTACTTTTTGGCACGAAATTTTACTTTTTGTCTCAGAACTTTTTACACCGACATTTTATCAAAAAATGTTTCCTTCAAAAGTTGTAGCTCCTATTATTACCTTTAAAATGATATAAAATAGTACTTACTTGTATATAGTTTAAAATAAGATTGTATAAACGTTTTATAAATTTGTACAGCGCCCTTGAGGTGATTTTTCACAAAAACGGCGCTATACAAGTCATCCAAATATTATTATTATTATTATTGGTGACTGACTTTTTTGTGTTCTGTCTAATGGCCAGTGGAAGCGCATTGTACAGTTGTGTTGCAAAGTATCTAAAATTTCTTTGGCCAAAAGTTGTTTTAGCGAAAGGGACGAAAGAGACTTTTTGGTTTTTGGTTGTTTTGGTTATTGGTTTTTTCGTTTTGCCCTTTGTTTCTAGTATCTCGAGCAATTTTGACATTGTCAAAAGCAGTTCTGTGTTTGAACAGGTACGCTAGTATTAATAATATTACATCCCTTTATTTTAGAATAAACTGTTTTGCGTATCTGTCCCTTTTTGCTAGTCTGATTTCATTGTGTTATGGCCTTGTTATATTGAATGTATTTTAGTAACGGGTTGTTTATTATTTTACCCATAAATATCATTGCGTTCAACGTCAGCATCTGTTTCACTGTTGTTATTGATTTTAATTATAAACTGCTCTTCTGTTAGACATTCTTCCTCTTCTTAGTAACGTAGTGAGCAGAATGATACCTTGTTGCGGTGGTAAATAAATCTTTGGGTCAGCTCTTCATCTATTCACGGCCAAGGAGACATGCCCCCTCCGTTGTTCGGGAGCAAATACCAACCACGCTGTAACTGGCCGAGATCCAATATTTTTATCTTGTTCATCAACAGATCTCGGGTAAACCGCTTTATGGGTGAATAATGACACCGATGAATTAATAATCCAGTTTCATTTTGAAAATTCATAAGCGTAACTGCGACCAGTTTCCTTGTCTGATTCAAAAGAGCAACTTAGTTAGTATTTCACTATCCTCTTGGTTAACAATGGTTACTAAATAGAGATGGCTTATATTAATTTATGTGTGTTAATTGTGACAATCTGTACAGTTATTGTATGTATGTATGTTTAAATTGTAATTGAAAATTAACATCCTGTTGACAAACTGCTTTATTGCGGTTTAACGGGATTGTAATTTGAAAACCAATTTAAAAAAAAAAAAGAAAATACTATATCGATAGGATATTTAAGATTTGTTTATTTATAAATTTTACTATTCTATACTCGAACCCGTGAGTAGTGGCTGTGTATCGGATAAGTTACCAAGTTTTCTACCTATTGGGAGTATTTATTTGTTTATTTCATTAATGTACGTTATCCTGTGGATGAGGGTGATGAAAACTTCTTTAATATAAAACAACATAATATTTTAATCTTGCTTTAAAATAATATATCAGTTTGTCAAGTGTGAAGAGCCAATTTGCCAAAGAACCCGGATAACAAATATATCAGAGAGCCCTACATTCTTACTGTAACATCACACTTCTGCCCATTGTTTCTATAAACAGACTCGCGCATATATTCCTTAAAATTCTAGTTCCAGATAAGTTAACTTAACTAGCTTAAGGCGCCGTATCCCCGCTCAAAAAGAAGAAGATGGAGCGATATGTAATTACGAATGTTGGAGAGAGTGCGCTAATATTTAAAACAGTAAAATTGAAGCGAAAATTGTGAAAATATTTAATAAAACACGACTCGTTTAAAATAGAGCAAAAATCTCTGGGGGCTGTCTAAAACAGCATTTAAAGAAACACTGTGAATTTTTTCATACATATAACTTGTAAAATAACTGAAACAGGCGTGAAAATAATAATTTTCGTAGCACATTTTACGATTTTTTTTCTATTGAGGGAATTTCATATAATTTGCGTTTCGGCGTGGGGAGTGTATAGATATTATTTTCAAAAATAACATATATTTTTTAAGAGTTTAATAACTTCAAATGTTTAAGGGTAAGAAATCGGTAGAAATTAGGGTAACGGCGGCTTAAACCAGCCATGTGTTCCGAAGGTTCCAAAACCATTATCATGCTTCAGAAGACTCGTTCAATAAATCAAGTGTTCCATGAGCTGAGCTGGTAACACTGATGATGATCGAGTCAAAGGCTTCGTTCGAGTCAAAGGCGGCTCCATCTCATAAGGCTGGTTGAGTAGAGGTGAAATTGCAATTGATGTCTGAAGTGATGCAAAGAGCTGCAAATTCCGACCCCTGGGGAAGGGAATGGGCTATTTTTTAATTTTTTTTTTATAGCTTTTAGTTAATTTTTAAAGAGGTGTTGAGTTGAGTTGATTCTGAATTGGCATGGAACCGTCACTAGCATTATGTACCTAGTTATATTGCCTCAAGTGACTATCACGTGAGCCAACCGAATTGCAAATTATAATTATTCTTAGCCTTTGCCATGTTCTACCGTCTTCTAATGTGAGGCATCCTGAATGAATAATCTCAATTATAAAACCATCACGTGTCAGGAGTATTTAGAGAATGACCAACACAACACACGTCGCTTGAATCATCTTCTAATACTTTAATAATGATTGGTCTACGGTCTACGGCATCATCCAACTAAATCATTTGACATGAATGAGTTTGGATGAATCGCGGAACAGCATCTTTTGTAAACAAAACAATAAACAAAAATCTTTCAACACCCAGACTGAAATTACGTCGTTAATATTATTTATCATCATCAATAACACCCACTGACAAGATACCATGTTTGCGTTTTGTAATAAATAAAATTTTAATTTAATTAAATAAAGACAATATTGGCGAAATTCAATGAATATGGAAAAAAAATCAGAAAAAGATATCGGCGCCTCTGGGACTCGAACCCAGGACCTTCGGCTTTCCGGGTCGCCACTAGACAAAGTCAATAGTTTAAGCCGCCGCTACCCGAATTTCTACCGATTTCTTACATGTCTCCCTTAAACACTTTAAGTTTTAAAGTACTTAAAGAAATTTGTTATTCTTGAAGATAATATCTGGACTCTAGACATTCGAAACTCTAAACATTGCAGCGAAACGCAAATTATATAAACTTCCCTCGATAGAAAAAAATCGCAAAGTATGCTCCAAAAATTATTATAAACACGTTTGTTTCAGTTATTTTACAAGTTATATTATGAAAAAAATCATAGTGTTTCTTTAAATGCCATTTAAGACAACCCCGCGAGATTTTTGCTCTATTTTAAACAAGTCGTGTTTTATTAAACATTTTCACAATTTTCGCATGGATTTTATCGCTTTAAATATTAGCGCGCTCCTCTAACATTCGTACTTATGTATCTCTCCATCTTCTTCTTTTTGAGCACTTAAGTTAATTGCGATCCGAAACTTTGGTTTTATATAGGTGTTGATTTTACTTATTTTATGGTTAATTTTTCGATTTGAATATAAAGCGTGGTGTTTTCTCTTTCTGACACTTTTTAGATCTTATTTATCACTATTTTAGTAAGGGAGACACAACAATTTCTATGAGACCGAATAAGTTTTTCCGAAAAGTGAACAAATTACCTTACCTTACAGTTCAGTTACATTTCAGTTCTATGACGCGTGGTCGAGCGTAGGCATAGGTTTAAGGTAGGGTATTTATATCCGGAACCTTTAAGGGCTTCTTTTTAGATAATTCAATTACTATGAATAAGCCTTTTTATACGTTAAGTAATAAGTTTTTTTGAATTGAAAACTTCTTTAGCACCGTTGTAATTTGATACCCGACTTTGTGCGGTACTTCCTAGCTTCCCCACTCTTGTCTACCTCAGTTTTCTGAAGGTTTCACTTCTACCGCGTGTGAACTGCACACTGTTTAATAAAACAACGTCGGACAAGAGTTCCTACTGCTATCAACCGTCTGGAGCCACTGGCAATGGCATCCTCAATTATTGGGGTATGTTGTGTACGGGGTTAAAAAAAACGAAATTCGTGTGACGTAATTTGTAGATGGTCCCTTAACACTAAAAAAATTAAAAAATGTGTATATTTCATATAGTTAAGCAGCAGGGAGGGATGGCCAAAGGGGGAAGGGAACAAAGGAGAGGAGGGCGATGCTCGCAAGGGGGAAGTTACGTTAGGGGGGAACGTGGAAGGGGAACGCGGCAGGGGAAAAAGACGCATGGGAAAGGATTCGCAGAGAGAAATAATATCTTTCTTTAATTGGCATTGCCAGGTACTCGCTAGTATATTATAATAAATCTGCAACTCTGTGTTTTAAAATTGCTCGATGAGTCGAAATACTAGAATCCTTATTCCGAGAGAGATCCATCGAGGTGGATGAATGCGTCCGCAAATGATGGTGCCGTTGGAACGGTGCCTATTTTCCTATAGGCGCGTGTATTTTTAATTTTTAATCAACCACCGGCTGCAGGGCTGGGAGAGCTAATGACCGTCACACACTCTGCGGCGACATCGCTTTCGCATACCCCCTTTATTACTAAACTGTGAATATCGGTAGCCAGAGTGGTAGATACTAGATACTCTCAAATCGCCCTGGTGAAAAACCACCATTCTGAATCCAAACGTTGCTTAAAATGACTGTAGCATGATGCTCTAAATATTCTTCTTTCACATCTCCAAACCAAATTTTTGCACAAATTTCAAAACGCTATAGCTTACCATTTTATAAATAAATCTTCGCGGGGGTGCGCACAACAAATCACAAATCACCAAAGCTTCATCACAATCGGATGAATGGTGTAGGAAATAATTTCATAACGTCAGAGATCACCATTGTACATAGAAACCTTTTCGGGCGTGCCCCCAACAAATCACCAAAATATCATCGAAATCAGATGAATGGTATAGGAATTAGGAATGCATAAGGGACAAATAAATAAACATTCATTTCTATACATAAAGATTATTGAAATAACTAATCGATTCTCTCATTTTAACGGTTTAAGAGGCCGCTATCTGAATTTTTTACCGATTTTGTTGCAAACCTCCCAAACATTTGAAGTTTTTAAGCTCTTAAAAAATATATATTATTTTTGAAGATAATATTTATACATTCCCCACGCCGAAACGCAAATTATATGAAATTCCCTCGATAGAAAAAAATTGCAAAGTATGCTCCAATTTTTTTTATTTTCAAGTCTGTTTCCGTTATTTTACAAGTTATATGTGTGAAAAAATTCACAGTGTTTCATTAAATACTCTTTTAGACAGCCCCCAAGAGATTTTTGCTCTATTTTAAACGAGTCGTGTTTTATTAAAGATTTTCGCAGTTTTTGCATTGATTTTGGCGCTATAAATGTTAGCGCTCTCCTCTAACATACGTAATTTCGTATCTCTCCATCTTCTTCTTTTTGGGGCCGGTAACGGAGCCTTAAGCTTTTCTACGAACAATATTAATAACGATAATAAAAAAAGTAAACACGTCCTCATATAGTTCTTTTCTCTAGCGTTAGTGAGGCACACTACGTATGAAAATATTATTTATAAAATTATATTTTGTAGTGGCTCTTCAAGTCTACATTCGTCGGCATTTTCTGGCCGAGGCGAAATAGCTGTAGGTGTGAATTTGACTTGCCGTGTCAACGAAACTTAGTTTTACAGACATTTTCTTTCTTTAATGAAAACTTTATAATTTCAAATCTTTTTTCATGACAAAACACACGTACACGTTTTCCAGCACGTAATAAGCCATTATATTCACATTTCTAACAAGGAAATAATATTATATCTTTCGCCTTCAGTTTGTCAAAATATTTTTTCTTCAAACACAGCAATTTTATTTAGTGGCACCATTTTAATTCAAAATTAATAGATTTATTTTATTTAACCACGTTTATTGTTTGTATTCAAATGAACACTTATCGCATTACAAAAAAAAACAACATGTATCAACTTGTAGCTTAGAAAATGTCCATAAAATCTCACACGCAAAGATAATAATCCTAAATTATCAATCATTTTTTAATTCAAAATCTTAAAAATGGTGTCACCGTGTCTCACTATCGATAATCTTGTTATTGTGGTGACTAAACTGGTGAATCATTAATTGGACGTGTGAACCGGGCCATGATTGACAACCAATTAGCGCAAGAAAATAACAGGATATGTACGGTTTGTGTTTCCCGCACATGAATCAGTTTCGTTATTTGCCGCGTGACGTATCGTGTCGTGACGTATCCGTGACGTATCAGATACGCGTTGTGAAGCGGTTGACGCGACGCGACTGTGACGTAACATTGCTCTCAGACGATGTACCGGCCCACAGCATCCCTGGACCACCAGTAGTAGTTTGTCGTCACTACGAATCGCAATAATACGAGACAGCTTATTACTATATATGCTAATATTTTCGTAAAGTAGGGCGTATTTTATCTCCCGTTCAGATGGCTGAAATTCTTTAGGCTCGCTTTGGAATTTATTAACAGCTACTTCGGGGCCGTGATATTGTCAGGATTTCGCTTAAAAAAACTGAAGAATCCTACCGGTTTATAAAAAAGGTTTTCATTGTATTAAATCGACTGTCAAGTCACCAAAGGCCAAATTGTTTACGTTGTACCACGAGATTTGGTCTACTTATAGAAATGTGTTGTTGGAATAGCAATACTGATTTCTATTCTTGCATCAGAGCGTGCCACGTACATATTGTGAGTTTATTTTTACATGGTTTGTTTTCGACGAGCATTTCTGGTAGATAATTATTCATTTTAATGTTGCCAATGTAATGTCGGTCACCTGACGACTGATTAGCGAAATCCGCCGTGAAGTTTTGCTGGCTCCCACGCTCTGGCTTTAGGTGTATTTTTGTACAATCCACCGAGTTACGTCTCCCTAAATTTGTCGCGGTCTTGTTCGTCACAAGTCACAGTGAATGAACGGTATCTGAGAACTGGGCAGAAGATTGTAATACTCATCGGTGCTCGCGTATTACCTGTATTATATTAGAGGTATTATTGCTGGTTGGGTTTTGGTAATGGTCAGCTTTGCAACGCGGAGCTAAAATTCTGCGCGCGTTTGTGATTTTTTGTTCTCATTTTTCCACGCGTTCCACCTTCCACCGCTGTTGGCCAACAGAACCGGTTTCGGAGTCGCACGATTCCGCCGGGCTCCCCGCGAACACTCATTTTCTCAGAAACGTTTTCGTCATGACCCCGCGCGATCGTGTCTACGCATTGCCATTCTAAGTTGCGTTCTCTCTTGCTTGCAGAATCTACAACCTACCGGAGGAGAGGAATAGCTGGCTCTATCAGACGACCACCGAGCATCAGCACCGGCACCGAGGTGACTCTCTTCCCACTGCAGCATCGAGGGGATGGTGTACGCGCTAGGGGGCTGGGGCATGGGAGATTCTGACAGACGAGCGAGCGACTATGCTCCCGTGGCACGCGTCAATGGAAAGAGACAATATGGAGAGGATTTCGTCGACGACCACGAATTTGACTTCTCTCACGATGAGCTGCTCGACTGCGAGTTCCACGGTGGAAATAACAAATTCGAGGGGGTCGACAAGAGTGGATATGCCAGCGACCACGACGAGATGCTCCACGAGGGCTTCGGCGGGGAGACGGAAGACGAAGTGGACGGAGTGGGCGGCGCCCTGTCCGAGGAGGGTTACGGCAGCCACCGCGAGGACTGCTTCCCGCCCTCCCCTCCACCATCCCTGCCGCCCTCGCTGCCCCTTCCGCCTGACCGCGAGGTCGACCTCCACCCGCTCAATAACCAGGTCAATATGCGTGTTCCTCTTACAGTGAATTAGTGGTCTAGTCTGTTTGTTTGTTGTGATCTCGCCTTATAATCAGTGATGGTGTTTGTTACGTTGCGCAGGTCGGGGGGCACACACGACTGTTGCTGCTCAACGACAGCACCGTCATAAAGCCGCTCAACGTGCGGGAACTGCATTTCTACCAGAACATTCCGAGAGATATCGAGATGTTTGTCCCTAAATACAAAGGTAAGAGCCGTTGCCTGCTAACTGCTATTTGTCCTGTCACCGAGTCCGCGGAGCGCGATCTCCCTTGCGCCGCACATTGGAGATTCCGCTGCGGGGGCCGAGTGTCGAGTGCCGTCCCGAGCCCCGAGCCCCGAGCCCCCCTGTGGCCACATTCTGCCAAGTTCCGGTTTTAATTTCGCGCTCACAGCTCGGCCGCGGATTACTCGACATTCAAACCATTTCTTTTATTTACTAGTCATTCATTTACATTTTCATTTAGGTCCGATCGACCGTTTCCATTACGGTCTTCGCGAATGCTGGATATTTCTTTAATTTCCTTCTAATGCATGTTTGATTGTTCATTCGTTTTGACACTACTTGTTGACCGTGTTGTGCCCCGCGTAATGCTTTAACAGCCTGCTTGTTGTATTTCATGTTTAGACTTATTATTCGTTAAAACTGATGTTTTTTTCATAAACTAGTTTAGGTGATTATTTTTAAAACCACGACCGTGAACATATTACCGAATTTCTCATTTTACAAATAATTAAATGGGTATTGTGACAAAGTGATACTTCCGTGGGAAACGGCGATTGCCAGCTTCGTTTATTACGATTTATTTGCTGGTATTGAAATTGCAACATTTTCTCGAGCTTGACCTTTAATCAAGGACGAGGGCCAAGTGGATTTTCCGACCGTGAATGCAGCGTTATTGGGGATTTGCGTGTCTCGACACCGTAGAGTAGGTTACGGACGTTTCCCAAGGAAATTTCACTTTCGCACGAGCGAGCGAGACAGTGGCAAGACCCCAGAGCAGAATTCTTACACAATCACGCTTTATTTCTACTTTTACTTTTGAACTGTGATGTATGTTTTAGCTCGTTCGCTAATACAAAAGTTTGCTCGCGAACGACTCACTTAGGATCGTAATCGGCGGAGTGATAAGGCTCGGAATAGTCTCCAGGTGGTAAGTGCACTGATGTTGTTATATCTGTAATATGCTATGTGCTAGCCTGTTAGCTACCCTGACCAGATTGGATTGGCAGTTTTCCCAGGAGAGGAGCCCGCACAAGAGGTGTGGCCCTTGCCCAATCGGTTCTGGTTGGTTTCCGTTGCAAGCCGCGCCGTGAACATGCCGTGCTCTGTCTCTGAAGCTGTTCCCAGCCTCGTCTCTCTAATCTCTGCTCTCTGCTCTCTTGCAACACTCACTTATCTCAACCAGTGTTGCTGAGAGTTGCATGCATTTCACGACGCGGTTTCGGTTAGGCAATAGCAGTAAGTGATTATGGAGACTTAAATATTTTAAGTTAATGGATGAATGAATGTATGTTTGATGATCCTTTCCCTCCTTTAGGTATATTTAGTTATCTACGACTACTTCAGTTTAAATACTTTTAAAAAATCCAGAGAATTAGTATTTATCTAAATATGTAGGTACTCTACATTGTCCTAAAATTCTTTCGAAAATCCTTCTCCGTCTGCCTTACCAAAGTCAAATTAAATTAAAGAAAACATTTTTTTTAATGTTCAATTTCGTATTTAGGGTGAACAGTGGTTGTTTCACAGTTTGTTATATTTTTCACAGTTTGTTGTAAGATTCAAGTAATCAACCTTTTTCAGTTTGTAAATTTTTTTATACTTTTTATCTATCCGTTCCTTTTTCCATAAACATAAATAATTTGTTAATCTGTTTCATTTGATCACCTGTGATCACATCGCCTATTGTATTTTCCTTCTCCAAAGTACAATATACCATATTATGTTCCCCAATCATACTCATCACCTTGAGCTATATACCAAATACAAGGGCGTAGCTATAGCTTTCACACGGTGGGGAGGATTCGACCGTAAGGGGGGTTCAACCCCTATGGGGGTTAGACCCTATCGGGGGGGGGGGGGAGGGCGAGGGGGGGTCGACAATATGGGGGGGGGGTTCCACCCTAAAGGGGGGGTTCGACCCCAAGGAGGGATTTTCGACCCAAAGGGTGTTGGCGGGGGTTCAACCCTAGGGAGGGGGAGGTCGATGCTGAAGGGGAGAACAACTTATTAACATCACAGCGATGTTGGAAATAATATTGTTTTATTTTTTAATGTAATCTACGAGTATTTTTTACTTTTTTTAATTCTGAGGCGGATGATGGGGGTGGGGGTGGGGTTGAACCCCCCTGCCCCCCCCCGCCCCCCTTATAAACGCTCTTGACCAAATAACATTACATATTTATGTCCAATTTTCCTTGTCGAATTTGGATTCCTTGCAGCATTTGAATTCCTTGTCCTTTTTGTATGTACTCTTTTATTTGTGCACCTTGTTCTATTTGGATACCTTGTCTTTTTTTAATTTCATTGTCCTTTTCTGATTCACTGTTTTATTTGATTCCTTGTCCCAATTGCGTTCCTTGTCCTTTTTGGGTTCCCTGTTTTATTTGGATATTTGTTCTGTTTAAATGACTTTGAGTTCCTTGTTCTAATTGAATACCTTATCCAATTTGGATTCCCTGTCCTATTTTATCTTCTTGTTCTATTTGGATTCCTTGTATTATTTGGATTCCCTGTGTTGTTTGAATTCCTTGTCCTATTTAGATTGATTCCTGACCCGAATCGCTGTCTGATCATGTAATCCCTGCATAAGTTCCTCAATCCTCCTTGTGTGTGTTCCTGTTCCTCCCGTATATGTCCTGTTTCTCCCCTCCCAGAGTGCACGGTGTGTGAATGGGAGGGTGCTTGGTGCGCCTGATGCAACAACCAGTTTCTTGTTGTCAGGCGGCGCGAGGCGGCCATGTCCACATGACCTTGGGCGGAGGCGGCTCCCGCAGACCCCAATCATCCACCCACCTATCTATGGCCCGCGATCTATGATCCTAAGACAAGCCAATTCAGATCCATGCTCTGGGTAATTTTGTTTGGGTTTGTATTTCTAATATCGCTCTATTGTCGCATATTTTACTTTTGGAAATAAATGCCTTCCACCAAACAACATGACAACACCTATCGGATATAAAAAATAAATTAAATTAAGCTTATATTATGATAAAGACAATTTTGTAATGAAATCTTTTTAAAAAACATCAATAAATAGGTAACTCAACATAAATAATTCTAGTAAATATAACATTAGGGTGTGTTTTATGTTTTTTTCATTTCAAACTCATTTTTTATTGTTCCTCCAATATCATCAGTGACAGTTTACTGCTTTTCGCTATGACCATGTTGTTCTAAATGCAAATTAACTTTTTCATCTTAGTTTAAATTTAATTATTTTGTTCTTACAACATTATCATTTAGGTTTTATTCAGCAATCATATTTTTGTAACCAAATATATGTCTTTTAACCACTGTTTTTTATGAATTACTAGCGGCCCCTTTCACTAACAAACTAAGCAATTGAGTAAAAAAATTACATTGTCTCCAATGCAGCTGGGTGTGATTTTGAATTTAAAAATGTTAGCCAAGCTAAGTCTTTTCGCTAAGGTTAAATTTTGACTAAGTTTTGAAGGTGAAAGTGGACGTCAGTAATGATAGTACACATTCAATTGTATGGATTTTTGTATTTGCTTTGTTAAAGTGATATTCAGTCACAAGTAGCTTATCTAAAACTATCTCAGTCCCATCTTGTCAAAAAGTCTTAGGCGTCAAGCAATGATAACCTTTTGCCCTTGACAGTGAATGTTGACTTTTGATTGATTGATTGAAGAAGTGGTAGTGATGTTCATGGTAGTGATTGGTTGTTGCAGGAGTAATGCAGGCCACTAACACGGGCAATACAAAGCTAGACAAGAGGTACTCGCCTAGCTTTAGAGATGAGAACGGTCGCAAGCAGTCGCTGGGCTCCAAGCGCAAGAGAGACGATGTCCTGAAGTGAGTACCGTCCCATGTGAAGAAGCTTATGTGCGTTATATTAAGTGTCCCGGTTAAGTGTGATTTCTGTTGCAGACTGGGAACACAACGGCCTTGTAAATAAGACTGACAAAGAAACAGCTCAGCTGCAATGCCGCTGTCGCCGACCTAATACCAGTAATTTGAGAGAATACCAGTAATTTTCCATACACATTACACGCCTGGCCCAATCGATCTTGGTTCAAATATTTCATATTTATAATCTCATTGTATATTTTTTATATATGCTGTTTTGAAAAATAAAATTTACAACCAACACAACCTTATCTGACAAAAGTTATAAAAGCTTTTCTTATTATGGTTGCATTCGAAATCTGGTATTCTATTAGTACTGCTTACTAATTGTACATCTCAATCTGTATATTATACTGTTAAATCTGTCTGACTTTAATAATGAAACAAAGCAAACTTTCGCTTCACTGCGAGTACAACAAACTGTTGAAAAAACAAAAACCATTTGTTCAATGATATTTTAGAGTAGACAACAAACTTTTAAATATTATTTTATCAATAATTGGTGTAGGCAGTGTCAAAACAGCCTATTTCAAACATAATAACTAGCACTTTATTCTGCCAAAAAACTTTTGCAAAGTCTCTTTCGGTTCTGAAACTAAACTAAACTAACTGACATCACTCTACCGATAAACTGACATTACTCACGAGGATGTTTTATTTTTCAAAATTGGCTTGAAGAGACTAGGCATATTTTGACATTACTTGCATTCTAACAATGATTATTTTGTATTATTTACATCAAATTATTGCTCTAAAAGATACTTACATGTGTATCCCTTTTGGAAATGTCTTCAACTATTTGTTATTTTATTTTTCAGATTTAGGGTCCATCGGAATGGTAAAGCCACCGAAGTTCTCAAAAGTATTTCTCAAATAGACAATTCCAACAAGCAATGTAAGTACAATCCACAGTATTATTTACACATGACATATACATGCCCACACGGGCTTGAATCGCAATGATACAAATTTTACTACTTGTGTCCGGATTGTGGTAGCAAAAAGCTATATTCCAGTTTGCATCTCACAATCTCCTTCTCAATTAGGGTATGTTGTCAGATTCAAGGGAGTGGGAAGGAAAATGAGACAAGGTTAATGTTATTTCAAGTTTCAAGCAACGTTTCAATTCGGAGTGGTCATCTTTCAGCAGAATTTTAATATTAAATTTAATAATGTTATTATCAAATTCTGCAAGTATTTTAGTTTTTATTTTTGTTACAGCTGTTTCGGCTTACAAGGTCATTTTAAAACTGTGTTTAAACCAATTTGAGAAGACTTATTGGTCCCATTAAATTTTTTTTCAAAAATTGACTTTTAAAATTGTATAAATAAGTCGTCTCAAAGTAACCATAGTTTTCAAAATGGCCTTGTAAGCCAAAACAGATGTAACAAAAATAAAAGCTAAAGTACTTGCAGAACTTGATAATAACACTATTAAATTCAATTTAAATTAAATTTTAAAATATTAAATTGAGTTCTACGAATTAAACACAAAAACAATTACATAATATCTTTCACCAGTGCAATACTGAGAGTATACTCGAGTCACTCTTGAAAACTGCTTTAGTTACTGTAAATCAGGTTGTTACTTATTACATTGCCAATTTAACCGCTTATCAAATAAATCAATGAAAGAAAGAGTTGGACCCCGATTCACTATTGCCGGTGATGAGCTTTTATATCCTGTTGCAATATATTGTTTCAACTTCACGATTGGCTGTTTAGATTTCCTGATGCTGGAGAACATAACCTCGACGTACCGCCGGCCCTGCATCCTGGACCTGAAGATGGGCACCCGGCAGCACGGGGATGATGCCTCCGCCGAGAAGAAGTCCAAACAGATTGCCAAATGCGCCGCAAGCACCTCCGCATCACTCGGCGTCCGGCTGTGCGGGATGCAGGTAAAGACTGGATATCATTGTACAAACGGGATATAAGGTTTCATGAACATCAAATTTCATGAACATCAGGTTTCATAATCATCAAATTTCATGAACATCAAATTTCATGAACATCAGGTTTCATAATCATCAAATTTCATGAACATCAAATTTCATGAACATCAGGTTTCATAATCATCAAATTTCATGAACATCAAATTTCATGAACATCAGGTTTCATAATCATCAAATTTCATGAACATCAATTTTCATGAACATCAGGTTTCATAATCATCAAATTTCATGAACATCAAATTTCATGAACATAAAATTTCATGAACATAAAATTTCATGAACATCAGAGAAATCTGAAAATGAAAATAAACATCAAATTTCATGATCATCAAATTTCATTAACACCAAATTTCATGATCATCAAATTTCATTAACACCAAATTTCATGAACTTCCTTATTTTAAACCTTTTAAGCCGTTATTGAATATTTTACGTATTTCAATTTTCAACCACTGATAATCGTCCAGTGAAATAGAATAAAATAACAGTTTGACAAATAAATGTAGAAAATAACGGAGGATACTGCAACATGATGGTTACTGACAACACCATGATGGTTACTGACAACACCATGATGGTTATTGGCAATACCATGATGGTTACTGGCAACACTATGATAGTTATTGGCAATACCATGATGATTATTGGCAATACCATGATGGTTACTGGCAACACCATTATGGTTACTGGAAATACCATGATGGTTACTGGCAACACCATGATGGTTACTGGCAATACCATGATGGTTATTGGCAACACCATGATGGTTACTGTCAACACCATGATGGTTCAAAGTTTTGCACGCTGTTTTTTCCTGTCAAATTTCCAGCAGGTGTTTCTCGCAACATCTTCTTGCACCGCAGTGGGTTCGTCACTCCTGGATACACTGACACCCAGATTCCTACCCAAACCTCATACGTTTTCCTTTCCAGAACTTCCTCTCCTTCCTTCCCTAAAAATACCCAAAACAGCATTCCCAAAATGACATAGTGCCTGAAGAGAATTATTTCCCTCAGGGTCTCCTGTGTGGGGTTAATGTACAAAAAAAAAAACTGTCTTTTACTCTGTACTCTATTTACTTTGTTATTTTGAAAGTTATATACTGAAAATATACAATGAATTTATTGTTTGTTTTTTTCTGTACCAGAAGGCATTCTCTTTGCTCCATTCAGGGGCGTTGTTTGACCATGAGTTTATTTTCATGAAGATCGAGTAAAATTCCTCACAATAAAGACTTCTATTGTTGTGAACTACTTTTCTGAAACACACTTTTCTCTTTTTCAAGTTCACTGTTAACTCCACTCAATTGATAATACACACTGGAAATGCCTTCCACTTAGATTTGAACGGAAACCAACGTCGCCGCTGACTTAGTACCTTTTTGCTCTTGCTCACTTAGTATGCGATCTGTGTCTCTTAAACAGTCAAAATCAGGAACTGATTGTATTATCTATGATTTTGTTCATATAAATATTTGATGCGCATAACCGTGACCATTAACATATTTTGACAGTCGTAATAATATATGTGAGAACTGAAAAAAATATGATACACCCAAGAGAAAATCCTTTCAAGTGTGATATATCTATGCTCATTTGAATAAAAAACAATCTGCCATTTTACATAAAGCTTATTAATTTCTATTCCCCAGACAGCAAATGAAATCAGTTTTTTTTTTTTTTTTTCAATTATTTCTGGCTTTCACCCTTCAAGGGTGTTCTAGGCCATCATTCAAAATTAAAGAGAAAGGAAAGGTGAATTTATATATCAATTTTAAATGAAATCAGTTATCTGTTTAAGAAATAATTTACTTATTTTAAAATTTTTGATCAATAGGCCACTTGCATGGATTTCATAATGACTTGGAAAAAATCGTGTGAATAGATTTTTCTTCCAAGATTACGAAAATATTACTAAAATTTAGAGTTTTTCTTTTTTAAATAAATAAATCTATTATTTGGGCTCGTGACGACCCCTACATGAAAATGTTCCGTCTCTGATAACATTCAATTAATTTTGTAAAATTCCACACATATTTTTTTTTTTATATGGCAACACTTTGATTTACGGCAAATTTTTGAATTTGACATTTAAAATTCACTAGCTTTATTTTTTGTTCTCCGCAAATTTATCGTTTGGTTTGACGTTTTGACAGATGTTATGAAGTGAACCCCGTACATATTATGCCTTCTGTACCTGCCTTAGAAGCGTAATGGTAATGGTGCTGATTTTAATTTTTTAAAATTTTTTTTTTAATAATTTTGCGGAGGCACGGTTTACAATAAGTTCCCGTGAGTACTTAGGCCATAGGCCCATTGTACTATCTCCCATTTTACCTCAATCCTTTAACAGTAACCCAGTCCCTTTAATGAAGTTCGCCAGAGTTGTCAGCTGATTTTAATAAAATCAAATTATATAATATATTATTATAATTATAATTTACAAGTACAAGCACAAGTTTATTACATTGGATTTAGTCATATATAGACGTCGAACATTATAATGATTAATAATCAATAAGATGGATCAAATAAAAATATATTTATGAGATGTAATATTTTTGGTACGCCTCTTTATTCTCCTGTGCCATTAGTGTGAAATATGTCATTTTTTTTAAAAATGATTTTCAGTTATGTTTATTGTTTTTTCGCATCCATAAAATTATGTCCAGTTTTTCCGGTTTATTTAAATTTTCAAAAAATTGCAAGGGTTTCAAAAATACAGATTGTCTTAGAATATTTGCACAATCCTGAAATAAGGGGTATTTTACTTGTATATTGATTTAACTGTTCTGTTTTTAAATATACTAACGTGGATAGCTTGATAGTAGGTTAGGTTATTTAGTGTAAAGCGTCCTTGATCTCTATCACCAAATTGCGCCGTATAAAAAATATAAAAGCCCCGAAAAAGGGCATAAATATTATTGAATGCAGATGATTTGAATCTTCTTCCATCCCTCTTTGTTTCTCACTTTCTACAGCAATAATTAATATTTTAAATTATCTCTGCAGGTGTACGAGGGTGGTGTCAATGATTCGGAGAGGGTGATCCGAAGGGACAAGTACTGGGGCCGCAGCCTGACGGAGGCTGGCCTGCGTGACGCCTTGAGGACCTTCTTCTGCGGTGGCAACGGCTCCCTACGCAACAGCGTCGTGCGCGAGGCCCTTCAGCGCCTGGCCCTGCTGCGCCGCGCCGTCGCCAACCAATCTTCTTACCGATTCTATTCATGGTCAGTTTTTACTCAACTCGTTTTCTGGTTTGCCAAAATCGATTCTATTCATTTCCAGTTCCTATTTAACTCTCTGTTTCCAATCTTCTTACCAATTCTATTCATGGTCAAATCTTTCTTACTAATTCACTAACCAATCTTCTTACCAATTCTATTCATGGTCAGTTCTTTCTAACTAATTCACTAACCAATCTTTTTACCAATTCTATTCATGGTCAGTTCTTTCTAACTAATTCACTAACCAATCTTCTTACCAATTCTATTCATGGTCAGTTCTTTCTAACTAATTCACTAACCAATCTTCTTACCAATTCTATTCATGGTCAGTTCTATCTAACTAATTCACTAACCAATCTTCTTACCAATTCTATTCATGGTCAGTTCTTTCTAACTAATTCACTAACCAATCTTCTTACCGATTTTATTTATGGCCGGTTCCTACTTAACTCTCTGTCTTCCAATCTTCTTACTTCTATTTCAATTCTATTCACGGTCTATTCATGATTCATCATAATTGATTCTATTAATGGTCAGTTCTTACTCAACTGTCTAACTAATTCACTAATCAATTTTCTTACCGATTTTGTTTGTGGCTAGTTCTTACTCAACTCTCTGTATAGTTACCAACCAATCTTCTTACCACAAACATATTATCATGTCGTTTAGTGGCTGACCAATAGTTTATCTTTGTTATAGAGTTATCCACTTCATCGTAAATTAACAAGGCACATTTCGATAAAATTATTTGTGTAAACTTTTTGAAAGCCAAACATTTTTTTGGTGCTTGGTATTTTATTTTAATAAAAAGATAAATTATATTTTCTTGTCAAGTTATTTTTTTTCATGTTATCCATACATTATATGAAGTTATTTATTTGATTTGCACATGATATGGAGTTATTTATTTGATTGTAATGTTTGTAGCTCTCTACTGATAGTCTACGAGGGATGGTGCGAGCTACCTCTGCCCAAGGCGATGTTTGTGACGGCGGCCACGGGGTACGACGCGGATGCCTCCAACAGCTCGGCAGATCTGAACCTGTCCTCTTCTCACGAGGACAAGCCGGCAGCCAGCTCACACTTTGACATGTCCACTCTGCACGAGGAGATCTCTCTCGACGAAGCCCCCTCCAAGGTGGCCAAGGTCCCATTCTGCCCCATATCTGAGGATACCATGTATCTGGAGGAGCCCAGCAGCATTCACCTGGCCCTTCCCAACCACGACTCCAGCTTCCGAGCCAGCCCCGTCTCCATGGACAGCTGGATGGTGTACTCTTCCAATAGCAGCGACGACTTTTGTCTGTCGGGCCGGCTGGACGATTCCGTCAACAGTTCCGAGGAAACATCGTCAGATACGGATATGCAGAATACGGTCAAGAGAGGCTCCGACTTCAGCAAGAGACCCCGGGTGAAGGCTTGCCAGAGCTACGGGCCGGCCAAGAAGAAAGCGCAGAGAAGGGAGTTGGTGGAGCGTACGCCGCAGAACTTGGTTGACATCAGAATGATTGACTTTGCACACACCACTTTCGCCAACATCAGTTCGGATTCGGGGAAGACTGTCCAAGAAACCACCGTGTCTAAGTTTGTGTCCAACACAACGGTGCACCATGGACCCGACTGCGGCTTCTTGACAGGGATCGACAGCCTCAAGAGGATGCTGTCTGAGATAATAAAGGAAGCTTAACTCGTTTGTGTGTGTGTGATGACGCTATATATGAAATGGAGCATATATGAACCTCCAATACTCCATTCTGGGAATGGCTGTGCAAGTGTTGATGTACTGTTGAAGTGATTGTGTATTTCTAAATTACGTGTAATTCCACTGACAACGTGACAATTAAATTGTGGTTCAAGTGTTTTTATTCACAAAGGATAATGAATTTTTAAAGTTTGTAAGTTTTTTTAATTGTCGTTCAATCATTATTAAAATTTGTAGATGTCAAACACAGTTTGTTACAGAAAGCTAAAAGTACGACTAGAACTCGAATGTTTACCAAGAATATTATTAGTGTTTCACTATAGATGCGAAGATACCGCAGAAGTATGCGTCTGCCCCGTTGGTTTAATGGATTAAGAATAGGTAGTTGAAGTCTGATGGAATAGCTTTTCAGGAAGTTGACAGCTCCGATTAGACCGAGTACTGTATTTCAAATTAAAACATAAATATGAACTAATTTTATTCTCACCTAATTTTAAATATGTAATTAAATTGAAATCTTCGATGACATTATATACATATATATATGACGTACCTGGTATGTGATAAGGACCCTAGTTTTGTTAATTAGTATTAATTCCATAATCTGGCATATTCATATTTATTTGTAACCCAAATTTTCCTTCCATAGTGGTATACCCTTAATTGTATGTATTTCCGATTTAAATATTCGTAAGAATATTTTAAATGTACCAACCACTTCATCGGGTCGATTCTTCCGAGAATTCTACAAGATCTCATCTAAAGCATCTTAATAGTATGTTTGGTCAAACAAAGTCCTCTTAAAACACTGATCACATCTCGCACTTTTTGCGAAATCTCTCATCTCGGCTGGGACATGACAATGATCTATTGTTTCCCAGATGTAGGTAAACGGTACACCACAGAATGATGTGGTGTCTCCACATTGCGCAGTTTTCACGATACATAACATTATATTTTATTGTTGTATTGAGACTGAAACACGTTTGCAATGATCGGCAAGATCCCAGTTTTAAGCTTTGTGATAAGAACACCAAAATGAAATGTATTATTATTATGTAAAAAATTGAACATAACCTTGGTAAATCTATCACTTCTTATAAATGGATGAAATTTTAAGTTATTAGATGTTTTCATTCTCTCATTCTACTAGTATTTGATCATGTAAATGTAAACTATAAAGGTTTATATATTATATTTAATTATTATTTCACTTTCAGCTTTAAATGTCCATATAAATTGACTGCTCCTATTGAACTACGCTAACTCAAACGTTGGATAGAGCCGGTTTTCTTAAATGTTTTGAATTTGTCACATCTAATATAATTTTTAGCTCTGACATCAATAATTAGTTGAGGAGCTAAAGTGAATAAACTTTTTTTTGGTAACCATCTTTATAACATTCGCAAGTTGTTTAATGTTGTGTTGCACACAAAGCACACAAATTGGAATTAATTACAACTGAGCTTGACTTTTCGAATACCTATTTCATCAGCCAATCATTTTTTTCTTTTTCTCGGAGAATATTTTCTCAGATAACAATTATTATTGGTTTATCAAATACAATTTATTTGTAATCATTTGGCGCTTAGGATGGAAGGGGTCTCTCTTATGTGTGAAAAGAGATGGGCCCCTGTAATCCTAAACATCCGCGATTTTGTCAAGGTACACTGCTGTTGATGAGAAAATGGTTGTTTATTACAAGTTGAATGTTATTCAGAAGCTGCTGAAATTATTCTGAACACTAATATTGTAATAATCACCATTGTACTGTACCGTTTTACCACAACTTGCTGGTAGTTCTACACTAACACTTCTGCCTTACAATATTATTTAAACTTCTGTAAGATACTGAAACTTAAGAGGCGTTCGGACACGCCAAGTATTTTAGTCGAGTGGAGAGGATAGTAGTAACTAAACCCGTCCGAACACCGTAATTTTAGTAGAGTGGGTTAGTCAACTCTTTAGTAGATTCAATCCATTTCGTTCTATTTTTCGGGCCCCCTCCATGCGTCCCTGCACACTGACATGCGCAAACCGGCCGTTTTAGCAGAGTTCATTTGTAGACGTGCGGAAATGTCGTGGCGGTAGAGCGAAGATCCTTAAAATTATTTATTTATGCTGCTATTAATCTATTTTCGTGTCCATAGCTTATTTATTTTCATCTTTTAATTAGTTTATTCTTCCACCTCATCTAAAATAAGCATTAAAGTAAGCTGATTGGCATATTTACTTTGTTGTGTAGCAGCCCGTCATCTTGCAACGGCTGCTAATATACTATACTTCAAAGTAGTGCAAACGCTTTTCGGTGAGTCAAGTAGCAAGTTACTCGCTACTTGACTAAAGTACTCTACAAGTCATTACTAACAACTCGTAGTTTTTAGTCCAAATTACTGAAATGGTTCATTTGGCTGCTAGAGTTATGTTTTGAGAAGTATAGTTCAAGTGTTTAATGAACTGCTAGAAGTTTTGGTAAATAAAATTTCAATTACAAAATATTATTTCTAATATTTCCTTTAATTTAAAAAAGATGTATTATTTCTGAAGATTGGTTAAACAATTATATAATAAATTAAAATGTGTATATCTAAATATAAAGATTTTTTTTTAAGCAAAAATAAATCTGTTTTGAAAATTGTTATCAAATTATGATTTATTAGTGAACCAATTTCCATTAGATGTACACATTGTAAAAAGGGAGTATTTTTTATTTATTTTTGTAATGAAATCAAAATATTGATCCTGTGATAGTTGACATAATTCAGGGCCATGAAAGGAAGCTTTTGGTGAATATAATAGAACCATGTCCTTCTAGGTCTGCATTATGAAGTGATAGGATTTATATTGCGTAAGATTTTATTATTATTTGGTATTTATGTTTATAAACATTCCTCATTCCTAAGAGGTATTTTAAGCCTATTTCAGAAGTTTCACGAAAACGATTTCTGGATAGTTTAAATGATAACATGTTTGGTGAAACATTTTTAATTACAATTTTATTATTAAAGAAAACTTTGAAAGTATTGTAATTGTAAAATGACTAAAATGGTAAGTGTTTAGAGTTGAAGTAAATTGTCATAAGATGATGGATCTGCTACCAGTGTTCAAATATCATATCCATTCTAATTCCTATTTATTATCTCCAAATATCTTTATTTTTAGAACTCACATTCATCTCTGCAATCTGCAATTCTCATTTTTTTAAATGTAAATAATGATATATTTATTTTCTAATATCCTCCATTAACTGAGGAGAGTAAAAACATTGTGACTTTTTGTGTGCTATAGAAAATAAATAAAATATTTCATTGATTTATTTTTGGAATTGCTGTCAGAATTAAAGAATGAATTCGATTGCAAAAAAATAAATAAAATAAGGATACATACAGAAAAATCATTATTCATATTTCATCACAAACTATTTCTAATCATCTTAGAAACCCAATTAATTAAAACAAGCTATTTCAATACAAGAAGAAGCTCAATCATTGTTTGGTTATCTATAAAAAATATTAATATTTATTGCTTTGACAAACTTTCTTATGACCTTACTGTACCAACCTCACTATTTACATTTTTCTGATCTTTATTATTTCTTTATAATAAAATTTAAATATCAAATATTTGTTGTGGATTGAAATTTCTCGTAATAAATAGACTTTGTGAAAGTTTGTTTGCTGCGAACCAAGTTTAAATTTGTTTTGTTAATATTGTAAATAAAATCTAAAACATGTTCAAAAATTGTATTATTTTTTTAAATCTACAAATATTATGAAGAACAGTTTTTTCTTTATTTCTTGAAAATTTCAGAATCCTATCTATAGTGAGGCTATTGTAAATTTACCTAAAACTCTTACAATAAAATAAAAAAAATAAAAATTGAAGAAACATGTATGTAATTACATTTATTTTGTAAATATAGCTAGTAAAAAATAAATAAAAATAATACATTTGCAACAGTCTTTTTCTTTAAATTTATGGATCTATTAACTTGTGGTTTTGCACAGTATCGAGTAAGGGCATTCACATAAGCATTGCATAAGTACACTCTTGACATTAGTCACATGAGAATGGGTCATTTCTATGACTCTTTGTCGAGTTCAACAGCTCGGCTGTGGAAAGATTTGCCGGCTTCTGTGTTTTCTCCCTCCTAAAACATGGGTCTCTTCAAGACCTTCTTCAACATCTTCAAAGATGACATAGGACCTGAGGGAAATTATTTTCCTCAGGGCCTCCTGTGTGTAGTTAAATGTAAAAAAAAAAAAATTGAGTTGCCAAGTGGTTTTTTTTCAGTTGCCCCGTGAGCTGCCCCGGACTAAGAAGTAAGACAAAAGTGATATAGAGCTATCTTCACTTCTTTCTCACTAACATTTAACAGAAATAGCACAGAATCAGAAGGAGAGGTTACAACTAACGACTGTGCATAGTGAAGTCCTGTTTTAACTCGACCATTTGGCATTTCATTTGTCGGTAAATATGTTCTGAGATGGTCGCCGTGTTGGATACTTCCTTTTAATATCACTAGAGTTTGCGTGATAGTGGTTCCTTCTACACACTGTCAAATCAGAATAATCATTGATATACTTAATTAATATAATGGTATCTACCAACCTGGAGAAAGTTTAAAAAAAAATTGTCATTAAGATGGTGACATTTTTTTGGATATATTCTATAATATTCTTTATTTGAAATAAAATATGACAACAATCATCGGCATTGTTAATAATATAATGTAAGTACCTATTCACATAAAAAATAAATGCATTGTTCAATAAAGTACCCCCCCACACGTATACTTCGGAGCCTGCCACTTCTGGCCGCAGCACAGAAAAGTAAAGACCAAATGTAAGATAACGGTTTGCAGCAGTGTTCACTGTGAGACTTTTCTGCGCGGGGTAGCCTGACATGGCACGTTCAGAAGTGTACATGTGGGGGTGCTAATTTGTGTTGGAGGTTTCATATTATTATTATTATTATGCACGTAACTTATGTGAAAAAACAATAATACATTGGTACATATTGTTGTAAGGCTACAATACAAAAATGTCGCGTACATGAAAATCAGTGACAAAACTGGCGAATTGTCAATACCTTTTAGACATACACAACCACCCCACCACTCACAGCTTGACTTATGTGATTGGCAAGCATCGAGCAGGACAAACAATCTAACTTAACGTACATCTAGTAAACTCATCTGAAATCTGAGCATCAAACACCTCATACAAGTGTGTATTATTGTAGTGACTACAGTTACATCATACAAATGTATTTATACACCTCGTCAAACACCTCAAACAAATGTATGTACGTTCGAGTAGTGTTGAGTCCCTCAACTCCTCAACTGACTCCAGACGATTGAGATCAGTTGGGACTCTTGTGGAGTTTTCACAAAAAAACCCTACCTATCTCCCTCTCAGGCCGAACTGTATGTGCAATGGCCGCTATTTTTTAGCATTGGTTCCTTCCTATCTGAAAAAGGTTTTTAATATCTTGTTCCTACGTTAGTGGAACAGACTATTCTTTGACACTGTTGTGTCAAAGAACAGACAGACATTAGCTATTTCTTATGCAATCATTATTGATCCCAGAGCTGCGAAAGCGCTTGGTCACCCGGTTGCGTATTTCCAAAACATATACCGGTTCAGTCGCGGTAGTGACAGTTTACATTTTAAATACAACTCTTTATTGCTTATTTTTTTATCCCTTTGCAAAAACAAAAAATGTTCTAAAATCTCAATAAAATAATCTTTCCAATGTGTATTTTAAAAATTAATAATTTATTTCTAAATATTTAATTTTGACATTATTCCCATATTTTGTAAACAGTGGCGTAGCGAGGGGGGGCAGACCGCCCCGGGTGCTACCCGACGGGGGGGTGACACTCAGTTGGATGGCGCCCCCCCAATCACATATCTCTAGCCACCCCCCCCACCCTCCCCCCCCAGGACAGACCAATTTTTTATGAGTCGAAATTAGTGTCTACCAACCATGTTATCCACCCTATCCACCCCGGGTGCCACCCATGCTAGCTACGCCAATGATTGTAAACACACCTCTATATTTTCGTTATTTGTTTTTGGGGTGTTATGCCATGTTTCGCTACCTCCTTCTTTTAGCTGTGAAAATCTAAAAACGTATCGAACACCTCTAGGTTGGTTATTTTTTTATCACTTTGCGAAAACAAAAAATTTCCTAAAAATCTATATAAAATAATCTTTCCAACGTGTACATTCCAACAACGACTGAACAAGGTTTTGAAAATACGCCACCCGGTTATTTACTCGACTCGAATCATTATCGATTATAAATACACCAAACCACCCATTCATCGATGATTATTAAATTTTTCGAAATTTATCAATATGTTTAATGTATCGATTATGTCCATCACTAGAATCAATTATCTTGTAATTATTGAGATCTATGGTTCACCTTCAAAGCATCCTTCTATGGTTATTCCCGTCATTTATTGGATGTCAAATCGCGAACCTAATCAGGCGTTATCGTAATTTGTTTTAAAATGTACCGACTATCAGGTAACTTTATTGAGTTATTATTAAATTCTCTTCGTAGGTTATGGAAATATTATTAGTATGGGCGATTCCAATATGTGATGCTTTTTATAGATTCCGAGGATGACGAACCAACACCAGAACCTAACTACCAATACACTACGAGTAGTTCGAATGCCGATCTCCCTCAGCAGTCTCAGCTTACAGATTCAGGTATTACCCCAATATTTCAATTTCTACTTTTAAATTGGCTTTATAGATATCACGATACAGTTCTTAGGAGTTCTTTTCACCGCCGACATTCGTTTTGCGGCAATGTCACGAGCGCATTACTTGGTGTTAGTGGCAAATTTGCGGCCGTTGGTGTTTTTTTTTTATTTACATTTTCAAATAATTTTTGCTAGTAAAATATTCGGTAATTATCGGTTCGGACTGGACACGCTTATTACGAATAATTTTTAGAAAAAAACTTCAGATTCGCCTTAATTACTATAAAAGGAAACTTTTTGGCTTGGGGGCGGCGGAAAATAATGCATTTTAATTTTCAATTGCGTAAAATTAAAACTCACTTCGCGAACCGATCGGTGACTGTTGGTATCACTGATACATTGCAAAGAACTAACATTTGTTTTTATTTCACAGACAATCAATCATAATTACACAAACCCGCTAGACAAACCCTGCTTTGCCAAACAAACCATTCAAAACCTGGGATGTTTTTTTATAGTTTGATGACATGCAGCTTTCGTAGTTTAACCGTGTTTTTACGTATCCCACGAAGTTGGCCACAGTAGTATCAGTTATTTGCAATGTATCAGGGATACCAACATAACAGTGACGTACCTGATAGCCGCGATTTGACATCGTGTAGATTCGCGAAGTGAATTTTAATTTACGCAATTGAAAATTAAAATGCATTATTTTCCGCCGCCCCCAAGCCAAAAAGTTTCCTTTTATAGTAATTAAGGCGAATCTAAAGTTTTTTTCTAAAAAAATATTCGTAATAAGCGTGTCCAGTCCCAACCGATATTTACCAAATATTCATGCAACAATTTCAGGGTAAACTTTCGAAATCACTGGACACGCATAATGCAAATGTTTTTTAGAAAATAAACTTTTCATTCACCCTAATTACGGCAAAATACAACTTTTTGCAATTAGGGCAATGGAAATTACTGCATTAAACATTTGGTAAATATGCATCGAGTCCACCTCACGGATAATACGGAACGTTCGTGTTGTCGAAGCGTGATGCACGGATAATATGGAATATTCCTTTTTTAACTAATAGACAATCAAATATGATATTGGGAGGAATGCAGAATACGCCAATGTCAGGGAATTTAATAAAAATGCACTTTCTAGATGGGAAAAGTGTGTAGAAACTCATTAAAAAAAGAATTAATGTGCGGAAAGCAAAATTGAGGGAGATACAGCCGATCAAAGTTTAATAAAATTTCACTTCGCGAACCGATACTATGACAGCCCGCCCGCCATCTTTTGTCACTGTTATGTTGGTATCCCGGACCTACTTGAGGCGCGTAATTATGAAACTAAACAAAATACTACCTTAAAATCGCTCACTCGTAATCGTCCTCAGAGTCAGATGTCCCATCCTCAAGCGACGGCAGAGTGTTGGGTGGACCTTCCACAGTGGCGTCATATAAACGTCCAGCCATGCACAAAAATTCGTCCATACAATCGACGTTCCGCTCCCGACAACGTTTCTGAAACATATATTTCGCCAGATTGCCCGCGATACTGGATTTTTTCCGGCCGGCACCTGACGATACAGCCTTAGCAGCACGCCACGTAGATTCTATGGAATTCGTGTGCGCCCCACTGTCTGGATCCTTGAAGGTGATGCTGTGATTGACCTTTAAATGCTGGAATCCTTCATTTTCCAAGCAGTCGTACGCGCGCTAACAGTCACTAATTATCGTGGTGCCGGGGGCAATCCACTGTTTGATAATAGGGACCAGCGTGTCACTCGAACGTTCTTGAACTGGCACCAAAAACACTCGACCTGTTCCGCGTTCGTATCCACCAAACACCCACTGCCCGTCGACGAACTTGCCTCGATTATATTTACGTTTCCCGAACTTAGACTCGTCTATTTCCACAATTTTCCCCTCGCCGCCCAGCTGCTCCGCATTGTCCATTAAGCTGCACAAAACAACCTCGCGACAAAATGAAGCCCAATCAACAAGCGTGTGCTGACCACCGATCAAAAGTTCGTCACCTATATAAGCTAATGGTAGGTTTAATACCCACATGTGAACAAAGCCCAATATTTGGAAAATGCTGAGCTTTGACTGGGCAAAAAATGTTCCATTTCGAAGCGTCACTTGATTTCCGCAAGTTTTCCTTTTTTGCTTACGCTCACTAACATAATTTAAGCAGTTCCACTGCCAGGCGTCAATAGCCCGATCCCGCTTTCCCAACTTCAATGGTCCACCGCATTTCATACACAAATAATCAGGCTCACTCGGTATTAACTTCCACTCACGCAATTTACACAACAACAACTCCGTGTCTTTACACAACGCATCAATCTCTAACAGACGCATATTAGCAAAAAAAGAATACGTATATGTATATACAATCACACGCCGCACAACACAATACCAAAACTGAACTAACAATGACCGACGAACAGCACACTACCATAAATGAACTACAAACAACCCAAAGTACTACTACCACAACAACAGGTCAGGGATACCAACCCGCCCGTTGTCACTGATATGTTGGTATCCCTGAAGAGACAAAACAAGAGCCTAGATACGATTGTAGCCGACTTCGTGGGACACAGGAGGCGCGTAATTATGAAATTTGTCTAGCGGGCTTGTGTATAGCGCCGGATCTGCCCCCCCCCCCCATAACCTAACCTAACCTTTCTAGCGGGCTTGTGTATGTTAACCCAGCGCCGGATGTGCCCCCCCCCCATAACCTAACCTAACCTTTCTAGCGGGCTTGTGTATGTTAACCCAGCGCCGGATCTGCCCGCCCCCCCCCCCCCCCATAACCTAACCTAACCTAACCTAACCTAACCTAACCGAACCTAACCTAACCTTTCTAGCGGGCTTGTGTATGTTATCTTTACATTAAAAAACAGCCTACTTTTTTAAATGGTTTGTCTGGCGGGATTCTCCATTCCAGTGCCTATTTACATTATATTATTAATTCTGTTTTTCATAATTACGCGCCTTATAATTTACCCCACGAAGTCGGCTACAATCGTATCTAGGCTCTTGTTTGTATCAGGTCTGGGATACCAACATAACAGTGACAACGATGGCGGGCGGGCTGTCATAGTATCAGTTCGCGAAGTGAAATTTTATAAAACTTTGATCGGCTGTATCTCCCTCAATTTTGCTTTCCGCACATTAATTCTTTTTTTAATGAGTTTCTACACACTTTTCTCATCTAGAAAGTGCATTTTTATTAAATTCCCTGACATTGGCGTATTCTGCATTTCACCCATGATATTTGTCGGAAGTACCAATCGTATAAAATAAATTCTCATTTAAATAAAAACAAAAGTACCTACTTCGAATTATGGGATTGAAGTTTAAACTACGAAAGCTGCATGTCATCATAATTAAAAAAAAAACATCCCAGGTTTTGAATGGTTTGTTTGGCAAAGCAGGGTTTGTCTAGCGGGTATGTATAATTATTCTAATACATTTCTTTTCATGTTCAGGTGTTATAAATATAGGTACAAACTCATCAATAATGCATTCACTTTGTTTTAAATGGCAATAATATTTTTTCTATGATTGGCAGCATTGATTGATTGTCTATCATAAAAACGGTAAATATAAAATTGGATTACTGTGTAAGCGAATTTAAACAAAATTAAAATGTTAAATGCATATTTTTTGCATGTTTCTTTGTCTCCCCCGACATAAATATTCACTTTTCGTAACAATAAAGCTAAATCTAACTGTTTGAATAAAAAATATTCCGTATTAATAAGATAAAAGCGATGTATCAAATTACAGACCAATATGTATATTGTCCGCTATTCCCAAACTCTTTGAATCATTAGTCCTAGATGTCATTACAAAACAAATCAATAATATAATAGTACCCAATCAGCATGGCTTTATCACAGGTAGAAAACTTTAAGTAACTTACACATTTATGAAAATTATATAACTGATTCCTTTGTCCTTAAGCATCAAGTAGATGCGATATACACAGATTTTTCCAAAGCTTTTGATAAAGTTAGACGACATATTCTAGTACATAAATTAAGTATGTTGGGCTTTAAAGGAACCCTATTGATCTGGATTAACAGTTATATTAGTAAAAGAAAGCTCTGTGTTAAAATAAATTCTGTAGAATCTTACATCTTCGAAGCCACAAGTGGGGTTCCCCAAGGATCTCACCTAGGACCAATTCTTTTTTTATTATTTATAAATGACATTGTTAGTGTATTTAAAGACGTACAAGTCCTTCTCTTCGCTGATGATTTGAAATTGTATAAAATGATACGTAGTATAGAGGATTGTCATATTCTACAATCAAATTTAGATAAATTGTATCATTGGTGTGTGATCAACTCGTTATTTCTTAATATTCAAAAATGCCAAGTTATTCGTTTTCGTAAAATCCAAAGTCATGTTACCTATGAATACTCTTTAAATAATGTAAAATTGACACCAGTCGCTCAGATAAGGGACTTAGGTGTTATATTTGATGAAAAGTTAACATTTACTCTGCACGTAAATGAAATAACAAATAGAGCTTTAAAAATGCTAGGGTTCATATGCAGAACAGCAAGTGGTTTCAAGTCACTAGAATGTTTGAAAACATTGTACACTTCTTTAGTAAGAAGTCAGGTAGAGTACAATTCGCCAATTTGGTCCCCAATGTATAAAATCCATTCCAACAATATAGAAAGGGTACAGCACAAATTTCTAAGATTTATTAAATTTAAGCTAAATATTCCAATTCAAAATATTAACTATGTCCTTTTGATGAAACAACTCAACATAATTACGCTGTCAGATAGGCGGATCATCTTTGACCTTGTACTATTAAATAAAATTATTAATAATTGCATTAACAACCCTGAAATTCTCTCCAAAATAAAATTTTACATACCGACCAGAAATACGAGACAAAGTGCTACCTTTTTCTGTGACAATTTCAAAACGAATTATGAGGCTCATACACCTATTAATAGAATGCATCATCTGGGCAATAAATTTGGGAATACTGTAGACATATTTAAAGATTCCGTATTAGTCACAAAACGAAATCTTTATAATTATTTTAGTAAAATGTATGATTTCACAACTCCGTAGTGAATACACTCTATATTTCTATTTTTTTTTTTAGTTTTTATATGTCTTTTTACAAATTTCGCTTTCCATACCTATACATTTAATTTGTCTTAAATGTATCATAAATCAATATATATTGAATACTACCTATGTATTTGCTAACACAACTGTATTACTTATGTATATATCTTGTAAAAGCCCAGAAGGGCGTAAATAAATAAATAAATAAATAAATTAATGAGTTGGCGGTTCAAAGCATAAATAATAAAAATTTCATTAATTAAAATTTGCTAATCACTAGACACGCTTAATACAAATATTTTTTTAGAAAAAATCTTTGATTCACCTTTATTACTATAAAAGACAACTATTTGCATTCTGGGTGATGGAAAATATTGCATTCTAATTTTCAATTACATAAAATGAAAATTTTCATTCATTGTATGAGATATCGGCCATTTACAATAATTTCTGCAGTTTTGCTATGTTATTTAATTTTCTTATTATTTTAAAACTATAAAATAAACAAGTACCATTCCTTCCTCTGTACTGTAATGTAGTTTATATGTTTGTTTTCCTGATGAAGGTTGAGATCAACTGAAACCTTCGATAAAAGAGAAATACAAACATAATATTGTTGATAATGGAGTATGTACCTATGTATGGAACAATGCCACAGTTCTTACCCACACATCTTCCAAAACTCAAATTATTTTCAGTACATCAGATAAACACTGTAGCAAAGCTTTTTTTTTTTGCATTAGCTCCATACAGGAGGTTCTGAGGAAAATAATTCCACTCAGGGCCTTAGTCTGACTTAGGGGATGCTGTGTGTACGTTTTTAAGGAGAGGAAGTTCTGGGAAGGATATAGGTATGAGGGGTGGGTGGGAATCTGGGGTCAATGTGTCCAGGAGTGACAGATGTATAAATCCATCCCTCCGACTGTGGTGCAAGGCGATGGATCGAGTAGAGAGATTCTGGCTGGAGATTATAAAAGACCTCCCTCAACCAGTCTCTCAATCCTGCCAACCATGCAGCAGGTGGGCAGACACATCGGACGCCTAGACCTGGACAAACCCCACCCCATGAACCCGGGGCACCCCTGCCAAGTCACCAAATGAACCAGCTAACTATGGCAGAGGTGTTGGTTATCCAATAAATGTTTCCAGGGACGGCGGTACCCATATCCGCCTCCCAAATTGAAAGGTTTCTGGAAAATGTGTTTCGTTAGTTAATTTAAAAAAAAATTTTTTGTTCGAGGTTAGTTAGCTCATTGAAGGGTAGAGCGGTGATTGGCAAAGAATTCATGACGTAGTTAGTCCATGTTCCACTGGGAGATTTGAATTAGCTGCAATAGTGGCGATGTTTTACGTCACACATTCGAAATTTCAAAAGTGACCTGAGAATTTTTTTTTCGAAAAGGTTCCGTATGAGCTAACCTTATTAACCCCCTCAGGCCTCGACCGTATTTTTTCAGAGGGCCAAAATATTTCCGCTTTGGAATAAAATCCAAAAAAGGGAAAATTTCTGAATGTATCCGAGAACTAAAAACCGTTTTTGAAAGGTTTTAAAATACGCTCTCAAATTTTATAATTCGAAATAAACATATAATTTTTGAAATATTAAATTTATGCTTGCAGACTGAAAAAATTAAAAAAATAGCTAAACTTATGTTTTTTCTAACTAAAATTACTGAAAACGAAAAAAAATAAAAATATTATTAGACAAAGGTATTATAAACGCTAATGTCACCTAATTTTTTTCTCGTTAATTATAATAATAATATTTATAATAATTTATAAATTCCCAAATATAATTTTTTTTTTTTCAAATTGCGATCCGAAACTTTGGTTCATAAAGGTGTACATTTGACTTCTTTTGTGATTAATTTTCAGATTTTAATGTAAAGTGTGGTATTTTCCCTTTCTACCACCGATTAAATCATATTTCTAACCATGGTAGTAAGAGAGACGAGACCTATGAGATCTATACATGCATTGTTTTGAAAACCGAACAAATTGACCATAATTATTTTTATTTTTTTTTATTATTTATTGAGTTAGTTTATACTACATGAATATAAACTAATAAGTACAATGTAACATTTCATTTGATAAATTTAAGTATTTTTACAGTAAGCATAACATTTATTTTTAAATACATTCATTCTTCATTCTTCATACTTTCAGGCATTTAGTCCTCTATGGGTCATTCCGCCGTTTCGTTCAAATTTGCCTGTTTCCGCGGAATTTTTTTTTTTTGCGTTTTTACTATATATTTTTATAGAAATGGGTTCCTGTACCTATCAGATGTAGAGAGGTGAAAAGGGCACCTTTGTGCGACACTTAGATACGAAGAAAATTGATGGAAAGTAATGAAGGGGTGGATGGTAATGAAAAACGGTTGGATGGTAATTTATAAATTTGGATGGTAATGAAGTTTGGTAATGAAACATTAATAGATGGTATTGAACACCTTGTAGGTTCTTAAAATTTCTGTGAATAATGAAAAATGAATTGAAATTGAATAATAAAATAGATATAAGTATCATTTGACCTGAAGTGATGAGCGGATTAGGAAAAAGGAAGAAAAAACGATTAAAGTGAAAAACTAAATGCTTTATTCAGACTTTTGAGCATTGGAGACAAGAAATACATTTTTTCATGCGTAATCAGTTCTGCTTACTTATGCTTGCAATATTTGTATGAATTGTTAAAAAATAAAGGGACAAAATATCAAAATACAAATGGAAAAAAACAAACTTGTCAACACTTCTGTCGCTGATCCTTCTGCAATTATCTTTGCTTTCTTCAGAGCTTTAATTAGAAGGTTAACGTTACAGTGAAGTTTGCATTGGCAAGTGTCTCGTTCTTTTTTTGGTAAAACAGTCCAGTAGGGTCTATATTTGCAAAAAGTCGAATAGCTGATTTTTTTTTGTTCTTTGCAGAATTTGTTGTGGAGATTTTTGAAGTTATCTGTAATATATCTTTTTTGTTTTTTTAAACCTTTGCGTTTCACAAATTCTTTTTTTCCGGGAGCTACCCGGCTATTAACATCTTCTTCAAAAAAAATCTTGTATCTTCCGTTTAATTTCATTTGTTTTGCTATTCTTGTTTTCAGCTAAAGTCTTTCTGATATAAAAGGGAACTTTGTTGAGGACTTTATATTTCTTTAGCTTGTTCTTGTCTCTCAGTATTTCATTCGCAAACTGTCTTTTCTCTGTTTTTTTAAAGCCTTGTATTTTTCATTTAATCCTCGAGAAAGCGATTCACTGAACAACAATTTCTTTTTTAAATCTTCGACTTTATTCATTGGGATGTATTTAGCTATGTCGTTCACTTTTTTCTCTACTGTATCTTCGATTGCTGTATTTGCATTTTGTAGCTGCAACGCTTCCATTTTCTTTTGTTCGTTTCTTTTCTCATTCTTAAGTTTGCTTATCTGGTCCTGTAACTTTTTAATGATTTTCATAGATCTGTACCTTAATTTCCTAATATTCGTTAGAGCACGCATGTTTTTTTGTGTGATTTGTTGTTCATTCTCGACTGTGAGGGGGTCAGGATCTACAGTGTTTTGCACATTATTGGGTAGTTTCGTGACATTTTCATGAATTGGAAGCATATTTTCTACTGTAATCGTTTCTATTTTACGCTGCTACTCTTTTTTCTTCAAATAATTTAAAGAGTTCTTTCGCCATCTTCGTCTTTGCTCTCTCTGTGCTCTTTCAATGCTGCAAATCTTTTTTTGCGCTTTTCGCATTAAGTATCTTTTTTTTCTTTCACTTTCTGAAGACTGTACAGTTCCGGATTGTTTTTAATCCCTGCATATTTTTGTTGCTTACGTAGCCTGTCCTTGGATAACTTATCTTCTTTTTTCAGTTTTTTATTTAACTTTGCCATTGTGGTTTAAATTGTTAAGCCTGTAACAAATAATAAAGAAAAATTATCAAAAAGTATCGGATTAAATGAGAAGTTGAAGAACAAAAATGAATAATTTCATAACTTTTACAAAAGAGCCTAAAAATTGTTACTGCTTTTACATATTTGTTTAATATTTTTTTGCCTAAATGATTGAAAATCTAACAGAAGTGATATCGTTTTTTAATCAAGAAATTTGCGTTGGACTCTTGATGCCCAGTTATGTAGATTTTTGTTTAAATCTGGATTTGTTTAGAAACTTAAAATTGTGTAAAAATTCATCAGTTTTGATAGACAACCGAAGGAATGAAACATCTTGTGACTGTAGGGGAATGTTAAATCATTTGTTTAATATATTCATTTACATTCGAATAATTATATTATTGAATAAAAAATCGATTTTCAAATAAAAATTCGAAGGGTAAATTTTAACAGATTGTTTTTCCATATTAGAAAATAGATAAAATGAAAATATGTGTTTCACCAAACCCGAAATTGTCAGACGCTAGAACGCAAGAAACTGCTTTTATTAATAATATTAGCTTTTATTAACCCCAAACATGGTCCCAGATGTACGTAAAAATAACCCTTACAAATTTTTCATTACCCTCCACACCTCTTCATTACCCTCCAGCAAAAATTTTGACGATACGGAAGGTAATGAATCGGAGGGTGATGAAGTTTTGACAATCTTTCCTCAATTACTCGCTTAATAATGACATTACAAATCTTTATGATTCAATCAAAAATAGTCCGACTAATTATAGTTTATACATACACGATTCGAATTTTTAAAACATGTACTTACTTTAAAAAATGCTGGAAGGTAATGATGCCTGGTCAGTGACAAAGTTGTTTTCGAGCACTTAGATCGCAGATATTTCTTTATTCAGCGACATATGTCCTCCCCCGTCTGGATGTAGCGGTACACTGATAAGTAACGGAGGTGCGGGGCGGTGTACAGCTGACGAACAGGGATAAAAGCGGTCTCAATTTTAATTACCGCTTTCGCGGAAGACGACAACGATTTTCTCTGGACAAAAACAAAATCTCAATTCTTTCTATGATACAGTAGCTTTAAAAATAAATTAAACACAAATAAATATGCATAATTAGTTGTACATACAGGTCGATTAATGAATGTAGTGATTTTACTAGTGTAAACTGATTTTTATTATAGATCAATTTACCGGTCGCTCATTTGCAAAGGGAAGGTAATGAAATTTTAGCATGTTTTTTGTAAATCATGAAGCAATTAAGTAACAAATGCCTAATTCGGGAAATACTCCTTTTTCCTTTTTTAAATAGCTACATCTTACAATAAAACTTTCTTGATAAACATTAACTTTCATATGATTTTTTTGCGTGAACATGCGATTTGAACGAAACGGCGGAATGACCCCTATACATCATACATCTTTAGTCCTCTATACATTAGGCAGTTCTGTGATTTTGATTTCTTCATTTGTGGCAATCGAACTCTGTTTATATTTCTTGTTTCATAATTATGTACGTCTCTATTAAAAACAATTTCATCCTTAAAGTATTTTGGCATTTGGTTTTTCATAATTTTATGCACAAAAATTAACACATTAAATAGTAGTCTTTTTTTTACTGGAATCCAATTTATCTCCCCTCTCATTTGATTAATCCTTGCGTATTTGCCTTTTCCCAGTATACATCTCGTAGCTCTGTTCTGTATAACTTCTAGTTTGTTTAAATTTCCTTCATTGGCCAAATATAACATCGTATAATGCATAAACGAGTTTGCATTTTCCACGAACCTTGGCACTGTAGGGATATAAATCTATACCCGAGAAGCATACAGATGCAAGTCCAAAATTTGAAGAAAGTTTTTGATGCAGACTTGAAGTAAATTATCATATTACCATCAGTGGCAGAAAGATACAGGTCCTATCATGAAGAAAAATAGGATTTTCAAAAATTTATACGGATGCAACTACCTTTGATGCAATAACTATCTTAGAAGCAGAAAGATGTACATGGACTTGAATCTTTATGATTTAGTTGCATTTTGAGTATTATGACTCAAATTTATTTGCATCCTTCTGTCTCTAACATTACTCCGCTTTCTCAGCATGGATATCCAAAGAAGTTATGAGACCATAATTACAGAAAAAAATAGTTTTTTGGCTCTCCTGAACATTTACCTTTTTGGACTTGCAATACATAGATAATTCTGTAACTCTGTGTAGTAATTTTGTAGAAGTTACCGTGTTTGTTTATGAAGTTACCGTGTTTTATGTAATGTTTAGATTCCTCGGATGATGACGAACGCTCGAAAGCTTGTCCGGTCAAGCGCAAGCGCACCTCCACTGGGGCCTCTTCGCAATCTTCCAGCAGCAGCGCTTCTGATCGTAAGTCCTACCAATTTATGTAATAATTATCTCCCATGTTCATGCAAAAATCACCAACATCGAAACACGGATTTGAGGGTAACCGAATAAAACAGTGATAAAAAATAACTGAGGGTTTTTTCCACTGCAGTTTTGTTCACCTTTCTTACCCCCCTCAGGTTTATTTTGTCGGAAGGTCAAAATATTTCCACTTTGCGATAAAATCCAAATAAATAGAATATTTCTGGACACATTTGAAAACTCAAAACTGTTTTTTGAAAGGTGATGAAATACACTTTCACATTTTATAATTCGAAATAAACATAATTTTAAAATATAAAAATTTTGAGCGCAAACATAAAAAGTTTTAAAATGGCTCACTTTACGCTTTTTCTAAATAAAATTACTGATAACAAAAAAAAATACATACATAATTTATTAGGCTAATGTATTTTACACTTTATCATAAACTTAATTTTTTTCCAAAATCTCTATATCTACATATTATAAATTAAAATCCTCCAATGCGTTTGTCTGTCTGTTTGCGATAAACTCAAAAACTAATGAACGGATTTTCATGCGGTTTTCACCATTAGATAGAGTGATCCATGAGGAAGGTTTAGGTATATAATTTGTCAAGGTTTTGTGTAAATTGGTTGAAATATATAATACATAAAGGAAGCAGTTTTTTTATTTTTTTAAGCGGGCTAGCAACCGGGCGGTGTGGATTTGATTTGTATGCAAATTAACATAAATATGGTTGTGGTTATAAAGGTTGGGTAACCAATCAGTAGATGGCGTTGCATTTCGTTAGCCACAGCAACGCGTGGCCGGGTCAGCTAGTAAAAATATAATTTTTGAAATATAAAATTTTTAAATGCAAACATAAAAAAATTGAAAAATGGCTCACCTTACGGTTTTTCTGACTAAAATTACTGATAACGAAAAAAATACATTTACATTATTTATTAGGCACGTTATCATTTGTTACATGTTAAAATAATTATTTAAAAATTCCCAAAGTTTCACAAATTTTTTTCAAATTGCGATTAGATATCAAAGATATCAAAATTTGAATGTTGGCGATAAATACCATAGATAAAACTTTTAAATGTACGTTATATAAACTTGCATGCCAATGTAATTTTTCTTTCATATCCTATGGGGGCATCCATTAATTAAGTGAGCAGTTTTTCTTCCAATCTAGACCCCCCCCCCCCCCCTCCGGCGGTGAGATAAATTTGGGCCAATTTGTATATTTTTTTAAGTAATGTGAGATTTTGCTTGACCCCCAGTTTACGCTCACCTAATTCATGGATGTCCCCTATCTTTTGTGGTATCTCAAAACTTTGTGTTGGTGACTTGCCTGAACTTGTAACAACCCAACTACCGGTGTGACAAAATCACATTAAAGTGTCAAAGTTCTAAGCATATTTAAATATACAAACCTGTACTTCTAAGTGCTATATTGTGTGTAAACAATTACCTTAATAGTGATTCTGTGTTCTAAACATTCTAAATTCTAAACAACAATCTGTGTTCTAAACAAAATTGAATTTTGTGGAATTATGTAACATGACATTATAGAAATTAAAATTTA
Organism: Limnephilus lunatus; assembly: GCA_917563855.2. Classification (NCBI taxonomy): domain Eukaryota; kingdom Metazoa; phylum Arthropoda; class Insecta; order Trichoptera; family Limnephilidae; genus Limnephilus; species Limnephilus lunatus. Next base: position 6,087,443 of record OU830599.1, read on the forward strand.
AGGATTTAATTATCATCACAGACAATATTTATTGTTACCATCATGAGTTCTACCAGCAACCAATGCAGCAAGTCAGTGCAAACGGCTGACAATATGAAGTGTTTAAGTTGCAAAAACCAAATGCTTCTCAGTTGTGCCCAAATTACCACTGCTGTTTTTAGGAAAATGTCCGAGGAACCCAGGGAGTCATGGATGTGCACTAAATGTAAAACAGGACAATCACCGCTCTCCAGCAATCTCAACTCTGTTGACTCGTCAATTCTTCTTAGCGAAATAAAGAAACTCTCCTCACAACTGCACTCAATGAATTCAAAACTGGTTTCCTTTGAACAGACAATCGTTCATAATAACAGCACAGTTGAAGACTATACCAATAAAATTTTGGGATTAGAAGAAAAACTAAAAAAAATTGATAAACTTGATGCTGAAGTAATCGAATTAAAAAAGTTCATTACATATTTGGACAAAACAAACAACGATAGAGAACAACAGCTGCTCATCAATGACATTCAAAACTTCAGTCTGACTGAAAAGCAAGATGAAAACCTAGTTTCTAGTCTAATTAAAATCGCATCAAATGTCGGACAAATTATTGAGGAAAAGGACATTGAATTCATTACTAGAGCCAATCCACGCCGACATTCTCAAGAAGGAATAGCAGCAGCTCCCCGTGACGCCCGCCCTCGGAACGAGGTGGTTAAATTCATCAACGAAAAGAAGGAGGATGAGCTGCTGGCGGCTATTAAAAAGAAGGGAGTCGATTGTAAGAGCCTAGATGTTGCAGAAGGTAAACTTTATATCAATGATCACCTTCCCAGAAAAACAAATCACTGTTGAGGTCAGCTAAAGACTTCAAAAATTTAAATAATTACGATTTTTTATGGGTGCGGAACTCAAAAATGTACATAAGAAAGAATGTCACCTCTCCTGCTACCCTTGTATCAGATCAAACCCTATCGAACAATTTAACATAAATATTTGTTTTAAGGCTCAAGTATCAAACCTCAGGTTAACTGCAGTTAGGTATTTTTGATACTTATTTACTGAATTATGGATACAGCTTCACAGATTAAAAATCATAATAGCAATGGAATGGATACATACACATCTTTTACGCCCTGAATCTTTTTTGAGGTCTCAGTTTTTTACTTAACCTGACATAGATTCTAAAGGTATTTTGACAAGGAAAAAATTTCTGGTTCTGATATGATGATTTTTATAATATTACGATAAAAAAAACAATGAGTGTGAATAAAGGGAGATTGGAAGATAAAGTTACAAGAAATATTTTTAAATATGTGCGATAGAAATGACAAAAGGTGGTTTTGTTTTTGAAAGTTCATTTAGATGATTTTTTTCATGCTCAAGAAGGAATATGTTTCACATATTAGCTAAGTATAAAAAAGTACAATGAAGCACATAGTCTAAGATTGTTTGTGTTATGTTTTAGATCACTCACAACCTGAATCTGACCATGATGCTCCTCCTTCGTTTGGGAATTACCAACAGTTTAATTTACCTCAAGCCGACACCAGCGAGCCGCCCAAAGTGCTGCTTCATGGCATCGGTGAAAGGATTATGGTGAGACACCTCCGCTTATGTTATTTATTATATTATTTATTGAAAATTGAGTCAAATGAACAACAGCTGTGGAAATCAGAAGAGGATATTGCCTAAAATGGTTCAGGCCATGTTTGGTGACCAGATCTGAACAGCTAGATACTTTCCAACCTTTATCTTCTTACCTTCTTCACAACATACCCCAATTGGGATGCCGTAGTCCCAACAGAAAGTTGGATCAGGGTTGGTATGATTTTCCCCAACCCGAAAAACCTAGTGGGTTTTTGTGGATAAAATCCACTTAGGTTTTTCGAAATATCCTTGAAAAGTGGGTTTTTCCAACAAATATTCACATCGACCTTTCGGAATAACAAGGTTCCATCTGTCGCGGTAACGTCACGCGATAATTCCATCCACAAGCAAATGCTTTTAATGGAAAATAAGTAATATTATAATATGTACCATTTTTAAGATAAATAAATAAAAAAAGAACTCAAAGTAGCTTACTGTAACTGTAGATCTCATTATCGATATATGAAAACAATAATTACAATATGTAACTTTTTGAAGAGTCCTTATGGGATACCAATTAACCTTTTTCTTAAAGTCTAAATGAATATTCAACTTTTTATTAGAATAACTATTTGAAGGTTATTCCCATCAATGTAATATATCATTTAAGAAGATAATGCTAATAAATCTAAACGAAAATATGAAAAGAACAAGACACACAAACATAGTAAGGTAATGGTCGCAAATGTCTTGTTCTTTTTCTAATTTTTGTTTAGTTTTATTAATATTATTTCTTCTACGATATATTGTACAGTTTATATCATTTTTTTACAAGTCCTGTAATAATTATGAGTATTTTTACCTAATAAAATGTAATATCATTTCGTAGAATATAGTAGAATAAGAACACTAAGTAGGAAATATTCCGGAGATGAAAGTGTAAAACAATGGTGAAAATGTAACCATCGTTACTGTTGCATCCGAATCTGTTTCCATATTACAGCTTTAGATGCACTTGGAAATGGACTGTAAATACTAAACGAAACGGTGTTTGCTTGAAATGGGTGATAATATGTGTAGGGAAAACTAATGAATTACAAGGAAGAAGGACAACCAATCACTTACCTCTGAGAAGACAATAACACAATTACAAATATAGTTTATTTAGTTCCACTGCGGTACCTCGAGGTAATTATCGCCACAACCGCACAAATAAGTATAAGATGATCTTGATACGGTCGAAGCACTTTCTTTTAGTTCATAAACGAATACAGTGAAACCCTCTTAAGAAGTTCTCTCAAGACGTTTCGTGGCTTAAGAAGTTTTGTTTTTTCGGTCCCTCGGCTCAATGTTGGCCCAATTTTTCCCACATACATATAAGGTTTTCCTGCTTAAGAAGTTTGTTTTTTCTGGTCCCTTGGAAAACTTCTTAAGAGGGTTTCACTGTATATATGAACACGAACAACCAACAAAATGGTTTCAATGTAGTCCAAAATCTTCTGTTTTTTCAGAAAAAGCACTTGAATATATTCTTGTCATTGTTCCATTTTCAAATGCTTTTCCAGCAAGGTGATATGGTTAGGCAAGGTAGGTACTGGATAAATGACACCCCGGTAGGAACTATGCATAACATAATTTCAAAACCAAACAGTTACGGTAAGTTACGTAATAATTAAGCCTGAAAAAATCCCACTTATAAAAGCCAGGTGTTTTTTCCGAGCCTAGACTTAATAATAAAAAATAAAAAAATAATAAAATAAATAAAAGAAAGAAAAATATTCCCAGGTTACAAATAACCCAACAATGTTTGAAAATCTCCTACTACCATCACAGAAAGCCGAAAATGTTGCTTGTGTTGTGATGGAGGACTTAGCCAGCCGAAGAATCGAACACGCAACGCTCGGGTGGGACTCAAGCGCTATGCCCACTCAACCACTGACCGGTCTTACTTATTACTTAATGAATGTTGATGTTTGTATTTGCAGAGGGGAAAGGGCTACGTGGAGGGCAAGGGGCTGGGGAAGTACGGGCAGGGGAGGGTGGAGCCCATCGAGGCGTCCACGCAGCGGGGCCGGGTCGGCTTCGGCTTCCAGTCCTTCTCCAAGGGCAGGAAGTACACCGGACCCAAATTCAACGCCCAAATGGAGAATATCAGCGCACAAGAAACTCCCGTAATTATTATTTTTATTTATCTCATCTTAGGTCAGTACGAAATCAGCATTGCTCACGTACAACAAAAATGAATTGGCTCACACACAGTCTGGAGCAATATGCTGAAATACGCCAAACCACATCTTTTAGAGCCACATGTGGCACATCTGTAATTACTATTAATAACTATGTATTTGCATTCGGGGCGATAGAAAATACTGCATTCAAAATTTCAATTACACAAAATGAAAATTCGCTTTCATCGTATGATATGTCAAACATTTACAATAATTTCAGTAATTTTGTTATGTTGGTAGTCCTGATACTATTCAAAGGGTTAGGCACTAGCCCCACTTTTACTAGTATACTTGCCGACTTCATGCAGATACATTAAATGACACGTAAGTTGAAAAACAAGACATTATTATCATGTAATCTATTCATATTAGGTAAGCATTAGTTTGGCAAAATTCTGGAAATAATTTTTTTATTTTTTTTAACTCATAGATTAAATTATTCTTCTAGCCCCTCGTTATGCTATAGCATCAGAAATACCAACTTAAAAAAAATGACATTGTAAATGGCCGATATCTCATAAGGCGAAAGCAAATCTTAATTTTACATAATTGAAATATTTTCCATCGTCCCGAATGCAAATACATAGTTGTATTTTATAGTAATTAAGGTGAAAAAGATTTTTTCTAAAAAATATTCATTGGGTTCAGTAATCGTCACCGCCTGCCCGATGTATGCCACGGATGATAGTTGATCCGCCGAAAATTGGCCCCCCGGCATACTTATATGCAATATGCAGTCGGTTTAAGGAAAATACGGTATACCTAATTACACAAAATATAACTACGTGACCCGAAGGGATGTGCAAAAAGGATGTACCGCCGAATAACAAAAGTATAAAACATATTTTCATTCAAATGCATCAAGAAAAAATCTACTTGTCTATATATATAGTTTTAAATTCGTTTGATATTCATACCAACTTATTGTTGAGTATTTTTGAAGTCGATTTTACATTTGAAATTGGTAAATAATGCACAAAAAATTATAATTTTATAGTAAATATCATTTTGGGGGGCCAATTGTCGGCGGATCAACAGTCGGGTCACCGTCCGCCACATAGCCGCCAGCCACAGACACTCTTCTTTATATTAACAATATTGTCATTTCAGATATGGATGGAGGAGAGTCCCGATGAGCAGTTGGATCGTGATTTACTAGAATCATGGATGGTGATGGGACCTAAAAAGATGACAATTGATGATGAAGTCTGGTTCTGTGAGCCGGAGATACTGCAAGATATTCTTAGCTTAAAGGTTGGTTCATTTTCACTCTCATTATCCTATCAATCATCTGAGATATTAAAAGTAAATACGGACTGTCTTAGATTGTGTCTTATCTTTATCAGTGTACTGTCTATCTTTTATAATTAACGTTTGACTCGATGTTCATGACACAATATAAATGCAGTTTATAATATGATTATTTCTATTTAACCCCTCAGGCTAAGGAACAACTTGTATAGGTCACATTTGCTATCATGATAAGAAATATCATCTAAACGGTGTTACAAATTGAAAACACTGCATAAAAATTAACCACAAAATAATTAAACTGTTCACCTTCATGAAACCAAAGTTTCCTATCGCAATTTGAAAAAAAAAAATGATGAAACTTTGGGAATTTTTTATTAATTATTTTTACATGAAATGACAAAAAATTGAGTTGACTGTAACGTTTTTTAATACATTTGCCGAATTAAAAAAGGTGTGTTCTAATTTTTATTCATTATCAGTAAGACGGGTGCCACATGCGAAGATAAAATATCATCGCACGCACAATAACGCTCTCCATACAATCCCATCAGACCCTTTTACACCTAAGCAGTTTATGCGCTAGAAGCTCAAAGTTATACGCCGTATTCTGCCATAACTGCTGCCGAGGCGATGTGTGAAAAGTTATGCGTCCCCCTCTCTGCCGTAAACAGGAGAGGGGGTCATTTTAATTACGGAGGTGTCTAAACGGGTGGATGACAGCCGTCAAGTTGATAGATTCAGTACAAAGAAATGGCGCATTTCGTGGCAGCTCTCTAATTCATCTGACGACCTCTCCTACCATAAGAAGAAATATTTGATAGCGGCGTGTGACGGTTTAACAAAGAAGCGGTCGCGGTTCAACAGATATCTGCTTGCGCTTTTATCTTTGCGTGTGGCGCCTATATAATTTTTATTAGAAAAAACGTAAGGTGAGCAATTTTTTAAACTTTTTTATGTTTGCATAAAAAAAATTTATATTTAAAAAAAATTATATGTTTTTGGAATTATAAAATTTGAAAGCTTTCTTTCACCTTACAAAAACCGTTTTTAGTTTTCGGATGCGTTCAGAAATATTCCTTTTATTTGAATTTTATTGCTAAGTGGAAATATTTTGACCTTACGACAAAATAGGCTCGAGGCCTGAGGGGTTAATGTGAAATATTTATTTGATTGAAATGTTTTCAGACCGGCCTGGACGCCATGAAGCCCGAAGAGCTGCGAAGAGTGCGAGCCGCTTGCAATCCGTTCGAAAAGATCGGCAATGTGTTCTTCATCAACAGGGCGGCCTTAAAGATGGCCAACTTGGACTCTTGTTTCGACTTCATGTTCACCGACCCCAAAGATGAACACAACAAGCCGTTGGTTTCTTCCAAAGATCTCCTGTACTTCGCAGATGTGTGCGCGGGGCCTGGTGGCTTCACCGAATACGTTTTGTGGAGAAAGAAATGGAATGCTAAAGGTAAGAATTTTGGCTAGTAGTATGGTAGTGGTCTACGGAGACGTCACGGTACGATGTATGAGAGAGATGCAAGAAAATGATCACTTTTTTCCTATGGAGAAAATAGACCTACGTACATTATGTATTTCATCTTTTGAAAGAGAGGATAAGGAACGTATGATTATCACAATTTTTTGCCAAAACGGTGCGTAACCGTGAATCGTCACGGTAATAATAAAAGCGTTCGTTAGTACTAACATGGCGTGATGTCATCTGATTTGCGGAGATTGGGAGATGGGGAGGAGTGGTACCTCATTTGTCTCACTTCTACATACCATAAATCGTATTTATTTTCACCCGAGTATTTTAGGGAGTGGTCTTTTCTGCAGGTAAAGTTTGCCCGAGTTATCTCGAGTACTGACACCAAAATTAAGCAATAAAGAAGAGTAATGATAAAGATGATAATTGCTTATCAGTCCACTGTTAATGACCTCATCACACTTGCACTCATGTTCTAGCGAGTACCCGGCATGCATTGCAATACCACTCAAAGAAAGAAAGTGTTTGTGTTTTAAATCTGTTTATTGAAATGCTTTCAAATACCCCATATTTTTTGTTTTTTCTTCATGAGCGTATACGAATAAAAGTGCCCCTCCTCGTCCCCTTCCCCTCTCCATCGTGTTCCTTGCGTACCTGTTCCCGCCCCTGTTCCCTCCCGCGTCCCCTTCCCCACCTTCCACCACCCCCCTGATTCCCCATTCCCGCCTCTCGCGTTCTGTTGCCACAAAACTATGTGAAATACACACATTTTTCAAACAACTCGCGTGCGCCAGAGCTCACCATAATATATAGAAACCTTTGTTACACACATAAGGGACAAGCAAGGAAACATTCATTTTTATAAATTAAGATTTGATTCACAAAGCATGCAATAGTAGGCAACAACAGAACTTAGTGTTATTCTAAAAAAATAATTTAACCTTTTAAAATCAGGAAAAAAATCCCTTGTATCTCTCCCCATAGCTCAGTGTTGGTTCACTCCATGGACCATAACCTTCAATATTCATATTTCCCTAAATTAGTTACAGTGAAACCCTTTAAAGAATTTTCTTGGCTTAAGAAGTTTGGTTTTATCAGTCCCTCGGCTCAATATTGGCCCAATTTTCCCCATGTATAAGGTTTTCCTTCTTAATAAGTTTGTTTTTTCCGGTCTCTTGGAAAACTTCGAGGGTTTCACTGTATTGAATATTGGAAATTCATTCCTCCATTTAACCTTTGAAATGCCGAGCACTCTCGAACTGATACCTCTTTAGTATGCCGAGGGAAAAAATTCCACAAGCAGAAACTATGCTTTCAGATTACCAATTGGATACGCCGGCAGTCAACGGATACAATTTTTTGTATTCGATGGGTTATTTTGGCGCTTGATAAGTTATAGATGGGTTTGTGTATTTGGGAAGTATGATTACGAGAGATGAAAAGGCTGATAGAGATATTGAAAGAAGGGTAAACGCAGGTAACTCTATTAATGGAGGACTGAACATCGTTGGCACCAGCAAAAAAACTGTCCAAAGAAGCGAAGCTAGCCGCCCACAATGGAGTGCTGGTACCTACCCTGATATATGCACTGAGGCGTGGAACTGGCAGAGGAAGGATGAAACTAGACCGAATGCTGTAGAAATGAGATCCCTGAGACGTGTGTGTGTAAAACCATGTATAGTAGTAGTAGTCGAATCACCTGTAAAACTGTACACAAATTATATAATGAATAAAGAAAAGAAAAAAAAAAAATCGTGTGAGAAACATGAAGATCCGCAAAGAATGCAAGGCTGATGTAAGCTTTGAGTAAGATTAAGAAAGGGACGCTCAGATGGTTTGGGCATGTAGAGCGAATGAACGATAAAAGGAGTGTAAGGAGAATCTATGACACAAATGTGAATAGTAGAAGAAGTCGGGGATGCCTGAGGAAGACATGGTACGATCAAGTGAATCAGATAGTTGAGTCGGACCTTGTCAAGAGTCAGAATAATAGAAGAGCATGTATGAGATGATGTATGAATGTCAATGAGGCAAGGAGTGTGTGCCAAGACCAAGTTGTTTGGCGGTCCGTCCTCTCTGCTTACCCCTGCGGGGAAACGGCGTGATGGTTAGTTAGTTGGTAGAGAAGTTATAAATTGATATCTGTTGATTTTTTTCTGACTTTAACTCGAATTTTTTTTCAGGTTTCGGATTTACTCTCAAAGCTTCTAACGACTTCAAACTCTCTGAACTTCATGCCGTATCAACGGAAACTTTTACTCCCTTTTACGGCACAAATGAAGATGGTGACATCTACAATCCGCAAAACTTGGAATCTCTCAAGAAATTCGTTCTGGCAAATACAAATGATAAAGGAGTTCACTTTTTAATGGCGGATGGGGTAATTTCTCTTTTATGTTCAATTAATTATATATTTTTTATTGGTATGGAGTCTGAAGTCTGAGCCACTCATTCCCTGTAGCGGAATGGTCTGTTATTAATTAGAATGTTGTTGCCCTCAATATGTGTATGTCGCAGGCCGATCGTAAAATCAGGCAGATCATGATGCGCCTTAGGCACTTCATGATCTGCCGTCAGGCACTTCATGATGTGGCTGGGCGCATCATGATCTGCCTGATTTTACGATCAGCCTACGACATATGTACCGCCGCCCCGGGAACCATTTATTGGAATACCAAAACCTCTGCCATAGGTCACCCCAAGTGGTCTGCTATGTTTGGTGACTTAGCAGGGGTGCCAGGGTTCATTGGGTGAGGTTTGTCTAGGTCTTGGTGGCGGATGATCTGGGCGCACTGAATCCCAAATTGCTAACCATCCCTAATACCTTTTGCCTTCCCAGAACTTCCTCTTCTTCCCTTCCTTTAAAAGACCCTCCCCAGAGCATCCCCACACAGAGAATGCTGTTTTTTTTTTACATTAACTCCACACGAGAAGCCCTGATGAAAATAATTTCCCTTAGGCCCTGTGTCATCTTTGGGGATGCTGTGTTCAGGGTATTTTTAAAGAAATTAAAGAGAGGAAGTTCTGGGAAGGAAAAAGGCATGAGGGCTGGGTGGGAATCTGGGGGTCAGTCTGTCCAGGAGTGACTGACCTATGAATCCATCCCTTTCACTGTGGTGCAAGGTGATGTTCCCAGAGAGTCCTGCTGGAGAGGTTAAAAGGTCTTCCCCAACCAGTCTCTCCCGATCCGAGCCAAGATACAGACAAACCACACCCCATTAACCCGGCACCCCTGGTAAGCATGATGACCTATTGCAGAAGTGTCGGTTATCCATTAAATGGTTCCCAGGACGATAAAAACCCATACCCACCTCCCAAATTAAAAAATGAACAGTATTCAAAATGTGCCGCCTGATTTGCTGATGTGGTGTTTAATTTGCAGGGTTTTTCTGTAGAGGGTCAAGAGAACATCCAGGAAATCCTATCAAAGCAGCTTTACACCTGTCAGTGCATCGCAGCACTCTCGGTGGTTCGTGACGGCGGCAACTTCCTCGTTAAATTGTTCGATGTCTTCACAGAGTTCAGCGTTGGTCTAATCTACTTAATGTACAGAAGTTTTGACAAAGGTCAGTATGAACTGGTTTTATATATGGTGGGGTAATTACTACAACCAGTTAACTCTGAAATCAGCTTTGTTGATAAATTGAATTATAAGACGGTAATCAATCTGATAAATCGGTTGTTGTATAATATTTATACTGATAAGTATGGTTAAATCGTAGATTGATGTGTTGGGAACTATAATAATTATATTTTGGAAATAAGAAAATGGCTAATCATTTTTTTATGTATTTACTAGCTGACTCTGCGAACTTCGTACCGCCTCAGAATCAATAACTGTTGTGTTAACTTATTAGCTGAATTAAATTCAGTTTTTTTATTAAGTTAAAAATTACACAATGAAGCAATTATTATTGATGCGCATCTGTCCTTGTTTTGTTTTTGTCAGTATCAGAGATGGTGTTGTGTACGGATTTATAATTTTTGTGATTTTATTACTTTTCCACTTACTTATGGGAATTGCGTTTCATTTTCTTTATACGTGTCAGGGAGATTTATTATAATTATTGTGTTTTTCCTTTGGAGGGGTGCAGACATACATTCACCGTTCGTCCCATTTTCGACTGTTAACATTTATTGCGTAAGAAAGAGGGGCAGCATTATATGTTTAAGGACAAAAGCAAAACAACTAGCGCATTGACATTTGACATTTTTGAATTTTTGAATTCACTCACTATCACAATATTCCTGCAGCTCTTTCCAATATGAGAATTCGTTCCATACAAAAAGTATGAGGAAAAGAATTTTCTTCATTTTTTTTTTTTGTGAATTTTTCCCATGTTTTAATAGCTATTTTGCTATTCAAAAAATATAAATCAAAGATCATAAAAATCGGTCCAGCAGTTCTCGAGTTATAAATGGTGTAACTTGTTTTATATATTAAGATTTACAAAAATGGAATGACTTACCTAGTTGTGATGTTACAAAATGCAAAGAAATCAACTTATAAGAAACCCAACACTGACTTTAACTAATGTTTATTGAGCCCTATTACAAAGTAGGCTATAATTTTGGACAACACTTGTACAGTCGGGGTGTGGCATGGCAAATGTACATATTATTTTTCAATTTTTTATACAGTAGAGCCTCATTAATCCGGACCCCCGTCACTTCGGTGCACGCTGTAATCCGGACAGGCGAGAGGATCACGCGCGGGGGGAAGTTCGCGGGGGGAAAGCGGTAGGTGAGTGCGGGTCATAACGTGTCACAATTCAATCATTTGCCGTCACTGGAAGCTTTAAACACTGCTTTGAAATGGGCTGAAGGTAACGAATTTGATAGGCACGAAGCTATGTTTCTCCGTCAACTTAGAAACCGTGCTTTTGAAATGAAGTGCGAAAATTATAAGCAGAAGTATGTTACAGACTTTTCAAGAAGAATTAACTTTAATTTTTTTTTTATTTCATGTTAAGTGCGCTAATTTCTTCCATGTTTGAATTTTTTTATAAGTACGTTTGCACGTACATACATAAATTCTTGTCTAAATTGACTTTAAATTTTTACTTAAATAAATGAAACCCAAGTTAAAAATGTGTTTTATTCCTATTAAAATATTGCATACTATAATCCGGACGCCTCGATAATTCGGAAAGGGTCTTGTTTTTCCCTATCCGGATTAGCGAGGCCGTACCGTATACCGATTTAAAACAAACTCCATTTTCTCCAATGGGTTCCTGGTTTTTAAGGTCATTACACTTATAATTTCAGTCTGCCTCCACAAGCCTAACACATCTCGCCCCGCCAACTCAGAACGATACCTCATTTGCAAGGGGAAACGAGCCTCTTCCGACACCATTGAGAGGCACCTCTTCTATGTAAACAACCAACTCTACACTTGCTCACAGAAGAAAGGGGAAGACGTCAGAAGTCTAGTACCACTAGAAGTCATTAGGAAAGATGAAAAATTCTTCAATTACATTATGGATAGCAACAATAGGTAAGCTCTTTTAACTTATCTTCATTCTTCATCATATTGGCCATCGTCAGGTATCAGGTCAATCTTCTCCCTCCAGGTTGCAGCCTGGAATGAATCAAAGGTAAAATGACAGAATAAAAAAAAATTGCCGTGCGCCAGCTGATTCTATTTTCGTAATAACTTACTTGTTTTTTGCAAAATGATTGTAAATCGTACTGTCTTACCAGATAATTTTTTTTCTACATTAGCTCCACACAGGAGGCCCTGAGGAAAATAATTCTCCTTAGGGCCTATGTAATTTGAGGATGCTGTGTGAAAGGTCTTTTTAGGGAAAGGAAGGAGAAGAAGTCCTGGGAATGAAAAAGGTATGAGGGGGTCAGTGTCTCCAGGAGTAACGGACATATGAATCCATCCCTTCTACCGCGGTGCAAGGTGATGTTCCGAGAGAGTACGGCTGGAGAAGTCAAAGGGACTTCCTCAACCATTCTCTCCCGATCCGGCCCGCTATGGTGGGCAGACTCATCCGCCGCCAAGACCCGGACAAACCTCACCCCGTGAACCCGGGCACCCCTGCTAAGACACCAAATGTAGCGAACCACTTATGGCAGAGGTGTTGATTATCCACTAAAATGTTCCCGGGTCGGCGGTACCCATACCCTACTATGTGTTACTATTAAACTATCACTACTGTGAGTAACTAAAATATATTTTTTGTTTTTGTTTTTAGAATCGGCACGCAACAGAAAGTTAGTCTTCTGAAACTGATTGACTACCACGCAAACCCTAAGAGTATTGAGGAAAACAGGCACAGTGAAATGAGAACAGCGTGCTTAAAAATATGGAAAGTAAGTATCTTGGTCTGTTGCAAATTATCTTTACATATTTAAATTCACTTCTATTAAGTTATTTAATATAGAAGAAGAAGAAGTGAAAATCTTTGTAAGATTTTCCAAGGGATCGAAGAAACAAAACACTTCTTTGGTTTCACTGTATTTTTCACTTAATCACTTCCCCTCTTTCTCATTTCTTTACCTACCCCTTCTTCCTATCCTCCCCCTCCCCAATTCAGCCTCGCAGCAAACCCCAAATCGGAATGCCATTGTCCCACTGCCTCTGGGTAATAAGCTTTTTTGTGTGTGGTGATCAAATAAAATTTAAAAAAAATTATCAAACAAAAAGATAGTAGGTATATCGGATGCGATGGACGTATTATATAATACTTAAAAAGTGACTACTGATGAGTCATGTATGTTTAACCTCTAGAGACAGGCACAAATACAGCGCACACGCATGTACAGTAGAACCCCGTTAATTCGAACCCCGATAATTCGAAAAAACGCGTAATTCGAAATTTTCGCCAAAAAAAAGTCCCCAGAAATTTTTTTTCATACAAAATGATTTTTTAATTCGAAATTCGTAATTCGAAATTTATTTTTGCCCGCACACGAAAATTCGTTTGTGTAATTCGAAAAACATGGATTTTAGCAAAAAAAAATAAAAGTAATTTCGTAAATTAGAATCTGGCAGACAGCCGTGGTGGTAAAATGCCGTAAAATGTCGATTTACGCGGTTAACATCGTCCTAATTCGTATTATTATTTCGTAAAATCTGAATTGGTTTTGGTATTTTTAACGAATTTTCTTAGAATATAGTAATTTAAAGGTCCGACCGCGACGGAATTCGGCCGCGAAAATCGATTTACGCGAAATATATCGTATTTTTATGAATTTATTCCGAATAGGTATCTGAATTAGGGCTGGCCGCGACGGGATTCGGACGCGAAAACTCAATTTACGCGAAATATACCGAGTAATTACGATTTTTTTCCGAATAGGTATTTGAACAAGGGCCGGCCGCGACGGGATTCGGCCGCGAAAATTCGATTTATGCGAGATATATCGTATTTTCATGAATTTATTTCGAAAAGGTATCTGCATTATGGCCGGCCGCGACGGGATTCTGCTGCAAAAATTTGATTAGCGCAAAATATATCGAATTTCAACGATTTTTTTTCAAAATAGGTATCTGAACAAGTGCCGGCCGCGATGGCAATCGGCCGCGAAAATTCGATTTACGCGAAATACATCGTATTTTTATGAATTTATTCCGAATAGGTATTTGCATTATGGCCGGCCGCGACGGTATTCGGTCCTGAAATTTCGATTTACGCGAAATATACCTAGTTTTTACGATTTTTTTCCGAATTGGTATTTGAACAAGGGCCGGCCGTGACGGGATTCGGCTGCGAAAATTCGATTTACGCGATATATATCGCATTTTCATGAATTTATTCCGAAAAGGTATCTGCATTATGGCCGGCCGCGACGGGATTCGGCTGCAAAAATTCGATTTACGCGAAATACATCGTATTTTTATGAATTTATTCCGGATAGGTATCTGCATTATGGCCGGCCGCGACGATATTCGGTCCTGAAATTTCGATTTACGCGAAATATACCTAGTTTTTACGATTTTTTTCCGAATAGGTATTTGAACAAGGGCCGGCCGCGACGGGATTCGGCTGCGAAAATTCGATTTACGCGATATATAGATATCGCATTTTCATGAATTTATTCCGAAAAGGTATCTGCATTATGGCCGGCCGCGACGGGATTCGGCTGCAAAAATTCGATTTACGCGAAATACATCGTATTTTTATGAATTTATTCCGAATAGGTATCTGCATTATGGCCGGCCGCGACGGTATTCGGTCCTGAAATTTCGATTTACGCGAAATATACCTAGTTTTTACGATTTTTTTACGGATAGGTATTTGAACAAGGGCCGGCTGCGACGGGATTCGGCCGCGAAAATTGGTTTTTCGCGAAATATATCGTATTTTCATGAATTTATTCCGAAAAGGTACCTGCATTATGGCCAGCCGCGAAGGGATTCGGCTGCAAAAATTCGATTTGCGCGAAATATATCGAATTTTTACGATTTTTTCCAAATAGGTATCTGAACAAGTGCCGGCCGCGATGGCAATCGGCCGCGAAAATTCGATTTACGCGAAATACATCGTATTTTTATGAATTTATTCCTAATAGGTATTTGCATTATGGCCGGCCGCGACGGTATTCGGTCCTGAAATTTCGATTTACGCGAAATATACCGAGTTTTTACGATTTTTTTCCGAATAGGTATTTGAACAAGGGCCGGTAGCGATGGCAATCAGCCGCGAAAATTCGATTTACGCGAAATACATAGTATTTTTATGAATTTATTCCGAATACCTATTCGGAATAAATTATAAGGGATTCGGCTGCAAAAATTCGATTTGCGCGAAATATATCGAATTTTTACGATTTTTTTCCAAATAGGTATCTGAACAAGTGCCGGCCGCGATGGCAATCGGCCGCGAAAATTCGATTTACGCGAAATACATCGTATTTTTATGAATTTATTCCTAATAGGTATTTGCATTATGGCCGGCCGCTACGGTATTCGGTCCTGAAATTTCGATTTACGCGAAATATACCGAGTTTTTACGATTTTTTTTCCGAATAGATATTTGAACAAGGGCCGGCCGCGACGGGAATCAGCCGCGAATATTCGATTTACGCAAAATATATCTATTTTTATGAATTTATTCCGAATAGGTATCTGCATTGTGGCCGGCCGCGACGGGATTCGGCCGTGAAAATTTAATTTACGCGAAATATATCGTATTTTTACGATTTTTTTCAAATAGGTATCTGAACAAGTGCCGGCCGCGATGGCAATCGGCCGCGAAAATTTCGATTTACGCGAAATACATCGTATTTTTATGAATTTATTTCGAATAGGTATCTGCATTATTGCCGGCCGCGGCGGTATTCGGTCCTGAAATTTCGATTTACGCGAAATATACCGAGTTTTTACGATTTTTTTTCCGAATAGATATTTGAACAATGGCCGGCCGCGATGGGATTCGGCCGCGAAAATTCGATTCACGCAAAATATATCGTATTTTTACGAATTTAGTTCGAGTAGGTACCTGAATTCAAAGGGCCAGCTGCATCGGAAACAGGCTACGAAATTTCGATTTACGCGGTAATATATCACATTTTTTTGAGTTTAAAGGGATGGCTGTAACGGTAATCGGCCGCGAAAATTTGATTTACCTACTTGGAAAATATCGTATTTTTGTGAATTCATACTTCGAATAAAAGGGCCATCCGCGGCGTTACACGGCTGAGTAAACTCGATTAACCCAGGGAATAAGCGTATTATTACGAATTTATTCCGAAGAACCTACCCGAATTTGAATTTGCTGCCAAAAAATTAAATTTTCGGCGATTTTTTTTTTTTTTTTCGCAAAATTTCGAATTACGTGGGAATTCGTTAATTCGAAATTTTATTTTTGATGTCCCGTGGATTTCGAATTAACGGGGTTCTACTGTATCATCTATATTCATCGGCGTGACTAAATGTTTAGATTGTTTTTGAGAACATTCACATTAGAATATAAATAAATTGAAACCTTCGGATGGTGTGATAAGTTTTAAAATAAACTGTTGGGGACAATGGAACTTCGCAGTACTCTCTTCATTCAAATCGTGGTTCTTTAACCCATCGGCCACAGAATTAACGAGCTTAAAAACTGGCCTTCACCACTGAATTAATTTTGTACCAAAAATTGAAAACCTGCTTTGGTGTACTAAATCTATTGTAACTTTTGAACCATATATTCAAATGAATTAATTTCTTAAAATTTGTTTACATATTCGATTAAGGTAAAGAAAAATATTAAAATAAAATATGTATAAATAAGGATACAAATATAACCTTCTCTTTTTTCGTAAGTTTTTTTTCAAACTTTTATTCAGAAAGTTACAAAAAAACATAATATTCACAAATCGAACATTAATATTTTTGTTTTTTACATACATGAATACAAATAACTAATAACATAATTTGGTATGACAGTCCTCAAAGCAATTAGGGACGTGCAGGGTCACTGCCAAAAGCCCAAAACCACTCGCAATTTTGAAGAAATTAAATGGCGGTTGGCTGCTTACAAAACAATGAACTCAAATATCTTGGAAAAAACATAAAAATATTATTGCCAATTCTACGAAATTAATTATTAATTACCTACAGAGCGTTCGGCATTTAAAATTTCATTCAAAAATATAACAGTCGTGTTCAGTTTCGGTTTTTTGGCAGACCTACTTTAGCCCGTCAGTTTGTGGTTAAGTACCTGCGTTGCACACCCGGCAGGCTGCCAGGGTTTGTGGCCAATAGGTTAATACTGATTAAAATTAATACAATGGGTTTAAACTTATTTCCATATTCCCACTACAGGATATAAATATCACTTCAGTAACTCGGTTTCATCAATTTTTCCATCATTCTTGGAATCATTTCCATCTCAATCTTAGAATCTCTGGTATATTCTATTACTCGTAGCAAAATCCAAGACTTAATCTTAAACAAACATCCATTTTTTTTAATACAGCACAAGTCCCAACTGCTCCCATCTGGAGCCAGTGAGATTATGGCATCCCCAATTTGAGTATGTTGTGAGATGGGGAAGTACCTGGCTATTCTGATCGTCACCAAAAACAGCTAATGTAATTTCAAACAACGATTCAATTCTGAATGGTGGTCTTAAACCAGGGCGATACTGAGAGTTTTCCCACTCTGGAACATGCTGCGCATACACTATGTATTATTTTTAAATGAATAAATTTTGAAATAACCCAAATCAATTGAATGAAAATAAATTTGCCCACAGCAGGATTCGAACCCGCTACATTCAGATTGCTAGTCGAGAGACCTACCTTACCTCTTGACCACGGAGGCCCTCAATCCATTGCGACGGACAAAAATTTAAACACTTGGGGCCATACCAATAAACGTGTTTAAAATGTTAAACAACTGATAAAAACTACCATACATATTGTTGTTTATCAGTTGTGTAAAATTTAAAAAAATGTTTATTAGTAAGGGATTTGAAATATAACAACACTTCATTTCATTTCATTCATTTTAAATATCACTTTGTGGTCCATGAATAAAAAAACTAAATGTTTACAAATAAACAGTATTTACAGATCACCACAGATCTCTTAACATTAAGTCTGTACAATAAACAAAATGTGGACACCCAAAAGATAATAAATAGACCATTATTGATCAGAGGCGGCCCCTGCCTTAGTGCATTTGTGCAATGCACTGCCAAATATCGACAAACGTCAGAAGTGTAAATTCGTACATCCACTAACGAAGAATTCCCGCCAATTCGTTATTTTATCCTTACCAATTAACTTTTGTACTAGACTCTCGCCGCTCGCGCACACGAAAAAGCAATGTGTGCATCTTTCGTTATGTCGAGACGTGATGTCACATGAAGTGATATTTCTACTGGGCCTGTCTGCAAAGGCTGGAACCGTGAAATAAGCAAGACAGGTAGAGATCCATATCGGATATCAACGTGTTAGAGTAGTGAAGATATAGGTATGACACGCGCATGCACTAGCGGCGCGCATGCGCAGATACATTCTGACTTATGACAAAACCTTAAACATGCGTGATATGGTACCGAACGTTCGGAATGAATTAGTTAGGATTAACGAATTTACAACTAATTAACAATGTTATGTATTAGCGCTACTATTGGCAGATCACTGATTACGATCAGTATTGACATGTGTGTGTTTTTGCTAGTTTTTCTCTGTAAAAAACTTATTTAAAATTGAGTAGTAATGAAAACATTGCGATTAACGTTGATTTTTTCAAAAGTAACCAATTTTCATTTAAGAATAAATTGTTTTTGAAAAATAATGGCCCTCCAAGACCATTGTTGAATATAATACAAGTTTGTAAGGTCAAGGAAAAAAACTGTGAATAAAGTTTTTAAAGCAAAGTATTAAATATTCGAAAGCATCTTGGCTTTGAGAATGTGATCGTTTGAACATATTTTTTTTTGTTTTTCATCTACAATTTTCCGGGTGTAGTAAACCGTGGAGTAAAAGTGGTGTAAATGATAGTGCTCATTTTACTGGAAAAGTTAATAAACATTCATTGTCCCAAGCACACATAAATAAGGTATTACAATTTAGTTTGTTAAGTCGAGTTGATATACGATTACAACTTGATTTTGGTTTTCCTGTATCAATGTTACCATTTTTTGTGAAATGCACTGCTGGCAAATTTTGTCACCGGCCTCCTCTGTTATTGATACTCGAATCATAATGATGTATATCGTTGATACTCGAAGCATAATGATGTACATATATTGTTGTGGGGCCCACCAGCCGGCCGATATGTAGAAGAACCACATCTCACAAAAAATATTTCCTAAATTAAACCATTTATACAAAAGTAAAATCTTTGATAGTAAAATGCAGAAAGTACGGGCACATTCTGTCAGAAGATCAGAATTTTTCCGCTTTGCATTAAAATCCAAAAAAATGGAATATTTCTGAACTTATTCAAAAACTAAAAATTGTTTTTGATTGGTGATAAAATACGATTTCAAATTTTATAATTCAAAAAATATATTTCAAATAATTTTTTTTTTTAATGCATACATAAAAAAAGTTTTAAAAATGGCTCACCTTACGTTTTTTCTAACTAATATTACTGATGACAAAAAAAAATAAAAACACACATATATTGTTAACATTATCGTCTACTCACTTTTTTGTCATTTATGTGAATCTTACTAATATTATAAATGCGAAAGTTTGTATGGATGGTTGGTTGGATGGTTGGATGGTCCTTACTCTTTCACGCAATAATTATCGAATGGAATTTAAAAATTCTTTCACTAATCGAAAGCTACATTATTTGCGAGTAACAACGGCTTTATATATTGGTAAGCTCTGGTGTTATGAATGAGCTGTGGCATTATGAAATTATGTATCATACGTTTTCTGTCCCTAACAAAATGGAGTTATTGCAAACGTCAAACAAATTGTTACCTTGGAAACAATGTGTTTTTTTTTTAATTTTAGGCTTAAAAAGAGTGCTTTGTTGTGATTAAAAAGAGAACTTTTTTGGCATCGTAGTTAATATCTACATATCTCTAAAAATGTTTATTCTCCGAACAAAAAGCATAACGTTGCTATAAAACATAGCGTTTGAAGTGGACTGTCATTTTCTTATTTTTTTAGGTTACTCTGGATTCAAATATGAATAAAATACTAATAAAGGGAGTAGGTACTTAAAATAAATTTCTATTTCTATAATTAAAATATTTTCTAAAATAGAAATTTTATTTGCGAAATGTCATTCTCACATTTTGAAATTTTCTATTAAACAATAATTATTTTCTATTAGACAAAATAGCAAGAATAATAACAATTATGCCAATAATTATGCCAGTAATTTCCCACTAATACCATGCGAGCGAAGCCGTGGGTAAAAGCTAGTATAAAATAAAAAATTCGCAAAGTTTCATAATTTTTTTCCAAATTGCGGTTGGAAACTTTGATTTCAAAAAGGTGTACATTTTAATTCTTTTGTGAGTAACTTTTAGATTTGAATTTACATCGTCGTGTTTTCTCTTTTCTATACCATTTAGATTTAAGATCATATTTCTAAATATGTAAGGGAGACACAACTATTTATATGAGACCTATATGAGTTGTTATGAAAACTGAACAAATTAGTCTGAGGGGTTAAACTAACCAGCAGAAGCAATATTTGATGACAGGTTAATTAAGTTCTCATATTCCTATGATGACGCATCTTTAATAAAATCCTTATCACTGAAGAAGTTTGACTCAGAGGCCATTACTTTTAACGAGTTTTGTTGAACATTCCTATGAGGAGATAAGGATGATCACCCCATTAAAAATAATTACCCCTAAAACACATGTTTGCCAATTAATTTTAATTTTCACTGCTTGGCATCACTGAGCAGTGTTGCCAACTTATGAGCTAAATTTAGCTCTAAAATGAGGCCATCGGCTCTAAAAAAAAGTGGTTTAGCTTCTTAGCTCGATTTTTTCAGATAATCTAGCTCCTTTTTTATACAAAACTCACAAGGAAAAATAACAATCCAAGAGTTTTATCTTATCTTGTTGAACGTTTATATTTTGAAAAAACCACGCGAAAATTATGTTCTAGTCAACAAATATCGATATAACAACAAAGCGATTGTTTATTTTGCTATTGTTGTCTGTTAACTAGATTAAAAAAAAAAACTCTCATTCGGTAAACAAATATCAAAAAAATATATTCGTAAGAATATAAATTGATTTTATTATTTCAAAACAAACCTGAATACACACCCTACATGAAAAAAACAATTCAAAGAAGTTTTCAAAGAAATGATGACATTGATTCTCTTTTGAAAATGTAAAATATTGTTATTTTTACCACTGACAGCTGCTAAAAATGACCTGTAAAGTCATGGAAAATTCATTTGAAATCATTCTGAGAAGCTAATTTTTTTTTTTTTTTTTTTACATGAATACCTCACAAGAGTCCCAACTGCTCCCGTCTGAAGCCAGTGAGACTATGGCATCCCCAATTGGGGTATGTTGTGAGGCTGAGGGTAGTAGGGAGGGGAAGGCGATAGGGAAGAGGAAGGTGGGGAAGTAACTGATCTGGTCACCAAACACGGCTAGTGCCGTTTCAAGCAACGTTTCAAATCTGAATGGTGGTCTTACACCAGGGCGATACAGAGAGTATCTTCCACTCCGGAACGTGCCGCAAATATACTATTTATTATTTTAAAGAATAAACTGTGAAATAACACAAATTAATCAAATAAAATTTATTTGCCACGCCGGGATTCGATCCCGCGACCTTCGGTGCGCGAGTCAAGCGTCTTACCGCTGCGCTACGCCGGCCGTTAATAATCAAATCAACTGTTACGTCAAGAAAGATGTTGGCGCAAGCGATTCTGACATTGTCCTTAACTCTAGAAGCGCAGGCGTCCCAAATTTGACCCATTTCGATGTTCTTTCTGTTCTTATGTTATGTTTTATATAATATTTTATTGTGCATATAATCGTAATTTTTTATGACTTCATGAAATGTGATGATTATTATTTATACAAGACTTGAAGTACGGTTGGGTCAATTTTGTCCCAGTCATGGATGTCAGAGTTTAACTTAATCTAAGTTAATCAAAATACCCGACAAATACGGACAAAAGTTCTGGTTGGCTGTAGATATGGACTCTAAATATATAGTAAACGCATTTCAGTACCTAGGCAAGGACGACGTCAGGTCAAGTGACGAACTTCTTGGGGATTACGTAGTGAAAAAATTGATGTAGCCATACCTAAAAAAAAGAAGAAACATGAGTTGTGATAACTTTTTCACGTCTCTATCCCTTGCTGAAACTCTAAAATCAAACAAAACGAGTATTGTAGGTACAATTAATAAAATAATTACAAGTTTTATTTGAATATATATCTTCACATTACTGTAGCAAAACTAAAATAGCCATAATTGACCCATCCTCGTTTCTCGAGGTGTCAGGATGTTCCGATCTTCTAGTGTTATTACAGTTTGTTTATATATAAGGGTTAAGTTCAAATCGCACTTAAAAAAAAGCGAAAAAATGTTTGGCCTGCCGGGCCAGCGACAGTTGAGAGGTTAAGGAACCGGTTATTTTTGTATTGAAAATTTAGTTTAGTTCTAGCCGCTATCCCCTCCATGAAAATTCAAAGAAACCAGTTTATTTCTTCTCGGTATTCTATTCGGTCCCAGCTTAGGCTGTTCAAGGTATTAGCTCTTTTTTAGCTCCTTTTCGGGTGATGTCTGGCTTTATTTTAAAAGTTTATTGAGTTGGCAACACTGTCATTGAGTACAAGGTACAAGCGTCAAGTAGTCATTCCTCTTCTGACAGTACTCCGGATAAGTGTTTTATTGACTTTGGATTTTGTATTGTTTTACTGACTATCAAAGGACCACCATTCAGAATCAAAACGTTGCTTGAAATTTCTTTAGCAGTGTTTGGTGATCAAATCTGAATAGCCAGGTACTGAGGAATTATGACTGGACGCCCAGGTGGAAGGAGAAAAGTGAGGTGGGAAGACGAGTTAAGAGGGAATGCAGCACAGCTTCTCCAGGTAACAAACTGAATGTTGCGGGAGGCCAAGGCTCGATATGGGCTGTAGAGCCATCGGAGAGAGAGAGAGAGAGATATATAGTCCCATTGGCTCCAGACAATGAAGAGCATTTGGGACTTTTTTGAGGTATTTACTTAAAAATGAAGGTTTTAACAGAATTCTCAGCGGCAGAACAATACTAGATAGTTTCAAAAGCTCTATTTGGAAAATGTTATAATGTATTTGCCGGAAGGCACATGAAATTTTTTTTAGATTTTTTTTTAAATGCCTTTTTAACCCTTATGTATAAAAAAAACTGTATGAAGGACAAGGTCAGAATCGCTTGCGCCAATATCATTCTTGATGTAACAGATGGTTTCATTAATCTAGTTACTCTAGAATATTTTTAAATGAATTTTCTATGACTGCAGGTCAGTTTTGCAGCTGTCAAAGGCGAAAAAAAACTATGTTTTATGTTTTAAAATGCGTATAAAGGTCTTTATTTAATTGCAAACTCCTTTGAATTGTGTTTTTTCATGTTGGGTATGTACACAGATTTGAGTAGAAATACTAATAGAATCAGTTTATATTTGTGTGATTATATTTTTTGACAATTATTTCCAAAATGGGAGTTTTAAAATATTTTTTTTTTTTACTTAGAGCTATTCAGGAAAAACCTCTTACGATATTATCACGTAATATGAATAATAAGATATATATTATCTGGTAAACAGAAAACAATCGCAAAAAAGCAATTCCTTTGTTTTTATATGGATATTTGACCAGAAAGCAAGGACGGTTTTTTGAAATACTCCCGACATTCAACAGGTTAATATATTATTATTTATATTTCTTATCTTTTTAGATACCTGATCAAGTGAGGATGGTTTCGCACCCTTCAAATCACAAAAACTCCCTAAAAACAATTCTAGACCTTATGCAAAGTGGTTCCCGGAAGGACTTTGACGCCGATTCATTCATGCAAGACTTATTATTCCGGCCCAAGATAGTCCGGCGACGTGAAGATCTCCTCGACGCTAACTCCAAGAAATCTGTGATCCAGTCATTATACGATTGGAAATTCGTATTTTTAAATAATTTCACCAACGAGACTACGGATAACAAATTTAGTTTTTATATGGGTATGTATATGAGCACATTCTTTTTTTAAAAGATAAGTTTGACATTTTAAGATGCCTTCTCATTCTTGATGTTTTCTTACACATATGCATTGCTTTCATACAACATGTTTTAAATTTGTAATTTGACTTCAGAAAAGAAAATTCAAGTGGAAATAGGAAAAATGTATGAGACGATGTGTGAATGTAAAAAAAAATCGATATTTCTATCAGTTTTTTAGCTTTTAGGAAAAATTCAGTTTTTACAAATAATACTTCATAACTTTTTTGTATGCTACCAACTGAACCAGTAAACTACACAAAAAAACGGAAAACTTAAAAAAATATTTTTTTTTTGGAATTTTCGAAATTTTTAGTGATAATTATTGTCATTGCGTTGTCTTTATTAATTTTATTTCAATCACAGCCAAAAAACTATCCAAAATCCGTAATTAAAACAATTTCAATACATTTTATATAAAAATCTGCCGTAAAAACGAACATTAAAAAAAAAATCATTAAGTTTCACAGTTCACTTTTGGATTTTTTATCGCCAAAAATCAGATGACCGTGAATATGTACAATTATCAAATTTTTCACAAACTTTTTGAATATTCAAATTCAATGATTTTATACACTTGTCCTTTTCAGACTAATAGCAATAAGTAGAAAATGATGTCGGAATAAATTTGCACCAACACACACAACATAATATGATGGACATGATAAATAAATAATTTGTTGACAGGTTCAACAGGCTCAATAGTATTCCAGCTAGAAGGTAAATACTGGCGGCCGACTCACGACTTCCGACTGCCCGCCGGCACGCTCATCCTGGCCGAGAAGGTCAACGAGAACTTCCGCGAGGGCCGCGGCATGCGCAGGACCGCAGGTCTTCACATAGTGGACGCGTACTGCCTCGGCGGCGAATGCGTCTTTCACAAGCCCCTGCAAGAAAGGTACTTATATAAGCTTCTTATTCTGATCAGAGTTTACCAAACTTAATTGACAACCGCCCCTTTTCAGAGTTATGTTTCTTTAATAGTTCCCCGGGAAAACTCTAAACTTTTTATTGTTTAATAATAATTTGATAATCTAGTCTCCTTCAACGGAAGCATTCTTCCGAACAGGACCTCCATTGATATGCTTGGTGTAACTCTAAGTGACCAGCTCAGGTATGGGGGCTCCATCGAAACCAGAGTTAAATTAGCCTCTCAGAAACTGGGCGTACTGTACAGGGCCCGCAGATACTTTAATAGTACACAACTGCTAACCCTGTACAAATCACAAGTGCGCCCCACGGTTGAATTTGGCAGCCACCTCTGGTCTGGAGCTTCAAAATACCTTAAAAAAACCCTTGACTCTGTGCAGAAACGGGCGGTCCGTTTGATAGATTCTCCCATCTTAACAGACGGATTGCAATCTTTAGAGCACAGGCGTTAGGTGGGAATGCTGTCCTTGTTCTACCGGTATTACAATGGAAAATGCTCCGAGGAACTAGCGTCGTTGATCACCTCGGCACCGGTGCATAGTCGGGAAACACGCCAAACACGCGCCCAACATTTGTACACGGTTGACATTAGTCACATGAGAACGGGTCGTTTTTACGACTCGTTCTTGAGTTCAACAGCTCGGATGTGGAACGATTTACCAGCCTCTGTGTTTCCTCCCTCCTACAACATGGGTCTCTTTAAGACCCATGTTCACTCCTTCCTTTCCTCAAAAAGACCCTCCACACAGCATCCTCAAAGATGACATAGGCCCTGAGGGAAATTATTTTCCTCAGGGCCTCCTGTGTGGAGTTAATGTAAAAAAAAAAAAAATAACTTTACCAATGCTGCAAAACATCTTGGAGCTTAAAATTTCAAATCTGCCTATATGTTTTTATTAAAAAGAAAATACACATAACTGTAGAATGTGCAGTATTTGCTATTATTTGCGAATTTGGGAGGTGGATATGGGTACCACCACCCCGGGAACAGGATTCTCTCGACCTCGTGGGAGGGATGGATTCATATGTCCATCACTCACCTTATACCCTTTTCCTTCCCAGAACATTCTCTCGTTTCTTTAATTTAAAAGACCCTCCACCCTGCATCCTCAAAGATGTCAGGTCCTGAGGGAAATTATTTTCCTCAGGGCCTCCTGTATGGTGCTGATGTAAAATAAACAAAAATTTTAACAAAACAAAAAATGACTTAAAAAAATGCACTTAAAAGTAAAAAAATAATTTCGTACGATTGTTATTTTTGTACATAGGTAGTTATAGGTGAGATGTGGAGTTCTTGGCTGACACTGACTCCAAAAATAACAATCGTACGAAATTATGTTTTTACTTTTTAGTGCATTTTTTGAAGTCGTTTTTTGTTTTGTTAAAATTTTTTAAATTTTTTTAATTTTTTTATTTTTAGTGACGAGCGTGCGTAGAGAAGTTTTACTTCAAAAAAAGAATCATTGAAATCTGTTGGCGTAATTTGAGTTATTCGTCCATTTATCGCGCACATACTTATTGCAAATTTAAGACATATATGGTTTTCTCATGGATTCCATTGTCAGAACTGGACCAAATTAAAATGGGACCACATGGGAAGCACCAGCTTTCTAATAAAAAAAGAATCATCAATATCGGTTCACCCAATCGAAAGTTCTGAGGTAACAAACATAAAAAAGAAAAAAAAATATCGTCGTATTGATAACCTCCTCCTTTTCGAAGTCGTTTAAAAAAGGATTTTGTCTGCTTCCTTCCGCCATAAACCATTTTTCTTCATCGTAAACCACACATAAAACAAAAAAGAAATGAGGTGAAAATGCAGCTCTCAGCGGCAGAACATAGATATGATTCAGATAAAGTGAAAAAAATTGAAAATTTTTGTTACCGACTTTATTGCCGTCACCGTCCCTTTACTGCTCTTTAATGTTCTCTAAGCCTATGTTGCCTTTTAACCCTCCAACTGCCACCCGGATCTCTCCTTTTAAAAGATCCCCAGGATACTCTGGAACCATCTAACAATGCAACTATAAAACAATTTAATTTGTTGTAATAAATTTGCCCCTTTTCAGATATGACAAAATCGAACTGTTCTGCAGAGCGCACAGCAAGCCCCTCCTAGTAAACAGTGAGAAGATCCCCATGCGCTGTAAAAAGCTGTTCCGCCTTGAGAACCTCGCAGCCGAAGTAGATAAACTAGTCAAAAGGCAGTTGAAGAAGATGGATATGGCAAATACGACGCCGGTACCAAATCTTTTCGACAACAGCGATCTGTACTACGTCACCAAGTCGGTGTTGCTGATGAAGGATGTTAAAAGTAATTATTACAACTTGTATTAATGCTAAACTCTTTAACAGTGATTCACTCTTAACCACTGGAGAGATTTTTGCCATATATTGGCGCCATTTTAAATGTCTCCGGTTGCTTTTCAGTAAAAAAAGCCCATTATCTCTTGATTCGGCAAAAAATTATTTAAAAAATATTTGTAGCTCCCATGTTTGTTATTTTGGACTTAAAACGAAGCTATTGAAATGCTTTATCTATTATGACCATAATGATAGATGTCGCAAATCCGAACTTCTTAGACTATTTTAGAACGATATTAAAAATAAATTTTTCAAATATTTCACAACGAATTTTTGATCTGTTGTTTACGGTTAAAATTTAGTCCTTTTTCCTTAGATATGCACCTTTCATCATCAAGTATACCACAGACAACATACAGAAATCGAAAATATTCTATGTTGACTCGAATAAGTACCTCTCATACCATTTTCAAAGTAACAAACATGCAGAATTCGCGCAGTTAACTGTTAAATTTTTTTTATATATTTTTTATAAATCCTACAAATATGAGATAAATGGTAAAATACAGGTCCTCTCATACCATTTTCAAAGTAACAAACATGCAGAATTCGCGCAGTTAACTGTTAAATTTTTTTTTTATATTTTTTATAAATCCTACAAATAAGAGATAAATGGTAAAATACAGGTTATTTCATTGGCTATATAGCACTCTAATAAGTTTTTATGTCTCCATGTTAACATTTGAAGGTATGATTTTTTTTAATGTTGGCAAAAATTTAAAAAATGATCTTCTGGGAAATCTTGAGCAATCAAGGCAAATTTAGTTATTTCACATAATCGCTTCAGTGGTTATAAGATTTTCCAAGAACCAGAGAAAAAACTTCCTTTGTGGATAAATTTTTTGTGGCAATTTTTTTTATTTTGCGCTTTGAGAGATCTGAAAACAAAAATTCTTAAGCATGAAACCTTATGTCATAATATAATATTATAATAGAGCAAATATGAAACTTATTTCCACTTTAATTTATTTCACGAATTGTCAGTTTCTAAAATAGACTTATATGATAACTTTTTAACCCCTTGAAGCAAGATGCGTTTGCCCACAGAGGCGGCTCTAAGGCTCCAGGTATGGGAGGTCATTTGAAGAAAAATTGTGAAATTACCTTTTTTCGATATTGTGAAAAATGCCGACATATTATTATCTATATCAATTTGAAGACAGGTAGGGTCATGAATCCGTAACTCAAATTACATGGGTATTATTTATAAATTGCAAAATCACTAAATAATTCATGTACTTGCTGGCACATCATTTTAAAGAGGGCAATTTTCAATATAGTTATGCACACCGATAGTATGTACCTAAGTATACAAAATATAAAAACAAAATTAGGTAGATTAGAAAAAAACAGAAACCGGTAGTATCAAAAATTTAAAAACAAAAATTGACTTTGAAACACACGTCCGCAGTCCCCTTTTACCCCTAAAATGTCCAAAGATATTGGGTGAGAAAAGACATTTATCAATTATATTTAAATTTAGACTTGCGTTTCAATTTGACGACGTTTTGTTTTTTGCATTTTTCAGCTACCTAACAAAAACAGATTTATTATTAAATTATATTAGGTATTTTTTATCTATCTAAAGCAAAGGTCCCTTTCAAATGATTTACCTGTAACTAGATAATTAAATGTATAGAATCTGCTGTCACTTAGATTAGGAACCTAAAAAACAAACATTGTTTTAAATCAAGCTGTTTTCTATGTCCGTTGAAAAGTGATCATAATATAATAATTAATAATATTTGAAAAGATCTACTTCTCGATGTGCCACCAAACTAAATTTGAAACGTCGTCGATAACAACGTAAATAATTATTATTCTCAATCTTTCCCGTACTGTCCAAATACAATGGACGAGGCATGCGTGCAAAATGCAAAACCGACCTATGTTGTATCGCCATCTCTTTCAACAACGAATAAGATTCATAATGCTGTCTCCCTTCCACGACATTCGGTCATGTCCAAAACGTCGCTAGGGTTTCTATGGTACCTATACGCGGGAATTTTTACTCCACGATAAAAACATAGTGCCATTGCGTTTATTGTATGTCGCGCATAGAGACAGAAGATATCCTAGGCGGGGGCAAGTCAAAAATTGACCCAGGGATCTAAATATTGTGAGAATTAGAGCTTCCATTTGACACGATAGATGTCACTGCTCGTCACCCGGCGAGTCGTCGCCGCTAACTGCTATTATTTTGCGGTTCATTTTAAGTAAATAATTCGATGCGTTGAGCAGTTTATTCCGTAAAAAATATTATTATTATGTCTTATAATTTTGGGGGGTCAAACACCCATTGTCCTAAGGGGAGAGCCGCCAACAGGGGAGGCCCACCAGCTGCGTGGTAGGTCGAAATAAAAAGAATGGTTGAGGGAGACCTTTTGATCTCCCCAGTAGGACTCTTTCGGAATGTTGCCTTGCACCCAGTGGGAGGGATGGATTCATACGCCTGTGACATTCATAAGTCCTGGAAACACCGACCCTTAGACTCCCCTCATACCTTTTCCTTCCCAGAATTTCCTCTCCTTCTTTTTCTAAAAAGGCCTCCCACGCAATATCCCCAAAGATGACATTATTTTTTTACATAGCTCCACACAGGAGGCCCTGAGGAAAATATTTCCCCTCAGGGCCTATGTCATCTTTGGGGATGCTCTGTGGGGGGGCTTTTTAGGAAAGAAAGGCGAGGAAGTTCTGGGAAGGAAAAGGTATGAGGGGTGGGTAGGAATCTGGCTGGAGAAGTCAAAGGAACTCCCTTAACCATTATCTCCCGATCCGGCCTGCCATGCAGCTGGTGGGCAGATGACCCGGACAAACCTGACCCCATGAATCTGGGCACCCCTGCTAAGTCATCAAACGTAGCGAACCACTTGGGGTGACCTATGGCAGAGGCGTTAGTTATCCAATAAATGGTTCCCGTGGCGGGGGTACCCATATCTGCCTCCCAAATTATCCATAGGTCCTGAGGAGAGGAGAATTATTTTCCTCAGGCCTCCTCTGTGGAGCTAATGTAAAGATTTTTTTTTGTTTTCAGCTCCCTGGACCAAGGCCTATTCCAGAACACAAAAGAAGATTTATTATTTTAATTCGTCAGACAATAATTCTTCATATGAATTCGTCAATGATTCAATATTGGACGCAATCAGCGGATTAAAACACCATCTGGAATGGCAAAATGTGGAAACCGAATGCCGTGATGATCCCATGATAAGATACCTGACTAACCAGCCATGTTAGCGTTAAAACACCCGACTCTTTAACGTTAGCGTGCAGATGCCAATGTTACACTCGAAAATATATATGTTGTTAATTACGTATGTATTATATTGTATTATTAAAATAAATATTTTTTATTTATGTATGCGCTGTGATTTATTTAATTTCTTCAAAGCCTTAATCTCTCATCTGTGGCTCGCCCGCCGGCAAGCACAAAAAATCTTTCCTTTCCTTTTCCTTAATCTTTCTTTTTTCCTATCATTGAAAAATATTTACCCTTACCTGACGTAACCTATTTAACCAAATTTTTATATGATTTTACATCACTTGACTTTTCAAAGGAGGTTCTGAGTTGATTTCATTCTGAGGTGTCTGGTCTAAAGCCATTTGAGGTGATACTGAGTGAATCTACTACACCTAGATGCAAATAATAATATACCTGCTATGTATTATTTTGAATTATTTATTTGTGAAATAATTAACACAAATTATAAGAGATGATTATACATATTATTAAGCGCCCTTGAGGTGATTTTTCACAAAAACGGCGCTCTACAAATTGTCCAATTATTATTATTATTATGATAGGTGCTTTTGTGTGACGACCCTAAATATATGTACCATGGATGTTCACTCAGCGTGAATGTGTTTATTATTGCGGTAAGTAAATTATAACTCATTTTTAAAAGTGTCGTAACTAAATTCTGTAACAAAACATTTAATTTTGGAAACAAGCGGAAATTTTTGAAGTGAAAACTTCTTGCACCGTTGTGATTTGAAACTTGATGAAATGGAAACGAGCGACACTAAAAAGAGACAAACACATACATATGTAGGGTTAGCCTGCGAGAGAATGAGATAGCAATAAAATATTTAATTAATTCACGGGTACTCGGTCTCAATGTAATACGATAAATCCCACGCAAGTCTCTTTTGATGTAGTGGTATAAAGCGCCTGACGAACCTCTGCAGAAATTTACCAGACCAAGGATCGAATCCTACGAAATCCAAAAAAAAAAAAAAAATTTTGTAAAATCAACATCCAATCTTCAAACCACTCCAAAATGAACAGGCAAAAGAAAGTCATCTAGCGACTCCGAAGAAGAAAACATAAATACTAATAAGATTACAAAAAGTATAGGAAAAGGTGAACTGGAATTGGACGACAAAAATATGGAAAAAATCATCCTTCAAATTAATAAAAAAAGTGGTTCATAGTCTCCCCACTCTTATCTACTTTAGTTTTCTAGTCGTCTTAGAATATTTCACTTCTACCGTGTGTGAATTGCACACTCTGATTTTTTTTTTAGAAAAGGCTCCTAACATAGTGTAAAATATCTTAAGTGGGCATACATTAATTACGTGGGGGGGGGTCTAGCAAAATCTTACATTACTTTAAAAGAATATACGAAGTGGCCCAAATTTATCTCACCAAGGTGGGGGGGGGGGGGGGGGGGGTCTAGATTGGAAGAAAAACTGTTCATGTAATTTATTTTTTGTTAATAATTTAATGCTACTGTGGTATGATCACCCTATTATTGCATCTGGTAAGCCACAACAGGTACCTTGTATTTACATACTTTAATATTTAGTTTACAGTATAATGTTATTTTTGTCAACAATGAGCATACTGCCCAGCTGTAATAATTATTAATTAGTAATGTTTAAATTACTGTACTCAGTGCTTCTTTTGTAGGTTTATTATTATATTTCTTTTAAGTTTAGGTATATATTTTTTTTTATTTTTTTTTTTATTTGAAATATACATATATATAACAGATTTACAGAAAGAAAATATTTGGTTCATAAAAAAACTAATTACAGATAAAGTTATTTCTTGTTAATGAATCTACCCAATTTAAAAGAGAAAACATTTCTCGTGTTTGAATTGGGGAGTTGTGCTATTATAGAAAAAGATAAAGAAAAAATAATATACAAATATATAATCTTTTTTTTTAAATTAAGAAAATAAACTTATGAATGATAACAAATATTGATTAATAAATTTACTGAAATAGCAGTTACTAAAATAGATATACATGATACATGTTGTATAGATAATTAAAAGTAAAAATAATATTATTACATTTCTCGTAATAGGTAGGTGTTAGATGTTAAGTAAATATAGTTGATTCTAACAATTGGATTAGCTGATAATAATTGCAGGAGTAGGTACATAATGTTAAGTTACAGTTTGTCAAATAAGAGTAGAAAATAAATGAGGGCGCCACCGTTGCCCAAATGGCAATACTAAAAATATAACCATGGTGTTAATCTAAAGCTGTGTAACCTACATTTTTATTAACAATTAAAAAGGCATTAAAGTGAAAAAAAAATTTCAATGCTATATGTATAGATGCCCACTGATCTCAAAATTAGAATTGCATTTAGGTATATTATTATTATAAATTTGCAATTTTGTGTTAACATAATGAAGAATATTATAATAAAATATAAAGCTCACTTTAGAAATTGCTCACATTTATTTAATACTAGCTTAAGTACCTAGCGTTGCCCGGGCTTTAGATCATGCCTCTAATTTAAGATCTGAATATATTTAACTTATTCAGATCTAAAAGTAGTATGACTAAACTCACCATTAATAATTCTTCCTTTCCACCTACTGTTAAATTCAAATCTATGTTAAATTAAATTAAAACCAATCACTTTGTAAAACACAATTTAATCAAATTTATGTCATTTAGTAGGTACCTTCACAATAGTGCTTATTCGATTTTTTTTTTTTTTTAAGAACAAAAAAATGTTTTTTTAAATGTGTATACAGCGTTTTGAATTTTCAGTGTCATTGCACTTTTAAAGAATATTTGACAGATAAATTGGTGTTGCCAGCCTAAAAATTTCTTAGTTCCATTTTATTTATTTTCTACTCTTATTTGACAGACTATACAACAATAATCGCTACATTTCAGTTCAAATGCTGATGAAATATTTTAAGAGGATATGTGCAAATGAGAAGAATACATTAATTTATACATATATTTTTTTTTTGTTAATTAATGAAGGAATTAAATGATTAATTTTGAACTATAGTATCAAATATCATAATTAAGACTTGATCAATTACTACTAATCGGTACAAATTCGTTCTGTGAAATTAAAATTTATAATTTGTGTTGGGTTGATCTAGTAGTTGTTTTATTTGTGATTTAAAGGCTTTATAATTTACTTCAGATTTGATTTTATATGGGAGGGCATTAAAAAATTTTATACCTTGATAGGTATAGTGGTGTTGAAAAGCACTAGTTTTAATTTTAGGGATATCTAGGTTGCCACGTGATCTTGATCGGTTACTTATTTTTGTGATTTTTGTTGTAGTATTGAAATGATCTTTGTGGATTTGCAACAGTGAGTTCTTTTTGAAAATTTTGTTAAGACTAAGAACCCTAAAAGAGTCAAACAGCTGTATTGTCGGAAATATAGATGGTTTTCGTGTAATGACTTTTAGAATCAACCTCTGTACCCTTTCAACAGGTTGAAGGTTAGTTTTAAAAGTTCCCCCCCACCCGATTATACCATATTGTAAAATAGATTGAGCAAGAGAGAAATAAATAGTTTTAACCATACTAGATGATAGGATGTTTCTCAATCTAATGAATATGTAAATAAGTTTTCTTACTCTTGTTACCGTATTTTCGACTTGTTCGTTCCATTTTAAGTGTCTGTCTACAATGACACCCAGATAATTTATACTATTTTTGCATGTTATTGGTAAGCAATTGCCATCGTTGCATTCCTTTTTATTTTCACATTGTGCTGAATGGATTTTAATAGTTATATTGTTCTCGACATTTTTTTCTTTCAAAGAGAATGGAATAAAATAAGTTTTCTCTGTATTTAGTGAGAGACAATTTAGGTCAAACCATGTTTTGAGAATGTTTATATGTATTGATATTAGCTATACTCATTGTTTCCTCCCATATTTTTCCTTTAGGGATAACAACAGTGTCATCTGCATAAGATATGATATCTCCAACAATGGGAAGATTGAACATTTGATTTGCATATATAATAAAAAGGATTGGACCGATGACAGTTCCTTGTGGTATACCAAATGATGATGTTTTGGGTTCACTTAATGTATTATTTATTTTTACATATTGTAGTCTCTCTTTTAGGTAACTTTGGAACCATGATAGTACTGCTCCATCCATTCCAATTTGTTTTAGTTTCTTATTAAGTTTTGAATGTGATATGCTATCAAATGCCTTTCGGAGATCGATGAAGATTCCAAGACATTTTTCTCCATTATCTAACTTTTGCATTATTGTAGATGTTAATTTAGCAATCGCATCTTGGGTGCTGAGATTGTCCCTAAATCCAAACTGGTTTGGGCTTATTATCTTTTTATCTTTTATGTATTTGTTGAGTTGCTTTTTAACAATTTTTTCGTATATTTTTGCTATGTTTGATGTAAGTGCTATGGGACGATAATTGGAAATATTTTTTTCGTCTCCAGATTTAAAAACAGGGGTGACAATGGTTTTCTTGTAGTTGTTAGGAAATACACCCTTCTTCAGACTTATATTTATTATGTGAGCAATTGGCTTGATGATTATGTCACATACGGCTTTCAATGTTTTTGCAGTTATGTTGTCATAGCCAGGGCTTGCTGATCCCCGTAAACTTAATATAGCGTTTTCAACTTCTACGTCAGTTACTGAAGCAAATGTGTGGAAACCTTCTTCAAAAATTGAGTTTTGCTCTGGTTGGGGAGTTTGTTTGTTGGCTGGTGTAATATTACGAGCAAGATAAAATATATGTATGTTTCTTTTTTTTTTTAAATTACTTTATTGTAAAACTGCATATCTCGATACAGGAATGCCTTAGTGAGATGTGCAGCTTATGTTTTCATGTATTTCTTATTTTTTTCAATAAATAAATAAATGTATGCCCCCTAACGTATATTGTAAAATATCCTTGACAACTCAACAAAGTGGCATTTCAACACTTGAAAGGTCATTAAAAGTTATGATTTTTTTTTTAAATAGCCCCTAACGTAACCTGATACGTTTTTAGATTTTCACGGCTAAAAGCATTTTTGTTATTTGTTTTTGGGGTGTTATGCCGTGTTGCGCTACCTCCTTCTTTAGCCAATGTTTCGGACAGCGTTGGCTAAAGAAGGAGGTAGCGCAATACGGCATAACACCCCAAAAACAACTAACGTAACATGTTTAGTCTATTTTAATTTTTTTTTTCATCATTTTTAATGAGGAGGTGTTGAAGTTGATAATAAAATATATTAAGTACATCAATTTAGGGTTAGTAGTCAGTTAGGTTAGGTTAGGTTAGTTTTATGTTATAAAATAAAGGATAATATTGCAGGAAATAATATATTACAAGTACTAAAATATATTGAGTAAATCACATAGGGTTAGAGTTTTTCTTCCAATCTAGACCCTCCCCTCCCCCTCGGTGAGATAAATTTGGGCCAATTAGTATGTTTTTTTCAAGTAACGTGAAATTTTGCTGGACCCCCCCCCCCCGTTTGTGCTCACGTAATTAATGGATGCCCCCTTAGTAGTCAGTTAGGTTACTGATAGCTCGTTTGTAATTTCTTCCGCTTTCTCATAAATGATCCATATTATGTTAGAGAGGAGAGAAGTTACAACGGATCTCTCACTAGCTTGACAATAATTAATATGAACATGTTAATTTCAGTAGGTGTACAATACTACTGTTGTAAGTAAAAACACAGTTTCTTGAGAGTCAATGAAGATACTGTGTTTCTACTTACCACAGCAGAATAATAAGACAAGACCAACACTTGGCCTCTAGTTCCACACAGGAGGCCCCGAGGAAAAAAATATTTCTAAGGACCTGTGTCATATTTGGAGATGCCGTGTGGAGGGCCTCTTCAGAAGAAAGGAGAGGAAATTCTGGGAAAAAAGGTATAACGGTGGGAAGGAATCTGGGGGTCAATGTTTCCAGGAGTGACAGATGTATGAATCCATTCCTGCTACCGCGATGCAAGGCGATGGATTGAAAGAGTCCGTTGGAGAGTTCAAAAGGTCTCCTTCAACACTCTCAGTAGGTGGACAAACGAAGTTAGTTTATTCAACTCTGATTGGGGGTATTATAAGTTCACTGTCAAGACCAGTGGGACTCTAGCGCAAAAGACTATAGTATAGTGCGCAGATATTAGTTATCTCCATATATATATATATATACACCACGGCAGACACCATGCAGACACCGATTGGCATAAAGCCAGAACTTAAATAAGGGGTCTACAAATTATTTTTCTCTCTCCATTTTATTATAAAAAGCCAAGATGTACTAAAACCGGTAGTAGCCAACTTCGGTTATGTTTTGTCACCACAAAAAAGGTACAAGACAAGTCACGTAAATATTTATTGTGGTTTCAAGCTAATAATTGCAAATAAAAAAACTCATTTTGTGATGAAGGGAAAACAAGAAAAAAAGGACAGAAAAATACCATAGATTTTGGGTTTGGCCTTTCTAGGTATCTGCTTCATTTGACTCTAAAGTTGCATCAGTCTGACAGCTGACAGATATTTATGGTTGACAGTATTAATTTCTTTACGGCGCGCAACTTGACACCGGAATGCACGGCGTGCATTTAGTTTAAATTTTAATGCGTCCAAATTAACACCTTTACACTGGCATGTCCTCCAAATTGATTATTTTAGTTATTCTCAACAATTTTCATTATATTTCGTGAATATTTTGCACTTCTGTACAATATTTACCGAGTTAATGCGGTTATTATTTGACACGTTGTAAGTTGCCCACGAAAAATAAATAAAATTTCTCAAAAACTGAAGTAAATGCATTTGTTTTATAATACAATTTACAAAGTTACGAAAAAGTCTAATCCATAATCCACTGAATCCACTCGAAGGTGTGATAATAAAATTGATCTGGGGTAAATTAAAAACTTAAAATATGGGTTCGGTTGGAGAGGCTGTTAAGTTTATTAGCAGTTACAATGCAAAATCAGAAGAATCTGGTGACAATTTCAACATTCGAGATACACTAAGAAATGGTATGTACTTTCAAATTTTTTTATAATAGAGTAAGATATAATCTGGTCAGAGATTGATTTATTTATTACTAACGATTTCCTGGCGTGCATTGCAAAGCCACATAAAGAAATAAATTGATTCTCCCTGCGTGTCCTTTCCCATTCGTCCCCGTTCCCCTTCAGCTTTCCCTGTCCATCCCCGTTGTCTCCCCCTCTTTCGTTCCCATCCCCCCTCCCGCATTCCCCCCCCCCACCATCATTCCCTACCTGCATCTAAACTATATGAAAAACACTCATTTTTCAACCAATTCGCGCGCCACCCTTTTGCAATTTTTGTACAAATTTAATAACGCCAAAGCTCACCATTATATATAGAAATCTTCGCGGACGTGCACACAACAACTCACCAAAGTTTCATCGACATCGAAGGAATAGTATAGGAAATAATTTCACAACGCCAGAGCTCACTATTACGTATAGAAACTATTCACATATCAAATCACCAAAATTTCATCGCAATCGGATGAATGGTATAGGAACACATAAGGAACAAACAAAGACATTGACCTTGATTTTTATACATTATATTAAGAAGATGATCTCCAAAGTATATTGTGCACCAAGACACATTGTGTGGGAGGGAAAAGAAAGTAGTTCAGAAAACAATAAAAAAGGAAAAGATAAAGTTTCTTGACATCTTACATCAGAGCCAGGTAAAATGATTCTAATAATAGATTTCATCAAACAAATCTACTGCATCAGTTTGTTTCAGAATAGGTATTGTCCACCGAGGGCAGTGAAGTGGGTAACGTGTACCTAAAAATGCCGTGCTATGTAAATGAAATATTGGTAATAATAAACTCCTGGTTGCCAACAACGAAAACAGTCAAATGCGGATGTACAATGCAATGTCGTAAACTCTAACCTCCCAAGCCTGGCGGGACTGAAATATGTCGGCTTTAAACCGAAAAACAGACATATGCGTAACATCTGTTTTTTAAATTTTAAATGTCAAACGCACTATAGATATTTAAGCATTCATTTTGCAGTATTGGCAATAAAACTTTCCTGAAGTTTTTTCCTGATATTTATGAATGAATTTTTGTTAGCGAACTGCGTCATTGAGAGTTTGTCAAAATAGTGAGTCTTGAAAATTTTGCAAAGTGGCCCTCAACGTCCCTGATTGCTTCGAGGACTATCACACAATTTTTTTTTTAGTTATAAGTATATATACATATATATATGTAAAAAAAATTATGCCAATAAGATTGACCAATGCAGAATTTATTTAATTAGAAATAAAAATTTAAAAAAAGCTTTTCTTTTAAAAGTCATATTTATTTCCAGATTTAATTCTATTATAATTTTATTTTAAAACACAAAATATATTTTTTACATACCTTAATTCAGTACACAAGTAAATTTTTAAATTAAACATGTAGTTTAAAAGTTATATTAGACTAGCTGAACTGGAGAACGTTGTTCTGGAATATAAATACATATAGGATAGGAACACCCTAATCTATTCTGGATAGGGGCACCCTAATCACCTAGAGGTATGAAATGTACTTTACAACCTATTCTCATACCTACCAAATTTACATAAAAAATTTCGTAAAAATCGGTCGAGGCGTTTCGGAGGAGGGCGACCACAAACACCGTGACACGAGTTTTTTTTATATATATAGATTTAGTGCATCACTAAAGATTTGGTACAAAATTAATTCGAATGTGAAGGACATTTTTTTAGCCTAACAATTCGGAGGCTAATGGGTTAAGAGTGTCTATAGCAAAGATATTGAAACATAAGAGATGTGTTATCCGCAGTTTTTACTAGGTGGGACTGTGTTTCCTGGTGTCGCCGATATTGTTAACCAATACTACTGCACACCTTAAAAAAATTTTGGGACATAAAAGTGATGAAATGTATGCCCTGTTTTAATCGTATACAATAACTATTTATTATCACATAGCACTCTTTTTAGGGTGAACTGCCTTAAACAACAATAAAAACTATTTATAAATTTATTATGGGTATCTTTAGTTTAAAATAATAAAAAAATGATTGGTGAATCTGAAACTAAACTATGTAATTCATAAAAATTTACGAAAATAATCTAATAGGACATTATGGCTTCTATAGGGAGGGAAAATGCACTGTAATAAAAATGGCGACATTTTGTAATACATTATTTAACCCTTAATTAGGCGCATTAATAAAATCACACAATTAGTCGCATGGGGTCACTACTGACCCCAAATAAATAATGGAAAACGGAGTGGAAGAAAGAAATACAACCAAGTTTGTGTTGTCAAAAATATTAAAATACTTTATTATAATTGACATCAAGAAACAAAACATAACTTTGACTCTAAACAACTAAAAAATAAAATAGCTTCTAATCTCTCTTAAAACTACTAATTTTTGGTATGGCTGAGATCAACTTAAAAAAAATATATATTCAGTAGTTTCATCAATACTGCATTCAATACAATAAGCCCTGAAGTGTTCCTGACAAATAAATTTAACACACCTTTGGCACTTTGGTACTTTTGATACAAAAATTGTTACGTAATTTAGTATAAAAATTGTTACGTAATTGGTCGCATGGGGTCAGCACCCAAGAGAGCAGCGACACGTGCGTACATGTTGGCTTTCTATCTGCGACTTTTTTTTTTTTTTTACATTATCTCCACACAGGAGTATGTCATCTTTGAGGATGCTGTATGGAGGGTCTTTTTGAGGAAAGGAAGGAGTGAACATGGGTCTTGAAGAGACCCATGTCGTAGGAGGGAGGAAACACAGAGGCTGGTAAATCGTTCCACATCCGAGCTGTTGAACTCAAGAACGAGTCGTAAAAACGACCCGTTCTCATGTGACTAATGTCAACCGTGTACAAACCGCGACTGATTTGCGTACCCCGCTGAAAGGTAGGAAGCTAGAGAGAGCGCTGTCGCATTCCAAAACTTTTAACGTATTTTGTTTTCAATTAGAAATGGTCTTGACCCCATGCGCCTAATTAATGGTTAAACAAACATTTTTTGTAGTCAAGTGTATTTAGCATTTTTACAAACAGGGCTGGATCTACGAAATCTGGCGCCCTGTGCAGTAGGTACCGATGGCGCCCCCCCCCCCAACATTTTTATTTTGATTAAAAATTCGTTCACCTCAATTTTTTTTAATTTTTTTTTTTATTTTATTTTTTTTACACTAATTTATCAAATAAAATCAAGACATATAAAGGGTGTAATTTTTCCAAGTGACCTGGCGGTAGCTCTCACACTCGCTTTTTTTAAAAGAGAGAATCGCCAGGAGCCCTATACTCTCTGAATCTATTGGGTAAACATAAAATTATGGTGCTATTTTAATTATTTTAGGAAAAACTCTTTTTGCAAGTTATGCTTTAAAATAATACAACGAATTGTTTGTTTGTGCCTGTACCATGATTTAAAATATAGGTTACGAGACAATGCGGGTGGTTTCGCTGAACTAGGTCCATTAGACATTCTTGAGATTTACTGCGTTTATGTATATACCCAACGCGAATATTAATAGAAAAAGCAAATACAAATACGTTTCCATGGCAACGTACAACACAAGAATAGCATCTACAGCTTCTGACTAGCTCTAAAATCTAATAAGAATATAACCTCATGTTTGTACCTTGCATTTCTCCTGTGTTGGCGAACAAACACCAAATTGAGCGAACAAACACCATACAAACACTAAACACTGACGTATGGTATCAACGGCCTACGAAAGACGCTTATGTACACTGACACCGTAAAATAACAAATCTAATAGATATTAATTATACATTTAAAAAACTTCAAATAATATGTCATTTTTATGTAATATATCATTTTGCATCACTTCGTAATGCTTCTCCTTTTTTTTCAAACCATAACTAAGTTTGCTGTTATCGTAATTTACCATTGAAAATTATCATCCACAATGACCACAACAGGTGAACTCCTAGTGTGGGGGACAATATACAATATCTTTATTATGTTAAGAATAATAATTTAAAAAAAAAAATGCAACTGATGCAATCCAACCCTAAAGTAACGTAACAAAGTAAAGCATCTAAAAAAATTGCTAAAAATAGTAAGTAATCTTTAATTGAGTAAAAAATATTCATTTGCCAAACTAACAAGGAAATAAACCATATCAAACCTATTTACTTACCTTTAAATGATATAAACATTCGCAGGGGCAGATTTACCTCAGTTGAAAATTTCTAAAACAACATTTCCAGACCATAAACAACTACTAACATATTGTTATCACGAATAGAACATCACTTCTGCGGAGAGTGTTGATTTACATCTGTCAAATAATCATGATTAAAAACCTTTTCATTTAATAACACTGATGTCTTCAAACAGTAGTTTTATGATGCAAAGTTACCTGTATTATCGGCTGGAGCGACCACGCGAAACAAATAAATTTACCTCGTTTGCTCAAGATTTGCCAGAAAATCATTTTAAAAATTTTTCACCAACATAAAAAAAATCATACCTTCGAATTTTAACATGGAGACATATAAACTTATAGTACTATATAGCCAATGAATTAACCTGTATTTTACCGTTTATCTCATCTTTGTAGGATTTATAAAAAATGTATTAAAAAAAATCGTTAAGTTTATAACCGCGTTTTTTACTTTGAAACTGCCGTGAGGTGTACTTATTCGAATCAACATAGAATATTTTCGATTTCTGTAGGTTGTCTGTGGTATCCTTGATAATTAAAGGTGTATATATATGGAAAAAAGATTTTTTTTAGCATAGTTCTAAAATAATCTACGAAGTTTGGATTTGCGACACCTATGGTCATAAGAGATAAAGCATTTCAATAGCTTCGTTTTAAAATAAATGGCTTGCCATGGAAATGTTTTAAATTAAATAATTACAATAAATGTTTTACGAATGGTAGGAAAATGTGGTCCAATTTTGGACCGCTAACAATCGCAGAAAAATAAAAGTGGTCCA
The DNA here is from genome assembly GCA_917563855.2 of Limnephilus lunatus. Lineage (NCBI taxonomy): Eukaryota > Metazoa > Arthropoda > Insecta > Trichoptera > Limnephilidae > Limnephilus > Limnephilus lunatus. The sequence continues at coordinate 6,130,137 of OU830599.1, forward strand.
TTTTTTTACCATAATCGCTCCAGTGTTTATTGTAGCAAAAAAAGTTTTCCTCATTGTTAAACATTAACTGAAACAAATGACTTTCCCAATTTTAATCTGTATTTACAAGTACTGATATCAATTCATTCCTTATCACTTTTGGCATACTGAAGAAATCAAATTTTATAGGTTTTTAAATCAATGTTAGTTCTACTTGTGTCATATTAATTTGTTGAAGAAAACTATGCTTCAATATGAAATGTTCAAATGCTTTAACACACACCACCACTTCAACATTTAAAATGACTAACACACGGTCAGTTAGTTTCATATTAGGTATTGTAAAATCATGTTTCACAATGTCAAACATCAATCACTCCCCAATAAATGAAACAGTGTCCGCACAACGCCCGTAGCCCAACTCTTCACTCAATTGAATCCAAACCAATTGTTTTTAATTAACTGCTTTTAAATATATGTTATATAGTGGTTAGTTCTTTTGATTAAACAATACACGCACTAGACACTATGTCTGAACCAACATCAAACGAAGACTAAGATAACATTTGTGATTTTGTCTAGTCTGTGAACATTATTATTATTAAAATACATATTATGATTGCCTTATCACCATAATGTCAACATGTCAGATTTTGCTAATTTACATGTTACAGTTAGATAAAATTATCAGAAATCAATTATCTACATTGTCTATTTTTGGTACATGACTGTTATTTAACTTTTTTTTGTCGATATTCCGAATACCGACATGCTAACAATGGCCTTGTGCATGCCCTTCTTCAACTAACCTAGCCTAATAGAATTTATTTTTTATTTTAATGTTGATACCGCATAAGAGTCCCAACTACTCCCTGCGAACAGAGCTAGTAAGACTATGGCAACCAAATTGGGGTATGTTGTGAGCATTGGCGTAGCCAGGTTTTGATTTAGAACAGGGCAAAAATTAAAAATCTAGAGTAGGTACGGAAAAAAGTAGGCTTCTACAATATATTCATGCTTTAGGCTCCATGAATACAAATACTATGAAGGAAGGAGGAAAACCATCCTATAAAGTGCGGAAAATTTGAAAACGCGACTCGGTCGACAATCCCAGAAATCATGCATCGGCCAGCCAGAGTGGGGCAAACGCCCTACTTTGCCCCACCGTGCCTACGCCCATGGTTGTGAGACTGGAGAGTATAGGGAGAAGGAGATGGAGAGAAGGAGGGTGGGGGAGTACCTACTTTTGTGTTAGTTTTGCCACATTTGACAATTCAATACTTTAATTTTATTGTTGATAAGAAACAAACAAATGCCCGGACATAATTCAATTTATTCATTTTTAAAACATTACAAAATTAAAAATTTAAAGCGTTTTAAAAGAGATAAAGCATTAAGATTCAAACAGATTTAAGCAATTTATACATCAATGAAGCACAATCATACTAACAGCAACAAAGCTTGTCGTCTGAATAAGGAACTCCAGTGAAAAATATTATGGCTTTAAAAAAATATGTTCATATAGACCAATAAAACTGAATATATAACTTTTATTTAATAATATTAAACGTACAGTTTTAAAAAAAATATTAAAAAGTGCATTTTTAATATTCTCGTTAAAACACAGCGTTAAGTTGGTATGCTGTGTAATGCTGTCATGGTGACGTCACGATGGAAGATTCACTGATGATTCACTGTAATTCATTTGGGTCATTTATATGGAAATTTAGGTATGACACAAGCGAATGTTCTATATATTTCTTATTTTTGAAGATGTCGTAAAAGCAGATACCTTTATAGAAAGTTAATAGAATTGCCTTTTAGATTTTTGTATCTGACATATACGATTGTGTTTGAAAAATGCAGTATTTTAAGTTTCAAAATGAAAAAATTTAAAAAAAACAGCCGACTGTAAACATATTCTATTAAATGGTCGAAAAAATTAGGAAAATTCAATATTTAAAAAATACAGTCCTCTTACTTTATGAATTTGGAATAAAACTGTCACTTCACTTTTTATCTCGTTCATACAATTAAAAAGGATAAAAAAATATTATAATAATTCTGAAAAAATAACTGAAAAAATCCGACATCTTGGACTCGGTTTTACGCAATTAATGTGTTGATTTCACAAATTTGTATTTATTTACACATGCATAAGGCTTTTACATTATTAAATAATATTACTTTTATGGAAGTTTTATTAAATTCACGCGGAAAAGTCATAAAAATAATAGAGAAGTAACCTTTGATTATGTAATGTCAGTAACCTAAAAACCGAACGAAACTAAATCACCAACAAAACATTATTTAAGGACTAAAACTGAAAAAAAGTAAAGGCAGCATTGGTACTTATGCTGAATTACACTAATATCACAGTGAATTAATCATTTAAACGAAAATTATCATCAAAAACATAAAACTGCAAGTAAAATTCATCAACGTCATTCATTGTTTTGCAAAGAATTTGATTTCGCCTTTTGCAATAAATAAGCCAATCAACGCATTATAATAAACAAGATGGCCGCGCGCCTGCGCAAATCTATGTGAGATTCAAGAAAACCAACATAAAAATCTAAAATACGTGAATCGTTATTTTAGTAGATGACGTCACAAAATTCACCATAGATATGGGTGTTTTCGAGGGATCTCCAAAAATTAAAACTTTGAAAATTATTTTAACTATTAAAACTAACTCTAAAAAAAAAAATATATGCAGTAATTTAAGTTAGAAGGTCATTTTTCATAAAAAAAAAATAAAAAAAATGGACTGGACTTCTCTATTGTGCTTCATTGATGTTAAACATATCGATATTCAAAGTGATTCTATTTAACAACAAGACAGCTCTCCTGACTGGCATAATCATTGGCAAGTTAGTTCTGCAAGCCGGGAGATAAAACAGTCTATGCTGTCGGTAACGGAGATAACCATCGGGAACATAGAAACTAATGCTCTTCATGATAGCCGAGTTTTCGAACCTTCCACGAATCGGTCTGAAGAAATGTGTTACAAATTAAACAATCGATATTAAATTTATTTCAGTATTTTATAACACCAGACCCTAGAATTATATTGTTATAGGTCGCGTAATTAAACTTGATGCGAACAACATATATGATTGTGTGTATTGATGCAAATATATAATGTATACACTTTCAACAGTGATGTTCTGGAAAAGCATCAATGAGAAACATTTATTTGTCTGATTCCTAAAACCTAATTCTAAATGTTTGAATATTTGAATATTTGAAATTTTGTTTAAAGTTGTCCCACATAGATTTTGTGGGTTCTTTTCCTTTGCTAGCTAAGTCTTCCATCATTGCACAAGCTTAATTTTGTGCTTGTAATGATGTGTAGAATGAAGAAGTATTTCAAATATTGTCAGGTTTTTTGTAACGTGAGAAAGTTTGTCTTTCTTAAAAAAATATCCTTAAAAGTGAATAAAACAAAATGAATAATTCTTAACAAGAAAAATAATAGTGTAAACAAATTAAAAATAATCTGTTTTTGAACTAAATTGAGTACATAATAATTATCTAATCATATTGTCCTTAAAACTGAAACCACATAGGAAAATCCAAAAAATAAAAAATGTATATTATCATATTTTTGAGTGATGCAATTTTAAATAATTCTGATTGCAATAAAATTATCTACAGAAATTAAAATGCATGTACATACCTATTTACACTAACCCCGCAGGCCTCAGGCCTATTTTATTCAAATAAAAAGAATATTTCTGAATGTATCCGGAAACTAAAAACTGTTTATGAAAGGTGATGAAATACGCCCTCAAATTTTATAATTGGAAATAAACATATAATTTTTGAAATATGTAAAAAAAATTTGAATGCAAAAGTAAAAAAGTTTTAAAAATAGCTCACCTTATGTTTTATCTAAATAAAATTACTGATAATGAAAAAAAAAAAACACATATTTTATTAGGCAAAATGTATTATAAATGTATAATAAATATAAACTCACTTTTTTTCCCTTTTCATGTAAAAATATTCCCAACGTTTCATAAGAGCCCGTTCACACTTTTGTCGTAAAAACGGAGATGGGTTCCGTCTTTACGACGGAAGCCCTAGCCGCTGTAGTGGCTCTATGGAGCTGTTCACACTTGTCGGATCCGGCGTGAAGACGGATCCGTTATTTTTTGCCGGAGAGTTCGCCTACGCAGAGCGTCCGTCGTGAAGCCGGAAAGGAACGCGCTGGCTCATACATTTCAATGGAGCTGTTCACACTACACGGCGGGACGACGGATCCGTTTTGAACCCGCCACACCCCGCTTCACACTTCACCACCGCCCGCTCCCAGACGCAAGCGAGCAGGCAAATTGTGTTTTTATGGGGCGTGCGTTTGGCGTTTATAATATTATTGTATAATATATATGTTCGTTCCAGATTTGCGATTTTTTCTATTTAATCTCAAGAAAATATTTAGTCATATCATTCATGTTTTTTAGTCATTTTAGTTATAATAATTGCTGGATGATTTTCGCGTACTTTCTCCTTTTTAAGTATGCAAACAAAATATTCTCCCACGGTTTGAACAAATATGGTCCGACCCTAATTTTATGGCTGGTATTACATCAATACATTCCGCACGACCGTCTACTAAAGAATGATAAAATGTTTTGGTCGTTGTTTTCGTAGAGTAGGATCCGTCTTGATAACGGAAGTGTGAACAGGGGCCTATGGCTTTACGAACCCGTCTTTTCGTTGTTTTTTAACCCGTCTCCGTTTTTACGACGGAAGTATGAACGGGCTCTAAATATTTTTCAAAACTTTGGTTTCATAAAGGTGTACATTTTAATTAATTTGTGGTTAACTTTCAGATTTGAATATAAAGGTGGTGTTTTTTTCTTTCTATTGCCGTTTAGATCATATTTCTAGAACCATGATAGTAAGGGAGCCCCAACGATTTCTGTGAGACCTATATGAGTTGTTCCGAATAGCGAAAAAATTAGCCTGAGGGGTAAATAATATTATTAACCCTAGAACTGTACCCTGGGATACAAATCAAGAAAATTTTGCGATTATTTTTTCGTTTTACAATGGATCTTTTCGCGCTGCCGCGTATTTGCAAGGGGTGGAGGGTCGCATCGGAACATTTTCGAGCGGGAGTCCTGTTAGTGTGTGGTCGTGGCAAGACGTGCGTGGGGTGCTCCACTACCCCTGGGTACAGTTAACGTAAATTATATTCAATACTATGATTTAAATAGGAAAACAGTATATTAGGAAAAAAGCAGTCTTCTGATGCTTCAGCCCCTTCAAAATCAAAATCTGGAAGATGTTTATTTTGTCCCAGGTCTAAAGATTATGAATGCAAATCTTGAGCGTAAATCACGCACTCTATGTGAAAAATGTAAAAGTTTCATATAAGAGCTCTAAAAATAGATTTGCCAAAACTGTTAAGATAAGTTCCTTTTATTTAGGCGTAATTGTATCATATGAGACTGAAATAAGTGCCATAAAAGTCTATGTAAGTTGATAATTAATAACGTTTATTCTTATGTATTCTAATAAATGTATATTCTTATGTAAATAAAACAAGGGTTAATTTATTATGGATGTTTTATTGATCATAAGTAATTTTGGATGATAAATATAAAGTAAATTATGAGGAAAGTAATATTTTATTGCAGAGTTGAACCCCCCCCCCATATTTGAATTCACCCAGTTAATTAAATTTCTGCAGCAGTCGGCGACTTGATTCATTTGTGAGAAGTCACTGGGTGTGTGTGTGTGTGTGTGTTGTGCATGTGTGCTCTTATTGTACACCTACACAGTAATAAAACTTTATTCAACATTAATATGCAGTCTTTAAAATGTGAGTTCTCTTTTTCTATAATAATATTTAAAGAGGTAGTTAAAATTAATGTTATATTGATTTTTGGATTGGCACAATAGTCAGAAAGCTGTCATTTTCAAAATTTATAGGCAATAAATAATAAGAATCATTGTTTGTAATGTTTTATAAGAGTTTATTTCGTAAGGACAAGCTTTTAGTAATTATATTTAGTGTTAAAATTAATAATTCTTTGTTAGTTAATAGTTTTCTTTAGATGATGTTTAAAAAATAAGGCGCTACTCAGTGTACTTTAGTGAATTTTATTACTGCAGCATATTTTTAAATACTTCTATTTGAATTTCGTTTGTGTTTTCATGAATAAATATGAATACAAATCTTGGAAGTACAAATTAACCCACTTCCCGTCATCCAATCGAGCTGAAACTCGACAGATAGACTTGTTTTCGATGACAATGCATTTTATTAATACTAGTGGCACTCACACACACAAATTTTTTTTCGAAATTGGATGACATTATATTTAAAAATTTACGGCAGTTAATATACTAATCTCGGTACCATCCCTTCACCCCTACTTATAGCACTTGCTGATGTATTTATTGTAGACATTTTTATATACATTATTCAATTCAATGTTTGTCCAAGCTCTGTTGTAGGTCTCAGTTTAAAAATGCATTCAATTTATCTCTACATATTATAAATTAAAGTCCTCCGCCGCGTCTGTCTCTCTGTCTGTTCGCGATAAACTCAAAAACTACTGAACGGATTTTAATGCGGTTTCCATCAATAGATAAAGTGATTCATGAGGAAGGTTTAGGTATATAATTTGTCAAGGTTTTGTGTAAATTGGTTGAAATATATAATACATAAAGGGAGCGGGCTGGCAAGCGGACGGTGTGGTTTTGATATGTATGCAAATTAACAAATGGCGTTGGTTATAAAGGTTGGGTATGGCGTTGTCAGTAGATGGCGTTGTGTTTCGTTAGCCACAGCAACGTGTGTTCGGGTCAGCTAGTTCCATAATAAATAAAATATTCTTTTTCAGTGGGCAGTTTCGGGAACTTCGCAAAGCTAACATGGCGCACATTCTCACGCAAGAAGGACATCTCGGCCACTGTGCAGGCGGACAGCCGGTTGGCGCGCTGTCTCACCACGGTGGACCTGACGGCGCTGGGTGTGGGCAGCACGCTGGGCGTGGGTGTGTACGTGCTGGCTGGCAACGTCAGCAAGTTTCACGCCGGGCCCGCCGTCATCATCTCCTTCCTGATCGCGGCCATTGCATCCATATTTGCTGGTTTGTATATCTGTCTACCTATAACGGTGTTGACGGACAACCGGCTGACTAAAAACTAAATGAGCCTACTTTGCATTGATGCATAAGGCGACCTTGGTTTTTATGGGATATTTCCGCATTTCTACACATTTAACTTTACTGGAATTTTCCGGGTACCACCGAGTCACATTGTTGCATGATTTGAGAGAAACATCTGTTAAAATACAGGAAAAAATGGGTCTGAATAACATAATAATTTCTAAGTTCACAAAACTTTGATTACAACTCGTATTTATAATGCAGTTTAAGAATCGGAAAAGTCCGTAATGAATAGGAGGTGGAAAGGCAAATTTAGTTCCTCGTAATTCGAAGAGTGGGGTATCAATTTATGAGTTTTTTGGAATGCTGAATTGAATACTTATTGAACACTAAACAAAACACCAAAATTTGCAAAAAAATACTTTTGAAGAGGAGTGGCTAAGTTGCCATGTTGACTAAGTTAGCCGATGAGTGGCTAAGCAATGAGCAACGATTTTGGGCTGAAAAAATTGAAAAGTGTGCTCAAAATATGAATTAATATGTGGTGAAAAGTTTGCATGTTGGTTTGTTAAAGTGGTTAAAACTAGGTATTTTATTAATTTTAAAATATGTTTTAAATGGGGGCTTAAGTCACATATAATGGGCTCGTTGTTTCTTGCTTTAACGAGTACTAACTCCAATATCTTTATTCCAGGACTCTGCTATGCGGAGTTTGGGGCTCGAGTTCCCAAGGCGGGCTCGGCTTACATCTATAGCTACGTGTGTGTGGGGGAGTTCATTGCATTTATTATCGGCTGGAATCTCATATTGGAGTACGTCATCGGTAAGTGTTCTGATAATATCAACTCTGAAATGCTTTCAAACATTGCTGTTGTTCAAATAACATTAAGTAGACATTGATGCTTGATATTTGTGTTGATGTAACTGGATTAAAGGTTCCAGGGGAGTGTCGGAATATTTTTATTTGGTAATCTTTATTAATTATTTTTATTTTTTTTTTATTTATTTGTTTACTGGATGATGCAAAACATTGCCTATTATTATATGATTTTAGATTTTCACGTTCAAAAGTATTATCGTGTTTTATTTTTTGGGTATTATGTCGTGTTGCGCTATCTCCTTCTTTAGCCAAAGTTTCGAACTTTTCAAACAACTTTTCTCGCACCACCTATCTGTAAAATTTTTATTCAGATTTCATAATGCCAGAGCTTACCATTATATGTAGAAACCTATAATAAAATTATATAGATGTAATGTTATAATGTATGTAATTGTATGCAGGTTCGGCAAGTGTGGTGCGAGGTCTCAGCCAATATCTGGACTCTCTGCTCAATAACACCATGTCATCGCACCTACAGGCCACCATGCCCATAGAGCTCTCCTACCTGTCTCCATATCCTGATTTCTTCGCTTTCACCATCACCATGGTGTTCTCAGGTAACATATTTCCTAAATTAAAAATTGTTAATTTGAAAGAGAGAGTATGAAAACAGTGTGCAATATAATTGTGAATGATGAATACTTGGAGCAGGTGGATGAGTTTGTGTATCTGGTAGGTACGTTTACGAGAGATGATAAGGCTGATAGAGATATTGAAAGAAGGGTAATGCAGGTAACTCCATTAACGGAGGACTGAATGCCATAGGTGCTAATCAAAACTGTCCAAAGAAATGTGAATGAGGCAAAGAGTGTGTGCCAAGACCAAGTTGTTTGGCGGTCCGTCTTCTCTGCCTATCCATTCGGGAAAACGGCTTGATGGTCAGTTAGTTAATTGCTTATAAATTGGCTCTCCTATTGTTGAGGTTGTGGATCAACATTTTAAAATAAAAAAAATATTTTTTTTATTTACGTATCAATGAAACGTGGTGTTAATTCTAAGTTGGTTTTGTTACAGTTGCTTTAGCTTTTGGAGCCAAGGAATCCTCTCGTTTCAACAATATCTTCACCGTTGTCAACTTGTGCGTAGTTCTCTTTGTCATCATTTCTGGATCATTGAAGGGTAAGTCATTGTTTTGCCAAGGTTTCTCCAAATTTATTATTATATGTATCCAGCTAAGGGCCAGTCGTTTCACCGATATTCAAATGCAACATTGTCAAATCAATCTTTTGTGCTACGTTTTGTGACTTAGCAGGGGTTCCCGGGTTCACAGGTTTGTCTTGGTGGCGAGTACGTTCACCCACGTAATGCATGTCGAACCAGATTGGGAGAGACTGGTTGAGGGAGACTTAACCTAGACCTCTCCAGCCGGACTCTCTCGACCCGATGGATTCATAAGCCTTTCACTCCTGGACCCCCATTGACCCCCAGATTCCTACCCACCCCTCATACCTTTTTCCTTCCCAGAACTTCCTTTCCCTAAAAAGGCCCCCCACACAGCATCCCCAAAGATGACATTTATTTTATTTATTTAAGTTTTTATTCCAGCAGGGCTGGGAGGGTAGTGCAATCATTTGCCAACATGCAACATTTGCCATGAGGGATTTTCTTTCTTCAGGGCCACCTGTGTGGAGCTAAAGTAAAAAAAATTACAACGATTAACCTCACTTTTTTTAACATTTAAATGGTCCCGGTTAAACGCCAATCCTAGGCTCATTTAAAATTTTGGACAAGCCTATTTTGTATGGTTGATTTTTATTGTTGGTAAATGAAAATCAATAGTTAGTTCGTTTACTCAATTTGGTTCTTTTTATGCCTTAGCTGATACCAAAAACTGGCGCCTAACAAAGGAAGAGGTCCCTAAGGGATTCGGAGACGGAGGCTTTGCCCCATATGGAGTGGCTGGCATCATCCGGGGAGCCGCGGCTTGTTTCTACGGCTTCATCGGCTTCGATTGCGTGGCGACTGCTGGCGAAGAGGCCAAGAATCCGCAGAAGTCCATCCCCATTGCGGTGGTCGCGTCTCTTCTTATCATCTTCCTGGCCTACTTTGGAGTTTCTTCAGTCCTAACTTTGATGCTTCCGTATTATTTGCAGGTGAGAATATAAAATCTTTACATAGTATAAAGCAAAGTCCCTCCCGCTGTCTGTACGCTTAGATCTTTTAAACTACGCAAAGGATTTTCATGCGGTTTTCACCAATAGATAGAGTGATTCATGAGGAAGGTTTTTAGGTATATAATTTGTCAAGGTTTTGTGTTTTGTATCAATTGGTTGAAATATATAATATATAAAGGGAGCTGGCTGGCAAGCGGGCGGTGTGGATTTGATATGTATGCATATTAACAGATGGCGTTGGTTATAAAGGTTGGTTATAATGGCGTTGTCAGTAGATGGCGTTGTATTTCGTTAGCCACAGCAATGTGTCCCCGGGTCTGCTAGTTGTTTTGAATTATCAATTTATTGATACGAATGACGAAGTTGATCTGAATATACAAAAAATTATTTCAAGCATTAAGCCCAACCATTTTCCATTTATTCATCGACATTAATCAAATTTGCATCAAATTTTTCTTAAGTCGGTTCCTCATTGCTGAGGTTAGTGACCCCTACTCCATGATGGACAAGGCTCCTTCACTGTTCGCGGTCCTGCGCTGCGTGAAGAGCTGCAGACACCGACGTACCGGACGCCAGCGATACTTGGTCACTCCAGTGCATTGGTGTCCTTCCTCTTGGCAACAAATATGACTCCAATAAAGATGCATATTTTAGTTAAATGTAGGCCATAAATATGTCAACACCTTTAAAACAATGTTGCAATAATGTCGTCATTGTTTTTGCATTAAAAAGGAGATTTTTTCTAACATTCAATCTGCCGAAACTGCAAGTAATTTGAAAACTATGATTTTTTTTCGTTCTCGAAAAGTGAATTGAAATTTATTTTTAATTTTAACTTAATGACTAAATTGTAGTATTTATTTAAATGAAGACAATATTAGCAAAACTCAATAAAAAATCTGAAAACAGAAAAATCAGAAAAGATACAGTCACATCTAGGACTTGACTACGTCTTGCCGGAGCAGAGCTCTACCAACCAAGCTAATGGTCCCTATCTGATTTGGTCATATTTTACTGAATCATACTTCGACTAAGAACTTACCAACATTATCTTCATTCTGCGATACTCTCAGTAACGCCCTTGTATAAGACCACCATTCAGAATTGAAATGTTGCTTGAAATGGCTTTAGCCGTGTTTGGTGACTAGATCTGAATAGCCAGGTACTTCCCCACCTTTATCTTTCCCATCTCGGACTCATGTGCGGTATTTACCGATATATAATATGTAATTTAAAACATATAAAATAAACGCTTGCGACATTTTTAAGATATTCATATATCGGAGCAAATAACGACACACTAAGCTAAGATCAATTATTGACCATAGTCCAGTTCCTTGTAAACACAGATGGGTCACATTTCGTGAATAATGGTGAAAGTATATGTCTGCTTGTCACTGATGAAAGGAGCGGGTCACGGAAACTTTTGAAATAATTCCAATGAATGTTTTAAAATATGTCTTCAAATTGAGCACTTTTATTATTACCGGGTCGATCCACGATTACGGTACCGTGACAGCACAAAAAAGCATAAAGCATACATTCTTTTTCCTAATAATGCTGCAGCTCTTTTTAACACATTATATAATGTGGAGACAAAAGATGAGACACACAATATACGTGCGTCTGTTTCCCCAAAAGTACTACTTTTTCCTTTGGAGGAAATAGATATATATCTTATTACGCCTACGGCGACGAGAATTGCTTTTCATTTTCTTTACACGATTGTAAGATGGAGATCTGAGGGAGATGTAAGACAATGATTGTATGTTTCCTCGAGATACAGAGATACGTTCACCGTTTGTCTCATTTTCAACTGTTGTTGTTATTTAGTGTGTAAGAAAGAGCTGCAGCATTATATGTTTACAAAAGCAAAACCATCAGCGCATTGACATTTGACATTTCTGAATTTTTGGCATTCACTCACACTTTAATATTATCCTTGTAACTATATTCTATACTTTCAAAATTATCGTCACGGCTAGTAGTATTGTAGTGGTCTACAGAGGCATCACAGTGCAGTGTGTGAGAGAGATGCAAGAAAATGATTAGGTACTTTTTCCTTTGTAGGAAAAACACCTACGTTCATTGTGCATCTCATATTTTGAAAGAGTTGTTGCACTATTGTGATAAGATATTTATTACCTTTTTTGTGTCATTACGGTACCGTAGTCGTGGATCGTCACGGTAATAATAAAAGCGCTCACTGGCCACATTTTGGCCAGCGAACGCTCGAGGCTGTTTTCAATTTAGCCAAAATGTGGCCAAAAACGCTCCAGTTACTGAGAAACAACAATAATATAGCTATGCAAAGTATCACTTTTACTTACTCGTATTGTTTTCTATTACATGTTTCTTGATAATCTTAATGTTTTCTTTAAGGATGGGAATGCTCCTCTGCCCCATGTGTACGGCATGCTGGGTTGGAATGTGGCCAAATACATTGTGAGCGTGGGAGCCATGTGTGGTCTGTGTTCAAGGTAGGTGGACATTTCTAAATAAAAACTTGCATACATCATTCAACTTTGCTGCCCTCCATTTTGACATAAAAAATAAACTCCAAATGTAACCTTTTTGTCCCGCATGTAACCCTGCGTACTTGTTACGCCAAATAATTTTTTTTTTAATTATCTTGATCGCTTTTAATCTGTTTTTGCAAATAAATAATTGAAATACATAAATAATTAGCACCGCAAAACTTTTAGAAACCATATTTTTAAGAATATATATAATCACACAAAACACGCATTCTCTAATTCTCAAAACAGCACGGATTTCGCCCCACTCCTTCAACAAACCTTATTAATCTCACTACCTATATTAATAAATCGTTTGAAAATTTTGTACATGTCAGTGTGATTGAAAACCAACTCGGGATTCCCCAGAGATCGAACCTAGGACCTCTTGTCTTTTTTTTATCCATTAACTACATTGGCAAGACTATTTACCGCTCAAAATATCTCTCCACTGACGATATCAAATTTTTTAAAGCTTTTAAAAGTTACATCAATTCCATTGAAGAATGATCTTGATTCTCTTGTTAAATGAACAATTTACTCTGCAGTATCCAGAAATGCAGTGTTGTCACATTTACAAGATCCAAAGATACATTTCAATTCCCCTACCACATTAATAAAAATATATTAACACACAAAATGAAATTCGAGACGGCATGATTTTCAAAGCAAATCTCTCTTTCAAATCCCACATATCTGACATTGTCTCCCGCGCCAACAAAATGCTTGGATTTGTTCTCCGAAATGCGAGATCATTTACTAATGGAATCGCAATGCGGGCAACATATGAAGTACTTGTTCGCAGTATCCTGGAATATAGTTTTATTATTTGGGTCCCTTCTGAATAAAACCATATCCTAGAAAATACAAAAAGTACAAGAGAGGTTTATGCATTGCCCATATAAGAGAGAACACTATCCATTCCTGTAGCCATGCTTACTCTTAACAGGAATGCTCGATTTCAATTCCTTAGAAGCCCGCTGAAAAATATTTTTAGGTAAACATCTTTTAAAGTTAATCTCAGGATGCACCGAGGTTAACTTATATGTGTCTCCGAGGTTAACTTATATGGTTAACTTACAGCGACTCAAATGCTTATCGATTCTGCATTAACTATCGACATTTTCAACTTCATTTACAGAAAGTTCAACTAACTTTGGACGCATTCACAAAATAGCAAAACTTCCTCCATGACCTTTTTATACTTACATGTAATTCAAATTTGTAATCTTCTCCGTAATTTATTGGTGCATAACCGTTTTATGGAGAACACAAATAAATAAATAATAATAATTTAATATTGATGCATATTTTCAGCTTATTGGGAGCCATGTTTCCTCTACCCCGCATCATCTACGCCATGGCCTCTGACGGACTGATGTTCAAATTCATGGGAAATATCAACAGCAAATTCCAGACTCCTCTGGTAGGGACTCTCGTAGCTGGATTATTTACAGGTAAATTAGTCTAGCCGGGAACATAACCACACTTTTTTTTAAAAGCATAAGATATTTAAATAATACATTGTTTTTTTCTAGGAACTATGGCAGCCATCTTTCAACTTGACCAGTTAGTAAACATGATGTCTATTGGAACTCTGCTTGCCTATTCTATGGTGGCCTCTTGCGTTTTGCTTCTAAGGTAATTATTTCATTTTTGCCACTTCATAACCCAATTCTCAAGGGTTGTTAACTACTTATAATAATATTTTAACCACATATTTTCCTAAATAATGACGTCTCATTCATTTAGCTGTAGAAAAGTATTGAATAGTCCGATTACCACCATTTATTTTTTATTTGAAAGATTGTTTCAACAGCAAGCCCTTGATTAACGTAGTCATAGGTTGTCACAGAGTAGAGAAATTACCACAATTGTTGATTACTGCACCTTTTGTAAAATTCACTCAACACATCAGACAGGCACTGGTAAATATTGGGTCCACCAGCCAGTTATTGCGTTGCTAATGTTTCAGTCAGTTCCATGCTCATTTTGAGAGTTTTAAAGTATATTGTGCTAGATTTTTTGTCAGGTTTGACCACGGAGGAAAGAAGGGAGAGAACTGTTTTTTCATAAGCTATAAGGTTAATTATTTGTTAGCTTTAAATGATGAAATTCTGTGTGAAATTTATAAAACTACACAGGAAGAAAATTAAAAACTAGGAATGGCTTTACTTTTCATGTGAAAGTATTTTAATTCCCGTTTCTGCCACATGTCGCAGCGGACTTTTTTGGAGAAAAAGATTGTTATGTTACGCGATAATGGGCTTTGAAGAGGGTTCCTTTAGAGCTCACAATCGCATATTATCAGTTTTGGCAGATAGATCACTGTTATTCCAAAGGGACGAATTGCCGTGCTGATTTCATTGTTTCTTTTAATTCCGCTAGAGGCCTCTCCTCAAAATTACATAACAATAAAATAAACATTAAAACACATTTTTATTATCTAATGCAGTGGTGGGCAAACTTTTTTCATGGGGGGCCAGAAAGTTTTAAGAAATTTTAGAGGAGGGCCAGGAGTATATCCAAAATGCATTTTGTTTTAAAATCCATATTTTAATTACAAAACTTTACACACAAACGCTAATATAAGTTACAGATTACAATTATTTGACTTTTATTCGAAGGCCCTGCTATGGTAAGTATGTGAGACATATGAAATTGTTTTTGATTGGCCATAATGTCTTTAAATGCAGGTTTGAGCTGCGACGAAGTAACCTTTAGCAGCGAGAAAAGGTGCTCACCAGTTAATTGATTTCTGACTAAGTTTTTCCGCAATTTCATGGTCGAAACAGTCTGTTCGCAGACATGCGACGTAATCAATTATCTTTGGATATTCAGTTTTCGGCAGTGTTCTATAAAAATCTAATATTTCGGAATTTAAGAACAATTGTTTATAAATGGGGGCTGCATTGCATTTCAACAATTTCTAACTGCGATTCTGCAGGGACATTCTCCGGGTCCACATTAAACGGCATTGAAAAAACACCAAGCGATGAATGAATATTCTTAAAATCTTGAAACTAGTTTCAAATTCTGTGTAAAGTTTCTTCAATGCCTGACTGAATTCTTTCAGTCAGGCGTTTGTTCTCACTCACTGGAGCCACGGATTCTAAGCGCGGAAAGTGAGTTAAATCATTCTTCTCAATGCAGTTTCCAACCATATTTGGGGCTCCTTCTGTGGTTATATTGCATAATTTTGAAATAGATGCATTTAAATTTTGAAGACCTCCGGAAAATTCGTTATAAATTATTTGACCCGTCGTTTTTCATTTCAGTGATTGCAAGCAAGCTAACTCTTTAGTGATATTGAATTCGTCGTCAACTCTCCTAATGAAGATCAATAATTGAGCAGTGCCACTTCTATCCGTACTTTCATCCATAGTCACAGAAAAAATATTTAAACTTTTCTGTACGTTGCCTAAGTCGACAAGTTTGATGCAACAGCATCAATTCGCGTTGTTATTATTTTTCGCGATAATTATATTTATATTTTATCGATATTTGACAGACTCAAACTCTTTAGTTTTTTCGGGGCATAAAATGTTACTTACTCACCATGCCAGCTTTTACAAACTCTCCTTCCGAGTATGGTTTGTTGTTTTTAGCTATTTTATAACCCACAATGTATCCCGCCAATGTAGAAGCCTTCTGTGCAGTATTTTGCTTTATTTATATTAACGCACGTCGTTGCTCAGACTGTCTTTTCTTTAAGTTTTCCGCATTCACTTTTTTTTCTGCATCACTCAAATTCAAAACGAAATTACCTACGCAAGCAAGCAAAACTGTACCACACGTTGGGCTCGATCGGTGACAGTTAAAACTACGTGGCTAATCTAGAAATGGCTTCTTTCTCAACATCAAATAATTTACTTTATAATAGAGTTGTCTATAATAGCCCGCGATAATTATATTTTGACGCCGACGAACCTTCTAAATTAATAGTATATAATAGGTATACATACTTATAATTTCAAAAGATCGTCGGCGGGCCGGATTAAACCCTTTTGCGGGCCGGAACTGGCCCGCGGGCCGTACTTTGCCCATCACTGATCTAATGTATATCGCCTGACTCATAAAATAAGACACTTATTTATATCCTTTGTAACACTTCACAACCAGTTTTATTCAAAGTTAAAATTATTTTTACTTTTTAATTAGCAACATCTACTGGTAATTTGACTAACACTTAGCAAGTGTACTGCAATTTGAAATCCCCCCTGCACCGTACGTTTCCGTCCCCGAAGTTAGCGACAAAAGCTTGTAGGAAATGTTCGTGTGACCATCTCCGTTCCCTTCTTTCCTCCTTTGACTTGACTCATACTGAACCCTTTGCATTATTTTATTTCAGATATAATTTGTCTACCAGTAACAAGAAGGAAGAGGATGATGTTTGTGTGACCCCCACCATTTTGCTTGGTCAACTTTACAACCGCAACAAACACCAATACCCCACCAAACTCAGCTCCAATCTCGTTACGTGGATGGTTACTGTATATTGTAAGTACATAAATATTCATTATAAGCAATAATTATTAGCCTGAAACACTCATCAACATTGAAAAAATCTCCCGAGAAAAGATAAATGCCGCCGACGGGACTTGAACCCGCGTCCTTCTGATATCCGGTCAACTGCTCTACCAACTGTTTTATCTTTTGTTTTGGTCAACTGCTCTACCAACTGCATTATCTCTGCATTTATCTTTTCTCGGGAGATTTTTTCAATGTTGATGAGTGTTTCAGGCTAATAATTATTGCTTATAATAAATGTTACCCTTTGTGCTATGCATAAAAATCTTGTCTTAAACATTAGTTTACCAATTAAAAATAATACATAAATATTCATCTATGAAAATATTTGCCAACTATTGTTAATTAATGAATTAAAGAGATACCTGCAAAACGGAAAGAATGGGGAAAATCAAGGAGTGCCGACTTAACCTGATTTCTTCCTTCGCTTGTCTAAATTCCGCTGGTTCATCACATTAACAACCAAACTTGCAAGCTCACATTGGTTCTTATCTGTTTCAACACGGTCAAACAAAAAACACCCACAATATGTGTTGACAGGACGATTATTAATTTTTAACTTAACACGGATGACACATGATTGTTTTTAGTTACAATTACAAGGAATTACAATTTTGGAAAAAGGTGCAAGGATGAATGCTAGGTACCAACAACTGGTGAACTGGCAGAACTCTGTTATAACCTTTCTTTAACCCCTCCGGCTAATTTGTTCGCTTATCGGAACAACTCATATAGGTCTCATAGAAATCATTGTGTCTCCCTTACGAGAAATAGAAAACACCACGCCTTATATTCAAATCTAAAAGTTAACCACAGAAGAACTAAAATGTACACCTTTATGAAACTAAAGTTTCGGATCGCAATTTGAAAAAATGTATGAAACTTTGGGAATTTTTATTAACAATTTTTGCATGAAATGAAATGACAAAAAAAAGTGAGGTAACAATAAAGTTTACAATACATTTATTTGTCTAATAAAATATGTGTTTTTTTTTTTCATTATCAATAATTTTAGTCAGAAAAAAAGTAAGATGAGCCATTTTTAAAACTTTTTATTACACGTTTATTTCGATTTATACAATTTGAAAGCGTTTATCACCTTTCAAAAACTGTTTTTAGTTTTCGAATGTGTTCAGAAAAATTCTATTTTTTTGGATTTTATTGCACAGCGTAAATTTGACCCTCTGACAAAATATGGTCGAGACCTGAGGGTTGACCTCTAGTCCTTTAACCACTCGGACCCATAAGCTTGTTTTCAGAATAATATAACATTACCAGACATGTGTATGACATATGAGGTGAACCTGACTTATTAAACATAAGATACACAATGCATTTGTAATTTAACCAAATATAATTTATTTTATTCCAGGTTTATGGTGCTTTGCCTTGGCCGGCTGTGTGAAGGAGTACGGCTCAGATCTGCTGGAACTGAAAGTCCCTGCCCTTTTCCTGACAACATTGTCTGCATTTTTAGTCTTCAGTACTCTGTTTATTATCTCCCGCCAGCCCGTGTCCGACAAGAAACTTTCCTTTGCTGTGAGTTTTACTTGTAATTGACTCACACTTATAATTAGGGATGTTACGAATGTGATATTTTTCACATTCGCGAATGCGAATGTTCAGAGTGCAAATGTGCGAATGCGAATGTTAAGGAATCACATAAAAAAAAGCTTTAGTCAACATTAATCATCGTTTTAATTAAAAAAATAAAAAGAATAAATCAATTCTTATACAGTAAGTTATAATCGTAATTAAGCAATTTAATAATCGAAGTTCAAAAGAGGCATATTATATTTCAGAAAAAGCAATTTTGCAGCCTTTTCTCCCATGAGGCGATTTCTAAGGGGCTCGTATATAAGGCCGGCTGCACTGAACAGTTGTTCACACGGAACGCTGGCCGGTGGAGCGCTCAGATATTTACGAGCCAGATCTGTCAATTTTTCGTATTTCAATTTAGTCTTCCACCAGTCCAAAGGGTTTTCATCAAGAGAGGCTCGTTTTTCTTTAAGATATGCCTTCAATTGACCTTTGATTTCACAGCTTATAGTGTCTCCAGATTCTGCTCCGTCGGAGTTTTCGCTATCACTTGAGGAATCTAGTTTTCCTGCCAGATTACTTATAAGAGTTTTAGCAGAACTTTTCGAAGGCTCATTAATGTTGCTTGTTGAAGTCACACATTCGCATTCGCTAAATATTCGCATCGATTGTTGTGAATGCGAATGTCGATGCGAATGTTTAAAATAATGCGAATTATTCGCATATGCGAATGTGAATGTTCGTAACATCCCTACTTATAATCTACTCCCATTTATAATTTACTTTTATAGCTTGCCTACGCTTGTAATTTACTTCCACTTATCATTTACTTTTATTATCACTTATTAAATTAATATGCTTGCAGGTTCCCTTCGTTCCATGGCTGCCTGGAGTTAGTATTCTCATCAATGTTTACCTGATGCTGAGTCTCGATGTTATGACGTGGATTCGCTTTGCTATTTGGATTGTAGGAGGTAACAATGTATACATTTACATATTTATGTAATCACAGAACCTTGAACTTGTTAACACAGAAGGGTTATTCTGTAGCTTTTGTGTTAAATTTTGCAGTTAGCGTTGTGAGACAATTATGACAAAAAGGCAAAATCTGTTGGAAGGCTTCGGTTGTGCGTTAAATGGTTTAATTACTATGTACATAAAAACACGAATGACTATTAAAACTACTTACATATAGTCCATAAATGACTATCCGTTTGTCATATTATTTTGATGTTTTTATGTGTTGACATTCGGTTGGCGTTTTCCTGCGACTGACATCTCTTAACAAGGGTTATGCGGCAAAATGCACCTGGCATTAGAGTAACTACTTTTAAGAGTTGGTCTCTTAACACAGTATTTAGCTTGTTAGTGCGATACGGAATACTGCTTTTAAGAAAACTGTCAAAATGTGTCATATACGGCCGATTTAACACTCGTTACGCTGTTACAAAAGATACAATATCATAATGTTATTAATTTATGTGTTTTTTTTTTTAATGCCATTCTAGTCCTTTTCCTTATCCATCATTAATTATTTTTACATTTTTGTTAAAAGCAGTCACTTTGTCGTTTGATGTCAATTTTTAAATAAAACGGCCAAAACAACAGTAGCAAAAAATACAAATATGTACACATACATACAAATTCGTTGGTTGTTAATATATTTTTTTTCCAGGACTCTTGATCTATTTTGGATATGGCATTTGGCACAGCGCTGAGCGAAACGCAAACCTGAATCCGAAACCTTCAGAATCCAGATCATCCTTCGGCATGCAAAGCATCAGTGAAGCCACCTCCCTCGTTGGCTAGTTGTTATCACAACTACCATTAATTTATTCACAAATTAAAATTACACGGTGCATTGGTAGTGACGGTAGATCGACTGCTTATCATATTATATACACATTTCATTAGAAAATGCCACTCAAAACATTAGGTTGCGTTATTTCACAGAAATTCTAATTTAATATTGTAATCAAAAGCCAATCAGCCATTTTGTTTTTTTTTGACACTTGAAAGGTCCCTGTTAAATGCCCGTATAGGTCCATTTGATTTTTCTATCAAATCGTAACCAGCTGACAATAATAATAACATCACGTTTATGCTTTTCGGCTGATCGTACAAAAGCTGAAAAAGATCTATAATCGATGTTCAACGGAGAACTTTCAAATGTCAAAAAAACAAAATGGCGCTGATCGGCCATTTAATGACAAAGTTACATTTGAATTTCTGTGAAAAACCCCAACCGAAGAATGGATTGTTTCAAAAAATTTAAACAGTTCATCAAATAGGTATTTTAAATAAATTTTCATGTTTTCTGTAAGTTATATTCAAGTTCTGTTATTATATCATTATAGGCCGTTATATGCTGTATGTTATATTTTCATTCTCATAATGTTGTTTTTCCTTCTTTTTATAATAATAACAATAATATTTGGATGATTTATATAGTGCCATTTTTTTGTGAAAAATCCCCTCAGGGGTGCTGGCAAATGGCTAATCATTCATCCTTGAACGTTATCTTATGATGTAAAAATGTATTAATTTTATATAAGTTCACAGTTTAACTTCATTTTTTCTATCCGACATGCTTTAATTTGTGCTTTTTCATTTCTGTTGTATATGAATATATATTTTTCTTTTTTTTTCTACCACTTTATATTTTCTTTAATATTTTAATCTATGTTTTTAAACTATCATTTTTTGCGGAAACTTCACTGGTTAATGCAACCATATAATATGTAATTACCTTATAATATGTATAACTGTTTGTTTCCCTAATAAACTAAAATAAAAATAAAATTAAAAATATGCCAGTTGCTTCATAAAACTGAAATAATCACAGAACTTGAATAGAACTTTCACTGTAATGAGCATGAAAATTAACTTAAAAAATGTTATGAATTGTTCAATTTTTTTAAACAACCCATCCTAAGTATTTTCTCACCATGAAGACTTTGCTTCTTGCATTATATTTTGTATGTGTAGTTATTGACAGGTTCACTACCAGCCCTGGACAGTGAAGGCTTGGAAAACTTCAGCGTGTAATTTTGGAATGCTCAGTTACCCGTGTTCAACATGATATAACTTTGAAACTAGAATAGGTAGTCAAAAACCACACGCGGACAACAATTTTGATTCATTCAAGCACAAGGCCAGTATAAAGGTTGCGATAGTTGCTCCAGAACACCTGATGAGCAATGAAAGTTTTATTAACGCACTCGCAATTGGCGGGTGCGAAGTTTCTCGAAATATTCAATTGGCAGTGAACCTGTTGACTCTTTCCACATATCAAAAATATTACCTTCTCACTTTCCTTGCGCGCAACACTCATAATGCGTTATTAAAGCCTCAATATTTTAAGATTATTTCGTGGAATACATTGATAAGTTCTAAATTTATTAATGTTTAATATTTGTGAAATTAATCACCGAAGACTTAAATTCTCTCTATTCTACGCTATAGTTTGTCGCTAAAAATTCTTTGAATAATGTTACAATCTACGTTGAAGTATTTATGCATCTCCACAGGGATATCTGATACTTGATGATTCAAGTATCTTGGCGACTACCGCTGTAGACAACATGATATAAAAATGATAGCTGCAGCAACTGTTGATTGTAAGAGAGGTTATTAAAGTATTCTAGTTTTAACGTTTGGAGAATTCAACAATGATTGGTGGCGATGCGGGTCTCATGATTTCAGTAGCGACGAGTACAACTGTGCGCGACCATTTGTTTACTATGTGAGTACCTACACAACTTGAGTGTTGGGTGGTGTATCCCTGTGGAAGTAGGGCCTTAGATAAAATGGTGCAAAACATAAGTACATTTTAAAACTTAGTACAAAATAACCAGTGTGAGTACAAGAATGAGGAAATCTCTGTATTTTTTATTTTGTATAATAATTTGCATTAGAAACTATTTTAACTTGAAATAATATTACAAGTAATTTGGTTAACCTTTAGGCAGCGTTCGAATGTAGGTTCTTGTCACCTCCACGCTGCACATTTTTTTCAACTTTTTCAAAAGAACACTTTTTGCATCATCTTGCCAACCCATAATACTTTCTAAAACTTTAATTGTAAATATATTTCACGTGAGCATTCTTAATGTAAGCTACGCTCAAATAACGCATCCATATCTTAATCATAAATAACTCAAAATAATTGTGTTGGGGAGATGTTTAGGTTTGTTTAATCATTTAAATAAAATACTGATGTTTATTCCTGGGAATGAGATCGTAAAATGAAATTCATAATTTTTAAAAAAAATCGCAAAATCAGTATTGATATTGCGCCTGCGTATCATACAAGACTGTTTGTACCAACGCAGAAGAAGCAAATCTTCCTCAGTCGCTTTAAACATGTTTCGAGAGATGTCGCTAGAGATATGGATGAGGAAATTTTACAAATGAATATTGGCTCTGTATAATGCTTGTACGCAATACAGCGAAACCTAGAAATGACTTAAGACTGCTCCCGCTTGAGAGGCAAGCTCGATGATATGACTTTAGATGCTTACCGCCGCCTGAGGGTTAAATAAATAAATTAATTTAAAAAAAGTAATAAATCATTTAATTTTAAATCTAAAATGTCATTTAAACAATCCATTCTACTTAACCGCTTTTGTGCCAAGAGCGAGATTTCTCGCATCCTTGGCCGTGCCCAGCAGGCCGGCAATAGAAAAATAGTGAGTTTTCTCGCTCTTCTTTGAGCCTCTGTATCATACATATGTCCCTTTTTTTTTACTAATTTAAAATATGGAACACACAGAGACATCTATTGGGATGATTTGGATTTATATATTTTTTTATTTTGATTTTTTTTTTAAATAAGATTTAAAAATTATTTATTTTGATTAAAAATTCATGGCCTGCACAGCTACACTTCTACCTACTGGCACTTAAAAGGTTAAAGAGTATGTAGGTTTATTATTGCTCTTACAAAACCAAATAGGTGTTTTAATTTATTAAATTATGAAAAAAATAATAATTAAGTTTTTTCATATGGGGAGCTCATTGTTGAGAATATTACCAAATGTTCCTAATATGGAAAATACATAAACCAAAACCGTATGAAATAAATATCTAGTTTAAGTGGGGATCGGAAAGAGTCCAATCTAAATTATTATTATCTACATATTTTGTTGAAAATTCCTGCAAACAGTATTACGTCATTTTAATAAAATGTTTAAATTATTTATCTATTGACAAAATGCACAAAGAATCTCGTGTATAGGTAGGTACCATTATTTGTAAAAGCATTGTTTTTATGATATTCCACATAATATATTTTATTAAATTAGATGCCAGCATCGAATGTAGGCTTTCCAATATTACTTAATTAATGCTTAAATATTGAGTACTTACTATATTTATTGAGATATTTTTGTTGACTGTTGTTTACATGTTTTAAATTGTGTTATCCTTTTGAATAATTGTAAAGCTCCTTTGATGTGATTTTTTAACAAAAACGATGCTGTAAAAGTCATCCATTATTATTATAAATACATAATTAGTAAGGGATCAATTAGGGAGGCAGCTGTGGGCACTGCTGTCCCGTGGAATATTTATTGGATAACCAACACCTCTGCCACAGGTCACCCCGAGTGGTTCGCTACTTTAGTTGACTTAGCAGGGGTGCTTGGGTTCGTGGGGTGAGATTTGTCTATGTCTTGACGGCGGATGCGTCTGCCCATTTACTTAAAGGCGGGTCGGAATGGGAGAGACTGGTTGAGAGAGGCCATATGACCTCTCCAGCAAGACTCTCTCGACTCCATCGCCTTGCACAGTAGTGGGAGGGATGGATTCATATGTCCCGTCACTCCTGGACCTACTTACCCCCGATTTCTATCCACCCCTCTTATCTTTTTCCTTCCTAGAATTTCCTCTCCTTAAAAAGACCCTCCACACAACATCCCTAAAGATGATAATAGGCCCTAAGGGAAATTATTTTCATCAAGGCCTTCTGTGTGGTGTTAAAGTAAAAAAATAGAAACAAAAAATATAAAAAACCCATTCGCAAGATTTGTAAAAATGAGGATTTTGATAAATTTAAAACAAAAAGTAAAAAGACTTTAGGTGTATTTGTGAAGGACTCAATAGAGAGAAAAATATTACAGTGAAACCCTCTTAAGAAGTTTTCCAAGGGACTGGAAAAAACAAACTTCTTAAGCAGGAAAACCTTATATGTGGGAAAAATTGGGCCAATATTGAGCCGAGGGACCAAAAAAACCAAACTTCTTAAGCCACGAAACGTCTTAACAGAGAACTTCTTAAGAGGGTTTCACTGTAATTCACAAATTGGGTTGTTTGTTCAACTCATTCTTCTTTAAATCTTCACTAACCCACCTCACAACATCGCCCAACCATGGCGCAATATCCTTGTATTACAGAACTGGTAAGTAAGGTGTTAAACCAAAGGTTATTGTTAAAATCTTGAAGATGTTGCTTATATGACAAAATGAAGAAGATTTTTTAGAGGTTCAACTAATATTGAAACTGTTAACAGTTGTGATGCCCTCGTTGCATAGGTTAAGCAAGCTTAATTAGTTATATTTTAGATGCTTTCATTGTTCATTTTTTAAATTTATCTATTATCATCTTTTGTACTTACTTTTTTTACCAGTAAAGAATTAAATCTGTTAGGTTGCATATCGCACAGAAGATGTTTTTAACTGATGAGTTTGAAAGTATTTATCAATCATTTTAGTGATTTTTTTTAGTATTTTATTTTTTTAGTATTTATTGATTATTTTAGTGATTTTTTAATTGTTTATAACATGTGTTCCTCTAACAGGAATTTAATAAAGTAGTCTGTTTATTTGAATTTTTATAAAATCATTTTGTAAACTGTTAATACAGGGATTGGATGATCCCTGTTTGTTTTGCCGTTGGAGCTCTCTAAGGCGAGTTCAAACAATGCAGAATGTTCCTTGCATTTGCACTAAATGATAATTATTGTTTAGTTTATTGTTCTGCTAGAGACAATGCTTTTTTAATTTTGTGTTTTGTTGAAAGAAATCTCAGATTTCTTAATTTTATGTTCCTACATAGTGTGCACGTAGCATTTACACCTAGTGATTTGTATGAAAGGCAAAGCCAATATTTTTAAGAAATAAGATAGCTCCAACATAATCATAAATGTTAACAAAAAACTAAGTGAATTTGATTTTTTGTTGTTGCTTGTATTACTTATGTGCTTTTTAAAAGCTTAGGCGAGTGACTTTTTAATAAAATTATTTAAAAACCAACTTTGTGTTTGTATTTATATTTAAGTAGAAAACAAATGTACGGATAAAACCATACTAATGTACACAGCGAAACCATCTTATGAAGTTTTCCAAGGGACCGGAAAAAACAAATTTCTTAAGCAGGAAAACCTTATATGTGGGAAAAATTGGGCCAATTTTGGGCCGAGGGACCGAAAAAACCAAACTTCTTAAGCCACGAAACGTCTTAAGAGAGAACTTCTTAAGAGGGTTTCACTGTATTACCAATTCAAAGGTTCACCCTTAAACTACACAACCTTTTGTTCTGAAATTATAGTCCTTAGGATATATGATCCTAGGCCTATATGATCAATGGTGTGTGGCTGAGGCGGAAGATGAAGGTGAGGAGTACCAGATGATCTCTAACTAGGATGATATTGATAGAATCCTTCCACTATGAAACGAGATGCTAATAAATATATACAGGGTGGTGCAAAATTAATCATCCAATTTTGTTTTTTAATACAATTTTTACTAAATGAAAAAAAATGATTTTGAGTAATGGAAATCTTTATTTGGACTTTTACAATTTTTTCTGTTAAGTCGAAAAGATGATACCCGTCAAGTGGCTGCCGCCAGTATCGATAAACATTTGTGCCCGTTTTATAGCATTTCCCATGACTTTCCGCAAGATTTCCGGTGATAACTGTTCGCACTCCTGTCGAATATTCTCCTCAACCAGGAAACGCTTCCTTCACAATATCCATTGTGGCTCATGCTGTGCGTGTAGTTGCACCGTCTTGTTGAAACCGCATGTTCACCAAGCCCCGTTCATCCAATTCCGGCAGCAAGAAGTCGTTTATCATGGCCATGTAGCGTTCGCCAGTAACAGTGACCGTAATGCCAATGGTGTCCTCAAAAAATACGGCTTAATCACTCCTCCCGCGTGAACTCCGCACCACACAGTGGCTTTGAGTGGATGTAATGGCTCTTCATGCATCACACGTGGATTTTCAGTGCCGTAACTGACGTTATTGACGTAACCGCTTAAGTGGAAATGCGCCTTGTCGCTTGTGATGACTTTCGGCACAAAATCGCTAAAAGCCTTAAAGCTCAAATCGACCCAATTATTCCACGCTCTTGTAAAGTATAGCGCTCCATTGCTTGTCTGTTTGTATTCTGCAGCAGTCTAGTTCATCATGTCAAATATGATTGACGTACGACAACATTTGCAAAAATTATAACATCTTCCGATAGGGTGAATAATTTTGAGCCACCTTGTATTATAAAAGAAAGAGTATGAAAGTGTGCGACCCGCTAAAACTCGGAAACGAGTCCCGGTACGATCAAGAGAGTTATATAGAGTGGTAGATCTCTATCCCCCTCCAGAATTCTCCCTTTTTTTACCCAAAGGGTGTGCTTTTGAAGATAAAAGGGCTGGAAGTTTCGCCCTCTTAAAATTTCTAGAACAATCTTCCGGAAAGTTCTAGAAGGTTCGATAGAGCTCTTAAAAGTTTTGGAAGGAGTGGCGGAGTATGTCGTGGAATATTTGGGAATAGAGAATCGGGAACATCATTGTGGAACATTCCAGAACACTCTCGAACGTTGAAAGCAAAGCCGGGTAACACAGCTAATATAATATATAATGTTACTGCTTGCATGCTTAACTTTGAAGTGGGTGGTGTCATCACTGCTGGTGGACTCGATGCAAATAAATACAGTAGATCCGCGGTAATCCGACAAAAGTTTTGCAAGGCGGTGTCGGATGATAGAATTTGTCGGACTACTATAGAGTACTGCCTAAGACCCCTTGTAGTCAGGAACGGTCCAGAGCCAAGGAACATACCGCTCCCCCGTGGAACTCATTAAGGCGGATTATTATTAATCAACCACACAAATAGTAAAGCCATTCTCAAGTAATTTTAGTGCATTTTTATTACCAAATAATTAATAAAATTGTATTTCATTTATGTAGTAGGTAGGATATGTTTATAATAAAGCAACAAGGTTATATACAAGGTTTTATAAAATTTATTTCCACTGCTTTTTTAATTAATACAAAATAATAATTGCTAATAAATGCAAATCACAAATGGGCCCACAAAGCAAATGCATAGAAGCAATATGTATTAACAATAAATAAAAAAATTAAAGTTGTGAAGAAAGCATAAAAATAATACAGTTTGTTATACATAACATTAGTGCAAAGTAAAACAAATCAATAAAAAACTATACAAGCAAATTTAATGTATGCATGTAAATGAAACAATAAATTTTGATACATAAACAAATTAATGCCCGTTTTGAGCGAAAGGATTAAATACTAAACGTATTAAAAATATAATGAAAAATTTTATTTTTGACTAGAAGATAATAATAAAAAACAATGTTACATATTTGATAAAATTTATTCATATAAAAATGCAAGTGTTAAAAATATGTCAATACTGCAATCACAAAGGTATTATTAATCAATCTGTCATTGACCCAATAAATTGTAAAGAAAGCAAAAACCTTGTTTTGAAAATTTTTGGGCAAATTATTAACAACTCGACCGTTTAGTGAAAAGTCACTAAACTGGCATCCTACCGAATGCCTAAACTATCACTACCGATGCACTAAATTTGGTGCAATATTTTTCAAGAATTTTTATTAAATTGCCCGAATTTCGCCTTATTTAAGGGAGATTCTAGTCCAACCGATCCAAAAACTCAACTTTTTTTTTTGCTTAAAATTCTTTCCGTACATGTGGTGAATGCATTCCAAAAGTTATAGCATCAAATTCCACCTTGAAATATAGTTATAGAGTGGTGCGCGCCAAGCAGGTAGAATGGAAAACCGAACAGCTTGGTTAATTAAAAGCGAAAACTTTAAACGCGTTTTTTTCAAAACCACGTTTTTCAAGTTGGCTGGAATCGTAATTCATCCAATTTTCATTCGATTTACTTCATTCAAAGTTTAAATTAAAGAAAATTAAATTTGTATGTGGATTTTTTTCGTCAATTTTCATTTTATATCTGCCATTTTTGCAATCAATAAATTTTTTTTTGCAAACTGTGGTTCACGTCCATGCTACATTCAAACTATACTGAAATTTTTTTGAATTTCATGTTTTGTTAATTTCCAAGGACTCCAGGATTTCAGCCGATTTGGTTGGACCCTCCTCTTGCGGCCGCTTTATCTACATATATACACCGACCAATTTTTTCAATGTGTTTTTTCTTCTTCAAACGTACCTTTACATCTAACAAAAGTTTCGTGAAAGAAAATAAATATTATCTTTGAAAAAAATGAATTGAAAAAAAAAGCTCGGCAGGACCAGACTCTCCCATTAAGTTTTAATCATTTTGTAGCTAAACGTTAAATATAATGCGTATTATGGCTTTTAAAGTAAGATGCGAAAGCAAAATATGATATTTGGCACAATACTGTCAACATAAATATACAAATGTATTATAAAAAGACCACCACATTCGCAGGGGGACCGTAATGTCGATGGATTTGTATACACGATGCCCGCCCAACACATTGAGCCATTCCCGAATAGCAAGTAAATAATTAAGCATTCAAAAGGGCAAAATAAATTAGTGTGTGAAATCAATTGGGACAATAACAGTGTATTTGGGTCTTCCCATTGAAGGATTAGCTCTTTTGACGGCATCACCCAATTTCCTATACTGCCGTGGTAAGTAAATACACAGAGTAATTCACAATAGAGTTTTTTTTTATTAACATTTAACCACTCCAATACGTAAGCGGATATACACGATAATATAACGATAGCAGTCAAGTACAATAAGCGTGTTTTCACGTCAACGCGTATGTTTCCACAGACATCGTTATAACTCTGTAATTGTTCTAGTGACATCCCTAAAACAAAAAGTAGAAGCTCGATAATAAATCAAGCTACCCATCACTCTTAAAGTTGTCCATAGAAATACATAAAAAGACCTATTCTGTCAGATACATGGTAGACCGCAAAATCGCCTACCCGCCGTTAGACATTGTTATTTTTTTATTAAATATTCTTGTATGAAATGATAAAAAAGTGAGGTGACTAAATTGTTTATTATACATTTATATGATAGAATAAATTTGAAAACTTATTTCATAACCTTTCAAAAACAGTTTTTAGTATTCGGATACGTTCAGAAATGTTTCATTTATAGAGCTTTAATTGTGAAGCGAAAATAACAGAAAGTTTTTGTAAATATGACATTTCGTTTAAGATGAAAAAGTTGCATATTCGATAGATCTGAGTGGTTAAACCCGCTAAACTACTTATGTAGTTTGTCAGCAGGTACATAATGACAACATTTTATGCAATAACATGGTACATTTTCAAACAGTGTATATTCAATGTTGTCATTCTCCAGAATCAAGAATCAAAGTTTCGCAGTTTTGTTTAACCTTTTAGCATATTTATAATTAGCCGAATGTACTGATTTTTTTTCGTCAGAACTCTTGTTCTATATTATCTTTGAAAAAAGGTTTTAAAAATATATCTGTTGAATTCGCAATTTTCTGTATTTACTTACAATTGTGAATGTAAATACGGCACAAGAGTTTCGAATACTCAGGAAGACCATGTCATTCCCGATTGGTGTATGTTGTGAGGCGAAAGGAGTGGGGAGGGGAAGAAAATGGGAAGAGAAACTCGGAAAGTACCTGGCTATTCAGATCTAGTCACTAAACACAGCTAGAGTCATTTCAAGCAGTAGATGAAAACACAGTGTATTCGTAAACACAGGAACTGTGTAATTACTTACAGAAATAGGAATATTGCGTCTTTACTTACCAAGAGCGGTTAAATTGCGATAAAATAAAAAAACATATTTTTTTGATACAAAAAAAGAGATTATCAAAAATTTTCTTTTGTTAAAACTAAAAAAAAATTGAGATTTAATATTCATTCGCTAATTCATTTTTTCACTCAACTCATTTTTGCTAATTTTGGTAATTACCGTGTTTTTAGTAATGACGGCAGTACAGAGGTGTTGTTATTGTTATTTTTATTAGCCGAGTTAATGGTAAGGATTATTCCATTCGGTCACAGATGTTTCATGAATTCTTGTGGCCTTTTGTTGCAAAGTTTGTAATCTTGAATACAGTAATATTTCGCTCTCCACGGATCACAGCTTCATACTTTGATCAAATAGTTAAACACTTTGCAGCGAAAGAACCGCAGAATGTATGGAGTGATTTGTGACCGATAATATACGATTCGTTTTGCTTTTTCGTGGAAGGAATTGATTCGTGAACGAATTTGCAAGTAGTCGCTTCACACATGGAGTGATTTTGAAGGGGTTTCAGAGGGAAATAATAATAATGATAGTATCATTGTAGTAATGCCATCAAAAGGGCTAATACACTATTATAGTTGCAATTACTATTATACACTTTATTTAGCCCTTTTGCTTAATTTTATTATTTACTTGCTGGTCGGGAGTGGCTCAATGAGTTGTGTGGGCGTCATGTGTAGAAAGCCAATATCTTAAATCTCAATAAATGGCAAAAATATGAAATATATACAACTAAACATAATTGTAATTATCATCTAAATGAAAAGTAATTCTAAATAATAATATTAGCAATAAGCCACAATGAAAAGGCGTGAAGTATTAATATAAAAAATATTAATATGTTTGTGTGGTTTACCGAAAGCATTTGAAAAGGTTTTAACACATTGTTTGCGGGAAATGCTTAAACTTGTCTTTTTCATACTGATGGTAGAGAGCAAGAGATATCTAAAAGCAGTGGCGGCTCTCCCCTTAGGACAATGGGTGTTTGACCCCCCAAAATTATGACATAATAATAATACATTTTTACGGATAAAACTGCTCGAAGCATCGAATTATTTATTTGAAATGAATCGCGAAATAACGGCAGGCTAGCGGCGACGTAGACGAGCAGTGACATCTATTGCATAAAATGGAAGCTCCCATTCACACAGTATTCCCTGGGTCAATTTTGCCAATGTCCTCAGAGTTAATATCTTCTCTCTCTATGCGCGTCATACAACAAATGAGATGGCACCATCTTCTTCGCCTGGAGTTGATATTCTTCCGCATAGGTAGTAAAGAAATCCTAACTATGCTTGGGTTATGTCCGTGAGGGAGACAGCATTATGAATCTTTGTGTTGTTGAAAGAGATGGTGGTATAAACATAGGTCGGTTTTGCTTTTTGCACGTATGTCTCGCATGAAACAATGGTTGTTTTTGTATTGAACAGTTCGGGAGGGATTTGAAATAATTATTCACATTGTTATTGATGTAATTTGCGACATTTCAATTTTGGTTTGGTGGTACATTGAGAAGTAGATCTTTTCAAAGACTATTTATTATATTATGATCAGTTTTCAACGGACATAGAAAACAGCTTGATTTAAAACAATTTTTGTTTTAATTTTTTTTATATATTAGGTACCGGTGTCTATTATTTCTATTAGAATAAGTTAACAATAATAATCTAAACGAAAATATGAAAGAGAACAAGACACAGAAAAACAGAAAAAAGACAATGGTCGCAACTGGGACTTTACAAAAAGAAAGTTTTTCTTATAAACATTGAATATTATTTCTAATCTAATTTTGTTTTTAAATTTTGGATATTTAGGCACTATTGGTGTGCACAACTATATTGAAAAGTGCCCCCTTTAAAATGATGTGCCTGCAAGTACATGTATTATGTAGCGATTTTGCAATTTACAAATAATACCTATTTAATTTAAGTTGCGTATTCATGACCCTACCTATCTTTAAATTGATATAAATAATAATGTATCGGCATTTTTCTCAATATCAAATAAAGATTAATCACTTTTTTTTCAAATGACCTTCCACAGCTGGAGCCCTAGAGCCGCCTCTGTCTAAAAGCTTTTTTGAATTTAAGTACTAAATGCCAAAACGAGTTGTTATTCTGAAAAGCAAAAATTAGGTGCCAGC
Source organism: Limnephilus lunatus (assembly GCA_917563855.2). Lineage (NCBI taxonomy): Eukaryota > Metazoa > Arthropoda > Insecta > Trichoptera > Limnephilidae > Limnephilus > Limnephilus lunatus. The sequence continues at coordinate 6,162,981 of OU830599.1, forward strand.
TCTCGTGAGACAGTACTCTCGTGAGTTTACTAGGTACCCGGCAATTCCTACAATTATTGCCGGGTGGCAGATGTGCTCATAAAACATGCACTTGAAATACAATAACATAGCGGTCACCAAGACGGTATTTTTGTGTCCTGTGGAGATTCCATCACAGTACATACTTAGAAGCAATTCAAATTATCAGAGTTGTTAAAATATATTAATAAAATAACAGAAAGCACATGAGTCAAACTCTTGTCTATTTCTGGCTGGATTTGCGATATTTGTTTGTTGCATTCCATTCATGCACTTGCAAATGAAAGATGATAATCAGCGTTCGCGAGAGCGGTACGGTCGGGGGAAAGCGCGGTCGGAAAAGCCCCCCTTATTAAAGTTGACAAACACAAATTTCGACTTCATAAAAATTGGTCCGTCCTGGGAGGGGGGGGGAAATTGTGCTTTTGAGGGGCACCCCCCCATCGGGGTGGCACCCGGGGCGGGCCGCCCCCCCCTCGTGCCCCCCCCAGAAAAAAATCCTGGATCCGCCCTTGGCGGTCACATTTTGTTTTATCTTTATATTCAATTTTGTAGCGATATTCTTTGGTTCAAGACATTCTCCATTTTCATTTCTGTCACCATTCTGTTGTTACAAAATATTTTTATTCAAAATATATTTCTAATTTCGTACAAAATATCTACAGTAGAACCCCGTTAATTCGAAATCCACGGGACATCAAAAACCAAATTTGGAAATTTTGGCAAAAAAAAATAGTGGACGTAATTTTAATTTATTGTTTTTCCTATCGAGTTTACATAGAGAACAAATAAAAATATTGGTTTAAGTATTCTTGACAATAAATTGTAACAGAAAAACCAATTTTCATAAAGAATTTGTCTATCCAATTTTCCGCTGCTTTCCAAGCACATTCCCCTAAAAACTACACATCTCTTTCAAGTATTATTGAAGACACGACGGCCGCGAAATTATGTCTTAATAATAACTTCTGTAAATAATAATTTATTTGCCTTGTTTGGTTTTGATAATTGTATTATCATTAATACGCGAAGTATTAAATAAATCCCAGATTAACATAAAAGAACTCTATACTTTCCCAAGAAGTAATCTCCTCCCAAGACGAGTTGGAGAACTGTTTGTGTGAACACAACAGCGAGAATCTAATTTCAAACTTACATAAAACTTTTTTTTTTCAAACCCGTGTAACAGAATTTTCAGCTTGCAGCGTCATATTTATAAGCTATGGACCTTTGAAATATCCAATTAGGTTTAAGAAGGCTTACATTTCTCAATAAGAATAAAGAGTGATGAAACTGTGATTATAAAATGTAACTTAACCCCTCAGGTTAATTTGTTCGCTTTTCGGAACAACTCACATAGGTCTCATAGAAATCATTGTCTCCCTTACATAGCGAGAAATATGATATAAACGGTGTTAGAAAGAGAAAAACCACACTTTATATTCAAATCTAAAAGTTAACCACACAAGAAGTAAAATGTACACCTTTATGAAACCAAAGTTTCGGATCGTAGTTTGAAAAAAATTTGAGAAATTTTTATTAATCATTTTTACATGGAACGACAAAAAAATGAGGTGACAATAACGTTTATAATACATTTGTTTAATAAATTTTTTTATTTCGTTATCGGTAATTTTTGTTAGAAAAGACATAATGTGAGCCATTTTTAAAACTTTATGTTACAAAATTTTAAAGCTTATTTCATCACCTTTCATAAATAGTTTTTAGTTTCGGATACGTTCAAAAGTACTCGATTTATTTGGATTTTATTGCAAAATGGAAATATCTCGACTCTTTAACGAAATATTGTCGAGATCTGAGGGGTTAAAAAAACCAACATAGAAATATCTATCATTATTTTACATGGAGAGAATGCTTGTCGGTCTATAAATGGAAAAGTGCCTACTAATAATTACATTGAAACCAGCTAGCACCCGGTGTGGGTAACATGGTATCACCTCAAGAATTAGTAATCCTCAAACTAGATTTTGGATAATGTCTTACCTATTATTGAAGAAAATATTTAGGTATTATGATTGGCGGCGCAAGTAATGAGAGGGTAGCTTCTTATACAAATAATCGACAACTGAATGAAATCTGGGGTGCTCTTACATTTGCTCGACGAATTAACAACGAAACTACCCCAGTCAAATGTGTAAGTTTTACAAAATCCTCCAAATTAGTTATGTATTATTATTCCTTAATTCGAGCCATTGAACTATGAAAATATAAATAACCGACAGTGTTCATGTGTAAAATATTTTTGCGGCAATATTCTACCTTGGTAAGTTTTTTTCATGGTCTGATCGGGCCGTCCCCCCCCTAGCTAGCTATGCCAATGCATAGTATTAATGCCTTAGGAATGTACTTAAAGTAAATGTGCATATTCAAGTGCATATTTTTTACCTTAACCTCTCAGGCCTCTTGCCTATTTTGTCGGCAAGTCAAAATATTTCCGCTTTGCAGTAAAAAACCCAAATAACTGAAATATTTATGAAAAATCCAAACACTAAAAGCTGTTTTTGAAAGGTGATGAAATATGCTTTCAAATTATTACCACAATTAAATCAAAAGATTCAAAATATATTTAGTTAATATATTTTAAATATTTTTTCATCCCGATACTCGTCCCTCTTCTAATCACAAGCGTCTGCTTCTATAGAAGAGAAATATCATAAAAAAAAAAAAAAAAAAAATATCAGTGAAAATTTATTATATAGTTTATTTGTATCTAAAAAAGATTATTTTGAAATATAAATATTATATTTTATATGTTATTTTTGCTGTATAAATAATGTATCTTCTGTAATAAATAAATGAAAAAAAAAAAAAAAAAAAAAAAAAAAAAAAAAAAAAAAAAATTTTTTTAGTATGTGATTGTAATAGGATCTACACATGGCAGAAGTGGAGGAATGAAAAACATTGGATTGGCTTATCAAAATATGGTCCGACATTTAATAGAAGGAACACCAGGTTGGTTTATAAGAAAATTAATGTAAGTTTCAAAAAGCATAATGGTTCAAGTGCATATTTTTTACCTTAACCTCTCAGGCCTCTTGCCTATTTTGTCGGCAAGTCAAAATATTTCCGCTTTGCAGTAAAAAACCCAAATAACTGAAATATTTATGAAAAATCCAAACACTAAAAGCTGTTTTTGAAAGGTGATGAAATATGCTTTCAAATTATATAATTCGAAATAAACTTTTTTAAATATAAAAATTAGGAATGCAAACATAAAAAAGTATTAAAAATGGCTCACCTTATATTTTTTTAAAACTAAAATTACTGATATTGAAAAAAAATAAAAACACACTCATTATATTAGGCAAATGTATTATAAGCGTTATCGTCAACTCACTTTTCTGTCGTTTCATGGTCTTATAGAAAACATTGTGTCATAGTGAGAAATGTGATGGTGTTACAAAGAAAAAACACCACGCTTTATATTAAAATCCATAAATTAACCCCAACATAATAAAAATGTCCGTCTTTATGAAACCAAAGTTTCCGACATATATTGAAAAAAAAAAACAAAAAAATAAGATATTTGCCTAATAAATGTGTTGTTATTTTTTTTCATTATGAGTAATTTTAGTTACTAAAAACGTAAAGTGAGCCATTTTTAAAACTTTTTTATATTTGTATTAAAAATTTTAATACATATTTCTAACATAATATGTTTATTTTGAATTATAAAATTTGAAAGCGTATTTTATCACCTTTCAAAAACAGTTTTTAGTTTTCGTATTCTTTCAGAAATATTATATTTAAATGGATTTATTGCAAAGTGGAAATATTTTGACTTTCCGACAAAATATGCCCGAGGCCTGATGAAAAATGAAAGGCAAAATATCAAAACAACATTATATTTCTTGATCTCAAAGACAGTAAAAATGCAGAAACAAAACTTCAAACTGCAAAAACTATAAAATCGCACATTCAACATTGTTCTTCGGGACTGTCGATAATGTCGACTGTAAAACACATACAAGTGTAATTAATGTTTGATTTATGATGAACTCTCGAATATTGCTTTCCTCATATTTGGAGAAATTTAGTATTCAGAGATGTCTGACTAATCCACTGAACAATCAACGTACAGGGTTTTTCAATAAAGATGCTCGATTTTAAAATGTAAATAAAACAAGTTGTGTGTGAGATATCCACAAAATTTTTTATTTATTTGAAAGTTTATTTTATGGTAATAAGTGTTAAATATAATGTCGTTCAAATGTCCGCCGCAGCTTTGCTTGGTGGCACGTATTCGGGAGGTCCAATTTTCAATGACTTTGTCGCATAAATCTGGCTGAATTTGTCGGATGGTGTTTGTTATGTTTGAGAATGTCAATTGCTTGCAATAAGGAAGAGGCACCAAATGCATCCCAAAGTCACTGTTTGGTGTGGGTTTTGGTCTGTCGGAAACCTAGGTTCACACTTCTTCCATAACGAAACTGGCATTGCCATAACCATCAACGGAGAGTCCTTCAAATCGATATCAAGCAACTTCTTGTGGCCTAAACTGGATGATATAACACGTGGTTCCGTCAAAACGGCGCTACATGCCACACAGCTCATGCCACGATGGACATTCTGCACGAGCGGCTTGAGGGCATGGTCAACATAACGCCCTCAAAGTCAACGTAACAAACGCCATCCGCGGAGATTTGAACGACATTATATTTCACACTTAAGCATTCAGACAATTCATTTATCGTTCATTTCCTCATTTCATTCTACCTCTTTCCCTCGAAATGACCCGTCTGAACACGCGATGAAACGAAAGTGAAAAGAGACAGTGCCGAATGAAGCGATCCAACAATGTTGTATCGCTTCATTCGAGCACTTTTCACTCGCAACCGGAATTCATCACGTGACAACATCACGTGACGCGAATGATGCATCACGTGACGCGAATCAAACGAATTCCAATGCGCGCGACTGCGCTCTCTACGACTTTGTAGCAAGAATGACGAGTGAACTCTTCTGAACTCTTAATTTCGAAGGAACCGTCTGAACACGCGGTGAAACGAGAATGGAACATTTCATCGAGTAAACCTTCTTTCGAGTGAAACGTCTGAATTCACCTTTATTGCTGTAAAATATACTTTCAAATAGAAAAAAAATTGAGTGGATATCTCAGACAGAACTTATTTTATTAACATTTTAAAATCGAGCGCCCTTATTGAAAGACCCTGTATAAGCCTTGAAAGATTAACATAATATTTTATACTCCATCTGAGTGAGTAAAAAACTATCCACGACATATAAAATAATTATTTTTCCTATAATAAAAGTACAATAATATAAATGCTAAAACCATCGTTGTTTTAGATTGCGAGTCCACGGTGCGGTTACGTGATACGTATACAAGATTTATGTCATGATGCGGTCTAAAACCCTTTAGTTTGTTTTATTTCACTGGGAACACTGAGGATGATGCGTGACGTCTCGGTGATGTTCAGGTTTCTCCGACTAAACAGCGGATGTCATCAACCATTGCGATGAATGAATATGTGAAAGATGGTGAGTCCTGAAAAATAAAATTTAATATGAAATGTGAGGTTATGTTACCGCGCAACAAATGATGATTTAACTTTGTAGGTGGCTGAAGGTGGAATTAATTAATAAAATAACTAATTAAATGAAGACAATATTAGCAAAACTCAATCAAAATCTGAAGAAGATATCGGTTCCACTGATATAGCATTTAGTTCGGGTTGAATCTTGCAATCATATATAAAGATAGCAGCCAATAATATGTGCGTTAAGAAAAATGAAGATGGTGTTGGTAGTATGTACTAAGTCGAAGTATGATACTGTTAAAAGTGATCGAATTGGAAATGGGTTCCATAGCTCAATCGGTAGAGCAGTTGGCCATGAATGCTAAGGTATCTGGGTTCGAGTCCCAGTGGAACCAATATCTTTTTCTGATTTTTCTGTCTTCGGATTTTGATTGAGTTTCGCTAATATTGTCTTCATTTAATTAAATATTATAATTTGGGTTTTTACTCATAAAAGTTAAAAATAAAAATAAAATAACTATTTAAAAAATTCTAAATCACAACTATTAGATCTACAGTCCCTGGCCAAATTATTAGACGCACTGCAAGATTTCATGTAAAATATTAATTACCGGGTGATATTGTACCGTTTTATCATTTTAGATTGATTTTTTTTTTATTATTTTTATATTATCCAATCATTTACCGATTTATTTGACATAAATAAAACAGCATTAATTTAGAAAAGCATAAGTTTATTAAGTTTTAAAGAAAAGTGAAAATTGTGAAAGTTCGCCTTTTCTACCCATAATAAAAATAGTCCAATTACTTTTTTAAAACACTGCATATAAAATAAACTAATAACTGAGTAGTATAAAACTGTTAAACAAACAACCACAGTCCATAGAGCCACAGAAACACGTCCGTACCTGACTCGATTCCGATCGCGACTGATACAGTTTGTACTTGTTTACGTTCATGTATCACTTTGTCAACACAGTGTTGCCGTATGTTAAAAATAAATTCAAATATGTAGTCTACAACAATTCTTTTAAATAAAAATCAATAATATTGTAGTTTAAATATACCATTATTGCATAAAAACTCTTAAGAAACATAAAATTACAAAAAAAATACAGTGCGTCTAATAATTTGGCCAGGGACTGTATTTTTAATTGAGAATGACAATAAACACAACCTCGTTTTTCCTTCTTCCGTTTATATTCCTTGTATTCATAGAGCCTAAAGCATGAATACGTTGTAGAAGCCTACTTTTTCTGTACCTCTACTAACCTTAAATCAAAACCTGGCTACGCCCATGCTCTTCTGTTATTCTGACTTTTGACATGACTCAAATAAAGTATTTGATTAATTTCTTCACCAGACTTCATCTAATATAATTCCGTGCCATATATTTTTCTCTACTTCTTCGTTCGTCTGCTCTATATGCCCTAACCATCTGACATACCTTTCTTAATCTTATTCAATACTATTTTTTGCGAATATGCTTTCAGTCTACTTTCCGTTAGTTAGTTAATAAACTAGATATGATATTCGCGCAGTACTACTAGAGGGCATCCATTAATTACATGAGCAGTTTTTCTTCCAATCTAGACCCCCCCCCCTCCCCTCGGTGAGATAAATTTGGACCAATTCATTTATTTTTTTCAAGAACCGTGAGATTTTGCTGGACTCCCCCCCCGTTTGTGCTCGTGTAATTAATGGATGCCCCCCTACATCCACGTATATGAAGACAATCCAGAAGAGAGCCAACTGGCCGTCACCTCCACATCAGCAAAGTTGGGGTAGTTTCCAGACAATGACATTAGTTTAAAGACATATTTACAGTGCTGTGTTGTATCTTCAGCAGCTCCTGCACATCTGCCTCCGAGAGGTTCTGTGTGGCAATGAACGATGGCAGAAAGTGCGAGTAGTAGGCGGGAAAGTCCACCGCTGCCAGTGAGTAGCAGACGGAGGCCACTTCCTCCTGCAGCAGGCGCGCCGCCCCGCCACGGACCAGTGCCCCCAGCAGCACTCCCAGCAGGGGGGTCAGCATCTCGCGCTTGAACACCATCTGGACAGTAAACAATCTCCAGCTATTGAACAACTAAATATATGAAACAAATTAAAAAAAAGGTTTTTTTGTGTTTTTTTTTAAATATACAGCACTTTATTAAGCACTAATCCGCCACACAAAAAACCGGGGAAATGCAATTAGTGACTGCGGAATTAGGCAGATTATAGTGCATACATACAAAATATACTGAAAATTTTAACAGATATTTCATAAAAACAAAAACAAACATCGCTATTGATCTTTATTTAAATTAACGTTTTTTGATTTAAAGTCAAAGCGTCATGTTTTGCTCGCGAGAAGACTTAGGATGGGTTGTTTGAAAAAAATTGATTTGAAGAATATTTTGACGTTCTGTGAAAGTCTTATTCAAGTTCTGTGATTATATGTGATTATTCAGGGTCTATGTCATCTTAGGGGATGCTATGTAGAGGGTCTTTAAAGGAAAGGAAGAATTTGGGAAGGAAAAGGTATGAGGGGTGGGTAGGAATCTGGGGTCACTGTATCCAGCAGTGACGGACTCATAAATCTATTCTTCCAACTACGGTGCAAGGCGATGGGTCGAGAGAGTCAGGCTGGAGAGGTCAAAAGGCCTCCCTCAACCAGTCTCTCCCGATCCGACCCGCCACGTAGAAGATGGGGAGACTCACAAGACAAGACAAGAATAGATAAAGCTCACCCCATGCTAAGTCACCAAATGTAGCGAACTAATTGGGGTGACCTATGGCAGAGGTGTTGGTCATCCAATAAATAGTTAATAACATATAGACTATCTATTGAAGAAATTGGATACAAAATGAATAAGCAATATGGTACTGTACTACCACTGAGAGTTCGTTGTTACATTTCTTTCTGTTATGATTTTATGTTTATAAGAGGGGTGGGTTACAATAGAGCCATTAGCGGTAAGCCTTTACCTTCTGGTAAAGCTTCCACCTGCCGTTCAGCTTCTCGAGGGTCTGCAGGTTCATGCGGAACACGTCGATGTGGTCTGTCAGGAAGGAGGTGACGATGGCCTGCAGCAGGGCGCGGAAGTGTGTCGCATGCTGGACACGGAGTCCATCATCGGGACCCGCTTCCGAGGCTCCTACGGCCGGAGACCAGCCCAGTCTGACGCAGGAGGAGTAGAAGTATTGCCAACGGTTGATCAGTATGCTGAAATATACATAAATCGTATTTTACACTGAAAATTATCATATTTCCATTATTTAGATGTCAGTACCCAGCCTGATATTATGTTGATATATCTTTATATATTAAAAATGAATGGTTCTTTGTTTATCCCGTATGCATTTCTAAACCAATCATCCGATGGCAATTAAACTTAGGTGAATTGTTGTACACATGCCCGTGAATGTTTCAACATATAATGAGCTCTGATGTTACGAAATTTGTATAAAATTTACAATAGGTGGCACATGAGTATTTTGTAAAATGTGTGAATTTCATATATTTTAGCTGCTGGGCTATATTATAGGTCAGAGGGGGAGGGGAATCCGGAATGTTCGCGGGAGGCGAAATGAGGGAGGGGGGAGCGCGGGGAAGACAGAAGGGGAATGCATGAGGGGGAAGGGAATGCGTGAGAGGGAGGGGAACGCGGGAGGGGGGGAGTGGAAGGGAAACAGAGTGAGACGGAAATGGGACACGAGGAGGAGGGAATGGGGACGTAGTGTGAAAGAACTTGCAGAGAAACAATTTCTATCTTTGAGTGACATTGTAACGCGTGCCGGGTACTCGCTAGTAATAAAACAGAAGAAAATAAAGTTATTCAGCACAAAATGCTTAGCTTAGTAATAGGTGGTATTGTTAGTGCTGATATCTATATATAAACAGCAATTTGATTCCTTTGTTAGTTTCGTCTTTAGAGAAATAACTGCCTGCAAAGTTAGCCGTATCAACGTCACGACCCATTTTCATGAAAAATTGAGCCCTGTGTTTTTGTGCAGATCCATTCAGTAATTACTGTTTCAGTCTTACTGTTTCACTCGTCGTAGTCACATATCTTCGGTAAGTCATATATGTAAATATACCAACCTCCCCAGCAGCTGGAAGAGTGAATATGTCACGTCGGGGTCTGCGTCGGCCCCATGAACCACCGGCAGCACGTGGGTCATGCATAGCTGGAGCAGCTCCGTCAGGGCCGCTTCTCCGGGCAGGGCCACCCCCTCCACGCACAACCGCAGCACCTGGAGCAACCTCTGGAGAGCCCCTTGCTCCTGTCTGAGAAAAACATAATGGTTAGATCAAGCAGTTTTAAATGGTACCACAACAAAACAGAACACTGAAGAAAAGCGCCCCTCCTTTGTTTCTACCTACACACCAGAAGTAGGAATAACTTTCAGTGATTTTGCTGCTTTGATAATCCGTGTAGTTTAGTCATAACTCAGCGATAGTTGACACGCTTCCATGCCATATCTCCTTTTATTTCCATTATCTATGGGCAGAACGGAAAGAGCTTTGACTCTAAGGAGTCCTGATTTTGCGGGTTGGATACCTGAGGAAGTACAAAATAAAATGAGTTTTTGCATGGGCAATTAAAGTATAATTTTGATTTCTTTACCTTTTGGCTACATCCATGAACATTCTGATAGACTGCTGCACAAAGTCATTGCCGAGTTGCTGGTGCAGGGAACCCAGGAGGGACAGGAACAGCTCCAGGACTAATGTGGATATTTCCCCGTCACCATTGGAATTCTGGAAAGCCATTAGAGCTGCTTGTACGGGTCGCTGGAAACAGAAAAATAATCATTGTCATAAAGAATTCGATCGTCCAGTCAGTCAGGTTACTCATAAACACCACCAAATCGATTATAATGCCCGAAAACTTGTAGTGAAATAAACAAAATGTTGATGTTTTCTGGGACACTTTAAATATTTTGTATGAAGATTTTCAGGATTCTTTCGGTATGGGGATGCGCCGCATCCACAAACTGAAAGATCCTAAGACAAAAAGTTCATTCAATTCATTTTCAGCTACAACAACATGAATAATGTCAAATTTTTTAATTTTAGCACTCTAGCTCACTGAAAACTCACAGACCGCCACTGATATTTATCTGTGTTTTTTCCTAATATGGATTAGTTCAACTCCTGGAATGAAGATCAACGCAATTTTCAAATCAATACCTCTACTGCAGTGGCCAGCATCTTTTTGGTCTGCGTGTTATGGTCGGAAAAGTAGTCCAGCAGCTGCCCTAACTGCGGCAGGCTCTGGGCGCAGGCCTGGCCCACCTGCGGCAGGGGGCTCCCACCTGACAAGCCCATCAGGGGGGCACACCACGCCTCCACCAGCACGGAGCACTGGCGGACACGCTCGGGAGTCTGGATGCCGTCGCCGGGGCATTGCAGCACCATGACGCAGAGGGCTTGGCGGATTACGGCGGCAGTCTGGACAAGGAGAAGATAGAAGGGTGAATTCAGTGAACCTGCTTACAAGATTTCCACATAAGAAGGTTTGATGCTTAACCCCTCAGGCCAATTTATTCGCTTTTGGGAATAGCTCATATAGGTCTCGTAGAAATCGTTATATCTCCTTTATTGTCATGGTGAGAAATATTATCTAATAATAATATTGGACAATTTGTAGAGCGCCGTTTTTGTGAAAAATCACCTCAAGGGTGCTTAAATGGTGATAGAAAGAGAAAACACCACGCTTTATATTTGAATCTAGGAATTAACCACAGAAAAATAAAACTAAAAATAAAACTAATAAAAATAAAAATTAAACCAAAGTTTCCCATCGCAATTTGTGAATTTTTTTAATTGAATTCATGAAAATTTCGTGAATTTTTTTGTAATTATAATATATTTTTTTATGAAATGACAAAAAGTGAGGCGATAATAATGATATTTGTGAATTTTTCTTTTCTTTTCGTTGTCAGTAATTTTAGTTAGAAAAAAAGTAAGGTGAGCCATTTTAAAAACTTTTTTACGTGCATTCAAAATTTAAATACATATTGCAATAATTATGTACTTGTAAATGTACTTGATAGTAAATTTAAAAGGGCATTTCATCACTTTTCAAAAACAGTTTTTAGTTTTCAGATACATTCAGAAATATTCAATTATCATTTCAATTTGAATTTCATTGCAAAGTGAAAATTTTCCGACCATCTGACACAATATGCCCGAGGACTGCGGGGTTAAAAAGTTTTGTTTCATAAGTCCGTTGGAGACTGAAATTTAAAAATGACACAATTTATCCTACACAGTGTAAGATTTCCCTCATACGAAATTTTTATTTCTGGTCCCAAAAATAAGAATCCACTGTTAGGATAATTATAATAATCTACTGTTTTATAAAAAAGAATTCTGTAAAAACCTTGGCCTCGAGATGTGTGAGAGGGCGGGAGATGAGGTCATTGAGATGCTGCAAAGGATCTGACACTCTCAGAGACACAGCCACACTAAGGAGTAAGTGGGCGGCAGCGTGACTCAACACTGGAGCAATCTGAAAAAACAACAAACAAAAAGAAAGTAAATTCAATTTTTATTAGAACAACTCTCCTTTTATAACTTTTGAAAGTTATTCCTATCAATGTAATATGTCATTAAAGAAGAAGATAACACTTCACTCTATTTAGGGTGAATTGCCATAGACAAAAAAAAGATAACACTAATAATAAAAAAATATGAAAATATACAAGACACAGAAAAACAAAAAGATAACGGTCGCAACCAGGACTCGAACCACGTTTATGACAACACTGCACCAAATTGTAGAAGCAATGGCCCTGGTAATCTGATTAGTGGAATTCACCGGGTTGGCGACAGCCTACTAGCTGTCTCCCAAAATGGCGGCGCCATATTAATTAGATATACATATTTACCGGTGGGGACAAGGTCAGCAGCAGGGGGGAAGCGGCCCTCAGGAGTGCCCCGGGCTGGAATGAGCCCTGAGAGACGTAGGGGATCACACCACCCACACACGCCAATACATCGGCATGACTAAAAGCATTTTAAGATAAAACAAAACTATGTATATTAAAAACATTATTTTCGACTAATTGAACCTTTGGAAAAACAGCATTATGTAAAAAAGTGACTTCTGCTGAGATATTGGTTGTCAAACATTTCGTTTGACTGTGCTTATACACATTGAAAGTCAAATAAACTTATATGTAATAAGGTATGTATTTCAATTAATAGACAAAACTTTTTATGTATTTCAATCAATTCATTCTTAACTTTTGATTACAATATGCATAAAAGAAAAAAAAAAATAATGCCAATTTTACATAAATCAATTTGGGAGGCGGGTACGGGTACCGCTGCCCCGGGAACCATTTATTGGATAACCAACACCCCTGCTATAGGTCACCCCAAGTGGTTTGCCAGGTTCATGGTGTGAGGTTTGTCTAGGTCTTTGCGGCGGATGCGTTTGAAGACCTACCAGGTGGGCGGCCAGATCAGGTGAGACTGGTTGAGGGAGACCTTTTGATGTCTCCATCCGGACTCTCTTGACCCATCTCCTTGCACCGCAGTGGGAGGAATGGATTCATATGTCCGTTACTCCTGGACACATTGACCCCCAGATTCGTACCCACCTCCCCGTAACTTCCTCTCTTTCCTTTCTCTACACAGCATCCCCCAAAGATATTTAATAGAAGATTAATCTGGGTAGACACATTGTGTAACTGGGAGCCATAACCAAAAATATCCAATGACAAACATGGTGAACTTAAAGGAATCTTAAAGGAATGATATGAAATGAGAGGTAGCACAATGGCCCAATGGTCCACGGCCTGAGTGCTCATGGGAACAATGGTAAACTGCCTACTAATTTAAAAAGTAAAAAAAGGTAGAATATGTACTGATTTAATAGAGTTAACTTACACTCGCATAAATGCATCGACCATGGGCTGTGGTTGCATCTGTAACAAACGATGGTCCGTGGCAGAAACTCTTTGCAGGACTACTAGAAGACTTTCCAGGAATCTGTCTGCTTGGGACAGGCACTGCTTACCCATCGCCTCGTCACACTCTAAAAACAATGCATACTATATATTCCGAGGAAGATAATGAGTGCGATTCCAGAGGGTAGACGTCCAGTGGGCCGCCCCAGACACAGTTGGGCGAGGCAACTCCAGAAACTGTGTGAGGAGAGGATGGGTCTACCATGGACGGAGGCCGAACAATCAGCACAAGACAGGGAGGTATGGAGGAGCCTTGTCGATGCAATGGGTCCTCAACCCGAATAGCACAAGGGGAAGAAGATGATGATGATGATATTTATATATACATACAGTAACTCTCTAACTAATTCACCACCCCAAAAACAACAATTGTCCAATAGTTGAAAGGGCAAGATTTTGGTCATAGTGGATACCCATTCACACTCTTTTGTAGTCCTTTCTTATGGTTCCCTTTTGCCATCTTTTTCATGCTAGTACAGTGAAACTCTTTTAACCCCTCAGGCTAATTTGTTTGGTTTTTGGAACAACTTATATAGGTCACATAGAAATCATTGTGTCTCCCTTACAATAATGGTTAGAAATATGATCTAAACCGTGTTAGAAAGAGAAAACACCATGCCTTATTTCAAATTTAAAAATTAACCACAAAATAATTTTAATGTACACCTTGATGAATCCAAAGTTTCCCACCGCAATTTGTAAAATAATTATGAAATTTTAGGAATTTTTTATTAATTATTAAAGTGAGTTGACGATAATGTTTATAATGCGTTTGCCTAATAAAATATCTATGTGTTTTTACTTTTTTCGTTATCAGTAATTTTAATTAGAAAAAACGAAGGTAAGCAATTTTTAAAACTTTTTTATGTTAGCATTTAAAATTTTTGCATTTCAAAATTTTATGTTCACTTCGAAATATAAAATTTAAAAGTGTATTTCATCACCTGTCTAAAAAAGTTTATAGATTTCGGATGCGTTCGGAAATATTCCATTATTTGGATTTTATTGGAACGCCCAAAATATTTTGACCTTCTAAAAAAATAGGCTTGAGGCCAGAGTGGTTAAGAAGTTTTCCAATGGACCGGAAGAACTTCTTAAGCGGGAATGCCTAATGTAGGAAAAATTGGGCTTAAATGTGAGATAAATAAAATGCCATTTATCAAATTCAGTCTCTAACGGACTGAAAAAACCAAACTTTTTAAGCATGAAACTTAAAAGGGAACTTCTTAAGCAAGTTTCACTGTATGTATATATGTATTAACTCTACGAACAGGTGATGAAGAAGAGACATTGGAAAAACGTTCGCACTTTTTTATAAACCTTTCACTCTCTCATGCCTTCTCTTTCTCACTAGACGACAGTCCCACGGTTATTACAATAAGTTGGAATTATAAAAGGCTTACCATGGAATAGTGTTGGCATTAGTCTCCCCAAAAGTTGTGTAAGGGCGGCCAAGTCCTTCAGCTGGTAAAGGCTCACAGAACCCATCGCATATGCTGAAACTGATTCTTGCCAGACTTCTAACTAAAAAAATAAAAATGTTCATACATAATATTATTTCACAGGCTGAACAATTTTGTTTTTATCAACTATGTACATACTAGCTGTTACCGAACCAATGACATTAATACTGGACGCGGGGTAGAAATCTCAAAGTGGGAAGCCAAACACAAGACGATTGTAGCTGTCTCTATTTCTAGTACTTTAGTACTAAATTGCTACGCGTCGAGTGAGGTTGTGTCTTACCAGTAAGTAAATTGCATTTGAAAGCGCCAAAATGCCCTCCTGTGTGATGAGAAAATGCTTCAATTACACGGCAAATAGTCGTAAAGGCGAAGGAATAACACTTCATTTGTAAGTACACGCAAATTACTTATTATTATAATTATTACAATTAATTTTATAATAATACGTCATTGTATTCTTTACCCTTCCCTGTCCATTGTGTAACCGAGTGAGAGTATCTTGTTATCTCAGTCACACCCATAGGTCACACCCGTGATGTGCAAGCAGTATTCGGCGAAGAAATTAATAAGCCACCCTACCATATATCTATGACATTCACATACGTACATTCTTTGATTGTCTGTCTTTATCACACAGGAATAAAGTTTTGAATTTAGAAATTATACTGAAAACCGCTGAAAACAAAAGAGTGTTGCTTGCTTTCCACATTATAAAATATGAGTAGGTGAGACTGTGGCGAGTCTATTTATATAACGTCATTGTACCGAACAGCTTCGACTGAATCTCATTACAAAATGGCGTCTTTATTGTTTTTTGACAGAAAATTGGAAATTTCAAAGTTTAAGAGTGTTTGCTACTTCAGACATAGATTTTCTGCTTTACCTTTACATAGTTAAAATATTGCAGATGTAAGGGTATATTAATTTTTACTTACAACAAGGTTGAACACCTGCAGTGGGTTAGTTTCTGCGGCTTTGGCTATGCATTCAATGCAATGGTGAAGAAACGTTTGCCATTCAGTTTCACCCTAAAAATAAATAATGAGATAGACACACATTAGAGGTAAATATATATAATTAGTAATTATAAAGGCAAAGTAAAATAATAATAAAATAATGATGCTACTAAAAATGAAGTTATATAGAAATGAATGCAATTTACATCATCATTGACAGTCTCATTATCCAAAAGACTTAATTCCGCATTGTTATGTTGAAACTGGATCTTTTTTAAGATTCCGTTGACTAGTCCCATAAGAGCATCTGAATATCTGTAATAAAAAATACAAGCATTGAGAAAATCAACATAAAAAACATCATGTAATAAATGCAATTGTTTCAAAATTAGAAATAGTGAACCAGAATTGTGGCTTACTTTAATGAATCCATTTTCTTCAAATTGTCAATGAATTGTGACCAAATATCTAAACACAGTGTAAAACTTGAACATCTTGGCACCTACAAAAAACATACAGTAAATTATTACTAGGATTTTGTTAAAAATCCTCAAATTATGTAACTTACAAAATTATTTTCCCACCAAAACTATTTTTTAACCCATCTTTCATCTTTGCTTTTGTTTTGTACACTGTAAAAATGGGACATTCAAATATGGATGGAAAACTTTTGTAGGTACCTACCTTATTTTTAAAACAAAATAAAAATAAAGTAGGTACTTTTAAATAGCGAACATTCTGTTTAAAATGTTTTACTATTTCTGTAAAGTGATCAAAATAATGAAATTCAGGTTAATTAGGATAAATAATGTTTTTAATAAAAAACAAATTACCTGGAATGTAAATTGGAACAAAAGTGAGAGAAATCCCATTGAATCAAATTCAGGTTCAGCTTCTAATTGTTTTAAATTCTTCAGTACAAACATTCTTAGATAGTCAGATATTTTATCAATGTACCTGTAATAATCAATTAATACAATTTAGTTAGACAATATTAATTTGTTACTTATTGGTTTAACAGTTATATTATTTTATGAAGATTTTGCATTTTAATGGGAATGGTTGTTTTTCAATTTCAATCAAAAAAAATTACACTGTAATATTATGATTTGTTTTTACTTACTCAGTGGACAGTGTGGCAAGTGTGTGAGAGCTATTAGGGTTAGTCACACAATCCAACAGTTTTCCTATTCCATTTCCTAGCCGGAGGGCAAACTCAGATCCTGGTGGGGAGGCTCTGCGATACATCAGCTCATTCAGAGCACTCATGCCAGCAACACATACCTTTTCACTGAACTAAAAGGACAAACACATTTAAAAAACGAACAAAAATTTAGTGTTCCAATGTGAGAAAATTATATAAATTCAGTGAGAAAAAAATATTCACCCTTTTTTGAGTGGCAACACTGGCCCAATGGAAAACTATGGTAATGACACTAGGTTGTAAGTGAGTAGAAACTGGTAGCCATACAAATAGATTCTGAAGAATATTCAGGGTAAGGATAATGCACTCCTCTCCTACATCATCATAAGATCCAGCTCTGAAAAGGATAAAAATGTTACGTAATCAGACATTTTTATATATCTTCATTCAGTAATGGAATCACCTCAAAGGAAGGGGTACGAGTTCTGTACAAAATCTGGAAGGAGGAGTGGAGGAAGTTAGGGATTTATTGGTCAGTGTTAAACCTCTCAGGCCTATTTTGTCAGAAGGTCAAAATATTTCTGAACTTATCCGAAAACTAAAAACTGTTTTTGAAAGGTGGTGAAAATAAGCTTTCAAATTTTATCATTAGAAATAAACATATTATTTTAGAAATATTTTTTTTTTTTTTTTATTATTAAAAACATACAACGAAGTTGCACTCCCATGAGTTATCAAAACTCATTAAGGGATCGCCAATTGGTACTTTTGAGAAGTTAAACCCAAACTCAACCCAATATGTAGACACAATTTATGAATAAAAAATTTACAAAACATTTCACAGAAGCAACATACAGATACAAACATACGAAGAATCACTTTACAAATATTTCACAGAAACATGTCTTATAACATTTTATGAATTTGTATAACTCATTTGATTTATGTACTTTGGGTTTCAAAAAGTTAAAATAGAGTTTCCTCCATGATGGACTAATGAGATGGACTAAGAAATGCATAGATAAAACAAAATCAGGAAAATACAATATAAGGTACGGGCTCAAAAATATACAGACCTAATACAAGATGTTTACATACAAATACATGACGAGATTTAAGTAAGGTATAAACCGCGCCCATCATACTATAAGTTTAGTATTTGAAGATAATTAGGGCTATCAGAACAGAGTTTGTACCTACTTATGACTCGTTTTCCAAATAACATTTGAAAAAATATGTTTTCAATATATCATTTCGAGATTTGTTAGAGGCATATACCTGTCTCAAATTTTCAGGCAGTTTGTTATAGTTAGTGTAGGCAATGTATTCTAATGATTTCAGTCCGAACTTTGTTGAGTGTATTTTTGATATGTGTAGTTTGTTGTGTTGTCGTGTATTATATTGGTGAACGTCGTTGTTATAGTTCAGTTTTATATTTGTGTGGGTGTTGCACTGAATAATATTTAAAATGGTGTTTGTTATCTCAAAGCTAGGAACAATCTTAAATGGCAATACAAGTGCGTGACGGTAAATATCTTTAACAGGTGTATCCCAAGGCAAGCCAAAAATGTTACGTAGGGCTCTATTTTGGATTATTTGCACCTCTGATATCATTTTTTTGGTAGCAAAACCCCAGATACTCCAAAGGTATGCCAAGTGGGAGTGAATCATAGCATAGTACAAAGATCGCAGTATGGCTGTGGGAAGCAATCTACGTAGTCTGTACATTACACCGGTCACTGGAGCAATCTTTGATTTAACATAGTCAAAATGGTTTTTCCATGTAAGCCGTGAGTCAATTAAAAGTCCTAGATACTTCGCGACATCTGTTTGTTCCAGTTTGTTTATTCCCAGGGAAATGTTTAGGCGTTGTCCTCTCCTATTCCCGAATATTAAAATTTTGAATGCAATTCAATTGAATAAAAAAGTTTTAAAAATGGCACAACTCACGTTTTTCATAACTAAAATTACCGATAAGATAAAAAAAGGAAAAACACACATATTTTTATTAGACAAATGTATTATAAACGCCACCTCACTTTTTTTATTTTATGTAAAAAAAATTCAGTTTCATAAATTTTTCTTAAATCATTTGGAAACTGTGGTTTCATATAATATGTGTACATTTTAATTCTTCTGTGGTTAACATTTAGATTTGAGTATATAGCGTGGTGTTTTCTCTTTCTAACCCCGTTTCAATCATATTTATCACAATAAGGGAGACACAAGGATTTCTTTGAGACCTATTTGAGCTGTTCCGAGAGGTTAAAGAGAATTAGTAAATTACCTTTGAGGGTTGGTCCGAGAAGCCAGCAGGTCTGGCAGCAGTGCTGATTGGGGGTAATCTGTCTCAAGTCCCCCCTCCCCCCTTTCTGGGGATGGTGGGGGGTCCGGTGTGAGGTCCAAGTATATATCCTGGTTGTCTGATAACTGCTTCAGAATATCTAGATAATGTACAAATACACATTTTTATTGGTAAAAAAGAATTGTCATGGAAGTATTGGTGTGATTTAATTTTGGGGCATTACGCCGTGTTGCACTACCTCCTTCTTTAGTTAACATTTTGTACAGTGTTAGAATGGCCATCATTAATTTGTTGTGTGCCGAATGTGGCCGCATATGCTTGAAATATTGTCACCCGGATGACAATCGGCACTCAAATGATAAGCATTTTTAAAGATTTTTTCTAGCCGTAAACAGAACTGCAACTGCGACCTGCGACTGCAGAACTGCGACTTGTCTGCGATATCAGCAAAAGTATGGTTCCTATCTTTCATTCCGTATCCACACAGTTCAAAAGTAATTTTTTATTTTGAAAAATAAAATATAAGTCATTGAAAAAGTCACCAGAGACAAAAATTTCATTTATATTTTTTACTCCAAATAATGTCAGAAATCACTGGTTAAAGTAAGTCAAGTACGTCCCATAACACCCTGTACATAAAAGAAGCAAAAATAAGAAACATAAGTACCAGTTAGGATGAATATTAATCTGGGCATTTGGTGAAGAACAACTCTTTCGACTGTGCTCCTTTTGCAAAATGACAAATCATTGTGGAGCCGCCCCTGCGTGTCAAATCCTTCCGTCATGTTCCGGATGAAGAGTAAACCCAACACCGCCGACTGCCCGCCCTTTCTTATCTCCTGGAAACATTAACATAACAAAATACAACATCATTTCCTTTTGATTATATAGTGAGTACATAATCCATCAGTACCTTTTCAAAATTATAGACTTGATGGTGACAACTTTGCTAGATTCTACTTGCTAATAAGTCACCTTTATTTACATATTTTTATTCTGCTGCTTAAATATAATTTTCTCTGTTATTGTAACAAAAACATTCTATACCATGTTCTACAGGGTGCGGCAAATCAAACAGTGCAGTTTTGAAAGGCCGGTACATCCTGTGTGGTGAGAGTAGAAACCTGGGAGTAGCATCATTGTGTCGGGAGTGTCATGCCGTTTTTAGTCGTTGCTACCGTTTGGTCCGGACAATACCGGGGCTTTGCCATCCGCACGTATCTTGAAAATGACCAAAAATGGCAAAGTGACGAAGCCCACTTCCATCTCTGTGGAGCGGTGAATAAACCAAATTTTCGGTACTGGATTGAAAATAACCTGAGGCAACTTCACGAGAGACCTCTTCTCTCCCTAAAAGTGACCGTGTGGTGTGCGATTTCGAAATTTGGGGTAATTGGGCCGTATTTATTGAGAAAAATGGATGAACCGTGACTGTCAACGCTCAAAGTTATGTTTCCATGTTAGAAATTTTTTTTGAACCTCAATTGGAAGAACTAACGGAGGAAACAGATCTGGGAGACATCTGGTTTCAACAGACACCGGTGCTACGGCCCATGCTGCTCGAGTTTCAATGACGAAACTGCGACAGATGTTCCCTGCGCGCCTCGCCTCTCTGAGGGGTGGTGTGGGAAGGCCCGCGCGCTCACCTGATTTAAGCATTTGCGACTTCTTCCTTTGGGGCTATCTGAAGGAAAAAAGTTTTCAAACATCGGCCTCACACCTTGGAAGAACTCAAGGATCGAATTCGGGAGAATATCGCCACTATGCCCGTCGAGATGTGCCAACATGCAGTCGAAAACTTCAGAAATCGTCTTCATCAATGTATCGCTGCTGAGGGCCATCATCTTTCTGATGTCATCTTCAGGATTTGATGCATATAACGGCATGATATACCGAATAAAATAAAATAAACCCCATTTCTGTAAGTGAAGCCGTTTTTTTTTTAATAGCCTTTCAAAACTGCACTGTTTGATTTGCCGCACCCTGTATATCTTAAGAGTTCATATTCTTTTTTTTTTGTTGTAACACACATTAAATAATAGTATCCTATTCCTAAATACAAGCTTTAATCATAGATACATCATACTTTGTTTTATGTCAGGTCTTGTTATAACCTACAGTCCCTGGCCAAATTATTAGACGCACTGCAAGATTTCATGTAAAATATTAATTACCGGGTGATATTGTACCGTTTTATTATTTTAGATTGATTTGTTTTTTTTATATTATCCAATCAATTACCGATTTATTTGACATAAATAAAACAGCATTAATTTAGAAAAGCATAAGTTTATTAAGTTGTAAAGAAAAGTGAAAATTGTGAAAGATCGCCTTTTCTACCCATAATGAAAATAGTCCAATTACTTTTTTAAAACACTGCATACAAAATAAACTAATAACTGAGTAGTATAAAACTGTTAAACAAACAACCACAGTCCATAGAGCCACAGAAACACATCCGTACCTGACTCGATTCCGATCGCGACTGATACAGGTTTGTACTTGTTTACGTTCATGTATCACTTTGTCAACACAGTGTTGCCATGTGTTAAAAATAAATACAAATATGTAGTCTACAACATTTCTTTTAAATAAAAAATAAATAATATTGTAGTTTAAATATACCATTATTGCATAAAAACTCTTAAGAAACAAAAAATTACAAAAAAAATACAGTGAATCCAATAATATGGCCAGGGACTGTAGTATTTTATTTAACTATGTATTACACGAGTACATATTTTTTAGTAATTCTTTTAAAATTTACCTCACTGTACTTCCAATAACAACTATCACTTCAGAGATAAATTTTTTTTGTACTCATAAATTCTTATTTTGTTATTATTACAATACTGATACCCTCCTGTTTACCACTGTATGCTTATAATCTCATGTATCACTTGAATGTAAAAGACATTTTATGGCTTATTTTAAGCCATAAATAAATAAAATTGGATGAATATCTCGAGGAAATCATGAAATTAAAGAGAATCTCTTCAAACCAGATACTAGTGATTAAATAGGTACCTACCAAGGAGGTTAAATATTTAGTACCTACTTATAATTTATTTTGTTCGACTTACCTGCGCAGGCCATTTTTAAAAATGGAACCATACCAGACATGTTAAATTCTGTGATTTTTGATCCATGGGTGACAACTAGTAATTAAATAATTTGGTACAGTATTGAGAAGGGATGATCAATTTATTATGTATTAAACAAACCCTCTTAACTTGACAATTGACTTCAGAAAACCAGAGAAGAATCAATCATATACGTGTTTATTTATCATCAATGTTTAAGGGATTGCTGTCTAGCAAGGGTCCATCAGAAGAAAAAAAAAGGTTTTTTGTACTTACATCGAAAAGATCTAGCAAGAAATCAGAGTGTGAAAATAGGTATTCCCTCCGTACAATGTCTACAATAATTTTAATTGCCTTATTGCGTAAAAAAGTGGGAATTTGGTGGTGATTGTTAGCTAGGTAAGTCCAGAGACATCTTCTTACTTGAAACTTTCCATCACTTGAAACTTTATTCCATTTCTTGAGGATAATATTCTGAAAACACAAATAATTTTTAGTTTAAAAGTAGCAGAATTTATAAATCGAAACTGGTACGGTTATGGCATTGATTAGTTCCAGTCTACCAGAGCTGCCAAGTACCAAAAATGAAAAACCATGCTTCTGGTTGAAAAAATCACATTTTACCATGTTTTGAAGGATAAAAAAACCATGTTTTTCATAACCTTTTTTGAGAATATAAATAAGAAAATAACGGTACCTAATTAAAGAATCTATAATGCTTTATTAAAAACAATAATTTTACAATTTTCTTTTGAATAATAGGAAAAAAAAAATTTTTTTTTTTTAAATTTATAAAGAAGTTTTTACTATACCTAAAAAGAGTTTTTTTACCGTTATGTTTAAAGTTTAATTACCTACATATTAGAATATAAATAACTTTTTTTATAAATATGGTCAATCAGGTCAATGAAATCAGGTCAATGAGATCAGGGAGACAAAATTCCCTTACAACTCCAATTTTTTTTTCTAGATTTTACGGTAGTAGATACCCAATCAAAGTTACCTGCATGACATGTAGGTATATTAATTTATTTTATTAATGTATTAATATTACTTATTGACAGAGTTCAATTAGATAAATAGACACTGTGAATCCGTGCTTCAGTTCAAGAATTACATTTCTGATTAGTGAATTCCTCACGAGACCCATGCTAAAAAAAACCTATCAAAAGTGTACACTTTTCGTCGCCTCAGTTCTTATTTATCCAATAGACCATTTTAGTTTTTGTTCAATCTCCACTTTAAAATAAAAAAATAAAAAAAATGATAGTTAATCACTTAACTAAGAATTATTATTTAAACTAATGAGACAATTACCTTTACGGAAATAGATTTATCTTAAACTCTATTATAATGTTTCATTGAAATAATGAAAGAAAACCTTTTCCCCCTGTAAAATTTTCTAATGGTCTATTGGACAAATATGAACTAAAGCGACGTTTTGTTGACCGGTAAAAAAAACATGGAGATGGAAATGACCCCAAAAACCACGCACACGGCAACACTGACGTCTACCAAGCCCGGATCATGTGTTGAAATGCAACAGTTTAACAAAACAACTTCTGCAGCTGATTAGATGTCAGGAAGCAGGCAGCCAGCCAACATACTGATTTAAGAGCCTAAGTCATACATTTTAGCTGGCTTGTTGGCACGTATTTAAACAATGATTCATTAGCAAGATACAAAATGGCAAAGGGATGGCAGCAGCTGACCATGAACTTCAACAACTCTGCATATGGACGCCATGCTTAAATTTTTCCATAAACCTAACCTTCAATTGTAAAAGTAAAGTTAAATAGAATCACGATCTTTTCATGCAGACTTTAAATCCATGACATTTTCATAACTAACTAAGGAAAACTTTTGAAATCGTTGGACACGCCTAATATGAATATTTTTTAGAAAAAAACCTTTAGAATCACCTTCATTACTATAATATGAAAATTTTCTATCATCTTATTAGACGTAGGCCATTCACAATACTTTCTGTTATTTTGTTATTATTATTGTAAATGGCCGACATTTCATACGATGAATGTAAATTTTCATTTTACATAATTGCAGTATTTTTCATCGCCCCGAATGCAAACAGTTGTCTTTTATAGTAATGGTAAATCAAAAGGTTTTACTAAAAAAATATTTGTATTGCTTGTCCAGTGATTTTGAAAGTTTACCCTAACTAACTATAATGCCTTCTCACACAACTCTGTCTTGCCAGAAGCGCCTTCTGTTATTCTGACTCTTGACATGACTTGAGTCAAAGCATTGGATTCACTTGGCTTTGCCATGTCTTCCTGGTGTGCCCCCGACATCTTTTCTCATCCCCGACGTTTATCAATTCCGTTTAAATTTAGACTTCAGATTCAATTCGAAAATGCTATTTTGTTTAATTTTTCAGCTTCCTAACAAAAAAAATGATTATTAAATAAATAAAAAAATTCATCCATCCAGTACAGCACTATGCAAGCAAGGGTCTTTTTGAAATGATTTACCTGTCTATAGTTTCATGAAAATTGAATGTAGGTATAACTCTTTTCAGATTTAATATTGAGCAGATAGTAGTGGTAATATTAAATTTTACGAGAGATATTGACAAATTTAACAAGCTTACCTCAATGGTGTTCAGTGCAAACATACTGACATATTGATTAGAGCTTTTATCAATGAAATACAGGCAGTGACGCCATGAATCATCCTGGACTGCAAATGATTCCAGCATTACTTCTATATCTCGTTTCCTTTGATTGCTTGTTGTAGGATGAAAAAATTCTGTCATCAATAACTCCAGTGAAGACAAAATCTCACTGCTATTGCCGTCCGCCTAAAATACATAAATATTAATTATTTCAATGACGATATCTTCATTTGTGGGTTTTGGCAACCTATTAATTTGAATATTAACAGATAAGGGTTCGTTTCCTTTGCCGCTTTATTGAAGGCATACTTAGTATTACTATTATTTTGGAAATAAACACAGCAAAACAGACACATCTTCAATTACTAGGCATGGCTATTTGCGCAAACTTTCTTTAAAAATAAGTTACTGATACAAATTTGAGGCTAAGATGAGAGAAAACATACCATTTTGAAGTAGAAAAAAGCTCTTCCAAATTAATAAATCTAAATAAATGCGTTTGGTTCCACAATTCTTAAACTTTTCATGGTACGTTCCTCACTTTTGTCAAATTTTGAGGAAATTTGACATCTGCAAACGACCACAACAAAAGCATAGATAAATAATGTAAAAAGTTAAAATGTCAGAAACATTTTTATGAAGTAGGAACTAGGTATAATTAAAAAAAAAATCTCATAAAAATATTTTACACATAGTAACCGATTTCCATCAGGGTTTTATTTATTTAGGGCCTAAATTGTGGTACTGGTGGAACTAGGTACAATTCAGAAATTCTCAAGAAAATATTTTAGGTATGTAGGTACGGTTCCATGCCAACTCAGAATGAAACTAACCATAAATATACCAAACCACCCACAAACTAACTCAGGAATCACCTCAGAAAGGTCATTAGATGGGTGGTTTGGTATATTTATGGTCATTAGTCATTAGGTACATATTGATTTCCGCCCGGGTTTTAATTATCAAGGGCCTAAATTATGGTACTGGTGGAACTAGGTACAATTTCCAAAATTCTCAAGAAAATATTTTAGGTAAGTACATAATAGTAAATTTTAACTAACTACCTAACCATCTCTGCAGGGGTAGGCATAGAGGACGGACCGCCAAACAAAATTTAATAATTTTACTGTAGTAAAGGGGGCGATTCTTTCAATACAGTTAAGGAACACTGATTATAGATTATATTTTCTCAACCTTATTTTGCCCACCATCCACTTTAAGAATAACCCGTAACCCGTAAAAACCCACGGCTTTGCTCGCATGGTATTATGGGGAAATTACTGTATAAAGAATTTTCCCCCTGGAATGAAATTTTTTTCCCTGATAAAAAGTAGCCTATGCCAATTCCCAGTCCTCCAATTATCTCTGTTTAAAAAAATCACGTTTATCGGTCGCTCCATTTATATTATTATATCGAGTTCGCGGTATACATGTTCTTTCTCATTCGTCCCGTTCCCCTTCCGCCACTCCTTCCTCTCCCGCGTCCCTTTCCCTTCTCGCATTCCCACTCCGCCTCCTCCACCACCTTCCCTCTCCCCACTCCACTCGCCCGCTTCCCCAATCCTCCCTCTCAGGTTCCCCCCCCCCCCCCTCCCTCGAACCCCGTACCAGAGTTTGCCTCCCCGCTCCCGCATTCCATACATTCAGTTTTCAAACAGCTCGCGTGCCACCTATTGCAATTTTTTTTATACAAATTTCATAATGCCAGAGCTCGCCAGTAGCTTTATACAAACCTTGTCCTGACAATAACGAACACAAAAAAAAGAATTATCTAATTTCGGCGATTCATTTTTATTTATATATCTATATTTCAACTTATTTACACAAAACTTTTACAAATTATATACCTTATTAATTATATACCTCATTAATCACTCTATCTATTGGTGAAAACCACATGAAAATCCGTTCAGTAGGTTTTGAGTTTATCGCGAACAGACAGACGCAGCGAAGGACTTTTAATTATAATATGTAGACCTTTTTTTAGCATGTTAAAAAAAGTTCGTATTTTAAGTACTGGGTTTCTTCCTCCTTCCATCTTGTATTCATGATATGGTGTCAATTCTTAATAATAGTAATACACGTAAGATTTAATATTATACAATAAAAATAAAAAATTTCATTGCAACCAATTTGTAGATCTGAATGTAATGGAATCTTTCAGTTCAAATTCTATTCTCGGAACAGACTTTGTCTAGTGAGGTGGGTAAAAGAAAACCATGTACTTAAATAATTGAAGAAAAAAAATAAACGCCTGGGTTGCCGGCACTGAAACTGAAAAAAAAAACGAGTGTGCTTTAGAGCACATGACTGAAGTAAAACTTCACTAACTTATGCCGTCCAAAACAATATAACAATAACAGGAATAAAAATATCCCCATCCCCATTAACTCAACTCAACTCTCAACTCTCAGCTCTCACCTCTCACTTTCAGCTCTCGCTCTCAGCTTTCAGCTCTCTCAGCTCTCAGCTCTCAGCTCTCAACTCAACTCAACTCAACCCAATTCAACTCATATCATTGATTAGCGTTTCACATTGATAACATTTCATATTGATTAGCGGCACGTTCCAGAGTGGAAGATACTCTCAGTATCGCCCTGGTGTAAGACCACCATTCAGAATTGAAACGTCGCTTGAAATGGCATTAGCCGTGTTTGATGACCAGATCTGAATGGCCAGGTACTTCCCCACCTTCCTCTTCCCTATCTCCTTCCCATCATTTTATCCCCAAGTGTCGAGCGTGCAAAGTTTTACTTAAAAAAAAAGAAAAAATGTTCATCCACTTTCTGAACTACCGAAATATGTGAATTTTCACACACTTGGTAAAAAAGATTATAATAACAAAAATTAACCAATATTAAAGTTTACTTTGCCTTATTATTAGTACATGATTAGCCTGTTTTTTTTTTCTTTTTAGACCATTTTTTTACCTGCCCACGCCCTCACTGTGTCATCTCAATGCCCCCTAATTTCTCTGGGTCTTCTACTGCCCCCCTGAAGGTCTCAAACGCCCACAAGGGGGCGTTATCGCCCACGTTGAGAACTTATGATATAGATTAACAAATGCTGTTTTTGAATACGTATTTACGTTTTACTATATATGTATATTATTATATCAACGGTGTAAAGGAAGAATGGCTAACGTGCAAATCCTGGGCTTTTAAAGACCCCACGCGACGGGTCGAGGGTTAAAAGACAGTGCAGTGCATTGAAAATAAATAAAGTTTAAGTGTTTTTTAAGTACTATTAAATATGGGAAATAAGTGGTGTCTGGAATTACTTTAAAAAGGCTGACACCACAGACTCTACTATACCCAATTTCTTCAAGCCCGTTTGTTTTTCATGTTTGGGAAAACATTTGGTGTTTTATAAAAACACTGTTCATTTTAATTTTAAAAGGAACAAAAACGCCCACCTCCAATACAGATTGTTTAACAAAATGAATTGAAAGAGGCATAAAAAAATAACAGTTGGCCAATAACGACTTATCAATTAAAAATTTCATACGTGATTAATAATTATGACCACTTGCAGAAGGGCATGGCTTGAAATTTATGTGAACAATCTTATGACTTCACAGCCATGAATGAAATAACGATAAATAAATAATCAGCATTATTATATTTTATAATAAACCAAGAATGATTTTAACATTTGAAGCAAACCTGCTGCTTGTTTAGATACATTCATTTTAACTGAACCTTTGTTATTTGACCTTCATTATTCGGAAGAAAACTAAAATTGTCGAAAGGTGAATATATAACTAAAAATAAAATATGTTGAAATTATCGTAAAGGTAGGATTTAACTTTAATAAATTAAAATAGTGTAAATTGGTTTAGATTAGATTTATTAGACAAAAATACATAAAATAAAATTAATAGTTGAGAAATACACTGCGTGATGTCAATGAACGATTTGGCTTATATTGGTTTGATCTTGAAATGTAGTCCTATCAGCGAAAATACTAAGCACTTCAGATCCTGCACGAGGTAATAGAAGCAGCGAAGACCTTCGGGGTCACGGGACTGGTTGACATCAACAAGGGAGCCGGTTTTAGAGGTGGTGAAGGATATGTGCTCTTCACCGATGACGATTTCCAATTCCTAAACAAAATGACACAATATATTTTTTTTTTTTTAAAAAGAAAGACAAACATTCCAGGGTTACGAATAACCCAACAATGTTTGAAAATCTCCTACTACCACCACAGAAAGCCGAAAATGTTGCTTGTGTTGTGATGGAGGACTTAGCCAGCCGAGGAATCGAACACGCGACGCTCGGGTGGGACCCAAGCGTTATGCCCACTCAACCACCGACCGGAATGTAAGTCTTCATTCATCCATGTTGAGTCTGTATTTAATACAAGACTGTTATAAGGAAATCTAGAAATGTTATATGAAAGCCAAGCAATTTGAATAACAGGCCAAATGATAAGATTTGATTACTGTATCCCATAAAAATGAGACTAATCCTTATTAAAAAGTGTTTGCTGAAACATCAAAAGATGTTTCAATGAAAACATTAATGACAGGTTTGTACGTTTTTTCAGAGATAACTGCTAACAGATCGGGGGTTAATTATACAATATACTGTCTGAAATGTTCAACGTTGGAGATTATAATCCATATAAAGACACCTTTAGCTTTTACAGCATAAGAGTTCCAAGCAGGAGTGTAATCCTCTCTTTTTGGTGTGGTTATATAAATTGCAATTGCTTGAGCATCATCAAAGTGAATACAAAATAGAATCATCCACATAACTGTATTAGATATTCATTAACAGACAGTAGTTCCTATAAGACGTTAACCTCAATTTTGTTCGCAAGTTGAATGTATCATAATATCCATATTTACCTGTCTTCCTACTCGATCAGGCTGCGGCCAGACGGAGTCATCTTCGTGCATTATCTCAGAATCATGTATTATTCGTTTTAGTTCTTCCATAACGCAGGTATGAACGTAAACTTCCTTTCGGATCATGGTGTCATTCTTGTAGTTTGAATTGTTGGCGTACCGCAGTTTTCCATCAGGCCTGAATTCAAATTCTAAGAACTCGTGGCCGAACTTTCCTTTGTGCCCAACATAGTACCGAATATAAAAGTCAGTAGACATTTTTACTGGAAATTAAAACGAATATAAACGCCGGGCGAACGACACGCTCCAAAATTTCAATAAACAATTATTCCATAGATAATGATGCCAAAGAGGCTACCATGACCATAGACGAAACGAGCATTCCTTGTTAAATGTCGGGGATGGTTTAAAAATTTATCAGCAATAATTATAACTTCGATCAAATAACGTATAATATACAATTAATTTATATAATCAATTAATTTATGCAATCCCATCAAAAAACCCCTAGCTTGGCAAAAATATAAATACATATATTTTTTTTTAAACTTGGCATGGCAAAAATACTTGCTATGACTTCGCAGCGATAAATAAATAATAAATTACAATAATATGTATAACAGGAAAAAATTACACTACATTTATTTGAAAAAATCTTTTGCGTACTACATGAGAATGATTTCTAGTCGATAATCATATACATATGAAGAGGATCGTCAAAACATTATGAATAATTATTTATTTATTTATTTTTTTACGCCCTTTTTCGGGGCTTTTACATATAAATTTAAAAATTACGATAAAAATATAAATACTATACATTTCTTTATATATAACTGAACTGCTTCAGTAACATTATATTGTATTTTCTTAAAGATACATTGAAGACGTCCACTGACCTGGTATAATTATTTCCCTCCATTAGTATTCTTGGCAAAGAGGAATACATATGATAGTTAGTTCCAGAGTTTCCGCTCTGAAATAAGTCCTGACTTCTAGTAACACGTAGCGGAATCCGGAAGCTTATCAATTCAAGCAATACCGGACTATCAACTAAATCATTTAGAATTTTATACAGAAATACCAAGTCAGTGAAAATTCTTCTGTCTGACAATTTGAGCATATTCATATCATTTAAAACAGTATTGTAGTTCAACATAAATGCCGGAATACCCATTTTAAAATTTAGATAACGTAAGAATTTGATTTGTATTCTTTCAACAGCTTTTACATGTATATTATAATATGGGCTCCAGACGGGAGAATTGTACTCAAGTTGACTTCTAAAAAATGAAAAATATAATAGTTTAATACACTTTATATTGTTAAAATTTCTAGTTAGCCTAGTAATAAATCCCAACATTTTTAAGCCCTTATTAGAGATTTCTGTTATGTGATTAACAAATGAAAGATTTGATTGAAAAGTGATGCCTGAGTCCTTAATTTGTGTTAATGTCTCGAGAGTATTGTTATCAATGTTGTAATTAAAGATCACTGGATTTTTTATTCGATAAAATCTAACTACTTGACATTTTGAGATATTTAAGTAAAGTCTATTTTCATTTGTTGATATTATCTTGAAGAATGTTGCAATGGTCAATATTTTGAATAATTCTAAACATTTTGAGATCATCAGCAAAAAGTAAGAAAAATACATCATTAAATATCTTTGTTAGATCATTATGTTAATGTTAATAATAACGAATGTGTGGCAAAATATAATTATTTCACACAAACCATTTATTATATTATTGGAGGTAAAAGCAATAACATTTCTAACATGAGCATGAACGTAGGTATAAACTAATAACTTTCGAATAATAAAATTCTAAAATTGACTACCTATCAATACGGGCATAGCATGTGACTAGTTTGGTAGTCGAAAATCATGTAAAAAAACTATATACAAAACTTGTATTATTAATAAAGAAAAAAAAAGAGTATGCTTTAGTCCTAGGGTGGTCAACCCGCGGCCCGCGGGCCGCATGTGGCATATGCACACATTTTTTTCTTTTAGTGGACATAAAACCGGATTTCTCAAAAATATGCCTTTCTCGACAAACTATTACTAGGCGTGTCGACGGCACTGGAAAACATATTGAAGATAATTTGAAAAATCGAGCATCTAAGTTCATAGTTTATGGTCTAGCATTGGATGAAAGCACAGACCTAAAAGATACCGCCTAAGCGGTGATTTTTAGCAGGGGTGTTGATGTCCATTTTAAAAAAATAGAAGAATTAGCGGCATTGTATCCACTTAAGGACACTGCTTGCTCACGAGATTTGTCAGGAGCTGTTATATAATTTGAATCGCTCTTCGTTACAACTCAACAACCTATGGTGTTGAAATAAAAACAACAGATGGTGCTCCAGCAATGGTTGGGAAACATGAAGGTTTAGTAAAATTGATTGAAAATGAGGCCTGCAAAGTTGGGAATACTTCGCTGCTAAATTTTCATTGTATTATTCATCAGGAGAATTCTTCTTCTTTATGTGCCTTATCAGGTCCCCCCGACGTTGGCGATCACTCTTGAAAAGGTCTCTCTGTCTTGCACTGCCCGGAATAGCTCCTCCACACTTCTAATGCCGGTTCACTCTCGTATATTTCGCAGCCAAGACATTTGTCTCCTACCAGGCCCTCGGCGACCCTCTATCTTGCCTTTCAATATTAAATGGAGCAAGTGATACTTCTCCCCTCGAAGTATATGACCCAGATATGAAATTTTCTTGATTTTATTTAATGTAAGCAGTTCCCTATCTGCTCTAGCCCGCCTGAGAATTTCTATGTTGCTGATCATGTCGGTCCACGGGACCTTGAGCATTCTCCGATGAAGCCACATTTCGAAAGCCTCTAACCTGTTCATGGTATTTATTTTCAAGGTCCATGTTTCACAACCATACAGCAAGACCGACCACACATAACATTTTAGCATTCTCTGCCTTAGTTTTAAGCTTATATTGTCATTTCAGAAGAGGGATTTCATTTTTATGAATGCAGTTCTTGCTGCTTCAATTCTGCACCTAATCTCTATATCTGGATCAAGAGTCTCCGTGAGGATACTGCCGAGGTATCTAAATCTCTCCACCTTTTCGACATTACAACCATTTAACTGAATCATTGATCCAGAGTGATCTAGTCGTCCAAAAGTCATCCATTTAGTTTTATTGACGTTGATTGTTAGGCCCAGTTGCTCACCAGCATTATTATCAGGAGAATTAAATCCCTTAAAATGGATATGTCATGAAGGTGGTCATCAAAACAGTGAACTTTATTAAGTCGAAGGGGTTGAATCACCGTCAGTTCCAAGAGTTTCTCAAGTCTTTGGATTCGCAGTATAATGACTTTACCTTTTATGCAGAAGTAAGATGGCTGACCCGTGCCAAAATGTTAAAAAGAGTGTTGATTTGAAGCAAGAAATACAATCATTCTTCGCAAGTAAGTCAAAAAGTATCCCAGAATTTGAAGACAAGGAGTGGGTTAGCGACTTTGAATTTCTGGACGATATAATTAGCCACTTAAATCTTGTAAATACTTGTCTACAAGGGAAAGATCAACTAATTAATAACATGTATGATCTTACTTCCGCATTTAAAATGAAACTTGGGCTTTGGGAAAAACAGTTAACGACAAAAATCTTCACTCACTTTTCTACATTGTTATTGCAGCCAGATGTCACAAAAATGGCGGCTGATAAATATGCTTCGTTTATATCCGACTTGAACCTGGAATTTCAAACCCGATTACAAGATTTTAAAAAGCATAGTGTGCTTTTTGCTGCATTTGCAACGCCATTCGCCGTAGACGTGAATTTATTGCCAGGAATTTTACCAATGGAACATTGTGAAATGTGATGCACAGTTATAGGAGAAATTCAATCGTTGATTTGGAAGAGTTTTACAAATCATATTTGGACAAGGATATCCTACATTTTACAAACATGCTCTATCGATGATTTCGCTATTTGGAAACACTTACACGTGTAAACAGCTTTTTAGTCGAATGAAGCATATTAAATCTCAAATGAGAACACGAATCACTTGGATGAGAGAACATGAGCACTTGGAAAACTGTTTGCGTTTAGCAACAACATCAATCGTTGTCAACATTGATGCACTTAGTTCTGACAAACAAAATCAGACGTCTCACCAAAATTTGTTGTATTTTGTTTATTTTTTATTATTTTTTGGATTGCCTAACTCTAATCTAAAAAATATGTTTGATTCTCATTTTTGCTATATCTTCTTAAAAAACGAGATATATCTTGTTTGGTTTGAATAATGAAACTTTTTTTTGTGCGGCCCGATAGGAAATCTCATTTCTGAAATCTGGCCCGGCTACTGAAAAGGTTGACCACCCATGCTTTAGACCACACGACTGAAGTAAAACTTCACTAACTTATCAAAGAACATATGACATTGAAACACATTAAAAAAAGAAACGAAGCATGGGCAAAAGTTGCACATGCTTCGTTTCCTTTTTGACTCACACTTTTTGACTCACACTTTTTGTAACATCACACTTTTCGTTACAATCAGACTTTTCGTAACGCATTCACCAGCTTACCCCCCAAGTTGAGCGTGCGTTAAGAAGTTTTACTTCGAAATATAAATCATTGTACATATATTTTCGTATCAGCGATCGACGAAGCGGTGGATGCAATTTTTAGCCATAAGTTGTTTTTAATCGTTTGTCTAACTCATAGGTTCTCAACGTAGGCGATAAAGCCCCCTTTGAACCCTTTGCCCCTTTACAGAAAATTTGCTGTATCGGATTCACGTGTGTAGGGGCGCTAGAAATAAAAATATCCTCAAAGTGGGCAAAAAAAGGTTGAGAATCTATGGTATAACTTGTAGATGGACGTAAGATTTTAGAAATATATTAGAAGTTTGTACAGCGCCCATGAGGTGATGTTTCACCCTTGAGGTAATTGGCCAACGGGTTGTTTTCGGATTATTTTAAAGTAAATGTTCCACAAGTCGCCGCACTTTTATTAGGCACAGATTTTGGAAATTACACCACTTTTCAACTTAATTAGTTCAAGAAATAACTAATAACGTTTGGTTTGGATAGATGGTAAAAGATGCATTAAAATTCAATTTTTATTAAATCAAAGTTCAAAATTTCCCGTTTAAAACGTTTCCTTGGCCGGTATTTTTTTTGTATGGATTTGAATTTGCGAAGTTTCGTTTCAATCTAAATTCGCACGAAATACTTAGTTAACCCAAACTGAGAACTTAATAATCTGTTTCGTGCACGTAAATAGTTGTTTCTTGTAGTAGGTTATTGTTGAAATGAAGTGTAATTTTATTAATAATTTATTATCTTTACAGGATGTCTGTATTATTTTTGTTTCATTTTAGGTAGGTACTATTTTTTAACAATAATTTATTGTCTTTACAGGTTGTCTGTATTATTTTTGTCCTATTTTTTGTTAGGTTAGGTTAGGTTAGATTAGGTTAGGTTAGATTGGATTCGGTTTTAGTGGATATTTTGTTGGGGGATGTTTAGTCCGTAGGATATTTTGTTGGGGATATTGTCGCGAGATTAAATCGCGCAGAACCTGGGAAACCTACGGCTCCACGGGTAATCTAGTACATACCTAATGGAGGGTGTACTAATGGATTAATGTACCTACTTCCCGGAGGGAAAAACCGAAAAACCAGACACAACCGGAGATATGTCATTTTAAAATCAAATTCTAGACGATCGACTCTTTTCTAGAAAAATATATAAATTGTTTTCAAAAGATTGTGCGATTGTGTTAAATAAAAAAATAAAATTTATATTTATTTTAAGAAGTTTATACTACAAATTAATCAAATTAATCTTTAAAAAAAAAAATAACAACCATAACTGCACCAATCAAAATGTTATAACTTCATGCCATATTTAAATTTTAACGTCACAACATCCTAGTACTTAAGATTATATTTATTGTGCACTCTATTAAATAATTATGAAATAATTCCTACTCCAAGCTCAAGAGCTAGCTCTCTTAATTGGCGCAAAAATCTATTAAAATATGAATTTCACTTTTTTGTTTTTGCCATAATATTATGTTCAATGATGTAACCAGTGGCGTAGCTACTAAGGTGCTAGGGGGTGCTGTGCACCGTGCACCGGGGCCCCCAAGCTCAGGGGGCCCCCGGACCCTGACCAGCAAACCTCATATTTAACTAGCTACAAATTCTCCCACCTTTGAAATGTAAATAAAATAGGTTGCAACACGACCATAAGGTCCAAGGGGCCGGAGACCGGGGCCCCCAATCTCAGGGGGCCCTCGGACCCTGACTAGAAAACCTCATATTTCACTAGCTACAAATTCTCACACCTTTGGAATATATATAAAATAGGTTGCTACATGACTATATGGTCCGAGGAGCCGGGGACCGGGGCTGGGGACCGGGGCCCCCAAGCTCAGGGGGGGCCTTGGACCCTGACCAGCAAAATAGGTTGCGACACGACTTTAAGGTAGTACTGTCGGTCAGAGAGTTACCGTTTAAAATTTTCAAAAATTTTGGCATATTAGTAGATATATTATTACAAAATGATCTCGTAAAATTTTTGAATAACTACAGAGGACCAAGATATTATTGTACTTTGAAAATTTTTGCATTTAAGATTGAGGCTTATGAGAAATCACAGTTTCATTTCGCCTATACTAAGTACTACGCTAGTCAAATAAGGTGGTGTTTATTACATTTGACTCTTGCCGTATTGACAGCAAGGGCGGATCCAGCTTTAGCGCCAGGGGGGGGGGGGGTCACATAGTCGTGGTCAAGTAACAAGAAGTTATAATATTAAATTAATTAAATATTGAAAGTACATTGTGACAAATAACATATAAAAAAATTATATTTAACAATTTTAATTAGAGGTCCACCTAGGTCCTGGACCCAGGGCCGGATTAAAAAATAATTACTCGAGAAACACTATTGTTTAGTACATTATTGTATAGGTTTTCTACCGCCACCTATCGATCGTGTCAAACGTTAATCGATATAAAATGTTTGTCGGGATTCCTTTAAAGATGTTTTATAGAGTAGTATTACATTACGTTTGACGTTTCTTGTTCCCTATAATTTTGCATAAATTACAGATAAAAAAAAAACCAGTGGTGCGCAAACAACGCCAGGAAAGAGAAGATAGTAAACAAAAATTACCCAAAATAGGCAATTTTTTTAATCAGTCTTCTACAAGTTGTTTTGGCCCAAATATTTCTATTGATAGTGACCCAGATAATGTGACCACTGCAGTGGTAGTTGAGAAGCCTACTCATAAATAAACTAATACCGCCTACTGAAGAAGATTTGATAATTATTGCTGTCAAAGATTCCGCCAGCGATGACGATGTCTCCATGACACAGGTAACAGCGGAGGAATCATCGACCTCATCCTTTTTTGAAAATGTGAACGATCAATCTTCTTATGACTTGGGAAACTTTACGAACAATATTTCAAGAGCATACACCAGGAACACCAGAAATATGTCATTTTTAAATCAGTGTTTAGACGTATTGACTCTTTTCCACAAAAAAATTATAAATTGGTTTCGAAAGATTGTTCTTTTATCCAGTAAACGTATGTTTTAAATTTTCAGAAAAAATGACAATTTTAAGTATAATAAAGTTATACCATAGGTCATTGGCGGATTTGTTAAATTTTCAAAAAAGTACATTTATTATACAACACCCGTTTCAAATCATATAATCATGCAGTAAAATAAATCAATACATTATCTGGTAAACGTATGTAACAGAATTTTCATTTTAGTTTAAATAAAATCATAAAAAATAATATATAAGTACATGTGTTTCTTGACGAAAATTGGTCCGTTTGTGTATTTATTTGCGCACTTACAGACTAATATATTTCTTTTTTTTTTACATTCTTATTTTGCTGAGACATTATTGAAAAATGATAAATACTTATGATCAAAAAATAATTACAAAAAGTACATAATTTGAATAGTTTTATCAACACGCCTTTCAGCATTTTTGGATGTAGGTATAAATTAAAGCAAATTTGGAATGAAATAAAATCGATATTGAGTTATAATTTTAAAAAGCTGGTACGGAGAGTAATTAATCGTTCTCATTGGAACCGCCCTGTATGATCGTAAGAACCTTTTTCGACGAAATGTGGATTTTCGGCCGCTGGCTGATTATACGCTCTTAAGTGATAATGAAAAACGCCAAATTCTTGATATGGGGCCTTTACAGCCTTCACGGCCTTCTGAAAATAGGCACATTAGCAACAATGGGTTGGTTTTGGACCGTAGATGCAGGGGGGGGGGGGGCGCCCTGGGTGCCACCCGATGGGGGGGTGACACCCGACTTAGTGCCACCCGGGTGCTACCCATGCTAGCTACGCCACTGGGCGGGTATAGGTACCGCCCCCCCGGGAACCATTTATTGGATAACCAACACCTCTGCCATAGGTTACCCCAAGTGGTTCGCTACTTTTGGTGACTATCAGGGGTGCCCGGGTTCATAGGGTGAGGTTTGTCCAGGTCTTGGCGGCCAATGCGACTACCTGCCTACCGCGTGATGTGCAGGATCGAGAGAGATTGGTTAAGGGAGGACTTTTATCCTGTCCAACCAGAATCTCTTGAATTGAACAGAACCGCGTTTCGTTTCAATTTTTGTGGGTTGTGCGGCGCTCGGGAGCTCTTATTAACTAGCCGCCACTGGTCTAGTGTAAACACATGGTAAAATTGGTAAAATTATAATAAAAGATAGAAAAGAGAAAAAGAAGTGCGTAAAGTAAACATGTAAATAAAATAAACCTGTAAACATATGGTACTAGTATGTAATGATGTTGAAAATTTATATCTCCATCTAAGTATGTGAAACATATTGTAAACACTGTCATAGTCACTCATCAGAAGGTCAGTAAGCGCCTTTCTGAAAGTGAGATATTTGGCTTTAGACTTTATTTCAATTGATAAGTTATTAAACATTTTAGGTGCAAGAAAGTTAAACTGGGACTATGCCATTGAAGTTTTTGTTGCTGGAATAATATATTATAATTCGATTGGTTTGAATATCTTGTGTTGTATTTTGAAATTATAATATATTTTTTGCAAATTTGAATTTAAAATAAGAGGTAATATTTTTTACATATATGGATTTTATATTAAGAATTTTGAAGTCTTTAAATGTATATTGATGTTGTTGTAGCATGATTTCACAGGTTCATTTGTTGTTTGCAGTGATGCCTACTGAAATCGTAGATATGAAAAAAGAGATGAAAATAGCGATCGTGTGAAGCGCAATTTTTTTATCTTTGGACCCTATACGGGAATTGGGCTGAAAAAAGAGATGGTGTAAAACGACTATTAGAAATAAAGTTCTCATGTTATGAAAACAAGTTGTTTCCCAACAAGTACCTACTTACCTACGTAACAAAGTAGAGAAAATGTTCAAAAACTTAGATTTTAGAAAAGGAATGTGATCGTAATCAATAGGACAGGACCAAGGTTCGTAGAAAATTTATATTAAATACATTTCTATGAACCTTGAGATAGGACGACTAAATATGGGCGGTTTGGTATTTATTTATTTTTTCAGGTTCTCTATAAAACAGTTATACACCAAAATATTACGGAGAAGATTATTTATTTTATTTATTTTATTTTTTTTAATGGCTTTTCACCCCAAAGGAGTGTTCTGGCCAGTGTCAAGTGAATGATTTTTGTGTGTAATTTTGTGAGTGTATTTTTGGTAAATATTTACAATTTTGGTATCAAGAACATATCTACATTATATAATAATACTATACAAATAATAATAATAATACGCTAAATTCTTACAACACGAGATGATTTTAATTATTTACATATGTATAACAAGTGGAAGTAACAGGAAAATAATAAATATGCTTATGTAATTTATTATACATAAAAAATAAACTAAATAATGAAAAATTTTAAACTAAACTTACAATTACAAATTGATGCTGTTAATATTCAGGAAATTAGACAATACTCTATAAACGCGTTTGTTTTGAGAAGATAACAGACATGCAATGTTGTAGGGAGGCATTATGCCCGTACTGATAAGGTGAGGGATGAAATTTATGTATGAATTATTTATAGGGCAACTGAAAAAAATATGATTGAGGTCCTCTTCACCAAGACGACATTCACACATCGCAGAATTCTTAACATGAATATTTGTCAAGTGAACATTGTGGCAGCAATGACCTATCCGCATGCGGCAAATCGAGGATGTTGAGAA
This sequence comes from Limnephilus lunatus, assembly GCA_917563855.2. Taxonomy (NCBI): domain Eukaryota; kingdom Metazoa; phylum Arthropoda; class Insecta; order Trichoptera; family Limnephilidae; genus Limnephilus; species Limnephilus lunatus. The sequence goes on from OU830599.1 coordinate 6,203,175, forward strand.
TTTGTTCAAAGAGAGTCTAGAAAACCACGGTTTTGAAGGAATCGTTGGCTGAATTATGAAAAAGTTATATCCTTTTGTTTTACTAGACTCATCCCAATGATTCTGCCATGTGGAAATCATGTTTTCTTTCAATTTAATGAAAATGTCATCGGGGTTTAAAAAATTATATAAAATATCCCCCGAAATAATGGCATCTTTCGCCAATGAATCGGCTTTTTCATTTCCAGGGATATCGCAGTGACTAGGTATCCAAGCCAACACGATTTCTTTGCCAGAGTCGGTTAATTTATGAATTAAAGTGCGGATTCCAACACAGAAATCGTCTTCTGGGTAATGGAAGGGGGAAGAGTTCAATTTTTGAAGTGCACTCAGGGAATCTGAGAGAATTAAAAAGTTTCCAATGTGATCATTGTCAATGTATTTGAGGGATTCAAAAATGGCTATACATTCAGCAGTGAAAACGGAAGCCTCTTTTGGAAGTTTGATTTTTCTATTGACTTGATCTGATGGGCAATGGAATGCCGCTCCCACATGGTTTGATAAGGAAGACTTGGAACCATCTGTGTAAATAATTTTCCAGTTGGAGTATTTAGAATTTAAAATTTCGATAAGCTTTCTTGGAGCTTCGTGATTGTTAATTATGCCGAGAGAAAGAAGAATATTTGGTTTACGTAAATGAATACGAAAGGAGTTAGCATATAAAGGAAGTCTATCAGATGGATTTAAGAGGGGTTTATACGCACTGTACGTATGGAGACTTTTAACAAGAAGAGGGATTGATTTGTTCCTCCAATAAGGAAGTGATTTCACTTGAGCAGTGAGTGCAGTAATTTTGTCTATCAGTGGGTGATTAGAGAGTCTTAAGCATTTAAATAAAAACTTGTCTGCCAAGAACTGTCTTCTGAAATGAAGAGGAGCCTCCACAGCTTCCACTTGTAAAGCGTTAATTGGGGAAGAACGCATTGCACCGATAATCAATCTTAAACTTTGAAATTGGATGCGGTCCAACCTCGCGAGGTTCTTTTTAGAAGTGGGTTCGATGAGGAATGATGCATAATCCAAATGACTCCTAACATATGCGTTATAAAAAAGTTTTTGGGTGAATGGGTGACTTCCCCACCAAACCCGTGAAACGGCACGTAAAATGTTGAGGTCAGCTTGACATTTGTTAATGATAAAATTAACATACGGGTTCCATGTTAACTTAGAGTCTAAAATTACCCCAAGGAATCTTATCTGTACCTGCATAGGGAGAATTGAATTATTTATTTGGACTGTTATACGCGGAGGAACACGTTTTCTGGAAAAAACGATAACATTGCTTTTGGACGGAGAAATTTCTAAGCCGTGATTCGTTAACCAGGTGTCAAGGTTTTTCATGCAAATGTTAATTATTTCCTCCAGAATAGTAATAATTCGTCCTGAAATGTATATGAAAAGATCATCCGCATACTGAAGTATTTTACAAGATGGATGCAAACTCCGATGCAGGTCAAAGGTGTATATATTAAAAAGGATAGGACTAAGGACGGAGCCCTGAGGCAAACCCTTGTTTACTATTCTTTCCAGCGGAGAAGAATCCAGCACCTGGATTTGAATTTTCCTGGTAAGAAGGAGGTTAATTATAAAACTGGAAAGCTTACGAGGGATGCCAATTTTTAATAATTTATTAAATAAAACATCTAATAAAACGTTGTCAAAAGCTCCGCACACATCAAGGCAAACACCGACAAGGGATTCATTATCGGCCAGGGCCAACTGGATATCAGAAGTCAGGATGGACACACTTTCGATCGTACTTTTTCTTTTTCGAAAGCCAAACTGAGAACTGGGAAGAATTTTCTCATTTTCTACATACCAGTCTAGGCGTCTTTTAATCATATGTTCAGCTATTTTAACTAAGGAAGATGACAGAGCTATAGGTCTGTAAGAAAGTCCAGAGTTAGGGTCTTTCTGGGGTTTCAGAATGGGGACAATTATTTGAGTTTTCCATGCTGATGGAATTTTGCCGGAGTCAAAGATCAAATTTATAACTGAAAGAAAATAGTTTAATGTCGTAACGTCGCAGTTTTTAATAAAGCTATAAGGAATTCCATCTACACCGGGAGATGAGTCTGTGAGATCATTTAAGACCTCCCTAAGCTCTGTCAAATTGAAGTGGGTGTCCATCCAACCCCGTGTTTTAAATGAGTATGTGAATTCTGTTTCATTAAAATTACTTGCAGTTTGAGGAGCTAGTTTATCGGCAAATTCCTTCACCCACTGTGAAGAGAGTGGTCGAGTCACCGATGGGACGTGAGAACCCTTAAACCGACGAATTGAATTCCAAACAACTGAAAGAGGAACTTCTGGAGATAATGATGAGCAAAACTTTTTCCAGCCTTGACGTTTTTTGTTTTTTAGAAGACGTTTGGTCTTAGCTTCAATCTGTTTATACTGAAGGAAGTTCTCCATATTCATATTTGTTGAATAAATTTTCGCATATTTTTTCCTCTTATCTACTGCGTCTGAGCATTCAATATCCCACCAAGGAGCTGGGGGAGGTTTCCCTTTGTTACGTGTCGTTTTAATGGGGATAAATTTTTCTGCGGACGTAATGACTGCAGACACCAATAAATCGTAACATTCCGTAACATTTTCTGTAGTTGGAGAGGGTAGACTTTGCACGGAGAACTTTGTATGATTTGAATAATCATTCCAGTTTGCCCTGGCCGTTAAGAACCTTGGTTTTCGACTACTGAACTTGACAATTTTATTGGAATGATAAATATTTGAGGATTCAATGAGGATGGGGTAATGATCACTCCCATGAGGGTCATCCAAAACCTTCCATAACAGGGATGCGGCTATGCTGGAATTGCAAATAGTAAGATCAACCATGCTGGGACGCTGACCAGGCACCTGAAGACGGGTAGGAGAACCATCATTGATGATACAAAAATCTAGTTCGTCGAGTAGATCAACAATATCTCTGCCCATTCTGTCACAATTGTGAGCTCCCCATAATCCGTGATGGGCATTAAAATCTCCCAGAATAAGAGAAGGGGAAGTGACCTTGGAAAACATTGCTTTCAGGATTGATTTTGAAGGTTTGTTAGATGGTGATATATACAAAGAAATGATTGTAGTGTCAAAAACCTTTGCGGCCGTCACTTGAAAAGGACAACCAATTGGTTTTACATCTACTGGGGAGAATGGTAATGATTTTTTAATGAAAAGAGCGGAGCCGCCCTTTCCATCTTGACGGTCGTCTCGAAGACAGTGGTATCCCCTGATTCTGAAATCAGAATCCGGTTCCAGCCATGTCTCCGAGATGGCAGCCACTGCAATTGAGTTTGAGTGTAATGTGTTTAAAAATTCGTCAGACTTATTTCTAAGACTATGACAATTCCACTGAAGAATCCTCATCAGAGGAGCCATTTCTAGTTGAGTTGATAATATTAGTAATTTGTTTAGCAACGTGGGACGGTATTTGGATGTTGTTTTTATTTAAAGTTTGTAAAATATGTAAAAATGAGGTGATTAGTGTAGAGTTAATGTCTATATTATAATTTTGTTCTTTACTAGATGACTTTAGGTAAGTATTGAAATTTGAACTGGAAGGAAGTTGTCCATTAGGGAACCACAGAAGGGATTCGTGATTAGTATTATTTTTTTTTGTTAGAATTCTGGGTTTCACAACCCGTTCAACAGTTTTTCTAAATGAAGAAGATGAAGGTTGAGAAGGGGTGGAATTTTTCGAATTTTTCGAAGTTACTTCAGAATAAGATGGAATGGATTTGTTAAACATTCTTGATGCTTCCGCATAAGAAATGCTCTTCTCGGCCATTGTGTGTTTGATATTGCGCTGCCTTGACAGCTCAGGGCAAGTTTTGCTGATGGACATGTGAATTCCGGAGCAGTTTAAACATTTATAATTTTCCTCAGTTTTATCGCAGGAATCGCCACTATGGGATGAACTGCACTTGAAGCAACGGGGTTCTGATCTGCAGAGGTTCTTTGTGTGTCCAAATCTACAGCACTTGTAGCACTGCACAGTTGGGAACACATAGAGCTCTACTGGTAGAGAGACGTTAAACATAGTAACATTTTGTGGAAGGTCTTTGCTGTCAAAGGTCAGGACAACGGATTGGGAGGGTCTCCATTCTACAGAGTTTCCCGTATTAAACCTGTAATTTAGACGACGCGCTTTTAAAACTTTTCCGAAACCTTGAGGAACAGTAATGTTCTCCAGGATGTCCTCTATCGACCAGTGCGGAGGGATCCCTTTTGTGACACCTAGCCTTGTAACCTGATATGTAGGTATAAAAACGTTGTACGAGTTTTTTTGGCAACATCAGATTTTACAAAGCTATTGGCCTCAGCCGCTGTCCTGAATTCAACAGAAAGACGGTTACGGCCAACAGATTTAACTCCATTCCAGACAGGATGGATTTTATTTTTAAACATAAAATGTCCAAAGTCCACATCATATAAATTTGTTTGTTTTTCATCCTTTGAAATTTTAGTCACGTGTGTTATGTAAGGAGGTCTATCCAGATTATTATATAAGCGTGACAAAGGAGTAGAGGGTACCAGTGGGGCGGCTGTAGTGAGTGTGGTGGAAGGGTTAGGTGGACTTGGGTTTGAGATCGAGGAAGAAGTGTACGGAATTGCATCCTGTAAAACAGAAGAATTATTTTGAAGGGAGTCGTTTTGCGTGGAGGGTATTTTACGATGTATCTGTTCAAAATCTGTTGCATTTCTATTATCTGCTGGTTTAGCCATTTTTCTTTTTTTGGACGTAATCGTTACGAAGTCCGAAGCCTCCGGAATATTAACAGCGATCATTTTTTTTCCAACACCCGAGGATTCAGATAGCAAACCACCGTCATCTGGGGGATCAGGTGGTTTTTCTTGGACCATTTTTCAACAAATCTAAATGACACAAAACAAAAAAAAACTTACCTTTACTGCTCCGAAGAACCAATTACACAACACAAATACTTACTTTGAAAACAAATATACAAGTTAAAACTATAATACACTAATTTACAATACTATTATAAAGCTATTATCTATTTAAAATGAATAATTTTGTAAAGAGGAATGAAATGACACTGGCACAGTTAGACGGTAGCCTTTGTTTTCTCACGGAGAAGATTACAAAATTTAAAAGTAAAAAAAAAGTCCACGGGGCAGTTTCAAACAACAGTTTCACAATGTTGTGACGTATGTCAAATATATTTTCTGAAATCTCTATAGGTAACATTGAAGATGTCCATAAATATACCAAACCACCTGAAGATGTCGATGCTCAATGCAGAATCGTTAAGCAGTTGAATTGCTCTGTAATGGCGCATTCTGAAAGGAAGAAGTTCTCGTTTTCGGAGCATAAAAAAGTGCGTGGGATTTCCCACGAGTATACGCGTGAGGGGGCATCCATTAATTACGTGAGCACAAACGGAGGAAGGGAGTCTAGTAAAATCTCACGTTATTTGAAAAAATATACGAATTGGCCCAAATTTATCTCACCGAGGGGGTGGAGGGGGGGGGGGGGTCTAGATTGGAAGAAAAACTGCTCACGTAATTAATGGATGCCCCCTTAGGGACATACAGGTTAATTTCTTTCAACATAGTTTAAAAAAATGTTTCCCCATAAATATTTTTCGGCGGGCTTCTAAGGTAAACAATGGATACAGGAATGGGTAGTATGTACCTATATTCCCTCATATATAGGTAACGCATAAACCTTTTTTGTACTCTTTCTATTTATGATATATTTTTATATAGGTATAGGAGGCATTTGGAAGGTTTCTTAACGGGCTGAAACCAGCTGAAATCAAGCTGAGAGGAGATTATCGCCCTAACAGAATTCGGATCACCACTCTTCTCCTATATATTGTATTCTACATCTACCAGATAAGTTTGGAGTGGTACCTATTATTCATTTTATATAAAAGTTAACACAACACGCAGTAGATAATATTGTCTGATCTTATCTTTGGGTAGCTAATTCCGCGATCGAATTTCAAAGATGTAATGGTGACAAGGCAAATTCCAATTGTGACAACGTTCGTGAAATCTTGGTGTCACTATTAATGTCTACATTTTATCAATAAATAATAGAGGCTTCCTAACAACAAACAATTCTAATAAAGCATGCGTTATTTTAAGTTGAATTCTTTGCGATTTATTTTTATTATCTTCTTTAGTTTTTATCATTTTTATTTTATTTTTTTTTTTATTTTTTTTTTTTTTTATTACATAAGATACATTATTTATACAGCAAAAATAACATATAAAATATAATATTTACATTTCAAAATAACCTTTTTTTATACAAATAAACTTCATAATAAATTTTCACTGATTTTTTAATTTTTTTTTTATATTTCTCTTCTATAGAAGCAGACGCTTGTGATAAGAAGAGGGACGAGTATCGGGATGAGAGAATATTTAAAATATATTAAAAAAAAAGTATTTTGTATCTTTTAATTTAATTGTGGTAGATACTTAAAAAAAAAACAAATTAACAAGTTATATAAGTTATGATGATAAATTTTATCAATTTGTTATTTTTACTTTAAATTGCTCTTCAATTGCTTTTAGTAGGCATTTATCGTCTTCGATTGTTCTTATTTTTTCAGGTAGACTATTGAAGTATTTTTTTCCTAGATATGTGTAATGATGTTGTGCAAATGAGGTGTTACATTTTTGTATTGGAAATATATGTTTTTGACGAGTGCGACTTTCAGTTAAAAAGCTATGATTTTGTTTTTCTTTTATTATTTTGATTATTATATTTTTTCGAACTAGATCATTAAATTTTAATACTTTAAATTCTTCAAAAATAAGGTGAGTTGGATAATCTCTTCGTTTTTTCAATATAATTTTTATAATTAGACGTTGCACAATTTCAACAGGGAGTAGATTTGTTTTGTATGCAGCTCCTTAGCTTACTACAGAGTATTGGAGATTTGACTGTACTAAAGCATGGTAGACTGATGTTAGATTTTCTAATGAGAGAAAGTTTCGGATTTTTAAAAATATGTAAATTAATTTCCTTATTTTGTTAACGGTAAGGTTGATTTGATCTTTCCAGTTCAAGTTTTTGTCTATTGTTATTCCTAAGTATTTAATTTTATTCGAAATTTTTAATGTGGAACAGTTTATTTAACAGTTATTTTTTTTGTGATCTTTAGAATTGTCATGTATAATTATATCAAAATTTACCGGAATGTCCTTTGATTTTATTGCAAATGGTATAACGTGAGTTTTTTCACTATTAAGAGATAGTAGATTTATATCAAACCAGTGTTTAAGTATGTTTATGTCTTCTGTTGCTTTTTGTTTTACTACTTGCCATGTGATTCCACTTTCAATAAGTACTGTATCGTCGGCATAAGAGGTTATACTACCATGAAGTGACTGTGAGAATATCCCGTTTACATATAAGATGAATAATATAGGACCCAGCACAGTACCTTGTGGAATTCCATATTCAGATGTCTCTTCGTCGCTATAAATGTTAAACACATTGAGGGCGATTTTTTAGGTAGCTTTTTATCCAATTTGCTACGTTTTCATTAATGTTCAAATTATCTAATTTTTTCATAAGTTTTTTATGGGATATGCTGTCAAACGCTTTTCTCAGATCTATAAAAATACCTATACATTTATTGCTCATTTCAAGGTTTTTATATATGCGTGATGTGACATTTGCAATCGCGTCTTGTGTGCTGCGCGCTTTTCGGAATCCGTATTGATGTCGAATGATCGGTCTTATATGGTTTTATAAACACAACACATCATGTTATTTTCTTGATGTCAGATTGTGCATGACTTCTATCCGAAAAAAACCCATCTATCTAAGTATACAGCCGAATAACCAAGGTTCGTAAAAAATGCGTTTAACAAGGTTAGCTCATCGAGGAAGTAGTGCGGTGATGGACTTAAAATTCATGACGTAGTTTGAAGTCCATGTTCCACTGGGAGATTTGAATTAATTTCAATACAAGTGGCAATGTTTTACTTCAAGCTAAACGCATTTCTACTTTTTGAAGTAAAACTTCTTTACACACGCTTGACTTGGGGAGTAAGCTGGTGAATGAGTGACGAGAGCGTTACGAAAAGTGTGGTCGGGCGAGGCGAACGGAAGTTGAGAGGGAGATGTAAGTTAGTGAAGATAGAAAGAGAGAGTTACGTTTCGTATATTACTGTAGGGGCAAGAGACAGAGGTGCGAGCACACATTTTATTTCTCTCTTTCTCTCATAGCCAGTTACGTTTCGTATATCTAAGACATTGTCTTAGATATACGAAGCCAGCGCCCTTGAGGTGATTTTTCACAAAAACGGCGCTTTATAAATCAGCCAAGTATTAAGTATTATTGTCTGTATCGCACTGTAGGAGCAAGAGAGAGCAGTGCGCGCGCACATTTTATTTCTCTCTTCATTTATAAGTTAGGTAGTGAAGTTTTACTTCAGTCGTGAGGTCTAAAGTACACCCCCTTTTTTAACATTAACTCCACACAGGAGACCCTGAGGAAAATAATTTCCCTCAGGGTCTATGTCATCTGAGATGCTGTGTGGAGCGTCTTTTTGAGGAGAGGAAGGAATGAATATTGGTCTTGAAGAGACCCATGTTGTAGGAAGGAGGAAACACAGAGGCCGGCAAATCGTTCCACAGCCGAGCTCTTGAACACAAGAACAAGTCGAAGAAGCGACCCGTTCTCATGTAACAAATGTCAACCGTGTACATATGTTGGGCTAACAGGTTGTACTAACCTTGCCTAACAACAACAAAATGAAAAATGCATAAATATATTAAAAACCTTGTTTATTTATAGATAGATAAAAATACTGCTAACTAGATAACATAAAATGATTAGTTTTTAAATGTTATATTATTATGTACACAGTTATTTTGTATAAGTTTTCATTCAAATTTATATGTACGAAAACGTTTAAAAAATATTTTAAATATCCGTAAAAAATATTAGCTTTCGGAAAAATTGTTGCACATTTACAAAGGCGTAACGTCACCCTTTTTTGTTCTGTGCTATGCTATTTTTACAAAAAAAATGCTATTGAAATTTCTTTCAAAAAATTAATAACAATTTTACAAATTATATCATTAGATACCTTCTACTAGACTTCTCATACATTATTTCAATTTTTGGTCACCCTCCTTTGATTTTGATCCGAAACTGAATTAGTTTGAGGTGTTTTTAACTCCATCATACGTATTTGATGCTCACCAGATCGATGACCAACACCGTTGTTTTTTGGCATTTGAACGGTTATAAATACACGCTGATTCTGACCTGTTTGAACTTTAATCGAACTGCGATCAGCTGACACAACCAAAAAATTGTTGATCAGCATGACAGTCGATCCAAGGCTGATCTCAATTCGATCAGAAGTTAAAATGGCCCGAATGCGGCCTTTTTAACGTCATATATATTTTTTAAATGGCGTTGATCGTTGATTTGATGGTCATCAAATGTGATGGAGTTTGGAACACTTGAATTACAAACACTTAAACTACTAAAAAAGGGTAATGATGGCTTAAAAAGAGGTGTGGGGTCCCTTTATTCTTTGGCGGGTAGCCACCAATTGCGTCAGAGTGATTTTGACCTGGCTCTTGTAACCAGTCTGGACATAGGCCGCCTGATGGTCATGGCACTTTGAGTATTTCGCAGCAAAGAGTCGGGCTTGGGGCCACTCTCGGCCCTGCGAGCAGGCAGGGCTATTGGTCTGTGGAGATAGTAAGCCGTTGAACCTATCTCCGTGTGAGTCCAGGGACTTGTAGCTATCCTGGAAATAAAGTCAACCAATTCATTTTATTTCCATTAGAAAGGAGCTTCAATTCTAATCAGAGTTTTTAATACTTTTTAATACAGAGTATTTATCGAAAGCAAAGATATTGATATATAAGAAGAGATATGCTATGATGGCCGCCCGAATGTCGGCAGACTACAGTAAAATGGTCGTAGTTTAAAACTTAATTTAGTTGAATTTGATTTTTTGCAGTAATGCCAACTTGAGTACAACTCTACGTTATGGTCTCCCTTTTTCAATATTCATTCAGACAACATTGAAACGATTCAACCGAAGTTTCTAAGGTTTATAAACCATAAAATGCATATTCCTATACAAAACATTGATTATAATTACCTGCTAGATAAAATTTCTCTATTGAAACTTACAGAAAGAAGAAAAAGCGCAGATTTCATATTATTACATGAAATACAGCATTACAAAATTGACTGTCCTGAATTTCTTCAATTTATCAATATCCATGTTCCCAAAAAATCATGCCGACATTTATTACCATTTTACTTCAATAACACCAGGGCACTCACTAGCTTATCAAAATTCTCCGATTCCGAGACTCCACAGTCTCGGAAATAAATATTCTGATCTGGGCGATATATTTCACCTTAAAACTAATCAGTATGCATGTTGTATATTCTATCACTTTTATTCTTCTAGACACAAATAGACCTATGTACCTGCCAAATAACTTACCTAGCTAAGAAAAGCCCACTAGGGCGTGTAATAAATTAATAAGTATTGGTTAACAATATCGGCGACACCAAGAAACACAGTTCCACCAAGTAAAAACTGCCGATAGCACATCTCTTATATATATTTAAATATTTTTGATCGGAAGTGACCCATAGGCGGCCCCTAGACAATCAATTATATTGAGCAATATTACGAATCGTGCAATATTATTGACCGTTTGGGGTTAATATTGAAGATTGCGCAATGATTGAACAAAAATTTGAGCGAGTTTAATTTTTTTTGTACCATATTTTTTTATTGCAGTGTAGGGTTAGTATTGCGCAATATTTACTCGAAAATACTAAAATAAAATACTCTAAAACATTGCGCAATATAATTGATCAATATTTTTTTATTATTTATTGTGCAATATATTTATCGTTTGGATTTTAAGCGCTTTTCAATCTTATTGAAGAATAAAATATATTGTACAATGTTATTGTAGCGTCTAGGGGCCGCCGTATGTTTTCTGTATCTATTTGTAAATAGGTAGTAAAATTAGATAGAGCCTAAGAATTATTAATAAATTGTACATCGCCCTTGACGTGATTTTTCACAAAAACGGCGCTCTACAAATTATCCAATTATTATTTTGGTATTTATGAAAATTTATTATTGGTGTTTATGAAAATAGTATATATAATTATTTTAAAAAAAAACATTAGAGGGTAACTTAGTAAGACATTTAAAATCTTCTTTGATGCTTAATATGTAAAGAAGATATTGAAAAGTAATATTAGAATTATTTTGAAGACTTTTATAAAAAAAAATATCTTTAAAACTTCGTAGGTTCTGAATTGTGGGCATTCTGGTTTCGCAACTCGCAAGCACGTGCAGTGTGTTTTTGATGTGAATTTAGTATTTTATCAATCCCGCAAATCCCGCACATGAAAATAGTGCTGTAATCCCGCGGGACTGCGGGATTGCGGAGTTGCAAACCCTAGTTTTCAAGACAAGAATAATGTTAGCGAATAACTGATTCGCAAACCAATCAATTTTATATTTTTACATGTAGCAAGATTCTGGCCCAAAATTTCAGCATCGCGATTTTAAGGGAGATGTTTACGGTCGTCATGATGCTATCTTCTACAATCCCCGAGATAAGCCGACTGATACCCAATGATCTGATAACATCACTAAAAACATTGGAATTCCGACCCTATGTATTGCAGTAGGTATGCACCTAATCAGTCATTGAAAAGACATTCTACGAAATACTACGACGCTTATACAGAAATAGGCATCTCTAACGCTGACGAATTACCCCTGCATACCTACACACCAGAGTACCTAGCACGGTCGATCGATAAAGGTTTTATCGATGGTGACGGTAATCCGAGCACGACTAAACGAGGAAAACTTAGTCTTTGTGAAATGAGGTTTGTACGTTAGCGGCCTGCAGTCGTCGCGTCGCGTCGTCGAGACTGAAAAAAAATAAAACCTTTAATAATAATAATAATAATAATTGGATAATTTATAGAGCGCCGTTTTTGTGAAAAATCACCTCAAGGGCGCTGTACAATTTATTCATAATTCTTAGGTTCTATCTAATTTTAATATTTACAAATGGATACATAAACATACTTACCTGCAGGTCACTTCCGATAAACACTTTAATTAGAAAGTTTGTGCTTGGAGAAGATACGGCTTTGCTCGCGGAGGACATTATATTTAATTTATATTTAAAACACTGGACATTGCATGATTTTACATTTGCTACCCCCATCACTATAAGCATTAAATTTTAAAAGATTAGTGGCAAAAGTGGAGTTGATAATATCAAAATATGTATTTTAAAAGACTGGAGTATTTAGGACTCTTTAGGGCTGGAGAATGTTACTAAAATGACCTTTAAAAACGCTTACAAATAGTTAGTTTTTGCTTCATTTTACGGTGCTCCAGATTTCATGTCCGGGTTGAATCTTTCCCAAATGAAAGACTAAACCCTTCCACACACTTTTCCACAAATGAATATCTAGTAAATTAACGCAATGTAATTGCACTATATAAGAATAAAACAATACAAGAACAATACGTCAATCCACCAGAAACATAATGGGAAAATATTTCACCGACTCCAGATATTTTCATATCAGAGGGTTCGGCTCTGATGAAATCCTAACAGGTCCGATAAATCCTACTGATCCCTCAATATAAATATTTAAAAAATCTTTCGTAATCCTACATGTATTTAAAATGACCGACTTTTGCATTTTTATGTACAAATTTTTTGACAAATCTAATACGCCTAAATTTTGAATGAGAGAGCTAGGTATAATGCCAGTAGCCGAAATAACAAATGGTAATATTTTTATAGTCTGAGAATGCCAAATTCTTTTAATTTCATTTCCTAAATCTGTATATTTTCTTATTTTTTCAGAAACAGTTTTCTGAATATTACAAGAATTTGGAATAGCGACATCAATGATATAAGTTATTTTCTTAATTTTGTCATGTAAAACTATATCGGGTCTATTATGACTAATTGTTCTGTCTGTCAGAATAGTTTTATCATAATAAATTTTATAAAATTCATTTTCTAAAAATGAATTTGGTTCATATTCATAATATGGTAAATTACGGCAGTCAATCAAGTTATGTTTAATTACCAAACTTTGGTGAATTATTTTTAAAACTTGATTGTGCCTAAATGTATACTCGGACGGCGCTAATACAGAACATCCCGATATAATATGTTCTATAGTTTCCGGAAAAGCCAAACATTTTCTACATAAATCATCAATTTGATTTGCATCTTTGATGATATGCTTCCTATAATTTTTAGTATTAATGACTCTATCTTGTATGGCAAGCATAAAGCCTTCTATTTCTGCGCTCAACTCTCCAATACTCAACCATTTGTTTGACGAAAATTTGTCAACATATGTTTGGTTGAGATAATTGAAGTGTTTTGCGTGAAGAATTTTATTTGACCAGGAATCTAATAATTCCTGGTTGGTATTTATAAGAATGCTGGCATTCTCGTCGTATAAATTTAATGGTGAAATATTTCTATCTGCCTTGCATATTATTTTGTGCATTTCTGAACTATCAGCTTTCCTATGGAAAAAATTTCTTAGCATTTCTACCTGATTATGTTTTAAAGATGTTATTTTGACTATACCTCTACCTCCTAAATTTCTGGGTAAATTAATACGTTCTATAGCTGAATTTGGATGATGGCAATGAAATTTAGTTAATGTAGTTCTAATTAATCGTTCTAAGCTATCTAAATCTGTATTAGACCATTTAATTATGCCAAATGAGTAAGTTAATAGAGGTATTGCCCAAGTATTTATCGCCTTTACTAAATTTTTAGCAGATAGATTGCATTTCAAAATTTTTCTGATCCTAGTTTTAAATTTAATCCTAATATCATTTTTAATACTAGTATGATCTAATCTATTTGATTGCGGATATCCTAAATATTTATAAACCTCACCCCCTTTCATACTTTCAATTTTGAAATTTCTAAATATACCCTCGTCTCCATCTACAATTTTACCTTTCTCTATATGGATCGTTCTACATTTATCTAAACCAAAAGTCATTTTAATATCATCTGAAAAAATTTTAACTACTTTAATCATTTTCTCTAAATTTGGTTCAGAATTTGAATATAATTTTAAATCATCCATAAATAATAAATGAGAAATTATATTTCTCTCTTTAGTATTACCTTTAATTTTTATTCCAAACTTGCTTTTAATTAACATTTTAGATAGAGGATTTAATGCTAAGCAAAACCAAAGAGGACTCAATGAGTCTCCTTGAAAAATCCCTCTTTTTATTGAAATGCCCGGTACTATAATTTTCTTATCTTTCAAATTCAAAAGCAAATCGGTATTCCAAAATGCCATAATTTTTTCCAAAAAGCTAATAATAATTGGGTTAATTTTGTATATATTTAAAACTTTTATCAGCCACGAGTGCGGGACACTATCATAAGCTTTTTGGTAATCTATATAACAAATATGTAAATTACGTTTTTGGGTTTGAATCTGTTTTAGAATTACAGAATCAATAACTAATTGTTCTTTTCATCCCATATGTTTTCTGCGACAACCTTTTTGTTGTTCAGATAAAACATTTTTTTCATCTAAATGAGTGTATATTAAATCTGTCAAGCAAGAGGTTAAAATTTTATATATTGTCGGTAAACATGTAATGGGTCTATACTGAGAGGGATTATTAATATGTTCGCTTTTAGGCAACATATAAGTAATGCCCTTAGTTAGAAAATTTGGAAAATTTTGAGGTTCTCTGACCAATTTTGAAAGATTTTTTGCCAAAAGGGGATGTAAAGTAGTCAGACGTTTATACCAAAAATTATGTATCCAATCGCAACCCGTGGCTTTCCAATTATGAGTATTTTTTATAATTTTGGCTAACAATTCAACCGATATATCAGAAAAACTCATTTGTTCAATGTCTGAACAATTGAGTTCTTCATTTTCTATCCACGGACCTGATTCATTATGTTTTATATCTTTACTCCAAATATTTGTCCAAAAATCGCGCATATCTGATTCAGATGGCAACGGATTATTATTATTAGAAATAATATTTTGTTTATCGTCAAGTTTGGAATAAAATATTTTCTCATTTTTCTGAAATAATCTATTATTATTTTTTTTATTATACGTATAATTATATCTTTTTAATCTACTAGCTTTTACACCTAATTTTTGTTTTAACAAATCTAATAAATCATTGATTATATTTTCATTATTATTACTACCAATGCTATAACCAAATTTTCTCCCAATTACATCTACATGTCTCAAAATATTCCTACTTCTATTTCCATTTTTATACTCTATTACTCTAGCTATGCTACTTCTTAAAAATACTACATCATTTTCTAATCTACTCTGCCATTCTGGTTTTCTATAATTATATGATCTATCATCAGAAGACGTTAATTTAACTCCTAACTTGTTACATATAGTGATAGCACTAGCATACACTATTGTATGAAGATCTAAAAAACTAATGTCATCAAATATTATTTTTGGTAAAATTATATTATTTAATTCAGAAATTAATTTAGATAATTTCTTTGACGTATGTAATTTTGGTAATTTTGGTCTAACTGTGGGCTCTATATCTATATATCTATTTATATTATTATGAAGTAAGTTAGCTAATTCTATAGTAATGGGAAGAACATTGTGGTGCCTATGGCAGCACTAGTGTAAATAAATAGATCACCAAGGAAACTATAAATAAAGATATCACCATGGAAACGAAAAATAACAAGGAGTACAAATAAAATCTGGGTATAGTTAGATGACTGTAAAAATAAATAAAGCTGTATTAATGTAAATGGAATGCAAATAAATAGTGTGACTGACAATCGTGTTGTTTTTTATTAGTTTGTGAACCCAGAATGTTATTAAAAACGTAACAATTGGTGTCAGGTGTGGGGTTTAAAAAAAAAAACAAACTACAACAGTGAGAATTCGGATCAGGATAATAAATTGTTTAACATTATACGGTGACAAGAAAAATGGCAACCAAGAAGAACAGATTGATGGACTTAAAGGTAATGGAATTAAAGCGGGAACTTGAGGAACGTGACCTGGAGACAACGGGGACGAAGAGTATACTGCAACAACGGCTACGGGTGGCTCTCGCGAACACTGGTGAAGATCCAGAGAGTTTTTCTTTCGAAACGACTGGCGGAATGGATGACCTCTGTCGACATATCGACACCAAACTGGAAGCAACCTCCCAAAGCATCAGTGACATGAGGACGCGGCTGGAAGGGAAGCTAGACAACATTTCTCGCTGCTTCAATGAGAAAATAGTCGACATGGAAGAACGCATCCGGAGAATAGAGGAGCGACTCCACGCGACTGGTGGTGAGAGCACCGTCATGGATGTAAAGAATTTATCAAGGCCCCCAAACTCTAACGTCGAGGAAAGGATGGTC
Source organism: Limnephilus lunatus (assembly GCA_917563855.2). NCBI lineage: Eukaryota > Metazoa > Arthropoda > Insecta > Trichoptera > Limnephilidae > Limnephilus > Limnephilus lunatus. The sequence goes on from OU830599.1 coordinate 6,219,664, forward strand.
CTGACCCAGTTGAGAAACGACCTACCCACCTTCGACGGAAAATCTTCCTGGGAGGAATACCTGACGCTCTTTGAGACCGCGGCCATGATAAATGAATGGCCAGGTATCAAGAAGGCGTCGATGCTGTGCCTGTCGCTGCGGGGAGATGCAGTAAGGGTATTGCAAACTATTCCGCTGACAGAGCGCCAGGACTATGAGCAGTTGACGCAATGTCTGGAAATGCGGTTCGGTCATCGTCACATGGAGCAGATCTACCGCTCGCAATTGAAGAACCGCTTCCAAAAGCCGAATGAGACGTTGCAAGAATTCGAAGCTGACATCGTCCGCCTGGTTAGAGGCGCCTACCCAACAGTGACTGACGATGTCTACGAGAGTCTGGCCATCGACAGATTCTTGGATGGACTGCGGGAGGGTGAAACGCAGCAGGCCGTCAAGTTGGCACGTCCGAAGATGCTGAGAGAGGCGTTGACGCAAGCTCTGGAGTTCGAGGCAGTGAAGCAGTCCGTGAGAAGCCAAGCTCGGGTACGTGCTCTGGAGACCACGGGGGAAGAATTGCAACCATCCATGGAGGAATTAGTGAAGCGTGTCCTGGAGGCTTTGAAGGTACAGAAAAGGGAGATACGCTGCTGGAACTGTGGTCAGACAGGACACCTTCGTAATAAATGCCCAAAACCAAGGAGACAAACCTCGGAAAACTAAAAAGGGTTGATGGGAAGGGGCAACCATCGATCCGTACTACCGAGGCCCTTGAAACATCCGTAACTATGGCGACACTTGGAGGGGGATCTAACGGAATTTACATAGAGGGTCTGGTGGATGGAAAAAGTCGCAAACTGTTGTTGGACACAGGAGCAACTGCATCGATCATAAGACCAAATATTGCTGCCTCCGAGGCAAGGATCGTGTCGTCACGATGGAAACTACGTACGGCAACAGGGGAGTTGGCGTGCGTTCACGGGGAGACAGCCGCCCTTTTCGAAATTGGCAACACCACCTTCAAGCATCAGGTTCTAGTCGCTGACATAGAGGAAGAAGTGATCTTCGGGATGGACCTGCTGTCGAAATTGGGCTGTAAGCTGGACCTGAGAGAAGGAGTCATATGGATCAACAACGAGGAAGTGGTACTGCAGAAGGGGGGTGGCGAAACGGTGTCTGTGATCCTTAGTGCGGATACTCTGCTACCCCAGTGCAGTGAGACACTGATTACCGCGTGTCTAGATACATGGAGTCCACCGGGGCAAACTGTTATCTTGGAACCCGAGAGGGACGGTGCGGGACTCGGACAAGGAATTTTGGTCGGTAAGGCGCTAATCCGCACCCGTGAAGAAATACCCATCAGGGTAATGAATGTCAATGACTACCCGGTAACCCTGAAGAAAGGCACTCGGTTAGGGCATGGTTCACCTGTTTTGGCGGTTGTTCGGCAAGTTAACAACATGACCGTGACATCGAATAAGCTTCCAGACCAGCTAAAAGATCTCGTTGAACGGGCCAGTAGGGGACTTCCTGCCAGACAACGGAACGCTGTCGAAACGCTGATCAGCAAATATCAGAATGTCTTCGAAGGCTCGAACGGGTTGTTAGGAAGGACCGACGTCGTACAGCATCGCATAAGAACAGGGAACGCGGACCCTATCCGACAAGTCCCTAGGCGATTACCATTTGCGAGACGTGACGAAGCTGAACAGATAATCCGGGACATGGAGAAAGGGAAGATAATTGAGCCATCAAACAGCCCATGGGTTTCACCAGTGGTACTGGTGAGGAAGAAGGATGGGACCACACGTTTTTGTGTGGATTACCGACGACTCAACGATGTGACCAAGAAGGATAGCTACCCTTTACCCCGGATCGATGACACGTTGGACACCTTGGGAGGCTGTCAAGTATTTTCTACTCTGGATTTGAAGAGCGGGTATTGGCAAGTGGAGTTGGACCCAAGAGACAAGGAGAAGACGGCTTTTTCTACCGGGATGGGACTCTGGCAGTTCACAGTGATGCCATTTGGACTTTGTAATGCTCCTGCTACGTTTGAGCGGCTGATGGAACATATACTAAGAGGGCTATCCTGGGAAACATGCCTGGTCTATCTGGATGACATCATCATCCTTGGCAAAACCTTTGAGGAACACCTGAAGAACTTGGAACAGGTGTTCCTGCGTTTGCAGTGCGCCCACTTGAGACTTAATCCCAAGAAGTGCAACCTTTTTCAAGAACAGGTCAATTATCTCGGTCATGTGGTATCCGAAAGGGGAGTCTCAGTCGACCCAGAAAAAATCCGTGCCGTCAATGAATGGCCAGTACCGAAGGACAAGCACGATTTGAGAAGCTTCCTTGGCCTCTGCACTTACTACCGACGGTTCGTCTATGGGTTTGCAGATATTGCCAAACCATTGACAAGGCTCACCGAAGAGAAAAATTGTTTTGCCTGGGACTCTCACTGCCAACAGGCGTTCGAAAACTTGAAGCAGAAGTTAACCGATGCCCCTATCTTGAGCTATCCCAAACCAGAAGGGAAGTTTATATTGGATACAGACGCCAGCAACGTGGGTATGGGAGGCGTTCTGTCGCAAGTCCAGGAAGGGGAGGAGAAAGTCATCGGGTACTTCAGCAAGGTACTGTCTAGACCTGAGCGCAACTATTGCGTGACGCGAAGGGAATTACTGGCAGTTGTTAAGTCGGTGGAGCATTTTCACAAGTACCTTTACGGGAGGAATTTCCTGCTGAGGACAGATCATGCGGCGCTCAAATGGCTCTTGCACTTCAAAAATCCCGAGGGACAGGTGGCGAGATGGATTGAACGGTTGCAGGAATATGATTATGAATCCGAACATCGAGCTGGAGTTCTCCACCGGAACGCAGACGCTCTATCCAGGAGACCTTGCGCGGAGGATTGCATCCACTGCTGGCGGATGGAGGAGAAGTCAGCAGTAGTGTGTAGAACAGGAGTCATGGATGAGGATTGGGAACCTGCAGAAATCGGGAAGGACCAAGAGGCTGACCCCGAACTGAAATATCTGGTGGAGTGGAAGAAGGCGATACAGCGGCCAACTTGGGAGAACGTCGCTTCTTCTTCTCCAAACGTCAAATCATACTGGGCTCAGTGGGATTCCATTGAATTGGAAAATGGGGTTCTTAGAAGGGCATTGGAAACGCAGGATGGAGAACCACGTAAGTTACAGATGCTGGTTCCAAGGAAACGCATTCCCGAAATCCTTCGGTTGTTGCACGATGGAACCTCCGGTGGGCATTTGGGAGTCAAGAAGACCCTAGAAAAGGTCCGGGAACGCTTCTACTGGGTGAACTGCAAAAGAGATGTCAAGGATTGGTGCAGAAAGTGCGTGACTTGCGCCACGGCCAATGGACCGTACAAGAGGAAAAGAGCACCGATGCGACAGTACAACGTAGGTAGCCCGTTCGAGAGAATCGCTGTGGATATAGCTGGACCGTTCCCTACAACCGAAAACCGGAACAAGTATATCCTGGTCGCTATCGACTATTTCAGCAAGTGGGTTGAAGCCTATGCACTGCCCAACCAGGAAGCAGTTACCGTAGCGGAGGCATTGGTCACGGAGCTAGTCAGTCGATTTGGTGTGCCTCTGGAGCTACATTCGGACCAAGGACGTAATTTCGAATCTGCAGTGTTCCAGAAAATGTGCGAGATCCTGGGAATTAGGAAGACGAGGACTACAGCACTGCACCCGCAGTCTGATAGAATGGTTGAAAGAATGAACCGTACAATCGGCAGACATCTGGCGAAGGTTGTCTCGGATCACCAAAGAGACTGGGACCGACACCTGCCCTTGTTCCTGTTGGCTTACCGATCGGCGGTTCATGAAACTACGGGGCAGACGCCTGGAAGTGTGCTCTTTGGACGAGAGTTACGACTGCCCTGTGACCTGAAGTTCGGATGTAAACCGAAAGAAGACGTAGCTGGTGAGGACTACGTGTCAGACCTTCGTAGGCGTCTGGATGATGCCCACGACCGGGTCCGTGTGAATATCGAGGCTGCTAGTGACCGGATGAAGGAACATTATGATGTCAAGGCAGAGAAGGGGGGCTATCAATCTGGCGAACTAGTCTGGCTCTTCGACCCCCGTAGGCGCCAAGGTTTCTCCCCAAAACTCCAACGGTCTTGGGATGGTCCCTATGAGGTGCTGAAGCGGATCAACGATGTGGTCTACAGGATAAGGAAGAGGCCCAACGGGAAACCACGGATCGTCCACTTCAACCGGCTTGCTCCCTTCCTGGGTGACAATCAGGATGATCCGGAACAGCATGTCCGAGTCTGCAAGGTCCCTGAGGAGGAAATTACCTTCGAACAATTCATGTCCCAGGCTAGCGAGGGGCACAAGACCCGACATGGAGTGACACAAGAAATAGCGCAGGACCTGTTCGGGCTTTCAAAGGAGCATGCTCTGGCCTTCTGCGTGACACACGACTTCGACATGTCACGGGGAATTTCAAGGGTTTTGCAGCATAAGTTTCTAGTGAAACAGGAGTTGGAGCGGCAAGCACCAGCTATCGGAGAGGTGGCGCAACTCAACAGGGAAGGACCACCAATCTTCTGCTTGGTGACCAGGGAGACAACCCAAGTTACGCCGGAGTACCGAACCATTTGGGACTGTCTGATGGTTTTGAGGGACCGCTTGTTACAGTCTGATATCAACCGGATAGGGATCCCGAAGCTCGGTGGCCGTGGGATTGGGCTGGACTGGAGGATCTTGCGGAGCATGTTCGAAGAGATCTTCCGATACACTGGCATATTGGTTCTGGTATGCTGTTACCACAAAGGGTCAGAAGCAAGTGATGGTAAAACTGTAGCTTGTCATTTCTTTGCATCGGCTCGATGCAATCGAGGACTAGATTGCCGATACCTTCATGAAGAGAATTCGGGGCCTGTTCCGGGACGAAACAGCCCTAAGGAGGGGGCAATGTAATGGGAAGAACATTGTGGTGCCTATGGCAGCACTAGTGTAAATAAATAGATCACCAAGGAAACTATAAATAAAGATATCACCATGGAAACGAAAAATAACAAGGAGTACAAATAAAATCTGGGTATAGTTAGATGACTGTAAAAATAAATAAAGCTGTATTAATGTAAATGGAATGCAAATAAATAGTGTGACTGACAATCGTGTTGTTTTTTATTAGTTTGTGAACCCAGAATGTTATTAAAAACGTAACAATATTTTCATCTAGTAAGTTTAAATTTGCAATGTTGATTTCCCTAAGATTATAAATAACGTCTAAGTTATTTGAGTCTACTGTAATATCATTGGATTCTTCGACTAGAATATTATCTGAACTATCTACGTTCAATGTATCTGATATAACATTACTACTCGTATTAACTTGCTCTAAATTATTTTCTAATTGCAATCTATCTGCTACTTCCTTTTTTATCTGATCTAATGTTACTACAGGAATTAAATTATTTTTGAAAATTGCCCTCTTTTGGTCTGCTAATCTTTGTTCGTTTACTTGGGCAATCGGATAATTTTGTGAGAAAATTAAATGTAATTTTTTCCTATACAATAACATATCTGTTTCTAATTTAGTTACATAAAAATATGAACGAACGATGAACATGTTGACATCGTTCGTCCATTTCATACGCTGCCTAGGAATACCTGCTTTTGTTTTTGGTGGTCTTAGACTATCATTGTTCATCTGTGTAGATGACATAACAGACCGCTCTTCATTTCGGTTGGTTGTAAATGACATATTATCAATTTACAAAACAACACGAAAATGATTATTATTATTAGTTCCTACATTCCAGTAACCAAGCAACTATCGTTACCTAGTAATATCATTTGTTAATTGTCAATTGTCAACAAATAATTTTCAAAATGCCCAAATAAAATATTTTAATTTAAACCTTTTACCTTTCAACGTTACAAATCTATAATATATTATATTTTAGAATACTACTATCAAAATAAAATATATGTAATTAAATTTACCTTTAAAATATATTACAAATTAATCTCAAATATTATTGTTTACCTTGGTTACTGGAGCCTTCACAAAAGAGATTTTTTATATCCTATTTATTTATCTAAATAACCTATGGTTTACTGGCAGTTTATTTATTACGTAATCTAATATACTTATTTTCAAATATTTATATTTTTTGGGATCAAAACTAATTATTTTCTATCTGATATAATGAAAAATCAGAGAGATAATGAAATGCAAATGTCTCTATAGCGTTGCTAAGCACCGATTTTTTTAAATTTTTATTATTATTATTATTATTATTTTTTTCTTTTTCTTCACATTTTTAGGTTAGTTATTTACAGTGTCGCGGGCATTGAATGTGAAGGTGAAAGAATTTGAGTTTATGGATACGACTGCGACTGTCTGAAAAGGTGGGTTTTAAGTTTAGCTCTAAATTCTGCCGAGTCTGTGATAGTTCTTAAGTCATATGGCAGTGCATTCCAGGCTTTAGGTCCCGACACTCCGAAAGCGCGCTCACCGAACTTAGTATCTGGTGTGCGCTTTGGTTCCTTTAACCTTCCAACAGCTGATGACGCTGCTGACCTTAGGGTTGACTGTCGAGAATTGGAATTTTCTGGAATACACAATTCCGATAAGTATGCCGGAGCCATTCCGTTAAGGGACTTAAATACCATCCAGCAGAGCTTGAACTGGATTCTTTCAGGACATTTGAGCCAGTGAAGATTTTTGAGATGCTCTGAAATATGGGAATATTTAGATACGCCGGTGATAAGTCTTGCCGCAGCGTTGAAAACGGATTGTAATTTGTTGATTTGATATTTTGGAAGACTTGCATATATTCCGTTGCAATAATCTAAACGTGAAACAACATACGAATTGACTAGTAATTTAGTCGCTTCTGTTGGTAGATTTCTCCTTACTGCTTTAATTTGCCTTAATTGAAAGAACCCCGTGCTTACGGTTCTGTTCACTTGAGTTTTAAGGGAAAAACCAGCGTCCAGATTGACACCCAGTAGTTTTATACACGTCTTTGGAGTGATGTCACTTCCTGAAATGGTTATTGGGGAGTTATCAATGTTATGCTGACGTCTGCTTGTGGCGGTCCAGAGAAACTCAGTCTTTGACGGATTTAGTTTCAATCTATTTGAGGTCATCCAGCGGGTAATTGCTTCTAGACACTCAATTATGCGAGTTTTTAGACTGTCTACTTCCTCTGGTAAGCAGTAAAAGTAAACTTGTTGGTCATCAGCGTAGCAGTGAGATAGAAGGCCAAATGATTCGATTATTTTAGCGACATCATTTGTGAAGAGGATGAAAAGAAGTGGGCCCAGAACAGACCCCTGGGGTACTCCAGATGAAAGGGTTGCATATTTTGATTGGTTTTTCCCTACCTTTACGGCTTGTAAACGGTTGCCCAGGTACGATGTTAGCCAGGTTTTAACGCCGCCGTTTAAACCAAAGGATTCTTCTAATCGTTTAATAATAAAATCATGGTCTATCGTGTCAAAAGCGGCACTCATGTCCAAGACTGAAAGGAGTGCCAATTTTCCCGACTCGATAGCAAGAGTTATGTCTGACAGAACACGCAGTAATCCAGTTTCCGTTGAATGAAACCTTATATATGCAGATTGGTATTTAGTTAGCAATTCATTTGAGTTTAAGTGACAGATTATCTGTGAAGCAGTGATTTTTTCTAAGATTTTGGAAATAAATGGAAGATTTGAAACGGGTCGGTAGTTTGAGAGATCTTCAGCGTCCAATTGCGGTTTTTTTTATTAGTGGAGTTACAACAGCTGATTTAAGGGGTTTTGGGAAATCACCCATGCTGAGTGACTTATTGAAAAGATGAACTAGAAAGGGAGCTATTTCCTTGCAACACTTCTTCAGTAACCACGTTGGAATAGGATCGAGTGAACACTGCTTGTTCGGTGAAGTAAGTATTAACTTCGTTACTTCCTCGATGGTTGTAGGTTTGAAGGCAGAAAAGGTTCCGCTATTGCTTTTAGTAAACGATGGTGGTGGGGCGGAGGCTGTTAGGGCACGTATTGATTTGATTTTGTCAAGAAAAAATTTGGAAAAAATTTCCGGAGCTATGTCGGTTGTATTTTGTGCACGTACATCGGCAACGACTGTCTTAATAGAGTTCCACAGACTTCGCGGATTTTGACGCTCTGAATTGATCCTACTTGTCCAATATTCAGATTTTTTCGAGCGAATTAGTAACGAGTACTCTTTTTGAGCCCGTATCCAATCGTCCCGTGAAGTAACGCCCGAGTGTCTGTAGGACCTCTCCAATTTACGCATTGATCTCTTCTGGCTCCGACATTCTTCGTCAAACCAGTCATCAGAATTTCGCTGTCGCCGAGTTTTTGTAGAAGTTGGTGCATATTTATTTAGAAGAGTTGAAAGAAAAGTGTTGTAATATTCTGCCAGTTTGGTGGTTGATTCTGTTTCCAAAACGCTTTGTGTACAAAGTAGAGATTTTTTTAGTTCAGACAGGAACTCATCAAAGTTAAAGTTACGCCATGCTCTTGACGTAATAGTTACGTATGGGATTTTCGGAGGGTTAAAGTCGATTTCAGTGCGAATTAGCCTATGATCTGATAGCCCTACAGCCAGGCTAGCCGCTACAAGCGGCGGGCCGCTCGACTTTAAAACAAAAATATCCAAAGTTCCGCCTGCATCGTGAGTTGGAGCACTAACCCATTGATGGCATCCAAAGCAGTCTAATAAATCGCAAAATTTAATTGTGTTGGGTGAATCCGGACGCTCTAGGTGTATGTTAATATCGCCTGTTATAAAAATAGTATCAGAAAGTCCTACAACTCGCTCGAGAAATCACGACAGTTCCCTGAAAAAGTCCGAGGTAATTTGCTTCGAGCCTGGTCGGTACAGGGTGCATAAAATGAATGATGCTCCTGCTGACGAAACTTGGCATCCCAGGTACTCAAAAGTTACGTACGTACCTATTGACACCTTTGTCAAACGTAAGCCCTGGCGAGCTAAGATCGCTATTCCTCCGTGATTTACGCTAGAGATGCTATCATCCCCAGAAGTTGTGGCTTTAGGTCGGGCTTCTTCTAGTACCGCGTACCCTAGAGCTCGAAGTCTCTTTATCGAAAAAGAGTCGCCATTTTCATGCCAAGTCTCCGTTATGGCCAGGATATGCAAATTCTGTTCATTTAATATTTCCGCTACCTCCTCTACTTTATTATTAAGAGATCTGACATTCCAACATCCAATACCTAGTTGACGGCTCTTAAAGTTGGCATGTCGTTGTACACGCGGTTTAACAATATTATATTCTCTCTCAGAGCCCGTTCACACTTCCGTCGTAATAACGGAGGTGGGTTCCGTCATTACGACGGAGGCCCTAGCCGCTGTAGTGGCTCTATGGAGCTGTTCACACTTGCCGGATCCGGCGTGAAGACGGATCCGTCATTTTTTGCCGGAGAGTTCGCCTACGCAGAGCGTCCGTCGTGAAGCCGGAAAGGAACGCGCTGGCTCATACATTTCAATGGAGCTGTTCACACTATACGGCGGGACGACGGATCCGTTTTGAACCCGCCACACCCCGCTTCACACTTCACCACCGCCCGCTCCCAGACGCAAGCGAGCAGGCAAATTGTGTTTTTATGGGGCGCGCGTTTGGCGTTTATAATACTATTATATAATATACATGTTCGTTCCAGAATGCGATTTTTTCTATTTAATCTCAAGAAAATATTTAGTCATATCATTCATGTTTTTTAGTCATTTTAGTTATAATAATTGCTGGATGATTTTCGCGTACTTTCTCCTTTTCAAGTATGCAAACAAAATATTCTCCCACGGTTTGAACAAATAAGGTCCGACCCCTGAAGTAATTTTATAGCTGGTATTACATCAATACATTCCCGATTTGAAGAAAAAGTTTATTATTTAAATTGTTTTATTTTTAAGTAGGTATGTGTACATTTCAAATAGCACCTATAACTGTTTATGGCAGCCCCAAGGGAAAGTTTTTGCTGTCGGCCTTTTACGGCCCAAACTAAGAGGAACTTTTATAATAGTAAAATTTGCAATATTTGCATTGCGCATTGCGCATTGCGCAGTGCGCATTGCGCAGTGCGCACGACCGTCTACTGAAGAATGATAAAATGTTTTGGTCGTTGTTTTCGTAGAGTAGGATCCGTCTTGAAAACGGAAGTGTGAACAGGGGCCTAGGGCTTCCGTCATAACGACGGAACCCACCTCCGTTATTCCGACGGAAGTGTGAACGGGCTCTCAGAGCCCGTTCACACTTCCGTCGGAATAACGGAGGTGGGTTCCGTCATTACGACGGAGGCCCTAGCCGCTGTAGTGGCTCTATGGAGCTGTTCACACTTGCCGGATCCGGCGTGAAGACGGATCCGTCATTTTTTGCCGGAGAGTTCGCCTACGCAGAGCGTCCGTCGTGAAGCCGGAAAGGAACGCGCTGGCTCATACATTTCAATGGAGCTGTTCACACTATACGGCGGGACGACGGATCCGTTTTGAACCCGCCACACCCCGCTTCACACTTCACCACCGCCCGCTCCCAGACGCAAGCGAGCAGGCAAATTGTGTTTTTATGGGGCGCGCGTTTGGCGTTTATAATATTATTATATAATATACATGTTCGTTCCAGAATGCGATTTTTTCTATTTAATCTCAAGAAAATATTAAGTCATATCATTCATGTTTTTTAGTCATTTTAGTTATAATAATTGCTGGATGATTTTCGCGTACTTTCTCCTTTTCAAGTATGCAAACAAAATATTCTCCCACGGTTTGAACAAATAAGGTCCGACCCCTGAAGTACTTTTATGGCTGGTATTACATCAATACATTCCCGATTTGAAGAAAAAGTTTATTATTTAAATTGTTTTATTTTACGACGTTTCCCTGTTCAGGTATTGGTGATGACGTAACTATTTCAATGCCCAGATGTTTTTTCCTGTTACTCCCTCCACGACAGCCACGGAATCTAAATTTAATTTTATGGGTAGTGACATTACCGCGTTCAAGGTTATGCTGCGAAATCTTTGCACTTATTATTGGGTCCAAAACACTTTCACTATTGAGTTTAAGTAATGTGGCCCGGTCGTAAATAATTTTGTCCTCAAACACCATAGCACGAAGTGTACCCCCTCGTAAATCACTCACTTCACACTTGGCACATGCTATTCACTGTTGTCTTTAACATGTGTGGCTGGTTGCAGTCCCTTTACGGCCGATGACCAATGACCGTATCGTTAGCGTTCTCACTAGACGTGGGCAAAATTGAATGATTGAATTAAATGAATAAATTCAATTTTGTGACACACTCAATCTTATTCTCATTTTCAAAAGGAATTAAATCTTTATTTCTTACCCTTGGCCTTGCATCCTACGATTTTTTAACAGCACCATATTTCTTTTAATTTCTATTAATTTATTTTACAGTTAAATAATGCATGTTATTTTGAGGTAAGAAAATAATAATGTACTCTGTAAATATTGGATATTCGTTGCGCGGAGAGGTACACCTACTACAGGCGGCGCGTGCCGCGAAATTGCCCATCACGTGTAGTATCCCGCGTAGTAAATCTATACAAAAAAACCCGTAGGCCAGAGAGTTCCCGTCCCCAGCCCAAGCGACAAAACCGCCAACCAACTGAACCGACAAGCGATCGAGTCATCCAAAAGTCACAGTCGTCCCGCCAGTCCCACTGTTCGTCATAGTCATAGTCATAAATGAACTAATACCGTCATAGTCCTACAAGTCTGTTCAATTCTCAACCCCAATCTCTGTTTCACTTATTCAATGAATCAAAACATTTGTGACGTCGTTGTACCAAATCACAAATCCCACGGATCGAGTCGATCATCGGATCGAGTTAAATTCTAATCTGTTGAAGATATCGAGTCATTATTAGGTCCGCGGAATGCAAGTTATTCAAGTCACAGCAAGACAAAAGACACTTATTAGTCAGAAGTTCCTAATTCATTCCTTGATGCCCGCAGAGAATCGGTTCGTCGTTAGTTCCCGCGCGGCCAAGCCGTCATCTTGCACGGGACCCGGAACTTTTGCTAAAAGCGAAAGTTAATCCTATATTTTTTCTCCCTCACACGTGCGTAAATTATGCAATGCGTTTAGAAACAACGATGTTTATTTATATTATTCTTTATATGGTATCTGTCTACCTAGCCGTAAACAAAACACCAGTCGCTGTCGGACCGTGATACGTCATGATGATCGAGTGGTTTATTACTTTATTTTTGTAATAAATTGTATGACGCATGTCGCTCAGACTTTTAATTAGTTTTTATTCGGCGCATCGGTTTAACTTCACCATTGAGGTAAGTGCATTTAAAAATATATATTTGAGTGAAACTTATTCCAGGTGACCGGATCGGATGTATGAAAGCGCGATAATACTATGTTTTTTATGTGAATACAGCAACTCCCAACTGCTCCCGTCTGGAGCTAATGAGACTATGGCATTCCCAATTGGGATATTTTGTGAGGCTGAAGGTAGTGGGAATTTTAGATCACGTGAAGTAGACCAATTTTAAGTTTAATAAATAAAATAAAATTAGTGAAACTTAAGGGTAAACCACAAAAACTGTTCCATTTTAAGATTTAATTGATAGCCTAATATAAATACATTTTTCTAGTCAAAATTATTTTTTTTTTTCAAAATAAATACACATTAAAATAAATATTTCATTAACTTCGTTTTTAGTACCTTCAATTTTTCAGAACGACATAATTCACCCTAAGAAGAGTGCTTTGCGCAGTGAAAATTTCTTTAACACCGTTGTGATTTGAAACTCGATGAAACGAAAAATAACGACAATAAAAAGAGGCAAACACATGCATCTAAAGGATGTAGTCCGCGGGAGAATGAGATAGTATTATCGGTCTCTTCTTTGTGCGGTTTTTCGTAGCCTTTCGGCCTCCTCTTTGTGCGGTGCTTCGTAGCCAAATATTTTAACATTTATGATTACACTTGAATTAAGCCTGATAGAGCGACACTAAAATTATTTTATTTTTATACACTTGACGTAAAAACTACCGCAGTTATTTTTTGTTACATTTTCTCCCGAAAAACTTAAAACTTCCAAATGTATTCCAAATAAACTAGGAGCGTTCACAAAAAGCTGCCGGCAGCTACTTTCTGGTGAAAGACCACCATTCAGAATCGAAATGTTGATTTAAATTGCTTTAGCCATATTTGGTGAACCGATCTGAATGGCTTCCCATTACTTCCAAGTACTTCCCACACCTTCCTCTTCCCCGTCTCATTCCCCTCCCCACCACCTACAACCTTACAACATACCAATGGCGGTCCTTCCCTCAAGTCAATTGGTCAAAGACGTCCCCAAATTATAAGATGATAGTAAAACATAATATTATGCTAATCAAAACAACTGGTATTATTCTAATGTATTTGAAAAGGGCAGCGGCAAGTAGTGACATCTACATAATGTCTTATATGGAAGCTTTTCCAAGCACTATGATTGGAACTAATATCAAATTTCCCAATATAATGTCTTCTATCGCCTAGTAAAAATGCTTTCGGATTCTGAAGACAGTTTGCGTCATTGCCGTGAGGGAAAGAGCATGACATGCAATAATTTACTATATCAAATGTAATTTGACTCTCAAAGCTCCTACCTAAAAATGTATATTATCGTATTTAATTTGATATTATATCATAATATCATATTTAAATGACCTTCAATTTCTGGAACCCTAGAGCCTCCTCTGCAACATACCCCAATTGGGGATACCACAGCCTCACTGGATCCAGAAGATTGGGAGCAGTTGGGAGTCTTGAGCGGTACTCACATAAAAAAACATCAAAACGAAGTCATAGATCCGAAATCTTAGCACTTACACATATTATGTTCTTATTAACTGACATATTTGTTTCGGAGGTTGTCTAAAGCAAAAGCAACGTCATACAATGACCAAATATTTTGCATAACATGAAAAATGAACAATCATATTATAATGTTATGCTCTAAAATACAATTGATAAGAGCGTAATACGTGTTTTGAAAATCCCAAGATAAGCGAATAAATAGATTCAACAAATTAATAATAAAATAATTAGTCACCATATAATAAGATGATGACTGTCATCGCGCTTATTGCACAGAACGATGGTGATCCACAGAATAGTGAGGCTAGAGAGCCAGCACAGGGACTGGTGGAGGAAGTAAGGTTGCTCCAGCAGGGTGCCGATAGTCACATCAAAGTATGGAGCGTACCCCTTGACGTACTTGTACTGGAAATTTTAAAAAAAGTTAACCATCGAAGAAAATATCCAAGATTGGTAAGAAATTAATGGAGGCCTCAGCACAGGTGAGCAACCTAGCGAGGCCGACATTGCTGAATTATATTTGAAATGTAAGATATTATACCAAATAAATAAATAAATTATAAACTAGAGGACGTCATTGTGAAGCATTAAAAATAAACGTACTTAAGGGATGTTCAGACAGAGCTATAAAATATAAAAGATCATAGCACGCCAAATAACGCTCTCCATACAATCCCTTCAGACCGTTCACACCTAAGCGATTTAAGCGCAGATCAACCACAGACAATACACATCTTACGCCGTAACCGCTCTCGATGCGATATGTGAAAAGCTAAGTGCCCCCCTCTTCGACGAAAACAGGAGAGGGGGTCATTTTAATTATGGAGCTGCCTAGACCGGTGGATGACAGATTCAGTTAAAAAAATGTGCATTCGCTAATTCATCTGACCCCCTCTCCTACCATAGGAAGAAATATTTGACAGCGTCGTGTGAACGGTACAAAACATAAGCGCTCGTGGCAGTGGCGTAGCTGGCATGGGTGGCACCCGGGGCGGATAACGTGGTTGGTGTCACCCCCTTCCCCCATTAAAGTTGACAAACACTTTGATCACAAACGACTCATAAAAAAATGGTGATTGGGGGGGTGTCACCCGACCGAGTGTTACCCCCCCGTTGGGTGGCACCCGGGGCGATCCGGCCCCCTCCCCCCCCCCCCCCCGCCCCCCCCTCGCTACACCACTGGCTCGCGGTTCAACAGATAATGCTCGCGGTTTATAGCCGTGTCTGGACACCCCTTTAAGCCCTGTTGTAAGGAAATAAAAAAAATAATTTAAAAATCTACTTTTGATTTTAATTTTGTGATTTCTGGAAATTAAAATTCTGATTTCCCAACCCTGTTTTATCACAGGTAATGCCATAGCGTCTGGCCCAAAGATATATTTAAATATCTATAGTCTGGCCGTTAGTCATGTAAGTCGGTATATTAGAGCCTTCGTAAGCATGATTTTGAAAATGTGTTTGTATTTATTGCAATGGCGAACTGTTTTATGGTGTGATATGAAAGTCGTATCCAATTAATTTCAATCTAATTCAAACCTTATTAGCACTGACATGAACGAGCCATCCCAACATTTGAACATAAACTCTCCATGTTTTGATGCTGTGTATTGACAAAACCACATTTATGAAGTCCTAGAAGAAGAAAATCGAAACAGTTTATTCGTTGGTAAAGAAACGTACAAAAAATCGACCATCCCCAGATATGGGCTCTACGTTAACAAATACAAGACAATCGGCTAAAAAAATCTTTAATTCAAAACCTTGCAAGTATTTTAACAGAAAATGTTCAGGAGGTCAGAAACACATAAATCGATAACTTTACAACATTGGATCGATAGGCGTAACTTCCAACGTTTTCATATCAATACACCGAGCACGGTTTCACCGATGACAGCCGAACCGATATTGATAGGGAATAAATAAGAAATCGATATATGCTGGCAATACTGTAACAAATTCCGAAACGTCATTCAATTACGTAAAAATATTAATAATTTTTCAATGTTGAATTGAAATACCAAATACCTAAATTTGCATTGGCATTTACGCATTTACTTTTTGACACTAAAAAGAAAGTCAATGAGTTAATAAGGTCTTTATTCAAAACTTTTACATGAATGCCAAGCCCGAACCAATGTAAGGTCATTGGCCCGAACGGAGTCAGTTCACCGCGTTTTTTTTTTTAATTAGCTCCACACAGGAAGCCCTGGGGAAAAAACCCTCAGGGCCTATGTCATCTTTGGGGATGCTCTGTGGAGCAAACCTCACCAAATTAACCCGGGCACCCCTGCTAAGTCACCAAACGTAGCGAACCACTTGGGCTGACCTACGGCATAGGTGTTGGTTTTCCAATAAATGGTTCCCGGGGCGGCGGTACCCATACCCGCCTCCCAAATTACGACTTCTTTCAATTCTAAGAGCTTCATTAGTTCAATCCGTTCATTTAATAAGCATTTGCATAACGAACGACATTATTAAAAAATGTGTGGATATTGACAGTTAAACCGAAACTTACCGGATACTTTATTATTTTTATTTATTTATCTAATTAAGATATGTTAACATTAGGTTTTTCAATGCCTGTCTCACTAGGATATACCTATGTATGTCGGGACTACGGAGGCAACGCTAAAATTTATCAACCGTCGGAATATCTGTATCAATCGTTTAACTGGCTACAGATAACGGATTTGGTCATACGTACATTTTGGCATTGTGTTTACACAGTATTCAGAAGTTAGTGGTAGGTATTTCCGAACGGAGATGATTCTACATCATATTCAAATCGATCACGAAAATTTGAAATGCTGTAAAGGACAAATTGTTAATTGTTCAGGAGAGCAAAAAGAAAGTTAAAAAAAATCATATCTCATGCTTTGCAGCACTATAATTATAAAATAACGTTGATTAGATCTTTAAAAATACTTAACATGTTTTGTAAATTTCTAATTTTTAAATTTATTTTTTATTTATCAGAAAAAAATCTCTTATAATGCACGTCGTAAAAGACGAAACCTATTTTCCTATAGATATATCGACGAGCAGATCGAAAGATAAATAAAAAAAACGGAGAAAAATTACATTTTTATCACATTTTTGGATTTATTATCCTACAACATTTCAAATTTCCGTTGGATTTATTATCCTACAACATTTCAAATTTCCGTTGGATTTATTATCCTACAACATTTCAAATTTCCGCTATCGAAATAATTTTTTTTTTCAATTGTTTTCGAACTTGCAAATTTATTGTTTTTTTGCCGAATATAGTGTCCTCTTATACACTTTTCACTCAAAAACAATAATATTTCAATCTAACGTAAAATGACGATAGGTTTATAAAATTATTAAGATAACAATGTATGCTTGTATACCTGGATGCATCCCTCCCACCACGGCACCCGCCGGAATATCGATCTTCTGAACATGGTATACGTCATCTGGCATATCAACTTGATGGCCGACAAGAGGAATATCACGGTCGGGAGGACGGAGATTATACTATCACCACATCTCAAGTAATTGAAAATCTAAAAACAGCAAAAAAAGTTATCTGCCAACATTAAAATAGTACCTACCTACTAAAATATTTGTTCATATGAAGCAGATAATTTGTGTTGTGACTCAGTGACATTATAATCAATGCATATTATAAAAGAAAGTCCGAAAAAATGTGCGGCTCGCAAAAACTCAGAAACAAGTCCCGGTACGATCCAGGGAGTTATATGGTGTGGTATCCCCCTTCCAGGATGACGTTTCCCGTTTTTACCTGAGGGGCATGGTTTTGAAGATATAAGGGTTGGAAGTTTCACCTTATTTTTAATCACCAAATTTTTAGAACAGTGTTCCGGAAAGTTCTAAAAGATTCCATAGTGCTCTAGAAAGTTCTGGAAAAAGTGGCGGAGTATGTGGTGGAATGTTCGGGAATAGGGAATTGGAAACATTATTGTGGAACATTCCAGAACACTCTCGAATGTTGGTCCTGAGCGAAGCCGGGTAACTCAGCTAGTTTAAAATAAAACAATAACACCACTTTTATTTTTTATACTTTATGCCGACTGGGTTTCGCTACAGCCGTAGCATCTTCAGGGCAGTATAATACTCTATCTACCAAAGTTCAATTACATGTGTTATAAATAATATATTCTGTTTTCACAGTGGGTTTAAAACCAAATGGGCTGGACTCCTCCAGTGAAGGAAGTAGTAGGCGTAAGAGTAGAAGGAAAAATGAAAACTGTAAGGGAAAATGAAAAGGAACAACCCAAGCATTGGACTTTTACTTAAACTTATTTGATTTTTAATTACTTTGCTATTTTTTTTTTGGCTTTCTTTAGTTCTAGTGCTTCTAAGTTGTCCAATCTGATACCTATTTCGTTTTTAATGTGACGCCTGTGTTTTTACTAAATTTATGGTCTGTTTCAATAATATGGTTCGCAAATTTGGAGAAGCCTTTACTATGTAAACATCTTAGGTGTTCTTTGACACGGGTGTTAATGTTAAGTGCCGTGTTGCCTATATTTAATTCATGACAATCACTCGACTTTAAGACCGGCCTGAACATGGTACGATCCATTCTCGCGCAGTTACTGACTTTACAATGAACGTAAGCGAAAGAGAAAAATGCGTAAGAACATAAACATGTAAACATCTTAGGTGTTCTTTGACACGGGTGTTAATGTTAAGTGCCGTGTTGCCTATATTTAATTCAGGACAATCACTCGACTTTAAGACCGGCCTGAACATGGTACGATCCATTCTCGCGCAGTTACTGACTTTACAATGAACGTAAGCGAAAGAGAAAAATGCGTAAGAACATAAGTGCGAAAGAGAAAGGCGTGTTTTCTGCCCGTAAACTCGCCTATTGTTACGATTTCTGATCAACGTCAGGCCGGTTTTAAAGTTTGGGTGTAATACATCAAAACTCTGCTTTAAGGAGTGGGAAAATGGGATAAGGTTGTTTATCTAAATATCATATATATGGTGACCGTTTTCTTGTTTTGAAGGTCAAATGTAGTAGTTTTGTATAAAGTTATAAAGATCAAAGCCACGCCGTCAGTTACGCGGCCGTTCCCTATACATGCTTTCCCCGTTCGCTATGCGGCCACCTTCCACAGACACACACCTATACAGAAATATAATAAATTGTCTAATAACTCAACTAATAAAAAAATAATTTAAAATAACTCTTCTTTTATAATTGAATTTTGGGAGGCGAGTGTGGGTACAAGCCTTCAGGAGGACCATTTATTCGATAACCAACACCTCTGCCATAGGTCACCCCAAGTGGTTCGCTAAATTTAGTGACTTAGCAGGGGTGCCCGGGTTCATGGGGTAAGGTTTGTCCAGGTCTTGACTGCCGATGCGTCTGCCCACCATCTGCATGGCAGGCCGGATAGGTAGAGAATGGTTGAGGGAGTCCCTTTAGCTTCTCCAGCCGAACCCTCGAGGAACATCGCCTTGCACTGCAGTGGGAGGGACGGATTTATATATCCTTCACTCCTGAACACACTGACCTCTAGATTCCTACCCACCCCTAATACTCTTTTCCTTCCCAGAACTTCTTCTCCTTCCTTTCCTAAAAAGACCCTCCACGCAGCATCCCCAAAGATGATATAGGTCCTGGAGGCAATTATTTTCTTCATGGCCTCCTGTGCGGAGCTAATGTACAAAAAAACGAGTGTGCTTTAGACCACACGACTGAAGTAAAACTTCACTAACTTACGCCGTCATAACATCATAACTCATAACATTATTCGACATAGTGAGATCCATAGCCGAATCAGCCGCCATCCAGATCCGTCCGGAGGACATCAAGCAGGCCGTCAGACTTCAACTAAATAGTGCTAAGGCTCAGCCAGGGGGACTATCTGCAGAGTCAACGTCAACCACACAAATGGATCCTCCAAAAATCATGATTAAATTCAATAATCTTTAACTGCGTGAGCTTTTGCTGTCTAAAAAGAGAGAAATCAAACTTGAAACATCCCCAGGAACTAACTGCAAAATATATGTTAGTGAAATCTTATCGCCATTTCTAAAAGAATTACTTTGGAAAACAAAAAAAGAGCAATCTCAATGGGAAATGCATTCGTCTGGACCAAAGAAAAATAAAAAATATCTATATCAAACACTCCGACGACCTTACAAAAATGATCTAAATTACTATCTAATAGCCGTACACACCCAACCGATAAATAACACTCACCATAGATCCACAGTGAAAAATAATACATCAAAACATACGCAGCATCTCAAAAAATTTTGACAACTTCACTGTCATACTTTAACAATTGGATACATAGTTTGGCGTGATAATCTTCACCGAATGTTGGCTATACGGATCCTTCACACCTACACAAATACCTAATTATGAGGTCTTTCATTCAAAAAACATTAAAAATCAAAATGACGGAATCGTAATTTACTGCAAAAAACATTTACATTTAACAATAACGGAGATAGATATCACAGACTCAAACGGCGTAGAAATAATCGTAAATAATGACATATGTATTTTAGCTATGTACCGATCACCTTCTATAAAAAACATATTTCCCTTTCTGAGGTCCCTAGACAGTCAACTCAACAAATTGAAAAAACTAAAAAATATCTGCTTAATAGGAGATATGAATATAAATATTTTAGAATATAAAAATCATCCTCAATGTAACGACTACTTAAACCTTTTGTTGTTTCATGGACTTATTAGCACCATAAATGAACCCACGAGAGTCAACCTCAAACAAATCAACCTATTACCCACCCAAACATGTATTGACCACATTATGTTAAAAACAAAAAGATCATACCAATCCATAATCCATCACTCAACAATCACTGACCATTACACACTTATCCTGAAAATAATCACCACAAATAATTCACAAGTAAAACATACCACAAAAATATACAATAAAACTGATTTTTAATATCTAAATGACACACTACTTAATAAAAAATGGGAAGAACGTATAGAAAATAATACTCTTAATAAAGCATGGACACTTTTTATACAATGTATTCAAGACGAACTTAATAATAATACTGTCGCTACCGAAAAAAATTCTCCAACTACACTTAAATTTCTAAAACCATGGATATCAAAAGGACTTGTAACAAGTTTCAGTAAAAGAGACACACTTCACAAACAATGTAAATCAAACCCATGTGATATCTATCTCATAAATTTCTACAAACGATATCGAAACTTCTGCACGCGGCTTGCACGCATATCCAAAGAAATGTATTATAAAAAAAAATTAGTTAAATGTAACAAGGACCCCAAAAAAATATGGCAAATTCTAAAAGAAATATCCCACACAACTACAAAGAAAAGCGAAGCCATAACTGCGATTAAAATAGGTAAAGAAATTATTAAAATATCAGATCAACCACAGAAAGTATGTAATTATGTTAATAATTATTTCGCGAATGTAGGCAAGGTTTTAGCAAGTAAAATCACGACAGAAGTCGATACCCCTGAATCCGCAAACCACCATACACACACCCGAATTTCTCCATTTAAAATACCATAAATTACCCAAAAAGAAACACTTAAACTTATAAATGACCTAAAAAATACAAACTCACAAGGCAGTGACAGAATATCACCGATAATACTAAAAATATTAAACTCCGCACTTCATATCCCGCTAACTATACTGATAAATCGGTCCATTAAAGAAGGCATTTTCCCAACAATTTTAAAAACGGGCAAAGTGATTCCAATCCACAAAAATGGAAACAAGGAAGAAGTAAATAACTTCAGACCAATTACAATACTGAACACACTTTCTAAAATTCCCGAGAAACATATCAAAAACAATTTGTTAACTTTTCTCAACAAAAATAATATACTATCTCCCAATCAATTTGGATTCAGGGAAAATATGAGTACCTCACATGCAATAGCCTCAGTAACAAATTTCCTCAAAACAAATATAGATCAGGGCAAAAAATGCATTGGAATATTCCTAGATCTGGCTAAAGCGTTTGACACAATTCATCATCAAAACCTATTCAATAAACTTAAAAACATCGGAATCAAGGGAACAGAACTCAAATTAATCGAAAGCTATATGGGAAATCGCACACAGTATACCTCAATAGAAAACACATGTAGTGACAAGGAACAAGTAACCTACGGAGTACCCCAAGGCAGCGTGCTTAGTCCAATCCTATTCCTTATATATATTAATGAACTGTGTCACCTCCAAATAGACGGGGAAATTATAAGTTTCGCTGATGATACTGTGTTACTCTTTAATGCAAATGACTGGAAAACACTTGTCACAAAAGCAGAACTTGGTTTAAATATTACTAAAAAATGGCTCGACTCTAACATATTAACTTTAAAAATAGATAAAACGAAATTCATAACTTTTAGCATAAACTCAAGAGGCCAACCATCCAATAACATCCATCTTAAAATACATTCTTGTCAATCAACACACACCCTATGCGATTGTCCCACAATTACACAAACGGAAAATATTAAATATCTGGGCATGGATAGACATATAGATTCAGTAATAGGAAAAACAAACAAGTTGATTTACTTCTTTAAAAACGTGAGAAATATTCTAAACATATATGATATAAAAAATATATACCTCGCACTAGCACAATCCTTAATGGAATACGGCATTATTGCCTGGGGCTGTGCCAGTAAAAAATATATTAATACACTGTTTAAAGCTCAGAAAACCCTAATAAAAGTAATACTTAAATTACCAATACTAACACCCACTTCCATCATATTCGAAAAATTCCCAGTGCTGAAAATTCAAAAATTATATTCCAAACAAATACTAACTTTCCTTTACAAGAACTTAAACACATTTAATACTTCACAAAATTCTCGCAATACTAGAACAAGACATGCACACCAACTACAAATACCAAAAACAAACACATCCTTTGGACAAAAACACTACAGATACCAGGCTATTAAACTATACAATTCACTTCCAACACAATATAAAACAACTAATATTATTGAATACAAAAAAAACTTATGGAACTGGCTACAATCCTTTTAACTTTTAATTTATAATTTTGTCGTATGGAAGTCGATTTTATATTTTAATTTTATTGTTTCTGAATATTTTGATTTTTATTGTTTCTTCTTTATATTAACTAAGACCACTGTTTGTTTTTGTTTTACTACTTACATTTTATAATTTATAATTTACAACTGAAAAATGTCCTTTACTACTTTCATTTTATAAATTACTGAATATAATTATTTGTTAGTATTAATATTAATAATAATATGATAATTTGATATAATTTATAGAATAATTTACTGTAATTTACTATGTACTTACATTTTATAATTTACAACTGAAAATTGTCCTCTACAATACAGGTGAACTCCTAGTGTGGAGGACAATATACTATACCTTTGTAATGTAAATATACTAAGAATAAATAAATAAAATAAATAAATAACAACTCATAACAACTCATAACAACTCATAACAACTCATAACAACCCATAACAACCCATAACGACCCATAACAACTCATTACAACTTTAAACTTTCGCTTTAATTAGCGTTCGCATCGATTAGCGTTTCATATCGATTAGCATTTCACTTTCATTCATATTTTTTCGTAAATATATGCGTTTCATGCTGTTACGATACGCCCCTGCAGCAATTAGATTCGAGAGCACAGAACGCAGCAAGTCCACAGCTCGGCCGCCCCCTCTCTCCCCCCTGTTTCCTGTTTCACCCTGCTTCTCCCCGCTTGCCCTGCCACTCGCGCAGTCCGCGGCCACTCCACAGATGAGATTCGAGAGCCTTGGGAAGCACACGTACGCGGCCTGTAGCCGGCGGACGAATTCAATGGGGCCGCGATGTATTATTGAAATACCTTTGAGTAGAATCGGCCTTTTGCCGCGCCATATAGTTCGGTCTATTTGGACTACGAAAGTGCCTGATGGAACTGCCACATGAGACGAGGTTCCTGCCAACCTACATGTAAGCTGTATCTTGATTTCCTCCTTTAAATGTGTCCGTAATCAGTGAAATGTAGGGCCCCCGCGAAAATCACCACTCGGAGAGTTTCGTTTTGAGAGAGAGACAGTGAGAGTTAAACGCTTTAGCTAGGTTTGTGTAATTTGCATTTCTTGTAATTGAATTGTACTGTAGAAACCTATGTACTGTGTTTGAGTTTACAATACATGTCTTAATGATTTAACTTTGTTATTATTCTGCTACGGCGGGAGGATTGTTGACCAGTGTGGATCCCGTGGGACGCCGGAAGATAGAGAGAAATTCCATAGCTTTGAGCGGCTCACCCCCTGAATAGAGAGTACCATTGTCCCGCTGAGAGCTAGCCAGGGACGTGTTGGGCCTGGTGTTGGTTTAGAAGCCGACATCGGGGTACCCTAACAACTGACGCATCAACGTGGAGCCTGGAATTTTTTTCTATCCCGGTCACTTTGCGGGACCTTTCTTTGTCGAAATCCTTCCCGCATAACAACTGTTTTGTAAACATTAATTATGCCTTGATATTCTACAGTGAACCCTGTGAAAAAACCACAGAAACCAATATGTAAATTAGATCCATAACAGATCTGATTGTAATTATGAATTGAATCACATTTGAAGCGACGGCCATTTTGAGTACCCGAAACGCCAACCTTTGACCGCGAATCTGGATTGCGCACGCGTCACCAAACAACGAGCGCGTAGCAACAGTAATCCGCGCCAAATCTAACGGCCCGATGCTTCACGCGATATTCTCTGGATTGCGCGCGCAAATGCCTTGATCGCGCCAATATCCCAACGGAAAAAAGCCGTCGGAATGAACAACTGACTGTTGCTAGGCAGCGTTTAAATCCAAACCGCTTTTATGATTGAACCGGATACCAACGGAAATCATTATTATAAATTTGATTCTGGAACCCCAGTTATTTTGCGAATTCCTTAATGAAAATTTCGGACTTACGTATTTTTATTGTTTCTGCACAATATACCAATTGGCCCACTTGTGTCTGTCAAATTAGCACAACTTAATGTTTCTCCAAATGGACAAAATAATGACTTTCTTTCCCCATTATACATTATAGGTACTGCTTTTTTTCAGCATAAGTGAAAGTGAATTGTGTTTTTTCCCTTACATAAGTGAAAAGTGAAATAATAATAAAGCCAATGACTGATTCCATGAATAAATAAAATAATTTTAATATGGTTGACGCAATAAATCCCATATTCAGTCATTTTCATCCGGAAGTTTGTCCTTTATTTGCCAGAAAAGTGCCTTTTGTGAACTTTAGTGCCTTTCTCAGTGCAAAGTGATTTGTGAAAATAAAAAAACCTGTTTTCTAAAGGTCAGTCCTGGCAAAATTTTTCAAAAATAAATAAATACTTGTGAATTTCACAGTTTTCTCAAAAGTGGTCAGTGAAATACAAAAACCTTTACCACTAAGGTCTTTCCACGCAAAATTTTTTTTCTCGTCTGCCTCCCTTTGACAAGAATTCTGGTGTCATGTATACCAAACACATTTTGGAAGTGCCAATAGTGATCACCAAGTGAAAAGTGCCTCACAAAAATTAATTTTGCGCTTTCTAAAGGAAACCCCTGGCCAATTTTTCTTCTCCTCACCACCCAGGAAACTCACAATGGAGGACAAGCAAGCTATTACACCATCCAACTTGGGTACCATTCCCAATGTGCATAGTTTATCCAAAGCCCACTTACAAGCTGCTTTAAGGGATAGAGGACTCTCGCCATCAAGCAAATCTAAATCTACATTGAAGGCATATGCACTTTTATTCAACAAAAAGTACATTAGGAGAATAAACCTCGCCCCCTCCAACGAAAATAATTCACGTTCGGCTACGCAAGTTTTGGATAATCTTGACAAAGAACCTACGCCGCATGTAATGATAAAACAGGACGTCGCACCCATCTTGACACAAGATAAAACTTACGATTTATCCTCTTGGAAAGTCAAATATAATGGCGTCTCCGATGTGCTGGATTTCATTGACCGTATTGAAGAAACGGCTACAATCAAAAATATCCCATTCGAGATTCTACGGAGAAACTTTATAGAACTCATCTCCCCAGAATTAATTCCGTGGCACCGCATCCAAAAGACTAAATGCAAAGATTGGAATAAACTCAGATCTGCCCTAATCTCTAGCTTTGGAAAAAAGGAAGCCAAGCACCGGATCAAATTATCTTTACTATCTATTAAACAACTAGGAGATGAACCTGTGGCAACATTCATAGAAAGGGCTGAGTCCATCAACATCAAGCTTTCACATCCTGTTCCGGAAGCTGAACTATTACCAGTCATAACTGATGGCCTTTTAAGCAAATACGAGAACATCATCACCTCACAGAAAATTACATCCCTGGCCCAGCTAAACGAAGTCTGTCTCCTCCTGGAATCGTACCAGGATAGGAAAAACATAAAGAATGTGTCGAATAATGTGGTTGTGCCAAGCCGTTCGTCTGGTTTAAAGCCAGAATTCGACAACAAAAAAGTGTGCTCCTTTTGCAAAAAAGTAGGCCACCTGGCCGCTACTTGTTTCAAGCAAGCAAGACTTCTGGAATCCAAGGAACCCCGAACCTCCAAGAGACACCACTCTAGGGACCGCTCTCCTCCACGCGACGAACTGCGCAACATTTTCAAGAAATCAAGGCACAATGCAGAAAGGTTACAAAACCCAAGCGATGTCAGACCTCAGGTGGATTTCTCCAAGCCCCCACCAAATTTCTACATGAAGAGGCCAAAAAACTAAATAATAACCTCTCAGGCACCCATTCTGAACCAAGGTCTAAAGAATGGACTGATTGGTTATCACACATTAAGTATTTTAACCAGGCCTTAAATGTTTCCTCGGTTTGTTGCAAACAAGCTAAAGATGGGAGACCCTATGCTCTTTTCTCTGTTAACAATGTGCCCTTTTCCGGATTACTTGATAGCGGTGCATCTGTCAGCTGTCTTGGCAACAATGCTCACCTGCCTTTTGTTAACAGTGATTTTAGAATTTCGCCACAAATAACACACCTGACGACTGCGGATAATGTTTCCCAGCCGGTCATCGGTACCCTCGCACTACCAATTAATTGTAACAATAAAATAGTTACAATCAATTTTCTAATAGTGCCCTCTATATCCCAGAATTTCATCCTTGGCGTTGACTTCTGGAAGGCTTTTAACGTTGCTCCCCAAGTATTTAATACTTTTGGCGAAACCTCCACTGCTGCTCAAATTAGTGAGATCCGCACAATAATACCTCACGAAAATTTAAGCACGGACCAAGCTCTCCAACTAAAGGAAATGGTCAATAAATTCGAATCAATATCTTTCGAAAAATGTGGATTGGGTTTGACAAATTTGGTAGAACACCACATTAAAACCAATGGCCCACCCATAAAGCAACGTTATTACAATTTAGCCCCCCAAAAGCTTAAACTTTTAGAAAAAGAACTTGATGAAATGTTAAAAATGGGTGTGGTGGTTCCCAGCAGAAGTGCATGGACCAACCCAACTCTTTTGGTTTCTAAAAAAGATGGCTCCGCACGTTTCTGTCTCGACAGTAGACGTTTAAATTCTTGTACGGAAGCTGACGCATACCCCTTACCTTACGTCCACGCGACCTTAGACAAACTGCGCAACGCCAAGTTCATCTCCTCTGTTGACCTAAGCAAAGCTTTTTGGCAAATACCTTTGGACGCAGAATCGTGTGAAAAAACTGCTTTCGTTGTACCTGGTAGGGGAATGTTCCATTTTAAAAGATTACCCTTTGGTCTAAAGAACAGCCCCGCCGAATTACAAAGACTGATGGACAAACTCTTCGGTCCTGAAGTCGATAACAGCCTGTTTTGTTACCTTGACGACCTCATCATCGTCAGCGACACCTTTGAAAAACACCTATTAATGCTGGAAAAGGTTTTTCAACAACTCAAGTTCGCTGGTTTAACCATCAACTTGAAGAAGTCTGAATTCTGTAAGTCCCGTTTACGTTATTTGGGATTCATTGTCGACGAAAAAGGTCTAAGAACAGACCCCGCTAAGGTGGAAGCCATGGCAAATTTTCCCCGACCCAAAAACGCGAAGGAAGTCAAAGGTTTCCTTGGACTTGCAGGTTACTACAGAAGATTCATCAAAGACTTTTCCACAATTGCAGCCCCCTTAAATAAAATTACCGGCACCCGAAAAGGTGTCAGCAACTTCCGATGGTCTGCTGAAACTGAAGAAGCGTTTACAACTTTAAAAAATGCCCTTCAAAAAGCCCCCGTTCTGAATTGCCCGGATTTTGCACTGTCTTTTACCCTCCACACGGATGCCTCCAACGTAGGAATCGGTGGAGTCCTAACTCAAGAATTCCCAGATGGCGAACACCCTGTAGCGTATTTTTCCCGTACATTAAATAAACACGAGAAAAACTACGGAATTACCGAAAAGGAGTTATTGGCTGTATTGGATTCTGTTCACCATTTCCGCGGTTACATAGACGGTAGCAAATTTACTGTAGTCACAGACCATAGTAGTTTGAAATGGCTGATCTCTTTAAGTAATCCCTCCGGTAGACTCGCTCGTTGGGCCTCCCGTTTGTCTCAATTCAATTTTGATGTTGTACACCGTAAAGGCGCGGACAATATTGTTCCTGACGCTCTTTCAAGAATTGAATTGGCTTCATTAAATGTTGACACAATTGCCCCCCCTCCATCTACAAAAGATGAATGGTACTTGAAAATCTTCGAAGGTTGTAAAAATAATCAACAAAAGTTTCCTAATTTTACCATAAAAGAAGGACAACTATACCGTAATTGCAAGGTACCACTATCCATCCTCGAAGATTACTCTTGGAAACTTGTCGTTCCCCTCGAAGGAAGAGAACAAATAATAATTGACAATCATAGTGCTCCCGACTCTATACACCCAGGAACTTTCAAGACGTATAAAAAGATTTCCTTGAAGTATTACTGGCCTGGTCTCTTCAAACAAATTCGCAATTACATCTCTAAATGTGAAACTTGTAAAGCCTATAAACATAGCACGGCAGCACCTGCCGGCCTAATGGGTAACCCCAAACGTGCCGACAGACCCCTACAGTCATTGTCAATGGACCTCGTCGGACCTTTTCCTCGAAGTTATGCCGGACACATGCACATACTTAGTGTAGTGGATGTTTTCACCAAATTCTGTTGGATCTTCCCTTTAAAAAGAGCCAACGCGTCCGCCATCATCAAACTTCTGGAAAAACACATTTTTATACCTTACGGAACACCCAGAACCGTAATTGTTGATAACGGAAAACAGTTTATTGCCCAGGAATTCAAAGAATTTCTTGCCAAATACGGAATCAAGGACATTTATTATAACACCTTGTACACTCCCCAAAATAACACTGTCGAACGTTACAACCAAACAATCAACACAGCTCTAGCTATTCTAGTTGATAAAGACCAACGCACTTGGTGTAAAAACCTAGATAAAATTCAGGCCGCTATGAACAACACTGTTAATCTGGCCACTGGTTACACACCTTTCTTCTTAAAACACGGCATGGAACAAGTCGTCCATGGTTCTCTACATAGGGACACAAACTTTCCTACGTCATCTGCCACCACAAGCAACCCTACCGCAGACTATGCCCATCGCTTGGAAGAACTGTCGGCCATTTACAGTGAAGTCACTGATGCTTTGCTCCTGGCTCACCAAAAGAGTGCGGACAGATATAACTTACGTAGAAAACATGTCACCTTCAATACAGGAGACATAGTTTGGAGAAAGAACAACACACTTTCCCAAGGAGCCATGTATTTCTCTGCTAAACTGGCACCACGTTTCGTGAAGGCCAAAGTCCTAAGAAAAATATCAGACCTAGTGTACTCCTTGTCTGACTCATCGGGAAAGCACATTGGTAATTACCACATTAAGGACATTGTAAAGTCTGGAAGTGGGGAGTCAAGTAAAACTGCCCCCACTATCTCAGCAAACTTAAAATGATCCAGTATGTACCACATTTTTTTGTAAGCTTACAGAGTCTTACTACGTCAGGCGTGTATTGTGTCAATCACATGCCCATCGTTTCGTAAATGAAACAAGTTGTAAATTATTTTGTAAATTAATGCGTACTCTCCTTGAAGTTACTTTCAAATGTTGTTTTTGCACTGTTTTTTCTTTCCCTCACGACAATTTTTTTTCTATATTTTTCCACCTGTTCTAAAACTGATCACTTTGGAACGGAGACACTTTTCGAGTTTCAATGTTTGGGAAGTCGCGAGCCCATTTATTGTCTCAACACGTACACTACGCAATGTTCATGCCATGTCATACCCTGCCTTGTCATGTAATTTTGTAATTTTTCTCCTATTTTTTTGTTGCATTTTTGTCGTGTGGAAAGGAACTTTCTCACCTGTTTATTTTGTTCATGTAAAGTAGTTGACAATTGCCCATCGGCGTGTCGTTCTAGAAGTCGGGTTTTGTAAATTCCAAAGTGTTAAATTCCGACTCAGAACCAGTTAACTATTTTTACAATTTTTTCCTTTCATTTTGTTCATCATGAGTTGTAAAACCTTCCGAGGTATCTCTAGCATGAAAATCAAACAGTGGTTACTTACATAGTCGCCCCTCGTGTATATAAGTTTTTTCAATTTTTCCTCTTAAATTAAAAATTGATGGCGTCCTACCCAAATTCATGCTCTTGTACCCAAATTGGATATCGACACGTCCATTTTGGAACTCGTATTTATAAAACCAATGATTGGTCTTTATAACCCTGTATATAAATCAATTTGGCTCGTTTCAACTAAAGTACGTAAAACCGAATCATCCGGTCTTTGGTTGTTATAACAAAGCCACTGTTTTTTGTTATTTTGTTTTTTTTGCTTGTACGTTACGTATGTCTTATATGACACGTTTCAACCCTACGAGACAGGTTAATAAAACCTTATGGTCATCCTGATTTTGGAATTCACAACTTTTAGGTGTTCATTTAACCAAGTATTTGCAACCCAAATTGCACATAACCTGGTATGTTTGTAACTGCACAAAGGGTATGTAAAACCGTAATTGGTCCCTTTTCTTTGGTCTCCCTCACTGTAGGTTGCCACAACAGACAGTATGTAAAACCATTATAGGTCTGTTTTTGTTTTAAATACTTGGTGTAAGTAGAATTATACTCTGCCATCACCCTTGTATTTTGTAACACATGAAGTAGCATCAAATTTTCTATCTTCTCTGTCGTACGCTCTTGGGCTACGGAGTTAGTTAATCTAACGAATCTTTATAAAATGTGGAAAATCAAGCATAGTTAACGTTTATTGTGTTGTATTTAAACGTAACCCTGTTACGTTATAGGAGAGATCCTTAGAACATCCACCGTCATAGGAGGGATCCTTAAAATACCTGCCACGATACGAGAAGTTCGTCATAATCACTTTTGCTCATAACTAAATGCTATTGAGTTGGTCGTGTGACATATTTGTCATGAGCACCGTTTTGTACAATCTGTTTTGGTCGTGTGTCATTCATTTGTCATGAGTACCACCCTTTCTGTACAATCTGTTTTGGTCGTGTGTCATTCATTTGTCATGAGTACTGCTTTTGTATTTTGGTCGTGTGTCATTAATTTGTCATGAGTACCGCTTTTGTATTTTGGTCGTGTGTCATTAATTTGTCATGAGTACCGATTGTATGTATAATTGTGTACAACCCTTGTACACGAGACGTGGAGACGTAATAACAATACTCACCGTGATTCGTGCGAACGACATAATATCGGCCTTGCCATCTTCTTTAAGAGGCATTGTATAAACTCTTGACTTCTGTCTATAATTGAGTTTTATCTTGTATGTACTTACATGTTTTTGTACACTATACGTGGAGACGTTAAAACACTTACCGTGATTCGTGCGAACGACATAATATCGGCCTTGCCATCTTCTTTAAGAGGCATTGTATAAACTCTTGACTTCTGTCTATAATTGAGTTTTATCTTGTATGTACTTACATGTTTTTGTACACTATACGTGGAGACGTTAAAACACTTACCATGAGTCGTGCGAACGAAAT
Organism: Limnephilus lunatus; assembly: GCA_917563855.2. Classification (NCBI taxonomy): domain Eukaryota; kingdom Metazoa; phylum Arthropoda; class Insecta; order Trichoptera; family Limnephilidae; genus Limnephilus; species Limnephilus lunatus. The sequence goes on from OU830599.1 coordinate 6,251,557, forward strand.
AATATCAAACCTTTTGTGTGCGATCTATGAAACGTAGTCCACAACCCTTTGTTGTCATTCAACGCCAATGCCCGTGGACCTCCTGTTTTTTTACTTCTTTGCAAAAAGGAAAGAAGCCCAGGAATATCTACTATCCCAAAAGGACTAGTTTGTAGCTTCACTGCTAACTATGGGGCATAGTGCTGTGGGAGTTAATCGATTGAGCACAAAACCACCCAACTCGTTGTCTGGGGAACGGATAAGAAAACCCCCAGGTTTGTGAAATTGGAGCAAGGGTCTGTCTTTTCTCACAATCACGCAGGAGTTTTTTAAAAATGACCCCTAATCTTTTACCCAATACACGCAAAAGATTAGTCTCTTTGATAATGTGTATTCAAATTTCTCCCCATCCTTGTAACAATTGTAAAGAGTCAGGAAATCTGCTGGTTGATCATGTTTCATTCTCACATGGAGTTTGAAGTGGAAATTAGTCCAGTCTCTAGCAAGTTTCGTCACTCAACTCCTTTCCTTTTCCTTTCCTCTCTCCTCACCATCATGTTCTCAGGTATATGTTATGAAGAGGAAAATCTGTTGTTGACCATAATTCGCCCTCACTGGGAGTACGAATCGGTAAATTGACCAATTATCAGCAGGCTTTCTCCCTCACTCTCTGCATATGTCTCACCTTTTGTTCTCTTTCTCAATTTTACGAAACACATTCATGAATGTTGGATATGTACGATATGCACTTGGCGTACCGTCTGTCTCCTTTTGACAACCTTTATTCATGAATTGGTTTCTCTGCTTTTACCGTGACTCATTCACGACTTCTTTGTCTTGTTTTTTGAAATTCTACAAAAAATGTTACCACCTTTATGTTAACATAGGCCATGGAAGGCCGGTTGTTTTTTAACCAAGACATATTGTCACTCGGCAAACGCCAAGTCATTCTGGTAAAGGAAAATGTTCATGTAACCACAATTTAGTTAGAAAACTCTCTCTTCGTCACTCTCTGGGTCGGTGATTAAAACTTCGTTTATTTCATTATCTGGACACATTTTGTTTCTCTCCAAACCTTTTCTTCATTGGTCCCTAGGCAGGTAAACTTCAAGAATTTTGCTCTAATAATAATTTCTCCCGGATTAAAAAGAAGCCCAGGCGGATGTCATCACCAACAGCCAAGCTGAGCTTCACTTCCTGACAGCACGCGCTGTGGTTACCAGGTCCCTCCTGCTGCCATTTTTCTACGCATTTGTTCCTGAAAGCACAGACCATACCGCCCATATGTATGTTGTTTTGTCGTGCCACAGCAAGTTGAGTTGTCCCACTATACATTATGACACTCTGAACCACCTTTTGGGCACGCTAGCTCCTAGGTTTGTTCTTACTCTTGCTATCAATGCCAACCATGTCGTCTCTTGCGCTGTCATGCAGTGACGCATATATCGTCATGTGTAAACCATCATTACCTTGACCTCCAGTATTCGCTGAATGCGTACCAATACAAGTTATGTTGAGCTACATTATGCTTCAATAACCATTATATACGATCCGTGTTTACCTTAATAACACTTAGGATTCGTACTGGCATGTCTGCAGACACTGGATTCTCCTCTTCAATGACCTCTGTAACCATAGTCGCGGCACAGCAACCACAGTCTCCACTTCATGAACTTCGACGTCTTCGACAAAACCAAGTGTTTTCTAAGGCCCAAGTGTACTTCTGAGTGTTATCTCAAAGGGGTCTGATTACAGTGATAATGTAATCCTTAGAATCTGTGAAACCACGTCCTCCTCTTCGAAATTCTCCGAAACCAAACAAATCCACGCTTCACAAACTTAGCTCCCAGACCAATGAAACCTTAGAATCACACAGGCATTTTTGTTCTTGCTTTTTGTTCTTCTATTGTACAAATATGAATTGTTATTTTTCAATTGCATAACCATGTATTGTTATTTTTCAATTGCATAACCATGTATTGTTATTTTGTTCAATTGCATAACCATGTATTGTCATCTTTCAATTGCATAACCTTGTATGTTGTTTCACACCATGTACTTTTACCAAAACGGTCCTTTTCCAAACATTGTATGTACCCCTCACCCATTCCCTACAAACATTGTGACCTAAACTATAACATAAATTGCATGTTCTAGCTAGGCATCTCTCAAGCAACGAATCTCTCAAAAACCCCAATGGAAGTTTAAGAGGATTTTTTTTTCCTACAGCTCCATTGCCACGTCGCTTTTTTTCCAAGCGCGGGGGGAAGTGTTACGATACGCCCCTGCAGCAATTAGATTCGAGAGCACAGAACGCAGCAAGTCCACAGCTCGGCCGCCCCCTCTCTCCCCCCTGTTTCCTGTTTCACCCTGCTTCTCCCCGCTTGCCCTGCCACTCGCGCAGTCCGCGGCCACTCCACAGACGAGATTCGAGAGCCTTGGGAAGCACACGTACGCGGCCTGTAGCCGGCGGACGAATTCAATGGGGCCGCGATGTATTATTGAAATACCTTTGAGTAGAATCGGCCTTTTGCCGCGCCATATAGTTCGGTCTATTTGGACTACGAAAGTGCCTGATGGAACTGCCACATGAGACGAGGTTCCTGCCAACCTACATGTAAGCTGTATCTTGATTTCCTCCTTTAAATGTGTCCGTAATCAGTGAAATGTAGGGCCCCCGCGAAAATCACCACTCGGAGAGTTTCGTTTTGAGAGAGAGACAGTGAGAGTTAAACGCTTTAGCTAGGTTTGTGTAATTTGCATTTCTTGTAATTGAATTGTACTGTAGAAACCTATGTACTGTGTTTGAGTTTACAATACATGTCTTAATGATTTAACTTTGTTATTATTCTGCTACGGCGGGAGGATTGTTGACCAGTGTGGATCCCGTGGGACGCCGGAAGATAGAGAGAAATTCCATAGCTTTGAGCGGCTCACCCCCTGAATAGAGAGTACCATTGTCCCGCTGAGAGCTAGCCAGGGACGTGTTGGGCCTGGTGTTGGTTTAGAAGCCGACATCGGGGTACCCTAACAATGCGTTTCATAGCGTTTCACTTCAATTAGCGTTCGCATATGGTTCTTTTTCGTAACATATTCATCATTTTACCCCCCCAAGTGTCGAGCGTGCGTAAAGAAGTTTTACTTCAAAAATATATAGCTCATCAAAAAGCACATTTAAGTTAGAGGTAATTTCATACATACCTGTTCATATGATTTTTCTAGGCTCATAACATGTTTCAGCATCGGAATCGATTTGTGATGTGTATTTTGTGAGCAACTGAAATTAAGAAACATTTTTTAATAGCTGGCTAATAATGATTAACATGGCTTATAGTTTTGTGGTGACCAGCTCCACTGATGATAGACATTGTAAGGACGTCTAAAATGCTAACCCAGGACCCTTAACTAATCCAATACCTAATAAATAAGTAAATAGGTATCTCAGACTTTGAGATTCGACAGAAGCCCGATTAGGTACCTAAATCAGGCTTCCCAGAAACCGGGGTCTTCTAGCAGATTCTTCAATATTGACGTACAAATGTCAACACTTTCAACAATTGAATTTTGGAGCCATATCTGGACTGGAGCCCCAAAATATCTGATGAACCTACCTACCTACTTGATTCTGTTTAAACGAGGGCGTTCCGTCTGATTGACATACCGTTTCCATCTCTAATATGGTGACCGTACAACTCAAAATCATGCAATTTCAGCACCTCTTTTAAAAAGTCATTAAAACTGATTAAAAAGGTTATGGGCTATTTTTCTTTTTTTTTATAACTTTAATGACTTTTTAAAGGGGTGTTGAAAAGTCACGATTCAGAGTTGTTATGGAACCCTCTAATGCACTGACGCCATGTGGGTATGGGTTTCTAATATCTTTGGTATGCTGAGACTGTTATACAGGTAATTAATTCAAAGGAGCCTGCTTGAAGGAGCAGGTTCAGGAGCTTCTTCGAAACGTTCAATAATTCAAAGGGAACGTTCAAATGTCAAAAATTCAAAGCTGTGCTGATCGTCGATTTCATAGTCATCAAATGTGATATAGTAAATAAAGCTTAATGTTTTAAAATTTCAATTTAGGTATTTTACTCGCGGCATCAAATTAAAATAATGGAGTTAACCTAAATGCAGAAAGTAAAACGATAAAAATAAAATGACTTAACTCTTAGTAAATGATCGTCAGTAATTGCACTTTACCCTGTTCCAGCGACTCTCACGGATGCAAAGTGAGGTTATGTCTGACGCAGCGATGAAATAAGACGATAGCCCTGTTGAATGGAGCCCGCAGGACTTCGAGGACCATCGTCTTCGTTACGGTTGCCCCGAAAACTGCAGCACTTCTTGCGTGATGCGCCGCCCTATAGCACACAGACTGAATACCCTCATTATTTCACCTATAACACATCTTACATTATTTGTTATTCAGTTTCCCTTTCCCTCTATGTTTATTTCCCAAATTAAAGCACTTTGCTACCGCCTTGGATAGCAGAAAGCCATGCGACTTTGAGGAATTGCAAAATAAGTAGTGAATGTAGGAGACTTTGATATGAGGAAAATGGGTAGTGAATGTGAAAGACTTTAATATGGGGAAAAGGGATAGTGAATTTTATTATGAGGAAAAGGGGTAGTGAATGTGGAAGACTCCAATATGAGGAAAAGGGATAGTGAAGTGAATGTCGAATTAAATATAATGAAAATGGGTAATGAGTGTGAAAAACTTTAATAAGAGGAAAAGGGGTAGGGAATGTGGAAGACCGATAAATGATTTCGATTTTTATTTTTAGAAAAGTTATTATCTTTATTTATTTATGAATTTTCGAAAAATCGACAGTTTACATTAATTTCAGTTTTTACAGAGTATTATATAGCCAAGATATGGATTTCATCCTTGCGACTTTACATCAACTGAGACAGCATAATAAGGAATAAGTAAATTAAATTTGCAAAAAAGGAATAAAATCCAAAAATTATATAAAACAAGAACAAAAAAATATTTTACAAAAACAAAAAAATTATTTAAACGGAAAAATTACAAAACAAAAAAATTATCAATACATTGGTAGCCATTCAGAGAGGTTGTACCTATATAAATCAATTAATCAAATCATAACAGAAATATAAACAATAGAAACATTACACTATTCATGAATCGACAGTATTTAGACGGAAATTCTTTAGTATTTTCTGAAGCACAAGCCATTTAGTTTTGTTTAAAAGGAAACCTTTAAAAGATATTAGCTAAATCAGTTAGTAGCTAAGTAAAAAAAAAAAACAAAAAAATGCTGCATTGCACGGAAAAGTCCTTTGGGCGTGTAAATAAAAATATGAACGATAAATAAAAATAATAATTTAATAAATAGATACTTACGGAGTATTGAGGTATTTTTCGTACAATTTCTGCAATATCTGGTCACTGGCGTAGTTGGAAGGGATGATGCACAGGCACCAGCAGAGGGTGGAATGGATGTGATCTTTCTGTCCTTGTATGAACAACAGGAAACTCACCGCAACGTTAGCCGAAGAATCTGATGTTATATCCTGTAAACAACACACCTGATTTGCTATTCCTGATCTAAGGATTATCTATGAGAGAAGGGAAGGCTGATAGCATAGACATACAAATAACTAGACGAGAACTTACAGATGAGGGGTAAAAACCAACAATGGCGGGGCGAAGAGAGGAAAGAGACTTGTGATTCGCCAAGTCTTCTTCATTGTCTAAGTATGTGTTTCATAGACATACAGCGTCCGCGCGTAAAATGTACGACGAGAGCACGACATTGGTCCGGACACGCCAAGCCGGTTCCGAAAAATGGTTCCAATGGGAGGGGGAAATAACACGTTTTTTAACACGTAAGGGCATGTCCATATATTTTGTATATTTTGTACGTCCGTGGCTGATAGAGATATTGAAAGAAGGGTTAATGCAGGTAACTCCATTAAGAGGGAATAACCAGACAAAACCGGAAATATATCGTATTTAAATCAAATTCTAGACGTATTGACCCTTTTCCACAAAAAAATATGAATTGATTTCGAAAGTCTGTTATTTTATCAAGTAAAGCTATTTTTTTAAATTTTGAGTAAATTTGTTTATTTTTAGTACAATAAGGTTTTTCCGTAGGTCGTTTGGCAGATTTGTTAAATTTTGAAACAAAATTTTGTACTACACAACACACATTTCAAATCATATAATCATGCAGTAAAATAAATCAATAAATTATCTGGGAAAGCTATATTTCAGAATTTTAATTTTAGTTTAAATAAAATCATTTAAAAAAATCCGCACACGTGTTTTGTGACGAAAATACTTCTGTTTGTCTATTTATTTAGGGTCTTAAAAACTAATTTATAAAAAATTACATTCTTCTTTTATTTAGACATGATTGAAAAATTATAAATACTTATGATCAAAAAATAATTACAAAAAGTACATAATTTTAATAGTTTTATCATCACGATTTTGAGCTTTTTTTAATGTAGGTATTCATTCATCAAAGCAAATTTTGAATGAAATAAAATCGATATTGAGTTATTACGTTAAAATGTTGGTATGGAGAATTATTAATCTTTCTCATCGGAACCGCCCTGTGTAGTTGCAAGAGTACGATCGCAAGATCCTCGTTCGACGAAATTTAAATTCTCAGCCGCTGGTTAATGGCTCTTAGTGGAGGACTGATTACTGCATGTTGGCGCTAATAAAAAAACTGTCAAAAGAAGCGAAAATAGCAGTCCACAATGGAGTCCTGGTACCTACCCTGATGTTTGACAGTGAGGCATGGAACTGGCAGAGGAAGGATGAAAATAAACTGAATGCTGTTGAAATGAGATCCCTGAGGCGGATGTGTGGTAAAACCATGTATGTTCGTTGTTCGTGTGAAAAACGTGGATATCCGCAAAGAATGTAAGGCTGATGTAAGCATAATGAGTAAGATTAAGAATGGGACCCTCCGATGGCTTAGCACGTAGAACGAATGAAAGAAGAAAATAGTCTGAGAAGAATATATGGCGCAAATGTGAATGGAAGAAGAAGTCGGAGACGCCCGAGGAAGACATGGCACGATCAAGTGAATCAGATACTCGAGTCGGGCCATGTCAAAAGTCAGAATAATAGAAGAGTGTGTATGACACGATGTATGAATGTGAGTGAGGCAAAGAGTGTGTGCCAAGACCGAGTTGTTTGGCGGTCCGTCCTCTCTGCCTATCCCTGCGGGGAAACGGTGTGATGATTAGTTAGTTAGTTGCTCTAGGTTGAAATATTACGATAAATTTCCATTTATCAGATTTTCCTATAATCGTGAAATATTTAAATACTATCAGCTGTGAATTTTCGGTTCTAAAGATCAGGTACATTTTTTGATCAGCGTAACTCATTAAAACGCAATGCATAGATTGCGTTTCTTGTATTGCACAACAATATTATTAAATGTTAAATATTGTTACGCAATCTTTTATCTTGGGAGATACATCGAGGTATATATACCTAGTCTGTCAAATAAGAGTAGAAAAAAAAAATGGAACTACAAAAATTTTCTGGCAACACCAATTGAACTGTAAAATATTACTTCTTAAAATTTTGCAAATTCACTTTGTGGCACCATTTTATTAATTAAATTATTAAAACACTTTGTTTTTACCACAATAATCTTTATTTAAAAAGTCGACATGTTTCGAGAACGATGTTCTCTTCATCAGGACATTATATGTACTAAAACTAAATTATCAAGCATATAAAGACAGGCGTGGGTGGAAATGGAATTAGTTGGAAGGGGGGGGGGGAGGGGGCGGAAAGAGGAGGAGCTTAGAAGATAGACAGGGGGGAGGGGGTTGCTTAGAAGATCATAGACAAAATTACAATGGAAATATGTTTAAAATAGGGTTATTCACAAAATTAATTTGGTTATTAATAATATTTAAATTTCTATTGACATTTTTCCTAATTTCTAATATTTCTAAAAGATCTAATTGAAAACCACTAACGTTAGTATGTAAAATTTTAAAACCAGTATTTATATCAAATGAATGGTTAAATTCAATTAGATGGTTAGCAAATTCCGAATAATTATTGCTATTTAGACATCTCAAATTGAACAAAAAATATAAGAAAAAATTTCATTTGTCCTACATTTACCCATTGTTTAGTGATAATATCAAAAAACAATGGAGAAAAATATTGTTTGTAAATCATCAAACCTCCAATTTAATCGGAAAAAAAATCCCTAATACAATACAGCCAGCTTTTTATACCAATAATAAATTGAAAAATTATATTTTAAATAATAAGGACAAAGACCAAAAAATGAAAAAATCCGGAGTTTACCAATTGAATTGTAATGATTGCAATCATTTTTACGTAGGTAAAACTTGCAGAAATTTTGAAACGAGGATTAAGGAACACTTGAGATGTCTAAATAGCAATAATTATTCGGAATTTGCTAACCATCTAATTGAATTTAACCATTCATTTGATATAAATACTGGTTTTAAAATTTAACATACTAACGTTAGTGGTTTTCAATTAGATCTTTTAGAAATATTAGAAATTAGGAAAAATGTCAATAGAAATTTAAATATTATTAATAACCAAATTAATTTTGTGAATAACCCTATTTTAAACATATTTCCATTGTAATTTTGTCTATGATCTTCTAAGCAACCCCCTCCCCCCTGTCTATCTTCTAAGCTCCTCCTCTTTCCGCCCCCCTCCCCCCCCCCCCCTTCCAACTAATTCCATTTCCACCCACGCATGTCTTTCTATGCTTGATAATTTAGTTTTAGTACATATAATGTCCTGATGAAGAGAACATCGTTCTCGAAACATGTCGACTTTTTAAATAAAGATTATTGTGGTAAAAACAAAGTGTTTTAATAATTTAATTAATAAAATGGTGCCACAAAGTGAATTTGCAAAATTTGATGAAGTGATCGTAGCGAGTACGGCTAAAAAAGCAAAAGTGAATAAAAAACTAATGATCAAGTATAGACTGATTGGAATAAATTTATTTTTTCTACGGGAGTGTCAAAAACGTCAAGTTATTCCTAACTACATAAATTTGAAATTCAAAACAGTGTCGAACTCGTCAAAAAAGGCTAAAATAGCCTGGTTAAAAGAAGACTTCATAAGTGTTTTTAAAAAACGCAATAATATTAAGCTTCAAATCAAAGTGTTACACATGGATCTCGCTAGTAACTTGCATCCAGTTGAATGGTGTTTATTCGATGATCACGTTAGATGTATCGCCAGCATTAAAGCTTTCAAAAAGAAGGAAGATATTATAAAAAACTTGTTAAATTGTGTAATAATAATCCTGAAAAACTTAAAAACAACATTTTGATAACTACTAATAATAATTTAATAATAAACTCATCTGCTAATAATCATCAACACATTAATAACAGTGAAAAAAATAAAAATAAATTCCATAACCGTGTCATCAACTTAAATCAACATAAGTTTAAAAAGGAAGAACTAAATTTGTTATCAAAAGGATGAAACCATAATCTTCACATAAAAAATAATAACAAACAACTAGAATATTTGGCAGTAGATATTAATTGTGCATTATTTAAAGAAGCAAAATCTTTTCAATACAAATGTGGTGAAGTGGTAAAAAACATCAATCCTAAATCTAACTTTAACAAAATACAGTATACGTCAGAACAAATGCACGCAATCAATATATCGAAGGTTACAAAGGAAAAAACCTCATCATTACTAAAGCGGACAAAGGAAATTCGGTGATTATTGTCAACAAAAGTGATTACATTGATAAAACTATGGACTTTCTACAAGGTGATAACTTTGAAATAGTAAAAACAAACCCAATTAATAAATGTCAGGAATTGATAATGGACACTTTAAAAACTTGTAAAAGTGATAAAATTGTTAATTTATTTAGAAATAAAAAAAAATAACTGTAAAAAATCCTCAAATTCCCAAATTATACAGTCTACTAAAGATTCACAAGAAGACTCAACCAATCAGACCGGTAATTTCCAATTGCAATGCTCCTAGCTATAAATTAGCGTCAACTTTAAATACTATTATAATTGAATCAAATATTTTTCAACCTAAGTATACAATTAAGAATTCCCTACAATTAGTTGAGCACTTGAAAGGTTTGGAAATCCCCGATAATGCATTATTAGTATCTTTTGACGTCGTTAACCTGTTTCCATGTGTCCCAGTTGAAGAAAGCAAAACAATTATCATCCATTTTAACCATCCATTTTCAAAAAAAAGGAAAAAAACCTCATCATTACTAAAGCGGACAAAGGAAATTCGGTGATTATTATCAACAAAAGTGATTACATTGATAAAACTATGGACTTTCTACAAGGTGATAACTTTGAAATAGTAAAAACAAACCCAATTAATAAATGTCAGGAATTGATAATGGACACTTTAAAAACTTGTAAAAGTGATAAAATTGTTAATTTATTTAGAAATAAAAAAATAACTGTAAAAAATCCTCAAATTCCCAAATTATACAGTCTACTAAAGATTCACAAGAAGACTCAACCAATCAGACCGGTAATTTCCAATTGCAATGCTCCTAGCTATAAATTAGCGTCAACTTTAAATACTATTATAATTGAATCAAATATTTTTCAACCTAAGTATACAATTAAGAATTCCCTACAATTAGTTGAGCACTTGAAAGGTTTGGAAATCCCCGATAATGCATTATTAGTATCTTTTGACGTCGTTAACCTGTTTCCATGTGTCCCAGTTGAAGAAAGCAAAACAATTATAAATAACTTACTTAATTCCTCAAAATTACCTAATGACTTAGCCCAGGATTTACTTAAATGTCTTAATGTAGTTTTAAACCAAAATTTCTTTCAATTTAATAATAACATTTTCAAACAAAAAGACGGTTTGGCAATGGGGTCAAGTACCAGTGGCTTGGTAGCTGATATATTTTTAAACCATATAGAAAATAAAATCTTTAATAGTTCTGCCTTATTACTTAAATATGTGTATTTTTATAAACGTTACGTAGATGATATTTTTTGTATATGGACCGGCACCAAAAGACAACTTCAAGTGTTCCTTAATTTTTTGAACAAAATTCATAAAAACATTAAATTTACATTAAAATAGGAATTAATTGTAGCATAAATTTCTTAGATTTAAACCTAACTGTAATTAAAAATAAGATTGAATTTAATATTTTTAGAAAAGAAACATACGCTGATATAATTATACACAACTCATCTAACCATCCATTTTCACAAAAACTCTTAGCATTCCATTATTTGATCAATCGATTAATTAATATCCCGCTATCCCCAAATAATTTCAAAGCTGAACTTAACACAATTAAAATAATTGCATCTAATAATGGTTATAACCCCAAATTAATAGACGACATATTGAACAAAAAATATAAGAAAAAATTTCATTTGTCCTACATTTACCCATTGCTTAGTGATAATATCAAAAAACAATGGAGAAAAATATTGTTTGTAAATCATCAAACCTCCAATTTAATCGGGAAAAAAATCCCTAATACAATAGAGCCAGCTTTTTATACCAATAATAAATTGAAAAATTATATTTTAAATAACAAGGACAAAGACCAAAAAATGAAAAAATCCGGAGTTTACCAATTGAATTGTAATGATTGCAATCATTTTTACGTAGGTAAAACTTGCAGAAATTTTGAAACGAGGATTAAGGAACACTTGAGATGTCTAAATAGCAATAATTATTCGGAATTTGCTAACCATCTAATTGAATTTAACCATTCATTTGATATAAATACTGGTTTTAAAATTTAACATACTAACGTTAGTGGTTTTCAATTAGATCTTTTAGAAATATTAGAAATTAGGAAAAATGTCAATAGAAATTTAAATATTATTAATAACCAAATATAAATCTTTTGTGAATAACCCTATTTTAAACATATTTCCATTGTAATTTTGTCTATGATCTTCTAAGCAACCCCCTCCCCCCTGTCTATCTTCTAAGCTCCTCCTCTTTCCGCCCCCCTCCCCCCCCCCTTCCAACTAATTCCATTTCCACCCACGCATGTCTTTCTATGCTTGATAATTTAGTTTTAGTACATATAATGTCCTGATGAAGAGAACATCGTTCTCGAAACATGTCGACTTTTTAAATAAAGATTATTGTGGTAAAAACAAAGTGTTTTAATAATTTAATTTGTAAAATATTATTTGAAAGTGTAATGACACTGAAAATACAGAACGCTGTGCACACATTTAAAAAAAACATTTTTTTGTTCTTAAAAAAAATTTAAAATCGAAGAAGCACTGTTGTTAAGGTACCTACTTAATGACATAAATTTGATTAAATTGTGTTTTACAAAGTGATTGGCTTTCATTTAAATTAACATAAATTTGAATTTAACAGTACCTAAGTAGAAAGGAAGAATCACTAATGAGTTTAGTGCACTACTTTTAGATCTGAATGAGTTAAATATATTCAGATCTAAAATTAGAGACATGATCTAAAGCCCGAGCAACGCTAGGTACTGAAGCTAATATTAAATAAATTTGATCAATTTCTAAAGTGTGCTTTACTTATACTTCATTATAATATCGTTATTCTTCATTATGTTAACACAAAATTGTATACGTATTATAATATATACAATTAACCTAACCTAGGTATATGCAATTCTAATTTTTTTGATCAGTGGGTATCTATATTGCAATGAAAATTCCTCCCACTGCGCGGAAGGCGATGTTCCGAGAGAGTACGGCTGGAGAAGGTGAAGGGACTTCCTCAACCGTTCTCTCCCGATCTTGCCTGCCACGCAGCTGGTGGGCAGATTTATCCGCTGCCAAGACCCGGCCAAACCTCATCCCATGAACCCGGGCACCCCTGCTAAGTCACCAAACGTAGCGAACCACTTGGGGTTACCTATGGCAAAGGTGTTGGTTATCCAATAAAAGGTTCCTGGAGAGGCGGTACCCATACCTGCCTCCCAAATTGAGAATGTCTTAAGTATATATATATTACAATAAATAAACAATGAATAAAGATTGGAAGGGGAATTTGTAATTTTAGGTAAATATTCGGAACAAACGTCAACGGTTAATACGCACGTTTTTTTTATAAAACCTTTAGATTCTTCTTAATTACCATAAAAGACAACTATTTGCATTGGGGGAGGTTGAAAATGTTACATTTTTAATTTTAGTTACGTAAATTGAAAATTTACTTTCGTATTTAGATACAACGCTTCACCATATGCAATTTGTAATGATTATTGTCATTTTAACATATTCAAAGGCGCGTAACCGAAAAAACCTATACGCTAGGTTTGTGTAACATGGTTTGTGATTCAAAAGAAAGTGCCCCTTTATAACGCCTACTCACGTCAAGGCAAGAAAAACATCCCAGTTTTCAAGTAGTTTAGCGGCTACGCTAGGTGTGTGTAACATGAAATGTAAAATATCATTAATACCAACATATTAAAATAACAATAATATTGCAAACAGAGTGATTTGACAGTGTTAAAGCAAATTTTCAATTTACGTAACTAAAATTAAAAATGTAACATTTTCAACCTCCCCCAATGCAAATAGTTGTCTTTTATGGTAATTAAGAAGAATCTAAAAGTTTTATCAAAAAAAAGTTCGTATTAACCGTTGACGTTTGTTCCGAAGAATTACCTAATTTTATATTACTTACCAAGATGATGCAGCCGATTTGATCAATAAGCCATTTTGAAATCCTTGCAGTGAGAATCCAAAGCTTCAAAGATAGTACGAACACTCCGAATAGAGTCAGGTCCTGAAAAGTGAACTAAAATAATCATTCTAATATTCAGTATTAATACCCTAGCGACCGTACGGTTAAAATTTACTCTGCGCCGCGCCATATGGAAACCGTCTGTGAAAGTGAAGTTTGTGACTAAGCTACTATCGCAATAGAACTGAATTGAGGCAATTATTGCCTAGTACTCTTGGATTTGCATTTTCACGAATTTCTCCAGTCTGAATATGGATGATATGGTTATTAGTGATTACGATTATGATTGCTAGTTCTGCAAAAGGGCGAAGCCCTATAAACGGTGACCAACACTGATCAGCTGAGCGATTTCTTATCTTTTGTGAGATCGATATCTCCTATCAGATTTGTGTGATTTTCTATGGCTGTTATTTGCTTTTTTTATTGGCCGATGTCAGATTTTAACTGTGAGCGGTCACATATTTTAGTTTAGATCGTTTTAAATAGGTGAAATTGGCCTGATACCCATAGAAAAAGCAAATAACAGCCATAGAAAATCACACAAATCTAACAGGAGATCTCGTCCGTCAGGAGATCTCAATCTCACAAAAGATATAGAATCGCTCGGCTGGGAATAGAAAGCCGAACCAAAAACTTCCCAAAAACTAGGCGTACTGTATATACAATTCAAGTATACTTGAATTGTATATTTACTTAGAAAAAAAACAAGATTTTTTATCAAGCTGTCATGTTCATAATATTAATAAAACAAAATCATTGCTAATAACCACTCTGTAAATTGCCATCTCAACACAGGTGTTTCACACCTAGTGAGATGGGCAATAACGTCATTATTATAACCTAATGTAATATGAAAATAATTAAATAAATAAATTAATAATAAATAGGACACGCAGATGCTATAGTAGGTACACAACTGCGAACCCTGTACAAATCGGTTGAATTTGGCAACCATCTCTAGTTTGGAGCTCCAAAATACCTGAAAAATACCGTCGAATCTGTGCAGAAACCCACGGTCCGTTTGATAGATTCTCCTATCTTAACAGACGAATTGCAATATTTAGAGCACAGGCGTCGGGTATGAATGCTACCGTTGTTCTACCGGTATTTCAATGGAAGATGTTCTGAGGAACTAGCGTCATTGATCCCTTTGGCACCGGTGCATAGTCGGGAAACACGCCAAACGCGCGCCTAACCTATGTACACGGTTGACATGTGTCACATCACATGACAACGGATCTCTTCTTCGAATCGTTCTTGAGTTCAACCACTCGGGTACGGAACTATTCGTCCGCCTTTGTGTTTACTCCTTCCAACAACATGGGTCTCTTCAAGACAAATGTTCATTCCCTCCTCTCCTCAAGAAGACCTTCCACGCAGCATCTCAGAATGCTAGTTGTTGTATTCTATTATGTCAGGGAAAATAAGGCAACAAATCTTGTCCATCATGAGGAGATTTGAAATAACCGTAAAAAAATCAATCAATAAATACCTCCCTACGTAACACTTTTCTGAATACCCGGCAACAGCAAAAATGGTATTAGGTACATAATATAGTTATAGTATAAAACATCATTTAGTTCAAAAAGAATCTTGCAAGCATACATAGAAATAGCAGCATGCAATCATACATAGAAATCGCAGCATGCAATCATACATAGAAATTGCAATAAAAATATGCGTTAAGAAAATGAAGATGGAGTTCTTAGTCGAAATATGATAGAGCACTGCCCCGTCAAGGTGGCGTCCTGGTTCAGTCACGTTACGTCACGTTTGGTGCAGTCCTGGGTTCGATTCCTAGATGTAACCGTATTTCTGATTTTTCTGTTTCAAGTCGAAGTTGTTTCCATTAATTAAACATTGATATCTATAGTTTTCATTAATTTAATGTTGCAATATAAGATTTTACTCAATAATTTAAAATAAAAATAAATGGTGATCAAAATTAATGTCCACGGAAAATTCCGATGACCATCGTCGCGCGTTGCGCCAACTTCATAAGGGGGCATCCATTAATTACGTGAGCAGTTTTTCTTCCAATCTAGCCCCCCCCCCCTCGCCCTCGGTGAGATAAATTTGGGCCAATTCGTATATTTTTTTCAAGTAATGTGAGATTTTGCTGGACCCCCCCCTGTTTTGTGCTCACGTAATTAATGGATGCCCCTAATGCTGTGCAAAACAAAAGCACGAGGCGAGTCATGAATTATGGTTAAGGAACTAAGTAACCGCAAGCAACCTTTAGCGCTTCGCAGGTGATTCGTTCCTTAAGAGCGTATAACCAGAGAACACCAGAAATATGTCATTTTTAAATCAGTGTTTAGACTCTTTTCCACAAAAAATTATAAATTGATTTCGAAAGATTGTTCTTTTATCTAGTAAACGTATGTTTTAAATTTTCAGAAAAAAATAAATTTTAGTATAATAAAGTTATACCATAGGTCGTTGGCGGATTTGTTAAAATTTCAAAAAAGTACATTTATTATACAACACCCATTTCAAATCATCAAATCATGCAGTTGCAGTTAAATAAATAAATAAATTATCTGGTAAACGTATGTAACAGAATTTTTATTTTAGTTTAAATAAAATCATAAAAAATATATAAGTCATGTGTATCTTGACGAAAATTGGTCCGTTTGTGAATTTATTTGCGCACTTACAGACTAATATACTTCATTTTTTTTACATTCTTATTTTGCTGAGACATTATTGAAAAATTATAAATACTTATGATCAAAAAATAATCACAAAAAGTACATAATTTTAATAGTTTTATCAACACGCCTTTCAGCATTTTTGGATGTAGGTATAAATTAAGGCTCCGTTACCGGCCCCAAAAAGAAGAATATGGAGAGATACAAAATTACCAATGTTAGAGGAGAGCGCTAACATTTACAGCACCAAAATCGATGCAAAATTGCGAAAATCTTTAATAAAACACGACTCGTTTAAAATAGAGCAAAAATCTCTTGGGGCTGTCTAAAACAGTATTTAAATTTGAAACACTGTGAATTTTTTCATACATATAACTTGTAAAATAACGGAAACAGACTTGAAAATAAAAAAAATTTGGAGCATACTTTGCGATTTTTTTCTATCGGGGGAATTTCATATAATTTGCGTTTCGGCGTGGGGAATGTGTAGATATTATCTTCAAAAATAACAATTTTTTTTTAAGAGCTTAAAAACTTCAAATGATTAAGGGAGGTTTGCAAGAAATCGGTAGAAATTCGGAGAGCGGCCTCTTAAAGCAAATTTGGAATGAAATAAAATCGATATTGAATTATAATTTTAAAAAGCTGGTACGGAGAGTAATTAATATTTCTCATTGGAACCGCCCTGTACGATCGTAAGAACATCTTTCGACGAAATGTGGATTTTCGGCCGCTGACTGGTTATACGCTCTTAACCGTAATTCAAGGTTCGGCTTGCAGGATCCGGCTGGCGTGTGTGTGCAAACCTTACGACACCATTAAAAAATGTAAAATTCTGGACTTTATGAACATCTTGGCACCTAGGTCCCTAGGTGAGTCGGATCCGGTAGAGTTTGGCAGATCAAACATCGAAGATTTGATTAACATAATCTATGAAGCCACAGTCGCTCAATTTTAGTTTTTCACTATTTTAAAAATCCTTTATTAGCGAACCATCTGGGGTGATCTATGTATGGCAGAGGTGTTGGAAATTCAATAAATAGTTCCCCGGGCGGAGCGGTACACTTACACGTCTCCCAAACTTAATTATAAACTGAAAAAATATATATTTGTTATTTTATCATTACTAAATTTTTCTCTCTATATTCGTTTTCTCCGCCTTTTCGTTACGAGCTTTGCTCCTAAAAAAGGTGTAAATGTAATAAATAATGTATATTTTGAAATAAATAAAACTTTACAGAATGTATATAACCATGTAATATTTGAAAAAAAAAAATGTTTATGTATTGTTTGGCAAGAAAGTGTAGAAATTAATTAATTTGGAACTAAATATTTTCATTACTATGGTAACACCGAAATACTCGTTTTGTCAATGACATTTTGTATGGCTCTTGGCTTTACTGACTTTAATCATGTAGAACACACTGAAAATCGCTCGTTTAGTGTTTTTTTTTTCATTGTTTGCCTGTGCATTGTTTGAATTGAATTAAAATGAACAAACCAATACGTAGTAGTGCAAGAGAAGTTGTAAACTGCGTGTTTCAACGCTGCCTATAGCCCAGTCAATCTAGACAAAAAACAGGCCCTAACTGGAACAAATTAGGGGATACCTGAATTTTTGCAGGTTAGTAGTACATACTCTAGGGAGTATTTTAACAAAAAGTCCCCACTTCTCCCCCGCTTGTTCCCCCCCCTGTGCCCTCCCAAACATTAAAATGTGGGGTTCTACTAAAGTGATTATATCTCATAAACTAAAACATATATCAGAAAAAAATTTCATCACTGAAATTCTTACAAAATTTCCTAAAAATTATATGTTAACTTTTTTTATTATCTGCTTTGGTTTGGTCAATAATAATGAGATTGTTGTTAAAAAAAAATTTTTTTTTGCAAAATTTTTTTTTGAAGTTGAATATTTTTTTGTCTGAGAGAATATTAAAAAATACTTCAAACAAATCATTTGTCAAATTTATTAAGCTTTAAAACCATGTATAACAGTATTTACTTATATTCTTAATTTCTATTGAAAAAAGTGGATGAACGCAATGGCGTGCGTGAAGCCAAGCGACACGTCGCGCGTCGCGACATGTTATGTTCGACGCCCTTGTTGCGTCGCATCGCTGCAAATTTTTTTACCAGTTTGATCTCCAATGTCTTAAGGTTGAGGTGTGTGTCAGTTTTGTGCATTATGTTTTGACGTTGTTGTGCCAAGCGTTCAGTTAATCAAGTTTTTTTTTGCGTTTTACCACCTTCATCAGGTAAAAATATTGAGAAACAATTATTTAACAAGAAATTTTCAATCTGAAAATGTCTGAAGTGAACCTTTGGTGTATTTTATGCAAAAAAGACCTCACTGAAAATGTTTTCAAAGAAACGAAAGGGTTATAAATGCTAATTAACGCTAGTATTGAAAGAAATGACAATAATCATGAAAAATTAACCCGTTTGGATAGCGTAACCGTGCATATAGATCGTAGAAAAAAGTACAGCTTTTACAAATGTTAAGTGTAGCCCATCAACCAGTACATCTCAACCATTCCTAAGGCATTTAGAAACACGTTCAATTTCTTGGAGAACTGTATTATTTGTGACAAAAACCAGTTTTAAATGTCAAACTACCTCAAAAATATCCGGAAAAAATACATTTGTGTTAACACTGGAAATAAGAGAAACATTGATTAATGCTTGCAATACAAGAGATGATAAATGGGGTGCAAAAGTTAAATCTAAACTGTTAAGTGTGTTTGATTTGGTCGCTGCAGAAGCTCGCTATCACGGCAGTTGCTACAAGAAGTTCTGTAAAAGTAAATCAAATCAGTATGTAGGAAGACCTAAAGATGAAGATTCAGCAAAAAAATTCTTAAACTCTCTAATTTTTTAGAAAATTCTGAAGAATGTCAGTTTACATTAGAGAAATTAAGGGAAATAGTAATAGACCTTTGTGGCACTGATCTTCCGTACTCAGATAAATTTCTGAAAAAACAACTTATTGACTATTTTCAAGAACGGATATATACGTATATTTTTGGCAGAAAGACTGTCATATGCATGTCTCACTCTACTTATAAGATCCTAGATGACTGGTACAGAAATAAAGAAAATAATGTAAATCTGGAACTTTTAAGAATTGTACGTGCTGCCGCAGAAATAATCAGAGAAGATATTAAAAAAATGCCATATGATTGTGAAAGCTATCCTGATATTCCAAAAATTAGTCGTGGGGGTGATGATTTAGTTCCTGAAACTCTGAATCTGTTCACGTCACCTGTTTCAAAGAAGAGATTGTACGATAATGGACCTGATATTATGAGAAGACGTTTAGTAATTAACCACGCCATAATAGCATCTACAAGGCCTAGGTCTTTTTTTATCATCAATACAAACAAGTTTGTGTTTATATCTACAAAGAATGTATGAATCTAAACATTTAATAAAAGTGTTGTCGTCATTGGGCATTTGTTCATCTTATCATGAAGGTGACAGATACCAAAGATTTCTAATAAGAGTTGGGCCTCCTACAATCAAAGATGACACGTTCATACAATTAGCATTTCATAATTTCTTGAGTTTAAGCTACAAGACAAGTGAGCAGAATGTTGAGCTTAGGGAGAGCCGCCAGCTACGGGACAACCAAGACTTATCAAAATTTGTAAACTGGTTAAACCAACACAACCCTTTTGCTCAAAAGTCTGGTGAATTAATTTTCATTTCTTCGGGATTAGTATCAGACTCAACCGTAACATGTGACGATGCCTACGAGATAGGTTTCAAAGCTATGAAGAAAATGACAGGGCAAAGTTTTTCTGAACTAAAGCTACACAGATCGGATATGGTTGTTACTCAAGCCAGTAATAAGTCTGTCAGAATTAGAAACAAAGAAGCTGTAATCAACCCTCAGCAGATATTCAATAGAATATTATGCGTATGTGACAGTCCTGCAAAGCTCAAATCCTACTTTGAGTTTGAACTATTAATTATACTAACATCCACCTTTATTTGATGTTTCTTTAAAGAAATGTAAGAAAGCCTCCATTGTAAAAGCATTTGACGATGGTATCGTTGATATCAATTTCACAAAGGATGAAGCTGCGTTTATTCTTGATGGTGGATACCCATTACATGCAGTAGTGTGGCCTAAAGTCTCTACTTTCCATGATATTACCGAAAGATATGTTAATTATGTATCTAAAAAGTATGGTGCAAATGTAATAATAGTTTTTTATGGTTATCCCGAGAACTCTACAACAAAACATCAGGAGCAGTCAAGAAGAGCTGAAAAAAGAACATCAAGTGAAATTATATTTTCTGATGATACTGTCTGTACAACACCTCAGGTAGAATTTCTCGCCAATTCTCAAAATAAAAAGAGGTTAATAGAAGCTGTTAAAATTAAGTGTCATGCTGCAAATATACAGACAATAACAGCAAACGATGATGCTGATACGGAGATAGTGGGTCAAGCGATTAAGTCTATAGAGCTTGGTAGCACTGTGGTGGTTGTTGGAACAGACACAGATTTATTAGTATTGCTAGTAGCATTGGCCCCTCCAACGGAAAACAAGCTGTTTTTTTGGAAACCAATAGCCACTTCTACTTACACCAGTACAGTGTATTCTGTTCAGTTTCTTGTACATATGTATGATAATCAAAGGAAACTCATATTATTTGCTCATGCTGTCACAGGATGTGACACAACCTCTGCTTTGTATGGTATCGGAAAAATGAAGGCTGTAAGTCTAATAACTACACCGACAGATTTGAAAGATGCGGCTAAGAATTTCATTCAGCCCCACATGGAAAAGGACCTGCTCTTCCAAAATGGTGAACGCTTTCTTTTAAGTTTGTACGGATTGGCAAAATACAAGAATCTTGATGAGGCTGGATATTTTAAGTTTAAGCATTTAAATGCCAAGATGTCTCTTAAATCTAAGTTTGATTTGGCAAGACTTCCACCAACAAAGAACGCAGCCCACCAGCATCTCCTTAGGACGTACCTCCAAATTCAAACATGGCTAGGAAATGAACTATCGTCTAATGAGTGGGGATGGCAAAGAAGAGAATATAAGTTAACACCTATTCTAATGACATGTCCCGCGGCTCCAAATGAACTTCTCATGCTGATTTCTTGTAACTGTAAAACCACGTGCGGAAAGTGGTGCAGCTGTCGGAGGGCAGGACTAGAGTGTTCTGATATGTGTGGCCAATGCAATGGACTCTCCTGCAGTAACACATCTAAAAATACTGATGAAATATTTGAAGACGACTGTGATGCCCAGTGAATAATAATAATAGTCCCCTAAAACCTACCCTATAATTTTTGTAATATAATTCTTTACATTCTCTTATTGCAAATACTTTTTAATGTTAAAAGTGTTTTAATATCATAAACCAATGAAAAAGTACTCAGTGTTTTAATTTAAAACTACAAATAGTGCTACCTAAACACAAATCGGTCACCTGCACCACTGCGGGACCGGCTCAACTGCCAAGCCTCATAGCCTGCACTCCGTGTCGCCCTGCGATTGAGTCCAAATTTGACCAGTATTAAGGATAAAGGTAAACAATGTTATATGTCGTTTTAAATCTTATTAAATTTGGCAAATAGTTTGTTTGAAACATTTTTGCGTGATTCCTCAGACAAAAAAAATATTCACCCTTAAATCAAAATTTTACGAAAAAAAATTTTTTTTTGGCGACAATTTCATTATTATTTGCCAAACCGTAGCAGATAACAAAAAAAACTTTGCATCTTTTTTCTAGACAGCTTTCTTAAAAGTATAACGGTGTAATTTTTTTTCAGATATGTGTTATAGTTTAGGAGATATAATGGATTTTGTAGAACTCTACAATTTTAAAGTTTGGGGGGGTGCAGCGGGGGAAGCAAGCAGGGGAGGGGTGGGGACTTTTCTGAAAATACTCTCTGTAGAAAGTACTGTTCACTTGCAAAAAATCAGCTCTCCCCGAATTTGTTCCAGTTCAATGCGTTCATTGACTGGGCTACTAGCTGAATATCGTGCGAAGAAGCTCCTATCCAATTTGAAAGAAGTTTACAAACGAACTGCAGAAATGAATGGTACGTGGTATAGTTTTTTTTAATAAATTTCATTAGTATTACAAGATTTATGCCAATTTTTGTGCGATTATAACCATTACAATCTGATTTGAGGTTATGTTTAAAAATCCGAATTTGACATTTCCATTTGACAGTTAATATTAGGCCACAAGAAAAATGGAATAACTCAATTTAAAAAAAAAATAATAATATGCAACTTCTTTAAACTCATAGAAATGTAACTTGTTCTTAATTTCTCTTTCTTTCTAAATGAATATTTACAGGGGTGCTTTTTTAAAACTACCTTCTATAGAATAATCATTTTAATGATGTTTTCCACATTCAGGTAAATCTGAAAAGTAAGATAAATCGTCAAGGAAGGGAAAAGGCAGATGGAAAATTTGAAACACCGGGAAAACGGAAAATAGCATAAAAAGTGTTGATGATTAAAAAAAAATGTTGCAAAAACGTGATGAAAATCGAGGCAGATTATTATGCACGAGGAAGTACCTACTCTATATGATGATATAGATGAACTGATAAAACGTTTAGATGAAGATGAAGATATGGAAGAAGAAGAATCATATGAGGACTAAGACAATAATTATTACATGTCGGGTGTTGAATAAATATACTCAGATTTTTATATACCTATGTACCTACGTTTTTATAACAAAATAAACGCCCACTAAAACCTGTTTTGTTTTATTTTACTTCCATTAAATTATGTGTTTTTGTGCAAAATTTATGAAAATACAAACACGTTATAAAATATGCATTTTGGCTGAAGGGTTTTTTAAAACATACATTCATTGTCTTATGAGCCATCACGGTGTTGCCATTTAAAACCAAGAAATCGATCGCAGCGCCATCATTTATTTTCTACACTTAATTGTCAAACTGTAACATTTCTTATTTCAAACAAGGAATTATAAAGTACCTACCCGTTAAACTTTAAGACGGGCCTGAACACTGTACGATCTACTGACTTTACAATGAACATAAGCGAAAGAGAAAATTGCGTAAAAAATACGTGCGACAGAGAAAGGCAGGCGTGGGCGCGGAGGCGTTCCACTTTTTTTTAACCTTAAACTCGTCTATTGCGACGATTTCTGTATCAACGTCAGCCGAGCGATTCTATATCCTTTGTGTGATTGTTATGAGATAATGGACGTGATCTCCTGTCAGATTTGTGTGATTTTTTTTACATATTTACTGTCACATATTTTTATTAATTATGTACCTACTGTGTCTTCCTCCCAAACAGGTGCTTGTAGGATACAATCATCCAGAGCTTGCCACCTTGTGGACTTTCACCAACCTTTTCCATTGTCTTGTCTATATTTTGTCATACTATAAACTATAACACATGTTGTATCTTGTATTTCCCGCTAAGCACTGCATACTGCTTACTAACAACGCATGCAGGGACATTGGAGATCTAAATTCGTTCTAAACTAAATGTAGCTTCGTTCTTTAAAAAAAATAGAGTCGTTGCGAGAGCCTTGAAAGAGTAACCAGGTACCAGGGCGGGTAAATGGTGGATAACCTCCAATGTCACATATTTTAGTTTAGACCGTTTTAAACATGAATTCCTGCAAGTATGCATTATTATTTATTCATTTGATGTACGTTGTACGTAGAAAAAGAAAATTAACCACAAAAATCTGAAATCATTAAAGTTTGGGTGTATATTCCACAATAACTTACTTCCAACAGCCTATCCGTCCACACCAGCAATCGCGGAGGGGGGCTCGCTCTGTTCACGCAGACATGCCTGTGCGAGTGGGAAGTCAGGCAGTTGGAGCACCGGTTCGACGGGGAGGACCTCGGGGGCACACAGAGGGCCGGGGGCGGCGGCTGCGGGGAGCGCAGCTTGTACAGGATTATCGCGATGGACGTGCCCCATAAGATGGTCGGGAAGACGCCGTACAGTTCGTTGTTGCAGCTCAAAGAAAGTAAGAACTGAAATTAGCATATTTCTTCTTTTTAATCGAGAAAATTCGGCTGGACAGGTCAAATGGTCTCCCTCAATCAGGCCCTCACATTTCGGGGCGGCACTAAAGTACTGCCACCAAGACCTGGACAACATCACTCCATGAACTCGGGCACCCTTGCTACGTCACCAAACATAGTGAACCACTTGGCGGCGGTCCCATACTCGCATCCAAAAGTATTTGGTTACATTGACATTAGAAACAAAGGGAGATATGGCATGGATGCTTGCCGAATGTCACCAAACTACGACTTTTTGGTGAACAAAAGTTATATGCTATTTAGGTAGAAGTAGATGCTATGGGTCGAGAGATTCTGGATGGAGAGGTCAAAAGATCTCCCTCAACTAATCTCTCTCTATCTGCCCCGCCACGAAGCAGGTGGGCAGATGCATCGGCCGCCGAGACTTGGACAAAGATCACCCCCCGAACCCGGGCAACCCTGCTACGTCAACAAACATAGTGCGCCACTTGACTAACACCTATGGCAGAGGTGTTAGTTACCCAATTAATGGTATCCGGATCGGCGGTCCCTTACCCCTAACGGTTACGGGTAAGGGACCGCCGCTTTTGGGTTAGGTTAGGGCCCAACCTAACCCAAATTAATTGGTTACGTTGAGAATAGTATCTACCAAAAGGAGATATGGCATGGATCCTTGCCGAATATCACCGAACTACAACTAAACGCACGGACTAAAGTTAAGCGTATGTTTTGAAATAGGTAGAAATAGAAGCGATCGGCAATGATACGTATGAATAGTTGGCGACACTTTGTGCGCGCGGTTTCATAGTTTCAACTAGTTTTTGGCCCATTTTACTTGTTTGTGTATATGTTAACGGAAATGTATGTAATCTGTCAATGTATACAATTCCTACGAAATGCATGTAGTTCCTAATATCGCCTGGAAATGTGTGAAATAAATTATATTAGAAATCTATACATTTCCTAAATAGCAATCGGAAATGTAAAACATTTAAGATATCAATGGGTACGCGGGGAAAGCGGGGCGAGGGGAACCTAACCTAACCTAACCTAACTAACCTAACCTAGATTTAAAAAGTGCCTTTGCAAGAATAACTGTATTACAGCAAGATGTCTGTGCTATAAAAATAAACTATTGTGTACTTTCAAGTGCCATCCCAGCTTACCCTGCAAAAATAAATAGCTATATGGACTGCCTTGCTTACATTTAACTTAGTATAAGAATATAAAGACTTCTACTTTAATATTGTGACATTTATAATTATTTAAATAACAGACTGATTACTTACCAAATGAAAGTTTAACTTTATAAGAATATAATAAACTAGCTGTTTCCCGGCATGCGTTGCAATGCCATATTCAAATAAATAAAATGTTACTCCTTGCATGACCTTTCCCGTGCGTTCCTCTCCAGCGTTCCACTTCCACCTTCCCCGCCACCGCTTTCCCGCTCCCCCAAGCTGCCAACCCCCCTGGCACTTCATTTCTTGACTCCTCTCCCGCCCGGCCCATAGCTGAAACTTTTTTCTAATACTAACATTTTTAAACTCGTGATATCTTTCTAATTAAATATCCGAATTGAAAAATTCAA
Source organism: Limnephilus lunatus (assembly GCA_917563855.2). Lineage (NCBI taxonomy): Eukaryota > Metazoa > Arthropoda > Insecta > Trichoptera > Limnephilidae > Limnephilus > Limnephilus lunatus. Next base: position 6,277,542 of record OU830599.1, read on the forward strand.
AAACTTAAATAAAGGTATTGAAGCTGTCTTGAATATGAAGTAGTTTATTTTGATAAGGATTAAAACCAAGATACAAATAAAGAGCCTTTTCAAGCGGCGACATTTTAATTAAATTTTTAAAATAAAAGAATACTTATTGTGGCATAACTATGATAGTTAGATATATGCTGTCGCGACCTTTTTTGTAAATAATGATGTGTTCTACAAAGTCGTAGTACATTATTTTATTCCATCATCAATAGTTTTCGCAGCGCACGCGATGTAAATAATATTTTAGGTAATTTTTTTACACCTTGGGTTACATTATTGAAGTTTTAGTAAGGATGCCTATTTTTTTGAAAATATAATATAGCCTATGTTACCCAAAGATAGTGTAGCTTCCCAACAGCGAAAGAATTTTTCAAATCGGTTCAGTAGTTTCGGTAGTAGAAGTAGATAGTAGATAAAATAACGTGTTTTATTACAGAAACAAAACATAACAAAACAAAACAATTCGTGACGTAACTTAAAGTTCAAAAAACCCTTGAATATAATATACCATTAATATTTAACAAATTGTCGTACGAATTTAAAGAATATTGCTCTACGACAAAATTTTCCCTGATGTTAAAATCATGGCTATTAGGGAGTAACCTTATGTATTAAGAGGACATTACCAGAGAAACCAGAAATATGTCATTTTTAAATCAGTGTTTAGACTTATTGACTCGTTTCCACAAAAAATTATAAATTGATTTTGAAAGATTGTTCTTTTATCTAGTAAAGGTATGGATAAAATTTTGAGAAAAGATGTTTATTTTAATTATAATAAGGTTATACCATAAGTCGTTGGCAGATTTGTTATATTTTCAAAAAAGTACATGTATTTTACAACACCAATTTCAAATCATATAATCATGCAGTAAAATAAATCAATACATTATCTGGTAAAATTATTTGTCAGAATTTTAATTTAAGTTTAAATAAAATTATTAAAAAATATATACGTACATGTGTTTCTTGACGAAAATTGGTCTGTTTGTTTATTTATTTGCGCACTTACTAACTAATATATTTCAGATTTTTTTACATTCTTATTTTGCTAAGACATTATTGACAAATCATAAATAATTTTAATGGAAAAATAATTTTAGGGTGTATTTAATATTAATTAATTTACAGCTTCGCGTTTCACAATTTTTCTTATCAACGACAAGACGAATCGAGAGCGCTCATTCAGAATTCAGACCGCAACTGCGGCCACTGGCGGTTGTCTTCGCGGCGCTCTACATCGCAACATTTTCAAACGAATAACGAAGCAAAATAAATAGGATTTCATGTTTGTAAAATTTATAGGGTTGCCCCAACGCAAAATTTCATGTTCATTGAATATTTTTATGATAAAATTTTTATAATTTTGAAATTTTTTTTTATTGTAAATTATTCTTATGTGAATACCGCACAAGAGTCCCAACTGCTCCAAAATATTTATTTTCAAGTAAAACTTCTTTACGCACGCTCGACACTTGGGGGGTAAGCTGGTAAATGTGTTACGAAAAGTGGTGATTGTTACGAAAAATTTCCTTCGAACGGTAATCGATGCGAACGGTGATCGATTGCTAGGTGGGTCGTGCCTTTACGCACGCTTGTTATTCGTGTTATTGTTTTATTGTTAATAGACTATTTTTGCGTAAATAAATAGATTAATTAAATTATTTAAAAATATATACGTACATGTGTTTCTTGACGAAAATTGGTCCGTTTGTTTATTTATTTGCACACTTACAAACTAATATATTTCAGATTTTATTACATACTTATTTTACTAAGACATTATTGACAAATCATAAATAATTTTGATGGAAAAATAATAAACACGAGAATCGGGTATGGGTACCACCGCCCCGGGAACCAATTATTAGATAACCAACACGTCTGCCATAGGTCATCCCAAGTGGTTCGTAACATTTGGTGACTAGCAGGGGTGCCTAGGTTCAAGGGGGTGAGGTTTGTTTAGGTCTTGGCGGCGGATGCGTCTGCCCACCAGCTGCATGGCAGGTCGGATCTGGAAAAGTTAAGGGAGTCCCTTTGACTTCTCCAGCCTTACTCTCTCGGAACATCGCCTTGCACCGCAGTGGGAGGGATGGATTCATACATCCGCACTCCTGGACACGCTGACCCCCAGATTTCTACTCACCCCTAATATCCCTTTCCTTCTCCGAATTTCCTCTTCTTCCTTTCCCTAAAACGACCCTCCACACAGCATTCCCAAAGAATAGATAAGCAGTGTGTCGAGCGAGTGTAAAAAAAACGGTCTCTCCCGATCCGGCCTTCCATGTAGTTGGTGGATGTACCTTCCAAATTACTGATACTACCTATTGACGGCCGGCGTGGTCAAGGGGTAAGGCTCTTGACTAGCAATCTGAAGGTCGTGGGATCGAATCCCGGCATAGGCAAATAAATTTTATTTGACTAATTTGGGTTATTTCACAATTATTTAATTTAAAAATAATATATTTGCGTCACGTTTTAGAGTAAAAGATACTTTCAGTATCGCCCTGGTGTAAGACCACCATTCAGAATTGAAACGTTGTTTAGTGACCAGATCTGAATAGCCAGGTAATTCCTCGCCTTCCTCTTCCCCCACCACCTTCAGCCTCGCAATATACCCCATAGTCACGTCATAGTCTCACTGGCTCCAGTTGGAGCATTTGGGTCTCTTGTGCGGTATTCAGATAAATATAAAATAAAAAATTGTGCATACGAATAAATATTTCAAAATGAGACATTTTTACAATCCAACTGAATATTACACTTTTTTCATAAGTATACCGCACAAGAGTCCCAACTGCTCCTGTCTGGAGCCAGTGGGACTATGGCATCCCCAATTGGGGTATGTTGTAAGACTGAAGGTAGTGGGGAGGGTAAAAATATAGGGAAGAGGAAGGTGGGGAAGTACCTGGCTATTCAGATCTGGTCACCAAACACGGCTAAAGACATTTCAAGCAACGTTTCAAATCTTAATGGTGGTCTTACACCAGGGCGATACTGAGATATCTTTCGCTCTAATGGCCGTAAAATAAAATTAAAAAACAAAAAACCAAAATATTAAAAAGAATTTAACACATTGTTTATTCATGAAGGTATCTATTTATACCTACTGTGTTTACGCATTTTACTTGTATCTATTCATGTTTATGCACTTCGATATACAAATTACAAATAACTACTACTAATTAAAATTCTGGACGCGAGAATATAAGCATACCGTAGCAATGTAGCCGCCCTAGCTCCGCGCGATACACAAAACCCAGTTTTACAGCGGAACGTAATCTAATTCCAAAAACTTCCGCTAACAAGCTCTGATATGAGAGCGCTGGCGCAGGAATCAGAATAATGATTAGCTGGTAAGACACTCTTAAGATTAGGTATATTTTGCTAACTCTTACCATGCATTAAATTACAAATATATTATTAACTACTATTGTATTGCTGTTATTGTGTTGCTAATTTATTGCATTCTTAACTATTGCATGATATTTGAAAAATATATATATATTTCCCTATTCCACTTTTTTCTCACCATAAAAATGCTTATTCTGAATTATTTTTAAAATATACATATCATAATGTTGATAGGTTTGTTATATGTTGTTATATATGTATATATGTATGTATGTTGTTGCTACGCTAATGCGTTTATGATTATTTAATTTGTTGTTGTAACTAATAATCTGTGGAACTAATCTCCTGCTGACAAGCTACTTGCAGTAGCTTAGCGGGTAACAAATTCCAATTGTATGCAATTTTTTATAATATAAAAAAACTCTAAAAAAGAGCATTCTTGTTATACATTTCCTAATACGATATTGGTATTATATATAATTCCTAGGAAATGTATACATTTCCCAGGATATGTATGTATTAAATAATTTAAAAAAAAAACAATATTTTATTCACTTCCTAAATAGCTTCGGAATTGTATACATCTCCTAGGAGTTGTATACAATTCCTATATTTCATACATTTCCGGTAACATATATAATGTATTATTGATTACTCACACTATGACAAAAGCCAAGCACAGCTCTAAAAAGTCGTGTTATCAATCGAACTGGATTGGCTGGGCACGTCCCACATTTCCCCATTTAATTCATATTTAAATCGGAATCATTTCAATAATTTTACTACTAATAATTTGGTTACAATTATACGTCTTAACACCAAAATGACAGAAGAAATGTCGAATGTTGTCATATCTTTTTTAAAAGTTCTGTATTTGAATTATTTTTCTCTGATGTAGGTATTAGGCAAGGTTCGTAGAAAATGCATAACAAGGTTAGCTCATCGAGGGGGTAGAGTGGTGATTGGCTAAAAATTCGTGACGTAACTTGAAGTCCATGTTCCACTGGGAGATTTGAATAACTGCAATACAAGTGGAAGTGTTTGACTTAAAGCTATTAAGCCTACCTATCTAAAAGTAAATTAAAAAATATATATATAAAAAAATCAGACCAGTACTCACGTACGCAGCTGAGACTTACTCTAAGTACTAACTAAGAGGATTGAGCGAGCACTGAACGTTTTTGAAAGCAAAATTTTGAGGCGTATTTTCGGACCGGTTTTAGAAAATGGATTTTGACTCTGTGAGGAGCTAAACGTCACAAGATTAATAAAACTGGGAAGACTTCGGTGGATGGGTCATGTAGAGTGAATGACCGAGCATCAAGCACCCAAGCCCCTGCTGAACTCAAGACTGACAGGGCGAAGGAGCCTGCATGGGAAGACCAAGATTAAGATGGAGCAACAACGTCCTCAAAGATATATCTACCTTGGAGCTTCTAAACTGGAGAAAGCTGGCACAACACCGAGATGAGTGGAGGAAGACTCTTGAGGAGGCCAAGACCCAACAGGGGTTGTAGAGATGTAGAGCCAAGAGTGATGATTTAAAAGTAACTAACTTAATAACGTTTTTCGGCATAGACAGAGAGGATAGACCGCCGTATGATTCTACCTTGTTCCAGAGTTATCTAAAGATAACTTTATCAAAATATAATATAATACGAATTTTGATGTTATCTATGGATTGTTTTAACGAATTTCTTTTATCTGGTTATCTTATTTTGTGTGTTGGTGAATCAAGGCCAAAATTGTCAAATTAAGATAACATTGACAGCACTAAATTTTAAGATCTTAGGTATAATACATTTACATAATTTAAAGAAAATAGTGTTCAATAATTGTATTATACTAGGCAAAATCATCTACTTAAAACAATGATTTCCGGCTTTCCCCTCTCCCTCGTCCCTCCTTACGCGAATCTCCGTCTCCTTCGTTTCCCCCCCCCCCATCCCGGTTCCCCTCGTAAATAGTTTCAGTATTATAGTTTAGATATTATACCAGATGTAAGGAAGGATTGTGCTCACTTCTGGCACGCGACACGTCCGTAACTCACTCTCGAGATGATTTAATTGGTCATTATTAATTTAATTTACCCCCTACCGCTATTATGTCTCCTTTGGAATCCCTCCTCTGCCCCTCCCTCGTTCCGCACCTCCCTCACCCTTCCCCATGCGTTCCCGTTCCCGTCCATGTTCCCGTTCCACCTTCCTCGTCTTCCCCTCTCCCTCGACTCGCTCCCGCGAACCTCCGACTCCTTCATTCCCCTCCCCCATCCTGTATTCCCCTCCCCCTCCGCATGAAAAATAGTTTCGTTATTATATCAGACGTGAGGATGGATTGTGCTTACTCCCGAGATGATTTAATTGTTAAATAAATATTTCACGCAATATATCCACTACCTAATAAATTATCTTGAGTATTGTTTGGCAAGAAAGTGTAGAAATTAATTAATTTGGAACTAAATTTTTTCATTACTATGGTAACACCGAAATACTCGTTTTGTCAATGACATTTTGTATGGCTCTTGGCTTTACTGACTTTAATCATGTAGAACACACTGAAAATCGCTCGTTTAGTGTTTTTTTTTCATTGTTTGCTTGTGCATTGTTTGAATTGAATTAAAATGAACAAACCAATACGTAGTGGTGCAAGAGAAGTTGTAAACTGCGTGTTTCAACGCTGCCTAGCTGAATATCGTGCGAAGAAGCTCCTATCCAATTTGAAAGAAGTTTACAAACGAACTGCAGAAATGAATGGTACGTGGTATAGTTTTTTTTATAAATTTCACTAGTATTACAAGATTTATGCCAATTTTTGTGCGATTATAACCATTACAATCTGATTTGAGGTTATGTTTAAAAATCCGAATTCGACATTTCCATTTGACAGTTAATATTAGGCCACAAGAAAAATGGAATAACTCAATTTAAAAAAAATAAAATAATATGCAACTTCTTTAAACTCATAGAAATGTAACTTGTTCTTAATTTTCTCTTTCTTTCTTTCTAAATGAATATTATCAGGTGTGCTTTTTTAAAACTACCTTCTATAGAATAATCATTTTAATGATGTTTTCCACATATAGGTAAATCTGAAAAGTAAGATAAATCGTCAAGGAAGGGAAAAGGCAGACGGAAAATTTGAAACACCGGGAAAACGGAAAATAGCATAATTGTTGATGATTAAAAAAAATTGTTGCAAAAACAATTGTCAAACAACATCAAATTGTGATGAAAATCGAGGCAGATTATTATGCACGAGGAAGTACTCTATTATGATGATATAGATGAACTGATAAAACGTTTAGATGAAGATGAAGATATGGAAGAAGAAGAATCATATGAGGACTAAGACAATAATTATTACATGTCGGGTGTTGAATAAATATACTCAGATTTTTAAATACCTATGTACCTACGTTTTTGTAACAAAATAAACGCCCACTTAAAACCTGTTTTGTTTTATTTTACTTCTATTAAATTATGTGTTTTTGTGCAAAATTTATGAAAATACAAACACGTTATGAAATATGCATTTTGGCTGAAGGGTTTTTTAAAACATACATTCATTGTCTTATGAGCCATCACAGTGTTGCCATTTAAAACCAAGAAATCGATCGCAGCGCCATCATTTATTTTCTACACTTAATTGCCAAACTGTACAATATGAGCTACTTGGGTAATAGACGATGATTGACCGCTGGTTGACCGCACGAGTCTTTCCATCTTTCGCATTAATATTACAATGGAACTCTCGGCAGCAGGACCATAACATCGAAATTAAAGTAAGTTATATATGTTGCTTTAATCTTTTTAAAGTTTAAGACGATATTTTTGTTATTTAATTCATTTATTTATTCAGACACACATAGTAAAATTAAAATTATTACAAGTGAAAAGATAGGCGATATTTAACCCCCAGGCTTCGGCCATCAGAAGGTCAACATATTTCCATTTTGACCTGCCATCCCATTCATTCCAATCATTTTCCATTTCTGAGCTCATCGGCAAATTTAAAACTGTTTTTGAAAGGTGATGAAGTAGTTGACCGACCGAAGGTTCGGTTTTCGGTTTCGGTGTTTCTTGTTTGTTAATTTTTATAAGTTTTGTTTGTTTTATAGCAGTAATATCAAATTTAGATATAAAAGTATAATAAAAATATAATATAAAATAAAAATCACATAAAAAATTACATGACAAAATTAAGAAAATAACTTATATCATTGATGTCGCTATTCCAAATTCTTGTAATATTCAGAAAACTGTTTCTGAAAAAATAAGAAAATATACAGATTTAGGTAATGAAATTAAAAGAATTTGGCATTCTCAGACTATAAAAATATTACCATTTGTTATTTCGGCTACTGGCATTATACCTAGCTCTCTCATTCAAAATTTAGGCGTATTAGATTTGTCAAAAAATTTGTACATAAAAATGCAAAAGTCGGTCATTTTAAATACATGTAGGATTACGAAAGATTTTTTAAATATTTATATTGAGGGATCAGTAGGATTTATCGGACCAGTTAGGATTTCATCAGAGCCGAACCCTCTGATATGAAAATATCTGGAGTCGGTGAAATATTTTCCCATTATGTTTCTGGTGGATTGATGTATTGTTCTTGTTTTGTTTTATTCTTATATAGTGCACTTACATTGCGTTAATTTACTAGATATTCATTTGTGGAAAAGTGTGTGGAAGGGTTTAGTCTTTCATTTGGGAAAGATTCAACCCGGACATAAAATCTGGAGCGCCGTAAATTATTGTTTTTAATTTCATTTAACACGTGTAATAAGAATGTTGTGATTGTAAACGCAATTAAAATTAAAATACTCAATTAATCAGTTCCTTCCTTTACAATGTACCTAAGTGTTGATTTATGACAATTTTTTATTCCAAGAATTAGTTAACATGTTTTGTTAATTTTTATACTTTTTGTTTGTTTACTTAAATTATTGTTATTTATTTCATTTAACACGTGTTTACTGTCTGTATACGTGAGACAAATTTCAGTAAACAATAGATTTTTAACATATTGTCTAAACAAGTTTCGGTTTCTGTCGAAACTGAGACAGATACATTAAGACGGAATAACCAGATAAAACCGGAAATATGTCATTTATAAATCAAATTTTAGACGTATTGACTCTTTTCCACAAAAAATTATAAATTGATTTCGAAAGTCTTTTATTTTATCTAGTAAAGCTATGTTTTAAATTTTGAGAAACTATGTTTATTTTTAGTACAATAAGGTTTTACCGTAGATCGTTGGCAGATTTGTTAAATTTTCAAACAAAATTTTGTATTATACAACACCCATTTCAAATTGTATAATCATGCAGTAAAATAAATTAATAAATTATCTGGGAAAGCTATGTTTCAGAATTTTAATTTTAGTTTAAATAAAATAATTTTTTAAAAATCCACACACGACACGAAAATACTTCAGTTTGTCTATTTATTTACGGTCTTACAAACTAATATATTTAAGATTTTTTTTGCATTCTTATTTTGCTTAGAAATTATTGAAAAATTATAAATAATTATGATAAAAAAATAATTACAAAAACTACATAATTTTAATATTTTTATCATCACACCTTTCAGCATTTTTTAATGTAGGTAAATTAAAGCAAATTTTGAATGAAAAAAATCAATATTGAGTTATTATTTTAAAAAAGCTGGGAGAATAATTAATCTTTCTCATTGGAACCGCCCTGTATGATCGTAAGAACATCTTTCGACGAAATATGAATTCTCACGCGCTGGCTGGTAAGCTTTGGCCCTTAAGATTTAGTTTCAGTAGAAGTCCTGTTGCGGTCGGACACTAGATGAAATATTGAGTGACCAGATATGAATAGCCAGGTAATTCCCCGACCTCTCTTTTAATCTTCATCTCATGATCACAATTTTCTCTAATTGGGGCTGCTACGATCCCACTGATTTTGTGCACCTGGATTTGTTTGTTGGAGCAGAATATGTATTTTTTTCCACAGGAAGTGGCCCGGAGGAAAATAATTTCCCTCTGTGCCTATGTCACCTTTGGGGATACTGTGTACTAACACAGTATCCGGGCGTGTAGGGGGTGTATTTTTAAGGAAAGAAAGGAGAAAAAGTTCAGGTAAGAAAGAAAAAAGTTGAGGTATAGGGGAATGGGTAGGAATCTGGGGGTTGGTGTGTCCAGAAGTACATATGAATCCATCCCTCCCACTGCGGTGCAAGGCTCTCGAGCTGGAGAGGCCAAAAAGTCGGCCTCTCTCGATCTGGCCCACCACGCAGCAGATGGGCAGACCTCCACAGTCAAGACCTGGACAAACCTCACCCCATGAATCCGGGCACCCCGGCTCAGTTATCAAACATAGGTATTATTTTGACGGCCGGCGTAGCGCAGCGGTAAGACGCTTGACTCGCACACCGAAGGTCGCGGGATCTAATCCCGGCGTGGCAAATAAATTTTATTTGATTAATTTGTGTTATTTCACAATTTATTCATTTAATAATAATATATAGTATATTTGCGGCACGTTCCAGAGTGGAAGATACTCTCCGAATCGCCCTGGTGTAAGACCACCTTTCAGAATTGAAACGTTGCTTGAAATGGCATTAGCCGTGTTTGGTGACCAGATCTGAATAGCCAGCTACTTCCCCACCTTCCTCTTCCCTATCTCCTTCCCCTTCCCACTACCCTCAGCCTCACAACATACCCCAATTGAAGATGCCATAGTCTCACTGGCTTCAGACGGGAGCAGTTGGGACTCTTGTGCGGTATTCATATAAAAAAAGGGTATCACTATGAATCATTGGTTCCCGAGGTGGCAATATCCATACCCGCCTCCACAATTGAAATAAAACAAATAGTTTAAATAAATGTAGCACTTCGCGGTCGGTGGCTTCTTTTACCGAAGTAGCTACATCAATTTCGATTCCTGTTGTTGCTTGAAATAGATTTGATGGTAGAAGTTCATATGTCAATGAACAGCTGAAGTTTGATTTAATTATTATTCGTCTGAAATAATTTCATCTTATAAAGTGGTTTCGCACAGACGTGCTCCCGAACAATGTGCTAATGTTAAGTTTAAAGTTCCAGGATTTTGGATAGCTCTCTATATGTAAGTTATTTATTTAATTAGATTACATCGCTTTATGCTTTAATATGCAAACATGAGATTAATATTAATTGATAAATAACTATGCAGACCATTTGCCAAGGTACGATCCAGCCCCAGATCTAGGGGCATCCAATGCACGTTGTTTTATCGGTTATTCATTTGATATTTAAAACGCTCAGTAGCTTTTTGAATACACCCTAAGTTGATTTATGAACGTATCCTAAGTCGTTTTTATACGCGTGCACAAGGGCGGATCCAGCTTTGGCGCCAGGGGGGAGGGGGTCACATAGTCGTGGTTAAGTCACAAGTCATTGTCACAAGTAGTTATAATTTAATTTTGATAATAGATACAATGAAAAAGTAGGTATTTTAGTAAGTAGGTAGGTACTAAAATAAAACCTATATTGTGACAAAAAAATATATAAAAACATTATGTTTAACAATTTTAATTACTGGTCCACCTAGGTCCTGGACCCAGCCCCTGGATCCGCCCTTGAGTGTACGTCATAGGTTCTTAATGTGGGCGACAAAGCTCCCTTGTGGGTGGCGCATGGGCAGTAGAAGACGAGAAAATTAGAGGGCGTTGAGATGGCACAGTGAGGGTGTGGGCAGATAAAAAAATAAGGTCTAAAAAGGCAAAAACACGCTAATCACGTAAGCAAAGTAAACTTTAATATTGGTTAATTTTTGTTATTGTATGTCACAGTTTTGTAATCATTTTTATTACGAATGAAAATTCCATTACATTCAGATTTACATTAAATTTTAACTTGCTAAACAAGAAAGTAAAACAAATATTTAATCGAATTATCCCCCCCCCCGCGCTCCCTCTCAAACGCGTGAGATGGGGCGCTACTATCAAGTTTCTTCTCCGGTTTGAAAAAGTCGTAGATCCGGGGCTGGTATGATCGCAAGATCATCTTTTGACGAAATTTGAATTCTCGGCCGCTGGTTAATCACAATTGCCATATATAGAATTGTTGCGTCCGAGCTGATAAGCCAATGTTACTAATTGTTTTAGAGAGCAATAAATTATAAAAAACACCTTCAATATATTACAAGCATGGTCTGGTCCCAGTTAGATAAACCGATATGAACCTCAGATACCTACAGATATCACAATGACTGATAAGTTTTTAGATTTTCACGGCCAAAAGCATTTTCGTTGTTGGTTTTTGGGGTGTTATGCCGTGTTGCGCTACCTCCTACTATAGCCGACGTTTCGGACAGCGTTGCAGTGTCCATCATCAGGGCAGATCGGATCTACCGGATCTGCCCTGATGATGGACACTGCAACGCTGTCCGAAACGTCGGCTATAGTAGGAGGTAGCGCAACACGGCATAACACCCCAAAAACTAACAACGAAAATCACAATGACTGTTCTGAAACTCATTGCTCGTTGCATATTTGCCAACGATAGGTGATAAATACGTCAATGTTGGCATCAGAGCTTTATCTGCCTTCTGATTTGGTAGCAACAAAAGTGAAAGGAAACATTTTTTGTTGACACCTATGCAAGAAAATTGTCTTACTGGCCAGGTTTCTAATTCAACACCCATTCAAACTTTTGATACAGAGCGCTGTACAAGTCGACTAAGAAATTAATGGCCATTATTTCCAAACTTTCGATCGATCAATCTGAGTCTCCGATCAGCGAAGTGATTTGTTTAGTAACGCTCGTTTCGCCTGTTGGTCGGAGGTTGCATTGGGAAGAACGTATTTATTTTGTGCATTTGAGGAGTGTTGAGCTAAAATATCGGCTCTACAGTTGATCAGTAGGATTGGGAACAACGGCCACTAGTCACCAAAAAGATATTATTGCTTTTCCTAAATCAAATAATTTGTAAGTTTCATACCGCTCTTGGTTATTTGCTTATTTATCTGTCATGCCGCACACATTTTTAGACCTTCGGCAATATAGGTAGACTTTACGTGGATTTTTGGTGGAATAAAGAATGACTGTGGTGTCCTGAGCTAAGAAATATATGTAAACATAATATATAATAATATAGAAAAATAAACTGAAAATACATCACATTCGTAGTTAGGTATGTATTTATTTTAAGTCCATCTCTATATTGTTCTATTTCAGAAGACTCGTGTTTTTGTACGCAAAATTGACGTTTAACTATGTTTGCTTTAAGTGATGTTTAACTTTTTTTGTTAATGTTTTTGATCTGACCAAAAAAGTATACCTACTGAATTATTCTTGGACTTAGAAAATAACAAATTGTTTACATTGGTATTGAATAAAGGGTAAATTCGTACACACCAAGGATCTTCTTCATTTGTTAAAAAAAAGTTCCGCGCACTTACGATAATATATGTTTTATGAAATCTTCACGAGCCATGTCTTTGTACTGGTTAGGCAAGCATTAATAATTTTTAATCTTACAAATAACTATAAAAAAGGTTGCTAATTAGTAGATATTGTGATTAATTATACGTTATCAGGATCACGCCGCAGATAACGACGGTTTTGTTGGAATTATAAAAGATAATTTTGTTATTAGTGATAGCAGATATTACACCAAAAGTTGCGAGATAAACGGAGGATTTCCAATAATCATCAGTGTTTTTTGACGAGAGCTAGTGTGGTGTGTGCTTCTTGGGAGAATTCCCTCCGGTTCTGTGTTATTCAGTTCACCTGTGTTCATGTGCGCACTAGGAAAATACCACATTTGTAAGTACTAGATTTTATTGATTTCCGATAACGGAAAAAAAATTGTCGGAATTTTTCAAAAATAGAAAATACGTTTTTGCCTTTTTCTTAAACGGCAAAAAACGTTCTTATCCCAATCCGTACTGAACGTTTTTTGTTCTGGAAAATAAGCGAAAATCACGCATTGACTGATAAATTGGTTATCTCTGCCTAGGTAGGTAGGTACCTTATTTAAATAAAATGGTGGATAGATTACCTTTGTTATAATCTTATTATTTAGCATATTTTCTGTTAAGGTTTTTGGTTTGTAATTCAAAGTGAGTAACCTTATTTCTACGCTAGCTACGCTTTTTGTTACGAATCCGTAAAGCCTCACCAGGGAACTAGGTTCATTTCAATATATTTTTTATGGTTTCTACTTCTGGAAGACATGGTCACGAATCTAGATCTAGGATTTTTTTAAATCTCGAAGATGAGACACCTACATAGTTTTTGTTTCCATGAAGTTCTGGTCATAATTTCAGATCATAAAAGCTTTGATGATGACTTATAGTTCTTCTTTCCTGGAAGTCTTGGCTACAAATCTTGTAATCATTCATTCACTTTGGGTTCATGGGGTGAGGTTTGTCCGGGTCTTGGTGGCAGATACGTCTGCCAACTAGCTGCATGGCAGGCCGGATCGGGAGAGAATGGTTGAGGGAGTCTCTTTGATTTCTCTATCCGTACTCTCTCGGAATATCGCCTTGCACCATAGCTATTACACATATGAATTCAAGTTGTTATTTAAAGCTTTCCATGAATCTAACGATTTAATAAATTTTTCGTGGGAGGGATTGATTTATGCGTCCGTCACTCATGGACACGGGTCACGCTGACCCCCAGACCCTCTACACAGCATCCCCAAAGATGATATAGGCCCTTAGAGAAATTGTTTTCCTCAGGGCCTTCTGTGTGGAGTTAATGTAAAAATCTTCTTTTCTGAAAGTCTTGGTCACAAGTCTATAGCCTTTGTAATGGAGGGTGTACGTAAGGGGGGGGTGTATGGGGTTCAACCCCTCTCTCCCATTAGGCCTCAGTATTACATAGAAAAGAAAGAGAATAGTAAACTTAGATTACATTATGTCCTTGTTCGTATGTAATATGAGTTTGTAAATATTTTTCCCCTGGATGCGACTGTCACCAATATGTATGGACTGTACTTGACGAGTTTGATGGGGAACATTGTAGTTTTTGTTTCCTCGAAGTCAGTCGGTCATGAACCAAGATCGGAAGGAGTTTGATGATGGGACTTATTTTTTATTTCATATTTTTTATATCATGAGATTTATTGTAGTTGTTTCTTTGAAGACAATAAAGTCACAAATCCAGATTCTGAGGAGTTTCTGAGACTTGAAGTGTTTGTTTTGTGCAAGTCATAGTCACGAATCCAGATCCTGAGGTATTTGGTGAATAGACTTAAAGTGTTTTGGTTCATGTAAATGTAAGTCATGACCACGAATCTAGATTCCGAGGAGTTTCATGATGAGACTTGAAGCGTTTCGTTCATGCAAGTCATGGTCACGAATCGAGATCCTGAAATGTTTGGTGAAAAGACTTGTTTGGTGAAAGAGTGTTTGGTTCGTGGTTCATGGTCTTCAGGGTTTTCGGTTCATACAAGTCACACAAGTCACGATCCTTTGGTGTTTGATTCGTGTAAGTCATGGGCACGAATCTAGATTATGAGGAGTTTCATGTAAGTTTTATGTTTGGTTCGTACAAGTCATGGTCACGAATCCAGCACCTGAAATGTCTGGTGAAGAGACCTGTAGTGTTTGGTTTATATAAGTCATGGTCACGAATCTGGAACCACTGGTATGGGTTTTGGTTCATAATAGGTACAAGTCACGATCATGAATCAAGATTCTGAGGTGTCTGAATTTAAAGGATACATGAGGATATATTATGTTTTCATGAAGTCATATAGATCATGAGGTGCCTTATCTAGAATGTCGATGAGACAGAACATGATTATTATAATATAGTTTATGATTCCAGTGTGTTGCATAATAACATTACGACTATAATATAGTGTTAGGTAAGTTTGGTATTTACAAGTTCATTATTGATGACAAAGATATGATATTATCTGGTTACACTTCGTAGAGTTAGGTTATGTGTCATATTGTTACATCGATATGCTAAAGTTTGTCATGTACGTCGCACTTACGTTATGAGATGTCATGCCATGATTACGTGGTAGTTACTGCCCGGTAATACCCGGCTTCGCCCTAGTTTCGACTAGAGATGTGTTGGTTCACTGTTCGCGGTCCGAGCCACTCGCAACACTCGGGTTTTTATACGGGTTCGAGTTCTTGTGCGGGTTCCGGCTCCGAGATCCGGCTCCGGCCGAACCCGTGCGTCCCGGTGGCCGCAGCACCCAGTATCCAGACGCGTCAAAGAACTCGGACACAGGACCTCCTCCTAGAACTCGAGAATTTTTAAAAGGAATCCTCGGAGGCCTCCGGCAAAATGCAGAACTTATCCATCGCTAGTTTCGACACTTTTTTTTCGAATACCTACACAACCTTACAATGCCTCGTGAATTGGTCAATATTTAAAAGTGAATTCTCACATAAAGAACTAATTACCCTTTAAAGGTCAATAGACGTTATAATGATAACATTATTGTAATTTTAAAATAGATGAGGCAAATAATGACAACATTGTATGAGTCAAAAGCCTCGACAATATAGGTATCTATACCTATGACAAAAATGGTGTCTTGTCTTATTTTTTGACAGTGAAATGTATATTTCAGAGCTCCATAGCTCATGGTGGAATTTATGTAGCTTACCGAAAAGGGTTATTGATATAAAATAACGACACCTTCGATAATTTTTCTTCTTCAGATAAACAATTCTTCCACTTTATAGCTAAGATTAACCAATTTGTAAAATAGGGGACAACCTGTATAAGACTTCAAACGAATTACAAAGGAAGCTTTTCGATTGAAAAGATTTATTAAATTTTCAAACTTAATATATCTATTAAAATGAATATTTTTTGTTTGTTCCTTATGCGGTACCTAAATCATTCATCCATTGTTGTGCGCATGCCCAGAAAGGTTCCTATATGTAATGGTGAGCTCTGGCGTTAAGAAATTATTTGCTATACCATTCATCCGAATGTGGTGAAACTTTGGTGATTTATGCGTTATTAGGTACGCAGATCCGCGAATTTTTCCATTTTTTAAAAGTGAGCTGTCGTTATTTTTTTTTTACATTAGGTCCACATAGGAGGCCCCGAGGAAAACAATTTACCTAGGGGCCTATGTCATCTTTGGGGATGCTGTGTGGAGGGTTTTTTAAGGGAAAGGAAGGAGAAGAAGATATGGGAAGGAAAAAGGTATGAGGGGAGGGTAGGAATCTAGGGGTCAGTGTGCCCAGGAGTGACGGACGTATGAATCTATTCCTCACACTGCGGTGCAAGGCGATGGGTCAGGAGAGTCTGGCTGGAGAGGTTGAAAGGCCTCCCTTAATCAGTCTCTTCCGTTACAACCCGCCACGCAGTGGTTGGGCAAACATATCCGGCACCAAGACCCAGACAAACCTCACCCCATGAACCCGGGCACTCCTGTTAGGTCACCAAACGTAGCGAACCACTTGAGGTGACCTGTGGCAGGGGTGTTGGTTATCCAATAAATGGTTCCTGGGGCGGAGGTACCCATACCCACCTCCCGAATTGAATGAAATTTGTATAAAAAGGAGTTGTTTGAAAAATGGGTGTATTTCATATAGTTCAGCACGGACGGAATGAGGGAGGGGAGGGGAACGGGAACGGGGCCGAATGGGAAAGAACATGCACGGAGAATTTTTTATTATTATTAAAATGGCATTGCAACGCATGCCGGGAACTAGCTAGTGAATTATAAATAATCGATTTACTTCTTATTTCAAGAGAAATTCGCTTTAATAGGTTCCTTTTTTTAGTATATGTAGGTAATGTATTTAGAATCGATTTTCTATTTTCCCACAAAGAAAGCGTAAAGTACCTACTTGAAAAGATAAATAATAATAATACATATATTTTCATTAGTAGATAACTTGTGAGAGATTACACATCTTTAATATTGATTCGTATTTCAAAGAAAATTACATATCACTCTGATCCCTGATGGAATGTTTCAATTTCCTTTTAATCAATTAACCCGATAAATTAAATTACGTAAAACACTAAATAAAGCGCAAGGTTATACTTTTCATTACCTATAAGTTAACTATAAACCACAAAATCTGTTTGCATACCTTTCCCACTCAAAATTTAACTCTCTCAGAACATCACCTTGCACTGCAGTGGGATAAATGGATTTATACTCTCACTATTCATAGACTCCGTCACTCCTGGAAACAATGGCAACCAGATCCCCTCACACCTTTTCCTTCCCAGAACTTACTCACCTTCCTTTCCTGAAAAGTACCTCCACACAGCATCCCCAAAGATGATACAGGCCCTGAGGGGAAATAAATGTATGTAGTATGTAGTACATATTACATATAACCAGTTAAATATGTGTAGGTATAGTTTCTAGCGTTCATTATATATTTTAACTTTTAACAGTAATTAACGAGCAGGTATTTTTTGTCTTGTTTGTTCCCATTGGGATACAATTTTCTAAGCAAAAAAAGAGTGTTGATTCTCGGGTGAAGCCGGGTAATACCCAACGATCAGAATAAATATTAATTGAAGCAAATTAAAATATAAATTGGTTTATTAGTCTACGAACGGTAGTGTTCTAGTGTGAAAGAACTCATATGCTTTCATTGGTTATAAATAATACACTGCTACAAATAGATTCACTTATATGAAAGTTCAAACATATACAATAAAATATAACATTACTTGTAAACATCCATTTCTATCTAGGTAAGTACCTACGTGAAAATTAACTTTAATTTATATAAATTATATTATATGCCTATATAATTAGATCCGGCCACGCGTTGCTGTAGTAACGAAACAAAACGCCAACTACTGGTTGGTTACCCAGCCTTTTAACTCATACCGCCATCAATTAATTTGCATACAAATCAAATCCACACCTGCCGCTTGCTCGTCCACCACATACAGACATATATTTCAACCAATTTACACAAAACCTTGACAAATTATACTATACCTACCTAAACCTTCTTCATAAATCACTCTTTGAGTTTATCGCGAACAGACAGACAGACGCGGCGGAGGACTTTAATTTATAATATATAGAGATTGCCGGAAACCCAGCAGTTGATTATTTAGTTCGGTTCTAAAAATGTGTTTGCAGTTTTTATTTTATTTATTTATTTACGCCCTTGACGGGCTTTCACATCAATCATATAACATAAATTGTAATAGAATTATAATTGAAACAGAATCAATAATATTATACAAAATAATTTTATATTAGGTACTCATCGTTTCTCTTCCTTATTAATAGAAGTGAAGCAGAATTTTAGAAATTTCTGATATAAATTTTGGTAAGGAATACATGAAAATATCAACGAAACCGTATATATTTCCAAGCCTATGTACCTAGTCTTTGGATTGGGGAGTTAAAGAAATAGTTAGTTTTAGACGGATAGCGTCATCAACCAGATCGCTCTTGGTTCTACTACAAGATAAATCAGTTAAATAAAGTACTTTTAGAAGTATTATTATTTTTCTAACATGATATATTTCACTGATGGGAATAACCTTCAAAAAAGTTACAAAAATAATGTTTTTCTTATAAAATTAAGTACTTTTATTAAGTTATCACAATTAATTTGTTCAATGGGTAAGGAGAGTTTGAAATTAATGAACCTTAAAAATTTATGTTGAACTCTCTCAATTTTTAATTGATGTGCTTTATAGTATAGGGAAAAAAAAGTGGAATTGTATATTCTAAATTACTTCTTACTAAGGCAGTGAAGAGAATTTTAAATGAATAAAGTGACGTAAAATCTTCCACTGTTCTTAAAATAAATCCCAAACATTTCAGAGCCTTATTAGTAACTTCATTGATGTATAGAATAAACGTTAATTTTTCATCAAATACGATACCTACCACAGATCCTTTATATGAGACACCTTTTTAAGAGATGATAGGATTTTTGTTTCTACAGAAATATATAAATTGACACTTATCTATATTTAAAAACCATTCATTATAATTACACCAATCCTATAAGCGATCGAGATTAGAATGATTGACGGAGGAAATCGTTTTGTAAATTTTTAGGTCATCAGCAAACAAGAGTAGGTACGTTTACTCCTTTAAATTTTTTCACAAATAACATTGATAAATATTAAAAATAATACGGGACCCAAGGGATAACCTTGTGGAACTCCAGTGGAAGCCACAAATTGCTTTGAAGTGCAATTAAAAAATTTTACAGAATTTTTTGTAGATGTCAAGTAACTTTTGAACCAGTTTAACATACTATCAGAGACATCAAGAACTTTTAGTTTATGAATTAAAATTTTATGAGATACCTTATCGAATGCCTTGCTAAAGTCTGTGTTCACTGTATCAGTTTGGAATCGTTTATACAATGTTTAAATTATTATTTGATGTTGATAAATCATGTACACCCACTGGAGCGATCGCGCGAGATAAATAAATTTGTTCCGATTGCTTAAGATTTCCCAGAAGGTAATTTTTGAAACTTTTCGCCAACATTAAAAAGTCATACCTTCGAATTTTAACATGGAGACATAAAAACTTAATATAGTGCTATACTATAGCCAATGAGTTAACCTGTATTGAACTGTTTATCTCACATTTGTAGGATTTATAAAAAATATATAAAAAAAATCGTAAAGTTTATAATCGTGTGAATCCTGGATATTTTTTACTTGAAACTGCCATGAGGGATATTTATTCGGGTCATCATAGAACATTTTCGCTTTCTGTATGTTGTCTGTGGTATACTTGATAATGAAAGGTGCATATCTATGGAAAAAGGACTTAATTCTATCCGTAAACAGCTGTTCAAAATTTCAAAATTTTAAAATTTATTTTTAACATTGTTCTAAAATAGTCCACGAAGTTCGGATTTGCAATATCTATTGTCATAATAGATAAAGCATTAGCTTATTTGTAGCTTCGTGTTAAAATAAACGGCTGGCCAATGAAATGTTTTAAATAATTACAATAAATGTCTCGCGAATGGTAGGAAAAATGGTCAATTTTTGGACCGAAATCAATCGCAGAAATATAAAAGTGGTCCATTTTTCGACCGAAATCGCTCCAGTGGAATTACCGTTTCGGCGTGGAAAATGTATTGATATATTTTTTTTCATAAGTAATATTTTATTTTTTACAGATTATTGTATTTTTTCGACTACCACACTAGGCTAATGTTAATGCCCTATTGTGGTAGTAATATATTAAATATTTTATATAGGAACTCAAAAATACTATTCTATAGAAGCAGATATTCAATAATAATAGATATATATTTTTTTAGAAACTTAAAAATTGAAAGTTTTCAAGAGAAATGCGAGTATGTTATAAAACGGTAGAAATTAGGAATAAGGAACTCCAGTGAAAAATATTATGTCTTTTTAAAAAATATGTTCATATAGACCAATAAACGCTGATTCTAATATTAAACGTTCAGTTTTTAAAAAAATATTAAAAAGTGCATTTTTAATATTCTCGTTAAAACACAGCGTCAAGTTGGTATGCTGTGTAATGCTGTATTGTATGGTGACGTCACGATGTAAGATTCACCTGGTGATGGCGTTTTGAAATATGGGGCAAGCCATTCAAACACAACATTTCGTGTTTTTTTATTTGGTTTATTTAAATACTGTTAATAGAGATTTAGACATATAATAGTTGTTGTGTTTATTGAAACATTATTTAGGCCTTCACAATTAAAATTATGAAGGGAAAGGGCTATATTTGCCGACAATCTGATATTTCCAGGAAAATGTTTTTCAAATATAATACGGACTATGTACCTAAGTGCTGAATTTCGTGGGTTAAAGCTACTAAGTAAATAAATCATCTTATTAGTTGTTTTTGCTTTAAAAAAAGATTTTTGATAATCTACAGTAAATGTGGCCTATTTGAGGTTAAAGTCGTGTCAATTTTGTCATTCTGTTTACCATAACATCGATCGTATTTTCGAATTGGTTTATTATCAAGGGCTTTTTTATTAAAGAGTGTATTATAAATACGAGAGTTTCTGTATGTGTTATACATAATACAATGTATTATGTTAAAGCAAAAGTCACACCTGAACACAAAATTCGACGGCTTACGATGTCATTTGTATTTGCAATGAAAAAGATGATTAATTGTTATTATATTGCACTTTGGTATAGTACCATAACAGTAGCGATGAGATGTTGACAATATAATTTACAGTTTTATTAATTTAATGCTTACCTAGTGTTTTTCTATATGAAAAGCAGTTAATTTTGAATAAAAAACGCCTCGACTTCTCACACCTTAAATCATTCGTCCATCGATTTTTCAATATAAAATGAGTAAAATGACAGCACCTGTTGAAAGTGAATAAAACTATCGATGACGTGATGACGTCACACGATGAAACATAGATATGGTGGTTTCCTAGGGATCTTGAAAAATCATAACTTTGAAAATTATTTTAAATATTAAAGCTAACTCTAAAAATAAAATAACATGCGCAGTTATTTAAGTTAGAATGTCATTATTCATTTTAAAAAAATTGGACTGGAGTTCTCTATTGGGAGGTTAGGTATTTAGGTATTAGAGGAGAAATAGGTATTTTGAATGTGATTGGTATTAAATTTTGGGATTTTAATATTATTCTTAATGATATATTAAATTTTAAGTTATTTAACTGTATTTCTTTAAAAATTTGTAGTATTGTAGATTTTTTATACATTTTGAATATTGTATTGAACATTGCATTTTGAAAAGAGAATTTCAGTAGAGAAGGTAGATGATATTTTCAAGATTACCTTCGTTATCAATCTTTGAACTATTTTAAGTGGATTTATCACATGTGTTCCTCCCCAGCCAATAATACCATAATTTAACATAAATTGCGGAACACTCTTTTTAGATTTTGTAGTCCTGTAAATATATATACATTTCCTATTTCTTTTGATAAGTTCACAAATATGTGTTTTCTAAATAATATTTTGATGTAAATAAAGGATGTTAAGGGTCGTACTTGATTTACTTTACCCAGTGATTCCTGACATTATTTGGAGTTAAAAATGTAAAGGTAATTTTGGTCTCCGGTGAATATTTGACGTCTTTTAAAAAAAAAAGTTTTTTCTTTAAAACCATTTTTTTCCACATGTCGTGACTGGTCACTCAGCCGAGTAACCGACCAACCCATCACCCTACCCCCAACTGTCCAACACCTACTATGTTTTTGTAAAAAAATATATACATATATCTATAATCATCGGAGACCAAAATTTCATTTTCATTTTTTAATCTAAATAATATCTGGAATCACTGCTTAAAGTAAGTCAAGAACATCCCTAAACACCCCGTATACACCAAAACACCAATCATAATTTGAACTATTTTGCCTATACACTATATAATTCGCTTCCAGATATGTACAAGGGAATCCAGCAAAATAAAAAAGTTCAGAATAATGCTTTAAAAGAATAGTTTTTAAATACGTTAAAGGATGAAACTATGTAATTTTTCTTGTCATGTCTCAACTGTCTTGTTTCCTTTTCTCTTCTTTTCTTTTCCATTTATTTGTAATCATAATCATCCACATTTGTATAACCTTGTTCCTTGTTTCTTTAATTATTTTCTATTGTTGTTTGCTCACTCAACCTGTTTTTTTTATTTATTTTTAGTCTATGTTGTATGTGAAACTTATATTTTTATTATGCATTTTCCAAGTAAAACTGTAACTATTTCCTCACACCCATGAATTTTCCTCCTGTCCTAAAATGAGTTCTGTAACTCATCGGGATTGCTCTAGCAAGTAATAAAAACAAAAAAATAATAATACACAAATCATAAATCGAAAATATTCGATGTATAGGGTATCTGGAGAATGGTGAAATTCCTCAATAATCTCACAACCAAATAAAAATAAAAGAAAACGATAATTTTATTTTACATAATATTATTATATCGTTCGAAAATATTCGAACTTATTCGAAGCTAGGAAATATTAGCCTATTCGAAAATAGGAAATATTTAGCAATTTTTTTATCTCGACCGCTGTCGAGACTATGGCATCCCCAATTTCAATACGTTGTGCGACTGAAGGTAGTGGGGATGGGAAGGAGATGGGGGAGAGGAAGGTGGGGAACAGTATAAGCATGACACACGTATAGATAAACCGTGACATTGTGATCACATGCCTAATAAATCAACATTGACAGTTTGTAACCTTCAATAGATAGGTAATCTGCAGAACTAAGTAGAAAGTGACGTACTTACAGTGACTTTTCACATATTTTCCTGGAAAGAAAATTCTCTCTTTTTGGAAAATTGACTACGTTTATTTACCCAATTAGGGGGCAATTTGTATGATTTCAATTTTGAATGTAAGTAGGTAATAAAATTTTGTTTTAACCAAATCAAAAGGAATTTGTTAATATTTCAGAAAAAAAATATTCGTGGATATTCATTTTATTTTTTTAAATTTTTTATTCAGTAAAAGATACATAAATTTTAAATTCACCCATTTATAAAATAAATCTACTCAAACGTAAGTACTACCATACGTACTTTAAACCTGACATATCAGGTTAACTATAAATATAGTGTAAAAATATATTATTACCCCAAATTCCCTAAATGACTTATGGGTAGGTATTTCACCATCCTCTTGATAGCGTGACGGATAACGAACAGGATAACGAATACTAATAAATAAATAAATATATACTCGAAACAGGAAGAAAACTCTGCTTTATCTTAGGGGTCGCCATTAATCACGTGATATTTTTTAGCAACTTTTTGACCCCCTCCCCCCCTTCTGGTATTAGGTTTTAGGCTAACCCCCCCCCCCCCCCCAAATCACGTGTATTTTTTGACGTTCACTTTTAGAAATCGTGCGTTCAATGAAAAATAAATACACGTTATATCTCATTTTACCCCCCCCCTCGTGATGTTTCGTGATTTTTTCCGACCATTCCCCTCCTTTCGAGCCTCACGTGATTAAGGGATGACCCCTTATATGTAGCCAATAGGTTCGAGTATCGAATAGTATCTCAACTAAGACAGTAATAATATCGAATAATAAGCTATCAAAAGGTATTGAAATACCTACCCCCGTAGAATATCATATAATAATATACTTTACCTCAAACACTTTATTATTTCCAGAGACATACTTACATAGCTTAAGTAAATAGGCTAGCTCCCCAGATAGATCCGAGATTATTTCTCTACTAACTGGGTAATTTAATGTTAGTGAATGCATATGTAACATATTATTAATGTGTATAATTACTTTACTAATTTAAAATAAAAAATATATATTTAAAAAAACATTTTCTGTACCTAGATCGGTTGAAAACTAGTGAAAAAGAAAATGTTTAAGTTCTAATTATAATGTAACACATTTAATCAACCTTAGTATAACACACTCCTGCTTTCCTAGTTCTCTTAAAAAAGTACTGGTGATCCCTATTTATAAATCCGGAGACAAAATGAAAATAACTAACTATAGACCAATCACATTATTAAACTCGCTATCAAAGACTTTAAAAAAAGTCTTAAAAAACCAAATCATAAAATACCTGGAAGAAAACAAAGTAATCTCAGATAAACAATATGAATTTAGAGAAAAAAGAGGCACAAAAGAAGCTTTGACATGTACGATAGATTATATACATAGCAACTTAAATCAAGGATCCAAATGTATAGCGATATATCTAGATTTGGCTAAAGCCTTTGATTCAATCTGCCACAATACACTTAAAAAAAAAGAAAACATGGGTATCAAAGACAAGGAACTCCAACTATTAAAAATTTATATGAGTAATAGAACACAACATGTAAAAATTAATAACCATACTATCAAACCACCGCCGATTACATATATGGAGTTCCACAAGGAAGCATACTAGGGCCCGTTCATACTATTTACATAAATGAACTTTGTAGCATGGAAATAAACTATCTAGAAATCTAAGGATTGGAATAATGTATTTAACATAGAAAATTTAGAAATTACGCGAGTGAAAACATGGCTAGACTCAAACATACTTACACTAAGCATATCGAAAACCAAATTTACAACGTACAGTATAAATAGCACAGGACAACCAAGAAACAACACAAACACCATAAAATACACGAATGTTTAAATACTAAAATATATGCAGTTACCCTTCTCTAGAAAAAAACAGAACAAATAAAGTATCTAGGAATCGTAATTGACCATAACCTTAGATAGACACACCATATCAAACAAATCACAAATAAACTCCTAAAAAAAATACACATTTTCCTAAACATCAACATGAAAACAATATATTTTGCACTTTGTCAGTCAATAATAGAATATGGAATAATTATCTGGGGAGGAGCAACAAACTTAGCTATCGATCACTTAGAAATCGCCCAGAAAACGATCTTAAAGGTTATCCTTAAAAAACATAGCCTGACTGATACAGACCAAATATTCAACGGTTGTGACGTACTAGATATACGCCAATTATACGTTAAAACACTGCTAAACTACATATTTGACCAGGAAAACAAATTTCAACAATCTCAAAATATCACTAACAGACCAGGTTAGACAAAAATAACATAAAAACTCCGACGGTAAATACAAGCTTAGGACAAAGGCACTATAAATATCATGCTATAAAAGTATTCAACAGTCTTACCCTTGAATATAAAATGGAAGAAAACAAAAATAAATTCATACTCAAAATTACAAAATGGATTAAAGAACAAAAAAGATAATATTACCAAAATTGCATAACAAAATAAGAATAAAACACATAACTACACGTAACACTCAAAACCAATATAAAACACATCACTCACAAACACACAACACATAATATACACAGATTTTAATTTTATTTAAGTAATAAAATAATTCATTTTACCTATAATTTTACCTTAATTATAAATTTTAATTTTTGGTTTATTTTGTTTTATAAAATGGAGGCCTCAGCACAGGTGAGCTACCCAGTGAGGTCGACATTGCTGAATTATATTTGAAATGTAAGATATTGTATCAAATAAATAATAAATAAATAATAATAATAAATTATACCTAAATTTAAAAAAAAATGTAGTAACAGTACGTGTAAATGTAAAAAACGGTTACATAATAAATTCACAAAAAATATTTCGATTATAATATTAATTTCGATAAATGTTCACAAATAATATTTCGACATTATAATAATTTCGATAAATGTTCACAAATAATATTTCGATACAATATTAATTTCGATAAATGTTTACAAATTATATTTCGATATACCTAATATTAATTTCGATAATTGTTCACCAAGAATATTTCGATATAATATTAATTTCGATTAATGTTCACCAAGAATATTTCGATATAATATTAATTTCGATTATTGTTCACCAAGAAATATTTCGGTAAAATAATATATAGGTAGGTAATATTAGATCGCATTATATTATTATTTTATCATAATCGTGGCAAAAGATAAAATCTATCACAGACGAATAACGTCGCAATTGTTTTATCGAAAAGTAGCTCAGTCTTGGCGCACGAGCTGATTATCTAAAGCAGTGTTTTCCAAATATACCTAAAGCATTTATTCAAGAATGATTTTATTCCATACACACTGTTCCCTAATTAAAAATCCCTAAAAATCTTTGAAATCAAAATATAAAAATTTGTAACACAATTTGACGGTTCCAATATAGATGGTTCCAATGGTTCCAACGAACAATGCTCGATTCGCTTAATTGGGAACAAAAATAAGAAGATGGAGATATATGTAAATACGAATGTTAGAGCGAGCGCGCTAATATTCAAGCGAAAATTGTGAAAATCTACTTCTACTACACTATATGTATAAAGAGGTAAGATTTGTTTGTTTGTTTGTTTGCATTGAATAGGATCCGAAACTAATGAACCGATTTGAAAAATTCTTTCGCTGTTGGGAAGCTACACTATCCCTGGGTAACATAGGCTATATTATATTTAAAAAAATAGGCATCCTTACTAAAACTTCAATAATGTAACCCAAGGTGTAAAAAAATTACCTAAAATATTCTTTACATCGCGTGCGCTGCGAAAACTACTGATAGAATAAAATAATGTACTACGACTTTGTAGAACACATCATTATTTACAAAAAAGGTCGCGACAGCATATGTCTAACTATTATGGTTATGCCACAATAAGTATTCTTTTATTTTTAAAATTTAATTAAAATGTCGTAGCTTGAAAAGGCTCTTTATTTGTATCTTGGTTTTAATCCTTATCAAAATAAATTACTTCATATTCAAGACAGCTTCAATACCTTTATTTAACTTTTTGAATTTTTCAATTCGGATATTTAATTAGAAAGATATCACGAGTTTAAAAATGTATTAGAAAAAAGTTTCGGCTTCGGGCCGGGCGGGAGAGGAGTCAAGAAATGAAGTGCCAGGTGGGTTGGCGGGACGGGGGAGCGGGAGAGCGGTGGCGGGGAAGGTGGAAGTGGAACGCTGGAGGGGAACGCACGGGAAAGGACATGCAAGGAGTAACATTTTATTTATTTGAATATGGCATTGCAACGCATGCCGGGAAACAGCTAGTGTTTAATAAAACGCGACTCGTTTAAAATAGAGCAAAAACATCGTGAGGATTGTCAAAATTAGCATTAAAGAAACGCTGTGAATTTTTTCGTACGTATAACTTGTAAAATAACTGAAAAAAACTTGTTTATAATAAAGTTCGGAGCATACTTTGCGATTTTTTTTCTATTGAGGGAATTTGAATAATAGCTATTATCTTTAACATTAAAAACGATAATATTGAAGCGAAAATGTCTAATAAAACATGACTCGTTTAAAATAGAGCAAAAATCTCACGGGGAATGTCTAAAATAGCGTTTAAAGAAACACTGTAATGTTTTTCATACATATAATTTGTAAAATAACAGAAAAAAACGTGTTCATAGTTATTTTCGGATCACACCTGGCGATTTTTTTATTACCGTTTCGGCGTGGGGTATGTATGTAGGTATAGATATTATCTTCAAGAATATCATACATTTTTTTTGAAACTTAAACTTTAAATTTTCATGAGAAATATGTTATAAAACGATAGAAATTCCTAATCCCGCGGCTTAAAGTGTAGTTTCTATACGTTTGAAATTTGGTGTCTACATTTTGACTTTTTTTGAGAGCAAAACAATGGCATTATTTGATTGCACATTTGCAATATTTAAATAATAATCTAAGTAATATGTAAAATATACCAACGGTTGTGAATTTTTTATTATGTCATAATAGGTACTCGTAGGTAGGTAGATACCAACGCAAAATTTTTATTTTTCATTGTTAATTACATATGTTGAGAATTTTTCGATTACCATGCTAGACCGTGTTGTGGTGGTCGATACGTAGGGTAGACTGGGGACGATTGAAACACGTTATGATTGAAACATCTCAATTTACTCGAAAATTATAATACCTAAGAGTGTGATACAACACTCGAAACTCCGTCAGGTCTGTTGGGACGTTTCTACAAAAGCGCAGTAGCCGGCGAGTGACTCAATCGTGCATAGGGGACATTATTGAATTTCTCACAAAAACGTAAATATTTAAGACATTATTCCTTATCTTATAACTCATTTTACTCTCGCAGCTTGACGAAATGTTTCATTATATTCTCTTCTTTATCTATTTAAGAGTATTTATAATGCATTTGCGTGGCGTTAATGTCTATTTAAAATGCATGTTTTTGACTTGAAGCAGAAAATGCAGCGTGGGGATGTTTGAAACAACTCGTGTGGGGATGATTGCAACGTTTCAATCATAACCATGTTTCAATCGTCCACACTGAGAGAAATTTTAAAAGTTATAATGAAAAAAGGTCAGAAATTTAAATCATTAAGTAATATTCAAATTCAAATCATTAAGTCTAATGTACTTCTGTGATCTTTTTTTTATTTTTTTATTTATTTTTTATTTAGGAAACAAACAGTCATACAAAATGATAATATAACAAAGAACATTCATATGTTGTAGACCAATTAAGTTCCATTAAGTTAAAATTTTGATATAGTTTTTTTACCTATTCAGTTTATGTGACAAAAAATAAACATAAAAAGGAAAAACATAAAAAAGAAAAACATAAAACGTAATAATAAAAAAGGTAAAGTTATTAACAAACATAGTTATACTGTTTACTACGGATAATAATATTATAAATTTTCACAAAAAAGAAAAAAAAAAGTATTTTAAGTTATTAATATATTAAGCTGCATTTTATATGATTTCAAGTCATGGTTGAAAATGTCTACATCTCGTAAGGCATTGTAAGTTTCACAGATACGTATTATTACAGAGTTTTGCGCGTATTTGGATTTACTGTGTGGTATTCTAAATAAGTCGTTCGATCTGGTATTTTGTTTGGGGCAACGAAATGCAATATTTTCTAACAGATATGATGAATCAACAAGGCAGTTCATGATTTTGTATAAGAATAATGCATCAGAGATTTTTCTGCGTTTATATAAGGCGATAAGGTCAAATTGATGATCACTAAAGCGATACGATAGGTGTTTTATAAATTGTTTCTGGATATTTTCAATGCGATGAATATATGTTTGATATTGAGGATTCCAAATTACTGAGAATCTGATCTTGAATGGTGAACTTCTATGATCTTGGTTGACGAAGTCGATCTTATTCGACCACATTCGACGTCACACACCCTCACGTGACAATTTCCTAATAACATATCTTTATTGATTTTTTTACATTTATAACTAAAAAAAAAATCAACGTTAATAGTATACATTGTTTTATCAATTATGTAAGTACAAAACAGAGAAAAAAATTATGTTATGAAGAAAGTGTGTTCCCCTTCTCAAGAAACCGAGGTTGCAAACTATGCTAAAAAAACAGCCAACATTTACCTATTTTGAGCTATCTTCAAAAGATTTAAGACAATTGGCATTTGATTTGGTACATGGTACACAAATGGGATGGACGGAATAGAATGGCTCCGAGGATTTTTGCGCGCCATCCAGAATTTATTATCTATAAGATGTGCCCAAGCCACGAGTATGGTACAAGCAACAAGTTTTCATTAACATAATGTTGATAAATTTTTCAACAATTTAGCGAACGTTATGGATAATTTTAAATTTGAACCAAAGGACGTCTATAACGTAGATGAGACCGGTGTCACAATTGTTCAAAAACCTAATCGGTTTATAGCCAGGAGAGGAACTCGGCAAGTAGATGCAGTAACGTCGGCCGAACGAGGAACTTTCATAACTGTCTGTAGCGGCAATGCAATTGGCAACTCAATCCCGCCGATGTTCACATTTCTACGTATCAATTAAGCCATTTCTTAAAAGATAGTCTGATTGGTAGTATCGGTACCACGAACAAATCTGTCTGGATGTAAGAAGAAGATTTTACCAAATTTCTTATTCATTTTCAAAAATACACCATTTCGTCCTTAGATCGCAAAGTTCTTTTATAACTTGATAATCATTCATCACGGTCGAATCCTACGAAATCAAAAAAGAATATTATTTTGTAAAATCAATATTTAGTCTTCAAACCATTCCAAAATGAACAGGCAAAAAAAACTACACCTAGAGACTCCGAAAAAGAAACCACAAATAAGATGACCAATGTATAGGAAAAGGTGCACTGGAATCCGAGGACAAAAATATGAAAAAAAAATCACCCTTCACATTGATAAAAAAAGTGCTTCGTAGTCCCCACTCTTGTCTACTTTTGTTTTCTGTATATTTCACTTCTACCGCATGTGAATTGCACACCCAGATTTTTCTTTTCTTTTAATAGATAATATTTACTTGTTTAATAGATTTTAATGCCACTTAACAGATTATTTTTTAAAAAAAATCTAAAATATTGCGATATTTTGTATAATGACTTCTTAATTGTTGAATTTTACACACAAAAAATGCTCTTAATTCAGAGGTAAATTCTACATTGTTATGATTGAAACAGTGTGATGGTTGAAACAAGCACTTTTGTATGAAAGCAAAAAACTTATTTTTAATACCGTTCTATTCTGCTCCAGGATAATATCGCAGTAAAAGTATGTTGATTATGCCAAATAGTCATAATAAGTATAACTAAGAGCACGTAAACATAAATAATAAAAAATATATTTAAAGTTGTTTCATTTCAAGACATTTATGTTTATAATTTTTAAAATACTTGTGATATGTTTAATCACTATTCATGATCTCATTGAGTACTGTTTTAATAATAAAAATGTTAGACACTGATTAAAATTGTTCCAATTATTCCATAGATATTTAGAGTGTTTCAATTATCCCCACATACTGTTTCAATCGTCCACACTATGGGGATAATTGAAACAGTTTTCCCCGTCGTCTTTAAGTGGTCATTGTAGCTTACCTGTACGAGTTGTGGCCATCCAATAAATTTAATTTGATAAATCGATAGATCATAGAACATCTGGTATAAACATCTTATCCATAATTACAAAAGAAATATTACTACACCTAGTTAAAGTAAAAGTGTTTCAACCATCCCCAGTCTACCCTACAATGAGTGATCTTGATAAGATAGATAGGTAGGTACATTTGAATTATTTTCACGTGTTCACTATCGCGTCTGCTTTTATATAGTATGGTAGGATAATATACTTACTTTGACACCTATACTAAGTGCATTTTAGTACACCACACTAAACACTTATTAACCACAGTTATTATTTTTAACCTTGAGACTTTATTAACTACCTACTAGCTGACGTCCCGGGATTTACACAGAGCTTTCGAAATCAAATGTAGAAAGTTACCTTCCTCTTGTTTTGAAGGTTACATGTGCAAAATTTCATCAACCTCGGCATAAAACTCAAATCAAATCCACACCGCCCGCTTGCCGGCCCGCTCGTCCACCACATACAGATATTCTCCTTTACAAATTATATTTTTCAACCAATTTACACAAAACCTTGACAAATTATATACCAAATCCTTCCTCATGAGTCACTCTATATATTGGTGAAAACCGCATGAAAATCCGTTTAATAGTTTTTGAGTTTATCGCGAACAGACAGATAGACACGGTGGTGGACTTTAATTTATTTAATTTGTAGAGATTATTATTTTCAACCATTGAAATATCAAATCTGTCAATAAACAGATTCCCACATTTTTGTATTAATAGGGGAGACCGGGGACAGTAGTACCACGGGTCAGTAGTACCAAGGCGAATAACTCCCTAACTATAATGTGCCGTTTCCACGCTTGCCAAGCCTACGCAAACCTCCACAAACGCCAGCGTGGAAACAGGTCGTTTGTCTTGGCTTGCGTAGGGTTGCGTAGGGTTTGCGTAAGCTTGCAAGAGCTTGCCGCCGATCCAGTCGGGGTCGGATCCAGCGGCAAGCTTTGGCAAACGCTCAGTGTAATTTCAGAACTGACGGCGAATGCACGCCGTTTTTGCTCCATGCGGTATATCGATAATTAACATTACGAGACATATGTATGACGAAAGAGGCATGCCTGACTTATTAAAATGTATAAGAACATAATTTGAATGCACTAATTTAATTTATTGGATTTACCTAAAAAGTCAATATAAATAAATAATCTTTTATTGATGATTTATTATTTATTACAATAAAAAACATATGATTTTTGTTGGAATAACTTTTTTTTATAATACAAGACAATATTATATTGTTTTTTTATACTTTGCTTGTATTTCAAATAAAAGTAATAGCCTACACAAATTCGGCGTCCGCCATGCTCGGGTGTTGGTAGCTCACTGACGCAGTCACAAGCGTGTAAACGGCTTCCAAATGCCAGGCGAGATTTGCGTACGCTTGGAGCGTGTGGAGGTTTGCGTAGGCTTGGCAAGCATGGAAATGTACCATAATAGGTGCGTATACTATATGTCATCAGGGGATAGCCTTGACGCGTGCGGACAATCGTCAGTAGCCCGCGGGACATAGTGGAACCCGAACGTTCGCAATCGGAAGATGAAATATTTGAGCCCTAAAACGTACTTTTTTCGATTGCGTTCATTCTCTAATATTACAATTAATATGTTCTGTTTATTAGTATTTTGCTATGTCCACATTTCTTTGGACACTTGAGTTTATTTTAGGACGGGTTTTGAAGCGTTCTTGAGTAGGGATTAACCAAAAATTTGCGTTTTAATTTAAAATGACCCCTCGGGGATGGTTGTATCAATTTTTCCGGGGACGATCGTACCGGTACAATTGACCCCGTGCTACAACTAACCCCGAGGTTTTTTTTTTAAGATTCTGTGAGCACAGCTCTCAAGTCATAAATTAATGTTCGTCCGTTATACTTTCAGTGTCCAAACCCCTTTCATTTTATGTATTTATGTTAATGTTGGTTAAATTACCATGTCAATGATCTCTACATTTATAATATTATTATTTAATAATAACATATTCAAAATAATAATTTTATTCTTGCTTCTTAGTTTCTTAGACGTACTTTATATATTATTTAATACCTATTATTTTTTTTTAGGTATTTTGTTATTTTGCAAGCATTTTTGTTATTTTATGTTTGTTACTGTGTTTTTTGTGATAAATTTTATATTTTCATCACTAAATCGTATTTGAATATGTGTATTTTATGATTACAAGTTTATATTATAATTATTTTAAATTTTAATAAGACTGTAATATGTAAAAGTTTGAGCCCGTTTAGTTATTTGTTCGTTGTATATTGTCATAGAAAATGAATAAATATTTTTATTTCAAAATGTGTATAATATATATACATATTGTTTGGGGACAATTGTACCGCGGGGACAATTGTATCACAATGTTTTCATACAAAATTTTAATTATTTTTTCTTCTCTTTTTCTTGAGTTTAAAACATGTTACGGTATTAATATATATTTGTATTGTACTTTTATTATATTACAGTAGTTAAGATCCTTGGTAACACTTCAACTGACGAATTCTATAAGAGTTTTCTTGTGGTCAGATAAATGGTGTATTACGTTCAATGTAATTGAAATTTTGAATAGTAATTTTATAAACTAACAAAAAAACTGTTTTTCCTAACCGAAATTATCAAAATTGAACAAATTTATCGATAAATTCTGTGTTTTAATTTAAATTCCGCTACTGGTACAACTAACCCCGGGGTAGGGGTCAGTCGTAGCATTTCCCCCGATCTGTTCATGCGCTTATAGCTTAATTTCTATAAGATTTGGAAACATCATAGAATAAGAATTTGGTAGACAACTAAATTATCTGCCGTTGAGTATGAGCATTTTTTTCATAAACATTATACCTAAGATGTAGAAAATGTTAAAAGTCAAATTGGTGCAACTGTCCCTGGTCTCCCCTAACAATAAAAATTAAATCGAGTTGAACGCTCTTTAAATATCTTTATCCAAGTCACGAACAAAAGCATCCAACGATAATTCGAATAACAAAAATGGAGATTAAACAAGATATTGCCTATCAATGACGAATGAGATTAGTGCATTACTGACAGTCTATGTATTAAATTTATAACCGAAAGATTAGACTGATGGCTGAACGGTGGACATCCATCATCTAGCGAATGGTCCTACATAAGTGCGACCCTACAAAAGTGTCACCCTATACAGGGGCCACCCCACAAAAGTGCCACTCTATATAAATATAAGAAACATATATAAAATAAAACAAATGAAAACAATATATTTAGAACTTTGTCAATCAATAATAATAGAATATATGGAATAATTGCTTGGGGAGGAGCAACAAACGCAGCTATCGATCAAATAGAAATCGCGCAGAAAACGATTTCAATGGTAATACTTAAAAGCACTGACTGATACAGATAAAAAATTTAACAGTTATGACGTACTAGATATACGCCAATTATACGTTAAAACACTACTAAACTACATTTTTGACCAAAAAAACAAACTCCAACAAACACAAAATATCACTAACAGACCGGTTAGACAAGCGTACAAATAAAACATAAAAACTCCGACGGTAAACACTACCTTTGGACAAAGACACCATAAATACCATGCTATAAAAGCATTCAACAGTCTTTCACATGAAACAAGAATTGAGGAAAACAAAAATAAATTGTGTCTACAAAATAAAAAATGGATTAAATAACAATAAAGACAATATTACCAAAATTTTATATGTAACATGCAACACACAAAACCAATACATCTATAAAACACGCAAGACTCACAAATCATAATATATATGCCGATTTTAATTTTTAAAATTTTTTTTTACCTTTACTTTAGTTTTTAATCTTTATTTTAAATTTAAATTTATCTTAATTTTAAGTGTTTTTTCGTCACCAACATGTATAAATTTTTTCCAAAACGTATTATGCATAAACTCTTAAATGTGGACCTCAGCATGGGTAAGCCACCCAGTGAGGCTAACATTACTGGATTATAACCTCATATATAATTATAATAATAATATAATTTAATTAATAAATAATTTATATAATTATAATATACTAGCTGTTTCCCGGCATGCGTTGCAATGCCATATTCAAGTACATTATAATTATATATATTATATAATATACTAGCTGTTTTTTGCAACGCATGCCGGGAAACAGCTAGTATATTATATATATATAATTATAATATACTAGCTGTTTCCCGGCATGCGTTGCAATGCCATATTCAAATAAATAAAATGTCACTAATTGCATGTTCTTTCCCGTGCGTTCCCCTCCAGCGTTCCACTTCCACCTTCCCCGCCACCGCTCTCCCGCTCCCCCGTCCCGCCAACCCCCCTGGCACTTCATTTCTTGACTCCTCTCCCGCCCGGCCCGTAGCCGAAACTTTTTTCTAATACTAACATTTTTAAACTCGTGATATCTTTCTAATTAAATATCCGAATCGAAAAATTCAAAAAGTTAAATAAAGGTATTGAAGCTGCCTTGAATATGAAGTAATTTATTTTGATAAGGATTAAAACCAAGATACAAATAAAGAGCCTTTTCAAGCTACGACATTTTAATTAAATTTTAAAAATAAAAGAATACTTATTGTGGCATAACCATAATAGTTTGACATATGCTGTCGCAACTTTTTTTGTAAATAATGATGTGTTCTACAAAGTCGTAGTACATAATTTTATTTTATCATCAATAGTTTTCGCAGCGCACGCGATGTAAAGAATATTTTAGGTAATTTTTTTACACCTTGGGTTACATTATTGAAGTTTTAGTAAGGATGCCTATTTTTTTTTTAAATATAATACAACCTATGTGACTCAGGGATAGTGTAGCTTCCCAACAGTGAAAGAATTTTTCAAATCGGTTCAGTAGTTTCGGAGCATATTCCATGCAAACAAACAAACAAACAAATCTTACCTCTTTATATAGTGTAGTAGATAATTATAATTATAACTATAATTTGCCACCCTACAAAAGTGTCACCATATATAAATTTATTTATATTACCGCCGCTATAGGTACTTATAAAACAGGCAAGTTGCCCAAAAAATTACATAAGTAAATGGATAATCTAAATAACAAACAACACTTGTACACATTTTAAAATCGACAGTTATTTGAAATATTATTATTATGTAATTTTGCTGTATAAATTTAACTACTTAATGTAATAAAAAAATAATATATAATAAATAGAATACAGCCCTACGTAATATTAATAATTTGCAGAGCCCCGTTTTCGTGAAAATCACCCAAAGGGCTGTACAATTATGATTTGCTAGGCTCTACCTCATTTTATTATTTACAACACTGGACATTGCATGCTTTTACGTTATTTTCTATTTTACCCCCAATTACCGTCGATATTACATTTATTAGAAGATTAGACCCAAAGTAGAGTTGATATTTATTTTAAATGTTATTCATTTAATTGTTCTTTTACACATAGTTATTTACAATGTTGAAGACTGTGAAGGTGGAAGGATTCTGACTTTATGGATAAAAAAAAATACCACCACAAAGTTGACGTGCAGTGACAATTTTCGCGATTTTTCAGAACAAAACGTTTGAAAAAACGGTTCCATGCCAACTCAGAAAGAAACCAACTCAGAAACACCTCAGAAAGGTCATTGAAAGGTTGACCAGACAACTCAGAATGAAACTAACTCAGAACCATCTCAGAAAGGTCATTAAGAGTGATAATAAAAAATTGGTTGAATAGGTTAAATTAGGTTAGGGTTACTGGCTATTTTGAAATTATATTTTCATAGCCTTTAATGACCTTTCTGAGGTGGTTCTGAGTTATTATGAATTGGTTTCATTCTGAGTTGGCATGGAACTCATTAAAAGCTATGAATTTTTTTTAAATAGCCGGTAAACTGAATCTATTTACCTCACCATTTTTTTTTAAATATTTGTTGATCATCACTCTTAATGACCTTTCTGAGGTGCTTCTGTGTTGGTTTCATTCTGAGTTGGCCGGTCCACGAAAAAACAGATACTTTCTTCATTTTCCAGGAACAAGGCGATCCACCAGTACAGGAAAAAATCGAAATCGGAATTCAAGCCCTTTTATGGGAGGAGTTTAAAAATACTTGAGAAAAAGCTTTTTGAAAGGTTGGAAAAGATATTTGAGAATTTTTTTTTACATGTTGATTTCGTAAAGGCATGTAAAAAACATTAATTCCTTTTTTATGCGTTGTTTATTGTAATAAAACGGAACTTTTAAATTGATTTCACGAAAACAAGCAGCGCGGACCCTAACACGTTGTTTCTCCGCTCCGTCCGGAGGAGTACTGACGGAAGAATGGGGCGGCTGCCAGTCGTTCTTCGGTGGACGGTATAATGTTCACTTTGATATACTAAATTTGTCGACTGCCGTATTGTCACCGTGATGTCAAAAATACCAACGCGAAAATGCATATTATATTTTATTTTGTGAGGTTCGGGCGTAAATTTCAATTTTTTTTTGCAATAATTATATAAGAAACTAAATTTGCCACATTATACAATAAAACCATATCCGAAAAAGTGTTTATAAGTAGGAGAGTTTGCACTTAAAAATGTTTTTTATAGACCTAATACATCATTTTTTTCTAAGCTTATTAAAAGACTTATTAAAAAAATGACCGATATTTTTAAGGGCCAAGGTATGTTCTACACGCAGTATTTAATTGAAGCATCTATAATACTTCTAAGCGGTCAATTTTTCAAAACAAAAACATACGATTTTGTATGATTTTGCATTATTTAGTATGGCTTCATCTTGAAACAAAATATCTTTTCGTAGTATATAAAATAACAAAACCAACATTTTTTAATCAAATTATATGCTAACCTGTGCCACACGCAGCTATAAAAGATGTGGCTTGGCATATTAAGGCATATCGCTCGCCGTATATTCCCAATGGGAATATTAGAACACATCGTCGGTCCAATGCTAAAGTCGCGAATTCGCAGTTTTGCCAGTTTAGAGTACCTACGCCCCGTTTAATGTTTTTACTATTTTAAACGGAAAAACCTTGCCATTTATTTTTTTATTAACTACACATTAATATGTATAATCTAAATATTTATTTGAGCTGGTTTAGTAATAATATAAATTGATTTATGATATCAATTCTAAACTTCAGACATTAATATCTCCGTGCGATATTTTTGCGGATTCGCGTCCTTGGCATTGGACCTATATTATGATACCTATTTTGCATGATAATGCGAATTAATGGTTTTTTGTCATTTTTCAGGTTCGTCGGAGAAGTCCTCAAAAGAGGAGTGTTCGTAAAGCACGAAAATGTCAAATAAAATAAGCGATGACCACTCGCTGTCAAAAGACCTCAAGGATAAAGGACCCCTAGACGATGTGTGAGGATATTTTTGGCTAATAAATTCAATAATAATTATCACATTTTTCTTGCTATTAGTACAGAATGTTTGCATATTTTAATACCAGCCAACAGATGATTATTATTGAAATTATAATATTTTTAAGATAACAATCACATCGCTCAAATTATTGGATTATAGTAATTCCTCCACGGATTATAAGATTTCACGCAGACGAAATATTTGTAGGCACTTTTTTTATGGGATGCTGTGTGGAGGGTATTTTAGGGAAAGAAAGGAGAGGAAGTTCTGGAACGAAAAAATGTGTTTTTTTACGTGTAGGGGCCATTCAAATATTACGTAGGCATTACAGGGGGTATTTTATTTGCTTATTTTTGATGACATGGGGGGTGGGGCAGTCTGGATGGTGATTACGTCTGTAGAATCTTTTTTTTCTTTTAACTTTTCAGTTATTCTACAAAATTTTGTCGATTTTGGTTTGAAGTTTGAACACATATGGCAATCCTTTTTGTCTATGCTCGAAAACGAAACACATTTCCGGGGATTCCCGAAAATAATGGATACGTTATGAGAATTAGAACCGAGTACGAGAATTACCGCACGCTATTCACTTACTTAAATTTCTACCGCCAATCTATTGTTTCCTTTCGGTACGATTGACAATTTGACGTGTTGTATGTTTACTTGGTAGGGAACCTAATTTTCACAACGATTTTTTAAATATGGCAACTTGCTAAACTAAACTTCAAACTTCAAAGTGTTCAAAATCGTATTTTTTATTTTTCAATCAGGAATATCAGGAAAATCCCCAATCAAATACAAACATATCAGTATGAGACATCTTTGAAAAACAGTTGGTAAATAATTTCAATTGATATCTATTAATCTAATCTAACACCTTTCCTAAATTGAATACTCCAGAAATGGGTGGTTTGGTATATTTATGCTCCAGAACAATCACCTAAAGTCTACTAACTACTAACTCATTTCAATGGCATATAATCCACCACCTCCTAGATTCTAGGAGGTGGTGGGTGATCTCGAAAGCTCGAAGTAGATGGCGCTGGTGTGGTTGGACATCATTTGGCTGATATAACAGCTATGTGATACTGTTTTTATTATTTTTAATTGTTTAAATTATAACATTGTTACAGTAATAAACATCATACTATGGCCAAAATAAAATAAAGAAAATATAGCGGCATGTGGCGACTTATGGATTATTTACCAATTCCAGAAGCATCACATAGTCTGACTATACAAAATGTTAATTGCAATTACGAGAAATTTTTACTGGTTTATATTTACATATGTGTTTTTAAGACACAATACACTTTTTCCTTAACTGTTCATCCTAGAAACCTATTTTCAGACGTCATCAAGGTACATAAAAGTACAATACAACATTGAGACATTTTAATCACTATTATTATTAAACTTTTGTAAAAAGAAATAATGGCTGGCGTGATACCCAACTACACCAGCGCCAACGGCTGATTCAAGCGTTTCAGATTACATGCCACTGAAATCCACTTCAAACGTATCAATGACACATTTCCTTTAATTTATGTTGTATATTTTAATGTTACAGAATATTTGTTTCACCAACTACAGAAGTTCCACCAAACAAAGACGACAATGGCAGTGATACAAGTTCTAGTGAAAATTCAGAAGTCCCCAAAGATGAACCTCCACCACTTCCGTTTTATAAATTGGTAAATAAATAAATACTATTTAAAGATATAGTAAATTTTCAAAATCACTGTATACGTTTAATACAAATATATTTTTTTAGAAAAAACCTTTTGATTCACATTAATTACTACAAAACCCAACTTTTTGCATTCGGGGTGATGGAAAATACTGCATTCTAAATTTCAATGTGTAAACCAAAAATTTGTTTTGGTTGCACGAGATCGCTTATTTATGATCGATTGGTTTATTAATGCCATAATTAGTTGTCTTTTAACCACTCGGACCCATAAGCTTTTTTACACGATAATTTAACGTTTCCAGGCATATGTATGACGTAGGACAGGGGTCACCAAATGGCGGACCGCGGTCCGGATCCGGACCGCCGACCTATTTTGCGCGGAACTTGTGTTAACAATACAACATATTTTACACATCCTGCGCTTTGTCTTTCTGCTTCTTTTCGGGAGTAATAAAGCGGCTCTACAGATGGAAATGATCGATTTCCAAGAAAATACAGTTTTAAAACACCAAAAACTTCTTGTCAATAGTTTTGGATAAAATTTGTTTGTGCCCAGAATTAAAAAAAATAGCCTTGAAACTTCTCACTTTGGTTGGGTCAACACATGTTTGTGAAGCAGCATTTTCCAAGATAAACTTCATTAAAAATAAATTCCGGAGCAGACTTACCGATGAACATCTTCAAGATTTAATGACAATAGCCTGTCCAAAATTCGGACGGATAGTCCAAGGCAAAATATGTCATTTTTCTCATTAATATTGCAAAAAACCCTTGTTTCTTCTTTTTATTTACAACATTTGTTTATTATTTAATAAAATAATGTTCCGGAACCCATTTGTTTATTTGTTCATTGATATTGTATCTACACATATTTAAATAGTACAAACTCAAACTCTTAAATAACACATGTTTTCAAACTCTTAAATAATACATGTTATTTTTTAAAATATTCTCTATTCAGATGCCAAGTGAAAAAATAATTATATGAAATTCCCCTGATAGAAAAAGTGCTCCATAAAATATAAAAAAAACATACCTGGTTCTGCTATTTAACATATTATAGGTATGAAAAAATTCACAGTGTTTCTTTAAAAGCTACTTAACTCAGATAATGAGAGATTTTTGCTGATTTTAAATAAGTTGTGTTTTATGAAATATTTTCACAACAGTTGCTTACGCCTATTCATTATAAAAATTTCTTAACATTAGCGCACTCCTTCTATCTTTTTACATATCTCCCTCTCAAAACCATCTTCAGTAATCTTCTTCTTTTGTACGCCTATTGAAGATTAGAAAAAAGAAGGGCTCACACTTACAATGCTTTTCCATTTACAGTACAGATTCACCACCACAAAAGACAAGGTGATGCTGAGCATAGCGTACGCCAGCTGCCTGCTGACGGGGTGCGTGGCTCCGCTGAACACCCTCGTCTTCTCGGAGCTGACGGAGTCCTTGATCTTCTATGCCCAATCCCAGCTGATTCCCGGCGCCGATCCCGTCGACCTGTCCGAAGCCATCACCACTTTTGCGCTGAGAAATACGGGTCTCGGCACCATGTTCCTCGTCTTCAGCTATTTGGCAACCATGCTGGCCAATTACACTGCTCATAATCAGGTGACCTGCTTTCTGACTAACAATCATTCATTTTAAAGTCATTGTGTTTGAAAATTGTGAATATTTAGTAAGTTGAGAATTTTAATAGACAGAATGCATCAGAATGTACATGGAGGATTTCAGCATTTCCTGAGAATTTTTGGATTTAAAAACGTAGATGACATTTTATTGTCTGATGATAATATTTTAAATTGTAAACCAATTTTTTTTCATTGCATGTCGCCACTGGATACAGTATTTGCTCACAGCATAGCGGGTCAAGTGATACGCAGCATGGTGCTTTTGTTTTGAATTGAAAAAAAATATCGTTGGATAACTAAATGATTCTCTTATCTATGTATATTTTTTACTCCAATATGATCAGGAAACTATAATTTAAATCCTTCGGGTACACCCTCATACGAAAGTACTTTTGACTGTCCAACTAAGAAGGATTCCCATTTATATACATACGTATGTTACGTAGGCAATCACAAATGGTTTTTATTGGGATGGTAAATGAGTAGGTACCTGTGTGATAAGTAATTTTAGCACACATTCTGATAATTGTACATATAAATGGGCAATACTCCACTATCCCAAGACTCATCACAAATATAATTGCATTTAAAATAAAATAAATTAATAATAAATTTCCGATTCCTTGAAAACCTGTATTATTATTTTCTCCAAAAACTATCAGCCGAGTGATTCCGTATCTTTTGTGGGATAGTTATTGGATAACGGACGTTATCTCATATTTAGTTTAGATCGATTTAAACCGCAAGTATGCATGATTATTTATTCATTTAATGTATGTTGTACATATAAAAAGCAAATAACAGCCGAGAAAATCACACAAATCTGACAGGAAATCACATTCCTTTATGTAATAATGATCCTACAAAAAATACGGAATCGCTCA
This sequence comes from Limnephilus lunatus, assembly GCA_917563855.2. Taxonomy (NCBI): domain Eukaryota; kingdom Metazoa; phylum Arthropoda; class Insecta; order Trichoptera; family Limnephilidae; genus Limnephilus; species Limnephilus lunatus. The sequence continues at coordinate 6,320,863 of OU830599.1, forward strand.
GCAAGCCTAAATGTAGTTTATATTATTATCTTATAACCATTTTTCTATTTTGTCTTAGATATTCTCAATTCGGAAAAGGTTCATGCAGTCTGCACTGAATCAAGACATATCATATTATGATCTGAATGATTCTGGAGATTTCGCATCAAGAATGACCACGTAAGTTTTACCATACCACTATCCCAACCATAACCTTTTATCAATATCTACATAATCAATATATATTATAAAAGAAAGTCCAAAAAATCATGCGTCCCGCAAAAACTCGGAAACGAGTTCTGGTACGATCAAGGCAGTTATATGGTGTGGTAGATCTCTATCCCCCCTCCAGGATGATGGTTCCCGTTTTTACCTAAAGGGCGTGCTTTTGAAGATATAAGGGCTGGAAGTATCGCCCTCTCGAAATTTCTAGAACAGTCAAGGCCGTAGCCAGAGAAAAATTTCGGGGGGGGTTTTGTTTGGTGGAACAGTGTTTATAGAAACACGGGTGGAGGGCGGAGGGGGGGGGCCACCCCCGGGCCCCTGGTCCTGGGGGGGCCCCAAACGCCTCCATGTTCCCTTGATCAGGTCATAAGCAAGGCTTTAGGGCACCAGGACACTGTAAAAAAAAATTTTCATTTTTGTAATTTCGTTTTCTGAAAGATGCACTTTTTAGGGATGCTCTCACCAGATGTTTTAAGGAAATTCGTAGAATTGACGGAGATACAGCATTTTGTGTGAAACTGTTAACGGTTTGTGTGTTGAATTATCCTTCAGCAAAACTTTGAACGCGTTTTTGACGAACTTTTAAACATGTTCTTCAACCTGGCTCACAACATATAAAGCTTTATATCCGATGTGCATGCACCGGGTCTTATACTGTTCGAAAATTCAGTGTCTTTGGCTCCACGTAAGGGAATTTTGATGCCTAAAAAAAGAAAAAAATGGCGGACCAGCGAATTTTATTTTCGATTTTTTTTGAAAAATTTTCATCATTCTTAAAAAAATATAACGGATCTCTCTAATTGGATTTTTGAAGAGTTTAAGACTCAATGCATGCAAATCGGATGTATACCTATATTAGTTTTTCTAATATGTTGTCAACGTTGAAAAACGTAGTTTCGAGAAAACCGCGTTCGAAGTTTTGAAGGATAATTCAACATGCAAACATTTTTAAAACGGTTTCATGTAAATGCTGTATCTCCGTCAATTTTGCGAATTTCCTTAAAGCATCTGGTGTTAGCATTATTAACAAATGCATCTTTCAAAAAATGAATGGAAAATTACTTTTTTTGTACATTATCCTGGTGCCTTGGAGCCTTGTTTAGGATTTGATCAGGGTAACATGGTGGCGTTCAGAGGCCCCCAGGACCAGAGGCCCATGTGAACTGAATAAAAAGCTTGTAAAATTACATCAACTCCTTAACTGTCAGAAGCTGCTTTATTGTCAAAAGCTGCAAGATGATTTGCAATGTTTGAACACGTATTGTAATGGAAATAAATATATCGTCGTGCGCTTCACGAGAAATAAAAACATATTTATCCACGAATACTCATTAATCATCAACCATTATTCATCAAATCAGAAATTAAGGAACGTGGTAATATACTTGATAGTAAACTGAATTTCAATAAACATATCGACCACATAGTCACTAACGCATCTTATATGCTTGGTTTCATAACCAGTTCCTGTAAACAATTCAATGATCGTATTGCTTTCAAAATACTTTACTTCTCACACGTTCGTAGTATCTTTGAATACGCATCTCAAGTGTGGAACCCAGGCTATGCAATATACAAAAATAGAATTGAAAGTGTTCAAAATAGATTCTTAAGGTACCTTAACTTTTTCTCTTTTCGATCTCGTGTTAGTAATGAAGACTCTGCAAAATTCTTCAATATACAGATGTTAACTTGCCGAAGAAATATAGCAGATTCGGTAATGTTATTTAAAATTACACATAACTTAATTGATAGTCCTGATCTTCTTCAACGCTCATCATTCCATTTTCCAAATCGCAACGGCAGGCAGTCGCTTACTTTTAATCTCCCTCTTTGCAAGACCAACACCAAACAGAACTCATTTATCTACAGATCCACACACTCATTCAACTTAATTATTACCACATTGACATTTTAACTCGACTTTACGTGACATCAAACGAAAACTCACTAAGCAATATGACTCAAACTAAAAAGTTCTTTATATTCCCGTCCTTTGCCTCTTAATCCTAATTCTATGTTCATCCTCCCCCTTCCCCTTTCATACCTATATTGTAACAAAAAAAAATTAAATAAGAAAACACCCTTATAATGTCACACTTTATCATTCATTCACTATCATCAATGGAAAGTTCATAATTGGCATAATTAACTATCTTACTATTGTATTATTGTGTAATCTCAGATTTGCTGTCAACTTTCCCTAAAAAATATAATTTAAAAAATCATAATAATAAATAAACTGGGGGGGGATGGCTCATTAAGATCATTATCACACAAATTTAGTCTTTTCTTTGCAACGAACAAATCAATTACCTCGTCGGTGTCAATGTCAATTCTGCGTTGTCTTTCCTGGCCTGTGGAATTTCTTAAATAAGTTTTGAGGAGTTTCAGAGAAGAAAAAGTCCTTTCAAGGGTACATGAGGAAACAGACAGTTTCACCAAGATTTTTAAAAATTGTGAATGTTTGGAAATAAGGCCTGGTTGCATTCTCCGAGGGCTGAAATAGCACATGTTGGTCGATTTAGTTCAGATTATTTCAGCCATTTTATCCTCTACATTTCTAACTCAGCTTTTACAGAGTCCCATTCCAAATATTTTTTATAGAGCTCAAAGTAGTATTCTTGATAATTAAGTTGGTTTTTGCAACACACATACGGAATTAAAATGTTGAGAGATGACAATGTGGATCTATGATTTTGGAATCTAGAATGAAACTGATCAATCTAGAATCAAGTTTCAGGTTCATTTGTGTTGTAGTTTGCCCTATGCTTTTGCCGTGACGATATTTGCGGAATTTTGATTTCCTCGTTTACAGTTCTGAGCAAATTCTGAGCGTTCTTGTAAAGTTCAGCAACTTTATCTTAACTTTATAATTACAGGAATCGGTATTTTGACGAAAATCTCCAATAGTTTTTATAAATCAATCGACATGTTGATGTAAAGCAGCTGCTAAATAGCATAGGGGAGATTGAAGTATTTTGCGTACTGTCAGTGTGTATCGATGTTAAAAATCTTTTTTTTTAAATATTTTTTCCCGTAAAATTTTTGATCAGCTGTATTCGGATAAAATTAAGTCATTTTTCCATAGATATGCACCTTTCATTATTTATCAAGTACACCACAGACAATATACAGAAATCGAAAATATTCTCGAATAAGTATCCCTCACGGCAATTTCAAGTAAAAAAAAACACGCAGGATTCCCGCGATTATAAGCTTTACGATTTTTTCATATTTTTTTTATAAATTCTACAAATAAGAGAGAAACGGTAAAATACAGGTCAATTCATTGACTATATAGAACTATAAAAAGTTTGTATGTCTCCTAGTTAGAATTCGAATGTATGATTTTTTTAATGTTCGAAAAATTAAATCCTAGGAAATCGCGAGCAATCGAGGCAAATTTATTTCGCGTGTCCGCTCCAGTGGCTAAGCAACATAAGCCCATAGCAAAATTACTTGAAATAACTGATCTCAGAAAATAATAAAAATGAAAAACATATTACAATAGTATGCATATTATATGTATGATATCAAAAAAAATCCCACATAGGCATCGCCAGTTCATGGGTAAATAATATGCCTGTGATGGTGTTTCAGAATCCATGTCACTGTTTAAGTCTTCGAATGAATCAACAACAACTTTATAGATTTCCTTGAATCTTATTAACCCATCATGATTTTAAACGGGTCTCGCACATTGCCGTAAGGGTTTTTCCTTGTGTTTCGGGGAATTTTTTTTCAATATTTTCTTCTAAGTACTTGACAGTTCGTTTTGCCGAGGACATGGTAAAATTTCCAAACGATGTTTTAGTACCAATAGAATTTCGAATAGGCTGAACCTGGCAAGAATTACATAGAGCCAAATTCAACGAATGTGAGCTGCAATGAACATATAAGGCTTCTGGATGTGACTTACAGATTACAGCCTGTACACCTTTAAAACTTCCTTTCATCGAAGAAGCTCTATCATATTCTTGTCCGATTAAATATTCGCAATCTACACCTAAAGATTTTAATTCGTATAAAATTGCATTAGCGAAATACTTTCCTGTTATTCTAATACTGTTTAAAAAAAGGTAAAAAGTTAAAAGTTAAAAAATCTTCAGCGCACCGTAGGTACCTACAGTCACTTTCGGGGGGGGATCAAACCCCCTCGATCCCCCCCCTGGCTACGGCCTTGAGAACAGTCTTCCGGAAAGTTCTAAAAGGTTCGAAACTTCTAGAAGGAGTGGCGGAGTATGTTGTGGAATGTTCAGGAATTGAGAATCGGGAACATCATTGTGAAACATTCCAGAACACTCTCGAATGTTGTCCTGAGCGAAGCCGGGTAACCCAGCTAGTATTATAATAAAATAATTACCTAAGCATAAGTCATTATCGTCTGCTTTTATAATATCATTTTACATTTTATATACAGTAAACCTTTAATAATAAATAAAGGAATACATCTTGCTATTCTGGGGATACTACTTATGGTAGGTTATATACCTATTATTTTTATAAATTTATAAACATATTAGACGCTTTTATAATTACCGTGATGATTCACGGTTATGGTACCGTAACGGCAAAACAGGCAATAAACATAAGTTCCTTATTGTTATGATGCTTCAGCTCTTTCTTACACATTAAATAACGGTAAGATAAAGATGAGATACACAAAATACATGTGTCTATTTCTTCCGAAGTACTAATTTTTTCTTTTGGAGGAAACAGATATATCTTATTTTTACGACTCGGTCACGGCGACGGGAATTGCGTTTCATTTTCTTTATACATTTGAGGGAGATGTATGATAATGATTTTATGTTTCCTTTGCGGGGGTGTAGACATATGTTCACCTTTTGTCTCATTTTCGACTGTTGTTATTTAGTGTGTAAGAAAAAACTGGAGTTTTATGTGGTTAAGAACAAAAGCAAAACATTCAGCGCATTGATTGATATTTTACATTTTTGAATTTTCGGAATTCACCCACACTTTAATATTATCCTTGTAACTATATTCCAATCTTTTAAAATTATCGTCACGGTTAGTATAGTATTGTAGGGGTTTACAGAGACGTCACGGTGCCGTGTGTGAGAAAAATGCAAGAAAATTATGATTTTTTTCCTTTGGAGGAAACTGACCTATTTTCGTAGTGTATCTCATTTTTTGAAAGAGCAGCAGCATTATTGTGTTATGGTACCGTAACCGTAAATCATCATGGTAATTTTAAAAGCGCTGATTATCTGGTAGGCGGTACAATTTACAAAAATAATATTTTACAAAAAAAAAAAATTATAACAAAAATAGAATCAACTGCCGCACGGCAAAAATCGGAGTAAATACTCCGAGATGCGACCTTCTTTCTCGGAGGCACCGTTCGTGACATTGACATGTACCCCAGGACATTCAGCCTGAGTACGGTAGCTCACACCTTGGCTTGGGATGGCTATTGAAGGTTTGTGTTTCCACTCCCTGAGCGATGGGTTCGCCACACTCCCTACGCTCCTAAGAAACTTATTAATACATATCCATTTTTTTTTGTATTCAGTGATCTTGTGAAGCTTGAAGATGGAATTGGTGAGAAGACGACCACCTGCCTCCACTACTGGGTCTCGGCTATTAGTTGCATCATCCTGGCCTTCACCAGGGGCTGGCAGCTCGCTCTCGTCTGTCTGGCCTCTTTCCCTATCACCCTCATATCCGTCGGTACCGTCGGAATTGTAAGTGCACTCTCACATTTCAAACACTATAAACGATTTATCAAACTGGAATCCTTTAGCAGGAAAAATATTAAACCAACGGCAAATCTAATGGATCACACATTTATGTGATCCATGAAGTTTCATTAAAATACAGTGAAACCCTCTTAAGAAGTTTTCCAAGGGACTGGAAAAAACAAACTTATTAAGCAGGAAAACCTTATATGTGGGAAAAATTGGGCCAACATTGAGCCGAGGGACCGAAAAAACCAAACTTCTTAAGCCAAGAAACGTCTTAAGAGAGAACTTCTTAAGAGGGTTTCACTGTATCTAAATTGTGATGGGGATAGACTGCATTGTAAAGGTTAATTGGGGGTTTCTTTTACTTTGTATATAAGCAGATTAAAATCAATTCAACGAAGCATATACGATGCACAAATGGTGCCAAAAGACATTGTACGAATGTGAATAAATACAAACTGAACAACATTGTAGAAGAATGTCCTCTTCAACAGTTTCCCAGAGGCACATCGACTCATTGAATTTAAATTTTAACCTCCAATAACTCCCCTCAAATACGACGAAGGAGAAATTAAGCAAAATGTTTAGTCGGACACTATTTTTTAAGTAATTTAGTATTCTACTTCACGAGTCTTCTGGCGTCCAGCTTTGGACATAGGTCTCCTTCAAATATCTACAGTTTGACAGATTCTTAACGACTAGCGGTATTTCTTTTTAGGTCTCATCTGTGACCACTGTTTCTCTTTCCTAACCCTGTCATCAAAAATTAATGAATAATTGACTTTGCAGCTGTCTTCGAGACTCGCAAAGGAAGAATCTGTTGCTTATGGGTTCGCCGGATCCTTGGCTGAGGAAGTCCTCAGTGGAATTCGAACGGTCATTGCTTTCGGAGGACAAGCGAAGGAAACCAAGAGGTTTGAGGAGAACCTTGTGAAAGCTAAGGATATCAACATCAAAAGAGGTACCTATGTAATATTTAGGAGATATTTTTATACTTAAACATGGGTCCATCGGGCTATTTTATATTTGTAGATAATATTATTATTATTATATTATTTATGAGGCAAAATTAACAACTTTCTAAAGATTTCTTTGTTGGAATTCGACACCAAAACTCCTGTGTTCATAGATTGGCTTTAAAACAAAAAAATGTGTTATACAGAAAAAATAACAATAAGCTTTTATTTTTTATTTATTTTATAAATTCAATAATATTATTATTTTATGTATAAAAACAGTTTATTATAAACGAGTTCTGCTTCGTAATTATTATTATGTGTTACAGCTGTTTCGCCCTCTAAAGGCATTATCAAACTGTTTGATAATGCCTTTAGAGGGCGAAACAGCTGTAACACATAATAATAATTACGAAGCAGAACTCGTTTATAATAAACTGTTTTTATACATAAAATAATAATATTATTGAATTTATAAAATAAATAAAAATTAAAATGGAGTTCTACAAAATAAACTTAATAACAATAAATAATAAGCTTTTAAATGAAACCTCTGAATTGATTTGTTTCTTGTTTATGCAACTATGTGTAATTTTTCTATGATTATGTTGTGTGTTTTTTTTTATTTGGGGAGATGGTTTACGAATAGTTCCTGTGAGCACTTAGGCCAAAGGCCCATTGCGCTATCTCCCATTTTGCCTCAATTCTTTAAGAATAACCCAGTTCCTTTACCAGGGTTGTCATTGGATATGTGGCTTTGTCTTCTGGTTCTACAGTGGGTCTCCCCAGGTATCTGAGCCTAGTTTTCACCAGGGCAGGACATTGGCACCATAAGTGAATTGGAGTCTCTTCGTCCTCTTCTCATTTTCTGCATCTATCGGTGTTTTTAACACCAGCTTTAAATCAAGCCAACTCAGCCATTGACAGGTCATATTGTTACCATCGTTTTCTTCATCACAACTTTAAAGTATTAAAACTGATTACTGGGCTTGTTGAAATATTGAATGTCAGATTACCAAGTTTGTACTGTACCAGGATTTTTTCTGGGAAAAATGTATTAGCAATTTTGGAAGCATTTCTACCGTTTGTAAGTTGTTCTTGCAGTGTGTTTGAGACCAAAGTGATAAAATATAACTAGAAGATAGAATTTATTAGAAGATTGACCCTTTTACCCAGTGCAGGCACAATTGGAGGAGTCCGCTCCAATCCTCCGCTGATTATAACTAACACCTAATACAATACCCTTGGGGTTTTTACTAGCACCATAAATATAACAATCCCACTAGCACTATCATGACAGGCGTCATTTGACTCAGGACCGGCCCTGCTTTTACCATAAAGCTTTTTGACTTACAATATTTAATTTGTAGGTTTCTTCACTGGAATGGGACTTGGCGTGTTGTGGTTCTGCATCTACTCCACCTATGCTCTCTCCTTCTGGTACGGAGTTGGTCTACTCCTTGAAGACAGGCAAGCCTACAGTCCAGCTGTCATGGTTTCCGTAAGTAGAGCCAAAAAACAATTTTTATTTATTTTACTTTGATGATATCTTTACTTTTCGAAAATCTGGTGAAAATAATAGAACCACTACAAATATATTATTTAATTCTGTTGATCTAACCTGGCCCTCAATTCGATGCTTTCTAATTTTATAATTCGTAATTTTTTAAATATTAAATTTTAATGCAAACATAAAAAAGTTTTAAAGTTAAAAAGTTTTTAAAGGATTCCAGCCAATAACAGCTTTGAAAGGTATGGAAAACACAATAGGCCTTTATTAGTGTTGCATTCAGAACAATGCCTTGGTTTTAGTGATTGACATTGACTTGAAAAAGATGCCGTAAGCTTTTTTTACCCCCAATCTGAACTTAGATTATATCTGATCCATGGTATTGAATTATATTTTATTTTCAGGTTTTCTTCGGGGTGCTGACCGGCACGATGAACTTTGGAATTTCAACACCGTTCTTTGAGGTCTTCGGCATGGCCAAGGGAGCCGGGGCTAAGATCTTTTCCCTTATTGACTCCATTCCAGTTATGGATGCCCTCGCCGACAAGGGTGACAAGCCAGACTCCTGTCAGGGAAACATCACCTTTGAGAACATACACTTTAACTATCCATCCAGGCCTGAAGTTGATGTAAGTATTACCAATCTTATATCCAAACCCCAGAATAGAACTCACCATTCAGAATAGAGAAATGCTTGAAATGGTTTTAACTGTGCTTAGTGAATAAGATCTGGTTCTTAATTTTCCTATTCCACTTTCTCAGTCCTTTCCCTACACCCATCAGCCTCACAACATTTCCAAAATTGCGGATGTGATAGTCCCTCTGGAAACGGACTAAATATTCACGATAATATAATTTGGCTTTCTGAAATTCAACTAATTTTCAATGTCATTAACCCATTGTGTGCTGCCGTATCCATTAGGCATAATCAAAAAAATCATTTCTCTGAGCTATTCTGGGGAAACTACTTATGGAAGATTATATTATACTGACAACTAACTAGCAAATAAATTCCGAATTGTGATGGGCCACACTAGCAAAGTACTTACGGCCGTTGTTCCCAAATATTTTATCGTTGAATATCTTAGGTGACCCCGCCCAAAATGGCAAAGTTGTGCATTTGAGCATGTTGAACCTTAGTTTCGGCTTAGCAGTTGATTAGTAGGATTGGAAACATCGGCCGTTAGGTATGATCCCATAGGGTTGGGCGACTTTCGCGTTAAAACATGTGCACGTGAAGGTATCCTACATAAGCAGCTCCCGCATGTTTGATTGACACCATTTCCGTTTCCTAAGCTAATAAGTTATTGCGAATAATGGAATCAGCAAAATTTTTGCACTAGAAACCAAATGTCAAATAAGATTATGAAGGATGTTCAAAACACTTTTTGGTAAATTTTGGATAGGGCCTGACACGCTTATTACGAATAATTTTTAGAAAAAAACTTTATATTCGCCTTAATTACTATAAAAGGAAACTTATTGCATTCCGGGAGGTGGAAAATTATGCATTTTAATTTTCAATTGCGTAAATCCAAAATTCACTTCGCGAACCGGTCGGCGACTGTCAGCGGCCATTGGTACGTCACTGTTATGTTGGTATCACTGATGCATTAACAAGAGCTAAATATGACCGTAGCCATCTTCGTGGGATACACAAAGAGGCGCGGAATTATGAAAAACAGAATTAATAATGTAGATAAACGAACCTCTAATCAGAATCACTTCAGAGTCTAGCTGAGGCACTGGAATCATGTTGGATTTCATCGTCATTATAGTTGGAGGTGTTGGTATTCGTCGCATTATAATTGAAGAATAGAAATAATAATAATAATAAACAATACTCTAAAACGGAATATTTTTTATTCAGACAGTTAGACTTAGCTTTATTATCACGAAAAGTGAGTATTTATGTCGCGGGAGGCAAAAAACATGCAAAAAATATGCATTAAACATTTTAATTTTGTTCTTATTTCACAAACAATCAATCATAATTACTCAAACCCGCTAGACAAACCCTGATTTGCCAAACAAACTATTCAAAACCTGGGATATTTTTTTAAATTACGATGACATGCAGCTTTCGTAATTTAACCTCAAAGTTCCGTATTATCCGTGAGGTGGACTAAATGCATATTTACTATTATTTGTAATTTAAAAAAATTTTTTACATTGAAAATTTTATTTGTACATTGAAAATAATTTTTTTAAGTAAAAAAAAAAAAAAAACGCCGCGTTTTTTTTATTTATTTACTTATTTGATATTTTCATATTATATTATTATATGGGTATGTATCAGCATTTGATTTCTTAATAAATTAAACAACAAAATTTTCTTTGTGAGAACATCTGTAAGATGGATGGATGGATTCGTACTTCCGTCACTCCTAGATACACTGACCCCCAGGTTCCTACCCACCCCTAATACCCTCTTCCTTACCAGAACTCCCTCTTCTTCCTTTCCTAAAAAGACCGTCCACACAGCATCCCCAAAGATGACATTGGCCCTGAGGGGAGTTATTTTCCGCAGGGCCTCCTGTGTGGAGTTAATGGAAAAAAAGGAGCATGAAATTTTCAAAATTGGAACCGATGGATGTGTTGAGAAAAATTTGCAAAATAATCTAAAGAAACTATTTAGTGCCTAATATTTCTATTTTTGAAACTGATAATTCGTGGTGGAAGTCCATTATAATAGATTATAATAAAACAAATAAAAAACTTTATTCCACTTAATTTTATTTGACCGTAACCGGTTTCAGCTCGTCAGAGCCATCTTCAGACTGGTACAAATAATTCTTAGCCTACGGTTTATATACATAACATATGGGGGAGGGGGATAGGGGTAGTCTACAAGGATTTTAATGAATTATTTTTGTTACTAAGTCGTTTTAGACTGTCGAATTTCTAAGTATTTTGGTAATTCCAGTGGGCTAATTACTTTGGGTTTGTAGCTCACTTCAATATCTATTGATTAGGGAAAAACCTTACAAGTAATTTGAATTATTAATGGACTAATTTTATTGTCAAATCGTTATTATACATATCTATGATCAATGGGATTTTTTAATTGCTTTTTGAAGGGATGCATGTTTACATTGGAGTGGGAATGGTCAAACCTAAATACATATTTTAATTTCAAAATTATTATGAAAATTATACCGGATAAAAACCTGGTGTTTCAGTAAATGATTCTAATAGCTTAATTACAAAGTTACTTTTTGAAGGGATGCATGTTTACATTAGATTAGGAATAGTTTAAACTAAATACATATTTCAAATTTCGAAATTATTATGCAAATTACAATGGATACAAAAGCGGAGACTTAGCAAATGATTCTAATTGTTTATTCATTACAAAGTTAGGGTCTATTTTTTTAGTTAAGCGAGTAATTTCTAAAGATTCTAGTCTATCTAGTTTATGACCTTTATTGCAAGTATGAAGAACTTTAACTCTGTCTTTATCAAACGAGTGTTTATTTTCTAATAAATGTGATGCTACATTCGACAATTCTCCTTTGTCATTCACGCTATTAGAATCATTTACTGAAACACCAGGTTTTTATCCGGTATAATTTTCATAATAATTTTGAAATTAAAATATGTATTTAGGTTTGACCATTCCCACTCCAATGTAAACATGCATCCCTTCAAAAAGCAATTAAAAAATCCCATTGATCATAGATATGTATAATAACGATTTGACAATAAAATTAGTCCATTAATAATTCAAATTACTTGTAAGGTTTTTCCCTAATCAATAGATATTGAAGTGAGCTACAAACCCAAAGTAATTAGCCCACTGGAATTACCAAAATACTTAGAAATTCGACAGTCTAAAACGACTTAGTAACAAAATAATTCATTAAAATCCTTGTAGACTACCCCTATCCCCCTCCCCCATATGTTATGTATATAAACCGTAGGCTAAGAATTATTTGTACCAGTCTGAAGATGGCTCTGACGAGCTGAAACCGGTTACGGTCAAATAAAATTAAGTGGAATAAAGTTTTTTATTTGTTTTATTATAATCTATTATTTAGTGCCTACCTACAATATATATGAGCAGACAATAAATTGTTATTTTAATTCTATATTTAAAATGTGCACATATATTATGTTCTACTTTGGCAGGCCATTTTTAAAAAGAGGAACTATGCAAGTCAAGTAGAGAGTACCTACATCCTGTGATTTTTATTTATGATTTTTATATATTAATTGAATACTGGATAGAAATTAGTATTTAATTGTGTTTCATGTTGATTTTATATGGAACCTTTTTCTTTCTCTGTATTATAGATCCTGCAAGGTTTTGATCTGAATATTCAAAGGGGACAGACTGTGGCGGTTGTTGGTAGTTCTGGTTGCGGAAAGTCTACTTGCATCCAGTTGGTGCAAAGGTTCTACGATCCATTGGAAGGCAAAGTAAGTACTGTAATCTACGCCTAAAAGGATCCATTTAACCCTTTTAGGTACAGGCTAATTTGCTCGTTTTCCGGAACAACGCAAACAGGTCTTCTAGAAATCGTTGTTTTTCTCACTGTCATGGTTACAAATACAATCTAAACGGTTTTGGAAACAGAGAACACCACGCTTTATGTTCAAATTTAAAATTAACACTTTCATGATACCAAAGTTTACAACCGAAAATTGAAAAAAATTAATAAAACTTTGGGAATTTTTTATTAAATATTTTTACATGAAACAATAAAAAAATAAGTTAATTAAAATGCTTATATTTTTTATAATGCCAGCATTCTTATAAATACCAACCAGGAATTATTAGATTCCTGGTCAAATAAAATTCTTCACGCAAAACACTTCAATTATCTCAACCAAACATATGTTGACAAATTTTCGTCAAACAAATGGTTGAGTATTGGAGAGTTGAGCGCAGAAATAGAAGGCTTTATGCTTGCTATTCAAGATAGAGTCATTAATACTAAAAATTATAGGAAGCATATCATCAAAGATGCAAATCAAATTGATGATTTATGTAGAAAATGTTTGGCTTTTCCGGAAACTATAGAACATATTATATCGGGATGTTCTGTATTAGCGCCGTCCGAGTATACATTTAGGCATAATCAAGTTTTAAAAATAATTCACCAAAGTTTGGTAATTAAACATAACTTGATTGACTGCCGTAATGTACCATATTATGAATATGAACCAAATTCATTTTGAGAAAATGAATTTTATAAAATTTATTATGATAAAACTATTCTAACAGACAGAACAATTAGTCATAATAGACCCGATATAGTTTTACATGACAAAATTAAGAAAATAACTTATATCATTGATGTCGCTATTCCAAATTCTTGTAATATTCAGAAAACTGTTTCTGAAAAAATAAGAAAATATACAGATTTAAGAAATGAGATTAAAAGAATTTGGCATTCTCAGACTATAAAAATATTACCATTTGTTATTTCGGCTACTGGCATTATACCTAGCTCTCTCATTCAAAATTTAGGCGTATTAGATTTGTCAAAAAAATTTATTCATAAAAATGCAAAAGTCGGTTATTTTAAATACATGTAGGATTACGAAAGATTTTTTAAATATCTATATTGAGAGATCAGTAGGATTTATCGGACCAGTTAGGATTTCATCAGAGCCGAACCCTCTGATATGAAAATATCTGGAGTCGGTGAAATATTTTCCCATTATGTTTCTGGTGGATTGACGTATTGTTCTTGTATTTATTATCTTATATAGTGCACTTACATTGCGTGAATTTACTAGATATTCATTTGTGGAAAAGTGTGTGGAAGGGTTTAGTCTTTCATTTGGGAAAGATTCAACCCGGACATAAAATCTGGAGCACCGTAATATATTAATGTATAATAATTAATTTAATAATATATACTCATTTTAAATACATGTAGGATTACGAAAGATTTTTTAAATATTTATATTGAGGGATCAGTAGGATTTATCGGACCAGTTAGGATTTCATCAGAGCCGAACCCTCTGATATGAAAATATCTGGAGTCGGTGAAATATTTTCCCATTATGTTTCTGGTGGATTGACGTATTGTTCTTGTATTGTTTTGTATTTATTATACTTATATAGTGCACTTACATTCCGTGAATTTACTAGATATTCATTTGTGGAAAAGTGTGTGGAAGGGTTTAGTCTTTCATTTGGGAAAAATTTAACCCAGACATAAAATCTGGAGCACCGTAAAATTTGTCTAATAAAATATATATGAGTGTGTGTGTTTTTTTTTTGTTATCAGTATACTTATTAGCTACAAAAAACGTAAGGTGAGCCATTTTTCAAACTTTTTTATGTTTGCATTAAAATTTAATATTTCAAAAATTACATGTTTTTTTCGAATTATAAAATTAGAAAGCGTGTTTCATCACCTTTCAAAAACAGTTTTTAGTTTTCGGATGCGTTCAGAAATATTCCATTTATTTGGATTTTATTGCAAAATGGAAATATTTTGACCTTCAGACAAAATAGGCCCCTAGGCGTTGACAATTTGGGTTAGCTGTTGTAGCCAACTCATACTAAAGACAAAGTAAAAGAGATTTTTTTTTTAAATGCGTTCTGAAACAAAATGGTGTAAAATGAGCATCGTAAAGCTAATATTTAACCTCCTAGATTTGTTTAACTTATTTTTCCTTTTTCTTTTTAAACATTGAGAATAAAGATGATATTTTTTCCCTTTTCGAGCGATTCTGTATTTTTTGTGGGATCGTTATTAGATAGTGGACGTAATCTCGTGTCAGATTTGTGTGATTTTTATGGCTGTTATTTGCTTTTTCTGTGTTTAATGTACATTAAATGAATAAATAATCATGCATACTTGCAGGAATTCGTGTTTAAATCGATCTAAATTAAAATGTGTGACAGTAAGAATGTATAATCACACAAATCTGACAGGAGATAACGCTCGTTATCCAATAACGATCCCACAAATGATACAGAATGGCTTGGCATATTAAAAACAAATTATGAATTATCAATTAAAAATTCATTTTTATGGGCAACATAGGTTAATTAAAATTATATTCAAAAGAAAATATATGGGGTCCCAAAACATAAATAGTCTAAAACACAAAACACTGAAACGTGCTTGAATGCAATACAGCGAGGATTCAAACCTAGAAATGATTTAACTCGGCTTCCGCATGAAAATTAAGAGTGATAAAATGACTAGTTGCTTCCCATAAATATTTTTTTCTTTTTTTCTTTAAAAAGAAAGACAAACATTCCCGGGTTACGAATAACCCAACAATGTTTGAAAATCTCCTACTACCACTACAGAAAGCCGAAAATGTTGCTTGTGTTGTGATGGAGGACTTAGCCAGCCGAGGAATCAAACATGCCACGCCCGGGTGGGACCCAAACGCTATGCCCACTCAACCACTGACCGGTCATATAAATATCAACTTTTGACATATTTAAGGTGATGCTGGATGGCAGAGACGTCAAGACACTCTCTGTGAACTGGCTGAGGAAGAACATCGGAGTGGTGGGACAGGAGCCAGTCCTCTTCAACACGACCATCGCTGAGAACATCAGGTACGGGCGCGACGATGCCACCAAAGAAGAGATTGAAAAGGCAGCGAGACAGGCTAACGCACACTCCTTCGTTAAGACATTGCCTAAAGTAAGAAGTTTTCCTTTCTGTTCTCTAATTTTAAGTAAATGTGGGCTACCCATGAGGTGACAACATTTTTAAACAGCCTAATACAATCATTATAAGCAGACTATGTTTGCTTATGATGATGGGTTTAACTGGTAGAGGATTGAATTCGTGGTGCTGTGGTGGGAACGGCTCAACCGACTAGCCGGTTAGGGGTTTGATTTGCAAACTTTGAATTTTATTATACTGCAGACCTCTGACTTTCGATGTATTCGATACTAAAAAAAATGAAGAAGAAAACCTCAAAATCATAGACATATGAATATTAGTAGACCTGCCCGAAGCGATAAAAGCGTATTATTTCCCCTTCCCATCGGAACCATTCCATTGGAACCGGCTGGGATCGTGTATGGCTTGGCGTTAATCTAAAAAATGTGACGTCATCATTCTTCTGCAAGCCAGCGTCGAGCACTCATCGGTGCATTTTACGAAATAAAACGGTAAACATAGTGGCTTGTGTTTTGAAAACGTGTAAAAATAGAAGTGAAAAAGAGAATAAACAAAATTGTCGTATTACATTCCATAGGCAAGCATTATTTTACACTATTTTAAGCCAATTCAGATCACATAATATGATCATTTTTGTAACATACACTGTCACTCGAGGTACATGGCGTGTGCCCGTCCCTGTTTACTGGGGTAAGTAAATTATGAAACATTTATAAAAGTGTCTTCACTTTATACAGCAACAAAATATTGAACTCGACCTTATAGGCGACCTTACTTTGCATATTTGGACTTCGCAAATGTGTTAATTACGCGGCGAACAATTCGAACTCCCATGTAAAAAGGTGTATTCATTCAAAAGCAGAGTTTACTTTTAAGAACGAAAGTGTGATATTATAATGCGAGATGCCTATATACTGTCAGATTGAGTTTTGACGAATCACATATCACCAAAGCCGTCTTCCTGCCCTTCGTCCCGCTGTAGTTGGTTTCTACCCCTCACCTTTCTGTTCTGGTCTATTAATATTCATATGTCTATGCTCAAAATATTATAATAGATATTAAACAAAATATGAATATTTTTTTTATTTCAACAAAGAACAATTTTTAATAACTATGTACGAATGAAAAAAATGTGCATTTTGTGGTATCTTGTCTTATTTTTTGATAGTTAATTGGATATTTGAAAACTCCACCCTGACAGAAATCTCGCAGCTAGATATAAATAATACCAATAACTAATTTATGTTGTTATTCTCAGGGTTACGAGACACTTGTCGGTGAGAGAGGAACTCAGCTTTCAGGAGGCCAGAAGCAGCGCATCGCCATTGCACGAGCCCTCATCAGAAACCCCAAAGTACTTCTACTGGATGAAGCCACCTCTGCTCTGGATAATGCCAGTGAACACAAGGTGCAGGTTGCACTTGACAAGGTAACATACAAGTATTTTCTATACATTAGAATACTAATAATTAGTGACTGACCGAAGGTTCGGTTTCGGTTTCGGCAAGTTTTGGCAAAAAAAATCTGGTTTCGGCATCAGTTAGACATGATAAAAATCGATTGTTTACCTTTATTTGGCTTATTTTTTTACACTTATTCAGACAGTTAACACATGTTAAATTAAATAAATAAAAAAAACAATAATTGAAGTATGTGAAAAAAATTATTTTTTTTTATATTGGGTCCTCACATATGAAATTGGCGTTTTGCCGTACTGGCCACTTTGATCTCAAATATCTTCTCTTTGGTTAGGAATTCCAAATTCAAATTTATACAGCTATTTACTCATGTATTTGTGTTTCGAAAATTATAATTCATTTGTTTTTTCCTTAATTGTTTTTTTTCTTTGCGTCACTTAGTTTACAAAATGGAAAACTTGAAATATCGCGTTATTTACGAGTACGAGTTCCACCGTGGCACCAGTGCTGCAGAAACGGCTCGAAGGATTAATGATGTGTATGGCGACGGTGACGCAAAAGAAAACACAATGCGTTTTTGGTTCCAACGTTTTCGTTCTGGAAATTTCGACCTGCAGAACAAGTCCCGTGGACGGCCGGTGACCAAAGTTGATAATGAAGAATTGAAGGCTATTGTGGAAGCGGATCCATCGCAAACCACGCCCGAGATAAAACTGTTTTAATCCACTTGAAGCAAATTGGGAAGGTGAAAAAGCTCCCATACAAAACTCCCATAAGCTCCCATACAAAGTTCCTCCCATACAAAACGCCAATTTCATATGTAAGGACCTAATATTACTTCTATAAAACAAACAAAGTTTATAAAAAATAACAAAACATATTAACTGCTTCTTGGAACTTCTAGTTCGGCTGACTTCGGATGAGTTCGTAGCTCCTTCGTAGGTCCTTCCTTTATAATGTAAGTGTTGATTATTGACAAGTTTTTGTTCCAAGAATTAGTTATCATATTTTGTTTGTTTTGTAGAAGTAATTTAAAAATATATTATTTTTTCACAAACTTCAATTATTGTTTTTTATTTATTTAATTTAACACGGGTTAACTGTCTGAATAAATGTAAAAAATAAGCCAAAAAACAGTAAACAATCGATTTTTAACATAACAAAAAAAGTTTCAGTTTCGGCTGAAACTGAGACAGACATGGCAGCAATTGATCGAGTAAGTATGAAAACTATGTGTTTTAACACTAGAAAGACCGGAGCCTTCATTTTGACGGCTGGCTGAAGTAATGTGACGATATAATGCTTAATAATTATTGTATTGGTGTGATTTTTTTTCACATTTCATGATTTATGATTTCACAACTATGGTGAAAAAACAGATACGGGTCTTATTTAGTTTTTTAGATATATTGACTTATACCTACAAAGACCGCCGCCGTCAATGTGACTGTTTGGGCCATAATGCTGAGTTTGTTTACAACCTTCTTTACCCAAGTTTACAACATGCCAATACCTCCTCGTTTATGATAGAACCATGATGGTACTAATATGTCTGTCTCTTTCTTTCGCTATCGCGTATCATATAATTTATAAAAATACCACAAAAAATATATCTCTGGCCCAAATTTATTTTATGGCTCGTCGGAGAACTAAAGAAAGGGTATGTATACATATACCAGAGCTGGTCCAGCTGGATTAGCTCCTGAAGAACTGGCAAAATCATTTATTGGATAACCAATACCTCCGCCGTAGGCCCCTCTAAGAGGTTCGCTAAGTTACGTGACTTAGCAGGGGTGCCCAGGTTCATGGGGTTAGGTAATTTTTTACATTAGCTAACAGGAGGCCCTGCGAAAAATAATTCCCCTCAGGGCCTATGTCATCTTTGGGAATGCTGTGTAGGGAGTCTTTTTAGGAAAGGAAGGAGAGAAATTTCCGGGAAGGAAAAGGATATAAGGGGTGGGTAGGTATCTGGGGGTCAGTGTGTCCAGGTGTGACGGACGTATGAATCCATCCATCCGTGATGTTACGAGAGAGCACGGCTGGAGAAGTTAGAGGGAATCCCTCAACCAATCTTTTCCGATCCGGCCTGCCATGCAGTGCTATATAAATTAGTCAAATATTATTATTATCTGCCGCCAAGACCCGGACAAACCTTACCCGATGAACCCGGGCACCCCTACTAAGTCACCAAACGTAGCGAACCAATTTTGGTGACCTATGGCAGAGGTGTTGATTATTTATCCAATAAATGGTTCCCGGGGCGGCAGTACCCATATCTGCCTCCCGAATTGGGAATTTGTTTGGGGAAGATGTCTTCGGATCTTGGTGGCGGATGCGTCCACCAAACGACTGCATGGCAGGCCAGATCGAGAGTAACTGGTTGAGAGAGATAGATTGACCTCGCCAGCAGGACTCTCGGAACATTGCCTTGCACCGCAGTAATAGGAATAGATTCTAACGTCTGTCACCACACTGATCCCCAGATTCCTACCCACCCCTCACACCTCATTTAATTCCCATAACTTATTCTTCTTCCTTTCCCTATAGGTTCCCTCCACACAGCATCCCCAAAGATGACAATGCTCTGAGGGGAATAATTTTCCTAAGGGTTTTTTTGTGGAGCTAATGTAAACGAAAAAAGAAAAGAAACCGGGCACAATGCCATCTTTGTGGATGCTGTGTTGAGGGTGTTTTTAGGGAAAGGAAGGAAAGGAAGTTCTGGGAAGGAAGGTGTGAGGGGTGAATAGGAAAAATTAGTAAATTTATCCAGGAGAAACGGATGAATGATGAATAGGAGAAATTGGTAAATTTATCTAGGAGTGATAGGTGAAGGAATCGATCTCTCCCACAGCGGTGCAAGGCGATGGTTCGAGAGAGGTCCTGCTGGAGAAGTCTAGATTAGGTCTCCCTCAACAAGCGTCTCCCGACCCGGTCTGCTACGCAGTAGATGGGCAAACGTATTCGCCACCCAGATCAGACAAACCTCACCCAATGAACCCGGGCACCCCTGCTAAGTCACCAAAAATAGTGCGAACCATTTGGAGTGTCCTATGGCAGAAGTGTTGGATATCCGATAAATGGTTCCCGGAGCAGCGGTACCCATATTCGCCTACCAATTGGCAAAAAGTGATCAGCCGTCAAAATGACGGTCGTGGTCTTTATAGGCATGGAGAAGTACCCGGTCTTTCTAGTGTTAAAAGATAAATGCGATAAAACAATGCATAGCGAAACAATCACTACAATCTGGTTTTGGCGAGTTTGGCGTGAAATTAATTCGGCACTGGAATAAATAAACAAAAAAATGCAGGAAAACGATTATTTGAGGAAAGATCGATTGAGATTTCACTATATTGGCTGAAGACATCGCACGATCAAGTAAATTGAATAATTTAATCCGGTCCTATCAAGAGTCAGAATAGTATACATGTATGCAGGGCCTGCCCGGAGGCAAATGGCGCCTTGCGCTGATAAAAACCTTAAGAGCGCTATGTTAGGTGTTACGTGTTATTAGCGCAATTACTTTCTTGGCTCCGTGGCGCCTTGGCTAGTCAGAGCTCTGTTCCAATTGTGCCTGCACAGGACTGGCCCTGTATGTATGAAAGTGAATAAAGCAAGAAGCGTGTGCTAAGACAGATGCGTGTCGGTTCATACCCCAGAGAAGCGCCGTGATGGTTAGTTAGTTAGTGTTTCCAATGGAAAATGATATTAATAATTGAACTTACTACTTCGTCGCTGAGTTTTAACTGAATATTTCAGGCCAGCGAAGGTCGCACAACCATCATCGTGGCCCATCGCTTGTCCACCATCCGCGGGGCCGACCTCATTGTGGTCATCGACCAGGGCAAGGTGGTGGAGAAGGGCACCCACAAGGACCTAATGACCATCAAGGGGCACTATTTCAAACTGGTCACCGCTCAGATCTACCCCGGTGACGAAGAAAAGGGGGATGAAGATGGTATGTATTTAGCAGCCCCAAGACAAAACTATTATTGTGTCATATTGAGTGCTTTTAAAATTACCGTGACGATTCACGGTTACGGTACCCTGACGGCTTAAAGAAGGCATTCATAGGTACCTTCCATCTCACAATAATGCTGCAGCTCTTTCAATAGATGAGATACACAATGTGCGGAGATCTGTTTTCTACAAAGGAAAAAAGTAATAATTTTTTTGCATCTCTTTCACACACGGCACCGTGACTTCTTCGTAAACCCCTACAATACTACTAGCCAGGACCGTAACCGTGAATCGTCACGGTAATTGTAAAAGCTGTTTATAGAATTGTTTTGTTTTATCTGGTTACGATATTTATTACACAAGTACTTCATGGGACGGGAAAGATTGCTTACACATTGATCCAGAAAAAAAATGTTGCAGATCAAAAATACGATCTTGATTTTTTGATGCTGTTTATTTCACAAAAGTTAATTATTTACATTTTTTATTCTCTTGTTCAAATTGCCGGCAGCTATGAGCAATTTGTGTTATTTTCCTGGTAACGAAAATTATCAAGAAAAATGTCAACGGACGTCTAAAATGCAAATAATAAGTAAAATTTTCAAAATTTTACGCACCCCGACTCAAAAAAGAGCTGATAGTCTTGAAACGCCTGAATAAATTTTCAATAATTGTAGCTAAGAACCATCTCGATCACGTCAGTTTTCAAACAAAAAAAAACGCATCATAATTGGTCCCTACGATGCCACAGATAGACACACAGTAAGTCAAACTTATAACACCGCTTCTTGCGTTGGGGGTTAAAAATGAACAAATTTTAAGTTCTATTCTCAACAAAACTGACACAATTAGAAAAATGATGTTTTTCATTAAAAACAGGAAAACATACCAATAAAATCAAGTCGTAGTTACTCGCAATTTTTTGCAAGGAAAATTTTAAAGGTATGTTTCTAATCCAGATCTATAGGTGAATCAACAATACTAATTTTTGTAAATTGAACTTCCTCCGATAAATTCATATACATAATAGGATTTATTTTTATCTTAGAGAATACTTTTGTCAGTAAAAGGGACTTTTTGATTTGTGATGTTTTTCTTTGGAATCAGTGACATAAATTTTTTTTACATTAGCTCCACACAGGAGGTCCTGAGGAAAATAATTCCTCTCAGGGCCTATGTCATCTTTTAGGATGCTGTGTGGAAAGTCTTTTTAGAAAAAGAAGGAGAGGAAGTTCTGGGAAGGAAAAAGGTATGTGGGGTGGGTAGGAATCTGCGGTTCAGTGGGTCCAGGAGTGACTGACGTATGAATCTGACCCTCCCACTGCAGTGCAAGGTGATGTTCCAAGAGAGTCCTGCTGAAAAGGTCAAAAGCATTTCTTAACCATTCTCTCCTGATCTAGCGAGACTCAGACATATCTCACCCCTTGAACCTGGGCACCCCAACTTAGTCATCAAACGTAGCGATTAGGACGCCTTGCGATTGGGGTGACCTATGGCAGAGGTGTTGGTTATCCAATAAATGGTTCCCGGGGCGGAGTTACCTAGTTAACATCTAACCCTATAACATCATGCTATAGGATTTTTATTAAACCTCTGATTACTTTTAGTTTTCAGACACTGTGTAAACTTTATTTTTTTTAGAATCCATTAACAAGATGAAGAGGCCCAGTATTATCAGTGTCAACAGCATGGATGAAGATTTGAACATCTCTACTGCCATTCCGGTGAGACAATCTTTCTTATTATCATGAACTACTGTCACTTATTTAACTTAGTCACTTAGTTACCTGAAGACCGGGAAAGTAGTGAAAATGCTAACAGGAGATTTATATTTTTATTAAAAAAATGTACATATAACATATACAAACAAAAACATAAGTTAGTATAAAATATGGTGTTCGCTCTTTCTAACACTGTTAACATCATATATCTCACCGTAATACAAAATGAGATAGTATGACTTTTATAAGTGTGTGACAGACTGGGAGAAATATCTCTCAAAAATACTTCAAGTGTCAAGGATATCAATGTCTCCTGATCTCAGGACAAACTTTGACTCACTGCAGTACTGAAACCAATTTCAGAACACCATACAGTACCACTCGACCTTCCTTCATACCATAAAAAGAAGTGGAATTGATGAACACATCCCTGAAAAGATTAATGTATAATAATTTGTATTTGATATTACAGCAAGAATCAGAGGAAGACGCCTTGATAGACATGCCCCCAGTACCGATATCTACCATCCTCAGGCTCAACCTCCCTGAGTGGAAGTTCCTGACCGGCGCCATCAGCTGCTCCGTTGTCATGGGCGCACCCATGCCAGTATTCGGAATTCTCTTTGGTAGCATTATCGGCGTAAGTATAACCACAAACTTTATTTACTCTTATTTAAATTCCCCACTAATAAAAGCCAATACAGTTTCACCAAATACCTTTCCCTAGAGTCGTCCGTAGTGCCACCGATGAACTTCTAATAAAACCCTTTCTGCGAATGACAAGATACATGCCTCTGAACACCTCCTTTTGCTTGCCGTCTGGCAATAGGTTGACTACTGAATGCCTGTTTGATTTCTATGTATTAAGTTCATGTAAACCTACCTGTTTTTTAATTGTATGTATTATGATATTAATGTTTTTTTTCTTCTTTTCTCTAGTCTTTATCAGACCCTAACGATGATGAAGTACGAAAACAAACAGACTTTTACTGCATCATGTTCGTGGTCGCTGGTGTCGTAACGGGAATTGTGACCTTCCTTTCGGTAAACAATTTATTTAGTTAATATACAAAATGATGTAGCGTTAATAATTACATATCAACATTACATTTATGTAGATACTTACAAGTATATATATACATTCTGTACATCCTTTTATGCGTGCGAGCCACGGCCCAACTTTAGGAAGAGCAAAATGAAAAGGTGTAAAGTATGAGTAAGTCTACCACGTGATGTTTGGCCTTCCCAGATTCTGCAATGCTTCCAACATGCTAGCTGAGGGACCAGTTACTAGTAACTGTAGATACGAGGATTTCAACTATTGCTACAGAAGAGACGGAGAAGCCTCAGTGTTCTCAAAACCATTATGTTTAAAGTTCTTCTTGGTGTCTTCTGTAACAATAGTTGAAATCCTCATATCTACAGTTCACGTATTTAATTTGTCATAATTGAGACAATACTCTAAGTCTAACACCCACATATTCAATAACGAATCAATGAAAATATATTTTTGCGCTGCAAAGAAATCTCATCATCATTGATTGATTGTAATCTATTATTAATCCCTGACAGATCTTCTTGTACGGAATAGCCGGTGAGCGGATGACCTTGCGATTGCGTGCGATGACGTTTGCGGCCATGTTGAAGCAGGAGATGGGATGGTTTGACGACAAAGCTAACGCAACCGGCGCCCTCTGTGCTCGACTCTCGGGAGAGGCCAGTGCCGTGCAAGGCGTAAGTTATTTCAAATTAATGTTTTCACCGCTCTAAATCATAAATTATAATAATATTACTACACCAAAACCCCAATATAAAGTTTCCACATAAAAAGTCACATTATTAAATAGATAGTCACCTGTTTTGCAGAAGGTGGCAATGAAAAAGTAAAATTATTATTAATACGTTGTTATTAAATACTGTAAGAGTAAGAAAAAAAATTGTAAATAAATAGGAAATTATAGTACCCATAAGAAAAATCAAGCATGAACCTGCCTCTGAGAGCTCTGTTGTAACCTCTCTTTCTTTTAAATTGTGTCGTTTCATCGTTTGTGAGAAAGAGGCAAAAGTGTGGTATGCCAAAGTATATGTAATTGTTTTGCTCTACTACAATATTTTATGCACAAAATATTTCCTATTTTTGGCTTCATAAATTACAATAATTGTTTCCCATATTATTCTATTATATTATTATAATATTCGTACTTTTGCCTTCAATTATTTGTTTATTGTGCTTTTCCATTAGCTAATCGGCAAATTTTTAAAAAATTACCGATAATTATATGTATTACACTCTTTTATTCAATATCAATTAATATTAAATTTAATTTTTACTAGGCAACAGGTCAACGTATCGGCACCATTGTGCAATCCATCGCCACCTTGATCATCTCCGTTGTTCTGGCCATCTACTACCAGTGGAAACTTGGTCTGGTGGTTCTCTGTTTCACACCATTCACCCTCGGGGCCACCTACATGCACCGAACAGTTGCCATTTCAGAAAGCTTCGGTTCCTCTAAAGCCATGGAGAAAAGTACCAAAGTAAGTCAATCTTAATCGTTTAAGATAATGTACTTTTAGCCTTCCCTCCTTCTTTTCCCCTGTTTCTTTAATGTACTTTTAGCCTTCCTTCCTTCATTTCCCCCTTTTCTTTAATGTACTTTTAGCCTTCCTTCCTTCATTTCCCCTGTTTCTTTAATGTACTTTTAGCCTTCCCTCCTTCTTTTCCCCTGTTTCTTTAACGTACTTTTAGCCTTCCCTCCTTCTTTTCCCCTGTTTCTTTAATGTACTTTTAGCCTTCCCTCCTTTTCCCCTGTTTCTTTAATGCACTTTTAGTCTTCCCTCCTTCTTTCCCCCTGTTTCTTTAATGTAATTTTAGCCTCCCCTCCTTAATTTTCCTGTTTTTTTAATTACTCAATATTCTCTAATTGGACATGCAATATATCCTATATTTCTGTTGGCAATAAGACTCTATTTGTGTTATTATATAGTTTTAACCCCACTTTGTTCGCTCTATAACCAAAATAATTTGCAAGGGTAGACTAGAATGAACATTATTTGCTCTTTTGGTCTAACCCCACCCTAACTAACCCCTCAGGCTAATTTATTCGATTTTCGGAACAACTCATATAGGTCTCATAGAAATTTTTGTGTCTCCTTTAACCATAGTTTGAAAGCGTATTTCATCACCTTTCAAAAACAGTTTTTAGTTTTCGAATACGCTCACAAATATTCTATTTATTTGAATTTTATTGCAAAGCGGAAATATTCTGACCTACCGACAGAATGGGCATGAGATAATAAGAAACTTCAATAAATAAAAAGATTTTTTTTAAAGCCAACACACAGACGATACCATACTTAATAAAGTGACATCTTTATGTTTGTCTGTAGCTAATCTAGTAGAGGTAATATCCAATGGCAAAACAAAGGTATACGGTCAATTGCAGTGCTTCGTATCGTGTATAGGAATGATTCTTCAACACTGCAATTGTAGGGCTCCGGCTCCTAGGGATTAAAAAACATATCTACATTCTGCACGGTGAAAAAGTTCTTTGGTTATTCAAGACATATGTACATACCTCCAATGTCCATCAATGGTTGACCCAACGTGGTAAAGTCTAAAGTTAAATAAAATTAGTTTTTACTCCACTCCTAAAATGGGAATTAGGATTGCTTAATTTCACTCCATGGATAAAAATAAGTACATAAAATTAATGTAGCAATGTCAAAGTCTTTATGTCACTCCTGAATATATCCACTAATATAACTTTCACAGTAATTAGTAGGTGTTAACCATATAATTTTTTTATCGAAAAAAATGAAATAACCTGACAGTATTTTAAAATCTCATACTCTCATCATTATAAGTAGAAAAAGTGCAATAACGGAGGACTTAGCTAGCAGAGGAATTAAACAGTCAGTACGTATATGTATACATACAATTTATTGATTCCATTATATTTTCACAGCTTGCAGTTGACGTTATAAGCAGCATAAGAACCGTGGCGTCTTTGGGACGAGAGAAGCTTTTCCTGGGTGAGTTCACGGCCGAGCTGGTCCCGGCCATGGTCAAGGCTAAGCGCAACACTCACTACCGAGGCCTCGTCTACGGCATCGCCAACAGTATCATGTTCTACGCATTTGCGGCGTCCATGTACTATGGAGGATACTTGATAGAACATGAAGGCGAAGATTTCACTAACATCCTCAAGTAAGTTCAAAGACTTTAACATTCGCTTTCCAAAGGGGAGAGATACACTTACTCCAAACGAGAGTTAAAATTGTAGTATCTAAATTGTTTTTCACTTCACACGATTACCTATACTTGAGTATAGGTAATCGTAGAAAAATTATTTGATATTTGGTCTGCACTTAAAAAAAATACAACCCGGTTCTATTTTATAAGATTTTAAATAATATGTATCATATTTCGACAGAATTATTCTCCTTTCACCCTCCATGATGCTCGAATTCCCCGTTTATATTCCCATTACTTTTTTTTAAAGTTCATCGCAACAAACAACCCGCAAGTGGGGTCGTAAAAGATGCATTTTACTGGAAAGGGCTTCACTAATATATATTCAAGTTACACTCGCTTTTGAACCATATCTTTTACCGTTATGAATTATTTAATGATTGACTGCTGACCGAAGATGGGTGATATCTGTTTAAAATGGTAGTAACTAATATATTAATAGAGTATTACTGGAAAGGGCACAAAGAATATTGTCACTGTTGCTTCGCGATTTTATGGGGATGACGGTGTCCCCTTCGGATCGTGTGTAAATGTTTTACCTTCAGGTATATATAGGTTAAAATAATGTTTATTACTTCATTTTCTGGTGTCTTCCTCTATCGGTGGTTGGCTACAATCAGGGCAAACTTCACCCTGCAAGGTGTAGCCCAGAAAAATATAGCAGAACTGTCTTTGTATTCGTCACTGTAGATTTCAAAGCCATGAGGTCTGGTATTTTATTAATTAATCTTCTGCTGAATTATCAGTTGGTTAATCATGGATTTGTTGCTCCTCACTGTGTGAACAAGGAATCGGAGTGTTTATGCCTTTGTATTTGGTATTATTAAGCAATTAAAAATTTCTTCTTCGTCTTCCAGGGTGTCCCAGGTTCTCATCATGAGCACTATGTCAATTGCCAATGCCCTGGCCTTCGCACCCAATCTCCAGAAGGGTATGACAGCGGCTACCCGCATCATCTACCTTCTGAACAGAGTTCCCAAAATCCAGGATCCTAATGAGAACAAGTACAACAATTTCGTAAGTGAACATATTATTACATTGACTTCTTCTTTAGTTGTTGCCTCACTCAATGCTGAGGATCGTGACCCCAACTCAAATTCCTTGATTGACAAGTCTCTACAATTCTCCGCAGTCCTACACTGCATGTAGGCCCTCTGGACACCAACGTTCAGGACATAGGTGATATTTGAAGTTGAAATCGTTGAAACTGTATAATTATATTAATCCATAAGATTTTAATTATAATGATGACAATCTGAACGTGTGATATATGAAGCTGTAAAACCTCTCGAGCTGTGAGCTTCGATTTATTTTTTTATCAAGAGCTGTGGAACCTTTAAATATAGGTAGGTACTTGTAATTGTCAAAAAATAAAACAAGAAGCAATATTTTTTAAATGTTCAGTAAGTAATTTATTGTTTCCCGGATATTGAAACTAGTTTTGTTCAAAATACGTTTTCTAAGCAAAAACTCAAATGAGGTAAAACCACAGATAATAGAAACAAAGGGAGACAGAATGTGAATAGATAGTATGGGTGAACGATGTTGGCGACACTCTTAATTAGAGTCTCTCTCATCTCTTGGGACGTAGAAAGACAATGTTTTTTAATTCTTAAAGTATATCGAATGACTAACTACATTAGGTAGGTAAGATCCCTACATTGACTAGATACCATCGAGGCCAATGTTTTTTTGTTTCATCGTTCAAAGACTGTTTTTTTAAATAATTGGTTCATAGTTTTTTGGTTTCCAGGATAAAAGTGAAATAGGTACTAACCTAAAAAAATTTTTAACCAGTACCAACATTATTTTGTACGTATATGTCATAAGTTTGTTTTATATTGATAGATGGGGCTTGAATTAATCCATTTTAAATGCGTTCTTTGCTTGCTAAAGAAAATCTAACCTCATTGATTTTTGGCCTTACTAATAAATGTGTCTTAAATATAATATGTATTTGCAACCTGGGAATGTTTTACTTTTTTTTTATTGTTTGTTCTCCTTAATCTTCTCTAAACAATGTTTTATATCATTTGCAGAAAGCTGAGGGAGAGGTAAAGTTTGCAGATGTAGATTTTTCATACCCGACCAGGCAGCATGTCCAGGTGTTGAAGGGGATCGGATGGAAGGCATCGGCAGGACAAACAGTGGCCTTGGTGGGATCCAGTGGTTGCGGAAAATCCACCTGCATTCAATTGCTGGAGAGGTTCTACGATCCTACCAGAGGACAAGTGGTAAGCCCAATTAATATATTTTCTATGTAATATTTTAAATGATTTACTCACTCTGTCTTGCTAAGCGTATTAGAGATACTTATTTATGCCTGCACAAGTATCTATATAAATAAAAATGAATCGCCAATATGTATGTACGCGCAAAACTTCCGAACGACTGCACCAAATTGGATTTTTTTTTTGTGTTCGTTATTCTCAGGAAAAGATTTGTATAAAACTACTGGTGAGCTCTGGCATTATGAAATTTGTATAAAAAATTGACGGTGAAGGGAGAGTGGAGTGGGGAGAGGGAAGGTGGAGGAGGTGGAGTGGGAACG
This sequence comes from Limnephilus lunatus, assembly GCA_917563855.2. Classification (NCBI taxonomy): domain Eukaryota; kingdom Metazoa; phylum Arthropoda; class Insecta; order Trichoptera; family Limnephilidae; genus Limnephilus; species Limnephilus lunatus. The sequence goes on from OU830599.1 coordinate 6,350,759, forward strand.
CGAGAGGGGAAGGGGACGCGGGAGAGGCAGGGGAGGTGGAAGGGGAACAGGACGAATGGGAAAAGACACGCAGGGAGAAACAATTTCTTTATTAAATGGCATAGCAACCCATTCTGGGTACCAGCTAGTTTGATATAAAAATTGCTGGTTAGATAAATAATTTACTAAACAACAATTCTGTGTGATTCTTATTTCAAAATAGGATTTTTTTTTTACATTAACTACAGGGTTCATAGAAAATGTATTTAGCAAGGTTCGCTCATTCAGGCACTTTTCTGAAAAGAAAAAAAAACGCAAACTTAACAGTAATTCTTAAAATATTATCATAACATTATTGTTAAAAAATTCTTAACAATAATGTTATGACACTTTTCCCGTCATATCCTTTCATAATAGTTCGCTAAATGAGACTTTCAATTTGAAAATTTGAATGCTTTCAATATTATGTATACACGGCACTAATAACCTCAATTCTACACTCTACGATCAATGCACCACAGTACAAATATTCCTGGGATTGTTCCCTTTTATTACGAACATTAGTTTTAACATAATAATTAGCATAATATTACCAATGAATGTATTGTAAATAATAAAAAAATGCAAATGGATTCAGAGTCGCTTGACGCCACTCGTATTGTAGTAAATTCAAATCTCCCAAGGGAAAATGGACTTTTAACTATGTCACGACATTTTATCTATTCACTGCTCTACCCTCCCGATGAGCTAATCTTGTTAAATACATTTTCTACGAACCTTGCACTAACCCCATTTTCTATGAATCTTAGCCCTAAGAAGAGACCCCGAGGAAAATATTTTATTAAGAGAAAGAAAGACAACAATAGAGTTCACAGCGGCAGGACTCTATAGTAAACTGGTTATTTATAATAAAGTATTTCTTCCTTTTTCATTCTAGATGTTGGACAGCGCACCGGTGAACGAGCTCCTCATGACCGACCTGAGAAGTAATTTGGGAATAGTGTCACAGGAGCCGATATTGTTCGACCGAACCATCGGAGAGAATATCGCATACGGGGATAACAGCAGAGTTCCCACGGAGCAAGATGTTATCGACGCAGCCAAGCAAGCCAATATTCACAACTTTATCTCCTCATTGCCCATGGTAAGAAAAAAAAATTTACAACAGAAAATATAAGTCAATTCTTTTCCTGATCTATGAGACTGTCACATGTGATCCATCGGCAGTGGAAGTGATGGAAATAAAATTAAATAGATTACATTAGGGGCAATTTAAAAAAAAAATTCTTTACTTTTAATGACTTTTCAAAGGGGTGTTGAAATGCCACTATATTGAGTTATCGTGGAACCTTTTTGGACATAGGCCTTCTTCACATGATGGCTACCTAAGTATAAAGCTAAGTTTTTGAAGTGAAAACTTCTTTAGCACCATTGTGGTTTGAAACCCGATGAAACAAAAAAGTGACACTAAAAGGAGACAAATACATACATCTACAGAATTAAGCCTGTGAGAGAATAATTGGTCTCCTCTTTGTGTGGTGCTTCGTAGCCTCCCAATTCTTGTCTACTTTAGTTTTCTGAAGGTTTCACTTCTACCGGGTGTGAACTGCACACAGATTTTTTTATTGTATTTTTTGGGCATTAATATGTAAAAATATGTAGAAGTTTTGTTTTGAAGCGTTTTATATCACACTAGCTGTTTCCCGGCATGCGTTGCAATGCCATATTTAAATAAATAAAATGTTACTCCCGTGCGTACATTCCCGTGCGTTAACCTCCAGCGTTCCACTTCCACCTTCCCCGCCACCGCTCTCCCGCTCCCCCGTCCCGCCAACCCCCCTGGCACTTCATTTCTTGACTCCTCTCCCGCCCGGCCCGTAGCAGAAACTTTTTTCTAATACTAACATTTTTAAACTCGTGATATCTTTCTAATTAAATATCCGAATTGAAAAATTCAAAAAGTTAAATAAAGGTATTGAAGCTGTCTTGAATTTGAAGTAATTTATTTTGATAAGGATTAACACCAAGATACAAATAAAAAGCCTTTTCAAACGGCGACATATTAATTATATTTTTAAAATAAAAGAATATTTATTGTGGCATAACCATAATAGTTAGACATATGCTGTCGCGACCTTTTTTGTAAATAATAATGTGTTCTACAAAGTCGTAGTACATTATTTTATTCTATCATCAATAGTTTTCGCAGCGCACGCGATGTAAAGAATATTTTAGGTAATTTTTTTACACCTTGGGTTGCATTATTGGAGTTTTAGTAATGATCCCTAATTATTTTGAAAATATTATATAGCCTATGTCACTCAGGGATAGTGTAGCTTCCCAACAGCGAAAGAATTTTTCAAATCGGTTCAGTAGTTTCAGAGCCTATTCGATGCAAACAAACAAACAAACAAACAAACCTTACCTCTTTCTATAGTGCAGTAGATGTAGGTACATTTTTACTTAATTTTTTTTTAATTTATCTTAAATTAAGTTACAAATGTACATGTGAAGTAAAACTCTTCCGTCATTTAGGATGCAAAAATAGTTATGAACCTATTCAGATGTTCAAGAAAAAAATTATGTTGGTGTTGCTTTTTTGCATCTAAATTAGTGATATTCGGGTTGATGTTACTACTAAGTTGTAATCTCAAATCGGATTCCACTTGTAATCTGTTTCTGTATTTGTTTTTAGTATATATGTTGCTGTAAAAGCCCATTGGTAAAAGTAAATTGGTAAATCTTAGGTTTTACTAGTAAATCCTAAGATGTACCCACATTAAAAGTTGGTAAATCTTAGGATTTACTGGAAAATCTAAAGATTTACCGTAGTACGGGTTTTTACAGTAACATATACTAGAGCAGAGAATGCCTTTTCACAGAGGTCTGTGGTTGAGGAAAGCAGTAAATGTTTAATTGCTTCTTCTGAAATTCCTTTTAACCTTTCTTTACATCCAGCCAAAAACTTGATAAAGAGGATTCTTTGAAATTACGTTTCAAAGCTGAATTACAAGATATTTCCAATAATTGGTTTTCCTGTGCCGTTGTCAAGCCAGAAGCGAAGAGGAGACGAGACTTTTGGTGGCATTATATATTCGCCGACCCCCAGTGGTCAGAAACACTGCTTTAGAATGTCATTTTGAATGTTGTTATTTGGTGCAGGGCTACAACACTCGGCTAGGAAATAAGGGAGCTCAACTATCTGGTGGCCAGAAGCAGAGAGTGGCCATTGCAAGAGCTCTCCTCAGAAATCCAAGAGTTTTGCTTTTGGACGAAGCTACGTCCGCTCTGGATACAGAGAGTGAAAAGGTACATTAGATACATATTTTTAAAATAAATATAATGTGACTCCGAAGATGTTTTCGCTTACTCAAAACTTTACTAAGCTTCAAATACACATTGTATCATAGAATTAAAAGAAAATACATACATCCCTTTTAGTAAAGATATCCTGCAAAATCTTTGAAATAATAAAATGAGTATCTATATGGTAAATCAACAAGAGAAAAAAGAAATCTATACCCTTTACTCTTTGGTGGAAGCACAGTTTATTTTAGAATTCGCATAGAGTTTTTTTTTAATATGAACACCTCACAAGAGTCCCAGCTGCTTCATCTGGAGCCAGTGAGACTATGGCATCCCCAATTGGGTATGTTGTGAGGCTGAAGGTAGTGGGGAGGGGAAGATGGGAAAGAGGAGAAGTAACTGGCTATTCAGATCTGGTCACCAAACAAGGCTAAAGCCATTTCAAGCAACGTTTCAATTCTGAATGGTGGTCTTACATCAGGGTGATACTGAGAGTATCTTCCACTCTGGAACGTGCTGCAAATATACTAAATATATATTTTTTAATGAATTAATTGTGAAATAACACAAATTAATCAAATAAAATTTATTTGCACATGCCGGGATTCGATCCCGCGACCTTCGGATTGTGAGTCAAGAGCCTTACCCCCTTTGTGAATAATATACTGTGGAGGGGATAGTGGTAAAAGGCAAACATAGCCACATTATAACCGAAAATAATCTAAGCACCAACTATAGCTAATAGAAAAAAAGTGAGATACGGAATGTCGCCGAGATATGATGGAACTGCACGGACTATCAAAGCGGTGGAGAGCAAGGTTAGCATGAAGATAGTAACAAAGGCAGGGAACCACAGTGTGTAGACGCAATTTGCAGTAGACTGGGTGAACGATGTTGGCAACACTGCTGTCCACGCTGTTCTCCCTTGTACCTATGAACTGTGATACGAGAGTTAACTTAACTATAATTTATTAGGTAAATGTATCATAAACTAATAAAACTAATTCATATAAATTCTCAAAGTTTCATCATTTTATTTCAAATTGCGGTCGGAAACTTTGGATTCATAAAGATGTACATTTTAATTATTTTGCGGTTAACTTTGAGATTTGAACATAAAGTGTGGTATTTTCTCTTTCTAACACCGCTTAGATCATATTTCTAACCATGATGTTAAGGGAGAAACAATGATTTTTATGAGATCTGTATGAATTGTTCCGAAAACTGAATAAATAGACTTGATGGGTTAAGAGGTGGCATTTTGATTCAATCACCTCAAGAAAAATCTCACTGGTTTTGAGTTACATTGGACGTATTATTTGTTTTTAATTCTATTTATCTGTATAGGTTGTTCAAGAAGCGTTGGACAAGGCCAAGTTGGGCCGTACCTGCATCACGATAGCCCATCGTCTGAGTACCATCAAGGACGCAGATCTGATCTGCGTATTCAACGAGGGAGTTGTGGCCGAATCAGGCACGCACCACGAACTCATGGACATGCGGGGCATCTACTACCGCCTGCAGAATCAAAATTCACATTCACATTAATTATCGTAGACGTTCGGTAGATCTAATGTTGACTTTTTAAAATGGACGAACCAGGCTGAAACTCTGGACGATTTTTTATTATTTATCATAAAAGAAATGTAATACGGATAACCTTTGAAATGCCGAGCTTCCGTGATCTGGTACCTCTGTGGGGTGCCAAAGGTAAAAATCCCACTCACAAGTATTGTTTTTAGATTACCGTAAGGATAGCCGACTCTCAATGAATACAAATTTTTCATATTCAATGGGTACTTTTGGTGCTTGAGAAGTTAAAGAAATATTTTGTGCCATTATTTTCCAGAGTCTAATTCAAAATTATTTTCCAGAGTCTAATTCAAATGTAAGAGAGTTAAACTGATTCTTTTAGTTCAGTTTTACACTACACATGTCATAAATGATGTCTGTAAAAAATCTCTACAGTGCAAAGTTAAATATTTTTGGTTTCATGAATGGTTATCTTTAAGAACTTAAACAAGTCTACTTATCTTTAAGAACTTAAACAAGTCGTTTCAACCTGTAAATACTTTTTGCAATATACATCTTGTTTTTTTTTTATTTATTTAAGAAAAATCTATTTTTAATTATTTATGTTAGTTATTACTTTTCAAAATAATAAAAACAGTTATGTTGAAAAAGATGTATTTTATTTTATTTTCCAGCCTTTTTACTTTACCCCGGAAGACACTCGCAGCTGTGCGAAATGCAGTAAATAAAGAGGGTAAAGAAATATTAAATTTATTCACTGATGGTGCAAATGTTGCGCTTTGATGAAGATAACTAAGGTGTCAGTATTTAGTGGAATCAGGAGACATTGCCAAACATTTAACTACAACACTGTTGAACTTTATTAACTTCCAGAGGATTGCCCCTTTCGGAATACTGCTGGCGATCACGCAGTGGTGTGACTATACAGCACTTCAATTTGACTTCATTTTTGTAGGAATATATCTCACATTGCAAAACTTGTTACAAAAATTTTATTTTAAAAAAATCCTTAAAATAACATTAAAATACTTTGACAGATAAACTTGAGATAATAAATATACAAAAACCTTTTAACCGCGTATTTTGCGATTGTGCAAGTTTTTTGTCTTAAACGAACTGTCAGATTTATAAAAACTTTGTGTTATTTACGCTTCGCAATTAAAGCTTTATAAATGAAACATTTCTGAACGTAGCCGAATACTAAAACCTGTTTTTGAAAGGTTATCAAATAAGCTTTCAAATGATTATATTACAAATAAATACTTATTAATATTTGTAAATAAAAATTTAGAATGCAAATATAAAAAATTGTAAAAATGACTCATATGTTTTTATGTGAAAACGGTACTAAAATCACGGATTATGTAAAAAAAAAACATTTATTCTATTGTATAATAAACAATTTTGTCACCTCACTTTTTTACTATTTCATACAATTTTAATAAAAAATTAACAATGTCTAACAGCACGAAGGGGATTTGGCAGGTAAAAACGGTTTCTATAAAATAAGTATTTTTTACATACTTCTATGGACAACTTTTAACCGCTTCTGTGCCAAGAGCGAGATATCTCGCATCCTTGGTCGTGTCCAGCAGGCCGGCCATAGAAAAATAGCGAGTTTACTCGCTCTTTTTGAGCCTCTGTATCATACATATGTCCCGTTTTTTATTAATTTAAAATATGGAACACACAGAGACGACATTGGGATGATTTTGATTTTTTTATTTTGTTTTTTTTATTTTGATTTTTTAAATTTTTTTTAAAAATAAGATGTAAAAATTATTTATTTTGATTAAAAGTTCACGGCCTGCTGTACACAGGTACACTTATACCTACTGGCATTTAAAAGGTTAATAAAGATGTGAAGCTTGATTCAATATGGGTCGTATACTTTTTGTTTGAGTGTTGTCACTAGAACAATAACAGAGTTGTAACGATTTCTGTGGGAACACATGCGTTAGCTTGAAAACACGCTAAAAAAACTGCTATTGTTATATTGTCGTGTAGACACGCTTATGGGTCGGAGCGGTTAAACTAAAAAGACTAAAACCAAGGTTGGTAAAAACACTTTATTTTCAAAATTAGGAACGATACGTCTTCATCAATTTGGATCAATTTTTTATCAATTTGTGAGTCATTTTTGCAAATTTTCACAGATAACAAATGAAACAATACCAAAAATGTGATTAAAAAACTCAAATATAAATATACTCTTTTCAAATATCCGACTGTCTTTATTTTAAAACCACAATAATTCTTAGATACATAAATAAAAATCAATAATATACCTAACTATATTTTGCTTGGGACGATGGTTTGTCTGCAAAATAATACAGTTATGGAAATGGTTACGCTGCTGGAATTAAATTGCTCTTAACATCCAATCTCGATGACTCCTACTTTAGAAATCTCAGGCAAACCTTAATAATTTAATTCTCCCAATTCCAAAATGAAAATACAAAATAGGGCAATTCAATTATAAACATCTTGGAGTAAAAAAATTTATTACGTTACCACAAAGTACTAGAAATATAAAAAACAATTCAAAATTGAACATTAAAAAACAGCATAAGAAATAACATAACACTTCTCTCAAACAAATGTTATATTACTTTTATAAAAAAGACAAATTTAACGGCCTCCAAAAAAAAGAAAATTTCCAACATATTTTTGGGGTCTAAAGGATGTTTATATTCATAAGAATTATATCAAAAACGTTATTCATAATATTTATAAAGTTAACCATCCTATGAGAGTCCAGAAATGAGGAAGATTTCAATTCATCACAAAGTGTTGAGGCTTTAGGTAAACTGGAACTTAGCAATTGTGTCGCTAATTTAACTTTCATTATTTGGTTTCTGAAGTATATATGTCGAGGTGTGATTTTATTGGCAAATCTGAGACCTTCATTATCTTGCAATTTATTTAAATTTATGAGAAGTTGCCACTTTATTTCATTACCATCTTTGTCAAATCAAAGTTTTTTAGATTCAAACGTGTTTCTTACCAATTTGATCATGTGACAAGGATCTAGAAAAATGAACATCTTTGCCTGAGTGGAAGGGTGAGGGAAGTGTGTTTTCGTGTTTTTTGTGTCTATTAATGGACAACTTAATATATTGGCAGCTTTTAGGTTGACCGAGCACCCATCAAAAGTAATGCTTGCAATTTCCACTCCTACTTGATGACACTTCTGAAGGCACGTATTCACCAAATTGGATTTAAACTCAGTGTCCATGGAATCTTTTGATACTATCTCCCTTGACATCCTTGTTAATAAACTAAACACAATTGGTGTAAGAGGGAAAGACCTAGAATTTCTTCAAAGTTACTTAACTAATCGAACTCAAAGTGTCAAAATCGAAAACAAATTCAGCCAACCCCTCCCTATAACCTACGGAGTTCCCCAAGAAAGCGTCTTAGGCCCTACTTTGTTTCTCATATACATAAACGATCTTTGTAACCTAACGATAGATGGAAAAATTGTAAGTTTTGCTGACGATACTGTGCTACTCATTCAATCCGACACTTGGTTAGACGCATACAAAATGGCTGAGAAATCAATTAACTCTGTTAAAAAATGGCTAGATATTAATTCTCTTGCACTAAATACTACCAAAACAAAATACATTACTTTTAGTATTAATATCGTTGGCCAACCTAATCAAGATGTCGAAATAAAAGTACATGAATGTTCTTGTATTCATGATACATTCTGTCAATGTCCTTGCCTAGATCGAACGGACCATATCAAATACCTTGGTCTTACATTTGATCAATATCTTAAGTGGAATACACATTGCCTACTCATCACGAATAAACTTAGAAAACATATTTATTTCTTCAAAAACATTAGAAACATACTAGATTCCAAATCTATGAAAATTGTTTATTACTCCCTTGTCAATCAATCATTGAATATGGAATAATCGCATGGGGAGATGCAACACTATCCGCTATAGATTCATTATCGAAGGCACAAAAATTAATTATGAAAGTTATTCTTAAAGTTCCCATAATAACAAGTACTTTAGATATATTCAACAAATTCCATGTATTAGATATTCGACAAATTTACACAAAAACAATCTTAACTCATCTGTTTAAAAATAAAACAAATACATTTTATAAAAATACCCAAAATATTGTAAACACGCGGCACAAAACCAAAGAACTCATACATACACCTAAAACAAACACAACATTTGGTCAAAGAAATTTCAAATACATTGCGTCTAAAATATACAATAACCTACCTGACAAAACAAGACAATCGAATAATATTAACAAATACAAAATTCTGATAAAACAATGGATCATCGAAAAAGGTCATGCAATAATTAGTCACCTCACCCAAATATAATCCTCTTATCCCATTATTGTTACCACTACTACCAACCTGAAATTTTTGTCAAATATTTTTACTTTATTGAAAAATGTATTTTATTTAATATTTATAAAATATTTGTAAACTAGTCTGTCTCGACATAGGATTTCCTAGTGAGACAGGCAAGGCCAAAAAAAAAAGTTAACTTTATTGTATAGATGCATAAATAAATAAATAAAAATTAATTAAAAAACAACCATCTGGAATTTTCCAGTTTTCGGTCAAAGAAACAACCATAAATACTAAAAGCTTGGTCGATATTTGGTCACTATCTGTGAACCTAAACCAATATCTATTAACCCAATGATTTTTGATGATGAATAGATATTTTGTCAGAACTAGTGAGCATAATTTTTGGTTTTCTGTCACGTCACATTTTGCTTTAAGGGCGTTGAATGCCTCAACTGTAAAACCTTGCTCGGTTTGAATAGTGCCATACCATCCGCTGAGATTGTATGGATGGGGCAACACCTTTTTGAAAGATTGTCAAATATATCGATACGCTGCTGATGGGTAATAATTTAACGTTAATGAAAATTAACGTAAATTTTTTGTGTATTTTGATTTATTTTTTTTAAATTTTTATTTTACGTAGAGATGAATATAATTCCATAACTTCAGGACTAGCATCTAATTTATTGTCTCTTTCATCGTCCAGTAAGTTTTTTGTTTTGATATTTCTTATCAATTCTATCAAAGAGTGGCACTTTTTCTCAAGTCGTTCTTTCTGGCGTCGATTTGTTAAATATTTTTTCATTTGTTCTTCCTTAAATAAAATATCTTTTCTCACTTTCCTCTTCAATGCGATCTTCCTAGGGGTACCAAATTTGATTCGGATTCAGATGCAGGCTTGTCTATAGGTGAAGAATGTGAATGAATGTGTAAGAAAGAAAGACGTTAATGTACCTCTGAGCTGAAATGAAATAAAGCAAAATATAAGGAACAATTATTAGCCTAAAACACTCATCTACATTGAAAAAATCTCCCGAGAAAAGATACATGTCCCGTCGGCGGCATGTATCTTTTCTCGGGAGATTTTTTCAATGTACTTATAATAATTGTTACCCTTTGTGCTATACATAAAAATCTTGTCTTAAACATTAGTTTATCAATTAAAAATAATAATCAAAATATTTTTTTTTTTTTTACATTAACTCCAAAGAGATATGCTATGATGTCCGCGCGACTGTTGCCGAATTACGGCCTAATGCGCGTAGTTTGCATACAAAAAGAATTTGTTCATTTTCTTGATTTTTTGAAGGTGTGCATTATTATTGGTTAACAATATAGTTTGAATACGGAAAGAATTTGTTCATTTAGTTTAGCGTTCGTTTAGTTTATTCGTTAATTGGTAAACAACACCGGCGACACCGGGAAGCGCAGTCTCACCTAGTAAAAACGGCGGATAGCACATCTCCTTATATTTCAATATCTTTGGCCTATGTCATCTTTGAGGATGCTGTGTGGAGGGTCTTTTTGAGGAAAGGAAGGAGTGAACATGGGTCTTGAAGAGACCCATGTTGTAGGAGGGAGGAAATACAGAGGCCGGTAAATCGTTCCACATTCGAGCTGTTGAACTCAAGAACGAGTCGTAAAAACGACCCGTTCTCATGTGACTAATGTCAACCGTGTACAAATGTTGGGCGTGTTTCCCGACTATGCACCGGTGCCAAGGGGATCAACGACGCTAGTTCCTCGGAGCATTTTCCATTGTAATACCGGTAGAACAAGGACAGCATTCCCACCTGACGCCTGTGCTCTAAAGATTGCAATCCGTCTGTTAAGATGGGAGAATCTATCAAATGGACCGCCCGTTTCTGCACAGAGACAAGGTTTTTTTTAAGGTATTTTGGAGCTCCAGACCAGAGGTGATTTGTACAGGGTTAGCAGTTGTGTACTATTAAAGTATCTGCGGGCCCTGTACAGTACGCCCAGTTTCTGAGAGGGTAATTTAACTCTGGTTTCGATGGAGCCCCCATACCTGAGCTGGTCACTTAGAGTTACACCAAGCATATCAATGGAGGTCCTGTTCGGAAGAATGCTTCTGTTGAAGGAGACTAGATTATCATTTCGATCCCTTTTAGACGTTATCAAACATTATTGGGCCTTTGAAACATTAAATTCGACGAGGTTATTCTTACCCCCAAGAGAAAACACTCTTGAGGTAACCGTCCATTCTCTGCTTCAAAGCCCTCCGAGCTATTGGGGTTTGTGTGCTCTTTGGAGGCTTGTCAAACAAAAAGCTATCATGGACTGTACTGTCATCCGCGTGAATGAATCGGTGCACATGACAAGAGGTCGTTGACGTGCAACAGAAACAAAGTCGGAGACAGAACCGATCCCTGTGGGACGCCAGCATTTATCGAACGTGAGGAAGAGGTGAAACCGTCAGCAACCGCCTGAATCGACCTCCCCCTCAAAAAGTCGGCAATCCACGCACACAAGGATGCGGGAAGTCCGTACGAACGCAGTGTGTTGACAAGCGCTCGATGCCAAACCCGGTCAAAGGCCTTGGAAATGTCCAGTCCAACCGTTTGGGTCTCACCAAAACGTTCCAGGCACCGTCCCCAAACATGCGTCACATACGGGAGAAGATCATTACGTCGAATTTGGAGTTCTCCAGAATCAATAGTCGCACACAGTTGACGTCAGCTCGGCTGAAGAGACAGACACCTCCTTTGGGTCTGAATTTGCCCATGAGGGTGAAACCGGGGCAATCCAGATAGGAGGCGTCTGTAGGCTCAGCTATCTGTGCGTTTCGGAAAGGAAGAGAAGGTTGGGACGTTGGGTGAGAAAATAAATAAAATAAAATAAATAACAAATTAAATAACATAAAATCATGAATAACACAGTAACATCAAGTAACGTTATTACAACGGCGAGAAGCAGGAGTCCCCGGTGCAGGCCAAAACTGTTGGTGAACTTCACCAACATTCGCGGCCTGCACAAAAACTTAAACTCAGTCCACAGTGTGGACTGAGTTTGACTTTTTGTGCAGTGTGGACTGAGTTTAAGTTTTTGTGCAGGCCGCGAATGTTGGTGAAGTTCACCAACAGTTTTGGCCTGCACCGGGGACTCCTGCTTCTCGCCGTTGTAATAACGTTACTTGATGTTACTGTGTTATTCATGATTTTATGTTATTTAATTTGTTATTTATTTTATTTTATTTTTTTGTTATGAGGGGAAAGGAAGGTCTGGAAAGGAAGGTTGAGGGGTGGGTAGGAAGCTGGGGATCAGAGTGTCCAGGAGTGACGGACATATGAGTCCAACCCATCCACTGCGGTGCAAGGCGATGGGCTGGGAGAGTCCGGCTGGAAAGGTCACCCAATGAGCCCCAAACGTTACTGCTGGGTCCCCTCCGGTCACGAACCGGCACAACAGCAGCGGCAGGATTTTTGCACTCGTTGATGGGGCGGCCCACCCTCAGTCGTGAGTCTGAGGGTCAGGCCCCTGTACTACCGAGCGGCCCGGACAACGGAAACCGGTTGTAAAGGGTCTCCCTCAACCAGCATCTCCCAATCCGGCCTGCCACGCAGAAGGTGGGCCGACGCACCCGCCATCAAGACCCAGACAAACATTACCCCCATGAACCCGGGCACCCCTGCTAAGTCACTAAACGTAGCGAACCACTTGGGGTGACCTGTGGCAGAGGTGTTGGTCATCCAATAAATGGTTAATATTTATTGGATGACCAACACAAAATATAAGTCGCCGAAGAAAAAAATTGGACTATGCTCGGTCAGGTACACTAAATTTGACACGCAATCCTTCGATTGATATGCTTAGTGCAACTCTAACTAACCAGCTCAGGTATGAGAGCTCTATCGAAGCCAGAGTTAAGTTGACCTCTCAGAAGCTGGGCGTACTGTAAAGGGCCTGTAAATGCTTTAATAGTACACAACTGCTACCCCTGTACAAATTGCAAGAACGCCCAACGGTTGAATTTGGCAGCCTCCTTGGTCCGTTTGGTCGATTATCTTATCTTAACAAATGGATTGCAATTTAATTCGACTTCCATAACACGGGCATATGCCTAGTGTGGTAGTCAAAAAGCCTGTAAAAAAACTGTTGAGAAAAATTATTTTGCAAATATGATTTTTTTTTTAAATCTTTAGAAAAAATGGCATACAAGTGTCGGGTGGGAAAGCTGTCCTTGTTCTACCAGTATTTCAATGGAAATGCTTTGAGGAACTAGCGTCCTTGATTCCTTCGGCATCGGTATGCAGTCGGGAAACACTCCAAACGCACGCCCAACATTGTACACGGTCAACATTTGTCACACAAGAATGCACTGTTTTTACGACTCATTGTTGAGTTCAACAGTTCGGCTGTGGAACAATTTTCCTGCCTCTGTGTTTCCTCCCTCCTACAACATGGGTCTCTTCAAGAACCTGGTTCACTCCTTCCGTTCCGCAAAAATACCCTCCACACAGCATCCCCAAAGATGACATAGGCCCTGAGGGAAATTATTTTCCTGTGTGGAGTCAATGTTAAAAAAAAATAATAAACGTCAAGGAAAACCTTGCACCTTACTTTCCATTTTCGTAATAAAAAATAAGAAAAGAACAGTGTTGGCTTTTCTGACTTGTAAACTTACCATGATACACGGTACAGCAATTTTTTAGGTAAAATCTACCAGTTTTAGTAGTAGGTCAACTAAATTCTAGAAATAGAGGGTAAATATGCATTTGGTCCACCTCGTTTGTGTTGTCGAAGTTTGATGCACGGATAATACGGAATATTCCTCTTTTAGGTTGAGGTTAAACTACAAAAGCTGCATGTCATCATAATTTTAAAAAACATCCCAGGTTTTGAATGGTTTGTTTGGAAAGGCAGGGTATATCCTGGCGGGTTTGTGTTATTATGATTGATTGTCCATGAAATAAAAACGGTAAATGCAAAATGGCATTACCGCGTAAGCGAATTTTTTGCATGTTTTTTTGTCTCCCGCGACATAAATACTCACTTTTCGTGATAATAAAGCTAAATCTAACTGTTTGAATAAATAATATTCCGTATTAACGAGTAAGCGGAGTAAGACATAAATAATAAATAGATAATTGGAGGCCTGACCTCCAACTCCGTTGAACCATTTTTTTTCGGTTATGTCTAATGGAAGTATAACAAAAAAATATTTTAATAAAAAGACAAATAACTTTGTTTACATCACTTTTAATGGTACACAATCAACATGTTTCGTAAACAATGTTGATTGTGTACCATTAAAAGTGATGTAAACAAAGTTATTTGTCTTTTTATTAAAATAAATAATGCCATCACAAAGTGAAAACCTTTCTGAAGAAGTTTTCGTCGAAAAAAAAAAAAAAAAATATATTAATAAAAATATATATGCTCTACTAATGAATAAAAACGGGGTAAAATTTTGTTTTATTTTAAAGTCTCCAAAACATTACTCGCTTCAACAAAGCCCTCGAGGAAGTTAGACGAAGTTCAAAGTGCATATCTATACATTCGTGCAACCTCGCAAGCTAAAAAGACTTAAACAAAAGACTTACCGTACTCATTCTTCACGTCTCAAAAAGCTATCCACATATTCGAACGAAAACCATAATGGACGATAAACATCGTCCACCCTGGCACCAGATTTGGAAAAAGTTCGGATTATGGGCGAAATTCCTAAAAAATAAAACTAGTTATCTTTATACTAACTTCGGGCCGGGGAATCCGAATCTGAAAGAATTAGGTTGGGGCAAGCAAATGTAAACTGAATTACACGACTGCAAAATTTTGAATTCATACACAGTTTACAGGTAATTTTAAAGTTTTTGACGCTCTCAACAATGCCATAGAAAAAACCAAAGATATTTTATGGACCTTGCAAAAAACGTCCCGGTTCGAAACGCCACTCTTTTGTCGCACCGCTTAGCCTTCTTCTTGCCCCGCGCTAACTTGCCATAGCAATTCCATCGAAACCCATCGGTACTAAAAAAAACCTTTGGTAATTCTTCGGAACAAACGTCAACGGTTAATACAGAATATTTATTTCATAACAATCAATCATAATTACACAAACCCGCTAGGATAAACCCTGCCTTGCCCTCAGACCATTCAAAACCTGGGATGTTTTTTAAAATTATGATGACATGAAGCTAAATGTTTTATCAAAAAAAAGTGCGTATTAACCGTTGACGTTTGTTCCGAATATTTACCAAACCTTTCTTTAACACACTTTATACAATAGAATATTCGCAGGTAAAAAATGCATAACAATAAAAAAAAAACCTCACCGAGCTTCTTCCGACCTTAACTCTAGCGCTTGCCCACAATCCGGACAATTATATGTCCCACTTTGAGGAATGAGGCCCCATTCGACTAACTTAGCCAACATTTCGTTTTTGTCAGCACAAATCTATGATATTTTAATTAAATTCATCATTTTAAATTGGTGAAGAATTACGAAGGTCCTCTCTTCCTATGGTAGCCCCAGTAAGTCGCGATTCCTTTTTATTTTTAAATTCTTCCACCGAAATTTGCAGAATTTCTTGAATGCGCATCCAAGCATCATTCAAATTCACAACCGACCTCTTTCAGAATTCAAATATTATTTTTATTTGTAATATTATCATAACGCGGCAAACGGCAAATGACAGATTACAGACGACAGACCATAGATTGCCATAGATCATAAATAAACCAGTCATAAACCAGTCATCCATAGATAAAATAGGTGTATATGCAATATTCTACCCATAAATATATATTCTACCTTTGATAGTATAAAACATACCACACACAGATGGCGGCAATCATTTGTCGGTTTGCGATAAAAAAAATTATAAGGTTTTGGGAAACCAGTCAAACGAGAGATTATTTCAAGATATTTCGGTGCTTAAATAAGAAGTAATCTATGGGTAGAATACTAATTCTACGTTAAAAAAAAATTCTCTGTCTGTCGTTCACTTTATATTTGATTTAAACTTTGTCCGATAACATTTTGACAACCTGTTTTTTGGGTGTTGCTGTGATTATATTATTATTTAATTTCTAAGCGCAAAATGACTAGCGGTCCAGTAACAGGATTAATGAGAAGGTTCTTCGGAACAGCTTCAAGTTCCGCAAAAGCCAGGAAGTATGTCCTTGTGAAGCACTTCCAGGGGGAACCAAAAAGGAGTGACTTCAACATCGTAGAGGAAAACCTTCCCGCCCTTCAAAATGGCGGTATGTTTGAAATATGTGTTCCTTTTCCGAAAACCCCCTTCGATAACAATAATATTTAAATACATTCTAACGGAAAATCGTTTCGTTATGATTCCATTCCGAATATAATATTTGAGGTTATCGGTACCTACCGGTATTATCTTTAGTAAAAATATTGACATAAAATTATGTACCTACCTTTACGAAATAATATTATCTTATCGGCAGCTCAAATTAAACTGTTAAAAGTCTGAATAAGATAAGGCAATTTGAAACTATTTAATATGTTTCTTATTCCATTCCGTGTAAAATGTTTTTTTTCAGAATTCCTTTGCAAAGCTGAATACCTGAGTGTAGATCCATACATGAGGGCTTACATGATAAGGTACCCAGTGGGAACTGATATGATAGGATCCCAAGTTGCAAGGTGAACCAAGTTATGATACTGTATGCTTTAAGTATGCAAAAGTTTATGATCAATACTTCATGATTGGGTTACACGAGTTTTGAGCATTGTTTATAACCATTGGATTTAGCTAGATGTATAATGTAACTTTTTTTATCTATCTAAATTAAGTTCTAGAACTTAAAATTGGTTGATTATTATTATTATTACTTTTATTTATTTATTTTTTAAATTTCAACTTCACATCTTTTTATTGTACAAAAGAATGTATGTCTTCCATGTTAGGAGTTTACTTCCCAAAAAGTTGTGGAGGACATTTTACAAGGGTAAGTGGGTAAATTGGTTAACTTTATAGGAAGACTTATATACGGATAGATGAAATGTTAGAATAACAAATGTAATTAAAAAAATGAACCCATGAAAAACTTTCGATCATCTATTTTAAATTTTCGATCGAGTTGCACCTTCTCCTGGGCCGGCTAGTAGCCAACTTCAAAGATTTTAGATTTTTTTTTGGTTTGACTGAGGATTGAACCCTCCTCCCTTGGGACTGACTAAAATCAGTGAACGCCGCTAATACCTAAAACAAATCCTAATTGATAGTACAAGGATTTATTTCGTATACTAGCTGGTTCCCGGCATGCGTTGCAATGTCATATTCAAAGAAATACATTGTTTCTCCCTTAATCACCTTTCCCGTGCGCCCCTGTTTCCCTCCCGCCTCCTCTTCCTAGCTAGCTTTATAAATTGTAGCCTATATATTATTATTATTCTGATGTATGAGCTATATTATTGTAAAGTTTCATTAAAATTCATTCAGTAGTTTTTGCGTGAAAGAGTAACAAACACACGTACATCCATACAAACGTTCGCGTTTATAATATTACTAAGATTATTTGCTGTAAATTTTTAAATATAATGTCACCCGATTTCAGAAAAAAGTTAATGTAATGCATTGTCATCGTCAACGAGTCTGTCTGCCACATACCATGAATATTGATCTAAATGCTCTACAGTTCTAAAGAACATTGTCATGATTGGAATATCCATAATTTTTTGCACACTAATATAAATGAATGTTACTCATAATAAATTAATTAATCAACTATGCTATATCACACACTAGCAAAATATATTAGATAAGAATAATCTGCAAGTCACAGTGAATAATTACTATAACGTTTTTTTTGTTCTAGAATCGTTGAGAGTAAAAACAAAGAGTTTCCCGTAGGTAAGTTAGTGGTGGCCAACTACGGTTGGAGAGATTTTACCATTGATGGTGGGAAGAGATTTGAACAGGCATCGCTGACCGCACCCACTTATCTCTTACCAGAGCTGGGAGACCTTCCTTCTTCACTCGGTCTTGGGGTCCTCGGCATGCCTGGGTAACAAATAAAAACTATCTACTTATGAATTAATCATCCACATAGCATTTCATGCATTCTCTTTTATTCTATGGTTTCTACCTACATATCAAACGCATATCTTTCAATAGCTTTGACGTTTGACGTCATGCAGTTTGGTTTTAGCTCGGCGACAGAAGGCATGTTTAATACCATATCTCCCTTTGTTTCTATTATCTATGGTTTTGCAAGACTGTTTTTTTATAACATTACTAAACGTGAAGACCTCCATGACTGAGCGGTAACTTTCGGATGTGAAGTCGCGGGTTGTGTATCACTGTTTATGCAGATTATGACTTTTCATTTGCAGTAACACCGCATACTTTGGCCTTTTGGAAGTATGCACACCAAAGGAAGGCGAAACAGTTGTGATTTCTGGAGCAGCAGGTGCTGTAGGCTCTCATGTTGGGCAGATTGCTAAAATCAAAGGTAACCATAATAATTCAAAAATAAAAATATTTGGAAAATAATATTCTCATCTCTTTACATCTTGATCGCCGACGAAAACCTATGAATAAAGTATTATATAATCTACCATAAATAGTTATCCCAGAATAGCTAGTTTTATTCAGAGAAACAATTTTTTAATAGTATCCTTAACCCGGCGTGAATGAGGTGAAAAATTTTTACACCAGCTGCGAGGTGGGTATGACATACCCTAATATAGAATATTCGATTTTGATAGAAATGACATTCGAATAATACTTATTACTGTAATATATTAATTAGCAATAGGGAAATGAGGTAATATGATAAAATAACCCAGTTCTAGTTATAAAAGTATTTATATTTCTATAAAAAACAAAGTAGTATTTTTTTTAAGCACAAATCAACAATATTTAGAAATTATGACTTAATATCTAAAAATTTGGGAAATTGAGATTAACTGTGTACACAAAATTAAAGAATAAACCTGTCTTATATAATAACACAAAATAGTTACACCGTGTAAATAGTTACATCTGTCTTATATGTAACACAAAATTGTTACACCGACTATGAGGTCGGGTATTACATACCCATTCTATGTTTGCGCACATGTAGTTTACTCCGCCGCTGGCGCAACACTGTTAGTGTCGCTTAAAATCAATCCCCACACCACCCCCTCTAGCTACCGAGTCAGCCGAGTTCCAAGAATCGCACAGTTAAGAAATATTTAGTGTTTTACAAATCGGTGGGTATGAGATACCCGACCTCATTTACGCCGGGTTAAGGATACACTGGCGAACAAGTACATATCGCTGTTTACTGTACATATTGTATACTTTAATACTCATTGTTTAAACATTTTTGTGTTATCAGATATCTCATTAAAATGTGTGAATTATTAATTATTAAATATGTCATTACATAATGCATTTCACTGATTAAATTATGCAGACATTATAAAAATGCTAGGTAGTAACGAAGATATAAAAATGTCTAGTCATGCTTGAAGCAGATAAACAGAAATATGTCAGCTACATATCTGCGTTCCAAAGCAGCAAAATCTTTTAAGCGATAAGCTTTGGCACCGTTAAATTTACATGGCTTTTTCATTTTTTTAACTGTAAACAGTATAGTAAAATATTTACGAAAAGCGAATTGAAACTCAGACCGAGCTGGGTTATAACTGGGTCTTTTTTAAAAATTTATTCAAAATCAAACAAAAGAAAAACTTTTACATCAATGGTCACTCAGCTCAACCACCCTTCACCGTCCAATACCTACTGATCCAGAGATCAAAATTTCATTTACATTTTTTGCTCCAAATAATGTCAGTAATCACTGGTAAGTCAAGTATGTCCCTTAACACTAATTAAACAGGTTTTAAATAATATTATTTTTTAAATTGAAACAGGTTGCAAGGTCATAGGATTTGCGGGATCTGATGAAAAATGTGAATGGCTGACAAAAGAAATGGGCTTTGATCATGCCTTGAATTACAAAACTGTAAATACCCGGAAGGCATTGAAGGAAGTTGCTCCTCAAAGAGTAGACTGCTATTTTGACAATGTAAGTTTTATTATGTTATATTTACGTTATTAAACTCAATGCATTTAGACTTGCTATTCTCTCAAAAATTCAAAAATAAATGTGGAAAGTATAAAACACTCTTATGTTTCAATTTTTCTTATAATATGATAGCAGAAGTCATGATATTTATATTTACTCTTTTCTTCGTGCTCCTTCTGCCGACCCAAACCACTTCTCTCTAGCATTTTTATTAAAAGAAAAACATACGTATATAAAAAATGTCAGTGGGCCTCTGGCCCAAAAATTTTCAGGGGAATTTCGAATACTTTCTTAAACTTAGACTCATATTATTTCCTATCTTCTAAAATTATGCTAAGTGGAGTTCGGCCTATCTTTCTGTATTGTTTATTTGATAATTTTATAGGCCCAACTCCCCTAAAATAACTTTAACATAGAAAAAAATACTATGTATAAGCCTAAAAAATCCCCAGGATATGAGACACTCTGATTGGCTAGCCAGGCAGTAGGGTGCTCTCTCGTGCTCGTGCTAGTCTTGACATTCAGCGTAAATGAAGATGGCTGTAGATAAAAACGTCCTCGTCTTCGATTTCCCCGATAACCCGTCCGGTACACTATTTATATTGCATTTAGTTCGGGAAGAATCTTGCAATAGTACATAAATATAGCAGCCAATAAAAATATGTGCAATGAAAATGAAGAATGGCAGTTCTTAGTCGAAGTATGATACATTTAAATATGACCGAAGGGGATAATGTTGAATTAGCTCAGTGGTAAAACAAAGCCCCGGCAAGATGAGGGTTCTGGGTTCAATTCCTAGATGTGACCGTATCTTTTTCTGATTTTTCTGTCTCAAATTTTCGAGTGAGAGTCGCTAATATTAAATATTATGCATTACTATTTAAGAGTAGATTCCTGCTGCATAATAATTTTAATTCAGATTAGGTTAATTTTTTATTATTTTGTTCTAGGTCGGAGGCGAATTGAGTTCAGTAATCCTTAACCAGATGAATCGCTTTGGGAGAATTGCAGTTTGCGGAGCCATTTCTTCTTACAATGATGATCCCTTTAAACTGCCAAAAGGTAGGAATCCCTCAAAATCACTATGCCATTTCATCAAAATTAGGTACAGTACACGCCAAACATAAATTCCCACCTAAACTTAATACGATCCATTCTCGCACAGGTACAGTCACTTTACTAACTTTACAATGACCGTAAGTGAAAGAGAAAGATGGTAAAATATACGTGGGACAGAGAAAGGCGTGGGCGGAAAGGCATGCCGCTTTCATCGATCGGTATTAAAGTTTGGCGTTTACTATGTCTGAAAGAATTGAAAACCAAAGATATTTTTTATAAACAGAAATTTTAAAATAAAATTGTTTGTCGGCAACATTTTTTAAATTTTCTTATGGTATATCATTTAAATTTTAACCAACACCTTCCTAAAAAATGCCCATATACTGACAGCCAAGATGGCCGTCGACCTTGTTCGAACACAATATTATATATTTTTATTTTTTTTTTTTTTTCAAAAGAAGCAAACACATTGTGACTTGACATTTTAAATAAATAAAAAGAAAATACTTTGTTTTAGGTCACTTTATTGATATTTTATAGTCTACCGGTTTCGGTACCTCCGTACCATCCTCAGGACTGTTATAAAAATACTATACTATACTAATAGAGTATTTTTATAACAGTCCTGAGGATGGTACGGAGGTACCGAAACCGGTAGACTATAAAATATCAATAAAGTGACCTAAAACAAAGTATTTTCTTTTTATTTATTTACAATATTATATGTAACATTATAATATTGTGTTGTATGTTTATTTATTTACTCTAGCTTTTAACCCTAATGGCATAATACAATAGCTGCCACATATATGTGAATTATGTAAAGTTAATTTTTTTACATTAGGCCCTGAGGGATGTTTTTTGCCCTGAGGAAAAAAGAAAAAACATCCCTCAGGGTCTATATCATCTTTGGGGATGCTGTGTGGAGGGTCTTTTTATGGAAAGGAGGTTCTACTGAGCAAAAAGGTTTGAAGGGTGGAAAAGAATCTGGGGTCAATGCGTCCGGGAGTGACGGACATATAAATCCATCCCTCTCACTTCGGTACAAGGCGATGGGTCGAGGAAGTCAATCTGGAGAGGTTAAAAGATCTCCCTCAACCAGGCTCTCCCACCACACTGTAGGTAGACAAACACATCCGTCGCCAAGACCTAGATAAACCTCACCTCATGAACCCGGACACCCCTGCTATTATGCACCAAGACGTAGCAAACCACTTGGAGTGACATAGGGCAGGGGTGTTGGTTATCCAATAAATGGTTCTCGGGGCGGCGGCACCCATGCCTGCCTCCCAAATTTGTAGGAAAATTTAGTTTAAAACCAATTATTTGAATCTAATTTAGCTACCCACAGTTTAAAAATTATCTATCAAAATCAAAGAAAGATTAAGGCATTTTATTTTATTTTTTTAAATTAATAGTTTTCTTTGTTTTAACCACTTTATTGTTTATAAAAAACCAACATGTTTCGAGAGTGATGCTCCCTTCCTCAGGGTTTACTTAAAACCCTGAGATTAAATTTATATTGACAGAGTTTACTGAAACACTTCCTCAGGGTTTACTTAAAACCCTGAGGAAGTGTTTCAGTAAACTCTGAGGAAGTGAGCATATCACTCTCGAAAAATTTAAATGGTGCCACAAAATAAATTTCCTGTGTTTGAAGAAGTATTACATTTCATTTGTTAAATTATTATAATATTTCAGTTGCCATTCTCCAGCCTACCTTTGTCTTCAATGAGCTGAAGATGGAAGGTTTCCTCGTCAATCGATGGGTTCCCCGCTGGAATGAGGGTATTGAGCAGAACCTCAAGTGGATCGGGGACGGAAAGATCAAGTACCGGGAAACTGTCACTGATGGATTTGAGAATATATTTGATGGTTTCGTCGGCATGCTTCGAGGAGAGAACACCGGTAAAGCTATCGTTAAAGCCTAAAGAATAAAATGTATTACTTGAACTTTGAAGACTTAAATGACTCAGAAGTACAAAGTCTACACACTTTGGATTCCATTCTGCATAAAACCCAAAAGGTCATTCCTTTTTTTTAAATAATCCATATTTTCTTTATTGTACATACATATTAACAATAAAAAACACAACATTAAAAAACTGTTTTATTTTGTGGACGTTTTGTTCGATATATTTTGTTTGACTAGTACAGGGGTACCCTACCAAATCGTTTGGTGGGCCAAAAAAATATTGCTGAACTTAGGTGGGCCACGGATCTAACGATCAGCATTTACTGAAATTCATTTGTAAACACTGTTATGAAAAGAAACCATAACATGATTAATTTATTTTACTGGTCTTATTATTTTTATTTTATAAGTCGCTTATTGGGTTTTATTTTTGAACGCTGGTAATATTTGGGTAAGGAGTTTGTTTTTTTGGTTGTGAGGTTCGTTTCTGCACCTTTGGATGAGCGACGAGGGCAAGTACGTCGTTGGTTCGACGGTCAGTTTTAAATTCTGAAAAACTAATACAATCCGCGGAGTTAACTTCAATCCGGTTTGCGGGCAGTGAAGCGTAACGCTAGTTATGACCGTGGAGTCGTTATTTCCGTAATAAACCTGATTTTGGGTGTTTTTGTTCTGGATCGCCGATGTGGGTGGGTCTTAGAAAGATCACCACGTGCCGGGAAAGGCAAAAGTATGGATTATCGCGCTGTTAAAAGTGAGCTATAGTTACCTACCGGGCTGAAAATGTAACCTCAGGACTCCTGTATGTGTCCCAGCAAAGCACATAGTATCCGGAAGCGCGTGGAGCGAAGATCCGGTTTGGATCTATCCGGTCTAGGACATACTCGACGGTCCCTAGCCAAATGTTACCGGCTCATAACTTGTTTCCTGCGGGATTTGAAGCTGTAGTCTGGATGAAAGCAACTAGGGCGTGTCCTTCGCTAGGATGGAAGCAGACGCAACTAGGGCGTGACCTTCACTAGGATGGTGGCACAGACTCCGAGCTGGCGTACATTGGTTCCACGGCGTTGCACCGCGAATGTGCGGCGGAAAGTTTTCCTACTCCTTCATGCGAGTATTTAGACTTAGATAGCAATTCCTAAACCCTTTCGGTCCGGGGGTGACTACGTTTATTTACATAGATTGATCCCTGTACATGTCAATTCACTTTAAATATAACTTCAATACAATTTGAATATAATCTATTATACTCTTATTTATTGTCCTTGAACCCGAAGAGAGACCAATTAGTGTCCAAGACCCTTACAGATAACTCGGTCTCTCATGACTGGGCTAGACAAATATTACTTCCCTTGTTCTACGGCATTCCACAGGAATCACCTGTGGATTGGCGCGTTGAACGATAAATTGTTTAACAAAGCCGTTTCCAAGAGAAGTACTATTTCACATACCTGAACATTTGTATACAAAATGTTATAATTCATTTGGCACACACCGCCAATATACCATATCAATTTGGCGCCCAACGTGGGGCTCGAACCCACGACCCTGAGATTAAGAGTCTCATGCTCTACCGACTGAGCTAGCCGGGCTGATATATTGGCTAAATTAGATTTGTTAAATTTTCAAACAAAATTTTGTATTAGACAACACACATTTCAGATCATATAATCATGCAGTAAAATAAATCAATAAGTTATCTGGGAAAGCTATGTTTCAGAATTTTAATTTTAGATTAAATAAAATCATTAAAAAAAAGATCCGCGCACATGTTTTGTGACGAAAATACTTCAGTTTTGTCTATTTATTTACAGTTTTACAAACTAACATATTTAAAAAAAAATACATTTTTATTTTGCTTAGACATTATTGGAAAATTATAAACACTTATGATCAAAAAATAATTACAAAAAGTACATCATTTTAATAGTTTTATCATCACGAGTGTGAGCAATTTTGAATGTAGGTATTTTTCAAAGCAAATTTTGAATGAAATAAAATCGATTTTGAGTTATTATGTTAAAATACTGGTATGGAGAATAATTAATCTTTCTCATCGGAATCGCCCTGTATAGTTGCAAGGGTACGATCGCAAGATCATCGTTCGATAAAAATTAAATTCTAGGCCGCTCTTTAATGGCTCTTAAATGAAGATAATGTTGGTAGTTCTTATTCGAAGTATGATACAGTTAAATATGACCAAAGAGGATAATGTGAAATTAGCTCAGTGGTAGAGCAGGCGAAGGTCCTAGATGTGACCGTATATTTTTCTGTTTCAAATTTTCGATTGAGAGTTCCTAATATTGTATTCAATGACTAAGTATTACAATTTGAGGTTTTACTCGTTAGGTTATTCTAAAAATAAAACTTTTTTTTTTAACTATCACCTTAAAGATAAGAAAATAAGTTATAACCTAAATATTCATTTTCTATTACCCCATTGTTATCATCAAGAATGATAAAAGCAATGCAGGGACGAATCAAGACTCAAAATTATTTCCCCTTTATTATTAATAAAAGGAAAAACTAAAATATAAGTATTAAACATACTTTTGATTTTTGCAAAGTATCCTATATATTATCAGTATAAAGTGCCCACGAGACAATCAATATTTTAACCATCCAAAACAATACAAAACATACATTCCCAACTTGCAAATAAATAATTGTATGAAATCGATTACGAATTCAGACATTTTAATTTCGCAAGTTTGAGACTTGTTTACACTTATCTAGGTCCTTCGTCGCACCTGTACGAAGTATTGATGATAATATTGACAGTTGACGTTTTACCTCTGAACTTTGGGTCGACATTTCTTGATAATTACACTGATTCTATTTCAACACAAACCTACACCAATAAATCCAACTTCTTCTTTCGTATGGTGGGGGGTCAGAGGGGGACATCTAGGTCTGCAAGCCAGTCTAGCGTTTACCAAAAAAATATTCAACCAAGTAAATACAAAAAACGCTTTTAGGTGTCTACCACTCTTGACCAACAGTTTACTTAATTTGGGAGGCGGGAATGGGTACCGCCACCCCGGGAACCTTTACTGGATAATCAACACCTCTGCCATAGGTCACCCCAAGTGGTTCGCTACGTTTGGTGATTTAGCAGGGGTGCCCGGGTTCATGGGGTGAGGTTTATCTAGGTATTGGAGGCGGATGACCTGGACACACTGAACCCCAGATTCCTACCCACCATCTAAAACCTTTTCCTTCCTAGAAATCTCCTCTCCCTCCTTTCCTTAAAAAAAATCCTCCACACAGCATCCCCAAAGATGACATAGGCCCTGAGGGAAATTATTTTCCTCATGGCCTCCTGTGTGGAGCTCATGTAAAAAAAAAAGTATGAAAAATATGCATTAAGCGTCTCCTGCAGACAATGTGTTGAGAACAAATATAAGAACATTAATTTAAGACAAATATGAGAACATTAAGAACAATTTAAGACAAACATGAGAACATTAAGAACAAATTAAAGACAAATATGAGAACATTAAGAACAATTTAAGACAAATATGAGAATAAGAAAAATTTAAGAAATTCTTTTAATATAATGGATCTAAAAGAAGTATTGGATTTTAAGATAGGACTGATTGAACATTAAGATAAAATAATATTTTTTTATACCTGTTTCAGCCCTGTCTCTATGTGTGTTGCCTTGAACTTCACCCATTGCTGTCGGTTAGATTAGTAGTTACACTGGTTTATTTATGCAGTACAGACTACGGCAGCAACAAACATGGTCAAGGCAAGGAAATACATTCTCGCCAAGAACTTTCAGGGGGAACCCAAGAAATCAGATCTCAAGATTGTAGAAGAAGAACTTCCCGCTCTGCAGGATGGAGGTACTTACCTAGTTTCATTTAATAATTACTCCTTATTTAATTTTTGCTGATTTTAAATAAAATTAATATATAAATTCCGTAACTAGTTTCCTTAATGTTAACAGCAACAATTTGTAATCGTAATTGTGCATACTCATGTTGACGCTTCTATTAGTGTGTTTAATTTCGTTTTGTTTATTTTTATGTGTACGTAATTATATTAAATTAATTACCTATTGCTTCACTTACATATTAACTTATTAATATGTATGTAATCCATGGACATATAAATAGATGGACCTGCCCTAAGTGATAAAAGGCGTATTATTTCCCCCTCCCATTGGAACCATTTTATCGGAACCGGCTGGGCTTGCGAGAGCCTTGCGTGAATCTAAAAATTGTGACATCATAATTCTTGTCCGGACCAGTGTCGAGCTCTCATCGGTATATTTTACGAAATAACACGGTAGAAATGGTGACTTGTGTTATTAAAACATGTAAAAATAGAAGTTAATTAGATAATAAATCCTATTTTCGTATTACATTCCATATGTAAGCATTATTTTAGGCTTATTCAGATCATGTAATATGATAACACATCAAGATACATGGCGACGAGAAACACAAAGCCGCTGTTTCGTCAAGATACATGGTGACGCGAAACATAAAGCCGCTGTTTACTGAGTTAAGTAAATTATGAAGCATTTGTGAAAGTGTCTCAACTAAATACGGAAACAAAATATTTCACTCCGAAAGTAAATGAAACTTTACTTTGCCAAATTTGGACTTCAGATATTTGTTCATGTCGTGGCTAGCAATTCGCGCTCCCATGTAAAAAGGTCGATTCATTCAAAAGCAGATTTTACTTTTAAGAACTAAATAGTCATATTATAATGCGAGATGCCTATATACTGTTAGATTTATTTATTGGCGAATCACAGTCATCGTCCCTCTCTTCGCCCCGCCATAGTTAGTTTTTACCCCTCATCTGTATGTTCTGGTCTATCTATTTGTATGTCTATGATGGAATCCAAAAATATATTATTGAAGCTTTTTAAAAATAATGAATCCTCTACTAGACCATGTATGCATAACACTAGATCGAATAAAAAAAATTATTCAAAGTTATAAAACCACTTTCGGACAAAGAAACTATACATACTTTGCAACAAAACTCCAAAACATCCTTCCCCAAGACATAAAACTAATAAAAAAATCCTAATGAATACAAATCAAGAATAAAAATATGGCTAAAAGAGGTCAACGAAAAAACCCTAATGAAGACACTAAAAACGACATAGAAGACAAATAAACCATATTTAAATAACTTTAGTCTGCCTCAGCACAGGACCCCCTAGTGAGGAGGACTAAGAAATACAATAATTTATACTTAATTTCACCATTATATCTTGTATGTAACAATTATTTTATACAGTCGCTAAAATAAAAAAAAAAAATAAAAAAATCACAATCATCTTGTTTTGTAATTGCTTAGTGTATTGTTTTGTATTATTAGTATTGTGTAATGTAGAAAGGTTCTTGTTATTACTGCTAAATTTGTGTAACCCTTGAGATTGATTTGTTCACTTTTCGGATCAATTCATACAGGTCTCGTAGAAATCTTACTATCATAGTGAGAAATATGATATAAAAATTAGAAAGTTAGAAAGAGAAAACACCACAAATCTAAAAGTTAACCACAAAAAAGTAAAATGTACACCTTTAAGAAATTAAAGTTTCTGACTGCAATTTGAAAAAGAATTATGAATTTTTGGCATAGACATATGAATATTACTAGAGCAGAACAGAAAGGTGAGGGGTAGAAACCAACTACAGCGGGACGAAGAGCGGGAATGCGGGAATTTAGTTATATGTGATTCGTCAAAACTCAATCTGACAGTATATAGGCACCTCGCTTTATAATATGACCATTTAGTTCTTAAAAGTAAGCTCTGCTTTTTAATAAATAGATCTTTTTACTTGGGAGCGCGAATTGCTCGCCGCGTAATGTACAAATTTGTGAAGTCCAAATACAGCAAAGTAAGGTCGCCTATTTTCGATTGAGACCAATATTTTGTTGTCGTATTTAGTTTTAACACTTTTACAAATGTTTCATAATTTACTTACCCCAGTTAACAGCGACGGGCACACGCCACGTATCTCGAGTGATAGTACCTATATGTTACAAAAACGATCATATTGTGTGATCTGAATTAGCTTAATTAAGTAAAATAATGCTTGCCTATGGAATGTAATACGACAATTGGGTTTATTCTCTTTTTCACTTTTATTTTTACACATTTTCAAAACACAAGCCACTATTTTTACCGTGTTATTTCGTAAAATGCACCGATGAGTGCTCGATGCTGGCTCGCAGAAGAATGATGACGTCACATTTTTTAGATGAACGCGAACCCATACTCGATCCCAGCCGGTTCCAATGGAATGGTTCCAATGGGAGGGGGAAATAATACGCTTTTATCACTTAGGGCAGGTCTAGTAATATTCATATGTCTTTGTTTTTTGGGAAATTCATCAATTATTTTTACATGGAATGACAAAATTGGGAGGTGACAATAATTTTTATAAAACGTTTGTCTAATAAAATATGTAGGTATATGTTTTTATTTTTTTCGCTATCAGTAATTTTAGTTAAAAAAAACGCAAGGCGAGCCATCTTAAAAACTTTTTTATGAGTGCATGGAAAAATTTTGTATTTCAAAAATTGTATGTTTTTTTCGATTTATAAAATTTAAAAGCATATTTTATCATTCTTCAAAAACAGTTTTTAGGATTTTATTGTAAAGCGGAAATATTTTGACCTTCTGACAAAATAAGGTCGAGGCCCAGGTTAAGGAAAATTTATACCAGTCTGAAGGTGGCCGTGATAGGCTGAAACCGGTAATGGTCAGAAATCAAAAAGTGGAATAGTTTAAAATTGTTTATATATGATATATCAATCAATACGATGGAATTCCACCACATATTTTATTATCAGTATCAAAAATAGAAATATTTAAAACCTCAACGTGAAGATTAAATCATTTTTGCAAATTGATTGCATTTTTATTTGCAAATCACAATGACAAGAGATTTCTATAATATTTTTGTTCTTGATTTTAGTGTTTAATTTTTAGAGCTCCATATAATTTTGTAAATCCTCCATATAATCCTACAAAGATTGTGCTAACAAAAATAAAGAACCTAAATGTAAAAACTGTGATGGCAAAAATAAAAAAAAATGAAAAGGAATATTGACACCAGGCATTCTACAAACGATAAAACGAAATGCAATGTGTATACAAACATGAGCATTTTAGCAAAATAAAAAATAGAATATTGACTAGAAATAACAATAAACCTGTCTCAAAGTAGATAGGAATAGTGTTATTATAATACATATGATTTTTTCTCATAGAATTTGCTACATTTCAATAAATACAATTTATGTTTTTATTTCCAAACATTACACATTTCTATTTCTATATTATATTAAAGAAAAAATTCTTTGTATAAAAACACTAAATTTCCAAACATCGCCATATTCTGTTGTTGAACTTTCACTTTATTACATAAATATTGTTATAAAAATTATAGAAGATCACAAAAAAACTAACAAAAATAACATTATTTTTTAAACGGTAATATCATAACGACACCTTCAATAACATTTTTTTGTTTACATAAACATGTATATATATTCACTGTGTACTATATTTCACTTTCATAAATATAACTGTTTTTAAAAAAATCTTAAAATATGATAAATATTCTGAAATAACCCTAGATGTGAATATTCAATTTATTTTATAAATTCATTCTTACGGGCTGAAACCTACAAAAGATATTAATTATTGTTGGAGTTATTTTATATTGCTCTCTTTTCATGTTTACTAGACAGATAAAAAGAATGTGTTAAATCTATTATTTATGTATGGGATTTAATCAACATAACAAAAATATTAAATTTTATTGTTTTATCTAAAAATAAAATATTTGTAATATTATTTAATGCTAAACGCATATATTACATATACCTGCTTTTACTTTAAGAATTGTGGTATCTTTGATAAAAACGAATGCTTTATCATATTAACGTGTATAATAACTGCTCATTGCTGTATTATGCTAAGTATAAAAACGGGTATTAGAAAAAAAATATATGTAATTATATCAAGTTTTAAATTGAACCTTATACTGCATTATGCAGAGATATTTCTTATAGAAATATTTTCTTATAGGAAAATCTACCAAACTTCGTATCACAATCTTATTGTATTGCATCAAATTTAACTACGAATTAAATGGCACCGAATAATTTTTCGTATTTAGATAATGATAATGAAATAGAAAGTAGTACAGTAAATGATTTAGAAGATTGGATAAAAAAACAAAACATAAATGCGTCTGATAATCTTGTTTGTATTCAATTAAATATAAGATCTATACAAAAATATTGGGATACATTGCATACATATTTATTTAATTGTTTGAAGCATATTGACATTCTAATGCTATGTGAAACTTCTATTCATACTGAAAGTACGTCTATGTACAACATTCCCGGATATAATTCGTATAACTACTGCAGGACTGATAAGTCAGAAGGAGGTATTATATTGTAGGTATATAAGAAATAAATTTGAATTTAGACCAAAATCGTTCCAATCACTACATTTTGAAAATATAACAGGAAAGCTCATACTCCAGGACAAAACTAAAGTTAATATAAAAGCTATCTATAGACCTCCTAATTTCAGTAAATTTTCATTTTTAACGGAATCATCATCATATCTTGATACAATTAATAGTAAGGAAAATATTATCTTACTTGGAGATATAAATCTGAATTTGCTTAATGACCAAGATTATACCATAACTTCATATGAAAACTTACTTACTAACCATTATTTAACTAAATGCATCAATCTAGTAACTAGAGAAGCTGTATTAAATGGACAAATTACTCGTATGTGTATTGACCATATATTTGCCAAATTCAGAGGCAAGAAAATAACTGCTTGCGTCTGTGAAAATAATATCGCCAATCATTTTATCACTGCAATTATAAGATCTCATAAATGTCAGGTAGACTTTGCAAATAAGTATATTCAAATCATCTCACAAAAGGCTATTGATAGATATTTTTATGATACCTCTATATTGATAGAAATTTTTACGATACCTCTATATGAGAGAGTTTGGTTTTTACCCATGGCTGTTTCCAACAGCATTTATCTCGGGAATGCTGGGTATCTGCAGCCTTAGTTCCAGAAGAGATGTCGCATTACTGCTGATGGCTTATAATCTTCTAAATGGTTTTGTATCGGTACCAGATATTCTGGCTGAAATAGGATTCTATGTCCCGGATAATTTCACGCGAGGCCGCCAACACAGGCTTTTGATTCTTCCTAGGTGCAGAACTAACTTACCAATAGTGATGCCCCTGGGACGACTCACTAGGTTAATTAACTGCCTCGCAGGAAATGTGGATATATTCCACATTTCCTACAACGATTTTAAGCGTGAAATAACACTTATGTTTTAACGAAATGTATTACTTACTTTAACTGTAAATGTATTTATTATGTATCTTTTCTTACCGCTCTTGCAATGTATTGGTTTTATGCTGTTTTTGCAAATAAATAAATAAATATTTCAGAGATTATAACTGGAGTAAACTTATAGAGGAGAAGGATTGTATATTGTATTTCATTATATGAAAAAATAAAATCTTTATTAAGAGTAGTTCTAAAACGATAGTGCAAAAACCGAAAACACGACTTTATGCAATAAATGAATGGGTAAGCAGTGAATTATTATGTCATATAAATAAAAGGGATAAACTATATAAAAAATGGAAAAGTACACCAACAAACAAAAAATATGAAAAATAATACAAAAAAACACGAAACCTTGTCAATAAACTTATAAATAAAGATAAAACTAAATATAATAATAAATTTAAAAACTGTTTTAATGATACAAAAAAAACCTGGGACGAGATAAATAATATTTTAGAACGATTGTGATGAAACTATAACACGATACATGTTGAAAGATAGAACTGAGGATTCTGTGTCAAATGATTTTGTGAATTACTTCTCCGATAGCATCAGCAACATGTTACATAAATGCGTACTGGAAGAAATACCTCACAGTTTATATATACAAAGAGCTACTATAACTTTACTGATATTGAAAACATTGTTAAAAAAATGAAAAACTCTAAAAGCACAGGTATTGACAATATAAGAATGTTTGATTTAAAAAGAAATATAAAAACTCTTGGGCCAATAATTACTCATTTAATCAATATGATAATAAAGCAAGCAAAAATTCCACAAGAATTTAAATGTAGCATTTTATTTGTACTAGACCAATATTTAAAGGTGGAAAACACATTGAACTGGGAAATTATAGGTTTATTAGTATACTATGTACCAGCATTAGAAAATATTCTCGAAAAAATTTTATCAAATAAATTAAATAATTACATTGAAAAATTTGCTATCATAGATCCAAATCGATATAGCTTCCAAAGAAAAAAAATACTGAAAAACTACTGCAAGAGTTTTCCAATTACATAAATAATCAATTAAATAATAAATTACATGTTATTGTTTTATTTATCGATAACTCTAAAACTTTTGACACAATTCAAAAAATCTAGAAAAAATTGGAATAAGAGGAAATGTGTTAAATTTATTTAAAGATTATCTTAGAGATAGAAAAATATCTACCAAAATAAATAATACTTTTAGTAAAACAAAAAATGTATCTGCAGGAGTTCCACAAGGTTCCATATTGGGACCTACACTATATATAATTTATGTAACTATAATGAAAAAAAATTTCTCTTTTGTTCAACATTTTGTATTCACAGATGATACAGCATTGGTCATATCACATAAAGATTTAAAAACTGCAATTGAACTCATAAAAATTGACTTTAATCAACTTTGTAAATGGTCTCATGATGCAGGACTATTAATAAATGCCAAAAAACCAAAGTAATGCATATAAGATCACCTAATGCCAAATTCCAATTTAATCCTAATATTATTTATCATAATTTTAATTGCATCCATAAAAATATTCCAACTAATTGTAAATGTGAAAGTTTATAATTAGTTACGGAATATGTGTATCTTGGTGTTACCGTAGATTGATTTTTTAAATGGGACAAACATATTAAAAAAAACCTGTAAAAGACTTTCAGATCAATTGCTGGCAGAATGTTCACATTATTTTTTTTCTTATCAATTGAAACACTAAAAATAATTTATATGTCACTGGCAGAATCCATAATAAGATATGGATTAACAATATGAAGAAATACTTCTATAACAAATCTGAAACGAGTCCAAGTTGTACAAAACGCAATTGTAAAATTATTAGTCGTTCCTAATATTTTCAAACAGAGACATAATACACCATTACTGTTTCAGAGTGCTAAAATTTTGCCTGTTAAGGCAATACTATGGCACAAAATTATAATTCAGCATATATTTACCCAGCAGCATAAAGAGAAATTAGAACATAAATACAGCACTAGATTCACGCGCAACGACGGGTTAATAGTTCCGAAATTTAATAATAAGTACGGACAGAGAACGTTTGAATACAACATACTGAAAATATTTAATTTATTACCTGATACTCTAAAGCAGTGTTCCGCAAAGTGTGCTCCGCGGCACACTGGTGTGCCGTGGTCATTTGTAAGTGTGCCGCGAGTCCCGCGTCACTTCTCACAAAGTGCTCTGTAAATCGGTCTTTACTTTTCTGTGCGGCGCGGCGGCCGGAGGTGGCGTGAAAAAGTGCACTGATGACGAAGTCTCTGCCTGATGAATTGTTGTCTGTCTTACAAGAAGTCGTCAAAATTGTCAATTACATCAAGTCGCGACCGCTGAACTCTCGTCTGTTTAATGCATTGTGTCAGGAAATGGGAGCAGATCATCAGTCACTTCGGTTTCATACAGAAGTACGATGGCTTTCTCGCTGAAAAGTGCTTTCTTGGATTTACGAGCTGAAAAATGAGACCCAGACATTTCTAGAAACCCAGGGTTCAGACTTTGCTTCTCTATTTAAAAAAGAAGAATAGGTAGCAAAACTTGCATATCTGGCGGACATATTCGCTCAATTAAATGAGCTGAACAAAAAAATGCAAGGAAGAAATTGTAACTTTTTAACGTCTTCGGACAAAATTGAAAGCTTTCGCGCTAAGCTGGTGCTATGGATCAGCCACGCTACCAATGGTAGTAACGAAATGTTTCCAAATGTCATGGCTGCCGATTCAGAAAAAAAAGTGCAGGCTTTGATAGTGAAACACTTGGAGCTGTTAGCAGAAAAAATGAGCTCATATTTTCCTAAGTGTGACCTGCAACCTATGGACTGGGTAAGAAATCCATTTTCGGAAAGCATTTCCCTTGGACATTTACCAATAAACGAGCAGGAAGAATTCATGGAGCTTAAAACTGAGAGTTAGCACATTTTTGGCTCCACGTAAAAAATGAGCATCCACTGCTGTCAAAGCGAGCTAGTGCAATTCTATTACCATTTGCCACGACCTATTTATGCGAATTGGGGTTTTCAACTCTCACTACGATAAAGTCAAAAAAAAGAGAACGCCTGAGGACGATCGACGAAGAGATGCGAGCAGCGTTATCAACGATTGTTCCAAATTTTGATCGTCTGTGTTCAGTTAAACAGGCTCACATTTCGCATTAAACATCTTTTCATGTTATATTGATTTTAATAATAAATATTAATAAAATATTGTTTTTGGTAAATTTTGGTTCGGAGTGGCCACGCTTAATACGAATAATTTTTAGAAAAAACTTTAGATATGCCGTAATTACTATAAAAGGAAACTTTTTGGTTTGGTGGCGGCGGAAAAAGATGCATTTTAATTATCAATTGCGTAAAATTAAAATTCACTTCTCGAACCGATTCGGTGACAGTTCGCGGTCATTCTGTCACTGTTATGTGATAAATATCAATCATAATTACACAAACCCGGCTAGACAAACCCTGCTTTGCCAAACAAACTATTCAAAACCTGGGATGTTTTTTTAAATTATGATGACATGCAGCTTTCGTAGTTTTACCTCAAAGTTCGCCGTTATTCGTAATAAGCCTAGCCAATCCTATCCAAAATTTACCTTGTTTTTTTTTCTTTGGTGTACCGTTAAAATTTCTTGATTAGTTAGGTGTACCGTGAACATAAAAAGTTTGCGGAACACTGCTCTAAAGCAATGTAATTCTTTGAATAAGGTTAAATATATGCTGAAAAATTGGCTGAATCTGAAAATCTGAAAAAAAAAATTATATTTAGATTGATTTGTATGAATAATGTTGAATTTGTAGATATAAGATGTAAAATTATAACATTGAAAATTTATATGTAACTTAATTATAAGCACCTGCTGACAAGCCAATTCAATTGGCTTATCAGGACTTGTTTGTGATTTGTAATAACTATTCTTACAATAATAAATAATAAAATATAAAAATATAATAAAACCTACTTAATTTGTGTTACTTTTAGGTGGGGTGGACAATTGGGGTGTGTTATGAAGCCAAAGGTGGTGGGGAAGGGAAGGATATGAGGCCGAGGAAGGTGGGGACGTTCGTGTCTATTCAGATCTAGTCACCAAACATGGCTAAGGACATTTCAAGCAACGTTTCAATGCTGAATGGTGGTCTAAGACCACCTCAACTCTCAACTCAATCTTTCAACATTTCAAGATATAAAATAAAGATAAATTTATGATTTAAAGGATAAATTGTTCATTTTTGGTTGTTTTCAGAATTCCTCTGCAAAGCTGAGTTTCTGAGCGTGGATCCATACATGAGGCCTTATATGAATAGCCACCCAGTAGGCTCTGATATGATCGGGTCTCAGGTTGCGAGGTGAGTCTTGGACACCATTTGCACAAACATTGCTTCATCATACAAGTGCATGTGTACATTCATGCTCCCATTTTGCATGTTTGTGCAAACATTTCATTCAATGTTTGTACAAACAAAGGCTCAGCTTAATCAATATATTAATGGTGCATTTTCACCGGTTCTATTCTATTAGAATCTATTGTCAATTTATAGAACGAAAGTTGAAGTCGATTCAACTTTGGGTTTTTATTTCCATAGAAAAACCTATTCTCACTGATTTATTTCATAGATTCTATGGAATAGAAGATAGAATAGATCATGTGTGACCCCAGCTTAAGCTCTGTTAACCTTAACCTCTAAGAGAGTGAGATCTTATCAGAAAAAAATGTTCAAAAGAGTGAGATGTACAATATTACCATTGACCCATTAAGGTTAGCCTGTAAATTTTCGCCAATTCTCTTTTACTTCAGGTTTGTTCTATTATTTTGATAAATTATACATATTATTTTCTTTTAACAGAATCGTCGAGAGCAGAAATAAAGATTACCCCGTTGGACGGCTGGTGGTGTCATACTACGGCTGGAGGGATTACACCATCGACGGTGGCAAGAACTTCGACAAACCCACACTCCTCTCCCCCACTTACCTCCTTCCCGACCTGGAGGACCTCTCCTCTTCCCTCGGTCTTGGTGTCCTCGGTATGCCAGGGTAAGATAATATACCCAGCCTATTGATAAAATACAATAACACTCTTGTGGAGATATGTCTGGTAATCTTATATTATCGTGAAAACAAGCTTACGGGTCCGAGTGGTTAACAACTTTGTATTACATTTGTTATTTGTAGAAACACCGCCTACTTTGGCCTCTTAGAGCTTTGCCAGCCGAAGGAAGGAGAGACTGTGGTGGTAACAGGAGCCGCGGGGGCCGTTGGTTCTCATGTTGGTCAGATTGCCAAAATCAAAGGTTCGTCACTATTACAGAAATAACCTGAAACCAAAATGTTATAACCCGTGACCCAATTTGACAATCAATTATTACAGCCTGATTTATTAAACAAAATTTAATGGTAAAAAATGAGACTGAGATGAGCAGAGCAAGTTTTTAAAAATAAAAATTAAATTAATTACAAAAAAAATGTACTATACATATAAAAAAAAACTCTTCAACGCATAAAAGTAATATTATATCTTGTATTGAAAAGTGTGGTTCCTCAAAAATAAAAGTCCTTACTAGTTTCGGGTGTTGCCCGGTCTTTCTGCAATTTTAGAAATTCCGATATGTAAAAAATAGATAGTTACAGATCACAGATTTGCCACTGAAATTTTTTTTTTTTTTTAAAAGAAAGACAAACATTCCCGGGTTATGAATAACAAAACAATGTTTTAAAATCTCCTACTACCACCACAGAAAGCCGAAAATGTTGCTTGTGCTGTGATGGAGGACTTAGCCAGCCGAGGAATCGAACATGCGATGCCCGGGTGGGACCCAAGCACTATGCCCACTCAACCACTGGCCATTGTTTGGTACTTTGCAGTCCAGATAGTATCTAGATTTAGGTCATTGTTTGCATATTACAGTGAAACCCTCTTAAGAAGTTCTCTCTTAAGACGTTTCGTGGCTTAAGAAGTTTGGTTTTTTCGGTCCCTCGGCCCAAAATTGACCCAATTTTTCCCACTTATAAGGTTTTCCTGCTTAAGAAGTTTGTTTTTTCCGGTCCCTTGGAAAACTTCTTAAGAGGGTTTCACCATGTATTAGTTCTCTCAAGAAGCTGATCATAATGTAATGAAGCAATTGCACATGTGAACGATTATAAAAAATGGTTGTGCATCACGTCTCCTAACTTGTGGGCGTGACTTTCCAACCATTCTCTCTCTATCTCCTTCCGCTCAAAAGGGGTCTTAAGGATTCTGATTTGTGTGAATGTGGCCACATAAAAACTATAGTCGTGACTCTATTCCAACCTCTCTCAATCTCCTTCCGCTCCATAATTCCTTCAGTCTTACAAAACACCCAAATTGAGTATGCCATTATCACTGAGTGTATACTTATGACCAGTACCGGATTATCCCTAAGGCAGAGTAGGCAACTGCCTAGGGGCCCCGCATCGGCAAGGGGCCCCGCGCCCTGAGATTTTTTTATTTTTTTTTACATTAAGAGGCCGCTATCCGAATTTCTACCGATTTCTTGCAAACCTCCCTTAAACATTTGCGGCCTAAAAAACCCCGTGAAAATTTTATTCAATTGACAAACGGCCGCAGATGTGAAAACATTACTAATTAAAAAATTGTTCCTGGAAAAAATACAGACCGTTTGCACAGCCTGGAAGGGTAGTTTATATCTGTTTTAGTGATGATGTTTAAGTTTTTAAGCTCGTAAAAAATATATGTTATTTTTGAAGATAATATCTATACATTCTCCACACCGAAACGAAAATTATATGAAATTCCCTCAATAGAAAAAATTCGCACAGTATGCTCCAATTTTTTTTTATTTTCATGTCTGTTTCCGTTATTTTACAAGTTATATGTATGAAAAAATTCACAGTGTTTCATTAAATACTGTTTTAGACAGCCCCCAAGAGATTTTTGCTCTATTTTAAACGAGTCGTGTTTTATTAATTACGCATGCTGTGAACATTTCTAATTGGAGTGTTAATATCAGCTCATATTCCAACGTAATAATATTAATGCAATAATTTGT
This sequence comes from Limnephilus lunatus, assembly GCA_917563855.2. Lineage (NCBI taxonomy): Eukaryota > Metazoa > Arthropoda > Insecta > Trichoptera > Limnephilidae > Limnephilus > Limnephilus lunatus. Next base: position 6,390,326 of record OU830599.1, read on the forward strand.
TAACACTTTGTAAATGTTTCAAACAATAAATAAATAAATAAATAAATTAAAGATTTTCGCAATTTTTGCATCGATTTTGGCGCTGTAAATGTTAGCGCTCTCCTCTAACATTCGTAATTTCGTATCTCTCCATCTTCTTCTTTTTGGGGCCGGCAACGGAGCATTAACTCCACACAGGAGCCCCTGAGGAAAAAAAATACCCTCAGGGCCTATGTCATCTAAGATGCTGTGTGGAGGGAATTTTTAAGTCAACATAACTGCAACTGAATCCTGGCGTGTCAAATAAATGTTATTCAATCAATTAGTGTTATTCAAAATTTACTCATTTAAAATAATATAGGTAAAGTATATTTGCGGCACGTTCCAGAGTGGAAGATACTCTCAGTATCGCCCTAGTGTAAGACCACCACTCAGAATTGAAACGTTGCGTGAAATGGCTTTAGCAGCACCACTATCTTCAGCCTCAAAACATACCCCAATTGGGGATGCCATAGTCTCACTGGCTCCAGACGGGGAGACAGGAGCAGTTGGGACTCTAGTGCGGTATTCATCTAAAAAAAAATAAAAAAATTTGGAAAAAAAATAACATTAATTATGAATAAAAATGCGTTGTGGTAGAATTTTTTTTTTGAAGTTAGAAAAAGGTAGGTAGGGGCCCCGAGACGTGCATTGCCTAGGGGCCCCGACAAGCTTAATCCGGCCCTGCTTATGACGCTTCAATGGGGTCTTTAGGATTCTGAATTGTGTGAATGTGAAATAAAACAGAATGTGTCATTGAAGAATATCTAGTCCACTAGTTTCTTTGAGACATATCTGTGCTGAATCAGATGATTCCTGATGCAGCTGACTGGATGAATAACCTCAGCTTCCCATTATGACCTCCACTAGCTTTCCTCTAACATTTGAAGAAGAAGAACTGGCACTGGGCCATTGGGACTGCAAATGAATTAATTCTGTATGTTTTATAATATTTGTTTGTCTGATAAAGGTTGCAAAGTCATCGGATTTGCCGGCTCTGATGCCAAATGCAAATGGCTGAAGGAAGAGCTGGGTTTCGATCATGCCTTCAATTACAAGACAGTAGATGCCACTGCAGCACTGAAGGAGGCTGCCCCCAACGGTGTAGACTGCTACTTTGACAATGTAAGCATTTTTCTTTTTAAATGCAAAATAAACTGTAAACCCTAATATATATATATAGTACATATACAAGGTGCAGCAAAAAAGACAGTGCAGTTTTGAAAGGCCGGTACATCCCGTGTGGTGGGGATAGGAACCTGGGAGTGGTCTCATTGTATCGGGAGGGTCGTGCCGTTTTCAGTCGTTGCCATGGTTCAGTTCGGACAACACTGGGGCCTTGCCGTCCGCACGCATCTTGAAAATGGCCGAAAATGGCGAAGTGACGAGGCCCACTTCCATCTCTGTGGAGCTGTGAATAAACAAAATTTTCAGTACTGGGCTAAAAATAACCCAAGGCAACTTCATGAGCGACCTCTTTACTCCCCAAAAGTGACCGTGTGGTGTGCGATTTCTGAATTTGGGGTGATTGGGCCGTATTTTTTCGAGGTGAATGGACAAACCGTGACTGTCAACGTTATGTTTCCATGTTGGAAAAAATTTTTGAACCTCAGTTGGAAGAACTAACGAAGGAAACAGATCTGGGAGACATCTGGTTTTAACAGGACGGTGCTACGGCCCATACTGCTCGAGTGTCAATGACAAAACTGTGACAGATGTTCCCTGCACGCCTCGTCTCTCTGAGGGGTTAGGTGGGATGGCCCGTGCGCTCACCTGATTTAAGCATTTACGAATTCTTCCTGTGGAGCTATCTGAAGGAAAAAAGTTTTTAAACATCGGCCTCATACCTTAGAAGAACTCAAGGATTGAATTCGGGGGGAAATCGCCGCTATGCCCATCGGAGATGTGCCAAAATGCAGCCGAAAACTTCAGAAATCGCCTTCATAAATGTATCGCTGGTGGGGGCCATCATCTTTCTTATGTCATCTTCAATAATTGATGCATAAAACGGGATGATGTACCGTATAAAATAAAATTAACCCCAATTCTATATGTTGCGCCATTTTTTTTTAATAGCCCTTCAAAGCTGCACTGGCTGTTTTGCCGTACCCTGTATATAGTTAACTTGTAATAAAATGGGAGTAAGAGTAGATTAACTGCTGTGATTTTTGTGACAGCTGCATTTATCAGAAAGAGAAGTTACAACAGAGCCCTCAGTCATAAGATAAAAGCACAAGTTTTTCAAGAGTAATAAATTAACTTCCACGTTCAAATGCTCCATTGAACACAAGAACACACATGTAATTATATAGTATCAAAAAATTTATATTCCATGTAGAAATCCATAAACATTTATGAAATTTCAAAAACCGATTTACGAAAATTTTAAATTATTTTTAAGAGTTTTCAGAAACTCATTGGATGACAGCACCTATTGTATTTAATAAATGAACCATGATTATAGGTTGGAGGACAGTTGAGTTCTATAATCCTCAACAAGATGAACCGCTTTGGAAGAATTTCAGTTTGCGGTTCCATCTCTTCCTACAATGAAGATCCCTCTAAACTACCTCAAGGTAAGAATTTATTATATCCAATTAATTTTTATAACTCGACCTTGATAACCAATGTGTACATATTGGTTATTAAAGTATTATTTTGCATTTAGCCATCTATCAATAAGTCATTCATGTGTAAAGGCTTCATGCAGTTCACACACCAATCAACGCTTCTGACTCTCCTGAACCAATGCTTCATATGTGACCTACGAACTATGTGAACTATATGTGTGCTACTCTGAATAGTTCAAATCCCGTGACGCAAGATATTCTATGTTTTACCCAAATATCCAACAAACTCTGTAAACATGTTTTTTTTTTCAGTTGCAATCCTGCAGCCCACCTTTGTTTTCAACGAGCTGAAGATGGAAGGCTTCATCGTCAGCCGCTGGAATTCCCGCTGGACTGAGGGAATCAACCAGAACCTCGAGTGGATCAAGGGGGGAAGACTTAAGTACAGGGAAACCATCACCAATGGATTCGAAAATATGTACGAAGCTTTTGTCGGCATGCTTCGTGGAGAGAACACCGGAAAGGCCATCATCAAGGCATAAATCTTCTGTATAAAGCAACATATTAACAGTGAAACTACTTTATTTTTGTTAAAGGGTGTATCTAAGTACTAAATGCAATGAAAATATAAATTAAACATTGATGGTCTGTCAATTTAATAGGTGCCTATCCATTTATTTGATTAAATGACAACTAATCAACATTGTCCTGCTTAATATATTTTATTTTATAGTTACATAATATAATATCTATTGATCAATCCCTAATGTGCCAAAAATTCCACTGTGGAATTCTGACGTTTGTACCCATAGTGTGCCGACAATCCACTGTGGATTCTGACGTTTGTACCCCTAGTGTGCCGACAAATCGACTGTGGATTTTTGGGGCCTGTACCAGTAGTGTGCCGACAAAACCACTGTGGATTCTGACATTTGTACCCGTAGTGTGCCGAGAAATCCACCGTGGACTCGCTAGTAGTTCAGTTTTATTGTATTATGTAATATAATGACATATTAAAAAAAAAATAATTCGCCGACAATTAATATTTCCAATTTTCAAAGCCATAGTATTTATTTACATGAAATCCGCATAAAATTTAGTTTTTTATCGTGACGATTGTTTATAAAAAAGACCAAGAATACTTTTGTATCTCTAAAATATTATATATTTTTTTATAACATTCTCTGAACAGCTCCTGGAGAAAATACATTAGACAGATATATTGTTAGGTACATAAAAGCATTACAAACAAGGTGTTTGCACCCTTCTATACACACCATATGTATGGTCTCGGTGTGTGGCATCTCCAGTACTTGCGCATTAACAATTGGGCATTGGTCAGATTGCCAGCACTGGAATATTTTGCAGTGAACTGTTGTCAAACCTGCAGGCAAATCTGGAGAATTGGTAGAGTTCAAAATGAAGCTTTCATTAGGATTGGTTTATTTATGCTTTCATTCTTTCCTCTAAGAGGTCCTCTGGACTGAGATATGACGGATCGATTTAAAATCGCTATGATTGTGATCATACATCTTGGAACTGACTCTTACCATCTTTGAAGCTGACTGGAGGTCATCCTGGGAGGATAATTGGCGTCTGAAGACATCAACCTGTCCTGCTTCTGGACGGCTCTTTTGGCTGTTAGCCAATGTACTGCAGACCTTCCATTCTCACGATGTGAGATTCTTTTTCAAATCAAGTTTTCGAAAAAGCCATGCTTCAGCTATTTATTTATTTATTTATTTATTATTTAAACGCCCGTACATAGGGCTATTACATACATAATACAGGTGTATCGAAAATTTACAAACATTACATATATATATAGAATAACATACAGTACATACATACGATGTATATTAGTACAACAAATATTTATCATTTTACAAACATATCAGTTACATAAATAACTAGTTATTTTTGCTTTGATGCAAGATGATGAGGTTTTGAAAATATCGAAAAGGTCTGTATACGTATTGGCAGTTCGGTGAAAACGCACTAACGGTGAATGATAGGAATAGTTAGTGCTATGATTGTCACTGTGGAAAAGGTGGTGGAGTCGAGTTGATTTAACAGGGACACGAATATTTATAACACTTAACATTTGAGGGCAGTCTATGAGATTGTTCAGTAATTTAAAAAGTATAAGAATGTCATTAATAGTACGCCGGGTAGAAAGTAGTGGTAGGTTCAGATCAGACATTAATGCATTGTAGCGTATTTCAATTACAGGCTGTCTCAATTTGAATTGAACGTATCGAAGAAATTTTCTTTGTGCTCTCTCCAAACGGTGTAAGTTACAGGTATAAATTGGTGACCATACAGGAGATGCATATTCCAGCTGCGATCTTACAAGAGAGCAGTAAAGTAGCTTAATTGACTCAATGTTTTGAAAAGTCCTTGTGTTACGTATTACAAAACCTAGAATTTGCATGGCCTTATTGGAAATTGTTTCACAGTGACGATCAAATGTAAGTTTCCGGTCAAAAATAACACCAAGGTCTTTGATAAATGGTACTAATGCAATTTCATTATTGTTAATTAAATACGATGTAGATATTGGAATCCGTGAGCGGTAAAAACACATGTGGAAACATTTTTTTACGTTTAGGAATAATTTATTTATTTCACACCAGCTAGCAAGTCTGTCTAAATTTTGCTGAAGGATAAGTGCATCATTTAAAGATTTTATGATCTTAAAAAGCTTTAGGTCATCTGCGAATAGAATGAATTTGACATCATCGAAACATAAAGATAGATCATTTATAAATAAAATGAATAGAAGTGGGCCCAGATGAGAGCCTTGAGGAACTCCCGAAGTTACTTTAAATTTATACGAAAATTTATTATTTAATTTTACCATGAGTTCACGGTTACAGAGGTAACTATTCAACCATTTTAGGAATGATCCATGTATACCAAGGGCTTGCAGTTTCGCGAGAAGGATATCAATATTTACTTTATCAAAGGCTTTTGAAAAGTCAGTATATATTGAATCTACTTGTGCACGAGACGTGAAAGCTTCATAGATATAGTGTTCATATAATAGAAGATTGGTTGTGGTTGACCGACCGGTTACAAAACCATGCTGTTCTGGAGTAATAATATGCCTAAACTTAACAGCAATCTTATCTAAGACAATACTTTCAAACATTTTCGGGATGGTAGACAGTATGCAAATTGGTCTATAATTTAGAACACAATTTTTTTCACCTGATTTAAATACAGGTGTCAAGTGATTAAGTTTCCAAGGACCAGGAAATATTCCAGTTCGGAGTGACAGATTAAATATGTGTTGAAGAGGAGCTGCTATAAACTGAGAGCATTCCTTTATGAATACCGGTGGAATTTTGTCAGAACCTGACCCCTTATTACAATCTAGAGATCTGATCTTTTTATTAACATCATCCAGGGAAATGTGGCATGTTGATATATCAGTTACATTGGTGTATTTAAATTCAGGTAAAGTCACTATATCGAACGTGGAATCTACCAATAAACAGCTTTATATGGCCGCCCTAGAAGGAATGGTAACATCTTCAAGACGCCATACCTATTTACGGTCCTCCCACTCTACAAACACCGTTATGTGATGATTGGCGCGTGGACAATGATGGCGTCTTCAAGATACCACGGGTATATACGCCATAACCCCCACTCCGACCATCCTAGGCCAACCGCAAGGACGTATGTTGACCCCACCCCCTCCCAGTACTTCGCTCTACAACGGCCAGCCAATGACGAAGCTTGTTTCGAAATGGAAGCCATCGGTTGCGTAACAGCCGTAAAAGGACATATTTTTATGTAAGATTAATATTGAATTTACGCAATGTTTGCTAAAGTTATTTCAAATAAAAGTATATAGATTAAAAGGCTGGACTTGCGTCCATACTGTTAAGATAAAATTAAATATGTTAATGTTTCCATTAAATAGATATAAGGGTTTTTTCATACTGATATCGGGCTAAAAACCCCACTTGTTAACATTGTACAATTTTTACTGAATTTAATAAAACTGCTAGAATGAAGTGGTTTACATGAGATAGAGCGGCAAAGAGAGTAGTTTTGCTTATATAATTCAATTTTATCATTCCATTCTTGTATAAGGATGGAAAAAACTGCAAAGAAATGCAGCAACGTTCAAGGAATACTCTTATCAAATGCGAACCACTATTGGGCACGGCCCCGCGGCAGCGTATATATAGAGCGTCAAGCTCTGTTCAAATCAGTCACATTCGAACCTTTATCGTCGCGTCAACTCTCACCGTCTCTATCTTCTTGTACCGCTTCTTCCTGCCTGCACTCTACAATTGTCTTTGACTTCCGACCTTGCACTTCCTTGGACAGCTGAATTCTCTCTCCTCGGATACTCACAGCAACCGGACCAGGCCCTGAGCGTGCAAAGCAGCCCGCCGACTAGAAAACCAGCACCCGTATTTTACAGTCAATATAAGAGGACATAAGTCCTATATATTGTGGTCCTTCGAGCCGGATGTTCTAGTCTCCAGTTGCCAAGATGACACCAATTCTACGCTCCGGGAAGAGTACATTGGAGGAAACCGGACAGGATGCTGCCAGTACCGAGCCCCCCGCTGGCCCCTCTGCAATCCCGCCGTCTGCAAATGTGGCCCCTGCGCATGATCACTCTCCGGTACAGACGCTCAGCCATGACTCATCATCAGACAGCGAGGCTTTAAATGCAGATTTACTAAAGCAACTGCAGCGAGAATTGAGAGCAGAGAGGCGTCGCAACCGGAAATTACAAGATGCCCTCATCGCTTCAATGGAAGTTCCTGTGACCAAACAAGCGCTTACCGTGGGACCTGACACCCCCTCGGAGAAAGCGACTACACAACAAGCCGCCATGCAAGGCGCCGCGCAACAAGGCAGTGAGCAAGGCCCCCTACAAGGTGCCACGCACAGCGTAGAGTACCGGTCTTCAGCATCTAACGTCACGATGCAAGGCCAAACACCCCCTCTGCAGCTGCAGCAGCCTGCCATTAACATGAACACAGAGTATTCACGTGCATCATTCGGACAACAGCCGGCACAAACCTCAGCTCAAGGGGCCCTACACATCCCCGCAGCCTCCAACCAGCCGGGTTCTACACAAATGCAGTTCGGCCATACCACAGCAAACAACACATACGCGACATTCCCGAGTCACCTTACGGAGGATGACACGGCGCGTCACACTCAAGATTGGGTGAATAATGGAGCGGGACAATCGGCCCCAGCAAATCCGTTCACACAGTTTGCAGCATTCATGACGGAGGCCTTTCGCGCCTCACAAAACGGTGCAACCCCACGGCAGCAACCCGAAGAGGAAAATCGTCTAGCGTCTCTCATTGCACGCCAATCAAGTGCTAAGGACCTGCCACCATACTATGGAGACGCCGTGGAATGGCCAGCATGGCGCGCTCAATTCTATCAATCAACATCTACATGTGGGATGACGCAATCTGAAAACTTAATGCGCCTTCAGAGAGCTTTGAAAGGCAAGGCGCGCGAAGCAGTGAGCCCACTACTTATGGACCCGACTCAAGTATCGGAAATAATGGACGTTTTGGAACATCGATTCGGGGGTGCCCACACAATCGCAACCCTGATGTTTGAGAAAATAAAAAAGTTACCGCGGCTTCCTGAAGACGCATCAAACGAAGCGTTAATTGAATTCTCGGGTACTGTGCAAAATGTAGTGGCCTCGCTCGGCAGTTTAAAATATGACTATCTCTCTAACCCCGCGCTACTAAGTGAAATAGCATCGAAAATGCCCCTTGTGTTAAGAGTGTTGTGGTTGGACAAAATTGCAGATCAAATTACAAGTGCAACTATTCAACAGTTAGCAGCCTTCCTAAAGAGGATCACAAACGCTGTACCACGATCAGGACTTGTTGATAATTTTCGGCCCCCAGTAAAGCCACGACGGAAGCAAGTGTTTGCACAAAGTGATTTAAAAATCGAAAAGTGCGCACAGTGTGCAAACTCGCACAAGATACGGGAATGTCCGGTGTTTTTAGAGAAAAGTGTTCCCGATCGCTGGGAAAAGGTGAAAAGCGCCCGTCTGTGTCACAAATGCTTAGACGTAAGTCACCATACACGGGCGTGTAAATATCGCGTATGGTGCGGAGTGGGTTCGTGTCGACTCCCCCACCACAAACTATTACACGATCCGTCGCGTGTGAATTCACAGGTTACTGCCGGTACGTCGCGCGGAAATAATGACAGTCAAACCGTGACAAATACTACGTGGTGCGGACACGAATCAGTGTTGTTAAAAGTGATACCGGTAACCATATGTGGCCCAGACGGGCAAGTGTCAGTTCATGCCCTACTTGACGAGGGATCAACGGTGACTCTGCTGGACACAGAAATTGCTGACAAAGTGGGGGCAAGAGGACCGACTCGTGGTCTCCGTATTCACGGTGCAGGTGGAATGTGTGCATCAGATAAAACGTCCCAGCGAGTTAAACTTTCAGTACGAGGAGACGGTGAGGAATATATCATTATAGCGAATACAGTGCGTAATCTAGACCTACCACGACAAACCATAGCCGGTCGGCGCCAAGTAAAACCACAAATATTGTTGGGACAAGACAATGCTCATGTTATTGTATCGAGAGAGGTCCGTGAAGACACAGAGAAACGGATTCTGTCCCGCACTGCACTCGGATGGATCACACATGGAGGCATTCATCCTACGGAGCACATAACTCTCAACATAATTGGCGAGATAGAGAGGGGAGACCAACAGCTCCCAGACCTCTTGAAACAAAATTTCGCTATCAACTCACTTGGAGTGACGTCAGCGGCACGCATAGATGTCGCCACACAACGGGCAAAGGCCCTAATGAAAAACACTACCCGGCCGTATGACACCGGACGGTGGGAAACTGGCCTTCTGTGGAAAGCAGATAATACACGCATGCCGGACAACAAAAAGTGCGCATTAAAACGCCTGTACTCATTAGAAAGAAAATTGGGGAAAGACGAAGCATTGGTAGCGGCATACGAAGTGAAAATAAGTTCACTAATTGAACGCGGGTATGCGCGAAAATTAAATAGTCAAGAGGCAGCCATTCCTAAGCCACGAAAATGGTACCTACCACATCTTGCAGTAATAAATCCCAATAAACCGGGCAAGCTAAGAGTGGTGTTCAACGCAGCAAGCCGATTGTTGACAGGGCCCGATCTCCTTCCCTCGCTATTGGGAAACATTTTGCGCTTCCGCGAAGGAAAAATTGCATTTGCAGCGGATATCGCTAAAATGTTTCTGCAGATAAAAATTAAAAGTGAGGACCAGTCATCTCACTTATTTATGTGGAGAACAACGCAACAAGAGGAGCCAAGGACATACATGCTCACATCAATGATGTTTGGAGCTACTTGTTCACCGAGCAGTGCGCAATTCGTGTGTAATAAGGTAGCAGAGAAATATAATGAACAATATACAGCCGCAGCGACAGCCACCCAGGAAAAATTCTATATGCATAATTACCTATATGCAGTGGACACATTAGATGAAGCCGCCAAGATGATACAGGAGGTGAGCACCATCCTCGCAAGCGGGGGTTTCCAGCTCACAAATTGGAATTCAAATTATCCTGTCGCCATTGCAAAAGTACCGTTAGAAAAGCGGGCGAAATCGGCCATACCGATTAGTAGCGGGGATCATGAAAATGAGCGCATACTAAGCCTCATACGGGACCCCACCGGCGACCACTTTATCTACAGCTTCCGGGAGGCGGCGACAGCAGAGATAATTCCCCACCCAACAAAAAGACAATTATTAAGCATTGTAATGAAGATTTTTGATCCCGTGGGCTTTGTATCCTGTCTAAAACTTCGATCAAAAATACTTCTCCAAGCAGCGTGGAGATCCAATATTGGCTGGGATGAAAGAATAAAAACAGAACATTTAAATAAATGGTCAGATTGGCTACAACTTCTACGTCAGAGCTGCGTGATCATACCCCGGAGATGTCTCAGCAATAAAAACGGCATTTTTCAACTTCACATATTTTGTGATGCATCGGAGTCTGCATGTTGCGCAATTGTGTATTTAACGGAAAAATCACAGGAACGCACTCACTCAACCTTCCTGGCAAGTAAATGTAAAGTCACACCATTGAAACCCCTGTCTATTCCGCATCTGGAGCTACAAGCAGCCCTAATGTCTGCACGACTGGCAGCCACCATAAAAAATGAGAGCCAACTACAAATAAGGCGAACCACATATTGGACGGACTCAAAAATCGTTCTATGTTGGCTGAGGACAGACCCGAGAGCTCATTCCGCCTTTATGGCCAACCACCTAGGAGAAATAGATGAGTTTACCGAGATCATCAATTGGAGATGGGTGCCTACAAAATTAAACCCTGCGGGTATAGGTACACGAGATATCAAGCCACCCGACCTCACACCCACTAGCCGGTGGTTCTGCGGTCCGACCTTTATTACCCAACCGGAAGCAGCATGGCCCCGTGAGAAGGAGCCAGTCATCCACCCCGATAACCAGGCTCTGGAGGTAAGGCCTGAATACTTCGGCCTCACAACAACAATGGGAGACGGATTACCTCTCATTGAACTATTTTCATCGTGGCATCGACTCATCCGCATGGGTTCTCCGATACAAAAACGATGTCGGCCGAGCTCAAAAACATCATCAGAAGAAGCTCCTCCCCGCAGCCTAGAAGGAATACATCGCACATACACCGTCGGACAAAATGATCCTGTCACGTTCTAAGAAGTTAGGTACAGCCGACACTGCACGAGGGGGAGAATATATCGAACGTGGAATCTACCAATAAACAGCTTTATATGGCCGCCCTAGAAGGAATGGTAACATCTTCAAGACGCCATACCTATTTACGGTCCTCCCACTCTACAAACACCGTTATGTGATGATTGGCGCGTGGACAATGATGGCGTCTTCAAGATACCACGGGTATATACGCCATAACCCCCACTCCGACCATCCTAGGCCAACCGCAAGGACGTATGTTGACCCCACCCCCTCCCAGTACTTCGCTCTACAACGGCCAGCCAATGACGAAGCTTGTTTCGAAATGGAAGCCATCGGTTGCGTAACAGCCGTAAAAGGACATATTTTTATGTAAGATTAATATTGAATTTACGCAATGTTTGCTAAAGTTATTTCAAATAAAAGTATATAGATTAAAAGGCTGGACTTGCGTCCATACTGTTAAGATAAAATTAAATATGTTAATGTTTCCATTAAATAGATATAAGGGTTTTTTCATACTGATATCGGGCTAAAAACCCCACTTGTTAACATTGTACAATTTTTACTGAATTTAATAAAACTGCTAGAATGAAGTGGTTTACATGAGATAGAGCGGCAAAGAGAGTAGTTTTGCTTATATAATTCAATTTTATCATTCCATTCTTGTATAAGGATGGAAAAAACTGCAAAGAAATGCAGCAACGTTCAAGGAATACTCTTATCAAATGCGAACCACTATTGGGCACGGCCCCGCGGCAGCGTATATATAGAGCGTCAAGCTCTGTTCAAATCAGTCACATTCGAACCTTTATCGTCGCGTCAACTCTCACCGTCTCTATCTTCTTGTACCGCTTCTTCCTGCCTGCACTCTACAATTGTCTTTGACTTCCGACCTTGCACTTCCTTGGACAGCTGAATTCTCTCTCCTCGGATACTCACAGCAACCGGACCAGGCCCTGAGCGTGCAAAGCAGCCCGCCGACTAGAAAACCAGCACCCGTATTTTACAGTCAATATAAGAGGACATAAGTCCTATATAGTCACATTATCATTATTGTGTTCATAAACACTTGAGAAATAATCAGCAAAGAGATCAACTATTTCTTGATCATTGTCAGCATGTTTGCGCCCTGAATACATTGATCTAGGACAGCCGTTATTGTCTTTAAGAGACTTCACATAATTCCAGAAATGTTTTGGATTTGACTTGATAGTCTGCTCTACATCCGTAATATAATCTGAATAGCATTTCTTAGATAGACTTTTACATTTATTTCGTAAATCAGAAAAAATTTTATAGCAGTCAATAGAGTTATTGGATTTATAGTTAATGTGAGCTATTTTTTTACATTGAATGAGTTTTTTTAGTTCAGTACTAACCCATTTTGGGTAACAATCGTTTCGTTTTACAATAGATGTTGGGATGCAATTTTCAATGGTATTATAAAGGATTGAATTAAACACATTTGTTGCTTCTTCTACATTTGTTGACATAAAAATGGGGGACCAATTGAGTGAAGACAGATATAATCGCACTTGTTTATAATCAGCTTTCTTGTAGTTTAGTGCGTGAATAGGAGATTGGGGGGTAAGGAGTTCAATGGGGGCCAAATAAATGATCGCTTGTAATGGGGGATGATGAGAGTCAATGGATACTATTGATTCTTGCGATTCGCTGACATTACTATTATTAATGTTTGATATGACAAGATCAAGAATTCTATCATTTATATTTTTAACATGATTTAATTGTTTAAGATTGATAAAGTTAATGGTATCAATGATTAATTGGGCTTTGGCAGAAATGGGATTTGAAGATTCAGTGGGTTGTGCCCAGTTTACATTTGGAAGATTAAAATCCCCAAAAATTATCAATTTTGCATCAGGATATTTCAATTTCAATGATTCAATTTCATCACAATGTTTACAATACACATCAACACTAGCTTGGGGGGGGGGATGTATGCACACACAATAATTATTTTTGTCGTTTTTAGTTTCGCTAATATAGCTATTTGTTCAATGTTTTTATTTTTTAGTTTTAATAGTTTTGAATGGAACAACTTTCTGATCGATATTAAAACCCCTCCGCCAGTAATATTTTCACGATCCAGCCGGTAAATATCGTAGTTGGTGAAGCCTAATTCAGGGGAAGATATTTTTTCATGAAGCCAGGTTTCTGTTAGGCAGTACACATCGTTGTTTAACGTTGGAATATTACATCTTAGGGTGTTGAGCTTGGTGCGTAAACCTCTAACATTTTGGTAGTAGAATGTTAGTTTTGTGGGAAGTTTTTTGAATGAGCCTTAATGATTTTGGGTATACCATTAATATGTTTGATTAGTATATCTGTTTCTCCTTTTTTCTTTCGCTCCTCCATTTTGTTCCACAAATCTGTTAATTGCTGTCTTTGCTGGAGCGTCCTATCAGGTTTAAGTCGAATGCCATTTGGTAATCTGGTTTTATTAAATATAAACTGTTTAGCTTGCATGGTGTCTTTTAGTTCGATTTTTATAGGTCTCACGTTATCCAATATTTTTCTGCCAATTCTATAGATCTTCATTTCATCAAAGTTAATCTCTGCATTCATCAAACTTAATGTAGACATGACTTGTTTTTTATCTTCAGTAATGCATTCTGCAGTCGAATTTGAGTTGCATTCCGGGACATTTAGTAGGATCACATTCTTGGAACGGACCTTACGTTCCTCCATTTCAGCTAACATATCACAAAGAGGAGTTATCTGGGGTGATTGTTGTGCTATCTTTTCGTAAGTCATTAATTTACCTTCAAGGATTCCAACTTTTGTTCCAACGTCAACCATAACCCCAGAAAGATTGGATAATTTACCCAGAAGTCTTGCCATCTGATCTTTTTTAGTTTTAGAGATGGATCCGTTATGGCATTATGGATGCCTTCCAGTAGCTCTTTTGCCATATTACATTTTGCTATGCTACAACTTATCACGGTATCACCATCAAATTATTTATCTAAGCAAGCCCTTTATGCCAGACAGTATCAGAATCTGGATGTTCTTTATTCACAGTATAGTTTTGTATTTCAAATATCTTCTTTTCATTTTTGCAATCACAAACCTAATCCTTGCAGATGCATTGGACTCTACTAAATGGCAAATAAGTTGATGTGATACCGTGGTAAGTGGTAGCACAGTCGAAGCGTGGCTTATCGAAAACTCCTCAATTTGAAAAAGAACCTCACATCGTGAGAATGGAAGATCTGCAGGACATTGGCTACCAGCCAAAAGGGCCGTATGTTTTAACATTAAGTTTAGAATTCATAATCTGCTCTTTCGTAGATGGCGCGAATTTAATAATTTTTGGGATTGCAAGTGATGCTCTAATATTAATATGAATTAATTGTTTGCGCCTGTACTAACGCGATATAAATATGAATAAATAGTTTGGTCCATAAACAAACTCAAATCTTTCCAGAAATGCTTACAAATTCAATATTGGATTGAATCACCGATATAGAAAATGTAAATTAAACACTGAAAATAAAAATCATCCTAAACTTGCAAAGTCAATAGATGTCATACTTTAAATAAAAATGGAAATTTTTATTCAAGACCCTACCTATATTAAATAACCTAGATTGCATTTAGTACACAAAGAATCTTGCGATCATACATACAGATAACAGCAAATAAAAACATATAGGTATATATGTATATATATTTTTTACATTAGCTCCACACAGAAGGCCTTGAGGAAAATAATTCTCCTCAGGGCCTATGTCATCTTTGGGGATGCTGTATGGAAGGTCTTTTTAGGAAAGAAAGAAGAGGAAGTTCTAGGAAGGAAAAAAGGTATAAGGGTTGGGTAGGAATCTGGGGATCAATGTGTTCAGGAGTGACAAACTTATTAATCTATCCCTTCCATTGCGGTGCAAGGCGATGGGTCGAGAGAGTCCGGCTGGAGGTAAAAGGTCTCCTTCATCCAGCCTCTCCCGATCCGGCCCGCCACGCAATAGATGGACAAAATCATCCACCACCAAGTTCCAGACAAACCTCACCCGTGAATCTGAGCACCCCTGCTAAGCCACCAAACATAGCGTACCACTTGGGGTGACCTATGGCAGGGGTGTTGGTTATCCAATAAATGGTTCCTGAGGCGGCGGTACCCATAACCGCCTCCCAAATATGCATCAAATGAAGATTAAATGAAGATAACATTGGTAGTTCTTATTTTAAGTATGATTCAGTTAAATATGATCAAAAGAGGAAAGGTCGAATTAGCTCAGTGGTAGAACAGAGCCCCTGTAGGATAAAAGTCCTGGTTTCAATTCCTAGATGTTACCGTTACTTTTTCTGATTGTTCGTTTCAAATTTTCATTTGAGAATCGTTAGTCATTAAATATTCCAATTTAAGGTTTTACTCAATAAGTTATTCTAAAAATAAAACAATTTCTTTTAACCCTTCACTGAACCAGTTTTTTTTATTTTAGAAAAAAATTTTTTTTGCAGTGCACTTACATATATATTAGCGATTAGATCTGTCAAAAAACTGAAATTAAAAAAAACTTCTTTAACTTGCTATAAATTGAAGTAAGTGACTGTTGGTATCATTTAGATTGATAATTTGGCTATATGCAGCTTAAGTGAGCGACTTATGGGAAAAAACTTACGATCGTAAAGGCAGCCTATTACCAAAACTAACCCACAGATAACAGGCTTAATAAAAAAAAAAATCAGATGTGTTACACTATGCAGTAAAGGGTTTACTATCGCCTTAAAGATAAGGTAACATGATATAACCCAAAATATTATGTTATCATCGAAAGAATGATAAAAGCAATACAGGGATGTATCAACTCAGAATTATTTCCCCTTTATTATTATGTATTAATAAAAGGAAAAACTAAAATATATAAGTTAATACATTAACTTGTTGTGTGCCGAATGTGGCCGCATATGCTTGAAATATTGTAACCCGGATGACAATCGGCACTCAAATGATTAAAACATGCTTTTGATTTTCACAAAGAATTCTATAATATTATCACTATAATAATAGTATTATCACTATAATAATATTATACACTATAATAATATTATCACTATAATAATAGTATTATCACTATAGCCCATGAGAAAATCAATGTTTAGACCTTCCAAACGACACAAAATATCCATTCCCAACTTGCAAATAAATAATTGTATGAAATCAATTGTGACTTTGGACATTTTCATTAGAGTGAAACTAATAATTGCTTGAGACTTGTTCACAATTGTCTAGGTCGTTTGTCATGCCTAATCAAAGTATTAACGATAATATTAATAATTGTCATTGATCGATGTTTCTTAATAATAATGCCAATTCTATTCAAATACAAACCTGTAGTAATAATTCCTACTAACCCTTACTAATTACGACTGCTGTTAACTTGGGTGACCAAACAACTCAGAATGAAACCAACTCTGAAGCACCTCAGAAAGGTCATTAAGAGTGTTAATAAAAAAATATAAAAACATTGGTTGAATAGGTTAAGTTATTTAAAATTATTTTAAAATTATATTTTCATAGCTTTTAATGACATTTCTGAGGTGTTTCTGAGTTATTATGAGTTGGTTTCCTTCTGAGTTGACATGGAACCGTTAACTTGCTGTGTCCCGTGTTAACGGGAGACCAAATTTGTTCCTGCTCACATAGGTCTCGTATAAATCGTGGTATCTCCCTTATTGTCATGGTGAAAAATATGATCTTAACGGTTTTAGAAAGAGAAAACTCCACGCTTTATATTCAAATTTTAAATTTAATCATAAAAAAATTAAATGTGCATCTCCATGGAACCAAAGTTTCCGATGGCAATTTGAGAAAAATGTATAAAATTTCGAGAATTTTTTATTCATTATTTTTTTTGTGAAATGACTAAAACATGATGAGGTGTGAAAATGAGGTGATAAAAATGTTTATAATAAAATATAATATGGTCTAATAAAATATTTAATAGGAAAAACGGAAGGTGGGCTATTTTTAAACTTTTTATGTTTGTTTTAAAAATTTTAATATTTTATTTCTAATAATAACATAAAAACGTATTTTATCACCTATCAAAAATAGTTTTAGTATTGATTGTAAATTACAACTCGTTTCAGCCCTGCCACTGTGTTATTGAACTTTGTCTGCAGGCTGATGGGCCGATATTCAATCAGTACAATTCACACCACGGTTGTCAGGAAGATTTGTTGTTACACTACAGACAGTACAGACAGCAACAAACATGGTCAAGACAAGGAAATACATTCTGGCCAAGTACTTTCATGGGGAGCCCAAGAAGTCCGATCTTAAGATTGTGGAAGAAGAACTCCCCCCTCTACAGGATGGAGGTACTTACCTGGTTTCATTTAATAATAATCCTTATTTAATATTTGCTGATTTTAAATAAAATTAATCTATAAATTCCGTATCTAGTTTCCTTAATGTTAATGACATCAATTTGTAATCGTTATTGTGCATACTCATGTTTACTCTTCTATTAGTGTGTTTTGTTTATTTTTTATAAAAAAAAATATATTTATAATTATATTTATTTACTTATTTATTAATTTACCTACATTGCCTCAAATTGTAAATATGCATGTAATCACAATCATCTTTCATTGTTAATGTTTAGAGTGTTATTATTTTTTAATGTACATAGGTTCTTGTTATTACTGCCGAATTTGTGTATATAACCCCCGAGGCTAATTTGTTCGCTTTTCGGAACAATTCATGTAGGTCTCATAGAAAACATTGTGTCTCTCTTACTATCATAATAAGAAATATGATGTAAGAGTTAGAAAGAGAAAACACCATGCTTTATATTCAAATTTCAAAGTTAACCACAATAGAAGTAAAATGTTCACCTATATACAAAAAAAAAATAAATAAAAAAATAACATATGAGACCAAAGTTTTGGATCGCAATTTGAAAGAATTTATGAAACTTTGGGAATTTTTTATAAATTATTTTTACATGGAATGACAAAGAAAGCGAGGTAACAATAATGTTTATTATGCATTTGCCTGATAAAATATGTAGGTGTTTTTATTTTTTTTAATTATCAATAATTTTAGAGAGAAAGCTGGCTGCCTGCCCGCATGGCAGCAGAGCGTTCTGATCGCTTGCGGGCTCAATAGGTCGCAATTTCTGTAAGTTCAGTCTGCCACCTCTTACCAGACCTGACGGTTCTCTAGCAAATACCGCCGCCGAAAAGGCTAACTTATTAGGTAAAATTTCGCAGAAAACTCAACCCTCGATGATCAAGGTGCTAGCCCGCCGTCGGTTCCTCATTGCAGTTTTCATATGAAAAAGCTGAGGATCCGGCATCGGGATGTACTCCAAGTCTTACTTTTTTGTTACTTTTATGCGGGACAGACAATTGGGGGACAAGGTAGTGGGGAGGGGAAAGGACTAGGAGGGACCAAACACGGCTAAGATGATTTCAAGCAACGTTTTAATTCTGAATGGTGGTCCACCTCAACTCTCAACCTCATCAACTCAGCCTTTCAACATTTCAAGATAAATAATAAAGACAAATTAATGATTTGGAGCAAGAAAAATAAATTGTTAATTTTTGTTTTCTTTTCAGAATTCCTTTGCAAAGCCGAGTTTCTGAGCGTGGACCCGTGGATGAGGACTTTCATGAATAGTTACCCAGTAGGCTCTGATATGGTCGGGTCTCAGGTTGCGAGGTGAGTCTATTGCAGTGTCTCCTGGGACACCGTTTGCACAAACATTGCTTCAGCATTCAAGAATATGTACAGTTTTGCATGTACATAAATTAAAAATGTTGCTGTTGACTTTTTTTTTTTTTCTGAAAACTAGAGTTGTTTTTTTTGTATGGAAGTCCTCGAATAATGGATATACACAAAATTCAACATTGCAGTCGGTGCACATATATTTTGTATCCTTTCATTTTTGAGGCAATGTATATATAGTTTATCGATTGTCCTAGTACCGTTATCTGAAAATTGTAGGAAAAGAATAAAGAAAAGTTCTCTTTGGAAAATAAGAAAACGAAGAAAGAAGTTTCAATTATTGGATTATTATTTGTATGGTATTTCTTTATCGTGTTTTTTCCCCACAAAATCCATATGCATAATCGTGGCTAAAAACGTATACATTTCGTCCTCCATGGTGTCTTTCCACATCTTCATTTTAGAATCCAGAGAAACGTTTAAATAAATTTTTGCAGCTTATTTATTTGTTAGCGTTTCAATTATTTTCATTACATCAAGCATAAAAATAATTAAAAAACTCAATTTCCAACGAATTTTCGCTAACAGAAATATTTGGTTTTATACCTGAGTAACTTGAATCGAATTTATGAATAATGGGGGTGATCAACTTTTCTCTTTTTAACTAGGTACCGTTTTATGCGTATTAGATTTATCAGATCATCGGATGAGCTATCCGAATGTATTGGCAAATCTTTAAGATCCTCTTATAGATCTTCGCCTTAATTTTCTTCCACGGCATGCTGTTACCGCGGATGGTAAATAAAAGACATCTTTATACCCATACATTTTGCCTTCCTGTTATGCCATTCTGACATGCCGTGCCGTTGCCTTAGTAATTATAAAAGCAACCATTTGCCTATATTATTACGACATTTGACCTTTAGCCGTAACTGTAATTAATATTATATTTATAAAAAAACCTCTGTGTCTAATGGTATATCAACTATTACCATTGACCTATTGAGAAGTGAGCCCGTAAATTTTCGCCAATTCTCTTTTCCTTCAGGTTTTATACAATTATTTTGAAAAAATACACATTCTTTTCTTTTAACAGAATCGTCGAGAGCAGAAATAAAGATTACCCTGTTGGACGGCTGGTGGTGTCAGACTACGGCTGGAGGGAGTACACCATCGACGGTGGCAAGAACTTCGACAAGCCCGCCCTCTTCACCCCCACTTACCTCCTTCCCGAGCTGGGAGACCTCTCCTCTTCCCTTGGTCTTGGCGTCCTCGGTATGCCAGGGTAAGATAATATACTCAACCTATTGCTAAAGGCTCGATGACATTACGGGAGTTTACAAGCTACTAGATGGCGAATTCACTATCTGCTAGTAAACTCGCTCAGTGTAATCGTATTACTAGCTAACTAGCAGATTGTGAACAATCTACGAAAAAGTTTGCTCGCTACTCCCTAGTATGTACGGCGGATGGCAAGATGGCGGCCCGCCAACAGCTGATTTCGTGACTGTGAAACTACTGCTTTATCTGGATTATTCGTTGTACAATCTGTTAAGTAGCCGGCAAATAACTACTAGCAGTGAGCTAATTCGCGCGGGAATCGTTATTTTAGTTCAGCTTTTCGCTAGCTAGTTCGCTACTGTTTTATGTGTCAACGTCAACTGAACGTTTTATGTGTCACCATCACAATCACACTCGCAGATTTGGCGCTTTTAAACTTGCCGGCTGTTAGCTTGTAAACTCCCTCAATGTAATCGTGGCTTTAAATATAATAAAACCTCTTGTGGACATAACTCCAATATACGTCTGGTAATGTTATATTATCGTGAAAACAAGCTTATGGGTCCGAGTGGTTAAGTAATGTATTACATTTGTTTATTTGTAGAAACACCGCCTACTTCGGCCTCTTAGAGCTTTGCCAGCCGAAGGAAGGAGAGACTGTGGTGGTAACAGGAGCCGCGGGGGCCGTTGGTTCTCACGTCGGACAGATTGCCAAAATCAGAGGTTCGTCATTATTACAGAACTAACCTGACACCAAAATTTTATAACCCGTTACCTCATTTAACGATCAATAATTACAGTCTGATCTATTAAATAAAAATTCTCAAGAATGGTAAAAAATGTGACCGATATGTACAGAGCAACTTTTTCAAAATAAAAATACCACAAAAAATACATATATATATGTTCATGTACAAGAAAAAAATCTTCAACACATAAAAAGGAATATTTTCTATAAAAAAGTGTTGTTCCTCAAAAAAAAAATACTTACTAGTCTCGATATTGCCCGGGCTTTCCGCAGTTTTCGAAATTTCAAGTAGACATTGACAGATCACAGATTTTCCACTGAAATGGTTTGGTACTTTGCAATCCAGATAATGTCTAGATTTAGGCCGTTGTTTGCGTATTACATGTATTAGTTCTCTCAGGAAGCTTATCATAATTTTACGAAGCAATTGTACATTTGACGTGTGAACGATTATTAAAAAGGTTGCGTATCACTTCATGTCTCCTACTTGTAGGCGGGACTTTCCAAACAATCTCCTTCCGCTCCACACTTCCTTCAGTCTTACAAAACACCCAAATTGAGTTCGCCGTAAATGCCGTTACGATGCTCAAATAGGGTCTTAACCTCTCGTCTGTGGTTTGCCCGCTGGCTCCTAAAAAAATCTTTACTTTTTTTGTGCCTGCATGCAATTTTTACCGTAGTTCAGTTCAGTTGAAAGCAATTGCCAGCCATAGAAAATCACACAAATTTGACAGGCAATTACATATGGAATCGATTCAGTATCCACAAAAGATACAGAATCGCACTTCAGAACACATTAAGGTAATTTTCGCGCGGTTTTTGAAATATCATCCCACGTTCAACAGGTCAAGGATTCTCAAATCTGTGAATGTGGCCACATAAAAACTACAGAATCTGTCGTTGAAGAATGCCTATTCCACTAGTTTCCCGGAGACACATCTGTGCTGAATCAAATGATTCCTGATGCAGCTGACTAACTGAATAACCTCAGCTTCCCATAACGACTTCCACCAACTTTCCTCTATCGTTTGAAGAAGAAGAACTGGCACTGGTCCATTTGGACTGCAAATAAATTAATTCTGTATGTGTTTTATAAAATTTGTTTATCGGACGCAGGTTGCAAAGTCATCGGATTTGCCGGCTCTGATGCCAAATGCAAATGGCTGAAGGAAGAGCTAGGTTTTGATCATGCCTTCAATTACAAGACAGTAAATGCCACCGCAGCACTGAAGGAGGCCGCCCCCAATGGAATAGACTGCTACTTTGACAATGTAAGCATTTTTCTTTTTAAATTGAAAAATAAACTGTAAACCCTAATAGGTATATATAATACATTTATTTAGCTAAAGTTGTAATGAAATGGGAGTAAAAGTAGATGAACCACTGTGATTTTTGTGACAGCTGCGTTTAACAGAAAGAGAGGTTACAACCGGGCCCTCAGCCACAAGATAAAAGTACAAGTTTTTCGGGAGTAATAAATTAACTTTCAAATCCTTCATTGAACACAAGAACCAGGCCTTATTACGGTACAAAATATTGATTCAGCATATATCTGACTCTGATTATAAGAGGAAAGTGGAACATGAACATAATACAAGGTTAAAAAAGAATGAAAGAATGAAGGAAGGTTCCAAAATATAACAATAACTACTGACAGCGAATCCTGGAATATAACGTCCCAAAAATATTTAACATGTTACCAAGTAGTTTAAAAAATTGCTATTCTAGAAATAGATTAAGAGTGAATAACCAGCACATGACAACTTCGATTCCGACACTAGCGCTTACACATCAGGGCTCGCGAGCGGGCGTTTTCAGAACTAAATTTCGTTCCGCGGCAATCCGAGTTTTGAGGGTTTTGTTCACTCGAGCTAGGGCTACCCGCTACTATTGCTACTTTATATTACTATTCTCGCTTCCAGAATTTTAATTAGTAGTAGTTATTTGTATATTGAAGTGCATAAACATAAATAGATACAAGTGAAATGCGTAAACACAGTAGGTATTAAGTAGATAGCTACATGAATAAACAATTTGTTATATTCTATTTAATATTTTGGTTTTTTGTTTTTCAATTGTATTTTACGGCCATTAGAGTGGAAGATACTCTCAGTATCGCCCTGGTGTAAGACCACCATTAAGAATTGAAACGTTGCTTGAAATGGCTTTAGCCGTGTTTAGTGGTCAGATCTGAATAGCCAGGTACTTCCCCACCTTCCTCTTCCCTATATCCTTCCCCTCCCCACTACCTTCAGTCTTACAACATACTCCAAATTGGGGATGCAATAGTCCCACTGGCTCCAGACTTGTGCGGTATTCATGAAAAAAACGAGTAATATTAAGTTGGATTGTAAAAAATGTCGCATTTTGAAATATTTATTCGTGTGCATAATTAATAATAAGCACTTCAACAAACAGAATTAAAGCGCACAAACCCTTTCTTTCTTTGAGTGGCCTTGCAACGCATGCCGGGTACCCGCTGTATATAATGTTATATAGTGCAGGCGCTTGCATTATAATTCCCGGGACTTGTGATGGAACCATAACAGTTTAGTTGACCGCGAGGTTACAGTGCCCATGAAACGCATGCCGGGTACCCGCTGTATATAATTTATTTATTTATTTACGGACAAATAGTCCATTAACAATATAACAATAACACGAAAAACAAGCGTGCGTAAAGGCCCGACCCGCCGAGCAATCGATCACCGTTCGCATTGATTACCGTTCGCATGTCATTTTTCGTAACTATCACCACTTTTCGTAACCCATTCACCAGTTTACCCCCAAGTGTCGAGCGTGCGTAAAAAAGATTTACCCCAAAAAAATATTTTGGAGCAGTTGGGACTCTTGTGCGGTATTCACACAAGAAAAATTTAAAATAAAAAAAATATTCGAAATTATAAAAATTTTTGCAAAAAAATATTCAATGAACATGAAAAATTGCGTTCGGGCAACCCTGTAGATTTAACAAACATGAATCAAGGAATTCGTGTTTATTTCAAATTTCGTTTTCAAATTTCATTTCCAAATATTATTATTCAAAGCGTCGCGAAGACGTGCTCTCCTGGCCGCGTTTGGGCCCGTAATGAAATCTGAAATTTGTGTTTACTGGCTGCGATAAAAATGGTAAAATGCGATGTTCAAAATTATTTAAAATTAAATACTTCCTGAAATTATTTTACGATCAAATTATTTATGATTTGTCAATAACGTCTTAGCAAAATAAGTATGTAAAAAAATCCGAAATATATTTGTTTGTAAGTGCACAAATAAATGCACAAACCGACCAATTTTCGTCAAGAAACACATGTCCGTATATGTTTTTTAATAATTTTATTTAAACTAAAATTAAAATTCTGAAACATACGTTTACCAGATAATGTATTGATTTATTTTACTGCATGATTATATGATTTGAAATGGGTGTTGTATAAGAAATGTACTTTTTTGAAAATTGAACAAATCTGCGAACGACCTATGTTATAACCTTATTATTCTAAAAATATTTTTTTTTTCTCAAAATCTAAAACATAAGTTTACTAGATAAAAGAACAATCTTTTGAAATCCATTTATAGTTTTTTGTGGAAAAGAGTCAATACGTCTAACCACTGATTTAAAAATGACATATTTCTGGTTTCTCTGCTTATACACTCTTAAGATATAAGCTGAAACAATGGTTACTAAGTAGAGATGATTTATATTAAGTCGTGTGATTTAATCAATTAACAATCTGTATAGTTATAGTAATAATATTATGTATGTCCATACATATATGTATGTATTTAAATTGTAATTGAAGATTAACATTCTGTTGACAAACTGCTTAATAGCGGTTTAACGGGATCGTACCTTGAAAAACAATTAACCTTTTAAATGCCAGTAGGTAGAAGTGTAGCTGTGCACAGCAGGCCGTGAACTTTTAATCAAAATAAATCATTTTTAAATCTTATTTAAAAAAAAAATTTTAAAAAACCAAAATCAAAAAAAAAAAAATATTTAAAATCATCCCAATAGATCTCTCTGTGTGTTCCATATTTTAAATTAATAAAAAATGGGACATATGTATGATACAGAGGCTCAAAAAGAGCGAGAATACTCGCTATTTTTCTATGGCCGGCCTGCTGAGCACGGCCAAGAATGCGAGATATCTCGCTCTTGGCACAGAAGCGGTTAATAAAACATTAAAAAAATTTCAATTCCAATTCCATAATCCATAAACTGACATTTATGAAATTTCAAAAACCGATTTGCGGAAATTTTAAATTATTACCGAAGAGTTTCCGGAAACTTGTTGGATGACAGCACCCGCACCTAATGAATGAACCATGGTTATAGGTTGGAGGAGAGTTGAGTTCTGTAATCCTCTATAAGATGAACCGCTTTGGAAGAATTTCAGTTTGCGGTTCCATCTCTGCCTACAATGAAGATCCCGCTAAACTACCTCAAGGTAAGAATGAATTATTTTCTATTAATTTTTATAACTCCATCTTGATAACCAATACATTGTTATTTTGTATTTTGCCATCTATCAATGAGTCGTTCACATGTAAAGGCTTCGTACAGTTCACACACCACCTACGCTTCACTCTGACTCCCGTGAACCAATGCTTCATGAACTATGTATATAACATTATATTATAAAGTAAAGCCTCGTGTGCTACTCTGAATAATTCATATCCCGTGGCAAGATGTTCTATAATTTATCTGAATATCAAACAAGCTTTGTAAATATAAATGTTTTTTCTTTAAGCTGCAATGGTGCAGACCGCCCTTGTCTCCAACGAGCTGAAGATGGAGGGCTTCATCGTCAGCCGTTGGAGTTCCCGCTGGACTGAGGGAATAAACCAGAACCTCGAGTGGATCAAGGGGGGAAAACTTAAGTACAGGGAAACCATCACCAGCGGATTCGAAAATATGTACGAAGCTTTTGTCGGCACGCTCCGCGGAGAGAACACCGGAAAGGCCATCATCAAGGCATAAATTTACAATATAAAGTCATATATTAATAGTGTAACTATTCTCTTTTTGTTAAAGGGTGTATCTATGTACTAAATGCAACGAAAATATAAATTAAATATATTGTATTTACCAAATCTGTGCTGTCAATTTAATAGGTTCCATTTATTTGATTAAATGACAACTAATCAATATTGTCCTGCTTAATATATTACTTTTGTATACTTTTTGCAAACTGTGCTCTAAAATATTAAGATGAATTAATTGTTCACACCTGGTACTTGGTAGTTTTGTCCATAAACAAACTCAAATGTTTCAATAAATGCTTACAAATACAATATTGGATTGAATCACTGATATAGATAATATAAAATCAACACTGAAAAATTCATAATAAATATATGTAGATAATATAAAATAAACAACAAAAAATCATCCTAAACTTGCAGAAAAGTCAATAGATGTCACACATTAAATAAAAATTAATATATTTTTCCAAGACAAGATACTACCTAAATTGCATGTACTTCGCGAAGAATCTTGCGATCATACATAAAGATAGCAGCCAATAAAAATATGCGTTAAATGAAGATTTAATGAAGATAACTTTGGTAGTTCTCAGTCGAAGTATGATTCAGTTAAATATGACCAAAGGGCAAAAGGTCGATTAGCTCAGTGGTAGAGCAGAGCCCCGCCAGGATTAAAGGTCCTGGTTTCAATTCCTAGAGGAGACCATATATTTTTCTGTTTCAAATTTTCATTTGAGAGCCACGAATATTGTCTTTTTCAATTTGAAATTTTACTCATGAAGTTATTCTAAAAATAAAATAATTTCTTTTAACCCTTCACTGGCCGAGTTTTTTTCATTTTAGAAAAAAAAAGTTTTTGCGGTTTAATTGTGTATTAAAATTAAGGAAAAATAATAAAAAATATATATTTCCATAAATTATTTTGAGAAAAAACGTTATCTTTTGTCAAATTTAGATGGTCAAAATACATACATTTATATTTAAAACACATAAATGTACCTAATTATTCACGAAACAATGTTTTTACGGCTCATGTCCATAAAAACAACATTTCTTGATATAATATTAAATATAACAATGCACGGAAAACATCATAATAAATGTAACCTCAAATGATAAAATGTTAAATGAATTTTTCATATTAACATTTAGCCACCCTATGGAATTATTTTGCTTAATAATAGCCTGTGGCTGCCATTAAACCCTTAAGTTTTTTCCTGTTCGTAGCTCTCGTAAATGACTTTTAGCCAAATTATCAATGTAAACGACACCAAAAGTCACTTACCGTAATTTATAGCAAGTTACAGAAGTTGTTTTTACGTAAGTTTTTTGTCAGGTCTTAATCGAGTCCGCATGAACTTCCAGCCTTCTCACAGCTTATCAAATCAGTTTGATGAGTTGAGACACTTACGGTAAGAATCGGTACTAAAATGCGCCGATGCGAGTTGTCAAAAATTAAAAGATGTGTGTGAAGTGTTTTCACAGGATTTTTTAGTATAAAAACTAGTATTATAACAATGATATCGCGTGCTGCTTAAAAATACAGGAGGACCTTAATAATCTCAGCGAATATTGCAAAATTAACTGCTTGTTCCTAAACATAGATAAATGTTACTCAATATCATTTACGAGAAATAGGACCAAAATAATATTTAAATATTCAATAAACAATGTCGATATTAAAAGAAAAGAATCAGTTCGGGACCTGGGTGTTACCTTAGATTCCAAACTTACATTCCAATTACATATTAATAACATTGTCACTAAAGCCACCCAAATGTTAGGATTTATACTACGAACATCAAAACTATTTTATTTTCTCGATACATTTATTTTGCTTTATTATACCTATGTTCGTCCGCACCTAGAACACGCCTCACAAATTTGGAATCCAAGATATATAACATATGTTCATAGAATCGAACGTGTTCAGGAAAAATTTCTCTCCTACATAAATTTTCGGTCGTTTTATGCATTCCAATCAAATGAAGATATTCGTCAATTCTTTAAAATCCCGAAATTAAATTGTAGGAGAATTATTTCTGATCAATTGTTTTTGTACAGAATCCTAAATAATACGATATCTTCCCCGTATCTTTTACAAAAAATAGATATTAGAGTTCCTGGTCGCAATGGCAGAAACGTATCCCTTTTTTATAACAGCCGCTCCAACACCAACTACTTACAAAATGAATTCATACATCGAGCCTGCCACTATCATAACACACACCTCACATATACAGACATCTTCAATATAACTTTCAACAAATTCAAAGCAACACTATCAGATAAATGTAATGCATCACAACACACCACTTAACATCCATATTTATATTTATTTATTATATTATTAATCAGATTCCTTTTCCTAATTTGCAATATATTTTCATATTCCCTAATTACATAAAAATCATCCATATACTCCTATAAGATCATAAGCTTACCCTTTATTGTGTTTTTCTATATTTTATCATGCATTATTTAAGTATTTAGCTTCTCCTTTTTTTTTTCTTAGTTTTTCTTTATGTTTAATTTAGCTTCTCTTAACTATTTTTTTCTTAGTTTTTCTTCATGTTTTTCTTGTCAGCGAAAAAAAAAAACAAATTTTATCAGCGAAAACATGTTTTTAGGCTTACTGTTTTATTTTAGCACTCTTTATTTTTATGCATCTTTGTAAAGCTGTTTGTTTTCCAAATAAAGATTATTATTATTATTATTATTATTATTAGATCTTTAATTTTATACCAATGACAGTCACCTTACGGCAACCGACTTTGAATTCAAATACGTAATGTTATGTTAAAAAGAAACATTAAGATTAGAAAGGATTTGACCGATAATTAAATAGAAGGTTGCTCATTTTCAGAAAGCATGTTTCCACCTGAAAAAAAATGAATGCCAACTCTTCGGTTTACATTCGTTTTTGTGGGAAGTGCTTATTTGAGTTTTGTCTTGTATTGTTTTCATATTATTTACTGGAGATAATAAGGTATATAATTATCCACTTAGCCTAATCAGATTTTAGTTAAAATAATCAATGGCACCAAAGAGCATGGAGAAGTGTTTATATCAGGCCAAATTCTATTTCATTACTTTGTTCGGGCCTTTTCGTCTGCATTGGAAAAATCTCCGAATTTGACGGCAGCAGATAATTGCTGACATACCGCAAATAAATTTACAGATGTAAACGGTCACTATCGTCGCCATGAGCACTTACATAAGTTGAATTTCCGTGAGCATTAATAACCATAAGTCGGATGAATATGTAACACTCCTTTGGGTTAATCTTGTGATGTTTTTAGCATATTTTAGCCCCCCCCCTCCCCCCACCCCCCTGGTGATATTTAGTGATTTTTTTCCGAATCCCCCCTCCCCCTTTCGAGCCTCAAAAAAATAGTTAATTCTATGAGATATTTTTTTTTTTTTTTTTATAAAGAAAGACAAACATTCCCGGGTTATGAATAACCCAACAATGTTTGAAAATCTCCTACTACCACCACAGAAAGCCGAAAATGTTGCTTGTGTTGTGATGGAGGACTTAGCCAGCCGAGGAATCGAACATGCGACGCCCGGGTGGGACCCAAGCGCTATGCCCACTCAACCACTGACCGGTCGTTACACTATGCTGTAAAGGGTTAACTATCACCTTAGATAAGGTAATAAGATATAACCCAAAACATTGTGTTATCAGCGAAATAATGATAAAAGCATTACAGGGATGTATCAAGACTCAAAATTATTTCCCCTTTATCTTAATATATAAAACAAAGTCAGGGAGTAATAGTTATATTTTGTCCTATTTTATCTAGTTAATTGTGTGTGAATGTAATCTGAAAAACCAAGCATGAGTAAATATTTCAAATTCCATCATAAATGTAAGGCTTGCGTTTATATGTTAATTTATTATAAAAATAAGAACAAGCAGAATTGAAATATGAATAATTGACTCTGTAAATAAAATATCTTCTTAATCTCAGGGGTGCAACTGCTCTAAGATATCAGTTGCTAATTATACTTGCGTAAATTATAATGTCACTGATTCTAAAGAGGTCAAGCAAACGCGTAATTACCCAAGGCGCCATCTTATTTGCATATGAAATAAGAAAAGAATTTAAGTTATGAGATGGATTAACCAAAATCTAAAATACAAGGAATACTATTTGAAAATAACGTTACGAAATTAATGATCTTCATTTCTTCTGTAGTCCGGCAACTCCCGTTTGATTTGGTCTTCGCTGGTGTGCTCCCTGATTGTAAATTGTAACCGAATTTAATAGGTTTCCAGGGCTTGCTGCCCAGAACGCAATGGTCACGTGTTATGTGGGTCTAGTGATGTGCGGTTCGCTAGAGATGTAAACCAAACCGCTACAAGGTTAGTTAAACCATTTATAACTCAAAAAACGTGAGATGGTAACAACATTTATATATATTTGCCAAATAAAATAGATGTTTTTTTTTTCATTCAGTAATTTTAGATAGAAAAAGTTGAGCCATTTTTAAAACTTTATACTAAAAGTTTTAATATTTCAAAAATTATATTTTTATTTCTAATAATAACAGTTGTAAACGTAGTTTATCTTTCTAAATCAGTTTTTAGTTTTTGGATATGTTCAGAAATATTCCATTTATTTGGATTTTGACCTTCAGTGTTATTAAAAACAATTTAAGTAATTAATACGGTGGATCTGAAAGAAGTTTTGTATTTTGAAAGGACTGATTGTAAATTAAGATAAAATAATATTTTTTCAAACCTGTTTCAGCCCTGTGTGTGTTCTTGAACTTTGTCCGCCAGCTGACAGGCCGATATTCAATCAGTATAATTCACACCACTGGTGTCGGGAAGATTAGTTGTTACACTACAGACAGCACAGACAGTACAGACAGCAACAAACATGGTCAAGGCAAGGAAATACATTCTCGCAAAGCACTTTCAGGGGGAGCCAAAGAAGTCCGATCTTAAGATTGTGGAAGAAGAACTCCCCCCTCTACAGGATGGAGGTACTTACTGGTTTCATTACAACAATTATTCTGTTAAAATTAAAAAAGTTAATTGATTTCGAAAGACTGTTATTTTATGTGCTAAAGTTAGGTTTTAAATTTTGAAAAAATATGTTTACTTTTATTATAATAAGGTTATGCCATTGGTCGTTGGCAAATTTGTTAAATTTTCAAACAAAATGTTGTATTATAAATTATAAATAATATTATAAAATATATTATAAATTATATTATATATATTATTACAAATTTCAAATCATATAATCATAAAGTAAAATAAATCAAATTCTCGGCCTCTGGTTAACGGGCCGGCATCGATTTGTAATCGTAATTTTGTATACTCATGTTGACGCTCATGTTAGTTTTATTTAGTTTCAAGTATTTATTTAGTGTGTTTTGTTTATTTTTTTATGTAACTGAATTATATTAACTTATTTATTAATTACCTATTGTTTCAACTTGTAAATATGTATGTATTCACAATCACGTTGTATTGTGGGTGTTTAAAGTATTTTAAAGTTTTTTATTATTATTATTATTATTATGTAATGTAGTTAGGTTCTTGTTATTATTGAAATATCATCAAACAGTATTAATAGTCTAGCGACTGTACGGTTGAAATTTAAGAATCACAACACAACTCTGATGCCGCGCCTTACGCAAACCGTTTTCATATGTGAATACAAATCTACTTTTGTAATAGAACCGAATTAAAGCAATGCCAAAAGATGGCGCCACTTACGTTAACAGCTAGCAGGAGGAGCAACGCCTGGCAGGCGTAAGTACTATTGGATTTGTAGTTTTGTGAATCTCTCCGGATATGGAGAGATTGACGATAATATGATTATTATTGTAGTAATATGGCAGTTGTGAATAATAATACCACGAGTCTATATATTATACAATGTCATTGCCTGTCGCGGTTACTTTGTCCCGCGTTGACTAACTGTCACTGGATCTGAGGAACCAGCTATTTTTGGAACCAGTTCCTATTAGATTTATAAAATGGTCACCAACACTCAAACTGGGTGAAACCAAACCAAAAGTCACCCTCAGAGCCTAGCAGCAAAAATGTGCAGAGCGGGTTTGTATATATTAAACTAATGAGTTAGGTAAACCAAAAGTCACCCTCAGAGCCTAGCAGCAAAAATGTGCAGAGCTAGTTTGTATATATTAAACTAATGAGTTAGGTACTTTATTTTTTTAAGATGCGAAATACATAATTTTAAATACTAATTTTGGTAGTCCCTGTCTGTAACTCTGCTTCAATGGACTTTTGCTTTAAATTCAAGCGTCATCATTTTCAAAATTGTAATTGTTGTGTTTTTTTGGAGAATTCAGACTGGCACTAATGTAACACAAAATTATTTTAATTGTCATTTTCAAATTTGGAACAGAATTTCTAGATTAGATTATTTTCTAGATTAGATTAGATCATGTATTGACTATTCTGTGATTTCCCGTCTGAGCAAGTTTTATAATATGTAGTATCATGCTCGTTAACTATGTAGGTACCTATGCTGATACATGGAGGTATTTATTATTACGAAATCACGTCTGGTCACCACTGTTGTGCAAAGGTATTATTTAATTATTGAATGGCACAGCATAAATACGATAATTAAAAGAGCTAAATTAAATTATGGGGACATTACAAGCAGCTGGGAGGTATAGATATACAAAGTGTGGGGAACTGAGAACTTATCACAACAAAATGTCTATCAGACGGTGGCGGATTTCAGAATGCTAAAATCACGGCTGAAAGCGCCGGTCCGACCTCTCGTGTTGTGTCTAGTGTGACCAGTACACAAAAATATACTTTAAGGTGGATGCGTTTAAGGTGGATAAGGTTGCGTGTTCAAATCACGTCGGGGTCACCATTTTTAGATGTGGGTAAATTGAGTGCGTGAATACTCTCGGCGACTTACCAGCGCGATGATGGGTATCCACTGTCACCCACATGTACTGACTCCAATTATTTAACACACTGAATCGATCAGAAGGTTATTTATTTAAATATCGAATTACAACCATTTACACGGTAATTACAAAAGGAAGGAATAAATGAAAACGTTCTTGTGTAGCTTTCTTTTGTTTCAAGTTTTGAAATTTGAATTCCTAAAGGTAGCCAAGGTTCGTAGGAAATGCGTTTAACAAGGTTGGCTCATCGAGGGGGTAGACTGGTGATTGGCTAAAAATTTGTGACGCAGCTTGAAGTCCATGTTCCCCTAGGATATTTGAATTAACTGCAGTAGTGGCAGTGTTTTAATTCAAGCTACGTCACGCGTTAAAAATTTGTAAAGCATTTTTTCATCAGTATTTTTTTCGAAAAAGGCCCGTATGAACTAACCTTGTTAAATGCATTTTCTACAAACCTTGGAAGGTAGGTAGATAATTGCCAGTACTTCGCCTTAGTTCTTAATTGTCCAAACGACCATTTTAGGTTTTGTTAAATCTCCACTTAAAAATAAAAAATAAAGAATAAAAAATTATAGTTAATCACTTAACTCTCGACTCGTCACGTGGGGTCCTTAAAAACCCAGGTTTTACAGGAATGCTAATTATGTACATTTTAAATGTTCCCACTGATTCCTTACTTTAGGTAGCTTCCTAAAAGGGACTATACTTGACGTTAGCGCCGCGAACATTCAGTCTGCGCGTGTGCGATGTGAGATACATACTTGTGTTTCGGCGTGAGGCTCAAAAAAATCAACAAAATACCATCAAAAACTAAGTTTACATCTTTTTTCGTAGTATTTTGTTGATTTTAATTGTAATAATAATAAGTCTGTATAGTTATATAGACTTTTTGAAAGTTTTCTATTAAAAAAGTATGAATCAAAATTATAAAAAAATGTTCCTTGTTGATTTTTAGGCTTTTACATTGAAAATAAACTTCTAATTTTTAATATATTTTTTTTTTATTTTAATCTTATCGTTATCACCTGACTTAATCAGTTAAAATATAACATAAAATGTACGCTATAACAACAATTTAATCATATTTATTTTTAGGGTCCTCAGTGACCCCGCACGACACCTCGCGTTAGAAAAAAGACGCGACAGGCGGAGGGTTAACTAAGAATTATTTAAACTAATGAGATCTTTACCTTTACGTAAATAGCTTTATCTTATACACCTATCATAATATTTCATTGAAATAATAAAAGAAAACCTTTTCCTCGTGTAAAATTTTCTAATGGTCGTTAGGACAATTAAGAACTAAGGCAACGAGTAGATATGCAATTTCCAGTAGGTAGCTACATTTTCTTTCGGCATGAGCCCAAAACCTCTCCTTAATTTCTTCCTAGGAAAACCACTATGTCAAGCAAGAGATGCAACGGATTTTGATGGGTACTTATATTATGAAACTACTCACAGGTGGTGTTACTTTTGGATTGAAATTAGGTATGGGTGAGCTAATCTATAGTTGTTAGATCGATGGAAAACCCATACAATCTTAATAAAATTATTGTTTACCACCTCCCTCCCAAATGTTGTGTTATACCATTGTTTAAGGAAAAGATATCGCTGGAAACACTTAACCCGGCGTCAGTACAGTCAAAATATGTAACAGCGATAGTAGGGTTGGGTCTAGAAGACCTGAATAAAAAACTCACTATGATTTCAATATTTAAAGGAAATTTAGTAACATATTGCAATAATTTGATAAAACAACTATATTGTTTGCTTCTACTTCTTACTTCTCAAAAAACTATCTTTTAACGACATTTTTATAAAAGTATAATAAAATTTTAACAAAATAGACAACCTCTGTCTTAAAGTTATAAAATTTAAATAAAACATAAACGTTTTTTTCTCAAAATGTGAACTAATATCATACATATGAATGAGATCTATAGTAGGACTAAGAAGAATAATAATAATTTTCACAATCAGAGTCAGATTCTTCCAAAATTTTTAAAATTCGCTGCCGTTCACATTCTTCACGATCCATAATTGCAAAGGTTCTGAAAATAACAAAACAAATCAATGACATATTTTTTAAGTAATGGCGCGAAATTACGACACGAAATGTAAGGTTGGGTAATATTTACCTTTTTCGTGTTTAGCCACGTCTATCCACTGTTTCGGCCACTACACCACTGAACAACGATAGCCCGCAGGGAGGGGAGATTGTTAGCTCCAGCTACTGAGAAGTATGGCAACGTCCCACAAAAATTCTAAGAAATAAGCTAATTTTAAAATGGCGCGGGTCAAATTGACCCAACTGTGCGAACGCCGGGTTAATATTAAAAAAAAACCTTTTGATCATCTTAATTATTATAAAAGACCTCCATAATACGTAATTGCGTAAAATGTAAATTTGTTTCATTGTATGAGATGACGGCTGACTGCTTTTTACAATCTCCGTATTTTATGATATTTTGTATTGAATGCAGTTCTTTACATTGCCCTGAATGCAAATAGTTGTCTTATACATTTGAAATGGGGGCCTCAGCAAGGGTAAGCCAAACATTATTAACTTTTTTACATTATATTAGAGGCCAACATTATTAAATTATACTTTAAAATGTAAAATATTGTATCAAAATAAAAAATAGTAATAGGTGAATCAAAAGGTTTTTTTTCTAAAAAATATTTGTACCAAGCATGTCCAGCGATTTCAAAAGTTTTCCAAGGATTATTTCTACCAGTCTGAAGATAGCCGTGATAAGCTGTAACTGGTAACGGTCAGAAGCAAAAAAAGTGGAAAAAGTATAAAATTGTTTCTATAAGGTAGCTAGCTGACCCGGCCAAGCGTTACTGTGGCTAACGAAACAAAACATCATCTACCGGATCTGTTAATTTGAATGCAAATCAAATCCACACCGCCCGCTTGCCAGCCCGCTCGTTCACCACATACAGGCATTCTCCTTTATATATGATATATTTCAACTAATTTTCACAAAACTTTAACAAATTATATACCTAAAACTTATTCATGAATCACTCTATCTATTGTGAAAATCGCATGAAAATCCGTTCAGTAGTTTTTGAGTTTATCGCGAAACAGAGAGACCGACAGAAGCGTCATAATCGACTTTAAATTATAATATTTATGTAGAGATATCAATCAACATGATGGAATTCCACCACATATATTATTATCAGTTAAAAAAAATAAAAATATTAAAAACCACAAGGTGAAGGTTAAATCATGATTGTAATTTTGTAAATTGATATAATTTTTAATTGCAATCACAATGACGAGAGATTTCTGTAATACCTATGTTTGTTTTTGAGTTTCATTTTTAATTTTTAGAGCGCCATATAATTATGTAACCTACTAGATTTGCATTCCTTTTATACAGTCGCGTTAAATTAATAATGGTTTTTTTTAATTTTTTATGCGAATACCGCACAAGAGTCCCAGCTGCTCCCAACCGTCTGGAGCCAGTGAAACTATGACATCCCCAGTTGGGGTATGTTGTGAGGCTAAAGGATATGGGGAAGAGGAAGGTGGGGAAGCATCTAGCTATTCAGATCTGGTCACAAAACATTTCTAAAGCTGTTTCAAGCAATATTTCAATTCTGAATTGTGGTCTAAGACCACCTCAACTCTCAACTCAATCTTTCAACATTTCTATATAAATAATAAAGATAAATTAATGATTTAGAGGAAGTAAACTTTGCTTTAATGATTTTTTAAAATTATGTGCATCTTATATTCTTTTATATACTATACTTCTCATATATTATACTTTTTTATATTCATTTATATACTGTACTTTTTATTATATTCTTTTTATATACATAATATAATTGTTATATTCTATACTTGGGATTGCAATTAGGGAGGCGGGAATGGGTACCGCCGCCCTGGGAACCTTTTTTGGTTAACCAACACCTCTGCCGTAGGTCACCCCAAGTGGTTCGCTATGTTTGGTGATTAAGTAGAGGTGCCCGGGTTCACGGGGTGAGGTTTGTCTAGGTCTTGGAGGCGGATAACCAGGACACACTGAACCCCTGATTCCAACCCACCCCATAAACCCTTTTCCTTCCCAGAACTCTCCTCTCCTTCCTTTCCTTAAAAAAACCTTCACACAGCATCTCTAAAGATGACAGAGACCCTGAGGGAAATTATTTAATTAAATTAATTAATTTTTCTGTTGGCTTATTTATTGGCTTATTTTATTGATTTAAAAGTCTGTATTTTCGGATTTTTTAATGAAACGAGATGAAGTATCAAAGATCAAAACATTACTACATTTCTTGATATCAAAAACAGTAAGCATGCAGAAACAATAGTGTAAAAAGCTCCACTGCAAAACTTAAAAATTGCACATCCGACATTGTTCTTCGGGACCGTCGATTTCATCCTAGATACATTATTTTAAATTATTTTAATGCACTGTATGTATAATGTAGAAAAATTCTCAACTGTGTAATAAACAATGTAATGAATAAAGAAACATAATAAAAAATTAAATTGTAAATTTTTTGTTGTTTTCAGAGTTCCTTTGCAAAGCCGAGTTTCTGAGCGTGGACCCGTACATGAGGCCTTACATGATACGCTACCCAGTGGGCTCCGAAATGATCGGGTCTCAGGTTGCTAGGTGAGTCTAATGCCGTGTCTCCTGCGACACTGTTTGCACAAACATTGCGTCATATCCCATTTCGCCCCTTCCGTTTGCCCTCTCACCCTATCCCATTCCGCCCCTCCGTTGTGCTATTCGTCAGTGGGCCAAAACTGTTTGGGAAAGGGGTCCGTGGGCCAAAAGAGTTTGGGAACCACTGGTAAACAGTATCGCTGCAAGCACAGCTTAATCAATATATTAATTTTGCATTTTCATCTGATCTATGAATACGAACTAATAATATAGAACGAAAGGTTAAGTAGATTCAACTTTGGGTTTCTTTTCCGTAGAAAAACCTGTTCTCACTGATCTATTTCATAGTTTCTATGGAATATTAACATATTGAATGGAATTGGAGGTTTAGTGATAAAGGGAGAAACTCGAATTTTATATCAAAATACATAATTTAGGCGGCACTCTTTAATATCTTTAGTTCTGATTAGTGGTAAATTTCTTAGTTAATGGGAGTGTGTGACTTAATGGAAATTAGTAATTTGTCCAGTGAATTGAACGACATACATTTCCGCTCTTGCAATTTTGGGCAAGTTTGCAAAATGTCTTAGTAGCACTACTTAGGGGTCGTCCATTAATCACGTGAGGCTCCAAAGGGGGGGGGGGGAGTCGGAAAAAAATCACGAAACATCACGAGGGGGGGGGGGGGGTAAAATGTGATATCACGTGTATTTATTTTTTATTGAACGCACAATTTCTAAAGGTGAACGTCCTATACTTTGTACTAAAAAAAATACACGTGATTTGGGGGGGGGGGGGTTAGCCTAAAACCTCACCACATATCACCAGGGGGGGGGAGGGGGTCAAAAAGTTGCTAAAAAACATCACGTGATTAATGGACGACCCCTTAGGTACTACCTAGAGTTTTTTTTATATTAGCTCCACACAGGAGGCCCTGAGGAAAATAGTTCCCCTCCGGGCCTATGTCATCTTTGGGGATGCTGTGCGGAGGATCTTTTTAAGGAAGGAAGAGGGTATGAGGGGTAGGTAGGAATCTGGGGTGTCAGTGTGTCCAGGAGTGTTGGAGGTATGAATTCATCCCTCCTAATTCATCCATCCCTGCGGTGCAAGGCGATATTCCGAGAGAGTACGGCTGGAGAAGTCAAAGAGAATCCCTCAACCATTCTTATAAAAGTAATTATAGAACCTAAAAAGTATGGGTTATAAGTATGGGAATGGACTTTAAATGGCATAGCAATGCATGCCGGGAATTCGCTAGTATTAATTAAATTGAATGGCCAAATCGAAACGAATATCCATCACTCGAGTGGATAGGCATTCACAAATAGTTCTAATTTGGATGGAAAAATGATTAATGAATAGGATAATGTTCTAATAATTGCTGTTGTACTACAAAGGGGCAAAACTCTACTGTCAGCGAACTAAATTGGGCGAAGCACATGAAAAAGTCCTTCCAGGACCCGGCACACAAAACCCATGGAAGCGGGTTTTTATGTGCTACTTAT
Source organism: Limnephilus lunatus (assembly GCA_917563855.2). Taxonomy (NCBI): domain Eukaryota; kingdom Metazoa; phylum Arthropoda; class Insecta; order Trichoptera; family Limnephilidae; genus Limnephilus; species Limnephilus lunatus. The sequence continues at coordinate 6,429,437 of OU830599.1, forward strand.
TATTATTACAAGCTGTGCAATTTCCACAGTTTAAGAGTTTTTGCAGCTATAAAAAGACCTTAGATTTCTGCTATTTAAGATTATTTTGAGCACATACTTGAATGGCTCACGTATTTCTGCAAATCATCGTTATGTCATTGCATACTTAAATAATAAATTACTTATCATGAAAAGTTTTCATGTTGAAATGATAATAATCTGTTAAAAAATACATACTTTCTATTGTTTTTTTATGTGAATACTGCACAAGATTACCAGTTACTGCCAAAAGTCTGGAGCCAGTGATATTATGGGATCCCCGGTTGGGGTATGTTGTGAGGTTAAAGGTTGTGGGGGGGAAAGGATATGAGGAAGAGGAAAGTTGGGACATACCTGGCCATTCATATCTGGTCACCAAACATGGCTTAAAAACGGCTGGTCCACACAATGATTATATGACCGGTCAGTGGTTGAGTGGGCATGGGGCTTGGGTCCCACCCGGGCGTCGCATGTTCGATTCCTTGGCTGGCTAAGTCCTCCATCACAACACAAGCAACATTTTCGGCTTTCTGTGGTGGTAGCAGGAGATTTTCAAACATTGTTGGGTTATTCGAAACTCGGGAATTTTTGTCTTTCTCTATAAAAAAAAAAATTGCAGAATTTTTTTAAAAATAATTTTTTAATTAATCACATTTTTTTGAAGAGCAAAAATCATTTTTTATTGATTGGAAAATGGGTTTAACAATAAATAAGTAAAAGAATTATTTTGATTTCTCATTTATTTTTTAATGTAATGACGTGGAAAAATAACAAAAACACACTATTTAAAAAAAAAATGACTATGACAATGGCACGTAAGCAAAATGTATAGGTTTATATTATGACGACTCTTTTAATTTAAAAATGTATAGGTTTATATTATGACGAGTTCTTTATATTAATCTGGATTTATTAATACTTTTGCGTATTACAAGTGTTGTGACTGCGTGTAGTCAAACTAACTAGAAGCTAGCTGAAATAGATCTGAATTATGTGAGCTCCTGCAAACTGCACCCCGGCCCTCGGTCCCCCCTGGTGCAGCACAAACTCCGAACTAAACTAACCGCCATCTTGCGGACATTCGGGACAGCTCTTAGCACTGCCCTCTACGTAACAAGCTCGGAAGCTTTTAGATATACAACACTTAAAAACCTCTGTCTAATGAATCGACTACTATTGACTCATTAAAGGGTGAGGCAAATCTCTTTTACTTAACATTTTCTTCCATTATTTTGATAAATTAAACATATTCTTTTCGTTTAACAGAATCGTCGAGAGCAAAAATAAAGATTTCCCCGTTGGACGGCTGGTGGTGTCAAACTACGGCTGGAGGGACTACACCATCGACGGTGGCAAGAACTTCGACAAGCCCACCCTTATCGCCCGCACCTACCTCCTTCCCGAGCTGGGGGACCTCCCCTCTTCCCTAGGTCTTGGTGTCCTCGGTATGCCAGGGTAAGATAATACAGTGAAACCCTCTTAAGAAGTTCTCTCTTAAGACGTTTCGTGGCTTAAGAAGTTTGGTTTTTTCGGTCCCTCGACCGAAAATTGGCCCAATTTTTCCCATATGTAAGGTTTTCCTGCTTAAGAGTGAATAACCAGCACATGACAACTTCGATTCCGACACTAGCGCTAACACATCAGGGCTCGCGAGCGGGCGTTTTCAGAACTAAATTTCGTTCCGCGGCAATCCGAGTTTTGAGGGTTTTGTTCACTCGAGCTAGGGCTACCCGCTACTATTGCTACTTTATATTACTATTCTCGCTTCCAGAATTTTAATTAGTAGTAGTTATTTGTATATTGAAGTGCATAAACATAAATAGATACAAGTGAAATGCGTAAACACAGTAGGTATTAAGTAGATAGCTACATGAATAAACAATTTGTTATATTCTTTTTAATATTTTGGTTTTTTGTTTTTCAATTGTATTTTACGGCCATTAGAGTGGAAGATACTCTCAGTATCGCCCTGGTGTAAGACCACCATTAAGAATTGAAACGTTGCTTGAAATGGCTTTAGCCGTGTTTAGTGGTCAGATCTGAATAGCCAGGTACTTCCCCACCTTCCTCTTCCCTATATCCTTCCCCTCCCCACTACCTTCAGTCTTACAACATACTCCAAATTGGGGATGCAATAGTCCCACTGGCTCCAGACTTGTGCGGTATTCATGAAAAAAAACGAGTAATATTAAGTTGGATTGTAAAAAATGTCGCATTTTGAAATATTTATTCGTGTGCATAATTAATAATAAGCACTTCAACAAACAGAATTAAAGCGCACAAACCCTTTCTTTCTTTGAGTGGCCTTGCAACGCATGCCGGGTACCCGCTGTATATAATGTTATATAGTGCAGGCGCTTGCATTATAATTCCCGGGACTTGTGATGGAACCATAACAGTTTAGTTGACCGCGAGGTTACAGTGCCCATGAAACGCATGCCGGGTACCCGCTGTATATAATTTATTTATTTATTTACGGACAAATAGTCCATTAACAATATAACAATAACACGAAAAACAAGCGTGCGTAAAGGCCCGACCCGCCGAGCAATCGATCACCGTTCGCATTGATTACCGTTCGCATGTCATTTTTCGTAACTATCACCACTTTTCGTAACCCATTCACCAGTTTACCCCCAAGTGTCGAGCGTGCGTAAAAAAGATTTACCCCAAAAAAATATTTTGGAGCAGTTGGGACTCTTGTGCGGTATTCACACAAGAAAAATTTAAAATAAAAAAAATATTCGAAATTATAAAAATTTTTGCAAAAAAATATTCAATGAACATGAAAAATTGCGTTCGGGCAACCCTGTAGATTTAACAAACATGAATCAAGGAATTCGTGTTTATTTCAAATTTCGTTTTCAAATTTCATTTCCAAATATTATTATTCAAAGCGTCGCGAAGACGTGCTCTCCTGGCCGCGTTTGGGCCCGTAATGAAATCTGTAATTTGTGTTTACGGGCTGCGATAAAAATGGTAAAATGCGATGTTCAAAATTATTTAAAATTAAATACTTCCTGAAATTTTTTCACGATCAAATTATTTATGATTTGTCAATAACGTCTTAGCAAAATAAGTATGTAAAAAAATCCGAAATATATTTGTTTGTAAGTGCACAAATAAATGCATAAACCGACCAATTTTCGTCAAGAAACACATGTCCGTATATATTTTTTAATAATTTTATTTAAACTAAAATTAAAATTCTGAAATATGCGTTTACCAGATAATGTATTGATTTATTTTACTGCATGATTATATGATTTGAAATGGGTGTTGTATAAGAAATGTACTTTTTTGAAAATTGAACAAATCTGTGAACGACCTATGGTATAACCTTATTATTCTAAAAATATTTTTTTTTTCTCAAAATCTAAAACATAAGTTTACTAGATAAAAGAACAATCTTTTGAAATCCATTTATAGTTTTTTGTGGAAAAGAGTCAATACGTCTAACCACTGATTTAAAAATGAAATATTTCTGGTTTCTCTGCTTATACACTCTTAAGAAGTTTATTTTTTCCGGTCCCTTGGAAAACTTCTTAAGAGGGTTTCACTGTATACCCAACCTATTGTTCAAATACAATAACACACTCTTGTGGGGGAAATCACTCCAAAGTATGTCTGGTAAGGGGTCGTCCATAATCACGTGAGGCTCGAAAGGGGGGGCGAGGGGTTTGGAAAAAAAATCACGAAATATCACAAGGGGGGGTGATATAATGAGATATCACGTGTATTTGTTTTACGTTGAATGCACGATTTCCAAACCAAACAGCGGCGCGTGGCCTTGAATATTCTGAAAATTCTGGGGGGGTAGTCTAAAACTTCACCACATATCACCAGGGGGGGGAGGGGGCTAAAAAGTTGCTAAAAAACATCACGTGATTAATGGATGACCTCAAATGTTATATTATCGTGAAAGCAAACTTATGGGTCTGAGTGGTTAAGTAATGTATTACATTTGTTCATTTGTAGAAACACCGCCTACTTTGGCCTGTTAGAGCTGTGCCAGCCGAAGGAAGGAGAGACTGTGGTGGTAACAGGAGCCGCAGGGGCTGTTGGTTCTCACGTCGGTCAAATTGCCAAAATCAAAGGTTCGTCACTATTACAAACTGAAACCAAAATGTTATAACCTGTTACCCAATTTAACAATCAATTATTACAACCTGATCTATTAAATAAAATATGTATTTAAAAATTCTCAAGAATGGTAAAAAATACATGTGTACAGAGCAACTTTTTAAAAATAAAAATTACAATTTTACAAAAAAATGTAAATGTTTATATGTATTGTTTCATAGTGCTTTCTCACAAACGAAGTATTGAATTCCGTAGGTCTAAACTTCAACTTTTTTTTTATATATTTAGGTACATATATGCATATATATAAAACTCTTCAACACATAAAAAGTATTATTATCTATTAAAAAATGTTGTTCCTTAAAAAAAGTACTTACTAGCTGCAGTGGCGGACTAAGGGGGGGGGGGGCGGCCCGCCCCGGGCCCCCGGTCCTGGGGGGCTCCCAAACGCTTCGATGTTCCCTTGATCACATTCTTAACAAAGCTTTAAGGCAACACTGTAAAAAAAAAAAAAAATTTATTTCATTTTGTGACTGATGCACTTGTTAAGAATGCTCTCACCTGTTTTTTTCGTCTCGGGGCCCCTACCTGATGCGGGGCCCCTACCCGATGCGAGCACCTAGGTAGTAGCCTACACTGCCTAATGGATAATAGGGTCCAGCTAGGGCCGGCTTAAACATATCGGGATCCGTAGACAATGCACGACTCAAGGCCCCTGTACCCCAGGGGCCCCTACCCGATGCGGGGTCCCTAGGCAGAGGCCTACACTGCCTTATAGACAATAGGGCCCTGCCAAAGCCGGCTTAAACATGTCGGGGCCCCTAGGCAATGCACGTCTTGGGGCCCCCTTACAATCCGGGGCCCCTAGGCAGTTGCATATACGTCTTAAGGATAATACGGAATATAATTAATTTTATTTTCGAAGTTTTATGGTAAATTTTAATTTTTTATAAAAATAAAAAAATGGAAGGGGGCAATTTATAAAACAATCCCTACGTAGGGTCATAGTTAGGGCCGGATTCAACATGTCGGGGCCCCTTCCCGATGCGGGGCCCCTAGGTAGAGGCCTACACTGCCTTATGGACAATAGGGCCCTGCCAAGGCCGGCCTAAAAATGCTGGGGCCCCTTTACCCTAGGGGCCCCTACCCAATGCGGGGCCCCCTAAGCAGTTGCCTAGGGGGATAATACGGCCCCGGCTACAGTGACTGGATTTTCGAACAGTTTAAGACTTGGTGCATGGTGCATGCAAATCAGATGTATAGTTTTTTCTAATGTGTTGTCAACCAGATGAAAAACGTAGTTTTGAGAAAAACGCGTTCAAAGTTTTGCTGAAGGATAATTCAACACGCAAACTGTTTAAAACGGTTTCATATAACATGCTACATCTCCGTCAATTTTACGAATTTCCTTACAATACTCGGTGAAAGTATTATTAACAAATTCATATTTTAGAAAATGAAATAAAAAAGTGACATTTGTTTTTTTAGTGAGCTGGTGCCTTTAAAATATGCTTAGTAACTATCTAAGAGGTGATTTAGAGTTGGGAGGTCCCATACAAATATCATCCCATACAGATAAAATAGGAATAAATAAATACAACCTGAACCGGTAATTTACAATTTTTAAAAATAAAATTACAACTTCTAATCTTTAAATGTCTATCCAGTTTTAGTTCTAGTTGCACTTACTGTTGCACTTCGAATTATTTTTAATAACTTAGGCCCTTTGCCTAAGGTTAACCTATCATTACAGTTAATATAGATAGTAATAAAATAGGTAAGTAATTAAAAAGATTCAGTAGCGGACTAACGGGGGGGCAAAAGGGGCGGCCTCTGATTCCCGGGGGCCTCCAAACGCCTCCACGTTTCCTTGATCAAATCCTAATTTCTTGATCAAATCCGCGCGCCGCTACCCGAATTTCTACCGATTTCTTACATATCCCCCTTAAACATTTGAAGTTTTTAAGCTCTTAAAAAAATATATGTTATTTTGGAAGATAATATCTATACATTCCCTCGATAGAAAAAAAATACCGAACTCTCGTTATTACATATCTCTCCATCTTCTTTTTTATGACCGGGGATACGGCGCCTTAGGCACCAGGACACTGTAAAAAAAATGTTTATAATTTTTTTTTAAATTTCATTTTCCGAAGTTAACAAGGCTCTCACCAAATGTTTTTTACAGCATTTCATGTGAAACCGTTTGAAACAGTGTATGTTGAATTATCCTTTAGCAAAACTTTGAATGCGTTTTTCTCGAAACTTTTTTAACTCGTTTTTCAACCTGGTTGACAACAAATTAAAAAAAAAAACTATACATCCGCCTGCATGTATTTTTATTGCATTTTCATTTGCATGTACCAACTCTTACAACTCAAACTCTCAACTGTTCGAAAATCCAGTTTCTATGGCACCACGTAGGGGAATTTTCATATCTAAAAAAAAGAAAAAATTGCGAACTGAATGAATGTGAATTTTATATTCGATTTTTTTGTGGAAAATTTTCAGCGTTCTTAAAAAAAAAAAAAAATAGAAATATACCCTTTACAAAAAAATCCCTATGTGGTGCCATAGTGACTGTATTTTGACTGAGTGGGGGGGGGCCTCATTCAGCTTTGCCGCCCCGGGCCTCTGACGGGCTTAATCCGCCACTGACTAGCTGAAGTCTTTTTAAAATTTCAAGTAGACAGTGACAGATTTAGATAGTGTCTATATTTAGATCATTGTTTGCACATTATAGTGTATTAGTTATTATTATATTATAGTTTATTAGTTCTCTCAGGAAGCTTATCATAATGATATGAAGAAATACGAAACACTTGCACAAGTGAACGACTACTGATTGAGAGTCACTAATATTGTCTTCAATAATTAACGATTATTAAAAAGGTTGTGTGTCACTGCTTCATGTCTCTTACTTAGTCTCATGACTTTCTGACCATTCTCTCCCAATCTCCTTCCACCCACACTTTCTTCAGTCATTTCCTTTCCAACCATTCTCTCCCAATCTCCTTCCACCCACACTTTCTTCAGTCATTTCTTTTCCTATTATTGTCTCCCAATCTCCTTCTGCTCCACACTTCCTTCAGTCATTTTCTTTCCAACTATTCTCTCCCAATCTCCTTCCACCCTCACTTTCTTCAGTCATTTCTTTTCCTATTATTGTCTCCCAATCTCTTTCTGCTCCACACTTCCTTCAGTCATTTTCTTTCCAACCATTCTCTCCCAATCTCCTTCCACCCACACTTTCTTCAGTCATTTCCTTTCCAACCATTCTCTCCCAATCTCCTTCCACCCACACTTTCTTCAGTCATTTCTTTTCCTATTATTGTCTCCCAATCTCCTTCTGCTCCACACTTCCTTCAGTTATTTCCTTTCCAACCATTCTCTCCCAATCTCCTTCCGCTCCACACTTCCTTCAGTCATTTCCTTTCCAGCCATTCTCTCTCAATCTCCTTCCGCTCCACATTCCTTCAGTCATTTCCTTTACAAACATTCTCTCCCAATTATATATGTTTTATAATAATAAATGAATTATGTATGTTTTATAATAGTTGTTTGTCTGATGCAGGTTGCAAAGTCATTGGATTTGCCGGCTCTGATGCCAAATGCAAATGGCTGAAGGAAGAGCTGGGTTTCGATCATGCCTTCAATTACAAAACAGTAAATCCCACCGCAGCACTGAAGGAGGCCGCCCCCAATGGAGTAGACTGCTACTTTGACAATGTAAGCATTTTTCTTTTTAAATTGAAAAATAATCCATAAACCCTGATATTATACAGTACACTTATACAATTAACTTAGTGATAGGACAACTCAGAATGATTTCAACTCAAACCATCCTTGGAAAATTCATTAAAAATTATGAAAAAAATATTAAAAATTGGTTAAATAGGTTAGGTTATGGGCTATTTTTTTTTTTTTTTTTAATAGCTTTTGATTACTGTTGTTGGATGACGATGTTGTACTTAATGAATGAATCATGACTATAGGTTGGAGGAGAGTTGAGCTCTGTAATCCTCAACAAGATGAACCGCTTTGGAAGAATTTCAGTTTGCGGTTCCATCTCTACCTACAATGAAGATCCCGCTAAACTACCTCAAGGTAAGAATTTATTATTTCCTATTAATTTTTATAACTCCACCTTGATAACAAATACATTATTATTTTGCAATTAGTAATCTATCAATGAGTCATTCATATGTGAAGACATTGTACAGTTCACACACCACTCCACGCTTCACCCTGACTCTCGTGAACCAATGCTTCATGTATGAATTATATACATAAAATTATATTTTAAAGTAAAGCCTCGTGTGCTACTCTGAATAGTTCAAATTCCGCAGCCCAAATGTTCTCTGTTTTACCTGAATATCCAACAAACTTTGTAAATATCAATGTTTTTTCTTTCAGTTGCAATCCTGCAGCCCACCTTTCTCTGGAATGAGCTGAAGATGGAGGGCTTCATCGTCAACCGATGGGTATCCCGCTGGACTGAGGGAATCGAGCAGAACCTCGAGTGGATCAAGGGGGGAAAACTTAAGTACAGGGAAACCATCACCAACGGATTCGAAAATATGTACGAAGCTTTTGTCGGCATGCTCCGCGGAGAGAACACCGGAAAGGCCATCATCAAGGCGTAAATCTACCATATCAAGCCACATACAGAAAAATTACTCTATTTTTGTTAAAGGATTGTATCTGTGTACTAAATGCAATGAAAATATAAATTAAACATTGAATTTACCAAATCTGTGCTGTCAATTTAATAGATCCCTATCCATTAGACTAACGGCAAATGCATCTGCAAAGATTAGGTTTTTTGAATTTTTTAAATTGTAAAAATGAAAAGAAGATACCTATTTGAAATACAAAAGTATATTGTAAATAAAAAGGACATCCTGATTCCTATGCTGTCTGGCATAAAGGGTTTGCTTAGGTAAGTAAGTTGATAGTGATACCGTATTAAGTCGTAGAGTAGCTAGTCGAAAACTCCATGATTTGCAAAAGAATCTCAAATCGTGAGAATGGAAGGTCTGCAGAACATTGGCTACCAGCCGAGAGGGCCGTCCAGAAGCAGGACGGGTTGATATCTTCAGATGCCAATCATCCTCCCAGGATTACTTCCAGTCAGCTTCGAAAAAGGCGAGAGTCCGTTCCAAGATGTCGATCCGTCGTATCTCAGTCCAGAGGATCGCCCAATATTCGGGCTGGCGCAGAAGGAATGAAAGGTTGTAACATGATTACTAGCCATGAGGGTAGTACACGATATTTAAATAAAAGTCTGCAATAGGAAATTAACATTTATTGTGGTGCAACATAATAATGCAATATAAGGTAGAGCAAAAGATCCTAGTCAGGGCGTGACAGCAATAATGATATTACTGTTAGTAATAATGTGGTAACATGTGCGTTGAAGACGCAATTATAATTATTTAATATGCCGTCAAAACTATGATGCTTCTAACTAAAGTAAAAGGGCGCCAGCCAAGGAAGCAATCCTGGCAAAATTTATAAAATAGTAAACCCATAATCTAAAATACAATCGTTAAATCATTTGTCTTACAACGCGTTCCAAATTCCAGTTCCACCACCAGCGGCACAGCGGTAACATCCACCCTCACGAACGGTACTCTCACAACTGAAGATTGCGGGGCAAACTTGTAATCATGTTCTTCACTGCTCGCGGCTTACCAACCTCAGGATAACATAGTAGCGTAGTTGTCATAATTATAATGCAGCAGTAGCTACCCGCTACAATACCCTCCCACCAATCCGAAATTTCCCAGGGGAAATTTCCATAAGCCTCCCGGCGCTCGAGGAGAAGTAATCGACATGCAAATCCTATGTAGTGCGATCCAGAACACTCTTTGACCGAAGATACTGGTGCGTCTCCGCAGTGTGTGAAAGAGATGTCCAGAGGAAGACGTTGAAACCCTCAGTCCATGGTGAAGTAATGACCCATCGACTGCAAGCGGCATTCTTTCAGGACCAGGTTGACCAACTGGTAAAACTGTTTCTCCAAAGTGATGTTGGTGGAGAGCAGCTACAGGAATGTCTCCGGAGAACGGCCTCACAATTTGTCTTCTGCATGCTTCGCTGCAACCTAATTGTGGATATTGCCCGGCTAGCTCAGTCGGTAGAGCATGAGACTCTTAATCTCAGGGTCGTGGGTTCGGGCCCCACGTTGGGCGCCATTTTGTAACATGATTACTAGCCATGAGGGTAGTACACGATATTTAAATAAAAGTCTGCAATAGGAAATTAACATTTATTGTGGTGCAACATAATAATGCAATATAAGGTAGAGCAAAAGATCCTATAGTCAGGGCGTGACAGCAATAATGATATTACTGTTAGTAATAATGTGGTAACATGTGCGTTGAAGACGCAATTATAATTATTTAATATGCCGTCAAAACTATGATGCTTCTAACTAAAGTAAAAGGGCGCCAGCCAAGGAAGCAATCCTGGCAAAATTTATAAAATAGTAAACCCATAATCTAAAATACAATCGTTAAATCATTTGTCTTACAACGCGTTCCAAATTCCAGTTCCACCACCAGCGGCACAGCGGTAACATCCACCCTCACGAACGGTACTCTCACAACTGAAGATTGCGGGGCAAACTTGTAATCATGTTCTTCACTGCTCGCGGCTTACCAACCTCAGGATAACATAGTAGCGTAGTTGTCATAATTGTAATGCAGCAGTAGCTACCCGCTACAAGGTTCATTTTGAATTCTCCAGATTTGAAACCTGCCTGCAGGTTTGACAACAGTTCGCTGCAAAATATTCCAGGTATTGCAATCTTGCCAATGCCCAATTATCAATGCGCAAGTACTGGAGGTGCCACACACCGAGTCCATAAATATGGTGGGTATGAAAGGGTGCATACACCTTATTACAAATGCTTTTATGTAATATGTGTACATTTTTTTTTATAAATATACAAAAAATATATATCAGGGGAGATGGTTCAATTTATTAAGAACACAGTGTCAGCCGGCATACGCGGACCATTGGCATTTTACTCCTGTAACATTAAGAAGTACTAGGTTGAGGAAAGGATGGCGTTCCAAGTGTTAAACATAAGTTGCTTGACTATGTGATTTCATTAATACCAAAGGTTCAACATTCAACCGATGCCAAAATTGATGCTTATTTTGTTTGTTTGTCAAATGTAATGTGCCTTTGTTATAGTGTGTCGGTAATACACGGCAAATGAAGAGAGAGTATATGTAATTAGTTATTGGTATTTATTCGGGAGCTGCCTGTAGTAAAAGCGGACAATAATCATGCATGCATCCCTTTTATGCATCCTGCAAGCATGCTGTCTCGCTTGCTCTCATACACCACAGTTAATCTGGTTAGTTTATTCTCGGTAAGCATTTTATTTTATTTTGAGAATCTGGTTCAAAAGTTTTTTAACTAGATAAATAAGGTCGAAGAAGAATGGTCGGAAGTTTTTAGAAGCGCCAGAAATATGGAATGGAAAGAGATTTTTGGTTTGAAGATTGCCAAACTTATTGAATTCACACCCTAACAGGACTTATTGCATTGAGATGCGGGGAACGCCAGTGAAATTCAAATTATTTGAATTTTGACAGATTTTGAAAATTACAGACTATTGTTATTGAGACAAACAAGATAGAACAATCAACCAATCACAGAACGAATAGATGACGCCATCCCAGGGTTGCCAAAACAAGGAAGTCAAATATAAGTCCACACGGACAAGAAACGACGTGTTGTCTCTCACATTTAAATATGGATGGACATATAGATATGGTTCTGAATGAGGAAGGCAACATAATAAGAGTTTTAATGGTAGGTAAAACTCCATCATTATTGCAGTGAGTTGCGGGGGACGCAAGTGAAATTCAAATTACAGACTATTGTTATAAATGTAGTTTTTTTTTATTCATATATGAAAACTGACAAGAGTCCCACCTGCTCCCGTCCGAAGACAGTGAGTCTATGACATCCACAATTAGGGTATGTTGTGAGGCTGAAGGGAGTGGGGAGGGAAATGAGATGGGAAAGAGGAAGGTGGGAAAGTACCTGACTATTCAGAACTGGTCACCAAACACGTCCAAAAGCATTTTAATTCTGAACAGTGGTCCTACAACAGGAAGATACTGAGATTATCTTCAACTGTGCAGCAGAAATACTGTATAAATATTTTAAATTAATTAATTTATAATTGTGAAATAATACAAATTAATATAATAAAATTTATTTGCGCATGCCGGGATTTGAACCCGCGATCTTCGGATTACTAGTCGAGAGCCTTACCCCTCGACCGCGGAGGCCATCAATAGATCAGATGACAATAAGAATAAACAACTACATTAAAAACAATATTTATTTATTTATTTAACCTGAAAATAATATACAACTTTGATATAATATTTTATTATTTAAATTACAACACAACAACATACATTTATGATAACATAAAGTAGCATGGGGGGTCAGTTTGTCCACGAGTGATAGACAGATATCTGTCTATCACTCGTGGACAAACTGACCCCCAGATTCCTACCCACCCCTCATACCCTTTTTCTTTCCAGAACTTCCTCTCCTTTTCTTCCCTCCACACGGCATACCCAAACAGGGCCTTCTGTGTGGAGTTAATATAAAAAAAGGCGGGAATATGTACTTTAAATAGAAGATAGGTATAAGAGGTATTTTCAGACTTTAGTCCAGTTTGTTTTATAAACCAATTATAATGGCAAAATTTCATATAATATTTTATATACGGGTAGCTGTTGTAATCCCATGGTTAAATTGGGTAAAAGAATATGCTGTTTAACTTCGAATCACACATTTTCTTGACTTCCTCTGAAAACATAAGAAAAAAAAATTATTGCCAAATTACAAAAAAAAAATTAGTACTTACTTACATTTAGAACTTCAACACAAAATAAAACAATATATTTCAATAAAAGTAAATAAATAATAATATTATTAAACTGGATTACAAAATATTATTGCTAATATTTTAATAACGAAAATATTATTATAACATAATATTCTTCAAGATGCTGGTTTAAATTCTTAATAACAATATAACTTTTTAAAAAGTTAACAATCTCTCAAGTCAACGGCAAAAGGTTAGAGGTCGGTAAATTATCTTAAAAATTTGAAATGAAAACAAAACATGACAGCATTTTTAATCATTTTAATAATATCTGTATTATGTGTAAGTTTTATTCACGATATCATTCAAAAACATCTCACCGTTTATTTCTTTCAAATTTGCATTTTTATGTTGAATTATGACATAAAATTCTCTGAGATTTGAAATTTTTCCTATCACCCAAAAGTCATTCATTGCCTTCATGATGATTTCTCCATATTTTTCTAAGCTGTAATGAAAAAAATGTTATTAATTATATGCCCAGAGAGTATATTAACAATATACTCTGTATATTGTTAATATACTCTCTGGGCAATTACAAATTTTGAAATAGACAAAATAATACGAGTTTGACCAATGACATTACAATATGTATATCTAGACCCGTTTTTGTCTTACAAAATTAAAACAAAATATGGCAAGAAACAAAGTTGCGTTTAAAGTAAATTCTTAATTCAAACATTGTTCAAGTATGACGAGAATATGGTACGTTGGACGAGATAGTCATAGGACCTTATTTCATTTTCATATTTAAAATTTGCATTGAATAGTACCAACAACGTGGGTGTGAATGAGATGACCTTACGCTTACTCTCTTACACTAAGCTATGACAAATACGGAATACTGTAGAAGATGACCTACTGTCTGTAGACTGTCCTTCTTATACTTATGTGTTGCTACTTCCGCTATTTCATTTTCTTTAATGGCGCTCAAAATCTTCAGGAAACGACCAATATAATAAATTGCATTGTTTATAATAATAAATTCCTTGGCTTTTACTAGTGTTTGCCATGTAATGAAAACACTTTCTCATCACGCACAGGCATTTTTGTACTCTTTTATGCAATTTGGTTAGAGCACACAAACTTCATTTATATCGAAAGTATGACAATTACCATATCTTTCGCTTGCCACTTTCGATATCTCTTCAACGTGTCTATAGTTTGTAATGTCATTGAGTTTGACCTTATTTTGTACAACCTAATTTTTTTAGTTTTTTAATGTGAATACGTGAATAGTTCGAACTGCTCCCAACCCATGTATACACCAATTAAGGAATGGGTTGGGAGCAGTAGGAGCTCTTCATATGTACGGGGTCCGCCAAATAACTTTTTTTTTTTGAAAATGCTATAAAAAAAAAACTACTGAATATTTTCTCAAATTTCTTTTTTTATTTATAAGTACAATCCTTCCGGTTAATAATGGAAAATAATTTCATTCAAATGGCTGCCTCGGCTGGCCATGCAGTAGCCTACACGATCGGTCCAATTTTTAAGCACATTATCGATTGTGTGCAGCTGTATTTCACCAATGGCTTCACGAATATTGTCCTTTAAAGCGTCAATTGTCTCTGGCTTGTCGGCGTAACATTTATCTTTGAGGGCACCCCACAAATAATAGTCCAACGGTGTCAAATCGCAGCTCCGAGGTGGCCAAACGACATCAGCTCTGCGGCTGATAATGCGATCTTCAAAAACAGGGCGCAAAACATCGAGTGTAGCTTCGGCTGTGTGGCACGTAGCGCCGTCCTGTTGAAACCAAATGTTGCCAATATCCTCCTCTTCAATTTTTGTGAACAAAAATTCGTTCAACATGGCCCGATAACGATCGCCATTGACTGTAACGGCCACTCCTTGCTCATTTTCAAAGAAAAATGGCCCAATTATGCCTCTGGACCAAAATCCGCACCAAACAGTGACTCGTTTTGGGTGTACCGGCTTTTCAATGTATGCGTGCGGGTTTTCTGTGCCCCAAATACGACAATTTTGCTTGTTTACATACCCGCCAAGATCAAAATGAGCTTCATCCGAAAAGATGATTTTTTTGGCAAAATCGGCATCTTAATCAAAATAGTAATGTCGCAATATTTCCCAGCGTTGTTCAAGCGTATACACAACCATATTCGCTCAGCGGAAGGATAAAACTAATTATCTGTCAAATCAGACATGAGCTAAGTGTTACCATTCACGAAATAAGCACTAGTTGAAAAAAAAAACTTTAGATGGCGGACCCTGTATAACCCATACCTTAATTGGCGATGCCATAGTCTGGAGACAGGGAGACTATGGCATCCCCAATCGGAGTATGTTATGAGGATTTCTCACTTTCTGAGTGTAGGGAGGGGAAAGAGATGGAATTGAAACTAAAACAAAAAATGATTGGTTGTTATTCATTATAAATACCATTGTCTATCAGAATGAATGTCTGCAACCAATTTCAAAACTTCCGGAGTGACAGCTATGTTGCCAGTGTGTCTATTATCCAGATGAACCTGAAGACAAGAAACAATATTACATATTAACAATAATAATGTTGTGATCATCACAGGGGTGAGATTCGACCTCCACAAATGTTCTCCACAGGCCTTGGTCCCTCTTCATTCTCATATAGACCTACAAATATAAAAAAATTACACAGATACAAAGTAGATTAAGCAGATTATGTAAAATCAGCGTCATTATTTCATTTATAGATTTAAAAATAATGAACATGAGTTAATGCAAAGATAAAAATTGCTTAGATAAGATTAAAAAAAGATCAAAATGGTACATATTTATAATGAGATAATATATGTTTGAATTATTTGATTGAATTGAATTATTAGACTGATAATGCATGTTAAAAGATATAAACTTGTTGAAAAATTACAAATGTGTAACTTGCACGCATGTATATTAACGTTTTTGGCCTCACACATTTTTCAGTTTAAATAAATAAAAATGTTTAACCAGACAGGTCTATTT
Source organism: Limnephilus lunatus (assembly GCA_917563855.2). NCBI lineage: Eukaryota > Metazoa > Arthropoda > Insecta > Trichoptera > Limnephilidae > Limnephilus > Limnephilus lunatus. The sequence continues at coordinate 6,445,431 of OU830599.1, forward strand.
GTTCCGTTTTCTCATAGAAATCATTGTGTCTCCCTTACTATAATGGTTAGAAAAATGATGTAAACGGTGTTAGAAAGAGCAAATAAACAAATAATTATATTCAAATAAACTACAAATAAACCACAAAATAATTAAAATGTACACTTTTATAAAACCAAAGTTTCCGTCCGCAATTTGAAAAAAAATTATGAAACTTTGGAAATTTTTTATTAATTATTTATACATAAATTGTCAGAAAAGTGAATTGACGATAACTTTCATAAAACATTTGCCTCATAAAATATGAAGGTGTTTTTATTTATTTTTCGTTTTCAGTAATTTTAATTAGAAAAAACGTAAGGTTAGTTAGTCATTTTTAAAACTTTTTTTATGTTTGTATTTAAAAATTTTATGTTTCAAAAATGATATATTGGTTTTGATTTATAAAATTTGAAAGCGTATTACAGTTTTTAACTTTCGGATACATTCGGAAATATTCCATTTATTTGGATTTTTTTGTAAAGCGGAAATAGTTTGACCTTCTGACAAAATAGGCTTAGAATAATATAGGTAATAGGTTAAAAATAATATTTCACAAATTAATTCATTTGGATGAAAAAAATTCATTGAATGAACTTTATTTTTTTCACAGTGTTTTCTATGTCATTTTCTTGGTGGTCCAAGGCTAAGAACGTTAATAGCAATTTCTTACCGTGCTTTTATAGGCCAGATTAAGCTGATTAAAGTAAAGGTATTTGGGAGAGGCCAGATCTGTCTGATTTCCAACGGGGCTGCTCTCCTTGTCGCATTGCTCCGCAATCTCAGACGCTATGGAGGACAGTTGGGGACCAACAAATGTGTCTATACTCCGCATCAGCTGCAGAGACAGCTTTGCATTTGCTGTAAATAAATTATGCATATTAAATAAAATAAATAAGTCATGGAAACCCCAGCTAAACAGAAAAAAAACTGTGTTCAATGCACAATATTTTTCAATTAATATGTTAATTTACTACAGCTGTGAAATCTTTTTGTGAGGTTCATCGAACTCGTCAATAAATTAACATCAGAAGCTATTTGCCTGAATAAGAAAAGTCACCTAATTATATTTTTATTCATAAAAATGAATTGAACCAATGCCCCTTAAATAAAAGGCCTAAACACTGACAGTCAAGATAAGATGGACACCAATCCTGTTCAAACATAAATTCTGTTAAGAATGGTGAAAAACATACACTATTACTCTAGTTCTTATTCGTAATTAATATATAATCATCAATACATACTATAAAATAAAGTGTATGAAAGCGTGCGTCCCGCTAAAACTCAGAAACGAGTCCCGGTGCGATCAAGGGAGTTATATGGTGTGGTAGCCCTCTATCCCCCATCCATGAAAAAGGTTCCCATTTTTACCTGAAGGGCGTGGTTTTGAAGATACAAGGGCTGGAAGTTTCGCCCTCTAGAATTTTCTAGAACAGTCCAGAACATTTGAGAGTATTCGAGAGCATTGCACAACATTCCAGAACATCCTGGAACATTTTGGAATGTTCGGGAATAGTCTGGAACGTTCGGGAACATCCTGGAACATCCCAGATCATTGTGGAACATTCCAGAACACTCTCGAATATTGGGGAATGTTCTGGAATATTGTGGACCATTCAAAGCCTTTTTTTTATGGGTGCAAGTTTTAGAGCAAGATCCATCGTGGGTTCGAACGTCAGTTAAATCTCATATCAACTCCCTGAGCGAAGCCGGGTACCCCAGACAGTACGTATACAAATATGAAAAATCCGGGTTTGAAAAGTTAGACACAGCTAGTGACTAGGCACTTATACAGAAATATATATTTTTAAAAAAAAGTTCAATTTATTTAACTTGTGGTAATCTCACCATCGATAAAAAAGCAAATAGTAGCGGCGAGAGCTCTGTAAACGACCATATAGTAAACCTCCACGGCGGCCTCATAGTTCAAATGGACCTTGGTGACGCGGGCCAGATCCGAGGGCTCCCTGAACCCCCCCGGGGGGCTGACATAGCAGCCATAGTGCTGCGCCGACAAGCGAGAACCTCCCTGCAGCTCACGTTCCACGTGGGCGGGCAGCAGGGTGTCTACCAGATATTTGTAGATCACTTGCATGTCATTGGGGGATATGCCGTTCCTGGTGAAAGAAATGATTATTGAGTAAATGGTAATGATTAGTGCAGAATAATTTAAAAAATAGTAAGGCAGTTAAATCAGCAAACTGTTAAAAATGACAAATAATGCAACAAACATCTATGGGCTGATCAAAAAGGCAAAAATCTGCTTCCAAATAGAAGAGAAAAAATTTCAGTTAGCAAAGTGAGTGGAAGAGTCTTTAGTCGGACGACATTATACAAAGTGACAGTTCGAGGTCTCTTTGATTTTATTTTTTTTAGCTCTGTACATGTATGCTAAGAATCTAAAGTAAATTATTAAACAACATAATTGTAATGTAAATACGATCATATAAACGTTCTAAAATCAATTTTTAGCGCACGTAATTAATTTATGCTGCCATTCTTAAAATAGCTGGCATTGTAAATTTGTCAGCATAATTGCCTTCCAAGCAGCGGGGTACGATGCTCCGCATTGGCATTTTTGTTACTTTAATTGGAGAAATTTAAATTTTATTTGTAGGTACAGTACAATCTCACTAATCCGGCACTTCAATAGACCGATACGTCCAATAATCCGGAACCCTCCGGATCATAAAAAATCGCCGAAAATTGAGTTTCTCGGCCGCAAATTCAAATTCAGGTAGGTTCTTCGGAATAAATTCGTAATAATACGACTTATTCCTTGGGTAAATTGAATTTTCGCAGAAATATACCGCCGCGGACGGCCCTCTATTCAAAGTAAATTCACAAAAATATGATATTTTCTGAGTTTTTTTCGATTTAATCAAATTTTCGCGGCTGATTACTGTCGCGGCCATCCCTTTAAACTCATAAAAATTCATATAACTCATATTACCATGTAAATCGAATTTTCGCGGATAATGCATTCGGAATAAATTCATAAAAATACGATATATTTTGCGTAAATCGAATTTTCGCGGCCGAATCCCGTCGCAGCCGGCCCTACTTCAGATACCTATTCGGAATAAATTCATAAAAATGCGTTATATTTCGCATAAATCACGTTGCGGCTGGCCTTATTCAGATACCTATTCGGAATAAATTCATAAAAATACGATATATTTCACGTTATTATAATGATTTTTTCTCAATAATTTAGTAATCCGAACATTCCAATAATCGGGCACCCTCTGGTTTTTAATAGTGCCGGATTAGTGAGATTGTCCTTTACTTTTTTTTTATTTTCCAGTGATTGATTCTGTACTAGTAAATTAATTCTGTACTAGTAATAATTGACATAATTGAGTCTCTAATGCACAAATAAATGTAGGGATGCTAAGTCTTTTTCACGGAAATTACAACGGAACCTGTTTAACCCATCCCATCTGAAGTTATTTTTAAATACAGATGTATTTGAATTTCACTTTTGGTTGTTTGAATGAAGCGGAATCTAGGAAGAGGAAATTAACCCAGTTCTGATCGACCTGAAACTTGGCAGATAGACTAGTTGTTGAAGCACACACAAGCGGACGTATACTCATTTTTCTGAAATTTGAAGTTCTTAATAAATGAAATACTGCACTTGGACCGTATAAGATAGCGGATTTAAATTGGCACCGCTCAGATAGAACGGTTTGAGACACCCGTTAACAGTTGATTTCAGCAACATGAGAACAAATTTCCGACTCATTCTTTTATAAAACAGGTGGCACAAAAAAATAAGCTGAATCACTCACCATATCAACTGATCGTTGTACAGAAATGCAGTTTGTTTGATGGCGGGGAAATTAGCTTCAATGAGATTGACGAAACACTGGACTCGGAAGAAGGAAAGTCGATCCAGCGGTAGGTATTGCACTCCTTGAAACATGTCCAGCACATCACAATGGGGCAGGTTCAGTTGCAATAAGTACTGAAAGGTACAAAATTTAAACTTTGCATTATAAAGCAGAGAAAAGTTTGTACGTGATGTACTTATAAAGCAAAATATAAGAATAATGTCACAATTTTCCCGGTCCTCCTCATTAGGGTTTCCTGTTGTATTTAGTCTCTAGTTGTCTTTATATTGTCCTCATAATGTTTGCGAGTTAACTATCACATACATTTTTTCCTAAGAACCCGGGCACCCCTGCTAAATCACCAAATGTAGTGAACCACTTTATTTACAACTTACATTCTTCTTCCATTTCGCAAATTGGATGTCCATTAATAAATAAATAATTTAACTCACAGGGTGAAAAAAGTTTTCCAGTTTTAGTCGCAATAAATCATTTGGCATATCTGCAAACGCCCCCATGAATAGTCGAAACAATCTGTGTGCCGCAGACAATATGGACTGCAATACTTTGGTCTGGACCTAGAATCAACAAAATTATTGATTTTCAAAGATTTATTGATTATAAGTATATTTTGTCAGATGGTCAGATTATTTCTGCTGTGCAATAAAATCCAAATAAATGGAATATTTCTAAACACATCCGAAAATTAAAAATTGTTTTTGAAAGGTGATGAAAATGCTTTAAAATTTTATGATTCGTAATAAACATATCATTTTTTAAATATAAAAATTTTGAATGCAAACTTTAAAAAGTTTAAAAAACGGCTTGCCTCACGTTTTTTCTAACTAAAATTACTGATAAAAAAAAATAAAATCCATGTATATTTTATTAGACAAATGTATTATAAACGTTATCGTCAACTCACTGTTTTGTCGTTTCAAGTAAAAATAATTAATAAAAAATTCCCAAATTTTCTTTCAAATTGCCGTCAGAAGCTTTGGTTTCATAAAGGTGTACATTTTAATTTATTTCCGGTTAACTTTTAGATTTGAATAAAAAGCAAGGTGTTTTTTCTCTGTAACTGGTTACGCCAATACACATACCTACACATACACATACCTACATAGCACGCATACATACTGTTACTACTTGGATTGGTATTAATAATGTTGCAAATTCCTGTCCTACCTTGCTCCAAAATCCGCACCTTTAACTACTATCAGCACGTGCTCCAGTCTGTAATTAACCGCCCGCACCGCAACATATCATATAGCCATTATGCTCCCGCTATCTGTGAATCGTTATTAACATAATTCCGCCGCATCTATCAAATAAACGAAACCCACGCCTATTGCTGTTTCTGTGCCTATTGGATTGGGGAGAAAGCAGACAAGTGCATTGGCAGCATGAGAGTTCTTTATCCTTTCGGTGAGTCCTTTCCTTTCTATGCAGCATATGTTCTTCTCATTTCCAGGCAGTAACAGTAATACAAAATCAAGGTCCTTCGTCAGTCATTCTTTACACAAAACATCAATCCACTCTACATACACACAATCTCATTCAGTAACCATTTATATGTATCATATTTCTAACCATGACAGTAAGGGAGACACAACGATTTCTGTGGGACATATATGAATTTTTCCGAAAACTGAAAAAATGTACGCTTTTTCTTTCCAGAATTTCTAACGCAATGCATCTATTTTCAGCCTAAATGCCCTTTCCAACATCTTTGAAATATGAATTTAACAGTCAAAATTAGACTAGATGCCAAATTGTTTGTTCATTATTGTTCAATAAGAAAAAAAGAGTACATAATAGAATGCTTCATAGCATTATTACTTTACTAGAATCGAAGCTGAAAAATTAGACATTTAGGTTGGTGTTTGATCTTACCTGGTCTCCGTGATATTCAAAGTAGTGACTTCCATCCGGGGAGGTCTTTTGTATAAACGGCACATTAACAGTCTGAAAAAAATACAACAAATCTTAAATTATATTTAAGTATTAAAAACTGGGCTCATGCCTGTAAACATATTATGTTCTTTGTACTAACTGATTACTGATTACATTTCAGGATCTTGCAAACACTAAATGTAATATATCGGATTATTATTTAATATCAGTTCTATCATTGTTCTGCTGTTTATGCTATGCTCGGGTCACATGATGTCGGTTACGACATGTGCGGAACATAGCCGAGCAGAGAGAAGCAAATCATTCCTTTTGCGAGAGCTCGCCAGAAAAAATCTAGCTAGCGAGTTGTAAGTTTGTGCGTCCACTTAAACCATATTTGTATTGTATCTAATAACAATAAACAGTCACTGTGATTTCAAAGAACTAAAGTCTTTTAATCAAACAACATAGTACTGAGATACGGACCAGTACTAATAAAATAAAGACAAATATCTCTGTAAAGGATTACAGAGAAAGAGACATTACACTAAACTAGACAAACCAGTAATATGGTGCAGAGTTAAAAGTATGTTTAAACTAACCATGACCATCCAGTAGTCTTTTTCGGGTTGGAAGAATATTTCCTTAGTCTTTTGAGTGTGCAGTGCTTCGCAATCATCAGAGGAAAAGTTTCTGAAAACAGAAAGATTAAATCAATGTTTAACTATTTAATTAGTACAAAAAAATATGCATAATGGTTTCAATTAGATTCACATTTGCAAGTATGAACCCCCAGGAACCGACATGTGTACATAAATACTTCCAAATATATTTGAAACTATGCATAAATCAAAAAAATAATTTAAAAAAGAAGCCTTTGTAAGATTAAGTAGGTCCCAAAAGAGTCCAATGGACCGATCATTTAGAAATAATGCGAGATGACAGGTCACAAAGGATTGCAATGGACTAATCATTTTGAAATAATGCGAGATGACACGACACAAAAGATTGCAATGAACTGATTATTTAGAAATAATGTAAGATGACACGACACAAAAGAAAGCAATGGACTGATCATAAAAATAATGCAGGGGCTGTTGGGAATAAGCTAATCGGGAGCTGGTAGGAAACACTTGTGGAAGAAGTTAAATCCCATTGAAATGCTCTATTCTTTATCCACTCACCGCTAATCATAAACATATCAATGGGTTTCTCAACTTACACCATAAATTTGACGATAGCCTCACATAATCCGACCCTCATCTTTTTAGCCTCAATGTGGGTGTCATGAGGATAGTAATATAGAATTCTTTCATGTTCCTGAAACACAAAATAAAATATTAGTTTTAATGTACTCATTTGACAGTGATTTAAATCCAACATTGTTGTTACTAATAATGTCTGCTTTACAAAGACATAAATATACCTTAAGCTTGGGGTGTGTTTAATAATACAATTGGCAGATAAATGTTGTAAAATGGGCGGATAAATAGATTGTCCTAGTAAAGTACTTACATTATTATTTTACAGAAATAGTAAAAATAAACGCTCATTTGGGTGATATTGTTTTATCTGCGATATTTGTAGAATTAAGCATTAAACAAATATGGGAAAATATACCTGTCCTTCCTTCGGACCTAACGTAGAATTAAATATAAAAAATCTTTTCAATTCACACTCGTTTTTAATCATATTGTCATTATTTTATATCTTCAACAAGCATCGGTATTAGAGAATATAAATGCAGCTAATATTATTTATTTATTGAAAACACACAAAAGATGATTTCGGACAGTCCACTGACATTTTGATTTAGTTGACACTTGACGTTTCATCCATAGATAAACTAAAAATATTAAAGATTTCAAACCATAGATGAAAACTGCTAAAAAATCCCAGTAAAAATTCATTTATGAAATAGCACCCCTGGAAAATCGTAAACCTCGAAGCTAAAGTAGTTATAAAAATATGAATAACAATGAAAATTTTCAATCATAAATTCATACAAATTGCTTCTATATTTTGTTATTTGTTCATAGGGGTCGTCCATTAATCACGTGAGGCTCGAAAGGGGGGGGGGGGAGGTCGAGAAAAAATCACGAAACATCACGAGGGGGGGGGTAAAATGAGATATCAGGTGTATTTATTTTTATTGAACGCACGATTTCTAAAGGTGAACGTCCTATACTTTGTACTAAAAAAAAATACACATAATTTGGGAGGGGGGGGTGGGTTAGCCTAAAACCTCACGACATCACCAGGGTGGGAGGGGGTCAAAAAGTTGCTAAAAAACGTCACGTGATTGGACGACCCCATATGAAGCACTTTGTCATGTGACATTATAATTTAAAATAAAACAATAACTTTGTAAACACCACTTCTAAAGCTTTTATTTTGTTAGCTTTTCAGAAATCGTACGATCACTGTTTTACATAATAATACGAGAAAGACTTTTTTTTTTGCTTGATAATACTACCATATTTATAAAGAATCATATAAATAAACAATTTTACTATATACGATTGTTAAAAATTAAAAAAAACATGGAAGATTATTTTTCTTTAATATCAATGTTGGGGTATGTTAAAATATAACCCCAGGATGTCCGCTTTGCTTTCAGCAAGAAAAACCCCATTGTTTTGACTATATCAATGACGGAAAACTGAAAAGCTGTAACTGACAACATGAGTCCAGTCTCCTGCGACCTCCAACATAAACATTTACTTACACATTACCTTACTGCAGATAAAGTGGTTTTAAACAGAGAACTTGTTTCATTTCGTATAATTTCAAGCCAAATTGTTTGCTTTCTTCGATAATACTTTCATAGTTGGGGTGTGGTGGGACTATATAAAAAATTAATTCAAATGTACATATCATTTTCAAAGATATATTAGTTTAAAACAAATTCTATTTTCTCACATGGGTTCTTTATTTTTGCCCTCCTGAAGTGTGTTTATGTAAAAACACAAAATACCAACTTGTAAACTGATTTGACAAGATCCAATATTAAAGTTTCCATTCGTTTAGATCAGGCCTGGTCAACCCGCAGCGCTCTTGCGTGCGGCCCACGGTCATGTATGATGAAATTTTTTTTTTTTAGTATTGGGTACTTTAGAATGTCTTTAAAATCACACTTAAGTCATTAAAACCAATAAAGTTTCTATAATTACACCAAATGCTTATATTCTGCTGATTTATATTTCCCGCGCATAACTTCTCACCCGAGAACTCGCAGTCTGCTTGCAGCGTCACCACGGGCAGGCGCATGTCATGTTTGATGTTTGAAAGATACCACAAAAGGTGAAGATATTTTCCAAGCCATAAAAAATGTTTGCTTACATTTAAAGATGCTTTCTGGATTAACAGATGGAGCCTTTAATTGTCGTTTTAAAAAACTAGTAAATTATGAGAAAGCATTTGAGATGTTCGGTTCTCCATTTGATGTTGATGTTTCCACTGTTTCAGAAACATTACAAATGGAATTAATCGACCTACAATGCAATAAAATACATACCCTACGATTCCAAAAATTGAATTTTATAGTAAGTACATAACAAGCAAATTTTTCTAATATAAGATGTTTTGCCCAAAAAATTATTAGTGCCTTTGGATCTACATACGTTTGTGAAGCTTTTTTTTCCAAAATGAAATATAATAAAAATAAAAAATAGGGCGTCAATAACAGACGTAAATCTGGAAAAGCAGTTAAGGTGTGCAACTTCAATTATTGAAATAGATTTAGAAAAGTGAAGTGAACGAAAAGAAACTCAAATCTCGCACTGAAAGAAGTGGTCATAATAATTGGTTTTATTTAAAATATTTTTTTTAATATTGTTTGATTTATGTGCCTTAATTAATAATTTTGATTTTTAAAAATGTTAATTACTATAAAAATACATTTTTTTGTTGGTTCAATGAGTGTTTTCTTTTCACATTTGGCTATAGTATTGTTTTTTTTTCACAATTAACCTGATCGTACATTTAGATTACTTTTTTTATTATTAGATTAGATCGTACTTTTATATAAAATCAATATTTGTTTGTTTGTTCGTATGTTATGCGCTGCCATACCGTTCATCAGAGTGCGATGAAAATTGGGTGATTTGTTGTGCGCACACCCGCAAAGTTTATAGGCTATTTATAATGGTAAGCTCTGGCATTATAAAATTTGTAGAAATGAAAATGAGTGTATTTAATATATTTTAGCGGCAGGGATGGAAGGCACGAGGGGAAGGGTAATGAAGGAGGTGGGGTTAGCGGGAAGGATGAAGAGGGAGGGGAAGGCGTTGCCTTTAATTTTTGAGCTTTAAGCACTGCGCTTTAATTTTTTAGCTTTAAGCTTTGAACCTTAAGCTTTAAGCTTTGAGTTTCTAGCTTTGAGTTTTAAGCTTTGAGCTTTAAGATTTGAACTTAAAACTTTGAGCTTTACACTTTGAGCTATAACCTCAAAGTTTAAAGCTCAAAACTTAAAGCTCACAGCTTAAATCTTAAAGTTCAAAGCTCAAAGTTAAAAGTTCAAAGCTTAAAAAAAGCTCACATAAAAATAAAGTTCAGAACTAAAACTCAAAGCTTAAAGTTTATAGTTAAAAGCTCAAAGTTCAAAGCTTCAAGCTCAAAACCCATAGCTTAAAGATCAAAGCTTAAAGGTCAAAGCTAAAACATTAAATGGTTATTGTTACATAACATTGGTACAAACTGGGCGAAGCCTAATGAAAAGCCACCCGCAGGGCCTAGCAGCAAAAACCTGCGGAGCGAGTCTTTAACTGCTAGTTATTTATAATATGTACTTACAAAAAAGAAATGAGTATTAATTTATAAAGTACATGTTACATAACTAAGACTACATAGAGTAGATAAGTATGAAATTCGTTGGAATAAACAAATGTTATTATTTTTGTATGTCTGTATATGCGGCCCTTGGGATAATTTTAGCTCGTCAATACGGCCCGCGGTGCAATTTGGGTTGGCCAGGGCTGGAATAGATTATGTTGTCATCAATAACTTTTACATAAGATGATATTAAATCGTCCCATTTCATTGGCTCACCTATTATAAAGTTTAAAAAATTTTTGGAGCCGGGTCTGCATTTTAAAATACATTAAACAGCTAATTTGACCTAAAAATGCCAACTTTGGACTTGATTTACTCGAAAACGAAAGATCAAATCAAAGTAGTACCACAAATTAAGCATAGGCAGTGTCTGTGCCACTCATTCCAGTGTGAAAGATGCTCTCACCGGTGAGACCAATATTCAGAAAATAAGACAGCTCGCCACGGTTATAAATACATTGCGTGACCAGTTCTGAATAAATATGCCCTAGTATTACTAGCGTACCGCTTTACATGTCAATCTCACGAGAATACAATTATTTGCAAATTGTAAATAAGGTTACACTAAAATAAAACAAGACCCTAGTTTTAATGTCACATATATTAGTAAGAACCTTTACACAAAAGCACTAAGACATCAAATAAACCTTATTGTCTAAATAATCTTTATCAATACACGAAAGTGTCTATAAAATGATTTTGATATAATATAAATGTTACTTTGATTTTAAACATAATCGAAATTTGATGGGACCTATTATCTGACTAATTCCCAACATATACTCATTCAAAAAATAAATTACATCGCATAAATCTAGCACACAATAATATTACCTATCCATTCCGTCCTTTGTCTCACTTAGTGAACCTTTGTCTCACTTAGTGAACTTATGTCTCACTTAGTGTACCTTTGTCTCACTTAGTGAACCTATGTCTCACTTAGTGTACCTTTGTCTCACTTAGTGAACCTTTGTCTCACTCAGTGAACCTTTGTCTCACTTAGTGAACCTTTGTCTCACTTGGTGTACCTTTGTATCACTAGTGATTAACAGGCCGGTAAGCTAATCGGTGAACCTAATCACTTGTCCATCTCATCTCCGCTGAATGGGGGAACTGCCTCTCCCAGGATTACGTTCCAAGGCTGGTCAGATCCACAAATTAAATTATTACAGAGGTAAACTAAATATTTACTTCGTTATTCGTTTAAATACAACCGAGATAAAACTAAACATGTGATTCATTTCAGTATATCCGTAAAATATGAAGGGCACAGAGGAAAAACTTATTTTATCGTATGATTATATCGAATTGGAGTTATATCATACCACTATAAGTATCTTCTCTCAAAAAGATACTTATAGTGTAGATTTACTTAAAAAAAAATTCGGTCCCTTGAAAAGTAAAATTAAAAAAGGGTTTTATTGTTATCATGTTATCATATTATTAGTCAATGATATAATAACCTTTCCTAACACTGTCAAATATGTATGAACAAAGACCGTTTATAATGCAAATAAATAAAATAAAATATAAACCCACATAATACAAGGTTTTCTCAATTTTTTGTTCAGTCCTTAAAATAAATATTTTATGGGTGTATAAATCCAAAAAATCAATGTTTACATTACGCAAACAATGAATCCCAAATGTCCAATTTTTTGGTTGGTTATTCTCTGGTAATTATGATTATAATTTTTCATTGTATAAACAAGATAAAAAGTGAAGTGTTCTTGCAGATTTCTAAATAAGAGGAATGTGTTTTCTAAATGTCGTATTTTCTACAATTTTTCGACATTCAGAATAAAAGTAAGTTTTTTTTTCATGTTTTGAAAATAAAATATTCCAATTTATAAATATTAAAGTATATTTCAAACACAAAAACCTAAAAGGTAATTTTGTCTAGTTTTTAAAGTGGCATTTGTTTTTACGACATCTTCAATAGAAAAAAAAAAAATACAACACATTTAATATACTTTGGAAATATTCCGAAATTCAATGAGAAATTACAAGTTTATACAACAGATAAACAACCCTCTTTGACTGGTTAAATAATGTGTATAATATCTTTCCGTGAAATATTTTATGTCAGTTTTTATTAGTAGATCTTCACATTAAGGTTGGTTATCTATTGTATAAAATTTTCATCACGTTTATTAGTAAGACTGATAATATTAAAATGATTAGGGGAAATTTTGAAAATTGATTTTTTGTGACAATATGCATTTTTTCCCTATACCCTTCCTATGTACTTGAAATTCAAGAAAAATATTTTAAAACCTAATTTATTTCAATAGTAAAATATGATTCTTACAAAATAAAATCGTAAAATACAAATCATTGATTTTGAAGAAGTCCATGTCATATGACTTCCATAATACCACGAATGCCTTTTTATATTACGGCTGTTTCTTTACAAAATCATGCTTACTTCTAGCCCTTGTCTTTAATATATTTAACTATAAACAAAATGTACAATTATTATTATTTTTTTGAATCTGTGGTTATGTTTATTGTGACCATATTCTATACAAATAATATGTGGGACCTTGCATTGCCCATAAAAAGATAGCAGAAACTTGCAGGTATCACAAAATAAAATATTAATATGTACATACCATGTTTAGGGTGAACGCAGTAGAATACATGTATACGTAACATTTAATGAACTGAAACATAACTGCAAATGAACTGTTGAATGTGCATCTAGAGATCCAAATAGCTCTAATGGGAGCTTTTCACTAATGGAATAAGATGAAAAGAATCCTTACTTTTTAAATAAAGAACACTTAGGTGTTTGAAAGTGGTCCTAATAGATTTCAACCACTTTGAATTGAACTAGGCTTTTTTATGTGAATGCCCCGCAAGAGTCCCAGCTGCTCCCGTTTGGAGCCAGTGAGACTATGGCATCCCCAATTCAGGTATGTTGCGAGGCTGAAGGTAGTGGGGAGGGGAAAGAGGTGGGGAAGAGGAAGGTGGGGAAGAGGAAGGTGGGGAAGAGGAAGGTGGGGAAGAGGAAGGTGGGGAAGTACCTGGCTGTTCAAATCTGGTCATCAAACATGGCTAAAGCCATTTCAAGCAACGTTTCAATTCTGAATGGTGGTCTTACACCAAGGCGATGCTGAGAGTATATTACTTCATCTTATAAATTAATTGTGAAATAACACAAGTTAATCAAACAAAATTTATTTGAGCACGCCGGGATTTGATCCCGCGACTTTCGGATTGCGAGTCAAGAGCCTCACCCCTCGACCACGGAGGCCGTCTAACTCAAGTTAGTCAAATATTTAGGAGACTAAATTTTGAATTACTATATCTAATAATCCATTTCACAACAATTATAAAATAGCATTATCATTGTAATTATTAGATTTAGACCTAGGGTAGTTGAGTATGAGGGTTGTATGAATACCGCACAAGAGTCCCAACTGATCCCAACCATCTTGAGCCAGTGAGACTATGGCATCCCCAATTGGGGTATGTTGTGAGGCTGAAGGCACTGGGGAGAGGAAAGAGGTGGAGTGGAGAAGTACCTGGCTATTCACATCTTAACCACTGAAGCGCTTTTTGCCACAATATGGCACTATTTAAAATACCTCGGATTGCTTTGCTGCCAGTTTTAGGCAAATTTTCCCTAGATGCATTCATACTTAATTGGTTATTATTTAGTTACGGTACGATTTTTTTAATTTTGGCGGAAAATATTCAAAATGATCACCAAAAAATCACGAGCAATCTGAAGAAAAAGTTTTAAATTGGTCTATCACTCCAGTGGTTATACAATTAGTGCAATTCAATTCAAAGCAGCCGATTTATAAAAATAACTCACAATGGTCGGCTTAGAGTAAAATATAAGATTTTTTTAAATGTATAAGAATATGGAAATTCAGTCGGCTATACGACAAAATGGCAACAAAATATTTTACAGTTAATTATGAACTTTATGCTGTTGTCCAGTTTATAAAATTATGTAATGATTTAATGAATGTCATTTTATGTTTAGTAAATAATAATTTAAGTTTATAAGACAGCTTTAATAAATAAGAAGATACAAAGTAATTACAACCACAAAATATGACAAACAAGAAACAGATAAAATGAATGATCATAAATATAAAATAGGACAAACTATTGCGAGACTAAATTATTAAAAGGGTCCTTCTCAAAAATGATAAAAAGTAGTAAAATAAAACATTTGGTAATGATTAAAAAGTTGAATTCGACTACAAAGACGATTAAAAAGCTGAATTGTCAAAAATTCATTTTTTATTCTGTCTTTGTAGACTTCAGCCGAGCGATTCTATATCTTTTGTGGAATCATTAACGAGATAACGGACGTGATCTCCTTTACTATGTAAAAATCTGACGTAATCTACGTGAGATTTGTGTGATTTTTACATATTTACTGTCAGATATTTTAGTTTATATCGTTTTAAACACGAATTCCTGCAATTATGCATGATTATTTATTCATTTAATGTACGTTGTACATAGAAAAAGCAAATAAATCACACAAATCTGACGGCAGATCATGTCCGTTGTCTCGACAATGATCCCACAAAAGATATAGAATCGCTCAGCTGGTTTTGTACAGAAACAAACACAAGGCAATCTAAACACAATTATTATTATTTAAAATAACCCAATTAATATAGTATTATGTATGTACCTATGTTATGATAAGTAGTGATTTCAAATATTACAAAATTGGTACAAAATGTTTTGCAAAATAATGGTTTTTAGCTATAATGATGTAGTTTACAAAATAAGCATTTTGGTTTCCAAAAACTGTCTTCAATGGAGATTTAGATGAAAATTCTGAGATATTATTGATGGCTTGCCACTGTTTCTGCCATACACTCTGATGTCCAATATGATTTTAGATTTGAAGTAACCTCAGGGGGCCAAATAAATTTTTTAATTATTTCACAGTGATATATGTAAGTTGGTGGTGGCGTAAAAATGAACCAACACTATAACTTGTCATAGACGACAGCGCCCTCATTTTTTTCCAACTTATACATGGTGCCATAAATAAACCAAACCAAATAAATTTGCCAGATCGGAAAACAAATGAAGACTCAATAAGCTTAGATAAAATTTTAAAAAGCGGGAGTTTAGAAATACAATCAATATTGAACATACAGTACTTTCCTTAAAATATTATTGCATTATGTACTTGTATCGATGAGATCACAGCGGATTATGCGCAAAATATATATGTGCATCAATAAAGAGTTCACATTTGTACTAGAATCGTTTGTTGTAACTTCGAATAATTACAGTACCTTTAGTTGTATCTCAAAACAATAATTACCGCATCATTTTTTCTGTGTCTCCCAAACAATACCATTTTTGTACAATATTACCAAAATTGCTTGTGTTCTTATTTTGAATACATAATTCTCTTCTACTTGTATACATTATTGCCATACTCGGGTGAATTTTCATTTAATCGTTGAAATACTTAAAACGTATTTCTACAGGAATAAACTGAGCATATTTAAAATTTATACTGTCGATTTCACTGAGGTGTTTTGACAAAACTGAATTTTTAATGAAATGGACTTTAGACAGAATTATTTCAAATAAAAAAATCTAAAATAGGTTTCTACCGTAAATAATCAAAATGTTTTGTCTATGCAAAACAGAATAATCCTTATTCAGATATTACAAAAAGGCAGGCATTGAGATTTCATCATCATCGGATTGATTGTTTCCAATTGACAGATCGAGGAATCACTGATAACAATCACGATCTTCTCAATTCAAATCACTAACTTTGTGAAAACACTTTGAGCAATGAGAAAAATATGTAAACCAAAGAATACATAAAACTGTTTGTATTGTATGTAATTACTTAGTTGTTATTGAACACCTTTGGTATAGTACCATTTTATCTTCCTCCCGTATATAAATCTGGCATTCCCGAGCGCAAGAATGCCGAAATTGGGTAACTTTCCCGGGAAGGCTCGCAAACAACCTGTTTGACCTGCACAGTAATATTGCGATAATATCATTTCAAAGGTTTAATGATCAAAAATCTTCATAGTTTATTTCAAATACATAATATGTAACTGTCGAGTTCGTACACAAAGGGTTTTCAAATTCACAATTATTTTTGTATACATAAAAATGTTCTGTAAAAAAAAAAGCAAATAAAAATAAATACACAAATCTTATATAATTATTATTCACGATTCTATTCATACTAATATAAAGTAATGAGCCGTAAGTGTTATTTAGATAACTAGGGGCGGGCTGCTCGGGCCGCCTCTTCGAGCGCGCGCACCTTCAACTCCCGCTCCCGCTGCTGGTGGCGCAGGTAGTCCTCGGGAGGCGGCGGGTGGTGCGGGTGATGCGCCCCGTGGTGACGCTCAAGCAGCAGGTGGCGCTGCAGCTGGTCGTGTGCGGCGGCCTGGTGCGCCAGCTGCTCTGCGTACGGCCGCGCCAGCAGTTCCGGGTGCGCCAGGCGCCGCTCCCAGCTCTCCTGCTGCGCCTGCGCCGCGGCTGCCTGCTGTCCCGGATGCAGGTGTAGGTGTGTGTGTGAGTGCGCATGCGTGTGGGCGTGCGTGTGTGCGTGGTATTCGGGGCTGATGCCCGCCATCTGCAAGCGCACCATGGGGTCGGTGGCCAGCGCCAGGCGCTCCGCCGCCTCCAGCTGGTGGTGCGGGTGGTGCGGATGCTGGTGAGGGTGCGGAGGGCCCCCTCCCGGCCCCTGCTGCGGGGGAGGGATGCCCAGGCGTTCCAGACGCTCCCGCTCCAGCTGGGATAGCGCTGCCTGCCCGGGACCCGCTCCGTACAGCCCGAACTGATGCAGGGGGATACCTCCCTGCGGAGGGGGGACCCCGTACCTGCGGTGCATCTCCAGCCAGTGTGGGTCCATGCGGGCCCCAACATTGGTGTTCTTCATCAATTCCTCTTTGAGCCTATCGTTAAGTTCCCTCTCTCTTAGTTCTCTGATTTCTCTGTCTCTTTTCTCTCTCTCTAAATGCTCTAGTTCCATCCTCTCGCGTGCCCCACCAGGACCATACATTGAGGTCAATTGATACTGAAGCATGGGGTCCATGCAATGCCTGGGAATGTTGCCAGGACTGAAGCCCGCATGCGGCCGGGCATACTCGGATAACTGTCTAAGAGCGGGTGTATCCGGATATCCCTGTCTCGCGAACCCGTAAGGAGATGGAACATTTTCTAAAGGACCTCTTGAAGGAGGTTTGGTGTCAGGTTTTTCAGGGGTAGATATCTTTCTAGCATGCGCTTGCTGAGCAATCTTTTCCCTTTCTTCTCGATCTCTTTCGGCTTGTTTTCTTAACCTTTCTTCTCTTTTACGAGCTAATTTGGAATCAGGTACAGGTTTAAATATTAAGTCTGTTCGTGTACATGAATTATAATCTCCCCGGTTCCAGTGGCGTAAGAATATAGCGGATTGTGATCGATGGCACTCGGTATCTTCCACTTTAGGTTCGGGAGACGGGCCATGGGGAATATGTGCGGGGCTGGGTATCTCTTCCTCTTCGGGAGGTTGACTAGGAGTTTCCAGCTTAAGTATTGGACCATCCATGCTGTCTTCCTGCATGGGACGACTCTGGCGGTGTAGGGAATGCCCCATGGGCAAGGAATGTGGGGAGCCCGGCTTTGGATGTTGCTGGAGACCGGCCGCTGCTTGTGCGTGCATCCTCAAGTTTTCCAAGGAGCTAGAACCCCCACTTGGGGGCATCCCCAAAGCCATATGATGTCCCAACGTGGGTGGTTGAATCATAAGGTGGTGTGAATTGGCCGGGTTTCCAGGCAAGAGCTTGGGGTGGTGTCGAACCAACATTTGATCTGCGGGTGATAATCGTTCATGATGATGAGAATGCAGGTGGGAATGGTGATGGGCATGTTGGTTGGCCAGGTTGATGCTGGAAGAAGTGCTGGTCGTTTGGGATAAACTGGCAGATAAGTGGCCGTGAGGGGAACTGGTATGGATATTTGGCTTCTGCTGGGTAGATTGCTGTATCTTATGCTGTATTGATTGAGAAGAACTACTCGAGGTTGAGTGTGATATTGTAAGAGAATGATTGGCCCCAGCTTGATTCGGTAGCTTCTCCGAACTAGCATGAACTGAACTATGGTGACTAGTCGAATGGTGTTGGGTCATGGTAGTTTCGTGCATTTGATGTCTTTCTATAGAATTACTGGGATTTCGTAGATCTTCCGTAGTTTCAGATATTTCCCTTAAGGATCTCGAGGTAACTGACGAACTGGAACTATGGTGAGAGTGCATCATGGTGGCTGATTCCAGGGCAGACGGCTTGCTTAGTGCCATCGGAGATTCATGTCTGCCCGGAGTGCTCACTGGGGGATTGTGAGGGTTATGCATGGGAGGAATGGGGTGGGGCTGAGGCATGGGCCCATAGGCATACGGATATGGGATGCCATAACCGGCATGGGGGTGTGGGTAGTAGGGATGCATGGCGTGGGCCGCCGCAGCCGCAGCAAACAGAGAGTGCTGCAGCAGGGGGTGGTGGGGGTGGTGCAATGGGGAGGAGAAAGAGTGGGGGTGAGGCCCGTGTTGAGAGGAGTGCATCACGGGTCCGGGTATTGTTGTAGGCAAAGACATGGGAGTAGGATTCATCAAGTTCAAAGCAGAATGTGACA
This sequence comes from Limnephilus lunatus, assembly GCA_917563855.2. Lineage (NCBI taxonomy): Eukaryota > Metazoa > Arthropoda > Insecta > Trichoptera > Limnephilidae > Limnephilus > Limnephilus lunatus. Next base: position 6,464,657 of record OU830599.1, read on the forward strand.
CGGGAGGTTGTTGTAAGGGAGAAGGTGAAATTTGACGGGATTGGGACGGACTAGTTAGGTGTCTGGAGAATGGAGGAGTTGTGGATAATGGATTGGAGTTCATGTGCAGACCAGGTTGCATTTTGATTGGAGTGGGAGTGTGGGGACTTTTGATGGGAGCGGGGGCGATGGGAGCATCCATGTTACCCTGGTTGGGCATATTTTGACTCGACATTTGGTGGACATAATCAGGCTCCTTCTTGATATTATCTATTCTTGGTCCTAAGAAGGTTCCTCCATTATTGCTATGGGGCCTGCTGGGAGGTCTATTGCTGCCGGACTCACCAGCGGAGGGATTATCTGGATTTTGAGAATTAAGAGATAATGCATTTGGTCCTCCAGAATACCCAGGCACTTTCACTTCCTTTAAAGACTGCAGAGGATCTGACAAGTTTTGGTTTGTCTCGGGAGAAATCTGCGCACCCACAGGGTCCGTAACCTCAAGTTTGATTTTCAAATCTTGCGGAATCATAGTGTCTGCTGAGTTAGCTCGAGCCAAACCCGGGGAAGACCTCAGCGGGGGGATGTTGGAGTGCGATGGCCCCATAGGTTGAGATAGGGAGCCAGGATGTTTATCCATTATATGACCTGGTGGCGGAGGTCCATGGTGTCCATACATATGACCAGGCATATATCCATAAGGTGGAGCACCCATGGCCGCCAAAGGACCCTGCTGCATTAAACCTGAGAGGGACGATTGGGCCATTGACATGGGTGGCATATGTTGGGACAGACCAGCGCCTGACGGAGAGCCATCCATAGCCAGCGGATGTCTGTGTTGTGATCCTTCTCCTCGAGGGGGGAGGGGTGGGGGCGCTCCTCGTGGACTGCTGCCCACCATTTCCAGCTTTTTAACTTGGCTCATATCTGGAGGCTTCGTATCCATCGAATCTAAGTCTTTGACGGTATTAGGATCAGAATCCTGACACAAACTAGGAGAGGATGGCTCAGGGTTACAGCTTCTGATGCCGGGATGGCTGGCTATGGGTCCTTGCACGGGAGGAGGAGTTCTCATCTGCAGGTTGGGACTGGGAATCCTGGCATTACCAGGCTCAGCCATCCCGCTGCTGATGGTAGCGGTGTACACAGTCTCTGAGGGGGTAGGCCCTTTGGCATCGGGAGTGTCATCCCTGGGCTCTAGTTTGATGACTGTGCTCATAGTGTGTGGAAGCATTTGCTTGTTCTGGTCGCTATTTAGAAGCATGCCAGTAGGACCATAAGCATAAGGATTCAGTCCTCCGGAATAATCTTTGCCCGGTTTTAGAATGTTTTCCTTTCCATAATGCTGACTACTTAAAGTGTTTTCAATCTTAATATTAGCCTTAGGATTAAAAAGTCCCATATCAGGGTGGTAGCCCGGAGGCATCTCTGGCAAGTTAGGTTTATCATTCATGGATTGGGGATGATATATTTGTGCAAGGGGATCGTGAATAAATTCTTCTTTAGGAATTGTGCAAATTGATTCATCTATTTCTTCCTTGATTTTGATTTTTTCTAGTGGTTCTGTACTCAACGGGGTTATTTTAGGAATGATTAATTCCACTTTGTGGTCAATAGTCAGTTTCTTGGTTTCGGCACTTATTTCTTGTATATCTAATAATTCATCTGATAAAGGATCGGCTTTAACATCTTCCATTGGTGATTTAACTTCTTTTTCGAAAAGGAAATCGTGTCTGGAAGCACTATCTACATCTGTATGGTTCAAGAACTCTAATTTATTATCATCAAGTTTAGGAATGCTGGCTACATCCAAACTTTCACTTTTGTCACTACTATCCACTTTCACAAGTTCTACACTCTCAGGAACTGTACTCTTCACCAAACCAAACTCAGGGATGTCCACTTCGATTTCATTGTTTTCAGTATCGTCCACTAGCGAACCACTATCATTTGTTAAGCTTTCAGTCGGACTTTCCGAACGATCGGTAGTTTTCTTCTTGAAAATTCCTAAGTCATTATCAACAAGGACATTTATTTCTGTATCATCTGGAATACGCTTCTTTACTTTGCTCACATCTACTTTACCATTAGTTGATCCTTTCTTTTTGTCTTTCTCAGTGGAGGTGGCACTAGATGATTTGTCGGCATTAGCAGGGGTTTTGGGGGTCTTAACTTTGGCTTTAGTTACTATCTCATCCTGATCACTTCCATCTCGTGTACGCTTTGAATTGGGAGTCGTCTGTTCCTTGGCTTTATTTCTCGTTCTCATTCTGGCGGGAGATCCATCCGGACTCTCAGGTGGAACGCCAACTTCAGATTTGTTCAAATCGCCAGCATCGCGGGAATCACTATCTTCCTCAGAGTTGTCATCTTCTGTAACCGAACTAGTCTCTCCGAGTTCTTTCTGCGGGGTGGGGGAGGGCCGTGCATCTTGTGGGGGAGCTTCAGGGGGCTCTCGTGCTCCACCTCGAGCAGCCCTGGTGTTCCTAATTCTCCGCAGAGAGCCACCTCCCTGCCTTCTTCTTCTGTGTGGTCTATTATTACTAGCGCCTGGAGTTTTCTTCCAAAGGTAATAAAACTCTACGAGTTCAGAAGTTTCTTTATGCGGGAGCAGATCTTTTCTTATTCTAAAGAAGTTCTTTCCAAACTGGCGGATGCCTTTGACAAAGCGTTTGGTTTCCTCTTCTGACCACTTCTTATCGATGCCCTTAGGTACCGGGCACTTGACGAGCGCCTGCAAGGCCCGGCTAGGGTCATAGCCCGAGTCATGCAGGATGTCCAGGGCATTGATGGTGGTGTCGTCTCTGCTGGCCGCGACACAGCCGTCATCCGGGGATCCACCGTCACACATGCCCGCGAAGGCTGCCATGGAGCGCGCCGCTCGCAGGTACATGACGAGGTCGCGGTCGCTGGCCTGGGCGGGCATCCAGCGCAGCTCCTCGCCACCGGGGCTGGCCTCGTCCACGCCTGGCCCCCTCATGTCTGGAAGGCGGGCATATATATCTTTAGGCGGTTGATTGGGTCCGCTAACGCGGACCTCACCTTGATTTTGGGCCATTGCGGCTTCCGGCACTACATGTGAAGAGAAGAGCCAGCGGAATCGTTCACTTTATCACTTCAAATGTATATAATGTTTGATCATTGGTAATAAAACTAGCGAAAGTCACCGATTTACCAAAATCCCATCATCTTTAATCACTAGGACAAAATGTAAATGCCAAACTACAGATTTACTAATGGCCACCCCTACACCGCGACTTAATGATTCATTCATTGTTTAAAACTATATTAAAACACAACACAGAACTTGGGTCACAATTAAAATAAAGCCGAAACTCAAAGTAAATAAAACATCGGATATGTTTTGTGCAATCCAATATAAACTAGACGAAATGGACTCCGACAGCCTTTTGTTTAGCTTGATTGAGTTACAAGATCATAGACAATTTCCTATTTTATAAGCATAGACAACTATTGTAAGCATTGTACCAATTTAGGAAAAGATGCCAACGATATTGATTGAAAAAAATATTTTTCGATATTTGTTTTTAGGGTGTTACACCGTGTTGCGCTACCTCCTTCTTTAGCCAACGTTTCGGACAGCGTTGCAGCGTCCATACCAGGTTAGATCCGCAGATCTGACAAGTGACAAATCATCTGCTGGATCTACCCTGATGATGGACACTGCAACGCTGTCCGAAACGTTGGCTAAAGAAGGAGGTAGCGCAACACGGCATAACACCCCAAAACAAACAACGAAAATACTTTTGGCCATGAAAATCTAAAAACGTATCGAAAAAAATAATGTTTTCATTCAGCGCAAAATATTGGAAGGTTATGATTTTTTCATTGTTTCAAATAATTAACCAACTTTCATTTTAAAATGCCAACATCATAAAATATTGTAATATATAATATGTATATTATTGATATGAAGATATCCGAAATCGATCTCAGAAAAATCTGTATGGAGTTCACTTGTATTTTTCGGGCCCGGTCGACTTTTTAGAATTTTGAAACAAAATATTTATATTAGTTATAAGAATCTTGATGCCATCACAACTTTCTACGGAAAAAACTCAAAATTAATCGTTTTTCTGCTGATCATGCAGCATTCTATTTAATTCCCCGTACGGGTTTAGTTTTCAAGTTTTAAAAGTAAAGAAATTATATTGCCAACGTACTTTTTTTTACTTTTAAGAGCTTCTTTTTTTTATTGAGAAAAAATTGATGTTTGAAAGATTTTAATGGTTTTCATTTTTTCATACGTGTAATCAATGATTGATTAAAATTTGAATCAATTTTGAGGTTCACAAAAAATACTTTTCATTACCATCATAAAATTAGACCCTTGATAGTACCTACGGCACTTCCAGAATTTTTATTATCGATTAATGTTTTTATATTTTCGACGGTTGTCTATGCACAACATTTGACAGATGTTTATTTGTCCAATTATCATTTTGTGATAATACAATATTAGAGATAAATAATAATAGTGTGAATAAATTATTACACAAATGGAGGATCCTCGGATTAATTCAAGATGCAGAGGACAAACAAACAAATTATTAACGTTGTCATAGTCAATATGGGTTTGCTCTAAAATGAGTTACATTTAAAACTTGATAATTTGCCATCTCAATAATGGATCCACCTTCTTTGGCGGAGTCGGAAGATTCCGACAATGAGCCTCTGTCTTTACTGGCAGAAGACAAGAATACGAAGATTTCAAAAAATGATTGTGCCGAGGATAATTTACTAGAATTAAAAACTCGCCCCCTAATTACCAAAATATATGAGAAGAAGAAATTTTGGCGTAAATCTGAGACCGTTCATGAAAAAATCGACAACGACCGTCCTCACCCTGTTATCACAAATGCACATATTCCTGATAGGGAAGATGTGGGATATACAAACATGTTTATTTCTTATGTTTTACCGCCTTTGAAGTTAGATGAGCAGTTGTCAGATGTTTGGTTGGATGTCAAAACAATAAATCAGACCGGACCCATGTCCTGTGTTCTGTGCTTCGAGTGTTTTATTAATAAAAACAAATTAATAATGCACTACGTACTTAATCATAACAAACCCTTCTGTGGCACTTGCAGGTAACTCCAACATGATTTTATTATTGCTTAATATTAATAATACACAAAACTGTTTCTTTAGAGCCCGCATTAACTATGAAAACGCTGTGCCCAAGACTTTCCATGAAAGTTTTTTCCTTGGCCAAGCGTAAGAATATTTCACATATATTACTTATTCACTTGCATCAAATAACTACCTTATGCAAACGCTAGGCACTTGTAACAATCTGAAAAATTAATACTTAATTGTTGATTATTTGCATTGAACTAGCTTCTTACCCAGTTAGAATTAACTTGCTTGGTTGGTTGTAGATACCTGCTAGGGGACAAGCAAGCCTGGGACATCCACTGGCGCTGCCACCTGCCATTGCGCTGCTCGCACTGCACTGACGAGTTCTTAGACGAGCCCAGTCTGCGGCTGCACTATAGCGCCGTCCATCGCCTCGCACATTGCCGCATGTGCAACCTCATGCTGCCGGCCGGGGACCTCTTCAACACCCACCTTTTCAACAAGCACGCAGTCTCCATCAACCAGGACGAGGAACACGATGAAGTTTGGACTATTGTATACCCACAATCCTGGATATTCGCTTGTCTCCTCTGCGACAAAGACAACCTCCAAAACTTCGATTTTCTTCGTCATTTCCTCTACCATCACAAATTCTCTTTAAAATGCTTGACCACACTAGTAAACGGTAAGAATTTAGGTTTCTCCGTTCTCGGGGCGAACGTCAACACGTTTACTCAGTCGGCGGAAACTGATCAGAAGACCAATTACGATGTGGAGAGTAGAAATAATTACACCAATTCTGGAAAAGAGTCTAACAATCACGACGACGAGAGTTACCCGTTTATGGAAGCTTTGATTCCAGAAATCAAACAAGAGATTGTGAGCGACGATGAAAACTCAAAAGATGATGAGTTTCTCAGTGATATAAAGAGCAAGCAGGAACTGGAGACCCTGGATCCTGGAAATGATCTGTCGCTCGCCACAGAGGATTTCCTTGTCAAGTGGTCGGGGAGAGAAGATCTTGATGTTACCTTTGTGCAGTTTATTCCCATCAGAAAGAGCGAAACTGATTATATCACTCAAAACTTTACAGATGTAAATTCCGGAGTGGTGACTTCCCATAACTTCTTAAATTACGAGAATGATAAGAAGTATGATCCGGGAAAACTGACTTGCCCCATATGCTATCCTTTAAAATCCATGCCATCGTTCTTTGAGTTGGTAGAGCACGTCACGAAGCATCACGCTTTGAAATCGACTCCCAGCTATACGTGTCGGTTATGTTCGATTCATTCTCAAACCCATACTGATATGCAGAAGCATGCCAGTTTTGAGGCGAACCTTTTTACTAAGATGTACATTTGCCAGTTTTGTGATGAGGAGTTTGCGTCGAGAGAGGAGGCAAGAGGCCACCTGACAGTCCACTGGGAGGAACTGAAAGTGGTAGAATGCACCAGTCCTCAAGTGGGACTGAAGTGCAGATATTGTCCTCTGTTGTTTTGGCACGAGATAGATAGAGAACGCCACCACTGTGAGGAGCATTATGCATCAAACAAAGAACATTTCTTCCGATGCAGTTCTTGCCACATGATCTTCAGCGACAAGGTACATATTTAAATCAATAATACATTTTTTTTTTATATTAATAATTTTTCGAAATCAGGGGTATAATATCAAGGATGGCAAAGTCCCCAAACATTTAACAACATGCAACCAAAATTCTTGCTTGTTGACACAGATTCATCAGGTACATATTTCAAAATTATATTTAAAAATTACGGCTTTCTTTTTCAATGTGCATGCATAATAATTAATATTGATAAAAGAAATGATTTCTGAGGTGATGTCCTTTCCCAGCGTCTCCTTTCCCATGCGCCCCTATTCCCACCCCTTTTTCCTCCCAAGTCCCCTTTTCCTCCCGCATTCCCTTTTGTCCCCCCGTCTCGCGAACCCCCCCTTCCTCACCGCATTTCCCTGATGTGTCCCTAAACTATATGAAATACACACATTTTTAAAACAACTCGCGCGCCACCTATCGTAATTTTTTATTGCAAACTTCATAACAACAGTCCTGAACACTATACAGGGTGTCCGGGGGTAAAGTGCATTAACTTCGGGAGGTGATTCTACATGATGGTAGGAGTAAAAAAGATTAACAACTTTTTCCGAAATTCCAACATTTTTTTTCCCATACAAAAAGACGTACCTACTAAAAATCCTTAGTGTGAAGTACAATCTTACTTGCTGAGAGCCTACCGCGCACAATTGTGGCGACATTACATGATTGTGATGGGCCCGTATCGTAACGGCGAAAAATAATAAAGCTAGACGCAAACGCCGGTCTAATTTTATCTTTTTTACCACAAAACTACCCCTAAAAGTTGGAATTTCGAAAAAAGTCATTTACCTTTTTTACTTATACTATCATGTAGAATCACCTCCCGAAGTTAATGCACTTTACCCCCGGACACCCTGTATCTATAGAAAGCTTTGCGGGTGTCCGTACAACAATACACCAAAGTTTCATCACAATCAGATAAATAATATACAAAATAATTGCATAATGCCAGAGTTCACTATTATATATAGAAACCATCGCGGGCATGCGCACATCAAATCCCCAAAGTTTCATCGCAGTCGGATGAATGGTTTAGCAACGCATAAGGGATAAAGAAAGACGCATTCATTTTTATTTATAAAAATAAAATATAGATTGCATCTCTATTCTGGGCAAAAGATTATTTATTTTAAAAAAATTGACTGGGCGGTTATTAGGTTAATGTTGAGTTTTTTAAATACCTATTTCCTTATCAAACATTCTAGACATTGATTTTATTTTTTTACTAAAAAATATACTCTTGCAAAATTAGAAATAATAAAAAGTGCAAATGCAGCGATATAATTCTACAGCAAATTAACAGTTGCATATTTTAAAACAATTCCAAAAGTTAATTCAATGAAAAGAAACTGTATTGTCATTAAAAATTTGTACTGAGTATTTGCTAAATATTTTTTTTGCAATGTCTAATACCGATAATTAGTTGTCTGACTCTACCCCTATAACTTAGAAACATAGGTTGTAGATTAGTGCGGGCTGCTAAAGTATAGCGATTTTTTTTGTCCTTTTTCAATAGGTGTTAGTGATAAAAAATTGTCTCAAGTCTTTTATGTTGATAAAAAAAAAAAAAATTAATGAATTTTATTATTATTAGGCCCGAAATAGAGCAGTGTGTACGTCAGTTGCATGCAGTAATATGTAAGTGAATGAATGAAGAACCGTAGGGCCGGCCGGCGTGGTCGAGGGGATAGGCTCTTGACTCGCAATCCGAAAGTCGCGGGATCGAATCTCGTCATGGACAAAAAAAAATTATTTTATTAATTTGTGTTATTTCACAATTAATTAATTTGCAATAATTTCTTACTTCTTACTAATATTATAAACACAAAAGTTTGTATGGATGTATATTTGTTTTTTACGCTTTCACGCAAAAACTACTGAATGGATTTAGGCTATATATTTTATAATTTTATAATAAGGTCTGGGGTTATGAAATTTGTATAAATGAAAATGTGTGTATTTCATATATTTTATCAGCGGGGAGGAAAGGCAGGAGGAAGGGGAATGGGGAAGGTGGGGTTTGCGAAGAGGGAAGAGACGAGGGATTGGGAAGGCGGGGAAGGTGGAAGGGAACGGGGACGCACGGGAAAGGACATGCATGGAGAATCAATTTATTTCTCTAAATGGCATTGCAACGCATGCCGAGGACCAGCTTGTATTGTATATTTGTGGCACGTTCCAGAGTGGAAGATACTCTCAGTATCGCCCTGATGTAAGACCACCATTCAGAATTGAAACTTTGCTTGAAGAGGCCTTAGCCGTGTTAGGTGACCAGATCTAAGTAGCCAGGTACTTCCCCACCTTCCTCTTCCCCATCTCCTTCCTCTCTCTACTAACTTCAGCCTTACAACATACCTCAATTGGGGATGGCATAGTTTCACTGGCTCCAGACGGGAGCAGTTGGGACTCTTGTGCGGCATTCACAGTAAAAAAAAAATACATGGGTGGGTGGGATTTGGCCTCCTTAACAGGTCCCTCCAGCCATCGGTCCTTCCCATCCTTGTTTACTATACAAAACATCTGGAAGTAAACGTGTTTAAAATTACAGATTTGGTGGGCTTCCCATGAAAAAGACGAGCACAGTCGGACGAGTTCGGTGGAAAGAGCAGACATGTGGTTCGCCTTCAAGTGTGTACTCTGCTGTCGCGTGTACAGTGATCTGGTCGCCTTGAGGGAACATTTCCTTGACCTGCACCCCACGGCGCGCCGGCTGTACTGCGCCGTGGCCGGCTGCGTTTCACGGCCGTTCAGAATGCCCAGATACCTGAAGCAACACTGTGAGGTAAGTTTGCTGAGAGAGCAGACATGTTGTTTAGCTTCAAGCAATTCGAGGGTCGATCAATAATTACACGTAGTAGGAATAAAGATGCAAGTTTTTCACAATATTTTTTTCAAAGTTTTCTTCATTTAGGTCGATACACTTTTCCCAACGTTTCTGCCATTTATTTAACCCCTCCAAACAACACAATTTGTCAAAATTCTTCTGCTTCCGTGATAACCTCCTTGTTTGAGCTGAATTTTTGCCCGAGCCATATTGTCTTGTTGGGGAACAGAAAGAAGTCGCAGGGAGTCAGGTCAGGCGAGTACGGTGGGTGCGGCAGCAATTCGTAGTGCAAATTCCGGATGAATGTGCTGTTGCGTTACCCTCTTGTCGTCTACCGTGAGCAATCGCAGCACCCACCGGGCCGATACCTTTCTCACACTCAACTTATCAGATAAAGTATTGATTGCTGTTCCATATGTCATGCCTACGGCCTCTGCTACTTCGCGTATTTTAGTTTGGTGATCAGCAAGAATCATGTCATGAACCTTTTCAACGATTTCCTCGGCAACCATGTCCGCCGAGTGGACAGATGTGCGACCACGTTAAAATTCGTTGAACCAATATGTAATGGTTGTCGTAAATGGTGAAGGGTTCCCAGAGACAGCGTACAACTTTGCTTTTCTTTCTTTGCATGTTTTTCCATCCAAAATTAAAAAGAAAATTACGGATCGTAGTTTTTATTTTTCAATTTTATCGAGAAACACAAAACATAGTTTCAAACACTCAAACAGCCGTGACTGCTAGTTTTGTATGTTTACGAATTATCAACAAAGAAATTGTATTATGTTTGAAAACACAATACTTAAAATTGAGCATAACTTCTTTTATTTATTTATTTGTTTGTAATTTCACGCCCGGCTGGGCTTTTACATGCATTTTTTTTAAAACAAAGAACATCTAAATTTAAATATGCATAACAAAATAAAAAACAAAATCATAAACAAAACAAAAACAAAATCAAAATCAAAATCAAAATTAAAATTGTAGACTGGGAAAAGTGCAATACATGTGAAATAATTCGAAGCAGAGCTATGCAGTTGGAATTATTAAATTTGTGGTTCTTCTTTCTGATATAAATTCTACTATGACTTGTTTATATTTAGTGAATGATGTGTTAAATATGTCAACAGTCATTAGCCAAATTTTGTTTACGGCGAACGGGGGTATACAACTGTGATTCTGTATTGGAGTTGTCACAATAGAATGGTAGATAGTGCCTCGATGTTGAATTGCGAGGTATATGGAAAGAAATCAAGTATAATAGTTCTGGGCTGTCAAATATTGAATTTATGATTTTATGTAAACATGTTAGGTCATATACTATTCTACGTTCGGATAATTTTAATAAATTAAGTTGACATAGTAGATAATCATAGTTGATACATTCCCTTGTAATACCCATTCTGAAATTAATATATCTTAAGAATTTATTTTGAATTCTTTCTATCGTGAGTGAATGACTAGCATAACTAGGTGCCCATACTGTCGAGTTGTACTCGATTTGACTCCTAACCAATGACATGTACAATTTTTTAATGGTTTAAATATTTTTAAATTGGCTGCAAATTCTTATTACAAAACCCAACATTTTCAAAGCTTTATTTGATGTAATTTCAATATGATTTATAAATTTCAGTTTTTGATCAAAGTTTACACCTAAATCATTCACCTCGGTTACAGTTGTTAGTACTACATCATTAATGGAGTATTCATAAATTATTGGATTTTTTATTCTATGAAATCTCATAATAAGACATTTACTTAAATTTAGTTGTAGATGGTTCTCTTGGCACCAAACAAAAAGTTTTAAAAAGTTATTAGACAATGTTTGACAGTCATTAATGTAATAAAACGCAGATTCTTACGTGAGAAAAACTAAGGAACTTTATTTGCGCCAATACACAATTAACAGGTAGGTTCGCTACAAATATAGGCCAACAGATGGCGCTAGTAGTAATCTATATTTTGCTCTATATTTTTAACACTTCCTCTCAAAATACAGATTACATAAGAACATACTATAACAAAATAAAATTACACTTTAACAATTCCTAAAGCGTTTACATGTTTATAATGTTTTACTGCACCTAAGCTCTTAGTAAGCAAGTCAGCAGGCATATCTGATGTACACAAATAATTAACACTAACAATGTTTTCATTTATCATTTCTCTACAATAGTGATATCTAACATCAATATGCTTAGTTTTATTATGGAAAACAGGGTTTAACAATAGTTTTTGCGCACTCATACTATCATTATATATGATAATCTTATACAATTTTTTGGTCACTTCGTATTGCAAGTTTCTTAAATATACTGCTTCTTTGCAGGCCTCAGAAATTGATACATATTCGGCTTCTGTGCTAGAAAGTGCAATACATTTTTGCTTACTACAGCTCCAAGATATAACAGATCCTGACAAAGTATAACAAAATCCAGAATACGATTTTCTATCATTAATATCATTGCCCCAGTCCGCATCTACATACCCTTGAATATTAACATTTTAGTATATTTTAAACCTAAATCTTTTGTATTTTTTAAATATCTTAATACTCTTTTTGCATAAAGCCACTGCTCTTGAGTATTGCAATTATTAAATTGACTTAAATATGACACTGCATAAGCTATATCGGGCCGTGTAAGTACAACTAAATACATTAAGCTTCCTATAAGCTCCTGATAGGGATTCTGATTATTACAATTATTCTCCTTTTTACTTTATAAATTTGCCTCCATTGGAGTATTAATTGTTTTACAATCGGTCATATTAAACTTAGACAATAATTTATCAATATATTTCTCTTGACTTAAAGTAACAGTACTATTTTTCTTATCAAAACCAATTGACGTCCCAAGACATTCCTTTACTATTCCTAAGTCTTTTAACTCAAAATTCTTACTTAACATGTTTTTAAGATGATTAGCTTCAATTTTGTCATTTGAAAAAACAAAAAAATCATCGACATACAAAGTCACGATAGTTTGACTACTATCAACAGTATTTATATACCATAATTTTGAGAACACCCCTTAGGCACAAGCCTGGCTCGATACCGGACATTATTTTCAGAATCGCACTTCTTTTTTAGGACCCACTTGCACTTCACTATATTTCCATTCACAGGAATATCAACAACGTTCCAACCGTGGTTGTCTTCAAAACTTTTCACCTCTTCTTTGATAGCTTGTTCCCAATGCTCCTTTTCTGGTCCCTGCAGCGCTTCTTTTAATGTCATTTCATCACTGAAAGATTTATTATATTTTTCTGTACAAATATATCCAAATCTATTGGGTTGTTTTCTCTCCCTCTCTGGAAATTTTTTTATTATGATGTCCGATTGTGACTCTTCTTCTGATGTCATGGACTCCTCATCTGCCTCATCTGGTACAAAGGTTTCATCCATGTCATTAGCACTCTCCATAGAAACAATTGAATCTTCTCTTCTTTTGCAAAGATCAACTTTTTCTCGAAGATTCATTCCTTCTACAGCACTGGTCATTTTATTCAGATAATTACTACATATTAACATGACCCAATCTGCGGTGCCAAGTATTGCCTGAAACCGCTAAATTAGACATTATACTTTCAGGAACTTTTAACTTGTATTCCATCCTTAGTTTATAAACACCACCTTTCATATCTGCTACAGCAACTAACTCGTTCTGTTTATTATAAACATAGCAGCATTTTCTTTTGAAATCAACTCTATTTCCATTTTTAATTAACTGACTGACAGATATCAAGTTTGTCGTAAGGTTAGGTACGCACAAAACATCTTTTAATGTAACTTCATATTTACATTTCGAGGTTAAAGTCACAATATTAACTTCTCCCGAGCATAAAACAGGCATAGCACTCTTATTAGCTGCAATTATTTCCTTAACACTCGTCCGATTCGACGCATTACACATAATGTTTACATTCGGTGACATATGAAAGCAAGCGCCCGAATCTATAAACCAATCCATTTTATTGTAGTTCCCGCTCAAAAACACAACAGAAAATGCATTAGATTTCTTCATATGCTCTGATTGTCCAACAGGACACTGATTTTTAAAATGCCCTTCTTGTTTACATCGATAACACCTGATGGATTTAACAGGTTTCATTACATTTTTGACTTTCAATGTATTTCCGGCAATATTGCGGCGCTGGTGCACTCTGGCGGACAATGCCCCAACTGACTCGACGTCATTTCCTGCCATATCAAGCAATTTTGTTTTTATTGCATCTGCAGAAATTATTATTCCACTATGCTCGATAGCTAATATCATGGGGTAGAATTTTTCTGGTAGACCAGCTAGCAAAAGGCACCCAATCCATTCATTGTTCACATTAAATCCAGTTCCGGATAATTTCTGGCCAGTTTCAATAATTTGCGTGACGTAATTCTGCATCGAGTCACAAGTTTCAAGATGAATCGATATCAAACTCCTTAAGAGGGCATTACCAGCGGCCGAAAATTCAAATTTCATCAAAAGACGGCCTCACGATCGGAAGTTTTTTAGAACGAGATAGAAATACCACATTCGCTCCGCCGCAAGCAGCATGTCCCACTCAACTGGCGATATCTATAGGATGGTTCAGACGACATCGATATTGAATTCTCGGTTCCAGCTTTTTCCGAATAAGTAGTTATTTGTAATTTGTTTACCGAAGTGCATAAACATAAATAGATACAAGTGAAATGCGTAAAAATAGTGGGTATAAAATAGGTACTTACGTAATATACAAATTTCTTGATTTTTGAAATGTTTTTACGAGTATTCTGTTGTTGTTTTTTAATTGTATTTCCACTGAGTGATATTCAGTTTGATTGTAAGAAATATCTCATTTTTACATATTTATTCTTCTCACAATAGGTATTATCAGTAATTTGGGGGGCGGGTATGGGTACTACCGATTATTGTTGGTAATCTAAATTAAATTGAATTTCAAAAACCTCACCCCATGTACCTGGGTTCATTTATTTGTCCGGATCTTGGCGACGGATGCACCTGCCCACCAACTGCATGGCAGGCCGGATCAGGAGAGACTGGTTGGACCTGAGAGATCTTTTACCTACCCAGCAGCACTCTCCGAAACATCTCCTTACAGTGGGAGGGATAGATTTTTTCATGTCCGTCACTCTTGGACTGACCCCCAGATTCCTACATGCCCCTGATACCTTTTTTCTTCCCAGAATCCCGAACCCAATTTGGCAAACGGAACTCAATTTGGACCCCTAGGTTCCTACCACTCCTGGTACCTTTTTCCTTCCCAGAATCCAGAACCCAATTTGGGAGGCGGGTATGGGTACCGCCGCCCAGGAAACCATTTATTGGATAACCAACACCTCTGCCATAGGTCACCCCAAGGGGTTCGTTTCGCTTGGTGACTTACTTGCCCGGGTTCAAGGGATAAGGTTTGTTCGAATCTTGGCGGCGGATGCGTCTGCCCACCAACTGTGTGGCAGGCCGGATCGGAAGAGACTGATTGAGGGAGATTTTTTGACCTCTCCTGCAGGATTCTCTCGGAAGCCTTGCACTGCAGTGGTGAGGACAGACTCATACATCCTCTTGGATACACCGATCCCAGATTCCTACCCACCCCTCATACCTTTTTTCCTTTCAAGAACTTCCTCTCCTTCCTTTTTCTAAAAAGACCTTCGACACAACATCCCCAAAGATGACATATTTATTCTTATTATGAAATATTTTCCTGTATGGAGCTAATGTCATGAACATACTAAAAGTACTGACGTCTAGGTGTGAGCTAGCGGGGGGAGGGGGAGAAGGTCCCAATGTTCGGATTTCCGCTTATATCTCAAAAACGGTGCGTCACAGAGAAATTTTTCTTAAAATAAGTAAAAGCTTGTAAAATTATCTACAACTTTTGTTTTATACGTAATTCTCGAAATTTAAGCCGTTTTTAAGTTACACGCTCCACAAATGTAGACATTTTCGAAAAAATCATTTAACCTTACATTTTTCATCAAACATTCCTTCATATCGTCTAAAATATTCATCAAAGAAATACATTTATTTTAAGGAAGTTATAAAGAATTTAATTCCCTTTTAGAATATATATACAAATGCAAATTAATCTCAAACCGGTCAACATTTACAGCAATTTTAAGTTTTTTCGTAAAATTTTGTCATGAGATAATTATAATTTTCATTGTAAAATACAATTTAAAATTTTTCAAGTGATATTATTTTTTCTACTTTCTTTAAAAATTGGCTTTAAACTGTGGTCACACGTATTATTAGGCGAACGAACAAAATGTGTGTCAGTAATGAGATAAAAACAGCTTTGTCTGAAAATGATATTTTACGAAAAAACTTAAAATTGTTGTAAATATTTACTGGTTGGAGATTAATTTGCATCTAACTATATATATATAATTATATTATAAAAGTAAATTAAATTCTTTACAACTTCTTTAATATAAATTTATTTTCTTTGTTGAATATTTTAGACGACATGAAGGAATGTTTGATGAAAAATGTGAGGTAAAATGATTTTTTTCAAAAATATCTACGTTTGTAGAACGTGTAACTCAAAAACGGCTGGGATTTCGAAAATTACATAAAGAATAAAAGTTGGAGATGATTTTATGAGCTTTTACTTAGTTTCAGAAAATTTTCCTCTGCAACGCACCGTTTTCGAGATATAAGCGGAAACCTGAAAATTGGGACCTCCCCCCCACCCCTTAACTCACCACCTAGACGTCAGGACTTTTAGTATGTTTACACCTTAAGCACCCTAAACAATTTTTTGAAGGAATCGCTTAGGTTCCTGCTCACGCACCCTAAAACCTTTTGGATCATTCATTGACTGGACGAACTTGTCTTAAGCAAAGTAGATTCAGAATCAAATTGAATTTGAGGACGATTTACGCAGATTATTGTTTATAAATTAAAATGTTCGTAAAAAGAAAAATAAATAAGTTAAAAATAGAAGAAAAAGTATGGTAAAAAGCTTCTGTTCCCGTGGTGAAATTTGAGTCCTCAGTTTTCCGCTTCTACCACGAATTTCCTGACACCGTGTGTACAAGGTAATGTTGCATGTCTATAATTTGCGCAACGTTGGGTATTAATGCTAGTAAATTATTGTTCATAATTAGGTCACCGTAATGTACCACGGGTTTCCCGCCACCGTGTATATGTCGCAGGCAAACCGTAAAATCAGGCCGTTCTTGATGCGTCTGAGGCACTTCACGATCTGCTGCCAGGCACTTCACGAAGTAACTAGGCGCACCATGATCTGCCTGATTTTACTATCGACCGCCGACATATATAGGGTCCGCCATCTAAAGTTTTTTTTTTCAACTAGTGCTTATTTCGTGAATGGTAACACTTAGCTCATGTCTGATTTGACAGATAATTAGTTTTATCCTTCCGCTGAGCGAATATGGTTGTGTATACGCTTGAACAACGCTGGGAAATATTGCGATATTGGGAAGATGCCGATTTTGCCAAAAAAATCATCTTTTCGGATGAAGCTCATTTTGATCTTGGCGGGTATGTAAACAAGCAAAATTGTCGTATTTGGGGCACAGAAAACCCGCACGCATACATTGAAAAGCCGGTACACCCAAAACGAGTCACTGTTTGGTGCGGATTTTGGTCCAGAGGCATAATTGGGCCATTTTTCTTTGAAAATGAGCAAGGAGTGGCCGTTACAGTCAATGGCGATCGTTATCGGGCCATGTTGAACGAATTTTTGTTCACAAAAATTGAAGAGGAGGATATTGGCAACATTTGGTTTCAACAGGACGGCGCTACGTGCCACACAGCCGAAGCTACACTCGATGTTTTGCGCCCTGTTTTTGAAGATCGCATTATCAGCCGCAGAGCTGATGTCGTTTGGCCACCTCGGAGCTGCGATTTGACACCGTTGGACTATTATTTGTGGGGTGCCCTCAAAGATAAATGTTACGCCGACAAGCCAGAGACAATTGACGCTTTAAAGGACAATATTCGTGAAGCCATTGGTGAAATACAGCTGCACACAATCGATAATGTGCTTAAAAATTGGACCGATCGTGTAGGCTACTGCATGGCCAGCCGAGGCAGCCATTTGAATGAAATTATTTTCCATTATTAACCGTAAAATCAGGCCGTTCTTGATGCGTCTGAGGCACTTCACGATCTGCTGCCAGGCACTTCACGAAGTAACTAGGCGCACCATGATCTGCCTGATTTTACGATCGACCGCCGACATATATAAGGCAATGAAGTATGCGTGTAACTCGCGCAACGCCGGGTATGCAAGTAAATTATTGTTTATAATTACCATGGTAATAACAATGAACCTGTCACCGTAATGTACCACGTATTTTTCGACACCTTGTATATGTCGCAGGCCAATCGTAAAAACAGGCAGATCACGATGCGCCTCAGGCACATCACGATCTGCCGCCATTTCACGATGCAGCAGATCATGATGTGGCTAGGCGCAACATGATCTGCCTGATTTTACGATCGGCCTACGACATACATATGCAAGGTAATGTTTCGAGCGTATAATTCGCACAACGCCGGGTATTAGTGTTAGTGAATTATTGTTTATAATTACGTCACCGGAATGTACCACCGGTTTCCCGCCACCGTGTATATAAGGCAATGTTGCTTGCGTGTATTAATGCTAGTAAATTATCGTTTATAATTACCGCGGTAATTACAATTGAATCGGTCACCGTAATGTACCACGTATTTCCCGACACCGTGTACCTATACACGGTAAGGCTGGGTAGTATTGCTAGTTTATATTTTTTGCGGTATAAACGGATAAATCGGTCACCGTAATATCCATGAATCACAATGTATTGACGTTATTACCCATTTTCATTGATCAAATATACTTTGTCGAAGCCCATTTACGCGTACATAATAATATATAAATAATAAAAATTTGAATTGCACATACCGATGAAACTTTACAGTCATTATTTACTTTAGAATGTTGATTCTTTTCTCTAAAAATTAAACAACATGTTATAAAAAATACACAATAAATCTGACAGATTCGTTCCAACAACCCTGTAGCATATAAGGTATGTACAACGTAAATTGATAATTAAATATTACTAATCTTTGTTTTTTCTCGTTATATTTCTCCCAGTTATGTTTTTGGTGTGGTAATTTTGATTTTTTTATGAAAGTTCTCTCTTTATTGATTTTTCTCCCCATTTTAAGCGGACGAATAAATTTAAAATGTTATGAACTAGACCGGCGCGGACAGCACGACCGCTCGCTGCCGTGAATCGACAGATACTAAGAGTTTTGGTTAGCGCCGTGCGCGTCAAAATACAGAATAAAATATTCACAAAAGCGTGTCGCAAATTCAACAGAATTATATACTCGAGAAAATATTTTTGGTTAAAAATTATTTCTAATATTTCAATAACGTCTTAAGTTAAATTTCTGTGTTAAAAATTCCGAGAGAAATCAATTTGTAAGTGTGTAATAAATAAGTCAAGTTGTAGTATTTTCGGCACAAAACGGGTGCTTGGATTTTTATTTTAATGATTTTATTTGAAATTAAATTTAAATTCTAAATTATATTTTGCCTAGATAATGAACAGTTTTATAATACTGTATTACTATTTGGTATGATATATGTATTGTATAATAACTTTACTCGTTTGAAAATTAACAAATATTGCCATCGACCAACATTAAAACTATTTTTTTATTAAAAAAATGTTAACTTTTTCAAAATTTAAAATATAAGTTTACCACATAAAATAACGATCTTTCGAAATCAATTTATCGTTTTTCTGTAAAAAGCTTCGACACGTCTATGAGCTCATTCAAAAATGTCATTTTTCAGCTTTGTCTGGTTATTAACTCTTAATAAGAAAATGTGTCTTGAAAAACCATTATCATCGAACATTTGCTTTAGCATTTTCCATAAGTCTGCAGTAGACGTAGCTTGTTTAATGTGTACATACAGCGAAGGATCTATAGTGAGGACAATCTTCGCTTTTGTTTTTGCATCATCTGCAACGGCAATTTTCACAGTTTCTTCGGCCTTGATACATTTCTCCATACCATCCAATATAAGTAGATTTTCCACAGCATAGGACCATTCATCGCAGTTTTGTCGTCCAACCAACTTGGGTATACTTGTGAGGTATGATGTCGCCGCCATTCTTGTTAAAAATGTCCCGGCACTAAATGCGAGTTCGCATTCGCAATAACTCCTTGCTCTATTCTCAAAACGAACAAATACATCCGCGACAATTGAAAATGAATTTTTAACACAAATACCATTTAAATTATCGTGACTGATGATTTAAAACCGCTTGGGAATGATCTGAGCCCATAACCTGTAATAAAACGCAGGTTTTTACGTGAGAAAAACTAAGGAACTTTATTTGCGTCAATACAGAATTAACAGGTAGGTTCGCTACAAATATAGACCAACAGATGGCGCTAGTAGTAATCTATATTTTGCTCTATATTTTTAACAATTAATATTTTTTATAGCTTTATATATTTTCATATCGTCTGCAAACATTAAGACTTGGACATCGTTGAAAATAGAAAGAACATCATTCACAAATATCAAAAATAAAATTGGTCCCAAATGTGACCCTTGTGGAACGCCGCTGGTAGCGATAAATATATATGAAGTAAAGCTGTCAATTTTAACGGCTAATTTCCTGTTACTTAAATAACTTTTAAACCACTCGTATAAATACCCCACTATTCCTAATTTGTGAAGTTTTTTTTAACAAGAGCTCATGATTAACTCTGTCGAATGCTTTGCTGAAATCGGTATAGACTGAATCAACTTGTAACTTCTTAGAAATGGATTCGGATATATAGTTTTGGTAAATTAAAAGATTAGACAAGGTAGATTTTCCTGAAGTGAAACCATGTTGGTTAGGTAAAATTAATGGCTCGATACAGTGGATGATTGTATTTAAAATAAGTTTCTCAAACAATTTTGGGATGGTTGATAACAGGCAGATTGGTCTATAATTGCTCACCTCGTTTTTGTCTCCTTTTTTAAATATAGGGGTGGGGAAACTGTATTTCCATTTTTCAGGAAAATGTCCCGTTTGTAACGACTGGTTGAAAAGAAAATGTAGTGGATAAATAGGTGGGATATTATCAGGACCACCGCTCTTACTTTGATCCAGTTGTTTTAGCTGAGTCAGTACATCGTTATATTCAATTGTTACATTAGATAAATTTAAATAATGATCTGAGGAAAAACTGGGCGAGCAATAATTGACTGCTGTTGAGTCACGGACATAAACACTTTTAAAAAAGTCTGCAAACAGGTGAGCTATGTTTTGAGTGTCGTTGGCTCTTTTTCTTTCGTAGCACATGTTAGAGGGTATACTAACGTCATCATTTTTTAATGACTTTGTAAAATTCCAAAAATGTTTTATGTCACCATTAATTGAATTTTCTGATAAACCTACTGGGAGAATATCAAGCAGGCTTCCGCACAGGTAGATCCACAACAGACCAACTGTTCACCGTCAGACAGATCTTGGCAAAGTGCTGGGGTTTGATATAGATGCACACCAACTATTCATAGATTTCAAGCAAGCATATGATAGCATAGATCGGGAGTGTCTATATGACATACTACTTCAATTCCAGATCCCACCTAAATTGGTTAGGCTCATCAAAGCCACAATGTCAGACTCAAGATGTCAGGTCAAAATAGACGGAGAACTGTCGGAAGAATTCACGGTATCGCAGGGACTAAAACAGGGGGACGGTCTGGCTCCCACTCTCTTCAACATTGTGCTCGAACATGTAATAAGAAAAACGCTAATAGACACTGGCTCCAATATTTGCTTCAAGAGCAGTCAAGTTGTCGGATATGCGGATGACATTAACATTATTGGAAGATCAATCTCAGCCATTAAGGAGGTCTTCGACCCTTTAGAAACAGCGGCACGAGAAGTAGGACTGCGGGTTAATGTTGATAAAACGAAAATGATGGTACAGAGCAGGAACCCTTCACACAGAAGAAGAAGTAGTGCACAATTTAAAGACAACTACTCATACGATGTGGTTGATCAATTCACCTACCTGGGCTCCAGTCTGACAGAGAACAATGAGGACCCAGCAGAAATCAGAAGGAGAATCACAGCAGCCAACAAAACATACTTTTCTTTGCTGCCAGTGTTTAAGTCTCGTGGTGTCCACAGAAAAACCAAAATAACCATATATAAGACCATTGTTAGAACGGTATTGGCATATGGATGTGAGGCGCTGACACTGACGGTTAAGATGTCTGAAATGCTGGATACTTTTGAAAGAAAAGTGCTGAGAAGAATATGCGGACCCGTGAAAGAGGGCAAACAGTGACGCATCCGGCACGATACAGAATTGTATAACATATATAAGGCCCCTAGCATCTCAGCACATATGAGACTCCTCAGGCTGAGATGGGCTGTGCATGTACAGAGAATGCCGAATACACGCGTCCCAAAAAGAATTTTGACTGGACACCCAGGTGGAAAGAGAAAAGTGGGAAGACCCAGACTGAGGTAGGAAGACGAGGTAAGAGGGGATGCAGCACAGCTTCTCCAGGTACCAAACTGGAAGTCAGCCGCTGAGGACAGGGGGAGTTGGAGGCGACTGTTGCAGGAGGCCAAGGCTCGATATGGGCTGTAGTGCCATCGAAGAAGATTAATTGAATTTTCTACTTTATTTATATAATTGTTGTAACAGATTTTTGACAATTTTTTACATTCTTTTCTTATTTTATTAAACTCTACATAATTTGTAAGAGATCTCTCTTCTTTATATGTTTTATGTAATTTTATTTTTTTAGCTATTAGTTGGATTAATTCCTTACTAAACCATTTTGGATGCTTTGATTCTTTGTATTCAATTAATGGTATGCAGTCTACGATAATGGCATTTATTTTGGAATAAAACGAATCTATATTATAGCTCATATCGCATTTCTCGAGAAATGACCAATCCACATTGCTGAGATGTTTATTGATTTCATTGTAACTGGCATTTTTAAAATTATAACTAGAACTTGTTAGTTTATTACTTCTTTTTACATTGTTTGGAATAATTACTGACAGTGGAGGATGATGATTATCTATGAGAAGGATAGATTCTGATGCTTTACTAACTACTATGTCTTCTTCATTTGAAAAAACAAGATCTAGTAGGCGATTACTCAAATTATGTACATTATTAAATTGGGTGAGATTTAGAAATATTGACGTGTCTAAGATTTCCCTTTCGCATAATGTTATTGATTAGGAATCAATACAGTTGAAATCACAATTTGGAAGATTGTAATCTCCGAAAATTATGAATTTATGTTTTTTGTATTTTGATTTTAAAAGTTCAACATCTTCAGAATGGTTTTTATATATAGATATATTAGCTGAGGGAGGAATGTACACGCAATCAATGACATAATTTTGATTTTTATCGTTTACCATAATGAAAATTTGTTCAACATCACGATTTTTAGTTTTTAACACTTTTGAGGACATTTTTTTGCGGACTGCTATAAGAACCCCTCCACCTCTGGATCTGGAACTGGTATTGATATTTCTGTCGAGCCGGTAGACCTGATGATAGGGTAGACCGAGCTCCGCTGAGTGGATCGACGGTTCTAGCCAGGTTTCCGTAAGAGCAATGACATCGTGTGAAATAATTGGGGCATTTATCCTAAATTCATTCAGCTTTGTCCTTAGGCCTCTGACGTTCTGGTAGTAGAGTCTTCTCGATGACGGCTTGACGAGTTTTTTTGGAGTGAATTAACTATTTTGGGTGTTGAATTTATGTATTTTATAGTTAAATTTGTTTCACCATTATTTTGTCTATTTTCCAACTCACTCCACAAGCTTGTAATTTGTTGACGTTGCAGAACGGTTAGGTCGTGTTTTATTTTAATAGTATTTTTATTCAGAGGTATATATAGTTTTTTTCAGTAGTATAAGTTTGGCTTGGTTCGAATCTGGTAGTACAATCTTGATAGGGCGAGTTTTTTCAGCATTTTTTCGTCCTAACCTATACATTTGTAGGTGGGTGGTGTCAATGTTGTCAACTTTTTGGAGTATACTGGAAACTTGATTGCGATCTTCGTTTATGCAGTCCGATTGTATTGTTGCTGTGCTCTCAGGAACGTTGAACATTATAATATTATTGGCGCGTTTTTTTCTCTCCTCCATTTCAGCTATTGTTTCTGATATTCCAGAAACATCGGCACTGGTACTTGAAGGAAGTTGAGGATGCGGTGGTTGGCTTTTATATACGTTAAGTTCTCCTTCGAGAGTTGCCATTCTGACAGCCATACCGGCATTTTGAGAGAAAGGTAAAATTATTTCGAGAACTATGAACAGATTTTACTGATGTTATGTGTGTGGTTGGTAAATTTCATACAGGTAGCTTAAACCAGACACTGGTTGTTTGAAAAATGAGCCACGAGCCACATAGACGCGTCCTATTCGACCCGCACTCAAACTAGATCTCCCAAACTAACCTGAATCAGTCTGAAATTTAGTATGGTATTGTTTGACAGATGGCAGTACACGATGCCCCAGCAACGTTATCTGTATTTAAACACGGATACTTATTAAACAGCCCTCATATTATAAATTGAGTTTAATGACAGAGCAGACTTGTGGTTTATCTTCACGCAACACTTAAAAGAAAGTTTGCTGACAATACAGACTTACTTTCAAGCAAGATTGTGAGTGTAAAGGCAGTAGAGTCTTATTGTCACAATATGAATGAAAGAAATTTTTTAAAAACAAAACAATAACTTCGTAAACACCACTTTTATTTTTTATATACTGTATGCCGACCGGGTTTCACTACAAGAAATTTTGTTTTGAAGAGTTTTACTTTCCATGTACAATATGTACATTTGTTACTTAAATTTTAATTTATCTGCTACAGACTAGTGAATGACACGGATGTGTCGAAACCGGTAGCAGATAAATTAAAATTTAAGTAACACATGTACATGGAAATTAAAACTCTTCAAAACAGAATGTCTAGAAATTATTACATAGTTAATGCCCAAGAAATACGAAAAGTTGAATTAAAGAAACAATTATGAATTTCCAGGTGGTGCACAATTCAGAGCGCAGCACTGAGATACCCGGTCTGGAGGGGCTCCGCTGCGTCGAGTGCGGGAAACAGATGAGGACTGCACGCGCGGCTGCCACCCATCGCACCGTCGCACACGGCGACAAATCCACGTCCAGATTCAAGTGCAGGATATGCGGTCATGGGCTGCCTTCCATACAGGACAGGTAGGCTATTTTTAATTTGTGACAATTTTTCTCAAATTAAGAATACAGTCGATTTCGCTTAATTGGTATACCTGTTTATCGGAACCGCCTGTTATTTGGGCCAAAACCCAAGGAACATAAACCGAATAAAGAAACTAATACTAATTTACTTCGGTTATCTGGGACACCATTCCGTTTAACCGGGACAAATTGCGATCTACAGTCGATACAAAAGTGTCTCAGTAAACAAAAAGGGCTTGTGTGCGGTATGCAGCGCGGGTGAGGGGAGGGGAAACATTGTAGAAGAATACCCCTTCATCATGAACCAAGTGATTCCGCATCCCACTTTGACCTCAACTAATTCCTCCACAGTACGAATAAGAAAGACAGAGCTCCATTGTAACCTTTCTCTTTCTTATAAATGACTTCTTTTTTTTTTACATTAGCTCCACACAGGAGGCCTTGAGGAAAATAATTTCCCTGAAGGCCTATGTCATTTTAGGTGATGCTGTGTGGGTTTTTTTAAGGAAAGAAAGGAGAGAAAGTTCTGGGAAGGAAAAATGTATAAGGGGTTGGTAGGAATCTGGGGGTCAGTGTGTCCAGGAGTGACGGATGTATGAATCCATCCCTCCAACTGCAGTGCAAGCCAATGGGTCGAGGGATTCTGGCTGGAGTGGTCAAAAGACCTCCCTCAACCAGTATCTATCTATCCGGCCTGGCAGGTGGGCAGACGCGTCGGCCATCAAGACCTGGACAAACCTCACCCCATGAACCCAGGCACCCCTGATAAGTCACCTAACATAGTGAACCACTTGGGGTGACCTATAGCAGAGGTGTTGGTTGTCCAATAAATGGTTCCCGGAGTGGCGGTACCCATACCCGCCTCCTAACATGAAACATTTTAATGAGAAAGCTGTCAGCGGTGTGTCTATAACTAGTTTATAATTTATGTGTTAGTCAGCATTTTACGATTGTGGCATCAATTTGAGCGTCATTAAATATTCCAGGAAACTGCACTACCTGGTGGTGCACCCGGGCGTGCCGCCCTTCAGCTGCTCCGTGTGCGGGAAGGGCTACAACAACAAGTCCGCCCTCTACACGCACCGCACGCAGAGTCACTCTGTCAACGTCATCACCTACACTTGCAACTTTTGCAAGAAGATCTTTAACGTGAGTGTTACCCCACTTAATCACAGGAGATCAAATTTGTCCCAGTTCACAAAGTCTCATATAAATCGTTGCATCTCCCTTACTATCGTGGTGGAAAATATGATTTAAACAGTGTTAGAAAGAGAAAACTCCACGTTTTATATTCATATTTAGAATTTAACTATAGAAAAATTTAAATATACACCTGTATGCTGTATGAAACCAAAGTTTCCGATAGCAATTTAAGAAAAATGTATAAAATTTCCAGAATGTTTTAATAATTATCTTTTATGAAACAAAAAAAAAATGTGCGGTAGTAAAAACGTTTATAATACATTTGCCTAATAAAATGTATGTGTTTGCTTTTTTTATCATTATCAGTAATTCTAGATAGAAAAAACGTAAGTGAGCCATTTTTAAAACTTTTTACCTTTGTATTAAAAATTTTAATATTTCAAAAATTACATTTTCATTTCTAATAATAACACTTTGTAAATTTACCTCATCACCTTTTATTTTATTTTATTTATATTTGGGAAAGTTGACAGCAAATCATAAATTACACAATAATACAATTATAAAATGGTTAAATATGCCAATTATAAACTTTCCACAGATAATAATAGTAAGTTAATGTGTGACATTATAAAGGTGTTTACTTAATTAGTTCATTTTTAGTTACATTATGTGAGGGGGGGAGGAGAAATATAGGATAAGGATTAAAAGGCTAAGGACGCGAATATATAGCATGACAAGAGGAATGGTGCTGTTGAACGAAATTTCGGAAACGCTAGATATATATAACTCTTCTTTATATAGCCTCAAGATTTTTTTGTATAATAATCATCTTCCTGGGTGTTAAGACTGTCAAAATGAGAAAATTGTACGGTAATTGGATAATAATCTGTTGTACAATTAAAAAAAAAAAAAAAAAAATATATATAGGGGGAGGGGTAGATTGAACTTCCTAGTTTGAGTCATGTTGCTTAGTGAGATTTTGTTTTATGTCATGTAACGACGAGTTTAAAATGTCAATGTGGTAATAATTTAAGTTGAATGAATGTGTGGATCTGTAGATAAATGAGTTATGTTTGGAGTTAGTCTTGCAAAGAGGAAGATTAAAAGTAAGCGACTGTCTACTGTTGCGATTAGGAACGTGGAATGATTGGCGTTGAAGAAGATCAGGACTATCGATTAAGTTATGTATAATTTTAAATAACATTACCGAATCTGCTATATTTCTTCGACAAGTTAGCGTCTGTATTTTGAAGAATTTGGCAGAGTCTTCATTACTAACATGAGATCGAAAAGAGCGGAAATTGAGATACCTTAAAAATCTAACACTTTCAATTCTATTTTTGTGTACTGCAGAGCCTGGGTTCCATACTTGAGATGCGTATTCGAGAATACTACGAACATATGAGAAATATAGTGTTTTGAAAGTAGTAAGGTCTTTGAATTGTTTACATGAGGGGATTATGAAACCAAGCATAGAAGATGCATTAGTGACTATGTGGTCGATATGTTTATTAAAATTCAGTTTACTATCAAGTATAACCCCAAGGTCCTTACTTTCGAATTTGATAGATAACGGTACAGTTAATTGAGTATTCATGGATAAATACGTATTTGTTGATTTACCACTAATGAAACCGTGTTGGTTCATATTCAGGCTAGATTTAAGAGCAGCATATAGTTGATCGTAGACTATTTTTTCAAATTTTTTGTTAAATATGCAAAGTTTGGAGATTGGTCTGTAGTTTGTAACATCAGTTTTTTTACCATTCTTGAAGATGGGAGACACAAACGCGGATTTCCATATAACAGGGACAGTGCATTGGG
Source organism: Limnephilus lunatus (assembly GCA_917563855.2). Taxonomy (NCBI): domain Eukaryota; kingdom Metazoa; phylum Arthropoda; class Insecta; order Trichoptera; family Limnephilidae; genus Limnephilus; species Limnephilus lunatus. The sequence goes on from OU830599.1 coordinate 6,492,407, forward strand.
TTAGAGAGCGATTGAAAATCAAAGAAAGGGGTAAGGCTAGATTGTGTGCACATCATTTAATAAGGATAGAAGGTATTTCGTCAGGACCGGCACCTTTGCTAGTATCAATTGTCTTAAGGTGTTTTAAGACAATTTCTCGTGTTACCTCAATATTGCTTATATTGGTTTCCGGCGTCAGTTGGAACACTGGCAAGTGGATTGAAGGGTTTACTGAAAACCGAACTGAAAAATTCTGAAAATAAATTTGCAACGCCTATTCCATTATCGGCTCTCAGTTCTCCGTGATACATACATTTTGGGACACCTTGGGATTTGTTAGAGGATTTTATGTGGCTCCAGAAGTTTTTCGGGTTTGAGGATATATTATTTTCCATATTGCTTAAATAAATAGATTTTCCTAGATAAATCTTTGTGCTGTTTACGAAGGAGAGAAAATGTGTCATAGTCAGCCTGGTTTTTGTATTTTTTATATTTACTAAAATATTTAGATTTTTCCTTAGTTATCTTGATAAGGGCAGCATTGTACCAGGGAGGATATTTCAAGTTCCACGAAAATTTATGAGGAATATGAAGATTGATCAGGTGTTTCAAAAACGTGTAAAAACCGTCAAGCGCTAGATCTATTTGAGAGTTAGACAAAATGGATGCCCAGTCAGCTTGCTCTAGTGCGAAGTTAATTAATTTGTAATCTCCACGATTATAGAGAAAAACTTTCCTTTTCGCATTTTTCAATGAGGGGGTATCCTGAAATGGCACAGTAATGGACACAGCTTTATGATGTGCGTCTTCGGGAACTAGCGGGTCGTGATTAGATTCGACGGAGATTAGTAGATTTGACAGGATCAGATCGAGGATATAGCCGCTTGAATTTAGCTCACCATTTTATTGAGAGAGATCCAGAAAATGCATACAGTCTACGAAATGGTTACTAACGTAGGTAGAGTGATTAATAGGTGCGTAATGAGCAGATGGCGTAGCTTGGTTCCATGAAATTTCAGCAAGATTAAAATCCCCTAGGATAACGAACGAATCCGTGGGGTTATTCGATACTATATCTGATAACATTTTTAAAAATTTTTCGATTAAATATTGATGTTGAGTTCCTTGTTGAGTTTCAAAAACAGCTTTAAATTTTCGGATATGTTCAGAAATATATTTGGATTTTATTGCAAAGCGGAAAGCCTCTGACAAAATATGGCCTGAGGGGTTAAAAAAAAACTTTTCGAATATTCAAATCAGCCAGGGCGGATAACGTGGTGTAAACCCCCCCCCCCCCCTCCCTCCCTCCCTCCCATTAAAGTTGACTTTGAGAAATTCAAAATGCAGATTTCGACTTCATAAAAAATGAAATCATCTTGGATAAAAATTTCTCCATAAATATCGGCTAGTTTCACTAATAGAAAGACCGTTAGACAAAATTCTCCCTTTTCGGGGCACTCCACGGGGAGCCATAAAGCTACTTGAGGGGTGACACCCAACTGAGTGAGGGGTGACACTCAGTTGGGTGTCACCCCCTATCGGGTGGCAGGGTGGCACCCGAGGCGGTTTTGGTAACTACTGGTATAGATGTACCACATTGTTCTACATTTGTGTTAGAGTCAACTTTATTTTCTATGAAAATAAATTAAAAATATGTTTTAATGGTCCTCGTTGCAGAAGCGAGACTCTTACAAGGAACACCTGCTGATCCACGTGGGCCCCCGACATGCGTGCCCGCACTGCTCGCGCGTGTTTGTGCAGCGCTCCAACATGCTGCGTCACATCCGCCTTCACACGGGCGAGAAGCCCTACTCCTGTATCCACTGCGATAAGACCTTCAGCGATAAAGGGGCGTGCAATGCTCACATAAGGTTTGTTCCATCTCAATTTTCATACACTCCAAAAATCAATCAACGAATACTATTTGACGTGAGAATCTTACATCAATTATTTACTACTAGCTGACCCTGAAACACGTTGCTGTGGCTAAAGAAACACAACGCCACCTACTGGATGTTTACCCAACCTTTTAACTCACACCGCCATCTGTTAATTTGCATACAAATCAAATCCACACCACCCTCTTGCCAGCCCGCTCGGCCACTACATACAGACATTCTCCTTTAATTATATATTTTAACCAATTTACACAAAACCTTGACATATTATATACTTAAACCTTCCTCATAAATCACTCTATCTATTGGTGAAAACTGCATGAAAATCCGTTTAGTAGTTTTAGAGTTTATCGCGAACAAACAGACAGACATGGCGGAGGACTTTAATTTATAATATATAGAGATCATTCTTTCCAATCACCTTCTTCTCCCCATTTCATTCAGCTTCAAAATCTGGCTCTGAGCAGTTGGGAAGCATTTTATAAAAACTTAATTGTAGAAGAAGAAGACAACATAAATCATCTAAACGAAAATATGAAAGAGCTCTTGTGCTCTTTCACAGAAAAATAAAAAGATAATGGTCGCAACTGGGACGAGAGTTTCTCGGTTCGTGTCCCAATTTTGACCGTTATCTTTTTATATTTCTGTGTTTTGTTCTTTTTCATATTTTCGTTTAGATTAGTAGTGTTATCTTCTTCTTCAATTATATATTACATCCATCGATGGGAATAACCTTCAAAGTTATGAAAATAGAGTTGTTCTTATAAAAATTGAATATTCATTGCTTAGACTTTTGCAAAAGGTCAATAGGTATTCCATATAAATAAAATTGGATGTATTTATCCGAGACAGTGTCTAGGTTACAAACCAATCCCCAATTGGAGCACATTGAGCGTCTGAAGGTAGTGGAGAGGGGAAGGGAATGGGGAAGAAGAAGGTGGGGAAGTATCTGGCTATTCAGATCTGGTCACCAAACACGGCTAAAGCCATTTCAATCAAAGTTTCCATTCTGAATGGTGGTCTTACCCCAGGCGATACTGAGAGTATCTTCCGCTCTAGAACGTGTTGCAAATATACCATATCTAATTTTTAATTAATTAATTTGTGAAATAACACAACTTAACCCATTGGCCACAGAATTAACCACTCCTATACATCGCGAATATGCACTTTTTACGTCTTAAACGACATGTCAGATTTACGAAAACTTTATGTTATTTCCACTTCACAATTAAAGCTCTATAAATGAAACATTTCCGAACTTAGCCGAATACTAAAAACTGTTTTAGAAAGGATATGAAATAAGCTTTCAAATTGTTATGTGACAAATAAATCTTAACATTCGTAAACATTAAAATTTAGAATGCAAACATAAAAAAAATGAAAAAATGACTCACGTGATGTTTTTATGTGAAAACGGTACTAAAATCACGGATTATATAAAAGACAATATTTATTCTATGTTATAAATGTATAATAAACAATTTGGTCACCTCGCTTTTTTATCATTCCATACAAGAATATTTAATAAAAAAATAACGATGTCGAACAGTGGATAGGCAATTTGGCGGTCTGTCATGTATCTGACAGAAAAGATTTTTTTTATCTATTTCTATGAACATCTTGCATAGTGATGGGTAGCTTGATTTATTATGCAGCTTCGCCTTTTTGTTTTAGAGATGTCACTAGAACAATATGACGATTATGACGATTTCTGTATAAACATATGCGTTGACGTGTAAACACGCTTATTGTACTTAACTGATGTCGGCATATTAACGTGTATATTTGCTTATGTTGCTGAGTGGTTAAAGAGCTAAAAAATTGCCCTTCACCACTGAATTAATTTTGTACCAAAAATTGAAACCTGCATTGCTGTACTAAATCTATTGTAACTTTTGAACCATATATTCAAATGAATTAGTTTCTTTAAATTTGTTTACACATTGGATTAAGGTGAAGAAAAACATAAAAATAAATGTTAAAAAAATATTAAAATATGTGTAAATAAGGATACAAATATAGCCTTATTTTTTTTCGTAAGTTTTATTCTACTTTTTTTTTCGAAAAGTTACATAATATTCATAAATCGAATGTTAATAATTTTTATTTTTTGTGTACTTGTATACTAATACCAAATAAAATAATTTAGTAGGATAGTCATCGAAGCAATCAGGGACCTTCAGCGTCACTACCAAAAGCCTAGAACCACTCGCAATTTTGAAGAAATTAATTGGCGGCTGAGCATAAAAACTTGGAACACAAATATCAAGGAAAAAACATAAGAAACATGTTATTGCCAATTTAATGAAATGAATTATTAATTACCTACAGAGCGTTCGGCATTCAAAATTTTATTAAAAAATGTTACTGTCGTGCGTTAAGTACCTGAGTTGCACACCCGGCAGGCTGTCAGGGTTTGTGGCCAATGGGTTAATCGAATAAAATTTATTTGCGCTTGCCAGGATTTGGTGAGTGAAGAGCCTTACCCCTCGACCACGGAGGTCCTTGATGGGAATAACCTACAAAACTTATAAAAAGATGGTTGTTCTAATAAAAATTGAATTTACTTTATTTTAGCATTATTATTGTCTTTTTTGCAATTCAGAATTTGTTGTTTAATTTTTTTTTAGGACACATACCCGGCAAGATATAAACGCTTGCGTTTACTGTGGACAGGAGTTCCTGCAAAAGCAGAAACTAAAGTATCACATGAGGAAACATACTGGACAAGGTACGAATTACAATCAGTACATCAACTATACTTTCAACAGTGCCCCCAACATTGCCTCAATGGTCAATTCCATTGCAGAATGAAGATCACCTCATTTCCTGTCATTCATTTTATGTTGGCGATTTTTATTTGTGGTTAACTTTTAGACTTTTAGATTTGATTATAAAGCGTTGTGCTTTCTCTTTCTAATACCGTTTAGATCATATTTTTAACCATGATAGTAAGAGAGACACAACGATTTCTATGAGACTTGTATGTGTTGTTCCGAAAAGCGAACAAATTAGGCCGAGAGATTAAACATTTCCTAATGAATCATGTATACCTGAAAGGTACTTTAAAACATTGGAATTTTGAACAAAATTATTTATTTTAATTTATATCCCAAAGTTACACACTTTACCTCTGGAGCTTTTAATATTATTAGGTCATAATATAATGAATTTTTAGATCTGGAGACTTGTGTGATTTGTGCAAAGAAGTTTACAAATCTTACGAATTTGCGAGAACACATGAAAACTCACGATGATTCCTCTCCCACCGGCTGCCCTCAGTGCGGTAAGTCATATTTATTGTTTGTTTTTTGCATACATCGATCGTCCGGTTAATTAGTGTTAGAAAAATTGAAATTTGAGTTGAATATGCATTTATATATATATATATAAAAGTGTACTCTCCATCTGATTCAATACTCAGATTACTCATAAACACCACCAACTCAATTATAATGCAGAAAAACTAGGAGTAAAATAAACAAAAAAATTAAGTTCTTGGGTTATTAGAAGGAAATTTCAAAATGTCATACTAATGTACCGGACCGTTATGCTTCCTGGTGTTATTTTATAGCCTATTTAACATGTAAAATACATAAACGTGTAAATAATATTTAATTTATCGTGAGCATTTGAAAATTGCTTTTCCTCATTATCTCAAAATATATCGTTTTTGGAGAAGTCTGACTAATCAACTATCGACATACAAAATTTTTTAATGGATATGACAGTATCCTTAAATATACTAATCTTGGAAAAATAAATAATGGTTCCATTTAAATTGTTAGGTAAAATGTTCACTTCGAAACGCTACATGGAGCGACACCTGAGGGACAACCACAGCGACACGGCCGAGGTGCACACCTGCCCTCTCTGCGGCAGGTCGTGCCCTCGCCTCACTGCACTCAGGAACCATCTGCTCACACATTCCCCTATCAAACATATTCAGGTATGTACATACATTCATTCATAATTAAGTTATCATGTGCAAAAAATTATTGCACATCCGATAGTTAATAATAAATAAATCTAAAAAGACTTTGCATTTAGACTTTGTGGATTCAATCTTTCTTTCTCTGTAATAATATAGTAAAAGAAAGCACAAAATTTGTACAAATCTCTCTCAATTATTACGAGGGCTGTCTGTAAAATAAGGTCTCCAAGGTGCTGCGGTTGCGAGAAACGATTTTACACTCGATCCGGCACGTAGCCTGGTTCCCCCGCGCCAAATTCTACCAGTGACTGGGAACGCAATCAGGATATGTCCGCTTTTAAATTCTCTTCATTTGCATAAATTCATTTGCGCACGTTTTGGCACTCATTCACTGTTTTCCGTTCAATTCGCATATCTGAGAATGAATGTCTACCTGGGTTTTATTCTTTGCATACAAAAAATGAATTACAGAGTGTAATTCACACCTGGCGGGTGCAGCGAGAGGAAGCTCCATCGTGATCGGCTGTCACGCCGAGACCAAGCGTCGCAGAGAGTGCAGCAAGGGGGGGGATTTAGCGTGGGAGAACCAGGCTACCCGCAAATGTTGCCGGATCGCTCGTAATATCGTTCCTCACGACCGCAGCACCTTGGAAACCTTATTTTGCAGACAGCCCTCTTATTTCTGAAATAATATGATTCTTACATTGGATTTGTTTTCAGTGTTGCGTTTGTGGAAAGCGCTACAACGGAAAGAAGAGCGTAAACAGACATCTGCAAAAACGACACGGCGTACAGCTGACCGACGACGCATACAGCTCCAGCTTCCACCAGCTGGATCCGCGGCAATGCAGCCTGGGGCTGGACGAAGACACTTTATTGAGAATCTTCGGCCCCGAAAAAAATGTCAAACCCTTACCCTTCCAAGTCACGAGCCTCGGAACCCTCAAGATTAAAATTAAAACCTCACAGCCGTACACGCCGTCCAATAACGAGGATTCCGACGGGGATTACAGACCCACGCAAAAGATTAAAATCGAAAACATGGATCACAGCGCCGACGAAGCGGACATTCCTATTTCTGGACTCGATCTCGCATCTCTAAAGTCAAGAGTCAAGCGAGAGACGTCCCGAAATGTCAAATATGACTTTGACTCGGCTGATGATGATGTACCGTTCGGCAAAATGATAAAGAAAAAAGGTAAAATAAAATTTAAGAGGAAATTTAAAGCGAAAAGTTTACATGTGCAACAGAGTCAGGAGAACAGATCGGAAGAGGATTGTGATGACGAGATGCCATTGTTTCCGCTTGTGGAAATCAAAAGTGAGCCAGTAGATTATGATTAAGTAGTTACTATGTCATACATTATTATTATTCTGCCATCATCAGCAAAGAGGCAGCTATTCAACAACAAATCACAAATTTAACTTAATTTGAAGGAATGTTCTAGCTATTCAACAACAAATCACTAATTTAACTTAATTTGAAAGAATTTTCAAGCTATTCAACAACAAATCAGTCATTTAACTTAATTTGAAGGAATTTTCTAGCTATTCAAAAACAAATCACTAATTTAACTTAGTTTGAAGGAATGTTCTCTGAATTTTTTTGGATTCATCGAGAAAATGTGAAATTATGGTTCAGTTTTGTGATATTTCAACTGAAGCACGCTTTAAAGTCTTATGGGGGATTGAATGTGTATTGCAAGCAAGACTTTTTACTTACAGGTTTATTAAACAATATTCAATTCCACAATTTACATTTGTATAAGAAATTTATCAGAAAGTGGAAAGCGAAACAGAATGAATTGCATTTTAGTTTGTCACCCGTCGCTGGCGGTAAAAGGGTCCGTGCCAGCTGTTAATAGGAGTTAATCACGTCGTGAAAGCACTGCATTGTTCACTTACCACAGTTTTTTTTGTTAGAATACATACTTCTAACAGTACTGTGAAACAAAATTTATATAGATAGGATAGGCTGAGCATATACATTAGACAGGTTTTCCCTACAAACAATGAGAACTGTCATAATCATTCTTTACTCTAAGGTCTCAAAATACGATTTATCTCAAAATCTAATAGCTGTCTTTGCTTTTGATGGCAGTATTGTGCAATTACATATTATTATTTTTGAAAAATGAATTCATTATTTTATTATTGTTGATTTGCATATTTTATTTCGTTATTACTATTACATTATTTACAATGTTTATTAGTTGGGTGTATTATAAAGTGGAGTCTCCTACAACGAAATTTGAGCATGGTGAGGACAGAACTTTTAGAATTTTTGAAAAATACCTACTATGTAATTAATATCTACCGAAGATAAAGAGTCTTTCAATAAGGGTGCTCAATTTTAAAATGTAAATAAAATAAGTTGTGTGAGGGATATCCACCTAAATTTGGGTGAATATCTCGCACACAACTTGTGCAGCTTTGTTTGGTGGCTCGTATTCGGGAGGTCCAATTTTCAATGACTTTGTCGCATAAATCTGGCTGAATTTGCTGGATGGCGTGTTATGTTGACTTTGAGGGCGTCAATTGTTTACGGTTTATTCGCATAAACCTGCAATTTAAGATAGTCCCAAAGAAGGAAGCGTAAAGGTGTTATTTCACATCATCTCGGTGGCCTGTTCACGTCGCCGCCGCGCGAGATAACCATGTCTTTTTTTTTTATAAAATTTCAAATTTGATGATTTGTAAACGTTATTCAATGCTATAACCTTCCTTGATGATTTGCCATACACTACTAAGGACCTGGCTACATGAGCGGTTCTTCCGCCACGGGGCTTGTAAACCGCAGCAGACACAATTTACTATGAAAGTTGTATTATGCAATCTACACTGCCCGGTTTCTCGCCGCGGCCGCTCGCGGTTCACAGGCGGGAGAAATTCGACCGCCGCATGCAGTGGTTCTGGTGAGTGATTTGATGGATCGTTGCATATTTGTATCTTGTTTGTACTATGGCTCATAATTGATAGAAGTTCATCATACGAGTTCACAGACATTCTGAAGTATGTGAAAAACTTTTGAGGAGTATCTCGGTGTACACTAAACAGTGGAATATTCCTGAAGTTAAACGATTACTTAATGTTGATACCACCCAAACACTTCGGCCTTTTTATTTTTTAATAACTATTAAAATGAGCGCTGCAAGAGCAGTGATCATTGGCAGATCCATTTTGAAAAAAGGAACAAAAGATAGCGGGTAACCGCCACCTGTGTATTATGATGGTCTGCGACTGCTTTCTCAAGCGGTTATTTGCGGCGGGAAAACCGCTTGTGTTGCCGGGCCTAAATAATTGACAACAAATTTGAGAGATGTTACTTTAACAGCATGGCTGCTATAACCTAACAAATATCAAGCGTTCCTATTGAAAGACCCTTTATTAGCCGTCGATATTTGTAGCTGACCGAAAAGTGTGTGACATTACGGCGGTACTGTAGTACTGCCATTCGAATTATGAATTGTACTGCATGTGACGTCGCGAGATGCTATTCCACACATTTTACCAATGCAAGCTCATAGCTTTGTCATTTTTGAAGATATCGGAAAACTAATTTCACTGACTTTATTAACTCTTTAAATATAGTACATTTCATAAAAAAAAATTAGAGAGATGACCTCATTTTATAAAAAAAAAAATAATACATGTACCTTTATGAAATAGATGTTAACCTTAGCGTTTAAAATAGAACATAATACATTAAATTTTTAAAAAATATTGTAAATAAAACCCTTCTCTTTAGTTCGTACACAATTTTGCTACCAAGATTGCCTATTATACATTAATTTGATTTATGCCTAATATAAATGTTAACTACATAACCATTTCTTAATCAATAATTCCAACAGAATGTCATAAACACAATTTTTAACTAGGTTCAAAAATACATACAATTAAACTTTTATACAAAATCATTATTCGAAGTAGGAATTTACTAAAGTTGGTTTTTAATAATCGTTAATAATATGTTGTACCTACGCACCAAACCAAACGTTGCCTTTATTACTTACTAAAGTCGTTTTGTCAAATAATAGCCAATAAACCAAATAATAATATGGAATGTGCGGTATATGGAAGTATGCAAAATGTGTATGGAATAAAAAATGTGTATGTATATATGTATGTGCAAAAAAATTATTACACATAAGTTATTGGCAGTAAATGTTATAAAAAAATTAAGTGTACATTCCACGTTTTAACATAAGCCATGTACAAATAGTATCTTTATAATGCGTATTTTACCAGCGATTCCTGATCGTATTTGTAGTAAAAAAAGTAGACATCATTTTGTTGTCTGATGATATTTTTTTATTTATTAAAACATCATACGTTGCCACTGATCACACTCCTACAATGGAATCAAGTGATATGCATGCTGTTTTGTGTGTTACCGTGCTATTGGAACAAGACAGAAAGCTTATTACTTGACCCGCTATACCTGACTACTCATTTGTGACATGTGATGGAAAAATTGACTTCGATATTTCTACTCCAAATATGCTCAGGATCCAAACACCCTGTAAACACATTTTGTACACATGAAAAATAAAATGAATTTAATATATTTTACATTTATTTTAGTAAATGAATTATATTGATGTAGGTATGATGAATATTTTTAAAAAATATATAGATAAATTTTTCATAGTTTGTAAAAAGTTATATTTTATATTTGAATTGTCGTAAGTAGTAAAAAAAAAAAAAAGAGTTATACATAGTATTTAAATGTAAGATTTATGAATGTTGACTTAGATAAGTACCTATAGGGTTAGGTTTGTCTTTTTGCCAGTATATTTTTAATGCAATATTATTTGATATTGTTAAAGGAAATTAAATTTATTTGTGGCTGTATAAAAAGTTACCAAAAGTATGTAAAAAAATAACTCTTTTGCACTAAGTTGAGTCATGGACATTATTATTTTGTAATAGTTTTGTGTATATTTTTTTGTTAAACATTCAAACTATTAACTATTTGATTACATTTTTTTGTACTATATCAGTCTTACTCATAATCATAAAATCATAAAATAAGATACAACCACGAGAGCAAGACCGGGGTATGTAAAATTGTTACTCAACATGGTGGGTTAATCGCGCGCATCCGTGTTTTCTTACCCCGTCGTTGTTCGGGAGATGTAGTAGCTGTCAGAATTTAAACCACCCGGACACCAGGGTTAACTCAGTACCACGGCGTTGTAACTTTCGAAATGGCAAACTTTTATGAGAATCTTCACGTTTTGAATGGAGCATTGGCAAATATTGACCGTATTCGCGGAATTTGTGCACAAAAAGAAGGTTCGATCCATTTGCGGCACTTACGGAAGGAGATTTTAGGTCTAAATATAGATTTACAAAAGTTAACATCAGACGTTTAATTGCCTTGGTACGATGATAAACAGGGTGGCAAAGTATCTACCGATCTCCAAGTTCTCTGTGCCACACGATAATGGGGTAGAAACGAGTGTTTATAATTGCATTATTGTGATAACCAAGTGCTTGATAACCAAGCAGGCTTTATTATTATTATTTTTTATAACACTCATTTCAACGTCACCCCGATTCTTATTACGCCTACTAATTTTTGTTTCCTCATCTGAATTACTGTTTATGATTATCCATTAATAGTTATTTTTTAAACGCGAGAAACACAAAACAACCTAGTCGAATAATATTTTGACGTATGAATAAACGTGAAGTTGGCAACACGCCACGAAATGCCAAATTGACCGCGTTTTTCAGCTTTGGAGCTGAGTGTTGCTACTGTAAAAAAATCATAACCCATAATCCAGCTGCGGTGTAGTGTCAGGTTTCATTATGAGTAAGGCTGTATATATATTATTGTACATGTGTAATTTTATTATTATGAAGTGATCTTTTGTGAATTTGATATGTTATTAATTGTTGATTATTAGTTTTTTCACTGTTATAAAACAGGTTTTTCTTATCCAATACTGTACAATGATATCTTATTTCTATAAAATCAGTTAATAGATATAAAGGGTCCGCCAAATAACTTTTTTTTTTTGAAAATGCTATAAAAAAAAAACTACTGAATATTTTCTCAAATTTCTTTTTTTATTTATAAGTACAATCCTTCCGGTTAATAATGAAAAATAATTTCATTCAAATGGCTGCCTCGGCTGGCCATGCAGTAGCCTACACGATCGGTCCAATTTTTAAGCACATTATCGATTGTGTGCAGCTGTATTTCACCAATGGCTTCACGAATATTGTCCTTTAAAGCGTCAATTGTCTCTGGCTTGTCGGCGTAACATTTATCTTTGAGGGCACCCCACAAATAATAGTCCAACGGTGTCAAATCGCAGCTCCGAGGTGGCCAAACGACATCAGCTCTGCGGCTGATAATGCGATCTTCAAAAACAGGGCGCAAAACATCGAGTGTAGCTTCGGCTGTGTGGCACGTAGCGCCGTCCTGTTGAAACCAAATGTTGCCAATATCCTCCTCTTCAATTTTTGTAAACAAAAATTCGTTCAACATGGCCCGATAACGATCGCCATTGACTGTAACGGCCACTCCTTGCTCATTTTCAAAGAAAAATGGCCCAATTATGCCTCTGGACCAAAATCCGCACCAAACAGTGACTCGTTTTGGGTGTACCGGCTTTTGACGCTTTAAAGGACAATATTCGTGAAGTGGGCCAATTGACGCTTTAAAGGACAATATTCGTGAAGCCATTGGTGAAATACAGCTGCACACAATCGATAATGTGCTTAAAAATTGGACCGATCGTGTAGGCTACTGCATGGCCAGCTGAGGCAGCCATTTGAATGAAATTATTTTCCATTATTAACCGGAAGGATTGTACTTATAAATAAAAAAAGAAATTTGAGAAAATATTCAGTAGTTTTTTTTTTATAGCATTTTCAAAAAAAAAAAGTTATTTGGCGGACCCTTTATAACATATATTTTTTATTCAGTCATCTGCTAAAAAGTTTGCTAGAGCAGAATCTTTCATATGGGATAGAGTTCCACGACAAATGAACAAAGTGGCATTTCAGCACCCCTTTGAAAAGTCATTAAAAGTGATGAGAAAAATAGCTCATAACCCAACCTGAAGGATGATTCTGTATCTTTTGCTGCAGCGTAACGCGTATTAAATCGGCCTTATATGATGTATTTTGTCATTTTTTTTAAATTCCATATCGCTCTAACGAGCTAAATGTTGCACTTGTGTTAAGACGCCAACTCTTAAAAGTAGTTACCCTAACGCCAGAGATGACGGCGCGTTTGCTGCGAAATCTTCGTTAAGAGATGTCATATTTAATTAAATGAAGACAATATTAGCGAAACTCAATCAAAAATCTGGAAAAAAAATCAGAAAAAGATATTGGCACCTCTGGGACTCAAACCCAGGACCTTCGGCTTTCCGGGCCGCGGCTCTACCAACTGAGCTAAGGTGTTTCTATCCGATTCGGTTATTTTTAACTGTGTCATATTTCGACTAAGAACTACCAACATTATCTTCATTTTCTTAATAAATATTTTATTGGCTGCTATCTTTATGTATGATTGCAAGATTCAAACCCGAACTAAATGCTATCTAGATAGTGTCTGGATAAATTTTTATCCATTTTATTTTTAATAATTATATGGTACATCTATTGACTTTTCTCCAGTCTAGGATGAATATATATATATTGAATCCTGTAGTGTCAGTTGGAATACTTGGAATGTAATTATCAATTGTCACTTGTTTTATTTTCTATTATTTTATTATAAATAAACATAAATGTCGTTTCTTTGTTAAACTTTGCAACACAAGTGTTTTATTTATAAATCAATAGAAAAGAATTAAATCATATTATATATATATATATATATAATATGATTTAATTCTTTTCTATTGATTTATAAATAAAACACTTGTGTTGCAAAGTTTAACAAAGAAACGACATTTATGTTTATTTATAATAAAATAATAGAAAATAAAACAAGTGACAATTGATAATTACATTCCAAGTATTCCAACTGACAATACAGGATTCAAATTTAAATGGAATATATTGCCATTACATCTCCCCTCCCCCTGGAAAGAAAATTACTGCAAAATTTTCACTCATCTTCGATGTCCTCTTCATGGTTCATAAATAAAGGTGCTGGAGTTAACTTCGAGATGTGGAAAAAATTTGATTCAAATTTTTTTCGACCAGTGTTTATCTTGTAAATTGAGTTTGATAATTTTTCTATGATTTTGTATGGTCCGATTCTCAATTCGTCGAGCTTCTTCCTGTTAAGTTTGTTTCCATTCTCCACAAAAACAGTATCACCAACTTTGAAGTCAAAGTGTCTCCTGGTTTTATCGTAAATTATCTTGTTGTAATTATGTGACTTCATAGTATTTTCTAGAGCTTTTTTTCTTTCTTGAATCAAATCGATGCCGGTCTTCTTAAGTTTTAACTCATTTGGCAAAATCGTAACATCTGTGCCGTCAAGTAGGTACTGTGGCGCATATCCAGTAACAGTGTGCTCCGTTTCATTATAGTTTTTTACACAATTATGCGCTATAGTTGTCCAAGCTACTTTTGAGTCATTTTCGTTGATTTTGCATCTAATTTTATTGACCAGCGTTTGGTTCAATCTTTCATTTAATCCATTTGAGAAAGGTGAGTTTACTGCAGTAAAAATTATTGGAATATTTTTTTCATCCAAAAATTTTTTGAATTCTCTAGAATTGATACCCGGGTATTGGTCTGAGAGTATCATGCCAATGTCATTAGTTTCTGTGGAGTTTAAGAGTTTGATGAAATCATTGGTATTTTGAGTTCTTGACGTCAAAATATATGCAAACCTCGTGAAATGATCTGATAACAGGTGCAAGTATCTCTTTGTTGATCGTGAACCCCCAAAACCGCCTATTGTATCAATGGAACATATTTCAAAAGGTTTTGTTGCGGGACCCAAGTGGGACATCAATCCATATTTATTTTCACCTCTTGATTTGTTCTTTAAACATACTGCACAACTTTCGCAGGTTCTCTTTATATTATTTGTCATGTTTTCTGCTGTGTACCATGAGCTTATCATTTTTTGCATTTGTGTAATTCCTATGTGACCTAGTTCTGTATGAACATTTCTGATAAAGTCTATGCTGAATTTTTCTGATAGAATTATTTTTTCTCTTTTTTTTACTTTCTTGTAATAAACATTATTTTTCGATATCAATTTATCTCTTCTGCACTGTATCTTCTCATTTTTTACCTGATCTTTTAAGATATCTTCTAATTTTATTAAGTTGACAATTTTTAATTGCTCATCTGTATTTTCATTTGATTCCAGCACTGGGTTTCTGCTTAGACAGTCAGCTTCCAAATTTTGTTTTCCTGGAGCATATTTTATGTTAAAGTCATATTGAGAAAGATAATATGTTAAATCACCTAGCTCTTCATCGGTTCTAGATTTGAGATTCATGTTTTCCAGTGGTTTGTGATCTGAATAAACTGTAAATGGTTTACCTATCAACCAGTATTGCCAGTATCTCACTGCTTCTTTTATAGCTAAGCATTCTAAGTAAATTGCTTTTTTCTTTTTCTGGGCGCCATTTAGTTTTTTCGAAAAGTAAGCTACAGGTTTTTCTTTTCCATCAGACTGTGTTTGTTTTAAAATAGCTCCAAGGCCTTCTAGAGAAGCATCTGTATATATATTAATTGGTAAATCTTGATCAAAAATTTCCAGGATTGGTTGTGAGCATAGTAGGTTTTTCATCGTTTCAAAAGCATTTTGGCATTTATCAGTCCAAATAAACTTTTGGTTTTTCCTTAGTAAGTTATGCAAAGGATCTAGTATTATTGCACTCTTCGGAATGTACTCATGATAAAAGTTGATTTTTCCTAGAAATTGTCTCACATTCTTCTGTGTTTTTGGAATAGGAAAATTCTTTATTGAAATCAAATTATCCTTTACTGGCTTGACTGAATTATTCTGAATTATATGACCCAGATATTTTACCATGTCTGATGCAAATGTGCATTTTGTAAATTTTAATCTAAAACCTTCAGTTTTGATTGCATTCAGCAACTTTGTTAAATGAACGATGTGTTCAGCAAAAGTTTTTGAAAATATAAGTATGTCATCTATGTAATTGACAGCAAAATCGGTTAGTTTATATTTTCTCAATATATTGCTTAATATCCTCTGAAAAATTGCCGGAGAGGTCTTTAATCCAAAAGGTAGGCAGGTCCACTGATAATGCCCCTCCTGTGTTACAAATCCTGTTTTTTTTTTTGTCTTCAATCCGCAACGGAATAGACCAAAAAGCTGAGTTTATATCCAGCGTTGAAAAAAATTTGCAATTTCTGGTCTTTGTCAATCAATGGAAATGGTTGAGCTTGAGGTATTACTATTTTATTTAAGTCTCTGAAGTCTATGCATAATCTGGATCTTTTGTTTTCTTCTTTTTTAAATGCTAGAGTGACAGGTGCAGCAAATGGGCTGTACGACTCTTCTATCAGTTTATTGTCTATTAATTTTGCTATTTGCTCTTCTATTTCCTTTTTATCTTCTACGCTGCAACTATAAGGCCTCTTACTACAATATTTATCCACCAATAAGTCTATCTTCGCTTCATATCCATTAACAGTACCAACATCGTATTTACTTTTCGCAAACACTGATGTGTATTTGCCTATTAGTTCATTTATTTCTGTTTTTTGATCATTATTTAAATGATTTACAGTTATTTTAAAATCTTCTTCTTTAACATGTTCATTAAAATTAATTTGGTGTTTTTCTATAATGTTCTTATTTTCAGAATGTTTAAATTCAGTATTTGTTTTCATATTTGTAGAATTTTCTTCTTTTTTATTTGTATTATTCAGGCAGATTTTCTGTGATATTTGTAAGTCTTCACTTTGGATTAGTTTGAAGTCTTTTATCATGTCTAATCCAATCAAAAAATCATACTTAAAATTGTGTTCATCAATAATGTACACATCAACATTTTTCTCCAATTCAAAAATTTTAATCTTCAACGTTGTCAAACCACTCGTTTTTTTAACACCATTAATCGTTACTAAATTTGCTTCATTCAAATTGTTTCCCTTTCTTTTTAGTTTCAAAAACTTAGAATTAATTAGAGAAACATTTGAACCCGAATCATAAATTCCGTATATTTTTAATTCATCATTTAGTAATAGTTTGACTTTGATTAATGGTGTTACTATTAGTTTTTTTGATCATTTTCATTTATCTCAGTCTCTATCACTGAATTGTTTACATGTTTAATGGCATTTCTCTTAAATTTTTCATCTTCTTTTGTTTTGAACCAGCATGTGGCTTCAGGGTGGTAACGAGTGCCCTTATTCAATTTTTCACAAATTTTACATGGCTTTTTATCCTCATTTTTATTATATTCTGCATTCCCAAATGTTCTCCTACTCATGAATCTTTTTTTGTTGACCATATGTTCATACTTGTTTATTTCATTAAATAAATCCACAGTATCTTGTAATCCTTCTCTATCGATCTTGTTAAGTATGAATTCTGGTAGTCCGGAAGCAACAAGATCTATCAAAGTACCGGTGTCGATTGATCTTCTCATATCCAATAGAAGTTTTTCTTTTCTCATAGCATAATCCAACAGAGAACCATCTTTGTATCTAAATAATAGTGCGTAGGTGACAGGGTTCCATCCTTTGTTTGCGAATGATTCACAGAATTTGTTTTTCCATGTTGACCACTCTGAGTTCATTGTTAGTTTAATAATCATGGAACTATACCAATCTACACAACTTTTATCCATGAACAATCTTAGTATTTCTATTTTTTTTTCATCCATGGTCACATCAAATCGTAAACATTCTTTTTCAAACACTTCTATCCACTGGCTTGCATTTGTATTTTTACTACAGAATTTTTCTATAACAAAATTCTCAGCAATGTTTTTGAGGCTCTGTTGCTTATCTTCCATTAATTTTACCATCAATCTTCCCAGTGTATCTTCTTTTTGATGTACTTGTAAACTTTCTTCTTCCAATTCTTCGAGGTATTGGTCTCCGAACTGTAGGTTTCCATCTTCGTCTACATATGTTTTTTTTAGTTCTTCTGTCATTGTTACCCAGACTCTTCTAACCTGGTATCTTTTTTTTAAACTATTTTTTACTTTGCCAAAAGCACCACTTTTCATAATCTCCTTGTGATGGCTGGCGGATTGTAACATTTCTGGTATTGTAAACACTTTTTCATCACTTGTGACTATTTTTGTAATGCTAATAATATTTGACTTGCCATCGCCTCCAGGTAGTAGCGTAAATTCAAATTGAAGTTTCTCCATTTGTGGTTACGAAAAATGTCGTTTTATAATATGATTTAATTCTTTTCTATTGATTTATAAATAAAACACTTGTGTTGCAAAGTTTAACAAAGAAACGACATTTATGTTTATTTATAATAAAATAATAGAAAATAAAACAAGTGACAATTGATAATTACATTCCAAGTATTCCAACTGACACTACAGGATTCAAATTTAAATGGAATATATTGCCATTACATATATATATATATGTATATAATTTTTTTGTTGGTAGAGCTTTATTGTTTTAGTAGAGTTTTATTATTGGTAGCGCCGCGGCTCGGAAAACCGAAGATCCTGGGTTCGAGTCCCAGAGGGGCCAATATCTTTTTCTGATTTTTCTGTTTCCAGATTTTCAATTGAGTTTCGCTAATATTGTCTTCATTTAATTAAATCTTACAATTTGAGGTTTTACTCACAAAGTTAAAAATAAAGAGATGTCAGTCGCAGAAAAATTTGGGAATCAAATGTCACCGCATACAACATCAAAATGATTCGACAAAAGGATAATCATTTATGACAGCACTGTTTACAAATTACTATATTTTACTTTTTTAAATAGTGTTATGATTTGTTTTTTTGATTCATCACAAAAATGAACAAATGTTGCGATTTTATTGCAAAATTTCAGACAAGGAAAATGATTTGACATCTATTGCCTTTTTTAAATATACTGTATTTTCTTTTAAGAATTTAATTAGAGCAAAGGGCATTGCATGTAGACTTACTATTATAGTTACCTAATTTTCGTTACCAATTTTTCATAATTTATTTTCTTTACAGTTATTCATAAATGGGTTTTACAAATTCAGTTACGGTTGAAAATAGACATTGTTGTGTTTATTTTTCGTAGTCTTAAAAAACGCATGAAGACGATAAGAATTAATAAATATCGCCAGTACCTACCTATTCTATTATTTATTTATTATAAGATGGTACATATCGATCGTCCAGTTGATTACTCAGACATCTCCAAATACTAAGTTTTGAGATAATAAGGAAAGTGATATTCAAATACTCACCATAAGTCAAATATTATTTACATGATATGTCTGTGTTTTTCATATTAAATATGCTATAAAATAACATCATGAGTTATAACGGTCCTGTAATTAGTGCGACATTTTGAAATATCCTACTAGTGACCCAGAAAACATTAACATTTTGTTCAATTCACAACAAGTTTTTCTGCATTTGAATTGATTTAGTGGTGTTTATGAATAATCTGAGTAATGTATCAGATAAAGAGTACACTTTACATATAAATGCATTCTCAACTCAAATTTCGATTTTTCAGAGATGTTTGACTAATCAACTGAATGATCGATGTATGTGTTTAGAATTTAATTACCCCAGGAAGGTTGATTGGATAAACATTTTCAATTGTTCTTTTTAATGCTTTTGTAGAAAAATGTTCTATCCCAAAATTTTCGATCAAAATTTCTATCTCAACGTTTACAGAATTATTATACAGATCAAAAAATTTCTGTAAATAATACATAAATAATAATTGTATTTTTTTTATTATTAAGCTCGCATTTTAATTTTTTTAATACAGTTTTGTATTATTTCACTATGCTCATGCATAACCCTAGAGGCCGTGGTTGAGTGATCACGTTCCTTGACTACGAATCCGGAGGTCGCGGGTTTAAATCCCGGCCTTTGAACATTTTAACCTCCCTACTACCTTGACCCTCACAACATACCCCAATTGGGGTGCCATAGTTACTGGCTCTAAACGGTTGGGATCAGATGGAACTTTTGTGTTCTATATATATATATATAAATTATTGTTATGGGTGTGTAGAAGTTAATTAATGTACTGATCAACCATGCTGAATTATGCATATTTTTCTCACTTGAGTTTATTTGGCATGGTATTCTTGCACAGTCAATATTATATATATTTTTCAGATATATATCGCACATCCCATAGAAAACTGTTGTAAGTCAAAATCCTATTTTTATCTCTGAATAGTAAAGTGATTATCTATGCCCCATGAAAACTGTACATATGTTATATCACCCTATCATCGTAAGATGTCGCTAGTGTCTCTTTTCAACGGGACCGCTTGTTTTATTAATCATCATCTGTTTTTGCTCTCCTGTAAAATTTACTTTTTTGACCTACGACCCTTATCTACAGGATGTACAATATGTAATTTCTCAATTGGGCGCTTTTATAATTACTACAGCAATGGCAAGGCACTTCATGATGGCATAACAGGGAAACAAAATACATGAGTTTGTGTGAAAACGCTTTTAACCTTTTGAAAGTTGGACGGTATTTTGAAAAATTGTGCGAAAATTACCTTGATGAGCTCTGGTCAAATATCGATATAAAAACAAAGCGATTGTTTTCTGTTTACCAGATAATATAATTACACGATAATATCGTTAGAAGTTTTCCCAGGATAGCTAACTTTAACTAAAAAAAAAATTAAGATCTTCCATTCGGTAAACAAAAATCAAAAAATATATTGGTATGAATATAAAATGATTTTATTATTTCCACACGAACCACTACATGAACAAAAAAAACAATTCAAAGGAGTTTTCAAATAAATAATGACATTGATACTCTTTTTTAAAATGTAAAATATTGTTATTTTTACCACTGAAAGCTGCTAAAAGTGACCCACAAAGTCATAGAAAATTAATTTAAAATCATTCCGAGAAGCTAGATTAATCAAATCAACTGTTACGTCAAGAAAGATGTTGGCGCAAGCGATTCTGACCTTGTTCTTCACACAGTTTCTTTATTCATAAGGATTAAAATCGCATTTAAAAAAAAAAAGTTTTTTGGCCCGCTGGCGACAGTTGAGAGGTTAATTTACTGTCGCTCTTGATGTCCACAGCATGATGTTACCACGCACGGTAAATTGAAAGTGTCTTCATGCAAATCCATACGTTTGGCTTCTCTGTTATGCTGTCACGCCATGCTCTGCTGCGTCATTGCCGTATTAATTATAGAAACGCCTTTTGCTTGTTCTTATTTTTACCCCTCTAATATATATGAATAGGAAATTTAATGTTTGTTTCAAGGTCACATATTATTATTGCTTTCTATTTTTATGAACTGTGATGGATATAATATACATAATAATAAACATATATTTAGATATTAGGTAAATACTAATTACTATTGTTTAGAAGAAAAAAAAATAAAGTTTGGGTGCCGTTGTAATTATTTATCTCTGCCATCTTTATGTAATATTTTCAATAGTTTTATTATGATTTGTGATCTATTAAAAGTGATAAAAGAAATAAAGCCGACATATTAATAATAATAATGGAATATTTTATAATTTGTTTAATAAAAATAGTTACAAATATGTATGTACATATATAAAAACCAGAATCTTATAGAAAAAAATAATAAGTAATTTATTTGAATTCTTTTGAAATAAATTGTCTAAGTAAAGATATTTATATTGATTTAAGCCTTTCCCTTTCAAGATATTCTCCATTGCCTCTATGACGACCGGCCGTAGCGCAGCGGTAAGACGCTTGACTCGCGCACCGAAGGTCGCGGGATTGAATCCCGGCGTGGCAAATAAATTTTATTTGATTAATTTGTGTTATTTCACAATTTATTCATTTAAAATAATAAATAGTATATTTGCGGCACGTTCCAGAGTGGAAGATACTCTCTGTATCGCCCTGGTGTAAGACCACCATTCAGAATTGAAACGTTGCTTGAAACGGCATTAGCCGTGTTTGGTGACCAGATCTGAATAGCCAGGTACTTCCCCACCTTCCTCTTCCCTATCTCCTTCCCCTCCCCACTACCCTCAGCCTCACAACATACTCCAATTGGGGATGCCATAGTCTCACTGGCTTCAGATGGGAGCAGTTGGGACTCTTGTGAGGTATTCATGTAAAAAAAAAAAAAAAGAATTATATCCTAGGGGCCGGTATTTCAGTTGTTTTTAAGCCCACTTTTAGAGATATTTGCGTTCGTCAAGTTGCTTTGTGGTGGGAACTCCTAACAAGATATTAAGCCGAATGTTAATGCATATTCCTAGGATGCTGAAATACCAGCCCCAAATCCATAATTTGATAATTTATACAGAAAATGAAAGCATAAATTTTTGCAGGTGGAAAATGTAATAAGCGGTAATTGTTGAATGAAACACTAGTATATATTGAATTATTTGGCGGGTAGGAGATAAACCGACGTAGCTCAATGGCATTTGACCGGATATCATAAGGACGCGGGTTCAAGTCCCGTCGGCGGCATGTATCTGTTCTCAGGAGATTTTTTCAATGTAGGTAAGTGTTTAAGGCTAATAATTATTGCTTATAATAATTGTTACCCTTTGTGCTATGCATAAAAATCTTGTCTTAAACATTAGTTTATCAATTAAAAATAATAATTAATATTTGACAAGTTAAAGTATTTCACCAAAAAATGTAGACATAATTTGTCTCGACGCCACCTAGTGAGAGATTTAGCACTTTCAATGCCTTTTTCATATAAATAAAGTTGGTTGTTTGCGGGTGGAAAAATGTAATAAGCAGTAATTGTTGAATGAAACACTAGTATATATTGAATTATTTGGCATGAGATAAGCTGACGTAGCTCAATGGTAGAGCATTTGACTGGATATCAGAAGGACGCGGGTTCGAGTCCCGTCGGCAGCATGTATCTTTTCTCGGGAGATTTTTTCAATGTGGATGAGTGTTTCAGGCTAATAACTATTGCTTATAATAATTGTTGTCTGAATGTTGTACCTGTTAAACGCCTCCGTTTTTGAAATGCACATTCAAAACATACTTTTTTTACAATTCACACATTTTGTTTTATCACATTTATTTTTTGTAAACTTTATGTACACCTATACTTTTTTTATAATATTTTAATTTTTTGTATTATAACCCGCCTCAGAACAGATATCGTCTAGTGAGGCGGGTAACTTTAAAAAAAATTATAATATAATTCTTTCTTTTAACGGGAATTAGTAAAAAAAATGTTTGATGCTTACTAAAATAAATCTTTAACAGTTGGCAACAAAATAAACAATGTAAGTAATTATTGCTTTTCATTTTGTAAAGAGCAGCCATTAAAAAATAATAACTATGTTACTACTGCTTCATTCTTACGAGCCCGCCTAATGCAAAGCCTAACGAAGCAGTTCATGTATTTTGTTGTGTGTTTTCTTTGTTTTTTTTTTTTTTTTTTAAATTTTCTTTATTCATTGCATACATAATATGGTTACATTATTAGTGGATTTTTCGACCACTATGCTAGGCTGATGCCCGTGTTATGGTGGTCGATTATCGATTATTATGTAGGTAGTATTCATACCTGAACCTGGAAGAATCGAGCATGACCAACCGGGCCCATTCCGTTCAATTAGTCTCACCTCGTTTCTTATAAAGACAATGGAGAGGCTGATGGATAGGCACTTAAGGGACGGGGCACTGAGAGAAACGCTTCTCCAAGAGTTACAATTGCTTATCAACCAGGTAAGTTGGTTGACGCGGCATTGCCCAGGTTGGTGTACAAACTATAGCAGGCGCAGGCGACTGGGGAACTGACAGTAGAACTTTTCCTGGATGTGGAAGAAGCATTCAACTGCATTATTAAATAAGGCGGAATGACATGGACTTCACAAAACCACCAGAAGGTGGCTGAAGCTCGCAAGCCGGATACTTACGGTGACAAGGAGTGAGGTGAATACAGAGTATCGGTGACACGGGGGTGTCCACAAGGAGGGGTCTAGTCACCCTTGCTTTTAAGCCTAATGGTGGACCACCTCATTTGGAAACTCAACAGCAGGGGGCTATAGTAAGGTGTTGGGATGCAGAAACAACCTGAAGCCTTATACAATCAACAATGGAAGAATGGTGTGAAGAAGCAGAGCTGTTAGTCATATGGGGGCTCCGTCGAAGCCAAAGTAAAGTTAGCCTCCCAAAAACTGGGCGTACTGTACAGGGCCCGCAGATACTTTAATAGAACACAACTGCTAACCCTGTACAAAACACAAGTGCATCCCACCGTTGAATTTGGCAGCCACCTCTGGTCTGGAACTCCAAAATACCTTCGAATCTGTGCAGAAACGGGCAGTCCGTTTGATACGATTCTCCCATATTATCAGACGGATTTCAATCTTTAGAACACAAGCGTCAGGGGGGAATGCTATCCTTGTTCTACTGGTATTACAATGGAAGATGCTCCGAGCAACTAGCGTGATTGATCCCATCGGCACCGGTGCATAGTAGGGAAACACGCCAAACGCGTTCCCAACATATTTACACAGTTGACATTTGCAACATGAGAACGGGTCGCTTCTTTGACTCGTTCTGCTGTTCAACAGCTCAGCTGTGGAACGAATTGCCGTCCTCTGTGTTTCCTCCTTCCTACAACATGGGTCTCTTCAAGACCAATGTTCATTCCTTCTCCTCAAAAAAACTGTCCACACAGCATCTCAGATGACATAGGCCCTGAGGGAAATTATTTTCCTCCTGTGTGGAGTTAATGTAAAAAAAAAACCAGATAAGACAGAACTAGTAATCTTTACATGCAAAAGGAAACTGATGGATGGAACAATCCAACCTTCTATGGAAACCCTCTAACATGGTTAATTACCTCAGAATCATCATAGATGTCAGACAGAGCTGGAAAAAACAGGTGGAAACTGTAGGCAGAAAAGCCTGTACTCTCATGTGGGCAACTAGGCAAATCTGCGGCAGAATGTGGGGTCTCAAACCTAAAATGATGCAATGGCTGTACAAAGCAATAAAAATTGAAATTTTTCAGATATTTGCTCTTTTATTACACAGATCACATTCTGAGAATTTTTAATTCGATTTTGGAGACACAAGATTTTAGTTCTTTTTTAGCTCCTTTTAAAAATAATATTCCTTAAGCAAATGTCACTATACCTTAATCGAATACATTTGTATACCCTTAGGTATTTACAATGGCTGGAATTCACAGAACGACCTAACTTAAAATATGTGCTATATTTTTTCTCCATAAATTCGCCAGCAGAATGTGACGATAATACTACACAAAGGGGCTAAAATTTAATAGAAAAACACTAATAAAACATTATATAGCTGGCATATAGAGTCGGAAGGAGTTCAACAAGTTACCAGTAAATTCGCCAGCAGATGAATGCAACGGCTAAACCAACTATACTCAACCTGCGGGCCAAGCTTTTGTGTGCGGCCCTTACACTTTATTATATATCAGGAACTTGATTTTTTTTTTAATTCTAAATTTCGTATATCTTGAGATTCGTTTCGACTTTGACACAGAGATAGTGACACCCGAAAAGGATTGTCATTATGGTCCACATGATCTGGTATAAGAGTCAGATACGTTTTTTAGCATTTCACGGCCAAAAGTATTTTCGTTATTTGTGGAATGCCGTGTTGCGCTACCTCCTTCTTTAGCCAAGGTTTCGGACAGCGTTACAGTGTCCATCATCAGAGCAGATGTGTAAGAGTGTTGCTATTTGCACACGCTAGATTTATTCTCAAAAAACCACTTCTAGAAACCACCGCATCGACTATCTTCTTATATAGAAAAATCAATATTTGTTTGTTTGTTTGTTCGTATGTTATGCGCTGCCATACCGTTCATCCGATTCCGATGAAACTTGGGTGATTTGTTGTGCATACACCCGCTAAGGTTAAAGGCTATATATGATGTTAAGCTCTGGCGTTATGAAATTTGTATAAATGAAAATGTATTTAACGTGTATGTTTAATGTGTATTTAATATCTAAGCTTTGAGCTTTAAGCTTTGCGCTTTAAGCTTTAAGCTTTGAGCTTTGAGCTTTGAACTTTGCGCTTTGAGCTTTGCGCTTTGAGCTTTGAGTTTTGAGCTTTGAGCTTAGAACTTTGCGCTTTGAACTTTGAGCTTTGAGCTTTGATCTTTAAGCGTGTATAGGTTTGTTTCTGGGTTTGTATGTTTGAACAAGCAAAAGGCGTTTCTAAACCATTCATCCGATTGTGATGAAACTTTGGGGATTTGATGTGTACATACCCGCGATGGTTTCTGTATACAATAGTGAGCTCTGGCATCATGAAAATACGCGTTGCTAAACCGTTCATCCGATTGCGATGAAACTTTGTAGACTTGATGTGTGCATGGTTGCGATGGTTTCTGTATACAATAGTGAGCTCTGGCATCATGAAAATATGCATTGCTAAACCATTCATCCGATTGTGATGAAACTTTGGGATTTGATGTGTGCTTGCCCATGAGAGTTTCGGTATACAATAGTGAGCTCTGGCATCATGAAATTATGCATTGCTAAACCGTTCATCCGATTGCGATGAAACTTTAGTGAGTTGTTGTGACCACGTCAATGAAGGTTTCTATATATATGCTGGGGAGCTCTGGCATTATAAAATTTGCATAGAAAAATTGCAATAGGTGGTACGCAAGCTGTTTGAAAACTAAATGTGCAGGGACTGAATGTGTGGAATGCGGGAAGAGAAATCGGGAGGGGGGTTCGTGGGACAAGGGAAGCGGGAGAGGGGAGCGGGGAGAGGGAAAGCGGAGAAGACAGTGGGAACACGTGAGGGGAAGAGGAATAGTAGGCGGAAGAAAAATGGGACGAAGGGAAACGACACGCAGGGAGAAACAAAAAGCTAGTAATAAACAAAGCTTTAACCGCATTTCTTGCTATAATTGAAATACGCATAATGGTGGGAGTGTCTTCAAAATGCAAAAAATATCGAAAGAGCGCTTCAAGACAAATGGGAAGAAGAATATTTCTTTGTCAGGGGGTGAGGGGAGGGGGGAGTTGTGATTTTTATTGTCATACCATAGTGTTGCGGCCACAAATACATGTTGAGAAAAAAGGTTGAGCTAAACCATACAATAGGTATAATACACGCCAAACTTTAATGCCGGCTTGAACATTGTACGATCCATTCTCGCACAGTTGCTGACTTTACAATGAACGTAAAGGAAAGAAAGATGAACCGCAGAGAAAGGTGTGGGCTGGGAGGCATGCCACTTTTTTTACCATAAACTTGTCTATTGCGATGATTTCTGTATCAACATCAGACCGGCATTAAAGTTTGGAGTGTAATACGAGGTTAGTTTTTACGAAAGCAGCGGGAACCATAATAAAATTTAGAATGCTAGGATTTACAGTCG
Organism: Limnephilus lunatus; assembly: GCA_917563855.2. Lineage (NCBI taxonomy): Eukaryota > Metazoa > Arthropoda > Insecta > Trichoptera > Limnephilidae > Limnephilus > Limnephilus lunatus. The sequence goes on from OU830599.1 coordinate 6,519,665, forward strand.
ACAGTGCACAAAGGGCAATAAAACCTTCCGGCCACAGCAATCCATGGGAAATGTTTCAGATATGAATAAGTATAAATTATATAAACTAGAGAATTAAGATAGTTATAGTCAAGTAGACAGAGCGATTCATGGAGCAAGGACCATGACTCTACACCTGTTGTCGCCTGCATCCCGCTGAGGAATTCCCACTCCACCCTCTGGAGTGGCCGCCAAGGCCCTCTGAGATGTTCCCGGGAGACTTCCGACCTGGAAGTTCGACACAAGTCGTCGCCTGACTTCACTCTGGAGTGACCGCGAGTCTTCCCATCCATGAACTCCTAATCTCCACGCCGGATTGCGGAGAGTCCACTCTACTGAGCTTCGAGCTCAGGCTATCTGAACCACAAGTATATTTATACTGTAGCTAGGAGGTGATGAATATAAAAATGAAACCGAAAGAGTTTTTCGATTTTTATTATATTGTGAGAACTGTCATCCGACCTACCTTATTTTTCCTGAATCTCTAAAAACACTAGAGAAAAACAAAAGTAATATACCTATTCTAATATTTGAATCTGGAGCAACAGCCGACCAGTAGGTACCTGAGTACCTAATTAATTCTAAGCCCACAGACCCCCTCCCAGTGACGAAGTCACGATACAGGAAGGCCTGCTGGTTGCTGGTTGCTGGTTGCTGGCTGCTGGCTGCTGGTTGCTGGCTGCTGGCTGCTGGTTGCTGGTTATTTACCCATGTCCTCGGAGGTACCGCTCGTGAGGGACATGATGATGATGATTGCCGAAGTATGAATCACCAAAGAGTTTATTTCGTGCGCGACGTGCTCGCGGTAGTCGTAATTGCACGCGTCCTGCTCACTGTAGAATTGTCCAATTACGTCGGGGTCACCAATGTAGCTAGGAGGTGATAAATATAAAAATGAAACAAAGAGTTTTTAGAATTTTATTATATTGTGAAAAAACAAAAGTAATATATTCTAATATTTAAATCTGGAGCAACAGCCGACCAGTAGGTACCTGAGTATCTAATTAATTCTAAGCGCACAATACTGTAAAATTATGATGTTCCCTCCTTCTTGTTAGTTGGATTAGCTGTAAGAAATAGGATGTAACTACCCATAAGATACCCTTGGTATTTTTTTATTGGTACAATGATTTTTGAGTTTTGAATTTCGGGTGGCATCTGGCATTACTTTCAAAATCGAGCTGGCAGCACCGGTTTTAAATTCTGTTTATTTATGAACACACAAACGTCAATGTAACGTGATTTTGACAGTCGTGATTTGACAGCTCAGACTTTGAACTCGAGAAGATAGTGGTAATTGCTATTTTTTGTAAAAATAGAAAACATGAGGGTTGTTTAGTTCGATTTTTAAATATAGTTATAATCCCTTTCTCGACTCCAAGATGCAATTCAACCGAAGTTCCGTAAGGAGGTTAGACATGCTAATAAGAGTGCTGGGCAGGAAAAACATAAACATTGCTCCTAATTTGCTACGCGCTTACTCTAATGGAAAAACGGTTACAATCGGTGAAATATCCAAGGATATCGAAGAACCAACGAATGTACAATATGTCCCGAGAAAATATCGTAAGTTGTTCGATACGAAACGTCATTTTATTCATTCCTAACCTCTTTCATTATGTTAATGTGCATTCCGAACGACTCCCTTAGAAACACTTCACCACAACCTGTAGTTTGATGCCAACATGGTTCATATTCATCGTCTTCAGCCTTCACCTCTAGCGTAACATGAATATTTGGAAGATCCTTCAATAGTAGCATCTCAATATCATCATCAGAAAGTCCTAAAAAAATAAATCACCTATTCACTGACTGTACAAAATAGTACCGCCCATAAAAATGAAAATATTTTAAAACAGTAAGGATATAAGAACACGAAATTTATAAATACTATCTGACCCAGCCACGCGTTGCTGTGGCTAACGAAATACAACGCAATCTACTGGATGGTTACCCACTCAATAACTCATTAACTCATACCGCTATCTGTTAATTTGAATACAAATCAAATCCACACCGCCCGCTTGCCAGCCTGCTCGTCCACCACATACAGACATTCTCCTTTATATATTATATATTTCAACCATTTTACACAAAACCTTGACAAATTATATACCTAAATCTTCCCCATTAATCACTCTATCTATTGGTGAAAACCGCATGAAAGTCCGTTCAGTAGTTTTTGAATTTATCGCGAACGGACAGACAGACGCGGCAGAGGACTTTAATGTATAATATGTAGAGATAAGTCGTCGCTTTAGTTCGTATCTGTCCAACAGACCATTAGAAAAATTTTCAGGAGGAGAATGTTTTCTTTTTTTATTTCAATAAAACATTATGATAGGTGTTTAAAATAGAGCCATTTCCGTAAAGGTAAAGGTCCAATTAGTTTCAATAATTCTTAGTTAAGTGATTATCTGTCATTTTTTATACTTCATTTTTAATTTTAAATTGGAGATTGAACAAAAACTAAAATGGTCTATTGGACAAATAAAAACTGAGGCGACGAAGTGTCAAGAATAATGCTCATTATGTAATAATAATGTGCAAAAAAATAAGTCTTAAAACTCGCACTAAAATAACTCCACTAACCATGTTACAACTCAACCTAAAACTATTTCCTCTGGTATTATGTAAAATATATATTATATTAGTGAAAATTTCCATTCAAAGCTCCTTAGATTGAGTCGTTTCAAATAATTAGAACAATTCATCAAATTTCGAAGTTCATTTTCAAGTTCTATGATAGTTCTATTATTATTTCAGTTTTATGAAGCAACTGGCCTATAATGATATAATAACAGAACTTAAATAGAACTTAGCTTGTTTTTATTGAACTTTAAATCTTTTAGAATTGTTCAAATTCATTGCAACCCGTCCTTTTTATTTCATTTTCATTAAGATTAATTTCTATGATTTTTAAATAGGAATTTTGATAACCATCTTAAAATTTTTATTTGTTTGCTTATCGTTTCATTGTTTGTGTTTCAATGTTAACTGTTCCAAATAAACACTGATATTAAAAAATAAACTTTACCTGCTTTTGTAGAATTTTGAAAGGACTTTTTCTTGTAATCTATTGCCATTACTGATTTTAATTACTTAACCCTGGAGTGGTTGCGTTGATTGCTTATGTAATCCACTCATGCAAAATTAAAGATTCCTCAAAACGGGTGGAGCAAATCATTTTATTTTCCGTGTATTTTATGTTGGCAACTCACGGTCGTGTTCAGTTCGGCGCTGGTGTCGGGCACGCTTGCTCATGTTACAGGAGCTCCACAAAGTCCACAGTCTACACCTGTAATTCGTGCGACCAACTACGTAGCACTCGAAAAGTGTATGCAAAATGCAAAAAATTAATTTGTCCTGATCATTCTATAATTTTATGTTTATGGTGCTCATAAATCAGCAATTAAATTAGTAAATGTGCCTCCTTTTTTTTGTTATATCAATAAAAGTGAAGATGAAATTTTTAGTTTAAAAAAAGAGGTCATTTATGTTTTGGTTAATTGTGGAAAACATAGAAGTTATGTTTAATATATCTTGCTTATTTCTAATAAACAATGCTTAGATTATAAGATTAAAAAATAAATACACAATATGTAATTCTAAATGATTTCACTTATTTTTTTTATTTTCAAAATGGCTTACCTGTGTAATCCGCGCAACCACTGACGTTACTTTTAAGAGCACGACCACTGTAGGGTTAACATGTTGACTTTAATTGTCTCTCTGGAACTTTCAATGTCAACAATAACACTGTTGACATTAGTGCCTCAACCATCTTTTAGTATGTTTAAAATTCATTTATACTGTTTGTTTGAGCGTTGTATTTTTTTTTCAGTGAACTTAAATGAGGACACTACAGATGAACTTCCCCAGAGCAGGCTACGTCACTTGCGATGGATGCTGCAAAAGGATTTTCTCGGTCAGGATATGTTTCTTCTCGGACCTCCTGGACCCATGAGGTAATGCTATTTTAAAACAATTTGGTTGGGCCATTTTACACAATACACCTCTCACCTACATTTAGGTATGTACTACATACCTACATTTATGTACACACCTACATACATGAACCGCTGTGCTTGGGAATTGATATTGTTGCATATTCCTAAATCCTTCCTACCTCCGTTCCTGTGTGTTCCTACATGTCAAAACCGCATTGTCAGTCATAAATTGATTCCCGCCGAATAAACATTTCCACCAAAATATTCTGCTCTTTGCTCTCTGCCGGTTTAAGTCCGCCGCCGCTACAAAAGTACATTATACCGCTAATATTATACAAGTATTCCGCCATGAACGCAGTGTAAAGAAGCTAGAAAGGAGAATTCTACAAGTCCCATAGTAAGTCCTATTTCTTTCCTTTCCTTACCTGTGAAGTATTTTCTCCTTGTGCAGTGGTTCATTACACACAGTGGTTCATTAAACACAGTGGTTCATTACACACAGTGGTTCATTACACACAGTGGTTCATTACAAACAGTGGTTCATTACACACAGTGGTTCATTACACACAGTGGTTCATTAAACACAGTGGTTCATTACACACAGTTGTTCATTACACACAGTGGTTCATTACACACAGTGGTTCATTAAACACAGTGGTTCATTACACACAGTTGTTCATTACACACAGTGGTTCATTACACACCGTAGTTCATTAAACACAGTGGTTCATTACACACAGTTGTTCATTACACATAAAGGTCCTTCGAATTACAACAAAATTACACCCCAAAATTATATATATAAGTATTTATTTACATAAAAGTGAATAAAATTCCAAGCTTGCTTTCAAAGAAAGAGCATTTTTTTTTTATTTCTAATTTGTTTATATTTATTTATATAATTATAAATGAGAGTGTCTGTGTGTGGTGGACAAGCGGGCTGACAGGATTTGATTTGTATACAAACTTACAGTTTTATTCCGAGGTTGATTTTGCACTTATAACCTTCAAGGAAGGTCATTGTATGCATCTGATTTCGAAAAACTCTGTGTAAAGGCTGGGCACCGCCGGGGGCTTCAGGTAGTCTTTAATATAAAGTAGAAAATATGTTTGTGTGCCCGATCTGAAGTAGCAAGAACCTTGAATGGTGAGTTATAGCGTTTTGAAATATGCACAGCTTTTTCTTTCTGGAATTTCTAGGTCAACATAATTATTTTCACCTCGCTTCCACATTTCCACCATGATTTTTTTTTTTTTTTTTTTTTAATTTTTTAAAAGAAAGACAAACATTCCCGGGTTACGAATAACCCAACAATGTTTGAAAATCTCCTACTACCACCACAGAAAGCCGAAAATGTTGCTTGTGTTGTGATGGAGGACTTAGCCAGCCGAGGAATCGAACATGCGACGCCCGGGTGAGACCCAAGCGCTATGCCCACTCAACCACTGACCGGTCTTGAAGAATGATCTTTGAAGATTTAAAATATTTAATAATAAAAGTTCACTAAAATAAAGTTTTGGTATTGTTTCAGACGCCAAGTGGCAATGCAATTTTTGGAGTTGACCCAAAGGGAAGTAGAATACGTGGCTCTATCACGTGACACCACTGAAGCTGACCTCAAACAAAGGAGAGAAATTACTCACGGAACTGCAAAATACTTTGACCAGGTAAAATTTACTTCACTCTTTTAATATTAATATCTATCTACTAAAATTGTTGCCAATTCTACAACTTCTTCATAAGCTTTCTTGGGTCCATCTTTGAACTTAGGCCTTCTGACCCTTGCGACTTTCACCCATCCAAAGCGGGCAGTCAGCCTACTTAATGTATGTTTTTCTTTCCCAGCCAAGTATGTCATTAGTTACCTTTAGGTTGTCAGCCTATTTCATCTATGCTTTTCTTTCCCAGCCAAGTATGTAATTAGTTACCTTTAGGTTGTCAGCCTATTTCATCTATGCTTTTCTTTCCCAGCCAAGCTTGTCATTGGAATGATTTTGGAATTTGAATCTGTTAGCCATGCTAGGCGCCTAACTTGAATCCAATAATATTATGTAGAAAATATAATAAAGTTATTTATTATTCTTTGTTTCCATAGAGTGCTGTTCGAGCTGCCATAGAAGGAAGGGTGTTGGTCCTAGAAGGAATAGAAAAGGCTGAAAGGAATGTCCTTCCAGTGCTGAACAACCTTTTGGAAAATAGGGAGATGCACCTAGAGGATGGACGCTTTCTCATACCTGCTGACAGATATGACAAATTACTTCAGGTAATAAAGATAATCTTCGTATAATTTTAACATTTCTGTTAGTTTTAGATTTCCCAATTTGTGAAAAATTTACAACTGACCCCAAAAGAGCTATTCTATATACTTTGTGGGATCGTTACGAGATAACGTATGTGACTATTGTACTATTGATACTACGTGATATATTGCGACTCGAGGGATCCTTTCACATTTGTAGACTGCTTTTCGGGTTTCAAGTTATTATTTACCTCATTAAATTCATCTTCGGTCAGGCCCGGACTGGGACCATTTGGGGCCCTCCGCGCTAAAACCTGTAAAGGGGCCCCCTAACGTGGGTGGAGGGGAAGCGGGGGCTTCGGGGTCCGGGGGCCTCCCCGGATAATTTTTGAAAATTAGGTGCTTGAAAAGAATGAATTGCGTTTCTACGCTATATTGGCACCTATAAAGAAGAAGAAATTCAGATAGGTTTTTATACGAATATTATGATTTTCGACTTTTGTTGACTTTATTATTTATTGAAATAAGAAATTCATGGTATTTTTAGGATACCACAACACTACTAAACACATGCTGTAGAACTGCCAATAATTATAATAAAGTTCAAAATAAAGGGCAGGATTTTATTTACACCAAAGCATTAAAAAAAATCCTGTGGGTTTAACAGTTTACAGTGTTGTATACTAGAATAGAAGGGGCTTAACTTAACTGAAATGATTCGACATTTTGCTCCCCTAGCCCTAAAGTAACAGTTTATTTGTAAGCAACTCACTTGTTAAAGCTACTTCATCTATTATTTTATTTTCGTCCAAATTATAAAATAAATCTCTCTAAACATTAATAAAAATCAACTGGACATAAGGTCTTGGCCTAAGGACGACCGAAGTCGATTTTTGACGATTTTAAGTTTAGAAAAAACTTGTTCACATGTGACTTGGGTTCAAGGTATGGTAAGAACAAATTTATATACAATATACCTACAGCTTGGTAAACAGTCCAGATTGAGTAAGTTCAAATAGAACAGAAAAAGCACATGTCAAACACTGGAAACATTGTCTATTTTCATTTTACACAGTTTAGAAACACTGTGCAGAGCTTCTGTGGGAAATGTTTGGAGTTTCAAGATAAAGTCAAACTTTTTGGGGTCCATTACCAAGAACACAAAATAACTACTAACAAGACAAACACTTTTTTTGTGCGTTTTGTGGGGCCCCTTCGGGGCCCCCTCGCGCCGGGGGCCTCCGCCCGGGCCTGTCTTCGGTATTAAATTTTTGCTTAAGAGACCCAATGACGAAGTCTTCGAAATTCTCCTAGAATTTTTTTTGCTCTACTAGTTTTTTCGTAACTTACTGTTGAATTATTAGAATCGTCATGGAATGAAATGATGTTTGCCGATAGTGACATCCTTGCTGTTCTGTGTTTAATCAATCTATGTTTTTGTGATTTGTGTGATTTTTACATATTTACTGTCATCTGTTTTTAAAATTTAGATCATTTTAAACACGAATTCCTGCAAGTATGCATGCTTATTTATTCATTTAATGTACGTTGTACATAGAAAAAGCAAATAACAGCCATAAAAATCACACAAATCTGACAGGAGATCACATTCGTTATCTCATAACGATCCCACAAAAGATATAGAATCACTCAACAGATTTCTACCCACCCCTTATACCTTTTTCCTTCCCAGAACTTTCTCTCCTTATTTTCCTTAAAAATACCCTCCACACAGCGTCCCAAAGACAACATAGGCCCTAAGGGAAATTATTTTCCTTAAGGCCTTCTGTGTAGAGTTAATGTAATACAAATACCTTCAAATACCTCAAATAAATTCTCAGTGATATTAATTTACCATTTAAAATAGTTCATAATGGAATAAATGTATTTCTCCTCAGCTCCACGGTGAGGCAGAGGTGAAGAAGTGGCGCCTGGAGCGCGTTGGCGAAGGTTTTCGGGTGGTGGCTCTAGGGCTGCCGGTTCCCCACTACGCCGGCAGCTCCCTCGACCCCCCTCTCAGGTCACGCTTCCAGGCCAGACATATTCCTTCACTGACTTACCAGGTAAGAGAGTTTATATTATTTATTATATTATTATTAATTCTTGGAATGCCAGCGAATCCGTAGCAGATTTACTAGGAGCTAACCGCACGTGCCTCGTTTTTTGACTTTCTCTTTTTATTTACAGAATAGCCTCTTTTGACTTATTTTTATTATAAAGAGCGCTTATTTAGCTGGAAAAAATTCAAGAACATTTTCGTATTTCTTCTTTATATTATTTTTTTTATGGTGTTGGAGAGAAAAAATTACATTTCTTTGAATATAAAAAGCTTCCTAGGAAAACTACGTAGGATAGATATATACGATTTTTTACAAACTTTATCTGGTAAGACAGTACAAATTACAAAAAAAACATAATTTTGCAAAAAAATATTACGAAAATAGTGTTTCAGTCAAGAAAATTATAAGCAGTGAAAAGGATCATTGTTTCTTTTTAGTTTGATTGGAAAATTGAAGGTTTCAACATAGTTTTGACATATACCTACAGGGTGTTCGGGGCCTAATGTGCATTCACTCCGGGAGTTGATCCTAATTGATAGTAAGACATACCTACTAAAAAACCTTAGTGTGAGGTACAAAATTACCCGATAAATTTGCTGTGGGCTTGCCGGGCGTGATTGCGGTAATGTTGCATGGTTGTGATTGCCCATATCGTAACAGGTAATAGGAAATAAAGGAAAATAATAATGCTGGCCGCACACGCCAGCCTAATTTTATCTTTTTACCATAAAAATACCCCTAAAAGTTGGAATGTAGAAAAGTTTATTTTTCTTTTTTACTTATACTATCATATAAAATCACCTCCCAAAGTTAACGCACTTTATCCCCGGACACCCTGTATACAACCAACATTGTTTTGACATAAGTGGATACATATTATTTGAATTTGTTGAAATTGAGTCTTTGTGACGTTTATATATGTATATCTTATAGCTTTTGAAAAAAACAAACGATTCCAATATTTTAACTAGCCCAGAAGTTTAAATCATCACAACCACAACAATTTTAACAATCATTTTATTATAAATCACTTTGTTAGATGCCGATTCTCGTCCATGTCTGCATTTGATGTGAATTTAATTGGTCATTCTTATATGCTTAACAATGTCACTGATGTGACAATATCAAAAATGACTGTAGTTCAAACACATGGTCCTAAGAAATTTCACTTATAACACACGAAGCAACACACTGGAGAACTCTGTTAAGATACCCCAAAAATTCTCCTACATTAAAATTTATTTTATTTCTTAAAATTCATTGATTTTTCGATATTTCTGCACGCATGTAAAAGCATGCAAAAAAAACTAGAATATTTATACTCGTAAATAATTAAAATTGTACAATGTATAAAACCACAAATTTTTCTCTGAAAGGTGAAAATGTATTTTTTTCTTTATAACACAGTACATAACATGGCGAAGAATGAATTGATTATTATTATAAATTGATGTAGGTATACATATAATGATATTATTGAGAATGATTGTTGTTTAATGTCAAGCATCATCAATTGTTAGAATACTACTTTCTTTACTATCACAGGCAACTTTAGGTAGCGAAGGTATAAATATATGCAGTTGTCTTTTAGTGGTCTTTATATTGTAGTTGGCTTCACTCATCTTCTTTCTTATCATATCGATATATTGCGACTCGAGGGATCCTTTCACAATCGTAGACTGCTTTTCGGGTTTCAAGTTATTATTATTTACCTCGTTAAGTTCATCTTCAGTATTGAATTTGTGCCTAAGAGCGAGACTCAACGATGAAGTCGTTGAAATTCTCCTAGAATTTTTTTTGCTTTTACTAGTTTTTTCGTAACTTTCTGTTGAATTATTAGAATCATCATGGAATGAAATTATGTTTGCCGATAGTGACATCCTTGCTGGATAGTGTGAATCTATGATTTCATTATTCACCGAGTGTTTTGCGTAGTTTTGAAGGTTATCCGATACGTATGATGCCGGGTAAACTTGTGACTGAGAATCCTCACTATGTTTTCCGTCTTCTTCGCTATCAGTTCTAAAGGTTTTGTGAGTTCTCATTAGCTTTCTGCTAGACCGGTTTTGAACCCTTCGTTCGTTACTTTTAGAAGTTTGCTGAATGTATTTATAGTTGTTAGTTTCTTCGTCTGCAACATGATGTGTTGTGTAAAGTCTTGCATCGTCTATTCCAAGATATATATGGTCTCTTCCTGCAAGGTCTAACCACTGCAGTACCCGTTCTGATAACGGGTTTCGATCGACGATTATATCTTCTGTTTTCCCAGCGGTAAAACAGTTTCTCTCTATTCTGTAGCCATCTTGGTATCCTGAGTTCATTTTCTGTTTTTCCCAATTTCTTAAATTTAATGGGTTGGCGTTAAGAACTAATTTTGGAGATTCGATAGGGGAAGATGCTGGGCTAGAGTGTTTGGAGGTTCGGTTGTGTATTGAGCTGGTTGAACTGGTGGCCTTTGGATATATAGGATCTTCTTTAGATAGAATGGCGTGTCTTCTTCCGTCAATCCACACGGTTTTTACGTAAAGTGGTTTTAAAGATATTTCCCAATGTACAACCATTTTATTTTTAGTGGTTATGATGTCTCTGGTAGCAGTTCTGGAAGAAAAATGACAAACTTTATGTATTAATTGTGTTTTCATAGGAAGTAATCTCCGTAGTTAGCAAACCACATTATTTTAGGGGAGTTGAAGTTGGCAAATTTTGAAAAAAAAATTTAAATTAGGATGTTTAATTGGTAGATAATTTTGTGGAATTTGTACAATAATTTTTCATGTTTTTTTTATTTTATTAAAATTTCTAGGAGTATAAATGTCTATATTTTTATGATGATTTATTAATATTTAAATCTTTATATTTATAACACAATATGGTTTGTAAAGAATGAAACAAGTACTTTGTTTAAAAACCACTTTATTTGTATTTATATTCGTCGACCGGTTTCGGTTGAACTCAACCTTCTTCAGGACAATAAACATATAAACTTTTTTTTATATGTTTATTGTCCTGAAGAAGGTTGAGTTCAACCGAAACCGGTCGACGAATATAAATACAAATAAAGTGGTTTTTAAACAAAGTACTTGTTTCATTCTATATAATGTCAAGCCACAAAGTGTTTGCTTTCTACGATAATATGGTTTGTAAGTTTTTAAGCTGTCTGGCTCCAAATTTGACAATTCATGAATAAAATAATAACATTAAAAAAAAAGTTTCAACAAGCAATAATCGTATATTAACAACTAGCAATATTGTATTCTAAGAATAAAATAATCTTCTTTATCTAACACACTATATAAAGAGGTAATATTTGTTTGTTTGTTTGTTAGTTTGTTTGTGTGTTTGTTTGCATCGAATAGGCTCCGAAACTACTGAACCGATTTGAAAAATTCTTTCGCTGTTGGGAAGCTACACTATCCCTGGGTGACATAGGCTATATTATATTTAAAAAAAAAATAGGCATCCTTACTAAAACTTCAATAATGTAACCCAGGGTGTAAAAAAATTACCTAAAATATTCTTTAAATCGCGTGCGCTGCGAAAACTATTGATGATAGAATGAAATAATGTACTACGACTTTATAGAACACATCATTATTTACAAAAAAGGTCGCGACAGCATATGTCTAACTATTATGGTTATGCCACAATAAGTATTCTTTTATTTTAAAATTTTAATTAATATGTCGCCGCTTGAAAAGGCTCTTTATTTGTATCTTGGTTTTAATCCTTATCAAAATAATTACTTCATATTCAAGACAGCTTCAATACCTTTATTTAACTTTTTGAATTTTTCAATTCGGATATTTAATTAGAAAGATATCACGAGTTTAAAAATGTTAGTATTAGAAAAAAGTTTCGGCTACGGGCCGCGCGGGAGAGGAGTCAAGAAATGCAGTGCCAGGGGGGTTGGCGGGACGGGGGAGCGGGAGAGAGGTGGCGGGGAAAGTGGAAGTGGAACGCTGGAGGGGAACGCACGGGAAAGGACATGTAAGGAGTAACATTTTATTTATTTGAATATGGCATGTATTATAAAAGAAAGTCCAAAAAAACGTGCAGCTCGCAAAAACTCAGAAACGAGCCTCGGTTCGATCAAGGGAGTTATATGGCGTGGTAGATCTCTATCCCCCCTAGGGAATAAGGGTATCCGTTTTTACCTAAAGGCCGTGCTTTTAAAGATATAAGGGCTGAAAATTTCGCCCTCTTGAAATTTCTAGAACGGTCTTCCGGAAAGTTCTAGAAGGTTCAATAGAGCTGTAAAAAGTTGTGGAAGGAGTGGCGGAGTATGTCGTGGAATGATCAGGAATAGGAAATCGGGAACATCATTGTGCAACATTCCAGAACACTATCTTATTGTCCTGAGCGAAGCCGGGTAACCCAGCTAGTACATACATAAAAATGAATGTATCTTTATTTGTCCCGAATGCGTTTTTATACCATTAATCCGATTACGATGAAATTTTAATGAGTTCTTGTGGGCACGCCCGCCAAGGTTTCTATGTATGATGTTGAGCTCTGGCATTATGAAATTGCCTAAAAATTATGTTGTGCGTGAATTGATTAAAAAATGTATGTATTTTATAAAGTTTAGAGGGAAGGAGGGAGGGTGAGGGAATTAGTGATAGGGGAAGAGGGAAGGAGGGGGGTATGCGGGAGGGGGGATGGGGGAAGGCAGAGATAGTAGAAGAGAAACGGGGGAGGGAAAGGCGGGGAGGAGTGAGGGTTCATGGGACGGGGGACGCAGGAAAAAAGGGGAAGCAGGAGGGAAACGGAGTCGGGAATGGGGGCGGGAACGGGGAAGCATGGGAAAGGACACGCAGGGGTAAACATTTTCTTTGCTTATGTGGCATTGCAACGCATGCCTGTACTCGCTAGTCTACTTCTACTACACTATATAAAGAGGTAAGACTTGTTTGTTTGTTGGTTTGCATTGAATAGGCTCCGAAACTACTGAACCGATTTAAAAAATTATTTCGCTGTTGGAAAGCTACACTATCCCTGGGTAACATAGGCTATATTACATTAAAAAAAAATAGGCATCCTTACTAAAAATTCAATAATGTAACCCAAGGTGTAAAAAAATTACCTAAAATATTCTTTACATCGCGTGCGCTGCGAAAACTATTGTTGATAGAATAAAATAATGTACTACGACTTTGTAGAACACATCATTATTTACAAAAAAGGTGGCGACAGCATATGTCTAACTATTATGGTTATGCCACAATAAGTATTCTTTTATTTAAAAAAAATTATTTAAAATGTAATAAGGCTCTTTATTTGTATATTGGTTTTAATCATTATCAAAATAAATTACTTCATATTCACGACAGCTTCAATACCTTTATTTAACTTTTTGAATTTTTCAATTCGGATATTTAATTAGAAAGATATCATGAGTTTAAAAATGTTAGTACTAGAAAAAAGTTTCGGCTACGGGCCGGGCGGGAGAGGAGTCAGGAAATGAAGTGCCAGGGGGGTTGGCGGGACAGGGGAGCGGGAGAGCGGTGGCGGGAAAGGTGGAAGTGGAACGCTGGAGGGGAACGCACGGGAAAGGACATGCAAGGAGTAACATTTTATTTATTTGAATATGGCATTGCAACGCATGCCGGGAAACAGCTAGTGTTATTATAAAATAATTATTTTACGATTTCAATACCTACTGTAAATGAAGTAATACGACTTCAATGCATTTTTATTGCATATGTTGTAGAATCATCTCTTTTCGGAAAGTAGGTACTTTTTTTAAAAATTATTTTTTGAACATCAATTGATGTGTACTTGGATAAATTTGGGTGGGTTGATGAGTGGTTAAGATATTTAGGTAGGTAGCTATTGCTCGAGTGTTCTCCAGTATTTAGTTAGGCAGCTATCGCTTAAGTGGTTAAAATATTTTGATGGGTAGCTATCTCTCGAGTGGTTAAGATATTTGGGTAGGTAGCTTGTGAGTGGTTAAGATATTTGGGTTAGTAGCTATATCTGTGGCTAAAATATTTAAGTAGTTAGCTATCGCTTAAGTGGTAAAATATTTTCATAGGTAGCTATCTCTCGAGTGGTTAAGATATTTGGGTAGATAGCTATCGCTCCAGTGGTTAAGATATTTAGGTAGGTTGCTATTTGTTCGACTGGTTAAGATATTTGGGTGGGTTCGCTCGAGTGGTTAAGACATTTGTATGGGTAGCCATCGCTTAAGGGGTTAAGATATATTTGGGTAAGTAGCTGTCGCTCAAGTGGTTAAGACATTTGGGTGTGGAGCTATCACTAGAATGGTTAAGATATTTTTGAATAATCATGAAACAATGTCTCTAAAACACTAATAATTATTTACATACTTTAGTAATATTGGTATTAATGTTTGTATTATTTATCCTTAGTTGATCATTTTAATTTATTTACCTTTTTTTACATTTGTTTCATTGACCAGTTTTTTGTTTTTATTTTTTATTTGTTTTATCAAGGAGAACTTCTTTGTAGCTTATATTAGGAAAGAATACTCTTACACGAAATTGCGTATTGAAAATTGTTATTTCATCTCTACATATTATAAATTAAAGTCCTCCGCTGTCTGTCTGTCTGTCTGTTCGCGATAAACTCAAAAACTACTGAACGGATTTTCATGCGGTTTTCACCAATGGATAGAGTGGTTCATGAGGAAGGCTTAGGTATATAATTTGTCAAGGTTTTGTGTAAATTGGTTGAAATATATACTCTATATAAAGGAAAATGTCTGCATGTGATGGACGAGTGAGCTGCCAAGCGGGCGGTGTGGATTTGATTTGATTCAAACTAGCTGACCCGGCCACGCATTGCTGTGGCGCACGAAATACAACGCCATCTTCTGGATGGTTACCCAACCTTTATAACCACCGCAATCTGTTGATTTGCATACAAATCAAATCCACGCCGCCCGCTTGCCAGCCCGCTACAGACATTCTCCTTATAAATCAAATCCACGCCGCCCGCTTACCAGCCCGCTACAGACATTCTCCTTTATATATTATATATTTCAACCAATTTACACAAAACCTTGACAAATTATATGCATAAACCTTCTTCATGAATCACTTAATCTATTGGTGAAAACCGCATGAAAATCCGTTCAGTAGTTTTTGAGTTTATCGCGAACAGACAGACAGACAGACGCGGCCGAGGACTTTAATTTGATGAACAGATGGCTGTTTGAGTTAATTTATCGTGGTTATAAAGGTTGGGTCACCATCCAGTAGATGGCGTTGTGTTTCGTTAGCCACAGCAACGCGTGTAAAAAGATGTAATAGAAATACTACGAAATTAAAAATAAAATAATAAAGCAACAAATGTACGTTTTTTTTCGCCACTAAGCCGGGTCTCTTGCGATCAAAATTACAAACAATTCATCAAACATTGGTCCTAATATTCAAAATGGCGTGGCCTTGTGGTTTGTGTTTTCCGTTGCCGATGGAAAACATTCTCCTTCCCGGGTGAAACGGGGAAGGCAGGGGAGGTTGTTATTTCATTATCTGACAACAACCGCGCGATGCGGTCAGTCTTTGAGGTTATGTGCACTGAGCGTAATTATGAATTTAATAAATAATGTCGTAATGGATGACTGTTTCTATCATAAACTCACCTTTAAATAAAGTCCTTGAATTTC
The DNA here is from genome assembly GCA_917563855.2 of Limnephilus lunatus. Lineage (NCBI taxonomy): Eukaryota > Metazoa > Arthropoda > Insecta > Trichoptera > Limnephilidae > Limnephilus > Limnephilus lunatus. The sequence continues at coordinate 6,535,563 of OU830599.1, forward strand.
TTCTTAATACCTACGTAATATAGCAACAACAATCTTATCGCTAAAACCGTAGAATCTTTTCTCCACCAGGAATTGATATTTTTTTTATTATTTACGGGTACGAAATTCTCAAATAGTACATTTAGGTCGTTTACTTATCGATATTAGCGAGAAATTTTTACTGTTAAATAAATAGCTATTAAAATTTCGAGGTGGTACGGTCTAACTCACAGATTCTCAACCTTTTTTTGCCCATCGCCCACTTTGAGAATATTTTATTTCTAGCGCCCCCTAACTCCTTTTGTCTCAGAGAAATGCGATTTTTTTGTGTCTATCGCTTTGAGTTCGCCGTGGCCCGACAACCTGACCCAATGACACAATGTATTATTCTGATTGCATTGTGTTAGGCAGTCAGGCATGCGAGTATTCCGACTCCGCATATTTCTCAAATCCGAATTTCCTTGGTTCTAAGTCTGAAATTCTCCGACTCGACGTTCCCTCCATGAGACAAGCCTTTCGCGCAAGAATTTTCCCATTTCCAATTCCAAATATGCTTTCCTTTCGATCAAAGTTAGGTTACATTGCACGGCGAACAAAACCAAAGTATTTTTGCTATAATTTAATGAATGACTTAATGTCCATCTCCCTTACTAATAAATGTGTTTCAATTTTTACACCACTGATAACCAACCATTGACCCTACATTTTTTTAACATTAAGCCTCCGCTACCCGAATTTCTACCGATTTCTTACACATCTCCCTTGAACATTTGAAGTTTTTAAGCTCTTAAAAAAAATAAATGTTATTCTTGAAGACAATATCTAGACGTTCCCCACGCCAAAACGCAAATTATATGAAATTCCCACAATAGAAAAAAAATGCTTTAAAAATTATTATAAAAACGTTAGTTATATGTATGAAAAAAAATCACAGTGTTTCTTTAAATGCTGTTTAAGACAACTCCGCGAGATTTTTGCTCTATTTTAAACGAGTCGTTTTTTATTAAACATTTTCACAATTTTCGCATCGATTTTGTCGCTTTAAATTTCAGCGTGCTCCTCTAACATTCGTAATTTCATATCTCTCCATCTTCTTCTTTTTGAGCCCGGTTGCGGCGCCTTAAGGAAAGGGAGGAGAGTAAGTGCTGGGAAGGAAAAAAGTGTGATGGGTGGGTGTAGTAATGTTGGAATCAGTGTGCCCAGGAGTGATGAAAGTATTAATCAATCCCTCCACTGCGGCGCAAGGCGATGGGTTGAGTCCAGCTGGAGAGGTCAAAGGCCTCTCAACCGGCCTCTCCCGATCCGGCCCGCCATGCAGTTGGTCGGACTTGAACAAACCTCACCCAATGAACTCGGGCACCTTTGCTAAGTCACCAAACGTAGTGAACAACTTGAGGTGACCTATGACAGAGGTATTGGTTATCCAAGAAATATGTTTGACGTATCCGATATACGCCAAATAATTCATGTAAACTACTAAACTACATCTTTGACCAAAAAAAATTGTCAAGAAACACAAACTATCATTAATACACCAGGTAGACAAGCATACAAAACTCCGACGGTAAACACAAGCTTTAGACAAAGACACCACAAATACCAGGTAATAAAAAGCATTCAACAATCTTTCACTCCATACAAAAAATGAGGAAAACGAAAAATATTAAGGATACAAAATTAAAAGATGGATTAAAGAACAAAAAAAACAATATTACATAACATTAAAACGAAAAACAAGTAATACACAATACAATTACAAAACACACTTCAATATATACAACCGTACCTCATAATATTTGCCGATTTACTTTCATTACCACCTTATTATTGTATAGCTGGTTCCCGGCATGCGTTGCAATGCCATATTCAAATAAATACATTTTTCTCCCGGAATCACCTTCCCGTGCGTCCCCGTTCCCCTCCCGCGTCTAATACTTTCTTTCGTTTCTAATACTTACATCTTTAAACTCGTGATATCTTTCGAATGGTATGTCCAAATTGAATAATTCAAAAAGTTAAATAAAGTCATTGAAGCATTCTTGTATATGAAGTAGTTTATTTTGATAAGAACTAAAACCAAGATTCAAATAAAGAGCCTTTACAAGCGGCGACATTTTATTTAAATTTTTAAAATAAAATAACACTTATTGTGGCATAACTATAATAGTTAGACATATGCTGTCGCGACACTTTTTGTAAATAATGATGTGTTTTGCAAAATCGTAGTACATAATTTTATTCTATCATCAATAGTTTTCGCAGCGCACGCGATGTAAAGAATATTTTAGGTAATTTTTTTACACCATCGGTTACATTATTGGAGTTTTAGTAAGGATCCCTATTTTTTTTTGAAAATATAATATAGCCTATGTCACCCGGGGATAGTGTAGCTTCCCAACAGTGAAAGAATTTTTCAAATCGGTTCAGTAGTTTCGGAGCCTATTCAATGCAAACAAACAAACAAACAAATCTTTCCTCTTTATATAGTAGAGATATAGTAGATTTATATAGTGTAGTAGATTATATTTTATATCACCTCAGTTTATTTTGTTTTATTTTATGTTACATTTTTATTGAATTTTATTAAATTTTAGGGGGCCTCTGCACGGGAAAAGTACCTAGGGTGGCCCAGACTATCATATAATGTTTTGAAAATACGTATCTAATATTATTGTATCAAAATTTTTTTTTCTGAAAATTATTTTAATTTCTATTGTCACAATTGGAACTAATTTATCAAAAATATTATGATTGAATTATAATATTATTAATTATAATAATATTATTTATTATTTATAGTAATATTCAGAATATCGGTGATTTTTTCACGGGCCTGTGTTGGTTATTAATAAAATCGCATTATTTACAGACAAAATTAAATTTTCTAAAGCCTAACTTCTAAGCTTTGACGAAAAGCTCAACTTTCTTGATCATAGTAAAATAAAATATCCATACATTGTGCAAATACGCGTGATAATCCAATCAACAGGTTTATATTCGAGCAATTAAATCATGACGCTGCAATTTAGCGGTCTAAAGCAAACTCCAACAAAATAGCTCAACGTAAATAATGTTAACATGATTCTAATTCACTTAGGACAAAATCACGTTATATTTATTATTTTAAAAATTCAATATAAAATAATTAGGTTTAACAAGCAAGACGAGCAATATTTTGTTATGGATACAATAAACAATCATAATAACCACATACTATACTCATACATGAAATGTGTATTAAAAACTTAAAATAATTTGTTTGATTATGAAAAAAATGACCCTTTAAATCGCTCATTTGCCACAGTTCCTATAAATTTATTGATCTCGGAAAATGTCACGTAAAAGATATTCAACATACAAACCTGAATTTCCATCGCCTCGTGCGCCCGAAACTCTCATAAAATTTACATAATGCAAATCTTCCAAATCGACCCGAAAAAACTGCATCAGTGAATTCAATTTTTGTTTATAACAAAGACAACTAGCTTACTTTCAGTTGAGATGAATTTCACGTTATTGTTTACAATTTACAACCACCATGATAAAATTGTCTATTGTCTATGGATTGCTGTATCCGATTTGGCGACATCCGTCCGGTCACGTTGTCGCGGATGACTGAAGGCAGTTCCCGCTTTTCCTCCCTTATATACCTAATTTTGATGGCTACAGTATGGCTGCAAAAAACGTTCCTCGAATCCGAAGGCATAATGCTACCCATTCCCGATAGTCTAATATATTCTACGAGACACGCACACTGCCAATTCTAAATATATTTCAAGACAGTTTATTTTTACATCGAGGCTCGATTGTTTCGTATTAACAGGAAATCGGGCAACATTTTGTCCGTATAATCGTGTCAGTTGTTGAGTGGGCATCGCGTTTGTGTCCCACCTTGGCGTTCCGTGTTCGATTCCTCGGCTGGATAAGTCCTCCATCACGAATCAAGCAACATTTTCGGCTTACTATGGTGATAGTGGGAGGAATTATTCAAATATTGTCGGGTTATTCGTAACCCGGGAGTTTTTGTCTTTATTTTTAAAATAAAGAAACGTATTTTCCAATTTACTCTTTAACGCTACTGCGAATAATTTTGAAGTGAAAACTTCTTTAGCACCGTTGTGATTTGAAACTCCATGAAACGATAAAGCGACACTAAAAAAGACAAACACATACATATATAGGATGTAGCCTGCGAGAGAATGAGATAGAATAATCGGTCTCTTCTTTAAGCGGTGCTTCGTAGCCTCTCCACTCTTAACTACTTTAGTTTTCTGAAGGTTTCACTCCTACCGCGTGTGAACTGCACGCCTGTATTTAAAAAAATATTATATATAGACATCGGTATTAGCATGTCGCATGTCGGTACGTTTTCCTTTTTTGGTTTACTTCTTTTTTATTTCTTATAGGAGTTAGGACCCTCCAAAAAACGTTAAATTTGCCTGGTCTGAACGCCATCAAGAGACATTCAGTATACAAACTAAAAAATGTAAATTTTTAATAAAGCAAAACCCACAGACATAGAGTGTTTTTTTCTAATGTAATTAGTAAAAGAAATCTTAAAAATCGTTCCTGTTTTGAAGCATAAAAATGGGGAATACGAAACCGCGATTTTGATGATTTTATTTAGGTATTATCGACCTGAGGAGCAGTTATCTCTTTCGCTCGAATAAGATCGAGTAAGATCGACAGTGACAGGAACAATTTTAAAATACCTAGTGTTAAAATTTCTTAGCAACTGGGTTTCCTCTTAAATGGCCAGGTAATCCGAGTGGTGCCTAATTTCGCGACATAGAAACAGCATTTATTTATTCGCCAATTAAATTTTGCGGCGGATTTTATTGTTTATTGTACAATATTGCAATATTTTACATAACGTGTAAACCTCGTCTGTAAATCTACGAGTTGAATTCTTGTTTGTGGTTAATTTTACGGTAAAGACGTAATTAAAGTCATTTTGAAGATAAAATATTGAATTTACGAAGTCAATTCCCATAAAGTATTAAAATTGATCCAGGGATTTATTACAATCGCCTACTCGCGAGACATTTAAAACATTCATGAAAATGAGTGCAAGTATAAAAAAATTGTTGACGAGAGGCTTTTATTTTAATTGCTATTAATGTTACAGTTTATCAAATAAAAATTGAATACAAAAAAGGCGCCACTGTTGTTCAAATGGCAATACTAAAAATATAACTCATGGTGATAATGTAAAGCTGTGTAACCTACATTTTTATAAAAAAATAAAAAGGCATAAAAGTGAAGAAAAAAAAATTGCAATCTGCACTGATATCAAAATTAGAATTGCATTACGAGTATTACTATTATATCTTTGCAATTTTGTGTTAACATAATAAAGAATAACGTTATTTAAATAAAATATAAAGCACAGTTTAGAAATTGCTTACATTTATTCATCGTGTCTCTAATTTTAGATCTGAATATATTTAACTCATTCGGATCTAAAAGTAGTGTAACTAAACTCACCATTAGTGATTCTTCCTTTCTAGCTACCGTAAAATTCAAATTTATGGTAATTTAAATTAAATAAAATCACTTTGTAAAACGCCATTTAATTAATTGTCATGAAGTAAGTAAAGTACCTTAACAACTGTGCGTCTTTGAGTTTAATTTTTTTTCATTAAGAACAATTTTTTTAAAAAATTTTTTGATTTACAGTGTTCTATATTTTCAGTGTCATTGCGCTTTAAAAGAATATTTGACAGTTAAATTGGTGTTGCCAGCCTAAAATGTTGTAATTCCATTTTGAATATGTTCTACTCTTAATTGACAGACTATATATACCTAGTGTTTGTATCTCTTCGCTTGAAAATGGATAAATTTATGTTTTGGATAAATTTAAACTATTGAAATGTTTAAAAAAATATATATGTTTGATGGGTTTTGAAACAAGTTCCCTTAACGCTATTCCGTTTTCAAGGTCATAAGAACGTATTAAAAAATTATACCTGTACCTATATATGTATATATCCCGCAACACAGAAAATATTTCTGTCGACTTCAGTTATTGTTTGGAAACATGGAAGACGCTTTATTTGCTTTTAATATAATACAAATGAATAAATAAAATTTAAGTACCTTACTTTAAATACTTGTTTATAAAAAATTATCTCATTTCTTTAAATATTTATCGTAAATTTATGTTTCCAAATTTCTCTAAAATTAATCCAATAAATCAAAACCAAAATTTCCTAATCATAAGATATGTAAGTAAGTACTTAAATACCTACCTACTTAATTATAAACCATAAATATTGAACGTATTTTTTTTTAAATTTTGATAGGAATTATATAATTAATGTCACCATCCAATGACAATTCTTTTTCAAACTTTCTTCAGACCGGTAGGTACCTACCATAATATTAATTATTCCGATTTGACAGCTCGTAGTAGGGAACTACGATGAAGGAAAGGAAAAACTACGAGGGGTGGATAGGAATCTGGGAGTCTTATTGTCTAGGAGTGACGGACGTATGAATGTGGAGAGTCCGGCTGGAGAGTTCTTGGTTTGGTCTCCCCCAAGCAATCTCTCCCGATCCGGCCCGCCTTGCAATATGCGGGAAAATGCGTTGGCCGCCAAGACCTAGACAAACCTCCACCCAGGAACCCGGGCAGCCCTGCTTAGTCACCAAATGTAGCTAACCACTTATTCCACCTTAGTCTCCCCCATCTCCTTCTTTCCCCCACTACCTTCAGCCTCACAATGTAACCAATTGGGGATCATAGTCTCACTGAATTCAGATGGTTGGAAGCAGTTGGAACTTTTCTGTAAAATATAATAAAATTAAATGTAAAAGTTAAATATGTACTCCTTTATGCAACTTACCTTTAATTTATTTATTTATATTCTCTCACCATACATTTTTTGTTGTTTTTTTTTACATAAATTAACCTCACTAGGACTAATGCCTGTATTGAGGTTAACAATTATAATTCGAGGATGCATTACATTCAAAACACAATATAAAAATACTAATATTACATACTAATTACCCATCTGGCCACTAGACCAGATGGGTAATTTGAGAATGATTTGTAACAATATTTGTACCTGCAAAAAGCAAAGTAAATTCAAAACAACTAGGGTGACACTTCGATTTGTGCAAATGGAAATGGAATAATGTATTAATAATGTGCACATGCACACAAAAGCCTTCAACGCACCTATAAATAAAAATCATGACAAAATAAAAACAATTATAGATTTAAAAGTTTTGTCAAGTCATGCAGCGATTTATTTAATCCCAATTTTCTTTACAGATTTTCAGGCAATTACAATCTCATGAAAATTCTTGCAAAAATATAATGTGTTCCTGTTTAAAAACAATTTAAAAACTTTATTTTCTAACAAAAGACTCAAATATAAAACCATGTCGTTACAATGCCAAATTACTTGTGAAATTCATACAACAGTCAAAAATGTTGGGTAAATTCGTTAATTTCACATATTTTCTCATTACTGCGCTACGCCAAATGATTCCGTGTCTACGCCACATTATCCTCTAGGAAAATAATTAACACGAAAGAAGTTACATCCAACGTAATGGGCTAAATGCGGCCGTTATCATCTGGCCATCTTAAATGCTTCATTTCAATTCCCGGGATTAATTTAACTTTACAGAATTGGAATAGTTAAACGCTGCGCCGAGCCACCATTAGGCTCTAAGACTTCCAACAAGCCTAGGCAGTTTGCATTCGCTAAACTTGTAGATAATTCTATAATGATATGCGTCGGTTTCCGCGGCTAAATTGCGTATTCCACATTTCGGTGCCTTGGGACAACAAGGTTCTATCAGACATTGCGTCATTTGGATAGGGTTATTTTTTTTTACATTAGCTCCACAAAGGAGGCCCTGAGGAAAATAATTTCCCTCAGGGCCTATGTCATCTTAGGAAGTGAAGGGTTTTTTAAGGAAAGGAAGAAGATGAATGAACCTGGGCACCCCTGCTAAGTCACCAAACGTAGTGAACCACTTGGGGTGACCTATGGCAGAGATTTTGGTTATCCAATAAATGATTCCCAGGGTGACGGTACCCATACCCGCCTCTCAAATTGAAGCTTTGTTTTTATTGCACATCAATGACCTTTTCAATGACATCAATGAACGCGCGCCCAACATATTTATACAGTTGACATTTGTCACACGAGAATGGGTCGTTTTTACGATTCGTTCTTGAGTTCAACAGTTCGGCTGTGGAGCGGTTTACCGGTCTCAATGTTTCCTCCCTCCCACAACATTAACTTCTTCCTTCTGGCTTCCTACATAGAATTTGGACATATTTTAAATTAAATTAAATTATTAAAATTAACCCTAGAGTGGGCGCGCTATGAGCATTTTGCCGCCCTTTGAAAAAAAAACGTTGTTAATTCTTAAATCTATTGCGCGTAAATTTTGAGCTTTTTGGTAGCTGGCCCCACTGTAGTTCGCAACCCGTTCCGAAAGATTGGACGCTATCAGTGCGTGGGGGGTCGCTGGAGAAGGAGGTTTTTACCAACAAGTGTCGTCTGGCGGCGATTTGACAAAGCATATCCTGTAGATTTAGAAAATATTTTTTTTTCTCATTTTTATAAACATTATAGAAAGATAATGTAGGATAACTCAAAAAAGTAAATTAAAATGTTAAATTTTCTTAAATTAACTGTATACCAAAGTTCATTAAACAGACTTCAATAAATATGTTGATTTGTCATTCCTTATTTGTGTGTTGCTTAAACCCTGAAATTTTTTCAAAATTAAATTGCAGTATTCCTACTTAAAATTGTCCACGAAAACGAGCGGCAAAATGCTCCCCACGCGGCCACTGACGTTTTACGCGCCCACTCTAGGGTCAAGAAGAAAAAATCTAACAAACTAGGTGCGAAAAATCAATTTCGGCTAAAATGTCAGATAGTCAGATTCCTACTTAAAATTGTCCACGAAAACGAGCGGCAAAATGCTCCCCACGCGCCCACTGACGTTTTACAGAAAGACGCGCCCACTCTTGGGTCAAGAAGAAAAAATCTAACAAACTAGGTGCGAAAAATCAATTTCGGCTAAAATGTCAGATAGAACATTGTTATCCCAAGGGAATGATTTATTCACATTTACTTTCAAGCGTAAAAGCGTATTTCACTAAGGGCAAATAAATTATTCGCATTTTACTCGAGGTATTTTGTATAACAATGTTTGCGAACAAGATAATTTATTTTAATATTTTCACGGTCGATCGACTGAAATTTACGTCTTTAAATTGTTTCTGAACTTATTTACATGATTGTGTTTTCATGTCCGGATGTCGCGGGTTCAAATCCCGGAGTGCACAAATAAATTTTATTAATTTGTGTTATTTCACAATTTATTAATTTCAAATAATTTTAAGAACATTTTCTGCACATTCTAGGTGGCAAATGCTTTTAGTATCGCGCTCTGGCGAAATACTTTGGAATGGCTTTAGTCGTGTTTGGTGACCAGATCTGAATAGCCAGATATTTACCCTTCTTTCTCTTCTCCAGCCTTACAAATTAATATTGTGGATGCCTTAGTCTCACTGGCTCCGGACGGTTGGGAGTGTTGGGACTAGTGTTGGGTAGGACACGATATCAGGATGAGTTTGTAAGAGCTACTCAAATACAAAAATGAGGTGTTGACGTATCCTTCCTCAATTGAGGTGAGGTGTGAATATATTTTCGCATCCCGGGGAGGGGCTGGGGGGGGGGTACATAAATATTATGGATGTGTATTGTTTAGATAAAATAATTTAGGTATTGTTAAGTGATGTAATATGTAACATACGAGTGCATGTGTAACTCAGCTGAGACGAAGTAAATATTGATAAACCTTCTACGCGTCATTTTGGGAGCAGTTGGGACTCTTGTGCAGAATTAAAAGAATTCATGGTGATATAGTATTCCCTCTAGATTTAATGCAGAGACGAAACCGAGGAAAAAGAAGATTGGCTATGTCATTTTCAAATCAAATTTTAGACGTATTGACTTTTTTCCACAAAAAAATTAAAATTGATTTCGAAAGACTGTTCTTTAATCTAGTAAAGCTTTGTTTTAAATTTTGAAAAAATGTGTTTATTTTGAGTACAATAATGTTTTACCGTAGGTCGTTGGCAGATTTCTTAATTTTTAAAACAGGACATTTTAGGCGCCTCAAAGCTGTGTTCGGGGACACCGGGACACGCTGCCTGAAGATGGGACTGTCCTGATGAAAACGGGACGTCTGGTCACATTATTTATAACGTATGACTTATTAAAATATGGCTTATTTCCTTAAATTGTTAAATGAATCTCTGAACGCCCCTTAGTTAAAGCTCGTGATGAAAATGGAATGCTAGTAGTTTTCTGCAAATAGTTGTGTTTGTACGGAAATTACAAACAGAAAGAATTTAAGCTTTATAGTTAAAAATATTCACGATAGAAAATTATGAAATTTTCTTCTGCGGCTTGTTGTTCCTGTTTTCTACACACGTTTTGATGAGTGCACTACTTACAGTTTTACACCATTCCTACCTTGTCTTTAATGATTAGTTTCACGCGTGACTAACTAAAGCCTGGAGTTGACAAAACACTTGGAGTTGATACCAGCTTAATGCGGTATTATTGTACTAACTCAAAATGATTAATAAATCAATCCAGTGCCGTGTGAGTTCAGTTATGTATTAATTTCAGTCACGCAATAAAGGGGAACCAGGAAATGGACTTTGTGGAAACATTTCATGTTTATCATTGAAAGATGTTTTGCGTGTTTTGAAACTTAGCGACTTAAATTCGTTTCTGAAGTTCTTTGAATCCTGAATAAAATCAGGGGCGGTGCATTCTTGTTTGCCTCAAATGCTGTGAACACGGGCGGCCGAACCAAGGGGTGACCTATTTTTGAATTTTGACTGAAAGGAAACACGTATGATCCTTACGCAGATGGCGTAAAGTTCACTTTGCAATTCCAAATTCGTCAAATGCCGCCTGTCTTGATTCATGTGAAAAAAAACATCGCGAAAATACATATTTTATTTTGTGAAGTCAAGGTAAAAAGAATTTTAAAAAATTTCTGATCATTTTCTAAAAAACTGAATTTTCGACTTTGCACAATAAAACTAATTGCGAAAAGTGGTTAAGGGCCATTAACCAGCGAGCGGCTGAGAATTCATATTTCGTCGAAAGATGTTCTTACAATCGTACAGGGCGGTTCCAATGAGAAGGATTAATTATTTTCCGTACCAGCTTTTTTAAATAATAACTCAATGTAAATTTTATTTCATTCAAAATTTGCTTTAATTTATATATACAATCAAAAATGCTGAAAGGCGTGATGATAAAACTATTAAAATTATTTTTTTGTAATTATTTTTTGATCACAAGTATTTATAATTTTTCAATAATGTCTAAGCAAAATTAAAAATGTATTTTTTTAAAATATATTAGTTTGTAAGACCGTAAATAAATAGACAAACTGAAGTATTTTCGTCACAAAACACGTGTACGGATCTTTTTTTTAAATGATTTTATTTTACTGCATAATTATATAATTTTAAATGTGTGTTGCGTAATACAAAATTTTTTGAAAATTTAACAAATCTGCCAACGACGTACGGTAAAACCTTATTGTACTAAAAATAAACATATTTTCTCAAAATTTGAAACATAGCTTTACTATATAAAAGAATAGTCTTTCGAAATCAATTTATATTTTTTTGTGGAAAAGATTCAATACGTCTAAAATTTTAATTAAAAATGACGTATTTCGGTTCCTGTTACCTTATATATTTCTAGGCTTATATTTTAAATTTAAAAAAAAATACTCGAACATTTCCAAGGTCAAAATGTGTTCCACTCGCGGTATTTAATTACAGCATCTATAATATTTCTAAGCAATCAAATTTTCAAAACAAAAAAACTTGATGATTTTGTAAGATTTTACAATAATTTTAATCGCACAAGAGCCCGAATAAAGAAATGTAAATGCTTTGAAGGCGAAGTACTTGTAACTTTGTAAAATGCCCATGGAATCAAGCGAAATCATTTACACCTTGCACTGATGGCGATGAGTTTTAAATTTCCACTTAAAGCCGGCCGCTTCTTTTGATTTATGCAAAAAAAAAAACGTCGTCAAAAATCTTGCATACTTTTTGAAGCTCTATATTTTCCGTTCATATTCTAAAAAACTTAATTTGCCAAATTATGCAACAAAACCACGCCCGAAAAAAGGTTCGTAAATAGGAAATTCGACCCTTCAAAGCATAATATGTACAGCCTAGATGCCTGTTTTTTACACTTATGGAAAATCTGGTTAAAAATGTATATGAACAGTTAAAAAAAATCTTTTTTTTTTAAATTTAAATGAAGACAATATTAGCGAAACTCAATCGAAAATCTGGAGACAGAAAAATCAGAAAAATATATTGGCACCTCTGGGACTCGAACCCAGGACTCTTTGGTTACGTGGCAAGTGCTCTACCAACTGAACTAAGGAGTCAGATGTCGCGTATTAAAAATAAAACGGATAAAAATTTATCCAGACAACTATCTAGATAGCATTTAGTTCGAGTTGAATCTTGCAATCATATATAAAGATGGCAGTCAATAATATGTGCCTTAAGAAAATGAAGATAATGTTGGTAGTGCTTAGTCGAAGTATGATACAGTTAAATGTGACCGAATTAAATATAGACACCTTAGCTCAGTTGGTAGAGCACTTGCATTGTAAGCAAAGGGTCCTGGGTTCGAGTCCCAGAGGTGCCAATATCTTTTTCAGTCTCCAGATTTTCGATTGAGTTTCGCTTATATTGTCTTCATTTAATTAAATATTATAATTTGAGATTTAACTCATAAAGTGAAAAAAAAAATTTTTTTTTTGACCGTTACCAGTTTCAGCCTATTTAACAGACTGGTGCAATGATTTTCTTAAAGGGGTCTCCACACGGTACTACCGCAGTACGTGCTGCCGCAGAACTGTAGTCAAAAGCGCCAGCCGTATTGTTATTATAATAACAATACGGCTGGCGCTTTTGACTACAGACTATACGATTTTTAGTCAGTTCTGCGGCAGTTGGTACTGCGGCAGTACCGTGTGGAGACCCCTTAACTATGGTTTATATACAAAGCATTTGGGTGGGGGAGGGTCGGTTTTACAGGGATTTTCTCTTCTTGAGTTACGAAAATACTGCCAATGAAGAATTTATCGTTCAGAGTAAATTTAATTCACAATGCATATTCGTTCCATAATAAATATAATGCCAGCACTGAATGCTGTTATCAGGTCTTGAAAGCTTTTAACGACTTTTCCAAGGGGTGTTGAGTTGACTTGATTCTGAGATTCCACACTTGGCATGGAACCTTCTAGAGGCGGCCCTGTATAAACCCTTGGGTAAATATTTATACGAATTTCTGTTTGCCCATTGGATGTACCTTATTTGTACTGACTTAAATAATTTTGTCTAACCAAGTTTTTTGTTCATCGCTTATTTTAGGTAAAAACTTGTCTATAAACTAATCAACTCTATGTTGTGGAGTCGCTCAAAATGTCGCCGGTATGTTTTGCCAAACTTCGTGTCATATTTAAGTTTGTTCTTTTTTCTTACATAATTACCAAATTTAAGTTACTGAAACTTATATGATTTTGTGCAAGTTTTTTTTTTAATATCCTGGTTTAACTTAGGTAAAAACTTATCAAGTTCATGCTGTATTAATATTTTGGCTGAAGTTTTCTTCTAGACTTATCGTGACATCTTGCAGTTTTTATTTTATTTATTTCAATAGATACCTATGTTCGTAATTACTAAATTTAAGTTATAAAACATGAACCTTTTACTAAAATGTATATTAAATTTTATACCTGCAGTTAGCGGTTATAATCAATATTCTTTCGTTTAAAAGTGTGCTCGTTGCCCAAATCATATTTTTTGTAATAATGATTTTTTTTTAGTATCATAGAGACGTATAATATATTGATTTTTATATTCAGTTTTTTAACAGACAAGACAAAATATGTTATGTATTTTCGATTTTTAATGAAAATAAAATATTTCGCGAAAAGTAATTGTAAGTAAATTGAAAGCTATTAGTAAATAAAGTAACGTAGATACGAGAAAAATCATACAATTCAAATTATGAAAATTACTCCGTTTTAAAGCTAATCCGAGATCTAGAGTTCATTGAACAATAGTTACCTACAGAAAGATACACAACCGAAATTAGTATTTTTGACAAAGAAAGCATTTCACCCAAGCATCCATCGACCAATTTTATAAATCTACTAGCCGGTTCTCGGCATGCGTTGCAATGCCATATTCAAATAAATAAATTGTTTCTCCCTGAACGTCCTTTCCCATGCGTCCCCGTTCCCCTCTCGCAACCCCTTCCCCTTCCGCGTTCCCCTTCCACCTTCCCCGTCCACCCTCTCCCTTCTCCCGCTCCCCCGTCTCGCAAACCCCCCTCCCGCGTTCCATATATTCAGTCCTAGTACATTCAGTTCTCAAACAGTTCGCGTGCCACCTATTACAATTTATTTATTCAAATTTTCATTTTTCATATACGTATTACAAATATTCATTTTTGTATATTATAAGAACAGTCAATCAAATTTGGTACCTAACACAGGTACCTATTTAAAATATCTATAATTTTAAAAATACATAGACAATTCTTTTGTTACAAAAAAAACAGCTGCCTGCTAAATCCAATGTCATCAAACGCGCGGACTGTCAAACGTTCGAAGTTAAAAGAGTCGTTAAATTTTCTAAAATTATCCAATTTTCTGTGCAATTTTCTTAATTTTTCTTTTCGTAAGAACCTTCTACGAAGTATTAGAAAACTTTAAAAAAAATATGAATGAATTAGGTAAAGTCGTTCTGAAGTTATGGCGTGACTAAGGGAACCAGGCAATCATTGTTACGTATATAGATTTAATAAAATAATAAACAAAACAATAAAAAAAAAACAGCACATATAAATACTTCACAAGATAGAGTTGGATTTGATATCACATCGGAAGAATGCGCATCAACCAATTTTACAAATCTATTGAGTTAAAAAACAACACAAATGCTTAATTAAATTTCTGAGTTGATTTATTTAGAGACGTCATAAAATAGAAATTTTGAAATCAGGTCGGAAAAATGTAGGCGGCCGCCATCGTAGGGAATTAGGATCAAGGAATTAGGGGAAAAAGGGGAGAATTAACATTAAGGAAGGGAAGCAATACCGCAGCGTCGCGGCCTCTCCAATTATCGTTTAATTATTGCGGGGAAGTTGGGGAAGAAGCACGCACTGCCACTCGGGGGAGATTGGGCCTGGGGAGCGCGATGCATCATACTAAATGACTTATATACCTTTACGCCTACGTTATCCCGTTCTTAATTCCTTCACGTGCAGTCAGTTTGAGTTTTCTTTGTTTTGTTATGTTAGTTTTATGGCCGAAAATTACAACCCCCAAATAGCTATTTAATGTTGGTTGTTTATTTAATTAACTTAAATTTTCACTTTGAATACTTTCTTCCTCTAATGTTGAAATGTTAGAACCCATATTTCATTTGATTGACGACCAAATCGAAGATTAGCACCATTTTAATTTTCTGCCCTTTGAACGGTCTTTGCCTTTTGAGCCGTACATTATCGCGGGTCTAACAATAGTCTGGTATATCTTTCCTTTGAGTTTTATAGACATTATGGAGTCACACAACATTCCTGTTACGGATCTGAATTTAATCCATCCCACACCTTGATACGCTAAACTTCAATTAACGTATTATAGGGAGCTCGGCCACAACTGTACAGATTATTCTGAGCGCCAAATTCTGTTTTTAAACAGAATATGTTGGACCGGCATTAGCCGTGGGCAGTAAAAATCAACTCCTTATCTAATGGGGGCCATGGGAAGGATGATTCATCTTGGTAAATGGGTGCAACTTGGAATTTTATGAAGTAAAAGAGTTTAAGTTTTACGTGAAAGGTTAACATATTATACAATAATTTTAAACATCTGCTTACCCCGACCGGACCGTAATACTGTGAAACTATTCTATCTTTATAATGCCGTGACGATGATCCCTGGTGAGGTCCGTCCCAGGACGAAAGCTGGACCAAGCCTTCGGTCCATCAGCAAGTAGCGGGCAACGCGTTCAGGCCCCCGCTCGGACAAAAACCGGCCCAGGGCTCTCCGGGAGGATGGATTGATGATGTGGTTATACTCCGGTCAGCCTCTCACGAGGAAACGTCAGGCTCCCCGTCAAAGGGGAATGTTCTCGTGCCTGTCCCCAATCAAAACTCATCACGGCCGACAAAACCCAGCGTCTACGGGCGTTTAGGGCCAACATCGTTCGCAAGGCGAGCAGGATTGCCCATCCGCGATGGGATTCAGTTTAATTTATCACGAAGCCGTCGGCTAGTCAAGGTCACGCCCGGACCATATTTCTACGTGTTTTAACACTCCGTTTTACTGCGGATTACTTTTAAAACTTTTATAATGAATTCCCATGGATACATCCAAGTACCGGGATAACTGATAGCACTTCGTTCATACTTTTAAAATTCAAAACATGGCAGATTTTCTTTGACTCTCAGCGGCGACCGCCTGCCCTGAACAGCCGCCGCCGGAAAGTAGTCCGACCATTTCCGTTTTCTTGTCGACCCAAAAATCAACCATAGACAATTAATAACCACAAATAATCTCAGTATTTACTTGAGTTTGAAAATAAACTAGTGCTTATTTATTTTCATAACAACCTATTATATAGATGACCTTCGCTGCATACCCTCCGTCTCTGTGGATGAGTGAGCCCAGATACTTGAATGAGTCACAGTTGGCTAATGTTACTCCATCCAGTTGCATCGAAGGAGTTACAGCATTTGTGTCTTCAAATGGCAAATTCAAATATTCAGTATTTTTCCTGCTATTTTTTAGGCCATTATCCTCCAGGATCTTTCTCCACCTTTCCAGGCTATTCTGTAAGTCACAATGATTATCTGCTGTCAGTACTACATCATCTGCAAAAAGCATAGTCTTGAGAATACTGTTGTACATTTCTTGAATCGTTAGATAATTCATGACCATTATGAATAGCAGTGGGTTGATGACAGATCCTTGGTGTACCCCCACTTTAATTGGGAATTTTGGTGATGTCCCTATTCGCATCTTACTTGGGTTTCTACGTTTGTATACTTATCTTGTATGGAGAGCACATATCCTTCTGGTACGTTGTGGGATCTCAATGCTGCTCATATCAGGCTTCGGGGTACCCTGTCAAACGCTTTTTCCATGTCTATAAATACCACATGTGCAAGTCTTTTTTTTTTAGTAGAATAGTACAAGTCTGTTCGCTAACAAATATGAACTTGTACAATTACTGGATGAACATGACATTTCTGATTCCTGGTTATCATTGCCTTAGACAAGACAGACTTGATGATAAATGTGGCACTGCTCTTATTATCCATGACTCTATCCCTTTTGAACAACTCATTTTTCCTTGACCTTGGGCCGAGAGTCAGCTATTCATAAAATGCGATGGAGATTGAAACAGACCAACCAAAACCTTTAAGATGTGGTCGATAAAGATTACTTCAAGATATTTTTTTGCTGTAGGTATTGTTTTTAAAAATGTTAAGGGTATTACGGTTTTTTTTGTTCTGTTTAAAATGATTTTTCTGTAAATAAATATATTTTAAATTGAACACCAAATTTCAAGGTAAAAGCTGTGAACTTAAACGAGTTAATAGTTAATGTTTTAAGTGAATTCTGTTTTATTTGCCATAACCTTATTTAATGCTCGGTCGATTTTGCAACGAAGACACTATTCTGAGAGTTACGACCGCGCCAAAGTGAAGATGTCACGGTTTTTAGCTCGAAACGACTTTTGTCCGTGCTCGCGTGACCGGCGCTGCAGACAGTTAAACTATATTCACATTTCCATACGGGGCTATAAGGATAATACAGGAACCTTTCGATTTTTCGGGTTGGTGTAAAATTTTTGCCGGTTAAACTAATTTCCCAGTTGAATGAACGTCGTGATAAAAATTATATCAAAGTTCTTTTCAAAATTGTAGATAGCCATGTAGAATCTACATTGTAGAATCTTGCCTATTTTTATTTTATTATTTTTCGAGTTAGTTTATACTACATGAATATAAACTAATAAGCACAATGTAACATTTCATTTTAAATACATTCATTCTTTCTTCATTCTTCATACTTTCAGGTATTTCATCATACATCTTTAGTCCTCTATACATTAGGCAGTTCTATGATTTTGATTTCTTCATTTGTGGCAATCGAACTCTGTCTATATTTCTTGTTTCGTAATTATGTACGTCTCTATTAAAAACAATTTCATCCTTAAAGTATTTATTGTTATTAAGTTTATTTTGTAGAACTCCATTTTAATTTTTATTTATTTTATAAATTCAATAATATTATTATTTAAAAACAGTTTATTATAAACGAGTTCTGCTTCGTAATTATTATTATGTGCAGTTTGATAATGCCTTTAGAGGGCGAAACAGCTGTAACACATAATAATAATTACGAAGCAGAACTCGTTTATAATAAACTGTTTTTATACATTAAATAATAATATTATTGAATTTATAAAATAAATAAAAATCCTTAAAGTATTTTGGCATTTGGTTTTTCATAATTTTATGCACAAAAATTAACACATTAAATAGTAGTCTTTTTTTATTGGAATCCAATTTAGCTCCTCTCTCATTTGATTAATCCTTGCGTATTTGCCTTTTCCCAGTATACATCTCATAGCTCTGTTCTGTATAACTTCTAGTTTGTTTAAATTTCCTTCATTGGCCAAATATAACATCGTCGAGCAGTAATCCAAATGTGGAGCATCAATAGTTTTATAAATGAGCTCCGTAGTGTTTCTATTTAATTTATGTCTAAAATTTACCTTTTTTGATACCTTTTTTAGCACATATTCAAAGTTTGTTGTGAAAGTCAGTTTTGAATCGAGTATTACATCCAGGTATTTGATTTCATTTACTTTTCCAATTTTTTCACCATTAATTGTCAAATTTAACCCTGTGTTACGCTTTTTATTGCCTATTTCCATATATTTTGTTTTGTTTACGTTCAGTTACAATTTCTTTAATTTCAGCCATTTTGATATATTTTGTAGGTCTTCGTTTATTTTGTTAATTGCATCTATGGAATCTTCACCCGAAATATAGATTAAGGTATCGTCTGCAAATAGTCTAATTTTGCAATGTTTAATAGTTTTAATAATATCATTTATGTAAATTTTAAAAAGAATTGGACCTAATACCGACCCTTGCGGAACACCAAGGTTGTTTTCTATCGGTTCTGATTCTGAGCTTTCAACTTTCGTTACCTGTTTTCTTTCCTGGAGATATTCTTTGAATAGATTCAGATCTACGTCAGAAAGATGTGTCTATGTCTTCTAGTTTTTCCAAAAGTATTTTCCTTTCTATCGTTTCAAATGCTCTTTTGAAATCTAAGAATGCTGCAATGGTGATTTTTTTGTCTGTTTCTTTCTTCCATGTATCAATCACTATATTTATTGGCCACTATCACAATCAATTCCAAAATCAAAATCAATCTAAGAAACCTCAAACTTTCCAAATTCATTTTCTATGTGTGATGAGGATGATGCGCGTCACGAGCTCTTGTTTTTCTCTCGTATTTTTTGCCACAGTCTTTGTCACGTATTTTTTTGCCACTTTGCTGAGTCTGACGCGCGTCGCCAATGACGAATTATTGTGTTTCTCCCGTATTTGCATGCCACAGTCTTTGTCACGTATTTACTTACCACTTTGCTAAGTCTGTCGCGCGTCGCCAATGACGAGTTCTTGTGTTTCTCTTGTATTTGCTTGCCACAGACTTTGTCTCGTGTTTGCTTGCCACTTTTTCGAGTCTCATGCGCGTCGCCAATGACGAGCTCTTATTTTTTTCTCGTATTTGCTTGCCACTTTGCTGAGTCTGGCGCGCGTCACCAACAACGAGCTTTTGATTTTCTCTCGTATTTGCTAGCCACAGTCTTTGTCACGTATTTGCTTGCCACTTTGAACGCCAATTAAGAGCCTTTTTTCTCGCATTTACTTGCCACTTTGCTAAGTGTGACGTGCGTCGCCAATGACGAGCACTTGTTTTTCTCTCGTATTTGCTTGCCACAATCGAGAGATTGCTGTATTTTGATACTCGGCAGAAAGGATAATTCCATTTTCTTCGCTCATAAATTCTTACGTTACGTGAATCCTACTATAACTTTCTTAACGTTTTTTTTAATTGCAAACATCGTGTTATATAACTGCGCAGCAGGATCTGCTTTTATTGGTGGCTAAAATATTAAAATAATGCCTCCAATAAAGTGGAACAAAGAATTATTGTTACTAAACGATGCTTATTATCTACCCGATCAGGGGGCGTTTTTTCATGACCATATATTAAAACACCGAACATCCAAGCAAATCATTTTACAGAGGACACCGACATTATGGAAATTTTCAAAAAAGGTTTTCGAACTAGTTTGGAATACACGCCTGCAATCCCCTCTTATCCCCACAAATATCCTAAGATGCTGGGTGCGTAACGACGATTATCGGTTCCCTTAAAATTTAGACTCTCTGGACAATTCTTTTTGTTTTTTTTTTCAGCTTCCTGACAAAGGCATAATTTTTTTTAATTAAATTATTTTAATCTAACCAGTACATCACCACACAACCAATAGTATCTTTAAAATTATTTTTCTGTACCTACTTTGTATTTCGTACCATTTAAATCAACACCTCTTTCATAAGTCACCCCAAGGGCTCGTTATGTTTGGTAAGCACCCCGTCAGGGGTGCCCCGGTTCATGGGGTAACGTCGGTCGGTCTGCCCAACTGCTGCATGGCGGGCCGGATCGAGAGGGTCTGGTTGAGGGAGGCCTTTTGACCTTTCCAGCCGAATTCTTTCTACCCATCGCCTTGCACCGCAGTGGGAGAGATGTATTCATACGTCCATCACTCCTGGACACATTAACCCTTCATACTATTTTCCTTCCCAGAACTTCCTCACCTTCCTTTCCATTGAAAAATCCTCCACACGATATCCCCAAAGATGACACAGGCCTAGAGGGATTGTTTTCTTTTGCCTCAGTGCCTCCAGTGTGGAGAATGATGATCAATGATCCTAAGGCAAATATTTTTTTTATTGATCCCGTGATTTTCATGGATCTATGCTAATAATAGAAAAAATATACAAGAGAACTTTGAAGATATTTTTGGGGCAAGCACGTGCGTAAAAGTATCGCAATTTATCAGCATTTCCATGGGAATGTTTGCCGTTAGTTCGCATGCCTTGGTGACAGTCTACATATTTCCTCGATTCGATATCTCCCATCGGCCACTTTCAGAACCAGTAACCTGTCGTCGCAGCATTTCCCGCTAAATAACTATCGCCGACTTCCTGTGCGGAACAGGACACGGCAATAACTCCCAGACAATCGGAAGTTGTAGAAATGTTGAGCGGCAAGCACCGGCGAACTTTGGGGGTGATGGTAATATAACCTGGAACTAACCGAGGAGCGAAGCTAGTAGCGCCGGATTTATTCAGAGTTTTGCACCCTCTGATTTCTAATACGACATCCAATAGAATAAACGGTCGCATCGTAACTTCCGAGATATTGGTACCTATTTTTTTTTTAAACATTAGTTCCACACAGGAGGCCCTAAGGAAAAAAGAATTCCCTCAGAGCCTATGTCATCTTTGGAGATGCTATTTATCGAAAGGAATAAGAGGAAGTTCTTGCAAGGAAAAGGTATGAGGGTTAGGTGGGAATCTGCGTGTCATTGTGTCCATTCATCCCTCCCCCCGCGGTGTTAGACGATGGGTCGAAAGAGTCCGGCTGGAAAGTCTCTCTCAACCAGTCTCTTCCGATCCGGCCCGCCACGCAGTATGTGGGCAAATGCATCCCGGGATTTTAATTTCAGAACGGTGCTTGAATTTTTCAATCCGGAATTGAAAAATGCTTGCACCGAAATCCCGGGATTAAAAATGCTAGCACCGAATTCCCGGGATTGAAAAATGCCAGCACCGGAATCCCGGGATTGAAAAATTCTAGTACCGTTCTGAAAAAAAATCCCGGGATTGAAAGCCCTACTAGACACCTACGAAAAGTTTTAGTATTTTAACTAACTTTAGTATTCTAACTTATTGCTTTGCGAGAATTTTATTTCTAATGCACTGTCCAAGGGTTTTTATTTTTTATTTTTTATTAAATAAAACATACAATGAAGTTGCACTCCCATGAGTTATCAAAACTCATTAAGGGATCGCGAATTGGTACTTTTGAGAAGTTAAACCCAACTCAACCCAATATGTAGACACAATGTATAAATAAAAAAAAATTACAAAACATTTCACAGAAGCAACATACAGACACAAACATATGAAGAATCACTTTACAAATATTTCACAGAAACATGTCTTATAAGATTTTATGAATTTGTATAACCGACTCATTTGATTTATGTACTTTTGGTTTCAAAAAGTTAAAATAAAGTTTCCTCCATTATGGACTAATGAGATGGACTAAGAAATGCATTAAAAAAACAAAATCAGGAAAATACAATATAAGGTACGGGCTCAAAAATATACAGACCTAATACAAGATGTTTACATACAAATACATGACGAGATTTAAGAAAGGTGTAAACCGCGCCCATCATATTATAAGTTTAGTTATCAAGTTGACACAATTTATACTGATTTTAGCAAAGCATTTGATTCTGTTTCTCATCGCATTTTAATGGGAAAATTAGAACAATTGGGTATTAGCGGAAACTTTCTCGAATGGCTTAGAAGCTATTTATCACATAGAAAAATATCTGTAAAAATTACCTCCATAACTTCTTACACATTTTTGCCTTAAGTGGTGTCCCCCAAGATTCTCACCTTGGACCAATTCTTTTCCTACTATTTATTAATGACATTTCATTAATTTTTGATAATATTCACTTTCTTCTTTTCGCTGACGATCTAAAGATGTTTAAATCGATCAAAAATTCTTCTGATTGTTTAACTCTACAATGGAACTTAAATAATTTTTTTGAATGGTGCATGGTAAACAAATTATATCTTAATATCAACAAATGCCAAATGATCAGTTTCCATAGATCTAAAACCCCTTTATTATTCGACTACTCAATTAACAATGCCACTCTAAAAAGGGTCTTTGAAATCAACGACCTTGGCGTTATCTTTGACTCCAAATTACGCATTCTGAATCACATTATTAGCATTACCAGTAAAGGATTACAAATGCTTAGATTTATTCTCAGAATCGCTAAAGACTTTAATAACATAAAAACCATAAAATTACTATACACGTCTTTGGTTAGAAGTCAGGTTGAATATAATTCAAGCATTTGGTGTCCTCATTTCAACTCTCATTGTTTACAAATTGAAAATAAATTTTTACGTTTCATTAATTTCAAAATTGATATACCTATTATTGTAATCAATGATGTCAATTTACGCGGTAAACTTAACTTGTCGAAATTATCTGAAAGGCGTATTATATTTGATCTTCTCTTATTATATAAAATTGTTTATTCAAATTTGGACTGCCCTGATGCTATTAACTTGTTATCCTTACATATACCTCCAAAATATACTAGGCAGAATATTTTATTTTATAACAATAACTTCGCTATGTATTCAGTGTTAGAAAGAATTCATAGATTGGGAAATGAATTAACCGATATTGCTGACATATTCAATTTAAACTTTGTAACATTTAAAGCCAAATTAGTCCACAATTTTTTAGCTGCAAATAATGAATGTTAAATCATTTTATTTTAATTTAATTTTTTTTGTTGTTTTTTCATATATTAGGTATATTATATATTTAGATATATTCTTATTTATTATTTTGACTAATTATTAGTATATTTTATATTCTTTTTATCAAATCGCAAGTGCGCCCCACGGTCTCCCATCTTAACAGACGGATTGCAATCTTTAGAGCACAGGCGTCAGGTGTGAATGCTGTCCTTGTTCTACCGGTATTACAATGGAAGATGCTCCGAGGAACTAGCGTCATTGATCCCCTCGGCACCGGTGCATTGTCGGGAAACACGCCAAACACGCGCCCAACATTTGTACACTGTTGACATTAGTCACATGAGAACGGGTCGTTTTTACGACTCGTTCTTGAGTTCAACAGCTCGGCTGTGGAACGATTTACCGGCCTCTGTGTTTCCTCCCTCCTACAACATGGGTCTCTTCAAGACCCATGTTCACTCCTTCCTTTCCTCAAAAAGACCCTCCACACAGCATCCTCAAAGATGACATAGGCCCTGTGGGAAATTATTTTCCTCAGGGCCTCCTGTGTGGAGTTAATGTAAAAAAAAATATATATATAATATATTTATATATATATGTTTCACTGTTGCTGTAAATGAAATTTTTATTTAATATGTAAAAGCCCAATAAGGCGTTAATAAATAAATAAATATTTTAAAGTAATACAAACGTGGTTTCAAAGTCATGTGGTTCGATGTCTTCCACTAGTTTTCTGCACCGGGCGCTAAATGCCGGGGACCCATTCCTGTAACCCGCTTATCTGTTTTATTAAATTATTCGTGACCGTGGATGAAACGGGGAGGGTTATAATGAAACTAGCGGATACCCGGCGTGCGTTACAATGCCATTCACGGAAAAAAGTATTTATATTTGAATTCCGTTTATTGAAGTCCTTTTGTATACTCAATATTTTTCGTTTCTCCGTCTGGTGGGGTACACGAATAAATCAGCAGGTTTTCCTACGCATGAGCAGGCCACGTCCGTGAGAGTAGCATGTATTTTCCAAATTTTCGTCTCCTTCCCCTCCCGCGAGCCCCCTCCACCCTCCTAGATATCCTAGCCCCTCCCGGTTTCCCCTTCCCCTCCCTGTTTCCCTCTCTGCCTCAAAACTATGTAAAATACACACATTTTTTCAATCAACTCGCGCGCCTCCTTTAGTAACTAACTAAACATCACGCCGTTGTTTCTCCGCAGGGGTAGACAGAGAGGACGGACTGCCAAACAACTCGGTCTTGGCACATATTCCTTGCCTCGTTCATTCATACATGATCTTCTATTATTCTGACTCTTGACATGGCCCGACTCAAGATCTGATTCACTTAATCGTGCCATGCTTCCTCAGGAGTCCAGTCTGCCGTTCATATTTGCGTCATATATTCTTCTTACTCGTACACTCCTCTCAGTCATTCGATCTACATGCCCAAACCATCTGAGCGTCCCTTTCTTAATCTTACTCATCACGCTTACAACAGCCATGTATTCTTTTACGGATCTCCCTGTTTTCACACGATCATACATGGTTTTACCACACATACACCTCATGAATCTCATTTCTTCAGCATTCTGTCTACTTTAATCCTTCCTCTGCCAGTTCCATGCCTCACTGCCGTATATCAGGGTAGGTACCAGCACCCCCATTGTGAACGTCTATCTTCGTTAGTTTTTTTTTACATGAATACCTCACAACAGTCTCAGCTGCTCCCGTCTGGAGCCAGTGAGACTATGGCATCTACAATTGGGGTTATTTTTTGAGGCTGGAAGTAGTGGGGATGGGAAGGAGGTGGGGAAGGAGGAAGGTGGGGAAGTACCTGGCTATTCAGATCTGGTCACCAAACACGGCTAAAGCCATTTCTAGCTACGTTTCAATTCTGCATGGTGGTCTTAAACCAGGGCGATACTGAAAGTATCTTTCACTCTGGAACGTGCCGCAAATATGCTATAATATTATTTTTAATTGATTAGTTGTGAAATAACACATATTTATCAAATAAAATTTATTTGCCACGCTGGGATTCGATCCCGCGACCTTCGGTGTGCGAGTCAAGACCCTTACTGCTGGACTACGCCGGCCTTTGAATTTTATTTATAAATATTTATAATCTTGGAATACCTTGACATTCACGTTTTCGCCGCGTCATCCTCTAGCGCTACGGTCGTCGCTACCAGACAAATTAAATTCACATTATGTTATACATATACTTATATATAAGGTTCTACGACAAAAGCCTAGAGCGATTTCACATTCCTTTGATAAACTTTGTTGCCTCGGATCTACGCAAATTCAAATTGTCTTCGCCTTATCTAGGAATTATGTAGATCTTTTAACTGTATGCATTCAACCATGATTAGAGTTGTTCTACTTGAATGGTAATGTAAATCGAGTTAAACTGACAAACTAACTAATCAACGCCATTTACCATCACGGATACCTACGCCTGGGACGACGCTAAAATTCGTCTTAGAATAGATTTCTTGCTTCGTTCACGTTCATACAAACTTAAACTTCTAACAAAATAGTAGGTATGGATGATAAATTGGACAAAATACATCTTTTTTCGGTAGATACGAGTATCTACTGAACATTTCTATCTATATATTATATACAAGGTTATTTTTACCCCAAGAGAAAACACTTTCGAGGTAACTGTCCATTCTTTACTTCAAAGCCCTCCGAACCGTTGGAATTTGTGAGCCCTTTGGGGGCTTGTCAAACAAAAAGCTAGCAAGGACTGTACTGTCATCCGCGTAACAATGAATTGGTACACATGTCAAAAGGTCATTGATGTGCAACAAAAACAAAGTCGGAGACAGAACCGATCCCTGTGGGACGCCAGCATTATTTAATTCACTACAAGTTTTTCTGCATAATAATTGATTTGGTTGTGTCTATGAGTAATCTGAGTACTTTACCAGATAGAGGACCAATCAACTGGACGATCGATATATTCGCGTAACATTAACTTGAGATATCTCTCTCGTATTATATAGTACTAGCTGGGTTACCCGGCTTCGCTCAGGACAACATTCGAGAGTGTTCTGGAATGTTGCACAATGATGTTCCCGATTCCCTATTCCTGATCATTCCACGACATACTCCGCCACTTCCACCTTTCCCACCACCGCTCTCCCGCTCCCCCGTCCCGCCAACCCCCCTGGCACTTCATTTCTTGACTCCTCTCCCACCCGGCCCGTAGCCGAAACTTTTTTCTAATACTAACAATTTTAAACTCGTGATATCTTTCTAATTAAATATCCGAATTGAAAAATTCAAAAAGTTAAATAAAGGTATTGAAGCTGTCTTGAATATGAAGTAATTTATTTTGATAAGGATTAAAACCAAAATACAAATAAAGAGCCTTTTTAACCGGCGACATTTTAATTAATTTTTTAAAATAAAAGAATACTTATTGTGGCATAACCATAATAATAAGACAAATGCTGTCGCGATCTTTTTTGTAAATAATGATGTGTTCTACAAAGTCGTAGTACATTATTTTATTCTATCATCAATAGTTTTCGCAGCGCACGCGATTTAAAGAATATTTTAGGTAATTTTTTTACACCCTGGGTTACATTATTGAAGCTTTAGTAAGGATGCCTATTTTTTTTTTAAATATAATATAGCCTATGTCACCTAGTGTAGCTTCCCAACAGCGAAAGAATTTTTCAAATCGGTTCAGTAGCTTCGGAGCCTATTCGATGCAAACAAACAAACAAACAAATCTTACCTCTTTATATAGTGTAGTAGATAGATATATATGTATAAATGAGTCCCTGTTTCCCTTGGTCACGCCATAACTTCAGAACGACTTTACCTATTTCATTCATTTTTTTTCGAAGTTTTCTAATACTTTTTAGAAGGTTCTTATGGAAAAAAAAATTAAGAAAATTGGATAATTTCAGAAAACTTAACGACTATTTTAACTTCGCACGTTTGACAGTTCGCGCGTTTGATGAATGTGAATTTAGCAGGCAGCTGTTTTTTTTTTGTACCAAAAGAATTGTCATGATGTTTTAACTAGGTACCTATTTTAGGTACCAAATTTGATTGATTGTACTTATAATATGCAAAAATGAATATTTGTAATATATGAAAAATTAAAATTTGTATAAAAAAATTGTAATAGGTGGCACGCGAGCTGTTTGAAAACTGAATGTACTTGGACAGAATATATGCACGGGGAAGGACATGCAGGGAGAAACAATTTATTTCTTTGAATATGGCATTGCAACCGGGAACCAACTAGTTTACAATAAATCCGACTCTTTTTTTACATAAGCTCCACACAGGAGACCATCTTTAGGGATGCTGTGTGGAGGGTCTTTATAGGGAAAGAAAGGAAAGGAAATTCTGCAAAGGAAAAATATATGAGGGGTTAATCGGAATGTGGGGGTCAGTGTATCAAGGAGTGACGGGCATATGCCTGCGGTGCAAGGCAAGTCCTGCTGGAGAGGTCACAGGATCTCCCTCAACCAGTCTCTCCCGATCCGGCTTGCCACGCAGTTGGTGGGCGGACGCATCCGCCGCCAAGATCCGGACAAACCTAACGCCATGAACCCGGACACCCCTGCTAAGTCACCAAACGTAGCGAACCAGTTGGGATGACCTATGGCGGAGGTGTTGACTATCCAATAAATGGTTCCCGGGCGGCGGTACCCGTACCTGGCGCCCAAATTGGGACTCTGGAAACCTACCTCAACTGCTGTTGGATTCCTTTAACCTTTCTTGTAACGAAAAAAATGAAAAACGTACATTTATTTTACTAGGCAATTGTATTATAAACGTTACCTACAGTCAATTATTGTTTTGTCGTTTCATGTAAAAATAATTAGTAAAAAATTCAAAAGTTTCATTTTTTTTCAAATGCGTTCGGAAATTTTGGTTCCATAAAGGTGTGCATTTTAATTATTTAGTGGTTAACTTTTATATTTAAATATAAAGCATGGTGTTTTTTCCTTCTAACACCGTTTTGATCATATTTATCACTACGGTAGTAAGGGAGACACAACGATTTCTATGAGACCCATATGAGTTGTTTAGAAAACCGAACAACTTAGCCTGAGGGATTAAGATACCAAATTAAATAAAGTTGTGGTTTAAATTAAATAAATTGTAATATTACAATTTATTCCAAACAAAATAGACATTCCAGTTTGCATTAATTCCGAACAGGTCTTGAATACGTCATTACTAGACATCGGATTATATGCACTAACAAACTGCCAAAATATGCATGCAAATATGCACTAAAAAAGGCCGAAATATGCACTAAAAACCCTTGATATGCCTAAAATATGCACAATGCAAAATCAAAAAACCATTTTTATTTTTATATATTTTAATTAAAGACGATACAAAAACAGCGAAATATTCTTAAAATTATGCATAGCTTTTGTGACAATATACAATTAAGTATTTTTCCAAATTTTCGAGCAAAAATTTTTGATGTTTGTCACCCAAAACGCCGAAAACGACTTCTCTGCGTCAACTGACGTCATCCGACAAAATTTTAAAAAATTGGCGCCATTTCTGGATATACCTGTTTATGCAGGGTATGTATGACCTGTGCCGTTGATGTAGGCATTAATGTTCTTCATGTCTTCAAGACTCGGATTTTTAAACAAAATAGCGTCTAACTTTTCACGAATCTTTTCTGATATTGAATTGGAAAGAGCGTTGGCGAGTTCAATCACTGTTTCCAGTATTTCTATTGAATTAAATAGAGGAAAGTTTTTTGTTTCCAATTTCTGTATGGTATCTGGTAACTTGTGGAAATGTGTTGAGATGAGGGCGATATTCTGTATAATGGATGCGTCTTCAAACGCTAAATATGCACGATTGGGAAAAAAGGCTAAAATATGCATTAACGCTGTAATTAGAGAGTTATATGCATTTGCATATGCAAATATGCAAATGCATATAATCCGATGTCTAGTCATTACAAATGCTATGTCAAAATCCCTATCGATCTAGCATTAGCGTTGTTTTTTATCCGAGGTTAAAGTTCACACATTTTTGTTTTTGGCGTATTTCTCGGGAACAGTGAGAGCTACCGAAAAGTTTGTAGATCGTAAAATTCTCTACAAAAAAGAAATTAATACTTTTTCCCTACGAAGCACCGTTCTCGAGTTATCGCGATTTCAAACGAATATGCACTCATTTTGCGGCCAGTATTTAATAGAACATTTTCGTAAAAAGAACTATTGAAATGGAGCATGCAGGTAAATTTCAATATAGTAATATTTTTTTCAGTAAATTCAGCGTTTGAAGATATTTCATTTTTTGTTTTCGTTGCGTGCAAAATGGTAATATGATTTTTTTAATATTTATTTATAGGGCTTGTAACACGGCTAAAGAAATGTTAGACAGAAACTGTGCGAATTTCCCCTTTGTTCTCGCCTTTTCAATGCTTTGTTTGCAATTTGTGACAAAGGATTTCAATTTTCTTTCATTATAGTTTTTGCACAATTACGTCACACGCCAAAAAGTCGTTTTTTAAAATACACGTCACGAATGAGCCACAGTGGCTTAGAAACCAATTCGGCAATTTGGGCAACGGACAGTCCTCGAGAAGGAACCGGCCAGGAAAAATTCAAATACAAAATTATTGTAACTTTTCACGCTACAAAATTCCTTGTTATCCGAGAGTTTTGTGCCAGATAAATCAGCTAAAATGAATAGTTTACATTATATATTACTTACTAGCGCAGGCCCGTGAAAAATGGGATAGCTTGACAAATCAGTGCCAATATTCAAAATAACAAATAAAATAAATTTCTGTTAAAAATATTACAATTTTGGAGGCGGGAATGGATACCGCCGCTCTGGGAACCATTTATTGGATAATCAACACCTTTGCCGTGGATTACCCCAAGTGATCTGCTACGTTTGGTGACTTAGCAGGGGTGCCCGGGTTCATGGGGTGAGGTTTCTCTGGATCTGGCGGTGGATGACCTAGACTCACTGAACCCTGGATTCTTACCCACCCCTCTAACCCTTTTCCTTCTCAGAAATTCCTCTCCTTCATTTAAAAAAAAAATCCTCCACACAGCATCCCCAAAGACATTTTTCTCAGGGCTTCCTGTGTGGAGCTAATGTAAGTAAAAAAAATAATAAGGTAAGTATTTTATCGCTTATCAGAATTCTTCACACAATCAGTTCCAATGTTGAAAATGACAATAAAATTCATAGCAAATTAAAGTTTTTTCAACCAGAGTTACGCAGGACGCATATACAACCGAAATTATTATTTTTAATCACTGAAGACAATGTTAGCGACTCAGTCAAAAATTTGAAACAGAAAATTCAGAAAAAGATACAGTCGCACCTAGGAATTAAACCCAGAACCTTAGCATTGCCGGGGCGCTGCTCTACCACTGACTCTATGTAATATACTGTAACTAAGAACTACCAATATTATCTTCATTTTCTTAACGCATATTTTTGGCTGCTATCTTTATGTATGATGCCAGATTCTTCTCGAACTAAATACTACCTAGTAGATAGAGTCTTGGATAAATGTATCAATTTTTTTTAAATATGCGACAATGATTGACATTTCTGCAAGTCTACGATGAATATTTATGTTAACTTAATGAGAAAAAACCTTGGTAAAAACTCAAAGTGTAATATTAATAATTTTTGAGGACAATATTAGCGACTCTCAATCGAAAAAAAAACAGTGTTAAAAAAATGCAGTTCATACGCGATGGAAAGTGAAACCTTCAGAAAACTTAAGTAGACAACAATGGGGAGACTACGGAGCACCGCACAAAGAGGAGACCGATTAATAATAATAATAATAATAATTGGACAATTTGTAGAGCGCCGTTTTTGTGAAAAATCACCTCAAGGACGCTTAAAAGATAATAATAAAGATTAAACTATCTCATTCTCTCGCGAGCTAAATCCTACAGATGTATAAGTTTGTCTCTTTTTAGTGTCGCTATTTTTCATTTCATCGAGTTTCTAATCACAACGGTGCTAAAAAAGTTTTCACTTAATTAATTACAAATGTGCAGTTCACAATGTTCACATGCAGTAGAAGTGAAAGAAATCTAAAGTAGACAAGAGTAGGGAGGCTACGAAGCTCCGCACAAAGAGGAGACCGATTATTCTATCTCATTCTCTCGCAGGCTTAATCCTGTATATAATTATATGTTTGTCTCTTTTTAGTGTCGTTTTTTCGTTTCATCGAGTTTCAAATCACAACGGTGCTAAAGAAGTTTTTACTTTAAAAAATCGTATTTTTGATATTAATCTAACAAAGCGAGAGATTTTTTTGCTTTAGTTTCGTTTAGCCCGTTTTGTAAGCTTGCAAAGGAACTAACTCTGGGTTTTGTGGTACGCCACTACATGCGTGATCATTATGAATCTGGTACTGTTGTGGCTTTTAAGTACACGTCTTTCGTAATATGAATGTTTCGTGCATGTATGTTTATTTATAAAATATAACGGTAATTTTTTCAGATTACGTTTCAGAACTAATATTTCTTATGAATATTTTAATCATAAGAAAGTTTTTGTTCAACCGTTTAAACCGTTATTTAATTGAATTATAATTTAATAAAATATGTATTTAAAGAACTTCAAATTAAAATTTTGTTATTTAAATTAAAATAGATCTGTCTTGGCACTCACTCCTTCGTTGATTCACATTCATACATCGCCTCATACATATTCTATTATTCTGACTCTTGAGATGACCCAATTCAAGTGTTTGATATATCTACCTATCTAACAAACTTGAAGAGGCATCCATGATGCTAAGAACCACCGAAGATTAATTTAATTTTATAATAATTAGACTAGGAAACGAGATAGGTAAACCCTACGTCATCGAATACACGGATGAAACTACTTTTTAGTGATAATGGACACTTAGAAAACCTTAAAAAAGCAGGTCTGCCGGTGCGCCTCTTGCAGGAGCCGCGCTGCCATGGTCAGCGATTTTTTTCGAAAAAATTACGTCATCGAGTACACGAACGGGAATGGTTTCATATGATAAAGGTCAATTAGAAAATGACATAAAAGCAGGGCTGCCAACCGGCAGCCTGGCAAGTTCGCAGGCAGCCGGCGTCAAAGTGGGGTAAAAAATAGTCAATTTTACGTCATCGAGTACACGAATGAAACTAATAACTAACTACAGTCCAGATCATTCCGTTTAAGAATTTCTTGGTCTGCCGACCAGCAGCCTGGCAAATTTTTTTGTGCGATTTTTTAAATTTTTTTGTATTTTTTTTTAATTTTTCGTTTATCTTTATTATTA
Organism: Limnephilus lunatus; assembly: GCA_917563855.2. Lineage (NCBI taxonomy): Eukaryota > Metazoa > Arthropoda > Insecta > Trichoptera > Limnephilidae > Limnephilus > Limnephilus lunatus. Next base: position 6,568,627 of record OU830599.1, read on the forward strand.
TTTTTATTTCATTATATTTTTAAAAACTTAGATTGCCATATTTTGAAAATATAAGCGATAATGATAAAAAAAAATAATTTGAGAGTTCCGAGTTACCCATCCGTCAGGTGAGCCGTTCGACGCCAAACCACTTACGAAATCTGCCGCGGTGCCCCTCACCGCTGTCGCGTGTCAACATTATTGTACAAATTTATAATGTTAATAGTCCTTTTAAGATTGCCTAATAGTCTATAGTAGTTGAATGTTCGAAAAACCAACGCACCGTCGCTGTAAGGGCTGCGTTCGTCCGTAAAACGACGGAAATTTCCGAAACCCCGTCCGTTTCATATCGGTTTCGCTTGCCCTGCTGCACCGATTACATCGAATACAAGATCGAAACTAATGAAAAACTGTAGTCTAGATTATTTCATTCATGATTTCTTTGGTCTGTCGACCAGCAGCCTGGCAGTTTTTTGTATACGATTTTTTAAAGTTTTATATATATATATTTTTTTTTTAAATATTATTTTCAATATCTTTATTATTATTTTTATTTCAATATGGTTTTAAAAACTTAGAATACCAGATTTTAAATAAAATAAGTATTAATGATAAAAAAATAAATTTTAAATCTTGTAAGTGTACCCATCGGACGGGAGAGCCTTTCGACGCGAAACAGCTTACTGGAAACTCGCCGCGGAGCCCTTCGCCGCCATCGCATGCCCATATTTTTATACAAATTTATAATAATAATAGTCTTTTTAAGATTACCTAGTAGTTCATAGTGGTTAGAAGTTCAAACAACCACTGCACCATCGCCGTAAGTGCTGCGTTCGTCCGGAAAACGACGGAAATTTCCGAGCCCCGTCCGTTTCATATCGGTTTCGCTTGCCCTGCTACATAGATTACTCAATACAAAATCAAAACTAACGAAAAACTGTAGTCTAGATCATCCCATTCATGACTTCTTTTGTCTGCTAACCAGCAGACTGGTAGTTAGAATGCCAGATTTTAAATAAAATAAGTGGTAATGATAAAAAAAATACATTTTGAGTGTTCCTAGTGTACCCATCGGACGGGAGAGCCTTTCGACGCTAAACAACTTACTGGAAACTGGCCGCGGAGCCTTTCACCGCCATCAAAATTATAATAATAATAGTCTTTTTAAAATAACATAATAGAACCTAGTGGTTGGAAGTTCGAACAACGAAGTTCGAACCACACCGTCGCACTATTGGGCCAAATGGTGCATATCATCTCAAAACTCAATAACTTTTAAAATAATACGAATGTTGAGGTGATTTTTTAGAATATAAGTTAGAATGTGTATAGATTTGTAATTTATTAAGATTGTTAAAAATATTTCAAAAGATGTATTAATATCAACAAGTTAAAAATAAAAATGATTTTTTTTTAAATTACAAATTTATAATAATGTCTCATTTATTAACAAAACATTTATTAAACACAACAAAATATTAACGAATAAAACTAAACATTTTAAAGCGGATAAATTAAAAAAAAAATCTTACATAAGTTCACAATGAAACTGCACGCGATTCATTATTAGTCTATCATTAATATTCTGATTCTTTCTTAAAATTTAACAAGCTTCATCGAATAATTACAGAACTTTGCGTCCTTTGGTAAAACTTGTATGGATCTAAAATGTATGGATCAGAACTGTGCATGAGAGTGTGCATTACGTCTTCATTTGTTGATGATCGGAGCATTTTCTAGCATGGTGAAGGCGAACAAATTTACGAGTATAATCCTTGTTTCTTGCTTCTTGGGCATCCTCTGAAAGTTGTCCAAATGGTAACAAAAATAGTATTTTATGAATTACTCTCCATGGGTTAGTACCTTATGTACAGAAGCAGGTATATAGTACCATCCATACTTCTGTACATAATATTCAGCTGTTGCGCTTGCGTATTTTCCGAATTTTTTCGAGCCTCTAGCCATGGTATGTAAAATTATGAAAAATCTCTTGATTAGTTCCTCTTTCACACCACTTATATTTGCGATACATGAATAGTTAACGTGTTTCCGTCATCAGAATAGCCACTTCCTTGGCGGAGTTTGTCTATAATAAGCTTAAGTATGTCTCTGAAACTTTTTTAGACTTTCTTTCTTTTTTTTTCTTTTTAAGAGTTTTTCCTTCTTCATTACGAGCTGACAATTTTTTTTTAAATGTAAGCTATACAAAATATGTAAAATACATCCCATAAATCGGATCCAACAATGTAATGTTGAGGGCCCGAATCTGTAGAATTTTCGCCTGTCTTGTTTATTTCTAATAACTTCTAGATTATTCATTTCGGGTGGTTTTGTCAGACATATTGTGCATGCTGAAGAAGACGGGATATCTGTCAATACTTGTGTTACCTTCCCATCATTGTCAGAAATACTTCGAATTTAGTGGAGAGTTAAAAAGATCCTGTAGTTTTACAGTTGCTTTAAAATCGGTTACAGTTAATACCTTCAGAATAAAATTCTGTTTTCGCTTCTCATATTTTTTGTCATCTAGAACCTTTTTTAGAGTTGGTAATTATTCTTGGATAAATTTAAATACACGTATAGCTAAGGTTTCATATTTAGTAAAATTTAAATTATTAATTCCGTCGTTATCAAGCCAACTTACTAGATTATTCTTCAATTCAGGGGGCAAATTATTGATTTTTCAAATTTCAAATTAATGATTGGTATGTATTGTGAGTATAGATATATGTGAAAATAATAAAAAATGAAGTAATCAAAAGAATATCATTTAATTAATAAGGACATTATTGTGATAATTATAAGCCATTTTTTCTTTTTTAGATTTTTTACGCAGCGCTCACTATCAGCATTAAGCCAATTTCAGAAAAGGGGGCAAGTTGGGGCAAAATATTATTACTGATTCTTAAAGTTAACACTTAAGGAATATAAAAATCAAAGCATCTAACCTTCGGGAAGCTTCGGAAGAAACGAAAGGTTTAGTGAAAGTTTATAAATGTTTTAAATGTGAGGAATTTATTCGTTTAATTAAATTTAATAAGTAATTCCCATTTCTAAAAACCAAAAAATGCTAGTATATATAAAAAAGATAACATACTTATTTAATAAAATAAAAATATTTGCTTGACTAAACTTAGAACGCTTGATATGTGTGTTTAAAGTTTCATATAAATTGTCGCAATAAATCTGTATTTCTCAAAAGTTCAACTTTGACATGCCATTATAAATTAACGGAAAGGAATAAAAATTTGTTATAACAACATAAAAAAAAGAGTGGGGATCTGTCGTTAAGAATCCATGGTTGTTTTAAATCTACGGCGTAATTACCGAAAGCGAATTATGAGATGATATTCACCGTTTGGCCCCATAGTGCATCGCCGTAAGTGCTGCGTTCGTCCGGAAAACGACGGAAATTCCCGTGCCCCGTCCGTTTCATATCGGTTTTGCTTGCCATGCGACATCGATTACTCGAGTACAAGATCAAAACTAACGAAAAACTGTAGTCTAGATCATCCCATTCATGACTTCTTTGGTCTGCCGACCAGCAGCCTGGCAGTTTTTTGTGTATAATTTTTTTAAATTTAATTTTTTTTTTAATTAAAAAAAATATATTTTCAAATCTTTATTACTATTTTTATTTCAATATGGGTTTGAAAACTTAGAATGCCAGATTTTAAATAAAATAAGTGGTAATGATAAAAAAATAATTTGAGTGTTCCGAGTGTACCCATCGGACGGGTGAGCCTTTCGACGCGAAACAACTTACTGGAAATTGGCCGCGGAGCCTTTAACCGCCATCGCAAGCCCATATTATTATACAAATTTATAATTATAATAGTATTTTTAAAATTAACTAATAGAACATAGTGGTTGGAAGTTCGAACAACCACCACACCGTTGCCGTAAGAGCTGTGTTCGTCCGAAAAACGACGGAAATTTCCGAAACCCCGTCCATTTCATATCGGTTTCGCTTGCCCTGCTGCACCAATTACATCGAATGCAAGATCAAAACTAACGAAAAACAATATTCCTATATCGACGGTGCGTTGGTTTTTCGAACTTTCAACTACTATAGACTATTAGGAAATTTTAAAAGGACTATTAATATTACAATAATATTGACACGCGACAGCGGTGAGGGGCACCGCGGCAGGTTTCGTAAGTGGTTTGGCGTCGAACGGCTCACCTGACGGATGGGTACACTCGGAACTCTCAAATTATTTTTTTTTATCATTATCACTTATATTTTCAAAATATGGCAATCTAAGTTTTTAAATATATAATGAAATAAAAATTATAATAAAGATAAACGAAAAATTCTAAAAAATTCAAAAAAACTTTTGCCAGGCTGCTGGTCGGCAGACCAAGAAATTCTTAAACAGAATGATCTGGACTATAGTTATTCATTAGTTTGATTCGTGTACTCGATGACGTAAAATTTACTATTTTTTACCCCACTTTGACGCCTGCTGCCTGAGAACTTGCCAGGCTGCCGGTCGGCAGCCTTGCTTTTTTGTCATTTTCTAATCGACCTTTATTCCCGTTCGTGTACTCGATGACGTAATTTTTTCGAAAAAAAACGCTGACTATTTCCATGGCAGCGCGGCTCCTGCCGAGAGGCGCACCGGCAGACCAGCTTTTTTAAGGTTTTTTAAGTGTCCATTATCACTCAAAAGTAGTTTCATCCGTGTACTTGATGACGTAGGGTTTACCTATCTCGTCTCCTGGTCTAAATGTAGTTATGAAAAATAAATAAAAAGCTAATAAATATTTGTAATACATAAATAAATAAATTGTTTCTCCATGCGTGTCCTTCTCCAAGCGTCCCCGTTTCCGCCTTCATTCCCCTCCCCTTTTCCTCCTACCCGTTCCACTCCCGCGTCTCCTTTTCCCCCCGCGTTCCACGTCCACCTTCCGCATTCCCCTTCCACCTTTCCCGTCTCCCAACCTCCTGCGTCCCTCCGTCCCGTGAACGACCCCTCCTCCCCGCGTTTCCCTCACGCGTTCCACTTCAACTTCCCCCTTCCTACTTCCCCTCCCCCTCCCTCGTCCCCCATCCTGCATCCTCTCCCCTCCCCCTCCCTGCCGCTAAACTATATGAAATACACGCATTTTAAAATTTTAAAGCTTGTACTTCAGCGGGCTACCTATTGAAAAATTATTGTGCAAATTTCATAATGCCACGCACAACAACTGACCAAAGTTTCATCGCAATCGGATGATCGGATGATCGGAATTGCATAAGGCCATAGCTCACATTTATATATTCAAACCTTACCGGGCTTGCGCTCAACAATTAACCCAAGTTCCATTGCAATTTTTTTTTTTTTTTTTTTTTTTTTTTTTTTTTTTTTTTTTTTTTTTTTTTTATTATTAGGTTTGTCAACAGTGATTTACATCAAAGCTTTCACGATACAATTACACTGAACATGGTTGATGCTATCACTAATTAAAGACAAACACAACATTGATAACATAATACTTACATATATATACAATCATTCACACACACACACACCATACATTACAAAATTTTGAAACAAGTTTTTAGAACAATAATATTATAATATAAGTTTAAAGGTTTAGTTTATATAACAATATAAAAGGGAGCTTTAAATCTTGTTAATAGACGATTTGAAGTTGGCCAATGTTGACATTGTCAAATTAATTGAATGTTTTTTATAAGCCTCGTTAAAATTACGGCACATTCTTGATAAAGCTGAGTCATACCCCAGCTTAGTTCGATATTTTTTAATATTTAACGGAACATAATTTACAAGTCGTGAACCAATTCTAGGAACATTGAACCTGATTTGATGAAGTAGAAAAGGGCAGTTTATTAAACCATTAACAATTTTGAAAAGAAAATTTAAATCTGTATTTAGTCTTCTCTGTTCAAGGGTGCGTACATTGTAGAATTTTAGTCTATCGGTGTAGTGAGGAAGTGATCGAGCTCGCTTATCGGTATACGCTAGGTGGTACATAAAATGTTTTTGAACTCGCTCTATTCGCTGAATATGAACTTTGTAGGTTGGACTCCATACAGCACTTGCGTACTCCAACACGTTGCGGGTGAAGGAATTGTACAGCGTTATTTTTGATATAGGATTTTGAAAATGTTTACTATTTCGTTTGATAAATCCTAGCATTTTCAAGGATCTAGAAATGATGTTGTCGATATGAGGTGTGAAAGTAAGTTTTTTATCAAATAATACGCCTAGGTCCCGAATGGTTGCGACTTCCTGGAGTTTAGTACCGTCGATAAAATATTGAGTTGGAATAGGATTGTGTTTACGTGTAAAAGTTATGTGAACACATTTTAAAGAATTTAGAAACATTCTATTGTTGTTGCACCACTTTGAAACTCTGTTAATATCATTTTGGAGAAGTATTGAGTCTAGTGATGTATGAATAATTTTGAATATCTTACAATCATCAGCAAACAACAAAATTTCAGAATCCAAAATAACATTGCACAAGTCATTTATAAAAACAAGAAATAAGATTGGGCCTAAATGGGACCCTTGCGGCACTCCAGATGGCACTTCTAATCCTCTTGACTCATAGCCATCAAATACTACTCTTTGTATGCGGTCAGTTAGATAGGAGTAAAACCAGTTTAGCAAGGTACCATGAACACCCATTTGTTTGAGTTTACGAATTAATAATCTGTGATTTACTTTATCGAAGGCCTTACTAAAATCTGTGTAGATTGTGTCTATCTGTTGACCTCTATCGACAGCTTCGGTTAAGGTATTGACATAGCAAAGTAAATTAGAGGATGTTGATTTCTGGGAGAGAAAACCATGCTGTTTTGGAGTTATAAGATTTTTGAGATGATAATTTAGATATGGACAAATTAATTTTTCGAAAATTTTTGCAAACGAACAGAGAATAGAGATGGGTCTATAGTTTGTGACTTCGTGAAGGTCTCCGCTTTTAGGTATTGGTACAATATTAGCCTGTTTCCATCTTGTTGGGAAAATGGATGAAGACAATGATTTTCTGTAAATGATAGTCAGAGGGAGTGCGAGACTGTGTGCACATTTTTTTATTAGGAGTGGTGGAATTTTGTCAGGGCCAGGGCCTTTGCTCTGGTCAAGGTTTAGCATTTCTCTTTTTACATCGTGTACACTAATGTTTACTGTGTGCAGACAGCTGTTCGAATGGTCTATTGATTCAGATTGAGGTTGAGTCTCTTCGTTGCTTCTAATGTCATCTTTCTCATACACTGATGAAAAATGTTGAGCAAATAGTTCGCTGCTTTCCTCGCCGTTTGACGACTTTTTTTCTCCAAACGTCATGTTTTGGGGGATAGTACTTATGTTTTGTTTCTTGTGTTTGACAAATCTCCAAAAAGCTTTAACGTTATTATGATTAACCAGACACGATTCGATTTGTTCAATGTGTTTAAAGTAGCAATTACTAATGAGTTTGGAACAACGAGTGCGTAAGAGTTCGTAAGAGTTTTTATCACGTGGATTCTTATATTTTTTATAGAGAATTCGAAATTTATTTTTTTCTTTTAGTAATTTAACTAAGTCTGGTGAGTACCAGATGGGATGCTGCCTGTTACGATTTACAAATTTTGTTACGCATTTCTCAATTATACGATACATATGAGTGTAAAATAAAGAAACCATATCGTCTACCGGCATGAAATCAGGTAAAAGTAGTGCCCAATCCAGTTCTTGTAATTCCTGATTGAATTGAACGTAATCATTCTTATTAAAATCATATTTAAGTAAGTTTTTATTCTTTAACATTTTTGTTAATTTGAAATCAAAACTATATTCAATCTCTAAAGGTGGATGGTGTTTATCAATGCGACTTAGGATTTCGGTACTTTGCCTGACTTGTATTGTTTGTGAATTGGATAGAACGAGATCTAAGATTCTACAGTTACTATTTGTAATGCCATTGAATTGATTGAGATTATTAAGGGCAAGAAAGTTTACAAGATGGTTACCAATGTCAGTATTATAATTTTCTGGAGATAGGGAATGAGTCTGGTTGGGTTCATTGTGGGTCCAACCAATGCTTCCCAGGTTGAAATCTCCTAAAATTAACGTATTTGATTCACCAACTGCTTCCATAGCATTGCCAATTTTTTTAAAAAGATATTCAAAATTGTCAACAAGCAACGGGGGAGGTATATAAATAGCACATATGTAAAGACATCTCGTTAGTTTGTTCTGGCTGAATTTGATGGTCACCCATAAGTCTTCCAAGGTACTTTCCCAATGCTTACAGCGGTTAGTTTGATATTCTCTTAAAACGGCTATTAATACACCCCCTCCGTCACTTTTGTGGTTACAATCGGTTAAATGGTTTAGGAACGCATACGGGATAAATCAAGAAACATTCATTTTTATACATTAAGAGAGAATAACCAGACAAAACCGGAAATATGTCATTTTTAAATCAATTTTTCGACCTCTTTTCCATAAAAAAATATAAATTGATTTCGAAAGACTGTTTTTTTTATCTACTAAAGTTTTTGTTTTTTTTAGTACAATATAGTATTTATTAAATTTGAAACAAAATTTTGTATTTAACATTACACATTTCAAATCATATAATCATGCAGTAAAATAAATCAAAAAAATTATCTGGAAAAGCTATGTTTCAGAATTTTAATTTTAGTTTAAAAAAATCATTAAAAAAAAGATCTGCACACGTGTTTTGTGACGAAAATTCTTCAGTCTATTTACTTACGGTCTTACAAACTAATATATTTAAGATTTTTGTTTACATTCTTATTTTGCATAGACATTATTGAAAATTATAAATACTTATGATCAAAAAATAATTACAAAAACTACATAATTTTATCATCACGCCTTTCAACATTTTTGAATGTAGGTATGAATTAAAGCAAATTTGGAATGAACTACAGTCGATATTGAGTTTTTAATTAAAAAAAACTGGAATGGAGAATAATTAATCTTTCTCATTGGTACCGCCCTGTACGATGGTAAGAACATCTTTCGGCGAAATATGAATTCTCAGCAGCTGGCTGGTTAATGGCCCTTAAGATATAACAGTTTTATAACAAAAGTATTAATTACCTGTGTATTATGAATTATGATAAAGGTCGCGTATAACTGTGAATGATAAATTATCATAACATTATAATATAATCTTCTACCTGGACATGAATACGTTTCGTAGCTCGTTCAAGGTGTGTTTTTTCGAGGACGCCATCTTCAGTTTGCATGTTTTTTTGGCAAATTGAATGATTGCATGCGATAACCCAGCTTTGTTAATGGCACGAGTATGTGAGCTGTTTTGGTTCAAGGCAGACTTAATCTACAAATATTTGTTTTGGAACTCCAGAAATTAAATTTATTTATAAAATAGAGACATCGATCGTCCAGTTGATTAGTCAGATATCTCCGAAAAATTGAAATTTCAGTTGAATTAGTGACTTGAAATTCGGTTGAAATGGAAATGCGTCTCAATTCAGTTCTACACAAATACTCGGTTCTAATTTCTAATATAATGCTGTAAATTCGCACCTGGGCGCGAGCCTTCCATAGCGCGTAGCTGACAAGGTGCCTGACAAGTTTCAGCGACCAGAGACATCAAGCTAACGATAAAACAATTTTATTTTGTGAAATCATTAATCTTCAAACCACTTTAAAAAACAAGGAAAAGAAAAGAAAGTGACATCTAGCGACTTTCTAGTTTCATTTCCACCGCGTGTGAATTACACACTCTGATTTTTTTAACTGTATTAAGTACATTTATTTTCAATTTTCGTAATATACTGAAATGCAACTAGTAGCCAATTTCAGAGAAATGTATGTATGTGTACGTGAGTGCCACCTAAAGTTGATAGAATACATTTTCATCGATAACTTGTCCATCTGCCGAGTTTCAGCTCGATTGAATGACGGGAAGTGGGCTGAATTTTCGCTTCCAAGATTTGGATTCATTCATTCAAGAAAACAAAATGGAAATACATGCTCTAGTTACATGCCGATGAATAATTTATATTGTAAAAAAATACACAAACGAAACTTTGCTTGTCAATGATGACGATAGTTCACAATAAGTGATCCAATTATTGTTTCATCTCTACATATTATAAATTAAAGTCCTCCGCTGCGTCTTTCTGTTCGCAATAAACTCAAAACTGCTGAACGGATTTTCATGCTGCTTTCACCAATAGATAGAGTGGTTCATGAGGAAAGTTTAGGTATATAAAATTTGTTAAGGTTTTGTGTAAATTGGTTGAAATATATAATAATATATAAAGGAGAATGTTTGTATGTGGTGGACGAGCGGGTTGTGTGGATTTTATTTGTATGCAAAGGAAGGTCACTGTCTACATTTGATTTCTAAAACTCTGTGTAAAGCCCGGGCATCGCCGGGTACTTCAGCTAGTAGAAAATATTTAATTTTTCAACTTCCTCGTGTAATGTAAATTGCCTACTCGCCAGGAGCTCATTTCAGGGGAAATTTCTGTAAGCATTTTCGTTATTTGTTTTTGTGGTGTTATGCCGTGTTGCGCTACCTCCTTTTTTAGCCAACGTTTCGGACAGCATTGTGGTGTCCATCATCAGGGCAGATCCGACAGATATCCGGATCTGCCCTGACGAAAATGCTCTTGGCCGCGAAAATCTAAAAACGTATCTTCTGTAAGCATGTTTCTTCATTATTTCTACTTCTGGGCTTTAGGATTTTTGTTTGTAGCCCACTGTTAATTTTATTTATTTAACAACTTTGCAAAACGCTGCCATATTTCTGTATGACCTCTGCCTACGGATCAGTTTATAATACTTGTGTTTGTTTGCTACCATCAGGAGCAACTCTCCCTTCTGACGACAACGACCTCTGCGCCCCCGGAACGCCTGAAGGCCCTGCTGTCGGCAGCCTACTCGCTGTCCAGTCCCGAGCTGGTAGCGCAGGCAGGAAGCCTGAGGTTGCCCGACTTCCCGCTGGACTCGCTGCCCAGAGCGGCACAAATAATGGTGAGTCACTTCAAATAATGTACACTTATGTTTTGTATCGTTTAAGAATAGATTTTCCATTTAATTCACGATTAATTCGTTAAAAATAATATGTATTATATTTTCCGCACGTTCCAAAGTGGAAGATACTCTTAGTATCACTCTGGTATAAGACCATTTTTCAGAATTGAAACGTTGCTTGGAAAGGCTTTAGCCGTGTTTGATGACCAGATCTGAAAAGCCTGGTACTTCCCTACTTTCATCTTACCCGTCTCCTTCGCTTCCCACTACCCACTACCTTCAGCCTCACAACATACCCCAATTGGGGATTCAATAGACTCACTGGCTCCAGACGGGAGCAGCTGGGACTTTTGTGAGGAATTGATGTAAAAAATAGAATAAAAAAATGAACAATCATTTTCAATGTAATTACATTTATGAGCGCTTTGATATAAATCACTGTTGACAAACCTTAAAATAAACGAGTGTGCTTTAGACCACACGACTGAAGTAAAACTTCACTAACTTATAAAAGAACATATGGCATTGGGGTGACATATGACCATGAGGTGACCTATGACCCTGGGGTGACCTACGACCTTGGGGTGATCTACATCCTTGAGGTGACCTACGACCTTGGGGTGACCTACGACCTTTGGTTAGTATGTACGCCTTACCTTAGTTGTACAGTATGTACGCCTCGCCCAATCACCTTTCGCATCGATTACCGTTCACATCACACTTTTCGTAACGTATTCACCAGCTTACCCCCCTAGTTGAGCGTGCGTGAAGAAGTTTTACTTTTAAAAAAAATTTCAAAAAGATTTGGAAATGTCAACACCCCGGGCTCTTTATTTAAAAAACTGCATGTTATGGACTCTGAATCTCCTTGACTTGAGAACAAAACATTTACCAATTTGAAATGTAATGGCGAGCAATACTTACTTTAGTGAATCGGATTTTTATAGTTGATTATTTAAACCCGAGCATGAAACCTGAGCCCTTTGTAAAATAAATTATAATAGAAGACAATCAAAATGCATTGAAACTTTTTCGATCAAATCTGCCAGAAAATGCGTGCATATATTTTTATTGAATCGTGTTCGGAAATAGAAAAAAGGAGATAGCATCCAATAGTAGTCCATTACAGGCATCGCTGATAGATCCGTTACAACCTCTCTTTTTTTCATGGGCGACGTTTTAAGAAAGAAAGAAAGTTTAGAACGGAGTTCTCGTTGGCCGGGCGGTATTAATGGATTCTAGACGAAATTGTCTGCTGAAAATAGCACCACGGTTTGCATGGTGTATTTTTCTGAAATTGGTTTGTCGATTGGGCAATCTAGAATGGTGAAACCAAATTGTATTTACCGAAAGTTCTTTCTGAAACGTGTGTTAGACAGTTATATTTGTAGGGAAAATTGTTTATTCTTTTAAAATGTAGCTGTCATTTGATCCAGGGGATTTCAATATCTTTGCATAAGTAAAGTAGTAAAACTATTGTTAAAAAAAACGAGTGTGCTTTAGACCACACGACTGAAGTAAAACTTCATTAACTTGGGCTGTCCATTAACAATATAACAATAACAGGAATAAAAATATCCCCATCCCCTCAACATCCCCATCCCCTCAACATCCCCATCAACTCAACTCAACTCAACTCTTTGAAATAAAACAATCACTTTGTTTGTAACCACGAATTTTAATGATTTAATTTTTACTACCGACCGGTTTAGCTTATCACAAGCATCTTCAGGGTACATAAATTAAACTGAGTAAACTCAGGGTAAGCTATGAGTTGTTTTGAGTTGTTATGAGTTGTTATGAGTTGTTATGAGTTGTTATGAGTTTTTATGAGTTGTTATGAGTTTTTATGAGTTGTTTTGAGTTGTTATGAGTTTTTATGAGTTGTTATGAGTCGTTATGAGTTGTTATGAGTTGTTATGAGTTGTTATGAGTTGTTTTGAGTTGTTATGAGTTGTTATGATTTGTTGTGAGTTGTTATGAGTTGTTATGAGTTGATTTGAGTTGAGTTGAGTTGAGTTGAGTTGAGTTGATGGATATGTTGAGGGGATGGGGATATTTTTATTCCTGTTATAGTTATATTGTTAATGGACGGCATAAGTCGTGTGGTCTAAAGCACACTCGTTTTTTTTAACGTACAACGCTTTTAAACAATTGTAATACGTTGTACAACTAAAGTTAGCGGTGAGCAATAGATTTTGTTTTCTAGGCGATTAATTAATAACTTAGGGAGGTATTCATTTAGAAACATCTTATATATTTGTAACACGTTCTTCAAATGAACCCGGCGGTAAGGTCGAATCTCCTGGCCGCTACGGTGAATTCGACCGTACATCCGTCCAATACCCCGTACCGCGGAAGCATATTTGTTTACACACTTTCTTCACTTACGTCGTTAAGATTCCCACATTATTTTTCTTCTTCTTCTTTTCTTTGATAGGGCAAATTCGACAGTAGGTCCGTCCAATACACGGGTCGCCAGTCGCAATTTGTATACACGGCTTCTTTACTTACGTCGCGACGACGCGTCGTTAAGATTCTGAATATATTTTAGAGTATAGTGTCGTCTGTTATAAATAGATGGCGTTGGTTATAAAGGTTGGGTAATGGCGTGGCGTTGTGTTTCGTTAACCACAGCAACGTGTTGCTGGGTCTGCTAGTTATTTCAATTTAGATTAGCTTTTACCCACGGCTTCGCTCGCATAGTATTAGTGGGAAATTACTGGCATAATTATTGGCATAATTGTTATTATTCTTGCTATTTTGTCTAATAGAAAATAATTATTGTTTAATAGAAAATTTCAAAATTTGAGAATGACATTTCGCAAATAAAAATTATATTTTAGAAAATATTTAAGTTATAGAAATAAAATTTTATTTGAAGTACCTACTCCCTTTATTAGTATTTTATTCATATTTGAATCCAGAGTAACCTAAAAAAATAAGAAAATGACAGTCCACTTCAAACGCTATGCTTTATAGCAACGTTATGCTTTTTGTTCGGAGAATAAACATTTTTAGAGATATGTAGATATTAACTACGACGCCAAAAAAGTACTCTTTTTAATCACAACAAAGCACTCTTTTTAAGCCTAAAATTAAAAAAAAAAAACATTGTTTCCAAGGTAACAATTTGTTTGACGTTTGCAATAACTCGATTTTGTTAGGGACAGAAAACGTATGATACATAATTTCATAACGCCACAGCTCATTCATAACGCCAGAGCTTACCAATATATAAAGCCGTTGTTACTCGCAAATAATGTAGCTTTCGATTAGTGAATGAATTTTTAAATTCCATTCCATATTTATTGCGTGAAAGAGTAAGGACCATCCAACCATCCATACAAACTTTCGCATTTATAATATTATTATATATAGTAAGATGCATTAAAAAATGTTCAATCTGAAATTAAATTAACGAAATTATTATTCAATTTTAAATTTTTGGTCTCATACTCCTTTATTATAAATTTTATTATTTCTAATTTTCTATTGTGCTGTTTAATCAGAGGTAAAGTCACAAGGAGGAAATCCAAAATTGGTTTTATTCTGGCTATACAATCATGTACAAACTGGAAAAATGTAAACTGTAGATTTCCCGAAAATAAATAAATAATGTACTATCGAATTCCCGGCATGCGTTGCAATGCCACTTAATAAAGAAAAAAAATCTCAAAAAACATTCATATTTGAATAGTATTTATTTAGGTGATCATTCTAGTTAAAAAAGTGAAAATGTAATTTTCCTTTTTCTGGAATAAAAAATTAACTATTATTTTTGGGAACAGAAGACCTCGTGCCAAAAAAAAAAATTCTAATTTTATCTTATTCTAAATCAAAATCAAAATTTCCTCTGAAATCATGCAAGGTTTATACTTAAATACGTACCTACCTGTTTAATTAATGAACACGAAGATTTCATATTTCAAAACAGAATCTTTTCTGGTCCATTGAAATGGCCACCATCTTGATACCGGAACCGAAACGTAACAATCAAATATATGGATGAAATGGCAAATGGACGAGTTATAACAGAACTTCGCTAAACTCAATTAGTAAAAATAAATATATTGGAATTTTTTTAATGGTGCGAGCCTTTTCAAAATAATCTCAACTAACCCCTCAGGTTAGTTTGTTTGCTTTTTAACTGGTCGCATAGAAATCGTTGTGTCTCCCTTACTGCCGTAGTGAGAAATATGATCTAAACGGTATTGGAAAGAGAAAACACCAAGCTATATATTCAGATCTAAAAGTTAACCAAGTTTCGACCGCATTTTAAATAAATAAAGGAAACAAATAATAAAAACATACACATTTTTAGGTTTTTATTGTAAATTATAGCGGGCCACAAAGTTAATGCATTTTTCGGATATGAAATAAATGAAACTTTGGGAATTCTTAAAAAAATATTTTTACTTAAAACGACAAAAAAGTGAGGGGATGGTAACGTTTGTCTAATAAAGTATTTGTGTTTTTTTTTCGTTACCAGCAATTTTAGTTAGAGAAAACGTATAGTGAGCCATTATAAAAACTTTTTAAATTTTGTGTTAAAAGCTATTATATTATTTAAAAAATTACATGGTTATTTCTAATAATACAATTTGAAAGCGTATTTCATCACACAGTTTTTAGTTTTCGGATACGTTCACAAATATTCCATTTATTTGAATTTTAATGCAAAGCGGAAATATTCTGACCTACTGACAATATATGGTCGAGGCCTGAAGGCTTAAGGTTGATTTTTTTTTAGTATCGCACAAGAGTCCCAACTGCTTCCGTCTGAAGCCAGTGAGACTATGGCATACCCAATTGGGGTATGTTGTGAGGCTGAAGGTAGTGGGGATGGGAATGAGATAGCGAAGAGGAAGGTGGGGAAGTACCTGGCTATTCAGATCTGGTCACCAAACACGGCTAATGCCATTTCAAGCAACGTTTCAATTCTAAATGGTGGTCTTACACCAGGGCGATACTGAGAGTATCTTTCACTCTGGAACGTGCCGCAAATATACTATATATTATTTTAAATGAATAAATTGTGAAATAACACAAATTAATCAAATAAAATTTATTTGCCATGCCGGGATTCGATCCCGCGACCTACGGTGTGCGAGTCAAGAGCCTTACCGCTGGACTACGCCGGCTGTCCCGCCTAATAAAATAAAAGTTCTTTGCTAAAGCTTGTGTATTCGTTTTATATTTTACTTTTCGAAGACATCAAGGTTGTGCAACCTTGGTATAAAGAGTTAACATTCTTAAGCGCCCTCCTACGGAGAACGTTTAAAAGTATGTTCATTTTTTTCATCTTTTCTTTTTGAACCCCCTCTGATATATAAATTTCCCTCGGCTCTCCCTGGGGTTCCCCTTTCGTATAGTTTGAAGGCCGCAATTCATATTCTTGTTGATTTCCAAACTTTTCCGATTAGCATGAAGTATAAAGCAAAATTTCCTGAAAAATGATTCCCTTACAAAAACTCGCCCCTTTTTTGAATGACCAATTAATCTGATTGCATTTGCCCTCGCTCAGAACTAAATCGTCATCAATTCAATATTGTTGTTGTTGTATTCAGATATTTCCGTATTTTATGATTTTAGATATTTTTATATTAACCGTTTTATTCCATTGCTAATAAACTTGTTTTAAATTTTACAAAACTGATAGACATTCATTTTTGTATGGTAAACGCTTGTTATTACTTAGTTGTAAGTTATTTCATTTTTTTACGCGTTAAATAAATTATGTTGTAAGGGGGCATCCATTAATTACGTGAGCAGTTTTTCTTCCAATCTAGACCCCCCCCCCTCCCCCTCGGTGAGATAAATTAGGGCCAATTCGTATATTTTTTCAAGGAACGTGAGATTTTGCTGGACCCCCCCCCCCCTGTTTATGCACACGTAATTAATGGATGCCCCCTAAAGCGCCCTTGAGGTGGTTTTCCCACAAAATCGACGCCATAGAAATAATCCATTCAATATTATTAGGAAAATATAAATAAGGATTGCATAAACTTTACTTTAGTAAGAAATATCTGGTGCTCAGTTTTCGACATGTTTTTTTTTCTGCATGGGATTGGAAGAAGCTCCTTGGAATGTCGTAGTAAACAGGAGTAAGGAGTTATAATAAAATGGTGGTTGGATTGCTTAAATATTTTAAAATAAGAATTTTTCAAAAAGGTAACTAAAATAATTCGGGAGGCGGATAGACATCGATTTCAAATTTAATCGAAATATTACTACCACTGTTTTTTTTTTCATTATATACACAGAGGCCCTGAGGAAATTAGGGCCTATGTCATCTTTGGGGTTACTGTGAAGGGAGTCATTTTTAAGAAAGGAAGGAGAGGAAGTTCTAGGAAGTAAAAGGGTACAGTCAAAACAGGACTTACGCCTAGTCACTTAAGGCGATCGATGCACCACGTCGTGTAAAATTCGGCATCAGGCCGCCAACATTAACGCTCCTTATGTATATGGCGGTAAGGTTTAAATTCCCGTTAAACACCAGCAGTATATTTTGATGTATTCAAGAAAAAAACATTGCCAAAAAGCGTGTTTTATTTTATTTTGCGAAGTTCAGGCACAAATGATTTCTAAAGAATAAAATTTTCCGCATTATATAATAAAACTATAACCGGAAAGGGGTTCTTA
Organism: Limnephilus lunatus; assembly: GCA_917563855.2. Classification (NCBI taxonomy): domain Eukaryota; kingdom Metazoa; phylum Arthropoda; class Insecta; order Trichoptera; family Limnephilidae; genus Limnephilus; species Limnephilus lunatus. The sequence goes on from OU830599.1 coordinate 6,586,230, forward strand.
ATAGGCCACTTGCATGGATTTAATAACGACTTAGTAAAATCGTGTGGATAGATTTTATTACTAAGATTACGAAAACGTTAGTAAAATTTTTTAGAAATGTATAGTTTTTTTTTAATTTTTAAATAAATAAATCCATTATTTGAGCTCGTGACGTCACTATATGATAATGTCCCGTCTCCGATTATGTTCTATTAATTTTGAAAAATTCCACACTGATTTATTTTTTTTATATGGCAACACCTTGATTTCCAGCGAATTTTTGAATTTGACGTTTAACGTTCACTAGATTTATTGTTTGTTCTCTTGATTTATTGTTTGGTTTGATGATTTGATAAAGATGGCGGTGTTTTTACATATGTTACGAAAAGAACCCCGTACAATTTATTTACATTCGTGTGGAAAACGTTCTTTGTTTTCAAGTGATTTTCGGCTATGTAATTATCGTTTTTTCACACCCATAAAATTATGTCCCGTCTTTCCGGTTTATAAAAAATGGTCTGGTTTTTCGGATTGGAATTTTCAAAAAATCGCCAGGGTGTCAAAAATACGATTAAAAAAAATACAGAATGTCTTAGAATATTTGTATAAACCTGAATTTTTTTTTAAAATTGATGCAAGTGGCCTATTAGGAGATGTTGAACTTTAAAGCAGGCCTCATACTTTTTTTTCTGGGCTTATAAAGACTAATAAAAAAAACTCGATTATTTCAAAGGCAAATATTTTTATTTTTTATTTTTTTTTTTTTTATATTTATTACAGAAGATACATTATTTATACAGCAAAAATAACATATAAAATATAATATTTATATTTAAAAATAATCTTTTTTTGATACAAATAAACTATATAATAAATTTTCACTGATTTTTTTATTTTTTTTGTATGATATTTCTCTTCTATAGAAGCAGACGCTTGTGATTAGAAGAGGGACGAGTATCGGGATGAAAAAATATTTAAAATATATTAACAAAATATATTTTGAATCTTTTGATTTAATTGTGGTAGATACTTTAAAAAAAAACAAATTTACCAGTTATATGAGTTATGATGATAAATTTTATCAATTTTTTATTTTTACTTTAAATTGCTCTTTAATTGCTTTTAGTAGGCATTTATCGTCTTCGATTGTTCTTATTTTTTCAGGTAGGCTATTGAAGTATTTTTTTCCTAGATATGTGTAATGATGTTGTGCAAATGAGGTGTTACATTTTTGTGTTGGAAATATATGCTTTTGACGAGTACGACTTTCAGTTAAAAAGCTATGATTTTGTTTTTCTTTTATTATTTGGATTATTATATTTTTTCGAACTAGATCATTAAATTTTAATACTTTAAATTCTTCAAAAATAAGGTGAGTTGGATAATCTCTTCGTTTTTTCAATGTAGTTTTTATAATTAGACGTTGCACAATTTCAACAGGGAGTAGATGTATGCAGCTCCCCAGCTTACTACAGAGTATTCTATTTGCAATATGTAATTAAACCATTGAACCTAATTTTCAAACGAAAAACACATGATTTTGAATGACTTAATAGTGCATCGCCAAATATATAAAAATAAACTAGCTGATCCGGCGAACTTTAATACCGCCTTAGAATCAATAACCGTTGTGTTAACTTATTAGCTGAATTAAATTCTGTTTTTTTGTTAAGTTAAAAATTACACACTGATACGCAACTGTCCGTGTTTTGTTTTTGTCAATATCAGAGTTTGCGTTTTGTGTGGATTTATAATTTTTGTGATCTTCTTACTTTTCCATTTACTTACGGGAATTGGGTTTCATTTTCTTTATACGTGTGATGAAGATTTATTATGATTATTGTATTTTTTCTTTGGAGGGGTGCAGACTTGCAGACATACGTTCACCGTTTGTCCTATTTTTGACTGTTGACATTTGGTGTGTAAGAAAGAGAGTTAGCATTATATGTTTTAAAACCAAAGCAAAACAATCAGCGCATTGAAATTTGACGTTTTTATTTTTTTTGAATTCACTCACTTCTCAATATTATACTTATCAGAATATTCCTGCAGCTCTTTCAAAATATGATAAATCATTCCTTACAAAATGTGTGAGGAAAAAAAATTTCTTGGTAATTTTTTTTTCGTGAATTTTTTCGTTGTTTTAATAGCTATTCTGCCCTTCAGGGCGGAGACAAATCCAACAAATCATAAAAGTCGGTCCAGCCGTTCTCGAGTTATAAATAGTGTAACTAACCCGACTTTATTTTTTATACATATTCAGATAAAGTATCCACCTTCCTCTTACATCCTTGCACGGCGTCATCGCGTGCCATTGTCGAAGATTGAAAAAAGTTTCCGAATTCTTTTTACCGGCGGCGTTTTTTGACTTAGGCAAAATTATTATGTTCATTGTTCATTGAACGATCGTGTTTTTAACCGACAAACTTTCACGCTCGCCCGAAATAATAACAATTATTTCAACTTTGCAGATTATTTGTCAAGTTCGTTAAATAATTTCTTTTATTTTGCATGTTTTAAAAGCAAGTAGATACCTTCTTTGGTAATTTCTCAAATTTGTTATTACGTCTAAACGAGACATGCAATAAATTAGAAATTGTTGATTTATTAATTATTCTGTACTTAGTTTCAAACAAAGTATAAAAATAATAGGTTTGGAAACAAATAATATTGTTTCCCGTTTCGGAAAATCATAAATTTCGTTTAAATGAGATAAAAAGACACGCAATATGACGTTATTAATTTATTAGAAAACAAAAATTCGCAGAGCTCTCTTAAAAGTAGCGTTGGTAGCTAACTTCTTTCATTTTGACATTTCAATGACAACTTCATGATTTGCGACTTTGTTCTAAACGCGCCATTAGAAGTAGTTAAAAAAATCTGTATTGCGTTAAACTTAAATAAATAATAGGTACTACTTAATCATTTTTATGGCGTCGTTTTAGTAAAACAAAATGCTACAACGTGATTTTAATGACCTAAAGACACTTCAGGGGGTATTCTAATATAGAAGCCCGAATTTCGGGCGTTTTTTGACGGTCTATAAAAAATCATATTTAAAGTGTATATTTTTTTTTATAATATATCGAGCCATGATCGCCAAAAGATCGTAACCGACAAAAACAAAATTTTACAGGAGACTTTTTCTTCTCATTTTTTAAGTAATGTACTTATGGTACCCAAATTTACGGAGAATGTTTGATTTGTTGATACCGTTCGCCCTACATTATGGAAATAGTTAAATTTGCGCTGCTTTGGGATAAATGGCGGTTACGATGTTTTGCCCCGCTATTACGCAATGCATCTGTCGTTTACGATGTTTTGCACATCAAACAAAACGGACCTACTTTTAAAAATAATTAAATGTTTTTTTGTATTATTAATTGATAGGTTTTGTTTACAATAAAACGATGGAAAATATTATACGCACATTATTTATTATTATTCGACCTTCGACACAAACGCAAAAAAAGGCGGTAGATATAAAACAATAAATCCAATTTTATAGAGCAAAATCTTTCATCGAAAACTTTGTATTTTAATTATTATAAACGAAAACATCAGTAACGATTACAATAGATTATAATAAAACAAATAAAAAACTTTATTCCACTTAATTTTATTTGACCGTAACCGGTTTCAGCTCGTCAGAGCCATCTTCAGACTGGTACAAATAATTCTTAGCCTACGGTTTATATACATAACATATGGGGGAGGGAGAGAGGGGTAGTCTACAAGGATTTTAATGAATTATTTTGTTACTGAGTCGTTTTAGACTGTCGAATTTCTAAGTATTTTGGTAATTCCAGTGGGCTAATTACTTTGGGTTTGTAGCTCACTTCAATATCTATTGATTAGGGAAAAACCTTACAAGTAATTTGAATTATTAATGGACTAATTTTATTGTCAAATCATTATTATACATATCTATGATCAATGGGATTTTTTAATTGCTTTTTGAAGGGATGCATGTTTACATTGGAGTGGGAATGGTCAAACCTAAATACATATTTTAATTTCAAAATTATTATGAAAATTATACCGGATAAAAACCTGGTGTTTCAGTAAATGATTCTAATAGCTTATTAATTACAAAGTTACTTTTTGAAGGGATGCATGTTTACATTAGGTTAGGAATGGTTTAAACTAAATACATATTTTAAATTTCGAAATTATTATAAAAATTACAATGGATACAAAAGCGGAGACTTAGCAAATGATTCTAATTGTTTATTCATTACAAAGTTAGGGTCTATTTTTTTAGTTAAGCGAGTAATTTCTAAAGATTCTAGTCTATCTAGTTTATGACCTTTATTGCAAGTATGAAGAACTTTAACATCTCTGTCTTTATCAAACGAGTGTTTATTTTCTAATAAATGTGATGCTACATTCGACAATTCTCCTTTGTCATTCACCCAGTTAGTAAAGTGTTCTTTAATTCGGGTTTTGAATGATCTCCCTGTTTGACCAACGTAATACGATGGGCAGTCAGCGCAGTTTACTTGGTAAACGCCTGAGTTTTCAAGTTTTTCTCTCTTATCTTTATTATTGATTAAAATTCTCCCTAGAGAATTCACATTATAAAAAGCTGTTTTGCATTTATCATTATTAGTTAATCTGGATATTTTTGTTGATATTTCGCCAATATAAGGGATTTTAACCCATTGTTTAGTGATATCTTTTTCATTTTTAAGGCCTTGTGAAATAATTGTTATTGTAAGTTTTTTGTCCTTTTTCTTTAATAAGTTATCAATAGTTTCGCTTTTGTATCCATTGTTCTTTGCTATGGTTTTTATTATATTTAATTCATTATTATAATTTATATAATTCAAAGGCACATGTAAAAGTCTGTGAATGAGAGAATAGAATACTGATAATTTATGTGAAATATGGTGTCTAGATGTATTGTGTATGATATTATCACTATATGTTGGTTTTCTATAGATTGAAAATTCTAATTTTTTATTAATGATTTCAATACCTATGTCGAGAAAGTTAATCTTATTTCCCCCCATTTCCATTGTAAACTGGATCGATTTGTTAATTTTATTAATTTCTTTTAGAAAAATATCTAATTGTCTGTTTGTGCCTGTCCAGATGATTAGAACGTCATCTACATATCTCCGATAGAAGGCAACTTTTTTAAACGATTTTAATTTTTCGATGGATTCTTCGATATAATCCATGAAGAACTCAGCTAACACCGGCGAAATCGGGCTGCCCATAGCTAACCCACTAGATTGGATGTAATAGTTATTGAATCTAAAGAAATTTTGTTCTATGCATGTATTTAGTACTCTTGTTATTTCTTTACGTTTAATTAAATTAAACGTAAAGAATACCTATGCACTACTAAAATAATTAAAAACGCAACGACTGAGGGGACTTTTCTAGCGAAGCACATGCCGTAAAATCAATAAAAAATAAAATCAAACAAAACAATCTGATTATCTCTAAAGCAGATAAAGGAAATAGTACAGTTATCTTAAATAAATCCGATTATTTAGAAAAAGTCCAAGATGTGCTGGACACCAGTAATGTAACCTTATTGAAAAAGGACCCCACCCCTACATTTGCAGCAGACGTAAACACAATCCTAAATTCGTGCCAAACCTTGATTAAAAATAAATACCATAAAAATAGCCTTTCTGTTATGAACCCCCAATGTCCACGTCTATATGGACAGCCAAAAGTACATAAAAATAATATGCCAGTACGACCAGTAGTGTCATATAACTCAGCTCCTGCCTATAAATTAGCAAAATTTGGAAATAATATCATAAAAAATACTCTTAATTTTAAACCTAAATACGGAATAATAAATTCCCTACAACTTATAGACCTCATTAAAGACATCACAGTACCTAATAATGCTACCCTAGTTTCATTTGATGTTGTTAGTTTGTTCTCAAATATACCAACAAACGAATTAAAAATAATTATTAATAATTACAGGGAAAAAAAAATAAACATAATTTAATTAAACGTAAAGAAATAACAAGAGTACTAAATACATGCATAGAACAAAATTTCTTTAGATTCTAATAACTATTACATCCAATCTAGTGGGTTAGCTATGGGCAGCCCGATTTCGCCGGTGTTAGCTGAGTTCTTCATGGATTATATCGAAGAATCCATCGAAAAATTAAAATCGTTTAAAAAAGTTGCCTTCTATCGGAGATATGTAGATGACGTTCTAATCATCTGGACAGGCACAAACAGACAATTAGATATTTTTCTAAAAGAAATTAATAAAATTAACAAATCGATCCAGTTTACAATGGAAATGGGGGGAAATAAGATTAACTTTCTCGACATAGGTATTGAAATCATTAATAAAAAATTAGAATTTTCAATCTATAGAAAACCAACATATAGTGATAATATCATACACAATACATCTAGACACCATATTTCACATAAATTATCAGTATTCTATTCTCTCATTCACAGACTTTTACATGTGCCTTTGAATTATATAAATTATAATAATGAATTAAATATAATAAAAACCATAGCAAAGAACAATGGATACAAAAGCGAAACTATTGATAACTTATTAAAGAAAAAGGACAAAAAACTTACATTAACAATTATTTCACAAGGCCTTAAAAATGAAAAAGATATCACTAAACAATGGGTTAAAATCCCTTATATTGGCGAAATATCAACAAAAATATCCAGATTAACTAATAATGATAAATGCAAAACAGCTTTTTATAATGTGAATTCTCTAGGGAGAATTTTAATCAATAATAAAGATAAGAGAGAAAAACTTGAAAACTCAGGCGTTTACCAAGTAAACTGCGCTGACTGCCCATCGTATTACGTTGGTCAAACAGGGAGATCATTCAAAACCCGAATTAAAGAACACTTTACTAACTGGGTGAATGACAAAGGAGAATTGTCGAATGTAGCATCACATTTATTAGAAAATAAACACTCGTTTGATAAAGACAGAGATGTTAAAGTTCTTCATACTTGCAATAAAGGTCATAAACTAGATAGACTAGAATCTTTAGAAATTACTCGCTTAACTAAAAAAATAGACCCTAACTTTGTAATGAATAAACAATTAGAATCATTTGCTAAGTCTCCGCTTTTGTATCCATTGTAATTTTTATAATAATTTCGAAATTTAAAATATGTATTTAGTTTAAACCATTCCTAATCTAATGTAAACATGCATCCCTTCAAAAAGTAACTTTGTAATTAATAAGCTATTAGAATCATTTACTGAAACACCAGGTTTTTATCCGGTATAATTTTCATAATAATTTTGAAATTAAAATATGTATTTAGGTTTGACCATTCCCACTCCAATGTAAACATGCATCCCTTCAAAAAGCAATTAAAAAATCCCATTGATCATAGATAAGTATAATAATGATTTGACAATAAAATTAGTCCATTAATAATTCAAATTACTTGTAAGGTTTTTCCCTAATCAATAGATATTGAAGTGAGCTACAAACCCAAAGTAATTAGCCCACTGGAATTACCAAAATACTTAGAAATTCGACAGTCTAAAACGACTCAGTAACAAAATAATTCATTAAAATCCTTGTAGACTACCCCTCTCTCCCTCCCCCATATGTTATGTATATAAACCGTAGGCTAAGAATTATTTGTACCAGTCTGAAGATGGCTCTGACGAGCTGAAACCGGTTACGGTCAAATAAAATTAAGTGGAATAAAGTTTTTTATTTGTTTTATTATAATCTATTATAATGGACTTCCACCACGAATTAACAGTTTCAAAAATAGAAATATTAGTAACGATTACCATCATTTCAATTTGGAAGGCAGGTATGGGTACCGCTGCCCCTGGAAACTTTATTGGATTTCTAACGTTCATGGGGTGAGGTTTGTCCAAATCTTGGCGGCGGATGCGTCTGCTCACTAACTGTGTGGCAGGCCGGATTGGGAGAGACTGGTTGAGGAAGACCTTGCCAATGCTTATGTTCCAAAATAAACGCAATAAATTTCAAATTCCCCATATTACCTCCACACAGGAGGCTCTGGGGAAAATAATTCCTTGCAGGGCCTATGTCATCTTTGGGGATGCTGTGTGGAGGGCCTTTTTAAGAAAGGAAGTAGAGAAAGTTCTGAGAAGGAAAAGGGTATTAGGGTGGGTAGGAATCTGGGGATCAGTGTATCCAGGAATGACGGACGCATGAATCCATCCCTCCTACTGCGGTGCAAGGCAATATTTCGAGAGATTACAGCTGGAGAAGCCAAAGGGACTCCCTCAACTATTCTCTCCCAATCCGGCCTGCCATGCAGCTAGTGGGTAGACGCTTCCGCCGCCAAGACCTGGAAATACCTCACCCCATGAACCCAAGCATCCCTGCTAAGTCACCAAACGTAACGAACCACTTGGGGTGACCTATGGCAGAGGTGTTGGTTATCCAATATTGGTTCGCGGGGCGGCGGCGGTACCCATACCCACCTTCCAAATTGATCATTAAACTTAATGAGAATTAACTGCTAGACTAAAAGGGACCGGGAGTCGCGTATTTCAAAATGTCAATTTTGGAATCCCCCCACTAAGAAATAAATTCTACAGTGCCGCCATAATATATCTACGAAATCTTCCACCTAATTTACATATTTTTTTATATGGTTGGATTATCAATAAATGTCGTGTAATAAGTTTAATAATAAATTTGGGAGGCGTGTATGGTTACCGCCGCCCCGAACCAATATTGGATAACCAACACCTCGGCTATGGGTCACCCCAAGTGGTTCGCTACGTTTGGTGACTTAGCTGTGGTGCCCGAGTTCTTGGGGTCAGGTATTTCCAGGTCTTGGCGAGGATTGGGAGAGAATAGTTGAGGGAGTCTCTTTGGCCTCTCCAGCTGTACTCTCTCGAAATATCGTCTTACACCGCAATGGGAGGGATGGATTCATACGTCCGTCACTCCTGGACACACTGATCCCCAGATTCCTACCCACCCTAATACCTTTTCCTTCTCAGAACTTCCTCTACTACCTTTCCTAAAAAGACCCTCCACACAGCATACCCAAAGATGACATAGATGATGAATTATTTTTCCCTGAGCCTCCTGTGTGGAGCTAATGTAAAAAAAAGTTAGTTCATCAAGAAGGCGCAACGTCACTCAACTATCTAGTATCACTGTGTCGCTTACAATGTTTTGCCTGAACTAAAATTTGAGAACAGTAATATATGATAAAATGTATAGGGCCACAAAATCCATTTGGGGGTTGATTTTTGGTAATCTTGAATATTAAGGCGGTGCGTCTAGCCGTTTAGAGCGCATACGGTAAAAAAACGCTATTTGAGAAAAACTGTCGTTTACGATCTTTTGGCGATCATGGCTCGATATGTATTTATATTTTAAGAATCCACAAAAATTTTTTCAACAAAATATATATTTCACGAAGTTACACGCTGATGAAGTAGAGGGGAAAAAAATCGTGTCCATCTTTTCACGATTTCAACCCTTCTAGTCATTTGAAAAATTAAAAAAGGTAGATTCTTTATCAGTACAAATGTCATTATTCATTATGGTAGGAACCAACAAAAATTAAAAAAATAAAATTCTTGCAAAACGGCTACTCAATTTTTTAAATTTCGGCTAATGATTTTTTTTTATGTGGGCGGAAAATATTCAAAATGATTTCCATAAAATGTCCACCAATCGGAGAAAAAAGTTTTAAATTGCGCTGTCACTCTAGTGGTTAAACATATCTAAGAGTGGCGAGGGAATTATAATTTTATTGTACATTGTTAGAGTACCCGATGTTGGCTACTAAACCAACACCAGCACACCAACATGTCCCACGGCTAGCTCTCAGCGGGAACAAAGGTACTCTCTATTCAGGGGTGAGCCGCTCAAAGCTATGGAATTTCTCTCTACCTTCCGGCGTCCCACGGGATACACACTGGTCAACAATCCTCCTGCCGTAGCAGAATAATAACAAAGTTAAATCATTAAGACATGTATTGTAAACTCAAACACAGTACATAGGTTTCCACAGTACAATTCAATACAAGAAATGCAAATTACACAAACCTAGCTAAAGTGTTTAACTCTCACTGTCTCTCTCTCAAAACGAAACTCTCCGAGTGGTGATTTTCGCGGGGGCCCTACATTTCACTGATTACGGACACATTTAAAAGAGGAAATCAAGATACAGCTTACATGTGGATTTGCAGGATCCTCGCCTCATGTGGTAGTTCCATCAGGCACTTTCGTAGTCTAAATAGACCGAACTATTAGCGTGGCCAAGGCCGACTCTATTCGTAGGTATTTCAATAATACATCGCGGCCACATTGAATTTGGTCCGCCGCCCGAAAGCGGGCCGCGTACGTGTACTTCCCAAGGCTCTCGAATCTCGTCTGTGAGGGGCCGCGGACTGCCCGAGTGGCAGGGCAAGCGGGGAGAAGCAGGGGGAAACAGGAAACAGGGGGGAGAGAGGTGTTGTTGTGTGGACTGCTGCGTTCTGTGCTCTAGGTATCTACTCGCTTCAGGGGCGTATCGTAACACTTCCCCCCGCGCTTGGAAAAAAAAGCGACGTGGCAATGGAGCTGTAGGAAAAAAAAATCCTCTTAAGCTTCCATTGGGGTTTTTGAGAGATTCGTTGCTTGAGAGATGCCTAGCTAGAACATGCAATTTATGTTATAGTTTAGGTCACAATGTTTGTAGGGAATGGGTGAGGGGTACATACAATGTTTGGAAAAGAACAGTTTTGGTAAAAGTACATGGTGTGATACAACATACAAGATTATGCAATTGAAAGATGACAATACATGGTTATGCAATTGAACAAAATAACAATACATGGTTATGCAATTGAAAAATAACAATTCATATTTGTACAATAGAAGAACAAAAAGCAAGAACAAAAATGCCTGTGTGATTCTAAGGTTTCATTGGTCTGGGAGCTAAGTTTGCGAAGCGTGGATTTGTTTGGTTTCGGAGAATTTCGAAGAGGAGGACGTGGTTTCACAGATTCTAAGGATTACATTATCACTGTAATCAGACCCCTTTGAGATAACACTCAAAAGTACACTTGGGCCTTAGAAAACACTTGGTTTCGTCGAAAACGTCGAAGTTCACGAAGTGGAGACTGTGGTTGCTGTGCCGCGACTATGGTTACAGAGGTCATTGAAGAGGAGAATCCAGTGTCTGCAGACATGGCAGTACGAATCCTAAGTGTTATTAAGGTAAACACGGATCGTATATAATGGTTATTGAAGCATAATTTCATGTTCAAAATTGTAAATGGTAGAATAGACTGTCCTGATTTAACTAAGCTCGTCGACTTTCATGTGCCTACTAGAGCAACTCGCTCCAAAATGCTATTTAAATGTAACAACACCAGAACTGAGTACATGAAAAACTCACTTGTACCTAGGTTCCATGAAGTTAGTAATAGATACGCAGATGTGGCGGATCTGTTTAACTGCACGGAAGCTAGTTACAAGAAGGCTATTCTATCAAATATTTTCAATCAACAAGTATAAATTTTATTTTACACTAGTATTATATGTTATTGTAGCTCCTTGTGTCACTTCTCAACCAAATGCCACATCTAACTTATTCTCTCTCTTTTATTACATCTTATGTACAACTATGATATTGTGACATGTAATCTGTATTTATGGTATATTTATACCGTTAATGTTAATAAATAAATAAATAAATAATGTAGCTCAACATAACTTGTATTGGTACGCATTCAGCGAATACTGGAGGTCAAGGTAATGATGGTTTACACATGACGATATATGCGTCACTGCATGACAGCGCAAGAGACGACATGGTTGGCATTGATAGCAAGAGTAAGAACAAACCTAGGAGCTAGCGTGCCCAAAAGGTGGTTCAGAGTGTCATAATGTATAGTGGGACAACTCAACTTGCTGTGGCACGACAAAACAACATACATATGGGCGGTATGGTTTGTGCTTTCAGGAACAAATGCGTAGAAAAATGGCAGCAGGAGGGACCTAGTAACCACAGCGCGTGCTGTCAGGAAGTGAAGCTCAGCTTGGCTGTTGGTGATGACATCCGCCTGGGCTTCTTTTTAATCCGGGAGAAATTATTATTAGAGCAAAATTCTTGAAGTTTACCTGCCTAGGGACCAATGAAGAAAAGGTTTGGAGAGAAACAAAATGTGTCCAGATAATGAAATAAACGAAATTTTAACCACCGACCCAGAGAGTGACGAAGAGAGAGTTTTCTAACTAAATTGTGATTACATGAACATTTTCCTTTACCAGGATGACTTGGCGTTTGCCGAGTGACAATATGTCTTGGTTAAAAAACAACCGGCCTTCCATGGCCTATGTTAACATAAAGGTGGTAACATTTTTTGTAGAATTTTAAAAAAACAAGACAAAGAAGTCGTGAATGAGTCACGGTAAAAGCAGAGAAACCAATTCATGAATAAAGGTTGTCAAAAGGAGACAGACGGTACGCCCAGTGCATATCGTACATATCCAACATTCATGAATGTGTTTCGTAAAATTGAGAAAGAGAACAAAAGGTGAGACATATGCAGAGAGTGAGGGAGAAAGCCTGCTGATAATTGGTCAATTTACCGATTCGCACTCCCAGTGAGGGCGAATTATGGTCAACAACAGATTTTCCTCTTCATCACATATACCTGAGAACATGATGGTGAGGAGAGAGGAAAGGAAAAGGAAAGGAGTTGAGTGACGAAACTTGCTAGAGACTGGACTAATTTCCACTTCAAACTCCATGTGAGAATGAAACATGATCAACCAGCAGATTTCCTGACTCTTTACAATTGTTAAAAGGATGAGGAGAAATTTGAATACACATTATCAAAAAGACTAATCTTATGCGTGTATTGGGCAAAAGATTAGGGGTCATTTTAAAAACTCCTGCATGATTGTGAGAAAAGACAGACCCTTGCTCCAATTTCACAAACCTGGGGGTTTTCTTATCCGTTCCCCAGACAACGAGTTATGTAAAAAAGGGCACAAATTGCATCATAAAAGATGACACACGATATTGTATCGTTCGCACGAATCACGGTGAGTATTTTCACGTCTTCACGTATGGCGTACAAAACATGTAAGTACATACAAGATAAAACTCAATTATAGACAGAAGTCAAGAGTTTATACAATGCCTCTTAAAGAAGATGACAAGGCCGATATTATGTCGTTCGCACGAATCACGGTAAGTGTTTTAACGTCTCCACGTATAGTGTACAAAACATGTAATGTACATTAAAGAAGATGGCAAGGCCGATATTATGTCGTTCGCACGAATCACGGTAAGTATTGTTATTACGTCTCCACGTCTCGTGTACAAGGGTTGTACACAATTATACATACAAGCGGTACTCATGACAAATGAATGACACACGACCAAAATACAAAAGCGGTACTCATGACAAATGAATGACACACGACCAAAATACAAAAGCGGTACTCATGACAAATGAATGACACACGACCAAAATACAAAGGCGGTACTCATGACAAATTAATGACACACGACCAAAATACAAAGGCGGTACTCATGACAAATTAATGACACACGACCAAAATAGATTGTACAAAAAGGGTGGTACTCATGACAAATGAATGACACACGACCAAAACAGATTGTACAAAACGGTGCTCATGACAAATATGTCACACGACCAACTCAATAACATTTAGCTAAGAGCAAAAGTGATTATGACGAACTTCTCGTATCGTGGCAGGTATTTTAAGGATCCCTCCTATGACGGTGGATGTTCTAAGGATCTCTCCTATGACGGTGGATGTTCTAAGGATCTCTCCTATAATGGTGGGTTACGTTTAAATACAACACAATAAACGTTAACGATGCTTGATTTTAACACATTTTATAAAGATTCGTTAGATTAACTAACTCCGTAGCCCAAGAGCGTACGATAGAGTAACAGAGAAGATAGACAATTTGATGTTACTTCATGTGTTACAAAGTACAAGGGTGATGGCAGAGTACAATTCTACTTACACCAAGTATTTAAAACAAAGACAGACCTATAATGGTTTTACATACTGTCTGTTGTGGCAACCTACAGTGAGGAAGACCAAAGAAAAGGGACCAATTACGGTTTTACATACCCTTTGTGTAGTTACAAACATACCAGGTTATGTGCAATTTGGGTTGCAAATACTTGGTTAAATGAACACCTAAAAGTTGTGAATTCCAAAATCAGGATAACCATAAGGTTTTATTAACCTGTCTCGTAGGGTTGAAACGTGCCATGCAAGACATACGTAACGTAAAAGCAAAAAAAAACAAAATAACAAAAAAACAGTGACTTTGTTATAACAACCAAAGACCGGATGATTCGGTTTTACGTACTTTAGTTGAAACGAGCCAAATTGATTTATATACAGGGTTATAAAGACCAATCATTGGTTTTATAAATTCGAGTTCCAAAATGGACGTGTCGATATCCAATTTGGGTACATGAGCATGAATTTGGGTAGGACGCCATCAATTTTTAGTTTATGAAGAAAAAAATTGAAAAAACTTATATACACGAGAGGCGACTATGTAAGTAACCACTGTTTGATTTTCATGCTAGAGATACCTCGGAAGGTTTTACAACTCATGATGAACAAAATAAAAGGAAAAAATTGTAAAAAATAGTTAACTGGTTCTGAGTCGGAATTTAACACTTTGGAATTTACAAAACCCGACTTCTAGAACGACACGCCGATGGGCAATTGTCAACTACTTTACATGAACAAAATAAACAGGTGAGAAAGTTCCTTTCCACACGACAAAATGCGACAAAAATAAAAAATAGGAGAAAAGTTACAAAATTACATGACAAGGCAGGGTATGACATGGCATGAACATTGCATAGTGTACGTGTTGAGACAATAAATGGGTTCGCGACTTCCCAAACATTGAAACTCGAAAGGTGTCTCCGTTCCAAAGTGATCAGTTTTAGAACAGGTGAAAAAAAAAATAAAGAAAAAATTGCCGTGAGGGAAAGAAAAAACAGTGCAAAAACAACATTTGAAAGTAACTTCAAGGAGAGTACGCATTAATTTACAAAATAATTTACAACTTGTTTCATTTACGAAACGATGGGCATGTGATTGACACAATACACGCCTGACGTAGTAAGACTTTGTAAGCTTACAAAAAAAGTGATACATACTGGATCATTTTAAGTTTGCTGAGATAGTGGGGGCAGTTTTACTTGACTCCTCACTTCCAGACTTTACAATGTCCTTAATGTGGTAATTACCAATGTGCTTTCCAGATGAGTCAGACAAGGAGTACACTAGGTCTGATATTTTCCTTAGGATTTTGGCCTTCACGAAACGTGGTGCCAGCTTAGCAGAGAAATACATGGCTCCTTGGGAAAGTGTGTTGTTCTTTCTCCAAACTATGTCTCCTGTATTGAAGGTGACATGTTTCCTACGCAAGTTATATCTGTCCGCACTCTTTTGGTGAGCCAGGAGCAAAGCATCAGTGACTTCACTGTAAATGGCCGACAGTTCTTCCAGGCGATGGGCATAGTCTGCGGTAGGGTTGCTTGTGGTGGCAGATGACGTAGGAAAGTTTGTGTCCCTATGTAGAGAACCATGGACGACTTGTTCCATACCGTGTTTTAAGAAGAAAGGTGTGTAACCAGTGGCCAGATTAACAGTGTTGTTCATAGCGGCCTGAATTTTATCTAGGTTTTTACACCAAGTGCGTTGATCTTTATCAACTAGAATAGCTAGAGCTGTGTTGATTGTTTGGTTGTAACGTTCGACAGTGTTATTTTGGGGAGTGTACAAGGTGTTATAATAAATGTCCTTGATTCCGTATTTGGCAAGAAATTCTTTGAATTCCTGGGCAATAAACTGTTTTCCGTTATCAACAATTACGGTTCTGGGTGTTCCGTAAGGTATAAAAATGTGTTTTTCCAGAAGTTTGATGATGGCGAACGCGTTGGCTCTTTTTAAAGGGAAGATCCAACAGAATTTGGTGAAAACATCCACTACACTAAGTATGTGCATGTGTCCGGCATAACTTCGAGGAAAAGGTCCGACGAGGTCCATTGACAATGACTGTAGGGGTCTGTCGGCACGTTTGGGGTTACCCATTAGGCCGGCAGGTGCTGCCGTGCTATGTTTATAAGCCTTACAAGTTTCACATTTAGAGATGTAATTGCGAATTTGTTTGAAAAGACCAGGCCAGTAATACTTCAAGGAAATCTTTTTATACGTCTTGAAAGTTCCTGGGTGTATAGAGTCGGGAGCACTATGATTGTCAATTATTATTTGTTCTCTTCCTTCGAGGGGAACGACAAGTTTCCAAGAGTAATCTTCGAGGATGGCTAGTGGTACCTTGCAATTACGGTATAGTTGTCCTTCTTTTATGATAAAATTAGGAAACTTTTGTTGATTATTTTTACAACCTTCGAAGATTTTCAAGTACCATTCATCTTTTGTAGATGGAGGGGGGGCAATTGTGTCAACATTTAATGAGGCCAATTCAATTCTTGAAAGAGCGTCGGGAACAATATTGTCCGCGCCTTTACGGTGAACAACATTAAAATTGAATTGAGACAAACGGGAGGCCCAACGAGCGAGTCTACCGGAGGGATTACTTAAAGAGATCAGCCATTTCAAACTACTATGGTCTGTGACTACAGTAAATTTGCTACCGTCTATGTAACCGCGGAAATGGTGAACAGAATCCAATACAGCCAATAACTCCTTTTCGGTAATTCCGTAGTTTTTCTCGTGTTTATTTAATGTACGGGAAAAATACGCTACAGGGTGTTCGCCATCTGGGAACTCTTGGGTTAGGACTCCACCGATTCCTACGTTGGAGGCATCCGTGTGGAGGGTAAAAGAGAGTGCAAAATCCGGGCAATTCAGAACGGGGGCTTTTTGAAGGGCATTTTTTAAAGTTGTAAACGCTTCTTCAGTTTCAGCAGACCATCGGAAATTGCTGACACCTTTACGGGTGCCGGTAATTTTATTTAAGGGGGCTGCAATTGTGGAAAAGTCTTTGATGAATCTCCTGTAGTAACCTGCAAGTCCAAGGAAACCTTTGACTTCCTTCGCGTTTTTGGGTCGGGGAAAATTTGCCATGGCTTCCACCTTAGCGGGGTCTGTTCTTAGACCTTTTTCGTCGACAATGAATCCCAAATAACGTAGACGGGACTTACAGAATTCAGACTTCTTCAAGTTGATGGTTAAACCAGCGAACTTGAGTTGTTGAAAAACCTTTTCCAGCATTAATAGGTGTTTTTCAAAGGTGTCGCTGACGATGATGAGGTCGTCAAGGTAACAAAACAGGCTGTTATCGACTTCAGGACCGAAGAGTTTGTCCATCAGTCTTTGTAATTCGGCGGGGCTGTTCTTTAGACCAAAGGGTAATCTTTTAAAATGGAACATTCCCCTACCAGGTACAACGAAAGCAGTTTTTTCACACGATTCTGCGTCCAAAGGTATTTGCCAAAAAGCTTTGCTTAGGTCAACAGAGGAGATGAACTTGGCGTTGCGCAGTTTGTCTAAGGTCGCGTGGACGTAAGGTAAGGGGTGCGCGTCAGCTTCCGTACAAGAATTTAAACGTCTACTGTCGAGACAGAAACGTGCAGAGCCGTCTTTTTTAGACACCAAAAGAGTTGGGTCGGTCCATGCACTTCTGCTGGGAACCACCACACCCATTTTTAACATTTCATCAAGTTCTTTTTCCAAAAGTTTAAGCTTTTGGGGGGCTAAGTTGTAATAACGTTGCTTTATGGGTGGGCCATTGGTTTTAATGTGGTGTTCTACCAAATTTGTCAAACCCAATCCACATTTTTCGAAAGATATTGATTCGAATTTATTGACCATTTCCTTTAGTTGGAGAGCTTGGTCCGTGCTTAAATTTTCGTGAGGTATTATTGTGCGGATCTCACTAATTTGAGCAGCAGTGGAGGTTTCGCCAAGAGTATTAAATACTTGGGGAGCAACGTTAAAAGCCTTCCAGAAGTCAACGCCAAGGATGAAATTCTGGGATATAGAGGGCACTATTAGAAAATTGATTGTAACTATTTTATTGTTACAATTAATTGGCAGGGCAAGGGTACCGATGACCGGCTGGGAAACATTATCCGCAGTCGTCAGGTGTGTTGTTTGTGGCGAAATTTTAAAATCACTGTTAACAAAAGGCAGGTGAGCATTGTTGCCAAGACAGCTGACAGATGCACCGCTATCAAGTAATCCGGAAAAGGGTACATTGTTAACAGAGAAAAGGGCATAGGGTCTCCCATCTTTAGCTTGTTTGCAACAAACCGAGGAAACATTTAAGGTCTGGTTAAAATACTTAATGTGTGATAACCAATCAGTCCATTCTTTAGACCTTGGTTCAGAATGGGTGCCTGAGAGGTTATTATTTAGTTTTTTGGCCTCTTCATGTAGAAATTTGGTGGGGGCTTGGAGAAATCCACCTGAGGTCTGACATCGCTTGGGTTTTGTAACCTTTCTGCATTGTGCCTTGATTTCTTGAAAATGTTGCGCAGTTCGTCGCGTGGAGGAGAGCGGTCCCTAGAGTGGTGTCTCTTGGAGGTTCGGGGTTCCTTGGATTCCAGAAGTCTTGCTTGCTTGAAACAAGTAGCGGCCAGGTGGCCTACTTTTTTGCAAAAGGAGCACACTTTTTTGTTGTCGAATTCTGGTTTTAAACCAGACGAGCGGCTTGGCACAGCCACATTATTTGACACATTCTTTATGTTCTTCCTATCCTGGTATGATTCCAGGAGGAGACAGACTTCGTTTAGCTGGGCCAGGGATGCAATTTTCTGTGAGGTGATGTTGTTCTCGTATTTGCTTAAGAGGCCATCAGTTATGACTGGTAATAGTTCAGCTTCCGGAACAGGATGTGAAAGCTTGATGTTGATGGACTCAGCCCTTTCTATGAATGTTGCCACAGGTTCATCTACTAGTTGTTTAATAGATAGTAGAGATAGTTTGATCCGGTGCTGGGCCTCCTTTTTTCCAAAACTAGAGATTAGGGCAGATCTGAGTTTATTCCAATCTTTGCATTTAGTCTTTTGGATGCGGTGCCACGGTATTAATTCTGGGGAGATGAGTTCTATAAAGTTTCTCCGTAGAATCTCGAATGGGATATTTTTGATTGTAGCCGTTTCTTCAATACGGTCAATGAAATCCAGCACATCGGAGACGCCATTATATTTGACTTTCCAAGAGGATAAATCGTAAGTTTTATCTTGTGTCAAGATGGGTGCGACGTCCTGTTTTATCATTACATGCGGCATAGGTTCTTTGTCAAGATTATCCAAAACTTGCGTAGCCGAACGTGAATTATTTTCGTTGGAGGTAGCGAGGTTTATTCTCCTAATGTACTTTTTGTTGAATAAAAGTGCATATGCCTTCAATGTAGATTTAGATTTGCTTGATGGCGAGAGTCCTCTATCCCTTAAAGCAGCTTGTAAGTGGGCTTTGGATAAACTATGCACATTGGGAATGGTACCCAAGTTGGATGGTGTAATAGCTTGCTTGTCCTCCATTGTGAGTTTCCTGGGTGTTGAGAAAAAGAAAAATTGGCCAGGGGTTTCCTTTAGAAAGCGCAAAATTAATTTTTGTGAGGCACTTTTCACTTGGTGATCACTGTTGGCACTTCCAAAATATGGTTACAGAGATTCCATATTACAATTTGGTATACATGACACCAGAATTCTGTCAAAGGAGGCAGACGAGAAAAAATTTTGCGTGGAAAGACCTTAGTGGTAAAGGTTTTTGTATTTCACTGACCACTTTTGAGAAAACTGTGAAATTCACAAGTATTTATTTATTTTTGAAAAATTTTGCCAGGACTGACCTTTAGAAAACAGGTTTTTTATTTTCACAATTCACTTTGCACTGAGAAAGGCACTAAAGTTCACAAAAGGCACTTTTCTGGCAAATAAAGGACAAACTTCCGGATGAAAATGACTGAATATGGGATTCATTGCGTCAACCATATTAAAATTATTTTATTTATTCATGGAACCAATCATTGGCTTTATTATTATTCCACTTTTCACTTATGTAAGGGAAAAACACAATTCACTTTCACTTATGCTGAAAAAAAGCAGTACCTATAATGTATAATGGGGAAAGAAAGTCATTATTTTGTCCATTTGGAGAAATATTAAGTTGTACTCATTTGACAGACACAAGTGGGCCAATTGGTATATTGTGCAGAAACAATAAAAATACGTAAGTCCGAAATTTTTCATTAAGGAATTCGCAAAATAACTGGGGTTCCAGAATCAGATTTATAATAATGATTTCCGTTGGTATCCGGTTCAGTCATAAAAGGCGGTTTGATTATAAACGCTGCCTAGCAACAGTCCGTTGGGATTTGGCCCGAGTCAAAACATTTGCGCGCGCAATCCAGAGAATATCGCGTGAAACATCGGCCGTTGAGCTTTGGCGCGAATCACTGTTGCTACGCGCTCGTTGTTTGGTGACGCGTGCGCAATCAGATTCGCGGTCAAAGGTTGGCGTTTCGGGTACTCAAAATGGCCGTCGTTTCAAATGCGATTCGATTCATAATTTCAATCAGATCTGTTATGGATCTAATTTACATATTGGTTTCTGTGGTTTTTTCACAGGATTCACTGTAGAATATCAAGGCATAATTAATGTTTACAAAACAGTTGCCATGCGGGGAGGATTTCGACAAACAAAGGTCCCGCAAAGCGACCGGGATAGAAAAAAATTCCAGCCCCACGTTCTGGCGTCAGTTGTTAGAGTACCCGATGTTGGCTACTAAACCAACACCAGCACACCAACATGTCCCACGGCTAGCTCTCAGCGGGAACAAAGGTACTCTCTATTCAGGGGTGAGCCGCTCAAAGCTATGGAATTTCTCTCTACCTTCCGGCGTCCCACGGGATACACACTGGTCAACAATCCTCCTGCCGTAGCAGAATAATAACAAAGTTAAATCATTAAGACATGTATTGTAAACTCAAACACAGTACATAGGTTTCCACAGTACAATTCAATACAAGAAATGCAAATTACACAAACCTAGCTAAAGTGTTTAACTCTCACTGTCTCTCTCTCAAAACGAAACTCTCCGAGTGGTGATTTTCGCGGGGGCCCTACATTTCACTGATTACGGACACATTTAAAAGAGGAAATCAAGATACAGCTTACATGTGGATTTGCAGGATCCTCGCCTCATGTGGTAGTTCCATCAGGCACTTTCGTAGTCTAAATAGACCGAACTATTAGCGTGGCCAAGGCCGACTCTATTCGTAGGTATTTCAATAATACATCGCGGCCACATTGAATTTGGTCCGCCGCCCGAAAGCGGGCCGCGTACGTGTACTTCCCAAGGCTCTCGAATCTCGTCTGTGAGGGGCCGCGGACTGCCCGAGTGGCAGGGCAAGCGGGGAGAAGCAGGGGGAAACAGGAAACAGGGGGGAGAGAGGTGTTGTTGTGTGGACTGCTGCGTTCTGTGTTCTAGGTATCTACTCGCTTCAGGGGCGTATCGTAACAACATATAAAATTAATTAAAAAAAAAAGTGGAGCTTTACAAACTAAACGTAAAAACAATAAATAAAAACAGATTTTTCTTTTTTCCAGGAAAACAACCCCCACCTCCCTCTTCACACAATCCTTTTCATGCTGTACCCCTACACCGCCTTCCTCTCCAAAGAGATCATCAAGAACATCATCCCCATACTGGAGACATTTGACGTGAGTCCAACCGGTTCCGAGAACTGCACCCTCGCCATCCGAAGCGTCGTCCCCTCCGAGGACACCTCTACGGCCACTGTGACCTTTACCACCAACGGTATGGACAGCAGCGCACAGGTTCCTTGCGGGAATGTCAAGAACCCTTACCAAGAGGCGTTTGTGGAGAATGACTATCAGACGAGGGTTCTTGCGGAGCTGATGCATTCTCACGCGGTTTCGGATGTTTGTATTATAGGTAATTATGTTGTTATTTTTTCAAGCAAACACAAAGACGATCTTTTTACTGATTATCCTGGCAAAAAAAAAATTCTGTTGCGTTTTTACAAATCTTATTCAATAATATTCAGTTTTTTTTATTTTTTATTTTATTTATTAATTTTCAACAATTTTCAATTCTATCTTTTTTTACCTTTTTCACATCTCTACAAATTATAAATTAAAGTCCTCCAACGTTTCTGTCTGTCTGTTCGCGATGAACTCAAAAACTAATGAACGGATTTTCATGCAGTTTTCACCAATAGATAGAGTGATTCATGAGGAAGGTTTAGGTATATAATTTGTCAAGGTTTTGTGTAAATTGGTTGAAATATGTAATATATAAAGGAAGCGGGCAGTGTGGATTTAATTTGTATACAAATTAACAGATGGTGTTGGTTATAGAGATTGGGTAACCAACCAGTAGATGGCATTGCGTTTCTTTCTTTCATCTACAGCAACGCATGGCCGAGTCAGCTAGTTGTACATAAAATATAACCAATTATAGATTTCCTTCTTGTGATGACAGAATTAACAAAACTGAACCGATAATATTATCAAAAGATTGTAGCGGCATCAATTTTTGTCTACTAAAAGACTACCGTCGACGGGGTGAAGAGCACCAGGTGTGGTGAAGAGGACCACCGAGCTTAAATTTTCTTGCGAAAACTATTTCAACCGAAATTATAAACCCCTACTTCTTTCCATAAGTATTTCGGAAATAATGCAGCAGTCGGTTGTGTGCCCGCATGATATATTTCAATTAAATTTCGGGTAAAATAATTTTTTTAATTTTTAAATATCCCGTTTGGTTTTATAACTACTGCACATCAGAATGTGAAAAGGATAGCATATTCTAAAGCCAAGTATTTTGTTCAATGATATCGTACGTAAGTATAAAAAAATATTTGCAGCATTATTGTTTTTAGAAAAATCAGTTATACTTAGTGCGTCATTTATAATAAAACTGCTTATTAAGAGGACTAGTTAATTTCTAATAAAACCTGTTTTTTAAAACCGACCGTAACACTAACATACTTACGTATTTATATCATATTTTCCGAAAAAAATCACAATCCATACTCATTCTGTTTTTTTTTAATGGGTTGGAGTCTTCGATCAATTAAGTCTAGATAAGCCCTACCGAACTAACTTGCCTGTGAATAATGACGCCATATATATTAATGTTAACAATACAACTCTTCATCATATTCCACCGCCTCGCTCAAAAAGCCTAGAGAAGCCAGTTCCTAAAACACAAAGTTCGTTCTCAAATCCCATTATGTAGTTTTGACATTCATCAACCAATCAGATGCCTTGAATATCACGCGACACGTATTGTGGAGTTGAATTTATCACTCCTACTTGGTATAAACTAGCCGTACACGCTCGCTAAGTCGCTTGAAGAAATAACCCGAGGGCGTTCAGTGTGTGACAAGATGTGGTCTTTTAATTTTAAACAAGCCGTTATGTTTTGTTTTGAGCCTGTATGTCAATGTATTAGTGAACGAACCGGGCTACGTGGCATGACGTCAGAAATATTGCTCGACCAAAAGTAATTTCTTTAACATTATTACGTTTATTGAAACGCTGCCTAAAAGACATCTGTAAGGTATATTTTTTTTGTTGTATTCAGATATCTGACTACATTTTCAAAAATAAAGTCCGCGGTGTGTACCTTGTACAATATTCGGAAGTGGTATATTTTTGTGTTTTAAAAAAATTAACTCGGTCCGGACGGCTGACACACAAATTAGTTTCAGTGTAGATCTTGTAGACCGATAAAAGATACAACACAAAGCACTATGCGATCTGAACGGTGCAAAACAATGCAGGCACTTTTTCATAAATTGGCCTTGAGCCTGCTTTTGCTGGCTTCTTGCGTCATTTTGAATTTCACAGGGCTCGTCTAGATATCATACGTCAATGGTTGGAGTATTTTTTTAATGAATAAACATGAAAATAAAGCTAAATCAACATAGTGGTCCCTTAACCTTGAGTGTGTGGTGAAGAGAACCACTTTTAAATAAAAAATTTAACCATGAAAAAAAAAAATAATTCGAAATCAGTAATGAAGGCTCACACCATCTACATTAATTTTTTCATAATATTTTTATAGGATTAGCTTGTGACATTAAAAAAAAAACGTTTATGTTCGGATTCCCAGATTCCCACTGTACTCTTCTTTATTCAATGGTCTCAACTCGTATAAATTAGTGTAATAATAGTATTTGATTGATTATGTGCAGGTCCCAAGGGCTGTGGCAAGAGCCGCGTCGCTTCCTCTCTAGCGCACGCTCTGGGCTATCGCGCCGAGTCGTTGGCACTCTATCGAGACATGCCGGCCCGCGAGCTGCTGCAGCGCCGCGCCACTCTGCCCGGCGGCGACACGGTGTGGCTGGCAGCACCCCTGGTGAAGGCGGCACAGGCCGGCAGACTGCTCCTGCTGGACGGGCTGCACAGACTACACCCCTCAGCTGGGGCCGTACTGCACAGGTAGGAATGTTGCTGTTTTGTTTGTTGAAACTGAAATATGTCACACTTGTATATCTTTCATACAACCTTAATACATCGTAAGTCACAAAATGCAAATTTTACAGGAGAGAGAAAAAACAGCATAACTTCACAAATAGTAAACACAAATATTGGGGCTTCCGACATATAACCTTAAAAAAAATTAAGTGAAATCTAAAGAATGCGTTGATATAATATCATTCATAATGTCTCTTAGAACGTATTGAAACTAATTGATTTTAACACATGTGTATATACATATACATCAATCGTAAAATCAGAGATCAAACGATTTTTCTAGGTAAGGATAAGACATGTACGTCAATTGTAAAATCAGAGATCAAGCGATTTTTCTAGGTTAAGATGTTTTTCCAGATGAAGTGTTACCACCAATACACTGGAAAAATAATAAAAAAGTGTTTTTGTGTATGTGGTGGCTTACAACATATTACGGTTGTGTACTTATGACATTTTGTGACTTATGATCACCTTATCCTGTTGATGGACGACCAGAGTTTATTTTTTTGCAATGAGAACCCAGACTGGCCTCAGTGGGGTCAGATATGAGACGGACATTTCTCATATCATCCGAATGCCCCTTAAATTTCCACCTGTCATCTGGAGTGAGCGCTAACCGGAGGAGCCTCTCTACTTCAATCCAAAAGGGTTTTCGGGACTTCATGCGGCATTTTCAAAAATTTGTTAGGACTAGATTAAGTCACCATTTTAAGCTGAATTATGTCAATACATATTTTATTAATTGAAGTTAGAATATGTTACTGTTTTATTTTGATGTTAGAATATGTTACTGTTTTAATAATTGAAGTTGTAATATGTTCCGTTTTATTAATTAAAGTTAGAATATGTTACTGTTTATTAATTGAAGTTAGAATATGTAAATGTTTTATCTGTTGTATCTAGATATGTATATGTAACTTTTTTTAGTTTATGTGATTCTTTATAAGTTTAACTGAATATTTGGTTTTTTGTTTCTAGATTGGTGCATGACCGTGAAGTTCAACTTTACGATGGCACGAGACTCCTCCGCCATGACCGATACGAGGATCTGCTTAAATCTGGCCTCACCGAGAAGCAGCTGACTGACAGTGGAGTGTTGAAGATACACCCGGCCTTTAGGTACCTACACCAAATGGAATAAAAAAAATTATTTAAAAAATGTCTGTCTATCAGCTACGTCAAATTCAAACAGCTTTACATAATACCTAAATACTTCAATTTTAAAAACCATATGAAAATGTCAATTTAACCCATTTTCCACTAACCTTGTAAGTGATGTGTGAATTTTCTCAAGAATTAAAGTCTTAAAACTTTTTTTTTCAGAATAATAGCCCTGGCAGAACCCCCTTCCACTAGCCACGGCCCTGGCTGGCTTACTCCAGAACTGCTCAGTGTCTTCACATTCCACAGTATGCGAAACTTTACCAAGGCAGAGGAATCTTACTTAATTAAATCTCTGGTAATTGAATATTCTTCATAAAATATGCAAATAACATTATCTTGTGTTTCTGATATGAAACATACCAGCAGAAAAGTGTTGGTCATTAAGTCAAACTTTAATATTTTTCCAGCACGGAGAAATATCTCAACCCCTTGCATCAATCATCGATCTGGCTCACGTCCTCCGAACATCGCAAGACTCCACTCTTAACAACCTCTCGGCATCCTTATCCACGAGGCAACTCTTACGCATCGCTAATCGTATGGCCAAATACACTTCTGCACCAGCTTATGACACAGTACAAAGAACCTTCCTTGCCAAATTCTTGCCAAATTTGGCCAGAAATGCACTAGAAGAAGTTTGCAAGAAGCTATCCATCGTCCCTGCGGAAGAAAAACGATCAATTTTTGGAACTACATCTCACAAAGTTGATATGACCTGTAAGGTTAATAATGGTATCTTAACCATCGGTAAAACTAGCGTACCAATTTACAAAACTAACGCAATCACAAAGGTACCAGATATTTTATTCTACAATGTGCCTCAACACATAGAGTTGCTAGAATGGCTGCTCCAAGATTTCATTTTAGGAAACCATTTATTGCTCGTCGGTAATCAAGGCGTCGGAAAGAATAAGATAGCCGATAGATTGCTACAGTTACTCAACAGGCCTAGGGAATACATACAACTGCACAGAGATACAACCGTCCAATCTTTGACAGTTCAACCGACCGTGAAAGATGGGCTCGTAGTTTACGACGATTCTCCATTAGTAAACGCAGTAAAGTTTGGCCATGTTTTGGTGGTGGACGAGGCTGATAAGGCCCCAACTCATGTGACCTGTATTTTGAAGACCCTCGTAGAAAGCGGGGAAATGATTCTCAGTGATGGACGAAGGATAGTGCCTAAGCATTTGGTGGAGTCTTCGTCTTATGAAGATAACGTGCTAATCCCGATGCATGAAGACTTTAGAATGATCGTTTTGGCTAATAGGCCAGGATTCCCGTTCTTGGGAAATGATTTCTTTGCAGCTTTAGGTTAGTTTTAAATACAAAACATATTTTTCTTAATACAACACACATTAAAACAAAATTACTATCGAACACAATAAAACCCACACATAAGGATTCAGTTTTAAGAGAACCCAACTTCTTTAGGTGATACTTTAAAGAATTCATAATCTACTCTTTCAGAGATGGCGCGAGTTTAATTATTTTAGGGAAAAACACTTTCACATTCTGTGTAAGTTCTTTTCAAGTTCTGTTTTATTATTTCAGTTTTATGGAGCAACTGGCCTATAATGATATAATAACAAAACTTGAATAGAACTTACACAGAATGTGAAAATTAACTCACATTCTGTGTAAGTTCTATTCTTAAATTTTTTTGTAACAACCCTGTCCTAAGTATGCTTTAAAATATTAATATGAATTCATTATTTTCGACCATACATACGTAATAAGAATATGAATAAATAGTTGTGCTCATAAACAAATTTTAATCTTTCAAGAAAGGCTAACAAAAACAATACTATATCGGTGACTCAATCCAATATTGTATTTGTTAGCCTTTTTTGAAAGATTTGAGTTTTTTTATGGACAAAACTATTTATTCATATTCATGTAGAGTATGTGCCGGCGCAAATAAATAATTCATCTTAATATTTTAAAGCATAACTTGCAAAAAGTGTTATAATCCAAAATATTTAAACGAGCGCCATCTATAAAAGAGCAGATTATGAATTCTTTTACGTATCATCTTAAACGTGAAAACTACTTAGATTATTTATATGGGATCCTTACACATAGGTTTTACTTTACATTTTTCATTAATATTTACTCTTTCATATTTACTGAAGCCTCTTTGTTGAACTGTATAAATTTTTAGGTGATCTTTTCTCCTGCCACGCTGTTGACAATCCATCTATCGAATCTGAGTTATCTTTGCTGCGTCAGTATGGGCCTGACGTTCCTCAAGAAACAGCTGACAAGTTGGTTCGAGCCTTCGCTACCCTGAGGTCCATGGCTGATCAGGGTCTGGTGACCTACCCGTACTCCACAAGGGAGGTGGTCAACATAGTCAAACATTTACAGGTGAATAATCTTACGAATTTCATTGGTGAAACTTATCTTTTAATGGTATAAATCAGTCAATCAATTAATAATTATTTCAATAAACTAACAAAACTAACTTCCAGTAATCTGGTAACAAGCTGGTTTTCTTGGTGTCAGATTTTCACTGTAGGTACTGCTTTTACTGATTCTTTGAACACTTATTAATGATTGATTACCTTTGTCATATTTTTAAAAGTATTGTTTGTTTTAGAAATACCCCGATGAAGATCTAGGCAGTGCTATCAGCAACGTGTTTGACTTTGACAAGTACAGTGCGGAGGTGGGAGAGACCCTCGTGAGGGTACTGAAGGAAAGTGGCTTGCCCGCTGCAGGGATTCTTCAGGCCAAGGACCCCCTCGCCAGCAAGATACTGCAGATGACCATCAACAGGAAAAGTGGGTAGGTAACAAAACGAAATATGCAGTTTGACAATCATATGTAGAAACTTAATAAAATGGATTTTTTTCTTTACTATGGCAACACCGAGTAATGACAATCTTGGAACAAATAAATTTTAGTATAATCAGATGTGAGGTTATGTTTGTTTAGATTTAACTTGTAATAAATAAAAATAATAAAAACCTCAAGGGCGCCGTGTTAGGTGTTAAAAAAGTGAAGGCTACCGACATCTGTGGTCGATTAGTTTAGCTTACTATGTTTCACCCAAATGGTGTGAGTCCTTGCTTATGGATGATTATCAGGATATTGATCGATATTGTAGATTTTCGTTTTATCGTCTAGTCTCCCACTCCACAATGACTGGTTGTTTTGGAGGATAGATTTTACTCTTTAAAAAGGCTCGCATCATGTGTTTTATATTCTTTCTCGACAATAACCGCGATATAAAACAGCTCATAAGTCGGGGCTAGTGTAACAGTTGTTATTCTTACCGGTTTTGTTTCTTATAAATTGTCCATGTTCAATAAGTTGAAATAAAAGTGAAAAGTTTGTAAATAGAACGAGATTTTATTTAAAAGGATCACTCCAGATTTTAACATTTGATCCTTCCACCGGATTACAATCAGGAGATTGTATATATAAATAAAAAACAAGGAACCAGCAGCCAAAAAATACAAAATTGATTGAACCTGGAAATCATTAAGGAAAGTGGACCACATAGCAATTCTGAGATAAGTATTCAGTGTCTTCCTATCACATCTATCTTATGTTTATTCAGACCTCATGTATTTAATCGAGATTTATCTTAAATAGAGTCATTATTATAAATAAAATCACTACCCACTTGAGAATAATAATATAATATTACTTGAATAGTGTTCTTAAATAGTATTGTCAAGATTGTCATTGGTATTCTTTCAAACGGGTGCTTTGCTCAAATAAAATAATTGTCAAGCGATATTAACAAAATATAATCAAAAATGGAAAATATAAAATCATTAATAAGCAAACGTGGCGTGATTAAGGGAAAATTGACTAGGTTCGCAGATTCATTAAATGCATTGTCGGTAAATGAAATTAAATTAAGATATGATCGGGTGAAATCATTGCTAGATGAATTCGAAGCAGTTCAACTGAAAATTGAAATGTTACCGGATTCAGACGAAATTGAAAATTATAGTCAACGAGAAGCTTTCGAAAACCAATATTTCTCAGTTTTGGCAACGGCCAAAGGCGCGATCGAATCCGTTGATCAAAGTAAGGTGGAAATAAAACTACCCACCCTTCAATTACGGGAATTTCATGGAGATCAGAGAAATTGGGTTAATTTCGTCGAAACCTTCAAGACTTTAGTGCATAATAACAGTACTTTAAGCAATGTGCAAAAATTCTTTTACTTGCAATCCACCTTAAAGGGAAACGCATTAAAAATAATAGCTAATCTAGAAGTTTCGGAATTAAATTACCTTTCCGCTTGGGAATTGTTAAATGAACGATATGCAAATTTAAGAACTACCGCGCATAAACACATCCAATCTCTATTTCAATTAAAAGACATGAAACAAGAAGAGCCTGTAGCATTGAGGTATTTAATTGATGAAACAAACGTTAGTTTAAAGGCATTACAAAATATCGGGATCAAGGTAGATCAATGGGATCCGTTGATTATTTATATAATATCAAATAAATTAGACGCATCTACTCGAAAAAATTGGGAGCAATATACATTGCAAGACGAATTACCTACGTTAAAGGAATTCTTAAAATGTTTATCTGCTAGGGCACAAGTATTGGAACTTATGAACGCTTCTGAGAAAAAGATTTCTAGCTTACATAAAACACAAATAAGCAACAATAATTACAAAAAAGATTCATCAGTATTTTTAGCGGTAAAGGCTAACAACTGCATTTATTGTAACGAGAAAGGTCACCAAATTTATTATTGCAAAAAATTTATAAAATTGAAATTACATGAGAGGATTGATGCTACGAAATCAATCCAAGCATGTTTTAAATGTTTAAAGGTGGGTCACCATGCACAGAGTTGCAAGGCAAACCTTTCTTGCAGGCGCTGTGGCAAGGATAACCACAACACCTTGCTACACAATGAGGTACCTCTGCGGGAGGCCTCCAATATGGATGCTGATAACGAGGTTGCAGTATCAAATTTTTCTGCATCGGATAAAGCAGAAAAAATAATATTATTGTCAACTGCCAACATAGGAGTTGTGGGTAGTAACAATAAGATTTTTAAAGCCCGTATTCTGATTGATTCAGGGGCCCAGTCAAATTTTATGAGAGCTGAATTTGCTAATAAATTAAATTTACCATGTGAATTAATAAACAAACCCGTCTCTGGGATCCATAATAATATCACACACATAAAAAAGAGAATTTCAGTGGAGATGACTTCGCTTAATACTGATTATAAACGCGAAATATCATGTCTGATTTTACAGGAGATTACAACAAACTTACCACAAGTGACAATGGAGAAAAAAGTCTTCAAGCTACCACGAGGATTGGAGCTAGCTGACCCGAACTTCAATATAGCTGCACCCATCGACATCCTGTTGGGCGCGGAAAGTTTTTGGGAAATCCTAACCAACGATAGATTGAAACTCGAGTCGGGACCAACACTTCAACGTACGCAACTGGGATGGATCATATCAGGACCGATCAACATGTACCCCAAGCAAAGGCCTGTATCAGATTTTTGTAGTTTATCTATAAATAAAATAAGTCATCAAATAGAAAAATTTTGGAAATTGGAGGAGATTAATCCCACTAAGATTCTAAATCATGAAGAAAAGGCTTGTGAAGCCAGTTTCGCTAGTACTCATACCAGACAAGACGACGGTAGATACGTAGTAAGTTTACCGCGTCGAGCATGCATTGATCAGCTGGGAAGTTCATTGCTCACTGCTGAAAAAAGATTTAAAAATTTAGAGAGAAAATTTGTGTCGAATCCCGAATTGAAGACACAATATGTACAATTCATGCGTGAATATGAGGAATTGGGTCATATGGAGGTGTGTGACCAGTCAAAGGGGGATCTTGAATCCTATTTTTTACCTCATCACGCTGTAATAAAAGAATCAAGCACTACTACTAAGGTGAGGGTCGTTTTTGACGGCTCCGCCAAAACTTCAAATGGAATTTCTCTCAATGACGCCTTGATGGCAGGACCTGTTATACAAAAGGACTTATACACCCAACTATTGCATTTCAGGAAACATCAAGTGGTCCTGACGGCCGACATCGAGAAGATGTACCGCCAGATTAACGTGTGTGAAGCGGACCGTGACCTGCAGAAGATAGTATGGCGCGAGTCGCCGCAGGAGGTGCTCAAGCATTACCGTCTGAAGACAGTCACATATGGTCTGGGGCCTTCCTCCTTCTTAGCCACTAGAACTCTACGGCAAATTGGTATGGATAACAATGTAAATTTTCCTAGAGCTAGTCAGGTCATAGAAAATGACTTCTATATGGATGACTTGTTAACCGGAGGAGATGACATGGAATCCTGTAGAGAGTTAAAAGAGCAATTAATCAGCATCTTTTTGTCTGCGGGGATGACCTTAAGGAAATGGAGGTCTAATGTCTTGGAGTTGTCAGCCGAGTCGGGCCAAGCTAAGATTGCCGAATCAGGCAATTCTGAAAAAATTATTACTGACAATCCAAAGACTGAGAAAATATTAGGATTAAGATGGAATAATGAATCTGATTATTTTTCTTATGTAATAATGAAACCATCAAGTCGAACCGAGAGTAAAAGACAGATATTATCTTGCATTGCATCAACTTTTGATCCATTAGGTCTGCTAGGACCGATTATAGTTGTAGCCAAATTGATAATGCAGAAGTTATGGCAGTCTAAAGCAGCGTGGGATGATCCATTGCCTAATGAAACATTAGCACCCTGGAGGTCCTACCTTCAAGAATTAATTCAATTAAATGTGTTGAAAATACCAAGAAAAATTATTTGCAGGCAATCTAAGTATCTACAACTGCACGGTTTTTGCGACTCATCTGAGAAGGCTTACGGAGCCTGCGTTTACATGGTGTCAGTGGAGCATATCGGTAAGTGGCATTCACACCTAATAACGTCTAAATCAAGAGTAGCACCATTGAAGTGTATTTCACTGCCAAAGTTGGAGCTTTGTAGTGCTGTGCTACTGGCGAAATTAATAAAAAATGTAAAACAAGCGCTAAATATAGTGGAGATCGACACATATTACTGGTGTGACTCCATGATAACGTTGTGCTGGCTGAAAGGTCAACCTACGAGATGGGCTACTTTCGTCGCAAACCGAGTAGCTGAAATACAAGAACTTAGTGATCCAGATCGATGGAGACACGTATCTTCAGCAGACAATGCAGCGGATATTCTTTCAAGAGGAACCACTACAGATAAATTGATAAATTCTGCAATATGGTGGAATGGACCAAGTTGGTTGACCGAAGGAGTCAACGCTTGGCCTATATCAAAGATTTCGTGTTCAAACCCTCCGGAACTCAAAAGCAAAAATGTTCTATTATCCACGGATGTTCAAGAATGGGAGATATTTAAAAAATTCTCATCATTTATTAAATTGAAAAGAGTTACTGCATATGTATTGCGATTTGTCAATAACTGCAGAAGTGTTAAAGGTAGAATTTCAGGCAATTTAAGTGTAGCTGAATTGGAATCAAGCTTGAAATGTCTACTGAGATCAGCTCAAATACACGCCTTTCAAAGGGAATTGAAGGAATTAAAAAACCATGGCATCGTCAACAGAAAAAGTAATTTAAAATCTCTTCATCCCTTCTTACATGATGGTCTAATATATGTGGGCGGTAGGCTGAATTTAGCTACACAGTTATCGTACCAACAGAAACACCCAATTATCTTACCAGCTAAACATAAGCTAACTGAATTGATAATACGTCACTACCATTATGTAAACTTACACGCAGGACCTCAAGCTCTGTTAGCTGAAATACGACTAAAATTTTGGCCTATCTTTGGGAAAAATACTATTAAAAAGATATTACATAAATGTATTGTGTGTTTTAGATGTCGTCCCCGAACCGGTCATCAAATCATGGGAAATTTACCACCCGAAAGAATCACGCCGAGTCGTCCTTTCGCAATCACTGGAATCGATTATGCCGGACCAATTCCAATTAAAAGTGGGACGCTGAGAAAAGCTTCCCTCGTGAAATCGTATTTATGTATCTTTATTTGCTTTTCAACCAAGGCTGTTCACTTGGAATTAGTTTCGGATTTATCTAGCAATGCTTTTTTGAACAGTTTAAAAAGGTTTATCTCCCGTAGGGGGCAACCTGAAAAGATCTTTTCCGACAATGCTAGTAACTTCAGAGGGTCTTGCAGCAAGCTCAAAGAGCTGTACACCAGTTTGAGGGAAAACAACGACAAGATTCAAAATTATTTAGTGAACAGAGGTATTGAGTGGAAGTTCATAACCCCTCGAGCCCCTAATCAGGGAGGTTTGTGGGAAGCAGCAGTTAAGTCAGCAAAGTTCCATTTGTATAGAATCACTAATAATTCTTCATTAACCTTTGAACTCTTGTATACCTTAATTTGTCAGATTGAGGCCTGTCTGAACTCCCGTCCATTAACTTCCTTGTCCGATGACATCCATGATTACCAACCACTCACCCCAAACCATTTCCTTATAGGCACTGAATCCTCTATCATTCCGGAGAGAGACGTCCGGGCGATACCAGACAACAGACTAACTCAATATCAGAGGATCAGTTCGCTAATTCAATCTTTTTGGTCTAGATGGAAGCAAGATTACCTGATGGAACTGCAAAAGAGGACTAAATGGCAGACCAGCACTCAACGGGCACTGCAAAAGGACGATCTGGTGATCTTAAAGGAAGACCATTTACCTCCACCTTTATGGAAAATGGCCCGAATTCTGCAGACACACCCTGGAGCGGATGGAGTAGTACGAGTTGTTACCCTAAAAACACCTCAAGGAATCTTTGTGAGGCCCATCACAAAGATATGTCTGATGCCCCTGGAGTCAGATACTAAACCTGTAATTGACATCCCGGACCTTACCAAGGATTGATTATGTACCTTACACTATGGTACTTATCTTCTCGACTACACCTTGGATGGATCAAGCAGAAGACTTGAGAAGAAAGAAGAAAAAAGAACAATAATTGTGTTGTGTTCAGTGTAAACAATATTATTTTGTGTTATTGGACAATTTAAATATGTAAAATTTAGTATGTACACTTTTGTAATTTAGTCATTTGAATATTTTAGTTATTTAATAGGATTAATAATTTTTAGTTATTTTTAGTTAATTAATAGAGTAATTCAACAGCATTTATACAGTTAAATTATAAGTTCAGTGTAGGATAAAAAAAAGGTTTTTAGTTAATTTATGCTATTTTGAATTATTTTATTAGTATTTTTGTGGTATAGGTACTTAGATTTAGGATTTTTGGTTTATTTTGTTTGTTTTATAGTTTATTTTTAAATAGATTATGATTCCAAAATTTTAATAAAATTTGTGAATCCCGCCCCGGGCAATATGTTAAAAAAGTGAAGGCTACCGACATCTGTGGTCGATTAGTTTAGCTTACTATGTTTCACCCAAATGGTGTGAGTCCTTGCTTATGGATGATTATCAGGATATTGATCGATATTGTAGATTTTCGTTTTATCGTCTAGTCTCCCACTCCACAATGACTGGTTGTTTTGGAGGATAGATTTTACTCTTTAAAAAGGCTCGCATCATGTGTTTTATATTCTTTCTCGACAATAACCGCGATATAAAACAGCTCATAAGTCGGGGCTAGTGTAACAGTTGTTATTCTTACCGGTTTTGTTTCTTATAAATTGTCCATGTTCAATAAGTTGAAATAAAAGTGAAAAGTTTGTAAATAGAACGAGATTTTATTTAAAAGGATCACTCCAGATTTTAACATTAGGTATTAACCGCAGTTTGGCTTATAGACCAAGTTTGCGTCTGGAATGGATTGCTCCAATTATGCCTGAACCTGTTTTTGTATACCTACATACTTTAAAAAAATCATAAAAACGCTTTTCCATGCAAACTTATAAATATAAAAAAATAACTTAGTATATAAATTATTTTAGAATACGATACAGAATCGCCTCCTATCAAAAAGTACCACTAATTTCTGAATCTGTACCTATAACCCAGTCAGTGGGGTGGTTACCTTGTAAAAGGTTATGTATTTCTGATTTTTTGGTGTGTTGTATGTACATACCTAGATAGTACTTAAAAATCCAATTTTTCTGACAACTCACGATGCATGCACGTCAGTACGACCAGATTTGTGTCACTATTTTAGGTTTTTGCTATATAACTCTTAAATAGTGCATCCTACAAAAACAATTTTCATCTGTTTTTTTGTAGAGCGCTAAGTTTTCTACAATTTACCATAATTACTTTATTTGCATACCTAAAACTTACTACTACTTTATTTTACAGATTGGACGTGTCGAGTCCAAAGCACGGGAAAGTAGACCCCAAAGGAGACCCCCATGTGGGGGGCAACACCTGGGCCGGGGGTACCGGGGGACGCGACACCGCAGGGCTCGGGGGTAAAGGAGGCCCCTACCGCCTGGACGCTGGGCATGCCGTGCACCAGGTTAGTCGGATTATCAAAAAATATAATATACAGTTAATTCCGCTTGATTGGGACACATCAAAAAAAAACTCACGGACCGCCACTGGTACCCACATATTAATACGAAAAAATAAAAGAATCAACGATGGGTGCAAATAAAAAAATATCATTCTCCCATCTCCCGCGCCGCATACCGCACGCCCGCCCTTCTTAACTAAAATTCATTTACTGAGACATGTTTTGCTTCAACTTCAGATCAGAATTTTTCCCAATTAAACGGAATGGTGTTCCAGATAGCCAAAATAAATTAGTATTAATTTCTTTATTTGGTTTATATTATTTGGGTTTTGACCCAAATAATAGGCTGTCTGAATAAACTGGTGTACCAATTAAGCGTTAATTAATTACAATTAATTATTAACTATGGAGTTCCGCAAGGATCCATACTAGGGCCACTACTGTTCCAAATTTATATCAATGACATTTCGCAATTAGAATTAAACGGTGAAATTTTTTTATACGCAGATGATACTGCAATATTCTACTGGGGTAAAGATCTAAACATACTACTAGAAAATGCACAAAGTGACCTAGAAAGAATTTGCAGTTGGTTCCAATCAAATATCCTAACAATGAATATTAAAAAAACAGGATACATGATTTTAAGCTCAAACCGTAAAATAATTCCTCCTCATGTACCTTTAAAAATTGAAAATAACGATTTGCAAATCCTGATACAGGAAAAATATCTTGGGCTGTGCATCGACAAGCATTTAACTTTTAAACAA
Source organism: Limnephilus lunatus (assembly GCA_917563855.2). Classification (NCBI taxonomy): domain Eukaryota; kingdom Metazoa; phylum Arthropoda; class Insecta; order Trichoptera; family Limnephilidae; genus Limnephilus; species Limnephilus lunatus. The sequence goes on from OU830599.1 coordinate 6,623,053, forward strand.
CACATACAAGATGTAAAAGATAAAATCACACCCTTAATTAGCGTTTTTAGCCGGTTATCATATCTATTACCAATTAAATTTAAAAAAAGTTTATATTATAGTCTCGTACACTCACACCTAAATTACCTGATTGAAACTGGGGAAATGCGTATGAAACATACATCAATGAATTACAGGTTATTCAAAATAAGCTAATCAAAAAACTATTTCACTATGAATCCAAAACATCCACAAAAAAATTATATTTGGAAACAAAACTGCTAACATTAAGAAAACTATACGAGTACAATATATGTCTCCTTATATACAAAATAAATAATAAACTCATACATACAAACACAAAATTCATAAAAACATCCCAAGTACACAAACATTTTACACGACAACACGATAACATACGTTTAACACTAGAAAGACCGAAGCCTTCATTTTGACGGCTGGCCGAAGTAATGTGACGATATAATGCTTAATAATTATTGTATTGGTGTGATTTTTTTTCACATTTCATGATTTATGATTTTACAACTATGGTGAAAAAAACAGGTACGGGTCTTATTTAGTTTTTGAGATATATTGACTTATACCTACAAAGACCGCCGCCGTCAATGTGACGGTTTGGACCATAATGCTGAGTTTGTTTACAACCTTCCTTACCCAAGTTTACAACAAGCCTATTCCTCCTCATTTATAATAGTACCACGATGGTACTAATGTGTCTGTCTCTTTCTTTCACTATCGCGTATCATATAATTTATAAAAATACCACAAAAAATATATCTCTGGCCCAATTTTATTTTATGGCTCGTCGGAGAACTAAAGACAGAGTATGCATACAAATACCAGAGTTGGTCCAGCTGGGTTAGTCCTGAAGAACTGGCAGAATCATTTATTGGATAACCAATACCTACGCCATAGGCCCCCCCAAGAGGTTCGCTAAGTTTAGTGACTTAGCAGGGGTGCCCAGGTTCATGGCGTTGGTTTTTTTTACATTAGCTAGCAGGAGGCCCTGAGAAAAATAATTCCCCTCAGGGTCTATGTCATCTTTGGGGATGCTGTGTAGGGAGTCTTTTTAGGAAAGGAAGGAGAGGAAGTTCCGGGAAGGAAAGGATATTAGGGGTGGGTAGGTATCTGAGGGTCAGTGTGTCCAGGTGTGACGGACGTATGAATCCATCCATCCGTGATGTTCCGGGAGAGCACGGCTGGAGAAGTCAAAGGGACTCCCACAACCAATCTTTTCCGATCTGGCCTGCCACGCAGCTGATGGGCAGACGCATACTTATTTATACAGCGCCCTTGAGGTGATTTTTCACAAAAATCGCGCTACATAAATTAGCCAAATATTATTATCACCTGCCGCCAAGACCCAGACAAACCTCATCCCATGAACCCGGGCACCCCTACTAAATCACCAAACATAGCGAACCAATTTCGGTGCCATATGGCAGAGGTGTTGATTATCCAATAAATGGTTCCCGGGGTGGCAGTACCCATATCCGCCTCCCAAATTGGCAAATTTGTTCGGGGAAGGTGTGTTCGGATCTTGGTGGCGGATGCTTCTATCAAACGACTGCGTGGCAGGCCAAATCGGGTGTGACTGTGGTTGAGAGAGATCGTTTGACCTCGCCAGCAGGACTCTCAGAACATTGCCTTGCATCGCAGTGATAGGAATAGATTCTTACGTATGTCACCACATTGATCCCCAGACTCCCACCCACCCCTCACACATCATTTAATTCCCATAACTTATTCGTCTTCCTTTCCCTTTAGGTACCCTCCACACAGCATCCCCAAAGGTGACAATGCCATGAGGGGAATAATTTTCCTTAGGGTTTTTTTTTTGTGTAGCTAATGTAAACGAAAAAAGAAAAGAAACCGGGCCCTATGCCATATTTGGGGATACTGTGTGGAGGGTGTTTTTAGGGAAAGGAAGGAAAGGAAGTTCTGGGAAGGAAGAAGGTGTGAGGGGTGAATAGAAAAAAATGGTAAATTTATCCAGGAGTAACGGATGAATGAAGAAGGTGTGAGGGATGAGTAGGAGAAATTGGTAAATGTGTTTAGGAGTGTTAGACGAATGAATTGATCTCTCCCACAGCGGTGCAAGGCGACGGTTCGAGAGAGGTCCTGCTGGATAGGTCTAGATGAGGTCTCCCTGAACAAGTGTCTCCCGACCCGGTCGGCTACGCAGTAGGTGGGAAAACGTATTCGCTACCTAGATCAGACAAACCTCACCCAATGAACCCGGGCACCCCTGCTAAGTCACCAAAAATAGTGCGAACCACTTGGAGTGTCCTATGGCAGAGGTGTTGGTTATCCGATAAATGGTTTCCGGGGCGGCGGTACCCATATTCGCCTAACAATATGCAAAAAGTGATCAGCCGTCAAAATGACGGTCGTGGTCTTTACAGGTATGTAGAAGTACCCGGTCTTTCTAGTGTTAAACACCATTCATACTAACTACGGTAAGAAATCAATTAGTCACGAGGGGGCCAACTTATATAATTGCCATCCAGATGATATCAAAAACGAAAAAAAAATGTGCAAATTCAAAAAAAATTTATTCATGTTTATTCACAAAAAACAAAGTAGTGAAAGTGAATAATATCATATGGTAATATAATGTTATGTAAATGTTAGTACTGCAATCTAATGTAATTTAAGGTTATGAAATGTACAAACTATGTATAAATTCAATATTCTAGTTAAGTAAGTGAAAATGTTATTTTCTTTTTTACTGGAATAAAAAACTTATAACAAAAAAAAAAAAAGCGGAATTGAGTGTATATACTATAAATGATATTTAAAAGTTGTCTGGGTTTACTTAACCCAGGAATTATTTAAAAGTTCACACACAAGGCTGTCCAGTACAATATAATAAGTCATAAATAAACAAGAAATCAAATATGTCACATTAACCACTCATTCTAATTTATTCACTTTTCGGAACAACTCTTATAGGTTTCATAGAAATCGTTATGTCTCCTTTACTATCATAGTGAGAAATATGATAAAAACAGTGTTAGAAATATAAAATACCACGCTTTGTATTCAAATCTAAAAGTTAATCACAAAATTAGTAAAATGTACACCTTTATGAAACCAAAGTATCAGATCGCAATTTGAAAAATGTGTTTTTTTTTATTTATTATTTTTATATGGAATGACAAAAAAGTGAGGTAACAATAATTTTTATAATACCTTCATAAGTCTAATAAAAAAATAAAAATATTTCATACAGTATTTTAGCTAGAAAAAACTTTTTTATTTTTGTATGAAAAATTTTATAATTTAAAAATTATGTGCTTATTTTGATTTATAAAATTTGAAAGCATATTTTGTCTCCTATGAAAAATAGTTTTTATTTGGATTTTATTGTATGGTGGAAATATTTTTACCCTCTGACAAAATATGGTAGAGGCCTGAGGGGTTACGTATTTATTTATTAAATTGTTTTATTTCATTCCAGTTGTCTGATGCAGAGAAAGATGATATTCCAGAGCACATAAAGAAGGCTGCGCGTGAAATGAACAGACGCTCCTTTGAAGAACGACTAAAGGAAATCAAAATGAGCGAATATGATGCCAAGTTGTATGAACAATTCCTCGGGGCAGTGAGAACACAGGTTTGTTTTATTATACATATTCATAACATCTTTTTACATACTTTAATCTCTGCGTTTAGTAGGGACCGTTCAAATGTCAAAAATTAAAAATGGTGCTGATCGTAGATTTCATAAAATGTGATGAGTTTGAAACTTCCCAAAATTTGTGGAATTCATCATTGTCCTTTCATGTCTCAATTGTTTTATTGCTCTAAAGAGGAAAGAAGTAAAACTAAACATTTTAAAGCGTGTTGAGTAAAGCAGTTGTTATCCTTTAATGTTATTATTTATTTACAATTTGGGAGGCGGGTATGGGTACCGCCGCCCCGGGAACCATTTATTGGATAACCAACACCTCTGCCGTCGGTCACCCCAAGTGGTTCGCTACGTTTGGTGACTTAGCAGGGGTGTCCGGGTTTGCACAAATAAGCTTGTACTTTGAGACGACACAACGTGTACTTTGAGTCGCAAACGGCTTTGCGGCAATTTGCGCAAACTAAATTTGCACAAGTAAGCAATTACATTAAGACCAGTGTTATGAATTCAGCTCTTTTAGAACTAGATTTAGCTCTAAATTGAGGCCGTCAGCTACAAAAAAGTGGTTTTGCTTCATAGCTCGTTTTTTTTTCAGATAATCGAGCTCCTTTTTTATAAATGAAAAATTACAATTTTAGGGCTATTTCTTTAAGAATTGGTTGTTTTCTACCGAGATAGTCTCAGCTCTCCTCTCCACTCCCCTTTGGTTCCCTGAAGGTCCCAAGAGAAAAGAGTCCACCGAGGTAGCATCAGATCTCATCTCTACTCCCCTGGGTTCACCAAAGGGTCGTCAACAATTTTAGTTTTTTTGTTTGAATGGTCCATTTTTGGTTCCACAAATATCGAGGGAAATAAAAGGTTCACCCCAGCAGAGTCCCGAGTGCTGGGGTAACGTCTAAATACTCCGAGATGCAACCCTGTATCTCGGAGGCACCTTTCGTCACATTGTGCCCCAGTGATATTCATCCCCAGCACGGTACCTCATACCTTGGCTTGGGATGACTATTGCAGGTTGTGTCTCCACTCCCTGAGCAATGGGTTTGCCACCCTACCTATGTTAGGTTACCCTTTATAACAATAAATTAATGTTCTAGGTCGGTTCATTGCGAGGTGTGCTGAGTTCTTTGCAAGCTAGGGCCACAGAGCGCCACTGGGAGAGTCATCAGACATCCGGCGATTTAGACGACACTAAAATTGTCGAAGGTACAACAAATATTATTTAATTATGTAATACTCAATATTTCAGTAGACTTGTAGGCACATCATAAAATAGTTCAGTAGACTTGTAGGCACACCATAGACATTATTGATCTTTTGCACCATAAAATTAACATGGGGATGATGTCTAAGGAACTAAAAAGAAAAATACATTATAATAACGAAACACACGGACACGTTATTGGACACCATAGACATTATTGATCTTTTGCACCATAAAATTAACATGGGGATGATGTCTAAGGAACTAAAAAGAAAAATACATTAAAATAACGAAACACACGGACACGGGACAAGAAATTCAAAGCGAATTAGACTGCCGACAAGAAAAAAATCTAGCACCCAGAAATCTCTGATGTACCAGGCCGTCCAACTGTATAACAACATCCCGAATGAAATTACTAAGATAGAAAATATAAATAAGTTTAAAAAAGAATTACGATAGTATGTCTACCTTAATTATTAATGTCTTTATTTATGTGTAATATTTAAAGAGTGATTATGTTTGCCAACCAATGTAAATGTTTATATCTTTATAAAATATTAGCACACACAAAGATGTGAGCTAACTGAAGATTAATAAATAAATAAATTTAAAATGCCAAATTTTCAGGTCTTACTGGAGAGGAGGCTATTTATAGGCGCCGAATGGACCGAGCCCCTTTGCCCGGATCGACCCAAGAAAAACCCAAACTGCTGCGATTGCTTGTAGATGTTTCCGGCAGCATGTATAGGTATTGCCAACCATTATTATCATTTCATAAAACTGACCATTTAAATTAATGGCTTACTTCTTTATGCTTTGGACCTGCAGCTACCTACTGGCAATTGCTAGTAGGTACCTACCTGTAATGTCCTTGATAGACTTAGAATCAAGACAAAAACTAATGAATTTGTAATGAGGAGAATAAGATCGTAATAGACGAGTTTATTGACGTTATTTATTTATTTCAACGCCATAAAATGGCTTTTACAATCCGATGATACATGATAAAAAATACAAAAAAAAAAAAAATGATACACAGTGGTACACAGGAGGGTAATTATAATGATAACAAAATAAGAATGTACATTAAACCAAGTACATATATACGTGTGATAACAACTAGTATTTAGTTATAGGATACAATTATGTATTACAACCAAAAAAAATAATATGAGCTCGTATAGAGAATACACATTTTATACAGAATAAAAATAAGTAAATAAATGTGACTTCTTAGAAAAATTGTTAACATCAAGTATAATATACTTTAATTCTATTTGAACATATCGTTGGATTCCAGGAATTGGCTAAAATGGAGTACATGATATTATTGTTACCTTCAGTTTGAAATGACCGAGTTTGAAATGACTACATGTACTGCTAATTAGTTCTGCTTTTCAGGGCTGTCAGTTACAGATTCAATAATAACTTTGTTTAAAAATAATAATTTTGAAAAAAAATTATACATTTAATTAGCTTGAAATGACTGAGTTTGAAATGACTACATGTACTGCTAATTAGTTCTGCTTTTCAGGGCTGTCAGTTACAGATTCAATAATAACTTTGTTTAAAAATAATAATTTTGAAAAAAAATTATACATTTATTAGCTAACACTTAACTAGTCTGCTTGATAGTTAATATTTTTTTTATTGATCTATATACGTGATGTTTACAATATATTATTCGATGCCTGTCTCGCTAGGGTATACCTGTGTTGAGACAGGCGTAGAGGTACATAATTACATATCATATATAAGAGTAATATAATTAACAATTAAACATAAAGATGATTGAAAGTGTGGGTAAATCACATAAAGAGAGTTTTCTTATAAATGAGGGAAGAGATACAGTACAGTAGTAAATCCTGTCAAATCTCTTTTTATGGATTTAGATTATTTAGGATTTTATAATTTTAATTTGTTTTATATGGGTAAGGACGTATGTAGATGGATATTTCTGTCTATTTGTAGTTTATTTTACAGATGTTTGCAATAGTGTGACGACCAGTACTTATAATCCATTTCTTTACAACTTGTTTGAATTTGGTCATTGATTCGGTTTGTCTAATCGTAGCTGGTAGTGTATTGTGTAGTTTGCAAGCTATGTATTTAAAGTGTCTTTGTCCAAAGGTGGTTTTAGAAAAGGGAGTTTGGAGGAGTTCTTTGTTTTTGGCTCGGGTATTGTGTATCGATTGTGTTGCTTTGTATAGGGTTATGTTGTTTTTATGTAAATTAACTAAGATGGATCTTGCGTAGAGCTGTTTAATATCCATAACGTTGAAGGTGTTGAAGATCGTATCCGTGCTGGTAGTAAGAGGAAGTTTAAGGATTATTTTTATTATCAGTTTTTGTGCTTTAATGATGGGGTCGAGGGCACTAGAATAAGTGTTACCCCAAGCTAAAATTCCGTATTCGATGTGTGATTGGCACAGTGAGTAATACACTGTTTTTAAAAGGTGTAGGTTGAGGAAATTACGTGTTTGTTTGAAAAAGTATATGGATTTGCGGATTTTGTTTGTAGTGTTAAGTATATGTTGTTTCCAATTTAGGTGTGTATCAAAAGTTATTCCTAAATATTTTATAATGTTTACTTGTTCAAGGCATGGGCAGTTACAAGTCAGGTTCGGAGATGAGTTTTTACATTCGTGTATTTTTAATTGGGGGTGGAGGTTTGGTTTTGTGATATTGGTGAGACTAAACAGTAAGTATTTTGTTTTCTGTACGTTGAGAGTTAGTGTGTTTGAGTCAAGCCAGTATTTAACCTTTTGAATGCCTTCCTCCGCTTGCGAATAAACGGTAGGCCAGTCTTTCGCTTGGAATAGCAGGACAGTGTCGTCAGCGAAGCTGACAATAGTGGCATCGATATCTAGGTTACACAACTCGTTAATGTATATTAGGAAGAGCGTTGGACCTATAACACTGCCTTGTGGGACACCGTAACTAATGGGCAAATTCTGACTCTTTGTAGCTCTGAGTTTAACGCATTGGGATCTGTCAGATAAGAAGCTGGAGAGTAGGCTTAATTCATTATTCCTAATACCTATATTGAACATTTTGCGTTCTAATTTGGCGTGTGATATTGTATCAAACGCTTTACATAGGTCAAGAAATACCGATAGACATTTTGAGCCCTTATCGAGGTGGCCAGAGATATAGTCAGAGACGGTGGCTATGGCATCGTTTGTGCTTTTATGGTTTCTGAGGCCAAATTGCCGCGGCGAAAGTAGGTTGTTGGTTTCCAGGTATTCCATAAGACTATTGTTGACGATCTTTTCAAATACTTTGGACAGGGAATTGAGTAGCGTAATAGGACGATAATTACTAATGTCAAGTTTGGAGCCTGTTTTGAAAATAGGGATAATAAGACCTGGTTTTAGAATGGTTGGAAATAATCCTTGACGGATGCTAATGTTCAGCAGATGAGTTGATGGTTGAATTATAACAGGGGCAATTTTTTTAAGAACACTGTTGGATATTTCATCAATGCCGGTGGATGAAGAGTTTTTTAAAGAGTTTATTACCATAGAAACATCTTTCTCTGTAACCGTTTTAAGAACAAAGCGGGATGTGAATTCATTATTGGGGGGGTGGTCGCTAGGGCCTAGCATATGGTTATTTGGATGGATTTTTTTTGCTAGTTCTGGTATCAATATAAATGAAGTAAGTGCGTAGTTTGGAATCTAAGTGCAGATGAACACTATTATACCTAACATTGATTATTGTGATTGAGGTATGATATTATAGCCTTCTTATAACTATATTCGGTGCAGTTAAACACATCTACTACTTCTGAGAAAGCGTTGCCAACTGCATGCAATCTAGGTATAAGCGAGTATCTAAATGACTCAGTCTTGATATTTTTGTTGCAATTAAAAAGAATTTTGGATTGAGTAGTTCTAGTAGGTATGTGGAAGGTAATTAGGTTTAATAAATCAGGACTGTCATTATACCATTAACAATTTTAAAAATAAAAGTCAAGTCAGAAACAAGTCTTCTATCTGAAAGTTTGAGTAAGTTTAATTCTTTCATCAAGTGATTGTAATTTATTGATTCTTTTGGTAGACCAAGTTTGTAGTTAATGAATCTTAAGAATTTATGCTGAATTTTTTCAATGGAATCGGAGTGGATTTTGAAGTAAGGTGACCATATAGAAGAATTATATTCGACTTGACTTCGAACTAGAGAGGAATATAGGATTTTTAATGTTGAAATATTTTGAAAGTCTCTGCCATTTCGGAGAATGAAGCCTAGCATTTTTAATCCTTTATTGGTTACTGTATTTATATGTGAAAGGAAGTTAAATTTGGAATCGAAAATAATGCCAAGATCATTAATCTCACTGACAGAGGTGAGGGAAACATTATTAATATTATATTGATAGTTAAGGGGTTGATTTGTTCTGAAAAATCTTATTATCTGGCATTTACTTATATTCAGATAAAGTTTATTAGTTTTGCACCAATCTTGTAGTTTATTTAAATTTAATTGAATGTGAATACAGTCATTTATCGTTTTTATAAGTTTAAATAGTTTTAAGTCATCGGCGAAAAGCAACACTTCAACATTATTATCAAAAACAGTGATGATATCATTTATAAAAAGTAGGAACAGTATTGGGCCTAAATGTGACCCTTGAGGTACACCGCTAGTCGCCATGAATTTGTGTGATAGGTAAGAGTTATTTATTACAGTGTAATAAATAACTCTTACCTATATTATAGTTATAATGTTTACAGTGTAATAGTATGTCCTATGCTATACGGTCTACGAGAGAATGAAAGCTGAGCGGCCGATGTACCGCGCTGCCTGCCTCCGACTACCGACTTCGGGTGCCATCGGAAGCGTTCGGCTATTTCCGTTAATGTTGCCATACTGAAGCAAGCTTACTGACAGCTCCCTTAATTGGTCTATGTGTCTCTTCCAAGTCACGTCTCAGTTACCCATTCTTACAATATAAATCTTTTTACCTAGAGACCTACAAATCACTCCCTTCGCCCACAAAATCTTATTATTCTGGCGATAGTCTCGCGCGAGGCATTTTTGACCTACCTTAAAAATACGAGTTTTGACACCACCGAACCCTTTGATTTGTCTATTCTGACTTTTTTCAAAGTTGGCGTTCGCCCGTTTTATCAACTCTGAGTCTGTTCGCCAACCTTGGGTGGGACTAACCCGTCAAACGAAGACCGGAGCCTCCTTCCTACTAATAAAACAGCGGGTTCGATGCCCGTCGAACAGTGAGGTGAATTTCTATAATCTAACAGAAAATTCAATAATTTTTCCTTATAATCTCTGTGCAGGCTAGCACCTAACATTATTTTTTTAAGAAAACCTTTTACGCTTTTAACCGCATTCTCTGCCAGACCGTTGCTCTGAGGATGAATTTAATATTGCTATCTAGCAAAAACTTCTTAAATTCATCGCTTGTAAAAGCTGTACCGTTGTCTGCCACAATCAATTCCGGGTTCCCGAAAACCGCAAAAATTTTCCTCAACTCGAGAATGGTGTGAGCTGAATCCGCCTTAGAAACTTCGATGCAGTCTATTCACTTGGAAAAAAAATCGCAAATAACTAAGAACATTTTACCTGCTAAAGGCCCACAGTAATCGATATGCAAACGACTCCATACTCTACCTGAATTCGGCCAAACTCGTGATAGCACAATCCGAACACGATTGAACCATCTTTTCCAGATCCTTTCATCTTGACTATACCTAAGTGTGATCTATGTAGCAAAGTTAACACATGATTTTGTAACGATACCGGAATAATTATTCTATGATTCCAGAACAAACAATCGTCCACAATTGTAAGTTCGTTCTTTTTAATCCAAAAATTCCATAAACTATTGTCACATTTCATAGATTTGGGCCAGCCCTGTCTCAGATATTTTTCTACTAACTGTAACACAGCGTCCGTAGAAGTTGCTGCTTTAACCGCCTGCAAGTCTATTTGTGGAAATTCCCTAAAAATTTCTTCTACCTTTATATTCACCGCGGAAACCGAATTACGAATAACCGGCACAATCCCTAAATTGAAAAGCTTCAAGAAGTCCCGGCCCACAATTAAATCCGAACCATTTGCGACAACTATAAAATAAATGTTCTTTTTAGAATTGTTGTAAGTCACCGAAAAAATTGACTTCCCTACAATTTTTAAAGGATACCCATCGTAACCCGAAATTATCCGCCTGTCAGGTGACAATTCTATGTTTTTAAATGACTCGTTAAAAAAAAACTCTGGTAAAACCGATAAACTCGAACCGCTATCTACCATAGCTGAACATGGAATATCGTTAATTTTAATGTCGACTTTAACCGGATTAATGAATGCAACGTGCGAATTGCCTTTTTTACAATAATCGGAGACACTCTGTTATTCTTACACATACTCTTAATGTGACCCACCTGTTTACAAATGAAGCACTTTGCCTTTTTAAATTTACAATCCCTGAACGCGTGGTTTGCTCCACAACAAATGCATTTTTTAAAACCCGAGACATTCTTCCCATAAGGGCTGACTGAACGCGAATCTGATCTTGAAAAACCTGGTTTCTCTCTAGAACGCGACCTCTGATCCCCCGAAGCGATCTTTTTTTTACCGATTGCACTTACACAACTACCTACCGAACCCTCATTCTTAATTTTCAACCCCAGATGGTCTAACCCCGCAATACTAGATGCCAGTTCCTCCATCTTATTGAAAGAAAGACTAGGTCCCTCTAGGTAAATTTTCTCTTTTGCTCTCCCAGGGATCAACCCCAGAGCAAAAACATCTGCTAAATTTGCCTCTAAACGAGTACCAAATTTACAAAAAGTGCTTAAACCGCGTAAACGCACTGCGAAATCTCTAACCGATTCCCCTTGCGATTGCTTCGCTGAAAAAAACAATTCCCGTTCCCTAAAAACCGACTTCGGTTTAGAACAATGTTTTTCTAATAAACCCAACAAAGAATCAAAAGTCGTATCTGTAATCTTGGTAGGAAAGCACAAATTAATCAATAAGGTGAGCGTCCCAGCCTCGAGAGAGTTCAACAAGTACGCTCTCTTTTGAGTTGCATCAAGCTTAACGGTTTTCGTTTCATCACGGATCAGCAAGAATTGTTCTAACCTCAGTCGAAAAATTCCCCAATCGTCGCTAAGATGGCAGAACCGCGGAATCCCACTGGTTTCCATAATCAACGGCTGGACAGATGACCCGCACCCGAACCAGCAGTGACTCAGCAACAAAACAAAAACACAACCCGACAACAATAACCTCCAAAAAGACAAACTACTTAACTCAACAAACAAGGTCCACGGCGATGGGCTGCTTGGCTAGTTAATTATGTCTTCCTTCTGGTCGGCATGACCGTCTTCCTTCTGGTCGGTTTGACCGTCTTCCTTCCTTCAAACAAATTGAACCGGATTGGAAGGTCGTCCTTCCTTCCTTCAAAATTGCTCCGGATGGCAAATCGGATGGTCTTTCCTGGTTCCCTCCAAGGTATCACGGAATACTTTATTACACTTAATTCCTCCGGCTGTGCCCTGCGATTGTCCACGACAATAACCGTCTGAGAAAAAAAAAATTATCAAAACTCGAATCATCCAAGTACACCGTGGATAAATCCGTCAATTTGACACTGCGTCGTATTATCCTGGCTGCGCCAATTTGTAATGTCCTTGATAGACTTAGAATCAAGACAAAAACTATTGAATTTGTAATGAGGAGAATAAGATCGTAATAGACGAGTTTATTGACGTTATAATGTTTACAGTGTAATAGTATGTCCTATGCTACGGTCTACGAGAGAATGAAAGCTGAGCGGCCGATGTACCGCGCGCTGCCTGCCTCCGACTACCGACGTCGGGTGCCATCCGAAGCGTTCGGCTATTTCCGTTAATGTTGCCATACTGAAGCAAGCTTGCGGATACTACACTACCTAATATCTACCTACTGGCAACAATTTAGTCTCAGGAATTCAAAATTTTATTCAAACATTGGAACACAGAAACAAAAGCTTCAAAAGAACATCTTTTCATTCTTTCCTTCCGCGGGAGCAAGGAAGGAATCAAAATAACAAATTTGAATTCCTGAGTAGATTGTTGCCAGTAGGTAGATACTTACTAGCAATTGCCAGTAGGTAGTTACCATATACCTCCCCTCAGATGTCTCCAGATTTACCAAATCTCACTTAACCAAAATTGGCAGTTCTTTTTAGGTTACAATCCAGTTCCTCTGTGACCTTTTTATTTTCCTCAAATGATGCCATCCAATTATATTTTAATTTCAATCTTTATCTGTTAGCCTATTACAGTAGTCCCAGAGAGAGTTCATCACTTCGTCGTTCTAGTATCTTCTGTCTTTTTCATTTTAATACAAGACGTGTAAAAAGGAAGTTTTGTAGATGACGTACGAATGACTTTTCTAGGTTCAATTCATTAGATGGACGATTGGACCGGTCTTTGGAGGCTGTGGTGCTGGTGATGGAGGCCCTGCGCGGGTTTGAGTCTCGGCTGAAGTACGACATCTGGGGCCACTCGGGCGAATCGCACAACCTGGAACTGGTTTCCCTTGACAAACCGCCACAAAATGAGAAGGAGAGACTACAGGTATCGAACATTTTCATTAATACGTACATTGATTTTATTACTAGGGCATTTTATCCCTTTGCATTTTTATGGGCCATAAAAGTAAAGCTCTTAATTATGATTCCATAGGGCTAAGAGACTTAATGGTTGAAACACATGTGCTTGAAGGTACTCTACATAAGCAGCTCCTGCACTTTCGATCGATATCGACTCCGTTTCCAAATACAGATTTGTTTTCTGTCAGGATTTTTTCAAAAACTATTGATCGTGTGAAGCCGATTATAAGAGGTTTGCTATAAATATAGTCACTAGCTTAGATGTGAATATTTAACCCTTAAACATTCGGGTGTATTTCATCAGTACGTAAAAATACTTCCTCTTTACAATAAAATCCAAATAAATGGAATATTTGTGAACGTATCCGAAAACTAACAACTGTTTCGGAAAGGTGATGAAATACACTTGCAAATTGTATTATGTATTAGAAATAACCACGTAAATTTTTAAATATAATTTTTTTTTATGCAAACTTTAAAAAGTTTTAAAGGTTTTAAACTAAAATTACTGATAATGAAAAAAAAAACATTCACATATTTTATTAGACAAATGAATTATAAACGTTATTGTCATCTCACTTTTTGGTCGTTTCGTGTAAAAATAATTCTTTGCGGTCGGAAACTTTGGTTTCATAAAGGCATACATTTTAATTATTTTGTGGTTAACTTTTAGAATGTTAATATAAAGCTCATTCTCTTTCCAATACCATTTAGTTAATACTTCTCACTATGATAGTAAGGAGACAACAATTTTCTTCTGTGATATGGGTTAATAAAAGAACTGGGTGCAATTTAACGGAAACAAGTGATGTTTTTAAGTACATAGTATGTGATTTGGTTCCCTTTTGAATTACCACCCAATTATTCCTCAAGAGTTTTTTCTTAACCTATCCTATTTTTTAAATAGGCAATTCACCCTAAAAAGAATGCTTTAACCTATCCTCATAAGTAGTTCTAAGGCTAAAGTCTTATCACAACAAAATTTATAGAAATGTATCTACTCAAATGCAAACATACAAAAAATTGTATGTGGTAATCCAATAACAATTATTTAAATGTTATAATTTTAGGTAATCCGCACGATGCACGCCCACTCCCAATTCTGCTGGTCTGGAGACACCACCGTACAGGCCGTACAGCATGCAGTCCAGGGGCTGTCCAGAGAGCTGCAGGGGCCCAACTCGCAATGGGACGAAGGCATTCTGGTGGCGCTGTCGGACGCCAATCTCTCCCGCTACGGGGTGCCGCCCTCCAGGCTGGCCACAGCGCTGACCTGTTGTCCGGAGGTACACGCGCACATGGTGTTCATAGGCAGTCTGGGCGATCAGGCTGAACAGTAAGTCTTTTTCTAAATTTGAAGATAATTAATACATATTAGACTTATGTTATAAAAAAAAACATCAATCTAATGAAATTCTTATAAAATTCAATTTGGATATTGGTATAACCTATAACCCCATTTTCTGACATAGCACGAAAGTTCAATTTACAACATGCAATTATTGTATGGTTACTTGACTAAATCCGACAAAAAATAACTCAAACAAGTTGTAAATATATTGAATCACACAAATATAAAAGTAAATTGACAGTTTTACGAACAAAAAAAAGATTTACGTTGAAATTATACAAGACATAAATACCTTTAACCCAGTACCGCACAGGGTACTTGGCACGCGATAAAAATATTCACAATTACGTATGCCTGATTAGATGTTGCGACATTTAAATACATAATAGAGTTGGAGATTTTTTTTATTAGTACCAAATCGAATCTAAAATTGTACAGTCTTTGCACGATGTAAAACACCGTTTAATAATTGGAAAGTGATTTATTTTATTTTATGAGGCTGTAGTATTTAATCCTGATTTTTTTTATGATTTGTTTTATTATTTTATACGTGGACCAGATTCGCTTCAACCAAGGATTATAATTCTTCAGGATTATAATTCATTAAAATAATAACAATAAATTTGGGTAATCTGACATTAATTGGAATGTGGGATTTTTACCCTTGGCACACTAGAGAGATATTAATTAGGTCATTATTTCATTTTTTTTCTAATTTTTCTTTCTTTCAAATTATGGCCATCTTTTCTAATTATTGAGTAAGGGAAGGTGAATTTCCATATTAATTTTATTTGAGCAAATTTTCTAAATTATATGGAAGGTTAAGTCGAGTTCAGACTTGGAAGAGATAAGAGGTTGAAAGGAGGGGAGGCAATTAACTGAGATAAGGCTTGATAGAAGAAAGGATTTTTCAATATTTTTTTTCTAAATCTGAAATAATAACTGTTTGTTGGTACCTATGTACCTACAATTTTTAGTGTTTAAAATGGCAACACTTTTTGGTGCTTATTTTGAAATTTTTGATTGAAAATGTAATTTTGACAGATAATATAATATTTATAATTCATAAAATCCGGCGGGCAAGTTGGTGTTTTTGAAAAAGAGAAAAGATAGTCAAGGAACCTTAATAATACGTACCTACATTACCTATATTAATTATGGAAAGTGTTATCTTAATAATGTTTCATTTAAAAAAATTCTAGATTACTGACGTGTTTACCGGCGGGGAGGGCATTCACCTGCATGGAAGTATCAACACTTCCACAGATTCTGCAACAGATATTTGCATCTTCCATAAGCGCAACGCCAATTGAATCTTAAAATTTATCTTTCAGTATAAACTAGGACAATTATTTTATATTCAATAAAGGGGTTATTTTTTAAACGCATTCACATTCTGAATTATGATAATTTTAAGTAAATAAAATTGTAGGTAGCTAAAAATGAACATAAAATTGTACATGTATTAATAAGTATTTTTATATGTATATAAATGTAATTATAATAAAACCCTGAGTTGCGTAGACCCTTGCATAACTTGAATTTTTCTTGAGTCAAATTTGTACAGTAATAGCAGAACTTAGTTTTTTTAAAGTTTATTACCTGCACGTTCGGTTTGAAGGTTCGATCAAATTCTAAGGGTAAATAAATTACAAATACTATGTAGCGGTGATAAACGTTAATATTGAACTAACTCCGCACGGCCACTTAAAACAAAAGATAGTGATAGATGGGGTCCCTTTTGGGAAATTATTAACTCAGGGCCTCCTGTGTGCAGTTAATGTAAAAAAAAAACAAACAAAAAATAGACTTAAAATTTATCACAGCGTTTCTCCCAAATGTTTGTAGGTATGGTGATGAATATAAAAATGAAACTTTTTTTTTTTTTTTTTCCTTTATTCATTATATAATTTATGTACAGTTTTACATGTGATTCGACTACCACGCTAGGCACATGCCCGTATTTTTCGATTTTATTTATGTTGTGAGAACTGTCATCTGACCTACCTTATTTTTCCTGACTCTAAAAACACTAGAGAAAAACAAAAGTAATATATTCTAATATTTGAAACTGGAACAACAGCCGGCCAGTAGGTACCTGAGTACCTAATTAATTCTAAGCCCACATGTTCTTCACAGCATGTCGTTAGAGTGGCCAAATAACCCCGGACGAGGTCTGAAGCCTTCAACAAGTTAATATTGGTGACCGGATTTTTTTATTAGAATAACTCTTTTATTATAACTTTTGAAGGTTATTCCCATCAATGTAATCATTGGAGAAAATAATACTAATAAATCTAAATGAAAATATGAAGAAAAAAAACAAGACACAGAAAAATAAAAAGGTAATGGCCGCAACTGGGACTCGAACCCAGGATCTTTCCTCTTATTTTTAAGTCATTTTTGTCAATCTCAAATTCAGAATTAATAATATTATCTTCTTAAAAAATTTTTATCTGATTTTTTTTCATCCATATTTTAGCTACCTTTTTTAAATGATCACAAATGTTCTAAGAACTGGTTTGTAACCTAAGATAGTGTCTCGGATAAACATATCTGATTTTATTTATATGAGACGCCTATTGACCTTCTAAAATATCTGAATGAATATTCAATTTTTATTAGAATAGCTCCCTTTTATAATAACTTTTGAAGGTTATTCTCATAAAGGTAATATGTAGATTCCGGGTTCGAGTCCCAGTTACAACCCTTACCTTTTAATTTTATCTTTTTTGTATCTGGTTCTTTTTCATATTTTCGTTTGCATTTATTAGTATTATTTTCTTTTTCTTTTTGTTTTGAAGAGTTTTAATTTTCAATGTAGATTCCTACATTTGTTACTTAAATTTTAAATTTTCTGCGACCGGTTTCGACACATCCGTGTCATTCACGAGCAAACTTAAAACTGAATGACAATGCTCGTGAATGACACGGATGTGTCGAAACCGGTCACAGAAAATTTAAAATTTAAGTAACAAATGTACATTGAAAATTAAAACTCTTCAAAACAAAATGTCTAGAAATTGTTACATAGTTAATGCCCAAGAAATACAAAAAATATCTTCTTTTTCGATAATATTTACATTTAAAAATTTTTTTATTAATTTTCCATTTCTTTTTTATGTAAGTTGTGTGTTACGTAACTCAGGGTGTAAGTGTTTTACTTTCACATAAAATTCAATGCTCACAAATAATTTTTAATTACTTACCTCACAATGCGGGTTTAAATATTGTTTTACCATATTATTTTTATCGATTATAAAATTGTTACAAACACATTGCAGAGTTGTGTCTATTTTTGTAAGTATATTCATAATGCAATTATGTTTGACTTTCATATAAAAACCAAAGCCTTTACTCTTTGTACCTCGTAAGGGAAATAATATTCTTATTTGTACATACAAAATATTATTTATGGAACCTGTGTAAATATTATATTATTTGGGGAGAGTATGATTTCCGTGACACCGCAATTGTACCGATATCTCGAAAACTAAGCGAGATATCAAAAAAAATTATTCTTCATTTTCGTCTTATTTTGAGCTGTTCTACCTGGATACATCGTCAAATCGCGGGGTCACGGAAATCATACTCGTGCCTATTATTTTGAACTTGCAACAAAATACAGGACTGAAGAATATAATTTATTTGTATTTGTTGTTGTAGGGTTATTATTCCATTCATACCTGTTAACAAAGGTGTATCCATATTTATGCCTGCTTGATTTACAACAATATTATTCACAAGTGTAAAAAAAAAACCACAAATTACATTTTATAAAATATTTATTTTTTAAATAAAAATATTAAAATACTTTTCGATCTTTCTTTCAGTTTTATTATGTAGGTATATGGTACATATTTATGTTGTGCTATAAGTATATTAGTTTGTATAAAATCTACAATAAATTAGAAAATGCATAAAGAACATTTAAATATTTTTTAAAACACTGGTAAGTAAGTTGAGAAAATCTATTCATGGCATTGGGTTACCAACAAAATGGGACATATGTATGTTCTTCTGTATTTTTTTTTGTTTTTAGTGATATGGAATGAAATAGCAGGTATAGTTGATTCCGCTTTATTGGGACGCATTGGGCCCAAAAATTTTGTCCCAAATAAGCGAAGGCAGGGGTTCCCAAACTTTTCCAAGTCGCGGCACCCTTAGAAAATTTGAATTTTCTCACGGCACCCCTGCCATATAATGGATCTCTCTAACGAAGGACCAAAAGTGCATTTATTGATAGGAAAACTTGCAAAGAAAATGCAAATATAATACAAGTACAAAAACCGTTGAGTGCGACCGGATTGATACAGCTACTTCTTTTTCCACATTTATTTTTGAGCGATATTTGCTCTTTATAACCGCAACCGCTGAAAATCCAGCTTCGCACAGATATGAAGTAGCAAAGGGAATGAGGACCCTTACAGCTTTTCCATTTAGAATCGGATACTGATTTCTGAAATCCAAAACTCCGTCAAATCCGAACAAGCGTATTTCATTTTTAGGCTGCTGTCGGTCGAGAGGTCAATTAAATCTTCTTCTTCCTGCGTAGTAAAATCTTGGGGAGCTTGCGCACGGAATGGATCTTGGATCTATACAAACTTCTCCACTTGGTCTTCTGCGAAGTACTTGGCAGTTAACTGTGATAGGTGCTCTGTGAAAAGGTTCAGCAAGTTATTTGAAACCTTAACTCCGCTATGGGCCATGTACTGTTGCAATATTGGAAAACAATCTTTGCCTCCATCATCACCCATTTTTCTCTTCCACACTTGTAGTTTTTTCCTGAATGATGAAATCTTGAATGAAAAAACTACAATTGAATGCGGCACGCCGCTGCAAGCGCAGCACCACAACCGTATCCCCACTCCTGTGCCTCCCACCCAATCCATTCCCAGAGCGCGGACCGGCCATGCGGGTGATTTTCCATTCCATAAAATGTTTGTATTGGTTCATGTCAATTTTGATTTTTAGTAGAGACATCAGGGGCGCCTCGCGGCACCCCTGATCTCTGTCCGCGGCACCCCCACCCACTTTGGGAACCTCTGAAGTAAGGTAAGTAAAAAAATAAAATTTATTGATTATTTTTACATGTATAATATATACTTATTAAATTTATTTGACTTCTCTCAAAAAAGATTTAAAAGTTTATAGAATTTTAGAAAAGAACATTTGATCACAGAAAAATAATTACCTACTAATATGACAAAAATTGACCTATTTAATATGAAAAAAAAAAAACAAAAATTGTGAACAACAATTACTTATTTCAATAACAGTATCGCGGCAGAGTACTGCGAACTGAACAACTTTATATTAGAATTAGTTAACAATAATAATCTAAACGAAAATATGAAAGAGAACAAGACACAGAAAAACAGAAAAAGCAATGGTCGCAACTGGGACTCGAACCCAGACCTCTCCGTCTAACCGGGATGAGCGCGTTAAACAATTTCGCTATAGCCACCTTCTGTCAAAGCCGTCATATTTGTCAATCTCATATTTTCAAATTTCAGAATTAAATTATTATCAACTAATTATTTTTCTCCACAGAAGGTGGCAATAGCGAAATTGGTTAGGCGCTCGTCCCGGTTAGACGGAGAGGTCTGGGTTCGAGTCCCAGTTGCGACCATTGCTTTTTCTGTTTTTCTGAGTCTTGTTCTCTTTCATATTTTCGTTTAGATTATTATTGTTAACTTATTCTAATATGATATATTTCACTGATGGGAATAACCTTCAAAAAAGTATAAAAAGAAAGTTTTTTAGTATTAGTTTATTTGGTTTCTGTTCCTTGGATTTTTGCACAAATAACTGGGGTACCAATTAAGCGGAATCAACCGTATATTATATTAATCATGTATTCTTTATTCCAACATGTGTATCATTTTCAATAATTTATTCAAACTGGCGCATGACAACCGCATACATAATTAAAACTCGCATGGTATGCTCAGTACAAAGAAAGCATTTCATAGTCATGGGTCAACATCATTTTTAGTTTGGTACCATCTTAAATGCATTATTTTATGCTATATAATATGTTTAAAGATGCTATTATTTATTATTTAGACCACCCTCATTTTAACAGTATTTTGGACTCATTAGCGAAATAATTGACACAAAATACGTAATATACATATATATGTACATACACTTTTTATTTGTAAAAAGTCATTCAATCGACATCTTATTTTACTGTCATAGATTTAAATGCTGAACACAATTTCAAATACGTACATGCAGACATAATACTATCTTCTATATACTTTATAATATTATATACATCTTTAGAAGGCACAGTATAAATCGCTGAATCGATAAATAGCTCTTCCATAAAATATTTAGGGGTTTTGAAAGACCACAATTTAGAAAAAAATCTAATTTATAACAAAAGAAAATGTCATAAATTATTTAGAAAAATTGAAATATATGGGTTCTACAAAATATGTATTTATGCTCAAGTAAAATATTTTTATAATATGGAAAAACGAACTTGATAAAAATAAATGTAACATCAGCGCCCTTGACATTTTTACTAGCTCCGTTTGCCTCACGGCCCTAAACACAACATGAGACCAAAATTTTCATTAATGTCACCTGAAAAGCTGCCATGGTTCAATACAAAAAGGGCCTAGTTATAAAATTTCTCGAAACGTCTTTATACATAATGTTAATGAACTTAATAATTATTATTGCACATATATATTGATTCAAAAGTGATGTCATGATGAATTAATATTTTTACTCCTATACCTACACACATACTAAGAATTATTCAACACCCATAAACTTCTTGGTTTTACTTTATTTTTGTTAAACGATAATGGGTATTATGTTATCATAAACAATATGTTATAAAGGGCTGCCTTACGCTGTTATTTATGTACAAAAATATCTTTCAACAGCACCCCTTACTTAAACCTAACGATCAACATTACAACATGTTTGATTCATTCATAATACGAATTCGATTGATTCAAACATAAATATTTAAATGTTTTACAATCATTTTCTGTAGAATTTAATTTTCCACATTATACAATAAAATCATAACCGAAACAGGGTACTCAAGTGGTAGATTTTGAACTTTAAGTGCCTCCGTGCATGATGCTACTTACAAGCTACTCGATTTTCGTGCACGTATCATGCGCGCCGATCGTAAGCACCCCCGTACGATTTTGCTGGTGCTCGTACACGGCGCTACGCGGCGGCTGTCGGTTTCAAATCTGTTGCACGCTACCGACGGTGCTGATCGCACGCGACGTGTCGCATCATTTGTGTTTGCTACTTATTCGTTTGACAGAAATGGCGTCGGAACATGAAAGTAATAATAGATTTGTTCTGGAAGTGGAAAAAAATGCATGTTTACCAGAATTACTTTACCATAATATGTAAGAAAGGATTTAGTGTAGAAGGCATGGATTGATGTTGGAAAAAAAGTCATTTGACATCGTGCTAACTCTACGGCTGCACGTGAAAAATGATCAAGTTCAGTATATTTCGGGTAGCGCCGTGTACGGAAACCAGCATTAAAGAGTAGTATATCTGCAGGATACTAGTGGTTGCGTCACAATCATGTAGTTTGTAAGTATCTCCATGAACGGAGGGCCTAAAGCAGTTTACATGATGGCCTGATTTGTGATTTAAACAGTGTTAGGTAAAGAGAGAATATCGCGCTCTCAGTGTGCATTCAAAAATTTGAATTTGAAATAAATCTATGAAACAATATTTAGCTTTTGAAAAATATTTATCAAGGTATGCAAATTTTTAAAAATATTTTTATAAAATCTGTATATATAAAAACGAAAAAAGTTTAAGTGACAATAATAACTTTTATAATACTTCTGTCTAATTAAATATATTTTTTATAATATATTATGTAATAAATTATGTAATAAATTGGTGAGCGACTTTAAAAACTTCAGTATTTTATTTTGAAATAAGTTGAAAAATAGCAAATTTATCTGGAATCAAACGTAAAACAAACAAAAAATCCACAAAATCTGCATTCTGACAATTCAGATCTGAGAAGTAGATTTATCAGTACATCATGAGGTTTTAGGGGTTGGATAAAAGTATTTATTGAATTTATATCGACGCTGGAAAGGAAAAATGGCTAAAGCGCCATACAGCTGTGACATTAAAGATGAACCTGTACAACAAGATGTATTGTTTGTGCTTATGATCATCAAATCAAGTTTTCTAGAAACTTGAAACAAACAATATAGCTTATTGCGTAGCTTCATCTTTAATTGGTTCAGCTATTTGACGTTTTAGCCATTTTTCCTTTCCAGCGTCGATATGTATTTGTGTTTGTAAACTTAACATAATAATAATATTTGTATTATAAACTTTATAAAATAACACTTAACCTATTGCATGGCTTATGTTGCGACATATTCATGCTAACGTAAATCATTTAACTTATCCATAAAATGTAAACGATAAAATGCTTTAAGGTACCACAGTAAACAAAAAAAATAATTGTGTTATACAGTTTGAAATATTTCATACTCGTAACATTAAAAAAAATGGCATTATCCTTATGTACATGAATGTAGTGATTATTCAACTGAATTTTTTAATATTTTTAGTTGTTTTTTGATTGATCTCGATCGACTTGCGTTAATTAACAATTTATAAATAAATGAGAGAGCTAGCACAGGAATTGAACCCACAACGCTTGGGTGAACAATCCACACATTTGTCCAGATACTAACCGGTATATAAACTCCGTCGGGCACAATTTTTTTCCAGACTTTAATTTGTTTTTACACATTATAGAAATCTGTCACAGAAAACACCTACTCTTCCGTCATACTGATAAATTGACCTTGGAACTCATGGAAGTGCTACCGGTTATTATCCCGTACAATTCTTTTCCAATCAGAGAGGTCCCAAGCGTTGGCACAGGATGCTTGATGGTGTCCCACCAGCTATAGTGCATGATGAACTGCAGGAGTCTGTTCCAGTCTTTGAACAATCTGAAGGTCTTCATGAGGCTCAACTCTTCGGGAACTTCCCTGGCGTTGTGTCTATCAAATACCACATTAACGATGGGGCAGCCAATTTGGTCATTCCTTACCTTTTCCAGGAAGATCTTATGAAAGTTTCTGTAGATATCGTCACCGACGTAAACTTCCGGTGTTTGGGTGATGGAGAAAGGATTTACGACGTACAGAATTATGTCGGCCCTCTTACAGGCCTGCAAACACAACATGTAGGGATCGTTGTGTTCAGTTTCTCTGATGTTCTTCTTGCCCAAGACTTTCCAGTTGAGTTCCAGCTTGAAATATTGGCTGAGACAGTCCACAACTCTGTTGTCCAAAGCGTTTCCAGGAGGATGGACGATAAAGACAGTCGGACGAATCTTTCTGTCTGGACCTGAAATTAATACAAAGGGTTTTAGTAAGTCAAGAATTCAGGTTACTGTTAAAGGAATGGACCTAAGTGCTCACGGGAACCATTCGTAAACCGTCACCGCTCTATAATTTAAAAAAAATAAATCAAACGCTTTTCATGCATATTTTTACTACTGACTTTGATGCATGTTTCGAGATGTTTTACTTAATTAACTTATCAAACACATTTCGCAACATAAGCGTAAAAAAAAAATTACAATGTAAAATCATTCATGTTATTAATGGTGCATAAAAATTACTAGTGAAATTTCAACATATATAGTACTTTAAAAGATAACCTAAACCTACATTCGTTTAAAATAATACCAACTTCATAATTCAAATTTTTAAAATCTTAAAGATGAAACTTACCTCGATATATCATCCAAAGTACGATAGGGATCCAGAAAATGACGAAAATTAACCCAATCCATAGGATTGAATAGACAATTCTATCCTTTTCTGAAAATACAATAAAAAAAGAATTTATTATAATCTGTGCACCGCCGTTGGACGTTTGATTTTGACACTTTAATATAATATAATATTCAAAATAGTATTTGTACATATTAATTACTTCAAATATTCTTCTTACCCTCTGGTGGTATTTTCTTGATGGGTGGACCAAAAGGTTCACTTTTACAAGGTTCTTCCAAACAGTTTTCATCTTTCGGAGTAATACGGAACGTATATAATCCAGGTTCGAACATGTGATAGTTTGAATGAACTGCTTCTTGTTCCCGGGTTCGATTCCACGCTAATTCAGAGCACGGCTTAGGCAAGTCAGAGTTGCAAACCTCTATCTTGTAATAGTCAAAGTCAACATTATCCGGGATGACTATGTGGATGTCAAAATATTCAGGTTTTAGGAAGTTCAGATAGACAAACGGAATCCAGTTGTTATTTGTGGTTTCTGAGGATAGAAAGATACATTGTTAAAACATTTTTTTTTTTCTAAATTGCTAATACACTATAATCATCTTAATATATAAAAATGAATGTTTTCTTGTTTGTCCCTTAGGCGTTTCTTAACCGTTCATCCGATTGCGATGAAACTTCAGTGATTTGATGTGTGCATGCCCACGATGGTTTCTATGTATAATAGTGAGCTCTGATGTTATGAAATTATTTCCTATACCGTTCATCCGATTGTGATGAAATGTTGGTGATTTGTTGTGCGCTTACTCTCAAAGGTTTCTATATATACTGGTGAACTCTGGCATCATTAAATTTAAGGGGAGGCAAAGGGGATGCGGGAGGGGAATGGATCGGCAACGGGGACGCGGGACACAAAGGGAGAAACAATTTCTTTCTTTGAGTGGCCTTGCAACGCATGCCAGGTACTCGCTAGTAACATATATTTAAATGTTGCGTGGGAGTCAAACCCACTACTTTCTTACTTGTAGACAAATGCCTAGAGCACCACACAATGGAGGTCACTAAGTTTTGGTTTTAATTTATGAGTTTAAAATATCTAGGAAAAGCATTAAAAATGTTAATGACATCAATTCAATGCAAAATAACAAGTTTTAAATTATGATACGTAATGAGATAAATCTGTTTTTCTGAAGATACAAAATGCATTATTTATAATAATATGATAGAATATTACTCTATCCTCAATGCCAACAACAAATGACGCAATCTTAAGGTTTGTTTGTGGGAACTTAAGATCACAGAAATCTATATCTATTATTTTTCGAACAAGAAGGCCTCTGTGATTCTAAGCTCCAGTTAGTTTTGATGTAGAACTGGATTCATGATAATTTACTATGCATCAGAATGCAAAGATAATATAACAAGCAAATTATGAATTTACATATTTAGTATCTGGGGATCTTTTTAGACCGACCTTTGATTTGAACTTTTGCAATACGTTTGAGGAAATTTGGCATAACAAATTTTACTCAGTATTTTGTTCTACTTTTTCTGAATGTATAAGCTGTGCAGTAAGGCGGGTCACGATTGTATGGGGGAAAAAAAAAACTTGTTTTGGTTTGTCTGTTAGTGATAAAAGGGTGTTAAATGAAGATGTAAAATCACGTAATTTTTTTAATAATATTTGGATATCATCTTCTTCCTCCGGATTGAGTTGGAAATTTCACAAAATAGAGAAAAACCCACCCTTGTTAAATCTGTAAAAAATATTAGATAAACAATTAAAAATGATTTTTTTTTCAATAAAACACAAATTAGAGAGAATATTCTGACTTATTTATTAAAAAAATATATGATTTTAATTAACATTATCTCAAGACAGTGTATTCAAATACCAGCAAAATCCTTCTTACTCTCAAATTTCGGCATTATTTTGCGAGACTCAATCTTTGCCTTAATAAGACCTTCTCTTGCAGACTTCGTACATAAAGTAGTCGAGGCTTCAGTAACAGTCTTTACAGCTCTTTCAACTGCTTGAGTATGACATGGCAGACGCAGAAGAGGCAATTTACCTTCTCCCCCCTGTGCTACAAATAATTGAAGATCTTCATCCGATATATTCTTCAGTATTGGGGGTTCGGTTACATTTTGCTGCCAATTTATAAGGTCGTAGTAATATGATGCATCGAGGTTTATGTTTGGAAGTTGGAACAGCCTTGTTTTACTTAGTTTCTTACTGCGTGCTTTTAGAACACGACGCGCAGCTAATTCCCGGATATGCTTGTGAGGGTCAGTTAACATTGCAAGTAGTAAATTTTCGGGGTGTGTGAAGTAACTGTTTCTTTCTATGACTGGATCAATTATAGTTTTTAGTTCAGGGGATAAGTATCTAGACGCTGAAATTAGCTGCCATAGGTGACGTGCTCCATCTTTACAGGTGGGATGAGTTTTAATACTGAACCAAGTCGGAGCATAAACTTTAACAACGTACGTTGCTAAAATAATAAGATTCTCTGTAGGAGCTTCCGTTGCAACATAAAGACGAATAATTCGGTTAGCACGCGTAAGCCATCTGGCATGTAACGGACGTGTTACATATCCTCGTATGTTATTTCAACGAAAAACATCCTTGGCGGTATCCTCTACAGTTCAGTGGTCATTTTTTGGGATTTCGCTCGAAAACCAAAAATCCCGCTTGGCCACTGAACTCGTTAGTACCGTACCGCCAGCGATCTTTTTCGTTGAAAATATTTTTATGTTTGTTTTCCAATTAGAATTTAAAAGTTATTCTAATTGTAATATTGTTTTAATAAAATACCTTCATTTTTATATGTACAATGCCCCCGGTGCAACAAATAAACGCTATCATGCTCAGGTTGCCACCAGGGACATTTTTCAACTTATCATTTCACTTGTATTTTTTATGTTTCCTTTTTTTTTGACATATTGTTAATTATTTTTAGTTACGATCCTTGTAGGATAATGAAACTAAGAAATTTCATTCCGCAGTCCTACAAGGCATCGAGGGAAAGAGAGCTTGAGTCTCTAGCCCTTAAATTACTCAAACTAGGGCAATAAATGACCCTCAAAAAACACTTAGAAAAATTTCGGTAAAAATACGTTTTTCCGATTTTAAAAATCCAGGTGCCCCGTAAGATGGTGAAACAAACAGGTTTCATTAACACATCTTACGGGGGACCTCGTAAAAATAACATTGTAACTGTAAATAACCAGATATTCAGCCAAACGGCAAATCAATTTATATTTTATGCGATTTAGCTCAAAAATGAGCTAAACGTCTCTAACTAAAAATCTAGCAATAGACAATTGGTTTATTTCATGATTACTGTATAATAACGAACACATATGTACACAATTAACTCTGTAGAATTATTATAAAAAACACATTTTAAGCGACCGCCTTCAACGGTGACACCGGCAAAATAGGGTGCCCACATAATGGCCGCCCTATTTATACCATTTGGTCTGAGGACGAAAACCCCTCCACTTTTTTGTAAAAACACTGTCCGAACGCTGTCGGGTACAAGTACCCCTTATATACCATGCCAATTTTCAAATAAATCAGTTCACTTCGACTCTTCAAAACTTGTTTTACTACTTGTTACTTAAGAAGTATTTTCTTCAACACCAGCTACCTCCCGCCGACTTCTGCCTGTCTTCCGTCCTGGTGCCTACCTCCTCCAGACAAGCCGGCCCTACTCCAGGACACCGCAAGGCGCCAGGCTCAGGCAGAAGAATAGGCACATCCAGTGTCCCTCACTCATCAGACACTGGGTGCAGGAGGCCAGCTTTTATTATTTTACTCATCATACATCCTCATCAGCGTGCACTTAGACCCGGACCTATTTTACAGTTCTTGTAAAGGCGTCACGTCTGTTACATGGCATGAGACATTTTTTCAGGAGATTTGTGGCCTAAATCTTCAGGTAATTCCCCCACCGTAACTGCAGATACGATTTTATACAAATATAACTGATCTGTACTTAGGTCTTTAGTTAATAATTCAGGCAACTCTCTGTCAATTTTCTGAAAATGAACAATAGGCTTTTTTTCACAGTTTTCTAAAGCTAGTCCTATTGTCCCGTATTAGTTCTCTGTAATGCCTCCCCCCCTTTTCCCTGATAATTAATGTTTTATCTTTCCGGCCATCAAAATATAATGCGGGTATTTGTAAAACTATGTGTTGTGCCTTAATATTTTCCCTTGTTTTTTTTTCGTTCTCTGCGAAGTTTACTTTTGTCAATAACTGGAATATTAGACTTGATGTCATACAGAACTGCTGAGGCAATGGCTGCCGCTGCTCTATCCGAAACTCCATATCTATCACAAGTTTTCGACAGTGAAGAATAATCAATAGTGACCGCAGCCTGCTTCTGAGATAAAACATTTGGTTTGAAAACATCATTGCAATCGGATTCATTTGATGCAGAAGACTTGGAAATATCGATTAGAGAGGTAGTTGGCTTACCTGTGCTTTCCTTTTTAGACGTACGCAAGGATTTTTGCTTCAGAAGTTTTCTTTTTAACGCAGTTTTCATTCGTTTTGTTGTAGCGGTATCCACATTTCCTATTATCATATTTCGTGTAATACGTTGGTCACTAATGAAACTCTGTTCATTTACAGGTATTTTTTTATCTTTAGGACAGTCACATTTACTGAAATCTTTGCATTTGCAAGACGAAATATCAAACAGCACTTTACTTCTGCGACGGAATTCCTCCATTTTTTTCTCCAGTATTTTAGGATGTGACTTAAGAAGGTTTTTGCATTTAAAATGATATGACCTCAACATGCGTGCTACTCGCGAGTGTGTAACGATGGGAATAGAAGCCTTTCTCCATATTTCTTCAATTCGTGCTGTCACAGTACACTCTATTTGCTGAAATTTGGGTTCTAGTTTGGTCTCTTGATTTAATTTTATTTGATGCCTGGTCCACTCAAAAAACTTCATAACATCACAATAAGTTGGTAAAACATTGTCTTTAACGTCGCAAATTTCACCAAATATGGGACTTTTTAACGCATTCCGAGTACGTTCCATTGCGATACTGACTCCAAACTCCGATGTCGGTTGCGCAGAGTCGCTGCGCTTAGTGCAATCGGTGCTTCCCCCGCCCTCACCTCGAGCCACTAATAATCAAAACTCGGATTTTTTGTAAATGAATTCGTAAATACGTAGCATATTTGCCATAGAATATTACAAAAAATATAGTATAAAGGATTCGTAGTAACTTTTATACACACTAGAAAATACCTCTAAAAATGAAAATTTTCAAAACTTTGAAGTGAATCCGGAGGAAGAAGATCGTATCAGAAATTTAAAAAATTTTAAACACGTCGGTTTGAACCCATTTGACACCCTTTTATCACTAACAGAATCTAAAATTATCATTTTTTTTTAAATGACCCACCTTACTGTGCAGTGACCCATAATATTAATATCTAATTTGTAAAAACAATTTTTTTATAAACAAGTTCTGCTATGTAATAATAATTAGTAATAACCATTAATAATTTCCGTCATTTTATTCGGAAATCAATAAGGGCAAAGGTAATAATAAAAGCAATAAATTTTTCATCATAAGTACCTATCTAGAAATAATATAAATATATCATTTGTAAGTGGCCTAAAAACTTGGATAATGCCTTCGGAAGGCGAAACAGCCGGGTAATGCTCTTTCATTGGAACACTCGTTTGTGTTAGTGTCGAAAATGGCAATGCCTTTCGGCCATCTATTTGTACAACTTTCTTTTGTGCTTTTTGCAATTTTGCATTATGCGTGCGCATATAAACAATTGGCTTATAACGTGCATGGATTAAGTAGTTATTTGGGTATGCGGTTAAGCGGTAAACCCCAACAAACCAATGTAGGATAAAGCCATCAGCTTACAGCGCTAATCTTAGCAAAAACTTACCATGTCTGTGGTAATTTTTTTTAATATTAATTAATTTGCTTTTTCTACTGCCTGACCTGATTAAGAACTCTGTGCATGCCACTGTGTTAAATAAGTACCTTTCCTGATAGCTAAGAAGGAAAAAATGATAATTAAAAATCAGGTAAAAAATGAATACTTACGCAACATTTCAAGGGGAGGAACAATAAAGAAATATTGTCCTCTGGCGACACCACCAAAATGATCTTTGGCTTCATATTCAAAGAAATAAGTGACATTTTGATATCTAGGAGCTTGGTCCGTCCAATAGCAATCGTAGTTCAGGGCCGAAGTGATGTTTAAAGGCTCATCCGATTGAATTGAGATACTTCGGCAATGATTTTTTGGTTCGGTTTTGTTGTCTCTTGCCTGGAAGCGGAACTTCAAGTCTGCAATAAAAATACATTCACAACATTAAAGAATAGAATTTATGCATGATGGGATTTTTCTTCAAATTAGGTTTATAATAACATTTACTCTTTTCTATAACAATTCTTTAAACCGCGGCACTCATTGCCGAATTTCTACCATTTTATAACTTATTTCTCTTGAACACTAAAAAAAAAACCACAGCACGATGTGTTGAAATGTCAGAGATATTTTTAGGTTATTCTTTTGGCAATAAAAAAAACTTTGAAATTTTTTATTATTTTTTATTGTATACACGAGGAAAAAGTGAGGTGACAGTTTCATTCCAAATTCATTATATTATAAAAGATCTGTTTTTAAAATTTTGATTTTTTTAAATTTCTGTACTCTTTCATCAAAAATGTTTTGGTAAGAATTTTTTTTTCTCCATTTTTTCCGTGTTTGAATCTTCAAATATGGCAGTTTTTTAAAACTAAAGTGTATTTCAAATATACAAATCTAAAAGGAAATTTTATCTAGTTTTTATAAATGGTATTTGTTTTTACGACACCTTCAAAAATAAGAAATATATAGAACATCCAAAATACTTTGGAAAATTCCAAATTTTGTTCAAACATCATCACTAAAATAGAGATAAACTACCCTTCCAGGCTGTGCAAACGGTGTGTATTTTTTTCCAAGAACAATTTTTTAATTAGTAATGTTTTCACATCCGCGGCCGTTTGTCAATTGAATAAAATTTTCACGGGGTTTTTTAGTAAGGCCGTTTAAGTTTTAAGCTTCTAAAAAACATATGTGTTATTCTTTAAGACAATATTTGTATATTTGCCTCACCGAAGCAGTAATTATTTGAATGCATGAAAGCATGCTCTGAAAATTATTATAAACACGTTTTTTCTGTTATTTTACAAGTTATACTTACATTTCAGATTGACGAGATTTTTGTTCTATTTTAAACGAGTAGTGTTTTATTAAACATTTTTACTTAAATATTATCATTTTTAATATTAGTGCGCTCCTTCTAACATTCGTATTTACATATCTCCCCATCACCTTCTTTTTGAGCGCTCACTACCAGGCGCTGAGCGCTTACTACTTTCTGTACCTATCCTGTCTTTTTTTTTAGCTAGTGTTACAATATTTAAAAAAATTGTATTTCAACCCAGTGATCAGTGTTGGAGATATCTGACTAATCAACTGAACGGTTGATGTAAAAACATTAAAATATCCCTTATTATAAAATATAAAGACGTGTATTCAATATACAAAAAGTGACATTAATTTTCTAAAAGGAAATAAACTTTAAAAATACAGTTTAAAAGGATGAAAAATATCTCTAGATTTTCTATCAAACAAATTTACAGACAGATGAAATGAACTTCTCTAAGCTTAATCAAATAAGCACTCTATAGGTAAATATCAAGGTGTATGGGAGACTGGGTTTTTTCTTCCTGTGTTTATTATTAAAATTGATAAATTTGCAATGGAATTTCCATATCAAAAATAGAGCAAGAATTATCATTTATTTGTCATATCCTGACTTAGTCACTCTAATTCTGACCCGTGTTATTACTTATTGCAGGAGGAGACATTTCTCAGAATATAGCCATATGAATGCAATGATTGGAAAGTTCTCCTAAAATTATCTTTGACTCGTCAGGTCTCCGCCATATTTTGCCAGAGGATCAAAATATTTCTGATTTGCGATAAAATCCAAATAAATGGAATATTTCTGAACGCATCCGAAAATTGAATGGTTTAGAAAGATGACACAATTAAACTTTCAAATAATATAAAAATTCTGCATGCAAACATAAAAAGTTTTAAAAATGGCTCACCTTACGTTTTTTCTAACTAAAATTAATTACAACGAAACAAAACAAAAACACTTACATATTTTATTAGACAAATGTATTATAAACGTTTTTTTGTCATTCCATGCAAAAATAATTAATAAAAAATTCCCAAAGATTCATAATTTTTTTTTTTCAAATTGCGATGCGAAAGTTTGGTTTCACAAAGGTGTGCATTTTACTTCTTTTGTGGTTAATTTTTAAAATTTAATATAAAGCGTGGAATTTCTCACCATGATAGTACGGGAGACAACGATTTCTGTGAGACCTATACGAGTTGTTCCATAAAACGAACAAAAAAAGTGAACATAAGCTAAGCCTGAGAGGTTAACAATTTCATTTACTATTCAAAACCGTACTCAATGCTGTGTTTGTACAGTGACAAGCATTTTAATTAGAATTGTTGGAGCAATGCCTAAGGATATTTGGCTGGACAAGTAAATAGATTAGTAGGTTATAGGGGTATTTATGAGACAATGTACGAATATGAATGAAGCAAGGAGTGTGTGCCAAGACTGAGTTTTTTGGAGCTCCAACTTTTCTGACTGTCCTTGTGGGGAAATTTGGTGACACAGTGAAACTCTCTTAATAAGTCAGGTATGCCTAATACATTACATATGTCTGATAATGTTGTAGGTAAGGCTCTTGATTCGCAATCCAAAGGTCGCAGGATCGAATCCCGGCATGGGCAAATAAATTTTATTGGAATAATTTGTGTTTTTCACAATTAATTCATTTAAAAATAATGTTTAGTATATTTGCAGCACATTCCAGAGTGGAAGATACTCTCAGTATCGCCCTGAAGACCACCATTCAGAATTGAAACGTTGCTTGAAATGACTTAAGCCATGTTTGGTGACCAGATCAGAATAGCCAGGTACTTCCCATCTCCTTACCCTCCCCACTACCTCCAGCCTCACAACATAACCCCAAAGGGGAAGCCATAGCCTACAAACGGGAGCAGCTGGGACTCTTATGAGGTGAGGTAATATTAAAAAAGAAAATAATTTAATGATAGCATTAAATAGTACATATTTGTCACACAATTCTTGGAAAATATCGAAATTAGCCACTATGAAGAAAATATGTTCAAATAATTAATAACAATTAATAAAATCAATTAATGAATAACAATAATTTATCACCAATTAATGAATACCCTCCACACAGCATCCTCAAAGATGACGTAGGCCCTGTGGGAAATTATTTTCCTTAGGGCCTCCTGTGTGGAGTTAATGTAAAAAAAAAAAAAATACCAATACATTGATTTACTAAAAAAATGTAACAGATGTGGAATAAAAAGAATTTAATGATAGCATCAAATGATATATTTTGTCATACAATTCTCGGAACACATCGAAATTAGCCACTGTGAAAACATGTTCAAATAGTTGAAATCATCAATTAATGAATAACAATAATGTCAATGTGAAATAATAAAGGTATTTACCACATTATAACCACAAGCCGGTACGTTTAAAAATACATATAAGTACGTCACAATTTATCTTTATCACTTTAGTACGTCATTAATAATTTGCAAGCGTTTTGTTTTGACTTGATAACTTTATGCAAGGAAACATAGTTTTCGATTCATTCTAGATCAACGGTTCTTAACCTTTTTGGAGGTACTGAATAGAGATGCCACGAATATTCGGCTACTATTCGGTATTCGGCCTATTTGGCTACTTTTTTACTATTCGGTATTCGGCCGAATATTGCGAACTATTCAGCCGAATACCGAATACCAAATCACGAAAAAAAATGCATAATAAATAACATATTACTCACAAAATTTTTTTTTTTCTTAAATCGGCATATTTAATACTTAAAATCTATCAGTGGTAAGTTATGGTGAATGAAAAAAAATTTTCAGCATTTGTTGATAAATTATACATGCTTCCGAAAATAGCCGCTAACTATATATATATATATATACACTGCTACCAGAGGTGATAAAAAAATCTTAGCAAATTCTGCCAGGCTTGGATTCCGTTTTGCGTTTGCCGACCACCACTTGTAAGGGTCTGATGTCCGATCACGGCGAACAGTTTTCATGTAAAAACCAATTTCATTTGCGAAATTTAATTCATTTTTACATCAAAACTGTTTGCGAAGTGTATCAAGTGTCACCGAATATTGTGCGCTTCGGCCGAGAGCCTAGCCGAATATTCGGTATTTGGAAAATCACTATTCGTGGCATCTCTAGTACTGAACCCCACCAGTTTCATATGCGCATTCACCGTACCCTTCTAAATTGGAAAGCGGGGCGTGACATCAGTGGCAGCTGACTACCACAAGGGGGGCGTAATGGGATAGGATGGGGGTCGAGATCACCACAACGAGGGGGCACAATAGAATAGGGGGCGCAATAGAATAGGATGGGACGGGATGGGATAGTGACAATATTCTTTGTAATTTTTTTCCGGAGTGTGTCTTGCCTTCCACCGAAACCCTGAGACTGGCTCACCGAACCCCTGGGGTTCGATTAAACCCAGGTTAAGAACCACTGTTCTAGATACTATTTTTTTTATTTTTTGTATTTATGTATTTTTTATTTATTTTTCTTTGGTTACTTAGCCCCTCTGGCCTCAGGCATATTCTGTCAGAATTTCTTTACTTTACAATAAAATCCAAATAAATAGTATATGAACATGTCCGAAAACTAAAAACTGTTTTTGAAAGGTGACACTTTACAATTTTATTATTAGAAATAAACATGTAATTTTTTAAATATAAAAATTTTGGATGCAAACATAAAAAGTTTTAAAAATGGCACACCTCATTTTTTTAAATTCAAATTTGGTACTGATAATGAAAAAAAATAAAAACTTACCAACATTTTATTAGACAAACATATTATAAACGTTGTATTCACCTCACTTTTTAATGTTTTATGTAGAAATAATTAATAAAATTTCATTAATTTTTTCAAATTCAATCGGAAACTTTGGTTTCAAAGGTGGCCACAAAATATTCTAATTCTTTTGTGGTTAACTTATAGATTTGGGTGTTTTCTCTTTCTAACACCGTTTAAATTATATTTCACACTATGATTTCTATGAGACCTATATGCAAAATAGAATAGACCTATTACCAAAAGCAAACAACTCAGCCTCAGGGGTTAATAATGACTATCTTGCATTAGTGAAAAATAACAGGAATATTTTCATTAACTGAAAGAATAATATTAAATTAAGTAAATTGTCACATCATACTTCCTCCGTCCTAGACCCATAGTCTTGCAAGAGACTTTACTCCACCTTTTCCTCTAAAAGACCCTCCCGACAGCAGCCCTAAAGATGACAAAGACTCTAAAGGAAAGTATTCTACCCATTAATCTTCTATCTTTTGTTTTAGGGTTGTCACTAGAACAATAACAGAGTTATAACGATTTCTATGGGAACGCACGCTTTAGCGTGAAAACACGCTTATTGTACTTGACTGCTATTGTTATATTGTCGTGTAAACTCGCTTAAAACTGTAACCTCGTCGAAGTGGTTAAGAATGTTTACTTATTAATATCTAGATAAGACAAGCTTATCAGACACTTGAAACATATGACAAAAATGTGAGGAAGACTGATAACAATTTATTTATTGATAATGACATCATGCTTATAAAAACAATGGCAATAGCAACAACAAAATAATAATTTTTATTTATAAATATCGATTAACACAAATAATTGCATGTGTCTCGACCCCCTGATGTTCATACACATTTCCTATGATTCTCGTAATACGAAATCGATAACCATTAGAAAATTCAAGGTAAATACCGACGAGGAAAAATAATTGAAATTTAAAGATAATATTTTTATAACATAGTAATGATTAGTATCAAATGAAAGATCTTATGAAGGAATGTGGTTTAATTAATACCTGATGCAAGTTTTATCCCTACTAATATTGTCTTTAAGAGGAAACCAGGCAGTGTTTTCTCCTTACAAACGTATTCCCCAATTTCCTCTCTGGATTTTATCACTACTGCAAACACCAGCATGTCGGTACATTTTGCTTTTTTTGATAAGTTACTTCTTATAAGCGGACCCTCCAAAAATCATTAAAATTGCCTGGTTTGAACGCCATCGGTGACCGGACAACTCAGAATCATGCAACTTCAACACCTCCTTTGAAAAGTCGTTAAAAGAGAAGAAAAAACTGGTTACATAGGTTACATTAGGTTGGGTTATGGGCTATTTTTCATTTTTTTTTTTTCATAACTTTTGATGACTTCAAAGGGGTGTTCAATTTGCATGATTCTGAGTTGTCATGGAACCAACGCCATCAACAGAGGTTCAGTATATAAACTAGACAATGTTTTTATAAAAAAAGCAAAACGTACAGACAAAGTATTTTCTTTTAATATGGTAATAGTTTTGAAGGAGAAAAATGGGGAGTACAAAACCTTGATTTTGATGATTCTATTTAGGTATTATCAGCCCGAGGCGCAGTTGTCGCTTTAGCTCAGTATTCGGGAGTAAGAGCAACAGTTTGGTAAAATACCTATTATTCAAATTTTTCAGCGACCGGGTTTCCTCTTAATCAACTAACTAACTGACCGTCATACCGTTTCTCGGTAGGGATAGGCAAAGAGGACGGACCGCCAAACAACACAGTCTTGGCACATACTCCTTGCCTCATTCACATTCATACTCTTTTATTATTCTGACTCATTACTGACTTATTATTCCTCGCCTTCCTCGGGTGTCCCCCACTTCTTCTACCATTGATTTACTGAGAAAATAATTGTGATAATAGATTCTCTATTTTGTTAGGTACTTTGAAATCTGTTTTCCCTACATTGTTCTTAATTGTTTAATAACAATTTATTGCTAATAATGTTGTGACTGCTATTGACTTATTTAAATGTGTATTATTATTTAGGTTATGTAAACATACTGAGAAGTGGGAAATAAATAATTTTCCTTACTTTATTAATTAGTGTTCTATTAGGGTCATTTGCTCGTTTATTGATTACTAATTATTCAAGTAAATTTAATCTGTGACCCTTTCTTTCTATATGTAATGGTTTTGGCTTGTTGTTTTTAAGTGGAATGTGATTATTCACTAAGAGATGTTCTGCGAATTTTGAAGAAGTGCTTTTATTATTATAACATTGTACATGTTCTTTGAATCTAGTTGAGAATGCTCTTCCTGTTTGTCTGATTTAAATAGCTTTACAATCAGCGTGGTCACATTTTAATTCATAGACCTGTTTGTCTATGAATCTGTTTAAACTACTTATATGCACTATGTCAGATTACTACACCTGTTAAGATTTTTTTTTTTACATTAAATTACAGACCAATATGCATACAATCATCGATACCGAAAATTTTAAAAGTTAATTGTTCAAAAAATATGTTCTTGTATAAAATTTAATATTTCATCATTTCAACACGGTTTTGTCTCTGGCCGGTCTACATTAACTAACCTTACACTGTACGAAAAATTTATCTCAGGTGCCCTTGCTAATAGAGAACAAGTTGACTCGATTTATAAGGATTTTAGTAAAGTCTTTGATAAGGTTTGCATTAAAATTCTTATAAATAAATTGTCTAAACTAGGAATAAGTGGTAAATTATTATGTTGGATTAAAAATTACTTATTAAGTAATTTTTAATCCAAATCCAACTTAGTACTAACTGTCTGGATTAAAGAACACTTGTCTTATGAATTTGAAGCCACTAGCGGCGTGCCTCAGGGTTCGCACCTTGGTCCAATATTATTTATACTATTTATAAATGATGTCACTTCCATATTCTCTAATGTTAACATATTATTATTTACTGATGATATGAAAATGTATAAAATCATTAAAAATACGTACGGCTGTTTGTCCCTACAAACCAATTTTATTAAATTCGCAGAGTGGTGAACAATTAACAAACTTACTCTTAACATTAAAAAATGTCAAATCATGAGTTTCTTTAGAATAAAAAAAACCCTTTCAAATATAGATATTCACTTAACAATCACAGTTTATTGTCAGTACCTGTAATAAGGGACCTCAGAATAACCTTCGACACTAAACTACTATTTACCAACCACATTGACATCATTACTAGTAAGGCAATGAAAATGCTGGGCTTCATTCTAAGATTATGTAAAGATTTCAAAAACATCCATACATTTAAAATACTATATACAACTCTGGTTAGGAGTCATTTGGAATATAATTCCCCCATATGGAACCCTTTCTACAAAAGCCGCGCAAACTCCATTGAAAGAATCCAACGCAAATTTCTCAGGTCAATTAATTTCAAATTAGGAATTCCCGAGGATGACATAAACTATGATACTCTATTACAAAAAATGCGAGTCTTATCGTTAAAAGATAGAAGAATAATTAATGATCTTATATTTCTATTTAAAATAAACAATAACTGGTTTGACTCCCCTGAATTGGTGTCGTTAATAAATTATCATGTACCTTGCAGACCAACTCGAATCAAAACACCTTTTCATTGCAACATTAATAACACCAATGCACAACAAAATTCAACCATAAATTGCTTGCATATTTTAGGCAATGAATATGCTAATATCGATCACGCCGCCGGTAATCTGGCCTCATACAAAAGATGTACCAAACAAAATTTGTCCGCTAGCATGTAAACAAATACATCATGTAAACATAATATACCTACCAATACTTGCACTTTAAAATTAACTGCTTACCTGCTTGTAAAATTTATCATATCGGTTCACATCGTTGACATCAAATTGACATAATCCATAATACCTACCTATTAATTATTTTACTTTTTATTTAATTATTTTACTTTTAATTTATTTATTTTTTGCATCTAAGAGGATTTCTTACGTTTTATATCTTTTCATATTTTATAACTTTTATATTTTATAACTTTTATATTTTATAACTTTTTATATTTTATAACTTTTTATATTTTATAACTTTTTATATTTTATAACTTTTTATAATTTATATTTAAAACTTTGAACTTTTAAAGATATCTTATATTTCTATGTTTTACTTTTCATTATAAACTTTATACTTTGTACTCTTTACTTTAAATTTTATACTAACTTTATGTATATATATATATATATGTTAATTATGTTAATATTGTTGTTGTAGATACTATTTATAAGTTAACTATGTTAATCGCACATGTGGTGCTGTGTATTTCGAAATAAATAAATTAATTAATTAACTTCACACTGGCTCTGAGGAAAATAATTATCATAATATCTGACATAGATTATAAAATAATAATCTATGTCATCTTTGAGGATACTTGTGGAGAACCTTTCTTATGAGAGAAAGGACTGAATGTGGGTCTTGAAGAGACCCATGTTGTAGGAGAGAGAAAATACAGAGGCCGGCAAATCGTTGCACGGCCGAGCTGTGGAACTCTCATAGAAATGACCCGTTCTTATGTGACAAATGTCAACCTTTACAAATGTTGGGCTTGCTTCCAGACAATGCACCGGTTCCAATGGGATCAATGACGCTAGTTCCTTGGAGCATCTTAAATTGAAATACCGGCAGAATAAGTTCAGCATTCCTACCTGATGCCTGGGCTCTAAAGATTGCAATCCGTTTATTGAGATAGGGAATTAATTGCCAGTATTTCTAATATATTGCAGAAGTAGTGCAGACTTGTGAAAAATCACTAAATATTTGAATTGTAGGATTTGTGAAGCTGAAATTATCTATAAAAAAATATCTGCCTCAGGATCATTCATAGAAATTTACCTACCAAAAGTTAGTAAACTTGAAAAATTACACTAGACAGTAAAAATACAAGACATGTTCTATGAATAACAATAGAACAAAAAATGTAGCACCGCTTATGAAAAGTGATGTAAACAAAGTTATTTGTTTTTTTTTATTAAATAAATAATGCCACCACAAAGTGAAGACCATTCAATAATTTTGCTACCTACTTTATCGCACATTTGAATAATGTTACGGATTACACTGGAATATTTTACCAAATTTCACCACTTGCTTACTCAAATCAGTATGTTTAACTCTCGGAGTGAAATTAAAGGAAGTTGGTATTTTTAGAAGTTAGTATATAAATAAGTAGTCTAAAAGAGGTTTAACCACAGTTTGAAAATGGCCTTGTAAGCCGAAACAGCTGCAACAAAAATAAAAACTAAAATACTTGAAAACTTGATAATAACATTCAAATTAAATGGGGTTCTACAAATTAAACACAAAACAATCAATAAGGAAGTTAGTATGTTTTACAAGACACAGACACACACAGACCAGATCAAGATTATACATGTATAATTACGCAAATTGATGTAGAAATTGTTAGATAATCAACAACCTCTCCGAAACGTAAAACGGGTGATATCTGATAGTATAGGGGAAGATTGGCACCATTCGTACACTTTTTAGACTTTGATTTTTCAAAAATTGATAAAAAGATAAATTGATCAATTAGTTATTATAACATAACAGCATTCTTTCCGCTCCTTATTCCAAAAGTTTTAAGTCAATAACTTTTAAAATAAATTAATGGATTAAATTTTAGCAAAACCTGACAAATGTCCGAATCTACCCCACTCACGGGGTACATTCGTACATGGGTAGGGGAACATTCATTGTGACTCTTCTTCAGTAGAAAATACTTGGTAACTTGTGTGTTTAGATTGATTTGTACTGCGGCTCGTGCCATCATCATCCGGTTTATCTTTTATTTTCTTTACCCGATTCTCCAAGAGACTCTCTTTCTTTAAGATAATTTTCCTTTCAAAACATATTTTATTGCCGCAGACATATTTTCTTCATTTATTATTATGCACCTAGTTATTGTGTACCTATTTCTTATAATTCCGGACCATTTTTTTCAAATTTTTTTGAAATGAAAAGAAATTCGTTAATACGAATGTGCCCCTGGAGAAGGCGTATGAATGTGCCCCGAAGTTCAAAAATAACAGATTTTTTACCGATACATAAATCATACGATACGATACGATTGTACCACCCCAGCCAGGAGCACTCCTGTCCCGGTGAGACCGGTACACCAGGGGACACTGTTTGTTAGGACTGGAACACATGCTCTGAGGATAGGAAGGAGGTTGGAGTTTAATCGACCGACATACATGGCAACCTGGAGCCAATATTGGAATATGGGATGGGCAGGAATAAAGGGAATGATTGAGCTATATATATGATAAGTTTTTAGATTTTCACGGCCAAAAGCATTTTCGTGGTTAGTTTTTGGGGTGTTATGCCGTGTTGCGCTACCTCCTACTATAGCCGACGTTTCGGACAGCGTTGCAGTGTCCATCATCAGGGCAGATCCGGTAGATCCGACGATGATCGGATCTACCGGATCTGCCCTGATGATGGACACTGCAACGCTGTCCGAAACGTCGGCTATAGTAGGAGGTAGCGCAACACGGCATAACACCCCAAAAACTAACCACGAAAAGAGCTATATATATATATATAAATATCGTTTCTCGCCTTTCGCTTATTTTGCTTCCGGTTTCTTCTCGCTTCCAGCTTATTGCTTTCCGTTTTCATCTTCCCACTTCCCGCGGATATATGTATTTTTTGGTTGTTGCCTCCTGCTGCTTCTAGCTACTCGTTTCCGTCTTCCCGTTATTTAAGTTTTCCGCCATACGCTTGCCATAGCAGGGTTTTTGTTGTCTCTTCTAGGCCTTCTTCTCTTCTGGGTTCTTATTGTCACTTCATGGCTCCTTTCGCCTCTTCTTGGATCTTCTCGACTCTTCCTGGCTCTTCTTGCCTCTTCTTAAATCTTCTTGTCTTTTCTGGGATCTTATCGTCTCGTTTTGACTCTTCTTGTATCTTCACGGATCTTCTTGGTTTTTTTCGCCTCTGCTTGGTTCGTCTTGTCTCTTATTGTCGCTTCTTGAATCTTCTGTCTCTTCTTGGCTCTTGTTAGCTCTTCGTGGCTTTCCTTGGCTCTTCTTACTTCTTCTTGGATGTTCTAGCCCTTTTTTGGCTTGGCCTGTCTCTTATTACCTCTTCTTGGATCATCTTGTCTCTTCTCGACTCTTCTAGGCTCTTCTTGACTCTTCTCGACTCTTCTTGGCTCTTCTTGCTTTTTCTCGTCTCCACTTACCCCTTCTTGGCTCTTCTTGGCTCTTCTTGTCTCTTCTTGTCTCTTCTTGTCTCTTCTTGCCTCTTCTTGGATCCTCTTGGACCCCATCATCTCTTCTTGGCTCGTATTACTTCTTTTTGCCTCTTCTCGCCCCTTCTTGTCTCCTCTTTGCTCTTCATGAATATTCTAACTGACTTTTCTTGTCTATTGTTGTCTCCTCCTGTCTCTCCTTGGCTCGATTCAACTCTTATTGCATTTTATTCTCCCATCTTAGTTCGCCTTGTCTGTTTTTTTTTGCGTTTTCTTGCGGAGTTTAATCGACAAGTACGTAGATGAAAGAACCAAGGAGATGATTGAACGTTGTTTACTCGCTTCCCACCTCTTTATGCTTCCCATTCTGCTTCCAACCACTCCCTTGTTCAATTTTGCGCCTCTACCGGTCTCTTCTTGCTTATTATTATTATTGATTTTTGTCGTGGCTCTTATTGGTTCTTTCCTGACTTTTTTATTTTCTTTCCACTTCTTGCTTTATCCTGCTTCCACTAGCAATTTTTTTTTTTTTTTTACTCTTCTTGGTTCTTCTGTCTTTATATTGCTTTTTTCTGCCTCTTCTTGGCTCTTCTATTCTCAGCTTGCATCCTCTTGCAAACTTCTTGGATCCTCTCGGCCTTTTTTTCTTATCGTGGCCTTTCTCGTCTCTTCTTGCATCTTATTTTTTTCTTGGTTCTTCATACTTTCCCTTGCCTATTCTTGCGTCGTGTCTCTTCTTGGGGTTTCCTGTCACAACTTATTTCTTCTTTCTTATTCTTGAATATTCGAATCAGATCATCAAATAAAATATCCTCTCTCCGACTTTTTCCCTCCATTTATCGTATTCATGTCGGTAAGTTCGTCGAGACATAATTTTTATCTTATAATGATATGCATTTGCTTGAATTGTCAGACTGAAAGACTTTCATTGATTGGCACTTCTACATATTAAATGATGTAGTTGAAAATCTAGAATTGCTTGCATTGATAAGCATTCGGATTTCACTTAAAACTCTTTTAAATTATATGAATATTCTTAAATTGTCAGACAGACAGGTTTTCACTGAGTTTTATATAAAATATTGAATGATGTAGTTGATAGTCCAGAATTGCTTGCATTGATTAGCTTTCAGATTCCACTACGTAATACTAGAAAATCGCGATATATTATTGCAGTGTAGAAATTCTGGGACTAACTACCATATGTATTCCTCTTTGTCCAGAATACAAATGGAGGGA
The DNA here is from genome assembly GCA_917563855.2 of Limnephilus lunatus. NCBI lineage: Eukaryota > Metazoa > Arthropoda > Insecta > Trichoptera > Limnephilidae > Limnephilus > Limnephilus lunatus. Next base: position 6,667,154 of record OU830599.1, read on the forward strand.
AATAATTATACCAACTCATTGGACATATTCAATTCGTCAATAAACAAACACAAAATGTTGCTACTGAAGCAGTTCAGTTATATACAATAATGACAGTATTATTTTTCTATCCATATACAAAATCCAAAAAAATGTTAATAAATAAATAAATAAGTGAAAATTTATTAAGCCTTTTGTATTTATATACAAATAGCATTTTTTAATATTAGTTTTATTATCTTACTTATGTAGATACAAAGCAATTGAAAAAACAAATGGTCACGGAAAATTTGTCTTTTAAGTTTTCCCAATTGCGATCATACAGTTATTGATTAACTGTAATCAAATGACGGCCGGCGTAGTCCAGCGGTAAGGCTCTTGACTCGCACACCGAAGATCGCGGGATCGAATCCCGGCGTGGCAAATTTATTAATTTAAAATAATAATATATAGTATATTTGCGGCACGTTCCAGAGTGGAAGATACTCTCAGTATCGCCCTGGTGTAAGACCACCATTCAGAATTGAAACGTTGCTTGAAATGACTTTAGCCGTGTTTGGTGACCAGATCTGAATAGCCAGGTACTTCCCCACCTTCCTCTTCCCTATCTCCTTCCCATCCCCACGACCTTCAGCCTCACAACATACACCAATTGGGAATGCCAAAGTCTCACTGGCTCCAGACGGGAGCAGTTGGGACTCTTGTGCGGTATTCATATAAAAATAAAAAAATATTGTGGCGACCAGAACGGTCGCCCCCTTTTGCCACAATCCTTGCGCCGCCACTGATACAGCCAGCGCATTCTCGAAATGTACATACTACCTACAGTTGTAGTGTTTCCACGCCGCACACGGCTAAACGTTTCGGGAAGCGCAGCGAAAGGCCTCGATCTAACAGCCGTCACATTCTTACGGCCGCGGAACGTTCCAGAGGCTTCTCCGCTTTGCGCGGGCGCTCAATATTACTTGGCGCTACGGGTACTCACACGGTCGGCTATATAAAGCGCAGCGACACCGCGCTAGTCAGTCAGTCAGTTCCAGTCATTAGTGCAAGTAACGTCACTAACGTCACGTCGGGGTCACCAGTGAGGGAGCGGGCAGCGATCGGCAGAGACGGGGGACGATTAATGAAAAGACGTCAGTCGATGTATGAGTCAGTCTTTATTGCTGCTACGTAGCGATGGTAAGTTTGGAGTAAAGTAACGGTGTAGACAGGAGCGATGATGATGTGGCTCTATGGTGTTGCATGTGATGAAGGTCGGTGATGCAGTGGTGTAGCAGACCACGGGTCTGCATGTCGCCAGCATGTTGTTCCGCACCGTGGTGGTGGAGATGACCTTGACGTCCAGGATGGATGCTCGACGCGGTGTCGCGGAGATGGCTGCGGTGAACCTGAGGAGAATGAAATCTCAGTGGCTGAGAAGTTGCTGCCTGCGTGACAAGAAGGTGCGGCGGGCCTTATGTCGCGGGCAATTGTGTCGCTTGTTGCGTCCTCAAAGGTTAATGATATGATGATGCACCGCCACAGGTCCGGCACGTCGCCGTGGACCTGGCGGTTACCGCACTGGACGTTATCACTCGATGCACTGTCTATGTGTGTTAGTGACGTTACTTGCACTAATGACTGGAACTGACTGACTGACTAGCGCGGTGTCGCTGCGCTTTATATAGCCGACCGTGTGAGTACCCGTAGCGCCAAGCAATATTGAGCGCCCGCGCAAAGCGGAGAAGCCTCTGGAACGTTCCGCGGCCGTAAGAATGTGACGGCTGTTAGATCGAGGCCTTTCGCTGTGCTTCCCGAAACGTTTAGCCGTGTGCGGCGTGGAAACACTACAACTGTAGGTAGTATGTACATTTCGAGAATGCGCTGGCTGTATCAGTGGCGGCGCAAGGATTGTGGCAAAAGGGGGCGACCGTTCTGGTCGCCACAATATTAATATTATTAATGATTGAATAATTAAAATCGCACAGTTGAATCGGAGAGTCAGAATAACAGAAGGATTTATATGAGACGATGTATGAATGCAAATGAAACAAGGAGTGTTCCAAGACTGAGTTGTTTGGAGATTCGTCCTTTCTGTCTACCCTTGCGGAGATACGGGGTGATGGTTAGATGGTTAGTTAGTTAATTCATTATAATAATTATTGCCCCCTGAAAGTTTTTTTTTAGTTTTTTTTAAGGACATCTTCATAAAAAACTAAATGACTTACATAATAATTTCTATTATTATATCATCAAAGTCAACTTACCATTCCAACGAATATCAGTGAATGTGACATTGAAGACAGTGTATTGTCTCTGGCCTTGGTAAGTCCACACAAATGGTTTGATTTGTACATTTCCCAGGTCAACTAAGGCGTCCACTGTATCATTGAACGTCCAGTTGAAGCACTCTTCCGTGCTTGATGGGTAGTATTTTACTTCGCAGCTACCTCCATTTTGATAGTCTTGCCACAACTAAAAAAAAAAAATTCAATGATTCTTTCTCACACCGGAAATGTTGGTAAAAGGAAGGTACCTACCTATCTGCACATTTTTTAATAAAATCGAACCAATTATTTAAAAAAAGAATTTTTAGACTCAGGTAGGGTATATTATTATAAATCAATATACAGCTCGACACACTTTATAAGGGAATAATAATGACTTATAAAAAGCCTGTACAAAATTTCCACTTCTAAAAATACCATGAATTTTTGAAAGAATTTAAACAACTTTAGTAATGATATAACACTAATCATTCCAAAATTCTTCAACAAATAAAAATAGATTATTTATTAAGGATAATCATTTTCACACATGTTGTTTTAACTATTTAGCACTCGAAGTGTTAAAATTCATGACAATGCAAAAGGTCAATATATTTATATTAGACCATTTGGCTAACATAAGCTGTCTGTTTGGTTAAAAATTAGCATTTATTACTGGTAAGCATGCGAAATTTTACAATATTTTAATAAAAATATCGTAAAATATTGATTTTATTATCCTGTTTTTTATAGTATCTTCTCTAGGTGTGCCCGTTTTGGGCCGCCAGTAGGCTAATTCAATGGCAAATACTAAAAACACAACTCTCTCAGGAGGGACAGACAAAGAAGACGGAAAAAGAATATTTTATTTAGTTATAATTTTTTTTTTTTACATCTTTCATCTAATATATATTTTCTTCTAATATTATTCTACTACCTACTTACTAAAATTTGGATTTCACGTTGAGACATAATTCACGAAAACTGCAAAACTTTTAGCCACCTTAACATTTACAGGTAGTTCATTAAACATTTTAAAACCTTTTTTAGATTTTCACGGCCAAAAGTATTTTCGTTATTTGTTTTTGGGGTGTTATTTTTACAATATTTTAATAAAAATATCGTAAAATATTGATTTTATTATCCTGTTTTTTATGGTATCTTCTCTAGGTGTGCCCGTTTTGGGCTGCCAGTAGGCTAATTCAATGGCAAATACTAAAAACACAACTCTCTCAGGAGGGACAGACAAAGAAGACGGAAAAAGAATATTTTATTTAGTTATAATTTTTTTTTTTTTACATCTTTCATCTAATATATATTTTCTTCTAATATTATTCTACTACCTACTTACTAAAATTTGGATTTCACGTTGAGACATAATTCACGAAAACTGCAAAACTTTTAGCCACCTTAACATTTACAGGTAGTTCATTAAACATTTTAAAACCTTTTTTAGATTTTCACGGCCAAAAGTATTTTCGTTATTTGTTTTTGGGGTGTTATTTTTACAATATTTTAATAAAAATATCGTAAAATATTGATTTTATTATCCTGTTTTTTATGGTATCTTCTCTAGGTGTGCCCGTTTTGGGCCGCCAGTAGGCTAATTCAATGGCAAATACTAAAAACACAACTCTCTCAGGAGGGACAGACAAAGAAGACGGAAAAAGAATATTTTATTTAGTTATAATTTTTTTTTTTTTACATCTTTCATCTAATATATATTTTCTTCTAATATTATTCTACTACCTACTTACTAAAATTTGGACTTCACGTTGAGACATAATTCACGAAAACTGCAAAACTTTTAGCCACCTTAACATTTACAGGTAGTTCATTAAACATTTTAAAACCTTTTTTAGATTTTCACGGCCAAAAGTATTTTCGTTATTTGTTTTTGGGGTGTTATGCCATGTTGCGCTACCTCCTTGATCTGCCGGATCTGCCCTGATGATGGACACTGGAATGCTGTCCGGAACGTTGGCTAAAGAAGGAGGTAGCGCAACACGGCATAACACCGCAAAAACAAATAATAAAAATTTTAAAACCTTTATAATAAATATTGTTTTGTGTTCCCGGTAAATTTATTTTAGGAAGCCTAAAATTGTTGCTGTTTCTCGTAGGTATCGTAATTCTAGCTGTATTATTAATTCTAACATTATTCAACCAAATCTGGTAAAATTTTATTTTTTAACCACTCCGATCTATCGCGAATATGCACTTTTTACGTCTTAAACTGACGACTCCGTAGTCCAGTGGCTAAGACTCTTGACTCACAATCCGGAGGTCGCGGGTTCGAACCCGGCGTGCGCAAATAAATTTTATTTGATTAATTTGTGTTATTTCACAATTAATTCATTTAAAATAATATATAGTATATTTGCGGCACGTTCCTGAGTGGAAGATACTATCAGTATCGCCCTGGTGACCACCATTCAGAATTGAAACGTTGCTTGAAAATGGCTTTAGCCGTGTTTGGTGACCAGATCTGAATAGCCAGGTACTTCCCAACCTTCCTCTTCCCCACCTCCTTCCCCTCCCCACTACCTTCAACCTCACAACATACCCCAATTGGGGATGCCATAGTCTCACTGGCTCCAGACGGGAACAGTTGAGATTCTTGTGCGATATTCACTGTTAAAAAAAAAAAAATGTCATGTCAGATTTACGAAAACTATGTGTTATTTCCGCTTCACAATTAAGGCTCTATAAATGAAACATTTCTGAACGTGGCCGAATACTAAAAACTGTTTTTGAAAGGTTACGAAACGAGCTTTCAAATTGTTATATTACAAATAAATATTAACATTTGTAAATATTAAAATTTAGAATGCTAAAATAAAATAAAGGTAAAATTGACAGACGTGATGTTTTTATGTGAAAACGGTACTAAAATCACGGATTATGTAAAAACAATACTTATTCTATAATGTATAAATGTATAATAAACAATTTAGTCACCTCACTTTTTTATCATTTCATACAAGAATATTTAATATAAAGATAACAATGTCTAACGGCCAGTAGGCGATTTTTCGGTCTACAATGTATCTGACAGAAGAGGTCTTTTTATGTATTTCTATGGACAATTTAAATAGTAATGGGTAGCTTGATTTATTATGGAGCTTCTACTTTTTGTTTTAGGGATGTCACTAAAACAATAACGGAGTTATAACAATTTCTGTGGAAACATACACGTTGACATGAAAACACGCTTCTTGTACTTATCTGCTATTGTCATATTAACTTGTATATCTGCTTATGTTGCTGAGTGGTTAACTTATAAATAAATACTAAGGTATTGTAGACTAATCGTTGCCACACACTTAAGATATTGAGTTGGCATTGCATGGTTTTTATCCTAGTAAATCTGTTACAGCACAATATAGACATTTTTTCTGAATTATTTCCATTCTTTTAACTTGTGTTTTATTGCTCAGAAAGATTACCCTTGAGCAGGAAAATCAGGAGGGATGCTGCATTGGTGTTGTAGACCAATTTCCAGAATTCTTCCTTCATTTGCACTCACACATTGTATCATACTCTATTCTTACTATGGTCGTGCCATGTCTTCCTCGGGCGTCCCAATCTTCTTTCGGGCCATATATATATATTCCCCTACACTCCTTTCTCCAATCCACATGTCCAAACCATCTAAGAATTGATTTCTTAATCTTGTTCATTATGTCTAAATCAGCCTTGTGTTCTTTCCCAATCTTCAAATTTGTAATACGGTCATACATGGTTGTACAAGACATACACCTCAGAAATTTCATTTGTGCATCGGTCGTCCAATTGATTAGTCAGACATTTCCAAATACTAAGTTTTAAGATAATGAGGAAAGCAAATCAAAAATGGATCGTTGTAAACCATGTAACGTGGGAACACAGGAGGGGGTTCACCAGATGGATGTATGCGAAAGAGTGGAGGGGGAACAGGGGATGGCTACCTAATAAGGTAAGTATTGAAAATATTATCGAAAATTTCAAATTAAATTAAAAAATTACCTGAAACAACTCTAAGAGTTCATTACTATTATTAATATTTCATTTAAATCTGTTTATTGATACATCTCAAGTTTTTTTTTACATATCTATTGTTATTAGTTGCAATATTATTATTTACTTAATCAAATTATAACATATACTTGAGAATGAATTCCCTCACCAAACACAAGAGCCTTGTCTCTTTATGGTGAGGAAAGGCTATTATTATATTCATATTACAACTCTGTTTAACATGTAAAAAAATGTATAATTATTGTAAAAACATACAAATATTAAATAAATAAATTTAAAAAAGCTTCTTTATCACTCTTCAGTATTTACAATTGAGCATAATCAACTGTAAATAAGTGCATACAATAAATAAAAAACAGTCTATTGGATCTGCTGATTATAAATTTCCAACTGAGCAGATAATTTATTATCCTAAATAAGTACCTAGTAACTTTTAAGACGTCAATAATCAAATAATCAGCAGTTGCTCATGAATTTAGAACATGCTAGAATGGTAACCTTTATAATGCTGGCCATTTAACTTGGATTATCCTATCATGCGGCATGTTTTGACATGATGTGTGTTTTAGTGAAACTTCATGGATCACATATCGATCGTCAGACATCTATGAAAAATCTAAATGTGAGTCGAGTATGCAGTTATATGTAAAACTGCACCCTCTATCTGTTACAATATTCAGAACACTCGTAAACACCACCAAATCAATTATAATGCAGAAAAACTTGAAGTGATTTACAAAATGTTGATATTTTCTAGGTCACTAGTAGGATATTTCAAAATTTCATATTAATGTATGGCGGTGTTATTAATAGCGCATTTAATTTGTAAAACACATACATGTGTAAATAATATCTCCTTCCTCTTTATCTCTAAACTTGGTATTTGTAGATGTCTAACTAATCAACTGGGTGCTGGTGCTCGATATTTAACTTTTGCAACATACATTACCTTTTAACTAGTGTTACCGCCCCGGGTGCCACCCGACGGGGGGGTAACACTCGGTCGGGTGGCACCCCCCCTAAGGCAAGACCAATTTTTTATGAGTCGAAATTAGTGTTTGTCAACTTTAATGGGGGGGTGACACTAACCACGTTATCCGCCCTATCCACCCCGGGTGCCACCCATGCTAGCTACGTCACTGCTTTTAAGCCTTAGCGGAATTGTGGTATCCCAGTGATAACACATACCACATACGAGATATGTAATTATAACCTAATGTAGCAGTGATCTTTTTAAAATAACACATATATATGTATATTGAAGTAACTTATTCTGCAAAAACTTCATTAATTTTTTTTAATAACATATACTTACTTACTGACATTTTTGTCATTCAGTTCAAAATTTTGAATTAAAAAAAAGGCTAAAGTTCTGCTAAAGGTTAACGCAAAAACTGGTTGAAGTTAACCCGTCTGCTTGGTTCAATATATTCGCACCTCACAATCCGGAAGCCTCGGTTTCGTCAAACCGAAGTCAAACCGTCACTTTGGATCGAGATCGTAAAATGTCTATGCAAGATAGCTTTCATATTTCAAAGACAATAAGAAGCATTATTTCGTTCTCTTTCTGGTTAAAAGAAAATACATATTAAATAAATAAAAAGAAAATACTTTGTTTTAGGTCACTTTATTGATATTTTATAGTCTACCGGTTTCGGTATCTCCGTACCATCCTCAGGACTGTTATAAAAATACTAACAAATACAGAGTAATTTACATATATATAGTATACAAAATTGTTGAAAAAGAAAGAGACAGTAAATTAGAGCGGGACAATGCGACAGTCGTGCGGGGGAGGGGAATGTGGGATAACGGGAAACTTAAGTTAACGGGAAACTTAACTTAACTTGGTCTTATGAAAGTATAACGCGATTACGTGTTTTAGGATGTATTTATTCCTAAACAAGCAGGCGGGTTAACCAAAGACTAAGCTAGTCTCGTAGATTTGGGGATTTGGTTTCAGTGCAATTCAATTATGGATGTATCGGAATGGCGAGGAGTAATCGCCTTGCATTAATATATTTTACAAAATCCGGACTGGTTTAAACATTATGCTACGTACACACGTATATTCATGCTCAACAGTTTGGCTAGATCGAACTTGTTGACTTGGAACCATGCTCGCCGTTGCATCGACAAGTTCGAGAAGCTCGATAAAAGATGCCATAGACATACCACCAAGACGCTCAGTCAAATCGTAAATTGTCAAACATCAAGCAAGAACTACAGACCTTGAATCTTTATCGCACTGAAAGACGGTACAAATGATAAGACATGTTCGAGTGAGCGTAAAACCATCGAGCATGAACGAATGTGGGTGCTGGCCTAAGCTCATTCAAATGCATGACATGCAATTGTCACAAGCTGTAGACCGAAACCTTGCCAAATTTGGTTTTATTACTATGTATATATTCATGTAAAAATCAATTGTGTAGTTGGTCAAATTCATCGAAAACAGTTGGAAGGATAAATGCTAAACTGGTTTATTATTCAGGTATATCAGAAAGGTTCGGTGATAAACTAAGGTCAAGGGGACAGTAAGGACATTCACACTAAAATGATTTCATTAACCCAATGCACTTTGCATAAAATTTAAAAAATATAAAAAATAAACTAAAAATTCTATAAACAAAACCATAAAATCGTTTTGCTAAAGGTTATCCAAGTACGTATAATAAACTCATAAAATTAGCATATACTTATAAAGCTATATGAATGCGTTTAAATCAGCAAACTGGAAGGAAAGAGATATTTAATGCCAATTTTTAATGTTCTATAAATTGGGTTTAAAGGTTGTTAAGACATGCAAAATCTTGTCTAAAGTTACACTAAAGCAATAAGCAACAGAATAAAACGCATGACAAACCTGTTTACTGCAATTAACATCTCGAACATGGTTTTTTAGATTAGCACAATTTTCATTCAACGATTCAACGTAACATAAGTATAGAAGCAGAATGTAACTCAAGTTAATTAAACTCATTTTAATAATGCACTGTGTTTGTAATATCGAACTTAAAACATTTCTTCATAGGCACACAATCTCGTTAACACAAATATTATCTTCTGTCCATAAAAGGCGTTGAATGACATTATTATTTGTCAACACGAAGCTCGCCAAAAATTTCGGCGTAAAAATAGTGACGTAAATATAACAACCATAAACAATAGCAGGCATAAATGAACTAATACCATAGATATACCATAATGATGACTGGTTTATTTATGCCATAATGGTACGTCCAGACCCTTGCGACAAGCTGCTTGTCGCAAGCTCACGCAAGCTCTGGCAAGCGAATGGCTGGGCAGGCTCGCGTCCCCACACTTGCAAGCGCGCCTGTACATTCGCAGCGCGCGCAGCGCCCAAAGATGGCGGACGTCGAATCAGCTGCATCAGCTGTCATTTTTGCGCTAACCTATTTCATTTCATTTTATTTTAAAGCGAAACAAAACGAAAGAAAGCGAAGAATTCGAAAGAGAAGATAGTGGATGATTAAAATCCATAGAAATCGTACCAGGTAATTCATTTAATATTCTAATATTTTGTTTATTGTCCGTAAGTTGGACCAACGTGTGGATGCCACGCTAGCGTTTGCCGCAAGCGCTTGCCGCTTGTGGCCAAAATATCCGACGTCGATCGGATCGGCGGCAAGCTCTCGCAAGCTCTTGCAAGCTTACGCAAGCCAAGCCACACGCGCGCTCCAGACGCTGGGACTTGTGGACGCTTGCGGAGGCTTGCCATATGTTTGGAGCCGGTATAAAATATTATACACAATAACATCCAGTGCTGCCATGTCTCAAAAATAAAAACATGTTTACGGGAAAAAAACATGTTTTGAAGGATAAAAAAATTTTTTTTTTAGCTTCATATAGTCATCTAGACCGATCTATAGCGCTTATAATATTTTTTTAAATTTTCATTTGACTAACATAAAAAAATGAAAACTTTTGAAATCACTGGACAATTGGACACTGACATTGAACTTAATACCAATATTTTTTTAGAAAAAACCTTTAGATTCACCTTAGAATTACCATAAAAGACAACTTTTTGTATTTGGGGCGAAAGAAATACTGCATTCAAAATTTCCATTGCATTTCGGTGATGGGCACATAATGTTTTTTAGAGTTTAACTGAAAAACATTTTAATATTTCTGCAAACTTCATAAAGTTTAATAAAACTCTCATTTTAACTATGTTTTTTTTTGCATAAATTAAAACATGCGGCTCACCATTATTAAGCGGTAATTTTACCCTTATCACCACCTGCGTAAGGAGTGGGTGTTTTTGCACGAAATTTATGTTTTGGATCCCTACGGAATACTTTAAATAAAAAACCTAAGTCGGTTTTTGCGCCCGAGTCAAAGGACTCGAAGTTGCACGAAGTGCCTACACGAAGTGACTGTCTACACTACTCGGTTAACTTCAGTTCGCTTCAATACGTTGTCGTGAATGCACGTGCGTGCTATTAATTATTTTTTTATTATGAATGGTACGCAGTGGTCGCAGGAGCAAATTATGTTGCTCCTGGAAACATTGCAAGCGGATCCAATTATTTGGAACCCACATGAGAGAGGTCATAAGGACAAAAAGAAAGTTAATGGTGCTTGGGTCCGTCTTGAGTCTACCTATGTCTGTACAAAATACAATAAATTTTAAAATAAAAAATCTTTTGTACCCATTTGTTTATTTATTTCCAGTGGTTCTCTTGTCATAGTTTAGTTGTCTAAACTAACCTTGTTGTAAATAATAAAATTAGATAGAGCCTAAGAATTCATTATAAATTGTAAAGCGCCCTTGAGGTAATTTTTAATAAAAACGGCGCTCTACAAATTGTCCAAATATTATTATTATTGTTCTATTCCGGTGCATTGCAATCATCCACCATCTTATTTTCCTCCTTTTTTTATATTTCTTCGTTTGATAAATATGCGCATAGTTATAAGTTATAATACGCGAGCGTGCACTTTGCGACGGCAGCTGCTAATTGAGCGTCCTTGACGTGCGAGCCGTGACGGCACCACCGCGCGAATGAGTTTCTCGCGAAGTTGAACGAAGAGTGTAGCAACGTACTTCGGACTTCGGTCAACTTTCCCGAGTACTTCGTCGAGGAACTTCGCTAGCAGTGTAGAGCTTAAGTAAGATCTTTGGGCGAAATTTCCCTCCCACGACTCGTTACTGAATAAGTACCGAATTCTGCAAGTAGCTTATTTAATTCTTCTTCCATACACGCAACACTTGTCTTCAGAATTTTATTGTCTATTGTCCGAAAATATTTGAAAATTCGAAACTGTCAACGGATGTTTCGTAGGTTTTTGACTTGTGTTGAATTTTTTGATTTTGTTATTCATAAATATTGTTGACAATGACAGACTTCGAGTTTGTAATACCTTTACAAAAGGACGAACTTCTGGAATCTCATGTTGGCCAGTACCATGTAGAAGATGTTGTCCAACAGAGAGTTTTAGCTGCTAAACTTCAAGGTTGTTCACCTTTTGCATTCTAATATTTTGTTAATTTTTCTTCTTCTAGTCTAGATTTTTATTACCGTATTACCTATTATGTTTTAGTTAAGTTTATTTAACAAAGCATTACAATATTATGTTTTAGTTAAGTTTATTTAACAAAGCATTACAATATTATGTTTTAGTTAAGTTTATTTAACAAAGCATTACAATATTATGTTTTAGTTAAGTTTATTTAACAAAGCATTACAATATTAGATGTTTTAATATAAACAATGTCAGTTTTGTGCAACCAATGATTAGACCGAAATGACAATATTGTTATGATGATATAAACAATGCTGGTTATTGAGACTCACAGAAAGTAAAATGTTGAAATTTTTTTCAGATGGAGTTCGTGCATACACTTACCAAGGAGTTGACTTTATATTTGAACATTTCGATACTTATTTTTCAATTCTGGTTCACGGAAACAAACTTGAATGGATCTCCATAAATAAAGGTATGAGAAATTTCTTGGACACTACTCAGCGACCTGTCTTACTATGGTAAATATTCCACAAGCCGCCGCACTTTTAATTGGCACAGATTTTGAAAATTACACTGGGTTACTTATTTCGAGGGTAAATATGCATTTGGTCCACCTCACGGGTAATACGGAACGTTCGTGTTGTCGAAGTTTGATGCACGGACAATACGAAATATTTCTTTTTTAATTTAATTAAATCCTTTTTTAGGTTGAGGTTAAACTACGAAAGCTGCATGTCGTCATAATTTAAAAAAACACCCCATGTTTTGAATGGTTTGTTTGGCAAAGCAGGGTATGTCTAGCGGGTTTGTGTAATTATGATTGATTGTCTATGAAATAAAAACCGGAAATATAAAATGGCGTTACCGCGTAGGCGAATTAATTTAAACAAAATAAAATGTTAAATGCATATTTTTTGCATGTTTTTTTTGTCTCCCACGACATAAATACTCACTTTTCGTGATAATAAAGCTAAACCTAAATGTTTGAATAAAAAAAAGCGGTTCAGCATAAATAATCTTCTTGTATGGATTTGACATTTGCGAAGTTTCGTTTCAATCTAAATATGCGTGAATTACTTGGTTTGCCCGAACTAACCTAACTAAAAACCTAATAACCTACTTTTTGCACGTAAATAGTTGTTTCTTGTAGTAATTCTTGAAATGAAGTCTAATTTCCACAATCTGCGCCTAAAAGTATGGCGGCTAGTGTAATAATTAATCTTAATTTACTTTGATTAGGGGTCGTCCATTAATCACGTTAGGCTCGAAAGGGGGGCGGGGTCGAAAAAAATCACAAAACATCATGAGGGGGGGGGGGGGTAAAATGAGATATCACGTGTATTTATTTTTCATTGAACGCACGATTTCTAAAGGTGAACGTCTGGCGCTTTTTACGCTCTTGTTTGAATTTCAGGTGGAGGTTTTCTGTGGTACTCACTTTTGAAAATCAAACGCTTGTTTTGTGTTTGTTTGTCTGGTCATAATTTATTATTCTTTTATTTACATAATCCTGATTTTTTATAAGATTTATATTGTGATCTGCTTGTTGGAACACATTTTTTTACGTAAGAATGGAAGCTACCTTCCTTTGTTCTTCTATAGAACTATTTGAATAATGGAACAAAAAAGAAAATAATAAAATTAGGTAGGTACTTGCCTAGAAGTAATTGCCCATAGAACAAGTACCTACTCAATAAGCATCAATTTTAACCATAGCTCCCCGACAAAAAGGGCTGAAATTAAATGAAAGTTCTTTTTAGAACCCTATAATAGTTAAAATTGATTATTATTATTTGTGAGATAAATTATTTTTAAAAAATAAAAAAGAGAGGTGAAACTAGCTATTACACATATCGTAATCATCCATTGATTGTTGTAGTTAGTTTAGAAACAATAATATAATAAATTGAAGTAAATCATTAGAAGATATGCATAAGAAAAAAAAATAACACTAAATTATAAAATGTTCATCTTCTTGATCCTCGATCGATAGCCTCTGCAGTTCTTGTCTTCAAGAAAGATGGCTTCTTTTTGATCCTTGGCCTTAGTAAAGATGACTTATTTTTTATACTGCTCTTCTTAGATGTTAGTAGTTTATTTTGATCCAGTTCTTCTAAGATGTGATAGCATCGTCCATTGGTAGAAGACACAATTTGGTAATGGGCCTTTTCATAGACCCTTGCTGCGTCTTCAAGGTGACTATACGGGTTATCCCATCTTGTCCAGGGTGAGTGGCGATGACACGTCCCATCCTCCATAAATTTGGTGGTGCGTTGTCGTCTTTGATGATAACTAAGTCCCCAATCTTTAGTTGTCGCCGGTTCCCATCCGTCCATTTAGTCCTTTGCTGCAGCTCTCCCAGATATTCAATTCTCCATCTTGACCAGAAGCTCTGCCTTAGTTGGCTTAGTTTTTGGAAATTATTAAGCCTGTTTATGGGAATCTGTTGTAGGTCAGGTTCAGCTACAGCTGACAGGTTATCACCAATAAGAAAGTGACCTGGAGTAAGTGCGAAGAGGTCGAGGGGATCGTTGGATAGTGGAATTAAAGGCCTAGAATTTATGCAGGACTCTATTTGGTATAATAACGTACACATCTCTTCATATGTTAATGAAGAGACGTTTGCCACTCTTTTTACGTGATATTTCACACTTTTTATGTTAGATTCCCAAAGACCTCCATGATGAGGACCTTTAGGTGGGATAAAAACCCACTGAATAGACATATTAGTTAAGTAATTAGCTATTTCCTTTTGAGAGACATATAAATTATACATATTTTTCAATTCATTATTCGCTCCAACAAATGTAGTAGCATTATCAGAATACAATTTACTAGGTTTTCCACGTCTGGAAATGAAACGCTTTAAACAATTAAGAAATGCATCTGTAGTCAGAGCGGTGACCAGTTCTAAATGAACTGCCTTAGTAGAGAAGCATATAAATAAACAAATATAAGACTTGACTGAATTGGATCTCCTACTGATTCCAGACTTTATTAAGATTGGCCCTGCGTAATCTAGTCCTGTAACAGAGAACGGTCTACATGGTGACACTCTATCCTCTGGAAGGTCAGACATTATTTGATGACTTGTTTTTGGACTGCATTTAAAGCACACAATGCAATTTTTAAGTATTTTTTTAATAGCATTTTTTGCCATTATAGGCCAATATTTTAGTCTAATAAGTGCTAGTAACGTTTGAGTACCTACATGCAAATTTGTATAATGAAAATGTTTAATGATTAACTTTGTTAGAGGGTGATCGTGAGGTAGTAATATCGGATGTTTTTGTGCTTCATGTATTAGTTTTCCTCTGGACAATCTCCCACCTACATGCAATAAATCCATATGTATAAATGGGTTTAATGATTTGAGATGACTGGTTTTATCTAAGTTTTTTCCCGCCTTTAATGTTTTAATTTCTTTTGAAAATGAATAAGATTGAGTGACCGTTATTAATGAATGTAACGACTTGTTTAATTCTATTATTGAAAGTTGTCCGCTAAATGTATGTTTTTTTCTTGTATTATTAATGAAACGTAGGATATAAGCAGTTACTCTTTGTAAACGCGTGAGAGAAGAAAAACGATAAAACAATTCCCAATCTTTATTCATACTGACGGTTAAATTTATTTTGCTTTTTAATTCCGGTGGATCGATGCAAATTTCCTTATAGTTCGGCCAAGTTACTTCATCTTGAGTTAACCAATTAGGACCTCTCCACCAGATTTCTGAAGAAAATAGACTTTTAGCACTGGTTCCTCTTGATAAAATATCCGCAGCATTATCTTCGGAGTTGACATGCTTCCATTGACTGGTTTCGCTTCTTTCCTGTATTTCTGCAACTCTGTTTGCAACAAATGTATTCCATCGCGCTGGTTGATTTCCTATCCAGCATAGAGTTATAGTGGAATCACACCAATAAAATGTTTTATCCAAAGGTATACCTAGGGATTCCTTTACTTTTTCAACAACTTTTGTTAACAGAACATCACCACATAATTCCAATTTAGGCAAAGAAATCGTTTTTAATGGAGCTACTCTTGATTTAGCTGTGATTAATTGAGAATGCCGTTTTCCTGATTGGTCTGTGGATAGCATATATACGCAAGCAGCGTATGCTTTTTGAGATGCGTCACAAAATCCGTGCAATTGTATATTTACGGTTTGATTACATATAATTTTTCTAGGTATTTGAAAAGAATTTACACCTTTTAAATCTTCTAAATATTTTTTCCAAAGCTTCAGAATTTCTATAGGTATTTCTTCATCCCAAGATATCTTTTCTTGCCATAATTTCTGCATAATAAGTTTAGCATTCACGGTTACTGGTCCAAGCAAACCTAATGGATCGAAAATACTAGCAATCAGTGACAAAATATTCCGTTTATTATAAATAGGATGTGACGGTAGTTCCACGTGATATAAAAAACTATCTTTTTCGCAATTCCAAGCTAAGCCTAGAATTTTCTCTCCTTCTGGTTTGTCCAAAATTACCATATCAGTGGCCTGATCGGCCTCCGATGACAAATCAGAAGAATTAGACCGCCATTTTCTTAAGTTCATACCGGCCGAATTCATTATGGAGATTAACTGTTCTTTTAACAAATTACAGGATTCCACATTGTCTGCACCTGTAATTAGATCATCTATGTAAAAATCTCTCTCTAAAATGAGACTAGTTTCAGGATATAACTGAGCGTTTTCCATACTCAGCTGCTTCAAGCAACGCGTGGCTAAGAAAGATGACGGTCCCATACCATAAGTTATCGTATTTAACTTGAAATGGCCCATTTCCTCTTCTGCAGATGCTCGCCAAAGTATTTTTTGGAAGACGCGGTCCTCCTCTCTAATGTTGACCTGCCTGTACATTTTCTCTATGTCAGCCGTCAATGCCACTTGATATTTTCTAAAATTCAACAAATGGGTATATAAATCATTTTGTATTATTGGACCAACCATTAACGCGTCGTTTATTGATATCCCGCTGGAGGTTTTTGCGGAGCCGTCGAACACCACTCTTAGTTTGGTAGTGCTGCTGGTTTCCTTCTTGATTGCATGATGAGGTAAATAGTAAGATTTTTCTTCATTTGAAACTGGTTCAAATTTTGTCATATGACCTAAGTTTTCATATTCTTCCATGAATTTAATGTATTGAAGTTTCAAATCCATATTAGAAGATAATTTCTTTTCCAAGTTTAAAAATCTTTTTTCTGCCATAGGCAAGGAAGTACCTATTTGATCTATACAAGGTCGGAATGGTAAGCTTACTTCGAAACGCCCATTTTCATCCCTTTTTTGGATTGACTTGAAGCTCTCTTCACATGCCTTTTCTTCATAATTTTGGTGCTTGATGGACACCAATTCCTCTTGTTTCCAAAATCTTTCAATTTGATTGTGAATCATATTTAAAGATAAGTGACACGAGGATGATTCTTGCTCTTTTTTTGTAGTGCACATTCTAATTGGCCCGGATAATATCCATCCAAGTTCAGTGCGTTGCAGCGTAGGTCCAGTTGTTCCTAATCTCAATTGATCAGTGGTCAGCATTTCCCAAAATAGTTCGGAGCCGAGTAATATATCCACATGACCGGAAGTGGAAAATTCAGGATCGGCCAATTTCAATCCTGGTGGTATGTTTGCCTCCCTTTTTGGAAAAGAGGTCTGCAGTAACTTGCTGGTGATTTCTTGTAATACCAAGCAAGTAACAAGTTTTTTGTAATTAGAGTTTATTGATGACAATTCAAACGAGAGGCTCTTCTTTACATTTGTTATATTATTATGTAACCCCGAGACCGGCATATTTAATGACTTGTACTTTATGTTTAATTTTTTAGCAAATCGTTCAGTTATGAAATTCACCTGAGAACCATTATCCAACAATACTCTCGCTGAATGAATAATTCCATTACTGTCCTTAACGTTCACCATTGCCGTTGATAACAAAATTGTTTTTTCTGCTTCTCCAAAAGTGGAATGGTTTGAGACTGGTACTTGATCTATGCCATTCTCAGTGTTTTGATCCTCTTTAGGGAAAATATGGAGTAATGTGTTGTGTCCTGCTTTATCGCAAGTTCTACAATTATTCTTACTCCTGCATTCTTTAGTTGAATGACCTACATTTAAACACTTGATGCAAGCTTGTAATTGCTTGATTTTCTCAAACCGTTCATGTTGGTTTAGTTTCAAAAACTGTTTACAGAAATAAATCTTATGATTTTCCTTACAAACAATGCATTTCAACCTTTGCGACAATAATGAAACTGAAGATTCCTTTTTGTAACTTGACGGTTTATGATGCGCGAATATTGGTTTGGCTGTGGAACATGTTGCTTCCGATGCTTCCAAGACTATCGCTCGATCTGTTAAACATTTTAAAAATTCTTGCAATGTCGGTATTTTTTCTTTAGTTGGATATTGTTCCCAATAGATCCGGGTATTGGAATCTAATTTGTTGGCCAAAATATAAATTATTATTACATCCCAATACTCCGTGGGTAGACCTATGTTTTTCAATGAATTCAAATGTAATTGTGTTTGATCTAATAAACTTCTCAAGGCGACGTGACTTTCTTGTTTTAATTCCTTGAGCTTAAACAATGAATTTAAATGTTGATTAGCTATTACACGCTTATTTTCAAATCTATTTGATAAAACCTGCCAAGCTATTTCGAAATTGTCTTGGGTAATTTCAAGTGCGTTTAATATTTGTGATGCCTTTCCTTTTAAACAATCACGCAAATAGTAATGTTTCTGAAAATTATTTAATGATTTATTATTACTCACTATCGTGACGAAAGCATCCTTAAAAGATAACCATTTCGAATAATCACCACTAAATTCTGGGAGCGAAAATGTAGGTAATTGGATCTTAATATTGTTAGTATCATCAATTTTTTCAATGCTTTTTATGGATTTTTTTGCTAACGTCACTACTTGATAATATTGCAATTCAAAACACTCAAGTGGGCTATCCTCTTCATCTGAGTTACTATCAAACTCTTCGATCTGAGATTGTATATTCTTAAAGCGATTTAACAGTGTGTTTACCTCCTCCAATCTTGTTTCCGTTTCTATTACATCAACTGAATCACTTAATAGGTAATTCTTAAATCGTGTTAATTGTGCTTTCAATTCACCACGCTTCTTCACCAGTGATTTTAATGTTTGTGGCATAATGCAGAATTTTTTACACAAACATACACATAAAATTATTTAAAAATAAGCTTTTGTTTGTACCACCTTTGCGGGAGCGAATAATAAATAGATTACAATAAAATAAATTATATTATTTATAATAATCAGTGGTAATCGTAGAGTATATTATTTGGAATCTACCTACTGGTTAAATTATATTATGTCGACAATATTTATCTCGTTTGATTATAATATCACGCAAAAAGAGTGGCTCTTGGTGGCGAATTCTTCGCGTGATTTTACAAGTTATATTATAATGCCTTAATACCTTAGGAATATGTAATGATGAATTAGAATGATGTAGACCGGACGGCTGGCTGGATGGGCTGGTTTTCATCCGGCTTCTCGAAGGACCATATGGCGCTTTTTACGCTCTTGTTTGAATTTCAGGTGGAGGTTTTCTGTGGTACTCACTTTTGAAAATCAAACGCTTGTTTTGTGTTTGTTTGTCTGGTCATAATTTATTATTCTTTTATTTACATAATCCTGATTTTTTATAAGATTTATATTGTGATCTGCTTGTTGGAACACATTTTTTTACGTAAGAATGGAAGCTACCTTCCTTTGTTCTTCTATAGAACTATTTGAATAATGGAACAAAAAAGAAAATAATAAAATTAGGTAGGTACTTGCCTAGAAGTAATTGCCCATAGAACAAGTACCTACTCAATAAGCATCAATTTTAACCAACGTCCTATACTGGGGGGGGGGGGGGAGTTAGCCTAGAACCTCACCACACATCACCAGGGAGGGGGAGGGGGTCAAAAAGTTGCTAAAAAACATCACGTGATTACTGGAAGACCCCTTACAGTTTTGATCAATTGATTTTTAGAGTGCTCTGAAAAACATTATAAATGCACAATATCAATATTTTAAGTGTGCTATGTAATTATGTGTTATATTTTCATAAATAAAACAATGTTACTTTGTTTGAACCACTTGTATATTTTTTTGAAGCCGACCTGTTTCGGAACGACCGTTCCTTCCTCAGGGCAAACATATACTGATTTGACAGTTACAAAATATATTATTTATTATTTATTTTGAAATCACTGTTTGCTTTGTTTCATAAAGATTTCCTCAATTCTGAGATCAGCAAAGACATTTTCGACGTTGACTAGTTATATAGAATTAATGATATATTATATTTAGATTAGACATAAGTAAAAATAATAATCGTTCTACGGAGTTGGAGGCAGCCTCTCCAAATCTCTATTACACCACTTCTGACGTGTGACCATGGTGGGGCGTTTGCCCCACCCTAGCTGGCTAGTGCATGATCTCTAGGATTGTCGACCGAGTCGTATTTTCAAATTTACAGCACTAAATAAAATGGTTTTTTCTTCTTCCATTCATATTTTTTCCATTCACAGAGCCTAAAGCATGAATATATTGTAGAAGCCTACTTTTTTCGATACCTACTCTACATTCTTATTTTTTGCCCCACCCTAAATCAAAACCTGGCTACGCCCATGCGTGTGACGTATCAAAATAGTGTGGTAAAGGATGAAACCATGGGCTTGGCTAAAAGGAAAGGACGGTCTGACGGCCGAGCCTTTCGATGCGGTGGCTTCAGTTAAAATTAGGCACACCAGTCGTGTAGGGTATGTACCGCGGTGACTGCAGAACACATGTATAACTCGAAAGATAACGTGTTTAACTAGGGTTACAGGGGTATTGCGCTTACATGGTGTTGAGCGTGCTATAATATTGTAAGTCACTTAAATAGTTGAATACCCGGATTCAGGACAAAGTTCAAGCATTTCAGAACTACGTTTGTTAACTTATTAACTACCTTTGTTATTTTTCAATTTAAAAAAAATTGTCTTGTTTCTTATTTTCAATGCAACTAGATCGATTTTTAACCCAGTTATATTTCCCTATGTACAAACAGTTTTCTGATAAATGTAATCCAATTTATTTGGAAAAAAAATAAAGAATCTGGATTCCTTTTCGAAGAAAAATTTTCTGATTTTAAAATTGAAAAGTTCTTGTTAGATTTATTTATCAAAAACCATTAGGAATTGTGGTTTGAAATGTTCGAATTGCAAGCAGATGTTCGACAGGAGCTTGTTGACCTAAAAAACGATAGCAATCTTCGTAATAACTGTAGTATTGGTAATCTGCTAAATTTCTACCTTGTTTTAGCAATGAAAAATATCCATAGGTGGATAACGTGTTAAAATGTTTTTTAGGTTTGTCGACCACAAAATTGTTACCAAATACAGCGAAAACAATGTCAACTAGCCAACGTCAAAAATCGAATTTAATGTTTTGCAAAAAAAAGTATATACACTAGTGGACTTATGTATGGACACTTTTTACAAATTTCTTGTATTTGATGTTCATTTGCTCTTTTTTAACCGCTTCTGTGCCAAGAGCGAGATTTCTCGCATCCTTGGTCGTGTCCAGCAGGCCGGCCATAGAAAAATAGCGAGTTTACTCGCTCTTTTTGGTAATTCTTCGGAACAAACGTCAACGGTTAATACGCACTTTTTTTTGATAAAACTTTTAGATTCTTCTTAATTACCATAAAAGACAACTATTTGCATTGGGGGAGGTTGAAAATGTTACATTTTTAATTTTAGCATTAACACTGTCAAATCACTCTGTTTGCAATATTATTGTTATTTTAATATGTTGGTATTACTGGTATTTTACATTCCATGTTACACAAACCTAGCGTAGCCGCTAAACTACTTGAAAACTGGGATGTTTTTCTTGCCTTGACGTGAGTAGGCGTTATAAAGCGGCACTTTCTTTTGAATCACAAACCATGTTACACAAACCTAGCGTATAGGTTTTTTCGGTTACGCGCCTTTGAATATATTGCCATGAAGTCAGTTACGGTATGATGTAGCCTTCCATATAGTATCAGTAATACCAACATAATAAAATGACAATAATCATTACAAATTGCATATGGTGAAGCGTTGTGTCTAAATACGAAAGCAAATTTTCAATTTACGTAACTAAAATTAAAAATGTAACATTTTCAACCTCCCCCAATGCAAATAGTTGTCTTTTATGGTAATTAAGAAGAATCTAAAGGTTTTAAAAAAAAAAAGTGCGTATTAACCGTTGACGTTTGTTCCGAATATTTACCCTCTTTTTGAGCCTCTGTATCATACATATTTCCCGTTTCTTATTAATTTAAAATATGGAACACACAGAGACGACACTGGGATGATTTTGGATTTTTTTTTTTTTTTTAAATAAGATGTAAAAATGATTTATTTTGATTAAAAGTTCACGGCCTGCTGTACACAGCTACACTTCTACTTACTAGCATTTAAAAGGTTAAATCACGTTGGTGTTTAACTGTAATTTTGATAGCTAATTAATTCAACCACATATTATACTGTTATATTTTGAATAGATTTAAATGTTTTGTTTAGAAAAACAATAAAAATGCTGAATAAAACAACGTCATGGCAAAACACAAATTATTTATTAATTACGAAGATTTTGCATAATATTTCAAATTAACATTTTAACGTTACTATTTCGTTGGAAATCCTTTAAGTTTAATAACCTCCTCAATTCTTCTAGGCATGGAGTCCACCAAACTTCACTAGTTTTCAGGTTTGATGACATGGAACCATGCTTGAATAATCACTTCAATTATTTTTATTTTATTTCTGGGTTTGTGACGAGAAACCAGTATTTTCAATCTAGACCAGAGATTTTCAATAGGATTGGAGTCCAGATGGTTCCCTGGCCAAGGTAGAACAACAATATGGTGGTTCTATAACCATTTCATGTTCGTTTTGCTATGTGGAATGAGGGTCCATGCTGATGGAAATTGCATTTACCACGGTTACACTCGAACAAATCATTTTGCTGGGCAATAATTTTGGCTCCAGAATCACACATTGATGCCTGTTAGCCTTAATTGTGCCTTCTACCACTTCCAGACTTCCAAAACTGTCCCTTATCATGCAAGCCCTCACCATGACACTCAGAGGAAGTTTCATTGTCGCAGTAGTGCATTCTGATATCAAATCTTCAACCTGATGGCAACGAACAAATCTGATTCCATCACTCTCGAAAGTGAAAACTTTGGTCTCATAACTCCATATCACCTTTGCCCAGTCTTCTGAGGTCTATTCCTTATGTGTTACAGCCCATTTCAGTCGTTTATGCCCCTGTTTCATGTTATGGTTAGACTTTTATTATTCTCGCCTAATTTCTTCCTAAATGTTATATCAGTAATATCGAGTCCAGCAGCATTAATGACCTTGTTAATATCTTTGGATGTTTGACGATGGTTCTGCAGGGTAAGGCAACAAATGCTTCTTTCATTTTGTGGCACAACCTTTGGGTTTTGGACGATTTTTGGACTGTTTTTGTAGTTTAAGTCTCCTTGCAGCGTTGGCAAACCTTTCTTACTCCAGACTTGGTAGCTCCTCCACCCAATATTGTTGCAATTCTTCGTATGTGTAGCCTTTTACACGGAGTGCAACACCTCTGCTTCTCTTTGGGGTGACCAATCGGCACGTTTTGGCACCTTAGGAGCCATTTTAATAATATTTATTAAAAAAAAAAAAAAAAACTTTTCTTCAATGGATGACTGACTAACACGGTTGAAAACTTATTCGTGTTGCATCTTGAAGTGCTCTGGAGCCCACGACGATCCTCTGCACTTTATGGTTGGTTAAGATAGAACACAAGACATTGTAGAGTTGCCAAAACTCAAAAACGTTATTCTCAAAAATTGGTTGTTTTAAAGGTGTTTGCTCTCATTTCTCATAAAGAGTGATAGGAATTTTGAATCACCATATGGCATATCATATGGTATGTTTTTTAATCAACAATAGCACAAGGAACACGAAAAAAAAACTTAGAAGGGTTCTGTAACAAAATAAGTCGTTTTTTTATAAGGCAAACGACAAGATACAAGAAATCTCGAAAAGTGTCCATACTTAAGTCCACTAGTGTACATACATACATATATCTACTTCCCCTTGTCCTATTCGGGTCGGGGACCCATTGCATCAACAAGGCTCCTCCATAAGTCCCTGTCGTGTGCTGATTTTTCAGCCTCTGTCCATGGTAGACTCATCCTCTCCTCACAAAAAAAAGTATTTATTTCAAAATACATATTGAAATAATTGTAACTGAAATAACTACAAATGTTGAACAATGATATTAATGATGAACTTTGATGTCGTCGTTTGCGACCCTCTTATTAAAAAGTCTGTGAACCTCTGCTAGACACTGGCTATTGTTCGGCAGACGACGGAAACTGTCGAACTTCCCTTTCCGAAGGCCTGTTTCGTGCATGATTTGAACACGAATCTCGGAAAATTATGTATGGTGTAGCGCCTCTAACTTATATCTCTATGTATATAATGAATTTTCAGTATATTATGTAGCAACAATTGAATATTTTATAATTTTTTTTATACTTTTGGTCGGCAGGATTTGAGTATATAGAGAGAGCTTGCCAGCAGCTATGCGGTACCTTGGAAGCCATCTTCCAGGAGAAAGATATAGACCCGGAGACGAGGGCCCGAACCCTCAACTGCCTCAAAATGCTCCTGTATCTCCACACGAGCCTGATGAAGGTTAAAGACTCAAAACTTCAGGCAGAGGTATTTTTTATTCTTTACTAGCTGGTACCCACATGCGTTGTAATGCCATACAAATAAATAAATTGATTCTCCCTGCTGTCCTTTCCTGTGCGTCCCCATTCACCTCCCGAGACCTCTTTCCTTCAAGCATTCCCCTTCCACCTTCCCCCTTCCTCATCACCCCTCCCACCACCCCACCTCCCCCTCCTGCCTTTCCTCCCTGCCGCTAAAATATATAAAATACACACATTTTACTCATACAAATTTCATAAAGCCAGCGCTTACCATTATATATTATAGCCTTTAACCTTCGTGGGCGTGCGCACAACATATCACCAAATTTTCATCGCAATCGGATGAATGGTATGGCAGCGCATAAAATATGAACAAACAAACAAATATTGATTTTTATTTATAAAAATACAAGATTAGTTTAAGATTTGAATACACGGGTTAAGTCTTTGCCTGGCAAAAGGACTGAAAAAGTGATCTTCTCTATAACTACATTAGATTCTCACTATAAAATTATACATTACATTAATTATACATTGATTTACTGCTCGGTGAACCATCAAATATTTTACGCACGTGCCTAATTGTAGGTATCGCAGTGAATGTTGATGCGAACCCAGCACTATCACAGATACGGTGCTTGCATGCCGCATGTTTCAAACTTGCCATTCGAACACACTGTAAAACTTTTTGAATATTCAAATTCGATGATCGTCCTGCAAACAATAAGTAGTGTAAAAAAAACAATATTCTGTTTCTCAGAGACATTTGGCATGGACATAACTCGTCGGATGTGTATACATACATACTTATTATATGTACACAAATAAATACAATCCTAATTGTGCATTATTTGTTTTAATTATTGCTTAAGTTAAGATCAACAGATGTTTCTGTGATTCTATTTAAAGTGAAAAATTAGTAGTTTCCTGTTTTATATCTCCACTGGCAGAAGCTCTCTCTTCAAATTTGCAATTCATGAAACAGCTTGTGACCAAAGCATAAAAAAAAGGGATTAAATAAAATAAGTGATTCACAATTGCGCAATCTTCAAGTCTTTGTTGTTTTAATTGGGGATTTACCATTTTGTCCAACAGATGGCAGCCACGCTGACTTTGGGCAAACGGGCAAGGAAGGGAGCCAATGCTGATAACCTGGAGAAAGAGGGGGAGTGGAGGGAGGGGGAGAGGCGGACTGCGCTCGACGTTATTTACAACCTCCTGCAGCTGCCATTGCACAGACTCTGGGACCCCCCTCTCGCGGATGACACCTTTGTCGAGTGAGTACATTTACAGGTGTACATGACCACCAGACAGGTAAATGCCTGTGTTGGGGCAGTCGATTCAACATTGCGTGATTGTGAGTAGTCGGTCCCACTGCATAGATAAACCGATAGACGTAAATTGTGGACATATCTGTGTCCCTGAAATCATTTTTAAGTCAAGACACACCCGCCGGGATAGCTTGGTTTGAGGCCAATAGGCTAATTTCGCTAAAAGTCTTCCGGAAACTTTTGAAATAATTGTATTTTTTATAAATAAATAATTTACGTGTATTTACAAATTAAATGTTATTCCTTGGCTTTTACTAGTGTTTGCCGTGTAATGGCTTTAATTTCTCATCACACATGAGGGCATTTTAGCACTTTAAATATAATTTACTTACTGATAAAATACGACCTTACGCGACTCATGGTAGTTTAGTACTAAAACTCCGAAATCGTTGAGATTTCTACCAGGCATGTTATATATAACGGCCTGGTTATATATAACATGCCAGGCCATAACATATGTTATATATAACGTCCTTGACTATTATGAATTTATTTTCAGTATGGTGGCCCAGCCTTGCTATCGCGCAATGGAGGACACCTCCATAAAGAACAAGACCACCCGGGAGACTGTCTTCCAGGTCCTGGGAGTGCTCAACAAGAAATACAATCACGGTCTGTCTTGCACTATCAAATTGGTTCAGGTTGGTGTTATTTGTATTGTTAAATGAGTTCTTCTTCTTCCTCTGGTGCTCTGGGATGTTGACTATTGTAACGTATTAATTTAACAAGGCGAGTAGGTACTGTTTTTTTTTTTCTTTTACTATCCGTTAAGTTTGACACTTCAGTGTCGGGAGGTTGGCAACGCGGGCGGGGAAAGAAAAAAAGAAGAAAGCAAGATGGCGGCGGACGTATTTTTGGGCTGGGATCAGGACGGACAATGGAGAGGTGACGCGTGGAGATTATTTACTAAAACGTATTTGATAAATTCAAGTTGCCTTTACGCCTCCCCAGAGTTTTGAAAAAGAACTGTGTTTGGACCATTATAAATGAGGTGCTAGTTAAAACCTCAAGGGTGCTGCATTAAGTATTATTAGAGTCCGGTGCTCAATGCTCCAATTGCACCTGTACAGCCTACCAGCCCTGTATATTGTTAAAATACTTTTGTGTGTGGTAAAAACTAATAGTAAAGCCAAATAACATTACAAAATGATTGTCTTATTAATGCAATAAAAGACATGTGAATCAATTTCGGGAGTTTAACTTGTGAATGGTTTGCTCAAAGATGGTGGAAGTTTTCTCCGTCAGTCATGGCAGTTGTTCTTCCTCGTAACAGGATAATTGCTTTATATAAACCGAGTGCTTGGTTCACAAGACGGAGAAGCCAAGTAAATGTGTCTGCAATCGTTCCCTGAAGAATCATTGACTGAAGCTTGGTGCGGCAGTCAACCTGTCGAAACTAGCAATCCTGATTGCTCCATTTTGTACACAAGACGGAGAGGCCATACATCCAGATGGGAGCCTTCTTTTTATCCCACACAGGACCCTGAAGAGAGAGAGCTCATGGAAAATTCCCGTGGCACTATCATCAGGGCAGCCTTTACCCGGCATGCTGCAGCCCAGGACATGCTCTGTAGAACTGCACTTGTACCATGTACTGATGCAAACGTCGCTTCTGGCATTTAAATATATTTTTTTTATTTAATCGCATTTATATACAGTGTCCGGAAAGTAGAGGTACTAGTGAGAAATTGATGAATCAATGTCACATAGGGAACCCAATAAAACTTTTTATTTCGGTCTGAGCATTTGTTATATGTAAATTCCACCAAACTTATTGAATGTGAGTAAATTTCTTTTTACAAAATAACAGACATGTTGCACCGAAATTACAGTATAATTCGGATATAACGACTTCGCTTATAACAGCTTACCGTTTTTAGCAACAGCAATATAAACTCAAGTTAGTTTTCATAGTTAGGTACTAGGAAAACATATCCGTTTAGTACGACTCCGTTTTAAGTGACCAACTGCTTAAAGCGACCTATTTTGACCTGTTTTAATGATAATTCGTCCGATTAGCGCAGTGTTTTGTTTACAAAACCTACACGTCAATACCTCGCTGCCCCGCGCCTCGCCTACACCCAGTGGCGTGCACAGAGTTTTTAGTGAGCTAGAGTGCTAAGATTGAAAAATTCGACGTAAATGGTGTTGTTGTAG
This sequence comes from Limnephilus lunatus, assembly GCA_917563855.2. Classification (NCBI taxonomy): domain Eukaryota; kingdom Metazoa; phylum Arthropoda; class Insecta; order Trichoptera; family Limnephilidae; genus Limnephilus; species Limnephilus lunatus. The sequence goes on from OU830599.1 coordinate 6,695,174, forward strand.
CTGAAAATGATTTTTATTTTTTTTTGAAATTTCAATTTTTTGTATGAAGATTTTTTATTCAGGGTAGGCATACCTATAGGTATGCCTACGCTAGATAAAAATCTTCATACAAAAAATTGAAATTTCAAAAAAAAATAAAAATCATTTTCAGCTACAACAACATCAATAATGTTGTATTTTCCAGTCTTAGCCCTCTAGCTCACAAAAATTTCTGTGCACGCCCCTGCCTACACCCCACCCGGCTACTGGAAAAAAATAGTTTTTTTTTTTTTTTATGTGTGGAGATGACTATTTACAGAATTTTTTACTATGTATTATCTTATATTATATTGAAAGTAAAGAACAGATGGAAGCCAAAAGCAGTGTATTGCGGGCATATTCGTGTGTTTGAAGTAAAGACTATTTTACCTTAAATTGGGTGAAATTGATCAAACATTTTCGATTTCAAATAGATTTGCTGTTTTTTTTAATGTGTATCAAAATTAAATACTATTTTGGAAAGCAGATAAAAGACTCTTACAGATTTTCAATCTTTTATAAGATAAATCTACTAAACTCCAGGAAGTCGCAACCATTCGGGACCTAGGCGTATTATTTGATAAAAAACTTACTTTCACACCTCATATCGACAACATCATTTCTAGATCCTTGAAAATGCTAGGATTTATCAAACGAAATAGTAAACATTTTCAAAATCCTATATCAAAAATAACGCTGTACAATTCCTTCACCCGCAACGTGTTGGAGTACGCAAGTGCTGTATGGAGTCCAACCTACAAAGTTCATATTCAGCCAATAGAGCGAGTTCAAAAACATTTTATGTACCACCTAGCGTATACCGATAAGCAAGCTCGATCACTTCCTCACTGCACCGATAGACTAAAATTCTACAATGTACGCACCCTTGAACAGAGAAGACTAAATACAGATTTAAATTTTATTTTCAAAATTGTTAATGGTTTAATAAACTGCCCTTTTCTACTTCATCAAATCAGGTTCAATGTTCTTGGAATTGGTTCACGACTTGTAAATTATGTTCTGTTAAATATTAAAAAATATCGAACTAAGCTGGGGTATGACTCAGCTTTATCAAGAATGTGCCGTAATTTTAACGAGGCTTATAAAAAACATTCAATTAATTTGACAATGTCAACATTGGCCAACTTCAAATCGTCTATTAACAAGATTTAAAGCTCCCTTTTATATTGTTATATAAACTTATAAACTAAACCTTTAAACTCATATTATAATATTATTGTTCTAAAAACTTGTTTCAAAATTTTGTAATGTATGGTGTGTGTGTGTGTGAATGATTGTATATATATGTAAGTATTATGTTATCAATGTTGTGTTTGTCTTTAATTAGTGATAGCATCAACCATGTTCAGTGTAATTGTATCGTGAAAGCTTTGATGTAAATCACTGTTGACAAACCTAATAAAAAAAATAAAAAAAATAAAAAATAAATAAATAAAAAAAAATCGACAACTGAAATTAAAAATATAGAAAATAATAAATTACTTGCAGATGGTTTGTATTGTAGTTACCACTTTAGATACACAAAATTTAATTAGACAAAGGTATTATAAAAGTTATTGTTTTTTTTGTATTATTTTTATGTAAAGTTTTTGCATTTATTTTATTATATTTTTTTGTTATATATGTATTTTTCAAATACAATTTTTTTTTTTTTTCAATTATTTCTGGCTTTCACCCTTGAAGGGGTTCTAGGCCATCATTTAAAATTACAGAGAAAGGAAAGGTGAATTTATATATTAATTTTATTTAAATGTACAAATTTCAGAATTATATGGAAGATTGGAGTCGAGTTCAGACTTTCAGACAGAAGAGATGAAATGTTGAATGGAGGGGAGGAAATTTTAGATAAAGCTTGATAGAAGAGAGGATATTTATTTAAATAGGGACAACCAAAAAATATGTGATCTAAAGTGCATGCAGTCTACGAGAGAGGTGGGGGGGTTGCCGCTTGACTCGTGAGTTCCTAGCATTGTTTTACCAGTTGTCGTCATGGAGCCGTGGACGGTGGAGCACCGCGTTTTCGCCTATGATTGTTTTGTCCGAAATAATGAGTCAGTCACCGTCGTACAGCGTGAGTTTCATCGCCACTTCATCGTAATAGAGCTGTTCCCTCTCGAAACACCATCCTTCGTTGGGTTGAATCACTTCGCAGGCGTGGTGAACTGATCAACAGAAGACCAAAAGGAGCTCCGCGAATAGTTCAAACTCCTGAAAATATTGAACGCGTTCGACAAGCCTTTCTTCGCAGTCCGACTCGATCTGCCCGGAAACATGCTGCTGCACTTCGCCTCAGTGATCGTTCGGTAAGGCGAATTTTGCATATGGATCTCCGCTTTCGCCCCTATAAATTGGCCATTGTGCAACAGTTACAGCCCGGAGATTACGCACAACGAATGAACTTCGCACGTGAGATGGAAGCACCGATCGATCAAAATGAGAACCTCATTTTGTTCATGAGTGACGAAGCCCACTTTCACCTAAACAACATGGTTAACAAGTAGAATTTCCGTTATTGGGCTAGTGAAAATCCGCAACAGTTACACGAAAGACCGCTGCACAGCCCAAAAGTAATGGTTTGGTGCGCTGTATCGCAAACTTGCATCATTGGCCCTTACTTCTTCGAAGACGGTAATGGTCGTGCTGTTACCGTGAACTCAGAGCGCTACGTCGAAATGATCACCAACGTCTTTTTCCCTAAATTACGACGGCGACGTGTTCCAATCCGACGTGTGTGGTTCCAGCGGGATGGGGCGACCGCCCGCACAGCCAGAGCGTCAATGGACGTTATTCGCCCACTCTTCCCTGGTCGCCTTATTTCCAGGTTTGGCGATGTTCATTGGCCTCCTCAGTCCCCAGATTTATCCATATGCGATTTTTTCTTATGGGGACACCTCAAGGCTAGAGTATACGAGAACAAGCCCTGAACTCTGGACGAATTGAAGGACGCAATTCGCGTGGAAGTCGCCCAAGTTGAGAGAGCGATGTCTACGCGAACTTCCAAGAACGCCTCCAGCACTGCATCAACGATTTCGGCCACCACATGCCTGATGTGATTTTCCACACTTGACTGTCTCAAATGCTATTTCCTTGCGAACCTGATTCCATCAATAAATTTGTTTTTGAGTAAAAATTAACTATTTTATGATTTTTTTAAAACCGTCCGTCCTCTCTGCCGCACCCTGTATAATCGGGGGAGTCAAGGATGTGAATTTTAAAAAGGTGAGAAGGAATGGAAAAATGTCAGATTCTCATTCGAATAAGTGAGGAAATTTCTTTTTTGGAAAAATGGGGGAATTTTTTAAACCACGGTTTGATGGGATAGTCCTTTGTATTGAGGCGTAGTGGGCTCCCTTGGATTGACTAGCAATGTTCCAATACTCTGTCCAAAAATTGCGGGATCTATCTTTGATGATAGAAAAAAATATCAGATAGGGGAATGCTAAATGTTGTTTCATTGAATTATTGCAAATACAAAGTGTGGTGTTCTCTCTTTCTAACACTGTTTAAATCATATATCTCATTGTTATATAAAATGAGATAACTTTTATTCATCCGTGTCAGGCTGGTAGAAATGTCATCAAAAATTGATAACAACAAACTACAATTCATCATTTAATTATTCCAGATGGTCCAACTGTACGAGCATTCCGTGATGGCGATCTGCGCCGGCATCGCGCAGCTGGTGGGGTCGTGGGGCCTGGTGGGACTGGTGGCGCGCCTGGTGCGCGAGGTGGGGGACGCGCTGGGGGCGGGCGGGGCCGGCGAGGGGGCCGACTCCGCCCCTGCGCAGAGGAACTGTGCCACGCTGCTGGCCGAGCTGACGCAGCTGATGCCGGCGCACATGATTCCCGCGGCACAGGCCATGCGCGGCTATCTCGACAATGATGAGGTAAGTTTTTTTTTTGCGGTGTGCCTCCCCTTTGGGAAAAATAATTTTGATCACTTTCAGCCTCAAAGCTTTTAGTTTTATAATAATAATTGATTGAAGAGCACTTTCCGTTGATTGTTGCGTAAAGTGTTTTTTTAATTAACTTTTTTGTTTTCATAATATGGACTATAGAATCCAAGAATATAATGGCATTATATTATAAATATATCTAATATATGGTATGATCGCCTCCGTGGTCCCGGCAGAAAAATCCAAAATCCCTGCATGCGCAAGTAAATTTTATTTGTTTTATATGTATTATTTCACAATTTAATACTTTAAAAAACTAATGTAAGGCATATTTGCGGCACATTCCAGAGTGGAAAATACTCTCGGTATCGCCATGGTGTAATACCACCATTCAAAATCGAAAAGTTGCTTGTTATGGCTTTAGCCGTATTTGGTGACCGTACTTGGTGTCTGAAGAGCCAGGTACTTCCCCACCTCCCCCTTCCCCGTATCCTTTCCCTCCCCGCTACCTTCGGCTTCACAACATACCCCAATTGGGGATTCCATAGTCTCACTCGCTCCAACGATAGGGAGCAATTAGGACCCTTGTGCAGCATTCTTTACTTGAAATGGCTTTAGCCATTACCTTCAGCCTCATAAGATACCCCAATTGGGGATGCCATGTCTCACTGGCTCCAGGAAGGGAGGTAGGGAGCAGTTGAGACTCGTATGCAAATGACAGAAAATGGGTTATACATCTACACTTATAAATGTCGTTTGATTCACCTAGCTGTACATGTAGGTCTCCTGAACATACTACATTCGCCAATTGTAGTTAATTCATATAAAATGTGGTATTCCAGTGCTACCCGCTCCGCTGCAGCGTGCTGGGCATGATGACAGAGATCCTGTGCAAGGAGCTGAAGGGAGAGGGACAGTCGGATGAGAGGCGCGCCATGAGGGATGACTTCCTGGATGACCTGGAGGAACACCTGCACGACCTCTCAGCCTATGTCCGATCCAGGGTAAGTTTCGCTTCAACTAGTAATATTCTTTGAAATAATGGATTACAAGGAAGAAGGAAACCAATCACTTACCTCTGCGAAGACGAACAACACAATTACAAATATAGTTTATTTAATTCTACCACAGTACCTCGAGGTAATTATCGACACACCACACAAATAAGTAGCAAACGATCTTGATACGGTCAAAACACCTTCTTTTGGTTCATAAACGAATATATATGAACACAAACAACCAACAAAAATACTTCCCATGTCCAAAATATTCTTCTCAAGTTGCTTCCAGTGTTCCAAAACTGCTTCTGTTTTTTCACAAACAAATGCACTTCAATTCAGTCTTGTCATTGTTCCATTTTCAAATGCTTTCTTCAGCAAGGTGACGAGTAGGTACTGGATAAATGATATCCCAGTAGGAACTAGGCATATTATCTTTTCAAAACCAAACACTAGGGAAAGCAAATCCAGATGTTGTGCAAGGAGGGACTCCCGTTTTGATAAAAACATTGTTGAACAGGTGCTGCAGAACTGGTGTCGTCTTCATCGCGAGGGTTGCGTCCCCATCACCCGGCAGCAGCGAGTCCTGGCTCGAGCCATCGGAAGGCTGCAGGACAGAGCTACTCTGGTGCGAAAGAATGCAGTACAGCTGGTTAAGGTTAGTCTATATCTTCTGATTTGAGTAAGCAGGCACTTACCATCTCCATCCCATTTCCCACCCCTCAACATTATTTAATAATTAGGGGTATTGTTGCATCCGAAACTGCTTACGAATTACAGCTTCAGATGCACTTGGAAATGGACTGTAAATACTAACAATGAAACGAAATGGTGTTTGCTACAATTGGGTGATAATAAGTGAAAGGCTGGGTTTAGACTCACAAGTTTTTTCCTGCAAATAACAAGTTACAGAACTTATTCTTTCGGAAGTTTTTTGATAGGTCTAATTGCGCCCGCGCGAATTTCCAGCCTTCTTACAGCTTATAAAATCAGTTGATAAGCTAAGAGACTTACCGCAAGAAATAGTTCCGAAATGCGCCATTGCCGCCATTGCGAAATGTCAAAAATTAAAAGACAATTGTTTTCATAGGATTTTTTTTCTACGAAATTAGTATTTATTTCCACTTGTTTAAGTTTTCTGGAAAATGAACATCCTTCTATTCAATTATATTATCGGTCCAATCCTTTCCATTCTTGATGTTTTTGTTTTTAACATTTACTTATTTGAAATTTTGAATTTGAAGTCGGTTGCTGTCAGCAGATATCAGGTAGCTGTCATTCGAATAAAACAAAATTAATTGCCGCCTTTGACGGCACGCACAAAAGCGCGTGGAGAATTGTTTAATCTATTTCAACACTTTATTTGGGCCTTTTCGTCATTCGCGTAAATTTGACAGTAGAAGGTTGTTGACAGGAAGCCATCTTACTGCAAATAAAGTTACAGATGTAAACGGACGCATGAGCATTTACACAGGTCGAACTTCCGAACAACTTCTGTGATCATTAATTACCACAAGTCGGATGCATATTTAAACGCTCCTGTGGGTGTCAAAATCTTATGTAATCCGTAAATTTTAATTACGAGTGTAACCCCAGCCTAAGGTAAAACAATGGATGCAAGGCAGCGCCCTTGAGGTGATTTCAGCGCCCTTGAGGTGATTTTTCACAAAAACGGCGCTATATAAATCGTCCAAATATTATTATTATTATTCAAGGAAGAAGGATAACCAATCGCTTACCACTTAACCACTCAGCAACATAAGCAGATATACACGTTAATATGACAATAGCAGTCAAGTACAATAAGCGTTGTTTCACATCAACACGTGTGTTTCCACAGAAATCGTTATAACTCCGTTATTGTTCTAGTGACATCCCTCAAACAAAAAGTAGAAGCTCCGTAATGAATCAAGCTACCCATCACTATCCAAGTTATCCATAGAAATACATAAAAAAACCTATTCTGTCAGATACATGGTAGACCGCAAAATCGCCTACCAGACATTAGACATTGTTATTTTTTTATTAAATATTCTTGTATGAAATGATAAAAAAGTGAAGTGACAAAATTGTTTATTGTACATTTTTTCAATAGAATAAGTATTGTTTTTTTTACATAATCTGTGATTTTAGTACCGTTTTCACATAAAATCATCACGTGAGTCATTTTAACATTTTTTTTATGTTTGCATTCTAAATTTTAATTTTTTCAAATGTTAATATTTATTTGTAATATAACGATTTGAAAGCTTATTTTGTAACCTTTCAAAAACAGCTTTTAGTACTCGGCCATGTTCAGAAATGTTTAATTTATAGAGCTTTAATTGTGAAGCGGAAATAACACAAAGTTTTCGTAAATCTGACATTTCTTTGACGTAAAAAAGTGCAAATTCGCGATAGAACAGAGTGGTTAATCTCTGCGAAGGAGCACACACAACACAAATATAGTTTATATAGTTTCACCTCGGTACAAACTAAACTTTAAATATTATTTACTTTTGATGTGTCCAAAAACCTTCTAAAGGTCAAAAAACTAGTTTATAAACACTAACACCAACAAATTGCTTCTAAGACAGGCCCTATTATTTTGTTTTTCAGAAAAAAATGCTCTCCAATTTGGTATTTTTCTCTTGTCATTGTTCCAAATTCAAAACGCTTTTCCAGCAAGGTGATGTGGGTAGAGAGGGTAGGTACTGGATAAATGACATCCTGGTAGGAACTATGCAAATCTCATTTCAAAACCAAACAGGCATTATGTATAGACTCAATAGTTGCATGGTTGTTTAACAGCTTTTATTTGCTCTTAACAGTTACATCTGATTTGAATATGAGATTTGATATTTTCATGAATTGGATGTGAGAATCCATGCATGTTTAATATATTTTTGCATCAAATTAAGTAAATTGTCTTCTAAAATCTACTCTGATTATTCCACAGGTCTTCATCGAACATAATCCCTTCGCTGCTCAGATAAAAATGAACCTTCTAGAGGAAGAATTAAAGAAGGAAAAAGCTGCACTGGAGATACTTCACCAAAAGCTGAATCCTGGACCAAACATGGAGATGGAAAAGGCTTGGGACGCCATAAAAGGCGAATTGAAAAAAGTTGTTCAGGACAAGATTGACCAGTTGACCCAGGATGACCCTCCACTGTCACAAGGGACTGTTAACGATGCCTACGCAAACATAAGAAGACTGCTTCATGATGGACAGTATTTTGAAGCATTCATGGTCATCAGGCATGCAGAAAGAATGTATCCAGAAGCTAAGTTGCTCAGGACCGAAATGGACAAAAACGATCAGGTAAGGCCTTCTAAACCTTCATTATTATGTATGCAGTGGTTCCACGAAAGAACAAAACAAGTCCTAGCCTAACTTAACCTAATCTATCATCGCGACGAAATGAGATCAGCCAAATTTCTGTCTCGTGCATTTGGAAGAAATTAAATTTTTATTTTTTGTCGGGTCCAAATGGACCCACAATACCAGTTAAGGGTTTAAAGTAATACAGGTTCGCCTAGTGAGGCAGGCTATGCACAGCTTTAAATATATATTATGTTACTTCTATATGTATAACAGTTCTTACCTACATACAGTTGCCGCTCTAGGGCTCCAGCTGTGGAAGGTCATTTGAAAAAAAAAGTTATTAATCTTTATTTGATATTGAGAAAAATGCCGATACATTATTATTTATATCAATTTAAAGATAGGTAGGGTCATGAATACGCAACTCAAATTACATAGGTATTATTTGTAAATTGCAAAGTCGCTACATAATACATGTACTTGCAGGCACATCATTTTAAAGAGGACACTTTTCAATATGGTTGTGCACACCAATAGTACCTAAGTATCCAAAATTTAAAAGCAAAATTAGATTAGAAATAATATTCAATGTTTATAAGAAAAAGTTTCTTTTTATAAAGTCCCAGTTGCGACCGTTTTCTTTTTTCTGTTTTTCTGTGTCTTGTTCTCTTTCATATTTTCGTTTAGATTATTATTGTTAACTTATTCTAATAGAAATAATAGACACCGGTACCTAATATATAAAAAAATTTAAAACAAAAATTGTTTTAAATCAAGCTGTTTTCCATGTCCGTTGAAAATTGATCATAATATAATAAATAATCTTTGAAAGATCTACTTAAACTACGGTAAACTAAAATTGAAATATCGCAATTTACATCAATAACAATGTGAATAATTATTTCAAATCTCTCCCGAACTGTTCAATACAAAAACAACCATTGTTTCATGCGAGACATACGTGCAAAAAGCAAAACCGACCTATGTTTATATCACCATCTCTTTCAACAACACATAAGATTCATAATGCTGTCTCCCTCACGGACATAACCCAAGCGTAGTTCGGATTTCTTTACTACCTATGCGGGAGAATATCAACTCCAGGCGAAGAACATAGTGCCATCTCATTTGTTGTATGGCGCGCATAGAGAGAGAATATATCAACGCTGAGGACATTGGCAAAATTGACCCAGAGAATACTGTGTGAATGGGAGCTTCCATTTTATGCAATAGATGTCACTGCTCATCTACGTCACCGCTAGCCTGCCGTTATTTCGCGATTCATTTCAAATAAAGAATTCGATGCTTTGAGCAGTTTTATCCGTAAAAATGTATTACCGGCTCCAAACACATGGCAAGCCTCCGCAAGCGTCCACAAGTCCCAGCGTCTGGAGCGCGCGTGTGGCTTGGCTTTCGTAGGCTTGCAAGAGCTTGCGAGAGCTTGCCGCCGATCCGATCGAGGTCGGATATTTTGGCCACAAGCGACAAGCGCTTGCGGCAAACTCTGGCGTGGCATCCACACGTTGGTACTACTTACGGACAATAAACAAAATATTAGAATATTAAATGAATTACCTGGTACGATTTCTATGGATTTTAATCATCCACTATCTTCTCTTTCGAATTCTTCGCTTTCTTTCGTTTTGTTTCGCTTTAAAATAAAATGAAATGAAATAGGTTAGCGCAAAAATGACAGCTGATGCAGCTGATTCGACGTCCGCCATCTTTGGGCGCTGCGCGCACCGCGCATGTACTGGCGCGCTTGCAAGTGTGGGGACGCCAGCCATTCGTTTGCCAGAGCTTGCCTGAGCTTGCGACAAGCAGCTTGTCGCAAGGGTCTGGCCGTAGCATATTATTATTATGGCTTATAATTTTGGGGGATCAAACACCTATTGTCCTAAGGGGAGAGCCGCCACTGCCTCCATATCTTTTTTCCTATTTTGATACTGCTTTAATGGCATCAATTATTATTATAAAATTATTCTTATAACAATGCTATTAACTTATAGGTACATATTAACTTACTAACGCATCATTTATTACCTTGAACTGACGCCGGAACAACTAGTTGGCAAGTGTGAACAGTTTCATACAAACCTATGATCGAGCGAGTTCTAACACGATTTTTAATTAACGCTGCCCTGGCCATCCTTCCAACAAAACGTGCCTAATCCGTTTTTTTAATTGTATCGGACAGCTCCATATAATCTCTACAGCTTCTGGAGCATTCAATTTTTAAATGAAATGACGTCCGTTCGAACGGAAATGTGAATGGGCTCTAAGATAAAGATAAAATTATCAGGCGAAACTAACAATCATTCGTTTCAGATTTCCTACTTCATTGCACTCCTCCACAATGTCTATGTCACCGAGAACAAGGGAATATCCTCGGACATCGAGGAGGCGGAGCTGATCACCGCTCACCAGGAGAAGGAGAACATAGTGGCCTTCCTCGAAGAGTCGGTGGCCTTCAGCAACCTGGTCCAGCAGGCCGTCCCCCTCATGTACACGCTGCTTATGTCCAAGCAGGCCACAGATGTCTACGAGGCCATTGACTTCTTCACCACGGCGCACTTTTTCAATATTGAGTCGGCTAATTTAGGCATTATGGGGATGCTTCAATTGGTGTGGTCTCCAGATCAGGTATTTATAAAATTTATTTTTATTTTATATATCTTGCTACATATATGGCAATCGGTGACAGGCCAACTCAGAATGAAACCAACTCAGAATCACCTCAGAAAGTTTATTAAGAGATAAAAAAATATAAAAAATTGATTAAATAGGTTAAATTAGGTTAGGGTTACCGGCTATTTCAAAATTATTTTTTCATAGCTTTTAATGACCTTTCTGAGGTGGTTCTGAATTGGTTTCATTCTGATTTGGCATGGAACCATGAAAATCCTAATGTGTTACTATAATATCTCATTTAAAAATATATTATGATGCACGTTTTATGATACTCCGTCAAGAAAATGTAGAAATTCAAAAGGGACAAAATTTTGTTCATTGCTTGACAGTTGACATTGAAAAGGAAAAAATGGCATTGCAAATTTTTTATATGTAATGCAATTTTTGGATCAAATGAGATCCCTGAGGCGTATGTGAGGTAAATTTATGATTGTGTGAGAAATGTGAAGATCCTCAAAGAATGCAAGGCTGATGTAAGCGTAATGAGTAAGAATAAGAAACGGACACTCAAATGGTTTGGGCATGTAGAACGAATGAACGAAGAAAGGAGGTAAGGAGAATATATGATGGAAATATGTATGGTAGAAGAAGTCGGGCACGCCCGAGGAATACATGGCACGATCAAGTGAATCAGATACTTGAATCAGGCCAAGTCAAGGGTTTGTACATATGAAACTTTGTGTAAATTCGAATGAGTGTGTTTGCCCAAGACCTGGTTGTTTGGCAGTCCGTCATCTCTGCCCCCACCCCTTCGGAAAATGGCATGAGGATTAGTTAGTTATCAATTTTGTTATAATTTTTTTTTTTTGTTACAAGCGTGCGTTTCTTTCACAAAGTTTTTATTTTTATTTAACATCTATTAAATGGCTTTTTGATGAGTAAATTTCAAAATAAAAAAAAAAACTTTTCTGCAATTAATTATCGCACTAATTGAAAAAATAATAACAAGTTTAGATATTAAATTTCCTTGAAATATGATACAGAATTTTTCACACTTTTTTCAGAACTTAATTGATATACATATGTAGATGTGTAAAATATATTTACTCGAACCATGGTGCTTTCATAAAGTTACATAATTTTTCCTTTGAACCATCTTGGTTCTGCCATTTAAAACCATTGAAACATTCACTGTTCCCTTCATTTTTGTCTACTATTCATTGGCAACTCTCATTTTCGGAAATCAATCATAACCTCACAATTTAATTCATATAATTTGTTCCAAAATCGGTGTTGCCATAGTAATGAAATTTTTTTACTATTTCTACACTTCATGTATGTAATATTTAGGTACTATCAAATTACAAAATTGCTTTCTAAAAAAGATGTAATTTGCAGGAAAAGAAAGATGCTGTGGAAAAAGCTTACCGCCAGATGTACCTGACCTGCGAGGGGACCACGGAGCGCGCCCGGGCGGGGGCCGCGGCCGGCCGGCTGCTACGCCTGGTACGCGGGGCCAATCGGGGCCATGCTGCCGCACTGCAGGCCTTGTTGGCACGGTGGCTGACACAGGGGGATGTGGGGCCCGCTATCATTCAGGTTATTTATATGTTATTATATAATATTGTGAATCTGTATTTTGTATGTTACTCTTGGTTTGTTATTTGCTAGAAATTTTAATTTCAGATTTATTTGTTAGTTTGTTACTTTTAGGCTGACTGCGCATGTTTTTTACGTAAGGCGTTGCGCAAGTTTTTTTTTAATAATTAACTTCAGGCAAAATTACCAATGTAAATTGTTTTGCAAGTTACTTAATTTAATTTATAGCAAGTTTTTTTTTTTTACAGTTACATTTACATAAGTTATAAGAGGCTTGAGTTTTTGACAGTTCCAGTTTTTTTGACAACTCAGAGTCATGCAATTTCAACACCCTTTTAAATAGTCACCCTTTTAAAAAGTTATGAATTTTTTTTTTTAAAATAGCCCATAACTAAACCTAATGTATTATTTAAGACACCACACCTAAATAGGTGTGGTATGGTGCTAAAGGATATTCAGTAAATTGCATTGTTTAATTGAGGTTTCATATGTACTTTCAGGTCCTTTGGGAAATGTTCACTAAGAAGCACGAGGAAGCTACTGACGAAGACAGTGTTGCCGCCCTCAGCCTTCTGGTGATGATGGCAAAGGCTAAACCTTCTGTAGCCACCGCCAACATCGAGGTCATCCAAACCATCGGCCTCAACGGGAACTACAGAATCAGAGTTCTCTCCTTGCGAATGCTTCTCACCATAGGACAGGCTCAAAAACGAATGCCCGTAGAAGCTCCTCTTCTCCAAAGCATCCTTGAAACAGTCAGCAGTTCCTTCTTCAAGATGGAGGACTTTGCATCGCTCGGAACTAATGCCGTGGATGTTTTCTACGTTCTCTGCGATACTCCGGATTTGATCTGCGTAGATCTTTTGGAAGACATAACAAAGAAGATGGACGAAATGATCGGTGGAGTTGACGATGATCTAGTTTCATATCCTGTTGAGTATCTAAGCAGGTTGATTGTGCTTCTTGGACATATTGCACTCCAACAACTTATTTATTTGGACGTTACGGTCTACGGAGAGTTGCGACGAAGAAATGAGGTAAAGCATCCTTATTAGCCTTTGAATTCATAATTTTTTTTTGGAACAATTTTTAGATTTTGATTGTTTTTTTTAGATTCGTGATCAGCGGAAGGTGGCCGGTGTGAAGAACATAGCCGCGGTGGTGAATCGTAAAATCGGGGAAGTAACCCTCAACAGCAGTTCTGCAAGTGCTTCCAGCAGATTGCGCGCGCACAACATGTCACAGCAGGTAACAATTAAATTATAGTTGAAGTAGCAATTTTAAATCTGTAAAGTGAGACATCTGCCCTAAAGATGAACACTACAAGGCTGTCTGAAACTTTGGCTAAAGGAGGAGGAAGCACAACACCCCAAAACATAACTAACTAACCATCACACCGTTTCTTCGCAGGGGTAGGCAGAGAGGAGAGACCACCAAACCACTCTGTCTAGGCACATATTTCATACATACTCATTCACATTCATACATACTCTTTTATTATTCTGACTCTTGACATGGCACGACTCAAATATCTGATTCATTTGACCGTGCCATGTCTTCCTTTGGCGTCCCCGACTTCTTCTACCATTCACATTTGCATCATACATTCTTCTTAAACTATTTTCTTCGTTCATTCGCTCCACATGCCCAAACCATCTGAGGGTCCCTTTCTTAATCTTACACATTATGCTTACTTCAGATTTGCATCCTTTACGGATTTTCACATTTCTCATATGATCATACATGATTTTACCACAAATACGCCTCAGGGATCTCATTTCAACAGCATTCAGTCTACTTTCTTCCTTTGCCAGTTCCATGCCTCACTGCCACACATCAGGGTAGGTACCAGCACTCCATTGTGGACTGCTAGCTTCGCTTCTATTGACAGTTTTTTATTAGCGCCAACGGTATTCAGTCCTCCATTAATGGAGTTACTTGCATTTACCCTTCTTTCAATATCTCTATCAGCCAGTAAACATATTACCCAGATACACAAATTCATCCAACTACACCAAATATTCATCGTTCACAACTACACTGCACACTGTTTTTATACTCTCTCTTTCAAACACCATGGCTTTAGACTTATTTTCATTAACTCATTCTAATTGGCCATGACAAATCTTTACACAGTATGTATAAAGCAAAGTCGCTCCCGCTGTCTGTACCCTTAGATCTTTTAAATTACGTAACGGATTTTCATGCGGTTTTCACCAATAGATAGAATAATGAGGAAGGTTTAGGTATATAATTTGTCAAGGTTTTGTGTAAATTGGTTGAAATATGTAATATATAAAGGGAGCGGGCTGGCAATTCCCAATTCCAATTTATCATCCCTAGCATGGAGGGTGAAATATCATATAAAAACTATATGTACTTTCGACTTTTCATGTATTAAATAAATAAATAAAAATTTGATATGTATGCAAATTGACACATGGCGTTGATTTTAAAGGTTGGGTAATGGCGTTGTCAGTAGATAGCATTGTGTTTGGTTCGCCACAGCAACTTGTGGCCGGGTCTGCTAGTTTATACTAAATCCAAGTTCTTGGCAGGACGGAGCCGATGGTGCAGAAGACGCAGATGAAGCTGGCCTCGAGGGGGCAGTGGCTGACGATGCCGATGCAGAGCTGGTCCGCGCCGTCTGCGAGGCGGAGGTGGTGGGCGGGGGTGCCGGGGGCTCCATGGCGCAGGACGCGCTGCTGGCCGGCGTGGCGCCCTTGCTGCGCACGCTGCTCGCCCCCAACACCACCAACACTACGCCCGAGAAGCTGCGGGCGGCGGCCTGTCTGGCCCTTGGCAGGTAACAACACCAACATAATATAATATGCATGTCTTCAATTAGCGGGTGTTGCATCCGAAACTGTTTATAATTATAGCTTCAAATGCAACAGGGAATGGACTGTAAATTGAATGATACGAAACGAAAATGGTGTTTGCTGGAATTGGGTGACTATATATGTATGGTAAGATTATGGATTACAAAGGAAGTAGGGAAAACCAATCATTTACCCCTGAGAAGTCGAATGTCTTCTGGTTTTTTCACAAAAATGCACATCAGTTCAGTTGTTGTTATTGTTCTATTTTCAAATGCTTTCTTCAGCAGGGTGATATGGTTAGGGAGGGTAGGTACTGGATAAATGACATCCCAGTAGGAACCATATTATCATTTCAAAACCAAACAACGGGGTTAGGTTAACTACATTCAGTCAAGAATTGGATGTGGTATAAAGTATTTCCTATTGAGGAATTTAAAGCCATGAAAATGTTCATCGATGGATGAGTGCACTCTTTCGGAGCATGGCTTCGTTTGTGAAAGTATCACAGTTTTTTAAATCTGTAAGTATGCTGTTGGCTGCTATAAAGTTCTATGTTTCGTATTATTGAAGTGAAAACTTCTTTAGCACCGTTGTGATTTGAAACTAAAAACCAACACTAAAAAGAGACAAACACATGCATCTATAGGATTTAGCCTGCAAAAGAATGAGATAGAATCGTAGCCTTCCCACTCTTGTCAACTTTAGTTTTCTGAAGGTTTCACTTCTACTGTGTGTAAACTGAACACTTGTAATTTTTTATATAATAAATGTGATGCAATTTATACAATATAAAGTATGAAACTTCTTTCTTTTTTTTTCATGGCTTTTCACCCTAAAGAAGTGTTCTGGCCAGTGTCGAGTTGATGATTTTGTGAATAATGTTTGTGAGAGTTGTTATGGATATCATGTTTTCTTTCTATTTTATGAAAATGTCATTGGGGTTTAAAAATTTATATAAAATATCGGATAACCGACAAATGGGTAGTTATATTATACCCTTGTCTTTACACTGTGCAGTCAGGGGCTCTTGTGAGGTATGTAATAAAAAGTCTATAATGGCTTATGTATTTTTTTCTGAAGCTACAACTGCTGATACCCCTTTCTGAACTGCCCCTTAAGTTCTTCGTTAGTGCTTATCGCGATCAGTTCTTCTTGTCGTATGGTATCAGATTCTTCAATGTTTCATTTCTATAGTCAAAATGTCCTAAAACCCAGTTTTGAAGTCATCCTGGACTATGTCAATTACAAGTTACGAGGAACTGGAAAAAATTGGCTCCTACCAATATGTAATATTTTGCTTTAAGAGCGAATAACCAGCAAATTTAAATTCAGATTCCGACGTCAGCGCTACACACTCGCTAGCGGGCATTTTTAGAACTAGAGTTCGATCCGCTCCAAGCTTGGTTTCGAGATATACTAGCTCACGCGCTAGGACTGTATAGACCACAGTATGGGTCAGATGAAGATGTTAAATTCTCGCTTTCAAAATTTTGATGAGTAGTAGTTATTTGTAATTTGTATATCGAAGTGCATAAACATAAATAGTTACAAGTAAAATGCGTAAACCCAGTAGGTATTAAGTAGATACCTATATGAATAAACAATTTGTTATATTCTTTTTAATATTTTGTTTTTAATTGTATTTTACGGCCATTAGATATCTCAGTATCGCCCTGATGTAAGACCACCATTAAGAATTGAAACGTTGCTTGAAATGGCTTTAGCCGTGTTTAGTGAACAGATCTGAATAGCCAGGTACTTCCCCACCTTCCTCTTCCCTATATCCTTCCCCTCCCCACTACATTCAGCCTTACAACATACCCCAATTAGGGATGCCATAGTCCCACTGGCCCCAGACGGGAGCAGTTGGGACTCTTGTACGGTATTAATGAAAAAAAAATAGTAATATTCAGTTGGATTGTAAAAAATTACTCATTTTAAAATATTTATTCGTGTGCATATTTGTTTATTTTATATTTATGTGAATACCGCACAAGAGACCCAAAAGCTCCCGTCTGGAGCCGGTGAGAGGTGGGGAGGGGAAGGAGATGGGGAAGAGGAAGGCAAGGAATTACCTGGCTATTCAGATCTGGTCACTAAACACGGTCATAGCCATTTCTAGCAAGTTTCAATTCTGAATGGTGGTCTTACACCACCCAGGGTGATACTGAAAGTATCTTCCACTCTGGAACGTGACGCAAATATATTATTTTTAATTTAAATAATTGTAAAATAACCCAAATTATTCAAATAAAATTAATTTGCCTACGCCGGGATTCGATCCCACGACCTTCGGATTGTGAGTCAAGAGCCTTACCCCTTGACCACGCCGGCCGTCAATAGGTAGTATCAGTAATTTGGAAGGCGGGTATGGGTACCGCCGCCCCGGGAACCATGTATTGGATTATCAACACCTCTGCCATAGGTCACCCCAAGTGACTTAGCAGGGGAGCTCGGGTTCATGGGGCGAGGTTCGTCTACGTGGAAGTTCGGATCAGGAGAGACCGTTTTTTTACAATCGCTCGACACACTGCCTATCTCTACTTTGGGAATGCTGTGTGGAGGCTCGTTTTAGGGAAAGGAAGGAGAGGAACTTCGGAGAATGAAAAGGGTATTAGGGGTGGGTAGAAATCTGGGGGGTCAGCGTGTCCAGGAGTGCGGATGTATGGGGCCATCCCTCCCACTGCGGTGCAAGGCGATGTTCCGAGATGGTAAGGCTGGAGAAGTCAAAGGGACTCCCTCAACCACTTTTTCTAGATCCGACCTGCCATGCAGCTGGTGGGCAGACGCATCCACCGCCAAGACCTGAACAAACCTCACCCCCACGAACCAAACGTTGCGAACCACTTGGGATGACCTACAGCAGACGTGTTGGTTATCTAATAAATGGTTCTCGGGGCAGTGGTACCCATACCCGATTCTCGTGTTTGTTATTTTTGTAATACGAAAAATGGATATAAAAAAGGCCTACCCTCCCACCCCCTCTCAACCCCCCCCCCCCCTAAGCCCCCCTCCCCTCACCCCCCACCTCTAACACCTCTCCACCCCCCGGCTCCTTTACCGCCCCCCCCCCTCAGCCGCCCCTTTCATCTCATCTCAATTCTCCTCCAACCTCTCTCCCTTGGGAGCTGTTGGACTCTTATGCGGTATTACATAACAATATTTTTTTGGAGCATTTGGGACTCTCGTGTGGTATTCACATAACAATAATTTACAATATATATATATTTTTTTAATTTAGTCTGCTTTAGAGTCAAACACGACTGAAGTAAAACTTAACAAACTTATAACAATAAATTTTAAAAAAAAACGTGCTTCTCAAACGGACAGCTGTATGCGACCTGCGGACGTGTCGGACGAAAACACAAAAATTTATGTGAACCTATTCAAAAGCACTTCAACAAACAGAATTAAAGCGCACAAACCCTTTCTTTCTTTGAGTGGCCTGGCAACGCCCGCCGGGTGTCCGCTATATATAATGTTATATAGTGCAGGCGCTTGCATTATAATGCAGTTTTCCGGGACTTGGGATGGAACCATTACAGTTTAGTTGACCCCGAGGTTATAGTGGCCTTGCAACGCATGCCGGGTACCCGCTGTATTTAATGTTATATAGTGCAGGCGCTTGCAATATAATGTAGTTTCCCGGGACTTGGGATGGAACCGTTACAGTTTAGTTAACCCCGAGGTTACATTGGTCTTGCAACGCATGCCGGGTACCCGTTGTATATTGTTATATAGTGCAGGCGCTTGCAATATAATGTAGTTTCTTGGGACTTGGGGTGGAACCATTACAGTTTAGTTAACCCCGAGGTTACATTGGTCTTGCAACGCATGCCGGGTACCCGTTGTATATAATGTTATATAGTGCAGGCGCTTGCAATATAATGTAGTTTCTTGGGACTTGGGGTGGAACCATTACAGTTTAGTTAACCCCGAGGTTACATTGGTCTTGCAACGCATGCCGGGTACCCGTTGTATATAATGTTATATAGTGCAGGCGCTTGCAATATAATGTAGTTTCTTGGGACTTGGGGTGGAACCATTACAGTTTAGTTAACCCCGAGGTTACATTGGTCTTGCAACGCATGCCGGGTACCCGTTGTATATAATGTTATATAGTGCAGGCGCTTGCAATATAATGTAGTTTCTTGGGACTTGGGGTGGAACCATTACAGTTTAGTTAACCCCGAGGTTACATTGGTCTTGCAACGCATGCCGGGTACCCGTTGTATATAATGTTATATAGTGCAGGCGCTTGCAATATAATGTAGTTTCTTGGGACTTGGGGTGGAACCATTGCAGTTTAGTTAACCCCGAGGTTACATTGGTCTTGCAACGCATGCCGGGTACCCACTGTATATAATTTATTTATTTATTTACGGAAAAATAGTCCATTAACAATAATACGAATAACATGCGTTCGTTAAGGCCCGACCCGCCTAGCAATCGATCACCGTTCGCATCGATTACCGTTCGCAGGACATTTTTCGTAACAATCATCACTTTTCGTAACGCATTTACCAGCTTACCCCCCATGTGTCGAGCGTGCGCAAAGAATTTTTACTTCAAAAAAATTATTTTGAAGCTGTTGGGACTCTTGTGCGGTATTCACATAAGAATAATTTACAATAAAAAAAATTTCAAAATTTTCATAAAAATATTCAATGAACATGAATTTTTGCGTTCGGTAAACCCTGTAGTTTTTACAAACACGAAACAATGAAATCGTATTATTTGTTTCGTTTTAAATTCGTCATTTCCAAATATTACGATACAGAGCGCCGCGGAGACAACCGCCGGCTGCCACGTTTGCGGGCAGAGTGAATTCTCAATTCTCGAGTCGTCGAGCTATAAGAAAAATGGTAAAACGCGAGCTGTAAATTAATTAATATTAATTACTTCTTATGATTATTTTTCGATCAAAATTTTTATGACTTGTCAATAATGTCTAAGCAAAATAAGTATTTAAAAAAATCTTGAAATATATTAGTTTGGAAGTACGCAAATAAATACACAAACTGGCCAATTTACGTCAAGAAACACATGTACGTATATATTTTTTAATGATTTTATTTAAACTAAAATTAAAATTCTAAAACATACTTTTACCAGATAATGTATGGATTTATTTAACTGCATGATTATATGATTTGAAATTGGTGTTGTATAATACATGTACTTTTTTGAAAATATAACAAATCTGCCAACGAACTATGGTATAACCTTATTATACTTAAAATAAACATTTTTTCTCAAAATTTAATCCATAACTTTACTAGATAAAAGAACAATCTTTCAAAATCAATTTATAATTTTTTGTGGAAACGAGTCAATATGTCTAAACACTGATTTAAAAATGACATATTTCTGGTTTCTCTGGTAATGTCCTCTTAATATATTGATTGAAGAAAGGAACGTGGACTCCACTTATAATACCTTAATAAAATCTTGTATGTAATATCTAATAAGTAATTTCTATTGTACGGAAGGCGGGTATGGGTAACGCCACTCCGCGAACAATTTATTGGATAACTAAGACTTCTGCCATAGGTCACCCCAAGTTGTTCGCTACGTTTCAAGACTTTGCAGAGGTGCTCGGGTTCATGGATGAGGATTGTCTAGGTCTTGGCGGCGGATGCGTCTGCCCAACTATTATGTGGTAGGTCGAATTTGGAGAGACCGGTTGAGACCTTTTTATCTCTCCAACAGGACTCTTTCGAACCATCTTACACCACAGTGGAAGAGATGAATTCATATGTCCGTCACTTCTGGACACACTGACCCCAGATTCCAACCCACCTTTCGTACCTTTTCCATTCCAGATCTTCCTCACCTTTCTTTTCTTAAAAAAAAACCTCAACACAACATCCCGAAAGAAATTATTTTCCTGAGGATCTCCTGTATGGAGCTAATGTAAAAAATCTTATTTTGTTTTAAGTTTCTATTGAAACTAGATATATGTACATGTACATATATTCATAGGAAAACAATCTGAATTAAGTTAAGGTTATAAACAACTTACTAAGCCTTACTTTTTCCCAATTACCTTTTCATTTCTATTTCTCAATAATTTTTTTAATTCCTGACACTTCAACCACTACATTTAATTTTTTTTAAATGCCTTCAACTGCTTATACAAAGTATAATAATTTTGAATACAAAATAAATTACATAATAAGTTTTCACTGATTATTTTTTTTTAATGATATTTCTCTTCTATAGAAGCAGACGCTTGTAATTAGAAGAGGGACGAGTGTAGGGATGAAAATACATTTAAAATAGTATCTTTTAAACTGTTTCACACAGCTGTAATATCATGCAAATGCCGACCGCCGAACACACTAGCGCCATCTGCTTTGGAGCTTTCAAGAGCTTTCCAGATTATCTTCCATATGGTAGCAAAATCTTGATTGTTTATAAGTATTTGATTTTGTAACAATATATTTGGTTGTGTACAGGTTCATGCTGGTGTCATCCACCTTCTGTGAAGACCACATGCAGCTGTTGATGACCACCTTGAAGAACTCTACCAGCAGCAGTGTGCGCTGCAACATCGTCATGACACTGGCCGACCTCACGCTGCGATTTCCCAACGTTATTCAGCCGTGGACACATTATATTTATGACAGGTAACTAAACATCTTCAATTTATACAAATGAATGTTGATGAATAAAATATGTACAGCAAAAAGTTACTAAAGTCCCAAAAAACTTAAATTTTAGTTTTATTAGTGTATATGGTAATATGAGCTTTGGTGTTAAATCTTTTAACTATTCAGGCGAAAGCTACTAAAAATTTGGATAGGTTATTTTTTTAATTTTTAACAATTTTTTTATAAAAAAACCATAAACAGTGTAATCTCAATGGATTCATTGGCTTTAAATCACAGTAAGCAGTTAATATGTTTCCGTATTAATATTTAGAAGTACGATTTTTTTAAGAAGCGTGGCCAAATCGAAAACCAAACACCCTATCAAATCTCTATCGCTCGAGTGGTTGTGATGTTACGATTCAATATACATAAGCTAATGTTTGGTCAAACTGATTTTTAATAAAAAAATATATTTCCCCATTTTGCTCCTACTGCAACATCGTGGTTTCGATCCTCTGCTAGCTAATTCCTTCACCATTGCACAAGAAAGATTTTCCACTTAGAAAGTCCCCATTTTATTCCCACCCAGGCATCGCGGGTTCAATTTTCTGCTAGCTAATTCCTTCACCATTGGCAAGATTTTCCACTTATAAAGTTCCCATTTTATCCCCACCCAGGCGTCGCGGGTGCAATCTTCTGCTAGCTAATTCCTTCACCATTGCACAAGTAAAATTTTCCGCTTATAATAATGGAATTAGGAGAAGTTAAAATATTGTGATATTATTAGTTTATTGAGAATGTTTGTGTTTTTTTTAAACAAACAAAAAAATATCTATAAAAATATCATAATTTGTGTCGTGGCATAGAAGAGGAGTGTTTATTTAACTTTTGGGTCTTGGTATGGAAGAGGAGTGTTTATTTAACATTTGTGTCTTGGTATGGAAGAGAAGTGTTTATTATCATTCTATACAAATGATATCATTTGGGTCCTGGTATGGAAGAGAAGTGTTTATTATCATTCTATACAAATGATATCATTTGTGTCCTGGCATGGAAGAGAATTGTTTATTTATCATCCTATACAAATGATAACATTTGTGTCTTGGTGTGGAAGAGAAGGACTATTTATCATCCTATACAAATGATAACATTTGTGTCTTGGTGTGGAAGAGGAGGACTATTTATCATCCTATACAAATGATAACATTTGTGTCTTGACATGGAAGAGGAGTGTCTATTTATCATCCTGTACAAATGATAACATTTTAGCTATGTATTGAAGGTTAGAAGACTCGTGCGTGGAGGTCCGCCAATGCACCGTGAAGATGCTCTCCTATCTCATCCTTCAGGAGATGGTGCGCGTGCGCGGGCAAGTGGCCACGCTGGCACGGCGGTGTGTGGACCCCGATCCCAGCACACGCACCATGGCGCGCCTATTCTTCAAGCAGCTGGCACAGAAGGGCAACTCTCTCTACAACGTCATACCCGATATTATATCGCGACTGAGCGACCCAGACTTAGAGCTACCCGAAGATGATTTTAGGACTATTATCAAGTGAGTTACCTATTGAATTGCCTATATACATCTACAAATTTACAATCTACAAAACTATTGGGGGTGACAGATTTTTAACACTACGCTGAATTAGATCTACACAACTCGGTCCCACGCCTGTTTACGATACTTCTTAGTTCACTGGCTGATTAGGGTAAAAAGAGACCTAATTAAAGCATTCCATTGTTTTTATAAAGATGGTAAAAACTAACACTAATGCATGTGCTAGTGAAAATGAACATACGGCTGTTATCTCAAAAAATGATATTCCAGGTTAGAAATCTGTTTTACCAAAGGATGAACAGTTTATAAAAACGACACTAGGGGGGGGTTTAGCTAAGTGCCGAACCAACTTATCGTGCATTTTATATTTTATTCCACAGAAGCATCCAATTGTATTTATAAAGATGGTAAAAACTAACTCTAATGCATGCGCTAATGAAAACAAACATACAGCTGTCATAAAATGATATTCTAGGTTAGAAATCTGTTTTACCTAAGGATGATCAGTTTATAAAAACGGCACTAGGGCGGTTTTAGCTAAGTGCCGAACCAGCTTATCATACATTTTATTCTACAGAGGGCAATGGGAGCTAGTTATCGATTTGAACACTTTCTTTGTCCTATTTGTTTTGCAACATTGTTATAGTTCCCCGGCGGGGAATTATAAATTACATTTACGTGAATAACATGTAGGTAAAAGATTAAAATGACAGGGAATGTGATCGTGTTTGTCCAGTTCTGTTAGCTTTTTTAAGGGCGCCACTGGCCGTTGGACCAGGCTAGCAGACTGTAGAGCAAAATCCTCTTTCGGGGCCTTGGGAATTATACACTTTATGGTCAATTCTAGGATAGAAATGATAAACGGCATTCATTGAGAATTCAATATACATTTATAAATAAATTATTTGCACAGTGTTTATCATGAAAACAAAAATAACAATAAATTGTAGCTTACCCCCCTGGATCGACCAAAATCATTAACTAGCTATCTAAATTTAAACTTCACCGACAGCAACGAAGAATTGATTAAAAATGTGTGGCCATCCGCTCCAGAAAAATGCAAGTACTCCGCCCAGGGAGTTTGTTTTTCTATCCTCCGAGATCCAGCGTTGAGCCAGGAACAACAGTTGTCAGAACAAATTCTTTTCCGTAGACATTGCAATAATCAATCCGACAGACTGATGGATTGTTTGAATCTCCAAGACTTTCAATTAAAAATCTTATTAAAATTTTATATTAATTTCCCCGGTACAAGCGTTCGACATTTCAATAAAAATGATTCATTTTGAATTTAAAATAAAAAAACACAACAACGAGTCTCATGTAAACTCCGAATATCGATAAGACATTTTTCTTGTGGCATTATGCCATATAAAATACGAAACAAGCGATACACGCGAGATATCACTTCAAGTAAACGTTTTTAAAAGCTTTACTTATTAATATGGAAAAAATCACGTTGACTCTCGATACACTGCCTAACCTCCAAGGCAGTATCCCAACAAGTGAACATTTGCTCTATTCAAAACCCTATATGTATTCTTTCGAAAATAAATAAATGAGTAGTTAAAATTCGGCGTTTAAAATAAAGTAAATGTGATATTATTATTTATTTTTTAAATGAGGGTATGTAATTAGACTCGTTTAAAATAAGTAAAGACAAGATTAATTATTTCATAACAACATAACATTCTCCAAGAACAAGTAAAGCAAAAAAATGTACTTACAAAACCCTTAAAATTACAGATACGTCATGTCGTTGATCCAAAAGGACCGTCAGATGGAGGCGCTTGTGGAGAAGCTCTGCCTGCGCTTCAAGCTGTCCAGCATTGAGCGACAGTGGCGCGACCTCGCCTACTGCCTCTCCATCTTCACGTACAACGAGCGCTCTGTCAAGAAGCTCATTGAGAACATCGACTGCTACAAGGACAAGCTCTTCCACAAGGAGGTGTACGAGTGCTTCAAGACCATCATCGCTAATGCGGGCAAGATGGCCAAAGCTGATGTCAAGGTATTCTTTACTTCCATTCAATTATTCAACTATCTCAAGAATTGGGGAAGAGAATCAGAGGTCATCCGCATGTGGCAAGCTCTGATAGAGCCGATGTGGGGAAACTGAAGAGACCTGCCCTAAACTGGATGCTAGAATAACACAAGTACCTTAAAATTTTGTTTTTCATTTCGTTTTCAAGTATGAAGTTAAACTTTTGCATGATAATTTATTACAAAGAGATTATTATTTATGGTTGATTTTTTTTTACATTAGCTCCACACAAGAGGCCCTGAGGAAAAATTATCCCCCAGGGCCTCTGTCATCTTTGGGGATGCTGTGTGGAGGGTCTTTTTAGGGAAAGGAAGGAGAGGAAGTTCTGGAATGGTAAAAGGTAAGGGGTGGGTAGGAATCTGGGAAATAATGTGTCCAGGAATGCACAACGTGTGAATATCAATCAGTCTCTCCCAATCCAGCCCGCCATGCAGTAGGTGGGCAAACATATTTGCCGCCAAGACCGAGACAAATCTCACCCCATTAATTATAATATAAGATTCCCAAAGTTTCACAAATTTCTTTCAATTTGCCATCCGAAACTTTGCTTTTGTAAAGGTCTACATTTTACTTCTTTTGTGGTTAATTTTATAATTTTAATATAAAGCTTGGTGTTTTTCTCTTTCTAAGCCTGGGTTTAGACTTGTAAGTTTTTTCCTGTAAACGACACCAAAAGTCACTTAACGTAATTTATAGCAAGTTACAGAACTTATTCTTTCGGAAGTTTTTTGACAGATCTATCTAATTGCGCCCGCGTGAATTTCCAGCCTTCTTACAGCTTATAAAATCAGTTTGATAAGCTAAGAGGCTTACCGCAAGAAATAGTTCTGAAATACGCCGTTGCGAAATGTCAAAAATTAAAAGAATTGTTTTCATAGGATTTTTTCCTACAAAACTAGTATTTATTTCCGCTTATTTAAGTTTTCCGGAAAACGAGCATCCTTCTGTTCAATTATCGGTCCAATCCTTTCCAATCTTGATGTTTCTGTTTTTAACATTTACGTATTTGAAATTTTGAATTCGAAGTCGGTTGCTGTCATTCGGATAAAACGAAATTAATTGCCGCCTTTGACGGCACAAAAGCGTGTGGAGAATTGTTTAATTAAAGCCAAAATCTATTTCAACACTTTATTTGGGCCTTTTCGTCTTTATTGACAAAATCGCGTAAATTTGACAGTAGCAGGTCGTTGTTGACAGGAAGCCGTCTTACCGCAAATAAATTTACAGATATAAACGGTCGCATGAGCATTTATACAGGTCGAACTTCCGAACATCTTCCGTTATCATTAATTACCACAAGTCGGATGCATATGTAAACGCTCCTGTGAGTGATCTGTCAAAATCTTATGTAATCCGTAAATTTTAATTACGAGTGTAACCCTTGCCTAATACCGTTTATATCACATTTCTCACTGTAATCGTAAGAGAGACACAACAATTTCTATGAGACCTGCATGAGTTGTTCCAAAAAGCCAGTTTAATAAAATTAGCCTGACGGGTTAAAAGTGATGAAAAAAAATTTGATTAAATTACTAACATTAGTTTAGGTTACGAGCTATTTTAAATTTTTTTTTCATAATTTTTATTGACTTTTCAAAGGGGTGTTGAAGTTGTATGAATCTGAGTTGTTATGGAACCGGTAAAAATATACATTAGCAGCATTCTACCAAAGGATTTATTGTAAATTTCCATAGAAACAATGTCTCTTTTTGCAAGCACCTTTTTGTGACCTTTGTAATAATGTATCGTTGAATAAACAGTTGGGTTACGAGCAGCTGTACTCCATATGCAGACATCATAACAGTTGTCTTGTAAATGAAAAAGTGTCATGTACATGGGCTCCCAGCATCGACCTAAGATATGCCTACCTACATTAGTTTCTAATATTTTCAGGCCGTAGTTGCTGAGCTCAGTGACAAGATCGAGGAGTGTTTCTCCGTGCAGGAAGCGGGAGCCGTGTGCCCCAGAGAGGATGGAGAGGGAGAGGGTGGGGAAGGTTCTCGGGGGGCAGAGCCTTCCACCCCGCGCAGCAAGGCCAGGAGCAAGCCCAATAACAGGCGCCCCCGACAGAAGAAGCAGTTCAGCGATAGTGAGGATGATGTGTCCAGCGATTCAGAGGTAAAGTAATGATCGGAAGGGTTTCATCAAATCTTTATCACAATTTGTTCAAATATTGAAACATGATCTGAGGCTAACCCAGATAATTTTTTTTGAATATTTTTTTTATATATGTAAAGGAAATATATTCCTTTTAAATTTGAATCCTGTTGTGTCAGTTAGAATGTAATTATTAATTGTCACTTGTTTTATTGTTCTATTATTTTATTGTAAAATATCAATTTTAGTTGGAAACTTCGACCAAGTATACCCTAGACAAGCCCTCTCATAGTAACAATCAGAATAAAATAACGCCAGTACCGTTTGGCAATTAAGTGTAGAAAATAAATGATGGCGCTGCGATCGATTTCTTGGTTTTAAATGGCAACACTATGATGGCTCATAAGACAATGAATGTATGTTTTAAAAAACCCTTCAGCCAAAATGCATATTTCATAACGTGTTTGTATTTTCATAAATTTTGCACAAAAACACATAATTTAATAGAAGTAAAATAAAACAAAACAGGTTTTAAGTGGGCGTTTATTTTGTTATAAAAACGTAGGTACATAGGTATTTAAAAATCTGAGTATATTTATTCAACACCCGACATGTAATAATTATTGTCTTAGTCCTCATATGATTCTTCTTCTTCCATATCTTCATCTTCATCTAAACGTTTTATCAGTTCATCTATATCATCATAAAAAGTACTTCCTCGTGCATAATAATCTGCCTCGATTTTCATCACGTTTTTGCAACAATTTTTTTTAATCATCAACACTTATGCTATTTTCCGTTTTCCCGGTGTTTCAAATTTTCCATCTGCCTTTTCCCTTCCTTGACGATTTATCTTACTTTTCATATTTACCTGTATGTGGAAAACATCATTAAAATGATTATTCTATAGAAGGTAGTTTTAAAAAAGCACACCTGATAATATTCATTTAGAAAGAAAGAAAGAGAAAATTAAGAACAAGTTACATTTCTATGAGTTTAAAGAAGTTGCATATTATTATTATTTTTTTTAAATTGAGTTATTCCATTTTTCTTGTGGCCTAATATTAACTGTCAAATGGAAATGTCAAATTCGGATTTTTAAACATAACCTCAAATCAGATTGTAATGGTTATAATCGCACAAAAATTGGCATAAATCTTGTAATACTAATGAAATTTATTAAAAAAAACTATACCACGTACCATTCATTTCTGCAGTTCGTTTGTAAACTTCCTTCAAATTGGATAGGAGCTTCTTCGCACGATATTCAGCTAGGCAGCGTTGAAACACGCAGTTTACAACTTCTCTTGCACCACTACGTATTGGTTTCTTCATTTTAATTCAATTCAAACAATGCACAGGCAAACAATGAAAGAAAAACACTAAACGAGCGATTTTTAGTGTGTTCTACATGATTAAAGTCAGTAAAGCCAAGAGCCATACAAAATGTCATTGACAAAACGAGTATTTCGGTGTTACCATAGTAATGAAAAAATTTAGTTCCAAATTAATTAATTTCTACACTTTCTTGCCAAACAATAACAGTAATTTCGCAACAAAACTCTCCTTCCAATTCCGCCGTCTTGCATACAGAGTTCCCGGCAATAAACAACTGACCGCCAAGTTATCCTATTGTGTAATTCTGTCAAACTAATACATCAATAGTTGTTCACGGATTGGCCGCATGAACAATATCCACAAGCCGTGCTGTATACATTGGTTTTCAAAGTGGGGGTCACGAGACATTCATAAATTTAATTGGAAAAAAATATTTTTTTACTTTATTTTGACAAGCGATTCAATTTCGGAGGCCAGTATGGGTACCGCCGCCTCGGGAACCATTTATTGGATAACCAACGCCTCTGCCATAGGTCACCCTAAGTGATTCGCTACGTTTGGTGACTAAGCAGGGGTGCCCGGGTTAATGGAGTGATGTTTGTCCAGGTCTTGGCGGCAGATGCGTCTGCATTTTTTTTTCTGTTGGTTCGTAAGCTTAATGAGTTTATTAAAAAAACCAATCATCATTTGCTTGAAAACATTTACGAAAAAATCATCTTTTTACCGCCCATGCACCGTGGGCTACCCAAGTTGGTTGCTCATCATTAACACAGTGATGAGCAACCAGCGGTCCGCAAGCCCATTTACTCCTTTTCGGACTGACTACAAAAAATATCAAAAAATTGCGCTAAAAATATTCAAAGGCTTTTGTTCCGTTTTGCAAAAGGTATTAGCCAAAAACTTTAATTTCTTTTTAAAGTTTTGAATCAGCTACTCAAAACATTAAGTTTTTTGCGAATAATAAATAATAAAAAAATACTGAAATTAGTGGATACTTAAAGCCCAGTAGTAAGCGCTCAAAAAGAAGAGGAAGGGGAGATACGTAAATACGAGTGTTAGAGGGAGCGCGCTATTCTTAAAAACATGACTCGTTTGAAATAGGACAAAAATCTCACGGAAAATGTCTCAAAAAGGATTTGAAAAAAACAATGAATTACGAAATTTTTCGTATACCTATATATCTTGTAATACAAGTTAATAATGTTTTTGGGAGTAAATCTTACGATTTTTATCTATCGGGGGAAATTTCATACAATTAAATTATAAGTGTTAATTGTAATTGTTAATTGTTTAACTTGCGACCTTAATTAAAGAATTTTGCAACGATTTTTTGTTAAAATCTGTGTTTTATGTATTTTAAAGGTTTCCGTTTTACAAAATAAGAAAAATTATCTTGACGAAATATTGTACTTATAAATATTGTAATTACAAACGAAAATAAACTAACACCATTTACTGGTTTGACCTTGAACGTAGTAAAAATTTTGTCTGGCAATTTTTGCCCTTTTTGAATCAACCGCCAAAATTTAACATTTCCAAATGAAAAAAATCGATATCATTCATTGTTTTGGCATTGCGGATATAAAATTTTCAGCTGCGGCTTTTTTTTTACCCTCTTTGATAGTTTAATTAAACAAATATTGTTTTATAATATGTAAAGCAGGTTTGCGACTCCACCGACAAAAAAGTTAACCAGGTTATGTTGTACATACCCTCCCACCAAGGTCCGCATAAGTACATAATAATTATGGATACATTAATAATATTTCGACTAAAAAGGTTGATCATTCCTAAAAAACAGCTGGTGGTGAATTTATGTAATTATAATTATAATTTATGGAAATAATATAGTTTATTTTATTACTAAAAGCGGGTCGCGCTTTAAAAAAGTTTGGAAACTCTTACAAATTGTGATACTAGCCCTCCTTGTATGTATTAGTAGTCGAACACAGGCAGTGCGGTGATTTGATGACGTAGGAAACTTTGATGGCAACAAAAGTAATTCTGTAAAATAATTACGTTTATGAAAACGCTGTCTAAAAGACATATGTAAGGTCTATTTTTTTGTTGTAGTCAGATAGCTGACTACATTTTCAAAAATAAAGTCCGCGGTGTGTACTTTGTACAACATTCGGAAGTTAGATATTTTTGTGTTTGAAAAAATTAACTCCGGTGCGGACGGCTGGAACACAAATTGGTTTCGGTGTAGATCTTGTAGACCGATAAAAGGTACAACACAAAGCACTATGCGATCTAAACGGTGCAAAACAATGCAGGCACTTTTTCATAAATGGGCCGTGAGCCTGCTTTTGCTGGCTTCTGGGGTCATTTTGCATTTCACAGGGCGCGTATAGATATCATACGTCAATGGTTGGAAAACATCATTCAAAGAAAAATAACATAAATGTCGTTTCTTTGTTAAACTTTGCAACACAAGTGTTTTATTTATAAATTAATAGAAAGGAATTAAACCTCTCAACTTATTATATATATTTTTTTTTTGGTTTCATCATAAAACAAATCACAAAGTACCATAAAAATATTTTTAAATATATTATTCATTTGATATTGAGGGTCAGGGGAGGTGTTCCAATTTTGGTACGGTAGGTTTATGGGCGTCTAACGTGTTTTCTAAGCTCTTTTTCAATGGCTTGTCAGTGCACTAATAACTGTCTTTTCTGGAAGAAGGAGATGACGAATGCAACCAAAAAGCAAAATTAGCATACAACTACCAGTAAAGACCAATTCTGATCTCACTTATCTAGATTCTGGTGATGAAAATGAAGTACGAATTGAAAATTTATCGATTTTATTTATGAAAGGGTACTTTCATTGATACCTGTTATAATATTTCCAAGGTAGAAAACGGATGACATATAAATGTCCAACAACCCTAAATGACGCAGGGTTATGTTTTTCTTTTTGCAAATTTTGCTTATTTGGTCGCATTCGTCATCACTAGTATGCGCCTAACGGTGGCAAAATGAAAATTCC
The DNA here is from genome assembly GCA_917563855.2 of Limnephilus lunatus. Taxonomy (NCBI): domain Eukaryota; kingdom Metazoa; phylum Arthropoda; class Insecta; order Trichoptera; family Limnephilidae; genus Limnephilus; species Limnephilus lunatus. The sequence goes on from OU830599.1 coordinate 6,727,095, forward strand.
AGAACTGCTCATTATTAAAGGCAAAACAATTAAATTATAGTTAACAAATATTATAATCAATAATTATCAGCCTGAAACACTCATCTACATTGAAAAAATCTTCCGAGAAAAGATACTGGCCGCCAACGGGATCCCCGTTGATGGATTCCCGTTGGCGGCCAGTATCTTTTCTCGGAAGATTTTTTCAATGTAGATGAGTGTTTCAGGCTGATAATTATTGATTATAATATTTGTTATCTACCCTTTGTGCTATGCATAAAAATCTTGTTTAAACGTTAGTTTATCAATTAAAAATAATAATTAAATTATAGTTATTTAATCGGTCAAATTTGTTTTATGGCGCCAACAGACTTTGCTATAAAAGATCATTTGGTTTTGGCCTATTTCAGCATATCACTCGCCGTACATTCCCAATGTTTTTGCCACCACCAGCCGCATACTAGTGATGACGATGACTTGCTTGTTTCCTGTAGCAAATAAAGTTAAACTTTTTTTTTGCAGAGTCGAACACCACTTAAGAGCAAGGGTAGATCAGATGAGAATGTGCGTTCCTCTGCAAGAAAACGGGCCACACAGAAATACCTACAGGAAGAAGATTCGGAGGAGTCAGGTAAATAAAGACTTTTTGCCAATTGCTTCATGTTTTTTACCGTACCGCCACTTTGCAGTACCGCCGCCTCTGCCATAGGTCACCCCAAGTGGTTCGCTATGTTTGATGATTTAGCAGTGGTGCCCGGGTTCATGGGGTGAGGTTTGTCCAAATCTTGGCGGCATGTGCGTTTGTCCACCTACTGCTTGGCAGGCCGGATCGGGAGAGACTGGTTGAGGGAGACCTGTAAACCTCTCCAGCAGAACTCTCTCGAAACATCGCCATACCCACAGTGGGAGGGATTGATTAAATACGTCCGTCACTCATGCCTTTTTCCTTTCCACTACTTCTTCTCTTTCCTTTCCCTAAAAAGACCCTCCACACAGCATCCCCAAAGATGACATAGGCCCTGAGGGGAATTATTTTCCTCAGGGCCTCCTTTGTGGAACTAATGAAAAAAATAAATATATTACATATATGTGTTTTTCAATAAAGTGTCAAGATTATATGTATAAAATTCTTTTATGGTTTTTTACAAGGGACGGGAAAATCTTCATTATACGTGTATTGTGGTTTCCAAAAAAGTCCATTTTTTATTTAATTAATAAGAGATAACTTTGTATAAACCACTTTTTTAATAAACAATGTCGACATGTTTCAATAACAATGTTATCTTCTTCAGGACATGTTAATATAAAGAAAAATAAATGACAAACAAGTATAGACAAATTAGAATAAACTATAACATGGACGAAATATTAAAAAGTAGAGGTGATTAATTGCTTAAAAATCATAAAAATAGTTATACAAAATTAAATATAAAAATTATTTCAGGAAAAATAAAATTGCATTTAGATAATAAAAAACTTTTAAGAACAAATAATTAAAATGATTAGTCTAAATCAAAAAATTAATAATTATTGTAAGTATTAATAAGAAAATAAATTTAAAAGATGGCTATTTTTAAAAAAATGTTTGGTTATTTATAATATTTAAATTACTATTACATAATGCTCTTTCTAATTTCTAAATTATCCGATTGTATGCCCGTAGTGTTAGTGTGTAAAATTTTAAGACCTGTACAGTAGAACCCCGTTAATTCGAACCCCGATAATTCGAAAAAACGCGTAATTCGAAATTTTTGCCAAAAAAAAGTCCCCAGAAATTTTTTTTCATACAAAATGATTTTTTAATTCGAAATTCGTAATTCGAAATTTATTTTTGCCCGCACACGAAAATTCGTTTGTGTAATTCGAAAAACATGGATTTTAGCAAAAAAAAATAAAAGTAATTTCGTAAATTAGAATCTGGCAGACAGCCGTGGTGGTAAAATGCCGTAAAATGTCGATTTACGCGGTTAACATCGTCCTAATTCGTATTATTATTTTGTAAAATCTGAATTGGTTGTGGTATTTTTAACGAATTTTCTTAGAATATAGTAATTTAAAGGTCCGACCGCGACGGAATTCGGCCGCGAAAATCGATTTACGCGAAATATATCGTATTTTTATGAATTTATTCCGAATAGGTATCTGAATTAGGGCTGGCCGCGACGGGATTCGGACGCGAAAACTCAATTTACGCGAAATATACCGAGTAATTACGATTTTTTTCCGAATAGGTATTTGAACAAGGGCCGGCCGCGACGGGATTCGGCCGCGAAAATTCGATTTATGCGAGATATATCGTATTTTCATGAATTTATTTCGAAAAGGTATCTGCATTATGGCCGGCCGCGACGGGATTCTGCTGCAAAAATTTGATTAGCGCAAAATATATCGAATTTCAACGATTTTTTTTCAAAATAGGTATCTGAACAAGTGCCGGCCGCGATGGCAATCGGCCGCGAAAATTCGATTTACGCGAAATACATCGTATTTTTATGAATTTATTCCGAATAGGTATTTGCATTATGGCCGGCCGCGACGGTATTCGGTCCTGAAATTTCGATTTACGCGAAATATACCTAGTTTTTACGATTTTTTTCCGAATTGGTATTTGAACAAGGGCCGGCCGTGACGGGATTCGGCTGCGAAAATTCGATTTACGCGATATATATCGCATTTTCATGAATTTATTCCGAAAAGGTATCTGCATTATGGCCGGCCGCGACGGGATTCGGCTGCAAAAATTCGATTTACGCGAAATACATCGTATTTTTATGAATTTATTCCGAATAGGTATCTGCATTATGGCCGGCCGCGACGGTATTCGGTCCTGAAATTTCGATTTACGCGAAATATACCTAGTTTTTACGATTTTTTTCCGAATAGGTATTTGAACAAGGGCCGGCCGCGACGGGATTCGGCTGCGAAAATTCGATTTACGCGATATATATCGCATTTTCATGAATTTATTCCGAAAAGGTATCTGCATTATGGCCGGCCGCGACGGGATTCGGCTGCAAAAATTCGATTTACGCGAAATACATCGTATTTTCATGAATATATTCCGAAAAGGTATCTGCATTATGGCCAGCCGCGAAGGGATTCGGCTGCAAAAATTCGATTTGCGCGAAATATATCGAATTTTTACGATTTTTTCCAAATAGGTATCTGAACAAGTGCCGGCCGCGATGGCAATCGGCCGCGAAAATTCGATTTACGCGAAATACATCGTATTTTTATGAATTTATTCCTAATAGGTATTTGCATTATGGCCGGCCGCGACGGTATTCGGTCCTGAAATTTCGATTTACGCGAAATATACCGAGTTTTTACGATTTTTTTCCGAATAGGTATTTGAACAAGGGCCGGTAGCGATGGCAATCAGCCGCGAAAATTCGATTTACGCGAAATACATAGTATTTTTATGAATTTATTCCGAATACCTATTCGGAATAAATTATAAGGGATTCGGCTGCAAAAATTCGATTTGCGCGAAATATATCGAATTTTTACGATTTTTTTCCAAATAGGTATCTGAACAAGTGCCGGCCGCGATGGCAATCGGCCGCGAAAATTCGATTTACGCGAAATACATCGTATTTTTATGAATTTATTCCTAATAGGTATTTGCATTATGGCCGGCCGCTACGGTATTCGGTCCTGAAATTTCGATTTACGCGAAATATACCGAGTTTTTACGATTTTTTTTCCGAATAGATATTTGAACAAGGGCCGGCCGCGACGGGAATCAGCCGCGAATATTCGATTTACGCAAAATATATCTATTTTTATGAATTTATTCCGAATAGGTATCTGCATTGTGGCCGGCCGCGACGGGATTCGGCCGTGAAAATTTAATTTACGCGAAATATATCGTATTTTTACGATTTTTTTCAAATAGGTATCTGAACAAGTGCCGGCCGCGATGGCAATCGGCCGCGAACATTTCGATTTACGCGAAATACATCGTATTTTTATGAATTTATTTCGAATAGGTATCTGCATTATTGCCGGCCGCGACGGTATTCGGTCCTGAAATTTCGATTTACGCGAAATATACCGAGTTTTTACGATTTTTTTCCGAATAGATATTTGAACAATGGCCGGCCGCGATGGGATTCGGCCGCGAAAATTCGATTCACGCAAAATATATCGTATTTTTACGAATTTAGTTCGAGTAGGTACCTGAATTCGAAGGGCCAGCTGCATCGGAAACAGGCTACGAAATTTCGATTTACGCGGTAATATATCACATTTTTTTGAGTTTAAAGGGATGGCTGTAACGGTAATCGGCCGCGAAAATTTGATTTACCTACTTGGAAAATATCGTATTTTTGTGAATTCATACTTCGAATAAAAGGGCCATCCGCGGCGTTACACGGCTGAGTAAACTCGATTTACCCAGGGAATAAGCGTATTATTACGAATTTATTCCGAAGAACCTACCCGAATTTGAATTTGCTGCCAAAAAATTAAATTTTCGGCGATTTTTTTTTTTTTTTTCGCAAAATTTCGAATTACGTGGGAATTCGTTAATTCGAAATTTTATTTTTGATGTCCCGTGGATTTCGAATTAACGGGGTTCTACTGTATTAATATCAAAAGAATGACTTGTTTCCAAAATATGGTTGGCAAATTCAGAATAATTGATTGAATTATGATTTAAACATCTTATATGTTCCTTAACTCTAATGTTAAAATTTCTAAAAGTTTTTCCAATATAAAAAAAGTTACAATCATTACAAATTAATTTATAAACCCACCAAAACAAAACGAGGTCAAGAAAGAGAACAAACAAACCTCACCTATTATTTTACCATGTTCTATTTTGTCCTGTTTTATCTGGTTACACTGAACTGATGCACTCATTTTACTTTTTTTTATTTTACCATTAGTGGTTTTCAATGATTATATTTTTGTTTGTTTTCAGATGACGATGATTTCCAAGAGAAAAAGGCCCCCGAAAAGAAAGAATTATTTAAAAAGCCTGCTGCCAGGCCAGGACGTAGGCGAAAATAATTTTCATGTTAGCCTTATGTATTATATGTATGTACCTCATTCGCAAAGCTTTTATTTTATTTTAAGTTCCTAGTTTTTAGAAAATACATTACACCGTCCTTAATTCCGATGACCGCTGATTTATTATTTTATTTATTGTAATGCAGACAAAGCTAATCCAAAAAAATAATAGTATTGTGACAATTCTATGAACTTGTCTTACCTGATGATGTATACCTATATATAAATTTTAATAAATACCTACTTAAGTTTTTCCACTTTTTTATTTCTTACTCCTAAAATATGTATCCTACGAGAGGGTCAGTCAAAAACTAGTGCCTCATATTTTTTTCTACTTAAATAAAGTTAGTTTAGTGAAAATTTTGAATTTGGCGCTATTCCTCAAACCTTCTACAATCTGCTGCAGTAGTAACTTTCTGCGTCAACAGGTGGCAGCACTAAAGTTGCTTGCAAAATAGCCGACATCGATGTTTGCATTAGACAGTAGTCTGTGATTGATTCTTGAATGTAGAAGGTGAAAGGCCCATTCGCATTCATCAAAGACCGAAAAATGTGTACAGTGATGCAACAGTGGATGTCAGCACTGTTGGACGATGGGTTCGTTACTGTAATGAAGCTGAAGGACAAACACCGATGGCTGATGAAAAGCAAAGTGGCAAACCGTTTCAGGAAAAGGAGTTTCTGGAAAAAATTGTGATAGGAGACAAAATATGGGTTCATTTTTTAAACCTAAATCAAGAGGCAGTCAATAGAATTGCAACACGCAAACTCGCCGAGGATGAAAAAATTCAAAATTCGATCGGCAGGAAACTTAAAACTCTCTTAAACGGGGGAATCCTGCAATAACCGATGTACAATGACAAACCATAGAGCAATATTTATGAGTTTTATTTCATTCCGGTTCAAACGTTAATTATCTTGTTCTTCTGATTATTTATTGGTTAATTAATTTGATTTGTGAAAAGAATGAGTGAAAGGAAAAGAGATTATCCCAGTGGATCTATGAAAAGAAAAAGTAAACAGAAAAGGGAGGAGGTTATAAAAAAATGCCCAAAATTTCTTCATTTTTTCAGCAATCAGCTTCTGTGAGTGATTTAGGTTGCAATGGTAAGTACTACCTATTTATCTACCAGTAGCGAAGGGTGAATTTTCTTTTTTGAAAGAACAATGGCAACCTTCAATACATGAAAATACCTGATCACATATTGTACCGAGCAATAATAAGGGCCCCAACTAATTTTGATACAGGGTTCCTCCAAGGTACGCTAAGCCACTGCATGAAAAGTATTTATAATAACTTGGGTTCACGAACCTTGCAACCACTTCACCTCTCACGCCTCAACCATATTCTGTGAGTAGGTCAGAATATTTCCACTTTGCATTAAAATCCAAATAAATGGAATATTGAAGTGAAAACTTCTTTAGCACCGTTGTGATTTGAAACTCGATGAAACAAAAAAGTGACACTAAAAAAACACATCCATGGGATTTAGCCTGTGAGAGAATGAGACATAATAATCGCTCTCCTCTTTGTGCGGTGCTTCGTAGCATCCCCACTCTTGTCTACTTTGGTTTTCTGAAGGTTTCACTTCTACCGCGTGTGAACTGCACTACAAAAAAACGCAAGTGTGCAGTTCACATGCGGAAGAAGTGAAACCTTCAGAAAACCAAAGTAGACAAGAGTGGGGAGGCTACGAAGCACCGCACAAAGAGGAAACCGATTATTATGTCTCATTCTCTTATTCAAAATATTCTTGTGGATGGATGGCCCCTAATGGGATGGGGCAAGATAGGATGGGGCGGGATGGGTTTCTCTGGGTCTCCTACCGCCCCCCTAAAAGTCTGAAACGCCCCCCAATTTTCTTTTGGTCTTATTCCGCCCCCCTGAAGGTCTGAATTAAAATGTACAGATATGCGAAACCAAAGTTTCCGAATGCAATTAGAGAAAAAATGACAAAAAAGTGAGGTGACAACTTTGACCAAGTATAAGATGGTCGATATGTGACAATAATGTTAATAATATATTTGTTGTACAAAAATGTGTTTATTTAGTTTTTTCTAAGTAATTTTAGATAGAAAAAACGTAAGATGAGCCATTTTGAAGACTTTTTGATGGTTTAATTTCTTTAAAAATATGTTTTAAAAATTATACGTGTCTTTCTAATAATAAAATTAGGAAGTGTATATTATCACTTTTTCGTTTTTGGATATATTCAGAAATGTTCAATTTATATGGATTTTATCGTGAAGCGGAAAATTATTTGACCTTCTGACAAGATATGCTCGAGGGCTGAGGGGTTTATTAATTTAAAAGTGCAAAAAAGTGGTTGAATTTTAGGTAACAAATTTTTTTTATAAATAATCTAATAAAACAAATTAAAATGTACACATCTATGAAAACAAAGTTTCCCAATGCAATTTAAGAAAAATTTATTAAACTTCGTGAATTTTTTATTAATTTATTGTTTTTACATGAAACGACAATGAATGAAAAAAGTAAGGAGAAGTATAGCGTCTATGATAAATTAATCTAATAAAATATGTGTGTGTTTTTAGGTTTTTTATTAGTAATTTTGGTTAGATAAAAAGTTAGGTGAGCCATTTTTTAAAACATTTAAACTTTTGCTTTAAAAAAAATTATGTATTAAAAATTATATATGTATATATAGTTTTAATAATAAAATTTGATAGCGTATTTATTTTATCACTTTCGATTATTTGTATGTTATCGCAAAGCGGAGAATTCTGACAAAATACCTACGCCAGTTAAAAGTGCAAAAAAGTGGCAAAACATAAAAAGTAATTCGTAAATTACAATAGTTACTGATCTCAAAAATTTTCAAATTAAAGCCCGGAGGTACCCGGAGCTCGAATGTATATCTTGAAATGAATCTGAAATTTTTAGTAATCAAGATCACATTTCTGTATACTGATATACGCTTTTACTCATTCATACAACTAATGATTTTAAAAATACAATTTAAAAAAAAATACCTGAACATGATGGCTCCATGTATTTGTATTAGGTATCTTCCGAAAAAAATATGTAAACTTGAGTGATAAGCGGACACACTTCACGGGGTTCCTACTTCACGACCGATAGGCATGTAATTTATTTATGGCATGTACGGAGGGCGTTTACAGTTAGAAAGGTTGGGCCCATAAATAAACCAGTCATTAGATTGATAACTTCCTGCTTTTTGCTCAGACAAAATTTCAACGCTATTTCACCATAGATACGCCATAAATGTGACAACTTTTTTTTTTTCCTCGCGGTATGACGTCGTAGACACCATCGACAAGAATAGAGGAAACAATAAAAGGCTCGACCATAAACAATATAATCATCTTTCAGTACCTACCCAATTTTTTTAGCCTAAAATATTATTTTAAAAATAAAATGGAATGTCATAATAAATGAAAACTCAATAATATGTTTTAATATTTTATTATAAACAGGTAAAAACAGGAAATACAATACAATAATACAAGAAGAAGGAAATACAAGGGCATGTAGAGCGAATGAACGAAGAAAATAGTGTAAGAAGAGTATACGACACATTTGTGAATGGTAAAAGACGGGGACGCCGGAGGAAGTGAATCAGATACTTGAGTCGGGCCATGTCAAAAGTCAGAATAATAGGAATGTATGAGACAATGTATGAATGTGAGTGAGGCAAAGGGTGTGTGCCAAGACCGAGTTGTTTGGCGGTCCGTCCTATTTGCCTACCCCTGCGGAGAAACGGCGTGATGGTTAGTTAGTTAAAAACAGGAAATACAAGAATAACCAACTAACCATCACGCCGTTTCACCACAGGGGTGGAAAGACAGGACGTTCCGCCAAACAACTCGGTCTTGGCACACACTCTTTGCCTCATTTACAAATCGACACATACATACTATTCTGACTCTTGACGTGGCCCGAGGCAATATCTGATTCACTTGATCGTGTCAGGTCTTCCTCTGGCATCCCTGAGTTCATCTACCACTCACATCTGCGTCATATTACTTACATTCCATGCTTCGTTCATTAGCTCTACATACCCATATACATATCTGGGGGTCCCTTTCTTAATCTTACTCATTACGATTAGCCTCGCATTCTTTGCGAATCTCCACATTTCTCACATGATCATAAATAATAATATTTTAATGATCTGCATAGCGCCAGTTTTGTAAAAAAATCACCTCAAAGGCGCTCTGCACAAACTTATAAATAAAGTAGAAAACCACTTTAACTTATAGCAAAAAATTTCATCCACCGGTTCAGCGATCACTGATATGAAACTATACTCGTACATTCGTTTTGACCAATAAACGTTATGCTGCGTAAAATATACACATATAGCTTTCATTATACTCAGTACAGGCAGAAAGGGACTATACAAGATTTTATCACACATACGCCTCGGGGATCTCATTTCTACAGCATTCAGTCTACTTTCATCTTTCCTCTGCCAGTTCCTCACTGCCATACATCAGGTACAGTACTGACTTCACTTCTTTGGACTTTTCAGTTTTTTTGTTAGCGCCAACGCCATTCAATCCTCCATTAATAGTTACCCGCATTTACCCTTCTTTCAATAACTCTATCAACCTTCCCATATCTTGTAAACATACTTCCCATGATATACAAAGTCATTCACCCGCTCAAGCATTCATCATTCACAACTGTATTACAAACTGTTTTTGTACTCTCTCTACTGACAAAAATATAAAGTACAAATAGAAAAGGCGTACTGAGAATGTGTCGTTCTTGTCGAGTTCTGGTGGAGACTCTTCCTTCTTGTGTTCTCTCAAGGACAGCGGTGCCAGGAAGTGGTGGAATAAGTCAGCCCCCAATCTCCCGGTATGACACCACAACGTTACTGAAGGAAATGAGTGTACTCCAGCATTTGTAGTCTCCGCCAGCCTGCCAGCTGTAGGGGTAGAAAGTAGGCAGCCTGACACTATATCCGTCACTTTGGTGTTTCGAGCTGAAAGTATTAGAAAAACTCGTGAGATACATAAAGACAGACAGATCAAAACAAAACATTATAAATACGTGAAAACAAGATTAAATTAATGTACCTATGACACTATGAAGTGATTGTAATTATTCGCTAAAATAGCCGTACGAAATGAGCTTAAAATTCCATATAAATAATCAACATAAATATTTGTACCTGGAGGTTATGAATTCACGACGATTATGCATTCAATCGCAATGTGCCATTTCACGATAGTATTATCCAAAAACACATGCACGAGTTCTCAAAATCGGGTAAACAATGTATTCAAGTCTGCTAATTCCACACCACGCTGATATTTACATGTTTAAAGTTTTAGATTGCGCTCGGGTAAATAAAGCGTGACATTTTTAAGAGCGACCATTTTGGATTATACTGGATCGTACTGGATTATAGATTATACACTGATACACATACACATTACACATACGCATAGCTGTCAAGCTTTCCATTGGTCCTCGCGGTATGACGTCACGCAGTCACAGAAATTTACCATTTTTGAACTCGGTTGAAGAAATGAAGCGGAGTTATACCCCCCTGGTTGGGCCAATACTTGTTATACATTTAAAGGTTTTTCTATGCTTCAAAATATGATAAAAAGTTGTTTTTTTATCCCTGAAACATTTAAAAAAAATTATATTTGGGATATGGCATCACTGCCACCGAAAGTTAACTACTGGCAACATCGAAAGTAGATGTCAGATGTCATATGTAATGCAACAAAATTCAAACAAAATACAATGTATTGACGAACATAATTTTCGTGTTGTTTTATTTATATTTTTTGTGGTACGGTAAACGGACTTTCTATAACCTCAATTTCTAATCAAGAATCAGTGAACTGTTAAAACATCACTCTTTATAACTATCTAATTTACCAATGCCGCCAATGTCAATTAAATGACCTTTTCTTGTTTATCAATAATTTAATTCGTAATAGGTGTTAATTAATATGTCTAGAATAATGTCTAGATATTGACCGCAATTCGATTAAATTGGCCATATGCTTCGAATCTCCAATATATGTTATTTTAAAATGGCCTATTTGGTATGTTTGTTGTTGATTTTTATGAGTTTTATTTTATTTTGGGGTGCAGATTCGTGTAATTTTCATATGCGGGCAGTGATGAAAGCGCACTCCATTTGTCGAGGAGGGCTGTACCCTCGCTCGCAAGTGCAGAGGTTCGATGTTCCTGATGATAAGGTAGCCTGGAAAGTAGACTTCCCAGAATACAAGCCGCCCCTCTACAACTCGCTCACATTAGAGGGGAAATCATACGCAGACCCAAAATTAGGTAAATGTTCAATCATTATTATATGTTTTATCATTGGATAATTTCGTGTATTATTTATGTCCTTCTCTGCAGTATTTCTTGTTCAAACAGTCAGATTTAGCTTTATTATCACGAAAAGTGAGTATTTAGGTATGGCGGGTGTTATCTGCAGCCATTTCTCTGCCAGCTCTAAATAATGATAAATTATTGTTCAAACAACTAAATAGTGTACTAGGAGCATCGACCAAGTATTAATTATCTGCAGAGGGCGTGTGAATGTCAAAATTAACATCGACTCTATCAATAACAATTTCATTAGCTACAATTTATAGTTTCTATATACATATATGGACAGCTTTCGGTTAACTTGTTGTGTGCCGAATGTGGCCGCATATGCTTGAACTATTGTCACCCGGATGACAATCGGCACTCAAATGATTAAAGCACTTTCAGAATATTTTTATCTCTAGCGCCCCCCGACTCGTGAATCTGAAACAGCAATTGTCGTCATGTTTATATTTACCACAACGGGGTGGGGGGAGGGCGTCTTCTACGTCCCCCCTGAAAGTCGCAAACGCCCCCCAATTTTCTCTTGGTCTTCCACCACCTCCCTTAACTTGTTGTGTGCCGAATGTGGCCGCATATGCTTGAAATATTGTCACCCAGATGACAATCGGCACTCAAATGATTAAGGTCTGAAACGCCCTCAAGGGGGCTTTATCGCCCACGCTGAGAACCTATGGGTTAAAGTAACAATTGATAAAAATCTTACATATCTTTCTAGCAAAATAACTACTTACATACATCACGCAATAAATTACGACAACACTTTTGCCACAAAATCACTTTGCTAGTTTCGCATACTTTTATATATCACACAATAGTCAAAGACAAACCAAGATGTTCAAAATAACAACAAAAAATATTTTCAATATGTATTATATTAATTACATGTTTTATGCATTTTTTTACATTAGCTCCACACAGGAGTCATGGAGGAAAATAATTTCCCTCAGGGCCTAAGTCATCTTTGGGGATGCTGTGTGCAGGGTCTTTTAGGAAAGGAAGTTATGGGAAGGAAAAAGATTTGAGGGGTGAGTAGGAATCTGGGGGTCCGTGTGTCCAGGAGTGACAGACGTATGAATCCATCCCTCTCACTGCAATGCGAGGTGATATTCCGAGAGAGTTCGGCTGGAGAAGTCAAAGGGACTCCCTCAACCATTCTCTCTCGATCCGGCCTGCCACGCAGCTAGTGGGCAGACGCATCCACCATCAAGACCCAGACAAACCTCACCCCATGAACCCGGGCACCTCTGTTAAGCCACCAAACGTAGCAAACCACTTTGGGTGACCTATGGCACTAGATAGCAGAGATGTTGGTTATCCAATAAATGGTTCCCGGGGTGGCGGTACCCATACCCGCCTCCCAAATTGTACAAGTTATATATACATGTAAATATGTACATACCCACTTTGAACTATCTAAGCACAATAAGTTTTTTATACGTTAAAATCAACCATTGACAAATTACTAAAAATTAGTTTATTTTTACTTTTCTATTTTGTTTTATTATTTATTTCTTTTTTTAATTAAATAAAATTTTAATGAGTACTGAGCACTATATCAATATCCTTAGCACCGACTGTCGTTTGTTTTATGATGCTGCGATGTGGGTTTATATGTATAATAGTATATATAATGACGATGCATACTAATGGTGATCGCCCATCTGCCCGCGCTGCCCGCAATGCACCCACGGCACGCTACGGATTTTTCTATATCTTTATATGAACTTACTTTTACTTTTCTATTTTGTTTTATTATTTATTTCTTTTTTTAATTAAATAAAATTTTAATGAGTACTGAGTACTATATCAATATCCTTAGCACCGACTGTCGTTTGTTTTATGATGCTGCGATGTGGGTTTATATGTATAATAGTATATATAATGACGATGCATACTAATGGTGATCGCCCATCTGCCCGCAATGCACGCACGGCACGCTACGGATTTTTCTATATCTTTATATGAATTAGTACAGCACTGCGTCCACTACCGGCAAATACCGGTGGTCGGTGCGGGCCGGATTTTTCTCTATAGACATAGAAAAATCCATTGCGTGCGTTGCGGCCGGCGTGGGCAAATGGGCGCTCACCATAATTGCGGCTTATTGTCTAAGCTCAAGCCGCTTGATGCTCATGTCAAGCGGCTCAGCATAGACATCACCAGTAATAATACCATCAGGTACACCCGGCTTCACCCCGAAATGGAACACCCTGGACAACGAGGTGAACAGAGCCAGCTATGAGGGGGTCTACTCGTTGGACGCGGAGGGTTACCCGCTGAATCCGCGGGGCCGCACGGGGCTGCGGGGGCACGGGCTGCTGGGTCGCTGGGGGCCCAATCACGCTGCCGACCCTATTGTCACTCGCTGGAAGAGGAACAAGGAAGGGGAGATTATGAATAATCCTACTTCTGATAAGTATGATGCTTTGTATTATCTTCATTTCTACCCATTAATAATAGAAACAAGGAGATGGGTCATGAACCATGAATCAAAGTATCGCCAACAATCTCCGTGGTCGAGGGGTAAGGCTCTCGACTAGAAATCCGGAGGTCGCAGGTTTGACTATGAGCCGTGCGTGCCAATGTGTAGGACTGTAACGAAAATTCAAAACTGTTTCACTACATGATAAAAAATAGATACATTATATTAAAAAAATATGTTTTTACTTGTTGATTTTTAACACGAATTATGGTTTAATTAATGAAGGCAATATTAGCGACACTCAATCGAAAATCTGAAACAGAAATATCAGAAAAAGATACGGTCTCTTCAAGGCCCAACTTCACTCCTTCCTCCCCTCAACAAGACCCTCCACACAATATATTCAAAGATGACAATATGACCCTGGGGGAAATTATTTTCCTCAGGGCTTCCAGTGTGGAGTTAATGTAAAAAAAAAACTAATTATTGTGTAATAATAACTGCTAGACAACGACGCGGCGATGGAGCGCATAGGCGTAGAGGGGCGAGGGAGGCACAGGCGGTGGGTGCCGGATTATTGGACGTATCGGTTTATTGAAGTGCCAGATTAGTGAGATTGTACTGTACTTCGAAAAGAAAGCGTCAAGACTGTCTTCGGAACCACAACTAAAATACAAGACCTACTGAGGCTTGCTAAAACTAAGTTTCCTCTGGAAACAGGAATTTATAAATTCGGCTGTTCCGGATGTGATGAGCTTTATGTAGGCCCGACAGAACGAATGATCTCCGAAAGGATATCAGAATACTTTCGAGCATACTTGGCCACCCTGACAAATTGGCAATTGCCGAGCATTTAATTGAAACCGGCCATTACTTTCGATTTGTTCTAGAAGTCCTGGAAAGATCCAAAACATACAGAGCAAGCCTAATTACAGAGACAATTGGAATTCACAAAAATCCCATTAATATTAATAGAGACGACGAGGCTAAGTTCAACAGTTCTTGGTATCCAGTAATTAATGGCTTCATGAGTACTAAATGCAGAAAACCAGTTTAAATTATCCTGTAAAACCACCTCGTACAGGATTGGAGCTGGCAACACAGTATGGCATCTACATACATAAGTGCACACTTCACCACTATCAATTACACATCTTCCCTGATGATGGACACTAAAGCTGACCGAAACGTTGGCTGAAATTGGAGGTAGCGCAACATGGCATACTTCTCCAAAAATAAATCACTATAATACTTTTGACCGTGAAAATCTAAAAGCATACCTTCATCGGGACAGTGCAATACTCTACTAAAATCTTCCAGTAACACGTGTTATAAATACGTGTATATAGATAAGTTTTTAGATTTTCACGGCCAAAAGCAACGAAACATAAATGAAAATGTGTATATATATATTATACTTTTACAGTGGTTTGCCAAAAACCAGGGAGGAGGTAGGGGTATGTGGAAGATTGGGAGGAAAGTGCTCTTAGTCAATAGGGAACAATCGAAGTATTGGACTTTTATTTAGGTTTATGGGTTGTTGATGACTTTGGTATTAATGTTTGTAGGTTTTCAATAAATTCACTATTTAATTTATTATATTACTACTGCATGAAGAATATAATTTTCAGGTAGTTTGATTACCTCTACTGCCAACAGGAAAGTTAATGTAAATATTTTTTGCTACAGGCCAATCATGCAGCTGGTTGTGGTCCAGAGGAGGGACAACAAGGAGTGGGCTTTGCCGGGGGGGATGGTTGACCCCGGGGAGAAGGTGTCCGCCACGGCTGTCCGAGAGTTCCTGGAGGAGGCCACCAACTCTCTGCATATGACTGATGGTATTACCTAACAGTGACAGTATTAAATCTCTAAGGTAACAAAAAGAAGTAGTCTCTACCGGGGGAGAGAATGGACCCCGAGGAGAAGGTGTCCACCACGGCTGTTCGGGAGTTCTTGAAGGAAGCCACCAACTCTCTGCATATGACGGATGGTATTACCTAACAGTGACAATATTAAATTTTTAAAAAAATGCACAAACTGTTGCAGATTTCTATCGTGCTACTTACGTGCTTGCATCAAAAGTTTTCAAAAATCCTGAAACAGGGCAAAAGTCACAACCAAAACAAAGCAAATTAATAAATCTATCTTAAAGAAGTATTCAAGTGCTACAAATTAAGTGTCATAGTGCAATTAATTTAAAAAAATAAATAATAACTGCTGTTTTCTCAGAAAAACATTTCCAAACTTTCAAAAATACCCCTAAATTGTAACTAAATGAGTTATGATGTATGAGGCGTACCTGAGTGATTAAGATTTTTAATGTTCCTAAATAAATAAATTCAATAACATTTTTATTTACAGATGAAAAACTGATGGTGGACCTCTCCCTCAAGGAATTCTTCTCCAAAGGCGAAGAGGTCCTCTGCAGTTACGTGGACGATCCCAGGAACACGGACAACTCCTGGATGGAGACGACTGCATTCAGCTTCCACGACGAGTCCGGTGACACTTTAAAGTATGTTGCTCTCACCGCAGGCGATGACGCGGTTGGCGTCAAATGGATTGACCTTCACCGGGAGATGGCGCTATATGCAACTCACAGAGATTTCGTTGAGAAAGTGGCTCGTATTAAGTATTGCCACTGGTAAAACCTGCTAATCTGACCTTATTTACCATGGAGCAGATAACCCCCAGATAATTTAATACCCCAGGGTAATTAAAATCTCTTAGTTCCTTGCATAAACAATAGTGAATTTATTGTGCAAATTGGTATTTTGTATTCCTACAAAACCTATGAACATAGCCATCCATCAGTCATTATGAACTAAAGAAAACTTTAATCTATACCTGCCACCACAAGGAAAGCTTATGGCGCAGACTACGCCAATCACAGAATACAATTATCACTGCCATGAATGCCTCAGTGGAGTCTCCCCTGAAGGCCCTCTGGAAACGGGAGATGGCCAAATATCCTTCATAAACTGGGCTGTTACATTAATTTTTGTGTTGATTATTATTTATTTTTTTCAGTTTCATATTTATATTTTCACGCTTATTCTTTTTTTAATTTGTTTTATGTATGTTTTGTTATTTACTTTTTACTTTTACTTATTATTTGTCTATTTTCTTTTTGTTAATTCGAAATACGAAATGAATTGCATTGCATACATTCTGGAATAAACTGTTATTATTATAGTTTATACTGGTAAATTGCGTGGGGTGTCTCAATGACCCTCGTGGTCACAAAAATTTTGTTTTTGGCATGGCGAACGTTAAAAAAAATAATGACCCCAGTTAACATAAGACCTTTCACATCTGCCAATGAAATTTTTTATAATTTCTATAGAAGTCAGTTTGCTTTGGGCACAGCCCACAACACACTTCTATTGGTTCATTTCGTCAGTGTTCTTGACCCGTGCTAGCAATAATGTATGTAACTAAAAAATACTCCTCATATTTTTATCTTGCTTTGGTAAAAGAAAATTAATGTTGTTAAAATTTGTTATTTTTTGTTCGTTTTTTAGTTTATCACACATTTGAATCATTAAAACTGAGTTTTGAGATTGTATTATCATAAGACTCAGTAATGCATTTTTTAACCCCTAGAGCGTCAATCAAGAGTAATGTGTAGTTTGAGGCCATTGTGTGCACTGCAATATGTAGTCTTGTAATTTATGTTAGTTTCACTTACAAGAATTTTCTTCTAGTAATATTGCCATCTTTTTCATATTTACTGTTTTCTAGCGAAATTAAATTTTTTAAATTTTAATACTTTATTGAGTACACAGAAGATGTATGGAGTTTAATCCGTACGCCATTATGAACATAATACTATTATGTGCAAATAATACGTACCTTCAGCATGCGTGCACTTATGCTTTAATTTTAAAATAGAATGTAATATTGTTATGCATGCCCATTATTCCTGTATTGATTGAGAAGAGATTAATGGTAACTCACACCATATACAAACAGTTTGACACGCTTAACCTTGCAGTTTATTCCTGGGACGCCCGAGGAAAATACTTGAGTCGTGTCGGGCCATGCGTCAAGAATCAGAATGATATAAGAGTGTTTATGAGACAATGGATGAATGTGAATTAAACCCTCAGACCTCCGGCACATTCCATCTGAATTTTCCGTCTGAATTTGTGTGTAACATATTTCCGCTTGTTATTTGCGAATATTTCTAAATGTATCTGAAAACTGTTTTTGAAAGGTGATGAAATGCACTTTCAAATTTTGTTATTAGAAATAAACATTTATTTTACTTACATTTTTAATGCAAGCATAAAAAAAGATTTTTAAAAATGGGCTCACCGTACATTTAAAAAAAAAAACATTTTATTGGACATTAGTATTGTAAACATTATTGTCACTTCACTTTTTGCCTTTTTATATAAAAATAATTAATAAAAAATTTCAAAATTTTTCAAATTTTTTCTCAAATTGCAGTTCAAACCTTTGGTTTCATGGGGGTGTACATTTTAATTCTTATGTGATTAACTTCTAGATTTGAATATTAAGCATGCTGTTTTCTCTTTCTAACATCTAACGTTTAGATCAGGCATGGGCAACCTTTCCTAGGTCTGGGGCCAAATTATCATTCTGTCTTCGAGTCAAGGGCCGGACCAAATTATTAAACATAGTAAATTAATATTAAATTAAATAAAACACGTTGCTACTTCTCATATATTTTTATTTATTTAAATAATGAACGACAAAATATTAATATTATATACTGATTATAAAATTTAATGTGAAAATTCTCTCCCTGGAACTATTAATTTATTTTTCTATTACTTCGCCGAGATGAATCAGGGCCGGACAAAATAGCTCAGCGGGCCGGATACGGCCGGCGGTTGCCCATGTGTGGTTTAGATCATATTTCTCACCAAGACAGTAAGGGAGGCAACGATTTCTATGAGACCATATGAGCTGTTCCCAAAAGAGAGCAAATTAACCTGAGGGGTTAACACTTTTGTGAACACTTCTTTCAGGAGCTACTCGTACAGTAGAATATTTCAGTTTTGATTGAAACCTAGTTTAGGATTAATAGTAATTTGCAGAAAATTATGTTGTTTTAAGTTAAAAGAAAATTTATTGCTATATCAATGAAGAAATATGTTACTTGCCTTGAATATGAAAGGCAGAGTTGTAAATTTTCCGCAGCTAGCTGTGGCCGTCACAATATCCTAAGAGATAAGATACATTCTCCTATTTATAAAATGACTGCTATAAATATCCGTCGAAAATATGTAAATAAATAATAAAAGAATGTGTAAGTATTTTTGTATTTTTATTTTGTTGTTTAAAATATAAAAAATAAGATTATAATTAAAATTTTATTTCGTTACCCACATATTACACCTTATGGCAGTTAGTAAGTAGGTATTGAGACTGCATGTTCTTTAGAACTATTTACATACTACTTTTCCCATGGAAACTTGACATTTGTAAAATAATTAAAAATAAAATAAACAAGCAATTCATGGGTTTTACAACAATTAGTGCCAGAAAATCAATCTTCCTCGAAACAATTGTTAAAACTCATCCAATGATAGTCTGGCTAGTTTCGGCACAAAGTCTACCTTTTCCAATCTTGTAATAGATTCAATTGTTGAACAATTAAGAGTAAATCATGGCATTTTATCCACACAAACGTATTCCCCTATATCCTCTCTTGATTTTTTAATATAATATAGATTTGACCACCAGTGTGTCAATACGTTTTACTTTTTATTGATAAGTTACTTCTTATAGGAGTTAGGACCCTCCAAAAATTGTTAAAATCGCCTAGCTTGAACGCCATCAAAGGACATTCAGTATACATACAAACTAGATAATGTATTTTTAAAAAAAGGAAAATGTGAAGACATGAATATTTTC
The DNA here is from genome assembly GCA_917563855.2 of Limnephilus lunatus. Classification (NCBI taxonomy): domain Eukaryota; kingdom Metazoa; phylum Arthropoda; class Insecta; order Trichoptera; family Limnephilidae; genus Limnephilus; species Limnephilus lunatus. The sequence continues at coordinate 6,746,753 of OU830599.1, forward strand.
TTTTAATACAAAAATCTTAAAAATCGGTGCATTTTTGAGTGGAAAAATGGGGAATACAAAAACTCGATTTTGAAATTTTTATTTAGGAATTATAGGTCTGAGGTGCAGTTCTCCCTTTCGCTCAGTATTCTGGGGGGGGGGCGGGTGACAGTAACAGTTTGGTAAAATATAATTTCTCGGTGACCGCGTTTCCTCTTCAATGACCAAATATTGGATTGTACAGCGCTATACAAAATATCATTATTAGTATAATAGATAAATGAAAAACAGCAGCTGAATCGTTGCACAATTTATTTGGCCTTGTAGCAAACAATCCCAAACATCTACCCCCCTTTTTTTGTGAATATCACACAAGAGTCCCATCTGGAGCCAGTGAGGAGACTATGGCATCTCCAATTGGGGTATGTTGTGTGGCTGAAAGTTGTGGAGATAGAGAAGAGGAAGGTGGGGGAAAATCTGGCTATTCATATCTGGTCACCAAACTCTGCTAAAGCCATTTGAAACAACGTTTCAATTCTGACGTTGCGATACTGAAAGTATCTTCCACTCTGGAACGTGCTGTAAATATACTTAATATTATTTTTAATTAATTAATTGTGAAATTATAATAAAAATATTTGCGCAAGCTATCATTTGAACCCTCGTCCTTCGGATTACCAGTCAAGAGCCTTGCGACCTCGACCAGGAGGCCATCAAAAGAGGTCTATCAGTTTCTTTGAAAATTTTCATTTTCCAAAATCTTTTTTTTGTTAAATTCACCCTAAAAAGAGTGCTTTGTGCCAATAAAGTTAAGAAATACGAGGATAATCTATGGGGACAGGGGACAGGACAAATCAAATATTGAAGTCATTCAAATTTCAAATCTATGAACTTAGAACATAGTAATGGTACATAGAACTGAAAGTTGAGAGGTATTAGTTCATTTATGGTTGAGAGACAGCAAATACGGAATTCTGAGGGGAGAATGGTGGGTGATTTTAAATAAGCAAACGATATATGCTTTTGAAGAAAGAATTATTTTTACAATAGGCCACTTGCATGGATTTCATAACGACTTGGAAAAAATCGTGGGGATAGATTTTTTTACTAAGATTATCAAAATGTTAGTAAAAATTTTTAGAAATGTATTGTTTTTTTTTATTTTTAAATAAATAAATCCATTATTTATTTATTTGTTAACGCCTTGATGGCTTTTACATGTAAGGTAAATTGTACAGGAGCATTATAACAAGTATTTAGCATTATAACAAGTATATAGCATTATAACAAGTATATAGCATTATAACAAGTATATAGTACATAAAATAATAAACAGAGCATGAGAGCCATAAGTAGGCACAACACAAGTATGTATGAGTATTCGTTAAGTAAATTGTACAAAGGAGTTCAACCAGCGATTCGTATTTGGGCTCAGGCTACAGTAGATTCAGCAATTATTGTCACAATATTACACAAAATATGATTAAAAACATACTCGAAGCATACCGGTTGGCAGTGGTATAAAACATTTTTTAGCGATTAATTTAAAAGTTGGTAATTTTCTTGTAATTTATTTTTTTTCTTTGCTATTATAAATGTACGTAAGTAGGTATGTTATTATTATGAAAACAATAAAAGGTACACGGCAATTACATATATAAAGAAGTAAGTAGGTACTATAAAAATAGTTACAGAGCAGTGGGTATTAAATTTGTTACTGTTAACAATCTGAAACATTTAAGGATTTTTATGTGTTTGTTATTATTATGAAAAAAATAAAAGGTACAAGCAATTACATATCGTCGCTGCATACATAATATGAACAATGTGAGCTTTAGTACATTCTGAGATAATCGATAAAAACTGTTTAAAAAAATAACGAAACGGAAAACGAAAGTTCTATTTATGAGCATAGTAGGAAAAATACATTTTATTCAGTAGAAGAAAATATTATCTGCAAATATTATTTATTTCATATCAGAAAATCGCATTTTAATGCGATTTTGCTCACATGGTTCATATTCTGTGCACAGTTTTCGTCACATTGTTCATTTTCAATAGCAGCTGTCAAAATATTTCTTAAGTCCTGTGTTTTTTTTTTTACATGAGCCCCACACAGGAAAATAATTTCCCTCAGGGCCTTACGTCATCTTTAGGGATGCTTTGTGGAGTTTTTTTTTTAAAAGTGGATAGTTCTGGGAAGGAAGAGGGTTTAAGGGGTGGGTGGGTTCAGTGTGTCCTGGTCATCCGCCTTCAAGACCTAGACAAACCTCACCCTGTGAACCCGGGCACCCCTGCTAAATCACCAAACTTAGTAAACCACTTGGGGTGACCTATGGCAGAGGTGTTGGTTATCCAATAAAGGTTTCCGGGGTGGCGGTTACCATACCTGTCTCCCAAATTTTGAGTTCGTTTAAAGGAGAGATTTAAAATGGGAAACTCTATTATTACAAAATATATAATTCACAGTAACTACAAAGAAACTAAATTATTGATTTTGCTCCTACAATTTCTACACATACGTTAGAGAATCATAAAATGGGTGATGGATGACCTTTGTCTTTTACCAGTTTTAACTAGTTGCAAATGCCTGAATTTGGATTCTGAAAGGGCAAGGTTAATAGAGGCAATGGTGGAACATAGCCAGTCTTGCGGCGTTGGAGTAATTCCAGCCCATCCTTCGACTGGTCTAACTTATAAAGGATATTCCCCGACGATAAGTATTTAAGAGCTCTTAATCAGTGACAACAGGATCCCCTACTTTCTTTCCCGGTCTCAAAGATATTAGTTTTGTGTTCAATATTTCGTAATTTAAAAAAGTCGAAGTTGTCATTTATTATATTGTATGCCTATTTGGGACAAGCCATTTGCATGCGAGATAAATAATCGCTTGGAGAATATATTGGCGGGTGGAAGTAATGCTCCAGCACCGAATGGACGTTGTCGGCTTCCATCATAGTATGGTCCTTCTCCAGAAAAAAAAAGTTCTATTGTGAAGGATGACATTCTTATACTGTGGGGGCATGTTCTCCTCATAGTTGATTATGCATCTTGTGAACTCATTAGCAGTCACACTTCCATCTGCTTCATGTGACGCATAAAGACTATAAAGAGTGATATTTGCATTGTTCAGGACATACAAAGTGAAGTTGTGGAATTGAAGTTTCTGTTTGTGATAACAGCAGACGCCGATAGTTTGGGACTATGGACTTGAATACAAGTCCATTGCGACAACTAACAACTGGGTTCTTCGCAAAAATTACACTTTGTTTTTACAATTATACAAGAAACAACCTTATTTACATCTACGAAACCCAGAGTTGAAGATACTGAAATGGCTTCTTCAGCCATGTTTGGTGGCTAGATCTGATTACCCGGGTACTTCCCCATCTTCCTCTTCCTCCTCACAACATACCAAAATTGGGGATGCAATAATCTCACTGGCTCCAGGCGGGAGTAGTTGGGACTCTTCTGAGGTTTTCAGGTTATTAAAAAATAGGTTATTAGGTCCTAAGTTTGGGTAAGTCCGGTTAGTGGCTGAGTTGGCATCGCGTTTGGGTCCCACCCAGGCGTTGCGTCGTTCGATTCCTCGGTTGGCTCCATCACGACCCAAGCAACATTTTCCACTTTCTGTGGTGGTAGCAGGAAATTTTCAAATATTATCAGGTTATTCGTAACCCGGGAATGTCTGTCTTTCTTTAAAAAAACAAAAAAAAAATAATTCATGCATATTTTGACTGAAACGGAACTCATGCAGTGATACATACAAAAAACATATAAAAAAAATGCACCAAAGGAATCGTTTTATATGGTAAATTTTGACTTTGAATAAAAAAGGAATTTGTATGCATCCTTTACCATCTATCCAAACGTAATAAGTTGTTACTTGCAGTAATTTAGTTGAAATGTAGTGTAATTTCCAAAATCTGTGCTTAATAAAAGTGTGGCGGCTAGTGGAGTATCAACTAATATTTTAAATGCATTATTTGCCTCGTAAAATTTTTACTATGTGTACGGAGTAAACAGTTGAGGTTAAATACTAGCAATACAATAAATAGCGACGCCTGTAAAAGATTACAACTTTAATTAAAAAATAAATAAAATGGCCAGAGATCGAAATTTCCCTAAATTTGTGCTGATTTCCCTTTTCAATATGTTTCTCCCCTACATCTAAGGAAATTTCCCTAGACATACCAACCCTGGTGTAATCGTAGATGTAAAATATGAACCATGTGACCGTAGACGCGGAAGCAAGCGCACATTTAATATGAACCATGTAAAATAAGTTCACATTGTTCTTATTGAGATGCAAAATTTTGACTGTGTGCACATGATTCATTTTCTATCTCCTTAAATATTGGTTATTATTACATGGTTCATATTGTAGAAGGTGGAGAAAAAAAAACTAGAAAAAACTGTATTTTTAGTTCATTTTCGTCAAAAACGTCACATTGTTCATATTATGTATGCAGCGACCAGTGGCGGATTTCCCCTTAGGCCTAATAGGCCCGGGCCTAGGGCGGCCAGATATTAGGGGCGGCCAATCGCGACAAAAAAGTCACAGATCATAACAAGAAATTACTTTCTAAGTACCTAAATATTCTACGTACGAGAACGTCATTGCTAGCCGCAAGGGTCTCGCGCTCGTGCTCGGAAGTTTCATAAGAGCGTGTTCACACACAGCTATAAATATATATATATACAGCAAAACTAAGAAAAATAATAATATCGAAAGAAAGGATCAACATTGGATACTCAAAAGCACACGTAGAAGACTGCTTCCCACTCATGCAATGCTATCATTGTCTTGGATATGGACATACATCACTAAGATGCCTTGAAAACATGAAGAGTCCCAGATGCCTTCACTGTGCAGGAGAGCACAAAATACAAGACTGCCCCAAAAAACAAGAGCCTGCCAAATGCCACAACTGCACTAACAGAAAGGGTTACCAAAATGAACATCCAGGCAACAGTTACTTATGTGAATTCCGCAAGAAAATGTTAAAAAATGCACAAATGCGAATCGAATACGAGTAAGTTTGCATTTTGCATACTTATTTTTTTATTCCCTTAAATATGAATAATTTTTACACTAAAGAATTAGATGATTCTCTTAATATTGCGGAACATATTTGTGACACTTTAAATGATTGTAATAATATTGTAGATAAAATACCGAATTCATTCTCAATATTACATTTAAATATTAGATCAATGAAACGAAATTTTAATGAATTCTTACTTTCAATTAATTTACTAAATCATAAACCGGACGTTATTGTGTTAACTGAGGCATTCACCAGCGATTACAATAAATTTTGTATACCTAGTTATAGTTACTTTATGACACACTTTGCTATCAACCGAAATAGTGGTATTGTTGTATTCGTTAAATCTTGTTATTCAAACATTACAGTGGAAGAAATACCCATGCAGCGAGTTAATTGCTTAGATATTAATGTAACTGTAAATAAAGTATGTTTTAATATTATTGCAATTTACCGAACGCACGGCTCTAATGAGTATATATTCATGGATGAATTACGATGCTTTATTTTATCAAAAAAAAACAAACAGAACATAACAATAATTGGCGATTTTAATTTAGATATTTCTAACGAAAATAATAACAAAATAAAAACTGAATTTATCAATCTTATGACAGAAATGAATTTTATATTATGTATAAAAAATTATACTAGAGAAATTACGGGTCAGCGTCCATCGTGTATTGATCACATATGGTGCAACACTAAACATACCGACAAATTACTTACGATAATATTAAAAAATAATATTACTGACCATCACACTTGCATCTGTATACAACAACTTAATATTAATAAACACAAAATTTCAGAGAGCAATGCTTTTACAAAAAAATCACTAAACCATAATAAATTAAGTATTAAAATAAGTTCGGAAACGTGGAAACCCGTATTAGAATTTACATGTTCTGAAACAAGCGCAAATATTTTTGATAATATTCTTTGCAATTTTATTAGAGCATCGACTGACATTAAAACTATACATATTAAAGCAAAATTCAAAAAAATAAAACCATGGATTTCACATGGCTTAGTCGTTTCCATTAGAAAAAAAGAAGAGTTATATCACCTGACAAAGAAATTTCCCTTAGATAAAAAAATATTTACATATTACAAAAAATATAGGAACAAATTAACCTCTTTAATAAAAATAACTAAAGAAAACTATTACAAAAATGAAATTGACCTGGCTAAACAAAATGTAAAACACATATGGAAAACAATAAATGAAATAAATAGTAAAAAAAACAAAAATACTCTAATTAAAAAAATTTATATCGGAAAAAACTCTGTTGATGCCATAAGGGAACCGACAAAATGTGCTAATGCATTTAATAAATATTTCGCTAACGTCGGTCAAAATTTAGCTACACGGATCGATGAAAATTATAAAATAGATAATTTCGAGAAGGACTGCCTTAAACAAAAAAATCTGTCAGTTTTCCAACCAGTAACAACAAATGACATAAAAAATATTATAAATGAATTAAAAGGGGGATCTGCACCAGGATTTGATGGAATCACAGTAGAAATATTGAAAAAATATAACAATTTTTTAAGCATTCCCATTACACACATTATAAATATTAGTTTGAATAGTGGAATATTCCCTTCCATTTATAAAAAATCTATCGTAACACCCGTTTTTAAATCAGGCAGCCCTGAAGAAATATCAAATTATCGACCTATATCTCTTGTCTCAAACGTGGCAAAAATTTTTGAAAAAATCGTAAAAAAGCAACTCATGTACTACATTGACAATAATAAAATACTTAGTCCTAGCCAATTTGGATTTAGAGAGAAACTCGGCACTCACGATGCCATTGCTAAATTAACATCAACTATATACAATGCATTAGATAAAAAAAACAAATGCCTTGGCATTTTCATTGATTTACGCAAGGCTTTTGATAGTATCTCCCATACAAAACTAATCAATAAATTAAATGATATCGGCATTATTGGTACGGTTAGATATTGGCTACAAAGCTATCTAACTCAAAGAAGTCAAAAAGTAAAATTAAATAACTCACTAAGTGTGGATGAAACTTTAGAATTTGGAATTCCCCAAGGGACTGTTATTGGACCAATTTTATTTATAATATACGTTAACCAAATGTTTAAATTATCACTTAATGGTAAACTTATATCCTTTGCTGACGACACTGCAATAATTATTGAAAAAAAAATGTGGAACGATATTACCATTGCAGCCAATCAAGACATGAAGGTTATAAAAAAATGGTTCGATAATAATTTATTATCACTCAACAGAGAAAAAACTTATTGTATTCCATTCTCTCTACAAGAAGATGTACCAAACAATTTAATTAACATAATAATTCATTCCAAAAATTGTACAAATGACGATACATGTAATACGGACTGCGCTAAACTAAATCTTAAATCAAATGTAAAATATCTTGGAATCCTAATAGATAAAAATGTTAAATGGAAAGATCATATCAATCTCACTGTGGAAAGAATAAGAAAACTTATCTACATATTCTATAACATACGAAATATTTTAAATAAAAAAACCATAAAAATGGTGTATTATGCATTAATCCAGTCCTTATTACAGTACGGCATTATTGGGTGGGGAGGGGCCTTTAAATCTTCCTTACAGCCCATTATTATAATTCAAAGAATAATTATAAAAATCATACTTAGGAAACCATACGACTTCCCTACTCTAGAATTATTTCAGGAATTTAATGTACCATCAATCATAGAATTGTATAAGAGAAACGCCTTATATCAAATATATAAAGAATATTTTATTCAAAAAATCCACCCCTCAGATAGCATAAGCAATAGATTTAAAACTAATGGCTTAATAGCCATCCCTGTGCTTAGAACAACTACGGCTCAGCATCACTATTTGTATTTAGGTGTAAGATGGTACAATATATTATTGTCCAAAAACAAAATTAATATAACGGGAACATTGAAATATGAACAATTTAAAAATCAAATTAAGTCCCTGAAATTGGATAATGATATATTGTACCCTTAATTTAATTTACCCTTACTTAAACTGAAATATTTAATATTAAAAGAATATGGTTATATATATATATATATATATACTGTTATTGTCCTTCTAAAACTATTTTTTCTAAATTATGTACCTTTGTCAAGTAATATTTGTATTTATTTTCATAATGTTCTTTGATCATTGCTTAAACATCTAATTAAAACACTATTAATTTTTTTTTTTTTTTTTGCATGTTAATACTCCTCCCATAAACACGAGCTCTTGAGCTCAATTTATGGAGTAGTAGTAATATAAAATGAATTATTGTATAACCTTGCACATGTAATCATTTGTATTGTAAAAACAAAATTTTTGAAATAAATAAATAAATAAAAAAAAAATAAATATGCGTGGGATGGCGTATTTCGGCCTATCGCTCGCTATATATTCCCAATTGGAATATATGGCTAGCGATATGCAAGAGCGTGTTCACACACAGCACACAGCGCGCCCCCCCCGCCCCGCAGCTGCCCTCGCCACACCTATCATGCGCCGTCGCTCGCCCGCTCGCGTATTTCCAATCCCTACCGGGATTCAGTCGCGCTAGTGCCGCTAGTGACTGAACCGCGTTAGGTATTGTTATGCATAAATCACCTTACAAAAGCTATAATAAATAAATAAATCAGAGATTACAAAATAATACAATAATAAGCTGTTATTTATGCCAATTATGAACTTTCCACTGATGATAAATAATAAAGTGTGACATTATAAAGGGTAGGTATTTTCTTTAAAAAAATATATTTTTAGTTAAAATATATGAAAAAGGAGGGGGGGGGGGGAGGAGGAACATAGGAATAGGATTAAGAGGCAAAGGATTTTTATTTATTTTTAACATTGTTCTAAAGTAGCCTACGGATTTCGGATTTGTGACATCATGGTCAAAATAGATAAAGCATTGCAATAGCTCCGTGTAAAAATGGTAGGAAATGTGGTCCATTTTTGGACCAAAATCAATCGCAGAAAAATAAAAGTGGTCCGTGGTCCATTTTTCAATCGAAATCGTTCCAGTGTAACAAACCCTATCGCGACTGAAAGGCGGTAGGGATTGGAAATACGCCCCCGCTCGCGACAGGCGACAGCAGTCAGTGGTCAGTGCAGCGTTGCCAACTCTACGCCTTTTTACGTAGATCTACGTATTTTAGGTCCTTCCTGAACATCTACTAACTTCAGTCCAGAATCTACGTATTTTTGTCAAATTGTACAAATTTGCAAAATAACATAACTCATTAGGCTGAAGAAGCATATTTTCCGTTACTTTACGGTGGCTCCCCCGTCTGCGGGGCAAAGTATGTGGCGCGGACTCCAACAAACGTTCCGTTTCATATTAGAGTCCGTGCCGGAGTTGGAATGTCTAGGGAAATTACCCTAGATCTAGGGGAGAAAAATATTTTTTAGGCAAAAGGGAAATCAGCACAAATCTAGGAAAATTTCGAACTATTACCATTAATTTTTTTTATTGGAGTTGTAATCTTCTACTTCCCGGTAAAATACACAATTTCAGACAAAGGCATCGCTAATCGCTAAGTTATTTATTGCTAGTATTTGACCTTAAATGTTTACTCCATATTCAAGTTTTTTTTCGTAAATATTGCCTATTACCCCACATTTGCATAATTACCAAAACTATATTTCGTTTCATTTAAACCTTTCTCAACGTGGGCAATAAATAACGCCCCCTTGTGGACGTTTGAGACTTTCAGGGGGCAGTAGAAGACCCAAAGAGAGGGCGTTGAAGTAGCACAGTGATGGCGAGGGCAGGTAAAAAATATAGTCTAAAAAGACAAAAAATACACGCTCATCACGTACTAATAAAGCAAAATAAAGTTTAATATTGGTTAATTTTTGTTATTTTATGTATTGTAATCATTTTTATCACGTATGCAAAAATTCACATGTTTCGGTAGTTGAGGAAGTGGAAGAAAATTGAATCCATTAACCCCCCCCCCCCCCCATAAGAAAAAAGGGGGTCTCTAAAAAAAATCTCATAGTGGGCGGTGGGCAAAATTGAGAACCAAGAGTGAGAGGCAAGGTTGAGAACCTATGATAAATGCATAAAAAATAATAGATACATTTCAACTTAATTACTACAAGAAATAACTAATTACGTTCACCTACCCTAACTTCTATATTTCACTCAGAAAAAAAGTACGTAGATCTACTAACTTTTCATAATCCAAATTATACGATTCTACGTAATTTTCTAGTCCGATCTACGTCTTTTTCAAAAAACGGGTTGGCAACACTGGGTCAGTGGTCAGTTCAGTCGTTCAGTGTGCGTACAGCAATTGCAGCGAGGGGATGAGCGTTTTTCTAATTTCGTAAAGGTATTCGCGACGCGACGTGTATGTATGTACTGCAATATTATCAAAAATCGAAATATTTTACAGGACGTGGACGATACCTCACGTTAAAAGTGTTATTTCGCATAATTAGATATGGATGGAAAGAAAAGGTTAAGTGGGGCTGAGTATCGCAAGCGAGCTAAAGAAAAAGATAATAAACAACAGGATGTAATTAAAAAAACGCGGAAATTAGACGATTTCTTTGGAAAACCATATGTCATTGATCCAACATGCGACGTTCCAAGTGGTAGCGGTGTTATATCAACTGATTTTTCTTTAGTGTCTTCAAGTGCAGATATTTCTATCGTTGTGGCAAGTGGATTAAAGGAAGAAGCCAAAGATGTTCCACTAGTACCAGGAGTGCAGCCTTATCCGGATCAGGAACTGTGCGAAATCAGCGACGATCCAGCCAAATGGACAATCGACGAGTTCACGCGTGATTACATTTGTAAGAACGGAGCTAATCAAAACATTCAAAATAATTTTTCTAAGAGTGTGCGAATTTACAAAGATAAGGTGCGACAGTTGTCAGAAAATTTATTCGAACGTCAACTTCTAAATGGCGAAAAAGTTCCGCGAAAGTGGCTAATATATTCCGGAAGTACTGGACATGTTTTTTGTGGACCTTGTCTTCTTTTTAATGGCGGGGAGAGTCAGTTTGATAGAAAGGAAGGTTTTAATGATTGGAAAAATTCCAATTACCGAGTATCGACCCATGAAAATTCGTCTACTCACAAAATATCTGTCCTGATTATGAACGAACGAAGCAACACGCTAGGTCGCATTGACCACGCATTAACAATACAATTAGATGAAGAAATAATTTACTGGAGAAACGTTTTGAAACGAGTAGTTGCATGTGTAAAAGCGCTTGCATCACGTGGTTTGTCTTTCAGAGGACACGACGAGAAATTTGGTTCATTTCACAATGGAAATTTTTTGATGTCTTTAGAACTTATCGCTGAGTTCGATCCGTTCTTAGCCAAACACATTACACGTTGTGGGAATCCAGGCTCAGGATATACGAGTTATCTCTCTTCAACAACATGCGAAGAATTCATTCGGCTTATGGGAAACAAAGTTTTGAAGACAATTGTAATGGAAATATTAACAGCGAAATATTTTTTCTCTGATCATCGACTCGACGCCGGATATATCTCACGTAGACCAGCTCACTTTTGTAATCAGATATGTCCTGCCTAATGGATCACCTGTAGAACGTTTCCTCATGTTCATTCCAAACACAGGCCATAAATCACAACAAATGACAAATATTGTAACCTCAACTTTAATTGAATTGGGAATCGACATTTCAAACTGCCGAGGGCAATCTTATGACAACGCAGCTAACATGTCAGGCATATACAACGGCCTACAAGCTAAAATAAAGGAATTTTCTCCCCTTGCCGAGTATGTTCCCTGTTCAGCACACTCGCTCAATTTAGTAGGTGAGTGTGCAGCTGAAAGCAGCCAAGAGGCTTGTTCGTTCTTTTCTCTACTCCAAGAGTTGTATAATTTCTTCGCAGCATCAACTCAGCGTTGGGAACTCCTACAAGCCCATTTCACCGTCAAAAGTCTATCAATGACTCGTTGGTCAGCTCGTGCAGATGCATGCAAAAGTTTACGCGAATCGTGGCATGAAATCCATCAAGCGTTAGTCTCCATCGAAACAGACACGGAACAGAAGAAAGCCGTTATTTGCGAAGCAAGAGGTATTCGTTTAAAGCTGGAACGCTTTGAAACGGCCATCATGACTGTGTTTTGGGGATTCTTACTAAATCGCATTAACGCCACAAGTAAAAAACTTCAGAGTGTGGAAATTGACATAACCATTGTCATAGAACTGTATGAGGTACTTATTCGTTTTATTGGCGAAATACGGGATAATTTCGATGATTTCGAAAACCAAGCCAAGAAACTGTCCTTTTTACAGGAATATGAAAGAGATTTTCGACGCATTCGAAAGCCTAAGCTACTTCCTGGCGAGACTAGTACAGGTGAAGAGATGCAACAAAAAAACGGCCGTGAAAATTTTAGAATTACTACTTTTTTAGTAATCATCGATTCATTATCAGAAGAACTAAAAAAACGACTGGGTGCTTACAAATCACTTTATAACAAATTTAATTTTATTACTAAGTTGACAAAACTAAGCCCGACTGAAGTCGAAGAAAAGGCAAAATCATTGCAAATGATTTATTCTAGTGATTTAGATGCTCATTTTTCAGAAGAATGTCTCCATTTTCGCGCACACTGCAGTGTGAAAAATGAGGATCGCAACAGTGCTGTCAGTTTGTTAAAATGGTTACGAACTGAAGATCTTCAAACCATTTATCCAAACGTGGATATTGCTCTTCGAATGTGTGTGTGTACTCCCGCCAGTAACTGTTCTGGAGAACGATCATTTTCTTGTTTACGACGTGTAAAAAATTATTTACGCACAACAATGACGGAGCAAAGGCTGAACGATCTTGCTTTACTTAACATAGAAGCTGATCTTTTAAGAAAATTGGAGTGCGAAGATCTAATTAATGATTTTGCTGCACTTAAGTGCAGACGAGAATTGTAACTGCCAGATGTTGATTTTTTTTACCAAAGTTATTTTTATTAGCCTTGAAGAGATGCTCAATTTTTTGTTTTAACTTTTTTTAAATATATTTATATAATACCTGATGTTGATTTTCTACCAAAGTTTAATTAATAAGTCTTAAAGAGTTGCTCATTTTTTGTTTTGAGTTCAGTTTTTTTTTTATGTTAGATAATACTTTACGTAATTTGTTTTTACCAAAGTTTTAATTTGTATTTTAGGTTTAGTTTTTATATTCGAATATTTACCTTAAGTTGATTTTTATTTAAAAGAGGTGCTGATTTCTTTTATTTGTTTGGAGAGATTGGAGACTAACTATAACTTTTTATCCATGGCTGTATTATGTATGTTAATAATCTCCGATGTTGAGTTTTTACCAAAGTTTTATTAATAAGCTTTGAAGAGATGCTCAATTTTTTATTTTGATTTTTTTTTAAATATATTTATATAATACCTGATGTTGATTTTCTACCAAAGTTTAAATAATAAGTCTTAAAGAGTTGCTCAATTTTAGTTTGAATTCAGTTTTTTTTTTTATGTTAGATAATACTTTACTTAATTTTTTTTACCAAAGTTTTAATTTGTATTTTAAGTTTAGTTTTTATATTCGAATATGTACCTTAAGTTAATTTTTATTTAAAAGAGGTGCTGATTTCTTTTATTTGTTTGGAGACTAACTATAACATTTTATCCATGGCTGTATTATGTATGTTAATAATCTCCGATGTTGAGGTTTTACCAAAGTTTTATTAATAAGCCTTGAAGAGATGCTCAATTTTTTATTTTAACTTTTTTTAATATATATAATACCTAATGTTGTTTTTCTACCAAAGTTTAATAATAAATAATAAGTCTTAAAGAGTTGCTCAATTATTAACATATTATTATTATTATTGACTAACTATAACTTTTTATCCTTGACTGTATATGGTATGGTTGGTATGTATGCAGTTTGTTACTTAATAGATTTCACAAAAAATAAAGGTATGTTTTATAATCATTTGCTTTTTTTCTTTTAAAATACAAAATACCTAACTAGTAATTTAGTAATATTTTTTTCTATTGCCCATCCAACAGCCAACATTTTTAGTTGGATTTCGACTTCGACTCTAAAACCCCAACTTCGTCTGTAACCCCAGAAATGTCCAGGAAAAGATAAGCCCATATCTGGCAACCCTAATTGTAACTGTGAAACACGAAACACTTATATATTATTGTATGAGAATAAACCTGAAACTGTTAAATAAATTAAACCTAAAACTGTTTTAAATGTTTTATTCAAATCCTTGAAACCTTAGAAAATATAAAAAAACTAGCAGCTATTAGAGTAAACTAAATTTCTGAATCGATTTCGAAAAAAGTTTTCAATAAATAAATTCATTATGTAGTCTATAGTCTATATCAGGGGTCTCTAAACAACGGTCCGCCAATTTCATCAATCCGGCCTGCGACAATTATACAGTAATTGAACTAGCGAATTTAGCAAGCGTATTTTTTTACATTAATTCCACACCGGAGGTCCTGAGGAAAATATTTTCCCTCACGACCTATGTCATCTTAGGTGATGCTGTGTGGAGGGTCTTTTTAAGGAAGGGAAGGATAGGAAGTTCTGGAAAGGAAAAGGTATGAGGGGTGGGTAGGAATCTGGGGGTTAGTGTGTCCAGGAGTGACATACGTATGAATACATCCCTCCAACTGCGGTGCAAGGTGATGGGTCAAAATAGTTCGGCTGGAAAGGTCAAAAGGCCTCCCTCACCCAGTCTCTCTCGATCCGGCCCGCCACGCAGCAACTATGAATGATAATAGCAGGAAAATTAAAACGGTTTTGACCTTAGGAACTTACTGGAACTTACTGAAAAGTTTGGATACTCCTGGTCAATATGATGGGTACTGAGAAAGGGGCGGCTACATGGCCTGGGGCCTAGGGCGGCCAAGACTGCAAATCCGCCACTGGCAGCGACGATATATAAAGAAGTCAGAAGTACTATGAAAGTAGTTACAGAGCAGTGGGTATTAAATTTATTACTTTTAACAATCTGAAACATTTACGGATTTTAGCATCTGCATACATATACACTTTTTAAAGGAAGCGATGTTTTTATAAATAAATATGTCAGTAGAGCAAGTTTCATTCCCCACACGATGCAATCTCTGAAGACAAGAGTTGAACATAAAATTAGTGTGAGAAGCAACTATGTTAAATGGAGCATGGAGTCTAGTGTTGTATTTATTGGGTACTTGATAATTTATCATAATCACTAGTTCAGGGCTATCCAAATATCCGTTAATGATTTTAAATAATAATAAAATATCTATGAATAATTATAATTTAAATGTTCTATGGGAATGTGTAATTTGTAATTTATAATCCTTAAAAATCTATGTTGCACTCTTTTGATTTTGTGTGAATGTACATTGTACAAAGGCAACCAGAGAGAGGAATTATACTCAAGAATGCTTCGGACCAGTTTTATGTATAGCGTTTTAAGTGTATTCATATACATTAGATCTTTGCACATTCTTAACACAAAACCGAGACATATAAGTGCTTTATTCGTGATTGCATCGATGTGGGGGACGAACGTCATCTTCTTATCAAAAACAACACCCAGATCTTTTATTAATGTTACTGTAGAAAGATTAACATTGTTGATGTGATATTGAAAGAGTATTGAATTTTTATTTCGAGAAAAACTTATAGATTGACATTTGTTAATGTTTAAAAATAAATCATTTATGTTACACCAATTATATAATCGATCCAAGTTGTTTAGCAATATAAGACAGTCCATTAAATTTCTTATAATAGTGTAAATTTTCAAGTCATCAGCAAACAATAGGAAATGAATACCTTCAAATATTGAAACAATGTCATTTATAAATAGCAAAAAAAGAATCGGGGCCTAGATGAGAACCTTGAGGCACCCCACTTGAAGCTTCAATTTCGTGTGATATATGGTTAAATAGTTTAACGTATAGTTTTCTAGATGTTAAATAGGTCTCAATTCACTTTAGTAGATTTCCTTTTATCCCATAGGTATACTTCTAGTTTATTTAATAAGATTTTTAGAAAAACTTTATCGAATGCTCTGCCGAAATCTGGGTAAACTGCATCAGTTTGCAATCTTAAATTTAGATTGTCTGATATATATTTTTCATATATAATTAAATTTGTAAGTGTAGATCTACTGGATATACATAAATTCATGTTGGTGAGGGGAAATGATTTTAGGAGCCTGTACCATAAATTTTGATAAAAATACGGATTCAAACAATTTAGGTATTGCTGATTGTATGTAGAGAGGTCTGTAGTTAGAAGCATCCGTTTTGTCACCTTTTTTATAGATGGGACTAAGGAAACTGATCTTCCATTTTTGTGGGAAAACGCCTGTTGCTAATGATAAATTAAATAAATTGGTAAGGTGGCTTTTAAATTAGATACACAGTTTTTTAAATAAATTGCAGGTATGGTGTCCGGACCAGCGGATTTCTGAGTATCTAATAATGTAATTTTACGCTGAACATCGATTTCATCAATAACAAGGTCATTGAAATCAATAGAAATATTTGAGTTGAATTGAGGTATTTGGTTATTGGATGGGTTTGCATCATATAGAGTCTGTCAAATAAGAGTAGAAAATAAATAAAATGGAACTAAGAAATTTTTAGGCTGGCAACACCAATTTATCTGTCAAATATTCTTTAAAAGTGCAATGACACTGAAAATTCAAAACTCTGTATACGCATTTAAAAACATATTTTATTCTTAAAAAAAAATCAAATCGAAAAAGCACTATTGTGAAGGTACCTACTAAATGACATAAATTTGATTAAATTGTCTTTTACAAAGTGATTGGCTTTCATTTAATTTAACATAGATTTGAATTTAACAGTAGGTGGAAAGGAAGAATCATTAATGGTGAGTTAAGTCACACTACTTTTAGATCTGAATGAGTTAAATATATTCAAATATAAAATTAGAGCATGATCTAAAGCCCGGGCAATGCTAGGTACAAGCTAGTAGTATTAAATAAATGCGAGCAATTTCTAAAGTGTGCTTTATATTTTATTATAATATCGTTATTCTTCATTATGTTAATACAAAAATGCAAATGTATAATAATAATATACCTAAATGCAATTCTAATTTTGAGATCAGTGGGTATCTATATAGCAGTGAAAAAAAATATTTTTTCACTTTAATACCTTTTTAATTTTTATTAAAAATGTAGGTTACACAGCTTTAGATTAACACCATTGTTATATTTTTAGTATTGCCATTTGGGCAACGGTGGCGCCCTCATTTATTTTCTACTCTTATTTGACAAACTGTATGTTTCTTTCGAATTATAAAATCTTAAAGCGTATTTTATCACCTTTCAAAAACAGTTTTAGGTTTTAGCCAAAGCATTTGGCAAAGTTGGCAAATAAGTCAGTAATTCCTTGAGGTGTATCAGCAATTTTACCATTGTAGTACATGATAGACGGAATACCAGATTCATTACTATTAAGATTATTTGCAAATTTGAATAAATTTTGAGGTTTATTTTGTAACGATTGCTCAATATTTTCCAGATATTCTTTGTAACATGAGATCGATATGTTTTTCACCCTTTTGCGTAAATTAGAAAAAAGTAGATAGTCATTCGGAGCTCGAGATATTTTGAATGTTTTATGTGCAAGTTTTTTTGACTGGATTGTACAAATTAGCTCTTTGTTAAACCATTTGGGGTAATTAGATGTCCTATATTTTGTAATTTGAGCTCGTGACCAGCGTTGCCAACTCTACGTCTTTTTACGTATTTTAGGTCTTTCCTGAACATCTACTAACTTCAGTCCAGAATCTACGTATTTTTTGTCAAATTGTACAAATTTGCAAAATAACGTAACTCATTAGGCTGAAGAAGCATATTTTCCGTCTGCGGGGCAAAGTATGTGGCGCGGACTCCAACAAACGTTCCGTTTCATACTAGAGTCCGCGCCGGGGTTGGGATGTCTGGGGAAATTACCCTAGATATAGGGGAGAAAAATATTTTTTAGGCAAAAGGGAAATCAGCACAAATCTAGGAAAATTTTGAACTATTACCACAATTTTTTTTTGTTGGAGTTGTAATCTTCTACTTCCCGGTAAAATACACAATTTCAGACAAGGCTAAGTTATTTATTGCTAGTATTTGACCTTAACTGTTTACTCCATATTCATTTTTTATTTCCTAAATATTGCCTATTACCCCACATTTGCATAATTACCAAAACTATATTTCTTTTCATTTAAACCTTAGGTTCTCAACGTGGGCAATAAATAATGCCACATTGTGGACGTTTGAGACTTTCAGGGGGCAGTAGAAGACCCAAAGAGAGGGCGTTGAGGTGGCACAGTGATGGCGAGGGCAGGTAAAAAATATAGTCTAAAAAGACAAAAAACACGCTAATCACGCACTAATAAGGCAAAATAAACTTTAATATTGGTTAATTGTTTTTATTTTATGTATTGTAATCATTTTTATCACGTGTGCGAAAATTCACATGTTTCGGTAGTTGAGGAAGTGGAAGAAAATTGAATCCATTAACCCCCCCCCATAAGAAAAAAGGGGGTCTCTAAAAAAAATCTCAAAGGGGGCGGTGGGCAAAATTGAGAACCAAGAGTGAGAAGCAAGGTTGAGAACCTATGATAAATCATTAAAAAAATTACAAAAAATTCATTAAAAATATTTAATATTAGATCATTTCAACTTAAAATTAATTAAAGAAATAACTAATTATATTCACCTACCCTAACTTCTATATTTCACTCAGAAAAAAAGTGCGTAGATCTACTAACTTTTCATAATCCAAATTATACGATTCTACGGAATTTTCTAGTCCGATCTACATCTTTTTCAAAAAACGGGTTGGCAACACTGCTCGTGACATCACTACATGAAAATGTCCTGTCTCCGATTTTATATTCCACACTGATTTTTTTTTTATATGGCAACACTTTGATTTCCGGTGAATTTTTGTTTAACGTTCACTAGATTTGTTCTATGCGAACTTATCCTTTGCATAAATATACTAACCCCCTTTGGTTTGATTTTGTACAATTTATTGCTATTCGTGTGGAAAACGTTCTTTTTTTTTAAATGATTTTCGGCTATGTAATTACCGTTTTTCGCACCCATTAAATTATGTCCCGTCTTTCCGGTTTATAAAAAATGGTCTGATTTTTCGGATTGTAATTTGCAAAAAATCGCCAGGGTTTCAAAAATACGATAAAAAAAAACTACGGAATGTCTTAGAATATTTGCCTATACCGGAAAAAAAAATGTGATGCAAATGGCCTATTGAAGAAGACATGGTCTCCAGACCGCATTGGCAGAGTAGACTACCTATCGAAGACTCAAATTTTAAACAAATGAGCTGCAATAGAGCAGTTACTAATTTTCATTCTCGAAATGCAGGCAATAAATCTTTTGATTTTTTTTTATTTTGCTGTGGAACCAGGGTTTACTTGGAATATGATTTTGAATTCCAGCATAGTTGTTCGGGTTTTCGTATATGTCCAATTTTCTTCCCAGGAGCGAGACATGTTGGATTTAAGTACAGAGAAGACGTCAGAGATAGAACCAGCGATTGATCCAAGTTTAGCGAGAGAATCGGCTTTCTCGTTACCCTCGGTGAAATGTGTTTACGATAAGAGCAAAAGCTGCACTTATTACTATTTATTTTGGAAATTTAGTAACCTCTCTATTTTACCTTTATAGCACTCTATAGTTGTCTATGTCAATTTTGAACTCTCTCGATCATAAATAAACCAATCATCTCTCGATCTTCTGTCATTTTCCTGTCAAGAGGAAAAGTCAAAAAGTCATCAACATTTAATTTTAATTTGTGTTTTAAGTTCAACCGCTTGTCAAACATACAGTTTTTTCTCTTATTAATATTATGATCGAAATTCTAACTACTTAAAATTCCTGTTTAGGATGAACATCAGTATAAAACGAAAAGTATGTTTGTTCTTCACTTGTGGAATGAAATTTCAGTAGTTAACTTATGCTTATTACAAAAAACTCTGTTAAATGTCTTATTATTTCAGGACCAGCGGTGGTTTAAGCCGACTTTTGATTTTGGAAGTGACAATGGAGCAAAAAAACCAAAAGTTGAAAATGAAGACAGTCCAAATGGAATTACAAAACCTAGCCCGATTAAGCCACAAAAAGTGCATAATTTTATTATTCATTTCATATTTAACCTACCACAACATTTTCGGAATAAAGAATAAATTGAAATAATATCAATGACAATTTGGTTGAATGTTGATTTACAATGATGTAATAATGAAAATTACTTCTGTAAATTCCTTGTATTTTATCGTGACAAATTATAATTTACAGCCTGACGATAGTCACGATTTAAATGGGGGTCAGATTGAGAACTTACTGGACAAATTCAAGCCTTTGGATGTTGCTGATTTGGCCGTTCATAAAAAAAAAGTTGAGGAAGTGTTGGAGTGGCTCAAGGGGGCCCTGAGCAGTCCCTGTCCCGGCTGCATGCTGCTCCTCACGGGCCCCTCGGGCTGTGGGAAGACTGCCACGGTGGAACTCTTGACCAAACAACTGGGGGTCGGAATCAGCGAGTGGGTGACTCCCATTGATGTGGAATATACACGAGAATGTGGTAAGCATAACTAACAGAGTAAGTAGAGTGGATGGACCACCACACAACACTCCTTGACAATACTTGCTTCATTCTGTATGAGACAAATTGCTGTCGGGAACTTAGGTTTTTTAAATGTGTACATTTTAATTCTTTTGTAGTTAACTTTAGTTTTGAATATATATAGCATGGTGTTTTCTCTTTCTAACACTGTTTATATCATATTTCTCCCTATGATAGTAAGGAATACAACAATTTCTATGAGACTCATAAGAGTTATTCCGAAAAGCGAAAAAATAAATGAAATCGCAATAATTCTTTATTTTGTTAAGGGTAAATTATGATGAGGAAATGAAAGAAACGAAACCAATGATTTAATAACTATACATTGTCTATTTAATTTAGTAGTGGGAGCCCATATACCAAACTTGGTACATTGTTTATATGTAACAAATAGTTTTATTACTGTCTCTCAACTGTAGTAGTTCATTGTTGATTGTTCACAGTTGACTGAGTCGGAATGTTTATCTGTCATTCCAGGCGGAAGCACTTACACCTTTCACGAAAAGCAGTCAGATAAATTCTGTGAATTTATATTGAAGGCTTCATCTTTCCCTTCTTTATTAAGCGGTGCAAATTCTAGAAGAATAATATTAGTTGAAGACTTTCCTAACACGTTTCTTAGAGATCCATCAGAGTTTTTCAATATTCTGCAGTAAGTAATCCTTACATAAACTGTTTTTTTTACAAAATATCTTCAAAACTCATTGGGTTTTTATAAGTGCAAGCATATTGATTGTTTTGTCCTTTATTTTAGAATTTACAAAGAGAGAGGAAAGTCACCATTAATATTTATCTGCACAGACACGAGGGATGGAGGACTGAATATGTCGTGGAACCTGTTTCCGGCTAACATTCAAGAAAAACATGGCATTGATCATATCAGGTGAACATTTATCTATTCTTATTACAATGCCCTATTCTATTTTCATATTGAGTCACAGGATGTAAAAGGCCTAACACACCTCCCTACAATCAGAGGCAATCTAGGGCTCTCCCCACCACTGTCCCGATATCGCCTTCTAGATCACCATTTGAATTGTGGCGGGCGAACTCACAATATCAAGTGCGAATGAGGCAGCCAATGTGCAAGCGAGTCACTTTTTTTCTTTTTTTTTTTAGCCGGTAACCCGGGTGTTTATTAACATCAATAGTTATTTACAAATCATGTGCGCTACCCGACTCACTAGACATTATCTGCTCTGAGCCGGGTAGCAACAACATTTTATTAGGTATAGTAACATTTTGATATTGACGTCATCAGTTTGCTTGCGATCGCTGCACAGAGTGAAACGTTTATTTTAATTTTATTGTCTATATTTAAAAATGGCGAAGGAAATAGAAAGAGAAGCCTGGACCAAAGTCATTGAGTTGGTAAAAAACGTAAGAACTATTTTAGCCGAGACAGGAGGAAGAAGGGTCACAAAATACTTCAGGGGTCTACTCTCATTACATTCATATGGCTCAAATTTTTTCACGTTTCATCAAAAAGTTCTTTACCCAAATCTTCCTTTTCCTTTTTTTAGATAATTAATAGAATTCACATAAGAACACGTTCAAGTCCTTACCGTGGTAAGGCGAAGTTAGAACCTTATCCAACCAAGGATAGACCAACTTATCAAACCAAATTATCCAACCAAAGACG
Source organism: Limnephilus lunatus (assembly GCA_917563855.2). Taxonomy (NCBI): domain Eukaryota; kingdom Metazoa; phylum Arthropoda; class Insecta; order Trichoptera; family Limnephilidae; genus Limnephilus; species Limnephilus lunatus. The sequence continues at coordinate 6,769,095 of OU830599.1, forward strand.
ATTCCTATTTGTTGATGTTTTGAAAGCGTTGGCGGCATCTTCTTCGACGAACGCTTCGCTGCATAATCAGTGTCACACTGCGACAGGGACTAGTATGTAGAGAAGATGCCGACTTTACCCCCACCACTACTCTCCCTAAATCGCCTCCAATTGCAGGGAGGTCTGTAAGGCCTTTAAGGCCATCCGCTGATGGAGATATTGAAAACAAACCAGTTGTTGACGCAATAGCAATCAACCTCCTGAACAAAATCGATTTTTTCTGATTCGACATATCACAGATTACTCGAAAACTTGACAGTTAGTGAGCTACTACCATGGCAATCTGTAAACAATGCAACTGAAACGCGACTGCCGCGGCGCAACCAGCGCTGTCAAATTTTGTCATGTTTTGACTGTTAGATCAGAAAAATATCAATTTTTATTTTTTTTTTTTTAAATATGTTTATTCAGTTTTAATTTTACAATATTTTATTTTACAAATCTTACGAAACTGATCAATCAATTTGATTGTAAGAAATCTCTCATTTTTTTTCTAATTATACTTTTCAGTATATTTTTTTTCTAATTATATTTTCAGTATACATTTCAGTTTTACACAGTAAATACTAAATATAATACTTAATATTAAAATACTAATTATTACGACAAACTAATTATTATAATGTTTATGAATTGCGTTGTAGTAAAAATATTTTACACAGTACAAACATACGGTGAGAAAAAAAAATAGAAAGGAACTATATTATTTGATTTCATGTTCTTCGGAGGTAGAAAGATTTAACTTTTGTTTTGATTTTTGAATAAGATGTCTCATTTTTGATATTTTCAGGTAATATTCTATCTCCGTATACATTTTGAGATTTATTGATAATAAACATTTGTGCTTCTCTATGCCTAGTAGGGTAGTTGTGGTTTACAGGTTTTTTTAATTCTGTATTCCAGAATTCATCTAGCGTTAAGGCGGAATGTAATGATAAATTATTTCGAAATAACGAAAATTTTATTTCGTAATACGATAAGTATAATGTTTTTATTGGGAAAAAAAAATATTTCGTATTTTTAAAATTTACAGGGGGTCAGCATTTATCAAAAATAAATCAGAAATCAGACCCTTTTCTGACCGCTCTTCCATATGTTTTACAAAATATTTTCAAATGATGAAGACCCTTAAAAATACTCTGGAGGTTTTTCTTTAAACCGACATACGTAAATTTAAAAAAAAATCAAGAATAGGGTTTTGGTTAAATTTTTTCATAAGCCCTAAATTCAATGTTTTTTAAAATTCAAATTACAAAACGTAGGTTAAGTTTATTAGAAAAAACGAAATGACAACAACATATTAAAATCTTTCTCCATTTTTTAAAGATAATTTTATAATTTTAAACTACAATTTAACAATGACATAGGGGATTTTAAATTACTAGCAAATGCCCACTGTCGTGTGGCGCCGTTTTATCTTTCGGCTTACGGGACAATTTTAAACTAAAAGCTTTGTTCAAATTATTTCAAAAGATGGCAGTAATCAAACGCGGTGAGAATCTAAGATATTATTATGGGAGGTAAAAAAATCATAAAATTCGTGTGACGTAATTTAGGATAGCCCCTTATGAGGTATTCACAAAAAAAAATAAAAACTACTTTATTTATTTTTGTTATGTAGACCTATCACTAGGTATTTATGGGGTCTACATACATTACAATCTGAATTCTGAAATGTGGTATTTCAACAGGGTCATTTAGGTACCTTACCGTACACAATTCTTGCCATAGCCACGTGGTGTGTTTGTGTTGTAAAAAAATGTTATTTTATGTATTTCTAGTACCTACGTCAAATGCGTTGAGTACCAATACCATATTTACGGCATATTCCAGAGTGGAAGATACCAGTATCGCCCTGGTGTAAGACCACCGAACACAATTGAAACGTTACTTGATTTGGCTTTAGCCGTGTTCGGTGACCAGATCTGAATGGTCAGGTACTTCCCTACCTTCCTTTTCCCCATCTCCTTCCCCTCCCCACCTCACTGGCTTCAGACGGGATCAGTTGGTACTCTTGTGCAGTATTCACATAAATGTTTTTTTTTAAATCTACAAAACGGTCAAGGTATAATTTGGGAGGCGGCTATGGGAGGCGGGTAGGAAATGAAGGAGAGGAAGTTCTGGGAAAGAAAAAGGTATGTGGGGTGGGTAGGAATCTGGGGGCAGTATTTCCAGGAGTGAGGACGTTTGAATCCATCCCTCCCGCTGCGGTTCAAGGCGATGTTCCAAGAGATTCCGGCTGGGGAGGATAAAAGGCCTCCCTCAACCATTCTCTCCTGATCTGGCCTTCCATGCAGCTGGTGGGCAGACGCATCCGTCGCCAAGACCCGGACTAACTACACCCAGACAAACCATGAACCCGGGCACCTCTGCTTATCCAATAAATGGTTCCCGGGGCAGCAGAACTAGCAGACCCGGCCACACGTTGTTGTGACTAACGAAACACAACGCCATTACCCAACCTTTACAAAATCCACACCACCCGCTTGCCAGCTGCCCGCTGCCTGAATTGAATATTTCAATTTATCGGCTTTTCTCTACTATAATAAACCTTACTCTTAAAACGTTATCTATTGGTGAAAATCGCATGAAAATCCGTTGCGTAGTTTAAAAGATCTAAGCGCACCAACATTTTGAGCGACTTCATTTTATACATGTAATGATTAATAATAGAAGCGTTATAGATAGTATTAAAAAGCAATGTTATAATATATATAGTATTGAAATCTATATTTTCATATTTAGTAGTAGTCTATATCATGATTGATCATAATCTCAGATGGATACATCAAATAATGGAAACAATAAATTCAGCAATAGATAGTAATAAAATCGGACATCAAAACTATTATAAAAGTACTAGCTTTTACCCACGGCTTCGCTCGCATGGAATTAGTGGGAAATTACTGGCATAATTATTGGCATAATTGTTATTATTCTTGCTTTTTTGTCTAATAAAAAATAATTATTGTTTAACCCTTCAAGATTTGAGTTATATTATTGATACTGCTCATAAAAGTCCTGTCAAATGCCAGCGATTTCTTGAGAATTTCCGCGTTTCAATGAAATCAAAATAATTTAAATATTTCTAAATGTATCCAAAAACTAAAAACTGTTTTTGAAAGGTGATTAAATAAGCTTTCAAATTATATCATTAGAAGTAAGCATTTTATTTTTGAAATATTTATATTTTGAATGCAAATATTAAAAAGTTTTAAAAGTGACTATGCTTTTCGTCCGGACAATTAACACTTTTAGAGATAGGTAGATATTAACTATGACGCCAACAAAGCACTATTTTTAGGGTGAATTGCCTAATTAAAAAAAAAAACATTGTTTCCAAGGTAACAATTTGTTTGACGTTTGCAATAATTTGATTTTGTTAGGGACAGCAAACGTATGAAAAATAATTGCATAACGCTACAGCTTATTCATAACGCCAGAGCTTACCAATATATATAGCCTATGTTACTCGCAAATAATGTAGCTTTCGATTAGTGAAAGAATTTTTAAATTCTGTTCGGTGTTTATTGCGTGAAAGAATAACACTCATCCATACAAACTTTCGCCTTTATAATATCTATAAGATTACACAAAACGAATGTTTGACATGGATCAAGTTGGTATTCAACACATTTGACGTACTATAAATATATAAAATTAAATACATTTTTTACCAAAATAAAATTTTTCAACCAACACAAACTAACACAAAGAATCCAATAAAGCCCGGCGCCCTTGAGGTGATTTTTCACGAAAACGGCGCTATATAAATTAGCCAAATATTATTATTATTAAAGACAAGCCTACGCACAAAATATAATAACTTCATATATATCTGATATACATATAATAGCTGTATACATCTGATCACATTGAACATTTTGGTTTTTGAGCATTTATAACATGTTCAGGTTCTCTAATCTTCATACCGCGTTGAATTCGGCTATCCGCTAACTCTGGCAATAGTGATTCGTTGAAAAACTTTGTCAGACGTGGTAACACTTTCAGCTCAAAATCATTGTCAGGATATATTCTTATTACTTCTATTCCACTTTCAGAATAAATTATAATGTCACAGAAGACCTTTCTTGTAATGAACAATTGGCCTTGAACTTGAAATGAATAATTATGTGACTACTTCAATTCAAGTATTCCGTTTTGCACGGCGACGAAGATGTTGTCTTCCAGAGCAGCGTCAAAAATGGGTTTATTTCCAATTGAGGGTAGGCATTTTACTTCCACCAAACCATTTTCTCCAACCAATTCATCTGGACTTGCCCCCAAGTATGGCCATTCCTTTCTTACAAATAGACCTCCGTAGTCCAGTGGCTAAGACTCTTGACTCACAATCCGGAGGTCGCGGGTTCGAACCCGGCGTGCGCAAATAATTTTTATTTGATTAATTTGTGGTATTTCACAATTAATTCATTTAAAATAATATATAGTATATTTGTGGCACGTTCCAGAGTGGAAGATACTATCAGTATCGCCCTGGTGTAAGACCACCATTCAGAATTGAAACGTTGCTTGAAAATGGCTTTAGCCGTGTTTGGTGACCAGATCTGAATAGCCAGGTACTTCCCAACCTTCCTCTCCCCCACCTCCTTCCCCTCCCCACTACCTTCAGCCTCACAACATACCCCAATTGGGGATGCCATAGTCTCACTGGCTCCAGACGGGAGCAGTTGAGATTCTTGTGCGGTATTCACTATAAAAAAAAATATAAAAAAAGACCACATGGCAATACTTTTACCTTATGTCTTTCCTCGTATAAATTTATCGCAGTCTTTTCGTTGATTCTGCCATAAATTACAGCTTTAGTCATAAGCTCTCTCCGCAGAAGCAAATTCTCTGTTTGTGTACGGTGTTTTACCATTTGAGAATCATTGTGCATGGTGTTTGACCATTCATAAATGATAATAAATCAGTAGGTATAGGATCTCTGTCTTGACACATAACTCCTTAATTTTATAATTCCGACGAATTCGACGGAAATATAAAATGTTATCATTATCCGTTATTAGTTTTTTACGAGTTTTTTTTGTCTTGAAAGCGGTTGATTTTGTCCACCTACTACGTGGCGGGCCGGATCGGGACAGAAAGGTTGAGGGAGACCTTTTGACCTTCCCTGCAGCGCAGTGGAAGCGATGGATTCACACGTTCATCACACCTGACCCCCAGATTCCTTCCCGCCTCACATACCTTTGCCCTTCCCATAACTTCCCCTTTCCCTAAAAAGACCTACTGCACGGCATCCTCAAGGATTACATAGGCCCTAAGGGTTTTTTTTTCTCAGGGCCTCCTGTGCGGAGATAATTTAAAGAAAGGTCCCACGTCCTTCAGCCTCACAACATACCACATCTGGAATATCGATAGGTACCTACGCTTTCATATGTTCTAGAATTATTATTAGGCACTAAGACTTCAGGTAGTTTTTTCTCAAAACTTTACTGTATTGACACGTGCATAGTACCCTTGGCCGGCTAGTCGCCCGAATTATTTGATGCTACCAGATGCGACATGTTGAATAGTAAAATAAATAATATTTATTTTTCTAGTGGCATCTTTCGGATTTTAACGAAACTTTTTGAAAACAAAATAATCTCAAAATGAATGATAAAGACCGTTCTGACCGCTGGAGTGCTCTGTTGCAGTTTAGTACGGATATTATACCTATTCCTTCTTCGCGTTAATTGGAAATTTACCTTATTGTGTATAGAGAGGACATTACACAAGGAGAACATTTTTTTATAATCACCTTCACATAACTGGACTTTTTTTTGCCTGATATCAATTTTAGGAAACGGATTTGTAATTGTTCTATTTTATTTAAGTATGTTTTGTACGTTAATCCGTAACTATTTATTCCGTATCCTATAATTGATTCTGCTAATGCGTTGTATATACAGTATAATATTTTTTTATTAACAAAATTTTTTAGGTGGTAAAATTTTCCTAATATGGATCTTAATCTATTACATACATTTTCAATATGATTTGACCAGTTAAAGTTGACATCTATTGTAAGACCAAGGTATGTATGTTGGTACACTTTTTCTATATTCGGGCAATTACACTGCTGGAATTGGTTTTTTGTGTGCAAACAATCATATGAATGACTTTTTATATGCAATTCCTTTTCCTGACAATTTATGGTGAGTGTATAAGCATATATTTGGTTTTTTTTTGCGTTAATAATAATGCCATTGTCGTGGGACCATTTAATTATGTTATTTAGGTCTGCTTGTAAAATTTCCTCAATTTTTAGTGGATCTTTGTCAGCACATATGCAAGTATCGTCTGCAAACATGTAGCATTTACAACGTTTTATTACGTTTGGTAGACTGTTTACTTGCATTATATAACATGTAGGCCCCGATATCGATATTTGTTAACATTTCATCACTAAAAATTCTGTTAATTTTAACTTTAATTTTTCTATTTAATAGATAATTTTTAATCAATTTTTTTAAAGGACCTCTAATACCACATTCCTCCATTGCCCTTAATAATGTTTCGTGGTCCAATAATAATAATAATAATAATAATAGGTATAGTCAAAATAACATCTTTAAAACATAATCAGGTAGAAATGCTAAGAAATTTTTTCCATAGGAAAGCTGATAGTTCAGAAATGCACAAAATAATATGCAAGGCAGATAGAAATATTTCACCATTAAATTTATACGACGAGAATGCCAGCATTCTTATAAATACCAACCAGGAATTATTAGATTCCTGGTCAAATAAAATTCTTCACGCAAAACACTTCAATTATCTCAACCAAACATATGTTGACAAATTTTCGTCAAACAAATGGTTGAGTATTGGAGAGTTGAGCGCAAAAATAGAAGGCTTTATGCTTGCCATACAAGATAGAGTCATTAATACTAAAAATTATAGGAAGCATATCATCAAAGATGCAAATCAAATTGATGATTTATGTAGAAAATGTTTGGCTTTTCCGGAAACTATAGAACATATTATATCGGGATGTTCTGTATTAGCGCCGTCCGAGTATACATTTAGGCACAATCAAGTTTTAAAAATAATTCACCAAAGTTTGGTAATTAAACATAACTTGATTGACTGCCGTAATGTACCATATTATGAATATGAACCAAATTCATTTTTAGAAAATGAATTTTATAAAATTTATTATGATAAAACTATTCTGACAGACAGAACAATTAGTCATAATAGACCCGATATAGTTTTACATGACAAAATTAAGAAAATAACTTATATCATTGATGTCGCTATACCAAATTCTTGTAATATTCAGAAAACTGTTTCTGAAAAAATAAGAAAATATACAGATTTAGGAAATGAAATTAAAAGAATTTGGCATTCTCAGACTATAAAAATATTACCATTTGTTATTTCGGCTACTGGCATTATACCTAGCTCTCTCATTCAAAATTTAGGCGTATTAGATTTGTCAAAAAATTTGTACATAAAAATGCAAAAGTCGGTCATTTTAAATACATGTAGGATTACGAAAGATTTTTTAAATATTTATATTGAGGGATCAGTAGGATTTATCGGACCAGTTAGGATTTCATCAGAGCCGAACCCTCTGACATGAAAATATCTGGAGTCGGTGAAATATTTTCCCATTATGTTTCTGGTGGATTGACGTATTGTTCTTGTATTGTTTTATTCTTATATAGTGCAATTACATTGCGTTAATTTACTAGATATTCATTTGTGGAAAAGTGTGTGGAAGGGTTTAGTCTTTCATTTGGGAAAGATTCAACCCGGACATGAAATCTGGAGCACCGTAAATATTTGGACGATTTATATAGCGCCGTTTTTGTGAAAAATCACCTCAAGGGCGCTGTACAAACTTACCATACATGGCTAAAATCTAGAAAGACTACAAGCTAGACAAACAATTAAAAACAATTATCGTAGAAAGCAAACACTTTGTGGCTTGACATTATATAGAATGAAACAAGTACTTTGTTTAAAAACCACTTTATTTTTATTTATATTCGTCGACCGGTTTCGGTTGAACTCAACCTTCTTCAGGACAATAAACATATAAACTGTTTATTGTCCTGAAGAAGGTTGAGTTCAACCGAAACCGGTCGACGAATATAAATAAAAATAAAGTGGTTTTTAAACAAAGTACTTGTTTCATTCTAATTAAAAACAACTTATGGCTAAAAATTGCATACACCGGTTCATTGATCACGGATACGAAAATATATATACAATATTTTGACCAACGAACGCGATGCTGCCTAAAAATGAATTAATACAGGACCATACTTACCTGTGAGATCGCTTGAAATTAACACTGTTTATTGTCTATTTAAAGAAATTTAGATAGAGTTCGCACGCAGAGGAGATAATTGTGAACACATGTTGTTTAATCCTGAAAATATTTTGATATTAATATGTAATATATTCTTTAATGAGTGTATTTTGGAAATTAAAAGAAACATTTAATGGTGGGCGGTGCAGCAGTACAAGGATTTGATTTTCCGAGAGACAGATTGATGTGTAAGGATTCGAGTAATTTTAATTCAATAAGAAAAGTGTGCTTAAGACATATCATAGGCAATACAAGTATGATACTCTCAGATAGGTATATTTAAATTAAGTTAAGGGTATGAGAGCCCGAAAAGGTAGGTTTTTAGTTTGGACCTAAACTCTGTTGGGCTTTTTATGCATCTTAATTCCGGAGGGAGTCTATTCCAAGCCTTAGGCCCAGATACTCCGAAAGCATGATCTCCGAACTTAGTATTTGGCTTTCGTTTGGGTTCTATTAGTCTGCCTATAGCAGATGAAGTTGCCGATCTAAGGGTTAATTGCCTCGGACTGGTATTTTCCGGGACGCATAATTCAGAGATGTAAGGTGGGGCCATTTCGTTGATTGATTTAAACACCATCCAGCATAATTTGTACTGGATTCTTTCAGGGCACTTGAGCCAGTGAAGGTTACGAAGGTGTTATGAAATGTGTGAATATTTAGAGACCCCGGTTATGAGCCTTGCCGCTGCATAAAACACGGATTGAAGTTTGGTATTTTGGAAGACTAGCGTAGATGCCGTTACAGTAATCAAGCCGTGAGACTACGTAAGAGTGTCAAAGGCCTTTTTAAAGTCTGTAAAAATTATACCAACATAATATTTTTCATTTAAATGACAATTTGTATGGTCAGTGAATTTAGACAGTAATTGCGTAGTACTTTTTTCTTTTTGAAATCCGTATTGTATGGGATTTATGATTTTATTTTTTTCTATAAAAAGTTGTATTTGGTTAAAGATAGCTCTTTCAATAATTTTATCAATACATGAGAGAATCGCTATTGGTCGATAGTTTGTGAAATCTTTGTGAAATGGATGTTTTAAGTTCGTCAGGCATAATACTTTTACTTACACAAAGGTTAATTAATTTAGTCAATATTGGGATTATATTATCAGCAATTAAATTCAGGTTTTTAATTCTTATTTGATCATTGCCTTCTGATTTTTTAACATCCATATCATTAATAATTTTTTTAACATCTTTTTGTGATACAGGTCTAAATCTCATTGACATACTAGCAGGAGTTGTATACGTGTTACGATCTAGGAATTTTGTAGTACAGTTATGTCTTATGTCTTTTATTTCATTTACAAATGTTGTAGCAAATTTATCGCATAAAAAATTTGTATCTCCTTGACTTCCTATATGTTGAAGGATTATTTTATCTAGATTTTGTTTAGGTTATTTATTTTGTCCCAAAGTTTCCTCGGATTGCCGTTTAAACTATCTATTACGTTTTTGTGAAATGTGTTTTTAGTAATATTAATATGTTTATTTATTTTGTTTTTATAACACGTGTATTCTAAACGAAATACAGGGTTATTAGGGCTATTCTTGCATATTCGGTAAAGATAATCTCTTTTTTTAATCATGTTCTTAATTTCTTCAGTAACCCATTGGTTGTTGTGCCTGTGATTATTTTTAAATGATTTTTCTTTTTTCGAGGACTCATAGATATTATCAAAAATATTTTTAAAATTATAGTACAGTTCTGAGGGACATTCAGTTTGTAATAATTTACCCCATTTTACTAGTTTTAATTTAGAATATACCAATTTATTATCAAAAATTTCCCTCTTTTTATTTAAATCCTTTGTAAGTACCTCTTTCCCTATAGCAACTCCTGTTATATAATGGTCCGATATTTTGTTAGTCACAATACATGAAAATACAGTGTTATTACGGTTACGAATTGCAATATGGTCGATACAGGAATAAACATTTTTACCGTTTAAAATTTCATCCCGGGTCACATCTAATATTACATTTTCTAAGCCATTTTCACTGAGTAGATTTTGGTATTCTGTAATTACACTATTTTTGGTATCCAATAAATTCAAGTTAATGTCACCACAGTACAAGTAATTTGAATCAGATGAGGTTAATTGTAATATTTGTTTTAGTTCCTTCAAGTATATATTCTTGTTGTTGTTCGGCGGGCGATATACTGCAAGTATATTTATGACATCTTGATGAACGGTGGTTATTTCTCCAGATATTGTCTCGCAGCTTTTAAAAGAAATGTTTGTTTTCTTAAAAGTATGATGGTTTTTTAAGTACATGATTTCCCCCTCCTTTTCTATTCTCTCTAGTATTTGCAATCGAGATGAAGTTTGGTATATTGAACATAGTTATTATTTCGTTTTTAATATTTATTTCCGTTAGAAAAATTACATCATTTAGTTCAGGAGGTTGATTTGCGATTGCGTCGACAACTGTTTTTTTTTCAGCTTCTCCATGAACAAAGGCCCTAACTTGACTTTCATAGTTCCACTTTTAAAAGTCTGCAAAGGTTTGCAAATGTACTAACATTTCGAATATAGAATTAAAGGTGACCGACCAACTTAGAATGAAACCAGTTCAGAACGAAACCAACTCAGAATCACCTCAGAAAGGTCATTAAGAGTGATGATAAAAAAATTAGTTAAATAGGTTAGGTTAGGTTTACCGGCTATTTTAAAATTATTTTTTCATAGCTTTTAATGACCTTTCTGAGGTGGTTCTGAGTTGTTTTCATTCTGAGTTGGCATGAAACCAGAATTAAAATACTTACCTGTCCTGCTAAAAGCAGGTGTAGCAGGTACATAATCGCTTGTCTGGTCTTTTTAAACTTTTTGAACATCCATCAGTTCCAATTGTGAAAAGTTCATGCTCACACAAACTCCTCACAAAGGAAAATAATTTTATTTTTGTTTAGTTTCAATTCTGTGGCAGTTACTGGAATGAAGCAAGCCTTAAAAAGAATCACAGTTTTGTTACAAAAGCAAAAAACTCCTCTAAAATTACCAGATCAGGAATGTATTGATAGCATCATCAACTCCTCAATGGGGGACATCAGATCTGCAGTCAATAATCTACATTTTGCTTCTCTCAAAGGTTTGTGAATTTTCAAAAATAATGATTTGAATTTGAACTGTGAAAGGATGTAAAATACGGATTATATTTCAGGAAGTAACATTTCTATAAAGTCACAACCAAAATTGAAAGAAGTCAAAGGAAAGAAAGATAAAAAAGGCAAAGAAAAGAACTTTTCAAAATTATCTTCTATGGGTAAAGACGAGACTGTCACCATCATGCACGGAGTGGGGCGAGTATTAAATCCAAAAAGTTAGTATTCCTTTTTTATATTTCACAGATAATGTATGTTCTTTAAATGTTATTACAGGAGAGCAATAAAAAATCCCACTTTAAAACCAGTACCTAGCAAATGAATTTCCCCAGAACCAAGCTGAGACAGTTACTGCAGCATTGCTTCCCTGTGTGGATATATGTATTACTTTATAAAGTAATCTCTGATTGATCGGTTGACTAATAATAATATAATTGACTAATCTAAATAACTAATAATCTCAATTGACTGGTCAGTGGTTGAGTTGGCATCGCGTTTGGGTCCCACCCAGGCGTTCCGTGTTCGATTCCTCGGCTGGCTAAGTCCTCCATCACGACTCAAGCAACATTTTCGGCTTACTGTGGTAGTAGTAGGAGATTTTCAAATATTGTCAGGTTACTCGTAACACGGGAATGTTTGTCTTCCTTTTAAAAAAAAAATTTACATTTCTCATCTTCCTTCCCCTTGTCTTATTCGGGCTGGGGACACATTGCCTCTACAAAACGCCTCCAGGTGGCCCAGTCCTGCGCTATTTCGGCGACCTCGGACCTTTTCATTCTGGACATTTTCCACTTGGATCGCACTCAGAATTTTTAATGGAATTTCATCTTCGGTGTGTATTTTCTATGAAGAGTTATAGTTATATCAGGCCTCGACAATATTTTCTCAGAGGGTCAAAATAATGACTTTATTAAAAAGAGAAAATATTTCTGTTTTGCAATGAAATCCAAATAAATTGAATATTTATGAATGTATCCGGTTTAAAAACTGGTTTGAGGTGATGAAATTTTCAATTTGATGACGTTTTCAATTTTTATAATTCAAAATAAACATACAATTTTTTGAAATATTAAAATTTTTCATTCAAAAATAAAAAAATGGCTCACCTTTCGTTTTTCTAATTAAAATTACTGATAACGAAAAGAAATAAAAACACCTACATATTTTAATAGGTAAATGTATTATAAACGTCATCGTCAACTCACTTTTTTGTCGTTCCATGTAAAAATAATTAATAAAAAAATTCTAAATTTTTTTTTAATTATGGCGGGAAACTTTCGATTTTTAGTACATTTTAATTATATTGTGGTTAACTTTTAGATTTGAATGTAAAGCGTAGTATTTTTTCTTTCTAACACCCGTTTAGATCATATTTTATTAACCACGATAGTAAGGAAGACACAATGATTTCTATGAGACCTACCTATATGATTTGTACCAAAAACTGAACAAATAGACTGACTGGTTAAAAAATTATTTTTCTTAATATAAATTTTTGTTTTTGTTTTAGTGACTGAGAAACTAACCGCCAAAGACCATAAACGATTCACCCACAGCCCCGAGAGTATCGTGGATTGTTTCCAAATGCAGCCGGCTTCGTTTGTCGGCTACATCCACGAAAATTACCTGCCACACTTCTCGGACATCCATTACGTGGAGCGGGCGACTGACGCTCTCAGCGACGCTGACTGCTTCATGAGTGAGTGGAGAGAGAAGTATGGGAAGATGTACGGAATTACCGTCGCGGTGGCTGGACTGATGATCGCCAACAAGGCACCCATATCTTCCTGGCACCCCATCAGGGCCCCCAAGAAGGAGAAAGTTATATACCCGTATGTACCATAACTCCATTGTTAACCAACACGCCATTTCGACACAAGGATAGGCAAAGAGATTAAATAGAACATGATAAGAGAATAGGTTAGGTTAGTTGTTTGTTTGTTCCTTCTTTTTCTTTAATGTTTTGTCGTAGAACCGGCAAAAAGAATGAATCCTAGCTAATTTATACATTATCTCGTACAAACTCGTCTGTTATGGCCGGACTCAAGTATTTGTTCCTGGGGAGTACCCGAATTTCCATTCAGTCGTAATTTATTTTTAAATACTCGCACAAATATTCCGCCATATTTGAGCATGTTTGTTCGATCCTACAACGACCCGAAACAAAATACGGCGGGATATTTTGACAGTTGTTGTGGTTTTCAAATTTAAATTTCGGTGCTGCCGCATCAAAAAATAATGCAGTGTGTTTTTTCACATATTTTAGAGGAACATTCTGCTTTTTAGACTCCCGACACTAATAACTATTATGTATTTTAGTACACTTGAAACAGTGTTTGGTCCTATTTAACATCCGTGTTACTTTATTTAACATCCGTGTAACTTTATATAACATCTGTGTTACTTTATTTAACATACGTGTTACTTTATATAACATCCGTGTTACTTTATATAACATCTGTGTTACTTTATTTAACATACGTGTTACTTTAACCACTGGAGCGACCACGCAAAATAAATAAATTTGCATCGATTGCTCAAGATTTTCCAGAACATCATTTTTTAAATTTTTCGACAACATTAAAAAAATCATACCTTTGAATTTTAACATGTAGACATAAAAACTTTTTATAGTGCCAATGAATTAACCTGTATTTTAACGTTTATCTCATATTTGTAGGAATCCTGCGTGTTTGTTACTTGAAACTGCCGTGAGGGGTACTTATTTGAGTCAACATCATTGACGTATGATATCTAGACGAGCCCTGTGAAATTCAAAATGACGCAAGAAGCCAGCAAAAGCAGGCTCAAGGCCAATTTATGAAAAAGTGCCTGCATTGTTTTGCACCGTTCAGATCGCATAGTGCTTTGTGTTGTATCTTTTATCGGTCTACAAGATCTACACTGAAACTAATTTGTGTGTCAGCCGTCCGGACCGAGTTAATTTTTTTAAAACACAAAAATATACCACTTCCGAATATTGTACAAGGTACACACCGCGGACTTTATTTTTAAAAATGTAGTCAGCTATCTGAATACAACAAAAAAAATATACCTTACAGATGTCTTTTAGGCAGCGTTACAATAAACTTAATAATGTTAAAGAAATTACTTTTGGTTGAGCAATATTTCTGACGTCATGCCACGTAGCCCGGTTCGTTCACTAATGCATTGACATACAGGCTCAAAACAAAACATAACGGCTTGTTTAAAATTAAAAGACCACATCTTGTCACACACTGAACGCCCTCGGGTTATTTCTTCAAGCGACTTAGCGAGTGTGTACGGCTAGTTTATACCAAGTGGGAGTGATAAATTCAACTCCACAATCTGTCGCGTGATATTCAAGGCATCTGATTGGTTGATGAATGTCAAAACTACATAATGGGATTTGAGAACGAACTTTGTGTTTTAGGAACTGGCTTCAGGCGGTGGAATACGATGAAGAGTTGTATTGTTAACATTAATATACATGGCGTCATTATTCACAGGCAAGTTAGTTAGGTAGGGCTTATCTAGACTTAATTGATCGAAGGTCAACATAGAATATTTTCGATTTCTGTATGTTGTCTGTGGTATACTTGATAATGAAAGGTGCATATCTATGGAAAAAAGGACTTAATTTTAACCATAAACAGCTGATCAAAAATTCGGCATGAAAAAAATATTTTTTAAATTTATTTTTAACATCGTCCTAAAATAGTCTACGATGTTCGGATTTGCGACAGCTATGTTCATAATAGATAAAAACATTTCGATAGCTTCGTTTTAAAATAAATGGCTGGCCAAGGAAATGTTTTAAATAATTACAATAAATGTTTTATGAATGGTAGGAAAATGTGATCCAATTTTGGACCGCTATCAATCGCAGAAAAATAAAAGTGGTCCATTTTTTCACCATCATCGCTCCAGATATTTGAAATTAGCTCACGAATTAGCTTTCTGCTGAAACAGCCAGCACCGAACTAAGATACGTCAAGGCGATACTTTCTATGCAGATCAACTCAACTCAACTGAGGGTACAATATAATAATATACAATTATGTAATAGTATCTTGATGATTTCTGTACAAAATATAAAAATTTTGGTATTCCATAATTTTTTTTTTATTATTTTAGGACAGGAATACCCCTGGTGGATAAAGACCAGCTTATCTGTGGAAAGGTGCTAGCCACAGATTTCAAAGGATTTTGTAACATCATTTACAATGGGTCTGTAAATGAAGACAACAGCCTAATAGAAGAATATTCAATATGTGAGTAGTGTCGATGCTTTTGGTATTTTAAACTACGGATAATCTTATGAAATATTATGTAATTTCTTGAATTTTGTATATTAAAACATTAATTTTTAAAATGAACTTCCATCCTTATTAAATTTCATCTGCAGTGAAGTAAAATACTTAGCTTATTCTATATAAAAACATTATATATTTTTTGTATAAATTTTATAGATAATAAAAAATATGTATTTTATAATATTATATTTTTTTTAAAGTTGACTCATATTTTGAAAGTATATTTTATGCATTAGATATGATTTGAGATTTTTGCAGCCAAAAGAGTTACGTATCGTGATTTATTTTTGGGGTATTAGGTATTTATTTTTGGGGTACATGTTGCGCTACCTCCTTCTTTAGCCAATGTCACACATCTGTCCTGATGATGGACACTGTAACGCTGTCCGAAATGTTGGCTAAAAAGGAGGTAGCGCAACACCTCATAATACCCCAAAATTAATCACGATAATTATTTTATAAATTGGCGAATATGTCAAAAGGTAGGCATAACATAAAGATCTTTTGAAAACCTTTTTTGGATATAATGAGTAACGGCTATAAGGAACAAATTTTGTCAGTCCCCTCGTTGCTCAATATAACTGAGTTTAGTTAGTCCCCTCTTGCTCATTATAACTAAGTTTAGTCAGTCTCCTCGTTACTCATAACGAAGTGTAGTCAGTCCCCTCGTGTTATTTTATTACAACTGAGTTTAGTAGGTCCCCTCATGCTTATTACAACTGAATTTAGTCAGTCCCCTCATTGCAACTAAGTTTGAATGTATTTAAAAACTCTGTAAATAAAAAAGCGTTAAATGGTTTGGTAGTACAGCTTTATTTGTAATTATGTATACAGAAACATTATTAGAGGGCTACATAAATCATTAAACTCTTACGGGAGGCTTTGGTTTGGACAGGGGAATTTCAGGGGTCTGGGGAAAACAAAACAAATTTTTGTCAAATATTTATTTTTTAACATTTATGGTACAAAATACTCTGAAAAAAACGTTTGTCACACACTTCTCAAAAACAAAATAAAGCTGCAAAATAGCATTTAGTTCAACCTACACACATGCACAGATTTTATTTCAGGGTTACCGAAGATGAAAGTATTACTTACCATTTATATTTCTGAAAAACCGTCAGTTTTGTCATTGAGATTACTAAATAAAAATTATTATGTCTTCTACGTTGAATAAAAATATTTATCCATGATTAGAGTAAAAAGTGTGGAGACTATGATACAAAACTCGACAACTCTTTTGAAAAATACGAACCCTCGTAACTTTGTCAACTATTTAGTCGGACAGCAGAAGACCTATTGTCGAATGCCATTTCATAGTTTTTACACTCCATTAAATCAAGGAAGAAATTTCAACTGAAGAGCTCTGAACAGCAATCAGCAGTAGCTAAATATCATCACAGGAAAGCTATGCAGCTGTAAATGCCACATTTTTATATTTAATTTCATATGCAACATGTTTTTCTGCATCAATCTATCAGGGTCCAGGGGTTCTAAAAGATTCTACACAGGTTGTACAAGAATTAAAGACCTTTACTCGTTTTCGGCAGAGTGGACTGTATTTCTCATAATATAGCATCTCTAGCGTATGGCTCAGACTCTCTCCTTCAAAATGAGCAGTGATCCGGTTTGGTAGCTGCTTCAGTGCGACCTTTGTGTCCGTTTGAGAGAGTCCGCCGGCTCGCAATTTTGATCCCAGACGTCAGCAAGTTTACTACACAAACGATTTAGAGGGGAAAATTGGCATATGCAAAGTGTGTGCTCATTAGACTAAATGCTGACAGAAGGTCATGAGCAAAATCGTGCAGAAAGTGCTTCGAGTCTTTTTAAACCGTTTTTACAAACCAGGTGAGGCTTTTTTGGATTGAAACATGAGTTCACCACCTAACCCCTGAATAAAAAAGGGAACCAATGACATGATTACCATATTTTAAGCAACATATGGCCGGAAAACGTTTGGAGACCAACAAGGATGCAGAGAAAGAGGTGAGAACATTTTTGGCGGCGGAGTTCTACCACAAGGGAATCAAGGACCAGTAGTCATGACTCACCAAGTGCCTATTAGTAACTGGGACGTGTCATATTCTTTTTGTGTTAAAACAAAATTTTCTTGATATTAAAAATAATAAAGGTCTTTGAATTCTTGGAAAACCCTCGTAATGGTTTAAAATTAGCATTTTTTTAAAATTTAGACTATTTTCCATTATGCACTCTATGCAACAATTGGTCATAAGAAGATTGGAAAATTCTGTTTAATTTATTGATGAGCAGAACCCTTCAATTATTATTATATACATAATTACTTGTTTTAAAAGTAATGTAGTTTTGAAGGTTGAATAAGTGAATGGATATCAAACCTTGCTGGGTGTTTGGTGGAATGGATGGTGTGAGGGGTATGGTGTGATGGATATGAAGAAGGACTACCTGGAGGATGAGGAAGAGGAGCGGGTGCGGCGGTGTGTGCGCGAGGAGGGCTGCGGGGGAGCGGGGCGGGGAGGGCGAGCAGGGGAGCGGGAGCGGTTGGGGCGGGGGCGGCGCGGTGAGGGCCGGCGCCCCCGCATGGGGCCCCCGGGGCTGCGGCGGCGCTCCCCCCTTCCACCTCCATATCTAGAATAAACAACAATATCATGTTTGAAAAGGGTTGTACATAATATATCAATTAGCAATGCATAGTTTACAAAAAAAATTGTACGCTATCGACGAATTCCCCGCTATCGAAATAACCCACAACATTTTCCCACGATTCCTCATGCAAAATATTTAACAAAAACTAAAAATGTCAATAGAAAAAAATGAGGTTCCGTTCATTGAGAAGATACCTTCACAAACTCTTCGTTTTCATCCGTATTTATTACATTTGACAAAATAATGATTGAATGAGTATACATAGTACACTCCAAACTTTAATATCGCCCTGAACTTGTAACGATTCATTCTTGCCAAGGTTGACTTTGCAATGATCGAAAGAGAAAGATGCGTAAAACATATGTGCGACAGAGAGAGGTGTCGGCGGGAAGGCCTTTCTGAAACTCACCTATTGCAACGATTTATATATCAACATCAGGTCGGTATTAGAGTATGGCGTTCACTATACTACAATAGCGGTTTGGTTAGGTTGGTTACCTGGGGGGAGAGCGCCTGCGCATGGGCGGGCGCGGCATGGGACGCATTAGAGGCGAGGGGCGGCGCGGGGGACGAATGGGAATTAATACGGGAGCCGCCGTGATCTCCTGCCCGTCGATCTGACCTGCAAACACATCAAAGAAACCACGTCCATCAAATATTTCATTGTTTCCCAGTGAGTAAGAGAGTGGGTTCATTCAGCAGTCGTACAGATTGCCCACTACACTACCTTTTCAGAAAAAGTTATGGTTAGTGTTAAGTTTTGTTCTCAATAATAAACTAGCTTAAGAGAAAATACATCCTTGTGCAATTAGTAAATGCAAACACAAAGTACAGAACACATTTGCACAAGAATTTCACTTCCACCAGTTTCCCGGAAGCACATCTGTGCTGAGTCAAGACTCAAATGACTTCAATTATAATAATAAAAATACATAATATTAAACATTTCTTTATACATATCGTCGGGACCAATGCCAAAGTTGCGAATCCGCATTTTTGCGATACTTGAGTGCATTTTAATCACAAAAGACCAAATTTGTTCCAGCTCACATGGGGCTCATAAAAATCATTGTATCTCCCTTATTGTCGTGATGAGAAAGAGAAAACTTCATGCTTTACATTAAAATCTAGAATTTAATCATAGAAAAATTTTAATACACACCTCTATGAAACCAAAACCAAAGTCCGATAGCAATTTGAGAAAAATGTACAAAGTTTCGAGAATTTTTTATTAATTATTTTTTTATGAAACGACATAAACATTATAATAACGTTTATATTATTATATTTGCCTAATATAATAAGTGTGTTTTTCTTTTTTTTTCATTATCAGTAATTTTCGTGTGAATCTCATTGAAGTGTGATCTGAGGGTGCTGATGAAAAAATGACATGCTCGCTCTTTGGTGGCTCGTCAATGGGTTTCAATGAGCAGGTCAATTAACCTAAGACCAGTTTGTTCATTTGTAGTTGTGTGACATGACATAACATTATCGATAAAATCTGTGTCAATGTGTTGATGCTAGGGGGTATGTGTTGATGCTAGGGGGTCTGATGCGATAAGTCAGCCTTCTAAAATGAGAAAAATATATGAATTACCTCCGTCCATGTGTTTCATGGCTTTCTCCGCCTCATCAGGGTTGGTGAACTCCACATAGGCGAAGCCCTTGCTAATGAGTGGGTGTTGGCGCTCTGTGGGCATCTCCACAGCCTTCACCACGCCGTACGTGCTGAAGATCTCCATGATGTGCTCCTTGCAGACGTTGCGTGTAAGGCGGCCAATGTGGATGCGGGTGGGGCGTGGGGGTGGCGAGCGTTCGCGCTTCTTGCTGGGGCGGGAGCGAGGGGATGGGGACCGGCTGAAACAAACAGACATGTTCATTAATGCAATAAACTTTAGTGTTCCACTTTATTAATAATACTATATTAATTACTTGATCCGGTAATGGTAGGCAGAGACAATGAATGTACTACTCTGTCTTTATTATGTAGACAGTAGTGTGATGGGATGCATAACATATGGGTGACAACACGGCAGGATTTGGATATGTGCTCGATGCGCAGCAGGCTTGATGATGATGTTGTGGTGATTGTGAAGATCACAAATCTTACTGGTCCTTCAGTGACATCATGGTTGGTGGAGATGATGTTGCAAATTCGTGGTGGTAGAGATAAACGGTGGCGAATAGTGGAGATTAACGGTGGTAGAGTATGGTCGTAGTGATGTGGATGGTGCGGTAGGCTGGTGACAAAAACCGGTGATAAACATCAGACGACGGATGCGAGTGAGTTCTAGTAGTATATTGGGTCCGGAGATGCGAGTGGATCTCGAATGGCAACGCAGCACGTACTAGAAATCTCAAAGATTCTTGGTTGCGCTGCAATTAGCTCGTATTATTATGGTAGCTTGTCGCTACACACACAAATAAAAAAGAAAGGTGGGTAGAACTAACCTGGAATGTTTAGTTTTGCCTTTGTCATTGGAGTTGGAAGGGGCGGGCTTCTTCTTTTCCGAGGGTCTGTCCCCGTCCTTACGCTCCCTCACCGGGCTCTTGCTCTCTACAGCCCTGAAATAACATTCTTCCATATTAATCACTCCATCAAACAGACGACGGTAAACTATGCTTGCAGAATTTCATGCTAGAAAGATTTCTTTCTTCAATTGGTCAACCTCCGGAGTATAATATATTTGACTTTGTATGAGGTTGCGAAAAATACGGTTTAGATAATATGTAACAATTATGGTTCCATGACAAAACAGATCATTGAAAAAGATGGTGGTTTCCAAAATCAGGTATTAATGAAAGTGAGCGTAGAGGTAGAGAAGAGGTAATACTGACTTGCGTTTGGGTCTCTGGCGGTCACCCCCGCTGCTGCTGGAGGAAGAGCTGGAGGAGGAAGACGAGGAACGAGAGGATCCGGAGGTGCTGGAGCTGGAGCGCGACGAGCGGGAGGAACTGCTGTCCGAGGAGCTGCCAAATATACATTCAATCATTACTGCACACAACTGATAACTAACTAAATCTATAACTAATAATTGTAAGTAGGTACATATGATAAAGTTCTAGAAAAATTAGAAAGTCAAAATAATAACAAGATTCAAAAAGGACTAATGGTAAGTTTTTCGTACTCCGCTTTCTTAACAAGCACAAATTATTTAAAGAAGACTTTCTTTCAACTTAATTGCTACAAGAAATAACTACTTACATTAAGGGAGGTGATAAAATATGCATTAGAGTTTCACGCATCATTTGCACCCTAAAGTTAAAGTTTAGACTTGATGATTTCAGTACTTCGTTTATGTGGAAGCACTATGATATGAAAAAAAATTTCAAAGTACAAAATTTTGTTGACACAACCAGTTTTGACAATATGTTTGATCTAGTTAATATGATGTAAAGTTTGCCGAACGATTCCGCTTCAATCTAAATACGCAAAAATTATTTGAATATCCCAAACTATGATTCGTTAGAGCTTATTTTGACTGATACCATTTTCCTTTCACACACCGAAATATGGCCTCAAATTGCACAATCAATAATGGTGTAAGGTGGTACGGATCCTAAATTTTATCACTATGAAGGAGTAATATAAATTTAAATTACATTCCTTTCTAAATAAAAATTAAATCTCTAGTAAGACCAGCGTTGAACCTAATGCTATGTACACACACATATTTATGTTCGATGGTTTGGCTCGATCCGAACACGTTGTCTTGGAATTACACTTGTCATTGCATCCACACACTTAAGCAGGTCGACACAAGACGTCATAGATATTCCACCAAGCTGCTCAGCCAAATCATAAATTTCTGTCGAACATCAGGTAAAAATTACGGTCCTCGGATCTTTTTCGCATCGAACAAAAAGCACGGAGCGAGACCGTACACACTTTGAGACATTTCCGAATGAGCGTAAAACCATTGATCGTGAATGAACTTTTTTTTAGTTTTCTTTATTCATTGAACTTTTTAGTACATAAATTGTGGATTTTTCGACCACCATGCTAGGCACATGCCCGTGTTGTGGTGGTCGATAAACTGAATGAACATTTAAAAACATTATAAAACCATCGAACATAAACTGGCCATAATAACCAAAAAAATCATTTACCTCCCACTGCTATCACTACTACTGGATCCTGAATCGTTCTTCTTTTTCTTATCCTTCTCCTTTTCTTTTTCCTTTATCTTCTTCTCTTTTTTGTCTGACCCGGCCGAAGGCGAACGATTTCTAGCCCTAAAATTGAATAACAAATTGTACTTCAAGTATAAAATATACAATAAAATAAACCGAGAACCTCAAAAATTAGAGCTTCGTATAACCTTGATAAAAAACAGATTTTGTGAACAGAATTAGGGAAAAACAACTTACATAGTAGAACTATGAGTTATATGTGATTATTATTATAGTAAAACAGACTTTCTCTTGTTCAATATTAAAATTAACAAGATTGGACGCCGCCAATTCCGGAAAGTGCCAAAATTGTACCAAAGACAATAAAAATGTAGTGCTCGTCAATGTCGTCAGTGATGTCATGTCCCAAAAATAAAAAACCGTGTTTCAGGGGTAAAAAAATATGTTTTACCATGTATAGAATGATACGAAAAATATGTGTTCCGTAAACCTTTGAATGAGAATTTAGATAAGAAAACAACGGTACTAAAACGGTACGGTAGTAAATAATCTTCAGTTCTTTATTAAAAATCTCATTTTATAATTTTCCTTTGAATGTTCGGAAAAAAATAAAATAAAAATGGTTTTCATTATTTTTATCAAGTTCAATTTAATCTATTTTAAATTAAATAATTATAAAAAAAAATAATGTGGGCATGTAGTGCGGATGAACGAGGAAAGGAGTGTAAGGAGAATATATGACGCAAATGTGAATGGTAGAAGAAGTTGGGGACGCCCGAGGAAGACATGGCACGACCAAGTGAATCAGATATTTGAGTCGGGCCATGTGAAGAGTCGGAATAATAGAAGAGCATATATGAGACGATGTATGAATGTGAACGAGGCAAGGAGTGTGTTACATGATCGAGTTGTGTGGCGGTCCATCCTCTCTGCCTACCCCTGCGGGGAAACGGCGTGATGGTTAGTTAGTTAGTTTTTTAAAAAAAATATCACATTTAAAAAATTTGTTTTTTCAGATCCATGAGATGGAGGAGAGAAATTCTACAACAACTCAAAAACAATCCCGCATTTTACAGTAGTTAGTATGTATCTTATTAAAGTTAGTCGATATAGTATTATTTCATTTAATTAATTGTATGGATATTAATTATTGACACAGATAATTAACCTGTAATGAAGTTTGAGAACTACATTCCTGAATTCGTGATTTCCCCCACGCGACCCTTGCTAAAAAATCTCACTCAAAAGTTTTTGAAAAAAAAAAGTTTTTTTAGTGAAATATTGAGTGAATCATTGAAATACATATGACCCAAAAAGCCTTGGAAACATGGTAAAAACGGTTTATTTATGGTAAAAACCATGCATCTGTAAACACTGGTGCTCTTGTCAATGTTGCCTGTATCTAATTCCGTTTCTTTTGACAATAGACAACACATGTGTTAATAATAATAACTAATAACTACTGAAGTACCTAAACAGTATATTCGACGATTTCCAAACTTTCCACCAGTAGTTTGAAAAACAAATTAGTATGTCTGGCTTTCGTTACATTCTTCATGCTTTTTATGTGAGTAGCGCACAAGACGACCCAATCATTTGGAGAAAGTGAGACTATGGCATCTCCAATTGGGGTTGTTGTGAGACTGAAGGTTGTGGATAGGGGAAGGAGATGAAGAAGAGGACAGTGGGGAAGTACCAGGCTATTCGGATCTGGTCACCTTAAAGCCATTTCAAACAGTTTTGATTCTGAATGGCGGTCTTTCAGCGGGGCAATACTGTGCCGCAAATATGCTACATATTACTTTTAATAAACTATGAAACATCAAAAAGTAATAAAATAAAATTAGCTTGCCCACGCGCCGCCATTTGAACCCGATACCTGTGTATTGCTAGGAATAATGTATGTAGGTAAGCAAGGTGCGGCAGCGCTCACAAATTTAAAGCCCTTCGTTTTACGTGTTTTTAAATATGTACCCTCACCCCACACATAGCTCTCTTTTTAGGGTGAATTGCCTTAAACAACAAATATGTACCCTCCCATGCATGTAAATAAAAAAGGTACGGTAGCGTTCACAAATAGTCCTCCGTTGTACGTATTTTTCGAATTTGTACCCTCCCGTGCAAAGATTTATAAATTATTTAAATCTATACTCCCATGTATGTAAATAAAGGAGGTATGGACGGTATGGTAGCGTTCACCAATTTGAAGCACTTGGTTGTACGTATTTTCGAAATATACATCTTCCCAACCAATTGGACAAACAATTTTTCTGAGTAAAAACAGTTCAAGGGACAAGTTATTGCAACGCAGTTGCGGAATAAGGGGGGAAGCGGTCCTGGGGGGGGGGGGGGGGGCAAACGCCTTCTCAAAGTACCGGACGCTGTAACATGGAGGCGCTTGGAGGAGGCCCCTCAGGTCCAGAGGCCCGTGTGAACTGAATAAAAATCTTGTAAAATTATATCAACTTTCGAAACTAGGGGGGGGAGCTCATTCACCTTTGCCGCCCGGGCATCTAAAGGCTTAGGCCGCCACTGTTGCAACGCTAAAATATTTTATCTGACAAAACAATTTCTTTGTGGTTCATTTTAATATTTTATAATCTGCTTGTGCTAATTATGGAAACAACAAAACACCTTACTTACTTAGTGAAAGTTTGTAAAGACAGTATTTACAAGTAAACATTAATTTTGCTCTATTTTTGATTGGACCACACCAGACTAAACCATAGAAATGAAAACTTAGGAAAAGGCCGAAATCAGAAATTGACAGAAATAATCTGTGGTATTTCGTCTCTTCGATTACATAAATAATATTGTGCAGTTGTTTTTGTTCGTGTTGTATTTATAGGAAACACAGCAAAGGTAAATGCCAATCTTTGACATCGATAAATATAATTCTTTTGATTTTCGTTCAATCTCCTTATTATATATAACCTCAAAATGATGTTGTGTCAAACAGAAATGTCAATGTATTCTTTCTTTTGTTGAAGATGCTGCGCACTGCTGCAGTTGCCTTAGGCAACAGTGTCGAGGCGGCCGCCTTCGGCTCCTTGAAGGGAATATGCGCCCCATTGGCAATTCAAAGGCGGGAGATTCATTTGCCTGCACCCGAAGCAAATGAGAACCGCAAGTACTCCCCCTTCCAAAACACATCCAACATGGGCGAATATGCCGTGGCTAGGTTGGACGATTTACTCAATTGGGGCCGAAAGGGTTCCCTGTGGCCCATGACTTTCGGTCTGGCTTGTTGTGCTGTAGAGATGATGCACATCGCTGCTCCGAGATACGACATGGACAGGTGATTATGTAGCTTTTACGTCCTGTTAGCACCTTCTGTATTATTGTTATTTATTAAGTGACTTAGGAAGTAAAGTTTAGCGACAAACAAAATTTAATAGGAACCCTTAACAACACATTGAACTTATTAAATTTCTTTGTGTTTCTTACAAGAGTGTCAGTGGCATACATCGATTACTGCTATAATATTTTAATTATTTATGCTTACCGCTTACTCGGTAAGCATAAATACGTAGTGACGGCCGGCGTAGTGCAGCGGTAAGGCGCTTGACTCGCACACCGAAGGTCGCGGGATCAAATCCCGGCGTGGCAAATAAATTTTATTTGATTAATTTGTGTTAAGTATTTCACAATTTATTCATTTAAAATAATATATAGTATATTTGCGACACAATCCAGAGTGGAATATACTCTCAGTATCGCCCTGGTGTAAGACCACCATTCAGAATTGAAACGTTGCTTGAAATGGCATCAGCCGTGTTTGGTGACCAGATCTGAATATCCAGGTACTTCTACCTTCCTCTTCCCTATCTCCTTCCCCTCCCCACTACCCTCAGCCTCACAACATACCCCAATTGGGGATGCCATAGTCTCACTGGCTTCAGACGGGAGCAGTTAAGACTCTTGTGCGGTATTCATATAAAAATAAAAATAAACTCGTTAATACGAAATATTTTTTATTCAAACAGTTAGATGTAGCTTTATTATCACGAAAAGTGAGTATTTATGTTGCTGGAGACAAAAAAACATGCAAAAAATATGCATTTAACATTTTAATTTTGTTTACATTTTTGCCTACGCGGTAATGCCTTTTTGTATTTACCGTTTTTATTTCATAGACAATCAATCATAATTACACAAACCCGCTAGACATACCCTGCTTTGCCAAACAAACCATTCAAAACCTGGGATTTTTTTAAAAATTATGATGACATGCAGCTTTTGTAGTTTAACCTCAACCTAAAAAAGGAATATTCCGTATTATCTGTGCATCAAACTTCTACAACACAAATGTTCTGTATTATCCGTGAGGTGGACTAAATGCATATTTACCATATTTTACGCCAAAAGGCACTGTTCTTTCATGAAAAAATTTATTCAAAAAAACCATTTTCGTGCTAACAAAGTCTTGAACTAAATTCAAAGAAATATTTTTGTTAAGCGACTTACCGTAATAGTTAATAAACATAGTTAAATATGCAATTTAAATAACAATGCAAGTTGCACGTAAAAAATTTACAGTAACTGTTTTTATAACGTACCTGTTTTAATTTCTAGAATATTTTGTATGTATGTACTAATTGGACACTTGGCTGGTTTTAGGGTGGTGGTTTAATGAGAGAGCATTGTAGTACTCTTTAAGAACTTTAACCCTTTCAGAACTGAAGTAAAACAGCGTGATAACAGTTGGTAGAGTTAAATTTTGGTGGTTTTTTTTTTAAATAATTTAGAAGTTATTGCTACATTAATTTGAAAATACATTAGGTCTCAGAGGGCCTACTTTACATGATATGACAAATCGTACACCGTAGACCAAATATATATTATTTTATTAAATTTTAAAAATTACATAAAAATTAAATATTCAAAACTATTTGCATCAATAAATCAGGAGAAAAAAATTAACACAAAAATCACCTTTCAAAATATAAAAATGGCTGCCTCCCAGTGTTGGCAGATACATGTTTTCTTTTAGTCATTTATAGTATTTAAAGAGTTCCACTAAAGAACACCAAGGAGTTTGTCTACCTCGGGAGCAAAATAACATGGGACGGTCGGTCTAAGAGCGAGGTCAACAGCCGTATACACCAGGCTAGGCTTGCATTCAATAAAAGGTCGAAAATAATAGAATCGAATAATATAGACCTAAGACTGAGAATACTCCTCATCAAGACCTATGGTGCCTATCCGAAAGAGATAAACGGAGACTAGAGGCTTTTGAGATGTGGTACTATATATAGAAGACTATTAGGAATTTCCTGGAGAGACCACATTACAAATGAAGAGGTTCTCCCAAGAATCAGGAGGAAGGCACCTGCTCAGGACCTTGTCCGAAAAGCGTGCAAGATGGATCTGCCATGTAATTCGACAAAAAGGCCTCTTGCATGCCATAATGGAGGGTATGACCAAGGGGACAAACTCTAGGGGACGCCCAGGCCGAGAGTACCTGTAGGACCTGCTGGTGGACGTGCGCTGCTCATCATATGCAGACTTCAAAAGAGCCGCACAAGACAGGGAAGAATGGAAGAGAAGAATAGAGGAAATTGCTCCAAACCAATCCCAGGATTGAAACCAGAGAGAGTATTTAAACCTCCAGTTTTTTTTAAAACCAAGTTGAACAACGCATGGCATCACTGCTGCCACCTGAACTAACTAGAAACTAAAATCGAATTTTAAAAAAAAATGGAGTAAAGCCAATTATATCCGCAAATGAAAATTGCAATTTTTTATTCATATAATCTAGAATCTAGATAATGAGGAAAAAATTCTGATATCCTTGTATTTTCAAATGTAATGAATGGGGTTAATTCTTTTTCAAATATAATGGGGTTTTTCTGATCATTACAAATGTTAATGCTAAAATAAAAATACATATTTGAAAACTTGCCTATCTCAACACAGGATATTCCTAGTGAGACAGACATAGTAAAAAAATAACTAACTAACTAACTAACTAACCATCACGCCGTTTCCCCGAAGGGGTAGGCAGAGAGGACGGACCGCCAAACAACTCGGTCTTGGCACACACTCCTTGCCTCGTTCACATTCATACACCGTCTCATACATGCTCTTCTATTATTCTGACTCCTGACATGGCCCGACTCAAGTATCTGATTCACTTGGTCGTGCCATGTCTTTCTCGGGCGTCCCCGACTTCTTCTACCATTCACATTTGCGTCATATATTCTCCTTACACTCCTTTCCTCGTTCATTCTCTCTACATGCCCGAACCATCGGAGCGTTCCTTTCTTGATCTTACTCATTACGCTTACATCAGCCTTGCATTCTTTGCGGATCTCCGCGTTTCTCACACGATCATACATGGTTTTACCACACATACGTATTTTGTAAATTATAATACGAAATTTGTAAATTATATAGATGTACTAATAATACAAAGTTTCCCAGGTACGGTGTGGTGTTCCGAGCCTCCCCCCGCCAGTCTGATGTGATGATAGTGGCGGGAACCCTGACCAACAAGATGGCCCCCGCGCTGAGGAAGGTCTATGACCAGATGCCCGACCCGCGCTGGGTCATCTCCATGGGCAGCTGCGCCAACGGAGGAGGATACTACCACTATTCATATTCTGTCGTCAGGTATTCTTGGCTTGTTATTTTTATCTTTTATTCTATACCACTTGACACGGCCCTCTTCCAAGTTGCTCGATGCCATTTGCAATAATTCATAGGACGTTGTTTCACAGAATTTCAAAGTTAAATTCAATAAAAAAAATTTCCTAACCAATTTAGTTTTCCTTCTTTTTAAATTCGTTGCCAAATTTGTTTACATATTTGTATATTTACAACTTGCATATTTTGTTTAGCATAGCTCGGTACTACCAAATTAATGTATTTGTTACTATAAAATCCCAAAAATGTATATATCCTAAGTACCTATGTAAAATGGTTGTGTTAAAAATTTGAAATTAAAGATTTAGATTAGGTTAATCCTAGAATTAAAAAAAATAAATTACTTTAGCTCTACAAACGAGGCCCTGAAGAAAATAATTTTCCTCTTGTCATCTTAGGGGATGCTGTGTGGAGGATCTTTTTAATGAAAGGGAGGAGAGGAAGTTCAGAGAAGGAAAAATTTACGAAGGGTGGGTAGGAATCTGGGGGTCAGGGTGTCCAGGACTGACAGACATATGCGAATCCATAGTGAGGTGGTAAAAGTCTGATAAAAACCTGTAAACTAATTGAGTTGTGGAGATTTAGGAAATCTGGAGTGCAAAAAACTGTTTGAAAAAAATGAATTTTCATTTTATGCCAAATATCTAAAAAATATTCTTTTGATATTATTATTTGGCAAAAAATATTAATATTACATTTATATTTACTTTTAACCACTGGAGCGACTAAGGTCAAAATATGGACCGCTTTTATTTTTCGGCGATTGACAGCGGTCCAAAATTGGACCAAATTTTTGTTTTGGACCTGTTACAATTTTTTATATATTTTTTTATAAATCCTACGAATATGTGATACCTAATCGACAAAAGATAGATGAATTCATTGGCTATACAGAATTATAATGATCGTATGTCTCCATATTAAAATTCAGAGGTATGATTTTTTTAATGTGGGCGGAAAATATTTTAAAAAATCACGAGCAATCTGAGGAAAAAGTTTTAAATTGCGCTGTCGCTCGAGTGGTTAACATATTTTTTTGAACACTTTTTGGGAATGTATCAAAACCAAACAAAATTTCCAAAGCGGGTTTTGCGTTTTTCAATTGTCCAAAGGTTTTTTTTTTAATCATTTTTCAGGTTTTACAGTAGCATTCTCATTGGATTGAACTAAAAACATAATATATTTGTTCCAGGGGATGTGACCGCATTATCCCAGTGGACATCTATGTCCCGGGTTGTCCTCCGAGTGCTGAGGCCCTCATGTACGGAATCCTCCAACTTCAAAAGAAAATTAAGCGAATGAAGACCGTGCAAATTTGGTACAGAAAGTAATTGCCATATTGTATGATGACTTGTTTATTAAACTGTAAATTATTTACTTCTGATATTTTATTACTCTCTGTTGTGTTGCTAGGTGAATCTTAAACAAAATAACAAATGTACATAAAAATGTAGTTCTTATTCAACTATTGGTTATTTTAGGTTAACCTAAATTATTAGTTTTTTAATTATTTCCGAAGGGGGCTGTAGGAGCAAACGAAATTAGATAATGATTATTGAATTTGAAGTTTTTGATTTTAATTCCTGTAGAAAGTAAGAGAAATCCCACCAATAATAATAGTTCCCTTTTAATAAATTATTCAATGTCCCTTAACATAAAAGGTTATTTGAAAACTTTTGCCGAGAGATTAAGATCCTCGGTTACAGATCCAAAGAATGTGTGTTCAAAACCCGGCATTTGCAAATTAATTTTGATTTATGTATATATTATTTTTTATAAAATAATATATTTATGGTACTTCTGGTGAGTATAGTATTGTAGTAGCTCACAGTATCGCCCTGGTGGAAAACAACCATTTTGAGACAACCGCAAGTTATCTATCTGTACATGCAATTTGGGAGGCGGGAATGGGTACCGCCGCCCCGGGAACCTTTATTGGATAACCTACACCTCTGCCATAGGTCACCCCAAGTGGTTCGCTACGTTTGGTGATTTATCAGAAGTGCCCGGGTTCGTGGGATGTAGAAGTGTGCCGATTCACTCATTTTACGGAATCAGTTCCGGACCGATATTCAACTGAGTGCACTCGATTCACTGGACTCGTTCCTTTGATTCCGCCTGTCTAGCCGAATCAAATTCATTGCGGCGCTCCGCCGGAGTCCTTGAATCGGCCGGAACCAAACCGAGAGTTGATTCCGCCGGACTCACCGAATCAAACGCATTGTAGCGCTCCGCCGGAGTCGTTGAATCGGCCGTAACGAAACTCGGTTTGAGTCCGGCTGATTCAATGCCGAGATTTGATTCCGCCGGACTCACCGAATCAAACTGATTGTATCGCTCCGCCGGAGTCATTGAATCAGCCGGAGCCAAATTCAGTTTGACTCCCTTACCCGGACCCGGCGGAATCGTAGAAGGTCACGGAGTTAGGGATTAATTATTCAACCCACTGGGGTTAATTGGGGAGTTAAAAAAAATGAGGTTATTGCTTTTCAAAATTTGATATTTTTTATTATTATTTAAATGGCACTCACCATCTGGTGTTCTCAACAAAAGAGGGGGTTAATTTACTGGTAAATGTTGGAAGTAAAATATTAACTAACTAACCATCATGCCTTTTCCCGGCAGGGGTAGGCAGAGAGGGCGGACCGCCAAACAACTCGGTCTTGGCACACACTCTTTGCCTCACTCACATTCATATATCGTCTCATACATTCTCTTCTTTTATTCTGACTTTGGACATGGCCCGACTCGAGTATCTGATTCACTTGATCGTGCAATATCTTCCTCGGGCGTCTTCGACTTCTACCATTCACATTTGTGTCGTATATTCTTCTTACACTACTTTCCTCGTTCATTCGCTCTACATGCCCAAACCATCTGAGGGTCCCTTTCTTAATCTTACTCATTATGCTTACATCAGCCTTACATTCTTTGTGGATATCCACATTTCTCACACGATCATACATTGTTTTACCACACATACGCCTCAGGGATCTCATTTCAACAGCATTCAGTTTATTTTCATCCTTCCTCTGCCAGTTCTATGCCTCACTGCCATACATCAGGGTAGGTACCAGGACTCCATTGTGGACTGCTAGCTTCGCTTCTTTTGACAGTTTTTTATTAGCGCCAACAAATGTGTTTGTGTCGAGCCCATGGTCGAACCGTAGCCGCCAGCCGGGTCTGTGTTATTGTTTATTGTGAGATTATTATTTCGAGAAGTCTTATCTTTTTATAGCTAATAATAATCTGTTTGAGATGAGTGATATCATTTGTCGGCTTTATGAGAACCGTGTAAGATAATATTTACGTTATATTTGAAATTTACGAACAATGATACCTTGTGTTAAAAAAATGATCTTCATAAAACAAGTAATTATCGCCAGCGCGAACTTGCCAGAAAGCTAATTTGCTCCGTGCAACAAAAGGTAAAAAGCAATGCTCCTTGCTATCTTTTAACAACGAGGTAATGCTAGGCCTATTTCTTTTTGAAAATTTTTTTCGTAACCGGTTAGAGCGGTACACTGTGCCCAGACCCGCGCCGCGCACCTCTTCCCTTGAGTGATTCCTGTACTCTCACTCTCTCTCTCGTTCCCGAGTGAGAGAGTAAGACCGCCCCGCTAGAGAAAATTCACCCCGCCCGGGCCGCGCCGCGTACCTCCTCCCGGTGTTTCCTCTCATTCTGTCACTCGTTCCCGAGTGCGAGTGACTCCGGAATCGATTGATTACATTTTGCGAACTCGGAACGAATCAAACGCATTCGGACTCAAGAGTCATTGGATTCGTTCCGGCCGGAACGACACACTTCTAGGGGGTGAGGTTTGTCTAGGTCTTGGAGGCGAATGACCAGGACCCACTGAACCCCAGATTCCTACCCACCCCTTAAAGCCTTTTCCTTCCCAGAACTCTCTTCTCCTTCCTTTCCTTAAAAAAACCCTCCACACAGCATCCCCAAAGATGACATAGGCCCTGAGGGAAATTATTTTCCTCAGGGCCTCCTGTGTGGAGCTCATGTAAAAAAAAGCATACATATGTGACAGGGAAACTACGTCATCACCAGGATGGAAAGCGTTGTGAAACGGGTTAAGGAAGAAAGGAATTTTGGTGCTGTAGAAAGAAACTTATTAATACGGGTCTTGAAGAGGCCCAGAAGAAGAAAAACTGCTTGAAAAGCTTTAGCCGTGTTTAGTGACCAGTCACATACTTCCCAACTACTCAGTGACCAGATCTGAATAGCCAAATTCTTCCCCCATCTATTTCCCCTCCCCACTCCCCACTCCCCACTAAAGTACCACAAATGAAGATGCTGTAAAGCTGAGCACAAAATGGCCAAAGAGAAAAAAATATAATTTTTTAAATAATATTTTACTTTGATTTTAAATTTTTTTGGAATAATATAACTTTTTTTATAATTATTGACCCCTTTGTTGTATTATTGAATTTAGTTTGAAATACACCGGGAGCACATAATATAATAACGATTAACGATGAAGTAATAAAAATTGGGTTAATGTAAAATAGTTCAAAATAAACCAGGAGCGCATAATGCTCAGGTGATAAATTAAAAAAATATATAATTGACACCTTTCATTTTGATTGGGGAGGTGTAAAATAGATATTGCAAAATGTATACCAGGGTATCTAGCACGGTCAATCGACAAAGGATTTATTGATAATGTTCATAACTTGTCATTTGTCCTAGTTCCTGAGCATGACTGCATATTGTTAACCTGCCGAGCGATTCTATATCTAATGTGAGATTGAGATCTCCTGACGGATGAGATCTCCTGTCAGATTTGGTTTTTCAATCGGTATCAGGCCAACTTCGCCGAAATGATCTAAACTAAAATATGTGACAGCTCACAGTTGTAATCTGACATTGGCCATAGAAATTCACACAAATCTGACAGGAGATCTCGATTCCACAAAAGATATTGAATCGCTCGGCTGGAAACAACAGTTCACATCGAATAAATTAAGAACACTTAGTAGTTGCAAACTGATGTTTATTCATTGGCGATCTGTAGTCATGCTCAGGAACGACGAAAAGTTACCGATGGAATCTTTATTGATTGATCGTGCTAGGTACCCTGGAGCTCATTATAAATTGCAGATTTACATTTTAATAGGCGTGTCCAATGTGTACCTTGGAAATGGAATTTACGCTATCAGCATAGCTTTGAAGCTATTAAATTGCGGAATATATTTTCGGCAGGCGCCAAATACGTACCTTCGAGCTTTCTTAATTTTAGCCGTTTTAACCAAAGCCAGGTTTCGAACCAGTTCCCTCGGGCCAGAGCCAAGATGCTTGCTTCTCTATCACGGTGGTTGTCTAGTAGACCTAATCATTGGGATAATAGGCATTAAACCCCCTACAGACAACTTAATTTGGATGATTCATCCGTTGAGTGTTGCGTACAGACCAAACGACCAGAAACAAATGGCTCTCGGAATGAAAAAAATTCTTATGATTGATACTACTAAAAGAATAAAAATTCAGCTTTTAATGGTTTTATATACTCACCTTTTTAAAATTCCTCGACTCCCTAGACTAGATTGTGCATTCTGTAGTCTAAATGTGGGAACTTTAGATCACATATTTTTTGGTTGTCCTTCTCTCAATAAATATCCTCTCTTCTATCAAGTGTTATCTAAACTTGCCTCCCCTCCATTCAACATCGCCTTCTAAGTCTAAGCTCGTCTCCAATCCTCCATATAATTCTGAAATTTGCACATATAATTAATTCACCTTTACTTTTTCTAAAATTTTAAATGATGGCCTAGAACAGTGGTTTTCAACCTGTGGTATGCGTACCCCTTGGGGTACGCGAAGCAAGATTGGGGGTACGCGGCACGAATGCAGGATTTAAAACTCAGCTCAACGTTTTCAAACTTTGGCGGTTTACGCTTGGTGGTTTGGCAGCCTGCCGCAACGCCATACATCAGTCAGCTCAGTTTAGAGATTTTTAAAACAGAAACATTTAACTGTCAATATAGGTTCGCTTTTCTCAAGAGCTACGAAAGCACGGGAAACAGCTCTGAAAGTATCATACAGAGAAGTTATCACATCGCTTAATCAGGAAAAAATCATACAGTTGCAGAGGAATTAATTATACCGTGTGCCAAATATATTGTCCAATGCATGCTCAGCCATGAAATATCAAAGAAAATAGCCAACACACTGCTGTTAGAAAGGGCTGTTTCCTGACGAATTTGGCAAATGTCTCAAGATGTGGAGATGTCAGTTGTAGGTAGAGTAAAAAAGTGTACTTATTTTTCTCTGCAAGTAGACGAAAGTACAGACATTTCAAATCAGACCGATTTTATTGTTTTTGTGCGCCATATTCATTATATCGTAATTGGGGGGGAGGGGGAGGGGTGACACCCATGCTAGTTACGCCACTAGTTACAGGGTACAATTTTCTTTTAGTAAGGGTCAAGGGGTACGCGGGCTCAAAATGGTTGAAAACCGCTGGCCTAGAATTTGCTTGAACGGTGAAAGCCAGAAATTGAAAAAAAAATAAAATAGTCACTTAGAAATTTTAACAATAGGTATTTTACCAATCTGTTGCTGTCACTGTCGCTCTTGAGCGAAAGGGACAACTGCATCTCGGGCTCATAATACACAAATAAAAGGTAATTGGAGAATTGAATTGAAAATTGAATACGTTTGTATGGACAAAACATCGCACAATTTCTTTCCAATCGTTGCATCCTATGTATGCATCATATATGTATAATGTCAAAAAATCCATCAAAACTTCATGACGTGAAGTTTTGGCGAATCTATTACATTATGAATCAACATTGATGAATCCATCCATTAGCAAATTTAATTATTTTTATTGATTGAATATACACTCACAAACTACGCACGACGGCTCCTTGGCTCTGCACATTGTGTAAAGTTGTTTCAACTGCACTAGAGACGATTCAACTTGATAGGTTGACTTGGACTTGGACGGTTGCGAGGTTAGGTGGTGGGTGGATGCTCTGACGGGACAACCATTCAACTTGATAGCCAGATGTTACTGGACTTGCCAGCTTGGATAGGATAATCTTGGGAATGAATAAATACACTGTTGTTATATTTGAACGTTTCTACTTTATATAGAAACAATATAGGTACATAATTATAGTTTTAAGACCCTTTTTTAAAGGATCGAACACTGAAAAAATGGCTCTTTCACAAAAAAAGAACCTTTAGAGTCCACATTTTCATATTTATCTACAAAAATCACTTTTATTTCTTAGATAACAATACACAATTATATCAAATTATCTACAAAAATGAGTTTGGCTTTTTATTTAGCATTTCATTCGTGGGTGAATTGATCTGAGACGAGACGAGACGAGACTTGTTGGTTTGGAGAACTTTACAGTTCAAGACATTTCAAGACAACGTACTCAGCAGTAGGTAGTGTTATTTTACAAGCAGTTCCCTACAAAGCGACTCAAATACAGCAGGTGATCTGCGCCCAAACACTCCTCAGACATAAACATTCAAAATTCTACACACATAAAATACAAAATGTCAACAGCTTATAAATTGTGGAAAACACGTGGCTATGAAAAATCTTTATTTTATATAATTCACATTTCATTAAGTAAACAATACGTTTTCCCAATAAAAAAATTAAAACCATTCATTTAAGTAAAATTATTAATTTCAGTCAAAAAACATAAATCATTTAATAATTTATATTTTGGAAAATAAAGCAGAAACGTAAAACAATCGATGGTCAAAATAAGAACATGCCCATGTCAAATTTGTAGAATTTAAAATAGTAAAACTATAAATATTATAGTTAAATTAAAATCTGATAAAATTATGGTTTTGGTAGACAATAAATCATGCAAAATCCTCTTAAGTTTCTGTCATATTTCAAATAATTTAGTTTTGACAAACATATTTTAATTGTGCATCCTCTGTTTCGGAGTTTACAACTTATCTATTGAGGATTGAATTTATTTGGTCCCTTGCAAAATGACTTAGGAGGATTTCACCGGAACCAGAAACAACATAAAATCAGTTGGGAAGCTCTATTTTGGCCAAAGACAATATAATAAATAATAAATTATAAAACATGAACTATAAACTTAAATTAGTTCGCCAAAGAATAAGACAGCCGATGAAAAAATTGACTTGAATTAATAATTGAAAATATAAACATTATCTATAGACAGATGTTTCCCAATCTCAGCCGCATTAAAGTTTTGTTTGCGTTTAAATAGTACTAAATTTGATTTTCTGTTTTATTTCACAAATATGTACAATATCGCTTTTATAAATATACATTATATTGTATTTATTTAAAAATCCCAATATATTAAAGTAGATTGATTGAGCGGGTCCGCAGATTCTCCATAGCACTAGTGATGAATGACAAGTTCTGTTGGTTAAATGAAATGTAGTCTCAGTATTTAGTGATATTGATAGTGACACATGCCAAGACGGAGATAAATACAAAGGAAGGTGTAACTCAAACTGTTTTGTAACCGTCAGATAATTCTTTTCCTTCAATCCTAACCATTCAATTTCCTAATTATTGTAATTAAAAATATCTCGTTTTCTTATTGACATTTTTAAAATAATATATATTTACAAAATGGTTACTATATCCAACAATACAATTGTGATACTTTTGAACGGCTATAAACATAGTATATATATATCTAGTATAATACACATTGCTTCATATCTTTACTATACGAGAATAAATAGATTTCATAACTAAATTGTATTTATATATTTATATTAGATATTGTTTTCTTATGTATAATATTCACGATGCTAACACTACTAGATCTATGATTAACTTAATGATTTTGTCATGTAAATGAAGATCGATGCTGAAATTGGCGAAAATATAACAAGTGTTCCTCTTCTGCATCAATACGAACATCGAGATCTGTTTCTTAATGAAAATAAATTCTTCATTTTGGTATATTCCAAAAAATATCATCTATCAAAAACTATCCGATTTTCTCATACGGCCGCACGCGTTACGTCGCAACGGAGCGACCGTAACTTACAATCTTAGGAAAGCTTTTACAGTCAGACTTATCGGAGGTGCCCGTTTGCTAAATAATACGACGCGCTCAACTAAACACCTGACATTCATAACATAACGCGAGGAAACTACGTCAAAGCAAATTATAGATGGCATCCAGTTTGTCTCCTCACGGGACTAGGTGGGGGGGCTGGCAGGGCAGGTATCATCGGGGCTCCTCCTTGGGGGGGGGCAGGGGGTGCGGCATGAGGTGCGGGGGAGGGGGCCCAGGCCGCGGCTTGAGCTGCGCCGCGTACGCACTCAGCATCTTGGCGCGCTCTTCCTCGGCGCGGAAGGCCGCCTCCACCAGCGGGCTGAAGCGCAGCAGCGGGTCGTAGGGGCGGTACGGGTCCCAAGGGGGCGGATAGCCCATGGGCGGTGGCAACAGGCGAGGCATGGGCGCCAGGCGGTACAGGTCGTCCTTGCGCGCCTCTTCCTTGCCCTGGTCCGCCACGCCATTCCTCAGCGGAGACCTCTCCCTCTGGCTGTGTCGCATGCGCTCCATCTCTCTGCGCTCCTTGTCTCTTCGCTGCTGCTCCTGCTCCAGTTGTTGTTGTTGCTGTTGTTGTTGTTGTTGTTGGTGTTTCCTGGCCTTCTCCTCGCGCTCTCTTTTCTCACGCTCCTCCTTCTCCCGGCGCTGCCTCTCCCTCTCGCGCATCTCTCGTTCCCGCTCTCTCTCTCTTTCCCGTTCTCGTTCTCTCTCTCGCTCCCTCTCTTCCTGCTCCCTCCTCTCAAGAGCCCCAGGGTCGGGTTTCAGGGTCCAGGGGCTGGGGCCGGGTGGGCCAGGCGGGCCGGGGAAGGCGCCTACCGACCTTTGGAAGCTGTGGAAAAACAATATATATATAGACACTATATAACAAGTCATTTTTAACAGTGGTGAATGCTCGTTTAGAGATGATGCTAATCACCATATTCATTTATATTTGGTGGGTAATAAAATAATAATAATCTTGTCGGTACAATATTTAAATTATTATTACACATGCACACTGTTTACTACCAGGAAGGTAATTATTAAGAAGACGAGGTACAAAAAAGACACGTCCATTTATACATCCATACATTATCTCATTCATACACGAATGTCTCTGTCCACACCTTTAGACATACCTACGTTCATTACACAAACAATTAATTGAAGCTTGTTAGAATTGAAAGTGAGTTGTTAGTTAAAAGGAAAAGCAGATTCATTATTCCGGTGTAGATTTAGTTGAAGTGCTGTGTAATACGTCAAAGTAACTAACATTGGCAATACGTACCTTCTCCAGGGATCATGAAGTGAGGGCATGGGCCCCCCGAGACCGACGTCTCGCTGGGGAGGAAAGGGGGACAGTCCGAAGGGGGAGGGGCCCGTGGGGTAGCCACCGCCGTACCGTGCAAATGGTGACATCCCTGGAAACACACAACACAATAAGTTAGGCAAATATTACTTTTTTATTAAAAAAATTTCAGTACACAAAGCAAGCATATGTAATTTATTTCTGAAAATTGTTTATACAATGAATATTTATAAATATTTATAAAATTTTCGAAGTATTACTTAAAAACATATAAATGAAGAAGACTTACCAAGATGCGGAGCATTGAGGTACGGTGAAGGGGGCGCCAGGGTGTCGTAGGGTGTCCTCTGGAAGGCGTGCGCCGGGTGCCCGGGATGTCCAGGATGGCCTGGGTGCCCGGGATGGCCAGGATGTGCAGGATGACCAGGATGCGAGGGGTGCGGGGGTGCGAGAGGCGGCGGCGGGGGTGCGAACACGTGCGAGGGCGGGCGCAGCAGCCCCTCTTTGGGAGGCCCCACGCCCCCCTTCCCTCCCTCGCCGCTGCCGGACTTCTGCTGGTGGTTGTAGATCTCCCATGCTATGCGCACGTGCATCGCGTTCCACTTGCCCGTCTTCTAAAATTTAAAAAAGTAAAAATGTTAATAATTCATAAAACATATATTGGTTCTCTAGATACTTTATATTATATATTGCATTTCCATGGGAATCAAACCCAAAATGGCAAAATACAAAGTCAAGTGCCTTCACATATGAGCGCTCTTAGTTGTGTTTCTTAGAAACATCTTCAGAAATAGGATAGTTTAAAGACCATAATATGTAGTAGCAAATAGTCAGTTTGAAGGCATTTCAATTTATATTTTGATTAAGTAACATTTAATAACATTAAGCTCGATCATTAATTCAAGCAAAAGCATGGTTATTAAGCAAGGTAAGCGGCTAGGGTTATTACAGGAGAGATGATGTAATAAAGAAAAGTAAATTAACCCAATATTGATGATAAACAGAACTTTTGAATAACATTTGCAATATGAACTACTTAAATAAGTTTTTGGCAATAAACTACGAGTAATAATAATTATCTAATAATTGCAAACCACTTTTGTAAAGTAAATAAATGAAATATTATAGTTCATATTGCATGGCTATTCTCGGTAATTAGTGAAACTAAAAGTGGATCTTGAGTGGATCGTTTGGGACCTACCACTTGTGTCGGCCGAGGAAGCTTGTTTTGTTCTGGTGGCAGCATCGCCTGCTGTGAAGAACCACATACCCACGGGTTAAAAAAAAAACAAGAAAAACAAAAAAGATGGCAGGAAAGAGTACAAAAAATGTTTAATGCATGGATTAAATAATGAGATTAATGAAACAATGTTAAGTACAATACATTCCACGCCTTGTTAAATGAAATTTAATATGTGTGAAAAATCTCCATAATAATAAAATAGCAAAATACAAATAATCAAAACATTTTTTTTTCTGTCAAAGTAAATAATAAATTTAAATCATTGAAGAAGAAGATAACACTAATAAAATCTAAACAAAAATATGAAAAATAGCAAGATATAGAAAAATAAAAAGATAATGCGAGCAACTGGGACTCGAACCTATAACTTTTCATTTTACCGGAACAAACGCCTCTAGCTATTCAGCTGCTGAAATCTCTTATTTAAATGTCATTTTTGTCAATCTCATATTTCAAATTACAGAATTAACAATATTATCTTCGACAATTTTTTTTCTTCATATTATTGGTAGCTACCTTTTTTATTGGTTCAGTTAGTCAATTGGTTTATAACCTAGATGAGTCTCGGATAAATCACCTAGATGGTAGCTGAATTGGTAGAGACGTTTGTCCCGGCAAAACGAGGCGTTCTGGGTTCGAAACCCAGTTGCGACCGTTATGTTTTCATTTTTCTGTGTTCATTCTTTTTCATATTTTTGTTTAGATTGTTATTAGTGTTATCTTCATTAGATTATTATTAGTGTTAGTGTTATCTTCGATGATATTTTACATTGATGGGAATAACCTTTAAAATCTATAAGAATAAAAAGAGAGTTGTTCTAATAAAGAGTGAATAATTTTTAACGTTGACTTCATTAATAATTGCATTTAACAAAGCATGTAGTGTAGATATGTGATGAAATGAGATGAATAAATCAATGTTTATGATTGCAGAATAGTGTAATTGAGAGTTATAATTAGCACACAAATGTTCTTCATTAAATCAGAGGGCAATTACCATCAATACTTTTAATTCAATTTCATCATTTGCAATTATGTATACAAAAGAAGAGGTATTACTAAATTACAACAATGATCTCGTTAGCGTCCTGCATGTAAAGACCGTTCAATAAATAATGAAGATATTCATGTTTGAAATAATTAAAAGCAAATAAAGTAATAATAAGCATCAAGTCTTAAGTTAATAATAATAATAAGTAAGACAATCAATATTAATTATTATTTATAAAACAACAGCAAAGTATAGCTAATAGCGATACAATGTATTGAGGGTAAAGGACTGATTTGAAGGCGTAAATCTAGGAAGCTACAAAATTGAAGACTACAAAAAAAAAGGAAAACAAATACATTGTACAAAATGTATGAGTAAAAGAGTTCTACGAAACACTTATCTACAAAAGAGCAAATTTTAGGATACTTAGCCAAGAATAGGCAAGACCCCTGAGTTTACAGGAATGGGCAGCTCCATGAAAATAAAATTAGACTTGTAAAAAAATTTTGAAACAAGTTGAACACCCTTATGAGATGTGTGGTATCTTTAAGACAAATCAAATTAGGTTTATTATTTAATTAGATTTGTTTTTGACCTCTATTCATTATTATCTGATTTAAATTTCAAAATCATGGAAATGCAATAAAGCAGAATAATTCAAATTCATCGTTAATCTTCTCAATGTGTATTAAACTAAAATGATAATCTTATTGTTAGTGTTTAGTTTGTAACAAATAATCTGACCTTGGGTGTAAAGGTAGGCAGGGCGTTGGGGGGCACGAAGGGGGTGGGGCCTCCCAGACCAGGGTGCAGGAGACCCGGACTGTAGCCCGGGTATCCCAGGCCCAAGCCTTGTCGGTATAGAGAGTCCATCTTTGTTATATCCTTGAACTGGGGACAAAAGGAAATCATCTAAATAAGGAAATCACATGTGATTACAATGTAGGTTTATAGATCTTTCAAAATCCACAAACTAATGAATGGTGTTTTCCATTATAACAATATTAACCTCTTAACATTATTTGAAGGTTAAGTGGAGATTGTCATATGATTTTCAAAAGCTGGATAGAAAAGGATAAAGAAGATATCAAGTTTAAGTCACCATCATTTTTGTAAAACTAAAATTCAAAAATATAAAAGTAATTCTTATATTTTCAGTACATAATTTAATTAATTTATTCCGCCGTTCTAACAGTTAAAATTCGTGTTGCAATAGTCAGCATTGATACCTTCCAAGCAGTAGATCGGGGTTTGATTCTCCGCCATTGCAATTTTTAATTTCTAATATATTTTAAATTAGGTACATTTATTTATTGCAAATCCCCTGATTTTTCACAAGTCTGCACTAGTATTCAATAAAAGGCATTCGGCTGTAACTACTTTACTTTGATATTTTGCCGAGAGATGAATTTCATAAAAATAATGTTATAATAAGTCCAGTGATTTAACTAATAAAAGCATTTAAAATTCTACAAAATTGATAAATAACCATTAATGTAGGGAAAATTTCTGTTAATAAGTTAAGTAAAATTTAAAACACATTTATTAGTAAAGGGGTTGGGGTTTAAAAAACTATAATGTGTGTTCCAATGAATTTTCATAAATATAACTAGAACATTATTTATTATGTTGGGGTGTTTCATGCTCCATCACATTTTTTGATGAACATCATATTGAGGATCAGGGTTATTTAAATATATTTAAGAATGATAGATAAGATTGGAGAGCGTTTTGACAGGTGATTAGCTGTTGAATGTTGGGTGTATTTTGAAAAATCTTACTTGTCAAATATCCACATAAAAAAAAGGAATTGCTTTTTTGCAATTGTTTTCTGTTTACAAGGCAATATATCTTATTATTCATGTATATTACATGATAATATAGTAAGAGGATTTTCCAGAATAACTACACTAAAAAAAAGATTAAAATATCTCCCATTTTGCAAATATTTGTCAAAAAATATAATCACACAAATACAAACTGATTTTATTATTTCTACACCAATCTGAATACATACCCAACATGAAAAAACATAATTCAAAGGAGTTTGCAAATAAATAAAGACCTTTATAAGCATTTGAAAATG
The DNA here is from genome assembly GCA_917563855.2 of Limnephilus lunatus. NCBI lineage: Eukaryota > Metazoa > Arthropoda > Insecta > Trichoptera > Limnephilidae > Limnephilus > Limnephilus lunatus. The sequence goes on from OU830599.1 coordinate 6,812,923, forward strand.
TAAAATTTCGATTTTTAGCCTCTAACAGCTGCAAACAATGATACGCTAAGTCATTAGAAAATGCATTTAAAAATAATCTAGAGTAGCTAGATTAATGAAACCATCAAGAATGATATTGGCGCAAGCGATTCTGACCTTGTCCTGCATACAGTTTCTTTATACATAAGGGTTAAAATAGCATTTAAAAAAAAGGAAAAAAATTTCGGCGGCATTCCGGTAAAGACAGGTTAAAAGTTGAAAAGAACCGAAAATCAGACCAATCATTAAAAAACTTCAAAGTGGTACTGATCTTCGGTTCGTGATTGTGAGATATAATGTGGTGGATTTTGAAACACACCAAGCTATGGGTTAGCATTCAGGAAAGGGAATACATAATGACTACACACTACACACATATACTAATACTATGGATACAAACATATTCAGCGGGAGAACAGACCAGCGGCGGCGGGGGCGGCGCGAACAGCTGCTGGTGGTGGGGGGCCAGGTGCGGGGGCGGCGGGGGCGCCAGGTGCGGGGGCGGGTGGGGCGGGGGCGGGGCGGGCGCGGGCGGCAGCTGGTGCTGGTGCACGTGCGTGTGTTGGTGCTGGTGGTGGTGCATCTCCGTGCGCAGCGCAAACCCGGCAGGGGGTGCCGGACCAGCACCCGCGCCCGACGACGCAAGAAACCGGTTGTCCAGCTCGCGGCGGAGCAGGTCAGCCGATGGACCTGGAAAGTACAACGAATAGATTAGCTTAAAATATTTCCAAATTATCTACTTCAATGTCATGAATTTGACAAAGTTACAAAATTAAAAAGAGAGAGCGTACTTTTTAATTACACTGCGTGAGATACTATCGGTAAATCAGTAGTCTTGAAGTAAAATTAAATTTTTGGCAGATACAGCAGCATTGCTTTCTAGTAATATGGTACATCAAGTATATCTAAAAGCTTCCAAGCTCGTCACACAGAGGACAGTGCTAAGAGCTATCCTAAAAGTCCGCTAGATGGCAGTATGTTTAGTTCGGAGTTTGGGCACCAGGGAGGCCAAGGGCCCGGGTGCAGTCTGCAGGAGCTCATTCAATTCAGATCTCATTTAGCCAGCTTCCAGTTAGGCCGACTATCGTAGTCATCACTTGTACACGCGAAGTATTAAATAAATCCCAGATTAACATAAAAGAACTCTATTCTTATTCTTGCATGTATGACCACAGCGACTTTAATGTCACATAAATCCAACAGATGGGAAGGACTTTTTTAACTAGATTCAAAAAGAATATGCATTGCTACAATAATAATAAAATTGGTTTAAAATTCGCAGCCCATCTCCCACTGGAGCGACTGAGATCAAAATATGGACCGCTTTTATTTTTCTGCGATTGACAGCGGTCCAAAATTGGACCACATTTTTTTTTTTTTAATTTACGATTTTATATATATTTTTTAAATCCTACGAACATGTGATAATCGACAAAAGATAGGCGAATTCATTGGCTTTATAGAACTATAATCAGTTTGTATGTCTTCATATTAAAATTCTGAGGTAAGTTATTTTTAATGTGGGCGGAAAATAGTCAAAATGATCTTACTGATAAAACTGCAATAAAAACGCACTGATATTTTAGACAGATAATGTCTCACTTTTTAATTTCATAAAAAAAAAATTTATAAAAAATTCACAAGTTTCCGAAATTCTTCTAAAATTGTGATCGGAACCTTAGGTTTCATAGAGCTGTACATTTTAATTATTTTGCAGTCAAACTTTATTATAAAACAATTAGGACAAACTACTGTAATCAAAGAGGGGAAAACAAAAAAAAAGTAAGTGGCAAACAATTTTTTTTTTTTTCTAAGAAAATCAGTTTTTACCGAAAATATGAATAGATCATTTTAAACATCATACAAAAAAAATAGGAAAGGGTAAATAAAATTATATAAATAAGTAGAATCAATGTGACTACAGGAGTTTGATAAGTCCTTGAATTCAGAAATAAATAAGATAAATTAAAAGGAATTAAACACAATAACAATAAAAAAATCTTTTTGGAGATATTAATTTTAACATCACACATAAAAAGATCACCAAAATACTATCTATTATAAAATATACTCACTAGATTGGAAGAGTGATTCTGCCGAGAAGGGGTTTGGGTTTGACGGTTGTGATGTCGCAGGCGGGGGCATAGGCGCTGCAAAGAGAGGGGGCGCAGACGTCGGGGGCGCGAAGGGGGCCCTCGAACTCACCACCACAGGGGCCGAGGTCGGGGGAGCCACCACATTCGGAGAACTGAAATCAAATAAGAAACATTTTGTAGTTACAACAGACAATGAATGCAGCCATTTAAAAATTTGGACAGTTACAAGATCAAATATGCACGATTATTAGTCAGTGCAAAGCAATGAAGATAGTGACTACCAATCAGGTTATTCCAGAGACTCCAAAGATGATATTTTTACAATGGTTGTTTACTGTTGGACACTTTTTAATTTCAATTTTGTATGCCTGAGTTTGACATGCCTATATGAAAAAACATACCTTCAGGCTAATTTCAGCTCCAATTTTAGAATAATATTTACTGCAATAGCAGATTGAAATATAAAATTTTAGGGAAAGAATCATCAATCTTGGCTCTACAACCCCTGGTGGGTCTTGGCCTCCTCGAGAGTCTTCCTCCACTCATCTCGGTTTAGGGAAAGAATAGGGTTGTCAAAACAGACAATCTAAAAAAATATAAAATATGATGATAATGTATATCTTACCTAAGTCCCCATTGGTGAGGAGAAGATTTCAGGGATGAGGAAGACACAGGGATGGCAGGAACAGGGGGGACAGTCGAAGGGGGTAAACTGGGAGCTAAACTCGGGGCTAAGCTTGGCCCCAAACTAGGGGCTAGGCTAGGACCCAAACTCGGAGCTAAACTTGGTCCCAAACTGGGAGGTAAACTTGGTCCCAAGCTGGGAGGTAAACTGGGTGCTAAACTAGACGTAAGGGAAGAGGGGACCAGGCTGGGGGCCAGGCTGGGGGCCAGGCTGGGTGCCAGGCTGGGGGCCAAGCTAGGAGCCAGGCTGGGGGCCATGGAAGAAGGAATTGTGGGAGGTAACGAGGGGGGAAGTGGCGAAGGTCCTCCGGCCGTCGAAACGGGAGTAGTAACACTTGCTCTTGACATGCTGCTCACGTTGCTCCTGGAAATTACACAAAAAATAATATTTTACTTTGCAATTAATACAATGCATTTATCGAGTGAGTGAGCGAAAACATGAGTTGCAAACACGCTCTAGAAATATTGGAATCTGAGATATTTGTGAAAAACTGTTTGGAACTACTTGAATATGAAAGAATTTACATTTTATGCCAAATATCTACACTATTCTTTTGATATTTAGCGAAAAACACTGATATTATAAATATTTTCTTTTAATAAATTTCAAACACTTTTCGGAATGTATCAAAAGCATCAAAAATTTTGAGAGCTGGTTTTGGAAACCCATGACTAAGTATGGGATGAATACCACCTCTTAAACCTTCCTTGCCAAGGCAGATTTTGGTATAATATACCATACTGGCCCAGTTGGGCTGGAACAAGCCATATTGAAGTGGACGATAAGACTAATTTGATGAGCGGTGGATAATAGAGAAGCAATTAGTTTCTTAGAACAGGCACTGCCTAGTTAGACTGGGCCATAATGTATTCACACCTGTATTGCAGCATATCCTCGACATACATATCCATTTACACATTATTCGGCTTAATACAGTAACTGTGTAATTTTCTACGTTAAAATGTACAATAAATAAAAAAAATAGCTTACCCATAACTGTCTCTCTCCCTGGTGGGGCTATGCCCTCTCGGGGAATGGGCTGCTGGGGGAGGGGCCGGGGCTCCACTCGGAGTCTGCGCCCTCACAGTCTTTGGTGCCACGAGAGGTGAAGTTAAACTCGATCTCTGCTGAAATGAAAGACAAACTTTTTAGTAAAAAAAAAAAACATAAATGCTCGAGTTGAAATATTTCCAAGAACATGTTAATTAGTTGGTTGCAGATCGAAATAATATATAATTCAGTTGAAGAAAGACAATTTGTAAACTCACCGTGGTATCCGTGTTCCTGGGTGAAGCTGCACTCGGAGAGGCTGCAGCCGGCACATAGGGGGAGTGGTGCATAGCGGGGGCGTAGGGCGCGTACAACGGGGGATAGCCGGGAGGGTAGGCTGCAGGGGGCGCCGGTCCATGGGGCGCATGCCCCGGCGCCGTACCCACTGCGGGGCTGCCAGCTCTCCCCTCCGCTCCGGTGGGGGCGCCTGCACCCTGACCCGCGGCTGATCCCACGGGCAGAGCGGCCGCCGGGGGAGCCAGCCCCGTGTGGTTGGACATCGGCGGGTGCGGCCCGTGGCTGGACACCGGGTACTGGCTGTGGTTGGACATGCTGGATGGATGCTGGTTGTGTCCGGGCACCCCCGGATGCGGCGCGTGGCTCGGATGCTGCGGATGCGAGGGTGCCGATGGTGGGTGCGGGTGCTGAATGTGGTTCGGCAGGCCAGGCGGGTGTTGGCCGTGCAGCGAGGGGTGTTGTCCGTGGTTGGGTAACGACACGTGTTGCCCGTGATTCTGCATGGCCGGGTGCTGATTGTGGTTTTGAGGATTAAGCGGATGCTGACCGTGAGGAGGAAGACTCGAGGGATGTGAAGGATGATTTTGAAAGCTCTGCGGATGAGGACTGTGATTTTGCATATTTGAAGGGTGGGAGGTATGATTCTGTGGATTGTGAGGATGGGTGTGGTTTTGAACACTCGGGGGATGTGAGCTGGGCGGGTGGGGCGGGTGGGGCGAGTGGTGCGGGTGATGGGGTACCATATGGGGAGCCACCTGCGTGGGCGGCAAAGGCCCCTTGTGGTGCGTCATGTGGTTGGGATGCCGGTAGTCGTGGTGCGCGGGGGGCATGGGAGGCATGAGGTGATGGGGAGGATAGCCAGGAGGGTGGTACCCGCCGAGGGCGGGATGGCCCAGAGGCGGCCCCGTGTCCATGGGACTCCCGTTATTACTATTATTACTATTGTTAACATTATTATTACTACTTATTGGTTTACTAGTCTGAAGAGGTGGTAATTTAGTGACGGGGGGAGTGTTTTGAGTTTTGGCGGAAGCCGGCCTGGGCTGCGGCAGATGGTTGAGAGGCACGTGGTTGGAGAGCGGCGTTATGTGCGTTGTCACCGGACCATTTGACACCTGGAACAACAGACAAATAATTTTATCAACTATTCACATTTAATTGAATTATGACGCACTAGTAAATAATTCTTTACATAACATAACAATAAACATCACGTAATCCACCATTCGAAATATCCACATTAACATCGAAATGTCACACAACCACTCAGATCTAAATTATTCGGTGATTCATTGATACTAATAATTTACGGCTGTCATAATAATAAACATAAGTAAGGTCTTTGCGCGGCCGTGACTAAAGTAATAGCGGCACTTTTATCGTTAATCATAATGCGGGCATAAAATAGGAAAACAATCAAATAAATCCAGATTTTACGAGTTAACGGAGGAAAAACGAGAAAACGAAGCCGATAAGAGCACTCTAACATAGTTGCAACACATAAGATTCTGTTACAACGCGTAAATAAATTAATAATTCTTTTAAGCTTTTATAATTAAAATAATAAAGATAGGAAAATGATCACACTGATCACATGTCAAACACGCCCCAGGCCGCCATAATCCGTAAGGTAAACAAGACTAGAGCTCTAAATGTTTCAGTGGAATTTACGTGGGTGACTTCTGTTTGCATTTACAAGGAGCTGACACTATTATGACACTCGTAAATCCATCGCGTCAAATTAAATATTATTATCTCATTACTTGGCCAAGCAAACAACCAAGCAAGAAACCAACAACCGCCTCTTGAAGAGTCTAATGAATAATATTATAATATCACGACATACCTCAAGGCTGAATTCATTAGCGGTTCAAATGAATGTAAGGCGATAGCATTACGCCATTTTCATTAATTGAAACCGGAGGCCCATCGACCTGCATGATAACACAATCTGCCTACTCCTACTCAATCAAAAGTAATCATAATTAATTATATATCGCAATTCATAATTATTATAGTAAGAGCCAAACTTAAATGGAGACCTGACTTGATACAGAAATCGTCGCAGGAGTTTAAGGTCCGAAAAGCGACTTGCCTCCCCGCCCACGCCTTTCTCTGTAGCACGTATGTTTTACGCATTTTTCTCTTTCGCTTACGGTTACGGTTGTACTTTGGAATAATAGTAAATAACAGGAGAAATGTAGGAAATGTGGTGAATATGGAGAAATATCACTTGAAGTGAAATGACACAAAACTGCGCTATACAAATATTACGTTATTTATTATTATTAATAGCTTGTTCGCATTGGGAGAGTAGTTTAGTCGAGTAACTTGCTACTGGGCTGCCACGCAACAAAGTACATAAATACGCTAATTAAGGAAACACTAACCATATTGAGGAAACAGAAGACCGGGAATCAATACCCAAAGATAACCCGCTAATGTAATGTAAAGTAATGGGTAACTGTCAAGGGAATTACCTGAAATATGCGAGAAAGCACAATAGCCCAAGTGCAAATCATCAGAATAAAACCAGAATGTTTACCAATATGCGTAGATTTTAGCAATACTCATTTTTGGCCATCGATATTTTGAATCGTTTATTTCTTCCACCGTTTTTACTATCTGCCTACCCCCATTGAAAGGGTGAGTGTTGAAAGTGTCGGAATGTATTTCATACTAACAATGGCAACGGTTTACGAATGATCTTGTTAAAAGCTCCATTTTGGGGCTCGTCCGTCAAGGTAACGCACCTCAAATACGAGCGCGATTATTAAAAAAAAGTATTATTTTTAATTGGTAAACTAATGTTTAAGACAAGATTTTTATGCATAGCACAAAGGGTAAGAATTATTATAAGCAATAATTAATAGCCTGAAACACTCATCAACATTGAAAAAATCTACCGAGAAAAGATAAATGCCGCCGACGGGACTTGAACCCACGTTCTTCTGATATCCGGTCAACTGCTCTACCAACTGAGCTACGTCGGCTTATCTCCCTTGATGAGTGTTTCAGGCTAATAATTATTGCTTATAATAAAAAAAGTATTAAATTTTAATTATGTTTACGTGATAAATATTTTAAATTTTAATACCGCGACAAAAGGCGAACAATGGGAGAGCCTGTCCTGAAAGGTGGCAGCTATAATTCAATGCAACCGATGATGGATAAAATAACAGTTTAGATGTTTATCAAGTTTATACTGATTGAATAAACGAGACCTGTAAAATATATGGAAAGAAATAGTGTATTGTGGACACGAGTTGGTATGTATCAAGAACAAGTAGTGTCTTCGGACGAATCGCAATGTTTAGTCAGTTTGGAACACTGTGTGCTCTACCAATACTTCAACAAAAGGTGCTCTAAAGAACTAGCTTCATTGATCCCTTTGGCCCTGGTGTAACGTAAGTAGTTTTTGTGTTAAACGGCTAGTTATTAACGAATTTTAATGCGGTTTTCACCAATAGATAGAGTAATTCATGGGGAAGGTTTAGGTATATAATTTGTCAAGGTTTTATGTAAATTGGTTGAAATATAATATATAAAAGATAATATCTGTATGTGGTGGACGAGCGGACGTGCATGCGCGGATGGTGCGGATTTGATTTGTATGCAAATTAACAGATGACGGTGTGAGTTAATTTATCACTTGGTTATAAAGGTTGGGTAACCATCCAGTAGATGGCGTTGTGTTTCGTTAGCTACAGCAACGCGTGTCCGGGTCAGCTAGTCACAAAGAAAAAACAGAGTGTGCAATTCACACGCGGTAGAAGTGAGATCTTCATAAAACTAAAGTAGACAAGCGTGGGGAGGCTACGAAGCACCGCACAAAGAGGAGATCGATTATACTATCTCATTCTCTAGCAGGATAAATCCTATAGATGTATGTGTTGTCTCTTTTTAGTGTCGCTATTTTCGTTTCATCGAAGTTCAAATCATAACGGTGTTTTTGCTAAGAAGTTTTCACTTCACCAACATAGGCCATAAGCAAGGAATCCATCTGAATGTAAATACCGACTCGTGTACAGTAGTTGTACATTCCGAGAATAGGTGGCTCACTACTCACTACTTTTCAGGGCTTACCGACTTGAAAACGTAACGAGGAAAAAATGTCCGCGTTGCACGGACGGGCGACAGTAAAACCCTGTCCTCTCCTGGAGAATTTATCGCCAGTGATAAATTTAATACTTCAGTAAATACTGCGAGAGCCCGTGCTCATATAAATCAGGCTCCGCCGACGGATTTCAATAGTCATTACATTAGCAATGCCATTTTGATTTGCATTCAAATATACTCGTATACTTTTGTACATCTTCATTTCGTATTTAAGACCCGGCATTCTGAATTTCTTCTGATTTATAACATATTTTCCTTGAACACTCTCAGCCTTACTTATAAAAAAATACTTCACTTCGTAAAAAGACTGTACATTTAATTTTTTAGAAAGTTACTAATAAAAAAATGCCATTATCATGTTGGCAACATTGAACTTCGGTTGATCTGCGTATGCGCAGATCCACCGTGTTTTTTTTTATCAATTAAATAAAATATTAACGATGTTTTTACGTTGTTAAAAAATATATGTTATAAATAAAATAAAACTATATGTTGCAGATAATATCTATACATACATTTGGAAACGGTAAACATATAAAAATCCCTCGAAAGAAAAAATCGCAAAGTATGCTCCGAACATTAATTTTTTTTAATTTTTTTATTTTTTTTTTATTTAATATAAAACATGGGTTACATTTTAATTATACATATTTTACAAAATATCATATTCAAGGTCATGATTGGTCATGTATACCTTATCAGAAAAGAGGAGCTCTTGTGCCTGATAAGGGAGCCACAGTTCTTACTTAGGTTACATTTTATAATATATTTTGTATAAAATATTTATTTTTTAATGTAAGTTTTTTTGAAAAATTGTTTAATTTTATTTATTTGTTCTGATTGGTTCAAAATACAGCGCAATTCAGAAGGAAGATTATTGTAGTTTTTTATAGCTTGGTAAATATAATGGTTGTGCATTTGTGTTGTTTTAAAATTTGGTGTAATAAATTGATTTCCATTTCTCATTAATGTGTAAAATTCTTCATATTCTTCAAAATCACATTTTTTTCTGTAATTTAACTTGTAACGGGTTAGAAAAAAATCACATTTTTTTCTGTTATTTAACTTGTAACGGGTTAGAAAAAATCACAACGTTTCTTTAAATGCTACTTAAGACATTCGCCGAGAGATTTTAGCTCTATTTTAATATTATCACGCTCCCTCTAATATTCGTATTTACATATCTCCATTTCATTTCAAACCACCTTCTTCCTCGTTTTGAACATTTACTATGGAGTCTGAACGCTTTGAGGCTGTAAGTAATTTAACACTACGATAAATAATCAATCAGATTTGGTCAAAAAGTAGTAGCGGGTAGGTACATAAATTAAACCGTAGAGCGATTAACGGCGTAATAATAACTGCATTAAACAACATTCATGTTTTAATCTGACGATAAACATATTTTTATAAAGTCAAAAAATTATGTTTGTTAGATTTATCAATAGCGCATTCGTACGATTATGTTCACAATTAAATTTCCGGGAGTACAGATATTAATCATGGCAAGAGATTAGCGAAATGTATAAATATTACTAAGGTTTTACGCCCGTAAATGATTTGAATGATTTATGCCCGTATAAACAGACAAAAATTCATTGTGGATAAGTGTATACGCGTTTTGTCTAGTTAGAACTAGTTTTCACTGATATTCATTTTTGAACAGCAGTTAATTCTAGTTGTAACAAAGGCCATTTAGTGAAAACTAGTTTATACTAGAGAAAACGCGTTGTAACTAAGAACGGGTTTTAACTGAAGGAAATTGTAGGAGGCAAGAACTCCTTCCCCTCCCCAAAAAGATCCTCTACACAGCATTCTAAAAGATGACACAGGTTGAGGAAAATTATTTTCCTCGGGACCTCCTGTGTGGGGTTAATGTAAAAAATATACATAGCGAATTTTTAATTACACGGCAAGAAAAAATAATAGAGAATGACAGTATAGTGATGGGGACGAAAACCAAATATATTATTTTTGGTAGATTCTATAATCGTTGGTCTGAAAATTATTGATTTAGCAAAGGCCAATCTTGTATACTCTGTAAGGTGATTATTTTGATAATAAATAAAACCGTAAGTATAATAATGTTGCCAAGCTTTAGAGTTATTTATGTTGGCAATAAAATAGCCGTTATCAGAAAACATCTAGGCACAGGTTTATTGCTCGAGTCTTCAATAAGACAAGGATTTCAGAAGAATTAAAACGGGTAATAATAATAATAAATCCACTATCACGTAAGGAGAAAACCACAATTTTTAATTTATTGAGGTTTTTTTATAAACTGATATTAATATTATCAAATGTAATGCTATCAAATTGGAAGTAATCGTGAAAATTGCGGTATTTTATATAAGATACGGAAATAAATATTGGTGTAAATACTTTATTTAAAGCAGGCATGCCCAACCTGCGAACCAATTGAAGATTTTTTGCGGCCCAAAATGAAGTTTTCAGCTTTCTATGTTTTATATTTTGGTATTTACATAAAAATAAAGAAAGAGTTGTTCTCGTAAATTTACCACATTTATATTATATTTTGTGAAATCAGAACTTTCTTATTATTAGGATAGGGGTTTTTATTTTGCTTGAAAAGTGACAGGCGTATGGTCGGCAATCGATCAATTCTGACCGGTGTATTTTTCTCCACATTTCTCGGAAGATCGAATGCAAATGACCTGATTTTAATAAGTGGTGGGTGAATGCAAAGGACACACATAGGCGCATGTGTAGTCAGTTTATGCCTTTTAGCATTGAAGTTCGCGGTTTCACAATAATAGCATTTTTAGACATCGAATTACCGGTAAAAATTAACGCCATTAAGGGGGGAGTCCACTGTGCGTGGGCGGTAAAAGTGTGTATTTTTGGTAATTATTTTCAAGCAAACGATGAATGGATTTTTTTAATTAAAACTCAGTCCATTATACGTATACATATTTGTATACAATTTTTTGTATACAGTATTTTGCCGCTTTCAACAGGACACTTGTCTTTCGGTGGCTGGCAGCGACTAAGCCATACGGTTCATCAGAAAAATAAAATAAAAATATATTTAGAAACTAGACATATAGGTTTATGGTACCACGTAGGGTAATTTTGGTATCTAGAAAGAAAAAGAAATGGCGGACCAACGAATTTTATTTTCGATTATTTTGGAAAATTTTCATCGTATAAAATGATTATATAAAATTTTCATAGAGACTGAATTCTTGAACAGTTAAAGACTTGGTGTACGTAAATTTATTTATTTATTTATTGTTTGAAAATATTACATAATACAATATAGTGAACTTAAAATGTCCAACTAGGCAATTGCCCGTTTTAGGACATTCCAGTATGATAATGTTTTTACATGTAAATTATAGTAAATTATAGTGTTGACTATTCTGTTGGTAAAATAATACATATGTATATTCATATTCTAGAATACTTTCAGTTATACCATGACATTTTTTACTATTGTTTAGCTGACATAATAAACTAAAGAAATATTAATAGATAAAACAAGAAAAATGAATTTGAAAATGAAAATGAATGAAGAAATTCTGTTGGTAAAATAATACATATATGTATATATTCATAATCTAGTATACTTTCAGTTATATCACGACATTTTTTTGCTATTGTTTAGCTGACATAAGGGGTCTCCACACGGTGCTGCCGCAGTAACAACTGCCGAAGAACTGACTAAAAATCGTATAGTCTGTAGTCAAAAGCGCCAGCCGTATTCTTATTGTAATAACAATACGGCTGGCGCTTTTGACTACAGTCAACTAAAGTTCTGCGGCAGTTGGTGCTGCGGCAGCACCGTGTGGAGACCCCTATAATAAACTAAAGAGAAGTTAATAGATAAAACAAGAAAATGAAAAATAAAAATGAAAGTAAAGAAGGAACTTTTCCTTTAAGGAAAAATATCACGAAGAATTGAGCAATTTTCGAAGTTACTAAATTGGATGCATAGTTTTTTTAATATGCTTTCAACCAGGTACCAGGAGAGAAAAAGGAGTGTAAGGATAATATATGACGCGAATGTGAATGGTAGAAGAAGCCGGGGATGCCCGAGAAAGACATGGCACGACCAAGTGAATCAGATACTTGAGTCGGGCCATGTCAAGAATCAAAATAATAGAAGACCATGTATGAGACGATATATGAATGTGAACGAGGCAAGGAGTGTGTGCCAAGAGCGTTGAAGTTGTTTGGCGGTCCTTCCTCTCTGCCTACCCCTGCGGGGAAACGGCGTGATGGTTAGTTAGTTAGTTAGTCAACCAGGTTGAAAAAAGTCGTTTCGAGAAAAACGCATTCAAAGTTTTGCTGAAGGATAATTCAACATACTGTCAATTTTATGAATTTATTTAAAACATTTGGTGAGAGCATTCTTAACAAATGCATCTTTCAGAAAATGATTTTTTTTTTTTGTCACAATGGCCTCCCCCCCTTAATGGACGGATCTAACTTCGGGTTGGGCACCCCTGATTTAAAGCATAAAATCCATTTAAAATATAAAATATGAAACATTGTGATTGTGTTTTGTGTCGAATGTTACGGGCGATAACGAAATTACAACACTTCGACAAAATGCCGCTAGCAATAATAATTGCTTTAAAATATACGAAAAATAAACATAAATATGTAAATCACTAAAGATCGTAATTCAATAAACACTTAATTGAATCAATAATCCTAATAAAAAGTAAGCTTTTTTAAATAATAAAAACAGGCGGTTTAGTGTAGTCATAAAATTGACGGAATTAAATAGCCATAAATGTTTAATGAATTGTAACCAGAATGCAGCCGGTAATGGGGACCTAGGAGCTCCCATAGGTAGTCAGGCAGCCAGCCGTCACATTATAATAACATGGCTTTAGCATTTCAAAATAATTATGCTAATGAAGTGTAATAAAATAAGAATAACAAAGCACAATACAATCTACGGCCGGGTTTTTAAACCTTTTTCTCTGGATAATTTTATTTTTTTTTGTAACAATAGCTCCCTCCACACAGGAGGCCCCGAGAAAAATAATTTCCATCAGGGCCTATATCATCTTAGGGGATGCTGTGTGGAGGGTTAAGGAGAGGAATAAGAGGAAGTCCTGTGAAGGAAAAGGGTATGAGGGGTGGATGGGAATCGGGGGGTCAGTGTGTCCAGGACGTATGAATCTATCCCTTGGTGCAAGGCGATGGGTCGAGAGATTCTGGCTGGAGAGGTCAAAAGACCTCCTCAACCAGTCTCTCTCGATCCGGTCCGCGGCTCAGCTGGTGGGCAGACACATCGGCCGCCAACACCTTGACAAACCTCACCCCATAATCTGGGAACCCCTGCTAAGTCACCAAACGTAGCAAAACACTTGAGATGACCTATGCCAGAGGTCGGATCTGCCGGATCTACCCTGATGATGGACACTGCAACGCTGTCCGAAACGTTGGCTAAAGAAGGAGGTAGCGCAACACGCCATAACACCCCAAAAACAAATAACGAAAATATTTTTGGCCATGAAAATCTAAAAATCTATGGCTGAGGTGTTCGTTATCGAATATATTGTACCTGGGGCGGCGGTACCCATACCCGCCTTTCAAAATTCATTCGCCTTCATAATGTATATGCCTTAATAAGTGATATTTGCATTTTAATGTACATGATAAGGTCTGTAAATGAGCAAAAGCAATGAGCCAAAAAAATTATATTCATTTAATGGCGAAAAAACTAATTAGCTTGTGATCAAAGATAAAACAAAGGAAATAATCGTTTGCGATTGCCGTAGAAAACTGATGCTATATCAGAAGCGGGTAAATTTTTTGAATAATATTCCTCACTTGACGCCCTTCAACCACTGGTTATGAGCCCGTAATTGACAGACGGACATTAATTATTATTATTATTAATAAGCCTCTGGTTAACTACTATAATTTGTATTAGAATGATTCTGTACATAGAATACATCGGTAATAATGAAAAACATTTAATTTAAATGCTTGTATACTTTACATCATAAACAATGAGGGCTTTCGACACCAGAATCTCAAATATTTCAATTTGAAATAACATAACATTATTTAATTTCTAGATGCAGTAAAACTATACCTATCACCTATTAATATTTGTAAATATTAAAATTTAGAATGCAAACATAAAAAAAATGTAAAATGACTCACGTGATGTTTTAATGTGAAAACGTTACTAAAATCACGGATTATGTAAAAAGTCATACCTATTCTATCTTATAAATGTATAATAAACAATTTAGTCACCTCACTTTTTTATCATTTCATACAAAAATATTTAATAAAAAAATAACAATGTTTAACGGCGTGTCCGTAGGTGTATTGGCGGGTAAAATCTGTGTCGGTTATGAATAAAAATGTAATAAAACTATACCTATATTTTGGCCATCTTGAAAGATTCTAGAAAGTCAGCAGATTTAGGAAAAATATATTTGAAACGTGCAATAGGGGCAGAGGAGAAGGAAATTAATCCCATGAATGAAAATCAAAATAAAATTGTTGTAAATAAATTCCTTAGCATTTTCATGTCATCTTTGGTATGGGAAAAAAATAGTACCTGCCCTTTTAAAGACGTAGTCATAAAGTCAAAAACCTTTCACATTCACCTTCACTGCCCGCGACTTTGTAAATAACTAAGTGTGGAAAAATGTAAGCAAATTCTTATTTATAAGCTTTTGTAAAGGTCCCAATCATGAAAACTCTTTAGTCCTAAAGAGTCCTAAATTTTCAAGTCTTTCAAAATTAACATTAACTCAACTTTGGCATTGGCATTAATCTTCTTATAAATGTAATATGAATAGTTATGGGGGAAGCAAATGTAAAATCACACAATGTCCGGTGTTTTAAATATAAAGTCCTCCGCGTGCAAAGCCGTATCTTCTCCAAGCATAAACTTTATAATTAAAGTGCGTTTATCAGAACTGACCTGCCATATAAAAGTATGTTTCTGTATCTTTTTGTAATTCATAATAAATTGTACAGGGTCCTTGAGGTATTTTTTTTCACAAAAACGGCGTTCTACAGATTATCCTTTTATTATAACAATAATACCGCTGTACAGAAACACGCTGTGAAATTCGTTCCTGTTTAAAATTAAACAAGTAAATATTCTAAACGTATTTTAACAAAGAATAGTGCGCTAATAGATACGGAATTGCAATAAAAGTGTAGTAAAGAAGTGTCAAGCTGTACCAGAACATCTTGTAATAACCTAAATACGATTTAAAAAAAAAACGAGTTTGCTTTCAAAGCAATTGATAAACAGCGATCACTTGGTACCGTACTCTGTGCTCGACCTACTCGCAAGTGTTGAACTCAGCTGTGTGTGTGTACGTGACTGTCAGTTCTCCACCCACCAACACCGTCCGCGCAGGGACGCTAAACCTTTTGTCGCTCTATATTTCGAAGCAGTACCATGGACTCTTGTGACACCTTCTCTTTCATCTCTGCGGCAAACAATATTATAAATTCCTTACAAAATACTATAATGGACCCAAGCAATAAGTTTACAAAAGAGCAAATGGGGAAATTATCACCAAAACTCACAGAACTGCTAGGGAATATAAGCCTTGTTGCTACCAAGATGGGATTGCTAGAGAATAACCAGCCTGCAAATACTGATATAAAAAAACAAAAAAACATTAAAAACAAGTATAGTATCCTAATCACTCCAAAAAATAAAGATACATCAACTGAACTTCAAAAAAAAATTCAAAGGCACTTTAAAACCAGCCAATTAGGAATATGCATAGAAGGCATAAAAAAAATCTCCCAAAATAGAATTATAATCGATTGTGTTAAAAAAGAAGATGCTAAAAAACTACAAACTTTAATTTCTAATGATCTTAATGATATTGATTGCAAAGAATTAACAAAAAAAAAACCAACAATGATATTCAAGGGAATTTTCAACGACTATATCAAAGAAGAATTCACTGACGATATCTTAGACAAAAATGAGGACATCAAAATTGTAACGCAAAAAACAGAAAAAAATTCTATATTTAACATAAAAGCAATAATTAAAAACAAATACAATGACACCGCTAACTATATAGTAGAAGTAGATAGCACAACCAGGAAGATCCTGTTAAATAAAGAAAAAATAAACATTGGCTACCAGCGAGTTACGGTTGACGACGCCACCCCAGTGGTACAATGCTACTACTGTCTACGCTACGGACATACATCAAGAAATTGCAACCAGAAAGAGAAAAACAACTTGCCTGTCTGCTCGCACTGTGGAGCTGCACACCACTACAAAGAATGTCCAGCTACAACAAATCAACCGAAGTGTGCAAACTGCACTTTTCAAAATGACAGATTTCAACTGTCATTTCCTACTAATCATAATGCGACTGATAAAACCAACTGTATATATTATAAAAAAATGCTGGCATTCGCACAACAGAAAATTGAATACTAATTTGGATTCAAGGTATAGTTTTCATAGTGACTCATGTTTATTATTGTCAATATATTATGTATGTACTTGCACAATCAAAAATCTAATAGCTAACAAAATTAGTAATGCTATGACATATGCTTTAAAAAAACATGTTGTTTCTTATCAATCTGCATTTTATAAAACAAGTATACTTACTATTAAAACTGAAAATCCTAAGATATATTCAAAAATTATACTAAAATTGTTTTTTGAAATGTCCATAATCAAACTAACTGTCAAAATTACAAAAAAATATTTGATCTTACGCAGCAAAATTTGGAATATTGTTATAAATTTTAAAGATCTCTTTAAAAATATCTCATGTCTGTTCTCAACGTCTTACATTTACGTATATATTTCGAAATATCCACAAGATATAAAAAATAATAATTCTATAGTCTACACATTAAAAAAACGTCATATTTTTCATCATTCTACGTACTATAAAATCAGTATATATATATTTAAAACTAAAAAAATTAAATCATTTTATATATTGATGATAAAAAACCTGAATATTTTCTTCATGATAAAACATTTCTACTACATACTACATTATTATGTTTCTTTTTCCATTACATTACGTCTACATTCAACATTTCTATATTTCTACCAGAAAATAGATAATACAATACCAATACACAGTTGTGTTTACCGAAGGCTAGTAAATTATAGACTACTAAAGTCTAATTATAGATATATTACTTCAAAATTATTATTATATACATTACTAACCCATGTATCACGCTGCCAATATTCTATATGCAATAAATCTCTACAGTATATGTTCACTTGTACTATTGATATATGTATGTATGTACTATGTTCTATTCTACTCAAGCAAGAATATTGCAGAACAAATTATGATGGTTTTACTGCTATTAATACCTATTGTACAAATTTTAAATTTTAACACATGCAATGAATAATATTAACTTAAACGAAATCGATAAAAACCTAAACATAGAAGAATATGTATGTGAAACAGCAATAGAATGCAGTAAAATATATAAAAATATAAAAAATCGATTAACAATCTTACACCTAAATATAAGAAGTGTAAATAAAAACATGGATGAATTTCTTGTATCACTAAATACACTCTGTTCACAACCAGATTTTATAATATTATCCGAAGCCCATATACATTCGAACATAAACATACCAATTATTCCCAACTACAAGCAATATGTTACAAATTATCAGATTAATAAAAATAGTGGAATTGTAGTATATACTATTGACAAATTTACCGATATCAACGTTATCGAAATACCCATATGTAACGTAAACTGTCTGTCAATCAATTTTAATGTAAACAATAGGCCCTTTAATATAATCGCTATGTATCGCACACACAGTTCAAATGTACAACTATTTATAGAAGAGTTAAAAAAAATTCTCTGTAATAAGAATACTTTAAATTGTATATTAATAGGTGACATGAATATTAATATTGGCCCAAATAATCACTGTAAAAATAAAATTGAATATATAAACACTATGAATGAAATGAATTTTATGTCATGTATAAATAAGTTCACAAGAGAAATTGCAAAACAAGCACCATCGTGCCTAGATCATATTTGGACCAATATTAAAAACACAGATAAAATTAAATCTATCATATGGAAAAACGATATAACAGATCATCATACGAATATATTTGTTTATGATCTATGTAAAAACTCAGAAATTTATGATCCTGGAAAAAATATTAAAATCATTTCTAAACTGAACTATCATAAATTAAATAATAAATTACGCAATGAATCATGGACATCAATATTAAATTGCCAAAACCCTGATATATGTGCAAATTATTTTGAAGAAACATTAACTACTAATATCGCTGACTGTACCACCTATATTAATCTCCAAACTAATGCTAAATTAAGGAAAATTAAACCATGGATTACGCAGGGTCTAATCATATCCATCCGGAAAAAGGAAAAACTCTTCATTCAAACAAAAAAAAAACCAAACAATAATCACATTAAAACTGAATATAAAATATTTCGAAATAAACTCACAAAAATTATTAAAGATACGAAAGAAAAATATTACAAAGAAAAAATAACCCTTACAAAGGAAAACACTAAAAAAACATGGAACACCATAAACGAAATTATGAATAAAAATAATAAAAATAAATCAATTATAAATCTTATAAACAACAATGGAAGCACATTAAATGCTATCCACGAATCAAAGAAGTGTGCAAATATTTTCAATAATTTTTTCGTAAACGTCGGACAAAAACTTGCTTACAAAATTGATCAAAATTATCAACCAGATGATATACATGAAGATAAACTAAGTGAAAACAATCTATCAGTTTTTAAATCGATTACGGAGGAAACTATTGAAAACATAATAAAATCACTAAAAAATGGTGCTGCACCTGGATATGATGGTGTAACTACAGAAATCCTAAAAAAATGTTCTAACTCACTAACTAAACCAATTACTCATATAATTAATGTAAGCATTGAAAATGGAATATTCCCATCAAATTACAAAAAAGCCATTGTAACACCTGTGTATAAATCCGGAGATTCGAAAGAAATAAACAATTACCGCCCAATATCGTTAATATCCAATGTAGCTAAAATATACGAAAGAGTAATAAAGAAACAAATTGTAGATTATGTGGAAAATAAAAAATGTATTAATCCTAGTCAATATGGTTTTAGAGAAAAAATGAGCACACAAGACGCAATAGCGGAATTAACTAGAGTTATTTATAAAGCATTGGATAAAGGGAAAAAATGCTTAAGTATATTCATTGACCTCCGTAAAGCTTTTGACAGTGTTTCACACTCAAAATTAATCAACAAACTAAATAATATAGGAATAACCGACAAAGCAAAATCGTGGATAAATAGTTATTTATATCAAAGAACACAGCAAGTGAAAATAAATAACGAGTTAAGTGATATAGAAAAAATTAATTTTGGAATCCCACAAGGAACTGTACTGGGCCCAATACTATTTCTATTATATGTAAATGAACTTTTTGAACTCCCAATCGTCGGAAAGATTATATCTTATGCGGATGATACAGTATTAACAATTGAAGAAAACTCTTGGAAAGAAGCCGAAATATCGGCAAATAATGCAATAAATATCATTAAACAATGGTTTGACAAAAACTTACTTTCTTTAAATGTTGAAAAAACTCATTTTCTACCTCTGAGCCTAACAGAACATATTTCAAATATAAATGTAAACATTAAAGTTCACGACAGAAACTGTCTACTTAAAATCACACCCTGTAACTCAAATTGTATACATATTAGCAGTAAAGAACAAATAAAATATCTTGGAATAATTATCGACAATAACATTAAATGGAAAAATCAAATAAACTCCACAATAGACAGAATGAGAAAACTAATATATATATTTTTCAGACTTAGAAATACTATCACATTAAATATATTAAAAGAAATTTACTTTGCACTTGCGCACTCGGTATTACAATATGGAATCATAGCTTGGGGGGGTGCATATAAATCATCCCTTCTCCCACTCGAAACAATTCAAAAAATTCTTATAAAAATTATCCTAAAAAAACCGTATTACTACCCAACAATAAACGTATTCCAAGAATTCCCTGTTCCCCCACTTACAAAAATTTACGAAAAAATAGCACTACTTCAGCTACACAAAGATATATTTAAAAAAAATATTACCCCTCTGCTAAATATTAGCATAAGGAATACTTCTATTGGTGGACTAACTATACCACCCATACGAACCACAACAGCACAGAATCACTATGTATATAAAGGAATAAAATTATTTAATCAATTACCCGCCGATATGCGAACAGAAAAAATTACGACAAATATAAAAAAAAAATTAAATCATATTTTGGTAGTCCCACCATATAATTTTAACTTTTATTATATATGTTTTTGACTGTTTGTTATTCCAAAGGTTTTATGTACATCCTATATATATTTTGTTTAATTACCCTTATAATCTTATATGTTATTAAGTCTAAATCTATTCATAAGTTAAGTTCTTAATGTTTGTTACATCCTATTTATTCCATCAAGTTTGTACATCCTATATATATTTTGTTTAATTACCCTTATAATCTTATATGTTATTAAGTCTAAATCTATTCATAAGTTAAGTTCTTAAGTTTGTTATAAGGTTTTGAAAAAAAAAAAAAGAAAGTTATTATCAAGTTGTCCTCTCCTAAACACAAGCAATAGCTTTACTAGGAGAGTATATAAAATATGTAATATTGTATTAAAATAAACTTATTGTAAAAAATTTACTCAATAAAAAAAAAAAAAAAAAATAAAAAAAATAAAATAAAAATAAAAATTATACATTTTTTGTAAAATATTAAAATAGATGTAAAAAATGATCATTATCGCATTATGCAAGCGCACTTTTCTAATATAATATGATGAAATCAAATAAATACATCTACAGATCATAAGATAAGGCTTTTGTTTATTAATTGATAGCATGAATAATGACAACCCTGCGTTACCAACCATAATTTAAATGTAAATAATATAATAACTCGTTTGTAATAAGATGAATTCTCAAGTGATGAATACACTGTTTAATTAATGAGAATTATTATAATTGACATTCAAGGAATGCATAAGATAAACCCCACATTCACAGTCAGTTAAATACTTTCGTAATCCATAAATAATTTGAATAATAATAATTTAATTCATTACAGAAGAGCATATTTAAAATACAAAATGCTAGAAGGCAGTAATGGTAGTAATAAAGATTTTTATATTCGTGAAACAACATTCCCAGCAAAAAGTAGACACCTGTCCTATCAATTAATCAACGCGAACAAAAAGCGTAATAAATGCGAATCGATTTGCAAATTCCTGGTCTAATTTTCAACTAACGACTGGCTTGGCAGTCTCAGAGGTACCAGGTACACATACCGTTAGGGGAGATCGCCGAGATTTAGCAATAATGACAACGTAAATAAAACTAGTTCCGCCGCCTTGCATCAGCTCGCTAATTACTAAGGTAAATGCAGGTTAATGAATGTTAATGCGTCGGTTCATTTATAATCCTGCAGCGTTCATAAATATTCAGTGCCGTACAAAAAGTCAGGCTTCGTCAACATTTAATTATCGTCCTGTGGGACTGTTGGTACGGTGAATTAGCTTTGCAGGAGAAAATCAAACAAACTGCTGGCGAATTTAGTGTGTATAATGTATAATCATAACCGTCCGAGATACTTTTCACCCGACTGGTTTGCTTTGTTAGCGGTAATATAGTCTGCGTTGAGGCCGCAGATTATGCTGGGTAGTTACAATTTTGAGTTTCACCAAACACACTTTGAAGTTCATAGTATTATCATTTTAGTTTTATCAAGAGGGAAGCGGATGGCGTTTTGTCCATACAAGCATATTCCCAAATTCCCTCTCTGAATTTTGTTACTAGTACAAATATATTTTTAATATAATATAGATGGCGTGTCGTTCGTTACATTTTGTTTTATGATAAGTTACGTCTTATATGAGTTAGGACCCTCCAAAAGTCGTTAAAAGTGCCTGGTTTGAACGACGTCAACAGTAAATAACCTAGACAATGTATTACGTAAAAAAGAAAAACGTAGGTACAGACATAGAGTATTTTCTTCCAATACAGTAAGTTAAAAAAAACTTAAAAATTGGTCCAGTTTTGGAGGAGAAAAATGGGAAATGCAAAACCTCGATTTTGATGATTTTATATAGGTATGATCAGTCTTCAACGGCCGGTGTTGTCCCTTTCGTCCAATATTAGGGAGAGTAATCGCGACAGTGAAAGCAACAGTTAGGTATAATACCTATTGTTCAAATTTCTCGGCGACCGGATTTTACTTAAGAGACGGTTCTCCGAATTTCTACCGATTTCTTGCAAACCTCCCTTAAACATTTGAAGTTTTCGAGCTCTTAAAAAAATATATGTTTTTCTTGAAGATAATATCTAGTGATTTATCGCGCCGAAACGCAAATTATAAAAAATTCCCTCGATAGAAAAAAATCGCAAAGTATGCTCCAAAAATTATTATAAACACGTTTGTTTCAGTTATTTTACAAGTTATATGTATGAAAAAATTCACAGTGTTTCTTTAAATAAAACTAAAGACAATTATCGCGAGATTTTTGCACTTTTTTTAAGTAAGTCGTGTTTAATTAAATATTTTAACAACAGGCGCTTGCGTTTTTTAATTCTGAAGATCATTATTACAGGCCGTCTCTGTCTAACGCGTGTGTAACCTATGTGCCTTTCAAATATCCGCCAGTCGCTACCAGGAGAGCTTGCATAGCGGACCTATGCCCGGATTTTTAACTGATTTGTCGTAGAATAGAATACATATTTTTTACCAAACTCGATATTGGCTCTCGCAGTCAGATTTTATTCTTCTGTCGGGACTTGCGACTTGCGCGCGGCCAGCATATTCTGCGCCGCTGATATAGGGTAGACTGGGGACGATTGAAACACGTTATGATTGAAACATCTCAATTTACTCGAAAACTATAATACCTAAGAGTGTGATACAATACTCGAAACTCCGTCAGGTCTGTTGGGACGTTTCTACAAAAGCGCAGTAGCCGGCGAGTGACTCAATCGTGCATAGGGGACATTATTGAATTTCGCACTAAAACGTAAATATTTAAGACATTATTGCTTATCTTATAACTCATTTTACTCTGGCAGCTTGACGAAATGTTTCATTACATTCTCTTCTTTATCTATTTAAGAGTATTTATAATGCATTTGCGTGGCGTTAATGTCTATTTAAAAGCCATGTTTTTGACTTTGAAGTAGAAAATGCAGCGTGGGGATGTTTGAAACAACTCGTGTGGGGATGATTGCAACGTTTCAATCATAACCATGTTTCAATCGTCCACACTGAGAGAAAATTTAAAAGTTATAATGAAAAAAGTTCAGAAATTTAAATCATTAAGTATTATTCAAATTCAAATCATTAAGTCTAATGTACTTCTGTGATCTTGAATGGTGAACGTCTGTGATCTTGGTTGATGAAGTCGATCTCATTCGACCACATTCGACGTCACACACCCTCATGTGACAATTTTGTAATAACATATCTTTATCGATTTTCTTACATTTATAACTAAAAAAAAATCAACGTTAATAGTATACATTGTTTTATCAATTATGTAAGTACAAAACAACAGAGAAAAAAATTATGTTATGAAGAAAGTGTGTTCCCCTTCTCAAGAAACCGAGGTTGCAAACTATGCTAAAAAAACAGCCAACATTTACCTATTTTGGGCTATCTTCAAAAGATTTAAGACAATTGGCATTTGATTTGACCACACAAGGCCAGATTCATGGTACACAAATGGGATGGCTGGAATAGAATGGCTCCGAGGATTTTTGCGCGCCATCCATAATTTATTATATATAAGGTGTGCCCAAGCCACGAGTAGTTATGGCACAAGCAACAAGTTTTAATTGACATAATGTTGATGAATTTTTTAACAATTTAGCGAACGTTATGGATAGTTTTAAATTGGAACCAAAGGACGTCTATAACGTAGATGAGACCGGTGTCACAACTGTTCAAAAACCTAATCGGTTTATAGCCAGGAGAGGAACTCGGCAAGTAGATGCAGTAACGTCGGCCGAACGAGGAACTTTCATAACTCTCTGTAGCGGCAAATGCAATTGGCAACTCAATTCCGCCGATGTTCACATTTCTACGTATCAATAGCCATTTCTTAAAAGATAGTCCGATTGGTAGTATCGGTACCACGAACAAATCTGTCTGGATGCAAGAATAAGATTTTACCAAATTTCTTATTAATTTTCAAAAATTCACCATTTCGTCCTTAGATCGCAAAGTTCTTTTATAACTTGATAATCATTCATCGCGGTCGAATCCTACGAAATCAAAAAAGAATATTATTTTGTAAAATCAATATTTAGTCTTCAAACCATTCCAAAATGAACAGGCAAAAAAAACTACACCTAGAGACTCCGAAGAAGAAACCACAAACAAGATGACCAATGTATTGGAAAAGGTGCACTGGAATCCGAGGACAAAAATATGAAAAAAAATCACCCATTGATAAAAAAAGTGCTTCGTAGTCTCCACTCTTGTCTACTTTGGTTTTCTGTATATTTCACTTCTACCGCATGTGAATTGCATATCCAGATTTTTCTTTTCTTTTAATAGATAATATTTACTTGTTTAATAGATTTTAATGCCATTTAACAGATTATTTAAAAAAAAATCTAAAATATTGCGATATTTTGTATAAGGATGTCACATCCCAAACCATAAATTCAATAATTTTTTATTTTTTCGACTTCTTAATTGTTGAATTTTGTACACAAAAAATGCTCTTAATTCAGAGGTAAATTCTACATTGTTATGATTGAAACAGTGTGATGGTTGAAACAAGCACTTTTGTATGAAAGCAAAAAACTTATTTTAATACCGTTCTATTCTGCTCCAGGATAATATCGCAGTAAAAGTAGGTTGATTATGCCAAATACTCATAATAAGTATAACTAAGAGCACGTAAACATAAATAATAAAAAATATATTTAAAGTTGTTTCATTTCAAGACATTTAAGTTTATAATTTTTTAAATACTTGTGATATGTTTAATCACTATTCATGATCTCATTGAGTACTGTTTTAATAATGAAAATGTTGAACATTGATTAAAATTATTCCAATTATTCCATAGATATTTAGAGTGTTTCAATTATCCCCACATACTGTTTCAATCGTCCACACTATGGGGATAATTGAAACAGTTTTCCCCATCGTCTTTAAGTGGTCATTGTAGCTTACCTGTACGAGTTGTGGTCATACAATAAATTTAATTTGATAACTAGATAGATCATAGAACATCTGGTATAAACATATTTTCCATAAATACATAAGAAATATTACTAGGCCTAGTTAAAGTAAAAGTGTTTCAACCATCCCCAGTCTCCCCTACTGTTAAACTGTGGGGAATCAGAAATCTTGATTATGAATTATGATTTTTTAAATATTAATAATACGGTTAATTAAAATGTAACTCTTAGATATACTTTATAAAATTTATAAATACATTTATAAAATTCAATTTACGTTTTCATTTGTATTGGCCTAGCGGTTCATGTAATGGTCCCAGACTTATTCTTTATTATGGTCCCAACAAATAACAAGCGTTATTTTTAGGTTGTCATTTTACTTAGTTTCATTCTTCATTTTATTATTATTTGAAATACATACAAATGACAGATTTACAGAAGAAAAATACAAGGAACTAATTACAATAAAGTAATTTTTTTGTTAATGAAATTACCCAATTTAATAAAGAAAAACATTTCTCGTGTTTAAATTGGGGGGTCGTGTCATTACATTAAACCTTTGTTTATGTTTGATGTAAGAAATAAAATAAAACTTATAGGGATGATAACAAATATAGAAATTTACTAACTTAACAGTTAGATGTACGGTACATAGATAAATAAAAGTTAAGATAAAGGTGTACTAGTAAAATAAAAATATTATTACATTTCAATTAATAGGTAGTTGGTAGGTGGTAAGTACATAAATATGATTATTAAGTTATAATGGAATTACCCGATAATATTGTAAGACTAGGTACATTATAATATTTTGCGACAATAATCTTTGATTATACTTTGAAAAGCTGGTAAAATATTTTAAGAGGATATGTTAAAACAGAGAAAGACATTTTTTTTTTGTAAAATTAATGACGAAATTAAATATTTAATTTTAAACTTAAGTACATAATATTATAATTAACACTTGATCAATTATTACTAGTAGGTGCAATGTAGTAAAAATAAACGTAGAAATTCGTTCCATGTAATTAAAACTTATAATTAGTGTTGGGTTGATCTAGTAGTATTTTGATTTGTGATTTAAAGGCTTTATAATTTTCTTCAGATTTGATTTTATATGGGAGAGCATTATAAATTTTTATACCTTGATAAGTATAATGGAGTTGAGAAGCACTTGTTTTATATTTTGGAATTTCTAAGTTGCCACGTGATCGTGATCGGTTACTTATTTTTGTGATTGTTGTTATAGTATTGAATTGATCTTTATGTGTTTGTAACAGTGAGTTTTTTTTGAAAATTTTATTTAAACTAAGAACCCTGAAGGAGTTAAATAACTGTATAGTTGGAAATATAGATGGTTTTCGTAGAATGACTTTTAGAATCAACCTTGGTTAAAATTGATGCTTATTGAGTAGGTACTTGTTCTATGGGCAATTACTTCTAGGCAAGTACCTACCTAATTTTATTATTTTCTTTTTTGTTCCATTATTCAAATAGTTCTATAGAAGAACAAAGGAAGGTAGCTTCCATTCTTACGTAAAAAAATGTGTTCCAACAAGCAGATCACAATATAAATCTTATAAAAAATCAGGATTATGTAAATAAAAGAATAATAAATTATGACCAGACAAACAAACACAAAACAAGCGTTTGATTTACAAAAGTGAGTACCACAGAAAACCTCCACCTGAAATCAAACAAGAGCGTAAAAAGCGCCATATGGTCCTTCGAGCCGGATGAAAACCAGCCCATCCAGCCAGCCGTCCGGTCTACATCATTCTTATTCATCATTACATATTCCTAAGGTATTAAGGCATTATAATATAACTTGTAAAATCACGCGAAGAATTCGCCACCAAGAGCCACTCTTTTTGCGTGATATTATAATCAACAAGATAAAATATTGTCAACCTAATATAATTAAACCAGTAGGTAGATTCCAAATAATTTACTCTATGATTACCACTGATTATTAAATAATATAATTTATTTTATTGTAATCTATTTATTATTCGCTCCCGCAAAGGTGGAACAAACAAAAGTTTATTTTTAAATAATTTAACGTGTATGTTTGTGTAAAAAATTCTGCATTATGCCACAAACATTAAAATCACTGGTGAAGAAGCGCGGTGAATTGAAGGCACAATTAACACGATTTAAGAATTACCTATTAAGTGATTCAGTTGATGTAATAGAAACGGAAACAAGATTGGAGGAGGTAAACACACTGTTAAATCGCTTTAAGAATATACAATCTCAGATCGAAGAGTTTGATAGTAACTCAGATGAAGAGGATAGCCCACTTGAGTGTTTTGAATTGCAATATTATCAAGTAGTGACGTTAGCAAAAAAATCCATAAAAAGCATTGAAAAAATTGATGATACTAACAATATTAAGATCCAATTACCTACGTTTTCCCTCCCAGAATTTAATGGTGATTATTCGAAATGGTTGTCTTTTAAGGATGCTTTCGTCACGATAGTGGGTAATAATAAATCATTAAATAATTTTCAGAAACATTACTATTTGCGTGATTGTTTAAAAGGAAAGGCATCACAAATATTAAACGCACTTGAAATTACCCAAGACAATTTCGAAATAGCTTGGCAGGTTTTATCAAATAGATTTGAAAATAAGCGTGTAATAGCTAATCAACATTTAAATTCATTGTTTAAGCTCAAGGAATTAAAACAAGAAAATCACGTCGCCTTGAGAAGTTTATTAGATCAAACACAATTACATTTAAATTCATTGAAAAACATAGGTCTACCCACGGAGTATTGGGATGTAATAATAATTTATATTTTGGCCAACAAATTAGATTCCAATACCCGGATCTATTGGGAACAATATCCAACTAAAGAAAAAATACCGACATTGCAAGAATTTTTAAAATGTTTAACAGATCGAGCGATAGTCTTGGAAGCATCGGAAGCAACATGTTCCACAGCCAAACCAATATTCGCGCATCATAAACCGTCAAGTTACAAAAAGGAATCTTCAGTTTCATTATTGTCGCAAAGGTTGAAATGCATTGTTTGTAAGGAAAATCATAAGATTTATTTCTGTAAACAGTTTTTGAAACTAAACCAACATGAACGGTTTGAAAAAATCAAGCAATTACAAGCTTGCATCAAGTGTTTAAATGTAGGTCATTCAACTAAAGAATGCAGGAGTAAGAATAATTGTAGAAATTGCGATAAAGCAGGACACAACACATTACTCCATATTTTCCCTAAAGAGGATCAAAACACTGAGAATGGCATGGATCAAGTACCAGTCTCAAACCATTCCACTTTTGGAGAAGCAGAAAAAACAATTTTGTTATCAACGGCAATGGTGAACGTTAAGGACAGTAATGGAATTATTCATTCAGCGAGAGTATTGTTGGATAATGGTTCTCAGGTGAATTTCATAACTGAACGATTTGCTAAAAAATTAAACATAAAATACAAGTCATTAAATATGCCGGTCTCTGGGTTACATAATAATATAACAAATGTAAAGAAGAGCCTCTCGTTTGAATTGTCATCAATAAACTCTAATTACAAAAAACTTGTTACTTGCTTGGTATTACAAGAAATCACCAGCAAGTTACCGCAGACCTCTTTTCCAAAAAGGGAGGCAAACATACCACCAGGATTGAAATTGGCCGATCCTGAATTTTCCACTTCCGGTCATGTGGATATATTACTCGGCTCCGAACTATTTTGGGAAATGCTGACCACTGATCAATTGAGATTAGGAACAACTGGACCTACGCTGCAACGCACTGAACTTGGATGGATATTATCCGGGCCAATTAGAACGTGCACTACAAAAAAAGAGCAAGAATCATCCTCATGTCACTTATCTTTAAATATGATTCACAATCAAATTGAAAGATTTTGGAAACAAGAGGAATTGGTGTCCATCAAGCACCAAAATTATGAAGAAAAGGCTTGTGAAGAGAGCTTCAAGTCAACCCAAAAAAGGGATGAAAATGGGCGTTTCGAAGTAAGCTTACCATTCCGACCTTGTATAGATCAAATAGGTACTTCCTTGCCTATGGCAGAAAAAAGATTTTTAAACTTGGAAAAGAAATTATCTTCTAACATGGATTTGAAACTTCAATACATTAAATTCATGGAAGAATATGAAAACTTAGGTCATATGACAAAATTTGAACCAGTTTCAAATGAAGAAAAATCTTACTATTTACCTCATCATGCAATCAAGAAGGAAACCAGCAGCACTACCAAACTAAGAGTGGTGTTCGACGGCTCCGCAAAAACCTCCAGCGGGATATCAATAAACGACGCGTTAATGGTTGGTCCAATAATACAAAATGATTTATATACCCATTTGTTAAATTTTAGAAAATATCAAGTGGCATTGACGGCTGACATAGAGAAAATGTACAGGCAGGTCAACATTAGAGAGGAGGACCGCGTCTTCCAAAAAATACTTTGGCGAGCATCTCCAGAAGAGGAAATGGGCCATTTCAAGTTAAATACGATAACTTATGGTATGGGACCGTCATCTTTCTTAGCCACGCGTTGCTTGAAGCAGCTGAGTATGGAAAACGCTCAGTTATATCCTGAAACTAGTCTCATTTTAGAGAGAGATTTTTACATAGATGATCTAATTACAGGTGCAGACAATGTGGAATCCTGTAATTTGTTAAAAGAACAGTTAATCTCCATAATGAATTCGGCCGGTATGAACTTAAGAAAATGGCGGTCTAATTCTTCTGATTTGTCATCGGAGGCCGATCAGGCCACTGATATGGTAATTTTGGACAAACCAGAAGGAGAGAAAATTCTAGGCTTAGCTTGGAATTGCGAAAAAGATAGTTTTTTATATCACGTGGAACTACCGTCACATCCTATTTATAATAAACGGAATATTTTGTCACTGATTGCTAGTATTTTCGATCCATTAGGTTTGCTTGGACCAGTAACCGTGAATGCTAAACTTATTATGCAGAAATTATGGCAAGAAAAGATATCTTGGGATGAAGAAATACCTATAGAAATTCTGAAGCTTTGGAAAAAATATTTAGAAGATTTAAAAGGTGTAAATTCTTTTCAAATACCTAGAAAAATTATATGTAATCAAACCGTAAATATACAATTGCACGGATTTTGTGACGCATCTCAAAAAGCATACGCTGCTTGCGTATATATGCTATCCACAGACCAATCAGGAAAACGGCATTCTCAATTAATCACAGCTAAATCAAGAGTAGCTCCATTAAAAACGATTTCTTTGCCTAAATTGGAATTATGTGGTGCTGTTCTGTTAACAAAAGTTGTTGAAAAAGTAAAGGAATCCCTAGGTATACCTTTGGATAAAACATTTTATTGGTGTGATTCCACTATAACTCTATGCTGGATAGGAAATCAACCAGCGCGATGGAATACATTTGTTGCAAACAGAGTTGCAGAAATACAGGAAAGAAGCGAAATCAGTCAATGGAAGCATGTCAACTCCGAAGATAATGCTGCGGATATTTTATCAAGAGGAACCAGTGCTAAAAGTCTATTTTCTTCAGAAATCTGGTGGAGAGGTCCTAATTGGTTAACTCAAGATGAAGTAACTTGGCCGAACTATAAGGAAATTTGCATCGATCCACCGGAATTAAAAAGCAAAATAAATTTAACCGTCAGTATGAATAAAGATTGGGAATTGTTTTATCGTTTTTCTTCTCTCACGCGTTTACAAAGAGTAACTGCTTATATCCTACGTTTCATTAATAATACAAGAAAAAAACATACATTTAGCGGACAACTTTCAATAATAGAATTAAACAAGTCGTTACATTCATTAATAACGGTCACTCAATCTTATTCATTTTCAAAAGAAATTAAAACATTAAAGGCGGGAAAAAACTTAGATAAAACCAGTCATCTCAAATCATTAAACCCATTTATACATATGGATTTATTGCATGTAGGTGGGAGATTGTCCAGAGGAAAACTAATACATGAAGCACAAAAACATCCGATATTACTACCTCACGATCACCCTCTAACAAAGTTAATCATTAAACATTTTCATTATACAAATTTGCATGTAGGTACTCAAACGTTACTAGCACTTATTAGACTAAAATATTGGCCTATAATGGCAAAAAATGCTATTAAAAAAATACTTAAAAATTGCATTGTGTGCTTTAAATGCAGTCCAAAAACAAGTCATCAAATAATGTCTGACCTTCCAGAGGATAGAGTGTCACCATGTAGACCGTTCTCTGTTACAGGACTGGATTACGCAGGGCCAATCTTAATAAAGTCTGGAATCAGTAGGAGATCCAATTCAGTCAAGTCTTATATTTGTTTATTTATATGCTTCTCTACTAAGGCAGTTCATTTAGAACTGGTCACCGCTCTGACTACAGATGCATTTCTTAATTGTTTAAAGCGTTTCATTTCCAGACGTGGAAAACCTAGTAAATTGTATTCTGATAATGCTACTACATTTGTTGGAGCGAATAATGAATTGAAAAATATGTATAATTTATATGTCTCTCAAAAGGAAATAGCTAATTACTTAACTAATATGTCTATTCAGTGGGTTTTTATCCCACCTAAAGGTCCTCATCATGGAGGTCTTTGGGAATCTAACATAAAAAGTGTGAAATATCACGTAAAAAGAGTGGCAAACGTCTCTTCATTAACATATGAAGAGATGTGTACGTTATTATACCAAATAGAGTCCTGCATAAATTCTAGGCCTTTAATTCCACTATCCAACGATCCCCTCGACCTCTTCGCACTTACTCCAGGTCACTTTCTTATTGGTGATAACCTGTCAGCTGTAGCTGAACCTGACCTACAACAGATTCCCATAAACAGGCTTAATAATTTCCAAAAACTAAGCCAACTAAGACAGAGCTTCTGGTCAAGATGGAGAATTGAATATCTGGGAGAGCTGCAGCAAAGGACTAAATGGACGGATGGGAACCGGCGACAACTAAAGATTGGGGACTTAGTTATCATCAAAGACGACAACGCACCACCAAATTTATGGAGGATGGGACGTGTCATCGCCACTCACCCTGGACAAGATGGGATAACCCGTATAGTCACCTTGAAGACGCAGCAAGGGTCTATGAAAAGGCCCATTACCAAATTGTGTCTTCTACCAATGGACGATGCTATCACATCTTAGAAGAACTGGATCAAAATAAACTACTAACATCTAAGAAGAGCAGTATAAAAAATAAGTCATCTTTACTAAGGCCAAGGATCAAAAAGAAGCCATCTTTCTTGAAGACAAGAACTGCAGAGGCTATCGATCGAGGATCAAGAAGATGAACATTTTATAATTTAGTGTTATTTTTTTTTCTTATGCATATCTTCTAATGATTTACTTCAATTTATTATATTATTGTTTCTAAACTAACTACAACAATCAATGGATGATTACGATATGTGTAATAGCTAGTTTCACCTCTCTTTTTTATTTTTTAAAAATAATTTATCTCACAAATAATAATAATCAATTTTAACTATTATAGGGTTCTAAAAAGAACTTTCATTTAATTTCAGCCCTTTTTGTCGGGGAGCTATGGTTAAAATTGATGCTTATTGAGTAGGTACTTGTTCTATGGGCAATTACTTCTAGGCAAGTACCTACCTAATTTTATTATTTTCTTTTTTGTTCCATTATTCAAATAGTTCTATAGAAGAACAAAGGAAGGTAGCTTCCATTCTTACGTAAAAAAATGTGTTCCAACAAGCAGATCACAATATAAATCTTATAAAAAATCAGGATTATGTAAATAAAAGAATAATAAATTATGACCAGACAAACAAACACAAAACAAGCGTTTGATTTACAAAAGTGAGTACCACAGAAAACCTCCACCTGAAATCAAACAAGAGCGTAAAAAGCGCCAAACCTCTTTGCCTTTTCTACCGAACATGAACACGTTAATGCACCTGTTGTTGCTGACGTCTATAAATTATTACATGTGTATAGTTAAATGAATATGTTTGACAAATTAAATAATAAAACATAGAAAAACTTAAAATAACATCTAAAAATGTAACCAAAACGAATTCGAAATAAAATTGACAGCACTCTGAAAACTTAAACTGTTAAAAATAGTAGAAACTACATTTCTCGCCAATGTGCATAAATAATGCCCCAGCTTTTTTAATAATCACAAAAACGAATTCTGTTGGAGTACAAGTACACGCCTATACCTAGTGTGCAAATCCTTTTGACATGAAATTTTTTTTAAAAATATATATATAATTTTTTTATAGTAATACCTCACAAGAGTCTCAGCTGCTCCCGTCTGGAGCCAGTGAGACTATGGCATCCCCAATTGGGGTAAGTTGTGAGGCTGAAGGTAGTGGAGATGGTAAGGAGATGGGGAAGGGGAAGGTGGGGAAGTACCTAGCTATTCAGATCTGGTCACCAAACACGGCTAGTGCCATTTCAAGCAACGAATTCTGAATAGTGGTCTTACACCAGAGCGATACTGAGAGTATCTTTCACTCTTGAACGTGCCACAAATATACTATATGTATATAATTTTTATAATAAATTGTGAAAACACTAATTAATTATTATTTGCCACGCCGGGATTCGATCCCGCCACCTTCGGTATGCGTGTCAAGAGCCTTACCGCTGGACTACGCGCCGGTCGTCAAAATGTAAATGGCACGACCAAGTGAATCATATACTTAAGTCGGGCCATATCAAGAGTCAGAATAATAGAAGAGCATGTGTTAGACGATGTATGAATGTAAACGAGGCAAGAAGTGTGTGGATCGAATTGTTTGGCGGTCTGTCCTCTCTGCCTACCCCTGCGGGGAAACGGCGTGATGGTTAGTTAGTTTGTTACGAGTAATATCTTCGATTGTAATAATATCTTCTATATCTCATATTAGAATAATGGACAGGATATCCGGGGGTAAAGTTCAGAAACTTTATGAGATGATTCTAAATGATGGTAGAAGTAAAAAAGATGAACAACTTTTTTCGAAATATCATTTTTTTATATGAATAAATTATCTTCGTTATACAAATAAAATATGATAAGCATCAAAAATGTATGAGTGTATATAATTTAAGTATATAAATGTTCAAAAGTAGATAATTTATGAATATACATATATTATATTCTTTATACAAGGTGTCCGGGGGTAAAGCACGCAAGGAAGGTGATTTTACATGATAGTTCAAGTAAAAGAGATAAAATCAAATAACTTTTTTCGAAATTCTAACGTTTTAAGCTAGTTTTCGGGTAAAAAATTGAATTGTTTGTACAGAAAAAAGTATATTCTTCCATGGAAAAATATTTTTATAAGGGAAAAAAAAACATTGAAATTTCGAAAAAAGTTGTATTTTACTTCATCCGTCATGTAGGATCTCCTTCTGAAGTTTGTGCACTTTGCACCCGGACACCCTGTATAGATAACCTAATAAGAAAAACCTTCATTAATTTCGATTTTTTTTTTAAATATACTAAGTTACATTTCATTATAAAATTTTTAAAATATTTAATTCATTCCACAGTTTGTGAATCTTCGTTGAACATCAAGACCGCCCGGAGAACACAACCACGATATATCAACTCATATTTAGTTTGCTGTCATTTTCATAGATGTCTCTAATGAGGCACGCTAATTATTATCTGCGCTATTCGATACACCTCCTATGAAGCCGTTTTAAAAGTAAATATCACGACTGGTCCAAATCGAAATTTTTCGTGCGGAGAACTGAGCCTTAATGTGATATCAAGAGTGCCAACTGCCCGGAGCCGGAGGAAGGTTACGGGAAAGCCTGGCTATTCAAATGCGGTCACTAAAAATAGCTACAGTCGTTTCAGACGTGAACATTCGGAGGCTGAGAGTCGGAGTCTGAGTGCAACGCTGAGAATATATAATATATTTATACTAACAAAGATAGTCAGAAGTAAAAAAAAAAAAATAAGATTCACACAAATAAATGTTTTCCAGAACTGGTGCATTCCTTTTTAAGAATATTTCCTACAGCAGGTGTACGCGAGCAGCAAAACTAGCTTGGTTCGTCTTGCCTTAATTCACTTATTATGATAAATTCCCAGTTCCCTATTTGGCGGAGCGAGCCGAGAGAGAAACCGACATTACGACAATATTATGCTTTATTACGTGTTGCAAAAACATAATTGATTGGCGCTTATAAAAAAGGGGAAATCGGCGACGTGTTTAACCATTTGTGTTGCTCCTAATGATTTTCCATCGCCCTATAAAAAACCGACGAATGGTTGCCCGCGACTATTGCAAATTATTAAATAAATACACGAATGGAAAATAAGCAAGTGGTTTTACAGGATATAATTTATACAGTCTGATTTAATTAACATTGGATAGTGGATATTATAATTCATTGTATAACTAATAATTATTGCAGAAATATGATGATTATTTTATAGTAAAGTAAAGCTTAGTAGATACATATCTCGATTTGTAATTGGCTTAGTCTGTAATATAATTCTGAAGTACAGAGGCCAGAGAATATTGCTAACTATGTGGTACATCTAGTACTTAGTATAAGTACGTATTACGGCACCTGAGTGTTACGCCCCCACTTATTATTGTCATAAACCCCTTATGGTTAAGACAGGTATTCAAACAAAGTTGATTGGTCGTATTGAATGTTCGGTAGACACCTTTATTATCTTGTCGCGATGTAATGTTTGTCTCGTAATATCATTTTTCAACTAGTGTGTGGTTTTACTGACATAATACACGACATTTATTATTACACAAGTAGAAATCGAAGTCGACAGCGTGGATGAAAGGAAAATAAAGCCTTCAACACGTTATTACTCCAGTAATATAGCCGGTATAAAATACAGCTTATAATACACATAATCAGCTTGTTGGGAAAACACAACTTTCTATACAAATTGTAATAAGAAAGCTATTTTACTTATTCTTCGTACGGGTTTTACCTATTATAAAAGGAGCATTTAAACACAGCATAATATCGCACTCCTGCGATTAAACTGCCACATGACTGTATTGTACCAATATTACACCTTAAGGCGGTACACAATCCTAATAATTTTTGTTTGCTCAGAACTCACTTTTTAATCATTTCCGGCGAATTCGTAACTATATTAACTTTTTTATTCAGATGTTGTCCTGGGGATGTAAGTTATTTGTATTTAAGATTAATAAAAACAATACCTTACCATTAATATATTTTATGTAGAACGCCTTCAAAAATTTGTAATACGTTGTACAACTAAAGTTAGCGGTACGCACCAGATTTTATTTTTCTAGACGATAAATTAATAACTTCGGCAGTGCGACATCATCCCACATTTTCAATATTTGTAACACATTCTTCAGAATTAATTAAATTGAACGCGGTGAAAAGGTCTAATCTCCATGCCTGCTAGGGTGAATTCCACCGTACGTTCATCCAGTACGCCGTGTAGCGGGCGCATATTTGTTTACACGCTTTCTTCACTTACGTCGTTAAGATTCCCACATTATTTGTCTTCTTCTTCTTTTCTTTGATAGGGCAAAGTCGACAGTGGGTCCGTGCAATACACGGGTCGCGAGACTCTATTTGTATACACGGCTTCTTTACTTACGACGTTAAGATTCTGAATATA
Organism: Limnephilus lunatus; assembly: GCA_917563855.2. Taxonomy (NCBI): domain Eukaryota; kingdom Metazoa; phylum Arthropoda; class Insecta; order Trichoptera; family Limnephilidae; genus Limnephilus; species Limnephilus lunatus. Next base: position 6,850,012 of record OU830599.1, read on the forward strand.
TTTTAGGGTATATTGTCATCTTAACACTTTACCAAGAACTAAGACTAATAAACATACTTTTACTATTGAATGCATAGAGATAATGCAAAATTTAAAGTCGAGTATTAATGAGCAATGACATTATATTTTTTATTTCTTATTTTATTTTATTTAATTACAGTAATGACGTATTGCCCATCTCACTGGGTGTGAAACAACTGTGTTGAGTTTTCAATTTACGGTTGTTTAGCTAGGTTTTTGTTTACATAATATTATAAAAATTACAGATAAAAATAAAAATAGATTTTTTTAAATTATACAATTCAAGTATGAATGTAAAAGATTAAGACGAAACGAGAATAATTTTGAAGCAATTAAATTTAAGCTTCACAAAAAGGCATAGTGATAAACGATAAGAAAAAAGGCAAGTGAAAATCATACATGCAGTAGGTACCTACATAGTATACACATATATATGCACTTATTCTTCTTCTTCGTGTGCCCTATCGGGTCCCCCCCACGTTGGCGATCACTCTGGTAATCTCTATCTTGTGCTGCCTGAAATAGCTCCTCCACACTTCTAATGCCGGTCCAGTCTCGTACATTTCGCAGCCAAGACATTTGTCTCCTACCAGGTCCTCGACAACTCTCTATTATGCCATTTAATATTAATTGGAGCAAGTGATATATCTCCCCTCGAAGTATGTGACCCAGATATGAAATACCCAAGCAGTTCTCTATCTGTTATAGCCCGCATGTGATTTTTTATCTAATTTTTGTATTGGTGATCATGTCTGTCCATGGGACTTTGAGCATTCTCCGGTGAAGTCACATTTCAAAAGCCTCCAACGCTAACCTGTTCATGGTATTTACTATCATCTATAATATCCATACAGCAAGACCGACCGACCACACACAACACTTTAACATTCTCTGCCTTAGTTTTAAATTGATATTGTCATTGCAAAAGAGGGATTTCATTTTACTGAATGCAGTTCATACACTATAAATGTAAATATTTAATGAAATACTCCTGATGGATATGTTTATTCGAAGTAATCAATAGTTTTACTTTTAAATGAACTTTTAAAATCATGAATTCACTGCAGAGGTTTATCAAAAACGACTCAATCACGATAAAAAAATAACACCGAAAACATTTAATGCATGTCACCGATAGCTTTGGTTGCATTATTTATGCAATTGCGGGTATTGTTCGCGAATACTACGTATATAATATTATTAGATCGATAAACGAACCGTAGCGAGTGCGGTTCGGTCCCGTCACTAACCGCACAAACCAATATATTGCCTGTATAATTTAATAAATTGCAGCGGCGGTCGGATATTCAATAAAGCTCGATAGTCAGTGCAGCTTTTATTAACCCGCACAAATAAATAACAGTCGGCCATTGAAGCATTTGCATCGGGAACGCGATGTTACCTCGTGGCGCGGCGGGCAAATGGGATGTGATGGGATTTAATGTGGGCTATTCCTGCACATTCATGTTGAATTACTAATTACTAATTATTATTATTCACTAATTACGTGAGAAGGGACATGGGCATTTTATATAGCGAATTCAGAGATAATATTATTCCAGTACCAAAAATTGGATAATGCGCATTTTCATCCCGCGACAAAATATCCCCGACAAAATATCCTACGGACCAAATATCCCCCAACAAAATATCCTCCGACAACTTAACCTAACCTTATCTAACCTAACAAAAAAATTGGACAAAAATAATATGTTATCTGTATTTTATTTGTCTCATTTTAATATTTTGAACAATAATTTATTGTTAAATGAAACAATGTTACTTTGTTTGAACCACTTGTATATTTGTTTAAAGCCGACCGGTTTCGGAACGACCGTTCCTTCCTCAGGGCAAACGCATACTGACTTGAAAATTACAAAATAGTGGGTTGGGGGGTACAATGTATTATTACTAATTGTTGTGGTAGGGGTAGAGGCGTGATTTTTTTTTTTGGCTACGGATTAATGAAGAGTGGGAGGGGGAACATATCAATGATTGGGCTATAAGAAAATATTTTTTGTTTGTTGATAATGGATTCATTATTTTCCATTATAAAATATATGTTATTTAATATCTATAGGTACATTTGCCGATAATCATTCTATTGCATCCTTCCCGATAAAATGTATTGTTTAATAAAACAATTAAAATATTTTTTTTATTATAAAAGATAATTAATGCTTGCATACAAAAACTACAATAAAGAATGAAGGCTGTCTAAATAAACTATCGCCAAACAACCTTGCTTATTTATCTGCAGATAAAAAAGAAATAATTAATATTCTATATGTTATTATAAAACACGGGTGTTCAACGAGAATTTCAATATTTATCTAATGCAACTATAAATAATAACAGCCAACCGGTAATTAAAAAACACATACACTTTGTAAGCACATACTACCATGTATTATGTAGATATAAATACATAATTGAAATGGGGCATGATCATGTTTATACTGTCAGATTAACATCAAACACAATCAACTGATGCAAATGCGTTCACATTTCATATCGGCAAACTGAGGTATGTAATTGATTTAAATGCCAACATAATTCCGCACGACTGAGGCAGATTAAGCCCGGCTAATATTTTGATATGATAATGCGCCAGTTAATTTAATATCCGACATGGAATAAAAAGCGAAATAAACGCATTAAAATCTAACGGGGTATTACGACGACATGACGGATTGATTAAGGCCCGGGGCGAATGAGAAATCTATGTTTACATAATGATTTATCATTTTTATTTCATCAATACGAGAAAAACCGTATCTTAATTGCATACAGATATATATATCATGTTATTGATCATAATAAAGACTGAAGTACATTCACTTTGGTCGTATCTCTGTTAGATACTGGGAATTTGCCGAACCTAGTATACAATCGTGATAATATATTCTGAGTTTACAATTTTATTTTCTATTGATAAAACGATTCTTATATTGTAATTTTGCAAGTGAAAATGTAAGCTAAATAAATAGTGTCGATTGAACATTATTTATTACTATTGATCTTTTCCAATTTACTTTGGAGCTTGAATTTGTGGGGTTGGCCGGCCCTGATCTAAACTGTTAGAAATAGAAAACACCACGCTTTATACTCGAATCTAAAAATTAACCACAAAACAATTAAAATTTTCATCTTTAGGATACTAAAGTTTTCAAACGCAATTGAAAAAAAATTATGACGTTTTGGGAATTTTTAATGAATTATTTTTACATGAAAATGAGTTCACGATAACGTTTATAATAGGTACATTTGAGTAATTAATTGTGTGTGGTTTTATTTTCGTTATTAGTAATTTTAGTTAGAGATACCCTAAAATAAATCATTTTTAGAAGTTTTTGAATGTGTGCATAGAAAAATTTTATATTACAAAAATTATATTATTATATTTATTTCAGATTATAAAATATTGCGGAAATATTTTGAACTCAGACTAAAGATGTTAGGTAAACGGTTCAAAACATTAAATCGAAAAACACAAAACGTTACAAATTTTAGGTTGTTTGCTCAAGGAACGTGTGTGGTGTGTACAATACACGACATTGGGTAAATAACTCACTCCGGTAGCGCAGAGGACGCAGGTAGAGGTCGGCCTTTTCCCAGCCGAGGCAATTAATAGTCGTTATCGTTACATCTGAACTTCTGAACCTAACAAGCATGGAACAAAAGGAGGGTAAGGCCCAACAAATTATATCGACACGCCAGGATAACCATCGGACGGGGAAACAATATAGGTGAAATGCTAAATTGAGCCCGCCATGTTCGGCAGCGGACGGATGAGTGCAATTCAGTGCAACCGAAAACTGCATTATGAATGCCGTCAGTCAGGGATGGGCGGGTAATTGTACAGTCCACCGCCACTGCAATGCGTGTGCATTCCGATCCATCCCGGTGCACAACAATTACTACTTACTACTAGGGACTAGGGAGATTAAGGTGACCAGATTTTTTTGCCTTAAAACGGGACATTGGTAGAGATGCGGGGGGAGGGGTAAAAACTACGAATTTTGTTTTGAATCCCCCCACCCTCGTAAGTCACCGGGACCATCTCTAGACATTGAACACCCTCTGAAAAGATGGCGCAAACGGTAACATAATGTGTTGTGTGCCCAAAATGGTACAATAATAATAAAAATCGAAAGTATTTCTTTAAGAAATATGGAAATTTCATTGTCTGCTTAGGGTCTAGGAATCGAAAGGTCTTATTGCTTTTCTAAATGACGACATCAGTTGTCGTAAATCAGTGAAGATCATACTTCTAACAATATTCGATTTTCTATGACGATATTGATATCTCCAGGTATTCCTTGAGACTGTTGTTGACGATCGTTCCATTTGGTAAGGCAATTAAGGGAAAGGAATTCATTAAATCCGAGAGGCGGGAATGGGTACCGCCTCCTCGGTATCACCTCTGCCATAGGTCATCCCAATTGGCGCTTTTATAATTCAAACGACAACCGCACGGGGACGGCAACTGCAGCGGTGTTTTTCATATCTTTAATACGCGTGAGGGAGATTAAGATCACATGTGGAGGATCACATTTTCCTTTGGGAGACTTTGCGCTCAATTTGATGCCATGAGCGGCCCGCTTTCTTAACGGGACATTTCAGCGTCCCCAAGCTTTCCTTCGGGACAACAGGACATGGTCCCTAAAAACGGGACGGTCCCGATCAAAACGGGGTATATGGTCACGTTACCCATGACCCATGTCAATTGCACATTGCTCATGAAATGTTGCACGGCCGCACGGCCAATCGCGTGCCGCTAATGATTGATTATAATATTAAATGCAGCCATCGCCATCGCCCACCACTGTTTGTGTTTGCTTTCCGGTCCACGTTCACCCAAATCATTTTATAATCGTTAGTTTCATAATGCATATTTACCACCCGGGATGCTCGTAATTAATGTCGAAAGTATTAACTTTCAAATTTAATTTGTGGCCGGGATTAATTGCGCATTAAAAACTTTACGAGTCGAGACAGGTAGAACTATAACACTCGACGAGATTACCAAAAAAACTCCACTTAAAAATTATTAGTCGTAAATTTTAGAGATATGCTTAAATCAAGTAAATCCCACTTAAGCAGGTAGTATTATTAATATTAAGATAGCGCTGTACGGACTAAATATTGATCAGAGAGACAGATATTCAATCGACTGACGGGCTCAAGGCTAAATTTGCGGAAGTACTTCAATGGGACGTTATCTAAAATCTACACCGTCCACTCACTCGAGAATTGTTGAATAGTCACATCAAAATGTTCATTAAATGACTATGATTAAATCAATACTAAAAGGGAAAAGATAGCGTTTTTATCTTGACGTTTAATCACGTTTAAATGCCTATAAATATATCGGGCAGATCTGTATCAAAGTTGCAACAACACATTTTATCGTATCGATCAGTGATTGGAATAGATGATTTATCAAAATTGAGGCTAATAATAAATTTATTGATGGTGCACAGTCCATTCGACTTGAGGGAATAGTAGCAACATACAATTATTCATGTAAGAAATATTTAGGCCAAAGTTGTTAAAGTAATATTGCCATCAAATGGGAAGTCATTCATTGTTTTTTTTAGATTTGAAAGGTTAAAGCCCAGTAGTAAGTATTTAAAAGGAAGAAGACGGAGAGATATGTAAATACGAATGTCAGAGGGAGCGCGCTAATATTATAAACGATAATAATTAAGTGAAAATATTTAATAAAACACAACTCGTTTAAAATATGATAAAAACCTCGTGGGAAATTTCTTACATAGCATTTAAAGAAATACTGTGTACTTTTGCATACATATGTATAATTTGTAAAATAAATAAAAAAAACGTGGTTATAATTTTCGGAGCAAACTTTGCGATATTTTTCTATCGAGGAAGTTTCATTTACCTAAGTAATGTTTTGGAGTGGCAAAAATGTAGATATTATCTTCAAGAATAACATATATTTTTTAAGAGCTGTTCAAGAAATATATGTTATAAATTAAAAAAAAACGGCAAATATATAATAATTTTCTAATAAAAATATTTTATTATATGTAGACTTTATCGCTTGTCAGAAATCTAAAAGGCAGGTCCAGTTTTGAAAATGTTGACAATTAAATTCAAAGCAAAAGTTGTCCGTTGAACCGGAGTTACAGACGCAATAGAAATTATTATATTTGATAAATAATAGTACCTACAATAACGGTACCTACAAGCCAAGGGCGACATATAAAAGGTTGGGCGTCGAATAAATAATAATAGAATTTAATAAGTCCCAACTAAACAAATCACTCAATGCGCACAATATTTACACATTGGGAACACACAAGTATGCATACGAGATAACACGCGGCTGAGGGTCCGGTTTAGTTATAAAGTAAATGGATATTAGAATATCAAGTGGCGCTAGAGATAATAATATTACGTAATAACTAGTAATAAATAATAACTTTAGGTGGGTGGATATGGTAAAGAGGAAAACGGGCGAAGTTTTGTCAATACATACATTTTATATATATGTATATTCTCCAATTCGCTATCTATATTTTGATACTACTGCAAATATTTTTTTAATATAATATAGATATAGACCGCTAGCGAATCGGTACGTTTTGCTTTTTTTTAATAAGTTACGTCTTAAAGGAGTGTAGTATAGTATCTTATAGGTTATTTGTATCAGTCTGAAGATGGCCGTAACAGGCTGGAACCGGTTACGGTCAATAAATTAAAGTGGAAATAAGTTTTATATTTGTTTTATTACAATATATTCTTATAAGAGTTAGGACTCTCCAAAAATTCTGTTTGGACGCCATCAACATACGTCCATTATACTAGATAGTATGTTTTAAAAAAAAATAATACAAGTGTGCAGTTTACACGCGGTAGAAGTGAAATCTTCAAAAAACTAAAGTAGACAAGACTGGGGAGGCTACTACGCACCGCACAAAGAGGATACCGATTATTCATTATCTCATTATTTCGCAGGCTAAATTCTATAGATGTATGTGGTTGTCTGCTTTTAGTGTGGCTTTTTCGATTCATCGAGTTTCAAATCACGACGGTGCTAAAGAAGTTTTCACTTTAAAAAAATAGCAAAACGTACAGAGTATTTTCTTCTTATACAGTTAATAAATAAATCTTAAAAAATAGTTTTGTTTTGGAGGAGAATAATGGGGAATACAAAACCTTGATTTTGATGATTTTATTTAGGTATTATCAGCCTGGGGTGCAGTTGTCCCTTTCGTTCAGTATTCGGGGGAGTAAGCGTGACAGTGACAGCAACAGTTTGGTAAAATACATATTGTTTTGTCGCGTTTCCTCTTAACGTTTTTATTGGCGAATGAGTAGAATCGGATATGTAGGCGTAGATGCTTTGTTTACCGAGGAAAGTAGATAAGAAGCAAGATATTAAATTAATACGGACTTCGCTGGCTTCCACTTGCGTGCCATTGCTGAGTACTTATCTATAGAAAGGGCGATAGTAAAAACTATGATAAAAAATAAAATCGTCAGTGTCATTAAATAATACATACTGCTCTTTTTTATCTTTCTTTACCAAACCACAAACAAACAGGAATTACTAAGAAGAGAGTGGGTGTGTTTATTAGTGTTCCTACAATTACACGGAGAAGTGTTGCTCCATTAATTTTTCTAATAAGCAGTTTATTTGAATAACACGTTCGTATTTCGCTGTAAACATTTTCATTTTTTCCTTTTATACGGTAGACAAGTTTTAGAATAATTTTTAGAAGTTACAAGTATATATCTCACTGTTTATCGGTATTGTATAGGATATTTACATAACGCATTTAAGATGAAGCCATGCGAAATATTGCAAAATCATACAAAATTATGTATTTTTGTTTTGAAAATTTGATCGCTTAGAAGTACCTATTAAAGATGCTTCAATTAGATAATGTATGTAGAACATATCTTGGCCTTTAAAAATATCGGTATTTTTTAATAAGTTTTTTGATAAGCCTAGAAAAAAATAAGTATTAGGTCTGTAAAAAAACACTTTCAAGTTTTTAATGTGGCAAATTCAGTTTCTTTTATAATAATCGCAAAAAAAATATATTTACGCCCGAACTTCACAAAATAAAATAAAATATGCATTTTCACGTTGTTATTTTTAACATAAATTACTACGGCCGGCAGTCGACGAATTTGGATTTTCAAAGTGAGCCTTATGCCGTCCACCTAAGGACTACAGACTTGCCACACCCATTTTGTATCAGTTCGGCCTCGGTTGCGACGGGGAATAGACGTCTTAGACTCCGCGTCGCTTGGTTCCGTGAAATCCAATTTTAAATTACCCTTGTTATTACCATAAACAATGCGTAAAAAATGAGTTAATGTTTTTAACCGGCCTTTACGGAATCAACCTGTGAAAAAAATCTCAAATACTTTTTCCAACCTTTCCAAAAGCTTTTTCTCGAGTATTTATAAACTCCTCCCAAAAAGGGGAGTGAATTTAGATTTTTTTCCTGGACTATTGGATCACCTTAACATCAAATATTTGACATCTCGCATTGGTCACATTCATACTTCTTCTCGGGTGAAATGATATAGGATCACATCGCCCTTGAGGTAATTTTTCACCAAACCGGTGCTATTATTACGGCTGGGCGCTGACAGCGTTGCTTTTTTTTATGTAAATACCGCCCAATAGTCTCAAAGGCATTCCCAATTGGGATATTTTGTGAGACAAATAAATGGGAAAGGTGATGAGAAAAAGGAAGTTTGGGAAGTACTACACCTGGCTAGAGCCATTTCAAGCAACGTTTCGATTCCGAATGGGGGAATTTCGCCAGGTTGTTTAGTGAGAATATCTAATTAGCCTTGAACTGTTTAATGCATATAACAGATAGAGAGAATAAGTGATTGTTGAGAATGGTGAGATGATCTGACCTGCATGTTGGAGGTTGTGTAGGGGGGAGGCGGCAGAGCGGCGGGGGCGGGCGAGGGAGCGGGCTGCGGCAGGGGGGCGGGCGCGGGGGAGGCGCCCCCGCCCACGGGACCCCCGCCCGCCGGGGGCGCTCCGCCGGGCCCCACCGCGGCGCCCGCCACGCCCCGGGACCCGAACTCGCCGGAGCTGAACACGACAGAGCCACCGCCATCGGAACCCTGAAAAAACAATAACACTTGTTAATACAACAGGTAACTAACTCATACCAACTTCTCATACATACTCTTCTGTTATTCTGACATAACATTTTATTTATTTGTTTAACGCCCAGAGGGCTTTTACATGATTGGTAGTACAATTTTAACATGACAGATAATTTTGAAACTTAAGAAACAAAAAAGAAAATTAGATAAAAAAATATACACAAGTCATAAAAATACAAGAAACAAAAAATGAAAAATACAGCGTTTTGACAGGTTTACAAAAATACAATATGTGTTTAGGAATAGTGTTGGAATAAATATTTTACATGATCCACACAACTCGCCAAGTTGATATAAAATACATATATGTCAACATCACCTAAGTACTGATTTCCCATAGTGTGAAATCGTTGTATCGGAGAGTGGGCAATGTAGTTCCGATCATGAATGCTGTAGTAGAACAGTGTATTTTGTCACGTTCTTACTGTGGATATTCCTAAGTTTATAAGTTGCAGGAGTTCGCAACAGTCGAACTTAGCCCGACTCAAGTATTTGATTCACTTGATCGTGCCGTATTGTATAAAATTCACAGAAAATACCTAAAGAAACACCACATAATGCAGGTCCTTATCGATTTTTATTATATCATACCTATTTATTTTGCACATAACCATGTTTACATTTTAGTTAGTTTTTCTTGTATCAAATGTATCCAGTAAATAAAGACCGAAAAGGATCCTAACCTAAGGATGACCAAAATTTGTGTCCGTGCCAAAAGTACCACTTCTGAATAAACACTGTCGACATTTACTGTATAAACATTGCTTTATGCATATTATAACATTCTGAATTTCAGCAATGTCTTTGTTTGTTGTTTTATATTTCTTCGAATGGTGTTATATTAAGATTTTGGTATCTTTGTGGAATTAATGTATTTCAAGATCTATTGGTTGCCTTACTGAAAAACAAATCGGCTTTGGTGCTTTTAACACTATAACACAGAATTACCTACCCGTAAAAAGAGTGAAAGGGAAAGGTAATCGAATTTTTAGGGGAAGACAAATAGACAACAGACTTCAGAAGAGACAAATTGAGACAAAAATATCGTGGAATTCTTAGAAAGAAATTTTACTTTAACGTTAGCGAAAAAAAGACGTAAATTTCATTTTAAACGATCCAAGCCAAATGATTTGTCAAGACGACGGAAAAATCTTTCAGAGAATCTGAGTCGTGTGATGGCGAATAATAATATAAGAAAGGGGAAACCTATTTAAAAAATACAGTCATCCAGTTATCCATCGCGTAGGTTTTTTTTCTAACTAGCGCTTGCCAAATTATTTTAACATTTTACAAAACAGTAATTTATAAATAGAAGTATAATGTGAAAAGTACATAATAAAATTCAAGAGAAAAGCTACATCTCCCGGCCGCCAAAGAATCTGTCGGCGCGCGTAAATAAATGTTTATTTAACATCGTTCTTCATCTCGAATATAAAACAATATTCAAGATGCTTTGATACAGGATACACAAGCATGGACATTTTTTACAAAAAAAAAACATAGAATACCTAGTCTAGTTCTTACAAATATGATGCAAAAAGTACATAACCAATCTCAGGCTATGAATAATTGACATCACTTTTATCAAAACTAATTTGTTCATTTTTTTATTATTTTAAAATTTAATTACCTACATACAGACAAGTCGCTAATAGTTACAATGTACCCCCATCCATCTTTATGTTACAACAACGCGTACAAAACGATTATAACGAAGCTCCCAGAGACAGGATAATATCGTAGGGTTAACAACTAGGTTAACTCCGAAATCAGGGTTTTGAGTTACACACTTAAAGCGTATTTCCTCGTATATGAATGCTACAAACAGATAAGTCATAACGCTTTGGAATCATCAAGTTACTTGAATATGTTTATATATCTCTAAAAAACTGAATCGTTTAATTCTATAAATAGGTAACTCTAGTTACCACAAGTGTTTTTCCATGTTTTAATTAGGCAACTAGACTTAGTTGTAGCATTCAAATTTGTGTAATTACCTAAGTAGCTTTCTTTGATTTTTTATATGTAACAATAAGGTAAGTAATTCCATTTTTGTAAAAAAAAACATTAAAAGCGATTAGCCATTTTCTTTTTTCCAAAACATAAGTACCTATTACGGAATTACGGTTCCTAACACACAAATATACGGTTTAAATCATATATAATCAAGCTTCGTAGAAAATGCGATCAACAAGGTAAACTCATATGGGCCTTTTTCGAAAAAAAAAACTCGAACGCGTGACTGCCACTTGTGTTGCAGATTCACATCTCCCAGTGGAACATGGACTTCAAGCTACGTCACGATTTTTTTGACAATCACCTCTCTACCTCTCGATGTGCTAACCTTGTTAAACGCATTATCTACGAACCTTGATAATTAACAATATAAATATACAAAGAACGTTTCGATTTCCCAACAAAACTGACTTCAGAGTTATCTAATTGCAGTAATTACCCCACGTGTAGCAAAGTGCCTAATTGAATTATTATTAGTGAAGGGCTCCCCTAGTGCATTCAATCTCAATGTTAACGAGTATTTTAGAATTAAAACGCGCTTCTCTATTTATACTTCAAAGAGCTGAAAGAAAAACATAAAAAAGTGCCGGGGCGTATTTGTAGGAGATTAGAGTCAAAGCTATCTTGTATTTATGAATTAAACATTACTATTTAATCTCAACGTTTAAACATAAACTTAACGGCCCACGATATCCGTTAGGCGATGGTCTGTTGGGAGATTGAATAAATAACGTCAATTATCCGGTATCATTTCGATCCAATCGCATACCAGCGTGTTACTTTGCTTTAGTGGTATGTAATATGTTTGCGGCAATAGCTACTTTAGCGATCGTCTTGCCACATGTTGTAATTTGTAATCATAATACTGTAATAGCGTAATAGAAATATCGCGAGGAGCTCGGGGGCGCTCGGGGTGCGCGGGGCGTAACGAATCCGGGAGGGAGCTGCGAGCAAGTCAGTAATCTCACCAAAGCGGCACGAGTCACGATGAACACGATGCACGATGTAGCAGCATGCAGAAGGCGAATATGTCCGTAAACTACCGAAAATAAAACGACTCACCTACATATATATGTATATATTATTATCAATAAGTAAGCGTCTGCGTGGTTGAATTTCGGTACCCCACTTCGAGTGTATGCCTGACGCCACGCCGTACGTGCCGCGCCACAAATAACATTTGTGTACGTGAAATTTCAAAAAAGCTACCATTGTGGAAGATACTCTCTGTATCGCCCTGGTGTAAGACCACCATTCAGAATTGAAAAGTTGCTTGAAACGGCATTAGCCGTGTTTAGTGACCAGATCTGAATAGCCAGGTACTTCCCCATCTTCCTCTTCCCTATCTCCTTCCCCTCCCCACTACCCTCAGCCTCACAACATACCCCAATTGGGGATGCCATAGTCTCACTGGCTTCAGACGGGAGCAGTTGGGACTCTTGTGAGGTATTCATGTAAAAAAAAAAAATGTAATTCGGTTTTTAATTCAAGAGTTCATAAAAAGATGTCACCACTTTAAATAAATTAAATGTATGTTTTGATTGTACTTAAAATAAAATGGAGAGAAATTGAACAAGAAGACCGGAATAATAGGAAAATAATAGATAAGCAAAAATTCCAACACAAAATTAATTTAATAATAACATCAGCAGAAACAAGAAGATTTATGGCATCGTAAAAACTTCAGAAAATTAATTAATAATTAAAAATTAGAGAAAATCAAAACAATGCACGAACGTTTTTAATTGTACAATAAAAGTTAGCGAATGAATAACGCATTAATTACGGATGAAACGGCATAAATTATAATATTATCTTATATTAACAAAGCATTAAAACTAATTTCCCTTTGTTGTTGGGTAATTTGTAACCAGTCTATTAGAACCGAATCAAAACGTTTTGATGTGAGCAGAAAGTTATATGCTAATGAATTCGTATTATCCGACGCGGGATGAATTAATATCGGCAAAAATGTTCTTATAAAGGTTTATTTTTATTGTTGGAGCAACTCTCGTGTTTCATGTCCCAAACCTCCCTTGAGATGATTACGTCCAATTAAAATAAACATTATATCGATGTTTCCAAATACGGCCAAGTAACCGATTCCATTTAATATATACAAGTTACGTACGTAGTTGAATATATATAATTTCACAAATTACAAGCAATAAGCACGATATCAATCAAAGATATATAGATATATATTTTTATTCTTTTAACAACAGCTCAACACAAGAGGACCTAATAAAAAAAAACCTCGGGGACTATCTTCGGGGAAGTTGTGTGGAGGATCTTTTTTAGGGAAAGAAATAAGAGAAAGTTCTGGGAAGGAAGAAGGTATAAGGGGTAGGTAAAAATCTGGGGGTCAATGTGTCCAGGAATGACGTACGCATGAATACATCCCTCCCACTGTAGTGCAAGGCGATGGGTCAAGAGTGTCCACCTGGAGAGGACTAGTTTACGTCTGCCTCAACCAGTCGCTCCGATTCGGCCCGCCACGCATTAGGTGGGCAAACGCATCCGCACCCGAGAGACATCATGTCATGATTTGTAAATGTCACCAAAACTTGCAAAGTAAATCAATTCTTACATGAACGTTTCTGCCTACGATTTGTGACAAGTATCAATATTCTATATGCAATATTTTAACCAACAACTAAAAATAATATACGCATTGAAAATGTTTGTACAGTTTTTAAATGAATCTTACAGCCATTAAAACCTGTTCGTTATGCAATCACCTGTTCATAAAAATGATTGTACGTTTTTATTCACAGCAAGGTTCTGGGTACCTGGTACATACCATAAATGATTTATGATCAACGGTAAGTATTATAATGCGGTGTAGATTATTTATTGATGGAGTGTGTATATTTATTAGTAACGTTAATTATCGTTAGAATTAATAATATTCCGTCTTGTTTAGTAAATGAACACATATAGTATATTACTGTGATTAGTAACTACTCGGGGTCGTGACCATAATAAATGTGAACATCGGCTGAACATATTATTATTATTGGGAACGTAAATATTCGGGTATAATGTATGCAAAGAGGCGGGGTTTATGAGTAATATAAATTTTACGAGTAAAATAAAAATGTTATATTTCAACATGCAATTTGGCAAACACTTCAACGATTTTACATTAATGGTTTTCGAAATATGTACTTCTTTGAAATAAATTATATCGTGGAGGTATTTAAAGAATACGAATTGAATAAAAAAAAATATACTTTGGATTTTGCTTATCTTTATTCTAGGAATATTCTGTGTAAATATTATACATTTTAGTTTAGATATTGAGAGTTTTATTTGTTAAGTTAAAAAGCTCGGCATCAAACGAACATCTGGCAAACTAACCACACTATAAACTTGTGTAATTTATATTTATGACCTAAAAATTACACGAAAGCAATGAAAATAATGTGTAACGAAAATCATTAAACTTGAAAGATTTGCTCTTAAAATACTGGTATGAAAAGCTAATTCTAGACATGGTAAAAAAATTAAGGTTAATGGAAAACCCTGGCGTTATTTTAGACAAAAGAAACGTTTGGTGGAAACGCTTTTTTATATTATGTTTAACGAGATGATTGAAAAATATTGTGTTAAAATAAAACACCTTCTTTCTTTGGTAAGAATACAACATTAATAATAGTGTGTAAGACAACTTATGGATTTGGGTTCTTGTGTAACTTACTTGTTGATCGATAATATTGGAGTATAGCAATCATTCAAATATGTACTAAAATCAATATGCAATCTTTGATAATAATACCCTATGAGAGGTAGAAAAAATGTTTATTAATCATTAATGTGTGACCGGTCAGTGGTTGAGTGGGCATCGCGTTTGGGTTCTCACCCAGGCGTGCCGTGTTCGATTCCTCGGCTGGCTAAGTCCTTACAGCTTACTGTGGTGGAAGTAGGAGATTTTCAAACATTGTTGTGTTATTCGTAACCCAGGAATGTTTGTCTTTCTTTAAAAATAAAAATAAAATCTGATGTATTTCAACACAGTATTTCCATATTGATATTTTATACTCTAAATTTAGATATTTACCTGCGGTAAAGGTGAATCCAATTGCGAGTTTTTATTTAATCATTGCAGGATCAGAGGATTTCATGAGAAAGGTATAAATAATATTGTTGTCGAGGTTGAAGGATGATTTCATCATTCGTTGGGTTAGGTCTCTTGAGGGACATTGCCATTTCGTGGTGAGGAAATGGTGCCATTAGTCATTAGGAGGGCTGTGCTGGGGTTAGTTTATGTTTTAGTAGGGCCTCTCGAAATGAGTGACAAACAAGGTTCGGAGGTGAAAGGCAGAATTAACAGAATAAGGGGACGGTGTACGAAGATGGATAAAATGTTAAATTTATTTCATACTAGCGAGTTACCGACATGCATTGCAATGCCACTAATAAAGAAATTGTTTTTCCCTGCGTGTCTTTTCCCATTCGTCCCGTTCACCTTCCGCCTCCCCTTCCACTCCTATGTTCCCTTCTTCTCCCCTCTCCCGCCAACCCCCCTCCCCTTCCCATTCCCGCGTTCAATATATTCAGTCCCGGTATTATTATTATTATTAATTTTCATTTTTCATTTATTTCAAACGTTTATTTATTTCAAACGTTCATTTATTTCAAACTTTCATTTATTTCAAACGTTCATTTATGTATATTATAAGAACGATCAATCAAATTTGGTACCTTACATAGGTACCTACCTATATAAAATAAATATAATTTTTTTATTAGATTCAAAATATTCTATTTTGGTTAGTAGGTACCATAAATTCATTAATTTAAAGAGTTTATTCGAAAATTGAATTGGGATTTAAAAATCGATAGTTTGCAAAATATGACATTTTTGACAGCTTCGTAAGAGTTTTTATAACGATTAAAAAAACTTTTCAGGTGTTTTTGTCATGTGGTTATAATAATCCAGAAATCTGCGCGAGAGTTGAAAGAAGATATTTTGAAAGTTTCAAACATTTCTTATGCTTAATATAGCAATGCATAGATAACTCACATACATAGAAACATATATTATTTATATATTATATATAGATTTCGAAAGAGAAAGGAAAACCAATCGGATAAGATGTAGCCTGTAAAGCTGAGAATATAATGGCCACAATAATATAATGCAAACATTTTAAGAGCCGCAATAAACTCGCTTCAGCAAAATCAAAAAGCAATTTGAGAACACATAACATGCGATGCGATAATAATTAATGGTTACGATGTAAATTCTTAATTAAAATTTAACATAATATATTAACGCAGCGGGGAGAGGTGATATGCATAATTGATTTCCATCAGGAAACATCGCGCTGGAAGGAAACTTAATGCCTCGTAAAAAATGTTAGATATCTGTTTTGCTGACATGCGTGACAGCCTGTGTAATGAAGGGGGCTCGATGTGTGTAGTGTTTAACCCCTCAGATCTGGGGCCTATTTTTTCGGAAAGTCGAAATATTTTCGCACTACAATAAAATCCAAATAAATGGAACGTTTCTGAATATATCCAAAAATTAAAAACTCTTTTTGAAAGGTGATGAAATACGCTTTCAAATTT
Source organism: Limnephilus lunatus (assembly GCA_917563855.2). NCBI lineage: Eukaryota > Metazoa > Arthropoda > Insecta > Trichoptera > Limnephilidae > Limnephilus > Limnephilus lunatus. Next base: position 6,866,800 of record OU830599.1, read on the forward strand.
TATACAGCGAAATAAAGATATAATTTTTTTTAAATAAAATTTTTGAATTCAAACGTAAAGAGGTTTAAAAATGGCTCAACTTACGTTTTTTTCTAACTAAAATATAGATAACGAAACAATATAAAAACACACATATTTTATTAGTCAATGTTTTATAAACGTTACCGTTAACTCACTTTTTTGTCGTTTCATGTAAAAAAAATGAATAAAAAATTACTAAAGTTAGATTTTTTTTCAAATTGCTGTCAGAAACGTTGGTTTCATAAAGGTGTACATTTGAATTTGCGGTTAACTTTTAGATTTGAATGTAAAGCGTTGTGTTTTCTCTTTCTCTTTTTTATTGTTTTTCCCATTAAACCGCAACTTAAAAGTCACCAGGATTTTAATCTTCAATTACAATTTAATTACACATACATAATTTTATTCTATAACTATACAGATTGTCAGAATTAACACACAGACTTAGTATAAACCATCTCTATTTAGTAACCATATTTTCAGAATCTATTTGTAGAATCGCAATTTTTTTATATTACTTGGTAACATGTTAAATATTTTGGGCACATTATATTCCAGGGTTCGCCGTCCGTAGTTATTGTTATACTTTGGAACAAGCATTCCTTCATTCTTTGTGAATTAGTATTATGTTAATGTTCCACTTTCCTCTTATATTTAGATTCAGATATATGCTAAGTCATTATTTTGAACCATAATAAGGCCTGCACAGGTAAGATAGTTAAATTCCTATACAACAATGATGTGTTTTGACTCTTTAAAATAATAATTCTAACCGTGATAATAAGGGAGCCACAACAATTTCTATGAGACCTATATGAGTTGTTCCGAAAACCGAACACATTAGCCTGAGGGGTTAAAAGATATAATACACGATGTACAGTGTACAGCGGCACACCGGTCACACAGGCAGTGCGTGGTGGTGAGATGGACACTAGATAAGGTCACCCTTGTCGTACAAGACGACCGACCAAATTTAAAACACAAATAATGACTTGCAACACAAATAAAAACACGAGGTTTCTCATTACCGCATACACAAAAACCCGAGGCAACTTGAGCCACACCCCACGTAAACACTAGAGAAAAACAAATCAAATTATGAAGTAATACGGAAACCTAATAACGTTATACCGAAACGTTAAATCAAATAAACATATCTAAGGGCGAATTTAATAATAAAATTCCGTCAGTAGCGATTCTGCGAATCGCTCAGATCGGTTTGTTTATCATAATGAAAATAAAATGAGAAGAATTTATACACGCGAATTTATTTACTCTATTGGATCTTAATTAAAATGCTATAAATATTTACGGAGATACCTACATTAACGGCTGGGAAATAAACAGTTTTACAGCTATATCAAAGGCTGTGACGGCTTGTTGATAGGCAAGCCAATAAGCCATCCCACGGACGCCGATTAAATAATACATAAGAAGGGATAGGGGGCATTAATTCGTGCAAACATGAAAATGATTTTTGAACGAGGCACATTTTTATAAACTTAAAATTATCACACCGAGAGTGCAATTTCGTTTTAACGGCGCCGTTGTTAAACGATGATGTATAACGCAAATGTCGTTATGCCGTTACAAAAATGGAGCGATATTCGTTTAACGACCAATAAAAACGTATTGGAACCGCGTTCGGATACTGGCTTGAGTAAGGGGCGCATGATGGTCGTGCATAAACAGCTACTGGGACATTTTAATCTCGCCATACTTATGATTTATAAGTACCTACGTATACAGGGAGTAACAGCACGTATCCGAAGGATTTTAACCAGCGATTCCTGAGCATATTTGGAGTAAAATATTTTTCCATCTTAAGTCGCAACTGAGTAGTTGAGTGCAGCCAGTACGAGTCACGTGTTACGCAATCCATCTCCTTCTATCAGCAAGGTAACAGAGGAGAGAGCGCGTATGTCACGTGATCCCCTCACCACAAATCTGACAGAAGATCACATTAGTTATCTCATAACGATTCCACAAAAGATATGGAATCGCTTGTCTGGTCAATTATTCTTTTAATAAAAGAACTTTCCGCAACAACAAAAAATACTAAGATAATAAACGTATATTGCACATCTATGCAGATATTTCCATCTCGCAAATTAAAAGAAAAAAGATAATAATCAACAAAATATACGAAATGCTATTATGGTTTCAAAAATTCCTTTCGTGGTGCTTTCGGCAATTTGCCAAGGAAATCCCGTCACCCGTCACATCGTAGCAAGTGTGATCAAAGGTGGGAAGAAGAAACATGATTTTTGTTGATAAATTAGAAATATCTAATAAATGAAATAATATCAATAGTAACGGAGGATAAAACAGCAACTGTAAATCCGTGTTTTTTCTAACTAAAAAAAGGACAATCATTTCCGGGTTACGAATAACCTAACAACATTTGTAAATCTCCTATTACCTTCACAGTAAGCCGAAAATGTTGCTTGTATCGTGTTAGAAAACTTATGACAGCCGATAAAATGAACACACGACGCCTGGGACCCAAACGCGATGCCAACTCGGTCTCTGACCGGTCATCTTGAACTTGAACAAATTTTATGCATTACGCAGGAATTTCTAATCCCGTATGCACTCATGCACTGACAATCGTGAGTATATTTAATAAAAATACAATCAAATGGAAAATCTTTGTATGTCAAAGGGCAATGAGTTGAAAAGTAATCCAAACTTAAAGAAAGTCTCGCAAGTCAAAGGTTTCATTGAATGAAGGCGGCAAACACCAATGGTATTAAATAGAAAAACAACAAAGCATACATCACGGAACTACAACAATTTACTAGAAAATTTAATAGAAAATTCAACGAAAACAAGAATGAAATGATTTATTACTCAAGACTCCTAAGAAAGAAACAAAATACCTTTACAAAGATATTCGTACGACGAGCCGAAATAATTTATTATATTATATTACCGAATCATTAATCATTATTTCTATTGAAAGCGATGTGTGTTTTGTGGGGGAATGAAAAATCTATTACGTTGGCATAAATGTGACAAAAAGAGTCTACACGAGCGTAAAATCAATAAGCTCATAAACGATACAAGAAAAAACTTTTATTAAATTGTTCTTCGAACAAAGAATATTCGTAATACTATAAAAAAATCTAAGGACGGGTTGTTTCAAAAATTTTTACGAATTCATCAAATATTTGAAGTTAATTTTCACGTTCTGTGTAAGTTCTATTCAAGTTTATTTTTATTTTAGTACATAAAACAGGCTTGTTGCCCAAAAATTTATTACATGGATGATTTAAATACAATGTAAACAGAAATTATAACAAAAATAGTAACAAAAATAATTAGCTAAATATGCAAGTTCTGTGTTTATTTCAGTTTTACGAAGCAACTTGTCTATAACGATATAATAACAGAACTTACACAGAACGTGAAAACTAACTTCAAATATTTGAAGAATCCGTCACTTTTTTTTTTAAACCCGTCCTAACTTTTCAAATATACTTACGTCATCAAATTTGTTAAGAAAATAGCTAAGTAAATGTGAGCTTTTTTTTATAGAGGTTATTTAATTTTACATATGTATTCAATATCTGTCTATTCATTTTGTGGCGTGAATTATTTAATTTGGTTTTATCCTGACGCAGATTTTCCCAATATTTCTATACAGTATTGAAACATGGTCACTCAGAGCCAGTAAAAGAAAGCGGATAAACACCCTCGAAATGTGGGGCTGGAGAAAATGCTCAGGATTCCATGGACATGGACGCAATGCGTCCATTCTGGAAGAGTTAGGCATCCACAATAAGCTATCAACTATCTGCCAACAACGTATATTAAGATGCTTTTGACACGTTGATCGCCAAACTGAGGACTCCAACTTTAAGAAAGTCCTAGTCACTGGCCGCAGTGTTCGGCAGAAGTAGCATAGGAAGGTCACCGCAGCGCTGGAGTGACCAAGTATCACTATACTCCACAGCTTTCGACCGCGAGGAGTGGAGGAACTTTGTCCACCATGGAAATTGGAACAGGAGTCACGACCCTCAGCAACGAGGAACCGACTTGAGAAGAATTTTATTATTATTTTATTGTATTTATTACTTATTATCGCCTTTTATGAGCTTTTACATATGAATAGTAAAAATTATACAGTATTTATTATACATAACTGAACTGCCTCAGTAACAACATTATGTATTAAGCGCCAAAAATGGAAACACATTACTATGCACAATTTTATACGAAATACGTGTTTACCTACTTTAAACAACACCTATCACCTTAAACAAATACCTATCTCGTAGTATTTTTACAATCTGTATATATATCGTCGGCTAACAGCGACAAGTACCATTTTTGCAAAATTGATATTGAATAGCCAAGTGTACTTTACAATGTCTTTTATCATTAGAGGTTATCCTCCACTTACCCGCCCTGGTATAAGTAACAGATGGTTACTCCTTCAAGGCTCTCGCAAGATTCTAATTTTTTTGTTAAACGAAGCTTCATTTTTTTTATTTTTATTAGTGACTATTTAATTACAGGTTTGATGAGAATTACAAGATATGGAAAGGTGTATAAATATTTCATCTGTTTGTTCTTAGTCCTCCTCACTAGGTGGTCCTGTGCAGAGGCGGACTGGTAGATTTCTTTGATTTTCCGTGATTTAGTATCTATGATGTTTTTAATACATTCTCTAGTATGTCTGCATTAATTTCTTTCACCCATGTTTTGATTTTTTATTTATTTATATTGAACGAATCTAGATGTCCAGTGTCCATTCATACGTTATCAGAAATCAGTATGCAAGGGCTTAACAGGAAATAAATATACTACAAAAAATCTTAATATCAGTGAAAAACAAATGGATTCATGATAAATGATGTCGTAAAGAACGCAAATAAAAAAAATCGATTTGGCGAAAACGTTAGTTAGCCGCTTGTCGCTCTTAAACCGATGATATATGAATATAAGAAAATTTATTATCATTTCACATGGTTAGGTACAATATATCACGTTGACGTTAACACAACTCGCGTTCGTGAGGTTAACACGTAATTTATTCGCACTACGTATATTTTTACACAAAATAAAATGAAAAACATAAAAGATCCATTACACCTTAATTTGTCGTGTAGCGAACGGTAAGTAGTCGAAAGTCGTAAGGATTGTATTTGAAGAGATTTACGCGCACTGCTGGAAATGTAAATGAACGCGCGGGTCAGGCGATATGACGGATGTGTATAATAATAAATCGAGTTGATACTGAAATTTTATGTTCGTGAAAAAAATTCAATTCGGAGGGTTGACGCTTTTTAATTTTAGGGGTAGGTATTTCAACAAAATATTAAATTATTAGGTACGGAATAATCCCTTCATAAATAGGTAACTCGAATGAAAAAAAAAACGAACCCTCTTTGTGTTTTTGGTCGAAGGGGATTAAGCATGGTAACGCGGTAGCCAGGCCTACATATATTATATTATTTAGACATCAGATTTATTTATTTATTCACGACTTATTTGGGCTTTTATATCTTACTAGCAAGTACCCGGCATGCGTTGCTATGCCACTTAAAGAAAACAGGTTTATGTTTTAATTATGTTTACTTAAGGCGGTACATAATCCTAATAATTTTTGTTTTCTCAAAACTCACTTTTTAATAATTTCCGGTGAATTCGTAACTATATTAACTTTTTTATTCAGATGTTGTCCTGGGGATGTAAGTTCTTTGTATTTAAGATTAATAAAAACAATACCTTACCATTAATATATTTTACATACAACGCCTTTAAAAAATTGTAATGCGTTGTACAACTAAAGTTATCGATAAGCACCAGATTTTATTTTTCTAGACGATAAATTAATAACTTCGGCAGTGCGACATCATCCCAGATTTTCAATATTTGTAACACGTTCTTCAGAATTAATTAAATTGAACGCGGTGAAAAGGTCTAATCTCCATGCCTGCTAGGGTGAATTCCACCATACGTTCATCCAGTACGCCGTGCAGCGGGCGCATACTTGTTTACACGCTTTCTTCACTTACGTCGTTAAAATTCCCACATTATTTGTCTTCTTCTTCTTTTCTTTGATAGGGCAAATTCGACATTAGGTCCGTGCAATACACGGGTCGCGAGACTCTATTTGTATACACTGCTTCTTTACTTACGACGATAAGATTCTGAATATATTTTAGGGTATATTGTCATCTTAAGTGCTTTTTGATACACACGTAGTACTCGTATTTACGTTTACACTATATTTACATTTACGTTGTACTGTATGTGAACTTTGTATTTTTGATATCAAAATATCGATGTAAATTAGTATCTATTACCTCCCACTAATGAATTGTTTTAATATGTAATAAGTTCCGTCCATCCTAAAATGAGTTTTATAACTCATTAGGATTGCCCTAGGAAGCAAGAATTAAAAAAAAATAAATAATAAAAATATTATAAAATAATATAGGGTACACACACTAATTCAATTCCAGGCGTCTTTAAAGCTCGTGAATATTTTCACAGATCGTAAAGAATATCAGTTAATTTAAGGTTTAAATATGATAAAACCCTTAAATGTAAGCAAATAACCTAAAAAAAATACCCAAATTGAGAAAATAATGCTAAAATATAACAGTATACACAGCCTAAATCTGTAGCTTAAAGGATAAACCACTGCTATAGGATAAACAACTTAAGTCCATAACAATTGCTATGGAATAAGGTGGTTTATCCTATAGCAATTGCTATGGACTTAAGTGGTTTATCTTTTAAGGTACAGAAACAATTTAGAAAATTTTAAGTTATGAGTTATTGAGCGTGATTTTCCAGTTTTTAAACGCAAATATTTCTCGATGTAATCTAATACAACTACTGAACACGTAAATTATTACTAGGCGCACGAATGATTTATTTAAATTAGTGCTGTTGATGGTTTTTAAAGGGTACACTAATCAGCTTTCATCGGATAATAGAATTAACTCGAAAAACCCGTTCCCCAAACGCGATCACAATACCCGCCATCTACTACCGTATTACCACATTATTCAATTAGCATGTAGATTAATTAGTTACTGTAATTATCACGTGAAACGTACAAAATGATCAGTGCTGGTTCACCACCCACACAATATAAACCTCTCCTTTACTATCTGGCAACTTAACGCGGATCATTTTAATGCGTACCGATTTAGCTCGTTTCGAATTTGTATAAAACGGCCTGTGAAAATATTTTAATGCTTTGGGGAATGAAAAAAAACACACCGGGAGATTTAAATGGAAAGTCTCGTCCTCTAAGTGGATATTACATTTTAAAATGTTCTAGAATTATACACGGACGATTTATAAAATGTGTTAGCGACTTTTAAAATGGTTTTTCGGATAGAGTAAGAGAGAACGACAGTTAATGTGACCGTAAATAATTATTAAGCAGGCTGGTGATTAATTTGAAGTATTTTTTGATCATTTCAAAATCGAGCTGGCATTTTAAGAACTAGCTTTAAGTATTAATTTATTAATTAATAGCTTTTACCCGCGGCTTCGCTCGAGTCGTATTAGGGAGTAATTACTGTATAAAGTATTTTATCACGTGAATTAAATGTTTTTCAGTAAATGCTAAGTGGACAAGTAGGTTATAAGTTTTTTTGTATCATTTAATAATCGGCTTAGCTAGTGTTTATGTAGCTAGCTGACCAGGCCACGCGTTGTTGTGGCTAACGAAACACAACGCCATCTACTGGATGGTTACCCAATCTTTATAACCACAGGCATCTGTTAATTCGCATATAAATCAAATCCACACAGCCCGTTTGCCAGAGCCCGCTCGTCCACCACATACAGATATTCTCCTTTATATTTAGTACATTTCAACCAATTTACACAAAACGTTGACAAATTACATACCTAAAGCTTCCTCATAAATCAATCGTTAGATTATTAGGTTAGGTTAGGTTATTAGGTTAGGTTAGGTTATTAGGTTAAGTTAGGTTATTAGGTTAGGTTAGGTTATTAGGTTAGGTAAGGTTATTATGTTAGGTAAGGTTATTAGGTTAGGTTAGGTTTATCTATTGGTGAAAACCGAGTGAAATTCCATTGAGTAGTTTTTGAGTTTATCGCGAACAGACAGACAAACGCAGCGGAGGATTTTAATTTATAATATGTAGAGATTTATTGTAATTATTATCACGTGTGACAAAAAAATATATAGCAGAATGTTTCATGAATTTCAAATTTATTACACAGTCCTACATACGTCAACACGTGTTTCTAACTTTCCCAACCTAAAATGCACCCTCCTTGGAGTAGAACGAGTGCGGGTACGTACGCAGCAAGATGTTTTCCGTACGGACGTGCCGCTACTGGCTACTAGTTACTGAATGAGAAGAAAAGCCGCCGGCGGTAACAGAGTCGGAGTACGGAGCACGGAGCACGGACCGCCAACTGCCGCCGCGCCGTGGAAAGGAAGTGGCAGGAAGTGAAATTGGAAAAACTTCAAGTGTCGGCTAAAGGGGTAACGCGGTGGACGGGGAGAGCGGACACCGTAATGGCCGCCCCACGTCCGCCAACAGTTAACTTTATTGAACATGTCGGCGGCGACTACAACACGCCGGTAAACTGTAAACTGGCAAACTTTGCAAGCAAGCGTCTGAAATGATATCACGCTGTGGTTTAGTGATTTGTTTTCTAATCCCTTCACCGCCACAGCTTTTACTGAACCGAACCGTTACATATCATTTTAACTTTTACACGATTGAATGTCACGCGACGTGAATTAATCATTCCAATACATCAGGCCCTTTAACCAGCGGCTGAGAATCCAAATTGCAAAATCCTGTACAGGGCGGTTCCGATGAGAAATAATGATTATTCTGCATACCGGTATTTTTAACTAATAAGTCAATATCGTTAATCATAACAATGCTGTATTCAAGTTAGCAATAAAAATGCTTAAATGGGTGATGATAAAATTATAAAAATTATGTACCTTTTGTAATTACTTCTAAGCAAAATAAGTGTGTAAAAAATTTGAAAGATATTAGTTTAGATAAGAATTTTGAAAAAACAAAATTCTAAAAAGTAACTTGCCTAGAAAATTTATTTTACTGTATGAATATATGTATATGATTTGAAATACGTTGTATAAAACAAAATTTTGTTTGAAAATTTAACAAATCTGCAAACGACCAACGGTTTAACCGTATTATAATAAAAATAAAAATATTTTGTCAAAATTTAAAACATTACTTTACTAGATAAAATAACAACTTATCGAAATCAATTCAAAAAGAGTAGATACGTCAAGAAATATATTTAAAAATGGTATTTCCGGTTGGTGTGGTTATTCCCTCTTCATGATGGGATACTATCAAATATGAACTTATCACGCAATTATCATAAAAAATCCAGGTAAATTTGTTATGTTTAAGCCGCTCAATATTGCTAAAACCTAACGACGTAACTTCAGTAAAATTACAATAACCTGCATTTATAAGCATGCCCAAAATGAGAGCTTTCCAACTAAATTACGAAATACATCCTAGAACGGGAGACTCCTAGTTGGACAGTCAAAGCTACTTTCTTTGTACTAATGTATTCTTTATAACAAAAACAAAAGCCAATAAATAAATAAACGTCCTTCCATTTATTTATTTTAAACAGCTAGGTCGAAAGAATAAAAGGCAGAAAATATGAAACTTTAATAGAATTCCGCCACGAATTTAACAGCTTCCAAAACAAACATAGGTATTAAATTACGTTAAATGAACTTCCGAGAGACTAGCTTTTGAAGAGTTGTAAAGCATATGTTTTTGTTAACAGTTTCAAAAGTGTTCCTATGCGGGTGAAATGAGGTTACATTTGAACCGGAAAGGCGCTCGAAGTATTCAAAGGCAGACTGATAAAATGACACGTGACACGTTACCGGACTTGAGGAAATTATTCCGTACGGCGAGGCGGCACTACGGCGTACGTGCGCCCCGCACTTGCAACTTGTAGCGGGGAATCTTTCATAATTTAAATGTGAGGAGTTTGCTCACTTGAACGCCGACCACGAGCCGCCCCTAATTAGCGGCGGTAGGCGGGGCCGGTGTTGTTATTATTAGTGTTTAGGGCAGGGGGACGGGAACGGGAAACGGGAGAATGGCGGAACATCAGATACGGCGAACAGCCTGTGAAATTATTTATTAATTAAACAATTACGCGGTTCGTTAAAATTCTTGAGCACGGTTAATTTCGCGGAGCAAATAAGTTCATTAAAAAATATTCAATGCGTTATTTAAGAAAATGAAGAATACAGCTTAAAAACAGAATAGAAATCATGCTGGATTCCAGCGATTAGATTTGCAGAGATTTTTTTATAAAACTGTTTCACAACCCTTTAAAGGGGTTATATACAGTCAGGCGGTCCAAAAAAGCGATTTTTAGGAAATTTTTCCTGAGAAGACTTTTAAATCTATTAATGTTAGTAAAAATTTATACACATATTATGCTAACTTTATTCTGTATTTTAACAGTTTTGTATTTCTAAATTTTTTAACCAAATGGCGGCTCCTCAAAAAAAAAGATTTTTGACCAAAACTTTGGCCTTAAATTGTTTATGAAAAAAAAAACGACTGCAGTTTACACACGGTAGAAGCGAAACTTTACCAAAACAATCCCAACCGATACTTGAAAAGTGAGGTCATAATTAAAGCGACCAATGAGCGCAGACCTAGCTTAATATCCGTTACATATCTCAACCAATAGGAGCCTTTAAAAGTGACATCAAAATCAAAGCGGCCAATGAGTGCAGTTGATGCGTCGCAGGTGAAGTAATCGTTATTTCCGTTTCATCCGAAATCCAAATCAAAGCGGGTTTATAGAAGTTTCACTTTTCAGGAGTTCTAGCCGCCGTTTCTAAAAAACTGAAGTTTCACAAATATTTATCGGTTAGAATAAATATTTGATTAAATACTAAAAAATATGAAGCTTGTGTTAAAATTTGAGACTGATCGGTTCAGCCGTTTCCGAGAAATCTTTGTCAACGACTTTGAAAAACGCTTTTGAAGTTTCAAAAGCACTTTACATAGAGTAAAAAAAATAAACAAATATGCTTGCGACTTCTAAAATAATCGCCGGATTGACTTGAAATTTTCTATATAATATGTACATTACGAAAATAAGATTAAAAAAACGATTTTTTGAAAATTCTAGCTTAGAAGTAACATAGCCTAACATGAATATTTTAATGAATGTTACTATACCTATTATGAAGGTAATTCACGATTATTCGCGGCTTCTAATTCGACACATGTAATTAATTAATTGAACAGATTGGGGGTGCGGAGAATCCAACATGACCCCCTTTAAGGTTGGAGCGTGTACCACACTGCCATGGCGTGGCGGCGCGGGCGGAGGTAAATCTTAACAGAGAGAGTGCATTAAAAGTTACAGTTTAATTAAATTACTCCAGTAATGGGAGCAGATAAGCGTGCTAGTTAAAGTTCTGCCCGCCAGCGAGCTTTATTACCGACTACCCTTAAAAGTTAACCGCCCTCATTACCATTATCACATCTTTAGTCAAACTGACAACTCCTTCCACATTAACTATGCGCGCCTTACAACAAACAGTACATTCTAAAGCAGGGCTAAATGGATGGTTGCGAAAACATGACAAAATCTCATTTGCTTTGAGTTATGAGACACAAAATAACTACACACTCTGCGATGTTAAGGATAAGCGCAAATAAATTGAATTTTCAGGAAAATGTTGCATAACCGCAGATGTTATTACATGTTTAAAGCGAGCATTAAAATAGAGTCATATTACATCTCGACAATTCAGGTATTTGCATATGCTAGATAGAACAAAAGGTTATGTTGAGGATATTATGTTGGGAAGGGTATACAAATGAAAAAGAATCCACTTAAAGTCTGTTTCCACTGGTAGAGCCGATTGATCCGTGGGGAAATTGCATTTGCAACGGAGGCCCGGAAAAGTTTCCCCTTTGGCCCCCTATTCGGCCCTCCGTCTGAACCTGCGGGACGCAAGCCAAATAGAGCCTCCTCTCCTTTAGGCAGATAGCGGACAGTTTTTATATTTGTTATATTATTTGCCCCTCTATTTTTACTTTCACACAAGTCAACGACTCGGCCGCGGGGAGAAAAATCGCTTTCGTAGAATAACAAAAGGGGGCGCTACACAAATATGTTCTCCGCTGAGATGGTGCCGCCTGCCGGATGCGAGGAAGGAATAGCGATTACGATATTAAAATGAGTGCTATTTTAAGAGGGAAACTTCAATAAATGGAACCCATTTTTTATGATAAAATAAAAATGGCTCGAAAGGGTGGGTGACGATGATGCAACAATAATAATAAAAATAAAAATATTTTGATGATTGTATAGCGCCGTTTTTGTGAAAAATCGCCTCAAAGGCGCTGTACAAACTTATAATACATTTCTACAATCTTACTTCTAACTAACTAGACAAACCACTATAACAACTTATGGCTAAAAATTGTAAACACCGGTTCATCGATCACTGATACGAAACTATATATACAACTCTGCGATGTTAAGAATAACCACAAATAAATTGAATTTTCCGGAAAATGTTGCATAGCCTCAGATGTTATCACATGTCTAAAGCGAGCATTAAAATTGAGATACGTAGAATGAGACGAAAGAAATGGTTCCCTGCAAATTAGCCATGTCTTCTGGTGAAAAACATTATTAAGTTTTTCTCAGAGAAGTGATTACCACGAAAATGAAAATATGAAAAAATATAATAATAAAAAAAACACGAGAAGCCAACTAACAACTGAGATTGTTAAATGAACAAATTAATAATGAATATGAAGCGAACCGCGCTCATAATAAATTCGAGAAAATAACACACATAAAAAGGAACAAAGAGCTGTATAATTTGAAACGGAAAAGTTTTAAAAAGAAAAACTCGAGAGCGCAAATAGAAAATGAGGGGAAAAATCCCGTAAGGAAAGTAAGAAGGAAATGTCTATTATATTCCGCGGGCGGGGGGGTAGTGGGGGCGGGTAGCGTTGGGAGGGGGGGGGGGGGGAGGAGTGGGAGCACCTTCCTACAGAATATTCATATTGTCTTAAACCTGTCTTATTTACTTTACGGAGATGAAAACTTCTCGGCAAAAAGTCTCTTATATATTTCATGAGCGTCTGTAACAAACAAGACAAAAGCATGTTGGAGAAAGGTATTAACGCTTTTCTTTTATCATTTATTCTCAGATTTAATACGCTTTCAGATTGTGCGTGGCGTTACCTACCCTTTTATTTGAGGGGAATTCATAAATTACATTTGTAGGAATCACGAATTTTTATTTTTTAAATCGGGTATCATTTCCTACAATGGCAACCCTGCGCAGAACGAATGCGCAGCGGATCAAAAACGTAACGCTGTTAAATGCAAAGTTTCTAGAACATTCTGTTCCCGTTTACCTACCTCACCACTAGCGTTCCGTAGATTATTTCTGTAAATATAATATTGTCGTGGATCGTTAGCGTGTGTAACATTATCTAAATAAATGATCAATCATAAAGCAGTATTTTGATTTGAGTAATCCGCGACTTCTGGAGGTAGTTATTACGAAAGCTAAGCGGAGTAAATTCCTCCATACATTTTATAAACATTACTTTAATGTAGCAAAAACATCAGTTTTAACTATGTCAAGTGAACACTGCTGGCATTACTGTAGAATGTATTGCATTGCTTTACAAGACTAGGGTGGATTGGGTATAAAACGCGTCTACAAGACTCGTTGTCGAGTAATTGATTCTAGGGTAGTGTGTGCGATCGGCTACATAACCCGAGTGGGAAGCTGCGCAAAGCTCTGGAGATAAGATGGGATCGGTCGCGAGAGGCGATCAAAGCAGTCCGGGAGCGACGCAGCCAGTCAGCCCACAGGGGTATTACCCGCCAACACGGGAGAGGAAATCTCTTCAGAGTGTTCCAGACGGTATCGACTTACAGCATCTCGGGGGAGGACCGAGTACACAACAACATACCGTTGCAGCATCCCTGTACCCAGCACCCAGCACCCTAATACTAATCATCTCGGAAGATTAGCTACGCGCTAATTGAATTAGATCACACCACGCTTTAATTTCCCATCTCATGAAGTTCCTTTAAATATTAACAGAAAAATACACGAGGCACCAATCTGCCATAGGTCACCCCAAGTGGTTCGCTACATTTAATGACTTAGCAGGGGTGAGGTTTGTCTGGGACTTGGCAGCGGATACGTCTGCCCACTGGCTGCATGGCAGGCCGGATCAGGAAAGAATGGTTAAGGGAGTCCCTTTGACTTCTCCAGTCGTACTCTCTCGGAACATCGCCTTGCACCGCAGTGGATGGATTTATACGTCCGTCACTGTCACTCCTGGACACACTGACCTCCAGATTCCAACTCACCCTTAATACCATTTTCCTTCCCAGAACTTCCTCTCCTTCCTTCCTTTCCTAAAAAGACCCTCAACACATCAGCATCCCCAAAGATGACAGCCCCTGAGGGGAATTGTTTTCCTCAGGCTGTGTGAAGCTAATGTAAAAAAAAAACTAAAATACTGCTAAAAAATGCTACTAAATATACATATGTTGAATAATCTCCCAATTGAATAATAAAGCTGTAAATCGAATCCTTGATTCATAGATGTACAACAACAAACGAACAATAAATCCTTAACAACAAAGAAGAAAGATTAGTAGGTAGGTAATCTACTCGAAAAATCTGATTTAACAGTAAAGCTTATCAGAAAAAATCTTTTAAAAACATTTTCAAAAGATTGAGCTTTATTCATAAATAAATAAGTTAGAGGAATTAATAAAACAGAGCAAGTTGAGCTTTGGGATAAAGTCGACAACCCTCGAGTGAGCTTAGTACACGAGGGTAGTAAGGCGGGGAAGAAGGAAATAACGCCGGATTTAAAGTAGAAAATGATGCGGCAAGACGGTGTATCCGCTGGAGGGAAGAATCCCGGAACGTCACATGTTGTTCCGAGATCCTAGGATATATGCGGTGATATACACATATAGTGGGGAGGGGACTCGCTGGAAAATATAATTTTATGAGTCGGCAAAACACATCGCAGAACATGTCGCATAGACTGTATTATTATATTATTGGGGATAAAACGTTTAATGGACAAGTCGAGTGTGAACACTGAACACTATACTCCGACGGAATAAATATTATACGAGCTAATAAACTATATGTGGGTGGGCGAGAACCGTAAATGGACGTGCAAACATTAATTTCATGTGCCGGCAGAGATAAAATCTGGATTAATAAACTGTTGAGGGAGAAATAAAGACTTTATGTTGCCATATACGTCCATATTTTATCGGCGCAAATGTTGCCAGTCGATAAAGCTTAGAATATAAATCCGTAAAAATATACATCACTTACCAATAAAATCTAATAAAAACAGTATTTAGTTGGCAAAAAAATATTTTTCCTTTCATTGTGCGCGGATATTAGAATTCTTTCAGCGATATTTGATTTTTTTTATTACGGAAAAGCGTAACTTTTCCAACTGTGAAGCAGTCGGAAGAAGCAAAAAGCTAGTACCCGGTTGTCATCATATTTTCGAAGGCGGTGAGAATAAATTTTGTGCGAACTCAGATGGAGAAAGAGACGGGAGAAAACTGTTTTTCATGAGCAGACATTTAATAAAAAAAAAACTAGGCAGAAACATTTACAAGCGAAAAGAGAATACTCGAGATAAAAAGCCGTATTTTCTTTCGCCAACCCAATAATATTTCCAAAACTTCAGTCGGAGGCTAGATTTGCAAATCAACGTAAATTTATATTCTTTTTCGTCGTTCGGTTTCCCGCATAACGTCAGAACTTTCTTCTGTTTATCCAACAAAAAGACAAGTTTATATTCAATATTAAACTAGTCGATAGGGAGCCGAGCTCCGACTAAACTTCTTTATTCATACAAGTAATAAAACATTTTCAGAATATCGGCCCAGGGTTTACGGTAACTTTGAACAGCGTCGGAAATATTTACAGCCATTACCAAACTTCGAATTAATATAAAAAGCATGATAAACAGAGTCGACTGCCTTCACATTTCGATGATAATATTATAACACACTTTTGTGGGAACAAGAAGTAGCGCGGATTACAGATTACATTTAAGAGCAGATAAACCAGCAAAAGCGGGGGAATTCATGCCAACTTCTCCGAGGTACAATGAAGAAAGTAAATATTCAAGTTTTCTCCCTTTGCCTATCCGACTGAGCGCAGCGAGGTATTTTGTGTCTCATCAACTGATTTAACCACTCGGGTGTTTTGTGATTATGCAAGTTTTTTGTCTTAAACGAACTGTCAGATTTATAAAAACTTTGTGTTATTTCCGCTTCATAATTAAAGCTCTATACTTTAAACATTTCTGAACCTAGCCGAATACTAAAAACTGTTTTGAAACGTTATGAAATAAGGTTTCAAAATGTTCTTTTACAAATAAATAAATGCAAAATACCAAAAACAAAAACCACATTTTCGCATAGACAATACTCATACATCGCACCTAAAATATTCAACGCATTAAATAACGACATCAAAAGATCTGATACAATTACTCATTTTGCATGTGGTGACCAACAATGGATATCCGGAAAGGGGCGAAATTTCTTTAAAGATTTTCTTCAAAGAACGTAGATTAATAACATTTAAATTGCCGTAAAATAAAAAATATATATTTATTTTTTTTTTACATTAAATACTTTTTACCATCTTCTTTTCCATTCATGACCTTAAACTGTTCGGCACCACTGATATGTCCGATATACTCTACTGCCTTATTTTCATTCTGCCTTATTTGTATTCTACTGAGACAAAAATTGTTAAAATAAGAATTCACTGCAGTATAAATAGGTTGAATACATGAATTTATTTGTACAAAATTACTAAAAATTTAAACTCATTTTAGTTATTATATACTTTAGGGAAATCTACAGACTACAATTGGATTAATTTATACATGTATAATTTACCAAACTGAGAAACCATTTATAGTTTTCCTCCATACCATTATATTGCGTCTAGAAATTAAACAGTAATCTTGCAACTAAAAAATATTACATTATTATAACAGGAGGGAAGTAGTGCAAAATATATGTCAATATATTTATGCAGTTTTGTACTCATTTAATACATTTCTAATGCACTCTTGACAGAGTTTTTATATTTATTTTCGTCACAAATATTACACGAACGTCTGATTGTTATTATAGAATCGACCACCATAACACGGGCATCAGCCTAGCATGGTGGTCGAAAAATCATCTAATAATGTAACCCTATTTTGTAAGTAATGAATAAACAAAGTTAAAAAAAAAAATATATATATATATATATATATATTAACATTTATAAATATTAAAATTTAAAAAGCAAACATACAAAATTGTAAGAATAACTCACGTAATGTTTTTATGTGAAAACGGTACTAAAATCACGGATTATGTAAAAACAACACTTATTCTATTGTATAAATACATAATAAACAATTTTCTCATCTACCTTTTACCATTTTATACAATAATTTGAAGGTGATTTGGCGGGTGAAACTGTTTCTACAAAATAAGAATTATTTATGTACTTTGATTGACAATTTTGAATAGAAATGTGAAGCGTAATTCAATATGGATCTTCTACTTTTTGTTTTAGGGTTGTCACTAGAACAATAACAGAGTTATAACGACGTCTGTGGAAACACATGTGTTAGCGTGAAAACGCGCTTATTCTACTTGGCTGCTATTGTCATATTGTTGTAAAAGTGGTTAAAGAACATTTATTTCAACTAAACTTTTATAAAACTCAAATTACCATCCCAAAGGATATTTTCGAAAGGAAAATATTACATGACGTACAAATTGATAAAATTTATAGTATATAATATTAAAAAATACAAGATAGGACTAAAAAATGAAACGTTAAGCATTAAAAAAAAACAAATAACATTCCAATTACTCAAATCAGGTTTTAAGTTGAAAAATGAAATATAACGAAACGAAAGATCGACAAAGAAATATTCCCCGAGGGTGCTCAGTCTCGTCTTTTCAATTAATTACCATTTCTTTGAAATTTATATTAGTCGTGTCAGTGGAGACATCTTCCAGCTCCACTCTGGGTAATTTTATTCAGGCTACGGCTACATATACATTCAGCATTTAGCGGAGGCGGACGAATATTTTATTAAGGACCCCGCGAGAGAATTTTCAGGCGGAGTTGAGAATTTTTAACAGGGCCGCACGAAGGTAAGTCGTGTACATATAGTTGTATATGTATATACAGTTGTATCTATCTGGAGTGGTATTAGGGAGGCCTTACCCCGGGGAGAAAGGAAATGCTAACAAAAATACACGTAATATTTCTACGACGGCAAATGAAAAATATTTTACCGCAATTATTTGGGATGTTAAGAGGTTTTTATTCGAGAGACCGGGTTGAGAATTGACGGGAGTTTAACCGTCTGTCGGAACAGTAAGTACTCGGTGAGCCGGCTTTATAAATCTCTATTCTAAATGGTGAATACATTAACGTCCGACCCGAGCGGCTTACTAAGAGATTAAAACTGGTGATGAGCGCTGAATCGGCAAGAAATTGCAAATATGTTAAATGGCAAAATGATAGATTATCATGTATCATGGATAAGTAAATACCAATAATAATTTTAAAATGATAAAATGGAAAATATTTTTTGAAATGTTTCTCGTAATAAAAAAATAGTCGTTTAATTAATCGGAAATTCGCTACTCCATCACAGATGGAGAGGAGCGGGTAAGCTAAAATACGATTAATTTAGAGAGTTTTTCTTCAAGGCGTAAAATTGAAAGTAAGGGGAGGGTAGAATAAAACGGGCGGTATTACATTATAGGGCAGTCAGGGGGGGGGACAAACGAGCTCGAGCCATGGCGGGCGGAACAGGGGGAGGGGGGGGGAAAGCTGCGAGTGAAAAGCGGAAAATAAGAAAGCTGGGATGGGGAGAGGGCGCGCTCCCCCGAGTTCCCCTGTCGGCATTAAACTTTCGAATTACGGAATCGTTAAAACTTAATAATAAAAAGCTAAAATTTCAGCTCGTGCCCGAGAGGGGGAGGGTGGCGGGAGCGGATGCTAATTGAGTTGGGAAGCAGTGTTTTAGATACCGGGAGAAGTGTTTTTTTTTCTTCATTTTCAACTTTGCTTGACATTTAAGGAGAGTTTGTACAAGATTAAACGTATTTTCATTTGAGTGTTGAACACCGAAAAAAATAATAAAACCCCTTTAGGAAAGAGATAAAAAGTAAACGCATCTTTAAAACTATAAACTTTAACACAAACAAGATTTTTTTTAAAATTACGTTTTTCAATCGTGATCCAATAATATTCATAAAAAATAAAAGATTAATGTGATGGAGGAATAATAGCAAAACTGAAGAAAAAACACACAAATACATAACATAAAAAACCCTCGGAGGATACCAATAAAAGCTTAAGCTGCCAAAAAGAAAAGCCATTCGCGTGTGAAATAACGATAAAAAAGAATGTAGCACATAAATAAACAATCCTATTGAGCGTGTTTTCCTTTTATCTTACTACAGGTTGACATGAATTAATCGGTTCATGGGAACTTTTATTCCGAGTTAATGTAGACCACGGGTGTCCCAGATACTCACTATCTTAGCTTGTGTGTAGCTATACCGGCTCACGTGGATGGATTTATATTGGTCTAATCGACTCATAGAAGCGATGCTATCGCGGCCATTGTGCCCACCAATTAACATTTTAATGTACTTTTTTTCGGAGCTTTACTTGTAAAGGGGAACAAACGATTCATTTTCCATCGGAATCAATTTAAGTTCCCTTATTTGACGAATCACGATGATGATGAAATATCGCGCGTGACTCTATGGAGGGTTTACGTATTGATTATATTAAATTATAATAATCACACAGGTTGAAGAAATAGACTTGTCACCCATGTTTCTTTACAACAACAACAGTGGCATTGAGTTACTAACTGAATCAGATAAGAAATACATCGTAATCGACCAAATGACAAACAACAATTCAAGCATCGATCTACCCACGATTATTGACTTTTTATAAACGAATAACAACCTCATAAAACATTTATCTAATTTAATCTAACAGCGCCTTCAACAAATTGATGCTTGGAAAAAATAATCAGCCAACAGTAAAAGCGATCAAATGTTCGGATATCGAAATATTAAATATATCCAATTATACTAACACCGACAGTATATAGATAATTTATGCGGCTGAACAAGAATTGTGAAACCATTAGAAAAACATTCACATTTATTCAATATAAACACCGGTTATTAATTTACGGTGTACGCTTTTTCAGCTGCCGATAAAATGCATGTAACCTCGCGGCAGATCGACAGATAACTTCATATTGATAAACTGGTTTGTAACGAGTTAAACCATGTTCTTTTTTGCCAATAACGACCAACGACAACGTTGGATATCAAAAATGAAAAGCAATAAATAAATCTGTCCATTTTCCAGCCGGAACATTTTGCTTTGCACGAGATAACTTTAATCAAATCCGAATGAAATATTATTACAGTTGGGCTGTGGATTTAAAGAAAGACCATTAAAAAGACTCGCTTAAGGGCCAACCAGCGGCCGAGAATTCATATTTCGTTGAAAGATATTCTTACGATCGTACAGGGCGGTTCCAATGAGAAAGATTACTTTTTTTACGTACCAGGTTTTTAAAATTATAACTCAATATCGATTTTATTTCATTAAAAATTTGCTTTAATTACCTACTAAAATAAAAATGCTGAAAGGCGTGATGATAAAACTTATTAAAATTATGTACTTTTTGTAATTATTTTTGATCATAAGTATTTAAAAATTTTCAATAATGTCTAAGCAAAATAAAAATGTAAAAAAAAACTTTAATATATTAGTTTGCAAGACCGTAAATAAATAGACAAACTGAAGTACTTTCGTCACAAAACACGTGTGTGGATCTTTTTTAAAATGATTTTATTTGAATTAAAATTAAAATCTGAAACATAGCTTTCCCAGATAATTTATTGATTAATTTTACTGCATGATTATATGATTTGAAATGTGTGTTGTATAATATAACATTTTGTCTGATAATTTAACAAATCTGCTAACGACCTACGGTAAAACCCTATTGTACTAAAAATAAACATATTTTCTCAAAATATAAAACATAGCTTTACTAAATAAAAGAACAGTCTTTCGATATCAATTTATATTTTTTTGTGGAATTTTTTATTTTTTTTATTCCACTTAAAAGAAAATTACATTTTCACTCGTTTAACTAGAAATAATTATACACATTAAACTAAATATTTCAATATAGCGCTATTTTATTTCATTATTTTTTTTATCAAGAATAAATATTAATAATTTTTTTTTAAATTTACCCAACTTATTTACGTTTTTAATGTCATTTGGGAGGCAATTATATAAGTTGCCCCCCCTCGTAACCAATGGATTTTTTACCATAGTTAGTGTGGATGGTGTTTAAATGGATGTTATCATCCACACTAACTATGGTAAACAATCCATTGGTTACGAAGGGGCCAACTTATATAATTGTCTCCCAAATGACATTAAAAACGAAAATAAGTTAGGTAAATTTAATTTTTATTTATTTATTCTTGATAAACAAAATAATGAAATATTTAGTTTATGATTTGTATTGAAATATTTAGTTTGTGATTTGATTTAAACACGACATATTTTCGGTTTTGTCTGTGAATTCCCTCTTAAATAACCTTTAAAACATATCTATTAGAAATCCCAACGATTCTCCAGGAGTGTAATTAACCCTTTTCAAGACATTTTAAGCTACCGATATATAACTCCGAAAAGCCGTACATTAAAATATAACACAGGTCGTAATATTAATAACACGTATCCAACACGCGCCATTTAAAAAGCGCATAATTGGATTGTATAAAAAAGCAGTGTAAAAAACTTGGGATAATTCCGCAGTAAATAACTAGCGAATAACGGAGAGAAGGAAAACAAAATAGAGTTACAAATAACATCGAACACAAGTCATAAATCTACGGCGTCAGATTAATTCGAAATAGTCAACAAAGTAATAATTTAAATAATGCGCATTCATATAAGCCGGATATCTAGCGGCCGCTCACATTTCGTAGGCAATGGAAGAAAAAAGGAGGAATGGCCGTTCATATTACGAAAATATTATTTAAAAGAGATCGTATCTCTCCTCCCTGTCGGCATAATGGAGCGGAGAAAAAATGCGAGCGTGAGACATAGACGCTGGGAATTTCAAATAAATCTCTAGGACGTTTTATCTTGTAGTCATTATCATATTCGTTGAATATCAATGAGCGGGAGGCAGGATAGACGGGTCGGGCAGGGCCGGGCCGGGCCGGGTAGGGCCGGGTACAGCCTATAGGGCCGGGCCGGGTAGAGCAGGGCCGCCCTCCTCTCGGGCGACTCCTTCCACCAGATATTATTTATGGGATAACTCCGCCAGCGAAATGGGATAAACAGAAAACTTTCTCCCTAGTCATTACGAATTCCGGTATGAAATATATTTATTTATTTGGGATAAACATCTTGGCAGATAAAACCTTATCCACTGGATAAATTACCGCTGGGATTAAGGCTACTTTATTCGTGAAACGATCAAAACAAACATCCCGGAGAAGTGAACGTCCAGTAAGTGTAAACTCGCGTGCTAAATAAAAGACTTTTATTGAATGCAAAAGATGGGAAATTGTAACATTCAAATACTCAAACCTGGGAACGGCTCACTTCTTCATGCATATAGTTGTGCTGTTTGCACTATAACAGGGACCGGAATTAAAGCGTTTCTTGTAAACACATGCTACTACCAGATAAGACGTCGAAAACTGAGATCTCGCGGTAGCAAAAGGGTTGTGATATCCCAGAACTTACGACTGGACCTTTTGCATCAAACGTTATATTATTATAATACGCCGAAAACTGAGATCTCGCGGTAGCAAAACGATCATGCTACCCCAGAGCATACGATGCACCTCTTGCATCAAATGTTAATATTATTATAATACGCCAAAAAGCCAAAGATCCCCGAGCATACGACTGGACCTTTTGCATCAAACGATAATATTAATATAACACGCCAAAAACCGAAAGATCTCGCGGTAGCAAAAAGGTTATACATAGTACCAATTCCAGAGCATACGAAGGTCCTCTTGCATCAAACGTTAATATTATTATAACACTTCGAAAACTGAGAGATCTCGCGGTAGCAAAAGGATTGTGATACTCCAGAGCTTACGACTGAACCTTTTGCATCAAATGTTAATATTATTATAATACGCCAAAAAGCGAGAGATCTCGCGGTAGCAAAACGAATATGATACCCGGAGCATACGACTGGACCTTTTGCATCAAACGTTAATATTATTATAACATATTCTTACAACAACAACAAAACAGATGTATTTAGAAAAAAATAACTCAGCTCGTGCAAAAATAATTTTATTATCAGGGGAAAATTTAATTCACGTGAAAATGAAGTAAGGAAAATATAGAATTTACTTTAAGGTATTTGACATATTATCGGTTGGGCGGAGTGAAAATACTGAAAGAAAAATCGGACGGTCCGCCATGAATATTAAATAGGTTCCAACTCAGTTTATTGAAATTTATGTGCCTTTAAATCGTAATGGCGGGCTTAAGCAAAACTGGAGGAATCCTTATCAAGATAGAAATTCTATTATAACCGAATAAATTTCACTAAAAATATTGGCAAATTAACAAAATTAATAAATACGAAGGAAAATGTAGATTGGAGTAGCAAAGCATTTTCTAAATACATTTATTCTGTAAATAAACGAACAAATTAAAATGCTAATGGACAACACATTAAAAGTTTAAATTTCAAACAGACACAAGAGATTATTTAGGATAAATGTCTGTTCTAGACAAAAGCAGTTTATATTTATAGTAACACGGCAAAATACGAGAACGTAGATTAATAATGGTTTTAAAAATACCTACTATTAAATGCTAAGTAGTAACATTTTGTCGTGCTAAGATAAATCTTGAACAATTAACGAAAAAAGATTAATGTTCTCAGGGCTTTATAATCGCCGCGATAAAATTGTTCATAGTTATGAGATTATAAAAATACCATCGTATTCATCAGAATTTTATTTGTGTGTAAAATCGGCATCATTACAAACAAGAAATTTAGATGTGTTTGATTTGGAGAAACAGAATTCCCTGTTTTTAAAATTGACACTCGGAAAGAGCTCAGGAAAAGCTCATATTTCACATTGACGATCTTCGTGACGGAGAAATAAACTGCGAGTCACGAGTTCAAATCTCGGCGTGAACAAATAAAAATGTTTGTAATTTGTATGAATTTGTTAACAACATATAAAATTAAAAATAATTCAAATACAGTATACAGCTCATTTCTGAGAGACTTGATTCTGGTAAGCGACAGCCGCTACTGTGACCTTGCTTTTAATTGAATAGCAGTGTTTAGTGATCAGTTCGAAATAGCCAGGTAATTCCCAACCATCTTCTTCGTCCAACATCGTTCCCCACTTCAGTTTTCCGAAATTTCCAAAAAATGGGGTTGCCATAGTTTAACTCAGGCTCCGAGCTGTTCAGACTTGTCGCAAAAGTTACAATAAACTTCGAGTATTAACTGAAGTGCTACCTTATACAAAAATTAAAGTGTATAAAATTATCGCAGCTGGACAAAAAAGAAGCAACGAAACGACAGCGAGCAGGTGAACAATCAATAGTCGTCATCGGCGAATTGGCAATCGGTAATCGGCATACACGAGGCGTCGCCCCGTAGTCTATACTCGGAATCCGCGGGCGGGGCAGAAAAACCCACACAAGTGACGGGCGACGGACGGGAGCGGAGGGCGGAGGGCCCGACACAATGGTCGGTGGCCAGCTAATTAGCAGGCAGCCCGCGAGCCGAGAGCCAGTCGGACCAGCCGAACTGCAACGGGAGAGCCTTCGGAATACCAAGCAGCCACCATCACCTAACAGAATCTACCAGCAGTTAGCGTCAAACCTAGTGGCAAACAAACAAATACCCAATAAATATGTTCCTGCCGATGACATTCGGCAACATCCGTCGTTTGTGAGAAAGAGAACGCTTTTCAGCGGTTTAAAGCCAATGAATTTATCTAGGTTTTAAAAATTTTGACACATTATGGCAAGAGATCGCTCAAGACGTGACTTGTCATAATTTGACAATAACCGTTCGATCGGTTCATCTGAATTAAAGTTTATCAATTTTGAACGGCTGATTAAAAACACTACTTGATTTCTCCTGAATTATGCTTTTTTATAATACTCTATTATTACTTCAGACAATTTGAAATTCATTTTATCTATAAACACTGGTCAGAAATGCAATTAAAAATAATAAGTGCTGAAATCAGAATAGCAGATAATAATATATCAAGTTCTAAGAAAGGAGAAAACTATTTTCTGTTAAGCGACGAAATGAATTATTACCCAGAATTCGAGCTGTGATAACTTCTTAACAATATAGTAATCGGATGACCGATAAATCTCTTCCACCTGCTTAGATAAAGCGAACATTTCTAAATCGTTTCGTAAACAGCTTGTCAACACGGCCGAAACGATTCCTATCTTTGAAAGTATGAACGCCTTCTGACTAGTAAATAGATATTGACACACATCCATAATGATTTGTGGCATTGGAGATACGATCGCCAGATCGGTTACACGGGGCGCATTCGCATTATAAATTCACGCTGACAGATCTGAATTATTAAATTTGAATTAACAATATATTGCAACGTGCCTGTAATTAATCTATCTAAATCGTTTTACAGTTGGGTTCCATTCGTATTTTATTTGATTGAAAATCTTAATTAAAAAGTACTTTCACATGAAAGATATACGGCTATTTTATTAATTGAGCAGATAAGGCTGAATTCAAAATTGGTATTATTAAATCGATTCTAAGTGCAGCGTAATAAATCAAAGTATAAGTTATCTTACATCGTTTTACAACCAGGAAAAACAACTTAAGCTCTGCAGCCGCGGCCGTAAATTTGACGTTATCGCTCGGTCCGTTGGAGATTCCACGAATAACAGCCTCAGCAATATGGACAGATAGCCAGGGCGGCTTTTCCAATGGACAGTTACCGGACACTGACGTAAAGCAGTCGCCAGTTAGTAGTGGCACTCGTGGCTGGGGGGGGAGTGGGACCCACCCGTCTAGCAGAGGGTGGTTGGACGGCTGGACGGCTGGTTGCGGGTCACACAGATTACCACCCGACTAATTATTCTCCCCTGCGACCACTAGGCCCGGCTGAAGCCACTTTGGCGCGGTCAGGCCGTGACACTATGCTTATTACGTGATTCACTCACTGCTCACTGCCCGGCAAATCATTTGTGTCGTTAAAGAAAATGTTGTTTCCGATAATACCTGAGGATTTTGTAGGATAAACGGATATAACATAATGGGATGAAGGTAAAAAGTTTTGAATAGCATTGCTTTTACACGGTTATTAAATGATAAATAATAACAAAGAAAAATTACAAAAATGAATGTACTAAACATGTTACAAAAAGGTGCGGAAATATAAAGTAATTCAAGGAGTCCTGTATAAATAAGAAAGAGCAATTTAAAATTAAGTTGTTGAAAAGGAATTTGAAATATGGCAAAACTGATTGAATTGAATACAATATCGCGCAATAAAAACGTTTAGCGTATGAACGAACATGACAAGCATTTAAAATTAACAACAGAAGTAGGTCCGCGCAAAAAGCGCAGCATTTCCCATAAAAGAAAAAGCCAATTCCAAAGTGATTGTTGGCTGACAAGGCTTTAATCAACATTCAATCATTCGGCGGGCGATAGTGAAACCGCCAGTAAAAAGTGCTCCCATTGGGAACGACACCCGTTAGAAACAATCAATCAATCACAAACAAACAAATAATCTAATGCTAATTTATTTCCAATGGCGTTGGCGCAATAGGAGCATGTTGTGTGTTGCCAACGATAACACCTTTACTCGGTTATGTCATTTCAATAAAATTGAACTCGGATCAAAACAATAAAATATTCTGTAACACTCTATTTCTCGCGTGTTGTTATTCTAGAATCTAGATACAGCGACAAGTTTATAAAGAACATAACATAAATACGAAACGCGCTCAGGGACTGAGCGGAGTGTAATTATTTCAATTCATTATTTATTTTTACTGTATATTCATAACACTGCCTTGAAAATGGGCGGGTAAAAAAGCAGTAGAACGATAACATAAAGCTTGAATGCCTGCCACATCAATGGTATAATTAATGTTTCAAAAAGTATAATTGGTGAAATAGTGGGTCAACTTCGGATATTACTTCATGTCCGCGAGGCATGTTCATTTGGAACAGTGTGCGGTGTATATATCAATAACTTTCAGTGTCTGTTTTCCAATAGAAATGATAGTTGAGCTATTTGGCATTCGGCAGCGAGCGGGAATTTCACTTAGCCACTGACGAGGAATCCACCATGCTGAAATGTTGGCAGTGGTTGTTGGCACAGTCATAAGCGTCACCGCTGTGGATTTAATCACAATAAAAACATATAAACTCCGGCTGAACATCGGAATTAGGAGCTTAAAGTGTAATCGTTTCCCGTGAACAGTTCTTCTGCCAAGTATTCTTCGAATGCGGGAGATGTAATAATTAATCCATTCGAGCGGAATTTATTATTATTTATTTCTTCTCTTTATTTTTACATAGATACTTTAGATGTTTTTTTACATAGTTTTAAAATATGGTAATATACAGGGCGTTAAGGAACGTACTTGACTTACTTTATCCAGTGATTCCTAACATTATTTGGAGTAAAAAATGTAAATGAAATTTTGGTCTCGGGTGACTTTTTAGATGTATTTTTTTCTTCTTCAATATCAAACAAAAAAACATGTCTCACCGCGCCCCTAACTGTCCAAAGCATACCGATTTTTTTATGTTTTAATGGAAAAAAAAACATCACAAGTGTCACCGGAGATCAAAATTTCATTAACATTTTTAATTTCAAAATGAGTATATAAATTTAAGAGAAAGTAAGTGCCCGTTTGTCGGTAATATTACTAAAAATACTAAAATACATCAACAAGTACCTATGTATAAAATACAAATGTTCAAGTTATGATATGAGAAAATAGGTATGAATGTATTATTGTGAAAAGGTGAAACATAAAAGACACATTTTTTTTCAATAAGGGGTCGTCCATTAATCACGTGATGTTTTTTAGAAACATTTAACCCCCCCCCCCCCCCCCAAATCACGTGTATTTTTCTTAGTACAAAGTATATCGAAATTTTCTTTAAATAGAGGTATAAATAATGTGAATAAATTTTAGAAAAATGGACAGATGGACGTTCACCTTTAGAAATCGTGCGTTCAATGAAAAATAAATACACGTGATATCTCATTTTACCCCCCTCCCCCCATCGTGATGTTTTTCCCCCCGACGACTGTGTAATGTGTAATGGACGACCCCTAAAGTAGCAAGCAAATATATAATGTTCTTTTGAAGTTATGATAGTATTGTAGTGAAAAGTGAAACACGACGGTTTAAAGGAAAAGTGTTTCAACATCTGAATAATTCAGACAAATTTTAAATCTTTTATATTATGCGATTTTATTTTTCATTTGAATTTGTTTTGAATTAAATGTATGAACACCAATAACACTGCTATGTGTTTGTATTACTTTGGTTATTGGTTTGGGGGGTGTAGAATTAACGAGGTATTTTCTCTACAAATGCGATAAAATAAATATAAACGGGATATGATATCATTGTATGAGCGTTCTAAACTTTACTTCATGTGTAACAGAAACCGACACAATTGCAATGAACATAATCCGAAGAAATCGGATGTACCCGACACGCCAGTCCACAAAATGTAGTCAATGCACTGCAGTCATAATGCCGCAAAGGCATTCATTCATGCACAAGTAAGCCGCAAACACAGGGTAGCGATACAAAGTCGGTATTATGGTAGGTGAAATTGCTCGGCCATCCGTCTGCATCAAACAATGTGGTGATTTTACGAGGACATAAATTATTTCCACGTTCGCTGTCACAGAGTGGCAATAACCCGGGCGGAAGGGGGCCAAATCGGCGCCGGCCCTGGCCTGATCCGGGCCCTAATGAAAAGTAATGAAAATCCGCCCCTGTCACGCCGAACCAAATAAACTGCACATCCGAGTGAATGTGCATCTGCCCACGCGTGCAACAAGTCATTACTAAAATGAATAAATGTTTCCGATCGTTGAGCCTAACTATAAAAAACCAGTTAACTTCGCGATACTGTGCGGATTATACTGCATAATGCAGGGGTCGGCAAGTTATTTTTAACGGGGTACGGAAGCTTAAAAAAAATAAAAGTTTCTGAAAAAGTAACGTGTCTTATCATATTTCATGTCTTTTCAGAGGTTCCCGAACTTTTTCAGCCACGGAACCCTAAACAGAGATTTGTATGTTGGCGGAACCCCAAGATTTCCAGCCTTCAAATTAATTTTAGTACCTCAATTTAAGTCCTAATATTATTCCCGGGTCTAGTGCAGACTTTGGCATCCATTGGGGTTTGTTGTGAGGATGAGTGGAGTGGGATAAAAATTATTATATCCAGGAAAACGTTGCAGGCGAAAATATTTCTATGATTTTTTGGAATTTTGTATTAAAGTTTCCAAGCAACATATTTGTTAAAGTTTTTTTTTAAACGGAATGGGATATGAGTTATTACATTCGCGACGAGTGAGAAAGCACAGCAGGCAATTTGTCAACGTGTAATTTGTCAAATCAATAAATGCAGTTGTCTCTTGTCATCAGAAAGACACTTTTCCAAATAACACGAACGCCACGAACGGGATATGAATGAATACATCACGAGAACATGCGACAAAACGCGAGCCCTAACAACCCCTCCGCGGAAAGCCTTTCGTGAATACAAGTTCGTAAGAGCTAAAATTGAAGTAAAAGCAAATATTTATTTCATTATGTCAGTTAGGCGAATAAAGGTCATAACAACTGTTAATTAATACGAAAAATTATTTTTCCGATCGTGAGCCAGATCTTTACACTGGTTTATAAACAGAGAGAGGTAAGATATTTTGGCGGTCCAGTTTAAAACCCTTCGCAGTCCGGATTTGGACCGCGGTCCGCCTATTGCCGTCCGCTGGTGTAAATGTGTAAGTTCAAGTACCACTCACAACTAAAACATCTCTCGCTCAAAGACACTCATTCTTAGGTCCAAAACTATACAACTTAATGCCTGATATTTGGAAAAATGAAAGCACAGGTGTTGTTTGTAAATTGGCCACTAACTGGTTTCATCAATTAGGTAGAAAGGAGAGTGACACACAGTGACTACACAAAAAATAAAATCAAACACAAACCAAAAACAACAACCAAAACTCAAAAAAAAACATGTAAATACCTTTATGTTCTAATCTTTATCATTATGTGTATATATGTACCTACCTATTACGTTAATATTATGTTTAATTTCATATTTTATTTTTTTCTATTTCTTCTCTTTGTTATTTATATTTATACAAAATATGTTTATAGGCTTATGCAATGGCAACACCAGTTAAAAGTACACATTATGCCTATTATTTTAATACTATACTAATCAAACAACAGTAATAACCATCTATTAAATGTTTGATTCATTTTATTGTTTCTGTTCTCTTTCTAGTTCTCACTTGTATTATATGTGTATGTAGGACTAGGTATTATTTGAAATGCAAACACAAGATACCATAATGTTTTAATAATTTACTTTTAAGTATGTATATATTACTTTTATGATAATTTAAATAACTATGATAAGCAAAGCACGGTTATCTTTTCTGTTTTATACGGTGCTCCAGATTTTATGTCCGGGTTGAATCTTTCCCAAATGAAAGACTAAACCCTTCCACACACTTTTCCACAAATGAATATCTAGTAAATTAACGCAATGTAAGTGCACTATATAAGAATAAAACAATACAAGAACAATACGCCAATCCACCAGAAACATAATGGGAAAATATTTCACCGACTCCAGATATTTTCATATCAGAGGGTTCGGCTCTGATGACATCCTAACTGGTCCGATAAATCCTACTGATCCCTCAATATAAATATTTAAAAAATCTTTCGTAATCCTACATGTATTTAAAATAACCGACTTTTGCATTTTTATGAATAAATTTTTCGACAAATCTAATACGCCTAAATTTTGAATGAGAGAGCTAGGTATAATGCCAGTAGCCGAAATAACAAATGGTAATATTTTTATAGTCTGAGAATGCCAAATTCTTTTAATCTCATTTCCTAAATCTGTATATTTTCTTATTTTTTCAGAAACAGTTTTCTGAATATTACAAGAATTTGGAATAGCGACATCAATGATATAAGTTATTTTCTTAATTTTGTCATGTAAAACTATATCGGGTCTATTATGACTAATTGTTCTGTCTGTTATCATAATATAGTTTTATTATAGTTTTATCATAATAAATTTTATAAAATTCATTTTCTAAAAATGAATTTGGTTCATATTCATAATATGGTACATTACGGCAGTCAATCAAGTTATGTTTAATTACCAAACTCTGGTGAATTATTTTTAAAACTTGATTGTGCCTAAATGTATACTCGGACGGCGCTAATACAGAACATCCCGATATAATATGTTCTATAGTTTCCGGAAAAGCCAAACATTTTCTACATAAATCATCAATTTGATTTGCATCTTTGATGATATGCTTCCTATAATTTTTAGTATTAATGACTCTATCTTGAATAGCAAGCATAAAGCCTTCTATTTCTGCGCTCAACTCTCCAATACTCAACCATTTGTTTGACGAAAATTTGTCAACATATGTTTGGTTGAGATAATTGAAGTGTTTTGCGTGAAGAATTTTATTTGACCAGGAATCTAATAATTCCTGGTTGGTATTTATAAGAATGCTGGCATTCTCGTCGTATAAATTAAATGGCGAAATATTTCTATCTGCCTTGCAAATTATTTTATGCATTTCTGTGTTATTATTTTATCTTATTTTATACAACCCATCTGTGTAGGACTATGATATGCAATGCTTACACGTTTGTTCTATATCTACATGTTTTAATCATCTGTAATTAAGTACCTTCCTAAGTAATTAATATTATTTTTAAAAAACTTTGCTAAACAAAGAACAGTCACTTTATTTTAATCTTTTATTTTTGTTTTGTTTTTTTTTTATATATTATTTACAGACCATGTTCCGTATGTTAATACTCATCCTAATTTGACTGTCCTAAAACGGGAATCCTCCTAGTTGGGCAGTCAAAAATTTTCTTAAATAATGTATATAAATGTATAATCTTTTACTAAATAAAATAAATAAATAAATAAAAAAAATAAATAGATTATGCGTTTTCAATTATCAATTTTCTACAATGTGTTTATTTACCTATCTGCATATTATAAATGCTTAGTAATTTCTTAAATAATAAGTACTAAATAACTAAGGTCCGGAATATCAGTTGTTTATAAGCTCGGCTTGGTTGGAATGTCGAGTTAAGCACAGCTTGGAACATGATCCGCATATAGGTCGAAAGCAATGATATCAACAATATTACGAGTATTGTCTACAAATTTAACAGTGAAACGTGTTTCTTTTTTCTTTGAAAAACAAATCTACTGTCTAACAAGAGTGGTATATCTATACTCTCTACTGCCATCTTCATCGAGACATCTCTATGAGCCGGGAAATCGCGATTTTTCAAAAACGACGGCAGTTTATTTTTAGGCGGGTTAAGTTATTACGAGTTAATTTTTTATAAAGTTCCCCACTTCAATCATGCTTGTAAAATTAGGCAATTTACGTAAATTTCGGAGGGAAGTATTAATGTCAGATTTGGCATATGACTGCTAGCGCCTCTGCGTCCAAAATAAGAACTATTCTGCGGCTTATCAAAGCTTGAGCCGTGCTAAGTAGAGCTTAGTTACCATTAGCCAGGTGGGCATAAATAAAGAAACAGTAAAATAAACATCACTTGACGCGAGGAACAATGTTTTTGTTCCTCATTCAGCGAGTAATTTATTGTTATGTGCGGCTTCACTGAATAACCGAATGGGTGGGAAGAAGTAAGACGTTATAAATAATAAATTTAGTATTCGTCATACAATACGCTATTACGTTTCCTTAAAGAAATGTACGGCCTTAAAGCCAGCGCTTTGGTCCGATCGTAAAATATCTTTTCTACATTCTTCACGGGGATTGCGAACCGAGAGCAGAGAGGAAATCTTTCTGGATTTTATTTCTCGGTTCACGATCCGTAAAAATAAAAAGCACGACGACATTGACATCATTTAATCGTGTCTGTTGACGTAAATATGTATATTTAACGCGTTAAAGCTTCTAGAGGGATCTAAAATCCACGAAGTTATGGCGGTGTTAACTTATTTGAAAACATCTTAAATCGAGCAAGTGTTGGTGAATCTTAAATGCAAATAGCAAATATACGATTTCTTTGCTGCTTTTATTTTCTAACTTAGGTATACAAAATATGCTGCCAAATACAAGGATTTTTATTACCGGAATCCGGATAGTTACAAATTAATTTGTTGGATTCGATGGTAGAAAAGTTGCTAAAGTAAATCTGAAAAAAAAAAGATAAAGACGGACAAAATGCTAAACGTCTTCTTCTTTTAGTTCCCTCTCCTACATGAGGAGGGCGGTAGGCAATCATCAGGGCAATCTTTACCGTGCAACAACTCTCGAACAATTCTGTGGAGCTGCTCTCGTAATTTACTTAACAATGTTTTTTTAATGGGAATACCTCACAAGAGTCTCAACTACTCCCGTCTGGAGCCAGTGAGACTGGCATCCCCAATTGGGGTATGCTGTGAGACTGGAGGTAGAAGGGAGGGAAAGGAGATGGGGGAGAGTAAGGTGGAGAAGTACCTGGCTATTCAGATGTGGTCACCAAACACGGCTAAAGCCATTTCACGCAACGTTTCAATTCTGAATGGTGGTCTTACACTAGGGCGATACTGAGAGTATCTTCCATTCTGGAACGTGCCGCAAATATACTATATATTATTTGAAATGACTTAATTGTGAAATAACACAAATTAATCAAATAAAATTTATTTGCCCACGCTGGGATTCGATCCCGCGACCTTCGAATTGCGAGTCAAGAGTCTTACCGCTAGACCACGGCGTTGGCCAAATGCTAATGACAATGTTCAATTGAGAGTTAGTTAAAATTATATTTTCGTATAATTGATTTTTGTTTATTTTCATGCCCCGTTTGTGATGTTATCTCAATTTGGTTATTTTATGAACAAAATCTATGCACATTTCCAAGCCAATAAAATGTATTCATAGTCAAACTGTAGTAAATGTAGAACGCTGCATTTCAGCATGCAAATACTGCGCCGAGTCGCCCTCCCACCTGCTCTAACGTAATAATAATTTCGGAATTCAGGCATAAAGGGAAGGTCTCACAGTTCACAGCCCGCGCAGTCAGGAGTCAGGTGTTAATTCAATAAGCGGCAGCTACTTTATCCATGGGACAGGGAAACATTTAATGACGGAGTGTTCCCACACCGTATGGCTCTACAACAGAACTACCGAAAAATAGGCGATGGGATAAAAGGACTTGCCTCTACTGGCTGCTTCTAGCTGCTACGTGTTGGGAAAGTTGAACAGACGCCGAACAAAGGAGGATTGTAAAACTCGGAAAGCTTATTGGTTAAGAAGTTTCGTGTCCGTGACGTTGCTTAGGAAAATTTCATTGAGAAACTGTTAAAATCTTAGCTATAAAACGGAAAATCTGTTTGCTTTCCCTGAAAAACTCTCAAAGGATATTTTCTGGCGTCATTAATTTTACACATATATTTCGATTTGGAATTTATAGGACAACTATTTTTAGGTTATCTCATTTCTATTAGGAACAATGAATGTGGTTTTGAAATATTGATATAAAAAAATACAAGTGCGCTGTTCACACGAGGTAGAAGTGAAAATTAAATGGAAAAGCGCGGTGAGGCTACGAAGCACCGCACAAAGAGGGGACCGATTATTCTATTTCATTATTTCGCAGGCTAAATCCTATAGATAGTGTGTTGTATCTTTTTAGTGTCACTTTTTCGTTTCATCGAGTTTAAAATCACAACGGTTCTAAAAAAAATATCACTTCAAAAATTACAAGTGTGCAGTTCACACGAGATAGAAGTGAAACCATCAGAAAAGTAAAGTGGACAAGAGTGGGGAGGCCACGAAGCACAGCCAAAGAGGACACCGATATCTCAATCTCTCGCAAGATAAATCCTATAGATGTATGTGTTTGTAACTTTTCAGTGTCGCTTTTTTGTTTCATCGAGTTTCAAATTACAACGGTGCGAAAGAAGTTTTACTTCAAAAATTCTTGGGTGAAAATTTTCCACCGGTCAGATATTTTCAGTGAATTAGAGATGTGTTATAAGTGCAAGGCAATAACTTATCTCCCCAATTGCTAAGAGAACTGCCCCACTTTCCTTTGTAAATTGCCACCGTGCTGTGTACTGTGTGGCAGACTGGTGACTAGTGGGTAGAGCAATGGGGGGGGGCATCATTACAGTAGACTTTTATTATTTCGCGGTCGTAAAGGCTCTCGGGCGAACTTTCGCGTCGCTTTGCGATCCCCCGCTCCCCCCCTCCCTGCCTTGGCCGACAAGTGCCGCGAATATTTTACGACAATACGCTTAATGCGAGAAGTTACGATCGTAAAATTTATATTGAGGAGTTTAAGGCGTGCATCGGGAAGTAGGGGTTCAATCGACAGCCTCGCCAGGGAATTATAATCTAGTAAATTGCGGTGATTTAGTACGTAAAGCCAAACAAAGCAGCGTTAATTATAAAAATATCAGAGTGTGCAATTCACACGCGGTAAAAGTAATACCTTCAGAAAACTAAAGTAGGCAAGAGGAGATCGAATTCCAGTGCAACTTTTCCTATACGTTTGGTCATCTTATTAGTATTTGTGTTTTCTTCTGGCTGTTCCTTTTGGAGTGGTTTGGAAGAGTGAATATTGATTTTACAAAATTTTATTTTATTTTTTAGGATTTCGTAGGATTCGATCCGTGGTCCGTGGCCGCTTTATACCGCTACACTAAAGGAAATCTGCGTGGGACTGTGGATTTGTCGTATTATATCGGAGCCGAGTAAGTACATAATATATTAAATAAATATGTTATTGCTATATTATTTAGATATATGTGTTTTTCTCTTTTTAGTGTCGCTCTCTTCCGTTTCATCGAGTTTCAAATCACAACAGTGCTAAATAAGTTGCCACTTCAAAGGTTATAAACAAATTTGAAAATAGAGTTTGGTAGCGCGATTGATTCCAATCACTGGGTGGGAAAGTTAAAACCTCAATCAAAAAAACATATAATTTAAAGCAAAAATGTTATTAACTGATATTTTCGAAAAAATTGTCCTATATTTAAGCCAGTCAATAAGTGGGTCAAAAATATCTGCTGTTGTGTTGAATCAGGATGTTAAAAATGAACTATAATGTAACAATGTTAAACGTTTCACATGCCTTTTCCGAGTCCCGAGAGATCTGAGAAGAATGTCGTGTGTTAAAGGCCCACCCTGACGTAGGCACGGACGTTCAGCGCACACGATAAGTCGTGCAGAAAAAACTGAAAGGACCATTCTTGGCAGATAAAATGTTTATGTTTTGACCAGCGAGGCAGCGGGAACGGGGAAAAGGCAAAAAATAAACAAAGACACCAACGTCATTAAAATAACTGCTGAGACCCGCCCGGTGCGCCCGGCGTGCCCGGTGTGCCCGGCGTGCCCGGCGTGCCCGGTGTGCCCGGCGTGCCCGGCGTGCCCAGCGTGCGGCGCAGGCGACTCCTGCCGAGTCGGGACATCGGGACAACAAACTAGCGTTTGATGAGGATGCATTTGGCACTCAAACGACAAACCCACACTCACCGCAAACACACACTGCGTTCAACTAATTTACATTTAGTCACCCGTTCAAATAATAAAGAGGAGACAAATTGTATGTTGCGACAGGTCTAGAGAAATTCTGTGCGTACTAAGTATTGTGCTAGTAACTATGAATGTTTTTTTAATCGTTTTTGCTCAGCTGCGAATAGTATGAGAATTTAATAACACCTCACTTTAACGACTTTAATAACACCTCACTTTAACGACTTTAATAACACCTCACTTTAACGACTTTAGCCAAATTAAAACAATTCGATACAACCATTAATAATTTTTCGACTATTTACTCGGAAATCAATAAGGGCAATGGTAACAAATTTAAAGGCAATTTGATTTTCATTAAAAATACCCAAAGAAGTTATATATCGTCCGTTCCTTACAACAGTTTGATAATGCATTCACAGGGCAAAACTAATCAACTGCTTTTTTAAAAATGAAATAACAATATTATTCAAAATAAAAAAAAAAGATGGAGATCTTCAAAATGAAACATAAAAACAATAAAAATAAAAACAAATAAAAGGAATAAAGAGATTAAGCAAGAAAAAAGTTATGAAGAAAGGGGCGTACATGATTTTGGTCAGGAGAGGGATGAGAGAATGATGCAAAAGTGGGTGAAAAACGATGTCGTTGAAACCCTATAAATACTTGACAAGATCAAGTGAATCAGTAAGGTCAGGTAAAGTAAAGAGCAGAATAAAAAAAATGTATATATAAGAGACTTTGTCGGAAGAAAGAAGCAAGGAGTGTGTGCCAAAAGAGAGACGCAATTAGTTCTTTCTTTTTTTGGGTTTCTTGTTTTCTACCCATGAGGTGAAATGGGGTGATTATTCTTTATTTAATTACTAGCTTTTACCCCCGGCTTCGCTCGAATATTTGTCCCCCCCCCC
This sequence comes from Limnephilus lunatus, assembly GCA_917563855.2. NCBI lineage: Eukaryota > Metazoa > Arthropoda > Insecta > Trichoptera > Limnephilidae > Limnephilus > Limnephilus lunatus. Next base: position 6,904,734 of record OU830599.1, read on the forward strand.
TCTCCAGCACTACCACTCCCCCTCCCCCAATCAAACAACAATCAAATACGCTCCGTTTCGCATTCATAATATTAGTATAGCTGTTGGCTTAGGTCAAAATGTAGATAAGTACCTATTTTATATTTTTATCTACCTACACTAAATATTCATATTAGAATACTAATATTTGAATTTTCGCTATCAAAGAAATAATATTGACAGCCCACTTCAAAGATTTACTTAGTAACACGCTTTGCCAATAAATGAATAATAGATAATTTCATAACGCCACAGCTTATTCATAACGCCAGAGCTTACCAATACATATAGCCCATGTTACTCGCAAATAAAGTAGCTTTCGATTAGTGAAAGAATTTATAAATTCCATTCGATATTTATTGCGTGAAAGAGTAAGGACCATCCACACAAACTTTCGCATTTATAATATATATAAGAATATAAGATGAATATAATAGTTTTGTTTGTGGATTTTTGAATCACAAACTTTGCGGGATTTAAAGAATAAATAATATAATTAAAATAAATAAATCAAACCTGCTGTTATCTTTCATAAACAAAACAAGCTTGAAGCTAATATGAAGAAAAGTAATCCTCTCAGGAGGTATAATATTAATTTTGGGCAGTGTTGTTAACAATTTAAATTGAAGGTGCTGCTCGGCCGAGTGCACTGCGGGCATGTCCGGGGGTCGTTCCCAAATTGGAAGCGACAGCAAAAACTGACTCGTTTGTTACTCCTCGGGGTGCTGCTGCTAGACGATATTAAAACGTATAAACGAATTACTTTACATTTTTAATGCGATGGTTAACCAACAGAATGTTAACTAGACCAAACAAAGTACAGCTAAATGTATGAAAGGCATAAAAAATAATAAATAATTTGTTTCAGGCTTATTTAATTAAGTTTCATGAGATGCCTAGGAAAATTTTTCTGGTTCGCAAAACTATAACAATAGGTACCTACGGCCGTCTAGTCTTATTTTTGGATAGCTAAATTATTTTTTTTGAGAATGTCGAGAGGCTGAAGGGAGCGGGGGGAAAAGGAGATGGGGAAAAATAAAGTTGGTAAATACCTCGCTAATCAGATCTGGTAACTAAACACGACAAAATGATGCAAAGCGACAAAGGATATGATAAATTAATTCATTCATTTTTAGGCAGCATCGCGTTCATTGGTCAAAATATTGTACATATATTTTCGTATCGGTGATCAATGAACCGGTGTATGCAATTTTTAGCCATAAGTTGTTTTTAATTGTTTGTCTAGCTTGTAGTCTTTCTAGATTTTAGGCATGTATGGTAAGTTTGTACAGCGCCCTTGAGGTGATTTTTCACAAAAACGGCGCTATATAAATCGTCCAAATATTATTATTATTATTATAAAAACGACATTGCAAGCAGAAATTGAAAGCTAATTGTATTAGAAAATCTAGAAATAAAATGTGCAAAATTATAACGTCAGAGCTCACCGTTCGAGAGTCTTATAACACAAAACACTGATATAAAGTTAAAACGCGATTTTATCAAAAAAAAAATTCTAGATATGTCTTAATCCAAGTTGAGAAAAATACTATCGGATCAATAAGTTATATGCGAATAAGAAACGCATGTAGTACGCAAAGGCGGTAAAGAGTCCAAGAGAAAATAAAGAAACAAAGGGACAAAGTGAGCAAATAAAGAAGAAAAGCGAAGAATCTCCTAGAATCCCGACACGGAGACGGCTAATTTATCGGACGGCATTACTATGTCAAGCTGGCCGATACTCGCTACGAGAGAACCCCGCTGTAACTTCTCTTTCTGTCACATTCAAGGATCATGAGAAAGAGAGAGAGGTTTGAATGGTTCTATCGGCGGTACTTCCCGAGACTGTGGAGAGGTTAGCACTCGTGTCGGCAGCGAGACTCTTGACATATTAAGGATTACGCGTTAGCCATCTCGTCTCCGTAAAAACACCGCAACTCAGATTCTGCAGGCTTATTCAAGGGATATTTATAGTCCGTACGCTTTTCTCCGTCAGCGGACTGAATTAACAGCGGCCACGCCAAAAAAATAATACACATTTATTTAGCCAGACCCGCCTGTACACGAGATGCGACAAATGATGTTTATTAGGATAACAGAAGTTCTTTTTCGACCAAAGAAACTAAAAAAAAATAAAACATGTTTTTTTCAAACGAAATTTGACTTAGATGTGTCCAATAAGTTAACAAATACATTCACCGCACCATAACTCGGCCTCTGCACACACACACCAAGAATCATTCGTATTCATGCATCGTCTCTATATTCCGTATTCTACTTTTCTGGTGTATCGACTCAAATACATATTACATTCACTTGATCGTGTAATGTCTTAGTGGAGTGTTACCTATCCCATCCATCCTTTCGCTTATCATAAATTTTCCGGATTCCTACTTCATTATCCTTTTATTTACATTTTTAAACAATCCTCTGACGTAAAACATGTCGGTTTCAGAAGCGATTTTATTCATTAAATTATTATTATTATTTTTTAATTATTATAAGCAATAATTATCAGCCTGAAAAGCTCATCTACATTGAAAAAATCTTCCGAGAAAAGATACTGGCCGCCAACGGGACTCGAACCCGTGTCCCTCGGATTGCCGGTCAGGAGCTCTACCACTGAGCTATGGCGGCTTATCTAAAACCCGCCAAATAATTCAATATATACTAGTGCTTCATTCAACAATTACTGCTTATTGCATTGTCTCGACGTTGCAGTGTTGCGGCTATAGAAGGAGGTAGCGCAACACGGCATAACACTCCAAAAACTAACAACGAAAATGCTATGATATTTTAATATTACAATATTGTAAACATTGAAAAAATATATTTATATATAATATATGCAAATAACTTAACTTGAAGAGAATAAATGATTTATTTTTTCATGATTATATTTTAACAAAGGCACATTCCATACATCTATCTATGTACGAATACATATTGCCTAAGTTTTGAATTCTGTGTAGTGGTATATTGAAATGGGACGTGGTCCTAGTATTGCCACAATAAAACGGTAGTACTCACCTTGTGTTTCTGACTGGCACATAAAATTTATGAGTGCCAAGATTTCAGGGCTGTTACTTGTATTATGCAAGATTTTAAATAAAAATAATAGATCGATAACAGTTCTTCTGTCACTCTAATTTAATAGATTAGATAAACCCCATAGATACCTAGATGTAGTTTAATTGTTCTTTCGGTATTTTTAGTTTATAATAAATTAAATAATTATTATTTTGAATTGATAAACTAACGTTTAAGACAAGATTTTTATGCATAGCACAAAGGGTAACAATTATTATAAGCACGGATGGACACTGCAACGCTGTCCGAAACGTCGACTATAGAAGGAGGTAGCGCAACACGGCATAACACCCCAAAAACTAACAACGAAAATGCTTTTAGCCGTGAAAATCTAAAAACTTATCCATCATAGCATTTATTTTCGTTTTGTCATCTGAACATCTACGTATTTTTTTCTCAACTATTTCTTACTGTTTTACAATTCACTAGAGGTGTATTTTTCATGTTGTTGCTATACATTATGTAAAAGCCGAAAGGCGTTGATATTATAAATAGATAAATTAACAATATGCTCCTCCCCATTGGCAGTGAAGAATGCATTTAAGGAAGATATCTTAAGAGCAATTGGCAACGTCAATGAAAATAAAATAATAAAACTTAGCAGGGACATCATACTGTACATACAATGAAAGTCCGCAATTATGAACGTTGTTCATTCAAATCGAGTTACACTAGAGTCAAAGCTGAACTAAAATTCCGTGCGAACAAGTTTGCGCTCATAATTTGTCGTGTTTCCGGAACAAATTACCATTCCTCCAGGAAGCTCGCGTTGTAAGTTATAAAACGCAGTCGAGGCTCTACCTATAGAAACAAGTAGTACCCTTACCATGTACAGTAGTAGGAACTAGCTAGCTACATTTATTAGCTTCTCTGCCACAGAAACAGTAAAAGCAGCAGCCCGGGGGTAAATAATAATGTTTGTGCAAATTACACATGTTCAGATGTTTAGATGTTCAGTTGTTCCACGGGGAGAGAGGAGAATGGGAGTGAGACCAGCGAGGTGTGCAAGAGATAATAAGCCGCTTTCGGAGGCCATTTCTGAGAAAAAGTAGATAGCACAGTTTGAAACGATACACAAGTACAGGCAAATCATTTTAAATAGCGCATATATAAATGTATTTGAGCACACCGATAGTTATACGAACTAATTTGATATTGGTTTGAAAATCCCGCCCGCAGTCTTCTCTTACCTCGTAGTATTCATACAATACTGCACTAAAAAAGCAAAAATTCTCTTTAAATGATTATATTACGTCTACGTAGATTTACACCCGACTTCATCCGAGTTTCAACACTCAAAAGATATTTTGAGAGTTGGACATTCTCCACTCTTGGACATTTCAAAGCTCGACAGAACGCTGGGAGCTAAAAAAAAGTTTCAATGTCCTAACAAATCTAGACACAAAGAAGGTATTATAATTTCAAGACATCATAGATCACCGTTTGAGTATTTTTCTTGTTTATAATTAAGATAATGGGAATAACAATAATTCTACTACCAATTGGTTAGAAGAAGTAGAGTTGTATTTAAAAAAAAAAGAATTGAAAAGAAGATCAAACATTTTAATAGTACGATTGATCTCGTGATGAAATACGATTAGAAAACCACCAATTAAAATTGGTCTATTGATGTTAATAAATGCACTGAAAATATCTGGGAATTCGTTTGAAATATCGACAGCATCTTAAATATTACTCATAGAACACGAGATCGTTTTTGTGAAAACACAAATATTTTGTTAACATCTACTTTTCAAGCCAAATGTTATGATTAGTCTCTTTCAAAAATAGATGTGTTTTCACCATAGACTGTCGAACGTCACGAAATCAAACTGTAAATTGTATTTTACATGCGTGGGAAGATAACATTATATTGAATATTGATTTGCTGAAATTTATTGCGAGTCATTTACGGATTAATGATTCAAAGTTCATACTGATTTAGTGAACAAATCAGAATGAGTAATAGGCACACGTAGATTCCTAGAAACCATGAAAGGAAAACACATTATCGAATGATTAAAATAATAATTTCATGCCATGAAAAAACATCACGATCATAATTTTATTATGGCGTGCCATTGGAATACAATAATATATTGCTAACATAATTATAATATATTGCATGATTTCCAATTTAACTACTCAGTAGATTTCGGCATCCTTTTCGACAGTTGAAACTCGTGAAAGAAATTACCTGAAGTTGTGTGAACTTCAAAATCTAGAAAGAAAAAGTTGTGCAAATGTCACGAACAGATTTCACTTTTTGATAGTTTAGCTGTTTCAGATAAACAAACAGATTTGTTTTCAAGTTAAATACTGACGTTTTACGTAATGGGCGTAGTAAGCTAATCGTTCAAAAAGAAGAAGATGGTTACAAAGGGAGATATGAAAATACTCCCTTTAAATTACTTTTCCTCTATCTTACTCCTCATAAATAGATATAATGTTAGAGGGAGCACGCCAATATTAAAAATGAATACAAATAATTAAGCAAAAATTGTGAAAATATTTAATAAAACACGACAAATATCTAAAGTAGCATTTAAAGATATACCGTGATTTTTTCATAACTATAACGTGTTAAATAACACAACAAAATGTGTTTTTATTAATACTCGAAGCGGACTTTGCGATTTTTTTCTATCGGGGGATACCGTTTCGGCTCGGCAAAAACAATGAACATTTTAAGAACTTAGATGTTCAAAGGAAATGTGTTATAAATCTTTATAAATTCGAAATGCGGGGACTTGTTGTAGATACAGGTTCGACTTTTACAAGTAAAATATACTGATAGGTGATGTAGTTCTGCTTTGCAAAAATGGCTTTCCATGTATGTAGACTTAACATTAGCAGATTTGAGAATATATTTGGTAATTGAAATTCAAAGGTGTGACTTAAAAATAAACCAAGCAATAATATTATTTACACGTAATACCTAAGTGTTAGTCCAGATTAATTCAGCCACTGACACATTCTAAATCAACCTAGTCACCTGATCATATCACCATACCTAGCGAAATTCGTTTTTGAAACGTTAAACATTTATTTATCGATTGAAGTCTGAATAATTTTTCCATCACATTGGTAATAAAAATAAATCATGCGTCGTAAAATATTTAACAGCGCACCTTCTAGACATTAACATTAACGACCCCCAGTGATAATATCTCCAGCAAGCGGATATACACTATAATGAAATATAAACAACATTATTCCGTAGTAACTGGTCTCAAATTGTTGAATGTTTCACTTTTAATTGATGCAGATGGAAGATTAATCCGCAATTAAGATAAAAGATCGGAATCTGTTACTCGTTCAAAGGTATTTTATCGATGTAAAATCAATAATAAAGTACAAAGATTTCGCAGTAAATGATTGAGACGTTAATTTAATTAAACAATATACCTCAATCAGGTGTTGTTGATAATTATTATCTTTACTAAACATTCTTATTTCATTCATGCTTCTGGTATCATCTTCTATCGGAGATTCACTGTCGTCAAGTTATCAACTAAACTTCAAAACCGGTGAAAAAATTAATGAACAATGGTCCAAGTTCACAATTTAACACTTATCCCCCAGGCCTAGCGCCCATTTTGTCGGAAGATCAAAATATTTCTACTTTGCAATAAAATCCATATAAATTAAATATTTCTGAATGCATCCGAAAACTAAAAACTGGTTTGAAAGGCGATGAAATTCGCTCTGAAATTTAATAATTCGAAAAAAAAATATAATTTTGGAAATATAAAATTTTTGAATGCAAACATAAAAAAAATTTTAAATGGCTCACCTTGCGTTTTTTCTAGCTAAAATTACTGATACAAAAAAAAAACATATTTTATTAGGCAAGTGTATTACAAACGTTATCGTCGACTCACTATTTTGTCGTTTCGTGTAAAAATAATTAATTAAAATTTCCAGTTTCACATTTTTTTTTTCAAATTGCGTTCGGGAGCTTTGGTTTTATAAAGGTGCACATTTTAGTTATTTTGTGGTTAACTTTTTAGATTTGAATATAAAGCGTGGTGTTTTCTCTTTCAGATCATATTTATAACCGTGATAGTAAGGAAGACACAACGATTTATATGAGACCTATATAAGTTAATCTGAGGGGTTAGGAACTTATAAAAGTAAAATAAAATGATATTCATCTCAAGAGCAACGGTTTCACATGATTGAGGTGGTAAGTCAAAATTCAATTACAAAACCAAAATACAACTTAAAATCATTTCGACGTTTAACCAGTTAAAATGAAAGGATTAATATCAACGCCAATGCATATAATTGCGACCAAAAGTAACGCTTATTTTCATAAATTTATTCCGAGATAAAAAATAAAAATAAACAAGTTCGTATCGTAAATGTTTGCAGTGCGATTATATTTATTCAACGTATAAAACACAACATAAACGTAGAGACTATAAAAAAAATATTATTTGATAGTTAAATAAACACGAGTCAGTAATAATTAACATATAAAAGAACATGCAACGTTTTACGGGCTATTAAATGAATTAGCAGTATTAGCGCTAAATGCCGGCTTCAAGATGTTAATTACGTGGAAGCTATTTTGGATGTGCACGCAATCTTTCAAACTAAACAAAGCCCCGACTAGCGGAATGGGTATAATGTACTAAAAAAATTATCTTCAAACAAATCAGCAACAATAAAAATAGAATTTAAACCTATTATAACTCAATAACCGCTTTGAAGTAGAGGTATCTAAGTACATATGTACGTACCTTACTAAAGTTAACAATTTTTTTAATAAAATGGTATATATATATATATGTGTAGTACTTACGCTGGAGGGGAGAATTATAAAAGAAATACGTAAAGGCCTCAAAAATTTAGTGTTTTTGACTAAATTCATTAATTTTGACCCAAAAACGCTCCTTTTTACAAACGTTTTATTTCTCAATCAATCGTAGGAGGCGGGTATGGTTACCGCCGCCCTGGGAACCGTTTATTGGATAACAAAAAACCCTTGCCATAGGTCTCCCCAAGTGGTAGGCTATGTTTGGGGACTTAGCAGGGGTGTCCGGATTTATGCGGTGAGGTTTGTCTTAGTCCTGCCAGCGGACGCCTACTGCGTAGCGGGCCGGATCGGGAGTGACTGGTTGAGGGAGACCTTTTGACCTCTCCAGCCGGACTCTCTCGTATTGCCTTGCACTGCAGCGGAAGGGATGGCTTCATACGTCCGTCACTACTGATTCCTACCCACCCCTCATACTTATTACACTTTCCAAAACTTCCACTTCTGCATTTCCTTAAAAAAAACCTGAACACAGCATCCCCAAAGATGAAATTGGCGCTGAGGATTTTTTCTCAGGACCTCCTGCCTCCTGTGTGGAATTAATGTTAAAAAATAGATTGAAATAAAGTTTTAAGAAACTTTCATTGATTCACAAAAAATTCTCAATGTTGCCTTTACAATGAAGTTTCGGGGGTCTATATTTTATAATAAAGAACTCTTTCACTTTTTGGCTGAAAATACCACTCAGCCAAGCTAACCCCAAAACAAAATTAAGCATGAAACATACGCCGTGCGTGCTCCTCCTAGAGCCATGGTTTCGGCCCGACTAATAACGACTGTTGCAAGTTTCGTAAAAATGTCAAGAGCAAAACGTGATGCCATAAAACAGTACCTACCCGGGATACAGCAAACGAGCAAACAGGGCACAGAGCAAGGACACAATACAAGGGCGCATGATGAAAGCAAAGCTGTCCCAAGCTGCATTAAATCTGCGCCCGGTGCAGTCGCCAGGTGCGGGGGCTGCCGCGCGTACTACCAGGAGACCATTGCAAAGGGAAAAATCCAACACGTGGAAAATGCGAGGGACGCAGATACGCAGTTCAACAGATTGGTCTCTTCCGCAGATGGAATGGGCTCAAAGATAAATGATCAGAAAACAAACCAAGTAAATTCCATTGCGCTATTTTAACCCAGGGGTGGGTCTTGGCATACACTCAATGAATCATGCATTCCAACATTCAATCTTCTGTTAATTCGATTCATATTAGATTCGATCGATTTCTGAAGTGAAAGCTTTTTTAGCAACGTTGTGATTTGATACTAAATGAAACTAAAAATAGCGAAACTACAAAGAGACAAACACATACATTTACAGGATTTGGCCGGCGAGAGAATGAGATAGTATAATCGGTCTCTTCTTTGTGCGATGCTTGGTAGCTTTCCCACTCTTGTCTACTTGTATTCTGAATTGCACACTCATATTTTTTTATATTAGCTCCACACAAGAGGCCCTGGGGAAAAACCTCATCAAAAAATGTCATCTTTGGGGACGCTGTATGGAAGGTTTTTTTTTAACGCAAGGAATGAGAGGAAGTTCTGGGAAGGAAATTGGGGATCAATGTGTCTAGGAGTGAAGGAATGAATCCATCTCTCCCACCGCGGTGCAAGGCGATGAGTCAAGAGTCCGGATGGAGAGGTCTAGGTTAGGTCTCCTTCAACTCATTTGGGCAAAAGCATTGGCCGCCAAGACCTAGACAAACCTCACCCCATGAACCCGGGCATTGCTGCTAAGTCACAAAAAGTTGCGAACCACCTAAATCAATAAATGGTTCCCGGGGTGGCGGTACCTATACCCGCCTCCTAAATTGACTTAAACCCTATTATTACTTCGACCTGTATATGGTTCCGGAACTCCTTTATTAAAAAAAAAAAAAAATGAAAAAAGTTTTTTTTGGTTTAACAATTTTCTAAGAATTGCTTAAATTATGTGAACTTCCCTTTATTATTTACTCAATTTATTATAAACTTTAAATTGTGCAACATATTTTAAAGAATCACAACGAGTAAAACTAAAGGATGAATAAGACAACTAAAAATCATGGTGCCATAAACAGTCGAAAATTAGGAATTGGAGCAACATTGAAGTCGATTAAAATATTTGGGAGATATTTATTTCAATTTTCCGCGAAGGGCTCGCATCTAGGGTATTCCATACCGATGGTCAGGGAATGCCAAACAAACGGGGAAAAAACACGCTGGCGCTGTTCGGCCGATTTTCACTCGTTCCGCGAATTTCTATCGCAGGGCTTTCCGTGTTTTCCGTAAGTTGTTTTTTTCCTGTTCGGCCGTCGCGTCGCGCCCGTAGGAAAACCAAAAACCAATTAAATCGCCGAATGGTTGGAGGGCCGAAAGCGCGGAAAAGAAAAATCATTCTACCGCGAAATATTTTCCGGCATTTTCGGTATTCCATTTTACTGTCGAAGTGAACTCTTTTTTAATCCTGTCGAAATATGAGATTTCGGCCAAAACATAAACATTCCGACAACAGTTTTACACGAAAACTCGAAATATTCAAATCAAATAAAAGCATCTGCCAAAAAAATCCTTGTAATATGTCAATAAACAAATACACTCATAAATATCATAGCATCTCTTACAAAGCAAAACTTAAACCGTAAACTATGCATTCTGTGTACATTTTTATCTGATGGTTTCTGACAGGCATCGCGTTTGGATTCCACGTCGTTTGTTCAATTCCTCGGCTGGCTAATTCCTCCATCACGACACAAGCAACATTTTCCGCTTACTGTGGTGGTGTAGTAATAGGATATTGTCAGGTTATTCGTAATCCGGGAATATATGTCTTTCTTTAAAAAAAAAATTTTTTTAACTGAATTATTAAAACTTCCCTAGTGCTAATTTTATAACTGTATCATATTAATTCTTTGTAAATGTCCCAAAACAAATAAATACACAGAAAATGGAGGTAGTATTCAACGTATTCTTTCATTTTTGAGGATATCATGTGTAGATACTTATTTATAAAAGAAATAATTATAATTTATTTACTACCTGTGTGATGTATATTGTCTTCTACTTTATGTAAGTATTTTTAATTATTTTCTTATTGCATGATTAATACAATCGAATAGCCGAAGCTAGTTGTAAGAAATAGGAAAATTCTTCTAAAAGCTGACTATTTTTTGCGAATAAGTATTTTTTTATTGTAATATATAAAATGAGTTACATTTATACATACATATTTAAAAAAATATATGTATATTTAAGGTCGTCATTGGTTCCGTATACTTTATCAGAAAAGATGAGCTCTTATGCCTGATACGGGATCCACGATTTTTACTTAAGTTGATTTTTATAATATGTTTTTTTTAAATTGTTTAATTTTATTTATTTGTTCTGATTGGTTGATGATACGGTAAGTTGAGATATGGTACTTTATTTATAACATTTTAAGTTATTAGTAAGTTATGGTATCTAAAGTCATAAATGACGTATTTTCGCAGTCGACAGGTTTTTAAAAAACCATTAACGTTTTATTATATTTTACACAATATAATAACGAAAAGCGATAATATTCCTTGTTAAATAATTAGGAGCAAGATTAAGCGGCACTGGTTTTGGCTCCGCGAGGGTGGGTATATGGGTGGGAAGGATCGCCCCATAAAGAGGGAGCGCGGCGGGTTATTACGAGTTCGGCACTGAAGCGGAGTTAATTAGCAACGGATGCCGGGTTTATTAGCACGTCAAGTCGGCTACGGCTGCAGCAAGCCAGCCAGCCAAAGTGAGCCAGCCAGCCCGCCACCAACAACCTGCAACTACTGCAACTTGCCTGTTATTAATTAACCGTGCACCGTGCACTTAGCCCCGGGGCGGGTGCAACCTGTTCGCAGCTAGCCACAAGCCCAACCACCTCGCAGCCCGGCAGTGTTACAGATATGCATTACTTTGCATGAAAGCCTAATATTCATCATTTCCTAAATACCTACTTATACGAAAAGCACAGTCGGACTAAATTATGTTCGTTAACCCCTTAGGCCAATTTGTTCGGTTTCGAAATAACTCATAATATAGGTCTCTTTATACGAAACGACAAAAAACTGAGTTGACGATAACATTTGCCTAATAACATATCTGTATGTTTTTTTTTCGTTATCAGTAACTTTACTTATAAAAAACGTATTGCATAAAAAATAATTGTATTTCAAAAATCATATATTTATTTCGAATTGTAAAATTTGAAAGGGTATTTCATCACCTTTCAAAAACAGTTTTTAGTTTTCAGATGCGTTCAGAAATATTCCATTCATTTGAATTTTATTGCAAAGCCGAAATACTCTGACCTCCCGACGAAATAGGCCAGCGGCCTGAGAAGCTAAAATTATTTACAATGCGGCTTGCCATAATAAAATGCAACGACATTCAAAGCTAGGTACAAAATTTATTTATTTCATCGGGTAGAATGTTTGATATTTTAACCATCTTTTGGGCTTGTTTCCGCTGTTGATTAGAGTGTGATCAACTGTCAAGCTGTCAAGTATAACATGACCGTTGTACTTTGCCGACTGTTTGTACGACTGCCGATTACTATTTGATTAAAAGCTGAAAAAGGCCGAGAATGGGCGTTGCGTTTAGCAGGGACCATTCAAAGGTAATAAATTCAAAACAGCGCTTATCGTTGATTCGAAGGTCAAAAAATGCAATGTTTGAAACACAATAGAAGAAATAAGATAAAGAATGATTGGATTGTTGGCATAACTAACCTGGTGAAGTAAATTTAATGATAAAGAAAAACACTTATTTTTACTATTACATTAATTTAAAACATTAATATTGACAGAAAGATAAGTTGTTACGATTATTAATTGGATACTCAATACAGATTAGACGACGAAGTATCACAAGCATCAGATCAAATTGTAATAATTAATCGATATCTCCATGTTGGAATTTTAATCACCGTTCAATTTCAATTTAAACGGGTAATGATTTGATTAAACGCTAGATAACGAATCATTATTCCACTGAGAAACCCGATTGTCAACATTCTGCAGGATCAGAATCAATAAAATCGCATGATGCAACAGTCATAAAGCAGTGCAGCTCTGTCAAGCAGCGAGCAGGCGAGAAAATAAATTAGAATACCTATTAAAAGCGATAATCGAATTCCTCGGTGTGTTTGTTATTATACGATTCGCGATCGCTTTTACGACGGTTTCAATTTAATCTAATCGCGGGGGAAACACGCGAAGCTTAATTGTTTAATGGTAATGAGAACATGTGGGAGGAAAAGCGCTTAAGATCTAATCTGTTGAATGGACAAGAACCAAATGGTTAGAATGGATAACACTTACTGGTAATACGGCTGCAGCGTGCCCGATACGGCTGCTCAAAGATAGCGACTTAGTATCTGAAGAACGTACCTGAAACGAGAGAAAAAATACAATTAAAATCGGTTAACAGATAATTAATTATATCAGATAAGAAAAAACTACTCAGTAAATATAATAACGTAATAAAATGACACATACATTTTTACATCGCAATACAACCAAAACTTAAAAATGTGTGCGTTTTATGTAACTGTGTTCCAAATTATCTTACTAAATATTTGCTAATACTGTTCGTACTCACAATAGTGACTCACTGATAACAATAGGCTACTTGCACATAATTTTTTTCTGGTTTATTCAACCACGGTGATTTTTGTTTTAAATTTAAATCTGCAAAATGGGACATTTTTTTATAAACTAAAAAGTTCGGACATAATTTATAAGTGCAAAAAATGTGAAAGGCCAAAAGCCATTTTTAAAAAAGCCAGCCGCTTCGGAACAAGGTGCCAATTCTTGGACAATTTCTCAAATTGCTGGGAATTTCTAAGAATTTAAACCGACCATACTGAAAAATCATATTTACAATTGCAGTAAGGATTAAACTATAATTATCTAATATGAGCATATCCGAAAATGATTAAATAATAAAAATAAACGCTATTTTAAATGGAATTTCGTTTCATTTTGTTAATGTTTTATAAAATCCTGGCATGGCGACACTGCTTTTGAAGCCGTACGGTCCTGTACGATCTGTCAAAATTCAAAGTGTGGGGAGCGCGGACGCAATTGAAAAAAATATTTTTATTGTTTAAACAATGGATCCATATAACTACCGTAGGATCCGTATATTATTATATAATCATAGTATTAGAACATATTATTTATTATCTACTACACTATATAAAGAGGTAATATTTGTTTGTTTGTTTGTTTGTGTGTTTGTTTGCATCGAATAGGCTCCGAAACTACTAAACCGATTTGAAAAATTCTTTCGCTGTTGGGAAGCTACACTATCCCTGGGTGACATAGGCTATATTATATTTTAAAAAAATAGGCATCCTTACTAAAACTTCAATAATGTAACCCAGGGTGTAAAAAAATTACCTAAAATATTCTTTAAATCGCGTGCGCTGCGAAAACTATTGATGATAGAATAAAATAATGTACTACGACTTTATAGAACACATCATTATTTACAAAAAAGGTCGCGACAGCATATGTCTAACTATAATGGTTATGCCACAATAAGTATTCTTATATTTTAAAAATTTAATTTAAATGTCGCCGCTTGAAAAGGCTCTTTATTTGTATCTTGGTTTTAATCCTTATCAAAATAAATTACTTCATATTCAAGACAGCTTCAATACCTTTATTTAACTTTTTGAATTTTTCAATTCGGATATTTAATTAGAAAGATATCACGAGTTTAAAATTGTTAGTATTAGAAAAAAGTTTCGGCTACGGGCCGGGCGGGAGAGGAGTCAAGAAATGCAGTGCCTGGGGGGTTGGCGGGACGGGGGAGCGGGAGAGCGGTGGCGGGGAAGGTGGAAGTGGAACGCTGGAGGGGAACGCACGGGAAAGGACATGTAAGGAGTATCATTTTATTTATTTGAATGTGGCATATATTATAAAAGAATGTCCAAAAAAACGTGCAACTCGCAAAAACTCAGAAACGAGTCCCGGTTCGATCAAGGGAGTTATATGGTGTGGTAGATCTCTATCCCCCCTAGGGAATAAGGGTATCCGTTTTAACCTAAAGGGCGTGCTTTTAAAGATATAAGGGCTGAAAATTTCGCCCTCTTGAAATTTCTAGAACAGTCTTCCGGAAAGTTCTAGAAGGTTCCATAGAGCTGTAGAAAGTTGTGGAAGGAGTGGCGGAGTATGTCGTGGAATGATCATGAATAGGAAATCGGGAACATCATTGTGCAACATTCCAGAACACTATCTTATTGTCCTGAGCGAAGCCGGGTAACCCAGCTAGTATTGTATAATCCAGAATATGTATTGCTTTATAATTTCGCCTTAAAGTTCGCCCTAAACAACTCGCTTGTTGCTTGCTCGTTGCAAACACAAGAAAAATTTTAGATTTCAACTTCAAAACGCGCCGACGGAAATCTTAACATTGTGCTATACCTATTTAAAAAAAAGTCGGTGTGGAATTTTATAATAAATAAATACAAGATAATCCAAGATCGGTAATTTTTATGTAGTGACGCATGACGTCGCCATCTATAAAACCGGATTTATTTATTTTATTATTAAAATAACTTCTCTTTTTTTAAGTAGTAACATTTTTATTATCTTAGTAGCAACATCAATTCATACGATTTTTTCCAAACTTTATAAAATGCATGCAAGGGGCCCATTGACTAAGTTTAGGTAGGTACCTATTTCTTATCTTACTTTTTTGTGAACTGTTGTAAATTCTAAAAATATCCAATATTTTATAGTGGAATAACTTATTAAATAAAACCGGTCGCCTGTTTCACATTTTTCGTTTTAGAGCGAATAACATAGTTTTCAACGATTAAACAACAAATATCTGCTAATTGAATAAGTTAAGAAAAGTAATTACTGGGTCGAAACGTTTTATGAAATATAAAAAAAAATCTTCAGTTTCCTAAAATCAAATTTACAGTCAGTTCGAGCAGTTAAATTAAATTATTCGTCTGTATTTTCATTATTCGTTAGCCAATCGTACAAAAACCGATATTCATACATCGATCGGACAATATCTGAAGCAACATGCAACATATCTGAAAGTTCGCAAAGATTTCCCAAGAAAGTAATTCGATTAAGATAATCCATAGCACGAATTGACGTGTTCATTGTTTGTTTACAGTGTTACACGGCAGATATTGGTATGGTGTACGAGATAGTCTGTAATACTCTCGACTGAGGTCAGAAATCCGATCACCGCCCGCGGCTACTCCGTTAAATTATGCTAATACAGTGCTCCGAGTGGGGGCATCGAAGTAATGGAGTATTAGAGGCAACCCAGCGGGGGCGGCCCGACACCAACATATTTGTTCAATATAATTAACACAACTCATCGACCGCAGTCCGTAAATACCCACAAACAACATGTTATTCAATACTTATGGCTTTGTAAATTGATACCCGGAGAAAGGCCACATTACATAGGGTACCTCACCTACTTACTCGCCCGCTGAATGTATTTAAAAAAATGTTGACTAATCAATAAACAGCTGTCGTATAAAAGGTATCAAGTTGCAAAATAAATCTTTTAAGGATTTAAATCATAAAGCAATCTTATAAATGCTTCGCCCGTCAATTAAAGTTCCACGCGAGTAATTAAGAATGTTCTAGTTCACATTTTAACAGCCCCTAATAAATGGTGATGTATAAAATTATTTTACAATAATGAGACGTTAACTGGAAACACGAATACTTCCTAACAAACTGTTTCAATCAGATTAAAACGGAGAAACGTTTTTTTATGGCGGGCTAGAAAAACGCCTGTTTTATTTTTATTACAATAAAAAAATCAGCTGTTAGATCCAAAAGCGCTTCGCGGCCGATAAGATAGCCATCTACAGAAACGTCGTAAACATTTCGTTCACCGTTCGTGCCACAATCCACAATACCTGAAACTCGATTCTCGCGGGCCACGAACACAGAACTGAACAGGGGTGAATAATTTGTCACGGCAGCGGAGGAAAGCGACTAAAATAATTCAAGCAGTCAATTTAGCCGTGACGCTACTGAAGCGACGACTGAAGGGACGACTCGCATTGTGTCAAATTATTACGACGATGAGCGCATCTGACAGCGACAGAGCGTTTAAAAAATGCCAAAAAGAATCAAAACATTCGACTTCATCAACTCCCCACAAGCAATGTTAATTAGTTTTATTTGTAAACTAGCTGGAGTACCCGGCTTCTCTCGGTGAGTTGATATGTGATTGAACTGACGTTCGAACCCACGGTGGATCTTGCTTTATATATCCCTACCAGAGTAGCCCAATTCATACCAAGGCTTCGAATGGTCCACCATCTTCCAGAACATTCAAGAGTGTTCTGGAATGTTCCACAATGATATGGGACGTTCCGGGATGTTCCAGAACGGTCCAAACTATTCCCGAACATTCCACAATATCCCGGGATGTTCTGGAATGTTGTGGAATGCTCTCGAATGTTCTGGACTGTTCTAGAAATTTCTAGAGGACGAAACTTCCAGCCCTTATATTTTCAAAAGCACGCCCTTCAAATAAAAATGGGAACCTTCTTCGTGGATGGGGGGCGGAGGGCTACAACACCATATAGTTTTAGCGGGACGCACACTTTCACAGAATTTCTTTTATAATATAAATATATTGAATATTCATTATTACATTTTACCACGGGTTTTAGAAATATTTCAAAAGTAATGTAAGTCTTCCACTAGGCTTCCAAAGCTCAATACAGTTAATTCAATTGGAAATTATATTCAGTGATTTTTGTAAGCACGGCACGAATTCCAAACCGACGTTAAAGTATTCACTGCAGCAATTAGAATTAATCCTGTTAGCGGAGGTAATTATATACCAAACTAATTGAACATTACACCTTCAGGTTAGCCTTGCTGTACCTGTTCAATTTTATAATATCACAAACACGGGAAATTTCCTTCGTTCGCAGGAATGCAGCCATATCCACTTTAGTTTAGTCGGAGGGTGGCAATAACATCCCAATAATATACCGGTTAAAGACATCACCTGCACGGTGCTTTATACGGCAGTCCCGGTGTGTGTTAAAACCGGCCCTAGCACATATTATTATGTCCATAGAAGAACGTGCATCCGCAGTTAAATTGAGGCAAGTACTAGTAAATACAGACTCGTTGAATACGTAATGATTCCGTGTGCTCATTTTTCAACAATTTAATCACCGGGAGGTGAACAAACGTTGCACATTAAATGTGCTGTCTCGTACTGCCATCTGCAATTTAATACAATTAGCACCAACTAGTTGTGTTAAATTGAAATCAAAGCGTCGATACCACCACTTATGATAATAGACGCGCATTCCATTAAAACCAGTACTTTACAAGACACGGCAGTAACCACACGAATAGTAAAACCAGATATTGGTCAATTTTAACATGTAATAAAAGTTATTTAGAATTTATTTATCTATAAAAATTATATTTACATTGGTTTTTTTATGCCTGTCTCATAGGATATATATACCTGTGTCGAGACAGGCGTACAGGTACATATCAATTTGAATAGAATTAAAACAGAAGGCGAATTTGAAGAAGTAAAACAGAAGGAATTGGAATGGTGGGTAAATCTTTTAGAGAGAGTTATCTTATAATACATGTTGGAGATGAAGTAAAGTAGTAAGTTCTGTCTAATCTATTTATGGAGTTAAATTTGACAGGATTCTATCATTTTCATTTATTTTATATGGGTGTTAGGTCGAATGTGAATAGTTTCTGTCCATGTGCGATTTATTTTACAGATGTTTGTAACAGTGTGGCGTCCAATACTTATAATCCATTTTTTATATCTTGTTTGAATTTTGTCAAGGAGTCAGTTAGTCTGATCGTAGCTGGTAGTGTATTATATAGTTTGAAAGCTATGTATGTATTTAGAGTGTCTTTGTTTAAAGATGGTTTTGAAAAAAGGAGTTTGGAGAAGTTCTTTGTTTTTGGCTCTAGTATTGTGAATTGTTTGTATAGTGTTTTGTTGTTTTTGTGTAAATTAACTAATATGGATCTTGAGTAGTGCTGTCTTATGTCCATAAGGTTGAAGGTATTGGAGATCTTATCAGTGCTGGTAGTAAGCGGCTGTTTAAGAATTATTTTTATGATTAGTTTTTGTGCTTTAATGATGCATTACCCCAAGCTAAAATTACTCTACAATTTGGGTTTGAAGTTGACAAAGTCGAGCGTGAAATAGAGAATGATAA
This sequence comes from Limnephilus lunatus, assembly GCA_917563855.2. Lineage (NCBI taxonomy): Eukaryota > Metazoa > Arthropoda > Insecta > Trichoptera > Limnephilidae > Limnephilus > Limnephilus lunatus. The sequence goes on from OU830599.1 coordinate 6,923,870, forward strand.
ATTGCGCATGTACATTATGAATGCGGTATTCAGGGGGCAAGTAGGGGTAGTTTCCGTGTGTTGTACACCGGGCGGAGTGTGAAGGTAAGCCCGTAAGCGGCTTACGGGGGCACTTGCCACTAATAATGACTTTGGGGACAACAGTCACGGAACCATCAGAAGGGGTAACTACAAGATGCACACATACATACATAAATTGCTCAACATTGAAAGAACAATAACATATAGAATGAGCGAAGATTTTGAATAAAATTTAACGTATAACCTTACGTAAAACTTACGGGCCGCCGGACAAGCAAGCGGTTCGATTAGGCGCTTTTAATATTCACACGTTTACGGAACGGCGACGGTACAAAAAAGGCAATAAAAATACGTTATTTATCACAACAATGCTGCAGCTCTTACTTACACATTAAATAATATGACAAAAGATGAGACGCGCAATGTACGTATGTCCGTTACTCCGAAGTACTGTTTTTTTTTTTCATTTGGAGGAATGAGACAAAGGTATATTGTGTGTCTCATCACTACTTAATGTATAAGAAAGAGCTACAGCATTATTAGGATTAGGAACCTATGTTTATTGCCCTTTTGTAACGTCGCCTTTCCGTAAAGGTGGGAATACTAAAAGCGCCTATTAGGTTAGTCCATATTTTTTTTAAACAAATAAACGAAATACTTATGATTTAAAATAATCCAAAGACCTAATAAAAAGTAATAACAATACAAAGAAAACAAGCTGTAACAAATTAATTCTATGAAATTGTGTAGTGTATCGAATATCCCAATTATAGATAAAAATGCAGCTGTCTAGACACGTTTACTTGAAGGACCCCTCAAAACATATAAAAAAGTGAGATCCATATCCTAGGAATGGGGACTAAATATTATCTGGATTGATTTTTATAATTTTACTAGTTAGTTCATATTGCAATGCAATATTTATCTAATTTATTACAGATTATGCAACACTTTTTACATCCTAAGATTTAACCGTACAACAAACAATTCTGTAACTGTGTATTATGCGTGTTGCTGATTCCATTTATGTTCCAGTACATGATTTGGAAAAAAACTTGCACTAAACATGGGTTTATTAGCAAGAATCGATTATTCATTATTGAATATACTCGATATACCTAATATGCTAGATTTGAGGCATTCAGATTAACCGGCGAACATTAGCAAAAGCAATCCGGAATCAGCCAGTAGTGTGTGACAGAATATTTGATGGACAAATTAATATGACGGGGTTTGTGTACTGGGTGCTGTGTACATTGTGATGAACGCAGGCGGCATAATTCCCGTGCTTCATGCATGTGCGGCGTTCCAGTGTCGGCCTGTGTACAGAATAGTACCTTGACAGTGTACACTGCAGAGTTTCCCAAACTTTGGCCATCTAACAAAGTTTGAAAAACAAATGTAAAAACAAAAAAATACGTGAAAACGTCGTTCAAATCGTTGCCGGTTAAAAAACACTCACCGCTAACTATTTAGCACTACTAACACTGTACAAATCGCAAGCGCGCCCCACGGTTGAATTTGGCAGCCACCTCTGGTCTGGAGCCCCAAAATACCTGAAAAAAATCGTTCGTTCCGATAGATTCTTCTATTTTAACAAACGGATTTGAATCCTTAGAGTTTAGAGCATAGACGTCGGGAGGAATGCTACCAGTATTTCAATGGAATATGCTCGGAGGAACCAGCGTCATTGATCCCCTCGGCAAAGGTAGAGAAACACGCGCCCAACATATGTTGTGTACACGGCTGACATTTGTCACATGAGAACGGATCGTTTCTACGACTCGTTCTTGAGCTCAACAGCTCGGCCGTGGAACGATTTGCCGGCCTCTGTGATTCCTCCTTCCTACAACAAGGGTCTCTTCAAGACGCGTGTTCATTCCTTCCTCTCATCTAAAAGACCCTCCAGACAACATCCACAAAGAGGGCCTCCAGTGTGAATTAAGAGTAAAAAAAAATTAAATCTCGTTATTTTGTGCCAGTACATCTCCGACATTCGCTGTTGATGTCGTTCCTAATTCCCACACCGCCTCTTATTTCCCCTGACAAACTATCTTAAATAGGTTACGTCACGTTAGGTTATGGGCCTTTTCTTCATAATTTTTAATGACTTTTCAAAGAAGTTATGAAGTTCCACTTTGTTGAGTTACCCTGTCACCATACTGTACAATCCCAGAGAGCTCAGACCATTGATCAGTGTAGTGAACAGTGTAGTAAACAGTGAGTAACCACGGACCGGAATAATATTCCATAAACATTTGATTTGAATACTGACGTTCGTCAATAGCAAATCTGTGCGGTTCTACATCAATCATTGTGGACGTGCTTAGTCGATGTTGTGAATTGATCTACCGTGTTAGCCCCACGCCAATAATTACCGCAGGTTTATTATTTAATGGAACTGTATTCGAATAGATCGCTGGAACATGACTGTCAGATTGAATCCACGCATTAATTTGATCTTTATAGTAAGTTGTTACCGTAATGGGACTTTAATGAGATCAAAATCACAACAGATGTAATTTCAGCAGGTACAACAAACATAATGTTAGCAACACAATACAATGACGAGCAAGAATTATTTTTAAAGACAAAATATGAAACTAAATTATAAAAAAGGCTGTCAAGCGATTTCGGGAGGCAGTGTTTTTGTTTTCGTCTATTTTTTTATTAATTTAATATTTGTATATTTTTACAATAATTTTACTTTTTTACACGATAAACAAATTTGTAGTATAAATATAATAAAAGCCTTTCCTCATCATAAAGCGACAAGGCTCTTGTGTTTGGTGAGTGAATTTATGCTCAATTATGTTATCATTTCAGTAAGTGAATAATAATATTGCAACTATTAACAATAGATGTAGTAAGAGAAACTTGAGATATATCAATTAACAGATTTAAATGAAGTGAAATAAAGTGAAATGAAATATTATTAATAGTAATATACTCTTACAGTTGTTTCAGGTAATTTTTTAATTTAATTTGAAATTTACGTTTATTTTCGATAATTTTTAGTTTTAATGGGAGTTTGTTTAAATAATGTATACCAAGATTCAGATAGGAATTTTAGATGTGCTTCGTAATAAATTTTGTGATTTTAATATTGTTTTGATATCTTGCTGATGATATATTGAAATGTAATTTTTTAGCTGTATTTATTTGAAAGTTTGTAGTATTGAATATTTTTTATATAAATTGTCTATTGTAGATACTTTAAAAATTGTAAAGATTTTTTCAGTAGAAAATATAGATGATTTTTTCAAAATAACCTTAATTAATAAGTCTAAGTAATAAGTATTTTGTTAATACTTACTAATACCATAAAATAATGTCATTTATTGGAAATAATGTCTCTTCAGTCGGTAGCTTTACCACCACTCTAAAAGTAAAGGAAGTCATCACCCACTTTGGTGGTGGTGATGAACCCTTTAATTTGGCAGTCCCCCTGCCTGTCTAATGTGGTCAAACCAACGCCCAACGGGTCTTTGGTCTACCCGAAATATTTTCGTCCACCTGTTGTCATCGACACACCAATTGCCTTGCGCAGTTAATTCAGAAAATTGCAGATTTTTTTTTAATTGCAGAAAATTTGCCCATATATGGACAAATCAATAATCAAGAAGCGACTGACAACAGTAATGCGCGTTTTCATTTCGCGACAAAATATCCCCGACAAATTATCCTACGGAAAAAAAATCCTCCAACAAAATATCTACTAAAACCTAACCTGACCTAACCTAAATTTACAGGATGTCTGCATTACTTTTGTCCCATTTTAATATTTTTGAACAATAATGTATTGTCTTTATAGGATGTCTGTATTATTTTTGTCCCATTTTTTGTTAGGTTGGGTTAGGTATTAATTAGTAGATATTTTATTATATGTCCGTAGGATATTTTGTCAGAGATATTTTGTGGCGCGATGAAAAGTCGCGGAACCACTGACAACGATATTACGTCTACTTACATGTAATTTTTCCAAAACGTAAAAAAAGAATTTATTTTAAACTATAATTACAGAGTTTTAATACTCTATAAGTGTATTAATTATTGATGATCATAAAGATATATAATCTTTTCTTTCTCATTATACAATGCATATATACTATAGCATTATGAAGTAGTTTGTAAACCATAAATGTTTAATTATTTTTATTTTTCACGGCATCAAAATAAATGACAAGAACTTAAAGCATGTGTTGACACATTTTGCCACTCAGTGTAAACACTCTGAAGAGCCCGCGGTGTAAATGAAAGACATTTGAACAAAAGCTCGGCAAAGCGTTTCAGCGCCCGGTAGAGCGAGGCAAGCCACGCGACTTTTTTTCATCCGATCGGACGGGGAAAAAAAGGCACCCATCTACTTCTGTCCGTGTCAGCAGACCATTGGCAATAAAAGAAACTCCATCTAAAGTCGGCGCTCAAGACGTTAAGCCAAATGAGAACCCCTCAGCAGCTAATGGGAGGCGAGCGGGGCGGGACTAGCGGAGGGGAGAATTGCTAATTTAACAAATAACAAAGGGAATTAAAGACATGTCACTAAGAAGCTGCGGCCTAATAGCTGAAGGGGGGATAGGAAACTGCTTTTCCTCGATTAACATTTTAACGAAACTGTAAGCAGAGTCATATTGTTATTTAAATAAGGGGGAGAAGTTGTTAATTAAGAGGCTCAATATAATGTAAATGATTCCAACAAAACACTTTCATAAGAGCAAATTGTTCAAAGTTAATAACTTTTTGGATCGGTTTCCCTAGCTTTGACAGAGTAGGTTAATTTAATGGGAAGGAACGTAATATAAGACAAGGATATACATATGTAATTAAATGTATGTACCTTATAGTACGCGCCAAACTGGCAACCTGAACTTGATCGTTTCTGCAGGTAGTCACTTTACTGCGTGGACGGGGAGGCATGCCACTTTTCGGACCTTAAACTCGCCTATTACAACGATTTCTGTATCAACGTCAGGTCGGTATTTAAGTTTGGGGTTCCGCGACTTTTCATCCCGCAACAAAATACCCCCGGACAAAATATCCCCGACAAACTATCCTACGGACAAAACATCCTGAGACAAAATATCCTACGGACAAAACATCCTCCGACAAAATATTCTACGGACAAAACATCACCTAACAATAATCTACTAAAACCCAACCTACTTAACCCTACAAAAAAAGAGGACAAAAATAATACAGACAACCTGTAAAGACAAAATTTTTTTGTTCAAATATAGTAAAATGGAACAAAAATAATACAGACATCCTGTAAAGACAATAAAGTATTCTACAAAAATAGTCAAATGTAAAATAAGGTTAGGTTAGGTTTTAGTAGATATCTTGTTGGAGGATGTTTTGTCCGTAGGATATTTTATTCTTGGGATATTGTATCGAAGGATATTTTGTCGGAGTATATTGTGTCGGGGATATTTTGTCGCGGGATGAAAACGCGCGGTACCAAAGTTTGGCGAGTACTATAATGTAAATAAACTGTTTTTCCCAATAAACAACACATAAATAAAGCAAACGACAAATACAGGCATCACATAATGTAAGCCAATAGTAATCGATCGCGTGGCGGGTATAGGCGTACCAAATCATCTTCAAAATCACGCGTCTTTTCTCGTAATATCCCGTCAATCTCATAAAACCTCCCCCGCGCGGGAGAGCCATATTTTCTTTATCCACCCGTAAAAATTCAGAGGGAGGGGGTGGGTGCAGTTCCACTCACATAGTCTCTTTCTTTGTAGGGAACGTTTCATTTTACGAGGTGGGGGCTCACGTCCCCGGCAGGGAGCGAGAGCTTTGAGGTATAATAAAAACAGCCCACACCTGCTCGGGTAGATCCAGCCAGCCCGACCCCCTTCCCACCCCCGCGCTGCTAGCTGCTACGTACATACATGTTCTCAACCACCGCCATTACACTACTCGAGATGTCTATGTAAATATTAGCTACAGGGTTTTCTGACATTCCGACGAACGAACATATACAGACAGAACCCAGATAAACCGACTGAGAGTTTCCTGTACTTTCACTTGATGAAATATATTTAAATAATATTTTGTGATTTCATAATTTCACGGCTAAAAGTTTTATTATTTATTTTCGGGTTATTTTGCCTGCTGATGAATTCAAACTGTAATGCCGCCTAAAGTAGGAAGGGCAATACGACAATACCCCAAAAATAAATGAAGATTAATATAATACTAGCAGTTAAAAACCCGCTTAGCCGGTTCCTCGGATCCACTGAAATCCAGTGACAGCTAGTCACCGGGACAAAGTTACCGCGACAGGCAATGACGTCATATATAATATATAGAAGCGTGGTATTATTATTCACAACTGCCAGTTAAAATAATAATAATATTCTCCATGTCCGGAGAGATTCACGAAATTACAAATCAAATAGTACTTACGCCTGCCAGTCGATGCTCCTCACGCTAGCTTTTAACGTAAGTAGCGCCATCTTTTGATATTGCTTTACTTCGGTTCTATTACAAAAGTAGATTTGAATAGAAACTTCACGTACGAAAACGGTTTTGCGAGGCGCGGCGTCAGAGTTGTATTCTTAGTCTGATTCTTAAATTTCAACCATACAGTTGATTAATACTGTTTAATGATGATGATTACGGTCCTGTCGCTGAGAGCCACATTTCTTTGAGAGTTTACAATAGATATATCATTCAGAAGCAAAGCTTTTTGATTTAATGAAGTAAATATTCTCTCTGTAAAAGACATGAAATCAATATACTATGCCATGTGTAATTCTTTACTTGAATATGCATCCCTAGGATGGGGTGGATGTGCCAAAACAATATTGGACTCCCTGGCTAAAGCACAGAAATCTTTACTAAGAGTCATCCTTAAAAAAACATTCAGGTACCCCAGTGATGCATTATTCACGGAATTTAAAGTTCTAGATGTTAGACAATTATATATTAGAAAGATTGTATTACATGCTCAAAAACGACGCCAGCACTACCCTTCCATTGACCACCTTCACGACACCCGACATTCAAGGAACAATCCAATAGTCCCAATAAAAACCACGACGTCCCTTGGACAACGTCAATTTTCGTACTTAGGACCTAAATTATTTAATATCATTCCTAATGCTTGGAAAACGAAAAGTACCAATGTTTTGCGCAAATTAATCAACGACTGGCTCCTTGATTTAGGGAGGGTCAAAAGCGAAGATATGTTGACCAAGAGATAGGCTTCTTATTATTACCATCTGGCTTGTATTTGCTTTATTTACTTTACCGGTTTATTTACTTTACCGGTTTTATCTTTTATCTTTTATCTTTTATTTGTTTTTGTTTTTGTTTTTGTTTTTAAGCGCTCTAGGGGAAAATATCTGAATTTGATTTTAAGATATCATTATTTGTCTTCTTTTTCTTATGAGTACAAAATTATATACTATTAGGAATACATAATTAACACCTTTTCCTGCTATAAATAACATGTTATGTTAGTAAACAATGTAATATGAATTTAAATTTGTCAATTTGACTGGCCTAAAACAGGATCCATTCCTAGTTGGCTAGTCAAAGTTTCCACATATGTTTTATTGTTCAATTTTATGTGAAATAAAGTTATTATTATTATTATTATCAAATTCACCTTTACGACGGAAGTTTTCAATAAATCCACTTTAAAACGTCCTAGAAAGAAGCTTCCACATCCGCCAAAAACATAATGTGGCGTTACGTATTATCTGTGTGTATTACAGCGGCGGTTGAGAGCGTTGCACAAAAGCCTTGGCTCCGGTGCAGTTTCCTCGGTGCGGTTAAGCGGCACCGCTGACACCAAACGGAACTGGGAGAATATTATCATGAAATATTCAGGGGAATTCTCCAGTGCAAGCAGCGAGGAGGAGAGGGCGCGCGGCGCATGTGACGCCACTTTAAAGCGCGAATATTATCTCTTGATGATAAATCAGACACCAGGGGCGGTAAGCGCCAAGCACCAAGCACCCAGTGCTATAATACACCAGGCGCATATTGTCACAATACAGCAACACAGCCGTCTACATTTGCCAAGCTAAACGACTCACAAAGAGAAATAGGGAATGGCAAATGTAAGTGCGGCGGGTGATTTCTTATATCTGGTAGTCACAAGTTATATATACCCAAACGTACACACTGGTAGTTGTGTGAATAGGAGAAAAAAAAACCATTTTAATAAGTAAAAAAAAAACAATTTCCTTTGAAAGCATAAGATTTATAAGTAGATACCAATCTACTGAATTACATATGAACCATAATATAATATGTTATGAAACTTTTTGAAGAGAAATTTCTGTAGCCTTGTTGTGATTTGAAATTCAGATAAAAAGGAATTGCGTCACTAAAATTTATTATTTCATGGTCCTCAGTTCTAAATGTTCAACTCACTGAGTATTGATACAAGGAAATCGAAAGCTTTATATCGTAAATGTACAGGATTGGTTATTTACAAAGGGGAGGAACTATTTTAAAGAATGCCTGAAGTCAACAAATTAAGTTAATTTGCTTTATTATTATTATTTTAAATTTTATTTTACATTCAAATTTAAAAAAAAAAACTTTTGATAATAATCACACACAATTTATATTTGGATGAATTATTTTCAACATCTCCACAAGAAGAGTTATTCATTTATTTATCTATCTACCATGTATTTATGTACATATTTTATTTAAGCAAAAAAGAAGTCAACAATAAGAATGGTTTATTGCTTATACTATCTACTTAATTGCGAAACCACGTTAAGAATTCGTTGTTATTCAAAAACTGTACCTAACTAAAATATGTATTAACCAATAAAAATTCTTACATTTATATAATTATATATTCATAATTCGACTACCATAATACGGGCATGTGCCTAGCGTGGTAGTCGAATCACCTGTAAAACTGTACACAAATTATATAATGAATAAAGAAAAAAAAAAAATATATATATATAATGAGTTAAATTCACGACTACGCGCGAGCCTCCGATAGCGCAGCGGTATGAAGGGCCTAACTCTCAGCGTCCAGAGAGACATCCAGTAAACGGAGCGGAGGTTCAAATCCTACCAAATCCAAAAAAAATAAAAAATAATATTTTTGTAAAATCAATATCCAATCTTTAAACCATTTTAAAATAAAACAGGCAAAATAAAGGAAAGCGACATCTAAAGGCTTTCTAGTTTCACTTCTACCGCGTGTTAATTGCACTCAGATTTTTTTAAATTTCAAATTATAAATTAAACAGCTTGTCCAAAAAAAACGTCACTATCTCAATGACAATTCTTTATTGAAACTTTCTTCAGGCACCATAATAAAAAAATGCGAATCAGAAATATCAAATAAACACGACGTTTTCACATTTGAAAAAAAACGATCCGTAATAAAAACAGAGTTTTTTTCTATATGCTTTTATTTTTAATTTTCGGGCCATCTCTTGGGACAGCTAATACCCAATTTCAGAGAAATGAGTGTTGAATGAGTAGTAAAATAAAAAGCTAAATTATTGGGAAAATGTGAATGAATTCTGGGGACGCGATTAGCCTTTCGGCTATGCAATTTTGTGACGAAAAGTGACGATAGTTCTTCAGATCATCTTTCATTTAAATACCGTTATAAAATACACAGCATTCCCCATCTGAGGGGTCTATGTTCGTAGGACAGATCCGTCCGTAAGATAGAGGAATTTCATTAAATTTATTTCTTCGGGTATCGAGGGACTAGGGACCCCAGACCAGAGAGATGAACGACGATCAACGTGAAAAGAAAATAAGACAACAACCATAATTTTACATAAGGATTATTATATTCGAATTAAAGAAAAAAAAACGAAACGAAATGATTAAAAAAAACAAGAAATATCTTCATACTTCCAAGATAAGAATTCGGTTAAAAGAAAAATAAAACATGTGTCGGACCTCGGTGGGAATGGAGCTGCGAGGGTGCATTTGAAAATGCCATCAAAGTGACTGACGTCCGATGGAGGAGATCTTGAGAGAAATAAGATTTCATCAACTCACTCCAGTAAAAAGGGGGATGGACAGGAGGGATAGGGGAGATAGGGGACGAATAGATTTGTTGTCAAATGGCTTACGGGTATCATCTTTCATCTCAAAGGGAATTTATCTCAGATCTTGAGGAAATTATTATTTGTCAAAGGAAGAAAGACAAAGTTATATTTTGCATTGTATATATTGAAAAAATAATAACCTGAAAAAAGGCAAATACCAACATATTATATTAAAATATAGAATAAATTATCTTGTTTTAACCACTCATACAGGTCTCATAGAAATCATTGTACCTCCCTTGCTATCTTGGTTAGAAATATAATCTAAATGGTGTTAGAAAGAAAACACCACACTTTATATTCAAATCCAAAAGTTAACCACTAAATAAATCGAATGCACACATTTATGCACAGTTTTAGATCGCATTTTGAAAAAAAATTGTGAAACTTTGGGATTTTTTTATAATTATTTTTACATGAAACGACAAAAAAGTGAGTTGACGAAAAAAAAACATGTGTGTTTTTTAATTTTTTTGTTATCAATAATTATAGTTAGAAAAAAAACGTAAGGTGAGTCATTTTTAATTTTTTTATCGTTTGCATTAAAATTTTTTATATTTTAAAAATTATATATTTATTTCGAATTATAAAATTTTAAAGCGTATTTTATCACCTTTCAAAAACAGTTTTTAGTTTTCGGATGCGTTTAGAAATATCCCATTTATTAAAATTTTATTGCAAAGTGGAAATATATTGATTAAGGTAGGTAATGACAGGTAATAAGTTAACAAGATTCGCGAAAACAAAGTAAGATATTTTTCTAGGAAATTAATTAAGACAACAAGTGTTCCGCAATAGAAAGTAATTGCTGTTTTCTTTATTTTTCCTGCGCTTCACACTTATGTAAATTTTTTTTAAATCTCACTGTGAAGAAGAACCGAACCATCCTAATTTTATCCAATAATCTACATCTCCTCCATATAAATATTAAAATGCATTAATTATTGTTAAATGGGTAACCCTCCCATCGGAAGGTGAATAGACTGAATAGTGCCTAAAATAGTAAATATTCACAGGAAAATTCCGCCTATACAAGTCTGAACAACCTTCGAAACAATTTTCCTTTTGTGGATCTTTTATTGAGGCATTTATACTTCTCCTTGTTGATACAGAAATAAATGGCGTGAGATCAATGTAGTCTTACGAGATCGTCGCGTTTTTATGTTCTCTTATTTCGATGTTTTATTTCAAAACTCACAAAAGACATTTCGTACATTTATGGATAACCTTTTGATGTGCGATAAGACTTACGGGACACTTTTCACGAAAAGTTTTCATTTATAATTCCGTAACCTAGGCTTTTTTATTATAATAATAATAATAGTTTATTGCAGAATGTTTGAAAAAAAGAAAGCATAAATACATTATACTTGTTAACTTATTATCAAACCCGTAAAATTTAACTACGAGTAAAAAAAATACAAAAAAGATATTGTGAATACTGTTATAAAATAATCTATTCCATCTGGTATGCTACGCAAGTTCTTGTAAGGGCAGTAAATGTATAGCGTCAGGGGAGTCAAATCTTGAATTAAAAATTTTATACAATAAAAGGAGATCAAAATATTTTTCGCCTTTTAGATAATTTCGGTAAATTGAGTTTACTTCGAAAATTTACACAATTGATTTTATTTGCAAAAATACCATTTTTTAAATTAATAAAGCGTAAATAAATATTTTCATTTTTTTCGATTTTATTAGCAGTGAGTTAAAATGAGGAGACCAAATGCTTTAATTATATTCTACCTGACTTCTAACCAGATAAGTTTTTTGCGGTTCTGAGAGTAAATCCAAGCATTTGTTATCCTTTACTAGTAATAGTAGTAATATTACTCAAGAAGTGGAATTTGGAGTCAAAGATAACGCCAAGGTCGTTGAATTCATAGATTATTTTAAGATTGATATTATTAATTGAGTAATCGAATACCAGAGGGTTTTTTATCAGTGGATTTTGATTTGATTTGATCGTTTGACATTTGTCGACATATAGATTTAATTTGTTTAGGAGGCACCATTTATAGAGTTTATTTAGTGTAGAGTAAAACAATCAGAAATAATTAAGAAATAATAAGAACAAAACAACGCAAATGATAAATACATACGTTTGGACAAACAAAGTGTGCTTTGGATGATTACTTTACGAATATGTATTGAGAGAGCAGAAGGGGATGGGGTTATTTTGGTTTAACTATCGAACACGGCTGAGAGACGTTTGTTGGCCGAGTCTCAAGTGATTTATTCGCTTGACTGCATGTGAATAGGCGGTGGGTGATAAAGTATCCGTAGCTGGTCGTCTACATCAGGCTATAGCTGAAGGCGTTTACACACAATGCCCCCGGAACGGAAGCGGGAACAACAGAACGAAGCCGTTAGAAATCCAGCGGATTAAAGCTCATTGCTAACTTTACAATACACATTGCTGTTAGCCGGCTGTTCTTACAAAGTGCTCGACAAGAGTTTAACTTGTTATTTCTTAACAAGAAACAATAAGTCACCAACACTGCTTAACGCTGCCAAAACAACACTTCTGATAGTCGGCAGTTTTATCCATTAGATTGGCTCGAACGCCAACAATGTCTCGTCTATTCAGTAGTAAACGTGGATAACCAATTGTTTAACTACCTAGTTACAAAAGAACCCCCCGAAAGAGGATGATAATTGCTACCGAGTATCGAGTAACCCGAGGGACTTGCCAGAGAGTGCAACACAAATGGGATTACGGTACCGCTGTCCATAACATAATACTCGACCGACAACCGTGAGATTTGTACCGGCGATTAGCTGCACGCAAACAGTATTTTTCATGTAAAAGAGACGAGGCGAACCGCCGCTGTTGGAGATATTATCTAACTAACGACACTTTAATAGGAGCAAAGGCCGCCGGCAAGATACAGAGCGGTAGCGTGTTTTAATTCGTAATTATGAGCAGTCAATTATTAAGGTGTCACACCTTACAATTTTCCCAGAGCCCCGCGATAAAATAACATCGTAAAGTCGAGCAGCCGAGAATCACGGCTCGGCCGACAGACAAGTCAATTTAGTAGATTAACAACGGGTAATCAGTGTAAAGCGGGGCCAATAAACGCGTTTAAAATACCACAAACCGACAGAGAACATCTAGCAAGAAGGTCTCGTGAGTAATGACCACGGGACCGAATTGCTCAGAGTTCTCCGCTCAAATATGCGGCGGCAAGACCAGCCGACAGCTAACAGTCAACCAACTTTACATTTACCAGACCAATACACGCTTAATGATCTCAAATTATTCAGCTGCCAATGAAATTAGATTCACGCGAGCAGAATTCAATAAACTAATAAACATCAATCGTATCGGTTCCGCGACTTTTCATCCCGCGACAAAACATCCCCGACAAAATATCCTTCGGACAAAACATACCCCAACAAAATATTTAGTAAAACTTAACCTAACCTAACAAAAAATGGGACAAAAAAAATACAGACAATCCGTACTACTTTTGTCTTATTTTAATACAGACTTCCTACAAATACAATACATTATTGTTCAAAAATATTAACAAAAAGCAAAAGTAAAGTAAAAAAAATGGGACAAAATTAATACAGACATCCTCCTGTGGAGACAATAATTTTTTGTTATATTGTTATAAATTATAATTATTGTAAAAATTTTTTTTCATTTTAATACAGACATCATATAAATACAATAAATTGTTGTTATCTGTATTATTTTCGTCTCATTTTAATCTAGACTTCCTACAAATAAAATAAATTATTGTTAAAAAATGGTAACAAAAAGCAAAAGGAAAATAAAAATAATGCTGACATCCTCCTGTAGGGACAATAAATTATTGGTATCTGTATTATTTTTTCCCCATTTTAATAGAGCCATCATACAAAGACAATAAATTATTGTTCAAAAATAGTAAAATGGGATAAAAATAATACAGATACCTTACAATAATTTATTGTCTCTACAGGATGATGTCTGTATTATTTTTGTCCTATTTTTTTGTTAGGTTAGCTTAAGTTTCAGTAAATATTTTATTGGGGATATTTTGTCGCGGGATGAAAACTTGCATTACCAATCGTATCTACCTACCCTTTTAACGATCCAAACATTGACGTAATAATAATTGACCGAAAACAAGCAAGAGCCGTTAACACGAGATGGTGGTATACAAATCCCAGAGTAAATGATGGCAAGCGACAATAAATATTACAGCGATAATCTCCTAAAGCACCCATTTAGCCAGCTTATTTTGATTTAGTACAAGTTGTGTGACGCACGCACATGTAAATCTGTCCACGACAATGCAATAGGCTGGAGTTAAAGCTCATAATGGTATGCAGTATGTTTAATATTTATTAGACAGCTCGGGAATAATGTAAGCGAGGCGGAAAGGCGACACACCGCATATTCCAATGCATTTATTAGCGACTATCTTACAGCAGACAAATTCGGTGACAAGTACCAGCACTAAATAGAGAAATGAGGAGAATAATAATTCATTATCTTTAACAAAATACATGTCATTATTTCCAATTTTGAAACAGATTCATTGTGGAATTTTGACCTCACCGGTTTCACCTTATAACAGATAACTTCAGTCTGAAGATGACCGCTGTAAGGTGAATTATCAGTCTGAAGAAACCCACAAGGTAAAACCAGACCGGTCAAAAATAAACAAGAACAAAAAAGTTTTTAATTTTTTTATATCAAAACACACAATGTCGAAGCTGGAAAAAGCTAAAACGCCATACAGCTGGAAAGCAATGCAATTTTTTTCTTTCCATTGTCGTTATATGTGCATTATCAGTTATCAGTGCAGAAATTCTGGGACCAACTACCATATGTATTCCTCTTTGCCCAGAATACTAATGGAGGGAAACAATTATACCAAGTCAGTGGACATTTTCAATTTATCTTTAAACAAATATAAAATATTGTTACTGGGGCAGTTCAGTTATGTACAATAAAAACTGTATATTTCTTACTATTCATGTGAAAAGCCTCGAAAAAAGGCGTTAATAAATAATCTAACCATATGATGATTTGAGGGCCGTATCCTTGCCCTATTAAAAAACAGCACAA
The DNA here is from genome assembly GCA_917563855.2 of Limnephilus lunatus. NCBI lineage: Eukaryota > Metazoa > Arthropoda > Insecta > Trichoptera > Limnephilidae > Limnephilus > Limnephilus lunatus. The sequence goes on from OU830599.1 coordinate 6,939,026, forward strand.
AAAATGTTGATCATTATGTTCTCGGTAATCCGCCTTATCCGCCTCACATCATCTTATTGCTTTCATCAGCAATGGAGTTTTTTTTTTAAATTTAATTACATACTTTTGAAAAGTATCTACCATTTTTCCCGTATTTTAATAATGTTTAAAAAAAATCGAGAATATCGGGAAGACGAGTAATTTATATAAATGTATATCAACACGTATAGTATAAAAAAAGTTACACAATTACCATTAATTGAGGGAACATCGAGAGTTTAATTCGTTGCATGCCTCCACAAAAACAATTATTGAATGTAAGTATAACAATAAAGTTACAGCACCCATCTGCCGGGTGGAGGTTATAAATTTTGCAGGACTGCGGGAAGAAAAGGTTCGAGAAAACGGACGGTTTTGATGGGACATTCTGTATTCCGTTTATGGCGGAATAATGCGGTTCTCGCTTCGCAAGAGGCCAACAACGGGAGGTGGCGAGGCGCATGACCGCCAAGATAAACATTTCAGCCGATTGCCAGCAATGTAATATTGGGCTACCATGTACCTTGACCATCCTACACCCTGTACCGAGTGTCCACCACTGTCCTGCACCATGACTACAGTACACAGTAGCCTCTACCTTGTCTACCTGTACTCTGTACATTTTGCCTACACAGTGCGTACCTGTGACGTATATTTACGACAAGAATGTGGACCTGAATTATAAATGATTATCCAGCAAATAACATGCATAAACGTTTAGCTGACACATAGAAACCGAAAAAATTGATGGAGTACCTAATCCGAAATGCATTAACCCGTTTAATTACAGGAAACCATATTTGTCCCAGCTCACATAGGTCTCACAGAAATCGTTGCATCTCCCTTACTATCACAGAGAGAAGAATAAACTAAACGGTATTAGGAAGAGAAGACAACACGCTTTATATGTTTAAATCTAAAATGTAACCACAAAATACCTAAAATTTACATCTTTATAAACCAAAGTTTCCGACCGCAATTCGAAAAAAAAATTTGAAACTTTGTGAATTTTTTAAGAATTATGTTTACCTGAAACGACAAAAAACCTGTGGTGAAAATTAGATTTATAATTCGTTTTCTAATAAATAGGTGTGTATTTTTTTCATTATCAGTAGGATTTTAGATAGAATAAGTGTAAAGTCAGTCAAGTTTTATTAATAAAATTTGAAAGCTTATTTCATCACCTTTCGAAAACAGTTTTTAGTTTTCGGATACGTTCACAAATATTCCACTATTATTTTTTCAACGCGGAAGAATTTTAACCTACTGACAAAATACGCCTGTATTTTGAAAGGTTAAATAGTTTTTAATTCGAAATAATAATACTCTTACATAAAGTCAGAAATAGAGTAATTTTACTAATTAAGGAATTGTTAGTTTTATTGTTTTCATGTATTTCTTATATTTTTAAATAAATAAATAAATGAAAAAAAAAAAAAAATTGTACAAAATACTCGTACACACAACCTCATAAATAAAATTTAGCGGTTGATCAAACAAATTACCGTATTTTTTGTAGTGGGACCTAACATAAATATGTACATAAAATGGATTTTCAATAAAAGTATTTTATCACAAAATTAATAAATTCAAAAACGCAAATAAAACATTACTTAGATAAGTTTTTAGATTTTCACGGCCAAAAGCATTTTTGTTGTTAGTTTTTGGGGTGACTAACAACAAAAAAAACATTACTTAGTTTAAAACCAATATATTGACATCCCAACTCCCAGCCTTCATCCCTTAGGGCAGTATAATAAAGACCAAAAATGAACCAAAACATTACCGTAAAATTTAACCACAGCTGTCCCACGGAGGACAAAACCGGCTAAGAGTGAGTAAAAGTAACAACAATTAAATATTCTGGTTTTTGTCCGGCATGAAACAAGAGCAGGACGCTCTCACAGTTTCGCCGAGCGCCAAGTTGCTCGGAGCATTTACTGAATTCGGCTGCAGCGAATACTTTGGCGTCCGCAAAAAATCTGACTCACTTAATTTCTGTACAGCGCTCCGTGTGATAGATCATCAAAGGGGAAATCAAGCGAGCGTGTGCGGCACATTCCCAACAAGGCATTCTGCAGGGAGATTAAACGAGAATACGTCTTTAACTGGTCGCATTCCACGAATGTTTTCAAATATATATTGATAAAAGTACTACTCATTGAATCATGATAATTATAACATAAAAGGCATAATATTACGATAGTTTAGCAGCTGTTTTCTGGCAAGAGCTCGTTGCTAATCGTTCATGAATACGTGCGTTGAAATTGAAACGTTACGAAGCCTCTAATTAATCCCTAAATCAATACAAAATTAGAGTGTGCGATTCACACGAGGTAGAAGTAAAACTTTAAGAAAACTAAAGTAGACAAGAGTTGGGAGACTACCAAGCACTTTTTTTATCAATGTGAACAATGATTTTTTCCATATTTTTTGTCGTCGAATTCCAGTGCATCTTTTCCTGTACATTTGGTCATCTTATTGGTATTTGTGTTTTCTTCTTCGGAGTCGCTAGATTATTTTGGCTGTTCATTTTGGACTGGTTTGAAGATTAGGCATTGAATTTACAAAAATAAAAAATATTAGTTTTTTGGATATCGTAGGATTCGACCCTGCCGAGTGATTCCGTATCTTTTGTGGGATCGTTATTGGATAACGGACGTTATCTCCTGTCAGATTTGTGTGATTTTACATATTTACTGTCATATATTTTAGTTTAGATCGATTTAAACACGAATTCTTGTAAGTATGCATGATTATTTATTCATTTAATATACGTTGAACATAGAAAAAGCAAATAACGGTCATAAAAAAATCACACAAATCTGACAGGGGATCACGTCCGTTATGTAATAACGATTCCACAAAAAATATGGAATCGCTCGGCTGGTCGACTGAATGTCTGCAAAGATTCGTCAGGCACTTTATACCACTACACTAAAGGGGACTTGCGTGGGACTGCGGATTTATCGTATTATATTGAAATCGAGTACCCGTGAAATAAATTAAATATTTTATTGCTATAAAATCCTATAGATGTATGTGTTTGTCTCGTTTTAGTGTCGCTATATTTCATTTCATCGAGTTTCAAATCACAACGGTGCTAAAGAAGTTAACTAACTAACTAACCATCACGCCGTTTCCCCGCAGGGGTAGGCAGAGAGGACGGACCGCCACACAACTCGATCTTGGCACACACTCTTTGCCTCGTTCACATTCATACATCGTCTCATACATGCTCTTCTATTATTCCGACTCTTCACATGGCCCGACTCAAGTATCTGATTCACTTGGTCGTGCCATGTCTTCCTCGGGCGTCCCCGACTTCTTCTACCATTCACATTTGCATCATATATTCTCCTTACACTCCTTTCCTCGTTCATTCGCTCTACATGCCCAAACCATCGGAGAGTCCCTTTCTTAATCTTACACATCACGCTTACGTCAGCCTTGCATTCTTTGCGGATATCCACGTTTCTCTCACGATCGTACATGGTTTTACCACACATTCGCCTCAGGGATCTCAAAGAAGTTTTCACTTCAAAAAGCAAAAAAACAAGGATGGCGGAAAATTTCGGGGATATTTTCTGGGAAAAATATAGATGTTGAACTGTTCTTGAATATGCCCACTCGGAGGCATCTATTTGGTTCGATTCGTGAAGAAAAAGTTATTAAGAAGTCACGACAGCCGTCACACGATCAGCGTTAACCGAAGAGCTACAATAATAACAATAATTATTGCGTAGTATGCTGGTCACACGCTCACAGCAAGCTCACACGTTACACTGCCCAGACGGTCAGCAACGTTCAGACTGACAAACAAGGTAATTTACCCCGAGAGCGACTGTCCTTTCCACGGGCTTACCGTAGGAATACGAATGTACTTACTTGAGACAGATAGGTAAAAAATACAAACGGGCGGCGCCACTTCCATCGAGAACGTGGCGTTTTTGAGGCTTATCATCACGACTATTATATATGGTAAAAAACTATTATTATACTCAGCACTCGCACAAGTATTGTAAAGATACCAAGAGATGCTCCCACTGCGGTGTAGAAGGACACGCGCGTGAGGCCTGCCCCGCTGCTGCTGCAGCACCCAGTTGCGCCACATGCGCACGTTTTGGAAAGCCTGCAGCTTCGCGTGCCCACCCCACCGGAGATAAGGATTGTCCGGCCTACAAAGCAGCACTATTGAAGGACCTCTCCACCATTGACTATGGCATCTAAGCATACCGAAATAGATGGCGAGGTACTTGCTGTTGATGCATTAAATATATTATATCAAAATGTGAGGGGTATTCGAACAAAGACTGTAAGTGTACGCAATAATATTTTAATCAATAATTATGACATTATTTGTTTTTCCGAAACATGGCTGAACTCAACGATATTTAGTGAAGAATTGTTTGATGATAGATATGTAATATTTAGAAGAGATCGTGAGTCAACCAAATCTGTGTCTAAAGAAGGTGGCGGAGTTCTAGCCGCCGTTTCTAAAAAACTTCTTGTGTCAAGAAAAACGGAGTGGGAGAGTGACAATGAAGATTTGTGGCTTGTAATTAAGTCTCGTTCCAACTCGCTCATCTTTATATGCATCCTCTATATTCCTCCTAGTGTAACCGTTGATAATTATTGTAAACATATTGAAAAATTACAGGATCTGTATTTAAAGTTTTCAACTTCCAAATCGCAGTTTATTTTTGTTGGTGATTTTAATTTGCCCGAAATTAAATGGATACCTGACAATTCATTCAAAAATAATGTTCTTTCCCCTTCTAATTATAAAAGCATGAAAGCACATAGTCTTGTCAATCTCTCATCAATTTGCAATTTGTATCAATTCAATTATGTACTTTTGGAGGTGTACAGTAGGTACCTCTATGTTGGTTGTGTGTGTGGGAGGAAACACATCGGGAGTTAAAAGAATAACACGTCTACTTCAGAGCTAGTGCGTTTAATGACTGGCTGGTTAGTCCCAGCGGTAAAATGTATTGCGACAATGTTGAGGTGGGGGTGCCTGTGACGTAGCCACTACATGCCTCCCCTCCAAGTGAGATGGTCACATATTACACGAACAAAATAGAATTAAAACAACATTGTCAAGGATTGTAAAACAAACACAAAAAGTATTCAAAATTTGCGAAAAATACATAATACATTTAAATATCGTAAAGGATACATTGTACAAAATATTTGTAATGGTGCATTAAAATTGTCGAAGATAAATCATGTGCCATAAAACCACAAGCAATAAATAAAGTGTCATTATAAAACATAAGAATGATTACACACACAAAAAGGAAAAAATAATTCAAAATATTTATCACAAAATAGCACGAAAAATTTTAATTGTACACTTTTTTACACTTGGAGGGGAGGCATGTAGTTTGTAATCGGTAGGTATTGATGAGTGAAATTTTCGAGAAGAAAGGACGGAAATATCGGCGCCTGTATCAATTAAGTATCTGATACCACTTTTGCGGTCGGTAACACATAATCGAGATGTATTATCAACGCCAACTATCTCGATCGCGGGCGTCAATGTTCGTTTTTTGCCTTGTAAGTACATTGATCTTGACACTTCTGAGCCTTAGCGCCAAATTTATAATGGTACCAGCACAGGTAGTTGGAATCCCCAGGCTGTGGTGCACGGAAACGATTTAGAGAAGTTGTCCGGCGGCCCCTGGAAGTCGAACGTTGTCGCTCGCGGCCTCGTGGTTCTCTGCGTAAGCTCGCTATTTCCAATTGTAACTTTTCAACGGTCCGAGTCAACGTCTCGATGGCTGAAGATGTTTGCTCTCTAACCTCAGCTACCTCAAAAGTTCTCGTAGTGTCCAGTATTTTGTCAGCTAATTGCGATAGCTTTTCCATGTCTTTCACCTCGCTGACCGTCAGAACGGCACGAACCGTTTGCGGAAGGCGTCCCAGCCAAAGAATCCTGAGCGTCTCGTCCGAAAGTTTATTTATCGCCAACTCTTTCATTCTTCGCAGGAGTTGCGAAGGCTTCTGGTCGCCTAGTTCCAGCTCTCCAAGGAGTTGTTGGAGTTGCTGGGCCTCTGACTCTTCATAGACCTGAAGGAGTCTGGTCTTCACCGCCAGGTATTTGTTTTCTGCCGGGGGATTGTTTAATATGTCACTGATTTGTCGCAGTTCGTTTTTTCCTAATTTCGCGACGAGAATTAGATAACGATTAACCTCACTAATTTTTTGTGGAGTCAAAATTGCCTCTAGCTGATGAAACCACAGTCGGGGCTGTTCATTCCAAAACTCCGGAATTTTGGTATTTATAGAAACCACACTCAACTCGGGTTCGGGGGCAGCCCTGGACACACTACTTGGGCTGAAAGCCATTGTTTTAGATGTCTCTGACGCACTGTTGTTTAATGTTCACGAGATAATATTGCACTTTCTTATCACTCTATTGTTCCCACACACACACTTGTAGATCACGTCGGGGTCACCACTTTGGAGGTGTACAGTAGGTACCTCTATGTTGGTTGTGTGTGTGGGAGGAAACACATCGGGAGTTAAAAGAATAACACGTCTACTTCAGAGCTAGTGCGTTTAATGACTGGCTGGTTAGTCCCAGCGGTAAAATGTATTGCGACAATGTTGAGGTGGGGGTGCCTGTGACGTAGCCACTACATACTAAATAGAAATGAAAATTTATTGGACCTTGTTTTTTCAGATAAAGTTAACATTGATATACATATAGCACCAGGCTTAACCAAATTGGATCAATATCACCCTTCATTTGAAATTATAGTGAAACAAAATAAAGATCAATTCTTAGAAATGAATAGAAGCGATTCAAAATATAACTTCAGGAAGGGAAACTTTGATGAATGTCGACAGGATCTATTGTCTGTTAATTGGATAACTCTCTTTAAAAATAAAAATGTGAATAGCATGGTAATCTTATTATATGAAAAATTGTGGGAAATTATTGACAAATACTTTAAAAAATATGGTACTCAAACAAAAAATCAATATCCTGTCTGGTTTAATCAGCAATTGATTGCTCTTCTTAAGAAAAAAAACAAAGTTAGACTTAAGGTAAAAAAACATGGTTATGAGTCAGATTATAGGGAATTCTCTTATTTAAGGAAATTTACAAAAAAAATACAAAGTGAATGTTATAAATCATATATCAACTCTGTCGAAAGTGGTCTGCAAGGTAACATAAAGTTATTCTGGTCGTACTCAAAATCATTACGAAAAAATAATTGTATTCCTAAAGTAATGCATCTTGACGATATTTCCGCGAATGACGGTGAAAACATAGCAAACATATTCTCTAAATATTTTTCATCTGTTTATACCAAGTCGGAATCATCTACTAATGATTCAATGCCAAACATTACTGAACACAATCAAAGCAATTTGGGTAAAATACATATTAGTGCAGATGAAATAAATTTTTTTTTGAGTAAAATAGATCCCAGTAAGGGCCCAGGACCTGATAAAATTCCTCCTTTCTTTGTTAGTTGCTGTGCAGACTCTTTATGTTTACCGCTTTTTATAATTTTTAATGCATCCCTTACCACGGGAACTTTTCCCGATCTGTGGAAAAAAGCACACGTGGTCCCAGTATTAAAATCGGGAGACCAATCTTTAATAAAAAATTATAGGCCAATCAGTATACTATCCTGTTTTGCTAAAGTTTTTGAATCTCTGATATATAAAAGTATTTTTTCACATTTTAAACCCCTTCTCTGCACTAGGCAACATGGGTTTGTTCCTCAAAGATCAATCAACTCAAATCTTTTGGAATTTTGTAATTATGTTTGTAATTCTTTTAATGAAAGATTACAAGTAGATACAATTTATACTGATTTCCAAAAAGCTTTTGATAGAGTTAACCACTCCATCTTACTAAAAAAACTTGAACAAATTGGAATACATGGAGACCTATTACGCTGGGTGAAATCATATTTGTATAACAGAACTCAATTAGTTCTTATTAATGGATACAAATCATCCCCTATAATTGTAACTTCTGGTGTACCACAGGGTTCAAATCTTGGCCCCCTGCTTTTTCTTATATTCATAAATGACCTTGGCTCGAAATTAAACTGTGATTATGCTTTTTTCGCCGATGATCTTAAAATTTTTCGTAAAATTAAGTCTGTTTCCGATCATCAGCTGCTTCAAAATGACCTCGACACACTCAATAACTGGTGTACTGTCAATGATATGCACTTAAATGTTGAAAAATGTTACATTTTAAACTTTACTAGAAATAGAATTATAAAGGATTTTTCTTATGTTATCAATAATATTATTCTCAAAAAAGTTTCTTCAATAAGGGATCTAGGAATCACTCTTGATTCTAAATTCATATTTGATGTACATATTAACAACATTAAGTGCAAATCATTAAAAATGATGGGATTTATTCACAGAATATGTAAACCTTTCAAAGATCCTCAATCAATTCTAACACTTTACAATGCCTTAATTAGAAGTAAACTTGAATATGGAAGCACTATTTGGAATCCACATTACTGCAAATATGAAAACATTGTAGAATCAGTTCAAAAAAAATTACTAAGAATGTTATCCTTCAAATGTGGACTACACGACCATCTCAGATCATACGATGTACGTCGTGATTACTTCAAGATTGATACACTTAAAACTAGAAGGCAATTGACTGATCTTATATGTTTACATAAAATTATTCACGGCCATCTTGATACTACATTATGTCTTAACAGTATTGAAATTAATGTCCCCAATTCCCATTGTTTAAGACGCCATAACATTTTTCATATGAATACATTTAAAAATAATATCGCCTACTTTAGCCCTCTGACCCAGATGTGTCGACTGTATAACAAGATAGAGTGCGCTGATGTGGATATTTTCGTTGACAATTTGTACGGATTTAAAAAAAAAGTTCTAGCGCTGTTAAAAAGTACTAACTAATTATGTTGTGTGAATTGTCTTTCTATGCATGCTCGCGTATTTCATATGTCTTTTACCACTCATTGCAATGTGTTACTTGAGTGACCTTGTATATAATTCTGTATTTTTATTTGTGATGTTTTTGTTTTTCTAATTGTATTTATTTGTATTTAATTGTATGTAATTGTAGATTTTTATAATTGTGTAATAACTGAGTTTTATAACTGGATTGTTCTCATGTAAGTGTAAACATCTGTAAAACCCAGTATAAATAAATAAATAAATAAATAAATAAATAAATAAATACTTATGGTAAAAACTATTATTATTTATGGTAAAAACTATTATTATTTATGGTAAAAACTATTATTATTTATGTTTAAAAAAACTACTATTAGATATTTATGGCTAAAAAAATCGCAGAACTGTGTCAAATAAATTAACGTATCAATGATATTCTAAGCCTCAATGCAATATATTTATCATAATATTTGTTCCGGCTTAAATAGGTCTCAGAGAAATCGTTGTCTCCCTCACTAATAGTCATCTAATACGGTATTGGAAAGAGAAAACAACATGCTGTATATTCAAATCTTAAAGTTAACCACAAAAAAATTAAAATGACAATGCACACCTGTAAAAATCAAAGTTTAAGTACTAATTTTGAAAAAAAATTACGAAATTTTGTGACTTTTTAAATAATTATTTTTGCATGAAACGACAAAAAAGTGAGGTAACAAAAACGTTTATAATTCATTGTCTAATAAAATACCTAAATAAAATATGTGTTTTTTATTTTTTTTCGTTATCACTAATTTTAGTTAGAAAACACGTAAGGTGAGTCATTTTTAAAACTTTTTAAAGTTTGCATTCAAAATGCTTCTAATAATAAAATTTGATAGCGTATTTTAACTCCGTTCGAAAAAAGTTTCTAGTGTTCGGATACATTCGCAAATATTCCATTTATTTGGATTTTAATGCAAATCGCAAATATTTTTACCTTCTGACAGATTACGTTCGATTTTTTAAGCGTTAAATCAATCATTTTGTATAACATATCAATATTATGGTAGAAAGGGATCTTAGTTTTTGGTATCATTTTATAGCGAAGAAACAGAAAAAAAAAAGGTTATAAGATTAGGTTTGGGATGAGAGGCGTAACTGCCGATCAGATGGATCGCGAACCTTCAGATGGGGAATAAAAACGAAAGGACAAACGGTCCGCAGCCGCCCTAAAACCACCCGCGTCATGAATGCTAATACCGCCCGCCTATAAATTATCGGCGAGGCTGAATTATTCATGAAGTGTCTCTTCTCCAGCGGACCAATTGATGCGGGCGGATCTCGGCGGGAACATATCGAGGATTGTAAACCGATTTGACAGGCGTGTAGCCAGCAAGCCAGCCAACCAACCAACATCACAAAGAGTTCTCCAGAAAGACGTTTGCAGATTCCCCGGTGAGATACGGGGACATAAATCGGCCACGAAAGCACCGGCCTAACAAATTACACAATAGCTATTATATTATGTATCCTTACACATTATTGCGTAAATACTTCAACAACTCGTGATGCTGAGACTTAGTAATGTGGTGATATCCCCACAATATACGTAATACATTTATAGACGAAAAATAAAATAATATTTCGATTAAATATAGCCTAATTGAATATAACTCTGTAGTTTGGTCTCCATCTTGCAAAATTCACATTAATAACATTGAGCGAATACAAAAAAAAGTATGCATTTTATAAATTTAAAATTAAATATCCCACTAGAAGACTTAAAATATAATTTCTTATTAAATATTCTAAAAATATATACATTAGAAGACAGATGTAAAATAAACGATTTAACCTTTTTATTCAAAATACTAAAATCTAAATTTGACTGTTGCGAACTCCTGCAACTCATAAACTTACGAGTACCCACGACACGACAAAATACACTATTCTACTGCATCATTCATAATCGTAACTACATTGCCCAGTCTCCGATACAACGATTTCACACTATTAGAAATCAATCAAATTTTGTGGATCATGTAAAATATTTATTCCAACACTAATTGGCAACCTGTATTTTTTTATGTAAACCAATCTAATCGATTATTTTTTAGTTTTTATTTGTTGTGTATTTTTTATGTAAAGTAATTTTATTTTTATTATTTCTTTATTCAGTTTCAAAATAATCTGTCATGTTAAAATTGTACTACCAACTTCATGTAAAAGCCTTCTGGGTGTTAAATAAATAAATATGAACTACGAGATGTAAGGCGGTAAGGACCCGATGACTAGAAGTAGACAAATACCAGGGTTAGATTACATGTTTATTATTATAACAGATTAAATGGGTGCAAATAACAAAAGCCGCACTTTCACCGCTGCCAAGCAGATATACAGAATACAGAGTGACTTAATGTGGCTATTGGCTACAGGAAATCGACATGGAGATGCCTTGAGTCACGCAAGTATGTATTGCGTTCACAAGTCAACCAGTGATGTTCGCCACCTCCGGGATACATCACTTGGAAGGCGACCAATTCGCTGAAGATCCCAAAGATTAGCATAGCGCTCAATTAATAGCGGCGAATTTTAAGACGTGCGCTGCCCAGTTAATGTTTTTAAAGGCCGAAGCCAAATATTTGCGTGGAATTCCGCCTCCGCTGAGAACATTATTTACTGTCGCTTAAATAGAAATCTGTATCGTGCATACTGAATTTCAGCTAATTGACGAGTAGAATGATTGGATGGCCGGTGAAATGAAACAGTTCTTGATTACTTCGCGCATAATTATAACAAGTATAAACAACATTAAATCTACACTAGCAGTTTTATGTAGTCTTGCTAAAGCCAATACAGATGATGACAAACATAAAGATGACAGCATAATAGGTAAAGAAAATCTGCTACATTTTCAAATAAAATATTGAAATAGTTCGAGTTGTCGTAACTGGTTCCACCAGTTCATTTATCGCCAGCTCTCCGTTACGGAACAGCTCGGTTAGCACTTGACTCGCTTTTTTGCTGCAATTCACATATATATCGAGGCATGTTCAGATGCTTCAATTGGCGCACATGCCTGATGTCTCTTGACCCAATTACAGGAGGGAGTTTTCATGTTAATTATTTTTAAAAGCTGTCAGCACATCGCTACTAAAAGACTTTAGATAATGGAAATAGCAGTTATATTACAGTAATAACACCGGGTAATGGTTATCCATTTAGCATTGCTTATGACCGCCGTCGTTTTAAAGCGAAAGAAAGAACGCATAATCAGAAACAGAACTCATCTCCTGGGATTTTCCAACACTAAAAATGTTGAATGTGAAGTTTAATAGACTGACAAAAGTTTATAAAGGAGGATTTTTTGCGTAATTTTACTGATGGCAAATTCAATTCATAATGATTGATAACGCTAATAAATTGCGAGAAAAAAACTTGGCTGCTCCTGTAGTCTATCAAGGAACGGCCTGTTGTAGAAGAACGAGGGCTAAAGGTTAATAATGGGACAATTCCGGGAAGAGAGATATTTCATTAATGAGATAAAAGCCGCCTGAGGCGACGGAGCAAGGGAGAATGTTCGGAAGCAAATAAAACGAAGTTTGTGGAAATTAAAGCGCGAAATCGGGAACATGAATGAACAATGAACACTATTAGGTAAACATTGTGTGCCGTTTTTAACGATAATACAGCAATTGCCAATTCAATATTTTGGTTGCAAAAAAAAATAGGTACCTACATATTACAAGGTTGTATTGAAGAAGAAAAAACAAGTTAGACACAAGTAATTCAGCTCAATCATTATTGAATATCAATAAAACGATCAAATAATAATAGAGAGATACCGATCGCCGATTGAAGCGGGTCGCCGCAATGGCTAACTTATTATTATTTAATAACAACCATAAAAACATTAAATCGATTCTGACCAAAAACGTTCGGACGGCCACCGGATGATTTTATTTGACGTAAAAGGGGCGGGAAGCTGCGATCAGAAGACAGAAGGTACCAACTACCCATCGGGCCCACCAACAGGAATCGTGGCAAAGCTTGTCATTATAAAATACAATGCATCGAAATCAATACATCAAATAAATAACAGGGAATCTTTTTTAAAACGCTGATACTTGAAATAAAGCAGTGCTCCGTATCAGAGGGAATCAAAGAACATAATACAAACGGATAACATCGGTGAATGGAATGACACTGAGTGGTTCTTAGCGCTAAGGGTACTCGACTAACAGATAAACACTAAAACGCTACGTTCAGATCGCTATCGGGACGACACGACAATAAAACACTCGCGGCAAAAGGAACTGAAAGAAACCCGCGTGTATTTCCAAGTAGTGTACTAAAAACGTAAGATAAGAAAAGTCCGGCGCGGATGAGGAGAAATGTAGAATTGATTCCGCAGCCCTGACCTGTCAGGGATAAGGCGGGAGGGCTGCCATTCTGGCATCGGAAGGCAGGTAATTGAATCAGCAGGCACGCAACTCACGCCAAAAGCATCGCCAACTATCTTTATAGCGACCAGCGCCAGCGGTCCGAGCCAGTAGCCAGTGCGGAGCAAAAACAAATATGCAAGCGACTGAAGCGGTCCGTGGACGCCCGGCATCTCTGCTGCATACCGCATTCCCCGAGAACAAAGAGGCTCTTCATTAACAGCAAATACGTTGTATCATTTATGAGGCTCGCAATTTGTTGAATTTGAATTGAAACGACTTATAATCAATTGGCTGATGTATTCAAAAACAGGTCGGCTCAAGAAGAAAAATAGCACGCGTGTGAAATAATAAAACGGTGAACAAATAGAAATACAGGTAGCGAACCTTCTGTAGTAGATGGCGTTACAAAAAGGAAAATCAACGAGTAAACAACCAAACCTTAATTTGTGGTGGAACTAAATATTAAAATGCTTTTAATTTTTGAAGCCTTCTTATTTTATTCCACTACGCCATATGGGACCAGACCGGTTTAAACCGGCTACGGGCATCTTTAAACTGGTCCATCTGACACTATTGGCACTGATAATGATTTTCGCACTGAGTGTGCTGATAATGGTGATGTTACTGGTAGTACGGATATCAGGATGTCAGCAGGGTGAAAGAAACCGTTTCAGTCCCAAATAAAGGAGAACAAAGTTATATTGCATATATTATATTATATGCATCATTGCTTACTAAAGTGAATTGCACGTGACAAAATAAATTGGGAGACAAAACAACACTTGTATTAAGTGAGTTTGTAGTAGGTAAGGTCTGGTGCCGGTGAACGCTGGATGGTCAGTAAATAGTGAGCATTGCAGCGAGTTAGCAGAACGCACGATTTCCTTCAGTGTCGTGCCAGCGCGCCTGTATCATCTCATATGATTTATTGCGACGGCACAATGTGCCGCCGATAGCTTCTGCCTTCTGCTGCGACTGAGATATTATAGGAGTCAGCCAGCCAGCAAGCAATACCAGGGCTACCCCACTAACACCAATTTTAATATATTTTTATAGTGCTTTATTTATAAAATATCATCCCAAATGTGCTGAACCAAACTAAAATATACTTTTAGAAACTTAGCTATACATATGTATTTAAGGTGTTGATAAAGAAAAAGAAAACTGAATTTTTCTGATAAAAGAATCCGTCTTTATTGATCGAAAAGAAGGGGCGAATGTTAATATTTACATTTCCACATCCTGAAATAATATCATTCGCCTCGATTGCGCCTAATGTTGGCTTGTAAATGCTATTATCATCAAACCAATATTGGGTAAATGCGGAAAATATGGGCCGATATAATATGAAATGTTTCTTGCCTCAGTTCCACTGTACACTCACTGTATACGTGCTAGTAATGGTAATGGTTGACTGGTACAGCTCAGTTGCAAACGAAGAGTGGAAAAGAGCGGGAAGAGTTAGGGCGGGTGAGGCAACCGCTTGAATGATTCGCTTAACAAAGGGGATATTAATATTATATTTATGGCAAAATAAATCGCGGGGATATTTAGCTAACAATGTATTTTTCAAACAATGCCTTAAGAGGATTGAGAAAATCTGAAAAGGGATGGTTTCCGAACGGCATAACATTGACTTAAGAGAATTTAGGCTTTATTAGTATACATTTGCGTGTACAAAGGCAGGAACGCTGTTTGAATTATTCATTAAGTAGCGATTTATGCTTATGATTTCAAAATAAAATTGTTTTTGAAAACCTCTACAGACCTGCAGCAATTCTGTCCCTCCTAGCAAATTGAGTTTTGGCACTAGACAGAAATTTGATAGAAATGCAATATACATACCATTTTTTAAAAATTGGCATGTTTAACACAAGAGTAACTTGTTATAATACCATTCAAAATCAAACCAAACAAAAAATGCCAGTGTATTACTATTGCATAATGAAAGTATATTCTTTTCAATAGAGATCAGTGGTTTAAATTGATTCGACAGTTTACTAGATGAGAGTTCGTTGAGTATAACCATGAGCTTTGGTAATTTGATGAAGTGCGCGGTGAATTTGGTTCGAATTAATAAAAACGTTAGCAGTTTTGAGTGGCAGAATGCAGAGTTTAATGTGAATTGAACATGGCGTATATCGTATAAATAAGCCATATGAGCAAGCTCCCAAACGGCTCATGAGCGCATTAAAGCGGAACGGTGTTTAACGACTTCGTTATAACGACAGTTGCCAGTAGAGAGCGGACAAGGCAATTGCCATGTTTGGTTAGCGGCGAGCAAACTGAACCTGAACGGGCTGAACGGGCGGCAGGAACAGATCGAATAGAAAAACTTTACCGGTTGATTTTAAATTTCAAATGATAATTTTGGGGTGATGCATAAAAAAATAATTCCAATTTCAATTTGGGAGGCGAGTGTGAACCCGGGAACCATTTATTTTATAATTAACACCCTGCCATATGTCACCCCTAGTGGTTCGCTACGTTTGGTGACTTAGCAGGGGTGCCCGAGTTCATGGGGATGTAGTTTGTCTAGGTCTTGGTGGCGAATGCGTTTGACCTCCTACTGCATGGCGGGCCGGATCGGGAGTACTGGTTACTTCAACCGGACTCTCTAGATCTTTCGATCTCTCCAGCAGAATTCTCTCGGAACATCGCATTGCATCGTCCGTCACTCCTTGATATATTGACCCACAGATTCCTAACCACCCCTCATACTTTTTCCTTCGTAGAACTTACTCTCCTTTCCTTCCCTAAAAACCCTCCACACAGCATCCCCAAAGAAGATATAGACCCTGAGGGATTTTTTTTACCTCAGGGCCTCCTGCGGAAAATGAGGCCCTAAGATGGATATGGCTCATAAAAAAATAATGGAAATAATAACTCGACACATGATAGAAGTACTCGAATCATAAATATTTCGGTACGAGATTAAAATATAAATATTTTATTCATGATGTATTTATTAACAACGAAAGTCTTTTGGTATGGGTATTAAATAAGTCAGGATAATTTTGGATTTAAATTTCATTTCAAACGCCTTAAAAAATATATTCATGCGATACCAAATCTACAAAGAGATGTTTTTGTGCTCAAATGGAAAGCAAAAAAAGTAAGTAGGTAATAAAATAGGAGATCTGCGAGATGATGTGAAAAGCGAGGGGCCGGAAGAGGGGTTGCCCGGGAGAGGGGGATTGAGGGAATCGGGGCGGAGGAACTAGTCGAGAGGGATAAAATAATAGGATAAACAGGGTGAAAGAGCCCCAAGCCAAAAACTTAGGTTTGAATAAATTGGTGAATCTATAAATTACATGAAGCATCGCATTTTCCGGACGGATATCGAATTATTTCCATAAGAAAGACTTGCGGGGGGCCACATTTAATCAATTCGAATTCGCAATTCTTCAAAGGATTCGGGTTGTCAGCAGAAACACGCGAATCTTCAAATAATATTTATATTCTACGAGTCGGCTTTGCTAAAGTCAGATCAAAGTCTAGCGGCCAGAAACGTCATTATTTTTTGTGTTAAATGAATTTTAAAAAAATAGACTTATTTTTTTTATAAACGTGAGTGAGATTACAAACTAATAATGCAAATAAATATACAACATAGTTGCCAGCGCGTGCCAAGAATTTACAACGTGTCACTCTAACGGCGCGATAATATAAGATGGGGTAACAAAAACAAATCTCTCAACAGCGAATGCCGTCGCAACACAAGTAAAGACTGAGGCAATCAAACAACACCAATTTGTTCGGCTCCCTCTTGGCACGAGACCAACAGTCTAACACTAACATCTATCTATCCGCAGTCTACATTCTCTGCCTCTACCCACTGAAAGCAAGTGTCGTCATTCTCTGCTATCACTATCAGCAATCAACCATCAATTCTCACCGCACACCATGAGAGCTAAGAGCTGAGAGAACCTTCTACAAATTAATAATCTAACCAGCAGTTCCGAGAGAAATTATTATGAATTACTGAAACAAGCAGGACTTGTTTCTCCAACTCTTAAGTATTTAATATATCCTCAGAAGGTTTGTCTATTCATATCTCATATCTTGAGTGCGAAATTAACTAAGCATGACAAATAGGGACAGCCGTATGGGTTACGAGATCAAAGCGATACTCAGTCACATCGGCGTCAAACTGTGGAAACTTAAAATAACATTCACATACAAGGCTAGAGGCGCGAAGCAGACAAGATAGGAGATAGCGGGTGCTACACTAGGTAAAATAAATACACACGACCCAATGTAAATAAACGTTGCTCGCAAGTTGCCAACAAGAAACTGGATCAGTAAAGTAGAATTAAGAAAAGAAAAAATATTATTTTATGAATGATGAAGCAACTCAATATCTACACATCAAAGCAAATAAATAAAATATTACACGAGAAAAAGATAACTGTGTTAAAATAATGATGTGAAACAAAATATGTTAATCTGCCAAAACAAAATAATATACGAGTTTGACTAATCAACCAATATTTAGGAATTCGAGTTGGCTCATGCAAGAAAAAAATACAAAGAAACATCTTAACACAAAAAAAAACAAACAACAAGGAGTACAATTAGCAACACAAATAGATTTCTCCACAGAAAAAAAGGTCCGCAAAAAAAGGTTCCTGCTTCATGTTAAATGATTCAGATAGGCTCTATTATAAGAATGAATACCCAAAAAAAGTTAATAATACACCCGACCCCTATTCAGTGAACAAAAAAGAAGATTAAAACACGGCCCGAAATTTTTTATTGACACTAAGAAGATAGAAAAAAGCTTGCGTACATTGCCCACCGAAATGTGTCTACAAAAAATAAACAAACACTTGAGCCGGTTCAGCGAATTGACTGGGAAATGTACAGTGTATTATAGTGTACAGAAGGCGCGGAACCGTCAAAAGCCTTACTTTCCTCCTTTAGGCACAAGTGGGCCCGGCATCTTCAGCATTATACACACATCACGACAATGTGTTCCCTCGTATCTACTGCTCTCCCCGGTTCCCTCAAGGCCCCGACATGAGCCTTATTCAAATCTGTTTAAGCATAAAACAACATAATGCTTCGGCTCAAATGGTACGAAGGTATCAGGAATAAAGGGAATACAAAGGACGCCACTGAGTTGGGGAACACAAAAGGACGAGGGTCTGCCGGCGAGGAAAAAAATGCACAAGAAATAAAATAAACGGCATTCATTAAAATGTAACGACAGAAAAAGAGATTACAGTAAACAAAAAAAAGTTGAAAGGAGAACCCGTTGTAAGGTTAGGTACCAACACAAGGCGGTCGGTAATAAATACAGCCGGGGAATAAATATTTGGGCAAAATTCAATCAGGTGGTGAACGTATTCAGTAGGGTTGATTTTTTGTTGATACTGATCGATAGATAGTTAAGCCGCCCCAACAAAAATACTCGGAAATTGGGGTAAACGTAGGGAAGCGTTCACAATGGAGACTGAAAAAATTTTGTACAATATTGTAACAAAAAGAAAGATCGTCAGTGTTAAGTTCCCATTTGTGAAAGATTTGGGGATTTTTTTTCCCTATCTACAGAATAGATCAATTTGCACAATTATTATTTCAACGCCTACAAATGAGACAGGCGACCCAAAATAGAACTGATGCCGGCTTCGAATGGAAGAAGAATGAACAAAACTTTTTTTGTGAAATTACTATATTAAAAAAAAAACCAGAAGACCAAATAAGCCTGACTCAGTTTTTATCGCGTTTGACTTGACATGTCTGCTAAAGGTCAATAGTTTTTTCTGTAGAAAATCACCCACAATAGATAATATCTGTATATAACGTAATTGAAAAATAACAAATTCCTGGTTTGAAAACCGACGAAATTAAATTCATTTACGACCTGCCATAGAGGTTAAATTTGAATGAAAATTCACACGGAGCCCAAAATGAATACACGAATATCAACATGAAACGTGTTTCGTGTCCCGGGGGTAGTGGGGCGAATGGGGAGCGAGGGGTGGGGCGCGCGGAGCCCATTGTGTCCGTAACTGATCATTTATGCCTTTATGCCTGGGGTTAAATTAAACCCTCAAAATACCAACCCCAACGTAATACCACCGAATAAATCCGTATATCTCTCCCCAATCCCGCAACTAAGCAAACAAATACACAACTAATAATGAATGGGCGATATCAACCAACCCTCGATTTACTACATTTTATATCGAGGTTCATAATAATCATTTTAGACGTGCATTACTTATGAGGGATAATGTATTTTAATTTTATTTTATTAAAACACCTTTATAAAACTATATGCAATGCCTGAAAGAACACGCTAGGGAAAATATCAAATAGGGAATCAATTATTTGTAATAAATTATGAACACAAGAAGAATACATTATTGATTTTATCACCCAAGAAAGATATTGCTTTTTCTTTTGTACAAACGCTTTTTTAATATTCGTAAAGCGTATTTCCATGAATGGGAGTAACATTTCAAAAACATCGTGCAAAATATTGAATAATAATAATATCGATTGGAGAGATTAGTGATTGCATTCGCAAAGTTAGTAATAAACAAGTCGGGGGATAGTGATGTATGTAGCAATAGCAAAAGCATCAGCATGGGGGAGTTAGTTTGCCCAGAGGAGCCACTCGATACAATAGGGATTGAACCCTGATGAAGCGACCGTGCCCCGAGTGGAATATTGCCCCCCTTTACCCTCTTCAGTTTCACTACATGCAGTTAGCGTCGCGACGTGTCTCTAGAGACGCGGGGGCTGGATGCAGTGGACCACTTACCAAACAACCCCTCTACAAGACCTAGCGTGAAAAAAATGCAACCTATTTGTTTAATGAAGTAACACGTACACTAGTACTTTAAATGTGGGGTAGTTACAAGTGGTAATGGATTGGCGCACTCTATACTACGACGAATCAGAGGGTTCCTACTATTTTATCGAATAAAGACGTAAGAATTTTTATTTATGACACATAAGAAGTCTTCGTGTGATGAGAAATGGAAGATTTATTACCAGATGTTTCTGAAACACGAATTTTATTATAAGAAAAAAAATATTACCGACAATATTCGTTAAAAAAGAAAATACAATAGAAGATGAACGCTCCGACCGTAATATCAAACCGATGGCGATGGAGGAAATACGAATAAATCAAATGAGAAAGAAAGGAGATGAATTTATTGAAAGAAGTAGGATTTACAATACATACTTTGAAAGCGAAAGAATTCTCAATCAATAAACATAGATACACACAGTTGTACGAAACACATAAAAGCCTTAAAATAGTATAAAACGGTTAAGAATAAAACCAGAAAGGCAAGATTGAACGACGGTTTTTTGTTCACTTCCAATAAAACCAGTAATACCCCAGCTGATCGCACGAATGGGAGACAAGCGGGAAGTAGACGTCTGCGTGGCAAAACATAAAAGGGGAGAAAAACGGGAAAAAGGGAGAAATTGAATGGCCGAATATTCCTTTGAATCTTCATTGTGTTCGCGCGGAATTGAAGTGTCTTCGCCGCTGATTCATAGCCGGAGCTTTGGGAACTGTCACACTCACAGTCACAGTCACTCGTGTCTTGTGTCACCCTCTCTCACTCTCAATCTCACTCTGGGACCAACGCTAGCTGAGATTCACATGGACAAAAGGTCAATAGCTCAAATCCGGAAATCTGTGAACATCATACCGGATACATATTGATGCGGAGAGCTTCGCAATGCAAACAAATCTCTCGCTTGATTGTATACAAATAATAAAGGTAACAATGTTGTTAATGTTACCTATATAAGTAGACACTCAGATGAATAGCTTCAGCATTCATAGTGTGGTTTACAACAAACCGGTTGTAAGACTTTTTTAAATAACGTATCAGTTTCTTACAAATTTACGAATATCTCTACGCATAGGCAATATAAAACTACAGCCAACAAAATATGCCAATGTTATGTAAGGCAGGAGATTAATTGACACCATTAGTCTATTATGTTAAAAAAACTTAGAACAAATAAAACCGGTACATAATTAAATGGCAAACCTAAAAAAAATAACAACAAAAAATAAAACTAAAAGCAGTAAAAAAAACATCATGATTAATCTTTATTCGAAAGAAGCATTAATTTCCTGCCGAATTTATTGCTTCGACATTAAAAATCTATTTAGTTTTAATTCCGAAACGAAAACTTTCACGGTGATAATTATAGCCTTATTTGCAAAACAAATTAATTTTTTTAAATGCCGAAATAAATTTCATTGAGTAGAAATGTTTTGTAAAATTAATAAAATGAAACGAAGCCTTTTAAAACAATACTGTAATATAAACCGTTTCATTGTATAAAGCTTGTTAATGTTTCCTTACAATTAAAATCAAAATTCGGAAATTGTTCTTGTGTAGCAAAATATATAATTTTCTCAATAGTTTTGAAACAATCCAGCGGGACAACTTCGGGATTTATAATTGCGGCAAAGACACACAAAGTTAGAAATTATCTGGAGTTAGTGGTGAACCGTTGATCCCACAAGACCGTAAACAGTTTCCATAGGTACTTCCCACTAATTCCTGACCGCCACGGGCTTCTCGCTCCTCACTATCCGCTTCCCGCTACGTGCTACCCACTACCCGCTCCTGTCTTGGTTATACACTATAGACTCCGCACTGTACGTGTAGACCCTGTACCCCACACGGGAAAAATACACAAGCTGGAAGAATATAATTTGATAACCCGAAATGAAAAGGAACAGAGGAAGCTCTCGGCGGATTCCGGAATCCTGAGAGAGGAATGCGAAGGTTTATTTAACTACCGGGAACCTACTTGGCTCGGAGTGCCTCTTAGCACCGAGTAATTCGGGGGCTAAACGGGAGCCGGGACTAATAGAGATTACTGAGAAGCGAGAGAATTCACAGACCCCGCTAAAACATCACCCGACAAACTATTCACTTCGTTTACAATTTGTAAAAAGCTCGGTCATTGTAATAATATGCAGGTATGTGATTATGGTTACGGAAATAAACAGGCATGTAAATGTAACAACAAAAACACGAATTAAGTGGGCAGGGCAATCACCGACGGACGGAAAACGGAATACCAGCGAAATTATAGCCGCGGTACAACAACTCCGTTTACTTATCGATTGCATATCATTACACAAATGAATGCCCGATACAATAACACAACAGCTGGTATTTCCAGTCATATATAATCCGTTAAAATATAGATTATTTAAATTCCCAAGAACCTGCATGTTGGTGAATAAACAGCCGCGAGACACGCGAGCGCACTAAAGGGAGGAACAAAACACGGCGAGGAATTGAAACAGAATAGCGTTCAAATTGTTTAACAAATAAAACTGGGAGCATAAATAATTCATCGGTCGGTTCCTCGGCTGGGAATCGGCAAGCGGCAGAGGCATAAACCCGCCGTACAAACCTGGTCAGCCAGTGCCTCTTTATTTACATATAGCTGTTACCTAATTTACCGATAACTTGAAAACAAATATGCTAATTGAGCAATTACTCATTCCTACTGAGAGAATTTGACAAACAATGTCCAACGAATTATTGGATTCTCGATGTTGGTGATTAACCTGGTCAAAAGGCTGAGGTTAAAAGTGAAGTCGAAGAACGATGGATCATGCCAAAAGTAAAATAAAAGTGAATCAATAGCGAGTTTCTGGGAAAAGGATTTAAAAGGGGAGACGTGCCAAAATGTCACAATAGCAGTACTAGTAGCAGGTTAAGTAGGAGTAATGACAGATAAACAATCTGTCAGTTCAGTAGGATCGGGCTGTTACCTTTCACAGCGCAAATGATACTGTTTTATTTGGTAGACTTTCCAATAGTCAATTGATTGACACATAGGCATGAGCTGCTCTTGGATATTGGATAAAGGCTTGACTTCAAGCAGCCAAGACGGATTTCTAGGGGAGATATGGTCCGGTGATATGTGAAGGACAATAAATTCAATAATTATACAAAAGCTAACTAAAGCTTCTGACCGTGACCATGTGCTTAAAAGATGGAGATAGCTAAACAGGATTCTTTCAGAGGTAATGATAATGTCGTGCGAATGTGCCATTATCGCTGAATACCGGAGCGTAGAAAAGGAGAACTTCCAGTCACGCTATATTATTACGGAAAAAATACTACGTCAATGATAAGGGGAAGAAAGTACGAAACAAATGAAAAAACTTCACGACCTTTTATGGCCGTCGATATAAGTTGACGCAAAACAATCGGTGAATGTCACGCGCCAGGGTACGACAGCGGCACAACGGACATTGCGAAGACCCGGGAAGTTACTTCCAAAGGGTTTGCGATAGCCGGGAAAATCTACTAAATTAAAAAAAATAATAATAAAAAATAATAATAAAAAAAAACGAATGAAATTATATTATTAAAATGCCTTAAAGTTTCACTTATCTATTCACTTCCTGTAATGGCTGCGTGGGTCACTCATCTGCGAAAGCTTTTCGCAAGTAGCTTGTTGACTAATATCTAATAATATTTCAACAGAAAAAAATTACAAATAATGATGAAAAATATGTAGCCGTAAAAAAGTGAAATATTATGTTAAAACGTCGAGATGGAGTATTCGCCGAACCGTGAAGTGATAATAGACCGGCGCGGTCTGATCCCACAGCTAATGGAGTCATTTATCATAGAGAATAATAATATTGGCCGAGAGCCGAGCGAGACAGGGACGGGACGGGGACGGCTGGACCAAAAAACACGAACTTTATCTTATTTATGATAATCAATTAGTTCCTGACAAGTAAATGAGTACAATTATTTGCATAACAAAGGTATTCTCTGTCTTCATTACCGTCATTAGCGCCATTAGTCCAGAATTAATAAGTGCCCGTGCCGTATTATACTCACTTCACGGTTATTTATTCCTTCCTCCATCCTTTCTGTTCTTACGAGATCAGGGATGACTTATTTGCAATCACGTACGGAAGAAGAGGTGACTCACTTGATAAGAACCAAATCACATTTCAATATACCTAATCAAGTTCCTTTAAATACACTACAATATTGTTTTTATAATAATTGTATTTTGAATTAAAATTAATCAAATAGAACTGAAGTTAAAATACTAATAATAATTGAAAAGTTATAGGTATACGTTTATGCCACCGCTGTTGCCACCAACGGAGCTGATCTGAGAATACGTAGGTTTTATAAAAAAATAAAGAAAATGGAAAACAAAGCTTATAAAATTATGTAAAACTCTGACGTTCTATATGACCGATATAAATTGTTTCGTAGGCAAGAAAAATGTTTTTAGAGTAAATATATCTGCGGTTTACATTTTTCATGACACGGATTAAGTAAGATTATTTAATATTTTCTTTACACCAAATAATAAGAAAGAGAAAACGTGTACAAAATTGTTAAAACTCTGGTTCCCCAACGAGGAGCTTTCAAAATAAAGAAAAAAATGTAAGACGAGAAAGTGTTGCCATTTGTCTCGCGTCTAATGCAAGGTTTAACACAACCACCAGAGGAGGTAAGACGGCGATAATGAGGAAGAGAAGAGAGACAGCATGGCGGACTGAAGCCACTGAAGGGTTTGCAAGTATGGTGGATGGTGTACGAGGGGGTAATTATCGCAGACATTCCCGCCTATTAGCTGCCGTGCCGCCCGGCGCGGTCACGGACCGGACACTGCAATACAATTAACCGCTAAATGCCACTAAACTACCAAACTCAAAGCATAATCGACATAAAATATAGCATAGATTCTACATGATTGTACAGCGGAGCAGAACTTATAATAATAATAACTCATTCAGCTAGGCAACTGTTTGATGCCACGAAAAATAATATATAGTCCATTCCCCTAACAAAATGGATAGTTTTAATAACTTCAATTATTATTAATCATCATGTTCCTAGGCGGATCAGTTAAAGGGATAATTAATACAGTCAACATTCAACATTATAACCATTAGAAACGACCCACGTAGCGCGATCCTAATCTTTCAGGACGATCGTTTAATTACGGACTCGAGCACTATAGTTCAATTGATAGCGAGCCAGGTGCCAGGTGCCATCGGCACATAAACACGTTTGTGTATTAATAAAAAAAAAAATGACAGAAAAAATGTTTTCGTCTGCCCCCTCCGTTCGCGCTGTAGACCCCTAGGGCTTGTTAGTCCCCCGGGCTCGCGGCGGGGGATCTGTAATAATCAAAAGTGTTCCGAAATATTTAGGGGAGCCAAAATGATCAACTACGTGAATAAAAGCAGTATCTCCAGTGGAACGAATGCAGGGGACGCGGTAGGGGTGGATGGTGCGCGGATCCCTATGTTAACAGCAACCCTCTTGTAAGTAACCACACGGTCGTGTTTAAATTTAGATGAGTATGAATAAGAAAAATATTCATTAGTCAAATGCGGTGGGAGGTTTAGTCCCGATGCCCTGGTAGGGTTCCACGTTCCACCTATCTTAAATCTATTCATTGTGTACATTACACAAGGGCTTATGTTATGAATTATTAAAGAAAATACATCGGCGTAACAAATATCGTATGTAGACAAAACATCAATTGAATAAGGGTTTGATTAATGCTAGATAATGCTTCATTAACGAAACCGTTAAATCGAAGATAAGCAAAAAGAAAAATGTTTTCTAATAAACTTGAAATAAAATATAGCTGAAGAGGGTTGTAATGAATATTGATAGCATCCATTCAATGCCGTATATTTATTTGGAATTATACCGAATATATAGTAGGTACCTATAAGCAAGTATATCAACGGTCAGCTACTGCTCAATAAAAACTCTTCTGTAAAACATTAACGCTATAAAAAAGACTGTATTTATTGGGAGCCAACGAGAATAAAAATGGATAAACGGGCTCGTAAAAACCTCATAAAAAAACCTTTGACATGTCACACAACTGTCAGGGCAGAAATTAAATGAATACACAAGCAGAGGCCGGCTTAAACGTATATTAATGTCAGTTTTAATCCGATTACGGCAAATGAAAGCGCCCGGCATCATCCCATTTATACAAATTCAATAAAGCTCAATAAGATAAATCACAGCGGACAGAGTGAAAAATAATCCGGCTGGAGAAAATAAAAGTCAATTTGCGTCCGCGCAAATATTTATGGCTCGTGTATTCGAATAAAAATGTTTGTTTAGCGAGAAAAGGTAATCATTAACGCGTCCCAGATTGTCTCCGGCTAATAGCTCGTAGCTCGGAGTGTTGTTGTTACTAAGCGGATCATTTCATAAAGTGTCACTGTCTGAAACATTCCTGACAGCTGCAAATCGTATAGTCGCGCGTCAGAAACTGACATGCATAACTGCTACTCGTCAGGAAGATGAAAGGCCTGTTCTAAACACACTGTGTGAGTGTGCATACTATATGCACCAGCAAGCATTCTTAACTCTATTATGGGCCACTCAAGTTGCAAGTACACTACATGTTATCGACTATAAGCCGTTTGACAAGCGGATAATTGTTTTTTTATGTGTCCACTTTAGATTTAACAACCATGGTTAATTATTATTTAAACAGGATTAGACCGCCAGTGTTTGTAAAAGACCCACGCAAACACATTAAAAAGTTGATCTCAGCAGAATTCATAATATTCCAACACTGATTATTTTATTAAGGCCAAGGTAAATAAATTGTAGCTTCGGAGCTTAGCGAATGAAATTCGGCCAAAAATACGATCTCTTCGAATTAGCAAGTTAAATTGTGCTAAACGGAAATGGGGTGAAAGCTGTGGAACCCCTCATTCATCCCTCCGGTGCTGGGTTCATCCCCCCATCTCTAGTGCCTAGCGCCCAGCACCTAGTGACTAGTGCCCGGTGTTCATTGTTCACTATCACACCCCATACGGTTATAAAGTGGTTTTGATCGGCCTCACAGCTAATTGTGCACCACCCATCCCAACTCCCACCTCAACGTCGACTATATCCCAAATAAACCAAACAAGTCCTCTCACGGAGTATAATGATAATGTAAACCTATAATTAAATGCTGCTAATGCTAAACTAATATCAGTTGTCAGTTTATTACTAACAACCGGTGCTTGCGTAAATACAAGTTGGACGACTGAATAAGATGGATATTAATACTGAATAATATCTGCATAAAATATTATTATTTATTGGTTGAATAATAGGGAATGCTATGATAAACACCCTTTGCGTTTATATAGAACTGTGTTGCTGTCAATACATCGTAAAACTGAATGCATACAAATAATATTCGAGCAATATGAAATCTCAGCATCGCACATCGCAAAACTGCTACAAATAAAAATGTCAGAAGCGATATAACCCTCGTAAAATAATATATCCGAGCATCAAACTCCCACAAGCTGGGCCGTAAATTTGGAAATGTTTCAGGAATCAGCATTTTATGGGTGTTGGCGAGTTGCGAGTGACGGATGGTCGGATGGTCGGATGGAAATGGTTGGGATAGAGGGGTGCATGCAATATTCGAGGAACGTGCGCCGATAAGAGCCGATGACGCCGGGCAATTGCCATCGCGATGGTTAATTGATACCCCGGGCAGTGGGCAGAGGGTAGCGGGCAGCGCCCCCGAATCATTATTGTCTGCCGCCCGTGACTGTACACTTGGGGGAGGATAATCGAGAGCGCTCGAAATAAACAGAAGTCAGACAGTAAAACAAATAACACAACTGTGGGACTAAATTTACATACAGATTCAATATGATATTTCAAATTAGGGGAGTTTACAGTTTACAATGGAACCGGAGAGCATAACAATGAATACATTTAAGAAATATTAGGTTCTTGAAAGTGTAGTACATTTTCAAAAAGCCCATCAATTTACACATACATAATATTTACATTGAATATTATGATTTTCATATTAGGCTGCCCATCAATTTACACAAACATAGTACTTTCATTAAATATTATGAATTTCATGTTTAAGGTACCCTACAGGACAAAAGTAAACAAATAAAATCACAATAAATAAATACTAGCAGTTAAAAACCCGCTCCACGGATTATTGCTGCTCTAACAGTAGCTTTGTGACAAACTTCACGCACCGGCGTGAGAGGTGTACTCTAAGTCGGGTTCTTAAATTTCAACCGTACAGACAGATGCTAGGGTATTAATATTAATATACTATCAGGCAGATAATTCAAAGTCAAGATTTCAAGATTTTTTATCATTTTCAACTCTTCACAGTTTCATTAAATGACGAGTATCTAACTTTCTATGAAACATTTCACACGGCAAGTAGGCAATACTCCAATATCTGATATCTAGTGCAGGGTACAAGGGTGCAGGCCGACGGGATGTTGGGCAGGCTGCATGTGGCAGCCGTGATATTCTTATGGAAGGACAATGTGGCACGTGACGCGACACGTGGATGGCACGCGTGCCGCGGGAGGTGACCGGTCGACGGTTTGTTATTATTTTATAAACAAACCGTGCACTCGCATTATTAATGTTTTATGGGAACCTAATAATGAGTGCTACTATTAGATACGGTTCTACTAAAAAGATCGAATCGTTTGGAAGTTATGTCAATCTCGAAATCGGCAAATGACGATGACAATAATCATATATAAATGAAAAAGATCTTTGTTTAAAACCCCTTCATTTGATTTCTACACCTCCTGGTTTCGGTTGATCTCAGTCTTCACCAGGACACCAAACATATAAACTTAATTACAGGACAAAGGAAGATAAGTTTTATTTTCTCTTGAACTCCTTACAATAAAATAAATAACTAATAACAACGGATATGATTCTGATCTAATTGATAAAATAAGATACATTAAGCCACTCTAGCCTTCATCAATATAAATAATTATGAAGTTATACAGTGTTTCGTTGAATAATGTTTCATCACAAAGTTGCTAATAATTTCGAGAATTATGAAATGGTGAGAAGTTTGAATTTGAACAAGCTTCATCTGCCGCTAATCGAGAGTTATGAGATGGTGAATAATTTGAATAGGAACTAGCATCATCAGCCTCTAATCAAGATTCATGAAATAGTGAGAAGTTTGAATTTGAACAGGCTTCATCTGTCTCTAATCGAGAGTTATGAGATGGTGAATAGTTTGAATTTGAACAGGCTTCATCTGTCTCTAATCGAGAGTTATGAGATGGTGAATAGTTTGAATTTGAACAGGCTTCATCTGTCTCTAATCGAGAGTTATGAGATGGTGAATAGTTTGAATTTGAACAAGCTTCATCTGCTTCTAATCGAGATTCATGGAATGGTGAGCGGTTTGAATTTGAACAGGCTTCATATGCCTCTAATCGAGTCATGAAATGATGATCAGTTTGAATTTGAATAGCTTTATCTGCCTCTAATGGAGAGATGTGAAATGGTAAGCAGTTAGAATTTGAATAGACTTCATCTGCTTCTAATCGAGATTTATAAAATGGTAAGCAATTTAAATTTGAATAGGTTTCATCTGCCTCTAATCGAGGGTGAGGAGTTTGAATTTGATAAGGCTTCATCTATCTCTATTCGATTATGAAGTGGTGAACAGAGAGCAAGGAGAGTTAACAATGAATAAACGGAACACAAGAAAGGGTGATAAAGGAGCATAAAGCATGCATACCTCATCCTGCTTATCTTTGGACTTGTGGGGTTGTGGTTCCTTGGGCTCTACTGTTGCTTTGACTCCGGCGGCAGCAGATGCTACATCCTTCTGCTTGCTGCTTTTCTTCTTGCTTTCTTTCTTTTCGCTGCCATCCACATGGTTCTTCGCTGATTCTTTCAGCCTCACTATGATAGCAATTTTCGGTCACAAAGAGCTTAACGCCTCAGGCCGCTTCACCGGCCTCACGCTCACGCTCACTGATCGAACGGAAGCCTAACTTAAGCCAACGAGGAGATCACGAACCTTTAATTACGTAACTCAATAACTAGTGGAAACAAACAGTAGAAGCCTTGTATTTTAACAGAATTAACAACAGGCCGAGAATTACACTAATTGAAAATGTGAATATTGCCACAGTATGAAAGCGCAGATAACGAAGGCGGTTAGCACTGATTATCACTTTGTGTAGCACTTAATTTGGAACGATCGGAGAGGGCTCGGAATATTTACATATTCACGTTTATATCACTTCAAACTGGTTTCGAACAAGTACACAATTCTCACATGACACTTAATCATTCCAAAGGAAGCACAAAGGTAATCCACTAACAGCACTGGCTCCAACTGAATAATCCAAGGGTACAGCAGCAGCAAGCAGCAAGCAGCGAGAGAGCTGCGCTACAGGGACCGGACTCTGCGAGACGCGGATGACAACCAAGAAGCCGCGCTCTGGTTCACGACCGATTGCACCGGGAGCAAGTCAGGGGGCTCAGGGTGGAAGCGGAAGATGTTCCCGGCAGCCTTTGGCCTTAAACGGCGACAAGAATAAAGAAACCTGTAATAGGCACGGCACACCGCGAGAGAAGCGCGATATTGATTTTTGTAAAACCCGCACGCGAATTCTTCCTCCTAAGCCTCGCGTTCACAACACTAAACACGCGCACTTATTCAAATACGACGAAGAAACAAATTAAAATATAAACTCCACGGAATCTGAGTATCCGCTTATGGATGTAAACATGTAACACACAATGAACGCAAATGAGAAACGGCACGGACGTGCACCTACCGCGAAGGTTTGTCTCGTTCTGGGGGATCGGGTGTGGGGAGCCCCCCGGCGCGAGGCGGGGGGCCGCATGCGCACTGCGCAGTGCGCACGACAGCCGTGCCCACCGCGCGAGGCTACCGATACGGCAAGCAAAACGGAGAGAAAAACAGAAAATGTCAAGTTCTCCGGTAGATTACAAGCGAGTAAACAAAAATCAGATTGAATCAGTGTCTGGCGACTTGACTCGGGAGTTGGCTCGCTCCGTTTAGGTCTACAGCATGGCGGTTGGTAGTTGTAGCGAGTAAGGAGTAGCGACGCGAGGAGGTGGGAGTTGCTTTCCTCGGAGCGTCACCGTCGAGTGAGGGCGGGCGCCGCGACGCGCGACGCCGGGAAATGCACATATGTAGTACGATTGGGAAATTTTAAAGTCGGAAAATTACAATTTTTCAAAACGGAAAAAATTGTAATAATTTTTATTCCAGAAGACTACAAAAGATTATTCCACTGATAACTTAAAATAAAAGTGTAATTATTTAAAACATAAAATAAGTTTTTATTATATTCGGCAACAAGGTTAAGAAAGAAACGAACAAGCGAATATAATGAATCTAAAAAATTCTGTCAATGCTCGATGGACCAGAAAGACGAGTTAATTAATAAACTCTTTTAAAGTAGAAGCGCGGTTTATTTGTAACGCACGAATGACGCCTAGAAACAGAACAAAAACGGAAATCATAAATAAGTGATCAAGACCATTAAATGTTTACGTATAGACACGCAGCACAAAAAACGTGTAAATTCACAAATACGGCTGAAATAATGGCTGTAATCAATAAGTAAAAAAAGCGTTAACAATTTGAGACAAAGGGGCAACAAATGAATGAAACGCTTTTCCACGGTAGTTGATCATTTTCACTAGGTTTAAAGCTTTTATTGGTGCGGAGTGCAGTCTTCCATCACAAATGGCTAATTTATTGGTGGTGAGAGAAGAGAGAGGTATCAGGTGCGGCAGGTGGAGTCAGGTAGTTTCAGATAATTTGTAAGAACCGATCAACCAATAGAGCGAACACCACCAAATTGATTTACAACAGAGCCAACCAACACCAGTGCGTTACGTGACGGCCGGTGTTTTTTTGACGTCCGTAAAAGCAAGAAGGTTTATTATCTCGGAGGGAAACTGGCCAGCCGGTTAACATGCTTTATGGGAGCCATTCATATCCTAAAGCCATAGGGAAATGAAACGTAAAAACACCAATTAAATAATACTTGAGACGCGCGAAGGTGGCTCACTGGAATAAATAAATAATAGGCTGTCATAACCTACACCTACTTTTAAAGAGTTAACATTTTTTATTTTATTAATGTCAATTATTTCCAGCACTCTTTCAATTTCTTAGTAACGTTTAACAATATAACGGTATCGGGAATCACGCTATTTAACACTTTTACGGGTTCATTAAATAATCTGGAGGCAGTGCGTGCAGTAATTGCCGCCCCATACCCCATAAAACAGTACAAGTAAATAAACTTTATTTAAATACTTACCTAAATTATTAAATACTTTTATTGTTTCATTGGAAACTAGGTTTGTTTCCTGTAGTATTTTCTCAACAAGAAATGTATTTTACTTATTATTTACCTTCCATTAAACAATTTCAAAGGGCCTCTTTAAGTTAAGTTTTATTATATTTATATTTGCAAATATTATATTTAAATATATTTTTTTATTCTTATAATATTGTAATATTTAAATATCGTAGCATTTATTTTCGATTTGTTATCTGCACAACTTTCTCAACTATTTCTTACTGTTTTTACAAGCTAACTAGAGCTGTATTTTTCATGTTTTTGCTGTACACTAACATTATATAAAAGCCGAAAGACGTTAATATTATAAATAAATTAATTAATAATATATAGTACAAAAAAAATTGTGAAAGGGGGATTAATCTTATAAAAAATAAATTATTATTATTTTAAATAAGTCACTTTACTGACTTTACATTCACCGTAAGCAAAAGAGAAAAATGTGTAAAACATACGGGCGACAGATAAAGTGTGGGCGGGGAGGCATGCTACTTGTCTAACCTTAAACTCGCCTATTTCTGTATCAACGTTAGATCGGTATTAAAGTTTTAATATACTATTAACTACTACACACCCCAGATCGGAGTCACTTTTTCAATGTGGTAAAACTAGTTAGTGCGACCGCACGATCCCTCCATAAACAAAAAAAACACTAATAAATATTTTAATATGAAAGTCCATAATGCATACAGCAAAGGTAAGACACATTATGAACCAAAACAGAAGACAGCACAGGGTTCGCATATATAGATGATATGTTCGGAATTGAATAAGAAATTGGTCATGCGCTGTTTTCTCCATTTAAAGAAGTAAATTGAAGAAGGCGGCCACAATCACAGGACGCACGTCCGAGGGCCGCAGAACGCAACCGGATCAAAGTCGTCTGCTACATTATTCATTTTCGAGCAACCCAATGCAGGAGAGTACATAATAAATGTAATATAAAAATGGCCACCGCAAATGGCGAAGCGGCGTACCACAAGGACGGTCCGCCGATCCTTATCTGCGCGCTGCACGGCCAATTCATTTCGAAGCCATAAATAATCGGCCAGTGATGCAAATTCACGTGGGCTGAGTTAAATACTACGACTTACCGCGCATATTGATATATGATCATTTGCTCCGCGGAGGGCCCACAACAAATTGCGCGACAGAAGAATGGTAGGGGTGGATGGATTAGCTGAAAGTTATGGGCACGAGGCACGACCGACGACCATGTGCACTGAACACGAACACAACACACTGAACACTGAACATTGCGCAGTGCAAATGCCAAAAATGAAAATTACAATACTAATTCAGGCGCCGTATCCCCGCTCAAAAAGAAGAAGATGGAGAGATATGTAATTAGGAATGTCGGAAAGAGCGCGTTAATATTTAAAAGGATAAAATTGAGGCGAAAATTGTGACAATGTTTCATAAAACACGACTCGTTTAAAATAGAACAAAAATCTCTTGGGGGTTGACTAAAACAGCTTTCAAAGAAACACTGCATTTTTTCACACATACATATAACTTGTAAAATAACTGAAACAGACTTGAAAATAATAATTTTCGGAGTATACTATGCGATTTTTTTCCATCGAGGGAATTTCATATAATTTTCGTTTCGGCGTGGGGAATGTACAGATATTATCTTAAAAAATAACATTTTTTTACGAGCTTAAAAACTTCAAATGTTTAAGGGAGATAGTAAGAAATCGGTAGAAATTCGGGTAGCGGCGACTTCAGGAAGAGACGTACGGACCAGCTTAGGTACTTACACTAAAGTGTAGAGAAGGAACCGGACGGCGTTTTATCCATTCAAACGTATTTCCCAATTTTCTCTCTGGGTTTTGACACTACTGCAAATATTTTTGAAGTGAAAACTTATTTAGCGCCGTTATGATTTGAAACTCAATGAAACGAAAAATAGCCACACTAAAAATAAACGAACAAATACATATATAGGATTTAGCCTGCGAGAGAATAAGATAATATAATCGACCTCCTCTTTGTGCAGTGCTTCGTAGCCTATCGGTCGCCTCTTTGTGTCGTGCTTCGCAGCTTTCCCACTCTTGTCTAGTTTAGTTTACTGTGAATTGCACACTCTGTATTTTTTTTAAATATAATATAGTTATCGACCACTTGTGCGCCATTAAGTTTTGCTTTTTTTGATAAGTTACTTCTTATGGGAGTTAGGTTAGGTTCAGGTGAGACCCTCCAAAAATCGTTAAAATTGCGTGGTTTGAACGCCATCAACAGACGTTCAATACAAATTAGAGATGTATTAAAAAAAGCAAAACGTACAGACGTAGAATATTTTTTTCTAATACAGTTTAGTATAAAAAATCGGCACACTTTTGGAGAAGAAAAATGTGGAATACCAAACTTTAATTAGAATGATTTTATTTAGGTACGAGTATTATCAGGTGCAGTTGTCCTTTTTGCTAAGTATAAGAGGGAGTAAAAGCAACAGTGATAGCAAATGTTTGGTAAAATAGGTATTGTTAAAATTTCTTGGCGACCGGCTTTTCTCTTATTTATCTCAATGATAAGAAATCGCTTATCAGAATAGTAAAAGTTGAAATATGAATAAATTAACCGACCTCTAAGCTTGCTACAGCGTTGAAGCAGTCATTGAAAGTTGTTAAATGAAATAAATGTAGTTATTTTAGCGAACCAACTTCAACCAATTCAATAAGGTTTCCAGGTAGACAGTAGAGTGTAATCAAGACATTGTGTAAGTAATGGTTTATACAATTTATTTGTGCCAGATTTATACGATGTATCGAGCATTTCTATCCTCGGGCTAACAGCGCCAGAAGTACAAAACTGGCTATCTACAAAACACATACCGGCTTTATCACGGATACTATCGCAAACATAAACCAAAGGAACTGAGTTATACGGTGCTTGGAATGGTATGACCATTTATACTCCGACAAGTTGAGGAGTACGAGTGCGCACGAAATATAAATCTCAAGACGCAACACGTACCTGTGGAATTATTGTGAATTCGTGAATAGCAGTCAAATTTCATCAACTTTCTTGTATCGGTATGATTTATTACGCTACGTTCTAAGTGTGAACTATACAATACATCATGAGTATAACCGAAACGACATAGCAGTCAATCTCTAGTTAACATCTCAGACTAATAACGACTCGTATAGGTCTCGTAGAAATCTTTGTGTCTCCCTTACTATCGTATTGAGAAATACGATATAAACGATGATAGAAAGAAAAAACACAACGCTTTATATTCAAACGTAAAAGTTAACCACAAGAGAAGTAAAATGTACACCTTAACGAAACCAAAGTTTCGGAACGCAATTTGAGAATAATTAATGAAACTTAGGGAATTTTTTATTACTTATTTTTTACATGGAACGACAAAACGTGAGGTGATGATAACGTTTATAGTACGTATATATTTTTTTGGTTAGAAGGAACTTAAGATGAACCATTTAAAAAAAAGTATTTTGCACACAAAAATTTTACATTTCAAAAAAGATAGATATGTTTATTTTGGTGACAGGCCAACTCAGAATAATACCAATTCAGAGCCACATCAGAAAGGTCATTAAAAATGACGACAAAAAAAAAAAAAAAACATTGGTTAAATAGATTATGTTAGGTTAGGGTTCCGGCTATTTTTAAAATATTTTTTCATAGCTTTTAATGACCTTTCTGAGGTGGTTGTGAGTTGGTTTCATTCTGAGTTGGCATGGAAACATTTATTTTGATACGCATATAAAATTTGAAATCGTATTCTATTACCTTTCAAAATCTGTTTTTAGTTTTTGGATATGTTTAGAAATATTCTATTTATTTGGATTTTATTGCAAAACGGAACAAAATATGGTCGAGGCCTGAGGGGTTAAAAAAGCAGCACTTGGTAGATAATACATTTCCGGAACCAAAGTAGACAAACATTATAATCCACTATAGATTTTATTACAAGATTATCTATCTTACAGTGTGTTTGATATTATAAGATTTATAACGGCAATTATTCCTACAATATGTCAAAACAAGTTAATGGGAAAAAAATGTTGCGTTAAAAGAGAACATGACTTCTAACAACTAGAACGGAGGATAGCTAAAAGTGGACGAGCAAGTTTTTAATGCAATACATTCCAATTAAAAACACATGTATTCAATTAAAATATAGCATTTCAATGTTTACTTGCTTCTTCGTCTATTAAGATTTTATTGGGATAATATGGCTGAAGAAATGTTGTGTAAACTAGCTGCTAGAAATAGTTTACTTATTTATAATTGATGTATACATATTTTGAGATTGGGTAAGACATATCGTGGATGTAAAAAAACGTTGATAACTTTTAATTAGTTCGTGATTAAAAATGATTGATTAAGCTATCATAAATGTTTTAACCGAAGGGGAAATTAATGGAAAGCAACTTGCATTCAATAAGTTATTTAAAATTAAATAAGAACACGGAAAACAATTTATGAAAACAGTTGTTTTGTTTTTTTTTGAGTTTAGAAATGTTGTTAGTTATTTACTACTGATTTAACATATTATTCTGCGCTTAACTTAAAATATAAATCATTATTTTTAATTGATAAACTAACTTTTTTTAAGACAGATTTTTATGCATAGCACAAAGGGTAACAATTATTATAAGCAATAATTATCAGCCTGAAACACTCATCTACATTGAAAAAATCTTCCGAGAAAAGATACATGCCGCCAACGGGACCGGCAACCAGAAGGACACGGGTTCATGTCCCGTTGGCGGCATGTATCTTTTCTCGGAAGATTTTTTCAATGTAGATGAGTGTTTCAGGCTGATAATTATTGCTTATGATAATTGTTAAAATATAATCTTGAGACGCAGTAAGATTACATATTTTCAAAAGGCACACGTCGAAGATAGTAATAAAAAAACCACACCGTCAAAAGCGTCGTGAAAACACTCGCCTCGCCTGGAATCAAAGCGCACTTTATCTCCCACGTGGTTTCAAACAATAGACTCATTGGCAGTAAAGTATATACGAGCGGTGAGGGTAATCCGAGTCCAGTAGTCCAGAAGTCCAGCAGTCCAGCAGTCCAGCAGTCCAGTAATCCAGCCAGGCAGTCCCCATCTTAGTCTCTGCGGCCCGGGTATTTTTTTGTTTGTCTTTATCGGGAATGAGTAAGGAGATGAAACGGCGCGCGGCGACATGAGAATGCGACGCACGTAATGCTAGTTGCAGTTTGCACGGCGGAGCACTCCGCGCGCGCGGGGTCAGGAATAGCGCAAGATTATATACATTATACTTACGTCAAGAGGCGAGTAAAAAGCCTCGAGTCCACGACGCCATATAAAAATATTGAAATGTATACAATTTATTGCGACGATGATATGGCATTCCACGGCATGCCCATTCCTAGTGATTGATCTCCGTCCGAGATTCCGAGCGTTCAGGTAAGCAATTAGAAAAAAACCTATTCCTACCGATGCTTGACTTGTAAATCACGTCTGGAATGGGAAGCCATAAACAAGGTACCTCTACGTAACAACGATTTAACACCAGAATAAATTGCCGTAGGCGACTGATATTTAATTGCTTCTATTTTTTGTTACCCTACACAATTAATTGCTGTAAAAACATTAGCTCTCTGAAATTAAAATTCAATGAGTATTATTATTTCTTAGAATTCATTCACCGTAACCGATTGCCACCGATAGCGGATCCACAAAGTGTACTATTAATAAGCGTCATGTTGCGGCCACTGCCATCGCGTTAAAAACAAAACAAAAAATACACGGGAACATTCCCCGTTCCGAACGTGGTACGTGGGGTACGTGATGGGAATCCGGAGAGGCGAATGGCAATCACGTAAGTTGGGTAAATAACACTAATGGACGTGTGCAGTGTGCACAAAGCGAGAGATATCTTCCGCCCCAGGCCCCGGCCCCGGCCCTGGGCCTGAATCTGGTGCGGCGTGTAGCGTGCAGCGTGCAGCGTGCAGCATGCAGCATGCATGCTGCTTGCTGCATGCTGCGCCAGGCTTTATGAAATACATACTAAATATTATGAAGAGCGGACTGCGGCCGGCGAGTTTTTGCCTTTTGCCCGACGAAGGAACGGCCCATTTTAATAAGTCAGGAGGGAATTGAATATTTAGCGCCAACACACGCGGCCTCGATTCACCTCTTAACGCTTCCATTGCACGTGGGAATTCGGCGGCTCGTAATATAATGTTAATATCGGCGAGGAACACGATACGTGGCTATAAAGATACAGACGGTATTCTGCTTTGTAACAGAATACAATGGCCTCCGCGCAAACCTAAATCGTTTTGCATTCGATATCTTATTTCATATATACACATACATGTTACATTGTTATGTATGTTTGCAGTTTATGTTTCGCTGAAGAAACGCTCCAGTGAAACATGACCACAGAAATAAGAATTAAGGAAACTTTTTTTATAAACTGTAGCATTTTCCACTAAAATTAGTGAAAAGTGAAATTTTGCGTCATGGAACTGTCTGTAATTTTCTAAGTGGATGATTTTCATCTCACAAAAAAAAAATTCGATACAATTTTTTTAACATTAGTTTATAATGTGGACCTTTCTGGGTGATTTTCATTTGAATTTCAATTGTCGGAAAATAAGAAAAGACGCCATATTCTTTGTTCAGTATATCCTAAATGTGATTTGAGATTTTGATGGCAAAAATTATTAACGTAATTAGTTTTGGAGTTATGATGACGTGTTGCACTTCTTCCTTCTTTAACCAATGTTTTGGACGGTTTCACGCCAACTCATAATCAAGTCAACTCAACACCTCTTTGAAAAGTTATTAAAAGTGTACTATGAAAAAAATAATTTTAAAATAGCCTTTAACGCTAACCTAACGTAACCTATTTTTTATCATCACTTTTAATGACTTTTCTGAGGAGGTTCTGAGTTGTCCGGTCAGCCATCTACACATCTGCCCTGATGATGAACACTGTAACGCTGTTCGAAACATTGGCTAAAGAAGTAGGAAGCGCAACACGGCATAAACCAAAAACTTATCACGATTATATCTCATCTAAAACAAGTTTTAAAACCCAAACTTAAAGCTGGCAGATACTACTATGCATAATCCTTTGAACTAATATACTGCGATGATATGACGATTGTTTCACCCCAGCCAAGAACACTTATGTCCCGGTGCAGTACTGATCTGTTAGTACACCGGGGGGTACTGATTTGTTAGAAATTGGAACATGCAAAATGTAAAGCCGAGCAGAAACTGCTAAATCCATAATTATTATTCGTAATAATCCATTGATGCGATTAAATTGAATTATCACAATATTTAACCATTCCTACCACAAGCAAATGTAAATTCAAACGGCGCACACTGGGGCAAGAGTGATGAAAAACGCCCTTTATTCACAGGGACGTTTTTTAGAGAAAATTTGAATGTGGAAAGGAAGGTTATAAAAAAACAAAAATTTTAAATACATAATATGTGTAAACTTTATTATGTACATATTATATATATAAGATTTAAATAAATAAATAACAACAAAAAAAAATCAGTTCCCTAGATCTGACTTGTTTGAGCCAAAATCACTATCATCATCCCCACCATCAATACTACCATCATCACGATCATCATCATAATCGTAATCGTCACTATCATCATCATCATCCTGAGTACTTGAATAATTTTCACCTGTCGGCTGTAATGATGGAGCCTTTAGCAGTTCTACCGCTTCTTTGGGGAGTGTGGTCAACTTTTTTTTGGCATCTTCCTTTTGCTCGTTATCAGAGGATCTGATGACAACAACAACTAATTGAAAACATCAACATTGGATTTTTCACGACTGCATTTTCGTGAATGATGCTCCCTATATTTTTTGAAATCTTATTTCGTGCTTCTTGTGCCTCTTCTGTCAATTGACCTATTGGCAATAATGCGCTTTTTATTATTTCTGGCCCGTGGATTAAAATTTTATGAAGTATGGGCGGCATGACGTACCACGGATACTTTTGTACAAAATACCTGGCCGAGTCTAGTGCATACATCGATTTCATTTCCACATGATATAACAATCAATACGGTATGCATTTAATCAATAAAATCCAAGTTTGTTATTTCTGCAGATACTGCGGCATTTTTTTAAAATTGCCGCGCGGTGTTACCATCATTGGTGTTACCAAATCCTGGTTTTGGCTTGTCCACGATCAAACCTAGTCTTTGTTTAAACTGCGCCTGAAATTGCCTGTTGATTTCTGCAACCTTTTCTTTATCCGAGCCTCGAGCCTGCCATTTTTTTAAAGGTAGTTTGTACGCCAGATAAAGGAGACATTAAAAAAACGTATCCATCCGTGCAAGACCGAAATACAAAATTTCAAATACCAATTTCGTTTTTTATTCTCCAGAAATCTTACTTCAATCCGGTGCGCTGTTACCCATCGTGAATAGTGTTCCGATTTATCCTTCTCGAAATATGTTTTCTGGGATCATCGATGCATCCTGTCCTCAATTCCATTTCCTATTGCAGCGAATTCAGCTGATCTGGTTTTTTTACCTGTCCAAATTTCTTCATTATCGTGAATAATTGTTGTCTTGTCATGAATAAAGTATCGGAATTCGCACCTGTGTGAAAAAAGGAAAATGAATAAATTTCTCCGCTCAGTTCACGTAGTGCTGTATTTGTCATGAAGCATCAAAAACCGCTGATTCGAGTTGTGCTTTTATCTGTCACCAACTGACATGACTTCATGTCTCTCAGAAAACGCATTCTATCTTTTTCTATTATGACCAGACATGTGGTATAAACCGTTTTAGGATGGGGGAATCTGAAATTTTATCTCTGAGTTTAAACACTTTACCACTATACTATACCTATACCTTACGTTCAAAAATTGGAAATTGAATGTCGGTAACGATTATTTTGAAATAAATCTCTTTTCTAACAGGTTTTGTAACTAACATGATATTAAATTGTCTGATCCCGAGTTATTAAAAAAACCGTTCATTTTATTTTTAGCTACCGATCACATAAAAATAATTAATTACTTCAAAAAGTGCAAATATGTGCAAGATTTTAAAAGTGATTCGTAAATTACAATAGTAACTGGTCCTAAAAATGTTTGAATGAAAGCCCGGAGGTGCCCGGAGCTCAACTAATCTCTAAAAGAATATGATTTTTTTTTAAATCACGACTATTTTTTTTTATATATTTGATATACAAGTTTTCCTATCAAAATAATTAATCATGTTAAAAATAAAATGTAAAAAAATAAGATAAATACCTGAAAATGATGGTTCCATAATCAGTTTTGGGATTCGTAATAAGTATCTTCCGAAATAAATACTTGAACTTGAGGTTTACGCTGGCACTTGTAAACGACTTGTTTTCTGCACGAGTGTTCGCTGTCTACTGAGCGGTGTCACAGCTAGAAGGGTAGGGTGAAGGGTTTTTTCCTGCTATATAATAATGCTACAACTATCGAGGTATCTCAAAACAATTGAAGTGACATCGTATAATTGAATTTTATTTTTTTGTTTATTGTATCGACTTGTAGTATTTGGCCCCAGTGTGCGGCGGGTACATTGACACGGGCCTGCGCCTTGCACCCGGGGCGGCCGCCGCCTATTACCATATCACACACTTGAATACCATAATGACCTTATTGGAGATGCTACTTGCAACTTGCAACTTGCACCTCCGTCAATAATCGCTTCTGCGGGAGCTAATGCATTCGCAGGCCGACTGGAACCCAATGAGCGGCTAATGAAACACATAATATTCAATATTCAACAGGGTTCCATGACAAGACCAGCAACCTAACCTAACCTCACTTAACCTATTTTTGTAACATGTTATGTTTTGGAATTGTTCTGTTTTAATTGGCTATCATTCTACATAGATAATAATTTGAATTAACCTGTATAAACACGGGAGACCTAATTTGTCCCAGCGCACCTAAATTCCGTATAAATCGTTGTATCTCTTTTACTGTCATGGTGAGAACATGATCTACACTCTGTAAGAAAGAGAAAACTCCACGATTTATATTCAAATCTAGAATTCAACCACAGAAATATAAAAAATGTGCACTTTTATGAAAACAAAGCTTCCGATATAATTTGAGAAAATTGTATAAAATTTTGAGAATTTTTATTAATTATTTTTTTACGAAACGACAAAAAGATACATAACGTTTATAATACATTTGCCTAATGAAACATGTGCGTGTTTTTATTTTTATCAGTAATTTAAGATAGAAAAAAAAAAATTTTTCAGAAATTATATATACATTTCTAATAATATGATCACAGATTCAGTGGAATTTAGAGCTAAACTAAAAACTCATCTTTTCAGACAGTCGTTAAAAAAATACATAAGTTAAAAAAAAAAAAAAACCTTTCACCTTCAGCTTCACGGCTCGCGACATAGTAAATAACTAATTTTGTAAAAATAAAGCAAATTCTTACAATTCTCCAGTCTTTCAAAAAATATTAACTCAACTTTGGCATTAATCTTCTTATAAATATATATTCGCCTTCGATCAATCGACTCGCAAGCAACTCAATTAAACTCAGAAAATACCACCAACCTCATTGAAGAACAACTAGAGGAAAACCAACCAGAAACTGTTCCTGAAACAGGCGCCAAACTGTATCCTTATATTATTTCGTACTTAATAATAACCCTAAACATTCCCAAATCTTATGTACGTTATCAAGTATGGCTTTCCATCCAAAACTTCTATTTTTCATCCTGTAATAAATGGTTTCTGCACTGAATTTTGACTTAGAAACAATAAATAACACAGAATACACTTTTAACCAAGCAAAAGAATACAAAATCCTTGTCTCAGGAAAACACAGTTGAAGCATAATATGTCAAAACATAAGAAGCATTCAAAAGAACTTTGATAGTTTCTGTGTCCTACTAAATGAAATAGATATAAGTTTCGATATCATTATCCTAAGTGAATGCTGGTTAGGTGATTCTCACACCAACTTAAACTTAAAGGACTATACCACATTCCAGACCACAAGACACCAAAATCAAAATGATGGTATAGTAATCTTTGTCAAAGATACAATAAAATCTTCCATTTCAGAAATTAACATAACTGAAGCAAACTGCATTCAAATATCACTTGGCCCATGTCTTTCTATATTCGCATACAGACCACCATGCTACAACAATCTCGCCCCTTTCTTATATTATTCAAATATCACTTGGCCCATGTCTTTCTATATTCGCATACAGACCACCATGCTACAACAATCTCGCCCCTTTCTTAAATTCATTAAATAAACTTCTTGAAAAACATAAAAAAACTCAACAAATAATTATTGCTGGTGACATGAACACTAACATATTAAACTGCCAACCAAAAACTACGGAATTCTTAAATGTTTTTACTCACTACGGACTTAAATCTACAATAAACTCGCCAACAAGAACTACATCACACTCCGAATCCTGCATCGATCACATATTTGCTAAAACTAGA
Source organism: Limnephilus lunatus (assembly GCA_917563855.2). Taxonomy (NCBI): domain Eukaryota; kingdom Metazoa; phylum Arthropoda; class Insecta; order Trichoptera; family Limnephilidae; genus Limnephilus; species Limnephilus lunatus. The sequence continues at coordinate 6,983,070 of OU830599.1, forward strand.
AAAAAAACTTTTTCATCCATTATTCGCTCAACTGTCACTGACCATTTCACAACTACATTAAACATACTTCTTAACAAAGAACAAAGTAAAAAAAAAATGACAACATGAAAGACAAAATAAACTTTAAGTCCCTAAAATCGGATATTCACGATGAACCTTGGACTAATGTACTAAATGAAATAGACCCGAACACAGCGCTGAACACATTTATAAATACGGTTGAAACCTACATAACCAAACACACCACAAAAAATCCACAAAAGAACTACACACATAAAGAAAAAAAAATAACACCATGGATCACGAAAGGAATAGTCAACAGTATTCACAAAAGAGATGCAATGCATATGCGAGTCCACAAAAACCCGAATGATAACAAACTAAAGCAAGATTACTTACTGTATAGAAACCTGTGTAATAAGTTAATTAAACAAGCCAAATACAAATATTACAAAAAAGAAATAAAAATCGCAAAAAATGATCCAAAAAAAATTTGGGAAATTGTAAGAAATATTACTTATTCCACTCCGAAGAAAGATTCACATATCAAAGAACTATTAATAAACGGAGACAAAGTCTTAACAAACAATGAACCTAATAAAATAGCTAATTTTATTAACACAGAATTCGCAAAAGTTAGCTCTACCCTAGCGGAAAAAATTCTTCAAAAAAACTGTACATCAGAAGACTCTTTACACAAACTTTGCTCTTCCATACGACCAAATCACTCGTTCAATGCTTATCAAGTAAATACAAAGGAAATCTCAGATCTTATTAAATCTCTCAAACCAAATTGCGCGATGGGACCGGATAACATTTCCAATCAAATACTGATAAATCTACGAGAATACATACTTATACCGCTTCAGCACATTTTCAACCAAAGTTTTAGGCTCGGAATTGTCCCTGATCATTTAAAAATAGGATGTATTACTCCAATACATAAATCGGGAGACAAAACTCTGATATTAAACTACAGACCAATCACTCTGCTAAACTCACTATCTAAACTTCTAGAAAAAGCCATGAAAAAAAGATTACTTGCGTACCTTGAAAAACACAACCTGCTCTCAAGCCGCCAATTTGGATTTCGTGCCAAAATGGGTACAGAAGATGCTTTATCAGAATTAACCAACTACATAGTGAAAAGCATAGATGGCGGATCAAAGGTGATAGGGGTGTTCTTAGACCTAGCAAAAGCTTTCGACACTATTTCGCATAACTTACTACAACAAAAACTCAAAAATATCGGTATAACTGGTCAACCGCTAAAATGGTTTGTCAGCTACAATGAAAAGAGACAAAAAATAGTAAAAATAAATAAATACAGCAGTGACAAAGCAGATATCAGGTATGGAGTACCGCAAGGCAGCGTTTTGGGTCCCATACTATTCCTCATTTATATAAATAGTCTAACTGAGATAAACCTAGGAAAAATTGAGTACAAAGTAATCAGTTATGCAGACGACACTGCAATTTTGTTCAAGGCACAATCATGGGAAAAGGTATTCAAAAACACAGAAACAGGGATGACTGTAGTAAATAAATGGCTACAAAATAATCTACTAACACTGAACATTTCAAAAACCAAATATTTAACTTTTAGCAAAACAAAGGCTGGTCAACCACATAGCCAACCACAACTACATCTTAACCCCTGCACCAATATTTCGTCAAATAACACATGCTGTACTTGTGACAAAATTGTTTATGCAGACAATATTAAATATCTAGGTTTAACTGTTGACCATAAACTAAAATGGGATCTCCATATTAATATATTATCAAAAAAAATACGAAAATTATCATACATCTTCAAAACAATACGAAACATCATGTCATTAAATCAACTAAAAAATATATATTTCGCACTCTGTCAAAGTATTTTAACGTATGGAATTTCAGTTTGGGGAGGAGCAGCAGATACTTACCTCAATTCTCTTAAAATAAATCACAAAACAATAATTAGAATTATGTTTAAAAAACCTTACCAACATCCGACGGAACAGCTAATGATCAAAAACAAATTACTAGACGTAAATAAACTATTCATAAGGAAGATCATTCACAAAAACTGTATCAAAACTTCACATCTCCACATACCTCACTCGCAAAACACAAGAGCAAAAATTAATAAGCACTTTCAAGTTCCCCATATCAAATCAACTTTTGCAAAAAAACACGAATCTTACCTAGCACCACACATTTTCAATACCTTCCTAACACAAACAAAAACTTACGTCACCCCAAATAATTTGAATTGGCTGTTCAAAAGATTTATAATATGGTTGAATGAAAAGGAAAGAACAGACATTCAAAATATTCTAAATAAATAACATTTCATACAAGTTCTCACGAAATTATATAATATTCAAATAAAACAAACACGAGAAACTGCAATTTTGCAATATTCATTATTATGTAACCGCTATATTCAACTGTCACAAAATTTTAATTTACTTTTATCTATATAACATATGCAATCTTCTCATGGAAATGTAACTAATAAAAAAAAAAAAAAAAAAAAGAAAAAAAAAAAAAACAAAGTATGTATGTAAATATTTAATATACCAACATATAATTTATCTTTTTTATCTTTCCACATACATATATATATTTGTTTAAACACACACATTTCTTTTGGAACAAACATAGATGTGATTTACCCGCCTCGGAACAGACTTTGTCTAGTGAGGCGGGTAAAAGAAAAGAAAACAATGTAAATAACCATGAAACTAAATAAACGCCCGGGTTGCCGGCACTGAAACTGAACTGAAAAAATATAAATGTAAAACCAACAGTGTTGAGGGTAGCAAAGGTAAAGTCATGCAATGTCCAGTGTTTTAAATATAATGCCCTCCACGTGCAAAGTCGTATCTTTCCCAAGCATAAACTTTCTAATAAAGTGTGTTTTTCGGAAGTGACTTGCAGGTAAGTATGTTTTTGTATCTATCTGTAAATAATAAAATTAAATAGAACCTAGGAATTCATAATGAATTGTAAAGCGCACTTGAGGTGATTTTTCACAAAAACGGCGCTCTACAAATTGTCCAATTATTATTAATATTTAATTAATAACATTTGAAACCATATTCCATCACCTTCTAAAAACAGTTTTTAATTATCGGATACATTCAGATATATTCCATTTATTCAGATTTTATTGCAAAGCGGACATTTTCTGACCTTCTGAATATGCCCGAAGTCTGATGGATTAACAATGCTTCTCATATTTTGAAAAATGTGGGGAAAACGAATAAACGTAATATGTGGAAAAATGCATACATAAACTCTCACGAGGCTAGTGGGATTTGGAAAATTAAACACGAGTCATTATTACTTATGAAAGCAGAAAAATTATTATTAATTTGTGAAACACAGAATATTTTTTCAGGACGTGTTTTTTTTGCTTTATTTTTTGGTCAAATCATTTCAGAAGCGGGTCACGCAGCGGTGGATTCATCGTTGCAATATTAATGCGGAGCGGAATATATATTATGTATTTACTAAATAATATTATGTTCTCGAATATGTATGTATTTCACGAACAAACGCGATATACAAATATATTGGATATTACAGCCCTCTCGTAATGGCTGGAAAGAAAAGTAAGTCAAGCAATATTTTTTGGACTGACGTTATGAAGTCCAAAGGAAAGCTGTAATTTATATGGAATATTTGTTTATAAGGTACCTTGCACACTATGTAAGAAGAAGCTTTTAAAAAGTACAGTTGTATTTAGGTAATCGGAAAACATGATGAAAACCTTCTGTAAAAACCTGAAAATAAGCAACAAAGACAATGCTGAGGTGGACTCAAGCTCCTAATGCCTATTCTTAGATGGGACCGAATCTTTTTCTGATTTTTCTGTTTCAAATTCTCGTTTGAGAGTCACTTATTAGGTCACTAAGGCAGGTAGATAATTATTTAATTTAATAAATAACTAGATGGGGTACCCGGTTTCGCTCAGGGAGTTGATATGAGATTGAACTGACATTCGAACCCACGACGGATCTTGCTTTATGTACCCCTACCAATGGTTAGCCCCATCCATACAAAAAAAGGTTTCGAACGGTCCAGAACATTCCACAGTGATCTTGGATGTTCCCGAACGTTCCAGACTATTCCCGATCATTCCAGGATGTTCTGGGATGTTGTGGAATACTCTCGAATGTTCTGGACTGTTCTAGAAATTTCCAGAGGGCGAAACTTCCACCCCTTATATCTTCAAAAGCATGCCTCTCAGGTAAAAACGGGAACCTTCTTCATAGATGGGGATAGAGGGCTACTACACCGTATAACTCCCTTGATCGTACCGGGACTCGTTTCTGAGTTTTAGCGAATTTGTAAACTTTCTTTTATAATATATATCTATTGATTAACACCGCGGAAGAGCCACGAAAAAAAATCAAAGTAATTTATTCACCCAGATGATATAGAACCAAAAAGAAGAATGATATTTATTGAGCGTTGATTAGTGCATTATTGTATCAATTATGCATTCGTTTATTGCTGATGCGGGTCCGACATTATCAGTCCATTTGCATTGCAATTCGATATCAACGATCGGGCAGATACAGATATAGCAGATAGCAGATAGCAGCCACCAGCCAACAGCCTCAATTAGCCAGCGAGGCGGTTTCCGGCACAAATAACCGCTGAATACACAAAGCAGCGCCGGAATGATGAACGTTTAGTTAGCCCTTGGGTGGGATTTGTACGGAAACTGTTTGTACGGAAAACTTTGTTATCGCTCGTAACGTGAGGGTCGTGACTCGTGACTAGTGGGCCGTTCCAGTCAGCCAACCCACTATTACAATGGATTTCCGATCTCGGAACTAACCGCAAATTATTAGGGTATAATTATTTAAGGCAAGAAATAAGAGAACCAATCGCATTAAAATACTGCATGCTGGACGTTTATTATGAATATTTTGTTGGCCGCTTTAAGTGTGGGGCAAAAAGCTTTGCTCGTTATAAAGCCATCGAACTCGACACGTACGATAAGTTGCGATAAATTTGTGATTGCGTGGATTACTGATAATGGTTCAGTATCACGGGTGCTTATTTCACACAAAACGAATTAAAATATTTGTTTGAATTGTGTTTACTGAAGGAAAATAAACAACGAGAACAAACAACGTCACTAATAAAATTGTAATGTATTGAAAAAGCTTCCGAGTGACATCGTCAGATATCAACAGCGAAATGCTTTTCCCGATGGCCGACAGGGGTACCCACGTAGACGGGTACCAGCGAGACAAGCTCTGATAAACGAGTCTTTAGATCCCCCTTTCCTCTCGTGTAGACAGTCAGCTTACTAAACTATTATTTGCATTTTGTTTTTCCTGTTAAGCACTTGCATACTGCTTACTAACAACGTATGCAGGGACTCTGAAGGTCTAGAATCGTTCAAAATAAATAAACGTAGCTTTGTTTGAGAAAAAAAAATAGAATCTTGCGAGAGCCTTGAAGGAGTAACCATCTGTTACTTAAACCAGGACGGGTAAGTGGTGGATAACCTCCAATGGTCGGCTGACTTGCAGCATTATTATAATAAATACGTAAACTCTAAATAAACCAGTATTTTATCGTGAACCTAACATTATTTGAGAAGTCCCCCACATATCCAAAGTTGTTGAGTATAATGAAATACCTAAAATTATCATAATTAATAAAATAAAATCTTCGTTATGTTTCTGTATGTTAGGTTGCAAAGGGTTCAATTTTATAAGTGATGTGTAAATGTAGTCAATTTTATGTATCTCAATCCAACGCATAAAGTAAAATATGTCCAGTCGGATGATAAGTAGAATGCCGTATCGTATTCGTTAGTGCATGTTCCGAGTCACGGAGCGATTTGATAAACGGTCGGTTAGTCTGTTAGTCTGTTAGGCGGTTAGCCGTGTCGTGACCGAGTTGTTGCTACCGCGAGTGCTGTATGTATTTATTCCCTAAACGGAGCGCAAATATACATACACTTCACGGCAGAGGAGTAATTGACTGGCAACTGGCAACTGGCAACAATCGTCACGAGATGCCGGCTGCTTTCTGCCTACTGCAGCTATAACAACATGCTAGAACATAATATAATAAACTATGCAAACCGAGCACATCGTCGGCTGCCAAATTGTTATTTCAATATTCATAATTGAAAAAACCGAACAAAAGAATATTAATAATGTTCGAAATTTCGAGATGAAATACATTTTTTGTGAAAAAGGTAAAGCAGCGTACTTTACGATCAAAAGCAACATAAAAGATTGGAAAACCGCGAGTGGCTTTGATAAAATAATACATCCGCTGAATACGAGGCAATATCGCAAAAAAGGACCCGGCTGAACGCGATAAAGGTAATATGTTGGGTAAAATGTTCGTTCGCCGGCAGTAGGTACTAGGTAGGAACTGAAGCTCAATCCGAATACTCGGGTAGCTAGTAGCTGTAGCGAGTAGCTAGAAGCAGCGAGTAGCGAGAGCGGAGGTACATATCATTTATCTTGTGATGAAACTCAATTGTATTTGCATACTGAATGCTTCAGATGAAATTACGTATTCAGCCTCGGGGCGAAGTGGGTTGAATTGGCTGTATGCTCCTGTGATTGGAAAATGGCTGAAAAATCCGTCCAATGTATAATTTAGTCCTCTCAGCGCGAAACGTTTGGATTTGCATTCGGCGGCCGTGGGGGAAATGGTCGATTGTGGATTTTTATCGGCTTTGTGTGTTCACGACAGCAGAGGTAAAAGGCGAGCCTTTATTGTCGGCGGAATTCACAATTCTCTATTTGATTCTGACGCGAGTGGAGCGACTATTGGAGGACTATTGCCAGCCAGCCCAGCGAGCACACAAACAAACAAACAAAACCAACCAAACATGCCCGCTGTTTTTACCTCATCCCTCAGTTCACTCTTCACTGTTTTCACTCGGCACAGAAACAAGATTACTAAAAATGTTTCCAGGTACTTTACCCACAATGGTGGATCGCAAAACATTCACCTACAATATTTTTTACATAAGCACACAGGAGGCCCCGAGGAAAACAATTTGCCTCGGGGCCGATGTCATCTTCGAGGATGCTGTGTGTAGGGTCTTTTTAGGAAAAAGAAGGAAAGGAAGTTCTGGGAAAGAAAAAGGCATGAATGTTCGGCTGCAGAAGTCAAAAACCTGTCTCTCACGATCCGGCCCGCCATGCAGTAGGTGGGCAAACGCATCGGCCGTCAAGACTTAGATAAACCTCACCCCATGTACCCGGGCACCCCTGAATTGGATGACTTATGGCAAGGGTGTTGGTTATCCTCCCGAATTGTATATTCTTTTGACAGAATCTATAAATAATATTAATGTTCAAAATTGTAAATGGTAGAATAGACAGTCCTGATTTAACTAAGCTCATAGAATTTCATATTACCAAGAGAACCACTCGTTCTAAAATCCTGTTCAAATGCAACGATAACAGGACTGAGTATACGCAACACTCGCTTGTACCTAGGTTACATGAAGTTACTAATAGATATGCAGATGTGGCAGATATATTTAACTGCACGGAAGGGAAGTACAAGAGGGCAATTCTATAAAAAAAATTAATCAATATTAGGTAATTTTATTTATACTAAAGATTGTAATTGTATCTCTGTTGTCACTTCTCAATTTAATCAGTGTTCATGGTATATTTATACCGTTTATATTAAATAAATAATACTACAGCTCTGTTTGTCCGTATTTGTGATGCCAATTTTGCAATGAAGCTATCGTTCCAACCTCCAACCGAACAGCAAAGCACGCTGATTAATTAAATACCGAGAATAATTCTTTCCCGAGAGGAAACGGATTGCGACAACTGGGGATTGAAGAACGGAGAGAAATCTCAAGCTCCGGAAACGATGAGAAATTATTCGGAAACTGGAGCGGAATCGGCTGCGCCGTCCCGAGCGGTATTACCCCCGATGCGATTTTTCATAATACATTCAAAATACATTTCATAAAACAAGACCTCAGATATATTTTAGATTCTCACGGCTAAAAGTTTATCTATTTCTATTCTTGAATATAAACTTTACAAATTATTACATTGGTTTACACAGATAATCAGTTTAGTAATAAGAAGAAAAAAAATGTTAATGATCCGTAGCTGTATGTAAATAGGTTAGTAGTAGTATTTTGTGAACAACTCACTAGGCGAACCTGTGCTGAGGGGTAATATTAGAGTGATTTATTTTTGGGGTAATTTGTCGTGTTGCGCTACCTCTTTTATTAGCCAACGCTGTCCTAAACGTTGACTAATGAAAGAGGTAGCGAAACACGGGATGATACCCCAAAAAATCACGATATTAAATGTCAATCGTGCAATTCACACGCGGTTAAAGCGACCTTCAGAAAACTAAAGAAGATAAGAGTGGGGAGACTACGAAGCACCGCACAAAGAGGAGACAGTTGGGCTATGAAGCAGCGCACAAAGAGGAGACCGTTTATCCTATCTCATTCTCTCGCAGGCTAAATTTCGTTTCATCGAGTTTCAAATAACAATGGTGCTAAAGAAGTTCACTTCAAAAATAGAAATATAAGAAACTAGCTGACCCGGCCACGCGTTGCGGTAGCTAACGAAACACAACGCTATCTACTGGATGGTTGCTTAGCATTTATAACCACCGCCATCTGTTAATTTGCATACAAATAAAATCCACGCCGCCCGCTTGCCAGCCCGCTCGTTCACCACATACAGTCATTATCCTATATTTCAACCAATTAACACAAAACCTTGACTAAATATATACCTAAACCTTCCTCATGAATCACTCTATCTATTGGTGAAAACCGCATGAAAATTCGTTCAGTAGTTTTTGTGTTTATCGCGAACAGACAGACATACGCGACGGAGGACTTTAATTTAAAATATGTAGAGATAATAGTAGATATGCTTTAAATTGAGAGAACGTAATGTAATAACGAATGCAAGTCATAGTTGAAGGTATATTAAATTACGGAAAAGCTTGAGCTTCGTGCACGATGGCCAAATTATTCGGAAATTGCTCGGAAATAAATCGCATTAAATCAATTCGGATCGGTTTACTCGTCAATCCAATCAGAAATATTATTATGGTTAGGAGAATAATTGAACCACCTCGATCTGAATGCAGCGGAGTACTTTCCACTTGGGCGGGCTCCGAGACTCCGAAAGTCCGAGACTACGATTGCCCCACAATGCACAGTCAGTTCATAAAGGATCGCAGAGAAATGTAATGTTCAGATCTAGAATATTTTTAAAGCATGCCTACATTGAACATTGAACCAACCGATTGATCTCCGAGACCCATTAAGATTCACCAGTAACTAACAAAAGCATGAAAAAGATGTTCTGCAGTCATGATCTCAACCTTGGATTACGAATGCGAATGGTCAGACAGTACGTGTTTTCGAAATTATTTTATGGAATGGAAGCATGGACGCTTACTAAAGAACTAATTAGGCGACTAGAGACATTCGAGATGTGGATCTACAGAAGAATACTTAAAATAAGCTGGATAGACAGGGTTACTTATTAAGATGACCGGATGAACAAAGAAAAATAAGTTAAAATTATAAAAATCCGAAAACTTCAACATCTTGGACATGTGATCAGACATCCAGAAAAGTATGAGATCTTGCATCTAATAATGCAGGGAAAGATTGCCAGAAGACGGGGCCCTGGAAGACGGAGAACCTCATGGCTGAAAAACCTGAGACAGTGGTTTGGCCAGTCTACTGTAGTTGTGTTTAATTCGTAGAACTCCATTTTAATTTTTAGAAATTTAATTAAAATTGAAAATGACCTTACAAGTCGAAACAGCTGTAACTAAAAAACATCCTAAAATACGTAACATTATCATATATAATTTTAATTAAATTTAAAAAAAAAAGTCTACTGTAGAGCTATTCCGGGCCGCAGTAAACAAAGTCCGCATAGTCAACATGATAGCCAACGTCTGTTGAACTGACAGGGCACAAGAAGAAGAAGTAACTAACATTAAGATAACATATTATATTATAGAAATGAACATGCTAGACTGGCCTCAATGTGAGTTTCAAGAATAATTATTGCCTAAAGAAACTTGCCATTGACATTTTTTTGTTATTAAAATATATAAGAACGAGAAAAATCCCAGAGAGGTTAATCGGAAACATCGCGAAATGGTGATTCACTGATTCATTGTATGCAATCATATATCTGCTCAATAAAGTAATCAGTAAAATTATACCATGCTTATTTGCAATTTGCCAGGGACACGATGTTGTTTGCATCGAGCTACTATGCAAACAAATCACGCTAATACGTAGAGCTTATGGGCTTATCTGAGATCACGCATTTCTTAGGGCGGATAGCCAAGTACAAAAAAAAAAAAAGTCTCTCACACGCAGCACCAGCCATTCGCTGAGTGACTGCCGTCCGCGACGGTCGCTCCTCTGGCTTGGCATATGCCATTCCCCGACATTGTCGCTTGTTCCACGCCCGTTCGCCTAGTTCGTGAAAACCACACCACAGTGAATCCAAAGTGCCTTTCCCAGTAAAGGAACCAAAAAAAATCACCTCAGTCTACAGTGCTTGTTCGCGCCATTTCATACCGTCCCTTGTGCTTTGAACTACAGTGCTTAAAACATTCGTGCCTTCAGTTATCCTAGTGTTTTCCCCCATTCTATACCATCATGTCCTCCCCCCTTCTCCAAACCTCCGACGAATACCAACGCCTTACTCTCGAGATCCAGTCCTTCTTTGCCAACCACCCCGACCCCAACAACATGTCCCTTGAAGACAAAGAACATGTCTTCAACCTGGCCTTCCGCAGAGTTCACAGTTCCCCTCTCAACTCCCCCTGCAACTCACCCAGCCCCGCCCAGCCAACCCCCCCCAACCTCCCCCTTACTGCCCCCCAAACTGACCCACCTATCACCCCTCAAACCGACCACCCCCTTACCGCCCCTCAAGAAAACCGCCCTACTATCGCCCCCCAAACCGTTTTCCCTCCCATCGCCTCTCTATCAGATCGCCCCCTCACCGCCTCCCAACCCCTTGGCCCTCCAATCGCCCCTCTAACCGCCTCCCAAACCGATTGGTCCTCAATCGGTTTAGGTTTCCTTACCTTCCCCCCCAACCCCCCAACCAAGGGGCAAAGACATCACTCCTCATCCTCGCGCTCCAGCGTCACCAAAGAGCCAAGCCAACCAACTTCCGACAACCCAGGCCCCGAAGAAATGGCCTGGGTCTGCGTCAGACCATCCCGCAAACGAGTCCGTCTAAAGAAACCCCCCCACCCGTTCTCATTCCAAAATACCAAGAAGTTTCTTCCCAAGCTAGTAAACCGATCCATCAATCAAACCTGCTTCAAACACAAGCCCCACCCCTCAGTCTACCACTCCCCTCACCCCTCGACATGCCACCGCCCCCCCAAGCCTTCCTGCTCTTCCCCCAAGCCCCGACATCTATCTACCTACCCCCCCTTCCATCTCTCTTATTACCAACTCCCCCTCCCTACCCCTCTTCAACGTCCACAATAAAATAAAATAAAAAACCAATCAACAATCACTAAGTCCTACAACCATTAAACAAACACATGATGAAGGAGAAAGGGGCCGTATGGCCCGGTGCTCCAAAGACAGTATATCACAAGATAGCCAAGTACCTACATATATAAACCATAATTCTCAAAGTATAACGGTGGTAATGAAATAAAACCCATACTTTTATCAAAACCTCCCGATCTACGAGGTTTTGCTTTTATACGGTAAAGAGAATTAGTCTTTATTGGAGTAGGTACAATCAATTTGAAAGTGTACAGAATTCTATAATCGTAAAACAGTACCAAACTATAACAATAACTTTATGGGTATTTTAACAATAAATAACCCAAAGGAAACTACTTGTTCCCTAACCGCTCGTTAAACCTTATAACAAAAGTATTACGAGTATCTTTTCTCTATGGAGACCTGAAGCTGCGCGGACAGACCCGGAAGGCAAACTTAAAAACTCAACATGTCCTTATATAGGTAAGCTGTCTTAGCGGCGGGGTTCATTCTAACCAATAGCATCCTGCGTCCTTTACGGTGTATGAGATAAGCGACGCAAGAAAGGTGAAGTATTCGTAATTGAACACTTATCAATGGTGATTTAGCAGGGGTGCCCGGGTTCATGGGATGAGGTTTGTCTAGGTCTTGGAGGCGGATGACTAGGACACACTGAACCCCATATTCCTACACCACCTCTTTTCCTTCCCATAATTCTCCTCTCCTTCCTTTCCCTGAAAAACCCTCCACATAGCATCCTCAAAGATGGCATAGGCCTTCAGGGAAATTATTTTCCTCAGGGCCTCCTGTGTGGAGCTCATGTAAAAAAAAATACGCTCGAAAGAATTAGATTTGTTCGAAAGTACTGACACAATACCACATCGTAATAGATTATATAGGACAAGAAGAGAGAGACTAGCAAATTAATAATCAGATTAAGCCCTCTCCAAAAGAAAGCAAAAACAGTATTAGAAAAAACCACTCCGAGCACCGAATCAATTACAAAGCAAAAGGGAAGTCAACTAAACATTTATCAAATTACCAAAAAGTTATGTTTAAAAATTGGAGTCGCAAGTTTGCGATTAAATAAAGGAGCAGACAAAAAGGGGATGAAAATACGGGTACGGTAAGTTGAAGAGACAATTTGGCCGGAATGTAAATCAGAGAGGATTGTCTATCCTCCCGCCCGCCCAAACCACCCAGAGCCCTCCTCCCCCCATCCAGCCGCACACTGGAGGGCGACTCCCGGGCAAAAAAAAGACAGTTATTAAAACTTTTACATTACAGTTGTGAATAATAAAACCCACTGGCTGCCTGGCCGGGGCAATGGATCCCGATTCATATTCAAATTCGATGAAAATATGTTTTTGCGAGGCGGGATTTTGCATTTGCGCCGCGTACCACCGGGGCGTGCGTGAAATCCGATATCAGCCAAATGGTCTCTATTGATATAGCGAAATATCCACTCTGTCATTTAGTTGGCGGCCTGAACTCTTACGGAATGAAAAAAACATTGTTCACTAAAGCATTTTACCTTTTCAATTATCATTTTGAAACGTGCACCGCGTTTGTCCCGTTTATTTAGAATTTGAGGGTAAAATAATTTTCCCAGAATGAAAAGCTTTGTTCTTTAAATATTTATTATTTGAAATAGGGTTTTCATAATTTAACATTTTCTAGCATTTTATTTTTATCATTGCATATGATATAAAATTTTGTCGTGCATACATGGATTCACTTAATGAACTGTAGATTAATAACTCACATAAGGTAAGTTAGGCCTCCGTGTAAGGCACTTGACTCGCAATCAGAAGGTCGTGGGATCGATCACGGCGTGTGCAAATATTTGTTTTTGATTAATTGGCGTTATTTCACAATTAATTCATTAAAAATAATATATACCTAGCGTATTTATGGCATGTTCCAGAGTGGATGATACTCTCTATATCAAGACCACTATTCAGAATTGAAAAGTTGCTTTAAATGGCTTTAGCCGTGTTTGGTGAATAGATCTGAACAGCCAGGTACCTCCCCACCTTCCTCTTCTCATCCCCACTACCTTCAACCTCACAACCTTTTCAATTGGCGATGCCATAGTAATACTGGCTCCAGAAGGGAGCAGCTGGGACTCTTGTGAGGTATTCACATAAAAATAAAATTAAAATTAACACGAAAAAAATTAATCTATTAAACAGCATGTTTGACATTTTGAAACTATGGAAAAACGTTCTTTTGTGTGTGCAGTCTTTCCTCCCTCGTTTAATCCGAAATAATAAATCCCTTGTGTAAGGCTTTGTTTAACCCGCCTCACAACACCCCACCCCCAACTGGTGTACGTGTATCATAATATCATTGTTCATTTATTTATTGCAGATAAGCTTCTGAATTCCTGATATCACACAAACATTTTAGTTTTATGTTCCGGACAACTTCACAAGAGCGCGCAGGCACAGGACTTTTTTGTTCCGAGATGCAAAACTAACCTACCATTGGTAATGCCGCTCGGAAAAATTGATTCTGTTATCAAATTACTAACATAGATATTTTTCAACTGAATATGTTCAAGAATATAAAAATGTTATTATTATTTTTACTAGATATAATGTATGTTAACTGTAAATGTGCATTTAAAATAAAATAAATCTCATACAAAATTATATGAATAAATTTGGCCAAGTTTTCAGCACGAGCAGGCAAAGCCAGGTAAGCATTAAGCATTACACAATTCGTAGGCACAACTCGCGCCATAACTGAAGTCTAATAACAAAACGCGGGCAAAAGCGTGAAATGAAATTAAATATTCGACTAGAGAACAAGACAGAGTGAAGCACTATCGCGGTACGACAGAAGTGTTCCGGCAAATTTATAATTGGGTTTGTTTTAACTTCACAGCAGCGAGGAGGTAGTTACAGCGCGATCGCTTACCACATTACGCCACAACAGGGAATTAAATCAAACACAGCAGACTTGACTGCTCTGGCTGTGAGCTCAGAGCTGCGAGCTACGAACTGCGAGTTCCTACTCCTACCGGTACCAACACCAGCGGTCGGTATTTTGATGGCGGGCCGTAAGAATATTCTTTTTTTTGGGGGACCACGCGACTGTCGACGTCACTCATCCGTGTGTGAGCTTGCTCAATCAGTGCGCTTGTGACTGCCCGTCGTCGTCGTGCTTCTTGTCGTGTCTAGCAGCATCGTATGGCGCAAATGTTCCCAACCTTAACGGAAGTATATTTTATTTGACGCTCTTCTCCCCTCCGCATAAAAAAAGTAAGACAGAGAACACGGAAAAGCGCCGAGAAAAAAAAGAGTGAAATTTACATGTTTTGAAATATCACGACCGACCGGTTGGTAGCGTGGTTGTTATTGGTTCCCACTCAGGCGTTGCTGGTTCGATCATCTACTAGTAAGTCCTCCATCACTGCAGAAGCCACATTTTTCTCAACTGAAATTTTGGATGCTTACTATGGATCATGGTCTGTACACGAATCTATAAAAAAATCTGTAAAAAGAAGATTTTGAAAAAAATATCATAGTTTTCATACTTGGGTTCGTTCGTTTTAGTACTTGGGGTCAACATTCTGAGATCACTTGTTTATACGTATAAGTTTGAGAGTACACACGAAGAAGCGCCGCAGGCGAAGTTTTTTTTATTTATTTAATTAAATGAAGACAATATTAGCGAAACTCAATCAAAATCTGAAGACAGAAAAATCACAAAAAGATATTGGTTCCACTGGGACTCGAACCCAGATACCTTAGCATTCATGGCCAACTGCTCTACCGATTGAGCTATGTAACCCATTTCCAATTCGGTCACTTTTAACTGTATCGTATTAAAAGTGACCGAATTAGAAATGGGTTCCATATCTCAATCGATAGAGCAGTTGGCCATGAATGCTAATGTATCTGGGTTCGAATCCCAGTGAAACCAATATCTTTTTCTGATTTTTCTGTCTTCAGATTTTGATTGAGTTTCGCTAATATTGTCTTCATTTAATTAAATATTATAATTTGAGTTTTTACTCATAAAGTTAAAAATAAAAAATAAAAAAATAAGTTCTTTTTACTTGTTTTGAAATATCACGACCAACCAGTTAGTAGCGTTTAACATAGTTGTTGAATCCCACTCGGGCGTTGCTCGTTCTTAAAAACTTACATTTATGTTTTCTCAAAAGAAATATATACGAAAAAAAAATGATTGTGACCGATGGTGCGCCAAGTGTGATGGGAGTGAGAGCACTTCGCGGGCCGCTAATTGCCGATCGCTGCAATACCCAGTACCCAGCCAGCCAACCAACTCACTGCTACACGCTTTTCGCTTTGAATGTAATAAGCGGTTAATTATTTTTAAGTGCCGTAATTAATAAACAGACGGCTACATATATTTGCTTTTTGGTGTAATGAGCGGAAGGGTCAGACATCAACATCAATGTTTTATGTGATATTAAGCGACCGACAGCAAATTATTTATGATATAATAATTAGCACGCATAAAGGACGATTTATTCATTTACTTACTAAGCTTAAGTGAAATTATACATTAATCTTATTCAGATCACATCTCGTGTTTTCTAGTACACAATCTTCTACAATATTATGTAGATAATTACATATTCAGTGCACACACATTTCTTTATTTGTAGTATACTAGTGAACCATCAAAAATCACGGATATCATAACTGTGGGATTTGTGAAGCTTAAAATATTTATAAAAAATACATATTTGCCTCAGGATCACTCATTGCCTCTCAAAAGACAATCAACAAATTACATTTTGAATGAAAACCGTTAATATTGAAAAATTACGTCTGAAAGCTATAAAAAAATCAAATAAAGAAATACAAAGTTGAAATATAGAATTGTAAATTATTGATCGGTTCCGATTTTGAAAATCAATCATATCCCAGTTCTAGATGTGATTGAACCGAAGTTAGACAGAGACACACAACCAAATTGTTTCAATGTTAGTCAAGTAAATTTAAACATCTTACCTTGCATTAAATGTGATAGTTATGATTTTTTGGTATGTTATACGCGACTGAGGCATAATGAAAAATAGAAGTTTTCGATCTCGGCGAACTCCGGATCTTTGTAAAAAATCCAAAAAAACTGGAAAATTATTCACCTTTTTTAATTTTTTGCCAAATTTTACCCCGCAGGCCTAATTTTTCAGCAAATAATGTTCAGTACTTTTTAAAATATACCAATTTTTTTATAATTTTAAATTTTTTTTAAATTCCTTTAACATAATGGTGTTTGAGATAAAGTTGTTCAAAATTACCAAATTTCTAATATTTAAAAAAATATATATTTTAAATTATTGAATATTTAGTTTACTTCTGAAAATGAGACATTTGAGTTGCAGTTGCAGTTTTTAAGATTTTTTACCGGAGCTCAGCCGAGATCAAAACTTTTTTTTTTTATGTTGTGTACAACAAACCAAAAAATCATAACTATCCCATTTGATGCAAGATAACCCCCCTTTTAAGTAATACATTTAATGTATTGTTTAGGGTTATGAAATGTTTTTCAACAGCAGACTAAAGAGTGGGCTTACAAGCAAAGCGTTTAATTGCACATCCAAAGAGTGGATAAAAAGGGGTTTCTGTTCGGGGTAGCAGGGTGGGGGCGGTGGGCGGCGGGCAGTAGGGCGGGCGGACACAACACGGCACAATTAGCGGACACTAGGGGGATTATAGCAGAGTATCATCACGCTTTGCGGATTACAAAGGGGAAGCTAGTGGTAAAATCTAGCCAAATTTAAAACGGCCGAAATGTTGTTTAACATAATTGTTAGCAAGACTTAAAATGCACTAACACGTCTTTTCCTGTAATTTAAAAGCACGATAATTTTTTTTTTTTTTTTACATTAGCTCCACACAGGAGGCCCTGAGGAAAATAATTCCCCGCAGTGCCTATTTCATCTTTGGGGATGCTGTGTGGAGGGTATTTTTAGGAAAGGAAGGTCATAAAGTTCTGGGAAGGAAAAGGGTATTAGAGGTGGGTCGAAATCTGGGGGTCAGTGTGTCCAGGAGTGACGGATGTATGAATCCATCCCTCCCACTGCGGTGCAAGATAATGTTTCGAGATACTGCAGCTGGAGAAGTCAAGGGACTCCCTCAACAATTTTCTCCCAATCCGGCCTGCCATGCAGCTGGTGGACAGACGCATCTGCCGCCAAGACCCGAAC
Organism: Limnephilus lunatus; assembly: GCA_917563855.2. NCBI lineage: Eukaryota > Metazoa > Arthropoda > Insecta > Trichoptera > Limnephilidae > Limnephilus > Limnephilus lunatus. The sequence goes on from OU830599.1 coordinate 7,000,793, forward strand.
AAACCTCACCCCATGAACCCGGGCACCTCTGCTAAGTCGCCAAACGTAGGGAACCACTTGGGGTGACTTATGGCAGAGGTGTGAAGAAATAGTTTAACAACCGACTTGAAATCATACAAAAAGCTGTATCTATTAATTTCACCGTTCGACAGATTTCGCTGCTTCAGCACTGATATTTTCTTCTTTATAGTTAAAATCCTTCCCCATTGTATTTTCCATTTGAATTCCGATACTAAATTAAAAGTAACAAGATACTTAGCATTCCGTCCATTTTATGCGTGTTTGGATTATTTATTAGCCATACCGCTGTCTGTTTCAAAGAAGAAAATTTTATATGCGCCGTAAGTTATTAGGAGAATAAATAGCAGAACTAAGTACAGCAGACCATAAATCGGTACAAAGAGGCATAACTTATGCACACATAGTAGTAAGACTTAACCAGACAGCCGCATTTATAAAAAAATAACTTACCACAAGACAAAAGAAAGGTGAAAATCGTTAAATGTTTATTCAGTGGAATTACAGCGATGAGAGGAATAAACAATACAATGAACAAGATATAAAATGTAGTGTTTCTACCGCAACGAATTGCAATTTATTCGCAACGCGGCGCTGCATCCAACATCCAGACCACGTCAGGATAAAAAGTGGGGAAGCAGTCCCTATTGCCCGCTGCCTCGCTCGGCTCTCTGCTAACGAATTTACAAAACACCGGCCAGAGAAACAAACAGTACGGTCCGCTGGTGGAAACAGCCACTGATTCATGGGAAAGCCAGCGCAAAGCGGATCATTTCACGGTATGAGCAAATAAGCTTTAAAACAGTCTGCATAATGGTATAACATTACTAAAAGAGCCATCACTATCTTAATTAAGATTTATGCTAATGTATAGCAAAAGAATCAAAGATACAATCGTATTATATTGTATTCTCCGCAGGTGATGCATATACCTACACACGAGTGGTAAAAGGGGATCTTCACACAGGAGGCCCTGAGGAAAACAATTTCCCTCAAGGCCTAAATCATCTTTAGGGTCCTGTGCGGAGGGTATTTTTACAATAACAAAAAAAATACTATAACAAACAACTTGTTTAATATTAAGCACATACATTTTGTATTATTTTAGAATAGTTTTAAGATGAAGCCATACTAAATAATGCAAAATCATACAAAATCATATGTTTTTGTTTTGAAAATTTGATCGCTTAGAAGTATTATAGATGCTTCAATTAAATACTACGTGTAGAACATATGTTGGCCCTTCAAAATATCGGTCATTTTTTAAATAAGTCCTTTAATAAGTCTAGAAAAAAATAAAGTGTTAGGTCTATAAAAAATACTTTTAAGTGGAAACTCTCCTAGTTATAAACCCCTTTTCGGATATGGTTTTATTGTATAATGTGGCAATTACAGTCCTTTACAATATAAAGATGTAATTTTTTTTTCTCAAATACCTTTTCCAACCTTTCCAAAAGCTTTTTCTCAAGTATTTTTAAACTCCTCCTATAAAGAGGCGTGAATTCCGAATTCGATTTTTTTCCTGGACTATTGGATCGCCTTAAGCCTGAAAATTTACGATTGAAAATATTGTTTGAAACGTTTTGTAATGATGACCCGCTAACCTAAGACATAAAATAATTAATCTACTTGCAAAATCTATACATACTGGCAAAAGCTATACTAATTTGGCATTAATCTTCTTATAAATGTAAAACCAACAGTGATGAGGGTAGAAAAGGTAAAATGATGCAATGTCCAGTATTTTAAATATAATGTCCTCCACGTACAAAGCCGTATCTTCCCCAAGCATAAACTTTCTAATAAAGTGTGTTTATCGGAAGTGACCTGCAGGTAAGTATGTTTCTGTATCTATTTGTAAATAATAAAATTATATAGAGCCTGAGAATTCATAATAAATTGTAAAGCGCCCTTGAGGTGATTTTTCACAAAAACGGTGCTCTACATATTTTCCAATTATTATTATTATTAAAGTCTCGACTGAATATGTTTATAGTTATAGCTTTGTTTCACGGCTTTACTTTCATAGGATCGAACACGCAATCTGAGTGCGTCACCTAAACACCTTATCACTCGTACTATAATTTCACTCTCACATTTTGGTGCAAAAACTAATGGCACAATGATGCTTGCTAATTTCTCATAAATAATTATTAATATAAGAATTAATAATTATAAGAAAACAAAAAGTGAAACGTCAACAATTCGGCCCCGAGAAATTGAAAATAATAATACTATTGTAAACGAAAAACGGGGTAATGTTCGCTTCTGTGACGATGGACGATAAAGCGGAGAGAATGAACACTGAACATTTCAGAGTTGAAATAGTAAGTGCCCGCAGCGGAACAAAGGCCGCATTGTGAGGGGGGAAATGGTATGATTTTTATAAACACTGGGAATAAAAATATATACTACGGATAAAGGTTTATTCGGTGGAGATCGGGCTTTACGAGTACCTACGACGATTTATCTCGATTAGAATTACGCGAATAATACGAACGGAATTTCGATGGGGAAATTTATTTCGGATAGGTGGACGGGTTTGCTTGTGTGACTTGGGTTAGGAGGAAGGAGAATTATAGAGTAGACAAAAAAGGGATAGATTTCTCCCTTTATATAGATTGAAATTTACCATCGAAAATTTTAAACAGAAAAATCAGAAAAAGATACGGACACATCTAGGAATTGAACCTAGATCTTTAGCCTCGCCGGGACACTGCTCTAACCACAACGCTAATTCGACTCTATTCCCTTCGGTCATATTTAACGCTAGGTACCATAATTCGACTAAGAATTACCAACATGTCCAACATTATCTAAGATGACACTATTACATATAAACTAAATGCAATGCAACTAAAGCAATCTAAATAGCGTCTTGGACAAATATATCCATTTTTATTTTAATGTGCGACATCTATTGACTTTTTTGCAGTCTTTAAATCTAGGAAGATTTTTTTTTGGAATAACTTAACATTTACTCATAGAAGAGAATATTAGAAATAAATAAAAAATAAAAATATTTGAGAATAAAATTTGAACCAGAAAAAGGGTTCCATGCCAACTCAAAATGAAACCAACTCAGAAATGTCTTTAAAAGCTATGAAAAAATAATTTTAAAATAGCCGGAAACCCTAACCTAACTTAACCAATTTTTTATATTTTTTAATCATCACTCTTAATGACCTTTCTGAGGTGCTTCTGAGTTGGTTTCATTCGGAGTTATCCGGTCACCAGAAAAAGGTACGGTCGCATCTAGGAATTGAACCTAGGACCTTAGCATTGCCGGGGGCTCTTGATTAAAAGCTCAAAGATTAAAGATTACAATTAGAAGTTTTACTCATTAAAATTTTCCAAAAAAAAAAATATATATATTAAAGTTGCGAAACAGTTAAACTTCCACGGGACACCAAAATGTTTGCGTCGCTTTCGCTTTTTGAGGGTTGTTTTAAGCCGGCGCCCATTACCCCGGGGGTTAATCTGTCAGATGAAAGGGATCATCACCCACGGGGATGATTAATGGCGATATTATGGAAAAACCCGCACAACTGGTAACAAGATTAACATTAATTGATTTGTTGACCCGTGCGCGGTGCTCTTCTAAACCTTTAAACACCTCGCGTAATTTAAAAAAAAACTCTTTTGGTGTATATATAATTCGTGGATTAAATCATTATAATGTTTATATCAGTGAAAATTTAAACGCAGTGAAAATGTAACAGCAGAAAAAATAATCGATATCATTTCATTTTATCCATCTTACCTAACTCAAACTGCAAAGCGTTTTAACACGTTCAATATTTATTGCGATCCGTAAATATTTATCAAATATCGTGATATTTATTGAATTTTTAGGTTAACATATTGACGGATCACAATATGGATCACATATATCTAGATTTCTGAAATGAAGAGCAAGGTTTTTAATCCCCCGGCGATTGCTGACTTGAGCTGGAAACTTGACTGGATGTTTACAGATTATTTTAACTGAGGTTTACCTCAGAGGCTTTCTCACCTTTAAAGATACATACCGTGATGACGTTATTTCTAAAGAGGGGAAGGAAGGATGCACAGCCGTGCTGTTGATCACAAGGACGATTATTAAAAACGTCCCGTTCTCTCGTGACCCGTCTGAAAATGTTGGGTATGCGGTTTGTACGCGTGTTCTTCGGATTGAAATGCCGGTAGTACAATATCAGCGCTCCCACCTTACCGATTAATTTACTTAATATATATAAATGTAAGAAATACAATGTTTGATGGGGCTAATATAAACGGTTTTACAACTGGCGTAAGCAATATTGATATTTAAAGATAAGGGAAGCGCCGTTATAGAGGTCCATTTCGAACCACCCCAAAACATATTAGCGAATAACGCCGGAGGGAAATTAAAAGCGGGGGAGAGATTCATTAAACCGAGCCGACGAGTGTTAGAGGGAGGCAGGATTAAAACAAGCATTAAAATACAGCGACCGAGAAGCCAGGCAAGTTGGTTCACACACAAATAGGAGTTATTTACTCTCCGCAAGGTCAATCTCACAATGAAAGGCCTAATTGATTCGGCTCTAATTATGCAGATGGATGCACTTTGGTGCATTCGGCGGTAATTCGGTCGGGTTCATCTAATGCAGACTGACAGTGACTGGTGAGCGTAGGGTGACGGAGACCTAATTCAGACTGTACCTGCGATTTGTGATGGATTATAAATGGTCAGAGGATAGGAGCGGTAGTGGCTTTGGTTTGGGTTCATTGTGAATTAATTATGAAAAATAAAACTTTTGCTATTCATTTGACTTCAAGCTTTCTCAAATTTGTAGAGACATATTCGCAGTAGCTCCGAGCGATGTTCTTCAGTTCGGTGTACAGTGTACACGTACATAAAATAAAAGGTTTAGAAATCATAAAATCCACAAAAATATTCCTAAATAAAAACAGAGTGTGCAATTCACACGCGGTAGAAGTAAAATCTTCAGAAAACTAAAGTAGACAAGAATGGTTACGAAGCACCTAACAAAGAGGAGACCGATAGGCTACGAAGCACCACACAAAGAGGAGACCGATTATACTATCTCACTTTCTCGCAGGCCAAATCATATAGATGTATGTGTTTGTCTATTTTTAGTGTCGCTATTTATCGTTTCATTGAGTTTCAAATCACAACAGTGCAAGTTTTAACTTCAAAAATACATAAAGTTTAGTTGCTCTAATTCAGAACACAAAGGCAATAGGTACAAAAATCCTATTAAATGATTAAAATTCGTGAAAGTTGAAATATTACTACCAACGTAATATCACATTTCAAAAGGATTAAAAATACCCCGTAGAACAATCATATTATTTTTCTTTAACTTTTCGATGACAGACAAAATATATTCCAAATGACGGGGGACATTACATAAAATTTTCACAATTTATTGATAAAAAGCCGGCAACACGCAAAAAAGAAAAGAAAAGCGGCAAGAAAAAACGTAAATAAAAAAATTCTTTTGACAGTATCGACAAAGTTGAATTTCCCAAAGGACATTAACTTTCGATTGAGCTTTTCCATTAGCGATGGGGGAGACTCGGGGAAAAGATGCTCCGGGTTATTTGGGAGTCTGCGCTATTCACCCGCCCCGCGCTACCTATTCCCGACCAACCCCCGCCACCCTTTAGGGTACAGTCCTAGTGATGGTTCATGGAGGATGAATAGATAATAACTGTCGGAGTTTATAATGTAATTAGCCCCCTTGTAATCTGGGGAGATCGCCCGGATACCCGCCATTGTGGTATTATGGAATCAACTCATGGAGAGAGCATGACTTCTGGGACATGTGGAGCAACGCACAATAATACTTGAGAAAACTGGTAATGCGCGTTTACATCCCGCCACAAAATATCCCCGACAAAATATCCTACGGACAAAACATCTTCTAAAACCTAACCTAACTTTACACGATGTCTGCAATATTTTTGTCTTATTTTTTAACAATAATTTATTGTCTTTATAGGACGTCTGTATTATTTTTGTCCCATTTTAATATTTTTGATTAATATAATTTATTGTGTTTATAAGATGTCTGTTATACCGGACGGGTCAGCGAGGAAGAGGACGATTTCTATTCCAGACGTCTTCTTCCTCTTACTTAGATTTTATCAATTATGTATGTAATCGAAGACGAGGATGAGTTCCTTCAGAGGCCGTCCTCATCTTCTAAAAAACTTTACAAAGGACTATCCGGCGCCCTATCTTACAGTATGTGTAAGAAGACGAGGACGTCTCTTACATCTGTATTATTTTTGTCCCATTTTTTTGTTAAGTTTTAGTAGATATTTTATTGGGGGATGTTTTGTCCGTAGGATATTTTGTCGGGAATGAAAAATAAACAAAAAACTAAACACTTCACGAAATACTAGTATCAAGTGTGCTTTAGAAACAGAGAGTAAATTATAATAAAGGAAGTGGACGCACGAGGCATGCGAATTGCGAATATCGCCTAAGCAAATAACGGCCGCCCATCGAAGTTGATAAGTTAATAGTTTACGAGATTGTTAATGCCGTTAATAAAAAAAAGCCGTATAACCGGCAAACGCCGAGATAATTGTGGCACATTTGTGTAAGAAATTTTAATATTTCCCGAGCCGTTAACGTTTTACGAGCGGCTGTAATTTATTTTTACGTCCGACTTACCCCGAATGCTTGTTATTATATTTTACGGCTCTAGAAGAAGCTAGATACGCGTAAACTGAATTATTCATGGGGATCCTTCACAAATCCTGGGAATTAATTTCATTTTTCAATATCTTCTTTGACAGCGTCTAGACTTTAAACAACAATTTGGAGAAATTGTAGATTTTTTTAAAAACCTTTTTCCGAAAAACAAAACCTACTTCGTATTATAAGAAAAGCTACACTATTTTAAAATTGATTAAAAACATTGTTTATGACGAAAATAAGCTAACATTATTATAATAACAATTTTACAAATTCTTTTCAGAACACTGTGACGACATTTATAACTCTCACAGATCAGGCCTATTTTGTCAAAAGATCAAAATATTTCCGCTTGGCAAAAACTCCAAAAAAATTGAATATTTCTGAACGTTTCCGAAAACTAAAAACTGTTTTTGAAATGTGATGATATACGATTTCAAATTTTATTTTAAATAAAAAAAATATTAAATTTTTCAATGGAATCATAAAAAAGTTTTAAAAATGGCTCACCTTAAGTTTTTTCTAACTAAATAAAATTATTGATAACGAAAAAAAATAAACACGTATTTTTTTAAGCACATGCATTATAAACTTTATCGTCAACTCACTTTTTTCTAGTTTCTTGTAAAAATAATTAATAAAAAAAAATAGCTTTTTTTTTTCATATTACGGTCGGATACTTTGGTTTCATAAAGGTGTACATTTTAATAATTTGTTAACTTTTAAATTTGAATACAAAGCGTGGTGTTTTCTCTTTCTAACACCGTTTAGATTTAGATCATCTATGGCTCTATGGTAATAGTTCTTCTTCTTTCGTATGGTAAAAGTAATAAGGGAGATAACGTATTCTATGAGACCCGAAAGGCATGTTCCGAAAATCTAACAAATTAACCAGAAGGGTTAAATGTGCAAAAAAAAAATCCAACATAAAATTCTTTATCCACGCAAAAACTTTGTTTCATATTTTTATCGCCTCCATCCGTTGGCCGCGATTTACAAGTCAATCCATCACCGTCACTCGGTCACAATATTTGACCACACACTACAACATTATTGATATAATAACAATAATCTGTCGCCGCACTCCGCAGCCGATCGCTTTACAATGTCGTTGCGGTGCGGAGCGGGGTGGGGTGCGGTGTTGACGGTTTTTCAATCATAAAACGTGGGGAGATGCAGCGTGAAATGCGCGGAACGTATCGATTAGGATTGAAGTCGGGACGAGGGACCACCGAGACATCGAGACATCAGGACGGATGGACCAAAGATTCAATTTGCGTTTTTTTTAACACATTTGGAAAAACACTTTGTGGGTATACATAATTATAATAATTACAATAAAATAACTTTGTTTGAATACCACTTTGTAGCGATATAGTTAAAGAAAATTCACAACTATTTTCCGGTAATCACAATTAGTCTTTATTTGGAGTAGGTACAATCAATTTGCAAGTATGACACAGTTCAATAATAGTAAAACTTTAAAATTTTAACATTGATTTTATGTGTACTTAATAAATAATACAAAGAAAACTAATTGTTCCCTCAACTGCTCGTTTAAAAAAATGTTTACGAGTATTTACTTTGGGTTAGTTGAACGTATGTTAGACCTGCCAGAGATTTTTCCTTGAAGATGCGTGGGTAGAACCGGAAGGCAACTTAACTTTTTCGAGGTGCCACATGTATCAGTCAACCCAGCTGTGACATCTGAGTGGTGGGGTGAAGATTCTAACCAATATTATCAGTCGCCCCTTTTTAGTAAAGGACGAAGCTATGTGGGAAGGAGAAGACATTCAAGATTGAATTACTCTCAATATATGCTCGAAATAATAAGATGATTTTGTTACAACTTTATTAATTGCACATTTTTAACCAACGGTTTCGGTTCAACCTGAACCTTTATCAGGGATGTATAAAACATATTAAGTAAATTACAGAGCATTTAAAGGTAAAAAATAAATTATAAAGTATTAATATTATAAAGTATAACTTGAAAAAAGTGTTTTTTACAAGAATAGTTTAATTAGCGTCACCTATGAAAGAGCAAATTATGAATTAATTTAACTACACCCTTAAGTGAGAAATAAGTAGGTTGAAAAACCTAATATGAAGAAATATATTAACACGGGCATCAGTCTAGCATGGTGGTCGAAAAATCCACTAATGTAACCCTATTTTTGTATTTAATGAATAAAGAAAAATTTAAAAAAATTTAAATAAAATAAACTCCCCACAGTTTATTTAATTGTAAATTTTCGTTATAATTTTTTACCGATTCAATTCAAGAGACGATATAGTGATTATCTTAATTCAGTAGGGCCGAGGTAAAAGGTAAGTAGACAAGAATAGTTCATTGTGACGAAAAGGGTACCCTGCTCCCTGGCGGTGGCAAGGAGAAGGGCAGGGGGAGGGTTCAGTAACAGTTTATCGCAGACGGTTAAGTTATAAAAGGCGATTAATGTAAAATAACAGCATTAACGAGGTCGCACTAAAACTTGGCACTTTATTACCGCCGTAAGTCTGCTACGGCTCCAACGCCAATTTAAGTCTAGCATAAAATGGTTAAAGCAAGTGTTAGCAATAATGGCTATGGCAGTTTACTTCGCTTTTACAGCAGTTGCAATGGGGGGATTTGTTCTCATCAATATATTATATGTTAAGTCATTACTAACAGTTATATAAACTATCAGAACCTGCCTTGGATATGCAACAACATTCTTACAGAAATGCAGCGATGAAGTCATTTTGTTGAGTCAGTGAAGTAAATACCATATTATACTTGTATGTAAAAAGTATGGCCTAAAAAATTAAATGTATTTAACTGACAGGTACAGAAATGGACATATATTTGTACAGTGTTGGAGGACTAGCATAGAATTGAATCCGCGACGACTAGGTGGGAATCTGATCCTTTGATCGAACCACCTACCTACTCACCGATGATTAAAAAAAATTATAGCTGTGAATACGGTTAACACAGAGTGGTTTACTGGGAACATGGTTGGAGAGAATAACACACAAAGGGTCAAGATAAATGCAGGTAGTTTAGGCATAGTGAAACTATATAATAATAGATGGATATTGTCAATAAAAAGCCTCGATTTCTGTTTTTTTTTAAATTAGCTCCACACAGGGGGCCCTGGGGAAAATAATTCCCTTCGGGGCCCATGTCGTCTTTTGGGGATGCTTTGTGAAGGGTCTTTTAAGGAAAGAAAGGAGATGAAGTTCTGGGAAGGAAAAAGGTAAGAAGGGTTGGTAGGAATCTGGGAGTCAGTGTCTCTAGGAGTGACGGACGTATGAATCCATCCCTTCCACCGGAGGGAGATGTCAAAATTTCTCCCTCAACCAGTCTCTCCCGATCCGGCCCGCCACGCAAGTGGTAAGGAGATGCATCCACCGCCAAGACCTTACAAAGCCTCACCCCATGAACTCGGGTACTCCTGTTAAGTCACCAAACGTAGCGAACCACTTGGGGCGACCTATGGCTGAGGTGTTGGTTGTATAGCTCCAGGGGCGGCAGTACTCATACCGCCTCCCACGAGATATGCGTTCGGAATAAATGTTTTGATATGTTGGAATATTGAAGTTAAAAAGGCAATTCTTTGCTTTCATTTATTATAATGTTCATCCAGTGAGGCAGTGAGCGTATGTCACGTTTGATACGGGACGTGTGGCGGGGGGGGAGGGGTGGGGAGGGGAAAGGGAGTGGGGCGAGCGCGCCATTAAAACTTCGATAAAAGCTGTTGCGGTTGTAAAAACGGCCAATACCCGCGCGATTGTATTATGGGCCAACGACGCCATTAAAGGCATATTTCAGCCCGGCGACATTGGCGTTTATGGGAAGGATGAAAAAACACACGAGCTGATGTTCATAATACAGGAAAAATCAGTGTAATTTTTGTTTGACACCGCGGTAGGTAAGAGAATTTTAGGTATTTCGACGTTGCGTTAGTCAGATTTTGAGAAAATTTTTATATTAATAGTTAAGGCTAAGCATAACCTGAAATAACCTTAACCCCTCAAAAATTTCCGCTTTACAATAAAATCCAAATGAATGGAATATTTCTGAACGCATTCGAAAACTAAAAACTGCGTTTAGAAAGGTGGTGAAATACGCTATCAAATTTTATATACCTCAACAAACATATTTATTTTTGATTCAAATTAATAAACGTATTAATAATTAGTATTAATAAAACCCTGAAGAAGTGAGCGTTACTCATGAAACATGTTGGTTTTTGTAAACAATAAAAGTGGTAAAAACTAAGTATTTTATTCATTTGAATTAAAATGGTGCCACAAAATAAGTTTGCTTGTGTTAGAAGAAGCTTAATTTTTTAAATTAAAAAAATTTGCATGCAAACATAAAAAAAAGTTTTAAAAATGGCTCACCTTACGTTTTTTCTTACTAAAATTACTAATAACGAAAAAAAATAAAAACACACAAATGTCTTATAAACATTATTGTCACCTCACTTTTTTGTTTTTCATGTAAAAAAAAAAATATTCCTAAAGTTTCATACAAATTTTTTTCAAACTGCGGTCGGCAACTTTGGATTCATGATGGTGTAAATTTTACTACTTTTGTGATTTATTTCTAGATTTGAGTATAAAGCATGATGTTTCTCTTTCATCGTATATATCATATTTCTCACTTTGATAGTAAGTGAGACACAACGATTTCTATGATTTTATTGCAAAGCTGAATTATTTTGACCCTCTGACAAAATAAGGCCGAGCTTGAAGGGTTTATGCCACATGGGAAAAGCTAGCAGAAAGTGACGCAAAATCATGAGGTCCTTTTCAGTTGTATAAGCTGAGTTTATGGTCATAAAATTCCAGCGGTGGGCGAACACCTGTAAGGGACCCGAGCAAACATTAAAACGGGAATTAATTAATCAACAGACTGTGTAGTTTTGAAATGATAGCTGTTACGACAGTCAGCAAAGCCGTCCGGTCAGCGCAATTAATACGTCTTGGAAAGCGATTTCGAGAAAGGCGCATGTCATAATATGAGAGCTACACGGACCGAAAACCTAGAGATGTCAATCAAAAACATCAAACACAGCATGTTGTGTTGAATTTTCATCAGCTATCAGCATTCCAATTAGACGATTCAACTTTAAGGGATAACATATCTAAAAACAAAAAGACTGGCAACTTTAGAGGAATAAAATTAATTAAATTGGAAAATCGACAATGATCATGCTCATTTATGCCTGTTTTTATTCATACCATAACTTAACCAAACGTATTCCCCAATTTCCCCTCTGGATTTTGACACTACGCAAATGTTTTTTAATGTAATATAGATATCGATCACTAGCGTGTCGGTACGTTTGCTTTTTTTGATAAATTGCTTCTTACAGGAGTTAGTACCCTCCAAAAATCGTTAAAATTGCCTAGTTTGAACGCCAACAACACGCGTTCAGTATACAGTAGACATGTACTTTCTTCTGATACAGTTAGTGAAAAAATCAAATTAGTCCAGTTTTGAAGGAGAAAAATGGGGAATTCAAAAACTCTATTTTAATTATTTAATTTTGGAATTATCAGCATGAGGTGCAGTTGTCCCTTTCTGTCAGTATTCTGGGGAATAAAAACGACAGTGTCGACAAAGTTTGGTAAAATACCAATTATTCAAATTTTTCGGCGACAAAATTTCCTCTTAAGTGAATATCTGAGTTTTAACCTCGATCAGATTACTTAGTAGAAGCCATAAAAATGATTACTAACGTGCTTGGTCCTTAAAATGGAAGTTAATTGAACACTAATTTTATGCCTGTTTTTTGTGAATACTGTACTGACTGCATCTTAAGTGAATATCTGAGTTTTAAACTCAATCAGATTACTTAGTAGCAGTTACAAAAATGATTACCAACGTGCTTCGCCCTTGAAATGGAAGGTAATTGAACACTTACCGATAAGTTACGGTTAAATTTCTCAATCACGACGGTAGGGTGAAATGTGGAACGGATTGAAGAGCTTACCTGAAAGAATGAAGAAAAAACAACATTAACATTTTGTAAAATACAATCAACTTCAAAGATAAAAGACTCAATTTCACAGTGAATTATATTATGAATGTAAAATTCATTGGTGCAATAAACTTAAATGCGCCATGAACAATAATGCAAATGGATTTTTTTATTGGAGGAAACACGGCCAATAGACATGATAATTTGTAACATCGTTAAAATTAACTGAATTCAGCACATAATAAACTACGTTTTAATCGGTTAATCTGCCGGGCGATACATCAGCCACGAAAGCGAAAGCAACACACGGACTGTTAAATAAATAGTTAATACCGTGTTAATATGATTTCATAAAACCGGATTGGGAATAATGAACGGACCTCCGATCGGCCCCAATGGCCATAACGGCTAACAGCGATCGTTATGGGCGGCCAATCTCCATCTCGATACTGAAAATATCAAATTGGCGCTAACAGGGGTCCAAAATCATTAAAGTATGGCAAGCCATATTATAGAAAGTACCCCCACACGTAAAATACAAAGTTGAAAATATAGACGAATATAAAAATAACTAACATAATAAATTAATACGTAGATACTAAAAGTAAAAAAGGGTGTAGAAAAGATTCCAAGTAGACGAAATCTGACGCACTAAATCATAGTCAAATCATTGGAAAAATGGTAGTACCTTCTTAAACATCTTTATATATGACCAATATTTATTATTTAGCAGTTAAAACCCACTCCGCAGTTCCTGCGGGCGGCTCTTTTGGTTTGGCTTCGCCCAGTTTAAGTATTGGTGACCATTTTATAAATCCGATAGGAACTGGTTCCAAAAATAGCCGGTTCCCCGGAAAAAAAACTCAAGTTATCCAATGACAGCTAGTCACCGGGACAAAGAAATGCGACAGGAAATGATGTCATAGATAATATATAGACGCGTGGTATGAATCACAACGTGGACTTATTATTCACAACTGCCAGTTACAATAATAATCATATTATCATCCATCATCCATCATCCATCATCCATCATCCATCTCGCCATACCCGGAGAGATTCACGAAAATACAAATCCAATAATACTTACGCCTGCCAGCCGACGTTCCTCGTGCTAGCTGTTAACGTAAGTGGTGCCATCTTTTGGCATTATTGGCGTACGAAGATGGTTTTTCATATGGCGCGGGGTCAGAGATGTATTCAAAATCGGGTTCTAAAATTTCAACCGTACAATCGCTAGCGTAATAATATTAACGTCAGATATTTCAAAAGGTGACTCGTAAAATCGGAATAATGACAAAAAGGGCAAGAAAAATAATAGGTTATGTTAGGTATTTTTTTCACTTTTCTTCGAAGTTCCGTTCTGTCACTGTTCGGTGTTGACATTGAACCATTTCAAAGATTACAGACAACGTATTCTACTTTTATGTGTGATCTTATCTTAAGATTTTCTCTTCTTTTCTTTTCCATTTATTTGTAATCATAATCATCCACATTTGTATAACCTTGTTCCTTGTTTCTTTAATTATTTTCTATTGTTGTTTGCTCACTCAACCTGGCTTTTATTTATTTTTAGTCTATGTTGTATGTGAAACTTATATTTTTAATACCCATTTTCCAAGTAAAACTGTAACACACCCATGAATTCCTCACACCCATGAATTTTCCTCCTGTCCTAAAATGAGTTCTGTAACTCATCGGGATTGCTCTAGCAAGTAATAAAAACAATAAATAAATTTTAAAAATATTTGGGGTTGTCGATTTCTGGGCTTCAGGCTATATCCCACAGGGCACAATCCAACACTGTTTATCGTAGGAACTTGTAAACGGTGAAAACAATACGAAACTGCGGAAACAACAGGAGTTCAGACTTCGAGTTGGGCTGAATTGTTTTCAATATAGTTATGTATGTAATTAGGGAGTTCATAAATACCTAATGCGGTGGAACATGAAAGTAACCTATGAATAATAGTAGTGATTGAACTTTCTAATGTCAGAATTTAAAGAAAAAGGGAAGGAAGCTGGAGCGCGATTCTGGTTCTATTTAACGACAGTAATCCTTTCCTTACCTTCAACTTAACGATTTTTTTGAAAATTGCGATTCACGTTCTCCCAATGACAGCTAAATCCTCTCCTTTGAACTTCGCGAAGGAAAGGATCTAAAGGAGACCGTGTGGGCTGTCATTAGCGAGGTAGTGACTGACATTAAAGTATGACATTGTCGATATTTGCGTGTTTTAACAAAATAAAACTTAATATTATCGTAAGTTTTGAATGTAAACATGATTAGTGAACTATTCTTCACATAAGAATGCTATTAAATGTACCGAATTACCGTAATTGCGATGTTTTAACGAGTCAGAACTCGGGCCTATTTTTCGGAAGGTCAAAATGTTTCTGCTTCGCATTAAATTCCAAATTAATGAAATATTTGTGAACTTATCCGAAAACTAAACACTTTGTTCGAAAGGTGATGAAATACGCTTTCAAAGTTTATTATTAGAAGTAACCATGTAATTTTCTAAATAAAAAAATCTTGAATGCAACATGAAAATGTTTCACCTTACGTTTTTTCCCACTAAAATTACTGGCTATGAAAAAAAAAATAAAAACACACATATTTGATTAGACGAATGTATTATAAAGGTTATCACCACCTCATTTTTTTCTCGTTTCATGTAAAATAATTTTTTAAAAATTCACAAAGTTTCTTGTTTTTTTTTTCAAATTGCCACCAGCAACTTTGGTTTCATATAGGTGTACATTTGAACTATTTTGTGGTTAACTTTTAGATTTAAATAAAAAGTGAAGTATTTTCTCTTTCCATATTCTTCCTTTCGTATTTCTAACCATGATGGTAAGGGAGACAACGGAGAGGGAGTCCTGTGTGAGTTGTTCCGAAAACCAAATAAATTAGCCTGAGGGGTTTTAAAGTACATAACTTGCAAAATGTTTGATTAGAGTGATAATAATAGTGATAATAACAATAAACTACATGTTTAAAGTATGTGTGATATATCTGGCTGAAGGAGATAGGAAAACATGGTTCATAGGTAAAAATAAAATATGGCATGAAGGGAAACATTATTTTATTAAAAATACTCAAATTGCAAAACACATAAGGGTAATAAATCAAATAATTACTTATAACTTTATTTTGTTTAAGGTTTACCTACATAAACTTGGGCCTTTCTTATGTTTACTAGTAACTTTGTCCTTCCCGGAACTTCAACCCGTTGTGAAAATACAAAAAAAATGTGGAAACCTTAACTTTAATACTATAATAATAATATTCTTATTAATAAATTCTCTAATTAAAACCCAAAAAGATGTCTTGAAAATTATATTGAAAGGCCTTAAAAAAACTAGCACTGAAGAAATTTTCAATATCTTAACGTCGCGTCGTGTCGATTAAACAATTCTGCTGTGAAACAATACTACTTTTAAACCCCACTTCCATTTAACAATCAACATCAACATTATAACTCAAAACTAAAAAAAAGCTGGATTCAAAAAATACAATTCAATTTAATTTATTCATTTTAAAAATATTACAAAATTACAATTTCAAAGCATTTTTAAAAGAGAAAATATCTACAGATTTTAAGATAAACAAATTTAGACTAACAGCAACAAAGTTTGTCGTTTGAATTTTGCTTCATTGATGTTAAACATATCGATATTAAAACAGCTCTCCCGACTGGCATAACCATTGGTAAGATAGTTCTGCACGCGGGGATATAAAACAGTCTATGCTGTCGGTGACAGAGAAAACCATCGGGAACATAGAAACTAATGCTCTCCATGATAGCCGAGTTTTCGAACCGTACACGAATCAGTCTGAAGAAATGTGTTATAATGAGCACATATCTTCTGACCTGTAGATGGTTAATACCGAGCATGCCCAAGAGAAAGTCAGTAGGGTAGAGCCAATGGTAGTAGCCATACTCCCTCAGGTAGACAAATCTCAGAAATTTCTTCTGAACCTTCACCAACATGAGGGAATACTTGACTTGGTGTGGGTTCTAAACCACCGACCCACTCTCAAGTGTACTCCTTCCTATACAAATACTCGACCTCGCTAAAAAAATACCACATCATATACTTATAGTTCTTTCAGTAACTTCATATTATTTATATAATTAAATATTAAAATGCAAATGAAATCCCCAGAACAGGAGATCCCAGTGAGGATATCATCGCCTCAGTCACCAGCATTTCTTCACTACTCTAGAGCAGTCATCAGCGACAGTAGGTACTATACAGCGACCACGCCACTTCCATCAGTTTCGAAAGAAATCTCTGAAAAAGAAATAAAAGTATCAAATTGTATCATATGAAATTTAACTAACTAACCATCACGCCTTTTCGCCACAGGGGTAGGCAGAGAGGAAGGACTGCCAAACAACTCGGTCTTGGCACACACTCCTTGCCTCGTTTACATTCGTACATGCTCTTCCATTATTCTGACTCTTGACATGGCCCAACTCAAGTATCTGATTCACTTGGTCGTGCCATGTCATTCTTGGGCGTCTTCGACTTCTACTACCATTCACAGGTGACATACGCTTTAATATGCAGCATTTAAGGTTAAACGAAACCTATGCTATAATCTACGCATTCACAGATAGCGCCAATTTATTTATTTTTGGTAAAAACCCTTTTTTTGCAAGTTATGCTTTAAAATATTAAGGTAAATTAATTGTTTGAGCCTGTATGTATTCCGTATGAATATGAATAGTTTATTCTATAAACAAACTCAAATCTTTCCATAAAGGCTAACAAATACAATATTGGATTGAGTCACCTATACAAAATTGGACTTGTAAGCCTTTCTCGGAAAATAGTTTATGGACAAAACTATGTATTCATATTCATATTGAATACGAGCGAGCGCAAACAATTCATTTATCTTAATATTTTAAAGCATAACTTGCAATAAGTGTTTTAACCTAAAATAATCAAATTGGCGCCATCTGTAAATGCGTAGATTATAACGTAGGTTCCGTTAAACCTTCATCAAAAACAATTCAACACACATGATCAATATCAGTTGACACAATATACCATAAAAAATATTAAATACATACTTCATCAATGGGAAAGGTCTTTCAGCACATTTGAGCCTTTCGACCGCCTCTCTTCATGAAAGGTTTACCCTAGTTGACGTCCAGATAATTATCCTCGTGCTGCAAGTTTGCGGGACGTCAACATCAATCATCAGCTGCAGCGAATCCTACTGCCACCGCATTAGTGTCTGTAAAAGAAATAATCATCATATTGTATCATGCAGCATTATGTTTAAAATAACACATATTACTTGTTGCTAACAAATAAATTTCTGTATCTCAAAATCAGGTAATTTGACAGTGCATATTCTGTCTGCTGAAGGTGACATACGCTGTGCTGCATTCCAAAAACAGTTCATCACATTTTATCAATATTAGTTGTGTACATATGAAACACAATATAGCACCATACAAATATAAAAATACATACGTCATTGGGAACGTCTTCCTGCATATTTGATTCCTTCAACCGTCTTTGTTCTCCATTTCGTGATACACATTCCATAAACATTTGATGATCAAAACGCTGAAAAATAATTTTACGCCAATTAACGTCACATTATACATATATTTTTCTTATGTTTCTTAAAACTACAATACGGTAAAAATAATATTATTCTGTAAAATATTAAATGAACTGTCTCGATTTTTACATGAAAAACGTAACCTCAAATCACAGACATAATCTTGTCGATAATTCGGTTCGAGCCAAATATGAGTATATTTATATGCTTTTAGATACATACATTATAGCATTTACTTACCTCATTATTGCTTTGTACAGCAAAATATCGTTTAAATAACCGAACCTACATGATTGTATTGAAATCGTGACATCCATTGGCCATCTTGGCTCGGCGACATCTGTCACTTTTAGAAGTAGTGAATGAATAAAAAGGTCATTACCATCAAGAGTGAGGTAGGTACCTTTTACAAAACGAAAATCTTCGATAAACGGCTTTTTACGTTATTTTAAAATAAAATGAGATGTGCATAAAATGCAATACAACATAAAGTAATTGTTTTAAAAAGTTTTGATCAAGAACCTTGCGTTTCTTGAATCAGTGTTTTCAAAGAATCTCTTAACAGTCTTAACGACCTTTGTTTAGATTTTTTTACTAGGTCTCTTGCCTTACCCGCTCCTGTAAGGACAATGGAAGAAACAGAATCGCTCTGTTGAAAATGGATGTAAGGAGACGACTAATTCGGATCCTTACAAGCGCCATCATTGTTAGTGAGCGCTATCAGTAGAGTTAACGCAAAAAGTACCAGAATCGCGCTCCTGGAATCGTAAGCTCATCGAATTTTCATCCGATTGATTCAAAGTTTAAATTAAAGAAAATTAAGTTTATATGCAGATGAACATCTACTTCTGAAAATTATTATTATATCTAGGTCAAAGTTATTGAAAAATGAAGACCGATCTTTTTCGTCAATTTTCATTTTTCGTTCGCTAGTTTTGCACTCAACAACTTTTTTGCAAACTATGGTTCATGCGCATTCTACGTTCATACTATAACGTTTTTTTTAAATTTCATGTATCATAGGATTTCCAAGGACCTCAGGATTCCAGCCGATTTGGCCGGACACTCCGCTTGCGGCCGATATTATCTATGTTATAGATATTCAAATCAAATTTTCAATAGTGTTATCTTGTTCAAATATACCTTTGGATACATTTTAAAAAAGTTTCGTGAACGAAAATAAATTAAATGTTTGAAAAAAAAACGAAAGGAAAAAAACACTCGGCTGGACCCAAAGATATTGAAATATAAGGAGATGTGATTCGCCGATTTTACTAGGTGAGACTGCGCTACCGGGTGTCGCCGGTGTTGTTTACCTATTAACGAATAAACTAAACGAACGTTAAACTAAATGAACAAATTCTTTCCGTATTCAAACTATATTGTTAACCAATAATAATGCACACCTTCAAAAAATCAAGAAAATGAACAAATTCTTTTTGTATGCAAACTACGCGCATTAGGCCGTAGTTCGGCGACAGTCGCGCGGACATCATAGCATATCTCTTTTGTATTTGAATATCTTTGGCTGGACCAGACTCCTCCCCCCCACATTCAATACAATTTCTAAATTTGATAAGAATGGTTAAAACGAAATACGAGGAAAACTAAAAAAAATCATGTTTACAGATGACAACGCATTCACATACAATGAATGATTCTTACACTATAGATGTCCTTACATGAAACGCATAAATCTTTTTCAGTATCCTTGTTTTACGATTTTATAATTACGATCAAATAATTACGACGTACAGTAAAATCGTAAATTACTCTAACACTGGAGACCCACATACAGCGGTATAAGTCATAATATTACCATTAATTTTTATCAAACCGATCAAAATGTGTAATGGACGGGTAAGGGCAGAGAGAAGGGAAGGAGGAAGTTAAAACGAGGAGCAACTGAGCCATAAACTAGCTATTTATCAATAATCTTATTTCCCTTTTTTTGCGGCACGTCCGTGAACCGGCACGCGATTCTCGAGGAGCGGTTAACATTATGATAAATATGCCGACAATAAAATAAACACTGACATGCAACCAACCAACTTGCCACGATTGAATCGTAAGTAGCTACTTTGACCAATCATCCGGAAATATGTAAGTTTAAAAAAATATCAACATACTAAAAATTGCGCTTAGTTATGCGGAAGTTTCGGTGAAATGAAATATTTTTAGATAACTGTAATATATCAAAATTTCAGTCTGTGATCAGTTCTAACCACGGACGTACAAAATACATGGACATGCCCTAAGCGATAAAAGGCGTATTATTTCCCCCTCCCATTGGAACCATTTTTCGGAACCGGCTGGGCTTGCGAGAGCCACGCGTCAATCTAAAAAATATGACGTCATCTTTCTTGTCCGGACCGGTGTCGAGCTCTCATCGTAAATAACACAGTAAAAATGGTGGTTTGTGCTATAAAAACGTGTAAAAATAGAAGAGAAACAGAGAATAAACCCAATTGTGGTATTACATTCCATAAGCAAGCATTATTTTACACTATTTTAAGCTAATTCAGATCACACATCGTTTTTGAACATACACCATAAATATACCAAACCCCCATACATACACTATCACTCCGAGAGACATGGCGTGTGCCCGTCACTGTTTACTGGGGTAAGAAAATTATGAAACATTTGTAAAAGTGTATTAACTAACTACAGTAGCAAAATATTAAACTCGACCTTATAGGCGACCTTACTTTGACGTATTTGAACTTCAAATTTGTTCATTGCGCGGCGAGCAATTTGCGCTCCCATGTAAAAAGGTCTAGTCATTCAAAAGCAGAGTCTACTTTTAAGAACTAAATGATGATTTTATAGTGCGAGATGCCTATATACTGTCGGATTGAGTTTTGACGAATCACGTATCACCAAAGCCGTCTTCTTGCTCTTCGTCCCGCTGTAGTTGGTTTCTACCCCTCACCTTTATGTTCTGGTCTATTAATATTCATATGTCTATGGTTCTAACATTGTTTGAGTTGTCTATGCTATATTCGATTGGGTAGGTTACGACTTGTCAAAGATATCCGAACATGGGTAGGCAAAGACTTTATTATGCGAGAGCTCAAGAGATAAAATCTAGCCTCCGAGTTACATGGAACGAGTTTTAAAAAAAATAAATTATATGAATACCACACAAGAGTCCAACTGCTCCCGTCTGGAGCCAGTAAGACTATGGCATCCCCGATTGGGGTATGTTGTGAGGCTGAAGGTAGTGGGGAGGGGAAGGAGATGGGGAAGAGGAAGGTGGAGAAGTACCTGGCTATTCAGATCTGGTCACCAAACACGGCTGAAAGTCATTTCAAGCAACGTTTCAATTCTTAATGGTGGTTAACACCGGGGCGATACTGAGAGTGTCTTCCACTCTGGAACGTGCCACGAATATAGTATATATTATTTTTAAATGAATTAATTGCGAATTTACACAAATAAAATTTATTTGCGCACGCCGGGATTCGATCCCGTGACCTTCGGATTGCGATTCAAGCCATTCGACCCCTGAACAACGCCGGCCGGTGTTTGATTTTTCTATGCTATATTACGACTTCTGTCGAAGACAGCCGAACACGGGTAGGCGAAAGCGCACGAGACAAAATTTTGCTTTCGAGTTGCAAGGACAGAGTTCTATTAAATCATATCTGTATAGTACGAAATAAAAATAAACAGTCACTGTGATCTCAAAGAACTATAAAGTAACCTGTGCTAATAAAACATACCTAATATATCTGTAGAGGACTACATAGAAACTTTACAATAGCTATTATGCACACATAAAACACAATCGAAAACAAAACTGCAATTTTTTGCGTGGTCGCACCAACCAACATGCTCATGATCACACTGTTAATGCCAATTTTAACATATTTTATGGTCCCATTTGGCTGTCAGGTTAAGAGGGGATATGCACAATGCTCTCGTAAGCGTGTCGATTAAGTCACGCATAAAAATGTAGTTTTATCGTCGATTATAAATTAAAAATATAAGTTGTTTAAAATACCCGTACTTGGATTATGATGTTCTACCCAACAGAATATAACGCAAACAAAAATTACGAAACACGACTCTCGATTGAATAATTGTACCTGCAAGCCAACACGATTATTTTATTAACCTTTTTCCGAGAATGGAAATAAAAATTACAATAAAGATAACACATTTTACGGTTTCACAATATCATATAATTTGTAATGAATGTAAGGAACATTCAGTTAATTGGTTGCAACAAGCGTGTCCTCATTATTGATGCAAAAACGTGCACATTACCGACATTACATTAAGTTATTACAATGTGTTTGAGGAATGACGCGGTATCCGCTGTAAGAACTTTATGGTAAATAAACTGAAAACAGGCATGATGAATACGAAATATAAATTAACATTCACAACTTATTTCTGTTGCAGGGTGGCCACAAAAAACAAAGCTTCAGAAAATAATAGATTTCCAAATTATAAGATCATTACAAGTTCTGCAAAGCGTTTTTATCTTTTCACAATTGGCGTAGATTATTTATCTATGGATACGATAAGATTGTACCACCCCAGCCAGTCCTGTCACTCTTGTTTTTTTCTTTGCTCTTCTTGTCTTTTAGTGAATCTTCATGACTCATGACTCTTTTTGGCTTTTCTTGGCTCTTTTTGGCTCTTCTTGCAGTTTCTTGCACCTTCCACCCCCTTTTCTTTGCTCTTCTTGTATCTTCTGACCCTTTTGGCATTCCTTGGGTCTTCTTGCTCTTCTCGCATCTTATGAATAATAATTAAAAAGGGATTCCCCGACACAACGGATAGTAAAATTAATGTTAATACAATAGAAAATAATTTAATACGTGTAATCAAATAGAGTAAGACAATAAGCTAATATAAAAAAAATTATGTAGGCAACGAATTACGTGGAAATGTTTCAAGATATTGCAAAAAATTGTAAAATTTTCATTTTACTAAAATGGCTTTACTGCATGAAACGGGACAAAAATTAAATCAAAATAAACCCAGATGATTTTCAGCTGGATCGAAATAAGGAATATTTTTTCTTAACATAGGACCATTGTCGAACACAATTAGATACTGTTTAATACAATCACACAAAATAAAACAAATGGATTCTTGATTAACATAAAAACAACGTTCCCAATTTTCCCAGTCAGGCCACCCTGTAAAATAATACGTTGTTCGTTCGTAACAAATATTAATAACGTAGGTAAAGTGGGTGAAAGCAATAAATTGAACACATTAATTCGGTCGGTGGTGCAGAAATCCAACAACTTGTAAATCCTACGGAAAGCGTTCCGTAAGAATGAGTTTGAAGTGAATAGTGCAGTAAAGTTAGTAAAAGTGGAGCAATGAAGACGGGTAACTTAGGTAATATTATTATTATCATATTGAGGGTTATCGAAATCACTAAGTGGAAACGGTCACCGAGAAAAAGGCATTTTACCAAACTGTTGCTGTCACTGTCGCTCTAATTCCCCCGAATACTAAGCGAAAGGGACAACTGCAACTAAGGCTGATATACCTAAATAAAATTATCAAAATCGAGGTTTTGTATTCCTCATTTTTCTCTTCCAAAACTGGACCGATTTCAAAGTTTTTTTAATAACTGCATTAGAAGAAGATAATCTATGTACGTTTTGCTTTAAAAAATACATTGTCCAGTTTGTATACAATTTTTACAATTTTGGAGGGTCATAACTCCTACAAGTAACTTATCAAAAAAAGCAAAACGTACCGACACGCTAGTGGTTGATATCTATATTATATGGGAAATTATTTGCAGAAGTGTCAAAATCCGGAGAGGAAATTGGGGAATACGTTTGTATGGACAAAACGCCACCTAAAGAACGTAGAAACTAATTAACTAATCACGCATTTACACGTAAGGGTAAGCAGGGGATGGAAACCGGGAAGCTCTCATTTGCGTCATTATGGTAATACGGTTATAATTATTGAAAAATCGATAACGTCAAGTAAAAGGCGGGGCTCTTTTTGCAGCAAACAATGTAAGAACACCCGGAGGCGATTAAAACAAACATCCAAGTAACAAAGCATACACATTTATTATCCCCGTAAAAAAACCAAACAAGCCAACGAAGAGGAGAAGCTTATAAAAATGTTAATGGGACACCACCAGTGGGAGTGACAGGGCCGGCCACTCAACGAAATACAAATTAATAAACATTCGAAAACAATTTATGTACCATTTTATTTATTATACGTATCCAACGGCGGACATCGCGTGTTTCTAATTTGCTCTTCTTCTATTACATAGTATAAAGCAAAGTCGCTCCCGCTGTCTGTACGCTTAGATCTTTTAAACTATGCAACGGATTTTCTTGCGGTTTTCACAAATAGATAGAGTGATTCATGAGGAAAGTTTAGATATATAATTTGTTAAGGTTCTGTGTAAATTGGTTGAAATATATAATATATAAAAAGAACGGGCTGGCAAGCGGGCAGCGGGCAGCAGGCTGGCAAGCGGGTGGTGTGGATTTGATATGTGTGCAAATTAACAGATGGCGTTAGTAATAAAGGTTGGATAATGACGTTGTCAGTAGATGGCGTTGTGTTTCGTTAGCCACAGTAACATGTGACCGGGTATGCTAGTATTTTATAAATCAAAACCAAAATTTCCTGTAATTTTAAGTAACTAATTAATACCTACGTACTTAATTATAAACCATAAACATTTAACGTAACATTTTTTACTTATTTCCAAGAAGGAATTTACAAATTTTAGAAAGATATGTATGTCACTATCTCTATTGCAATTCTTTTTTCAAATTTCTACATACCTCTGTAGGAACCATAATATTTATAATTCCGATTTGACAGCTCGTAATAAGAACCAAAATCATGCGAATCTTAAACCAGAACGAACCCACCCCTCATATCTTTTCCCGGAACTTCCTCTGATTCCTTCTCTAAAAAGACCCCCAAACAGACCCTTAAAGATGACATAGGCCCTGAGAGGAAATATTTTCCCCCAGGCCTCCTGTTTGGAGCTAATGTAAAAAAATATTTATGATAACGTGTTTTTTTTTTACAAAAATTTTTTTAATTACATAGGGATACCACAATCCGAAACTCTGTACCAAGTCAGACGAGAAGCCTTCCACCCTCCCCCACGTGGGCGCAGACGACTCTCAAATAATTATAATACACAACATAATACCTACGTCGGAATAAAGCTGTCACTGAAATTAACATCCGCTGTTTCTGCACGAGTACGTAGGTCTTAATAAAATATTTTCCGTGCGGAGGACTCTTAGCCGTAAGTTTCGAAAAATAATTCAAATGGAAATTTACAGACTGCATGCTTCTACTAGCGGTCTCCGGGTAAAGGGAAAACGTTAATTACTATTTGGTATTATTTAATGGCATTATCAAAATAATATTACAATTAAACTAAAATTTCTTCTAGAAGCATTGTTGTATGGAAATCAAATAGATACTTCGCTCCATAGGTCAACAGGCAAATGAATATAGTGGCATTCGGTTGTATTATTTTTAATAGTTCAAGGCTCCATATTTTAAGTTTTTTTTCTTATTTTTTTAGAAAGAAAGACATTCCCGACTTACAAATAACCTGACAATATCTCTACTACCACCGCAAGCGAAAAATGTTGCTTGTGTCGTGATAGAGGACTTAGCCAGCCGGGGAATTAAACACACGACTCCCAGATGGGACCCAAACACGATACCAGCTCAGCCGGTGACATTCAAATGATGGTGCAAGCTGAATATAGTGGCGTTCGGTTGTATTATTTCTGATAGTTCAACGCTGCGTAGCTCAGGATGGAAATGACATTTCTAGCTGAATACTAGTGTTGAGCCAGACAATTCAGACAGACAAAGCAATGCAAGTTTTCAGGAGTACCCCAGGGATCCGTTTTAGGTCCACTTCTTTTCATAATTTAATAACGGCGCTATACAAATCATCAAAATATTATAATTATGTATTAACTTTTATGACGCTAGAGCTCACGGTTTGAGAGTTTTAAGTAAGACAAAACAAAATGGATAAGTTAGTTTTTTTAATGAAACATCGTGATGCAAGAAATAAAAGTTGGTATTTTTTTAATGTAAAATTGAACATCCTGCCATATTTATGTCATTATTGGTATAAAACACATTTATGATATGAACCATGGGACAAGGAAATAGGGCGGTTTATAGCATTTCTCAATGTGAAGGCATCGCCCTTTAATTCTATTTGCGGCGGTCTCTCCCAGCTCTTGCATACGAAATGCGAGTTTGCCCGAAAAGTCTACACAGCTCATTATTTATTGATACTTTTCTAGTTGGAAACTGTTTTTCGAGGTGGAATTACATATTATTAATCATTTTTTAAAGTGAAAGCTTCAATAGCACCGTTGTGATTTGAAACTCGATGAAATGAAAAATAGCGACACTAAAAAGAGACATAACAGACAGAGGCCGGCAAATCGCTCCACAGCCGAGCAGTAAATGGTTGTTTATCAAATGTATAAAACCTAAAACATCTTTATTTGAAGGGCCCACAGAAAATATACGTAATTGAGTTCCATCGAGCGAATTTTGTAAGACCAACCTTTAGGCGAAAAACGACCGCTTTACCCCTTAAGTTTAACCGACCGTACGGCTCATTTTCGGTTGCAGAGGTTTGTAAATCTTCAATATTCATCTAATGATATACTTAAATATGACAACTAAAGAATTTTCATTTTTTTTAAATAAATTAATTTCAGCTATTAAAAGTACGATCCCATAGCGTTCAAAATTCAATTATGGTAATTAACCTATCATTTAGATTTTTAGAAGATAAATTCCAAAAATGCTCTTTGAAGAAGTTCATAAGATGGTGAAATTGTTCATATTGAAAATAAAAGATAAAGAAAGATTACACGCAATAAGTTTTATAATCAAAATATCATTTTTAAAGTTTTATTTTCGACCACTATGTAAAACGTGAAATTATAGTACGTAAAGTTTCAATGGCGACAATAAATAAATAATATTTACTTTCAAGTTGGCTCCAACAATAATAAGCAGGCGTTAATTTATCCACTTCAGAACACCCCCTGATGCCCCCTACTTAGAGCTAATAAAACACGCTTGATATACCAATCATACCAATCTGCATAATAATAATATAATCAGTACCAGTAATAATCAGTAATACCTGAAAAGGTAGAAATTTCTTACATATCCGTTAACAAGGCTAAATGCCGTACACCTGCCGTACCCGAAGTGTACTGCCTTCCCCGCCCATACTAATAACATACTCCTCCAGCATATCCGGTTCAGAATCGTGGCGATGTTTTTCCGACCAATAAATAAAGGCCTACTACCTGCTACTAATAATTTGGTAATAACAGTGATGGGGAGTAAACACTGCCATCAGGGAAGAAATTAAAGAGCAGCAAGAACACGATTTCGAAAGAGGTAAACGGTTGTAACTGGTTGAAAAATGGTGTTCAATAAAACATCATGAATTTATCAGACCAATCAGCATTCAAGGCTAAAGAGACAAATTTCTGAGAGATATATCCCACTCGATAAATATAAAATTTGTACACGGTTAACATTTTTCACATGAGAACGGATCGTTTCTACGACTCGTTCTCGAATTCACAGCTTGTCTCTGGAAGGATTTACCAACCTCATTACAACATGGGTCTCTTCAAGAGTTGACCCATTTCTTTCTCCCAGCAAGAAGCCCCTTAACACAGCATCCCCAAAGAAGTCATGGGCCCTGAGGGAAATTCTTTTCCTCGTGGTCTCTTGTGTGGAGGTAATGTAAAAATAAAAATAATAAAAGTGATACATGTATATATCTTTGTATATTGTGTTACGGTTTTTAAAATATGATAAATTAAAGAAAACCTTAAATAAAATAAGAAACACAATTTTTTTTAACATAAACCATATTTTTATTTAATGAGGCAGGAGAATTATGAAGCAAAATTTTAAATTATTAACCGTTAATACAATCGGATATTGATTTAAGATACATGGCACTTTAATTTTAACTCATTATATTTTTTTATGAATAAAAGATCTCACTTTGATCTAATTTTTTAGCGCTCGTTATACTGGCAACGAATATAATAAAAATATGAAAAATCTTGTAAATTGATTATTTACCGATTGATTTTTTACTTGTTTTTTCGCTTGTGAGGCAGAGTGATTTGTTGTATAGGTTAGTCATGTAGTTTCATGCTTTCATCCTTTAATAGACGTCGTTAGTACAGTTAGTTATACCAAGTGTTGTGGTATCTCAACGGATGTCAGTTAAGTATTATTTTAGAACAATATCAACTATCGTCGTTCGTGTCTAATGTGTGAAAGGTTCCGATGATATTAGGGCAGATGCGATCAGTCTGGCGGCCCGCAGCGACAGAATAACTTAGAACCTACTAGAGTAAGGACGTCTTGTCCAGTTAAATATTAATTATAAACTTTACGATAACGTAAATAAAGCAACTCGAAGTCTCAACTCCAAATATATTTCAAGTAGTCTTTAATCATTGGGATTAACATATATTATACCTAATTAATATACAAATACTACAATAAATACCTGAAGACGATTATAATCATTATTTATGATTTGAGGCATAAGTACCTATACTGGGCTCAAGAAAAACAATACCAGCGAGTCCGGCAAACAAAAATACCGAATGTATTTGAATAAAAAATTCTGGCATAATTTTAAAGCATCTAAAATATGGGTTGTTAAATCTGAAGTCCCATTACAGTACGCGGGTTATACGCTACACCAGAATGATTTATGTGCATACGCTCAGCACAAAACTTAGTGAGATTTATTTTGTGGATAAACTTCCACATCCCTATAATGTCCAAAGAAAACGATTCTTGGATAGGTCGGAATCATTCTGTAACTTTGGAGAATTAATATATTATGTATCTCATTATATAAAGCATTACAATAGGTACCTATTTTACATTATTAGAATTTTAAAATTAACTAGATTACAAAAATTATTGTGTCGGGATCATCGAATTTCAAAAGAAGATCAGAAATTTACCTTTCGTGTGAACACTATCAAGTAAATCTGAAAAATTACACCTGTCTAAAATTTAAACAAAAGAAATACACATTTCAAAAGCCTATAGTTGGTATCTTTTTATGTGAATACCTCAAGAGAGTTCCAGCTACTCCCGTCTGGAGCCAGTGAGACTATGGCATCCCCAACAGGGGAGTATTGAGAGGTCGAAGGTTGCGGGGATAGGAAGGATATATTATGAGGAAGAGGAAGGTGGCGAAATATCGGGCTATTCAGATCTGGTCACCAAACACGGCTAAAGCCATTTCAAGCAACGTTTCAATTCTGAATGATGGTCTTGCACCATACAGAGAGTATCTTCCACTCGGGAACATGCCACACATATACTATTTATTATTCTAAATCTAAATTAATTATTTGTGAATTTACACAAATTAATCAAATGAATCGCCGGGATTCAATCCCGCGACCTTAGGATTGCGGGTCAAGAGCCTCAGATACCCCTCGACCACGGAGGCCGTCAACCTAGTTTAACACTTGTGTGAATATTCCCACAATCAGTTGCAATTTTGAAAATCCTTAATCCCAGAAAATCCTATCCAAAATTCCAGTTCTAGAGGTCACTGAACCGGAAGTACGCAGAGACTCACTACTGGAATTATATTTTCCTTATAAAACATTGTAAAAAAAAGCATAAAATATGGTAGAAGACTAAGAGAAATTGCTTCGTCTTTTTCCTAGGTCGGATAATTATTAATTAAATTATAAACGGCGATACTTGAGAGCACAAAGAGAAAGCGGACAGAACACAAAGAACTCCTCTAGAAAGAAGTCTCTTCTAGCAAAAGGAGGAAACAAGGCGCTTGGAGCACGGCGCTTCCAGCTTCAGGGTGCAGCCGGGCATTCATAATGCATGAGCTGTCCCATTACAAATAATAACAGACTTATAAACAAGAATCAGAGTTTAATTCTTTCTCTAGGTCCCCGTGTAATTAAGCAGTAGTAAGTTAGTAGTAACTGGCAGCTAGCTCCGCGGGCAAAGCCGGGGGCGGGAAGTGCCCGGCGAATACCAATTGAAACGACCACTTCAATTATGGCGCTAACGGCCGACAATTTTGGAAAAGAAACCTACACTTAATTTACGATCGTTGTTTTATTAATTCAAATGAGTTCATTAACTGTTGCTCCGGTTCGTAAATAAATCAAGATAAGAAAGGAAAATTACAGACAATTTGTTGGAGTTATCAATAAAATATTATTGTTCAAAGCGCGGCAAATTAATCAAAAAATATTGTAAATCACACACACGCGTAGGTTATATTTGGATAAAAAATCTTAGTAATTCAAATAGTACCAAGAAGTATAAAAACCAAATAGTACCATCAAAATCAAAATCAAATAGTACCATCATATTATTATTGTTGGTTTATATACAGAATTAAATCATTTTAAAAATTAAGTACTTAAAAGTGTTACGCCTTTTGTCAAGCCATTGTCAAACTGTAGTGAAAACACTAACGAAAAAAACTAAAATAGGTAAAGCTGAGAAGAAAATAAGTTAGATACCCCCTTAAAAATAAAAACATCTCGTATGTAATCTGTTTGGTTAACCCCCCAAGCCTAGACCATATTCTGACAGTAGATCAGAATATTTCCGCTGTGCAAATAAATGGAATATTTGTTAAAACACTAACGAAATTCTAACTAACAAAAATCAGAAAACTAAAAACTGTTTTTGAAAGGTGGTGAAATACGCTTTCAAATTGTATTATTAGAAATAACCGTGTAATTTATTAAATATATATTTTTTAACTTTTAAAAATGGCTCACCTTACATTTTTTCTAACCAGAAAAAATTAAAATACACAGATATTTTATCAAACAAATGTATTAAAAACGTTATCACTTTTGATGTAAAAATAAATCTTTTTTTTTTCTTTTTTTCAAATTGCGGTCGGAAAATTTGGTTTCATAAAGGTGTATACTTTTATTATTTTATTGGTAAACTAATGTTTAAGACAAGATTTTTATGCATAGCACAAAGGGTAACAATTATTATAAGCAATAATTATTAGCCTGAAACACTCATCAACATTGAAAAAATCTTCCGAGAAAAGATAGAGATAGAGAAAAGATAGAGATAGAGAAAAGAGTCCCGTCGCACACTGGGGCAAGAGTGATGAAAAACGCCCTTTATTCACAGGGACGTTTTTTAGAGAAAATTTGAATGTGGAAAGGAAGGTTATAAAAAAAACAAAAATTTTAAATACATTATATATGTAAACTTTATTATGTACATATTATATATATACGATTTAAATAAATAAATAACAAAAAAAAAATTCAGTTCTCTTGATCTGACTTGTTTGAGTCAAAATCACTATCATCATCACCACCATCAATACTACCATCATCACGATCATCATCATAATCGTAATCGTCACTATCATCATCATCATCCTGAGTACTTGAATAATGTTCACCTGTCACTGTAATGATGGAGCCATTAGCAGTTCTACCGCTTCTTTGGGGAGTGTGGTCAACTTTTTTTTGCCATCTTCCTTTTGCTCGTTATCAGAGGATCTGATGACAACAACAACAAATTGAAAACATCAACATTGGGTTTTTCACGACTGCATTTTCGTGAATGATGCTCCCTATATTTTTTGAAATCCTTATTTCGTGCTTCTTGTGCCTCTTCTGTCAATTGACCTATTGGCAATAATGCGCTTTTTATTATTTCTGGCCCGTGGATTAAAAATTTATGAAGTATGGGCGGCATGACGTACCACGGATACTTTTGTACAAAATACCTAGCCGAGTCTAGTGCATACTTTCGGAATTTCTCCACATCGATTTCATTTCCACATGATATAACAATCAATATGGTATGCATTTAATCAATTCAAAATCCAAGTTTGTTGTTTCTGCAGATACTGTGGCATTTTTTAAAAATCGCCGCACGGTGTTACCAAATCCTGGTATTGGCTTGGGCGGATTTGCAGTCTTGGCCGCCCTAGGCCCCAGGCCATGTAGCCGCCCCTTTCTCAGTACCCATCATATTGACCAGGAGTATCCAAACTTTTCAGTAAGTTCCAGTAAGTTCCTAAGGTCAAAACCGTTTTAATTTTCCTGCTATTATCATTCATAGTTGCTGCGTGGCGGGCCGGATCGAGAGAGACTGGGTGAGGGAGGCTTTTTGACCTTTCCAGCCGAACTATTTTGACCCATCACCTTGCACCGCAGTTGGAGGGATGTATTCATACGTATGTCACTCCTGGACACACTAACCCCCAGATTCCTACCCACCCCTCATACCTTTTCCTTTCCAGAACTTCCTATCCTTCCCTTCCTTAAAAAGACCCTCCACACAGCATCACCTAAGATGACATAGGTCGTGAGGGAAAATATTTTCCTCAGGACCTCCGGTGTGGAATTAATGTAAAAAAATACGCTTGCTAAATTCGCTAGTTCAATTACTGTATAATTGTCGCAGGCCGGATTGATGAAATTGGCGGACCGTTGTTTAGAGACCCCTGATATAGACTATAGACTACATAATGAATTTATTTATTGACAACTTTTGTCGAAATCGATTCAGAAATTTAGTTTACTCTAATAGCTGCTAGTTTTTTTATATTTTCTAAGGTTTCAAGGATTTGAATAAAACATTTAAAACAGTTTTAGGTTTAATTTATTTAACAGTTTCAGGTTTATTCTCATACAATAATATATAAGTGTTTCGTGTTTCACAGTTACAATTAGGGTTGCCAGATATGGGCTTATCTTTTCCTGGACATTTCTGGGGTTACAGACGAAGTTGGGGTTTTAGAGTCGAAGTCGAAATCCAACTAAAAATGTTGGCTGTTGGATGGGCAATAGAAAAAAATATTACTAAATTACTAGTTAGGTATTTTGTATTTTAAAAGAAAAAAAGCAAATGATTATAAAACATACCTTTATTTTTTGTGAAATCTATTAAGTAACAAACTGCATACATACCAACCATACCATATACAGTCAAGGATAAAAAGTTATAGTTAGTCAATAATAATAATAATATGTTAATAATTGAGCAACTCTTTAAGACTTATTATTTATTATTAAACTTTGGTAGAAAAACAACATTAGGTATTATATATATTAACTTATATTACTTATAGTTAACTTAGTCCAGTACTTCCGGAATATATTAGCCACTTTCGCGGAACTTTTTCGCCATTTAGAAGTTGACGTTCGAATAAATTTTCTGACAACTGTCGCACCTTATCTTTGTAAATTCGCACACTCTTAGAAAAATTATTTTGAATGTTTTGATTAGCTCCGTTCTTACAAATGTAATCACGCGTGAACTCGTCGATTGTCCATTTGGCTGGATCGTCGCTGATTTCGCACAGTTCCTGATCCGGATAAGGCTGCACTCCTGGTACTAGTGGAACATCTTTGGCTTCTTCCTTTAATCCACTTGCCACAACGATAGAAATATCTGCACTTGAAGACACTAAAGAAAAATCAGTTGATATAACACCGCTACCACTTGGAACGTCGCATGTTGGATCAATGACATATGGTTTTCCAAAGAAATCGTCTAATTTCCGCGTTTTTTTAATTACATCCTGTTGTTTATTATCTTTTTCTTTAGCTCGCTTGCGATACTCAGCCCCACTTAACCTTTTCTTTCCATCCATATCTAATTATGCGAAATAACACTTTTAACGTGAGGTATCGTCCACGTCCTGTAAAATATTTCGATTTTTGATAATATTGCAGTACATACATACACGTCGCGTCGCGAATACCTTTACGAAATTAGAAAAACGCTCATCCCCTCGCTGCAATTGCTGTACGCACACTGAACGACTGAACTGACCACTGACCACTGACTGCTGTCGCCTGTCGCGAGCGGGGGCGTATTTCCAATCCCTACCGCCTTTCAGTCGCGATAGGGTTTGTTACACTGGAACGATTTCGATTGAAAAATGGACCACGGACCACTTTTATTTTTCTGCGATTGATTTTGGTCCAAAAATGGACCACATTTCCTACCATTTTTACACGGAGCTATTGCAATGCTTTATCTATTTTGACCATGATGTCACAAATCCGAAATCCGTAGGCTACTTTAGAACAATGTTAAAAATAAATAAAAATCCTTTGCCTCTTAATCCTATTCCTATGTTCCTCCTCCCCCCCCCCCCCCTCCTTTTTCATATATTTTAACTAAAAATATATTTTTTTAAAGAAAATACCTACCCTTTATAATGTCACACTTTATTATTTATCATCAGTGGAAAGTTCATAATTGGCATAAATAACAGCTTATTATTGTATTATTTTGTAATCTCTGATTTATTTATTTATTATAGCTTTTGTAAGGTGATTTATGCATAACAATACCTAACGCGGTTCAGTCACTAGCGGCACTAGCGCGACTGAATCCCGGTAGGGATTGGAAATACGCGAGCGGGCGAGCGACGGCGCATGATAGGTGTGGCGAGGGCAGCTGCGGGGCGGGGGGGGGCGCGCTGTGTGCTGTGTGTGAACACGCTCTTGCATATCGCTAGCCATATATTCCAATTGGGAATATATAGCGAGCGATAGGCCGAAATACGCCATCCCACGCATATTATAGCTGTGTGTGAACACGCTCTTATGAAACTTCCGAGCACGAGCGCGAGACCCTTGCGGCTAGCAATGACGTTCTCGTACGTAGAATATTTAGGTACTTAGAAAGTAATTTCTTGTTATGATCTGTGACTTTTTTGTCGCGATTGGCCGCCCCTAATATCTGGCCGCCCTAGGCCCGGGCCTATTAGGCCTAAGGGGAAATCCGCCACTGCTTGTCCACGATCAAACCTAGTCTTTGTTTAAACTGCGCCTGAAATTGCCTGTTGATTTCTGCAACCTTTTCCTTATCCGAGCCTCGAGCCTGCCATTTTTTAAAGGTAGTTTGTACGCCAGATGAAGGAGACATTAAAAAAAACGTATCCATCCGTGCAAGACCTAAATACAAAATTTCAAATACCAATTTCGTTTTTTTATTCTCCAGAAATCTTACTTCAATCAGGTGCGCTGTTACCCATCGTGAATAGTGTTCCGATTTGAAGCGATTTATCCTTCTCGAAATATGTTTTCTGGGATCATCGATGCATCCTGTCTTCAATTCCATTTCCTATTGCAACGAATTCAGCTGAACTGGAAATTTTACCTGTCCAGAGTTCTTCATTATCGTGAATAATTGTTGTCTTGTCATGAATAAAGTATCGGAATTCGCACCTGTGTGAAAAAAGGAAAATGAATAAATTTCTCCGCTCGGTTTACGTAGTGCTGTATTTGTCATGAAGCATCAAAAACCGCTGATTCGCGTTGTGCTTTATCTGTCACCAACTGACACGACTTCATGTCTCTCAGAAAACGCATTCTATCTTTTTCTATTATGACCAGACATGTGATATAAACCGTTTTAGGATGGGGGGATCTGAAGTTTTATCTCTGAGTTTAAACGATTTACCACTATACCTATACCTTACGTTCAAAAATTGGAAATTGAATGTCGGTAACGATTATTTTGAAATAAATCTCTTTTCTAACAGGTTTTGTAACTAACGTGATATTAAATTGTCTGATCCCGAGTTATTAAAAAAAAACCGTTCATTTTATTTTTAGCTACCGATCACATAAAAATAATTAATTATTTCAAAAAGTGCAAATATGTGCAAGATTTTAAAAGTGATTCGTAAATTACAATAGTTACTGGTCCTAAAAATGTTTGAATGAAAGCCCGGAGGTGCCCGGAGCTCAACTAATCTCTAAAAGAATATGATTTTTTTTTTAAATCACGGCTATATTTTTGTATATATTTGATATACAAGTTTTCCTATCAAAATAATTAATTATGTTAAAAATAAAATGTAAAAAAATAAGATAAATACATGAAAATGATGGTTCCATAATCAGTTTTGTGATTCGTAATAGGTATCTTCCGAAATAAATACTTGAACTAGAGGTTTACGCTGGCACTTGTAAACGACTTGTTTTCTGCACGAGTGTCCGCTCTCTACTGAGCGGTGTCACAGGTAGAAGGGTGGGGTGAAGGGTTTCTTCCTGCTATATAATAATGCTACAACTATCGAGGTACCTCAAAACAAATAAAGTGACATTGTATAATTGAATTTAATTTTTTTGTTTATTGTATCAACTTGTAGTATTTGGCCCCAGTGTGCGTCGGCGGCATTTATCTTTTCTCGGAAGATTTTTTCAATGTTGATGAGTGTTTCAGGCTAATAATTATTGCTTATAATAATTGTGTACACTTTTATTATTTTGTGGTTAATTTTTAAATTTGAATATATAGCGTGGTGTTTTCTCTTTCTAACATCGTATTTCTCACCATAATAGTAAGGGAGATACAACGATTTCTAGGAGACCTACAGAAGTTGTTCCCAAAGCGAACAAATTAGCATAAGGGGTAGAATAATGAATCAGCAGGAATAAGAAGATGTAGGTATTACCAGAAACCAGGAAACCGACAAGATGTCTTCCGCGTCTATGCACAATTTGCTAATACGGATGGATGTCGGGCGGTTGGCGGATGGTATGACGGCAAACAAGAAGTTTAACAAGGAGCTATCTCTATCAACTCATTACCTCCGCGCCGCCACTGCAAACTTCAACACGAATATTGAAACTTAACAACTATTGTACATTGCGAAAATTATAAATATAAGGTAGACAAGATACGCGAAAGGATGAGCTGTCTAGAGCAGGGGTGCGCAACCCAAAGAGTTTGGTAGGCCAAAAAATATATAACTGAGCTTGAATATTAGGGTAATATTTACCGGTAATTCGGTGGCCAAAATGCTATTATTGTAAAACCGCGATCTTTAATGCTAAAAGGCATAAACTGACTGTACAAGCGCCTATGTGTGGGGTCCTTTGCACTTACCCTCCACTTATTAAGATCAGATCAGTTGCATTCGATCTTCAGAGAAATGTGCGGAAAAATATACTGTTTGGATTGATTGCAAAAATAAATTCCTAGTGTGGCCACGCGCCAAGCAATAAAGTA
The DNA here is from genome assembly GCA_917563855.2 of Limnephilus lunatus. Classification (NCBI taxonomy): domain Eukaryota; kingdom Metazoa; phylum Arthropoda; class Insecta; order Trichoptera; family Limnephilidae; genus Limnephilus; species Limnephilus lunatus. Next base: position 7,038,159 of record OU830599.1, read on the forward strand.
ATTAAAAAAGACCCATCGAGAGTCCTAGGTATAATAACAAGAAAGTTCTAATTTTACAAAATATAATATAAATATGATATAAACCATTTTTTTCTTTTTTTTGTATGAATAGGTACCAAAATCCAAAACATAGAAAGCTGAAAACTCCATTTTGGGCCGCAAAAATCTTCAATTTGGCCGCAGGTTGGGCATGCCTGGTTTAGAGTCTAGAAGTAAAGCTGAGCTTATCTTTGTCCAGTGAACAGAGGAAAAACGTGCAAGAAAACAAAATTGATATGCCTTAAGTTATTGAGTTTTCCCGAGAAGACAGAGCCCCGTGCTAACACCTGACTCAGTTGTAGCTTGGCTTGTTATTAGTTATGCAAGTGGCCGTGTTTACATACGACCAATACCACACACAATTACTTTCTTAAAGAAATATTATTTAAATGGTGTCTTTTGACTCAGCAAGCTACTGACAGGCGATAGAAGAAATGGCGTTGTGGTAAGCGAACAATGCTGGCTGCTCGAACACCAATAACTGACACGGATCCTTTAACCACCAGCGACGCGGTGCCAAATGCAATTCATTCTGTTTCCGATTGCCGTCGACTCAACCGATCGCGAATAGCTGCTCCAGTGTTCGCTTCCCACTTTCTGATAAATAATCTTACACAAATGTAAATTATGGAGTTGAATATTGTTTAATAAAGCCTGTTCGTATAAATTCTTGCTTATTTGATTTACGCATGCACGCAATAAGCATTCGATCCCTCATAGCGTAAAAAAAACATATGATATAGGAAACGATTTGTTTAAAATCGTAATAAAAAAGATGTTGACGTTCAATTAATTAATTAATTACACGAATAGAAACAAGCAACAAGTTTACCGACACTCCATCGTCAAAGTTTATTAAAAATACGCACGACTCTTAGAAACTCGAAGCTTCAATGGTAAATAATTTGTCTCCGGGGCGCAAAGTCGGTTTGTAGCGAGTTTAAAGCTAACCAAATTTATTGCAATTTAATGTGAGTCGGAGGAAGAGCTCCCCAGTACCCAGCACTGTACCCAAGTCCCCGGGGATGTGACTGAAGCCTCGCACAACATTCATTTGCATGCAAATTAGCGTCTAATTATGCGCCGAGCTAAAGACGCGCTTCACGAAATAAACTTATACGATTTCTTAACCGGTTTTGACATTTAAGTGTTCTATTTGAATATAAGTGCAGCGATACATTTTATGCCCATATCATTAAAATATCTGACTTAAGTGAGCAATTACTTTAATCAACTTCAATTTATTTATAAATATACACTCGGTAAAATACATATTGTTTTAAATGAAGTTATTGTTGGAATGTGGGTGGTTTTATGTCGGAATTATGCCAGTTTATTACAACCATAACATTGATCAATCGTTGCTGGTATTTACGTTGGTACACAGGCCAATTATTTTCAATCAGGGGAGAGTTTATTCGAGAAGATTATATAAATACCCGGAGGCGTTGTTAAATCAACTCAAATCCCTCCAGATAATATTAAAAGCAATTAAGAGCAAAGTGTTATTGATGTTTCGGATGAGAGACATATAAAATATGAAATTATCAATTTAACGATAGGGTGGGTAAAATGTTAAAAAATCAGTAAGCTTAAAGTCCAAGGACTTTTGTGAAATTCCAACCAGGGTTATTAATGAAATACCTACAATTCGATTGTCAGACTAACAAACTAAAAGCAAAATTGATAATAATATTTTTTTTTTATTATTTTGCTTGTACTTAACGGTTTGGTAATGACCGATATTTATGTGTGTTACTTGAAATAAATTACGAAATTATTAACCCCGATACAGGCGAATCCTAGTGGGGTTCATAATTACAATTTTTTTGTATTTCTTGGGCATTAACTATGCAACAATTTCTAGACATTTTGTTTTCAAGAGTTTTAATTTTCAATGTACATTTATTACTTAAATTTTAAATTTTCTGGGACCGGTTTCGACACATCCGTGTCATTCACGAGCAAACTTAAAAAACAAGAGTTTTTTTTAAGAGAGAATTTTGTATGTGTCGAAACCGGTCGCTGAAAATTTAAAATTTAAGTAACAAATGTACATTGAAAATTAAAACTCTTCAAAACAAAATGTTCATAATTACACGCTAAAAATGTATTTAAATTGTGAAGAAGCAATAAATAAAATGATGTTGAAGGCTGAAGAGATAAATTCCAAACAGCTAATATATCGCACTAGATAAGTGAGACATCTTTGTATATTCATTTGTTAACAACATTATCAAAGGTATAATTATACTATAAACAATGGTTTAATGTCACAATTAAAATCATAAGGAAATATGAAAAATAATAAAAAGTAAAAACAACAACTTTAACAACATCAACTGTGGCATTTGATTGGGAAATGATATCAGATATTCAATTATACAACAAGATTCTATAGTACAAATAATGAAGACTTAGACTCCTAGAATAGCCAAAGTTATTGCTAGATAAGTTATTATGACCTCGTGCTTAGAAATAGCAGAAATTGAAGAACACAAGCAATTTCGTAAACAAAATAAAAAAGGCAAATAAAAGCAATTTGACGTAATGCTACAAAGCACCACACCATAACCATCTACTTGACATCCCATTCGGGCAAGCAACTAGGTCCACTAGGGTCTAGAATTGGAAGTGGAAAGCCGTTGCTAACGTAGGCCCAAAACGGGCTGCGGCTCCTGATTACATCGTTACCCCTTGGAGCTCGGCCATTCCCCGCTACACATAATATAACAAAAGTAACAAGATAAACCGGTGCACGCGGCGTAATGGATAAAAAAGGGAAGATGAGCTATAATCTAATAAAAGTGTACGTTCATTCCAGCGTAATGAGCGAAGGGCCTTTATTCGCGAGGAAATTGTGGGCGGACAAAGAAAATAAACTCTGAGCTTTATCTCGTTACACCCAAGGCGGATTGTTCAATAGCCCTTGCTCTTGGCCTGGCTGCCTGGGCTCCTGGCCTGCCCCTAGCCCCTAATGCGGCGGCCGCGGTGCTTTAGCTCGGTACCGGCGGCATCTCTTCATTCACGTCGGCATTAAATCTTAAATCTGTATAATATGGCGAGATGTTTTCATGCTACACATTTATTTCCGAAATTAAAAAAAAAACTTTGAAAATCAAACAGTCAAATCGTATTCAGTTTTAAAAAAAACATGGTAATGGTTTTCTATGATCGCATCATCACTTTTGCAACGGTAAGAAAAAAATGCCGGATGGTTTTTAGACTCCAAACTTGAAAAGTTAGATAAATCGAGATTTTTTTTACATTAGCTCCACACACGAGGCCATGAGGAAAATAAATCCCCTCAGGGCCTATGTCATCTTTGGGGATGCGGTGGGGAGGGTTTTTTTAGGGATAGGAAGGAGAGAAAGTTCTGGGAAGGAAAAGGTGCGAGAGGTGGGTAGAAATCTGGAGGTCAATGTGTCCATGAGTGACGGACGTATGAATCCATCCCTTCCTCAGTGGTACAAGGCGATGGGTCTATACTAGAGTTTAGAGTGGTTCGGTTGTAGGAAAAATTTCTATATCCACCGGTCAACTAACCTCCATTTTAAGAAAGGAAGGAGAGGAAGTACTGGGAAGTAAAAGGGTATGAGGGGTGGATAGGAATCTGGGATTCACTATGTCCAGGAGTGACGGACGTATGAATCCATCTCTCTCACTGCGGTGCAAGAGGATGTTCCGAGGGAGTACGGCTGGAGAAATCAAAGGGACTCCCTCAACCATTCTCTCCCGATCCGGCCTGCCATGCAGCTGGTGGGCAGACGTATCTGCCACTAAGACCCGGTTAAACCCAACTCCCTCCATGAACCCTCAAACAAAAACACTCCAAACCTCACTCCATGAACCCAGGCACCCCTGCTAAGTCACCAAACGTAGCGAACTACTTGGGATAATCTATGGCAGAGTTTTCCAATAAATGGTTCCCGGGGCGGCATACCCATACCAGCCTCCCAAATAGATAATTTATTTCTTCAAATATTATCACTGCCTTGCTGCCGTATCGGTTGAATTCTTCAAAATCTAAGCATAAATTAGTTTCTCCACAAATAGATTGCTATAGAGGAGTTTCATGAACAGGAAAGCCAAACAATGAAGTTTTTCAAGCACTAAAACAGCGCACTGTCGGCCGGAAAAAAATACGAGGATATTATGGCGGTGGGTACCTATTCCGTGGAAAGCTAGGAAGTAACTTTATTTTATACAGGAAACAAAAGGAAGAACCGAGAAGCGTGGTGTGTTCTACCGCAGTAGATATAAAAATACATTTCAACTTGTACCGCCCCTTGGCAAAATATCAACGTAGTAATATCGGACCACTTTGGTAAAACGAACACAGCACTTACTTTGAGTTTTCCTGGGGCAATTGGTCTAATACGCGATAACACAAGTGCCAATGTGCTTTTCTCGCTCCATTCTAGCTTAAGGATGGCATTGTAGTTTTTGTGGTTAAAGAATGTAGGAGTCAGTTTTAGTGCCGGGGCTGCCCCATGCCCTGGTGGGAGGTCGGACATTATGTATTGTTAGAAAGCCTCGTTACTAACAGATTTGTATTTGTTTTCAGGCACGAAACCAAAACAATCGCGTTCTTATTATTCTTAACTTAATCTTAACATCTCAATTTTTCGCTTTTCTCTCTCTTACTTACTTTCAGCCTCACAAAATACCTGAAAAAATGAACGCCTCATATAGTCTCACGATATGGATAACGAAAGTTCATATTTGAGGTGTATAAAATCAAATGCAGCAATCTCCACTTTTTTTAAATTTGGATTAAAGCCCCGTTCTGAATGGGCAAGTAATTTAATTGGCGAGTAACTCGCCACTTGATTGACCAAAATGCTCCTACTTACTACTAAATGTATGGTGTTCGGACGTGTTTAGTTACTAAAATACTTGCCCAATCAGAACGGGGCATAACGATGCAACTTTGTTATTAATTCACTCATTTACCTAGAAAAGCAGTTATTTGGCATCAAAGCCAGCTCTTTATGCTTTTATCACTTTGAAAATATAATTATTAACTTATGAATACGTGAGAATTACTCAAATGAAACGTTTCTTTTTTGGTTTTCTCAAAATAACGAATTTGGAGATTGCTGTATTTGATTCAATACACCTCGTTTATGTTCTACTTTTTTTCAACCCGATTCCCGTAAGGAGACCAAGGACAAAAATTTTCGCTTTACACGATCGCTATTTTTATATCTACGATTTCAGTAGGAATCGCTGCAAACAACACATGAACCATGTTGTTTGCTGTGATGCCAACTGAAATCGTAGGTATGAATATGGCGATCATGTAAAGCGAAGAATTTTGTCTTGACTCTCTATACGGGGATCGGGCTGTAAAAAGAGACGGTGTAAAATGGCTATAAGGGTGTGGAATTTCTATATAAGCTCGAAGTACCAACCTTACTACGAGCATGACACGTTGAAGGAATTCATGTTATAAACAAATGTTTTTTACGCTGTAGTAAAACAGCGATGAACAAATGGTGTTGAACAGAACAAAAAGTGTATAACAATAAATAATACATTTTAAAGAATGGAAGAATTTAAAAAGTGTATTAAGAGGATAATTGTTTAACATTACGCCACAAACCACAACAAAGAGAATATTTTTTACAGCTTCGCTTAAGGGAATGGAGAAACCATTTACGACGGCGAAAATCTCGCCCGCACCGCAAAACCGACCGAATACAATAACAATCCAAATAAAGTTACCGCCGAACAAACGACCTTTTCTAGAAGGCGGGAAGCGCACTTTGGGAAGAATAACCACCACTAAATATATATTATATTCCAGCATCCACTTGGGGAGAAAATCCGATTTCGCAGCGTTGCACGGAATAAAGTATCGTCAGGTGGTCTCCCTCCCCCATCTCCCATCTCCACACTCCACACTGCTCTCGGTAGCAGTGAGTAGCAGCCACTGCCATTGTAACACGTGTTTCATTTGGTTATAATAATAATAATATTTGGATGATTTGAAAAGCGCCGTTTTGGGGAAAAATCACCTCAAAGGCGCTGTACACACTTATAATACATTTCTACAATCTTACTTCTAACTACAAACTAGACAAACACTACAAAAACTTATGGCTAAATATTGCATCCACAGGTTCATCGATCATCGATACGAAACTATATATGTACTTACAATGATTTGACCAATGAACGCGATGCTGCGTAAAAATGTAAGAAAATACACAGGACCATACTTACCTGGGAGGTCACTAGAGATTAACTCTATCTACTGACAACGCCATTACCCAACATTTAGAACGAACGCCATCTGTTAATTTGCATACATATCAAATCCACACCGCCCGCTTACCAGAACGCTGTCCGCTTGCCAGCCCGCTGTCCGCTTGCCAGCCCGCTCCCTTTATGTATTATATATTTCAACCAATTTACACAAAACCTTGACAAATTATAAACCTAAAAGTAAACCTTTCTCATGAATCACTCTATCTATTGGTGAAAACCGTATGAAAATCGTGACAGCGGGAACGTCTTTGCTTTATACTACGAGTATATGTATAAAGATTTCTAGAATGCTTTAATCCTACTATTAACTACAGACTATATAAACTATTAAAACAACTATATACAAGGTATAGATTGCATCCACCGCGCACCGGTTCGTCGACCACAAATACACAAGTCTAGTGAATTAAATCTTAATAATGTCTTCAAGTATAAACAAAAAATCATTAATAAAACACTCGACAAGCAGATAACAAATTATATTTCTGAAATCAGATCATTATCAAACAACGCGTGTGGTAAAATTAATGATCACATAAATTGAACCTTTATTTCTGTTTACACATATTTGTAGTAGGTAGATACTTCGAAAGGTCGAAGGAATGTGGGTCGCAGAAAAATAATGGTAATTATACGGAATCCAATCCACATACCAATCGCACATGACGTCACTTAGCAGACTTCAAGCGCGATGAAATAAATACGCGGTTAGTTCGTGAATCAGGAGGGTGACATTGCAAAGTCGCTTGCGCTCCATACGCGATGTTATTTAAAGGTGTGCCCCCCAAAAGTGAATGCGCACTAGCGCAGCTCACACGGAATTTAGTTGTTGGCGTGCATTCATTATAAAGATTAACGTAGGTTCGTATTGTTTGCAATTCCGTTTTGTCGTGGAATGCGAGATGAATAATTTAACTTCATTTCTCGTTGAAGACCTCCTCCTATGGGAATGTCATTTGACTTCAATTAATGAAAGAAGGGGGCGTGCTTAACTGGCACACAATCCCATGATATGGACTCTCAATGCAAAGTGCGTCCGCGGCGCGCTGCCTTTGATCGCGATGTATTTGTATTATGAAGCCGACGGAATGTGGCGAAAAAGCTGAATAAAGCAGCGGAAAGATACTCGTAACATTCCGGCAATCGTATGGAAGAACACACTAAATAAAAACGATAAAGTTGATCGAAAACAGTTGCGCCCCATCAATATTTATGGTAGCAGATTTCGGTTAAGGAAACGCGTGACGAGCGTTCCGTATGAGCCGCGACCGAACCGACCAAATACAACCAACTCACCCAGCGATGGCGATATACCAGTACAAGCAGGCGGACGTGCTAGTTTCCACTGCTTTGGGGACATGTCCAATCTTTTTGTTGATAACTTCTGTCTACATTTTCTGATGGAAATACTTGATGAATAACTAATTCCAAAACATGAAGACTTGGACGTATTTTAAAATTCAATTTTTACCTTCAGAAGGAAATTGTACTTACATATCCCTGATGACCTCCTCACTTACATCTATAATATGTGGATAAATGTATATTTATGTGCATGTGTGTGTGTACATGTATGCATGGGTGTGTCTATATGTGAGTGTAGAATGTGCACACGTATGCATATACATGTGTGTACATGTACACGAAAGTGTGTTATGTATGTATTTTCTAATATTTGATCCTTTTTGTTTTATGCACGTACGTGTAAAATAATTTATTATTATGTAAACATATTAAGAATGTTGAGATGAATGGTGTGCTCACCTTTAATTGGAATTATCACTGCAAATGCAAACTTAATATAATAATTATATATGATGTATTCTGTTGGCGAGCCAACAAACAAAATAAATAAATGTAAAGAACGTATCTTAGATGCAGAAGAAAACATGTTGCAAAACGAACAAAAACATTCAGTTTAGAAATTTGAATTAGTCGTTTGTTTTTTCGAGAACAGGAATTATTTGGGGGGAAAACTTCCAGAAGTGCGTAAAGACGTTATAAAATACGCGTGTAAACCAATAAGAGCAATATAATAAAAAAGAAAACTTTTATTTCGGGAATAATATAAGACTTCCCTAGTTGCTAATAAAAAACACGCAAGAGGGAGGGAAAAATTTAGCATTTGGAAAACACACCGCAGCGGGAGCGGGGGAAAAGAAAAAAATTAAGCCATCCGCCGGGGACTACTACACGGGGGCGAAATAAAATTTGATACGTGCAAAATGGACCGTTCAATTGGTAAACATAATACCCTATCAGGGTACGAGGAAATACATTTATTCTGACAGCTCGGTTAAATTTTTTCAATTTCAAAGTTTTACCACACTACCTTTTTTAAAAGAGAAAAAAATGTTTGGCAGGAAACGGAAGTTCCGCAACAAATTTGTTTTATACATTTCTTTGGCTTCAGCCGGGAACTTAACTTTCCTCGTCTCACTTGTTACATCCGTTGTAAGAAGCGGTGTGGGTTTAGTCAATAAGAAAAACCAAGCAGGTGTGACAAATAAGTCATGCGAACAGTAAACAAACGTAGGTTGCAAATATTAAAATATTTATATTTAAATAACAAGGAGCAGTATATTATATTAAATACAGGGTTTTCCACCTTTTGCCTTCCAAGGAAAATAATATTGAAGCGGTGACGTGCTCATCCGGGAAGTTTGCTTTCGGTCGAAGATTTCGTGGTTTGTACCCGGTAATACTTTCACGTACAAACTCCTACATAAATAAGGCACACGACTCGTCCAGTGTATACGGTCGGGGGATGTCGAGTATCCTATTCGATAAAGAGGGCTTAAGAACTTCACATTATTGGTTGGCAATTTAAACTTTTCTACATTTCTAAATATGTACACTTCATTGCCATTCAACTCAGGGTTAACAAAACATTGTTTCAAAATGGGCACCTCCTTACGTGTGTGTTTCATTTCATAGAAAACATTGGTTGTGAGTTGTTTTGGATTTAAAGTTAGAGCTTCTATTATAAAATGGTTTTCCCAGACTGATGAACATTTCGCAAGTTGATAGCAACGACAAAATAGCAAGGAGTCTGACAGGAAAGGACAAGACTGATGTACATTTCGCAAGTTGATAGCAACGACAAAATAGCAAGGAGTCTGACAGGAAAGGACAACAAAGGGGTAATTTCCAAGGAGCGTAGATCGTAGATGGCTACGTTAATTGGCACAATACAACGAAAGATATATCAAATTAAGACCGATAAATTTTAGAAGCATCGTTATTATTCACTAAGTGCTTGGACGTTGAATGGAAATAATTGTAATGGACCAGGTTAAATACACTTAACCAAAACAAGTTGTAAATTCACAATAATAATCTGATAAACAACGCTATGCAACCTTTACTTAAATACACACGTTCGTAAATTAAGGTTTATCTCAGGCCTGCTGATAGTAGCGGATTTCCATTACAGTTTCATCTCAATGAAAAATACATAATTCAAAGTTTATTGAAAAATTATACGGCAAGAGGGTAGCGAACAAAACACGCCGGATACTTTGGTATACCGCCTTATGGGACAGTCGGTATGATATGCTGGGTAATAATAATATGTGGTAGGAGACACCGGCTACATATCAGTAAAGTAGCAGGATCCAGCCGGTAGCCGGTACAGATGTAATTCCCGACATGGACACATTAACGCTAGTGGGCGAAGCTGCACGCTACTCTGGGAGATGTGAACACAGAGGGTTAATGGACCGGGGAAGGGTTTAACTCGGAACATCTAGTTTCGGGGTTGTTGGGAGTTTGATTCAATTGAGAATTAGTAATAGATGATACGGCTTCTTAGACTAAACACTACCTACCTATAAATAGTAGCTACCTAATAACAAAAATCACTACTATACAATAAAATTTCCGCTTAACAATACAATCCAAATAAATGAAATATTTTTGAAAATATCCCAAAACTAAAAACTGTTTTTGAAAGGTGATAAAATATGCTTTCAAATTTTGTGATTAAAAAAAACACATAGGTATGGGAAACATAAAAATTTTGCACGCAAACATAAAAAAGTGTTAAACACATACTTACATATTTTATTAGACAAATGTATTATAAACGTCATTGTCACCTCACTTTTTGTCTTTTCATACGAAAATATATATATATTTTTTTTCAAATTGCGATTCAAAACTTTGGTTTCATAAAGGTGTACATTTTACCTTTTTGGTGGTTATTTTTTTAGTTTTCACTGTAAAGCGTGATGTTTTGCCTTTCTAACACCGTTTAAAACATATTTCTCACTCTGATAGTAAGGGAGATACAGCCATTTATATGAGACATATGTGAGTTGGGACAAATATGGTCTCCTGCCTTTTAAAGGGTTAACATAATAAACATATCATAAAGAAGTGGGCATTCAAGAGTGCTGAAAAAACTAAAAAGTAAAAATGTAATAATATAAAAAAATATATATGATCCGACGTTGGTGTTACTTTTCAATTGACGGGTATGGGTACCGCCGCCCCAAATAATAACCAAAGCCAAAGTGGTTCGCTACGTTTGGTGACTTAGCAAGGATGATGCTATCTATCCATTCACGTCATAAATCAATAGAAGTGTATTTTCCTCTTATATGTAGATTAATTTTTATTTTTTAATTAATTTGGTCATAATCATTTAACAAAAGCTACAAAATGTTTACGCACGTGAAAGGTTTCTTTTCATTTCAAATTATCATGCTATTGAATAAACTGATTGAATATCTATTCTAAACTGAATCATTCATTAAAAACGCTGCAACTTTTGTGCCAACAATAATTTTATTCCTTGTCAATATTAGCTCTTAAATAAAACATCCTTTTTATCTACAACGATTGTATCAACATTTGTTGTGATTTAAAAATGGACTCGGATCACCTTACTGTCGGCTAAATGAACCAGTGGCACAATACTATATTCATGAATAATAATAGGTCCCAGCCACTGTGACACGACACGGTGATAAATCGTGCCGGTTTTAAACCAAACCGGCCACTTCTCGACTTCATCTCGATAAGTCCCTCTACATCTACATAGTTACTGTCGTACAACGAAGAAGGACAGTGAGATATAGCTTGGTGCCTGGTGGCTGGTGGCTGCGGGACGATATAAGAATATCATCTGTATTCCAAAGCCGATCCACGTTCATCTCGTGTTGTCCTTAGTAGCTCCTCACGCCCCATGGTCGACGCTGATCTCCATCGGATTATGGCTAAAGGCCGTGCTTACATTGCACTTGTGTTTTTCGCTCGGTCGCTTCGGTCGCCTCGCGGCTTTTTATTAACCTTTTGTCCCATCTAATGGGACATTTGTTCGCTTTAACAGCGTCGAGGTGTTTCGCTGATTACTGTTTCATCTTTTTAAGAGGGTTTCGCATACTTTGTCAGACGAGGCAATTTCATTTGACTTCATAACAAATTCACCAAGATACAGAGATGACCAACTCGTTAAAAATATTGACAATGTTCAGATCGTCTGTCTTCAGACAAAAAAAAGTTTTTTTTACATTGGCTCCACACAGGAGGCCCTGAGGAAGATAATTCTTCTTAGGGCCTATGCCATGTTTGGGGATGCTGTGCGGAGGGTTTAGGGATAAGGAGGATAGAAAGTTCTAGGAAGGAAAAGGTATAAGAGGTGGATAGGAATCTATGAATAGATACATCCCTCCCACTGCGATACAAGGCTGAATCGATAGAGTCCGGTTTGAGGTAAAACGTCTCCATCAACCAACTCTCGCGATCCGCCCCGCAACGCTGTAGGTGGGCAAACACACGTGCCGCCAATACAAACCTAACCCCATGAACGCGGGCAAAAGATCTAACAAACTAAACTAAACAATCACCCTATTTATCCGTAGATGACGGAACGCCTTAAGATTGTTACCTATTGACAAAGAGCATTCCCGTTCCCTTCCTAATTCTCCATCTACACTTAAGCCTTCTTCCTCCTTCACTTGAGGAGACCAGCCCATTTTATTTTAAATCATATATTATCTATAACACACATGTAACTTAATTTTAGTAGAGTATTATACTGCCCCGAAGAAGCTACAGCTGTAGCGAAACCCGATCGGCGTAAAGTATAAAAAATAAAATTGGTTTTTACAAAGTTATTATTTTATTTTAAATCATATTTATTTGATTCACTTTTCCTTGACACATTGCTGGGGTTCCTGGGCGTTCCCTGAGCAATCCATTGACTTCCGCGTCATATATCATATCCGACACCTCGCCCACTTCAATATTACGCTGGTGTAAGACCACCATTAAAAATCGAAATGTTGCTTTAAAATGCTTTAGCTTCAGTGTTTGGTGACTAGACCTGAATAGTCTAATAGTAAATTCTTCACATTCCTCTTCCTCTTCCCCATCTCCTTCCCGTCACCAATACCTTCAGCTTCAGGGGGGAGCCGTGAGGATGATCATCTAATGTTTATAAATTCTTGATTATCGGTTGATTTAAAAGTAACGTACGTGAGCGAAAATAAAACAAATAAATACGCACAAGTCTGAACCGTACAAGAATAAATATTCTTCTGTGTATCTTGCCTCCGAGGGACGTGCTGATGTTTTGTTTCCCATAAGCACAGCGGGCAGAGTGGAGGTGGGGTGGGTAGTATCGGGTGGTTGACGGGTACCTACTGGGTACTGGATATTGGGTAGTGTCGATATTCTAATAACGCCCCCCGTCTTTTTGTCGGTGGCTGCGGCTAGGATCACAGGATAATCGAGACACGTATAGGTCATTCATATTGATTACAGGAAGCAAAACAGACTCGAGATATTTGCCGACAGGAATACTAATCGGAAACAAACTAACGACACAATGTCGTCAAATATCAATATTTATGTTTTTATTATTGTGCTTCAAGGCTCTGGAAAAAGTATTACTGCGACAGAGTAAGAAAAATATCAAGTGGAGAGAGAAAAAAAGTGGAGTTTATAAAATATTAACCATAAATCTTTGGGATACCTAATGAAAATTGTACAGCCTTTTCTGATTAGAAATTCTAGGTCGACGCAACTATGTTCAGCTCCCAATGTAATTTCAATTACGAGCCACGGAGCTTCGAAGTATAAGATAAATAGATAAGATAAGGAGCCATATTTTTATACATTAGCTCCACACAAACAGGAGGCTATAAATAAAATAATTTTCCTCAGGTCCTATGTCATCTTAGGGGATACTGTGTAGACGGGCTTTTTAAGGGAGGGAAGGATAGGAAGTTCTGGGTAGGAAAAAGGTATGAGGGGTGAGTAGGAATCTGGTGGTCAGTGTGTCCAGGAGTGACGGAGGTATGAATCCGTCCCTCCAACTGTGGTGCAAGGCGATAGGTCAAGAGAGTCCGGCTGGAAATATAAAAAGGCCTCCCTCAATCCGTCTCTCCCGATCCGGCCCGCTACGCATCTGCTGCCAAGACCTGGATATACCTCACCCCATGAACCCAGGCACCCTCGCTAAGTCAACAAACGTAGCGAACCACTTGGGGTGACCTATGGCAGAGGTGTTGGTTATACAATAAATGATTCCCGGGGCGGCGGTAACTACACCGCCTCCCGTCATACCGTATTTTATATTGTAGAAAGAAAAAATTATTCTAGAGAGAAAATAATTTTTTCAGTTGCATCCGGATTTACTTCAAACGAAAAAAATAATAAAACTCGATTAATGAAAGCTGTTTGTTTGCCAGTTAACAATTTAATTACCGTGAAATAAAAAAGGAAATATTTACTCGACGCCAATAAAAAAGCGCAATGCCCACACAGATAAGCGCTACGCCGGCCGATTGTGTACGGTCTCCGTGCGAATAGAGTCGCCCGCCTTCCGAATAGAGTTGCCTCCGTACACGACAAAAGCGACAACCGTGAAAACGTGACAACCTCGGCTGAACAATAAACTGCCACAAAAATAGTCCGCAAAGGTAAAAAAAGCACAGACCAATCGATAAAAAAAATGTTACACGTCATCGGAAACTAAATGAATGAAAAAAAAAAAAAAAAAAAGACAGGGGACGACCAAAAGATATTGTAAAAAAACACATTAACTTAATCATCAATCATTATTCCTATCGAGCAGGCTACATTGAAGGGTTTGTCTGACTTCACCATTGTAATAACAATAATAATAATGATTCTACGTATAAATTATTCTACATTAAAACCCGCGTCACGTTTACTCAGAGTAACGTGTTAAAATTTAAAGTTCCCTAGAGATGGCAAGACGATTGTTTGCAATCATTAAACATTTAATAATAATTCTCAGCATTTAAGATCCACGCAGTTTAATTGCTGTAATAGAAATAGCTCATATTTAATGGTACATTAATAAGACACATCTTTCAGAAACAATAGGTATATTTTTATATGTTGTATCTTGGTATTGAGGGGATGGCAAAAAAACAATAACCAATAGCGGGTATAAATCAATTTATCAAATGGTTTATGGAATACTTTATATGGCGTCTCGTGAATGGTATTATTGTATTCGAATTGTAAATATCTATTTGTGGTGAAGTTAACTTTTTGCATAAATAATAAAGAGAGGATTTCATGTGAAACACTTTGACGGAAATCATAACAGCGTAATAAAATAATGTGGTTTGGTCATAAAGTGTGTATTCCCAGTAATAAAAAGGTCGTAATGCGTTATTTCATAAAGCGGAATGGCAATAGATATAAATGTCGAGTATTAGGAGAACAGATTGTGAGTACGGGTACGGGTACGGGTACGGAAGGCGGGTGTGATTTATCGGGAGCTAATAAAGCGGTCGCACAATCTGAATCACAAAGCCTCCAGGTGACTCCCAGGAATACCAATGTAGCTCAGCAAATATGAAAGCCGAAAGAGAAATAAATTTATATCCTCCTCTAGCCGTAAAAGCTGGATATGGCCCGGCCGCCGATCTGAATACTGATGAGCGCGGGAGTAATGATGAAAAAACCCATTTCGTAGTCAAAGGATAAGTATGCGGAGGGGCGGCTGAGTGATTTGTCACTTTCTACTCGTCACGCTTCGCCAACACTAACTCGGGTATAATAGGTACAGGTACTAGGGAGGATATAATTCCGGCTCCAACTCCGATCCAGGCTTGCTCATTCGCAGTACTCACTACTTATGATGTTTATTTGTGTAAACCTTACATAATCCACGAGAACATAAATTATTTATAATACAAAATAAACTTTTTCAGAGAATTTTCCGCATAAAGATTATCTTATTTACATTTTCAGCGGAAGACCAAATTGCCGAGTGGTCTTTTTATTCAAGTTTCTGCGCGTGTTCTCTCAGAACATAAAGCAGAAATAAAATATTTAGCGGAGCAAACAAAAAAGGCCGTAAAACACTAACGGCAGTCAACAATGTGTCCATAAAAAGTGGATAGAATGGGAATATGACGGAAACCTTTTTCATTTTATATCGCTTTATAGGGAGACGGGAAATCGAATAAAATCCGGTCAAGGGGAAAAACAATACTCTTCCACGTTACAAAGGGAAAACGGCGACAGAGGCGGCGGGCGGCTACCTCCCGACTCCCCACGCGAGGGGAAGAGGCTCATAAAAGTGGGAAAACAAGAAGGGAAGATGTTTTCCCTTCAAGGAAAACTTGTTACGTTGTACGGTCTTCGGAAAGCAAACAAATACGTTCGAAATTGTTTCCACAGCGGTGATTGCCGCAGATGTTTGCCTAGTCGGCCAGATCGCTCGGAACGGACAGTTACAGCTCGCTTACCAAATATACTGTACAATACTCTCACTCTCACTCAGTCAGGGGGTGGGTGTTGCAAGTTGCAAGCACCTCGAGGGCGCCCCGAGACGCTGGACGCGCCTTGTCGCTTGCAATAAACCGTCCCAAACAAGCCCGAACCTAAACAATCACTAACTCTAATTTAGGAATAAATCAAGTGAGAAATGTAGACGCCGAGTAGGGCCAATTAAGCAGGCGGGCGGCGTGCATCTGCTAGTCGGGACTTTAGTGAATTAACCTCAAGAGACAAAGGGGGAGCTCTGATTGATGGAGTTTAGTGGAACACTAGCACGATCATAATTGAGGCACTGAGTACCCTCGCTTCTCACTTCTTGTCTAATGCGACCACTGAACGACACTTCCCGAGAGGCATTTCAAGCAATCATTATAAATTATTTGAAAACCTACAATTTAAAGTTGCTATGAATCGTTGAAACAAACAAGTAACACAAACATGTTTAAAAAAATCAGAGTGTGCACACGCGGTAGAAATGAACCTTCAGAAAACTAAACTAGGCAAGGTGGGGAGGCTAAGAAGTACCGCACAAAGAGGAGACCGATTATACTATATCATTCTCTCACAAGCTAAATCCTACAGATATATGTGTATTGTGTATGTCCTTTTTAGTGTCGCTATTTTTTTTGTTTCATTCAGTTTCAAATCTAAACGGCGCTAAAGAATTTTTTTACTTAAATAACATTACGGCTATAGAAATAACTATCCAGCATATCTTCCTTTATTTTTTTTTAATTAGCAACTCACCGTAACGGTTTACTTCGCCTCATACGTCATAACATATGTCTGTTAATGTAGTAGGTAGCTTGAAAACAAGTCTATGGGTCCTTCTTAGCGGTTAATGAAAAAAACTATATCAAAGAAAGCGCTTTCTTTGCTAAATAATTTCTAAGCGGTACCTTAATCTGTGAAAAGTGACAAAATCACATGTTGAATGAGTACCAGTCGAGCAGCAAAGAGAGACACAATACTGAACTGAAATAGTAATCTAAATGATATCATTCCTATACTGATTAGAAGGCTAAGCTCCTGACAAAGCTGCCAGGTTAATTTGTCGTATATATGCAGATTGGGGAATAAACGCCGCCGGCTCCCGTCGAGCTGGTGGGGGATCCCTGCCTCCCTACCGTGCTGGGAGGGATGCTGTAAGGGTAACAGCTAGCGCCGGATGCCCCCCGGGACCAGAGATGATTGAATGGAGCCTCATCGGCTCGTCGATGGCGGATGACAGATAGTGGCTGATTAACCGGCCTTACAGATTGCTCGGTGCTAGGTGAAAATGAAAACCACGATAACTTCCATTGCTATACCTTGACTATCTGTAGGTAGTTCACAGTCCACATATTAGTAGTGGTAGTAGGAGATTTTATAAAATTGTTGGGTTATTCGTAACCCGGGAATGAACATATGTCTTTCTTTAAAAAAAAACTAAAAAATATTACATATCACTAGCAGACCCGGTCACACATTGCTGTGGCTAACGAAACCTTTAAAACTAATGCCATCTGTTAAATCGAATTCACACCACGGCTGCCCGCTGCCGCTTCGTCAAATATATTATTATTTCAACCAATTTACACAAAACCTTGACAAATTAAAAATCCGTTGGGCAGTTTAAAATATCTAAAGCGCACTCAGAATCAACTCAAAGCAAAACCTCTTTGAAAATTCATTAAAAGCTATGAAAAAAAAAATTAATGGCCCATAACCTAACCTAAGGTAACCTATTGAACCCATTTTTTATACATTTTTTTCAAAACTTTTAATGACTTTTCAAAGGATGTGTTGCTTTGAGTTGATTCTGAGTTGGCATGGAACCTGTTTAAATATCAGTTGTATAATAATATCAAAATTGGTAAAGCCTACCAAACTTTATAACTAATAAACTAAATTTACATAAAAAATAACAACATTATAGGGTGTAATAGTACGTAACTGAAGCATTTTATCCAGCAATACCTGGGCATGTTTAGAGTACTAGTAAAAACACATAGATGTTATTTTACTGACCGATGATTTTTTTTCTATTAAAAACATACAAATATTTCAGTCAATCGTCACTATTGATCCCTTCCTTGAGCGTAGTGACGGGTTTAGCGATACACGCGCTGCTTCGTGCGTTACCGTCGTGCTAGAACGAGATGCAACGCTTTTCAAGTGATCTGCTAGGTTATAAGCGCGCTTATATCCTTAATATTCAGTTGCGACTTTGCGACGTGTGATGGAAAAATGTTTTTAATAGAAGTAAAAGTCATCAGAGAGCAAAATAACATCACCATTTTTTACTCAAAATATGCTCAGGAATCCCTGGCTAAAATCCCTCAGTACGTGCTGTTACACCCTGTCAAATCTGATGTGAAGGTCGCCAAGGAATTCCCTAGGCGTTTAACTCTGTTATAAAACTGACAAGGGCTGAGTTCAGAAAACTCTAAAAGCAATAACAATATTTTACACAAAAAATAAATAAATTATACGTCATAAATAGATAACGCAGTATTCGTAATTGTGGATAAAATATATCGATGACGCATTACTTATTGTGATGTTAGAGTTCCCAGTATAAGGGTCGGTCCTTACAAAATCCATAAAGGCCGGTTACCTTTAGATGCGGTGACACGGGTCACGGGATATACCATTCGTGTAATTGAAAATCAGAAAGACCTGCGGTAAATCACCTCAAACATTTACAAGGTCAGAAGAGTAATTCTATTGGGTTTTCCATTGCGTTATTTTGTCGAATTATGAATTATTGAGGTTATTGTGAAAATTA
Source organism: Limnephilus lunatus (assembly GCA_917563855.2). NCBI lineage: Eukaryota > Metazoa > Arthropoda > Insecta > Trichoptera > Limnephilidae > Limnephilus > Limnephilus lunatus. The sequence goes on from OU830599.1 coordinate 7,057,015, forward strand.
AAACGGCCTCGTTTAGTTGTTAACCCTTCAGGCTAATTTGTTTGCTTTCCGGAACAACTCGTGTATAAGTCTCATAGAAATCGTTGTAACTCCCTTACTGTCATGGTTAGAAATATAAACGTTTTACATAGAAATAAAAACACCACGCTGTATATGCTAAAAATTAAAAACCAAATAATTCAAACGTGCACCATTATAAAATCAAAGTTCCCGAGGGTAATTTGAAAAAAAAAAGAAACTGGGAATTTTTTAATAATTATTTTTACAGGAAATGACGGTGAATTGACGATAACCTTTATAATGCATTTGCCTAATAAAATATGGGTGTATTTTTGATTACTTTTTATCGTTATCAGTTAGAAAAAAACGTAAAGTGAGCCATTATTAAAACTTTTTTTGTTTGCATTTAATTTTTTTAAATTTCAATAATTATACGTTTATTTCGATTTACAATATCTGAAAGCATGTTTCATTACCTTTCAAAAATAATTTTTAGTTTCCGGATGCGTTCAGAAATATTCGATTTATTTGGATTTTATTGCAAGGCAGAAATATTTTGACCTTTCGACAAAATAGGCCCGAGGCCTGATGGATAAATACCCTCATTTAGAAGTATAAACAGTAAACTAAACAGAAAACTTTCAATAATATTTTGAAGTGCGGTTTTTTATGAAAAGTCCCTCAAGGATGTTCACAAATCAAGACATGATTTGAATTTTATAAGCAAACTTCCACGCATATAATGCATCACAAAACATGTTCTCTCAGAGTTATTTATTTGATAGCAATCCCCCCTTTTATTTAAATACACTATGAATATATTTTAGAAAACAGGAGTTTTACTTAAATTTACACAAAACAAAGTCAGTAAATATAATGCATATTTAAAGAGAACAACAAAAGCAAGTATTGGTACGACGTAATGGCGGCGAAGCTCTTTCTAGAATTTCCAGTCAAAGGGCAACATTTCAAAGAACTAAACCTCTTTTGAGCTCATAAAAAATGTAATCTCAGTTCGAGAAAATGTTGCTCCAACTCCGATGACGGGAAAAATAGTTCGCTAACTTGGTCCGCAAGGAGAAATGCGAGTCGGTGTCTCGATTCAATAAAGACTCCGCTGCACATTTTATTTCGTCTCCGGGCAAATATGAAGTGTAACAATGTTCCGAGCTCCGAGGCTCCGAGTGGCGCTGGAAAATGAAAAAGCGCCATTGTGCGGCGAAACGCGAAATCACACAAGCAGGAACGGCCGAGATTCGTAGGTGGAACTGGAAGAAAAGGACATAAACTTTTGCGACTTTATTTTCGCTTCTCATTTAATCTCCTTGTAAAAACTTAACCTAAACGCTCATTTTTAGAAAGAACAATTTCCAAACAGAAAAAAAACTGTTAGAATTCTACGAAAAAAGCGTGTTTTATTTAACTTGGAGTAAATAACACGACCAAACTGTCGACGCCGTGTTAGGTCAAGCGGAAAAAATGATTTCCAAAGTGCTTCCAACAGCCTTCAGTGACGTCACTGACTCTGACAAGCGTCCCCCCTCTCCCCCAAGTTTCTTTCACTAAAAATAGATCCCCCCAAACTCCCGTCCGGGGGTCTAACCATCGGAGGAAAAACTCAAACGAAAAGAATTTCCACCTGAATGTTTCCATTTGAAAGAATCGAATTACGTGGGGGAGATTACGTAAAGAATAAACGAAATAGAGTTTCATTTAAGATTTGATTCAATGTTTATAAAATCAGATGACTAAATCGAATTATAGAATAAGTATTTTAAATACGGATTAGATTTTTACCCCACAAATAAATTCACATATTGCAAAGATATAAATGAAGTCGTCGTGTTATTTGTACAAAACTTCGCGTTCAGTAGGGAATGCATAAAATTGCGAACAATAAATCTTTAAGAAAGAAGACTGCTTTATCGATCAGAAACTTTATGTATAAAATTTATCTCGTGGCAAGGCGGACTATCTTCTACGGCTTGTATCGATATGAACTAGCGAGGAACGTCTCAATTTTCAGAATGTATTTATTACCTTATATCCCAGTCTGGTAAATCAACAGCTGAAGCAAAATACATATGTAGATATCATAGTATCTTGGGCACAAAGCAAGTGTTGAATGTTTCAGCACCCTTGAGGTGATTTTTCACAAAAACGGCGCCTTACAAGTTATCGAATTATTATTACTATAACTTCCTAATCCTCAAATCGTACCTTTAAAGTTCAAAACATTGTGTAATCTAAAAATTAACTAACTAACTAACCATCACGCCGTTTCCCCCAGGTGTAGGTAGAGAGGACGGACCGCCAAACAACTCGGTCTTGGCATACATTCCTTGCCTAGTTTACATTCGTACAACGTCTCATACATGCTCTTCTATTATTCTGACTCTTGACATGGCCCGACTCAAGTATCTGATTCACTTGGTCGTGCCATGTCTTTCTTGGGCGTCCTCGACTTAACTCGCCTAAAAATTAACAACAAAATAATTAATATGTACACCCTACAAATACAATTATGGACAAAAAAATTATCAAATTTAAAAATTCAAATTCAAATTCTGTTATTATTTCTTCATTAGCTTGGGTTGGGCTGTTATTATTTCTTTGCAAGTTTCATAAATTTTGGATAATAACAGAACATGAATAGGAATTTCCAAGAATTTGAATATTAACTTTAAAATTTGTTGAATTGTAGAAATTTTGTTAAACAACATGTCCTAGGAGACCCAGGTGATGAGATATCGCCCCCAAATTCTTTAAATATATATAAATTAGGATAAATCCTTGTAATAATAATGTAACATTAGTAACTCACCAGTCAAATTTGTGATTTAATAAGTTTCTGAACTTCGATAGGAATCGAACCTGCAGAAAAGCATATTTTCATTGTCACTCTGGCGAGCGACTACAACAAATAGGGTTGCCACAGTTCCGTTGCTCTTGGCACTTGGAACTCTTTTGCGGTATGACATAAAATTTAAAATAAATTCTGTCTTAGGAATAAAAAGATATGCCTACAACAATGTGCTTTTCGTTTGTACAAGATTTCAACACAAAGGAAAGAAAATAATAAATTCAAACGAAAAGAGCTTATGAAATCTACGATGTAAAACGTAAGCCAAGGAAGGAAGGAAGACTCTCGCTAAACTGCGCCGCCACAGTTGGAGCAGAGCTTTCGCATAAAATTTATGATTTAGTATTCAAGGCGGATTGCAAATATGTATACACTTTATGTGCAGTGCGGGGTGCAGGGTGCAGGGTGCGTCCTAACTCCTAGCCCACTGCCTGTCCCTGTATAGACAGCGTTCCCAGATGGGATTGAGACTATTGGAAAGTTAATAAACATACAACCTTAAAGGCAGAGAGCTCTCAAAGATATTATTCCCTTTAAAGAAAATGTCAGGGAAAGGGAGACCCGAAGAGTAAGCTTATTTAAACAGAGCTCAAAGAGTCGATGTGATAAGTTCAATTTAAAAAGAGACAAGAGCGCTAGTTTTTAAACAAAAAGATTTCTAGCAACTTACAAAGTAATATAATATGACTTTTTTTGTTAAAAACATTTTACTATTTTATTTTTTAATTTTTGGCAGGACTGGCAGAGGAAGGATGAAGGTAGACTGAATGCTGTAGAAACGATATCCCTGGATGTATGGTAATACCATGTATGATCGTGTGAGAGATCCGAAATGAATGCAAGGCTGATGTAAACATAATAAGTAAGATTCAGAAAGGGACGCTTAGATGCTTTGGGCATGTAGAGCGAATGAATGAAGAAAGAAGTGTAAAGAGAATATATAACGCAAATGTGAATGGTAAAAGATGTCGGGGACGCCCGTGGAAGGCATTGCACGATCAAGTGAATCAGATACTTGATTCAGGCCGTATCAAGAGTCAGAATAATAGAAGAGTATGTATGTCACGATGTATGAATGTTAAAGAGGCAAGGAGTGAATGCCAAGACTGAGTTGTTTGGTGGTCCGTCTTCTCTGTCTACCCCTACGGGGAAACGGCGTGATGGTAGTTAGTTAGCTACAAATTACAAAGTCATTAATATACCACCAACTTAGCTACGCTCATAGATTCGTTGTAACCAATCTCCTTTCTCATAAACTATAGATGTAAAGACGTTACGACGAAATTCTGAGTAGGACCATAACCACCAATCCGTAAAAGAACTTCAATAAAACTCCACAGAGTGACGAAAAGATTCAGGTCATGATATCGACACATCGAAAAAGATATGGCATCCCTCAAATCTGAAACTTTAAACCTTTCTAATACTACTTGTACATCAAAATCCTCGGATTATTTCAAAGTAATTAATAACCGCGGCGTTACTTATAATAATATGAACACAACAGGGAGGGTCGGATCACAAAGGCGGCTGGAGACTGGAAGCTGGCTGGCGGCTGCCAATCCCTGGAAGCCTTAATTAACAAGTAAGCTAATACTCGACGATGTCAATGAATCGAACGACGCGGCGTATCAATAAACCCCAATCACAATATTATCCGTAACATCAAACCCGAACAGTCATTACACGGTTACGGATCCATTATCCACGATGGGGAATTTAGTAACAATTCAGTCGGAAGGTGAACCCACATTACGGTATTTACCTGTGAACTGCGGCTGCGACCTGTTAGCTGGGGGAGGAGGGATTTTGAATACAATAGAAACATCGAGATGCCTTCAGCATTACATCACGTCATTAGCCTGTTTTGAGGATACGTTAATCGTTGACTTGTTATCTGTTCCCCGTTAAATCACCATTTTAAAAAGTAATTTTACTACGCAATGTGTGTTTCCTATAATAAATGCAATTAACTCAAAGAACACAGATATTAACAGCCTAGCGACTGTACGGTTAAAATTTAAGAACCCGGCTTCAAATACATCTCTGACGCCGCGCCTTATGCAAAACCATCTTCGTACTTTAAGTTTGTTAAAAAGCTACTTTTGTAATTAAACCGAATTCAAGCAAGTAGCCAATAATGCCAAAAGATGGCGCCACTTACCTTAACATCCAGCGTAATGAGCATCGGCTGGCAGGCGAAAGTACCTACTATTGGATTTGTAATTCCGTGAATCTCTCCGAGTATGAAAGATTGATGGTAATGGGATCACTATTGTAACTAGCAGTATATTACATATAACGTCATTGACTGTCGCGGTTACTTTTGGTTAGCTTTTGTTCTGCGTGAACAAATCACTATGGAATTAAGCTATATTTGACACAATCCATATTTAATTACTCTGTATGTACTTAACCTATTTATTTTTATGTACTTTTTAATTTGCTTATTGTTATAAGTATTTACTCATAATTATTGTGTACTTTATTTACTTATGTTTATTTATTTATTATTATTAAATTGTTTATTATTGTTTACTCATAATTATATTATATTATATTATTTGTTTAATTTATTTATATCTACATATTTACTTAATATATTATATTTATTTCATAAACTATATAAATTTATTACATAATTGTTTATTATTATTTATTTTTTGTTAATAATTTAATGCTACTGTGGTATGATCACCCTATTATTGCATCTGGTAAGCCACAACAGGTACCTTGTATTTACATATTTAATATTTAGTTTACAGTATAATGTTATTTTTGTCAACAATGAGCATACTGCCCAGCTGTAATAATTATTAATTAGTAATGTTTAAATAACTGTACTCAGTGCTTCTTTTGTAGGTTTATTATTATATTTCTTTTAAGTTTAGGTATATGTATGTTTCTTTTTTTTTTTTAATTACTTTATTGTAAAACTGCATATCTCGATACAGGAATCCCCTAGTGAGATGTGCAGCTTATGTTTTCATGTTTTTCTTATTTTTTTCAATAAATAAATAAATAAAATCAATATCAGCTCTCAACGACAAGCAAGTCATCGTGATTTCTATAGCTTTGAAATATCCACGTAACTGTTCAATATTTATTTTAAGTTTAAGAAGAATGAAAGTCATCATCACCATCTTCTTCTCCTTGTCCTATTCGGGTCAGGGACCCACTGCATGGACAAGGCGCCCATAAGTAAGAATTAAAGTACGTATTGAAACTCGGGTAAAACCGGGTAGTATCTATTAATTAATTACCTAAACAAAATCTGAACGATCTTCTTGGTGGTCCATTGTTCACAAACAACGCATTTTTAAATACCTCGACGATATCATTTGTAAAAAGGATGCGCGGAGGAAAACGTCCTTTAAAATAAACCCTCCAGTCTTCAGACTTCTGTAGATCCACGAGACGGAGGTATAATAATAAAGGTTGATGTTTTATTTAGTTAATAATCCGACAACCTCTGTATTTTGTATATCCCATCCCTCTGTTGTTCCCGAGACGAGAACGGGAGACGGGGAAACTCGGGATAAACTTTCGGCGAGGAGCAATTATTGTTGAGACAGTGTTGTTCACAGTTCACTGGACTTCTTTGAAACAAATTACCTAAGGAAGGGATTAATTTAATACCAAGTTCTTTATTGAACAAGAGTTACGAAGTTTGCGTAAAACAAATATTCCAAAATTATAATATTCGGGGTGAGTGCTCCTTTATACTTTTGGATACTAAATTGCTTGATATTTTATTCGAAAAATATTGAAGATAATAATTAATTTATAATTTAATTAAGGTTAAGATACTTCTTGATGGAACGTCTCAATAAACGTCTTGAAACTAAATTTCATTACTCCTTTGTTATTTTGTGGGTTTCAAAGGCGTACAAATATTTGAAGTAGGTAATAGAATGAAAATCAAGACCGTTCTTGTAAAGGTTTATTTAAGAAATCTGCCTAGTAAAACTTGTGAAAAACAATAGATATTTTTTAAACGTTATTTGATCACTTTTCAGAATAACTTGTATAGGTCACCTAAAAATGGTTGTGTTTTCCTTACTATAATAGTAAGAAATATGATATAAACAGTGTTAGAAAGAGAAAATACCACGCTTTATATTCAAATACAAAAGTTAACCATACAAAAACTACAATGTACCTACATATTTATGAAGCCAAAGTTTCATGTGGAAATTTGAAAAAATTGGGACTCTTTGAAATTTTTATGAATTATTTTTATATGGAAAGACAGAAAATAGACATAAATATATTTTTCTAAAAAAATATGCATGCGCTTTTGTTTTTTTTTTCGTTATCATTAATTTTAGTTAGAAAAAAACGTAAGGTGAGCCATTTTAAAACCTTCGTTATGTTATCAAACATAATGTATTTCAAAAATTATCTAAACGTTTTCATCGATTTATAAAATTTGAGAGTGTATTTTTATCACCTTTCATAAACGGTTTTTAGCTTTCGGATAGTCAGAAATATTCCATTTATTTGGATTTTATTGTAAAACGGAAATATTTAAACCCTAGACAAAATATGGTCGAGGTCCGAGGGGTTAAGATCTCTTCAAAAGAATTCACGATGGCGTACAATATAATATATAATAATTATTATCATCCTGAAATCCAGAAAAGACATACAATACCCTGTCTAGAAAAAAGTAGGTTGAGGAAAGACACATTGTTACAAAGCCGGTTTGTTTAGAAGAGTGTACAAATAAGACCGTATAAATATTTATTCCTTTTCGTATCAGTGGGTCTGTTTTCATTGCTCCGTATTCAGTAAAGTGAGTAAAGCTCCATAGGGTAAAGGGAAGTAGGACGAGAGGAGGGTAAAGAGTGTAGTAGTTTGCGGCGCTGTTAAAAGATGGCGGTAGTATGACTGGGTCGGCTGGGATCGCGGCACGTGGCCCCGACTGACAGCTGTCAAACGGCATGCGGCGTTATTTACAAGTATGTATTATGTAGTTAGCCAATCGGATATGATGGCGGTTCGTTGACTTCTCTGATTCGCTTCGGAGGAAAAACCGTGTATTTTATTCTCGGCTTTCTGAACAAGTATTTTTATATTGTTATAGATAGAATCGTCGAATTAAATCAATTTTACGTTTTTGTAAGGTAATATACTTATTTACTGTTATCAAGTTTAATTTGTAGAGGTTTATTTAAAATTTAACCATATCGATAGTGGAAATTTGAAATGCTGTAAAGGACAATAAATTCAAAAATGAGTTAAAAAAGTCATTTTTCTCCGTATTTTGTTCTCTTTCGATCTGTGTCGTCGAAATATTTCTAGAAAAATAAGTGAATCTTTTACAACGCGCATTTTAAGAATATTTTTTTCTGAAGAATTAAAAATAAATTGAATACCGTTTTTAAATAAATTTACAACAAAATTTTCTGAGAGATCTATCTATTCAATGTCATTTTATAATAAAAAGTAATAATTTTAGGTATAAAAAAATAAAAGATAATTTTTTTTAAAATTAAAAAACCGTCTTTTCGTTCTCCTAAACAATTCAACAATTTGTCCTTAACAGCATTTCAAATTTCCGTGATCGATGTGAGTATATTATTATTTCATTTTAAAAAACTTGTTTATCATAGTATCATTTTGTAATGTATTGTAATATGTATGTATACAAATAAATAAATAAAAAAATAATAAATAAATAAAAAATTATAATATGTAGCAATTTTAAGATAAACAAATAAAAAATAAATAAAAATAATAATAATAAATTTATAAACAAGTTCTGGTGTGTAAATATTATTACGCGTGACAGCTGTCTCGCCTTCCGATGGCGTTATTAAACTGTGGTGAAGCCACAATTAAATGAATAAAACTGTGGTGGCCACTTACAGCCGATCATCTGCATTATTTCCATGGCCGAAACAGCTGTCATGCATAACAAAAATTACACATCAGAAGTTTTGTTTTACAAGTAAACTGTTCTGTCATTAAATAATAATACAAACTTAATATAAAAAAACGAACTCCGTACACAACGCCATCTCTGTTACTGACAAAAACAAAGCACGGACAGTAGCGCATCGATAATTGCTTCATTGTGTAATTTTTAACGTAATAAAAAAACTGAATTTAATTCAACAGTTATTGATTCTGAGGCGGTACGAAGTTCGTCGGGTAAAATATAAAAAAAAAAATTTAAAATGGAATGTTTATACTCACTTTTTTGATGTTATATTTTTGATCAGGATAAGACGTGTAACTTGAAAATAAATCACTTACCTGTAACAAACAAAACAATATATTAAACTCTTGAAAACAGTATTATATCAATAATAAGTTTAAATAGGTTTTCAGACAATATGTGGGTAACATAAGCAAATGAACACTACAACTACCACTCATTCGTATAACGCAAAGTTAGCAAGAACATTCAACAGAATGTAATAACGACTCCTTCTCACTTCTGGTTTTGCTTTCCGGTATCATGTGAGGCCGCACGTAAAGTTACCACTCCCGGAATGAGTAGATCGGTGATAAGATAACAATGCAGTCAGTACCTCGGTAATTATAACTTTCTGTGAAGCGAGTCTGTTATTAAAAACCCTGACAGTTCAATCAATTCGTCACGAGGAACTACGTAATTGCGTATTTCAGAAAACCTACGTAATAATTACAAATATGAAAACTGTGCCAACCTACCCACTACTACCCATGTAACCTAATAGTTCATCAACGGGTACAATGATTGTGTGCAAAAAGGGTAATCTATTTGATAATGGTTTTGTAGACTCTTATTCACAACGGGCGGATTGATCGAATATTCAGGTAGGGATGTTGTGTTTGTTCTATCGGTATTTCTATGAAGGGTGCTGGAAAAAGCTACCTTTTTTTTTTGAAATGTTTTTACAATAGCTCCACGTAGGATGCCCCGAGGAAAACAATTTCCATTGGGGCCTAAGTCATTTTGAGGATGCTAAGTGGAGGGTTTTTTAGAGAAAGGAATGAGAGGAAGTTCTGGGAAGGAAAAAAGGTTTAAGGGGCGGGTAGGAAACTGGGGATCAGTGTCCAGGAGTGACGGACATATGAATCCATTCCTCCCACGGTGCAATTCGATAGATTAAGAGAGTCGGGTTGGAGGGGTCAAAAGGTCTCCCTCAAGCAGTCTCTCCCGATCCAGCCCGCCACGCAGTAGGCGGTTAAAAAACGTACACCCGGAGGTACGCCAAGCGCGTGTCCAAAATTTTTTCGTGAGATTATTTATTATCTACTTATTGTGAGAAAAGTTCATTTTTACGTTCCTATGTCCACAAGTTTGCTGAGAAATGATTTGCCTGCATTTGTGTTTCTTACCTACCTACCAGTGGCGGCCGCTGCCCTGAAAATGTGGTGGTTCACTGATATTCCGTACCTCTCAGATAACGCGTACTAAGTAACAATAGGTAAAAATGATTCCACTTATCTTATTTGGAGAGAAGGTCTATTCTAAGCTATTTTCGAATAGCAAAAACTTCAACACATCGCTTTTATAAAAAAAATATTTTTTTTAGAGATCTTTTTTCTGTATTAAGAAAATAGAAAAAAACACAAATTTTTCGTAAATAAATCTTGAATTTCAACCCAATAAACTCTTTTTTTTACAATGTTTAATTTATTTTGTTTTATATTTCATAAAATAAAATAATTTTGAAAGCAGTGTAAGAAGAATATACGACGCAAATGTGAATGGTAGAAGAAGTCGGGGACGCCCAAGGAAGACATGGTACGGTCAAGTGAATCAGATACTTGAGTCGGGTCATGTCAAAAGTCAGAATAATAGGAGAGAATGTATGAGACGATGTATGAATGTGAGTGAGACAAAGAGTGTGTGCCAAGACCGAGTTGTTTGGCGGTCCGTCCTCTCTGCCTACCTCTGCGGGGAAACGGCGTGATGGTTAATTAGTTAGTTTTATATTTCATTATAAACAGTATACAAATAGTATTTATATACAATGTATAAACATTACGTGGGCAAAATTGTCAAAGTTACCTATAAAAAATTGACTGTACCTTTTGATTAAAAAAAGAATTATTCAGTTTGGTTAAGTATCTTTGCCGCAAATCCAAATTTAAGTTTGTATGATAAAGGCCGCCCGGTGGCACACGAATATAGCTTAATTTTTCATACATATTGCTGGCGTTGCGCGCTGGCGATGTTTGGGATATTCGGTACAAAAACATGATTCGTTCGGCTTGCAATCGGCCTGCACGCGGGGAACAAGGCAGCTTCGCGCGGAACTTAGAGAATCCGCTCTCCCTGATTCACACTATATTAGGCATTATATTGGTAGGTGATGTTTTTAATGAGATTCACAGATTTTATATTTTTCAGTAAGATATTATAAAGTAATTTTAGGCGATATAATTTACCAGTGCTGCACACGAACGCACTGTGCAACCAGCCGCCCTTGCTACCTACTACATGGTATTCGAACACCCAGGTTTATAAATTTCTTTAAAGACCCTCACAGCATAAGAAAAAATAACCAAGAACTCGTTTGTGGAGCTAATATTAACATAATAAACCCACTAAAAAAAGACTTGTAAAGTCGGAGTGCACTTACACAATAAAAGCATGCACTTTGTACAGTATTTATTTGCAGTTTTGTGTGCATATTTACTTATGAATTAAATGACATTCATATTTAGCACCATACCAAGTTGAGAGAATTGAACGGCAAACAAAATAAATATTTGCACTCGAGTAAGATATCTTCCATCAGACGTCAGAGTCCGTAGTAACCAGCATCGAGCATTCATCATTCATCATAGGCTGTCAATCGCGAAGCAAACAGGCAAGCCGACGTCAAGTCGGGCTAAACGTCTCAGTCGAAAGAGGCTTACGCGGGCGGAATCCTTTCTCGACGGGGAAACTACCGGAATTAATGCGGCGACAAGAGCCGACATATTCACTCGAGACTCGAGGGCTTCGGGTGGCTGCTCCGAGGAGGTGAACACTATTATTTTATTAAGTGTGAAATTCGCACGCTGCGGATTCATCAGACTTGTGCGTAGGAAGATTTATTTATTTATACTGGGTTTTACAGATGTTTACACTTACATGAGAACAATCCAGTTACAAAACTCAGTTATTACACAATTATAAAAATATACAATTAGAAAAACAAAAACATCACAAATAAAAATTCAGAAATATATACAAGGTCACTCAAGTAACACATTACAATGAGTGGTAAAAGACATATGAAATACGCGAGCATGCACAGTTTGCACAGAAAGACAATTCACATAACACAATTAGTTAGTACTTTTTAACAGCGCTAGAACTTTTTTTTAAATCCGTACAAATTATCAACGAAAATATCCACATCAGCGCACTCTATCTTGTTATACAGTCGACACATCTGGGTCAGAGGGCTAATCTAGGCGATATTATTTTTAAATGTATTCATATGAAAAATGTTATGGCGTCTTAAACAATGGGAATTGGGGACATTAATTTCAATACTGTTAAGACATAATATAGTATCAAGATGGCCGTGAATAATTTTATGTAAACATATATTAGATCAGTCAATTGCCTTCTAGTTTTAAGTGTATCAATCTTGAAGTAATCACGACGTACATCGTATGATCTGAGATGGTCGTGTAGTCCACATTTGAAGGATAACATTCTTAGTAATTTTTTTTTAACTGATTCTACAATGTTTTCATATTTGCAGTAATGTGGATTCCAAATAGTGCTTCCATATTCAGGTTTACTTCTAATTAAGGCATTGTAAAGAGTTAGAATTGATTGAGGATCTTTGAAAGGTTTACATATTTTTTTTTTTTTTTTTTTTTTTTTTTATTTGAGACACAAACAGGATATTTACAAAACATTTTTGCATGTAATATAAAATAAATTCTAATAAAATATAAATATCCCTAGACTAATGTGTCTGCAGTAATAACATTTGCATATTCACAGAAGCAACATGAAAAACAATGTAAGTATTATTTATAGATAACTTAAAAACTAAAATACAAAATATGAAAACTAAAATACAAAATATTGAAAACTAAAATACAAAACTTGCAATAAAAATATGAAATATTTATGAAGAGATTATTGAGAAGTAATGAAACAAAATCCTATTTTTTTTTTTTTTTTTTTTTAGGTGCACTATTAACAAGATTATTCACTGAAGCAATCACAAGAAAAACAATGTGAAATATTTATGAAATAATTATTGAAAAGTGATGGAACAAAAGCATTTATTTATTTATTTATTTTTTTTTTTTTTTTTTTTTATTTTTTTTTTTTTTTTTTTTTTTTTTTTTTTTTTTTTTTTTTTTTTTTTTTTTTTTTTTTTTTTTTTTTTTTTAGTTGCACAAATCATGGAGATATTTTTTAAAGCTAGTTATATTATTTACAAAAATATCTATGATGGTGTGTATTTTAACAAGATCGTTGTATGATCGAGACATTCTAGATATAGGATTAAAATATCCAGTATTATTGGAAGAAATTTCGGTCCAAAATATGTTAAGGTTTCTGGTAGATTTGGGCCTGGCGTATAACTTGATTTGATTGACTAAATTACTGTCTACACGATTATTCACAATTTTATAAAGCATTAAAAGGTCATTTATGTTTCGTCTTTTAACTAGACTCTCTAATTTGAAATGTGTAAGTCTTTGTTCGTACCCGTCTAAAAGATGGTAGACACCTGATCGATAAGACAAAATCCGTGTGAATTTTCTTTGGACTGATTCGAGTCTAGATATCTGTGTAATATAATGTGGATTCCAAACTGATGACCCGTACTCCAGAACACTACGGATTAAGGAATTAAATAGAATTATTAAGCTATTAGAATTCTTGAACAGTTTGGTTGATCTTACAATAAAACCGAGTAATTTATTTGATTTACTCACAATGTATTCAATGTGTTGGTTGAACGTTAGTTTGTTATCGAATATAATTCCTAAATCTTTTATTGATTCAACTGTTTCTAGATTGTGACCACATATGCTATATGAATACAGAGTTTTGTTGGTGTTCTTGGTGAAATTAATAACTTTGCACTTAGCTATATTCAGTTCCATTTCATTGTCAACACACCAGGCAGATATTGTGTTAAGGTCTTGTTGTAAAAGTTCACAATCTTCAATATATTTAATTGCTTTATATAATTTTAGGTCGTCAGCATATAGAGAAAAATTACAGCGGAGTTTATATGTAAGGTCGTTAATAAATATTAAGAAAAGCAAGGGTCCAAGGTGAGATCCTTGTGGTACGCCTGATTTATTCTGTGAATAAATCCGATAAAGATAGGTATTTTTAAGTGAAACTTATTTAGTATTGAAACGGAAAGCACAGAATGAAACCTTACCGCATTGGCGGCTTTGATTATGAGCTTACTTTTCAAGGCTCCTATTGGTTGAGATTGCGTGTTGTAGGTTTCACTTCTACCGCGTGTGAAGTGCACTCGATTTTTTTTAACTGGTGTAAAATTGTTTAAACTAATGATGAATAGCATTAAATATCAAACACAAAAATTATAAGATATCACCGATCTCAAATATCACTACGCCTTTAAGTAATACCCTTAACAGAAAATTAACAGAAATAGAACAATAATTTGAATTGACTTATTATAACTTCGGTTTACTTCTAATTATTTTAAAAAAATCTTTTTGATGTAGGCCAAATGTAATAATTACGAAAATCCTATAAGTTGAATCCATTCTTCATTCAGATGCTTGCAACTTTTCTGTCTATAGACTCGCCTATTGCGATGATTTCCAATCAACGTCAGTTCGGTCTTAAAGTTTGGCGTGTACTAAACACTGTAATTTTGAATGAACTAATCATGACGATGTTTCCCTGCAAATACACTCCTTTCTCCTGGCTTAATTCATCATCTCATACATACTCTTATGGCCCGACTATACATGAAGAGATTTGCAGCTTGGAATTTTGAACATCTATAATGATAATATAACATAGTTTATGACTCTCACCTTCATTTATGACTACGAGTGAAAGGGTAACATTCGGACTTGGACCAGCGCTTGGTATTATGACTAAGGAGAAACGAAATGCCCTCTTCTCTTTTATTGTTTAGTGTTTTTTTACGAGCCGGCGAGTGAGCAGAGACTGATCGAGACAAAGACTCGATCGGATAAGACATAACGTGTCGAAAACTCACGTCAACTCATATCCGATTACATTAATCCTCAACACGCGGAATACGGCGGCCATACAACTTAACTGCTTACTTTTTTTGTCATTTACGACGGAGATCTATTGTTAGTAGATTATATAAATGAAAACTCTACGTTCCAATATGCGCATTTCGAATAATTTACTTATCAGAAGCTAAATCTATTATAAAGTATGAAATTACAGCTTGGGGACTTTCCTGTAAAACAAATGTGAATCATTTTCAATCATCTCAAAATTAATTTGTTAATTTATTAACTCATAAAAGTTTATACTAACAAAGGCATAATGTTCCATACTTTTACCAGAATCTCAAAATTCTCTCAATAAGAGCGATTATGTGGTATAAAATTATATTTCAGCATATGAAGAGCCCTATATACATAAATAAACTGGACCACACTTACAATCCTAGTTTTAAGTTAAATTAAGGACTAAGGCTGGAACTACATTGCTGGAAATTAAAAAAATGTACAAATGTATAGACAAATATTATGTTGAAAAATTGGCTCGATGAAACAACAATTTCTAACTGCATAGTAAAGTAAAATAAGTTTTATTTTTATGTTCAAAGTAAAAGCGCCCGTTTGTCAAAAATAGTTTATTGGGACTTTTGCTTGTAGTAAGTACTACTGTACAATATTTTCTGATATATTTATTTTTTTATTTTCCTATTATATTGGATTATTAAAAAAAATACAGAATATACAATTATACCTTTGCCAGAACTATGAAATGTGATTAAGCTTCAATATTCAAATAAACATTTGTAAAAATAAATCATAAGGGAGATTCAAGTTCATCCAACTGTTGGCAATGATCAAAGAAAATTTGTTATTTATAATTATGAATATAAAACGGTAATAAAATATGCGTTATTTTTCAAAGCGTACCCACGATTTTTCTATTAAAGCGTTTGAACAAATAAAGAATTTAAAAGCAAAATAGCGAAAGCGGGAAAAAATAAAACAACATTAAAGAGACCATACGAAGTGTGAAAAGGGATCTAACATTATTCGGAGAAAACAAACAAGCGCCCTTTGAGTAGGGTCAGAGCAGTCGGCTAATCGAGATCTCTGGCGGGTTCTGGAGGGCTCGGGGCTCCGGGCTCGGGCGCTACCGGCCGCGGCGCCGATTTACCACGGAATTCTAATTCCCCGCATTTCTTTCATATTTATATTTCCATCGCGGCAGGCAGATTACAGAAACGTGTTGTTTCAATTTAATCAAAAGTTACTTAAAAAGGGAGATTGATGAAAGGGCGGGATTGTAGATTGTGACCCTCGGCGTTTGAGTTTTTGACGCAAGAAACAAATTCAATTGTTTCAATGACTACACTTTTCAAATTGCAAGAAAAACTTTTCTCATCAAATCGGGGTACAAGATCTTTGTTACTGAGCTAAATAATTTTCTAGTAATTCGGTTCCATGACAACTCGGAATCATGCAATTTCAACACCCCTTTGAAAAGTGATTAAAAGTTGTAAAAAAGAAAAAAAAAAATAGACATAGGTTATGGGCCTAATCTAACAATATTTAACCAAATGTTTAGATATTTTTTTCATCAATTTTAATGACTTTTCAAAGGAGGTGTTAAAGTTGCATTATTCCGAGTTGTCCGGTCACCTATTATTGTCATATAATAGAAATTCACATAATATAAATCAGCTGAAAGTTAACTGGCAGCTAACACACCGGATTAAATCGACATTTTTAAAATATCCAATGTAGACAAGCTGTCAAGACGCAACTTCGTTTCAATCAAAACAAGCCCAAATACGCTACTGTTGGCAGAGAATGTTCACAATAAACTACTGTCTGTCAAATTTAAGCCGCAAGCTTTAAAAAAATCTTGAAGGATTTAAAAAAAATCTCTTTGCATTCTCTCGCCGGAAAAATAAACGGCTTTTATGTCAGAGAAACTTGTGTAAAAAACTCTGCGGTTATATATTTCTTCAAGGCCGTGTCAAATTCGAGGACGAAGTGTTTTTTTATAGAGGACGTAATTCTTCCAAAGCGAGTTGTCCGACTATACCAGACGTAACGACCCGATAAATATAAATATGTAAAGAAAATAAACAGGCCGCCTAGAGGGGTGGGCGGGTTCGCTAAAACAGAAGAGCAATACGATAATGATAATTTGGAGAATGAAGTGAATAAAGTGCCGCCCAAAGTCTCGTGTCTTAATGAAACCGCGACACGCAAGTGTCGCACGGAAGAAAGCGGATGATTTATTACGCGATAAGTACTTTAACAAATTGGGTGGATGAATGTCATTTGTGGTAAATCATAAATTGTCAAGTTAATGTATGGCATAGAAGATATCTTTGGAGCTATTTTCAGAAGACTATTTTGTAAAAATTAGATGCAATTTATTTATGGAGTACCTAATTATAATTTTTTTACATGTTGACGAAACTATGTAGGTATATAATATGAGACCTTGCCTGGAAGAATGTTCTATCCAAAAATATTCTTGTGCCGAGAAAAATTGAAAAAACGAAAACAGTTATGTTTCATAACATTTTATATTTAAAATACATAAAACGTGTTTAATCTTAAGAGTTTAAATTTAAAAAAAGTCGTATAGAAAAGCAATTAAATTAGAGTTTATTACCAGAATTAACGCTGAATTTGTGGAATAATGTTGTATATAAAAATTTCACAAACAAAATTATTTCACTTAACGTTTTTTTAAATCTTCTTACCTTACGGAAAGCAACATGCTCTTCTAACATAAATGTACACATGTCATTGATGTATTTGAGCTTAAAAAGCAAAAAAACGACATGAATAAATGAAACTATTTACGTTCTAGATATTGTCTTGAGATCAACATACAACATTATTCCAAAAAACTGTTTCAACGGCTAAAACGCAGGCTTAATAATTTTTTTTCTAGAACCGTGATTTCTATAAATGGCATTATACAACATTCTTCCATCAATAACTCAACATAGATAGTTCTGTTGGATACAACATTATTCGGGGCAAAGACTCATATATACATCTCTCTTCATCCTACCTACTTTCAAAACTTTAAATAGATAGAAAAATAGATTTATAGCTATAAAAAGGCTCAGACTGTGAAATAGACAAAATTTAAAGTGAGCGAAATTAGAATTATAATACAAGCACTACACATGTTTGGCAATAATATTGCTTTTATGCATCAGGGGGTAGCCCTGAAATGGAGACAACTTTATTTATAGTTATGACTTTCTGAAGGGATGAATTTCGAGTTTCGTTCATATTAAAAGTTGTCACTACCTACTTAGGAAAGAAGTAAGGAATTTACACGGCTGAAGGCCGTGAATTCTGGCCAGCCGGGACCAACGCAACCAACATCCAACTCGTGGCACGGATAAACGCCGACCAAGCCTGACTGTAAATTGGCAAATAAACCACCTCCATAACGGGTGGACTGCGCCGGGTGAGATCTTCCAATAAGGCGAGTGAGCCAGTGAACCAGTGAGACAGTGTGGAACAGCCGCCAGTCACAGGAGCCTAATTGCAGTTAATGGTCCGCACACAGAAGTCGTCGCTGCCGGCGATTGGTTTGATTCAGGTCCGAGGCGGCTCATTGAAATTTCGAGGACCGAATCAATCCCGGTAATTGGCGTCATAAAATGCATCGTTACGGTGACATGAAAATTGACCGAGCTGAATCAAAATGAAAATGAAGATGATGTTTAGGTTTAATAAAAAATGATGTGATACCGCCCAAGAGTTTCAACTGGACTGGAGTCCGCGGAGGCATCCCCATTTAGGGAATGTTTGTTGTGAAGACCAAATGCTGGTGAAGGGGGAGACGAATAGGAAGCAAAGATTTCAGAATTACGAAGTTATTTAGATGTGGATACTAAAGTAGTACTTATGTACCTACTACAAGCAAAGTTTTCAAATTGAATTGTGGTCTCTCACCAGGGCTATAGGTGCTTAAATTCTTCTATTCTTGTACGACGTTCAAATATGACAAACCTATATTATTTTATATCAATTTAATATGCGAACTGACCAATTTGGGAGGCGGGTATGGATACCGCCGCCCAGGGAACCATTTATTGAATAACCAATACCTCTGCCGTAGGTCACTCCAAGTGGTACGCTACGTTTGGTGACTTAGCAGAGGTGCCCGGGTTCATCGGGTAAGGTGTGTTCAGGTCTTGGCGGCGGATGCGTCTTCCCACCAACTGTAAGGCGGGCCAGATCGGAAAAGGCCGGTTTAGGGAGACCCTTTAATCTCTTCATCTGGTCTCTCGACCAATTGTCCTGCACCGCAGCGGGAGGGATGGATTCGTAGGTCGTCATTCCAGTGACAATGACCCCTAGATTCCTACCCACCCCTCATATCTAACACACAGCATCCTCAAAGATGACACAGGCCCTATGGGAAATTATTTTTCTTACAGCCTCATTTAACGTGTGTAAAAAAATATTTTTATTTATTTTAAAATTTCGAACTCATAGAATCTTTAAAATTTGAATTCAGGGCAAAATGAGCTTACTCTAAAACTGACGTCATAATTATTTTATTAAGATGATCAGGTAAAAATAACATTACAATGTTCCCACAACAGGGAACCATGAAAAGCCAAATTTGAAATTATAATTCACAACGCTGTTAATTTCTTGGGTAAAAAATTTGAATGTTTGATTTCAATTTGATAACATAGCGTAATAAAATAATAACTTTCACCTGCCATGTGTAGTTATTGTGTGTAGTTATGTTATGTTTAACATGGCCGAGTGGTATCATGCAAATGAACGTGAATAAACTGGTTTATGAAGTATAATTTTACTACTGCGCTTATCGTCGGATCTTTCGCTGGTAATAATATATCATTTCACAACATCATTATTTCAAATTAACAATATTTTACGTTGTACATATTTCGCGATAAAGGTATGAAGGTGTTGCTGGCGAAGCTGCTACGTGCTTGTTGGCTGATTGATTGCTGACTGATGTAATCGACCGACCAAAAATTTAGAGATATTAATTAAATTAAATATGTACGGGTCTTTGTGGCATTTCAAAGCCGATAATTTATTTATTTCATTATCATATTATCACTTGTAACTTGTCACCACCATCTTTCGCTACTTAGGTTTTCATTTCCATTGATTAAGAAAATACATTTTCTCCACCTTTATTTTTGTCAAGTTTAGCTATTATTTAGTTTATTTTGTTACAGTCTGATAATTACTTCAGAAGGCGAAACAGCGTAATAAGAACTTCATAGCAGAACTTGTTTATTAATAAACTGTTTTAATAAATTAAATAATAACATTATTGAATTAATAAAAAATAAAAAGTAAGTATCCTGAAACATCTATTCAAAGTTATTTTGAAAAAAAGTGAATTCCGGACAGTGAATTCATGGATCCATAAGATTATTCAAATATATTAAGTATATCACAATAGTTTTATTAAAATCGGAGATAACAAAGCACAGAACGAGTCTACAGAAGGAACCTTACAAAGTACTCCTTAACTCCGGAAAGCTTGCAGAAAACCGACTAAAATATGTCAGTTTAATACCCGCCGGGTATAGTTTGTACGTATCACAAGTGTCTGTGGTAGAAACAGTGTCCTGTTGTCACCTGTCGACGGTCTAGTCCAGTGATGATCAACCTTTTTAGCCGGAGGACCAATTTTTAAATTTTCAATTTATTCGCGGTCATAAGCGCAAAGGGGGTAAGTTACCTATCTAGAGCTTAATATTGTTAAATTTGCAGTCAATGGTAACGCAATCCTAATTATCTTATCTAAAATGATATTTTTCAATAAAACAATAACGGAACGAAAAAATCAAAGCGCCGTAGGCGAAAATACCAAGTATATCTCCAAGTAAAAACTAATAAATGCTGTCGATTTTTATCATTCTGAAACACAGAACTAATAAAAAAATACATTCTTGCAACGTTGGACAACTAACTGTTAATTTTTTCGTTTGAAAAGTCAAACAAAATTTAGTCAAGAAAATTTTGGTATTTTATAAAACCGAAACCTTTAAAATGTATTAAACTGATTTCAATAAAGCGCTGCGCTGCGAGGGGTTTTTCTACATACGAGGTCGAAACCTGAAATTTTGTATAAGAATATGTATCTAAGTAAAGTTATGATTTAACGGTTGATTCAAAACTTTGAACAAGTACTGAAGTTTTCCGCTCAACCTTTTTTTTAAACAACAGAAACCGTTGAGTGTATGATACTGCAAAATTTTTGATATTCTATTAAACCAAGTTGTAAGTACGAAAATACTCGCGGGCCGCAAACGGTCCACGGGCCAATGGTTGCCTTGTCCACGGTCTACAGACTGCAGTCTACATACAGCCGTAGGTCATATCTGGTGAACAAACCAGCGAATTGTGTATCCTGGCCGGACTTCCGACAGGGTTAGTCCTACTAGTTGGCTGAAGAGAGACGTATCACGCGTCCGGTGCAGGGCTAATGTGATTACTGGGCGGCCAGGCGGGGCGCATTGGGCGGCACTGAGGGCGGCAGTATGGGCGGAGTGGGCGGGGGCGGTCGGCCTTTGTTCTCCCCGGAGTGCACTTTGCCACACAGCGAAATGTGAAGACGGAATATGAGGCTGATAAAGTCCTACTCCGCCAAACAATTGAGGTTACGCCATGCAATCTGCTTGGTTAATTTGAGATACGATAGGTGGTATTGAACTCGGGTATCAATGATGATAAAGCACACGATAATTGTCATTTCACATTATAATCGACATCAAACAGAAGAGAATTGGAAAACCATCCAATTGAAAGGTGAACAACTTACGGTTTCACTAAAATTTACTATTCTATAATTCAGCCCTTGCACGGAAAAATGTTGTATCCAAGAATATTCTTGTTCCGAGAAAAATTGAAAAACCGAAACTAGTTATATTTAATAACATTTAATATTTAAAATAAATAAAACATACAATTTTTAAGAGTTTTAAAAGGAAAGTCACCTAGAAAGACAATTAAATAAGGGTTTATTACTAGAATTTATGCTGAGTTTGTGGAATGTTTTATATAAAAATTTCATACACAATGATGAGTAATGAGTTTTTTTTTCTCAACTCATTGGGAATAATGTGTTACTTACCATGTTTTTGTAATACATTATAAATAATTAAATAGATAAAAAAAAACATTATTCCACAAAACGTTTTTTTTTACTCTTCTTACCTTATGGAAAGCAACATGCTCTTCTAACATAAATGTACACACGTCTTTGATGTATTTGATATATTGTAAAAGCATAAAAACGTATGAATAAATGAAACCATTTACGTTATTGTCTTAAGATCAACATACAACATTATTTCACAAAAGTATTTAAACGGCTAAAAAACAGGCTTAATAATATTTTTTCTGGACAGATTCTACTTTCCTGCATTCTTCAACTTCTTGGCTTTGAAGTCTTTCTAGTTGAAGCCACGAGACATTTTCTCCATTTATTCCCATGAATCAAACCATGATCCGTGATTTCGAAAAATTTAAGCCACAGGCCTAAAAAAAATTTCATTACCATAGTCCCTACCATAAAGGTGCACATAAATATGCCCAACATTATTCCATCATTGATAGTTTTCTTGGATACAACATTATTCCGGGCAAGGGCTCAATTATAATGGTACAAGTTATGCATATCACGATTCACAAATTATACATCTAAATAATGTGTGGAAATGAAAAGCCTCGATGCTTGTTTCAATAATTGTTGCAATTTGTGATGAATACGGGATTATGCTAAATATTTTGTTGCTATAGCGATATTATGCCAGACAAGTGTACTTTAAATTATTAAAGTGATTACCGACATATTGATTAGAGTGTATATATTATTACTATGTTCATCATGTTTCCCACAGCATAATTATTACAATGCACGATGAATAAACATGTTATGTAAAACAGAAGCGTTTAGGGAGTCGCCTCATTAAAATTTATTACGCCCACTAATTTAGAAGTTATCGGCTGAAATATGCACCGCATTACGCTGGTGGCCAAATTCAGAGTGAACATTGTTAAATTTAACGCGACACATGTTCCTATTGGCGGCGCAGAGAAGAAGAACAACACAACGTAACTAAAGTTAACGAACGAATAAATTATTCGCTCGGTAAGGCTCAATTTAATGGGCCGTACCAAACTACCACCAAACATGTTCGAGTTCGTGTTTCCTTGTTTCGGGCAGAAATAATACCGAATAATAATTGATAAAATTAGTTGAGGTGATCAACTAGTCTTGAAAATATTCGATATCGGAATCCACGCCCCCTTTTGGGAGGGAGGAGGAGGGATTTAAAAATACTTGGGAAGACTTTTAGGAAATATTAGAGAAGATAGTTGAGAGTTGTATTTTACATGTTGATTTCGTCAAGGCTTGTAAAAACATTAACTCCATTTTACGCATTGTTTATTATAATTGATTGTACGAAACCAAGCGACGTGGAGTCCAGAAACGTCCACACACCCCTGTGTCGGGCGGTAACTAATACAAAATGTACATGTAGTCCTTATGCGGACGGCGTAAGGTTTAATACTCAAATCCAAATCTTTTGAACGCCCCACATATTGATGCATTCCGAAAAAAACAGCTCGAAATTGCATTATTCTGTTTTTTTTTCGTGAAATTCAGGCACAAATATTAAAATGTTTTCGGATTATTTTGTAAAGAACTTATTTAGCCACATTATATAATAAAACTTTATCGGAAAATAGATTCATTAGTAGGAGATTTCGGAACTTGAAAGTATTTTTTATGGGCCTGATACTTTTTTTTCCAGGCTTACAAAAGGACTTGTTAAAAAATTACTCGATTATTTCCAAGGCCAAGATGTGTTTTATTTATAGTATTTAATTGAAGCTTCCATTATATCTTAGCAATCAAATGTTCAAACCAAAAAAACATGATTTTGCATTATTTCGCATGAATTCATCTTAAACATATTTATTTCGACGAATACATAATAGAAATGTTGTCAAGGTCATAAAAGGGGTTAGGAATGTTCCTCGGAGCAGTGAGCAGGGCAACTCGGGATGGTTCGGACCACGTTCCTAATACAGGTCCGCCTGTCGACCGTCGGGCGTCGGCTGTCGAGCCGTCGAGCGAGGCTTACGCAAACATTTGCATAAACGGTCGAACGCCATTCATTAGGTAATCTGATATATTAGCAGCACCGGGGAAAACAAGTCGACAAGCTGAGGAAACAAAAACAAGGCAGTATTATAAGTGAGTGTATCGGGTTACACGGCCGCGGCGGGTCGGCTCATAAATTCGGTAGGAAAACATTTGTCGTCGAAGTGCTTAAAAATCATGTTGCTCGAGAAAACAAAACAGAAGTTTTGAACTAAACAAAAAACTAATGGTTTTTCATTGGATTTGCGAAGGAATTGTTTAATTCAATGAAACGGGAAACAAATGGATTAATCGATTAAATCAATCAATCTAGTAGAATTTGGAAGATTTTCAATTTGAGAAGCGGGTATGAGTACCGTAACTTCGGGAAACATTTATTGGATAACCACCTGTCTTAGCAGGGGTACCCAGGTTAGTGGGATAAGTTTTTTTCTAGGTCTTAGCGGCGAATGCATTTGTCCACTTACTGCGTGGCGGGCCGGACCAGGAGAGATAGTTCGAGGGAGACCTAACTTAGAGCTTTCCAGTCGAAAGCTCTCGACCCGCAGTGGGAGGGATTGATTCATACGTCCGTCCCTTCCGGACATCAACCCACCCCTCATACCTTTTTCCGTCCCAGAAATTCATCTCCTTTCTTTCTCTAAAATGACCCTTTACACACCATCCCCAAAGAGGACATAGGCCCTGAGGAATATTTTTTCCCTCAATGCCTCCTATGTGGAGCTAATGTTGAAAAAACTAGGGTTTTAATGACTACTCATAAATGTGGTTAATTCGCCAAGTTCGTTTATTAGTAGTTAAATGAGCGTATGTATGAGAGTGAGTAAATAAAAAAAATCCTTCCCGGCGAAGGATTCTAAATAATTAAAAGACGATTTTCGTTTTTCACTTTAAAGAGAAGAATATATAATGTGTACTTAATACGGTTCAAATGGAAAGGTAAGAGTATCTGGCCGAGCGATCTGAACGAAGGAAAATGTAAAACTCCTACGATATCAGAAGCGAGGAAAAATCATGAATAAATAAAGCCACAATTCCTCGATGGAGCAGAATGATAAAAGCGAGCAAACGAAGGGAAAAATAAAAGAGAAACAGATAGGCTAAAGCGACGTTTTGTACGGAAATTTATCGTCGGGGAAGTAGGCACCAGAGACGGAGGAAACAAGAAAACACGACGGAATAACATCATCATGGGCGGCACCTTCGGGGGACACCTGGCGACCTGGCAACCTCGCCCGCGGGGAGAGGCCGCGGGAAAGAGGGAAAATTGAATGCCAAACAAGGGAAAAACTTTGAAAATTTACGGGTAATACGCCCGTATGAATATCATACAAGGAGGAATGAATTGCCCTCGGATGAGCACGCAATTTTATAAACTTTTATACATTGTCAAAGCGTTCGCATAAATCACACCAAGCAAAGGAAAACAATTCGTTCTGGGGATGGGGAGCTTTGAATAATTTATTAGATCGACGATGAGAACAAGCCATCCGCCATTCCAAGAATTCAACTCGATTCATTAAAAGCGGACTCATTAATAAATCATTCTTTCCGGTTCTGTATCTACATAATTTTTAACGATGTTTTTACGTTTTCTTTATAAAGTATATAAATCATACCAGCGCCTGCGCCCTAACGATCGTGTTCCGCGATATTTTACATTTAAACATGAAATATTCAAGTGAGTAACGACATCATTGAAACTCGGAGCAAACTAGAATATTTCTCCGTCGACATTAAGAATGCGGTATTTTGTAAAATGTTTTACATGGTGGGACATCCCGCCAGTGCTGTGCAAAGAGGCGTATACTCATATACACAACTTGAGTACTTCCAAAGCCAAAAACTTGAAGATTTATGGCTTGTTCAACACGCAATAAATTTGCAAAATAAAAGGAAACTTAATAATTCACGTCGGGCCCACGGCTCGGAGCTCGGGGCGAAATATAAACATATATCTGATGGTGTTACGTGTAAACAAAGGACGTTTAGTGTACGGAATAAATAGATGGAGGTAACTAGGGCATAGGGTCTAGCGCCACATTCCACGTCGCTACCAGGTGCTTCGTGTTTAGCGCCGAATAGATCACTCGCTCCTGAAAGGTGATTTTCATAAACCACGCCACGAGCGGGCTTTTAAAATTTGCCTATCTAGATTACTCGGAACAGTTTGGTTAAATGCCTTTTTCACCACCTAGTGGGCAGAGTCGTACATTATCTGAAGTGAAACGCTTCACGATTATCTCAAACAGGACCAACATACCTTATCGAATTAGGAAAATATTACCAAGACTATCTTTGCCTATATTAGGTAAAAGCCTGGCTCCCCAATTTCTAGTCAAGACGCTCCCCAAGCGGGAAACTAGCGGAAATTCTCTCACGTCGGAAGTCGCGCCAGGGGCGTAGCTAAGGAATGCGCTGATTTTGGGGGAAGCGCTACTCCTTGGGAATATTGTTGAGAAGCGATATATCCCGCCGGTAATTCCCGCTCAAACTTATAATCATACAAAGTTAGAAGTAGCTACTTTCAGAAGCGCAACGGAATGGAATACATTTTATGTTAATTTAGATTAAATGGAAAATAAATTATTTTCAAAGTATCGTATAAATTTCTGCAAAACGCGTGCTATCCCACAATGTGAACCACAACACTTGTATACAATACCCATGTGGAAATCTGTAAATGGTTCAATTACTGTCACTTAATTACTATTATGCTCTGTTATGAATGTAAACTGTTGGTCTCCCAAATAAAATAAAATAAAAATTAAAATTAAAAATCCACATAACATGAAAAACTTTGTAAGCCAAACAAGGAAAACATGGTGAGGAATAAGAAACACAGCGAGGGAGTTGGCCGGGCACTTGCCAATTTTCATACGGAAGATTTATGATCAGTGTAAATGGAAGCACGCGCGTCCCGAGTTGGAAACCAATTGGACCAGCTATTTGTTAGGATATAAAGGCTACAAAATGTAGTGATACACGCATTATTAGTCCAAATCTTTATACGCAATACTCAACGCGCGTAAACGGAGAATTGTGTCGTTTGATAATTTGCCTGTCACCTTTCAAGGATTACATCTCTATGTTTGTGTTTTCAGGCATCACTCTTTCCATAACGAAGCTGTTATTAAACTATTTAACGTCATTGTCGCAACCCTTTTCAGATTACGAAATCTGTCGCAAAGCGGAGGGTGATGATGGTGTTTTAATTACAAAGGTATTAAAGATAACCTTGATTCAATGAACGTCGGGTGGGATTAATTCGACGTCGAATTGAATAAACATTGGATATTTTTAAAACTTCCATCAAAGGATGCAAAAACGCAGAAATTCAAAAAAGTGAGGGATAAGGGCACGTGAATTATAATATAAAAGGAGAGAATAAAGAAACGGCGGCGTTGCGCGTCCTCCCCTTTCGTATGGTAATCAAAGTTGAAGGAGAGTAAGTAATGCGAAAGTGGGGCCGGCTAAATCCAATTTTATCGCTCTCGGGCCGAGGTCTGGGGCTCTGGGGCAGGGCCGGTAGGGCCGGTGGGGCCGAGCCGGGGGGCTGCAAACTTCTGCTCAGCACATCGACAAATATTTTGGACCCGAGGCGAGAAAAAAACCCCGGCAAAAGAGGGGAAATTACACAATGGAAAAGTTGGAACAGAGCGCGGCGTGAGATTGCTCCCGACGAAGAGACGAGACATTAGAAGAAAGTTAAGAAATTGAAAGACAAAAAGTCATAAAAAGAATCTTTTTAATTTGAAAATAAAACTCTTTCTGTTGTTTATTTCTCAATAAATTGACTATTTTGTGCACCTAAAACGCCCAGTTGTGGTATTCAAATATAAATTAATAGTTTCTAATACTTGTTTTCTAGCACTTATAAAACAGTAAACACACGACTAAATACACTATTCTACTGCAGCATTCATAAGCGGATCTACATTGCCCACTCTCCGATACAACGATTTCACACTATGGGAAATCAGTACTTAGGTGATATTGACATATTTAACATCAACTTGGCGAATTTTGTGGATCATGTAAAAACTTGTTCCAAAACTATTCCTAAACATATCTGTATTTTTGTAAACCTATCAAATCGCTGTGTTTTTTTTGTATTTTTATGACTTGTATGGATTTTTTATTGAATTTTATTTTATATTATTTTTCTATTTTTTTTATTTATTTATCTATAATAAAATATATTTACAATAGTTTTATGTATGTGCCTGTCTCACTAGGGTATACCTGTGTCGAGACAGGCGTACTTTATCTGTTTAAAAATCATCTGTCATGAATTAATTGTACTACCAAACATGTAAAAGCCCTATGGACATTATATAAATAAATGAATAAAATAACATTAATATATTTTTATTATTTTATAATACATACTTATGTGTATCCGCCCTAACTTAGGGATTTCCTCAGCATGGCGGGCGAAATAATACAAAAAAACGAATATTGTAGGAATCTACTTTTTTACAAATAAAAATAATAAAAAGTTATTATAAAGGAAAACGTTAATTATATCGCAAGTCTATTTATGAGAAATATGAAAATGTTCCTTTCACAATCATCCCATTAACATCTCTATTCATCTGTTCCCCTTTGTCGTATTGCACGCGCCCCAAACCATCCCCTAGCGAGATCGCTTTAAAATTTTATCGGGCAAATTGAATGTACAATAAAACGGGCCGCCTACTTACGGTTAGTTTAGAACCTGTTAGAGAGAAAGCTAAAATCCTTTTACCGGATTAGCGCGAAAGGTCGTGCCAATAAAGAAATGAAGACAAAACCGGGAAGTTAAAAGTCCGGGAGTGGGTGGGAAGGGGGGGCGACAAGATGTCGGATTTGCGGGGCCGGCCACTTGACTTGTTCCACTCCGAGAGGAATCCATTGAACGGAGGAGGAAGGGAGATACAGAGGGAGCCAGTGGCCACTTGATCACCGAGTGGGCGATTTGTAAAAGCCACTTGAGAGCCTTTTGTGTCCCCAAATTGAGAGAAAGGATGGATATTATCAATTTTATCTTCGCGGGGTAAAAGGTCAAACGATTTTTTTGTAGACATTATTTTAAAAGCATCGTGAAAAATTAAAGGTTAAATATTTGAACTGCTGTAAAATAATCTTAAAAATAAATATTTGTTGTCAGTTTGATAAGAAAGCAGAAAGCAGCATAAATAAAATTATTTTAAAAAACTGGTACGTTGTAAAATCAAATCTAAACACATTTACGCCACGCGACATTTTTTAAATTTTAATATTTTTTTATTACTTTGACTATCCAACCAAGAATTCTTGTTTTAGGACAAGAAACAAGTAACAACATAAAACTACAAAACAGCATTTTTTGGAAAAAATAATTAGAGATGTTATACCAAAAATGGCGCCACGAAAATTAGTCAAATATTAATAGTTCCTAATCAATATCAATAAAGCTCAAGTATAAATAAATCCTACATTATTGGTTATATGAGTTCCGTTAGTACCTAAATAGTTGTTAAAATTTATAAGTAGTGTAGGTAGAGAAGACTAAATATATGGCCGTAGGATGCGCCCAACAAACCCCAACTCTCTCATGTTGAAACCAAAATTTTGAAACAGTACCAAAATTCACATACCTAGACTCGCTGATAACAAACGACAATAATATCACAGAGGAGATCCAGAAGCGCAGAGTGAACGCTAATCGCTGTTATTTCCGCCTACAAAACCAAATAAAATCCAAACTGCTGTCCAGAAACACCAAGATATTAGTGAACAAAACACTTATCAGACCAGTACTTACATACGCAGCTGAGACATGGGTACTAACTAAGAGGAATGAGCGAGCACTGGACGTTTTTAAAGAGAAAATTTTAAGGCGTATCTTCGGACCGGTTTCAGAAAATGGACGTTGACGCAGACGTTACAACAATGAGCTATACACTCTGTTTAAGGATCTAAACGTCACAAAATTTATAAAACTGGGTAGACTTCGGTGGCTGGGTCATGTAGAGAGAATGACCGAGCATCAAGCACCAAAGTCCCTCCTGAACTCAAGACCGACAGGGCGAAGGAGCCTGGGAAGATCATGGTTAAGATGGAGCGTCAACGTCCTCAAAGATATATATTATCTACCTTGGAGCTTCTAAACTGGAGAGAGCCGTCACAAAACCGAGATGAGTGGAGGAAGACTCTT
The DNA here is from genome assembly GCA_917563855.2 of Limnephilus lunatus. Classification (NCBI taxonomy): domain Eukaryota; kingdom Metazoa; phylum Arthropoda; class Insecta; order Trichoptera; family Limnephilidae; genus Limnephilus; species Limnephilus lunatus. The sequence continues at coordinate 7,087,393 of OU830599.1, forward strand.
GAGGAGGCCAAGGGTTGTAGAGCCAAGAGTGATCATGATGATGATGATGTAGGTAGAGAATTAAATAAATGTCAATAAAAAAACCTATAAGAAAAACGACATTCCAGAATATTTTGAATTTTTTCTTAAAAGAGTTGTCCGTGCGATTACTCATTTGGAAGGGGTCGATAGCGTATTAATGTGAAATATGCGAGTCAGACCCATTAACAGGTCTGAGGCGGCGGAAAATTGCAAGGGCAAACAATAAACTTTTTTTTTTTTTTTTGATTCTACGGATTCTTTCGTAATCCTCTAACTAGCTAGGGCTTTGCAATACCCTTTCATGTTTCTAGCTACTAGTAACTACGGCTCATTTGGCCTTTTTACTATTACCTTCTGAAGGTCGTATTTACTTGACTGAATTTAAGTTACAATTAGTGTCATCGTGAGGAAAAAGTCTTTACTGGATAAAAAAACCCATTTCCGAACAATGAGTCGCAAAGGGAATTGATTCAAATGACCCTTAGCTAGCTGGAATTTTCATCTTTTTAAAATGAAATTTAAAAAGCGATAAACATAAAACTTAAAATGGTATAATACTAATTAATAATGTGGTTCCACGAATGGTATAAGAATAAATTAATGACTGAAATCAAGACTTTATAATTACGATCATTTATTGAAAAATTATAAAAAAACTTCATGAAAGTTATAAGGCACCGCAGATTAATAATTTTGAAGTTATCAAAGCAGATTTTTCTGGCTAGCCATTGAACTAAACTAGTGTATGGTTTCATAGTGCTTTCACACAAACGAAGTTTTTAATTCCGTAAGTCTAAACATAAACTTTAGGTCTAATTAGAGAGATTATTCTACTACATATAATTAATAAGGAAAAACAAATTAAAAACCCTCTTTTGAACATTTTCCCACTTAACCGGTCTTTCACTTTTAATGACATTGTAATCCCTAATTCTGATAATTTTCCCTCATCTTTACCCCTTCCTCTCCATAGATGATCAGCATTTAATTTTTAACATTTACTCCTAATGGTGTAAACATTGTCCACTGAACATGTAGATTGTGTATATATAAATAAAGTGATGTAAACTAAGGTATTTGTCTTTTAAAAAAAAACAAAAAAACAATTTTGTCAAGCTAGCTTTTTCCAATCGATTCACTGTCAAGTCGTCCGATACTGCATAGCTTTTTCCCGAGCGCGGTCACCGCTGTGGATGATAAACGCGTGGTCACTACTGTGGATCGCCTTGCCGCCAGCCACCAGCCGCCCACAGCCCATTACGGGAAATGCAAAACAAAACGCGCTTTAAATTCGACATGATAACCGCAACAGCAACAAAAACACGAGTATTATGAAAGGTTAAACCACCAAAACATGGATACGCCTGTAAGTAAAACCCAATAAGAAACCAAGGCGGTCATAATGACTTAAATAAATAAATAAATAACGTCTACTCATCAATAGATTTTTTTTACAATATTATACATTTAGTTCTTTTATCATCATCGATACTATTGGCGAAAAGGTCACTGTTCAGCTACAATTCAGGGTTTCTCCTGGAATGCAGCTGGATTGGGGATTTTTATAAACTTCTAAACAGATGTATGATGATGGTGCAAGATTAGAGGTTAAAGACTTTAGATGAATTTCGTGAACAGAAAAAAAACACGATAAAATGATGTGTTGAATTATGTCCTACATTAATTATATATACCTACCTAAAAAATGGTATTAGCTACTTATGTAATCGATTGTTGACTTATCGTGAAATTCACATTTGTTGGTCATATTATATTGTTTTGAAACGTGAAAAAACGTTATAAGATCAACATTGTACCTATATAGCGTAAATTGTAAGGATCCACTTAAAAATGTTCACAGAACGCACAGCTTAAGATTTGTTTTCCTCTGAGTAAATGTGTTAACAATTATTAGAAATAGCAAGATATATAAACAAAAATATAAATAGAGATAAGAAACATAAAACATAAAGATTAAAATATGATTTGAAAAGAGAATAATAAATGGAGTCAATATCAACCTTTCACATTCCACTTAAAATATAACTATTCTCCATTGCTAATTTACTTTTTGAAAATTTGCGAGACTATTCGCGTAGATAATCTAAATGTATAGTCAAAATCAATAGTATTATACAGACGATACATTCGAAACAGCGAATCTAAAAAGGCAATATTATTTTTAGATAATATTATTTCAAGATGGAATATGTTATGGCTCCTTAAATTACTCATATTCGGCGCTTCAATGTTAATATTGCCGAGTCAATGTATGGTTTCAAGCTTATCATGAATAATTTTGTGTAAACATATTAAGCAAGTTTTACAGTACTTGCGCCTCATCGATCTCATTTCTACAGTATTCAGTAAACTTTAATTCTTCCCCAGCCAGCTCCGTGCCACACTGCCATATATTAACGTCGGTATCAACACTCCGTTGTGTACTGCTAGCTTCGCGAATAATATTATTACGCAATATAATATAACATAATAATATTATTTAGCCTGTAAAGCGTCGATTATCCGTAAAGGAGGCTTTTACGGCCGGCGAAGGGGTCTTAAACCGTCGGATAACAATAAAGTAACATTACAAGGCAACTTACTTAGCGCTAACTTTATTCGTGATGGTGATGTGGAAACAAGGAGAGGTTTCGCTTTGCGGCCGTCAACCGAAACACAACGCGGGGTCGGGGGGGCGAAGGAAGTTGGGAATGATACGAGAGGCGCCCCGAAGAGGGAGAATAATATTATGCGCTCTTTTATAGCGGCAGCTTGCGAGGATTTTCCTATGAATTTGTACACGGAAAACCGGCGAGATGATGTTTTAAAATTATGCAGTGCTTTACATCGCATTAAGGAAAAAAAACGTCGTAAATTGTTTACAACAAGGGATTATGATTAAAATACATGCAACGCGCTTTAGACAAGGATTGCTGATTAGCATTTTCTTATTAGAATTCACAAGCGAATTTAAAGTAGAAAAAAAGCTTAATGATGTCATAATTATTTATAAAGCAAAAATGTGGTCAACAGTAGCCGCAAAAGCTTTACAAAGTTTATTTACCTATATTCTGTGTGTTCAATTTGTAGAAGTAGAATCCTATTTTTTTTATAATTTAGAATTGTAAAATTATGTAGATGTTGTAAGTTATGCTAGTATTTATTTATTTATTTTTACATTAGCTCCACACCGGGGACTCTGAGGAAAACAAAATTCCATCAGGGCCTATGTCATCTTTGGGGATGCTGTGTGGGGGATATTTTTAAAGAAAAGGGAAGAGAGAAGAAGTTCTCGGAGGGAATAAGGTATGAGCGTTGGGTAGGAATCAGGGGTTCAACGTGTCCAGGAATGACTGACGAATGAATCCATCCCACTAAGGTGCAAGGCGATGGTTAGAGATAGTCCGACTGGAGAAGTCTAGGTTAGATCTCCCTCAAAAAGTCTCTCCCGATCCGGCCCGCCACGCAGTAAGCTGGGCAAATACATCCGTCGCCAAGACTTAGACAAATATCACCCCATGAACCCGAGCACCCCTAATAAGTCACCAAACTTAGCGAACCACTTGGGGTGTCCTATGGCAGAGGTGTTTGTTAATAAATGGTTCGCGGAACGGCGGTATCCATACCCGCCTCCCAAATTAGTTTTATCTTTAGTTTAATGTTTTGTCAGGACAGCTGTTTCTGGGTTTAAAGTTATTTTCAGACTGTGAGGTTTCTCCAAGTGTTACAATGAAAGTGTATTTTACCTATAGTTTTGGTGTTCAATTTGTAGAAGCATAAATCCAATTATTTTTGTAATCTAAAATTAATAAAAATATTTAAAAAAAGTAATAATTAAGTTTTGCTAATTTTATCTGGACACTTATTTTTGGCTAAGTTATTTTCCAATTGTGCATACTTATTTTCTAATTCAAATATTACATATCCTACGATTATGAGTTATGTACGGAGCTTTTAAATTTCCATGTAACAGTTAAAATTAGGCAAAGAAGCCGGTTGCTTTTTGGCTTACTTTGAATATTTGTCCAGTCGAGTAGTATAACAAACTATAGTCGGGTAATGTAACTTTGTCGAGACAGGAGAGCATATCCAAACATACACCTATTTTATAGCATTTATGCATAAGTCTACCAAAAATTTTGGAAAATGTGCCTTTTCAATTTGGAAGTTTGAAAACATAGCTTTATAAAAACGTAAGATTCGACTTGAGGGAATTTATAAAAAATAGTAACATTGTGATAAAAAAATAATTTCTGGGTAATTTTCAGTTCAGTGTGTAAAATGAGGCATACGTTTGAATCTACGGAGTCGATAGCGCCAGGCTACTGCTTACCCACTTGTATCGGCGAGATAGGGAACTTGTTGCCATGGCAACCCACCCTCTCATTGCATCTCGTGTATAAATTACCGCGGGTCTCCCGGAGCGTAATCAGCCAATCAGGACGGAAATTATAATTTACTAACAAATTTATTTTTATTTTGCAATTACACCATCATTGCAAAAAAATATTTGTATATTTGTAAAAAGCATTAACTTTGTGGCTCGCCATAATTTACAATAAAAAACACATAAACTTATGTGTTTTTTATTGTAAAAATAATTGTCACTAAGGGGTGCTATTTTTAAAGGTTCCGCGAATTTTTAACCCGCCAAAAAATATTCCCGATAAATAATACGGACAATACATCCCCCAACAAAATATCGACTAAAACCTAACCTAACAAAAAAATGGGCCAAAAAAAGACAACCTTGAAATACAATAAATTATTGTCCAAAAATAGTAAAATGAGACAAAAATAATACAGACAACCTGTAAAGTTAGGTTAGGTTTTAGTAGATATTTTGTTCGGGGATGTTTTGTCGGGGATATTTTGTCGCGGGATGAAAACGCGCATTACCATTTTTAAAAGCTAAAAATGTTTACTTTTAAAAAATGCATGGAATTTCTAGGCCAACTTATCTACCTTCAGCTTGAAATTACGTTTCTATCATGAGCTTTAGAGTTTAAAAATTATCCCAAATTTTCAATACTTCAATAAGAAAATAAGCTTTCGAAAAAAACGTACTGCGTGAGCGATTCCGGGTAAAGAGGGTTAACAAGGCACAAGAAAATAAAAAGATAACGGTCACAACAGGGAATCGAACCCAGAACCTCTCGTCTTACCGGGACAAACGACTCTAGCAATGGCCCATAAAATAATTAAGATTAAAGGAGTTCGGTAAGAATTAAGATTTGTTAAGAAATAAAAGTTTAAAACAGAAGGAAAACACAAAATCCAAACGTTTTATGTAAGAACACTTTAAATATAAGAAATTATTCCAATTACCGACCCCGAGTGAAAAAAAGTTGTAAAGGCATATTATAATTTAAAATGAAAACACAACTCATTACAGTCTGCTAAATCGAATCATAATTCAATCGGAAAACTTCCCGGATTCTTATTGAGAACTAATTCAAAATACACTTATAACTTCCAGCGGCGGGCGCTCCAGACATTCACCGCCCTCCCCCTCCCCCTCCCCCTCCAGCCTTCCGCCCTCAGTGGCCCCCGCCCCCGCCCTCCAGCCAGCCAGCCCCCCTCGCAATATTTCAAACGGGAAACTTCGGAGGTGGCAAAATAAACTGAAGATTTCCGAGGAATTTTTCAGCGTTAAAACAATCCATTCTTATGCGGAGTATTCGAAATTGATGCTCGCGAAAAGGGTCTCGGGTGAATGATAATAAATAAAACAGGCCGGTGGCTCGATTAACAAGGATTTCGAGGATATATATCATTTTTTTAATATGAAACGCAGGAATTTGTTCATAGCACCTTATTTTAAAACACACCTGTGCATTCGTTTGCATATTTGTAAGCATCAACCATATTTAAAAAAAAAACTTATTTCATTAAAGAAGAAGATACCATTAATAATTTAAAAGAAACTATGAAAAAGAGCGAGACACAGAAAAATAAAATAACAACGGTCGCAACTAGGGACTTGAACCCAGAAACTTTCTTCTTACCGGGACTAACACCTCTACGAATGCAATGGTTCGAATCCTAGTTGGGACCGTAATCGTTTTATTTTTCAGTTTCTTGTTCTTTTTAATATTTTCATTCAGATCGTTAATGTTATTTTCAAAAGTTGTAAAAAGAGAGTTTTTCTAATAAACATTTATTTCATTATTTATTTATTTTAGTTTTCCCCGATAAAAGTACAATTGTGTCGAAACCGGTTCGTACGGCATGTACATAAAGTAATAGCGTTTCAATTTACAATACTCTTTTAGAAAGTTATTATTTTCCACTTTAAAAACTGTTAGTGTTTGGAGAACAATAAAATATAGCACCAACAATGTTAAAAATTATTTTTTACATTTGTATTTTTAATAGATATTTTACTAACTAATTAACCATAACGCCATTTACTCGCAGGGGTAGACACATAGGACAGACCTCCAAACAACTCAATCTTGGCACACACTCCTTGCCTCATTCACATTCATACATCATCCCAAACATACATTCTATTATTGCTCTTGACGTGGCCCGACTCAAGTATCTGATTCGCTGAACAGATATTTATATTTATTATCTTTAAAGAACATATATTATTATCTTATTCAAAATGCCCTCCCGTCGCCTTCACAAATGCCTTTAGAAGTGGTAAAAAGGGTACCTACATCTCACGTTGACATTTTGAAGATATTTCTGATCACGTAGGCACAAATGACACACGAACATGACGTGATGTACGCATGTTTAACATAGTAATATGACGCGGGACGAAAGAACTGTGAAAATCAACAAGAACATCAATATTTAGATTGGAATCAATCCATCGGCTGCGGTGTCGGTAGCAGTGCACGTAAGAACGGCCAAACTAAATTACGACGCCAAAAATAGGTTAATTGTATTGTCTTAAAACTAATCAAAAATATAATTAAAATGCTCTTCAAAAACCAGTTCAAAATGAACTATAAGAATTTATTTTGTAAACGCAACCCAATTGTTTGTATGTGTGCCCAAAGTTATCTTTCGCGCAGGCAATTCTGGTTAGTTCCGCCTGAATCATTGACGGAGTTACTGTACGCGTCCTTTTTTCCCTATTTTAATATGAAAAAGTTTTTAAAATAAATATATTGAAGCGTCGCGTATGTACTTTAATCTGCAATTATGGATAAAATATCAGTTGTACGTAATATAGATATAATTCATGATTTATGAAATACTATTTTGTTTAAAAAAATCATGTGTTCAGTTCACGCGTGGTAGAAGTGAAACCTTCATGAAACCAAACTTCGAGAATATGAGACGAATGCGGAGTATCAGAAGTAGGATAATTGTAGGGTTTATTTATTGTAATATTGTTACCAAGTTTCAAAATTATTGTACATTTTATTCTTCGAAGCACTGCACAAAGAGAAGGCCGATAGGCTACAAAGAGGACAACGATTAATCTATCTCATTTTCTCGTAGGCTAAATTCTATAAATGCATGTGTTTTTTTTCTTTTTAGTGTCGCTCGTTTCCGTTTCATCGAGTTTCAAATCAGAACGGTGCTAAAGAAGTTTTCACTTCAAAAATACATTGAATTGTTTACTTTAGCTGAAAGTTCCATCGAGCTCCACTACTCTTTTTTACTAATTCGAAAAAATATCTTATAACTAATAGAAAAAACGTTAAAATATATGTCCACATTTTACCTTTTCAGGTAGCTTTTTCGACCTTGCTCTAAAGGACATGAGAATTAAAAGAAAAGAACTACATATTTATAATGCTAACAAAATTAACAGTTTTACAACTAATCGTCATTTTACAGTGTTATCATAATCATATATGTTTTATGTTCCTATATTACTAATACAAAATACAGAAATAATTTAATATGAAATATATATTTTTTTAAATTAGAATACTACGACCACCTGACCCCGAATAACTCTAATAAAGTATTTATTGCAAAATTTTCTCAGGTGGTCTTCTCATAAAAATTTCTGATCGGAATATACAATAAAAATATTTTGTCGTCATAAATTGATAATTCGGTTGTGAGTGCGGCGGTGGAAAGTCAAGTCCGATCGCATGATTGATTCACACTGCACGGAACGCCGCTGCCGCTGACCAGAGGAAGCGAATCACGTCTTTATCGGTGTATAAATAATTCAAGATGCGTGTCATATTCAAAACCATACTTGGGCACAATAGAGTTTCGTATGGGCGTGGAATAAATACAGAATGGACGGGCAGGGCGGATGTATCGGCAGCCGGGATCTGCCGATGAATGAGGTACAGAAAGTTCCAGTTAGGCGGTGATGGTCGGGGAATGGGTGAGTGTTCAGTGTGAAGTGTGGATACAAACATGCAGGCAGCGCAATGGAGGGTGGAGCCTTTCAAAGTTACACGGAAACGAAAGAATAATAAACTAAAAAAGCTTTTCTTAACAAAAATTGTAAATTCACATATGGCGTCATTTTAATTAAATGAAAACAAATCACTTTGAATAAAATAATTTCCCTCATGGGACATATCAACTTTGGGAAAGCTGTGTGGAGGGCCCTCATGGGACATATCAACTTTGGGAAAGCTGTGTGGAGGGTCTTGTCTGGGCATGAAAAAAGTATGATGGGCGGGCAGGAATCCGGTGGTAAGCAAAAAATTACGATGATATTTTTATGTTGACGAATAAATTTTCTACGGCGAGTCAAAGTTTCCCATTTTTGAAAGACCACTAAAACGATATTTTGGGGCGGGGCTATCGTGTGACGTCATGAACGTGGACGCTCACTGACAGTGTTTATTTATGCTGGCCCAGCTGAGCGACGATTATGACGTCACAATCCGATTTGCCAACCACGGGCCGTTTTGATTTTGTCAGTTTTAGATCGTTTTTAAAAATCAATAATATTTAATGAAAACATAAAAAAGAACATTTTTAGTAGGATGATTAAAATCAGAAAAATGATTTTTAAATATTCCGAACATTTTCAACAGATTCCCTCGTTTGTGGAAATACCCCATTGTCTCTAGGAGTGACGGACGTACGAATCCATCCCTCCCACCGTGGGGCAAGCCAATGTTCCAAGAGTCCTGGTGGAGAGGTCAAAAGCCCTCCCTCACTACGCAGCTGGTGGGCACATGCATCCAAGCAAGATCCGAATAAACCTCACCCCATGAACCCGGGCACCCCTGCTCAGTCACCAAACGTGGCGAACTACTTGAGGTGACCTGTTTTAGAATAGGTAATGATTTAAATAAATGGCGTCCGGGGCGGCGTTACTCATAACCGCCTTCCAAATCGGAAACTAGATTCAACTAGAGAAACTAGATAACCTTCCTATCTCCAATTCCTTCAGCCGCACACGCGACAAAAAGTGTTCATGAGTGGGGGATATTTTTCAAGAACGTGTTTGTAAAATATTGGACATAAAATTTAAAAATATAAATTTTAATAATCGTGAACGTGTTGATTCAAATGGCATAAAACGATAGGTCGGCAGCTAGTGAAAGATATCTCGGTTAATTGAACGTGTTCAGATCAAAGCAAACTCTCACACAGAGCACAGTATGTGTAGAGTGCATCTGTTTGATGATGGCAAGGCGATAATGCAATATGCACGTATAACTAACTATTCCGGTGCTGCCGGCCCCGGCCCCGCTTCCGACAAAGGACGGCGCGCCAGCCACAACGTAGTAGGCTCAGCTAATCTGTTTATCAAATAGATCCGACTGCCTAATATCTCACTTGCATCGGATGCTTTCACTCGCCAACCGACTCTCCTCCCGGCTGTTAAATGAATTATCACGGTTTCGCGTGTGTGTTTCGCTGAATTATTCAGACGTTAAATTAATCTGACGCAACTCACTGGTTAAACTAACAACACGTTACGAATATAGGATTGAGACAATTTATCACCAATTTTTTATTTTAAGTTTGTCAACATAACTAATCACAAGCTCAATAATTATACTGACTAGAACATGAGCTAAAACGGAGCGCATCATGTGGTACGTGGTACCTAAACATCGTACATTTTCCGCTGCGTTGAACAGGGAGTAGTCAGTAGCCATTAGGCACTTTTAATATTCCCACGTTACAAAAAGGCAATAAACAAACGTTCCTTATCACAATAATGCTGTAACTCTTTTTTACACATTAAATAATACTGAGACAAAAGATAAAACAATGAACATGTCTGCTTCCTCCAAAGAAAGTAGTACTTTGAAGGAAACAGACATGCTGTACATTGTGTCTCTCATCTTTTGTCTCACCATTGTTTAATGTCTAAGAAAGTGTTAAGGTAATTGAATAGGTGAGTTACTGCCCTCTGCAGTTTTTGAAGTAAAACTTCTTTACTCACGCTTGACTTGGGAAGTAAGCTGGTGAATGCGTGACGAGAGCGTTACGAAAAGTGTGATCGGGCGAGGCGAACGGAAGTTGAGAGGGAGATATAAGTTAGTGAAGATAGAAAGAGAGAGGTGCGAGCGCACATTTTCTTTCTCTCTTTCTCTCGTAGCTAGTTACGTTTCGTATATCTAAGATGCAGTGCAGGCCTATTGTCTGTATCACACTGTATGAGCAAGAGAGAGCAGTGCGCGCGCACATTTTCTTTCTCTCTTCTTTTACAAGTTAGTGAAGTTTTACTTCAGTCGTGCGGTCTAAAGGACACTCGTTTTTTTTAATCCAGTTCATTTATCTATAGAATATGTCGACAATACAGATTTTTATTGTGCGTCCAGATGGCCCTTGTGTCCGGACTGTCAGGTGACAAAGCCGCGTTTTTGATATAAAAAGTCGGTTTCCTGTATTTTCTACCTCTTTAATCGCTATTTTTCGAACAATAAACAAAAGTTAAAGAACGGGGAACCGGCATTTTGCAGTTATACAATTTGCAAACTACTACATCCAGATGTAGTAGTTTGCAAATTCTATAACTTAATTGTAGCAAGTTAGTGTTGGATCATGTTTTTAACCTAAAAAAATTGTAAATAAAATAACTCGGTTGAAATTATCTGAGTGTTTTTAAATTGAAAAAAGAACCCCACCAATTCCTAATACGAAAGAGCTGCAGCATTATTGTGATAAGTGATAAGGATAGTATGTTTATTGCCTTTTTTGTACAGTAGCCGTTCCGCAAACGCGGGAATATTAAAAGCGCCTAATGACAAGTGAAAAAAATGTTTTTAATAGAAACACAAGTAATCTTAGGGCTAAGAGCAAAGAAAGCTAGCAAAACATGGTTAAAAAAAACTATAAACATCTTTGCACTCTAAGATGATGTGATTTTATAAGTAAACATATGTGCAAATTAATCATATTTAAAGCAAAGTAGCATAATGTAATGTGAAGATATGCGATTAGTCATCCGAAAGCACATTCTGTACGCCAAATCTGTATAATAAATAAGATAGGAAAATCTTTATATTGCTTCAAAGGCGTTCAGGCATATTTCAAGGCGGTAAAGCGGTACACGCTGGTGTGAAAAGTTATTGGGATGGAAGTGTATAGGTGTGGAAGTGTGGATGGAGGGAGCCAGATATAAAATAGTTAGGAAGTGGCGCTGGTGCCGGCACTGACGTGACAAGTTTTTCGGATTACCCCAATAATTTGGTCGTCCCGCTGCGATCAGTTTCCAATAAAACGCTAACGGCCCCGCTCCGCCCGGAGTGTGAAAGAGATGGGATTTACATAAATTAAGGAAAGTTTCACCGCCCTGTGTAGCTTTTCGACTATTCATAATGGAGTTGACGCTGCAGCGAGATTATACGCTAAATGGATGAGCCACGAGAACATGCTGTGGAACAGGGTGTCTTTATTCTAGTCATATATTTGTCGTGTCTAGTGCCTAACAAGATCACAACAGGAAAAATGGACAATGTACGACAGTTTCTTGATACACACATTTTAAAACTGTGGTTAAACCACTTTGAGACGACTTATTTATAGGTTATATTTTTGAACGTGTCAAAATCGATTTATTACCGGTTAAACCAATTTGCTGAGAAACTACTTGAGAGACATACCCCTATAACTTTACAATTTGGGAGTCAGCCGCCCCGGGAACCATTTATTGGATAACCACACAATTCTGCCATAGGTCATCCCAAGTTGTTCGCTCCGTTTGGTGACTTAGCAGGAATGCCCCGGTTCATTGTTTGAGGACTTTCTAGGTCTTGGCGGCGAATGCGTTTTACCACTTACTGCATGGCATGCCCGATCGGGAGACTGATTGAAGGAGACCTAACTCAGACCTCTCTAGCCATACTCTCTCGACTCACCGCCTTGCACACAGTGGGAGGGGTGGATTCATACGTCCGTCACTCCTAGACACATTGACCCCAGATTCCTACCCACCCCTCATACCTTTTTCCTTCCCAGAACTTCATCTCCTTTCTTTCCCTAAAAGGACCCTCCATAGATCATCCCCAAAGATGACATAGGCCCTGGGGAAATTTTTTCCCTCCTGGCCCGGGCCTCCTGTCTGGAGCTATTGTAAAAAAAAGCTTCGTTCACACTCATATATAACTGACTTTCATTGTTATAAAAACACTGATTTGATTCACGTGAACGTTCCGTGTCTTCCTGAAGCATCTCCGACTTCTTCTTCCATCCAGTTATGCGTCACATATTATTTTCCTGACATTCCTTTGCTCAGTTCATCATATTTTCATAAACCTTACATGAAAAGGTCCCAAGCAAATATTTGAGCTTTTTACCAACTTTGAAAAAGTAATCTTTTTAAAGAATAAAGCAACAAAGTCTGATAAAGGACTGCTTATTTAATAATAATAAAAACTTCCGGTGATACAAATATTTTATGCGAAGAATAATATTATTGTACTCTTAAAAACATATTTTACCCAAACAAAAAGCGGAATATATTTTGCGACTGAACTACTTAAAAATTGACAGAAAAAAACATATTCCGGATCCCTTTATGTAAATCTCCCGAGCCGAGTTTGAAAGCCCAATTTTGTATTACGTAATAAACATGGGAACAACAACCGTTAACTTTCCGTCATAAACATAAATCGGGGCATAAATTTTCCGCCTTGGTGAAATTGATTTATGAAAGGCTTTCGCGGAGAAATTCAAAGTGAAAAGATAACGTAAACATATTATTTTAATGGACCAAAGGGAGAGAGGCAAACATCGCAGCAGAGATCGGCTGAGAGCGGCTTATGAGGGGCCGCGGGCGCGAGCGGGCAAGAATGACACGGTGAAGTTTCCTGTATTCATGAGATTATTAATGAGCCAAGACATATTTTACTCTGTGCTCCGACAGCTGTAAGACTGCAAACTGCGAGATCTTCTTCCTCTTTCTCTTCCTTTCCTTCCTCAGACTCCAGACTCAAGGAGGGAAACATCATCTTTCCCGTTTGAAATTATCTTATAATTTCTAGCGACAGCGCAGGATACACTTTTTTATATCTTATCTTATCTCGGGCAATCAATCAACTTTTGCTGGCAATATTGTGCGCTGTTAAATTATGTAAATAGAAGTAGCTTCTTCCGATCTTCATTATCAAAATTAATGATGCGCTGTTCAACGAAGTAATTTTGATTATTTTTTTAGATTCTTCAGAGAAATTCGCCTCACTGACAAAAATATTTACATTTAATCAATGATCAAATGTAAAAAAATGAAAAATAAACAAATTTTCATTTAACCCCTCAGACCTCGGGCATATTTTGTCAGAAGGTCTAAATATTTCCGCTTTGTAATAAAAACAAAAAACCGGAATATTTCAAAACGCATCAAAAGGCTAACAACTGTTTTTGAAAGGTGATGAAATACGCTTTCAAATTTAAAATCCGAAATAAAAAATATAATTTTTTAAATATAAAATTTTTGAAGGTAAACATATAAAAGCTTTAAAAATGGCCCACCTCACGCTTTTTCTAACCAAAATTACTGATCTAACGAAAAAATTAAAACCCACCCATATTTTATTAGACAGATATATTATAAACGTTATCATCACCTCACTTTATTGTCTTTTCACGAAAAAATAATTACTAAAAAAAAAACCAAAGTTTCATAATTATCTTTCAAATTGTTATCGGAAACTTTGGTTTCATAAATATTTACTTTTAAATTATTCTGTGGTTAACTTTTGGATTTATACACAAAGCGTGGTTTCTTGTCGTTCTAACACGGTTTAGAGCGTATTTTTCGACACGATAGTAAGGGAGTCACAATAATTTCTGATGAGACCTAACTAAATTGTTCCCAAAAGCGAACAAATTAGCCTAAGGGGTTAAGATTACATTAATAATATTTTTTTTTTTAATTATGATAGTAATTCTGTGAAATAAATAATGGGCGTCAGTACTTTAACTTACACAACGTTATTAATATAATTGGCGAACTAATGAATTATTCATTTTAATCACGTAGACCGAAAGAACTTGGGTTAAGTATATTTTATCGTTATATGAAACCAATGTAATAAAGAATAACAGATCAAAGGTTATCAAAATGCCACACAATGTTAAACGGTTTTTTATTCGTTTCGTCAGACAAAAGTTCAGCGTATTTTTTTAAAAGAGCTTTATATTCATAAAGGATGATATTTATTAAATGTACCGAATGAATTCTCAAAATGGAAATAGCATTCAATTTTGTGTTTGAAAAGCTCTCGAGTTATTTCAGATCACTTGATCACTGCAACGCATTGGGGATCAATTAATTCAAAGAAAATAAAATAATATAATAATAATTTAGGTAAAAATGATAAAAATTTAGGTAAATATGGGTCCATGACAACTCAGAATCAACTCAACTGAACACCTCTTTGAAAAGTCATTATAAGCTATTAAAAGAAAAAAAAATTGCCCATAACCTAACCTAACGTAATCTATTTAACCGATTTTTATAGGTAACCCCAAGTGGTTCGCTACGTTCGGTGACTTAGCAGGGGTGAGTTTTGTCTAGATCTTGGCCGCGGATGCGTTTGCCCACCAACTGCGTGGCGGGCCGGATAGGATGAAAATGGTTGAGAGAGACCTTTTGATTTCTCCAACCTGACTCTCTTGACCCATCGCCTTGCACCGCAGTGGGAGGAATAGATTTATACTCCTGGACACATCGACCCCCAGATTCCTACCCACCACTCATACCTTTTTCCTTCCCAGAACTTCCTCTCCTTCCTTTCCCTAAAAAGACACTCCACACAGCATCCCCAAAGATGACATAGGCCCCGAGGGAAATGGTTTTCCTCAGGGCCTCCTGTGTGGAGCTATTGTAAACTTAAACTTAAACTTAAACGTAAACTTTTTTTTTCATAACTTTTAACGACTTTTCAAAGGTAATGTTGTGTTGAGTAGAATTAATTCTGATTTGTCCGGTTAAAATAATCTAAACTTCCACCCACGAACACAAAATAAAACATATTAGGCAAAACATTTTATTTTATAACAACAAAATAATGATGTAACTCAATTACTTAAAATAAACCAATTTCATATAATATCCCAAGACAGAGAGCGCGAACACAAGACCGACTGTTTCTACAACAATTTGCCTCCCGAAATGAAAACATGACATTTATCCCCGACAAAACAAATACACACGCCCGTAGCGAGAGATTACGGGAACCGGGGTTTCATCCGAGTGAAAAAAGAGTGTTTACGTGAGGAGGGGGACGAGGAAAGAAGCTAAAGGAGATCACGGTGCGGGTGCACCCACAGGGCGAGCGCGAAGGCTTGCGGCGGAAACGTATGGGACACGTGACGTGTCGAGTCGCCTCGTAAATCAGGAGAGGTGTAATAAAATCACAAGGTTGACATTATTTACTGACATGCGCGGACATTTAGGGAAGGGTTTGCTTCTTGTCCCACTCAGACTGGGGACAGGAAAATAATACAGGTGATGTATAAAGGTGTAACGTTGCTTTATAAAAAAAGTTGGGTAGTCACTTAAATCTGTTTTTTTTTTTAAAGATTAACTCCACACAGGAGGCCCCGGGGAAAATAATTTCCCACAGGGCCTATGTCATCTATGAGGATGCTGTGTGGAGGGTCTTTTTGAGGAAAGGAAGGAGTGAACATGGATCTTGAAGAGACCCATGTTGTAGGAGGGAGGAAACACAAAGGCCGGTAAATCGTTCCACAGCCGAGCTGTTGAACTCAAGAACGAGTCGTAAAAACGACCCGTTCTCATGTGACTAATGTCAACCGTGTACAAATGTTGGGCGCGTGTTTGGTGTGTTTCCCGACTATCCACCGGTGCCGAGGGGATCAATGACGCTAGTTTCTCGGAGCATCTTCCATTGTAATACCGGTAGAACAAGGACAGCATTTCCACCTGACGCCTGTGCTCTAAAGATTGCAATCCGTCTGTTAACGGACCGCCCGTTTCTGCACAGTCGAGGGTTTTTTTAAGGTATTTTGGAGCTCCAGACCAGAGGTGGCTGCCAAATTCAACCGTGGGGCGCACTTGCGATTTGTACAGGGTTAGCAGTTGTATACTATTAAAGTATCTGCGGGCCCTGTACAGTACGCCCAGTTTCTGAGATTCTAACTGATTGAAAGCAACGCAAATAAATATCTGCGGGACGTGGTTGTGTCAGCGAAACTTTCACGACATTATGTTAGTTTAAGTAACTAGTATGTATTGTTGTGGTTACATCACTTTTTCTTATTACATATTTGAAACTATGTGGTATGTATGTCACAGGCAAATCGTTAAATCAGGCCGATCATGATGCGCCTGAGGCACTTCGAATCTGCCACCAGGCACTTCACGAAGTAGCTAGGCGCATCATGATCTGCCTGATTTTACGGTCGTCCGCCGACATCTACACGATATAGTTAGTAGAATTAACAACAAAAAAAAAGTATAATGTGTGAAATCTCTATATAGATGAATGGGGCCAAATAATAGCGATGACCCGCAAATTTTATGTTAGCTCCACACTGGAAGCCCTGAGGGAAAATAATCTCTCAAGGCCTATGTCATCTTTGGGAATGCTGTGTGGAGTCTTTTAAGATAAAGGACGGAGAGGATGTTCTGGGAAGGAAAAGGGTATGGGGGTGGTTAGGAATCTAGAGGCCAATGTGTCCAGGAGGGACGGACATGTTAATCCATCCCTCCTACTGAGTGAGAGTGGAGAGGTCTAGGTTAGATCTTCCCCGATCCGGCCCGCCACGATGTAGGAGGGCAAACTCATTCGAAGCCAAGACCTAGACAAACCTCACCCCATGAACCCGGGCAACCCTGATAAGTATCCAAATATAGGGAATCACTTGGGTTGTCCTACGACAGGGGTGTTGGTTATCCAATAAATGGTTCCCGAAACGGCGATACTCATAACCGCATATTTACTTTATACAGGAGAAATTTTAACGGACATTTGGGTAACTTTATTTTAACCTTTATACTAAGATGTTGTATTATATTTTGAAATTGCATATTAAAAAAGAGAAAACGACTTGTTCGAAGTGTCAGAAATACAATACAATTTGGACTATTTGCTTTAACTATTCTCGAAACAAGACGGTTTAGGAAAACAAAATTAATTTTAAAATATATTATGATATACATTTAAGAGATCAAAGATGAGAAAGCGCGCAAACAAAGCGATGAGCGCGCACTGTCCCGCTAACAAAATTAAAACAAAGCAGAAAATTATAAAAGTTATCCCGAGATAATATTTACATCACAAAGCCACCGTTTATTGCTAACAAAAATTCCACTTTCGGTCCAGAAGTTTTCGCAGAAAAAAATCAGATAGCAGGTTTTAATTAACAAGAGAAAACTCCGGCGGGAAGAGCTGGAAAAGCGGGCAGAACGGGCCGGCGAATAAAGGAATATTCGCAGAGGGTAAAAACGGCGGAAAAAACCGACAAATGTTCGCTCGAGAGCTCTTTCAATACTAAAGGAAAAAGGGCAATAAGACGGATATTTTTTATACCACCACCGTTATTCTCAAGACAAAGAATTGAAAAACTCCGCTATAATATTTCTTCCAATATCCAGCAAATATAAATATACAACTCTAAAATACATCTGTAAGACGATTTAAAATAAAATGTTTTCTTGGGAAAGGTAAAAAACCATTTTGAATAAAAATGTAGATTGAATTTTAACAGAGCTTGTTATTTTTAAGGATCGAAAAACAAAGGCTTGATGGAAACGTTACTTCGAATAATAAATAAACGTATTAAGGGTAAACCATAAACTCGAGAAAGTTGTTTCGACATCGGGACTACGTAGAATTCGCAGGGGGACTTGGCGACACACAAGGACCGGCTTGGCGGTTTCAGACGGGGTAAGTGTAGGTGGTACGAGATATGCAAAATAAAGACAAAATTAAGGCTTAGCCGAGAGGACGAGGAATTGACGACGACCAGGTTGAGTTCACAGTAATTAAAACGGGCAGATTAAAAGGGTGGCAGCGGGGAGGGCGTTTCAAGGAGAACGAAGACAAGAAGGAAAATGTTGACATGTTAGACACTATCTGGAATGTAACACAATTAAGCCGGTAAACTGATAATAACAAATAACAAATACATTTTTAAATATTTTCAGTTTTTTTTTTTTTTAAAGAAGGAAAAACATTCCCGGGTTACGAATAACCCAACAATGTTTGAAAATCTCCTACTACCACCACAGAAAGCCGAAAATGTTGCTTGTGTTGTGATGGAGGACTTAGCCAGCCGAGGAATCGAACATGCGACGCCCGGGTGGGACCCAAGCGCTATGCCCACTCAACCACTGACCGGTCACAGTTATTGTGCAATATTATGTTATTTTTGCTATGTAAAGTAATGTAAAGAAATAAAAATCATGTTTATATTTTTTAATGTTATCGCATCCCATACATAAGAATTTATATTATTATTGTGCACTCTATAATATTATTTTTCACTACTGTACCAAACTCAAGAGCTGGTTCTCTTCAGTGGCGTAGAAATACTTAAAAAATATGTATATCTGTATTTCTTCTTATACCATTATGTACCTCAAAGTAGTTTATCCTTTAAGGTACAGCATTGTATCGTGTACTATTGTAACAATATTACAATTAAAATGAATAAAAAAATCAGAGAGTGCAATTCACACGCAGTAGAAGTTAAATCTTCAGAAAACTTAAGTACACAAGAGTGGGGAGACCGATTATACTATCTCATTCTCTCACAGGCTAAATCCTATAGATTATAGATGTATGTGTTTGTCTCTGTTTAGTGTCGCTATTTTTTTTCATCGGTTTTATTATCGCAACGGTGCTAAAGAAGTTTTCGCTTAAAAAGCGTGAATAATAAATATTCCTATACTCGCGTATCATATTATTTCTTCTGCTATTTAATAATGATTACTCTCTGAGCGTATAAAATAGAAAGCCGACAGACTACAAGTTAATATTGTAATGTGTGGGCAGACTCAGAGAAAAGTGCCTACGGTAAAGGGTATTTTAAAATCTTACAGCAAACATTTTTCGGATACCTTTTCCATTAGCCGTTTTCACGTTATAAACGTAAAACAACCGCCGAAAAGCGAAGGCATTTAGAACATTTTCAGAAACGAAATGAAAAAGAACGCTGGCGCTAAAATATGTAGGTAAACACTCGCTACTCGCTACACGAGATGAAAGGGGAGCCGAGGCAGTAATAAAAGTGTAGGGCGCTTAGCTGGCATTAGGAGGACTAAGAGCGTAATCCTTGTAACACGGCGGCGCGCACTGGAAAAATCCCAAGCTGCTGACACATGTCATGTCGGGCTCGAGTGCTGCCTGAACTGCTTCGTAGTTCGTAGTTTCGTAGCCCCCATACCGTCACAATTCAGCCAACCACCTCGGTCAGATTTATTGTTTAATCAACTTCCGCAACCAATTTTTCATCGCATTTTTAACTCCTAGAGCCAGTGACATCTGGAAAATTATTCTCACCATAACATCATATAATGTACGAAGAATGTCCTGAATGGCTGAAAACTCATACAAATGTATAAATAAATAAAACGATAATGGCAGACAAAACAAAATAGCACATAAAAGTGTTAACACTAATACTCGGACCGCGAGTGGGTTTTTGCTAGAATTTAGAAACTTTTAAATAGTGTTTTTAAGTAAAACTTCTTCACGCACGCTTGACTTGGGGAGTGAATGCTTGACGTTAAGTAGAGCGTTAAGTGTGATGATTTGTATTTTATTTAAATGTAAGTTTACTAATTATAACTTTAAAACTATTAAATCTTATCTGGCTTAATGTGGTTCTTATATATTTATTTTAAATAATTTAAATGTATGTTGCAGTAGTTTTTATGGTTTCCGATTATTATTTCATTCCTTTGTAAAATAAACAGTTTATTTTAGCGTATTATTTATTTCATCTATTTGTAAAATAAACAGTTTTGCGCATTTTATTTGTCCTCTTTTGTTGGTCTAATTTCATTGCACGTACTTGTGTTATATCTATGAAAGCCCTTGCATATTGCAAAAAGTATGGAGGAATTTATATACCCAATTAAATTAAAACGATATAAATTCTAGGCAGCCACAAGTTAATTTATATATCATTACAAACGACGTGACTCGTAAGAGTGAAATAAATAGTTTAGCATAATATCCGCTTCTATCCGACCTCCAAATTCTGTAGCCGCTATAATACCACTAGCAATTAGATGAATAATTTCCAAACACGGCCGGAATCAATTCCCGATGATCGCAGGGGAGATATTAGCCTATAAATAATATCACAAGTCCGATATCATAGCGTGTTGGCTTAAGTGCTCCACTTGACTGGCAATAGTGGCAATAGCGGCCATCGAGAGCCCAATCAATTATGCTATCTCGATTTGCATGTTTCCTTTTATCGACTACCGAATAAATTATGGGTATCGTTCCAAAACTTTGATAGGGCAATCTGTTTTTATTCAACACATTTATGTGAGAAAGATTAAGTTTTTTATAAATAGACAAAGAGACCAGGTAATTGTGCAAACGGGTTTTAAAAGAAAAAATAAAGATACCTAATATTGTAAAGTCATTGATTGATATTATTGATATACGGGCATTATCGCCAAAGTTAGTACCTACCTACATTGCGTTTTTGACATATATCAAGATTTTGATTAGATTTTTCATAGTTGTATCGGAAAGTTATATACTTTTAAGATGGGAATTTATTAATTTACTTTATTTAGAATACAACGGTCGAACCTACATATATTTTTAATTAATTATTTAGATCAAAAGGTAGTGTGCTTTGACCATGTCCCATTTCTATTGAATGAAACAAATTCAGATCTAGAAATTCATTTTAAGTGTATAAGATTAATTTTGTGGTATCTTAAATAGCTTTCATAATATATTTTTAGAAAATATACCGTATTTACGTGAATTTGGACAAACACTGAATAAAATCACGTTTAACATTTCGGGTACGGAATCCGTTAGTTTATATATTTTCTGTAATGAACTGCCCAGCAACAATCTTTTCAATTTTTAAAGTGATAAATTGAAAATTATACTTGAAGAATCCACATTATGGTTCCATGACAATTCAGAAACATGTAATTTCAACACCCCTTGAAAAGCCATTGAAAGGTATGAAAAAAAATTTGAAAAATAGCCCTACACCTAAACTAACTTAACCTAATTGACCAAATTTTTAATTTAATTTTTACACCCTTTTAATGACTTTTCGAAGGAGGTGTTAAAGTTGCATGATTCTGAGTTGTACGGTCATCCATCGCAACACATACATTAATTTTATAACATGAAAAAAGCTTAGTATTTAAGGTTGAAATGCTAGAAATATGCGCACAAAAGATGGTGGGCATTTTTAGCACGGCGAAAATCTGTTGTAAAATCAATTTCCTGCCTATTCAACGGAAATGAATGGGAGTCACATCGTAGGAAAACGGTACCTACTACCTACACTTAAAGTCAAGGGCTTCATCCCACTTCAGAAGGCAATGGATAAAACTTTAAGGAATTTACCTTTAATATATAACGAGAATGGAAAGGCAGACGCAATCAAACGAATATACGGATATTTGTACTCTTCTACTTCTTCAAATGTTACAAAAATATATATCTCACTTATCAGGCACAAGAGCTGCTCTTTTCTGATAAGGTATACACGACCAAAAATGACCTTTGTTATAATATTTTGTAAAATATATATGCACATATATATATAACACATATTTTTGTATGTATTACAATAAAAAAATATTATTTTATTGATGTTTATTATAAATCGTTATAACTAACTAACCATCACGCCGTTCCGCCGCAGGGGTAGGCAGAGAGGACGGACCGCCAAACAACTCGGTCGTCGCACACACTCTTTACCTCACTCACATTCATACATCGTCTCATACATACTGTTCTATTATTCTTAGACATGGCCCGACTCAAGTATCTGATTCACTTGATCGTGCCATGTCTTCCTCGGGCGTCTCCGATTTCTTCTACCATTCACATTAGTCACTTTCTTCATCCATTTGCTCTACATGCCCAAACCATCTGAGGTACCCTTTCTTAATCTTATTCATTATGCTTACATCAGCCTTACATTCTTTGCGGTTATCCACATTACTCACACGATTATAAATGGTTTTACCACACAAACGCCTCAGGGATCTTATTTACACGGCATTCAGTTTACTTTAATCCTTCCTCTGTCAATAAATCGTTATAATTATCAAACATAATCAATTAAAAAGAAAGGTAAAGGATAGTGTTACTTAAAGAAAATGATTATGAACAAAGAATTAAAGGATCAATGATCTTTCTTTGCTAAAAACAAAATATGTTCGAGACGTGACTTGAGAACCTAACATTGAATGAATCCTAATTCAGCAAAGTAAAAAAAAAACTACGAAGATACGAAATCTTTGATTTTTTTTTTTTGACTATGTAGAATCTTTTCTGAAAGGATAGAAGGAGAAATATGACGGTAAGAACATTCGACCCATCGCAAAGGGGCGAGCTCTCGGGTACGGCCATCCAAACGACAAGGGTAAACGTGTCCATTGAAAGGCTTGAATTCTTTTAGCATTCAAATCGCAAGTGTATTAGGAACACCTTCCGAAATGTGGGAAGGGAAAATAAATGTCCCACTTCCCGGCGTTCTACAACAGGGTTGAAGAACTTCTATACTTAAAATAATAAAGGTTGTTTTCTTCTGATTTATATTTCTTTAGAATGCTATCGAAATATGTAGCGCACATGATAATCGATTCACATTAAAATCTTAAACAATTTACGTAAATTAAAAAAAAAAAAAAGTTTTTTTATTTTTTACTTCAATTTAGAGTTGAAGGCGCTCTCAATATCCCGATGAGAAACAAATATCAAAAATATAAATGTTACTCGAAATGGGTTTAGGGGTAAGACTCTCGACTTGCAATCCGAAGACCGCAGATTGGAATTTTATTTGATTAATTTGTGTTATTTCATAATTAATTAATTAAAAATAATATAAAGTGTATTTGGAATTGGGACTCTTGTGCGGTATTCACGTAAAAAAACATATCTGAGTTTCAAGTAGGTACTTTACAGAAATTTCTGTTATTTATCCTACTTCTTCCCCCCCAGTTTTTTCAATTTATAATTCCCCAATAGGTCTGCATAGAATGTGGATATTAATTAAAAAAAAACAATCCACGAAACCCTAGCCCTTAATTCCATCGGGTCGTGTTTATTATTTGTCCAACCAAAATGAAACAATGAATGAATCAAATTGATCATTATTGATTTTGGAATCATGCCTGCCCCTTCACAGGTGAAACCATATTGAAAACAGTTCACCCTCGTAAAAAGAACACAATAACACAAACCACCTCTCGGACACAATGGGAGCGAAAACCACACGGGGCGAGCGAGCGGGAACACATTTAATCGCAATACCGTTTGTGTAAAACAAAAGGGGTTGTTTAACGCCCGTCAAACCGCAATTCTATTATCCAACTTTTCGGTTTGTCTGCCAATATCCGATTCATTACATCGAGCGGCTTCCGACCTCAGTCCGCGCGGCCGCAACATCGCATCGATAATTTTACGGGGACCGCACTAATCGAGCTCGGGGCCGGATTGGTACCGGATTGGTATTGCACCTAAACCTACACAGGCTGCAAGTGTGGCGCATTCATATTTAAATAATTCAACAGTAAAAAGGAGCAACATTTTTTTAAGTAAAAACTTCTTTACGCACGCTCGATACTTGAAGTAAACTGGTGAATGGGTCACGAAAAGTGTGATCGTTACGAAAAGGGTGATGCGAATGGTAATCGATGCGACCGGTGATCAATGTCATTTAAAAAGGAAACGGAGCATGTGCAACTTTTGCAACCTGAGAGTGTACTACCGTGCGAAATGCAACAAACCATATTGTCTGGAATGTCAATGTCAATGCCAATGTCACCCCAATTTCATATGTTCTTTTATAAGTTTTTACTTCAGTCGTGTGGTCTAAAGCACAATCGTTTTTTTCGACAATCGAGTTCTATAAACGGTTCCACGCCAACTGAGAATAAAGTCAACTCAACAACTCTTTGAAAACTCATTAAAAGCTATGTAAAAAATAATTTTATAATAGCCGATAACCCTAACCTATTTAAGCATTTTTTTACAATATTTTTTTCATCACTCTAAATGACTTTTCTGAGATGGTTCTGAGTTGTTTTCATTCCAAGTTGTCCGCTCGCCATTATAAACTCACGATGAAAGAGAAAGAGGCCTTTTTGGTCAGGAGCTCTGAATGCCATTATTATTATTTTTTTAAATAGGCAATTCACCCTAAAGAAAGTGCTTTGTTTTCAAAAAGTAAAAAATGTAGCACAATACATTTACACTTGATTTGCTATAAGATTCATTTTGGGATGCGGATATAGGTACCAACGCCCCGAGTACCATTTTTTAGTTTGGATAACTAACACCTCTGCCATAGGTCACCCCAAGTGGTTCACTACGTTTAGAGACTTAGTAAGGATGCCCGGGTACATGAGGTGAGGTTTGTTTAGGTCTTGGCGGCGAATGCGTCTGTCCACCTTCGGCGGATCGAGGGAGACTGGTTGAAGGAGGCCTTTTGACCTCTGGATTCGTACGTCCGTCACTCCTGGATACACTGACCCCCAGATTCCTACCCATCCCTCATCTTTTCCTTTCCAGAGCTTCCTCTCCTCCCCTTCCTTAAAAAAACCTTCACTAAACATCCCCTAGGACGACATAGGCCCTGTGAGGGAAATTATTTTCCTCATAGCCTCCAGTGTGAAACTAATTTTAAAAAACAACGATAATTTCTACACCAATACAATTGTTCTTAATTTCATATGCCTAAAAAGTGGCAATCACAACAACGGATGCAGGTTTTTGATGGTAAAAGTATAATAATAACAACGGTTTTTAAACAATGTGCACATGACCCTAGTGTACTGCAAATTTTTGGATTCAACAGAAGTTTGTGTAAATTTGCAAGTAAATTTCGGTCTCCGACATTAAAATTTAATCCAACCTGTAGACACTGAAACATCTACCCGCTTTAATACAGGCCGTAAAATACAGATAATCGGGGAAAAGACAAATAAATATTTTCCTAATTCAGTCAAATAAAATGTTAGTTATAAATTATTTAGAGAATATAAAATAGAAATAAGAAGGATGTATTTACGTTATAGGAGCGGAGATGCAATTTAAATTTTTTTCGATTCATAATATATTATTAAATTATTCGCAAATTTGGTCGCAAGGACAGAGGGCCGCGAGAATAGAAATAGATTTTACATGCAATGCTATAAGGGCCGGATGTCCTTAACACATCGACGAGGGGTGACTGCATTCCAAATCAAACCATAGTGTTACTATATAGGTATGTGTATGGATGCGTTATTCAGTCGGATTACCTTCGTGACTGTGAATACGATTTGAATATGCGGAAGCGGAATAATTAGCATTCACGGTGGTGAAAATTGGGTTTCTGTTCATTCATTTGCGGGGTCGAGTAATACATTTTAAATACACATATTAAATGAAGCTAATGCCGTCACATTATCTGCAAACAAAACAAATATGGCAATGATACCATCTAAATATGTAGAATTTACTATAGCATTTTAAGAGGTTCCCAATCTTTTTGGGCTCATCGCCCACTATTCACGCATTTTAACTAGACCCTCAAATTAACATGGATCAAGGATAAACCAATAAATGATTTTGATTCTTATCGTTCGGAAAGTTAAATTCCTAAGAAGAATTTTATGAAAAGGAAACATTTAAATTGCGTAAAATGTCATCTCAACAAAAGCAGCGCTGAATTATCTAGTGTTTAAAACAAAGTTAATGCACAAAGTTGAAGAAACGGTAATTATATGAAATTCCCTCGATAAAAAAATTGCTAAGTATGCTCCAAAAATTAATAAAAGACGCATTTTGTTTAACATGTTGTAGGTAAGAAAAAATCACAGTGTTTCTTTAAGTGCCAGTTTAGATATTTGTCGAGAGATTTTTGCTTTATTTTAAACTAGCTGGTTCCCGGCATGCGTTGCTACGCCATTAAAATAAATAAATTGTTTATCCCTAAATGTTTAGCGTAAATACATAAATAAATAAATGGATATTTTCATGCGTCCCTTTTCCCTCCTGCGTTCCCCTTCCATCTTTTTGACATTGACATCCCTCCCGTACGGCCCGTATCCCAGTGACGCCTAGATGGCATAAGATGTTGCCTAGCTAGCCGAGCGGGGTGACCGGCGACCACGCTATTTTTTTCTAATACTTACCTTTTTGAACTCGTGATATCTTTCGAATGGGATGTCCGAATTGAATAATTCAAAAAGCTATATAAAGGTATTAGAGCAGTCTTGATTATGAAGTAATTTATTTTGATAAGGATTAATACCAAGATACAAATAAAGAGCCTTTTCTAGCGGCGGCATTTCAATTAAATTTTAAAAATAAAGGAACACTTAGGTATTGTGGCATAACTATAATAGTTAGACATGCTGTCGCGACACTTTTTGTAAATAATTATGTGTTCTGCAAAGTCTTAATACGTTATTTTATTCTATCATCAATAGTTTTCGCAACGCACGCGATGCAAAAAATATTTTAGGTAATTTTTTTACACCTTGGGTTACATTATGAGAGTTTTAGTAAGGATCCCTAATTTTTATGAAAATAAAATATAGCCTATGTCACCCGGGGATAATGTAGATTCCCACCAGTGAAATAATTTTTCAAATCGGTTCAGTAGTTTCGGAGCCTATTCAATGCAAACTAACAAACAAACAAACAAACAGATCTTACCTCTTTAATACTCTTTATATAGTGTCTTAGATAAGTCAAGCTTTATCAAATATTTTCATACACGCCCTTTAATTATTTTTTTTTTTTAATATTGTCGCGCTCCTTCTAACATTCGTATTTACATAACTCCCTTTCTTAAATCTATTAAAATAAATGTGTAAAATCAACACTTTATATGAAAATTTAAAGGAAAAGATTGCGAAACTAATAAAGCTAAGGTGAAAATATTGTGAGGGAACTTTGAAGAAAAGGTTATAAACTAAAATATGTATTTGTAATGATAAACGACACACGACCGGCGAAAAGGTGTCAATTGCATCCTCGGTTGCGGTGATTCTGCCATAGTCGTGGCTGAAATCGACATCGCCGAGCCGTGAATCGAGTTACCCATTTCTACTACAATTCAATCACCCCCCCTTTCCAGTATTATGCACGTGGGCGAAGGGGTGGTAGGTGGCTGGTAGGTGGGAGCCTTAGCCCCTAGGAAAATTGGATTTCAGACGAATCTCCCGGCATCCCACGCTGCATACGGAAACTGCGAAGCATGGAGTGTACCCAAGGGCTGGTGCTCAACCCAACCAGAAGCTCTAGACAGGTGGGGGAGATTACCCACAACGACTTTTATTTAAATTTACTAATCTTGTTACTTGTTATTTATTGGCTTTTCAGAGAGCTATTTTTATTTTACAAGAGGTATACTCCATTTGATAAACATATGAGTCAGATATTGAACAATGTTTATATTTTATTGGATGAGTGATTTTATAGTAGGTATATTATATATGTAGGAATATAGACATATTCAAACAACATAACACGTAATGTTATCAAACAACATAAATCGTAAGTGCAAACACGTCAGTCTTTTAAAACTTGATTTTTTTTTGTTTTGATCTTGGATTGAACCTTTCTCCCCAGAGACTGGAGTCAACAACATTACCAACTGAGCCAAAACCCGATTTCATAAGACCGACATTTATTGCGTATATAAACTGCTGTAATGCCATCGAATTTCAGAAATTCGCGGGTGTGCGTGATTGCCACCAAAAGTTGGTAGAATGCAATGTCTTCGACAACGAGTCGTTGCCGAGTTTCAGCTCGATCGGGTGTCAGGAAGTGGGTTAATTTCCACTTCCAAGAATCTACTTCATTCATTCAAACAAAAAATACCGAAATTCAAAAAGATGCATTTAAGAACAGAGAAAATCAGAGAAAAAAACAGATCAGTATTAAAAAATCATTTTCACATAAAGTTTTTTTCAGCACACTTCTCCTTCTGCAAATTGTTATGTACAACTACTTGTTGTTAATTTTAGGGACATTGAATTTTAAACTTCTTTGACCGTGTTAATTTACAACCCATGATTTTGATTTTATAAAAAGCACTTTACCCCGAAGAACTAATTTTCCTCAGGGCATATATCATGTTTAGGGATGCTGTGTTAAAAAAGAAATTTATCTTGAAGAGACATATGTTTCAAAAGGGGGAAACACGACCATATCAAAATGCCAAGTACCAGACATGCGTTTCACGTATCTCCAGGTTATCTGCCGGTGGCCGTGGTGCCGAAGGATCATAGACTATCGTTCAAATAATCGCGGTTTTCCAACATATTCAATATACACAACCTATATATACACCTGATAAAGATTGACATTCATACATTAAAATGGACAGGCCACCTAAAAAAGGAATTGCCCTTTTTTTTGCACAAAACACAAAAAAATCAAAAACGAAAGAACAAGAAAAAACCTTAATTCCGAAAAAGAAAAGCGTGAAAAATAAAACTGTTCAAGGATTTCAGGAAAAACTGGCATAGGTATTGTGTTGCTCATCTTAAGTCATATCTCCCTTAGGTGGTATCTCCAATCTTCCTGTCGGAATTCCGGCGAAGTACGGGGCACAACGAGCTCGACGGGGGAGCGAAGAGCAATGAGTGTGAGCACAATGTATGAGATCACCATGAATTGGTACAACGGTGAACTGGCGCGGCGTGACATTGGATACAAAACGATACCGCCGCGCTGAAGGACGCTCAAATTGCTCAGTTTTCAGTTCTCGTCGGATTGAACTCGGAAACGGAATACGGAACATTGCTTCTTCAGGAAAATGTGATCCAAAGATATGTATTATTAATTCGAGTTTATATTTAATAGATATGATAGTTAAATGGATGGTTCAAAGCACCATAGCTCGTCATGAAAACAAGACGTGAAAAGTTATGGCTAACCTAACCTGGCATATCTAGCTACCCGTTGATTTATTGTTACTCGAGAAAAACAGATTTCTGGTTTATTGTTAAATTGCAAGACGCAACCTCTTTACAAAATGATTTACAGCATGGTTATAACAGAACAAATGAGTCGAACACATAAAAGTAATCAATTTTTATTTATTTATTTATTTATTTATTTACGCCCTTGGAGCATTTACATCAATCGTGTAACACAGTAATATAATTATATGTATTTTGTCAATGCTCTTCATATATATGCACTCTCCTTTCATTGTCGTCTCTCTTTTTTATTCGCGTTATAATATTATATTGTTAATGGACTATTTGTCCGTAAATAAATAAATAAATAACAGAAATAGAAACAATAAATACCAAATATTTAATATTATTATTTCTCTTCTTTTACACTAATAGAAGATTAAGAAATAACAACAACAAAAAATATTAGAACAATAATAATAAAATTTACATCAGAATTTAAAAAAAAATCTAATATAAATTTAGGTAAGGAATAAATGAAAATATCAACGGAACTGAATTTATTTCCAAGCCGTCTTTGGATTGGGGGGTTAATGAAATCGTTAGTTTTAGACGGATAAACAGAGAACAGCTCTGGAAGTCTCGTGTCACGATTCGGTACTCGGAATGTTATTAGTTCAGTTAAGTCAGGTGCGTCAAGTGATCCAGTATTTAATATTATTATTTTTGTTTCCTTCTTCTTTAAATATCTTTTATTTTCTTTATTTTACAGCTTGTTTTTAATTTTTATAATTTTATTTAGTTTTGTTTATCCGTAAATATATTGTTTTCTTTACTTTTCTTATGTTTTATTATCTGTTTCTATAAAATAATACTTTTAAAGTCTTCTATGAATTATTTCATGTATGACTACCACAACACGGGCACTAGCCTAATGGTTGTTAAAAAAATGACAAAAAACTATAATATTTAAAAAATTTATGAAATAATAAAAATTAAAAAATGTCAGTAACCTACTCCGCAGAAAAAATATTTGGCAGCAGAAAAAATCACGTGTTTATTTTAGCAAAGGTGTTTTGGAGTGTGCTCACTAAAGCCTGGCTCAAAACTCAAATGCATACAAGAAGGGAAGAACCCGTGAAAATGTGTGGGCATGAAAGCGTGTTTGCAGTTTGCAGCTTGCGAGCTCTTCGGGCGGAAAAGGTGACGGACGCGGCGTGAGACCAAAAGAGTCTTACACGCTTCCAAACAGAGTACAGCCGCTAAACACTCTCCTAGAGAGGCCCGGGCCCGGATGCAGCATGTGTGGGGTTGTGGGGTACGCGCGTCGGTTTGTCGAGAGGCCGTGTAACGAGGCGTGAGAGGCGGAGGTAAAAAACGGCGCCCGGACTAAACATTGAGAGGAACAGGGACTAGGCGCGAGGAAAGCGCTCGAGAGCTTCCAGGCTGCGGCGTGCGGTGAATACGACGCGCCGCCGGCACCTAGCTAAAAGTGGTGTAAATAAATCACATTACAGGTAATTACCCGGCGCCCGTGACGCGCCAAGGTTTTCATTACTCCGCTAAAAGGGTGTTGACGGCTAAATTGTACAACAAGCAGAAAACGCAGGGAGAAAATTAAATATGATTAACGCGCGCACGCGGTGGAAAAATTGCCATTTCAAAAGGCGTGCAAATAAGATATTTACGTTTATTTTTTAATCCAATAAAGGGTGGGTTAACCTCAACCCCACATTTTTCAATTAATCGGTAACCTCGTAAATGTTCACCCCCGATAACACTTACAGGATTTTAAAACATTCACGTGTCATTTTATGAAGGATGGGATGAAAAATCGAAAACCCTCGACACCAATTTTCGAGGTGTTATTGTACTGTAATTTTTTTTTATCATGAAATACAGTCGCTTATTCTTCTAAATCTAGCTCCGATTTAACAACGAGGAAATACTTTTTCAATAGCGTTCGAAATTTAGCTTTAAATTCTTATATGCAATACATATTTTAAAAAATTATTTCTGGCTTTCGCCCTTCAAGGGTCTTCTAGGCCATCATTTAAAAATACAGCGAAAGGAAAGGTGAATATATATATAAATTTTATGTAAATAAGCAAAATTCAGAATTATATGGAAGATTGGAGTTCAGACTCAGAAGAGATGCAATGTTGAATTGA
Source organism: Limnephilus lunatus (assembly GCA_917563855.2). NCBI lineage: Eukaryota > Metazoa > Arthropoda > Insecta > Trichoptera > Limnephilidae > Limnephilus > Limnephilus lunatus. Next base: position 7,119,043 of record OU830599.1, read on the forward strand.
ATTTTGAATGCAAAGGCAATTTTAGATAAAGCTTGATAGAAGAGAGGATATTTATTAGAGAGGGACAACTAAAAAATATGTGATCTAAAGTTCCCACATCTAGACCAATCAAGTCAAGGATGTGAATTTTAAAAAGGTGAAAAGGAACGGAAAAATGTCCGATTCTCAATCGATTTTTTTTTAAATGGTCTAAGAGGAAATAAATAACAAAAGTAGGTTACATGGGCATTTAAATATATCTATCAAGCTAAACTATCAAACACGTAAGTGCATTATTAGGCCATAAATTCGTGCCGAATACCGTCCATAAACAATACGGCCGGCAGCAATGAAAAAGCGTAAATACTAGAAAGCTTATAGAGTCAATCCGTTTCCACATCCGCAGAGTGGGGGAGGGGGGTGGGGTATGGGGTTTGCGGGGGGAGGGGGGGGGGGGGAGGGAGCAAATAAAACTAATGGTGAGTGATGAGGGAGGGAAAATTCTTTCCTATAAACTGGGAAAACACCGCAACTTTATTCGTTTCGAGTTTATTCACGGCCGATTTCAAGAAAAGCTTTGGAGGAAGCGGAAAATGTGCACAATATTATTTAGCGACGGTATTTGAAATCCAAGATAATCAGATTTACCATTAAGGATTTTAGGAATTAACAATTTAAAAAAAGTTTAATTTAAATTAAATAATGTTATTATCAAGTTCTGGAGGATTTTAGTTTTTATTTTTGTTAAAGCTGTTTCGGCCTACAGGGCCATTTCCAAAATGTGGTTAAACCACTTTGAGACGACTTATTTATAGGATTCTAAATGTCAATTTTTAAAGGTGTCAAAATTGATTTATATATAATTTGCTGAGAAACTACTTGAGACAGTAGACACTATTTTGTAGGGCATTTCGGAATCCATTTTCCCCGCACTAAATGTTAAGGTTTTTCTTAATTGTTTAATAATGACGTTACTGCTATAATTCATTGAAGTGCGTTATATTGTTTAGGTTTTGTAAACATACTAAGGAGTGGGGAATAAATAATTTGCCTTACATTGGCGTCATTTGTTCGTTTTTTGATTTCTAATTGTTCTTTCTTTTAATTAACTAACAATCACTGTAAACGTACATACCTGAAGTAATCCTCTTTCTTTTTGTAAAGCCTTATTATATTTTGAATGCAGTTTTCAGTTTTTATTTATTACAATTTCCATGATTCAGTAAAATACAAACAATACAAGTCAAGTTCTAATTAAATTATTGTTTAATATTGAAGTTTTAGAGTAAATCTGCTTTGAATAGAGTGTTGGGGTGAAGTTATCTGCGGTCTGAAGGGGTTGCAAAATAACGAACGACCAGGATGTTAGGGTCTTAAGACGGGCCCAAAAGGAAACCATAAAGTGGAATCAGCCAGTGATAAACGACAGGGATTGCTAAATCAAAGATAACAACTCGGATACCTTCCCAACATTCACATAACCCAGCCGCACCGAGTCTACAGCGCAGAAAGCACCCGAACATTCAATCATTAAAAAATCAATTCGCTCACGGAGAATACACTGTTTTACGTCGTGCCTCCCAAGGCGACTCTGTTCTTGATAGGTGAGAATACTGAGGTAGAGAGTTCAGACGGAGGATTGGAGCTGGAGATTGGAAAAATGTAGCATCTATAACATTGTGGACGCAATTCGTTTCTTTTTGGAAAGTAACGCGGATACTAGGGGCCTGCGACATATAAAAGGTACAAATGGAAGGGAGCTTGAACTTTATTACTAAACTAGAAAAGAGGAATAGCCTAATGATAACAAATATAGAAAGGTTTCTTCTGTCTTGTATTGCCAATGGCCAAATATGAGAAGTACTTCAGAAGATATATCTATATATCTATCTATTAACATATATATCTTCTATCTATATAAATAAAAATGAATCGCCTAAATAAATGTATCATCAACCAATCAGAACAAATAAATAAAATTAAACAATTTAAAAAAAAAAATTACAAAAGTAAATAATTTTATCCAAAACATATTATAACTTACAATCTAAGTAAGAGTCGTGGCTCCCTTATCAGGCACAAGAGCTCCTCTTTTCTGATAAGGTATACAGTATACATGACCAATAACGACCTTTATTATAACATTTTGTAAAATATATATATATGTAACTCATGTTTTATATTACAATAAAAAAAATATGTACGCACATAACTTCCGAACGACTGCACCTAATTATATAAAACTTTTTTTTGTATTCATTATTGTCAGGACAAGGTGCTCTGGCATTATGACATTTGTATAAAAAAAATGCAATGGGTGGCACGCAAGCTCTTTGAAAACTGAATGTACCGGGAATAAACGTATGAAATGCGGGAGGGGGGAGGGGGTTCGCGGGAGGCTGGAGGGAAAAGCGGGAGGGGGGCGGAGGTGGAAGGGGAACGGGACGAATGGGAAAGGACACGCAGGGAGAAACAATTTATTTATTAAATGGTATAGCAACGCATGCCGGGTACCAGCTAGTTAGTATCTAAATACAGCATTGGAATTTTAATATTATGACATGAGAGGTTTCTCATACGAAAACTTTCAATTAAGAAACATTTTATCAGATGTGCCGGGATATTAATTTGTCAGAATGTTTAGCGTTGAAAACAAATTGAAACATACTATAAACTGTATAAACGTTGTGTCACAGCGATCCTTAGCGGCTCCGTGTGCGTAATCTGTGTCACGGCATTCCGTAAAGGACTTTTTATACTATAATAAATTCCAAACGTCGCTCGGCACGTCAGGAGGGTACTTGCTGACGAGTGGAAAACCACCCTTTGAGGGAAGCCTTACAAAACTCATCGCGTAAAACAGAGAAGAACATTTCGGCTGCAGTCTATTATAGCCCCGGGGTTGGAATCGCGAAAAACTTTTGCGAGATATTCGCAGAAATGCCTTCGAGTAGATACGCTGTGTGTCTTAAAAAATCGTCGCATTTCTGCGGCGTACTCATAAAAGAAATTGTACAGGGAGAAATGATGCTAATAAGCGCGAGTTTGTCACCATTCGAAGGGCCGCTACGAATCGGCTTTATCGCCGCTGAGTAGGCCCGATGAAAGAGCTGATGGAAGAGGGGGCCGTTCATCGGAACGATTGATTGTCGCTTTATTGATCACTCGTTAAATTTACGAAAGACAAAGAAAAAGGGGAGCGTTCTTCTAACGCTTACCAAAAATTTTAAGGTACTGGAAAAGTGTAAAAATTTATAAAACAATGTAATTCTGAAGTAGCGACACAAATTTAAGGAACCATTGGAGATTATCCAGTATTATCCACCACTTACCCGCCCTGGTATAAGTAACAGATGGTTACTCCTTCAAGGCTCTGGCAAGATTCTATTTTTTTTTGTTAAACGAACTTACATTTAATTTTTATAAGAAAAACTTTCTTTTTATACTTTTTTGAAGGTTATTCCCATCACTGAAATATATCATATTAGAATAAGTTGACAATAATAATCTAAACGAAAATATGAAAGAGAACAAGACACAGAAAAACAGAAAAAGACAATGGTCGCAAGCAGGCGCGGCCCGTCCTAAAGTGCACTCGTGCGCCGAACCGCCAACAAAATTGAACAACGTTTTGCAGCTCATCGTATTCCTACATAATATTTTTAATTATAAAATTGTGCACATTTTTTTTATGTTAAAAAAAATTGGCTCCCTACCTAAATGTACATGAAATTGGTAGAGAATAGTTATCGGGGCCTAAAGCATTGCTTCCCGCGCGCAATTTATATCGGCTAGGAACAGTAGGAACCGAGTTAGACACCATTCCGCCGCCGCCGTGCGCTTTAGTGATGCGCCGTTTGAGAATTATCATTTGTATGAAGTCCCCAGCAACATATTCAGACCGTCAAAACAGGCAATTGTACCCAAAAAATGCCGGCTGTCCGTGCGGCATGCGGATGACGGAAATACCCGAAGAGTTCCGAAGAAATGGTTCCAGCGAAATGACTATTCTTACGTCGGGTTTAAATAAGGTAGTAATTGTATTTTGGTCTTGTAAAATGTAACGATGAGTCAACGGGTCAGCGTGTGCGATATTAACTTGATCGAGAGTGAACCGATTTGACATTGTCATTATTAGTTTTTGTGACCTTTTTTTTGTGTGAATTTTTGTCACATATTGCAAAATTCACTCGGTAAACCCCGCGCTACAAAGAGAAACCTTTACGGTGTGTTTTTATTGTGTTATTATTTATTTTGAATGCGGTTGGCGGTGGCAAAACAAAGATTGAGGCGAAACAATTAAATTATAATTATTTAACCGGTTAAATTTGTTTTATGGGGCTAACAGTCTTAGCTATAATCATTGACATATGTATTTTGTACGTCCGTGGCTATAATAGATATAAGATCATTTAGTTTTGGCCTATTTCAGCATATCGCTCGCCATACATTTTGCCTCCGTCAGCCGCCTACTAAATCATTATATTATAGAAATATTCTGATATCGCTGTTTATATATATATAAATAAATTTCCTTGCCTTTTTAAAATTAGTGATGTAATAATAAATATAGACTATATTAAAATATATATGAACCATGAAAATAAAAGCAGAATTATGGCCAATGGCCCGCCAAAACTACATTTAATTATCAACCAAGATAGTACCTAAATCCGCAAAGAAAACTTTGAAATGTATACTTTGTATAGCGTCGTTTTTTGTGAATAATCAACTCAAGGGCACGAGTTACTAGGCTGTCTAATTTTATTTTTATTTTACCTATTTTACGTTTTTGATGAATTACTCGATGAACCACCAAAAATTTAAGGCACCGGCCGCGCCTGGTCGCAAGTGGGACTCGAACCCAGACCTCTCCGTCTAACCGGGACGAGCGCGTTAACCAATTTCGCTATTGCCACCTTCTGTCAAAGCCGTCACATTTGTCAATCTAATATTTTCAAAATAATATGATATAATAATAATAAAAAAATATTTTTATACGGTGCTCCAGATTTTATGTCCGGGTTAAATCTTTCCCAAATGAAAGACTCAACCCTTCCACACACTTTTCCACAAATGATTATCTAGTAAATTCACGCAATGTAAGTGCACTATATAAGCATAATAAATACAAAACAATACAAGAACAATACGTCAATCCACCAGAAACATAATCTTTTAATATGGAGAAAAATAATTAGTTGATAATAATGTAATTCTGAAATTTGAAAATATGAGATTGACAAATATGACGGCTTTGACAGAAGGTGGAAATAGCGAAATTGGTTAACGCGCTCGTCCCGGTTAGACGGAGAGGTCTGGGTTCGAGTCCCAGCTGCGACCATTGTCTTTTTCTGTTTTTCTGTGTCTTGTTCTCTTTCATATTTTCGTTTAGATTATTATTGTTAACTTATTCTAATATGAACTTACATTTATTTATGTTGAACGAATCTAGACCTCCAGTATCCCTGCATACGTTGTTAGTAAGCAGTATGCAAGTGCTTAACAGGAAAAACAAAATGCAAAATGGTTATATTTAAGTTTCCAGATTATCATAGAAATAAGCTCACGAGATAACCGAAGCCGATAATATAAAAGGTGATCTCGGGATAAAATGAAAAGATGACGTCCCGCCAAAATGTAATCGCAATTTATTCAATCCCTTTGCCGTACCCACTTTAAAATACGGCGAGATGAAAATCGTGGGTGAGATAAGCCACGTAATAGGAATCAAAAGAGAAGCCACGGATCCGGGCCACATAAAGGCGACATTACGATTCGGGTCGGGCATAAACCTAAATGGAGAACCGATGTTTCTGGAGAGACTGAATTTAAATGGCTACCGCTGATTTCGGTCTCGTATCACCTCGCGAATACGTAAAGCGAACCTCGCTTAATGTGACGAAAAGATAAAGGAGCCCCACTCGCGCGAGTATATCCGACAATTCGATCTTGGAAGACGATAAAAGTGATATCGACTTAACACGAATCAGGGGAGAGAGCTTTGTATTATGGTTTCAAATCGTTTTATTTACTGATAAACTTGGTGGCAAAAGCTTTCAATGTCAAGTAATTCAGTTCGTCGAAAAGCGATGGCTCGAATTTGAAACTAAAATCAGAATCCTTATTCTAGGAATATTACGGCGACAAATTCATCGCCAATCATTTATATTTTATCCAAAGGGGTTAAAAGCTTTTGATATACTTAATCGATACATCAATAAGGATAAAGGAATAAATATAGGATAAATACAATCATTGCTAATTTTTATTTTCATCTTATAAGTTCACGAAAAAAACAGCCCTTATTTACGCCCTTTTTCGGGGCTTTTACATATGAAATTAACAAAATTACAGTGTGATTAAATAAAATATAAATACTATATATTTCTTTTACAAAGAAATATAAAGTATTTATTGTTCATAACCGAACTACCTCAGTAACAGTATTTTGTATTTGTTTAAAGATAAATTGAAGGTGTCCAATGACTTGGTATAATTATTTCCCTCCATCAGTATTCTGGGCAAAGAGGAATACATATGGAGGTTAGTTCCAGAATTTCTGCACTGAAATAAATCCTGACTTCTAGTATTACGTAGTGGAATCCGGAAGCTTATCAATTCAAGCAATACCGGACTATCAACTAAATCATTTTGTATTTTATACAGAAATACCAAGTCAGTGAAAATTCTTCTGTCTGACAATTTTAACATATTCATATCATTTAAAATAGTGTTGTAGTTTAACATAATTGCTGGAATACCTACCCATTTTAAAATTAAAAAAACGTAAGAATTTGTTTTGTATTCTTTCAACAGCTTGTACATGTATATTATAATATGGGTACCAGACGGGAGAATTGTACTCAAGTTGACTTCTAACATAATATGCAAAATATAACAGTTTAATACATTTTATATTGTTAAATTTTTTAGTTAGCCTAGTTATAAATTTAATGGTACATAGGTAGATATAGCCCATATAAATATATGGAGTGGGTATTGTTGTGTAGACTTAGGCACGCAAACGAAACTTTCTAAAAGAAATAATGTATAAATTGTTTACGGCACTCCGGGAGGAAATCCTACAGCCATGAATTAGTAATTGCCAATAAAAGAAAATAAAGAACAGATAGAAATGGGTTATATCCGTAAAGGGAGTATTTATTGTGGAAGCCGGCGAATTTGGCAGACGGAACGAGCGAGTTTAACGGGAGAAACACGGCCAGAACAGCCGGGCTCCTTCTTTCATCTCTTTCCTCTCGTGAAACAATATAACTTTGATCTCCCGCGGGAGAAATTAAGTTTTGTAAAGTAAGAATGGCTGCGAAGGTGAAGGAGGATGGCGAACGGAACGAGGTCGGAATGAAATATCAAGAGAGTAAGTAAAAGAGATGTGGGGTAGCATTCGTGTGTACCCACCCTTGTGAGCCGGAGAGATTTCACCGGAGGTAAGTAAAGCAAGCAAGCGAGCCACCCCACCCAAACTTCTCACTTCTCCGAGTCTACGTCTACAACTCCACTAGCACTCATTCAATTAATAGCTTCACGGTTGGTGTATTGTGATCCTGCAACTTTAATTAAGATCCTATTAATTAGCAGACAAGGCGCTGAATACGGGAACTAATTATGGTGTTTTATGTTAAATTGAAAACTATAAAGGATTAACTGAAGCTAAAGGTTTAATTAATTAACATATAAAATATGCAAGTTAAAAAAACGATTAAACAGATTAAAAACGGGAGGAAGAAAAACAAAGGTTTCGTAATTAAGGCTCCGCTGGTCTGAAGCGGAAATTATCCCAACTATGTCTAAAGTCTCAGACAAGGTGCATAGTTAGTTATAGTGGTATAACGCGGGGAATAACTGGCTGTAAATAAAGCGCGCAAAGCAACTGCTGGCAAAGCTCGGGCTAAAGTTTGCTCCAAATGAAATGGGGGAATTAGCGTTAAGTTATGCTCACCAACTACTCCAGCAGGCAGCAGGCAGCGACAGGGCCGCACTTGACCGGCTCTCTCTGACAGAGATTATCCGACTTTAACCTAATCATTTATTACATTACAAGTGAAACGACTCTCTTGTACAAGAGCTGTACTTGTTTTACAATTATTACATACTATTACAAACCGAAGTCTTTCTTTGCAGCCAACTCTGGTCTGGAGCCCCAAAAAATACCTGAAAAAACTCTTATTCTGTGCAGAAACGGGCGGTCTATTTGATAAATATAGATTATCCTATTTTAACAAACGCATTGCAATCTTTAGAGCACAGGCGTCGGGTGAAACGCAGTCCTTGTTCTGCCGGTATTTCGGTGGATGACGGTCCGAGAAACCAGCATTATTGATTCCTTCGGCACCGGTGCACAATCGGGAAATATGCCAAACCAGCGCCCAATATTGGTGCACAATTGACATTTGTTACTTGAGAACGGGTCGTTTTTACGACTCGTAGTTCCACAAAAAAACCTCCATCCCCAAAGATAACATAGGTCCTGAGGGAAATTATTTTCCTCATGGCCTCCTGTTCGGAGTTAATGTAAAAAAAGCTGATTCAGATTTTTTTAAAATGTGAAATTAAAACAAAGATTACATTACAAAAAGTTTGATTTCAAACCACAAAATTTCTGAACTGTCAATTAATTTTGAAAGAGCTCTTTAATAAGTTAAACTTAATAACCAAAACAAAATAATAATAACATTGTAGATAAAATAAAGCACTGGTTGAATTAAACCCATTTATTTGAAGCAACAATTTATCCGCTTTTTTTATACATTATAAGTTTTTATTGCCTCACGTTAATTTATTTATTAGCCCTTGTAAAAATTATACAGTTTTTATTTTACATGAACTGAACTGCCTCAGTAACAATATTTTGTATTTGTTTAATGAGAAATTGAAGATGTCTCTGAATTGGTATAATTGATTCTCTTCATTAGTATTCTAGGCAAAGAGGAGAAAATATGGTAGTTAGTCCCAGAATTTCTGAACTGAAATAAATCCTGACTTCTAGTATTATATAATATCTAGTGGAATCCGAATCAATGCAAGCAATTTATTATTTAATAAGATGCATTTTGTAGCGAATAAAAAGGCCGAACAAAAACAATACAGATATCTTAAAAATAAACAGAAAAACCAAAAAAAAACTTACAAAAATAATTATTATCTACATTATACTTTTTTATCGTGAAATGTGTATTAAAAAAGCATTGTGAAACGATTTATACTATGAAAGGGAATTTGATGGAAATGTTTCAGTGTTATTTTATTGTATTTAAGTACAGCCATGGATATTGCCACTACAAATAAACTATTTACGCAGAACGCCCGCCGAGAGGAGCTTTGACACATTTTCCGGAGCTCCCGACAAAAGCTGTAATCACCGTGATGCAAGTATTCGCGAGGGGCTTCGGCTGCTAAATGAATGTGAGTCGGTGGATGAATTTCCCAACTATTTCAGGGAATTATTCAAAGAACCCAAATAAAACAAAAACGTGTTGTCAGACTTCTGGGAGTTATTTTAAGTCGATTGGTATGGCTTTACGTGAAAATTATGCAAGCAAAACTGAAAATAATATGAACATGTTGAGATTGTAAAGATTGTAATTGAATTGGTGCAGTTACTGCCCTCTGCTATTTTTTAAATCTAGTTTATTTACCGACAGGTTATATGTCGATAATACAGGTTTCTATTGTGCGTCCAGATGGCACTTGTATCAAAACTGTCGAAAATGAAGTGTTATTGATATAAAAATTCGGTTTCTTGTAGTTTCTTCCTCTTTTTTGGATAATATTTGAAACAATAAACAAAGGCTTATTTGGCCTTTAGTTAAAGAAAGGGGAACCGGGCTGAACAAAATAATTGTCGCATGTTAAAGTGTTTGATCATGTTTTAACCTGAAAAGTTTAAAAATTCTCAAGAGTGTTTTTAAATTGAAGAAAGGACCCTACCAATTCCTAGCAAACCTCGAAGGATTGAAATTCCTACACCAAAGTATTTATTTGAGTGTCCGGTTTATAAAGAAAAATATTAGATGGAAATTGCAAAAATGTGGGCACTACTAAAAGCCTCTTGAAAAACAGACCAAAAAATGAATATATCAGTCACATTGGTTGAATTTTCACGGAAAAGCGAAATTGCCTTCCGTCAACGTTTATCATCCGGGAACAGAGTTAATCGCAAAACAGCAGCGTAAAAACACGCCAAACGGCGGAAATAAGTTAAGTGAAAGCCATAAGGTGGAACAAACTCAAAACGTAAAGGCAGGCGGAGCTTTACGGGGACTTTGATTAATTTTGTTATTTTTTAAAACTTCGACGCCAATAACATAGTTTATGTTGTTTTAAATTCGAATTTTATCTTGGTAAATATTGTTAATTGTTGTTGATAACATAAGTCCAACGATCACATAATTCTAATGACTAAAATCTGTACAATTTACAATTTACGTGTGGTATTTTCAATTATCATCTTGTGTGTGGTGTGTGTTATTTAAAACAATCGTTAAAAGGTTTTGCCGTGGGAAAATCAAGGGTCTACCTGGCTGCGAATTTAAGACTTAACAACATAATGAATAAAAAAGCTAAACGGTGTCGGGGAGCTTTTAAACGTTAAAACAATATGACATAATTGAAGACAAACATCGCGAAACGTCGAGAGCAATATAATTAAATATGCCCGAGCAAATGAAATCTTCGTCGCTGCTGCAAATGGCGAGGTTCGGGGTATCATTAAAAGCGTATAAAAACTTTTACAGGGTCCACAAAGAGCCGCGCGCGAGGGAGACGCAGCGAGCCTGCGACAACAAGGGGGACAAGCACAGAAGCGGGAGGCAAAAGTGGAGGCGCGTCCGTGGAGATTATTTGAAATTAAATTACCGAGTGAAGGAAAATAACACCAACAAAAAGATGTAATAATTCTTTTATAAAAACTTTTGGCCGGCGCTAATGGTAATTTGAGAACGTTCATTTAGAAAAAAAGATGGGTGGTAGGTGTGTCGGGCCCCGCCTAATTATGTATGGAAGGGGTGGGAGGCGAGACGGGAGATGGTGGCTTCCCCGAGTGCGAGAGAGAGGTTTTTTAATGAGGTGCGAAGTAAATTTTCACCCTGGAAGCAAGTTTTAATTGTACGATAAATCTCAATTTCTACATTCGCTTTCTTTTACACGGATTTTTTACGCGGAGTAAATTGGGTTTTTTGCTACCTTCTTCCATTATCTATTTAGTAATTTGGTGGATTATCATAATTCCACAACCATTCCTGAGTGAGCTTTGGGCCCGAGCTCACCACAGACCTTGCCCTACATAACAATTGATTATTTATTTTAATTTTAATAACTATTTTTTTCTAGATTCTATGTAATTGTTTCTTTACTTAAAATCTATTGCGTAAATATGTATATGGGACATGTGAGATTGCTCTATCCTCCCCACATCCTGGAATAAAAAGAAATACATATCTATATATTAAAAAAAAACACAATTATTAAATTAGAAGACACACGTAAGATAAACGATTTAACATTTTTTTTTTAAATACTAAACCCGAAATTCGACTGTTGCGAACTCCTGCAACTCATAAACTTGCGAATACCCACATTAACAACACGACAAAATACACTATTCAACTGCAGCATTCAAAAGCGTAACTACATTGCCCACTGTCCGATACAATGATTTCACACTATGGGAAATCAGTACTTAGACTTAGATGATGTTGACATATTTAATATCAACTTAGCCAGTTTTGTGGAACATGTAAAATATTTATTCCAACACTATTTATAAACACATCTCGAATTTTTGCAAATCTTTCAAATCGCTGTATTTTTCAGTTTTTGCTTCTTGTATTTTTATGACTTGTGTGCATTTTTTATCTAATCTTATTTTTATTATTTCTTTCTTAAGTTTCAAAATTATCTGTCCTGTTAAAATTATACTACCAATCATATACGAGCCCTCTGATAAAATAAAAAATAAAAAAGGACAAAAGAGTTAAACAAATCACATATCCTCACCAACAACACCGACTGTTCAATTCATTAAAATAAATCACCAAGAACAAATAACCCACTATTCCTTGATGGTTGTATTATTCGATTATCGATATTCCATATAGGAAAAAAACTAGGGTGCTCTCGACTAAATTACGGACGCGATATTCAATGAAAATTGATGTCCATAAAAACTGTGATAAAATGGGGCCCGTAAAAGCTGTGCCCGTGGCGCCCGTAGCAATAGCCTCCAGATATATCGACGTATAAATTTAAATACGGAAAAATGGGCACGGAACATCGGCCGCTCAAACCGTCGATATAAATAAGCAATCACACGGCTAGTGTCGACTGTGAAATACGACCGGTCGACGCGAACGGTCGTATGGTCCTATCAGAACTGGGGACCATACCTATACAATGTATAATACATACGTAAGGCAGGGAGGAAAGAACTATTTTATTAAAACGTTTTTTTAATAAAATACTAGTTTTACTTTATAGTTTTTTTCCGGATATTTCTTTGTTATAAATTTTGGTGTGCATATTTATTTCATATTTCACTGAAAAAAAATGAAACAAATCATGGTCTCAGTTTATTTCGCCCGAGTTTCGACACTCTTTTTTTTTGCTGATAAATTTAAAACAATGGATAAAGCAACACGGGGTCTTGGTTTATTTTTTTTACTCGTTTAATCACAAGGGATCAAATTTTTTCCAGCTCACATAGGTCTCATATAAATCGTTGTATCGCCTTTACTGTCATGGTGAGAAATATGATCTAAACTGTGTTAGGAAGAGAAAACTCCACGCTGTAATTAAATTTAGAATTTAACTATAGAAAAATGTAATTGTGCACCTCCATAAAACCAAAGTTTCCGATAGCAATTTTTAAAAAATGTATAAAATGTAGAGAATTTTTTTTTCTTTTTTTTAAGAAACGACAAAAATGTGAGGGGATAAAAAAGTTTTAATAAACTCTCCTAATAAAATATGTGGCTCTTTTTCTTTTTTTTTTCGTTATAAGTAATTTTGGATAGAAAAAACGTAAGGTGAGCCATTTTAAAAACTTTTTAAAGTTTGTATTAAAAAAAGATTATGTTTCAAAAATTATACTTATTTCTAATAATGAGATTTGTTTGATAACACATTTCGTCACCTTTCAAAGACAGCTTTCGGATATGTTAGTATTCTTTTTATTTGGATTTTATTGCAAAGCCGAAATATTTTGACCTTTTGTCAAAATACGCTAGACGATTCCTAAGCGTTAAAGATAAATTCGTTTTCGATGGAAATTACGATGCATAAGTACATGGAATAAGTACAGTTGCGTGGATATTAAATTCCAGATAGAAAAAAAGTGTTAAATTCTATAACGTTAAATCTCGCAGTTCTGTAGTATTTCCTGTGATAGATTTTCTGCTTCATGCCGAGGATGCCGAACGGTATGAAGTTAAAAGAAAAGTTTTGATTAATTAACACCAATTCATCGTTCTTCTGTGTCCACGTAATCACACTCTAAGGCGGTATCAAAGAGGTTTCGAGCGTAAGGACACTACATAATTCTGCAGTTTAGGCAGATAGTGACCCAACCTTTATAAGAGAGAAGTTCAATGTAACGTGGGTACCTACCGTTGTTCATGGTTATCGTTGAGAATATAGGTGACAGCAACTAGAGGATAATATTTTAATTTGTAGAATGAATAAATAAGTTCTTACCTTATCGTCGTCATCTTCACTATCACACTGTAAATAAAGAAAATTATATTATTAATACGGATGTTTATAATTTCAAGCAGATATGTCAAACCATGCAATATCGTAAGAATGTAAATTTTCAAGTAGCACTTGGGAATTATAACAGATCCAAGCAGAAGAAAATGTTATGGTGATTTGAGGTTAATGTGAAAGTAGACATGTTTCCATCCATCGAAAGTTTATAGGTTAGTACAAATATACATTATTGCATATAAACACGGATACCCACAATATATAATGTTGAAGCCAATAAAAGAAAGGACGAAAAACATAAAAAAACTAAACATGCACCTAATAATTATCTACAATACGAAGCTCTCTTACTTTCATACACTGTTTTGGCAGTCTTTGAGCAAACGATAATAGAAAATAACAGGTGGTCTGAATCTGAAGGACTTAACGAAATAACCACACAAAACTAATTAAAAGGCAAATTTTCGAAGAAAGCTGTTATAATTCAATAGCTTGATATTAATTTTAAGATTGTATGTACAGGGAAATTTAAATAGCAATTCGAGAAAGCTTTACCATTTCAAGGTTTCTGGGATATTTTGACATAAAAATATGCCACAAAAGCGTATAAAGTGGGCAAATAAAAACAATCCATTATCATTCACATGATCGTGAAAAAGTTTCGCATTGTATGATAATAAAACAATACACGAGAAGGGTAAAAGAAAAGAAATATAAATAAAACATTATGTGAATAAAAATGATACTTACGATATAGCCTTTACCGGAGCTACAGCGGCTACTCGCCTGCGGACATAAAAACAGAAAACAAAACACATATAGGTAACAGTTAAACAGAACAATAAAACACGACTTTCGTACAAACATAAAACGAAAACATAAAAACGGGAATGGGGAAATACAAAACAAATAAAATGACTAATGAACTTTCACAGTGCCGTTGATTGCGCGTCCGAAGAGCGTCCTGTTCCCGTTGCCGCCAGATTAACTAAAATGACTAATGAACTTTCACAGTGCCGTTGATTGCGCGTCCGAAGAGCGTCCTGTTCCCGTTGCCGCCAGATTAACTAAAATGACTAATGAACTTTCACAGTGCCGTTGATTGCGCGTCCGAAGAGCGTCCTGTTCCCGTTGCCGCCAGATTAACTAAAATGACTAATGAACTTTCACAGTGCCGTTGATTGCGCGTCCGAAGAGCGTCCTGTTCCCGTTGCCGCCAGATTAACTAAAATGACTAATGAACTTTCACAGTGCCGTTGATTGCGCGTCCGAATAGCGTCCTGTTCCCGTTGCCGCCAGATTAACTAAAATGACTAATGAACTTTCACAGTGCCGTTGATTGCGCGTCCGAAGAGCGTCCTGTTCCCGTTGCCGCCAGATTAACTAAAATGACTAATGAACTTTCACAGTGCCGTTGATTGCGCGTCCGAAGAGCGTCCTGTTCCCGTTGCCGCCAGATTAACTAAAATGACTAATGAACTTTCACAGTGCCGTTGATTGCGCGTCCGAAGAGCGTCCTGTTCCCGTTGCCGCCAGATTAACTAAAATGACTAATGAACTTTCACAGTGCCGTTGATTGCGCGTCCGAAGAGCGTCCTGTTCCCGTTGCCGCCAGATTAACTAAAATGACTAATGAACTTTCACAGTGCCGTTGATTGCGCGTCCGAAGAGCGTCCTGTTCCCGTTGCCGCCAGATTAACTAAAATGACTAATGAACTTTCACAGTGCCGTTGATTGCGCGTCCGAAGAGCGTCCTGTTCCCGTTGCCGCCAGATTAACTGAAAACATTTCAAGTAACACGTACAAATATGTGCCAACGAGACCACACAGGGATCGCGCCGCGGCCGATTGCATAATTGAAAAATATCTGGGGAAATTGCGAGGGGATTATTCAATTGTGAGCGGAAATGCGTGATGGCCGCCCGAGCCTGAAAACAGCGCAGCAGATGGGTCAGTCACCAGTCACCAGTCACCAGTCACCAGACACCAGACGTCAGCCATACGCCAAACCGGCCATCCGATATTACCTACCTACGATATCCGCGGTACTGCAATCAAAACTGCGGGAATCATTTCCCATTACGGGTTTCCCGAATGCGATACGCGATCACTATTTTTTTACGCACAAAGCTTTTAAAATCCGAATAAATTGTCCACGATTTTTATTCATCGTGTTCAAAATGGCTCGCAATGAATAAAAATAATGGTTTAACTCTAGTGGATTTCCACAAACCATTATCATTGATACATTAATTTTATTCAAATAATAATAAAAAATGGTATGATGAAAAAAAAAAGGGAATTTTTGTAAAAAATCTTACAGATAATGAATAATCTCTCAAGAATAAACGAAATTGATAAAAGCTCTTTTCGCAGAAACATTGTTTCATATCAAAGTGTTTTCATACAAACGAAGTATTGAAATCCGTAAGTCTAAGTTTTAACTTTAGGAATATATTTATTAGGATTATAATTATCTTAGAAGCTCTTACATATTTATGTAAAAATATATTAAAAGGAGGGAACAGGATTTTGAATAAACTTTTGGGAATTTAATACTAAAGAAACATGCGATATGAAGAGGTTTACATCCAAAGCACATAAAAATAATAATAAAAAATATATTTCAAAGAAAGACAAACATTCCCGTGTTATGCATGAATAACCTGACAATATTTGAAAATCTCCTACTACCATCACACTAAGCGGAAATGTTGCTCGTGTCGTGATGGAAGACTTAGCCAGCCGAGGAACTGAATTCACGACGCCTGAATAGGAACCCTAAGCGTTGCCAACTTAGCCACCGACTGATTGATCTTACTCATATAACAAAATCTTAAATATAATATTTTAAAAAAAATCTCAGTACGAAAAAAATCGTATTCGAATAAAGAATGAATCATAATTGAATTGCGGAAGCGTGCTGGGCCCATAACCCGTTGTAATCTTCTGGATTTATACTAATAAAATATAACACTTTTTTATTAATAACTTGTTTTATTCAAGATGTACGTATTCATTACGCATTACAAGAAGTGACAGCCGTAAAGTTGAAAGCATAGAGAAACATAAGAAATATAAATGTGTTGCCACATACAAAATGTTGCCAACTTTTAAACCAACATTATTTATAACAAATAATGTATTACATTGTATATTTTAACAATTACTCGGGCTTATTTTATTTTCAAAAATTTACGAGGTCAATTGATAAAAAAAATATCTAGAGATTTAATTTTCTTTTATTGGTAGAAACGTAACTTATTCTAAATGAAAGTGCGGTCTTAAATAATAAAAAGTATCATACCGAAAAACCAGTGCAAATTTCATGACGCCACGAGGGTTTTTGCTGCTTCAGACACATTAAAAGATTCCTGCTGTAGTCTCGATAATTAAGCAGTTAGTTTCTACACGAATACATCACGTGGACTGGACAAACATTGTTTAAGGGTACATTTCTACAAGATACAACATTTATTGGACACCACAAGATTAGAGTAGCCGAATAAAACAGAGCCGTGACAAAACTGAGAACGTCAAAATAATAGGTTGGGTTAGGTTAAGCTAGATTGCTTTAGGATAGGTTATGTGTGTCCTGTTTTGTTTTATCACAGCTCTGTTTTATCGTGGAACCTAGTTCGGACGGACAGTGTAACGGCTAATGGGACTACTTTGGCGGCTGGTGGGGCTACTTACGTCACTGAGTCTGTCTCTGGAGCTGTCGGGGTCCCGGGGGGCCACGGAGCTGCCCGTCAGTCTTTCCGACGCGCGCCCGCTGTCGTCGGACGTGCCCGCGTCGTGCGTCAATGTCACGCCCTGAAACAATACAAACAGTGCAAACAATTAGCAAACAAACAAACGGTCCTGGGTAAAATACATTTAACAATACTGAAGGTTATAACCCTTACTTCCTGCAATAATAATCTTCTGTTCATTAAGGCTGGGCGCATACATCAGATTTTGCTTTCCGATTGTCTGATCAGACAATCGGATCGGATAAACACCGCACACATCTGATTCGAAAACCAGATAAGTAATACAATTGGGGCCACGCCCTTTTTCAGACCGGATTGGACAGCCGGCGCGGAAAGGCGTGGCCTATTTTTATTACCGATCCGGTTTTCGAATCGGATGTGTGTGGGCTTTCATAAGATGGCATAATTTAATTTAATATGTATGGAGCGAAGGCCTTCCGGTTGTCTGATCAGACAATCGGAAGGAAAAATCTGATGTATGCGCCTAGACGTCTCCTGAGTTCTAGTTGGTGAATGTTTGGACATAAAATAGACAAAATTAAATACAGTTTTTAAAATGCTAAATAAGTAATTTTATTTGGGAGACATTTGACCAAAAAAAGGATGATTCAAATCTAACTAACTAACTAACTAACCATCACGCCGTTTCCCCGCAGGGGTAGGCAGAGAGGACGGACCGCCAAACAACTCGGTCTTGGCACACACTCTTTGCCTCACTCACATTCATACATCGTCTCATACATTCTCTTCTATTATTCTGACTTTTGACATGGCCCGACTCAAGTATCTGATTCACTTGATCGTGCCATGTCTTCCTCGGACGTCCACGACTTCTTCTACCATTCATATTTGCGTCGTATATTCTTCTTACACTGCTTTCTTCGTTCATTCGCTCTACATGCCCAAACCATCTGAGGGTCCCTTTCTTAATCTTACTCATTATGCATACATCAGCCTTACATTCTTTGCGGATATCCACATTTCTCACACGATCATACATTGTTTTACCACACATACGCCTCAGGGATCTCATTTCAACAGCATTCAGTTTACTTTCATCCTTCCTCTGCCAGTTCCATGCCTCACTGCCATACATCAGGGTAGGTACCAGGACTCCATTGTGGACTGCTAGTTTCGCTTCTTTTGACAGTTTTTTATTAGCGCCAACGGCATTCAGTCCTCCATTAATGGAGTTACCAGCATTCACCCTTCTTTCAATATCCCTATCAGCCTTCCCATCTCTCGTAAACATACTACCCAGATACACAAACTCATCCACCTGCTCCAAGTATTCATCATTCACAACTATATTGCATACTGTTTTCGTACTCTCTCTTTCAAACACCATGACTTTAGACATCAAATCTACTACAAACTTAACTAACTTAAACTTAACAAAAATATTTTGTAGCGTCATTATTGATTTAATGAAAATCATATCTACTACTATTGAAAATGCAAAAAACAACATTAGCGACAGCGTTTTGACAGAACAATCAATATAACATGATCGAAGAAAGCAAACATTTGTTGCTTGACATTATACAGAATGAAAACACTTTACACGACAACATTATAACATACATTTAAACACCATCCACACTAACTATGGTAAACAATCCATTGGTTACGAGGGGGGCAACTTATATAATTGCCTCCCAAATGACATTAAAAACGAAAATAAGTTGGGTAAATTTAAAAAAAATTATTAATATTTATTCTTGATAAACAAAATAATGTAATAGAATAGCGCTGTATTGAAATATTTAGTTTATAATCTTAATGTGTATAATTATTTCTAGTTAAATTAGTGAAAATGTAATTTTCTTTTAACTGGAATAAAAAAAATAAAAAAAAGTTCTTTGTTTAAAACCACTTTATTTTAATTTTCTCAACATTTTTTCCTTCTTCTGGACAATAAACATATAAACTTAGTTTATTGTCATGAAGAAGGTTGAGATCAACCGAAACCGGTCGACGAATATAAGTTAAAATAAAGTGGTTTACAACAAAGAACATGTTTCATTCAATATAACATGAACCAAAATGGCAACAGTCATGTAAAAATTTATTTCCATTTATTTTAGCGTTGTGATGGGAATCGAACACGTAACCTTAGGAGGTATATAAAAATATATTTGAAAACATAAAGGGTGACGCACGAAAAACATAACCCTAAAATAACACGAAAAAGTGTATCAAAATCCGCCTACATTCCAATAAGCTCTAACAACAATATTACCGCCTCCATTACCCCGGATAATGTTCCCGGGGCCAAGCCGTTCAGAAGGGATCCAGTCAATTTCAATTCGAAAATGGGAAAAAACTACACGAGCGACGGCGCACAATGTGTTTCCGCCGAGCACTTTGCCAGAAGAATTGAGAGAAGAAAATACACTTAAGGCAAGAGAACGACCCTAGAAAGCAATGAATTATCGCGCGACCGTGACTTTCTTTATAGTAACAAGTAGACCGGCTAAAGCGGGGGAGAAACGCGGTTAAACGGGGGGAAAGTAATACACTAAAAAGGGGTAGAGACTGTAGAAATATCCCAGTGGAAGACTGTAAATGTAGGTTCGAGGGGTACCTATGCGGTTAGAGTTTGAGTAATTGCCAACCTGTGGTTCATAATGATGCATGACGGGAGGCAGCTCGGCTCTCACGAGATCGATCCTTTCCTGCCCTTCGGCACGAATTTAAAAAGCCATACATCAAAATAAATATCACTTCAGCAATTTTGTCAGAAGCATAATCTAAATCTACGACCGATTTTGCGACGGTTGAATGTTAAACATCAATCACTGCGAAGGCAAAGTAACTGAAAAGGATTAAAATCCTTGAAAATAATATCCAAGGAAACTAACTATATGGATGTTTATACATTTTGTTTGATCACACGATGGAAAGCCGTGGGTGGTATCGTAAAAGTATAGAGCTGGAAAGCACCTAAACCTTTTCGTGGCAGAGATACATATCTATCGTCGGCGACTTTTGTGACAACATTCAGAATAGGATTGATTAATGTTAATTGCAAGTTATTATTATATTAGTGTAGTACTGAGAGCAATCCGGTTCACGGAAGTGGTATTATAAGGAACAAGTGGTGTACAGACTATACAACTAATAAATTACATAAATATGAAAAATCTTATTTATACACATAAACATATATAAGCAGGCAAGGTTTCATTCTATCTCTTTCCCTCGTTGGCTAAATCCAAAGGATGTATGTGTTTGTCTCTTTTTAATGTCATTTCCGTTTCATTGAATTTCAAATCACAACGGTGCTAAAGAAGTTTCACTTCAAAAAAGGTCAGTATCAAGAATCCAATTTATAAACTAATGAACAAGCGAAATCCCACCAAATATTGAACGTTTACAGCCGAACAGACGCTCAAAAGACAATCATCGGCGGGTGACCGTTGGAGTGAACAAGGCGCAGGCGGTTGGCGGGCGGCTCGAGGAAGTCGCTAATAGCCAATAGCTAATGACATATATCCAATACTCTAATGACATTAATCCGAGGCGGCGCCGGCGTCGCTACGGTGGCGGTGTCGTAGCAGCGCCGCGGTGCCGTGGTGCCGTGACTACCCGCTGGAAATTGTACCCGAGGCCAAATGGGGCAAGCAAACGCACCGGGGCGTCTCACGGCTTAGCGTGTAGCGTGGCAAGAGGCGAAACTCGGTGGGTGACGAAGGCATTCAACAACTTTGTGTGGGTTCCTAGGTGGGCGGAGGAACACCAATAAATAAGGATACTAAATTAAATAATGAATAAGCTTTAAGCAGTGTATATATATTTTTTAATGTAGGTACCTACTTATTTGACTTATCTCATGTTTCAATGTCAGTATACTTCGGGAGGCGGGTATGGGGTATGGGTAAAGCCGCCCCGGGAACCATTTATTGGATAACCAACACATCTGCCATAGGTCACCCCAAGTGGTTGGCCACGTTTGGTGACTTTGCAAGGGTGCCCGGATTTATGGGGTGAGGTTTGTCAAGGTCTTATTGGCTGATGTGTCTGCCTGCTGCGTGGCGGGCCGGATCGAGAGATATTGGTTGAGGAGGTCTTTTGAGGCCTTGCACCGCAGTTGAGGGGATGGTATCATACGCCCGTCACTCCTGGACACACTGACCCCCAGATTCCTACCCACCCCTCATACCTATTTCCACCCCAAAACTTTATTTTCTTTCTTTTCTTAAAAAAACCCTCCATACAGCATCCCCTAAGACACAGGCCATGAGGGAAATTATTTTCCTCAGGGCCTCCTGTGCGGAGCTAATCTAAAAAAAATTGAAGACAAGAAAAAGGGAAGACTAAATTAAATAACACAAAGAGAAAAAAACACTTGTTGAAACTAAATATAATCAATTACCGCCCAACCTCTCTAGTCAAAATAATATTCCAATAAGTTTATTCAATAATTGGCAAAGATACTGTCTAATTTTGACGCGGATTACAGTTCACAAATCCGATTTAACTTTGCGCCGGCACCGCCACGAGCCGATAATTGTTTGATTCAAAGAAAATTAAATTACGACCGCAAACAAGACTCGGGGCAAACTATCGCCAGACCCGCTGCGGCTAAATTAGTATTATTTGACCGCCCAAATTGACAGTGATAGCGCTTATCCTGATAATCCTGCTCATTCCGTTTCCAACCAACCAACTGCCGCTAAATCTCAACCTCACCAACTTTACAAATGTTGAGAAACAGACGTCCAGCCCCTGCATTACCACTTATAATGGTGTTATAGTGGATATTATTATGGTGTACTGTCGTCGTACAAATACAAACATAATATCTCATTGAAGAAGAATATAACACAATACTAATAATCTAAAAGAAAACATAAAAAAGGACAAGATATAAAAAAAAAATCAGAGTGTGCGATTCACACGCGGTAGAAGTGAAACCTTCAGAAAACTAAGATAGACAAGAGTGGGGAGACCACGTAGCGCTTTTTATAATCAATGTTAAGGATGATTTTTTTCCAAATTTTGGTCATCGAATTCCAGTGCAGCTTTTCCTATACATTTAATCATCTTAGTAGCATTTGTGTTTTCTTCTTAGGGGTCGCTAGATGTCACTTTCTTTTGTGTTTTCTTTTTCCTATTCATATTGGGTGGGTTGAAGTATGGATATCGATTTTAAACTTGCGTGGAGCCGTGGATTTATCGTATTATATTGGAACGGAGTACCCGAGAAATAAATTAACATTTTATTGCTATCTCATGCCCTAGCAGGCTAAATCCTATAGATTTATGTGTTTGTCTCTTTTTAGTGTCGCTCGCTTCCGTTCCACCGAGTTTCAAATCACAACAGTGCTAAATAAGTTTTCACTTCAAAAAGACACCGAAAAATAATAAGATAACGATCGCAACTGGGCTTCGAACCCAGAACCTCTCGTCTTACCGGGACAAACGCCTCTACCAATTCGGCTACTGAGACCTCTTATTTAAATGTCATTTTTTGTCAATCTCATATTTCAAATTTCAGAATATTATAATCGAATAATTTTCATACAAACATAATAATTAGATCTTTCCTGCTATGAAATCATGAAAATAATACATTTTTGCGGCGAAGGGTTTCTCAATGTCGCATGATATTTACGAGATGAGCGTAGGTAGGTACTTCAGATTATTACAAAGTGATTCGACGATTCATGAATTATTTGGTGGTTTCATTGTGTATCTTATCGGATTTTCGCAACGTTTGCTACTTGAATATTATCGTAGTTATTATGGAAACATTCCTTTACGTGTATCTAAGTGCTCACAGCGTCAAACCATTAGATTATAGTATACGATACACGTCAATCAACATCGTTCTCAATCAGAGTCGAGAACTTGAATTAAATTACATCATAAATCTTCAGAAATTATGAGGAAACTTTATAGCGAAGACGAGATAACAAAGTGGGGTAACCTTTAAGGCAATTATCCAAACCACTTTGTCGGATTTAACGTATAATTGTATCAAGTCCGTTGTCAGTGGACAACGAGACTTAATTAAAACAAGAACCTCACACTCTAAGCAGTCTAAGCTTACATCGCTTCCAAAGGCACAAAGTAGAATAGCACGCTCAATTCAAAATCAACAGATTTTCAAAGGATGAATAGAATATTCCTTTCCATTAGAGGTTTCGAAAACATTGGGTGGGTATTAGGTCTAGGAGGCGTTTCGTGATTCAATGTTAGCCCTGGGAGAAGAGAATCCGACAATCCAGATCGTTAATGAGATTAGAGTATTTGGGATAGGAAGGGTAGTTCCGTGCCCGGTCGGAGCGATATACGAGGCGACATTTATGCGAATGCTAACCCAAATACAATCATTGCTAATTCCCGAACCGTCGACGTCAGTAATTCGTAAAGCAATTGATGGGACATCATATTATGGGTGAATATACAAAAGTTGTACAACTCGCTGTCATCTATCTATCTTCTATATAAATAAAAATAAATCGCAGAAATGTATGTACGCGCATAACTAACAGCACCAAATTGGATAATTCTTTGTTTTTGTGTTCGTTATTATCAGGACAAGGTTTGTATAAAACTACTGGTGAGCTCTGGTATTATGAAATTGCAATAGGTGGCACATGAGCTGTTTGAAAACTGAATGTACCAGGACTGAATGTATGGAATACGGGGAAGCAGGAAGGGGAACCTGGGAGGGGGGGGAACTCGGTAGGGAGGTTCGCGGGACAAGGGAGGGGGACGCGGGAGAGGAAGGGGAGGCGGAAGGGAAACGGGACGAATGAGAAACAATTTCTTTGTTAAATGGCATAGCAACGGATGCCGTGTACCAGCCAGTCAGTAAGTAAAAATGACAGTTTTTATGCATTTTGTTATGTAATAATATGTTATTAAATTCCTAATTCCTCTTTATGAATTTAAATTACTCAATTTAAGTTACATACTCAAAAAGCGACCATGTAAAATAACTCATTAAATCCTCAAAACATCAGTTCCTTGGCATGTCACAATCATAAAAACGCTTAATGAAGTGATTGTTTAATCAAATATTTCATGTTAATTGATAATCTTATTATTTTTATATAGTCTGTTATAAATTTAATAGCATATTAATTTCACAGATTTATTCTCAGAATTTGTAAAAAATCTCTTAAAAAAAAAATAACAAACTTTGTCTTCACTTTTACACATCACTCCTTTGTCTCAAGTTAAAATTTGAAATTCTCGCAAAATATTGCCAAACTATGATCAACTCGTTTGTAGTTTTGAATGTTGGTAGCGTAGTTAGATTGCAGAGGGTGCCGTGTTGACGGCACCCATTACGATGGCGTCGCTGTTACCGCGTGTTTGTATGCTGATCCAGTCAAATTTTCAGGATCTTTATTTCGTCTATTGCCTATGTTTTGTTTTGATTTATGCATGATTACGTGCGAGTTGTAAAAATATATCATTTTAATAATTAAAACTAAGATAAAAATATACATTTCAAGTGTAACCTCAAATTAATGTCCTATTCATCAATAATCTGTCGTCAGTCCGTTGTCTTAAATTGCACCTTGATATTTAAAAAAAAGTGACTGGCCGGACATAAGATAATATATTGATGGGATAAAATACGTACTCAACCAAAAAATATATAAACAATGGTTAAAAAAAAACTATATTAACCACTCAAGCGACAGCATGATTTTTAACTTTTTCCTCCGGCTCGTGATTTTTTGGTGACCATTTTGAATATTTTCCGCCGACGACATTAAAAAAAACATACCTCCGATTGCCTAAAACCGACAGCAAAGCAATCCGAGGTATTTTAAATGGTGCTATATTGTGGCAAAAAGCGATCCAGTTGTTAACAAAATAGAGCCAAAAGTTGACCAACTTTTCTATATTCACCCTTATCAATACTCGGAAAAGGAATAAGCAGATATATACAGAGGATCGTGATTAAAATTGGTAGTTTAAATTAATACATTTATTTAAAATACTTTACAGTTTCAACCTTGATATTCTCGTGTAATGTATTCATTAGTGTCGGCTAGAGACTCAACGTTAGTAATTAGATTGATTCATGTTTGAAAGCCTTAAAATGAACTACGAGCCAACATCAAATAGATTTGTACGAACTTCGAACACGAAGTTAGGAAGGAAGATCACTTCATACCCTCGGTAAATTGAAATCCCGGGTAATGTGAGAGCTATTTGGAATATCTCCGCCAAATTAGAGAATCATGTTTAAACATTCATAGACAAAAGAGCAAACACAGTCAGAGCGGTACGCAGAGGAAAACAAATCATCAAACGGTGGAGATTCTAAAATCCCTGTCCTTTTTTTAAAATAGTTTTTTAAATCATTAAAGAAGAAGATAACAATAATAATCTAAACGAAAATATGAAAGAGAACAAGACACAGAAAAATAGAAAAAGATAATGATCGCAACTGGGACTCGAACCCAGAACCTCTCTTCTAACCAGGGCGTGCGCATTTAACCAATTCCGCCATTGCCACCTTCTGTCAAACCGCCATATTAGTCAATCTCATATTTCAAATTTTTTAAAATTAATAATATTATCTTCAACTAATTTATTTCCATATTATAGTTTTTTTTAAACATTAACTCCACACAGGAAGCCCTTAAAATTTTTCTTCGGGCCCTATGTCATCTTTGGGGATGCTGTGTGTAGGGTCTTTTTGAGGAGAGGAAGGAGTGAACATGGGTCTTGAAGACATCCATGTTGTAGGAGGAAGGATATACATAGGCCGGCAAATCATTTCATAGCCGAGCTATTGAACTCAAGAACGAGTCGTAGAAGCGACAGGTTCCCATGTAACAAAATGTCAACCGTTTTATATTGGAGATGTTGTGTGGAGGTTCTTTTAGAGGAAAAGAAGGAGCGAATTTGGGTCTTGAAGAGACCCCATATTGTAGGAGGAAGGAAACACAGAGGCCGGCAAATCATTCCACAGCCGAGCGACCCGTTCTCATGTGACAAATTTCAACCATATACTTACATTTTTTTCAAAAGAAGCAAACACATTGTGACTTGATATTTTAAATAAATAAAAAGAAAATACTTTGTTTTACGTCACTTTAAAGTGACGAAAAAGAAAGTATTTTCTTTTTATTTATTTATATAGATATATTTTGCACTCGGGTTTCCCGACTATCCATCAGGGCCGAAGGGATCAATTAAGTAGTTGACGTAGTAATAAAACTTATTTTTTCCCATTAGATATAGGTAAGAAGATTCATACACTTCGAAAGTATTTTTTATACATATAACATTAAATAAGATACAAGTAATGTAAAAATTAGAAAAATTGAATATATAATACAAAAGTAGATAATGGGAACCCACTAAGGCCTGTGCGTGGAAAATATAAGCAAAATTGCTAAATTACATCAGGTACAAGTAAAAAATGAAAAACTAAATTCAAATTACATCAATAGGTAGAAGTAAAAAATGTTAATTTAAAAGTAAAGCTTTAAAAATAGTATGTGTGAAAACATTATAGTAAAAAAGTGACACATAAAAGTCTGTTGATTTTTTGTTATAGTTTTAAGAAAGTAAATAAAGTTAGTATTGAAGTTACAGTAGAATTGTATTGAAAAGTGAAGCATGAAGGTTTACAAAGAATTTATAGGAAATCTGCTCTGCATCATTGAAAAGTGTCTTTAATTAGGTGTTTTTACAGTAAAGGTTCGCTGACAAAACGATTTGTATTTGTGCAGGGGTGGAATTTGCGGGCTGGGAATATCGGAGCTGTGGAAGTCTGGTCGAGATTGCTCGCTGAATATTTAATCCGCTGAAGATCATTAGCAGATAGACCCGCTCGCGAGCGCAATACACCCGGGAGTATACAAACGAACTAATGAATATGGAATCGCGGAGACCCAGCAGTAATAACACCACTCGCATCATTTGGAAAATTAAACCGGATATCCCGAGCGTATTATTTGCCCAACCGGCTAACACGATTATTTGCACCACACAATTAAAGCGGGGGAATTACCAATTCTGCACCCAATTTCTGAATATTACAAAATTATCCAAGAAACTTTAGAATTAAGTGCACACATTTTGCATGCCTAATTACTTACGATTTTGTAAATACTTGAGAAATGTAAAAGACACATTCAAGTTCAATTCACACGCGGTAAAAGTGAAACCCTCAGAAAATTAAAGTAGACAAGATTGGGGAGGCTACGAATCACCGCAAAAACAGAGAAGACCTGTAATTAAATGTTTTCAAAACTTAACCGTTTTCGGCCTTTCACGAAAGCCCTGTTTACAATCTAGTTGTAGTTTGTAGCACCAGATCGACAGCACTCATGTCGCACTATTTAAGTGTCGTTGAGGTTAATTTATGTCCTTCGGTAGCGGGCGACAGGCGCGAAGTGACAAATTCCGTGTTCGACACCCGGTGTGGGCTTGTCTAACACGACGTGACATGTCCGCAAGCGACGGACCAGGCCGAGGGCGAGGGGCTGACAAAGGAGGATACGTGTTGTTGGACGCCTCGACCAAACCACGACAGGGATGCATTGAAGAGTTGTGACAGTGTGTCACACACGACGTGCATGAAAGGTGACAAATGATTTTAAATACA
Source organism: Limnephilus lunatus (assembly GCA_917563855.2). Lineage (NCBI taxonomy): Eukaryota > Metazoa > Arthropoda > Insecta > Trichoptera > Limnephilidae > Limnephilus > Limnephilus lunatus. Next base: position 7,147,096 of record OU830599.1, read on the forward strand.
AATTAAGTTTACAGACAGCTTTGGATGAGAGGCCAAAGAAAATACAAATTGATAATGTGAGATTAAAAACAAGCTGCCAAATGCCTGTACGTTATAGGTTTATAAAACTAACCATCACGCCATTTTGACATGAGGTAAATTAGATCAAAATCGCTGAAGTTCAGGTGATTTCGAGTAGACAGAGATTATGGAACGCCATAGAATTCCATCTTGGCACCCTCATTGCTCTCGCCTCTTGACATGACCCCACTCAGGTAATTGATCACTTTCAATTCACTTTACGGTGCACATCTTCCTGGGGTAGCCATGACTTCTTATTTACATGCGGTCAACATCCTTCAACCCTTTTAATTTCCACCATTCCACTCTACAAGATAAAAACCAAGTGACATAAACTTTTAATCGGAAGGTTGCATGTTAGATTTCCACTACGTACAAAATGTATACGTTTTATATTGTACTACCACTCCTTTCTTGGTCCATTTGCTCTACGTGTTCAAATCATCAAAGTTGTTGTTATTAGATAAACTTGTATAATTGCAGCACAATAGGATAAAGCGTTTCATAATTCAATAATCAATTGACCAGTGTTCCTGTATCTGCGATCCGATCGGCCGGCAATAATCGCCCCTATTCCTATATACACGGTGTTTCCCCTCGGCGGGCAAAAGGCCCTTCCGCTTCCGCCCCCGCCCCCTACCCGCACTTCCGAGGCGTGTATTGTTATCTCCCGCACTGTACACAAATCACTTCCGTGATCACGAACAGTCTACACAACAAACTCTACCCGATTCTATACAACTAACTATAGCCGAGAAAGCGAAGCAAAGTTCACAATGGTGTGCAGATATCAACCCTGATGCATGGCAGCGAATGGAAGAAGAAGTCGCCCGAGGAAGACAAGGATCAAGTGAATCGAATACTAGTCTGGCGACGTCTATAGTCAGAATAACAAGAAACTATGTGTCCGACAAAACTTAAGCGATAGACAGCTTACTCTAAGGTCAGCTGATCTAGATAGCTACTAATCGAACTTTCTAGGTCAAATCGAGCCGTTTACTATGATCGCTCTTTTCGTGTAACTGGCCCGGTCATTTGGAATAAACTTCCCTCTGCTCTCATAATATCAAGACTGAATTTGAAAGGGCTTTAAAAACACAATAATTTTTAAAAAATCACACCATTCACGAAATTAACTTCTTTTCAATGTGAGCCGTGTTCTCAAGTTTCCGGTAATTGTTTGGTTTCGGTTCCCTCCTTATTGCACTTTTATGTTCAATGTCCACTAAGAATTTCTTATTTCTAACGGTGACTTAGCAGTGGTGCCCGGGTTCATAGGGTGAAATTTTTCCGGGTCTTAGCGGCGGATGCTTCTGCCAACCATCTGCATGGCAGGCCGGATCGGGAGAGAGAAGTTGAGGGAGTCTCTTCGACTTCTCCAGCCGTGATCTCTCAGAACATTGCCTTACATCGCAGTGAGAGGGATGGATTCGTATGTCCATCACTCCTGGACACACTGATAACCCCAGATTCCTACTCATCCCTAATACCCTTTTCGTTCCCAGAACTTCCTCTCCTCCCTTTCCTAAAAAGACCCACACAGCATCCCCAAAGATGACACAGGCCCTGAGGGAAATTATTTTCCTCAGGGCCTCCTGTGTGGAGCTAATATAAAAAAGCTGCCTCCTATTTAAATATTATATTTTAGTTTTACACCGTTATTGTCTATCATTATTGTCATGTGCTACACCAGCACTGATATTGTTATTTTTTGTTCTCTTGGCATCGCTTTGCATACTGTATATTCCTTGCTTCATATTATTTGATCACTTGTAAAGAGCACTGCAGGATTATTTTAAAGTTTATTATAGTTATTAAGCGCACTTGAAGTGAAAAAAAAACACAAAACTGCGCTGTACAAATATTACATTATTATTAACAGAATTTGTAGGTATGCAAGAGACGATGTACGAATGTGAATGAAGCAATGAGTGTGGCAAGACAGGGTTCTGTGGCGGTCTATCGTCTCTGCCCACCTCTACGAGAAAAGGTCGTAGTTGGTTAGTTAGTAATCGATTCTACCTCCACCGTTTTTAATTAGCTAAATGCACGCGAATCAGCTGACGTCCCGTAGAGAACTATTAACACTCTTGCGGGCTCGACACTTCACGCGAGTGTTATTGTTTATTATGGCGGATATATATTTTTATTTTTATGACGTGGTTATTTCGTATTTTACTATGGGGTAAATCTTCCGTGCGTGTACGAGCGCGCATAAAACATTCTGACATATTTTCAGCAAATAAAATAACAATCTAAAGGCATGCCGAGCAACTGCCCTGCAACACCGAGTGTTGGTTGTGAGTATGAGAAAGAGGGAGATGTAACAACGGAAATTTCAGCGACGTATTCAGCTGCTCAACGTAAGTCAATTTAGTGCCTGATTTACGACCCTCCACACTAGCGACCAAAATCTTGTAGAGTAAGTATTACAAAATCTAACATTCATCTAAGCTATAAATCTGAAAAAATCAGAAATTCAGCACTGCTACCCGGTCATAATTATATTTTCCACAATCTATTACCAAGTTTCATTATAGTAACCAAATTATACAAGGAGTACTTCTGTCCCGGTGCGACTGGTATCTACACCAGGGGACTATCTGTTATATCTTGGAACACATGCTCTGAGAATGAGTAGGAACTTGGGGTTAAATGTTAAATCAGCCGGGGTACAACCACCTTCAGTCCCCGCATTCCAAATTTCTGCCGATTTATAACATATTTCTCAACTCAACACCTCTTTAAAAAGTCATTAAAAGCTATGAAAAAAAAATAGCTCATAACCTAACTTAACGTAACCTATATAAAAATTGTTTTTTTTTCATCACTTTTAATGATATTTCAAAGGACGTGTTGAGTTGAGTCGTTTCCGAGTTGTCCGGTCACCGTTATAGATATTAAAAAATCACAATGTATCTTTAAAAGCAACTTCGGCATTTGTCGAGAGATTTTTGCTCTATTTTAAACGAATACGAGTCGTGTATTATATAATGTTTTCAAATAATTAATTGTTTTCGCTTAATTACTGTTGTTTTTTATTATTATTATTAGTGCGCTCCCTCTAACATTCGTATGTACATAATATCTCCTTTTCAAACCATTATCTTCTTTTTTAAAGCTTTACGTTAACGCAAATACGAGTTTATGCTGCAATTTTACCATAATTTCTAAAATATTATTTCAATGTAAAAAACCATAGATAAGAAAAGCTGTACTTTCTATTGCGTGGTGATGTTTTTTACTTTAAAAAACGTCATGTCAATCAAACGAATACTAATTTATTTCCCTCGCGGAGCGTGAGCGTGTTAAAACGCTCTTGATTCGTGTTGTATAATTTAACTATTAAAGGGACGTATAATATTTATGCGCCTTCCTAAATCAAGCCGACAGCCTGTCCCCCCGGTCCCGGTATCATGATTAATAGCTCCACTCGTTACGTATTTACTCAATCCAATCTTATCTCAAATTGCATAACTTAATAGTGAATAGATTAATGGCTTTTCTCGACCCGATTTTATTCAATTATTGTTATTGTATCGAATATCGACAGTCAGAATGGTATCTATTGTTCTTCAATCAAATCGTGATGTTTAAATGGTAATCGATTAAAATGGAACAGATCAATAAACGCATAGTGACAGCCCGATCATTACTTACAGTGCAATAGTTTTACAACCCGGCTTCGCACGAGTTTCTACACTGTCGTTGTCTTATTAACTAAGAGGAATGAGGGAGTACTGGACGTTTTTGAAAGGAAAATTTTGAGACGCATCTTCGGACCTGTTCTAGAAAATGGATTTTGACGGAGACGTTACAAAATGACCTATATACTCGTACTCTGTTAGGAGCTAAAAGTCATAAAATTTATAAAACTGGAAAGACTACGGTGGCTCCGTCATGTGGAGAGAATGACAGAGTATCAAGCACCAAAGTCCCTGCTGAACTCAAGACCGATAGGGCGAAAAAGCCTGGGAAGGCCAAGATTAAGATGGAGCGACAACGTCCTCAAAGATATATCTACCTTGGAGCTTCTAAACTGGACAGCTGGCACAAAACCGTGCTGAGTGGAGGAAGACTCTTGAGGATTTGTAGAGCCAAGAGTGATTATGATGATGACATTGTCTTATTGAAAAAATGAAAAATATGGATCAAACAATTTTTACATATCGTCTTATCTTATTTTTGATGGTAAAATATATTTCAAAACTTAACACCCTTGACCTTTAAAATCCAGACAAGTGTTTTCGCAGCTTTGTCCACCATATTCCGTCAGTAGATCAGAATATTTCCGCTTTGCATTAAAATCCAAATAAATGGAATATTTGTAAACGTACCCGAAAATTAAAAACTGACTTAGAAAGATAAGGAAATACACTTCAAATTTGTTATTTATTAGAAATAACCACGTAGTTTTTTAAATACAATTTTTTTTATGCAAACTTTAAAAAGTTTTAAAAATGACTCGCTTAACATTTTTTCTAACTCAAAATGGAAATGAAAAAAAATCACACATATTTTATTAGACAAGCGTACTATTATAAACGTTATCCTCGCCTCTTTTTTTGTCGTATTTCATGTAAAAAAAATAATAAAAAATTCCCAAAGTTTCACAATTTTTTTTCAAGTTGCGGTTGAAAAATTTGGATTCATAAAGGTGTTGGTACATTTTAATTATTTTGGGGTTACATTTTAGATTTGAATATAAAGCGTGGTGTGTTCTCTTTATAACACCGTATAGATTTTGTGGTTTAAATGGTTTTGTATCGGTACCAGATATTCTGGCTGACATAGGATTCTATGTCCCGGATAATTTCATGCGAGGCCGCCAACACAGGCTTTTGATTCTTCCAAGGTGCAGAACTAACTTACCAATAGTGATGCCCCTGGGACGACTCACTAGGTTAATTAACTGCCTCGCAGGAAATGTGGATATATTCCACATTTCCTACAACGATTTTAAGCGTGAAATAGCACTTATGTTTTAACGAAATGTATTACTTACTTTAACTGTAAATGTATTTATTATGTATCTTTTCTTACCGCTCTTGCAATGTATTGGTTTTATGCTGTTTTTGCAAATAAATAAATAAAGATCATATTTCTAACCATGATAGTAAGTGAGACACAACGATTTTTATGGGACCTGTATGAGTTGTTCCTAAAACCGAACAAATTAGCCTGAGGGGTTTACACAGTGCACATAAATATATCTAAAGAGAATTATATGAAAAATGCTGCTGAAAAATGCATTTTTAACAAAAATAAAGTTATACCACGCTTTTCATTAACATAGCTTTTGATCAACTGGAAAAACGAGTTTGCGTAGCTAAATAGACGGGCGCAAACAAACAGAAATTTCACGATGCATCTGCAAAAATAAGGGAACTTTCCCCGAGGGGAAACCGCGCTCCTAAACCATTATTATCCATTCCGAGCAAGTTATAGTTACACGTGGTGCAGTGCACACGTTATGGCTCTCCAACAGCATGTTTTATAGAAACACCGCCCGTGTTCTGTGGGGAGTGTCGGCCGCAAATGAGATACAAATTCGCGGCACGGACATAGACACACCTCCCGGTATGAGGTCTAAACAGGAGGTTCCGAATTACAGACAATTCTTCCGGGTTAAAAATTGGTATTTCTGGCCGCTTACCACTTAGTGGCGATTAGTCCTCCTATCAATTTGGTAACTGTAGTTTAACATTATTTGTTTATTCGGAAGATGAGTGTGAAAGTATGGTAATAATAATAATAATGATTGGATGATTTTTATAGCGCCATTTTCGTGAGAAAATCACCTCATGGTACATTGATAGTTCCAGGTTTTAGGCAATTCTTCCGGGGTAAAAGTACAGTTCCTGGCCATTTTACAATCCGAAACAGCTGTCACAATAATAAATACTCGCAGAACTTAATAATAAATTTATTAAATTTAATTAAAATTATTATTTATTTTTATTAAATGGAGGTCAACGAATTAAACACAAAAACAATTAATATATTTTGTAATAGTTTGGAGATCATTCTGAAACTGGAAGTATTCATTTGTTTATTGCTTAGCCCTGGGTTTCAGGCAATTATTCCAAGAGTTCTATTCCTGGTCACTTACCGTTATTTGCTACTCATGAACTAAATGTAGCGTTTCAAGGTTTGGAGAAAATGCTTTATTAAACGCACCTTCTACGAACCTTGGTAGCGATTTATCCATCTTTTTAATACTTATGTAAATGTTTCAATTCGAAATAAGTTATGCTTATAATTGGTTGACCTTCCTCAATTTTCAACGTCCATCCCTTTTTCAGTGGTTCGGAGAGAGAGGTAGCTGTTTTGGATTTGAAAATAGTTCAAAATGGTTCAAAACAATAAAATAAAAATTTATGAAAACCAACTTAAATGAAAATTAAGGGGGGAAGGGTGTTAAGAAATTTTTAAAAAGTCCAGAAGCAGCTTATATTGGTCATATTTTAATAAACGCGAATGGAATGCACTCCTCGAGACCATGTTAATATGGGTTAAAAGGTTATCCGAGGGTATCTAAAGCGGGATCAAATTTCTGGGTAACGGAACAGTTGCATTCAACAAATTATGCAAGTGTTAACTCGGCAATAAGGCGGTAATTGTCACACTTGTCGAGCGATAGGGAAGCAAAGCAACATTCGCAGAAGTCGGCGCTTGGACTGGTGACCACTTTAGTGTGCATTTGTAATAATTACAAGTGAAGTTAATTATCACTCTTCAGATGTTTTTTATTATCAGCCTAGTGAGGGACCACCCATTACGAAATGAAACGTTGCATAAAATAGCTTCAGTGAATATTATGATTATCTATTATTTTAAGTGGATAGTCAGGTTCGTAGTAGGAGAGCATTGTACTATTGATTCTATACAATAGGACTCTAAATTTAAATATATGGGAAAAATTCAATTTCGGGAGTAGATACCGCCGCCCGAGAATCATTTATTGGATAAACACCTCCGACATAGGTCACTCCAAGTGGTTCGCTACATTTGGTGACTTAGTAAGGGTCGGATTCATGGGTTTTATACAGCGGAGGGAGACCTTTTGATCTCTCCAGCAGGATTCTCTCGAAACATCGTCATGTACGGATGGGAGGGATGGTCCCCCAAATTCTTAGCCAACTTTCATACCGTTTTCGTTCTCAGTACTTCCTATCCTTCCTTTCCTAAAAAGACCCTTCACACAGCTTCCCCAAATATGACGTTAGTCAGTTAGAAGGGTTGGTTATAAACATAACATAATGTAGGAGCGCTTGAAAGAAAACCGCTTCGAAAATATCGATTTTAATTGCACAGCTTTTACGATTTAAGCTTTTTTATATGAATACCGCACAAGAGTCCCCAACTGCTCCCGTCTGGAGCCAGTAAGACTATGGCATCCGAAATTGGGGTATGTTGTGAGACTGAAGGTAATGGGGAGGAGAAGAAGATGGAGAAGCTATTTATTAACTACATTTGAATTCTTAAGTAGTGTAGCCACAATCAATAGTCTATTTCCACTCACTTTGCTGCGCTAGAATCCTTACATCTCAATACAAAGAATGAAGCAATCATTATTAAAGATACCAAAGTGACCGGAGGCGAAGTCCGCTAAAGAACAAGACCCGAAAGCACTTAAGCACGTTAGACCACTTAAGCCGTAGTAAATGGTCTCCGAGTGTGGCGAAATAAAACACGGGGATGGAAAGTGACGGGCCAAAGGGTGGCCAAAGGTCCATCAACTGCGGGACCCTTCTCTGACTGAGGTTGCGCGCCGCAAACTAAACTAAACTAAGACGGACACAAACAATCTGATGGCGGAAGGGCTCCATTTGTCTTCGTCTTAATCTCTACTCTACCTCTACTCTAACTACTCGACATGTAAATATACCTTTAACAAAGATTGTAGGAGATTTCATAATCGTACACTACATATAGGTAAGTATAATTTATTTCATGTATAGAAACCATTTAAAAACATAATTTAACATTTTTAAATTGAGAAAAAAAAATATATTGAGAGGGAACCGACCAGCGTTTTTCCGAACAAATATATTCCTCAATTTCGATTTTATTGACTTTTTTATTTTATATAACACCTACTGCAAAATATTTTTTTAATATAATATAGATATCGGCCACTAGTGTCTGTATGTTATGCCTTTATTGATAAGTTCTTTCTTATAGGTGTTACGACCCTTCAAAAAATCGTTAAAATTACCAGTGAACTAGACAATGTTTTTCAAATTGGGAGGCGGGTATGGGTACCGCCGTCCCAGGAACCATTTATTGGATAACCAACATCTCTGTCATAGGTCACCCCAAGTGGTTCGCTACGTTTGGTGACTTACAGGGGTGCCCGGGTTTCTTGGGGTGAGGTTTGTCCAGGTCTTAGCGGCGAATGCGTCTGATCGGATCAATAGAAACTGGTTGAGGGAGGCCCTTGGCCCATCGCCTTGCACCGCAATTGAAGGGATGGATTGATACGTCCGTCACTCCTGGGTGCACTAACGCCCAGATTTGTACCCACCCCTCATACCTATTTCCTTCCCAGAACTTCCTATCATAACATTCCTTCCTTAGATGGCATAGGTCCTGAAGGAAATTATTTTCCTCAGGGCCTCCTGTGTGGAACTAATGTAAAAAAAATGTTATGGTTTTATTGCACAATGTGGCAAAAAAGTGGTTTATACAAAGTTATCTGTTATTAATTAAATAAAATAAAAAATGTATTTAAAAAAAAGTACACACATAGAACCCGTCTCAGAAGAGACATCGTCTAGTGAGGCCGATAACTTACCAGTTTGTTTATGATCTTTTTATCACAATTCTATTACAGTTAGAAAATAATCGGTCCAGTTTTGCAAGAGAAAAATGGGAAATCAAAACCTCGATTTTGATGATTTTATTTAGGTATTATCAGGCTGAGGTGCAGTTGTCCCTTGCGCTCAATATTCGGGGGAGTTTGAGCGACAGTGACAGCAACAATTAAGTAAAATAATTATTGTTCAAATTTCTCGGCAACATGGTTTCCTCTATAATTAAACGCTACGCAGGAATCGAACCCGTAAGCACTAGAAACAAACGTGCAGGTTTTGAACATATTTGAACGCATTGAAGACGACTTAAATATTAATTAACCTTTTAATATTCTTAAATATTAAGATTTTTTTAAATATACCTAAAATTAAATTGGCTAAATTTCTTTAATTTTGGTTTCTACGTAAATTGTGGGTATCAATAAAAGAGATTTATACAATAAACAAGAGAACTTGTAAGTTATATTTTAGATAATAATATTTTGGATAAAAATCGTGAATTAAACACAATATTTATTCTGCCATCAGAGAAAATAGCACATTATTATATTTTCTAAATGTAGGTTTAAAATGAAAAATTATTAGGCTACCAAAAAATGAGAAAATCAGTCATTAATAAGAACTGTTATTGTAGGGGATGTATATTATTACCGACCGAGAACGCAAAAAGATCTATCTCGAGTAAATTGTTAATTGTTTCATCGAATAAACACGTTCCCGGCCATTCTTCATTCAGACTTAATTAAACTAGGTAGTTTTCCAAGTTGAATACGTGCCATACGTCGGGACTTAATAGAATTGTAACCGACCGAAGTTGAGCCGGTCCTAACTTGGCTTCTTAGTGAAAACAAGCTTCACAAAGTGTGTTTGTTTGAGGAGGGTAGTTGGGTGGTTCGCTGCCAGAATAATAGTCTCCGTATTCCTTGTGCTCGGCTGCGCCAGTGCGCAGTACGGATAGCATTTGACAAGCGGAGAAACATTCAGGGCGAAAGTTTGCCGAGCGATTTCATGACGCGGCGCGCGGTGGACGGAAAACATTGTAATTATTATGTGAATGGCTTTTCAAAGTTCAGAATTTACATTAGCGGAAAACATTTACGACCCACGTGGCAGGGCGGAGAGATGTTTGACTGAGGGGTCAGATACTATCGGGTGGAAACTACATAAGATGAAGCCATACTAAATAATGCAAAATCATACAAAATCGCATGTTTTTGTTTTGAAAATTTGACAACTTAGAAGTATTATAGATGCTTCAATTAAATACTGCGTGTAGAACATACCTTGGCCCTTAAAAATATCGGTCATTTTTTTAATAAGTCTTTTAATAAGCTTAGAAAAAAATAAAGTATTAGTTCTATAAAAAACATTTTTAAGTGCAAACTCTCCTACTTATAAACACTTTTTCGGATATGGTTTTATTGCATAATGTGGCAAATTTAGTTTCTTATATAATTATCGCAAAAAAAATTGATATTTACCACCGAACTTGACAAAATAAAATATAATATGCATTTTCGCGTTGGTATTTTTGACATCACGGCGACAATACGGCAGTCGACGAATTTGTGACATCAAAGTGAACCTTATACCGTCCACCGAAGAACGACTGGCAGCGGCCCCTATTTTCGGTCACTACTCCTCCGGACGGAGCGGAGAAACAACGTGTTACGCTCCGCGCCGCTTGTTTTCGTGAAATCCATTTAATAATTCCATTTTATTACAATAAACAATGCATTAAAAAGGAATTAATGTTTTTACGGGCCTTTATGAAATCAATATGCAAAAAAAAATCTCAAATATCTTTTCCAACCTTTCCAAAAACTTTTTCTCAAATATTTTTAAACTCCTCCCATTAAAGGGCTTGAATTCCGATTTCGATTTTTTCCTGTACTAGTGGATCGCCTTAAGGGATCAAAAGCCATTTATCTCTTGAACTATAAATTTCTCAGAATATAAAATACTAAATATCATCGTTCTGGAGAAGAATCGAACAGTGGCTTAGCATGGGTATAGTTATATTCTGTAACCAGATATGAAAACACCAACAATTTTCATTCTTCCTCTTCCTTTCCGCATTTCCTTCGGTCACACGCCATAATATCCCTCAATTGGATGCCTTAGTACAACTGGCTCTGGAAAACGGAATCATTTAGAAAATGCACTGGTTTGTACCTTTTTTTAACACAGGAGGCCCTGAGAAAATAAAAACCCAGGGCGTATGTTATCTTTGGGGATGCTGGGTGGAAGGTACTTTTAGGGAAAGGAAGGAGAGGAAGTTCTGGGAACGAAAAATGTATTAGGGTTGGAAGTCAATGTGTCCAGGAGTGACGGACATGTCCCTCCCACTGTGGTGCAAGGCGATAGATTGGAGAGTCCGGCTGAAGAGGTAAAAAGGTCTGCCTCAACCAGTCTCTCCCGATCCAGCCCGCCACGAAAGAGGTGGGCAAACACACGTGCCGCCAAGACCTAGTTAGACCTCACCCCATGAATCCCCACGAGGTGAGTTTTTGAATGAATGATGAATATGATGAATTGATGATGAACCCGGGCATCCCTGCTAAGTCACCAAATGTAGCGAACTACCTGGGGTGACCTATGGCAGGGATGTTGGTTACCCAATAAAACCCATAAACGGTAGAATCGTTATAGAGACATTATTATTTTATTTTTAACAAAATAACAATCATTCTACATTTCATTCGAAGGTATAGAATGCCTGTTCAAATGAAGTTTGCAGAGAATCTGCAGGAAGCTAAAAGGGAATCCACTGACTGAACTCATAAAATGTTTGAAGTTTGTTCATTGTTTGGAGTCATGCATGTGTCGCTTTAATAATTAACCTCAATCATAAAGTTTACGCTACCCATGAACGTGACGACCCAAACACATAAAATGCTACCAACTCCGCGTCGGGAAACATTTTGGCGTTCATCCAACTTTTTGTTGAATTACATTGCATAAAGAAAGGATCTGTTCATTTACGATTGTTTAACGGAACGAAAGAAAGTTTTCTGTCATAAAACTTCGCAGTGTAATTTCTCACTTTATTAAGGAACCAGAGAAAACCAGAAATATGTCATTTTTAAATCAGATTTTAGACGTATTGACTCTTTTCCACAAAAAATTATAAATTGATTTCGTAAGATTGTTCTTTTATCTAGTAAACGTATGTTTTAAATTTTTGAGAAAAAATGTTCATTTTTAGTATAATAAGGTTATAACCATAGGTCATTGGCAGATATGTTAAATTTTCAAAAAAGATTTTGTATTAGACAACACCCATTTCAAATCATATAATCACGCAGTAAAATAAATCAATACATTATCTGGTAAACGTGTGTTTCAGAATTTTAATTTTAGTTTAAATAAAATCATTAAAAAATATATACGTGCATGTGTTTCTTGGCGAATATTGGTCGGTTTGTGTATTTATTTGCGCACTCTCGTAATGAACCTCCTCGAAATTTAAAGGCAAATGCAAATTTAACTTGTGACCAACCTTTGTTTCCGTATGTTTCACAAAAATTTGTTTTCCATATTTCCCATTCTGCGTTTACTGTATATTTTATAAACATACTAGTGTACCAATCTAGGCACTGTTTTTCAAGTAAATACTTTAAAGTCTCAATTTTTTCTGCCTCCTTTAATATCTCGAAACGTGTACATTCATTTTCAAAATCATTGATCCATTGGAGTACATTTGATGTTTTTCCTGAAAACTTCTCGAGTAAAAATCTTTCTGCTATTTTTCCTAGATTTTTATTTTCAGTACTAATATTATTGTCAGAAAGTTTCGTGTCATATATAATTTCTTCCAGGTATTGGTCACCAAATTGTAAATTCTCACCTTCATCTAAGTAAATTTTCCTCAAATCTTGGGTTAAGGGAAACCATATTTTCCATGTTTGATATCTTTTCTTTAGAGAATTCTTAATTTTGTTATAAACATCCGTAGTCGTTATGGCGGTATGTTTGCTTGCATGTTTTAAATCATCGGGAATATCAAATATATGTCCATCGGGTGTCTCGATTGAGGTTAAGCAGATCACATTGCTTTTTCCATCCGATGCTGCTGACACTGTAAATGTGAATCTTAATTTTTCCATTTCTAAGGTTATTGTTTCTCTTCACTAAAATTGTAGTTTTATAAGACAATTTGTCTATTTGTTGTAATTTTTTATTAATAATGTGACATACAAATATCATGAGTTGCTTTGCTGACAAAGAAACTACAATTAAAGTTATTTGTCCGTCTTCAAAATATTATATCACTTTGTAATTATAAACTTATTTTTCAATCTTCTTATTACTTCTATCTGTGCTACCCAGCTAGAACAAAAAAAAAATAATCTGTCATTTTCTGTCTCCATGACAACACCTTATTAAAATTAGAACATAAAGGAATCCTATGCATTTCTAGGTAGGTATCCTTTACATACATTTCAGATTTTCTTACATTCTTATTTTGCTTAGACATTATTGAAAAATGATAAATACTAATGATCAAAAAATAATTACTAAAAGTACATAATTTGAATAGTTTTACTATCACGCCCTTCAGCATTTTTGAATGTAGGTATAAATTAAAGCAAATTTAGAATGAAATAAAATCGATATTGAGTTATAATTTTAAAAAGCTGATACGGAGAATAATTAATCTTTCTCATTGGAAACGCCCTGTACAATCGTAAGAACATCTTTCGACGAAATGTGGATTTTCGGCCGCTGGCTGGTTAAACGTCCTTAAGCCATGATACGGTTTGGAAAAACAAACGGAACTACGTAAATTTATACCAGGAAGTAAGGAAAAAGAAAATGACTTGTATATTTACGGTATTTATTGGGGTTTGAAGAAAATATGTTCATAATCCCTTCCTATTGTTGGTTCAATCCAACTTGTCCCACATTTCCCTTGCTTCCAGCACTTTCACGTCGGAAATGGCATTTTACCTTAAAATACAAATGTGGCAACGACGACACACGTAGTCGTATGAAGAGTAAGGGGGGGGGGGGGGGTATGTAACAGCGCTACAGCACAGCACTACTATACTCCACAATAGACACTAGAGTAGTAGTACGGTTGCAAGGGAAATACATCAATCACGCCCTAGCCCGGCCCGGAGCGGGAGCATAATGGAAAAGCGGCCGGAAAATGGAGAGAAAATGTTATGACTCTCCAGCGAACAGGAGTAAAAAACACACAAAGATAATGCCCGCGGAAACATATTCATGTTGGGGAGGTAATCCGCGTTTTGTCACAGCCAGAGCCGAGCGTACGTACGCCGTACGCTCATCATCCGCATTACATATTACATGTACAACACTACACAGGCGAGTCTGTCCTTTGAGATGCAACGACAATATCTGCGAGGGTGAAATACTACGTGATGTTCAAACGAATTTCGCGTTTTAGATTTACCATGCACAACAATGATTCTTACAAAGTAATACCTACACATTAAAGGACGTGGAGTGGAGCCCCGAGATGGAGTACAGAAATTGGAACTGAGTCGGATTGGAGAAAATAACTCACAGTTGCACGGTTTAAAAAGTATACATACTCGTACGTATTATATAAAATTTGTGGTAGATAACCAATTAATACCAATTAGAATTGTCCTTTTATTAGGAGCTTTTGCTAACGTAGCGTGGTACTTTTTAACCACTCAGACCCCTATGCTTATTTTCACGACAATATAACAATAGCAGTCAAGTCCCAATAAGCTTGTTTTCAAGCTAACGCGTGTGTTCCCAAAACCGGGTTTGTTCTAGTGACAACCCTAAAACAAAAAGGAGAATATCTATAATAAACCACGCTTCATATCTCTATTCAAGGATGTCCATGTTGTCCATAGAAATAGATAAAAAATACTTATTTTGTAGAAACCCGCCAAATCGCGTAACGGGCCGTTAGACTTAGTTAATTTTTTATTAAATGTTTTTGTATGAAATGGCAGAAAAATGAGGTGATAAAATTAATTATCATACAATTGTATTCACATTTAAAAACAGTTTTTAGTATTCGGCTACGTTCAAAAATATTTCATTTATAAAGCTTTAATTGCAAAGCGGAAATAACACAATTTTTGTATCAATCTGACCAGTTCATTAGAACCAAAAACACCGCATGTACAAAGAATTTTAGATTATTTGTTTATTAACTTTTAAAAGTCAGTTTATTGAATTAAATATTAATTCAAAATTAATAGAATACGTCGTTTTAACCACGTTTATAAATACTTTTGATTTTTTAGCCGTACTCGCTACAATCACTTTTTCAAACACAGCAAACTTATTGTGTGGCATCATTTTATTTCAAAATTAATATAATTTAGTTTTAACTGAGTTTTTTTTACATGCAGTGGAGATGAAAAAGGTATTTTGATACATTAAACAATAAAAACATTGGTCGGTTTGAAATTCCTGCTTTAAAAACCATGACAGTATTTTTTTTCCCATTTGGTAAATAAAATATACTATTATTTATTTGTATTCTTCAAATCAATTTCCGATACAGCAGCCCGCAGCCTATAGCCATTAAGGATGTTTTCTTTCTCCCGTGTAGGGGCGGCGGGAAATCTCAGCGGGATACGCGCGCCAAATACATTATACAGTTTACGCGGGAGTCCTTCGGGGGGTGTAAAAGAGAATCATTCGGGTGAGGGCGGCCCTTATTCCTGGGCACAGAGGACCCATAATAAAAGGGCAAGACGACTTAACCGTACAAAACGGCGAATGGATGTAAGGTGACAACTGTCAACCCCTGCAGCTACCAGATACATAAATTACCCCGCTACGGAAATGATGTTTAAATAATAACAAAACAGTCACATTCTGTTTTCTGGGAGTTCTATAAACGGAAAATAATATATCACTTGAGGATAGAATATAATACGCTTTTGGAAGTGTACGTGAGGTACTTGTTTGTCAGGTGTGTGTGTGTGTGAGTTATATCGACACGTCTGCTTCAGAGCTAGTGCATTTATTGGCCAAAGTTGTTGTTAGTACAAGCAGTATAAGATATGACACAATCTTGTAGTGGGGGGAGCGGAGAGTGACATAGCCGCCACATACCTCCCCTCCTAGTGAAATGGTCACATTATCTCGCGAAAAAGACAAGACAATTTAACCCTTTAACAGCGAAAATATGTAAGCAGACAATCCCTTCAGTTGGGAGATGGGTAATTAACGATAAAATAAAACTAATTTAGATTACTGCTGCATGTCACGTATCGAGTCTTTCGGGCCATAGAAATAAAAATAATAATTTAAAAAAATTACAAGTGAGCAGTACACACGCGGTAGAAATGAAACTTTCAGAAAACTAGAAGCACCGCACAAAGAGGGCACCGATCATTCTCTCGCAGGCTAAATCCTATAGGTGTATGTGTTTGTCTCTTTTTAACGTCGCTCGTTTCCGTTTCATCGAGTTTCAAATCATAACGATGCTAAAGAAATTTTCACTTCAAAAATTACAAAATAACTTTTTTAACAAAAAAAAGATGGATATCAACAGAAAAAAAACTTCACGTAGAACATCTTCTATCATCCAACCCAGACAATTGACCATTTCGGACGAGATACCGCGAGTAAATAACTGAAATGCATCAGAGAGCTGTGTGCAGTAACTGTATACCCTCATTCTTACACACAGCGGGAGTATCCATCTTATCAGGATCCAAGATAGCATCGATCCCAATGTCGTGCTCAACTGTCCGAGTGGAGGGTGTCCCGAACCCGAACGTGATCACGAGGGGAGTTGCAACAAATTGAGGAAGGGAATTCTGCTCTGTAATTGCTCGGAAAAAACCATCAACTAAAGGGGACAATTCCTAAGCGATACAATACATCTTGCATTGATTACCACTTGAATATTGCACAAATTCAAGAAAAAAGTCAATCTGTTAGAGAGTTAGAGAATTCTCGAGATCGCATCAAGATTTCAGAAGACTTAAAAGTTGTGTTGTAGAAAGAAATCATCTTTTCCATTTAAAAAGCGGTTAGAAATGTGGATATTTCTAAGATTTCAGAAGTCTCTAAAGTTGTGTTGTAAAAAAAAAGATCATTTGCATTTAAAAGGCCGTTAGAAAAGTGGATATCTGAGATTTCAGAAACCTCTTAAGTTGTGTTGTAGAAAAAAATCACCTTTTTCATTTAAAAAGCTGTGAGAAATGTGGATATTTCTAACCTTCTTAGAACAAACCCGATTCGAGTTACATGCTCGGTGGTTAGGTAACAGTTGAGTAAAATATGAAAATATGAAAGGTGCTACCTTTATTTTTAAGATTACACTTTTTGAGTTGCTTTGTTTACATTTTTAAAATATAATTACAACACTTTTTATACGCTTCAAAGACATTAACGATCAGATAAAAATTAAAATTTTTGAGCAAAACGGATTTAAAATAAATTTCGTCCACAAGTGTGTTAATCTAGCGTTGCTAGCGGTTGAACTTCCATGAAAACAGCAAAATCAGAGACCTCGAGAAAATATATATTTAAGTTGTATAAAAAAATAATCGGCGATTAGGATAACCGCGCACATTTTTCTACCCCTTTGAGGTTTACAATGCATCGGAAAGTGCAATTACTCGTTAATAAACATTATACATTGAATAAAAAGCCAACACACAAACACAGAAGAGATCGTGATAGTGGGGGGGCATAATTCGAAAGGGCAGCACACAAATACGACAAAATTGCACGTTCGGAAAATAATTTCCGAGTGACGGGGAGTAAATAAATGATTAAGTGTTTATTTGACCGGACTCGGGCGGCCGGAGCACGGCGGTGCCAAGGAGAAGGGCTGCCGGACATTACGGGACCGCAAGCGGCATCAATAATGTAGTACAATCGAGGGCGATCGAGTGGTAGACAATACAGGCCGTCCGAGTCCAGGGTCCCGGATCACACCCGACCCTCCCGCTCACTGTGCTGCGCTCCTGCGATCCGCACTCCACACGGGGGCGGACTGGCTATATTGACAGGGGGTGTATTTGACAATAAGGTATCGTTTTACAAATATGCATAAGGGAAAACTAAAAGGTTTGCCGTCGACGTTTATCCTCCGTCCACCCTTGTGGTGGAAAGAATACTGAAAGTGATACAAACAACGGCATGGCGGATTATAAAATAGTTGGTAATATCTTGATAACTAGATGAACCGTATTCTTAACCGAATAAAAAAATCAGAGTGTGCAATTTTTAAAGTAAAACTTCTTTACACACGCTCGACACTTGAGGGTAAAATGATGAATACGTTACCAAAAAATATAAAACGTTACGAAAAAATATGAAACGTAACGAAAAAATGTCAAACGTTACGAAAAAATGTGAAACGCTAATCAATATGAAACGGTTATCAATGTGAAATGCTAATCAATGATATGAGATGAGTTGAGCTGAGAGTTGAGAGTTGAGTTGATGGGGATGTTGAGGGGATGGGGATATTTTTATTCCTGTTATTGTTATATTGTTAATGGACGGCATAAGTTAGTGAAGTTTTACTTCAGTCGTGAGGTCTAAAGCACACTCGTTATTTTTTATTACATTAACGCAACACAGGAGACCCTGAGGAAAATAATTTCCCTCAGGGCCTATGTCATCTTTGAAGATGCTGTGTGGTGGGTCTTTTTGAGGAGAGGAAGGCGTGAACATGGGTCTTGAAGAGACCCATGTTGTAGGAGGGAGGAAACATAGAGGCAATATGAAAAAGATTCTTCTATTCAGGATAAATTTAATCCGTTAAAGAGAATTTTCTTACTCTTTCTACAGTTAATATCAATTCCTCGTGCCGCTGCTGTATGATGCTGCCTCATTGCTACTACACATTCATTAAATACATTTAAGGTAGCACGCACCCCATTTCCAAATTCCCTGCATCTGCATACCGCAAATTGAACAAACCCAAGCAGAGCCCTCTCCGTTTGTATTATTTACATTGGTAATGGACCCTGCACAGTAGCACAGCAGCACAGTAGCGGCGGCGGGATTGCCACAATTAGCGACGACAGATACATTAAACAATGTCAAAAGCCTTCTGGCGGTCCGCTGCTCTGGGCGGCGACTTAATACATCGGATATTTTATTCGGCGGCGAACCGAATAATTGAACGGGGCGGGACTCCTGGATGGTGCGCGGTGATTTATGGTCGGGCCCGCTCTCTCCGGAGCCGGAGGAAGATGACGACCAACTTCCAATATCAATTTGATAGGACACGGCCGCAGCCGGAGACGGCTACAAATACTTGCAATGGCTGAACGCTGAACATTTTGATAGATTGATGAACTATTTGTATTTACAGTTTATATATGTTTTGGCCTTCGAAGCCATTATAGAACTGTAGGAGTTCTAATTAAATAACCACAAAATGCATAAATAAACTATTCTTTTTTTGAAAGAATATGCTACTATAGAGATTGGAAGAAGACTTTTAGTCTAAGCCACATCTCTAGATATTCTAAGGACCAAAAAAAAATCTTGACAATTTAAAATTTAAAGCACACACTCTATCAAGGAGGCAAAACGGTGATTGATCTAAAGTTATTTCGAACAAAGGAAACGGGGGTAATTTTAAATGGTCAAAGCAACAATCGTCCTAAGCCAAACGTTTCCATAACGAGCTACGCACCCTTTAAAGCTGCGTGAAAGTGACAAAATATAAAACAAAAATAAAGTAGTAAAACTAATCTCTACATATTATAAATTAAAGTCCTCCGCCGCGTCCGGGCCCGCGATAAACTCAAAAACTACTGAACGGATTTTCATGCGGTTCTCACCAATAAATCGAGTGATTCATGGGGAAGGTTAAGGTATATAATTAGTCAAGGTTTTGTGTAAATTGGTTGAAATATATAATAAAAAAGGAGAATGTCTGTGTGTGGTGGACGAGCGGGCGGGCAAGCAGGCGGTGTGGATTTGATTTTAATGAAAATTAACAAGATGGCGATGGTTATAAAGGTTGGGTAACTATTCAGTAGATGGCGTTGTGTTTCGTTAGCCTCAGCAACGGGTAGCCGGATCAGCTAATAGTTAAATAAATACTGCTTTTTATGACTAAATTCTAACTAAGAGCCTAAAACAATAAACGTGTTGAAATAAGCAGAAAAAAATAATGTTTCAATCTAATCTGTCGATGAAAACATAAAGAAGGAAGACAAGGTTTATAAATTATTTATAGGAAGCCAATCGTTCGAAATGAACCTTAGCAATGAAGAGGGAGGCCGTGGCGTGTCCGTTCATGTCAAATATTGATATAGACATCAAAATTGCATTTTCAACTGAATTATGTTCAGAAATTTAAGCGTAACATTTTGCAAGTTATATTGAATTTCTATGGTACATTTTCGTAATTATTCACAGGGCGGCACGAATGACGGACATAAGACGCCTAAAATAAAGGGCGCCGAGAGTAATTGGCTTTCTCGAGTAACCGAATTAACATAAAACGCTTTTCAGTTTAATGTTATTATTAATCACTTTTAATAAATTAAGCTGTCAGAGTATAATAAACGATTAAAAATAATAATATAAAAAATAAATTTAAATGACAAATATCTGACGAACTTTGTGACAGAGTGGTAAACGCTTAATATAAATATTTTTGGAGAAAAGTTCTTCTAATCGGTTACCACTTTGGGTTGGCATTACTAACTTTATTAAAAGACAAATAACTTATTAAGTTTATTTCACTTTATTTTTATATACACAATCTACATGCTCAGTGAACAAAGTTCACTACATCAGTAGAAAATGTACACTAAAGTTAAAAATAAATTTTAATAAAAAGACAAATAACTTTGTTTACATCACTTTTACGTTTACACTTTACGTTTACATAAAAGTGATGTAAACAAAGTTACTTGTCTTTTTATTAAAATAATGCCATCACAAAGTGAAAACCTTTCCGAAGAAGTTTTCTTCGAAAAATTAAAAATTAATCTTTGAAAAGGGCGGTAGAAGGAAGGAGGGTTTAAAAGAGGGTTGATAATTTATTTTTTTCAAGTTCATAAGTAGAAAAAAAATATAAACCCTCTTTTAAACATTTTCTCAGTTAACCACTCTTTTCCTTTGAATGACATTTTAATTCCTAATTCTAATACACTTTCCCCACTCTTACCCCTCCCATTTTCTTTTACCCCCCCCCCCCCCCCCCTCCTTTCTTAACCCCCCCCCCCACCCCATTTTTTTTAAATGTGATCAGTATTTATTTTTTTACTTTAGTTTGCTCCTAATGAAGTGAACATTATTCACGTAACACGTAAATTGTGTATAAAAAAAATTTATGGAAACTAAGTTGTCTTTTAAATAAAATAAATCAAAATATGTATCAAGTACTATATTTTCACTACGTTCCCCTTAGAGGTCACCATTCAAAATCAAAACGTTGCTTGAAATTGTTTTGGCTATGATTAGTAGCCAGGGCAAAAAAGAAATCGTAGCTCCATTTTATAAAATATCCCTTCAAAATCACTAGGCACTTCATCAACCATCCTCTTTCACTTCTCTCCTCTCCCTTACTTCAGTACCACAAAATTCCCCAAAAAGTGGATCATACATCATAACATACTTTCCCTTACACCGGGCACTCGCGGATTCACACATAAAATAAAAACTTCAGATTGACAATAACATGTTTGAAAGCGCATAATGCAGTGCAGCCGTTTAGCGTAATACAATGATGATTTAATTAGTCACCGCTTACAAAATAACATGTACCGCTGTGACACGTCAATTACAATAAGCACACTAATCAAATAACGCTAATGGAGCGCAGGTCTCATCCGGTTTGTCCGCCGCTGACAGTCCTCACTCGGCACTCGCCACTCGCCACTAGCAATCGCATTTAACCATTATATTATTTTAATACATACAGTAGCGAGCACTGAAATGTTTTTGGTACTTATTAAAATATCGGTTTATTTGCAATATATATGTATCTACATGCATCAGATATGGTTGAGATTTACGGATAACTCATAACGCATTTTTCATAATCATAATCATAAATCATATGTATTTAAAAATTTGGATTTTTTTCATGAATATTGTTTCATGTCAATTCAGAAAACAGATCTGTCTCTGAATTTTTATTTTTATGTTACAGGTACCATTATCTCGCATTGGACATGCTGCAACATAATATGTCAATTAAAGGCGTATATAAGGGGGAGGGGGGGAGGGTTAGGAGATTTAAACCCCCCTAGGAAATAATGCATAGAAAAAAAAAACAGAATAGTGTTCACATTCCTGGAAAATACCACAATATTATTTGCATCATATATTATGTCAATGTGGTGTGATGTGATGTAAATAATCCCAAATTTAATAAAAATAAAAAATAAATCCCCCCCCCCTCCTCCAGGATCGAATCCCGAACATTAGGATCGAACCCCCTTTGTGAAAACTGCAGCTACGCCCTTCATCGCAACGCGACGATTTATTTAAATTTTCATTATTATTAGTGTTACATTGTTTTGATGTAAATTTTCAAGTAAAAAAAAAACTATGAAACCAAGGATTTTTTTCATATCTAATAAAAACTAATATCGAATTTTTTTTAAATTCTTTTGTTACGTTTTCTTTTTAAATTATGTTTCTTTGTAATCTGAAGTGAAAAGGCATCAGGTTATCAAACAAAATCTGAAACGTTACAAATAAACTTATATTTTAAAGCTGATTACATTTGTAAGCTCGCTACTGTATATTAATTACGCGACTGTTCATTATCGTACACGGTTTACAGGTTTACATGGGCGCCGACAATGCCAATTATTATTATTGTTGTTGTCACTGAATGCGGCTTATTAATTGTGCTAATGTGATCCAATTCAATTCATTTTATAGCGTGAATTGTTTAATTGCGATATTGATATTGTAATTTTGTGGGTACTTTAAATAAATTAACGTAAAATGCAAAAAAAAAATGTTTTCATTTAACGAACCCTCGAGTTTCACAATTTTTTTTTCTTATTGTATCTACGATTATTGATAAATACGGTAGATAATCCACGATTGAAATGACGTTGGAATTTGGGAGGCGGGTATGGGTTCAACCATTTATTGGATAACAAACACCTCTGACATAGGTCAACCCAAGTGGTTCGCTACGTTTGCTGACTTAGTAGGGGTGCCCGGGTTCATGAGTTGTGGTTTGTCCGGGTCTTGGCGGCGGATGCGTCTGCCCGCCAGCTGTATGGCAGGCTGGATCGGGAGAGAATAATTTAGGGAGACCCTTTGAATTCTCCAGCTGTAGTCTCTCGGAACATCGCTATGCACGGCAGTGGGTGGGATAGATTCATACGTCCGTCACTCCTGGACACACTGACACTCAGATTCCTGGCCACCCCTTATACTTTTTTCCTTCCCAGAACTTCCTCACCTTCCTTTCCTAAAAAGACCCTCCACACAGCATCCCCAAAGATGACATAGGCCCTGAGGGGAATCATTTTCCTCAGGGCCTCCTGTGTGGAGCTAATGTAAAAAAAGAGGCTGAAAAGGGACACAGATATGAAAACTGTAAAAGCATCTGGGTTCTGCCTCCAGAACTTTTGTTCTTCTCGAAAAATCGATATACGAGTCCCCCAAGCTAATTTGTTTTTAGGAATAACTCAAATAGGTATCGTGTCTCCCCTACTATCGTGGTTAGAAATATGACCTACACGGTGTTAGAAACAAAAGAAAACACCACACTTTTTTTATTGAAATCCAAAAGTTAACCATAGAATAATGAAAATGAACATCTTTATGAAACCAAAATTTTGTTATCAGTAATTTTAGTTGGAGAAAAAAGTATAATGTTTGAATTCAAAAAAATTTTATCAAAAAAATTATGCGTTTATTTCGAATTATTAATTTTGAAAGCGTTTTTCATCACCTTTCAAAAACAGTGTATAAGTTTTCGGATGTGTTCAAAAATATTCAATTTATTTGGATTTTCTCTCAAATCGGAAATATTTTGACCTTCCGAAAAAATAGGCCCGAGGTCTAAGGAGTTAAAACTTTTTTGTTCTCTGAAATCCTCAAAACCGTTAAAAAATAAATCTTTTTGTAGTTCATTTAAAAAGATTAAAAATTGGACGTTTATCCTTTAATAGATATTAAACAGGTAAACCGAATTATCTTGGATCAGTAAAAAAAAACGACTAGAAGAAATTTTAAATTACAATAAAGTGCCAGAAAAGATTTCCAATGCAGAGGATTTTCTGAAACAGCCACGGAGCACACTGAATGGGGCAGCCCGGGTTGGCTGAAATCGCCCGCTTCAATAAATAAATTAAGCCAAGCAATAAAGCGCGAAGCTCTGCATTACACTTCATTTTCATTGTTTATTAATTTGTAGTTTCAAGGGAAATGCGGTGGACGTTTCGGTTATGATAATGAACTGCAAAAATTAACGAGCTTTTATTCTCCAACACATATTGAATAAACAATAGGATTAAAAATTCCGGCTTCCATATAATGATTGCATACCAAGCATGCTCATTAAATAATAATTACGTGAATTTCAATACAATTTCCCAGCAAATAATCCAGAAAAGCGAGCAGCATAAGTGAAAACACTAATGTCCAATTTAACGGATCAATGCCATTATTCGTTGCGCAGGTGTTGTTGTATTATGAATGCAGTTAATATACCACCGAGCCACCACCTAAGACTTAAGTGCAGCCGTGAGTTATGACTTACATTAAACTGTTCTCTAATGATGTCGTAAACATGACGAACAGTCGAGGATAATAATTCAAATATCAATTAAATAATACTGCCCGTAATGGAATCGCAGATATTATGATTTGTGCAAATTGGACGTGTTTAATCTGTATAATCACCGCGATATTAGATATTAATTAATTTAATGATCGAATTAAGCCGTTGTTAATTGAGATATCAGAACGTTGATTGAATCGTTCGCAATCATAATAATTAATGATGCAAATTTCAAATAACAGTGCTTGGTGTATTTAAACTTGAATGCTTTATGTAAACGCAGTGGGCAATGAGCCTAATTAGGACTGTTGATGTTTGCATTCAATATTGATGTGCCATATCTTTATTCATAACTGATAAATTACTGCACGATCAATCACTCTAAACTAAAGCATCTTTTTAACGTAATCAACATCTTGTAAGTTGCCACAGCCTTTTTTGTAATTTAATGTGAACTTTTAGAAAAAAAAGTGTTTTGGCACCCTTGTGCAAGTTTGGATCTCCACTGACTTTATACATTTATCAATCTTGACAGTTTTTCAATAAGTATATAAGACAAGGGGTTATCCCACAAGTCCTTTCGTGTTTCCTCCTTCCTACAACATGGGTCTCTTCAAGACCAATGTTCATTCCTTCCTCTCCTCAAAAAGATCCTCCACACAGCATCCCAGTTGACATAGGCCCTGAGGAAATTTATTTTCCTATGTGAAGTTAATGTAAAAAAAGTCTGAAACTTTAACCTTTTTACAGCTCGCAATATCCGCTTAATATGTTAATACCAATGCTAGTTTATTTCATAAAACATCACTTTATCTAAGTAATGTAAACTTAATCTATGCCTAAGAAGTTTTAAGGTCATGTTAAGTATATTATAAAATAATGTTTACTATTATTAATATAACATTCTTTTGCAACACATACACAACCAACTATCAAGCAAACTCACTTACCAATATGATGCATGATTTAGGCAACAAGTTTGGTGGTATTGTAGATATATTCTCCGATTCCCTTTATAATCTAAAATGCAATTTGAACCAACACTTTGTGGAATCCTACAAATTATTGTAAGGTGGGTATAATTTATAAGGTATAATATATTTATTTTAATGTTTTATATTAAGTATATTTTATTGTCTATTATTATATTGTTAAAATATTCTTCAAAAGCTACTTGTATATTCTTAAAATTTTTCACTTTTATAACTTTTGGTATAAATTCTATGTATAACTATTAATAAATAATATTTTTAATAAATACGTAAATATTATTTTATAATCTATGTAAAAGCCCCTATGGGAGTATAACAACAATAAATAAATTATATTCACACTTTTTCAGTATATATTCCAAATAGCTGTTACATGGAAGATATTATTGTCTTCAGTCTGATAAAGTAAATGGTTTCTTAAGCGGAGTGCATTTGCAGGCAGATGGCGGATCTTGAAAGGCCTCTCATAAATAATTCATTCATTTATAATATCATTACTGTATTATTAAAATTCCAAGTGCACTACTTATGGGGGGACGAGATATTGTGGCCGTGGCAAATAAACCACAATAAATATTGTAAAAGCCAGGCGCTGTTCATACACAAGGCGGGGGGGTAACGTGCAGGTAATAAATGGTGTCACGCAAACAAAATACGGTATAAACTCCGAGAGATTTCGGAAGGTTGGAAACTTGCGGAATACATTCAACGAGTACAAGTTTCGTAATGTACTGTTTATCCGTCAAGCATTGTGTAGGCTGTACCCAAAGTTCACTGTTTGAAAAATGATCGCAATTAACTTATTTTAAGGTATGCTATGCAAATTTCACTATTAGGAAGACTTATTTAGAACTTAACTTATTATTTTTAAGATAAAATGGATAATTCAATGGTTTCGTTATTGAACGATTGGTATTCATTCTTTGTCATTTCTTCATCAGATAAGAGTGTAGTTTAGTAATAACTAGCAGACCCGGTAACACGTTGCTGTGGCTAACGAAACACAACGCTATTACCCAACCTTTATAAAATCCACACCACCCGCTTGCCAGCTGCCCGCTGCCTGAATTGAATATTTGACATATAAACCTTCCTCTTGAATCACTCTATCTATTGGTGAAAACCGCATGAAAATCCGTAGCGTAGTTTAAAAGATCTAAGCGCACATCCTTTTTGAGCGACTTCATTTTATACTATGTAATGAAAATAATATTTGGATAATTTGTATAGCGCCATTTTTGTGAAAAATCACATCAAGAGGGCAGTACAAACTTATAACATATTTTTACAATCTTACTTGCAACTACAAACTAGACTATTCATTATGAAAACGTATGGCTAAAAATTGCATCCACCGGTTCATCGATCACTGATATTACATATTATTTTGAATTATCTACGCGTTATGATAAACTTATAAAAGCATATCAATAATCAATACACCCTTAATTTTACATAAATTTTATTTTACACTAGTATTATATGTAATTGTAGCTCCTTGTGTCACTTCTCAACCAAATGCCACAACTAACTTACTCTCTCTCTTTTATTATATCTTATGTACAACTATGATATTGTGACATGTAATCTGTATTTATGGTATATTTATACCGTTAATGTTAATAAATAAATAAATAAATAACATAAAAAATATATAATTTCGCATCATACACCCACATTGAGAAAGAAGTTACTCATAGACGAAAGTTTATATTCCTTGTAAAGAAAACTTGTTTATTACCCTCGACATGAGCGAGCAAGACAAATTTCAACAAACGAGATATGAAAATAACCTTTTGTGTAAACTCCATTTTATATTATGACGCCGCGGCAGAGTGACTAGGCACTAGGTAGATAATACGCTTGGCCTATTTCCCGTAGATTCGGTACAAATGTGTTTATAAGTTTACATGAATGGAGGCAAGCGTGCCAAGGCAACCAACGTTTATTAACATCTGAATCACGAGCTATATTCGATTCACGAAAAGTCGGAAAGCATACATTCGGGAGAATCTCGAATAAGAAAGCCGTAAAGATACGGGAATTTATAAAGCGGCATTTAAAATAAGACTTGACGTTTGGCGCGGCGGTGTTCTCGATTCTCGCGTGCCTCAAACATTTGGCGCAGGATCAACAACGCTCGTTTCGGCGTAAAACATTATTAACATGATTTATGGGGCGCTGTTACTCGACTTTATTAGATGCTGCGAGGAAATGTTATTGCTATTAAGCTAATGGCGGACCGCTTGATACTAACAACCGACGATCGGGCTGAACATAACGATCTTTGAATGGTTCAGGTTCGATTTTATGGGAAACTGAACTGATTTCAAAGCTGCATGTTGGCACACTCTTGGTTAAAATGCCACTCCAATAATATCATATTCACGAATGTTGGTCGACTTTAAAAAAACTTTCAAATAAATAATGTGTACCTATTACATTTTATTCAGATTTTCGCACTAATAAACGGTACAAAAATCGATTACAGGGCATCGATCCATGGCAGGGTCATTATTGATTACCTCCCTGTGTCTCCACGTCATTAGAGATGTTGTTGGTCGTGGGTTCGTACAGCGTAGGCAAATAAAAAAATTAAGAGGTAAGCTGGAGATCGTGGGTTCGAAACCCGGCGAACGCCAGTATATTTTATTTGCTTTATTTCATAATTTTAATCTTTAAAAAATAATGTATAAAATATTTGCGGTTCGTCCCAGAGTGAAAGATACTCTCAGTATTACCCTGGTGTTAAGACCACCATTCAGAATTGAAGAGTTGCTTGATATGGCTTTAGCCATGTTTGGTTACCAGATCTGAATAGCCAGGTACTTCCCACCTTCCACTTCCCCATGTCATTCCCTTCCCCACTACCTTAGGCTCAAAACATACTCCAATTGGGACTCTAGTGCGGTACTCACATAAAAATAAAACTTTAAATTTAAAATTTAAAAATACATAAGAAGTGCGTTTGATTTTCACTGAAAAAAACACTATTCAGAAACAAAATATTTAGCGACTAGAAGATAGAGATCTGAATAGCTAAGCAATTCTCTTCCCCTTCCATCAGCCTCAACACATCCCCCAAACGGGGGTTCTGTAGATCCACAGGCTCCAGGCTCCAGGCTAACCATCACGCCGTCTCACCCCAAGGGTCGGCTGAAAGATTGGCCCGCCAAACAAGTCGGTCTTAGCACACACTCCTTCTGTTATTCTGATTCTTGATATTGCACGACTCAAGTATTTTCTCCTTACACTAGTTTCTTCGCTAAACCATCTCAGCGTCCCTTTCTTAATCTTAGTGACCTCGCTTACATCAGCCTTGCATTCTTTATGAATCAGGCTCCAAGGCAGTTGAAAACCCTTTTAAAGGCTGTAACCGAGAAAACAAAAGTCCTCGCTGAATAGGGAGAGGAAGTACCTGTCTTTTCAGACAAAGGGTTCTTTCCACTTTGAAACTTTTACAGAGGAATCAATTACAAAATTAAAATCCCTTTTAGTTGAGCAACAAAGAGCGATACTTCATTATTAACTTCGACGGAAGAATATTAATAATGCACTTTAAAAGCCGCCGGCAATAATAATTGGTGTTGCCAGATGGTTAAATATTTAAAACGGAAAAGGAGTTGTTGAGAAAAGTTGCACTCGACATCATAACAATGGAGATTTGGCGCAAGCTCATGACAGCTGCGGCATTGGCGTAACATCGGAGGGGGCGGGCGGTTCAAATGTCGATATTAACTCGCTCTCTAACCTAACCTAACCTGGCCACCCTGCTCCCTGCCCCCACGGCCCGTTTCAATGGCGCAGTTTTGCGGGTTGAACTTTCCGCTCGCTCGTTCTGCCGTGTCAGTGCGGAGTGAGATGGCAAAAAAGCCAAGCTAGAAACAAGTGTATTAAACGTGGATTGGAAGTAAGGAACTTTCCACAGTAGTAGTCGGAGTTCAACTTTGGACACCGCACTGGTTTAAGTGCAAATACATACATCTTTTGAGTATTACTTCTCGACACATATTTCGCGGCGAGGGAAATTATATTCAACTTAACTTTTCTTATTTTAAAAGCTAAAATAGTGAAAATTTATTAAGCTTCTTAAGGTATCTGATAATTTAGTAAGGTGTATTAAGTATTTTAGTTGGTTTTAAAACATTATTATAATTTTTATGAAATGGTGATGTGTTTGTCATTTTATTTAATTAAAACGATGCCAAACTCGATTTAGGTGTTATTGAAGAAGAATCTATTTTTGTGTGTTTTTGTACGGTGACCGGACAACTCAGAATGAATTCAACTCAAAATCTTATTTAAAGTGATGAAAAAAATATATATTAAAAAAATGGTTAAATAGATTAGGTTATGGGATATTTTTCAATATTTTTTCATAGGTTTTAATGACTTTTCAAAGAGGTATTGAGTTGAGTTGATTCAGGGTTGTCATGGAACCATTTTGTACAACTCCTTAATATATTTTTACGGTAAATATAGTTTTCTAAAATAAATTAAATTTAAAGTCCGACTAGTATCTATCTTTACTCATGACGACTGTTTCGCCTTTTGAAAATTAAACTACTTTCGTCGGTCAAAACAGCTTGTAACGATCAAAAATAATTATACATTCCAAAATGTGATAATTGTACATACATTTAAATAGATACTAGATATTATAAAACCAAAGGTACATTTGTTATTGTTAAAGATGACATACACCAACCAATAAAACAGAACTTCAAGTCGTTATTAAAATCTACAAAATAAAAACAAAAACCTTACAATGGTATTAAACGTAGTGTTATAATAACATCTTTCACACCTACTTGCTAAAAAAAATACTTATGCTCCCTTCAAAATTACAGCGAAAACGCCTGCCTATCCGAATGCGGCCTGTCAAAGCAAAAAATATCGGTTAAAATTCAATTCAATGTGAAGAGGACAATCTAATAAATTCCCCAAGTTTTATTTCATCGCATACGTCAGTCAATTTTTTACCAGCGGCAAAACTGCTGGCAAATATTATTGGAAATCTGTCGGTTTAATAAAGGATGATGTAGAATCTGTAGACCGCTCGGAATGGAATATAAAAAAAATATATATCAAGATTTATGACGGTCCGGGGTCGAATTATGTATGAAATTTTGGGATTTGACGTGACACGCTGTTAGGTGGCAGATTTGCCGGTCGACTTTTCTGAAAGGTCGACAGTATTCGGACGTGTTGGGTTTGGCTTGCCAGTGTTAAGTAATACAAAAAGATAGTATATATCAAATCATAGATACTAGGTGCATCTGAACTGGCATATTGTTTCTGTTTGATAACTACTCAAAACAAAATAATAAAAATTATACTTACTTGATTATTTATATTTTTTTCTTGATTATTTATATTTATTGGCTGTGAACGTTGCAGGCCAAATTACTTCTACTAGACATGAAAATAGCTTTATATAATGGTTTGAAATAATAATGATTAAATTATATCATTTTTACAGCGCCGTTTTTATAAAAAAAAATCACTTCAAGGGCGCTTTTGTGTATAATTTGTAGAAAATCACTATAATTTGTAAGTTTTGCTTTTCTATTAAATTTATTTATTATATTTTTTATAAAAATACATTCAGTATAAGGAAGCTTTGACTGTTCAACTATAAAGGTCTCCCGTTCTAGGACAGTCAAACTTTGCTCCACTAATTGGTGCACAAACTTCCATCACAAACCCTTTGCTAAACTGCTCGGTGCACTAATTATCGTAACAGACCCTTTGCTCCATGGTGCACAAACTCCCGTCACAAACCAATTGCTCCACTTTTTCGTTGTTAGTTTTTGGGGTGTTATGCCGTGTTGCGCTACCTCCTTCTACAGCCGACGTTTCGGTCAGCGTTGCAGTGTCCATCATCAGGGCAGATCCAAAAACTAACAACGAAAATGCTTTTAGCCGTGAAAATCTAAAAAAAAAAAAATTGCTCCACTGTTTGTTATAAAAGCTCTGGTCACAAACCCAATTGCTCCAACGCTTGGTATTTCAGCTACTAATAAAAAAAGCATTGCTCCAGCCACGGGTGCAGCTGGTTTTATACATTCATCAAATAATAAAACGCAAAGAAAACACGTATTTGAACGTACAACTGATTATAATCTTTCGAGCATCCAATTAGCTGTCTATGAAACACGACATGTGGTACAAATTAAAAGCAAAAACAAGCAACGATTACCGTCAATTATTAAACAGCGCGATTCAGGAACCAACATGAACAATATAATTAGTTTAACAATCACAAAGTCGGGGCTCATGATCAATAATGATCGTTAGTAATGCGAAACTTAGTTTACGGAGAGTCAATAACACACGACGCCGGTGACTTTGTGTCGGCGTGTGCCCAACACAGCTTAATCGAGTTAAATAATACCTAACTGTGATACGTTCATTAATGGCTCGTAAACCGGCAACGCGCCATGAATAAATAAATGGAGTATCTAATACATATTTTAGTCAACTGTTCCGGGTAGGTAATATACCCTCTGGTTTTCGCAACCGCACTGTTCGACAGCTTAATGCTAAAAACATACAACTTTCATTTGAGCGCGCCATGAATATACATGGGTTAAGGGAGTTTTCCTTTTCCTAATGAAGGGGCTAATTCCCTTTTGTTTCCAAAGTTTTTACAATTATTATGGAAACTCCGAACTAACTACTTTTAGGAGAGCTTTTTAATAATGGTTTTTATTAGCATCTCTTTAAAAAAAAAAATCATATATAATTTACGGTTTACTTAATATCGTTTCCATTTCTCATCAAACATTTCTTTGTATTGAGTTGGGAATCGAACCAGCAACCAATCGATACACCCCCTTAGGTCACCCCAAGTGGTTCGCTACGTTTGGTGATTTAGCAGGGGTGCCCGGGTTCACGGGTGAGGTTTATCTAGAACTTGTTGGCGGACACGTTTGCGCGCCTACTACGTGGCGGGACGGATCAGGAGAAACTGGTTGAGGGAAACATTTTTACCTCTCCAGCCGAACTCTCTCAATCCACCGCCTTGCACCGCAGTGGAAAGAATAGGTCCGTCACTCCTGGAGACACTAACCCTCAGATTCCTACCTACACCTCAAACCTTTTTTCTTCCCAAATCTTCCATTCCTTCCTTTCTCTAAAAAGACCCTCCACATAGCACCCCCCAAATATGGCATAGGCTCTGAGTAAAAATATACCTGCGTACGTTTGTCATATCGCCAAAGAATCATAGAAAAGGAAACTGTTAATCAGAAATAGGTAGAAAAAAATTGGTAGGTAAAAATTCTGCAAAATATAAAACCTAATAATGATTCTTAATGAAAGTTGATAGCATCTTGTAACTATAACATTCGTATAATGTATATATATAACATAATAAATATATAACACGCTGCTTTTTAGGCAGCATCGCGTTCATTGGTCAAAATATTGTCCATATATTTTCGTATCGGTGATCAGTGAACAGGTGTATGCAATTTTTAGCCATAAGTTGTTTTTAAATGTTTGTTTGTCTAGCTTGTAGTTTTTATAGATTTTAGACATGTATTATAAGTTTGTACAGCGCCCTTGAGGTGATTTTTCACAAAAACTGCGCTATATAAATCGTCCAAATATTATTATTATTATTTGCTGCTTTTGCTTGGTGGTTTCTCTCCCGTCACACTATTCGGTAGTTCGGTACAGTATTCCAGGAACATATTACTAAATACTCGAGTGTTGCAGATTTAATCAAATAATCCGTGTCAGCATTTCCGGGGCTATAAGGCTGAAGTTTCCTGAATAAACTGTATCCAGAGAAATGTCCCGCTTTAAACGGGACGGAGAGATAATACGACTGGATTTGATGTGTTATTATGTGAAGTCGCCCTGTGTACTCAGTGTCAACGTTTTACAAGAAAGCTTCCTTCGTCAAACTGACCTTAATACGAGATCAAACGGTAGCCTTTTCAACTAAAATGGCCTCCTGTAAATAATTATGACGAGGCATTCATTATAAGGGTATATATCTAAGCCTCACTAACACAAGCCTGGTGAAAATTTGATACAATTGATACTTTTATACTATAAAATCTTACTAAAATAACTTAAAATAATTCATGGAGAGATATACTAGTATACATTGCTTACCCAGCCAAAGAGGGTTGTTTATGTGTAATAAAAACCGTTAAAAAAAAAAAAACGGTTCTCAAAGAATTTTAAATGTCCATGTATTTCTACTGTTTGAAAATATCCTAAAAATACGTAAGTAATTAGATAAAAAAAATACCTTTCAGATTTTTATTTAATATTTAAAAATTTCAATATTTTAATTTCAAACATAAAAAAACGCTGAAAAAAGCTTACAACAAACATTTTTTAATTGAAAACATCGAAAAATTTCGGAAAAATAAAAAAAACACAGACCTTTCATTTAAAGAATTTGCAAGAAAATTGTCACTTCAGTTTTTACCTCGTTCATACAATTTAAAAATATAAAAAAATGATGTTACTTATAATTTCCAGAAAAAATATTTTAAAAACTGAAATTTTGAACGTATTGCTTGCATATCTTAAAACGTTTATTTCTTAGATAGATATTTACCAACTCATGCAAAACATGATATTAGGAATTTATGTTATAAAAAACAATAGTTTCTTAAAATTCTTGTAAAATTTAGACAGTTGGGAAGTGTCTTTATAATATAAGACTGAATGTATTGTTTGTGGTAAAATAATCTTACTGACACGTAAGCGCTTTGTCGTCATTGTTAACCTCTCCATATAACATATGGCCTAACGGAAACGGGTCAAAGAGATTATATGGCTGAATGTGACGGGGACATCCACAGGGTTAGTCCAACTTACCAAGTGCCCGGTTAATGTGAGCTTTCTCGGTAAAGCTAAATAACCGGGATACACGGGAAAGCATTAAGGCACTCCCTCAATGAGTTGGAGAGATTACGATGCTGGTTTTGATGTGTTATTATGTGGAGTCGATCCGTTTACAAAGTGCCGCGGTTATGAGAGCTTTCAGCTAGTTGTGAAGTGAGCGGGACTAAGCCAGCTTAGCACTAATACATGTTCGTAATCAGAAGTTTCTACACGGGGAGGATGGTGCGGTAGATACAGAAAGCTTTAAGGTTTTTTTTGAAAAAATAATGTCTATCACGGAAGAAAACATCACGACACATAGGTATAAGCTCTCTTAATTCAAACTTTAAATATTCGTAACAATCCAGTAATTCAACATTTAAAAAAAAGTATTGCAATGATTGAATAAATTTTAAAGAAAATAAAATTATAACAATAATAAACTGAAATTATCAGAAATAATACGTTGAATTAAAAAGTATATTTTAAACCTCCAAATC
Source organism: Limnephilus lunatus (assembly GCA_917563855.2). Classification (NCBI taxonomy): domain Eukaryota; kingdom Metazoa; phylum Arthropoda; class Insecta; order Trichoptera; family Limnephilidae; genus Limnephilus; species Limnephilus lunatus. Next base: position 7,182,029 of record OU830599.1, read on the forward strand.
GTTCAATTAAATATTATTCATATATTTATTTGCTTAAATATGTAAGCGAGGAATTGGCGAGTTTTCTACGTAATTTGTCTGTGATTGGTCGCCATCTTTCGCCAATCCTCAAGTTTGTGTATTTTTAAGTAAAAAAAGTGTAGTTAATGTTTTCTAAGGGGATATCTAACTTTTGCTGAATTCTTTCGACATTTTTTATATGAATTTTATGGTGAGGTGACCAAATGTCGGAATTATACCTATTCGAATTAGCTACGAACTAAATATTTATTTCAAAGTGCGAATTCTATAAAATCCAATTATTTATAAAACTAGTGGAATGATCACGTAGATGGTATTGTATGTCATTGGAATAAACACAGAGCACTTACAAAATAACATTAATTAAAATAAAAAAGGTAATAAAAAAATAAGCAAGGTATAATCCACTTTAAATTGATATGTATCAGTATGTCTATGTATGCTTGCTAGGGTTGTAACGCTAAGGTATGCTTTGAAACTAAGGACCGGCAATCATCCGGTTCTTTTCCTAATGACGGCTCATTTACGTTAACGATTCACGTGTCGTATATTATTATGTTGTATTCAATAACCTTTACAAGGTGCGGTGGCCCCGGTTCGCGGTATGGTGACTGGTGACGACTTGATCGTGGGTAGGCATAGCATAAAATATCATTATAAAACATAGCAGAGAATCTTTGTTGATTGTTAGAGGAAAGGGTGTAGAGAATGCAGCCTAACGATGAAATTGTGCAAATAGTTTGTAGTGCACTCGAATTAAACAACAGGTGTATTCACTTGTTAACATAACTGATGTGTGAGTGGTAAATATAACACCAATGATGAGAAAAAATGAAGAAAAAAACCTTAAAACTTCTGGAAAAAATCACGAAATCAATTCATAACAAACTATCTTCAAAGATCTTACTCCACGCAGGAATCCTAGAAAAAATTAATGAAAATGTTAAAACTAAAACGAAACACATTGCAATTTTTACATATTTGCAGAGGCGGCTCCAGAAGTGGAAAGTCATTTAAAAAAATTATATTATGATACAATATCAAATTAAATATGAAAACATTCATTTGTAGGTACCACACGAGTTTTAGAGACAAATTCATCGACATACGTCAAATTACATTTAATATAGCAAATTATTTCATGCGACAAGCATAAAATATGCAAAATCAACCTACGTTTATCAAACCACCTCTTTCAGACGCATAATATTCAGCATGCTCTCTCTCCCTCACGGCACTGACCCCAACTGTATTCAGAATCCAAAAACTTTTTACTAAGCGACATAGTACCATCTTTTTTATTGTGTGGTGCGTAAAGAGACAGAAGATATGATATCTAAAGAAAGCTTTCATTTAAGACGTTAGATGTCACTACTTGCCGTTGCCTGCTATCTCGCGGTGCATTTCAAATACATTAGAATTAATACCAGTTATTTTGATTTGCAAAATATTTCATAACAATTTTATGTTTTACTGTCATCTTATAATTTTGGGGGGTTTTTGACCAATTGACCTGGGGGAAGGACCGCCACTGCATATTTGACATGTTACAACGAATGACTAAAAGTCGATCAGACAAATAAATAAAAGAATTTTTTTTTAACAAAAGTGTCAAGAAACCGATTTTACATAACTTATAATACACAATACATCTATCACGTTTCGCAGAAAAGGCTTTACAAAATTCATGCAACTAAAATAGAGAGAGAAGTATTTACGAAGTAAATCCCTTAGTAATTATAATCCACGACACATCTTCCCTGGACTTTCAGCGATCTTCGGTCAAGGCGGTAACCCAGAAACAGATGACTTATTGTTTCCCAGTCGGGGCAGGAAATTGGGGCTAGTTTACCGGCGTCCTCACGCGACCCGAGGAACTACACTTTCCACGAGCGAGCCGAGGAGGCGGTGGAATTACCCGAGATCGATCGGCCCATGCCGTGCCGAGATATTGAATTATGAAGTTTGGAATGAACACAAACAACAGTAACAGTACCGTCGAATGCCGAAACACGAAGTCTCTATCGGAACTAACGTATTGACAGCTTTAGTGGTTTGTATAACGTAAATTCTGCTGCCTACGCTGTGCGCCCAGTAAAATAGTACCCACTTATGTTAATACGCCGGCGGTGAAAGCGTTTATTATCCAATGTAAATCATAAATAAGACCAGCAAAATACGAGTTTAAATTAACCCTCATTTCAGAACCAGCCCACGTTACTCGAATTTCAAAACTTTTACGTAAATAGGTACCTACCTACCCGTGTTCGTGAAATCTACGCGAGTAGTTAAACTTAAATAGATCCAATTGTTAACTTTGCAAAAAAATTTAAATAGTACCTACATCATATTATTAATACATTGCTTGTAGCTTAAGGCGCCGTATCCCCGCTCAAAAATAAGAAGATGGAGAGATATGTAATTACGAATGTTAGAGAGAGCGCGCTAATATTTCAAACGATAAAATTAAAGCGAAAATTGTGAAAATGTTTAATAAAACACGACTCTTTTAAAATAGAGCAAAAATCTCGTAGGGGTTGTCTAAAACAGCATTCAAAGAAATAAACGAGTTTATATTATTTTTCGGAGCATTGCGATTTTTTTCTATTGAGGGAATTTCATATAATTTGCGTTTCGGCGTGTGGAATGTATAGATATTATCTTCAAAAATAACATATATTTTTTTAAGAGCTTAAAAACTACAAATGTTTAAGGGAGATATGCAAGAAATCGGTAGAAATTCGGGTAGCGGCGGCGCAATTGGCAATACTTGTGGTTGGACAGTTGGTAATATTTTTGCAGAAATAATAGATGTATTCAACTACATGGAATATAGTTAGAAGGAGGCTATAATGACTAACCTCAAAAATAATAATCAATGTTAGCATAATACTTTTCTTCCGCATGGGTTTTATATAATTCATGATTACTGTTCCACGAAATTATTATGTAATCACATGTTTGTCAAAGTCATACTAGTTCGAAGGCACGTCGAATCTAAAGCTTCTATTAGGTCCACTCACTTTAAAAAGCCAAACCGATACATTTTTTTAAAAAATCAACATAAATTGCTAATATATGAATTGTTATTTTTTTATCAATTAACATTTTATTATATATTCAAGTGACTTAATTGTTCTTTCTAATGCACATTTTCTATCTCTAATCCAGTCATCTGCTTCTTTTTTTAATTTAAGTTCATTTGGCATGAATGAAACATCAGTACCATCCAATAGGTATCTCGGTGCAAAGCCTGTTATTGAGTGTTCCGTGTTATTATATCTATTATGAGAAATAGTTGTCCATGCTTTAGTATTTAGATTTTCATTTGTCTTGCGTGAGTGTTTGGTTTAGCCTTTCGTTCAGTCCATTAGAAAACGGCGAATTTACTGCAGTGAAAATTAGTGTGATCGATATTTCATTTAAAAAAGTTTTAAACTCTTTTGAGTTAATTCCAGGATATTAGTCGGTGAGAACCATGCCAATTTCATTACAATTTGGTACAATATTTATAAGTTTTATAAAGTCCTTTGCACTCTGTGTCTTTGAGGTTACTATATAAGCATATCGAGTAAAATGGTCGCCTACCGTACTCGTAAAAAGGTGAAAATATTTTTTGGTTGATCGAGAGCCACCAAATCCCCCAATTGTATCTAATGGTGTACATTTGATGTTTTTCCTGAAAACTTCTCGAGTAAAAATCTTTCTGCTATTTTTCCTAGATTTTTATTTTCAGTACTAATATTATTGTCAGAAAGTTTCAAGTCATATATAATTTCTTCCAGGTATTGGTCACCAAATTGTAAATTCTCACCTTCATCTAAGTAAATTTTCCTCAAATCTTGGGTTAAGGGAAACCATATTTTCCGTGTTTGATATCTTTTCTTTAGAGAATTCTTAATTTTGTTATAAACATCCGTAGTCGTTATGGCGGTATGTTTGCTTGCATGTTTTAAATCATCGGGAATATCAAATATATGTCCATCGGGTGTCTCGATTGAGGTTAAGCAAATCACATTGCTTTTTCCATCCGATGCTGCTGACACTGTAAATGTGAATCTTAATTTTTCCATTTCTAAGGTTATTGTTTCTCTTCACTAAAATTGTAGTTTTATAAGACAATTTGTCTATTTGTTGTAATTTTTTATTAATAATGTGACATAAAAATATCATGAATTGCTTTGCTGACAAAGAAACTACAATTAAAGTTATTTGTCCGTCTTCAAAATATTATATCACTTTGTAATTATAAACTTATTTTTCAATCTTCTTATTACTTCAATCTGTGCTACCCAGCTAGACAACAAAACAACAATCATTTGTCATTTTCTGTCTCCATGACAACACCTTTTTAAAATACGAACATAAAGGAATCCTATGCATTTCTAGGTAGGTATTCCTTTACATATGTTAATTTGTTAACTAGGTCTACCTGTAGAAACAATGAATTACAACCACTTGATGATGACATTGTAGACAGCCCTGATTATTTAAGCTTAATAACCTTCCATATACCAACAATAACTACTCGATCTAAAATTCTTTTTAATTAAAATATCAGGACTGAGTCATTTAGATATTTGCTTGTAATTAGATTCCATGCAGTTGGAAATGTTTTCTCAGAAGTAGATGTGTTCAACTGCCCGGAATATAGTAACAATCGGCTATAATAACATGCCTCAATAAATTAATGTTAACATAATACCTACAATTCTTCTGCATGGGTTCTATATAATTTAATTAGCATATTTTACCTCATGATTACTATTCCATCAAATTGTTATGTACGAGTATATCACATGTGTTGTAAATGTCCATACAGGCATATATTCATATAAATAAATAAATGAAAAATACGGTTCCATGACAACTCAGAATCATGCAATTTCAACAACTCTTTGAGGAGTCATTATAAGTAATGTAAAAAATTTGAAAAATAGCCCATAACCTGACGTAACCTAATTAATAATTTTTTTAAATATATTTTTCATCACTTTGAATGACTTTTCAAGGTTGCATTATATTGAGTTGTCCGGTCACCGAAAATACAGGTAGATTTCCATGTACCCAATGCAATTATTTTAAATTGAGTGTGTTGCTTTTAGATACTTTAAAAATACTCGAGAAAGACAGCTTACAAGTATAAAAGAGCAACACTGAAGAACACGAAAAGAAAACTAATGTAAATTAGCAAACGTTTAGTAAAACTGCACGCAATAATTTCCGGATTGGGAATATTAACAATACAATCCAGCTTAGGTAGTCTGGTGGAATATTCATTCTTTGTTTATTCCCCCCCAAGACCCCCGGGGGATACAAATAGAAAGAAGTCCAACAAGAGAGATCAGAGAGTGCACAAAGGCAAAACTTCAGATTCCCGGAAGGTGGAAAACTTCCCAACAAGGCCAAAGTGAAGGGTGAAGTAATAAGAAAAGTCTCCAAATAAAGAAACGGATGCCGGAAAAGATATCCAATAATGTGATCAAAACTTTAATAAAACTATTCAGATTAAATACTGCTTTCTCAATATCTTTGAACTAGCATTTTCTGGTTTGTTTACAAAGATCTCGACTTCTTTAAACATTTAAAAAATGTGTTTTTACGTTAAAAAATAAAATTCCCACAAACACCTTAGCAAACGTGTATACGATAATGTCGAAAAAAAATATTCACCACAACACTAAAACCTAAAAAAAAACAAAGGAGAAAATTATATTCTCATTTTCACGATGTTTCGAGCAAGCCTGAACGAGAGGCAAGTTATACACAAGACACACGTCCGACGGCGCGGACGCTTCGCAGCCGAATGAATTCCGAATAATTCAGTCCGGAAACATTCCTTAGCGGCGCTGCTAAAGCACTCTGGCGGCGGAAAGTCGAACCTCGCTCTCGTGTGAACGCTGGAAAGCTCCGGCAGTATATTTCCAGGCGTCGAAAGCTATTCTCCCAAGTTTCAAGCCAAATGGGTGTTCTTTCGCTGTAGGCACAAATCACTTCGGAAGCAATATATTTATCAGGATGGCTCAAAGAGGACGTAAAGATATATATAAATATGCAAGAGGAAAATAAAACATGCTTTACCGAAATAAAGGGGACAGAAAGATGTATAAATAATCGTTTTTGGGTTTTATGTAGATACATTTCCAACCCGATTATCTTATGCAATTATTTTATTTGGTAAATGCAATAAAAACTAGCCTTTGTTACATAAAAATTTCAATATTTGATTGATTGGCCATAGAAACTGGATTTTCGAACAGTTTAAGACTTGGTGCGTGCAAATTGGATGTATAGTGTTTTTAATATGTTGTCAACCAGGTAGAAAAACATAGTTTCGAGAAAAACGCGTTCAAAATTTTGCTGAAGGACAATTCAAGATACAAATTGTTTCAAACGGTTTCGCATAAAATTCTGAATCTCCGTTAATTTTACGAATTTCTTTAAAAAATTTGTTAAGAGCATTCTATACGAATGCATCTTTCAGGAAATGAAATAAAAAAGTGATAATTTTTAATGCCTTATGTTGCATTATTTAAAGATACAATATGAAATTTTTCATAGTTAAAACATGTTAAATAACGGAACCAAATGTATTTTTAATAATTTTCAGCGCATACTTCGCGATTTTTTCTATTGAGGAAATTTCATGTAATTACCATTTCGGCTCTACAAATATATAGTTCTAAAAAATAACATATTTTATTGGGATCTTAAAAACTGAAAGTTTGCAAGACAAATATGTTATAAATCGGTAGAAATCCGGAATGGGGAGGATTGAATGTCACCAGATAGCAAAATGATATTTTTTACTCCAAATATGCTCACTAGTGAAAGAGTTTCGGGCACGCGTTGAGACACCCTGTATATTTCGAACAGCGAATTAATGTTAACGTAGGGATTGTTTTGCCTTTCCTAAATTACCCCTTAAAAACATCCGCACACTTCAGTTACACAATACTAATTTGCAAAGTTTCGGCGTGTTTATTAAACACACGCCCTTGCGAGTGGAGAACTGACGAAGGCGGCGGAGGCAGATTAATTGGGGGCGGCCAAGGGATAATGTGTAATATAAATGGGTTATGGATTTACGAGCGAGAAGTTTCTCAGCCGAGCCGTTTGCTCCTCTATGCTTTGCTTGTGTTGCTCTCCTGGTACACTTTAATTGATTTATGTCGTTTTAATTAATTAATGGTGGCGTGGAGCAATTGTGAGATAAAGATTTTCATTGTCGTAGTTAAGCGAGATTTAATTATGGTTTTCCCGATAGTTCTTAACGCACGATGTGTTGGATTTATCACTTAACTTGAGCTTTAGCATAGTTACGATGTTATTTAAAATATGTGAACAGTGGACACTGGAAGGGTATCTGACATATCTTAATTTACCACAGCACGTTTGTGGTACTATGGTGATGAATCACTTGGCTGAGCACATGCACAAGTTTTCGCACGAAACGATACGATAATGTCTTATCGATATTACTTAAATTACACTCACTGAGATATCACTGGATTGGTGATCATTGCACACAGACTTCTTTAGCATGGTCGATATTAAAGAACCGAGAGATCAGTTGATCATGGCGCTAGTTACTTAACAGACTGATTGCTCCTTGGGAGTTATTGTTCCACAATTTTACACGTAGGCACATATTATCAGATAGGAAGGGTATAGTATGGAAAGCATGTTGGATGGAGGAAGATAGATATACATAGTTGCGTAACAGTGGGGTATGTTAAAACGAGACCCCTTGTTAACACGGGCGAAATGCCTCAATCTTATAAATATAAGTAACATAAGTCACGTCTGTTCTGCTAGCTTTATGGAGCTGAGCTATAAAGCTTCCAAGCATCCATTAAGGGTAAACTTAAAATTATTCATAAACAGCTCGTTCATAAATGGCGCCAATTTAGTTATTTTTTAGTAAAAAAACGCTTTTTGCAAGTTATGCTTTAAAATATTAAGATGAATATAATAAAAAAAATATTTTGCATATTTACGGGCGCAAATAAATAATTATTGTTGTTTTTTTTATATTAGCTTCAAACAGGAGGCCCTGTGGAAAACGATTTCCCTTGGGGCCTATATCATCTTTGAGAATTTTTAGTGGTGAGTTTTTTAGGGAAAGGAAGTTCAAAGACGGAAAAAGGTACGATGGATGGGTAGGAATCGGGGGGTCAGTGTCTCTAGGAGTGACGGACTCATGAATCCATCCATCTCACTGCGGTGAAGAAGGCGATGTTCCGAGTGAGTCTTGCTGGAGGGTCAAATCGTCTCCCTCAATCAGTGTCTTCCGATCCGGCCTGCCACACAGCTGGTGAGCAAATGCATCCGCCGCCAAGATGCGGACAATCTTCAAATCATGAACCCGGGTATCCCTGCTAATTCTCTAAACGAAGCGAACCACTTTGGGTGACCTACAGCAGAGGTGTTGGCTATCCCATACCCGCCTCCCAAATTGTTAAATATCGCTTGTAGTCATGTGTAAAATCAATATGTGAGTGAGGCTCGTAATTCATATCAGAGTAAATCATCGAAAACATCAAGTAAAACATAACAATCGATGTTTCGCAATACCCTCGATTGATTCCCACCCCTGGGCTGGGGGTGCACTCCAATAGTAATCGTTTCAATCGTAGGAAAACTTTCCCGTCAGCTGAGCGGAGCGGAAGGTAAAGAGAGGGTGGCCCCGAGGGCGGTTTCTCGGGGGATGAGATCACCGCTCATTTCCGACCCAAAATAACGACCTTTTAATGATTACTTTCTCGTGAACAGTTATTTTTTCAAATATCATTCGAATTTAAGCACGCAAATAATCTGGTGATTGAAATAAGTTCAAAGTCATAATAAATACATACAGGTTTAAGTTTAGCAAAATTATTTAAAAAAAAATATATATACATACATATATGTTATGGTTAAGGTTTTCACGGGTGTAAGATGTACAACAATTTTCTCGTTTTACCGAAAGACTCGAGACATAAGGCCTCTGAAGATGGACAGTGAGATCTGTCGGAAACGTCAGGAGTTAAAAAGTCCTTTTAAGGACTACGTTACGCGGGTAACCCGATTGTTCTGCGTATATATAAGTCGGTTAGGTTAGATTAGGTTGAAAGTAGAGAAATTAATTAAAATTAGATCTCTGAGGCGCAATTTGGAGAAAGAGAAAATAACCCTTTTAAGATTTGCACAGGAGGTTAAACGACCCACAAGTGAATGGAAGAAGAAGTCTTAAACGCCTAATAAAGATAAGCGAATTTTGTTTGCGACGAGATACCATCGGAAAATCTGAAGTCGAATAGAGTAAAAAGAGCAATTTTGGGGCGGGTATGGGTAACGCCGCCCCGGGAAACATTTAATGGATAACCAACCCTCCTACCAATAGGTCACTACCCCAAGTAGTTTGCTACGTTTGGTGACTTGGCAGGGGTGCCCTGGTTCATGGGGTGAGGTTTGTCTAGGTCATGCCTTTGCTCACCTACTGCATGGCGGGCCGGATCCCGAGTGGGAATGATGGATTTATACGTCCGTCATTCACCCCTCCTACCTTTTCCTTTTCAGAACTTATTTTCCTTTCTTTTTTTTAAAATGACCCTCCGCACAGCATCCCCAAAGATGACATAGGCACCGAAGGAAATTGTTTTCCTCGGGGTCTCCTGTGTAGAGCTAACGTAAAAAAAAACTTTGTTTCAACGTATTTTCAGAACATATTCAGATATCTAAGGTTTTAAAGTAATTAATAAATAAATAAAGCGTATTTAAATGAAAAGCTCAACGTGCATCAGACAACATCATCCGGCACTTTATTGATCCACAATAAGCGGCTAGCAGCTAAAGCCTGAAGAATGTTCTAGTCCGGAGCAACACATAGCGCTCCATTCAGCGCGGAGCAGAGGCGACGGTTCACACCCTATTCAGGGATAAAGTACGGCGGGGAACCGACCCTCGCCCTTTGACGGGGACTTTAACTCCTCTGTTGGCATTATGCGGAACCACGAGGGTTACAGCCACGAACTATACGACCCAACGCAGGGGTGGCGTTTCCTTTACTGATTTTACTTGCCACTAGAACAAATCTGACTCCATTTTATTCACTTCAGTTTTTTTTTCTTTTTATTTGGGATATATCGTACAGTTTCAAACACATTTTGACATCAACCAGTAAAGTTTTTTTTAATTCTCTTCAGGCCTGTAATATTTTTTTTTTACACGAACTCCACACAGGAGACCCCGAAGAAAATAATTTCCCTCAGGGCCTATGTCATCTTTGGGGATGCTGTGTGGAGTTTTTTTAATGAAAGATAATGAGAGTTCTGGAAAGGAAAAAGGCTTGAGGGGTGGGTAGGAATCTGGGATTCAGTACCAATGCCTAGACGAAACTCACCTCATGAACACGGGCACCCCTGATAAATCACCAAACTTGGCGAACCACTTGAGGTGACCTATGATGGCAGAGGTGTTGGTTATCCAATAAATGGTTCCCGAGGCGGCGGTACCCATTGCTGTCTCCGAAAGTACTTACAATTGTTAAAATTGTATAATAAATTGTATTATTTCCGATATTATAAAAAAATGAATTTTATGTTCCCAACAACTTCACAAGAGCGCGCAGGCACAGGAATTTTGTTGTTCCGAGATGCAAAATTAAGATATCATTCGTAATGCGCTCGGAAAAATTATTCTGTTATTAAAATACTTGTCACCTAACATAGATATTTTTCAACTGAATGTATGTTTATTATTGATTATGCTGTAAATGTGCAATAAAATAAAATAAATAAAAAAAACTTGGTAATGTTTCGATAAGCGCGATAAGGTGGGGAGGTACCTACCTGGATATTCAGGTCAGGTCGCCAAACAGGAATAAAGCCATTTCAAGCAACGTTTCAATTCTGAATGGTGGTCTTACACCAGGGCGATACTGAGAGGGCGAAATCTAAAATTTGTATCTATTACTTGTTTGAAATCTTTGTTTCTTTTTTTGTTTAATTAGATATTATCAATATTATATCAGAAAGAAGAACCACAATTTTCATTTATCCAACTGCATAGCTCTGCTTCGAATTATTCCACATGTATTGCACTTTTCCCAGTTTACAGTTTTTCAATCTTGCATAGTGGAGTATTTTGTTTTTATTTCAATTTGTTTTTTACTCTATTTTTGTTTTAGATTTGATTATGATTTTGATATTGATATTGATTCTTATTCTGATATTGATTTGTTTATGATTTTGTTATGCTTATTTAGATTTAGATGTTCTTTGTTTAAAAAAAATGCATGTAAAAGCCCAGCCGGGCGTGAAATTCACTTACACTTACATTTTTCTTGTACCCTTTTCCTTAATCTAAGATATATATCGCCAAGTTTTTCGTGTCTGGAGTTGTATCATTCAAGGAGCCGGAACTGAACTACCATCTCATTTTTGTATTGTCCTACACCCCATCAAGAGGGTGGTCTAGACCTATGTCCGTGCAACAACCGAGGAGATGACTCCCAAAGCAGCCGCTGCATAACCCATCTGTGCCTCCTCCGTCACTATGAGCGGGCCTGAAGACCAACCGTAGCGGACCGGTACCCTTCCGCCCTGCCTCCGGAGAACTGATCCTCACTTTTATCCCTAGTGTCTTCAGGTATTTCCCCCTTAATCCCAACACTTTCTTCGACACCGAGTCTCGCTTGCGACTGGGCTGATGGCTCCGCTTATCCTCGGCGGGACTGCCGGATGACTGCAGTTCAGCCGATTTGGTTAAGTCAAACAATCTCATCATAATATGATTTTTTTTTAATTCTATTAACTTATCTTCCTACATATTAATTAACTTTTGTTCCAGCTACGTCAAGTGGCGGAGATGAGACGTGATACTGTGAAATAAATAACTAACTCCTTGAGGTGATTTTTCACAAAAACGGCGCTCTACAAATTTTCCAATTATTATTATTATTAGCAACATGTACGCACTCGCATAATGCCTGCTAACAATGTATGTATGCCCAGACATTGGAGGTCTAGAATCATTTTAAAATAAAAAGTAGCTCCTTAAAAAAAAAATTAGAGTCATGAGGTGTACGGTGAAGGAGGAAACTATCTATTTCCTTAGAACGCCGTGGGAAAGTGGTTGGGTAACCTCCAGTGAGAGTATCTTCCACTCTGGAACGTGTCGCAAATAAACTATATATAATTTTTAATGAATAATTGTGAAATAACACAAATTAAACAGATAGAATTTATTTGCCCCCGCCGGGATTCGATCCCGCGACAAGAGCCTTACCCCCACCCAGACCACGACGGCCGGCCGTTGTACAGAGAAAATCTTAATTACGAAGCAGCAGAAAATATTAGAAAAAAATGCTTAATCATATAGTTTAATTGTAGATACAAAAAATAAAACATATAACATAATAATAAAATGTACCTACTAACATTTCAAATTGAAACTCTCCGTCATTTTACAGTCCCCAAATAACCGTAAAAAAAGCTTATTTAAAAGGTTTTAAACTAAATTATTTAAAAAGAAAACAAACAAAAAAAACTTCTTTCAAAAATTAGAAGAGTTTTCAGCAGAGAAATAATTCGATTGCCGAAATGAGAGCAAAGTTAAGAAAGTTACCCGGTAACAACATGCAAGACAAAGGAAAATGGAATGAAACGCAAAATTTCAATATTGAAAGAATAAAAAATGCGATTTGAAAAGTATTATTACTTCATAGTATTATTCGTTTGCTTTAGAGGATTGGTTTTTAAACTGGCAACATTGTTTTTACAGACTGTCAATTTAACAGTTGACAGTTGATTTGTAGTCAGTACGTTTTTCCATTTCACCATAATAGAATAGCGCTTGCAAATTGTGCAAATTTATTTTGAAAATCCAGATATGGCCAGAATGTTACGGTCAATGGAGAGCGCTACAAAACCATGATTACTGACTTCTTCGTACCTCAGTCGAATGGCATTGATGTGACAGAACTGTGGTTTCAACAAGATAGCGCAACATGCCACACGACGGGTGCCACCTTCAATTTATTGCGGGAAACATTTGGTAAGCGCATAATTTCACTAATGTACCTGTGAACTGGTCTCCACGATCGTGTGATAACACACCATTAGATTACTTTCTTTGGGGGTATGTGAAGTCATTAGTTTAAGCTGATAAACCAGAGTTACTGGCGATATATGCCCCCAGTTGCTCGATAAAGTTGTCGAAAATTGGACATCACGATTGCGCTTAAAAATTTTATTTAAACAATAATGGCATAAAATTATCTATTAAATAAAGCCAATATCATAACCATTAACATTATTTTAAAGTGTTTTTTTTTTCATTTTCAGTTGGTTACCTCTTAAAAAAACACCGTATACAATGAGCCTTTCTAATAACCTTTAAAATTATTATAAGAGAAACATATTACAATAGAAAATAAAAATAAACTAACCCTTCACAAAATAATATTAAAAACCGAACTGAAACAAAATGTTACATGATGTGGCTTAGCCGATAAGCTCGGTATAATGGGTTAAAAATCAGTTCTACCCTTATAAGTGGATTACTAAAATAAATACGGCCGGTATGCTTATGATAATAAAAGTGGCGGTATTATCTGAAAAAAACCTACATGCTTATGGATTAATCCTTCCTACAAATATACCTCCTACCCTGATAAAATACCTCTGGGAAACTTAACATTGTTTGACGTGTTGAAGTTTTAAATTTAAAACATTTCACCTAGATATTTCAACGTACAAAAATAAATTAACTAGATTAAAAGCGTCTGAAATTCAAATGAATAAAAAGTGAACTATTATATTACCCAGCGTCAAGTCTAAAGCGTAGATGGCAAACTTTAATTTGATGGTGATTTATTATTTGATAAAGTTCCAAGTGAAAAATCCTCGAGTTTAATCCGACAAACAAAGGGTTAGTACGCCGACACGCTACGGAGCTCCTTGTCTCGGTAATATAGGCTCTATTACACGGATGAAAAGGGAGTAGAATTGTCTGAGGGGGAACGAGAACTCCGATAACAGGAGCAAGGCGGGCTAAATGTACTAGGGTCAGTCAAAAAGTAATGCCTCCTATTTTTCTCTTCTTTGTCAAGAAGTAAAAAAAATGCAATTACATGGGTTAAAAACCACACTACTGACGATTAATTTGTTATTTTTCAATATAATCTCCGTACATTTCCACAGCTTTGGTCCATCTTTTAACAAGGGCATGTATCACAGTGTTGTAAAAAGCACGGTCACATCCAGAACACCATCGCCATAACTTTCCCCGCTGATCACACAGTTTTGAATTATTTTGTACTTGATGAGTTTGTGTGATGTCATTCCATTGACTGTCTCTTTGATTCAGGTTCAAAAAAATGAACCCGTCTTCAGTCACAATTTTTTTACAGAAACTAAGAGGCTATTGTTTTTCTTGATTCTTTATTCTGGCCGGTTAACTTTCTTGGTACCCGCCTTGCATCAACTTTTGTTGAATAATCAGTTGTCGAATAATTGTCATCACCATCACACTGCCTCATCTGGGGCCACCACGAATGATGTCATCAACTAGCTCAATTTTGCGTGCAGTCACAGCAATCAACAGCCTGCCGCTCCGATTTTCGTCAGCCAGCGGTGTTTGTCCTTCAACTTCGTTAAAGCGATGAACCCGTCGCGTCGTCACCTAGAAGTGCTGACATCCACTGCTGCATCATGGTACACATTTTTCAGTCTTTCATGAATGCGAATGGGCGTTTCACCTTCTACAGTCAAGAATAAATCACATAACACTGTCTAATACGAACGTAGAGTTCGGCCATTTTGCAAGCGACTACAGTGCTGCCTCCTGTTGACGCAAGAAGTTACTAATGCAGCAGATTGTAGAAGAAGGTTTAAGGAAAAGCACCGAATTCAAAATTTTCACTTAACTAACTTTATTTAAGTAGAAAAAAATAGGAGGCATTACTTTTTAACTAACCCTCGTATGTAGAGTTTGTTGAGCGACGAATTTATGAAATCGATAAACGGGCGACGTTGACATATTGTGGTGTTGACAAGAGATTAAATATTTTGAAATGTAGTACTGCTGCGAGACGGGGAATTTTGCTTTAATGGTTCAATAACCACCGTTCGGATTTATCAAAGGGATTTAAATCCAATCTCGGGTTAGATTAAATGCCAGAGATTGTTGTAATACAAATATATTGGTATTTGGTAAACTGGTTGTCGAACACAGCTCTGATATACTAATTATTACTTATTGGAGTGACATTGGTTTAACTTAAATCCACACACATATCATCACGTACACAAATACAGAAAATCTAGAGACGGTTGGGAAAAACAAGCATACCTCCTGAGAATTGTGCGAGAAAAATATCACGAAACCACGAGAATTTTGTACAATATTTTATTACAAAAAAAATAGACCCTCGTCTTCCGAATTAAATTGTAACAGCTATATTTACGGAGCAGAAAATCGTATCAGGGCGAAAATTTCACCACGTCACATGATCAATATACCAAAAAATAATATGCAGGAGAATTTTCTCAGAAGTGACGTAGGGACATTAATATATCGGGGACCATCACGAATAATTTACACTGGGACCGGGGCCGGTGAATTTAGGGTCTTGGAAATGACGCAGGTTGACGATGATGGCTCTAATTACCACGATATATCTGACCAGATTAGAAACAATAATGCTTGCGAAAACAAATTGGCGTGTTTAAAAAAACAGACAACGATAAATTATGTTGTAACGAGTTATGCAAATGAACACGATGATATCGTTAATGTATTACATTAACGTAAACAACGCAAAATTAAATTAATAGTCAGAGACTCGTCGGGAGCCAAAATACAAATATAACAAGAATTACTAGTGGGACGTTTGATTATATATGAATGATAAGTAATGCGAATACATTAGGTACGATGTGATTGGTTTGATAAATTGTTAAAAAAAAATGATAATTTTTTTAAAATATGTACTAGCAATTACTACCCAGATTTCGACAGTTGTTTTTAATGAGGATGTTCCAATACTTATAGCCCAACAAAAAAGTTCACAATTCGAAAGTTTTTAGAGGAACCCACACACACATTCTTCTTTACAGTTAAGATATTTCTGTAATCGAAATGCAAACGGCTAAAATATTAAAAAATATATTTTTGCGAGTGAGTTTAAAATAAATCCGCTCCAGTCACTTTGATTTAACCGCGCCGATAAAAGTGATTCCCATCCGAGGTGTCAACCGAAGCGAGGGTGTCAATTAACATCGGTTGGCCGATGAAACTTCTAGTTGATTACTGCAGCCCCCTCTCTCTCCCACTCCCCCAACCCCAGCCGGGAATACTGCCCAAGTTTTTCCCTCGGAGGCCGTGTCCCCGGGAGTTAATTGCTATTGAACAATTTAATTAAAATTCGGAGGACGAGATAAGAAACTCCAGAGTCCCGAGCGGCCAAATGACGGAGACAATTCGCGCCATTGAGACAACAAGGTTCCATCTGACTAGGCAATGTTACTCGATAATGAACCCTAAAGTAGCACTCTCTAGAGCCCATTATCGCGTAACATTGCCGAGTCAGATGGAACCTTGCCGTTCCGAGCGAACGAATTCGCAAAGATGACTTGATGAGAAGAGACGAGGGCGCGATGGGAAATACAGGATTATGATAAAGTTAAAAAGATTTTCCGCGATAATAAATTGAAAGCGATAGACACTTGAAAATAATTATTTTAAATTGAGGGCCGAGATAAAACGCACCCGAAATATTCGGCAGATAATGAAGAAGGGCAAAATACTTACATTTCAGCAGTGCTTTATTAAATAAAGTTTCGCTCAATGTGAAACCAACTTACAATAATTAATCTCAAAAATTCAAGTTAAATAATAAATTTACGCACTGGATTAAAAGTTGATATTTCAAAAGTAATCGACAAATCGTTTATTTCATCAGAGTTGAGATCATTGGAGCGAATTGGGTACTTGGTGAAGACATTTATCAACGCCAAGCCTTGCAAACCGGTAATCCTTCATTTAATTTGGAGTAATTGAATGTTGTAGCGGTTAAATGCGAATGGCCTTATCGGCGCACAATTTAAAAGGGGAAATAATAATTTGTAAAGTACGAGGAGGAAAATTCGCTGGAAGCGGGCCAAAGGCCAGGACCGCGCGCCGAGGGAGATTTTTACTACGGTTAGGGATGGACAATTTTATCCACAACATCTAACTCTCGCAGAAACATCTAAACATAAATTAATGGTCATTCACCGAAAATATTTATTTTTATCAAAAATTTGCAAAATCAAACCTTCAGCTGCGGAAGGCTGTAGTATCGATGTTAATGTTAGACGTTTAAAAGTATTCGATAAGACACTATGGTAGTAGTATTAGTCAGAATGTATAATGATAAAGGTGCCTACTAGAGATGGGTAAGTTCTGCATTTTGTGGGAGGCCTCCGAGACGTGCTTCCTTTTAAAAGTACTCGAGTTTTAGAAGCATGTCCCGGGTCCGAGTTCTTTGATGCAGACTGTGTATTGGGTGCTGTTGCGGCTACCGGGATGCACGGGTTCGACCGGAGCCGGAATTTGTAAAAAAAACTCGAACCCGGGACCTGCTCCCGACTCGCGAGTGGCTCGGACCGCGAACACGGGGACGACGCGACGGTGGAAGCATTTGGGTTCCGGTTCCGAGTTTAGGGTTTAGGTCCGAGCCCTAGACCGGGTTCTCTGGGAGTAGTCGATTTGAAAAACGAGTAGGAGTAGGATCCGTTTCCCGCGAAGAACCCGATTTCAAGAGCCCACTCCAGCTAACACATCGCTAGTGCCTACCTAATTGTTCAGAAAATCAAAAGGGTTCCTTTAATGCGGGGGTTACCGTCTTATTTCTGATCTCAACCCCATTTTACAAAATCTAAGTACATTGTAATAGATAGAGGGTGCTACGTTGATAATTAAATTTATCACAGAAAGCAAAAAACAAGATCAGAAGGTCGTTATTGGTCATGTATACCGTATCAGAAAAGAGGAGCACTTGTGCCTGATAAGGGAGCCACGATTCTTAGTTAGGTTGTAAGTTACAAAATATGTTTTGTATAAAATATTAACTTTTTACTGTAACTTTATTTTTAAATTGTTTAATTTTGTTTATTTGTTCTGATTGGTTGATGATACAGAGTAATTCAGAAGGGAAGTTATTATAGTATTTTATGGCTTGGAAAATATAATGATTTTGCATTTGAGTTGTTTTAAAATTAGGTGTAATAAATTGGTTTCCATTTCTCATTAGTTTGTAAAATTCTTGATATTCTTTGTTATTTTTTTCTTTACACATTTTTATAATGGAAGCTTGCTTGAATATGTCATCGACATTTGGTACTGGAAACCATTTAAAAAGTGATTCTGTTGAGAAGGTAGATTTTATTTTAATCTACTTTAATGATTTTAATAATATACCGAATTTAGATTGTTTTTGTAAGATCCTCCCCAACCTATAATTCCATAGATATTTCGTTAAAACAATAATCCGTTAAAATAATAATATGTTAAAATAAATTAATTCGATGTACCGTGAATATCGGTCAATCCTCCCATCCCTAACCAGAATATTCTTAGCTTCGTATCCGGCGCCCGGCTGAACGTTCACAATGTTACTACTTTTATTTACGAACGAGTAATCGAATTACGGTCGGGGCAATCGAAAATGCAGATTTTCCCCGGTTACGGATGTACTATGTAGATGCAGCAGGTACCGTCTACAGGCCAATGGGGGGGCAAAGTGGATGCGACGTATCAAATTAGAGAATTCGCTGATGTATTTCAATTGGTGCTTTCGGTCCAATTACTTATCCATGGATAGCGAGCAACACATTACCTAATCAAATAGTTAACCACACTGACGAAGTTAACACAAAACCAAATACAACATTTGTTTTTAAAATATGTTATTATCGCCTGAAAGAAGATTTGCTTGAAAATGAAATTTTTAGAATCAAAATGAATCATTTTTTTGATCTATAGTCATAAAGACTGCAATGGGTTAGCCATGTGGATTGTGGAAGCAACATAGAGGCAGATCGGGGAAGAGGTGATCTGACAGCGTAGAAGTAAATTGGAATAGGGTGAGAAGGCACGAGAAATGTAGAAGAATAGCAAAAGACCAGAACCGGTGGAAAACGTATGTAAAGGAGGAAAAATCTTTCCTGTGATGATGTGTTTTAAAATAATGATTGATGTCTTATTAAAATTACAGAATTCAGTACACATGGATTGAATGTAAACCTACATATTATATATCCAATAGTGTACATCCTAGTGGTACAATAAACTATTATAACATCTAGCGAAGCCCGTGAATCATTGCATTTCGAAAGAAGAAATTTAACCTAAGCTTGAACAAATACGACATCTTTCGAATGGAGTTATAAAAAACAAGACGCCATACTAATAGAACAACAAAATGGAACACCGCTTATGAAAAGGATAGCCATTTAAAAAATAAGAATATGAACGGGCCGCTCTGTCCACTGGACCTAGATCAGTGAAACCACGTTGTCTCAAAACGTAAACGTAAACTCAAAACGTAAACGCGCGTTGTCTCAGTAACATACCTAAACTAACTAACCATCACGCCGTTTCCCCGCAGGGGTAGGCAGAGAGGACGGACCGCCAAACAACTCGGTCTTGGCACACACTCTTTGCCTCACTCACATTCATACATCGTCTCATACATTCTCTTCTATTATTCTGACTTTTGACATGGCTCGACTCAAGTATCTGATTCACCTGATCGTGCCATGTCTTCCTCGGACGTCCACGACTTCTTCTACCATTCACATTTGCGTCGTATATTCTTCTTACACTGCTTTCTTCGTTCATTCGCTCTACATGCCCAAACCATCTGAGGGACCCTTTCTTAATCTAACTCATTATGCATACATCAGCCTTACATTCTTTGCGGATATCCACATTTCTCACACTATCATACATTGTAACATACCTTCACTAAATTAATCTAAGCTTATGTCAACCATTTAAAAAAAACAAGTATTTCGAATAAAAATCGTTAATTCATAAGATAATTTGAGTACCTACGTTAACGCTCGACTGATACGATAAATAGTTCTAATTAAGAAAATTAAAAGTTCATTGAAATTTCTTAAATGATGTTACGCATTCCGCAGGAATATTTCACATTACTTACACACACAAACAACCGAATAAGAAAACCAACAACGTTTAATGTTTTACATTTACATATTTTTTTAAAGATAATTTTATTTATTAATAATTTTTTTTTAAAAGAAAGACAAACATTCATGTGTTACGAATAACCCAACAATATTTGAAAATCTCCTACTACCACCATAGAAAGCCGGAAATGTTGCTTGTGTTGTGATAGAGGACTTAGCCAGCCGAGGAATCGAACACGCGACGCCCGGGTGGGACCCAAGCCCTATGCCCACTCAACCACTGACCGGTCGTAGATAAACATTAATTATTATTAGTATTTCTTTCTCAAAAATCTATTTAATTTATTATAACTAAAGCAGTCCATTACTCCAAAGTCACATTGTTTGTTCTCAAAATTCAGTGAATGAAGTAAACATGAATAACCTTCGGCTAAGAGGATCTTCAGACATAAAGATGGAAAAGAGGAGCTCACTTCAAGTGCGAAGGCTAAATATCGTGGAATATTTTCAAAGCTGGTATAATTTACGAATAAATAATTTCAGGTGAGTAATTCTCGAGTGAATCTCATTTCAGTACCTAGTCAGCACGGTTTGTAAATTAATAGGTTAAAAAAACTACCAAGTGGAACGAGCTCGCACTCTGTGTTTATATTTTATTTAAAACTGTTGAGTTAAAAAGCAGAGTCGACTCGCGTGGTGGACATTTATTTTCACGGTTGTATTTTTTTAGAGGAAATCTTGGTTTGCCTTTTTTAGCTGTTAACCTGGGGGTTGTCGCTTTTACCACAGTTTAGGATGTGAAATAATAATACGAGAAGCTTTTAATATACCTATATCCTTGTAATGCGAAAACCTTAATTAAATATTAAATATGAGTTCATTTCATTTGATTTTATTTTATTTTATCATTGTTTTGTTTTTTTATTTGGTAGAATTCCGAATCATATTTTAAAACAAAATAAAATATTTTTGTCTATACTTGTTTATCTTTTGTCATTTTTGTTATTTTAGTTTTATCCTGACGAAACATGATAATAATTTACACATTAAGTGATTTATTTTCATTTAATTAAAATAAAATTTGTTCCGCTAAGTTTTCTTTTTACATTAGCTCCACACAGGAGGGAGGCCCCGAGGAAAATACGTGGAGGGTCTTTTTAGAAAAGGAAGGAGAGGAGGTTCTGGGAAGGAAAGGGGTATGAGGGGTGGGTATGAATCTGAGGGTCAATGTGTCCAGGAGTGACGGACGTATGAATCCATCCCTCCGGCTGCGGTGCAAGGCGATATTCCGAGAGAATACGGCTGGAGAAGTCAAATGGACTCCCTCAACCATTCTCTCTTGATCCTGCCTGCCACGAAGCTGGTGGGCAGGAGCATCCATTGCCAAGTCCCGGACAAACCTCACCCCATGGCGATACCCATACCCGCCTCCCAAATTAAATGAAACTTGTACTGATTTAATTAAAGGTTTAAAAATTAGGAACAAATATTAATATTTTTCATTAAATAAAACGCTGTGAATGAAGTCGTTATAGAATAAATAATAACATTTAATTGTGGCTACAAATAATATGTAATGGTGGTTAAAATAAACGTAAAATAATTTTGTTGAATTCAGCGTTGAAATATTGCATCGTTAAATGTTATTGATGAACAGCTTCTTACATTATAACGTTCGAGTCTCACCTGTTGCGTGTGTTATTTATTTTTATAGCCAATCATCTTTAATTGCATTGAAATTTAAGATTGCCAACGAGTCGTAGGTTATGGCAACATCCAAAACAAGCGAATTTAAATATTTTTGCAGTAAAATTATCATACGACAACACAGTTCCAGTAAAAAATATCTTTATTCGCCGATAATAAATTGTAATAGTCGTCGAATTCGATTAAACGAAGATTCAATACGAGGAAGTTATTTGAATACCAATTCATCGATTTTCATAATGCACTATTGCAAGTCATTATTTAAATTTAAACATCGTTGACGTGCTTCATTAAAAAAAGATAATATTGATTCTATAAAGTTGTAAAAATGATTTAAAAAGCGTTAGTAAATAGAAGCGAGCCGCTAGAAAAAAATCACGCCGTTATCCAAAAGAGGTTGGCAGGAAGGGGGGGGGGGGGGTAGACCGCCACACAACTCTACCTCGGCATACACCCACACCCCCTAGGTACTTCTTTTACACATCGTTTCATACATACTCTTACGTAAAAAAAGTAAATTAGACAGTCTTACGTAAAGAAGACCTGTCATTTATGATTTAAAAAACAGAATGTGCAGTTCATCAGTGGCGTGCACAGAGCTTTTGAACAGGGTAGGCAGTAAGAAAACCAAAAATTCATTTAAAAAAAAAAAAACTTACCACAGATAACTCCCTTCGTACAAGTTTTCGCTAAATGTGCTTGCTGCTGGCTGCAGATGATATGCGTTTGGATTATCTAAGCCACACCAAATATCCAATAATGATATTAATAAATAATCGCTTCATTTATGCATATTATCACAAGCCAATTACTGGATATCCGAGGTGGCCTTGATAAAGGCCGTTGGCGTTGTCTCACACTTCATATTTCAGATAACAACAGATGTCACTGTCTTCACTGATTACCATTTGCTAATTTGTTCCAGAAAGCACTGCATAATACTAACAAAAAAACCTCATAGAAGCAAATTCAAAACGACAGTTCTACTCCATGCTACGTGCATTTCGTAAATATTATACCTTGTATGAAGTTCCAAGCAGAAATAAAAGCTTCTAAGCAGAAATAATTTCTGCTTAGGCCGCATTTTAGTGATGCAGTCGGAGGAGTAGTTTCTAGTTACAGTTTATGCCACGTTTGTAGCATGCCGTTTGATGTGACGCTCGCGTAGTATCGGTTGCTCATCTTTGACGCGCTTATTTTTGAAAGTGTGTATTAATTTTAGCAATAATTTAATAAATTATAATATTATTTACACGCTCATGTTTTACAAATACGTTAGGGTAGGCAGTGCTTATGTGCCTATATGGAGTGCACAGTGTAGAAGTGAAACCTTCAGAAAACTAAAGTTTACAAGACTGGGCTACGAAGCACCGCACAAAGAGGAGACCGATTATACAAACTCATTCTCTCGCAGGGTAAATCCTATAGATGTATGTGTTTGTCTCTTTTTTAGAGTCGCTATTTTTCGTTTCATCTAGTTTAAAATCACAACGGTGCTAATGAAGTTTTCATTTCAAGAAGCTAAAGATACTCGTATGATCTGAGATTTTCACTGCCAAGTATTATCGTGATACATTTTTGCATTTTTAGCAATTTTTACCTCTTCTTTAACCTGATTAGGCAGATGTGTAATCTGTCCGTAAACGTGGGCTAAAGGAGGTAGCGCAACACGGCATAGTAACTCAAAAATAAATCACGATAAAACATTGATAAAATTTATTTCGTAGATATTTACGAATAATCACCTCCCTCGGGTTTCGCGGTATGAGCGGGAATCACAAAGATAACCCACCATGATTCTGAAGACGGTCCTTGGGATGCACTGAAATGCACAGACCGGCCGAGAGCACGTCCCGCCGGGGCGAGTTGGCTACGTGCCAAAGTGCCCCCGACACGGAAAGCGATGCAGGGATGAACTGCATATAGCAGAACTATAACCGCTGCGGATTCGCGCAATTTTACTCGCGCAATTTTATTCGCGCAATTTTCCCCAGCCAGCCCCGCGATAAGTGGCCTCGTTCAGCTAACGGAAATTTTATTTGAACACCGCGGGGAGTGTATCGCAGAGCGCCGTATCAAATGCAGCTAAAACGTTCGCACATGATACTTCAAATGAATGTAGAAGTTGTACAGTGTAATAAAATAATTTTATACTCGCGGTTGTAATTTATTTTTCTAAGCTAAAAAAGAGTGCTCTGTGTGCATCGGTATAATATTCACAGGATTGACCCTATTGGTTCCACAAATGGATAATTTTTTTGTAGAATACGTCCGCACTGGAAATAAAAAATCCCTCAGGGCCTATGTCACCTTTGGGGATGCTGTGTGGAGGATTTTTTTAGGGAAAGAAAGGAGAGGAAATCTTGGAAGCGAAAAGGTATGTGGGGTAGGTATGAATCTAAGGGGCAATGTGTCCAGGAATGAGAGACGTATGAATTCATCCCTCACACTGCGGTGCAAGGCGATGGGTCGACAGAGCCCGGTTGAAGTCTAGATTATATTTACCTCAAGAAGTCTCTCCCGATCCGGCCCGCCACGCACAGTAGGTGAGCAAACGCATTCGGAACCACTTGGGGAGACCTACGGCAGGGATGTTGCTGGCCATACCCATTTTTTCATACCAGTTTTTTTTAAAATAACGGTTTAAACTTAATATGTTACTACACCCACTTAGCTCTATAAAATATCAAATCTGACATAATATTAAGGTTTTCTTTAGTATTATGAAAAAAGAGTGTTGAAATTGGTAAAGTCGTGCAGTAATTTGTAAAAGTACTGGGCCAAATTGAATTTTGTTTCAATCGCTCACATGTGGAAGGGTTCACCTAATGCGTTGAAATGCTTTCATAGCACGAACAAGCCTCACAATAAAATGAAAATAAAATTAATGTCGGTAGCCGACACCTTAAGTTGAAACTTCACCAACTCAATTAAAATAAATAACATAACATTATAAAATGTATATTAGTAATTATTACAGCGTGAAATTTGCTTTGTGTGGTGTTAAAATTGAGAGCGCAGAAAAAAATACGCGCACATAACAATAAAAATCTGGTAATTCGCGATTGAACGGAAGCGATAAATACCATACATACATGGCTGTGAATTAATTAATGCTGAAAGTGATTTAAAATTTATTGGGCGGTATAAAATCAAGTGCTATTAAATGTAATAAATTTTATTTTGATTTCGGAAATACATTGTGGATGATATCACAGAGACCGTCTGACTTTTAAGATAAACAAAGAAGAATATAATTATATGATTACTTGCTACCTGTAGAATTTAGAAGAAATCAACCGAAATGAAGTCATCTAGAACTTGAAAAGGGTCTCCCTTTGGTTTGTGAGTGCTGTGGGTAATTTGACCTTTCAGGGATAGAAAATTGAGAGATTTTATTTGCAGTATTTTTTTCGGAAAATCTGCCTTGTGAATTTTTAATACGTTTCTTGGGTAAGTGAGCATGGCCGAATCAGAAAATTAATAGGCGGTTTCGGTAATAGCTGTTGTAGCTAAATATTGTGTTTCGAGGTAGCGGTTTTCTTTTTTTTATGTGAATACTTCACGAGAGTCTCAGCTGATTCCGCCTGGAGTCAGTGAAACTATGACATCCCCAATCGTGGTATGTTGTGAAGCTGAAGGTAGTGGGGAGGGGAAGGGATGGGGAAGAGGAAGGTGGGGTAGTACCTGGCTATTCAGATCTTAAAGCCATTTCAAGCCACGTTTCAATTCTGAATGGTGGTCTTACACCAGGACGATACTGATATTATCTTCCACTCTGGAAGGTGCCGCAAATATACTACATATTATTTTAATTAATTGTGGAATAACACAAATTAATCAATTAAAATGTATTTACCACGCCGGGATTTGGTCTCGCGACCTTCGGATTGCGAGTCAAGAGCCGTACCCCTCAATCACGCCGGCCGTTTGACTAGTAAGATGGATTAGTTCACGTTTACACAAATATGCATCGGGGAAAAACATTAGATATAAATAGAAGCGCATCTCTCAACATAATAGCTTGGGTAGTGTGATAGGATATACTTTGGTAAGTGTGTAGGAGTGATTAGTCACAGATAGAGAGAAATACCTATTTTAATTGAAAATTTCTTTAGCCGCGTTGTGATTAGAAACTCGATGAAACGAAAAGCGACATTAAAAAGAGACAAACACGCCCAGCTATAGGATTTAGCAATTACAACACTACTAGTTTCGTTAGTTCATTATATTCGGAAAAGTGGTGGAAAAATTGCCTGATAGTATACAATAGTTATCATAATCACTCTTGGCTCTACAACCCCTGGTGGGTCTTGGCCTCCTCAAGAGTCTTCCTCCACTCATCACGGTTTTGTGACAGCTCTCTCCAGTTTACAATCTCCAAGATGGATAAATCTTTGAGGACGTTGTCGCTCCATTTTAAATACGGTCTTCCCTGGCTCCTTCGCCCTGTCGGTCTTGAGTTCAGCAGGAACTTTGGAGCTTGATACTCGGTCATTCTCTCTACATGACTCAGCCACCGAAGTCTTCCCAGTTTTATAAATTTTGTGACGTTTAGATCCTTAAACGGAGTATAGATATAGCTCATTATTATAACGTCTGCGTCAAAATCCATTTTCTGAAACCGGTACGAAGATACGCCTCAAAATTTTCCTTTCAAAAATATTATTAATATAGTATACAATAGTATCAAAGTAAAATGCGCTATATACGTATATGAAGAAAAATAAAGCAGACGAGGTAGACTGCAGTCCAGGCTAGACGTAACGACAAAATATAAACCTCTTACTCCTGTGAGAGCTCCATTTTATGTGTGATTACCCTACAAGAGTCTGGAGCTTGTGAGAATAAGGCATCCCATATTTGAGGTATTTTGGAAGGCTGAAGGAAGAGGAAGGTTTGGAAGTATCCAGTTACTCAGATCTTGTCAATTAACACACAGTTCTATATCTGTTAAACGCATCGTTTATGAATACAGGAAGAGAGCTAACAACGGACTTTTCAGCGGTAGGTGTATAGAAGAAGAATACGTGTAAAAGACTCACGTGAGCGGGGGTGTTGTGTATGATGTGAACCTTGGGCGCAGGGCCGGACGGGGGCGCGGGTGCCTCCTTGTCCGAGGGCGCCAGGGCCGCCAGGACTGGCAGCCGCTTGGCGCCCAACGCGGGTCTTCCGGTTGCGCATTTTATTGCATTCTGAAAACATAACAACATTTATGAGTTAGGTATTATAATATATTTAAAAGATTCCATGACAAAATAGAACATTGAAGAAAGAGAATAAATAAATAAACAAACAATATACTTAATCTAACCTTTTAATCTTTTTAACATGTTTCAGTGTTGTGTTTAATCCGGTTATTGGGTAATGTAGGCAATTTCAAATAAACAGCAATATTGAAATTAAATAACACGATTTACACCATATTTCATAAGAAACAATGGAGGAAGAAAGTTTTTTTTACAATAGCTACACACAGGAGGTCCTGGGGAAAATAATTATTCCCCTTAGGGACTGTGTCGTATTTGGGGATGCTGTGTGGAGGGTTTTTTAGGAAAGGACAAATATTCAGGGAAGGAAAAGGAAAAAGGTATGAGGGGTGGATAGGAATCTTAGGCTTAATGTGTCCAGGAGTGACAGACGTATGAATCCATCCCTCCCACTGCGAGGCACGGCGATATTCCAAGAGTACGACTGGAGAAGTCAAAGAGACTCCCTCAACCATTCTCTCTCGATCCGGCCTGCCACGCAGCTGGTGGGCAGACGCATCCGCTGCCAAGAGCTGGACAAACCTTACCCCATGAACTTGGGCACCCCTGCTAAGTCACTAAACTAAGTCAATAAACGGTTCCCGGGGCGACGCTATCCATACCCGCCTCCAAAATTGATCTCATATTTAATGAGATACCTTTCCATTGTTTTAGCTCTCGATTAAATTATTCTACGCAATTTATTATCGTGACTAAAAATAAAATTAGTGTTTTATTAACAAAATAAAAGCATTGGACCATTTCAGGAACATTTTGCATTTTTCACAAATTTAACCCCCCCAAAAAACCCGACCATTCGCTGAAAATCCATTAGCAAAGCATAAACAAAGAGGCTCATTAAAGTCAAAGCCTCAAACTCAATTTAAAAATACGCTTCAAATTTACAAATGAAAAAATATCCAAAAGGTAAAAAATGACAGCCTCAAAATATATTATTATGAATCAACTAAACCCCAAATTACAAACAGAAAATTCGGCCAGTCCTCAATAAAATCATATTAAAAAGGTAGCGAGGTGAAAATGGATTTGGTGGAATAATTGATTATTTTAATGACGGGGCAGCGAGTTAATTATTGACAATTACCAGAGTTGACAGGGCATTAAATTACACGGCGAGGGACCAGCGGAAGCGGGGCATAAACTAAATAATAACAGTGGGAAACACTGGCGAGTTATTTATACACACTTTGATGGCCTCCGTGGTCCACGGGTAAGGCTCTCGACTCGCAATCCAAAGGTCGCGGGATTGAATCCCGGCGTGAGTAAATAAATGTTATTTGAATAATTTGTGTTATTTCACAAATGATTCATTAAAAATTATGGTTCCGTGCCAACTCAGAATGAATTCAAATCAATACACTATTAGATACTCAGAAATCCGCTGGCCCGGATACCATACCTGCAATTTATTTAAAAAACTGTGTATCTAATTTAAAAGGCCACCTAACCAATATATTTAATTTATCATTAGCATCAGGCCTTTTCCCACAAAAATGGAAGATCAGTTTCCTTAGTCCCATCTATAAAAAAGGTGACAAAACGGATGCTTCTAACTACAGACCTATCTGCATACAATCAGCAATACCTAAATTGTTTGAATCCGTATTTTTATCAAAATTTATGCTACAGGCTCGTAAAATCATTTCTCCTCACCAACATGGATTTATATCCGGTAGATCTACACTTACAAATTTAATTATATACGAAAAATATATATCAGACAATCTAAATTCAAGATTGCAAACGGATGCAGTTTACACAGATTTCAGCAGAGCATTCGATAAAGTTTCTCTAAAAATCTTATTAAACAAACTAGAAGTATATGGAATAAAAGGAAATCTACTAAAATGGCTTGAGACCTATTTAACATCTAGAAAACTATACGTTAAACTATTTAATCATATATCACACGAAATTGAAGCTTCAAGTGGCGTGCCACAAGGTTCTCATCTAGGTCCGATTCTCTTTTTGCTATTTATCAATGACATTGTTTCAATATTTGAAGGAATCCATTTCCTATTGTTTGCTGATGACTTGAAAATTTACACTATTATAAGAAATTTAATGGACTGTCTTGTATTGCAAAACAACTTGGATCGATTATATAATTGGTGTAACACAAATGATTTATTTTTAAATATTAACAAATGTCAATCTATAAGTTTTTCTCGAAATAAAAATCCAATACTCTTTCAATATCATATCAACAATGTTAATCTTTCTATAGTAACATTAATAAAAGATCTGGGTGTCGTTTTTGATAACAAGATGACGTTCGTCCCCCACATCGATGCAATCACGAATAAAGCACTTAAATGTCTCGGTTTTGTGTTAAGAACGTGCAAAGATCTAACGTATATTAATACCCTTAAAACGCTATACATAACACTGGTCCGAAGCAACCTTGAGTATAATTCCTCTCTCTGGTCGCCTTTGTACAATGTACATTCACACAAAATCGAAAGAGTACAACACAAATTTTTAAGGCATATAAATTACAAATTACACATTCCCATAGAAAATTTAAATTATAATTATTTAATGAAATTGCTTAGACTACCCGAATTATCACAGCGAAGAAAAATCTGTGATGTTTTATTATTATTTAAAATCATTAACGGATATTTGGATAGCCCTGAACTAGTGAATATGATACATTATAAAGTACCCAATAAATACAACACTAGACTCCATGCTCCATTTAACATAGTTGCTTCTCGCACTAATTTTATGTTCAACTCTTGTATTCAGAGATTGCATCGTGTGGGGAATGAAACTTGCTCTACTGACATATTTATTTATAAAAACATCGCTCCCTTTAAAAAGCTTATATGCAGGCAGTTATATTAATATATTAATCGATTAATATATAAATGAAATTATATATTAATCGCTAAAAAAAAATGTTTTAAACCACTGCCAACCGGTATGCTTCGAGTATGTTTGTAATCCTGTTTTGTGTAATATTGTGACAATAATTTGCTGAATCTACTGTAGCCTGAGCCCTAATAATTAGTTAGGCCATTTGTCTGACTTGCTTCCTTCTGCAGTTACAACTGTGAATAACAGATTATAATTAAAATCATGTATACCTTTTGCAATAACTTGCTATAACATTACTTGGATACCTACTAACACGTATTCCAATACATCAAATTTCAATATTTATAGCTTACTTGGTACTTTGTTTTATGTCAGGTCTTATATAACCCTAGTATATTCTTTTTCTATTGTACGACTACATATTTATTTTGTATTTCTTTTCAATTTTATCTCATTGTACTTACAATAACAACTGTATCACTTCAGCGATATTACTTTTGTATACTTGTACATTCTTATTTTGTTCTTAATATAATACTGACACCTTCCTGTGTATCTCTGTATACTTTTAATCTCATGTAACACTTTAATGTAAAAGCCATTTTATGGCGTTTAAATAAATAAATAAATAAATAAATACCTCTCTGAGAAGTCATTAAAAGCTATAAAAAAAAATTAAAATAGCTCATAACCCTAACCTAACATAACCTACATAACTTTTTTTTTTCATTACTTTTAATGACTTTTCAAATGAGGTTTTGAGTTGATTTCATTCTGAGTTGACCGATCAAAAAAAAGGTATATTTGCGGCACTATCGAAGATACTCTCAGTATTGCCCTGGTGTAATACCACTATTCAGAATTGAAACGTTGCTTGAAATGGCTTTAGCCGTGTTTGGTGACCAGATCTGAACAGCCAGGTACTTCCCCACCTTTCTCTTCCCCATCTCCTTCCCCTCCCCGCTGCCTTCAGCCTCACAAAATACCCCAATTGGGAATGCCATAGTCCCACTGGTTTCAGACGGGAGCAGTTGGGACTCTTGTGAGGTATTCATGTAAAAAATAAAAGATAGGTTTACACATAATCTGAAGTTTTCTGTATCAATGGACTCGGCGAATACAATTAATTAGTTCTGTCAATATTGATTAACTCCTCAATCAGGTGATTAATAGAAATGAAATTTAATAGGGGGGGGGTGACACCAACCACGTTATCCACCCTATCTGCCCCGGGTGCCACCCATGCTAGCTACGCCACTGCTAACAACGTTTAACAGTGAACTTCTGATGAAACCATTACTAGGTTAGTGGTTTTATTGAAACAAAGTCAATCATTTTACATATAGGTATGTACATTATATCAGTCGAACAAGTTCTACTATACACACATATTGTTTTTTAGAATGGAGGTAAAATATGAATAAAAAAATATAGAGTATGTAAAATTGAGTATTTGGAAACTCAAATATTATATTATTCTTCGCTACGTAGATAATAAAAAATGTCCACATTATTTTCTCAAAAATGAATGAAATTACGTTCCCCAACGGAAAAGGCAAAAATATGTAGCCACAGATGTGCAATAAAAATAATAAAAACCTTACCTTATGAATACACACGTTTTTTATAACCGGCGTTAACTTGAATATTCTATTATCGTAAAATCGATAAGGAAAAATCAAATTACAGCACGGAGCGATAAAAAAAACTGATACAGAAAAAGAGGACAGAGAGAGAGCAAGGGGCTTAGCGCGGCAATAAAATAAGTGGGCTTTGTTGCCTTATCAATACATAATGCGTTATATAGAGTGAAGGAATCAATTGAATTTAAGTGTTGCGCTTCCGAGGCTCTTCCATTACTGGTATACTGCTACGGGAGGCGGTGGCGGTGGCGCCCGAGAAGAAAGTAATAAACCGGAGTGGAATAAACAAAGCCAGCCAGCCACCTCGCCAGACACCCTCGACACTCCACAAAAGGGAGCAGGCTCTCTTCCACGAGGCGCAAAGCATCTCATAAACAGTTAATCCATTCTAGCGAAATGCCCGTAACCCGATGTGGCCCTATCGGGTTCGCGGGAATACAACATCTATTCGCAAAGAGTAAATAAATACGTGGGTACCGTGGAAAATAAACCTGTAGAATGATATATCAATATTTGTTTGCGGATTGTAAAGTACCCTTGCTGAGCTGCGGTTTAATCGATTAGAAATGTTTGTTTGCACAAGATGGATTGTATGGAAATCGATATTAGTTCACGAGAACATCAAATATAGTTTTGTGTGAATTGAATAACCCACTGCTGATATTAACTATTAACGAAAACAATGAAATGTAATATGATGGCATTTCATATGAATTAAAAATCGAATAAAACGTTTATTGCGTGTAATATTAAATTTCCAACAATAAAAGTTTACAATGAAATAAGATAAAGCAATTACCATACTCATTTAGCCTCGGAAAAGAAAAAAAACACTGTCAAAGTATGCTGACATCTGTATAAATATTTAATTGTCTTTTCTATGGCTGTCGTGGGTAAATGTTATCCAAAACGAACGAAACATCTCCCTCGTAATCTGACGCGAATTTCCAGCAAATGAATCATTTACAGAGCCGTCGTATTACGCCGTGAAAGCGAAAAACAAATAATACGTACACATTCCCGGGCTAAATGTCACAAGCTTTCCGGGAGCCCCGTGTCTCTTGTCGGGGTGAAAAGAACGTGGGGAAGCGGTGCTAAAGCAATTTGAAAAATGTGAAGTCAGATATGACATTCGGGATACAAATGTTACGCTGACAGCCCGGGACACAAATGTTACGCCGACAGCCCGGCATAGTATAGTGGGTAACGGGACCGGGGACCGGCACAGAAACTCGACTCCCGCGAGTCACTTTACGAGAGCCTGGAAGATACAAGACGGGAGATCCGGGAATAACACGCTTTGACGGCAAGGGAAGGGGCGCAGACACAAATTGAAATGTATTTATGTAATCGCACTAGAGATTGTTTCCCGCTTTCTTGACAAATTTTCGAACCCGTGGAAATGTAAGCCCGCTCAGTAACTTGAGACGTAATTTCATGTATTTATTTATCCTGGAGGAGTTATATCGTTTCAACAATTCGTTTGGAACAGTTTACACAACAACAGTGGGACTTCGAGGGGTAAACACAAAACAATAAACACAACGCATTCCATTTACCTACAAACATTTGGACTGGAAACTGAGTTTCAGTCGTTCAGAGGGCTATTTTATTTACGATGAAACTCATTGAATGAAGGTACCAACATGAACAGATTCACAATATTATCATTTTTGGCAGAAAAGTCTTTCAAACTTTTGCCACCGGCGTGCCAAATTCTTGCTTGTTAATCTTATGAACATTTTATGAAATCCAACTCAAGGTACGACAACAATTTTGAATAAAGCTTTTCTATTTATTTTACACAAGCATTATTATGAAATGAATCAGAAATGTCTCGCAATTCGCAATAATCATATTAAAGATAACCCGACTGACACGAATGAAGCAATGTTAACAAGCGATGAACAAATCAATCAAATGAAGGAATGTTGTACCTAAGGATCGTGAAAAGGAGTATATCATGAAACACTTAAAAAGGCAGACAGCATATTGATGATTGATATCATGTATCGATAAATACCGCGCATGCCTTTATCAGTGTAAAGGTAGTCTTTCGCGCAGCATCCGAGCTCCATCACCGAGGTTTTATTATAGAAGGAGAACCGGTTTCAGTCGAGTGACAGAACAAATATTTCATCGGGCTCAACGTCACGATAACGTTAATGGAGAGTGCGGTATTATTACCCAGGACGAGAATACTTGGATCGCGGTGCAGAGTCACCCAGCAGACAGTTCATTCACGCCAACGGATATTAATAACTACACGGTGTAATTGTCTATAGAGATGTAGTCACGTCAAAAGCTGTGTGGGTAAATTCTTCGGAGAACATCTGTTCGAGTTCGCTTAATGATAGCGGGGAAGATTTGCCAAGCGGGAGTGCAACAACAGATTGTTATAAACCACATTCGCCAAAACCATGCCACAATAGACTATCGATCCAATGACTCATAAAATATACGCAACAAAAACTTATACACTAAGAGCAGAGAGATATTTATTTATTTAATAATAATAATAATAATAACGTAATATTTATATAGCGCAGTTTTGTGTCATTTCACTTCAAGTGCGCTTAACTATAATAAATTTAAAAATAATCCTACAGTGTTCCTTACTAGATCATTACAAAATATTTATAAAATAATACCTATGAAATAAAGAATATACAGTATTTACAAAACAATGACAAGAGAACAAATATTAACAAAACAGTGCTGTTATAGCACAGAGGAAAATAATAATATACAAAAACAGTGTTATTGTAGCACAGGACAAAACAAGAACTTTTAAACTAAAATATAATACACTAACTTCTTACAAAAAATTCAGATATTAAACATAAAAGTACAATTAGGAGGAAACCGAAACCAAACGATTACCGGATACTTGAGAACATGACTTATTAATATTAATTTATAGAACATGATTTATTGAAAAAAATAAGAAATACATGAAAACATAAGCTGCACATCTCACTAGGGCCTTCCAGTATCGAGATATGCAGTTTTACAATAATGAAATTTAAAAAAAAAGAAACATACATATACCTAAACTTAAAAGAAATATAATAATAAACCTACAAAAGAAGCACTGAGTACAGTTATTCAAACATTACTAATTAATAATTATTACAGCTGGGCAGTATGCTCATTGTTGGCAAAAATAACATTATACTGAAAACTAAATATTAAAATATGTAAATACAAGGTACCTGTTGTGGCTTACCAGATGCAATAATAGGGTGATCATACCACAGTAGCATTAAATTATTAACAAAAAATAATAAACAATTATGTAATTAATTTATATAGTTTATGAAATAAATAAAATATATTCAGTAAATATGTAGATATTAATAAATTAAACAAATAATATAATATAATATGACTATAAATAAACAATTTATTAATAATAATTAAATAAACATTAGTAAATAAAGTACATAATAATTATGAGTAAATACTAATAAACAATTATAATATTGTATAGTAAGTAAATATCTTAATAATTTATATACAACTGTAAAGAGAACGTTGATAATGTAAAATAGGTAAAAATTCAATGCCATTATTTTTTTAAATGTGAGTGTGAAACTAATAAAAATAAGTTGTTTTTTACCCAACGACAAATTGACGTGGGAATGTCGCGAGCTCAATCACAATGCCTGCTGTGTCATTAAAGCTGTAGTGGAAGTGAGGATAGAGGTAGCAATCATTATTTTCAATTCATTTTGTACAAAAGAAAAATCGTATCAATGAGCTTTGTAATAAGTGAAAAAATACCTGGCAATAAAAAAACTGCGTTTGAATGGTACAATATTATGTTCTATACAGTACGATTGAAATGTTTTAACGTGACTCGAGGAAGCGGTAGACACGATCAGGAATAAATTGCAAATACAGGTGTAGATTGGAAATGTGAATAAAAATGTGGAGCTCTTGTATTTAGTTTCCGAGTTCCGAGTTGGCCGGTGACGGGTATTGGGGACGAGGGATGGGGATGGGGATGGGGACAGGGAACCGGAACCCGTGGAGAAAGTATACAGGCCACGTGAGACCCGTCGCTGCCGCTGCAAAACTTTGGATAATTTAATAACGCTTGTCTGTTAGTTGTTCGAGAGCTTTGTTTGCACAAAAATTTGCCAACACGTGAAAAATAATATAAACGTTTCACGCAGTCGGGTGCACACACGTTTCATAACATTATTGCGTCGACTATAAATTTTAGGCATTTGCGAGGAACTACGAAAAAAAAAATGATTCGTACGTAATAATTCAGATTGCACGGTCTTTTATTGAAACGATAATAATTTTAATTCATTCAAACGTTTAATGTATATATCTACACCTACAGTCACACAGGCATTGAAGGTTACATACGATTTTAAAATTTTGACATGAAATTTTTTGGAGTATTTTGGCCATCATTATTGATAGGCTAATAATAATAATAATATTTGGCTGATTTATATACCGCCGATTTCGTGAAAAATCACCTCCAGGGCGCTATTACAAATAAATATATCTATAATAAAAATAATTTTACCGGCTTACAACTAAGATGTATAATTATAACTAGTAAGACTTATAGCTAGTGACTTACGACTATGACTACTGAAACTAGGGACATAATATGTACATCTCAAAAATTGCAAGGAGGAACTGGCGGATGATCTTGTATTCTTAATAAATCTCTCTCTATCAAAAGGTATCTTTCCAGACAGACTAAAGATTGCGAAAATAATTCCTATTCATAAAGACGAATGCAAAAAAAATGTCCAAAATTATCGTCCAATCTCTATACTTCCAGCTATCTCTAAAATTTTTGAATGTATCATTAAAGAAAGACTATTGAAATATCTCGAACACAACAAAATTCTCACGTCAAAACAATACGGTTTCAGACGACGATCTAACACTAAATGTGCAGCTTTCGATTTTATATCAAATCTACAGAAACATATTGATCATGGGGATTTTACGGCGGCAATATTTATTGATCTAAAGAAGGCGTTTGACACGGTGGATCACAACGTATTGATCGAAAAACTGAAACATTTGGGTATTGTTGGTCCTCCTCTGGAACTTTTCCGATCTTACCTATCAAATCGCGTTTCGGCAGTAGAACTGGGAGGAGAAACGAGTGAGTTGGGTAAAATAACATGTGGAGTGCCACAAGGATCAATTCTTGGACCGTTGCTATTTCTAATATATGTGAATGACATGACAAAGTGGGGTATTAAAGGAACTCTACAACTTTATGCGGACGATACAGTAATTTTTTACAATAAACTGAACCTAGCGGAGCTTGAAACGGAAATGAATGCTGATGTTTCTAAACTCACAAGCTGGTTAAGAATAAACAAACTAACTCTTAACGTAAAAAAAACTCATTATATACTTTTTGGCAACAAAAAAAATTTCAGCCTCAATATCAAAGTTGGTGATAACTGCCTCGAAAAGAAAATGAGCACAAAATATTTGGGCCTGATCGTAGATTCCCAACTTTCGTGGGATCTCCACATAAATCATGTAAAGGAGAAAATTACCCCCATAACTGGTGTACTATATAGACTCCAACGATTATTACCCATTCCTTTACTAACATCAGTGTACTACGCCATGGTACATTCACACCTTTCTTATCTCTGCTGTATCTGGGGATTTGCCTCAAAGAAATTGATAGCTGATCTGCAGGTGGTTCAAAACCGAGCTCTCAGAAATGTTTTTGGACTTCCATGGGACACCCATGTCAAAGACATCTATTCAGTTTCCGGTATTCTTCCAATCACAGTCCTTCCTAAACATGAAATCACAAGCACCATCCTACAAATTACTCAACAATCAACTCACACTAACATCAAGCCACTTTACAATCAAGACATTCACACTCACAATACTCGAAATAGCAATAAAATCCGCATACCTCAAACACACACTACAAAATATGGGATAAATTCTCTGAACTATGTTGCCTATACACTATATAACTCGCTTCCAGATATGTACTAGGGAAATCAGCAAAATAAAAAAGTTCAGAATAATGCTTTAAAAGAATATTTTTTAAATAAGTTTAAGGATGAAACTATGTAAATTTTCTTATCATGTCTCATTTGTCTTGTTTCCTTTTCTCTTCTTTTCTTTTCCATTTATTTGTAATCATAATCATCCACATTTGTATAACCTTGTTCTTTGTTTCTTTAATTATTTTCTATTGTTGTTTGCTCACTCAACCTGTTTTTTTTTTAAATTTATTTTTTGTCTATGTTGTATGTGAAACTTATATTTTTAATATCCATTTTCCAAGTAAAATTGTAACTATTTCCTCACACCCATTAATTTTCCTCCTGTCCTAAAATGAGTTCTGTAACTCATCGGGATTGCTCCAGCAAGTAATAAATACAATAAAAAAAAAAAAAAAAAAAAAAAAAAAACTATGACTTAAAGTTAGAGATTTTCAACTAAAATACTTGCATTTAAAAGTACATGTTTTGGGTTTTACCAGGGTTGTCAGTGCGATTATAAAAAACCACAATACAAACAAAACTCTTAAGGTAAGGTAGAAGAAGTAACAGGTAAAATAGAAGTAAGTTAATACTACGAGTCGAAGCAGTTTGATGACTTTATACTACACATTTAATACACAAATTACATTTTCATTTGAAATGTTATTAGCGCCAGAAGAAGTAGGAACATGGGCGCAAAAATGCGCTTAATGGGTTAGCTGTTCTTTTAAGGGGATTGCAAAAAAATAATATATATCTATAAATATATTTATATACGTATACATAATATATAAATTCGTGGACATCAACAATTATTAGATAATAATAATAATACGTAATATTTGTATAGCGCAGTTTTGTGTCATTTCACTTCAAGTGCGCTTAACTATAATAAATTTAAAAATAATCCTACAGTGTTCCTTACGAGATCATTACAAAATATTTATAAAATAATACCTATGAAATAAAGAATATACAGTATTTACAAAACAATGACAAGAGAACAAAGATTAACAAAACAGTGCTGTTATAGCACAGAGGAAAATAATAATATACAAAAACAGTGTTATTGTATCACAGGACAAAACAAGAACTTTTAAACTAAAATATAATACACTAACTTCTTACAAAAAATTCAGATACAAAAATTAGAGAATAAATAAAAGGAAAAATAGCAATGTCTGAATAGAATAACGAATTTATGGAAATGAATGTCTGAAAAAGTAAGTTTTTAGTTTAGATCTCAATTCTGTTGGGTTGTTTATGTATCTCAATTCCATAGGAAGTTTATTCCAAGCCTCAGGGCCGGATAATCCGAATGCACGATCACTAAACTTAGTGTTTGGATTTCGCTTAGGTTCTTTCAATCTTCCGTTTGCAGAGGATGTCGCTGATCTAAGAGTTGACTCTGTTAGACCAACACTTTCCGGAAAGCATTGTTCAGAGTTCAGAGGCTAGTTAGTACTTGTATAATATTATAATCTATCTGTCTATCTAAACATGAATCGCCGAAATGTATGTACGCGTATAACTTCCGAACGACTGCACCAAATTGAATAAGTATTTTTTTTGTGTTTGTTATTGACAGGACAAGGTTTGTATAAAACTACTGGTGAGCTCTGGCATTATGAAATTTGTATTTAAAAAAATTGCAATAGCAGTGCAAGCGAGCTGTTTGAAAACTGAATGTACCGGGACTGAATGTATGGAATTCGGGACGGGGGAGGAGGGAGGGGAACCAGGAAGGGGGAGGGGAACCTAGGAGGGGGGAGGGGAACTCGGGAGATTGGTTCGCGGGACGGGGCAAAGGGACGCGGGAGAGGAAGGGGAAGCGGAAGAGGAACGGGATGAATGGGAAAGGACACACAGGGCGAAAGAATTTCTTTATTAAATGGCATAGCAACGCATGCCGGGTAGCAG
The DNA here is from genome assembly GCA_917563855.2 of Limnephilus lunatus. Taxonomy (NCBI): domain Eukaryota; kingdom Metazoa; phylum Arthropoda; class Insecta; order Trichoptera; family Limnephilidae; genus Limnephilus; species Limnephilus lunatus. Next base: position 7,221,604 of record OU830599.1, read on the forward strand.
CTAGTCTTCCATAATAAGCCGGATAACTTAAAAATACGGCGAATAGGCAGCAAGGATGTATGCCTAATGTCCCGTGAGCGAAAACACCTCCGTAGCAGCCCCTCCGAATTTATTCCAATAGTGAATAGGCAGAATGGGTACCGGGTAGGCAGGCAATAGGGAGAAAATCCCGTTACGATCAATCATCATTGTTTTGCTTTCAGAATCAGATCCGGGCTGGGGAGAAATGAAAGTAGAGACTTTGGAGAACAAACTAAAATTGGCGGAGTCGAGGTAGAATTCGAGACAAAATAATAATGTATTATTTTACCTATTTTCACGGTGAATACATTGCGTGTAGTCTGCGAGTGAGACTGAGCGACAAGGTAGTAAATTCAAGGGTATTGTATTATGAGGTAGGATAATAATATTATAATTGTAATAGCGAGAATGTGATGTCGAGGACTTTGTTGTTTGAACAAGGAAAGTTTGAAAGGTAACTTGCGAGTCAACGTAGTTGTAAGACTGAATTATTAACAGTAATTTTGTCGCTTATGTAGCGTTGACGTCCAATTGTAAAACAATGTAACAACATACTGGTCAAATCATCACATTGAAAATTGATCCAGATGTACAAAATTGATCCCGTAGGTAGGTCTGTAGAGAGTATATAAAATGGCATTCTTCTTGGAGGTGCATGCTTAAAATGGTTTGATTGGTGCGGATAACTTTTCTTTGCATTTAAAGCTTTGGATTACAATGAAACGATTACAACAGCTGTTTTTCATAAAGCATTCATCCACTGAAACCATTGATTTTAAAAACGAAATTGCTTAATAATGATATAATATCATAAAAAGGCACGCGGAACATAAAAGGTTAGCGGAGATGACAGGTGGTATTCAGGTTAAGGATAATTACATAAGAGAAAACTGCCCACTACACTTCCATTAACTATTCAACTACAATAATTATTACCAAGTGAGTTCTGAAGAACGTGAAAAGAATACATATTGCTGTAAACGTTTCTTTAATAAAGGTATAAGTAAGCAGCATGTGATATTATTGCATACCGGGCAATTAAAATACGCTACTTACACATAATAATTATAATTTTATCAGGGATAAAATAATGCCTGTTGGCCCTTTACCTTTATTAATAAATATAACCTTCATTTGGGTGAGCCGTAAACATTTAACGCTGTTAACCATGGCGCTACTAAAATTTCTCTAAAACAATGGACCACTTCAGCGCTACGGCAATTCCCATAATCTTAATCATAAAGCCATAATAATATTCTAGCTGTTAGCTGTTAGGTGGGAATCGTAGCAGGCTCCCTCAGAGAGGGGGCCACTTTAGCAACTACATATTTACATCTTACGGAGCCGTAAAATCTGTCCCGCCATTACGATGGCGGCTAATGAACGCGGAACATTCATTTTCTGCGAATGAGCGGTAAATTAAACCGTGAGAGCTGCCGAGCAGTCAGTAGTGGTGGTACTTCGCAACGACTGGCGAAATATTACGGCGGGCGGCTAATAAAGCCCGAAAACTTTACAAGGTCTCCAATAAAGGCTAAACGAGCGACGGGTTGGGGACATTTGTATCTATGAACCGTAAAGCTGGCAGACATAAATGTGTAACATCGGGGGCGGCGGCTCATCAGAATTCAGCGGGCGGCCGCCTATTATTAAATATATCGGCGGGGGGCGCCCCTCGGCTCCCTGGGAGAGGGAGCGGGGCAGAGCCCCCTCTTCCATCTCCCGCTCCCGGGGCGGAGGACCAAGGAGCAGGGAACGTATTTCCGGCGACCATTTCAATTGATTTGCTTTCGTGGCTTCCAAGTTCTTTCAAAGCTATTCCATTCCTGCCGAAACATTACCATAAACTGTCTGAACTGTACGAAAGCTACAAGCAATCATCTGTGCATAATTTAATTATTATTGTTTATATTTTTTCATTGTCTGAACTGAAAAACTAAGTGTGTTTACCACATCCCTTAACTTTACACTGGGCACAATTAGTAAACAAACCATCTGTTATTTTTTTAACATAAAAAAACTTTTTCATTCTTTTGTTGGCGAAATTTCTTAAGAGCCCAATTTAGGAGGGGAAACTTTGCGAAGTCTATTGAAAGAGCCGATTTGAAAGATTAAAAGATAACTTGAGCCGATGGAATAATATTGCCAAGGGGAGTCAGATGTCGATTGGTTTGTGATTTATGTGTTTGTAAAGAGACAATACCCAGATCGGGTTGTGATATAAAACAGAAATGACCAAAACTTGGCAGACTGGCAGTTGGACAAAAGAAGCGGATGTGTGTGACCTGACTCGGTGGCGAGTGAGGAACAGCTGTTGCCAACCTGTTATTTTTATTTTTGGTCTTAAATGAATGCCAAATTCATACGATGTAAAATCACGATCACAATAATTGGACGCTGCAAAGAGTAATATTCAAAAGGTTTATAACAGTTTCATGAACAATTCATTTTTATTTTACGACAGCATTCCAAAGTTTATTAAGGAATTATCATCAAGTGACCACAGTAACGCGATAGTTTTATGTCACAATCCTAAACTAGCTTATAGAACAATGTTTAACCTCTAAGGCCTCGGGTCTATTTTGTCGAAAGGACAAAATATTTCCACTTTGCAATAAAATCCAAATAAATGGAAAATTTCTGAACATTTCGGAAAAAAACAAAACTGTTACTGAAAGGTGATGAAATACGTTCACAAATGTCATTATTAAAAATAAAAATGTAATGTTTGAAATATATATATTTTTTAATACAAACATAAAAAGTTTGAAAAATGGCTAACCTACCGAAAAAAAAAACACGCATATTTCATAAGCCAAATGTATTAGAAAGGCTATCATCACCAAACGATTTAGTCGTTTCATAAAAATAATTATGAATAAAAAATTCTCGAAATTTTATAAATTTTTCTCAAATTACTTTCGGTAACTTTGGTTTTATAGAGGTGCACATTTAAAATTTTCTATGGTTAAATTCTAGATTTGAATATAAAGTGTGATGTTTTCTCTTTCTAACGCCGCGGCCGTTAAGATAATTTTCTCACCACGAGAGTAAGGGAGATACAACGATTTATTTGAGACCTATGTGAGCTCGGATAAATTTAGTCTTCTGTTATTTAAATAAAAAAAACTTTATTTTTCCCAATTTAACATTTTATATATACATATTTTGAAAATTATAAAAGTAATGGGACCCACTAAAGCGCAGCCTGTGCGTGGGTGTAAACGAGTTAAGTTTGATTAAGTTTACTGGTCTACGTAACAAAAATCAAAACCAGCCGATTTATTTAACAATAAGCGTAAAGGTTTATTGATCAAGTTAGAGAAACTTAGATGGTAATTTGTCTTGGCAAATGAATGATAACCGCCCTCGGTGGATAGAGGAGAATTCCCCGAGGAGATGAGTGGACCGGATATAAATAGGAGGATCGTTCCGGAATGGCCCGCCACCGGGAGATGAAAGAGATCAAGTGAGATACGACACCATCCCTTATGATGATAAGCTTAGCCGAGGCTTACCAGGATTGGATATTGTTTGGAGACTTGGCGGTGGCGAACACTCCCGACCAACCACCACACCCCCTGCTAACTCCCTCGGCTCTCCGCAGGGATTTTAAGTTTTGCCAAAGGCGCAAAGATAAATTCTTTTCCAAAAGGGAAAAAATATTAAAAAATCACATTGATCACAGTGAAAACTAAATTCAAAACGATTAGTTAGATATGTGTGAAAACTAGATTTTATTCACGCCCACAGAAAGATGTTTAGGTGCCAGAATTGTCGCATCTTCCGTAAATAATGTCATTCATTATTCAATATATCTAAAAGCTCAACTTTAATTAACCACCGATTTACGCTGTGATAAAGCTGCGATAAAAAACACATTTTACCTCTGAAAGATTCGTATTTAATTTTTCGCGGAATAACATTATAAAATAAGTAATTGAAAATGTTCGCAGTATTATTCAATCGACTTCAAAGCTCCTTGGCAGGTAATACGCTCACATCTCAAAGGCAAATTTCTCATCATTTCAAACTTAAATTGCAGAGTCTTTAGTAATTAACCTTTTGCTAGACATCGAGGATTAACAAGAACTCCTTAATTACGTGAAAGTTTGTCTTAATACACTTAAGGAACGATTGAAAATGTCGACGGATGCTGTTGTGTAATTTAGTTACTTATAAAGAGGTTACTATTTCAGAACGCTAATCGAGTTAAATCCGGGTATATTTTCTCGACAAATCTTTCTAATTGCTTAAGTTTGGTTATTAAATTAATTGGTTAATTCTATGTTTTTATTTTTTATTTAATTTCGAAAAATGTTTTTAATACATTAAATATCAGACAGCAACAACAACAAAAAACAAAAACTACAAATGCGAATCCTCTGCGTGGGTATTATAGTATTCGTAAACAAAACAGCAGTGGTTAAATAAATAAAAAAAAATCTAGAGAGTTTCTGCGATTTTTTTATTATTATTTTTTTTTAATTTTAAAACATTTATAGACAGAAGAAGTATAAATAATAGGAAAATGTTAATGGCTGCTAATTTTTTTTATCCTGCTTCCTAATTGTTTTACATGAGTTCTGGAACATATTACATGTGTAAATAAATATTTATGTGTGTAAATAAATATTGATGGAATTGAGTAAGGAATTAAACGATACGTTAATGGGTCTTTGGGCCAGTCTGGTTTTCAGTGTGGCACTATGTACACGCAAGCGGTAAGACTCTTGCAAGAGCGAATTGGTTTAATTTTAATTTATAGATGCGACTTTTAGGGCATACTTTTTAAATCGTATTATGCAACATGTACGCGTACATAGCCATTAAAAATCATCAAATCAGTGTGATTCACTAAATTGGGCTATTTTTTTATATACCTAATTCTAATTGAAGGAAATTAGTCAAGCAATGATGGTATACTGCGATCGAAACTCTTACGTTCATATTCTAGTCAATCTCACTTCATACCACAGGGATACGTCAGAAGACCCAATACTTCTTGATCTAATATCTAACATATTTACGAACGAAGATCGCTATTTGGTGTTCACACAAATTTAGCAAATGATATCTAAACTATGAATAAAACGCAAAGCTGTGAAAAAGCTACACGTAACACGGTGAAAAATCCAACCTTATCAAAGAACCTACATTAATTCTCGCTGTAAACAAATAGTGCGCAAACCCCGGTGGATATAATATTATGAACAGTTGCATGTACAGACAGTGGTCGACTGACCAAAGACCACCCCATTTCCAGACCCAGTGACATACATTCAAAGGAAGGCTTTCAGTAGTTAAAAGGCACCTACCGCGATGAAAATAATCTCCCGTCCGAACGCGAAAGGATACGGTACAAAGCCAACCCAAAGGGGTCAATTTCAAAGGACCAATTCACACGGCGGATACTCGAGATACCACGCAATAAAAAGGAGCGCAATATTTACACTGGTATTTCCGAGAAGATTTATGTGCACATTAACAGTTTGGCAAAGTGCCGAGAGAGTTGACCGGCTATTCGGAGTTCGCCGGTTCGCGGATAAGGCCGGAGGGACGAAGGGTGGCCTGTGGGATTAAAACCATTAAATTATCATAACAAACAGAGAATAGGCAAATGTGTGAGGGGTGGGCCGGCACCCTCGGCTGGACCGGTGGGCCGGTGGGTCGAGGGGCGGAACGGTGGAGATATCAGGCACAAACGCGTATAGCGCCCCGGGCTCGCTGGGTTTGGCAAGGCGATACCGCAGTCAAACAGGAATTAATGCGTGATTACGTGAATTCATTCCTAAATAAATGTATTCTGCGTGATAAATTAATAAATTATTAATTTTATTCGTCTATTCTTATATTTGTTCATTTTCGTTATGCGTTTATCCTAAAGAAAAAAAGACATTGATTTTGAAACATGTCGATTATTTTGAGGTGTACAGAAAGTTATCAGAATTATTAATATGCGGGAATCTAAGTTTTGGAGTAAACTCTTTAAATAAGACTCTGGAGTCATCAAATTTCTTTGTACTTATATTGGTGATATTACAATCAGCTCGGATGGCTTATTTAGCCGGCGGTAGTAAAGATTCTGGGCCTCGACCTTGAGGTTGCAAAAGTATTTATTTAAGTCTCAATTCCTGTATTATCTCCAGCTATGTGACCTCTTAAATTAATAACTTGTTAAACAGATAGATACACATAAATTAAGTTACAACCGTATTCATAAGGACGCATCTAACATGAAAAGAGGTGTAAGTGTTGTTCTCCTTTTTAACCTACATAACTTTTAGCACTGTCACATGCCCACCCCTCCGTCACATTTGTTTTTACTATAAATGAATTCTCTCCGGATCTCAGAGGGGAAATTGTAGAAGTTTATTAAAATAATAATGGCTGTTACTTCCATAGGTTATACCTTTTGGAGTTCAAAAATAGTTTTATATTTTATGTCGTCGTATCATTTTTGTGACATAGAATTTACGCAAGTCGAGGTGGCAGGAGACAACTGTGATTTGTATGAAATACAACTTTTATAACGAGGATTTACAACTCTGTCACGTAATTTTTACTACAAAAATATTAACACATATTTTTTTAAAACACACACATTCGTTACGTCTTTAGTATTATAGTAGATTTTAAAGTAATTATAAAATAATAATTTTGGTTATTCTGTTGAATTTTTGGTGGAGACAACATTAGTGGAGACAACTTTATGGTTGGTTGACAACTTTATACTTGGTTTTCTGGTGGAGACAACTTTATGTAGGTTAAAAAGAAGAACAACCCGTATACATTTAATACCTACATACCTGTTCCGGGTGAGTAATCAGTAATCATAATCCTAGTTTTACATAACACTCTTTCTAATACAGGTGTAGTTTGTAAGATTGGGGGAGGCCCAACAACGGGACCATTAGCAGTAGGCATACCTTACATAAGTTATATCATTTTTAAAAACTAGCTTCCTTTATTCAAAACCGAAGTTCTTCCAAAATGAAGAAAACTTAAAGTCATTTAATAAAATCACTAAACGAAATGGGTTTCCATTCGCAAAGTGAATTAACATGGGAACGTATCGCGGTAGCAAAAGCATTAATTTGAAATACCTACTCGTAATACGGGCTAATAATCTGAAGTCGGTTCACAGCCCCCAGGCGGCGGGGGGAGAGGCGGAGTAGGGGGAGATAATTAATTTAATATCAATTGCCTCGAGGGAAGCTCAGCTACGGCAGGATTCTGTATACACCCCGTCAAGTAACCAGCTTATTATCGTTATTATATCAATCCTTTGTTATTTTAAATACTCATTTAGTTGCGTCACATATAGTTATGTGATCTTTAACAATTAATCTAACACTTATTTAATCTTGGGTCATATTTTTAGATATAAACTGACTAACCATCATGATATTTCTCTGTAGGGTTGAGCAGAGATGATAAAACGTCACAAACTTGGGACCTACAGGTTTTTTAACGTACTCCTAGCTTAGTTTATATCAATATGTCATGTATCTACATTATCTGTTATTACAACTCTAGACACGACCATGTTGACCATACTATTTTTGGTGCTAATAATTTAATCGGTGCGTCCTCACAATGCTCCACTAGTTAACACAGTTCAGACCCATAAGTTCACATAAACGTTTACACATCGATCGCCCAGTTGATTAGTCGGATATCTCTGAAAAATCAAAATTTGAGTTGAGTATGCAGTTGTATGTAAAACTGTACCCTTTATCTAGTACAATACGCAGAAAACTCATAAACACCATCAAATCATTTATAATGCAGAAAAAAATGTTGTGAATTAAACAATATGTTTAAAATGTCATATCTACTAATGTACCAGACCGTTATGCTTCCCGGTGTTATTTTATAGTATTTTTAATATGTAAAACCCAGTTACGTGTAAATAATATTTGATTTATGGTGAGCATTCGAATATTACTTTTCTCATTTTTCAAAACTTAGAATTCGGAAATGTCTGACTAATCAAATAGACGATTGTTGTACAAACGCATACATTTGTACACCACATATTTTATTTCATTTTTTTTATCTTTATCTCAAATCATTCCCAAGCATGTACTAACCCGGCCCGATAAAATAAATAGGTATAATCACTCACCAGATAGTTCATTAATCATTTCTAAAACCTAGTTATATATTTACGGCTGATTTTCATGTATTTTGTTTCTAAATTATTAAAATAAATAAATTTGATAATGATTTACGCTGTTTTACTTTTCCAAACCATAGGCGTCACTTTGATAATACTCTCCATTGCACCTATACACAAACCTTGCATCATTTCGTTATTTGTAAGATATCATGTATATTATTGTTAAATTAAAATGTAAAGATATTTAGCCATTTATTCCACATGATTTGAAATTAAATACGTTTGATGAATTTATTACCAAAAGTGGATACAACGTCCGAAATATGATTGACCCCAGTCCCCGACCAGGATCACGGTCAACGACCATCACCCGTGAAATTCGATTTTATTATGCAAAGCCCAGTTTTATAGGACATTCAGTGCTTCGGCGGTATGCTTCCCGACTTCTCGGAAGGCATTTACTGTCCGCCAAGTCGAATAAAATACCCACCGCAAAAAATAATTAGTCGCATTCCGCAGGGTCTTCGAAGCAAAAACAATATACAGAGAAAAACACATCGAAGTGAAAAAGACAGAACTTAAACGATTCAAGGAGGTGTGAAACATATCTTTTTATTTATTATTTGTATTTTTGATTTGTAAAAAAACATTTTTATGAAGTGAAAACTTTTTTGGCACCGTTGCGATTTGAAACTCGATGAAACGAAAAATAGCGACACTAAAAAGAGACAAACACATAATACATAATTCAATTTTTATAAGAAAAACTTTCTTTTTATACTTTTTTTAAGGTTATTCCCATTAGTGAAATATATATATCATTTTAGAATAAGTTAACAATAATAATCTAAACGAAAATATGAAAGAGAACAAGACACAGAAAAAATAGCGAAATTGGTTAACGCACTCGTCCCGGTTAGACGGAGAGGTCTGGGTTCGAGTCCCAGTTGCGACCATTGACTTTTTCTGTTTTTCTGTGTCTTGTTCTCTTTCATATTTTCGTTTAGATTATTATTGTTAACTTATTCTAATACATAATACATCTTTAAGATTTGCCTGCGAAAGAATGAGGTAGTATAATCGGTCATTCATAGCCTCCGGACTCTTGTCTACTTTAGTTTTCTGAAGGTTTTAACTTCTACCGCGTGTAAACTCTGTTTTTTTTTTAAATATAAATAACTACTGGTATTACCTGGATTTTTCAAACATTCGAGGATATTACGTAGAGATGAAAATGACCGCGTTAATCTAGAAATTCCAGATAGAAAAAAGCTGTTGAAATTTCAAGACCCCACAGCACACCGCCCGCGACTTTTTTTTAATGAGACACACGAATACTTACATGTTATAACTGACTAAACATCACGCCGTTTCCTCGCATAGTAGGCAGAGAGAACGAACCGTCAAACGACTCGGTCTTCGTGTACACTCCTTGCCTCAGTCACTCTTCTATCATTCTGACTCTTACTTACTTACTCTTACTCTTACTTTTACGATTACGATTACTCTTCTATCATTCTGACTCTTACTTACTTACTCTTACTTTTACGATTACGATTACTCTTCTATCATTCTGACTCTTACTTACTTACTCTTACTCTTACTTTTACGATTACGATTACTCTTCTATCATTCTGACTCTTGACATGGCCCGACTCATGTATTTGGCTCACTTGATAGTGCCATGTCTTCCTCGGGAGTCCCCGACTTCTGCCATTCACATTCGCGTCATATATTCATTTTCCTTAGACTCCTTTATTCGTTTATTCACTCTACATGCTAAGAAGCCCTATCTTAAGGTTAAATGTCAAGTACGTTATAATTTATGCATTCACAGATGGTGCCAATCAAATTATTTAAGGTTTTTAATGCTTTTTGCACGATGGGCTTTAAAATATTAAGGTAAATTAATTGTTCGCGCCCGTACATATTTAATATGAATTATAAATAAATAGTTTTGTCCATAAACAAACCCAAATCTTTCAAGAAAGGCTGAAAAATTCAATTTTGTATCGGTCACTCAATCCAATATAATAAACAATATCTACCACCTGGAGTCATATCTGATTCCATTTTCAATTTAAACAAAATAGATACAATAGTTTAATTTGTAGTAGAAATACGAAAGAAAACTCAAGTGATATATTCAGTTCTGAAACAAATAATAACAACCGTAGCTCATATACCAAAATTAGCAAGCGTGTTAAAGAGGCATTCCTAATTCCCGCCAACACTTAACACTCCGCATAACCGGGCGTTAAAACATCCAAGCAGAATGAAATCATTAAGTAACCAGCAGAAACAGCTCCTGACTCCTGACGTGACGTTTTACAACAACACGGAGCGGTGACTAATAACACCCGAGCATTGCAAATGTTATTTGACCCCTTGTCACGAGACCTAACCTACTCTACCCTCTACCTGGCCCGCCTGGCCGAGCAGCGCGCATTAAACAAGGTGTAAATCACGACCGCGGCCGTAAACGAATACTCAATGTCATTCTCCTCTCGCGGGAACATCTCGGATGGATGTGTCAAAATAAATTACTCCATCCAGCGCCAACAGGTTTAGTGGCAGAACGATGGAAGACGGATGGGGCCCTTCCGTCGAACAGAGGACAGAATAAACCTGAATGGGGGGAAGCTGTTGCGAAAAAGGTAAAGTAATAGGTTTTTGAGGTGAACGCTTCTTTAGCACCGTTGTGATTTGAAACTTGATTAAACGAAAAATTGCGACACTAAAAAGCGATAAATACATACATCTATAGAATTAAGCCTGCGAGAGAATGAGATAGTATAATCGGTCCAGTCTTCATAGGGTGCTTCGTAGCCTCCCCACTCTTGTCTATTTTAGTTTTTTGAAGGTTTAACTTCTACCGTGTGTGAATTGTACACTCTGTACTTTTTTAACATTATCTCCACACAGGAGACCCTGAGCAAAACAATAACATTTTTGATTGATGCTGTGTTGAGGGTATTTTTATGAAAGGGAAGAAGAGGAAGTTCTGGGAAGGAAAAAGGTACGAGGGGTGGGTGTATCTGGAAGTCAGTGTATCCATGAGTGATGGATGTATGAATACATTCCTCCCACTGCAGTGCAAGGTGATCTTGGAGAAAGTCTGGCTGGAGTTCCAGAGGTCGACCTCAACCAGTAATGTACGTATAATAAGTGAGCAAACGCACCCGCGCGCCGCCATGACCTAGACAAACCTCACCCCGTGAACCCAGGCACAAATACTAAGTCACCAAATGTAGAGAACCACTTGGGGTGACCTATGATAGTGTTAAATATATAATAAATGCCCGTCCCCCCAAATTGAAAATGCCTGGAAGCCTGTGTATAGAAACGATTCAGGAACTGTTTGGAATGATCAATTATTTCAGATGAATCTTTTACAAGTGTAAAAATTAAAATCCGAGCTTTTTATTTATTTTTTACCAGCTACAACAGACCCACTGCAAAACATTGCTAAGTGAATGGGGGCGTATCACACAACAGAATATCTAGACAAAATGAGGTGTGGGACATATGTGGTTTCCTTCACACAGATGCAAGACAACAAATTTCTTGAAATATGTATGCTACGTTATCTTAAAATTTTATGAAAATTTCTTTCCTTCTCCGGGAATTGAATCCAAGACCGCGGCCCGGTTCAGAGTCAAAAACCTCACTGCAATGCCACAGCTGTTGTCATCGAATAAATTATTTCAAATATTCCCACGATAAAATAAATTATTAAAAAATTTTGAGTTTTGTTTAGCCAATGTAGTGATAAACTACAAACAAATAATTAAATATTATAAACCTTGACATTTAAAACCATTTTCAAACTGTTGTAATAAGTAGAAAAATGAGTTGGTGGTACGCATGGAAAACAGCATAGTTCTAATTTTTTAAGATATTCGACCTTTACATTCCCCACTTCGTCCAAAAACTTACTTTTTTGAATGGGAAAAAAATTAAAATCATTTACATAGTTAGTAGGAATTGAAAATAATATGAACATATTTTTATATCTTTAGTGCGTAATAATAAATGGGTTAATCATTGAAATGCTGAGTCATATTATAGAAATTAATTAATGTTCGAATTCTACATCATATTCTAAAAAGCGAAGAAAACAGTTATGAAAAATTCAGATGTTAAGGAACATTCATTTTAGAATTTATTCGTTTGCGCGCCAGAAGAATGTATTCAGCAATATTCGTATATTTTTAAGGAGCCAAATAAAAAAAGAGAGTGCAATTCACACGCGGTAGAAGTGAAATCTTCAGAAAACTAAATTAGACAAGAGTTGGGAGGCTACGAAGCCCCGCACAAAGAGGACACCGGTTTTAGTATATCATTCTCTAACAGACCTAACACCTGCAGATATGTGTTTTTAGAGTCGATTTTTCGTTTCATCGAGTTTCAAACGATGCTAAGGACGTTTTCACTTCAAAAAATTCAGAGTGTGATATTCACACGCGGTAGAAGTGAAATCTTCAGAAAACTAAAGTAGACAAGAGTGTGGAGGCTACGAAGCACCGCACGAAGAGGAGACCGATAGGCTACGAACAACCGCACAAGGAGGAGGCCGATTATTCTAAAGGCTAAATTCTAAAGTTGTAAGTGTTTGTTTCTTTTTAGTGTCGCTATTTTTCGTTTCATCGAGTTTCAAATCACAAAAGTTTTCACTCCAAAAAATCAAGACATGGAAATGAAGAAATGAACGTAGGTATTCCGAAATAGCGGGCATAAAGAGACGAGAGGCACTAAGCAGAAAGCGCTGCAGCGAGGTCGGCGAGACGTTCCATCGGATGATGCACAAAAAATAAATAATGCAAGCTCCACGCAACCGTTTATCTTGCCTGGCAACTGGCAACATCATGCCAGTCTCAGTCTCATGCCACTGTCTAGAAAACTTGCAAATTTGTTTTTCGCAAAGTCGCGAGTAGACGAATCCATGGCGGTGATGCAAAAATAATGGAGGCGTGCTTTTGTATGAAAGAAATTGTTGTGTGAAATATTTAGAATTGAAAAACCATGTAGAACTCCTACTGCCTGGAACTGGTGGGACTAAGGCACCCGTAACGGGAAAAGATTTAGGGGGCTCCATCGAAGCCAGAGTCAACCCTCTCAGAAGCTGGACGTACCGTACAGGACCCGCAGATACATACAACTGTTGACCCTGTACAAATCGCAATTTGAATTTGGCAGCCACCTCTGGTCTGGAGCCCCAAAATTCCTGAAAAAAACCTTTTACTCTCTGCAGAAACGTGCAGTCCGTTTGGTAGATGCCCCTATCTTAACAAGCGGATTACCATCTTTAGAACACAGGCGTCAGGTAGGTATAATGTCCTTGTTCTACCGGAATTACAATGGAAGATGCTCCGAGGAACTAGCATCATTGATCCCTTCGGCACTGGTGCACAGTGGGAAACACGCCAAACACGCGCCCAATATGTACACGGTTGATATTTGTCACATGAGAACGAATCTCGGCTGTGGAATGATTTCTCTTCAAGACCCATGCTCACTCCTTCCTCTCCTCGAAAGACTCCCCACATCATCTCTAAAGATAACATAGGCCCTGAGAGAAATTATTTTCCTCATTTTCCCCCTTCCAGAGCGGAGTTAATTAAAAAAAATGAAATGGGAGAGGGAAAAATTGGGACATAGGCCATTTAGGCAACAAACCTACCAAAGCAAGAAACGTTTCGATGGTGACTGTGGCCTCTTACAGAACATTATAATAGAATCATTCGTTGTAAATTTTAAAAGAGGGTATAATAAAGAAATGGTTTCTTTCGGTTTTGAACTCGCGTCCTCCGAGCTTAAGGTCAAGGATCTTAAGGTTTCACAGGTCGTTGATTTAGGCTTTTCAGTCTAATTGTATATGACTGAGTGAGCTTTAAATTGGAAAGACATGCATTCATGGTACCAATATGTATGTCCATAAACCGAGGCGTCCCCATGGCCGCAGCTCTCTGGATAAAATGTGAAAAGTCCAACAAAAGTAGCTGAACGTGAAATGACAAGCCGGCAGATGTGTTCAACAATGGCAGACAGCGCCAACAGAGGCGATATTACCCGTCACAAGATACACACAGAGGCAAGGTTTGCTTACGTGGCTGGAGATAATCCAACCGTCTACTTTATGATGGAATCATGCTTACAGAGGGTTAAGAAGCTCCGCATGGTGTCAACATTTATTTCATTTTATTCTATCTATTAGCTAGCCGCTCTTAGATATGTCTAAGCCAATTTCAAATACTTAATTATGCTCGAAAATAAACCCATGTCACTAAAATAACGACTTTCAGTCAAATTTAAGCAATAAAGTAATTGGGGAAACTTTAAAACGATAATAGCCATTAATAATTTCAGTCATTTTAGTCAGAAATTAGTAGGGGCATATCTATAAATAAGATAAATTCCTATATCGTTTGAAGGTGGCATAACCACAGTTTGATAATGCCCTCCGTAAGGCGAAACAGCTGTTACGCGTGATAATAATACCATAGCACAACTTGTTTATAAATAAACTATGTTAATAAATTGAATATTAGTATTATTGCATATATTAAAAAAATACAAATTATTGTATCTGCGTTTTAACACCAGCTATTTATTAATCTGGCAAAGATTTTCCGAAGAAACACGTCATGAGTGGGACAGAAAATACATGTCAATAAAATTTAATTCACACGAGGTTAAAGCATTTTGAATATTTTGATGTATCATTAATTAATATAAATGACTTTCTGATCGGTTGGACCACCTGGTGCTGCCTGTACACCGGGGTTCACTGTATTTTGGAGACTTGGAACACCTGCTCCGAGGACGGAAAGGAGTTTGGGTTTTAATCAGCAGATATTCATAAATTATTTTTTACATTAACTCCACTCAGGATGTCCGAGGAAAATAATTTATCTCAGAGCCTATGTCATCTTAGGGGATGCTGTGTGGAGGGTATTTTTAGGGAAACGAAGGAGTAAACCTGGGTCGTGAAGAGACCCATGGCGTAAGAGGGAGTAAACATAGGGGCCATCAAATCGTTCCATTATTATTAACCATATTACAACAACCTAGAGATCTTTCCTCTTCTACTCCCTTCATTAAATTTTCCTTACACAAACCATTTATTTTGAAGATTCGCTGATATCCATTTCAGTTTCGTTCCAGTAGGTAGGTTCCTTTTTGTGTTGTTTCCCAAAGTTTGCCCTAGTCTTATGTTACAGTTATTGTTTCGACAAGTAAAAATATGTAACTTATTTATTTGTTGGTAAGTAAAATTCGGCTTGAATTATCCCAACAAAGTATGTTATTTATGAAAAAAGAAACTACGTGACTACGATTAACAAAAAACATATTCGCCATTTATTTATTTGTTTATAAACAAAAACAAACAGTACCTACATTAGTAACATTGGTGAAAACCATTTACAATTAATTAGTATATTTCATGGTGGGTACTTATTATGAGTTTCATTGTAGTGTCTTATTTATGGTATGCATGTAATTACCGAGTGATGTGTGTAGTGGGAAGGTGTGTGTGTGTGGGTTGGGTGTGTGTGGGTATGTGTATGTATGTATGTATGTATGCGCATTAAACAATTTATATTATTGACATGATGCTCTTTTTAAATTTGGGCAGCGAATCGGAGAAAATGTCGATTTTAGAATTTAGACTAAAATTATTGAATATAATATGAAGAGCACGATTGATTGGCGAATTAGTTGCTGCATTTGTCTTTTAATTAAGCGTGTGGAATAGTTCTGTATGGCGTGAAGGTCTTAATGGTGTGTTAAAATTAACTAGGGAACGAAGTTCGGTAAATTCGATGTTATTATTAAAAATTTTGTATATATAAATGTTGTGTTTTGAATATGTTCTATGTTATCTATGTATACTTTTTACTGCGGATTCCAAATTGGAGAGGAATATTCCAGTTTACTTTTGACTAATGCAAAATATAACATTATATTATGCATTCGTTTTTATGCCATTCACCCCTTTATAATGCTCATAAATGATGCAAAACGATACGAATGAAATCAAATAGCTATTATGCAGATGTTACACAACCAAACGGAATGATTGGTTGTAAAATCGCGTGAGAAAGCTTGTAAAGCCAAATAAGAGTGATACAATAGTGCATCGTATGATAGCATTTGCCGTTCGAAATACTTCCCGATGAAATTCTTGAAACCGCCATTATGCTCACAAGAGTGCTATTATTTACAGAA
This sequence comes from Limnephilus lunatus, assembly GCA_917563855.2. Classification (NCBI taxonomy): domain Eukaryota; kingdom Metazoa; phylum Arthropoda; class Insecta; order Trichoptera; family Limnephilidae; genus Limnephilus; species Limnephilus lunatus. The sequence continues at coordinate 7,237,982 of OU830599.1, forward strand.
TGCGAAACATTATTTTGCCGGAACGTTTGAGATATGGGAAAAGTTTCGCATGACATACAGCGCTTAAGCCCCCCCGGAAGCAAAAAGAAAGTTAAATAATATTAACGTCGTAAAATCTCGCCAAACTTTTTTAACAAAAATGCTAACTCGGTCAAATGGAGGAAAATACGTTTGAACAACTCAAACAAATTCTTATGGCCACTATTTACGGTTACATTAAAAGTAAATGTTTTAAAAAAGAACTGGTAGACATTTTTAGATAAGAAAATTACCAAATTATTATAGGTATCTAATATTGTTTTAAGCGGTAGGTATTATAACTATACTGTTTTTTTAGCATTATTATTGTAAAAACAATCACTTTGTGGTTTGACATATTAATTTCTGAGATTTTTGTACATGAGGGAGTATGGCTATTACCCGTGGCTCTATCCTACCGACTTTCTTTTGGGTATGCTCGGAATAAACCATCTACGGGTCCGAAGGGATGTACACATTGCTACGCATTTCATCAGATTGATTCGTGGATGGTTTGAAAATAAAGCTATCTTGGAGAGCATTCACTTCTATGTTCCCGATGGTTATCTTCGCCACCGACAGCATAGACTGTTCTATCTTCCGGATTGCAGGACTAACTTGCCAATGGTCATGCCGATCGGGAGAGAAATCTTGCTGTTGAACAGAATTAATTCGGATATCGACATGTTTAGCGTAAGTGAATCTGCTTTTAAAAGGCAAGCTCTATTAATGCTTGTATAGATTTTGCCTACCATTTGTTTTATATTTATGTTTAATGTAATACTCTTACAATTGTATTTTAAAAACACATTAAAATGTTTAATTTTGTAATGTTTTTAAAAGAATAAATAAATTTAATTGAAATGAAAAAAATTTAATTTAATTAAAATAAATCTCTTATTTTGTGTAAAACAACGGGTTTTCATATTTGCTGGCCGGTTTCGTTTTGCTCAAGCATCTTCAGGGTACAAATAATTACTGTATTAAATTATATTTATTATTCAATTACAGTTAATACCAATTAATTATTAAATTCTATATTTTATTAGATTCAAAACTGGAGAGAGGTGGCACAAAGCAGAGATGAGTGGTGGAAGACTCTTGAGGAAGCCAAGACCCACCAGGGGTTGTAGAGCCAAGAGTGATAATATTTTTTTTCTTTTATTATTGTATAAAAAATTGCATATTGGAATTTCTTACCCGCTAAGCTACTGCAAGTAGCTTGTCAGCAGGTGATTAGTTCCGCAGATTAGTTACAACTACAAATAAAATAATCATAAACGCGTTAGCGTACCAACAACATACACATATAACATACCTACCAAAATTGTGATGCAGAATAGGAAAAAAAATTATTTATATAGGTATATATTTTTTAACGATGATGAATTATTAAATTATTATTATAAATTAATACCGTATTAATTTGTAACCTGATAATTAGTGATGATGCTTGGGCAAAGTGAAACCGGTCGGCAAATAAATTAATGAAAACTCGTAGTTTTACACAAAATAAATGTTTTATTTTTATTATATTGTTTTTTTTTAACATTAGATTATTACGGCCATTTATTGATACTGCGCTTACAGAAAAAAAAATCGAGTTCTAATGTTTCATACTTACAGAAAAAAATCGAGTTTTAATGGTTCTACGAAAACTACCTTCTTTTACCTAATTTTTACCCTTTACTTCTAGACCCAATCAAATAAGCATTAAGATACAAATGGTCCAGTAAAGTGTACTACCGAATGACAAAAAAGGTGACGCGTGCAAAGAAAACTCTATTACAAAGGGAAGACATTGTGCTTTATCCCCACTTATTTGTTCCGTCTGCGGTGACGACATTACTGGCTCTTCGGTTCGGAAAGGGGAAAAAATCACCCTGCGGACTCCGGTCCCGTAAAACATCTTACCACGCCACTGCTCTCGATTAAACTCAATTCAAAAGCTCCGTTGAATAATTAGGAATTAAAGTCGCAGCATTCGCTTGTATCAAAAAAGAGAAAAAAAATCCTTAAAAAGGGGTTAGTTGTTTTTTTTTATTATCAAGTGAAAAAGCTTTATGATTGTTTTTGACTCTGAATAAAATTTGTACAACTCAATATTATTTTTTCATAATTAGATTCTGGGTAAGTAAGTCTTAGTGTTATTTTTGAATTATAAAGTTCTGCTCAATTTAAATGGCTTTTTGAGACGGGAGATTCGCCTTCAGTAATTATTACGTAAAAATAACGCTTAAAAATAAGACAAACCAGGGGAGATATGAAAATAATTATGCGTGTATTATTAATTTTTACTAGCTGACCCGGCCACGCGTTGCTGTGGCTAACGAAACACAACACCATCTACTGGATGGTTACCCAACCTTTTAACTCATACCGCCATCTGTTAATTTACATACAAATCAAATCGACACCGCCGGCTTGCCAGCCCGCTCTTCCACACATACAGAATCTCCCTTCATTATATATTTTAACCAATTTACAAAAAAAACTTGACAAATTATATACCTACACCTTCCTCATGAATCACTCTATCTATTGGTGAAAACAGCATGAAAATCCGTTCAATAGTTTTTGAGTTTATCGCGAATAGATAGACAGACGCGGTGAAGACTTTAATTTATAATATGTAGAGATTCAGAAAAAAATTAACTCTATCAAAGTGGAATGCAGGTCGTGCGCAAATGCCCTAGTGGTTTCACAAGCTTTTTAAAATGGTTTGGCGCTGTCAGTTATTTACGTTATTTTGCCCTGTGACTGCCAATCCCAAAGCGAGTATAATGTAAATACGTTTAATTTTCAATGTAGAATTGTTTGATTTGAAAAAAAAATCAGCATTTTTTAAATTTGATTCAAATATTTCAACACACCCCCACATTCCACAAGGTCGTAGTTTATACACACATCACTTCAAAGATAACGTATTTTATATTTTTTGGGATAATGTTTACATTTGTGGTATGATGAAAATATGTTCCGTATCAAATAAAACGATAATTTTGGATATCTACTAATTTCTTTTTAATGTTTCTATTTTTGATACTGAGAATTTGTGATAGAATTCCACTATTATAATATTCATTACATCTTACTAATATTATAAACGCGAAAGTTTGTATGGATGTATGCGTGTTTATTAATTTTTCACGCAAAAACTACTGAATGGATTTTAATGAAACTTTACAATAATAGATAGCTCATACATCAGAATAAAATATAGGCTATATATAATGGTAAGCGTTATTAAATTTGTATAAATGAAAATGTGTGTATTTCATATATTTTTGCGGCAGGGACGAAAGGCAGGGAGAAGGGGAACGCGGAGAGGGAAGAGACGAGGGAGGGGGGAGGCGAGGAACGTGAAAGAAACGGGGACGCACGGGAAAGGACACATGCAGGGAGAATCAATTATGTTTCTTTGACTGGCATTGCAACGCATGCCGGGAACCAGCAAGTATCAAATAAAGATATAATTATTATAATTATATTATGATCCACTAAATTCTTTTTAATATTTCCATTTTTGATACTGACAATTCGTGGTGGAATTGCAATCTCTGTATTTATATTTTGTCAATTTTTGTACTATTTCCCAATATGGAATGTATTGCATTGCACCACCCCTGCCTATGTTCTGGAATAACCGATTATTATTATTATTAAACGTAGGTATTATAAAGTTGACATATATATTTAGTATAATATGATTATGATAGAATTTTGAGGAAAAGTTGCCACAACCGTCTGGTAAGGCGGAACAGTAACTAGAAAAGAACTGAAGACCAGAAACAAATACTTAATGAAGTATGGCGCGGGTCGCCGATATTGGATGTAGGCACCTATTCAGAAGGGTCGAGGGGGCGTGGAGGTCGAAGGTCACCGCTTACCGGGAGAGTGAGAACCTTTTTGGGAGGTTTACTGGGAGGAATGCCTAAAAGCAGGCCGGCGCAAACTATCATATCAAATGGAACCGTTCGCAGATGACTTTATAGTTAGATGGAATTCAAGTTACCAGAATTTTAGTTAAGATGAAGCCATACTAAATAATGCAAAATCGTACGTTTTAGTTTTGCAAATTTGACCGCTTAGAAGTATTATAGATGCTTCAATTAAATACTGCGTGTAGAACATACTTTGGCCCTTAAAAATATCGGTCATTTTTTTTAATAAGTCTTTTAATAAGCTTAGAAAAAAATAAAGTATTAGGTCTATAAAAAACATTTTTAACTGAAAACTCTCCTACTTATAAACACTTTTTCGGATATGGTTTTATTGCATAATGTGGCAAATTCAGTTTCTTATATAATTATCGCGAAAAAAAATGATATTTACGCCCGAACCTCACAAAATAAAATATAATATGCATTTTCGCGTTGGTATTTTTGACATCACGGCGACAATACGGCAGTCGACGAATTTGTTATATCAAAGTGAACCTTATACCGTCCACCGACGAACGACTGGCAGCCGCCCCCCTGTCTTCCGTCATTACTCCTCCGAACGGAGCGGAGAGCAGTCGTGTTATGCTCCGCGCCGCTTATTTTCGTGAAATCAATTTAAAAATTCCGTTTTATTGCAATAAACAATGCATAAAAAAGGAATTAATGTTTTTTACAGGCCTTTACGAAATCAACATGTAAAAAAAAAACTCAAATATCTTTTCCAACCTTTCCAAAAGCTTTTTTTCAAGTATTTTTAAACTCCTCCCATAAAAGGGCGTGAATTCCGATTTCGATTTTTTCCTGTACTAGTGGATCGCCTTAATAGTTACTATCGTAAAGGACAGAGTTGTGTACCGGTTCATCTCCTCTGCCAAAAACTTGCGGGAAAAGCGTGATCTTGAAGGACAGATCGCAATCTTTAGAACATAGACGTCAGGTGGGAATATATTTTGTTCTATCGGAATTTCAATCGAAGAACTCATTGTTCCCTTTGCCACCAGCGTAACAGGTGAACTTCTGTATAAGGTGAAGTTACGTAGACACCAGTGTAGAAGGTGAACTTCTAGCAGAGAGAACTACAGATCATAATGTGTACAAGGGTGGAATATTGTGCATAACTCTAATAATTTTAAAACTCGTTGTACTCAACTTCTTTTATGTTTTCTATCTCTTACCTCTTTCTACCTCTTCTCTGGGCCGCTTGAATGAAGTTAATTAATAGTTTTTTTATTAATCGTTTTTGTGTTTAATTCGTAAAACACCATTTAAATTTTATAAATATAATTTAATAACGCTATTATCAAGTTCTTCAAGAATTTTAGTATAAAAGAGTGTCTAATTTGATTCTAGTGTCTCAGCAAATTGGTTTAAACGGTAATAAATCAATTTAGACACCTTTAAAAATTGGCATTTAAAATCATATAAATAAGTCGTCTCAAAGAGGTTTAACCACAGTTTGAAAATGGCCTTGTAAGCCGAAACAGCTGTAACAAAAATAAATACTAAAATACTTGCAGAACTTGATAATAGCATTATTAAATTGTTTTTTTTTTTTAATATTGTTTCTAAAATATAAAAACACGTGTTAATTTGTTAAAAGTAACGGTCATACAAATGCCCTGATGATGGATACCGTAAGATTGTCTATAACACAAGAAGAAGGAAAAATCAACCTATATGTTGATCATTTAAAAAGTTAAATCGAAGGAGGAAAAACAAGTTGGAAATAAAATAAAGATGATACAAATATGAATTCACATTTATATAGATTGGACTGATCAGCAAAAGATAAAAAAAAAAAACGCAAGCCACCAGCTGCAAATACATTGAATTGGAAACGAAAGCGATCACAGAGCACGAACGAAAAAAATAAATATTAAATGCAATCAAAGCATCGCAACAACAGACCGGCTTTTCTGTCACGCGGTGAACGCTTTTAAAGGATGAAAGGGGTAAATATAATATGTATGTTCCCGATTTGCGCCCCACAAACGGGAATAACGCACGCGGCCGGGACGCGTGTACGCCACGCGAAAAATGCCGTTATGAATTTTAAACATCAAGAGGGGATGCTTTACCGTTATAATAGCAATTCCGGTAGCACTTTTGTGTGTAATTTTTGCACTACAGCACTTCCTTTATAAGCAGAAAAGGTAAAACTATTTTTTTTATTTGAATACTCGAACGCTTTATGCGAGTTATTATAATATGAGAAAAAAATTGTGGAAATATTAACTGGAAGGGACGCTTGCTGAATAGTATACTTACTGAGTAATATAGTTAGCAGGAATTTTCTTCTTTTATTGGGCTTAACGGGTTTAAACAAAATTGAATACGGCTCTGCTCGCTACTGTTAACTCATTTAACTCTAAATACCTATTCTTTATCTTAACGTATTCTTTATCTATCTTGAATGGGGTGTCAGAAAATCACTTATTCCGGTGTATTTTGTTTTTAAATTAACTCCACTCAGAAAAATAATTTCCTTCACGGTCTATGTCATCTTTGTGTGGATGATATGTAGAGGGTATTTTAAAGGAAAGGGAGGAATAAACATGGACTTTGGAATTATTTATTTTTCAGAGTACCTAAACCTAAGTTTACTTGCTCTAACATATTTAAAAAGGATTATCTATTGATGCTTCACGTGGTTATTAATGTAATTGAGTTTTATAGAGAATGAACATGGGTCTTGAAGAGTCCCTTTTATAGGAGGGAAGAAACACGGAAATATTAAAATATATTAGGTGTTGGACAGTTGTGGCAGGGAAGGGGTAAGGCGGTTACTGGGCCGAGTGACCAGTGACGACATGCTGAAATCTTTTTAATTTGATTTTGAAGAAATTTTAAAAAAAGACGTCCTCGAAAAAGTAACCGGAGACAAAAATTTCGTTAACACTTTTTACTCCAAATGATGTCAGGAATAACTGGTTTAAGTAAGTCAAATACGTCCCTTAATACCCTGTATATAATGTACATAACAACCCTTGCATAAGTTTAAGCGTAGGGTGGATTAAAAAAAAAAAACGAAATCCATGTTTCCACTTAAAAATATATCATGTTTTGTTAAAAAGCGTCAACAGAAATAATTGAATACACTCTGAAACGTGACTAAATTGCTTCAACATTGTCGGGAATCAATTGAAAGTTGTGAGTGGATGTGTGGATGTGTGTGTGGTAAACTAAACGGTCGCCTGAAAGGTTTAGTTTTGGTTCGGGGGCATTAAACATTCATCCAGTGCCAGTCGACTCAGTTAACCAGAAAGCCACACGTTCAAAGGCATCCGGCATAATATTGTTTGCCGCTTCCAGGGTAGGTCCAAGGTAATGAAAATGGATACTGCCTCCTTTCGACTAGGAAACCCGGACCAGGAGCGGAGTAGGGTAGAGACAAAGGTGAGGAGTCGCCGAAAGAAGGGGGTAAATGTTAAAAGGCGATTTTATCATCAATTCTTATTTTAATTAAATGCGATATTGTTTTGTTCGTCAAATTTAACAAGACAACGTAAAAATTCAATTTTACCGGTCAGTGGCTGAGTTGGCATCGCGTTTGGGTCCCACAGGCGTTGTAAGTTCAATTCCTAGGCTGGCTAAGTCCTTTTTTGAATATGTGTAACGATGTTCTTGTGATGTTAAGGTAGATTTTACATGTAGTCCTTGGAAGGGAATAGCTGACACAGGTGTCGATGAGGCTCGCTACCCATCACATCGCCAACCCTTCGCAAAGAGGAGGACGGGACGCGAACAATGTCGAATTGGTACTTGGTATATCAGAGGACGTATGGAAAGAAAGATGAATTGAGGCAAAGAGTGTGTGCCAAGATCAAGTTGTTTGACGGTCCGTCATCTCTGCCTACCTCTGCGAGGAAACGGTGTGATGGTTAGTTAGCTAAGTCCTCTATCTATTAATTTAATTTTTATTTTTAACTTTATGAGAAAAAACTCAAATTATAATATTGAATTAAATGAAGACAATAATAGCGAAACTCTGAAGACAGAAAAATCAGAAAAGATATTGGTTCCACTGGGACTCGAACCCAGATACCTTAGCGTTCATGGCCAATGCTCTACCGATTGAGCTATGGAACCCATTTCCAATTCGGTCACTTTTAACTGTATCATACTTGGACTAAGAACTACCAACACTATCTTCATTTTCCTCACGCACATATTATAGGCTGCTATCTTTATACGTCAAATTCCACACTGATTTTTTTTTTATATGGCAACACTTTGATTTCAGGCGAATTTTTGAATTTGACGTTTAACAATCACTAGATTTATTGTTTGTTCTCTGCGAACTTATCCTTTGGTTTGACGATTTTATAAAGATGGCAGTGTTTTGACAGATGTTACGAAAAAAAAGATGTGGAAATGGTTATTTTTATAAAATGTTTTTCGGTTATGTAATTATCGTTTTTTTGCACCCATAAAATTATGTCCCATCTTTCCGGTTTATAAAAAATGGTCTGATTTTTCGGATTGAAATTTTCAAAGAATCGCCAGGGTTTCAAAAATTCGATTAAAAAAAATACGGAATGTCTTAGAATATTTGCCTAAACTGGATTTTTTTTTAAATGTGATGCAAGTGGCCTATTATTAATGTTCTCCAAAATGACCTTGAAAATATCTCATCCTTGCGATTCTTTCCAGGTCATGAAGAAACCATTCCTTTGTTCCGAATGCAATTATTAATGTTCTCAAAAGTTGTCTTGATATAATCTCATTCTTGTGACATGAACGAAACCATTCCTTTGTTAAGAATATTATGAACTAAATGTGCAATTTGGCTGTCCTGAAACGGGAAACCTTCCCAGTTGGACAGAGAAAGCATCATTTTGTAATGTATTGTAATATATATAAAAATAAATAAATAAAAAATCTTTGTAAAAAGTTCGCATACGCCCGTAGGCCCTCCTTCCGGCAGTGTCCATACAACCGACAAGCAGGGAAGCAGGGCAAGCTGCCGATCGTGTGTATCTGAGACCTGACTCACCTGACCCGCCTGGTAATGGATGCAGTGCAGGTCTGACAGACGCGGCGAGGAGTGTTGCCGAGGGTGGTAATTACGCCGAGTCCCCGCTATGACAGACCCGCAACCAGAGGAAGCTGCAAAGGCTAATTGACTCCTGGAAACGGATTAAGGACGGCGCTTCGTTACCGGGATGTAAGTGCAGTTAGCAATTTTGGACTTGATGTGACAAACTCTTAGCGAATTAGTTAGCTTTGAATAATACAACCTAAAAACCCATAAGCGCGACTTTTTTGAAAGGCAAAAATAAAAATAACTTTTTATAACCTGGAATTCTTCGTGCAATTTCTTATTTTTAAGCATTTATTTCTAAAGCAGCACAGCACATTTGATAATTCTACACAGATATTTATTTTCTCCATAACATCGAGTTCTAGTTATAAATGATATTCTATAAAGATACATACATACTCTTGTCATATTCATTTCATAAAAAGTCATTAGATGGTACAATACGACATATTATTTGTAATTATTTTATTTACTACGTAGCTCTGCTTCGACTTAACCTACCAATGTATTTTAATTTTCCAAGTATTATATTTTTCCATCTCTCATACTCCATTTATTTTCGATTTTATTTAGTTTAATACTTTGTTTTTGTTTTAGATGTTGTTTTTGATTTTGTTGTGCTTATTTAGAAGTTCTTTGTAAAAAATAAACAAATAACAAGTAAAAGCCCAGCCCGGCGTGAAATTTAAAATAAATAAATAAATTTGTACAGGTAACTTATCCATATTTCGGAAGAAACTTTAAAAAAATTACAACTTCAATAATACCCTAATAATTATGTCCTCTGCGTGCGAACTGCACCTAAATTTCTCTAAATAAACAGTGTTAATCTCAAGTGTTCTCCCAGGTAAGCATGGTCCTGTGTATTTTCTGCCTGTACAGAGTATAAATAAAACAATGTACATTTTTACGCAGCATCGCGTTCATTTGGTCAAATCATTGTACATATAGTTTCGTATCAGTGATCGAAGAACCGGTGGATGCAATTTTTAGCCATAAGTTGTTAAAATGTTCTAGTTTGAAGTAGGATTGTAGAAATATGTTATAAGTTTGTACAGCGCCCTTGAGGTGATTTTTTACAATAACGGCGCTATACAAATCATCCAAAAATTATAATTATAATTATTACACTATTGCCACCACAGTTGTAGTAAGGGTGGGCAAATAAAGCTCATAAATCGTCGTGCACTCAAAGTTTTCTAAATAAAGGCGTATCTAATATGGATCTCTTATTACTATTACAAGATAACGGACATAACGAACCAATTTCCTCGCGTGTTTGCTTCATTAAAATATATCACAATTCCGAAGGTTTCTATAATGTCCCAAACTAATCCGAAAGGGCTTTCGATAACTGGCCCTCGACGAACCGTGTACGCAGATTTCATTAAATATTTACACTACTGAGCGAGATGGGCCGGGAAGGGACTGAATAATAATTATTGTGATTTATTGAACACAGAAGCTAAGCTAAGCTCGTCTAAGCCGGATGAGATCAGTGGATCTGACTTTAGAATTAAAGGATTTACTTTCGTATACAATACGGTTAACAAAGAATATTAAATGTTTTACAGTTCGCAATGAATTCATGGACGGAAGAATTTATACCTTCGACGCGATTGGGATGTCATAAAATGCAGAGATTTTAAGCAATGTATTGCGCTCAATATTTTATTGCGACAGGTGGGATTCACAGTTGATGAAGAATTTAAGTCAGCGTTCGTTGTTGACTTTTTTTTAATTTTATAGAGTAGCCATTTACTAAAATTATTAGCGGAATTGAAACCAACTGAATTATCTGAAGTACAGAGCGGAATTCGCTGGGTTTAATTGTAAACTCATTTTAGCTTGCAACTTAAACATAAAGAATTATTAAAATTTGAATCATCTATTTGAGTTTGATAGTGACCTTAAACCAGTGGTTCTAAAATGATCAGATCTAAAATGTGGTCCACGAAACATTTATTCATTTACTACAAAACCGAATTGAAAGGTATCCAAAAGCTAATTCATAACCCTTTTGGTATTAATGATGGAGAGGTAGCTAAAGAAGTCCAAAAACAGCACATTGAATTGCAAAATGATAGTAATTGCAAGGACGCGGTTAATTACGCGATTAACAGTTTATGATTATTGTACCTACCTTGTGGTCCCTTTGAGAACAAAGAAATGTCATAAGGGTCCCTGACCAAAAAAAGGTCGGAAACCAATGCCTTAAACGCTTTAACAACTATCATATTAATAACATAAACTAAAATACTTGCAGAACACTGATAAATTTGTTCTTACTTTAAATAAATTAATTAAATTTTAAAAATCCAAGTGTTGGAAGACAAGCAATAATTTCTGTTCTACATAATCAATAGTGTATAGTATAGTCTAGAAACAAGCCAAACGCGCGCCCAACGCATGTACACGGTTGACAGTTGTCACATGAAAACGGTTCGCTTTTACGACTCGTTCTTCAGTTCGATAGCTCGGCTGTGCAATGATTTACCGGCCTCTGTGTTTTCTCCCTTCTACAACAAGTGTCTGCTCAAATGTTCACTCCTTCCTCTCCTCAGAAAGATACTCCACACAGCATTTCAAAATGTGTAGATTGAAAAGTTCGGAATTTTTAAAAATCAATTTATTGTTTCCGAAAAAAATAGCGTAGAAATTTCGTCAATGTAAGGTATAAAGAAACTACTTGTACAATATAAAGTTCAGGCAATGACCAGTCGGTGAAACAACCCTTTGTAAAATGCAAAAATAGGTAAAAAAGAAAAATAAAAGTGACATTTACAAAGGAATTAATGTGCCTCCGTCGGAACACGCAAAAGAGAAATGCCCGCTCGTTAATTTAAATAACTCGTGGAAATGAAAGCACTTTCGCATCGGGTGCGCTCCGAAACAAATCGCAACTAAACCGAAGTTAGAACGGCAACTTCAAACAGTAATAAAGTCCGCTTATCTGGAATGGAAAAGTCACCTTAAATGCACCGAAAGAAGTACCGCCAGTCGCCAACCGCCATACAGACAAATAAAAGTAAGGGTTACAGAAAGTTTGCTCGCGGTCTCGCCATACATCCAGATAAGCGAGCATAACTGCAAACTGCAACCAACACCAGGACTGCTGCTAGCTGCTACACTGTGCCATGCAGCGAGCCCAGCTTAGCTCGGTGAATACAAAACAGCTTAAAAAGACAGCTGGAAAATAAAAGTTTTAATTGAAAATTCATTAGAAGCGTAGCCGTTGTTGGAAAACAGGACGCTTCACGAATGATAAAGCATTTGCGTTGTTGTCTGTAACTATTCGTGGAGCAGATGAATTGGCATTTAAACATTAAAATTTTAAAAATAATGTGGGGTAAATGGTTTGTTAAACATTAAGTAAATGGTTTGTTAAACATTATTGTAGGATAAGTAAGTTAGGTGGGCGTACTGTACAAGGCCCGCAGATACCTACTAATGATAACCCTGTACAAATCGCAAGTGCGCTCCACAGTTGAATTTGACAGCCACCTTTGGTTTGGAGCCCCAAAATGCATGAAAAAACCGTCAACTTCGCATAAAGTGGCGGTCCGTTTGATAAATAATCGCCCTGGTGTAAGACCAGCATTCAGAATTGAAAATTTGCTTAAATTGGCTTTAGCTGTACCAGATTTGTGACCAGATTTGAATAGCCAGGTGCCTCCCACTTTCCTCTTCCTCATCTTCTCTTCACCACTTATCTTCAGCCTCACAAAAAACACCCCTAATGGAAATGCCATAGTCTCACTGGCTTCATACGGTTGGGACCAGTTGTCCAAATTCCACCTTCGCCCAGCAATTAATCATTAGGTAATGCAAAACAATAAAAGAGATAATAAAAAATCAAGCTAGGTTAGGTTAGGTTATGGACTTTTTTTATCATCACTTTTAATGATTTTTCAAAGGGGTGTTGAAATGCCACTTTGTTGAGTTCTCATGGAACCGAATAAATCTACTTTTATACCATCACTTAACATTCACCAACATTATAAATTATGAGAAAACATATCGGTACTTCACACAGCAAGGCGTTCAATAAATGTTCACACAAAAGGTGTATTATATATTTTTCAGAGAATATATTGCTTGTTACACTTACGGACAAAGTCCTAGAAAAATATTATCAGCATTGTTTGCAGTGAGGATTGTGTGAAATAAAACAAATAATCTTTGTCTGTTTTCCACGTTGTAAGTAATTAGGAGGAAACACAACAAGCTCCGTTGGTTCCGCCAGCGAAACTACAAGGCTTATTTTATTCCGTGTGGGCACTGCAAGGAACGAGGCACGAGGTACTCCAGTAATAGCGGCATAAGACACAACATTACCCGGAATAAAAGCATTAAAACCTTGTTGAATCCTCTCTGGAGGGAAACAATAAGAAAACGCGCTTTGTTTCGGATCTTACATGCTTTTCTCGGTAAACAGAACTTTGGATAAGCAGATAATATCCAGTCCCTCGCGGAATTAATGACAAAATTGAAACTTAGCACACAAAGTAAGACAACATTCGTTTCACCAAATGAACATTTTATTTTTTATTTTACTACAATAATTCTCAACTGCCCAAATACTGCAAATAGAGCCTAGATAATAGGTACGCAGAAAAGTCGAGTTGAGCTAAGACAGTTTTATGTTAGAGCTTAGATGGATTTTGGAAACCTGAATTGTGCGCAGAAAGAGTAAGGTTTGGAAGTACCAGGTATAGTACACGCCAAACTTTAATACTGACCTGCCCCCCTAGCACGGTCGATCGATAAGGATTGTATCGATAAATTTCGGTAACATCATTCCCTAGGACAACTGCAAATCGCAAACGTATGAAACAGCAGTTGACGCCAAATATATTAAAAACACATAGTCATTGTGAACTGTTATTTATTCGTTGGCGAATTCGTCTTGCTAGGGAACGATGAGAAGTTGCCGAAAGTTATCGGTACAATCCTTATCGATCGACCGTGCTAGGGATTCTGACATTGTTACAGAAATAGGCAAAATTAAGGTCCGGGAAGCGGTATGCCTCCCCGCCCACGCATTTCTCTATCGCACATATGTTTTGCGCATCTTTCTCTTTCGCTTACGGTCATTGTAAATTCAGTAAAGTAACTGGTACCTGCACGAGAATGTATCGTATCAAGTTCAGGTCGGCATCCAAGTTTGGTGCGTACTATACCTGGCTATTCAAATCTAGCCCTTAAACTTTAAATTCTGAATGCTGATCTTTCGGGACATGAGTATGGAAATGAGTTGATATGAGTATGGAAAGAGTTATATATAAGTTATAACTTTTTTTTAAATATTTACGTAGATAATTCAAGATTTAACGAAGAATAAAACAATTAAGTTTGTTCAAATAAAGATAAAGTAATTATTACAGGATAACGGCAGACACTAAAAGCAACATTGATTCAATTAAGTTGGAAGCAAGCTCCCCACTCGCTTAGCAGTGAAAGCCATAAAGAAAGGTAATATTGGCCGTGCCAAACAACCAACTAAGGTAACCAAGTTGCGGTATTGTTTTGCTCTTGACTTAACAAGCCGGGAGCAAACTATCACTAATTATTAAAGCAATTAACGCTACACTGGACCGGTGCCGACCCAAACAACCAACTTTCAACTAATTCTATGCACGTGGTTAAAAGGGTTAAAGAATCAACCCGCTGACCAAACAGGGAGCAGATAAAATAAAATATTTTTTTATCAACACACATTTTTTTAAATCTTGACCGGGCAAGGTGTCAGTCGCTAGGCAACCTTACAAAAAGGCTTTATGGGCTTTATTACGCTTAAAATGGATGAAGATGTTTTTTATGAAGGTGTTCCACGACCACAACATAAAGAAGCAATCCAGAAAGCGGTTTACATATTAAATAACGTCATTTTAAAATAATTTAAAAGGCGTTGAATGGAAGTTAAAACTTAAATGGAAATCTACCGCAGTTTATTTTTTAGAAAACAGGATAATAATCAATAAAAAATTATATTTATTTATCTATACATATACATTACGCAATTCAACAGCGGATATTGACTAGCTACTAGCTACTATAATAAAATGAAATAAAATTCAAGTCGAACAAAGATTAAATTAAAATAAATCACTTTGTAAAATGCAACTTTTTTGATAAAAATTATCTACATGTTTCAAAACCAAAGATTTCTTCGTCGGGATTTTTATCAAAACCTTTGGTTTTTAAACACGTTGATAATTTTGATTAAACAACGAAAATAAGTGGTGTTTCACAAAATGATTTGTTTTCATTTAATTAAAATGACGCCACAAAGTGATTATGCAAAGATGATATTGAAGAAGTAACGAATAAGGATTATTTCAATAATCACTATGCCAGACGTGTTAGATGTTTAATTGATTATAATGGTGTGGCAATAGTGTTTAGCTAAAACTTTGATGTGATCATTTATCATTAATAAATCTGTAAGTGCTCGAATAAATTATGCTGTAGTACGGGACGGTACATACATAAATTTCGTGATTAATAGGTAATCAAGGAGTATAATTTATCACATTGTATTAGCACCTCGATACTTGATACAATCGAAACACCTGGATTGCCGAGATGCCCTTGATAACGAACCAGTATAAATATGTAGGGTGTGAAACTTTCAAGAAGGGTGTGTATGAAGGCAATAATATATAGACTCGCCATTGTCTCACAAACTCAAGATAGAATGCGGCAAGTAGAAAATACTCTTGTGTTTAAGTAAATTATTAAAGTAAAAGTTGTTCTTCTTTGATAAAAATAGACATTTAAAGAATGTTAAAGATAGATATTCAAAGTATGTCTATGAACGACATAGATATAGGACCGGGTGGCGTTTTCATATTGCGCCGAATACTACATTCTACAACAAAGGTGTGATTTGGATGCCAAGATACGCTTACTCGCTTACGACGACCTACTGTCACAGGTTATCCTTCTTATACTTAAATGTTTGCTATAAACACTTTCTCCAATGACGCTAAAAATCTAAAAATTATTAATTAATACAATAATGTTGGTACCTACTTTTGTATAGCTTGATATGATTGTGAAAAATAAAAGTTTATTGAACTTGAATAATTCTACGCATTACGCAGGAATAACATTTCAAATCACGCACCGACGACAATCGAAATTAGTATGTTTCATCACATTGTAATGCATGAAACCTAAACATGGTTCGTAACAACAATCAAAAAGTAATTCACAGCAATCCTTCGAGATTTTAATAAATATATCGTTCAATTTATACAAGTCAGCTATTCCCGATCAAAGGCAAATTTCATAGAAAATCGTACGGAGCCGACTCAACTGGCGATATAATTTGCCCCATATGGCCGGGCCGACTGTAGCGACGTTTGGCCCGCGGTGCTCCGTAAGTGATCGGCCCATTCGATGGACTTTTCAATATTTCCATTTATCGCGCTGAAATGGACGCCCGCCCTACTTCGGCGAGCATTTCACGGCGGGCCATTTTGTGCTGTGGAAATATTTGGCTTTTCACGAATGGCACCGCGGGCGCAGCGGGAAATATACATCGCTTTATACTATGAATGGTGTTGATATTGCAGTCATTATTTAAACGTATCTCTTTTACATTATTATAAAATGGGTAAAATATTGAGTTTTACCTACTTCTTCTGATGCCCCTTTCCTATTGGAGATTAGCTATTATCAATGTTTGGTTCACACGCTGTAGAAGTAAAACCTTCAGAAAACTTAAGTAGAAATGGGGAGGCTACGAAGCACCGCACAAAGAGGAGACTGATTATTCTATTACTTTTTTTCGCAGGCTAAATCCCATAGATGTATGAGTTTGTCTCCTTTTAGTTTCGCTTTTTTGTTTTATCGAGTTTAAAATCACAACGGTGCAAAAGAAATTTTCACTTCAATTATATATCTTTATTCATTGTATAATGTTTTTTTATAAGTTATTATTTGACTTTGTATTTCTTGGGCATTAACTACGTAACAATTTCTAGACATTTTGGTTTTAAGCGTTTTATTTCACATGTAGGTACATTTGCAACAATTAAATTAAATTAAATAAAAATTAAGCTGCAGATAAATAAAAATTAAGTAATGAATGCACATGTAAAATAAAACATAAACAAAAAATTATATGTCTTCCTCATATTAATAAATAAGATAGAAAACGAAATAAAATGTGTAAGTACGTAGTTAATTGTTTTTTATAGAATAATTCGAACACGCAATTTACACAGGTAGCACATTATTTCAGTAAAATAAATGTAAGGGTGGGATATTCTAATATGGAGAAGCATAAAAAGCCACGAGTTCAGCGGTAGTTAACGTGTAATTCAGAAAACAAACATAATAAAAACTCGTATTCTAAGAAGAGTTTGAAACTCTCGAAAGGAAAACCGATAATTCTACCTTGCTTTGAATAGCTCTCAGAACTACGAAGGAGTCCCTTAAACCCACACATTCGCAGAATCACCAACACGAATAGCTCTCCGTAATAGCTCTGCTTCCACCTATGGAGTCTCATTTTTGACTACAGATTTGCAGAAATAGAATTGAACGAAGCAAAGGACGAAAGAGAACATTCTCACGTGATTTCTATTGCAGTGGGGAGCAAATAACGTCTTCAGCCCTCCTCGCTCAGTGAACCGCTTTAGATTAATATGAACATCGAGAAGCAATGTATCCTTTACTTGTGTGGCTTCGATCGCGGGCAATTCTGTGTGAATCGAAGGCAAATAATGGGGCGGGGAACATTTCGTACTGGTAGGTACTTAGCGAGCGCAAGAGCACCACTGTAAAACGTTCAAGGGTGAAAGTAACAAGCTAACAACGCGAATCTAATCGGTTGTAGATTCAATACTCTGTGCACTTTGCAAGCTCGACTTCTTTTGACAATAAAAACGTGGGTACAATTGCACAAAGTTATATACAAATGTTCACAAATGGTAATGTTCGAAAGCCGTTACAAGAAAATGTCGGTGGAAAAATAATTATCAAAAGGGTTTCAACTTCAACGGGAAGACGTTTCTTTTCCTTAAAGGGAGGGGAATTGGCCTCAAGTATCCTATCACATTTATCTCTTCCCACGAGGCGGGGATTGGGGGAAACTTTGGGGTGAGACACGTGCTAGTATTACATAGCTACTAATGAACTTACGTGTTTAAATGCAGACCAAAATTGATGATAAGAAAGCAGCTTAGATCTGAATTTCCTTTAAATAATAATTATGTGGTTTCCCATAGCAATCATAAAAAGGAAAATACACGTTATAAAGCGACATCAAAAGAATCAACACGGAAATTGGCGGGATGTTGAGCGTCACTTCACACAAACATCGGATTGAAGTGAGTGTGTGAAGCGTGTAGATCCATAAAGCAAACAGCGTCCGCGAGTTCACACAGAGCGTCAACATTGTCTAAACACTACTTCCTACTCAGCGTCAATCCGATAAAAGCATAACAGTTTCCAGTCGCGCGGCATTTCATCGCGGCGACATTGTTCACAGGGGGCGAATTCGATTTAGCACAGATCCGAGACGAATGTTCAATCACGAAGTGATATCAATTTTATCTATGATGTTTGAGTCATTTAGTTGAGTAGGGGGCTAAGGGGTTAGAGTGGTTGAGTAGTTGTACCTAACTACCCTTCAGACGATCATTCCATTTCACCCATACTCAATGCTCGTTGAAATTTTTATGAGAAGTTCGAGCATGGGATTCACCGGCTGAGAGTTAAGTAGTTTTACCTAACCTTGAAGAAACAAGAGAAGCAGGCGTAATTTTTTATAATTCTTCTTAATAATACTATTTAATCACAGTGTAGCTACGTATAAAATTCGTTATCTAAACGTAAATACTTTGAAACAAACAGTAGTAGTTCTTGGATTATATTATAAAAAGCCTTTTAAATTCTGACTTTAGACTGAGATGAAAAGTAGGAATATCATAGGTCTAGGTCTAGGTATCTTAAACTTGTTCAATAACTGAATATTTTGACAGTTTTAACATTGTGACAACTGCAAATATATGCAACGGTTATGGTAACGCGAATCTCGGTACCTAAAAGGTATAGAGAGGTATTTATATCCACCGAGAAATTGAGCAGACGAAGATTTATTTATCTATGATTATTAATAATTTTGTAAATTACACTCCGAATCAAGTTTAAAGTAACAGGCATGAATATAAAGAGAAGTGCGCGGTTCGGCAGTCGCACCCTAAGTGCGGAGACAGACGGATGATCAGAACGCGCCGCCCAAGTGACTCGTCACAAAGGACGGATAATTTCGAGCTCGTCGCGCGACGATAATAATTACGCCGTGAAGCCTGATATAGTCCTGCCACCGAAAGCAGCGCTGTAATTTTTCTTTCTATTACAAGTTTCGTTTAAGAGGTTACAACGAATCAAAAAGCGCCTTTAGCAGCAGTATCGTGAAAGCTCAATGTGGATTTGCTCAGAGGTGTGAAGGATAAGCTAGACGGACGTCTTATTACACAATCGCGACTAACGAATGCGAAGAAAGTGGGAAGAAATAATAGTTATCGACCAAATGATTCATTTCGCTTGTTTATATGGAAAAACTATCTCTTAGAAGAAATCGCTTGAATATATTCGATTTATTTGTGGTTAATTGACAACTCAACACATGTGTATTTCGAAACGTAACCACAAAAATTTACAAGACAGATTAAATACCAAATATTCGAGTAAAAACAGAACTTTGCTACGCTCAGTCAACTGCTTACACATATATGATAAAATATTAATTATTTTATCGTAATTTAATTTTTTAGGCTCCGTTCCCGGCCCCAAAAAGAAGAAGACGGAGAGATATGAAATTACGAATGTTAGAAGAGCGCGCTAAAATTTACAAAGATAAAATCGATGCAAAAATCATGAAAATCTTTAATAAAACACTACTCGTTTAAAATAGAGCAAAAATCTCGCGATAATTGTCTTAAACAGCATTTAAAGAAACGCTGTGATTTTTTTCATACATATAACTTGTAAAATAACTGAAACAAACGTTATTATTTTTAATTAGTAAACTAATGTTTAAGACAAGATTTTTATGCATAGCACAAAGTGCCACAAAGGGTAACAATTATTATAAGCAATAATTATTAGCCTGAAACACTCATCAACATTGAAAAAATCTCATTGGTTGTTTTCAGGTGAAAAATGTAATAAGCAGTAATTGTTGAATGAAACACTAGTACATATTGAATAGCCGACGTAGCTCAATTGGTAGAGCAGTTGACCGGATATCAGAAGGACGCGGGTTCAAGTCCCGTCGGCGGCATTTATCTTTTCTCGGGAGATTTTTTCAATGTTGATGAGTGTTTCAGGCTAATAATTATTGCTTATAATAATTGAAACAAACGTGTTTATAATAATTTTTGGAGCATACTTTGCGATTTTTTTCTATCGAGGTAATTTTATATAATTTGCGTTTGGGCGCGACTAATGTCTAGATATTATCTTCAAGAATAACATATATTTTTTTAAGAGCTTAAAAACTTCAAATATTTAAGGGAGGTTTACAAGAAATCGGTGGATATTCGAATACCGGCCTCTTAAAAATACAATTTTATAGCATTGCTTGTTGTGTGGCAGTTAGAATTCAATATTAAACCCATTATACACGTTTTATTACTCATAAACTGCTGCTAACTGTTAGCTAGGCATGTTCTTTTTAAATTGAACATAGTATGTAATTATTGTATTTCAAGTTTGTATAAAGCTCAGGGTAGAATAAATTACGTATATCATTGATTCTATTCATTTAGTTATTTATTACACACTCTAATGGGCTTTTACATTCCATTTTACAAGTTGTTTTTATCAATGTTATTGAATAACATATAGTACAAACTGTTTTGTCTTGAATTCTGTTTTGAATCCATAAAAGTTTACTTCCATAAATTGATAAAAAAGTTAATATTAATATTTATTATGAATGACAAACATGAAGATGAAAGATAGTGATCGTCGATAGTCTGATGATTATTAATCGATTCTCGAGTTAATAATTCCTAAATTAAATTAATTACAAGCTTAAAACAATATATTTTTTTATTTTATAAACTCATTAGCGGTGAAAAAAACTTGTCTTCAACCATGTCACATAAATCGAATAAAGGTGGCGCGTCTAGAGAGCCGCAACCGTCCGTACGTGTCCGACAGATGCTCCAGATTCGGCAGATAAGACGTCCGGACGAAAGGGTGAAAATAAAGAGCGGTCCCGCTGCACCGCTCGCAGGTGATCTCCTCCCGGGCCCGGCGCACGTCCGAGACACGTGTTATGATACCGGGATGGCACACCTGGCGAGGTGGCATGAGAGAGGCTTAAGGAGCACAGGTGTTTTGAAGTCACACCACTGCAGGCGTCGAATAAGTGCGATTGCAATTGAAACTTGAGCGGATAAAGGGAGTGTGATAGCGGTTTAATGATGATGTAGATGTTTATGTAATTTGTCTACTCATTTATACCTGACGAGAAATTTGGCTGTTAACTATGGTAAATATTTAATATTATAACAGTAGCTCTACAGAGTATTAAATGTGTTACAAATAAATCAAACTAGCAAAAGCTCTGAATGGTTAGCCAGCGTCATGAAACATGCACAGCCCTTTCTGTTTAAAATTTGAATATTAATGCAGTAATTTTTTTTCAGCTCGTGTGAGCTACATGGGGATTAAAAAATATGGATAGAATTATAGAAAAATAAGACAAGATGTCAAATTTATAGTTAGGCAGAGAGGGCGGACCGCCAAACAACTACTTGCTTCATTCGCTTTCGTGTATCGCCTCATACATGCTCTTCTATTATTCTGACTCTTGACATGGGCTGACTCTGGTATCTGATTCAGTTGATCGTGCCGTGTCTTCTTCGGCGTCCCCAACTTTTTTCACCATTCAGTCATATATTATTCTCCTTGCATTCCTTTCTTCGTTTATTCGCTCTACATTCCCAAACCATTTGAGGGTTCCTTTCTTAATCGTACTCATTACGCTTACATCAGCCTTGCATTATATGCGGATCTCAACATTTCTCATACGATCATACGTGGTTTTACCAGACGTACACCTCAGGGATCTCATTTCTACAGCATTCAGTCTACTTTCGTCCTTCCTTTGCCAGTGTCATGTCTCACTGCCATCGTAGGTACCAGCACTCCATTGTGGACTGCTAGCTTCGCTTCTTTAACAGTTTTCTGTTAGCGCCAACGGCATTCAAGGCAAGTTAGGCAAGATGTCAAATTAATTGTTCGATATGAAGTAAATGTAAATTTTGGAAGAAGTTGGTTTAGTATTAAACGTTTATTTTTATCTAACACCTTTTAACGGGAAGAAAAAATGACATTTATCGACAAATTATTCGAGGACACAATTTGAAATATCCACCAAAAAATGGGCAAAAGCATTCAGCGCTATAGCGGCGTATCACGGATTAGGGAAGATTCTTCGCACTAAACCGAGCATATTTATGCAAAGCAAACACGGTCGCGTTATAAATTACGGCTCGTTCGCAATAATGCCGCAGATTTGTTAAGTCTCCTCGGCGATACCGTAAAGTTCCCCTGATCGACTTTCTGCGTCCCTCTCCCGCCACCCTGCGAAGCCTTAATCTGGGCTCTTCCTTCTCCCTCCCGCCCGAAAGGATTGTTGTCGAAGAATATCGGAGCGCGCGGTTACGAGGCGCCATCAAACGTGTAGATATTCATTCCGATTACGGAAATAAGCGTATGTAAAATTCTATAAAGGTTCTGCGAACATATTTTCAGGCTATTGTCAGCGTCGAACACAAGCAAATATATACAGTGAGTTATCGTATGTTAAACTGAATTATAATAAAACGATGGGTGACCTTAGGTGTCGTTAAGTTAAATATTAACCCTTAGCAAGGGTGTTTTTGTAAAGTTGGTACCTATTACTGGAAAACTTTTAAAAATTTATTTATTAATTTTATTTTAATAATTTGAACATTGTAGTTTAAAAATTACTAATTATTTATAATATTACATATTGCACAATATATTTTTTCCAGTTTGATGTAGCTCCTACAATTCATCTTGAACCTTCCAATTGGTGCGGACTTTAAAGCTTCTGGTAGCGTGTTATAAAACTTTATTCCTTTGTACAGTAAAGTATTCTGCGTATTCGCTTTGTCCCTTTTTTTGTAGCCAGATTTCCTTGCTAGTCTCCTTGTGTAATGTCTGTGATTGTCCTTATTGTATATAATTTTATTTGATAAGTACATTGGTAACAGGTTGTTTACCATTTTATGGATAAATATCATCGTGTTCAAGGCCAGCATCTGTTTCACGGTTAGCCAATTTAGTTCCTTTAACATTTTATTCACTTTGGAAAATCTATTTCGCCGAAGCATTATTCTCATTGCCCTATTTGGAGAATTTAAAACTTATTTTGCTCTAGTTTGTTACACAGGAAAATAATAAGTTGAAGGACAAAAATTTAAATGTAAAATACGTATATTCAAAATTTCCAAGTTATAAGCCACTGAGTTTCCAACTCTTATCGCGCAATTTAAAAGGTTATTTGTTTTTGAAGTGAGTTTTTATAGACAATTTAGTTGTTTTAACATTTTATTTACTTTTGAAAATCAATTTCGCCGAAGTATTATTCTCATTGTCCTATTTGGAGAATTTGAAACTTATTTTGTTCTCGTTCGTTACACAGGAAAATAATAATACGTTGAAGGACAACAATTTAAATGTAAAATACGTATGTATATTCAAAATTTCCAAGTTATAAGCCAATGAGTTTCCAACTCTTATCGCGCAATATAAAAGTTTATTTGTTTTTGATGTGAGTTTTTTTGGTATTATTAACTTTAAATTCTCGTGGTAAAGAAGGTTGTTAAATAAAAAAAAAGTATCTTGTAACGCAACAGTATTCTGATAACAACAGCGCCAACTAAAGTCTTGGTTTATTTACACAACCAAAATGTAGTAACATAAATAAAAAGCGGCTCTTATTGGTTCCACCATCGCGCACAGCCCGAAATAGGGTCGTAAACGTTTAACATGTTTCACGTTCGCCAGTGAGATACATTATTATATAAAGCGCAGAATCTAAATATTATCTGGCATCTTAACCATCTCAAAGTGAGCATAAAGGAGTGGGGGGGAGGGGAGACAGGCAGAAAGTAAAACGATCCCAGCATTCAGCAATATTACCCTCCGATGTTCCGATGCGAATGAGCTCCAGTAAACATGGAACGAAATAATATTATTGCTCCAATCATAAACATTTCATCTCTCTCTTCCAACAATCCATCGATACGACGCCGAAGCGACGCTACTGTGTATGTACAGACGAGCCTTTGAGCACGTAATATCGTTACAGCGAGGGGAGAAATAACACGGAAAGAAATATTATTTTCAATCCTCTCTTCTTCATAAATTCGCAGTCTTTTACTGGAGATTTATTCGCGACTGAAAGAGTTCCCCTCCCTGTCTGGCTCGCGGTAACCGTATGGAGCCGTCCCGCTCGCGGCGTAATACTTCAGACTCGGCTCTCTTTTTGTGAAAGCATCATTTTGTGTTTACAGAGTTCTTTATGTCGGAGCTACTTTATACGGCAAGTTGAGAGCCCGAGAAAGGAGTTGCTAATACGTACAATAAACAGGAGTTATTACCGATTCATCGGAGTGTAACGTCGCGCGTCGGCTGTTCGGGTGGAATTAATTAAAATATGAGATGTCATTCTGAGCTATTTGTCGCGAGAGATGAACAAGGCTGATAATGAAGAGGCGAGGCAGAGTGCTTTCTGTATCCAGATTATTTTCCTGGAAGCTGGAAGTGGAAAACACTGGAAATATTTTATTAATATCGCCTTATTGCCGGTGTCCTTAAGTTAATCTTTACATAGTATTAAATGAAGTCGCTCCCGCTGTCTGTGCGCTTAGATCTTTTAAACTACGCAACGGATTTTCATGAGGTTTTCACCAATAGATAGAGCGATTCATGAGGAAGGTTTTTAGTTATATAATTTGTCAAGGTTTGTGTAAATTGGTTGAAATAGAACTGGCAAACGGGCAGCGGGAAGCGGGCTAGCAAGCGGGCGGTGTGCACTTGATTTAACAGATGGCATTAATGGCGTGGCGTTGTGTTTCGTTAGCCACAGCAACGTGTATCCGGGTCTGCTAGTAATTCATAAAAAAATAAAGCTACATAAGTTAGCCAATCCTAAAATATTATTAATATTCTACGTTTCTTTATTTTTATTTTTAACTTAATGAGTAAAACCTCAAATTGTATTATTTAATTAATGAAGACAATATTAGCGAAATGCAATCAAAAATCTGAAAAAAATACGGTCACATCTAGGACTCGAACCCAGTACCTATGTCTTGCCGGGGCAGTGCTCTACCAACTGAGCTGTGTTCTATATCCGATTCGGTCATATTGAACTACATCTTTCTTCGACTAAGAACTACCAATATATTCTTAACGTATTTTTATTGGCTCCTATCTTTATGTAGATTGCAAGATTCAACCCGAACTAAATGCTATCTACATAGATAGTGTCATGGATAAATTTATCCATTTTTTATTTAATATGTGACATCTTAGAAATGTTTCATTTATATGCTTGTAATTGATCATACGAAGTCTCCATGAATATCAACAGAAATTTTACATAATGTAATAAAAATTTCGATAATATAAAAAAAAAACACTTACAATTACAGGAACATCACAGATCTTCTGGCGCTTATCGATAGAATGAAGGCTTACCTGCGAATCAAAAGAAAACAAAAAGCATTAAAAATGATGGACGAACTACCGAATTCAATAGGAAAAGCGATTCGGTTAATAAACGCTTCCTTTTCAAGGGTCTGAAAATGGAATGAATATATCCGGGCGAGTGGGGCGCCCTTCCGGTAGCAAACACGGCCGGAGATTGATCACCTGAGAGGGAGAGGGAGAGGGAAGGGTTGGGTTTGGGAATTAACAAGAAAGGGGAAATAAAAGCCGGAGGAATCGACCAACGAGTAAAAGCCTCTTTGTAAACTTTCAGAAAATTATGCTATCCAAACAACGCGTGTAAGTGAGTATTTGTGATGGTTAGATTCATAATTCGTTTAATTCGCTTCATGATATTACAAATCATTCGGTCTACAGAAATAATAATAATATAATCATTGATAAATTGTAGTGCGTTATTAAATTCATTTGAATGCTTGTCTTATTTTCTTAGTATCATCGTGATAAAGATAAACAATAAAGAATCCCGAACACAATCGGGGTTTTCTCCGAGAAAGCACAGAAGCTCCAGAGGTAACGTAAAAACAAAAACTGATTTAATGCTGTTTTGCTTTTAAACAATTTCCAAGTTTTCAATGTAATGCATGAAAGGATGCGAGTGCAAACGAGACAGAATGCTTGCAGTGCTTAAATAAAGGAATGAACCAGTAATCAGTCGCTATTGACGGCTACCATGGTCTAGGCGTCTAGGGGTAAGGCTCTTGATTCACACTCACTAACGATCGAATTCAGGCGTGTGCAAATAATTTTTATTTTATTAATTTGTGTTATTTCACAATCAATTTATTTAAAAATAATACATAGCATATTTGAGGCATGTTTCAGAGAGGAAGATACTCTCAGTATCATCCTGGTGTAAGACCACCGTTCAGAATTGAAGCATTGCTTGAAATGGCTTTAGCCGTGTTCGGTAACCAAATCTGAATAGCCAGATGCTTTCCCCACCTTCCCCTTACCCATTCCTTCTCATCCTTCCCACATTCAGCCTCACAACATACCTCAATTGGGGATGCCATAGTTACATAGTAGATAGTCTCACTGGTTCCAGACGGGAGCAGCTGTGAGCTATTCACGTAAAAAAGTCCTCTATGGCTATTTAGCAGTTCCCAAATAAACACCTGTACCAAAATATCCACACCCTATAATTTATAATATGTTACACTGGCGCGCCAAAAGCTTAGTCATAAAGGATGTTTAAAAAGTCATAAAATATAAAACTTTGATTATAACAAGAAAATGAATATCTTTCGCAACAATCCATTTTTCCCATTTCACATTATTCATGCACACAAAAACGCGTTAAATATGCTCCCGAGATGAAATGCCTCGAGGAAAGCTATTATATATAGTAGACGTGAAATTCATCGTGCGGGGAGATTGATCGATCGGCCGTGGGAGGAGGGGGGGAGGAGGGGGGGGGTAAGGTGTGATTTGTACGCCACCTTCACACTTTCACACCTCTCACACACACACACACAGACCCGACTCCAGGTGTCAGAGATCATCCGCATTTTCAGATTAATAACATTACAGAGGAAGCGAGAACGAATTATTATCGTTTAAAGACTCTAATGAAATAATTTTGCGGTCGGTGTTGATTTGAATTTGGATCGTAATACATTGCTCCGTTTTAATCGAGATTTAAACCCATTTGAACGCGAGTAGAGCGCTGAGTGGAAAGGCAGCCTACTGAAAGGTTAAACACGAAGAATTATTTAGCATCTCTACGTATTATAAACTAGGTTTACCCGCGGCTTCGCTCGCATGGTATTAGTGGGAAATTACTGGCATAATTATTGGCATAATTGTTATTATTCTTGCTATTTTGCTAATAAAAAATAATTATTGTTTAATAGAAAATTTCAAAATTTGAGAATGACATTTCGCAAATAAAAATTCTATTTTAGAAAATATTTAAATTATAGAAATTTATTTTAAGTACCTACTCCCCTCATTTATTCTGATGATTTCGCCTCAAGTAGGAATTAGTATTTTATTCATATTTGAATCCAGAGTAACCTAAAGAATTAACAAAATGACAGCCCAAGTCAAATAATTACATAGCAAAGTTATGCTTTTCGTCCGGACCATAAACATTTTTAGAGATAGGTAGATATTAACTATGACGCCAACAAAGCACTATTTTTAGGGTGAATTACCTAATTAAAAAAAACCATTGTTTCCAAGGTAACAATTTGTTTGACGTTTGCAATAACTCGATTTTGTTAGGGACAGAAAACGTATGAAAAATAATTGCATAACGCTACAGCTTACTCATAACGCCAGAGATTACCAATATATATAGCCTATGTTACTCGCAAATAATGTAGCTTTCGATTAGTGAAAGAATTTTTAAATTCTATTCGGTGTTTATTGCTTGGAAGAATAACACTCATCCATACAAACTTTCGCCTTTATAATATCTATAAGATAAAAGATTAAAGTCCTCCGCCGCGTCCGTCTATTCGCGATAAACTCAAAAACAAATGAACGGATTTTCATGCGGTTTTCACCAACAGATAGAGTGATTCGCGAGGAAGGTTTAGGTATACAAGGTTTTGTGTAAATTGGTCGAAATATATAACTAAAGGAGAATCTCTGTATGTGGTGGAATGCAAACATTAAAAAGTTTTAAAAATGGCTCACCTTAAGTTTTTTATAACAAATAATTTCTACTAACACTGATAATGAAGGAAAATAAAAACGCAAATAATTTAAAACGCAACAACTCACTTTTTTAATGTTTCCTGTGTTTCATAATGTTTTTTCAAATTGCATTCGGATACTTTGTTAATGATGTACATTTTAATTATTTTGTGGTACATGGACAAGAGTAGCCAATGATAGAAAGAAATGGCAACAGTTGGAGGAGGCCTTTGTCAACTAGGACATGCAGATAGGGAGTCGATGCATGATAAAAATGTTACAAATATTATAAATAATGATTTATTGTCTGAATAAAAGCTATTATTATTATTATTATATTATTATAACTTTTATATTTAAATATAAAGCGTGGTGTCTTCTGTTCCTAACACCGTTTAGATCATATTTCTAACAATGGTAGTAAGGGAGACAACGATTTCCATGAGACCTATATGAGTTGTTGCGAAAAGCGAACAAACGAACAACTTAGCCTTAGGGGCTAAAGGAAGAACCATTCGCCCAAAAATCAATGAAAAATTACATTTAGTTTATGCCATTGAGTTAATCAATCAGGAGGTATAATAAACGCGGTAATCCCTCGTGGGATTGCCCTCTTGTGGGTGCCGTATGCAATGTATGCATCCTCAAGCCATCAGCCATTTCAAACGCCGAGGGGGACGACTATTTAATTATACCACCCTACCCATATTATTAGTACTAACATACATAAAAACACTGTATGAATCTTTGATATGATTCAGTTGTGTACATATCATGCGCGAAGAAGAACCAAATTAAATTAATGGAAATGAAAAGATAGGTGTAGGAAATTTCAAGGAATTGTAATATGAGAAACTGAGAAGTATACCGCAAGAAACTGAAATCGCAGAGACTGATGGGCAAATCAGCGATTCGAGCTTCGCAGAAGTCGGGATGGCTGTTGGCTGCTACCGTTGCTAGTAACACAAAACGTCTGATAATCACGTCATTTGAAGCTGGAGCTGGCTGCGCCGTGTTCAGGGCGGGAGTTAATAATTAGTTGGCGCTCTATGGAGTACCTACTCATGGTAGTGAGAGCGGTACAAATCCAGACACCGCGAGAGCGAGAGACTAGCACTTTGACGTCTTTGCTAACCGCCCGCCCCGCCAAACTTATCGTCTTATGAAATTACCACACGGCTAATTCCAAAAGTTCTCGCTCGAGAGCTCCGTCTACTGAGCCGGTATTCAATTTTACAAATCCTCTTCACCGCGGCAACAAAACTAATCCCGTAAGAGCGAACAGAGGAGGGCGGCGCAGACATGGATGAGAATTACCTCACCGATTTCCATTAAACAAAACACTTTCATTATGTACTGGAAAAAGCATACTCCAGGAATCCACCCGTACGGTCTGTTGGGACTCGATTCTCCAGTCGGGGCCGCTCGCAATCGCCGCCGAAAGTGCGTATATTAGTCGAGTTTATTATTCTTCGTCGAAGGTACATACTTCAAAAGTCATTCCACTCGAACAACAAGTGGGTCGAACCAGCCGACACCGAGTTGTCTTCACCATAACTGTCACAATCTAATATTATTATATCCGTACTTTTTAAAATATATGAATAAAGCACAAGAGCATCATAACTGCTCCTGTCTGAAGCTAGAGAGACTATGGCATCCCTAATTGGGGTATGTTGTGAAGCTGAAGGTAGTGGGGATGGGAAGGAGATAGGGAAGAGGAAGGTGGGGAAGTATCTGGCTATTCAGATCTGGTCACCAAACACGACTAATGCCATTTCGAGCGACGTTTCAATTCTGAATGCTGGTCTTACACCCGGGCGATACTGAGAGTATCTTCCACTCTGGAACGTGCCGCAAATATACTATATATTATTTTAAATGAATAAATTGTGAAATAAAAAAAAAATATTTGCCACACCGGGATTCGATCCCGCGACCTTCGGTGTGCGAGTCAAGAGCCTTACCGCTGGAATACGCCCGTCGTCGAGCCTAACCTAAGACCGTTCCCCGTAATTGATTGACAAGCATCGTTTTCACATGAAAATTAACTTCATAATTAACCTGTTGTACTTTCGTTTTGCATGTGTTAGCAGCATTAAATTTCTTTTCCGCGTCGGTTACCAGCTGTTTTTGGTTTTGGGTAATATACCCGTCAGCCATTCCGAAGAAACTGCGGTCGTAATTTCAAATTCACTTATAATTAATTTAAAAAATATCAGAAACATAGGGCTGCTAATATAATCATCTCTTCAACCCTTCGACATTGAAGAATATATAAAAACGAAACATTCGAGAAAGTTCGTCGAGACAACGAGTAATTTTTCATTTGTAGATGACGCGTAAACAAGAAACTCTTGATCGTTATTGGAGAATCGCAGCCCTGATCCGCACACTCGAATCTCGGCACAGTGTGAATAGGGAATGAGGAAGTAATAAACACTTCGTCTAATAGCCCACACGAAAACAAATATCACTTTTACGTTCTGGGGCGCAGTCAGTGTGGTAAATAAGTTACGTCCAACTGTAATAATATATTGACCGAAATGCGGGAGCTTTATACCGCTGGAATTAAAGCAAACGAGGGCCGTACACGAGCATCCCGTGCTGCAGTGTTTGTTGCGCGAGGTTTATCTGCGAGGTAACACATGTTGTTGTGCGGCGATAATATATTGCATTCAAATGCAAAGTTTCTTACGATGTTAGTGAACCGGCTGAATAGTGCACTCGGGGGAATGGCACAACTTGGACAAAGAACCATCAGATCCGAGAAAGTTGCAGTGGCTTGTATAGTTTGATGCGCCTACAAGGAGTATAGGAGTTTTGCCAACTTTTTAGCAGTTGGCTGCCGGGGGATAAACATAAAAACTAACCCTTTCGGAACCTAGAGACATTTTTGTAAAACTCATAGAAATCCAAGTAAAAATCAGAGTGTGCTACTCACACGCTGTGTAAGTGAAACCTTCAGAAAACCAAAATAGACAAGAGTGGGGAGACTACGAAGCACTTTTTTTAATCAATGTGAAGGATGATTTTTTCAATATTTTTGTCGTCGAATTCCAATGCACCCTTTCCCATACATTTGGTCACCTTATTAGTATTTGTGTTTTATTCTTGGGAGTCGCTTTCTTTTGTGTTTTCTTTGCCTGTTCAATTTGAAAATGTTTTAAGATTGTATATTTATTTTACAAAAATAAAATTTCTTATTTATTTTGGGATTTCGGAAGATTCGATCCTTGGTCCGCTGAATGTCTTGCAGCTGAGGTTCGTCGGGCGCTTTATCCAACTAGACTAAATGAGAGTTGCGTGGGACCGTGGATATATCGTATTATGTTGGAACCGAGTACCCGTCAAATAAATAAATATTTTATTGCTATCTCAATCTCCCGCAGGCTAAATCCTATAGATGTATGTGTTTGTCTCTTTAGTTTCGCTCGCTTCCGTTTCATCGAGATTCAAATCACGACGGTGCTGCAGACGTTTTCAGTTCAATAATGATGGCAAAATTCGAAACTACCAACAAAATATGGTGGATACTGAACTAAAACGGAAATGCAAGATTTTCTCTATGATCGAAAGTAAACATTGACACAAATAGCACATCAATTGAAATTTATCGAAACCACACGGTCTAAAAGTGGAAAATGTGTTGATTTTTCATAAATCTTCTTTATTCTTAAAAATAACTCTTGAACATAGTTACACTTTTAATTTTTAGAAATTTAATTAAATTTAAATTTGATATGTTAATATCGAGTTCTGCAAGTATTTAAGAAAGTATTTTAGTTACAGCTGTTTCGACTTGTAAGGTCATTTTCAAACAGACAGTTTGAAAATGACCTTACAAGTCGAAACAGCTGTAACTAAAATACTTTCTTAAATACTTGCAGAACTCGATATTAACATATCAAATTTAAATTTAATTAAATTTCTAAAAATTAAAATGGAGTTCTACGAATTAAACACAAAAACAATTAATAGTTACACTTGCATATTTGAGAGAAAACACAAATAATAATATCATTCCGAGAAACAGATCTACTTTTTGAATGCAAACAAATATAAATTCAGACGAACAAACGGATGACACAAAGGAGTGCTTCACGTCGAGTGGGAGGATATACTTAAACTCCAAATCCCGGTAGAAAATCTACAACGCTCGGAGGGCACTTCTAGAAAAGAGAATAAAAATTTTCTTCCTCGTTTGAAAGGAAAAGAGAAGAGAGAGATTTTTTTACAAAGAACCCGTAAAGAACGTGGATAGTAATCGAAAGACACGCGGCAATAGTAAAAAAGGGAATAGTTTCTAGTCTAGTACGTGCATACGCCAAGAGTTTAAGACCGTCTATAGATCCGAGCCAATGCAAAACGAATAGGAAAAGTGTATGCGAGTCAGCGGGAGTCGCGATAATAATAATTCTACTTGAGAAATATATTATGACGGATGCAAGATAAATAGTTTCAAAGGCGTCGTAAATTGGGTTCAGTCAGCCATGTCGGACTTAATAATGATTTTAAATCTAGATAGGATTGACATCAAGGGAAGGCAACAATCAGCTAAAAAAAGACATTCAAATGGAATATTAAAAACAAGTAAAACATTATATCTCCCGAGATTTATCCCGTCAGGCTAATTTGTAGTAACAACTCACATAGGTCTCATGGAAATCGTTGTCTCTTCCTTACTATCATAGTGAGAAATATGATCTAAACGGTGTTAGAAAGAGAAAACACGTAAGCTTCACGTGCTATGTATTAAAATCTAAAAATTAACCACAAAATAAGTAAAATGCACCTCTTAATGAAACCAAAGTTCCCCGACGCAATTTACGAACCGACAAAAAATGAGGTGATGATAAGGTTTATAATGAGTAATGAGTTTTTTCTCGTAATGAGTTTTTTCTCAACTCATTGGGAATAATGTGTTACTTACCATGTTTTTGTAATACATTATAATTCAATAATACATTTACCTAAAAAAATATGTGTGTGTTTATATATTATTTATATTTTCTTATCGATAATTTTAGCTGGAAAAAATCGTAAGATGAGCCATTTGAAGTAAAAATTCTTTACGCGCGGTCGACTTGGGGGGTAAGCTGGTGAATGCGTTATGAAAAGGTTTGATGCGAACGGTGATCGATGCGAACGGTGATCGGGCGAGGCGAACGGACGGGCCTTTACGCACGCTTGACGTGGGGAGCGATAAGGATAAGGATAAGGATGATGAGGAGGATGATGAGGAAGAGGATGAGGAGGAGGATAAGGATGAGGATGAGGACAAGGATAAGGAGGGTAAGGATAAGAGGGAGATATAAGTTAGTGAAGTTTTACCTCAAACGTGTGGTCTAAAACACACTCGTTTTTTTTTTGCAAGAAAATTATATTTGAAAGCGTATTTTATCACCTTTCCAAAATAGTTTTTATTTATCGGATACGTTCAGAAATATTCAATTTTTTGAATTTTATTGCAAAGCGGAATTATTTTGACCTTCCGACAAAATATGGCCGAGGCATGAGGGGTTAATTTTTGGAGCTTTGAAGCTGGTCATGAATATTATATTAAATGAATGATGACTTTATTACAATAACCAGCTTACCTTGCATGTAATTTAAAAAATAGTATTATTAATCAATAAATGCAACAAAAAAGGGTGCTTTCACATTGCAACTCGTGAAATAAAATATTTATGATGCATTGTTTTGAATGAACATAATTTTCCGACCGATCCACTGTTATTTACAATTGACTTGTATAAAATTCGAATTGCTCAAAGCGAATAATAATAATATGTTACTCTAAAAAAACGGCACAACTCATATTTAATTTATTTTTCGACATATCACCACGACGCATGACGGTGTAGCCCGGTAAAGCAATAATAACATTTATTGTAACGAGTCGGTATTAAATTCATATTGCATTCCGAGCATGCAACGCTCAACGACTACCACGAAAATCCGAATGGCTGCAAAGTTTATTTTAAATTAAACATTTCGTAGAACGGTAATGGCACTTTACTCAGTATAATAAAAACAAAAAAGCGTCGAGTGGGGTGACTACACGGTTTAAAACGGAGCAACTGGAAAATTAACTTGCAATGCGACAATGGCTTTAAAAATAATGTCCCCACACAACACGGTTAACTCTTGACCTCTTTTGACGGTTTTTTAGTAATTAACGTTAAATTTAATTAAGTACTGCCGCAAATTTATTTGTTTATCTGACGGAGAACCAAAACAGCCGTCATGGCATTTATGTGATACATTATAACAAAAAAGTGTTAATTATTGGATAATTTGTTTTAGAAAATATCTCGAGAGAAATGGACGTCTGCAGTTTCGTTGGATGAATACAGCAAATCCCAACCAAACGAAGTGCACAACCAATTTAGGGAGATGTTGAAGAATAATACCCGTGAGAGCCTGCGTCATCTTTGGGAAGCTGTGTGGAAGGTCTTTTAGGAAAGGAAGGATAGGAAGTTCAGAGAAGGAAAATGGATGAAGGGTGGGTTTGCATTAAAAATTTTCATATTAAAAATTACACGGTTATTCATAATAATAGTTGAATTGTTGTATTGAAGTTGTGCAGAGGCTAATTATTAAAATCATATTAAAAAAACCATCTGACTACCCAACGGATAAATTATTTAAGGAATTCCAAGTACCTTCTTTCAAAGATCTGTACAATAGAAATACATTGATTCAAATTATAAAAGAAAAAGAGAAGTATCAATTTATAACTGAAAATCATACTAGACATAAATATATTTTTTCATGCCCAAAATTAAACACTTCCTTCGCACAAAATTATTATAATTATCAAGGAAGACTTATTTTCAACCGATTACCGGATGAAATTAGAAAAATTAATGATAAAATCCAATTAATAAACTCTGTTAAAAATTTTTTTAAAGATAATCTCAAAAAAAAAAGTTTCCGACTAATCTAATCTCAAGAACAACTTATAACTCAGTTTCCAAGTGATACCCCGTTTTTTTAAATAAGGTAAATTTTGTTTTGTTTTTAACAACTAATTACAATAACTCAAGATACTTTATTCTAATAGTAAAATTGTTTATTAGTAGAAAAATACTTTTAATTACATATCACCGAACTTCCAACTTATTGTTTTTTACATTCACATAGTAATTTAAGAACTCATAACATAATATAGCATTAAAAAATGTACACTACTCTTCCAGACACAAGCTAATGCTTCTATGGAAGAGTGGTATTAACATTCGAACATGAACATGTATGCTAATTATAACATTATCTAAATGTATACTATAATATATATGGTAATAAAAAAATAAAAAAATTATTTAATCACCGTATTTCATCACCTTTCAAAAACAGTTTTTCGTTTTAAGACACATTCACAAATAATCCATTTATTTGAATTCAATTGCAAAGCGGTAATATTCTGACCCACTGAAAGAATATGGTCAAAGCATGAAGGTTTAAGCCGCCGTATCCTCGCTCAAAAAATATAAGATGGAGAGATATGTAATAACGAATGTTGGAGAGAGTGCGCTAATACAATTTAAAACGGTAAAATTGAAGGGAAAATTGTGAAAATGTTTTGTAAAACACGACTCGTTTAAAATAGAGCAAAAATCTCTTGGGTGCTGTCTAAACAAGCATTTAAAGAAACACTGTATTTTTTTTCATACATATAACTTGAATCAGGCGTGAAAATAATTTAAAGGGAATGTATAGATATTATCTTAAAAAATAACATATAAGAGCTTAAAAACTTAAAATGTAAGAAATTGGTAGAAATTCGGGTAGCGGCGGCTTAACACATCGCTTCATCATGATCAATAAACATCAATCAGGCCGCCACACACGACATTAAGAGAAAGTTCAGTGTTCTCGCAATTCCTAATGACCGTTATGCAATATTAAGGGGCAAAAGGAGTCCCGCAATCCCGGCGAGGACCCTTAAGCCAGATACCATATGGCCCCCGTAATATCGTTTACTCAGGGATTCAGCCCTTCCCTAAACACTTGTAACGGGCTCACAATATGAAACGGTTCACCCGGATTACTTGGCTTAGCCGAGTTCTTACCCGGAATTACACCGCGGACACATTCTTACGATTATTTATTTTCGCCGGACGGCGGCGCTGGCGGCACTGGAAGCGCGCCGACATTTAAATGCGAGCTTTATTCGCTGTAA
Organism: Limnephilus lunatus; assembly: GCA_917563855.2. NCBI lineage: Eukaryota > Metazoa > Arthropoda > Insecta > Trichoptera > Limnephilidae > Limnephilus > Limnephilus lunatus. The sequence goes on from OU830599.1 coordinate 7,274,619, forward strand.
AAGCGTAAAATCTGAGTCGGCGGAAAAATATCAAGTGCGACGGTCGTATGGGCAATTCGATACGGCTTACCGCGTAAAACTAACTTTATAAATCTGTCATTACTATTTAAGGCGATCTGTACCTGGGAGGCGGGTATGGGTACCGCCGCCCCGGGTACCATTTATTAGATAACCAACACCTCTGCCATAGGTCACCCCAAGTGGTTCTATACGTTTGGTGACTTAGCAAGGGTGACAGCTTCGTGGGAGGCCGGATCGCGAGACTGGTTGAGGGAAACCTTTGGATCTCTGCGGCAGGACTCTCTCGGAACATCGCCTTACACCGCAGTGGGAGGGATGGATTCATACGTCTGTCACTCCTGGAGACACCGCCCCCAGATTCCTACCAAACTCTCATACCCTTTTCCTTCCGAGAACATCCTCCTTCCTTTCCTCAAACGACCCTCCACACAGCATCCCCAAAGATGACAGAGATCCTGAGGGGAGTTATTTTAATAATGTAGAAAAAATGGTGTGGAGATCCATCCGCAGATTGAAATCGAAGAATGAACATACCATAACTTTTTTTTTTTAAACCAATTTTCAATATGTATTTTCAGCAATACATTTCACAATAGTACTTTTATAACGCATTGGATCTAAAGAAAGTTGTTAAAAATTAGGTACAAATCGCTCAAAATAAGTACCTACCTATATTTTGAAAACAGAAAAATATTTTCACAAAAACAAAACGGGCGTAAAATAAATTGAAACGCCAAATTAAGTGGATAATTTAATCTTGTCCAGTTCTTGATTTGCAGCAGCACGCGTTTGAAAGCGTGTTTTTACTAAATAAGCAATACTTTGTTAACCCACGTCTTGTTAAATATTCAGAAAACAAAATATACAAGGCATAAATCAACAGGCACTCTGCAATACGCTAATTATTGAATTTCCTGTGTGAAGTCTCTGTTTACTCTGATACATTCCTAGGTAAAATATTACACCATTCAAATATATAGATACACTTAATATAACTTCTATTAATTCGCAAACTTTTTTGATGAATATTTATTTATTTATTAACAGAAACAAACAGTACATTATTTACATTGGTGAAAAAAGTTTACAGTTAATAAGTATATTTCAAGTTAGGTAACTATGACATGTTTCATTGAAGTATCTTGTTTATATTAATTTTTTACCGGGTGATGTGCGTTGTGGGAGGGTGTGTGTGTGAGAGTATGTTTGTGGATGTGAGAAGTGGTGATGTATGTATGCGCCTTGAACAATTTACTGACATGATGCTCTTTTTAAATTTGGGAAGTGAATCGGAGAAAATGTCGATATTAGAATTTAGACAAACATTATTTAACGAATATGTACGGCACAAGAGTCCCAACTGTCCGTCGTAAGTAGGACTGTGGCATTCTCAACTGAGGGGCGATTTTTCAAAACTCAACATTATTAGAGGTCAATTTTTTCCGGGATCAATTGTTTTTTTTTCAATTGCTTTATATCATAACATAAACGAAAAAAAAGAAGAAAAAAACAGAATAATGAAACTGGGTAAAGCATTATTCAAATTTCGAAGGGAGTGGGATGGGAAAGGTAAAGGGAAGAGGGAGGTGGGAAAGTACCTCGCTATTCGGATCTGGTTACCAAACATGTCTAAAGTATCTAAAATTACTAATTAAATACTAATTGTACGATTAGCCAATCTTACTATGTTAAATCTGGATTAAATCCTTTGATCCCTGAACATGAATTATTTGTTATTTAAAGCTTGAAAATGATTCCGGAGATTATCTGAAAATTCCTTATAGGGAAAATTACTCCGCAACATTGTTATATTGTCACAAAAAAAATGTGTTTCGTTTAGATATTTTGTGGTTTTATGGAGTTTTATTTACGAATACAAATTTGTCCCGTCAGGGAGAAATATATCCCATTTGATTTTTTTTTTTTTTTTTTACATTATCTCCACACAGGAGGCCCTGAGGAAAATAATTTCCCTCAGGGCCTATGTCATCTTTGAGGATGCTGTATGGAGGGTTTTTTGAGGAAAGGAAGGAGTGAACATGGGTCTTGAAGAGACCCATGTTGTAGGAGGGAGGAAACATAGAGGCTGGTAAATCGTTCCACATCCGAGCTGTTGAACTCAAGAACGAGTCGTAAAAACGACCCGTTCTCATGTGACTAATGTCAACCGTGTACAAATGTTGGGCGCGTGTTTGGCGTGTTTCCCGACTATGCACCTGTGCCGAGGGGATCAACGACGCTGGTTCCTCGGAGCATTTTCCATTGTAATACCGGTAGAACAAGGACAGCATTCCCACCTGACGCCTGTGCTCTAAAGATTGCAATCCGTCTGTTAAGATGGGAGAATCCCTCAAACGGACCGCCCGTTTCTGCACAGAGTCAAGGGTTTTGAATGTTCACCATTTATAATACTATCGTTTTGGGTTAATTTTTGTTACAATAATAATTCTATTTATAATTTCCACAAACCTTCTTTTTTATATTTTGGCCATAGTATTTCTTTATGTAATAATTAACGTAAATACTTCAATAAATCATTTAAGAAGAAGATAACACTAATAATCTAAACGAAAATATGAAAGAATACAAGACACAGAAAAATAAAAAGATAACGGTGGCAACTGGTCCCAGTGGCTTGTTCTCTTTCATATTTTCGTTTAGATTATTTATTAGTGTTATCTTCTTCTTCAATGATTTTTTAGATCGATGGGAATAACCTTCAAAAGTTATAAAAAGAGAGTTGTTCTAATAAAAATTGAACTTCAATAAATAATACAAATTATTTCAAAAAGTCCTTTCAACATTATAACGACCGAGATTAACGAAATACTTGTAGAATAAAATAAATTAGGTGCTAGACGTTCAACTGCGTTATAATACACGCTGATTAAAAGTAGTGGCATAGATTAAGTCTCGCTGCTGCAACAGTGTTCCAGTCATCTCTGCGTTAATAATTTAGGATAAGCCGCGGGTATTAGCGCCGTGATAAAGCTATTCCACATTTGGGACCTGCGAGCAACACACTTAAGCTAAGGAATAAGAGGACAACGAACAAGCTTATACAGCATCCAAAATAGTGATTGCCAATGGGGGCGGTGAAGGGCTGAAATTGGGTCAAAAGAATTTTACAAGAATCTTGTAAATGAACCGTTCAATTAGTCATTATTATAAGCATTTTTTGATCTGCTAATATTTTTTCAAAAATCTTAAAAATAATGTACAAAGTTTTTTTTTTAAATTAGAATTATAGTATTCCTGGGTTACAAATAATCTCAGAATTATGAAAGTCCACCCACTGTCATCATTATAAGCGTAAATTTGGGTTATGCTCCAAAGATGACACAGATCCTAAAAAAATATTTCTCTCAGGGGCTCTCTCGTGTGTGGGGTTAATGTAAAAAATATATTATTATTTTTTAATGATAGATTAATGTTTAAGACAAGATTTTTATGTATAGCACAAAGGGTAACAATTATTATAAGCAATAATTATTAGCCTGAAACACACATCTACATTGAAAAAAAATTTCACCAAAAAATGTAGACATAATTTGTCTCGACATATAAGACATAAAGTTGGTTGTTTGCAGGTGGAAAAATGTAATAAGCAGTAATTGTTGAATGAAACACTAGTATATATTGAATTATTTGGCGGGTAGGAGATAAGTCGACGTAGCTCGATGGTAGAACATTTGACCGGATATCAGAAGGACGCGGATTCGAGTCCCGTCGGCGGCATGTATCTTTTCTCGGGAGATTATTTCAATGTTGATGAGTGTTTCAGGCTAATAATTATTGCTTAAAATAATTGTAAAAAAAAATAATTAACACGGCTGCAAATGGTATCACCGAGCATTTTACAAAACAATACGAATTAATACAGGCTAATTTAATGAGAATTCAAAGTTAAATTGACTGGTTTTGGACTGATTTCCACGTAAAATACAGCTTCGATAAATTTCCATTTATCCTATCCGTCGAGTTTAATGCCGGCGTAGGTAATAAAAGCAGGAATGCTGCACGGCATAGTAATAATACGCCAGGAGGAGATGTTATCAAACAATAATGCGAGAGCCACCGGGACTGCTACGGCCACTGGGACTAGTGGCTGGTGGCTGGTGGTGGCTAGTGGTCCGTCTTAATAATTTATCCGAACGACCGCTCGCCCAAAGCATCGAGAGGGAACTCGGCGAGAAACTAGCGTAAACTTTAATACGAGAACGATCACTAACAACTCTACAATTCTAGGGACCATTGTACTACTAGGGGAGGTAAAATAGCACAACCCCAAATTGATTCAAAACTAAAATCTCTGGGGTAATGCTCAAGAAACATAATACGCAAAACGAACCTACTTCATTTTTCCGAAAACTGAACCTAATAACAATATTGAAGTTGTTTACGTATAAAAAGGTGACTTGGATGGCCATTCATTCCCGTTTCAATAAACATTTAATTTAAAATAAATAAAGATATTTAATAAACACCACTTTCTTTTTTTTATGCACATCTACTTAATGCCGATCGGGTTTCGCTACAACTGTAGCTTCTTCGGGGCAGTATAATACTCGAATAAAAAAGGGTTTTTAGTAGAGTATTATACTGCCCCGAAGAAGCTATGGTTATAGCGAAACCCGGTCGGCATCAAGTAGATATATGGTATTTAAAAAAAAAAGTTTTATTTTAAACTAGCAGACCCGGCCACACTAGCAGACACAGGCTAACAAAACACAACGCCATCTACTGACAGCGCTATTACCCAACCTTTATAACCAACGCTAGCTGTTAATTTGCGTACATATCGCTGGCAAGCGGGAGGTGAGGATTTTTATTATTATATATATGAATCCCATCCCTTCCCTTTAAATATAATATATTTTAACTAATTTAAACCAAACATTGACAAATTATATACCTAAACCTTCCTCATCTATCTATTGGTGAAAACCGCATGAAAATCCGTTGCGTAGTTTAAAAGATCGTACGCGTACGCTTACAGACAGCGGGAGCGACTTTGCTTTATATTATGTAAAGATTATAATTTCACATGACAAGTTAACTGCTTCATAAGAACAAATAAACATTTATTTTATTTTGTTTTAAGGCTTTTGGAGTTTTTTAGAGTTCCGCGGAATTGAATAATAGGTATAATAATATTATGCTACAATTATTTAAAAAAGGTAATCAGTTAGTTTTCCTCACTTTCAAGACCAGAGGATGAAATAACTCAAGAAAGTTTTTCGACCCCTATACTGTACTATGATCCTGCCACCGAGAGCTATGTTCAACCTCTCATTCTGTTACAGGCATTGTTTATGAAAAAGAGTGAGAGGTTTCAATGGACCTATAATGCTGTACGCCTTTAACTGTTACCACTATCCCACGGACGCACCATCGCAACCTCTCCTACTTTCACACGCGTCAGGAATGAGAAAGAGGGTGATGTTACAACGGACCTACCAACGGTACACGGGATGTTTGGGAAGAGGGTCAGCTGACCACGTAGCCGAGGCGCCAATTCACCCTCCGAGGAAATTCAAGTAGATTTAGGAGGGCATATTTACATTTGTACAATTAAGTGAGCGGTCCGTATCAATAGCAGGCGAAGTCTCTCGGTTAAAGGTACGGGGATAATAATAATATTAAATCGTTCTGGCGCGGCTCAATGATTCATCTTCAGCCCCTTTCATTTTGAATCAACACGGGATTCATTATCTCGTATAGTTCGGGTTTCGGTAAAACAGTTCCAATAGAAGTGTAAGTGCGAAAATACAAATCTCATTAAGTCTTTTATTGTTTATTTGGTTTTCGGAACAACTCGTATAGGTCTTATAGAAATCGTTGTATCTCCCTTATTATCATAGTGATAAATATGTGTAAACGATGGTAGAAAGAGAAAACACCACGCTTTATATAAAAATCAAAATAAATATACCTACACCTTTATGAAACGAAAGTTTCCGACTGCAATTTGAAAAAAAAAACATTAATTATTTTCACAAGAAACGCTAAAAAAGCGGGTCGACGAGATCTGCCGGTAGCGCAACACGGCATAACACCCCAAAAACTAACTACGAAAATGCCTTTGGCCGTGAAAATCTAAAAACTTATCTGACGTTTATCATACATTTTGCCTAATAAAATATGTGTTTTTCTTGCATTATCAGTTATTTTAGTTAGAAAAAACGTACCAAGAGTCATTTTCAAAACGTTTTTAATGTTTGCATTCAAAAATTTTATACAAAAAAGTATGTGTTTATTTCGAATTATAAAATTCTAAAGTGCATTACATAACCTTTCAAAAACAGTTATTAGTTTTCGCATGCGTTCTGAAATATTCCATTTGTGTCGATTTTATTGCAAAACGGAAATATTTTTACCTTCCGACAAAATAGGCTCGAGGCCTGAGGGGTTAGGTAACAGTTTGAAACTTTTAATTTCAAGGTCTCTCTGAATCGAAAAATAATACCTAAGTTTCACTGGATCGATTGGTCAGGTGAAATATTTGTGAATATGAGATAAAGTTACCGCAGATATCAAATGAAAGAATACACGAGTCTTAAGAAATTAAACTTTAAACAATAAAACTAAGAACATATTAGACCCAAAAGTTGTTATTTATAGTCCACACACATCACAATAACGAGTAATTTGTCGCTGTAAGTTAAAATACAATATTGTTTAGACGTGTAAGTTTCGACGAGGGCTATTTCGGTTTCCCGACTCCTTACGCCGAGTTCCCAGTTCCCGCAACACTCGGATAAGTGTAATAAAACTAAGCCGCTGAGAGGAGAGAGGAGACGGCGCAAGATGCTAGATGTAAGATGTAAGACACGCCGGGACAAAGGGGAGACAAAACAACCAGTCGCCGGAGAACCGCAAAGCTCATTATGCGAGAGATACAATGTGTCTGCGCCGAACTCGCCTCCCGTGTTTGTCCTACAAAAATACACACCGCGATCGTAACCAACCAAACACGGTGGGATCTGCTCATCTCGCCCTGGTTGCTAGTTGCTATTAGGGTATTTTCACCATTACAAGATCCTCAGTTATAGGATGCTTTTGTATATAAACTTCATATAATTTTGGTCAAAATGTGGCCGTTTGGACAAGATTTGAACATGTACACTGCTGCCCGCTATCATCCAGCCAATGATGTGCCTCAAACGGACACTCACTACTGCTATGCCCTGAGGGCGGCTTTTGGTTCGGCTTCGCCTAGTTAGTGTTGGTGACCATTTTATAAATCCAATAGGAACTGGTTCCAAAAATAGCCCGTTCCTCGGACCCACTGTCATCCAGTGTAGCTAATCACCGGGACAAAGTAATTGAGACAGAGCAATGACGTCGTATGTAATATTGTATAGCCGTTAGATAAAACATGTATTACCGTCAATCTTTCCATTTCTGGAGAGATACTACATATTCACAAATTCGTAGCATTTATAGAGGAAAGGAAGCGTATTTGGAATACTGTTGGTAATTCGGAATACCGTCTTATCTTCGGTTCGGGTGGCGGAATCTATCGGTAATAATTATAACTATTGAAAGTCGAAGCTGTGAGCCTTGATTTTGGCCGGTATAATAGTTCTCTTGTGTCTGCGGATGAATGCTGACGTGTTTTGTGAAGTTGCTCCTATCAAAACTTTTTCGGTGAGTTTTTAATCCAATATAATCACCCCATATTCCAAACTATTTTATAACATTACAAATGAAATCACTTCAGAAAGAGTTATATTTTTATAGTATGGCTTTCGTTTTTGCATTTTTTAATACGTTGACATGTGATATAAGAAAGATCTTTTAGGTTATATGTTGCTAATGCGGAATACGGAATGTGATGCAAAATCGGAATAGTATTCCAAATTATATTCATTTTTTTAAGTACTTTTATTTAATTTTACAGAGATGTCGTCACCAAATTTGTACCAGAAAAGGAAGAAGTGGGATTCGAATGATATGTGTGAAGCCATTAGTGCTGTTCGCAATAAAAAAATGGGATATTTGATGGCAGCTAAACACTTTAAAGTCCCACGTACTACTTTGTTTCGACTCGTATCTGAAAAAGATGCGGACCCTTTGACTTTAACCTCAAAGAAAATTGGCCGAAAACCAGTTTTTAGTGCAGAGTTCGAAAAACAATTGGTAGACTACGCCCTTGTAATGGAAAAAAAATTCTATGGTCTAACACAAATGGATATCCGACGATTGTCTTATCAAGTGGCTGTTAAAAATAATCATCCAACTCCTTTTAAATCGGGAATTGCTGGCAGATACTGGTTGAAAGGCTTCCTAAATAGACACAAAAATGTGTTATCTATGAGAAAACCTACAGGAACCTCGTTTGCAAGAGCCATCGGTTTTACCAAAGAAAAATTGGACACATTTTACGACATACTAGAAAATGTGAATTCAGAAAAAAACTACCCCGCCGACCGTATATTCAACGTAGATGAATCAGGACTATCTATCGTTCAAAGTAAAATCCCGAAAATCATTGGACGCCGTGGTAAAAAACAAATCGGTGCACTAACTTCGGCTGAACGAGGGTCTCTTATAACTATTGTGGTTTGTATGAGCGCATCAGGCATATATGTGCCTCCAATGATAATTTTCCCCCGCAAAAATATGAATCTACAGCTCATGAAAGGAGCCCCAGCTGGATCTGTTGGAGTATGTCATCCATCTGGGTGGATACAAACTCACCTATTTACCCAATGGTTTTTACATTTCATGGAGAAAACTAAACCAAGCGAGAGCTCTCCGGTTTTGTTAATCTTGGATGGTCATTATAGCCATACAAAAAACTTGGAGATTGTAGATTTGGCTAGAGCGAATCACGTCTCCATAATATCACTCCCTCCTCACTGCACACACAAAATTCAGCCCCTCGACAGGTCATTCATGAGTCCTCTGAAGGCCTATTATAGCGAAGAAATTCGTATGTGGCTACGTAATAACGCACGAGCTTTGTCAGTATATGACATAACGGAGTTATTTGGAAATGCTTATCGCAAATGCCAAACCGGAGAGATTGCAGCAAATGGATTCAAAGTTAGTGGAATCTATCCCTTCAACCGGCATATTTTTAGCGATGCTGACTTTCTTGCTGCAGAAATTGAAGAGTCTGAAGTCCAGCATTGTGCAGAAGCGTCAACAACACCCATGATGGAAGTTAAAGCACGTCCATTAGCTTTAATGGAAAGTCCACCCGAAGAACAAAGTCCTTCCTTGGTCGCGATTGAACCCCAGCCATCGACTTCGCGTGGAAGACCCAATCGCACTATCATTACCCCATTTGATGTTTCCCCGATTCCGCAAACTAGGAAAAAAAATCCAATAGAGGGCGTAAATCAGCGGTTTCAACCGTTATATCAAGTTCTCCATACAAGAAGCAACTAATAGATGAACAGGAAAAGAGGACTGCCAAGAACAAGCCCAAGGGTACAAAAAATTCCAAAAAGAAAAAAACGACAGATATTGCTACTGACTCGGATTCTTCTGCATCGGAAGTAATTGATGACAGTTCCTCTTCTGATATAGTCATCCCTCCTGGAACTAATAAACCAAACGATGAAGACGCAGTGTGCTTTTTCTGCAATGGTCCTTTCAGTCAGGATGTAAGGGGAGAACTTTGGGTCAAGTGCCTAATGTGCAACCTCTGGGTACACAATGAATGTGCCGGATGCGAAACAGAAGAGTATGTATGTGATTATTGCAAATAATTAACAAGACACTATTATATTCTGAAATATTAAAAGTGAATATAATTTGGAATATACTATTCCGAATTACATGCACTTTTAAAAAAACGCATTTTTTCTCATTCTTTAATTGTTTATTTTTTAAAAGCACTGTAATATTTTTTTTTAATTTCTGTTCTCGTTTCCTAATAAACTATTAGTTTCTTAACATTTAAATCGACTTTTATTCGTAAAAACATTTTTATCTTATTTTCTGCACCCTAAAATGTAAATGGTATTCCGAATATGCTTCCTTTCCGAGGAAAGGAAGCGTATTTGGAATACTGTTGGTAATTCGGAATACCGTCTTATCTTCGGTTCGGGTGGCGGAATCTATCGGTAATAATTATAACTATTGAAAGTCGAAGCTGTGAGCCTTGATTTTGGCCGGTATAATAGTTCTCTTGTGTCTGCGGATGAATGCTGACGTGTTTTGTGAAGTTGCTCCTATCAAAACTTTTTCGGTGAGTTTTTAATCCAATATAATCACCCCATATTCCAAACTATTTTATAACATTACAAATGAAATCACTTCAGAAAGAGTTATATTTTTATAGTATGGCTTTCGTTTTTGCATTTTTTAATACGTTGACATGTGATATAAGAAAGATCTTTTAGGTTATATGTTGCTAATGCGGAATACGGAATGTGATGCAAAATCGGAATAGTATTCCAAATTATATTCATTTTTTTAAGTACTTTTATTTAATTTTACAGAGATGTCGTCACCAAATTTGTACCAGAAAAGGAAGAAGTGGGATTCGAATGATATGTGTGAAGCCATTAGTGCTGTTCGCAATAAAAAAATGGGATATTTGATGGCAGCTAAACACTTTAAAGTCCCACGTACTACTTTGTTTCGACTCGTATCTGAAAAAGATGCGGACCCTTTGACTTTAACCTCAAAGAAAATTGGCCGAAAACCAGTTTTTAGTGCAGAGTTCGAAAAACAATTGGTAGACTACGCCCTTGTAATGGAAAAAAAATTCTATGGTCTAACACAAATGGATATCCGACGATTGTCTTATCAAGTGGCTGTTAAAAATAATCATCCAACTCCTTTTAAATCGGGAATTGCTGGCAGATACTGGTTGAAAGGCTTCCTAAATAGACACAAAAATGTGTTATCTATGAGAAAACCTACAGGAACCTCGTTTGCAAGAGCCATCGGTTTTACCAAAGAAAAATTGGACACATTTTACGACATACTAGAAAATGTGAATTCAGAAAAAAACTACCCCGCCGACCGTATATTCAACGTAGATGAATCAGGACTATCTATCGTTCAAAGTAAAATCCCGAAAATCATTGGACGCCGTGGTAAAAAACAAATCGGTGCACTAACTTCGGCTGAACGAGGGTCTCTTATAACTATTGTGGTTTGTATGAGCGCATCAGGCATATATGTGCCTCCAATGATAATTTTCCCCCGCAAAAATATGAATCTACAGCTCATGAAAGGAGCCCCAGCTGGATCTGTTGGAGTATGTCATCCATCTGGGTGGATACAAACTCACCTATTTACCCAATGGTTTTTACATTTCATGGAGAAAACTAAACCAAGCGAGAGCTCTCCGGTTTTGTTAATCTTGGATGGTCATTATAGCCATACAAAAAACTTGGAGATTGTAGATTTGGCTAGAGCGAATCACGTCTCCATAATATCACTCCCTCCTCACTGCACACACAAAATTCAGCCCCTCGACAGGTCATTCATGAGTCCTCTGAAGGCCTATTATAGCGAAGAAATTCGTATGTGGCTACGTAATAACGCACGAGCTTTGTCAGTATATGACATAACGGAGTTATTTGGAAATGCTTATCGCAAATGCCAAACCGGAGAGATTGCAGCAAATGGATTCAAAGTTAGTGGAATCTATCCCTTCAACCGGCATATTTTTAGCGATGCTGACTTTCTTGCTGCAGAAATTGAAGAGTCTGAAGTCCAGCATTGTGCAGAAGCGTCAACAACACCCATGATGGAAGTTAAAGCACGTCCATTAGCTTTAATGGAAAGTCCACCCGAAGAACAAAGTCCTTCCTTGGTCGCGATTGAACCCCAGCCATCGACTTCGCGTGGAAGACCCAATCGCACTATCATTACCCCATTTGATGTTTCCCCGATTCCGCAAACTAGGAAAAAAAATCCAATAGAGGGCGTAAATCAGCGGTTTCAACCGTTATATCAAGTTCTCCATACAAGAAGCAACTAATAGATGAACAGGAAAAGAGGACTGCCAAGAACAAGCCCAAGGGTACAAAAAATTCCAAAAAGAAAAAAACGACAGATATTGCTACTGACTCGGATTCTTCTGCATCGGAAGTAATTGATGACAGTTCCTCTTCTGATATAGTCATCCCTCCTGGAACTAATAAACCAAACGATGAAGACGCAGTGTGCTTTTTCTGCAATGGTCCTTTCAGTCAGGATGTAAGGGGAGAACTTTGGGTCAAGTGCCTAATGTGCAACCTCTGGGTACACAATGAATGTGCCGGATGCGAAACAGAAGAGTATGTATGTGATTATTGCAAATAATTAACAAGACACTATTATATTCTGAAATATTAAAAGTGAATATAATTTGGAATATACTATTCCGAATTACATGCACTTTTAAAAAAACGCATTTTTTCTCATTCTTTAATTGTTTATTTTTTAAAAGCACTGTAATATTTTTTTTTAATTTCTGTTCTCGTTTCCTAATAAACTATTAGTTTCTTAACATTTAAATCGACTTTTATTCGTAAAAACATTTTTATCTTATTTTCTGCACCCTAAAATGTAAATGGTATTCCGAATATGCTTCCTTTCCTCTACCTATGGGGAGACGTCCCCATCCGACCTTCTGACGTAAGCAGCGACATCTTGTGACGAAATCTTGAATTCGAAACCGAATTATAACAGTAGCTTTGTGTGAAATTCCATATACACAAATGTTATTTGTGGCGCGGCGCGAATAGCGTGGCATCAGACATGCACTCGAAGCTGGGTTCTGAAATTCAACCACGCAGACTTTATAACGTATTAAGTATTAATATTGTTCGTTTTGATTTGATTTGATTGGTAAAGGATATTATAATGGTGAAATTACTCTACGTACCTACTTTCAATACTTTCCAATATAAATGATAGACATTAAACATAATTATCGATACAAAATCCAAATGTATGAATTCGAACAAGATGTGTCTGTGAGTTGTCTATTTTATTATATCATAAACCGCTGTTTAATCAAATAAAATGATTATTAATTTTCTGGAAAAGTGTATCGCCTGTCGATTTAATATTAAAATACAAGAGTGCTTGGTGAGATGGTAATTGAATTGAGTCGGCTCTACTGGACGTTTGAACAATGATAATTAACTTAGTACTTCAAGCCAGCGCACCTATTTTACGAAAGTAGCGAATTACTACCATTAATCTACTAACTACTATTATAGTAATCTACTAACTCATTAACAGTTAACTAGTTTTTCCGCAGGGGTATGCAGATAAGGCGGAATGGGTCCCAGCAGTATTAGCACGCACTTCTTGTTCTATGGTCGAAGTCCATGATCATTCATTCACTGTCTCAAATTCTTATATTATTCCAAATCATGATAGGACCAGACTCAGGCGTTAGATTCATGCTTCGATTTGATATTTCTAGATAAATCCAAACCATCGATTGGCTATGTTTTTTTTTTTTTTTCAATTATTTCTGGCTTTCACCTTTCAAGGGAGTTCTAGGCCATCATTTAAAATTACAGAGGAAGGAAAGGAGAATTTATACATTAATTTTATTTAAATGTACTAATTTCAGAAATATATGGAAGATTTGAAGTCGAGTTCAGACTTAGAAGGGATGAAATGTTGAATGGAGGGGAGGCAATTTTAGATAACGTTTGATAGAAGAGAGGATATTTATTTAGAGAGGGACAACCAAAAAATATGTGACCACATCTAGACCACAGAATGTACAATCGGGGGAGTCAAGGATGTGAATTTTAAAAAGGTGAGAAGGAACGGAACAATGTCCGATTCTCATTCGAATAAGTGAGGAAAGCCGGTTGAAATCATGAAAAACATTGAATTATATAGTGCTCAATTTATATTTTGTCTCTACACAGGAAGCCCTGGGGGAAATCATTTCTTATATCAACTTTGGGGATGCTGTGTGGAGGACGTTTCAATGCGAATGAAATTTCATATTTTACACTATAATTTGAAGGCTTATGTAATATATCAAAAAAAAATTAATAATAATTATTATTGGATGATTTTTATAGCGCCATTTTCGAGAGAAAATCACCTCAAGGGCGCTTTATAAATTCATTTATACATTTAATCTATACCTATATACTACAAGTGGCTTATATTATAACTAAGATTGATAACTAATGACTTACAACTAAGACTTCTATGACTAGTGATTTAGAACTATACTTATTTTTATAACCGAGTTTGTACATGTAATTGCAAGCCATAACACAATACGAAACGAACAGAGCAGTATTGTTACTGCTCTATTCGTATTATGACCTGCAACTCTCTTAAAATTAGTTATTTACGACTAACATACTTATTTACATTTATAATCACATATTGTTATGATTTGCAACTGCCTTAAAATTAGTTATTTACGACTAACATACTTATTTACGTTTATAAACACATGTTGTTATGTTACTGCCCGTGCTGTCAGTGTAAGTCATGAAAAATATTACAAAAAAAAAAAAGTTTTCGCATAATAAGTTGTAATATAGTGTCAAAAGTTGCGTAACAACGTAAAAGCTGGTAATGAAGATACATTAATCTAGGTAATTCCCATGGACTGAGTAATGAAATACTACTGAAAGAATGAAGTTATTTTTCGACACAGTTATGATTAGTTCTATCATCGTTCTGTTGTTTATGCTAGGTAAAGCTCACATGGTGCCGGTTACGACGTATGGCGAACATAGCCGATCAAAGAAGGGCAAGTCATTCCATTTTGCGAGAGCTTGCCACCAAAACCTAGCAAGCAAGTTATAAGGATGTGTGTCCTCAGACCATATTTGCAATTATTGTTTATTGCGGTATTTTAAATAGGTACATAGTTATCTATGTCCTAATACACTCCTTATATATACACACACTTAAAATAACACATCTTACCAAATCAATCACATATATTCGCAATTTAATTTTAAATGCCTTTATGCTCCGGTATACGACCTCCGAAGTCCAGTGGCTAAGACTCTTGACTCACAATCCGGAGGTCGCGGATTCGAACCCGGCGTGCGCAAATAAATTTTATTTGATTAATTTGTGTTATTTCACAATTAATTCATTTAAAATAATATATAGTATATTTGCGGCACGTTCCAGAGCTGAAGATACTATCAGTATCGCCCTGGTGTAAGACCACCATTCAGAATTGAAACGTTGCTTGAAAATGGCTTTAGCCGTGTTTGGTGACCAGATATGAATAGCCAGGTACTTCCCAACTTTCCTCTTCCCCGCCTCCTTCCCCTCCCCACTACCTTCAGCCTCAAAACATACCACAATTGGGGATGCCATAGTCTCACTGGCTCCAGACGGGAGCAGTTGAGATTCTTGTGCGGTATTCACTGTAAAAAAAAAAATGCTCTCTTCCAATTTTATTTCTTCTGGTAATTCTCCAAATATCTTCAATGCTCCGTACATCAATGACTTATTATTATTATTAATTAATGACTTATCATTCATTATTAATGACTTATAATTAATTATGCGTAGTAGCTATAAACAGTCACTGTGATTTAAAAGAAACAAAGTCTTTTAATCAAATAACACGGTACATACTGAGATAAGTTCCAGTGCTAATAAGTGCTAATAAGTAACGATTACAGAGAGAGAAAAATTACAGCTTATAAAACAGAAAGCTTATAGTGACGCAGTGGTCTTAGTTTCTAGGTTACTCAGGATACACAGGAATCTAACAATGTTGTCGTATCTTGTTTATATTACATCAACAGTGACGCCAAAACAGACGAGAGAATTTATGTAGCATTTTCCTTCCGTGTGGCTGTGTTATTTTGATGGCGTATTCTTGTCACGGTTAACTGCTTGAAATATTATAAACCCGCGCACTCATCGCGCCAAGTTCAGCCTGCTTTATCGCTAAGCACGTTTAATTCATTTGCCGGGGGTGGTTGAGACGGCGCGAGGCGTCGCTAAATAAATTGATGAGAACGAGATAAATGAGAAGGGTAAGGATAAGAGAACTAATAAAAATATGAGAAACTTTTTACTGTTAATAATATGAAGTTATCACGCACTCAGATAGGCAGACTACCCCTTGAAGAAGATATTGGAGAAAAGTTTCATGAAAAGAAAGTATTTTTTGCAGAGTTATCAATATTAAGAAACTTAGACATAATAGCGAAGAAGCTCTATTTAATAAATAAATAGTCTGCTGTTGAAATGGTTAATATGCACAGTCTAATAGCACATAGCCGAAGGATTTTAACCAGCGATTTCTGGGCATTTTCGGAGTAAAAACTTTGCTGCCCGATGATATTTTTTTCTATTAAAAACAAAAAATATATATTTTTCACATCACACGTCGCCACTGATTTCATTCCCATACGATGCGACGGGATCACGTGGTACGCGCGCTGTTTCGCGTGTTACCGTGCTGACAGAACTAGACGCATCGCTCATCAAGTGATCCGCTAAGCTATAAACGTAATACTCTCCTGACTAATCAGTTGCGACGTGTGATGGAAAATATTTTTAATTGAAAAAAAACATCAGTCAACAAAACAACATTTTTACTCAAAATATGAGAAGGAATCGTTGGTTAAAATCCTTCAAGTAGGTTCGTTCTGTTACACCTTTTATAATCGGTTCCATGTAAACTCAACAAAGTGGCATTTCAACACACGTTTGAAAAATCATTAAAAATTAAGAATTTTTATTTTGAAAAAATAGCTCATAACGTCATAACCTAACCTAACGAACCTATTTTTTCATAACTTTTAATCAATTTTCACAGAAGGTTCAACACCTTCTTTGAAAATTCATTAAAAGTTGCATGATTCTGAGTTGTCCGGTCACCTAATGATTAACTATTTATTTTCATTATTAAATTAAATTTAACCCTTTGTTGTTTACCTACTTTCTCAATAATCACATCTTATTATCTGTTGATGAAATAAGGGACCTTGGTATAACCTTTGACACTAAATTAACATTCATTAAACATATTAATAATATAACCAGTAAAGCAATGCAAATGTTAGGATTTGTCTTACGGATTTCAAAGGATTTTAAAAATTTAAAAACTGTCAAATTACTTTACACTTCACTTGTTAGAAGCCAACTAGAATATAACTCCACCATTCGGAATCCTTACTACAGTGTGCATGAGAATTCCCTTGAGCGAGTCCAACAAAAATTTTTACGTTATATTAATTTTAAATTGGGAATATTCATCGAAAACATTAATTACCCCTCTCTGTTACAATTATTGGGACTCGATACATTAAAAGAAAGAAGAATTTGTTCAGACCTATTTTATTTATTTAAAATCGTTACCAACCTGTTGAACTCCCCTGAACTTCTTTCGTTAATATGTTTCCATGTACCTAGTCGATCAGTTCGTTTCAAATTAACTTATCATTGCAACAATACAGGATCTAACGCTGAACTCAATTCTATAATGAATAGCCTGCATGTACTTGGAAATAAATATGTTTTGGATGAATCTATAAACATTGCTAGTTTAACCTCATACAAACACTACTTAATCAAAACTGTCTGTCAGCGCTTTTCAGCTTGATTATAATCAAATACAGTTTTAAAGTATTAATTTCTTAATACATATTGTCAGGGATTTATAATATGTTGTATTGTATTTATAATAACCTACTCGTTGTTGGTTTTATGTTGATACTACAATTTATATTGTTCTTTTTTATGTATTTTATATTTATATTTATATTTTTATTTTTTTTTATCTATGTATATTCTGTATTCATATGTAAAATAATTGTAATATTTTTGTAAAAGCCGCTTTAATCGGCGTTAATAATAATAAATAAATAAAAAATAAAAATGTATAAATTGGATTTTCACAGAGCCA
Source organism: Limnephilus lunatus (assembly GCA_917563855.2). Classification (NCBI taxonomy): domain Eukaryota; kingdom Metazoa; phylum Arthropoda; class Insecta; order Trichoptera; family Limnephilidae; genus Limnephilus; species Limnephilus lunatus. Next base: position 7,292,473 of record OU830599.1, read on the forward strand.
TCGGAAAGCGAGAATAGAAAAATAAATAACTGAACTTAAACCAAATAATAAAGAGTTATTTCTAAACAGTAAGTTTTAAAAAAAATTATTTTAACAAGTTACCGTTTCTCGATACGCCAGGATTAAAGAAGAATAAAATAGTTAAAGAAGATTTGACTAAAAACTCCTCCCAGTCTTGCGAAAACGTGGCCATAGAACTTGTGTTGCAACAACTTGAATGTAGAAGTTTCCCTCCGGTCCAACGTGAACCCAGCCGAGCGTGCTAAATGGCAATCTTGTTGCAAGTTGCCAACGGAAAAGCGGGGGCCAAATTATAAAAGCTGAATAAATTGGGGGTAGCTCGTCGCTCGGTCCGGTTTAGTTCAAAGAATCAATTTTATTCGAACAAAACACAATCGACAAACGAATCGGAAAATGAACAATCAAAGAACTAAAAAAGAATTATACAAATTTTATTGAAGCGAAAACTTCTTAAGCACCGTTGTGATTTGAAACACGATGACACGAAAAATTGACACTAAAAAGAGACAAACATCTATAGGATTTAGGCTATGACAGAATGAGATAGAATAACCGGTCTCCTCTTTGTGCGGTGCTTCATACCCTCCCCACTCTGGTCTACTTAGTTTTCTGAAGGTTTTACTTCTATTTTAATTTCTATTTCTTTTATATAGGTAATCGATAATATTATTATAAAAACGGTTTACTTATACACAAGTTCTGCAATGTAATTATTATTAGATAAGCGTGACAGCTGTTTCGCCTTCTGATAATGCCTTCAGGCGAAACAGCTGTCACGTGTAATAAAAATTACATAGCAGAGCAAAAATGAATTTTAGTAATATGATGTGGACTATTGGTACATTACTAAAAGCCTTAATATTGGATCCCGGAAGAAATAAAGAAAAAATATAAAAACAAAAAGATCATTTATTCAAGCGTACAAAATAAATTCCGATCTATATTCTATAACAAACAAATAGTATAACTATAGGAATGAATGATCATAATAATGAAACATTTTGGTGGGTAATTCGTGAAAACGTTCCTTTTTCATTAGTTGGATAATACTCGACTAAGGGTAAAGCCGCTTGTAAATCACAATTACCGACCACGACGAGAATAGGGAGGGTAAACCCGCTCCTCTTTACCACCCCCGACCGCCTCCCTTACTACACAATCGCAATTCAACGCCGAAATCTACCCCTTGAGAGCAGACGGCAGAATTCGAGCTGGTTTATCATGCGTGGGGAAACAGATGTTCACGAGCATTACCGTTTACAAATTTCGATATGTTGAATAAAAAATAATACACTCAATTTAAAAACAAAATACATTTTACGTTTCTAGCTGTCACCCAATTGATATATATTTTTTATTCCTATCAGTATTATAAGCATATAGAAATTGTTGCGACTGCGGAAATCTTATTTAAAAAAATATATATTTAACCCGTCAAATCTATTTCTTCGGTTTTCAGAACAACTAATACAGGCCACATAGAAATCGTTGTGTCTGCCTTACTGTCATGGTAATAAATATAATCTAAAAGATGTTAGAAGGGGAAAATACCACGGTTTATATTCAACACTAAAAGTTAACAGAAAAATGATTAAAATTAATATTTTTACGAATTCAAAGATTCCGACCGCAATTTGAAAAAAAATTATGAAAAATGAAATTTTTTTTATTAATTATTTTTTACCTAATTAATTAGGTATGTCGTTTTATTTTTTTTCGTTGACAGTAATTTTAGTTAGAAAGCTCGTAAAGTGAACCATTTTTTAAACTTTTTTATGTTTGCAAGCAAAATTTGTAAATTTCAATCTTTATGCTTTTTTCTAATTATAAAATTTGAAAGCGTATTTCAAAACCTTTCCAAAACAGTATTTACTTTTCGTAGACATTCAGAAATATTCAGTATTTATTTGAATTTTATTGCAAAACGGAAATATTTTGACCCTCTGACAAAATACGGTGGAAGCCTGAGGGGTTAATTTTTTTTATTAAATATGGAGAAATAAAATGTTGCTGCGAATAATTCCGAGAAAATATTCCATAATACGCACATATTACATTATCAAAAGACTTTTTTTTTCTTTTTCAGTTAGTTGAATCTGTTCGTTCGTGCTCCAGGAAAATGTTTTCCTTTTTAAGTAATCCAATTATACTTTGATCAATGAACCGGATTAATAATGTTTTCTAACCTGCCTGGTATTGAGAAAAAAATCATGGAATTTTTTATATCACTGTGTCGTGATGTCTTTTGTATCGCATGTTGGTTCACACAACAATCAAGCAAAAGCTGTCAAAAAATAATGGAGATCACACATTAAAATAAAGTCTAACGGCGTTGTTCCCAACTTTTCGATCGATCAATCTGAGTCTCCGATCAGCTTAGTGATTTATTTAGTACCGCTCATGAGTGTTGAGTCAAATTTTCGGCTCAACAATTGATCAGTAGGATTGGGAACAACGACCGTAATTCCTTGAAGATAGATGATGATACTTAGTCAAATCATTAATGTGCTTCTTAAGGCTCCGTTACCGGCCCCAAAAAGAAGAAGATGGAGACATATGAAATAACGAATGTTAGAAGAGCGCGCTAACATTTACAGCGATAAAATTGATGCAAAAACCATGAAAATCTTTAATAAAAAACGACTCGTTAAAAATAGAGCAAAAATCTTGCGACAATGGTCTTTAGTTTTATTTAAAGAAACGTTGTAAATTTTTTCATTCATATAACTTGTAAAATAACATGTTTATAATAATTTTTGAAGCATACTTTGCGATTTTTTTTCTATCGAGGGAATTTTATATAATTTGCGTTTCGGCGCGAAAAATGTCTACATATTATCTTCAAGAATAACATATATTTTTTTAAGAGCTTAAAAACTTCAAATGTTTAAGGTAGGTTTGCAAGACATCAGTAGAAATTCGGATAGCGGCCTCTTAAACTATAGAATAAAATATTCATTCGCAAAAAATAGCGTCCAAACTCTACAAAAACGAAGAAACCCATTAATCGCCATGGGTCGACCCAGAGTGCCCTTCTTGACAATATCAAGGAGGATACGGTGTTTCTACTTATGACGACAGAATAGCAGTTATTCCCAAACATCGGAACACCTCAGCACAGGTTCACCTAGTGAGGTGTTCACAAAATACTACTAGGTACTTATTTACTTACAGTTATGGATCATTACCATTTTTTACTTATTACTAAACATATTATTTATGTAAACCTATGTAATAATCTGTAATGTGTAGGTATGTTCATGAACAGAAATAAAATAAATAAATAAATCACAAGTAGGTACGAGGAACAAAAGCAAATAAATAAACATATGCTCGTCCTGTAAGGAGAACCTGCACCATAAGTGTGGAGGTACATCAGAAGAAAACTATAAAAAGTTAAAGCTGGAACTGAGAAGTACTTGGCGATGCAGCAGGTGCAAGTCCTCAAATATTACTGTTGGCGTCCAGGACCTCAGCACCATCATGGAGGACATAAAAAAAATTCAAAAGGACTTATCATCATTCAAGGTACTCCATGAAGACATCAAATTATTGCGTGATGAAGTACAAGGGATCCAAAAATCTGTCAAAAGCTGCCACCAGGATGTCGCAACTTTTAGCAACAAGATTGCTATTATAGAAAATCGCCTTCAAAAAGTTGAAAAACTGGAGGAAGAAGTTGTGAAACTAAGACAGGAAGTACGAAGTTTGACGGATGAATCTAATAAAAAGGACCAATGGGCAAGGCTTCAAAACCTGGAAATAAGGGGGATTCCGGAAAAGAAAGGTGAAAACCTAATTACCCTCATTTCAAATATCGCTAGCCTGAGCAACATGAAACTCGGCGAAAGGGATATGGAGTTCGTAACTCGAGTTGCTCCCAAAGGCAGCGACTCAACTGGGAAGTCAAAACCAAAATCAGTAGACGTAAAATTAACCAACCGGAACTTGAAGAACCAGCTCCTGCAGGCGATTAAAGATCGCAAGGGGATCACCTCAACGGAACTAGGATTTACGGGAACCCCACAAAATGTGTATGTTGGAGACCATTTTACTAGCATGAACAAACATCTGTTTTACCGCGCTAGGCTTCTCGCTAAACAAAAAGGTTACCAATTTGTCTGGACAAAAAACTGCCTAATTCACGCACGACGAAATACGACCTCAGCGCCCATCATAATCTCAAAGGAGGCAGACTTGAAGAAGATGGACCGCGAGCCTCTAGCAACAGGACCCAACCGAGCAGATGCAGAAGATCCTCAGCCGAGCAAAGCCTCAAGATAAGGCTATTAAAATTTATTGTATTTCTTGAAATTAACTTCACTTTAATTTTTCATATTATCTCATCATACTTAGAATGTTCCTTTCCCTCCCTCATCCCCAGTACCTACCTTACGGATCTTTTCACTCTAACACGCTCTTTTATTGTGTCAATTTTATGTACAATTATTTGGGAACTATATAAAAACGAACATAAATCCGTCAATAATAAAATACAAGCATGGATTCAAATCGATTTCAAGTCTGCACTTAATCATAGATTCACTTGCCTCAGCCAATGACTTTGAATTTATATTACCAAAACGTAAGAGGGCTTCGCACTAAAACTGATACGTTGTTGACGGCTGTTCGGTCCAACGAATATGATGTTATCGCTCTGTCTGAATCGTGGCTCGTTGATGGAATCCGCAACGAAGAACTATTTGATGATCGCTACGACGTACACCGCCGAGATCGAGACTACGCTCGTACAGGACAGCGCTTGGGTGGGGGTGTCTTACTCGCTGTTCGTCGTGAGCTGGTAGCTCGCGAGCGCCCGGCGTGGCACTCACGAGCTGAAGACGACTGGATAACATTAGAATCCAAAGGACCTAAACACACACATCTTCATAAATGTTGTGTTTATCTCCCTAAAGGACTGACATATCGTGAAAATATGGAAAGCTTTCTCACCCAAATTTCTACACTTACGTTGCAGTTTCCCTCGGACAAATTTATTATCTTAGGTGACTTCAACCTCACTGAAATTTCATGGAGTAAGTCTCCCACTAACACGTCCTTTATACCTAGTGATCGCTTATCACCTATTAGCGCTTCATTCATTGACTGCATGCATTTTTCTGGATTGTATCAATATAATGGAATTCCAAATACTAATGGTCACTTTCTCGACCTTGTCCTATGTAATGACTTCCTTACGGTCTGTGCTTGTGACGAACCATTAATTTTAGAAGATTCTCATCACACCTCCTTAACGATGGAAGTTATATTTTCTGAACCCGTTACACTAGTGGAGGAGCTTAGAAGGGCTAACGTCTTTAGGCGCGGCGATTATGAGCAAATTAATACATCTCTCGATCAGGTAAACTGGCGTGATCTTCTCTCGGTTGGTGATATGAACACGGTTTTAAAAAAATTCTATTCACTTTTATATCAACTTATAGACGCCTATATTCCGAATAAACTATGTAGGAATTCTAAATACCCACCATGGTATAATTCGGCCCTAATTAAATTAACTAAAGAAAAGTACAAATACTTCAAAAAGTTCAAGACTTACAAAAACTCCTCAGACTATGCCTCTTTCTCTCTTCTAAGATCACGTCATAAAAAACTTAATTGGGAATGCCACAATAAATATTTAACTCAAATCGAACATGACATATCCTCCGACCCAAAAAAAGTATGGAATTACATTAAATCCAAGTCCAAATCCCATGGTGTTCCAAATATCATGACATTCAAAGACGAAAAAGCTGAAAATGGGTCTAACATCTGCAACTTATTCTCTAAATATTTTATTTCTGTCTACAACAATAACGCTCGAAGCACCCAGATTCTACCGGATAACCCCAACGAGCCCTGTGTTGCTAGCATTCATAATATTGACATCGACCAGCATCATATACAGAAACACCTTGAAGATCTAGATCCCAAAAAAGGTGCAGGCCCAGATAAAATTCCCCCTATCTTCATAAGCAAATGTGCGCGCAGCCTGTCTAAGCCACTATCCATAATTTTTAGTCGCTCCCTTAAAGAGGGGATAGTGCCAAACACCTGGAAAACAGCCTTTATAACTCCTATCTTCAAAAATGGCCAAAAATCTGACGTCGAAAATTATAGACCAATATCAAAGCTATGCATCTTCAGTAAAGTTTTCGAAAAAATTGTGTATAACCAGATGTTTTCGGCCTTGAGATCATCACTCAATATAAACCAACATGGATTTATGAATGGAAAATCTACAACAACGAACTTAACGGCGTTCACCGAATTCTTACAAGACAATATGGACCAGCGCATACAGGTAGATGCAATATACACAGACTACAGCAAAGCTTTTGATTTAGTAATTCATGATATATTATTGATCAAACTCTCACAAATCGGCGTACATGGAGACCTCCTCAGATGGCTCTCGTCATATATAGCAAACCGCAGCCAAGCAGTAGTTGTTGGTGGCTACAAGTCAGACTGGGTAACCATACCGTCGGGAGTACCCCAAGGTTCATTATTGGGACCATTACTCTTCTATATAAACATTAATGACATTGGAAAATGTTTTCGCCATTCCAGGACGTTGTTGTACGCAGACGACATGAAAATATTTTCCCCTGTCACGTCTACCAACGACTGTACCGGCATACAAGAAGATCTTAATCGTCTCAATATTTATTGTGCACAGCACAACCTTCAAATAAACGTTAAAAAATGCAGCGCCATCAGTTTCACCCGCAATAAAAACCCGATCATTTTCAATTATGCCCTAAACGGTACAGTACTTACAAAAATGACGGAGGTCAAGGACTTGGGAATAGTGTTAGACCAGAAACTACTTTTTGACCGCCACATCGAATCCATGGTATCAAAGGCTTCCAAGGTTCTAGGCTTTGTACTTAGAACCTGCAAAGATTTAAAAAAAGTAAAAACCATGAAAATGCTTTACTTTGCGTACGTACGCAGTTCTCTGGAGTACGCCTCTCAAATCTGGAATCCCAAGTACATATGTCACATAGAAAGGATTGAGAAAGTGCAAAACCGATTTCTACGATACCTTGATTTTCGGAGCTATCGTCCTCATCTAAGCCACGAAGAGTCAGCCACGTTCTTCAAGATATATTCTTTGGAAAGTCGAAGAAATTTGGCAGACGTACTATTTCTACGAAAAATAGCTACCTCTATGATAGATTGCCCGGAATTACTAGAAAGAATTCAACTAAGAGTGCCCATCAGACAAACAAGAAAAAACCACGCATTATACATTCCTCAATGCAACACTAACTCTAAACAAAATACATTCATTCACCGCGCTTCACTCATCTTTAACATGACATACAGTGAATTCGACTTATTTAACACAGCACCTAACATTTTCAAATCTAAAATGAATAAATAACATTTAAACATACATACCACTATTTACACAGAATAGATCCATCCCTTTCCCCTCCCTTCCACCATCCCATCCACATAACCTAATTTAACTATTTTTCTTTATACTTACGCACTTAATAATTTAATATACATCAGTGAAAACCTGTTATTGGTTAAATTTTTATTCATATGTATTTCATCAAACATTATTGTTATAAACTGTTGGTTTTCCAAATAAAATAAAATAAAGTAAAATAAAATAAATATTATTGATAAAATTAATGTATATATCCCAGTTAAATAAACATACAGGTAGGTACGTAAAATATTCCAAGAACAATGAGAAAGAAAATATCCATTAAATGGATTTTCAAGTTGGAAAAGAATCAAGCGGAAATAATATTTACGAGAAAATCAATTCCGATGAAAAATGTAATACCAGATTTACAAAGCCAAGAAATACTGAATTTCTGATTGTTGGTGAAAAAACAAATTGATAGGATTCGTAAAAGGATACCGAAAATAGCCAGGCTTTTCCCCGAAGGCTCCTACCGTCTCAAGGACATTTCGGCTTATTTGGGTCGCCTGTGTTTCAAATATTGTATCAAATTACCCGCCGCCCTGAGATCGATCTGAGGGTTTAAACGGAATTTACTCAATAATAATTAGGAATTGAGTACGTATCGTACTTAATTGAGAACAGTTATTACCTTAGGAATTACCTTTGAGAATATAGAATGTCTTTTGGTAGGTAAATGGAAGATATTTATATTTGATTGGAACGGTTTTTTTACAGTAGCTCCAAACAGGAGGCCCTGAATAAAATAATTCCCCTCAGGGCCCATGTCATATTTGGAGATGCTGTGCGGAGGGTATTTTTAGGAAAGCAATAAGAGTACATTCTGGGAAGGAAAATGGTATTAGGGGTGGGTAGGAATCTGGGGGTCAGAGTGTTCAGGAGGACAGACGAATGATTCCATCCATCTCACTGTGGTGCAAGGTGGTGTTCCGAGAGAGGCTGGAGAAGTCATTCTCTTCCGATCTGGCCTGTCACACAATTGGTAGCAGACTTTTCCGCCGCCAAGACTCGGAAAAAACTCAGCCCCATTAAAATTGAAATAAAATTAAATTAAATGTCTAAATAACAAAACTTCAACAGCAACCTCTAGTGCGCACACAATTTAAAAATTTACGCAATGAACTGAAAGAATTTTGTGACGAGTATATTTTTATAATCTTCAAAAGACATTAAAAAAACACATTGGATAAAAAAATCTAAGTTAAAAAAAAATATGTCAATGAATAAATAAATATTGAACTGGGATTAAATTAGATTGCTTTTTCAGCTTTTTCAAGCAAAGTTTTTCAGAAGGGCTAGGTATATTATTTAGTTGCTCAGTAACACTTTGTTAACTTCACCGGAGAAACCGAACGGTAAATAATATCAGATAAAGCTTGTAATAAGTCTCAATAAAAAAAAAAAAATGAAATGGTACGACTAAAAATCAATCGCTGTGAACTACGTACAGATATTTGATCGACTTGTAATAAATCTGGGTTGAACGTCGTGGCCTTGAGGAAGATGGGGGGGGGTGGGAATAATATCGTGGAAATGGTGAGGATTTTGGAAGGGGGCGAACTTCACAACGTCTGCCACAAGAGCAGGAACCTTCTTTACCTATTTCTCCGAAACTCTTCGCTCTACTAAAATCCTTAGTCGGATAAATGAATATAAGCTTAAAACATCAGTAGACAAACGATTAAAGTAATAGAATTGGTGTACAATTCGGGAGGCGACCCTGGGAACCATTTATTGGATAACCAATACCTCTGCCATAGGTCACCCCAAGTGGTTCGCTACGTTTGGTGCCTGATTTCATGGGGTGAGGTTTGTCCGGGTCTTGGCGGTGAATATGTATGTCCACCACCTTCAAGGCAGGCCGGATCGGGAGAGAAAGGTTGAGGGATTCTCTTCGACTTATCCAGCCGTACTCTCTCGGATCATCGCCTTGCACAGCAGTGGGCATTCATACGTCCGTCACTCTTGGACACACTGACCCACATTCCTACCCACCCCTCATACCCTTTTCCTCCCCAACACTTCCTCTCCACACAGCATCCCCAAAGATGACATAGTCCCTGAGGGAAGTTATTTTCCTCAGGGCCTCCTGTGTGGAGCTGATGTAAACAAAATAGAGCAGAATCAAAGTTATATAAACTATGCGTAAATATGTTGTTGAATGCGTGCTTCTTCGATTCGATACGATACGATTGTACCACCCCAGCCAGAAGCACTCCAGTCCCGGTGAGACCGGTACACCAGGGGCCACTGAATGTTGTTAAATGCGTGCTTCTTCAGAGAAATAATAAAAACCTTTTCCTACATTTTGACGCCGGATTGTGTCCGTCTAGGCTCGCACGTAAATCACCACCATTAGGGCAGCGACAAATTAAGTAAGTTCGCTTTGAGCCTTCCAACCTGATTAATAGAAAGTAATATTTCTAAATTAATCTTCAAAATGTTATTCCAGCCCGTTTAAAATTCAATTCAGAAAATACGGGAGATTGCTAAACGGCGCGAGGGGAGAAGAAAAACGCAACCACCGGAGCGTTTTGTAATTATTCAGAGTCGATATTCAAGCCAAAGGAATTGGTCGGGTCGTGGGGTGCTTTAAGAAGGAAAAAAATTCTTAACCTTAAAGGGTTGGAAATACGATAAAGTAATACCTACTCAAAGAGTACAGGCCATTGTTATACCGAAACGTAGATGAGCCCTTCGTTTTTAAGTGCTGGTTTTACTTGCCATTTGTCTATGAAATTCCATAATAAAGGGTTAGAAACAATCGAATCGATTCAATGAGCGACCTATTTTTACACAATGAAAACGATTTATAGCGGTTCATGGCAGGCTTTATCTTACGATTTGAAAGCTTAGCCTTTAAGATGATGATTCGATAACAAATTTTAACAACTTTGTAAACTATCTCATAAATAACATAAACGCTAATAGTATCTACACAAAAAAAAAACTAAAAATAAATGTCAACCGGATTGGATAACCAAATACCTCTTAAAATTAATTAATAATAGAAACAAATTATATCCATTTTAAAATAATTTAAAAAAAAACAACCAGGAAACTTTAAAAAAGTAATTTAAAACAAAAACACCTCTGCTGTAGGTCACTACACTTTAGTTACTTAGCAGCGGTTGCCCGGGTTCATGGTGTGAGGTTTGTTCAGGTCTTTGCGGCGGATACATCTGCCCACAAACTGCATGGAGGACTGGTTTGGGAGAGGCCGGTTGACCTTTTTAACCAGACTCTCTCCACACATCGCAGGAAAGATAGGAAAACAATTTCCCTCGGGAGGAAAATTGCGAGCAGTTAATGTAAACAAAAAAGCAGAAATAGAAGTAATCTAGAAATACGTTCCATGAGTCATCAACCCTTCACAACAAGCAACGTAAGAGCCAGACAACTAGCATAGATTAGTCGCGTATACCAAGTGGGGAAGGACGGAGCTTTTAAGACGATGAACGATGTAAGCCAAGTCGCTGGAATCCCGCGTCTGGGGGAGGATGGAGGATTGCTGGAAACAAGTAGCTTTGAATCATTGCAAGTGAGATGGTACAACCAAGTTTGACGACGGGCACTTATGGGCTGTGATAGCCTGATCTTACAAAAAAATAAACTACAAAGTGATCACCATCTGCAGATGATGTAAAATACAACAGGCACTTATGGGCTGTGATAGTCTGATTTTACAACAAAATAAACTACCAAGTGATCACCATCCGCAGATGATGTAAAAGACGACGGGCACTTATGGGCTGTGATAGCCTGATTTACAACAAAATAAACTATACAGTGATCACCATCTCTAGAAGACGGGCTCTTATGGGCTGTGATAGCCTGATTTTACAACAAAATAAACTATTCATTGTTATGCGAACCTTAAACACATGTATTCAAAATTAAGAAATAAATTATAAATGATTTCCCTTTTTTTTTCTACGATTCTTGAAGCCATGTGAGTACCTGACTGAATTTCAACAAATATTACTTATGCGGTTGGTTGCGCTATTCACAAAATACACCGAAGTGCTAAAGTTTAGCATCATTGTTAACGTTAATACAAGTCGTGTTTGTATGTTCTATGCCAATGGTAGATGTAAGTATTTGGAGTCAGTCAGGGGCAGAAGGCTGAACCGGGTAGAATCCTGTTTTTCTCTCCAGAGGGGCGGTCGGGCAGGCGGGGAGAGTGGGGGAGAGTGGGGTAGCGCGTGCGTGCGGCATAATCGTAATTGGAAAAGTTTTTTTAACTCTTGTCCGCGTGCCTCTTCTTCTTTTATTATGCAAATAACTACTCCGGCGTCTCAACAAGCCGCGACATCTCGCCGGCTAAATAAACAGTGTGCGCGGTTAAAAAGCTGTAAAATATGCTGCCCTTTGTGCGAAAACAAGTTTGTTTTCGCTGCCTAAGTGTCATTTTCAAAAAAAAGTTTCTTAATTGTAACGCGGAAAAAGTGGTCTTTACAACAACTACAGGTGTTTATTTGTATGAATTGCGAATGAAAAGAAAAGAATTTAATTTAAATAGCATTCTTTAAACGCTCACATTCTACCGATCAAAAAAACTGCTTTTAGGTATTATTTTTCGATTTATTCTTAATTTTTTTATAATATCACGCCATGTTTTTGAAGTCAAAACTTCTTAAGCACCGTTGTGATTTGAAATCGATGGAACGAAAAAGCAACACTAAACATACAAACACATACACTAGTGGACTTATGTATGGACACTTTTCGAGATTTCTTGTATCTTGTCGTTTGCCTTATAAAAAACGACTTATTTTGTTACGGAACCCTTTTTTACGGAAGTTTTTTTTCGTGTTCCTTATGCTATAGTTGATTAATAAACATACCAAACGATATGCCATATTGTAATTCAAAATTCTTATAACTCTCTATGAGAAATGGGAGTAAACGCCTTTAAAACCATCAATTTTTGAGAATAATGTTTTTGAGTTTTGGCAACCCTTCACTGTCGTACGTTCTGTCTAAACAAACCACAAAGTGCAGAGGATCATTGTATGCTCCAATCAGGACACTTTAAGATGCAACACGATTAAGTTTTACACCCGTGTTAGTCAGTCATCCATTAAAGAAAAGTGATATGTTTTTTTTAAAATAAATATGATTAAAATGGCTCCTAAGGTGCCAAAACGTTCCGATTGGTCGCCCAAAGAGAAGCAGAGCTCTTGCACTTCGTTAAGAAGGCTACACACACGAAGAAATTGCAAAAATATTGGGTGAATGAGCTACCAAGTCTGGAGTAAGAAAGATTGGCCAACGCTGCAAGGAGACTTAAACTACAAAAACAGTCCAAAAATGGTGCAAAAGCCAAAGGTTACGCCACAAAATTAAAGGAGCATGTATTGTTTTACCCTGCAGAACCATTGTCAAACATCCAAAGATATTAACAAGGTCGTTAAAGCTGCTGGACTCGACATTACTGATATAATATTTAGGAAGAAATTAGGCAAGAATAATAAAAGTCTAACCGTAACATGAAACAGAGGCATAAACGGCTAAAATCGGCTGTAACATATAAGGAATGGACTTCAAAAGACTGGGCAAAGGTGATGTGGAGTGATGAGACCAAAATTTTTACTTTTGAGAGTGATGGAAACAGATTTGTTCGTTGCCATCAAGTTGAAGATGTGATACCAGAATGCACTACTGCGACAATGAAACTTCCTCTGAGTGTAATGGAGTGAACTTGTATGATAAGCGATAGTTTTGGACGTCTGGGAGTGGTAGAAGGCACAATTAAGGCTAACAGGCATCAATATGTGATTCTTGAGCCCAATGTCTAGCCCAGCACAACGATTTGTTCGAGGGTAACCGTGGTAAATGCAATTTTCAGCAGCATGGACTCCCATGCCACATAGCAAAACGAGCGTGAAATAGTTACAGAACCACCATATTGTTGTTTTTCCTTGGCCAGGGAACCATCTGGACTTGAATCCTATTGAAAATCTCTGGTCTGGGTTGAAAATAATTGAAGCGATTACTCAAGCATGGTTCCATGCCATCAAAAGTGAAAATTAGTTAAGTTTGGTGGATTCCATGCCTAGAAGAATTGAGGAAGTTATTAAACTTAAAGGATTTCCAATGAAATACTAACGTTTAATGTTAATTTGAAATATTAAGCAAAATCTTCGTAATTAATAAATAATTTGTGTTTTTCCATGTCGTTGTTTTATTCAGCATTTTTGTCATTTTTTTTTTTTTAAACATCTAAATCTATTCAAAATATAGCAGTATAATATGTTGGTCAATTAATTAGCTAACAAAATTACAATTAAACACTAACATGATTTAAAAAAGAGCGAATGAACATCAAATACAAGAAATTTGTGAAAAGTGTCCACACTTAAGTCCACTAGTGTACATCTACAGGATTTAGCCTGCGAGAGAATAAGACTAATCTGTTTCCTCTTTGTGCGGTGCTTTGTAGCCTCCCCACCCTTGTCTACTTTAGTTTTCTGTAGGTTTCGCTTCTACCGCGTGTGAACTGCACACATTTTTTTTAACTGAATTGATTTTTAAAACTCCACAATGGAAATAAAGTTGCAAACTGAAAACACCTACCTATACTGATTTATAAATGTCAGACAGAAAATAAAACACGGTAATTCCATAACAAAAGAGATCATCGTTCAATTTTCCTGTTTTGGAAAAAACCTGTTACGAGATTTAGTAGAATTCAAAATATGCAGCAAAAAGCAAGCCGCCATATTCCTCGCCGTGAACAAGTTGTCTTAATCTTATGAAATTCTCTGAAAGTAAATTCATAATTAAATTACTCCGTCAATTTACGCGGTTCATTGTGTCTGGGGCCTTCACGTCCCGGGCGCCTCGGCATTAAGTAATCGCGTAATTCATTCGAATACAATTATTACAAGTGGTAGACTTCGCCGGCATTAATCAAGAGCAAATAATGAACAAGTGTTGGCGGGCCGCTCGCGCTCGGTGACGAGGGTTGGAACTTGGTAAGGACAAAAATACCCCCGAATCAGTGGCGGTCCATCCCTCAGGTCAATTGGTCAAAGACCTCCCAAAATTATAAGATGATAATAAAACATAATATTGCAAAATTAAAACAACTGGTATTACTCCAATGTATTTGAAAGCCACCGCGAGATGGCCGGCAGCATGGGTGCATCCGCGCTCAAAAAAAGAAGATGGAGAAATATGTCATTACGAATGTTAGAGAAGCTTGCTAATATTTAAAGCGATAAAATCGATGCGAAAATTGTAAAAATGTTTAATAGAACACAACTCATTTAAAATAGAGCAAAAATCTCATGGAAGGCGTCTTACGTATCATTTAAAGAAACATTGTGAATTTTTTCACAACTATAACTTGTAAAATAACTGAAACAAACGTGTTTATAATAATTTTCGGAGCATACTCTGCGATTTTTTTCCATCAACGGAATTTCATATAATTTGCGTTTCGGTGTGGAACGCATCTAGATATTATCTTCAAAAATAACATATATTTTTTAAAGAGCTTAAATACTTGAAATGTTTAAGGGAGATATGCAAGAAATCGGTAGAAATTCGGGTATCGGCGGCTTAAAGGGAAGCTATCTTTTCCAAGCACTATGATTAGCTGGGTCAATTAACGAAATGTCCCAATATCACGTTTCTGTCTCTTTAAAAGCCATACAATAAACGAGATGGCATTATGTCGCCTAATAAAAATGTTTTCGGATTCTGAAGACAGTTTGGGTCATTTGAGGGAAAGAGCATGATGAAATTATGCGTCTGAAAGAGACGGTTTGATAAACGTAGTTGATTTTGCATATTGTACGCTTGTCACATGAAATAATTTACTATATTAAATCATGTAATTTTACTCTCAAACTCATGAGGTACCCACGTGAAATGAATATTATCGTATTTAATCTGATATTGTATCATAGAATCATTTTTTTTATGATCTTTCACTTCTGGTCCCCTAGAGCCGCCTCTGCCTATGCCCCGAACATAGAACCTTCTCGTAATAATTACTTCACGAAAACAATACGTTGAAAACGGGTAACGAAACAATACGACTATTTTTTAAATGTATACCTATACAATGTCACCCTTTGAGAACATCTACCTTTGAAGTCAGCGGTATAATAATGTTACGTAAAATCTTTACGGGTAAAGCCCACGGTCTTTGATTTCGTGTTCAAATTTATAATGAGTGAACGCCCTTGAGGTGAAATTTCATTACCGTTAAGCCGTCCAATGTTATTTATATAATATGCATATTAACTGATAAATAACAAATTACAAAATACCTGGTATTATGCGAATTTTATTAAGGATCAGATGGAAAATCATTATCGTAAACATTATACCAACGACCTCCGTGGCAGACGGAAAGCTACACTCAGTTGTCTAAAACCAAGTTCAAAACCCTAGCAAGAAATATGTTTTATTTTTATTTTTAACTTTATGAGTAAAACCACAAATAGTAATATTTAATTAAATGAAGACAATATTAGCGAAACTCCATCGAAACTCTGGAGACAGAAAAAGATATTGGCACCTCTGGGACTCGAACCCAGGACCTTCATAAAAATAAATATTCATCCAAGACTTGCAGAAAAGTCAATAGATGTCACATATTAAGAATAAAATGGATAAAAATTATCCAGACATTATCTAGATAGCAGCCAATAAAATATGCGTTAAGAAAATGAAGATAATGTTGGTAGTTCTTAGTTGAAGTATGTTCCACGGTAAAAATGACCGAATCGGATAGAGACACCTTAGCTCAGTAGTTAGAGCTGTTGCGAAAGCCGAAGGTCCTGGGTTCGAGTCCCAGAGGTGCCAATATATTTTTCTGTCTCCAGATTTTCGATTGAGTTTCGTAAATATTGTCTTCATTTAATTAAACGAGAAAAATGTCATTTATTTTTGAGGTTGCCAACAACAATCGCAACTATACTTGTAATGGCTTTAGCTAAATTTAAAGGCACTTCTCTTCAGCCTCGAAACACGTTAGCCTGTATGTGACCGAACAACTCAGAATCATGCAACTTCATACCTCATTTGAAAAGTCATTCAAAGTGATGAAAAAAAAAAAACTTTTCTTTCATTACTTATAATGAATTTTCAAAGGGGTGTTGAAATTGAATGATTCTGAGTTATCATGGAACCAAGCCCATAATGGAGTTGGTCGCACTGGTTCTGGGCGGTTGGAATTATTATGAGGTACCACATTAAAAAAAGGCTTAAGTTTTTTTATCATTATTCGATAGTTGACCAGATGAAAAGAAATCAACCTACTACAAAAAAGCACACATTTCCGATAGACATCTCACATTGTTACTTGAATGAAGTGAACAAAGGTTATCTCAACAAATCCGTGTTCGAAAGAGAAGCAAGAATCGAATGGCATGATTGAAAGGAGTGATGATAAATGGAAGTGATTTGGTATCGATTACATCAATCGTCAGATTGGGTGTGATAAATCAACAAGGCGTCACGAATGACCTTTGCGGGAGGTCAAAGGAAAAACATCTTTTATAAATATTACATAAATGGGTTCAAAGCATAAAGGTGTAAGTTAATTTTTTTTTTTAAATTGAAGTATTCATTAAAAGAGTATTCCAAGGACAAATCGGGAAGCTTAAATGGGTACCGCCGCCCCGGGAACCTTTTTTAGATAACCAATACCTCTGCCATATGTCACCCCAAGTGGTTTGCTACGTTTGGTGATTTAGCAGGCGTGCTCGGGTTCCAGGGGTGAGGTTTGTCTAGGTCTTGGAGGCGGATGACCAGGACACACTGAATCCCA
Organism: Limnephilus lunatus; assembly: GCA_917563855.2. Classification (NCBI taxonomy): domain Eukaryota; kingdom Metazoa; phylum Arthropoda; class Insecta; order Trichoptera; family Limnephilidae; genus Limnephilus; species Limnephilus lunatus. Next base: position 7,309,737 of record OU830599.1, read on the forward strand.
GATTTCTATCACCCCTTAAACCCTTTTCCTTCCCAGAACTCTCCGTTTTTCGTTAAAAAACCCCTGAACACAGCATCCCCAAAGATGACATAGGCCCTGAGGGAAATTATTTTCCTCAGGGCCTCCTGTGTGGAGCTCGTGTAAAAAACAAAAAGGACAGACAAGAAACCTGATTTATTTTGTATTGTCGTTTTTCAGGAATATTTTTATATTGTGTGGAGCTAAAAATGACAGAAAGCTGAAGTTAAATCAGTTACTTAAACATCGGACAACCTCCCTGATCGAGGGTTAAGGCTCTCGAATCGCAATCCAGAGGTCACGGATTCTAACCCCGGCGAGCGCAAGTAAATTTTATTTGATTAGTTAATGTTATTTCACAGTTTCACAAAGTTCACACTTAAATTTATTTATATCTTTGTCACGTACCAGAGTGGAGGATACTCTCAGTATGGCCCTGGTGTAATACCACCATTCAAAAATGAAACGTTGCTAGAATAGCATTAGCTGTATTTTGTGACCGGATCTGACTAGCCAGGTACTTCCATACCTTCCTCTTCCCACTTGTCTTCTCCTCCCCACTTACCTTCATCCTCACAACATACCCATATGCCATATGAAGCCATAGTCTCACTGGCTCTACGGTATTCACGTTAAAAAACGAAAACAAGTATTTACAAATGTCGCGGGCTCTAAAATTATTCGGATGGAAAATGTTAAGGAAGGGATACCAATAGAAATAAAAGGAAAATTACGGAAGCTCGTAAGAACAATATTTTGGCTCATCTTTTTTTTTAGAAATACAAACATTCCCGGGATACAAATTACCTGACAATATTTGAAAATCTCCTACTACTAAGCGGAAATTTTGCGGAAAAAGTAATGATAGAGGGCATAGCCAGCCGAGGAATTGATAAATATTTGACTTTCCCCAACTACCCACTGAACTTAAATATTTGAAATAAATACTTTGCTTGATGAAAATTCATTGTGTTTACCTCACCGGGCCAACCCATAAAGGTATACAACAATTACAAAATTAACAGAACTAATTTGAAACTTATAACCTTATTTATGCCTTTGACCTATTCACAACATCTTTTATATTCAAATCGTCGAGAACCCCATGATCGATCACCGTTAAGAGGTAAAACATGCTTGATTTATTACGATTCATACAACGCCACGCGTGTATTCATATGCTAATTGACGTTGAAAAAAGCTGTGAACATCGATGAATAACGGGGAATGGAAAATTCCACTGAATCAATTACAGACTTTTCAAATTTATGTAACGATTCAAAAGACTGAAAAACACGCCAAAGAATTCGAAATCAAGAGTGAAATTAGCACGAATTAAAACAGATTTAAAGCGTTTATTTAGCAATTTAAAATGTGGGCGTATTTTGCCAGTAGTTAAAAATATTTCCGGTTTGCAATAAAATCTAAATAAATAGAATGTTTGTGAACGTATCCGAAAACTAAAAACTGTTTTCGAAAGGTGATGAAATACGCTTTCAAATTTTAGAATTAGAAATGTAATTTTGTGAATTCAAAATTTTGCATGCTTACTTAAAATTATCTACTGATAACGAAAAAAAAAATATAAAAAAACACACATATTTGATTACACAAATAAATGAATTAGACAGTTAAACAAATACATTACAAACGTTACTGTCATCTCACATTTTGTCGTTTTTTGTAAGAATAATTCTTAAAAGTTTCGTAATTTTTTTTTTAAATTGCAATCCGGAACTTTGGTTTCATATAGGTGTACTTTTCAAATATTTTGTGGTTAACTTTTGGTTTTGAATGTAAAACGTGTTGTTTTCTCTTTCCAATACCATTTAGATCATACTTTTCACTATGACTGTAAGGGAGACACAACGATTTCTATGATACATATGTAAGCTGTAAAAAATATAGTCTCCTGAGATTAATAAAGAAAGAAAATATTTTAATCATTTTAAATATTTATAGGAGGTGATTTCCAGTTTTGACAGGAACTAACGGTCGCTGTTCCCAATTCTACTAAGCCAAAACTAAGGTTCAAAACTGCTTAAGCATTACTTAATCTAGACTAAGTGATGATTAAGTGATGCTTAATCAGTTTTGAACCTTAGTTTCGGCTTAGTAGAATTGGGAATAGCGGCCGTTAGTCTACATAAAAACGCGAGGCACAAATACATTTTTTCCGTAATAAATTCAAAGCGTTAATCTCAAGCGCACGCCAAAAAAACTTGAATAATTGAATAATAAACAAAACTAAGGTGTTTGCATACAAATAAATTAAGTGAATTGGAAAAAAAACTTTATAACAAACACGTCACATAAATGTCAAACGGCGTATTTAGATTAGGAACAGTGAGAAATTATTGCCGACCTATTATTATTATTTGAATCTTTGTTCGTGACAAGTTTAAGAAAGTCATTGTGGGTGTTTACAATTGTCACAGCTGATTGCAGAGTTGATTCGCTTTGCAAAGGTGAATTGGTATAAGGAAAAACCTTGACATTTCCCGCACTCCTAGAACCTCCTTCATCATGTTTGTGAACGTAACCAAAAACTAAAAACGGTTTTAATATATAATATTATTATTTGTAGAAAATTGTAACTTTGAAAACGTCACCATTACATTAACGAATATTTTTTACGACCCAAGCTGAAAAAGAACATATGTTATTAGTTGCTATTATTGTTATTATACACGTAAGTATAGGCGGCATAGCGTCAAGGTGGTCTAAAGACCGATTGTTCACAAGATACCTTGTTTTTATGGTGTTTTTTTTCCCACATGACTTAGCGACAATTTATATACACAATATTATAAGGTTATATCAAAGATACAGGATTTTATTTATTTTACTAATTAGCCCCACAAAGGAGGCGTTGAGGAAAATAATTTTCCTTAGTGCCTACGTCATCTTTGGGGATGCTGTGTGGAGGGTATTTTTAGGGAAAGTAAGGAGAGGCAGTTCTGTGAAGGAAAAAGGTATGACGGGTGGGTAGGAACATGGGAGTCAATTGTGTCAAGAAGAGACGGACGTACGATTGAATCCATCCCTCCCACTGCGGTGCAAAGCAATAGGTTGAGAGAACCCGACTGGAGGTCAAAAGTTCTCCCTTAACCAGTCTCTCCCGATCCGGGCGGGCAAACGCATTCGCTGCCATGACTTAGACAAACCTCACCCTTAGAAGACGGTCATCCCTGCTAAATCATCAAACGTAGCAAACCACTTGTGACCCACGGCAGGGATGCAGGTTAACCAATAAATGGTTCCCGGGCAGCGGTGCCCATATCCGCCTCCCAAATTGATTGATACACTTATGAGTAAAATGCTTTTTATTATTTGTGGAGAAAAATCATTTTACGTGTCGAATATTGCATAAATTTTGTGTTTCTTCGATTTTTATTATGTTTTCCAAGAACGCTTAACATTATCCATTATTCCAAAAAGAATAGAATTTTTATAAAAGATTTTATTGAAATATGTTTTTTACAGTTGTTATGATCGTGTATACCAGTTATGAGAATAATAAAAAAAAAACAATCCTGAAGCAGCGCTTCAAAACCTATCATTATAAAAACATGAAAGTCATTTTGAAAATTTATTTATGAATATTATTTGCAAGTAAGACTCAACCTTTTTCAGATCTGAAAGCACTTTGCGCCACGCGGAAAACGAACCCACATCTCATACAAGCTCAAAATCAAATTGCGTAGAACATAATTCTGAGAGAATTTACTTGGTAGATGATGCATTATGATCATGTCCTCAACAGTACCTATGCAGAAATTCAACACACCACACGTTTCAACAGCAATACCGGAACGTCCACCTTGCTTTATTATCACAAGAAATTCTAAACCTGCGATATTAACAATTCAGCATGCACCCCTTTGTAATTTCACAACCCTGTAGCAGAGTTTCGTCTCATTTGGAATGTTGGAAGTTTTCATTGTTCCTACTTTCCATTGTGGGCTTCTAGTGTTATCTTTAAGATATATTTGATAATAACGGATAATGAATTAAAAGCTTTTGTATTTCTTGTGCATTAACTATGTTAGAATTTTTAGACATTTTGTTTTGAAGAGTTTTAATTTTCCATGTACATTTGTTGCTTTAAATTTTAAATTTTCTGCTACCGGTTTCGACACATCCGTATTATTCACCAGCAAACTTAAAACTAACTTAAAAATTCTATGCAAGTACAAAAACGATAAGTATTAATTAGGTGGGAGAAGTGGGAGAGGTGATTTATTATTAGTAAATTATAACAATTCCGAGTTTGCTAACCATTTAATAGACAGGCCATAGCTTCAACAAAAAAAAAAACAAGTTTACATTTTTCATTATAAATACATATTTAAATTTATGCGCTTTAGAAATAAACAAACAAAAAAAATCAAAAATTGATATAGAGTTAATAAAATAAAAGCACCCTGTAAATCACCCTTATTAACAACGTTCCCATGTAACGTTGACTCCTCCCACCGTTCTTTCTCTCTCCCAAAATCACCATTCCCACTAACCCCACCTAATTAAATCTAATCATTTTCGAACTTGTATAGATTTTTTAAGTTAGTTGTAAGTTTGCTAGGGAATGACACGGATGTTGTAAAACCGGTAGCAGAAAAGTTAAAATTTAAGTAACAAATGTACATGGAAAAATAAAACTCTTCAAAACAAAACAAATTAAAAGCATTGAATTCACCGGCCCGCCCTACTACGCCGCGTTCAATCATGCAAGGACAAGGGAAAAGGGCTTTGTGCATTGAAATTACAGTTGGAATAATAGGCCTTAAATGTCAGATTTACCAGAGGATAAGGCGTTCGTTGAAACTTTATAATAGCTGTAACAATGCCCCATTTTAGTTACCTAGCCTAGATAAAAAAAAAAAACAATTGTATCGTTATTTTTCCCTTCATTATTGTGAAATCTGAAATTGTACTTTTTAAATAAATATACAGCTATTATATTATCAAAACACTTTATACTGCTTGGAATCAGTGTAAACAGGGCTTCCCAAATGTATCTATGGTATGTTGTGAGTATAAAGGACGTGGGGAGGGGAAGGAGATGAAGGTTTAGTATTTAACTATCTATAAATCGTCACTAAGCACGGCTAATTCCATTTCAAGCAACGTTTCCATCCCAATTGGCGGACTTTCATCAGAGTGATTCATACTAACTGATACTCTGATGGGAATATACGAGTACATACTATCAATTCCTGTATGCACTCTTGTTCCTTAACTCCACATTGGAGGCCCTGAGGAAAATAATTTCCCATAGGGCCTATGACATCTTTAAGGATGCTGTGTGGAGGGTATTTCTGAGGAAAGGAAGGAGTGAACATGGGTCTTGAAGAGACCCATGTTGTAGGAGGGAGGAAACACAGAGGCCGGTAAATCGTTCCACAGCCGAGCTGTTGAACTCAAGAACGAGTCGTAAAAACAAACCGTTCTCATGTGACTAATGTCAACCGTGTACAAATGTTGGGCGCGTGTTTGGCGTGTTTCCCGACTATGCACCGGTGCCGAGGGGAGCAATGTTCCTCGGAGCATCCTCCGTTGTAATACCGGTAGAACAAGGACAGCATTCCCATACCTGTGCTCTAAAGATTGCAATCCGTCTGTTAAGATGGGAGAATCTATCAAACGGACCGCCAGTTTATGCAGAGTCAAGGGTTTTTTTAAGGTATTTGGAGCTGGGTTAGCAGTTGTGTACTATTAAAGTATCTGCGGGCCCTGTACAGTACGCCCAGTTTCTGAGAGGCTAATTCAACTCTGGTTTCGATGGAGCCCCCATACCTGAGCTGGTCACTTAGAGTTACACCAAGCATATCAATGGAGGTCCTGTTCGGAAGAATGCTTCCGTTGAAGGAGACTAGATTATCATTTCGATCCCTTTTAGACGTTATCAAACATGATTGGGTCTTTGAAACATTAAATTCGACGAGGTTATTCTTACCCCAAGAGAAAACACTCTCGAGGTAACCGTCATTCTCTGCTTCAAAGCCTCCGAGCTATTGGGGTTTGTGTGCTCTTTGGAGGCTTGTCAAACAAAAAGATATCATGGACTGTACTGTCATCCGCGTAACAATGAATCGGTGCACGTGACAAGAGGTCGTTGATGTGCAGCAGAAACAAAGTCGGAGACAGAACCGATGCCTGTGGGACGCCAGCATTTATCGAATGCGAGGAAGAGGTGAAACCGTCAGCAACTGCCTGAATCGACCTCCCCCTCAAAAAGTCGGCAATCCACGCACACAAGGATGCGGGAAGTCCGTAAGAACGCAGTTTGTTGACAAGCGCTCGATGCCAAACCCGGTCAAAGGCCTTGGAAATGTCCAGCGAAACCGTTTGGGTCTCACCAAAACGTTCCCGGCACCGTCCCCAAACATGCGTCACATAAGCGAGAAGATCGCCGCATGAGCGGTTCCGCCGGAATCTGTATTAATAATTAATAATTTTGTTCTTCTCGAGGTATGTGAGCAGTTTGTCATTGATCACACGTTCCATCACTTTTGACAGAACAGATGTGATCGCTATGGGGCGGTAGTTGGCTGGGTTGGAGCGGTCACCCTTCTTTGGAATGGGGGGAATGATCGCTTTTTTCCAAGCAGAGGGCACAGAGCCAGACTTCAGGGACATCTTGAAAAGCTTCGTCAAAATTGGAGTTATTTCTACAGCGCTCCTCTGCAATACCAGGGCAGGTATTCTGTCAGGCCCGCTAGCTTTTTTAACATCAAGCCCTCGTAAGACTTGGAGTACATCCCGATGTCGGATCCTCAGCTTTTTCATACGAAAACTGCAATGAGGAACCGACGGCGGGGTAGCACCTTGATCATCGAGGGTCGAGTTTTCCGCGAACATTTTGCCTAATAAGTTAGCCTTTTCGGCGGCGGTATTTGCTAGAGAGCCGTCAGGTCTGGTAAGAGGTGGCAGACTGGGTTTGCAGAAATTGCGACCTATTGAGCCCGCAAGCGACCAGAACGGTCTGCTGCCGTGCGGGCAGGCAGTCAGCTTTCGGCTGATCTGCAGGTCGTGCTCGAATTTTGACCTGTTAATTATCCTCTTGCATTCCTTTGCCATTTTGTTATATACTATTCTGTTTTCGGACGTTCGAGATGTGTTGCAGGTTCGGTAAGCCGCGTTTTTTCGTCGGACTGCTTCGGAGCATTGTCGACTGAACCACGGCTTTGAGCTCACACCAGTTTCTTTAACTGTGATGATTGGATGAAGCCATCCATCGCGGATGTGATGACTTCACCAATTTCCTGGGCACATTTTGAGGGATCCGAAGTCCGAAAACAGACAGCTGACCACGGGAAAGCATTGAAATGTGCCCGCAGACCAAACCAATCTGCTGATCTATAGTGCCATACTTTTCTCTTCAGCCGCTCGTTTGGCGGTCTGATACGGGGATTGACGTCGTCACCAGGCAGTGGTCGGACGATCCTAGAAGCGCTGTGACCTCAATCTTGTAATCGTGTGGCACAGTGGTTAAAAACAGATCTAACAGATTGGAGCGGTGAGTCTGGACATCAGGAACCCTTGTAGGCTCCTGAACCATTTGCTCCAGTCCGTAGCAGAGGGCGAAGGATTCCGCCTCTCCTAACAGGAATGCTCGAATTCAACGCCTTAGAAGCCCGCCGGAAAATATTTTTAGGGAAACAATCAATAAAGTTAATCTCTGCTACTATACTCAATCCACCTATGTTGAAAGAGGTTAATTTATGTGTCCCTAAAAACTATACTCGTGGAGATATCCCATGCACTTTTTATGCTCCGAAAGCGAGGACTTCTGACTATCAGAACGTGCCAATAAACAGAGCGACTCCCACTGCTTAACGATGCTTCATCGAATGTCGACATATTTAATGTCTCTTACAGACAGTTAAAAGAAACTATCTTTTGACGCATGTCACAAAATAGTAATACTGCCCCTATGCCTTTTTAAATTGTAATCTTCTCCATGAATATATTGGTGTATATCCGTTTTACGGAGGACGTGAAAAATAAATAAATACCCAACCACTATCTAAAAGCTTAGCGAAAATAAATACCCTTAGATCTAAAATAGATTTAATTAAAATAATCATTCGTAGAAAACATTACCACGACGACATTACACAAATTTCTAACATAAACCAAAGACGAAACAACACCATTTATACTAGAGGTAACTTGGTAGGTATTCGTTCTCACGGCCCTTGCAGCGAAGGTTGGTATCAATCAATCAGCGCGGGAGAGGGACGGCGCTGGGCGCCAGAGGGCGGAGCGAGTGGGAGGGCACGACCAACAAATTGGCCGCCCGCTACATTACACGGTTATTTATGGAATTAATTTGCTTTTTGACACAATCGACACAACGGGCTAAAAATAAATCCGTCGACCGCCCGCGATCGCGCTCGGTGCAGGACTTTACGGTGTTGACGGTCAAAAGTCATGAGAAATGTACCGAATGTTTAATGTTGCACGTGTTGTGTCAGTTGGTATTATGACACGTGAAGGTCGAAGGTGGAAGATTGTAACATAAGCGTTCAAATATTTTCATAAACCAGAAATAAGGTTTTGATATTTGTTCATAAACCAGGAATTGATTTGAAAAACGCACAATACGTGAAGGTTTTAACATAATTTTTTATAATTCTGATCATTGTTTTGAAAATGTGTTCATTTAATATTTTCATTAATTATTGATTTGAAAAAACGCACAATCCGAAACGGTTCCAACTGGCTACAACGTCATTATGACATAGAAAACGCTTTATAAGTTAAAAATTACACAATGAAGCAATCCTTCCCCCCACGCGTTCCCGCTCCCCCAGACTCCTCCTTCCCCGCCTTAGATCATAAAAGAAACACATGTACTTTTAGCATAAAAAAAGCCAACGCCGCCGAATTCACTAATAAAAACTAACGTGTCGTTTTGTCAACAAACTTTATACTTCAATCGTTATAGAAAATGTATTCGTCAAGCATCAAAATAATACGAATGACTATTTATATGACTATGATGTATTATGTTGATGTTTGTACGAGATAACACTAGATTCGCTAAATTTTCCCGCGAATGACATCTCTTAACGAGGATTACTATGGCAAAACGCGCTACCATCACTGGCATTAAGGTAAGGTAAAGGTAAGAGTTGGTGTCTTAACATGAGTGCAGTATTTAGCTCGTTGGCGCGATACAGAATACTGCATTTAAGAAAACTATCAAAATCGTTGTAGTATACGGCCGATTTAACACGCGATACGCTGTCGCAAAATACAGAATTGCCCTTCAGGTCTCGCCCCTCGCCGGGACGCGAACCGTAATGCGGTTAATCGGAGCGATATCACCAACCCGCCTCTCCTCTGACCTCTAGCCTCTACCCTGTTCCCCGTCAGACGGTAGGCGGACTAGTAGACCGAGTTGGCAGTGGACTCCTTTCCACCACTCGGCGCTTAGTCACCTGCATCGTGTATCCACACACTCAACACAGGCACGGAGTGCATGTATTATTGGGATCGATAAAATATAATGTGTGTTTTATCGGAGTTGTGAGTACGTGCCAACAGCGTGGTTGCAAAGCTACAAGATTAAGGCCGGTGGAACAAGATAAGGCGCGTGTGCACATTGAGAGGAGTATCACTTTGCTTATTTTATAAAATTGAAATACTAAACCGTATTATTTTTGTGCTTGATATAACTGTTATGGTTTCCAAAGACGTTGTCAAACGGTGCCTCTGACAAATGATAGATACATTCGGAGAAAATCTGAATTACAAAATACATTACAAAAAAGGTTCCAATTATTTTAGAACTAGCTCCCGGCGTTGCTCTTTTAAAATTTTCTATCCCTTGTAGAAAAAAGGGATTGAGTGGTTTATCGAAATCTCACGTAGACAGTGATCTTCCCTTCGTTTTGAAAGTCAAGTGTGCAACGTTTGATCGATTTCCTAATAAAACTATATATCTACTTAAAAACTGCTCATGTTTTAAAACGCCTGCTCTCAACGCAAAAATTGCAACTAGAATTAATAAAGATGATTTAATGAAAACAAATAACTTTGTAAACACCACTATATTATTAATATTGTCAAGATAATATCTCTACATATTATAAATTAAAGTCCTCCGTGGCGTCTGTCTGTCTATTCGCGATAAACCCAAAAATAGTTAACAGATTTTCATGCGGTTTTCACCAATAGATAGAGTGATTGGTTTGGAAGATGATGAGGAAGGTTTAGGTATATAATTTGTGAAGGTTTTGTGTAAATTGGAATACATAATATATAAAGGAAAATGCCTTTATGAGGAGAACGAGCAGGCTGGCAAGCGGGCGGTTTGGATTTGATTAGTATGCAAATAAACAGATGGCGGTGCTGAAAAATGTTGGGTAACCATCCAGTAGATGGCGTTGTGTTTCATTAACCACAGCGATGCGTGTCCGAGTCAGCTAGTATTTGTATAAAAAACCAAATCTACGCCGCTCGGAACACTCCTTATACACATTTTTTTAAAATTATTTATTAATCTTAATTAATTTTAATACGGTCGTGTTAAAAAGGCGGAAAAACGTAAGTAAATAGCATTTAAACATAAAGTAAGTATTCAGAAAGAGAAAGATAATAAAAAACAAATAATTGGCGTGAAATAGGACAGAAAATATAAGAAGAGAAAAAGAAGAAAGGAGACGAAGAAAAAAAGAAGAAAAAAAAACGATTTCTAGTATTTTTTTGAGAAATGTAATATTGGAAATGTTATAATTTAGGGTAATTTTTTGGAAAATCTTAAATTAGCAGGTAATTGAAAAATAGATACAGATACTAGAATCAGCGTCTTTCATCACATTTCTAAACAATATAATAAACTTTGTTAATTTTTTCCAGGGGATATCGACTACCCGGACCGCAAAGGGGACACCCAGTAAATGCAGGTATTAAACCTTGCATAATGATGAGGTGTAGTGTAGCGAGAAAGTGAAATGGTAAAGCGATTATAAAAGCATTAAAGTGAATAAATTATAGTCGATTGATTTTACTAGACGCCACCATCATGATAATGGAGCTCCCACGTACTCGGGAGGCGCACTGTGTTAATGTCGAGTAAAAGTGATAAGCCGACACCGCCAACACCTCACAGAATGTACGCGATATGGGTATCTATATCGGTGGGAACTGGGAACCAGTTGCCAGTTGGAATGAACCGACTTCTTGGCAGATATCCTAACAGGCGGCAGTTTGGGACGGTGACATATATTGCAAATTATAATAGTCGCGGTTTTATTGGCACTTAAAGATCAAACGGCTTGAAAATCGGGAGAGATTAAATTTTATGGATAAACTAAGAAATGAGCTAATCAGCTGTCTGAAATAATGTGTTTATAATATACTATGACGGAACACAAGTTAGGTTCATTAACATTCATAACATACCTAATATTATTTTATATTTTATTTCAAATTATTCCACACAAAAAAAAAATAAAGTGTTTTCATTGTGTTTAAATTGTTTTGTGAAGTGATTTTGGATGCACATTTTTTTTGGTTTTCCGTCAATGAATGAATAGATCAGAAGTTTTCCGATGCGTGAACAGGCGAAATACAGCTGTCTGCAGGATGGATTTTCATGATATTTTTTATGGATTTTTCAAATTTAACCCCTATTGTCGCCCCTACGTATCCTTTTCAATCCCCCCTTCTGCCCCTCTCCCTTGCGTGTCCTTTCCCATGCGTCGCCGTCCCCCTGTCGCCTTACCCGCCTCCCCCTTCCCGCTTCCCCCCGTCCCTCGAGCCCTCCCTCACGCGTTTCCCCCCTTATCCCAAAAAATCACTAAAGTTTCGTCGCAATCGAATGAATGGTGTAGGAAATAATTTCAAGTTGCTAGAGCTTACCATTATACAAAGAAACCTTCGCGGGCGTGCGCACAATAAATCACCATTGTTTCATCGGACGAATGGTAAAGGAATGCATACTGGACAAACAAAGATACACTAATTTTATAAATAAAGATAATTATGTTTAACATAACACGTAAATTTGACAATTTTAAGCCAGAATGCCATCATACCTTAGCTTTAGAGTACAAAATCGCAGAAAACTACAAACAGCAGGATTACAGTGTATATTTGCTCACATAACTTGTATAGTAAATCGGTTACGTTAAGCTGCAGCAACCAAACTTAGGAACGTAGTTTTCTAATAGCGTGTGCACGTTGTCGTGATAAAACAAGATCACACATTTCGTTGTACAGAAAGGTTATTTCATTTGTGTGGAGTTTAGTACTAAGAGTAAAATTTAAGTATTAAATTAATATACATGGAAAGCAAAACTCTATAAAACAAAACTCTGAAAAGAGTTTTTAAATAATGAATCGAAAGATTGAAGCTGTTTGCAAAATATGTCCCTTGATTGCAAATGTTTGTAAAATACATCCCATGATAATGAATGTTTGTAAAACATGTTCTATGATTTGTGGCTATTTGTTAAATATGTCATACGATTGTGAATATTTATAAATAACGTAATATGGGGGCTGTTAATAAAATCATAAAAGTTTCAACATCAAAATATTTTAAGCATGAATTGTTAAAACACACTCCACTAAAAAAACCTTTACCTAACCATTATTTCATTTTTTTATTACTTTTTCCAACTTCGCAATTACACTTTGTGGCGTCATTATTGATTTAATGAAAACAAATAACTTTGTAAACACCACTGTATTAGTAACAAGCTGAAGTCCCCGGCGATACCCTGGCTTTACATAGAGTTTACGAAATAAAATGTAGACAGTGACCTTCCTCTTGTTTTGAAGGTCACATGTGCAAAATTTTATAAACCTCGGGATTAAACTGTAGATTTGAATACAAATCAAATCCACATCGCCCGCTTGCCAACCCGCTCGTCCACTACATACAGAAATTCTCCTTTATATATTAAATATTTCAACCAATTTACACAAAACCTTGACAAATTTTATACATAAAACTTAATTCACCTTCAGTAATTTTTGAGTTTATCGCGAACAGACAGACATACAGACGCGGCGGAGGACTTTAATTTATAATATGTAGAGATATTATCTTGATAATATTAATAATATAGTGGTGTTTACAAAGTTATTTGTTTTCATTAAATCATCTTTATTAATTCTAGTTACAATTTTTGATGTTCTATGCCTGTCACTCTAGACAAACCTGTGTTAAAAGCAGGCGTTTAAACGTGAGCAGTTTATGATAAAAATAATAACACTTTAAAACTACAACTAATAAAAAAACACAATATTACATTTAAAGTAACTGACAATTATCATCATACCATTGCAAAATTGGTGCCATTTTCAAATATGAAAATAGTGTCATATCAACTGTGAGTAATCTGAATATTGAGAGTTTTGACGAGGTCATTTTATTCAAATTTATTTAAAAGTAGACAGACTGCAGCAATATTTACCTATATTGAACTTAAAAACTTGTGACGGATTTGCAGCTGCATATACGACATACAGTCCGTGAGGTGTCTGACTTTCCATCTCATCGGTTCCGTTCCAATCCGGTCCAATTACCTTAGTGTTAGTTGAAGCACGGCATAATTTACGATTCAAATCTCATGGCGTGTTGACGAAAAGGCAGGGGGTTAAAAACGTCGCAAGGGGTAATCTGATTAAATCGACAAATTAACGGCTATTAATTATTTATAATTTTTATTTGTATAAAGGTTGTCCTTGCCGACGATCTGTGGTTAAGAATGCGCAGATATGCTGATAAATGGTTGCAATAATTTGTACTGGTATTGCTAACAGCTATTATTTATTTTCTAGTGTTTGGCTTGCGGTTTGTTTGATTTATCGACAACAGTTGTAATAACGTGCCGAATGAATAGGTTTTTTTTTAGAAAACAGGTTTTTTACTCGCGAGAAAAGGAAACAACCGATTTGTGAGACGTTATTTTTATTTATTAGCAACTGCAACATTGTCGGTCAATCATAATTAACATCGATTTCTCCTCTTTTCTATAGTAATTATCGTATTTGTATGCATACATGTATTTTCTATACTTATTAGATAATAATGTTGACATAATGTCCGCAAGGTGACCTGCTGATCTAAGATGAAAATTGAATTGAGATACATTTATAAAATTCATTAAAATGCACACCATTGGTACCCACTAAAGATACAAAGTCGGATCGTATTGTTCAATGATTGAAAATACGTAAAACTACGATAATGAACAGAACTTATTTATATACATATAAGATGACTGTAAGATGGCTATTGCCCTACTCGAATTTGACCCTACTAGAATTTCCATATTTATCTACGGGCTTTCGCTCCAGACGTCTATGATTTGTACACCCACACACACATATATATTTTTATTTATTTATTTATAACATTACATTTGATATATTTGTATGGCAAAATAACATAGTAATAACATTGCAAAATAACTATAGACATTAAAATGTGTACAAGTGTTATTATGTCTTGTGGGTCGAGATTAGTTCCTAGCTAGGCAGATTGCCCGTTCTAAGGAACCAAATGCTGGTGAAAATGCAAAAAAAGTATTCTGTAACAAAATGTTAAGTTTTTTTTTCAAATTAAATATATATCTATTAATAAAAATGCCAAAAATTTATTCTGTAACAAAATCAAAAAAAAAGAAGAAGAAAAGAATTTTATTTTTTATATATATAATATATATATATACAATTTGGGAGGTAGTGATGAGTACCGCCGCCCCGGGAACTGTTTATTGGATAACCAACACCCCTGTCATAGGTCACTCCAAGTGATTCGCTACGTTTTGGTGACTTCTCAGAAGTGCCTTGGTTCACGCGGCGAGGTTTGTCTATGTCTTGACGGCGGATGCGTTTACCCACCTACTGCGTGGCGGGCCGGATCGGGAGACTGTTGAGGGAGTCCTTTTGACCTCTCCAGCCGAACATTAAGGGGGAGGAATGGATTCATCGTCCGTCAATCCTAGACATACTGACCCCCAGATTCCTATCCACC
The DNA here is from genome assembly GCA_917563855.2 of Limnephilus lunatus. NCBI lineage: Eukaryota > Metazoa > Arthropoda > Insecta > Trichoptera > Limnephilidae > Limnephilus > Limnephilus lunatus. Next base: position 7,324,759 of record OU830599.1, read on the forward strand.
CCTCACATCTTTTCCTTCCCAGAATGTCATCTCCTTCTTTTCTCTAAAAAGACCCTCCTCACAGCATCCCCAAAGATTTAATATTGCCCCGAGGAAAATTATTTTATCAGGGCCTCCTGTGCGGAGCTAATACAAAAAAATATTCCGAAGCAATTGAAAAAACAAAGGGCAATTAGAATAAGTAATCAGCTTTTTGCATTTCCTACTTGTACTACAAAACTACGATCCCAAAGAAACGTGCATCTCAAATCTCAACGTTATCTTCCATTACATGTACCATCCGGCTTACCATTCACAGAAAATAAAATCACAATCTCCTCCTCCGCCATTTTATTTTCCGTCTAAATCATACATTGGCAAAAAGCCAGCCGGGGAATATTGGCGGGAACATCGACCGCGATGTTATGATGCCCGCGAATTAATGGCCTTTTAGTAGCAAACAAGAAATATGACATAATTGGATAATTGATAGAGTCATGTAACACTTAGTGCCAGGCCAAGAAATCATTATTAAATGCCAACACAGAACACAGCCAACTGATTAAAATTGTTGGGACGATTTATGACTTTGAAATAAAAACATTTACACATTCGAATTGACACACCTGGCAGATCTCATTCTATTATTGTTGGTCTGAACGTTTAAAGTGCATTTTAATAATAACACAATTTGCAATAAAACGTGGAGTACGTGCCGTTCATAACTAAGGACGATGTCGTGCTTTCGGAGTATCTGGGCCTAAGGATTTATGACTTCGAAATAAAAACATTTACACATTCGAATTGACACGCCTGGCAGATCTCATTCTATTATTGTTGGTCTGAACGTTTAAAGTGCATTTTAATAATAAGACAATTTGCATTAAAACGTCGTGCCGTTCATAACTAAGTTCGGAGATCGTGCTTTCGGAGTATCTGGGCCTAAGGCTTGGAATAGACTCCCTCCGGAATTAAGATGCATAAAAAGCCCAACAGAGTTTAGGTCCAAACTAAAAACCTACCTTTTCGGGCTCTCATACCCTTAACTTAATTTAAATATACCTACCTATCTGAGAGTATCATACTTGTATTGCCTATGATATGTCTTAATCACACTTTTCTTACTGAATTAAAATTACTCGAATCCTTACACATCAATCTGTCTCTAGGAAGATCAAATCCTTGTACTTCTGCACCGCCCACCATTAAATATTGCTTTTACTTTCCAAAACACACTCATTAAAGAATATATTACATATTAATATTAAAATATTTTCAGGATTAAACAATATGTGTTAACAATTATGTCCTCTGCGTGCGAACTCTATCTAAATTTCATGAAATAGACCATAAACAGTGTTAATTTCAAGCGACCTCCCAGGTAAGTATGGTCCTGTATTAATTCATTTTTAGGCAGCATCGCGTTCATTGGTCAAAATATTGTACATATATTTTCGTATCGGTGCTTAATGAACCGGTGTATGCAATTTTTAGCCATAAGTTGTTTTTAATTGTTTGTCTAGCTTGTAGTCTTTCTAGATTTTAGGCATATATGGTAAGTTTGTACAGCGCCCTTGAGGTGATGTATATAAATCGTCCAAATATTATTATTTATTATTTGATGGAGGCGATATTTTGAAACAACCGATCTGTACTCTCGTCTCTATCTCCGTGTACCGTGGTTATGGTAGAGACGAAAAAAAAAACACCAATATTTCCCTCAAATTTTCACAAAAAGGATAGCTTTCATAATTAATTACAAGGAACGATTATAATTTTTTAACAATGAATACTTGGAGTAGGTGGATGAGTGTGTGCATCTGAGAAGTATGTTTACGAGACATGTAAAGTCTGACAGAGATATTGAAAGAAGGGTAAATTCAGGATTGTACGCGCTAACAAAAACACTGATCAAAGAAGCGAAGCTAGCTGTACACAGTGAAGTGCTGGTACCTACCATGATCTATGTCAGTGAGGCATGGAACTGGCAGAGGAAGGATGAAAGTAGACTAAACGCTGTAGAAATTAGATCGCTGAGGCGTATATGTGGTAAAACAATGTATGATCGCGTGAGAAATGTGGAGATCGGCAAAGAATGCTAGCGTAATGCCTAAAAAAACTATGGTGAGGATCAGATGGTTTGGGCATGTAGAGCGAATGAAGAAAGGAGAGTAATGAGAATATATGACGCAGAGGTGAATGGTAAAAGAAGTAGGGGACGCTCGACGAAGACATGGCACGATCAAGTGTATCAAATACTTGAGCCAGGCCATGCCAAGAGTCAGAATAAAAGAAGAATACCCATGAGACGACGTGTAAATGTGAATGACAAAGAGTGTGTGCCAAGACCGAGGTGTTGGCGGTCCGTCCTCTCTGCCTACCCCAGCGGTGGAACACCGTGACGGTTGGTTAATTAGTAAGTTTACAATTAATATTATCTTAAGCCAAAATAATAAATAAAGTGAAACGTAAATAATACTCAAATTATAGCTAGTAAACAGGAGGATTATGTTAAAATCTCAGTTTTAAATCTGCCTGCCAAACATTACTGACGCCACAGATAAACAAACCTAGTAAATATTTGTATGTCGCAAAACATTCGTGACGTCGCGAAAACGGCCGATCGACGCCAGAAATTCCCGACCTGCCCGAACGGCGACGAGGCCACTGAAAATCCTGAAATTGTATTTTCATGAAAACATATTTCTGGTTGGCAATGTTGCCACCGGCCGGGCGTTAAACCAAACCGCGTTCCGTTCCGGACGCGACAGTTTTATCGCCGCTCTAATGCCGCGCAGACGAATAATGTGATTAATGCATTCATACATCCGATGGAGTATAATGTAAAACTGGCCTGTTTTATACAAAACTATTCGTAAAACGTTTCTAAATTGTTTGGCCGGTAATAAGTACTCAACAAAGTATTTTCATATGTTATAGAGGTTCAACGTGCAGTCGCAATAATATATGATGAACACACTTGCACAAAACTAATCTTGCAGAACTTAATAATAATAAATATTATAAAATTAGATTTACTTTATAATGTTTAAAAAATATACTACGAATTAAACACTTTAGGGCTTTAGTAATAAACATGCATTAAACTTTAAACAGCTGATAAAAAACCATTTAACGTTGATAACGTTGGGTAAATGATTGTTTATCAATTGCATGCTTGTGAAACATGTTATTAGTAAGGAGGAATAATAATACAGCTGTTGAACATGTTCTTGGTTATGAGAAATTAAAAAGAGTTATTAATTGTAACTTATTGTAGCCTTTATACGCTTGTGTGATTTTATGTGCCATTTTATTGAAACATCGATCGTCCAGTTGATTCGTCAGACATTTCCAAACACTATGTTTTGAGATAAATTTGATTTGATTAAATAAGTGGGGTACACCAAGCGACTATTTTTTTAAATTTATTGAGGCGCCGCAACCGCTCTCAAAAAGAAGAAGATGGAGCGAAATGTAATTACGAATGTTAGAGGAGCACGATAATATTTAAAGAGATAAAATCGAAGCGAAAATTGTGAAAATGTTTAATAAAACACGACTCGTTTAAAATAGAGCAAAAAACCTTTGGGGCTGTCTAAAACGGCATTTAAAGAAACATTGTGAATTTTTTCATACATATAACTTACAAAATAAGTAACAAAAATAAAACTTTGCGATTTTTTTTCTATGGAGGGAATTTCACATAATTTGCGTTTCGGCATGGAGAATGTATAGATATTATCTTCAAAAACAACATATATTTTTTAAGAGCTTAAAAACCTCAAATATTTAAGGGAGATATGCAAGAAAGGTTGCGGCAGCTTACAATTAAATTTAATAATGTTATTATCAAGTTCTGCAAGTAAGTACTTTAGTTTATATTTTTGTTACAGCCATTTCGGCTTACAAGGCCATTTTTATTTATTTATTCAACGCCCAGAGAGCTTTTACAGTAGTACAATTTGTTTATGACAGATGATTTTTAAACAGATAGAGAAATGATAAGAATAAAATTAGATAAAAATGAATACAAGTCACAAAAATACAGCGATTTGATAAGTTTACAAAAATACATATGTGTTTAGGAATAGTTTTGGAATAAGTTTTTTTACAAGATCCACAAAATTCGCCAAGTTGATGTTGAATATGTCAACATCACTTAAGTACTGATTTCCCATAGTGTGAAATCTTTGTATCGGAGAGTGGGCAATGCAGTTCCGCTTACACTTTAGGGCTTTAGTAATAAACATGCATTAAACTTTAAACAGCTGATAAAAAACCATTTAACGTTGATAACGTTGGGTAAATGATTGTTTATCAATTGTATGCTTGTGAAACATGTTATTAGTAAGGAGGAATAATAATACAGCTGTTGAACATGTTCTTGGTTATGAGAAATTAAAAAGAGTTATTAATTGTAACTTATTGTAGCCTGCAGTAGAATAGTGTATTTTGTCGTGTGGTTACTGTCGGTATTCGTAAGTTTATGAGTTGTAGGAGTTCGCAACAGTCGAATTTAGAGTTAAGTATTTTAAATAAAAATGTCAAGTCGTTTATTTTACGTCTGTTCTAGTGTGTGTATTTTTAGAATATTTAGTAATAGATTATATTTTAAGTCTTCTAGTGGGATATTTAATTTAAAATTTATAAAACGCAGAATTTTTTTTTGTATTCGCTCAATATTATTAACGTGAATTTTGTAAGATGTAGACCTTTAGATGGATTTTAGTTTTTATTTTTTTACATCTGTTTCGGCTTACAAAGTAATTTTCAAAAGAAGTTGGACAATGGCCTTGTAAGCCGAAACAGCTGTAACAAAAATAAAAATATAATACTTACAGAACTTGATAATAACATTGTTAAATTTAATTAAAAGAATTAAATGGAGTTTTACAAATTAAATACAAAAACAATAAATACAAAGTGACTTAATTATTGTTTACGCCTACTCGTAGTTTGCGTTTTACGCTTATTATAAAGCAAAACTAACTTTTCGGTTATTTCAGAGTAAGAGTAAGTTAAAATTCCTTTTGCGGGGTAAATCCATCGAGGTGAATGAATAAAAAGGTATAATGTTCCGATACATTCTGTAGAGATGTTTCCTGCACAGAGATGCGAGCAGGTAGAAGAGGAATCGAAAGGCAGTAGCGTCACCATTCCACGAATGCTTCTTCGTATTCAAAGGCGGATGCTTTCAAGTCGCTACATACCGTTGCGCGTTGCCCGTAGAATGAGAAGCTGTATAGAGTGTATAGGATGTAACGTCAAAGTGACTGCATAAAACTCTAATATCGCCGTATTTACTTTATATTTCAATTCAACATTTGCATATTCTATTAAAGTTTAGTACGTTTATATTTTCTTCAGCCCGTTTTTCCAGATATACTCTCTTAATATTTTATTTATTTATCTACACTACCTTCAGAAGGAACTTTTAATTTTTTTTTAGATAAGATTCACACAGGAGGCCCTGAGGAAAATAATTTCCCTCAGGGCCTATGTCATTTTTGAGGATGCTGTGTGGAGGGTTTTTTAAGAAAAGGAAGGATAGGAGAGTTCTGGAAAGGAAAAGGTTTTAAGTGGTGGGTAGGAATCTGGGGTTCAGTGTGTCTAGGTCATCCGCCTCCAAGACCTAGACAAACCTCACCCCATGAACCCGGGCACCCCTGCTAAATCACCAAACATAGCGAACCACTTGGGGTGACCTATGGTAGAGGTGTTGGTTATCCAATAAAGGTTCTAGGGGCGGCGGTACCTATTCCCGCTTCCCAATTTGCATTTACCTCACGATCTCCTCACTTAAACCACTCTTTAATTATTGTATCATTGGCCTACTTATGCCTTGGCTCTATAATATATGTATGTGCATGTGTGTGTGTACATACATGCATATACATATTAATTATTTATGCCCCACGAAAAGCATATTAACTTTTTTGATTTATGTTGTGTTCATCACTTGTTGTATTTACACATTCAGGTTCTCCAACTCGTCTTGGAAGGAGATTACTTCTTTGGAATAATAGAGTTCTCTTTGTTAATCTGGATTTATTATTGCTTCGCGTATTACAAATGTTGTGACTGTGAATAGTCGACCTAACTAGAAACTAGCTAGAATGGATCTGAATTATGTGAGCTCCTGCCACCTGCACCCAGGCCCTCGGCCCCCCTGGTGCACACACGCCGAACTAAACTAACCGCCATCTTGCGGACTTTCGGGACAGCTCTTAGCACTGCCCTCTATGTAACAAGCTCGGATATGCGATATTATGTATATTAAATTTGACAAATGTAGTCATTTACTCACATTCTGAATTAAGATACTTAATTATTATGTTGACTAATAATTGCCCGTGTGCCAGCCCAAAGTCGTTGAAACAGTTATATAGCGAACAAAGCACATCCTCGTTTAATATTTACTTGTCGGTCGCAATGCACACTTCTACTTCATCTCGAGTCAGAAATAACAACCGGGCTGCACAAAGACACGATGCAGTGGTTAGTCAAGCGGCAGTCAGCGGTTGGTAGTCAAATAAAATAATGACACGAAGACGGTAGACGATAGCCGCGGAATACGGGGGACCAGATAACTCTTGGCGTTGGTCTACATTACTGACGGCCCGGGAAATTAATCGGCATTCCTTATGGAAGTGAAAAATGGGGCCTTGTGGTGTTGGAGAAAAAATGAATACAATTAGTTTTCGACAGCAAGTTGAAACAAAATAAAAGAAAGTGGATTGAATTCAGGAGAGGAAAAATAAAATATATTCTTCATTAAACAGTATTATTACATTTTAAGTTTTTCTTTTACATATTCAATAATAGGAGAAAGAATTATTGGTAATTGTTCCGCTATTGAGTCCACGCTCAAAACACACTTTAAAAAATTAAAATAAGTTGTACTAGGTAGATAATAGTTAGTAATAAGTAATTCAGTAACCGGAATTTAAAAATATTGCGTTTTAATGATTATTTTGTTACCTTAAAAAATGCGAAATGTCATTTTTCAAGGACCGCCATGTTATTAATTACGACGATGAAATATGCACTTTTAAAAGGAAACATCACTCTGTCAGTTACACAATAATAAGTACGAATTTCAATCTTCGAAAATGATAAATAATGCGTATTAATCATTATTTTGTTAGGTTTCGTAAATTCAAAAAATCGTCACTTATTACGCGTGCATGACGCGAGACGCAAGCCTATATGAAATGTGAAACTGTTCCTTAAATATACCAAACCACCCACAACTGTTCCATGTGAAACATGTTTTACATGCAATTTGCAAATGAGCCAACCTAAAAATAAAAGAAAGCATTCACGAAACGAGTAGCTAGGCGATACATAGACGATATTATTACGAAAGTACCTGATTTGCCAAATTACGTATGTAATTATTTTAATACCTAAAACGACAATAAATAAAAGAACACGCACGCGTTTTTCTTTTCAATAACACCCAAGTTTTGAAAGGTTTGTACTGCAAGTAGGATTAGTATTATAGACAAGTTTGTACCTGTATTTATAACAGAAGAACATGGAAATAAATGTCACTTTCTTTTGTATCACAAACCATGTTACACAAACCTAGCGTAACCGCTAAACTACTTGAAAACTGGGATGTTTTTCTTGCTTTGACGCGAGCAGGCGGTATAAAGGGGCACTTTCTTTTGTATCACAAACCATGTTACACAAACCTAGCGTAGCCGCTAAACTACTTGAAAACTGGGATATTTTTCTTGCCTTGACGCGAGCAGGCGGTATGAAGGGGCATTTTCTTTTTTTATCACAAACCATGTTACACAAACCTAGCGTAGCCGCTAAACTACTTGAAAACTGGGATGTTTTTCTTGCCTTGACGCGAGCAGGCGGTATAAAGGGGCACTTTCTTTTGTATCACAAACCATGTTACACAAAGCCGCTAAACTACTTGAAAACTGGGATGTTTTTCTTGGTAGGTTATTTTACAACAATTAATTGTTATTATATTATTTGAAACAACTGGTTACGTAAATGTTTTTGAATTTTTAGTTTGGTAGTGTGTATTTACAATTTGCGTATTGCAGTTTCACACGGCACAAGAATGGCCTTTATATAAAGATGGCGGTCCTTGAAAAATGACATTTCGCATTTTTAAAGTTAACAAAATAATAATTAAAACGCAATATTTTTAAATTCCAGTTACTGAATTACTTATTACTAACTATTATCTACCTAGTACAACTTATTTTAATTTTTTAAAGTGTGTTTTGAGCGTGGATTCAATAATGGATGGCGGTCCTTGAAAAATGACATTTCGCATTTTTAAAGTTAACAAAATAATCATTAAAACGCAATATTTTTAAATTTCGGTTACTGAATTACTTATTACTAACTATTATCTACCTAGTACAACTTATTTTAATTTTTTAAAGTGTGTTTTGAGCGTGGACTCAATAGCGGAACATTTACCGAATTATTAATACGTGTGACAGCTGTTTCGCCTTCGGAAGGCATTTTAACACATATTGATAATGTCTATCTAATAGATAAACCGTTTTTAAATTGAATATGAATAATATTATTGCATACAAAAAAGAAAAACTTTAAAAAGATGATCTTTTAAAAAATCGGATATTCATTTAGACTTTTATAAAAAGGTCAATATATGTTCCATATAAAAATTAAATTGAGTCCCTATCTAGGTTACAAACCACTTCTTAGAACGATAGGAAAATAGCCATATTCTCTTAGTAATTTAACTGAAGTGTTTTCTACCACTGTACTTTGTACAAAGTCCTCGAGGAGATATTTCACGAAAATGGTGTTGTATCTATTATTGAAAAATGACAAGTATTATTGTTATTAACGCGATACGCTACAGACCATTATATCCGTTAATCCATTAAACAAAAAAACTAAGGTTGAAGTTAAAGATTTAATGTTATGTAAGCCGTAATCTTAAAAGCATTACTTTAAAAAGCGATACACGCGAGTAAATTAACCATTAAGTCAGAAACTAAAAGATTTTCCTCAAACAACGTCGGGGTGGGTACATTTTACCCGGGATTTAAAAAGCGATATAAAAGAAAATGAGGGAAACAGAGTGTCTTACCCACATAAACATACACAAGAATCCCGCCGAGGGAGGGTGGCTAGCGTAGAGGGTTTCGCTCATACACGGCACACATTTTATACCGCAAACAAACCAGCCCGGAAAATACCGCTTCTACTACTTGTTACGCTTATTTCTAAGAAAACCCACTAACTATTCGCTGGGTAGCTTTACACGGGGATATAATATTACTGGGAAGCCGAGAAGCAATATTCACGGGCTTACGAATACTTTTTTTTAATAATAAAGTGACGCTAGGTTGGATTTCTCAGTAACGAAATGGGAGCTTTACAATAATAAATAAATTCATGAAATAATAACAACGGTAAATAGCGGTAGGTTAGAGTATTTTTCCACGTTTAAATCAAATTCTTGAAAATGAAATACGACTTTTGAAATAACAGATAAATCTGTAAAAGCGTTAATTGAACATTAAATTATACAGTTATTTTAGTATGATGTTAAAAATACAAGTACCAGGATCGGGGTTGCCGAAACCAAATCGTTTGGTGGGCCAAAAAACATATTAATGAGCTTATTAAAAATATTTTATTAACTAATAAATAATTAATGTGATATCGGGGGAGGGGGGTTAGATCCACCCATGAATATCTACAGGTAAACTGCTAATATTACCGTTAATTTTAACCAGTAATTCGGTATCAAAAAATGCAATTATTGAGAAACCGCGAGCAATATCTGTTTTAGGACGAGTTCATAACACATTTATTAATATAGGAAGATAAATTTTTAAAAATTCAATAACCTTGCAATTCCTACTTTTGTCGTTAAATTTTAAAATTTGATTACATTATCTTCCACTTGGACTGTACTTCCACTATAGACGCGCCTATGTGTGTCCTTTGCACTCTCCCTTCACTTATTAAAATCTGGTCAGTTGAATTCGACCTTCCGAAAAATGTGCGGAAAAATGCAGTAACTGGTTGAAATTGATTGCGAAAATAAATTGCTAGTGCGGTCACGCGCCTGACAATTTTCAAGCAATAAATCAAAACCCCATCGAGAGTCCGAGGCCTAATAACAAGAAAGTTCTATATCACAAAAAATAATATAAATTTTAAAAAAATTACGAGAACGATTTTTATTTTTTGTATGAACACCAAAATCCAAAACATGGAAAGGTGAAAACTTAATTTTGGGTCGTAAAAAATCTTATTATTCGCAAGATTCAATTGAATCTGAAATCCTTGTAACAAGATATCATTATATGGAATCTAGTTAGATGATCGTATCGGCGGATTTATTCCAATATATATAAACGAAATATAATACTCTCTCAACGTGCGGTTGATTTAGTTGAAGTACATATTTCTATTCAAAATAATCCCACGCACATTTCCTCGAGTTTTATGGTAAGGGGAATCGGATCGGAAATATATACACTTCTAAATAACTTTTCAAACAAGTATTTGTTTCCTTTGTTTTTATTTCATAACTAGGCGCGTGGGAGGGAGTTTAGGTTTTATCAAGGCCAGGCATGTCGATTATCAATAAAAATCAAAGAGAAATTTTATTTTTAGCGCTGTTTTATGGAATCCGTTTTTCTAACCCGTATTTCTCAACTTTTGAAGGGAGGGAAAAGTTTGATACAAGAATAACTTAATTTTCCAGATAAAGCCTCAGATAATATGACAGATTTTAGTTAGTAAGACGTAGGTACTGTACAGGGCCCGCAGATACTATACTACACAACCGCTGACCCTGTACAAATCGCAAGTGCGTCAAACTGTACTATTTGGCAGAAACCTCTGATCTGGAACTCCAAAAGTACTGAAAATCCCTTGACCCTTGACCCTGTACAGAAACGGGCGGAAGTTTGATAGATGTCCTTATCTTAACAAGCGGATTGCAATCATTCAACGACAACAACAGCTGGGCTGTGGAAGGATTTGCCAGTCTCTGTGTTTTCTTCCTCCTATAACATGAGTCTCTAAAATAACCATGTTCATAAGAGTGAAAGGAAAGGAATAATCCTTTCCTCAAAAAGACCCTCCACACAGCATCTCCAAAGATGACATAGGCCCTGAGGGAAATTTATTTTCCTAATGAGTTAATGTAAAAAATAAATAAATAGTAATAAAAGTTGTTTAGTAATTTATAAACTTAAATAAGAGTAAGTGCTTTGAAGAGTAATCAAGGAAACATTGTCGGTTAAACCTTTATGAGCGAGCTCCTATCTAACAATCGTCTTGGATGGGCAAGTTTTCGTGAGGGCCGCACTTCTGGCGAAGCTGCTGTTTTATTCTCAGAAGACGTGAAGGAGAAGCAGACAATACCGGTACAATGGCGGGGGAGGTGGAAGACATTAGTGCCCGGGGCCGGGGCACACGGTGTATGGGACTCTCCCGGAGCGCAAGTAGTGAGCAGTGTACACTGTAGAGCAGTGGTACCCGACCATTTTATCGCCGCGGACCGGTCGACGTTTGATAATTTTACCGCGGCTCGCTGAGGGGGGGACGTTGATTGTTTTGATTTATTAATAATTTGATCGTATAACTAGTACACATCGCCTCAAAATATGTAAATATCTTTTAAAATATACTAAATACAGGATTCAGATTTTGGCTAATCCTTCATTATACATTTACGAATTTATTAAAATAATTATAAACATAAATGGTTCTCGTTGGTCGCAATAGAAGTATTTTGATGCAAATAGGGAATAAATTCAACAATACATTCAAACGCGTGTTAGTTTTTTTTTGTTTTTAAAAGAAAGACATACATTCCCGGGTTACGAATAACCCAACAATGTTTGAAAATCTCCTACTACAACCACAGAAAGCCGAAAATGTTGCTTGTGTTGTGATGGAGGACTTAGCCAGCCGAGGAACATGCGACGCCCGGGTGGCACCCAAGTGCTGTGCCCACTCAACCACAGACCGGAATCGGGAATTCTCAATAAAACGATTCCACTTGCATTTGGGCAAGCAGAATATAAGAGCGGTAACTCACGTCGTTGCGCCTCAATAGAACTCTTAACGTTGGATATGCGAGTGCACAAGATGGAAGCGTAGTCGTGTTTTTTACTTCGAAGGTATTGTTGTGTCGGCGGTAACTTGGTGTGAAGGGGTTCTCAGATGAATAGTTATTTTTTGTCTATAATGTCGGGAAACACGCCAAACACGCGCCCAACATTTGTACACAGTTGATATTAGTCACATGAGAACGGGTCGTTTTTACGATTCGTTCTTGAGTTCAACAGCTCGGCTGTGGAACGATTTACCGGCCTCTGTGTTTCCTCCCTCCTACAACATGAGTCTCTTCAAGACCCATGTTAACTCCTTCCTTTCCTCAAAAAGACCCTCCACACAGCATCCTCAAAGATGACATAGGCCCTGAGGGAAATTATTTTCCTCAGGGCCTCCTGTGTGGAGTTAATGTAAAAAAAAAAAAAAAAAAAAAAAAATTATTTTTTATTGGAAATGTTTGACTTTTTTTGTACATACTTTCGGTTTTTAAGCAGGGCCTTGGGCGGCCCGGTACCATTTGATCCATGGAATCTGATGCCGGTCCGCGGCCTGGAAGTTGGGGGCTACTGGTATACAGTGCATGCGGTGTAGTGTGTAGGTTACTCCCGCCACGCCAAGTAGCAGTCGTAGATTGTACGCGGAAGGTAAGGTAAAATAGAGGAAGTGGCGAGAGCGAGGAGGGTGGAAGACAGAGCTCCAGGACTAATGGCCACGGGACAGGACTATTGTAATAAAACACAACAAGAAACACCGACATTTTAGACGACTATTTACCGGGATTAAAATTTTAATACCAAATTTATATGACCGTCAACCTTACTTACACCATTACAGAAGCTTTAATGAAATCGTGAAAGCTTCGTACATTAAAACAATATTTATAATAATAAATTAATTACATAAAGATGAAGGTAAAAGAAAGGTTTTATTTTCTATCTAAGGTACGTTCTTTGTTACTTTTTAAATAATATTTCGTAACCGGTTTTGATTGAGAAATGTAGTTGAAACTGGTAGTGAGATATTAAAAAATATAAGGTACCATACGACAGTATTACCCCAGCCAGGAACAATATAGTCACGGTGAGACCGGTACACTTTTCGGGGAAATCGCTTCAAGAAAATGCCATATAGTGTAGAAAGAAACAAGGACCTCAAAATACACGTTCTCCTTCAACAAGCGCACCTTTTTCTACTCGCTAGCGAGATAAGAACTAAGTAACAAATGTACATCACAAAATAAAACTCTTCTAAAACAAAGTATAGATAGAAATAGTCACATAGTAAAAACATATATTTCCTTCTTCAAACACATCAAACTTATTTTGTGGTACCATTTTAATTTAAAATTAATATATTTCATTATTTTAAACACGTTTCTTTTTTATAAATAACCGACATGTTTCACGAGCGATACTCACTTCCTCAGAGTTTACATAAAATGTTAAGTAAACCCTCAGGAAGTGAGCATCGCTCACAAAACATGTCGGTTTTTTATAAACAATAAACGTGGTTAAAACAAAGAAATCTATTTATTTTGAACCTATTTTTACGTACAATTTAAAAGCTTGAGAAGAGACCATCTCACAGAACTTTAAATTAACAGTTTCGTGATTCTTTATCTTATTGAATAATATTTAGTCTGCACAACATTAACTCTATGATTCATGCAAGCGTTATGTAACAGCAAATGGGCAAATTTAAATAGAAAGTCAATAAATAAACGTTTAACAAGATATAATAAAAGCAACGCGCGCAATTTGATCACACGCTGTAAAGACTGGCTGAACTTAATACAAAATAGCCGTATTACTGGATAGATTCGTGCGGCGAAAATAAACAATACGTGGCTATAATCTGAAACTTGGTGCCGACTGCCGACCAGACGGAACAGGGACAGCAGAAAACTTCCCAAAGTTCCCGCTGCCTGTGACGGGACGCAGATGTTTTGCGGGAAATTGAGTAAAACCGCGTAGCGGTGTGCGGCCTGCCGCGCCGCTAGTTTTGTGTCGGAAGAGCGATATTATATGGACTGTGATTTAAACAGAAGAAATAAATAACTCGAATTTACAGATTATTGTCTTAATAATGAAAGTTTTTTCTGTAGTCTATTAATTAGTAAGAATCATTTAAAAGAAATAAACACTTACGGCGGCTTTCGTACAACGATCCAACAAAACGAAATGAATAATAAAAAGAGGAAAACCGTGCGTTTTACCCTTAACTAGAGACTTAAATTTCACTATCATATTTTGTCTCATCATTTCCGCAATTCCAACAAGAAATTAGTAAAAGTTATTAATTCTTTATCACTCGATTATAATAATGTATGTGCCACACAGATGAAAAAAAAAGCGCGAGCAGATAGATATCTGTTATGTGTTGTACCGTCACAATACGCTATTAAATATTTCTTCCTATGGTAGGGGAGGGGGTCAGTTGAATTCAGAGCTGCCATGAAATGACATTTCTTTGTACTGAATCATCAACTTGACAGCTGTCATCTGCCCGTTTAGGCAGCTCCGTGATTAAAATGACCCCGTCTCCTGTGTTCGGCGGAGAGGGAGTTCGTATATCGCCTCAGGAGCGGTTACAGTGTAAGATCTGTATTGTTTATGGTTGATCTGCGCTTAATTAATCAATTAAAATTTATTTGCGTTCTTAAATTTATTCTAGTGTGGAAAATAAGAAAAAAGATCTTAGAAACTACCTACATAATTGTAGACATTTTAAATATATTCTGTTATTAAGCAATATTATTATTGTTATTTTTGCTATGTTATCCAATGTAATGTAATAAATAAAAATAAAACCCACTAATGTGATATCATTCCCAACATAATTTAAATCACAAGCGAGGAAATGTGAATGAGAGACGTGAAATACCTCCACGATGACATAGAATATTAATTAATTGGAGGGGAACTCAAAGACGAAAACCGTAAGTTCAATTATGTACATAAATTACCAAGTGGGAGTTTCCAGGAAAATGTAAGTAGTATTTTAATAGAAATGTTTACTCGTTATAGCTAACAATAAGAGTTGACGGCGTACACAGTACAGTTGGCGATGCATTTAGTTTTCAGTTATTGCCGAATCGCGTGCATTCCGAGCTCTGTTTGCTCGAGCATTCGGAAAATTCCCTCTGACGGTTTTCAGACGTAGAATAATGTTAGCGGTGTCGAGTGCATGTATTCCGAGAATCCGACAAGAGTTGCTTTAATATTTCACGTAATAATATGTTGAGCGAAAGGAGACTTTAAAACTGTTTGCTGATGTGTAGATAGTAAATGGCTACTTTTAATGCTCTGTGAGGGATTCGAGCCGTGGAAATTGATGTAGATACGCGTGGAGTACACATAAAACAGTAAATACATCACTGAGCAAATTTCATTTGAAAATGTAATTGATAGAAGAAAAAAATTTCAAATTAAAAAGTTGCAGCAAAATCACAAATTTTATTATTAACTTAAATCTTTTTTAATTTAAAGAGAAATTTTGTAGTAATAACCACCCAAGAGTACTAATAAACCGGAGCCTGTGGGATTATGGCAGCCCAATTTGGAGACACCGTAAGGCTGAAGGGAATCGGAAGGGAACGGAGTTGTGAAAGAACAAGGTTAGAAAGTAGATTCTTGACTATTTAGATTTAGTCTCTGGTCTCAGCAGGAAGACAACTAGTTATAAGAGAGTCTAGTAACTCTAGTAGTATCTACTACCACTCTGTTGTTGACAAGTTGAATTTTTTAAGGACTGTAGGCCGCACGGTGAAGATTGTCCTGAATATTGTGAAATAACAGCAAACCTCCTATAGGGCAAACCTCCTACACACCATAATAAGAGTAATAAATAACCATCGATGGCATATATAACACCACCACTATACAGGGTTTCCGGGGGTAAAGTGCATTAACTTCGGGAGGTGATTCTACACGATATGTGTAAAAAGATAAAATTAGACCGACGCATGTGATCATCTTTATTATTTTCCGCTGTTACGATACGGGCCAATCACAACCATGCAATGTTGCCACAATCGTGCCCGGCGGGCTTTCAGCAAGTAAGATCGTACCTCACACTAAGGATTTTTAGTAGGTAGGTACGTCTTTTTGTATGGGAAAAAAAGTTGGAATTTCGGAAAAAGTTGTTAATCTTTTTTACTCATAATATCATGTAGAATCACCTCCCGAATTTAATGCACATTACCCCCGGACACCCTGTATATTGCAATGCCAATGAACCACGGTCACAAATAAAGAAGAGGACCAAAATTACAAAACTTTTCATTCCAAATAAATAGAAATCATACAATTGAAGCTTATACGTATCCAAATCCGTAAATACTTTTCTTATAAATCGAATGCGAAAAATAAACAAAAATATAAAAGTATTCGGGCACCCGCTAAAACAAGAAACCATTTCCAGATAATGTTCGTTAATAATATCATAAGGAGAAAGTTGGCAATCCCCTGAAATTCTTACGGGGCAAAGTTCCCGGGGAAAATCAGTTAAACCTTTTATGTCTTAGGGAATAAGTTTCACGTAGAGCAAATTTGAATAACTTCCCGACCTGAGAAAGCTCCGCGCGATGCCGGAACGCGATACCGTCAGCCTGTATACGGAATGTTGACAGGGGGTAAATACGTCAGATTGTTTTTCGAGCACTAATTTGCAGTTTAAAATCCTCTATTATATATATATTATTACGACAATAACACATGTTTATCATGTTTAGCGGCTGTGTTAAAGAGATTTCATAATGTCAACATTTAATTAATGATAAAATAAAAATACTACGAATTCTTTTTTGGGTAGTAATACAATGCAGTAAGAGTCATTCCCTGAAGTACACATTAAATGTACAAGAAATATTTTCCGCTTATAATGATTTAGTAGAAGGAATTAAAATACTGTCACGTTTTTCGTAATTCCACCAAGTTCACATGGGAAATGGGAATGTTTGCCTTTGGTTTATCTTAAAAAAATAACTCAGTAAGACGAGACGCAATGGTCCAAAATATAGTTTTCAATTGTTTCCCTAAAGAAGTCAGTGTAGACTTTACGTTTATGGTGAGAACAATTAACTTAAAACAAATTTGTTTGTATCCCCTTCAGATGTGTTCGCTTCAAAATATTTCATAATATCAGAATTAATCCACTGATGAAACGGTCCACAATCTTAGTCTAATCCAAGCAGGGCCGGCCCTGTGCGGGCACGATTGAAGCAGTTCGCTCCAGGCGCTAAATTGCCAAGACGCCAAGGGGCTGATCATACATAACACCTAACACATCACCCTTGAGATTATCTTAACATGTATAAAAATTTATGTTTTTTGTTTGTCCCTTATGGTTCTGTATATAAAGATGAGCTCTGGCGTTATAAAAGTATTTCCCACACCATTCATCCGATTGAGATGAAACTTTGGTGATTTGTTATGCGCACGCTTGCGAAGGTTTGTGTATATAATGGTGAGCTCTGGCGTTAAGAAATTTGTATAAAAATTAACGACGGGTGGCGCACGAATTGTTAGAAAAAAGTGTGTATTTCATATAGTTTAGCAGCGGGGAGGAAAGGCGGAAGGAGGCTTTCTTTCTTTGAGTGGTATTGCAACGCATGCCGGGCACTGGCTAGTTTTTCATACGAACTGCGCTATACAAAGACACAATCATCCAAATATTATTGATTACAGTGATCACCTACTAGCTTTAAGGTCGTCAAAATTTTGCTCGCGCCAGGCGCAGTTTGGCTCAAGGCCGGCCCTTAGTCTAAGAAAAAGAAACGCCATAGTTACAAATTTTCATAGTTACACAAACGACACTGTACTAAGGGCTAAAGTGATGCGAGAGGGGTAGAGTGGAGAATATATACGAACGGATCCATAGCGGAGCAAACACGGAGGTCGGGAACAATGGGCTGGCGGATTTGTACAAAAACTTTATCCGGTATCTAGTATCTGGGTCTCGCTGGTGTGGTGACAAAGTGTAACCAATAATCCCACCATTGTGCCGTCGGCTTAATACACAAACTTCCGACGTCAAAGAATCACCGTTTTAACGTAGGTAGGCACGTGCTGAATCTATGACGAGGAGGGCGGGTCTATTCGAAGCGGCATTTAACAAAATTTGGCGTCATCGGAAAAGGGAGGAAAAACAAGGGTAACATGTTAAAGATTATTAAATAAATTTTCCTATTGCGAAGTTGTGATTAACCACGACATATCGTTTATTATAATGTTTTTCAAAATAAACCGACTAGGGATCTGAAGATCTTACAAGGGAGCATCGAAATATTATACATGATATATGAGATGTATAATAGAATGGCTTCTTACCTTATTTGTAAGAAACTATATAAAAGTTTCATAGCTCCATAGCTAATGATATAAAGTGTTTTGTAAGCTAAAAAGAGTTTTGTTGACCTATAAATATAAGAATAACCGAAAAACATTTCCAAAATTCCCGAACTCACTGTCGAGGACCTTCTGCAGCATCAAAACAAAAACAAACAAATTATCTGCTAAGTTAGACACCATTTGAAAGTTCTGCTACGTCAAAATAAATACAGTTATCCATTAAAGCATTCCAAATTTGTCTGTGTACTGTGTACACCACTTTATCAATGTAGTGTTCTTTTAAAGTTGTCTTTACAAGGATAAATATTTTAATTTCAAACATAGATAGATACAAGAAGACTTAAGTACCTACAATGCACGCCGTACTTATAAAAGTACATATTATTATTATTTTTATTATGGACTAAATGAACTAAATGGCTTGTGTCTAATATAAACCCCCAGGCTAATTTGTTCGGTTTTCAGAACAAGTCATGTAGGTCTCATATAAATCGTTGTATCTTTACTACATCTTTACGTTGTATCTTTACTATAATCTAAACGGTATTAGAAAAAGAAATCACCATGCTTTATATTCAAATCTAAAACTAAATAATTCAAATGCTTACCTTTGCGAAACCAAACTTTACCACAATTTAAAAAAAAATAATGAAACTTCGAAATTTTTTATTAATTATTTCTACGTGAAACGACAAAAAAGTGAGTTTGACGATAACGTTTATAATACATTTGCGTAATGAAATATGTGTGTGTTTTTTTTTCGTAATCAGTAATTTAAGTTAGAAAAAACGTAAGGTAAGCCATTTGTAAAACTTGCTTAAGTTTGTATTCAAAATTTTTACATTTAAAAAATTACTCGTATAAGTATGCTTCTTTCGAATTATAAAATTTGAAAGCGTATTTCATCACTATTCAAAAACAGTTTTCAGTTTTCGGATGCATTCAGAAATACTCCATTTATTTGAATTTTATTACAAGACCCGAGGGGGTTAAAAAAGCAGAATAATAATGTCTTCAAATAAGCTGATCTATATCGAAAAAAGATCAAATTTAACGTAAACACTTCGAAACGATCCCAAAAATAGCTTTACAAAGTTTCAATCAAACAAAGAGGGTGTCGCTAAATTATATTAATTCATTCCCGCGATAAAGGTCTTCTGGCGCTTTACATTATTTGCGGGGAATTTCAAAACTGGACGATCATTTCCGGAGGCCAAAAAACCAATAACGCCAATCCGGGCCAATACTACGGCCGAGCTTTCGCGAGGGATTTTAGTCGAAGCGACGAGAATATTCAACCTTTGATTGGAAGGGAAATAATAGAGCGTTTTTAAAACCGGTTAACTCGATTATTATTGAAATGGGCCGCGCTGTAACAATAGGAGGCGGATAACAAAGGCGAGTGGGCGAAGGAAAAATTATTTGATATCGGAAAACGACACTTCATTCTAAATAAAAAAAAATCAATAAATTCAATGCTGGGTAAAAAAAAAAGTGTCACATGCACAATAGTTTTAGGAGATGTTTGCATGTTTGAGAAAAAAACCCAACAAACCATTTGTTGTTTTTTTTTTTATTTCTACTAGTGAAAAGCTAACGAAAAAAGTCGAATCTAATCAAATATTTCCTTACTATAAATGAGCCTAAGGTCGAGAGAATTAACTAATTTCGACTCCTTAAATATCGCAGCATTCCGAATTTCTACCGTTTTAATAACATATTTAAGTTTTTAAGTTTCTAAAAAAATCTATGTTATTTTTTAAGACAACGGTAAATTATATGAAATTCCCTCGATAGATATAAAATCGCAAAGTATGCTCCAAAAATTATTTTTAACACGTTTTTTAAAAGTTATATTATATTAAATGCTATTAAAGACATATCTCATGAGATTTTTACTCTTTTTGAAAGGAGTCGTGTTTTATTAAACATTTACACAATATTTGCTTAAATATTATAGATTTTAATAATAGCGCCCATTCTAACATTCGTATTAACATATCTCTTAAGAGGCCGCTATCCGAATTTCTACCGATTTCTTGCAAACCTCCCTTAAACATTTTAAGTTTTTAAGCTCTTAAAAAAATATACGCTATTTTTTAAGATAATATCTATACATTCCCCACGTCGAAACGTAAATTATATGAAATTCCATCCATAGAAAAAAATCGCAAAGTATGCTCTAAATTTTTTTATTTTCAAGTCTGTTTCCGTTATTTTATAAGTTACATGTATGAAAAAAATCACAGTGTTTCATTAAATACTGTTTTAGACAGCCCCAAGAGATTTTTGCTCTATTTTAAACGAGTCGTGTTTTATTAAAGATTTTCGCAATTTTTGCATCGATTTTGGCGCTGTAAACGTTAGCACTCTCCTCTAACATTCGTAATTTCGTATCTCTCCATCTTCTTCTTAATGGGGCCGGTAACGGAGCCTTAAAGCACGTCCAGAGTGATAGATACACAATTGGATAAAGATCGGCCCTTGTGAGAGATCGTTATTCACAAACGAAAGGATGTTTAAAAGGGCTTTAAACGTAATCAAATCTGACTAGTCAGATACTTCACGAACTTCTTCTTCCCCACCGCCTTCCCCTCCCAATCCATTCAGCCTCACAACACAGGTACCCCATTTGGGGATGCCATAGTCCTACTAGCTCCGGATAGCTAAGAGCAGTAAGCAGGAATGGTGACCGGACAACTTAGAATCGTGCCACATCAACACCTCCTTTGAAAAGTCAATAAAAGCGATTAATAAATATATTGGTCTTACGATAGGTTAGGTTATGGGCTACTTAAAAAAAAATTAATAACTTTATAAAGGGGTGTTGAAATTGCATAATTCCAAGTTGTCATTGAACCGTTGGAACTATTGCACAAAAAAACCTCAAAGGAAGCCATCCATTAAAAAAATAACACATGAAAAAGCTTGCTGTTACATTGTTACCGATGAGAACGGGTGCAGAAATTGAATGAGGTAAAACACGTGGCCGAAATCAGATTGGTATTTTGCGGAAGGGGAAAGCGATATAATATGTAAATAGGGCAGATTTGAATACTGCCGGATCCGTTGCATTTGTGTTTATCAATATTTGCATAAGGTAAATGATTCACTCAATGGCAGCGTGTCTGCGCAAGCTGTTTAATAAATTTGTCAATTTGGAATTTAAACATGCTCGAGTAGAGTGTTATTTTTAAGGCGCGGTGTCAAGTATTTGAACAGTAAGCGACAGGTATAATTGGCGTGTTTAATTATTAATGTAATGATAGAAGAGCACTTCAAATAAATTCCTCGTCCAGGATTCGATAAATAGATGTTTACCGTGGAACAGTATGTCGTTGGTTTGTTGCAGAAAAGCATGAAATCAAAAACATAATTTTTGGACACCCACTATTAAAATTTTGTGTACGGGTAATTCTTTTAAATATGCGCCTGTAACAAAGTTATGGATTTGAATAGTTTGGTTTCGGAATTAAAGGTTTATTCAGATAAAACAGTAAAAAAAATTAAGTACTGGGCACTTTATATTAAAAAAAAAATCTGTGCGGATTTAATCCGGATAACAAATTTGTCCCTGCTGACATAGGTCTCGTATAAATCGTTTTATCTCCCTTACTAACATGGTGAGAAATATGATCTTAAGGGTGTTAGAAAGAGAAAATCCACGCTTTGTATTTAAATCTAGAATTTAATCATAGAAATATTTAAATGTGAACCTCCATGAAAACAAAATTTCCGATAGCAATTTGAGAAAAATGAAATAAATTTAAGGAACGAGAAAAATGAAAGATGTTAATAAGGTTTATAATACATATTTTGCCTAATAAAAATGTGTGTTTTTATATTTTTTCGTTATCTGTACTTTTAGATAGCAAAACGTTAAGTGAGCAATTTTTTAAACTATTTGTTTAAAAAATATTCATATTTAAAAAATATTTTTATTTCTAATGACAACATTTGCGAACCCCTCAGGCCTCGGACATATTTTGTCAAAAGGTCAAAATAATTCCGCTTTACAATAAAATCCAAATAAATGGAATATTTCTGAACGCATCCGAAAACTAAAAACTATTTTTGGAAGGTGATGAAATACGCTTTCAAATTTTATAAACCAAAATAAGCATAAAATTATTGAATGGAAACATAAAAAGTTTTAAAAATGCACATATTATTATCATAGACAATGTATTATAAACGTTATCGTCACCTCACTTTTTTGTCGTTTCATGTAAAAATATTTGATAAAAAATTCAAAAAGTTTTACAATTCGGTAGGAAATTTTGGTTTTGAAAATAAAGCGCGGTATTTTCTCTTACTAAAACTGTTTAAATTATATTTTCACCACGATAATACGGAAGATACAACAATTTCCAAGATACCTACATGAATTTTTTTCAAAAGCGAACAAATTAGTCTGAGAGTTTAAGATAACTAAATTAATTCAATAAATATTCGTTACCTACGAAACAGACAATATTCGCTTATTATAGATTCATATCTCAATTAAGTACTTACTAAAGAAAAAAGTGCGATAAAAACAGTTGAAATCATTATCTCATTAGTATCGTATAATCCATTTTAATCTCAAAGCAGTAACAGTCTCAGGAAATGAGAGATTATCTGACGAGAGAAGAAAATTATTGGCATTCGCTAGCAATTTGCGGAGCGCTAAAGTAGACCAACACCGCGAGATATTCTATATGCAAGATGCTCGTCATAATACAGCTGGAAGATCAAGGGAACGAAAATGGGTCAACAGCCAATGGAGCTTATAAGACATGAATTTATTTAAATTGGCGGTTAAGTGACAAAAATGTTGTGGTTAATATCACATACCGAAAAATGCAAAGACTTCTTAAAGGTAATTAATTGTAGTAGTAAGAATTTAGAGCAAATAACGAACTAAATATTCAATTTTTTTATTCGAATTCTTATAATAACTTTTGAAGGTTATTCCCATCAATATCATTGAAGAAGAACGAAAAAGAATATATAAGTTGCCATAGTTAGCTTTTTATTTTTCTGTGTCTTGTCCTTTTTCATATTTTCGTTTAGATTTATTAGTATTATCTTTTTATTTAAAAACAGAGCTTCCAATTCACACGTGGTAGAAGTGAAACCTTTAGAAAACTAAAAATAGACAAGAGTAGAGAGGCTACGAAGCACCGGACAAAGAGGAGACCGATTATACTATCTCATTCTCTGGCAGGCTAATTCCTCTATACATGTGTTTGTCTCTTTTTAGTGTCGCTATGTCTCGCTTCATCGAGTTTCAAATCACACCGATGCTAATGTTGTTTTCACTTCAAAAAGTGGTAATTTAAGTCTCATTACAATAATAAAATGAAAAGAAGTTCTCACCTCAAAAAGTAATAAATTAAGTCTCATTACAATAACAAAAGGGACATAAAAGTAAATCATGAAATCATCGCATTCGGACTTAAAAGGCGCGTGGGCGAAATGAGCCAAGAAACTGGCTAAGACGCCGATGGTTCAGATTGAAATCAGAACTGATTAATACAAACGATAAGTAATTAATGCCGTAAGCAACTACCACGCAGCGAGTTGTAATATTGCAGGAATGGCATGTTGTAATCTATTTTATATCGCATGAAGTAGAAGAGAATAATTAAAATTCACAATTAAATACTAAAAAGGCCACACAGTGAAGCAGGCAATGTCAATGGAGCTTCTTCGACAGTCATTCAGAGGAAAACCGCAGAACTCCTGGATGACTCAATCCAAAATATTACAGAGAAACGGCCCGGAAGAAAGCGATATCCAGAACCGAAGAAGATATAGCCTGAGAACGAGAAGATCCGACCCCAACAGCCTGTCTAGGTGTCTAGGCAATGAGTTGGGACAGTGCAAGGAAGAAGAAGAAACAATTGATTACTAAAAAATTGCAGTAAAACCAAAATAAAGGCCAGAGGAAAACTTTTAATCGTGTTAAGCTAAACATGAAATGTGGGCACACAATTTCAATGACTTGTGTTAAAAACAAACACTTATTTAGAACATTAAAGAAGATCCTACTAACAAATCTAAACAAAAACAGGAAAAAGTATAATACACAAAAAAATAAAAAGCTAACGGTCGCAACTGGGACAAAAATATACACATTAGGGTGGTTACAAGGTATAAGGTGAAAAAATATTTTCGTCCTAATGCCGGCCTGACCCCCCTAATATTTGCCATTTGTCTAGAAAATAAGATTTGAAAAGTTTTAGCTCAATTGGATAATCTTAACCCGTGCCTCATCGAGATTAAATTTGAAAAAACGATTTTTTGGAAGAAAAAAAAATTCCGTTTTTTCCTCATAAAATGAAAACTATTTGTCCTAGAAATTTTAATCTTATTTCATTTCATAGGAAATGTTGCTATCTTCAAGTTTTACTCTAATCACTTTTTTGTTAAAACGTTTATATTTGAATATATCTTGATTGAGAAAATCAAGGCAATGTGTTTTGATACCACTGCGGTAAATACTGGTCGCTTCAACGGAACCTGCGTTTTGTTGGAGCAATTATTAGAGAAAATGTTTCTTTATTTAGCATGTCGCCACCATATTTTAGAAATTATTCTCAAATCAGTTTTCGATTTAAAAATGGGCACAACTACTGGACCCCACTCAAATATTTTTAAAAACTTTCAGACTGGATGGTCGAAGCTAGACAAGACAAAATACAAAACTGCTATTGAGACATAAAATCCCTGGAATCTAGATGAAATATGAATTTTTCTTACAGAACAATTAAAAAACCAAACAGCCAAGGGATGATTACAAAGAATTAATTCAACTTTCGTTAGTTGTGTTAGGACGTATTCCCCCAAAAGATACATTTTTCAAAGTTCCTGGTGCCATCCATCACGCTAGATCATAGGTTCTCAACGTGGGCGATAACGCCCCCTTGGGGGCGTTTTAGACCTTCAGGGGGGCGGTAGAAGATCCAGAGACAATTGGGGGGCGTTGAGATGGCACAGGGGGGCGTTGGCAAGTAAAAATATGATCTAAAAAAGACAAACAAAACACTCTAATCACATACTAATAAAGCAAAGTAAACTTTAATATTGGTTATTTTTTGTTATTAAAAACCCATATCGGAAGTAAAAAAGAAGAGAGGCAATATGGTGTGGATTATATTAAATACGGATTTATCAAAAATCGCCAATTTGCCTTATTTGTTGAAAAACATTTTCAAATGAAGCGATGAAGCATGGGTGATGGGTGGTTTGGTATATTTATGGATGAAGCCTTATAGGTTTCGAGACATAGACGTATGAATATTCATATGTCTCTGCTTCAAGATCATTTTAATAAAATCCAGCCGGACAAGAAAGACAAATATTTGACCCATTTTCAAGACATGAAAAAGAAGTACAAAATTCAGCTAACAATTATCAACAGCTTCTAAGCATGACGATGATGGACTTCGAGCTTCGTACAATATCTCATTGTTGATTGCTAAAACAGGCAAACCATATACTATTAGGGGAGATTTAATTTTACCAGCAGTAAAAGAAGTAATAAACACTGTGCTCCATAAACCAGCTGCAGATATTATGTGAAAAATTCCTTTGAGCAATAGTTCTGTGCAAAGAAGAATTGATGAAATGGCTGAAAACATTGAAGAATCATTGTGCAATCATCTGCAGTCTTGTCGATTTTCAATTCAGCTGGATGAGTCCACTTTACCAACCAATGAAGCATTGTTATTGTCATACGTGAGGTTCATCAAAGATGAGAAAATATGTCAAGAGCTATTGTTTGTTACAAATTTGTAAACAGATACAAAAGAAGAAACCATATTTAATACACTGGAAAAGTTTTGTGACGAAAAGAAAATTCCTTTTAATAATATTTTGTCAGCTGCTACAGATGGCGCCCCAGCTATGACAGGACGTCACAAAGGCTTCATAGCGTGCTTAAAAAATAAAGTTCATGATTTGCTTGCTGTGCATTGCGTAATTCATCGCCAGCATTTGGTTGCGAAAAATCTGAGTGAACGCCTCCATACATCTCTGCAATACGTTATCAGAGCAGTTAATAAAATCAGAAGTAACTCATTGAATGACAGATTATTTAGTCAGCTTTGCATTGCCAATGATGAAGATTTCAACCGATTGCTGCTTCACACAGAGGTGCGCTGGTTGTCAAAAGGTTCTTGTTTGACTCGATTTTACAATCTGTTTGAGCCTGTGATAGAGCTCCTAGGAAACAAAGACACAGAATTGCGCGACAACCTCACCTCACCGAAAAACGATATTGCGTACTTGACAGACCTGTATAAATTGTTTAATGATGTCAATCTCCAACTTCAAGACGACGACTTAAATTTGATTAAGACAAAAAATTGCGTTGCAGCTTTTATATCTAAACTGCTATTATACAAAAGAAATATCGGCAGACGGGAATTTAATAACTTTCCAAATTTATCAGCAGTGTCATTTAAGAACGACGACTTGCTTGTTTACTGTCAACACTTGGAAAACCTCCACAATGATTTCAAGGAACGATTCCAGGATATTTTAAACACGGACATACCACACTGAGTTTTGGATCCTTTTTCAAATGTCAACACAGTAGGATCATCCCCGTTAGAAGAAGAACTAATAGAACTGATAACAAATGAGGAATTAAAAATTAAATTTAAGAATAGCTACGAAGTGTTTTGGCTGCAGAAGCCGATTTCGCAACTGTACCCAGGATTATGGTCGATAGTTCAACGATTTTTAATAGCATTCCCATCGTCCTATTTAGCTGAACGTGGATTCAGTGAGGTAGCAACTTTGGTAACCAAAAAGAAAAATAGGCTCCATATTACTGAACGCATTGACTTACGTTTGTTTTTAAGTAAAATCGAGTCTAATATAAACAAACTTCTTAAAACGCATCAAATTCAACCATCTCATTAGATAACTTACAAATTCAATATCTTTTCAATGTTAATAAAAATACTTCTCTATATAATTAAGTATGCGTTTAATATTGTTCTCATTGAAACAATATTCTTCTCAGAAATAGGATAGGAGTCATAGCCTTTCTTACGATTACGTAATATTACAGTGTAATTACACGTTTAAATATAATCGTGGCAATAGCTGTTTCAGATTCGCGACTATTTTTTACATACACATTGTAAGTGGATTTTTCGACCACCATGCTAGGCTGATGCCCTTGTTATGGTGGTTGTTCGTTCAGTTGGGGGGCGTTAGAAAAAAATGTATTGTCAAAGTGGGCGGTAGGCAAAAAAAGGTTGAGAATCTATGCGCTAGATGGATGGCAAAGGCCATTTATTGTATCAAAATATATCTTTTCAGGGATCAATTTACATTAACTAATTTAGAAAAAAAGCTATCACTGACATTTGTTTATTTTTAATAAACATTTATGAAAAAGCGTGGTTTAACGCCCCCAAACCCACTTTGGCCCCCAACCAAGACCTACAATTTTTAAAATCTCTTGTAAAATATAGAGAAATCGACAAAGAACTTGCAGACAAGGCACTGTCCAAAATGATAAATCATCTGTGGTACCTCCATTCTGAGCAAGTCGCATTTTCTTTCTTTGATGAAAATTTAGAAAAAAAGTGTCAAAACAAGCATGGCTGTTAAAAGTCTACAATTAATTCCAATTGAAGAACAAACATGTGATAGGGATGTGAAAGCAAACCTCATTCTCCATCAAGTGGATAATTTATTGGACAAAGATAACAAAATCGTATTAATGTAGGTATGCGTTTTCGAGTATTAATCCAGTTAAATCTTACTAATATTATAAATGCGAAAGTTTTTATGGACGGTTGGATGGTCCTTACTCTTTCACGCAATAAATATCGAATGGAATTTAAAAAATCATTCACTAATCGAAAGCTACATTATTTGCGAGTAACATAGGCTATATATATTGGTAAGCTCTGGGGTTATGAATAAACTGTGGCGTTATGAAATTATTTATTATACGTTTATTGGCAAAGCGCGTTGCTAAGTAAATGTTTGATGTGGGCTGTCAGATTGTTATTTGTTTAGGTTACTATGGAGATTTCTTTGATAGCAAAAATTCAAATATGAATATTTAGTGTAAAAATATAAAATAGGTACTTATCTACATTTTGACCTAAGCCAACAACTACTAATATTATGAATGCGAAACGGCGCGTATTTGATTGTTGATTAATTCGGCGGGGGGGGGGGGGGGCGAATATGCGAGCGAAGCCGCGGGCAAAAGCTAGTTTTTAATAAATAATCATTTGGCCAATGCGGAAACGCTTTTAATAACACGCCGACTTTCTTTGTACTAGGTGCTGTTTAGATTTTAGATACATAATATTATTACATCTTATCCGATGTATGCCCAAGCGCGTCCATACCCATTTGGTCGAATGCCTAACAAATTGAGCGGATCGACGATACACTATGCTAGGCACATTTCCTTCTTGGCAGAGGAAATGCTCACGAATCTTGTTGCTCGTTTGCAACGTCGATTCCCAATAATTTTCCTAAGGGAGACTGTGCAGATAAGCAAAGGGAAAACAGGAAAGGAGATCGATAACCTTTTAGAAAAAAAAAACATCAAAATAGAAATTTACAGGTGTAAAGTAAGTCAGGAGATGCCTACTTAAAAATATTTAGATTAGAGAGTTAGGTTACCCCAGGGACCGAACGAAGTGTGTATCTGCATAAGGTTGGATTTCTAATTATTAGAATTAAATGCGTAATATCAAATTACGGTAGCAACGCTTTCATAATTTAAAAGCACTGATATGGAAACCGCGAAACATAAAAAGTAACCAAATCCAAAATAGAAACTTGAGACAGGAGTGTCCATAAAAAGCGACGTTCCTTTCAATAAAATATCATGCTTTCAAAAGAGATATTATATGAAAAAAACAAATGACATTTCCATTGCGTAAAACTGCGTGTGTTTTAAAAGCAAATTCGACCGTGACACAAATGTTAATTCTACAGTTTTGCAGAGAAGTTTACTGATTAAAAAAATATTAGGAAAAAAATATTACTCGCAATTCCGAATTGGCTTTCAAACACGAGGTTTAATTTCCCGATTGACCAATAAAAATGCTTAATCCGCACGCCGAGTACAATGGCGGAATTAAGGTTCGCTAAGAGCTTTTCATCTGAGGAAACCGATTAAAGATGTATACCCGAGGGGTTGGGGACAAACAGAGGAGGCCAACGATGGAAGAGATAAAGAGGGCGGTATTTAGAATCGCTTCCGTCTTTGAATTCAACGGTTCGTTCGTAGCTTTGGTGACTTATTATTTCGATTCCATCATTTATGTAACTTATATCGGTAACTTGTTTTAATGCTGTTTTAATTATAGCTGTTTTATCATTGGCGACAGCAGATCGCCAATGAAAAAACAGCGGTAAGCGTCGACTAATGCTTAATTTAGTCTACCGCAATTTAACCGATTGATAAAATCTTTATCGACGTGTTCGTACTCAGAGAAAGCGCGTTTATATTATTTTTGCAGTATGCTGTATTTACAACGAGAGTCAAAAAGTGAGAGATCTGAGAGGCAAGAAAAATGCATTGGGATCTTTCTAACTTCCTTTTCGAGATGGGACCTTCAAGTTAGGAATTTGTGTGCTTTCCTCCAGGATATCTAGAATGGTCTATCGATAAGGAATTTATCGATAATATCGATAAATTGTGATCGTTCCAGAGCACGACTGTACATCACTAACGTACACACATCAGTTACGTCAAATAAATCGTTGGGAACTATTGTTGGTTTTTTGCAGTCATGATCGGGAACGATGACATTATCGATAAAATCTTTATAGTTCGACCTTGCTAAATATCCAGAAAAAATGGAGAGGAGTTAAGGCCCGGCTTCCCGCGTTTCTACCCATTTATTACATATTTTCCTTAAATACTTTAAATTTTAAAGCTCTAAAAAAATATTTGTTATTATTGAAGATGAAGAAGAATGTGCATTCTCCACGCCGAAACGGCAATTAGGTATATGAAATTCCCTTGATAGAAAAAAATCGCAAAGTATGCTCCAAAAATATCTATTCATTTCCGGTATTCTTCCAATCACAGTCCTTCCTAAACATGAAATCACAAGCACCATCCTAAAAATTACTCAACAATCAACTCACACTAACATCAAGCCACTTTACAATCAAGACATTCACACTCACAATACTCGAAATAGCAATAAAATCCGCATACCTCAAACACACACTACAAAATATGGGATAAAACCTCTGAACTATGTTGCCTATACACTATATAATTCGCTTCCAGATATGTACAAGGGAATCCAGCAAAATAAAAAAGTTCAGAATAATGCTTTAAAAGAATATTTTTTAAATACGCTTAAGGATGAAACTATGTAAATATTCTTGTCACGTCTCAATTGTCTTGTTTCCTTTTCACTTATTTTCTTTTCCATTTATTTGTAATCATAATCATCCCACATTTGTATAACCTTGTTCCTTGTTTCTTTAATTATTTTCTATTGTTGTTTGCTCACTCAACCTGTTTTTTAAAATTTATTTTTAGTCTATGTTGTATGTGAAACTTATATTTTTAATATCCATTTTCCAAGTAAAACTGTAACTATTTCCTCACACCCATGAATTTTCCTCCTGTCCTAAAATGAGTTCTGTAATTCATCGGGATTGCTCTAGCAAGTAATAAAAACAATAAAATTAAAAAAATATTATAAACACGTTTTTTCAGTTATTTTACAAGTAATATGAAAAAATTGACAAAGTTTCTTTAAATGCGTTTTTAGACACTCCTCAAGAGATTTTTGCTCTATTTTAAACGAGTCATGTTTTATTAAATATTTTCACAATTTTCACTTAAATATTGTCGTTTTTAATATCAGCGCACTCTCTCTAACGTTCGTATTTATATATCTGTCCATCTTCTTCGTTTTGATCGGGTATACGTATACGTATGCCGCGCTTTACGATTATCTTGCTGTCGTAGAACCGAATGATATTTCACAAAGCAGTAGGAACGATAGAAGCTCAATCGTTTGAAAGCTTCTACCACAGTTATACAATCCGGGAGTAGACAGATGGAGGAATTCGGGGTAAATTAGAGCAATTACCAAACTTCCGAGTCACTTACATTAAAAGTCCGGGTATTGTTTTCGCCGGCGGAATTATTTCACGAGCCATTTAAGGCGGGGGCCGAGATTAAACGGCGTCCAACAATGGGCGCCGGGCGGGAGTACCTGCCGGAGCCGTGCTCCGATCCGGCCTTCTCCGCTCCTCGCTCTGCTGCAGGCATCGGGCGGCGGAACTCGAGCTCGGCTGGGCACGCTCGTTTATCGGGAGGGAAATGACAATTCAATTTCGTCTGAGGAGCGTATCTCTTATGTTGGAGTACTAGTAGAACGGTGGCCAAATGTACATTGCACGAATGGATTGCCCCCTTGTAGTACTTCAGTCAAATGCAGGTATTTATTGGTTTTGTGGCTTATTAATGTTTCAATCTTTAATAATAATTATTATAATTGGATCATTTTTATGAAAATCACCTCAATGGTGCTGAACAATTTATTATGAATTCTTAGGCTCTATATAATTTTATCATTTACAAATATATACAGAAAAGATACTTATCTGGTAGGTCATTTTCGATAAACACACTTTAATCAGAAAGTTTATTCTTGAAGAAGATACGGCTTTGCATACGGAGGATATTATATCTAAAACAATTTTTTACAATTTTACAATTGCTACCCAAATTACTGTTAGTGTTACATTTATGAGAAGATAAGTGGCAAAAGTAGAGTTGATATTTATTTTGAAAGACTGGAGAATTTAGGGCTGGAGAATTTTTATGAAATTACCTTTACAAAAGCTTACAAATAAGAATCTTGAACATTTTACACAATTAGTTATTTACAATGTCCCGGGCAGTGAAGGTGAAGGTGAAGGTGAAAAGTTTTTGATTTTAAGATTGAAGTTCTTCTAGGTACAGCAATGTTTATCAAAAAAACATACTCAGCAGAACCAGAACAAATTTTGATTTAAATCATAGAATAAACAAGAATACAAAAAATGATCCGTGATCCAGAAGCCGGTCGGATCGAACCTTAATTTGCAAAGACAGATATTAGTTTCATCGTCATTATGAAATTTTCATTACGATCAAGTGTAATGGAGATATACGACGTCCGGCACTGTAAGAGAAGCAGAGCGCGTGCTAAATTGGCCAGAACCAAAGGGACTAAGTCAGTGGCGACATCGATTTTAATTATTCAAATTTACGTGGAATGTTATGCGAGTGTATATTATCTATTCAGTAAATTAAATCAATTTTAAAATTCAAATGAAGTTCTTTCATTGAGTTGTTGAACATCATTCCAATAAGACCGGCAGCACATGATCAATAATATTGTCAATACGGTGGATTTGAAAATTATCCGAAAATTCATCTACATTGTCTGTCAATCCATTAATATTAGAGCCAACATCCTCAAAATATTTAACACTAAAAATATTAACAATATTAGCGCGTGTGGGCGGGTTATGAGTAATGAAAAATGTTGACAAATTATAAAAAGCCTATAAAAATATGATAAACTGTGACACAACACAAACCAAAAGCCTTAAGAAATAACGAACACACAAGACAGTTTATTTATTATTCCTCGCCACTCCAAGAGCTTATTAATAAGATAAAGCCGACATATTAAATATTCACAATAATGTGGCGATCACAATCCATTAGGTAAATGTGTCGCCGATGGTATTTAGTGGCGAACACGGTGCTGCATGCCAGTATATCGTGTGGGTAGTATGGTGGCTAGTAGCCATGGCCAATCGGCTAGGCCAGTGGGTGGCCCATAAATATTTGTACAAAAGCCGCGCCCCCGGGGTGCCGGGCGGCCGCTATCCCCGCGATCCCCACTATCCCTGCTCTCCCCAGCGCGGCAAGAGTTAATGCATGGCGCCGCGTGTTCAATTTCCATATTACACGGGACACCGAAATAACCTACAAGTTTTGAAAATAAATAAATATATTCCTTTTCAAATTTCTTAGGAAGCAATCTAATTCATTGTGGTTAGTATTATAATTTGAATAAAAAAATATATTTGTACTTATACAACTCTGATGTAGATTCAGGCGGAACCGAAACCGGTTGGTTTATAAACTAATTAAAGCGGTATTCAAACCAAATCCCCATCTGGAAAAATGGAATCCCTATGGAAGCACTATTGCGAACGGCTGCCACGCCGAGACTAAGCGCCGCAGAGAGTACAGCATGGTAGGGATTTGGCGTGGGGACACCGGGCTACACGCCATGTTACCGGATCGCGCATAAAATCGTTCCTTGCGACCGCAGCAGACTTTATTTTACGGACAGCCTTCGTATTAACATGAAGAATATAAAAAGTGAAGACGGCGGAAGGAAAAGAATTACAAAGGGGTGTATTTTATTAATATTATCCCAGTAGATTTCGTAAAGAAAATTTTACAATAATGAATTGAAAAAAAATTACAACATAAATAATAATGGTTCCATTATTATAACGAGAACGCAAAATCTTCAAACAAAAATCCTTAATAAAATCACGAAACATTCAAAAAATTTTGTGAAATTTTGTGTTCAGTTTCTAAGAAAATTTACTGTCCCACGTAAAACGGGCTCAGTACCACAACCCATACCGCTTCTTACATATTATCAAGTAATACAAACACAATACATTACTGCAAGAGGGGTGTGGGCTGCTTTGCAGGACATTGTACATAACGTTCAGAATTGAGATAGGAGCGGTGGCGGTCGTATCGCTTCAATCCTGAAT
The DNA here is from genome assembly GCA_917563855.2 of Limnephilus lunatus. Lineage (NCBI taxonomy): Eukaryota > Metazoa > Arthropoda > Insecta > Trichoptera > Limnephilidae > Limnephilus > Limnephilus lunatus. The sequence goes on from OU830599.1 coordinate 7,358,982, forward strand.
TATGTGCAGCATGTGCCCATTTAACGTGCATAATTATTTTATAATCAAACAACATACAATTTAAAAGACCATCAATTCGAATTAGGTGGAATAACTTATCCATTTAAAAAATGTAAGTAAAACAAGACTAGCGAATTTGCACCTGATATTGTTAAGTTTGGTGTGAATGCATGCCCTTTACACGAGCATTTTAAATGCATTATGTGGTAGGATAATTTATGGCAACCCATATTTCAGTATTTATTATTTGTACTCGTTAGAATGAAGTGGGACCATTATACAAACATGTCAGGGGTGTGAGTTGACGCTAAGCCACTGAAATGTGGTAAATTCGACATTATAAAATATCTACATTATAATAAATTTGGGAAACGGGTATGGGTACCGCCGCCCCTGGAACCATTTATCGAATAACCAACACCTCTGCCATAGGACACCCCAAATGGTTCGCTACGTTAGGTGACTTAGCAGGAGTGTCCGAGTTCATGAGGTGAGGTTTGTCCGCGTCTTGGCAGCGGGTGCGTCTGCCCACCAGCTGCATGGCAGGCCGGATCGGGAGAGAATGATTGAAGTAGTCCCTTCGATTACTCCAGCCGTACTCTCTCGGAACATCGCCTTGCACCACAATCGGAGGGATGGATTCATACGTCCGTCACACCTGGACACACTGACTCCCGGATTCCTACCCACCCTTCATACCCTTTTGCTTCCCAGAACTTCCTCTCCTTTCTTTCCTAAAAATACCCTCTACAAAGCATCCCTAAAGATGATATAGGCCCTGAGGGGAATTGCCTGAAGGGCCTCTTGTGTGGACCCAATGTAAAAGAAAATATATTTATAAAATAATATTTCTATTTTTGAAACTGACAATTCATGGTAGAATTCCATTATAATATAGCTACAAATTCTTCTAATGTTGTCAATAATTTTAATTTTAATAAAAAAAAAAAAAAAAAATGGAGTTCTACGAATTAAACACAAAAACAATTAATATTGCCCATAAAAAATGAACAACAAATACCATCTAATTTAATTTAAAACACTTTTTGAGGAACCTTTCATTTATGAACTAGTTGCATAACTGACTAATTATACCGCATCCAGATAAATGGCTCAATTGCAGTAGGCGACCCACTCTGCACGGATGCACAAATGCACATCCACCCAGAGAGCTCACACGCGGAGGCCCAGTTATTAAGATAAAGTGGAGTCGGCGGTGCGTGAACCCTAATCAAATCAGCCAGCTGATATTGTGACCGAATGAATGGTCGGCTCCACCTCTCCACCGGCAACCGGCTGTACCCCGTCAGCAGAGACGTAAGGATTACTATGCAGTTTACTCGTAGTGACTTGAAAAATGTATGTAAAATACCTCTGACCAAGCATGGTCGGTCAGCGATAACGCTGAGTTTCTAGGCAAAAAAATTGCAAAAAAACTAAACTCTTCAAGATAAAGGAGAGACTCCCCTTCCAGGAGCCAATGAACCGGAACAAGGAAGTTTTCTGGGTCTTGAATGAGCCGAAAGTCGACAAGCCAGAGGACCTGATTGAATGCCTGCCCCGGTCCTCTGCAGAACTAAATCCAGTGCTCTCAATATTATTTAAACTCTCGCTCAGAAGTGGAAAGGTTGGGGGACTTTGGAAAAGGGCTATCTATCGTTCACCCAATCCGATGCGATGAATGAATTATAATACTTCAATGTTGAAAATTCACCAAAAATTTGCAGGGAATGTTTTGCAGAGGTAAAAAAAAATGATTGATCCTGTTACTGAAAGCTCCTTTACGAGTAAGATGAACTGAGCTATAGGATTCATGGGCATCAAATTTATTCGAACAAGAGCTAATTCAAACGCATCTTCTTTTATGAACATTAAAAATAATATATTAAAACGAAAAACCCCACTTAAAAAACAGACCGGTTTGAATATGAAGCAAATTTTTTTTCTTGTTTTACGGGACATTCTAAACCGAAAAGGATTCGGAATTGGACAGAATCCCCAAAAATAGCATTTCAATATATAGAAACAATTCGAGCGGACGGGAGAGAGAATAAAATGAGATGAATAACTTTACATTTCCGAACACCGGGACCGGGGTGGTCGCGATCGCGTGTGAACACTGCGCTCGTTGGGACACTGAATTTAAACCGGGAGACAGACAATTCGTGATGGTTTTAGACAGAACACACGTGCGGTTTTCACCGCAAAAGGATTACAATCGGTCTTCTTAACACAATTATCTTAATTGCAGCGTTATGCCGTACTTGAATCAGGCCATTAAAACCGTTTTTACTCCACAAATTGTTGTTAGAAAATGACAGGAGAGAAAAGAAAAGACCCGGACCGGGATCATGGACAATCCCGCTTACTAGGTGATCGCATTAAATTAATTAATTAAACATTTAAAGCCGACCTAGGACTAGCCGTTAAAAGCATGCTTACCTATAAATTTTTGAGATTAAATTATTTATATTAAAAAAAAGTTCAAACAAAAAACGTTATTTAATTTGATAAAACGGTTAAGGTGTAAATGATAAATCCTTCTAAACGTATTTCCAATAAACCGTTATGTTCTTACCGGAAATCCCACAATTACCCCTACACCTTTGCTTACCTCCCACTAAATCACCTAAAATTTTTATGTCTGTCAATATTCTAAGGAAGGGTGCTTCCGAAACCGGTAGAGTGCGCATAAACTAAAAAATGTATGTGTTTTTATTGATAAATCCTTTTGCTGTCAGAAACAAAAATATATTTCATGTCAAAGATAAAAAAAAAGTTAAATATTTTGTTCATGACATCAATGCAACTGTGGCTTAGCCAGCGTGTAGTTTGGTTGGGATTTCATTCGTTCTAGATATTTCTAATAAAAAAGATAGTAAACAATAAAGAGTAGAATCGGCATCCATATGGATTTTTTCACTTACTTGCGTCCATAAAACGCTTCGTCTAAGTCCGGGAGCCCTTGCACTCGGATCACTGCGATATTGGAATAACACGACGTGTGCGAGCAGCGGAATTGAAGAAATAAGGACGAATGGAAAATGGAAATTCGATCTCGGGATGAAGGATAAAATAATATATATAATACATAGTACACCAACGGTTCAGACGAGGTACTTAGGTGCATTCAGTAATCTTAATAGCCTTCTTCTTAAGTCGGCTCCTCTTTGCTGATGATATGAGGATTGTGACCCCACTTCAATTTCCATGGTGAATTCTTCACTACTCTTCCACTCATCGCGGTCCGTACCTACGAACACCGACGTACCGGACGCTAATGATACTTGGTCACTCCAGCGCATTGGTGTTCTTCCTCTGCTTCTCCTGCCTTCCACTTAGATAGTGACCTTGAGTTTCTCAAGGTTGGAGTCCTCAGTTTGACGAGCAAATTATCTTAAAATACGCAGTAGGCCGTCAGTTGATTGCCTATTGCGGATGCCCACGTATAACAATAAATAATATAATACAATTTAAAGTCACAAGAACCATGGTGAAACATATAATGGTACGTGTTTAGCGAGATAACAAGACTAGTATGAGGATTAGAAGCAAAACAAAGAAAGCTGACATAACTGTCACATCTGAACTCCGGTTTGGGACTACACTGGGCCCGTGGCACGGTTAACGGGTGACCGTTGGCATTCAAAGTGTATTACGACAATTTTCCAGAGAACTGCCGGCTTCGAAGGATTGGGAGTCGCCAAGAATCGTCAAGGAGACACTGGAGACATTTCAAAGGGAAGCAATGAATTTATGATACAAGAAAACTGGAATATCGACGAACAAGTAGAAAGTCACGAGGCTAAAATAAAATTATTAAAGTTGTACTAAATATTTGATCTCGCGAACAGTAGGTACCAATTACCGATCAATAATCATAAATTCAACGAAAGAATTGCATATATCGCATAAAAAGTTAGTTGCAATAAAATGTACAAACTGTTGCGAAAATGCTATAATAATACCTGCTTGGAGAAGAAAAAGACACTAAATATAGAAGACAGACTTACAAAAATTCAGAGGCCTTCTTATCACCAACATCCAAATTATTGATATTCGATAAGATAGACGGCAAAACTTGTTAATGATATTAATTGGGATTTATCTATAGCATATCTGATTATTATCTTTGGTATCGAATCAAAAGAAAGTAACCAGGTATAATTTGAGTGTAGTGTAAGGCAATTATCTTCCGACATCCTTTCAAAAAAGTCAGCAGGTTTTTAATCAGATTTCGACTTCACCGCGCCAATTGCCGGAAAGCTGTGCAGTGTAGAGGAGGTGGCCTATTTTAATTTTAACCCCTCAGGCAAATTTGTTCGCCTTTCGGAACAACTCATATTTCGGTGTGACTCCCTTTTACTATCATGGTTAGAAATATGATCTAAACAGCGTTAGAAAGAGAAAACACCACGCTTTAATGAAACAAAAAATTTAGATGACAATAACGTTTATAATACATTGGGTCTTATAAAATATGTGCGTGTTTCTTTTTTTTTTAAAGTGAAAATATCTTCAGCACCGTTGTGATTAAAAACTCGATGAAACGAAAAAGAACGACATTAAAAAGAGACAAACACATATATCTACAGGATTTAGCCTGCGTGAGAATGAGATAGTATAATCGGTCTCCTCTTTTCGCGGTGCTTCGTAGTCTATCGCAACCGTACCCCACTCTTGTTTACTTTAGTTTTCTGAAGGTTTCACTTTTACAGCGTATGAATTTATGTTTTTATTTTCGTAATAGGTAATTCTAGTTGGAATAAACGTAATGCGATCCATTTTTAAAACATTTGCATTCGAAGTTTTGTATATTAAGGCGATCCACTAGTACAGGAAAAAATCGAAATCGGAATTCACGCCCTTTAATGGGAGGAGTTTAAAAATACTTGAGAAAAAGCTTTTGGAAAGGTTGGAAAAGATATTTGAGATTTTTTTTTACATGTTGATTTCGTAAAGGCCTGTAAAAAATATTAATTCTTTTTTTATGCATTGTTTATTGTAATAAAACGGATTTTTTAAATTGAATTCACGAAAATAAGCGGCGCGGAGCATAACGCGTCTTCTCTCCGCTCCGTTCGGAGGAGTAATGACAGAAAATCGAGGGCGGCTGCCAGTCGTTCTTCGGTGGACGGTATAAGGTTCACTTTGAAATAACAAATTCGTCGACTGCCGTATTGTCGCCGTGATGTCAAATATACCAACGCGAAAATGCATATTATTTTTATTTTGTGAGGTTCGGGCGTAAATATCATTTTTTTTCGCGATAATTATACAAGAAACTGAATTTGCCACATTATGCAATAAAACCATATCCGAAAAAGTGTTTATAAGTAGGAGAGTTTTCAGTTAAAAATGTTTTTTATAGACCTAATACTTTATTTTTTTCTAAGCTTATTAAAAGACTTATTAAAAAAAATGACCGATATTTTTAAGGGCCAAAGTATGTTCTACACGCAGTATTTAATTGAAGCATCTATAATACTTCTAAGCGGTCAAATTTTCAAAACTAAAACATACGATTTTGTATGATTTTGCATTATTTAGTATGGCTTCATCTTAAACTATATGTTTATTTCTAATAATAAGATTTGAAAGCGTATTTCACCACCTTTCAACAATAGTTTTTAGTTATAGGATACATTCAGAAATATTCAATTTATTTGGATTTTTTTGCAAAATGGAATACGCTTAAACTTGATATAAACGCAATTTGAAAAATTTTGTGGGTACCCGCCTTACATGGCAAAACAGGTGTAGACTTGTTAACGAGGCCACAACATAAAATATTAATGTTTATAAATACTTATTACTATTAATAAACATTATAATTTCATTAATGCAAAATGTTATTACAATGACTATCGCTTGTTTGGAACAGGCTGAGATAATAGTTACGGCTTATTATGTATACTCTGATATGTAACAACCAACTTGTATTATATCTAATGAGATTAATTAATTTAGAATGCGAGATAAGAAGACCTTATCTCCGGGTACATTTCAATATTCATAAAGTGATAAATAAACACGCATGTGGCATGAGAATTATTATACTGCGATTAAAACCAGTTTATAATATTCTTCAGTGGTAAAATACGAGTTATTAAGAAAGGTCAGTGTATTTCTAAAATAATATTATTATCAAATCTAATATACGGAGTGTAACAGCGTGTACCCGAGTGATTTAAAGCAGCGATTCCTGAACATATTTGGAGTAAAAATGTAGATGTCATTTTGCTGTCCGATGACACTTGTTTTCTATTGCACATTGTATAAGTAGAGTGTCTGTTTGTGGCGGCGAGCGGACGGTGTGGATTTGATTTGTATACAAATCTACTGTTTATTCTGAGTTTAATGAAATTTTGCAAACTTGACGTTAAAATAAGAGGAAAGTGACTGTCTGCATCTTTTTTTTATTTTTTTTTTTATTTAACATTTAAACCCGCTAAACTACTTATGTAGTTTGTCAGCAGGTACATAATGACAACATTGGTACATTTTCAAACATTGTATATATATATATATATATATGATTTTGATGCTAAAATATCAATTAAATAAATTCTTTCAATTCTTATACATATAATAAAAAAGTACAAATAGATTTAGTATATAACAAATTAATATGATCAACAAGTAAATGAATGGTTTCATATACATGAGGTATTACAGAAATTATAATGAATTTTCCAATCCTTCGAATGTGAGTTTCAATAAAGAATACAAGGACTTCGGGAGGGCATCAATCTGATATTGAAAATCTTTGCACAAATCCCGGGCAATGCCTGGGATTTCAGCTACAAATATAAGTTTCCAGGTGCGGTTTGGTTTTTTAAACAAATCCACGAGATTGATGAAATTTTACGCAATTGGCCTTCAAAACACGAGGAAGGTTACTGCCGATGTAAGATTTTGAAAGACCACTAATCCCATTTTCCTATCCCTTAAAATAAAAGAAAATCCGGGCAACGCCGGGTGCTTCAGCTTCTATTTATAAAAATAAGTGTTTGGCGGGCGGGCGGCGTTGTTTTGATTTTTTATATAAATCTACAGTTTTATTCTGATATTGATGAAACCTTCAAAAGAAGATATAGATAAGTCCACATGATATTTCGAAAAACTACCCAATCCCTTTTTCCCACCCCTTAAAACCAAAAGTTGATACTTCGTGATGAAATTTTGCACACCTGAAGTTCAAAATAAAAGGAAATTTACCGTCTTCGTGTGCTTAAGACTTCAGTTAGTTCTCAATATAAATAGCTAAAATACCAAGAACACGAGACGATAATTCAAGAATTATTACAATTAAAAAACTATTTCTTTGAAGAAAATGCTAGCTATAAGAATAAGTTAGTTTATTTCTAAGATTTTTCGAATTCTAACAAAAAATAATATACGAAATTGAAACGCTGGGAAAAGGACACGTTCATATACGCAATATAAACTTGGCAAGATGAGAAATTTTACATTAAATAAAATAAAAATTAACTTTAATATAGCAAAGTTATAAGCAGTGATTTTCCAAAATAATAATATTATCAAAAATTGTAAGCGAAAATGAAATGCTGAGAAAACGAGATGTTCATTCAGATTCAGACCCGCTGTAAGTTTCTTCGAAGGCATGGAGGTGAATGACCGCAGTCGGCAGTGAGCAGGATATTATAATGTTATAAAGTACTTACCTTAACGAAAAGCAAATTATGCAGTAGAAATGTTTCATTGAAACCCCGATTGGCAGTACAAAATTACAGCCGCTTTACGGGCGGTTTAGAGTTAATCGAACAAACGAGGAATCGGTATTACACACAGCCAAGCTCTGTGCGCTCAACCCCGTGCCAATCAAATCAATGATCGGTTACAAGTGCGTTTAAAGTGCCAGGTTCCTGTAGCAGCACTACATCGAAATTGAAAACATTGGTTGGCCACTTTGTTCGAGGTATTTGATTTACTTTTTTGAAGTAAAGAGCTCTTTAGCACCGTTGTGATTTGAAACTCGACGAAACGAAAAAAATCGACACTAAAAACAAACAAAAACATACATCTACAGCATAGATTCTCAACCTTTTTTTGCCCACCGCCCACTTTGAGATTATTTATTTATGGATGGCCCCTAATAGAATGGGGATGGGGCAAGATAGGATGGGCGGGATGGGTTTCTCTGGGTCTCCTACCGCCCCCCTGAAAGTCTGAAACGCCCCCCAATTCTCCATTGGTCCTCTATCGCCCCCCCTTAAGGTCCGAAACGCCCCCAAGGGGGCGTTATCGCCCACGTTAAAAACCTATCATCTATATCTATAGGATTTAGCCTGCGAGAGAATTAGATAGAATAATAATCGGTCTTCTCTTTGCGCGGTGCTTCGTAGCCTCCCCATTTTTGTCTACTTTAGTTTTCTGAAGATTTCACTTCTACCGCGTGTGAACTGCACTCGATTTTTTCAACATTAATGCCACACAAGTGAGGCCCAAAGGAAAATAATTTCCCTCAGGGCCTATGTCATCTTTGGGATGTTATGGGGAGTGTCTTTTTGTGGAAAGGAAGGAGTGAACCTAGGTATGGAAGAGACCAATGTTGTAGTAGGGAGGAAACACAGATACACTTATAGACATACCTAACCTAACCTAATAGTAAAAGTATCAAATTTATTCATTGTTAGTTTTTTTATATGAATACCTCACAAGAGTCCCAGCTGCTCCCGTCTGGACCCAGTGAGACTATGGCGTCCCCAATCGGGGTATGTTGTAAGACTGAAGGTATTGGGAAGGGGAAGGTGGAGAAGTATCTGGCTATTCAGATCCGTTCACCAAACATGGCTATCGCCATTTCAAGCAACGTTTCAATCCTCAATGGTGGTCTTACACCAGGGCGATACTGAGAGTATCTTCCACTCTGGAAATGAGGTTGGACATCAATCAACAATACCCTGGCGAATAAACTGTCAACATTGGTACGCAGTCAACCTGTATAATAACATCAATTAAAGACGAGGGACAGAATTTTTAAAATCAACGTGCTTATAACAGATGGGGTTCATTTTCCGAGTTATTTGTGACCAGCCTAGCGTTCAGTATATCACCGCTGTCACTTGCTACCCACCGAGCGTGATGAACACGACACGGCATCACGTGCTGCCGAATTCACGCGAATGTCTCGTCGCTCATTCACAATTCCCGACTGAATGAGCGGTCGACAGCGACAACAACATACATAAACACAAAACATTTCTAAAACAGAAGTCAAGGAACAAATCCGTCCACGACACGACCGACGACGTAAAAATGCTGGCGGCATGCCATCGCCTGTCACGGTGTCAAGGCAGAGCGTGAGAAAAAGTATCCATTCTTTTTAATCAATATTATCGACTTAATGTATTAACCCTTCAGGCATCACGCATATTTTATGGAAAGTCAAAATATTTCCGCTTTGCAATAAATCCAAATAAGTGGAATATTTCTGGAAGCATTCGAAAACTAGAAACTCTTATAGAAAGGTGATACACTTGTGAAATAAATAGTGAAATACCTAAACACATACGTTTTTAATTAAAAAAAAAATTATGCAAATTTTAATAATCGCTCATTTTACGGTTTTTTTTAACGAATAAGTAAAATTTTCAAAACTTTAAGCAACCCCCGACAAAAAAAAGAGCTGATGACCTTGAAATGCCTGAACAGATTTTCATGAATTGTAGCTAAGAACTATCTCGATCACGACAGCTTTCAAACAAAAAAAACGCATCATAATCCATTCGCTTAAGAAAAACGATGCCACAGACAGACACACAGAAAGTCAAACTTATAATAATAATAATAATTGGACAAATTGTAGAGCGCCGTTTTTGTGAAAAATCACCTCAAGGGCGCTTTACAATTCATTGTGAATTCCTAGGTTCTATTTAATTTTATTATTTACAGATAGATACAAAAACATACTTACCTGCAGGTCACTTCCGAAAGACACACTTTATTTAAAAAGTTTATGCTTGGAAAAGATACGACTTTGCACGTGGAGGGCATTATATTTAAAACACTGGACATTGCATGACTTTACCTTTGCTACCCTCATCACTGTTGGTTTTACATTTATATTTATAAGAAGATTAATGCCAAAGTTGAGTTAATATTTATTTGAAAGACTGGATAATTGTAAGATTTTGCTTTATTTTTACAAAATTAGTTATTTACTATGTCGCGAGCCGTGAAGCTGAAGGTGAAAGTTTTTTTTTTTTTAACACCGCTCCTTGCGTCGGAGGTTAAAAAATAATGATAATGAAAAACAATAAAAACACACACATTTTTTTAGGCAAATATATTATAAACGTATCGCCAACTCACTTTTTTGAAATTTCACGTAAAAATAATTAATTAAAAATTCCCAAAGTTTCAAATTTTTTTTACAAATTGCGTTTATAAAATTTTGGTTGCACAAAGGTGAAAACTTTAATTATTTTACGTTTAACTTTTAGATTTGAATAAAAAGCGTGGTGTTTTCTCTTTCTAACACTGGTTAGATCATATTTCTCTCCATCATAACAAGGGAGCCACACAACAATTTCCATGAAACATAAGTTCATGTAGATGAGTTGTTTCGAAAATCAAAAAAAGAGGAAGTTAAAGAAAAAGAGGGGTTAATGTATTAAGAAGTGTTTGTTGTGTTATTTCGCGACATGTTAGTAGCGGGAACATCGAAATGTTTACACGACTGTCTTCCACCTCGTTAGCCGTCATAAATGTGCTTATGTTTGGCATCGCCGGTCGTGACATAATATCACAATTAAGCGCAGCGTTATTAGCAGCACGACGCTCGCGGTCGCACTCACAACGCGGAGCTGACTGCCGATGCCGGTTGGTTGGCACTTACAACTACTGGCAATCTCTACACTCTACGGTCCTTTGCAAAATACATTTATGCAGCTGATGCGACTAGTAAGTTATGTGCTGTGACACTATACTCGGCAGTGACGAAATAGAGTAAAGTGTAATGCCATCATGCCGAGACGTAGTCATAGTATTATGCATAATATAGAATATGAAGGACATGTAGGTATAAGGTGAAGTTATATGTGTAGAAAATCTAATTCGAATACTTTCCCTTTCTCGAATTGCTTGTCTCTTTCAGGTTAGGGACGAGGATGCTATTGGTTAATGAATAAGCCGACGCTAGAGCAGCTGACCGATATAAAGACATGTGAGACCTTAAGAGTTTAAGTTTGCCTACCGGGGTGACCCGCGCAACTTCAAGTCTCCAGAGAGAGAAAGGATCATTATGTTATGTTATAAGGTTTGATGTACGAAAGTGTGAATTTTATTTAATCACCAACGCGCTATATATGTACTTATTTTTCTGTCTGAAAAGGCAGAAAGAAAGGATGCCCAAGTTTAGAAGAATTGTATTCGGTGTGGCAAGGGGAAATATACCTGAAAGTCCATTAGGTGTGATAAAAAAGAATTATTTTCAATATCTACAGGAAGCCAGTTTAGAGCAGTGTTTGGCATAACGCCCCTTTTTGGGCGCTGGTGGCTTTCAGGGGGGCAGTAAAATGCTCAAAGAAAACTAGGGAGCGGTAAGAAATCGGCTGCAAGTTAGTGAACTGGCTGTTTTTAAGTTAATTCGATATTAACAAACTCGTCGAAACGCATCAGATTAATCCATCGCATTAGCTAAGATTTAAATTCAAATCCTTCTTTTAATGTAAATAAAAACACTTCTATAATATGATTTAGTACGAGTTTTATTTCCTTTCATTAAACATTCCTTGCTATCAGAAGAAGGATATGGTCACACCCTACCTATCCTATCCATATAATAATGCATGTTTAAAAATGATATTTGCAATAACTGTTTTTAAGATACGCAACAGATGGTAATCTAAAAAGTTACGTTAAAAATATGGGGGGCATTTTTTTTTTTTTTTTTTTTTTAAACTTTATTTATTCTCATTTCTTTGTACATATAATGTATAATAGCATATTATAACATAAAAACATAATAACATATAGTATAAACAAGAAATGAAAACCCACTAAGGCACTGCCTGAGTGTGGGTAATATTAGAACAAAATACTATATTTCTAAGTACACGAAGTATAAGATAAACTTTAAAAAAAAAAAACATATAAAATATAAAGTTAGTATTTCATAGGTAGAGTAAGTGAAAAAGGTTTTTTTCGACTATTATATAAGTAAAATAAAAAATATGGATAAAAACATACTGATTTTAAATATTTTTTTTTTTTTTTTAGTTATTAAAAAAAAAAAAAATTATCATTAGATTATCTTAAATCTCAAAGTGGACGGTGGTTGAAATAAGTTTGAGAACCTGTGGTTTAGAGGGTGAATTTGACTATCGAAAACCAGGTTTATATCGAGAGTGGAAATCATTGCGGCTTCCTTTTCTAGCCAATGACCACTGCTGTAGCAAATAAATTCGTAATAAATCATTTGTTAAGTTTTAAAACATTGTGTGCGAACCAGGCAATAAACGATAAAACTTCACGTATTTTAACTTCATGTAATAACAAATCACGTCAAATAAATAGCACATTAGGTTGACCTCCAACAATCAAACACAGGTTAAATAAAAAGTAATTAATAAAACGTTACACTACTCTAATTGCACCGCAAAGTAATGCCGTATTGTAGATCACACGACCGCACATCACACGTGCGGGCAAGTGTCGACCGTTTCCGCACTTCGCGTGGGAAAACAACATCAATTAAAATCGTAGGTGAGGTATTGTACACATTATAAACGCTAGCAACCCCCCCATTAGCCGGTGAATGCGCACGGGTCACCGAGGATGCGAACGGGCCCGATATATTATTACCGCACGGGACGTGAGATAGAGACACTACAGGTCGCTGCGAACTCTTAGCGGTAAAGCAAAATATAATCATAATAATTAGATGATTTGTACAGCGCCGTTCTTGTGAAATATCAAATAACAAAGTATGGGCAACATATTGCATCCACCGGTTCCTTGATGTATAATGTATTAGACCAGTGTTTCTTAAATGTATTGAAAGAATCCCCCCCCCCACCCCCTCGCCCCTCTACCTCTCGTACTGATTCTACTGATCTTGCTCCGTATCAACGACTGGACACATACGTAAGAAGTGTCGAGCCTCGGACGGTACAAAACTTTCAATCGCAAGTGATATTTTGAACCTTTTTGAATGGGCCTTTATGTTCTAATGAATCAAAATGACATTGAATATTATGTCTCAGTTATTTTTTTTGTACGTTGTAGTTAGTTTATTTAACAAAACTTAAAAAATCAAAGCGCCTAAAGAAAGTGTAAAAGTCTATCAGTGTCAAGTGTACATAGCTCGTGAATGAGCTTATTTTCTATATTGACACGGTGCCCACTCGCAGCAACTTCTGCAGCGTCCCATAAATGCTAAAAATTTAAAAACGCCCCGCCAGACCACCGAAACGCCCACAGGGGGGCGCTGGCGCCTTGTTTAGGGATAATTGCATTAAAGCAATAAACATGATGCTGCTGTACGCATTACATTGGATCACAATTACCTGGCAGATCATTTGAGATTAACACGGTTTATTGTTTATTAAATAAATTTAGATACAGCCCACATGCAGAGGTTATAATAATAAAATGATAAAGCAATAAATTTAATTTATCTAATATTGAACCAGAGACAAACAATGATAAGAAATGTTGGTTACGAGGACAGGATGAATTTAATTGGATAAACTTAACACAATGTTGCTGTAGTGTCGCTGGTTTCAAGGAGGTCAAAATTTGACCCCGTTGTTGTGTATTTAACACAACATATGTCTTTCTTTTAGTGTTAAAAATAAAAATCACTGATTTTAGATTATCTAATAAATTTAAGTAAGAAAAACATTTTCTGGAAATAAACACAGATATCTAGGCACAAATACATTAAAAACAGTTAATTACTATACTAACTGTAAATCAGCCAGTTGAGTTAGTGGCTAATAAGATTCAATATAGTTTATTATCAATTGAGAAATTTACGCAAACGTTTATTTAAATCTAAAGAATGAATATAAGTTTTATAGTTAATTAAAATCTAGTTGTTTGTCATTTTTAAGTCCTGTGAAATAACTATTCAAGTTCTGTATTAATCTAAAGAATGAATATAAGTTTTATAGTTAATTAAAAGCTAGTTGTTTGTCATTTTCAAGTCTGTGAAATAACTATTCAAGTTCTGTATTATATCAATCATTAAGGGCCATTTGTTTCACGGAACTAAAATAATAAGAGAACGTGAATAAAACTTTCAAAGAATTTGAAAATAAACTTAAATTTGATGAATTCTTCAAATTCTGTGAAACCACTGATTCTAAGAAATTTTCAGGTAACATATCCATATTAAAGCAATAAGGGTAAAACGCGAAAATAAATATGAATATAACTTAGAATACACGGCTCTAATTGCGTTTAAAGTCCACATTTCAACAAATTTAAAATTATACTTTTATCAATTTTATTGTAAGAAGCCTCGTTAAAAACAATAAGGTCATGAAACCAATTAAAGCAGGGTTCACAAAGGATGCAGTTTCAATATTTTTATAATAAGCAATTAAAAATAGATCTTTTGCAAAAAAAACTGATAAAACTGACCAAGCAACTAATAACTACCGGTGGCGAATTAACGACACGTTGAACATGCCCCGCAAGAATAAACTGTCCACGGTGTATAATTCAACAGCTGGTACAAATTATCAACAGTGTCAATCCAGTTTTGACAGCTGTCAGGAGAGTAACACTGGGGGGGTTCCGGCGTTAAATGAGGACAAAGCATTATACAGATAACTAGTATTAATAACTACTATGCATCATTAAACAAAATAGTAGTTATGAAAAATGAACTCACGGTATGTTGGATTTTCTTTACAGGGTCAAGAAGTGATTCCAAAATTGTTACCTGGAAAAGAAAAGAAAAATTAATAAATCAGAATAAACTATAATAATATATCTAGACATTGGAAAACATTAGATTTTTTTAACATTAACTCCACACAGGAGGCCCTGAGGAAAATAGTTTCCCTCAGGGCCTATGTCATATGAGCTGCTGTGTGGTGGGTATTTTTGAGGAGAGGAAGGAATGAACATTGGTCTTGAAGAGACCCATTTTGTAGGAAGGAGGAAAGTCAAAAGCCGGTAAATCGTTCCACAGCCGAGTTGTTGAACTCAAGAACGAGTCGAAGAAGCGAACCATTCTCATGTGATAAATGCCAACCGTGTACATATGTTGGGTTTATAAGGTACTAGCTGACCCGGCCACGCTTTGCTGTGGCTAAAGAAACACAACACCACCCACTGGATGGTTACCCAACCTAGATAACCAAGTGTTGTGTCGTTAAATTAACTAACCGCCAGCTTTTAAAAACTTGTCGAACTTACAAATAATTACAAAACATTGTCCTGAAACAAAAATTTAATTTAATTAATTTTTTTTATTTTTTATTGTTTTTATTTAATTCGCAATAATAAATATTGAGGTCAATAATCGAGATAAAAACTATCACATCCTTTAAGTTGAACCAAAGTGACGCGAGATTTTTATATATATAAAGATATAAGATAAAACTGCTACCAAATAGTGTTATGATAGGTAGGTTTTCCAAAGAAATGATGTACAGGCTGAAACCGGTTACTGTCACAAATAAATTGAGTGGAAAAAGTTTTATGTTTTAATATATTATTATAATGGAATTCCACCACAAATTGTCAGTATCACAATAGAAATATTAGAAAATAAGCTTAATAGCAAATTTATTAACCCATCGAGGGCCTTTCTCGGACCCCCCGTTACGTCACGTTTTAACCTTTGCAACGCGCGAGAAGATAGCGGTGGGCGGATGTTTCCCCTTAAGTGAAATTAATAATTCCGCGATGGCGATAATTAATATGAATACTTTATACAACGCTCCGAGAGACAAAGGATTTAAAGCGAAATGGTTATAATAGCTTCAAAGCTTATTATATTAACTACAAACTCGATGATTATCATTAGGTACTTTAACTTTACTGACTTGCTAATTTTACTGAAAATTTATTTTAATTTCTACAAAATATTAATGAAATTCTAAATTATAAAACATATATTAAATAAATAAATTAAATTCATAAATTCCTGTAATATTCAGAAAACTGTTTCTGAAAAAAAAATAAGAAAATATACAGATTTAGGAAATGAGATTAAAAGAATTGGGCATTCTCAGAATATAAAAATATTACCATTTGTAATTTCGGCTACTAGCATTATACCTAGCTCTCTCATTCAAAATTTAGGCGTATTAGATTTGTCAAAGAATTTATAAATAAAAATGCAAAAATCAGTCATTTTAAATACATGTAGGATTACGAAAGATTTTTTAAATATTTATATTGAAGAATCAGTAGGATTTATCGGTCCAGTTAGGAGTTCTACCGAGCCGAAACCTCTGATATGAAAATATCTGGAGTCAGTGAATTGTTTTCCCATTTGGTCTCTGGTGGATTGACGTATTGTTCTTGTATTGTTTTGAATTTATTATACTTATATAGTGCACCTACATAGCGTGGATTGACTAGATAATCAGTTGTGGAAAATTGTGTGGAAAAGTGTGTGGAAGGGTTAAGTCTTTCCTATGGGGAAGATTTAACCCGGACATAAAATCTGAAGCACTAAAAAATACTATAGGTATTAATTTAAAGGTTCGATGTAACACTCATATAGTATTTATTTAATGAGCCTCGTGGCCGATTTAAATCAACGTCACACAAGAATGAATTTAAATTACCAGAAATATTTTTGTTGACATAAAAAAAATTGTTGAAGTATTTTTTAAGCACATATGTAGATTGTTACTTTAAGAAGGTCGGTATCATTTGAATATTTATTTGCTAAACTGAGTAAGCAAGGAATTGGCGAGTTTGCTACATAATTTGTGTGTAAATAGTGAAATTGAAATAGGTTCTCATGCCTAGTGAGTCGAGTAGGTACTCTTAAATTGACTACATTCAAGAGTTCGCAACAGTCGAGATCCGAATTTACAATTTAAAAAAATAAACAGTTCGCTTATCCTTCACCGATCCTAAATCCTAATAAAGTGT
Organism: Limnephilus lunatus; assembly: GCA_917563855.2. Taxonomy (NCBI): domain Eukaryota; kingdom Metazoa; phylum Arthropoda; class Insecta; order Trichoptera; family Limnephilidae; genus Limnephilus; species Limnephilus lunatus. The sequence continues at coordinate 7,376,076 of OU830599.1, forward strand.
AGTTACAACAAACATAGACGTATCTACCCAAAGACATTAATACTGGACGCGGGGTAGAAATCTCAAAGTGGGAAGCCAAACACAATACGATTGTAGCTGTCTCTATTCCTAGTACTTTAGTACTAAACTGCTACGCGTCGAGTGAGGTCGTGTCTTACCAGTAAGTAAATTTCATTGCAAAGCGCCAAAATGCCCTCCTGTGTGATGAGAAAATGCTTAAATTACACGGCAAATAGTCGTAAAGGCGAAGGAATAACACTTCATTAGCAAGTACACGCAAATTACTTATTATTATCAATTATTATAATTATGACAGTTAATTTTATAATAATACGTCATTGTATTCTTTACCCTTCCCTGTCCATTGTGTAACCGAGTGAGAGTATCTTGTTATCTCAGTCACACCCGTGATGTGAAAGCAGTATTCGGCGAAGAAATTAATAAGCCGCCCTACTATAGTATATCTATGACATTCACACACGTAAATTCTTTGATTGTCTATCTTTATCACACGGGAATAAAGTTTTGAATTTAGAAATTATATTTGAAAACCGCTGAAAACAAAAGAGTGTTGCTTGCTTTCCACATTATATTGTGAGTATGTGAGACTATGGCGAGTCTATTTATAATATAACGTCATTGTATCTACCTAATTTATTTATTTATACTGGGTTTTACAGATATTTACACTTACATGAGAACAATCCAGTTATAAAACTCAGTTATTACACAATTATAAAAATCTACAATTACATACAATTAAATACAATTAGAAAAACAAAAACGTCACAAATAAAAATACAGAATTATATACAAGGTCACTCAAGTAACACATTGCAATGAGTGGTAAAAGACATATGAAATACGCGAGCATGCATAGAAAGACAATTCACACAACATAATTAGTTAGTACTTTTTAACAGCGCTAGAACTTTTTTTTTAAATCCGTACAAATTGTCAACGAAAATATCCACATCAGCGCACTCTATCTTGTTATACAGTCGACACATCTGGGTCAGAGGGCTAAAGTAGGCGATATTATTTTTAAATGTATTCATATGAAAAATGTTATGGCGTCTTAAACAATGGGAATTGGGGACATTAATTTCAATACTGTTAAGACATTATGTAGTATCAAGATGGCCGTGAATAATTTTATGTAAACATATTAGATCAGTCAATTGCCTTCTAGTTTTAAGTGTATCAATCTTGAAGTAATCACGACGTACATCGTATGATCTGAGATGGTCGTGTAGTCCACATTGAAGGATAACATTCTTAGTAATTTTTTTTGAACTGATTCTACAATGTTTTCATATTTGCAGTAATGTGGATTCCAAATAGTGCTTCCATGTTCAAGTTTACTTCTAATTAAGGCATTGTAAAGTGTTAGAATTGATTGAGGATCTTTGAAAGGTTTACATATTCTGTGAATAAATCCCATCATTTTTAATGATTTGCACTTAATGTTGTTAATATGTACATCAAATATGAATTTAGAATCAAGAGTGATTCCTAGATCCGAGAGGTTTTTAAAGAACGGAGAGGTTTTTCTTACAGATATTGACAATTTATAGAGATTCATAATACTTTTTATAATTTATCTAGTAGTCACACCCAACTTCACCAGAAATTTAGTAATATTTTATGAAGCTGCTTTAAGTGGCGAGCTGAAATTTATTGCATTGAAATAGGAATTCTAGAGAGCAGTGTAAATTTCATTACATCAGTGCTCACCGTTTGAGAGTTCTGAGGGAAACATACAAATATAATTTCTGCTTTACAGTGAAGATACTAAGTTAATTATATATTTTTTTAAATACAGTCCTAGCTAGAAGAGATAAAAACATTGTACAAATTATTATTTTTATACATGATTCCATCTGTTTCCGGACAAGATTTTGAGAGATCTTCTATTCCACGCAAAGCGATTTACAAAAATTGCAGATAATCCTACCAAGGTTATAACACGTTCAATATAAATGTATAAAGGGGTTTAACATAAAATGGAAAACATACTATTATTTCCAAGGGCCAAATACGTACTCTAATATAATCCGTTTTGTCTGTAGCTTTGTATGAATCGCTTACCCGCCACATTATCATCTCTCAGCGGGGAAAAGAACAACCTAACACAGGGTGTTCATAAATATCCGACGGCTAGACTCGCGGTAGCGGGGCTCAAAGTTCATAACATTGTTTGAGCATTGCAATATAAAACCTGTCGAGCGGGACAACCGAACAGGAGACCGAGCACGCGAACTGGCGAACAAGCAACCCACAGCCGGAGTCCTCATGGAATTATCAATAATTATCGGAATGTCGAACCTTCCGATGGCCGTAGGTGTGTACTAGTTACTCGTACAAAGCCGCAGTGAGAAACTGAAGATTGAGAAAAGAAAAAATATAAGATTTGTTGAATTACTCACTACCAACTTGTGAATGGAGAGCCAGCTTCACTAAGAGCTTTTACTTTTTATACGATTTAGTTAGTCTTGAGAAATGTGATTTATCGCGTTAAGAAAATATTTACCAGGGTTTATAAAGTTAAAATTTATCGTAGTATTTTTGGCCATCTGCAACAATTTTCAGACAATTTGTTTTTCGAAGAGTTTTATTTTACAATATACATTTTTGTCACTTTCTTCTAAGAGGCACATTTGTGCGGCCCTTTTCGGCCCATTTCATACAAATCTTAATTTGGGATTTGAGATCAAAATAACCAATCAAAAAATATTTTTGCAACCAAAGGTATATAAATTATCTAGTACGGATGTGAGCTGCTTTATTTATTTTTCTTTAAATTATAAGATATAGGCCATTAAAGATTTCAATGTTTTATGATTTTAGAGTCAATTGGATAATTATTTGTGAGTAAAAGAAAAACGTTAAAAAAATAATTTTACTATATTTACTTTAAAAGTATGATGAAATATAAAAAAAAATTTATAATAATAATCCGTTTTAGAAATTCACAAACAAAAAAAATATAGCACCTGTAAATCACCTTTGCTAACCATGTTTACTTATTTTAACTCCTCCCACCCTCCCCTCTAGAAAACGCCACCCCACCCCCTTCACCACAGAACATCTAATTCAATTGAATTTATTCATTTTAAAACATTATAAAATCAAAATTTCAAAGCGTTTTAAAAGAGATAAAGTATTCAAACAGATTTAAGCAATTTATACATCAATAAGGCACAATCATACTAACAGCAACAAAGCTTGTCGTCTGAATTGTGCTTCATTGACGTTAAACACATCGATATTCGAAGTGATTCTATTTTAAATTCTAATTACTTTTGCATAATTTTAAGTTTTTTAATACGGTGATGAGTGATACTCGACGAGTAAGTGTCGAAACCGGCAGCGAATTATAAAAAAATAGTAACATATTTATTTAAGTACACCACAAAACAAAACTCTTAAAAAAAAACTAAATTTTATATTATTGATTAATTTAACCGCCAACACTCACTAACATAATTTTAACACAAAATCGCATAAATAATTATTTACAGTAATTCGTTCCCACTTCACAACAATGCACTTCACCATTTATAGAAGGTACCAATACCAAATACTGTAGTTTCGGTAGTAAATACTATACGACGAAATATTTTATGAATGAAACCAATCGAATTCCGGGACCAAACGACCATGGCGGCCATTTGGAATGAAAGGAAATGAACACTTTTCTTGAAGTGAAGCGTGATTTCTTGGTTGAAAGTAATTACATAAACGTAAATGAATGTTGATATTAAAAAAGTAATCAAAGTGCAGAGAATAGTTAATATTTAAATGCTAATTAAAGTTCGCCGAGAGATTCACTGCGGAATTGCGAAACTTTGATCGTACAAGACGAATTTCGTCCGTTTTAATATTTTCGTCATGCCTTAAATATTACCCGAACAAGATTTCCAAGAACCCTTTAAAGAAAAACTATAAAAGCGTCCGGGCGCTGCTAGCTGCTAAAGGCGTGCCGCTGATAGACCCCTCGCAGTCTCTCCCTCTTTTTCGCAATCGAGGAATACAGCAGAAAGAGATGTTAGGAAAGAGGTCTCAGAGGCAGGGCCGTAGCTGGCTGCTAGTCGCTGCGGCACCTCTTATCGCCGCCGCGCCGCTCGTAAATAAGTTGATAAAGAGTAACTTGTATGAAATTCTTCTCCCCACTTGTACGTGACTAATGAAATTCCTCGACTCGACGGAAACTCGCCGCGCCACTGAAAAAATCCCATGAAATAAGTCGTCGGGCGCATCCCACTCTTGTAAAAACTACACCGACTTGCACCATCGACGTCGTCCTTACAAATTAGAAAATAAAACTAAATGATTTAGTGTTCTACTCAAAACATTGTGTCGACCAGTCTGTGGGATATCGCTTCCAATTCTGACTTATAGCTTTTTAATATCATACCGCACGGGAGTTCCAACTGACCAGAGACAGTGAAACTATGGCATCCCTATTTATGGAAGAATATTGTTTTGTGAGGTTCGAGGATTTTGGGGGGAAAGAGCAAGTTTGGGAAGTTGCTGGTTATTAGATCTAGATACGAAACTTAGTTGAAGGCATTTCCGGCAACGTTTCAATTACTAAGTAAAGCGTATTAAAATTATACGAGTGCAATTAAACCGATAAAAAAATATTCTTCCAAGCCGCAATTGAACTCCGACATTTGGGTAAAGAACCGAAGAATTTACAAAGATTACCAATAACAAGACAAAATCCTAACTGGCACTGTCCCTTAATAATAATAATAATAAAAATGCAAAAGTCGGTCATTTTAAATACATGTAGGATTACGAAAGATTTTTTAAATATTTATATTGAGGGATCAGTAGGATTTATCGGATCAGTTAGGATTTCATCAGAGCCGAACCCTCTGATATGAAAATATCTGGAGTCGGTGAAATATTTTCCCATTATGTTTCTGGTGGATTGACGTATTGTTCTTGTATTGTTTTATTCTTATATAGTGCACTTACATTGCGTTAATTTACTAGATATTCATTTGTGGAAAAGTGTGTGGAAGGGTTTAGTCTTTCATTTGGGAAAGATTCAACCCGGACATAAAATCTGGAGCGTTATATAAAATTTATATAGCGCAGTTTAGTGATATTTCACTTCAAGTGCGCTTAATTATAATAAACTTAAATATAGTGTTCTAACGAGTCCTAACAAAAATTTATTAAATAATGTAAAACAAAGAATTTACAACATATACAAAGCAATTCCAAAAGAACAATATTAACAAAGATAGTGAGTGCTGTTTGTTACAGGACATTAGATAATGATAACCATAACGGTGCCATTCAACAAGAATCATTAAAACTAAAATATAATATAGAACAGGTCCCCTTCAGAAAGTCCTACCCATAAATAAACGACAGAGTTAAAAATTTATTTTCGGCTATATACAGCTAGTGGCTAGCCCGTTACACTAATTTTTAAAGCCTGTAAAATAATTAGCCTAAGGGAATAGCATGAGGTTAAATGGCATAATATAAATGATGATTTTATGATAACTTATTATTGTAAATCACACTAGTGTTGAACTATCACAACCCGTATATATTCATTGATATTATTATTATTACAAGAATGGTATATATTCCATAAAATCAATGGCGTATTTATATTGTGTTGATTGATTCTACTAAACACAATCAATCTAACGGATCGTGTTCTCGGAGCTGTAGATAGACTTGTCAAAGAAATCAAACATCAAAAGAATCGGTAGCTAAAGAAGCAATAGTAGCAGTTGTCGGTTAACTGGTTAACTCAATAAGTCTGTTACGGAAATCTCCGATTCTTAGAAATAAATAATAATGCCGTCTGTACAGCCAACACTTTTCCGGTACGTTTGAATTTCAATTTGTCTGTTGTATTTATAACAAAAAGAGGGAAGATATATTTATTGAGAGTAAAGGATTCGAATACGTTATTGGATACATAAATTTGGCTTCTTCTCGCATAATTCGGCTTTATAAAGAGTTTCACCACTTATTTAGAACTATGTTTTCTAAATGAACAATAATTTAAAAATGGAACAAAGAAATAAGAAGTTTTGTCTCATTTTTTTACTATCAAATATGAATTTCAAATGCACGTAGCGAGCTACAAAGAGTTACACTGATCTAGAAATTTTAAGACAGAAAAACTGTGCAAATTTAATATTCGTTAGATTGTTTTATCTTACTCAGATATCCCACAGAATTTTTGCTAATAGTTGAGGATTATTTTTGATGATCAATATTGATTAAAGTCCGTATGTTTACGATAACATAATATTATTTTTTTTCCAGCAGGACTGGGAGGATTGTGCAATCCCGGTAATGTTACATAAACTATAATATAATAATATAACACAGAATAAATTAAAAATTTAAAGAATGTGATTACATATTACGTAGGTTCCTAATATATAATCACATTATGTACCTAATATGTTTAATTATGTGCCCTGTTTAATTTATAAGTTTAATTTTATACACTGAAGATGATAGTGTTAAGCGAAACCAGTCGTTATTAATAAAAAATTAAATAAATAAATCGTGGTTACAAACAAAGTTATTGTTTTATTTCAATTAATATGTCAAACCACAAAGTGACTGCTTTCTACCAAAATACCTAATATGTATCACTGCAATGGAGTGGGTCATATTTTTTTAATTATTTATTTATCTATAAATAGGCAAACATTACAGAGGGACAATATAAAAAAAATAAAAACAGAGTAAACTAGTAAAGTAAAATTAGTAAAATAGTCTCTTCAAATGTTGTGTCAGGTTTTGAAAATTCGTACTACACAAAACACCCAGAAGACACAATGTAAATATTTAACATGGCCATTGAACGATAATTACTCTATTATTAAAGCGTGTTGTTTTGTAATTCTATCATATAAATGCAAATTGTTAACATCGTTTTAATGCCGCAGAGGATTCCAAAATCACGAATGCCGGATTATCAAATTGATGCGGTTATTGGAATATCCGCCGGTGGATGAGAGATTATTTCTACCTAATAATATTCAATGGCCGCGAATGAAATAACAGGTTCCCTAAATATGCAACGGGCAACCGGCACTTGCAATCGCACCCCAAATTAATCAATCAAAGAGAGAATTAATCGGGTGTGGAACAAGGGATGAATAACGCAGAAGTGTAAATATAAATAATGAAAAAAAAAGTTTACAATCAGTCGTGTATAAAAAATGACAGAACAATGAAAATACCCATTAAATTAAACTATTATACTAAAAACTTAATGCGGCTGATTTCTGAAACGGATTCGGATTTGTTATATGATAGACATGTCTGCTCTCAACGCTAAATATCTCAAAGTTTACTTTAAGATCTTTAGGGTAGCACCTCACTATCCTTACCCTTAGAAAGAAAGTTTTTTAATAGGTTCAAATTATCTTGATTATAAAGTAGAAACCTAGTTGTACCAAGGTCCCCTTAAATATTCGAGAGGTGAGATCTGACATGATGACAACTATTTATTGCCTTTGTCAATGCATTAAAATAAGTTAAATAAAAAAACTCTCGATTTCCGCTATGTTTTTCAACTACTAATGTTATCGATCTAACTTTAGGTAACTGCTTTTTAATATTACGAAGTGGGGAAATGATTAACATTTCGTAAATGAAATAACATACTCTGTTACCACTTACCACAAGTCGCATCGTGAAGACTTCCATTTGGCTACTCTATACCAAAAACCCGTTCAAAAAAAATCGGTGGTATCACGACATGTGCATAATCTACTACTGCAACCTCGTTAAGCAGCCTCCCATTATTGCAGCTGAGATCCAGTTCATCCGGCCACCATACAGGTTTATTTGACCGGACATATTTGCATTGCAGATGATTGTTAATTTCTCTATCTCTAGGCTAAATCAACTTCATAAATGCAAACACTATCTAGAATCCTCAATTCATTACATTCAGTACAGGGCAGGGTCTAATATTTTAGATAAATAAACGTGTTAACACCAAGTCGACTACAAAGAACCATTAGTGAAAAAAAGCCTAGCATTGAGGAAATCGTGTTTTTGAGCAGTTGCTAGGTGTTATTTCCACAGAAATACTTATTGTTGTGTACGGATTAAAAATGTGTGTTTTAGCCGATGCGGTGTTTTACTCAGAAAGGGTGCGTGAAATAAGAGGTCATTATGGCATTTGTAATTATCATTAATTGATTATTTCGATTTATATCATCAATTGATTATTTGGCAAAACCTATAAATAAAAGTGGACCGAGATTTAAGCCTTGGGATACTCTTTTAACATTTCAGTGCTCGCATTGCAGTGGCAGAACCAAACGATTTATCAAATTTGCTGTTTTTTTTTTAAGTGTTTGTATTGATCGAAGATAATAAAAAGCATCACCATCGATTTGTCCCCCAAAAATATTATAAAGTAGACACAATTTAAACAGTGAAGATAATATGGCTGAATATCGGGTACATGGTCGTGTCAAAGTCCGGGTTTTGTGTATATCGATCCCGCCGTGGGAATCCGCCTTGCGGGCGAGGGTGTACGTGCGGCACGGACAGGGGGGGAGGATCGCCCTAGAGTGCATTCACTCCCGCGCCGCCCGGCCCAGCGCGGCCCAACGAGATATGGGCCGACGTGCGATGTGTTCAGTGTTCTGTGCTCGACGCTCGCGGCTCGGTCCCGCTCGGTCGCTTCGTCCTCCGTCCCCGGTGCGGAGTCGGATCGCCTCAGTCTCAGTCAGCCGCAGGCTATATTCTAGAGCGCACGGTGGTGTCGTGCTTCGTGCTATCGGAATTAGGATGAAAGCAATGTTCACTATGGACGTTAAATTGATTCTTCAATACACGATCATAATGAACTTCCCACTGTTGGGATTGCCGAGAAGGCTTACGATCTCAACACTGAAGAAGGAACCACATACATTTGAATGTTCAACTAACGGTGGAAACTGGCGGCCTTAAAACTATCATATCTTTAGAAAATTTTAAGTCAACACAAATTATTCATTTATTTCCATATTATTTTTTAATTCAATTAATTTTTCATCAGGAACTGAAATTTGAAACATTAATTTAACCCCTAAAGCCTATTTACTTTTATAAGTCGAAATATAAGACAAAAAAGGTATTTTTTAATCTTTTTAGTATACTATATAGATAAATGGGTGGGTTACTTGTTTTTTACACATATCACATATTATAGTTTTATTCTGAGATAGATGAAAATTTGCATTTCTGACCTTTCAGACAAGTGGAAGATTTCGAAAACCCACGCCCCATCCCCTCTTCACACCCCTTAACGTAGAAAAATTATTTTGTGAAATTTTGCACTCTTGAAGTTGAAAATAAAAGGAAAATTACTGGCTCCATTGATTTTTAAAAACTCTGAATCAATAAATGGGGATCAACTGACATGGAATCAATAAATGCGTAGATGAAAAGCACAGTATCATATTACCAGTCATATGGAAAAATAATTGGTTGACAACAAGCGGATTTTCGGAAGGACACTGCTGCATAAACCAAACAACAGAAAGAGGAAAAAACACTGATCATCGCTACGATTAACCGAATAGATTAAAAACGGTTGCGAGTTAAACCGTGCCTTTATCAGTCATTTTAGTATCCAAGTTGAGATATTATGAAAACAGATAACGGATGTAGTTTGGGGTGTCCGCGGTGCAGCACACAAATAAGGTACCCGGACCCGGACAGTGAACCGGTCCGCTGAGTTTTGGGTTTAATATCGGGTCCACTCCGCGGCCAACCTGGTTCTTGCGTAACGGGCTTAGCTCGGGTTGTAAGGGTGATTGATCGACCGAAAACCACAGTTATCCAAGATGTAGGCACTGCAGCCCAAATCGCAGCGGGACACTGTCACGGGGGTTGTGTAATGTGAAAAACGACAATCACTATGGGCGAAGTTAATTGGAAACATTAAATATTTTTAACCCGACCACGGAAGAATAAAACATTTGCAATTGTTCTACAGATGTATCTAATAATATTAGAAGTACCCTTTTTTTTAAACAGATTTTTAGGGCTTTCACTCTTTAAAGGTTTTCTAGGTCATCATTTCAAATTAAGGAAAGAGGTGAGATAAATTTGAAAATTTAAAAAAAATCGAATGGGAAAATTTAAAAATAATATGGGAGATTCCAGTCGAGGTCAGACTTATAAGAGATGAGATGTTGAATGGACGGGAGGCAAGTTTAAATAAGGCTTGGTAGAAGATGGGATATTTGTTTAGAGAGGGACAACCTAATTTAAAGTTCCCACTTCTAGACCACAGAAAGTACAATCTGGGGAGTCAAGCAAGTGAATTTTTAAAAAGGTGAGAAGGAACAATGTCCAATTCTCATTCTAATAAGAGAGGAAAATTCTTTTTTTGGAAAAATGGGGGAATAGTAGAAACCACGGTTTTGATGGGAGAGTCCTTTGTATTAGGCATACCAGGCTTCCTTTGATTGACTGGCAATGTGTCAATACTCTGCCCAAACATTGCGGGACCTATCTTTCAGGATGGAAAAATGTCAGATATGGGAATGTAGTTTATGAGGGTAACAATAGGGTTGGAAACTCCTTGTTTTTTGTCAAAAAATCCGCAATATGATACAAACACGACCAGAAATCCAAATATCATATTGATAGTTAACCTCCGATACGAGAAACCACAAACATGACTAGAAGAAGAAGCAATTCCATAATTCCACGATGGCGACCGTAAAAATACTACGGGGGAATTTGTCATATTAGACTACCTAACATATAATATGGATATAAATATTATAACTATATTGAGAACCCAGATGCTACGGAAATGTATTAACGCAATAAAGGCAACAAAACAATCAATCGTACGCAACAATTTTAACAAGCCCTACGCGCGAAAAAGATACGGCGGTACCTCTTTCCAGCAATAGATTACTGCTGAAACAGAATTCACAATATTATTGAACGTTATGCATAATAAAATCAATAACCATGTTCAAAGAGAACATAAATAGTGGCTGATAACGATTTTAAATACAACTGAGCGTACTAATAATAGAGTTAATTTTAAATCGCATTCATTTTTAGTCCACATTTGCGTGCGCTAAATAAATCACTATTTATGTAATTTTTCCAAAAAATTATTTTGCAAATCTGACTCTGCCACTGAGAGGTCCCCTGTAAGGTCTATTTCGTTATATCTGTCGTTTATGAGATAAATAGGGAGAAGTTACAAATTATAACGCAGATTATCAGCGATACACCTTTAATAATCTTACTAATATCTTACTATCTTACTAATATTATAAATGCGAAAGTTTGTATGATGGTTGGATGGTTGGTTGGATGGTCCTTACTCTTTCACGCAATAAATATAGAATGGGATTTAAAAATTCTTTCACTAATCGAAAGCTACATTATTTGCGAGTAACAACGGCTTAATATATTGGTAAGCTCTGGCGTTATGAATGAGCTGTGGCGTTATGAAATTATGTATCATACGTTTTCTGTCCCTAACAAAATCGAGTTATTGCAAACGTCAAACAAATTGTTACCTTGGAAACACTGTTTTTTTTTTAATTTTAGGCTTAAAAAGAGTGCTTTGTTGTGATTAAAAAGAGTACTTTTTGGCGTCTAGTTAATATCTACATATCTCTAAAAATGTTTATTATCCGAACAAAAAGCATAACGTTGCTATAAAGCATAGCGTTTGAAGTGGACTGTAATTTTCTTATTTTTTTAGGTTACTCTGGACTCAAATACGAATAAAATTCTAATAAAGGGAGTAGGTACTTAAAATAAATTTCTATTTCTATAATTTGAATATTTTCTAAAATAGAATTTTTATTTGCGAAAACTCATTCTCAAATTTTGAAATTTTCTATTAAACAATAATTATTTTCTATTAGACAAAATATCACGAATAATAACAATTATGCCAATAATTATGCCAGTAATTTCCCACTAATACTATGCGAGCGAAGCCGTGGGTAAAAGCTAGTATATAATATCACAGATAGGAGACTGTGAGTTTATTATATAGAAAAACATCATTTCACAACAAAGTGTAGCGTAATAAAAACACAATCGGTCTGAGATTTAAAAAGCTTATTTACCCACAAACCAATTAAATCCATAAATTATAGTGCCCCGATTTCTTATCTGTAGCGATACTTGCTTTTTACAATCCACCTAACTATACTTTATTTGGCCGTTCCATAGTCGAAATTGTAACCCGACGGCAAGCAGTACGAGTTTTTATACCAACCATGGAAAAGCGGGTCGTTCCACATTCGCCAAGGGTTATCTCTCTGGCCGGCAGAACGCAGTACGAGTATGTCGGTATGAATGGCATGTTGCCGTCTATAAATTACTATTTACGACCGCACAATAAAAATGAGGTTCCTCTCAGACCTCAGAGTTATGATGCAGTATGTGGAGCGTACGTGTTTCATTGAAACCACTTTCGCATTATACGGGTTCTTTATCCCGAGAATATGGGAGTAAAAATAATAATAATTCTATTATCCGGGAATTCTCGTCGACCGCGCGTGCGAAACGGGAAATTCGATAAAAACATATTTACTCACTTTTAGTATTTTTTAGCAAGCGAAATTAGCATTTATTAGCATGTGAAATAACATTATGATGGGAATGTAAAGAAAGCTGATTTGATTACAGGCCAACAAAGTACAAACATAATTGTGTGGTATTAAATAAAAGTAACAGTAAGATATCAAATTTTTTCCGCCCTATTTAGAGCGAATAAAAATTGGCGGTATTCGTTTTCCAATTGCTCATTTTTTGTTTTGATCGCTATTTTTTCGATGGGATCTTAGCTTCCCATTTTTATATTTTGAAATGTGATTTTTGTATTTAATCACCACCAATTTTTATTTCTTGATTTTTTTTAATATGTTTTTTTTATGTCATTTTAATGGTTAATGTAATTTTTAATATGTAATATTCTTTGTGTGATTTATGTGAAATACAGCCTCTGTGACCTCATATTCTTACAAATGAAAGTAGTAATAACTTTTAAAGAATTTGAAAAGACAGTTCAAACAACTCTACCAATTATTGCAATCAACCATGTTCTACCACTACCAGCTTAAATTCGGGTCTAAAAAGTTTGAAGTCGGGAGAACATTAAAACAACTTTTTTTATATGAATACCCCACAAGAGTCCCAACTGCTCCCGTATGAAGCCAATGAGACTATGGCATCCCCAATTGGGGTATGTTGTGAGGCAGAGGGTAGTGGGGAGGGGAAGGAGATATGGAAGAGGAAGGTGGGGAAGTACCTGGCTATTCAGATCTGGTCAACAAACACGGCTAATGACATTTCAAGCAACGTTTCAATTCTGAATGGTGGTCTTACAGCAGGGCGATACAGAGAGTATCTTCAACTCTGGAACATGCCGCAAATATACTATATATTATTTTGAATGAATAAATTGTGAAATAACACAAATTAATCAAATAAAATTTGTTTGCCACGCCGGGATTCGATCCCGCGACCTTCGGTGTGCAAGTCAAGCGCGACCGCTGCGCTACGCCGGCAGTCAATACGCTAGTGAGAATAATAATTGTAATAAAACTAGCTATTCTCACGATTAAAATGTTGCTATATACATTAGTATGGGTAGGTAAGTACTCAAGAAGTGATCAAACTCGTGATCACAATCGTATTAACAATCGTAATAATTTTAAGTATCAGTTAATGAATCAAAATATTATTAAATGTAATTGATTTATATGTGGAAAATCAATCAGCAGTAATAGATAGATAAATATCATGTTTTTAGATTAGCCGTGTTCAATACAGCAAATGATGTGTTAAGCAGGGCGGATGTTTGCACGGAAATTGCCGACCAAAATAAATCCAACGCGGCAGCAGGGAAATTCACCACAGGACAGAATGGCTGTGTGATGCAGTGGCAATACGGGACCAATAGTAAATTATAGCCTCCGGGGGGGGGTGGCGGGCGGATAAAGAGGAGGGGAAGGATGGGGGTTGCTAGTTGGCCCCCGCTTCCGCCACCACGGTCTCCGTGGCATTACGGTCTATATATTTGAATTTAGGAGATTAGTTTTGATTTCAACAGCAATTAAAAAAAAAACTTTTATTAATCTTTTCTGTTGTGTCGATCGTCCAGTTGATAAGTCAGACATCTCCGAAAAATCGATATTTGAGTTGAGTATGAGTTGTATGTAAAAATGTACCCTCTATCTGAAACAATATTCAGATTAATCATCAACACCACTATTTCAATTATAATGCAGAAAAGCTTGTACTGAATTAAAGAATTTATTTCACACTAATCTATCGGAGCATTATGCCTTCCGGGGTTAATTTATTGCATATTTAATATGTAAAACCCAGACAGGTGTAAATAATATTTGATTTATGGCGAGAATTCGAATATTGCTTTCCTCATTATCCCAAAACCTTGTAATAAGGAGATATCTGACTAATCAACTGGACTATCGATGTTCATTAATTTTTCTACCATTAAACACATTTATGCAGAAAAACACCGTTTGAATATAGAATTTCAAAGAAGAATAAAAATATGCAAAGCGTCCTTCAAATAAGGGATACTTAAAATTGTCCAATGATTAATGTTATGATTAAGAGCCGCCCTCCGTTGATTTATTTCTTAAGTTTTTGATTTTCAAATCTTTTTTTATATAATAAAACAATGTGCTTACTACAATCTTTCTTCTTCCAAGCGAGAAGGTCCAGCAGACGACAGAAGAGCCATCGGGTCTTGTTAGTGGAGATATTAAAATCATCATGTGATGGTTCCAAGTAAATAAAAATCACATGGTTGTGTTTTTTTATTGAAGAGACCTTGGAAACCTAAGAATTATTGTTTAATAAAAGCAAGCAATTCAGCAACTTTTTGATCAAATGATAAAAACCTCTTGATACTTTAAAACTTACGACAATAATTATTCCAAAGAACTATATTTAAAAAACAAGTTCATTCAGAAGTTCACTGGCCAGGTATCAGAATATGAAAATAGAGGAGAGCCTTAGCGAATTTTGACATCAATTATTTTAAACCTGAGTATTTTATTATCACATGAATGTAATTGATTGACAATCGGCTAGTTGAGATGGATCCAATATAATTCAATTCCAAGAATGTAGTTTAAACATATTTAATTTAGAGAGGTAACTAAAATAATTAATAATATTGTGCAGTACTAAGCGGCAAACGCCAGCGACAAACAATAAACCCAATGTGCAAATTGGCATTATTATATTAACATTTCAGTTAAACTACATTTTGGCAACAAAATAACATACATTATTTTATCTATGAATAACTGGAATAAACTCTGATGCCAGTAATGTAATCACAACAATAAAGCATGTAAATATAGGTATTAATTTTAATGGTACTTAATACCGCGTGTAATTACACATGTAGAATGGTAGCGAGAAACATAATTCAGTTGATGATAATACCAAGATAAAACGAGAATTATTATGTTAGATGAAAAGCGATACGAGGTCCGACCATTGTACCCGAGAGAACGCGGAAAGAACTACGAGTATGGTCGGGCGCAGTGGGGAGTAGGTAGAAGGTACAAGTTAGTAGGGAGGCCGGGTTCAGTCCAGAACCGGTTCCAGTTAGCCCCGGCTCCGAACCCGCAGCATGAATTTATTCGCATTCTCTACTCCATTATTCCATTAGTCGGGGTGCACTCGGAGATAGAACTCGACTCAACTAATTGGGAATAAATATGCCCCTGTACATCGCAACAGGTAGTCTAGTGACGTGTGCAGTTGCTAGGCGCTAGTGAACAGAATGAATGGAAGTCGCAAACAAAACTATTAATATTACCTCTCCGCGGCAAAGACATAAAGCATCTGAACCACTTGTTAGTTGTTAGATGGCTTCAAACGGCAACATTGTTTATCGCATCGCGCTGGAAAAGTTATGACTCCCTTATGCTGTTTTCGCTTGGCTTTTGAACTCACGTAAGAACACTAACTTGACGATACTTACAAACTTAATTATTATATGAAATGTATCGGTTCTAACATTGTGTTCAGTAGAGCTCTTCAGACAAAAACTAGCTTCCCAGTTATAGGGAGGTGTATTCTCTTAAAATATACGTGTAAAGTACGAAACTACAAAAAACAGTCACTGTGATCTCAAAGAACTTTTAATTATTTTTACTCTATACAGAATAGTACAGAGATACTGGCCCAGTGCTAATATAAGAAACTTTACAGTACGTAATATTGTTGTATCCATCTAGGCATATTCTACATACTAAATTATATAATGAATATTTAATATATTATATAAAACTAGTAGGTACCTGGTGACTACCCGGCTACGCCCGACTTTTTAAATTTCTTTATTTTTTGACGATTACTTCAAAACTCAGTAATTCCATTGTCAACAGAAAATAAGTTGACCTAGAATCACATCAAGATTCAAGCTTATATTATAAAGAGAAGCTTTTTTCTCGGGGTTAAGATATTTTTCTATATATGTATAATATATTATTTTTTTATGTTATCCGCAAACTTTTTCTTTCTCTTTTATCAATTTTCTTATATTTAATGTTCATTTAAAAAAATCTAAACCTTAAAAATATTTTGTTTTTGTTTTGTTATCTGTATCATTCATTAAAGCATGATAAATGTAAAAATCTTGTAAAAGCCTGTTGATAATAAAAGGATGCCAAACTAAAAAAAAAAACCGCGGACTAACCAAAATTAGAAGACGAGTTTCCGCAAAAAAGCGCAGACAGCAAGCGAACACTGTCACAGGCGCATCAATGCATTTCTTATCGATCAGAAGCGTTTTAGGAATAGTAATTATTTTTAAAGATGCCTTTGGGCATGGGCAGTCCAAATAAAGCATTCTACCTTAAGGCTATAATTCTAAAGCGCCGACGTGTTCGCGTGCATCGGGAACTGGGAGAGGCTACACTCCCGACAGGTAGAGGGTACATATTATCTCCGGTAATATTTCAGCGGGGCCCTGATCACTGATCAGCGATATGCCCCAATGTCTACGTCACACGTGACATCAAATTAAATTGTTCGCCGCCGTCGGTGCTGGCTGCTGTTGGTACGCCCGTTTTTAAAACGTCGCTAATCCCGCCGGGTTGCCGGCGAACACGTAACGCAATGCCCGCCCTTTGTTCCCGGCCGCTAAACGAACTTGTTTGTAATTTGCGAGGACACACCGAGCCGATTGCGCATATTGTATTTAATTCAATGTGTTCGGATTAATTCAATTCTGGGGCACACGATCCGACTATTTTTTTAAAGTCACGCTTCGAGACTTTTATCATAGATGAGTTGCCAATGAATTCGTTAGCGCTGCAACCTTTTTTTTCATGTTGATTTTTTTATCGAGTTTTTACGCAGAGCGAAATTTTTATTTACTTAAACAAATAAAAACACATTACATCCATCGTCAGTGTTTACAAGTAAATTATTGATTTGATTTTACGTCCCAGATTAAAACATCATCGAAATGGCTTAAGTTGGGTTTAGTGACAAGATCTGATACAAAATTTCCGTTACTAATCTCTCTCCTTCGTTTTCTCCTTCTTTATTTCCCACAGTTTCAAAATATTTAACAAAAAAGGGATCACATGGTCCACTGACTCTTTTGTCATTTATGTTAATTTTAATTTTATCCTGACGAAGGGAACCATTGGCTTCGAAACAAATTGATAATTTTGATTAAATAAGTTGTGTTTACAAAGTAATTTGTTTTTATAGTCCAACAAAAACAGTGTTAATCTCTAGTGATCTCCCAGATAAGTATGGTTCTGTATATTTTCAGCCTGTACAGTAGATTTTTACGCAGCATCGCGTTCATTGGTCAAATCATTGTACATATAGTTTCATATCGGTGATCGATGAACCGGTGGAAGCAATTTTTAGCCAAACTTATTGCATTCATACAACTAATTTAATCTAGTTTGTAGTTTGAAGTAAGATTGTAGAAATGTATTATAAGTTTGTACAGCGCACTTGAGGTGATTTTTCACAAAAACGGGGCTATACAAGTTATCCAAATATTATTATTATTATTATTATTATAGTTTCAATAGCCCCCAGAGTCAATAGTTTTAAGTAATATTGAATTTGCAAAATTTGAAGAAATATTCATTTTATTCGTCATCAATAATTTATACTCAGTGTTATCGTACATCTTAATTTTTAAGAGATACAAAAATTTAAATAAATTAAAAATGAATCTCACGCAGAATAAATGAGCAGGGTGCAGTAGCCTATGTGCGTCGCCGAGATTGATTTTTACAACACAGATGACTATGCGTCTCGCTGGCATCCTATCGATCTCCCCCAGAGACGCAGCAGTGGCAGTGTGGTGCTCACTGCTTGCACTGCTTGCACTGCTCTCACTGCTCTCACTGCTCTCACTGCTCACACTGTTCACTGCTCAACGCTCCGGGGAAGCGAGCGATATACTCGTAATAAAGCAAGAATGCGGGGAACATGTGACTGCACTCGGGTGTCTAGGGGACATTTCTCAAGTGCAATTATAATACTTCCCGTATAAAATCGAGCCGTGAATACGCCATCGTGACGACGAATATATCGGCGGAAGGAATATAAACACCCATTCATTTTCATGTGAATTATGCGCGTGCTTCATATTCTGGATCGATAAGTAAAACTTTATTTATTTATTGTTATCAACTTTAATTTATAGAACTCTATTTTAATTTAAAATTTACAAATTCAGTAATGTGATCATTTTTTAAAGTATTAAACAAAAACAGTGTATTTGTTAACAAGTGCTGCTATGCAGTTATTACTAAGTGTGACAACTGTTTCGCCTTCTGAAGGCATTAGCGAAATTAACAATAACAAAAAACTATTTTATTTCATCCAAAGAATTACATGAAGCTAAATAACACCAGCACTTCGGTAGTTGGGCGATATATGTTTTTTACATAAATATTATATTCTGAATGAAAACAAAAGAGAAGCCTGCTTTTTATTTAGCGCTTGGTTCTACAAAACCATTACAGTAGGCTTTTACAATTATTGAAGCCTTGCCCACAAAAAGTATCTTCAACAGCTTTTGATTTATAAAAAATAGTAATAACAATATTTTGGTTAATTTGTAGGGCGCCGTTTTTGTGAAAATCTGCTGAAGGGCGCTAAAAGAATATAAATAATTATGGTCAGAAGATGAGCAAAAAGGAAGCCATAGACAATGTGAATTTATAAATAAATACAAATGAAAAGGCATTAACACAGATTAGCACTAAAAGCCGGTAAGTGCCTATTCATAGCTAAAAAGCTAGTACGACAGAAGACACGATAAACTTCTCATTTACACAACACCACATTATTATTCAACATTGCCTCACGTACTGATTTACGAGCTGATAGTTCCGACAGGGGCATGAGTTCATGTTAACTGTGCGTATCAATATAACTTGCATGCCAATGCCGGTATTACACGAGCATCGTAAAAAGTGGGGAGATTTACCTTTACCAAAATATCCCACATGCCTGAACGTACACCAAAAGAAAATAATTATATTACCTTAAGAGAAAACCCGGTCTACGAGAAATTTGAACAATAGGTATTTTACCAAACTATTGCTGTCACTGTCGCCCTTACACCCCCTAATACTGAGCGAAATTTACAACTGCACCTCAGGCTGATAATACCCAAATAAAATAATCAAAATCGAGGTTTTGTATTTCCCATTTTTCTCCTCCAAAACTGGAACGATTTTAAAGTTTATTTTTACTAACTGTATAAGAAGAAAATAATCATTATCCGTACGTTTTTTTTTTTAAATACATTGACTAGTTTGTACACTGAACGTCTTTTTATGGTGTTCAAACTAGGCAATAATAACGATTTTGGAGGGTCCTAACTCTTGTAAGAAGTGACTTAACAAAAAAGCAAAATGTATCGACACCCTAAAGGTTGACATCTACATTATATTAAAATAATGTTTGAAGTAGTTTCAAATTCCAAAGAGAAATTGGGGAATACAAACGCCGCCTGGTTTCTTATTAGTCTACACTTCAATCTGTCTTATATCCAGGGACGAATCACATTTAGAAAGATAAATATTCTAATCAAATCCTTGCACTATTTTACCCCACGTTGATACGCATTTTGCAACAACATATTGGCTTTCCCAAACACGTTAATTATGTATAGAATAAAATATATACCAGGATTATATAATAACATTTCCAATAACAATTATGTTCCCAATTATGTCCTCTGCGTGCAAACTGTATCTAAAATTCTGTAAATTATCAACAAACAGTGATAATCTCAAGTGACATCCCAGATAAGTATGGTTCTGTATATTTTTTGCCTGTACCTACATAATATAAATAAAATAATTTATGTACATTTTGACGCAGCTTCCCGTTCACTGGTCAAATGAATTGTACCTATATATGTGATCGACGAACTGGTATTGTGCAATATGCAATTTATTAGTCATAAGGTGTTGATATATGCAATTTATTACTCATAAGATGTTATAATTGTTTTTTTTTTTATAAGTTTTTTATTCCAGTAAAAAAGAAAATAACATTTTCACTTACTTAACTAGAATATTGAATTTATACATAGTTTTACATTTCATAACCTTAAATTGCATAAGATTGCAGTACTAACATTTACATAACATTATATTACCATACGATATTATTCACTTTCACTACTTTCTTTTTTGTGAATAAACATGAATAATTTTTTTTTGAATTTGCACATACTTTTTTCGTTTTTGATATCATCTGGAAGGCAATTATATAAGTTGGCCCCTCGTGACTAATTGATTGCTTACCGTAGTTAGTATGAATGGTGTTTAAACGTATGTTATCGTGTTGTCGTGTAAAATGTTTGTGTACTTGGGACGTTTTTATGAATTCTGTGTTTGTATGTATGAGTTTATTATTTATTTTGTATATAAGGAGACATATATTGTACTCGTATAGTTTTCTTAATGTTAGCAGTTTTGTTTCCAAATATATTTTTTTTGTGGATGTTTTGGATTCATAGTGAAATAGTTTTTTGATTAGCTTATTTTGAATAACCTGTAATTCATTGATGTATGTTTCATACGCATTTCCCCAGATTTCAATCAGGTAATTTAGGTGTGAGTGTACGAGACTATAATATAAACTTTTTTTAATTTAATTGGTAATAGATATGATAACCGGCTAAAAACGCTAATTAAGGGTGTGATTTTATCTTTTACATCTTGTATGTGTTGTTTAAAAGTTAAATGCTTGTCGATGCACAGCCCAAGATATTTTTCCTGTATCAGGATTTGCAGATCGTTATTTTCAATTTTTAAAGGTACATGAGGAGGAATCATTTTACGGTTTGAGCTTAAAATCATGTATCCTGTTTTTTTAATATTCATTGTTAGCATATTTGATTGGAGCCAACTGCAAATTCTTTCTAGGTCACTTTGTGCATTTTCTAGTAGTATGTTTAGATCTTTACCCCAGTAGAATATTGCAGTATCATCTGCGTATAAAAAAATTTCACCGTTTAATTCTAATTGTGAAATGTCATTGTTTGCCTAGTTTGTAGTTAGAAATAAGACAAATCATTATAGAAATATTTAATAAGTTGGCACAGCGTCCTTGAGGTGATTTTTCACAAAAACGGCGCTATACAAACCATCCAAACATCATTAATATTATGAAAAGCAAACAGTAATTAAATAATTATTATAATAGTCACGAAATTAATATTAAACCATGCGCTGGTTGAGATGTTATATGCTATACTGGAAATATAACTAATTCCTCCTTAGCTTAGTATCATACTATCTTACGTATAGATAGATATTGTATGTAATCAACGCAGGCAGGTGAATCGGTCATATACAGGGTGTAACAGCACGTATTCGAAGGATTTTAGCCAGCAATTCCTGAGCATATTTGAAGTAGATGTAATTTTGCTTTCCGATGATATTTTTTTTAATTAAAAACAACAAAAAACATTTTTCAATCACACGTCGCTACCCATCCCTATACGTCGCGACGGGTTTGACCGATATGCGCGCTGTTTCGTGTGTTACCATGCTGCTAGAACGAGAAGCAACGCTTATCAAGTGACAAACTAGGCTGTAAACGCGCTACTTTCCTAACCTAAAAAATACACACACTAGAAGACAGACGTAAAATAAACGACTTGACATTTTTATTCAAAATACTTAACTCTAAATTCGACTGTTGCGAACTCCTACAACTCATAAACTTACGAATACCGACAGTAACCACACGACAAAATACACTATTCTACTGCAGCATTCATAAGCGGAACTACATTGCCCACTCTCCGATACAAAGATTTCACACTATGGGAAATCAGTACTTAAGTGATGTTGACATATTCAAATCAACTTGGCGAATTTTGTGGATCTTGTAAAAAAACTTATTCCAAAACTATTCCTAAACATATATGTATTTTTGTAAACTCATCAAATCGCTATATTATTGTGACTTGTGTGCATTTTTATCTAATTTTATTCTTATCATTTCTCTATCTGTTTGAAAATCATCTGTCATAAACAAATTGTACTACTGTAAAAGCCCTCTGGGCGTTGAATAAATAAATAAAACCTCAGTTGCGACATGTGAAGTAAAATATTTTTAATGATATTAATTGAAAAAAAGTGTCATTGGACAGCAAAATGATATCAACATTTTTTACATGTGTTCAGTGTGTTTTTTACATATGCTAAGACATTGCTGGTTAAAATACATCGGGTACGTGCTGTTACAAGTTAAAACCTGTATACACAGGAGTAGGTTGTTCATTGCTGCATTTTCCACCAGAGTGCAAATGACAACTGCTGACAAAATGACGAATATACGACATACTCGAAATTGGTAATGTGTTCTGAAGAATTCAATGGATTGGATGAGCTAATCTGTTTCATGTAACTCGAATATTATTAACTATTAAGTTACTTAATTAGTATAATTGTGTGTCATCAGCATACATGTGCGAAACACAGTGTTCAATAGATTTCATCCCGTCAGCGGTATATATAGCAAAAAGTAATGGCCCTAGTATCGACCCCTGCGGTACCCCTCGCGTTATCATAATGTCAGATGAATATTTTAGAGTCCCATTGATATCCCTGCAAACTGTGCGCTGTTGAAGTAGTTCTGAAACCATTTTATTACTTCATTGTTAAGACCAAAGTAACAAAACTTTGCAACATGTAATGGGATGCTCAGTAAGTCAAATGCTTTAGAGAAGTCCAGAAGAACTAGTATCGAGGCTTTGACTGCATCAGTGGAGGCAAGAATATCATCTGTAATGCATTGCAAAGCTGTTGTAGTGCTGTGGCCTTTACGAAACCCGGATTGATGTTCATGTATTAAACATGTAGTTAATATAGGAATGCAAATATTGAATATCTTCTTTGTGTCAATAAGTTACAATATAAGCAAAGTAAACGCTTCGGAACAATATCCGGTGAAAGCAATCATTACTCCTAAATAGCAAAAGTGTGTTTCTACAGCAAGCGCTCAACTGATTTGATGGAACTAAGGTAGAATACTCCGGAGGGTCGGGAAATCAATAGATTCAAAACATACTTGCGTAGTATCCATGTATTGTCAATTTCCATTCGAAGTTCAGATCGTCAGAACCCTTTGAATGCGTAATGTTTAATAATAGGTTTTTAATTTGTTAGCCCCGGCGAATTACACGTGGTATAAATTCAACCGTATCCAAGTTTAATGAGTACAATTTACATTATGAATAAATTTAGCGCTCCACAACATAATGCTTTCGTCGGCGCGGAATTTACAGCGAGAAGTTTGACGGAAAGTAGGTCCTTTGTGCATTAATTTCTGTTAAAACAATATGTTGTAAAGGGTTTCCCCTTTCAAGTCTCCTCCGAGTGTTCGGAAGCGTGGCACGAGGTCAGAGGGGGAGGGAGGCAGTGTCGGGGGCGGAGGGGAAGGGCGGGAACGGGGGGCGGGAGGCGATGGGTTCATAGACATCCAATTTAGATTGGATTACCTGCATTACAGGGGAGGGCGGGCCACTGCGATAATAATGTTCACAGATGATCCGATTTGTTTTTCGTTAAACAAAACACAGTATTAAATTAATTCTCTCAGTGTATAAACGGGGAGCTAAGTATCTAATAAATAAAATATCAATAATTACAAGTCAGTGTTATTTATTAGAGTTGACTGCTGGCTTCCTTATAATTTTAATTATTATTACAAACACTATCGTGGACGCAATGTAGAAAAATGTGTATGTTGGAATTAATACAGTAAAACCTCGATATAACGGACAAAAGATCTGGTCTACGCCAAAAAACGTTATCAGAGACGATCGACTATAGATTATCCCGACGGTCTAATAACATTCATCGACTATTCGTCAGATGCATTTTCGTATTTTTAGAGTGTTGGTTATAAAAAAAAACAGACTTCAAAAGTGCAAACAAAACTTCGCAAGCAAACGGGTTGAACATTGACCATAATGCTAGTGTCATTAAGAGAGCCATCTTTTTTTTGGCCTATTTCAGCACATCGCTCGCCATACGCTCCTTAAAATTAATGAATAATAAAAATTCCATTAAATTAAATTAAGAAATTATGTTACTTTGATGTTCAGGAAAATATCAACCTTCATCACGCCAACTAAATTCCACCGATTCATAAAAGTTTCATCCAATGCAGTAGTAAAGTATTCCAAAGAAGTGGAATAATGTGAAAATCAAAAGCTGGCCCGAGACGTAGACACCACCCTCTGCACCTGGTCTCCCCCACTTCCCCACTACCGCGCGACAACAATGGCTGTGATCCGCAATCTGATGTGTATATCGCCTGCTGTAAGCTAATCAATCAGGCCATCTCATCTCCATTCAGGCTATCAGCTATCCGTGAATTAACGGCCGATCTGAACGTGGGCCCGTCTTCGAGAACAGGGCGCAGGTCCTGAGGATATTTTGTAACATTGTATAAATACAGGCGAAGACCCTTCAAAAATCTCCTTGTCTTCTTCCCTCCCTTGTCCCCCATCTTTCATTTCCCTCCCCGCTTCCCTCCCTGCCGCTAAACTATATGAAATACATAATTTTTCCAACAACTTAAGCGCCAATTATTGTAAACAGAAACTTTCACGGGCGTGCTTAATGCACGCAACACCTCACCACAGTTTCATCGCAATCGGATGAATGGCGTAGGACAAAGAAACATTAATTTATATATTTATACATATAATATAAATAGAAGATTACAGTGTTTCCGTATAGGGCCATTATAATTGTAGGATTTGTGAAGCCGAAAATATTAATGAAAAATAAAATTTCCTGTAAAAATCTATTGATGAATGAATGTTTTCATTATTAATATTACATATTAATTAATTTTATTTTAGTAATTTGTACATTAAAGTATACAAATTTCTAATTAATTATAACATTACACATTGCATAATATTTTTTTATAATACGCTTTGTCCTTTGTCACGTCCTTGTGATATGTCTGTGAATGTCCTTATTGTATATAATTTTATTTCATAAGTATTTTGGTAACGGGTTGTTTACTATTTTATGGATAAATATCATCGTGTTCAAGGTCAGCATCTGTTTCACGGTTAGCCAAATTAGTTCCTTTAACATTTTGATTTATTTTTGAAAATCTAATTCGCCGAAGTATTATTCTCATTGCCCTATTTTGGAAAATGTATAAATCTATTTATTATAAATAAACGGTAACCAATTTACAAAAAACATAGTTTAAATCGTATTTTCAACAACATTTAAGGCACAAAACTTTATGAAAATTTAAATGATCCTAGTTGCATATAATGATTATTATTCAGGTAATTTTGAAAGAAGGCTCCGAATTAACGAAGTGCCACGCCGGCCTGTGATTTGCCACACACTCCACGCGGCGTCACACCGTCGGGGCGCCTGCGCACCCCTCTCTACCCTCCCACACTGAATACAGAATATACAGATAGCCGAGTTACTTAACCAATTAAGTCCGACGTCTCCTGGAAGTGTGGGGCGCATCGGTTCATAATGGTAGATGGAAAACGCTAATTAATTCTTTACACTGGCTGTCTTGCCCGAGGAACGCGTAAACAGGGCAAAGGGGGACTAATAATTAATTAGGTAATTTTAAAATTAGGCGCTCCCACTCCGCGAAAGAAATAATAATGCTAAAACGAACTTATCCAAAACATGTTAATCGCAAAGAACGATGTTTTCATAAATACCTTTAAACTGCGTAAAAAGAAAAACGAATAAGGTTAAAGCAACATTAACAAATCTAATTAAACCATTAAATTCCATTCTGAAAACAAATCTTCACTTTGATTGTGTAATATGATTGATACCTGCAAAACCGGTCACCTCTGAAAGGTCACATCTGGCGGGATGAAATCAGCACCCTAAAATTTATCAGTCAACTTAACTATGTATTTTTAAATCGTATTGTCTTTTCACCATGAGATGCGTAAGCTTTCAAATATCTGTGTAAAACTATAAAAAGATTTAAAAAAAAAACAGAGTGTGCAATTCACAGTTGGTAGAAGTGAAACCTTAAAAAAACTAAACTCTGAGAGAACGAGACGAATGCAGAGTATAATGATTTTGGGTTTTATCTTACTAATATTATAAATGCGAAAGTTTGTATGGATGGTCCTTACTCTTTCACGCAATAAATATCGAATGGAATTTAAAAATTCTTTCACTAATCGAAAGCTACATTATTTGCGAGTAACAACGGTTTTATATATTGGTAAGCTCTGGCGTTATGAATGAGCTGTGGCGTTATGAATGAGCTGTGGCGTTATGAAATTATGTATAATTCGTTTTCTGTCCCTAACAAAATCGAGTTATTACAAACGTCAAACAAATTGTTACCTTGGAAACAATGTTTTTTTTTAAATTTTAGGCTTAAAAAGAGTGCTTTGTTGTGATTAAAAAGAGTACCAACTTTTTTGGCGTCGTAGTTAATATCTCTACATATCTCTAAAATTGTTTATTCTCCGAACAAAAAGCATAACGTTGATATAAAGCATAACGTTTGAAGTGGACTGTCATTTTCTTATTTTTTTACGTTACTCTAGATTCAAATATGAATAAAATACTAATAAAAGGAGTAGGTACTTGAAATAAATTTCTATTTCTATAATTCAAATATTTTCTAAAATAGAATTTTTATTTGCGAAATGTCATTCAAAATTTTGAAATTTTCTATTCAACAATAATTATTTTCTATTAGACAAAATAGCAAGAATAATAACAATTATGCCAGTAATTTCCCACTAATACTATGCGAGCGAAGCCGTGGGTAAAAGCTAGTTTATTATAATATGAAGTTTAAATATTATTTTACATTTTATTTTAGGAATCACCACACAAAGATGATACCGATGGGATACGAAGCACCATACAAAGAGGACACCGATTATTATATCTCATTCTCTCACAGGCTAAATCCTATCGATGTATGTGTTTGTCTCTTTTCGTTTCATCGAGTTTCAAATTACAACGTTGCTAAAGAAGTTTTTAATTAAAAAAGAAACAATATTTAGAGGCACTGCTGAAAACCAGCTGCGCTCTGGGAGAAATTAGGAATGTATAGCTGAGCACTCTGAGCAGTGACCCTTTTGTCAATAGAATTAATGATAACTAAACAGAATGTATTAAATTTTTAAAATCTGTTGATAAATAAGTGTTTTTTTATTATTATTATTAATATGTATAGTCAATTATAATTTACATTACACGACGGCAAAAATATTGTAACACACATTCAAAGCGCGATACTAAATTATATAGCATCAATAAAAACCCGAGAACACCAGTAATATTAATCAAATCATCAATCGTGTTTTAATATCTCAACAATGCAGAAGAATGACTGTCCGAACAATTATTCAGATGGAAGCAACGCGGAGGCAGGTACGACTTGTATTGTCTATGGTCCGATCCATTTGAAAAATGCCACACACGAAGCACAATAATAATAGTAACAGAGCAATAAAGCGATCAACGTCCCATTGTATGCTACCGGGCCATAACACGGCGTTGTTCTGTAGGGCCGAGGACTGACCGTGATACGGGGGCAAAGACAGGCTACCGTGGTTACCTATAGCCTATAGACTGCTTAATGCCTCTACCTGGCGGGCAACCAACTCATCTATGTAACCATACGTGTGAACCATTGAGTGGCAGTTGACAGTGCCTTAACCCTCATGCCTCGACCATATTTTGTCAGACGGTCAAAATATTTCCGCTTTACAAGAAAATTCAAATAAATGGAATATTTATGAACATATCCGAAAAATAAAAAATGTTTTTGAAAGGTGATAAAATACGCTTTCAAATTATACCTATAAATCGAAAAAAAAACATATAATTTTTGAAGTGTAAAATTGTTTGGATACAAAACATAAAAAAGTTTTAAAAATGACACACTTAACGTTTTTTTCTAACTAAAATTACTCACAAACAAATAAAAACACGTGCATATTTTAATAGATAAACAATAACAGTGTTAATCTCTAGTGACCCTCCAGGTAAGTATGGTCTTGTATATATTTTCTGCCTGTACAGTGCATTTTTACAGCAGCATCGCGTTCATTGGTCAAATCATTGCACATATGGTTTCGTATCGGTGATCGATTAACCGGTGGATACAATTTTGGCCATAAGGTGTTGTCTATAGTTGAAATAAGATTGTATTTTTTTATTTATTTATTGAAAGACAAACATTCCCGGGTTACGAATAACCCAACAATGTTTGAAAATCTCCTACTACCACCACAGAAAGCCTAAAATATTGCTTGTGTTGTGATGGAGGACTTAGCCAGCCGAGGAATCGAACACGCGACGCCCGGGTGGGACCCAAGCGCTATGCCCACTCAACCACTGAACGTATTATAAATTTGTACAGCGCCCTTGAGGTGATTTTTCACAAAAACGGCGCTATACAAGTCATCCAAATATTATTATTATTATTATTAACCTGTGCTAGCTAAATAGGCAATAATTGAATGAATATAATCTAAATGTGGTATATTGAGCTGACTGTGAATAAATGTTATAAATTAAAACTGAAAGGGGGCTGGTGCGAAAATCACACTAAACCAAGGTGACCATTCGTACGGTTTTACCAGAACATACTAGCTTTTTGGTTATCTGTCCTGTTTAGTCTTTACCACGTCTTTTAATTTATTGTCAATCATTATAAAAAGATTCCAAAAACCTGGTTATCAAAAAAGGAAACCTTATACGATCGACGCTTACGGCCGTTGTTCCCAATCCCACTGATCAACCGTTTAGCCAAAAATTTGGCTCAACACTCCTCAAATGCACAAATACGCTTTTCCCAACGCAACTCTCCGACAGACAGGTGAATCGAGCATTACTAAACAAATCACTTAACTGATCGGAGACACAGATTGATCGACCGAAAAGTTAGAGAGATTATTTTCACATAATATGGCTAATCTTTAAGTTTACCGGTTGGCTATAAGCCGCGTTGGTGACGTCGATACTCTGCAATTGAGGTTTGGCAGCACATTTAATCAAGCAAATGTCACAGTTGTATGATAGGGCGTGAACCGTTGATTCTGAATTTCTTGATCTATTTGGGCCGCCTACTAAACTAGGGTAATAATGAAAAGCAATAACAGAGTGTAGATTAGAGTAATTTTGCAATTTACAACAATGCGGCAGGGTTTGTTTCTACAGCTGTACAGAGTATCTAAACACGTACCGGTTTTAGAAAGTAAACAAGAACGCAAACAATACAATGTAACAGTAATAAACACTGGTTTAGAAAAAATCTAGATGACAATTCTTGTAACTCAAGCAAAGTATGTAAATATTGTTTGTTATTGAAAACATGAATACTAAATAATAATGTTGTGGTAAACCAACCTTAAAAAAGTGTCAAATAGATGAAATTTCTGTTGGCAATAGAAAACGCATTCATCTATAAAATTATGGTGATTAAATTTCAATTTTCATAAATTTGGTTAAAGAACGTGAAAAAACAGAAAAAGGATAAAACCCAGAAAACAGAAGTATTTTTTACTTTTTACGTTAATTGCACAAAGGAGGCCCTGAGGAAAAAAGCCCTCATGTCCTATGTCATCTTTGGGGACGCTATTTGGAGGGTCTTTTTATGGAAAGGAAGGAGAGGAAGTTTTGGGAAGGAAAAAGGTTTGACGGGTGGGTAGGAATCTGAGGGTTAGTATGTTCAGGAGTGACAAACGTATGAATCCACCCTCCCACTGCAGTGCAAGGCGATGTGTCGAGAGTCCAGCAGGAGAGGTCTAGGTTAAGTCTCTCCCGATCCGGCCCGCCACGCTGTAGATGGGCAAACGCACCCGCCGCCAAGATCTGGTAAAACCTCACCACATGAACCCGGGTACCCCTGCTAAATCACCAAACGTAGCGAGCCACTTGAAGCGACCTACGACAGTGGTGTCGGTTAACCGGTAAATGGTTCACAAGGGCGGCGGTGCCTATACCCGCCTCCCCATTTGAAGTAGAGCTGGTGGGATACATTCATGAAAATATTCTTAAGTACCTCTACATTGAAATTAAAAGAAAAATTATTGCAGCTAAGTGTAGAATTTCCCAGTAATACATCACTAATAAATATAATGACAACATTATGCAAGTCAGAAGCCTCGATAATATACAAGACAAACAACGTTTAGAAATTTATTGTGTATTTAACTCTTCAGCTCTTTGTAGCATTTTGTGTTTAACACGTTTTTTCAATAATTTCCATCAGTGCCCTAAGTCATCCTTGGGGATGCTGTGTGGAGGGTTTATTTGATGAGAGGAAGGAGAGTTGAAGATACCCATGTTGTAAAAGGGAGGAAACACAGGATGTGGTTAAATATCGTTTTTTTTTTAATTTTTTAGGATCTTATGCTGTGCCATGCAATTATTGTTTATGGTATATTTATACCCTTGATATTAAATAAATCATCGTGAACAGAAGCTTAAACTATAGCTAAAATATTCGTAACATTGTCAAAAATTTAATAGAAAACCTTCATATCCGTTTCGTAATAAATTCAAACGCCAACATGAATAATTACTCGGGCAAATAAAAATTGGATCGAAAATTGCTGAATATTTTTTATTGTACAATTTCAAATTCAAATGCATTCGCCGACTGCACCGGTGAGTTATTGAATCTGAATTCGTTTAACGTCAGTTTCGGAATGGAAACCAGTTTATTATATCACTGGCTTTAAATCCCCGAGGTTTTTTATTCAAAAAGTAAATGCCTGCTTTTTACAATAGGTTGTGCCAATTTGAAAACGGGTCAAACTTTGGCTAAAAGTAAAGCTGTTTTACCTCTATCCATTATTATTTAAAATTTCCACAAATATTTTCAAATAATGTCCAATACTTAATAAAAAAGAGTCAAGTACATTTATGAAAAATAATCGTAATTTAATAAATTAGAAAAAACCTTCTAATAGTAGCGTGAAATTGAAATAAATATTTAAGTACTGTTAAGCGTGAAACATCAATCAGGATATAACTACCTATTGTTTAGCTCAGCTCACAACATCGCTTAAAATAAATACATATGCTTTATGATTTAATGGTTAATATTAACACGCTAATAAAAACACGACATAAATTAAATAAAGGTGTTAAGTATAAAATAATTCAGTGCGGTAATACAGGCATGAAAATAATGTTCACACGGTTTACACTACATATTATTATTGTGTATAATAATTTTTAATAATTTAATTATGTCATCAATTAAATTTAAATTTAAATTTTTAATAATTTAATTGTGTCATCAATGAACTCGCCGCGTGGAGAAGTATAATATTACGCACCCCGCATCCGCTAACTGAATCCGCATCCCGCGATTGATCATTGTACAAGTGCATGAACAAAACCCTGGTTCGAGGAGGTTAAGGAGTCAAGATTCCACCGTAAGTCCCTTCCTTTCCATCTCCTTTGTGCTTTCAATGTTACTTGTGCAGTGGTCTAACATACATCTAAGAAACACACGCAAGGTCCTTCGACATCCGCAAACTACACCATTTTATGGTCCTTTTAGCCGCACTTTTCATCCGCATTCACACATTCATTTTATTTAATATTTTCATATTTTATTATATTAATATTTTTATTATATTAATATTTTCATATATTAATATTTTTAATTATATAAATATTTTCAGTGGAATTCAGTCTTTTACAGTATGTAGAACAAGGGGAGTGGGCTATAAAACTACTGACAACATATCGTTCAACCGGAAATCAAATCAACCATTCAACGCAGGGCGAAAATGCAGAACGTCGAGCGATGGCTATTGTAATTCCACGTACAGTAGTGGATTCAAAGAGCGGCACATTTTTTTAATCCTTTATTTTCCCAATTTTACATATTAAATGTACACATTTTCGAACTACACTTTCTACAGATGCATATGGCTAATGCCTAATTCCAAAAAAAAATTTTTCATTAGATTTTTAATTGGGGTGAATAGATTTCTCTATATATATATTTTTTTTTTGCACGTGAAGGCTCTGAGAAAAAAAATTCTCAGTGCCTATATCAACTTTGGGGATTCGGGGATTTTGGAAAGGAAGAAGAGTAAATTCTGGGAAAGAAAAAGGTATGAGGAGTGGGTAGGAATATGGGAGTCAATGTGTTCGGGAGTGACAAACGAATCCCTCCAACTGCGGTGCAAGTCGATGGGTCGAGAGTCAACAAGTGGGGTGACCTATGGCAGGGGTGTTGGTTATTCAATAAATGGTTCCCGGGCGGCGGTACCCATACCCGCCTCCCAAATTGTAATCTTCTGACGGTCACCATACTGTCTGTAAAATGTGAACAAACTGCTTTACGAATAATTGTCGCACAATATTGTAAACAGTGTCTCGCGCTTACTAGGAGATTTCATTTGTGTTCCAGGAGTTCGTTCGTTTGCCGTGCAAATGTGCATCGTCTCCTTGCGTCACAAATGTCCGTATTCTTATTTGGTTCAATTCCCTCACCATATTTACCAATATTTGAATTTCTAGGGACATTTTTGTGCATTTCATATAGGAGTTACGATTTGTAACGTAAATTTCAACACGTTAGTATCATAAATGAAATTTAATATTTAATAAAATGAAGACAATATTAGCGAAACTCAATTGAAAATCCGGAAAGAGAAAAAAAATGGCAACTCTGAGACTCGAACCCAAGATCTTAGGCTTTCCGGGCCACTGCGCTAACCACTGGGCTAAGGTGTCGATATCCGATTCGGTCATTTTTGACAGTATCCATACTTTATTTTTTTTGTTATCAAGTTTATTTTGTTGAACTCCATTTTAATTTTTATTTCTTTTATATATTTAATAATGTTATTATTTAATCTATAAAAACAGTTTATAATGCAAATATATTTTTCTGATTTTTCTGTTTCCAGATTTTCAATTGAGTTTCGCTAATATTGTCTTCATTTAATTAAATATTACAATTTGAGGTTTTACTCATAAAGTTTTAAAAAAATGCATCATATGTTTGCTTAGTAGAACTTTAATTATTTAACTTTAATAGAGGACCGCCGAGGGCCAGTAGAAGACAAATGTCTTGGCTGCGAAATGTACGAGAGTGGATCGGCATTAGAAGTGTGGAGAAGCTATTCCGGGCAGCGCAAGACAGAGAGACATTTTCCAGAGTGATCGCCAACGTCGAGGGGGCCTGATAGGGCACACAAAGAAGAAGTAGAACTTTAACGTACGTATGTGACAAGAATAGGGCTGTTTTGATGTTGCTACTCCCCATTACATCTCGGTGTGTTTTCGTGTCAGATATGAATTGGCAACATTATTAATTCATTTGCGACGATGAAATTGCGATAATTTGTAATTTTCGCGAGCAGTTAGGTTCAAGTGACGTCACACCCCGGCAGTGGTGCCCCGGGGGACCGTGGGGCCGCCGTGACTGCAATTTAAAATGTAATTTACTTTTAGTTATTGTGTCGGGCGGGCGGTATGTCTCTCGGAGTATGCGGCAAGCGGAAAGCGGCTCGGGCGTCTTGATAGCTGGGGATAATGTTTGTGAAGTAACGTTTTTAAAATGGCATCTTGCTCATTAATGCTGTGACATAAGAAAACAGATCTTTAAGGAATTAGAGTGGTAGACTGTATTGCCCTGGTAAAAGTCTACCATTCAAAACCGAAACGTTTTCTTAATTGAAATCAACCCGATTATTGTATAAAACTTGATGTAAAATTAGATATGAGCGCATCAACAGAATGCTGTATGCTCATTAAATAGTAATTATAAATAAAAATAATAAATCCCTTAAAAAAACCTAATTATTCTTTACTTTTATGAAATGCAAACCTGTCGGCAGGAAATATAACCGAGGCCGAATTTCATTGATTTAATTAGAGGTTCCAGTTTTCGCCGCTAATTCGTATCAGTTTTTTCTGTTAATTTTGGTTAATTCTGTATCTGTAGATTTTATGTGAGTTTCTTGTCTGGCCAAAATGGTCTCTGCGGTCGGTGAAACTGGATAGGCAGAGTGGTCGATTTTGGCGTGCAGGACCCGGCTTATTTTTTTCGGAAAACTGGACACTACATCGGAACATCCTTCCCAACCGTCCTCTTTCCCCTCTTCGCTTTCTTCAGCCTCACAACATACCTATCTCAAATTGAGGACGCCATTGGTCTGTGTAACCTACCTCTTACAATATAAACGCACATCGCACGTGGGCAACCTAAACAGGTAGGTCACAATGGAGTTCTCGGCAGCAAGAGCATAAATTAAAAAAAATTGTACCGTAATATCTAAATCTTGTTCCAATGTGGAAGATAATTTCATACTTTAACTGAACACTGACTGACAGTTGTAAAATCGTAAGGCGGGCGGGGAGAGGCACGACCTAACCTGCCCAAACCACTATTATTGTCGGCGAAGCACCGGCTAATGGATAGAACCTCCCTTTTGATTAGTAAGTGTTTGCTCAGATAATTATTTGAGGAAGGTAATTGCATATTATTGAAAAACACTCGTTTAGATTACCTATCGAATTTGAATTTACTATTCGTAACGTATCAATACTAATTGGTATGCGTTCAAGGTATGTCGAATACGTTGATTGACCTCGATTTGAGATTTGTAGATTCAATGTAGTCGGTAAAATTACTACAAAATCCATATTTTGTATTTAATGACGTTGCTCTTAATCTTGCTTCGTGAAATTGCGGGCTTTGAAATATCATTTTAACTGTCATTTATAACGTCGAAACCGAGTATTAGGTAATACCAGTGACATTATGCTAGGATTTATCAACATACAATTTAATTCTGAGTTCTGTGATCTGATGAATCAATCAGTTTATTATTTATAATTTAATTAAAATTACATTTGTTAATATTATTATCAAGTTCTGCTAGTATTTTATTATGTATTTTTGTTACAGCTGTTTCGGTTTACAAGACCATTTTCAAATGTGGTTAATCCACTTTGAGACGACCTATTTATACTATTTTAAATGTCAATTTTTGATGGTGTCTAAATTGATTTATTACCGGTTAAACGTTAAACCAATGTGCTGGACACTAATTGAGAGTATTATGAGAGGTTCGGAATCTGTTTCCCCCGCACTAAGTGTTAGGATTTTCTTAATTGTTTTATAATGACGTTATTGCTATGACTCATTTAAATGCAATGTATATTTTTGGTTTTGTGAACATACTAAGTAGTGGGGAATAAATAATTTTCCTTACTTTATTAATTTATAAAAAATCAGATCAGTTAATAAAAAAATGCTCCATGTCAAAAAAAAACATTCACTTCATTTAAAAGTAAGATTACTTTTAAACTTTGATGTTTATATACCGTTCCCATTCGATCCGAACCGATAATAAATTATTATCGATTTTAATCGTCGAATTCCTTCAATTAATTCCGTGCTGCACATCAAGCTTTGTTTCGGCCTCCGCTCCGAACGCATTCTAAATATTTTCATGGGTGATAATATTTTTTATTGCCTGACCATCTTTATTGCCCAATACAGCGGAGTACCTACTTCCTTGAATTCCCCAACTGTAGCCGTATTCATCACATACGACATTCCATTATAGGAGTTTGATATAATATTAGGGGCCGGTATTTCAGTTGCTTTTTAATATTGTTTACAAGGTAAAGCTTGTCAGGAAGTCTACCCGAAAGCAGACTGATTATTGTAAATATCTAACAAGCCGAGCTTAAAAAGCAATTGAAATAGTGGGCATTAGGTGTTAAATTGACCAATTGGGGCACTTTGTGATAAGCATTGACCTACTTGCATGATTAAAAATAATAATAAAAACTTTTTTATCATATTTTTATATCCGACATTATAAAACAAAAAACCATATAAATTTGGTTTTAAGTTTAATTTTATAAATAACTACTTAAACTGTAAACTTATAATAACCAAATATATAAGTTCAAATTTAAAAAAAAACTACATTTTGGGATCTCATACCCTTAAATAAAATATACCTATATATATGAGAGTATCATTCTTGATTTACCTATGATACGCCTTAATGACACTTTTCTTATTGGATTAACATTATTCGAATCTTTACACATCAATCTTTCTCTTACAACAACCACATTTAGGAAGATAAATATTCTGATCAAATCCTTGTAACTACTATTGTAACGCCCATCATAAAATTTTGCTTCTATTTTCAAAATACGCTCATTAAAGAACATATTTATTATATATCCCAATTATGTCCTCTGCGTGTGAAGTGTACATAAATTTCTTTAAATAAGCAATAACAGTGCTAATCTCTAGTGACCTCCCAGGAAAGTATGGTCCTGTATATTTTCACGCAGCATCGCTTTCTTTGGTCAAATCATTGTACACATGTATAGTTTCGTATCGGTGATCGATGAACCGGTGGATGCAATTTTTAGCCGTAAGTTGTTATAGTGATTTGTCTAGTTTGAAGTTAGAAGATTGTAGAAATGTACTGTAAGTTTGTACAGCGCCCTTAAGGTGATTTTTCGCAAAAACGGCGCTATACAAGTCATCCAAATATTATTATTGTGAAAGAAAAGCACCCGTAAAGTACTAAAAAATAGTTTATCGAGACCTTTGTCAAATTCTTCAAATAAAAAATGCATTTTTGTCATGTTTAGAAACCTGAACATTTCCAATATCGTTATTTTCCATAATGTAGGACGTAGTGCAATACGATGCAGTGGAAACCGCATAGAATAAAACATGACCGGAGCGCGGCAGATGAGCAGAGATACAATAACTCGTTGTTCTCCAACCGTAGTTGGCCGTACACGACTCTAGTGCTAGACTACCGCCATTATTGTTGAACACAGCCCACAGAACCGCTGGAACCAGGGGTCGATAACCCATTGTTTGCCGCCGTAATACCATTAACAGGAGTGACGTTTATTTAAGAAAAAATAGATTGTATTTAACCCTTAGCAACACTCCCTATTTTCAGCCTACACAAATTTACTTTGGAGGACCTAGGTCCCCCATGAATTTACGCTTCATAGAAATAAGTATTTTTTTGGGATATATTTATTTAAAATTAATGAAAGACGTATAATAAATCCAAGAAAACTAGTTTATTACATTTTTTAAACAAACATGTGACATTTATAGGAATTTCAAGCGGAGTCATCTCATTTTTCGATCGAGCAGGACCTTTTAGGCCAGGCAAATGCACAATAATGTTATGCGCTCGAACTCGTGACCGCGATGGCGGTGATTTCCCCATTTGTACCTGTTTTTGCTATAAAATGCATTATTCTGGCTATCATTTTCCGAGTAACCAAATGCATAAAAATGTAATCAAGAAATTTTACATACGTAACTACACTCGTGGGGGACCTAGGTCTCCGTACCTTATAATATACCTCGTCAACCAAAAACCTAAAACCAAAAAACCACCGCGACCTCGCGCGTAAGGCTTAAAATAAAAGAAATATTTGCGATAACCTATTTGGTGGGGGACTCTACTCCCCCGCGAGTGGTGTAAAAGGTTTTAATACAGAATATTTATTTATTACTGGAAACGAGTACAAAACAAATGAAGTAAACAATTGATAACTAAATAATACGGTAAACGTAAACAATCCAAAAGAAACACCTATTTTCCATTACCAATCTGAAGCCCGCGCAGGCGCCGCGCCGGTCTACTCTAATACATCTCTCGTCCACACATAACTAACTAACCATCACGCCGCTACTGCAGGGGTAGCCAGAGAGGATGGACAGCCAAACAACTTTGTCTTGGCCCACACTTCTTGCTTCATTCACATTTAAACGTCGTCTCATACATACTCTTCTATTATTTTGACTCTTGACATGACCCGACTCAAGTAATTCGTTCATTCGCTCTACATGTCCAAACTATATGAGCGTCATCAGCCTTGCATCCTTTGCGGACCTCCACATTTCTCACACAGGCATACGTGGTTTTACCTCACATAGGCCTCGGGGATCTCATTTCTACAGCATTCAGTCTAATTTCATCCTTCCTCTGACAGTCCAATGCCTCAATGCCATACATCGAGGAAGATACCAGCACTCCATTGTGGACTGCTTCGCTTCTTTGGACATTTTTTTTTTATTAGCGCCAACCGCTTTCAATCCTCCATTACTTGAGTTACTTGGATTTACCCTTTCTTTCACTATCCCTATCAGCTCTTTCGTCTCTCATAATATAACACACATAACACTAACAAACATGGGATATCATACATAGTTACATAGCACTACACGACATGAATATGAATATATATTATGATCATGAAAATTCAGATACAAATTGAATGATTTTAGTGGCCCAAGGCATCGAAATTTAGTTTACGTGATGATATAAAAAAAGGTTTAACTACGTTAGGTTAGGTAACATTACGCATTATACAATTCGTTCAGTTAGATTGCGTTTGTTGATTTTGGTAAGGTTTATTCGTCTATTAAGACATACACAGTACATTATAATATTATACCCTTTAGTAGATGAAAAATTATTATTGTAGATAATATTCACATATAAAATGAAATTATTACATGGTTATAGTGCCTATTACGTAAGAGTCCATCAGTAGGTAAACTCACCTGAGATGAGGACGTTTCTCAAAACTTAACTAATTAATGTACGAGTAATAAAAATAACAAGAGAAATTTTAGTAAAGAATCATGAAAAATTAATAATTTTGAAAGTTTAATAATTTTTCGTAGTGGGTAAGTAAATGTTGTGATTGAGCTAATAATAATTGGTGAGTTATTTGCTGCAATAAAGTTGTTGGCCTCTATATGAATGGTTGAATATAAAGGTAGTATGGGTACATATAAATGGCTGGGCTCCACTGCGCAAGAACCTACTAAAATTTATTCCATGTGCATTTGCATAACCCGGTCATGAATCTCTCTGCTGTTATCCTGCTGGGCATCCCGTGTCCATAGCACGTATCGGGGAGATCAAAACTACCACGGCTGGAAGAGACTGTAAATCAACACTCCACCAAGCACCACCGGACTGTTGACTGGAAAACGCCGGCAAATCACATAATTGTTCATTCGCTGACTAAAAAACTGACGGGTGATAAAATAATGCAAAAAAAATTGTGTGCAGTTCACACGCGTTAGAGGTGAAACCTTCAGAAAAGTAAAGTAGACAAGAATGGAGAGGCTACGAAGCGCCGCAAAACGAGGAGACAGATTAGTCTATCTCATTCTCTCGCAGGCTAAATCCTATAGATGTGTATGTCTCTTTTTAGTGGCGCTTTTTCGTTTCGTCGAGTTTCAAATTACAACAGTGCTAAAGAAATTTCACCTCAAAAACATCTATTCACTGATTGTTTGAAATTTAAAAATATATTGACAAATTTCTTTTTAAACGACTTCAAGAAGAAAGAGGTTATCAATTCGACGGAATTTTTTTGGTAATGTTTGTTACCTCAGAACTTTCGATTGGGTGAACCGATTTTGATAATTCTTTTTTTATTATAAAGCTGGTGCTTCCCGTGTGGTCCCATTTTAATTTGGTCCAGTTCTTACAATGGGATACATGAGAAAACCATATATATGTCTTAAATTTGCAATAAATATGTGCGCGACAAATGGACGAATAACTCAATATTACGCCAACAGATTTCGTTGATTCTTTTTTTCTGACTGCACGCTCGTCACTTAAAATCAAAAAATAAACAAAAATTTTAACAAAACAAAAAACGACTTAAAAAAATGCACTAAAAAGTTGAAAAATAATTTTGTACGATTGTTATTTTCGGAGTCGGTGTCAGCCAAGATCTCCACATCTCACCTACAACTACCTATATATGTAGTTACCTTGGCTGACACCGACTCCAAAAATAACAATTGAACGAAATTGTTTTTTAACTTTTTAGTGCATTTTTTAAGGTCGTTTTTTGTTTTGTTAAAGATGATAGTAAAAAAGACGATTGTAAATGTATTTGTATACACCGATGGTATCGAAAGTGTCAATAGTAGAAGTTTAGAACGCCCGCCCTAAGTCCCCTCTTACTCCGCAAATGCCTAAAGATATTGAGTGCATTCAGACGTTTATCAATTCCGTTTAAATTTAGACTCGCGATTAAATTCGACAAAGTTTATTTTTTATGTTTTTGTTTCATTCTTCAGCTTCCTAACAAAACAAAATTATTGTTAAACAAAATTATTTTTCGATTCATCCAGTACACCATTCAAGCAAGGTTATCTTTAAAATGATTTACGGTACGCGTTAAATATTAATGTAATGTATGCAATAATTATTTTATAGGGACGTGAATGAAATTGATGGATATGCAACAAAATAAATCAATGCGAACAATATCTACGTAACCGCGACACAATAATATTATGTTTGATCATTCATTTGACAACGTGTCATGGTTTCTTTGATGAATACGGGATGTCATTACTGACATTATTTGAAGTAAAAAATGTAAATTAAATTCCGGTCTCCTTTTTTTTTCATCAAAACCTGACAAAAAAAATCTTCCCCATGTCATCACTGGACACTCAGCCGAGTAACCGCCCAACCACTCACAACTATTCACCTGATTTAAAAAATATATTTTATATTAAAAAAAACATCAAAAAATTCACCGGAGATCAAAATTTCATTTACGAGTACGTCCCTTAACAACCTGTGTACATATGTACATTATAATTTATAATATTGAGATAAATAAATAAGACTATCAAAAAAGGACAAAGCCAATACGCAAAACAGTTTATTGTTTATTATACAAAGAGATGAAATAACAATGCGCTGCCGGAAACCATAAAAAACGACGCCAATTAAAAAAATCAAATAGAATTGTAAGATCCACACTAACCCCTAGTGTCCTAAGAAATCCACCATTTGTTA
Organism: Limnephilus lunatus; assembly: GCA_917563855.2. Classification (NCBI taxonomy): domain Eukaryota; kingdom Metazoa; phylum Arthropoda; class Insecta; order Trichoptera; family Limnephilidae; genus Limnephilus; species Limnephilus lunatus. The sequence goes on from OU830599.1 coordinate 7,417,504, forward strand.
GTAGCTCACCGAACTTTCTCGATCTTATGTTTTTTGAATATTAAAAAATGTTCCAAGCATACTAAAGCATATTTTATTCGCTTGGGATGGAAACAATGTGTCTTAATATTATTCTATATTGTCGCATCGTCATTAGCAAATATGTTTATTTTATCTGTGAAAAAACGCGTCGCAAAATATGTCAAATGTCATAAATCCGGTTTTCAAAAGTCACAGTACTGTATTCGTGTACAGGAAAACCTCATATTACTTACTTGTATTGTGAAGAACGTTTATTTAGCTGGAAAGCATAATAAAACTCAAGAAAATTTTCGTATATCTTCGATATATTATTTTTTTATAACATTAGAGAGAAAATATGTAAAATCATTTCTCTCAAACTAATATGTAGCTATTTTGGAGAAATCACATAGGATAATGTATAAAAAGTATATAAATCATCTGATAATATGTAACAATTCACAAAAACATCATTTTGCAAAAAACTAGTAAGTTATTACGGAAAATAGTGTCGGCGATTGCAGTGGGTACTTGGCAATTTACCCATGGCATTTCAAGGGTTAGGCAATAAACGTAATATGTAAGTTATAATTAGTAATTTGCAAAATTAAATGTACAAATAATTAAAATAAAATATCTAAATAGCGGGTTAGAGCTTTGTGGTATAATATTCAGACCTACATCTACTCTATTCCATTATTATATTTATGCATATACCACGAATAGAAATGTTTTTACGTTTTCCAGCATTGAAATTGTTAAATTTCTTCAAAGGAAACCACTTCGAAACTTGACTTCAAAGAATGGCTCTACATTGGGCATTATAAAAATATCACATTAATTACATATTTATACTTGTTATGAGAGGGCGTGGGTGCTCATAAATACTTGTGTTGTGTATTGCCATGGACGAAAATAAGTGGAGTTGAACTTTAACCCAGAACCTTTTGGTGAAATGCCACAACTAACTGATACTGGGTATGAATAATATTAACATGGCAATTAAATTGAAATATATTTTAGTACTCTGGAATATTGATATTCAACCAACACGAGTAAACATAATATAATTTATTTATTTATTTGTAAGAAACAAACAGCTTTTACATAATACATATACAGCGATAAATATATAATTGAACTGGAGTCAAGCCACAGAGGTTTCTTTTGCTAAAGTACATCGGAAATGAAGTTTTATTATATTATAATTAATGTTGGGTTATAGGAAGAGGAGAGGAAGAGGAATATAGGAAAAGGATAGGAGATGCTCACGATATGTTCTCATATTAATAATCGATCGTACGCGTTACTTCATATCGATATTTATTAAGGTTTTCACTAAAAATGTCAATGCTGTGAAATTTTGTATTATATTGTGCACATACACGAGGAATTGGGGAGTTTTTTCTAATGTTTGTTCTACAAGAGGGTAAATAAAATAAATCGGATTGCCGGGTTGATCTTGACGGAATATGAAAATTTATTAAATTGGTAAGTTCTGGTGAGTCCAGGCCATTGTTTAGAATTTTAAACAATAGGATTTGACCAAAAATTAGACGTCGTGTTTGGAGGGATTTGAAATTGTGAAATTTAATGGATTCGGTATAATTTGAGAACTGTTATTTGAATTTATAATTTAAATGTTTAAAATTTTTTTTTTGAATTCTTTCTATTCTTTCAATATGGGCTTGGTATAAAGGAGTCCAGATCGGTGTACAGTGTTCCAAGTGCGGGCGAATATATGAGGTGTAAAGGGAATATAGAGTGTTTATGTTGTGAAACGGTTTTGCTATACGAATTATAAATCCCAGCATTTTATTGGCTTTGTTAATTATTTCATCAGTGTGTTGGATAAAGTTTAATTTGACATCCATCGTTACCCCAAGGTCCCTGATATATTTTACTTCATTGATATGTGTGCCGTTCAGTGTGTATACAAATTAAATTATATTTTTATTACGTGTAAATGTTAATTTATTGCAATTTGAGATGTTAATAACAAGTTTGTTTAATTCGCAATAGACAAAAAGACGATTGAGGTCTTCTTGGAGTTTAATGCAATCATTGATTGATTTAATAACTAAGTATATTTTTTTATCATCTGCATATGCTAGGTAATTAGCATGTAAAAAACATTTGTAAATATCTTATATATACCCATTAAATAATAATGGGCCTAAATGAGAACCTTGAGGTACACCGGAGGGCACAGAAAAGAAGCTGGACTTTGTTCCCCCAATTGAGACACTTTGAAGTCTACTCCAAAGGTATGAAGTGAGCCACCGGAGTAAGTCACCATGGATGCCTAACTGTTTTAATTTTTGAATAAGGATGAAATAGTTTACCTTATCGAAGGCCTTAGAGTAATCAGTGTAGATTACATCTACTCGGTTTCTTTTGTCCATATTGCTCGTTAAATATTCCGTAAAATTTACCAAGTTTGTTAGTACTGATCTCTTTTGAAGAAATCCGTGTTGTTGGTTTTGTATATTGCGAACAATTATTGTGTAAATTTGAACGTAGACAACACGTTCAAAAAGTTTACTAAATACCGTGAGTATCGAGATTAGGCGGTAGTTTTCAATGTTAATTTTTGAGCCTTGTTTATGAATAGGGATTATAATTGCTTCTTCAAACTTTGTGGGAAATTTACCTTCTTTTAGTGACATTATAAATATGTTAGTTAAAGGGTAAGAAAGAGTTTTATATGGAGAGGTTAATATTGACTTATTAAACATATCCAATCTACACACTACTCATTACGCATATTATTACGTTGTAATACAAGAATTCAAGGGAGAGAATTACAAGTGATATAAAGTGGTTGGTAATAGTGATTAGGATTGGGTAGACTTTACCATAAACAATTACTAATTAACATTTTCTTAGTGCTTAGGTATCGATTGTTAAGTGGTGTGATGAGCACTGATAAATAAATGTAAACGTTATTATTTTTGTTTAAATGCTTTTCATAGGGTCCAAACAGATGACAATACCCGAATCTAAAAATAAATGTCAGTACGCTACTAGACAAGCAGCAGACACTGCCCGGTCAGTGGCTGAATTGGCGTCGCATCCGGTTTTCACCCTGGCTGGCTAAGTCTCCTCCATCACGACACAAGACATAATATTTAAGTTAACATTTTCCGTTTACTGTGGTGGTAGTTGAAGATTTTCAAATATTATCAAATTATTCGTAACTCGGAATGTTTGTGTATCTTTGAAAATAACTTAAACCATTTCAAGCACCGTTTCAACTAGTAATTTTGTTCAAATCAAATTAATTTTATGCATTGCGAAATAACCATTATAAATTTATTTTCCCTTCCCTCGCCGGGTCAATAAACTCACACTCTATACCAACTATGGGAATCGTCGATAAAATTCAACATACAATCGTGATTAAGGTTTTAGGTTATTTATTACGCCGTGTTATGCTTCCCCCTTCTTTAACCAACGTTTCGTACAGAGTTACAGTGTCCATCATCGGGGACACATGTAAATTGGTAAAATGCGTCACATCTGCCTTTATGATGTACACCGTAACGCTATCCGAAACGTTGGCTAAAGAAGAAGGAAGCGCAACACGGTATAATAAAACAAAAATAATCACCATAATATAAGCTTCACTCAAAGGATACCTACAAAAGACAAGTTTAATTTTTAGCCCCGTTTATCCAGAAGAAAATCTTCTCATCCGCTACGTAGGAAAGAAACCTTAGAGATAGAGAATTTAGAGACTGGAAGACACGAGCAAAGTGGGTGGGACTGCAAGTGTTGAAGATGTCTGTGTTCGTTTTTCGTAAACGCCGGAACAGGCGGCTCTCGGTTTGTTCAATGTTCAACCGCCCACGATACAAGCTTGTTTGGGCGTATTTATTCACTGCATCATCGAGGTCAAGGTGTTAAATTGATACCATTTTATAATACAACTCAATTTAATTGACGATTTACCATTCAAAATAGTTCTAAAGACCGCATCCAATAACCAGTCGTAGGTTTAATGGACTCCATTTACAACTGATTCTCCGCGAGTAAATTTTCTGGAACAAGTTACGATATTTTTTATAGCCTAGAGGCAGTCGACATTCTGTGTCGCATAGTTCATTAAAATATTTTATTACACATGAATCTGAACATGTTTCATTTTAATAAGAAAACATTTCAACGTTAAATTGCTGTGTAAATACATTAACATATTACTAACACAAGTCGAAAATGGGTATTAAGTAGAAAATGTATGCATTTATAATCTTAAATCAACTCACATCATCGTGTATGTTAAGGGTATTCTCAAAATATATTTAGAAACTTCACACCGATAGATGGCGTTATTTTCAATATTGTCGAATAAAACGCTTTTAACACGTTATGCTTATTAATATTGGAATGATTTATTGGTTTGCGAACGTACATAAGATAAAGTAATCTGCTTAAATAGTTTTGCATACCTATACTTTCATAATGTTAAAATGCGGCTGAAAAAAGCACAATTTTATTACAAAATTAACACGTAAAAAATACATTTGCTACAATCCCGCGCGCGTTCATACAGAATTTTATTTTACCCAACCGAAACATATTTGCGAAACACGTGCGTTTCATAAATTTAACGGTTAAACTCACGAGTTCGAAAGAGACGGAATACAAGAGGTTTGTTGGATTCAGTAAATTAAATCAACACCCGGGTAGATAGAATAATTTATAAAAAGGGCCGGCTAGGCTACAAGAGCATATCTTGCGGTTGCTGGCGTTAACTGGACCTTTTTTTTAAAGACCGCTTGCAAGACTTACTTCGCTGTGTACGATATTCAGGCAACAGCGAAGTCCGTATTACATGGTTCCTGAAAACTGTATTGTATTTTTTTCTAGTGAATTATATTTTTTCCATCGAAAAGTTCCAAGTTTTATGGAGGTGTCCGTAAATATTATGTGCTGCTGCCGAAAATTTCCCACTCCTTCAACGCCACCTGTAATTTTAGAACCCTCTTTAGCAGTAAAATTAATGAATTTCGACGTAGATACCTATCGCTTCTGTAGAAAAATCGTCAACAGTATTTTTTCTTGGTGGAAGTTGTTTATACTTCAAAATAATGCACCACCTCTCATAATTTTTTTTTGTCTTCCCTTCACGTAAAATAAGCATCATTTGCTCAATGAAGAACGTTGAAATTATATTTTTGAAGTAAAATTTCTTTACGCACGCTCGACACTTGGGGGTAAACTGGTGAATGCGTTACAAAAAGTGGTTATTGTTGTGAAAAATGACATGCGAACGGTAATCGATGCGAACGGTGATCAATGTCATTAAAAAAGGAAAACGAAGTGCAACTTTTGCCCAAAAAGACAAAAAAAAACGCATGAGTGTGTACTACTGTGCGAAAAGCAAAAAACCATATTGTCTGGAATGTCAATGTTAATGTCACCCCAATATCGTATGTTAATTTTAAATATTTATATTGAGGGATCAGTAGGATTTATCGGACCAGTTAGGATTTCATCAGAGCCGAACCCTCTGATATGAAAATATCTGGAGTCGGTGAAATATTTTCCCATTATGTTTCTGGTGGATTGACATATTGTTCTTGTATTGTTTTGTATTTATTATACTTATATAGTGCACTTACATTGCGTGAATTTACTAGATATTCATTTGTGGAAAAGTGTGTGGAAGGGTTTAGTCTTTCATTTAGGAAAGATTTAACCCGGACATAAAATCTGGAGCACCGTAAGTTAGTGAAGTTTTACTTTGGTAGTGTGATCTAAAGCATACTCTTTTTTTTTAAATAATTTAAAGTGCTTACCCACTTAACGGCCTCCAAATAACTGGAATAATTTTAATCAGTTTTAAATATTTTAGATACTATAATAGTGTTCAAGTCCCGGTGCGATCTAGTAAGTTATATGGTGTGGTAGATCTCTATCCCCCCTCCAGGATGACGGTTCCCGCTTTTACCTAAAGGGCGTGCTTTTAAAGATATAAGGGCTGGAAGTTTCGTCCTCTTGTAATTTCTAGAACAGTCTTCCAGAAAGTTCAAGTAGGTTCCATAGAACTTTAGAAAGTTCTGGAAGGAGTGGCGGAGTATGTGGTGTAATTTTGGGGAATAGGGAATAGGGAAAATCATTGTGGAACATTCCAAACACTCTCGAATTGATGTCCTGAGCCTGAAGCCGGGTAACCCAGCTAGTATAACATAAGACCCTTGCCACACGCAGCTATAAAAGATTTGGCTTGGCGTATTTCGGCTTATATATATAAAGGAATATATGGCAAGCAATATGCTGAAATAGGCCAAGCCACATATTTTATCTGCACGTGTGGTACCGCTTTAAGTGTTATATTAAATGAAATTAAACAACTTAAAATTCATATATTTTTTATTCGTGTTTAAGTGTTGTTAGTTACACTAACAGCCGCTGTTCCCAATTCTACTAAGCCGAAACTAAAGTTCAAAACTGCTTAAGCATCACTTAATCATCACTTAGTCTAGATTAAGTGATGCTTAAGTAGTTTTAAACCTTAGTTTTGGCTTAGTAGAATTGGGAACGTGTAATTGGGTTATTATAAGTATTGGGTAAATTCAATTATTATTGGTGATATTACTCTGAATCAGAATAGAACGGTAATGAAAATAAGTTTTTCCCCCAAAACCCGCACATGAAAATCCCGCAAATTCGCAGGATCAAATGTGCTGAAATCGCTAGTAACTAACTAACTAAACATCAAGCCGTTTCTCCGCAGGGGTAGGCAGAGAGGACGGACCGCCAAACAACTCGGGTCTTGGCACATACTCTTTACCTCATTCATATTCACACGTACATGGTCTCATACACATTCTTCTATTATTCTGACTCTTGACATGGCCCGACTCAAGTATCTGATTCACTTGATCGTGCCATGTCTTCCTCAGGCGTCCCCTACTTCTTCGACCATTCACATTGCTACTAGCCTCAAATAGCCAATAATAATAATATTTGACTAATTTATATAGCACCGCTTTTGTGAAAAATCACCTCAAGGGCACTGTACAAATAAATATATAAGAGAATTAATATTACTGGCTTACAACTAAGATTTACAATTATAACTAGTGACTTACATCTAAACTCAAACATGATTGCAAGCGCTGGTTTTTTTCTAATACCAGGCCTTATGTTGCTGACAAGTTTTCAGTTTAATTTTAATAAAAACCTAAATGCTTTATCGTGTTTAACGGGCTCTTTCGCCAAGGACGCAAGCTGTATGTAGGTACCCTCGTATGTGCTTGCTTTTCGCCGTGAGGAGATTTATGTTTGTCAAAAAGCAATAAATGAGTGACACCTATTTGTCAAAAGGATCTGTTCCTATATTTGTATGCATAGAATTTATCAAATCAACAAATTGGTGATTATTACTATATCTGAGAAATGGTTTCTCGTGTGCTCAATCCACGGCAAGTGTACATTATTTACAACTTCATTACACGTAATAAAAAATAAGTTTGTATTTAGGAGTTTGCTAATAGATAATAATAATATTATTATGAGACGATGTAGGAATGTGAATATGACACGATAGTGAAGGGTAAAAGAAGACATTTCAATTTGAGTGGCGGGTTATGTTGCCGCCGCCCGGGAACCATTTATTGAAACACCAACATACGTCACCCCAAGTAGTTCATTATGTTTGATGACTTAGCAGGGGTTCCCGGGAAAGGGCGCGAAACGTGATGGTTACACAGTAAATAAATAAATTAGATGATAATTACAGTACCTTCCTACCTACCTACATAGCAAATATTTGTAGAAATAATATGTAAGTGTTTCACCCATTCTGGGATTCGTTTCTTCCCAGAATATTTGTTTATAAAATGCAAGCCGAATGTTTTAGAATAACGCTTAACTGTTTTCTGAGAAAATAATGTTATTTATTTATTTTTACAATAGCTACAATAGGAAAATAATTTCCTCCAGGGCCTATGTCATCTTTGGGGATGCTGTGTGGATGGTAATTTAAAGGAAAGGAAGGAGATGATGTTCTGAGATGGAAAAAGGCATGAGGCGTGGCTACGAATCTGGGGTCAGTGGGTTCAGGAGTGACGGATGAATGAATCCGTCCCTCCCACTGCGGAGCAAGGCGATGGGTCAAGAGAAGAGTGCAGGAAGGCTCAAATGGTCTCCCTAAACAAATTCTTCCCGATCGGATTTATGTAAAGCTCAGCACCTCTAACTATATCTCTGTGTCTTGAGGTATTTTTTCCCAAAAAACGGCGCAACCAATTGAATCAATTATTTGAAAACGGTCAGTTAGAATAACAGAAGAAATATATGAAGACTGACAGATCGTGTATATGTGACGGAATGTAAAAACCCACGCAGCTTGATCTATTCATTTTATTGTTTAGTAAGTCTCTAGTGATAGTTACAGTTTTATGAAAGTTCTAAATTGTTACAGTGGCCCTTATTATCATTATGTAGTTAATTTCGCCATTTTTACTGCGTGCCTCGATCGCAAATATTCCCTGCGCCCAGAAACAATAAAATCAGAATAGCAACTTGACATTTTTTCGACAAATAATACTACACCATAGGAATGTGCTGAAAGCGTGCACGAGACGAGCATATCGGGACCGCTCGCACAGTTTGTCGCCTTCTAACATATGAATACCTATTCCCGCGCCCGCGCCCCGCGCCCTGCGCCCGGTGGTGTAGCGGAATTTAGGTACCCGTGTCGAACGTAAATCTGATGAAAAATAATTACTTTTGTTAATGTAATTACTTGGTTATTATAAGTCATATAACAGTGAAATTTTCGTTTGCGCTAATTTCATTATTAGTGTTATTTTTCTGTACTAAAATAAATACAGTATTATCTGTAGTTTTCGAATGCGGCTGAAAAATAGATTGTATGAAAATTGTCGCTTCTGTTTCACCTTAATAATTTTACAAACATAAAAAATACACGTAACAATTATTAATATTATTTAGCAAACACATGTTTCTATATGTAGGTGATTAGTTTTACCAACTCTTTTACCACCCTCCTTCCACTCTCCATCCCAGCCCCCCCTTACGCCTTCCCTTCCTGGCACTAAACTACATAAAATACACACACTTTTCAAACAACTCGCACGCCACCTACTATAAATTTTTTATACAAATTTCATAATGCCAGGGCTCACTATTATACATGCAGAAACCTTCGCGAGCGTGCACAAAACAAATATATATAATATATATATATATATATATATACACAACTGACCATCAATGTAGTCAAATCCTATAGGGACGCATACGGGACAAACAAAGAAACATTATTTTTTATGTAAAGATTACAATGTAAAATCAATCTCTACATCGTTACATAGTATAAAATGAAGTCGCTCACGCTGTCTGTGCGCTTAGATCTTTAAAACTTCACAACGGATTTTCATGCGGGTTTCACCAATAGATGGGTGATTCATGGGGAAGGTTTATGTATGTAATTTGTCAACGTTTTGTGTTAATTGGTTGAAATATATAATTTATAAATGAGAATGTCCGCGTGGAATTGATTTGTATGCAAAGGAAGGTCACTGTCTACATTTGATTTCGAAAATTCTGTGTAAGCCCGGGCATCGCCGGGACTTCAGTTAGCGTATGATAAACCAATTAAGTTCAATTAGTTATCTAAATATGTATAAAAAACAAATAAATTACAAATAGGCACCCGTCGATATTTGGACGATGTATATATAGATTTATTGTAACTGACTTGAGAAACTCTCAACAATAGTAATACTGATCTGTAAAATAAATGTTGAATATCTTAAAACTATTTATTATTTTGGCAATACTGGAAATGCACTAAGACGGCAAAATAACGTAGCATAATATCCGACTAATTTTTGGCTACAATTATGGTAGTGATCCTAGGTAAATGGAAATATATTACACTATTAGGTAGGTAAACGGTAGGTACTCTGTATTGTCAGACAAATTACGAAACATTGCGGCCAGAACGCATAATGACAAGAAACGACGCTGGGCGACGGCAAGTCACAATAAAACAATAAAGCCATTTAAAAGCCACAAAGTCACTGTCACCACCGCACAAAACAATAAATCATTAAATACAAACTTAACTCGCTTTGACCTACAGGACTGACGAAAGTATTTTGAAGTAAAACTTCTTTAGCCTCGTTGTGATTTAGAACTCGGATGAAACGGAAATGACGCATCACAGCACTTGCGAAGCATCAAACTGCGCCCATTGACCGCTTTGATTATATTGGTTGAGATATGAAACGGAAATGACGCTAGGTCTGCGCTCATTGGCCGCTTGATTATGACCACACTTTTAAAGGCTTGGTTGAGATTGTTTTTGGTGAAGTTTCGCTTCTACCGCGTGTGAACCGCACTAAATATTTTTATTTAACGAATGATTTTTTCATATAAATTGAGCGCTTTCATAATTACCGTGATGATTTACGGTAACGGTGCCATGACGGCAAAAAAGGCAATAAACACACGTTCCTTATCGCTGCAGCTCTTACTTACACATTAAAAATGGTGAGACAAAAGTTGAGACACACAAAATGCGTGTTACCGTTTCCTCCAAAGTATTAGGTAGTTTTTCCTTGCGTTTCATTTTCTTTATACGTGTGAGAGAGATGCATGATAATAATTGTATGTTTCCTTTGGGGGGATGCAGACATACGTTCACCGTTTGTCTTATTTTCGAATATTGTTATTTAGTGTGTATAACTGCAGCATTATATGTTTTGAGGTTCCTTAATTTTTGGAATTCATACACTTCAATATTATCCTTGTAACTATATTCCATACGTTCAAAATTATCGTTACGGCATTGTAGTAGTCTACGGATTCGTCACGGTGCGTGTGAGAGAGATGCAAGAAAATGATTACAGTTTTCCTTTTGCAGGAAACAGATCTACGTACATTGTGTATTTCATCTTCCGAAAGATCTGCAGCATTATAGCGACGAGGAACGTAAGTTTATTGCCCTTTTCTGCCGTCCCGGTACCGTAACCGTGAATCGACACGGTAATAATAAGAGCATTCATTATTTTCACTGGAATAGTCTTCAGCGAGACTTCAAAACATGTTATTTACAAAATGCACGATAAAAAAACAACACGGTAGGGAATACATTTAAATTTCAGTTACCAGGATCTCAGCAATGCAAACAACAATTTAAATTAAAATGTAATATTGAGCAACCGACATTTTGATATAATTATAATATCATATTTATTGTTAAGGTAATTATATATAACCCAGACAAAATGGTGCTGAATGGTGTAATTACGCAGAGAAATAAATTAAATAACTTGTTTAATTTAATGCATTTAGGAAACATTCATCAGGTATCATTATAATTTAATGACCGTAATGCGTAAAAATACAAATCACGTTTAAAAGTTCAGTGAATACTCGAAGGTAACATTTTGCGGAAATATTTGATAATGCGGTCCTCATTGACTGCTAATTGAGTTGAGTAACCTTTATACGGGCGAGAGATGAATAATTCTGCAATTAGACATCGGTGCAAGATGTTTATAGAAAAAACTTTAACGATATCAAGTAAGCAACAAAATAATTTTGTAAGAGAACTAGTTCCTACCTTTCCGTGTATTGGACAATGCATGTAATGTATCTTTCCATGTACTGGACAAATTGTACCAAGTAACTTTCCGTGTATTGGACAATCTATAAAATATTTCCTTTCCTTCTTTTTCACTCTGACACGTGCCATTTTATGTCATCACAGTTTAGAACTATTTTAATTTATTAAAACTACCCACCTCCACAGACTGTTCTGTACACAATAAAGTATCTACTCCGAGTGTAAATAGAGTGTGATCTATATCGCCTTGTCATCACTTCATACGAGATGTTTCGATTTAACCAATAACAATGCCCTGCTCTACGTTAATATCGCGACCTCGCTCCCACTTGCACTGCTTGCATCTTGCCATACAATGAATTTTGAGCACCTAAATACTCTTATTCTGATTGAATGAAGATTTATAAACTTAGGGATAACTAAATATAAACCAATTGGTATTAAATTATGTCTGTACCTACCACCTAAAGCTTGTAACTACAGTTTTTATGTAATAATGAAAACAAACATCAACGTTTCCCACAGGCTTTGGGCCTATTTTGTCGGAAGGTCAAAATATTTCCGCTTTGCAATAAAATCGAAATAAATGGAAAATGTCCAGGTAAAAACTGTTTTTGAATGGCGATGAAATACGCTTTCAAATTGTATTATAATAAAACATATAATTTTTGAAATATTAATTTTTTGAATGCAAAGTTTTAAAAACGGTTCACTTTAGGTTTTTTCTAACTACATTAATACATATTTGTTTAGGCAAATGTATTGTAAACGCGAACTTACTTTTTTGTAATTTCATGTAAAAATATTTATATTTCCTAAGTTTAATAATTATTTTTCAACTTGCGGTCGAAAGCTTGGTATCATAAACGTGTACATTTTAATTATTTTGTGGTTAACTTTTAGATTTGAATACAGAGTGTCATATTTTCTCTTTCTAACACCGTTTAGATAATATTTCTAACCATGATAGAAAAGGAGACAACGATTTATATGAGACTTATATGAGTTGTTCTGAAAAGCGAACAAACTAGCCTGAGGGTTTAAACCATTGTATTGCCGACCTACCTACTCCCTCCTTCTTTTCTGTTTGTTATCAACCGTGGGATTGCGACAATTACAAACATATTTACAAATACAATTATTACGACATATTACATATTACGACAAATACAATTATTTTTTACGGAGGAAATTTATTTTACTACACTTTCAACAACTATTCATATGATAAAACATTATGTTATCAAAAAAAAACATCAAAATTATTGCAAACATTTGTATTAAAATATTTATTTCAAAAAATCAATTTAGATTACTTACAATTTAGTACATTCTAATATTGTACAACAAGTTCGAGTGTAGAAGACATTATAGAAAATATTGCTATTTCTAATGTGATGTAATAAATAACATATCGACACCGGAAAGGAAAAATGGCTAAAGCGCCATATAGCTGTGACTTTAAAGATGAACCGAACCTAAACAAACATACAATATAGCTTATTGCGTAGGTTTATCTTTATTGTCAAAAACTGTATGGCGCTTTAGCCATTTTTCCTTTCCAACGTCGATATATTTATGAATACCTTTTCAATATCTTATCGAATAGCAATAAATTGAACCTGCGACGTATTTATATGTCGCGAACAATGGGGTATTTCCACGTTTTTTTTATTGCTTAAAAAATTAAGGCAAAAATTACTATGATTATAGCATTTTTATTTTATTTTTATGTTGACGAATACATTTTTGAATTACCGCTAAAACGATATTTTGGGACGGGGCTATTGCGTGACGTCATGAGCGTGGACTCTCACTGATAGTGTTTATACCGCTGGCCAAGCCGAGCGACGCTTGTGACGTAACAATCCGTTTTGCCAACCACCAGCCGTTTTGATTTTGTCAGTTTTAAAGCTTTGTCCATTGCGCGGGCAAACGCCAGACTTTTGACAGTCCAACACAACAATCAAGGTCATAAATGTTTAACAATTTTTGCCAACACTCAAGGCCATAACTTTACACCAACACGTTTGGGGTGAAGTTCGCGCGGTCCACACAATTTGACAAGTGGTCTGAGGTACGGACGTGTCCACGGCACGCTTACACTTGACGTTTGACGTTTATACCAATAAAATGCGTTCTGATGACAAAAGAGATGCATCAGGGAGAAAACACAGATATTTTAATAGATATTTATTTATCAGGAAAGATTTCCGACAAATACGCACGACCTAAAGTTACTATTTATTAAGAATTTTGAGTGAATACGTTTTGTTGGTACGTAAATAATTACGTAGCATCAAAAATAGAATATCGATTTACAATGGTCGATTTCTCCCGTGTCTCTGAAACCGATTAATAAATTAATAGACTTTATTTACAAGTGAGTTCACGAAAGAAATAATCATCCATTACGACAGTGTGTTTATTTACAACTTAAATCATAATTATTAGGTCCGCGTACCAAAAAAATTGACGTTTATCGTTTGCATAAATGTTAAAATGCGTTCGATGTAGAAAAGATGCTACCTGCATCAGGAAGAAAACACAGATCAGGGTTTATCAGGAAAGATTTCCGACTAATATCGATTATTGCATCAATGGCATTATACATAATAACGTCATTTTATTGCACGACCTAATTTAGAACTATAGAATCTAAATTCTATTATCTATCTAAAATCTAATTCTACTCTAAAGTACGTAAATATTTACGTCAACAACAGAATAATTATAAATATTTGATATTATATTATCAAACATTTCTATTATTATATTATATTTAGGTATAATAATATTTTAAACTCGTGATTATGTTCGCTCATACATAGCACATAACCACAAAAATCCGTTCCGATTTTTCTACATACACGGACCGCACCGCGCGACTTCTGCCAAAAAATGAATTCTCCCCCCCCCGCTGGACCCCGCCTGCCTTCCCGCTTCACCCGGGATGAGATGTTTAAGTTTTGTTTTCCGCCGAACACGGGAAGCTCAAACACTGCGGCCTTGAGTGTTGGCAAAAATTGTGACCTTGATTGTTGTATGGGACTGTCAAGCAAAATTCTGGCGTTTGCCCGCGCAATGGCATTAGATCGTTTTTAAAATCAATAATATTGAATGAAAAAATAATTACTAAAATTTTTAGTAGAATGATTAAAATCAGAAAAATTATCTTTTAATATTCCGTACATTTTCAACAGAATCCCTCGTTTGTCAAAATACACCTTTCACAGAGTGCAGACGTCAGCAACACGATAATACGTTTTAAATAAATTTATATAAATTATATATTCATCTCTCGAGAGCAGCGAGGAGAGAGAAGAGAGAGGGTGCGGCATTTTATTAGGAAAATTTCAAAACGTCCACTGGTTATTAAAACGTCCCATGTTTAGTGGGATCACGTACGGCAGTTCCACCGCCACTAGTCCTCGCCATTTCAGAGCTGTACGGCTGTACTGACACGCCGTAAACCAGCCCCTCGCGCTCCCCTCTCTACTCTCCACACACAGAACCCCAACCAACCATCTCGCCTTTATTATATAAATACGACGAGCTTTAATAGTGCGCCATAAAACCGCCCCGAGTGGGGAAGACTGTGGCACGCGTGCCGGGAGACAATCAAAACAGGTTATTTGAACATGCCCGAGGAGAGTGAACGAATAAAATCTATTATCTAAACTACTTTATTGATTAGGAAAACTTGAATCCGCGGTAGTAGAGGTTTTTTTACCCTTTTTTATTCGAGTATCAGCTTGTTCCCAAGTTTTTATACACCGCCGCAGGATAAGAACTCACCCCTCTCGAATCGTTAAACTTCTCAGTTATGACCACCGCAAGGGGCCGTTGACCACATCCTTATTTTATGAGAAATGTAATGTAATTAAAAAATACCGTGCGAATAAAAAAGTTCTTATTTTTTTGACTTTTTGAAATAATGGCGTATAGAGCTCCGGGCCAAAAAGGTCCCGTTCTCTTTCATCATGAATTTATAATATACGGTTGTTGAAAAAGGGTTTATTTTGTTGTTTGTTATAATTTTTGGAAGGGATTTGGCTGCAATACGGAGAGGTTTATCTTTACGGGGGATTTGTTTACGTTTTTGTATGTGTGTTGGGTACGTTTTCGTTGTACCGGGCGAAGCAGTTCATAGATGCGTTTTCAAGGGTGGGAATTCACGCATAAAATGTTTCCGCGAGACTTAGTGTTTTTTTAATTTGGGATTTCAGAATTTTTGTGGAGAAACTGCACTCGCACAACTAAGTTTGGATGCCACGAGGTGCGGCGTCTTCATCTACTAAGTTTTCCATCACTCATCCCCAGGATAATTATGTTTAAATCTATCAAATTTCATAATATAAAGTATGTAATAAAAGGTATCCGAAGGATTTTAAACAGGGATTCCTGGCCATATTTGGAGTAACAAATGGAAACATCATTTTGCTGTTTGCAAAAAATAAACAAACATTTTAACAAAACAAAAAACGACTTCAAAAAATGCACTAAAAAGTAAAAAAATAATTTCGTACGATTGTTATTTTTGGAGTCGGTGTCAGCCAAGGTAACGACATACATAGGTGAGATGTGGAGATCTTGGCTGACACCGACTCCAAAAATAACAATCGTACGAAATTATTTTTTTTACTTTTTAGTGCATTTTTTGAAGTGGTTTTTTGTTTTGTTAAAATTTTTGTTTATTTTATGATTTTAAGTGACGAGCGTGCAGTCAGAAAAAAAGAATCATCGAAATCTGTTGGCGTAATATTGAGTTATTCGTCCATTTGTCGCGCACATACTTATTGCAAATTTAAGACATATATGGTTTTCTCATGGATCCCATTGTCAGAACTGGACTTATAAAATGGGACCACACGGAAAGCACCAGCTTTCTAATAAAAAATGAATCATCAATATCGGTTCACCCAATCGAAAGTTCTGAGGTAACAAACATAAAAAAAAAAAAATAAAAAAATAAAAAAAAATAAATAAATAAAAAATAAAAAATAACGTAGGTATTGGACAGTCAGGGGCGGAAAGAGGTTGTTGAAGAGGAAGTTGGTTACTCTGACTGAATAACCATTGACAACAATGGGAAGTTTTTTTTTGGTTCGATTTCGAAGAAAAAAAAATTGAAAGGACATCAAAAAAAGTCACCGAAGACCAAAATTTCATTAACATTTTTTATTCTAAATAATGTCAGGAATCACTGGTCAAAGTAAGTCAAGTATGTCCCTTAACACCGTTTGTATACAGAAAAAGTTAAATAGAAGACGAATTCCACTCGCAGAATCTAGAACTACCAACTGAGCTAAATTTCTATAGAATAATAATTCAGAAATGTTATCAGAAAATCTGTATTCACGCAAAGGTTCCGTATATCTGCCGGGCGACTGGCTGCGGGGGGGGGGCAACCATGAAATTTACATTAGCTCGGCCGGCGGGACAACTTTTCTTACTGTCTTTTGTGTGTTTTTAGTAGTTATACGAACATTATATGGTGAACTAGGGCCAACTCTACACTGAGCGATCCAATTACCTTTTTGCCTTATTTCCCCGGAACGACTTCGCTTACTTTAACCTTAAATAAAGGGTTTACGGCCGTGATAAGACGGTTTAACTAATATTTCTCAGAGAGCTTTTTGTTTTGACATCCACTGGCTTGGAATTATTTGCGAAGGGATTTCGCCCTTCGTCAAATAGTATTATGTTTGCACGATGGTTTGATTGTGAGATAGTAAAATGAAATCATTGTTATAGCTTAAGCTCAAATTGTCAGTATTATAAATAACATCTTTATTACATATATAATACTGAATATTCACGCCATAACAATAACATTGGTTAATACCTCAGTAAATGGGTGTATGCTTGGTGTTGATTTTAAGCTTTCTTCTCTTTTGTACCAATTATAGCACAGTTATGTAGGTATAGTATAGTAAGTATACATCGAATAGCACTACGATTGTATGCGATCAATTGTATATTATCAATGTTGTTTTTAACATCATTTTACACCATTGTTGAAAAACACCATATCTATGCATAAGCCTGGACAACTTAGGTTGGATTGTCTTCTAGTCTAGAAGATGTTTTTAGTAGCACACGGTCGATTCGCGTAATAAATACACATCTAAAGGGCGTGTAAGGGTCTGGAGTATGAGATTTTAAACCTCTGCGAAACGGGAATGAAAATAAAACGTAGCTGTCGGATTAAGTGCCGGTATATCCCGTGTCGTGGGGATTAAATAAAATCACGCAAGTAGCCCCGGTGAGACATATTACCCCATGTTCCCCTCCCCACTAATCTCCATCCCGGCGTTAATAATTAATCACACCGGTAAGTCGGGTGCGCGGGGGCGGCAAATTACGTAATCTCGGCCGAGGTAAGTAAATCATTATAATATAAACTCGGGCGGGGAGGTGCGCGCCCGATAGCACGACAGACTACACTAACTATACTACAGCACAGACCGTCGCCCGCCACGTGCGGGGAAATATCTACGTTAGTTTAAAGTTTACCAAACTTGAGGTGAGAATGCCGCAAGCCAACTAAAGGCTGATAGATTCGTTGTAGCCTCTTCAACCTTCTCATAAATGATGTATGTAACAGAAAGAGAGGTTTCAAATTGCAGCGGAGCTCTCAGTGGCAGGACTTCATCAAATCGACGGTCCCGAAGAAGTGTGAGATGTGATTTCGTATATTTGCAGTGGAGCTTTTTAAAGTTTCGTTTTTGCATTTTTACCGTTTATGACATCAAGAAATATAGTGTAGTTTGATATTTTGCATTTACTTCATTTCATTAAAAAATCCTAAGACACAAACTTTTAAATTAACAAAATAAGTACCTAAGTCAATAAATAAGTGAACGAAACAATTTTCTATTTTTAGCAGATTGTTCCTCGGGACCGTCGAAATGTTTAAGGTACTTACTTGCAGACACAGGGGTCAAAGAAATAAAAACAACGGCAGGAGAGTTAATTTACAAAATCATAAAATTAACCTATAACACGAAATAAGAAGTAATACGTGTGAATGTTCACGGATATTTTTTTATCAAATCACTCTTACTTTCTGTAGTTTTAACAATATATTTTATATTTTTACGGCATTCCAGACAGAGAAAACCCCAAAATAAATAATAAAAGAGCCTATTGCTAATAACAACATGTCACTATCAAAAAGTTATATAAATCCATCCATATAAAACGATGAAAAGGATTGGCAGTTGATAACATAATAATTCTTCTCAACATTATGAATATAGGAGGTAAAAAGATCACGGTAAAAAACCTTGGTCTCAAATAATAATAAAATAAATACAACGCCAGAAGTAGCAGAACCTTGAATTCCCACGATACAAAAACCTACAAAGGGAGGACAATAGGCATCCCAAACCCAAGAAAATACGGACTTACGGAACGTGAATACCCTTAATAACTTGAATACAATAAAACCTGCAAAAAATATATGAAGAAAGGAACAATAATGTACCGATAACTGAAAATAATAAATACAGTTGTAAGTTATTGTACATAAGAAGGTAGGCAAGCAGGAAATGAGATGAAAAACATTGATTTGTAAAACTTGTATAAGTGTACAGACGAATTATTGCACCCGTAAACATCGTTCTTACTAATATTTGTATCAATAATTATTATAATATCAAAACAATTTTATTTGATTGTTTATATTCCAGATTCCAGATCTGACGATGGATAATCCGCACCCGAAAAGAATTGTGTAGATTAATTAAAGCTGTTTACAAAATTTTATGATACACATTATTGTAAATATAGTTTAGTAACTATGTTTAACATTTTAGTAATTCAAATAGTATATCTTATTTCTTTACCTACCACATGAAAACTATAATTTTAATTAAGGAGTACCCCAATTAAAATACGAGAACGACTTTTCCATGAGTTTTGCTAATAAATTATATACCTTTTGTAACTAGCATTAAGTACCATCTATATTTTAAATTTCTTATATCCCTATATTAAAAAAAACATTTCATTATCATTATCATCAATCTTTCAAAAAATTATCACTTGTAATGTGTAACATTTTGGTAGGTATTGCCTTCTAAATTTGTTTTTATTGCACTCAATAATATATATATTTTTTTTTTATTTTTTTTTTTTTTATTAAGTAGCATATAAATTATAGTATACATTTAGATAATGTTATAATTAGCATACATGTTCATGTTCGAATGTTAATACCACTCTTCCATAGAAGCATTAGCTTGTGTCTGGAAGAGTAGTGTACATTTTTTAATGCTATATTATGTTATGAGTTCTTAAATTACTATGTGAATGTAAAAAACAATAAGTTGTAAGTTCGGTGATATGTAATTAAAGGTATTTTTCTACTAATAAACAATTTTACTATTAGAATAAAGTATCTTGAGTTATTGTAATTAGTTGTTAAAAACAAAACAAAATTTACCTTATTTGAAAAACGGGGTATCACTTGGAAACTGAGTTATAAGTTGTTCTTGAGATTAGATTAGTCGGAAACTTTTTTTTTGAGATTATCTTTAAAATTTTTTTTAACGGAGTTTATTAATTGGATTTTATCATTAATTTTTCTAATTTCATCCGGTAATCGGTTGAAAATAAGTCTTCCTTGATAAGTATAATAATTTTGTGCGAAGGAAGTGTTTAATTTTGGGCATGAAAAAATATATTTATGTCTAGTACGATTTTCAGTTATAAATTGATACTTCTCTTTTTCTTTTATAATTTGAATCAATGTATTTCTATTGTACAGATCTTTGAAAGAAGGTACTTGGAATTCCTTAAATAATTTATCCGCTGGGTAGTCAGATGGTTTTTTTAATATGATTTTAATAATTAGCCTCTGCACAACTTCAATTGGGGAAAGATTAGTTTTGTATGTGGATCCCCAGCTAATGATAGCATATTGTAAAGTTGATTGAACCAAAGCGTAATATATTAGATATAAATTTTTTACAGATAAAAAATTTCTGATTCTTAAAAATATGTAAATCAATTTTCTAATTTTTTTTTACAACTTGACAAATTTGTTCCTTCCATTTTAAATTTTTATCGATAATAACTCCTAAATATTTTATTGTGTTTGTTGTTTTTAATATTGTGCAGTTTTGGATACAATAATTTTTACTATGTGTTGTAGAATTATCATGGATGATGATATCAATGTTTTTAGGGGTATCATTTTTGTGTATTGCAAATGGAATTACAAATGTTTTATCACCATTTAGTGATAGTAAATTTACGTCGAAGAAATTCTTTAAAATATTTATGTCTTCGGTGGCTTTAAATGTTACTTTTTCCCAAGTTTTATCGCTAATTATTAGTACCGTATCATCGGCATATGATGTTATTTGGCCATGTAGTGGTTGAAAAAAAATGTCATTAACATATATGGTAAAGAGGATTGGTCCGATTACTGTACCTTGCGGGATTCCAAAGTCTGATATTTCTTTATCGCTATTAATCTGATTTATTTTTACGACTTGCGGTCGATTTTTTAGGTAGTTCGAAATCCATTTAATCGCATTGTCTTTTATACCTATATTGTTCAGTTTTTTTAGGAGAATCTCATGGGATATACTATCAAAAGCTTTTCTGAGATCGATAAATATACCGGCACATTTTTCACCTTTATCCAATGATTCGTTGATGTATGAGGTTACATTAGCAATAGCATCTTGTGTGCTAAGTGACTTTATAAAACCAAACTGGTTTTTATGAAGAATTTTATTACTTTCTAAGAAAAAGATCAATTGGTTTTTAACAATTTTTTCAAAAATCTTTCCAATGTTTGAAATTAGACAAATTGGGCGGTAGTTAGTTACTTGTTGTGGATCTCCAGATTTATAAATAGGTGAAATAATTGTATTTTTATAGTTTGTCGGAAATATTCCCTCTGTTAAACTTAAGTTTATCAAATGAGTAATTGGTTTTATCAAATAAATTTTCATGGATTTTAGAAAATGTACTGTAATATGGTCAAATCCGGGAGACGAACCTCCTTTCATGCCTTCTATTATTTTTAAAATTTCACCTTCTGAGGTTGTTTCAAATGTTGATAATTTATTTTGATTTTGTACATTTTCAATCGTTTGTGTTTTCGGGTTAAAAGATTTATTGATATTTTTCGCAAGATTTTTTCCTACATTAGCAAAAAAAGAATTAAAAATGTTTGCACATTGTTTAGGTTGAATATTAGCATCTATGATTTTATTTTCATGTTCAATGTATTTTATTTTTTGTGTTTTTTTAGTGTTATCCATGGCTAAGTTGACTGTTTTCCATATTTGTTTACTGTTATTGTCTGTAGAAAGTATTTTATTTTTGAAATAGTCTTCTTTATTTTTTTTGATACAGTTTGTTAATTTATTTTTAAATGTTTTGTAAAAAGTGTATGCTTTTTCATTTAGAGGATTTTTCAATGCTGTTTTATAAAGTTTTTCTTTGTTTCTAATTGATATTTTAAGTCCTTGTGAAATCCAAGGCTTTAAAATTCTTAGATTAGGTTTAATGCGGACTGTACTTTCAGTAGTTGAATTTTTTATGTGTTGAGATAATATATTTTCTAAGTTTTTTGAGCAAGTCTCGGTATCATAACTATTTAACACGTTGTTCCATTGTTCATTTTTTAGTTTTTTGGATAAAATTGTCATATTTGTGTAGGATTTTGTCTTTGTTAGATTAAATTTTTTATGTTTAATTTTGTTATCATACAGAAGAATGCATGCATGGTGGTCAGTTATATTAGTTTTCCAAATAATTGATTTCATTTTGTCGATATCTTTAATATTTATATTAGTCCATATATGGTCTAAACAAGATGGTGTGTGATTTTTTATTTCTCTCGTATTTTTATTAATGCACGATATGAAGTTAAATTCAGTCATACAATTAATATATTCATTTTTGAAATTATTTTCTACGTTTTCATTAATGTTTATATTGAAGTCTCCTGCAATAAAGCAGAGTTTATTACTGAATTTTAACAGTATGTGTTTAAATTCATTTATAAATGTCGAGATATTCGAGCCGTGTGTTCTGTAAACAGCTATTAAGTGGTAGTTTGTTTTGTCGAGTTTTAATTGTATTTCAATACAACTTACTAGATGTATTGGATGTTCAGTTATTTTGACAATACTAAATTTATCGTGAATGAATATGACGAGACCACTATTTTTATTGATGTTAATTTTGGTTGTAAGATAATTATATTCAGGTAATTGATAAGTAGGTGATTCGTCATTAGTAAATGTTTCTGATAATATTATGATGTCCGGTTTTTTATTTAGATTGTTTAATTTTAGAATTAATTCATCCCAATTTCGTTCCATACTTCGTATGTTTATATGAAAAATGAAAATATTATTGAGATTCTTTGAGATTATGTCATTACATGATTCGGTGTATACACACTCATATTCTTGTATTTTAAAATTATTTTCTAATTCATTAGCTATGAAGTCATCCATTTAGTAAAAATATTAATGTGATATTGATTTCTTTTAAATATATAGAGTATTTTCAAAGTAGAGTGTGACATAGAGTTATTAATCCGAATACCAAATTTTATAATGTGTAGATTGTTGAATATAAACTGGGCTTGTCAATTTGACTGTCATACCTTTTCTAAAATGGGAAACCTTCCTATAATTAGACACGTCAAAATTATCTTAGATCTTCTGTGAATAATTTTTTTTATTGAGGGAATAAATAAACATTTATAAGTAATATACTTAATAAAAATGAATTTCGATAAACTGAATTAAAAATATAATTTCGAATGTGTGTACAAAAATATGCCGAAGTTCTTACAATAGTTCGTGTTGTAATGGTTAAAATAGTTCGAATCTTGGCCGTTACAACACGAACTATTGTTCGTGTCTTGGCCGTGGCAAATTTTAATTATATTTAAGTATTGTTTTTTTCCTTTCATTTAAAAAAAATACATTTATATCAAATTCCGTGATTTTTCACGGGTCTGCGGTAGTAATATTATAATTCTCTATCGATATTACTAATAGTAAGTATTTATGTAAGTTCTGCAGTAGTAAAAAGAGTGTTAAAATAATCTTTAAACCATTAAAACCGTAAACAATGGCACACTTACACCGTACATCACACGAACTTCATGTAAGTTAAAAAGTAATGGAAATACTAGTTTATTTAACAATTTGTTGAGCTCACCAGATGCCAAAATAGAGGGTTTAACTTACGAGTCGAGAAGGCATTTACGAGTGCCAAAATCTTGTGCAAAATTGTGTTATTATTATTCAAATAAAAAACGCCAACTTCAAGTCGTAAAAAGAAAATATAAAGATACAATGTAATCAGATAAACATAAAAAGCGCTTTAATGTGTACAATATCAAAACCAGCTCACCGTGGTGAGTAAGAGTTTTTAACGAGCAAAACACAGAAACAAATCTACTAGTTTTTCAATTTGCAACACAGCGAGATAAATTCAATTTCAATAAACAACACAATGAAAACGAAACGAAAACGCAATTAAAGCAAAACAGCTCGGTAGCACCGACCGAGTGGTAAAATAACGCCGTACATTTATATAAAGAGCGTAGCGTATATCGCATAGGTCCGGTACCGCCACTTTGCGGCTTCAGTCAATTAAATGTGAAAAGTTGGTCCTGTACGGCGCACGGTGCGGGCGTAGCGGGAAAGTTTCCGCAGCCGCCCGGCGCGCCGGCCGCGAGGAAAACCGGAAACCGCCCGGTCCGACGTCGCCGTGATAGCGCCAAACTTAATCCTTGCCGACGCGCGATGCTTGACACACGTGTTTGTATTCTTCTCTAGCAGCGAGCGTACTAAGGTGGCTGGACTCTATTGGACTATTCGCTACAATAAGAAGATTAACGCTGTTTTGCAAAAATAACTTACTTCCATTTGAGAGCCGCAGGTTGCAAATCTAAGGAAGGGTTGTTTAAAATTTTTTTTAACAATTCCTCAAATGTTTGAAGTAAATTTTCGCGTTCTGTGTAAGTTCTATTCAAGTTCTGTGATTATTTATGTTTTATGAAGCAACTGGCCTATAATGATACAATATCAGAACTTAAATAGAACTTGCACATAACGAGAAAAATATCTTCAAATATTTGATGATTTTTTTTTTAATTTTTAGAAACAACCCGTCCTCAGTGTAAATAACACATGAACCCAAGAAACCTTATATTTTTTATAATTTGACCATATGGTGTAGTAAGCGCCAAACATTAATGCCGGCCTGACGTTAAAACATAAATCGTTGCAATAGGCAAGCTTAAGGCCCGATAAGCGGCTTGACTCCCCGCCAACGCCTTTTTTCTGTCGCAGGCATGTTTTAAGCATCTTTCTATTTCGCTTACGGTTATTATAAAGTCAGTAAAGTGATGAAAAAAAATGTTAAAATATCCCATAACCTATTTAACCAAGTCTTTTTTCATCACTTCAAGGAGTGATGAAGTTGTATATTGTTGAGTTATCCGGTCACCAATTTTATAACGTGAGAAACAAATTGCAAACAATTTATATTTTAATAATAAGACAACGAGAAAATTATTTTCTACTCATGACTCAAAAGTCAAAAACGATGTTGTGTTTACAAATAGATCTCGAGTTGTTTCAGGTCAATTATACTTTCACACGTAACATTATATAAGCAGCAGGGATTTATCATCCGGAATCTCACCTCCACGACCTCAACGAAATAATATTATTAATAGTAAATGGTTTTACGTTAGCGTATCTAATAGGATATTCTTCACACGGGAATAAATTAAACACAGGTAAGAACTATTCACGTTCTCGCTCAGCGAATACATGCTGCTCCTTTCCCACACACATACATCCTTAAGGTGATACTTAAAAGAATTCATAATCTTCTCTTTCACAGCGCAAATTAATTATTTAACGGAAGAACATTTTTTTACAAGTTATGCCTTATAACATTAAGATGAATTAATTGTTTGCGCCCTAACATACGAAATAAGAACATGAATAAATAGATTTGTCAATTAACAAACTCAAATCTTTCAACAAAAGCTAAAAAAATACGATATTTTAAAACATAACTTGTAAAAAGCGTTTTCTCCTAAAATAATTAAACTCGCGCCATCTATGAAAGAGTAGATTATGAAT
This sequence comes from Limnephilus lunatus, assembly GCA_917563855.2. Lineage (NCBI taxonomy): Eukaryota > Metazoa > Arthropoda > Insecta > Trichoptera > Limnephilidae > Limnephilus > Limnephilus lunatus. The sequence continues at coordinate 7,443,265 of OU830599.1, forward strand.
TCTATAAATTAACAATTTGGGAGGCGGGTATGGGCACCGCCCCCCCCGGGAACCATTTATTGGATAACCCCAAGTGGTTCATTACGTTTGCAGGGATACCCGGGTTCATGGGGTGAGGTTTGTCTGGCTCTTGGCGGCAGATGCGTCTGCCCGCCTGCTACGTGGCGGGCCGGATCGAGAGACTGGTTGAGGGAAGCCTTTTAGCCGGACTTTCTCAACCCATCGCCTTGCACCGCAATTGGAGGGATGGATTCATACGTCTGTCAATCCGGGACACTGACCCCCACATTCCTACCCACTTCTCATACCTTTTTCATTCCCATAACTTCCTTTCCTTAAAAAGACGCTCCACAGAGCATCCCCTAAGATGACATAGGCGCTAAGGGAAATTATTTTCTTCAGGGTCTCCTGTGTAGTGTAGAGCTAACGTAAAAAAAAATCACCATAATAATAACAAAAAGGGAGGAATTTGAATAAATCATAAATAGATACTATTTACACAATCACCAGTTCATTAAATTCATAGAATAAAGGTGTGTTATATATTTTACTCTATGATAAAATTGAATTCAACAGAGCATGATGAAAATACAATATTGAATATAGATAATATTATTGAAGTAAAATGGTGCTGAGTAACTAATTTTACTAAGTATCGCCTTACTTATTCACAAGGTTAGTTACGTTCACACACACTGATAGATAATACAGATTAGAATAAATATATTATGTAAATAAATACCACTTTTTGTAGTACACTAAATACTTATAACATTGAAAGAGATTTGCAATAAAAAACACATTTTTTTAAATAATTCTAGCTAAACGAAAATGTTATGACTAAGACTTAAAATCCATTAAATTTCACAATATCAATTCCCTTCATAACACGAAGTTTAATTTTTGATCAAATCTTGTTATTTAAATTTCTCAATACTGGCATGGACTGGTCAGAGTAAACCAATTTAATAAAAAATCATATAATGTTAAGATCAATGCGACAAACCAATTTGAACCACATGTAGAACCACAATAGAAAAAAAATCCCCAATTCCCTGTGTACGTGAACAATATAACACAATTTTACAATGTAGATATGCTTAGCAAAAACCTTTAGAAATAACGAATAAAAGTAACGAGGATGATAGTAAATTAATACGTGAGATGGAATGTATCGGAAGCATCTCCTATCCTTATCCCATATTCCTTCCTCTCTCCCTTATCTAAAATTAGTTTTAAGACACAACAAAACTCCATCTCTAAGGAACTTTAGCAAATGAAACTTTTTGGCTTAACTTCAACTCAATATTATGTATATTTATCTTTTTATTCTATGTATTTATAAGCTGTTTATTTCTTAGAAATAAATAAATTTAAAAACCGTCAGTATGAATACTTATTTTTGTGTAAATAAATAATAAGAATTTCGTTGAATGCTCTCTTTCTGCTTCATGTGTTGTTTATGAGTAAGAGGGAGAGGTTACAATAGAGCTATCATAGGTATTCCTTTACAAACGTTTTGATAAGCTCCCCTGGTACACCGAGCAGTACTAACTGGGCTCTGCGGAACAATAGCACTGAGCCATAGCCATTGTTTAGGGTTCCTCAAGCAAGAGTACCTTTCTGGCAAAATCCAGTACCTACTCCTAAAGTTTGTCTATGTATTTATTTCAACGTTTATTAAGACATACACAGAACATTATGATACAAGTTATAAGGTATATTAACTTTAATTATTACATGGCTATAGTAACTGTTACGTAATATCAGTAGGTAATTTCGCCTGAGATGAGAACGTTTCTTAAAACTTAACTGATGAATGGATGAGTAATAAAAATAAAAAGGAAGAAAGTGTGTGGAGAGATAAAGAGAAATTTTAATATCAAGAAATACATGCTAAAGATTTGTAAATATAACTGTTATTTAATGAAAAATTTAAAGTGTTTTAAAAACCATTTATATCACACTAAGTACCAAAATTACTAAATTAGTTTTGTACGTTGGCGAGGAATCATTAAAAATGTCTAAGCGTAGTAATTTTTCGTAGTGTGTATATGTTATGATTGCGCGATTAATTAGTGAGTTATTTACTGCTTCACACTAGTGTCACACCTAGCGTTAAAACCGCCAGCGTTCCCATGGGAGTGTATGGCGGGCGATATGCTGAAATAGGCGCTTTTAACGCACCTACTCTGTACATTTTCTTCTATAACCATGTATACCTTATATTGAGACGTCCATATTGTGGAAGCATAATCCAGTGGACTCCTGACCAATGAACGAAACAACATTTCTAGGGTCTTGGCACTTTTAAAAACTTTACTTATTCTTAAAATGAAACCTTGTTTATAGTATTTTTTTAAATATAATTTGTTCAATGTTTTAATCAAAAAATAATTTGATCTCTAGGTAAACACCTAGATCTTTACAGGTAGATGTAGTTTGTATAGGTTTGTTGTTCAAGTTGTAAGAATAGCTGATGTTATTTTTATCTCTATACCTGAGGGGTTAAATACCTTCGGTGTTCGCTTTTTTATGAAATAGTAGCCTTAAAGAAATCGTTGTCTCCCTTACATATCAGTGAGAAATATGATCTAAACGGCATTGGAAAGAGAAAAATCCACGCTATAAACTAAAATCAAAGAGTTAACCACAAAATGAACATCTTTCGGAAACCAACATATCCGACCGCAGTTTGAAAAAAAAAATTATACTTTATATATATATTTTTAAATGGAATGTCAAAAAAATGAGCTGATGATAAGGTATACAACATGTTTGTCTAATATATATAGATATATTTTTTTTTTTACCAGTAATTATATTTTTTAAATTACGTACACGGTTAAGAAAGCGTATTTCATCCTTTCAAAAACAGTTTTTTAGTTTTCAGGTAAGTTCAAAAATATTCAATTTATTTTGATTTTATTGCAAAGCGGAACTATTCTGACCTACTGACAGAGTATGGTAGAGACCTGAAGAGAAGTCCTATCATGTGGCCAAGGTACTCGACGATGTTTTCCACGCTCTTCTAGCGCAACATAAACAAATAAAAGCAATGCGTTTTGAAAATCTATAAGAATTTGATGAAGCTACACAGACTACAAAGTAAATCGTTAATAATAATATGTTTACAAAAAGTGCTCGTATTGTCGGTGGCTGAAAGTTAACGAGCGAACGAGCTTTACTCCGCGGTGAGGTATTACAGCACAAAGGAATAAAGGAAAACAAAACACCTGCCATAAAGGAAACCCTCGAGAACTGACTGTTTAGAAGTTGGCCGTAATTATTATTTGCGGCTGCGACGCGTGTAATGAATAATATTATCTAATTAGCACATCCTGTATTAATGGCGCTTTTGCTATTGATTGCACATTACCAGCTCAATTGCGATGATGAGCAAATAGTTTTTCTACCTCTCCTTTATATCTGGAAGACTATGTCCATCTGTAAGGTGATGCAAGAATTCATAGTCCATCTTTCATAGATGGCGGGAGTTTAATTTTATTTTAGGGAAAAATACTTTTTACATGTTTTGCTTTAAAATATTAAGATGAATAATTGTTTTCGCCAGTATACACGCAAAATGAATACACAGTATATGAGTAATGAGTAAGATTAAGAAAGGGACGCTCCGATGGTATGGGCATGTAGAGCGAATGAACGAGGAAAGGAGTGAAAGAAGAATATATGACGCAAATGTGAATGGTAAGGTAAAGTCACTAATGCCGGACAGTGAACTAAAGGAAGACACTTACCAAAAAACCTTCTTGTTTTAAGAACAATTTTAGTAATATGACTCTAACGTCAATATCATAGGACTCCTTGCTCTATCTATAAATCATTCTCAAAAGCTTTCAAAGAGTTTCTGAATGAAATTTCAAAATTACGTCAGTTTTTGTAAATTATGTGACTGAGTGAACGCGCGTTTCGCGATTTCTTATTTTACAGGTTAAGGAAGCATAAATTTTGAAAGTAAGTTTTGAATCAATATTTATTAGAACTTTACTTTTTTAGTTGTTTCTGAAGGTATCAATGTTACTTAAGAATAGTTATAAACGTTTTTTTCTTGTTTTTGTTAATGTTTTTCTAACAAATTATGACATGTCTACTATTAGTTCAAAAAATAGGGAAAAATCTAAAAGATGACATGTGTGTCTTCCATTGGTGTTCTAAGATATTGAATTTTTAAGTTTATTTTAGCACTATCTTGATCACCATTTCCAATTACAAGGTTACTGTAGAAATTTCAACAATTTTGGATCACTTTTACTAAAGGTAGACATGGTGTCTATTATTGGGGTATACGTGATGTCAACTATTGGTTCTATTGTTTTAGACCGATAATCATGCCGCCAATAAAAGAACAGATATTCCGTTATTCCGAAGCGGACATGGTAGCAGCTATTCAAGAATGCAGACGAGGTGTACCGACATCAACTGCGGCAAAAAAATGTGGAGTACCTAGGGTAACTCTGCTGAATAAAGTAAAGGGGAAGACACCAATGAAAAGAATAATGGGAAGAACATGCTACATCTCAGAAGATAATTAAACTATGCTTGTAAAGTGGGCAAAAGCAATGGTGAAACAAGGATTTTAGGCAAGGTGAATTTACAAGACAGTGTGAAAAAAATTGTTGATGATTGAATAATTCAACATCAGAACAAAGCAATACCATTGAAACATTACCATCACTTACAAGGGGTCCAAGTAGCAATCCATTTATAATCAAACCCATATCACAAGATACAATTTTAGAGCCTCCATTACAATATTTACCCCTAAATGAAGACCCTAAAACTCCCTGTAAAGAAGTCCAAGAAAGCATTTCGCTAAATCTCGAGGCCACAATGGACAAAGGTTCGTTGATAGAACCACCTACGTCAAGGCGTTATAGACCACAAAAAAGTTGCTCAATAGAATCATATGGTAATACCAAGTCCATTCAAAAGAGCTTTTTTTGACCAACACCCAAAGAAAACTCAAAACGAAGAAAGAAAGAAAAAGTGCCTTCTGTTATATCATCTTTGGAATGGCAAAGATATTATGAAAACAAAGAGAGAAAGAAGACTGAATTAGATGAAAAGAAAAAAGAAGAGCTGAGGAAAGAAGAAAGAAGAGACTAAAGAAAAACGAAAACCTAAGACTGATACGAAGTTATCTAAGAAGAGTAAAAATAATGAAAGAAAGAAATCTAGGAAGACTGACTACAACTCAGGTACGGAAGAAGAATGGGTAGAGTCTGGAGACAGCGCGGGTGATATTTCTGATGAAAGCATTGATGAGGAAAATGAAGAAGAAAGAAATGAGGAAGCAAGTGGAATTAAGCAGAGTGATTATATTATTGTAAAGTTTCCTGGCAAAAACAGATATTACAAATAAGTTTGTGTTCAAAAGGTAACTAAAAGAGACATTGAAGTTATGGCTACGGTAGCATGTGACGAGTCTAAAACTTTATTCAAAGAAAATGAAAAGATATAAGTATTATAACTGAATCTCAAATAATTAAAGTCCTTGATGCACCAACAATGATTATAACAGGGGATAGAAGTACAAATTTGATAATGACTTAGAGGTTGAGGGATAATTATTACACTTACATTATTAGAATAAGTTTGTATTGTTATTCAGTATTTCATTTCTTTCTTAATTAATGTCAAGTAGTATGTCAACTATTAGTGCAACTGACTGTCTACCTATGGTGATTTTATTTTTTGATGATGTCATCTATTAGTACTTATGACAATATTAAAATAAAAAATTATAATAATTAAAAGTATGTTGATTATTGGAAATTTTATAACAAAATATTATTTTCTATGATTCACTGTATTCATACATAAGAAACTGAAGTTGTTTTGTTTTGATAAATATTTTTTTTTTTTATCTAAAGATTGTGTTTTCCTTAAAGTGTCGAGCATTAGTTCCTTTACCTTAGAAGTCGCGGATCCAAAGAAAGACATGGCACGACCAGGTGAATCAGATACTTGAGTCGGGCCATGTCAAGATTCAGAATAATAAAGAGCATGTATGAGACGATGTATGAATGTAAACGAGGCGAGGAATGTGTGCCAAGACCGAGTTGTTTGGCGGTCTGTCCTCTCTGCCTACCCCCGCGGTGTTACGGCGTGATGGTTAGTTAGTTACCTTGTTATGAATACATATTCACAATTTGGAAGGCGAGTACGGGCACCGTCGCCCCGGGAACCGTTTATTGGATACCGCCTCTGCCGTAGGTCACCCCAAGTGGTTCGCTCAGCGAGAAAAAATATTGTAACACAAAAATATATAAAGCGATACCTATTTAAAAATCAAAGATGGAAATAACTGAACAGTCGTTTAACAAGTACCTGTTTAAAGTGCGGAGAAGCGACACAACATTGCAAAGGCGCCATCGCCGATAAGTTGGGGGGCATCCATGTATTACTGAGCACAAACGGGGGGGGAGGTCCTGCAAAATCTTACGTTACTTGAAAAAGATATACGAATTGGCCCAAATTTATCTCACCGAGGGGAAGGGGGGGGGGAGATCTGGATTGGAAGAAAAACTACTTACGTAATTAATGGATGCCCCCTTATATGAGAATTACACGTTATAATAATCATATTAATTAAAATCATTACATATTAATTAAAATCATTACATATTAATGCATATCATATCACACAGCATGTAGTTACCAATGCAGAAGCAGTTATTTTATTAGAGTTAGTTAGAAGACTGGTATGCATACGTGTAATAATAAACGGTATGTACAGTGGTCGCATAATTTAACGATGAATTAAACTAGATTCGCGGTGATATCTTAGGCGACACAAAGAGAAGTTGGGTCTTGTGTTCTCAAAACCTCTCCGAGCAGTCGGCAACTCTCCCACATGCAAACTACATGACGTACGTACCTACCTACGTACACCACACACACAAACAGGCACGCGAGGGAATGCAGTGTAACGTATAGATAACGTACGGGGTAAGTACCGAGTATAGAGCAGAGAGAGTTCCAAGTTCTCGTACAAAACTCAAGAAGTTGAACGTGAGTTGGTCTCACTTCAGTTCTGCGATTACTTAAAGTTGCGCCGACAGCGGTCTCCATAAACGAAATATGTTAATAGTTTAAGTTGAGAAAACCAAACGGCAACATTGTTTACTTTAATGGCCACTGATGATAAGCAACCAGTTGGGTATTTATAAAATGGAAAAAATCGCTTTCAGAACTATTGCGAAGGTGAAAAGGGTAAGTCAATGGTTAAAGACCAGAGAAGCAAAAGATAACAGATTAGAAAAAATCAATATTCCAGATTTTCTTCCGTCTTGTGCAGTGTAAAACTCAGCTCCATTAGAGCTACATTTAGCTCCAAAATGATCAGATCCAAAAAGGCCACAACTTAAACTATGTTAATAAGATTTTAGCTCCTTTTCGGGTGACGCCTGGTTTTACTTTAAAAATCGAGTTGGCAATACCGGCTTTGTGTTTTAAATTTAGCCCTATTGTAAGCCTGGAGGGCAACCGATTCAATTATATTTATACTACATTTTACAATAATTCAGAATAAAAAATAGAGGTTCAAAAAAGAAATATTGTTTCATTCAAATTACTTAACAAATCCCTAAAATCTGCAGATATTCCTTTATTCCTGCGTGGTCTGCTACCGGGCACAATTAAATATGACACATTTTCACCGGTCAGAATAAATAATATTATAACACAACAAGTAAGAGTTTTCATAAGTAGGTAGGTAGGATTTAAGAAAAAGGTAAGTTTATAAAATTGCATTGACACAGTAGCTACTCAACTATTATTAGTTAGTTAGTTATTCTACGAAACAGCTGTTACAGTGTCAAAAATAAATAGTAACATATAAAATTGTAATATAAAAGAGGAAAAACCACAGACGAATCAACTATTCCACGATCCAAAGATGAAGAAAGTAAGAGGACGGGTTTGAAACGGCGTATCCAATTTAAAGCACAATATTATTCAAATACAATTTGACGGTGTTATTTTATATTTAAAACACGCGGAAAAAACCTACGGCAAACGCGTTGGTCCCCGAAAAGATGGGTCAACGACCACCGTGGCTCGTACTTAAAAAAAGCACTTCGAAGACCAATCAAATAAATGTTAATTTAACGACTATTATACGCACATTTTTTATAGGATTTATACTTTATACCTTCATTAGAATTAACTCGCCCGTACCGACTTAACTGAACGGTAGCAAACTGTAATGTTTATTAAATACATAAGATAAGACCGCCGAGTTATTCTAAGTGTTTAAACCTTACTACAGCGTTAAACGGCGCTATACAAATAATCCAAATATTATTATTACCTTATTTGAACAGCCTCGAAAACAGATAATATTTTTATCATTAGATTTCTGTTGAAACAAGAAAAAATACATACAAATTGAGGAGAGCGGCGTAAAAAATGTAGCAACAAACAATATTAACAGATTAATTAATTAATTATTAATTGTTTTTGTGTTTAATTCGTAGAACTCCATTTTAATTATTAGAAATTTAATTAAATTTAAATTTGATATGTTAATATCGAGTTCTGCAAGTATTTAAGAAAGTATTTTAGTTACAGCTGTTTCGACTTGTAAGGTCATTTTCAAACTGTCAGTTTGAAAATGACCTTACAAGTCGAAACAGCTGTAACTAAAATACTTTCTTAAATACTTGCAGAACTCGATATTAACATATCAAATTTAAATTTAATTAAATTTCTAATAATCAATATTAACAGCTTTACAAGTCTGCATTAAAAATTATCAAGCATGCAATTTATTATCGCACATACTTACTTAAAAGCTGTCTAGGTAAACCTAAATGTGTATTATTTGTTCTAAACAAAAACATCACTTTGAATACACCATTTATTCAATCAAAATTATCAACAAGTTTCGAAACCAATGGTACTTCGACAAAGATAAAATTATTTTTAAAATAAATTATTATTTAAATTTTATCCCCACAAAGAGACCATTGGTTTCGAAACATTTTAATAATTTTAATTAAACTGACAGTTTGAAAATGACCTTACAAGTCGAAACAGCTGTAACTAAAATACTTTCTTAAATACTTGCAGAACTCGATATTAAAATATCAAATTTAAATTTAATTAAATTTCTAATAATCAATATTAACAGCTTTACAAGTCTGCATTAAAAATTATCAAGCATGCAATTTATTATCGCACATACTTACTTAAAAGCTGTCTAGGTAAACCTAAATGTGTATTATTTGTTCTAAACAAAAACATCACTTTGAATACACCATTTATTCAATCAAAATTATCAACAAGTTTCGAAACCAATGGTTCTTCGACAAAGATAAAATTATTTTTAAAATAAATTATTATTTAAATTTTATCCCCACAAAGAGACCATTGGTTTCGAAACATTTTAATAATTTTAATTACAAAAAAATTTGCAAATATTGAAGAAATAAAAACATGATATTGATTCACCACCCAGTAGGTACATAACTCAAATGAAAACATAATTTTGTAGGTACCTAGATTTAGACGAATAATAATTAAAGCTTTAAAACAATACGCGCATAAACTGTAACAAATAGCTAAAATGATTTTTTATTGATATTGAAGAAAACAATTGAATTGAGATTATCTCGAAATTCTATCATTGCAGTTACGAACTATTAAACCACTCCACACATTCCATGATGGAGCATTAATCAATATTAAGACGTTTTAATACAATAAGATTATTCTTATCAAACATATCGATTTCGTTACTCGCTATTCGCTACCCGCTATTTGGGTACGTACCTACCTACAACAGCTGATAAGAAATAATCGATCAACACTTGATAGAATTTAGGTACCCACTGCCTCAGTGCACAATTTAACACAGCAGTATTATCAAATAAAAATAACCTCGCTGTTTATATTTGTACTGCCATTCGTGAATGAATGTATCAATATAACATCAAATAATAGTTTGATATTGTGGTTTTACAATGTTGCCAATTGAATAAACAGTTCGGGTTTCGGGTTAACATAATAGGTCTGGTACCTAGTACCTACACAACCTTACATGTCAAAACATAATTCAAGCAGATATGCAGTATCAAGAAACATGCAAGATCAAGTATTATTTGTCAATTACCCTTTTATCTCATAAATGGTTGTACAGCGATCAGTAGAGTTGAGATAATTCTTTTCTAATGATTGAACTGATAAAAATACATTTATTTAAGTATACCAGAAAATTTTGGTACACCTATGTATAAAAAGGTTCGATGACAACTCAGAATCAACTGAACTTCGCACTTCATTTTAAAACTAGGAAAAAAGCAATTGAAAACTAGCCCATCACCTAACCTAACATAAAATATCTTTTTTTTTTATATAAATACGTAAAGTTATAGAAAAACACTAGCAGAGCACAGCAACTACTCACATCGATAATTAATGTAATTTAGTAAATAATCTGTATAAAATATAATAAAGTTCTAACATTATATTTATCCAGATCTAATTACAATTAATTTTGTTAATACAATGAAGCCGAGTATTTCAGGTAGATATGTAGCGAGTGTATTCGTTAAAAAAGTGAAATAATAATAGTACGTTGGTGTCCAGAGACTAAATAAATTATTTTTTGATTCACTAATAATTATTATCAAAGGTCAACAAGGATCCAAAAATAACTAACACCACGGCGGAACATTAATCAAATTGATCAAATTAATCCGTATAATATTAATATTATGCCAATCAGGAATTATTAGGTATAAAGTCAAGAAGCGTGTAGTCGTCTCATTACTTAACCATATGATAATACGAATCATGGTAATTTTACTGATTTTTTAATGCTGTCATAAATAGTTGCACTGACAGCTAAAAACTAAACTTGGATGCTGTCAAAAATAACGAAACGTAAACGATTAGCGTTAAAATGGATAATGTTGAACTGACAGGGCACTCCTTTCCGACGGCAACCGAGTTTTAGGTATCCCAGATCGGAAAACATTTTAACTTCAATGGGTATATTTTACATTTGCTAATTTAAATGTAAATTTTAATAGAAAAATTAGAGTAATTTCTACTTTTCATTCACCTTTTCAATTGAATAAATATGTAAATTAGACCAAAAGTTGTTACATATTGAAGTATTAATCAAAGGAGAGAACAAAGGATATCATTGAAATTTTATGATATTTGACATAAATACACGAAATAAAGGTATTTGAAGTGTTTTGGAATGTCAAAAAGGTTTAATTGGTTGGGAGAGATCGCTTGTGTGAATGTAAATATGTGTGAAATGTTTACATAAACAAGAAACAAAGAATAGCGGTGGGTTTGACAGATAGACATATGATAGTGGGGCCACTGACAGACCAGCGGAGCCCCGGCAGCCGGCGGCCGGTAGGGCGAGACTCCGCTGGGCGGGGGGCACTGACTTACCTCGAGGTCCTCATATGTGCGGAAGGACATTATGGCGAATCCGTCGATGATATCCTCTTCGCCCATGGGCTCCTTTGACTTTTTTCTTCTGACGGCGGGTCGGGGGGGCTTCTCTCGGGCTGGGGACTCGTCTTCCGCGCTGTCCCCATCCTTTGCCTTGCTTTCTCGCTGTGCTTGCATGCGCTGGGCCCTCTCCCGTCTCCTGTTCCTTTGATTGCGCTGCTTCACTTCGTTTTCCATCGTTCACACATTATCTATCACACTTATTCACTCGTTCGTCACTACACAGGGGTCCGCACTGCACTTTTCGAGTCACACATTATTCTTAAACTGAGTTTCCACCGCGATATTCGACAAAATAAGTAAACTTGCACCTGGAGAAAGACACTGATTGTTTCCAATGGCGGAACATACACGGTTGCCGCATTGCAAGTAAAATGGCCGCGTATCTCTCTGACGGCTGTTTTCTAGCCTCAACACTTATAAATTCACGACATTTCACTGAAGCACAAATCACTACACATTTGATTTTAACTCACATCTCGCGTTTTTGTCTATAAAAACATTTAAAGCATTATTCCTGGCATTCACGACCAGTCAATACAATGAAAGATGTCGCGTGACGCGCGCGCCGCGTAGCGGTCGCGATGGCGAACTAAGGCGGTGCTGCCAGTACACTAAAACATTTTTCCATTCAACGGGCGTAGCCGACAACGGGTTTTTTTAATTTTATTTTGGTTTCTTCTAGTTGTTGTCATTAAAAATTGGGTGAAATAAAATTAGTTCGATGAATTTTATGTATTAAAATGTGATCATTACATTTTTATTCGTGTTTAATGTACAAATTGAAATTTGTAATATAATAAAGGAATTTTATATTTTGCCAAGCGGCAACATTTTACACTAAAAATTTGTTTATATGACGTCGGACGTCGTGCATGCCTTGTTGATGTTCGTTTACTGTCAAAAGCTAAAGATAAAAGAGAAGGAAAAAGATTTGATTTATTAAAATCATTTGGACATTTATCGAAAAAAATATATGGAAGGACGAATAAATCGTTATTCACAGCGGTATTTTTTTCTTCGAATAATAATAATTATTTGACAAATTCGTACTTAAGTAAAAAAATGGGGTACCTACCTAATCATATATCATAATAAGATCTATCCCACAGTCATTTCTTGTGCAAATATATATTTTTTAAATTAGTCGATAAAAACGTATCGTACTAAAAACGCCATACATGTTTACATACTTAACAATTTACAATTGAAATCATTTGAAAATTCAAAAACCGTTAATATTATTTCGAAATATTTAGCACATTGTGATTAAAATCTGCCAATAGGGGAAGGGCGGGCGCGCTCTCCCGCTTGCGCCAAAGCAGAAGGGGGATTTAGGGGAAGTATTTCGCTCCCCTGCTCCTCTCGCCTTCACCCCTGCGAACTTCTGTTTTATTACTTGACCGGTATGGCTGGCTCGAGCTTATTTAGCATAACAATGTTTGTCACTAATCTCAGTACCTACGAAGGTAGGTAAGAATATTATTATTATTAGATATTATACATGTATGTATAAACAACTTTTAATTTAAAAACTGATTTCTATTTCGAGTTCGATTTTGTCGTCATGAATGAATGAATGAATGCAAATCTTGGAAGTGGAAATTAACCCACTTCCCGACATCCCATCGAGCTGAAACTTGGAAGATAGACTCTTTGTCGATGGCTTCTATCAACTTGGTGTTACTCACACCCACATACAAACACAACCGGGCACACATTCGTATTTCTCTGAAATTGGCTACTAGCCGGCCCAACATATGGCTAGATAATTGAAAATGGATGTAGGTAAAATATTAACAAAACTCCGTTTTGATTAAGGATTCGTTTATTTATGAAGTAAAATAATCACTTTGTAAACATAAGGCGCCTTTGTAAACATAAGATGAGAGACTTTAGACCTGTGCCACTCACATAAAAGATAAAGATCATTTGGCTTGGCGTATTTCGGCATATCGCTCGCCGTACATTCCCAATAGGAATATATGGCGAGCGATACGCTGTAATAGGCCAAGCCAAATGATCTTTGATCTTTTATAGCTATGTATGGCACAGGTCTTATTATGGCCGTTATACACGACATCTTTTTTCAGCCCAATTCCAATTAGTGACAAAAGTCAACATTTTTCGCTTTACGCGATCGCTATTTTCACCTCTATTTTCGTATCTACGATTTCAATTGCAACCACTGCAAACAACCCATGAACCATACTATTTGTTGTGATGCCAACTGAAATCGTAGGTATGAAAAAAGAGATAAAAATAGCGATCGCGTAAAGCGAAAAATGTTGACTTTTGTCTCTAATTGGAATCGGTCTGAAAAAAGATGTCGTGTATAACGGTCATACATATATGCCTACAATACGCGACATATTTTTTCAGCCCGATTCTAATTACGAACCAAAGTAACTATTTGCATTCCTACCATTTCAATTGTCATCACTTCAAACAACACATGAACCATGCTGTTTGCTGTGATGCCAACTGAAATCGTAGATCTGAAAATAGAGATGAAAATAGCGATCGCGTAAGCGAAAAATGTTGACTTTGGTCTCTAATTGGAATCGGGCTGAAAAAAGATGTCGTGTATTGTAGGCATTAGTCGTGGAGTGGACATGCGACGATGCGACAGTTGAAAAACAAATCCAAAACTCCTGCAAATTCAAAAAAAGTCTCTCGTGTGCGCACCTCCATATTGCATATACCATAATGAATATTTATGCCCGCAACTGTTGCAAGTTGCAACTCAAGTGACTCTGTGACAAAGTCTCTCCTCCGCGGGTGCCCATAGATTTATTGTAATATTTATTTTGTCGTCTAGGTACCGGTTTTACTTCTATGCCATGTTTCGCAAGCTCTAGGTATTTTACATTTGATTCCTCCAAGGATATATCCATCTCCTGTCTCAACAAGACTTAACCAGATATAGTAAATACGCACACATATTATATAATTACTTACTAATAAAAGTATTTAAAATTTTACACAGCTGTACCTAAACAACCGTTTACGATACGTAAATGGTTGTTTGTGAGTTGTGTAAAATTGAAAATACGTGTATTAGTAACTTTGATAATAAACATTACTGGCATCCATAGGATTGCCACGTTCAACGTTTAGGATTGCCACGTTCACGTTCAACGTTGAAACTCTAGGCCAGTGATTCTTAACCTCGGGTCGCGACCCAAATTCGGGTCGCGAGAGGTATTGGGTTGGATCGCGGAAATCGCGTATTGATAGCATATGTGTCCAAAATTTTGGGCACAATTATCTGGGAAGCCTGTTCTGAGCAATGAGGCTCGAAAAGCCCTGCTACCTTTGCCAACTACTTATTTACGTGAATCAGGATTTTCATGCCTTTCTGTTATGAAGAATAAGTACAGGAATAGGTTGGATCCTCAGCATGACATGCGGTGTGCACTTTCTATAAACATAACTCCACGTATACATGATCTTTGCTCAAAAATACAACACCAGGGTAGTCACAAATTATTTTGCTGTAAAGTTGTTTTAATGCTGAATTGTCTGATTTTAATACAGAACATTTAAATAAAGTTGTTTATTTCTAATTTTACAACTACATCCTATAAATTTAATAAGATGTATTTGTAATTTTATAGTTTAAAATTACATAATATATCATTTTAGTACCTTTCACTGGAAAATAAAATAAAAAAATAGATTAGGGTCGCGTACTTCAAATATATTCGTACTTT
Organism: Limnephilus lunatus; assembly: GCA_917563855.2. Taxonomy (NCBI): domain Eukaryota; kingdom Metazoa; phylum Arthropoda; class Insecta; order Trichoptera; family Limnephilidae; genus Limnephilus; species Limnephilus lunatus. The sequence goes on from OU830599.1 coordinate 7,458,483, forward strand.
GGGTCGCCAGCCAAAAAGGTTAAGAACCACTGCTCTAGGCCCTGGGCCTTTCGGCCTCTAGCGGAAGTTCGGCCCTGCTGTCACGCAGCGCAGTGTTGCCTGCGAAGGAATTTGATTTTCGGGATTTAACCACGGTAAAATTTTAACACATTTATGCGCAATGAACTGAAATAATTAATAAAATAAGTTCATAGTTTAGGTCAACTTTTAGTTTACATCTGTTTTTGAATTTGAGATCAGCCTAATGTTTTTTTAAAGATATTTATTTTAATAGGTATCTACTTTGGGGTCGGTATATCGGCATTTTTAATGGTATCAGAGCGATATGTACTTTTTGTAATTATTTTTTGATTATAAGTATTTATCATTTTTCAATAATGTCTCAGCAAAATAAGAATATAAAATTTTTTGAAATATATTATCTGATAGTGCGCAAATACATACATAAATGGACCAATTTTCGTCAAGAAACACATGTATTTTTTTATGATTTTATTTAAACTAAAATTAAAATTCTGTTACATACGTTTACCAGATAATGTATTGATTTATTTTACTCCATGGTTATATGATTTGAAATGAGTGTTGTATAATAAATGTACTTTTTTGAAAATTTAACAAATCCGCAAACGACCTATGGTATAACTTTATTACACATAAAATTATCATTTTTTCTGAAAATTTAAAACATACGTTTACCAGATAAAAGAACAATCTTTCGAAACCAATTTATATTTTTTTGTGGAAAAGAGTCAATACGTCTAAACACTGATTTAAAAATGACATATTTCTAGTGTTCTCTGGTTATACGCTCTTCATATGCGAACAATCTTTTTCAAGCATGAACTTTATGAAGATTAAACTGAGAAGTTGTCTTGAAGAACCTGGAATCGTGCCTAAAATTAAGAATAACAACATACAAACCTGACTTACTCAAACTTTCCAAGTAGATCGTTCGCATTAAGTGTTTGTCAGTTATTGTCGTGATTTAAATTTGTGGATTCCTTAATTATATATTATTTTTAAACAATTAATAAAATCTTTATTAAGTATGAAATCAAGTTTTATTCAGCGTACCCGTAATTTAATGAAGTGCTAAAATTATAATAAATGTTTGCTACATCGAATTCACAAATTTGGCTCTCAATTTTTTTTTAATCGTTGTAATGTACATATTTGGCTCTTTGGCTAATAAGTTTGCCGACCCCTGTACTATAGCATGGTGATATTAAATTTTCCAATGAGAGAAAGTTTTGGGATAAAGCAACACGTTTTATTACTAAATAAGTTAGTATAATTTATTGTACACAAAAAATATACAAAACATACTAAATAAAACCTGAAACTAAACGCACTAATTATTACAAGAGGTTAAATGAATAGTACACAATTACGATTTTAAATAAAATGCCGTTAATTTTAAGGATACTAGAAATGATTTCAAAACATGTTTGTCGGCAGATGACAACTGGGATGCAATATTGGGTAAATGTTCCGCTATTGAGTCCACGCTCAAAAAAATTAAAATAAGTTGTACTAGGTAGATAATAGTTAGTAATAAGTAATTCAGTAACCAAAATTTAAAAATATTGCGTTTTAATGATTATTTTCTTAACTTTAAAAATGCGAAATGTCATTTTTCAAGGACCGCTATCCATTATTGAGTCCACGCTCAAAACACACTTTAAAAAATTAAAATAAGTTGTACTAGGTAGATAATAGTTAGTAATAAGTAATTCAGTAACCGGAATTTAAAAATATTGCGTTTTAATTATTATTTTGTTAACTTTAAAAATGCGAAATGTCATTTTTCAAGGACCGCCATCTTTTTAAATAAGAAGGCCGAGAAGGCCATTCTTGTGCCGTGTGAAACTGCAATACGCAAATTGTAAATACACACTACCAACCTAAAAATTCAAAAACATTTACGTAACCAGTTATTTCAAATAATATAATAACAATAAATTGTTGTAAAATAACCTACCAAGAAAAACATCCCAGTTTTCAAGTAGTTTAGCGGCTTTGTGTAACATGGTTTGTGATACAAAAGAAAGTGCCCCTTTATACCGCCTGCTCGCGTCAAGGCAAGAAAAACATCCCAGTTTTCAAGTAGTTTAGCGGCTACGCTAGGTTTGTGTAACATGGTTTGTGATACAAAAGAAAGTGCCCCTTTATACCGCCTGCTCGCGTCAAGGCAAGAAAAACATCCCAGTTTTCAAGTAGTTTAGCGGCTACGCTAGGTTTGTGTAACATGGTTTGTGATACAAAAGAAAGTGCCCCTTTATACCGCCTGCTCGCGTCAAAGCAAGAAAAACATCCCAGTTTTTAAGTAGTTTAGCGGCTACGCTAGGTTTGTGTAACATGGTTTGTGATACAAAAGAAAGTGACATTTCTTTCCATGTTCTTCTGTTATAAATACAGGTACAAACTTGTCTATAATACTAATCCTACTTGCAGTACAAACCTTTCAAAACTTGGGTGTTATTGAAAAGAAAAACGCGTGCGTGTTCTTTTATTTATTTTCGTTTTAGGTATTAAAATAATTACATACGTAATTTGGCAAATCAGGTACTTTCGTAATAATATCGTCTATGTATCGCTTTTAGCTACTCGTTTCGTGAATGCTTTTTTTTATTTTTAGGTTGGCTCATTTGCAAATTGCATGTAAAACATGTTTCACATGGAACAGTTGTGGATGGTTTGGTATATTTTCACATTTCATATATTCATATAGGCTTGCGTCTCGCGTCATGCACGCGTAATAAGTGATGATTTTTTGAATTTACGAAACCTAACAAAATAATGATTAATACGCATTATTTATCATTTTCGAAGATTGAAATTCGTACTTACTATTGTGTAACTGACAGAGTGATTTTTCCTTTTAAAAGTGCATATTTCATCGTCGTAATTAATAACATGGCGGTCCTTGAAAAATGACATTTCGCATTTTTAAAGTTAACAAAATAATCATTAAAACACAATATTTTTAAATTTCGGTTACTGAATTACTTATTACTAACTATTATCTACCTAGTACAACTTATTTTAATTTTTTAAAGTGTGTTTTGAGCGTGGACTCAATAGCGGAACATTTACCCAACTGAAAAAATGTGATTGAGGTCCTCTTCATCAACTCTACATTCGCAATTAGCAGAATTCTTAACACGTATTTTTGTTTAGTGAATATTGTGGCAGCAATGCCCTATCCGCGTACGGCAAATGAGGATGTTGAGAATTTGTTACTTACTTAATTAATAAGCACGATGATTTGATGTCTGAAACGAAAAATCTTTACTGAACCCGTCGCGGGTCGAGGCTAAATTTTCGTCGTGCGCTAGCTTACATTATTTTCGAAAAAACTTTCGAAACATTTCGTTTTTTTGCAGAATGATGTTTTTGTTAATTTTATCGTAGTACCATATGATCCTACCTACTCATATGATCTTAACATATCCGGCATAATATACAGAGAAATGATTTTGTTGATCGTGCCCAACGACTACTGGGGCCCTTGACAAGTAAAAACTTATGAATTATCATTAAAGTCAAATCACTTTGTAACGGTAAAGATTATATTATACCCGTCTCAGAACAGATACCCGTCTCAGAACAGACATAGTCTAGTGAGGCGGGTTACTTACTTGTTTGTATACGATAATTTAAAACAATAAACGCCCGGGTTGCCGGCATAAAAAAAAACTGATTTATCTTGGTCTGCTTTATTAATTTAAATAAATACCTCGATTCGGGACACGTCGGGAGTCGGGACCCAAGCATTTTGTCCCAATAAAGCGGCTGTCCCAAATAAGGGAAGTTTAAGGGAGAACAAAAATGTACTTACTAAGAGTTTTTATGTAAAATTCATTAAATTTATTCATTTATTACCCAATTGAATTATTTGTTACCCAAACCCTTCTCCTCAGCCACACAGCACACTGCACGCTAGCTTGTGTCGCTCCCCATAGAGAGAAAAAATTTGTATTATTTTTAAACGCCCGGGGTCTCAAAAGTTGCGTAAGATCTGTAGCTATTCGAAAACGTAAAAATAAATTAAATTGTTGTTGACTATTAGCCCGCTAAAATATCCGGAAGTTTTGAAAAAAAAAATAGATTTCATGATTTGGAAAAGAAATAAAACAATAATAAAATAATGAAAAAGGGACCATATTTTATATGTTGTACTCTTCGACCAAGTATAACCATCGCTGTACCAAACTTAATTTTTATTCCATAACTGCAGTTAAAAGAACGTAAAAAATATATTTTTTTGAAAAATATTTGATGTGTTTGTTAAAAATATGAAAGGGGAAAATAACACTTTTTCTGGATAAAATCAGTATTACTGTTGAATTATTTGTATTCATAAGCTTGCTTTTTTAGAATTTTTGTCAGCTATACACATTTTTTAATAACAAACAAACGTTAAAAGGTAAAATTATCGAAAAAAAATATTAAAATAATTTATAAAAAATAATTTAGATTTTTTTTTTCTGATTTTCAATGCACTTTAGCGGGCTGATAACCATTTTTTTTTAAATAAATTTAAATGCAGCACCCATTTTTGACCCCGGGCGTTTCTGAATTCAAAAGTTGAAATAATTGACACACCCTACTGCACGCCTCCCTTCTGAACAAAAAATCGTTTACGAGACACGTTTTGCATCGACTTCAGATCGGAATTTTGTCCCAATTAAACGGAATTTTGTCCCAGACAACCGAGGTAAATTAGTATCAGTTTCTTTATTTGGTTTTTGTTCCTTGGGTTTTGTCCCAAATAACCAGCTGTCCGAATAATCAATCAGGTGTACCGGAATCGACTCCGTGAAAGTAGTTGAATGTTGAATCTCCAGTATAGGGCGGTTTCTTTAATAAAAATAAAAAAAAACAGCATTTCCATCATCGCCCGTGGTAATTAAATCTATCTAACTATCTATGGAGCGTAGGTGGGACTAATATCTACAGAGGGCAGCTGAGCACCTAACCTTACCTAACCTTTGCCAGTGCTGTAGATATTCGTCGACATCACCTGTTCCATAAATATTAGTCAGCAGTTTGAGCTGAAGATATTCGTCCTCACTTTGGTTTCCATAGATATTGTTCCAACATACCTCGGATAGATATAAGTCAGAACATGGATTCTCATAGATATTAGTCCGATTGTTCAGTTTTTGGAATTCCTGTAGATATTAGTAGACGCCTACTTTTTATGTAATCACCTCGGTTTGATGAACTAGGTTTAGTCAAATCTCGGTATAGTGGGGGGTTTTGCCTTGCAAAAGGCGGTCTAAAAGATGTTTTGAATTTATATTTTAAAGGTTGGTACCCTGAAAAAAAACAAGTTTTTGACCTCTGGTGACCTCTGCTAAGGTCAGATTGGAATAATTTTCAAAACTTGGATTTGTTGTCAGTACCTACCAACCTTAATCAATAAAAAATCACAATATCTTTTAGACGAGCTTATGCATGCAAGGCAAAGTCCCTTTTAAATTTATCTATTTGATTTTCTATTTTGTTTTCGTGAATGAATGAAATGATTAAATAAATGAAATGAATGAATGAAATGAAATGAATGAATGAAATGAAATGAATGAATGAAATGAAATGAAATGAATGAATGAAATGAAATGAATGAATGAAATGAAATGATTAAACATCTCATTAAAACTTAAAAAATGGGTAAAAAATGCATTTCTATCTTCCTAGACCTCTCAAAAACTTTTGATACTATCTCCCTTGACATCCTTGTTAATAAACTAAACACAATTGGTATAAGAGGGAAAGACCTAGAATTTCTTCAAAGTTACTTAACTAATCGAACTCAAAGTGTCAAAATCGAAAACAAATTCAGCCAACCCCTCCCTATAACCTACGGAGTTCCCCAAGGAAGCGTCTTAGGCCCTACTTTGTTTCTCATATACATAAACGATCTTTGTAACCTAACGATAGATGGAAAAATTGTAAGTTTTGCTGACGATACTGTGCTACTCATTCAATCCGACACTTGGTTAGACGCATACAAAATGGCTGAGAAATCAATTAACTCTGTTAAAAAATGGCTAGATATTAATTCTCTTGCACTAAATACTACCAAAACAAAATACATTACTTTTAGTATTAATATCGTTGGCCAACCTAATCAAGATGTTGAAATAAAAGTACATGAATGTTCTTGTATTCATGATACATTCTGTCAATGTCCTTGCCTAGATCGAACGAACCATATCAAATACCTTGGTCTTACATGTGTGGAATACACATTGCCTACTCATCACGAATAAACTTAGAAAACATATTTATTTCTTCAAAAACATTAGAAACATACTAGATTCCAAATCTATGAAAATTTTTTATTACTCCCTTTGTCAATCAATCATTGAATACGGAATAATCGCGTGGGGAGGTGCAACACTATCCGCTATAGATTCATTATCGAAGGCACAAAAATTAATTATGAAAGTTATTCTTAAAGTTCCCATAACAACAAGTACTGTAGATATATTCAACAAATTCCATGTATTAGATATTCGACAAATTTACACAAAAACAATCTTAACTCATCTGTTTAAAAATAAAACAAATACATTTTATAAAAATACCCAAAATATTGTAAACACGCGGCACAAAACCAAAGAACTCATACATACACCTAAAACAAACACAACATTTGTTTTCAAATTGCGTCTAAAATATACAATAACCTACCTGACAAAATAAGACAATCGAATAATATTAACAAATACAAAATTCTAAAACAATGGATCATCGAAAAAGGTCGTGCAATAATTAGTCACCTCACCCAAATATAATCCTCTTATCCCATTATTGTTACCATTACTACCAACCTGGAATTTTTTGTCTAATATTTTTACTTTATTGAAAAATGTATTTTATTTAATATTTATAAAATATTTGTAAACTAGTCTGTCTCGACACAGGATTTCCTAGTGAGACAGGCAAGGCCAAAAAAAAATGTTAACTTTATTGTATAGATCCATAAATAAATAAAATAAATAAATAAACACTATTAATTTTTTTTTGCATGTTAATACTCCTCCCATAAAGACGAGCTCTTGAGCTCAATTTATGGAGTAGTAGAATAATATAAAATGAATTATTGTGTAACCTTGCACATGTAATCATTTGTATTGTAAAAAAAAAATCTTGAAATAAATAAATAAATAAAAAATAAAAAAATGAATGAAAATCTTGGAGGTGGAAATCAACCCACTTTCCGACATTCGATCGAACTGAAACTCAGCAGATAGACTCGTTGTCGATAACAATGCAATCTATCAACTTTTGGTGGTACTCTCGCACACACACACACACTCTCATTTCTCCGAAATTGGCTACTAGCTGGCCCAAGAGATGGCGTAACCAAGTCGAAAATTGATATTAGATGTAATATTCAACAAAACTTTGTTTTTATTACGGCTTATTTTTTTGGTGACCGGATATCTCAACAGAGTGGCTTAATAATAATAATAATATTTGGACGATTTATATAGCGCCGTTTTTGTGAAAAATCACCTCAAGGGCGCTGTACAAACTTACCATACATGCCTAAAATCTAGAAAGACTACAAGCTAGACAAACAATTAAAAACAACTTATGGCTAAAAATTGCATACACCGGTTCATTGATCACCGATACGAAAATATATATACAATAATTTGACCAATGAACGCGATGCTGCCTAAAAATGAATTAATACAGGACCATACTTACCTGGGAGGTCGCTTGAAATTAACACTGTTTATTGTCTATTTAAAGAAATTTAGATAGAGTTCGCACGCAGAGGACATAATTGTGAACACATGTTGCTTAATCCTGAAAATATGTTAATATTAATATGTAATATATTCTTTAATGAGTGTATTTTGGAAAGTAAAAGCAACATTTAATGGTGGGCGGTGCAGTAGTACAAGGATTTGATCTTCCCAGAGACAGGCTTGAAAAGTTTTGAAAAAAAACTAGGTAACCTAATGGGTTAAATTCGGTTTTGGTTTTGGGTTATTTTGTAATCCACTTTTAATGATTTTTCAAAGGGATGTTGAAATGTCACTTTGTTGGGTTTTCATGGAACTGATTTTTTATCTCTACTGAATCGTAAGAAATGGTTTGATCTGTGTTGCTTTGCAACTATAAAAAGATAAACTCATAGTGCCAACACAAGCATCGGTGGTTCAGTGGTAGAATGCTCGCCTGCCACGCGGGCGGCCCGGGTTCGATTCCCGGCCGATGCAGCGTCTTTTTTGCTTTTGAACGTCGTTTTTTGTTTGCGATAAGAATTTGTTTTTTTTTTTAAACTTTTATTTTTTACGAATGCGTAAGTAGGTGTACAGGCATTGATATTATATACCTCAATGTGTACGGTTAATAATTTTGTAATGCCTTCCAATAAAAAAATCTTACAGGCATCTAACAAATAACGTATCGTACTTTGTACATAAAAATAAATAATTACACCTATCTCACACAATGAATGATAATAAATTATGAATAATATAAAAAAAATTAGATCAGTAGTTCGATTTTCCTCCAATAGGGGAATCGCGCAAAATCAACTGTTATCGTTTCGTTCGGGAATCGGGTCCAAGCCGAACGTGATGCGATGCGTGAAATTGTCTAAAAACAGGCTGAACTGAGCACCTGACGTGTACGCATATTTACATTTAGTGGCGACGGCTTCGATAAGCGTGAGTGATTATTATTTACTGAAAATTAAATGTAAGCATAAGGTTATTTTATTCATATTTCCTACCAAGTGGGATAGCCTTTATCATCAGCTGTCATGTTCTTGTTTCTAGTTCCTACCATGTTATCGTCTTATGTTTCGGCATTTTATAATGAAAAATTTCCCCGTTTTGCCTTTTGTATTCCTACTTTATTGTTGTTTATGTTTTAGTATAGTTTTAATATATTTTTAGATATCTTTACAGTGATAAATAAAGCGAAATGGCCAGAAAAAATAATGATAACAAGTCCCTATCTGTCAACCTGTACAACAGGATTACTACAGTTTCCTGCATTGTCGGCATCGCCGTCTCAGTTTACGCCTACCACGTAGAGGTGTCAGCCGAGGAGAATACCGGCTACGAGGCCATGTGCGACATCTCTGAACACATGTCGTGCACTAAGGTTTTCATGTCTGAGTAAGAAAAACATAAATACTTAATTTTTATTTATGCAAATTATGTATGTATTAGGTATTAGTAATTCGTAATCCGCAGCACTTACATGATTTATTATTTAAAAACAGTTTTATAGTCCTATCTTGCAAATCTTTGCATCTTTCACTTATATAATAACCTACCTATATATAAATTTAAATCAGAAATCTTACCTATAGCCTAAAACTTGCCTTTTTATTTTTTTTATTGTATAATATTACTTTCATACCCACTAAACTCTTGCAAGAAGCTTGCCAGTAGGTATCCCAGTAGGCTTTAACCTGCTTTAACCCCTTGTTAGCCAGTGTATCTATATTAAAACATCATTTCTCCAAATATTACTGTCTTTTCTGTGGAAACTACTTATGGTAGATTGTAAACCGTTTTTATAAATATATAAACTTATCTGGTAAGACGGAAAAATTTACAAAAATATAATTTTGCAAAAAACAAGTAAGTTATTACGACAATAGAAGCAGCTGGCTCACAGTGAAAATTTTGTGTTATGTGTAGGGTTGCCGTCTTCTAAAATAAAAGAGTCTAACTCTGCGCTGTATTAGGCCGGAAATTTTTCCCTAAAAGCCGGACATACGTACGTTATTTTGGACATAACTTTTACACATAACTAGCTGGTTCCCAGCATATGTTGCAATGCCATATTCAAATAAATAAATTGTTTCTCCCTGCATGTGCTTTCCCGTATGTCCCCGATCCCGTCCCGCATCCCCTACCCTCTCGCGTTCCCCTTCCACCTTCCCCGCCCACCCTCTCCCCTCTCCCGCTCCCCTGTCCCGCAAACCCCCTCCCGCGTTCCATATATTCAGTCCCATTACATTCAGTTTTCAACTCGCGTGCCACCTATTACAATTTTTTTATTAAAATTTTCATTTTTCGTATACATATTCCAAATACTTATTTATTTTGTATACTATAATGAGCAAAAATTTGGTAAAACCTAACCTATCCTAATATAACTATTTAAAATATCTAAAATAAGCCTAACAAAAGCCTTACAGGCCGGAAATATAAATATTTAGCCGGACACGACCTGTAAAAGCCAAAAATGTCCGGCTAAAGCCGGAGAGATGGCAACCCTAGTCCCAACCCTAGTTTGCGATCAAGAACCTAATAGCAGGACCTGATAACTCTTATAGGTACCTACTTTCATATATTTTTACTTGTGTATTTAACCCTTAAAGAGAGTGAGTTTTTGAGAGAAAAAAAGTGTATTATAAAATAATTTACTTCGTTAAAAAAATACCTATACCATATAATATATAATATTAAAATAACCGAATTAATCAATAACAATTAATAATTAATTAATAACAATTTTTTTTAAATATATATTTTTAGTAAAATTAAAAGGAGAATATCTATAATCAAATCCGCATTATGTGTGTCCATACTCCTTTAAGCATTTTTTTTACGGACATACACTGTCGGCCATAATCTCCTAAAGTTTAAAAAAACTATATGTTGTTATGGATAACTTTGATTTTGTTTTCTTTTCAGATACGGAAAAGGTTTTGGAATTGTTGGCAAGATTTTGGGTGAAGATTCTCCTCTTAACGTACCAAATGGATTCGCTGGAATATTTTTCTACGCCCTCGTCGGTTTATTAAGTATGTGTATACATATTTGATTAAATAAGCACTTAAAGTTCTTTGTACAATGTTTGAATTTGTTTTTTTTTGTTAGGTTCCTACATCTTTTATGGTGCACATTGCCGTTGTCATTCTTTTTTCATCAGATGGGGAGTTTTTACAGACCCCTCTTTTTCCATTTTACTCTTCTCTATTGTTTCATTTTCTTCATAAAAATTCAGTCACTATCCCATCAAACCTCTCCCGTTTCAGACAAGTGTTCAATTTCTTTCGCACTTGTTCACTAACTATAATCTTAAAGTTTTCCTTTTTATAAACCCTTTAGTTTTCACTCATTAATTTCTGGGAGTATTCCTATTTGTAGCTGAATAAAATCAATTCTGATTTTGGCATATTTTATATAAGCGAGGAAAGAAATTCTTTTGATACATCTGATATAATAGTCCTGGCGAGAGATTGTATGTAACATCATCGTTATAGTATTTTTTGTCTTTTTTATTTTTAAACAAGGCGGGTGAAAAGGAAGGGGACGAACGTCAATGAAATCCGTGCGAAGCTCTCGCAGGTACTACTTTGATAACTGTTTGAACAGACTTATTAGTCCATACACCATATAACAAATCAACTCAGATATATACTGTGCGTAGCTCGATTTTGAGAATTTTATTTATCATAATCTTGTTCTGAAACCTTGAATTCTTTGTTGCAAGAACATTTACGTGTAAACCACGATCCCAACCCATATTAAAATTATGGTCATAAAACGCAAAATATAACATTAAATGGCGGAAGATCGACTCTTGGCCGCCGAGAATTGGGAACTTTGTTTTTACACGTATCCGGATGAAGTAAAGATATTTCTTCTGAAATAAAGAATAAGCTAGGATTGAGTACCATTTTACCTACATTTAGATTCTGCAAATTCTTGATTTGAAACTTGGGTGCCGCTCGATCACATGCGTATTGTATATGTCAGCCGCGACGTGGGCTTGACTTTCAAATCACATATTCGGGCGTCTGCCGCGAGTACAAAGTTAAAATTATGTTTGTGACATACTTTTATTTAATCACTGCAAGAACCATATCTATTTAACCGGTATTTTAATGGAAAATGCTCCGAGGAACAGCGTCATTGAAGCCTTCAGCATCAGCCAAATGCACCCCACTTTCACATGGTTGACATTTTTCACATGAAAACAGGTAGTTTCTGCGATTCATTCTTGAGATTGAGTTTCCCTGTTTTTCCTACCATCTACAACGTGTTCACTTCTTCCTTTCCTCAAAAAGAACCTCCACACAGCATCCCCAAAAATGAAATAAGCCCTGAGGGAAATTATTTTCCTTAAGGCTTTCTGTGTGTAGTTTATGTTAAAAATTTTATATATTTATATTTGTTTTTATCCAACTGAGAGTATTCTTTTAGCGCTATTAGATATATATTTTGTTTTATTTTATTTCAGGTTTAACACAAGTAGGCTGGCTCTCCAGAGTTCAGCTCGGACTCTCACTGCTCTCCGTCCTGACCTCCTTCTACCTCGCCTACATCTTGTACTTCATCCTTTATGACTTCTGTGTCGTGTGCGTCACTACTTACGTCTTAAATTTCATCAATCTCTTTTGCTCGTACCAGAAAGCAAATTTATTAAAGAAGAACAATGTCCACCAAAAACGTTCCTAGATATTCTATGAAACAATTGTTTTGACTCCTGAACGTATTTGTAGATTGTTCTGTGTTGATGACTTGATGCTACTATATTATTCAATGTCATGATTTAATTTAATTAAAATTTTCATTCCTTGTTATATACATTCCTGAATGTCAAATATTTACTTTATTTTCTAAGAGTATTAAATAATAGAGTACCTAACAATAAATATGATAACTTATTTTTGGATAATTTCATTGAATATAACATGAATTTTTATGAAGTTGATGAATTTATTAATTACAAATTTAGTGGCTAGATTAAAATGCCTATATTTTATATGCCTACTTGCTCTCTATATTGAATAAAACAATAGTTACATATTTTATTAATGCAAGCAATTTTTAGTTTTATTTAATTCATGTTTTCACCTATCGACAAAACGTTTTCTTCAACGATATTGAAAATCTTGAAGGATTTTATATTTATGAGACACTCAAATATAATATAAACATAACAATCCAATCACGGAAATTTTAAATGTTTCAAAGGACCAAATTAATTGTTTAGGAGAATGAAAAGAAAGTTTTTTTTTTTTTTTTAAAATCATACCTCCTGTTTTTGTTGACATATATTTATGAATTTTTATTATAATATAACATTTAATAGATCTTTAAGAATGCTTAATTTAACCTTTTTTGTAGATATCTTGACAGTATTTAATTTATCTTTAATTTTTCATTAAAAAATCCTTCTCAAACCCACATTGTAAGTGACGCATTTATTTTCCTAGAAATATTTCGACGACGCAGATCGAAAGAGAAAAACACAAATAAAATGATATTTTAACAAATTTTTGGATTTATTGTCCTTTACAGCATTTCAAATTTCCACTATCGATATAATGATTTTATGGAGCAAAGTAGTGTTGAGGCATTTGTGTTGATGAATGGCATTGAAATACTGCACAAGAGTCCCAACTGCTCCCTGCTAACCGGAGCCAGTGAGACCAAGGCAACACCAATTTGGATATGTTGAGAAGCAGAAGGGTATTGGGATGGGATGGGATGGAGAAGAGTCTAGTAAAGTTTTAATTTCGAATAGTTGGCTTTCACCACGGCAACACTGAAAGCTTCTACCAAACATATATGTTATTTAATATTAATTAAATGTGAAAACAGTGTACAACATTTCAAATTTCCGCTATCAATATCTCTCCAAAAATAAACCCATATTATATTCTTATCACTTATTACTGATTGGCATGATCGATCACAAATAAAGCATACTGATCTATTATTTTTATTTGCATAATTATTATTTACAACCATCGACGTATGTATTTATAATGCAAGTGTTAAGCGTTTGCTACAAATTTTTAAGACATGAGCAAGTAAATAATTGTAAAAAATCATTAATAAAGGCAGGAAGCAGGAACAATATATTATTTTGTTCTAATTAAATAACCGAACAACATTCTCAGATACATTTCAACAAATTATTAGCTCTATTCTCAGTTATTGTACGTACAACAGTTAGATATTTATTAAACTTTAAACAAATATACCTACATAATTATTTTTAACAATAATATATGAATTAAACTTTGAGGTAATTTCATAACAACTATATACATTACCTATATATATATATTATTAGTGATGGCCTATTTCTACACGGAGACATCTAAAAAATCACAGATTCCTAGAAATGGAGTTTGAAATGTTTTAACTAATATTTTATTATAATGCAAATGGCTAAATATTTATATTGAGGGATCAGTAGGATTTATCGGTCCAGTTAGGAGTTCTAACGAGCCGAACCCTCTGATATGAAAATATCTGGAGTCGGTGAATTATTTTCCCGTTTGGTCTCTGGTAGGTTGACATGTTGTTCTTGTATTGTATTGTATTTATTATACTTTTATAGGTAGTGCACTTACATAACGTGGATTGACTAAATTATCATTTGTGGAAAAGTGTGTGGAAGGGTTTAGTTTTTCCTTTGGGGAAGATTTAACCCGAACATAAAGTCATAAAAAGGAATTATGTTTTTCATGACTTACTTGTGATTCTTTAATATTTTAATAAAAATATTAAACAAGCACTATTTCAACTAATTTCCATAAATATTTGTGTACGTTAAGTGCTTTCCCTGCCAACGTAGACAATATTTGAGTTGTTTCTCTATTGAAACAGGAGCAGATAACGAAATTGTACCAATTAAATTGTCAATGTTGACATGTTTCCATAAATTTAGTATTTTATTTTTTTATATCTAATACATATATAGTAGCCTTCTTTTGAAGTTATTGGACCACTTTTCATACTATCGTTAATATTTTAAAAATATGGTTCTTTGTTTTATAATACAGTGTTGATGGCTTTTTCAATCCCTATCATTATTTTTTGGGCAATTCCTCTTGGGCTTGGGAAGGGGGGAGATGACAACATCTTTTGGAACATTCTCCCACTGACCAGGGAACCTGGCGCCATCCGATTGGTTGCATGACATGCTGAGGGTGGATTCTTGGTAGAGCATGTTCAGGACCTCCACCCTGGCCGGAGTCCAATCCTCCAGGGCACTGTACTTCTCACGGAGAGTGTCACTCTCTTGCATTTGCACATTTTCCCATCTGAAATTAATTGTTATGAAATAAAACTATTTTAGTTGCACATGGCATACTTATTGCATACCATTTTGTATATTCTGAGGGGTAATTGGAACAGGAAGGGCAATAAGTTGTAACATTATGATAATGTATCATAACCACTCGATTTTTAAGTTTTTCCTCCGATTGCTCGTGATTTTTTCGTGGAAAAATTGAAAAAAAATTTAACGCATCTAGGAAAAATTTGCCTAAAACTGGCAGCAAAGCAATCCGAGGTATTTTAAATAGTGCCATATTATGGCAAAAAGCGCTCCATTGGATAATCAGATGAATTGAAAAACAAAAATTATGCAAGTACCTGCTCTTGGTCAGTGAGACATCGGAATTACCAATTGGGGTACTTTGCGATGCTGTAGGTAGTGGGGAGGGGAAGTAAATGGGGAATAGGAAAGAAGAAGGTGGGGAAAATGGAAGGGTTGCGGGATGATTGGAAGCGGAATGGGGGAAGGCGGGGAAAGTGGACGAATGGGAAAGGACATGCAGGGAGAAAAAATTTCTTTATTTAAGTGGCGTTGCAACACCACTTAAATGCCGAGAACTCGCTAGTAATATATAAATTTAAAACAAAAGTACAAAATGCCCCAGGGGGCATCCATTAATTACGTGAGCACAAATGGGGGGGGGGGGGGGGGGGGGGGGGTCCAGCAAAATCTCACGTCACTTGAAAAAAATATACGAATTTATCTCACCGAGGGGGAGGGGGGGTCTAGATTGAAAGAAAAACTGCTCACGTAATTAAAGGATGCCCCCCTACGTTTGTGTGTTAATATGGGTAACCAAAAATATTATATAACAAGTATAATTCGAAATAATCTGGATGCTGGTCTTTCACCAGGGCGATACTGAAAGGATTTCTCATTCTGAAATATGCTGCAATTTTACTACATATATTATTTTGATATTTTTATCGAACAAATTTCGAAATTTCCTATGCTTATTCCTATTATAATTATAATTTTTTTAATGTGAGTACCGCACAAGAGTCCCAATTGCTCCCAACCACTAGTGAGACTACGGCATCCCTAATTGGGGTATGTTGTGATGCTAAAAGAAAGAGGGGAGAGGAAGCAGATGGGAAAGAAGAAGGTGGGGATGTACCTAGCTATTCAGATCTAGTCACAAAATACGGCTAAAGCCATTTCAAGCAACGTTTCAATTCTGAATGGTGGTTGAATACATCAGGGCGGTACTGAGAGTATCTCTCCAGACTATTCCCGAACATTCCACAACATTCCAGAATGTTTAGGGATGTTCTGGAATGTTATGGAATAGTCTCGAATACTCTCGAATGTTCTGAACTGTTCTAGAAATTTCTAAAAGGTGAAACTTCTAGCCCTTATATCTTCAAAAACACGGCTTTCAGGTAAAAATGGGAACCTTCTTTATGGATGGGGGATAGACGGTTACCACACCAAATTGTAACTCCCTTGACCGTACTGGGGCTCGTTTCTGAGTTTTAGCGGGATGCACACTTTCGTACACTTTCTTTTATAATATAGAATTGATTATTAGCCTGAGGTGCTAATACCTGCCTTCGCTCAGTATTCGGGGGAGTAAGAGGTACAGTGAAAGCGACAGTTTGGTAAAATACCTATTGTCCAAATTTCTCGGCGACCGGGTTTCCTTTTAAAATAAGTTTAAATAGTTAAACAACATAAAGAAAGTAACAAGAATAAAAAGTAAAAAATGAATGTTAAAAAGTGTAATGTAAAATAAAAGTAAAAGCTTTCCAACTACACCGCGAGATGTCAGCAGGGAAGTACTTCTACACTTGACCTACAGAGGTGCCGATGTCGCCTCTGTCTTGTCGAACTCGTCGATCTGCACCTTCGTGGCCAACAGATCTAATCTTGCTCTCTCCCAGTTAGGTCGGCTAACTAGCAGCCTTCTAATCGTAAATACGTAAGCATAAATAAACCAGATTGTTATTAAGAATCTACTGATCATTGTTTTAACCTACACAAGTTAAGTGTTTGGAGCATCTAAGAAGTACTGAACACAACAATACTAATAATAGATTTCTTACTCGCTCATGTAATGGAAGTAATTATCCAGACGCTGGGTGGCCACTGAGCTTTTGCAGAGTTCCAAGTAGCTGGCGGGGTAATAGTGGATGTAGTTGAGGCACATCTCGTCAGTGATGGCGATTCCTCCAAATGTCATATTATTACGAGTAACCGTCTTGAAATCACACGTCGTCACGAGAGTATCGCCCTGAAAATAAAGTGGACATTAACCAGGGGTTACTTTTTGAAGCAATTGGAAAGCACGTAAGTTAAATTTTTTTTTACGAGAACAGATAACTCCAGCATGTTACTAACTGCATTACATACATTTTAGATATATTTACACGGTGTCACGATGGACACGGTGGTGAGGAAGACCTTTTGACCTCTCCAGCAGGACTCTTTCGGAATATCGCCTTGCACTGCAGTGAGGTATATGGTTTCGCTCGTCCCTCAGTCACACTGACCCCCATATTTCTATCCACTCCTCGTAACTTTTTCCTTCCCAGAACTTCATCTCCTTCCTTTCCTCAGAAGACCCTCCTCACAGCATCCTGAGGAAAATTATTCTCCTTGGGTCCTCCTGTCTGGAGGTAATATAAAAAAAGTCAAGCAAACTTCATAACCGAGCCCACAGCCGTTGCGTCCAGTCATTTCTTCATCATTCTTGCCGACCCCGACTGTCACAAACTAACAACTAAAACTGGACCGACCGACCTCCTTCGAGACGCTGAGGTCTTCTCTTCTCTTTTGAGACCCCTTATAAAGGGTGATCTTCATCAACATTCAGCTTCAATTCTTTATTCGGTTGGCTTCCTCTGGGCTTCCTTCCTTGGTTATGATACCGATTTCGACATTCAGTTGTGAAACACGACAGATTAAAAGGAAAACCCATTCAATTTTAATACAAGTATTTACCTCCCATTGATACCCCTTCCCCCATATGTTGTGTATGTATATATACCACATTTAAGGAAAATGTATCAGTCTGAAGAAAATGAATCAGTCTGAAGTGCAAAGTCTGGTCGCAAATAAAAAAAGTGGAAAACAGTTTAAAATGGTTTGAATATAATTATAATGGAAATCCACCGCAAATAATTATTATTATCAGCATCAAAAATATAAAACTTACTAATTATTGATCTACGATAATAAAATAATTAAAAGGTTACACCTACCGCAATCTAGGATCTGTTATGGAAAGCTTAGTGTACCTACATGCTTTTGTTTTGCAATATTATATTCCTTCTGTTTAAATCTAACTACCGTGTTTCATTAGTACCTAGATTGTACTCGAACATATACCTTCCCCACCTTCCTCTTCCCTATCTCCTTCCCCTCCCCACTACCTTCAGCCTCACAACATACCCCAATTGGGGATGCCATAGTCCCACTGGCTCCAGACGGGAGCAGTTGGGACTCTTGTGCGTTATTCATGTAAATAATGTTTAAAAAATGTTTCTTACTGGCAGAACTGTAATGGGTTCCTTCAGTATCCTTATCTCCTGGAAATGTGTGCTGTAGTGGTTATCCTCGTTGAAGATAGGCAATTCCACTCCGTTCCTGTAGTGACGGGTCTCAACTCTGGTTCCAGTCAAATGCGTGTGCAGTTGGGATCCAAACACACGAATTCCGCCGGGGGGTAAACCCTGTAATAATGAAATAATCAACATGATTTGAAGGCTGTAAACAGCGGTGTCAACAGTTGTCGTAACATGAGCAGTGGTATAGTGATTTATTTTTGGGGTATTATGGCTTGTTGCGCAACCTCTTTCTCTAGTCAAAATTTCGGACAACATTACAGCGTCCATCAAAAGTAAATTACTATATTACTTTTGTCCGTGAAAATCTCAAATCATGTACGAGCAGTGGTGTTTCCTAAAGGAGGCGGCCGGGACTCTCCAATACGGGTCTATTGTTATTTTATGTTACCAACACTATTTGTACAATCCGATGTGCAGTATCCAGATATCCGGAACTTCTCCTGGCCTGGAGGTATGGCCATCTTGTCTGTGTATTCCAATCCTAGCTCCATTATGGAAGCATCATATTTCCTTAGTTCCGGAGTTAAGTGAATCAGAATTCCAGAACTGTCCACCCAATCTGGAACAAAAATTAAAAAAGGAATAAATGATTACTTCAAATTTAATTTAAAAAAAAAAAATTAAAAATATTAAATAAAAAAAAATAAAAAATTAAAATCCACAGTTCCGAACTCCTGCAACTTGCAGAGAGAGGTATGAGTACAGAAGGTAGGTAACTACCATCGAAACAGCGCGCTGCGGCGATTTAGCACTGAGCGAAACATACTACGGTGTTATTAGACAAGGTTATTATCGCAATTTTGCAAACCTATGATCACCTTACTTTTAATTTTTGTTGTATGTATTTTTATATTATGTATGTATTCTTTCTTATCGTAACTTATTGATAGTATATATCTCACTGAACTTAAATTTTTTATTACTCATATTTTTATTTCATTTAAATGTAATTCATTTGTTCTATTTTTTTTCTCATGGTAAATATGAACTGCCTTCATTATTATTTATATAAAAGCCCTCTGGGCGTAAAATAAAAAAATAAAATAAATAAATAAACAACCAAATAAATTAATGTTCTCCAAAACGAGCCTGAAAATTTCATTTGTCATATATTGGGTTTATAAATGTGTAAATTCTACTACTTAAGAAATTATAAAATTTGTAGTACTTTATTAATGCCATAAATACACTGGGAATTTATATCATATATGTAAATCCTACTTATACAATTGTAAATGTTCTCTATAATGACTTGGAAAGAATCTCCTACTTGTGATATCACTAAAGAAACCACTCATCCACTCTGAATGCAAGTATTAATGTTCTTCAAAATGACCTTGAAAAAAAAACACATCTTTGCGATTCTTTCAAAGGCATATAGAAACCATCGCTTCGTTCAGAAAACAAATTTTAATGTTCTTAATAGTTATCTCGACAGAGGCTCATTCCTGTGATATCTTGAAAGAAACCATTCCCTTGTTAAAAATATTATGAACTAAATATACAATTTGGCTGTCCTAAAACGGGTATCCTTCCCAGTTGGACAGACAAAGTATCATTTTGTAATGTATTTAATATTGTATATGTATACAAATAAATAAATAAATAAACTTCAAATCATAAATTAGACTATTTATTTATTTCTATATATTACAGTTTTTACCTTATATTTAATATTTTAACATAATATATTTTGAAAACATTTTTACATATTAATATTAAATTTTATTATTTTGGGTGTAAGGTAGGTTTGAGAAGGTAAAACTGTTGGTTTATAATGTTGTATGTTTCGTGAACACCTCACTAGGAGAACCTGTGCTGAGGTGTTTACGTGTTTATGATTCAGTGTGACAAGTACAGGTATTTATGTGTTGTAGTAGAAAGTTGGTTTTTTTTTTTTTAATGGATTATTTAGAAGAAAGAAATATAAATAAAGTATATACGTATAAATATATATGTATATATGAATAGTTGGTAAATTCTTGAAAGATATGTTTATTTATTTTACTTTTTTTTATAGTTTTGTTATGTTTGGTTAGGGATTAGGAAATTTTGTATAAAGTGAATATCTTGATTTTTGATCCAGGCTGTGATATTTTTTTTGTGAATGTTTGTGTATGTATGTGTAGTTAGTAGTTGTTTTAGAGTAATGGGCATATAATTAAAAAGTTTGGTTGCTTAATACTGAAAATGTCTTTGTCCGTGTGTGGTGTGTGTTATCGGTATGTTCAAGGTTACATTTGTTAAGGACCTTGTTTTTTTTTTGTTGTTTTCGGTTGCATTGGAATATGGAGTTTGTTTTGGAGGAGGTGTAGCAGAGCAGATTTGGCATAAAGTTGTTTTATTGACATGACTTCTAACGTTTTGTAAATTTCGCTTGAATCTGTGTAGAATGGCACTTGCAGGATTAGTTTAATTATCGCTTTTTGTATCTTTTGAATTGGGTCCATTGCTATATTTGTAGCACTTCCCCGAGCCAGTATTCCATATGTGGCAATGGATTGACAAAGTGCGAAGTATATGGATCTGAGTATTGTTATTGGGAAAATGTTTTTAATGGATTTTATTAGGTGCATGACTCGTTTTAGTTTATTCGTGATGAAGTTTATGTGGTCAGTCCAGCGTAAGTGTGTATCAATAATAACCTCTAGGTACTTTGTTTGTTTGACCCTTTCAATATGCTCGCATTGACAATTGGATACAGTTTGTTCACAGTCATGCAGAAACAGGTCTATGTTTGATGGAGGTTGACCTCTTTGTGTAATACTATGTGTGATGTATTTTGTTTTGATTGTATTAATGGTAAGAGTATTACTGTTTAGCCATTTTTTAACAAATTGACAAACTTTTTTCTGCTATTATGAATACCTCTTTCCATGTGGCAGCTTGACAGAGAAGAACTGTATCGTTAGCGAAGGTCACGATTTTACCTTTAATATCAATGTTACACAACTCGTTTATGTAGATGAGGAATAATAAAGGGCCAAGTACACTCCCCTGTGGGACTCCGTACGTAATTAGAAGTGGTTCACTTATCTTGTTGTCAATTTTAACTTGTTGAGTTCGGTCAGACATGAAGCTTTTAATTACCTAAGTCGAATTCTACTCCATTGATACCAATGTTTTTTAACTTCTTGAAAAGTTTTTCGTGTGAGATTGTGTCGAAGGCTTTACATAGGTCTAAATAAATTGAAATAACTTTTTTCTTAGCGTCAAGATTATGTATTATGAAGTCTGTAACAGTAGCTATTGCATGTTCTGTGCTCCTGTTTTTCCTGAAACTTTTTCAACGACAGTATTTGTTTTGTTTCCAGATAGTGTTGAAGCTGTTTTTTAATAGTTTTTTCCAGAATTTTTGAAAAGGTATTTAGTAACGTAATGGGTCTGTAGTTGTTAACATTATTTTTTGTCCTGATTTGAAAATTGGAATAATAAGGCCTTTTTTTAAGTAAGCTTGCGAAAATTCCTTCTTTTAAACTACGATTAATTTAATATGTGAGCGGTTCAAGTAGTTGTTGACTCAAAGTTATGATAGTTTTAGAATCTATACCATCAGGTCCCGTAGTATTGTTATTCTTTAGTGATTGAATTATTTTATTGGTAGGTATCTAGTGTAATTTTTCGTAATTTGAAGTGTCTGTTAAAATTTTCATTGTTGATGATAGATGTATTGTTTTGGGGTTCCTGAATATCTCGTAGAGGCTGTGTAATTAAGATATTTTCAGCTAGGCAAGCAATTTCAGCTAGGCTAGCATGCAAACATCATTTGCCCTGTTAACGGGTTAACAGGGCCAAAACGAGGGGATGGCCGCCGCAGCACCAACCCGGGTGAGAGGGCGCAAAAAACGACAGAAAAAATATTAGATAATTATGTGTAAATAAATAAATAAATAAATAATAAATCTTGTCTAATTTTCAAATCGCTATTTGTGAGAAAAAATACGTAAATGCACATCACAATGCTAGAAAATCACCAATTATGGTTAAATTACGTAAACACACATATTTTACTAGTTTGAATGAAACTTTGTGAAACGAAAGTTTAAATTATAATTTTTATTTTATTTTTATTTAATCAATCAACAATTCAACTACCATACTGGGCACTATGCTAACGCCCATATTACGGTAGTCATTCGTGATTTAAATTATAATGTAAGAACTAGAGAAATACTATATTGTAGAAACAAATAATCAAACACAAGAAAGAAGAAAAAAAATTAAGGATAAATAAAACTAAATACAATTATAAAAATTAAAAGTACACTGAGTAATAAAAATATTTTAAAGAAGATGAAAATAAAAATTAAAAATGTTAATAATATTGGAATTCAAGTAAAATTATATCAATTTAATTGAAGGTGGTATTTATTTTCTACTTTTGTGGAGTTCACAATGTGGACTGTAACCCTGTTGTCTTTTTTTGTTGCCAGTTTTGTTTGTTCTGTAAATGTTCACTCAAATAAACAAAATGCATTAAAAATTTTACCACCATTCTCAAACTCGTTAAAAAAGTAGTTACTTTACGTGGGGGCACTTTTCAAATTAAGTTCATTCACTAGAAAACTAAAGAAGTCCTTACGGTTTCGCCTCAAACAGTTCCACTGTTGTCTCCATCACCTAAAGATGTATGAATAATATGATTCGTGACATGTTGGTAGCAAAGGCAAATAATTTTTTTTTTCTTACTTGCTCTTTTTTCGGGGTTGTTGTAATGCACCTCAAGCATGATGTATTTATTGGTGTTGGGCCCGCCGATGGGAAGACCAGCTTCTTCAGGATACGTAAAGGGCCTTGCACCCATGGCCCATGCTGAGTTAACTTTGGTGCAAACCTAAATAAATACAAATCATTACATTTTTGCGTTTTCACGATGGTAGTATTAGGATGTAATATTGTTATTAGGCTGCCTTTACATACGTAAGTTTTTTCAATAAATTGCTTACAAAAGTGACTTTTGGCCAAACCACCAATGTAAACGACACCAAAAGTCACCGTAATTAACAACAGGTTACAGAAGTTGTTCTTACGTAATTTTTTGAAAGGTCTAATCTCGTACAAGCGAGCGTACGGCTTTCTCACATCTTATCAAATCAATTTTATAAGTTGAGACGATTAACATAAGAGATAGCATCAAATGCACCGATGCGAGATGTAAAAATATAAGATAGGTGTTTTCGTAGGATTTTTTCCTACAAAAACTAGAATTTTTATTTTCTGAAATAAAGTCTGATTAGGTTAAGTCGATAATTACCTACCTTAATATCACACGAAAACAATATAAATATAACACTATAACTGTATAATATAACAGATACAACTCATATAAGCACATCCCACGAAAACTAATGTAAACGGAAAGAAACTTTTCTGATTCCAAAAACCGATGAGGTATGATTTATTTTCAAATGGAAAAAACTTTCTGAAAATGAGCATCTTTATATTAAATTATAGGTCCAATCATTTCTAATCTCAATGTTTCTGTTTATAAAAATTACGTATTTGAATTCGAAGTCGGTTTCTATCAGGTAGCTGTCATTAGGATAAAATTAAAGAACTTCATTAATTTACCCCTTCAACGGTACAAGCACGTGGAGAACAATTATTTCTCTCAAGATAACTTCTATTCCAACACTTTATTTAGTTCCTTTCATCTTTATTGATAAAGTCGCGTAAATTTGACAGCAGCAAATCGTCGTTGACAGGAAATCGTCTCACGCGTCTCACGGAATTTTTTTTTTCATGTGTAGCGGTCACCGTGAGAATAGTGAGTACGTAAGTAAAACTCCTGAACAACTTCCGTGAGCATTAATTAGCATAAGTTGGATGCATTTTAATAATATAATTATAATTTCTAAAATTTCGCTTCACTTCTATTAATGTTAAAGATGAGAAACAATAATATACAATTATTTGGCATATTATTGTTTCTATTTCAATTATTATTCTATTACAATTATGTTATATGATTGATGTAAAAACCCTAAGGGAGTAAATAAATATTATGTAAACGCTCCTGTGAGTAGCTTATTAAAACCAAACTTCACGCTGGTTTTACAGTAAATTTTACTTAGGAGTGTAAAGCCAGCTTTAGGAAGAATTTTTTATTATATATTTTAATATGTTATGTGTTTTGCCTAATCGCAGGCGCCATTGGGTTTCATTTCTTGAGGACATTCGATACAAAAATAGTAATTCGCTGTACATTTGCGATAAATTGTTGTTGACACATTGTTAGTGTCAGTCAACCATAGTCAGGGCCGTAGTTAGGCCTAGGCAATCTAGGCAGCTGTCTAAGACGGCAAATTTACACATTAGTTAACAGTTAAATTTATGGTTTACCATGGTGTTTGCTGGACGATCTGGAGAGGAGCAAGACCCCTGGTAGGCTGATATCACATGATCAACAGGGGCGTTGCAGTGGAAAACTTCCATGTGATGGACCAAACCTTCATTTCCCGGCGTGATTTGGGATTCAAACTATCGAAAACAAACATAAGACAAATAAATAAAAAATTTCAATTTATAAATAATTTGAAACCACTTTAACTGGTTCTAATAGGGCGTAATTTACAAACGGAACAAGTTTAGTAATGAGTCGTTTAAAAATATTATTATAATATTTAAATTCATATTTACGCTCTTTCTAATTTGTATAAATGAAAACCATTAAAATTACAATGTAGTAACTAAATCTTAGAAATTAGAAAGAGCGAAAATATGTAAAATATTATAAATAATCAAAAAATACTTTTAAATCACCCATTATTAAACTTGTTCCCTTTGTAAATGGTGTCCTTTTAGCTCCCCCCTCCCCTTGCTCTCTCCCACCTATCTATTGACCTATAAGTCTATGTCTATTGTTGTAATTAGTTTTAAAACAACCCTAATTAAGTTAGCAATGTGGTAAAAATCTATTATTTTTTAACTGTTTTCTGTTCATTGGCTATCTACTATTGAGAACAGGAACGATGATTTTTTTCAATGTATGTTTATATAAAGATGATTGTTTGTGGTGACCCGCAAGCAGTCTGTCACAGGGCCGTTAGCGTTCGTTTGATTTTTATACAAATCTACAGTTTTATTCCGAGATTGAAGAAAATTTGCAAACTTAACCTTCAAAACAAGAGGAAGGTCACTGTGTGTTGTAAAACTCTGTGTAAAGCCCGGGCAACGCCTGGGACTTAGGCTACAAAGGAGAGCAGTAAAAGTTGGTTATAATCACATGGACAACCGCACCCAAGTAGACGCTCTGTATACTGATTTTTCCAAAGCTTTTGATAAAATCAATCAAAAATTATTAATAAAGAAACTTTGGTCTTTTGGCATACGTGGTAACTTGTTTCGCTGGGTAACTTCCTACATACTCAAAAGATTACAAGCGGTAGCATTAAAGGGTTTTAAATCTGATTTCAAAGAAATTTCTTCAGGCATCCAGCAAGGGTCTCATCTCGGTCCATTATTTTTTTATTTTATATATTAATGACATAGTGAATGTCGTAAAATACTCCAAATTAGAATTATTTGCCGATGACGCCAAACTGTACAAACCCATAAATGACCTAAATGATTGTATACAATTACAAGACGATTTGAACAGCGTAGCTATGTATTGTGAGAATAACCAGTTATTTTTAAACAGTTTAAAGTGTCATCACATCATATTCACAAGAAATGACAAAAAAATTGTACATCAATATCTGTTAAATGAAAACAAAATTGAAACCTGCTCCAATATTCGTGATTTAGGTGTGATTCTCGATAGTAAGTTACAATATCAATGCCATATCAATCAAATAACAAATAAAGCTTCTAAAATGCTTGGTTTCATAGTAAGAAATACAAAAGAATTCACAAACACTGTAATTATCAAACAACTATACTTTGCGTATGTACGAAGCCATTTAGAGTTTGCGTCAACTGTGTGGTCTCCATTTTATGCAGTACATATAAACAAAATTGAATCGATTCAGAAAAAATTCATAAAATACCTTTCTTACAAATCGTACAATCGATTTAATAATTATCTTGATGCAATAAATTTCTTCAAAATTGATGCATTGAGTGTACGCAGACAATTCTCAGATGCGATGTTGCTATATAAAATCGTAAATAGTATAACCGACTGTCCTGAATTATTGAACAGAATAGATTTTAAAGTACCTACACGGCACACACGTTCGTGTAATATTTTTAAGGAAAAACACTGTAAAACCAATTCAAACCAAAATGCTTGCCTTATTAGAGTGTGTTCAACATATAATAACATTTTTTCTGATATAGATATCTTCAATTGTAACGAAAATAAATATAAAAATTCTATCAAAAGTGTATTAAAATGTATTAAATGACTACAAAATTCATAAATCTAATGATATATTATGTACTACCTTCCACCTGTTATACCTATGTAATATCTTTTAATGTACTATCTTTTAATTTTCTAAAATTACTGTTTAATTTCTAGACATACAATGTAATAGTATAATGAGGAAATCTATAATTGGTTTCTCAGTTAGGTTAATTATACATGTATAAATTAATCATTATTGTAAACTGTTGATTTCCCTAAAATAAAATAAATAAATAAATAATTTAAATATCTCCGCTATTGTAATTGAAAAAATAATTATATGCCTATATTTACCCTTATAATATGGTGGGGTGTTTTCTGTAACCAGTCGGGCATCTCTTGCACGTAGCACCAATAGGTGGTGTCCCCGGCAGGCACGTGCACATCGCTGACCGTCACGGGGTAGGCGCGCGTCGACGGGGGCAGGTCTGCGGGGACATGGGGGTTCTTCAGCAGCTGCACGCGCACCATGCCCTGACTTCCATCGCTATCAACTGTCAGAGAAGGGTTCGACCCCTCCCCGATCTTCCAGACTATGTGGGTGGTGCCAGCCTAAGAAGCAATAGAAGACATTTTGTTTTGAAGAGTTTTATTTTACATGTACATTTGTTACTTAATTTTTATTTATCCGCTACCGGTTTTGACACATCCGTGTCATTCACTGGCAATCTTAAAACTAACTTAAAAATTACACGCCTTAGAATCCTTAGAAATAAACAAACAAAAAAAATTGTTAAGAAAATAATAGCACCCTGTAAGTTACCATTATTGACAATTGACCTGTCAGTGGTTGAGTGGGCATAGCGCTTGGGTCCCATCCGGGCATCGCATGTTCGATTCCTCGGCTGGCTAAGTCCTCCATCACAACACAAGCAACATTGTCGGCTTTCTGTGGTGGTAGTAGAAGTTTTTCAAACATTGTTGGGTTATTCGTAACCCGGGAATGTTTGTCTTTCTTAAAAAAAAAAATGTTTCCGTATTATGTTGACTCCTCCCACCGTTCTCCCCCCACCAAAATCACCACTCCCACGACCCTCACCTAGTAAAATCTAATAATGTCTATAGGTAGGTACTTGTATAATTTTAAGGTTAATTTTAAGATTGCTTGTGAATGAAACGAACTCTGTCGAAACCGGTAGCAGATAAATGTCTCGCCTGACTCGACACAGGTATGTATATCTTAATGAGACTGGCATCGGAAAATCACATGTTATAAAATTTTTGGAGAGATAAAAAAAAACTAAAATAAATAATTAATGTACATATGAAATTAATAAGAGTGTTAAAAACGAAAAGCAATATTTGTAACCACGGAATAAAACTTCAGGGGGTAAATTCGAAAATTCGAAAAAATTATAATTTATTCTTACGTCTATGACGTAGTCTTTATCATCACACGTGTCAAATTTTCTTTTGAAGGTCAATGCACGTTCCTTGACATGGAAGGTTGGGAGCAAGCAATCATTATGGTGATCCCTGTGTAATTTTCCATCCTCATCAGTGTTACTGTCCTGAAAGCACAGTGAAATATGACATTTAGAAATAAAATTTAAGGTTGAACAACTTTCCAGGCTTGTATGCTGAATATGCATAGATACAGAGGGTCCATATAAGGGGGTTCAAATCCCTAAAGTATCTACGGGACCTGCATACCTATACCTAGTTGTACAGTGATAAATCTATCTTCTTCTTTTGTATATTTTATTTAGCCACAACATTTTAACATCTTATATCTAGTATCTGTTCTAATATGCTATAACAATACTCTATTACCTATGTACTACATTTTGAACATCACAACATTGCGACATAACCCACAAAAAAACTGCAAGATTTTTTGCTTGAAGAAGGAAAAAAGGTCTTTTTGTGAGATAAAAAACCGAATACACTGTATTGTACGTGAACTACTCCATTTTGTAAGTCAGTTACCTGTAGGTAGGCCTTTCCGTCCCAAGTGAAGAACATAACACAGTAGTCAGCAGAGGTGAATTCCCCATAGTCGGACCAGCCCAGCGCGAACCAGTCGAAGGTAGGCAGGTCCTCGGCGAAGGTCACCACGAAGGTGACGAGTTCGTCCCTGTAGTCCACTCCCCAGCGTAGGCCAATCTTGCTATCCACGTCCAGGGGAACTGAATAGGGGAAGTCCACTCCCACTGAATGAGGGAGAATTCATAATAATACAAATATCAAAGTAGTGGTTCTGTGAACAATAGACCCCGTGTTCAAAAACGTATGTCTTTAATTTTCTCATTTGATAAAACACAATTTTCTCTGAAATCATAAGATTTGTATGTATCTACACAGGTACCATAATCCTTGTAAATTCACCTAGTACCTAGTACTTAAGGTAACGTACCACGACGTGTAAAATTCGAGATCAGGCCGTTAAATATACCACTCCTTACGTAGATTTTTTTTTATTTTTTATATGAATACCGCACAAGAGTCCCAACTGCTCCCGTCTGAAGCCAGTAAGATTATGGCATCCCCAATTGGGGTATGTTGTGAGGCTGAGGGTAGCGGGGAGGGGAAGGAGATAGGGAAGAGGAAGGTGGGGAAGTACCTGGCTATTCAGATCTGGTCACCAAACACGGCTAATGCCATTTCAATCAACGTTTCAATTCTGAATGGTGGTCTTACACCAGGGCGATACTGACAGTATCATCCACTCTGGAACGTGCCGCAAATACATTATATACCATTTTTTATTAATTAATTGTGAAACACCACAAATTAATCAAATAAAATGTATTTGCGCACGCCGTGTTCGAACCCACGAACTTCGGATTGTGAGTCGAGAGTCTTACCTCGGGACCACGGAGATATTTTATAGAAATGAGCAAAATAAACGGTTTTGCAATAAGATAATATTTTTTTGCATTAAGATAATTTTTGAAAAAATATGTAGTTAGAACTTTGTCCTAACTAAGGTGACGATATATAAAAATGTTTCAAAGACTCACGAGAAGAGGATCTTTTCTCTATAATATCAGGGGTCCCAAATGCGGCACCCGACCAAGTCATGGTTCTATGGACCGGGTTCATGTGCTGTTTCTCTTCCTCTAGCCCTAGCGCCTCCCCTGCTGAAAATTCTGCAATAAGCATAACATTCATTAAAATTATATAACATTGCGTAGTAATTGTAAATTTCTCGTTTATTAAGGAGGTATGACCTTCAACATTTTAACAGCCAAAACTAGTGACCATGCAAAGAATAACAAATTATAGTTGGTTTGATTTATGTTCCCGTTGAATCTGCGTGGTTCAATGACACCAAATTTTCTTTCAATTTAAGTAGCTTGGGATATGTACCAGTCGCGGTCCTTATGTTTTCAGTGAGCTAGAGTGCTAAGATTAAAAAATACCAAGTTGTTGGTATCTTTGTAGATGAAAATGTTTTTTAAAAAATTAAAATTGTTTGTATGAAGATCTTTCAGTTTAGGGATGCGCCGCATCCACAAGCTCATATAATCCTGAAAATCTTCATACAAAAAATTGAAATTTGAAAAATAAAATCATTTTCAGTTAAGGGGTCGTCCATTAATCACGCGATGTTTTTTTAGCAACTTTTTAACCCCCCCTCCCCCCTGGTGATATATGGTGACGTTTTAGACCACCCCCCCTACCAAAAATCACGTGTATTTTTTCAGTACAAAATATATTGAAAATTTCAGAATATTATCTTTAAATACAGGTATAATCTGGAATTTGGTTTAGAAATCGTGCGTTCAACGAAAAATAAATACATGTGATATCTCATTATACCCCCCCCCCACCCCTCCTTGTGATATTTCGTGATTTTACTTTTGATTTTTCACTAGTCTGCACTAGACACCATCATTATCATCAAATCATACATACTAATTTCGGTTGTCTTTGGGTGGTTGTTTATTGTTTTAAATCTGTTTTGCTTAAAAAAACTCAATTTTGCTTTGAATTTTTAAGGGCCAGTTGTTTCATAAAAATTCAAATGTAGCATTATCATCAAATGGCCGTTCAGCGACATTTTTTTAACATTTGAAAGGCCCCCGTTAAACGCCGAAACTATGTAGGTGCGTTTCAACTTTCCATCAAATTGTAATGCGTTTGACAGTAGGTGTCCTGTCCTGGCGATCACAATCTGTTCAAAAGCTGAAACGGACTCAGGACAGATTTATTTTATTTATTTTTTATTTTTTTATTTATTTATTAAATAACAAAAGACATTTTGTACAAAAATTTGAGTAGACCCACAAAGCTGTCATATGGCAGCTTGTCTGCAGATTCTAACAATTTAAACATTCTTAATATAATATCTAAGAAAATATTTGTAAATACATTTATAGTCTTAAGGAAACATTAGAATAGATCACATAGTAATATTAGATAATTTAACTTACATCTATAAATATACAAGATATTTCAATATACCTGCCTAATAACAAGATATGTAGGCAGCTATATTAAGATATTCAAAGATACATGGAGTTTTCGTTCATTAACCATAGTTTTATCATTTTAGGACATAGTCTCTCATTTTTTTCAAATTTTATGTTTTTATTGATTTTATTGAAAATCACTGGTATTAGATATTCAAGAGTACGGCTTCCATATTTATTTAATATTCGAGGAGTTTTTGGGCCCTTTCCTTCTCTTAATTGTTTCACAGAATTTTAACAATTCATCATGTTTTAAAGTTAACATACAAGTTCTGTGAAAGTCTTATCCAAGTTTTGTTACGATCCAAGAACTGGGAAACAACCGGACCATGGTGAAATAATAGCAGAATTTGAATAGAATTTTCACCGAACGTGGAGTAGCAATCCACAATGGAGTTCTGGTGGTACCTAACCCGATGTATGGCAGTGAGGCATGGAACTGGCAAAGGAAGGATGAAAGTAGACTGAATGCTGTTGAAATGAGATCCCTGAGGCGTATGCGTGGTAAAACCATGTATGATCGTGTGAGAAATGTGTATATCCGCAAATAATGCGAGGCTGATGTAAGCGTAATGAGCAAGATTAAGAAAGGGACCCTTAGATGGTTTGGGCATGTAGAACGAATGTAATGTAAGGTATGTAAGAATGGCATGTAAGCGTATGTACGAAGAATGTACGCCCAAATGTGAATGATAGAATAAGTTGGGGACGCCTGGGGAAGACATGGCACGACCAAGTGAATCAGATACTTGAGTCGGGCCATGTCAAGAGTTGAAATAATAGAATATTATGTATGAGACAATGTAACAAACAAATACTCGCAACAGGTAAAAAAAAACTCGGCTAACTTATCCTACATAAAGCCACTATTCATAGATTCAAGTACCGAATAGTAAATTCAGACTTTTTAAATTAATAAATCGTGTTTAATTCATCGAAGTACGTTATTGAATGGATAATCGTGGTGAAATACCCCGTAGGCCCGTATGTAATATTATTTCTCAATAATAATATTAGATATCCCTTATCTGTCTTCTTATTTTTTCTGTTCTCTTTCATATACATATATATTTTTTAAATTTTGTCTTTATTCATTGCATATTATGGTTACATTATTTGTGGATTTTTCGACCACCATGCTAGGCTGATGCCCGTGTTATGGTGGTCGATTTTACATATAGTGCAATAACAATCTAGAAGTCATAATGTAAGAGAACATAAAGGATTATAAAATCAAAGATACAAATCAAATTGATGATTTATTTTATTTTATTTTTTATTTTTTTTTATTCAGAGAAAGATACATAAATTACAATAAATTCAATATAATAATTAATTACATAATATGTGTACATATTTGATTTATCCCCATAAAAAAGCAGGGCTTGTGGGTATGGGGGTGTTATTATATTGGTTTAATTGTTTTATTTTTTATATTCAGTTAAAATTTACGGTATAATTTTTAAGGTGAGTTTTAAATTTTTTGATATTACGGTTCATGTTTCTGATTTTTTCAGGAAGTGAATTAAAAAAATTTACTCCGAGATATTTAAGACTTAACTGTCCTAGTGTTTTTTTACATTTTGGAGTAGGAAGTATTGATGTTTGTCTAAGATTTCTGTTGTTTTTAAATGGTGCAACTTTATTTTGAATATTATCTTTATAAATTTGTAATGTTGCATGATAAAAATATATTGCACTTAATTTTCTGACTTTAAATTGTTGGAATAAAAATTCTGACGAATATGAGTAGGGTTTTTTTTTAAATTGTTTTTATTATTAGTTTTGTGATATATAAATTGTTTGTGTTTGATTTGTATATGTACCGCCCCATCCTATGATGCCGTATTGTATAATTGATTGACAGAAAGCGAAGTATGTGGTTCTAAGTAATTTTTCGTTTAAAATATCTCTTAAACATCTAAATATATATGTTAGTTTCCTTATTCTGTTGTTCAGAATATTTATGTGTTACCATTTTAAACGCTGGTCTATTGTTAGGCCCAGGTACTTAATATCGGTCTTGCTTTCTATGTATGTACATAATATATTGCATTTGTGGTTTTCTGTAATTGTCACAGAGTGGATTATGTTTATTTCTTTAGTTGTTTCTTGTTTTTTAATGAAAAATGGTAAATAATAGGTTTTTTTAGAATTTAAAGTCAACAGGTTTTTATCAAACCATAATTTGAGTGCATTGATATCTGTATTTGCCATTTTATTTAATTCAGACCAGGTGTTTGCTTTTAGTAGTAGGACTGTGTCATCAGCGTAGGATACAATGTCTCCAAATTTGGAAATATGGAATATATCATTGACATATATAATAAATAACAACGGTCCCAAAACTGTACCTTGGGGTATCGAAAAGTCGCTATATTTTGAGTCGCTGATTTGATTGAGTAATTTTTTGTGTAAATAACTAGTTATCCATGCTAATACTTTCCCATTAATTCCTATCGATTTTAATTTATTTATTAATTTTTTATGTGATATGCTGTCGAAAGCTTTTTTCAGGTCTATAAATATTCCGATACATTTTTTATCGGAATCTAGGGCCGTGTATAAATAGTAGGTTATTTTTGCTATCGCGTCATGAGTACTTGTATTTTTTTTGAAGCCGAATTGGTTATCATTAATTATTTTTTTTTTCTAAGAATGTCCAAATTTGTTTTTTTACAATTTTCTCATATATTTTTGATATATTTGATAGAAGAGAAATCGGGCGGTAATTTTGTGGATCTTTACGACAGTCTGTTTTATAAATGGGAGTTATAATTGCTCTTTATAATTATTGGGAAATTCGCCATTTGCTAGACTAAGGTTTATTATATGTGTTATGGGGAGAACTAAGTATGTTTTCATCGCTTTTATTGTCTTTTATTTATGTAGAAAATGTTTGGCTTTTCCGGAAACTATAGAACATATTATATCGGGATGTTCGGTATTAGCGCGGTCCGAGTTCGGTGTTATTAAATAAATGAAAAATTCTAATAGTAAATTATTTTTCTCTTCGTCATCGGCTTTTGCATTACTTGCATATTTCAACTTTTAATGTTGACAGAGTGTTTGTTGTTGTCTTGTTTTGTCCTGTCGTTTCTGTAATTTGTCCATGTGTTATTTGCGTTATAGTCTGCGTCTTCGCTAACAAACTAACTAACTAACTAACCATCACGCCGTTTCCCCGCAGGGGTAGGCAGAGAGGACGGACCGCCACACAACTCGATCTTGGCACACACTCTTTGCCTCGTTCACATTCATACATCGTCTCATACATGCTCTTCTATTATTCCGACTCTTCACATGGCCTGACTCAAGTATCTGATTCACTTGGTCGTGCCATGTCTTCCTCGGGCGTCCCCGACTTCTTCTACCATTCACATTTGCATCATATATTCTCCTTACACTCCTTTCCTCGTTCATTCGCTCTACATGCCCAAACCATCGGAGAGTCCCTTTCTTAATAATCCCTTTCTTAATCTGCGTCTTCGCGTCTTCGGATTTTCAACTTTAAAGCTTTGTCTTTAATATGGTGGGATTTATTTTCACTATTTTTTTTTCTTATCTTGGAAGCGGTACGATATTAACGCGTGACATGTTTAGTTTTCTGATCCTCTGAGTAAGTTAGTTTTTTTGTTTTCGCGTTCCATGCTTTAGTTTTAGGGCCTCTGAGTTCACAGCACAATTCTTCTTCGGAATTAATCGTGGAGTTAGATTAAGGTATTCCTTGGCGTAGATGTATTTTCTATGATAAGGGTAGGTCCGTAGTCCACCGCAAATAAGATATATTTTGAAGTATATAACGTTACGTTATGATTGGGAATTTTTCCACGTTTTTCCATCTCAACTTGAGGTTTTACATGGAAATGTTGTGGAAATTCATACAAGTTAAGTTATATAACGAGTTAGGTTTTGGGTAGTTTTTACTTTCAATGTTCAGGGTTTTTTTGGTAGGAAACATTTTCCGTTATCTCTAGATAGAGGATGTGAGGGAAATATTGAACACTTTTGGAAGTTCTGTTTTAATGGAATTGTTTTCGGTTAAATGTTTTATGTTTGAAATACGTGTTCTTTCCTTGTGCAATTCTCCTCCTTTTCAGGGAAATTGCATGACGAATCTTTCTTAATAATTGTATGTTTCTGTCCTTCAGATTCGAAACCGACAATTTTCTTGCTTTTCTTTAATTTTCATATGGGAAATGAATGTAATTTTGGGTTATTCCTATTTAATAAAATGTATGTGTATAACACATCTATATTATTAACAGCTTAAGTTGTCTATTTTATTAAAGTTTTTCTTACTGATCTGAGATCGAGCAGACTTTTTTTGTCATTAATATCATTTGTATATGATTTACATTGTGCTTTGATTGCTTTTAAAATTTTATATTACTTGTGGTAATTTTGAAGTGAATATTATTTTATCCAAGCATTTAATATCTGTTGAATGTATTTCGCTTGTAACTACTGCGGCCACAGTATTGCAAGCGAGACTATTTTGATGTACCTATACTATGGTTAATTAGTTTTTGTTTTGTTTGGCATATCTTGATCTCGGGGATGCTTTGTCTCACTGGGGTAGACAACCGTCTGATTTCAGTTTTATGTATTAGTATTATTTTGTGTTTGTTTTTCTTAAAACCTTGATGGGATCTATTATTATTATAATGAATTACCATTTTATGGTGTATTTTATAGTGTTTTTTTATCATGATTTTAAATTATTGTAGGCGGTTGATGTAGCGAACTTGCTTCTGTAAGCGTATTATTCTGATGGTACAATGATCACAATACTGAACATTATATTCTGGTCATTTAGGCGCAATCAAGTTTTAAAAATAATTCACCAAAGTTTGGTAATTAAACATAACTTGATTGACTGCCGCAATGTATTATATTATGAATATGACCCAAAATCATTTTTAGAAAATGAATTTTATAAAATTTATTACGATAAAACAATACTAACAGACAGACAAATTAGTCATAATAGACCCGATATAGTTTTAAATGACAAAATTAAAAAAAATAACTTATATCATTGATGTCGCTATTCCAAATTCATCTAATATTCAGAAAACTGTTTCTGTCAAAATAAGAAAATATATAGATTTAGGAAATGAGATTAAAAGAATTTGGCATTCTCAGCATATAAAAATATTACCATTTGTTATTTCGGCTACTGGCATTATACCTAGCTCTCTCATTCAAAATTTAGGCGTATTAGATTTGTCAAAGAATTTATATATAAAAATGCAAAAGGCATGTGGTACATGTAAGATTACGAAAGATTTTTTAAATATTTATGTTGAGGGATCAGTAGGATTTATCGGTCCAGTTAGGAGTTCCATCGAGCCGAACCTCTGATATGAAAATATCTGGAGTCAGTGAATATTTTTTCCCATTTGGAATCTGGTACAAAATAAAATAACTAGAGTAGGAAAAATATAAAAGAATATAAAAATCATAGTAGAGTCTGTCAAATAAGAGTAGAAAATAAATAAAATGGAACTAAGAAATTTTTAGGCTGGCAACACCAATTTATCTGTCAAATATTCTTTTTACACATTTAAAAAAAAAAAATTGTTCTTAAAAAAAATAAATTAATCGAATAAGCACTATTGTGAAGGTACCTACTAAATTACATAAATTTGATTAAATTGTGTTTTACAAAGTGATTGGCTTTCATTTAATTTAACTTAGATTTGAATAGTAATTCCGAAATTTGATTGAGAATTCTTTTCTTCTTTTTAAAGTTCAATTGATTCAAAGTTCTTTGATCGCCTATATTTTCCAAAATTCCAGTTTATAAGAATTCTAGTCAACGCTAGGTACTTACTTAAGCTAGTATTAAATAAATGTGAGCAATTTCTAAACTGTGCTTTATACTTCATTATTTTAACACAAAATTGCAAAATGTTATTCTTCATTATGTTAACACAAAATTGCAAATGTATAATAATAATATACCTAAATGCAATTCTAATTTTGAGATCAGTGGTTGAATCTATATAGCAATGAAAAAATATTTTTTTCACTTGTCTTTTTAATTTTTTATAAAAATGTAGGTTACACAGCTTTACATTAACACCATGGTTATATTTTTGGTATTGCCATTTGGGCAACGGTGGCGCCCTCATTTATTTTCTACTCTTATTTGACAAACTGTATATGAAGAAATATAAAAGAATGCATTTAAAAAATTTCTAGAATCAAATAAGTACTTTAATGCGATATAAGTGTGATTCTTGATATTAAGTTACAATATCAATGCCATATCAATCAAATAACAAATAAAGCAGCTAAAATGCTTGGTTTCATCGTAAGAAATACAAAAGAATTCACAAACACTGTAATTATCAATAACTATGCTTTACATAATATGTACCTACGTAGCCATCTAGAGTTTGCGTCAACTGTGTGGTCTTCATTTTATGCAGTACGTACATATAAACAAAATTGAATCGATTGAGAAAAAAATATTAATTCATATTATTTGTTCGATAATTTTTTCCTCGTTATCTTTAGTCTTTCTGAAAAAAAATTATATAATGTTATTTACCTACATACGTTTCATCAAGATGTAATACGATTTATGCAATAAATATTTAAAAAAAAAAAACTTTATATAATGTACTCGTGTATTAAGATTAATAAATAATTAAAAAAATAAGTGTGCAGTTCACACGAGGTAGAAGCAGGGCCGGATTTACACTTTTCATAAGTATAGGCCACTTCATTTGCGCCGCCCCCTTACACAACCCCCTCCCTCCCTCCCGGCGGCAGAGGGGGGGAGGTGTATGTGGAAATCCATTTTTTTATTACGACCTATCTCTATACGAGCCGATTTTTTTAATAATTACATTTTGAAAATCGTGTTTATAAATTCTACTACAAAGTTTATAACTGCTGTCGGAAATCGAAAATGGTATCTACGTAAAAAGATTTCGGATCTTGATCTAGAACGCAAGGCAGGTTTTAACTTACGATTGATTCTGCGTTAGAGTCCCTAAATAATAATTACACACGGAACAATCAATTTCTCAGAATTTTGCAGCATTTTGTATGCAACTCAAATGGAAAGCTTCACTCGGAACACGATGAATATGCAAATCGTTGTATTCTGAATACAAAACCAGTTTGTATGCGATGAATTAAAACTACACTCAGAACACGAAAATGGTTTTTCTTTGATTCTGGCACAAACAAATAGTCTGCAACTTGAATTTTATAACTGCAGATCGAATAAGAGAATGTTTTCCTTCGAAATGTGTCAGGAAATAAATCCAACTGGAATTTTACATTCTGAAGAGAAAACTGGTTTAAATTAAATTTGTACCTGGCGAATTAAAACTACACTCAGAAAATGAAAACGATTTTTCTTTGATTCTGGCAGAACATACAAACATAGTCTGCAACTAGAATATTTTAACTGCACTTCGAATAAGATAATGTTTTCCTTCGAAATATGTCAGCAGATGAATCCACAACTGGAAATTTACATTCTCAACATAAAATTGGTTTAAATTAAGTCTGAATGCGGCGAATTAAAAGTACACTCAGAACGTGAAAATGGTTTTTCTTTGATTCTGGCAGCACATACAGAGTCTTCAACTAGAATTTTATAACTCCACTTCGAATAAGATAATGTTTTCCTTCGTATTGTGTCAGCAGATGAATCCATAAAAATTGTAAATTTACATTTTGAAAACTGGTTTAACTCTTCGAATAATAAAAAAAAATCTATAAACATTTTGTCTAGAACAACCAAGAAACGTCAGAAATAGATAAGAAGATCCAAGAAGAGCCGAGAAGAGGTAAGACGAAGGAAGACATAAAAAATAAATAGGTAATTTAGAAAAAATCTAAACACTCAATCCATTACTTTATTTCTGCCCATCCTAAATTCCAATATTGGCTTATTGGGTTACCATGTAGGTATACCGGTAGATTAAAGTTCAACCTAAGTTTAACCTAAAGTATCGTATCTTCCAATCATTGAAACCTTGCTCTTGCTAGTCACATTGTGTTCTGTTCTCAATAGATCCAAATGTCAAATAGGGTCCGCAGAATACGGAGCCTTTACTTTCCTATTAGATAAGCCAATTATTTATTTTACTTCATTGACAAAAATGGCGGTTAGCGTTGGTGGCTGTTACATCGCCCGCCCGCGACACACCGCCGCCCTTACCGCCCGCGCAGTAGCATAATCATAAGTAATGGCCATTATACAAAGGTGTCGTGTATATACTATCTAATATAGAATGAATACTGGGAATTAGCGATTTTTAACAAATGAGATTTAACGTTTAATAGATAGAAAACTCTATACACAGTGACTCGTTAATTTTTTTGTTTATAATTGCACACAAACAACGGCTCAAGCCCGCAATACACGACATCTTTTTTCAGCCCGATTCCAATTAGAGACAAAAGTCAACATTTTTCGCTTTACGCGGTCGCTATTTTCATCTCTATTTTCATATCTACGATTTCAGTTGGCATCGCAACAAACAGTATGGTTCATGTGTTGTTTGCAGTGACAATT
Organism: Limnephilus lunatus; assembly: GCA_917563855.2. Lineage (NCBI taxonomy): Eukaryota > Metazoa > Arthropoda > Insecta > Trichoptera > Limnephilidae > Limnephilus > Limnephilus lunatus. The sequence goes on from OU830599.1 coordinate 7,498,452, forward strand.
GAAATCGTAGATATGAAAATAGAGATGAAAATAGCGATCGCGTAAAGCGAAAAATGTTGACTTCGGTCTCCAAGTGGAATCGGGCTGAAAAAAGATGTTGCGTATAACAGCCATTACCAAAGCGAGAGAGCGCCGCCCCCTGAACTCTGCCGCCCCTAGGCAGCGGCCTATAAGGCCTATTGACAATTCCAGGACTTGTAGAAGTGAAATCTTCAGAAAACTAAAGTAGACAGCAGTGGGGAGGCTACGAAGCATCGCACAGAGAGGAGATCGAGGCTACGAAGCGTCGCATAAAGAGTAGACCGATTATACTATCTCATTCTCTGGCAGGCTAATGCGGACAGATTTATATGTTTGTCTCTTTATTGTGTCGCTATTTTTCGTTTCATCGAGTTTCAATTCACAAAGATGCTAAAGAAGTTTTCACCTCAAAATAAAAAAAATAAGAGTAGGTATAATATTTATCTAAGTATCTATATTTTTTTTATCATGCTAGTTTCCTATAAAAAAAGATCGTTTGTTGTGAAATTAAATTTCTTATTACTTGACGTGGTTTCCAAAGTCAAAGCATAACGAATGGAATATAAACTTCAATTTAATTACCATATCGCCACAGTACAAAGAACACAGTATCACTCTGCTACAATAAATTTCAAGATTACGTTCAATATTATTATTTAAAAATTCGACCGTTTTCAAGAAATATAGGTATGTGTAGCTCACACGCGGTGGAAGTGAAACCTTCAGAGAATTAAAGAAGACATGAGTGGGTAGGCTAAGAAGCACCGCACAAAGGGGAGTCCGGTTATTCTATCTAATTTTCTCGCAAGCCTGTTGATGAATATGTTTGTCTCTTTTTAGTGTCGCTTTTTTGTTTCATCGAGTTTCAAAGGTGATAAAGAAGTTTTCACTTCAATAATATAAAGTGCTTTTTATATATGTACAAATTGGCAAAAAAGGCGGGCGCTGTCGTCTATGATGTATATATAACGATAGTAGGCGTAGTTTCCAGATTAAAATATAAAGATATAGCGTTATAGTCGTTTTAAACCATCTTATAAAAAATAAAATTATTAATTTCTAATATACACTTTGAAAAGATTACTTTATCTAGATTTTAGAACAATTTTTGTTTTTGCAAAAAAAAAAATCAATATAGAGGTGCATTTACAATACTATATGGGAATAATATCATAATTTAAATATTTAGAAATAAAATTATTAATTTCTAATATACACATTGCATAGAAAATTTTATCTAGATTTTAGATCAATTTTTGTTTTAGCAAAGTGATATTAAAAAATAACCAATATAGAGGTTTATTTAAAATGTTAAGGGTTTGAACCGGTAAGGGTTTTGAAAATACGCTTCCCGTACAAGAGATCAAAGACAAAAAAATCGCTTTGCACGTTCGCTATTTTCATACCTACGATTTCAGTTGGCATCACTGCAAACAGCACATAAACCATTATGTTTGCAGTGATGCCAACTGAAATCAAATATATAAAAATAGAGATGAAAATAGCGATCGTGTGAAGGTAAAATTTTTCTTTGGTCTCTATACGGGAATCGGGCTGAAAAAAGAGTTGGTGTAAAACGGCTATGTCCATGTTTATGCCACCGCCAACGTACACGTGTAGCACAGTACCGCACAATATTTTTGTTTTAGAAGTTTCAAGAGCTATATTTATTTTTACGTGTGACAGCAGTTTCGTCCCCCTGTAATAATTTGAAATCATCAAATATTCTCGCTTGACATTCGATTTCAGAAAAATTCGATGTTTTTTAAAGTATTTAAAAATAAAATACACCCCTAGAAAGCAGATGTAAGACTTTTAGATTACCGATGTTTTTTTATTGTGTAAACTGTACCTACTTACCAATTAACACGAAAGTAAAATTATAAAAGTTGTAGTCACTTTTTTCATTTTGTTTAAAAAAAATTATAAAATTTAAACTTTGACATATATTTTTGAAATGATGCAATTATGTTGTTTCATAGAATTATTTAACTTTTTTCGGGAGCATATTAAACTTTTGTACGCAAACGAAAAGCGTGGTGCTCTCTCTTTCTTACATTTTTAACCCCTCAAGCTACGGGTCAATTTTGTCAAAATATTTCTGCCTTGCAATAAAATCCAAATAAATCGAATATTTCTGAACGCCTCCGAAAACTAAAAACTGTTTTTGAATGATGCTTTCGAATTTTATAGTTTGAAATAAATATGTAGTTTTTGAAATATATAACTATTTTGATTGCAAACAAAAAAAAGGTTAAAACATGGCTCAACTTACGTTTTTACTAACTGAAAAAATTACCTACTGGTAACATAAAAAATTAAAAAACAAACAGGCAAATTTATTATAAACGTTATCGTCAACTCACTTTTCTGTCGTTTCATGTAAAAATAACTCAATATTTCCAAATAGGAACATACGATACGACTCCTAGCGGGTTAAAAGGGTAGAATTCACCCGTTTAAAGAGATACTACAGATGTAATTTATTTTGAAAATATTTTCCTAAATTTCTACTTTAAAAAATAACTTTTCACTGCAATTTGCATTCATTCAATAATACGTTTTTAAAGATCAAATTAGGATGTACCGACTTAATAGTTTAACTAAAAAGCAATGTTATTTTTGAAGTAAATACCACACAAGAGTAGTCGCGTGTGAAACGGAAATGTCGGGAAGAACGTGGCTATTCAGATCTGTTCACTAAAAATTCAGTCACTTCAAGAAAAGTTTCGAATCTGAATACATATAATAGTGGTGATACTGAGAGCATCTTCCACCCTGGAATGTGCCGCACATATTATATTCAACATCTATTATTAAAAGAAAATTTCTTTAAGAGCAACGTCTGCGCGGTCCGTTTCTAACAAAACTTAATTTTGGATTTGAGGCCAAAATACCCAATCAAAGTGAATATTTTAAAATCAAAATTTGTATTTAATATCTAGTACGGATGTGTGCTACTTTATTTATCTTTATTTTAAATGATGATACTTGTCTATAGGTAATTAAAGAATTCAGTTTTGCTTCATTTTGGAAGCAACTTTGGAATCACTTTTTAAAAATTATGAAAAGTATATCCTGCCTTATCTACTGTGTTAATAAAAATAAAATAAAACATCGTTAAGAGTGCTTGGGTAGTAATTTTGACACGTAAACGACAAAGTATTGTTCCGACGCAAAAAGGGAATTTGTAATTTAAATTTACACCCATTAAAATATTTTATTTTTTTATTTTATATTGCATCGTAGTTTTATAATAAATGTAGTAAAATATTTTATTTTAATGTTTTTCTTTACGCCCAAGTTGCCTTTAAAATCATGAAACGTTAAAATCTTTAATGGCGAATATTTTATAAGGCAAAAATAAAAAAAAGTTGTAGTAATCCTTACTAGATATTTGGTATACCTTTTGATTACAAAAATAATTTTTCAGTTTATTTTGGTATTTTGTTCTTAAATCCAAAATTAAGATTAAGAAACGGGCCGCGCAAACGTTCCTCATCAGATTTTACTCACAAAATTTTACAAACAGTTATTTTACTACTTTGGGAAAAAAACAATTTAAATTTACGAATGCTAGCATAAATAAAAAATACATATTATATTAAAACTTACTCATCGGCATATCCCTTTTAAATACTCCGATCACTTCTTGAATCCTGTTCAGGGGAATTTCTTCCTCAGCTCTAACAGAAAGGAAACACAAAACTGTCAAGAGATAGCACACTTTCCGTTTGGACGCCATTCTGTTAATGTAAAATGAATAATTATTTTATCCGATTATTTTTTATTTCAATATATCACTAACAGGTCTGGAAACAGACTGGGGTTATTCGTACCGCGCGGAAGGCTTTTATACACCGCGCAGGGCTGAATCGGTGGAGTGAGTTTCAATGGATTTTACTTTAGGTAGGTATATTATAATACTAATGATAATATAATAATAAGCCTTTTCATTCTGAATTTCTGATAGGTATAAATACTAGACATGTTATTGTTTATTATAATATTTCGAAGCTCAGTTTGCCTCTTGGCATAGGCCTCCTCTAACATTATTTCTTCGAGAGCTTTTTCAAGCTCATGTAGTTTTTCTTTATTCTTTTTTTCTTCGGTTCTAAGGGCTCTCGTACTTAAGGTTGCAATATTGAGTGTTTTGTTTCTTCTTGTTGTTAGAGGGTGGTAGTCTATATCTCCCGCGGGGACCAGCCGAATTGGGAGATAGGTTTTGATTGTTAATTCTCGTTGGTATTAGTATTGTTTGTTTCCGATTTTCCGAGGCAATTATTAGTTTTTATGGAGTATTTATTTGTGAGTCAGAACTTGTTCGGTTGAGATAGTTCAGTATGTTAGGTCTGGTGATCTCTTTCGTGCTAGTTTTGGGTAGAGATTGGGAGGGAATGCTCAATATTTTGTTTTTATTTACTTTATTTTGTGGTGATGACATGGGAGAATCCGAAGTTCCTCGTTTTCTCTTTTCGGTAATGTTGTCCTTCGATTTTAACACTATCAGTTTGTCATATCTTATGTAAGCAATGTTTCCCTTATTTTTCTCATCTTCTAGTTGAGGTTGTAGCTGTTTCCGTTTTTCCAGGATTTCCTTCGAGCAATCTTCTTTCACATTCATACCTGACGGGAGGTTTGTCTTGTTCTTGAGTATGAGATGTTTTTAGGGTAGGTATATTAGACTGCTTCAAAAACTAAGAGTTCGTCTTTTTTATCGGGGCACCCTTGTAAATACTTTCAATAGCCAAAAAATACATAAATACAAACATGTCACTGCATGCAGAATTAAATAAGCCACAGATAGGTTAAATCTTATATTTCAATATCTTTGGGTTAAATACACCCCTCTCTCGACCCCTAGTATCTAATATAAACTGTGACCGGACAACTCTGAACCTCCTTTGAAAAGTCATTAAAAGTGACGAAAAAAATGTTTAAATATGTTACGTAATGTTAGGGTTATTGGCTATTTTAAAATTATTTTTTTCATAGCTTTTAATGACTTTTCAAAGAGTTATTGAGTTGACTTGATTCTGAGTTGGCATGGAACCAGCATTGTAAACAATAGGAAGCGTGTTACGTGTTAGTAGTAATAACGTACTTTTGTTCTTAGACTAAATTTACAATCGTGACATAAAATGGCGCCTACAAAAGAATGTGTGACATAATAATTTCATTGATTTTAATCTTGTGCTCTACATTTTGTAAAAATTTGCTTAAAATAAATACTTAGTTTAAATACCAACTTTTTGGTCTACATTTTTACAGCTAAAATCACATTAAAAAAATCTTTTTGAAGCCCCCTAATATACCAACTTATACCTAGATATAACTTGAAGGAAAGAGTCACAAACAAACAATATCGTACACTCGTAGATTATGATGGAAATGGCTATGAAAAGTTAATCATTTAACTAGGCAAACCTGTGAAAAACGACGGGAGAGTAATATTATAGGCGCGATTGCGTACTAACTTCTCGTCGAAATGTATTCCAATAGACATTTTACGCGAGTAGCAGTACGTGGGGACCAGATTCCGGTCGTTCGGCGTTAGATCGTTGGGAGCCTTGGAGGTCAAATTGGACTATTGGGAGGAAAAAAAGTGGAAATATTTTTTTCGTTTTGTGTGTCATCTTTATTTTTTCCCAATACCTACTTCTACAGCGCGTAGATATTACATGATAATAAGTATAAAATATAAAACAAAGGTAAGTAACAGGAATCCAATAAGGCACTGCCTCTGGGACACTGCCATGATTATAACAATAAATTAAATTAGGATAAAGGAGCATTATGAGGTGTTTAAACGATAATAGTTTCTCCGGAGTTTGCTAATCATTGGAGATGAATCATACTTGTGATTTTAATAATGGAAAAGGTTGCTACATTGTAATGTCAATGGAATCCTTTTAGACAAATTTGACATCTTGGAAATTAGAACAGTGTAAAGATGTGCTTTTAATATTTTAAATAACCCGTTGTTGAATATGTTCCCTTTGTAAAATAAGCCCTATAACCCCCTCCCCCCCTCTATTTATTGACATCGTAAGTCTCTTTTTGTAATTAGTTTTAAGTAAACCCTGATGAAGTAAACTTTGCTTACGAAGCAAGATAGTTTTTATAAATAATAAAAGTGGTTAAAGTAATTTGAAGTATCTAAGTATTTTATTATTATTGAATTGATTTAATTTTTTTGTATTAGAAAGTAGGTACCTGATGTATTTTTAAAATACCACAAGAGTAAAAAAAAAATCCTCATAAGTCATAAGCAATAAATTTACATATCGAATAAAATTGAAAATTATGACATTTATTCAATGACATCATAAAAGTACGAGACATGTTCATAGTTCATACTAATCGAACAAGGTTAGCCATTCAAAGAATATGTATACGAACGGGCCGCTAAAGTAGGTCCACCGGACCTAGTTCAGTGAAACCACGCGCGTCATCTTAGTAACGTATCTACACTCTCCTAATTCATTTTAGCATCTGTCAAGCATTTCAACAATAGAAATACGCATTTAGAATAAATAATTTTTGTATCAACTTTATCGCTTGTTTAATGTGATAAATACTAGCTTCAAAAGGTCATTGAAAGTGAATTATAATAAGAATAAAAATATTAATATACATACGTTGTAGGTAAGCAGATTATTATAATAAGGATAAATAAAGTAATAAGCCCGTAATATGGAAAAATAATTAGTTGAAAATAATGTTAATTCTAAAATCTGAAAATATGAGATTGACAAATATGACATTTTGACAGAAGGTGGCAATAGCGAAATTGGTTAACGCGCTCATCCCGGTTAGACGGAGAGGTCTGGGTTCGAGTCCCAGTTGCGACCATTGTCTTTTTTCTGTTTTTCTGTGTCTTGTTCTCTTTCATATTTTCGTTTAGATTATTATTGTTAACCTATTCTAAATATGATAAATAAAGCATTGTATTAAGCAAATTATTATAATAAGAATAAAAAATATATATATTGTAGGTAAGCAGATTAAAAAATAATTGGAAGTTCGTTTCAAATAAATAATGATCATATTATTTATTTGTAAAGTTTACCTATACATAAAGGTAATAATATTTTTTTCATCGGTTTTCTTTTGTATATATTTCTTTGGTACTTTTAAAGTTTAATAATTTATTGTTTTTAATCCTTTAACTCCTTTAATAATACCTACAGTTTTTTTACCAGAAAATTATTTTAATAATAAATATAATATTTGAAATAAAGTGTTTTTTTGTTCAATTATATTAATGACAAGCAAAGTAGGATTTCGTGATTTTTTAAGGGTCTGCGCTTTTTAGCTAACGTGCAATTATCATTCCTACAGTTATAATATCCCGTGACTTTTTACAAGTCTGCGTTAGTAAATACATAAACGAATAACGCGCAAAAATCCCGACTGCCCCAACCCAGAGTCCGAATCCCTTATAGGTTGTAAGACTGAAAGGATACGGAAAGACGAAATTTGGGAGGTACCTGGCTATTCATATATGGTCATTAAATACGGCTAAAGCCAATTCAAGCATCACACTGATTATGAATGGTGATATTTCACCAGGGCGGTACTGCGATCTACCACTCTGTAGCGTGCCTCAAACATTATGGAATTTTTCATGTGAATACCCAATGAATACCACACACAGTTCCACAAGTTCCCGGTAGATCTAAGAAGTTGATTTAAAATTAACAAGTTTCAAAACACATCAAGATTTCCTAACACAATTTACGTCACTCGCAAATAAAACATTTTGTTTTGAATAAAAAAATAAAGTTTTTTATGTGTATGTAGGTATGTGATCTGAATGGCGATCTTATGGGCCTATGTCATCTGGGATGTTGTGTGGAGGGAGGATACTGATAGTATCTTACAAATATCTTATGTTTAATGGATAAATTATGAATAAAGACTAATTAATAAAATAAAATTTATTTGCTTATGCCGGGATTTGAACCCGCGACCTCCGGATTGCTAGTCGAGAGCCTTACCCTTCGACCACGGAGGCCATGATAAAGTCAATAATATATTTTTAATAAGTAAATTATATTGTTTTTTACATGGGGCTTGCAAAGTAGGGACAGTACCCGCAGTGAGAATCGAACTCCGTTCATTCGATAGGTATATACCTAAGTTTATTGGTTAGCAATATTTTTCATAATTATACAGCGTATTAAATCGTATAAGCTGTCTTGTAGTACCTATAGGTCAGTTACGATTGTACCTACTTGTATTTTTTCTTTGATAATCAATGTAGCTTGGTTGCCTTCCCCTGATCGAATACCTACTACTTATTTTCAACCCCGGAACGAAGCAAAAGTTCAGCATTATTAAAAATCCAATTAACATTGCAGGACATAAATGTCAAACAAACCAACGAACAAGCAAGCAAGAAAACATGCATTCATTTTTGTACATATATATATTTTCACAATTTTCGCTTAATTATTATCGTTTTTAACATTAGCGCGCTCCCTCTAACATTCGTATTTACATATCCGGTTGCCGAGAAATTAGTACAATACGTTTTTTACCAAAACGTTGTTGTCACTGTCGCTGTTATACCCCCTAATAATACTGAGCGAAAGGAACAACTGCACCTCAGGCTGATATTACCTAAATAAAATCATCAAAATCGAAGTTTTGTTTTCCCCTTTTTTCTCCTGCAAAACTGAAACGATTTTAAAGATCTTTTTACTAATTGTATTAGAAGAAAATACTCCATATCTGGACGTTTTGATTTTTTTGAAAATACATTAACTAGTATACTGAACGTCTTTGATGGCGTTCAAACAAGGAAATTTTAACGATTTTTGTAGGGTCCTAACTCCTACAATAATAATAATTAGATGACTTTTATAGCGCCATTTTCGTGAGAAAATCACCTCAAGGGCGCTTTGAGAAGTAACTTACCAAAAAAGCATAATAACCGACAGGCTAGTAGTCGATTTCTATATTACGAGTACATGAAAAAATATTTGCAGTAGTGTCAAAATTCAGAGAGGAAATTGAGGAATACGTTTGTTTGGACAAAACGTATTCCTCAATTTCCAATGTTTCTTTAAATGATACTTAAGATACGTTCCAAGAGATTTTTGCAACCTAACCGAGTCGTGTTTTAATAAACATTTTCACAATCTTCGCATCGATTTTATCACTTCAAATATTAGCGCGCTCCTCTAACATTCGTAATTTCATATATCTCCATGCTCCATCTTGTTCTTTTTGAGCGCGGATGCGGAGCCTTAGCGCAACTAATTATTATGATAACTTGACCAGTATTTCAAATTCACCTTCAAGATTTTTTAACCGGCCTCCTCACGATCCGATAAGCACTGCATTCAGGATGCAGAACCCCCAACCGAATTATTGTTTTTCCTACGGCCCGACAAAGAGAATAATAATAATTAGGCTGGCAGTCTTGTATACAAACGATTCGATTTGCAGAGACCCTACATGCAGTCCTGCAAGCAGTGCTTTAAATCGCATGGTGAGTAGAGCCTATTAAAAACCACACAAGAATCTTCACTGCCAGTGTTAGGCTATTCTCTCTGCATACCCTTTAGAGGTCAAGCCGTATCGGCACATACACATAAATAACTTGTTAAATACAAGCTGAATTAAGAGCAAAGGATTCCCAATAAAATTGCCGACGCCACAATGGTTAACCATTAATGGAGACGGCAGAATGCGCCGATGTCAGGAATGTAATAAGGCGCCACCTCCGTTCAGGAATTCCGCACATTCCTGGCCGGAATATAGAGCCGCAAGGGCAGGAGGAGGATGGGGGGATATGACTCGGAATGCATAGAAATGGGAATCGGGATGGGGAAGTGTAGTATGGCCTGGAAAAGTCTCGAAAAAACTCGTAGCGTAACCGGAAAATGGTGATTCTCCTGCTATTTATTTTATTTTTTCGCTTCACGCTTACTTAAAAAATCAATATATTTACAATAATTGTTTTATATGGCCACCATGTAGGTATTTACATATAAAATATAATGCTGGGAATATCCTTGGCTGTGGGCGCAGAGGTTACGGGCGCAGAGGTTTTTATACCTGCCGAAAATGTATAGGTACCTATATTTTTCATTACTTAGTAGGTAAGTAATGAAAAATAAATAAGTAAATAAAAAAATAATAAGTAATAAATTTTTTTTATTTTTTTATTTTTATTATTATTTATAACTTTTATGAGTAAAAACTCAAATTATAATATTTAATTAAATGAAGACAATATTAGCGAAACTCAATAAAAATCTGAAGTGGAACCAATATATTTTTCTGATTTTTCTGTCTTCAGATTTTGATTGAGTTTCGCTAATATTGTCTTCATTTAATCAAAAATTAATTTTGTCATCACAAAAAACCTCCTGATGTTTAAAAAAGTTACAGAATGTGAATTATCTTAATATTTAAAACAAAGTCGGGTTAATTACACCATTTATAACTCGAGAACGGATCGACCGATTTTTATATTATTTGATTTGATGAATTTGTCTCAGCCCGAATAGCAGAATAGCTATTAAAACATCTGAAAAAATCACGAAAAATAAAGTAAAATCTTTTCCTCAATACATTTTTTATGGAACGAAATTTGTATTTGAAAGAGCTGAAGGAATATTGTGAAAAGTATAATATTGAGTGGTGAGTGAATTCCAAAAATCCAAAAACGTCTCTACTGTGGTACAGGTATTAACGTTTACCACAATAATTCTAATGATAGAATATTTTATTCAATTTCAAACCAATTTTCAATATTTTCTGCATTGCAATAATTGAAGCTCTCAAATATATAATCAAAAATAATTGTGAACATTCCCTTGTTCTCTCTGACTCTCTCAGATCCCTCCAAAAACTTAAATCCTGTCCTCTTCTTCATCCTGATGATCACATTCAAGGGCGGATTTAGGATGGTATTTTTGTGTACTGTGAAGATTCCATCACAGTACATACTTAGAAGCAAATCAAATTATCAGAGTTGTTAAAATAACAGAGAGAACATGAGTCAAACTTTTTTCTATTTCTGGCTGGAATTGCGAATTTTGTTCGTTGCATCCCATTCATGCATTTGCAAATGAAAGATGATAATCAGCGTTTGGGAGAGCGGTACGGTCGGGGGAAAGCGCGGTCGGAAATGCCCCCCCACCCCATTAAAGTTGATAAACTCTCAAATTTCGACTTCATAAAAAAATGGTCCGTCCTGGGGGGGGGGGGGGGGGGGAATTGGCGGGCCGCCCACCCTCCGCCCCTTGTGCCCCTCCCAGAAAAAAATCCTGGATCCGCCCTTTATCACATTGTATGCCTTATTAGAGTGCCGATAGCCTCCATTCAAAGCTCTGGAAAAACTGTAATTCTTGTTTGGATTCCTGGACACGTTGGCATAGTGGGTAACGATATTGCGGATTTCTTGGCAAAATAAGAAGCGTCCAATCCTATTGTTACCCTCGTAAACCATATCCCCCTATCTGATATTTTTTCCATCATCAAAGATAGACGCCGCAATGTTTGGACAGAGTATTGGAACATTGCTAGTCAATCCAAGGGTGCCCGCTACGCCTCAATACTATCCCATCAAAACCGTGGTTTTTCCATTTTTCCAAAAAAGAAATTTCCTTACTTATTCGAATGAGAATCGGACATTGTTCCGTTCCTTCTCACCTTTTTAAAATTCACATCCTTGACTCCCCAGATTGTACATTCTGTGGTCTAGATTTGGGCACTTGATCCTTTATTTTTTGGTTGTTCCTCTCTAAATAAATATCCTCTCTTCTATCAAGCATTATCTAAAATTACCTCCTCTCCATTCAACATTTCATCTCTTCTGAGTCTGAACTCGACTCCAATCTTCCATATAATTCTGAAATTTGCTCATTTAAATAAAATTTATATAAATAATTTCACCTTTCCTTTCTCTGTAATTTTAAATGATGGCCTAGAACACCCCTGGATGGTGAAAGCCAGAAATAATTGAAAAAAAAAGCCCTAATTGTTTTGCTTTTATTCTTAAACATATAATGCTGCCCCTCTTTCTTACACACTAAATGTCAACAGTCGAAAATGGGACAAACGGTGAACGTATGTCTGCACCCCTCCAAAGGAAAAATACAATAATTAATTAATAAAACTCCCTTTTTTTTTTTTTTTTTTTCTTTATTCATTATATAATTTGTGTACAGTTTTACAGTGATTCGACTACTACACTAGGCACATGCCCGTATTATGGTAGTCGAAACACGTACGAAGAAAATGAAACGCAATTCTCATAAGTGGAAAAGTAAGAAAATCACACAAATTATAAATCCGTACACAACGCCATCTTCTCTGATCCTGACAAAAGCAAATCACGCACATCGATAATTGCTTCATTGTGTAATTTTTCACCTAATAAAAAAACTGATTTTAATTCAGCTATTGATTTTGACGTGGTACGAAGTTCTCCGGGTCAGCTAGTATATAGATCGTAGTTTACAAGCAATTTAGTAGTCGATGTTTTATTTAGGCACCTATATTATTTATTTTTCGCCAAGTGGGCTGTTCAATACACATTAATATATGTACCTATATATTTTTTCATTAGCTCCACACAGGAGGCTTCGAGGAAAACAATTTCCATTGGTGCCTAAGTCCTCTTTGAGGATGCAGTTTGGAGGGTTTTTTAGGGAAAGGAAAGAGAGGAAGTTCAGGGAAGGAAAAAGGTATGAAGGGGTGGGTAGGAATCTGGGGGTGTATCCAGGAGTGACAGACGTATGAAATCATTCCTCTCATTGCGTTGCAAGAGTCCGGCTGGAGAGGTCAAAAGACCCTCAACCAGTCTGTCTCGATCCGGCCCGTTACCCGTTACCGGACCGCCAAGACTCGGATAAACTTCACTCCATGAACCTGTGGGTTCCATACCAACTCAGAATCAACTCAACTCACCACCTCTTTGGAAAGTCAATAAAAGCTATGAAAAAAAAAAAAAATAGCACCCGGGCACCCCTGCTAAGTCACCAAACGTAGCGAACTACTTAGGGTGACCTATGGCAGAGGTGTTGGTTATCCAATAAATGGTTCCTGTAAAAAATATGATTTTTGAACAGTGAGAAGCAATAAACAAATAAATAAAAAAAGGTTTAAGAATAGGGTTGGAATAGTTTTTAATATAAGTATATGCATTTCTTTTACAATACACAGGAGGCCCCGAGGAAAAAATACTCAGGGCCTATTTCATATTTGGGGATGCTGTGGGGAGAGTTTTTTTTAGGGAAAAGAAGGAGAGGAAGTTTTGGTAAGGAATAGGCATGAGAGGTGGTTAGGAACCTGGGGATCGATGTGTGTAGAAGTGGTGGACGTATGAATGCATCCCTCCCATCGCGGTGCAAGGCGATGGGTCGAGAGTCCGACTGAAGAGGTCTAGGTTAGGTCTCCCTCAACCAGTCTCTCCCGATCCGGCCCGCCACGCAGTAGGTGGGCAAATGCATTCGCCACTAAGATCTAGAAAAACCTCACCCTATGAACCCGTTCATCCCTGCTAAGTCACCAAACGTAGCGAATCATTTTGGGTGACCTATGGCAGTTTGGCAGGGTGCACAAAATTAACATTAAACATGTCAATATATGCCAACTTGATGTTGAAAAGAAGCATCGTTCGATAGGGAGCTAAAATCTTGCATAGCCTAAGTTGGGTCCAAAAATTCGCCATCCTGGGAGCAGGGATGGTTAGAGAATTTCTGAGAAGAAATAAATCGGTTCCTCCGAATTTTCGATATATTATTATTATTGTATTACTGAGTTGTGTTGTTATTGTGGGTATTTGAAGGTTTATAAGTTGCAAGAGTATGGCACAGCCTTATTTGGAGTTTAGTATTTTAAATAAGAAAGTTAAATTATTTATTATGCATCATATCATAATGAGTAGGTACCTACATCATGATTTAAATCTGAAACATTGCCTGTCCATCTGAAAACCCAAGTGAGTTTTGTCCACTATTTACTTCAGAGTCACAAACAAAGGGTTGCCATATTAGAAACATCGATTGCTCATCTGAAAACCCAACATAGCATTCCTTACCATCCACTATTTTCTTCGAAGTCACAAAAAAGGGTTGCCATATTAGAAACATTGCTTGCAGATCTGAAAACCCATGTGGGCTTTCCTTATCCTCCACTATTTTCTTCGGAGCCACAACATTTCACACTTGGGTTGACATATTAGAAACATTGCTTGCAAATATGAAAACCTATATGGATTTTCCTTAGGCTCCACTACTTCCTTCAGAGTCACAATATTCCACAATCGGGTTGCCATATTAGAAACATTGCTTGCAGATCTGAAAACCCATGTGGGTTTTCCTTATCCTCCACTATTTTCTTCGGAGCCACAACATTCCACACTTGGGTTGACATATTAGAAACATTGCTTGCAAATATGAAAACCTATATGGGTTTTCCTTAGGCTCCACTACTTCCTTCAGAGTCACAACATTCCACAATCGGGTTGCCATATTAGAAACATTGCTTGCAGATCTGAAAACCCATGTGGGTTTTCCTTACCCTCCACTATTTCCTTTGGAGTCGCAACATTTCACAACTGGCGTGTTATATTAGATCTCTGATATGGTATTCACATAAAAAAACGTCACAATAATTTTTCATAACCCCTCGAAAAATGACTCAAAAAAATGTTTTTGGTGTTCATTTTCATCTTGGAAATTGTGTTTTACAAACACTAGGTCCATTTTCCGCTTGGAAATTGTGTTTTACAAACACTAGGTTCATTTTATCACTTATTTATTGTTATTGTATTTAATTCACGGAACTCCTTAATTTAAAAAAAGTTAAATAAATCAAAATTAATAATTCGTTAGTTCTACAAGTGCTTTATTTTTTATTATTGTGACGAAAAAAAAAATCATACCCAGAATTGTGCCAATTTATTTTAATTTTCGTAAAAATCTCACAATTATTTAAAAGTGTAATTTAATGAATATACATATATATATCAATTTTTCACATTCCCCACCATTTTCCTAGACACATGTTACCTCCACCTACCGTGGAAGCGCTTTACATACAACGGGAAAAGCTGACTTGGTATAGGAAATGATAATGGACAAGCAAAGAAACATTCATTTTATAAGTATCAAATTTAGATCTGGGTTCAATACTACTTTGAAGCAGGGGCGTGCACTCCATATAGGCACATAAGCACTGCCTACCCTAGCGTATTTGTAAAACGTAAGCATGTAAATAATATTATAATTTATTAAATTATTGCTAAAAATAAATACACACTTTCAAAAATAAGCGCGACAAAGCTGAGCAACCAAAACTACGCGACCGCCACATCAAACGGCATACTACAAATGTGACATAAACTGTAACTAAAAACTACACGCGCCCTCCGACTACCTCACTAAAATGTGGGCTAAGCAGGAATTATTTCTGCTTAGAGCTAACTTCATACAAGATATAATATCAATGTTTATGAAATGCACGTAGCATAGAGTAAAACTGTCGTTTGAATTTGCTTCTACGGGGTTTTTTTGTTAGTATCAGGCAGTGCTTTCTGGAATAAATTAGCAAATGGTCATCAGTGGCGACAGTGACATCTGTTGTTATCTGAAGTATGAAAGTAAGACAACGCCAATTGCTTTTATCAAGGCCACCTCGGATATCCATTGAAGCGATTATTTATTATTATAATTATTTGTATATTTAAATTGGCTTAGATAATACAAACCTACATCATCTACAGCCAGCAGCAAGTACACTTAGCGAAAACTTGTACGAAGGGAGCCTTCTGTGGCAAGTTTCTTTTTTATTTATTTGAATCAATTTGGCGGTTTTCCTACTGCCTACCCTGATAAAAAAAACTCTGTGCACGCCACTGCTTTGAAGTAGACGTGGGCAAAATTGAATGAATGAATCAAATGAATAAATTCAATCTTGTGACACACTCAATCTGATTCTCATTTTCAAAAGGAATTAAATCTCTATTTCTTACCCTTGGCCTTGCATCCTACGATTTTTTAGCAGCACCATATTTCTTTTAATTTCTATTAATTTATTTTACAGTTAAATATTTCATGTCATATTGAGGTAAGAAAATAATAATGTACTCTGTAAATATTGTATATTTGTTGCGCGGATAGATACACCTACTACAGGCGGCACGCGCCGCGAAATTTTCTATCATGTGTAGTATCCCGCGTAGTAAATCTATATAAAAAACCGCATAGTAAATCTATACAAAAAACCCGGTAGGCCAGAGAGTTCCCGTCCCCAGTCCAAGCGACAAAACCGCCAACCGACTGAACCGACAAGCGATCGAGTCAGCCAAGAGTCAAGCAATTCTGAATTCCGAGTGTCGAGTCTATTTCACAGTCGTCCCGCCAGTCCCACTGTTCATCATAGTCCTACAAGTCTGTTCAATTCTCAACCTCAATCTCTGTTTCACTTATTCAAGGAATCAAAACATCTGTGATGTCGTCGTACCAAATCACAGGTCACACGAATCGAGTCGATCCGGACGGACAGCTCAATTCCAATCTGTTGAAGATATCGAGTCATTATTAGGTCCGCGGAATGCAAGTTATTCAAGTCACAGCAAGACAAAAGACACTTATTAATCAGAAGTTCCTAATTCATTCCTTGATGCCCGCAGAGAATCGGTTCGACGTTAGTTCCGTCATCTTAGGGCGAAACTTGAACGGGACCCTGAACTTTTGCTAAAGACCAAAAAGCGAAAGTTAATTCTATATTTTTTCTCCCTCACACGTGCGTAAATTATGCAATGCGTTTAGAAACAAAACGATGTTTATTTATATTATTGTTTTTATGGTATCTGTCTACCGTAAACAAAACATCAGTCGCTGTCGGACTGTGATAAATGATAATTGAGTGGTTTATTCCTTTATTTTTGTAATAAATTGTATGACGCGTGTCGCTCAGACTTTTAATTAGTTTTTATTCGGCGCATGGTTTTAACTTCACCATTGAGGTAGGTGCATTTAAAAATATATATTTGACTGAAACTTATTCCAGGTGACCGGATCGGATATATGAAAGCGCGATAATAGTATGTTTTTATGTGAATACCGCCAAGTCCCAACTGTTCCCGTCTGAAGCTAATGAGACTATGGCATATGGCATCCCCAATTGAGATATTTTGTGAGGCTGAAGGTAGTGGAAAGTTTAGATCACATGAAGTAGAACAATTTTAAGTTTAATAAATAAAATAAAATTAGTGAAACTTTAGGGTGAATCACAAAAACTGTTTAATTTTAAGATTTAATTGCTAGCCTAATACAAATACATTTTTCTACACGTAAAATTTTGGAAGAAGGTAAACTTGCAAATGAAACGCATCATTCAGGAAATTAAAAGGACTAGTGAATTTTTATTGTTATATTCCCAATTACATTGTGAATATCGTTAGATCCAACTACCCAAGACAGACCAAGGAGTTTATGTTGTTTATGAAGCTACATCGAAGGAAAGAGAGATAAAAAACCGCAACTCGATCTTTTATAAATTATTTGTCCTGGCAGAGTGGGAGTTTGCATCTAGCGACATCTATTAATAATTCTTACAATTAATTAGTTTGGTTCCCAAACAAACAATTTAACTACATATTTTGAGAGGTGTGAGTCCTAGCTAAAAACTAACCCACAAATTTATACAGTCAAAATTTGTTTTTTTTTTGCAAAATAATATCTAAGTACACATTAAAATATTTCATTAAAAGACCAAACCGAAATACATTCAACAGAGGCCTGTACATCCTCCGCAGGATCGGAGAACCCACGTTCTGATGATCCTGTTAATAATGAGGATCCCATAAAGTTGCTAAATGACAGCACTATGGAGGAGGCCGAAACCACAAAGCGGGCCTTAGCTTCTTGCGGCAATATTAAGACCTCAAGCAAGGCTGCAGTTATAGCCTCCATCGATAAGATGTTGGCTAATGCTTCACGGATGCGCTCAATAGTAGAGGGCAATAAAGGTCTCACTAGTGAAAGCTTTGAGATCCAATCACTCAAAGATGCGATCTTGCTCCAGAAAGCGCAACACGCAACCGAATTATTCGAACAGGAAAAAAGGCATACCGATAATATTTTAAAGATCATTACTAGCAAGGGGGACAAAACTTCCTCTCCAAATATTGAAAAGCCCACGGCAAGTCCGGACTTGTCAGTGGATGAAATTAAAGAACCCATGAGTTACGCTCGAGTTACTCGTGGGAAAAACGGACCATCTCAGTCCACCACAGCTCCGGTCACCGAGAAGAATTTCTCATTAATTGTCTCGGGGAAATCACCAATTGCTAGTGAAATCCTCGAGATGACCCTTAAAAGCAATATTGATGTCACTTCCTTAGGGATTGGTATCAAAAAGATTAAAAAGCTCGCTAACAACAAAATTGTTGTCCAGTGTGATACCGAAGAACAGAGCGCGAAATACTCAGCTGAAGTATCAAAGATACAACAGCTGCAGTGTCAAAAAGGGATTAAAATCCAACCGAAATTCATTCTAAAGGGTATTGCGGCTGATCTTTCAGAGAAAGATATCCTAGCAGCAATTCAAAAACAAAACAGCGGTTTTTCTACTCTCCTAGGAGACGAGAAACCCGAAGAGGTAGTCAAAATCCTACATAAACTACCCTTTAAAAAAGATGAGACCCGCAAATGCGTGGTTATATCCGTCGCCCCATCTTCATGGCAATACTTCAATAATGTGAAAGTATTAAACGTCGGCTATCACAAAGCCGGCGTTGCAGAGTACATGGCTCTAATCTGCTGCCAGAAATGTATGGGCTATGGGCACTCAATCGCCCATTGTAAAAGAAAGCAGGTCTGCTGGAGATGTGGCGGTGACCACAAAGTCCAGAAATGTACTTCCCCAAAAAGCGGGACTATCTGTTGCCAGAGCTGCGTAGCAGCCAATAAGGCATTCAAAATTACAAAGCCTACCAACCATATGGCTCTTTCCCCTGAGTGCCCCATATATTTGAGGAATCTCGAAAGATATAGGAGCTTGGTGGACTATGGACAGTCCTAAAAATCTTAAATTTGCGCAAGCAAACCTACAAAGGTGCGAAGCTGCAACTGTCACCTTTTTAAAACAGGCAATAGATCAAAAAATTGACATAGCTCTTATTCAGGAACCGTATACCGGAAATACGGGAAAAATAAATAAATCATCCTACAATGGACCTATTTTTCAAAAACCAAGTGTGGACAGCCCAGTCAAGGCGGCGATAATAGTTCTTAATAAATCGGTCGCCGCCTCGTGTGTTCTCATCCACAATTACAGCAACAGTTGCAACATATTTATTGAAGCCCAATTTCAAGGCACTCCTCTGGTTATTGGCTCAATGTACTGTCCCCCAAATGAAGATATCGACGTCAGCCTAGGAAAAGCTAACCAGCTACTAGATGCAAATACGAAGAAAATCATCATCGGAGCCGACGCAAATGCTAAAAGTGTCTGGTGGAGAAGCAAAAAGACAGACAACAGAGGAGACAAATTGAGCGACTTCATTGCCCAGAAACAACTACATATTGTCCACGAAGGAACAACACCAACCTTTGAAACTATTCGACAAAATACACTTCTTAGCAGTGTGATCGACATCACCCTATGTTCCGGTGGATTAATAGGACATATAGATAGTTGGAAAGTTGACAAAAGGATTGCAGCCCTGTCTGACCATAACGGTATAACATTCAATATCTCATTCAATAAACAAAACACTGATGAATTTCCAGATTCGACGTTCATGTATAGAACAAGCAAGGCAGATTGGACCAAATTCGGCAAGACGCTGAAAGCCAGTGCAGAAAGCAGGAAATTAACGTCTCAGGTGATTGACTCAAATATTCAACCTAGCATTCTCAACAGGCAGGTGTCCGAACTCATGGATATTATATCTGATGCGTGCAGAGCTTCAATTCCTCCCATGAAAAAATCAAAGCAAAAAATTTGCCCATGGTGGAATGAAGACTTAGAAAAGCTGAAGAAAGAAGTACTCGCAGCGAAGAGGAAGCTGATGAACTCAGGTCCAGCAAGAAGAAACGCAGCCACACTACCAGCATACCTCGAACTAAGAGAACATTACAAGGAAGAAATTGCGACTACAAAAGTTCAAAGCTGGAAAGACTTTTGCTCCAGCCAAGGAAAAGAAACCGTCTGGTCAACAGTCCTTAGGGTTCTCAAGTCATCTCAGAAGACTCCCCCCGAAACGCTCACTTTTAACAACAATCTGTCAACCACGTCCGCCCAAGAGACGGCGTCCACACTTTTAGAACACTTTTTTCCAAACGACACTCAAGCTGGTGAAACACCAGAACAAACCCGTATTCGGAATAATGAGGATGCTGTAAACCTCAACGAGATCGATCCCCCGTTTACAAAGCTTGAATTAAAAAATATTCTAACTTCAATAGATATTAAAAAATCCCCCGGAAGGGATCATTTCACCGCAGATATCTGTTCACAAGCTTTCGAAACTCTTCCTGACATTTTTATAGCAATCTACAACGCGTGCCTACGAATTGGCTGTTTTCCGATCCTTTGGAAGATTGCCAGAATCAAGATCATCCGGAAGCCTGGAAAAGAAGACTATGGTAATGTGTCTTCCTACCGACCCATTGGGCTCCTTCCGGTATTTGGCAAGGTCCTAGAAAAACTCCTCATCAAAAGGGTTACTTGGAAATTTACCACGAAAGGAAAACTAAATACAAACCAGTACGGGTTTACGCAACAAAAAAGCACCGAAGATGCAATGCTTGATGCCGTTAACCACATCAAGCAAGCATCGAAAAAAGGCCTGCACACTTGTCTAATATCCTTGGATATTAAAGGAGCCTTCGACAATGCATGGTGGCCCCATTTGCTATTACAACTTGCCAAAAAGAGTGCCCTGCCAATATATATAAGGTTTTTAAAGACTACTTATCAGACAGAATGGTAGAAACAATATACGCTGGCGCCTCGGCTCGAAAACAATCAAATAAGGGCTGCATTCAAGGTTCGGCGTGTGGACCTGTTCTCTGGAACGTAGTCATAGATGAACTCTTAAATTTAAATTTCAACTCAAATGTACGAATTCAAGCGTTTGCTGATGACGTTCTACTCTTGATTTCTCATAAAGAACTAGCTGCTCTAGAGCAAATAATAAAAGATACATTACAAGTAATAACGGATTGGGGAAATAAAGTAAAACTCCAATTTTCTGAAGAAAAAACAAAAGTACTCTTCATCACGAAGAGAAAGTCGCCACCACCTGTGGTTATAATGAATGGCAAAGTTGTCCCAATTTCAAAAGATTGCAAAATACTGGGGATCGTCATAGATGACAATCTAAACTGGAGCAAACATGTGGACATGGTATGTAAAAAAGCAGCAAATATTACCAAGAAACTTGCGTTTATGGCTAAACCCACATGGGGTCTCAGCTCAGAAATTTTAAGGATCATATACATAGGAGTAATTGAACCAATAATTACATATGCCGCTACCGTTTGGGCCTCTGCTGCAAAAAGAAAAAATATCGAAATTAAACTCAATAGAATACAAAGGGCAATCGGGATTAGAATTTGCAAAGCATATCGCACCACGTCACTAACATCTGTACAGGCAATAGGTGGCCTGACTCCATTGGACCTCAAGCTTAAAGAACTTCAGTTAATCGGTGAGACCAAACGAAGTGGAACGTTACACCTACTACCAAGTGACCGGAAATACCAAGGAATAGTGAAGGTGGCTCTACTACCTCACCCAAGCAAACAAATTGGGGAAAACGTAAGTTTCCCCGAAACGCATAAAAGAGTATCCTTTGAAGAAAATGAAATAGACATCTACACAGACGGAAGTAAAGCTGAAGGAAAAGTTGGTGCGGCCTACACAGTTTTCAACACAAGCGGAGAGATTAAGGTAAAGAAATTACCTATGGCTGACTACTGCACAGTATTCCAAGCTGAACTTTTCGCTATAATGAAAGCACTAGAGTGGGTCAGTGAACAACAGCGACATTGGGACAAAATTAATGTACTAACAGATTCGCAGAGCGCTGCTCACGCACTGGAGTGTGGAACACCTACCAATCCGATGGTATTCGATATACAATGCTCTTCTTTACGTTTAAAAGATAAAGGATCTTTTTGCAAGTTTATGTGGATCCGAGGGCACAATGGACTACATGGCAATGAAAGAGCAGACGAGTTAGCAAAGGACGCAGCTCTGAAAGACAAGAACCGAAAACTCTACTCAGAATTTCCACTAAGTTATGCGAAGCTCAAAATAAAGGAAACAATTCATGATGAATGGGATCAGAGATACAAAAACTCTGACACAGGAAAAGGAACCCGACTATTCTTCAGAAGTATAAGCGAAGCCAAAAATTTTAGAAAGAAGACAATCCCTACGTTCGAGCTCACCCAAATTCTCACCGGTCATGGAGCAAATCTATCCTACCTCCACAGGTTCAAAATAAAGGACAGTCCAGCGTGCCCATGCGATAAGCAATCGGAACAAACAATACAGCACTTGCTATTAGATTGCCCAATGTTTTCTAAGGAAAGGTGGCACCTAACAAAAGAGAGCCAAAGGAGAAATATCAATATAAGCGATCCCCCGGATGTCATAGCAAATGGATATCTAAGAAAAATCTTTATCAACTACGCTAAAAATATAGTGACTAAAATAAGAGAGCAGAACAAATAACACAAAGGAACGTACAAAGTAAAATTACACGTAGTATTAGTAATTCGCCAATAACATCTTATATGCACCGAATGCATAATATTAAAATAACGTAAAAACTAAAAACACACGCATTATGGACTCGTCAATAAAATTAAAAGTATCGTAACTATAAAACTAGAGTAAAAACTTAAGTTAGTAATACAGAAGATCACTTCTCTCAATTTCAATAAAATCAAATGCACCGTCAGCAAAATTAAATGCACCTTAACTACAAAATTAGAATCAAAACTTACCTAAGCAACTAAGAATACTTCCCTCCCCGAAAATGGGCAACTTATGTAAATGATTAGATATTCAAGCAACACTAAAATAAAGTAATATCAACAGTAAAATCACGCGTATTTGAACTCGTCAATAAAATAAATCGCACCATAACTCCAAAACTAGACCAAAACTTAAGATGGTAAATAAGAAGAACACTTCCCTTCCTAAAAAATGGCAAAGTTAAATGGATAAGAAACTATCCACTTAACGAGGCATCCAAATTTTTATTACAGATCTTCAACACTACTCCGGCTGAGGTTTTCCATGGTTCCCTCCAGCTGTAAAATAAATATTGGAGCAGTTAATAGCCCATGTTAGGATCCTTACCCGACCAAATCCTTCCCCTCATCCTCGAGTACTCATGCGTACTAAACACCCACCCCTCTCCCGCATGCAAAGATATAAAGTAAAAACAAAGAGTAAAATAAACTCATAGATGAAAATAAACCTTGATAAATAATAAGCAAGGTTAATAATAGAAAGAACATTCAGAAAAAAAAAAACCCCTTCGCGCTTCGTTTTTAGTACCTACTATTTTTCAGAATGATATAATTCACCCTAAGAAGAGTACTTTGCGTAGTGAAAACTTCTTTAGCACCGTTGTGATTTGAAACTCGATGAAACAAAAAATAACGACAATAAAAAGAGGCAAACACATGTATCTAAAGGATGTAGTCTGCGAGAATGAGACAGAATTATCGGTCTCCTCTTTGTGCGGTTTTTTCGTAGCCTTTCGGCCTCCTCTTTGTGCGGTGCTTCGTAGCCTCTCATGTCTACTTTAGTTTTCTTAAGCGAAAACCGCGTATTAGATAATATATCTATGTATGCATATAAAAAAGATTTTTTTTTTGGAATTAATTGAATTAAAGGAACGAATAAAAGGAATCAATTCAAAAGGCCGGGGGAATCAGACTGTATCGATTCACTCCTGGGAATGAATCTGCCCATGTCTACTTTGAAGGGATAAGTCACATTGGCATTTAATCAACCTTCTTCCAGTTACATCTCCGTGCATCTTATCTCAAATTTCCCGAATTTGGGCAAAAATGTTACTAAGGAAGGGAAATTTAAGATCTGGGAAGGACGGGAAATAAAACAAAACAAATAATGAATCGAAACACATTTCATATAAAAGTTTATTGATTATTAATCAATGTGCAACCTCAAACAATAAATAAGTAGAAAATGCGCCGAGTGAACTGGGTGAAAAGCGATAAAAAAGATAATAATACTATCATTATATTTTTTAATTACTTTACATTAGTTTAAGGGATTCTATAGCTGAGGCCAGCCTCTCCAGCTCTCCCATGGATTGGTTCATCTTTTCCAAGTTGCTGGTCTGCACCTCCTGGGGAACCTTAACGGCATAGTCCGCCACCTTCATCAGCTGGTCCAGCTTGGAGATGGTCTGGTTCAACTGCTCGCAGGACTTCTCCATCTTAGCGATTTCTTTGGCCGGATCAATGAGTCCCTGGAATATCACAATAGATTAGTATTTAAAGAGCAGCATTGGACGGAAATCACTGGTAGCGCAAGACAGGGAGCCTGTCCAAGCGATGGTCGCCACCCGGTTGAGCAGCATTGTGAGGCGGGTTAAGGTAGGGGCAGTAGGAAGGGATTTATTAAAGCGGGTCTTGAAGAGGCCTGGATTATATAAATGATGAAAAATCGATGCCGGTCACCAAAACGAGTAGAAGAAACGACCCGTTCTCATTCTCAGCTGCATGGCAGCCCGGATCGGGAGAGAATGGTTGAGGGAGTCCATTTGACTTCTCAAGCTGTACTCTCTCGGAACATCGCTTTGCACTGCAATGGGAGGGATGGATTCAAACGTCCATCACTCCTAGATACACTGACCCCCAGATTCATACCCACCCCTACTACACCTTTTCCTACCAAGAACTTCCTCTCCTTTCTTTCCTAAATAGACCCTCCACACAATATCCCCAAAGATGACATAAGCCCTGAGGGAAATAACTTTCCTCAGGACCTCCAGTGTGGAGCTAATGTAAAAAAGAGGTGTTCTGCTTCGGATGTTTCCAACTGTTGGGTAGTATAAAAATGTAGTTTAGGATTACGAGGGGAATTGGGAGGCCTTGTAGCTTGTAGCCTGTATGGTAATGATTAAAAAACTATTTATATACATATTTGGAAGTGAAATGGTTAACAATGTTCTATCACAAAGTTACTAATAAAAAAAACCTCTTACTTGCAACACGAGATGGACTTCAATCTTATCCGAAATGGTCAATATTGCGCACCCCTTGGGCGGGGAGTTCTCAGGGCTCAGGTCGCTGTAGGCCAGCGGCGCGAGGGCCGCCAGCAATGTACTCAACTGCGGCTGGTCCCCGCCGGAGCACACCAGGAAGGCGGCAGTGCGCTGCTTGTTGGCCAGGTTGTAGATGGAGCGGGTGGATCTGATGGAGTGCACCATCTTAAGTACGATTTCTACATCTTTCTCGAGGGGTTCGGTGCGCCATTTGCAGTCTTGTTCCTGTTGAAAGGATTAAAAGTTAACTAGGACAGGTTGCATCTCTTTATCTTGTTTACTTAATCGTGCTAGAAGATGCACGAAATTAATTTGTAGACCTAATACTTTTTAATATTGTTTTATGATCAAATATATTGGTACTTTTGCAAAAGTTAACTCTTTTTGGATCGTGTGTAAAAATAATATACATTATCACAACTGAGACTGAAGCTGAATCTGTCTGAAGACTGAGTTTCAACATCAACATATATGATCAACATAACATTAATAATTCCCAAATAACTATTTCAGGAAGTGACATCACACCAAAGACGTGCGTAAAACTACTATAGTCGAACATATACCAAATGCACTCCCAAAATTTCACACGGGGATTAACGTACAGTCAATATAAATAATATAATGGTGGAGTGTCTTTCGAGTTTGGGTTTTTCGGAGTTATGACTGTACGTTAATCCCCGTGTGAAATTTTGGGAGTGCATTTGGTATCTGTTCGACTATAGGGATCAATCTGGATGCTGATTTTTCCCTTAAAACTCAAGGGAACACAACTTTAGTCATAGGTCATTTCATAAAAATTCTCCAGCCCTAAAGAGTCCTAAATTCTCCAGTCTTTCAAAATACTTATCGACTCTACTTTTGCCACTAATCTTCTCATAAATGTAACATTAACAGTAATGGAGGGTAACAAATGTAAAATCATGTAATTTCCAGTTAAATATAGTGTCCTCTGCGTGCAAATGCAGTTTAATTTTTAATTTTAATTTTCCAATAAAAGTGTGTTTATCAGAAGTGACCTGCCAGGTTAAGTGTAAATTTTCTGTATCTGTTTGCAAATAATAAAATTAGATAGGGCTTTAGAACTCACAATAAATTGTACAGCGCCCTTAAGGTGATTTTCACAAAAATGGCACTCTACAAATTATCCAATCATTATTACGATTATCCTTTTCAGCTTCGAAGTAATAAAAGTTTTTCGAAACTTGTTAATAATCAAAAATATTGTTGAAAGAAGATGTCAAATAACTGCAAGCCCTTATGTCATGTTGTTACTAAACCGCTCTACCATATAAAACTGATAAAAAATGTTATATTTTATTTAAATTTTACTTTCCTCAGCAGGACACACTTAGTGGTTCATACAGTCACGTTTGGGGAGTGTGATCTAAGCGGAGTTTTATGAAAAAAAATGTATCCAAATTTTCTAAAACTCAAATGAGATGATTCGGAGTAACGAAATTACTACTCAAGAAATAAAATGAAATAATGCCACAAACCTCAGGATAAGGAGCTACGCAGATGGACGGGATGGATTTGTCCTTCCTCGGTAGTCTTTGGTAGAGCTCCTCAGTAATGAAGGGCATGAAGGGGCTGAGGAGTCGGAGACCAAAATCTAAACTGGTGAAAAGGGTCCTCTTTGCATTTTTGATTTCACTCTCATTCCTACTGGCAAACACGGGTTTTAAGTACTCCTAAAAATATAAATGAGATTGACTTGAAATTGGAACAAATCTAATTTAGAGAATATGACATTTACTGTTTGCAGATTTTCTTACCAAGTAGACATCACAGAGTTCATAGAGCCATAGGTTATAGCAAGCTGTTGTGGCAGCAGGGAAGTCATAGGTCTTGAAACCGTTGCCCGCTATGGACACTGCATTAGCTATTCTTGACAGCATCCACTTGTCCATTGGCGATAAGGTGTTGGGAACTGTTGGCTCGAAAACCTACAAATTAACAATCACATAAAAAAAGAGTAATTTTTGTTCCATCTTAGATGTCAGCTCTAAAGAGGGCTTAAATTCGTAATTCTACATGGGAAACAGTATTTGATCCTTATCAAATAAATACTTTCACAAATTTTAATAGGTCAAAGTCGTTGATTTAAATATAAAAAAATAGAATGGGGGCCAGAGCGGAACCCTGAGGAATGCCCTCTCAATTCCTTGTATAAAAAAATAATGATTTAAAACCTCACCTCAAATACTTCTCCTTCTCCAAGGTACATCATGGCGAATTTGGTGGCATTCCATAACTTATTGCAGAAGAACCTGTATCCTTGAACACGCTGAATATCCATGTTCAAATCCCTTCCTTGGGCCATTGCACAAAGTGCAAATCTGAAAATTTTAATATAGACAACAGATTTAAAAAAAAAAGTAAAGCATCAAACAATTAAGTACAAAAGTAAACGCAATTGCAGTAAATGAGAGTTTTTCAAAGCTGCTAACTAGATTTCCTTTTTTTATCGCAACTTTATTAAGAAAACACATTAAAAATTAGCCTTACAAATAAACGTGCTTTAAATTTTAAACAACTGATAAACAACGATTAATGTACGGCAAATGGTTGTTTATCAGTTATGTTTAAAACAACTTTATTAGTAAGGGGGTATATATAAAAGCTTCTAGAAAGGGGAGAAATAAACCTCAAAGCATCAGTTCCACATTCTGGTAATCCATTGGGATAGTCTTGCTTCTGTCCCTGCTTGGCCTTCTCTATTTCTTTAGGATCCAGGTTAGAATCTACGAGCTGCTCGTGGAGGGTCTCCAGAGTCACACCCCGAATGACATCGACTGGATCTATCACATTTCCCAAGGACTTGGACATCTTCCTTCCGTGGGCATCACGAACCATCGGATGGAGGTACACCTCCCTGAGTAAAAAAAACAAGACAGTTAGTTAGTTTTGATGGAATCACAGTAGAAATATTGAAAAAATATAACAATTTTTTAAGCATTCCAATTACACACATTATAAATATTAGTTTGAATAGTGGAATATTCCCTTCCATTTATAAAAAATCTATCGTAACACCCGTTTTTAAATCAGGCAGCCCTGAAGAAATATCAAATTATCGACCTATATCTCTTGTCTCAAACGTGGCAAAAATTTTTGAAAAAATCGTAAAAAAGCAACTCATGTACTACATTGATAATAATAAAATACTTAGTCCTAACCAATTTGGATTTAGAGAGAAACTAGGCACACATGATGCCATTGCTGAACTAACATCAAATATATACAATGCATTAGATAAAAAAAACAAATGCCTTGGCATTTTCATTGATTTACGCAAGGCTTTTGATAGTATCTCCCATACAAAACTAATTAATAAATTAAATGATATCGGCATTATTGGTACCGTTAGATATTGGCTACAAAGCTATCTAACTCAAAGAAGTCAAAAAGTAAAATTAAATAACTCACTAAGTGTGGATGAAACTTTAGAATTTGGAATTCCCCAAGGGACTGTTATTGGACCAATTTTATTTATAATATACGTTAACCAAATGTTTAAATTATCACTTAATGGTAAACTTATATCTTTTGCTGACGACACTGCAATAATTATTGAAAAAAAAACGTGGAACGATATTACCATTGCAGCCAATCAAGACATGAATGTTATAAAAAAATGGTTCGATAACAATTTATTATCACTCAACACAGAAAAAACTTATTTTATTCCATTCTCTCTACAAGAAGATGTATCAAATAATTTAATTAACATAACAATTCATTCCAAAAATTGTGCAAATGACGATACATGTAATACGGACTGCGCTAAACTAAATCATAAATCAAATGTAAAATATCTTGGAATCCTAATAGATAAAAATGTTAAATGGAAAGATCATATCAATCTCACTGTGGAAAGAATAAGAAAACTAATCTATATATTCTATAACATACGAAATATTTTAAACAAAAAAACTATAAAAATGGTCTATTATGCATTAATTCAGTCCTTATTACAGTACGGCATTATTGGGTGGGGAGGGGCCTTTAAATCTTCCTTACAGCCCATAATTATAATTCAAAGAATAATTATAAAAATCATCCTTAGGAAACCATACGATTTCCCTACTCTAGAATTATTTCGGGAATTTAATGTACCATCAATCATAGAATTGTATAAGAGAAACGCCTTATATCAAATATATAAAGAATATTTTATTCAAAAAATTCACCCCTCTGATAGCATAAGCAATAGATTTAAAACTAATGGCTTAATAGCCATTCCTGTGCTTAGAACAACCACGGCTCAGCATCACTATTTGTATTTAGGTGTAAAATGGTACAATATATTATTGTCCAAAAACAAAATTAATATAACGGGAACATTGAAATATGAACAATTTAAAAAGCAAATTAAGTCCCTGAAATTGGATAATTATATATTGTACCCTTAATTTAATTTAATCTACCCTTACTTGAACTGTAATATCTAATATTAAAAGTATATATATATACTGTTATTTGTCCTTCTAAAACTATTTTTTCTAAATTATGTACCTTTGTCAAGTAATATTTGTATTTATTTTCATAAGTTCTTTGATCATTGTTTAAACATCTCACTAAAACACTATTAATTTTTTTTTTGCATGTTAATACTCCTCCCATAAACACGAGCTCTTGAGCTCAATTTATGGAGTAGTAGTAATATAAAATGAATTATTGTATAACCTTGCACATGTAACCATTTGTATTGTAAAAACAAAATTCTTGAAATAAATAAATAAATAAAAAAAATAAAAAATAACACTATCATACCTTTGTAAAGGAGTTTTTCAAAACATTGTCAGGTTATTCGTAACCTGAGAATTTAAAATAAAAGAAAAAAAAAACTTTGAAAGGCATCTTAGCTAGCCACATGCACTATTATGGAAACTTTCGATCAAGATAAGATCCGCACATTTTTAAGATGAATCAGACCATTGAAAATCCTGCGGATTGTGAAATACATCAGCAATTCATTTCAATACAAGAGATGTGAAACCGGTCGAAATTTACAGCAGATTAGTCAGGTGTATGGAAAAAACGCTATGAGCAATGGAAAGGTAAGAAAATGAATAGACCATCCATGATAGTTGTACATACGTACACAATGACAGATGAAGTGGGCGACCATCCGCGCCTGAAATAATTTGAAATTTAAAAAAAATAAATTGATAAATTGCTGTAGGAAACATGCTTGTGGAATTTGCTGGTAGGAGGTCATCCCATTACAACTCAAGTGTATTAACTCTTTGAGTGCCAGAAGAGCCTAACGGTCCGGAAATCTTTTTACCCATTGAACATCGCTCTGGCCGATAGGCACATTCAATATACACTTCCTTTTCATAAGTTTTGTACCCTAAAAAATGTTCATAACTTAATAAAATAAATTGTATTCAATTCGCAACAAAATAAACAATTAGATAAGTGTTCTTTCTTTTCGTTTCGTAGAGAGCAGCCATTTAAAAAAAATTAAAAATAATAACAAAATTGGTCAGTGGTTGAGTGGGCATCGCGTTTGGGTCCCACCCAGGCGTTCCGTCTTCGATTCCTCGGCTGGCTTAGTCCTCCATCACGACTCAAGCAACATTTTCGGCTTACTGTGATGATAGTAGGAGATTTTCAAATACTGACAGGTTATTCGTAACCTGGGAATATTTGCCTTTCTTTTAAAAAAAAAAACATTATCTCGCAAGTAAGTGCAATTTACAAAAACATTGTCACTATTTTGTAAAAAATAAAGCAAATTATTATGCTTTAATTTTTTTTTTTTACATGAGCTCCACACAGGAGACCCTGAGGAAAATAATTTCCCTCAGGGACTATGTCATCTTTAGGGATGCTGTGTGGAGGGTTTTTTTTAAAGGAAAGGAAGGAGAGGAGAGTTCTGGGAAGGAAAAGGGTTTAAAGGGTGGGGTAGGAATCTGGGGTTCAGTGTGTTCTGGTCTGCCTCCAAGACCTAGAAAAACCTCACCCCATGAACCCGGGCACCCCTGCTAAATCACCAAACGTAGCGAACCACTTGGGGTGACCTATGGCAGAGGTGTTGGTCATCCAATAAAGGTTCCCGGGGCGGCGGTATCCATTCCCGCCTCTCAAATTGAATCAACTGGTGCACGGAGAGCCAACGGCACATGACAGAGGTATTAGGACGCGGGAGATCGGCATTACAAAGGTTAACTGAAAAGTACAGCAATTGTCAGGAAGAGTTTGGAATGCTGGTCATCAAGTTTCATGATGGAGATGGCACAAAAGGAGGTTTATAAGGAGGAGTGAGTAGGGGATAGAGACTTACTTGAAGGGAAGTTTTCCAAGGAGCTTCTCACCAAGGAACACCATGCGTGCCACCCAGAAGAACAAGATATCATGTCCAGTTTCTAGCAACGTACCGGGGTAGAAGGCCTACATTGGACACACAACAATGTAAATATTAACCTATTGAACATCAGCATATCCTTAAAGATACTAAAAATCATTTCTCTGAAAGTGACTAGCTATTCTGGGGAAACTACATATCATGGTAGATTGTATAATAGCACAAAAACTTCTTGGGGAAATTTTGTAAGAGGGATCACTATACCTTCAGTTCGTCGGTTTGGTCAGGCCAGCCGAATATGGAGAATGGGAACAGTCCTGATGAGAACCAGGTGTCGAGGACATCATGGTCTTGTTGGAGACGGATCCTGGAAGCTTCCACATTATACTTGGCGCAAGCTTTCTTCATGGCTTCCTCTTCTGACCGGCCGGTGATCCAGTTGTCATCTTCGGAGGTCTGAAATTATTGCTAATGTTAGGGTCCAGATTTGTTGAAAAAATTTGTTTTCCAGTACTAAAAAATTATATCTTTACGAAACAAGTCTATATTAATTTTTGTATTGAAACCAACTAGAGCTGGGTAGATTGATTTTTTTTATACGACTGGCAAAGTGATCAGGTCGAAAGTACTCACTTTTTGTTTGGGTACTTTTACATAGAAAAAAAATGCCTTTTACATAAAAAAAAGGGATGAGAGATTAATGCACCGCCTGCCACCTTAAGTTGAAAGTACTCTGTCACCTGATCACTGATCGGGAACTTACGTTTGATGTAGGTAGGTATTGTAGGTAGACCATGACTACCTTGTCATTTGTCTGTTGCGAAAACGATATTCCATCTATGGTTGCTCGTCACATCGGCACCTATTACGGGACACGAGTGCTGACGATTGAATCTTTTTTGAAAAACTCAATCGATCATTGGTGGTTCGTGATCGGGTTACAATGATTGGGTAGTTCATGATCGTCCCAGGATCAGAACAAACATAATAACAATAAATTATTGTTAAAGAACTGAACCATTACAACATGCATTTAACCAGTACGTCTTAATACAAATGCCCATGAGGTAATATTTCTCAAACATGACTATATATACGTAAATCATTCAAGTATTACAATTAAATAATATTTTATGACATATCACAGCATTACAAAATAAAATCCAAATGCTACTAGCAATAAAATTAAATTTCATGCAACCATTAAAATGTTTTATTATACGGAGGTTCAGGGTAAAGTGCAGTAATAATCATAAAATCATACCTCCAAATTTTAACCCCTAGAAGACGGGTAGTATTTTGTAAATTTCTGAAAACCAAATATATTATTGAAAATTATATTTGAAATAATTGACAGGCTACAATATCAACTTTTTTGCTTTCGAATTTTCATGGACAGTAACAAAATGCGTTAAAAATTTCTAAAATCTAGATCTATACCCACATATTGCAGTGCATTTGTAGGTGTAGTCATGATTTCACTGCACTGCTATTGTAGTTGGTCGTATCCTAGGGGTTAATATTGAAAAATGAAAAAAAAAATATTCACGCAACTAGGGAAAATTTGCCTGAAACTGACAGCAAAGCAATGCGAGGTATTTTAAATGGTGCCATATTGTGGCAAAAAGTGCTCCAGTGGCTAAAGCCATTTTAAGAATAAGTATAAACAGGCTGTTAGGCCTTTCAATGCTAAATGTAAGTTTTATATCATTGTATTGTTTGATTTTTGATAACACTTGTTAATCTAGTCTAATTATAAAAAGTTTTAAAAATGTTTTGAAAATTCTCAAAATCAGAAAAATACATATCATTAAAAAGTGCAATTAAATTACAGTTGCAGATATTTACGAGCAAAAATATTACAAATTTTAACTGAAAAAACATAAGCAACCAAAAAGATTATTGAATACAGTGCATTAACAGAATACAGTGGAGACAAACATGTATTAGAGATTACTTGATCGAATACAAAGCAATAACACTATATATGGCTTAAAGTGGTATGTAACACATTAATTTACAGAAGCACAACATGCAAGTAAATTTAAAATGTGCTTATAATCTCAAGTCCAACATACGATTAGAACTTTAGTAGCTGGTTTCCTATTCCTGTATCTCCGGTTCCTCGGCCGTTTCCTTTTGACAAGTATAATTGGGTTTGGCTGCCAGGAATATAAATATAAGGATGAAAACATCATTATAATAATATGCAAGATAAATTTCATATCAATTAAAAACACAAGCAAAGGTTGTTTTGAGCTATCGTCGTGGATTTTTTTAAAGAATCCTTGGATTATTTACTTTAAGAGAGCCTTTTTAAGATTTAAAGAATCACAAGAAAAATATAAGTTAGATATGTGGTTGAATTTGGTGGATTTTGTTAATGATTCAGATGAAATATACAGAACATCTCATTTACAATGATTTCTTATTAGCGACATTTGTATTACAAAAACATGACAAAAATATTTTCAATAATGTAATCCTACAATGTCATTAAAAGCAATTTATACGGTTTAACAAGAGATTAAAAAGTCAGGTAGGTCTTGTAACACTCTGTAAAATTTTTTCAAAAACATACCTATGAGATAAAAAGTTTTAAAAATAAAAATAAATTAGTTTAAAAAGTTTAACAAACTTTCAATGGTGATTATCTTGAGAGTAGTTTTAAATATGTCTATCTTTGCAACAGTTAATTCTTGGTGGAATTAATAAGTTCACATGCAATGAATTGGTCATCTTGACCGTAATTTATAATAATTATAATCCAGTAATAGGTTGAAACTGGTCTAAAAGATAAAAGTAGAATAAAGTTCCAAATGGGTTTATTATATACATTTTGTGAGGTGGGTAAGGGTACCGACGCCTCGAGAACCAATCATTAGATAACCAACATCCCTGCCATCGGTCACCCCTAGTGGTTTGCTACGTTGGGTGACTTAGCAGGAATGCCCGGGTTCATGGGTTGAGGTTTGTCCAGGTCTTGGCGGCAGAGAGACAGTTAGAGACTCTTTGACCCCTTCAGCCGGACTCTTTCGACCCATAACACAGTGGAAGGAATGGATTCAAACGTCCATCATTCACTGACTTTCGGATTCCTACTAACCCCTCATACTTTTTTTCTTTCCAGAACTTCTTTTCCTTTCTTTTCTTAAAAAGATACTCCACACAGCATCATAAATCCCATCCAGAGATGACATTATTTTTCTCAGGGACTAATGTGTAAAAAAAGTAATAATAAAGAGCCAGTATATCACAGTAAGTACAGTGAAACTCTCTTAACCGCTTCTGTGCCAAGAGCGAGGTTTCTCGCATCCTTGGTCGTGTCCAGCAGGCCGGCCATAGAAAAATAGCGAGTTTACTCGCTCTTCTTTGAGCCTCTGTATCATACATATGTCCCGTTTTTTATTAATTTAAAATATGGAACACCCAGAGACGACATTGGGATGATTTTGATTTTTATTTTTTTTTTGATGTAAAAATGATTTATTTTGATTAAAAGTTCACGGCCTGCTGTACACAGCTACACTTCTACCTACTGGCATTTAAAAGTTTAACAAGTTTTCCAAGGGACCGGAAAAAAAACTCCTTAAGTGGGAAAACCTTATAATGTGGGATAAATTGGGCCATTCAGTCTTCAAGGGACCGAAAACACCAAACTTCTTAAGCATAAAAACTTCTTCTTAAGAGGGTTTCACTGTAGTTAGAAAAGACGACTCATCTAATTTCCAATAAACCTATCAGTTTGTTTGTAGTTGACTGACCTGCACTAGCCCATCAGCCGACAGCACGGTGACCTGGTAGGCGGGGATGCGGTGGCCCCACCAGAGCTGGCGGGACACGCACCAGTCTCGGATGCCGTCCATCCAGTGGTACCAGGTGCGCTCGTGCGCCTCCGGAATGATCTTGAGGGCCCCCGACTTGACGGCCTTCACGGCTGACGCTGCCATCTCATCACACTTTATGTACCTGGAATACATTATTAACAAAACTGGATAATTTAAACAGCTCCATCAGTAAATAAATGCGCAATTAATATAAGACGAATGTGACCCTTGTCTTTCAACGCTTCAAATATCAGCGCTTCCAGTGAATCGCAATATTTTGCTTCCGAGTGCTGAAACCTGAAATTAGCAACAATTCGTAGCACTTTGTGGAACATCAAGTGTCCCAACAGTTGAACCCCTTTAACCGAGCCTAACATAAATAAACAAAACTTCAATGCTATGAATAAAATTGAAATAAGATCTTATCTTATGATGTCGTGGGGTGAAGAAATCCTTTGTCCAAAATGAAATTCAATTGCGTACTTTAACGTCCTTTTTAATACTTTTAGCACGATGCAAAACCAATTTTTACAATCTCATAAAAAAGCTTTCACTAAAACTTGTATTTATTATTTTAGGTTGTAATGTGTCCATTCAATTATAAACTACAAACTTTGAAATATCAATTGAAATCTGAGAAGAAACTAGATAGTAAATAAAGCTAGTATGTTAGAAAAAGATGTCTCACCATTGTGGTTTCATGAGTGGTTCAACTACATCCTTGGATCTGCTGCACAGAGGAACCACCATGGGGTTATCCTTGGTTTCCTTGTACAGTCCTAACTTGGTGAGTTCCTTGGTCAGT
Organism: Limnephilus lunatus; assembly: GCA_917563855.2. Taxonomy (NCBI): domain Eukaryota; kingdom Metazoa; phylum Arthropoda; class Insecta; order Trichoptera; family Limnephilidae; genus Limnephilus; species Limnephilus lunatus. The sequence continues at coordinate 7,534,721 of OU830599.1, forward strand.
TCCCGTCGGCAGTCGAAACGCAACATTCCCTAGAAATTATTCCATTGTAGGCTTCTGATATCCCAAACACAGTGATAGGAAGATCGTATAGAAATAATATCAGATTGCAGGACACCGGGGCCCTAGTGAAAGTGAACTAGAGGTGACTAAGGAAAATGTGTGTTGAAGACAATAAAGAAGTTTGGAACGGGATGAGAATGCTAAGGTACGGAGCCAGTAGAGAACAATCAGAACAAAAAACAAACAAATCCTGCAGTTTAAAATTCAGAGAATCCTGTGATCTTCCTAAGTGTGGAAGTCTATAGCTTTCAATTGCACTATATAGTTATTTCTATTTTCTGACGATATCCATTTGAATGAGGTAAGAGTAAAGAAGAATACATATAACTATGTATGTAAATGATATATTCACACAAAGAATAAACGGAAAAATAATATCTTATGCTGATGACACTGTCATAATAATTGAAGGTGCTGATTGGAATACTGTGAACAACCTAGCGAATATTGACATCAATACACTGAAAAACTGGTTCGATAAAAATCTCCTCTCTTTAAATACTGAAAAAACAAACTTTATCCCATTCTCTATCAATAAATTTAAATCTAAACCAGAAATAAAAATTCTAATACATCAGAGTAAATGTAGTGGAACTAATTGCACTCCAGAATGTTCTACACTGAATTCAACTTCCAAAATTAAATATCTTGGTGTATATATAGATCAACATTTTAAATGGAAAACACATATTTGTGAACTTGTCAAAAGAATTAGGAAATGTATATGTATATATATTTATAAGACTCAGAAATATTCTTAGACTGGAAAACCTAAAAAGAGTGTACTATGCAATTGTTCAATCTATATTACAATACGGTATTATAGGATGGGGAGGAACATATGATGTTATTTTAAATCCTCTCAAAATGGTTCAAAGATTAATAATTAAGATTATATTGAAAAAACCATCTACATTTTCTACCGAAAAAATCTATTCAATATTCAAAGTAACAATATTCAAAGTAAATTTATATAAAAAATATTCAATTCTACAAACTTTCACAGAAATACAGCTAAAAAAATTACATTTCAATATCTCAGCAAGATATCAAAACAATATTAAAATCCCAAAATTTAATACCAAGCACATCCAAAATTCCTATCTGTATCATGGTATAAATTATTACAACAAACTCTCATTAGAAGTAAAAATTATTGAAAATAAAAGTAAATTCCAAACTAAATTAAAAAATTACCTGAAACAACTGTAAGAGTTACATTACTATTTCACTTCATTTAAATCTTTTAATCGACACATCTCAAGTTTCTCTTACTATATCTATTGTTAATAGTTGCAATATTATTATTCACCTACTCAAATGATAACATTGATAAAATAATTGAGTATGAATTCACTCACCAAACACAAGAGCCTTGTCTCTTTATGGTGAGGAAAGGCTTTTATTACATTAATATTACAAATCTGTTTAATATGTATAAAAAATGTATAATTATTGTAAAAACAAACAAATATTAAATAAAAAATAAAAAAAATAAAAAAAAAATAAAAAAAAACTCACAGTAAATTGAGCGCAATCTCCAACAATGCAACCTTCTTCATTGAATATTGTGATGAATGGAAGGTTGTGTCTCTTTCCCACTTCATAGTCATTGGGGTCGTGGGCTGGAGTGATCTTCACAGCACCTACACAACAACATACATATTACATTGTAAAGTTAAATCTATAAAGACACTAAGGGCCAGTTGTTGTTTCACAGAATTTGAACAAGGCATAAAATTTCGAAGTTAATTTTCAATTTCTGTAAAGGTTCTAATTAAGTTCTGTTATTATACCATTATTGGTTAGGTGCTTCACATAACTGATGTGATAATAGAACTTTCACAGAACCTGAATTTTAACTTTGAAATTTAATGCATTGTTTAAATTCTGTGAAACAACCTGTCTTTTAAGCCTAGAAATTTCAATTGTTTGTGGATGGATAAGTTGGTGAGTAATGTGAAATATTCCTGCGTAATGCACAACATTAAGCCCTGTTCAAACACAGCTATAAACTACAAAAGTTCATAGCACGCCTAATATCGCTCTCCATACAATCCCTTCAGACCATTCACACCTAAGCGGTTTGTGCGCAGATCAATCATAGACAATGCAAATCTTATGCCATAACCGCCCCTGAGGTGATAAGCGTCCCCATCTCCCACGAAAACAGGAGAGGGGGTCATTTTAATTACGGAGCTGCCTAGACTGGTGGATGACAGATGTCAAGTTGAGAGATTCAGTACAAAAAATGTGCATCCCGTGGCCGCTCGCTAATTCATCTGACCCCCCGTGTGAATGGTACAAAACATAAGCGCTCGCGGTTCAACAAATATCTGCTCGCGGTTTATAGCCGTGTTTGAACACTGATTTAGTCTTGTTTAATGAACTTTTAATTAAAAATTGGAACTACTTATCCTATCACACAAGCAGGTAACAAAATTATAGAGCAAAATTTTTTGTTTGATTAATATGAATTCGAGGTATTTTGTATTTTTGTGATGTTTTTTTTTATTTTTTTTTTATTTTTTTATTTTTTTTTTTATTTTTTATTTTTTTTTTATTAGGTTTGTCAACAGTGATTTACATGAAAGCTTTCACAGATACAATTACACTGAACCATGGTTGATGCTATCACTAATTAAAGACAAACACAACATTGATAACATAATACTTACATATATATACAATCATTCACACACACACATACCATATATTACAAAATTTTGAAACAAGTTTTTAGAACAATAATATTATAATATAAGTTTAAAGGTGTAGTTTATAAGTTTATATAAAAATATACAAAGGAGCTTTAAATCTTGTTAATAGATGATTTGAAGTTGGCCAATGTTGACATTGTCAAATTAATTGAATGTTTTTTATAAGCCTCATTAAAATTACGGCACATTCTTGATAAAGCTGAGTCATACCCCAGCTTAGTTCGATATTTTTTAATATTTAACGGAACATGATTTACAAGTCGTGAACCAATTCTAGGAACATTGAACCTGATTTGATGAAGTAGAAAAGGGCAGTTTATTAAACCATTAACAATTTTGAAAAGAAAATTTAAATCTGTATTTAGTCTTCTCTGTTCAAGGGTGCGTACATTGTAGAATTTTAGTCTATCGGTGTAGTGAGGAAGTGATCGAGCTCGCTTATCGGTATACGCTAGGTGGTACATAAAATGTTTTTGAACTCGCTCTATTCGCTGAATATGAACTTTGTAGGTTGGACTCCATACAGCACTTGCGTACTCCAACACGTTGCGGGTGAAGGAATTGTACAGCGTTATTTTTGATATAGGATTTTGAAAATGTTTACTATTTCGTTTGATAAATCCTAGCATTTTCAAGGATCTAGAAATGATGTTGTCGATATGAGGTGTGAAAGTAAGTTTTTTATCAAATAATACGCCTAGGTCCCGAATGGTTGCGACTTCCTGGAGTTTAGTACCGTCGATAAAATATTGAGTTGGAATAGGATTGTGTTTACGTGTAAAAGTTATGTGAACACATTTTAAAGAATTTAGAAACATTCTATTGTTGTTGCACCACTTTGAAACTCTGTTAATATCATTTTGGAGAAGTATTGAGTCTAGTGATGTATGAATAATTTTGAATATCTTACAATCATCAGCAAACAACAAAATTTCAGAATCCAAAATAACATTGCACAAGTCATTTATAAAAACAAGAAATAAGATTGGGCCCAAATGGGACCCTTGCGGCACTCCAGATGGCACTTCTAATCCTCTTGACTCATAGCCATCAAATACTACTCTTTGTATGCGGTCAGTTAGATAGGAGTAAAACCAGTTTAGCAAGGTACCATGAACACCCATTTGTTTGAGTTTACGAATTAATAATCTGTGATTTACTTTATCGAAGGCCTTACTAAAATCTGTATAGATTGTGTCTATCTGTTGACCTCTATCGACAGCTTCGGTTAAGGTATTGACATAGCAAAGTAAATTAGAGGATGTTGATTTCTGGGAGAGAAAACCATGCTGTTTTGGAGTTATAAGATTTTTGAGATGATAATTTAGATATGGACAAATTAATTTTTCGAAAATTTTTGCAAACGTACAGAGAATAGAGATGGGTCTATAGTTTGTGACTTCGTGAAGGTCTCCGCTTTTAGGTATTGGTACAATATTAGCCTGTTTCCATCTTGTTGGGAAAATGGATGAAGACAATGATTTTCTGTAAATGATAGTCAGAGGGAGTGCGAGACTGTGTGCACATTTTTTTATTAGGAGTGGTGGAATTTTGTCGGGGCCAGGGCCTTTGCTCTGGTCAAGGTTTAGCATTTCTCTTTTTACATCGTGTACACTAATGTTTACTGTGTGCAGAGAGCTGTTCGAATGGTCTATTGATTCAGATTGAGGTTGAGTCTCTTCGTTGCTTCTAATGTCATCTTTCTCATACACTGATGAAAAATGTTGAGCAAATAGTTCGCTGCTTTCTTCGCCGTTTGACGACTTTTTTTCTCCAAACGTCATGTTTTGGGGGATAGTACTTATGTTTTGTTTCTGGATATTTGTTATTGGATATTTGTCATAATTTTTCAAGTTTACTGAGGGAAATATTTTTGTCATAAATACTTTCAATTCCGTGATATTTCCGGGTCTGTGCTAATGTGCTAAACTAAAAGGCTAACTAATCAAACAGCAAACAAAGCAGGCAAACTTATACAAAATGCCATCCAATTCTTTTGCATACATAATTAAATACATAAACTTCTGAAAGTATTCTTCTTTTGGTACAGAATTGTTTACCTGTAGTGTTAAATATAATACATTGCTTCAGTCATGGACCACGTAATTCAACATTCATTTAATCCACTCAATAATTTGTGATTCCATCAAAACGTACCAGTTCCAAAGCCCATCTCCACGAAATCATCACACAAGATGGGCAGCTTTCTCTTGCAGAAGGGATGGACCACGAATTTTCCATGCAGATGCTTGTAGCGCTCATCGTTAGGGTGCACAGCCACGGCCGTGTCTCCCAGCATGGTCTCAACGCGGGTCGTGGCCACCACGATCTCTTCCCCGCTGCCCTCCACCTTGTAGGCAAAGGATACGAGAACTCCGAATTCCACCTAAACAAATAGGAATATATTTATTATTGTTAAGTTGATCGACTATATGGAGGTCTGGAGCAGGACGGGAAGGACGGAGGAGTGAGGAACGGCAGCTGCAGCTTTGGAGAACATTTGTCAAGAGGGCCAAATCCCACCCTGGGATGTAATGCAGTCATGATGATGATACGATGGCATTCTGCGCAGTTGTCATAAGCACTTAGGCCAAAAATTTGACTTATCCCAATAATAATTATGATTTTTTTAAAAATAATTATCATTCTCCTATTTTAAATTGACAAGAATGGATAAAAAACATTAATTTCCTGGTCGTTGAAAAAATTGGTTTTGCTAGTTTTGTGCTTATCTGTTATTGAAGCGGTTAATCGTTTGTGGAAACAGTCACAAGAGAGCGGCCTTTGTGAGACTCTTGTTAGAAATCGATACCCATGAAATTTAAGGTGACAAGTAGCTCCCAACCTCAAAGGTTTCGAACTCTTGTAATAGGCTCATTGTATGTTTCACCGGATTCCCTCGACCTTGTTCTTTACCCCTCAGGCTAATTTGTTCGCTTTTCAGAACAACTCATATAGGTCTCATAGAAATCGTTGTCTCCCTTACCATTCTAGTTAGAAATATGATCTAAACATGTTAAAAAGAGAAAACACCAAGCTTTTTATTCAAAACTAAAAGTTAACAACAAAATAAATAAAATGTACACCCTGCAGTCGGAAACCAAAGTTTCCGACTGCAATTCGAAAAATATTTATGAAACTTTGGGAATTATTTTTATATGAAACGACAATAAAGTGAGTTGATAATAACATCTATTTGCCCAATAAAATATGAGTGAATTCTTTTTTTGTTACTAGTAATTTTAGTTAGAAAAAACTTGAGGTAAGTCATTTTTAAAACTTTTTTATGTTTGTAGGCAAAATTTTTGTGATTCTAAAATTATATTTTATTTTTAATTATCAAATTTTAAAGCGGATTTCATCATTTTTCAAAAACAGTTTTTAGTTTCGGATGCTTTCAGAAATAGTCCATTTATTTGGATTTTATTGCAAAGCGGAAAATTTTTGACCTTCTGACAAAATAAGTAAGTAAAAGTAAAGTTCACCAGAGTTGTATTTGGGTGTTTGGCTGTTTCTTGGTTGCATCACTTGGTTCCCTATGTACCTGAGTCTTTATCTCGTATATTGGGAAGTATATTGGGTATATTGGGAAGTTGTTTTTATTTTCAAAATGTTTTTGATAGATTAAATTGTGGCTTTAAAGGTCTCCGATAATACAAAAAAGAAGAAGAAAAAAGTGTAAGTTAAAACATTTATTATTTATCACCTTATTTTTATACCCAGGGATAGACAACATTGTCCTTCCCGTCAGCTCCACCTTGTCCACTTCTATATCGGAGATGGCAGACTTGAGGGTGCAGGACCAGTTGACCAGTCGGTTGGCCCTGTAGATGTCGCCGCTTTCGTGCAGGCGGACAAAAGCCTCCGTGACGGCACGGCACATGGATGGGTCCATCGTGAAGCGGGCGCGATCCCAGTCGAAGGAGGAACCAAGGGAGCGAAGTTGCTCGTAAATCCGGTGGCCCTTCCTGTTGTCAAAACACATCACATTTAATTACATTTCAATACACAACAACTCTCAATGAAAATAAGAAATAGATAAAGACACAGAAAATAAAACGGTAACGGTCGCAACCGGCACTTGAACCTGGATTCCCGAGTCCCGGAAAGGTTAGAAGATCTGGGTTCGAGTCCCAGTTATGAATGTTACCTTTTTATTTTCTGTGTCTTATCTTCTGGATAAAAAAAATAAACAAAAATTTTAACAAAAAAAAAAACGACTTAAAAAAAAAAACTATTCCAAAACAAAATAATATGCACTAAAAAGTAAAAAAATAATTGCGTATTCTTCTACAACTTAAAAATCAACTCACTTTTTCTACTCATCAATATGTAGGAACGATAGTTATTTTTGGAGTCGAAATCGGTTGGCGTGATATTGAGTTATTCGTCCATTTGTCGCGCACATACTTAATTCAAATTAAAGACTTATATGGTTTTCTCATGGATGCCATTGTCAGAACTGGACCTAATTGAAATGGGACCACACGGGAAGCACCAGCTTTCAAATAAAAAAAGAATCATCAATATCGATTCACACAGTCGAAAGTTCTGAGGTAACAAACATAAAAAATAATAACAAATACAGTCGAATTGAGAACCTCCTCCGTTTTTGAAATCGTTTAATAATTACCAGGACAATTTGCAAAATAAATAAATCAACTCACTCATTCTTCCAGTCCCACACGCGCTGCACGAACCCTTCCCTGCCCAGATCGTGCCTGGTCTTCTGTTCCTCCCGCCACAGCTTCTTCTCCACCACGACCTGCGTGGCGATGCCGGCATGGTCGCAGCCCGGGTTCCAGAGCGTGGTGCGCCCACTCACGCGATGCCAGCGTGTGAGGCAGTCCTCCACGGCATTGGTGAGTGCGTGGCCCAAGTGGAGTGAGCCCGTCACGTTGGGCGGGGGGATCACCATTGTGAAAGTGCCTTTGGGATTCTTTTCTAATACTGATGAACGCTGCAATAATGATGAACAATTATTAATATAGAGCATATAATCTTTTGGGATGCTGTGTGGTAGGTCTTTTTGATGAAAGGAAGAAGTGAACCTGGATCTTGAAGATACCCTAGGAGGGAGAAAACACAGAGGTCGACAAATCATTCACAAGAACGAGTAGTAGAATTTATAACTTCCTCTATCCACTATTGCGTAGAAATAGCATTATTTTTTATTACATTTCACAGCCGAGATTCAGGGCATTTATTGTTTTTCAAATAGTTACTGTTATAGTATTTTATTCAAATAGTTATAATATAGTATGCATTACGCTTTTTATCGCATTCCTGATGTTTATAGGATAACACAGCATAGACAGGTTAATGCAGCACTTTTTAAGACATTCGTACATTTCTAAAATGAAAATGAATGGACATATTTGTGCCATATGTATTTACAAGTTTTTTTTAAATAAAATAAGGGAATAATATACACAAATCTTAACATATAAAAATGAATGTTTCTTTGTTTGTCCCTTATGCATTCCTAAACCATTTATCCGATTGCGATGAAACGATGATGAGGTAATTTGATCTACGCATGTCCACGGTGGTTTCTATATTATACATATATATATATATATGTGTTATATTGTATATTGCTCATCCAATTGCGATCAAACTTTGATGAGTTATTGTGCGCAAGCCCGCAAATGTTTCTATATATACAGGTGAGCTCTGGTGTTATGAAATTTATATACAAATTTTCACGGAATATTCTTATATTCTAATTCTAGCGCGCAAGGTGTTTTGAAAACTGTGTGTATTTTATATAGTTTAGTGGCAGGGAGGGATGGCGAGAGGGGGAGGGGAATCCGGATGGAGGGAGGGGAACAAAGGAGGGGGGGGGTGGATTTCGGGAGGGGAGAGAGGGAGTGGGGAAGGCGGGGATAATATAAGGGGAAAGCGGGGGGGGATGGGTTCGCGGGACGAGGGGGGGCAAAGTCGGGGGAATTGGAAGGGTAACTTGGGAAAGGAAGGGGACACGGCAGGAGAACAGAAGCGGGAAAGGGGATGCATGGGAAAGAAGATACTGGGAGAAACAATTTCTTTTAGCAATTAATAAAAATAATAAAATTTCTCACTAGCAATAAATAAAAAAGAAGGGAATAATCTTAAGAAGTGACATAGCTCATCAAGGAGGCTGAAACTAAAGAGCTAATAGGAGGTTAGTTGTAATAACAATGAGACTACCAACCCCATACTCAGGCTTGAAAAATCCTTCCTTCTCCCACCAGCTGTACCAGGCGGCCTCCACGTACTGGGGGCTGTATGCATCGGGCATCTGACTGAGGACATCTTTCTTCTCTCCGGCTACGGTGTTGCTAGCGTACACAGCAGACTCCTTGGCTGGTTTGGCCTTTTTCTATAATGGTAACACTTCTTTAGTAAAACAAATAATTCATTAACTTTTATCTAGGGAAAAAATCTTCAACAGCATACCGGAAAAGATAAGAACAATCGAAGATGATAAATGCCTACTAAAAGTGATTAACGAGCAAATAAATGAGAAAATAACAAAATGATGAAATTACCTTCAAAATTAACATGACTTTTTATTTATCTATTTTTTAAAGTTCATCTTCCTTAAATCATAATTAGTTGTAGATACAAAATATTATAGCTAGCTCCTCTTTTAAACATAAGCGCCTGCTTCTAAAGAAGAGAAACATAAAAAAATCTAATTAAATACTTTGTAATTATTGTTATCAACATTATTATACTTTGTAAACTGATTATTTAATATATCATAGAAGAAGAAGATAACATTAATAATCTAAACGAAAATATGAAAGAGAACCAGACCCAGAAAAATAAAATATAACAGTCGCAACTGGGACCGTTATCCACCGGTGTCCCGGTTTCAACCATTTTTATTTTATTTTTCTACGTCTTGTTCTCTTTCATATTTTCGTTTAGATTATTAGTGTTACCTTCTTCAGTGATATATTACATTGATGGAAATAACCTTCAAAAATTACAAAAAGAGAGTTGTACTAATAAAAATGGATTATTTAATAAATCAAAATAATAACTTCTGAAGCAACAAAAATGCCAACAGGATACGAAAAAGTGCTGGTTTGGTGCTGGCATATTTATATGGTAATCTGAAATTAATATATTTTGTTTGTGGGATTTTTACCCTCGGCTTACTATGGAGGTATTAGATGGCAGGAGCTCGATGTACGAAAGGTTAACCTTTGAAATGTCCAATCAGTAGCAGATTTGATAGGAACTCATCGCGCTTGCCTCAATTTTATGATATTTTGAACCTTAAAAAATACTAAAATAGTACCTACTCTTGGAGTTATGGTTAATACCTAATCTTATTCGCTTTGCAAGAAAGTAATGCATCTTAATATTATTATTACAGCTTGTCGTTTAATCACTTACAAACATTGTTTTTTAACTGTAAAAACGCGCTTTGCAAATTCCACGACAAATGTCATAATTTTTGATTTTCAAATGTTTTAGTTCTGAATTTATTTACAGCAATGCTTCATTTAACTTATTTTTATTGTGAAGAATGCTTATTTAGCTCGATAAATGTAATAAAAGTCAAGAATATTTTCGTATTTATTCAGTTATATTTTTTTAATAACAGCAGAGAAAAAAAAATTCTCTGAATATAAGTAGCTATACCGGGGTGACTTAATTTTTTAGTACGGAGTGACGTTTGCCAAAGACTTTGTTGCATTCTAAATCCCCACAAACTATTTAAATAACCCAAATTAAGAATGTAATAACTTATCTTGTGCATGTCTCCCGACGTAAATAGTTGTTTATTGTGGTAATTAAATTGAAACGAAGTATAATTTCCATAACCTGTGACTATTAAAAGTGTGGCGGTAAGTAAATATTTACCTGGAGATTGTGTTTAAATAGTTAACTAACTAACTAACTAACATCACGCCGTTTCCGCAGGGGTAGGCAGAGAGGACGGACCGCCAAACAACTCGGTCTTGAACAGTTAATATTTACCTAATATATTTTATGGTGTGTGACACACTCATAATACGAATAGGTTGCTAAAATACCACTTATTTTGAATATAAAAGTTGAGTGACATTTTTTACGCATGATGCAATACAATTTTTTAAGAGCCAACTATTATTGAAGAGCTACCCGCCTAAATGCTGATATGACGACAAAAATTATACAGTAAATGGAATAATATTCTGTTGTACAATAACAAAAGCGTGGCAAAGCAATTAACAATATTGCACAAGGGGTTTTTAGGTTAGCACTCACGTCAGATTTTTCCTTCGTAGAAACTGGCGCAGCAACCTTCTTGTCCAGCTTAGCCTTTAGCTTTTCTAGTTTTGCTGCCTTTAAGGCTTCCTTCGCCAGCTGTTTCGCAGACTTTGGCTGTCCATCTTCCAGGACATCACCATTTGACACCTTATCAGCCATGCTCGACTAATTCAAATTTGAATTTAAAAAAATAAAATGACAGTGACAGCTGGAAGATCTTGCAACGTTGTCCATAGAAATTGAATCATAAATAGATAAATGAGCGTGATTTTGATGATAGGTAGCGATGGGCACAAACGAACAATGATCGATCATTTGCTCGATGCAATCGAAATATTTCGATTCACCGTCATCGACAAATGGATTTTCTCGTATTTCAGTTGGACCAACAGCCACCACTTGAAACTGAACGTACAAACAAATTTACAGATAGATGAACTGCAAAACAATCGAGTTAAAACAGGGCTTCGCTACGCTGTGCTCAGTCAACATAGAATATATTATTGACATCATGACATCACTAGTCGAGCAGCTGTCAATAGTGTTTCCAACTTGATACGCCCTCGTTTGCGGCGGGGTTCAAACTTAAACTACAAACTTAAAATTAAGGAGGAACAAATGAAAAAGCTATCGATTATAGAAGTAACACATTTATTCTATTAATACAAAACACAGGGTTAATTATTAATCTAGTGTTAGTTTTATTCTAGGTACTTAATTGTCTAGTCTTAAAATTAGATTGTCTGTTGCTTAATTCTACGGTAAAAGTCTTTACGTAATTGTTCAGAGTTTAATCACTTTGGCGGTTAAGAAAACAAATAATTAAATTGTTCAGTCACTTCCCTTTGGTTGCTGATGATGGAGTCTCCGCGTGTAACTGATCGTCCTGGATGATACAATGGCACTTAACTAATTTATTAATTGTTTCACTGATTATTGCACAAACCGCACAGGTCGGGTGGTTGCACAATTTCTTGTCGAAGGTTGAATTTTTTTTACAAATCCCTGTTCGGATTTTTTCGCGGTCACTTGGTTGGACTTCCTGGCGGAAGTTCACGAACGTCTCGGCTGTTCCTGGTTGGAATCCGCGAGTGTGTTTGTCAATTTCCCTGGTCGGGAAATTGTGCGGGGTCGCGAGCTTCGGACCCTGTTCGGGTTGTAAAACGGGACACTCCGATGGAGGAGCGGAGTACCACCCCCTGGCCGGGGCAAATGGTGACTGACTGTTGGACCGTGTCCTCGGTGGACAGGGTGGATGGTGAGCGGCGACTCCGTAGGGCGGAGGAACCGCGTCCGCGGCGGACGGTGAGCGGTGACTGCTCCCTGGCTGGGGCCAGTGGTGACTGACTTCCTGGTGAGATCTTTTTATCATCCCCCGTTCCTCCCCTGACGTCGGATCGTAGAAGTAATTCAGTTCCTTATCCTTCCGCATCTTGATGCGGCAACGGATCCTTGGCGCTGGTGTCGTAATTTTACTCCATAGATGTCGCTAGGAGGCTTGCTAGCTTGGCACGATGCACAATTTATACAATAGGTACAAATAATAATTTTTTTACATCTTTCGTTAGCACCGGCCGCGGCGGGGGTCAAAGGAAAATGTTTATTGCCCCTCGCTCGGCTCGGCGATGGTTGGTTTATCCGGCCTCGCAATGGTTTGGGGGTTTTATTAGCCAGGCAATGTTGGGTCGCATTGTTCGTTTGCCATGGCCGAAAACATCCTGGCTTTCCAATTTTTATTACGCTTCCTTGGCTTTAGCCGCTAGTTACAAATTTTATTGTTATATTATTTCTTATTTCTAAAATTATATGACGACTTCCTGCCTAACTATTTTAAGACTCCTTTGGGTTTACCGCCTTATTCACACTAGTTAAGCCAGCTGGGAAAAGATCGCACATCTTTTTCAATTCTGTGAATTTTTGGCATTGGTATACCTATAGGTACATCAATCGCCCCCGGGTTTTTTTGTCGAAAATTCGCAGTAATTAATATTATTAACGCACTAAGTAATTATGATTAACCTTAACTAAAACTATGAAAATTATTCTAACACTCTAATATTACCTAACGTTCTATGTATCTATCCAGCTTCATAATATAATGGTCTCATCATCGATATGATATTGTTTGTTTCATGTGATTCCAGGTGGGTAGTGGGCTTGATAATAGCGGTTGTTGTCCACCTTTCGTGAACCAATTGGATCATGCGCCCTCGGTGGGAAATTGCGCACAATATTAGATATCCTATACCTATCCCTACGTTCCTCAGCTAATATCGAAGTGTACGGCATATCCTCCTTTTCTGAAAGATCTTCTTCTTCAGGAATGGTTAACAGGTGTGCCCGGCTTTGGTTACCTGGCGCAAGTTCCGCCGGCGTATTGTGACCGCTTGACCCGGGGGGTGGCTGTGGAGAGGCATCGGGTTCGTCTGTAGCATTGCGCAATGAAACAATAGATGGAAAAGGCGTCACCTGATTGTTTTGTGCTGTAGCGGCAATGGGGGACGAATCGATGCTATGGAGTGGCCCGGGGAGCGGTGGTTGCAGGTTGCTTGCATTTTGTGCAATGGTGAAGTTGATTGCGGGACTTGTTTCGATATCCGGTATAATGGGATTGATTGTGCTAGTCGGTTCTACGGCTGGCGTACAGGTGAAGGTACCTGTACCCGCTTGTATAGATACCTCCAGGGGGTACGCATCTACAAGCGGCGGCATGTCGTTAATTACGTTTTGCTGGATATTCGTTGGAGGCGCTTGTTGAGTGATTTCTTGCGGTGGTGTGGGGGAAATGTTATGGCCGCTAGGCCCGGCGTACGGCTCTTGAAGTGCGAGTGTAGTGTGCTCGATAATGGAGGCGATATCCGGTGTAACTGGGCCGCGTGTGTACCGTGGTGGTCCCACGACAGGCGCGTACGCGAAGGAACATTGTGGAGCTTCTTGAACTTGATGTGGTCTGGTCTGATCTTCTCGTTGAGAATACTGGTACTCGTACGTACCTAAGTATGGGGGCCCTGGGCGCGACGTTGTCCGATTTGTTCGGCGCCCGGGCCATGCCAGTTTTCCGCCCTGTGGCGGTACAGTTCTGGACAATCTGCATTCCAATGCCTTCCTGGGCAGTTATGACACCAGGGCAATTGGTCACGTGGTCGCCTTGCATCGTTGTTACGGATATTAGCCCTTTCCTGATGTCGGGGCGGCGGTGCACGGAAGAGTAATTCCTTCGGGAAATCGATGGTGTTTACCCGTGCTGTTAGTGTTTCCAGGGTGTACGAGCCGAAGATTAGGCCCGCCTCTAGCAGCTCTCTATAACGAGGCATCATCAGCCCTATCAGATCTGGGCATATTTCATCCATGCCGGTTTCTCCGAAAACCCGTTTGTAGATTGCTCTCTTACGCTGTAAGAAAGCAACGCCGCTCTCGTCTGTTTTCTGCGGGTCTCCATACAAGGTTACTATCAGGGACGTTCTTGCTCCTGCTACGCCGTAACGCTTCCGTAGTTGCGTAGTGAAGTCCTCCCAGCTCCATCGCCCGCGTGAATGAGGCTGCCACCACTTTCGTGCTTCTCCCTGCAACTGTTTCACCGCTTTCTCCGCTTTAAGTGCTGATGAACAGCCTGTCGCAGCGAAGAATTCCTCGCACGCGATGATAAACTCTTCGGGTTCTTCCTCCGGCAACCCTTCGAACCGATCTTCCAGTACCCTCGAATGGCACGAAGTCTGCCCTCTGTTCTCCATCTTTTCTGACGGTGGTGTGAGGCTACTGACGTCTACGGTTGCCTGTAATGCATCTGCCGTGGTTTGTCGCGTGGTTCGCGTGTTAGCCGATGTATTAGCTGATGCCATTTAAAATTAATTTGGAATTCAAATCTATTTCTATAAAACTATACCTAAACTAATTTGGGCGCCAAATACTCTTTTTAGGCGGGAAGCATTAAACCCAGACATAAACAAATATTATTTAAACATCAACTACAAAAAAAAAAAATCTTACAAAAATGCCTACCAATTAATTTTAAAACAAATAATATTGCATCTAATTCGATTCTATATGGATTCTATCTGTGATTATAGCTGTGAGTGTACTTAACTAATTTTATAACTATTGTTCCTCCCTTTTGCCGTAACTATTCTAATCTCAGGGTTCGTGGTTCGGAAATCCACACTCGGATTTCTACTAGACAAAATCCAGTAGGCCCCACGTTGGGCGCCAATTGATACGCCCTCGTTTGCGGCGGGGTTCAAACTTAAACTACAAACTTAAAATTAAGGAGGAACAAATGAAAAAGCTATCGATTATAGAAGTAACACATTTATTCTATTAATACAAAACACAGGGTTAATTATTAATCTAGTGTTAGTTTTATTCTAGGTACTTAATTGTCTAGTCTTAAAATTAGATTGTCTGTTGCTTAATTCTACGGTAAAAGTCTTTACGTAATTGTTCAGAGTTTAATCACTTTGGCGGTTAAGAAAACAAATAATTAAATTGTTCAGTCACTTCCCTTTGGTTGCTGATGATGGAGTCTCCGCGTGTAACTGATCGTCCTGGATGATACAATGGCACTTAACTAATTTATTAATTGTTTCACTGATTATTGCACAAACCGCACAGGTCGGGTGGTTGCACAATTTCTTGTCGAAGGTTGAATTTTTTTTACAAATCCCTGTTCGGATTTTTTCGCGGTCACTTGGTTGGACTTCCTGGCGGAAGTTCACGAACGTCTCGGCTGTTCCTGGTTGGAATCCGCGAGTGTGTTTGTCAATTTCCCTGGTCGGGAAATTGTGCGGGGTCGCGAGCTTCGGACCCTGTTCGGGTTGTAAAACGGGACACTCCGATGGAGGAGCGGAGTACCACCCCCTGGCCGGGGCAAATGGTGACTGACTGTTGGACCGTGTCCTCGGTGGACAGGGTGGATGGTGAGCGGCGACTCCGTAGGGCGGAGGAACCGCGTCCGCGGCGGACGGTGAGCGGTGACTGCTCCCTGGCTGGGGCCAGTGGTGACTGACTTCCTGGTGAGATCTTTTTATCATCCCCCGTTCCTCCCCTGACGTCGGATCGTAGAAGTAATTCAGTTCCTTATCCTTCCGCATCTTGATGCGGCAACGGATCCTTGGCGCTGGTGTCGTAATTTTACTCCATAGATGTCGCTAGGAGGCTTGCTAGCTTGGCACGATGCACAATTTATACAATAGGTACAAATAATAATTTTTTTACATCTTTCGTTAGCACCGGCCGCGGCGGGGGTCAAAGGAAAATGTTTATTGCCCCTCGCTCGGCTCGGCGATGGTTGGTTTATCCGGCCTCGCAATGGTTTGGGGGTTTTATTAGCCAGGCAATGTTGGGTCGCATTGTTCGTTTGCCATGGCCGAAAACATCCTGGCTTTCCAATTTTTATTACGCTTCCTTGGCTTTAGCCGCTAGTTACAAATTTTATTGTTATATTATTTCTTATTTCTAAAATTATATGACGACTTCCTGCCTAACTATTTTAAGACTCCTTTGGGTTTACCGCCTTATTCACACTAGTTAAGCCAGCTGGGAAAAGATCGCACATCTTTTTCAATTCTGTGAATTTTTGGCATTGGTATACCTATAGGTACATCAAACTTAACTCTAGAGCTAGATCTAGCTATCGAAGATATCAGCTAAATAAACGTTTAACTTCTAAAAATGTAGACTTCTAGGTGATACTTGCCCGGGTTTTGGCGGTGGATGCATCTGCCCACCAACTACGTGTCATACTGGATCAGGAGACACTGGTTAAGGGAAAACCTTTTAACCTCTCCAGCAGGACTCTCTCGGAATCATCGCAGTGGGAGAGATGGATTCATAGGTCCGTCACTATTGAGACACACTAACCCCTAGATTCCTACTCACCCCTCGTACCTGTTTCTTTCCCAGAACTTTCTCTTTTCCTTTCCGTTTTATCCATTTTTATCCGGAGGCGCGTAAGGATAAATTTAACGGATAACATTTATTGGATAACCAACGCGTCTGCCATAGGTCGCCCCAAGTGGTTCGCTGTGTTTGGTGACTTAGCAGAGGTGTCCGGGTTCATTGGTGAGGTTTGTATAGGTCTTGGCGTCGAATACGTTTGCCCACCTACTACGTGGTCGTGGTGGGCTGGATTGGGAGATACCTAATTTAGACCTCTCCGATAGATTCTTTTGACGACCCATCGTCTTGCACCGAAGTGGGAAGGATGGATTCATACGTCCGTCACTTCTGAAAAAAATTCAATAGAACAATATAAGTATCTACTATAACTTGCTAAATAATTTAATTTACCTTAATTGGGTATAACCTATTCTGAAGTAAATTTACATTTTTTTATGTTTTCAGTGGTTCCCGGACAAATCAACAAATAGTTTTCAACGCATGATTATAAAGATCGTGATAATTGATTACAGTAATAAAAAAGAACAATTATCATTCAGGACTATGATAATCCGCAACCTGGAACCTCTCCTGGACCTTGATTTCTTTTAAATGGAAGCACTCCTCGGATGCCTCCGGCAAAACGCGGAACCTACTCATCGCTACTCGCCCCACCGGAACTCGGCATCCGGTCACGAGGAAAAGTTCGCTCTTTGATGGCTCGTGAGCGGGTCATTCACGTTCACGATTCACGATCGACTACTTTTTAGCTCTTTTCGAGTGATATCTAGCTTTTGTTTATTTATGGTTCAAAATCGAGTTGGCAACACTGTTCATATGGCATTTCATTCACTAAGTGGTATTTCTATGCATTTCACTTTGATTTTTGTTTCCGTGCGTTGCTTTCGAGTTTGGGCAAGCAATATTTCGTGTTTTTTTAATAGTGCGCGAACTTTTAGCTTGTCGTATTGTATTTCTATTTGTAAAAGTATATTTTCTGCCGTTCCAGCTTATTCTACAATGTCTAATTCCCCCCAATCTAGCCCTTTAATCAATCTCCGGCAGTACCGATTTCAGAAAGATTCACAAAGAATTTTGCCCGCCGCCAGCAACGGAACTTCGGGAAAAAATGGGTTATCCAACATTGGAATTGGTAAATTACTGATTATAATTTGAGTTGATTTAGTTGCTTTCATCTAAGCACGTGTTTTTGACATTACTAACTATAGTACTATATACATGGTCAGAAATGCTGTGAGCGCTGTGAGCTGTCTCAGCTGATCGGTTGACTTTTTACATCAATTTTTCCTGTAATTGATATCACTGGCATGTGGTCCACTTTTACCGGTATTTACATTGGTTATTAGTCTACCATTTTACAATGTATCATTGAATTTATAATAGTTTCTGGACAATTGTTTCACCTTTTTGTGTATTGAAGGGCATTGCACATTGCACGTTCCGACTCCATTATTATTTCACCTGTCAGTCGAAAGCCATTTTTGGCGAATTTCGCCAATAATTATTCCCGGCTGTATTTATATTATTGAAATCTTTATCTGTTATGAACCGTGACGATTTTTCCTTAGTGATGAAAATAATCTTGTGATTAATTTATAAACTGCACAATTCTTGACCTTTAGAGTGATGTGTCAAATTTCGTTGACTTGATTGACAATATTATTGGTTCCTTTATTTAGCGGCAGATAATACATATATTTTATTTCAATAACTAATGAATCTTATGAATCTGTCTGTAATATAAATACAAGAAAAGTTTTGGTTGTATAATTTTCTGAAACGGTCATTGTTCTGCATATCAAGTAGGTAGCTTCCATTACAGAACTATTCACATTGGGAGTCAATAAATGAGTTTAGGGAGTAATGCCCACAATACACGGTATCTTTTTTCAGCCCGGTTCCAATTAGAGACCAAAGTCAACATTTTTCGCTTTACGCGATCGCTATTTTCATCTCCATTTTCATCTCCATTTTCATATCTACGATTTTAATTGTCATCACTGCAGACAACACATGAACCATTCCGTTTGCTGTGATGCCAACTGAAATTTTAGATATGAAAATAGACATGAAAATAGCGATCGCGTAAAGCGAAAAATGTGACTGGTCTCTAATTGGAATCGGGCTGAAAAAATATGCGCCTGAAAGTTCACACCGGGCACTAGGTGATTTTTCGCTACCTGCTATTGGACAGGCTAGCTTACCTGTCTTGCTAAATTTTGTGAATATACCTAATTCTGATATAAATATTTTGAAATATCGAAGAAAAATAATGGCAGTTGTTGAAGCGAGGCATCTAAATCTTTTAATATTAATGGAGGCAAAAGTTGTTTCCTCTAATAATGAATTCCATTGAAAAATATGGTAAAATTTCTATACTTAACGTTTTAGTGCTAGGCTTATTTTGCAAGTATGTATGTAAATTGCTACAGATATTTTATGTTTTTAGATAAAAAAGTTTGGTATTCAATAATTTATTCCTTTCTTTTCTGATTCAAAATTACCTCGCTTTTTCTTTATGGTTTCACTATATGTAGGTTTCTGCTTTGGTTGATAACAGTAAACACTGGGTGGGATTTTGACTTCTTGTCTTTGAAAGAGCTCAATAAAACATTATCATTAGCAAAATATTTTGGCTCTCCAGAAGTGGTAGCCTTTACTTAGATGGTTTCCCATTGCTAATAATTTTTGTAAAACTGTAAGTCCGAGACCATTCTTTTGGATAGAACTTTTATCATCTGTTCATTTCGATTCTTTGTAACAAAAAAATGCCAAAGAATAGTTTGTAATAGAATCACACAGTATTAAAAATTTGATTTCCCATTTGTGGTGTTTCTCGTTAGGGAGATATCGCTTTATAGATGAATGGCAGAGTGTTGAATAAAGATAGTTAAATCTGGCGCAAGGATCATAATCTGGGTGGCCAGGTTGTGCAAATGTCCTATTATCCATCAAATGAAATAAATTCAAAACAAGTTAAAACTTATCTCTCGAAAACATCTTGCCAAACCGTGGTATGCACCAATGGGAATCCCCTTTCCAATAAGAAAAAAATGCTGGCTCATCTTGTTATCCCCATTTCCAATAAGATAGCAACGAATGCTTTTATTTCATTAACGGTAGTTGAAGTCCACTTTTTTGTCTTTGAATTCAGTTTCAATTTCCTGTGTTAAAAAATTGTGCAGCGTAACAATTGGTTTCTTTGACAATATTTTCAAGAACTAACGAGATGAAAAATAAATTGAAATTGGTGAAAAATATCAATTCATTTTAGGGTGTATTTATTTTATCAAGGCACGCGCCAACTGCACTATACTGCAAACAAATTGAACACATGCTCTCCCGAGGACCGACAAACTTTCACTGTAAATTGCAGCGTCATAGCCACCACCATTTGGTCACCATGAAACAGGCAGCCGCCTAGTACGGTGATCTAATATATCTACTCTATGTAAATATCTTAATTATGTATCATGTGTTTTATAAATAAATTGCGGTGCAATGGTGCTGGGACGCAGTCTAACGGTTAATACACAAATCATTAAAATAACACTTTCTTTCAACTTAATTTATTCTTCTTCTTTTTCTTCGATGGCGCTACAGCCCATATCGATCTTTGGCTGACTTCCAGTTTGGTACCCAGAGAATTTGTGCTGCATCCCCTTTACCTCATCCTCCCACCTCAGTCTGGGTCTTCCCACTTTTCTCTTTCCACCTGGGTGTCCAGTCAAAATTCTTAAATTTATTACAAGAACAAATTATTTAGTTCGGGGGAAATGGAAAATGTATATGAGACGGAGTGCATATCACTTTATTTGCTAGACTGTACCCAGTGGCGACATGTGATGGAAAAGTATTTATTTTGTTTTTTTTTTTTTAAACAAATATCACCAGACGGTAAAATGCAGTGGCGGCTCGAGCACTTCTTTAGTGGTGGGGATCGACTTTTTTACGTACCGGAATCTCATCACCCGTAGAATATTATTATTATTATATATTATAAAATTTCTCAAAAAAAAATTTGATGGTCTAATCATGCTAGTCGGATATATTTAACACAAAATAATATAAAATGTCTATAGAAATATGCCAATTTACAATGAAATATAATAAAAATAAAGCTTTACCTTGCGAGATTATCATCAAACTAATTTGAACGCGAGCGATTCCCACCCGTAACTTCGCAAACAAATGGTTCTATGGGGATCCAAAGGATTGTCCCCGCAGATGCTTGAACTCACATACTACTGCGCATGCGCAGTTGCATACGATCGCGAAACAACGCAAGGAAAGTATGGGGATAGTTCGGATTGTCCCCCAAGTGCGCAGTAATTCTGCGCACTGAGAAATAGCCCTGCTTTTTTTTGCGCCGTACATTGTTCGCTGTACGCGCGTAGGGTCTTATTAAAATCATCCGGTATAATTGTTTGTATTTTATTTCTGCTAATGTTAATTACTTTTATGTTTAAAGAATTCATTCATTTTGGCGGCATCGACTGTTATTTCCTTTAGTAGGTTTTGAGTGTAACTGGTGGGGACTGTCCCCATTGTCCCCCTGTAAAGAACCGCCACTGGTAAAATGACAATATTTTTAACGCCAAATGCGCCCGGGAATCGATGGTTAAAATCTTTTCAATGTTATTTCACCCTGTGTATTCATGAAGATGAACAAACGCCAATTCTGAATATACAGTTTTATTTGTTCCATGACAACAAAGTGGCAATGAACACCCCTTTAAAAAGTCGTTAAAAGTGATGAAATCAAACTATTATTAAAGATTATAACACTTTTTATGTTAAACAGTTTTTTTATTAAGGTCACTCAAAGAATATTGTACAAAATAGTAACACAGTTATATCAATCACTAGAAACTTATTAACTAGGTAACACTTTTTTTTTTTTTTTTTTTTAATGCCGGTAACCCGGGCGTTTATTAACATCACTTAGTATGTATATTTGGAAACGACAAAAGGGGTGCGCGGGACCGAGTCGCGAAACTTAGCCTATGGTTGTTTGGGCGGATTACTGTCTTTCAAGGGCTGTGCTGGACACAGGTAGCCAAGAGAAGGAGGGCGCCTTGACGAACCTAGGTAGTGTTCAAGTCAGATACTTGGCAGCTGGAAGTAGATATCTGTCTTCTGAGGGCCGTGTGGGATACGGGTAGCCACAATAAGGAGGGTACTTAGCCAGAGCAAGCAGACAGGTGAACTGACGAGATGCCGCTTATAAGGGCCCCGTCTGGAGTGTGCGCTGTGAAAGGCGTGGCCAACCGCCTGGTAGGGATGTGTAGATATCGTCTGCGCATCTTGCTAGCATTGTGCAACGGGAACGAGACAGCGCAATACGGGGAGAGAGAGATGGTGTATTGGGATGAATAATCCGCGCGCTACAAGATGAAAATATATAATAATATAATTATGGACAATAATATAACAACTAATAATGTAAAATAAAAATATTTTTATTATACTTTGATTTAAAGTTTCTTAAAAAGTACCTAATTTTATTTGTTCAGTTATGGTTTTCTATGAAATTATATATAAAACTTCACAAATATTATAATGGTACATACAGTTCACTTTTTATCTGACACTTCAAAATGCGGATCGTGTATTTCAGAACACGTCAAGCAATGAATGCATTTATTACCATAGATAAAATCTCAGCCATAATGTTTTGTTGTTGTTCATTAGTTCTTTCTTTGGTCGCTCAACATTATGCCATATTAATATATTCCTTATTTATAATCTATAATCATAGACAAATTTAAAGGAATGTTTTTATTCTAGCTCGACCGTCTTCGTCTGCTACTGTGGAGAGGCCACCCGGGGGAACCTATAAGAGAATTCGCACCATGGACTCGGAGTCGTCTGAGAATGAGACACCTTCGCCGGTGAAGAAGGCGGCCGCTGTGGAAGTGGACAAGCCCACCCAGGACAGGAGGCTCAATAACATGATACTGATGTTTCCTGATGTTAGCAGTATGGTATGTTTAAAAATAATTTGTTAAAGTTGTCCAATTCTGCCTAGCGCTTAATAGGTAAATTTTTTATGGCTTTTTTTAATTGGTTTCAAATTAATTATTACAAGAAACTACCATTTATGTCGGGGAGAGAGTAAAAAAAATTAACCTATTTGAGAAGAGTGTCATGTTTACATGCCAACCGATCGCGTACCTCAAAGACGAGCGTCATCTATATACATGACACATATTACGTTATTTTAATTGTTTGAATAACGAAATGTTTGATTGTTAGATATGATTTGTTATCTTTGAACTGTTTATGTCTTTGAACATTTTTTAAGTGACACTATATTCAATTAAAATGAGATTTGTAAATCACGAAAAATCTGCCCGTCCACGGGTATTGCAAATTCTTTAATGGCATTGTTGTAAAAAGGTTAAAGTTTTATTTTTTCTCAAAGTTATGTTTGAAGGTTAGGGAATATGAATAAATTATTTAATTAACCCAAACTAAGAACATAATTACCTATTTTGTGCTTGTTTTACATCTAATCTGACTTAAATAGTTTAATAGAGGTAAATGGAAGCTGGCCGTTTCAACGCAGTCGTTTAGCGAAACTTTATGAATCACATATGCAACATCCGCTTAGGGGGGTAGCCGCCGATGGATCACATATGAGACGTACAGATCTGTTTAAAAAAATGTATTTTATTTTTCAGATAGTGAAATCAGTTTTGATAAAGCACAAATGGAACGAGGAGAGATCGCGTGATGAGCTCCTCTCCATGGACCCCGAGCAGGCGGAGATCAACAAGTCGGTGAACAACCCGCGCTTCCAAAATGAATACATCGACATGCTGAAGAAGAACTTCAATGGGGCGGTCAACGGAGCCATCAATAGGGCGAGCGCTATCAACTACGCCAATGTGAAGAAGAAAAAGACCAAGAGAAGAGGCAGTGACGCCGGCTCCGACAGTGACTTTGATAATCATCATCAGAAAGACGATAAGGTGTTTGATAGGTTCGTTGATTTTGCTATTTTGCATGTAAGCCGTTTACATCTAACTTACTTACAACACATTGGTCTCAGTAGCATAAAACCATCCCCGACGCATCTATTTATTCTTGATTTGGACGGGCCACAACACTTCATCTTGTTTGCTTACTTGTGATGAAAAATGATTAAAAGTGAGTGTCTGCAGTTTTTGGATGCACTTTATGGTAGTTTATTAAATCGGCCGAGTAAAGTATTCCCAGGAAAAACTTGATTAAATAGGTAACCTTATGTCAGGTTATGGGCTACTTTTTTTAAAACACTTTTCATACCTTTTTGAAGGGGTGTTGAAATGCCACCTTGTTAAGTTGTTGTGGCATTCTTATCTTCATCAAACGCAAAACAATATTCTATTTAGGGCATCATTGGATGTATTAATTAATTGTTTTATTAATTCCATTATCAATCTGTTTTCAGCGATGACGATTCAGAAACGGAACTCTCAAACGATCTGATTGGTGACAAGAAGAAAGTGTTTGAGTTCATGAATAGTGCCAAGACGACTGAGCTGCAGCAACTCCAAGGCTGTTCCCTGAAGAAGGTGGAAGCCATCATGGCCATTCGACCATTCAAGGGATGGGTGGACTTGGTAAGCGTATTGTCACAATGATCAAAATACACTTCCCACCCTTCCTCTGCCACATCTCCTTCCATTCTCCATCCTTCAGCCTCATAACATACTCCAATCTGGAGTACTCGCTCGGCACTCTTGGGACTCTTATATGGTTAAATATAATTAGGTATTCACAATGGATTGCTAAATTTACTATAAACTGTAAAAAAAGAAGACCGTTATCTGTAGTACTAGCGAGCATCCTGCTTGCATTGCAGTGCCACTTGCATCCCCCTTCCCCTTTCCCCTCTTCTCACGGCTTCCCCCATCCCATTCTGCCTTCCTTCCCTGCCGCTGAACTATATGAAATACACATATTTTTTAAGCAACTGGCGTGCCATCTTTTGTAAAATTTTGTTACAATTCAAAAATTTCTTCATAATGCCAGAGCTCACCATTATATATAGATACCTTTGCGGGGGTGCGCACAACAAATCACCAAAGTTTCATCGCAATCGGATGAATGGTGTAAGAATGCATATGGGACAAACAAAGAATCATTCATTTCTATACATAAAGATAATTTTTTTTAAAGTTGATACGTGTGTTGCTGTGCATATGTGAATCTCACAATTGCTCTTTTGATCCTGGCAGGTGGAAAAGTTCCAGAGCAACAAAAACCTGAGTGCGGACATCCTGAACTCGGCGCAGGATCTGCTGGTGACCAGAAACAACATCCTAAAGCTGATGAAGAAGTGCACCAGCCTGGCCACGCAGCTGGAGTCAGCCGTGGCGGCCGGTGCCGGAGTCAAGAAGCAGCCGGCTATCCTGGACTCCAAGTGAGTTAGATTCTAATTACATCCCGCCAGCCGGATATTTCTGCCTTAAGACAGCTTGAATGTCCAAATCCTTAACTCTTAACAGAATTGTTAGATTGACGGCTGATTTGATCCAACACTTTAACTTTAGGACGCCGGCCTTTTCAATTTGATCCGGACATTGGGGAGCGATTATGACTCTTGTGCGGTGTACACATAAAAAAAATAAAGAATTCTTTTCTTTGTATTTCTTCAGCATATTTAACAATTTCTAGACATTTTGTTTTGGAGAGTTTTATTTCACATATACATTTGTTACTTAATTTTTTATTTCTCTGCTACCGGTTTCGAAACATCCATGTCATTCATTAGCAATCTTAAAAATTAATAGTACAGAAATGTTTAGATTTTATTAGACTCCTCCAACCATTCTCCTCCTCCTCCAAAATCACCCCTTCCACTCCCCCACCTAATAAAATTTAATCACTTCTTTACTTGTAATTTTCAGTTAGTTTTAAGATTGGTAACCGGTAGCAGATAAATAAAAAATTAAGTAACAAATGTACATGTGAAACAAAACTATTCAAAACAAAATGTAAAGAATTTTTGACTATTTGCATGATAAGGAGCTTCATTTAAGTAATGGATGAGTTCTGTTGCAGCCTCACCCTGGCCGCGTACCAGATGGTGGGCCTCAACTGGCTGGCGGTGCTCCACGCCCAGAAGGTGAACGGGATCCTGGCTGACGAAATGGGTCTGGGCAAGACGGTGCAGGTCATCGCCTTCCTCGCCCATCTCAAGGAAACCAACAAGGCTGAGGGGACGCACCTGATCGTCGTGCCGTCCTCCACGCTAGGTAGGTTCATTTCCTTTTAAGACTTATTATAATAGATTATGGAAACAAAGGGAACATGGCCGAATGATGCCGTGCTTCGACCAAAGTGCACGTACTATCAAACGGCGTAGTTAATGGAAGTTATGCATTAGGTGTATAGGTTGAAATAAAGATTGTACCTAGTGGCCATTTGCAGTAATATTGTTGAACGATGTTAGCAACACTTTCTTTCCAATAATGGCTCATGGCCCATCTCCTTTGTTTTATTATCTATTATTATAGTCACATAAGGCGTGACTTAAAGTGGACTCGTAACATGAAGTGTATTGATATTAGGTCGAACATGGGTCCTAGCACTGCACTGCTGTCTCTAGGATTGATATGAGAAACCAAGTTGTCGGTATTAGTTCCCTTCTTCATCTTCTTCACATTTTGTTAATACCTCAGGCTAACTTTTTTTGTTTTTGGGAACAACTCATATAGGTCTCATAGATATCGCTGTGTCTCCTTTACAATCATGGCGAGAAATGTGATCTAAACCAGGCATGCCCAATCTGCGGCAAACATGTGGCGCAATTGAAGATTTTTTGCAGCCCAAAATGAAGTTTTTAGCTTTCTACGTTTTGGATTTTGGTATTCATACAAAAAAAAAACGTTTTCGTAAATTTATCACATTTATATTATACTAACTGTGGCTAACGAAACACAAAGCCATGGATGGTTACCCAACCTTTTAATTCACACCGCCATCTGTTGCATAAAAATCAAATCGATCAGTTGTTCCATTTATATTATTATAGCGAGATCCCGGTAAGCGTTGCTTTGCCTCTTAATAAAGAAATTGTTTCTCCCTGCGTGTCCTTTCCCATTCGTCCCGTTCCTCTTCCGCGTCCCCTTGCGTTCCGACTCCGCCTTTCCTCCCCACTCCCCTCGCCCGCTTCCCCCGTCCCGCGAACCCCCCCTCCCGAGTTTCCTTCCCGAGTTCCTCTCCCCCTTCTAGGTTCCCCTCCCCATTCCCGCATTCCATTCATTCAGTCCCGGTACGTTCAGTTTTCTAAAAGCTCGCGAGCCAGAGCTCACCAGTATATAAAGAAACCTTCGCGGGAGTGCACACATCAAAGCCCCAAAGTTTGAATGAAAAAAAAATAAAGTCGTTCGGAAGTTACCCGCGTACATTTTAGGCGATTCATTTTTATTTATATAGATAGATTTGTGAAATTTGAACGTTTTTGTTATTAGACCTCAGACTCTGGATGGGGGTATTGATTTATTACTTGAAAAGTGACAGGCGCATGGCCGCACTAGGAATTTATTTTGGCTATCAATTCCAACCAGTATATTTTTTCCGCACGTTTCTCAGAAGATTGAATGTAACTGACCTGATTTAGCTGCAACTAGCCCACCTCCCAACGATTTGGGTTGGGCACACCTGATTTAAACTAAAAAAATATCAAAATATACACCTTTATGAAATAAAAGTTTCTGACCACAATTTGAAAAATAGTTATGAAACTTTGGTAATATTTAATTAGTTATTTTCACATGAAACGACGAAAAAATAAAATGGCAATTATGTTGACAATACATTTTCCTAATAATTTTTTTATTCATTTTCAGTATTTTAGTTAGAGAAAACGTGGTGAACCATTTTTAAAACTTTTTTATGTTAGCAATCAAATTTTTTGTATTTAAAGAATTATGTGTTTACATATTTTGAACTAGCTTTTACCCACGACTTCGCTCGCATAGTATTAGTGAGAAATTACTGGCATAATTATTGACATAATTGTTATTATTCTTGCTATTTTCTCTAATAGAAAATAATTATTGTTTAATAGAAAATTTCAAAATTTGATAATGACATTTCGCAAATAAAAATTCTATTTTAGAAAATATTAAAATTATAGAAATAGAAATTTATTTTAAGTACCTACTCCCTTTATTAGTATTTTATTCATATTTGAATCCAGAGTAACCTAAAAAAATAAGAAAATGACAGTCCACTTCAAACGCTATGCTTTATAGCAACGTTATGCTTTTTGTTTGGAGAATAAACATTTTTAGATATATGTAGATATTAACTACGACGCCAAAAAAGTACTCTTTTTAATCACAACAAAGCACTCTTTTTAAGCCTAAAATTTAAAAAAAAAACATTGTTTCCAAGGTAACAATTTGTTTGACGTTTGCAATAACTCGATTTTGTTAAGGACAGAAAACGTATGATACATAATTTCATAACGCCACAGCTCATTCATAACGCCAGAGCTTACCAATATATAAAGGTGTTGTTACTCGCAAATAATGTAGCTTTCGATTAGTGAAAGAATTTTTAAATTCCATTCGATATTTATTGCGTGAAAGAGGAAGGACCATCCAACCAACCATCCAACCATCTATACAAACTTTCGCATATATAATATTAGTAAGATTATACAATTTGAAAGCGTATTTCATCTACTTTTAAAAACAGTGTTTATTTTTCAGTTACGTTCAGAAATATTCCATTTATTTGAATTTTATTGCAAAGTGTAAATATTTTGACCTTCTGACAAAATAAACCCTGAGTCCTGAGGGGTATTGGTGCTATTGGTGCTTTCACTCTTAAATAGATTGTCTCCTCAGATGGTAGTGTCCTTTTAATAGTCCTCTTATGTATGCGCAGAATAATGAATGAACGTATTTGTTGTTTCAGATAACTGGAATATAGAATTTACCCGCTGGTGCCCATCAATGAGGGTGGCGATGTACTACGGAAACCAGGATGAAAGGAGAACTCTCCGGATCAGTTGGGCCAGAGGAGGATTGAGCGAAGTAGACGTTGTATTAACCACGTGAGTTGTTGCCTATTTTACTTTTTAACGCTCGTCAGTTTGATATGTATTAGATACTTAGAGTAGTATAGATACTTTCAGTATCGCCCTAGTCAAATATGTACCACCTTTCCAGAATAGCCAGGGGCTTCCCCACTTTCTTCCCTCTATCTATACTAACTCCAGCCTCAAAATATACCACAATTGGGAATGTCCACTGGCTCTAGAAGGTTAGGAACATTTGGGACTCTTGTGCGGTATAAGCTATTTCTGATTCTGCCTCAAATGTCTCATTGACTGCCCTGCCCTAAATTTCCTGACTTTCAGCCAGTGTTTCTCAATGTGGGGGAAATTAAAAAAAAAGATGTCTATAATTTTGTGATTCAACCTCAATCTGTGCGCGTTTAATATAATTATATGTATACCATATTTAAATTTATCCCCAAATGCTTCTTCCCGCAAAAACCACATTGAATCTTTGGAAGGAACTAGTTGTATGGATATTAAATTTGTGACCGCTTCTCTCGTTTCCAGATATAATTTAGTAAGCAGCTGTCCAGAAGAGCGTAAAATGTTCAGAGTGACGCCCATGCATTATGTAGTCTTTGACGAAGCGCACATGTTGAAAAATATGGCTACCCAAAGATACGAAAACCTTATACGCATAAAGGTATAGTGATCTATTTTAACTAATATAATCTTCTTTCTCCTATTTTGTACACTTGAAATGAGCAAAAGAAATGGTTTGGCATTCAAAGGCCATTTTTGAAAAAATGTCAGTTAGAATCTTGTCCAATAAGGAGATGATATTTTACTGCAGTATACCTAAATGCAACTACATTGCTCATTCCCCGATACAACCGTTTCTCACTATGGGAAAGCAATTCTTAGGTGATATTTACATGTAATGTTTACTTGGTGAATTTTGTGGATCATATTTCGACCCTATTATTAAAACCTTTGGTTGTCTCTTTGTAAATATATTTTAATTGAATAATCTTCTTCCTCCTTGCACTGTCCCAACTCATTGCGTAGGTGGACTGTTGGGGTCGGCTCTTCTCGTTTTCAGGTTATAGCTTCTTCGGTTCTGGGTATTGCCTTCATCCAGGTCGTTTCTCTGTAGTATTTTGGAGCATTGAGTTAAACAGTTTTTTGGTCTTCCTCTGGACGACTGTCGATGAAACTCCATAGACATTGTCTGATTCACTGTGTGGTCTGGTGGTCTCCGTCTTATGGGCCCATAGATAGCTTTAGATACTTTGCCACAAAAATATTCAACATGCTCCCAGAAAACATCAAACTGAGTCAAACACAGAAAGAGTTTAAAAAATATGTAAAAATTTGGGTATATTCTAATGATCGAGCCTATACTGGTGGCTGGTGCCCTCACCCAAACGCCTTGTCATTGACAGTTGTTATTGTAGTAATAACCTTGCAGTTTTTGTATTGTGTGTATACAAACAATAATGTAAACTAAAATAAAGTCAGGATGTCCATTGCGACATGAGCTGTGGCACTTAGCGCCGTCGTGTTGACACCACAAGTCGTCGGGGTCCATATCATCCAATTCAGGCCAAAAGAAGTTGGTAATCATCAACCTATAGCGCTCTCCATTGACGGTGATGGCCTGGCCAACGTCGTTCTCAGATAAATATGGACCGATGACGCCGCCAGCCCAAAATCTACACCAAACAGTGAATTTTTCGGAATGCATTGGATACTCTTGGATCTCTTAAGTTGCAGTCAATGCGAATAAGCCACAAACCACAACCCTCAAAGCCAACATAACCCATGCCATCGGTCAAATTCAGCGTGATTTATGCGCCAGAGTCATGGAAAATAGGACATTTCGTATGCGCTCCACACAGAGAAGCGCGGCAGACATTTGAAGGATGTTATATTCAGTACATAATGGCATCGATAGGCCTTTCAAATGAAAAAAAAAATTCGATGATATCTCACACACACTCTGTTTTATTTAAATTTAAAGATATGAAGCTCTTAATGAAAGACGCTATACATTTATAAAAAAAAAACATAGATAAAATGCGAGAAACAATTTACAAAAAATTCTGCCTCAATATAGGTTCACCTAGTGAGGCAGGCTATGCACAACTAAAAATATTGTATAATTATGCTACTTTTATATAACCGTCCTTACATTACTTTCTGTTTGTTAATTTTTTGTACTGATGTAATCTACTTGTAAACTACATTGAACATGCACTTTTTTAGTTATTATGTTGCCAATTTAATTGAATAAAGAATTTTTATTATACCATCTCAACTGTCGTTCCTCCACCTTACTGTTTATGGCTGTGACACCCAGGCTACCACGAATGCATGAACTTTTAATCTTATCTTTTAGTGATCCTCCTGCCGACTATCAAAGCATTCGCATTTCTGTTATACATAATAATTTTTTTAATTGCATAATTTATCAACAGCTTGATGTTTGTTATGTTTAGGCGGCCCACAGAATTCTACTGACTGGAACCCCATTACAAAACAACCTTCTAGAACTGATGTCCCTGCTGTGCTTTGTGATGCCTAATTTGTTTGCAAACAATACAGAAGATTTGAAAAGTTTATTCCAAAAGAATGCCGTAAGTACACAATATCCCTTTTATGAATACACTGTAAAACTTAAAATTTCAATTGATAATATAAATTCGATAACATTGTGAATTTTTTTTAGTTAAAATCAATAATAAGACGGATTATCATATTATGTTTTGCAAAAATATTACTCTCAGATTGTGTGTAATGTGCACAAGAACGCAAAACAAAGTATGTACAGTGAAACCCTCTTAAGAAGTTTTCCAAGGGACCGGAAAAAACAAACTTCTTAAGTGGCTTTCGTGGCTTAAGAAGTTTGGTTTTA
Source organism: Limnephilus lunatus (assembly GCA_917563855.2). Lineage (NCBI taxonomy): Eukaryota > Metazoa > Arthropoda > Insecta > Trichoptera > Limnephilidae > Limnephilus > Limnephilus lunatus. Next base: position 7,566,573 of record OU830599.1, read on the forward strand.
AAATTGGCCCAATTTTTCCCACATATAAGGTTTTCCTGCTTAAGAAGTTAGTTTTTTCCAATCCTTTGGAAAACTTCTTAAGATGGTTTCACTGTGTGTGGGAAAAATTGAGCCAATTTTGAGCCGAGGGACCGAAAAACCAAACTTAAGCCACGAAACTTCTTAAGAGAGAACTTCTTAACCTCTAGGCTGCGTCAAAATGTGCGTGTGCCGACACTACTACGCGGCACGTTTAATATTTTGATCGAGCCGAACAACATCACATTTTAAAAATGTCATTAGATATATTTTAAATGATTGTTCTTTGTTTGAATTCAGGTCAATAAACTCGTCCATGCTTTAACTATCCATAAATAATCCCGAATGTCGTTTTAGAATGATGTTAATATAAACAAAAATTATTTAACAAGAGTCAGACGTAAACATTACAGAATTATCTTTATGGTGCGTGGTACTTACGTCTGCCTGATTCTGCCGCGGGTCTCATGTTACAAAGGACCGATCAATGCGCCGAAATGTCGGACCATAGAAACTGTTTTGCTGTCATAATAATACGAAGTATTTTTACACGAATGGGCATATTTTATGCGCACTTTAAAATGTATTAACCACATCACACTAAGGTACTACACATAACTATCTAATTTCTCGTTTTTAACATTAATTATATAAACATATTTTAAACTATTTTTTATTCACATGCACATAATTTTTTCATTAATAATTATTTTTATGATGGTAATCTTTAAAACACGGAACTACACACAGTGCAACATTACATTCTAAGCACATGTAACGTGTAAATTTTTTCGTCTTAACTCTAAGTGTTGTATTTGCACAAACATGGCATTGACGACAAGGATTTGACCGTTTACTTGTAGGGGGGACAAAACCGGGCATATGATTCGCCAATTCTTTGGCAGCCAAACGTAATGGGCTATCGGATGATTGTTGATTTCTTGTTGATGGTATGTGATATTTCTCCAAAAGTTGTTTTATGATTGCGTATTGAAATTGAGTCAAGGTCATCTGCTTTTCGGAAACTGTTTTGTGAAGAATGTGTGCATTTAGTAGGAATAAATCAATAATATGGAAAGCAACCTTCTTGTACCATTTTATTGATTTTCTCATACAACTTAGATTACTCAACATCATATCAGCCTTATCAACCGAACCCATACATTTATTGTAATCTAGTACACACTTCGGTTTTTTAATTGGTAGGCCTGTGTTTCTATCACACTTTCCAGTCTCTGCAAAAGAAGCATCGTGCACAGTTGTTAACAAATGAATCTCTCGTTTATCATGCCACTTGAGGGCTAACAAAGGGCCTGTATGTTTGGATTCATGGTCACCTTTTTTTAACTTATTAAATTTAGGCATTCCCTTTCGACTTGCTTTTACAGTTCCACAACCGTTTGTTTTTTGATCATGCAAGAATTTGAGTAATTTTGGACTTGTATACCAATTATCAGTCCATAGTGTATGATTTTTTCCAAAATAATCAGTGAGTAATGTGGTTACCACTGCTCCAGAAACACCTAAACATTGGCCGTCTTGAATGTCAGTTCCTTCTCCACAGTATATAATGAAATCTAAAACAAATCCCGTGGTAACATCGCACAGTACAAATAATTTTATTCCGAACCTATGACGTTTACTAGGGATATACTGCTTAAATTTCAGACGTCCTTTAAACACGATTATGCTTTCATCAATGCACAAGTTTTGGTAAGGGATAAAGGTTTTTTTAAATAGTTCTCTGCAATGGTCAACCAAAAGTTTTATTTTATGAAGTCTGTTTCCGGGGGTTTGTGTGGCAGGGTCAGAAAAATGAAGCATTCGAAGAAGAATCTGATATCGATCTCTCGGCATAATCTTTCCAAATTGAGGAGACGCTAAAATAGGATCCGTTGTCCAATATTCCTCAATCGATATGTGCGAAACCCTAGTCATCAGCATAGTTATAGCAAAAAATATGTACATTTCAGGCACTGACGTATCTTTCCATTGATGGAGTCGAGATTTGGGAGCTATTGTAATTTGGTTAACTGTAGCTCTATAGTATCTGTTGGATTCTAGAACTATTTTCTCCATTATTTCTAGATTCAAAAAGTGTTCAAAAAAATCTACCTCTAATGAATCTTTTGTCAATGTCATGTTTGTGATTCCTGACGAAAAGTCATCAAATTGATGTAAGACTGGAATAAATGGACCCGACACCCATGAGGAAAAAATGTCACTGTTTATCGAAGATGTGTTTTCACGGATGCTTGAAGTGCCGGGTTCACTGGTATCGGATGCACTGTTACCGGGCACACTCGTACCGGATGCACTGGTAACGGGCACACTGGTGCCGGATGCACTGGTACCGGGCACGCTGTTACCGGGAAGAGTTACACTGTGTTCACTTTGAACTTCATCATCACCGTCACCGATATCAAATAAAATTGATTCAGCGTCACTATCCAACTCTAAGTCGGATTCTAAATCTAACACGCTCTCAAAAATTTCTTTATCACTAAGACCCCGTGACATTTTGAATATTATAATATAAATAATAACGAATAAAAGTTTTGTTGAGTTAAACAAGACAAATATAAAGAGCCACGAAAACTAAAAGGTACACCATAAAATACCTAAATGCGAAAAAAAGTGTTTTTAATTTCACAAATTATAACAATCAAATCGATGTACGTAACAGAATGAAAAAGTGTACAAATAAAACAATCGGCGCAGTGTTCTATTGAAGCGCCTTTGTTTGTTCTACTGCGACTGCGCGAGATTAGTAATGGTTGGTACCGACGCGCGAGATTCAAATCGACTGACGGGGAAATTCTGTCTCCTTGGCTTTAAATGGTTCCCAAGAATAAACAAATAATATTTCGGGATAAATTTAGACAGATGTCGCTAGAGATATGATTGGAGATTTTTTACATGTAGAATTTGGCCCTCTACCTTGCATGTACACGATACAGCAAGGATTCAAACCTCGAAATAACTATAGTTGGCTCCCGCGTGAGAGGCAAGTTCGCTGAAATAACTAAAGATTGTTCCCGCCGCCTGGAGGTTAAGAGAGTTTTACTATATTTGTTTATTTAGTTCAATTCTAAGGGAGTATTTCACCATCCTCCTAATAGATATCCATACGATAACGGTGTATTGGTTATTGTACTATTTTTGCAAAATAAATAAATCCTTGACAAGTAAAGCGGAAGGAATAACTTGATCTTGCGATGTAACTGTGACAAAATTTTATTAAATATATTAATCAATTTCCAGAAATCGTCTAAAAAAGCCTCAGAGAAGAACGGGGAAATAGAGGATGCGCCACCCTTTGAGCAGACGCAGATCTCACAGGCCAAGAGGATCATGAAGCCGTTTGTCCTGCGCCGGCTGAAGCGCGACGTGCTCAAGGACCTGCCCACCAAGCAGGACCACCTGGTGCGGGTGCCTATGATAGCCTCGCAGAACAGCTGCTACAAGAATCTTATACAGTCTTTCTCCGCTTCCGATGGACAGGTACTATCATCATCTTACATGGTTTTAGAGTTCCATCTGCACGGAGCCAGTCAAACAACTATGGTACGAGTATCTCCAATCTGGTATCTTCCCCTCTGGAACCAAATTTGAAAGCTTTGAAAGATCGACAATATGGAGATGGTCTCAATGAACTATTTGGGAGGTGGAAATGGGTACCGCCACCCCAGGAACCATTTATTGGCTAATCAACCCCTCTTCCATTGGTCACCACAAGTTGTTTGTTAAGTTTGGTGACTTAGCAGGGTGTCTGCGTTCATAGGGGTGAGGTTTTTCAGGATCTTGGCGGTGGATGCTTCCGCCCACCAACTGCGTGGCAGGCCGAATCGGGATATACTGGTTGAGGAAGACATTTTGACTTCTTTAGTAGGACTCTCATATTACTGCCTTGCACCGCAGTGGGAGGGATGGATTTATACATCCGTCACTCCTGGATTCATTGACCCCCAGATTCCTATCCACCCCTCATACCTTTTTCCTTCTCAAAACTTCCTTTCATAAAAAAAAACCCTCCACACAGCATCCCTAAAGATGACATAGGCCCTGAGGGAAAAAATTTCCAATGTGGCTTTCTTGTCTCTTTTAAAATGTCAATAGCGCACATAGGTGCCAATTGCTCCCAACTTTCAGCAGCTAGTGGGACTATTGCAGTCCCAATTGGGGTATCTTGTGAGGGGGGAGTAGGAAAGGAAAGGAGATGAGATGAGAATAGGAAGACTGAGAAGTACCTGGCTATTCAGATCTGATTACCAAACAAGTTTTCAAGCGAAGTTTTGATTTTGAATGCTGGTGACCTTTCACAATGGCAATACTGAGAGTAGCGGTTTGAAGTGATTTAAAAAAAAAAAAATAATTTTCAATTTTTCTTTATTCATTGCATACACATAGTATGGTTACAATATTTGTGGATTTTTTGACAGTTAATTAACAAGTGTAAATAATTCCAGATCCATGCCACCAACGAGAACAGCGGCATGTCCATGATGATGGACATGCGCAAGCTGGCCAACCACCCACTGTTGCTGCGCTACTTCTACGACGAGACGCGGCTGCGGCGCATGGCCGACTACCTCTCGTCCGACTCCTTCTACAAGGAGAACAATGCCACCTACATCCTACAGGACCTCCTCTGCATGTCCGACTTCCAGATACATCAGCTTACCTTCCAATATAAGGTAACTTACATCTAACTAACACCTCACTATTCTCTGAATACTCGAGTGTAGACGAAATCTAAAAATCTCTGAATAAAAATTTCAAAGGTGTCAAAGGTCAAACCTCAAAGTTCAAATATCAAAGTTCAAATATCAAAGTTCAAATCTGAAAGTTCAAATCTCAAAGTTCAAATATCAAAGTTCAAATATCAAAGTTCAAATGTCAAAGTTCAAATCTCAAAGTTCAAATATCAAAGTTCAAATGTCAAAGTTCAAATCTGAAAGTTCAAATTTCAAAGTTCAAATATCAAAGTTCAAATGTCAAAGTTCAAATCTGAAAGTTCAAATCTCAAAGTTGGAGTGTATAAAGTTCAAATTTCAAAGTTAAACGGTTTAAGTTGAAAGGCCAAAAGTTAATGAAATATTTTTGTTTTCCAGAGCATAGTCAATATGAAAGTACCCGATGAGCTGATTGTCAGGTCGGGCAAATTCTCCAAGCTGGACGAGATGCTCCCAAAGCTTAAAGCCGAGGGTCACCGTGTCCTCATCTTCAGCCAGTTTGTCATGATGCTGGACATCCTGGAGCCGTACCTCAAGCTCCGGAAGTTCAACTACCTGAGGCTAGACGGGCAGACTGCCGTTACGTTAAGGTCAGTTAACGTGATATTTTTATTGTTTATACTTTCAATGGTGTAGAATGGATATCGAAAGTCTACATTGATCTTTCCTCAAAGAAAATTATATTTTTTACCATGGTTACACATAACTTTTGATAACATCTTATATTATTTACTTGAAATTATGTGATGTGCCTATCTCGCAGGGTTGTGTACAATGGTAACACAAAAACATAAAAGGTTAGATTTTTTTCTTGTTTTGTTAAAGATGTTTTCAGCTAAACTCTTTTGCAAAACAGAACGGAAACTATTGAATATTTTTTATTACAAATTTTTGGATATTTTATTTAGCCAAGTATGCAGTATGAAAAGGTTCTCTAGCCATATAAAATGGGCTTGCGAGTTGTTGATCACTGCCATAAAAGTTGTAAACTCGTTGCCCAAAAGGAACTAAAAATTTATGAAACAATTTTGGAAATTTATTTAGGAGCAATTAATATAATATTTTTGATTTACAGACAAGACCTCATAGACCAGTACAACCAGCAATCGGACATCTTCATCTTTCTTCTCTCCACCAAGGCCGGAGGACTGGGCATCAACCTCACGGCGGCCGACACCGTCATCATCCACGACATTGACTTCAATCCCTACAATGATAAACAGGCGGAAGACAGGTTTTTAACATTGCTTCAAAACCATTTACATAATGATTATTTTACTAGCATCAGGCCTACTTAAATGATTATTTTTTAAAGTGGTGCAGGTGTATGCTTCAATGGGATACTTAGACATTATGCCACCACTATTGGACAAGGTTCTAACTGATATATTTTTTTAAAACTACCTTTTAATGCAAAACCATTTCTTTTGGTCATTTTTAAAACCGAAATAATTTTCAGATCCATATGTGTTTTATTTCCATTGATACTTGTATGAAGAAGTTCTAAAATCAAGCATTTTACATTCATTTTACAAAATTCTGACATCATCTACAATATCTATTTTTTGTGTATTGACAGTTGATCGTTGTTACGAGGCGCATTACACTTTGTTTGGCTAGGATTCTAACTTCACCTTATATGAATTTTCCTTATCTATTTAACAATTCTTGATTTTGAGGTTCAATCTGGTGTAAAGTATTTCAGTTTATCATAATTAATGGAAAAATTTTAAATAGGATGTGGCCCTAGCTTGGGAATGTATTAGGGAAATGTAGTTAGAACCTTATGCAATAAATTATTACATCCTAGCTGGTTGCATATGGTTCTATATGCATGCTTAGGTATACAGTGAAACCCCTTAAGAAGTTTTCCAAGGGACTGGAAAAAACAAACTTCTTAAGCAGAAAAACCTTATATGTGGCAAAAATTGGGCCAATTTTAGGCCGAGGGACCAAAAAATCAAACTTCTTATGCCACGAAACTTCTTACAGGGGTTTCACTGTATTTCTATTTTTGAAACTGACAATTCGTGCTGGAAGTCCATTATAATAGATTATAATAAAACAAATAAAAAACTTTATTCCACTTAATTTTATTTGGCCGTAACCAGTTTCAGCTCGTCAGAGCCATCATGACCAGTCTGAAGATGATAAAACCGGTTACGGTCATATAAAATTAAGTGGAATAAAGTTTTTTATTTGTTTTATTGTAATCTATTATGTTTAGGTATGTTCCAAAATGGTAAAGTATACGTCCTAGTTAAATTATTTCCTTTAAAAAATGTTCAATTAAAGTACTTGACGCAAGATTCAACCTGAAAATCAGAAATTGGTAAACAGATAATTAGAAATCGTCTTTGCAAACTTTGACAGCTCATATTTCAGAACAAGGTAAAGTAAAGTTAGAACCCTGCTTAAGATTTTTTTTTGTCATATCCTTGATTTTTGCTATTGCAATAAAAATGCATGCAAGTGGCTCATTGGGCAATAGCACCTCCCACACGCACACTTCGGAGCAACCGAGTCCCGTGCCACTTCAGGCCGCCGTGCAGAAAAATCTCTCAGCGAACTTCGTTGTAAACCTATCCGTCTTTACTTTTCTGTGCGGTGGCCTGAAGTGGTGCGGGACTCGGTCTTTCCGAAGTGTGCGTGTGGGAGGTACTATTGAGTATTTTCTCACGAAAGATCTACATTTGCTTGTTTGTTCAAGATGTAAATTAAATATATTCTAATTAATTTTAACACGTAGGCGCCCACAATTTGGGTGCCTGGATTTCAAATGTGAAAGCTATCTACTTTTTCTGTGGGAACCTAGGCTCCAGAGGTTAAGAAGTTCCCACTTTAGAAGTTTCATGCTTATTAAGAAGTTGTTTTTTTTCGGTTCCTTGAAGACTAAATTTTCGAAAAATGGCTACTAATGGTGACAAAAGTTTTGTTTTGCATCTTGGTATGTCGACCCTTTGGATTACCAAGTTCCATCTGATGCTGTAACGTCATGCGATAATGAACTTAGTAGCTTACTATAGATACCATTATCGCATGACATTATAACGTCAGATTGTTATTCCAAAGGGCCGATGTTAGGGTTAAAATGGTTAAACATAACTCCCTCATGTGTGTTAATTGAATATGTATAATGTTTTGTGGCAGGTGTCACCGCATGGGTCAGAAACGTCCCGTCACCATCTACAGGTTTGTCAGTGTGGGCACCATTGAAGAGGGCATCTACCAAGTGGCACAGGAGAAGCTTTCCCTCGAGAGAGACATCACCAATGGAGATGGTGAGATATACATTTTTGATATTTTCCTTTTCCATAACAATAAAATACAGACTCTTTATTTTATTTTATTTTTATTTTAGTTTATTAGGGAAACAAACAGTTATACATATTATAAGGTAATTACATATTACATGGGTGCATTAACCAGTGAAGTTTTCGCAAAAAAATTATAGTATACAAACACAGATTAAAACGTTAAAGAAAAAATAAAGTGTTAGAAAAAAAGAAAAAATATAATATATGTATACAACAGAAATGAAAAAGCACAAATTAAAGCATGTGGGAAAGAAAAGATGAAGTTAAACAGTGAACCTATATAAAATTAACACATTTTCACATCATTAGAAAACTTTCAAGGATAAATGATTAGCCATTTGCCAGCGCCCTTGAGGGGATTTTTCACAACAACAAAAAACAGCGCTATATAAATCATCCAAATATTAGTATTTTTATAATAAGAAGGAAAAACAACATAATGAGAATGAAAAAACAACAGACAGCAGGGGTGGAGGGTTCGCAATTCGATTCAACAATTATTAGAATAACTCTCTTTTGTAATAGCTTTTTGAAGGTTATTCCCATCAGTGTAGTATATCATTGAAGAAGAAGATAAATATAAAAAGAACATGACACAGAAAAATAAAAAGTTAACGGTCACAACATGGACTACTCATTCAATTGAATATTCATATAGACTTTTACAAAAAGGTCAATATGTATTCCATATAAATATTTATCCGAGACACTATGTCTAGGTTACAAACCAGTTCTTCGAAAACTTGTTTCCAATGAAAAAGCTAGCTGCCAATAATATAGAAAAAAATAGTCGAAAATAATATTGTTAATTCTGAAATTGAAAACATGAGATTGACAAAAATGACATTTAAATAAGAGATCTCAGCAGTCGAATTGGTAGCCGAAAAGGCGTTTGTTCGGTAAGAAGAGGGGTTCTGGGTTCATCCAGTTGCTACCATTATCTTTTTATTTGTCTGTGTCTTCTTCTCTTTCATATTTTCATTTAGATTATTATTGTTATCTTCTTTTTCAATGATATATTACATTGATGGGAATAACCTTCGAAAGTTATAAAAAGAGAGTTGTTTTAATAAAAAATTAATAATTATCTCACTGCACAGCTTCTTAAAATCTTGTTAAAAGAATCATTTGACTCATTTGTTCTTATGCAAAGTACTTTCTTTATTGTATTAATGATTTTATTTTATTTTTACAGAAAACGAACCTCAGGAGATGAAGAACGTAGTTCGCCTTCTGAACTCCGCGCTCGGTCTGACGTCGCCAGCCAAATAGTGTACAATAATTATTCCTAACTATTAATTTCAATGCGCTGAATGCGGACGCAAAGTGATATTAGCCGGTTTAATATTATTTTATACATTGTGATTTACTGTTGAATTCTGTGCTTTTTTAAACTATTGTTTGTGTCCAATGAAAACTTTTATACGAAAAACATCGAGAATATTTTCCATCACTTATTTCTTCCGAAATCCCATTTTTTTTAAATCTGGCTTACGTACTTATAAACATGATAAGAGTTGTCCATTGAAAGAGTGGTTCTATTTAGAATTTCAATATATGACGCCAACAGTACCTTTTCATTTCAAAGAATTGAATAAAGGTCTGCATCACATTTTATTTTATCTGATATTTAAATTACATAATATGCATTGTTTGTGTTATTATATTTTATTATATATATACATGGAAACTTATGTAAGTGTTGATGTAAATACAAAGACTGCAAAACAATAACATGGCGTAGCTGAGCTGTTATAAACTATAAACCTTCCGTAGAATTGTAACTGATTTCAGGAGTTACATACCTATAAGGAGGATTATAATGTCTCTAATTTGCTGATATTTGGTATAATATTCAGTACTCTCTCAGTAATCCGGTCAGTGGCTGAGTTGGCATCGCGCTTGGGTCCTACCCGGATGTCGCATGTTTGATTCCTCGGCTGGCCAAGTCCTCCATCACGTTAAAAGTAATATTTTTCGCTTTCTGTGATGGTAGTATGAGATTTTCAAATATTGTCAGGTTATTCGTAACCCGGGAATGTTTGTCTTTCTTTAAAAAAAAAAATCTGCCACTTGTTTATTACAATGTGCTGATATTTTTACGAAATCTAGTTCTATAATTTGCCAGTATTCGTTTTCAAATTGAGCAGTCTACCGCGTCATGCCTAGACTCGCTCGCTTTATACATTGCCAGGATAGGCTATCTCACTCTTACACACTCGGTTACTATACCGCCTTCTAGTTTGTTCTCGCTGATCATTTTACCAGAAACCGGAGTTCATTATTGTTGGCTTAGGACATTTCAGTTAGTCCTCTGTGTATTTTATTTAAAAAAAAAATTATGTTTATACCGCAGTCTCGACTGCTCCCAAATGGCATCCCCAATTGGGGTATGTTGCGAGGCTGAAGGTAAGTGGGGAGGGGAAGGATATGGGGAAGAGGAAGATGGGAAATTACCTGGCTATTCAGATCTGGTCACCAAACACGGCTAAAGCCATTTTCAAGCAACGTTTCAATTCAACCTTCCTCTTCTCCACCTCCTTCCCCTCCCCACTACCTTCAGCCTCACAACATACCCCAATTGGGGATGCCATAGTCTCACTGGCTCCAGACGGGAGCAGTTAAGATTCTTGTGCGGTATTCACTGTAAAAAAAAAAAAAGTCTCTTGCATCCTCCCTGACATCATCCTCCCATCTCAGCCTAGGTTTGCCCGCCTTTCGTTTCCCTCCCGGGTGTCCTGTTAGGACCTTCTTCGTTACTCGTGTGCTTGGCATTCGGTGCACATGTCTGGCCCATCTTAGTCTTTGGAGCCTTAAAGGGGTGGAGAGTCTGGGAGTTGGTAAATATCATAGAGCTCATTATTGTGGCGTATTCTCCATGCCTCTCCCTCTCGCACCACTCCTAAGATTCTTTGAAGTACCTTTCTTTCGAAGGTGTCCAGCTGTTCTCTTGACTTTGCTGTCAGTGTTCCCGCCTCACATCCATAGGCCAAGACCGTTCTAATAATTGTTTTATACATATAAGTGCAGCAAGTGTTCATTCTTCACTGGCACAATTAATGAAATTTAATGATTGTATGAAGTATTTAGACTCTTTTTCTACTACCAATAGACCTGTCTGTGGTTATATTTATTTTTAATACTAAATCTTAATTTTATACTCAAGTCTCTCGAAGCACCTTAAATTAGCTACAAACATCCATAAGTTAAATAACGTAAGTTAAACTTCCCAACAACTTCCGTGAGCATTAATTACCATAAGTTGAATGCATATATACATAAATGCACTTGTGAGTAACTTATCAAAAACTTACATAAGTCATAAATTTAACTTACGAGCAAAAAGCTCGTAGTATATCAATTTTGGATTTAAATGAGTTCCAAAAAATATTTTTTTCCAAGCATTTTTATTTAATTATTTATCTAAGCAGAACGAAATTAGACTACAGAATGCTTGGAGTGTTGATTATATAAACCCCTCAGGCCTTAGCCATATTCTTTCAATAGGTCAGAATATTTCTACTTTGCAATAAAATCCAAATAAATGGAATATTTTCAAAGGTATACGAAAACTAAAAACTGTTTTTAAAAGGCGATGAAATACGCTTTCAAATTTTATTGTTAGAAATAACCATGTAATTTTTTTTTAAATTAAATTTTTGAAAGCAAACTTAAAAAGTTTTAAAAATGGTTCACCTTATATTTTTTCTAACTGAAATTACTGGTAATGAAAAAAATTAAAAACACACATATTTTATTAGACAAATGTATATTATAAACGTTACGCTGACCTTATTTTTTTGTAATTTCATGTAAAAATAATTAATAAAAAATTTACAAAGTTTCATAATTATTTTTCAAATTGGGGTCGGAAGCTTTGGTTTCATAAAGGAGTACATTTTAATTATTTTATGGTTAACTTTTAGATTTGAATATAAAGCGTGGTGTTTTCTATTTCTAATACCGTGTAGATCATACTATACTATATATGAGTTGTTCAAAGGTGAACAAATTAGCCTGAGGGGTTAAACTGTACAACTGCTTCTGATGTCCCCATGATATTAACCTTTATAACTTTGACCGTTTCAACTCAATCTATCATTTTAGTGATGGATTCACGGATCAAATGTGTGACATCTGCGTTTTGCAAAATTGTGACGTTTGCCTTTGTAGATCATGTTAAATACTGACTATCAGTTGTGTATGTTATGTTAATCTAACTCATGCCTCCACTGCACCAGTATTATTTAATAAAGAATGTGAAAAACAAAATACATAATTTTGTTTTTTTGGAAATGTGTTTCCAAGGTTGTGTAATATCGAATGATGTAAATATGATTGTACATACGTAGTAAGAGTAAGTGAACATTTAGAGATTATTAATTTTTCATAATTTTTTTTTTAATATGTTTCATTGATTCTCTATTTTTGGCGTAAAGTATTGCAATATGGTTGTATATTAATTGTTAATTATATTGAAGCTTTCCGTGACTTCGTTTAAGTAGTAAAATTTAGATTGCACTTTTGATTTAAGATATTAAATTTAATGAATTAATTTTTAATTTTCACGTCTATTAAACTAATTTTGTCAAAAGTGTGATCACATTACACAATAATGACTTATTTACAAATGTAGACTTATTTATTAAACATTTTAAGTGAACAATTTATTTTATTGATCCGTTTTATGATATACCTACCAAAAGGTTACAAGTTCCATCCTAATTTAATGATTTATAAAACGTTGAACACCAATAACCTAACTAGTAGACTTGTTTTCAATTTACACAACTGAAAAACAATTATTTATGTACAGTAAACGGTGGTTCGAGCTGTGTAACATTTAAAACATGTTTATTAACAGCCTAAGAATTTATGTATAATTTTCGGGCCCTGGGTAGATTTAATTTTAAATGAAACATAAATAATAATGAATAAATGGCTTCCCCTTTGTGCTGTGTTTATTTTTTAACTGTCAGAATATTGTACAATATTATTATCCAATGTTCCTTTTCTCAAAGGAAGTACATTAATTTCTAAATATTGATATACCTTTCCTGCAAACTGCAAAATCTCTAATAGACAGCCTCTGTGGCATGATGGTCTATGCATTTTACATTGAATTCAATGATTGGAGATTACAAGGGGGTTTTTTCTTTTTGATGGTGAGTTTGTATTTTGTGAAGTTATCGTAAGTTTGATAAGCCATGCAAAATGACTTCCATTTCATAATTTTGATACAATTTTCTTTTTTTACTTCAATTTTCAACAATAATTAATATTCTTTATCTAATTCCATATATACTATACTTTTATCCCATAACTAGTAACTTTTTATTGAAATTTTAAAATTAATTTAGGAAGAATTTTTATGCAATAATTATTGAATTGTTGAAAATATGTAGGATGGAAAATTTATTCCAATATTTTGGTATAAGTTTAAAAAAAGAAGCATTATTTACATTTATTTGCATTTTTTCTAAAATTGTGTTAAAATATCGAGTCTCATATCGGAATAAATTGCACAACATCATTTTATGCCCTTGTCAACTGGTGTATTTTAATTTATAATTGTTATGTCCGATAAAAAAAGTTAGATTATAATATGTAAACTATTGAAGTGCAAATAATAAAATATATACTTATTAATTTCTAAAGCTGTTTTTTATTTATTTTTCTACTTGACATGAGTTTCTTTTTTTTTAGTTTCAAGTTTTCAATCATGGCTCCAAACATGGATATTGATGTGAAAACTTGATCTTTGCGATTTCGCCATCAATCGCTATCAATTTATTTATGTATTACAAAACAAGAACAAAATTAGACCGCTACACGTGACAACACCAAAGATTAGGAGTGAGCAATGTAAAAACACATCATTTTGTTGCACATCAACAACCGTTTGTCATGTGCACCAATTCATTGTTACGCGGATGACAGTACAGTCCATGATAGCTTTCTGTTTGACAAGCCCCCAAAGGGCTCACAAATTCCAACGGCTCGGAAGGCTTTGAAGCAAAGAATGGATGGTTACCTCGAGAGTGTTTTCTCTTGGGGTAAAAATAATCTCGTTGAATTTAATGTTTCAAAGACCCAATCTTGTCTGATTACGTCTAAAAGGGATCGACATGAAAATCTAGTCTCCTTTAACGGAAGCAATCTGCCGAACAGGCCCTCCATTGATATGCTTGGTGTAACCCTAAGTGACCAGCTCAGATATGGCGGCTCCATCGAAGCCAGAGTGAAGTTACCCTCCCAAAAACTGGGCATACTGTACAGGGCCTGCAGATACTTTAATAGTTCACAACTGCTAACCCTGTACAAATCACAAGTGCGCCCCACGGTTGAATTTGGCAGCCACCTCTGGTTTGGAGCTCCAAAATACCCTCGACTCTGTGCAAAAACGGGGGGTCCGTTTGATAGATTCTCCCATCTTAACAGACGGATTGCAATCTTTAGAGCACAGGCGTCGGGTGGGAATGCTATCCTTGTTCTACCGGTATTACAATGGAAGATGTTCCGAGGAACTAGCGTCATTGATCCCTTCGGCACCGGTGCATAGTCGGGAAACACGCCTAACGCGTGCCCAACATATGTACACGGTTGACATTTGTCACAAGAGAATGGGTCGTTTCTTCGACTCGTTCTTGTGTTCAACAGCTGCAATCGTTGTTTTTTTCACGTCAAAAACCCGCTCCGCTATGACCGTTCCGTTATAGTTGCAATTGTCGAGATTTATTAGTTTGTATAGCCCGCATCTGACAATTGCTGTGTTTTCTTGGTCAAAAACCCGCTCCGCTATGACCATTCCGTTATAGTTGCAATTGTCGAGATTTATTAGTTTGTATAGCCCGCATCTGACAATTGCTGTGTCTTGGTCAAAAACCTGCTCCGCTATGACCGTTCCATTATATTTGCAATTGTCGAGATTTATTAGTTTGTATAGTCCGCATCTGACAATTGCTGTGTTTTCTGTCAAAAACCCGCTCCGCTATGACCGTTCCGTTATAGTTGCAATTGTTGAGATTTATTAGTTTGTATAGCCCGCATCTGACAATTGCTGTGTTTTCTTGGTCAAAAACCCGCTCCGCTATGACCATTCCGTTATAGTTGCAATTGTCGAGATTTATTAGTTTGTATAGTCCGCATCTGACAATTGCTGTGTTTTCTGTCAAAAACCCGCTCCGCTATGACCGTTCCGTTATAGTTGCAATTGTTGAGATTTATTAGTTTGTATAGCCCGCATCTGACAATTGCTGTGTTTTCTGTCAAAAACCCGCTCCGCTATGACCGTTCCGTTATAGTTGCAATTGTTGAGATTTATTAGTTTGTATAGCCCGCATCTGACAATTGCTGTGTCTTGGTCAAAAACCTGCTCCGCTATGACCGTTCCATTATATTTGCAATTGTCGAGATTTATTAGTTTGTATAGTCCGCATCTGACAATTGCTGTGTTTTCTGTCAAAAACCCGCTCCGCTATGACCGTTCCGTTATAGTTGCAATTGTTGAGATTTATTAGTTTGTATAGCCCGCATCTGACAATTGCTGTGTTTTCTTGGTCAAAAACCCGCTCCGCTATGACCATTCCGTTATAGTTGCAATTGTTGAGATTTATTAGTTTGTATAGCCCGCATCTGACAATTGCTGTGTTTTCTTGGTCAAAAACCCGCTCCGCTATGACCATTCCGTTATAGTTGCAATTGTCGAGATTTATTAGTTTGTATAGCCCGCATCTGACAATTGCTGTGTCTTGGTCAAAAACCTGCTCCGCTATGACCGTTCCATTATATTTGCAATTGTCGAGATTTATTAGTTTGTATAGTCCGCATCTGACAATTGCTGTGTTTTCTGTCAAAAACCCGCTCCGCTATGACCGTTCCGTTATAGTTGCAATTGTCGAGATTTATTAGTTTGTATAGCCCGCATCTGACAATTGTTGTGTGTTCGTCAAACCCGCTCCGCTACGACCGTTCCGTTATAGTTGCAATTGTCGAGAATTATTAGTTTGTATAGCCCGCATCCGACAATTGCTGTGTGTTCACCTCAAACCCGCTCCGCTATGACCGTTCCGTTACAGTTGCAATTGTCGAGAATTATTACTTTGTATAGCCCGCATCCGACAATTGCTGTATGTTCGCCTGTCAAAACCCGCACCCCGCTATGACCGCATACGCTGTATATTGTGTTTTGTTTTGATCCGCTTTGTGAAACTTAAGACTAAAACCAGTGGCCTATAAAAATAATGAACTATTAGAACTGCTACGAAGATGTAAAGAAGAAGGTGAACTTGGTGAGTTTTCTTGGCTTTTCCTACCTTCCTTTCCTTATTCCTTGTGCAGTTTTTTCAGTAAAATCGTTGTTACCCGCTGCGAACGGATTTTAAATTATTTCGCCCCCGCATCATTGGTTCTTCGAGCCGGAGCCATCATCATTTGGTTCTTCGAGCCGGAGCCACCATAGGCCCTGAGGGAATTTTTTTCCTCAGCGCCTCCTGTGTGGAGTTAATGTAAAAAAATAAAAACCGATCATTTGAAAAAACGAATATTTGATATATAGTTATTGACCAATGTTTAATAATAAGTGGAACACTTATTATTAAACGATTAGAAGAAGAGATTATTAATGATTAGAACTCTATTCTACTGCAATATGCAGCGAATTGAACTTCAGACCCCTACATCGATTCAACAAGAAATCGCTACTCTTTACAATGCCGGGACTCAAGATGACAAATTTGGTGCTGATGGAAAAAGAATCAGTGGTTTAGCTACTAACAAGTGCTTTTGGTGGAAGGAAGTATGGCTGATTCTCTGGGAGGTGGTTGGAAGGCGACGCTCTTCGGAACATGAAAATAAATAATAATAATTTTAATGTTTATCATCGTAATAATGATAATGGCGCCCATCAAATTAAACTTTCATGTGTAGATTTTTACTGACAAGCGTATTATTCACACAAGTGAATAAATTTTATTTTTTTTAAATTTAATAATGTTATTATCAAGTTCTGCGAGTATTTTAGTATTTATTTATGTTACAGCTATTTTAGCTTACAAGGCTATTTTCAAACTGTGGTGAAAACACTTTGAGACGACTTATTTATACAATTTTAAATGTCTAATTTGATTTATTACCGGTTGAACCAATTTGATGAGAAACTGCTTGCGACAGTAGACACTATTATGTGGGGTTCGGAATCTGTTTTCCCCGCACTAAATGTTAGGGTTTTCTCAATTGTTTCATAATGATGTTAGGGGGCATACATTAATTACATAAGCAGTTGTTCTTACAATCTAGACCCCCCCCCCCCCCTTGGTGAGATAAATTTGGGCCACTTCGTATATTATTTTCAAGTAATGTGAGAATTTGCTTGACCCACCCCCCCCCCCCCCCTTTTGAGCTCACGTAATTAATGTATGCCCCCTTACTGCTATGACTCATTTAACCTTCCAGTAGTCGTACCTTTCGCCGAACATAAGCAGTCACGCGCGGTCTGTGTTTCTGCAACTTTAGGCATCTGGTTTTAGAAGACTACTGAATATTTCGTGATATTGAAAATAGCATATAAAAAAATGTGTTTTATCTATATAAATAATAAATAAAAATAAAAAAACATTAATTATTAATAACTTTTTAATTTGTACATTATAGTTTAAGTCTGCGAAATCTCAATGTTTTAGACATCTGACACAAAACAACGCTATAAATCAACATAATAACGAAACAAGATAAAATTTTACAACTACTTATTTGCGTATAATGTATTTACGTAAAATTAAACTAAGTTACAAATATGATACAAATAACATGAAATACTCACCCAGCTCTCAATATCATTCAAGAGATTTTTCAAGTACTCAACCAATCGCATGCGGAATCTGAAACTGCAAATGTAAACAAAAGTACATGTGCGTTTGCGACGAATGTCACTGGGGTACTGAGGGGACGGTCACCTTCGTATTTAAAAGAAGAGTCCTTTGTTCGCACATAGTTAAATATTTGATTAGAATATTCAAAAATAAATAAGAAGAGGCAAGAAAAACCAAGACAAAGCAATAAGAGGCAAGGAGAAGTAAGAAGAGGCAAGTAGAAGCAAGATGAGGCAAAAAGAAGTAATAAAACAATATAATAGCCAAGAAGAGGAAATAAGAGACCAGAAGACCCAAAAAGAGGTGGGAAGAGCCAATATAAAGAAAGACGAGACAATCGAAAACGATATATGCCTACTAAAAGCAATTCAAGATAAAAATAACAAAATGATGAAATTATCTTCATAACTTATATAACTATTAAATTTGTCTTTTTTTTAAAGTTCCTACCATAATTAATTATAAGATACAAAATATATTTTGTAAATATATTTTAAATATATTTTCATCCCTATACTCGTTCCTCTTCTAATTACAAGCGTCTGCTTCTAAAGAAGAGAAATAACATTTAAAAAAATAATCAGTGAAAACTTATCATGTAATTTATTTTGTTTTCAAAATTATTATGCTTTGTAAACTGACTTTTAATAAAAAAAAAATTAAATTAAGAAGCACGAAGAGGCATGAAAAGCAATAACGAGTAATAAAAGACTAGAAAAGGCAAGAAGAGCCATGAAAAGACAAGAAGAGGAAAAATATTCAATCAAGATAAACTAAGGAAGAGCAAGGAGAGGCTAATAGAGCTAAGAAGAGGCAAAATGAAGCTGTGAGGGGCAATAAGAGAAAAAAGGAGCAATAAAAGGAATGAGACTAGGATAGGCAAAAAGAGAAAATAAGGGGCTAGAAGAGACTAGTAAACATGAAGTGAAAGAAGGAGTGGAGAGGAGCGGAGAACCGGGACCAACTCTGTGAACTCTTCCTTCGTGGGGTCTTCAGGGAACCGGGAAAGGAGAGCTGAGGCTACCTCCGTGGACTCTTCCTCTGTAACCTTCGGTCTTCAGTTAACCAAAGAATTGGAAAGGAGAGCTGAGGCCATCTCGGTGGACTTTTCCCTCCTAGGGCCCTCGGGGAACTAAGGGGGAGTGGAGAGGAGAGCTGAGGCCCCCTCGGTGGACTCTTACCTCTTGGGGCCCTCGGGAAACTAAGGCAGAGTGGAGAGGAGATCTGAGGCCCTCGGTGGACTCTTACCTCTTGGGGCCCTCGGCAAACTAAGGGAGAGAAAAGAGGAGAGCTGCGACCACTTCGGTAGACTCTTATATCTTGGGGCCCTCGGGGAACTAAGGGAGAGAGGAGAGGAGAGCTGAGACCACTTCGGTGGACTCTTATATCTTGGGGCCCTCGGGGAACTAAGGGAGAGAGGAGAGGAGAGCTGAGGCCCCCTCAGTGGGCTCTTACCTCTTGGGGCCCTCGGGAAACTAAGGCAGAGTGGAGAGGAGATCTGAGGCCCTCGGTGGACTCTTACCTCTTGGGGCCCTCGGGAAACTAAGGGAGAGATGAGAGGAGAGCTGAGACCACTTCGGTGGACTCATATCTTGGGGCTCCTGGGGAACTAAGGGAGAGCGGAAAGAAGATCTGAGGCCATCTATATTTATATTTTTAATACTGTATTTAGTGACCAGATCTCACCAGCCAGTCAGTGGCGGTTCTTTACAGGGGGACAATGGGGACAGTCCCCACCAGTTACACTCAAAACCTACTAAAGGAAATAACAGTCGATGCCGCCAAAATGAATGAATTCTTTAAACATAAAAGTAATTAACATTAGCAGAAATAAAATACAAACAATTATTCCGGATGATTTTAATAAGACCCTACGCGCGTACAGCGAACAATGTACGGCGCAAAAAAAAGCAGGTCTATTTCTCAGTGCGCAGAATTACTGCGCACTTGGGGGACAATCCGAACTATCCACATACTTTCCTTGCGTTGTTTCGCGATCGTATGCAACTGCGCATGCGCAGTAGTATGTGAGTTCAAGCATCTGCGGGGACAATCCTTTGGATCCCCATAGAACCATTTGTTTGCGAAGTTACGGGCGGGAATCGCTCGCGTTCAAATTAGTTTGATAATAATCTCGCAAGGTAAAGCTTTATTTTTATTATATTTCATTGTAAATTGGCATATTTCTATAGACATTTTATATTATTTTGTGTTAAATATATCCGACTAGCATGATTAGACCATCAAAAAATTTTTTTTGAGAAATTTAATAATATATAATAATAATAATAATATTCTACTGGTGATGAGATTCCGGTACGTAAAAAAGTCGATCCCCACCACTAAAGAAGTGCTCGAGCCGCCACTGCAGCCAAGTACTTCCCAAACTTTCTCCCCCTACACCCAATATATCCAAATTGGTGATTCCATAGTTCCACTGGATTCAAAAAGCTGGGAGCAGTTGGGACTCTGCGGTATTCACATTAAAAATCGTCCTAATAACGCTAGGTATTATTAGTTTATTCAAATATTTTTTCGTGAAAGGTTTTTGGTCCTCAAAGTTCATCCAAATTGTATGTTTGAAATTATTATTGGTTTCGACAGGACTCGAAACTCGTACCTTTGTTTTTTACAGCTATGATGGACTCAGCTGTGTAATAATAATGTTAATGATGATTGTGATCTGGCGGTCAATGAAGCATAGCTAATTTGTAGGCGTATCTCTGTTCTGCGTTTTCTGTATGGGCTATGAAATACAGTCACTACAGACTATAGACGTGCTTCGCCCACTGTGCGGCGGCGGACACGTCATCGCCTCACATTCCAGCGGCTCTCAACTTAAAGGGAATGTAGTTATTTATTAAATACATGCATTATTTTACAAATGTTAAAAAACTTAAAAAAGATTTCCCTATTAATGTATAGGGTAGATTGCGGACGGTCGAAACAATTTCTCTTCAATTGTTTGCAGAAAAGTAGCTTTTGTATTTACAGATGATATTTATACTATTTCACGTACAATCTATCTAGTTCCTAAATAATATTATTGGACGGTGACAACTCGTACAGTTATCTAAGTAACAATAACCACTTAGAAGATAGAAAGTGTTCTGGAAATACTGAAAATGTGGTAAATAAATTTGAGCCCAAAAATCAATAATGTTTCCTATGCAGGACTGTGTCGCTCAAATGCTACTGACGACGCACGTGAGGACCTGACCCAAATTTTGTCTGACGGAGTGGTGTGTTGTGTCACACTTGTGGGTACAATAGTTTTCGAGAAAATTGAGATATTTCACTTATGACTTGTTTCAACTGTCCCCAGTCTACCCTACGTAAGGATGCGTATACACACACGAGCCGAACCTGCAAACTGAACCACGAATTTTGGGAAAGGAACGAGGTGCCGCTGGCGGTTGTTTCATTCCTTTCCCATAATTCATGGCTCGGCTCGCGCTTATGTTCTCAAATGTGTACCTACTCAGCATTAGGTTTGACACCAGTTTAGTGAAGTTTATTGATTTATTATACCTAAAAAGACAACAAATACGATTAAAAATGATGAAATCAGATTGAAAAGTTCCGGTTTCCAACCAAGGTCAAAATCCGTCGCATTTGATGACCATCAAAACGAACGTCAGCGCCGTTCTATTTTTGACATTTTTAAGGGGTTTTCTTCAATCGCCTTTTCTCGGTCCGTTTCAGATTTGACCAAATTGTGATCAGCTGCCAAGTGTTTGATCAAAAGCTAAAACGAACCGAGAGTTGATGTTTAACGGGGACCATTAGGTACATTGTAAAAAAATGAAGCATAGCATTTCTTTAACATGGCGCTGTTCACCGATTTGGGGGCATACATTAATTACGTGAGCAGTTTTTCTTCCAATCTAGACCCCCCCCTTGGTGAGATAAATTTGGGCCACTTCGTATATTATTTTCAAGTAACGTTAGATTTTGCTAGACCCCCCCCCCCCTTTTTGAGCTCACGTAATTAATGTATGCCCCTTTGATGATCATCGAACGTGAAAAGGTTTTGAAACACCCCAACCTTACACTGACATTTTTCAATTTTTATTATTATTCGTTATGTTTATAAAAAAAATTATGTTTCGTATCTTAGCAATTTTAACACAAATGTTTTCGCAAATATTCATCCACATAGGTAATTAAATTACTTTTCAACGTGATATGATTCACGGCCAAAAGTATTTTCGATATTCATTTTTGGGATGTTACGCTATGCTGCGTCACCTCTTTCTTACAGTGCCCGTCATACACATCTGCCGTGATGATGGACACTGTGACGATATCCGAAACGTTGGCTAAAGAAGGAGGTAGCGCAACATGGCATGACACCCCAAAAATAAATACCGATAAAACAAAAACCAAAAAGATTCAAAAATTTTAATATTTCATTAAAGTGTTCTAGGAAGGTACATGACTGGTTTATTTATGGAAGGTACAAAAATATAACAGATGAAGGAAAACTACGAAAAGAATTTTTAATTTTGGAAAAACTAGGCAAGTAGGTACCTATCGGAAAATCATGTCTCTTTAACGAATATGGATTAATTATTTAATGCTTCAGGATTTTCCTAAAACTTTCACGAAAATTACCTACCGATGGCATTTGCAAAGCAGCCAACTGTCAGCCAACAACAGCCATGGTCGAATTTGATGCTTTTTTTCATCAATTTTTCCATAGTTGAAAATCCGAATTTTATGCCATTTTTTTCAACTTCAAAACGACCAAAATCCACTAAAATGAACTACGTGAAATCATCCGCACACCTACCAGCCAACTCCAAGCAGCAACAAAGCAATTCACCAATAAAATCAACTCCCGCCATTTTATACTGTAAACAATGTAAACCACCGGAGATAAGGGTTGTTTCAAAACAGTCCTTTTTATTACAATAACTCTACACAGGAAACCCTGAAGAAAACAATTTACCTCGGGGCCTGTGTCATCTTAGAGGGTGCTGTGTGGAGGGTTTTTTTAGGGAAAGGAAGGAGATGAAGTTATAATGAAAAAGGTATGAGAAGTGGTAAAAGGGAATAGGAATCTGGGAGTTAGTGTCCAGGAGTGACGGACGTACGAATCTATTCCTCCCACTGTGGCAAGGTCAAGAGAGTATAGCAGGAGAAATCAAAAGGTCTCCCTCGACCAGTATCACCCTATCCGGCCCGCCATGTAGTCGGTGGGCAAACGAATTCGCCGCCAATATCCAGACAAACCTCACTCCATGAACCCGGGCACTCCTGCTAAGTCACCAAACGTAGCGAACCAATTGGGACAGGAGTGTTTGTTATCCAATAAATGGTTCGAGGGGCTGTGAACCAATTGAATTCACAGATTTCATCATTGGTACGGATATTAATTAAAGCAAGGTAAGTCAGTTATAATTTTTAACATGTATTTTTTGCAAAAACTCTAGGCTGCAAAGATATTTTATCAAAATCAAAACTAAAAATTATGTAAACTTTTAGTTAATTTTATATTGTAATTATTTGTAACATTGTAGTTATTTTTTTAAGCCTAATATCCTAATTGATTTATTCCTTTAAATATTGATAAAAAATGTATGATTTTTAGGACGTCATTTATTGGGGAAATTAGTAATGGTGGTGGAAAAATGTTAACTGAATATATAAAATGCAATTAACACAATGGAATATGATCAGATACTTGAAGTAATAATAAAATAACAAATTTTGCAGTTCTTATATCAACACAATATATTACCTATACCTACCAAGAGTAATCAGTATTCAGATCTAATAAATCGTGTGAAGCAGAATGGAAAGTAATCATTGTAATAATTTAATCGTAGCAATATTTTTGGATTTTCAGGGGCACTTGAAACTATAGATCAAGAAATACTGATAAGAAAGCTTAAAGAAATTGGTTTCTCAGCTTTCTATTAAATTACCTAATACTACCTGACTATTTGAAAAAACCGAAATAAAGTAACTAAAGTAAATAACCAATCTTCAAATTCAATGGAGAATAAATTAGGAGTATCACAGGGATCGGTCCTCGGACCTCCATTGTTCATGCTCTGTATTAATGACATGGTAAAAATATTTTCAAAATACAAGTACGACCACTTGCCAAGGATACACTAACATCCATGATTGGAGATAACCATGAAGAAGTAATAAATATTTTAAATAATGAACTAAATAATACTCATTTATCAAGATGACTTTAAATAAATAAGCATCAATTGAATTATTATCAATTCGGGAAGTTCAATTGAAACAAAACCTTTTATATTTTTAGACGATTGTCTGATACCAAGTGAGACTTCCGATTTATAGTAAAATATTTTCGTTACGCATAAAAAACATCTACGAGCAGTAATAAAGTCTCCAGTCAAATTCTTGTACCATTTCAGAATCCACAAGTAAATAACGAAATAAACTTTGAAATCTTAAGCGATGAAAATAACTAACGTACACCTAGTTCCATATTCTAAAGGAGAGATTTAAAAAAAAACAGAAAAGTATTCCGGTCGCAAAACAGTGGGCAATAAGGTTATCTACTTTACTATGTGTCTAAAAAGGCAAAAAAGCTGAAACCGAGATGCAAATAATGCAAACGAAAAATCTATCTTTAATTGTTTAGAAATTTCAGTTAAGATAAAAAATATACTTTTAAAGATTTTCGGAAGATGACTTGGCGAGGAAAAGATGTAGGTATGTGTTGATGTCACTTCAAATTAATTCCGACAAAAAGACATAAAATATGTTTTTACATTTAAAAGACTCAATTCGATGGAGTATTTTTAAGGAAAGGTGAACATTGTTTTAGAGTTTGTAAGACAATGTTTTTAAATACAAAATTTTTTTAAAAGAAAGCAAATATTCCCTGGTTCAGAATAACCTGATAATATTTGAAAATCCTCCTATCACCACCACAGTAAGCGGAAAATGTTGCTTGTGTCGTGATGGAGGACTTGACCAGCCGAGGAATAGAACGCGGGACGCCTGGGTGGGACCCAAACGTGATGCCAACTCAGACACTGACTGACTGATGGATGGCAGCATTTACATTTCGCTAAGGTTTCCTCTTTAGGATCTTTATCCTTGTTTCCTGAAATTCCTGTTTCCTGATTATCCTGTTTGTGGCTGTTTCTTATTATAAAAGAGATTGAACAGTTGGTTGAAATGCATTCCGAATTCAGAATTAAAAATAGAATGTACCAAGACCTCCAGGATTTGAAAACCACTTTGCCATCCGATTATCACGTTTTCCACGAAAATATTCCCCATATGAAAGTAGTCCAACATGAAATAGTTTCTATGAAAATGGTACAACATTAAAAACATAAATAAATGTAACTCTTTGAAAATCATTACTTGATCCCTGCAAAAAGTAAAAAAAAATCAGCCAACTCCCCAATAATAATTTATGATTTTAGTATTGAAATTAAGACAACTTCAATTTTCCCTCCGAAGTAGGTACACAATAAATAAGAATATCAATAAAATTTCAAAATTGACCTAATTCTGCATAAACAGTCTATGAAAGAGTGTTTTGGAATTTTCGATTTACATTTAGGTACTAATAAAATAACTCTTTTTATTATTTCTCCTGAACATTTGACAAAAATGGAGCTGGCTGCTTTGCAGATCAAGTAATCGATATTGCATTTTTGCTAGAAATGCGTACCACACTTTAACAGGCTTAATTATGCATTTAAAAACATCAGAATTAAAAATTGTACAAAAAAACATTGTTTCAAGTTTCGAGTCAAATTTTCAGCTGATGAAATGTAGTGAGCCAATAAAATGTATTGATCCTGTAAGTATTGCTGTATAATTTGCACAAAAACTTTGATTTTATTGTAACCAATAAATAAAATTCGTCATCATTTTGAATGCATGTAGGTACACTTGTTGTGTTTACTTTGAGTAGAGATCCTTCGGTAATTGCTACAAGGAATCAGATGCATTGGACTGCAACATTCAAATGACGCACAATTCGCGGGTATGCATCGGAAAACTTTGAGCGCAAGTTTTCAACAGGCATCAAAAGAGACAGACTAGTATTGGAGACAGGTGTGTTTTTGAGTGATCGATGCTTATGCACTTTTGAAAGTGCCGCGCGCTTTTCCTCTGGCGGTGATTGGCTGGGGTGTGCGCGGGAGTGGCGGTGGTGTAGGAGTGCGCGGAGAGTGGTGTGCCGAGTGGCGGGAGCGCGCTGCGCACTGCGCACTGCCGACCGGCAGGCACGAACGACGACACGGTATCTGCGGCCGCTGAGACGACCGATTCTCCCCCACCCAGGACTTACGAAAACTAAAGAAAATAATATCACACGGGAAGCGGAAGGAAAACCCCGAACGCTGCTCCTTTCGCGGGGAGAATTTCGAACAAAACGACAGCGCCCGACGCAGCCTGGTGAGTAGGAACTTTGATCGCCTAAGTTAAGTTTAGTTTTGAACGAGGGTCTCGCCCGTACGAGTATTTCCCGAGTTTGTGTACACAATAGTATGCGCGCAGACATTGACTGTGGGTTATTTCCTCCTCCGCTAATTTTAGACCCCGGTTGTATGGCGTACATTATTTTCGGTTGCTTTTCGATTCGCCGCTCGCTTCATTCGGGAATTATTTAGTCGTAATTCCGCAATTCGGTTTAATCTAACGTACTTTGTTTTGTCGTTTCAGTGATTAACGAAATAAACGAAAAGTTTAATAAACAAGTGCGAGAAATCCACAACAACCTGAACTGCAGTCACAGCTGATGGACAGATCTATGAAGGTAAGTACCTAATAATATTTTTCTCGCTGTTATGTGCGCCTGACAATTTTACAAGTATTTATATTTGCATAATGATATCATCCTCAATGTGTAAACAACCTGTTTTACGTAGATAGTTCACTAGTCGCGTTTTGTGTCACATAATTTTCATCAGTCTCTGTTTAGCACTTCATTATTTCGATGAAATTAGAGAGCCGTTTGCTTGCAGTTGTGCTAAAATAGAACAAGGAAGCGACCTTCCCCGTGTCATCAACGAAATCACGATAATTGTCTGAATTTCACAAGTTCTGTCTAAAATTGTTCATCGAATCAAACACATTCCATCGCGGCCGGAAATCAGTTGCGTTGCGAAATAATAATAACTTCTATTACATACTGTCAAATAGGTACCTTAGTAAGCACTTTTAACTTCCGAACCTCAGAAAGAAAGAAACACACTGTAGGTAAACTAAAACAAAATAAAGCAGACATTTTTTCGATACACTTTTAGTGGAAGCATTGGCGACTGGTGACTTGTCAACTATAGAAATGCAAATGCAATTTATATTAGCAAATTTTTGTAGCATTGCATTAGATTTCTGAAAATTAGTATTTAACAAATGCAGCAATTTTGTTGTTAACAGAATCTAACCTTGCCATCAAGCACAAAAAAGTTATCCACACCTTTCAAAAACAAAAAAATCTAACTCATTAAAGTTATACAAGTATAGCAACCGAGTAACAGTGACACATTGCACCAATCAACCAACACAACACCTCGCGCGAATTGACAAGATGCCGCCTACAAGCGCTCGTGAGATCTTCCGTTATATACACATAAGTTATTCAATACATCTTGGACAATATTGTGCACTTTACTTTGAAGTTCCAAGGTTCACGTAACTCGTAATGCGTTCAGCCACTGTTAATAGCCATTTGCTCATATGCCACAAAAGTGCTTCCTTACAATCTTCATTTGAACACCTGAGAAAACCTGCTCTGTACACGGCGCTATCTCTGTATGTTTGACGGCCGGCGTGATCTAGCGGTAAGGCTTTTGACTCACAATCCGATGGGATCGAATCCCGGCGTGGGCAAATAAATTGTATTTGTTTAATTTGTGTTATTTCACACTTAATTAATTTAAAATAATTTATAGTAGGTATATTTGCGACACTTACCAGAGTGGAAGATTCTGAGTATCGCCCTGGTGTAAGACCACCATTCAGAATTTAAACGTTTCTTAAAATGGCTTTGGTCGTGTTTGGTGACCAGATCTGAATAGCCAGGTATCACTCTTCTCTTCCCCACCTCCTTCCCCTCTCCCACTACCTTCAGCCTCACAACATACCCCAATTGGGGATGCCATAGTCTCTCTGGCTCCAGACGGAAGCAACTGAGACTCTTGTGAGGCATTCATATAAAAATGTTTGACTTTAGTTGAAAAACGTTGATAGAATGCATTGGCATCTACAAAGTGTCTATCTGCCTAGTTTTAGCTCGATCGGATGTCGGGAAGTGGGTTAATTTCCATTTCTGAGATTTGCATTCATTCAAGAAAACAAAATCGGAATTCAAATAGATGTATTTAAAATTTTTGGTGGTACTCACGTTCAAATGCACACGCGCACACACAATTCTGAAATTGGATCACACTATACAGGGTGTCATGTGCACAAACTTGGTGAATCTACATGATAAAGTATCTACCTACACGTAAAAAATAGGTATATATGACTTTTTTCGAAATTCCAACGTTTTAAGGTAGTTTTCGGATGTAGAAGTTGAGTTTTTTGCATGGAAAAAATAATATTCTTCTACGGAAAAATATTTTTGTACGGGTAAAAAGAATTTCGAAAAAAAATATTTGTCTTTTTTATTTCTAGCGTCCCGAAGTTTGTGTACTATATATACCTCCTGTACTAGACGTTTTGTACACAAATTGCAAAAATAGGGAGCTGGACACAACTTGGCACGCCAATGTCCTTAACTTCTGGATTTAATGATTCTAAGTTAAATTAGCAAAAACTGACTCTATAACTGTTGTAAAAAACACTTAAAAGACTTGCAGACTTTTGGAGACTTTTGGAGACTGTTGGGGTCAGGATAATGGGATACTGAGAGAAAGGTAGAACAGAATTTAAACTGATTAAAAAACACTTTTAAAGTAGGTTAGAACTTGGAGACTTCAGTTTCTTGGAGACTTGTGACTTCTTGGCTGGTAGTTTTTGAACTGATTTCCTACCGGTTTGCCGTTTGTTTTATAGGGCAAATCCGGGTTGGACTTTTGGAACACAGAACCTCCCTGTTTCTGAAGGGTGCTTGCGTTTACGTATTTTTCCCAATCGCTATGATTTTCGAGCAGATATGTTAAAAATCTGTGTGATAACCTTTGCCAAGACAGTCCTGTTCCAATAAACCGAAGTCTCACATAATTTTTATTGTTTCAACAAGAAAAGGTACAAGTTTACAAATGTGATACAAGATACAATATCTAGAAGTAAATATTTTCTTAAAGTGCAATAATCACTGGTAGACGACAGTTTTTTGAGGTGTTATTGTAGTATATACCTATTTTTAGGTGATGATATATATTTCTTGATTCAAATTATTCCCGATTTCTCGAAATTTAGCTCCGAGTTTTTCGGAATGTAAATTGGCTGTCGTAAATATTTACGATTCAAACATTTCCTTTGTTCAGCATTGACCAATGGCGCCGCGTCTGGTAGCAGGGTGGGGATAACGTAAATACTCAATCATTTCCTTGATTTTGATCATTGCTGTCTGGGGTCCCTGGTGGAAGTATTACGTGGTTATTCAGATGTGTTTTCGAGTCCAATGATGCTGCAGCATGTATTTATTATCAATTGCGTTTATGTTTTCAATTGATAAGTTAATTGTAGAATGTAATAGCATTGTAGACATCATTCCAAATGCACAGTGTTTCGTTGGCCAATGAGAGCACTCCCTTTGTTTCGTAGGTTATTGGAAGGGGTAACGCGCAGCGGCACGGTATTATGTGGAAGCGTAAATTCCATTCTTGAATTCTCAGGGTTGTCATACGCTTTCGTCGACACGTTCGATACACTCCCCCCAGTGCAGTCTCGACTGTGCTCAGCTACTTCGTCGGGCGTGTCCTTTTCCGATGTCTGAGTTCTGAATCGGGTGTCTTCGCAACTGGTACAGTTTCGTTAGTTGTTGGTGTGGCAGGCAGGATGACGGCGATTTTGACTGCCGGCCTTACGTATATCCCAGTACTGGTTTGGATCCGAGCAGTTCTGACTTGTCCATCAGCTGCAGGTGTTGCTTCGAGGATACGGCCACGTGGCCAACTGTTTCGAGGCAGTGCTGGGTCCATGATGATCACTAGGTCATCCTTCTTAATTGGTGTAGTTGGATGGTGCCATTTTTGTCGGGCAGCCATGGTAGGTAGGTATTCGCGCAGCCATCGCCTCCAGAAGGTGTCTACAAGTTGTTGTCCGATGCGCCACTGGCGGCGTAGGCATACTTCCTCTTCTTTTTTGTCGTAGAAGGATAATTGGGGGCGCTTCCCGGCCGATCCCAGCAAAAAATGGTTGGGTGTTAGAGGTTCTTCATCACGCGGGTTGACTGAAATATGGGTGAGTGGTCGGTTATTTACCACAAACTCGGCTTCTGCAAGTGCTGTGCGTAGAGTTTCTTCTTTTGGTGCTCTTTCTTTGAGTGTTGCGCTTAGGGCTTTCTTTACTGATCGTACTAGTCTCTCCCAAGCTCCCCCCATGTGGGGACTCAGCGGTGGTATAAAGTGCCACTCGATGCCCTGGGTAGCTATTGCGTCAATCATTCTGGCGTCTTGACTTATTGACAGCAGGGCGTCCCTCATCTCGGTGTCAGCTCCGTGAAAATTTGTTCCGTTATCCGAGTACATGGCTGTGGGTTGACCTCTGCGGGCGGTCATTCTTTGAAGGGCCATGATGGCCGAGTCGGCAGTCAGTGAAGCGGCTAGTTCTAGGTGAATGGCGCGCGTTGAGAGGCAGGTGAAGATGGCTCCGTATCGTTTTTCTCGATGCCTACCGACCGTGATAGCCATAGGGCCGAAATAGTCAAGCCCGCAGTGTGTGAATGGACGGACGTGATGCATCAGGCGGGGTGGTGGTAATGCGCCCATCAGAGGTGGAGTCGGTTTGCTGCGTCGTATGAAGCAAGTGGGGCAGACGTGCGTTATTTTCCTGATTGTTGTGCGTATTCGTATTATGAAGAAATGATTGCGTATTTCTGCAATTGTTTTCTCAGTACTAGGATGATCCGCCTTTTTGTGGTAGTGACTGATTAGGAGCCGAGTGTAGGGTTCGTCGCCATCCAGTATTATGGGGGTTCGGGCCACACTCTTTGTTCTTTCCAAGGCTCGTAGTCGGGTCCCCATTCGTAGAAGGTCGTCTGGTCCAAAGAAGGGGTTCAGCGAGTTGAGGCGACTGCCAGTAGGTAGTTTTTGACCTTGTCGGATGGTGTGTAGATCAGTTGTGAAAGCGTTTTCCTGGGACCTTTTGATCCATTTTTGTTCTGCTGCTTTTATCTCCTCGGCTAGTAGTGGGCCTTCTACTGGTTTGTTGGGCCCCATCTTGCATCGTCTGATAAAACGGAGGATCCAAGCTGTGGAGCGGATTAGCCGGTGCCATGAGGAGAACCGCTCTACTAATGGGAGTGCTTCGCCCTTGGTGGACACAAGGCCAACGTAGTGAGGTTTGACTTCTAGTGTTAGGTCGTCAGGCCTGTGGGCGGGTGCCCGTTCTTTCGGCCATGCACCCTCCGGGGAAGTGAGAAAGGCTGGGCCGGTAAACCACCTTCCTTCTGGTGTTAGGTCTGGCACCTCTAAGTCTCGTGTTCCTATATCAGCTGGATTGAGTTTTGTGGGTACCCATTTCCAGTCGGGTATGTTGGTTAGTTCGTCTATTTCGCCCAATCGGTTTGCCACAAAGGTTGAGTAGGCGCGTGGGTCGGTGCGTAACCAGCATAGTACAGTTGTGGAGTCTGTCCAGAAGCAGGTGCGGGATATCAGGGCTTTGCTTTCCTTTTGGATCGTCTGGGCTAGTCTCGCTGCTATGAGGGCGGCTTGAAGCTCGAGGCGTGGAATGGAGAGAGGCTTCAGTGGTGCTACCTTGCATTTACTTGCAAGGAATGTTACTCGTAAGGATCCATTTATTTCTTCGGTGAAGTAGGCCACGGCACAGCAAGCTTGCTCCGATGCGTCGCAGAAGAGGTGTAGAGTTACGTTGTTCTGTTTGTTTGAGAGGCAACGTCTCGGGATTGAGATGCTGTTTGTGTGCAGCAGGCTCAGCCAGTCTGTCCATCTCTGGGCGTGTTCGGGGGTAATGGGTTCGTCCCAGCCGACGCTTGAGCGCCACACTGCTTGCAGTAGCATCTTAGATCTGATGGTAAGGCAGGCAACGAAGCCGACTGGGTCAAAGATCTTCATTACTATGGATAATAGTTGCCGCTTGGTAGGTTGTGTGGCCGTGTCGGGTGAGATTGCCTCGCGAAATGAGTACAGGAAGCGGTCTGTGGTGGGGTCCCAGATCAAACCAAGCACTCGTTCTGTCTCTGGACCTCCACTGCTAATCTGTATCGCGGAGCTGGCACGGTCTTCTATGGGTACGCCAGCTAGGGCCACCGGGCTATTAGACGCCCAATTTGTCAAGTGGAACCCTCCTTTCGCGAGGAGGGCACTTACGCTTTGGGCGAGTGTAGCAGCTTCATTGGGTGTGTCTGTTGCATCTAGGTAGTCGTCCATGTAGAACTTGGTGCGTACGGCTTTTGCGGCGGCCGGGTACTCGTGCTCGTATGTTTCGGCCACTTTATTTCGGACGAATTGGGCACTGCTTGGGGAGCAGGTGGCTCCGAACATCATTGATGACATTTGATAGGTGTCTGGTTCATGATGGGGTGATGTCCTCCACAGGAAAAGCTGGGACGGCTGGTCTTCTCGCCTTATTTTTATTTGCAGGAACATTTCTTTGATGTCTGCAGCAATGGCGATGTTTCCTTCCCGGAAGCGTATTATATTCCCCAGGAGGGAGGACAGCAGGTCAGGACCAGTAAGCAGCTGATCATTGAGGGAGGTTCCTCGGCATCGGCTTGCAGCATCGAATACCACTCTGATTTTTCCTGGCTTATTTGGGTTGATTACTGCGAAGTGAGGCAGGTACCATTTGCGAGGTGTGGTGGTGGAAGCTTCATGGCCTGATAGCTTCTTGGCATAGCCTTTGTTGAGAAGTTGACTTATTTTGTCATTGTAGGCCACTGCTAGATTTTTGTCTTTTGCTAGCTTTTTCTCCAGAGACAGAAGTCGCTTCAGCGCACACTGCCGATTGTCAGGTAGCGAGGCTTCTGGATTGCGCCATAGTAGACCAGTTTCCCACTTCCCTGTAGGAAGAGGACGGGTAGTTGCATTCATAAGTGCAATGGCCTGTTGTTTGCTTGCATTGACTCTGGTGGCTGATGTTACTCCGAGCGAGTCGATGGCGAAGTTGGTTTTTACTAGCTCCCTCAATTGTATGTCTGCGGCCGTTTCTGGTTGTAGTGCCAAAGTGGTAGTCGTGTTATTATCTCTGGGGTTGACTCCCCCATGAGCGATCCATCCTAGTGCGGTGCGTGATGCTATTCGCGTAGTATCATTGCATTCACGAACTTCCCTTGACACAATTAGGTGAGCGTTATCTTGGCCTATTAGCAGCTTCGGGACGACAGACCTTCCTTGGATCTGTTGCTCCGGCAGGTTGAGGTTGCTTATTGTGCTGGCAGAGATGTGGTATGTATTACTGTTGCCCGCACCTCGTATTCTTAGTCTCACTCGTTGGGAGAGATTGTCAGAAGTGCACATTCCTTTGGCACCGTGGATTCGCAGTCCGTGAACTGGGCCGTTTGCTCCGACTTGTATTGCGGTGTCAGTGTCAACAAGTGTTACTGTGGATCCTTCGTCCAGGAGAGCAAACACTGACACTTCTTCTTTGTTGGGAGCGCTTAATATTACTGGCGCAATTTTTAACAGTACTCTCTGTCCGGAGTCCTGGCGTCACAAGTTGACATTTTCCACGGTGCTTTTTCGTACGAACTCGGGATTATGTAGCAGGGGGTGGTGTGGGGATCGGCAATCCCCTACTTTGCACCATTGGTTTATTTTGCAGCTTCGTGAGTGGTGTTTTTCTAAGCACTTGCGGCATAACCTTCCCATGCGTACAGTTTCCCATCGAAGTTCAACATCTTTGGCTGCGAATTCTTTGCATTCGCGGGTTTTATGATCGCCGCCACATTGGGCGCAGCTTT
This sequence comes from Limnephilus lunatus, assembly GCA_917563855.2. Lineage (NCBI taxonomy): Eukaryota > Metazoa > Arthropoda > Insecta > Trichoptera > Limnephilidae > Limnephilus > Limnephilus lunatus. Next base: position 7,600,561 of record OU830599.1, read on the forward strand.
CGTCGGCTGTTTTTCTTTTTCGGCTTGGTCCAGGGTAAGTATGTGCCTCACTCATTTTGCGTTTCATCGGGGCGATCTTTTCTTTTGGGCCGTCCCCGATTTCTTCTTGATGTCCGGCATGTATTTGCTCATGGCTCGGTAGAAGTCGCATGCGATCACTATCTTCTTCCTCCTGGTACCCGGCATGTATTTGTTCACGGCGTGGTCGGGATCGTATGTGGTCCACCATCCCGCTGTTTGGAATTGCGTTTGATACCTCTTTCAGAAAGGCAGCGAGCTGGGTTATGGTGGCCGGGGCATGTTGTTTGCGGATCTCGATTAGCCATGCCAGCCGCAGGGAACTCGGCATTTTGTCAGTGACGTCGTTCAGTAATGCAGGATTGGTGAGATAACCTTCGGTTTTCAAGATCCGGAGGGATGCCACCAGGTTTTGCACCGTCCCGGAGAAATCTGCCAGGTCCTCGAGTGATACCTCGGTCGTGAGGTAAGGTAGCTTTTTAACCTTGTCTAGCATAAATTTTGCTATGGAGTTAGCGCTGCCGTATCGCTGCTCGAGGACGCTGATGATCTCTGGAACTTGCGCAGGATCCATTAGTAGGGGACCCACGGTATCTCGCGCCTTGCCTTTGAGGGCACGCTGCAGCCGGATGAGATTTTCGCTCGGAGTCAATTGGCAGGTGGCGGTGGATTGAGCGTACTGTGCCTTCCAGGTAGGCCACTCGAGGGGGTCTCCGGAGAAGGTAGGCAAATCTTTTGCTGTGGATTGCCTGGCGATTAGGGCTGCCATTCTTGAGTCATCTTCTAATGTGCGAGGGCTATCTTGCGTTCTGGAGGAGCGGAGCGCCTCTGCCATCACAGAGGCGATCTGGGCCAGTGGGTCGTTGCCGTGCTGCAACCATTCTCGGGTGTGCTGTGCTGTCTCGTTGGCTGTATGCGGTGGTGTAAACAATGGGGAATCCTGGCCGGAGGAGGCTGGCTGTTGCTGGTACCCCGTTGTATTGTAAAGTGGGCGCTCGGGTCCGAGATGGCTGTATTCGGTCGTAGGGATGTTTTTTGCAGGGCCCGTCAGTAGTGTGTAGCCTTGGGTGGCGGCATATCCAGTTGGATCGGTTACTGTAAATTCATTGGTAGGCTGACCGACTTGTGTGTGCATTTGAGTAGTTGCATATCTCGTTGCAAACTCTCCGGCTGGCCTTTTTACTTGAGTGGCATATCTCGTTGCGAACTCATTAGTAGAAGGGCCGGTCGGTGCGTGCACTTGAGTTGTTGCATATCTCGTTGCAAACTCTCCGGCTGGCTTGTTTACTTGAGTGGCATATCTCGTTGCGAACTCATTAGCAGAAGGGCCGGTTGGTGCGGGCACTTGAGTTGTTGCATATCTAGTTGCAAACTCTCCGGTTGACGGACCGTCTGACGTGTGTACTTGAGTGGCATATCTCGTTGCGAACTCATTAGCAGAAGGGCCGGTTGGTGCGGGCACTTGAGTTGTTGCATATCTAGTTGCAAACTCTCCGGTTGACGGGCCGTCTGACGTGTGTACTTGAGTGGCATATCTCGTTGCGAACTCGTTAGTAAACGGGCCGGTTGGTGCCTGGACTTGAATTACTGCCTGATCGAGGTTGGCTCGCAGGGTCGGGCTGGTTGGTGCTGGCTCCTCGGCAGGTTGGCTGACTGCTTGGCGTGTCGCAGCGCTCAGGGCTGCGAGCAGATTGGCTGTCTGCTTGGCGTGACGTCTGTCCCGAATGCGCATCTCTCGGCGCAGTAATCGCAGGGAGTCTTCAGTTGATTCAGAAGTTGTTTCGCTGCTTTTACTGTTGGATTCGTGGAGGCTCTCGGAGACAGATTCTGGAGCTGGTCGGTCAAGCGTGATGAGATCAGAGTTCCTGGCTGGGCTCGCACTAGATAGATCGTGGACCTGGCGGGGTCCTCTAGATGGCGTCTCATCGGTGTCTACGGTGTGTGGGCCCGGGGTCCGTAGGGGCGCCACTGGCATATTTCGGCTTGTCCCCGGGGCGTCAGGTTTAGATTTAGACAGCGATGTATCAGAAGATGTCGGGGTCTTACGGCCACTGCGAAGAGACGGCATTTCCACTGGGTAAGACTGAAGGCGTGTTATGTGTAGATCCGGCTCGAAGGACCAAATGTACTAGACGTTTTGTACACAAATTGCAAAAATAGGGAGCTGGACACAACTTGGCACGCCAATGTCCTTAACTTCTGGATTTAATGATTCTAAGTTAAATTAGCAAAAACTGACTCTATAACTGTTGTAAAAAACACTTAAAAGACTTGCAGACTTTTGGAGACTTTTGGAGACTGTTGGGGTCAGGATAATGGGATACTGAGAGAAAGGTAGAACAGAATTTAAACTGATTAAAAAACACTTTTAAAGTAGGTTAGAACTTGGAGACTTCAGTTTCTTGGAGACTTGTGACTTCTTGGCTGGTAGTTTTTGAACTGATTTCCTACCGGTTTGCCGTTTGTTTTATAGGGCAAATCCGGGTTGGACTTTTGGAACACAGAACCTCCCTGTTTCTGAAGGGTGCTTGCGTTTACGTATTTTTCCCAATCGCTATGATTTTCGAGCAGATATGTTAAAAATCTGTGTGATAACCTTTGCCAAGACAGTCCTGTTCCAATAAACCGAAGTCTCACATAATTTTTATTGTTTCAACAAGAAAAGGTACAAGTTTACAAATGTGATACAAGATACAATATCTAGAAGTAAATATTTTCTTAAAGTGCAATAATCACTGGTAGACGACAGTTTTTTGAGGTGTTATTGTAGTATATACCTATTTTTAGGTGATGATATATATTTCTTGATTCAAATTATTCCCGATTTCTCGAAATTTAGCTCCGAGTTTTTCGGAATGTAAATTGGCTGTCGTAAATATTTACGATTCAAACATTTCCTTTGTTCAGCATTGACCAATGGCGCCGCGTCTGGTAGCAGGGTGGGGATAACGTAAATACTCAATCATTTCCTTGATTTTGATCATTGCTGTCTGGGGTCCCTGGTGGAAGTATTACGTGGTTATTCAGATGTGTTTTCGAGTCCAATGATGCTGCAGCATGTATTTATTATCAATTGCGTTTATGTTTTCAATTGATAAGTTAATTGTAGAATGTAATAGCATTGTAGACATCATTCCAAATGCACAGTGTTTCGTTGGCCAATGAGAGCACTCCCTTTGTTTCGTAGGTTATTGGAAGGGGTAACGCGCAGCGGCACGGTATTATGTGGAAGCGTAAATTCCATTCTTGAATTCTCAGGGTTGTCATACGCTTTCGTCGACACGTTCGATACACCTCCGGACATCCTGTATTTAAAAATTTACCTGTATTAGTTATCGTACGAAATAAATGTGGGTAGGTACCATTGAAATAACACAAAAATAATATACCATGTACAATATTCTTATATTAAATAAATAAATAAAAAAATAAAATAAAAATCCAATTAGGATTTGGCTAGGTGTTAGTGGTTTTCACTCATTTTAGTCAGTCCCTGGGGAAGAAGGTACAATCTTCGAGTCAAACCAAAAAAAAACCATTTAAAATTCACTACTAGCCGGCCCAAGAGATGGCTCAACATTGAAAATAGACGTTTTATGGTAAACCTTTTCTCCTAATCATCTTGGTATTGTTTTAATTTTTTGTTTAAATTAAACGATCGCAGCGCCCCAATTTTTTTTCTAAATTATTTGTTGACGGACTATATTTGCCTGTTCGCTGAGTGCATCAGCTCCTTTCGCAAATTTGCTCAGCGGTGACGAACTTCAAATATTTACGTAATGTTTGTCATCGCCTGCGCACAGACATTTTCAATATTCAAACAAGATACGAGATCAGTATTAGTTATGCCGTTTCGAAATGGAGCCATCGGAGGCGAAGGCGTTATTAGTTATAATAGCGGGCACGTTCATCAAACCCAATCGGTTAGGCCTGTTTTATTGTCGGCGTCCATCGAAGCCGTAAATTGTAAATCTGAAGGCTAACTTTCCATTATTTCTCTGTCGTCTTTTTACCAATACCAACTGCCCCTTTCTTCTTACGTACGTGGTATCGTTGCCGCGCAACTACATAATATCTAACACAGAAAGCCTCTTACATCAATATTTGTATGTAATTATTTCGTTTCAGGAAGAAGTTTTAAATTTTAGGGTGATGGCAATATTGTTTAAGTTTTTATTTATTTTATAAATTCAATAATATTAGTATTCAATGTATAAAAACAGTTTATTATAAACGAGTTCTGCTTCGTAATTATTATTATGTGTGATAATGCCTTTAGAGGACGAAACAGCTGTAACACATAATAATAATTACGAACCAGAACTCGTTTATAATAAACTGTTTTTATACATTGAATAATAATATTATTGAATTTATAAAATAAATAAGAATTAAAATGGAGTTCTATAAAATAAACTTAATAACAATAAATATATTGTTTAAGGCCTAAGAATTTAAATATTTTTGATAATAATGCATTTTTAATAAGTGATAAGTACCTAATACCCCCGAAAATGAGGCATTTTTTATAAACAAATAGCGAGTACCCGGCGTGCGTAGCAATTCCATTAAAACATGTTTCTACCTGCGTGTCCTTTCCCATGCACATCCGTGTCCCCTTCCCCTCCCAAATCCCCCCCCCGTCCCGCCTTCCTTCAATACACACACATTCAAAAAACTCTCGCGCCATCTATTGTAAATTTTTTATACAAATTTCATAACGCCAGAGCTTACCATTATATACAGAAAACTTCGCGGACGTGAGCACAACAAATCACCAAAGTTTAATCTTTTTCGTTACATCAAACATTCATTTATATAGGTGCATAAAGATATAGGTATTGTTTGAATAGCTATATTTATTAAAAAATAGAGCCCACGTGAACTCTGCGCTGTCAGATAACTTTGCTGTCAATAAGGTAACCGAGTCATGTATTTTTTAACCATCAATGTGCTCGATGGCACTGACTTGATCACGTGACACTTTAGAATCCGTCGTGCATCAAGGCCTTTACTACTTTTGTCCTAGTGTCCTATAGTTGGCCTCGATTTCATAGAGTGACGTCACGTGCTAAACAACATATCCGACTACCTGTCTACCAAATTCGTTTTGTTTATGTAGCTTTTCCGAATTCTATTAAAATGAAATTTTCGACACCGTGCAAGAAGACTATTGCACCGTGAATGGTTTATTTATGATTGCACCTGAGACCCGCGACCGCGCTGCTGTACCTGGGTCTGGGTACCCAGTACTATTGTTCGAGGAGAAAGGCTCTCACGAAAATTTGATCTAAATGATAAAGTACCCACCTAACTGTTAGCTTAAAAAAGAGACACGATATTTTTGCTATTACATTTTGTATTTCCGGCAAAGTGTTAATCTAAAAGAGATCTCACACGAATTACTATTCTTCCCACTTTATTTAACGCGCGTTTCATTCACCAGCTTCCATTGAAATTCAGTGTTACCTAATTGAAAATGTGAATAAAATTGATGTTTGTGGATTAATATTTGCTTTGACCGGTTTTCATGGTCGATCAGGCGTCTAGCTCCACTTTATCATTTGATTATTGAATACAAACGGTAAACTTAATGACGCCAGAAGATGACTATTTATGGATGCAATTCAAATTCTAGCTTGCATTTTCGACTGGGTTAGAATAAAATAACAGTTAAATTTCTGTACTCCGCTTGCTTCTAAATACGCTCAAATTACTGAAATTACTCTTTGTTTCAACGAACTCGGCAAATCTTTTATAAACTCTTTCAGCTTCACAAATCCTACAATTATAATTTTCCGTGATTTTTCACGTGTCTAAGCTAGTCTCTATATAAAGATTAGGTATACCTAAACAACAATGGGATATTTTTTTACGATTGACATTTTAAAACTACCTGCAAATTTGACGATTTGGCCTAGAACACATTGTTTTAATGCAGTGTTACCGCCTTACTTACAAAAAAAATCGAGTGCAGTTAACACTCGGTAGAAGCGGAACTATACCAAAATAATCTCAATCAATAGGAGCCTTGAAAAGTGAGGTCATAATCAAAGCGGCCAATGATCGCAGACCTAGCGTCATTTCTGTTTCATATGTACCTACTGTATAGAAAATCGACCACCACAACACGGGCATGTGCCTAGCACGGTGGTCGAAAAATTCCCAATCTATGTAATAAAAAAAAAATTTCAATGAATAAAGAAAACTTAAAAAAAAAACTAAAAAAATATCTCACCAGTAGGCCTTGGAAAGTGACATCATAATCAAAGCGGCCAATGAAAGAAGTTTTACTAAAAAAATAACTCCACGACCGTTAAATGGTGTCTGTGTTACACATTGTGTAAAGACTACATTTTCTTTTTCGAATTATTAGTAATAAAAAATGTCATTATCACGTCAGCAAAATTGAACTTCGGTAGACAGACGCATGCACGGATCCGCCATGTTTTTTTTCACGCGCGGGAAAATTACAGTTTTTACTTGTGATATTTGACCCGCGATTCATATATTTTTGTATATAATTTCTATTCTATGGACCAATTCACTATTATATTAGTATAATACTATTATTTTTGTTATTTTTCGTCAGTTTCAATCCTTTAATTGTCTTTATGTTCATTTAATTTTGTTAACAAAAAAATGGGTTATTTCTGACCCATTAATAAAAATTCCAGGAAAGAGATGTTTTATATTATTATTAAAATTATAAAAATGGTGTCACTTATTGAATAAGTTTTCTTAAACTAAAAAGAACACTAAAATATTTTTATTTTATTTTTTCTATATATTCGACACCATTTGTATGGCTGTTCAATCGACAATAAAGAACCGTTTTCATAGTTAATTAAAAAATGCTTTAGTTTTGAAAGTAGGTACTAAGTATAAAACAAAAATTGCAGCGGCTTTGAAAATTATTTTATTTTTACCTGTACCTGTAATCTGTAATATGCCTTAGAAATCATCATGATGTAAGAGGCTCATTTATTCAGAAAATCTTTAAATAATTTTCATGTCCAATGATTTTAGAATTAAACCTAAAGTTTCAATAAAAAAAAAACACAAAAATATGTAGATGAAGCTGCCTACATAATTAAAGTATTATGATTCATCACTCCAAACGTTAGAAAAGTCGAATCGATCGAATTTCTTCAGTATTGAAGTGTTTAAACTTTTTCCTTCACATTGTCATGTCCGCATTTGAATATTATTTTGGAGCTCCGAATTACCGAAGGCCTTTTCCTTTGTCTGGAGTCAACCCCGCATTTAATGTTTGATTCATCCTTGAGCAAATTAAAATAACTACAGTGTTGTCTCGATTCCTTTTAATTAATTAGCGAAGATTTTCAGAAAAAAAATTAAAAAGATTCATTTTAATATATTATTTACTAGTTTACACGAGTTTTTCGAAATCTAATATAGATAATGAGCTTATACTTGTTTTGAAGGTCAAATATGCAAAATTTCATCATCGTAACAAAACTGTAGATTTGTATACTAATCAAACCCACGCCGCCCGCCAGACACTCTTCTCTACACAGGGTGTAACAGCACATACCCGAATATTTTTGTTGTTTTTATTTGAAAAAATATCATCAGACAACAAAATGACATCCACATTTTGTACATTCTGTGTTAATAAGGTAATTATTAGAAGATTACCCGTAGTACATTATTATATTGACATTACCATCCACACATCTGGCCTAAACAATCTGGCCGCGCCGTACTGTATCGTAACTAATAGGGTTGACCTTCCCATTGAAAGAGTTCGTGCAGGTATTTCAGTCCCCTTTTAAGGCCGCTTTGAGAGATATTTACGTTCGTCAAGTTGCTCTCTTGTAGGAACTAGAACTTTTTTTTCAGAATCGGGATTACGGTGCTAGCATTTTTCAATCCCGGGATCCCGGTGCTGGCACCGGGATTTTAAATATTTAAATTCTTTTGAAAAGAATAGGAGTCTTAAAAAAAAATCCAGACAAAAGATTAGGTAACATACATTATTAACTAAATTCGACAAAAAATCAAAAATTTTAACTCTATAAAAAAACACATTCAATATTTTGCGACTTTAAATGACTTTAAATCTTATATCCGTGAATGTTCTTATTTTTGAAGAGATTTTGGAATGAAGTCCACGATCAATAATAGTTCTACCGAGCTTTTCTTGTAAAAGCAGATTTAAATCGATTTCCTCTAAAATGTCAATGTCTAATTCCGACATGGAAAAATACATCATTTATTCGATTGATTTCGATATGTCAGCACCGTCTATCGTCTTCTTTTTTTGTTAAAGGTTAAGGTTTAGATTTTAGATAAAGGGCAGTGAATTGCATGCATGCAAAATTTGGGGTAAGGTTCAGCACACCACACATTATTGAATTGTACATTTATTGAATTCATTTTGACTATTTATTTTAACTAAATAAAAAAACTGAATTTAATTCAGCTAATAATTTAACACAACAGTTATTGATTCTCAGAGTCAGCTAGTATATTATATAACTTGCTTTAAAGTCTTTATGAACTGTGTCTGAAGATTTCAAGAATATTGTATTCTCACGGTTGTAAAAAGGTTGTCAAACCAACAGTTATTGCGGTATTAAGACAAGCGCAGAACCGGGATTAGGGAGCCGACCATGGTCTGTGATTCCCGGGATCCCGGCTCTCCAGATCCCGGGATTGAAAGCTCTAGTAGGAACCCTGACAAAATAAGCCAACTGATAACATTCCTCCGCACGTACATATAGTTTCTTAAATTATTAATTTTACTGCACTACTTTCCTTAGCTTGAACCACTGTTTTTTTATAAATGGGTTGTAACTTCCAAATATAATCTGTGATAAAATCTGTACTGTGAATAAAATAAAATTGGAATCAGATGAAGTTCCTTAAAACGTAATAGAGATGACGGTGCTTAAAATAGTTATATTTTGGACAGAAAAAGCACACATTTTGGTATATTTATGGAAAAAGCTGATATAAAAATGCCAGAGCTCATCGTTCGACAATTTTTACTGTTATAACTTATAACAGAGGCCTTATTGTTACAATATTTTAAATTGCTGTTAAAAATATTTATTCTTTTGAATAAAGCATACTTTTGAGAGCTTCGTTTCAATCTATCTATTATTTTATAAAATAAATAACGCTTGTGACAGAAAAATATACGTTATGTTACAACGGATCTCTCAGCGGCATGACCCTACCCCGGTTGTTGTATACCCGGATAACCGGTAGTCTACTGTACAATCATAAGCTGTTATGTTAATTTGTTTCTCTGAAATCACAATTATAATAAATATCTTCTAATCTGTATTGTTATTTATTTTAGGTGAACAATACGCCGTGCCGCCAATCGCAAACATCGCTTGCATTCTGCTGCAAGGCTGTAGAAGATGCAGCGAGAGATACGGGGACCACAGTACGTGTTCAGCAAACACTGAAGGTGCCAGCGCCAGCTCACCGGTGGACGAATAGACATCAATTAGCGGCTCCGCAAACAGCGATTGTCTAACGAGGCGACAAATACTCGCCGACTCATAAATAACGTGCTGAAGTGCAACGGAGAAGATTTACGAATAATAATTATTCCTATTAAAAAAAACACTTCTCGCGGACTTAAAAGCGCGTCAAAAACACACCACTGGTGTGTAGTGCTAGAGCTGTGGAATTTTCTTTCATACAAGATTGTCTGATTTGTTTATAAGTGCTGCTATTTTTTGCTAATTTAATAATAGTATTACTAACGTCTCTTAACAAATACTAGTCAAAAGTCTAGTGCCTAAAAAGTAGTCTTATTAGTTAGTGCTACTCGTATTCGTGTGAATTAATTTTCTTTAGTGATAGTTATTGTCGTTGATCCGCGCACGACAAGCTTCGATCTTGTTTCGTCCGCTCAAAAAACCTGAAAGTGATTAATATGGTAATTATTGATTAGTAAGAAGTGATATTCGTGCCCGATTGCAAGGCGTGACGGTATGATATTATGTGGCGCAGCGCAGAATCTTCGTAGCTAAACACGCGACAACTGGCGAAATTTTATGCAAATTCTGTTAACAAAGTGCCGGCGTCGGTTTTTCAATCGAAAAGTTACATAAGTGTCGTCAAGTTTTCCGAAGTTTCCCGCCACTTTTGTTGTCAGATGACGAAGAGATCTTGCGAAGTTGCCAGCGTAGAATAAAACTGTCATCTACGTAGGTACCTACAAATAGAAGTAGGAACTGACATCCCTTTGAACTTTGTGAAAGCCAGCGCGCTTGCAGTGAAGGAGAAAATACGCCAAACAAAGCAATCTTTAATCCGCATTTAATGTGGCGTTTTACTAACTGGACTCCACTTGAATTCCGACACATATGTTGAGATCGTGCGTGCAGTAAATTGAGAAATTAAGACAACATCAAAAGCTCTACATCATCTCTGGGTATTTTCCGTTATTTATACGGATTGCACATTGGAAAGTGTGCGAAAACGCGATTTGAGGGGAGGATATAGTGAGACAAGAGGCCATGATGAATTCTGAACAAGTAGGCGGAGGTGGTGGTGGTGCCTCGATCCAGCGCAGCTTCAGGATGCAGGACATGCCCGCGCAGGGGACCATTATGAGGGAGAGGAGCTTCGTGAGGCCGCAGTCACATCACCAACACTTCAACCATCCGCACCAGGTAAGCAAGACAACGCTTACATAGAGTATTTTATTTTCCTTCGGTTTTTCATGTCATATGTGTATACGGTTGGTTATTCATGCTACCATATATAGATTTTTACAAACAAGTAGGTAGATGTCAATAATAGGCATTGAATGTTTAATGTAAATACTCAGCTGGCCGCACCTTGGCTCTTCAGCGTTATTTTACAAATATAAGTATGTACCTACTCACAAGAGTCTCAAGTCATACGAGTGTTGTCTTCGGCGTGGCGGTGGTAGTCCTCGTGATGTTATCAGTTAACATTAGGTACCTACGCTATTGTTTTGCTTCTACATTTTGCTTCAGTTATCATGAAATTAATTATGACGCTCATTGACAAAATTTTAATTAATCAAAAAATAATTGAATATAACCACAGTACCTATGTATGTATTTATGTACCCCTGCGTCTGTCTCGACACGTGTATCTTTACATAGTACAAGCAAAGTCGCTCCCGCTGTCTGAACTCTTAGCTCTTTTAAACTACGCAACGGATTTTCATGCGGTTTTCACCAATAGATATCATGAGGAAGGTTTAGGTATATAATTTGTCAAGGTTTTGTGTAAATTGGTTGAATTATATAATATTTAAAGAGAGCGGGATGACAAGCGGGCGGTGTGGATTTGATATTTATGCAAATTAACAGATGGCGTTGGTTATAAAGCTTGGGTAATGGCGTTGTCATTAGATGAAGTTGTGTTTCGTTAGCCACAGCAACGTGTGGCCAGGTCTGCTAGTATATTTATTAATCAGTAAGACAGGCATCGAAAAATAATATTACGTAATCTTATTTTACATAAAGTAAATAAAATTTATTTTTATTTTCACGGACAAAATATTATCGTGATTTATTTTGCCCTGTTGCACTACCTCCTTCTTTAGCGAACCTTTCGGACAGTTTTACAGTGTACATCTTACTACATCATCAGGGTAGATGTGTAATTATGGATAAGTTTAATACTCATGATAACAATTTTTTTTTTAATAATTATGATTACACATCTGCCCTGATGATGGACATTGTAATGCTGCCCCAAACGTTGGCTAAAGAAGAAGGTAGCGCAACAGGACATGATTCCCCGAGAATAAATAAAGATTTAAATGTATTTCTTATAATATGGAACAAGATATAAATAAAACAAATTTTTTTTTGTCTTCTTTAGAACAAAAATGGATTTTATCTGAAAGTAATGCAGAGACTCCCTTACCAATATAATACTCGTGTTTTAAATTTTTCACAACTGATAAACAATCATTAACTCTATATCAATGGTTGTTTATCAGTTGTGTAAAATTTAAATCACAGTTATTAGTAAGGCCCGTATTATTAAAATCACTTATTTCAAATCTTCGAGAGGTCTTACGGCAGCTTCGAAATGGTGACCGGACTACTCAGAATCATGAAATATCAATACCTCCTTTGAAAAGTCCTTAAAAGTGATGGAAAAAATATAAGAAATGGTTAAATAGGTTACGTTAGGTTAATGGCTATTTTTCTTTATATTTTCATAATTTTTAATGATTTTTCAGAAGGGTGTTCAAATTGGATGATTCTGAGTTGTCATGGAACCTTTTTTTTTCAATTATTTCTGGCTTTTACCCTTCAAGGGTGTTCTATGCCATCATTAAAAATTACAGAGAAAGGAAAGGTGAATTTATGTATTAATTTTATTTTAATGTACAAATTTCAGAATTATATGTAAGATTGGAGTCGAGTTCAGACTTAGAAGAGATGAAATGTTGAATGGAGGGGAGGCAATTTTAGATAACGCTTGATAGAAGAGAGGATATTTATTTAGAGAGGGACAACCAAAAAATATGTGATCTAAAGTGCCCACATCTAGACCACAGAATGTACAATCTGGGGAGTCAATGATGTGAATTTTAAAAAGGTGAGAAGGAACGGAACAATGTCCGATTCTCATTCGAATAAGTGAGGAAATTTCTTTTTTGGAAAAATGGGGGAATTTTTGATACCACGGTTTTGATGGGATAGTCCTTTGATAAGTTTTTAGATTTTCACGGCCAAAAGCATTTTCGTTGTTAGTTTTTGGGGTGTTATGCCGTGTTGCGCTACCTCTGGCTATAGAAGGAGGTAGCGCAACACGGCATAACACCCCAAAAACTAACAACGAAAAAGGATAGTCCTTTGTATTGAGGCGTAGCGGGCTCCCTTGGATTGACTAGCAATGTTCCAATACTCTGTCCAAACATTGCGGGATCAATCATGGAACTTTGAATAAGAGGGGATTTGAAAATTGGCCTTACAGATCCTTGTGGACGTTACGCGTCGCGTCGCTGCCATGCAGGTGAAGAACCTAATGCAAATCTTCGACCAAATAAATGTCAAGCAGTCTCAATTAAACTTGGCCGCGAGGACTCGGTCCTGACATTTGGATTCTTATGCCCCTTTTTCTATCTTTCAGATCCATTTGTTATTTTAATTCTTTGATCGTTTTTGCTTCTAATGGATCTTCTATAGTTGGTTATTTACGTGGTTCGTAAATCGTGGTTATCTTAACAACCTGTTTATACATTATATCAGGCAGATCAAGTAAACAAACGATGTAAACAAAGCCAATATCATGATCATGAACCATGAATAACAGTGAAAGTTATTTGGGTAGATGTACAACGTGTTGAATACGATATTACAAGATTATTAGTAGGTATACCCAGGGCCGGATTAATTTTGTCGGGGCCACCAGGCAATGCACGTCTCGGGGCCCCTTTACCAATGGCGGACTAATGTAGGAGGGGTGGAAGGGGCGGCCCGCCCCGGGCCACTGGTCCTGGGGCCTCCAAAAGCCTACTTGTTCCCCTTAATCCTAACAAAGGCTTTAAGGTGGAATGTAATCATAAATTATTTCGAAATAACGAAAATTTTATTTTGCAATACGATAAAAATAATGTTTTTAGTTGGAAAAAAAAATATTTCGTATTTTTAAAATTTACAGGGGGTTAGCATTTATCAAAAATAAATCAGAAATCAGACCCTTTTCTGACCGCTCTTACATATGTTTTACAAAATATTTTCAAATTATGAAGACCCTTAAAAATACTCAAACGACATCAGACGACTCAGACATACGTAAATTTAAAAAAAAATCAAGAATAGGGTTTTGGTTAACATTTTTCATAAACCCTAAATTCAATGTTTTTTAAAATTCAAATTACAAAACTTAGGTTAAGTTTATTAGAAAAAACAAAACGACAACAACATGTTAAAATCTTTCTCCATTTTTTAAAATAATTTTCATATTTTTAAATTTTGTATTAAAAGAGGTTTTCGGGACTTTTAAAATAATGAATTACATTACCGTAACATGGCGCTTTATCATGCCCGTGGCCCAAACTTGAACCAAAAGCTTTTATTTTTTGGCAACAGGATACGGAAAGCGATACAATACACTGTTGCCAATTAATAAAATCATCGCCTTCACTTCTGTCCATGAGTTTAGTCTTATATTATAAATAATGTCAGACTCTCCGACTTTCGAGTTAGCTTAGTGGTAAAGCGTTTGATTTCGGTCACCGGGAGGTAAGGTTCGAGCCTTGGTCAAACCAAGTTTTTGTTTTATTTTTTTTTCAATTTAAAAACTAAAATAGATGGCTACGTTCCGATTATTTTTTTAAATACATTCCTTTGAGAAATAGTTAAATTTTACTTGAAATTGCTTCAGCCGTGTTTTACCAGATCTGAATAGCCCGGTACTCTATACAGAAAAGGAAGGAGAGGAGGTTCTGGGAAGGAAAAAGGTACGTGGAATGGGTAGGAATCTGGGGGCAGTGTGTTCAGGAGGTGCATGGCGATGTTCCGAGAGATTCCGACTCGAGAGGATAAAAGACCTCCCTCAATCATTCTCTCCCGATCCGGCCTGCTGTGCAATAGGTGAGCAGACACATCCGTCACCAACACCCGACAAACCGCACCCCATGAACCCGGGCACCCCTGCTGAGTCACCAAACGTAGCGTAACACTTGGGGTGACTTATGGCAGAGGTGTTGGTTATTCAATAAATGGTTCCCGGGGCGCGGCAGCCACACCCGCCTCCCAAATTTATTGTATAACCAACAACAAAGGTTTGCTAGGTTTGGTGAGCAGGAGTGCACGGGTTTTTGGGGTGAGGTTTGTTTAAGTCTTGGCGGCGGAGGCTTTAGCCCACCCACTGCATGGCGGGCCGGATTAGGAGAGACAGGTTGAGGGATACCTTTTGACCCGTCGCCTTGCACCGCAGTGAAAGGGATGGATTCGCACGTTCGTCACTCCTAATCCCCCCAGAACGTCCCCTCCTTCCTTTCCCTAAAAATACCCTATTCACGGCACCCTCAAGATGACATAGGCCCTAAGAGCAATTTTTTCCTGAGGCCTCCTGTATCGAGATAATGCAAAAAAAGGAACAAGCACAAATCATTCTGTGATCCACGTGATCTTGAGATTTTGGGTGACGATAAATTGGACAAGCATCAGAAATGTCACAAGCTACAGCTGACATGCGACGCGACGTTGCCATAATGACTTCAGGCACTGAGAATTCAGGTAGTTTTTTGTCAAAAGTTTACCGTATTGACACGTGCATAGTACCTACCCTTGGCCGGCTAGCCGACCGAATTATTTGATGCAACCAGGATGCGACATGTTGAATAATAAAATAAATAATATTTATTTTTCTAGTGGCATCTTTCGGATTTTAACGAAACTTTTTGAAAACAAAATAATCTCAAAATGAATGATAAAGACCGTTCTGACCGCTGGAGTGCTCTGTTGCAGTTTATTACGGATATTATACCTATTCCTTCTTGTCGTTAAGGCACCAGGACACGATAAAAGTATTTTTTTTAAATTTCATTTTGTGAAAGATACATTTGTTAAAAATTCTCTCACCAAATGTTTTAAAGAAATTCGAAATATTGACGGCGATAGAGTATTTTATGTGAAACCGTTTGAAACAGTTTGATTGTTGAATTATCCTTCGGCAAAACTATGAATGCGTTATTCTCGAAACTCTTTTAACACGTTTTTCAACGTGATTGACAAGCAGATAGATAGTGCACACTAAAGCTCGTGCAACATTTATATTTTAAACATATAATTAGAAATAAAAGCAAAAAAACTCAAACAAAACAAATGCCAAAACAAACCATACACGGCACCTACAATCACATCCCCATTGATACTAAGTAATGCTGCTTAGTGAATAGAAGGAAAGTAAAATACAACTAAGTTTAAATATTTATTTTAATTATTGACTTTTTTATTATTTGTGCATGACATGAACATTTGTTATTGGGTTTTAACCTAATTATTATAATTTGTTGTTTTCTTTAATGCATGTAATGTTATTTACCTGTAAATGTTCCTAATAAAAAAAATTAAAACATCTTGAAAGCTGACTTTTTCCTAAATCGGTGCCGGAGTTGCTCACTAATTGACAGTAAGTACTTGCTCACCATTGACGCAAGTCATTTTTTTCGGGGCGCGGGGCCCTCAGCCGATGCGGGGCCCCTAGGCAGTTGCCTACTCTGCCTAAAGGATAATCCGGTACTGGGTATACCTATGCGCATATCATGTTATACGGTAATAGTAAACCTATAATTAGGTGGGAAAATACCCCCACAATAATTGCTCATAATATTCTCAAGAAATGTAATTTCACTTTCACAGACAAGATCTATTTGCATCATCTGGTACCTACTTCACCCACATAAAATATATTTTTTGCGTAGCGATCACGATTTTTTATAAGTAAGTATTCCTTTATCGCTAGGTACCATTCTATTACGCCTGTTCACATTGGATGTAAAAAGCTCTCGGCGCAATTTTCAGGACACTGGCAACTGCCGTGGCAACAATAGCGAACATTTTTACCATTGGCGACACTTTTTTAGGGAATTATTTGCTAGAAAAAGATGTGGACTTTTTTGCTCCCAATATGAACAATTGTGTTGTTGGCATTGGTTTGAGTGCAAAGAGAACATTCAATTTCATAATTTTTTAAATGAAAAATTGTGATTTAGAATCCATAATAAGCGTTCAAAAAGTAGAAGGAAATGTTTTGAAAGGGAGATGTATCATATGAGAGTTAGAGGGAGCACGCGAATATTAAAAACGTTAATAATTAAGTGAAAATTGTGAAAATAATTGTGAAAATAATAATTTAATAAAACTCGACGCTTTTAAAATAGATCAAAAATCCCTCGAGAAACGCTTATGTTGCATTTAAAGATACACCGTGATTCTTTTCATTCCCATAACATGTTAAATAACAGAACAAAATGTGTTTTTATTAATTTCTAGCAAATTCTGCCACTTTTTTCTATCGAGGGAATTTTCGTTTCGACTCTACAAATGTACAGATATTATCTTAAAAAATAACATATATTTTTTAGAAACTCAAAAAAGTTAGTCTTGAAGAGAAATATGTTATAAATTAGTATAAATTCGGAATTATCAAAAACATTTGTTCATTTACATTCACGTGAAAAGCTAATGCACTAAAAAGATTCGTCTGGAGAGATGTGTTGCGAACATTTTTACTTATCCAAAAACAGACCGTTTGCACGCTATGGCATTTTTATATACATCAGTAGGAACTAGGAACAGGTTATAGTCCAGTCAATGAATGGCCCAAAAGGAGGCGTAGAGTGCGTGAGCAGGGACCTAAGCGATTCCTTCAGACACTTGTTTAGGGTGCTTAGGGTGTGAACATACTAAAAGTCCTGATATCTAGGTGGTGAGGTAAGGGGGGGGGGGGGGGGAGGGGGAGAAGGTCCCTATTTTCGGGTTTCCGATTATATCTCTTTTTTTCTTAGAAAAAGTAAGAGCGCATAAAATTATCTACAACTTTTATTCTAAACGTAATTTTCGAAATCCGAGTCGTTTTTGAGTTACACGCTTCACAAATGTAGATATTTTCGAAAAAAATCATTTACCCCATATTTTTCATCAAACATTCCTTCATATCGAGTAAAATATTCATCAAAGAAAGAAATTTATGTGAAAAAAGTTGTAAAGAATTTAATTCCCTTTTAAAATATCTACATATGTGTAAATTAATCTCCAACCAGTAAATATTTTTTCGTAAAATGTCGTCATTTGTGGAGCGTGTAACTTCAAAACGGCTGGGATTTCAAAAATTACGTACAGAATAAAAGTTGTAGATAATTTTATGAGCTCTTACTTATAATTAACAATTTTTTCTCTGCGACGCACCCTTTTTGAGATATAAGTGGAAACCCAAAAATTGGGACCCTCTCCCCCCCCCCCCCCCCCCCCCCCCCCCCCTCCTCCCCCCCCCCCCCCCCCCCCCCCCCCCCCCTCCTAGCTCCTAGACGTCAGGACTTTTAGTATGTTTACACCCTAAGCACTCTAAAAATGTTTCTGAAGTAATCGCTTAGGTCCCTGCTCACGCACTCTACACCTCCTTCCTTGACTTCCTATTACCTATTATCCTAGAGATTCAAAAAAGGTCCATGTTTTAATTTATGTATTTGGCAATAATGATTAAGAATACAAATAAAATTACATCGGTTATGTACATAAGTTTTTAACAAACAAAAAACAAAAAATGTTGCCTTCCTCACCATAAAGAGACAATGCCCTTGTGTTTGGTAAGGGAATTCTAGCTCAATTGGTACATTAAAATATCGTGTAAGTTAGTAATAACGGCTATTGTAAATAATAAGTAAGGTTAGAAAATCGTGTATACATTTAAAAATTAAAATCATGATAAGTTTAAAAAATCATAATATAAATAAAAAAAATCATTATAAATTAATGAATCATGTAGGTTAGTAACAAAAATTATTGTAATTAGTAAGTAAAGGATATGTAAGAAAGAACACAAGATTTATACAATAGTAGACTAAAGATATAGAAACTAAGAAATGATAGGGAATGAAGAAATGAACGATTTATATAAAAGCAGACTTTAAGATATAAAAAGTACACATATTGGGACTCGTATAGCAGTTTCAGGTAATTTTTAAACGACTTCGAAAAGGAGGAGGTTATCCATTCGCCGGTATTTAAAAAAAAATTATGTTTGTTACCTCAGAACTTTCGATTGGGTGAACCAATATTGATGATTCTTTTTTTATTAGAAAGCTGGTGCTTCTCGTGTGGTCCCATTTTAATTTGGTCCAGTTCTGACAGTGGAATCCATAAGAAAACCATATATGTCTTAAATTTGCAATAAGTATGTGCGCGACAAATGGACGAATAACTCAATATTACGCCAACAGATTTCGATGATTCTTTTTTTAAACGACTTCGAAAAGGAGGAGGTTATCAATTCGACGTTTTTTTGTTTTTTTTTTATGTTTGTTACCTCAGAACTTTCGATTGGGTGAACCGATATTGATGATTCTTTTTTTATTAGAAAGCTGTAGCTTCCCGTGTGGTCCCATTTTAATTTGGTCCAGTTCTGACAGTGGGATCCATAAGTGTAATGTCCTTGATAGACTTGAATCAAGACAAAACTAAATGAATTTGTAATGAGAGATAAGATCGTAATAGACGAGTTTATTATATCTGAATTGTAAATTAAAGTACTTGACTCCAAAAATAACAATCGTATGAAATTATCTATTTACTTTTTAGTGCATTTTTTGAAGTCGTTTTTGGTTTGGTAAAATTTTTGTTTATTGAAGTAAAACTTCTTTACGTGCGTAAAGAAGTTTTACTTCAATAAACAAAAATTTTAACAAAACAAAAAACGACTTCAAAAAATGCACTAAAAAGTAAAAAAATAATTTCGTACGATTGTTATTTTTGGAGTCGGTGTCAGCCAAGATCTCCACATCTCACCTATAACTACCCATGTATGTAGTTACCTTGGCTGACACCAACTCCAAAAATAACAATCGTATGAAATTATTTTTTTACTTTTTAGTGCATTTTTTGAAGTCGTTTTTTGTTTTGTTAAAATTTTTGTTTATTGAAGTAAAACTTCTTTACGCACGTAAAGAAGTTTTACTTCAATAAACAAAAATTTTACCAAAACAAAAAACGACTTCAAAAAATGCACTAAAAAGTAAATAAATAATTTCATACGATTGTTATTTTTGGAGTCAAGTAGTTTTTTGTTTTGTTTATTTAATTTGGGTTTAAATTCCTGCATGTTTTCGATAGTTTTTAATTTTAATGGGAGGTTGTTATAATAGATTATGCCTAGATAAAGATAGGAATTTTGAAGTGCTTAGTATTCAATTTCGGAATTTTAATAGTTTTCTAGTAGCTTGCGGATGTATTGAATTGTAAGTTACGCGTATTTGACAGAATTTCTTTATAAATTTGAAGTATTGAATATTTGTAGGAACATTTTCTAGTAGGTACGTAAATAGGTGCCACATTCGTTAAAACCTGACATCAACTTACCAGCTACCACAAGATAGACCACGTTAGTCGCAACTTTTAGTAATTTTCGCCACCGGCTTTCAATGCATAAATTGGAATCGTGTGTATTCAATCCCCTAGAACAGCGGTTTTCAACCTGTGGTACGCGTACCCCTTGGAGTATGCGAGGCAAAAATTAGGAGTACGCAATATCGTGGCACGAATGTAGGTTTTAAAACTCAAACGTTTTTTTCACGTTAAAAACATTCACCCTCTCGATACACTCTGTGAGTTTGAAGTTGTGTTTGGATAACATAATTTTTTTTCGTTGAAATAAAAAGACGCGGAAAAAAGTTGTGCAATTTTGGATGAAGAATCACTGGTTAAAATGCCTGGAGTCGTGTTGCACTCTGTGCAAAATTGCATTAAGGCGATCAAATAGTCCAGGAAAAAATCGAAATCGGAATTCACACCCCTTTAAGGGAGGAGTTTGAAAATACTTGAGAAAAAGCTTTTGGAAAGGTTGAAAAAGGTATTTGAGAAAAAAAAATACAGGTTGATTTCGTAAAAACCCATAAAAACATGAACTACTTATTTACGCATTGTTTATTGTAATAAAACGGAAATTTAATGATTTCACGAAATCAAGCGACGTGGAGCCTAACGTCTGTTCCCCGCTACGGCCGGGAGGACTGACTGAAAATGGGTGTGGCGTGGTCAGTAGTTCTTCGGTGGACGGCATAGGGTTCACTTCGTCGACTAGCGGCCGTATTGTAAAATGCGAAATTGCCTATTTTATTTTAATTTGGGAAGTTCGGGCGGAAATATAATTTTTTTGCGATTATTATAAAAGAAACTGAATTTGCCACATTATACAATAAAACCATATTAGAAAAGGGGTTTATAAATAGGAGAGTTTGGACTTGAAAGTGTTTTTTATAGACCTCATACATTATTTTTTTACAGGCTTATTAAAAGACTTACAAAAAAATGACCGATATTTTTAAGGGCCAAGGTATGTTCTAGACGCAGTATTTAATTGAAGCATCTATAATACTTCTCAGCGATCAATTTTTCAAAACAAAAACATATGAATTTGCATTTTTTAGTATGGCTTCAACTTAATTGTATTGTGTGACTTGATTTGTTAAATTCATGTAAGTATTAATACTCACGAGAGTATTAAAAATTACAATTGAAACATGTCTTTCATTACACGTGCACACAAGATAGATAGAGGTGGTACAACAAATTTGTAGTAAGGGTCAAGGTGTACGCAGGCTCAAAAAGGTTGACAACTGCTGCCCTAGACATTAGATTGCACAGTGTTCACAAGGAAAGTGTGCCTACTCCCGGATATGCACTTGGCCCTTTTCCCAGCACTACCGAAGCGGCCTCCTCTGTCTTGTAGTTAAAGATTTATGTATGTAATTCCGATGAATGCAGACAGTGTGTTGCTCGTGTGCATTGTACTATACTAGACCGTCATCTACAGACTATTTTAACTAGTATAGTAATATTATGAGTAGGTTAGTAGAATAGTTGATATGCGCGGCGTATGGTGCGGTGTAGAGATGTCGTGTGGGTGGTGCGAGTGACACTGAAATGCCGGCCAAAAGATCTGGCCATAATATCGGCTAGTGCCATCTATACCTGTAGCTGTACCGCCAACTACACTTTGAATTAATAATTAATATACTAGGCAATTAATTATTTTTATGTAGTTATGTAGGTCTATGTCAAAATGGAATATCATTATAATGTTATAATTTCTGATATTTATTGATTGGAAAAAAGGTTGTAAGTTAATTAATTTGATAGATGTAAAATGATGTATAGACAGGAACCTGAAAATTTCACGTTATTTTTCGGCCATATTTGCTTTAGATTTAGATACTCGTACTTTTGAAGAAATTTGAGTAATTTTTTGGCGAAATTCGTGTTATTTATGTGGATTCTTTGGGTAAGCGGCATAGAGATACCCATCAATGTATAGCGTCAAGCGGAGTTTTTCAGCAAAAATGATTTTATGCCAATTTTTTTGTATTTTGCACCAAAAATACGAAAAAGAAAAGAATTGCAAAAATGTCTTTTAAAAAACACATTTTATTTTTTTATTAGTTTTCAAGGAATCCCGTTAAAGCAGTTTGTCAACAGGATATTAATGTTCAATTACAATTTAAACATACATACATAATATTATTATTATTACTATACAGATTGTCACAATTAACAGACATGAATTAATATAAACTATCTCTACTTAGTAACCAATGTTTCAGCATATGTCTCAATCTATTTATAGAATCGCAATTTTTTTTTATTTTGGTACTTAACATGTTAAATATTTTTGGCAAGTTTATATTCCAGGGTTCGCCGTCCGCAGTTATTATTATATTTTGGAACAAGCATTCCTTCATTCTCTGTGAACCTTGTATTTTGTTCATGTTCCACTTCCCCTTATAATCAGACTCAGATATATTGTGAATCAATATTTTGTACCATGATAAGGCCTGCACCGATAATATTTTAATATATCTCTGTGGAAAAATATGTTTTTTAACTAATAATACAACCATAGAATTTAAAACAATTAAAAAAAATGAATAATAATAGGTACGCGGCGTTTTAGGCAGCGTTGTAGGCTTTCTTATTTTATATATCCGAAAATCGTGTGAAACATGCTAACATTTTACGTAATTTGCCCGAATTATAAATATTGCAAACTCAAAATTTTCAGTTTTCGATGTAAGTAGATACTTATCGATTATGATATGCACTATGGCCACTATTCAAAATACAATTAACGACCTTCGACTCTAGCAAACCAAATTCTTGTAAAAACGTTATGAAATATGTAATCAAAGATCTAAGCTATAAATATAATATTTAAAACCACATTGTAGCTCTTCTACACTAACATTAATACACTTTTATAGATTTCCAAGTTTTCATTTCCAATATAAAGATGTTCGTTAACATTAAATGCTATCTAATTCTTATGATAAATTAAATTCTCCAAAAGTATGTAGGTCCCTACCTCATATTGGTAGATGTACCTACACATGTATTATTATTATTTATTTATTATTGTTAACTATTGTTTTGTGTTTATTTCGATGAACCCATTATGTTTATAATTTATTATTGACCGGTCAGTGGCCGAGTAGGCATCGCGTTTGGGTCCCACCCAGGCGTCGCGTGTTCGATTCTTCGGCTGGCTAAGTCCTCCATCACGACACGCCAACATTTTTCGCTTACTGCGGTGGTAGTGGGAGATTTTCAAATATTTACAGGTAATTCGTAACTCGGGATTGTGTGTCTTTCTTAAAAAAAAAAATTACAAATTAATGTGTTACATTCTTACCTAATTTGACAGTGCATTCGTAAGCCGAGTAAAAATAACTTAGTGGGTAGGCACTTAAGTACAGCTTTAATCTAGTAGGACTTTAAAATTGTCTTTGTTAAAAGTATCTAAGTAATGTAGGTAATATAATAAAAAAATTAAATTGTATTTACTTGTTTCCACCATGTTTCCGCCGGAACAGCATAATTTATATTTAAAAGTTACGATTCCAAGTTACATCACTTAAAAGATGAAAAAAAATCTGAGTTACTGCCAAAAACAACATAGCTGAAGTAGTTTTGACTAATAAAGTGTGCTAAATGGTGGGTTCCTCAATGAAAACTCGCTTCACTCACATTCATACACCGTGGTCGGTACCTACTGCACACTAAACCTTGGTGTTTATAGTTTATATTCATCTGCTGAACAGCCGTTCCTCGTTTCTCTGGCATTAAGTAGGCGTTTCCGATTTGGAATGGACTCAAATTTTACACAGTTTAATACTCTTGTACAGGGGCACCGTAAAGTAATGTGTTAGAATTAGAATACATTCTTGTTTTTTAGTGTGAAAAAATTTCTAAATATTAACCTAATTACCTAGTGTTGAACATTTTTATCTCATTGACCGCTTTGTCATGTCACTTTTAAAGGCTCCTATTGGTTGAGTTATGAAACGGAAATTACGCTAGGTCTGCGCTCATTGGTCGCTTTGATTATGTCCTCACTTTTCAAGTACCTATTGGTTGAGATTGTTTTGGTAAATTTTCGCTTCTACCGCGTGTAAACTGCACTCGAATTTATTTATTTATTTTTTCTACAATAACATAAAAAATGGTAGATGTTGGGCAGTTGGAGGCGGGGTAAGGGCACGATACGACGTCGCATCGTGCAACGGAGAGAGGTAAAGCATTTTGTCTGACTAGCTCTGTCCCTCTCCGTAGCACGATGCGACGTCGTATCGTGTTGATGTGTACGAGCCCTAAGGGGTTGGTCAGTTACTCGGCTGAGTGACCAGTGACGACATGTTGAAGAAATCATCAAAAAATTCATCGGTGGCCAAAGTTTAATTTACATTTTTACTCCAAATAATGTCAGGAATCAGTGGTTAAAGCAAGTCAAGTACACGTCTCTTAACAACACCCTGTATTGTACAAATACTATGTGATTATTTACACTTTGATAGTTTCGATCCGTGACAGATACTCTTGGGATGGGTCGTTTAAAATTTTTTTAACAATTCATCACATATTTTAGTCAATTTTCACGTTCTGTGAAAGTTCAATTCAAAATCTGTGATTATTTTAGTTTTACGAAGCAACTGGCCTATAATGATACAATAACAGAACTTGAATAGAACTTACACAAAACGTGAAAATTAACTTAAAATATTTGATGAATTGTAAAATTTTTTTGAAACAACTTGAAAGATCATACTTTAGAATCGAAACCTCGTTTGTCAAAACACAATATATTCGGGTGCCTTTTTTTAAAATGAAAACCTTAGCACCGTTGTGATTTGAAACTCGATAGGAATATAATTTCCCTCAGGGCCTATGTCATCTGTGGGTTTTTTTTGAGGAATAGAAGGAGAGGAGAGAACGAAAAGGGTTTAAGGAGTGGGTAGGAATCTGGGGTTCAGTGTGTCCTGGTCATCCGCCTTCAATACCTAGACAAACCTCACCCCATGAACCCTGTGCATGTATGTAGATGATACAGATTTCGTAAAAAAGGTTGTCCTGCAAATCTGCAAGCTCTACTTTTACACGTTTTCTTAATTAATAATTAAATGAAGGAGAGGAGAGAACGAAAAGGGTTTAAGGAGTGGGTAGGAATCTGGGGTTCAGTGTGTCCTGGTCATCCGCCTTCAATACCTAGACAAACCTCACCCCATGAACCCTGTACATATATGTAGATGATACAGATTTCGTAAAAAAGGTTGTCCTGCAAATCTGCAAGCTCTACTTTTACACGTTTTCTTAATTTATAATTAAATAATAAAAACTTATAAAGTAATAAAAACTTATTTTCAAGAAACATGGATTTTTCTTGTGGACTAATCCACATCTTTAAAATTTTTACGCTTGGTTTCTCATTTTCCTCATAGTTCTTTTTTTAGTAAAAATCACTGGAATTACGTAGTACCTAGGTACTCAGCTTTTTGGATATTAGCGGGATTTTTAGATATTTATTTTCCGAAAATCGAGTCTTGTGGCTGTGCTCCAGTGGTTTTTTATAAGTATTTTCTCCCCAGTTATAATACTAAGGAACCAGAGTAGTATATTTTTGGAAATCTTAAGCTAAAGTACATCAAACATTTGATTGCCTTCCTGGGATGACTCCGACTCCTTCTTGCATCATCTTGCATGCAGCGTGATATCCCTGGTTTTATCAATCAGCTTTTCTATCTGGAATCCTTGATTTTGTTGTTCACAGATTTTATTAATTTTATCGTTTCATTGGATGTAAGGTTTGTTTCATGTAGTATCTTCTCAACTTGAAATATATTTTACTATTGCTTTACCTACCATTAAACATTTTCAATGTGTCTCTTTAAGTTAAGTTATTTGCATGTATTATATATAATTATATCTTTTCATTGTTGCATTATTGTAATATTTAAATATCATAGTATTTATTTTTGATTTGCTACCTGCACAACTTCATATGTCTTTCTCAACTATTTCTCACTGTTTTACAAGCTCACTAGAGCTGTATTTTCATGTTTACCTTATACTATGTTACATTATGTAAAAGCCGAAAGCGGGTTAATATTATAAATAAATATTAATGTTCTCACCGACAGAAGGAAAACTGCTTTTCTAATTGATAACAGTGCAGAACCTTCTATTCTGTTTTATTTTCCCGACAACTTCACAAGAACGGGCAGTATTTTTGAGATACAGAACTAATTTTTCATTGGTATTGCTGCTCGAAAAAATGATCCTACTATTAAATAACTTGTATCGTAAAAATAAAAATAAATCTTCCGTGCCATATTTTCTCCAGATAGGTACATTTTCTATTGAATGTACCTACTTGCTTAACCATCTAAGCGTCCTATAATTAATGATGTGCATAGCTTACTCATCACTTACGTCGGGAGATCTCTCTGACTCGTTCTTATATTTAGTCGAGTGTATAAATATTATGATCTTAACTATAACGATTGTTAAACTCGAGAATCAATATCACATAATACAGACCCAATTTGGAATACAATTTTTAGGTTCACCAAATTTTCCGATCAACGTAAAAAACACAGGGACCCATGTTTGCACATTTGTAAAATTTTATTTAAAAAATCGAAACCGCAATCTATGGATTCATTGTAAAATGTGTTTACCACTTCAATGTGGAGGACATAGAAAAAAATAAACAGATTTAATTAATATAAAAACATTGCCTGAAACTACAAAGTTTATAACCAAATTCGAAAATCATTACTTTAATTTATTACCTCACTTCTCAAATTTTTTCCTTTAAACAGCATCCTGGCGAATATTGTGATGTTAAATGAATTATATTATTAATAATATAATTAATTTAACATCACATATATTGATTTTTTAAGGTATTTTAATATACCTTTAAAAATCAACTCCAGATCGATGCCGCGACTTTTAAATACGTAGATGTATCTACGTATGTCTATGCAAATGAGTTGACATTACTACACGGATAGTTAGAAAAAACCACTTTCACAAGATGTCAAAAATCTGCTCTCGGTTATTACAAGATGAAAAGAGGTAGAATTATCTACGTGAGTAGAACCATTATCAGAATGAGATAGAATCATTATATTGTGTGAATGAGATAGAATCATTATATTGTGTGAATGAGAGAAATGAGCAAAATACGTCTTACTTATCAAATTAAATCAAAGCTTAAAATTCCATTTCGTGAAATCTGAAGTTCCGTTTCATGAAATCAATCCGACCTTTTGCTCCTGTTCATGAGATATAAAAAAAACACTCCTTTACCACTTCGTACCCACATTCTTACAAAAAGTAAAACACCAGCCGTAAGCAAAATCGGCTTGCGGTGCATTTGATTTTATACTGTACCTACCTACACTGCATAAAGAATAAAAGAAAATTAAATAAAGTCGTGGTATTTCGAAAAAGGTATTTAGCAAGTGGCCATTTTTTAGAGTGACTCTTACATGGTGAATTCGCTCATTTTGTGTTTCTTGGGTGTCTAAAATTTGTAGAACCGACCGTCCATCGGCCGGCCCAGTTGGTCAAATTGGGAAATCTGAGTAGGTAGTTACTGAAGTATTGAGCACCTTACAGCGCCGGATCTGCCATACGTTCAAAAACGTGCAAAAACCTGGCGCCAACTCCGAAGGGGCGCCGTGAGAAAATAAATATTGTATAAAAATTTAGTTATAATATTCCCTGAATTGTTTAAAAATTACCCACAGTACGAAATAATTATTACGCTCTAGCAACACTTTCCAAAGAAACAGAATGCGCACGCATCAGGTTGGTATCAACGGCTTACGAATTTATAGTCAGTTACAGAATCTTTTTACAAATTCCATATATTTAGTTTAAACGTAAGATCTATTTTTCCATATATCTTTTACGACGAATGGGTGCGATCCAAATTCAATAACCAATCACAGCGCGGTATATTTGTTATACAGAATCAAACAGACCGACATGCGCCTTTCAAAATGCTGACAATTTTAATTAGTGTGTACGCTCGCTATTGTTTTATTTTGTACGATTTAAGTCTCTAGGACAAGGTAGTTAAAGACCATTTTCTTATGAAATCTTCAGTACATTCCATTAACAAAAGCATCGCACGGTTTGCAGGATTTGCAGGTTGAACATGTTGACAGTTATTTGAAGTTCGTTAAATGTATAATTAATATCTATTAGATTTGTTGTATGTTGGATTTGTTAATTTACGGTGTCAGTGTAAGCGTCTTTCCATGACTGGTTTATTTATGCGTCTCTCGTAAGCCGTTGTTACCATACGTCAGTTTTTAGTGTTTGTTCGCTCAATTTGGTGTTTATTCGCTCAACACAGGGGAAATGCAAGGTACAAATTTGAGGTTATATTCTTATTAGATTTTAAAATTTATAACTAAATTTCTATTGGTTGTTAGAGGTTATAAAAGTACTGTGGATTACAATGAATAGAATAATAATTTTAAAAAAACTTTCAGGCTCGCAGAATCTAAAACGTAGAATTAAGGAGCAGAATTACATAAAAAGCTCGTTTCCACTGGGATTTTTTTTATTCCAATTTCTCCGATAAAAAATATGTCTCGATTTTATTTGATAAATTAGTGTAAAAAAAATAATTAAATAAAAAAAATAAAAAAAATTGGGGTGAACGAATTTTTAATCAAAATAAAAATGTAGGGGGGGCGCCATCGGTACCTACTGCACAGGGCGCCAGATTTCGTAGATCCGGCCCTGAGCACCTAGGAAAGCTAGTGAAAGTAGATATATTCTTTGTGCAGGTGTTGAAAAGTAGTTGCTTAATAGCAAATTGCGGATGAGAACCATGGAACTATGATTGAATATATAATATCCATATTCTTAGATGAAAATAATGTTAGCATGCGAACTCTGAACATCGGTGAATGATCACCACTCAATTACATTATAGGAATGTAACTAGATTATTTCAATTCTTCAAGTTGTGTAGAATGCTATAAACTTCGTGTCAGCGTGGTAAAATTGAGAATGATGTAATTGAGTGCATTTGAATTTAAAATCTAAGGTAGCATCAAAGGTTCGTTCTATAATATTGTTCAGGTAAATAAATGTAAACTAACTAAAATCGGCTTTGAAAATTTTCAAGCTTTCCTCTTATCATCCTGTTTAAAAAATGACTGCCCCATCATTTTACTTCAGAGAAACACGGTCGCCGAATAATTTGAATGATAGGTATTTTACCAAACTGCCATTACAGTCACTGTTACTCCCCGAATATTGAGCGAAAATACATAAATAAAATCGCCAAAATCGAGGTTTTGTATTCCCTATTTTTCTCCTCCAAAACTGGACCGATTAGTAAGATTTTTTTACCAACTGCATTAAAAGAAAATTTTCTATGTCAAAGTTTTGCTTTTTTTTTTAAATATATTGTCTAGTATGTAGGTATACTGAACCTGAACGTATGTTGATGGCTCTCAAACCATTGATCTTTGGAGGGTCCTTACCACCTGAATAGTAACAGTGGCGGCTGAGTTAACATCGCGTTTGGGTCCTACCCAGACGTCGCAAGTTCTATTCCTCGGCTGGCTGGGTCCTCCATCACGACACTGTGATGGTTGTAGAAGATTTTCAAATATTGTCAGGTTGTTCGTAACTTGTCTTTATCTTTAAAAAAACCTATCAAATAAAGGAAAACTTATCTACAGACACGCTTATGTGGTTGATATCTACATTATATTAAAAAGAAATATTTGCACTAGTGTCAAAATCCAGAGAGGAAATAGGAGAAAACGTTGGTATGGAGAAAATTTCGCCCGGTTTCCTCCTGTCGGAAATGAAATCTCTCACCGGTAAAAACAAATAATAAATAAAAAAAAATGCTAAGCCTCATTGGTGATCGGACAACTAAAAAATGTGCAACTTCATCACTCAATCGTTAAATAGGTTACTTTAGGTTGGGTTATGGGCTATTTATTTTAAAAATCAACACTTTTAATGACTTTTCAAAGGGGTTTTGAAATGCCACTTTGTTGGAGTTGTAACGGAACCAGACCATTTAATTAAATACAATTTAATATTTCGCCAAAAAGTTTTGTAAAAGTCGCTATATTTTTTCGGTAAATATGTATTTGGTCCACCTCACGGATAATACGGAACGTTCGTGTTGTCGAAGTTTGATGCACGGATAATACGGAATATTCCTTTTTTAGGTTGAGGTTAAACTACAAAAGCTGCATATCATCATAATTTTTAAAAACATCCCAGCCGAGCGATTCCGTATTTTTTGTGGGGTCGTTATTACATAACGGACGTGGTCTCCTGTCAGATTTATGTGATTTTTATGTCTGTTATTTGCTTTTTCTATGTACAACGCACATTAAATTAATAAATAATAATTATGATTATAATCATGCATACTTGCAGGAATTCGTGTTTAAATCGATCTAAATTATCCTAAATCTATCTAATATGTGACAGTAAATATGTAAAAATCACACAAATCTGACAGGAGATAACGCCCGTTATCCAAAAACGATCCCACAAAAGATACGGAATCGCTCGGCAGGTTTTGAATGGTTTGTTTGGCAAGGCAGGGTTTGTCCTAGCGGGTTTGTGTAATTATGATTTATTGTCTTTGAAATAAAAACGGTAAATGCAAAATGGCGTTACCGCGTAAGCGAATTAATTTTAACAAAATTAATATGTTAAATGCATGTTTTTTGCAATTTTTCTTTGTCTCCCCGACATAAATACTCACTTTCGTGATAATAAAGCTAAATCTAACTGTTTGAATTAAAAATATTCCTTATTACCTAACGAGTAAGCGCTTGTCAACAAACTGCGTTCGTACGAACTTCCCGCATCCTTGTGTGCGTGGATTGCCGACTTTTTGAGGGTGAGGTCGATTCAGGCGGTTGCTGACGGTTTCACCTCTTCCTCGCATTCGATAAATGCTGGCGTCCCACAGGGATCGGTTCTGTCTCCGACATTGTTTCTGTTGCACATCAACGACCTCTTGTCATGTGCACCGATTCATTGTTACGCGGATGACAGTACAGTCCATGATAGCTTTTTGTTTGACAAGCCTCCAAAGAGCACACAAACCCCAATAGCTCGGAGGGCTTTGAAGCAGAGAATGGACGGTTACCTCGAGAGTGTTTTCTCTTGGGGTAAGAATAACCTAGTCGAATTTAATGTTTCAAAGACCCAATCATGTTTGATAACGTCTAAAAGGGATCGAAATGATAATCTAGTCTCCTTCAACGGAAGCATTCTTCCGAACAAGACCTCCATTGATATGCTTGGTGTAACTCTAAGTGACCAGCTCAGGTATGGGAGCTCCATCGAAACCAGAGTTAAATTAGCCTCTCAGAAACTGGGCGTAGGTACTGTACAGGGCCCGCAGATACTTCAATAGTACACAACTGCTAACCCTGTACAAATCGCAAGTGCGCCCCACGGTTGAATTTGGCAGCCACCTCTGGTCTGGAGCTCCAAAATACCTTAAAAAAACCCTTGACTCTGTGCAGAAATGGGCGGTCCGTTTGATAGATTCTCCCATCTTAAGAGACGGATTGCAATCTTTAGAGCACAGGCGTCAGGTGGGAATGCTGTCCTTGTTCTACCGGTATTACAATGGAAAATGCTCCGAGGAACTAGCGTCGTTGATCCCCTCGGCACCGGTGCAGGTGCATAGTCGGGAAACACGCCAAACACGCGCCCAACATTTGTACACGGTTGACATTTGTCACATGAGAACGGGTCGTTTTTGCGACTCTTTCTTGAGTTCAACAGCTCGGATGTGGAACGATTTACCGGCCTCTGTGTTTCCTCCCTCCTACAACATGGGTCTCTTCAAGACCCATGTTCACTCCTTCCTTTCCTCAAAAAGACCCTCCACACAGCATCCTCAAAGATGACATAGGCCCTGAGGGAAATTATTTTCCTCAGGGCCTCCTGTGTGGTGTTAATGTAAAAAAAAAAGCGGAGTAAGACATAAATAATATTTTTTTAAAGACCCTGTTTTTGCATAAATTGAATGAACATATTTTTCGTGTTAGTCACAGTGGTCTGTTATAAAATATTTGCTTATAACATCGGATTATTAGTGTTTATTCATTTATATGCGTGAATCACAAATATCTGAGTGATTTACATGAATAGAATACGCCGGGTGTAAACCATTTAAGTTTTCAGTCATCGTCAGAAGATGTTTCTTTTACGTTTCAGAAAATTTATTATTATAAATAATGTGTACAAGATTGTCAAATAAGAGTAGAAAACATAGGAGGGCGCCACTGTTGATCAAATGGCAATACTAAACACGTAACTCATGGTGTTAAAGTAAAGCTCTGTAACCAACATTTTCATAAAAAATTAAAAAGGCATAAAAGTGGAAAAAATATTGGTAATTTTTGGAGATCGCTGGCAACGGTTAATATGCACTTTTTTAAAAAAAATCTTTTGATTCACCTTAATTACATTAAAATGCAACTATTTGCATTGGGGGAAGTGGAAAATATTTCATTCTAAATTTATGTAGGTGTTATAAAGGGGCACTTTCTTTTGAAACACAAACCTAGCGTAGCCGCTAAATTACTTGAAAACTGGGATGTTTTTCTTGCCTTGACGCGAGTAGGCGTTATAAAGGGGCACTTTCTTTTGTATCACAAACCATGTATAATGAAATATTTTCCACTTCCCCCAATGCAAATAGTTGTTTTTTAATGTAATTAAGGTGAATCAAAAGTTTTTTTCAAAAAAAAGTGCGTATTAACCATTGCTAGCGATCTCAAAAATTTACCAAAATATTTTATCATTGCTGTATAGATAGATACCTACCCACTGATCTCAAAATTAGAATTGCATGTATGTATAATATACCTTTGCAATTTTGTAGTAACATAATAAAGAATAACGATATTGCTTCGACCAAGTATATTATAAGTAATAAAATATAAAGCACAGTTTAGAAATTGCCCATATTTATTTAATAGTAGCTTAGTACCTAGCGTTGCCCGGGCTTTAGATCATGTCTCTAATTTTAGATCTGATTATATTTAACTCATTTAGATCTAAAAGTAGTGTAACTAAACTCACCATTAGTGATTCTTCCTTTCTATCTATCTATTGTAAAATTCAAATTTATGTTAAATTAAATTAAAGCATATTTAAATCAAATTTATGTTATGAAGAAAAAATGTTATTTAAAATGTGGTTTACTGTGTTCTATATATTCAGTATCATTTCGCTTTAAAATAATATTTGACCTTTAAATTGGTGTTGCAAGTTAGTTGGGATGGGGGTATGTGCTCCGCCGCCCCGGGAATCATTCATTGGATAACCAACACCTCTGCCATAGGTCATCCCAAGCGGTTCGCAACGTTTGGTGACTTAGCAGAGGTGTCCGGATTCGTGGGGGTCAGGTTTGTCCGGATATTGGCAGCGGATGCGTCCGCTCACCAACTGCGTGGCAAGCCGGATCGAGAGAGACTGGTTGAGGGAGATCTTTTGACCTCTTCAGTACTCTCGGCAGGATTTGGACCGCAGTGGAACGGATGAATTCATTCGTCCGTCACTTCTGGACGCATTGACCCCAGATTCCTATCCACCCTTTTTTCATTTCCTTTCCTTCCTTTCTCCAAAAAGACCCTCTACACAGCATCCCCAAAGATGACATAGGCCCTGAGGGGAATTATTTTCCCCAGGGCCTCCTTAATTTATCTTTTTTACTTGTATTACCGAAGTTAATGCGCCCCGGACGCCCTGTATAACTAGGAGTGTTAAATTAGGCAAAACCGGTCTGCTAGGTTTATGTGGTTTATGATTTTTCACTAAACTATGTAATTTTGAAACCGTTTTAGCACCGTTGTGATTTGAAACCCGATGAAACGAAAAATAGCGAAACTTAAAAGAGACAGACATATAAGTATATCTATAAGATTTAGTCAGCGAGGGAATGAAACAGTTTTTTTTTATTAGCTCCACACAGGAGGCCCTGGGGAAAATAATTCCCCTAAGGGCCTATGTTATCCTTGGGGATGCTGTGTGGAGGGTCTAGGAAAGGAAGGAAAGAACGTTCTGGGAAGGAAAGGGGTATGAGGGGTGGGTAGGAATCTGGAGGTCAGTGTGTCCAGGAGTTACGACGCATGAACCCATCCCTCCTACTGCGGTGCAAGGCAATATTATAATCGATCTCTTCTTTGTGCGGTGCTTCATAGTCTATCAGTACCTATCCTATTTGTGCGGTGCGGTTCCCATTCTTGTCTACTTTAGTTTACTGAAGGTTTCACTTCTACCGCGTGTGAACTGCACACTCTGATTTTTAATTGTTATTTTTTTTTTTAAATAAATTAATAATATTTTTACTTCTGCATGTAATCAATGCATCAATAATTTCCTCTTGACATTTATTAATGAATAAATTATCACTTTCTAATAATTCCAAAGTATTTTTTATCATAATATAATATACCTACTATTATAAATAATAAGTTTACTTCATCCAAAATAATTATTGAATTTTCTTTATTAGATTAGGGTTCTTCTTATTTATTGTTCTCATTATAATTATTAGATATTATGTTTTTAATAATTTCACCAATTTTATATTGATATGAATTATCTTTTTGATTTAATATCAATTCAGATCAATAGCTTATAATTCAATTTGTTTATTATTTTCAATTCGCAGATTATGATTTAAACCTTTTGGCAACAAATTTAACTCTTATCCATATATTTTTATATCTACTTCTACTATCTACTACACTATATAAAGAGGTAATATTTGTTTGTTTGTTTGTTTGTGTGTTTGTTTGCATCGAATAGGCTCCGAAACTACTGAACCGATTTGAAAAATTCTTTCGCTGTTGGGAAGCTACACTATCCCTGGGTGACATAGGCTATATTATATTTTTAAAAAAATAGGCATCCTTACTAAAACTTCAATAAAAAAACTTACTATAACCCAGGGTGTAAAAAAATTACCTAAAATATTCTTTAAATCGCGTGCGCTGCGAAAACTATTGATGATAGAATAAAATAATATACTACGACTTTATAGAACACATCATTATTTACAAAAAAAGTCGCGACAGCATATGTCTAACTATTATGGTTATGCCACAATAAGTATTCTTTTATTTTAAAAATTTAATTTAAATGTCGCTGCTTCAAAAGGCTCTTTATTTGTATCTTGGTTTTAATCCTTATCAAAATAAATTACTTCATATTCAAGACAGCTTCAATACCTATATTTAACTTTTTGAATTTTTCAATTCGGATATTTAATTAGAAAGAAATCACGAGTATAAAATTGTTAGTATTAGAAAAAAGTTTCGGCTACGGGCCGGGCGGGAGAGGAGTCAAGAAATGCAGTGCCAAGGGGGTTTGGCGGGACGGGGGAGCGGGAGAGCGGTGGTGGGGAACGTGGAAGTGGAACGCTGGAGGGGAACGCACGGGAAAGGACATGTAAGGAGTAACATTTTATTTATTTGAATATGGCATATATTATAAAAGAAAGTCCAAAAAAAACTCAGAAACGAGTCCCGGTTCGATCAAGGGAGTTATATGGTGTGGTAGATCTCTATCCCCCTAGGGAATAAGGGTATCCGTTTTTACCTAAAGGGCATGCTTTTAAATATATAAGGGCTGAAAGTTTCGCCCTCTTGAAATTTCTAGAACAATCTTCCGGAAAGTTCTAGAAGGTTTCATAGAGCTGTAGAAAGTTGTGGAAGGAGTGGCGGAGTATGTCGTGGAATGATCAGGAATAGGGAATCGGGAACATCATTGTGCAACATTCCAGAACACTATCTTATTGTCCTGAGCGAAGCCGGGTAACCCAGCTAGTAGATATATATTTTCTGAAAAAAATGTTAATGATGCCAAACGAATAGAATTTTACACAAAGTCACAACCCCCGCTTTCAAAAGTCAAGTTTGTTTTTGCGTATTTTCTCACTATTTAATACATACATGGTGTCCGGAAACTCGAAATACAAATGGGAATCCATCAGTTTCACATTTGGAGTCGATTTTGTAGTTTTAACTTTTTGATTTGAGCTTTCGTTTTCGAGTAAATCGAGTTCGAAGTTGGAATTTTTTAGGACAAATTTGGAAATTCGGTTGCTGGGAGGTTATTATCAGCTGTTATACCTACAATCCTCTGTGACTTCGAAACGAAAATGGGACATTCAAACTATTTGAATGTCTTATTGGGAAAGAACAGAGAAGATTTTTCATTAATAACTTTTGGAAAAGTACAGGGAAGATTTTTCATTAATAACTTTTGGAAAAATACAGGGAAGATTTTTCATTAATAACTTTTGAGAAAAGCACAGGGAAGATTTTTCATTAATAACTTTTGGAAAAGTACAGGGAAGATTTTTCATTAATAACTTTTGGAAAAGTACGGGGAAGATTTTTCATTAATATCTACTGGGAAAAGTACGGGAAGATTTTTGATTAATAACTTTTGGAAAAGTACAGGGAAGATTTTTCATTAATATCTACTGGAAAAAGTACGGGAAGATTTTTCATTAATAACTTTTGGAAAAGTACAGGGAAGATTTTTCATTAATATCTACTGGGAAAAGTACGGGAAGATTTTTCATTAATAACTTTTGGGGAAAGTACAGGGAAGATTTTTCATTAATAACTATTGGGAAAAGTACAGGGAAGATTTTTTCAGCAAATAACAGGCTTTTTATTTTTTTATTAAATGTAACACCCCATAAGAGCGCCCTGTCTGTACAGTGAAGAGGCAAGGGAACTACATCGCCAACCGGGGGGCAGCGTTGTGAGGCGGGTGAAAGTCAGGGCTGTATGAAGAGGTTTATTAATGCGGGTTTTGAAGATGCCGGGATTATATGAACCAGGAAAAATAGATGGCGGTAGTTCGTTCACAAACTGACTTTCGCAAAAGCGAGTCAAATAATAAATAATTTATTAAGCCAACATCAATTGTGAACAGGTGTTCTGGTCGTGTCCGTCGAGTTTCAAGCATGTGCACCGGTGGACCGGGGATCAATGCTGCTAGCTCCTTAGAGGAGGATCCATTAAAATATCTGTAGAACAGACTCAAAATGTCTGCATGTGCATTAGAAAAGTCAATCTGTTAAACCGAGGGACCGCCCTCTTTTGCAAGAATTTTTACAAAAACAAGTAGTTTTTTAAATACATTTTTTATTATTTATTAATTCCATAAAAAAATGTGTTGTGAAGTGCCTGTCTCACTAGGAAATCCTGTGCTGAGAGCAGGGGCAGTTAAAAATAAATATAAAATAAACGAAAATCAGCATCGTACCATTGAAATGCATAGTTATAAATTGGTTTTGATAAAATCTTTGATGTTAGATCTGTCTTGGCTGACGATCCAAGATTTGGTTCCTGATTTATATTAAAAATAAGTTGTGTTCTGTTTAATAGCCAGTCGAAGTGAATCGTGTAGCTTTGCTGCAAAGTATCTAAAATTTCTTTGGATAAGTGAGAGATTGTGCTCTTTGGTTCTTGTATCTCTAGTAGTTAAAAGCAGTTCTGTATTTGAAGATGTTTTTTTTTTAATATGAATACCGCACAAGAGTCCCAACTGCTCCCGTCTGAAGCCAGTGAGACTATGACATCCCCAATTGGGGTATGTTGTGAGGCTGAGGGTAGTGGGGAGGGGAAGGAGATAGGGAAGAGGAAGGTGGGGAAGTACCTGGCTATTCAGATCTGGTCACCAAACACGGCTAATGCCATTTCAAGCAACGTTTCAATTCTGAATGGTGGTCTTACACCAGGGCGATACAGGGAGTATCTTCCACTCTGGAACGTGCCGCAAATATACTATGTATTATTTTAAATGAATAAATTGTGAAATAACATAAATTAATCAAATAAAATATATTTGCCACGTCGGGATTCGATCCCGCGACCTTCGGTGTGCGAGTCAAGCGTCTTACCGCTGCGCTACGCCGGTCGTCTACGTCGTCGTTTGCCAACATGTTCGCCTAAGCTTTCAAAATCGGATCAATGGCGGCAGCGTTTGCACCTCCCCAGGTTATAATACCGTACTCTATTAAATATTGACATAGTAAGTTGTTTTGAGTTGCTTCAATTATTTGTTATAGTGATAATAAAATTACTGTCAATATTATTTCCACTTTAAATTACTGTAAAAAATCCGTCACCCGTTCTAAGTAAAGGCAATCGCATATATTATGCATTTGTCAGGGGAGGCAAATATTTGATTTTCTGGCATACTTAAAGAAGAAATAATGCTAAACTCAATGTATTTAGTTTTAGGTATTTTCATTGTTAGTGTATTATTGTACGTTGTATGCATTTGCTTTTAAATAATCATCATTCCAGTTACTTGATTCGAAGAGATTCATATAATCAGCGAAACATTCAATGTTGGCATCTAGAGGCAGATTACACAATTAATTTTATATAGATTAAGAATACAAACGCTTCCTTAAGGCAGGCTAAAACTAATTATCAATTGATTGTTGAGACAGTTATTGATTTTTACACTTTATTTACGGTTTAACAGGTAATTTCGAAAAATACTAAATTCATTATCATTTATTCCAATGTTCGATAGTTTTTTATAATAGTTTGGAATGTAAGATAGTATCAAATGGTTTACATTTTACATAGGTCCAAGATATTGACGCGCATTTTTATTACTTTTCTAAGTTTTCAACTAAAAAATCTGTAACCGTTGCGATGGCTTCGGAGGTGCCGAGGGTGAGTTTATCAAGTATTTTAGGGCTCCAGCCAGAAGGTGACTCCCACATTAAACTGTTGGATATTCTTGAGATTTGTACAGGATTAGCAGCTGGTCACTGTTGAAGAATCTGCTATCCCTAATCCCTATACAATACGCCCAGTTTCTATGGAATCCCGATATTTGAACCGGTGCGCGGTGTGATATACTTACTCCAAGTATTTCAATACAGTGTTTACTAGAAGGGTGCTCTCATCAAATTGCACTAGAACATAGATCTTAAATTAAGAGTCATAAAAATACTGTACCCATTGTTGCAACAGCGCAGCGTTTGACGTTCGTTAGAAAAATATGTTGCGTAGTTTCGATGTGAACAAGGCAAACCTCTGTTTTTCTTTTACCTTTGGTGCTAGAGCCTTTGCCTATACAAGGGCGCACGATTCACTACCATCGGCGCGAAGAATGAAGTCTTACTATAAACGTATGAACCTTGCATTGGGTGGAAAATTTATCAATAAGTTATATAACACATATGCCATTGTGAGATCTCTAAAATATATGTTAAAAATCATTAAAACACGTAATAATATATAATAACAACTCCTTTTTCTCATATGACTACTACACATAATAAAAATACTCTTCTTGCGCAGGTAATCCCACACTTCGAAGTATTTTTACAAGATTGACCACATTTTTTTTAATGATTTATGAAAAGAGATAGGTATAAAAACACTACCGCAAAACTTAATTATTTGGGGAAAAATGCGGTTTACTCCCGCGGAATTTTATTAAACAATCCATAATCCTTTCCGATATCAAAATAATGATTTTACGAGTTTCATTTATTTTCAAGATCTCGAGAAGAGATATGAGGTAAGCTAGTAAGTTTTTGGAATATAGTTGCCAAATGTCCAAAACACAGATTCTCCTAAAGATATCATACTAACCGATTGTGATAGGTAGTTTAAAAAAATCTTTATAAAAGTTTTAACTTATAATTATTATTTTAATTATAATCTTTTTTTAGATACATGTAGTATTATGAAAGATTTTTTAAATATTTATATTGAGGGATCAGTAGGATTTATCCATTGACGTATGATATCTAGACGCGCCCTGTGAAATGCAAAATGACCCCAGAAGCCAGCAAAAGCAGGCTCACGGCCCATTTATGAAAAAGTGCCTGCATTGTTTTGCACCGTTTAGATCGCATAGTGCTTTGTGTTGTACCTTTTATCGGTATACAAGGTCTACACCGAAACCAATTTGTGTTCCAGCCGTCCGCACCGGAGTTAATTTTTTCAAACACAAAAATATCTAACTTCCGAATGTTGTACAAAGTACACACCACGGACTTTATTTTTGAAAATGTAGTCAGCTATCTGACTACAACAAAAAAATAGACCTTACATATGTCTTTTAGACAGCGTTTTCATAAACGTAATAATGTTACAGAATTACTTTTGTTGCCATCAAAGTTTCCTACGTCATCAAATCACCGCACTGCCTGTGTTCGACTACTAATACATACAAGGAGGGCTAGCATCACAATTTGGAAGAGTTTTCAAACTTTTTTAAAGCGCGACCCGCTTTTAGTAATAAAATAAATTATATTATTTCCATAAATTATAATTTTAGTTACATAAATTCACCACCAGCTGTTTTTTAGGAATGATCAACCTTTTTAGTCGAAGTATTATTAATGTATCCATTATTATTATGTACTTATGCGGACCTTGGTGGGAGGGTATGTACAACATAACCTGGTTAACTTTTTTGTCGGTGGAGTCGCAAACCTGCTTTACATATTATAAAACAATATTTGTTTAATTAAACTATCAAAGAGGGTAAAAAAAAGCCGCAGCTGAAAATTTTATATCCGCAATGCCAAAACAATGAATGATATCGATTTTTTTTCATTTGGAAATGTTAAATTTTGGCGGTTGATTCAAAAAGGGCAAAAATTGCCAGACAAAATTTTTACTACGTTCAAGGTCAAACCAGTAAATGGTGTTAGTTTATTTTCGTTTGTAATTACAATATTTATAAGTACAATATTTCGTCAAGATAATTTTTGTTATTTTGTAAAACGGAAACCTTTAAAATACATAAAACACAGATTTTAACAAAAAATCGTTGCAAAATTCTTTAATTAAGGTCGCAAGTTAAACAATTAACAATTACAATTAACACTTATAATTTAATTGTATGAAACTTCCCCCGATAGATAAAAATCGTAAGATATACTCCAAAAAACATTATTAACACGTATTACAAGATATATAGGTATACGAAAAATTTCGTAATTCATTGTTTTTTTCAAATCCTTTTTGAGACATTTTCCGTGAGATTTTTGTCCTATTTCAAACGAGTCATGTTATTAAGAATAGCGCGCTCCTTCTAACACTCGTATTTACGTATCTTCCCTTCCTCTTCTTTTTGAGCGCTTACTACTGGGATTTAAGTATCCACTAATTTCAGAATTTTTTTTTATTTATTATACGCAAAAAACTTAATGTTTTGAGTAGCTGATCACTGTTTTAATGATGAGCAACCAAATTGGGTAGCCCACGGTGCATGGGCGGTAAAAAGATGATTTTTTCGTAAATGTTTTCAAGCAAATGATGATTGGTTTTTTTAATAAACTCATTAAGCTTACGAATCAACAGAAAAAAAATGCAGACGCATCTGCCGCCAAGACCTGGACAAACATCACTCCATTAACCCGGGCACCCCTGCTTAGTCACCAAACGTAGCGAATCACTTGGGGTGACCTATGGCAGAGGCGTTGGTTATCCAATAAATGGTTCCCGAGGCAGCGGTACCCATACTGGCCTCCGAAATTGAATCGCTTGTCAAAATAAAGAAAAAAAATATTTTTTTCCAATTAAATTTATGAATGTCTCGTGACCCCCACTTTGAAAACCACTGTATACAGCACAGCTTGTGGATATTGTTCATGCGGCCAATCCGTGAACAACTATCGATGTATTAGTTTGACAGAATTACACAATAGGATAACTTGGCGGTCAGTTGTTTATTGCCGGGAACTCTGTATGCAAGACGGCGGAATTGGAAGGAGAGTTTTGTTGCGAAATTGCTGTTACTGGCGTTATTTTATTCTGATTGTTACTTTGAGAGGGCTTGTCTAGGGTATACTTGGTCGAAGGATTTATCGGTCCAGTTAGGAGTTCTACCGAGCCGAACCCTCTGATATGAAAATATCTGGAGTCGGTGAATTATTTTCCCATTTGTTGTCTGGTATATTGACATGTTGTTCTTGTAATGTTTTGTATTTTTTATACTTATATAGTGCACTTACATAGCGTGGATTGACTAGATGATCATTTGTGGAAAAGTGCTTGGAAGGGTTTAGTTTTACCTGTATGGAAAATTTAACCCGGACATAAAATCTGAAGCAGGGTTTCTTTCAATGGCGGTAGCGTTTCTTTCAGCACAATATAAATTATATTGTTTCATGTACGAAATAGAAAAGGATTTATAAATTTAAAAAAAAACTCGAGAGTAACGCATCTGCCAACTGTGCTACCGAAACCAATAATTACTGCCATTTTTGTCAATTTCATACGAAAACATCTTTTAAAACTACTAATATTATTATATTTTTATAAGTTTTATTTTGTTTCAGTTAAGAGATGGCGGAAAACGAAAGAGCATGATCGTGACCACAAACAACAGAGTAAAGCCCACCATGGAGATATACAGGCCACCTAGTAAGTATCTAATTTTGATGGTTTTTTAATTAATAATTTAATTTGCAAACGAGGAAAATATCATTGTTAATATTTATTTTATTATTTGTTAGTCATGTGTGGCTTTGTTATGTGTGTGTACAATATATTTAGTGACCAGATATGAACAGGCAGGTATTTGAGGTATTCCTCCAAACCTTCCTTTTCCTATTTCCCTATCATTCACATTATAATATATTATTATTTCTCAGGAACCTAAATATTTTCTGCTAAATAACTCGTACCGTCGTGCAAGCGAGGTAGTGGTGTGTTAATTACACTAATTTAAACGAATAAAGGCATAATTCCTTCCAATTAATTACGTCTACAAGGGATCGAAATGACAATTTAGTTTCCTTCAACAGAAACATTTTTACCAATATGCCTTCCATTCAGGGCCGGACTGGCCAGGTCCGCAGGTCCGCAATCGCGGAGGGCCCCCGGCGCGAGGGGGCCCCACAAAATATGTAAAATTGTAAACACTAAACTGTGTAAAATTGAAAGAAGTCGGCTGTTGATAGAGCTGCGACAGTTTGCACAACAATATAGCAACTTCGTAGCGGCAGAGTCCACAGATGCAGTGACGAAGAAGACGATTTGGACCAAACGACAGCGGAAACAAATACTGACATTTACTGCTCTGAAAATAGACA
Source organism: Limnephilus lunatus (assembly GCA_917563855.2). Lineage (NCBI taxonomy): Eukaryota > Metazoa > Arthropoda > Insecta > Trichoptera > Limnephilidae > Limnephilus > Limnephilus lunatus. The sequence continues at coordinate 7,643,749 of OU830599.1, forward strand.
ATGTTTCCAGTGTTTGGCATGTGCTTCTTCTGTTCTGTTTGAACTTACTCAATCTGGACTCTTTACCAACTTGTATATTGTATATAAATTTGTTCTTATATACCATACCTTGTACCCAAGTCACATGTGAACGAGTTTTTTCTAAACATAAAATCGTCAAAAATCTACTTCGGTCGTCCTTAGGCCAAGACCTTATGTCCAGTCTGCTTTTTATTAATGTTGAAAGGGATTTATTTTATAATTTGGACAAAAATAAAATAATAGATGAAGTAGCTTTAACAAGTGAGTTGCTTACAAAGAAACTGTTACTTTAGGGCTAGGGGAGAAAAATGTCGAATCATTTCAGTTAAGTTAAGCCCCTTCTATTCTAGTATACAACATTGTAAACTGTTAAACACACTTATTAATATTTTTTTCATTATTTTTCTAATCCCTACAATCCGTTAGTCATTATTTTTACTACACAAATAATTTTGACATAATTCATTAATGCTTTGGTGTGAATAAAATCCTGCCCTTTATTTTGAACTCCGTTATAATTATTGGCAGTTCTACAGCATGTGTTTATTAGTGTTGAATAATAAATACCGTGAATTTCTTATTTCAATAAATAATAAAGTCAACAAAAGTCGAAAATCATAATATTCGTATAAAAACCTATCTGAATTTCTTCTTCTTTATAGGAGCCAATATAGCGTTGAAACGCGTTTTCATTGTTTACAAGCACCTAATTTTCAAAAATTATCTGGGGAGCACCGGACTCCTTGTTTTCTGGACCCTTCCCACCCCACGTTAGGGGGCCCCTTTACAGGTTTTAGCGAAGGGCCCCGAATGGTTCCAGTCCGGGCCTGCTTCCATTGATATGCCAGGCTCCATCGAAGCCAAAGTCAAGTTAGACTCTCAGAAGCTGGGCGTAGATACTAGATACTTAGGGCTGATAGGGCCGATAGTGCAGATAGTACACAACTACTGACCCCGTACAAATCGAAAGTACGCCCCACTGTTGAATTTCGCAGCCACTTCTGTTTTGGAATACCAAAAACATTCTTTGACTTTGCAAAATCAATCCGTTTGATAGATTTGAATGAAATCTTTATGGGAATCAACGGGAACGCTGACCTTCTTCTACCGGTATTTCAATTAGAGATGTTCCGAGGAACTAGCGTCATCGATCCTTTTGGCACCGGTGCACAATCGGGAAACACACCAAGACATTTTTTTTCTTCTGAGAACGGATCGTTTGTTGTTTTTGGGTTCAACAGCTTGGTTGTGGAACAATTTGTCGGCCTCTGTGTTTCCTCCCTCCTTCCTCTTCTCAAGACTCTACACACAGCATCCTCGAAGATGACATAGGCCCTTAGGGAAATTATTTTGTCTCAGGGCTTCCTGTGAGGAGTTACTATAAAAAAATCATTCGATTAATTTCGACTTTGACCGGGAGACACCGGTTGTATTTGTAAAATATTTTACCCCCTTTATTTCTCTTTGCAAAAAATCGACCCTCTCCCGACAACATAAAAAGTGTCCAGTCGGCAATCAATTCAATCTAATAATATGAAGTATTATTAGTTGGTGAGTTTAATTCATATTAAAAACGATTTTTTAAGAAAAATCAGACATTAAGTACCTCCTAATTTTAACGACAACATAAAAAGTGTCCAGTCGGCAATCAATTCAATCTAATAATATGAAGTATTATTAGTTGGTGAGTTTGATTCATATTAAAAACGATTTTTTAAGAAAAATCAGACATTAAGTACCTCCTAATTTTAACTTGTTTTTAGTACTGTATTTGACAAGGTAACCTAATATTAAAAATACGGTGGATATATTATTTTAAGTTTCGTTGTTCAATCATTATAATAATTTACTATAATGATCGAACATCGAAACTCCCGAGACCATTTTTTATATCTAACGTTTCCTTTCCATCATAGGCGTAACGTATTTTTAATTATTAAAATTCAATACACGAAATATCGCGCCTTGCATTCTTGAATAGTGCGGCTTAAAAAGGAATAGGACGTTTAACAATATTTTAATGACAGTAATATTTCATTTAATAGGTAGGTACCCATATAATAGCACGTACGAACTGAAGAACATAAAACATTTAAAAATAAACCAACTCTATTCAATGACTATTCCATTATGAATCAGTGTTTTGAAAACAGAATTCTGTGTCCAGACAGATTCTCATTTAAAAAAAGAATTATTATACTAATTTACTAGCGAATCAGTTTCATGTGTGTAGCCGGAAAAATGATAAAATGTGGGATTCATACCTATTTTTCAAGAAATCTTTGCGGCCATTGTAAATTTCTTCCCATTTTCATGAAGTAGCGCTTCAGCTGAATGTTTATGCTATTCACTAAATTCACTTTATCTTTCGTAACCAATGTTGGTTTGTTGCTCTGTAGTCCGTAGCTTTCGTCGAAATGCCATTTTTAATTTATTTTCGTTATGTTTGTTACGTTTGACGGCCTCCTCGAAGGGACGAGTCTCTCGACTAGCAATCAGGAGGACGCGGATGTACAAATAAAGTTTATTTTATTATTTTGTGTTGTTTCACAATTGCGGCACGTTCCAGATTGGAAGATACTTTCAGTATCGCCCTGGTGTAAGACCACCACTCAGAACTGAAACGTTGCTCGGAATGGCTTTGTCAGCCTTACAACACACCCCAGTTCCTAATAATAATTAATATTAATTTTTATGATTTTTAAAGCGCCATTTTCGTAAGAAAATCACCTCAAAGGCTCTTTTAGATTTGTCATTGAACGGATAATTGGAGATGCCATAGTGTAACTGGCTCCAGGAGGGAGCAGTTGGGACTCTTGTGTGATTTTCTCTTCGCTTTGAGTTCCCTTTCACTGTCATTATTTTATGGCTCGTGTTGTCCGTGGTATATCCAATCATCATGGTGGTGTACAGTGATCTCTTGAATACAACCATTTTGTTCACTGAGATTTTTTTCAACGTTCATGCAGGTAGGTACAGGAAAAATATGTCTATGTAGCAACGGTCTATTCGTCTCATCTTGCTTGGGTGGTTTGGTATATTTATGCATCTTGCATTTTGATATACCTATCTAAGCTCTTCTGATCGTTTATCCTCTGAGTTGTTGTTAAAAGTTTCCTTAAATCTTGTTCTATATCAGTGGTTTTTAAACTGGGTTCGATTGAACCCCAGGGGTTCGGTGAGTAGGTCTCGCGGGTTCGGCGGAGGTCAAGACACACCCCTGACTCATATGATTCGGTTCGATTTCCAATTAAGAAGGGTTCGGTGAATGCGCATATGAAACTGGTGGAACTACCTCCAACAAGGTTAAAAACCACTTTTATATATCTTTCGAAAGTATAATATTAATTTTGAGTTTGTTCTACCTTGTTGAAAAGCTTTCCCTTTAGTCGTTATTAGAATAAAATAAGTAGATAATATAAGCAAAATATTACGTCTTCATGCTAATCAATATTTTTTTAATGAATTTCTTCGTGTTCCGCTGAATAATACAAACTGATCTAATCCTCAATTTTTTGCAATGCATGAAGCCTCCTTGATTATCGGTGTCGGTTTTACGCATTGAGGTATCAATGGTTTTACGAAAAACATTTAAATTTTGATGAAGTTGATAAACGCGGGTTTCTAGAACTATATAATTCCATTATATAGCAAAAGCTCGGGAAACTTGCACCTAGTGCACTTTGCGAAAAATTTCACTGTTAGGTATCAGATTTTTAAATACAAACTTGTGGTACGGTACGCAGCGTACCCCACAAAACGTTAGGTAAATTTTTAATATCAAGAAGTTCGCAGGAATAACTTCAATAACTAGGTTAAAAATTAGAATGCAACCCTGATGCCTGTTGTTACTTTACGCGCGTTCGTATGATGTTTGCATAGACAATAAGCTTACGGATTTTTCGCTGTCATGGCGGCGTCGTGTCCAAAGTTATTCAATTTAAAATGACATCACACGATAATGATATGGCAGGTGTTCGCGTTGACGGAGTGCAACAACAGCAGAACAAGCTGAATGTCCACGCCAAAGAGTTCACAATGTCCAAGCACAACGATCTGCAGACTTCCAGGTGAGTTTTCCGGGATTTGCTTTTCAACTGTTTCTCTAACAATTTTCCGTTTGCATTCGCGTTTTTTTAATGATAGCTAGTTTACGCAATCTTATTTAATAATAACATTATTGATGAAGAGTAGGTATTTGATCAAATAACAACGTTTTTTCTTTGAGTGTGTAAAAAATAATCGAGTTCATCAGGAATACCTAATACTATAGTGTTGTAATTATTTGTGTATTGTTATTGGCTTTTATTGTGCATACTTATATTTTAAAACGATTACAATTATTAATCAATTAAAAATTCGCTTTAACTAATATCTGTACATATTATGTTGTTATATTTTTTATTTAGGATACTTTTAGAAAAAGTAATTTTAAATCTCCGTCATCATTTTTGTTCAGGCATGTTTTCAAATTTAGCGCTGTTCCGGACATCTGTCGTTGGTATGATGAAGCTACAGTGTTACACTTCATTAAATTTTATAATAATTTATGACACATTTTACGAACCTTGTACGACGCATCCCAAACCAAGAAATCATACCGATACATATTTATTTATGTGCATCTTTTTTCACGCATTCCTGAGAAAATATTACTTTGGTGGTACCATCGAAAATTTTGTCCATGTTTCTTCTCCCTCATGAATATTTGGTTTTACGTAAGTAGGTACTACAAGGAAAATATACATTTTTTAATTTATTTTTTTTTAAATCATTTAAAAAAATTATTTACTTACCAAATAATATAAGGGCTTTTATAAACTAGGGGCTGGTATAATAATTTTGTGGTAGAGTAATCATGAATTGTTAAAATTTGCTAATTAAATCATTTAGAACTCATGCAGAAGAATAGTAATCTTGATTATTATTATTGAGTTATTTTATTAAACTATATTATAATGAACAAATATACCTACATAAATGTTATGAATTAGAAAAAAAATAATAATTTACTCAAGCAAAAACTAATTTGGTGTAATAATGGATTATAATAATATTAAAATGTAAACCTACAATATTTTAATAATCACTTTCGTTGTAAGACAGCATATAGGTACACACGCGAGCCAAACTACGAATTATTGGAAAGGAACGAATCAACCGTAAGCAGATGCTTTGATTTTTCTCATAATTTGTGGTTCGGCTCACGTCTCGGTTTGCAAATGTATACGTAGCATAAGAGTTCAAGAAGCAGTTTAGATATTCTGGTATATTTTTTGACATCACAATAAAATGATTTTGCAGACATACCTAGATAAATATTTTACTTTGTAAATAAACATGATATAAGCCAACCTGCGTGGTTTTAACAAATTATGTATGTACATTACTATGCACTTGGATTTTAGACAATCTAGGTCACACCTGAATATATAAGCTTACGAAATTAAAAATATATATTTTTAATTTAATGCTTTTTAATGGTTTTAGGTAGGTAGATACAGTACAAACATTATTATAACCGACATCTTTGGTTAGTTTAAATAAAAAAGTAGCCATTTTAATTCCTGTTTTTATCAGTTGTTATACATAGGAATTATGTAATTGGTGTGGCGCACAATTGGTTTACAGATTTACAAACTTATCTGAGCAGGCATTCAAAAGCAGAAGTAATGAATGAACGAGGCAGCTTGAAGGGGAACCAACAAATGAAAGTCTTTTTTTTGCTAGTTGCAAATTTGCACTTGAGCCATTTGTGCACTATACATCGTCCTTTACAATGCTGGCCTTTTCAACGCAATCTCTTTTCCCATCAAGCGGTACATTTGACACAATGTATGTGTTTTAGTGAAATTCATGGATCACATACGCAACATCACATATATGCGACAAGGTTTAAATAGGGTTCAAGTTAAGAGCCCATCCATTTTCTAAAATGCGCTGTAAACACAAAATAATTTGTAGCCATGTAATCCTAACAACTATTTCCAAACAAGCCTTCACACTATCTATTTTCCTACCCATCCAAACGGTCATTAGATGGATAGGGCTACAAATGATTTAGTCAACAAAGCACAGTTTTGACGTTGTGTTCATCATTACCCTTTTTGTGCACCTTGCCATTAATGTTTACACTGAATAACTGATTCCCATTTACCTAAAAGACAGTTTCGACATTCGCAAAAATAAACTTAGCGCATTCTACCGCACAAGTTGGTAGCATCTGTTTAAAAGGTTGCCTTCCAATCTCCCATCTAGAATTCGCATCCAACATTCCAGTCATATTCGTTTGCCCCTTCATGCAGGTCCAACCTGAACATCAACCAGATGTACACGGGCCCGCCTGGGCTGCACCACTCGAAGAGCTCGGGCAGCATCCTGCAGCAGCTCATGGCGCAGCAGTCCCAGGGGCAGCAGCAACAGCAGCAGCAACACTCGCAGCAGCAGCAGGTGGGGGGGAGAGGATTGCCGGCGATGCTGCAGCCACCGCCTCTCTATCCGCACCACCATCCCGTGCTGCCGCTGCTCACTTCCACCTCTTCATCCAACTTATTGCATGTGAGGACTACCGTCTTTTAATTGTATTAAATAGTTAGTTGCTAATATCGCCTCTTGGTATCCACCCGGTGAAAGACCAACATTCAGAATCACCGTGTTTTGTGACTAGATTTGAATCATAACAAGGTGCTACCCAAACTTCGTCTTCCCCATCTCCTTCCCTAATACTTCCCTAACGCACTTGCACTGTGCACTGTCTTCAGACTCGCAACATCCCCATTGAGGTCCCGACCATAGTCTCACTGGCTGCAGACTATAGGGAGCAGTTGGGACTTTCTTGTGATATTCACACACACTTATTTGTGAACGACTTTCAAAGCCCAAATGGTATTATTTTGCTTGAGATTTCTGGTTTTGAGCAACGGCAATTCACCTCCTCCATCTTGAGCCAATATCATCAGGAGGGGTGAGTATGTATGTATCTTTTGCTTTACCTAATTCAGCGTCGCGTTAAATGAGTCGCGTTTAACGTAGAACTTTCACATGAACCCCTGGGGGTAAGTCTGTTGTGCATGTTATATGTAACTCATAAGAGATTTACTTAAAGCCGATTTAACCTGCGATAGCTAATTCAAGAAATACAGATTCACGGCAAAAGTTTACTTTTTTCTTTAAAGAAAGAAAAACATTCCCGAGTTAAGAATAACCCGACAATATTTGAAAATCTCCTACTACCACCACAGAACCACTTGAGTTGCGATGGCGGACTTAGCCAGCCGAGGAATCGAACACGGAACGCCTGGGTGGGACCCAAACGCGATGCCCACTCAACCACTGACCGGTCAGGTACACATTATCATTTCGCAAGTCAAAATTTGAGCTCTTATATTCTTATGAAGATCTGTATTTATGTACATGCAGCATTGAAAACATGTAAAACAGATAACACATGCTTTCTATTTTACTTGCCTACGACAGCCATGTACAATAGAATCAAAGATTCTTGCTTGTATGAGAACGCAATCTCTTTTTGGGTGGGTGTTTCAATTTATTTCAAACCAGTTCGTTGATCCACTATCAATGTACATAAATACATTCCAACGTGCACTCTTTAAAATGATTTGTCTACACACCTCATCTACTATCTATTCCCCTACGAATCAATATTGATATTAGGACATGACTCTACAAACGATATACTCTTTTCTTTGTTCACATTCTCGCCTCATCTCGTACATACTCTTATGTTATGTTATTCTGACTCTTAATACGTTCTGACTCAAGTATTTGATTTACTTGGACTTGCCATTTCTTCTTTGCGAGTCACCAAGTATAGCGTACCTGATGTAATTTTGTATTAGAATGCGTAATCTTTATTTTTTTAGCCCCTTCAAAAATTGGTGGTCTTCCCTTGTAAGTTAACACGTTAGTTGCTATATACAACATTTTGAAGCAACAAATGTCGAGGACAGTGGCAGCAAACTGGTTAATGAAAAATTCTGTTGCAGCAGTACTAATTATTACAGTCCTTTTGGTAAAACCTTTACACAACACATTTTTGAAATGGTGACTTATATCTTCATCGTTTAATAAATTTATGTGAGTTAAGATGAGAATATTTATTTTTCAGGGGCCTCCTCGTGTCCATTTCAAGCTTCAGCCCCAGCAGATGAACACCATTCCCCTAACCCCCCTAGTGCACGACCGCAAGAAGTCCCCACCTATGAACGGCCAGGCCCCCTCGAGTGTCAGCAACGGGGTGCCCCTGCGACGCCAGCCCCAGCCGCAGCCCCTGGCCCTCGGGCTTAAGAGGTCCAAGAGCCTGACCGCTTCGGACACCTTGGCCAGCGGGATGGCCGCCCTGGGGCTCACGGCTGATGCCTCAGATCTGGGCATCTTCCCCCAAGAAATTCAGGACAATCTAGATAAGGCGACTAAAGGTAAAATGCCAAGCCAATTGATTATGTGGAAATTATTGTGCAGGCAGCCTATAACGTTTCTTCCTATTTTGTGTTTGAAAACTAATCATCACACTGTTTTTCCAAAGGGGTAAGCAGAAAGGTTGGATCGCCACACAAATTTGTCTTGGCACACACTTCACATTCGTACATAGTCTTCCTTTTTTCTGACTCTTCACACGTCCCTATTCATTGATTTACTTGGACTTGCCATGTCTCTCTCGTGTGTCCGTTGAGTGAAATCTTTTTTTTTTAATCCTTGGTTGTCTTCCCTTGGAAATCAACTGCCACAAGTTCATGCTGCCACAAATTTTTTAATTAGAATGTCAGATCGAGGACAGTGGCAGCGACCCTAGCGATCCTGTTAATGAAAAACTCTGTTGCAGAAGTTCTAATTATTATATGTAGTCCTTTTACTAATAGCTTCATCGTAATTAAATTTTTGATATGTGCGATAATAATTAGAAAGAGGGATAGTTTGCATGGGAATTTCAAGCGGTAATACCGTGTCCAATTCTTGCGGTTGTCTTACTCAAGTATACATATTATGTTGCAGAACCCAACCAACTGCCAGCCCGCGTGCTGATGGAACTGGTTGGTCATGTGTTGCGCCGCGCCGTGGAGAGCCCACGCTACGCACTGCCTGCTGCTCGTGCCTGTCTCGCCATCATCGAACGAGAGCGCACGCAGACATTCCTGGAGTCGCTACTCAATACCTGCCAGCAGTGGTACCAGGACAGAGACAAGGTAAGAGAACTATGCAATGCATACTTTTCTTGATATCAGCATGTACACGTAGTAGTAAATGGGGTTAATCTCTTTGAAGGGGAAATTTCATAGTCTGATGGTCTCTGATGGAAGATTGAGCTGATTGCTGCAATCAACTGCCATGCATGGCTCTATGTCACTGTGCTTTTAATATTTACTGTTTTTTAGTCACCAAAATGGACAATGAACCTCGCAGGTCAAAGATAACATCAAAAATACGTATTACTATTTTCAGTTCAACTTGACTACTTTACAACTCTTTGGGATAAACAATATATTAAAATTATCTCAAGACTAAAATATACATATAATTGTTGGGTTGTGCTAAAACTGGAATAAATAGAAAAAACCCTGCTTGAGGTAGTCAATAATTTAACAATATGTAAAAGCAAGAACCTAAAATATATATTTTTTAAATGTTTTCAGCTCTTGAATGTGATGATCGGTGGCGGACGCCCGCGTCTGATGGCCTTCATCTCTCTCCTCCTCGAGCTCTTCTGCCAGCTGCGTCGCCGGTGCCCCTCCAGCCCGAGCCCTAATGGAGTGGGGGCCCCAGCTCCCACGGGGGGCATCTCGGCCCCCGCTAGGGCCTTGCTCACACTCATCTGCCGCTGCTGCGAGGAGTGCATACGTGCACCCGTACCATCTGCTTCTGATGTTAGTGTTTTAATCTTTTTTATTGTGACTATTTTTTGTGTGAAAAATTTTCTAATACAGTAAAACTGAAATATGTATAAAATAATATACATTAACAGGTTTTCAAGAGACCGGGGACAAATGATTATCATCTTCTTCTGAGAAAATGTTATAAAATGTACATAGGTTATAAGTTTATGAAATTTATCATTTAATTTAATTGACAAATAATATTTAGTAAGCTGCTTTTTCTAGCGCGTTTTCATAGGTGACGAATATAATAAGAATAAACGTAATAAATAATACATATAAACATACTGTAGTCTAAAAGAAAAAAATAAATTGTTTTTTCAGACGGAGAATTTATTCTTTGTACTCACCTACATCGGGCGCGACCTGGAGACCCAGCTTCCCGGAGATCTTGAAAAGTTGCTGTCTGCCGTCAGGGACGCCTTCCTTAACGCCTCGGCGGCCGCCCCCTCCGTGTCCCGCACCCTGCTCCAGCTCATCGAGCTCCACGCTTCACACTGGCAACTACCCGGCGGCGCCGTTCTCTACTACTACCCCTCCACCAAGTGATCACTTGATCGCTGTTATCTGTTTATGGGTTGAGTTCAATCCTCAGACTATTAAGCGTTTTGTACAGCCCTAAAGTGATCACTGAACTATTTGCTGTTATCTGCTTGTGGGTTAGGTTCATTTGTTGGACTCGTAAGTGCATTGTTCAGCCCTAAAGTGATCATTGTTTGCTGTTATCTGCTTGTGAGTTAGGTTCATTCATTCGACTCGTAAGCACTTTGTTCAGCCCTAAAGTGATCACTGAACTTTTTGATGTTATCTGCTTGTGAGTTAGGTTCATTCATTGGTCTCATAAGCGCTTTGTTCAGCCCTAAAGTGATCACTGGACTATGTATTTGCTGTTATCTGCTTGTGGGACGGATTCATTCATTTGACTCATAAGCGCTTTGTTCAGCCCTAAAGTGATCACTGAACTCTTATAAATATGTAGTTTGGTTTTTTGCTTGATATATTGGCTGACCTCGGAAACAATATCTCCTTTTTGATCAATCATCTGCCAATACAGAATTGTTGCTGTTGTTTCTTATGGGTGTTGTTCATTCACCAAATTCATAAGTGTTTTTTATAGCCCTAAAGTGATCACTGAACTATCATAAGAAATTATTATAAAAACTTATGCTGTTCGGTAATGTGTTTGGTATTATAATTATCTTACCTCAAGACTATATATGACTGCTTTTAATCAACGATTGCCTACAAGAGGATGGATGCTATTTTTGGTTATGGGTTACATTACTCTATCGCAGATCCTATTAGCATATTGTTTTACATTTTCCATGAAAGCCATTATTCAATATTTTAAAAATACACCTTTTCTTGAAGCTTTTTTACCTGCAAATTGAAAAAAAAATGTTTCAAACATTTGAGAAAGTTTTATAAAATTATTGGGCGATCTTAAAAAAATATATCTTTTGATACATCATGTTAAACACATATGATAATGCAATTATGTTCGCGCTGGTAAATGACGTGCCTTTTGGACCAGTTTTGAAGGTTTATAAAAGATTTGGTTAAATAAAATTAAAATAAACAATTAATAAGTCAGGTACGCCTCATATTATCGTGTATGGTAATGGTATCGGTAATGTTATATTATCGTGAAAACAAGCTTATGGGTACGAGTGATTACAAACTAGATTTCAGAAAATTTAATGGGATGAAAGTGCCTATAGGTAGGTATATAAGATAAAAGTAAGATTGTTGAGCTAGAAATGAAATACCCTAACAATATCTTAAACGGACCCACTTACAATTTAGTCAATTAAAATACATACTGTACGCAAATGGTGAAAAAAATTAATAGCAAAGGAAAAAAACAGAATTTCCTAAATGTATTGCTTTATTAACCTAAATAAAATACCTACTATCATAATAGGATAATCTTTTCTCTTTGCCAAATTGTTGGAAAGATGGATACAAGCAGATGCCATCATATCCGGTCTACTTGTTCTAAAATATATGATTAATTTATTGTTACATATATTCTAGTTATTTATTAATTAATTGTGAGCACCACTGTTAAAGAGAGGGGATTATTATTTATAATGAAGGTTTAAACAAAATGATTTTACGTTCAGGTGACTAGAGAAGAATAACCAAACTTCTGTGAAATAATCCTTTTCTCTTTTCAGTAGAAAAACATAAAAGTGTTAAAATTTGATATGATTGTAATAATATAATTAAATTTGACTTATTCCTAAGTAAGATAATGGTGCTGTGAACATTTCATACTAAATATAGTAGATATCTTTTGAGTGTAAGATTTGTTATAATGCATTGAAACCAGGTTGCAGTTTCAGATTTTTGATTTGTGATTTCTTGTGGAAAAATATTGTTTGTAAAAAAAAAATACCTGTGTTTTAAAGTAAGATTTGTAAATTATTCTTGGACCAATTCTCTCTGATCATAAATTGCTAATATTTATATTTCATGCCATTTCTTTGAAATGTAATCAATTTATTTGGTTTTCATAACTTTTATAATAAAATGTTTAAGATTATTGAAATACTTACATAAATACATTTTTTACATAGCTTATTAGTTACTCCCAAATAACATTAGTGTTGGGTTTTCAATCATCACATTTAATAGGTATATTTATATGCATCAAAGTTTTGTTACTGATGATAAATATGGTTATCGAATAAGCTGAAAAATTATTACTATTTTCTAAAACACAAAATTAAAACTACGAATATAAAAAATAAAAAAACATAGTTTATCGATACTAACCAAAAACAAGGTACATATTGTAATTTTGTAATGAAAAAATGTCTTAACAAATCATAGAAGTATAATGTTATATTTTGAAAAAGCTATAATCAATGACTAATAATTGAATTATGTAAACTGCTTACGTGCCAAATTGTTAAATACCCCTAGTATTTATTTTAAGTAGTTTTAAATTAGTCGTGAAAATGATTGTCAATTTTTGTATCCAGTTAAAAAAAAAACAAATAAAAGTATAATTATTGCTCAGCCTGATGTTTTTATTGTACAATATATTATTTTGAAGTTGATACAGAAATCGTCTCAACAGGCGAGTTTAAGTTCAGAACCGAGGCATGCCCCCTCGCCGACGCCTTTATTTGTTGCACATATGTTTTACGCATCTTTCTCTTTCGCTTACGGTCATTGTAAATATGTGCGCAAGAATGGATCATATCAAGTTCAGGGCGGCATTGAGGTTTGACGTATGTTATACCTAGTACAATTATTCTATACTTACCAAAAATGTGTCAGGAGACCGATATTCATGGACCTGGGTAAGAAAACTAATTAGGCTGTGTTTAAATTTAAAAGTTGAAAGTTTTACTTTTTATCCATAATTCTTCTTTACTTCCTCTCTACATTTATACCCATCAAACAGAAGTGTCCAAATCTCACAGGAGGTATTAACTTAACCCCTTTAGACGAGATCCCATCTATGATATATGTACATTAATATGATCTATTTCATAGATTTTATGAAGGAGATCAGTGAGAAGAGACTTTTCTATGGTATAGAAACCCAATATTGAATCAGCTTCAACCTTCGTTCTATAAATTCACCATAGATTCTCATAGAATAGATCAGACAGGTGAGTCTGTATCTTTTGCATTAGCCTAATGCTTTGTTTTGCATGGGCGGAGTCCACGCAAACGCGATTTCATTGCTCTTGGAACAAATTCAAACGACTTGAAATTACATTCACGTGAACTTCGCCCACGTATAAAGCAGCGTTAGGCTAACGGAGAAGATGCAGACTCTTGTTGAAATGCAGCATTTTCAACATGCATGGAAAAACGATATCAATATGAGGGCTGTCTGTAAAATAAGATAAAAAAATAAATAATACAAGGTGCTGCGGTCGCGAGGAACGATTTTGCGCGCAATCCGGCTACACAAGCATGTAGCCTGGTTCCCCTTGTCAAATCCCCACCAAACTGTATCCTCTGTGACGCTTAGTCTCGGCGTAGCAGCCGTTCGCGATGGAGCTTCCACTCGCTGCACCCGCCAGGTATGAGTTACGCTCTGTAATTCATTTTTAAACTTTTCTTCGGCGAATCTGAATGATGCCACTGGGATTTTTCCTTTGTCTCTGGTGTCGTGTAGTGTATCCAGGTCTCATCCCCAGTTACAATTGAATACGAGAATTCTTCGCCATCGATGTAGCAGCACTCAAGGAATTCGTGGGCTGCTTCAACCCTTTCGTCGCCTTAGTTCGTATTTGTCCAACAGACCAATAGAAATTTTTATAGGAGGAGAAGGTTTTCTTTCATTATATGAAACATTATGATAGGTTGTTAGTTTTTGGGGTGTTATGCCGTGTTGCGCTACCTCCTTCTATAGCCGACGTTTCGGACAGCGTTGCAGTGTCCATCATCAGGGCAGATACAGTAGATCCGACGATGTGTCAATCTACCGGATCTGTCGATCAACAACGAAAATGCTTTTGGCCGTGAAAATCTAAAATCTTATTATGATAGGTGTTTAAGATAAAGCTACTTCCGTAAAGGTAAAGGTCTCACTAGTTTAAATAATTCTTAGTTAAGTGATTAACTATCATTTTTTATACTTTATTTTTAATTTTGAAGTGGAGATTGAACAAAAACTAAAATGGTGTGTTGGACAAATAAGAACTGAGGCGACGCTTTGTAGTTTGGGATCTTCGGTGAGCATTTTGGGACCCACCTTGGGCCGACTTTGTGATGTGCAGTACAATCGAAGGATTCCCCGTAAAACATAAACAAAAAGGGTTGCCAACGTGGAAGAATTTAATTCCCTAGTTTTTTATTTAAAAAAAAAAAACATGTCCGTAACACGTTGTTCGAACCTTCACCCCCCCCGCCCCGGTAACGCACAGTAACGTTTTACAAGACCCCTCCCTCCCCCCAAATTGCGTTACGTAATACTTGAACGGCCCCCTATCTAAATTTGGGTAATCATCGCTCGAGTGGTTATTTAATGTTTTCAATTTCCTAAATAATATTTTATTATTGACATGGGCCAGGCATTCAAAAATAAAAATTATAATTATGTAATTTTTTATCACTAGACATAGCACCACTATGCAACGCCCTAAATTTTCGACTTAACTTCACAAGCGCCAAATATACCCATCGGTTATGCAAAATTTGTATCTGATAAACACCACCGGCACTGCCGATCAGTATTCAATGTTAAAACATACTATTTTTTTGTGGGATTTTGTAGTTTATGAAAATAAATCATATTCGATGGTAACAAAATAATATATCAGATAGTTGTTCTTGCTTTTCCTTTTGTAATAAGTTTTTAAACTTCACTCAAGCGCCGATCGGCAACGCCGGAATTTTGCTTTGCCGATGGGCACTTTCCGCTAATAATTAAACTGGTACCTAATCATTGGCTTATAATAAGTATCTTTAAACTTTTTTTAAATTTTATCAATATTCATAAAGTTGAATAGGTAGTTGATACACCAGGGATCGGTATATTTATGATACACCATAAAAACCAGACAAAGCAACCGGGAGAATAAAACAAATATAATCCAATGAAAAATCGTAATGTGCGAAAAGCAATCCTGCAACCAAATACTTAGACCACTATACTTTTGAGGTTTTTAGCTATTTCAAATGCAATTAACTTTTTTCGAATTTTGCAATATGTTTTAAAATCCGAATCCGGCCCTGCGCACATCCCTAGATTCACTTCGTTGGGTAGGTACCTAATTAACTGTTCAAGGTCTTTCACGTTATTTTTACTTCCTCGAATAAAGAACCTACACAGCATTATCGCTATTTATCTATCTTAATATTTAAAATTACAATGGTCACAAAGGATCACGTCTTTTTTTGAAAAATATTTCTTAAAATCTTTGTGGTTGAAGAATTAAAAAAAACTCTAAAAGTTCTTTTACAGTAGAATTGTTGTAAAATAGTGCAATTTCCCATCCCTAGTTTCCTAGACGTTGTTGCAAAAGTTTTGACGTTTGTGCGTTGGCGGGGCAGAAACATAAATAAAAATATTTTATTATCGTAAAACTAATGCCTATAGCAATAATTATAGTATTAAACACGCGCTGCCTTCTGATGTCATATTTAAATTTGACAGCGATGAGTCAACTCCGGCTGCAAATCACGGAGAGAGAGCAAGTTGACTGAGCAGCAGTCAGCAGTCGATCGCGTCGAGGCGTGGGACCTGTTGCGTTTATTGTTTTTGAGCGATGTCTGCATTTACGGATGCGAGGCGATAACAGTGTGTGATAAACAGTGTTCTGATGTGATTGTTTACAAGTTCGTGAGTTAGTGCCATCAACCACCATGGGGTTGATCAGTTCCCGGACCGAGACCCCTCCCTTGTTGGATATAGTTCCCCTGTCTTCAAGCAAGCATCATGTCCGCTCCGGATCAACCAGGAGCCGCGCCAAGCAGCCAATGCCCGACCCCGCCGAACTTGACAGGCGGTTCATTAAGGTTTTGGTAAGTACAACAAACTACCATTGTGTAAACACCTATTTACAACACTGCTGTCTGACAGATGTTGCGAGGGACCTTTTGTTTTTATTTTGATAGCGCTTCATTCACTGAAACACTTTGTTTTTTGTCGCTTATTCCCAGACAGTTGACACTTTCAGTATTACGATTCATGGCATGTTTTTTCACAGATATTCCGTGATAAATCATCGAAGCTTGAAGAAATGAATGTAGCAAGAATGGTATTATTAGGACCCATTACACATACAACTGATTCGTGTGGTCATTGAGTCACTGAAATGGCATTGGGAGCTGTTTTGTTGAATTAATTCATGGCTGTCCGTATTTTCCTTGTTGAACTATTAACATAATGTTTTTTTGGAATTATTCAAGTTATATTTCATGTTTTTTTTTTCATTCATTAATTTTTGTTATCTTCAGCATCCTTGTGCAGAATTAATACAAATGTAAAGAAGTTTGGGAATAATATTGCTTTATTGGTAACAATCTTCTTTCTGATCCATTGCAGCATTACTTATACCCACAATAACCAATTGTGCAGTCTTCAATTCCTCCTGTAATATACCTACTACTTTTTAAAGTAATAAAGTGGTATAGCTTCACAAGCAACTTATTGGAATCAGTGTCGGCGTAAGGGGGGGTCGGAGGGGGCGGTCCGCCCCGGGTGCCAAGCATTAAGGGGGTGACAGCGACAACTCACCCGTACAGCCGAAGAACGCGCACACAATCTCCCTCTATACAGACATATCAATTAATAACTACCTACTCTTGTGCCTAGCTACTTACATACTAATATCATATTTTGAAATGCATCGCAACTATATTTTCATTATTTTTCGAATATAATTTCTAATTCTCTAAAAGAAAGAATTCGTGTTGCGTTTGGTCTGGTTTTGTACCGCGCGTAATGTCCATCGTGGCACTCGATGAATCGAGTGAATAATAATAAATCGTACCTACTGTGAACTGCGCGGGCGGAAAGGGTAAAGAGGCGCAATGGGATAGGATGGGGTGGGATGGGATAGTGACAATATTCTTCGTTTTTTTTTCGGGATATGTCTTGCCTTCAACCAAACCCCCGGGGTTCGATCGAACCCAGGTTAAGAACCACTGAACTAGACCATCGTTACAGGGCAATAGATTTTATTCTGGTTACACATAGTGTTTTTCGGCCTAAAACTTTGGTAACATCACCAGAATAAGATCTTCGTCGAATGGTTCCAAATCTGTTAAAAATTTACGATGAATTTTCATCAGAGGATGTTGTGTTGGAGATTTTACGATTGAGGCGCCATTTGGAAGCCGCCAACATTTCTGCCCAAGAAGCGATTCAATTCATTCAATGGACCACATTGGAGCTTCTCAGATTCATTGTAAAATGCGGATATATGCGAGTCTGTTCCAAGATTTTTTTTAACAATTTGTGTTTCGGTGGCTTCATATTATGAAAGAAGCTTTTCAAAGCTAAAATTAATAAAATCTTACGTAAGGTCCACAATGAGCCAAGCGCGACTAACCAATCTTTGATTTTATTAATATTGAAAGAGACAGGGATATATCAATTTTGATAACGTGATTGAATATTTTAGTAAAATAAAGTATCGTAAGCGTGTTTAGTATTTGGTGTTTAATTTTAAGTAGGGGTGCTCAATGCAAAACCGCCCCGGGTGCCAATCTAACCTACGCCGCCACTGATTGGAATTACTTGCTTTTTCCTTGTATATAAATATTTATTGTGTACATAGTAAGGTAGTTGATTTCCACACTCATATTATAATAATAAATATGAGTTGCTTTCTAACCCCTGGGGCATAAATCTCACAATATTTTCATGTTTGGTAGCATTGAAACCAGAACCAACCACATGCATATGTATATGATACTTATATTAATTTAAGTATATTATTTGTTTATTAAGTGTCTTTAAAATGTCTATATCTCCACCACATAGTTCTTTATTGCTGCACTATAAAAAAAAATGATAAAATTTAACATTCCTATAATAATAAATTAATTGTGCAATGTCGTAAATAATAAAATGACAAGCTCGGCATAACAATGTGCATCAATCTCTCAATATCTTGTATTCCATTTGTGCAATATCGCAGCTCAGCGAAGCGTTGCAAAAAAGTCATTGCCAAACTCACGCCTGACTGACCGCACAACTCATTTCTTGTCAAGCCAGCCAAAGTCATGTTTCCCGGAGATTTATGAGACAAGAGATACTGAGTACCTCTAATACTGCTTACAAAGACCTATTTATTATTATTCACAGTATGCACATTTTTTACCATACTTTTTATCTATGTATTCCTATTTCGTGCAAAATTGCTAATGATTGATTTGACATGTTTTTTTATATCTTTCAATATAAGTAAATGCACGTCGTATATTATTGATAACTGAGTATTATTTATGAATAAGAACTGATAACCCGCCTTTTCTTGAAAACCTCAGGTTTTTTTTAGTAGAAAAGGCAAATTAGCGATTCTTATAAAAAAATTGTACACCAAATAGTATACCGGTAAACCACATAATATAAGTAACTAGAATATGATAAGCCAGCAATAAAATAAGTCTAGATTCATCCATGAAATTGTATTAATTTTTCTATCAGTAATCACAAATTGATTTAAAGTGCTTAAGCTTGTGATACAAAAAATACCGATTGATACAATGAATCATTTAAATCTTTTCTTTTTTTTTAATCACCAGAAACTCTGAAATGGAGAGATATGTTAGCAAAGAACTTTTGATATATTCGTGTAACAACAGAACTGTTAGATGCAATATGACGAGATGCCTTATTTTTTGTTACATATCGTAAATTATTCATATTGGGTGAAATCGGGCAGTAATGCTAGTAAGAAATAATTTTAAAATTTACAGCTAAAAATATTCACAAATAATGTATTTAGATTTTCAGTTAATGGGCTTGCAATTCAGAATAACCTCTTTCACTATCTATACTAATTTGTGTGCAATTTAATTGGATGATTAAAAACAAGTTTTGCAAGGTAAATTTTGAAGGCAGAAGTCATAAAATAAGTGATTATACATATTAAGTAAGTTTTCATTCCATCGGCTAATTAAATTTGCAATGCTTAATGCAAATGTTGTTCTGCCCTTCGTAGAAAAAATGTTATTTGTTTTTATTGTTATTGAATTTAACTGACCAATTTAACCTTTACATACCTGAAGGTAAAAATCATGTATCATCCAAAGGGGGGTCAACATTTATCACAGACCGATTGTGTCATTAAGTTAGATCATGTAATGCGAAACTGTAGAACAGGTATTTTGTCAGAATTGGATAGATATTAATATTAACTTAATATCTTACAAAATAGTAATTGGATAATTTTTTTTTAAATGCAGATTGATTACTGAATAGTTTTTCTATTATTACTTACAAATTATAGAATACTAGCTGATGTCATATAGTTATATAGAGTTTTAGAAATCAACATACAAATCAAATCCACACCACCCGCTTGCCAGCCTGCTCGTCCACCATATACAGACATTCTCCTTTATATATTATATATTTCAACCAATTTACACATAACCTTGAAAAATCATATAAGTACCTAAACCTACCTCATGAATCACTCTATCTATTGGTGAAAACTGTATCAAAATCCATTCAGTAGTTTTTGTTTTTATCGCAAACAGACAGACAGACGCGGCGGAGGACTTTAATTAATTTGAAAAACAACTTAGATTTTGCACAAAACTCTTGTTTGGGGGGATGTGTATTACCCCTCTTCAGTGCGAGAGGGTTAGAAAATCAATTCAAAGCACTCATTCCTTGTGCTGATGGCAATAAGGTTGGAATTGTCTTTCCTCCGAAATAACTGAAAAGCGAGGTTTATTGTATTTTATAAAGCTTCTGCCTAAATTAAAGAACTTTTTTTGTTGTATTTTTTTTTTTTTTTTACAGTGAATACCGCACAAGAATCTCAACTGCTCCCGTCTGGAGCCAGTGAGACTATGGCATCCCCAATTGGGGTATGTTGTGAGGCTGAAGGTAGTGGGGAGGGGAAGGAGGTGGGGAAGAGGAAAGTTGGGAAGTACCTGGCTATTCAGATCTGGTCACCAAACACGGCTAAAGTCATTTTCAAGCAACTTTTCAATTCTGAATGGTGGTCTTACACCAGGGCGATACTGATAGTATCTTCCACTCTGGAACGTGCCGCAAATATACTATATATTATTTTAAATGAATTAATTGTGAAATAACACAAATTCATCAAATAAAATTTATTTGCGCACGCCGGGTTCGAACCCGCGACCTCCGAATTGTGAGTCAAGAGTCTTAGCCACTGGACTACGGAGGTCATGTTGTATGTAAGTATAATCAAAATTTGAAGAACTACATTCATAAAATTAAGTACATAGCCTATTATTGTGAAAAATGGACATCATTAAGTTTATCCCCAGTAAGTCTAAGTTGATTTCGTGTTTGTATAAGTTTGTATTTTTTAGGTATCTACACAATTTTTCATCACAAAAGAGAATTTTATCATCAATTCTAAAAAAAGTTTATTGAAATAAAGAATTCCTCCAAAATAATTAATATAATTAATAATAATAATTCACTTAGTTATTACTCTTTCATCATTGCTTACCCCTCAAAAACAAGTGAACATAGTTTTTTTATTTATTATTGCATTTAGATTGTATGGTACTTTCATTATTATCTCGAATTTGGGTCATTTTCGCTTTCATCAATTTCTTACTTCCTCTGTGTAATTGGCTGATTGTTACATGAGCCATCCATTAGTTCAACTCTACTTCTATTATGTAAGGCATGTCAGTGGGTTACATTGCTAAACTATGTGGGTTACAACGAAATTTACAAAAATAAACCTATAAAAAAAACATTTTGCTTAAAGTTTTATGTAACTTTGCTTTCTGCACCACTTTCTTAAGAAAATTATTGAAATAAAATAATTTGTGTACCTGACTGGCGTGGGTTTTTTTTTTTTTTTTAATTTTCTTTATTCATTAAATCAAAAATTGAGGTAACATTAGTGGATTTTTCGACCACCATGCTAGGCTGGTGCCCGTGTTATGGTGGTCGGTTTGTTTTGTTACTTTATAAGATTTGGTTATTTAAACTTACTAAGTGACTTAACCATCACGTCTATACGATAGAGCGCCAAACAACTTGTCTCGTCACACATTCCTTGCTTCATTCACACGTCATCTCATACATACTCTTTCGGTATTCCGACTCTTGACATAACCTGACTGAAGTATATTAAACCCTGGATATTTTAAAAAACTGATATAAGATTATTTGTTTATAATTTATTTCTTTTAAAGCCTACTTATTATAAATTAATTTAGTATGTGTAATTGTGTAGTTATATTTTAATATAACACTAGTTAAATACATACTCCTTACTAACTAATGTGTTTTAAATTTTACACAACTGATAAATAACCATTTATCCTACAATGGTTGTTTATCAGTTTTGTAAAATTAAAAACTTGTTTATTAGTAAGGTTTCTAGTATATTTAAATTAAATATTATTATGTAAATATCAGGAGAAATATAGAGATGGATAGAAAAAGGAGAGGGGAAAAAGAGAAACACGGGAATGTTTAGAAAGAAAATTACAAATTAGTACATCATTTGTGATTTTATACTATTAATTGTCCAAAGTCAGTGGAACTGTGGCATCCCTGATTATTTGGGGTGTGTTGAGATGCTGAAGGAAATGGATAGAGGTAGGAGATGGTAAAGAGGAAGGTTGGGTAGTACCATTTGTCTAACAGTTTATTGATTGTTGAGATAGTTTTAGCTAAGTCAGTTGTTGAACTTCGTCTGATAGTACAATGATGAGTAATAATAATATTATCAATAAATGATTGAATAAACATTAAACAGAGATGAAGCAAGTTCAACATGTTATTCACTATTTCATCATAAATGTATTGGATATTGAAAGATGATCAAACTAAATAACATCCTATCATCAAATTTGGTATCGTCATTATTATTAATTTTTATTTTAGAGATTACAGGAATTTTATTGTAGTAAGTAAGTACATTTAATAATATAATAGCTGATAAAATTTTTAAAAAAATCTGTCTTTCTTTTTCATTATTTTTATGAATATATCGTATTGCTATGCAATTACTTTAGCAACTACTTTATGGTTTCACTGAGGAACGGGTGACACCTGTATTGGTCCTCCCAAAGAAAACATAATAGGTTCCCTTAACCCTTTGGTTCATTGAAGGGTTACATCAAATATATAATCTCTCTCTGGGTTAGCTGAACTCCTAAGCAGATGGATTTCGAAGGCCTGCCTTGCTGAAGTTTGGTAACTTGCCCTTTGAGCTAAAACATGGTCTTTTATCGGTCATCACAGCTGTGACATCTCTTCCAGGGATAACATCTGTAAGCCTGAGCAGCAGCGTGAAAAACTAATCAACAGCTATTCCTCTTCCTCATTAATAAGACACAAAGCGATACGAGAATGAGAAAGTATTAGAGATCGGAAAATTAGTCAATGTACACTCAGAAATCTGCATAATAACTACATGGTTTGTTACATAACAATAAAATGTTTGAAACTTCTTACAACTACACATTTTTTGCTTTAACAAACTCTTGTTTTTAAGAAATATTAAAATAAAGTGCTATTGCGCAATAATTGATATGCCGTAAGAAAACATTGAATGAAAAACATGAACCCATTAAATTACTTTCCTCTGTTGCTCAATAAAGTGAAATACATACCTAGTACAATCAGTGTCCGAATGGGTCAAGAGTTTAATTGATTCAACCCATTTTTACGGGTCTGACAATAAGTCGTGGGTGGCGGAGTTATTTGGTTGATCTTTCACTTCTTGTCGGTGGCCGACCCGGTTCTTTTATTGGGTCTTTGGCGACCAAAGGTGACTCCATTATCAATTCAGCAATCAAAAGAAATGATTTTGGCATTCTGTTATCAATCACGCATGAGTGATCCTACTGCTCTATGTGTAGCTCCTATTGTAATAATGTGAAACACATTTTTATTGTGACAAAAATAACTGAAAGTTCTGTGCTAGGTATATTCTTGAGAGATAAAAAAGCTAAACTTGCAACATTTGAGGAAGGCCTATGTTCGTAGGAGGAAGAATATATCTATACTATATGTATAAAGAAGAATGTTCCGGTATGGGTTTGTTTTTTATACAAATCTATAGTTTTATTCAGAGATTGATTATATTTTACAGACATGATCTTCAAAACAGGAGGAAGGTCACTGTCTACATCAGATTTATAAAAAAAACAACCCACTCCCTTTTCCCACCCCCTTAAAGCAGAATGAAGTTCGGCACTCTTGACTTTCAAAATAAAAGGAAAATTACATTAAAAATGATTAGGTAAATGCTTATCCAACTGCAAGATATTCGTTTAAAAAATAAATATATGTTTGTGTGTTACAAACCACCGAATATACCTTTCAGTTTTTGTTTCATCAGAATTACGTAATTCAATTGCTGTGCTTAGTTTTAGTCAAAATAACTCAGAACAGGATGAGTTCATTTATTTAACCATTTGGCTGTAGAAATTTTCCTTGGATATAACATTATTTGAGTTGAAAATTAAATATTTTTAATCATTGAAGAAAATAATATACAGGTACAAATTAATATAAAAAGTAAAATACCAAACCAAAGATAACAACATATATCATTATAATAACAGTAACCCGAAAAACCTTCTTACACGCGCGGCAGTGTATTGCAAACTGAACCAACTTTATGTTGACAAATGTCGGTGGACGGCGAGAAGCCAGCTTGGGCATATGAACTCGGACTCAACTAAAATTTTGTTTAGTGAGACACATTTTGCGCCCACTTCAGTTGGGAATTTGTCCCAATTAAACGGGATGGTATCCCCGTTTACCGGATTATTAGTTTCCTCATTTGGTTTCCATTCTTTGGGTTTTGGCCCAAATAACCGTCTGTCCCGATAAACCGGTGTACCAACTAAGCAGAATCAACTGTATAATATTTATTTTGAACAGAAGTATTGTGGAGACCGCGCGGGCGGCCTGCATAAATGCCTGAGGCCATGACTACTAACTAATGTGCCAAAAAAAGAAAAAATTATGTCAAACATATAATAAAAATGTCTGCCCACACAATGTTTACTTTCTCCGTTACTGAGTGGGTGCATTTTATTGGATCATTTATTAGACAAATGAAATCTAAACTTATTTTACCTTCTCTATTTATTTATTAGAATACAGTGAAACTCTCTTAACCCTCAACCCGTCGCATGGGGTCTTTAAAAGCCCAGGTTTTACAGGAATGCTAATTTTGTACATTTTAAATGTTCCCACTGATTCCTTACTTTACGTAGCTTCCTAAAAGGGACTATACTTGACGCTAGCGCCGCCAACATTCAGTCTGCGATGTGAGATACAGACTTGTTTTTTCAGCGTGAGGCTCAAAAAAATACAATGAAAAACCAAGTTTATATGTTTTTTCATTGTATTTTGTTGATTTTTTTTTGTAATAATAATATGTCTGTATCAATCCCAAATAGTTAGAAGGTTAATAGAAATTGGTTAGATTTTTTAAAAGTTTTCTATTAAAAAAGTATGATTCAAAATTATAAAAATATGTTCCTTGTTGATTTTTAAGCTTTTACATTGAAAATTAATACTTTTCTAATTTTTAATATTTATTTTTATTTCAATCCAGTCATTATCACCTGACTATAATCAATTAAAATAACACATAAAATGTAAGCTATAACAACAATTTAATTGTATTTATTTTTGGGGTCCTGAAGTGGCCCTTGGAGTCTTTTTTTAACGCCTTTTGGGGTTAAAAAAAAGACACGACGGGCGGAGGGTTAAGAAGTTTTCCAAGGGACCGGAAAAAAAAAAATTCTTAAGTGGGAAAAACTTATATGTGAGATAAATTTGGCCATTTAGTCTTCAAGGGACCGAAAAGCCAAACTTATTAAGTTTGAAAACGGAAACTTAACTTAAACGGAACCAAACTTCTTAACAGGGAACTTCTTAAGAATACCTTTGTCATAAGTTGTCAATTGGAATTTCAATTGGAATGGCAATTTAATCATTGAAGAAATTGCATATGACTTAGCTGTTATTGTGCATACAATATACCATATTACCTCTTTTAAAAAAAAAGAAAGGCATACGTTCCTAGGTAATGAATAACCTGACAATATTTGCATACCTTCTACTACCATCATTATAGTGAAAAAATGTTGCTTGTGCAATGATGGAGAACTTACCTAAAAGAGGAATTAAACCCAGGACACCCGGGTGGGAATACGCATTTATCAAATCAGATACTAACTGATCGTTATTTATTTTTTAAATACGTTTATTTGAATTTCACTTTTGTTATCTTTATTGAATTAATGTATAAATGAAACGGAATTTTGGAAGTGGAAATTAATCCACTTCCTGACATCCGATCGAGCTGACACTCAGCAGAAATACTTGTTAACGATGACAATGCATTCTATCAACTTTTGGTGGCAATCATATACAAACATGCGGACAAGCATTTTTCTGAAATTTGAAGAAAGCATTTCAAATGTGATATAAATGTCGGCCTTACCAACTCCAGATTTGGCCTGGTTTGTTGCGCGGTTGATTCCGATGACTGCGTAGGAAGGTTCAAACCTCAGTCAATTAAAGATTTTTTTTTTAAGTTTTAAAGACATTTGAAAATAGATGTATGTATTAAAGTACTTATAGAAAAAAACTTTGGATTTTACAGATTGATTTTTTAAGATATGTTTATTGTCCAGTACTTTTTTTTAACGAGATTGGGCGCTCACCACTCCACTGTATTGGGTCTGTCAATGGAAATACTTCTTGAATTTTCGTCATGGTGTGTTTTTTATATTGCTTATCAGACTTTTACATTTTTGTTCAACTGTAAATCGAATTTTTATTGTATTACTAATTTGGAGAAAAAAGCTATCACCATAAAAATAAATAAAGCACAAAGACGTTAGGTTTGTATTCCATTTTAGGCATTTCAACTTTCTTGTTTGGCTTTCAGACATTCACTTCTAAAGGTTGGATACAACGTTACTATGTACATGCATGAAGCACTGTCGAGTAGGTTGAACTGATTCTGCATTACCTACCTACTAATTTCTTTCAAATGTAGATTTTTCCTCACAAACATGTTTTACTATTTCTTTGGTGGAATCATTGTTCAGTTTTAAATAAAATAAAATTGTTCACAGTTCAACATTATTTATTCAAAGATGTGAAAGTACAAATATTCAAAAAAAATTAAGAAATTAAAAATTTAATTTATTTGATATTTTTTCATCTGGATGGAAAACTATACTAAATGCATTTAAGCATTTTTTTCTACATACAATTACTTAATAACAGTAATAATTAAATAATTTGTAGAGGGCCGTTTTTTGTGAAAAATCAACTCAAGGGCCCTGGAAAATTATTATTATCCCTTGAATAGGTGTGAATTGAACCCTGAATACTGATTAAATAAATTTACCAAATATTTATTCAAGATGTAACAGCACTTGCCCAAAGAATTTAAACCAGCGGTTTCTGAGCATATTTAGAACAAAAAATGTAGAGATGTCATTTTGCTTCATTTATTATTTTCAATAAAAAAAATCAATCATGAGTCGCACTGATCCCTACCTCCCTCCCTACCTTATACGTCGTGAATGATCCCTACCTTATACGTCGTGACGGGATCAAGTGATAGGCACACTGTTTCATGTGTTACCATAATACTGGAGCGAGACGGAATGGTTTCCGTTATCTGTCGCTATCCACATTTTTTACTCCAAAGCTCAGGAATGGTTGCTTAACACATCCCATTCGAAATTATTTTTAATGAAACTGACCACGGCAACTGAATTCATTTTGGTGCTAACTTGTCCTGATTTATTTTACCCTACTCAAAAAAACCGTATGAAGTCAATGTATACTACTATTTACGTAAAAAAATAAAAAACATGCTTTCGGGAGCCCTAAATTATGGCAGCTCGGAGGGAAGGCCTTCCAACATAGCCGCCTTAAATTATGGCGGCTCGGACGAAATGGGTTAAAATCCTTTGGATACGTCCTGTTACACCCTGTATAGATATATCTTTTTTTTTACCTATCTAATAAAATAAAATCTTTTACAAAATACTCCATCTTATCAGAATAGAAAGAAAATATCCACCTCAACTAGTGTGTCCTTATCAATTTTGAAACAGGATGCTATAGTTTAATGTCTACGTCATTTGGAGCAAACATTCAACCGCCTATTGCTAGTTGTATATTTTATTCCGGGTGTAGTCTTGGTCACGTTTCCTTTCATGTTTTTCCTACTTTTTAATGACAAATGGGGATTCCGTGTGTAATATTGCTGGTCACCATTTAACATAGCTTAAGAATGTACTAGCAAGTAATTACAGAATGTTGTTTATCGATATATTATTAGGTCATCAAAAAAGCCAGGATATTCTTCCAATGATATGTCATTTGTTATTGTTAAAAATGACAAATTATTTACACATTTCTTTCGGTAGCACACTTTCGATACTACAGATTTCTCAAGTTCTAGAAAGGTTAATTAATTAAAGTTAAACGAAACAAGTTATAATCTTCGCATTTATAGATGGCGCTAATTGAAATATTTTAGAAAAAAACACTTTTCACGTGTTATGCTAAAATATTGAGATGACTTGTTTGTTGGCGAATGTACATATGGAATATGAATATACCATATTCATTGTGTACACCCACAAACAAACAATAATTGTTATGAATTATTCATCTTAAATCGACAAACTGATAACTAAGAGTGGATTTGAAGTTGAAAAATTGTTCTAGAACTCAGTGTGAACGGCCAAGCGAGCACACCCTATCTTAGAACGGGTGACTAAAATCAATAGGTATTATCTTTGACAGCAATTTAAAGAGAAATAACGTATTATCGCTACAGCAAACAAACTTAGAAAATCAATATACTTATTTAGACATACTCGCCACTTTCTGAACTTGAATCAACTCTAAACTCCAAACAATTTACTATGCACTATGTCAATCTTTAATCGAGTTCGGTATTATAACCTGGGGAGGAGCGAACACTGCCGCCATTGATCTGATTTTTAAAGCTCAGAAACTAATTATAAAGATTATATTAAAACTACTGATCACAAGCAGTTCGGATGAAATCTTCAGGAGAATCTGTGTCTTTATGTCAAAAACATACTAGCATACCTCTTCGAACACAGAACTACCTTTTAAAATGTCCAAACTGCTCGAGATATACTAGAACCAAAGGGCATAATCTCTTACTTATCCCTTTTGCTAAAACAACTTTTAGCCACAAAGAAATTTTAGATACTTTGCAACAAAACTATAAATATAAATCTGACATCAAGTCCTGGATTACCGGCCAAAACAGATCCATCATCAAAGATATAATCAAAACTAACTTACAAGCATGTATTTTTTCAATGGTGGGTTAATGATTGTCTGTTACTTTAAAAGTAATATTGTGTTATTATTTCGATTTTTATTGTATTTGTTATTATTTTAATTCTAAATTGCTCATGTTTTAAAGTGTCTGCTCTCAACGCAGTTTTTTCTAGTGATACAGGCATAGGACATCACAAATTGTTAGTCTAGAATTAATAAAGATGAATTATAAAAAAAAAACACGCTCAAAACTCTCAGCAATCAATACCTTCTCTGGTCTTAGAATAGATGTGCTGCTAAATATAGCTAATTAAAGTCACTTTAATCGTTAACAATAATAACCTGATTTTAAATCACTTCTGCCATTCAACAAACTGTGTTAATTGCCAATATGCGTGGGGGTGGAAGAAGTCAACTGCGTCAAGGCAGTTTACAGAGTGGTAGATATTCTCAGTATTGCCCTGGTGAAAGACCGCCATTCAGAATCTAATCGTTGGCTGTTTGCCCTGTTTGTTGATCTGAATAGCTAGACACTTCCCAACCTTCCTCACCCCATCTCCTTCCTCTCCCCACTCCATTCAGTCTCACAACACACCTCTTACTGGCACTGGATGATTGGGAGCATTTCAAACTCATTTGCATATTTTTTTAAAGAAAGATAAATATTCCTGGGATACAAATAACCTGCCAATATTTTAAAATCTGCAACTACTTCCACAGTAAGCGAAAAATGATTTTATGAAAGACCGGTCAGTGGTTGGGTGGGCATAGCGCTTGGGTCCCACCCGGGTGTCGCATGTTCGATTCCTCGGCTGGCTAAGTCCTCCATCACAACACAAGCAACATTTTCGGCTTTCTGTGGTGGTAGTCGCAGAAAGCCGAAAATGTTGCTTGTGTTGTGATGGAGGACTTAGCCAGCCGAGGAATCGAAAATGCGATGCCCGGGTGGAACCCAAGCGCTATGCCCACTCAACCACTGACCGGTCATTGACCATTGTTGGGTTATTCGTAACCCGGGAATGTTTGTCTTTCTTTTTAAAAAAAAATTAATGTTGTGATCAGCAGAGGAATTCAACACACGACACCTGGGTGGGACCCAAACGCGATTCCAGCTCGGCCATTGACTGGTCAATTTGCAATATATATACATAGTATTTTTGCGGCACGTTGCAGAGTGGAAGATGTTGCTTGAAATGGATTTAGCCACGTTTGGTGACCAGATTTGAATTGCTAAGTACATCCCCACCTTCCTCTACCCCATCTCTTTTCCCTCCCACTCCCACCAGACTCACAACAAACTCCAACTGACTTCAGACAGCTGAAAAGGTTGTGAGGTGAGAACCGACACTTAAAAAATTCGGGTTTTGGAGCAGAAGGTGGAGCTAGAGCCATGGTAGTGGGTTTTTAGGCGACCACGGAACAGTGGAAAGTTTGAACAAATCAATAAAAAATATACATGTGTATATTTGACAGCCTCTTCCTTTCCCTGTTCTATTCCGTTATATTCCAGAATATTCTGAAGTAACAGACTTAATTTTTTATCGAAAGTTATCATCGAATTCATATCACACTCTCCCCATCCTATTTTTATGTACTGAAACCAAACCACATCCACTTTCATATTATTATTATTATCTTTCTGAAAACAGTATTGCATTCTCTGTAAATATGTTATTGTAATCCGGCAGAGTTACAATCATTATTTATACCTACTAGACAAAGCGTTTTTAATTTGGTTTTCAAAAGAAATTAACTTTTTGACCTGAATAAAGTAACAATTCAAGAATCACAACATTAAAATATTTAAATCTTAATATATAAAACAAAGTCGTTATATTATATTATATTATCATAAAATATATATACCCCATTTATAACTCAAGAACAGCGGGACCGATTTTTTATGATCTTTGATTTGTTGGATTTGTCTCCGCCCCCAATAGCAGAATAGCTATTAAAACATCGGATAAATTCACGAAAAACAAAAATTACGAAGAAAATTCTTTTCCTCATACATTTTGTATGGAATGAATTCTCATGTTTTCAAAGAGCTGCAGCAATATTGTGATAAGTATAATATTGAATAGTGAGTGAATTCCAAAAATTCAAAAACGTCAAATTTCAATGTGCCGATTGTTGTGCTTTTGTTATTAAACATTTAATGCTGCCGCTCTTTCTTACACACTAAATGTTAACAGTTGAAAATGAGACAAACGGTGAACGTATATCTGCACCCCTCCAAAGGTAAAATACAATAATTATAATAAATCTCCCTCACACGTTTAAAGAAAATGAAACGCAATATAAGGTTATTTTTATGCATGAAGATCACCATGTCTCTCTCTCAGGTTGATGTGGGACCTAGCGATCTGTAATGTGGGAAAATGTAAGGTTCTGCTTTTTTGTTCCAAATAATAAAAAAAAACAAGAATGTTTGGGAAGGTTCCATAAATGTGTATTTTACAACAAATCAAGTTAAACAAAATTAATAACCGAAACCCTCATACCTGTGGACCAACGCAAACGGTTCTATTCTCTAAATCTATTACGGAAAACGGCGAACGGAAGGTGACGGCAGGCAATCCTGCGATCGCCAACGGAGGACTCCGGATGAAGGGGGCAAACATCTCGCGAAGAATCTCCAGACGGCCAGGAGTCCGGGCCAGATGGATCCGACGAGCACGTACCGGGATGAGGGCGCTAAAGGCCAAATGCCAGGTTATTTCCTACAAGCGCGAGGGACGCCATCTTGGTGCCAGAGCGTGGTGATTTTAGCGAGGCTGTTTCCTCCGACGGTGGGCCACAAATAAATCGTTAGCGTCACAGTTTTAAAACCGGAGCATATCCCCGTGGTGGTTTTGCGCGGAATTTATCATCTCCAAAACAGATGGTTTGCGATTTATCCGGAATCTCAGCACGATTCCCCGAGCCACATGGCCACACACATCGTACTTCAAATTTAACAAAAACCCAAAAAGGTTACGCATGCGGAGAAATCAAATTCACCATTTCACAAGCGGCACACACATTATTAACCGAAAATCCAGCCCGAAAAAGTTAAATAATAAACTCAAAACATCTTGTTGAGTGACCTCGTCAAAAATTCACCGGTTCCCTGACGGTGAAATTTTAAGAAAGTCCATAGAAAAAGACCCGGTTCAAAAATCAGAGAAAAAAGTCTTGCCAGTCCAATACAGGCTGTTCAAATTACCAGGTTAGTGGTCAGGTAAATAATTATATCACAAATTGATAATTATTTACGTGACAATTCCCCCCTTCTCACGAAAATGTTTGGCCCCAAACATGAAATCCACGATTCCGATGTAAAAAGAAACAAAAAAATAAAGGTACACAACCAACTAACTAACTAGAAGATAGGTCCATCAGGTATCTAGAAATTTTACAAAAAGTATCCATTAACAATCATAAACAATAAATCATATAAATCTAGATAGATTGAAAGAACAATGAGAATAGGATGGTACGAGAATAAGGAGTCCACAACACTTTCAGAACCGATGGAGCTGGGTGCTGGCAGTACTGGCTGAAGCCCAGACCTGTTATTCTCATGTCATCTTAACATCGGGAACATCTTAAAAGTAAAGAACACAAACAGTGAAAAGAAAAAAAATTATGCACAAAGCATCACTTTTCCTTCAGCAGGAAATTTTGCCATTAAAAAAGGCTTCACTTTAGGGTGGTCAACCAGCCCTCACTTTCACTGAATTTAGGCCATTTATCAATAGCGAAAAGTTAACTATTCTATCTACCTAGGTCCAACAGGTCTCATAGGTTAACATAAAAGTTTATTCAACAAAAAAAACAGAACAGACAATAAAACTAGAATGATGATTATCTTTCAGAGATTTTCAACTATTAGTTTTAAAAAGATTTATTACAATGTAGAACCATAAGTATATGAGTAGTACTTGTGTATTATTAATGAATTAGTTAGACCAAGTTTGCGAAACTTGCCTACTAAAAGTGGTTAGATTAGGGTTTACATATTTAGAAATACCTATTCATACAGGTGGTTACAATAGGGTTTACATAATTAGAAATACCTATGTTTCAAAAATAAAATTAGATCAGGTTTTACAATACCAAAGATATACCTGTCTATAAAAGTGGTAACAATGAGTATCAGTAGGAACACAAAGACAAGCAAAACAGAATCTAGAATGTTTAGCTGAATGCATAGGGATTACAATTTAACAAAAAAAAACCTAGCTAATATTAGTGAACCAGTATGATTAAATATATAGAGTCCAAGCCATTTTAATAACTAACACTGTGTGTATAGTTTGCATAAGAAAATAGACAGATCACACCGTAGACGGAGATCCTTCAAAATATTACTTCAAAAGTAAGCAAAAGGCAAAATTTCTTGAACAGACAATATGTATTGGTGATCGATCATATCCATGTGATAATCGACACTATTTAAACTGGAGATCAATCAAAACATTAAATTGAATGACACTAGGTACATAATCGTGTAGAGAAACACTGGTGTTTCAGCAGTGAGACTAATACAAATATTTTACTTATATCTATAAGCTATACAAAAATATGCTCTCCTGTGCTAGAGGTAGAGTATTATATATTCCATGCTGGAATTACTTAATAGGAAAGTACGCCGAAGCAGTACTACCTTTGTTAGAAAGACATAACAATGTTCTTAATAAACTATGACTTAATATTATTCACTTTAAGGAAAGCTAAACCAAACTTAAATGTAGCAAATACCAGCTAAATATACACATTTTGTATACCAGAAAGTTGCTCAAATCTCTGCTATACAAAGAATTTACACTTAAGAATACATTTTGTTCTCTAGCTCCTTGAAGGATCTTTGGTTATAAGGCATGTCGGAGGGACGACAAAATGGAAAGAAAGCTGCACTGAACTAGAGAAAAAATGGATTTAGATATTAAAAGTAGGGAACATTACAAAATATCCGTTTACTGACGGAGTAGAGATGCGATACCAATGTGTGTGTGTGTGTGCATTGCAGTGATAATACTGACAGAATAATATATAGACAGGGTGTCTACTAAAAAGAGAAATATGCATATCCAATCAAATTATATATATATATATCACTCGAAAAAGAATAAGTCACATGAAGGAGAGAAGAAAAAAAAAATAATGACTTAAGGTTTGGGCGCCACTGATCATTAGGATCAGAGAAACATTTCTTGTGAAGATGTTCCTATTCTAGTCCAACGAGGATAAATAATGTAAGTCTATCATCAGTACACTAGAATGTTGCGTTTATTCCGAGCACAAGTTCTGAAGGTACCAAACTCCAGAACACGTGGCCGGAACAAACACATAAAGAAGGGAACGAAATAACATGGAAGGTTGGTAGTCCTCCATACTACTTCAGTAGCTTCCTATTATAAACTAAACTTAATCTAAACGAATTATATCTTTAACATGAAAATTACCAACTATTTTGCCTTGCATGTCTGCAAGAGTATAAACTAAATTAGATAACTTATTTTTTATAATGTTTCGCACAAACCTCGGGGCTAATTTGTGTGAAAAGAAATTGGGTCCACTCGATTGGACAAAGTTCTTTCTCCAAACCACGTCTCCAATTTCATAATTTACCGACTTCCTGCGTAAATTGTAATGTTGAGCATTCTTTCTATATGCCTGTAACAAGGCATCTGTGACTTTATTATAAATAGGAACCAAGTCCTCTAATTTTCCCGCAAAACTTACTCTCGATGCTTGTAAGCTAGAATCAGCAACATCAGGGGATATATGATTTTTATGAAAGTTACCATCGATTATCTGTTCACGACCGTGCATAAGAAAGAAAGGAGTATAACCCGTCGCGAAGTTAACTGTATTGTTAAGCGCTGACTGTATTTGTGGCAGAAACCTAGACCAATTACGTTGGTCGGACTCGGTCAAAATAGACAGTGCAGTACCTATTGTTTGGTTATACCGCTCAACGACATTATTTTGTGGTGTATTTTTTTTTTTTTTTTATTATTTATTTAATACAAGAAAATACATTTTTAAAATACAAGTTTTATGCAGTCCCACAAAGCTGTCACACATGACGGCTTGTCTGTAGGTTCTACAAAATAATATATATATATATATATATATATGTTTAATTTTTAATACATGTATAACACAATATTATACAATAAACAATATCACAAAATAATATATCTCATTGTACCTACCTATATACAAATTATTTAGGCAGGTACGTTGAGATGTTCAGGGATACATCAATAATTATAATGTTCAGAGATACATTGATTCGTCGCTTATTAGCCAAAGCTTAGTGTTTTTGGGGCAGGGTCTCTCATTATTCTGAGGTTTAAAAAAATTATTGAGTTTATTGAAAATCTCTGGTATTAAGTATTTAAGCGTTCGGCTTCCATACTTATTTGTTACTCTTGGAGTAATGAGGCCCTTATTTTCAGTAAACCTTGTTGTGTGATTATGCACCGGTTGCTTTTTGTATTTGCTATCTCCCTCATTATCCATTATAATAATGTACCAAAGAAGACCCTTTATTGGAAGTAGACTCTCAGAACCATACAGTAGTTTTAGATTACTTCTTTGTCTGTAAATATTCGGTGGTACAATTTTTTTTATTATGGCAATTTGTAAATTTTGTATATATTTAATATAAATATTGCTTGTGTGCCCCCAAGTTCGTATGCCATATCTAAGGATGGATTCGACCATAGAAAAATAAATAATTTTAAGAGTACAATGGGGCAAAATAAATTTCAATTTATAAAAATTACATGCAAAAGATCGGAGCTGGTTACAAATTTTAGCCACTTGTTTATCCCATTTAAATGTATTATCTACTATTAGTCCCAGATAAGTATATTCGTTAGTAAAGTCAATTGTTTCACAGAAGCAAATATTTTCAATTTTTTTATGAATACATTCAGAATTATGAGCAATTATTTTGGGTATATTCCATATTCCCAGGCTTGGTGATCTTATATACATACATTTGGTTTTTTTAACATTTATAATTAATCCAACGTCATGAGCCCATTTAAGTAGCTCGTTAAAGTCACTTTGCAATTGTTGAATAGCTATGATAGGATTTTCATTGGATAGTACAAGTGCAGTATCGTCAGCAAAAATGAATCTAAAGGCTTTTTTAAAGAGTTTTGACATAGCAATAACATATATAATGTACAATTTTGGACCTAAAATTGATCCTTGTGGTACTCCTGATTTAACATATCTTGCTTTACTCATTACATTTAAAATCTTCACATTCATTTTTCTATTTGTTAAGTAGTTTTTAAAAAATGAGAGGAGTTTACCGCGGATTCCAATGTTTTCAAGTACCTTAATTAATTGTATATGGCTGAGAGTATCAAAAGCTTTTGAGTAGTCAATAAAAAGCACCAGTACATGTTTTTTTAAATTAAGCTGTGAATTTATAAAATCAGAAAATTTTTCCAGCAATTTATCACAACTTTTTTTTTTCTGGAACCCGTACTGGCATTCATCTATTATACTCATTTTATTTAAATATTTATCTAAATTTATCGAAATATATTTTTCTAAAATTTTTTCTAGTGCCGGTAGAATGGAAATTGGCCTGTAATTGTTAATTTCGGAGTGATCTCCATTTTTGTAAATAGGCCTTACAGTGCTATATTTTAGTTCATCAGGAATGAGGCTCGTATCAATTATTCTGTTGATAAAGTGGGTAATTACAGGGCTAAGTAATTTGACATGTTTTTTTAAATCAAACATTCGAATTAGATCTATGCCCGGTGACTTGGAATTTTTCATACCTCCGATAATGTGTTCAATTTGCTTAACATTAGCTCTAGGTAAGTACATTGAATGCGGTAGGGATTCTTGCAAGTGTTCAGACGCTCTGAAATCACATTCATGCAATAACTTATTAACTCCTTCGTCAAAAAAGTTAGCAAAATTTTCTGCCACTGCATCAGTAGATTGAGACTTTAGGAAATATTTAGATATGACTTCATCGCAACCAGATTTATTTTTCCTACCCAAAATTGTATTTATTTCATTCCATGTTTTTTTAATGTCCTTGAAACAGTGATTAAATTTGTTATTATAGTATATCTTTTTTGTGTTTAATATTTGTTTATTAAGTTTATTCCTATATTTTTTGAATGCGATTTCATATTTTTTATTATTAGGCGTGTTTTTCCACTTTTTCCACATGGCATCTCGCATTAGAATACTTTCAACGAGGCTGTCATTCATCCAAGTTTTTTGGTTATTTCGATATTTTATTGTGTTTAATTTGGTAATGGTACTTTTTTCATAAATATTTTTAAAAATCGATTTTAATTCTGCATATATAATGTTTGGTTCAGACAATTTTAACATTGTATTCCAATCGGTGATTTCGATCAATAAATCAATCCTTTTGTCCGATAGTGCAGTGTAATACTCTTGGTGCGATTTGTCGACGGTACATTTATCATAATAACAGAAGTTAATAGTAGCTGCAGTTAGGTAGTGGTCCGCTATTATTGAATCGCATACGCATGAACTGATATGCATTATAGAAAGGAGCCGGTACATTATAATCAGACAGTAATTTTTTAAACTCATTGGACACAAATTGTTTGCCATTATCGCAAACAAACGTTTGTGGAACCCCATGGATGAGAAAAATGGACTGCTCTACGTTTTTAACGATTCTTTTTGTGGTAGCATTCCTAAGTGGAAAAATCCATGTGTATTTCGAGAAAACATCAACGACAGACAAAATATACGTAAATCCGGAATAGCTTCGCGGTAGTGGACCGACAAGATCAATTGATAACATCTGCATTGGTCTTGTTACTATTTTTGGATTGACAGAAATCCCCGCCGGCGCAGCAGTATTTATTTTATGGGCTTTACACGTTTTGCACCTATTTACGAAGTTTTTCACATCCTTATACATTCCAGGCCAATAATAGTGTAAGTGAACCTTCTTGTACGTTCTGAATATTCCTGGATGACATGATAGATCTGATTCGTGTTCCTTAGATAAAATAGCGTTACGGTCCTCAAAAGGAACAACCAGCTTCCAAGCTGTATCCTCTTGTAGAGCGAAACGGGACTTTGAGTGACGAAATAAACAATTATCCTTAATTTGAAAATTATTAAAACGTTGTGGATTATTTTTACAATTAGTAAATAAGTTAATGTACCAATTATCCGTGCTTGTAGGAAGGTTGTCAATGGCTCCAATAGTTAAATCGTCTTTACGCGAAAGAGCGTCGGGTACAGTGTTAAATTTACCCTTCCTGTGGACTACATCAAAAGAAAATTGAGAAAGACGGGTAGACCAACGTGCAAGTCTGCCTGTCGGATTTGATAAAGACACTAGCCATTGCAAACTGGAGTGGTCCGTTACTACTGTGAAGTGAACTCCCTCTATGTAGGGCCTGAAGTGATTCACCGAATCTAACACCGCTAAGAGTTCGCGCTCCGTCACGCCGTAGTTTCGCTCGTGAACATTCAGACACCTAGAAAAAAAAGAAACCGGGTGTTCTTCTCCTTCAAAGACCTGTGTGAGCACGCCGCCTATCCCAACGTTGCTCGCGTCACAGTGTATGGTAAATGGAAGTGAAAAATCAGGACAATTGATAACCGGCGCGGAAGTTAGTGCCTTTTTTAATTTTTTAAAAGAGTCTTCAGCCTCTGAAGACCAAGAAAAATTACTCACCCCCTTTCTTGAGCCAGTGAGTCTTGTTAAAGGGGCCGCTATTGTGGAAAAATTCTTGATGAAACGTCTATAATATCCACAAAGTCCAATAAAAGCTTTTAACTGTTTTGAATTCTTAGGAGTGGGGTAAGTTCGAATAGACTCTAGCTTGACTGGATCTGTGCGGAGACCCTTTGCATCAACAATATAACCCAGATACTTCAACTCGTCCTTACAAAACTCACATTTTTTTTAGATTAATTGTTAAACCTGCTTCTTTAATACGTGTGAAAACTTTATTTAACAATTCTAAATGTGACTCAAAATCTTCTGAAATAATAATTAAATCATCCAGGTAGCAAAAAACGTTTACATCAAACTCTGGACCAAAAAGAGCATCAACAAGACGCTGTAATTCACTAGGTGCATTTTTCAGACCAAATGGCATCCTAACGAATTCAAAAAGTCCATGACCTGGTACAACAAAAGCCGTTTTAGAACAAGAGTCCTTATGTAAAGGTATCTGCCAAAAACTTTTCGATAAATCAATAGAGGTTATAAAGCGTGCACCACGTAGGTTGTCTAAAATACTCGAAATAAATGGCAGCGGGTACGAATCCCTTGTCGTGACGCTGTTAAGTTTTCTGGAGTCCAAGCAGAACCTCGCAGAACCATCCTTCTTAGGCACGATCAAAACCGGATTCGACCAAGCTGAACGCGAACGGCGAACGGCGAACAACACCTAAATCTAACATTTCCTTAAGTTGAGATTCAAGTTGTTGCTGACGTGTTTGAGACAAAGGGTAATAGCGTTGCTTAATGGGATCTCCCGTTGTATTGATTTTGTGCTGCACTAAATGAGTACGACCCAGTCCACATTTTTCAAACGAAATTGACTTAAATTTTTCTATAACATTATTTAGCCTACGATTGTCTTGAGGGGACAGTAGGGAAGCTGACGTGATCTTGCGAATTTCACCTATAGTATTCTCAACATCACGACCACTGTTGGCTCTTGAAAACAATTGAGGAGCAATGTCAAACTGTTTCCAAAAGTCGACTCCCAAAACAATCACTGGAGAAAGAGACGGAATAACAAAAAAATTAACATATTTCTTAATATTATTATAAGTAACCAGTACTTGCATAGTACCAATTACATCTTGATGTTTACCATCCGCAGTGGTAACGTAAGAATCCAGCTTATCTAACTTAAAACCTAAACTTAAGAAAAACCTATACAGTGAACCTCCAAAACAACTCACACTAGCTCCGCTATCTAAAAGAGCTGAAAAAACTAAATTGTTAATTGCAATATTAACATGAGGTCTAATATCTTGACCGCTGGTCATCATCGGCATGAATGCGTCCATGTCATGGTCGATGGGACTGGTACTAGAGTTTGAAACTATCGGTGGTCTCCTAGCATCCTCGCTA
Organism: Limnephilus lunatus; assembly: GCA_917563855.2. Lineage (NCBI taxonomy): Eukaryota > Metazoa > Arthropoda > Insecta > Trichoptera > Limnephilidae > Limnephilus > Limnephilus lunatus. The sequence goes on from OU830599.1 coordinate 7,683,755, forward strand.
GCAGAATGAGGGGGACCCCCGTCTAGTTTTTTGAATTATGTCTTTCAGAATTTGCTTGTCGCTTGGTATGATTCTTCTGAGAATCAAACTTCCATTTCCTACAAAAAGGCTTGGAATGACCTTTTATATTACAATAAGCGCAAAGTAATTTATTTCTATAAAATTGTGCAGAAGATGAAGCAGAAGAAGAAGAAGGTGCAGCATTACTATTCGACGGAACACATGACGGTTTATTCTTGTCTTTGCCCGAATTTGCTTCATCGTCGGAAATAGCTAAACTTTTTTCAAATCGCTTGCAAACACTAATTAAGGAATTTAAATTTTTATCCTCAAAATAAGCAATAACAAGAGCATATTTCGGCAATAGACTATTGCACACTAAGTCCACAATTTGTTCTTCCGGAAGTTGAACGTTTAATCTTAAATTAGCTAATTGCACGTCTTCAACATAATCAACTACGCTTTGATTATGCTTCTGTTTCATAGAGAAGAGAGCTTTTAAAGCTTCGGTTTGGTTAGCGATTGGATCAAATCTAGTTAAAATTAGTTTTTTCAGTTCTAGCCAAGTTAAATTATCTTTATAAACAGTACGATACCATAGCAATGCTCTTCCCTCCAAAAGGTCAGCAAATGAAGTGACAACAAACGACAACTCAATATGACGACACCTAGATAACTCCTCCACACGTTGTATAAAGTCACGGATGTCTGAAGATCCGTTAAACTTAACACCCCAGCTATGTACGGAAGGATTTGTAATTGTATTCTGATAATAATTATTAGTTATGTTGGTAATTGTATTAGAACTTTCATCACCGCTTGCTTCTTGTTGAGAAGAAGCACCACCAGATTGTTTTAGGTTCCTGTTATAGATTCGCGCTTGCTCTCTCATGGCGGACAAAGTGGGTTCTGGAGTAATATTAACGTCAGAAAGCATCTGAATCATCTCCTCTTTTGAGGCCCCGTTAATGTTAGACAACGTCATTTTGTCAAATGGTACCTATTTATTTATTAAACGAAGAAAATATTCCAAATAATTCCATATAAAATAGTTAATGTTTATGAAAAAACCGAATAACACTATATTAAGTCTGGTGAACTGTTTATAAAGTTGTTATAATAACATTATCGAAGTATAGTAACTGTTTGACATCTGACATATGTCAACAAAAATCACTATCAGCTGATCTGTAATAACAGCTGACATAACCATAGATAAACTTGCCAGTATACAAAATTATCCCAAATATTTTACCCGAAAAAAAAGAACGGAGCTGTTGTTTACGTTACACAAAATTTGAGAGCGAACGAAGCTCAACCGGAAACCAATACATCATATGGCAACACAATATATTGATACAATAATATGCACAAAATTTCATACTACCGCGAAATATTTCATATCATCTATTATGACGCTTCTACACACACACACTGATATCATTATAACAACATGAAGATATTAATGAATAATACATATCCAACCTTGAAAATTCGGAAAAAAGAAGCAGAAACTTAAAAACATAACAGACCGCTAGAATATACGGGCACCGAAATCAACATATTCATCTTAAAACGTTGGGAGCCAAATATAAGGTTATTTTTATGCATGAAGATCACCATGTCTCTCTCTCAGGTTGATGTGGGACCTAGCGATCTGTAATGTGGGAAAATGTAAGGTTCTGCTTTTTTGTTCCAAATAATAAAAAAAAACAAGAATGTTTGGGAAGGTTCCATAAATGTGTATTTTACAACAAATCAAGTTAAACAAAATTAATAACCGAAACCCTCATACCTGTGGACCAACGCAAACGGTTCTATTCTCTAAATCTATTACGGAAAACGGCGAACGGAAGGTGACGGCAGGCAATCCTGCGATCGCCAACGGAGGACTCCGGATGAAGGGGGCAAACATCTCGCGAAGAATCTCCAGACGGCCAGGAGTCCGGGCCAGATGGATCCGACGAGCACGTACCGGGATGAGGGCGCTAAAGGCCAAATGCCAGGTTATTTCCTACAAGCGCGAGGGACGCCATCTTGGTGCCAGAGCGTGGTGATTTTAGCGAGGCTGTTTCCTCCGACGGTGGGCCACAAATAAATCGTTAGCGTCACAGTTTTAAAACCGGAGCATATCCCCGTGGTGGTTTTGCGCGGAATTTATCATCTCCAAAACAGATGGTTTGCGATTTATCCGGAATCTCAGCACGATTCCCCGAGCCACATGGCCACACACATCGTACTTCAAATTTAACAAAAACCCAAAAAGGTTACGCATGCGGAGAAATCAAATTCACCATTTCACAAGCGGCACACACATTATTAACCGAAAATCCAGCCCGAAAAAGTTAAATAATAAACTCAAAACATCTTGTTGAGTGACCTCGTCAAAAATTCACCGGTTCCCTGACGGTGAAATTTTAAGAAAGTCCATAGAAAAAGACCCGGTTCAAAAATCAGAGAAAAAAGTCTTGCCAGTCCAATACAGGCTGTTCAAATTACCAGGTTAGTGGTCAGGTAAATAATTATATCACAAATTGATAATTATTTACGTGACAGCAATTTCCGTAAGTATGTTGAAAAGTAATAAAATCACAAAAAATACAAATCCATACACAACGCCATCTCTGATACTGACAAAAACAAAACACTGACAGTTGCGTATCGATAATTGTTTCATTGTGTAATTTTTAACTTATTAAAAAAACAGAATTTAATTCAGCTATTAAGTGAACACAACAGTTATTGATTCTGAGGCGGTACGAAGTCCGCTGGGTCAGCTAGTCTCAAATAAAAAGCTGAATATAAAACATAATGAGATCAGAAATAGAAAACATTCTAACATCAAATACATACTGAAACATAATTCACAAAACCGCATTCAAAAACACTACATAATATATTTTTAATTCTTTTAGTAACTTTGTATCAAATCCAAATGCATGGAATAATACACTTTCAAATTTTATCAATAAAGGTGTAAATTTTAATTATTTTGTGGTTAACATTTCGATTTGAATATAAAGCGTGGTGTTTCTCTTTCTAACACCGTTTAGATCATATTTCTCACTATGAAAGTAAGGGAGACACGGAGACTCACTAACTGTAACGAAAAAAGAAAGATAATAAAACTTTTATGTATTATAATCCAGTCGTTTCTCCAGAGGGGTAGGCAGAGAGGATAGACCACAACACAACTCTGTCTTGGCACTCGCTCCTTATTTCACTCATATTTATGTAATATATATGGGTATGGGTACCGCCGTCCCGGGAACCATTTATTGAATAATCAACACCTCTGCCATACGTCACCCCAAGTGGTTCGCTATGTTTTGGTGATTTAGCAGGGGTGCCTGGGTTCACATATCTGGGTCTTGGTGACGCGTCTGCCCACCAATGGCATGGCAGGTCAAATCGGGAGGGACTGGTTGAGAGAGACGTTTTCACCTCTCCACCAGGGGTCTCTCGGAACATCGGCCGGGATGGATTTATATGTCTGTCACTCCTGAACAAACTGACCTCCCAGATTCCTACCCACCCCTCACACCTTTTTCCTTCCTAGAACGTCCTCTCCTTCCTTTCCAAAAAATATTATCCAAAGATATTTTCCTCCGGGCCATCTGTATGGAACTAATGTAAAAAAAAAATATATCTTTTCTCTTCTATTATTTCTGACTCTTGACATGACTACTCAAGTATTTGTTTAACTTTGAATGAAATTTCCTGGCTGCAGAGAACCGTACTTTGAGGGGCTGCAATAATAACTCCAGTTTCAGGATATGCAGTGTTTTGCCTTCTTACAATAAATAAAGAGACTTCTGCACTCTTAATCGTATTATGAGTAATTTTGTATAATTTTATCTAGCATTCTTTTTACTATTACCATATCTCAACTTATCCTGAATTTTATCTTCTTTATGCTTGACAATTGTCATTTACCTTGATGCGAAACATCACCATAATAACTGAATGGTATTTCTCTAATTCTAGGCGTCTATGGACCTGCCTCCCGACAAGGCGAAACTGCTGCGTTCCTACGACAATGAGAAGAAGTGGGAGATCATCTGCGACCAGGACATGGTGCAGGCCAAGGACTCTCCGGCTCACTACCTGAACAAGCTCAAAACCTATCTGGACCCCAAGGCTTCCAGGAGTCACCGAGTAAGTTACCCCAGTGTCAAGATCGCTGATGTGTAAATAGAAACTTGTGGTAGGATTTTAAGTTTCCACAGTCAATAGTATTTTAGTATTTAATAATCGATTTTACATTTTAAAACCTTAAAACCTTTAAACTTAGAAAAAAATGTTATTACGCGCTAACGGCAGCATTTTGTGGTTTCTAAAGGTACCGGTTAACAGCTCTAGTGTTAAAAAATATCTAATTTTCTTTGACTTGTAGTTTAGCATTGAAAAAGCTAATGTGGGCTACACAATGACATTAATACTGGACGCGGGGTAGAAATCTCAAAGTGGGAAGCCAAACACAAGACGATTGTAGCTGTCTCTATTTCTAGTACTTTAGTACTAAACTACTACGCGTCGAGTGAGGTTGTGTCTTACCAGTAAGTAAATTGCATTGCAAAGTGTCAAAATGCCCTCCTGTGTGATGAGAAAATGCTTCAATTACGCGGCAAATAGTCGTAAAGTCAAAGGAATAACACTTCATTTGTCAGTACACGCAAATTACTTATTATTATCAATTATTATAATTATTACAATTAATTTTATAATAATAGGTCATTGTATTCTTTCAGTTCAAGTCACAAAGCTCATAATAAATCAATATAGTTGTACATATACATATTGTGATTATTAAAATAGCGATGCTACAGAAGAAACTATTTCTTCTCATGGCCATGATAATATTCAAATTTGTGCACTCTGGAAACTTGTATAATTTACATAAATTTAAATAAGGTTTATTTCTGTCATAATTTTGTTTATTTCATTATTAATTGTTCTCATATTTTTTTATAATATGTATGTTTAAAAAATCTAGGCCTTCCTTCGTTACAATGAATAATGACTGTAATAAGTACATACATTTGAAAGTGACCCTGTTTTATAAAATTCTTTTAACATTCTCTGCCAGAACTAGTGATGGGTAAATTCCGGGGAATTTATTTTTGTGGAATATTGCGGGAATTTTCATCTAAATTTAAATGGTGAAATACTCCGTCTCCTACAATAAAATTTAATGTTATTTAAAATGTGTCATATAAATTAGAGCATGCTAAGGACAGAACTTTTGTATTTTTTTGAAAATACCGAATAGTACGTAGATGTAAGCCTTCAAATGTTGATATTTACGGCCGGCTGATAAGGGTGTGATGTCACTGTACATATAATGACTGACATGGCAGTACTGCAGCACTGCCATTCGAACTATGAATCTTATTGAATTGTGTCTCGTGTGACTCACGAGACACAATCGTGTATGCTTTATGTCATTTTTGGAGATACCGAAAAAAAAATGTTACTGTCGTTATTAACTCATAAAAAAAGATAACCTTATTCAGAATAACTCTCTTAACAAAAAATATATTCCCTACTTTCGGGAATTTATATTAGTTCGGGGAATATTCCCGGGAGCAAGCACATCACTAGCCAGAACAGAAGTTTATTATTAATTATTTAATATTCTTTATTTTCAAGCGTTTAATATTATATATTCATAAAAATTATTTGTCCTACATAACTATTTTCTCCAATTTCTTTGCTTTCGCCAATATGAAGATGCTCCTGGCTCTATGGCAGGTAACTTAATATTTACATATTTTTGTGTGAAGTATTTGTAGAACTTTGCCATTCAATGATTAATTTAATTGGAAGATAAATCATAAATTGTATTGTTTTATTTTTATAATGTATTTAACATTATGACTTAACATTACAAAGAAAAACTTTATCACATACTAATAATAATGAATGTTGACACTTTTTATTTCATTTCCGTTGTCTAATTCCTATCATTATAAAATTCTTGAACCGTGTGAATATATAACAGTGATTAATATTAAATTGTATACATTTAATGTATACTTAGCATAAAAATAATGCTGGTTTGCAGCGATAATGTAGAAAATGTCTGTTATGTACTAATTCATTGTTGTCTTGTCAGTAAAAAATTTGATATTTCCATTTTTTTTGTTCATTAGTCTCTCTTTTTATGGTTACTGAATTATATTTCTGTAACAAGATACCTAGTCAATTTTATAAATCTTTTTAAATATTTAAAACCTTACTATTGAAATAGGAATAAATTAAAATTTATCTTACTACAAGTCAACTTTTTACTCATGGCACATTATCTATGTATTGCGCTCCGATATACGCCACTGTGCATATTATAGCTTCCCATGCCAGAAAGAGCGCCGTGTGAATGTAGCATTATCTAACCAAAGTATCGCCAGCGACTACAATGCCATGACCAAGAAAATTGACGTGTTAGAAGTAGGTACTATTTTTTTTTTTTTTTTTATTCAAAAGTAACCATAGACAAATATAAATACAATTAAACACATAGACATTTTACCCCTTTTGATTTTAAGTAGAACATCCCACCCCTTATTGGCTAAATCTCTCTTCTCTTTGATGTTTGTTTGTTTTTCTCCGCTTCCGCTTTTCATATCATCACATTTTGTGCCGTTTTAGAAAAGAAAAATGGTCGGGGAATCCACGTCCACGCAAGTTTTAAGAGATTTGGAAATATCTCTTCGCACAAACCATATTGAGTGAGTAATCAACCAACCTTGTGCATGCACCTCATTTTAATATCCGTATTTCGCTTGCTTTATGTCCTGTTGCTTATTTCAATGTGTGATTTTTTTTCTATAAAATAACAATTTTGTTATTGTCCTTGATCGTATTTTATCATAATGTAGGTTACATAGTATTTAATATGAAATTACATTTAAGTATATAAATTTATCCACTGGAGTGATTATGGTAAAAAAATAGACCACTTTTATTTTTCTGTGACTGATCTCTCTCTCTGGTTTCAATCCTGGGATTGGTTTGCAGCAATTTCCTCTACTCTTCTCTTCCATTCTTCCCTGTCTTGTGCGGCTCTTTTGAAGCCTGATTGATAGCGGTCCAAAATTGGATCACATTTTCCTACCATTCATAAAACATTTATTGTAATGATTTAAAACATTTCCATGGCCAGCCATTTATTTTAAAACAAAGCTATTGAAATGCTTTATCTATTATTACCATAGATGTCGCAAATCCGAACTCCATAGACTATTTTAGAACGATGTTAAAAATATTTTTTTTAATATTTTTTCCCGCTGAATTTTGGATCATCTGTCTACCGATAAAATTAAGTCCTTTTTCCATAAATATGCACCTTTCATTACCACAGACAACATACAGAAATCGAAAATATTCTATTTTGACTCGAATAAGTACCCCTCACGGCAGTTTCAAAGTAACAAACACGCAGGATTCGCACGGTAATAAACTTTACGATTTTTTTTATAAATCCTACAAATGTGAGATAAACGGTAAAATACAGGTTAATTTATTGGCTATATAGCACTATAATAAGTTTTCATGCCGCCATGTTAAAATTCGAAGGCATGATTTTTTTATCGTTGGTGAAAAATTTTAAAATGATCTGGGAAATCTCGAGCAATCCAGGCAAATTTATTTATTTCGCATGGTCGCTCCAGTGGTTATAGATAAAATGGCTACACAAAATCATGATTATAATTAAAATTCATGCTTACATAAAATAAAGTGCACTGTCAAAAATTAATTGAAAGTTATGCCAATATAAAGTTACAAATCTAATGCTTCTTTTGCTTTTTGTGGAAGTTACCCCTGAGAAATCTTATCTAAAACATTACCACTTTAGATGATATTTCACCAACCCTGAGTAAACATAAACAGTTGTTTAACTACTCTTCTAGTAACTTTAATCATACGATTAACAAGGCTCTAAAAACAGACATTTACTTGATTGTGTTACTCAGCGGTAGTGAAACAAATAATATAAGTTACTCGACGAGAAGCACTAATCGACAGTTTACTCAGACGTAAAATGTTGACTGATAATTATATTTAACCTTTGAAGATGGGTGCGGGAGTTTCTGGATGAGAGCAACCAGGGACTGGACGTGCTGATCGACTACCTGAGCTTTCGGCTGAGCATGATGAGGCACGAGCAGAGGATCGAGGAGTCCAGAACAGCGTCCAACGACGGGATCTCGCAAAGTAACCACATACTATATCCTTTTTCCATTTTCACACAGACAATCCCTGATTCATCTGTTTATACCAAAAATGTAAGAAGCCTACGGTTTACACTGTGCATTAACTCCTAGAGGCCAGAGCCCTGCATTTGCAGTTTTAAAGAATCATGCCCATGCATGGTACAAAGCACTGCAATTTCCATGTCGACCTTATAAATTAATTTTGCCTTCTGATATTACCTCCACTGGGTTAGTTATAGACGAAAAAAAAGAAGTCATTTGTTAAAAATGGTATTGTCTACAAATTGCAGGTTATTTGAAGTTCGTTAAATGTTTAATTAATATCTATTAGATTTGTTGGATTTGTTATTTTACGGTGTCAGTGTAAGCGTCTTTCGTAAGCCGTTGATACCATACGTCAGTGTTTAGTGTTTGTTCGCTCAATTTGGTGTTCGTTCGCTCAACACAGGGGAAATGCAAGGTACACATTTGAGGTTATATTCTTATTAGATTTTTAAATTTATAACTAAATTTCTATTGGTTGTTAGAGGTTATTATTTATTTATTTATTTATTTATTTATTCAACGCCCAGAGGGCTTTTACAGTAATACAGATATAACAGATGATTTTTCAACAGATAGAGAAATGATAAGAATAAAATTAGATAAAAATGCACACAAGTCACAAAAATACAAAAATACAGCGATTTGATAAGTTTACAAAAATACATATATGTTTAGGAATAGTTTTGGAACAAGTTTTTTACAAGATCCACAAAATTCGCCAAGTTGATGTTGAATATGTCAACATCACTTAAATACTGATTTCCCATAGGTTATAAAAGTACTTTGGATTACAATGAATAGAATAATAATTTTTAAAAAACTTTCAGGCTCGCAGAATCTAAAACGTAGAATTAAAGAGCAGAATGACATAAAAAAACTCGTTTCCATTGGGAATTTTTTTATTCCAATTTCTCCAGCACCGATAAAAAAATAAAGTCCCCCGCAATGACTTTACAATGGTCCCGAGCACATCTAAACAGATATCTTTCGCACAAATTCCTACGGTCGAATTATTAGAAGATAAAAATAACGTTACTGATAGCAGTTTAAATTTAATTCTGTTTTCAGAGCTTGAATTGAAAGATCCCGGATGCTGGCCAAAGTTATCTCAAAATTCCATTAGTTTATTAGTTCAGGAAGGTCCTATACAATTGAAAGATTTTTAATCAAAATAAAAATGTAGGGGGGGGGCGCCATCGATACCTACTGCATAGGGCGCCAGATTTCGTAGATCCGGCCCTGCAGGTTGGGGTCAATATTGAATATTCCACACTGTCTAAAACTTGTGATAGACATAGTGTCGGACGTAATTCCAGTTATTGACAAAAGTAAGCTTCATAGAGAATGAAAAAAATGAGTTTTCCAAATATCCGCCGCCATCCATATAATCCATCTGCGACTATCCCCGTACGCGGATGTCTCATATGTGATGCGTGAAGTTTTTTTATTTATCCTCTACGCTAGGAGTTCACCTGTGTTGTAGAGGACATTTTTCAATTGTAAATATTAAAACAAACACTGGGCTTGTTTCACTAAAACACACACATTGTCAAATGTCAAAACGTGCTATGTGATGGGATATATTGCCTTGAAAAAGTCAGTGTTTAAAAGGCCTCGTTGTAAATGTTAAGCATCTCTGTAATAAGCATTTGACATGGCGAATAAAAAATTGATAATTTTTATAATATTTGTTAATAATGTGTAGCTAACGTGCCGGCCATGGACTCTGTGACGGCCGTCCCCGCCCGCAACTGTTCCCGCCCCCCGCTGCTTGTGGCGGGGGTGGTGGCGGGAACGGAGGGCAGTCCGCACACTGTCCGACGGCGCTCCAAACATGCCGCTCGCCTCAATATGGGCGCCAGCACCGATGACATTCACGTCTGCATCATGTGCATGCGAGCCATCATGAATAATAAGGTATTAAGTTCAATATACAGTTTCAACCATTCTTTATTTATTATTTTAGCATGATGTACGTGGCTGTCACATCATAAGTGATCCATCGGCGGCTATCCCCGTACGCGAATAGATTTCTGAAGTTTTACTAACCACTAGAGTGTTTCCATAATATAATCAATTTCAGCCTTGAGTGCTGGAAAATTTTTAAGCTTTTGGTTTGAAATTTCCTGTCTCCGTAAAAAAAAATACCTCCAAATTTGAATATGGAGACATATAAACTGTTTCTAGTGTTAGACAGCCATTGAATGCACCTATTTGACCGCCTATCCCATATTTTTAATTTGATTTTTTGAAGCAATATTAAATATTATGACTTTTGTAAGTTCTCTATGGCCTAGTTCAGCGGTTGTCAACCTTTTACTACAAATTTGTTATACCCCGTACCCTCTATTTATCTTGTGTACACGTGTTATGAAAGACATGTTTTATTTGTAATTTTTTAATACTCGATTATTACACGAATTTAACAATCAAGTAAGACAAATACAATTAATGCAATTTTATACAGAGTGCAACACGACTTCGGGTATTTTTAACCAGTGATTCTACATGCGAAATTAAACAACCCTACGTTCGTGCCGTGATATTGCATACCCCCAATTTTTGCTTCGCATACCCCAAGGGGTAACAAATAATTAAGAAGAGATGTGAGACATCTCTTTTTAAACTGTGAAACTACTAAGTTAGCCTTGTGGTTATTGAAGATCCTAAGACACGGGAACGTTTATCGGGGAAGGTGGGTAAAGATACTGTCGCCCCAAGAACCATCATTGGATAACCAACACCTCTGCCATAGGTCACCTAAAGTGGTTCACTACGTTTGGTGACTTAGCAGGGGTGCCCGGGTTCATGGGATGAGGTTTGTCCAGGTCTTGGCGAAGGATGCGTCTGCCCACCTGCTGCATGGCGGGACGGATCGAGAGAGACTGGTTGAGCTTTTGACCTTTCCATCTCTCAACCCATCGCCTTGCACCGCAGTTGGAGGGATGGATTCATACGTCTGTAACTCCTGGGTACACTGACCCCCAGATTCCTACCCACCCCTCATACCTTTTTCCCTTCCCACGACTTCCTCTCCTTCTTTTCCCTTAAAGGACCCTCCACACAGCATCCCCAAAGATGACATAGGCCCTGAGGGGAATTATTTTCCTCATAGCCTCCAATGTAAAAAAAAAAGTTTGAATAGTTGAAAAGTTTTAGAAAATACAAATAGATTTGTGACACAATCAACGACGAATTTAACAACGTCAAAGGATAGGTACCCTGCTGCCCACAAACAAATTGAAAATGGATATAATGGCCTTTCCGCCAAAGGTTAATCGTCACTGGTTCAACTTGATCCTTATAAAGTAATACTTAAATTAACATCTATTCCAGTATGGCTTCAACATGGTGATCCAGCATCGGGAGGCCATCAACAGCATCGCCCTGAGCCTCGTGCACCACTCCCTGCGCACTAAGGCCCTGGTGCTGGAGCTGCTGGCCGCCATCTGCCTGGTCAAGGGCGGCCACCACATCATCCTTGCCGCCTTCGACAACTTCAAGCTGGTGGCCGAGGAGCGACACCGCTTCCACACGCTCATGGAGTACTTTATGAACTATGATAACTTTCATATTGAGTTTATGGTGAGTGATTTTTTTTTTTACATTAACTCCACACTATGTCATCTGGGATGCTGTGTGGAGGGTCTTTTTGAGGAGAAGAAGGAATTAACATTGGTCTTGAAGAGGCCCATGTTGTAAAAGGAGGAAACACAGAGGCCAGCAAATCATTCCACAGCCGAGCTGTTGAACACAAGAACGAGTCGAAGAAGCGACCCGTTCTCATGTGACAAACGTCAACTGTGTACAAATGTTGGGCACGCGTTTGGCGTGTTTCCCGACTATGCACCGGTGTCGAAGGGATCAATGATGCTAGGTCCTCGGAGCATCTTCCATTGTAATACCGGTAGAACAAGGATAGCATTCCCACCCTACGCCTGTGCTCTAAAGATTGCAATCCGTCTGTTAAGATGGTAGAATCTATCAAACGGACCGCCCGTTTCTGCACAGAGTCAAGGGTATTTTTCAGGTATTTTGGAGCTCCAGACTAGAGGTGGCTGCCAAATTCGAACGCGGGGCGCACTTGTGATTTGTACAGGGTTAGCAGTTGTGTACTATTAAAGTACTATTAAAGTACAGGACCCGCTCCTGTACAGTACGCCCCGTTTTTGGGAGGCTAACTTTACTCTGGTTTCGATGGAGCCCCCATATCTGAGCTGGTCACTTAGGGTTACACCAAGCATATCAATGGAGGGCCTGTTCGGCAGATTGCTGCCATTGAAGGAGACTAGGTTTTCATAATTATTCATATTACATATTCAGCCTTACTAAAAAACGTTTAAAAAAATATTTATTCAATTGATAAACGACCGTGGATGTGAAAACATTACCTACTAATTAAAAAATGACAAAAAATTGTTCTTTCTAAACCATAAATATTTTTTTATGACCTCGAGTGAGGGCTATCTTACACTTGTTAGCAGTACTCCACCTTTTTCCTGCTAAATTACAAATGAAATTTGCTTTGACTAACGTTTGAATATTTTTTCAAATATGGTTTGCGATCCATGAAAGCAAGAAGGCCTTGTGTATATATTGTTTAGAAAACATTAGCATTTCAGTATTCAGTTATCATCTTTGGCTTTGTTACAGCTGTTGTTTTTTCATCGGATTCATCTTACAGTTTCACTACATGTACAATCAGATCGATAATTTTTAAATGTATTGTAATAATATCGCATTTCTGCTATTGGTACAAATTTGCTTGGTTTTTAATCATTGGTAAATAAAGTGTTAAGAGGGTTTCACTGTAGTAGCATCGATGACATGTTGTGGAAGTTTGTTCCATGCTTCCACTACTCTATTTGCAAGAAAGTGTTTCCTAGGATTAGATGCAAAAGGTGTTCCTGTTAATTTGTTTTTACTTTTCATGGAGATTAACTTTATTTTGGTGGTGAAGATTTCTTGAATGCCAGGATTTGGCAGATTATCATTAATCAAGTCACCCATTTCTCTTTTTTCTTTTAACATTGGTAATCTTAGTTCCTTGAGTTTATCTTCATATTGTCAGCCTTTCAAAACTCTTGGTATTTTTGTAAATCGTCTCTGTACTCTCTCATATAGAAAATATGGAAAAAAACACAAGATATTGACTGCTCTAAATAGCCTTCAATGGAAACCTTTTTATCATGTTTTTGAGCTGTCAAATAGTAAAACTCACACAAAAAAGTGTTCTTTTCAGTCCCTTGTAAACTGATATTAAACCTGGCCTAGTTTGGATCCCGCTTATGAGGGAGTAGAGTGGAAGAAAAGCCTTCTAGGATCTTACTGCATACTTTATATTAGTGCAAACACTTGTCTTACATTTTCTTTTTTTACTTTATAGGTGGCGTGTATGCAGTTTGTTAACATTGTAGTCCATTCTGTAGAAGATATGAACTTCAGAGTACATCTTCAGTATGAATTTACCTCCCTCAAACTAGATGACTATCTAGAAAAACTAAGACTCTGTGAAAGCGAAGAACTACAGGTAATAATAATAATAATGCTTGGCTAATTTATATAGCGCCGTTTTTGTGAGAAATCACCTCAAGGGCACTGTAATGTTTCTTCACAGTAAAATTATATTTTCCAAAACTTTAATAGTCCCAATGATACTTTCAACTATAAATGGGGCTGATCGAAGGTTTAATGGATATCAAATGTGATGAAAGTTTAAAAAAATTCAATCTTAGTTGTTATCCTTAATTAATTATTTATCCACTCCCTAATTACCACTTATGATATTACAGGTTCAGATATCGGCGTACCTTGACAATGTGTTTGACGTGGCGGCTCTTATGGAGGACAGTGAGACCAAGACGGCCGCACTGGAGAAAGTAGCAGAACTGGAAGACGAACTAGGACATGTGAGTTTTCATTTATATTATCTATTCTTAACTAATGATGTGCCAATCGCGCTCTGGAGACCGTTCTAATGTCATTATTGGAATTTTTTAACATATGACAGCTTATGAAATAAATTATTGAAGAATGTCAAAAATCGTTTTTGTTTATTTCTAAATTACAGTCTGAAAAAGTGGCAAATATACTTTTTGTCAAGTTTAACCTAACATTGTTATTTTTTTTTAAATATTGAAATTAAAACATGTAGATTTTACTAACTAAAGTAATTAAAGACTTTCTATTCTACCGGTCCTCGTTGAATTTCTAAAACCAATTACATATCCAATTACAAATCCTATTCCTTTACATCTCTATGTTTTACCAACGTAAAACTTGTTCTGTACTACGAGGATATCTGTATATGCTGTGAGTTACAAACTCAATCCGAATCTTAACAAATCCATCTGATTGCTGGCCAATGTACTATCTACAGAGCTATCAACATCTTCAATTATTTTCATCTTATTGTCTTCCCCTTATTCTATTGAGGACAGGAACCCATCGCCCCCAGGTGCTTCTTCAGCGGCCTCCGTCCATAGTACACCAAGCCTCTTCTAAATATTTCTGTGTGCTACTCGGGTAACAAAATTTCCTGGATTTTCTAAAATACATACTTTTTTTTATTTATAGGCTCACGAGCGAATGGGAATGATAGAACGCGAAGCCCTTAACAAGCTGGGCTCGCTGGAGGCGGAACTAGGCAGACTTCGGGGGGAAAGAGACCAACTCGATGAGGCCAGGAGACAAGTTGTCGAAGAGGTAAATAAAAATTTGGACCTTCTCCCGTAATCATACCTTACAAAATCTTTTTGTATGACCCAAAGAAATTTATGTTTGGAATTTACACATATTCAGCTCGCAATGTCGTTTATTATAAATCTTTAAAATATAAATGAAAGTGATTATAAATTTGTATAAAAAGAAGTTAACCCTAATTATTTATTTGAATGCTCTACAGGTTTCCACTTTGAGAAGGGCCCAACAAGATTCCAGAAACAGACAGTCCATGTTAGAGAATAAAATCCACGAACTAGAGATTGTTGCTTCAACTCTGCCGAGAGGAGCTTCTAGTGAGTATAGCCCCATTTTATCCACAGCCATAGCATTATGGACTTATCTTAAACTCCTATGTATAGTAAGAGCCAAACTTTAATGCTGACCTGATGTTGATACAGAAGTATAGGCGAGTTTAAGGTCTGAAAAGCGACATGCCTCCCTGCCCACGCCTTTCTCTTTCGTTTACGGTAATTTTTTTTTTAAAGCGGAGGGTTTACATATACAGTGAAACCCTCTTAAGAAGTTCCCACTTAAGAAGTTTTGTGGCTTAAGAAGTTTGGTTTTTTCGGTCCCTCGGCCCAACTTTGGCCCTATTTTTCCCATGTACAAGGTTTTCCTGCTTAAGAAGTTTGTTTTTTCCGGTCCCTTGGAAAACTTCTTAAGAGGGTTTCACTGTAGTTCCCGTGAGCACTTAGGCCAAAGGCCCGTTGTGCTATCTCCTGTTTTACCTCATTCCTTTAACAGTGACCCAGTCGCTGCTTACAGTAAAATGACTGAATTTGATAATGGATCGAATGCGCGAGAATGGTCGGCGTTTAAGTTTGGCGCTCACTGTACTTCTCTTTTTGATACTCATACTAACTTCTTTTAAGATGATTTACAAAATTATCTGTGCTGGTGGCCAGTCAAGAAACTTAAGATTGATTGCTGCATAATCTATGAGATGAAACAGGTTTATAAGACCACTGCTCAATATTAACCACTGGAGCGACGGCGTGTTTTTTTATTTTTTTCTCGGATTGCTCGTGATATTTTAATGACCGTTTTGAATATTTTTCGTCGACCTTAAAAAAATCATACCTCCGAATTTTAATATGAAGGCATACAAACTGATCACAGTTCTATATAGTCAATGAATTCACCTATCTTTGGTTGTTTATCACATATTCCTAGGATTTATGAAAATAATACAGTGAAACCCTCTTAAGAAGTTTTCCAAGGGACCGGAAAAAATAAACTTCTTAACCTGTCCTGTGCCGTTGGTCATCCGGTGGCCACGGCCGTTATTTAAAAAAAAAAACAAAAAAAAAATTTTTTAGATGCAATTTTGACCCTTATGTACAAAGAAATTGTATCAAAGATAAGGTCAGAATGGCTTGCGCCATTCTTGTTCTTGACGTAGCCAAAGACTAGAATGCTTCTAGTGCCTCGGAAAAATTCATATAAAATATTCTATGGACAAGTTGCGTCATTCATTTTCAACCGCCGAAATCGCCGACACAAAGTGAAAACCGTCCACCAAAAAACGTCGGAAACTAGGAAATTCGTCAAGTAAACGTAAGTAATGTTATTATTTATACATAGTTTATTGTTCATAGCACGTGTTTTGGTAAAAATATTATACGATATCTCGAAATAAGCCGACAAATTTTGACATCAAAGTGAGAGCATTATTTTGTTTTGAAAATTTTTCGTTTTCGTTTTGAGTTTTGAAGACGAAGTATCTTTTATTTTGCAATGATTATGCATTCATTTTATAGACAAATCAATTGAGATTATATATCAAAGTGTTTGTTTTGTTCATATTCAGTTTAGAATTTACAAAAAATAAAGTTCCGCGGCGGGACGCCCGACATTTTGTTCGCTGGCAGAAGCGTCATCTTTCTAGAACGATATTTACGTCAATGTTCGATGATATTATAAAGTTTTTACATCATTATTTAGAGAAATCTATTGGGATTATGTATCAAAGTCCTTGTTTTGTGAATATTTAGTAAAAATATTGTAAATAAATAATTCCCGGCGGCATTCATTATCACACACACACATAGCTGTATTTGTATGTATGTGTGCAGACCGAGTGCTGCTACCTGGTGTTAGAAGTAAGGAACTTTGAAATTTGCCAGTGCTGCCCTCTGTGATGAAATGCGTGAAATATATTTTTTCTATAGGATTGTACTGGGTGGCAAAATTAATCCGTGTGGAATATATTATATTTATTTTTCAATGTTTTATGAAAAATAAATATAAATATCAAAAAATTATATCAGTTATACAAAATTAGATCAGTTATATAGGGTGTGCTAAAAAAATTATTTTTGCTCATTATATTATGGAAAAAAAATTGCGAAGTTATAAAGAACTTTATAAAATATTTATAAATACAAGCGTATTGATGATTATATTATATGATGATGAAATACATGATTGTTTGTATTGTTATAGAATGGCAGATCAGTCCCCGATGGACCTAGAGGGAGCCGACATAGAAGCATTCCTCGCATCGGTAGAAGTCCTCGCGTCGGTATGTTGTGTATTAGTAGTAGTTGTTGAAAGACATTAGTAACAAAATTGAAAAACATTAGTGTAACAATAAATATTTATAGTTTCAGCTGCCGGGTCGAAAGCGACTGAGGAATGACGCGGAGGCTGAAGCCGAACCAACACCCTCAACATCTACGCATCGGGCTCCAATGACTCAGGTAATTATAATAACTCTTGGCTAACTTCTGCAGCGCCATTTTTATCTTGTATAACCTCAAGGATGCTTTACATAGCTATATATATTTTTTCTATTCTGTCTATAGGAATCCAACAACTTCATTCTGGAACTAACCGGATTCTCCGACGGAGATGAAGATGATGATAATTTTGGTGACATCTCCGTCGGCAGTGTTGAAGAAATTGAAATGGAGTTGGTTGGACCTGAGGACGACTTGGAGCCCTCGGATGGGGAGGAAGAAGACGTCAACCCCGAGGATGAGACTTTCACCTGGTCCGAGGATTTCTCCACCTTCTCGGGTCAGCGTGAGCATTTTGCCGTCCTTCAGCCTGGCCCATCACCAGACGTCTTCCCTCCGACAGTCGCTCCATCTCCATTTGAAGTCTTCTCCAAAATATGGGACTTGGAAACAATGTCCTATATTGTGGGGGAGACTAATAAGAATGCGTGGAACGAGCTGGACTCGAGGACGACTGAGGATGGATTGAATTTGTCAACCCATTCCAGGCTGAAGGACTGGCAAGATGTTACGGTCCCTGAACTGTATGTAGTATTCGCAATGTTTATGTACATGTCCGTTTGTAATAGAAATTTATTATCAGATTACTGGACAACAGATATTTTAGAGATGGCTAAATTTAGAGCTCTAATGTCACGTAATAGGTTTTTTCTGATAATGCGTTTCCTACACTTCGCTGACAATAATTCAATTTCTAGAGTCGGTTACCACAACAAGCTTGCAAAAGTTAAACCACTATTGGATATAATGAATGAAAAGTTTTCCACTCTGTATACTCCCCATGAAGACATTAGTATAGACGAGTCCCTGTTGCTCTGGAAGGGTCGCCTTGGGTTCAGGCAGTGCATCCGAACTAAGGCGGCTCGGTTCGGCATTAAAACCTATGAGCTGTGCGAATCAGCAACAGGGTACTTGTACCGCTTTATAGTGTATGCGGGGATGAACAGAGAAGTCGAAGAGAACGTTCTTGGGTTTAAAGGTAAAACTTCTAAAGTTGTACTCAAACTCATGGATGGGCTCTTTGACAAAGGGTACTGCCTCTACATGGACAATTTTTACAATAGCATGCCATTGACTAGGTATATGAAGCGAAGGAATACCGATATTATCGGTACTCTCAGTCGCCGCCGAAAGATGGTACCTGAAGTTATTAAGGAGGTGAAGAGGAGTCTTCCGCGGAGTACCATTGTTGCTAGACACTGTGGTGACATGACAGTCCTTGCTTGGAATGACATTAAAATTGTCACCATGGTGTCTACCTGCCACAACATGGACACTGGGGAGGGGAGAAGAGGGAGAGAGAGATATCAAATGCCTCTATCTGTGATACAATACAATCGCTTCATGGGGGGAGTGGATACCAAAGATTCGCTGTTATCCAATTACCGCATGGAGCGAACGCGGGGTCACAAATGGTACATGAAAATATTTCGTCGCCTGCTCAATGTCAGCATCCTGAATAGCATGGTGATTTACCGGCACCTTCACAAACAAGATCCATCGCCAATTCTTCACCGTAAATTCAGGTTGCAATTGGCATTAGAGCTTTTAGCGCGTCACCTTCCCTCTTTGAAACCCCCCAGACCGTCTACTTCCTCCGCCGATAGCAATCTTCCCACGCATGGCAGATTAAATCATGCAGGAATGCATTTTCTAGGCGAATCCTCAGACACGGACGGTACGAATCGACGCATTCGCAAAAGGTGCGTACTGTGTACAATTCGTAAAAAATCAAAGCGGATTACTACGTATTGTAAACAATGCAATGTTTACCTTTGCATTGGGTGTTTTGAGGAATACCACACGTTGAAACGTTTAGCATAATTTTTTTTTAACTTTAAAATCATTTTTTTTCCATTTAGATTCCCTTTTTTTTTATACAAAACTTTAAAAATTGCCATGAAGAGGAAATTCATTATACCTAATAGTGGCAGTCCCAATTACAGTTCAGGGAGTGTGTCGCTATTTTATGTTTTTTATTTTTTGATGTTTTTAGTTGTTGTTTGTTTTTTGAATGTTGTTTGTTATAATGTTATGTTGAAGTTTCGTGTCAATTCATTGTAATTTTTTGGAGGACAGAAACAAAGTAAAAAAAAATTGAATTTTATAATAATAAATTTATGTATGTGTAAAATGATTTTTTTCGTAGTCCGGAGCCATACCTCTCGACCAAAGTTTAAAAATGTGTTTCATGTATTATAAAACTGAAATCAATATGATGAAAAAAAAAACTTCAACTTTTATTTTTTATTGAACCACACAGTATCTAAATTTAAAAAAATGTATTTTCATAATACTTATATGAAATTGAAATAAATATATTAAAAAAATATAACCAATTTTTTTTTTCATGATATTTTGTGTCAATCTGTACTGTGGTTTGCCTATCTGTATACAGAATGCGGCCATCTTGGATCATGCCTAGGAGAAAGAGGTGGGAAATTTGGTGAAATAAACTCTACATTCTTGCATTGTTTTTGATATAAATTCATTCTAGAAGTAATAAGTTTGAGATATAATCAGAAAGATCGTTTTATCTACATTATTTTCATGTAATTTTCGAAATATTTCGCAAACGAAATGTCATAAATATTCAGTTCGTAAGATTCTCCTAGAAATGTCAAATTTTTGACGTCATAATGACTAATTATATTTTTAGCATTATTTTGTTGTGGGTTTCTAATACAAAAAAATATTTTTAGTAACAACAATTGTATAAACTATCAAAATATGAAAGAATTGTTATCATAAACTGAAGAAATCAGACCCAAAAAAAATGCTAAAGTGCACACTTGGTTTTCGAATATTTCTTGAAAAGATGAAAATATTTTACATTTTCAAAGAAGTGCCAATGTCATAATTTCTTCGAAGACACCCTTATATTGTTTTTTTTTCATGTAGGGTATCTATTCAGGTTTGTGTAAAAATAAAAAAATCAGTTCATTTTCTTATAAATATATTTTTTTACGATTTTTTTCCGGAATGGGAAAATTTTTACATCATTTTTTTGCTAAAGTTAGCTATTCTGGGAAAACTTGTAATGATATTATCATGTAATATATATGAATAATAAGATACATTATCTGGCAAACAGAAAACAATCACAAAAAAAAACAATTCCTTTGTTTTTATACAAAATTCGAGCAAAAACCGGGAAGGTAATTTTCGCACACTTTTTTTCAAATCGGGGTGGCGAGTTAGGCACACAAGGGGTTAACCAGGAAAACCTTATATGTGGGAAAAATTGGGCCAATTTTGGGCCGAGGGACCGAAAAATCCAAACTTCTTAAGCCACGAAACGTCTTAAGAGAGAACTTCTTAAGAGGGTTTCACTGTATTATAAAATCGTAAACATTCAAAACGTAACTATTCTCAGTATTGCCTCCCTTTAAACTCGCCCAGTAAGTTCAAATTTCCCTCCAAATTGAATATTTTCTATTAGGTTTCTTTTAAATGGTCTTATTTATAATCACAACGTATATATGTATATAAGAAAACTGAATTTTGATATGTTTTGAACGGTTGAATGTTCCCATTGAATAATTTTTGACACAAATTTATTCGAAAAATGGCGACACTTTTAATTAGACTAAAATGAAATTCTTAAACGACTCACCAAAAATAGCTGTAGTACATCAAACAGATACATCAATTATCTTAAATCCACAATACCAATTAACTCGATTATTGGTTTATTTATAGAAAATATTGCATTTTCAAAAACACACGACGATTGAAAAAAAATGTTAAAAACATAACCATAAAACTTTGTTTTATCCATAATCAGTGAAATTTTAAGTTTGAAACACGTTGAAATAGTTGAATGCATTACTCATTCAATTATTATAACACTGGTACACAAATTTGTTATAAATATCCACTAAAATACGATAAAAAAGCCGAATTTTAAACTGACAGCTTTAGAACGATTAACATTGTGACACGCCGCGAAAATAATCGATCTAGAAATTTCCGTAATTAAATCATAGAAACAAAGAATTGAGACATCTCTGGAGAAAGCGCTAAAGGAATTTTGTCAACTACATGATTATGCAAATTACAGATCGCGGGAGTTTTCGAAAATATTTAAATAAAATTTTTAGTGTGTCAAGGGAGAATCTTCCGAAATTCGGAAGCTTTTCAAACATATGTTTTGTAAGTGGTTCCGAAATTCGGAAGAAATCGTTCCAGTGGTTAGGAAGATATTCTTATTAATCTCTTGTGAGCTGCCGTTGTCGATAGGCGTAATAAAAAAACTTTTCTTTAAGCTACTCTGCAGGATCTATTTATGGTAGATTACATACTATTTTTATAAATATGTAAACACATTTTCTAGTAAGACTGTACAATTTACAAAAAAATAATTTTTCAAATAACAAGTAAGTTATTATGAAAATAGAATCAGCTGGCGTACGTACGGCGATAATTAAGTGTCGGCACACCAAGAGTTAACCTATTCAACACATTGGAGGGTGTCCAACCACTAAGGAAACATATGGTTTCCTCCTTCACCGTACACCTCAGGACTCTATTTTATTGAACGAAGCTACATTTATTTGAACGACTCTAGACCCTCCAATGTCCATGCATACGGGGTTAGAACTCAAATAATTCAAATTCTAAAATTAAACCAAAAATCTGTCTTAAAATAAATGATAACCTGGTATCAGAACCAGAAAACATTGCAAATGCATTTAACATTTTCTTTGCACCACCGCCACCACCACGAAATACAACTCTTCATCCACAATCTGCTAAAACAATCACAAACAAACAGTCGCGATCATTCTTTATAACGCCTGTAAACAAGAAGGAAATTATCAAAATCATTGTAGAATTGAAAAATAAAAGCAGTGTCGGCACTGACAAAATCCCTATAAAAACTATAAAAGCATGTGCACAAGCATTGAGTTACCCGTTGGAAATATTAATTAACAAATCTTTTGAATCAGGAACCTTCCCAGAACAATTAAAACAATCTATTATTGTACCTTTGTATAAAAAGGGACCTAAGCAGGAAATTTCAAACTATCGACCAATATCCCTATTACCAAATTTTTCAAAAATATTTGAAAGAGCCATGTACAATCGCATTTATAACTTTCTTGAAAACTTTGAGATAATATGTCCACAACAATTTGGATTTCGTAAAGGCCGTTCAACAACACAGGCAGTCTTTAATTTTTTAAACAAAATTCTTGAAAGTATTAATGTTAGCAAAAAAACCGTAGGTATTTTTCTCGACCTCTCAAAAGCATTCGACAATGTTGACCATAAGCTTCTTCTAATTAAACTTGAACATATGGGTATAAGAGGTTTAGCATTAAAATGGTTTGAATCATATCTAAAAAACCGTGAGCAGAAAGTCCAAATTCCAAATATCGATGAAAAAATGTTTCAGTACATGGTAGAATCCAAATGGAGAAAAATTAACAAGGGTGTGCCACAAGGAAGCATTCTTGGGCCCCTCCTCTTCCTTATCTACATAAATGAACTGCCAATTATTGCTGGCACAGAATGTTCAATGTTTGCTGATGACACCGCTTTGTTGTTTGAATGTAATGGAGACGTTGAAGAATTTAACAAATATGTTAACGAGACTTGCCAATTAATAGCAAACTGGCTGTTATCACAACATCTGTCACTCAACACAAATAAAACTCAAATTTTAAAATTTTGTCCAGTGCAAGCTACACCTATAAACATAAATGTAAACTTTAATAATAATATTATCGAACCCTCCCAAACTTGTTCACTGCTGGGAATACAACTAGATACAAATATAAACTGGAAAGAACATGTATCAAAAATAGTAGCAAAAATCAGTAGCTTTTCTTTTGTTCTAGGTACACTGAGAAAAATATTGAACATTGAATCAGTAATAGCCGCATACTATGGTTATGTTTATTCAATAATAAAATATGGTATAATTTTTTGGGGAAACTCAGTGAACGCTAAAGATGTTTTTATCATCCAAAAAAGATGCATGCGTAAAATTACAAACTCTGCTCGTCTGGATTCATGTAGACCTTTGTTTAAACATCTGAAAATTCTGACAGTCACAGACATGTATATAATGGAACTATGCATGCTAGTGCGATCATCTACAGTCAAGTTTCCACAAAAAAACTCGACACATAAATACGCTACAAGATTCACAGAAAACTTATCAATTCCCAAAGCAAACAAAACAATAGTCCAAAAAGGACCATATTACATGGCCGTTAAAGTATATAACAACCTTCCACATAATATCAAACAAATTCAAGACACACAAATTCAAATCATCACTCAAAACATTACTTCTAAACAAATGTCATTACACCTTAAGTGAATACCTCACATAAATGAAACACCTATTTTTGTATTCTTGTTATCTGTATTTTCTTATTAATTTGTATAAAAATTATAATATTATTTTTTGTATGAACATTATAATATAACATGTTTGTGGTTAGCTGGAAGAAATGGGATCTACCCATAAGCAATACCTTTTGTATTTTTTAAATGTACAATAAATATTTTTTTGATTTTGATTTTGATTTTGAAACACTATTCAACACAGATGTCACTATACTTCCACGTCATTTATACATTTAGTCATACACGCCACAGTACATTTTTACTTTTAAAGGGCACATATGAAGAAGCCATTTCGGTACATAAACTAATTCATCAAATTTTAAAGTTCTGAGAAAGTTCTATTCAAATACTATTATTACAGTACTGTGCGAATTTTTTTTTTTTTTTTTTTACATGAATAACTCACAAGAGTCCCAACTGCTCCCGTCTGAAGCCAGTGAGACTATGGCATCCCCAATTGGGGTATGTTGTGAGGCTGAAGGTATTGGGAAGTGGAAGGAGATATGGAAGAAGAAGGTGGGGAAGTACCTGGCTATTCAGATCTGGTCACCAAACACGGCTAATGCCGTTTCAAGCAACGTTTCAATTCTAAATGGTGGTCTTACACCAGGGCGATACAGAGAGTATCTTCCACTCAGGAACGTGCCGCAAATATACTATTTATTATTTTAAATGAATAAATTGTGAAATAACACAAATTAATCAAATAAAATTTATTTGCCACGCCAGGATTCGATCCCGCGACCTTCGGTGCGCGAGTCAAGCGTCTTACCCCTGCGCTACGCCGGCCGTCATTATGATAATTAGCACAGTAATCTTATTTTTCGCGGTTGTATGCAGCATATTGTAATAGCGACCGTTTTATGTTCTTGTTCAATCATTCAATGAGTTACGAGACACACCAAACTACAGATGCGTTAAATTTTGTAATTTTTTAGAATTACGGTTTTTTTGCAGAGGTAAACTTAACTACAGCTTTTTTATTTCTGATTTTTGAAGATGGATATTTCTCTTAAAAAACGCACTAAGATTGTTAATATTTCAAAGACAAAAAAAATACATACCTTGAATAGCCAGGTAACTCTCGGGATCTTAATCCAATTGAAAATCGGTGGGCTAGAGTTAAAGCAAGACAAGCACAACAAAAACCAAGCTGATTGAGACAGTAATTCAGATATGGTTTAGAGACACGCAAATATCAGAAAACTGTAAAAAAACTTGCTGATTCTATGCCAAACCGTGTACAAGAAGTTAAAAAAGTTAAGGGAGGACACACTTGGTATAAAAAAAAATAATTGCAATTGTTTCTCTATTTTTTTTCCTAAAGAATATTTATTATTTTTTCAAATTGATCACTTGTGTTCACATTAATTCGAACAGTACTGTATGTCATTACGGGCCTGTTCACAGAACTGAAATTATAACAGAACTTTCACGCAACTTGAAAAATTATTATCATTAACTTAAAAAAATTATGAATTGTTCAAATTCTGTGAAACAACCCATCTTAAGTGACGAGTATGTCTACCGTTGTGGCATAATTATTTCTCAGCTCTAGCAATCGAGCCAATTGACGAGTGAAAAAAAAATTGAAAAAGTGAAGCATGCATTGATGGTTCATAATGACTATTTTTCAGTGGGAGCAATATCATCACACCTCTCCCTATCCGTCGCCAACAATCCCTCCCTCCCCATTCCACCCACTCCCGCAGTGGTAGTTGTGCCCCCACCCCCCCCCTCCCCTGGTGGTGGCGGCCCCTCCTCCGCCCCCGCCCCCCTTCTTCCCCGCCCCCATGGCCCACAATGCCCCCCCTCCGCCTCCTCCTGCCCCCGGCTCCATGCCCCCGCCCCACTCCACGGATGCCATGACTATCAAGAAGAAGGTGCACACCAAGTATAAGCTGCCTACGCTGAATTGGGTGGCGCTCAAACCTAATCAAGTGAGAACTTATCCTCTATATAATTATAATAAACATAGATAAATCGTTCAGATAGATAAATATAAATAAATAGTTCAGAAATCCTGCACTCACTCACACTCTGTGACTGCTGGATTTCGTCATTTTTAATATATCATTATGCTTTTTTCAATCTTAGAAAGTTTGATTTGAATCCTGGGTGTTGGTAAAATCAAATAAAAATTAAGTGGAAGAATATTCCACTTTTAATCCTTTGATCTCTGAACATAGATTAAAAAGACTTTCATACATTTTTTTGTGAATTATTTGTTATTTGTAGCTTGAAAATCATCCAGAATTTTTTTTGCAATTTTTGAAAATTCTTTATAGGGAAAATTCCTCCGGTACATTTTTATACTATATATTATATTATTTTGACTATGACACATTTTCTCTCCTTCGTAAACGGCACAAAGATTTATCTCGGAAAATCAAATCTATTTATTTAAGCAATATGGAAAATAATATATCCTCAAACCCGAAAAACTTCTGGAGCCACATAAAATCCTCTAACAAATCCCAAGGTGTCCCAAAATGTATGTATCACGGAGAACTGAGAGCCGATAATGGAATAGGCGTTGCAAATTTATTTTCAGTATTTTTCAGTTCGGTTTTCAGTAAACCCTCCAATCCACTTGCCAGTGTTCCAACTGACGCCGGAAACCATACATCCAATATAAGCAATATTGAGGTGACACGAGAAATTGTCTTAAAACACCTTAAGACAATTGATACTAGCAAAGGTGCCGGTCCTGACGAAATACCTTCTATCCTTATTAAACGATGTGCACACAATCTAGCCTTACCCCTTTCTTTGATTTTCAATCGCTCCCTAACCCAATGCACTGTCCCTGTTATATGGAAATCCGCGTTTGTGTCTCCCATCTTCAAGAATGGTAAAAAAACTGATGTCACAAACTACAGACCAATCTCCAAACTTTGCATATTTAACAAAATTTTTGAAAAAATAGTCTACGATCAACTATATGCTGCTCTTAAATCTAGCCTGAATATGAACCAACACGGTTTCATTAGTGGTAAATCAACAACCACAAATCTTTTAACTTTCACAGAGTACCTCCAGGATAATTTGGATAACAGAATACAAGTGGACACTGTCTATACCGACTTTAGTAAGGCGTTTGACAGGGTCGATCACGCGACTCTGGTAAAGAAGCTTTTGGAAATTGGTATTCACGGCAATCTTTATCGTTGGCTCTCTTCTTATATCTCCAACCGTAGTCAAATAGTTGTGGTTGCAGGATTTAAATCCGATTCTGTTGCTGTCACATCGGGAGTTCCTCAAGGCAGCTTGTAGGGACCATTATTATTCAACATATATATCAATGATGTCGGTAACTGTTTCTTAAACTCGCAAACCATCCTGTATGCCGATGACATGAAAATCTACTCCCCTATAAAGTCAATAGAGGACTGTCTGAAGCTGCAAGATGATTTGCAATGTTTCAGCAGGTATTGTAATGCCCATTGTCTGGAAATAAATATATCTAAGTAACAAATATTATAATCAATAATTATCAGCCTGAAACACTCATCTACATTGAAAAAATCTTCCGAGAAAAGATACTGGCCGCCAACGGGAATTGAACCCGTGACCTTCTGATTGCCGGTCAGGTGCTCTTGACCACTGAGCTATGGCGGCTTATCTAATACCCGCCAAATAATTGCCATTACCCGCCATTGAATTATTTGGCGGGTATTAGATAAGCCGCCATAGCTCAGTGGTCAAGAGCACCTGACCGGCAATCAGAAGGTCACGGGTTCAATTCCCGTTGGCGGCCAGTATCTTTTCTCGGAAGATTTTTTCAATGTAGATGAGTGTTTCAGGCTGATAATTATTGATTATAATATTTGTTATCTACCCTTTGTGCTATGCATAAAAATCTTGTTTAAACGTTAGTTTATCAATTAAAAATAATAATTAATATTTGACAAGTTAAAGTATTTCAGCAATAAATGCAGACATAATTAGTCTCGACGCCACCTAGCGGGAGATTTAGTATTAACAATACCTCTCTCACAAAAATAAAGTTGGTTGTTTTCAGTTGGAAAAATGTAATAATGAGTAATTGTCGAATGAAACACTAGTATATATTGAATTATTTGGCGGGTATTAGATAAGCCGCCATAGCTCAGTGGTCAAGAGCACCTGACCGGCAATCAGAAGGTCACGGGTTCAATTCCCGTTGGCGGCCAGTATCTTTTCTCGGAAGATTTTTTCAATGTAGATGAGTGTTTCAGGCTGATAATTATTGATTATAATATTTGTTATCTACCCTTTGTGCTATGCATAAAAATCTTGTTTAAACGTTAGTTTATCAATTAAAAATAATAATTTATATCTAAGTGCTTCGTTGTGCGCTTTACTAGGAATAAAAACGTATTTATCCATGAATACTCAATCAATCTTGTACCGTTATCTATCAAATTCGAAAGTAAGGACCTTGGGGTTATACTTCATAGTAAACTGAATTTTAATAAACATATCGACCACATAGTCACTAATGCATCTTCTATGCTTGGTTTCATAATCCGCTCATGTAAACAATTCAAAGACCTTACTACTTTCAAAACACTATATTTCTCATATGTTCGTAGTATTCTTGAATACGCATCTCAAGTATGGAACCCAGGCTATGCAGTACACAAAAATAGAATTGAAAGTGTTCAAAATAGATTTTTAAGGTATCTCAATTTCCGTTCTTTTCGATCTCATGTTAGTAATGAAGACTCTGCCAAATTCTTCAAAATACAGACGCTAACTTGTCGAAGAAATATAGCAGATTCGGTAATGTTATTTAAAATTATACATAACTTAATCGATAGTCCTGATCTTCTTCAACGCCTATCATTCCACGTTCCTAATCGCAACAGTAGACAGTCGCTTACTTTTAATCTTCCTCTTTGCAAGACTAACTCCAAACATAACTAATTTATCTACAGATCCACACATTCATTCAACTTAAATTATTACCACATTGACATTTTTAACTCGACGTTACATGACATAAAACAAAATCTCACTAAGCAAAATTCAAACTATGAAGTTCAATCTACCCCTCTCCCTCCGCCTTTTAATCCTTATCCTATATTTCTCCTCCCCCCCCCCTCACATAATGTAACTAAAAAT
The DNA here is from genome assembly GCA_917563855.2 of Limnephilus lunatus. Classification (NCBI taxonomy): domain Eukaryota; kingdom Metazoa; phylum Arthropoda; class Insecta; order Trichoptera; family Limnephilidae; genus Limnephilus; species Limnephilus lunatus. The sequence continues at coordinate 7,712,952 of OU830599.1, forward strand.
GAACTAATTAAGTAAACACCTTTATAATGTCACACATTAATTTACTATTATTATCTGTGGAAAGTTAATAATTGGCATAATTAACCATTTTATAATTGTATTATTGTGTAGTTTATGATTTGCTGTCAACTTTCCCAAATATAAATAAAATAAAAATAAAAATAAAATACCGCCATGGAATAAGTAACAATTTATGTTACATTTTAATTGTGTTCATTTTATTTAAATTATAATTTAATATTATTAATTTTTCCTTCTAAATAGCTAAAATTTTTTATAGACATTAAAAAAATTAAAAATATTTTTTTCATTCTCATTTCTCAAAAAATGATTTGATTAACCAAGTGAAGACTCAACATAAAACAATTTCGTTTTTGTAACTAAGCTTTATTAAAAAATTGCCGACCTATAGATAGACGAGTACAAATTCATCCTGTCAGGGAGCAGAGGGGTAAACAAGTTTAAAGAAAAATTAAGTATGTTAAGTATTTCCATTTCTCCATAGTCAATCTCTCACATTCGTAAGTCAAACATAACCTCACATTTTAATCTACTATAATTTGTTCTAATATCGGTGTTGCAACAGTAAATTTTTTACTTCTATGTTATTAAATTTCTAGACTTTTGTATCATTTTGAATTATGAAAAAATACATGAACAATATCTTAACTCCAGGTTCGCGGAACAATCTTCAATGAGCTGGATGATGCCAAACTGATGGGCCGGATAGACTTTGCAGAGTTTGAGGAGAGATTCAAGATCGGCGTGGGCATTGTCAACACAAATAATACAGACGTGGATGGCCTCAACACTTTCCCCAGCAAACGGTTCAAGAAACCCGAAAATGTCTCCCTTCTCGAGCACACACGGTTACGGAATATTGGTAACAATTAATTAATATTTAGTTACTTCTAATAATCATTTTCTACCTTAGGTTTTTGACCAGGATATTTTCTACCTTAGCTTTTTGACCAGGCTATTTTCTACCTTTGCTTTTTGGCCAGGCTATTTTCTACCTTAGCTTTTTGGTCGGGCTATTTTCTACCTTAGCTTTTTAGCCAGGCTATTTTCAGCCTTAGCTTTTTGGTCAGGCTGTTTTCTATCGTAGCTTTTTGGCCAGGTTATTTTCGACCTTAGCTTTTTGGCCAGGCATTTTTTTATTTTAGCCTTTTGACCAGGACCAGGCTATTTTCTACCTTAGGTTTTTGATCAGGTTATTTTTTACCTTAGCTTTTTGGCCATGCTATTATATTTAGATGACTTAAGTTCAATTTTGTCTTTAATTCCCTTGCAATCCTAATAATCCTTCAACACTGAATTGAAACCAATTTAAGTCTTAAATACTTTATGTATTCTGATGTAAATGTAAAATTACTGGGGATTAAAGTCAATCAAAATTATCTACAGAAGAAACAAAAATAATTCGAGGGCTTAAAACAACATTATCCGCAAAAAATACCAATAATAATGATTGGTACCAGTTATTCTTTTTGTTGATAATGTTGTTTGACTTTAAACCCTAGAATTCTTTGTATGTTTTTGTAGATAACTTTGTTTGATATTAAGTCATCGATTTGACATGTTCTTGATGGTTTATAAAAAGTAAACACAATGACTAAATGTAGCCGAAATTCACATACAATTTTTTGACATTCAAATAGAATCTTTAATTTTACAAAGGTTTTACACACTGTCTGCAAATTATTCTTCGCCCACGTCATTTGATACAATTACTTATTCGATAATCATGATGCTAAAATTTTGTTTTGTTTGATTTGCAGCAATTTCAAGAAGGAAACTAGACTTACAAGTAGACAAAGTAATAATCGCCATAAATAATCTGGACCTGAAACAGCTTCCGCTTGAAAGTGTGGAGCTTCTCCAACGCATGGTACCCACGGAGCAAGAATCCAAGGCCTACAGGGAGTATGTAGCCGAGAAGAAAAACATCAACCTTCTGACCGAAGAAGACAAATTCCTACTTCAACTGACCAAGATTGAAAGAACCTCGGCGAAGCTCTCCATCATGAGCTATATGGGAAACTTCTTCGACAGTCTCCACCTCATCACTCCTCAAATACATGCCATAATTTCGGGAGGTTCGTCCGTCAAGAGTTCCCAGAGGCTTAGAAGCTTGTTGGAGATTATACTTGCCTTTGGTAACTACCTGAATAGCAGCAAACGGGGACCGGCTTATGGGTTTAAGCTGCAATCCTTGGACACTCTGCTGGACACCAAGTCCACGGATAAGCGAATGTCTCTCTTGCATTATATTGTCAGCACCGTCAGAAGAAATTTCCCAGAGCTGCTCAGCTTTGAATCCGAGTTGATGTACATAGACAAAGCAGCTCAAGGTAATTATAATCAACCTTATTACAATCAGTACTACACATATTCGTATCCACTTAGAAGTCCTTGAGGAAAATAATTTCCCTCAGGGCCTATGTCATCCTTGGGATTTCTGTGTGGAAGGTTTTTTAAGAAAAGGAAGGGGAGGAAGTTCTGGGAAGGAAATAGGTATGAGGGGGGGTAAGAATTTGGGGATCAGTGTGCCCAGGATTGACGGATGTATGAATCCATCCCTCCAACTGCAGTGCATAGTGATAAACTGGAACTGGAGAGGATAAAAGACCTCTCTCAACCAATCTCTCTAACCTGCCCACCACACGGCAGGTGGGCAGACGCATCGGCCGCCAAGACCTGGACAAACCTCACCCCATGAACCCAGGCACCCCGGCTAAGTCACCAAATGTAACGAACCACTTGGGGTGATCTATGTCAGAGGTGTTGGTTATCCAATAAATGGTTCCCGGGGGCAGCGGTACCCACACCCGCCTCTCTAAAAGACTGTAGTAGCAACTCTGAGACTAACATGCTAATTTGCCTTTTTCCCTATGCTGGAAAAATGAATATGTTTTCAAACTTCCAGCATCTCATTACAAATTTCCAAATCTTCACCTTTCATATCATCTCCAACTGTTCAATTTAAAAATGTATGTATTCGAACCGTAACTATTTTCAATGTAGAAAAAGCATATATGTGTGTATTTCACAAATAAAAGCAGTAAATCTCTTTTCATGTGGGAAAACCTTATAACATGGGTTCATGGGGTGAGGTTTGTCTAGGTCTTGGTGACCAATGTGTTTGCCCACCTACTGTATGGCGGGTCAGATCGAGAGAGATTGGTTGAGGGAGACCTAAACTAGACTTCCCCAGCCGGTCTCTCGAGCCATCTATTGCCTTGCACCGCTGTTGGAGGGATGGATTCATACATTTGTCACTCCTAGACACATTGACCCCCCAGATTCCTACCCACCCCTCATACCGTTTTCATTCCCAGAACTTCCTCTCCTTCCTTTCCGTAAAAAAGACCCTGCCTACATCATCCCCGAAGATGACTTTTCCCTCAGGGCTTCTTGTGTGGAAATAATGTTAAAAAAAAGAGTTATTTCGAATTTTTAATTTTTACTCCATACGTCATTCCCATAGATAATACACATACAGGGAGAAGTAAAAGAGAAAGTGTGCTGACTGCCGCCAAGCTCCGACCAAAGTGCATGGTCTCTCAAATCCAATGAAAGTTATCCTTTGGTGTATAGATGTGGTGACACTCTTGTGCTCATGGTTTCATAATAATAATGGTTCATGGCCCATCAATTGTTGTGGCCATTCCTCTACTTCCGGCTTGGTGACTAAATCGTTAAATTCACATTGAAATCGTTTATTCCAGTGTCTCTTGAGAATGTTGTATCGGACGTCCATGAACTGGAGAAGGGAATGGAGGCTGTGAAGAAGGAGGCTGAGGCGCGTGCGCACAACAAGAGCGGCCACAACACGGTGCTGCGAGACTTCCTCGCCAACTCAGAGGAGAAGCTGCGCAGGCTGCGTGCCGAGGTGCGCACCGCCCAGGAGACCTTCAGGGAGTGCGTGGAGTACTTTGGGGAGACGCCACGCTCCTGCGACGCCAATACCTTCTTCTCGCTGCTCGTGAGATTCTCAAAGGCGTTCAAAGTGAGGATCGTTATTTACTGCACAATCATTGCACACAATTATTTTACTACAGTGAGACTCTCTTATAAGGCTTTTACGAGGAATCAGAAATAAAATATTATGTGCGATATTGAATTAGGCCATTTTTCAATTCCAGTCTTCTAGGGACCAAAAAACAAAACTCCTTAACCCCTGTATTATTTTGTCTGAAGGTCAAAATAAATACATTTTGCAAAAAAATTCAAATAAATAGAATGAAATTTCATTAAATGTCATTCTAATTAAGATATTCAAAGTAAATTCATAAAAATACCTATAATTTCCATGTAAATCAAATTTTCGCGGCCGTTTACCGCCAGCCATTTACATTCCAGTGTAAACCGATTCAGATTTACAAAATAATACGAATTAGGGTGATGTTATCTGCGTAAAAATCGACATTTTACAGCGTTTTATCGTCACGGCTGTCTGTCAGATTCAGATTTACGGAATTTATATTAATTTATCATGAAAACTTATTAGAGTGAAACTCTCTTAAGAAGTTTTTCAAGGGATCAGAAAAAACTAACTTTTTAAGCAGGAAAACCTTATGTGTAAGAAAAATTGGGCCAATTTTGGGCCGAGGGACCCAAAAAACCAAACTTAACCTGTCAAGTGTCAGACCCCCTCTTCTTTTTTCCTAACTTTTGAATTTTGAAGCACCGCTTTGAATTTTGAATTGAATGTTTTGTGAATTAATTTTAAGCTCTCATATATTTTATTGACCGAAACACATTCCTAGAACAATATACTATGTACTAAAATTTCATTACTTGCGTTAATTTGATAAATTAATAGGTTTTACGATGTTTTCGTAAAGAATTCCACAACAGATTTAATCGCGGCAAAATTTGAAACTTCGACTCCACAGATAAAAATCATTTAAAAATATTCTGGTGCTGCCAGGTGAATGAAACTAGTTGCTATATCTTCTACAATATTTGGGCAAGCTATTCTGACCTTGTTCTTCGTACAAATCCTGTACACAGAAGGGTTAAAATCGCATTCAAAAATATTTTTTTCGAAATATTTTCCGCGCGCATGCGCGCGCACACATGGCCCGCAATTCCGCATTCCTGGCAAATAACAGATTAAGCCATGAAACATCTTAAGAGGGTTTCACTGTATGTGGAAACCTTGTAAGAGGGTTTTACTGTGTATATGTAGATGTTTATTAAAATTCTTATGATATTTCCACAACAGTTGGCCGACCAGGAAAATGAGCAGAGACGTCGCCTCGAGCTGGCTGCTTCCACTGACTCCAGTTCTGTCCAGGACGCCACCAAGAGCAAAGTCACCCAGAAGAAACAGCAGGTTAGTCCCGTCACAACCCAATCCTACCTCGCAAGCACCCACCTTTACTCGTATCATTCCCCACTTATGATTTTCTAAAATTGGCACTGTATTCGGGGATGGTGGCATTCAATGTGACGCAAAAAGAGGCTACACATTTGTAAATTTGCATAAATTATTATAGTGAAACTCTCTTGTAAGTGTAAGGTTTTTCAAAACAAAAATTTCATTATTCTTGGTACCAAAATCTAAACTTCTTAAGCATGAAAACGTCTTATGTGGAATAGCAATGTGTAGGTTCAGCTGGAGTGGGCTCTTAAACTTAGGTTCTTCGCGCGAAGCGGATCCGACTTCTACTCCATTTTCAAATCGACTACTCCCGAAGAACCCGGTAGTAGGTCGCTTAAGTTCGAGTTCTTTTGCGGGCTCCGGCTCCGAGGTTCGGCTAGGGTGGAACCCGTGCGTCTCGGTTCGAGCCATTCATGAGTCGGGAGCAGGTTGCGCTAGTTCTTTTGCGGGCTCGGGCTCCGAGGTGCATACCGAGTGCGTCTCGGTCCGAGCCATTCATGAGTCAGGAGTGGCTCCTGGGACCTGCTTCAGAAATTCAAGTACTTTTGAAAGGAAGCACGTCTCTGAGGCCTCCAGCAAAATGCAGAACTTACTCATCTCTAATGTGGAAACCTTATACAGTGAAACCCTCTTAAGAAGTTTTCCAAGGGACCGGAAAAAACAAACTTCTTAAGTAGGAAAACCTTATATGTGGGATAAATTGGACCAATTTTGGGCCGAGGGAATTAACCAAACTTCTTAAGCCACAAAACTTCTTATGAGGGTTTCACTGTATGTGGGTTTTACTGTGTTTATCAGATTTTCTCTAGAGCGATTCAGATTTCTGCATTCGCTCAGGGTTCTTCACAGTTTGACAAAATAAGTTTGCTGCAAATCTGTCACCGCGCAACTCATCAGTGACAATGTCCTACATCGGGAGAATTAAATGAGGTAGTATGGGAGTGATCCTACAATGATAATAGCACATTAAACCCTCCCATAAGATTCTCACATTCCTCCAAGAAGTTCTCGTGCTTCAGAAATTTATTCCCTTAAAAACTGATATTTGTCTCCTACTTTGGAACCCGCACATAAATTTTTCCTACATTAGAAGTTTTTCTCTGGTCCCTTGAAACCTTTGAACTTTTCACTTATTATCCCCGAATATGTGAAATCACCGCCGGTTTTTCTCTTTTCTAGAAAGTTGCCTAATTTTATGATTTACACGCAAATGGATTTAAAGCATAGACATATGAATATTACTAGACCAGAACAGAAAGGTGAGGGGTAGAAACCAACTACAGCGGGACAAAGAGCGGGAATTTGATGATATGTAATTTGTCAAAACTCAATCTGACAGTATATAGGCACCTCGCATTATAACATCACCATTTATTTCTTGAAAGTAAACTCTGCTTTTAAATGAATAGACCTTTTTACATGGGAGCTCGAATTGCTCGCCGCGTAATGTACAAATTTGTGAAGTCCAAATATGGCAAAGTAAAGTTCACCTATTTTCATAGGCGGATATGTCGTTCCGTATTTAGTTAAGACACTTTTACAAATGTTTCATAATTTACTTACCCCAGTAAATAGCGGCTTTGTGTTTCGCGTCGCCATGTATCGCGTTGTTACTGTGCGTCGTATGTTTTATCATATTATATTCCTATTATCTGAATAAACTTAAAATAGAGTAAAATAATGCTTGCCTATGGAATGTAACACCACAATTGAGTTTATTCTCTTTTTAACTTCTATTTTTACACGTTTTCAAAACACAAGCCACTATTTTTACCGTGTTATTTCGTAAAATGCACCGATGAGTGCTCGATGCTGGCTTGCAGAAGAATGACGACGTCACATTCTTTCTTTTGATTAACGCGAAGCCATACTCGATCCCAGCCGGTTCCAATGGAATGGTTTCAATGGGAGGGGGAAATAATACGCTTTTATCACTTAGGGCATGTCTAGTAATATTCATATGTCTATGATTTAAAGATACATAACAGGTTTTTTCTTTTTTATTTTTTTATTTAGTACAAGATTATACATTAATTTATATACATATATTATTTCTGAAATGTTTTGACTGCCCAACTAGGAGGATTCCCGTTTTAGGACAGTCAAATTAGGATGGGTTTGAACATATTATGGAACATGATTTGTACAAAAAAAGAAGGAAAATTGAGGAAATAAAAAGAACAGAAAGAACACAAAATAACATAAAAAAGTTTAAAACATAGTAACTGTTTTTTTTTATATATTTTTTTATTTCTTTTATATATATTCAATAACTCTACTATCAAACTAATAAAAACAGTTTACCAACAAGAGACTAGTAGTAGACTAGAACAAAGAGACTAGTACTAAAAACACTACAAAGAGACTAGTACTAAACTAGACTATTAGTAGGCTATTCAAATTTCCAAAATAAATCTGCAATGCACATTGTATTTTGAAATCAAACAATATTTTGCTGGAAAAACTTATCATAAGGCAAAAATAATCATATATAAACGGTCGGATTATGCAGCCATGACTGTACTTATGAGAATGTATCTGTGTTCATTTTTGTGCTGTATGGATTACCATTATTGTTCATTGTCTGAAATGAAGTGTGCTGTTTGTTATGTTGTGGCAAAATAAAAAGCAACAGAAATGCTTTTTGCAACAAAAGTTGACTTGCTGTGTTTTGTCTTGATCATCATTCATCATCCATTGTTTTATATATTCATCATCCACTATTTTAGATATTTGTCGTACATGTTTAGTTGCTCAATCTTTCTGTCTGTAGATACAAATACTTTAACAAATTTAAAAACCCCTTAACAAGTAATTCCCCATTAGTTATTATTAGAACCCGGACGGGTCATCACAAAGTCAGAGTTGACCTGTAAAACACTTATTTTAGGTTAATGTATGTATTGTGTTTGAGCTAATAAGCATCTAAGTTTTGTCCGTCCGGGTCCTAACAGCTCTTTGAAATCTTATCCAGTACTACATATTTACAAAGCTTTTGTAGGCTTGATAACTACATACATAGTTCAATTCTTCCACAGTTAAAAAGTTGATCAATTTCAAATTTGTAAATACTGAATGCTTAAAAAATTGGTGGTGGTTTTTCCCTCAAATTAGATTCCTGATTATCCAATGCTTGTAGAATCTTTTCAAAGATTTATTGTAGTTGCTCACCAAATTTTGTCCTTTCCCCTAATGTCTCTAATGTCTGCTTACTGGAAGCTTTTAAGATGGTTCGATCAATATAATTAATATGAATAGCTTAACCATCAGTACGAATTTCGGTAAGTCACACTTCTTCTGAAAACTTTACGTTTAGGACCTTATTTTTTTTGAGAAAACTTTTATTGTTTCTCCTGAAAAGTGTTGACACTTTGATTTGTAACGATTTTCTTCTGGACAAGATGTGGGTATTTAAGAGTAAGCTACATTTCCTACTTTTGCGTGGATGATCAGGGATCTTCGGTTGCCGAGTGACAACTTGATGTTGCCAAGAGACAACAGCTTGGTGTTGCCAAGAGACAACAGCTTGGTGTTGCCAAGAGACAACAGCTTGGTGTTGCCAAGAGACAACAGCTTGGTGTTGCCAAGAGACAACAGCTTGGTGTTGCCAAATGACAATGTGTTTGTGTGCACTACTAGAAGTTTAGTTACGCGGCCGCGGGTCTCTTGCAGTTGAAGTTTCACCAGTCTTCACAATTCTCCCAAGACTAGCGTATTCCTTCCTGTAAGTTCATCTCTATTTCTTCTAATCATTTTCCTAAAACATTTGCTTCCGTCAGGTGCTTTCTTACAAAATATTATCCTAATTTTCACATTTATCGCACAAAGAAAATATTGTCATATTTAAACAAATCATCTGTTTTTTTATAAATAATAAGATTATCCAAAAAAGAGTGCATATAATCATAATTTTAAAATGTAATTTTTTTTATGAAAGTTTCAATACAGACACAAAAGAGAGAATTTGCCACCACAGCATCTTATAACCAATGCTATCATCCACTTAATAAAAGCTGTTAGAATGGCAGTATATGTAATGAGTAACTTTGTTTTTTATCTACATGCACAATTATAATATTTGTACATATCACACTTTCTACCTAACCACACTATTTTTCACATTCCTTGCTCCAATTTAACTATGCTTTTGTACACTGGAATAATAATGCTTAAAAAATGATCGTACTCTACATGATATTTTATGATTACAGGTTGGTATTTATATACATAAATGTTATTATTTTATTCATACACTTGCAAAAGGTTTTCATCACTTATTAAATTACATAGTATATTTTCCATGCATTATAATGATTTTCCTTTGATAGTTGCCAATTTTAATGAAATTATCGACATATTCTCACTTTTGCATTGACTAATATGACTATAAATTCGGGTGTTTAGGATCTTAGGGGACAATCTCTTCTACCTATCTTGCATATAAAGAAGTCCTTTGTGAACTCTGCCGAAACAACAGGAAAAATTGGCGCATAAATTGACAACATCCAAATCGTTAAAAGAATATGAAATGATTGAAAATAAAATTGAATTGAAATTTTTATCCTAAAAATCTGTGCACGTTGAATTCTCTTAATATTATTGGATGAACATCTGGCACCATAGTTTCTAATAATCATTGTCTTTTAGCACTGCGTAGCATGAAAGCATACCGATTAATCTATCTATCTCATGTTTGCGGTCATTTTCCCAGGAGGCTGTAATCAACGAATTAAAGACCAAGTCTCAGACGGTCGGAGAGAAGAAACTTCTGCAGCAGGACGAGGTTTACAACGGAGCTCTGGAGGATATACTCCTCGGCTTGAGGAGTGAGCCGTACCGCAGAGCTGACGCTGTGAGGAGATCACACCGGAGAAGAATCAACTCTCACCGGCTGTCCAAAGGACTTGATGAACTTGATATTTGAACTATTGTAAATGTGAATATTTATTGAAGATTTAAGGAAGTATTATATGAAATGGCATAAGGAAAGCTGTAGTTTTTAAATCTCAGAATTCAATTTTTTTACAATCATTTCAAAATTTTATGTTTATCCACTCGAGTGATGGTTAATCGGTTGTCGATTTGGTCATTTGATTTATTTAATATCATGCCTCCAAATATTAATATGGAACATATTTATGAACTGCTCACTTAGGTTTAAAACAAATGAATCCACCCATATTTCACCATTTATCTCATAATTTGAGCACCGCCGCCCCGGGAACCATTTATTGGTCTCTATATCTCTGCCATAGGTCTCCCCAAGTGGTTCGCTACGTTTGGTTTTAGTTTGTAAAAAAAAAATAACGTTGAATTTATCTATATCTATATATATATATCTAAAAATGTTTGTATGTATGTATGTATGTCCGCTATGCGTTACTAAACCATTCATCCGATTGCGATGAAACTTTGGGGATTTGATGTGTGCATGCCCGCGATGGCTTCTGTATACAATATGGAGCTTTGGCATCATGAAATTACGCGTTGCTAAACCGTCCATCCGATTACGATGAAACTTTGGGGATTTGATGTGTGCATGCCCGCGATGGTTTCTGTATACAATAGTGAGCTCTGGCATCATGAAATTATGCATTGCTAAACCGTTCATCCGATTGCGATGAAACTTTGGTGAGTTGTTGTGAGCACGTCAACGAAGGTTTATATATATATATATATACTGGTGAGCTCTGACATTATGTAATTTGTATAAAAAAATTCAATAGGTGGCACACGAGCTGTTTGAAAACTGAATGTACAGGGACTGAATGTGTGGAATGCGGAAGGCGGGAGGGGGGTTCGTGGGACGGGGGAAGCGGGAGAGGGGAGTGGGGAGAGTGGGAATGCGTGAGGGGAAGGGCAGTGGCGGATTTTCCCTAAGGCCAATGTAGGCCCGGGCCTAGGGCAGCCAGATATTAGGGGCGGCCAATCGTAGCAAAAAAATCACTGATTATAACAAGAAATAACTACTTAAGTACCTAAATATTCTACGAGAACGTCATTGCTCGCCGCAAGGGTCTCGCGCTCGTGCTCGGGAGTTTCGTGAACGTCATCACGCTGTATGTTTTTCTCCACAGTGAGTCAGCATGTGGATTTTAAAGTGTCACAGTCACGTGGATTTTAAATAGTCGCAGTCGGAACGTGATAAAGTTATTTCTTCACTGCGAGACGGCTTGTGGACTATTAAATGTTCCTTTCGAGAACATGAATAGTTGCAGTTTCTTATATTCTGGGTGTAGATTAAAACGACTTCTCGCATTCAGATTCACTCTTAAATTAAAACCAGTTTTAAGAAAAGCCTTAAATTACAAGTTCCCACCAGAGAAAAATCATCTCTTGATCTGTGTGTAACTATTATTTAAGCTTGTGGAGTCTTTATGAGTGAAGAACACCCCCCCCCCCCCCGCCGCGGATAACTTATCAAACGTTGACCGTCCGCGGTGATAAAAAGAAAAAGGTTGGGGACCACTTGTCTATATGATGGGTACTGAGAAAGGGGCGGCTGGTACTTACTAGCAGTGAGAAACAATATCTTTATTAAGTTGCATAGCAACGCATGCCGGGAACTACAAACCCAGAAGCTAGCATATTTTGATTTTTATATATATGTGTATAGATTTCCCCCTAAAACCATGCTATATATATTTCCCCCTAAAACCACGCAAGCGAAGCCGCGGGTAAAAGCTAGTTATTCATAAAAATCCACCTAGCCAAATTTGGGTAGCCATCACTCGAGTGCTTATTTATTGATGAGTTCTTGTATTGATTATGACAATAAATATCTCAAATCCTTCAACATATTGTAATTTTTGAGTTTTATTGCTGCAGTCATTTTTTATGAACTTGAAATAATTGAATTAAGCCAAAATGAAGATCAACAAAGTTTTTGAAAAACAGAAAACACATAATATGTTTTTGTGATTGAATCCAACTCGCACAAATTAATAATAATACTTTATTAAAATCATATTATAGTTTTAACTAGAGATTAGTTGCATTGCGCTGTTTTTTCTGAAAAAAACACCGTAAGGGCGCTTACTATGAACTTAGTATTTATTGTCCAAGAAATGCACAAAATGCAGAAGCATTATTTATTGTTAATTTGAATTTGACATAATGTGAATCTTTTATCAAATATACTGAGCTGTAATTTAGGGGATTGCAATATATTCATAACACTATTAAAATGATAAACCCAATATCTATTGACTGATTTTAATTTGCTCTAGAAATCTCAAAATGTTTATTGACTAAGTACTACTGATACATGACATTGTTTGTATATTAATGAAAATATATTAAATTATTATTTTTAGGCATCAAAAGAATTGTTTCGAATTATTTAGAGTGCTAATGTGTGAATATTTTATTAATAAATGAAATATATTGACAACTACATAATAAATTAAATTTTATAATATATTTTTGACAAAATTAAAGCAACGCTTTGGCCATACACAGATTTATATATGTAAGCTGAGGAATAATTAAGTTGCCTTTTTAAATATGCAAAATCTCGTGGCAATGCTAAAATGAAATAAAACAATTTAAAGAGTTGCAAGAGTGTTGTTATATTGTTATTATCTTGAAATTAATGCAAGAAGTAACATTTTCTCATAAAAGATTTTTTTTATTCTGCGACTTTTAATCCTGCGACAAAATATCCCCGACAAAATATCCTACGGACAAAAAACCTACCCTAACCTTACAAAAAAATGGGACAAAAATAATATGTATAGAGACTTTCTATAAAGACAATAAATTATTGTTCAAAAATAGTAAAATGAGGCAAAAATAATACAGACATTCTGTAAAGTTAGGTTAGTTTTTAGTAGATATTTTGTTGGAGGATGTATTATCTATAGGATATTTTGCCGGGAATATTTTGTCGCGGGATGAAAATGCATGGTACCATTTTTTTTGTAATATCAGCACTAATGAACAAGTTCTTTGTACTGGAAATGGTTGACCATTAATGTTTTGCTCATGACTAGAAATTTGTTGCATTGCCATAATGCATAATGTAAGCCCAGTTGTAAGCAAAATTTGAGTGATGGTTATATAGTGAAACTCTCTTATAAAGTTTTCTGAGGGACTGAAAAAAACTTGTTATGTGTTAACCTTATAAGTGCGTTTCACTAAAGTGTGTATTTTTAAAGAAAGTGTCTTATCTTCAGGGTGGTTTAGGATAAAGATTGCATAATCAGGGTATGCGTACAGATCGTATTACGCAAGAGTGGCTTACGAAACTAAATTAAGAGAAACCTTTTGTACTTGAATTTTACAACTCATTTTTATCAAAATTAATGCTACATTATTTTGCACTGTATATTTTTTATACATAAATCTAAATTGTGAAAAAATCTTTAGATTTAACGGAAATAATATTCCCATTGTTAAATTTTATATACATTTATAGTTGGCTTCTTAATTTTAGGAGAGATTCAAAAGCACAAGAGATCAGGTTATATTTTTATTGCGAACATGACAATTTCAATGCTTATTGCAAATATGAATATATTTTAAAACAATTTACCAATGCAACGCACAATGCTTAAATTAAATGTGCTTGAGTATCTCACGGTTGTACCACATGATATGGAATTGTAAAAATGTAGATTGCTACAAATTCAGTGAAACCCTCTTAAGAAGTTTTCCAAGGGACCGGAAAAAAAACAAACTTCTTAAGCAGGAAAACCTTATACATATGTGGGAAAAATTGGGCCGAGGGACTGAAAAAACCAAACTTATTAAGAGGGCTTCACTGTATAAGCCTTCATTTCTTCGGCTGTTGTAGTACTCTCGCTGGATTAATTTACCACAGTTGTGGACTCTAGCGTGAAAGAATTCACTATGCCAAAATATTTAATATGAATGGTATAATTTGTTAATAAATGTTTATATATTTTGGTAAACAAGGAGGCTGAATATTGGATTAGGTTATACTATTTTATGTGTCACTATAATTTTTAATATGAAATGTATTATTTAATATAAACGCAATTAATAATTCCTTTTTGAATAAAATAGTACGTAGTTAATTTGTATGATAATTTTACACACACAATATTATACTATGTAACCTTAGGTGTATTGTATTATCCGTGTATGAAAGATTTTTATTAGTAGATTAATAAGGCTGTATATAATCTCTGTCACGTACTCGATGGCGTCTGAATCGTGCAATCACACACTCAAATAATCGTCTTTGTAAATAATAACCAAATATTTTCCAATTATTTCTTATACATTATATTTATCATAATCACGCCATAACTGAATGAATAATAAATACTATATGATGATATGTGATAAGCAATAAATCGTATCTTATTTTGTCCATAATAAGGTTTTTTTTTGCAGATTTGAAAGTAGACCCTATAAAACGTAACGTAACACCTCAGGCTTCGACCATATTCTGTCAGCAGGTCAGAATATTTCCGCTTCGCAATAAAATCCAAATAAATGGAATATTGGTGAACGTATCCAAAAACTGAAAACTGTTTTTGAAAGGTAATGAAATATGCTTTCAAATTTTATTATTAGAAATAACTGTGTAATTTTTTAACGCAAACTTTAAAAATGGCTCACCTTACGTTTTTTCTAACTAAAATTATTGGTAAGTAACAAAAAAAATACAAACACACATATTTCATTATACAAATACAGTCAAACTTGGTTATAACGAGCACAAGGGGACCGATTAAATTTGCTCCTTATAGCCATTACTCGTTATATATCCAAAATAGGTTTTTTGAAAGTCGTATGTACCTACCTACCTGTCTTTACTCTAATATAATCGCAAATGTATAAGTATATTTTAAAATGCGAGTAGGTATCATATTATTTCAAAAATATATTAGAAAAAAACACTAATTAATAAATTATTGTTTTAATCAATGATCAATGTTTTAAAGATTTCGTTTTTATGCTTCTCAATTTCCTACACTAAAAAGCAACGCATCTAACATCACCTGGTTCGAGGTTTCCAAGAAAATTATCCCTAAAAATTGTCTAACTTATTATCGATATCTTGTGCATATTGTAGCACATGTAAAATCTCACTTATTATAAATCATTAGCTGGTGGGATTGTTATTGATTTTCAACTATAATTATACTTGTCACACAATTTTGTACGAGTATGTCCCCCTGGTTATAGAGAAAAAACCCTGAAATCCCTGGTTGAAAACATTTTTTATTGGGGTTTGTAAAATTTACGCTGCTTGCCCTAAATGGAACTAAATTGGAAGACCCCAGAAAAAATCCCCTGAAAGCGAAATCTTGAATTTCGCTGTCAATCTTCTTCCCTCCAGAAATCCACATGTAGGTCGCGGGCCATTTGATAAAGAGGCAGAGCACCCCTAAGCTAAAAAGGTTGTGCTTCACTATCACAAATTTACCCTATGTAGGTACTCGTAGCTGGGTACCTTCGTTAACACTTTTATTGATTTTTAATACAAAATTGACGATTAGGCACAATGCAAAAGAAGATTAAGAAAGAGAACAAATTTGCAAACTGAATATTCGTTAACTTTAGCAGATTTTATTACAATTTTACATAGTGCCCGATGGGTAACAATGTCTCACATAGCCGACAATCTTACACAGGTAGTGCCATAAAAATATGAATCTGTCCCTAACGGGATAGGAAATTCCCGCCAGCCGCCGCTGTTGCACGCCGGGCATATGTCCCTTTATGGTCGCCACCTTTGATACTTATATCTTCCTACAAGAATAGTTCCCAATTATTGTTTTTTTTAAACCCATTTAACCACTTTGAAATTGTGTTTCGTTTCCTTTTATGTATTTAGAAATTGTTTTGACAAAATTATTTGCACGTTATATCAGTGAATCGTCCTCGTTATAACAGTCAAAAATTATATGAAAAAAGGTCTGAACTAACATATCATTTAGAAATTGCTCATTATAGCCATGATCGTTATAACCAAGTTCGACTGTATATTATAAACTTTATCACCACCTCACTTTTTTGTCATTTCAAGTAAAAATAATTAATAAAATGTTGACAAAGTTTCATTTTATTTTTTTCAAATTATGGTAGGAAACTTTGGTTCCATTAAGGTGTACATTTTAATTATTTTGTGGTTTTCTCTTGTATTTGAAAGTGTAGCGTGGTTTTTTTTTCTCTTTCCAAAACTGTTAAGTCACATTTCTCACTATGATAGCAAGGGAGACAGAATGATTTCTTTGAGACAAAAAGCGAACAAATTAGCCTGAGGGATTAAAAGAAAACTGCCGACTGTGCGAAAAAATTAAGTGAAACTTTCTTAGAAGGTTTTCGAAAGAACCGGAAACAAAAACCTTATATGTGGGTTTCACTGTATATGTACAAAGTAAGATTTGAAGTTTTGCTTCTGATATTTGTCTTTAAGTCATTAATGTTTGTATAGATATCACTATTACTCATTATATTTATCTACCGCCATTATTATATTACCAGTTTACACAAATATACATTTTTTTAAATTGTCATTTTTATTGCAAATTAGTTATATGTACAATGGAAACTTAGCCCGTCATTCTCGTTTTAAGGTACTCATAAAATTGTTTAAAATACATATACAGAATAAACTACACATCTCTGGAGGTTATAAAATTGATAAATCCATGAATGGTGGATTATATTGTGATCTATTAATCATTATTTATGGACATTGGATTATATGCATTTGCATATTTCATCATTAATGCATTTCTTTCTTTTATCTTTTGTAATTGGAAAGGGTAATTTTTGGAACTGGTACCTTTTTTATATTAAATTTTAGTGAATGTGCCCTCCACACGTCACTTCTTAGTCCTTCCTTAAAATCAACAATCAGATCATGTTATCACCGTTGGGAACTGGTTCCATAATATGGCAAGGTACTGTCTGTACTATATATTTTATTCTGCTGGCAATTTGGAATTTTGGTGGTGGAAATTGGAACTAAAGTATTGCTTGTCCGGTGTGACCAGCATTCAAAATTTTCAGTAGAATAAAATATATTGTACATTAAACAGTACCTTACCATACAATGTTGATATATTTTAACTTTTTTGTGCAATCAATAATATACATAATCATTTATACAAGGTGACGCAAAAGTCATTACCCTATCGGAAGATACCATAAATTTTGCAAATGGCGGCAAATGTTAGTTCTGCTTTAACATTTGTGAAATCGTATACAAAATACATGTCAACAAGACATGAATCGCCATACTCCTCAAAAACGCATTTCCGGGTCGACTAATCTCTCGTCTTGACGATTTACACTGGTCGGTAAGATTGCTCGATTTAACTATTCCAGACTTATTTTTGTGGGGTATCTTGAAGTCTAGAGTCTATTTCAACAAGGCTCAGACTCTTGAAGCCCTCAAAGAGAATATCCATCAAGAATGCAAGAACCTATTGCCGGAAGTTCTGGAAAGAGTGATGGAAAAGGCCCGTATGGTCATCAATTCTGTTGGCGGCCACTTGGCTAATATCATTTTCTTGAGGTAATGGAAAAAATATTAAGTCATCAAATAAACACAGTCCAAAAGCAGAATCAAAATTTTTCATTCATAAAAAAAATTATAGCCAAAGAACATTGGCAACATACAATATCATCCACTTCTCAATTGGCGACAAACTCCTAGGCCCACCGGTATATCTCTTCACAACCAATACAAATTCGAATGCTACTTAATTAGCAATACATTACATGCTAGTGAAGATATCGACGCTCCAAAGGGTAAATGGCTAAAGCGCCACCTGGAAAGGTAGAGTAGCTCAAGCGCCATACAGCTGTACGGCACTTGAGCCACTCTTCCTTTCCAGTTGCACGGCGCTTTGGCCATTCATCCTTTCCAGTGTCGATATCATCACTGGGCAATTTAAATTTTGCAGGAGATATAAAAATCTGTTAGCGCTTCTGCTCAATTTCAATTTGGTGATACCTTTGCAAGCAAGTTGAAAAAAAAAAAAAAAAGTTGCATAGTTCACAAAACTATGCAGTCTGATAATATCAAATGAAATAATGCATATTCTAACATATATTATTTCAAAAGAGAGGCTTTCGATATGATTTAGTTGTGTACTTTAAAAATTTATGCATGTAGTGATTGGAGGCAGGTAATATTCCCGCAAAATGTGTGCGATGCAGTAGATGCGTAGAAGCGTTTTGAATAATATGCTTGTGTTAGTCCCCTAAAAGCCAGCGGTCACTGTGTCACCAATACATGTATGTATGGCGTATACACATATTAATATGTTGACTCAACAGATACAAAGCTTGAACATTCAATCAATGTATGCTCCGAACTTATTCTTTGTTTTAATCTGAAGCTGTAAAAACAGGAACAGCAATGAGACACCACAGCTCAATTGAACGCACAATATTTTTCAATTGATAGAACCTTGGCATATTAGTGGCCAGAACTGTCCTAGTACAAAATAGAATCATCTATTGTCTGCCCTGAAAAACCTAGTGATAGACATTTTTTTCAAATGAAACCTTTTTGCATATTTATGTGAATTGGCTAGCCCAATTTTTTTTTTTGAAGTAAAACATCTCTAGCACCTTTGTGATTTGAAACTCGATGAAATGAAAAAGAGACAAACACACATATCTATAGAATTTAGCCTGCGAGAGAATGAAATAGACTAATTGGTCTCCTCTTTGTGCGGTGCTTCGTAACCTCCCCATTCTTGTCTACTTTAGTTTTATGATGATTTCACTTCTACCGCATGTTAACTGCACACATTTTTTGTTGTTTTTGGATAGTTGAGGTTTAAACCTATTCTCGAAAATCTTCATAATTATTGGCTAATTCATATAGCGTAATATTTGTGAAGAATCACAACCAAGGCGCTTTATTTATGTATATATATTTTTAAATTCAAACAATTTCACTATGTAATATTGTACTTTTATTATGCTTATCTTTTTTGATAAAAGGCAATGAATAGATAATGAACACTGAAATGCCTTTCATGTAAATTTTAATAGAAGCTGGCGTTGCCACTGACTTGTACCTTTTGGTTCTAGATTCTAGATAATTTAGCATGCGCTCTGTCTTTCTTAGACTATTCTTTTACAGGGATACTGAAGTATCCGATACTCATATTGTGTCCTCACGTCGCAAACAACTTGGCGCACATAGTCCTTATACGTCGCTACTGAAATCATGAGACCCGCGTCGCCACCAATCATCATTGAATTCTCAAAATAACAAAACTATAAATTTTTCATAACCTCCCTCACAACCTGTACAGTTGCTCGAACTTTCATTTTTACATCCTGTCCTTTTTGTTTACAATGTTGACTGTTTTGTTTTTTTGGCATTGATCTAAATCTCACGCATTGTTACAAAATGTCTGACATAGATGACGCCATGTTTAAAGTTTCAACTATGTGAGTAGTCCGGCTGGTTGCGGGAGACTGGCTTGATGACTTTATGAAGACTGGCGTTGATGTCTCTTTGCAACGTGCAGATGCATGGCGGTAGTCGCCAAGATTATAAGAAGAAATATAAATATGCATTGGTTATAAGAAGAACCTTCCAGACTTTTGTATCACAAAACACTCCCACATCGCATTTCTTATGTTATTTTTTATTCTATGACAAAAAGATCGATCAAAACAATTTAAAAGCACAAAAATTGTAAATTTATTCATGAATCAAACATTTGCACAATTTATAAATCACATTAGTTATTTTCTATCACATAAATTACAATATTACATCATGTAATGATAATCTCTAAATTATTGTCTGTCTGAGTGCCTTTTTTTAAAGCCGTCTGCCTTGCTAAGTATTATGTAAAACTAAATAGGGATTGTAATACCTACATATAAATATTTTGTAATAAATTTATTGCTTTATAATTTTCATTACGCATAATTATAATTAATACATTCTAGGTACCTACATATTTAGAATATTTTAAGATATATAATGCATTTTTATTCAATCATTCCAATTCTGACTGTAAAAAATTAAATAAATTTTTAATTTCTTTTGTTTTTTTATTATTTTTGTTTATTATTTTTTTTGTTACGATGTTTTTAAAAGATTAAAAAACGCTTTCTAATTGCACAAAAAGTATACCAAATCGGTTCAATTAATTCATTATTTTAAATTAAAGTTAAAAAATTTTAAATCACATCACACTTGAAATATCAGTATTTTTTAAAAATGGTATCACTAGGCTTGTCTTGTTAGGGTTTCTAGCATAGAGCAACTTAATGGGCCTAAATATCTCTCTTAGCGAGCATGAAAAGCAACTTATATATTAGCCTATAATTTTAAATATTATTACAAACTGGATTCGCATTGGAAAAGCAGAGGCTGAAAATAAATTCATCTTTACTAACTCAAGTTGGTTAAAAATAGAAATAATTGTCCTTTTGTGTTATTGATAAATCTAAAATCGTTACGTTTTTGATGATGATACATAACACATCCCTCTTTAGAGTATTTTTCATAACAACGGCGCTGTAAAAATATACAAATCATCCAAATATTATTAATTACACTGATCACTTCTACTTTCAATCTTAATTTGGTTAACTTGAGTTAGCACTTTTCGTTTTGCGGAAATAGAAAAGTTAAATGTGTATTTGTATGCATAATAGTGATAACAGGTGAAATAACAAAACACGATGCTTTACATCTCGCCGGTTTGTGGAAATGTGGACTAGTGCCAACAAAATTTCATAATCGCCAGCTAAATAATATTACAATATTATCAACGACATTCCTGCTTCTATTCAATAAGAATAATTAAAATGAACTCTGCATTGTTTGAATTCAATGCCGACAAGCTACTTGCAGTAGCTTTGCAGGTTGTAATGTAAACAAGAAAAAAAAAAAAAAAAAAATGTGCATGTAATTTATTTGTTTGCTGTAACAAAGGTCAAGATTTTAAATGAGATGTTTTCTTATCAATATTATTTTTGAATTGTATGTATAAATGCCCATGACTACAGTATGTTTTACAAGCAATAATTATTATCTGTACTACACTCTAATATATTATTTGTTTTTAACAAATATCAATAAATTTTTATAAATATAATTTTTTTTTTTTTATTTTACTTTTATTCCCCTTACCATAGTATAGCGGTTTTCCAGTACCCTAATGCTGCCTAGTGCTAGTACGTTTGCGAACATAAGCGCAAGCCGAGCCACAAATTATAGGTAAAGAACGAAGCAATCTCAAGCGGCGTTTTCTCGCCATTTAATTAATAACACAATTTCTGGTTAGGCTCACGTGTGTATACGCATACTGCCATTCATGAAAACTTATTTTGAAGTAAAATAAAATATTTAAGTAATGAGTAAGATCAAGAAAGGAACGCTCCGATGGTTTGGGGGTGTAGAGCGAATGAACGAGGAAAGGAGTGTAAGGAGAATATACAACGCAAATGTGAATGGTAGAAGAAATCGGGGACGCCAGAGAAAGACATGGCACGACCAAGTGAATCAGATACTTGTCAAGAGTCAGAAAAATAGAAGAGCATGTATGAGACGATGTATGAATGTGAACGAGGCAAGGAGTGTGTGCCAAGACCGAGTTATTCGGCGGTCTGTCCTCTATGCCTACCCCTGCGGAGAAACGGCATGATGGTTAGTTGGTAAATATTTACCTAACCGCCGCAAGCCGCTTCACTTTTAATAGGCATACATTTAAAGAAATAAACTACCCATAAACATAATTACCACACAGAACCATCGGTTTCAGTCGAAAAAGGCGGAAAAATATGCATTTAAATTTATATTTCATAAAAACTTTTTTGTACGTGACATTTCATGATGTATTCTTTCCATTTTGAAGGGGTACCAATTTTTAAATATTAATAAAGGTTGCCATACCCGAAAAATTATTATCTCAAAAAAAACATCCCAGTTTTCTAGTAGTTTAGCGGCTACGCTAGGTTTGTGTAACATGGTTTGTGATACAAAAGAAAGTGCCCCTTTATAACGCCTACTCGCGTCAAGGCAAGAAAAACATGCCAGTTTTCAAGTAGTTTAGCGGCTACGCTAGGTTTGTGTAACATGGTTTGTGATTCAAAAGAATATACTCCAATTATGTATTTATTCAGAACATGAAAATTTGTATGGTGCAACCTTTAGTACCTTCCTCGAATATGTGTGATTTTTTGCGATATGGCAATCTTTTTTAATATTTATCGATTGGTACCCTGGAAATCGGTCAGTATGCAAAATAATGTAATAAGAAATGTCAGCCGTAACGAGAAATTACGTACAATTTTTTTTTATGAAAATAAATTTAAATGCATATTTTTCCACCGGTTCCGACTGAAACCGATATTTTTTATGTTAACCCTTTGCCTACCAGACATAGATTTCACAGGCTTTTGTACATTTTTTTTGTAATTATATGTTACTTAAAGCTTAAAAAACATTTATGATTTTTTTTGGAATTTTCTGAAAACTCCTTATAGGGAAAATTCATCCGGTACATTTTTGTACCGTCAGGCAATAGGTAATAAAAAAATTTTAATGCTTTTTTAAGTATTTATTTTTTAAGAGGTTACAATTTTGACAGAAAATGGACATTATATTTTTACATCATGAAACTCATTAAAACAATTTTTTTTTTCATTCAAACATAAAAATATTTTACAATGGCTGCACGTAGAACTGGGCTTGGACTGAATCTTTTTCTTACTGCAAACTTCACATCTTCCTCTTTTATTTACAATTACTGGCCAATGTATTCCTCTATTTCCCAAACGAACGTCTTTGGCAACTGAATACTCAACCTTTCTACGTTTTGAAGGGCCTGCACTTTTAGCGTCAATAGAGATTCTTTTGTTTGTTTCAATTTTCTTTTGCGATATAAGTCCCATAGAGACATTTCTTCGAAACTCTTTTAGAGGTTTTTTTTCAAGTAAATTACAATAAATAATATATGAGTTAACAAATGCGACATCCAACAGCCCCCAAAACAGTCTGTGCCACCATTTTTTTGATTTTCGGTCAACGCAATACAGTGCTCGTAAACGATCAGCCATGTCGACCCCTCCCATAAACTGGTTGTAATTTTTAACTATTGTTGGGCACGTAAACTCCAACTTGGATCCATTCTTTTGGGTTCTGTTTACTGCAGTTTCCTCATTACCATGGTAGTTAGATATCAAGTGAACCATTTTATTATCTTTCCATTTGAAAACTCCAATACCCATATCAGAGAATCGGTAGTCGTAGTCTCCACGTTTCATAAGTTTATCCGCTATCATATTAATTGGCAAACCCCTTCGATTTGTCCTGACTGTACCACAGGCGAAAATATTTTCTCTTTTTAATCTTTCAACCAAGTTTAAAGTCGTAAAATAGTTGTCAAATACGACAATTCTCCCAGAACCCCACATCTCTTTGGTCAGACCTAAGACAACTCGCTCACCTAAAGTATGGTCTTTAAATTCTTGTTGGAGTTGCTCATCCTTACCTTGGTATACAGAAAGTTTAAATATATACCCCTTTTGGTCAGCAATACACCACATTTTATAACCACGTTTTACTGGTTTCATGGGCATGTACTGTTTCATGGCTGATCGACCTTTAAACTTGATCATTGATTCGTCAACACTCAGTTCTCTAGTTCCATTATACGATCGTCCAAAAGATTTATTGAGACTATCAACCATTGGTCTAAGCTTATAAAGTTTGTCAGTACATCCTGGCGGAATGTTCTTGTTATCATTGCAATGCAAGTTAGCCAAAATTTCTGAAAATCTATTACGTGGCATTGTGGAACACATTACAGGATTGTTCAAGTCAATAGCTGACGAGTAATGATCGGTCCATGCAGGTCGTTTGTTATAACCCATATGAAAATTCATCCCGATAAATGCCAAAAGTTCTTCCTTCTTCAGATTCAATGTTTTGCCTTTCTGTGTTGCATATAAATTTGATTGATACAGAATTGGATCAACAATATCATCAATCATTTTCAGGAAGATGTCAGTAGGTGTTTCACAGTTTTCAAACAAATCACCAGAGACACCTTCTTCAAATTGATACGGTGGTACATTGGTAACAAAATCCTTTTTTTTCCACTTACGTTGCGGTTCTGGTAGTCTAATAAATGGAGAAGTAGTAGAGTCGGATACACTTGAAGGACCAGGAGCATCCGCGGGCAAAATATTTTCATGATAAGAATACGTATTCTGACCGGATTCTCTTAGAAAAATATCATCACAACCTGTAGTTTGATTCCCACGGGGTTCATATTCATCATCTTCATCATTTTCAGACTCCACTTCTGACGGAACATCAATATTTGGAAGATCTTCCAACAGCAACATCTCAATATCATCTTGCGAAAGTCCTACAAAAATAAATAGCCAAGTCACTGACGGTACAAAATCGTACTGGTTATAAAAATTCATATATTTTATAAGAGAAAGGATATTAATACACGAAATAAACATTAGTGTGAAGAAAAATGTTCATTGCATATTAATAATATATAAAATCACACATACCTGAATCCATTATCACAATAATTATGTTTTAAAACAAGCAATAAAATAACTCAACCAACCATGTGACAGCTCAATGCAAAACTGATCCCCTGGTGTCAGTTTTCGAAACTAAGCTTTAAAAAATGGCTGACTTGTAAAAGAATGTCCAATAATAATTGCCAAGAATAATAATAAAAAAAAATGTTTTTGGGATAGAAGATACGATGAGTTTTATAGGCGAGTACAAATTTGTACCGTCGGGGAGCAAAGGGTTAACAAAGTTTAAAAGTAGTGTACTTTTCAAAATTTGTGCCTAATAAAAGTATGGCGGCTTACGGAACAATTAATAAAAATTCGAGTTTATAATAATTACATAGGCACCGCGAAAATTTTTATTTAAAAAAAATGGCTGTTGTGCGAGTGCAATTACTTTCAACCAGTGTTGTCAGATACGTGGCTTTTACCATGTTTTAATGGTTTTTTTTACCAGTCACCAAAAATTATATATGTTTGAGTAAGTTACGATTTTTCAGCATGGGTTTGCATGATGGGGGTAAACCCCAAATTCAGAAATATAGTAGTTCTTGTACTTAGTATAGTACAGGTTCACAATGTCTCTCTATCTAATTATTAACTTCGTCGACAAATAATATGACGTGTGTTCATTGGCGGTCCGTGACTTTTCAGTGAGCTAGAGTGCTAAGATTGAAAAATACGTCATTATTGATATTGTTATAGTTGAAAACGTTTTTTTTTAAATACATATTTTCCCATAAAACAAAATCAATAATGTTTTTTAATCTTAGCACTTATTATGTTAAATTAAATTACTGTATCATGTAACTTTAGTTTGCTGTTTTCACAAACTTTTTTTTATATATTAGCCAAACAGGAGGCCCTAAGGTAAATAATTTCCCGCAGGGCCTATGTCATCTTAGGGGATGCTGCGTGGAGGGTCTTTTTAAGGAAGGGAAGGGTAGGAAGTTCTAGGAAGAAAAGGGGTATAAGGAATGGGTAGGAATCTGTTCAGTTCCCGGGTTCCTGGGTGGTTCCCGGGGCATGGGACCTATACCCTCCTCCAAAATTGTGTAAAAAAAAAACTTTAAAATGACGAAAATATAGTTATTATAGTTATGGGAGAATTCTTTTCCCGCATCTCATAGGTTTGAAAAATATATTTTTTCAAATTTTTCGTTTTATAATATTACTATTTTTTTTACAAAAAACTTTTTTGGTAACAATAATTTTTTTTTTACAAAAGCATTTTAAAAAGATATATACTAAACGGTTATTTTAAAGAGAGATTACTTACTTAGGTACTGTTGTTTCCTAATTACTCTCAATAAAAATCTTAAGTGGTTTTTTCATCCTTCAAAACTTTTTTTACCCCTGAAACATAACTTTTCATTTTTGGGGTATTATGGCATCACTGCTGTCAACACGAGAAGATAAATTATTATTTTAGGACACCAATAAATTATACTCTGGCCCTTTCTAACATTAAAATACAGCAAGCGTAAGAAAGAGAAAGATATACAAAGTGACAGCAGAAAGCGGGAACAGTGTTGCCAACGTAGGCGATTTTTCGCCATTTAGGCTACTCGGAAAGAGAAACGGCGACGAAAAAAATTAAAAGGCGACTGGTCGCCTATTAGGCTACTTCAGAAACAAGTTATTTAAATCAGCCGAATAGCAAATAATTAAGAAAAAAAAACAATATTTCACGCAAATGTGAATAAACTTTCAACCAAGCAATATTTTTTTTATCTCAGAACCACCTCAGAAAGGTCATTTTCATTAAAAGCTATGAAAAAATAATTTAAAAATAGTCGGTAACACTAACCTAACTTAACCTATTAACAATTTTTTATCATCACTTTTAATGACCTTTCTGAGGTGGTTCTGAGTTGGTTTCATTCTGATTTGGCCGGTCACCAAACTACCACACACACAGATGTACATTTTTTTACCAGCGCCCCGGTAGAAAAGCAACTCTGGTGGATCTTGCGCCAGTTCCGCCAGCACCCACTAGCACAGCAACTATATCTAATACTACTGACGACGGCGAAGGTCTTGTTGATGCCTTATTATTGCTAGCAGAAGACTAATCAGAATCATCTTTATTTTGTTTTTAAAATGCTGTATTACTTTACATTATTTTAAGATACATTACGTTGTTTTATATTAAGCTTAGGTCTATTTATCAATACATTATAAATATGTTTTGAATAAATTGATCAAAAGTACATTTTATTTTATTCATATTAATATTTTGGCGTTTGGGCTACTTTAGGCTACTCAATGTATGAGAAACGGCGATATTAGGCCAAGCACTGTTGGCAACACTGAGCGGGAAGGCGTTAGCAAAATTGGGTCCAATTCGCTGTCAACAAACTGATACCAAAAGTGAAATAATAGCATTTTCCTAAACACAAACTGCCGTTTTCTGATCGTTTTAAAATAGCCCGTTTAATATGATTTTTGCTCTAACGCGTTGACAATGGTAAACATGCTCAGTCCACGTGTAGCCTTGTACAAATAATAGTGGCTGACAGTTCAAGGTCCCCCTCTTCCCCGCGTTTCACGGATTGTTTATGTCTCGTTGAACGTAAACACCGAATCAACGAATCACAAATCACAACGATGAACGAATTGTGAGCGTTCTAAAGTCGGTCGGAGTGGTTCTGTGTTCTGCGCGACGGCGAATCTCGCGTAGCGTGTTCGAAAATAGCGCCCGAGCGTGTTTAGTTTGAGATGAAAAATAAGTCGGCACGCCCACCAAAATGGATGTAAATTGTGAATTTCACGAAGGCTGCGGTCAGGAGGGCCCTATCAGGTGTATATTCCTGTGCGAGTTTCACCCTGTCGCGGGTCCCAGGATTACTTGCCAAGTTCCTGAGGGATACATTTCTAAAGACACTTTCGATACAGTTTCACACTACATCATCCCGAAAGTTCAACTTCAGAGATGTACTTTGACAGTGTGAGTATTCTATATTTATTTCTTGTTCCACCAACTGTGTCGAATGTTTTCGTGCTCTATTATTTTTTAGCGAGCCTTTTTTCTTTCAGTTGGAAATGGCTTAGCATAAATTTCTAATTTATGTTCGTAGTGCCCTTTGAAAGCATTGTGTCTCGTTTCTCTGAGCAGATTGGGTGCAATAATGAATTAAAGACCTGTTTACATTTCGTACCTACTTCCCTACTGCCTAGGTGCCTAGGTAGGTAGGTACCAGAATTCATGTCGAAATTTTAAATGTCAATACACAGATGAACTCGCGAGTTTGGAATCTTATTGGAAGCTAATAGCTCGAAAGAACAATGCAAGAAAAATATCTTTAATTTGTCTAATGAATCTGTCTAATTATCTCAATGTTTCAAATGGGCACACCTTTCGTAATTTTTTCATTAAAAACATATGTAGGTAACTACTGGTACCTACCTACTTGTGGCGGAGTGTAAGCTTTCTAGTAAAAATTGAGGTATTATGTAATTTAATTTTTACATTAGCTCCACACAGGAGGCCCTGGGGAAAACAATTTCCCTCGGGACCTATGTCATCTTTGGGGATGCTGGGTGGAGGGTATTTTTAGGGAAAGGAAGGAGAGGAAATTTTGGAAAGGAATGAGGGGTGGGTAGGAATCTGGGGATTAATGTGTTCAGGATTGACGAATGTATGAATCCATTTCTCTTACTGCGGTCCAAGGCGATGGGTCGAGAGACTCTGGCTGGAGGTTAGGTTAGGTCCCTCAACCTGTCCCTCCTGATCTGGCCCGCGACACAGTAGGTGGACAAACGCATTCTCCACCGAGACCTATACAAATCTCACCCCATGAACCCGGGCACCCCTGCCAAGTCACCAAAAGTAGGGAACTTCTTGGGGTTACCTATGGCAGGGGTGTTGGTTATCCAATAAATGGTTACCAGGCGGCGGCACCCATAACTGCCTCCCAAATTAAGAAAATGTAATCCAAATAACGGATTAGGTATATTTTACATAAAATAAATAATTACTTAAAATCTCAATATATTCATACCTACTCAATGAATAAAATTGTTCTGCACCATAGACATATGAATATTACAATACCTGCCCTAAGTGATAAAAGCGTATTATTTCCCCCTCCCCATACCGGTTCCATTGGAACCGGCTGAGATCGAGTATGGCTTCGCGTGAATCCAAAAAATGCGACGTCATCATTCTTCTGCGAGCCAGCGTCGAGCACTCATCGGTGCATTTTACGAAATAACAACAGCAAAAATAGTGGCTTGAGTTTTGAAAATGTGTAAAAATAGAAGTGAAAAAGAGAATAAACCCAATTGTCGTATTACATTCCATAGCAAGCATTATTTTACTATATTTTAGGCTTATTCAGATCACATAATATGATCATTTTTGTAACATATAATATCATTCGAGATACATGACGTTTGCGCGTCGCTGTTTACTGGGGTAAGTAAATTATGAAATATTTGTAAGAGTGTCTTAACTAAATTCGGCAACAATATATTGGACTCTGAAAACAGGCGAACTTTACTTTGCCGTATTTGGACTTTGCAAATTTGTTCATTACGCGGTGAGCAATTCGTGCTCCCATGTAAAAAGGTCTATGAATTTAAAAGCAGAGTTTTTGTTTAAGAACTAAATGGTGATATTATAATGCGAGATGCCTATATACTGTCAGATTGAGTTAATGACGAATCACATATCACCAAAGTCATCTTCCCGCTCTTCGTCCTGCTATAGTTGGTTTCTACCCCTCACCTTTCGGTTTCTGCACCTAATATCTACTCACAAATAAATAAATAAAATATTTCCAAAATTTCCATCTAAAAATTTCATTTTGTGACCACAGCAATATACCTAATAGTAGTTTGTGCATTAGTTACCTGATTTTTAAAGCTTAGGTAATTTTTCCCACCTTCTCATTATAGTATTATGTATGACTTGCGATTGCCTATCTACAATCTAAATAGCAAATGGGGTGCCGAAACATAGCTAGCCAAATATAAATAGTGTTGTCCAATAATGTCTAACAATATCCTGACACTTGACAAATCCACTTACCCATTTGCATTCATTGCACGATCATTCCTAATTCTTATTCAACTTGAGTAACTACTACTAGTTAGGTACCTGCCTCATTCGGAACCTATTTGAATAAATTAGGATTCTTTTAGCTGGCAACAAAATTTGAGTTCTTTTGTTTTTTTATGAACTAAGCGGGGACTCTTGTTAGCGTATTATGAAATGGGCATAATTTAAAAAAATATGTCATGTTGCAACCTTTTAAAGCAAAGCTCGTGTAAAAAAGCGGAGAAATGTAGGATAACTAAGTTTTAATAATAAAGTTTTCAGAAATGAATTAACTTATATCATGGAGTTAACAAAAAAATGTGTAACAAAAAGATAGAAAAAATATGACAGAGAAGAGAAATATATTACACATGATAGCATATACACTATACAGCTTATAACCAATGACGTTATACAAATAGACTCGCCATAGTCTCACATACTCACAATATAATGTGGAAAGCAAGCAACACTCTTTTGTTTTCAGCGGTTTTCAGTATAATTTCTAAATTCAAAACTTTATTCCTGTGTGATAAAGACAGGCAATCAAAGAATGTACGTGTGAGAATGTCATAGATATATGGTAGGGCGGCTTATTAATTTCTTCGCCGAATACTGCTTTCACATCACGGGTGTGACCTATGGGTATGACTGAGATAACAAGATACTCTCACTCGGTTACACAATGGACAGGGAAGGGTAAAGATTACAATGATGTATTATTATAAAATTAATTGTAATAATTGATAATAATAAATAATTTGCGTGTACTTACAAATGAAGTGTTATTCCTTCGCCTTTACGACTATTTGCCGTGTAATTGAAGCATTTTCTCATCACCCAGGAGGGTATTTTGGCGCTTTGCAATGCAATTTACTTACTGGTAAGACACGACCTCACTCGACGCGTAGCAGTTTAGTACTAAAGTACTAGAAATAGAGACAGCTACAATCGTCTTGTGTTTGGCTTCCCATTTTGAAATTTCTACCCCGCGTCCAGTATTAATGTCATTGCTTATAACACATATAATAGATTACAGAAATATTATTAGACCAGAGGTTGCTGCTAGGACCTTCAGGCAGTTTTTGGTTCGGCTTCGCCCAGTTAAAGTGTTGGTGACCATTTTATAAATCCAATATGAACTGGTTCCAAAAATAGCCGGTTTCTCGGATCCAGTGGCAGCTAGTCACCGGGACAAAGTAACCTCGACAGGCGATGACGTCATATATATATATGCGTGGTAGAAATCAAAACATTGTATTATTATTCACATCTGCCAGTTACATTAATAATCATTCCATCCATCTCTCCAAACTGGTTAAAAAAATAGCCGGTTCCTCGGATCCAGTGACAGCTAGTCACCGGGACAAAGTAACAACGACAGACAGTTATATAGACATGTGGTATTATTATTCGTAGCTGCCCGTTGCAATAATAATCATATAACCATTAATCTCTCCATACCCTGAGAGATTCACGAAATTACAAATCCAATAGTACTTACGCCTTTTAGCGGACGTTTTTCAAGCTAGCTGTTCACACAAGTGGCATCATCTTTCGGCATTATTGGCTACTGGCTTGAATTCGGTTCGATCACAAAAGTAGCTTTTTTTAAACAAGCTTCAAGTACGAAGATGGTTTTGCATAAGGCGCGGTGTCAGAGATGTATTCAAAGTCGCGTTCTAAAATTTCAACCGTACAGTCGCTAGGCTATTAATAACGTCCAATTATCACGTAAATAAATTTGATTTAAAAAATAATTACTAATGTCAGTTATTATAGTGATAAATCCTTTTTAAAAACCCATTAACTCTCGATTATATTATATCTCGAATTGTTGCCTTTTTAATTCACAAATATTTGATAATTTCTTGCAAGGTGTTTTAAGATTTCCTTTTTTTTCCATTGGTTATTTTTCTCACTGCCATAACTTTTTCAGGACGTACATGAACTCCAAGATCCTGGGTTTTCCAGTTCGAATAGACAACAAGAAATACGCCAGGAACGCCTTCTATTTCAACCTTTGCTTTGTTTGTGACGCCTGGGCCAGAACTGTTCACTATGAACCGGTGGTTAAAAAGCTGACAGAATATTTGGTAAGTAATTAAGATAAATACCTACTTTGGTCTAGTATTAATTTCATAATGTTATTATTGAAAAAAAAAAATAATAACTCAGGTACGCCTCATACGTCATACGTTTGTTTAGTAATCTTACATTTTCATGTAAACAAGCTTATAGGTCCGAGTGGTTAAGAAATGGGAAGTTAATGGTAAAGCATGTTTGAAGTAACTGTTAATATAAATTAATTAGATTGAATTACGGTTAAGGCTCAGTTCCCGTCCCCAAAAAGAAGAAGACGGAGAGATATGAAATTACGAATGTTAGAAAAGCGCGCTAACATTTACAACGATAAAATCGTGCAAAAATCATGAAAATCTTTAATAAAACACTACTCGTTTAAAATAGAGCAAAAATCTCGCGATAATTGTCTTAAACAGCATTTAAAGAAACGCTGTGAATTTTTTCATACATATAACTTGTAAAATAACTGAAACAAACATGTATATAATAATTTTTGGAGCATACTTTGCGATTTTTTCTATCGAGGGAATTTTATATAATTTGCATTTGGGCGCGACTAATGTCTAGATATTATCTTCAAGAATAACATTTTTTTTAAGAGCTTAAAAACTTCATATGTTTAAGGGAGGTTTGTAAGAAATCGGTAGAAATTCGAAAACCCGCCTCTTAAGAGGAATAACCAGACAAAACTGTAAATATATATATATTTTTTAAATAAAATTTTAGCCATTTTGACTCTTTTCTACAAAAAAGTATAAATTGATTTCGAAAGATTGTTCTTTTATCTGGTAAAGTTATGTTTTAAATTATGAGAAAATGTGTTTATTTTTAGCATAATAAGGTTATACCATAGGTCGTTGGGAGATTTGTTAAATTTTCAAAAAAAAAATTGTGTTATACAACACACATTTTAAAGCTTATAATCATGCAGTAACATAAATCAATTAATTATCTGGGAAAGTTATGTTTCAGAATTTTAATTTTAGTTTAAATAAAATCATTAAAATAAAAGATCCGCGCACGTGTTTTGTGACGAAAATAATTCAGTTTGTCTATTTATTTACGGTCCTACGAACTAATATATTTAAGATTTTTTTAACATTCTTAGTTTGCATTACATTACATTATTGAAAAAT
Source organism: Limnephilus lunatus (assembly GCA_917563855.2). NCBI lineage: Eukaryota > Metazoa > Arthropoda > Insecta > Trichoptera > Limnephilidae > Limnephilus > Limnephilus lunatus. Next base: position 7,746,124 of record OU830599.1, read on the forward strand.
TATAAATACTTATAATCAAAAAAATAATTTTAAAAAGCACATAATTATAATAGTTTTATCATCACGCCTTTCAGCATTTTTTAATGTAGGAATAAATTAAAGCAAATTTTGAATGAAATAAAATTGATATTGAGCTATAATTTTAAAAAGCTGGTACAGAGAATAATAATCTTTCTCATTGGAACCGCCCTGTATGATCGTAAGAACATCTTTCGACGAAATTTGGATTCTCGGCCGCTGGCCGGTTAAAGGCCCTTAAGTGATTCCGCCATTGTTTGTTTTCCTTGAGGAGTCACTGCATGCCGTCTTCAAGCCGCCAGATTCCAACTGAAGTGAGCATCGTGACCGTGTCAATCGATTTATTTGGTGTGATCAACGGGAATCGGGATTAGATGATTTAACTCACTAAACCCGTTACAAAAACAATCAATTTAATTTTGCATGCTGAACTGACTTCTGTATTGTTTATGAATTCTTTAGACTCTTGTATCGTAAAAAATGTCGTGGCTTATCGGCCGTTGCGAATTGATAATTGAACCTGCTTTGAATAATTTATCGTTTCTTATAAATAGGCTATTGGTTGATGGCAATATTAATGAATATTCATGTAAATTCATGCCTGGTCTGTGAAACAGGCACATAATATATTTACATTACTCCATTGTGTTAACTTTGCGCAACATTATAATCTAAGACATACTTGTCACGAGTTATTATATCACATTAATGCATAGTATATAATCACAAACACGTGTTGATGTAAGATTTGCATCTTTAAGGTTTAGTGGGGATGGAAGAACACAATATTTCTTATACCTTTATCTTCTTGTACTCTCTACCATGAGTCTATGTACCATTGAATGTTAAGCTGAAAATTTATGGGACCCTGAACCTTTGGTATGTTATAAAACCTAAACAATATAACACACTTAAATAGTCATAACGGTAACTTCAGTATTAAACAATTAAGAATAACAGATTTCTAAGTACCCCACATAATAGAGTATCTACTGTCTCAATTATTTTCTCAACAAATTGGTTTAACCGGTAAACACCTTAAAAAATTGAAATTTTGAATCATAAATAAGTTGTCTCAAAGCGGTTTAACCACAGTTTGAAAATGGCCTTGTAAGCCGAAACAACTGTCACAATAATAACTTTAATACTTGCAGAACTAATAATATTAATAAATTTTATTTTAATAAAATTTTTAAAAATTAAATGTAGTCCTATGAATAAAACACAAAAACAATTTAGTTAGTTTGAAGCGGCGTTTCCATTATGCAAGTAGCTTGCATGCAGGTTGCAAGTTGCAAATAGCTTGCTTAGTGGAAACCTCTATCTACGTTGCAAGTGCAGGTTGCATCCAAGTAAATTTTAACTTGCATGGGAATAGTGCGCTGCGCTATTTTGCCGCGCAGGTTTGTTTTGAACCCAATCCTGAGACTATTGCATTGGCGGACGATGTCCGTACAAGCACTTGCATGCAATTAATTGCATGTATTTAACAATATTCTTATGATATTCTTAAATATTTAGCAGTAGTATGTTTACGAAAGAGGGGAAGGCTGATAGAGATATTGAAAGAAGAGTGAATGCCGTTAACTCTATTAATGGAGGACTGAATGCCGTTGGCACTAATAAAAAGCTGTCCAAAGACGCGAAACTAGCCGTCCATAATAGAGTCCTGGTACCTAACCTGATGAATGGCAGTGAGGCATGGAACTGGCAGAGGAAGGATGAAAGTAAACTGAATGCTGTTGAAATGAGATCCCTGAGGCGTATGTGTGGTGAAACAATGTATGATCGTGTGAGAAATGTGGATATCCGCAAAGAATGTAAGGCTGATGTAAGCATAATGAGTAAGATTAAGAAAGGGACCCTCAGATGGTTTGGGCATGTAGAGCGAATGAACGAGGAAAGTAGTGTAAGAAGAATATACGACACAAATGTGAATGGTAGAAGAAGTCGGGGACGTCCGAGGAAGACATGGCACGATCAAGTGAATCAGATACTTGAGTCGGGCCATGTCAAAAGTCAGAATAATAGAAGAGAATGTATGAGAAGATGTATGAATGTGAGTGAGGCAAAGAGTGTGTGCCAAGACCGAGTTGTTTGGCGGTCCGTCCTCTCTGCCTACCCCTGTGGGGAAACGGCGTGATGGTTAGTTAGTTAGTTATGATATTCATTTATGTACCTCTACCTCTGCCTGTCTCAACACAGGCATACCCTATATGTATATAATAATTTAATGTAAACATACCTTACATAGAAAAATAAATAATACAAAAAAAAATAACCTACAAGTAGGTGTGACGTCACACTTGCATGCAGCCTAAAAACTTGTGGAACGGAAACGCTGCTTAAATGACAAAAAAAAAATTACACAGATATCATTCAAGGTTAAGAAGTTGTAAAAAGTCTTTATTTTGTAAATCATCCGTTTATACTAATGCTGTTAGTTCAATGTCTACAAATATTATGTATATTTTTAAAATTTGCAAATTTCTTTTGCCAAATACAGTAACACACACATTACCTCATTATCATAGATTTCACTCACTGATTTACATATCAACAAACAAATCCTGATAATAGTTCCATTAATTACTTCTTTGTCCTTCAAACACTTGTGTATATAAATATGCAGAATAATATGAAACACATACATGTGCAGATTGTGTATGTCTGTGATGCACAACCTTTTTTGCAGAAGTGCCACTTTCTTTCAAACGTTTGCGGGCTGCATTAAGTACTAAGGCTAGTAAACCTTCTTCAAAGATTGTTTAAAAAATGAAGAACATGTGGTATATAAAAAAAAAACTCTTCCTAAATTTTCTCACTCAGAGTTTTCTAGAATTTTTTGGGCGTTACGAAGTAGATCCGCAGGTTGTTTATCACTGTTTGTGAACATCGTTGTTATATTTGTTATTGAAGAAAATCCTGAGTGCATTTTTTTTTAAACATTGGAATTTATTACCATGATGTTCACGATGTGTTATTTCTGTTGGTACATTGCAGTGAGGTGCTTTTGGCTTTTTTCTTTTTGTAATTTGATTATTTTTAAATACATCTATTTGAGTTTCTATTTTGTTGGTGGGCAGACGAATCCGCCGCCAAGATCCGGACAAACCTCTCTCCATGAACCCGGGCACCCCTGCTAAGTCACCAAACGTAGCGAACTACTTGGGGTGACCTATGGCAGAGGTGTTGGTTATCCAATAAACGGTTCCTGGAGCGGCAGTACCCTTACCCACCTCCCAAAAAGTTGACGATGACAATGCATTTTACCAACTTTTGGGTCACTCACGAACCCACACGCGCACACACATGCATCTTTCTGTAATCGGTTACTAACTGGTCCAAAAGAAGGCCCAAAAATTAAAAAAAAATGTATTATAGTAAAAAACCCTTGTTTTTATTACGGGTTGATTTTTTTTTAAATTATCCAGAGAATCAAATTATTCAAAAATATACAATTATTTTTCTTTTAGTACTAACCGAAAACTTTGATCTGGAAAATGATGATAATCATAAAAAAAGTCACAGCACGCCTTTGTTATGTACACTGACTACATATTTTACAAAAAAACTGTTTTTATTATTTGCTTGTGAAACGAGGGTTGGCCATTTAGATTTATTTATTATTTCCTTAGACATGTCTACTAAATAAACAAGTTTTTATTAGGTGGGAATTAAACACGCTTTGACCTCCAAATTTAAATGCCAGCTCTTTATGACTAGGCTACAGTGGCTTACGAAATAAGCCAGTCCAAAACCAAGTCCTTACCTGATTCATTTATTAGCCCAAAAGATCTGAAGGCAAGTAGGTACATACATATATACACAATATTACATATTTGCTTATATGTATTTTTGAGATAAGAAATCAGTACAACACATATACCTACTGTGAATTGTGATTGTTTTTATTTTTATTTTTGTTCATTGTATTTTACATCAGTGGTTTAAATGTCAGATTAAAAATGTTAGTCATTAATTTTATTTTTAGATTTTTACCAAACCTTTGTTTTTATTTTATGTGTTTCCGAATAATTGTAAGTGAGTTTTTATTTCAAACTAACTGTTACCCGGTATGCGTTGCTATGCTATTTAAAATAAAGGAATTGTTTCTTCCTACGTGTCCTTTCCCATTCGTCCCGTTTCCCATCTGCCTATCCTTCCTCTTCCGCGTCCCCTTCCCCTCGCGTTTCCACTCCGCCTCCTCCACCTTCCCTCTCCCCACTCCACTCCCCCCCTTCCCCCTCCCACGAACCCCCCTCCTGCGAACCCCCTACCCGAGTTTCCCTCCTCCCTCCCCCTCCGCATTCCATACATTCAGTCCCAGTACATTAAGTTTTCAAACAGCTCGCTTGCCACCTATTGCAAATTTCATAATGCCAGAGCTCGCCAGTAGTTTTATACAAACCTTGTCCTGGCAATAACGAACACAAAAAAAAAAGAATTATCCATTTTGGCGCAGTCGTTCGGAAGTTATATATTACGCCGAATTGTATTAGTTCATACCATTCGGCGATTCATTTTTATTTATATAGATAGATAGATGTGTGTGATATATACAGGGTGTTAAAGGACGTACTTGACTTACTTTAACCAATGATTTCTAATATAATTTTGGAGTAAAAAATGTAAATGAAATTTTGGTCTCCGGTGACATTTTTGACATTTTTTTTTCGTTCATCAAAAATCAAAAAAAAATTGTAGGCGTAAGATTAGGTGTCGTAGAGTTAGGGGTGGTATGGGGGATTGGTCGGTTAATCGGCTGAGTGACCAGTGACAAGCGAAAGAAATTTTATTTGTTTGATTTTGAAGAAAAATAAAATAAGAAGATGTAAAAAAAAAGTCACCGTAGACCAAAATTTCCTGTACATTTTTACTCCAAATAATGCCAGGAATCACTAGTTAAAGTAAGTCAAGTACATCCCTTAAAACTCAATATCATTGCTAAGTGTTGATAATCGACTTATCTCTGTTATGTATAAATTGTTGTAACTCATAAAGAACTCTTTGTATCTGTGGAGAAAAAAACTCGGTGTGGGATATATTTCATAAAAAAAGATTTTAAGCTCTGTCATTAAGTACGACTTAAAAATAATACAATATTTGCACATATCATGAAGAAGATTTCTTTTCCTTTTAAGACAGTAGTGATTGTTACGTAATAATACATCCATTGGAGTAACAACAAACTTCTGTGCTCCTGGACAATTTAAGCGTTTACAAGTTTTATATTTTACAAGTTTTTATGTTACAAGTTTTGTATTTGCTTTACTACCCCCCCATACACACAAGCCCTGCTTACTTATGGGGGTACATCAAATATATCTACCATGTAATTAATTACTGTATAAAATTTATTTGTAATTTATGTATCTATTTGTTACTAATAAAAAAATAACTTTTTTTTTAAATGCCGTTTAATGCCAGTAATGTACTTATTACATTAGTATCAGGCAATTCGATTCTTTATCAATAAACAGAGGACATGAATCATCGATTATCTTGTTCAAGATTGGTGATTAGATCTGTGCAAATAACAAGCTTATTCAAACTGAGGCAACACCAATTCAGCATTGTTTATTTTTAACCCTTAACCGGAATCGTGGGTCCATTTGGACCCGACAAAAACAAAAAAACCGTTTATTTATTAAACGCGCGCAGTTACACTTTTGCCCGCCAATCTAATCTCATTACGTCGCGAGTCTCGGCGGGTGCCAGACGCGTGGTGCTTACAATTTACTGGAAGTAGAGGTAATGAACTATCGAGGGTCCAATTGGACCCACGATTCCAAGTACGTAACTTTTATGTAAATGTAAACTTATTTAATTTGTATTGTTTTAGGTATTTTTTGGAACAATCGCATGTAATCTTACTGATAAAGATATTGAAGAATTGTTATTGGACGAAAATGAGTTAGATCCAGAACCTTTAAGTGATTTTGAACCTTGTGACGAAGAAAACATAAGTGAAAATGAAAATACGGCACACTTATACACTTCACACTCTAGTGACTCTTCAAGGAAAAAGAGGAAGATCTTATTTATGTGGTCCTAAGAATGACAATAAACAATCACAGGAGTGTGAAAAATGCTGCAACTATATATGTAAGATTCACGTACAAAAAAGGATATTGTGTAGCAAGTGCCTTACATAAAATTATAAAAATACTGAGATTTTAAAAAAAAATTTCATTTCTCACCATTTTTTTTGTTTTTGAATGATCTCATAAAGAATGTTTGTTTTTGTTAATGGGAAGAGATGTAAAACCCTGTACTTTGATTAGTTTTTTAAATTTTTTATTTTGTTATTATAATTTTACATGTCAAAAAAGAGACTGATAAAAAGTTGTGCTAAACTTGGTTCCTAAGAAGATAAGCCAAAAAGATGTATAATTTAAAAAATTTGATTAATAAAACTACCTTACATACTACAAACAACTAGTTTCAATACATCTATAACCCGTTTAATGGTTAATAACGTCTATATTATTAAAAAAAACTTTATTTTAATTAGCGGGTCTATTTGGACCCGCGATTCCAGTAACGTTGACCGAAATAGCGATTCCGGTTAAGGGTTAAGGAACCTGAAAATGAACAAAGAAATTGAATTATACAGTGTTTTCTTTAATGATTTGACTTAAAGGAATAAAAATAAATCAATGATAAACGATTAGGACGTACGTTTTTAGATTTTCATGGCCAAAAGCATTTTCATTATTTGTTTTGGACTGCAGACACCTGTCGGATCTGCCCTGATGATGGCCACTGCAACGCTGTCCGAAACGTCGGCTAAAGAAGGAGGTAGCGCAACACGGCATAACACCCCAAAAACAATGACGAAACAAACGATTAGGAGGTTTTTTTAATCATTTCCTTTGAGTTGGAGCCACACTATGAAACATGCCAACGGTGTATAATAATTTACTTCTTTAACTTAGTGCAGTGGTCGCAAACCGCGGCTCACGAGATATATGCATCTCTTTGGCTACTCGAGTTCGGCTCTTCAACAAATTATGAGTTTAAAATACATTTTTCAAGAAGAAATCATTTAATTTTTTTTCCACAGGATTTTGGAAGAGAAAATTTTATTCATTTTTCAAGCCTGCTAAAACACTGCCAAAAATTGTAATTCAGTAATTGACATTATTTGCTATTTTGAAACAGCAATTTTTAATACGAGGGAAGCTTTTCTACAAGCGTTTCAAGATTTCAGAAACAGCAAAGCGACCTTAAGTCTTTCTTAAAAATTCTCTCATTGCTACCGTAGCAGTTTTTTTTTTCTTTAATATTAATATTGCCACTTTTGAAATGCAATTGCTAGGTTTTAAAAATCGAGCGTTTTGAAGCTCTAAATTTGAACACTTTAATGCTGATGTGGAAAAATTGTTGGAAAACAAAAATGATCTTAGATGACAATTGACAACACCAGTGGTCTGCTTTGAAAGACCTGGTAAATAAAGACATGATGATGTTTAACACCCGATTCATATGATCAGTTAAAGAAAAACCTTATCAAAAGTAAATTGAGAAATCTTCTTATTGACGAGAACCTAGAATCGTGCAAACAAACCTGACTTATCCATAGTTTTAACGGAAATGCGAAGTCATTGTTTGCACTGAAAATGTCAATTTTAATTATCATAATTTTATTTTCATCAATAGGTAAATGAGATTACTATAAATTTTGATACATATTAACACAATGGGGTCATTAGGAAACAGGTAACTTAGTTAAATGGTTGAGTTTTTTTAATTCTCCACACAACAAATTCACATTCTTATCACCAGGCATTGTTAGGTTTACTTAATTACACTAAAAATATTTCTATGGGTAATCTGCCTCCTGGTAGCATGATATTTGCACAGAACTGTAAACATTTTTGAGATCCGAATGGTTGCTATACCACTGAATACAGGGCATAGCAACAGCCAAATTTATCTTATCTTATTCTATTGTAAATAAGAATTTGACAAATAATATTTGATATATTTATCAACAGTCTCCCACCCTATTCGCTCGTCTAGCATCAACTTTTTTATTGCAGCGAACCAAACAAATATAATCCACAGCCGATGTTGACCCAAGCTGTTTACTTACATTTGCCCGAGCCAGGAATATCTGTACTTTATTGCTCCCGTTCAAACAGAACGGCATTTTACTCACTCTATGAAAACATGCGGCTCATATGATTTATGTTATCAGTTGAAGCCACTTGAATCATATTTTGCATATTAAGTATGTAGATTCAATTTTTGCAAAAAATAGGTCATTGAACTGATAAGCCTTTATTATTATTTCATATTAAAAAATCAAATCGCTGCTGAAACTATTGCTTTATTTTATTGCCATCTAGGAGCTTTTTGCAGTCTGTTTTTTCATACAAAGCATTTCAGCCTTTTTAACAGAAAAAAAAATCGAAAAAAGTTATTTATCTTTTTTACTTGTACTATGTAATACAATATAGAATCACCTCCAACAGTTGCTCCACTTTACCCAGACACCTTCTGAAACATACGAATATATAAATATGTACCTATAAAATTATTTTCAAATAAGACAAAAATGGACACATTTGTATGACATAATCTACATAAATTCGCTTGTTTATATTATATTGTCTGTGTTTGTACTATGTATATCAGAGTCAGTAGATTTTTTGTGAGCTAAGTGCTAAGATCGAAAAACACTACACAATTGATGTTGTATTTTTCAATCCACTGCCTCTGATGTATATATATTGTTTAGGAAATATTATTTGAGTATGTGTACTTACCATTTTTTCAAACTATTTGCTATTGGTATTTTAAGTTAATTAGGTAATGAATTAAATGGAATGTATTTTAATCAATGACACCAATAGACTGATATGTACCAATAGACACATTATTGTCTCACAAAAATGTGGCAAGTAATAAATACACTTACTTTTCCAATAAATTCTTAATTCAAACGCTTATTCATGTACGATAAAGATAGACATTCAAGGAGTAGATACATGTGTATAACGAAATAAATATAGGGCAGTGATTGTGTACTTAAAAGTTTTTTTTTTTTTTTTTACATTGAATACCGCACAAGAATCTCAACTGCTCCCGTCTGGAGCCAGTGAGACTATGGCATCCCCAATTGGGGTATGTTGTGAGGCTGAAATTAGTGGGGAGGGGAAGGAGGTGGGGAAGAGGAAGGTTGGGAAGTACCTGACTATTCAGATCTGGTCACCAAACACGGCTAAAGTCATTTTCAAGCATCGTTTCAATTCTGAATGGTGGTCTTACACCAGGGCGATACTGATAGTATCTTCCACTCTGGAACGTGCCGCAAATATACTATATATTATTTAATTAATTGTGAAATAACACAAATAAATCAAATAAAATTTATTTGCGCACGCCGGATTCGAACCCGCGACCTCCGGATTGTGAGTCAAGAGTCTTAGCCACTGGACTACGGAGGTCGTCAAAAGTTACGGCGAATACTATATTCTGCATCACGGGTGTGATTGCTGACAAGATAAGCTTACTCGCTTACACCAAAACTAATATGGAACGCTGTATGAGACAACCTACCGCCAGCAGGTTGTTCTTATTATAATGTGTTGCTATATTCGCTATCTCTAATAGTAAAAATACTTTTATTAATTATAATAATAAGTAATTTGCTTGTATAAAATAAATAAAATGTTATTCTCTGGCTTTTACTAGTTTTACACTCATTATTGCAATTTGGCTAGAGATAGCACACAACCTTGCGCGACATGTGACTATTTAGTTGTAAAACTACTAAATTGAAAGTATGACAATTACCTTATCTTTTGTTTTCCACTTTGAGACCTCTACAACGTGTCTAGATATTTTGTAATGTCATTAGTTTTAATAAGTTAATCATTTTGGGTTACAAAAAGCATTTAAAAACAGGTGATAATTACCACCTGCTCTACATTGACCATCTTGTGTAATAATTACTAGCTATTAGAAAGTTTATTTTCTGTGTTTCTGGTGGCTTTTTTAAGCTGCATATACATTATCTGTTAGGCAGGTGTCCCCAAACCTGATTTTTATAATTCTGTTAGAATTATGTTTTAATCGGTCTTATAAATTTATTATCACTTATACGTATGAACATTGACCTGGTTTTTGTTTGTGAAGCGGATGACTGCAACATTTTTTTAATGCGTTAAGTCATTAAAGTGAAACATTTTATTATCTTTGCTTTATTTTTATAGCAATTCTTTATGACTGGTGGTTTCAGGGTCACATTTTTAACAAATAAATATGTAGATGATTTTATTTTATTTTATAATGTTAAGAATAATAATTCTGTGTTGGTAGGACACACTAAAGAATAAATGAATAATTCTATATCTCTAGTGAATGAAAGTTGTATTTACCCATTAAATTATCATCTTCTTCTTCTTCAATGGCGATACAGCCCATTTCGAGCCTTGGCCTTCTTCAAGATAAACCTCTACCGCCGTCTGTCATCGGCCGTCGTCTTCCAATCTGTGACATGGAGTAGTCCTCTTGCACCCTTCCTGACATCATCCTCCCATCTCTGCCTAGGTCTGCCCGCCTTTCGTTTACCTCCCGGGTGTCCTGTTAGGACCTTCTTCGGTACTCGTATGCTTGGCATTCGGTGCACATGTCCGGACGTGCAATTACCCTAATATTTACAATTATACTACCGTAACCGAGATACAACTTCAAAAATTTAATTTAATATAAGTACAACATGTTAGAATTCAGTTCTGAAAGCCACACTAATAAGTATTACTTTCGGAAAAGTACACTTGAAACAGCGCATGGTCCTATTTAGCATCTTCGTTACTTTAACTGATGGTTAAAATTTTCTCACAATTTAGCTTTCTGTTAAAACAGATGGTTCTTCAGAACTTAATGTGTGAGATTTTAAACTTTAAAGCAGTTTTTGCAGGCCTGATACTAAAAAAAAAACAATTATTTATAGGTCCAAGATGTGTTCTACTCAAAGTATTTAATTAAATCATCAGTCATATTTCTAAGCGATCAAATTTTCAAACCAAAAATGCATAATTTTGCATTACTTTGCAGTGAAAGAAATGCCTACCTTATGGTTTCTATTTTATTTCTGTGAATTAGTGAAGTTTGAAGGTAAATTATATGGTTAAAGTAATAAATTGTTGTTGTCCTCAGCTGTCAATGGAGGTGGAGAGTAACTGGCTGTCCAAACAGTCGCAGTCCGGAGACGCGGGTGCCCTCGGGATGTTGATGCGTCAGGTGATGCAGGACCTCAACTGCAGGAAGATGTGCACCCTCACAGGTTACTTGCAGGATTATTACTTAACTGGAAGATACTCTCTGTATCACTCTGGTAAAAGATCATCATCGTAGTGTCGAAATGCTGCTTTAAATGGCTTTTGCCTTGCTTGGTGACCAGTTCCGAATAGCCAGATACCTTACAACCAGGGGCGGTCCTTCCCTCAGAGCAATTGGTCAAAAATCCCCCAAAATCATAAGATGACACTAAAACATAATATTATGTATTATGAAATATTAAGCAAATCAAAACAACTGGTACATATTATTCTAATGTATGTATTTGAAATGTAACGCGAGAAAGCAGGTAGCGGCAAGCAGTGACATCTAACGTCTTAAATGGAAGCTTTCTTTCCCACGCACTATGATTGGCTGGGTCAAACTATGAAATGCCCCGATATCATGTGTTCTGTCTCTTTACGCAACATACAATAAATGAAATGGCACTACGTCGACTAGTAAAAAGTTTTTGGTTTTTGTAGACATTTTGGGTCATTGCCGTGAGGTAGAGAGAGCATGCTGAATATTATGCGTCTGAAAGAGATGGTTTGATGGTTGTTTTTGCATATTTTAAGCTTGTCGCATGATATAATTTACTATACTAAATGTAATTTGACTCTCAAACTCGTGAGGAATACTCGTGGATATTATTGTATTTAATTTGATATTGTATCATAAAATCATTTTGTTTAAATGACCTACCACTTCAGGACCCCTAGAGCCGCCTCTGCTTACAACCTTACTCTTCCTATCTTCTTCCCCTCCCCACTCAGCCTCACAGCATCGGGGATGCTGTAGTACCTCTTCCCTGAATGCTGTTGTCACTGTCTCCAGACGGTTGAGAGCAACTGAACTCTTGTGGCTGGCTGGTCAACCCTTCAGTGGATCTATAACTTCATTTCATGTTGTGATATTATTTTTTTTTCTATAACTCTGTTTAATTTTCATTCTTGGAGATTATGTTTCATCAATAAATTTTGGAAAATAAGATTTATTAATTTTTTTTGATTTTTTGAAATCGTTCCATTTCATTGGTTCACGTGTTATAAGGGTTTGCATAATTTGATGTGGCAATCATATTTTCAATCAGAAATATGGTCGATGATCTCTTCCTCGACTGTTGTTGAATGTGTGTGTGTTATTGCAGAGGGCACCACTACCACGCACCTGACAGTGGTACGCGTCAGCTCTGACCCCGCTCCCGTGCAGGATCACCAGGTCCCCGTCTTCCTCTTCAGTCGGGACACCTTTGTGCCGGACCAGTGGGACCTCACCACCAACCAGGTTAGCCTTCTTACACCATTTTTACACTCTTCCAATATTACGCAGCCCCCAATAGAGCTCTGACCTCTAAATTTCACGTGTAAACTAATTAGACAAGACTACGAAACAGTTCAACCTCTGACAGTTTGAAGAGATTTAAACCTTATTCCTTATTGTAAATTTGACAGGCAACATCGCCACAGTATGTTTTTTTTTTTTAATAACTGGTAGGTTCTAAATGGAGGCAATCGAAATTTACAAACACCCTAATCAACGTTGGGAACAATTTTTTTTTACATTAGCTCAACAAAGGAGGCCCTAAGAAAAAACTTTCCTTAGGGCCTAGGTCATCTTTGGGGATGCTGTGGGTAGGGTCTTTTAGGGAAATCAAAGAGAGAAAGTTCTGGGAAGGAAAAAGGTATGAGGGGTGGGTAGGAATCTAGGAGTCAATTTATCCAGAAATGACAGATTTATGAATTCATCCCTCACACTGCGGTGCAAGGTCGAGATGGGTCGAGTCTGGTTGGAGAGGTTCAGAGGACAGTCTCTCCCGATCCGTCTCGCCACCCAGTAAATGGGCAAACGCACTCGCCGCCAAGACCTAGACAAACCTCACCCCTTGAACCCGGGTACCCCTGCTAAGGCACCTTACCAAATGTGGCTAACCACTTGGGGTGACCTATGGCAGGGATGTTGGTTATCCAATAAATCAGAGGTTCCCAAAGTGGGTGCCGCGGCACCCTGGGGTGCCGCGGACAGAGGTCAGGGGTGCCGCGAGGCACCCCTGATGTCTCTACTAAAAATCAAAATTTACATGAACGAATACAAACATTTTATGGAATGGAAAATCACCCGCGTGGCCGGTCCGCGCTCTGGGAATGGATTGGGTGGGAGGCACAGGAGTGGGGATACGGTTGTGGTGCTGCGCTTACAGTGGCCGCGTGCCGCATTCACTTGTAGTTTTTTTCATTCAGAATTCATCATTCAGGAAAAAACTACAAGTGTGGAAGAGAAAAATGGGTGATGATGGAGGCAAAGATTGTTTTCCAATCTTGCAACAGTACGTGGCCCATAGCGGTGTTAAGGTTTCAAATAACTTGCTGACCCTTTTCACAGAGCACCTATCACAGTTAACTGACTGGTTTGCCAAGTACTTCGCAGAAGACCAAGTGGAGAAGTTTGTATGGATCCAAGATCCATTCCGTGCTCAAGCTCCCCAAGATTTTACTACGCAGGAAGAAGAAGATTTAATTGACCTATCGATCGACAGCAACCTAAAAATGAAATACTGAAATACGCTTGTTCGGATTTGACTGAGTTTTGGATAACAGTCAGAAATCAGTATCCGATTCTAAGTGGAAAAGCTGTAAGGGTCCTCATTCCCTTTGCTACTTCATATCTGTGCGAAGCTGGATTTTCAGCTGTTGCGGTTATAAAGAGCAAATATCGCTCAAAAATAAATGTGGAAAAAGAAATCCTCATCAAGCCTTATTCCCCGGTTTGAAAAATTGTGCAGCGAGCTGCAGGCTCGCCCGTCGCACTAAACGGTTTTTGTACTTGTATTATATTTGCATTTTCTTTGTAAGTTTTCCTATCAATAAATGCACTTATTCATTTTACAAGTTGTATTATTCAGTGGAGAAAAAATTGATCCTCTGTCCTGGGGGGGGGGGGGGGGGGGTGACTCTCGGTCCCGGGGCTACCACAGATAGACATTATATGATAGGGGTGCCGTGAGAAAATTCAAATTTTCTAAAGGTGCCGCGACTTGCAAAAGTTTGGGAACCCCTGCAATAAATGGTTCCGGAGCGGCGGTACCCATAACCGCCTTCCAAATTGAAGATGTATTGGAGGGCAATTTCAAAAGTGACCGCTGTGGAAATTAACATATCTGAAACGTTCACTTAAGAAAGTGGGGAGATCAATTGAAACTCGTTTTTTACAAAACTCGAAAACTGCTTTCTCCGTTTCAGGTATTCCATATTTTTTACTTTCTTTTCAGTTTAACTGTATGTGAAAATTAGTTACGCTTCTTATTTATGTTCAATTTAAATTTTTTAACAATAGTAGTTTTAATATGAATTTTATTACTTATACACAAATCAATTGGAAAAAAAGCAAATGATCCAAATGAGAAAAGGTGGGAAAAATTCGACCTCGAATAATGTTGAGTTTTCACAAAACCTCCTCCAAGCGCTCCTCAATCCGGCTCAATATCCTAAAAAAAAATATATCGTATATTATTATACTTATGTTTTTATATTATTTCATCTGTAGAATTTGTATATCATTAATCACTCCGATATGTAAACGGATATACACATTTATAACAAATCTAATTATTTTGAGCGTATTTGAGAAGTGTTCACGCTCGAATACTTTCTCTGTCTGGCATTGGTTGTCTCTTACTACCGCTGCCGCTAGGGGCAGCGGGCCGATAGGTACCTATATAAAGACAAGCGTACCCTTAGAATTTAAGTTTACTTGCCAAGTTGTCTGGGGTAACTTCCGGGCTCTATTGAGGGAGCATACTTTGTATAAAGTGAATCTTTTGTATAAAGTGACGAGTGATTAAAGGATAATTGGTGTCCTTTGGGGTTATTATTGTGATAATAACCATAAAGCTACTGTTAAAGCTTGTACATTTAAGTTACTACTGTTTTTACGATTATTGAACTGTTTACTTGTGTTAATGGCTTGTACCCACCCAATAAAGTCTCATTTGTGTTCAAGAAGAAAAGCGTGGATTGATTTTATTTAATTACCCCGCTATACATTAATATAACGATGGCAGTCAAGTACAATAAGCGTGTTTTCATGTCAACGCGTGTGTTTCCACAGAAATCATTATAACTCCGTTATTGTTCTAGTGACATCCCCAAAACAAAAAGTAGAAGGTCGATAATAAATCACATATATGCTACACATCCCTGTTCAAGTTGTCCACAGAAATACATAAAAAGGGTATTCTGTCAGATACATGATAGACCACCAAATCGCCTACCCGCTATTAGACATTGTTATTTTTTTAGAAGAATTATTGTTTTTGAAAGGCGTAGTTCTGCTTTCCGCCAGTGGCGTAGTGTGTTGTAAGTTATTGGGTCTATTTTTCAGTGACCAGGAAGGAGAGAGGTTACTTAATAATAAATTGTCAATGGCATCAAACTCTTTTGGTGATTTTGTAAATTGTTGGTTCTTCCAGATCCTCCCGTACATAGATGGCTTCAACCACGTGTCCAAAATAGCGGCGCTGGCGGACGTGGAGACCAACCTGGTGAAGGCGTGCGTACAGAACCTGGTGTACTACGGAGTGGTGACGCTGGTGCCCATCTTTCAGTACTGCGCCGTCTTCTGCGCCACGCCCAAGCTGCGTCAGCTGGCGCTGTGCAAGGGCCTGCAAGCACAGTGCATACACTACTGCTCCAGATCAGGTCAGTCATTTTCCCTGAAATATCGCAGGAGTTGGAGTTGGAACTGTATTGTAGAGGGTTTGGAAAAGAGTATTGTTATATGTTTATTTATTGAAAAAAATAAGAAATACATGAAAACATAAGCTGCACATCTCACTAGGGCATTCCTGTATCGAGATATGCAGTTTTACAATAAAGTAATTTAAAAAAAAAGAAACATACATATACCTAAACTTAAAAGAAATATAATAATGTAATAATGTGTAGTACATTTACATGCATGTTCCAGAATGGTAGATACTCTTTATCGCCCTGGTGAAAGACCACCATTCAGAATCGAAACATTGCTTTAAATGTCAATGTACAGTAAATAGTTAGATTCATCAAAACTACGACAAATATAAAAAATAAAAAAATTAAAATACTCTGTTACCGCCTCATAACTTTTCTTATTGTTTAGATTTATGTTTTTGCTTTATCAATCCTTTGTATCATTTATAACTAACCTATATTTTTATTATTTTTTTGTATTTTCTCATAAAATTACTAATAGTTTTTGTAATAATATTTTTAATTTAAATGGATGTACTTTTTTTAGTTTTTTTTTTATTTATTTATTTGAGACACAAACAGGATATTTATAAAACATTTTTGCAGGTTTATATAGTTGTCCTCTTCTAAACACAAGCAGCTGCTTTATTAGGAGAGTGATTAATATATTATGTCTCCAAGGTGCTGCGGTTGCGAGGAATAATTTTACGCGAGATTCCGCAACACTGGCGTGTAGCCTGGTTTCCCTACACCCTAAATCCCAACCTTCCTCTTCCCCATCTCCTTCTTTTTAGCCTCACGATATATGTACCCCCAATTGGGGATTTCCCTAGTCCCATTAGCTCCAGTGGGGAGCTGTTTGGACTTTCGGGACATAATTTTTTAAAATATATACATATATTTTATTGAAAACTTGCAAATTTTGAGTTCTGGCATCATGAAATTTGCACTTTATTTATTACTCTCATTATCTTTGCGCTTATTATTATGAGTTTGTCTCAGTTTAGAACTAAGTTGACCCTGTTGATGCACAAAAGTAAGCTCCTTAGTGGGCTTTGAAAAATTAAACCTTAGGGCATTATTTTCACTATTCAAACTAACTATAAATAGCTGAAAAAAAATTGGGAGTTCCTTATTCTATTAACCCTTACGCAACTGCATATCACCACTGTGCGTCCTGAGCATAGCCAATGTCTTGCACTAGTACATGTTAATTCTAAAATAAACTCTACTCAGGTAACATACATGTTAACAAATTCAACAGGCGAAGGCCTGAGTTATGTTTCCAACGTGCTATATCAGAAATGCTTTTGTTTGATTCAGGTTATAAATTATACAAATATTTTCCTATCTTCCTGCTGATATTTGCAACCTTGAAAATCACTTTAATTAACAACTCAATAAAATACTATAAATGTTTGCTAGGTTAAGTGGAATACAGAACTCAAGTGTTATGTTCTTCATTATTCTTGCAACATATTTGCATAGATTGATATAATATTATAACATACCTACAGACTAAAAATGATAAGGCAAATATGCTTAGTGATAGTGATGCAACATATTTGATTTATGCATCAAACATACCGACTACTATATTATATACAGCTTTTTTGTTTTCGTCTTTTCGACATTTTGCCCTCTAGTGGGTTGTGAATGATGAATACTTGGAACAGATGGATGAGTTTGTGTCTCTGAGAAGTTAGGCCGATAGAGATATTAAAAAAAGGGTTAATGCAGGTAACTCCATTAATGGAGGACTGAATGCCATTAGCGCTAACAAAAAACTGTCCAAAAAAGCGAAGCTAGCAGTCCACAATGCAGTGCGGGTACCTACTCTGATGTATGGCAATGAGGCATGGAACTGCCGGAAGAAGGATGAAAGTAGACTGAATGCTGTAGAAATGAGGTCCCTGAGGCATATATGTGATAAAACCATGTATAATCATGTGAGAAATGTTGAAATCTGCAAAGAATGCAAGGCCGATGTAAGCGTAATAATAATAAGTAAGATTAAGAAAGGGACTCTTAGATGGTTTAGGCATGTAGAGGGAATGAACGAAGAAAAGAGTGTAAGGAGAATATATAACGCAAATGTGAATGGTGGAAGAAGTCGGGGACACCCGAGGAAGACATGGCACGATCAAGTGAATCAGATACTTGAATCGGGCCATGTCAAGAGTTAGAATAATAGAAGAGTATGTGTGAGACGATGTATGAATGTGAATGAAACTAAAATATGTGCTAAGACCGAGTTGTTTGACGGTCCGTCCTCTCTGTCTACCCCTGCGGTGAAACGGCGTGATGGTTAGTTAGTTAGTGGGCTGTTTCTGGACAGTGTTGGAGGCTATTTTCTTTAGTTTAATTAAAGTTCCGATCATCAATAATTTTCCTCTACTACATTAACTTTTTTCACCTTTCGCCTCATTAGCGCTCTCCAACATGTTATCTTTAAAAACATGGCTAGACTAATCAGCACTTGAAGTCATCTAGTAATTATGGCAGATATAATAGAATATGAAGATAGCTAATCTTTGAGATATATAATGCACACACACATCGAAAATTAAAACAGGTTTATTTAAACACTGAATAATTTATGGAGAATTTTTAGAAGACTTCGAAATACAAGTACTTACACTTTTTATAAAACATTTGCTAAAAATGAGATCATTTAGGAAATTTTTTGAAAAATATTATATAAAACACCTAATATTTTGAGTAGGTACTTTTTCGCTAATCTGTGTTCTTCAAACAAACACTTTCAATTTTGAAAATGAAGCTCTATAAACCATAGTTACAGAAAGAGGCACAACCGAAATTAGTATTTTTAATAATACCTATATTTGTATTTATATTTTTAAATTTTAATTGTATATTTTATCCTAAATCATTTATTTTTATAAAATGCGAATAACGAATTTTATTCGTAGATTTCTGAAATAAAAATGCTTGAGTGGGGCCATAATAAGAGTCAGAATAACAAAGTAGTATGTGTTAGACAATGTATAAATGTGAATGAAGCAAGGAGTGTGTGCCAAGACAGATTTGTGTGGTGTTCCATCCTTTGTGGAGAAACGGCGGTGATGGTTAGTTAGTCAATTAGCCTTTAACACGGTGATTAGTTAGTTTAATTTAATTTTTATAAAGTTTGTTGTTTCTGTCGTGTTGTATTAAAGTACATATTATATTTGCGTAATCACCTTCCAGCCCGCCAGCCCACTTCGCTGAAGAGCATCCTGTGCATGTACGCCGGCATGAGCTACGGCACCACGGTGAGGGACCTCTGCATCCGCTACAACCCGCAGGCGCTGGGCATCAACGAGAGGAAGCTGGTGCAGTTTGGCCTGCTCGAGGGCCTCATCAGAAGAATATACAAGGTACTGTAACTATACTGACGAGACCATTCTATGACAAAACAGAATATTGAAGAAAGGTTAAGAACAAAAAAAAAATCTAACCTAACCTAACTCAACCATTTTACATTGTTCTGTTTTATTCAGTTATCCTGACCACTGAGAAAATCATATTTAAAACATTCACTGAAATTCCCTCAAGTTTTACTGTAAACACAATTAGTCTTTATTTTTGGGTACAATCATAGACATATTACTAGATCTGCCCTAAGTGATAAAAGAGTATTATTTCCCCCTCCCCATACCAGTTCGTTCCATTTTAAGAAATAACTTGGCAAAAATAGTGGTTTGTGTTTTGAAAACGTGTAAAAATATAAGTGAAAAAGAGAATAAACCCAATTGTCGTATTACATTCCATATACAAGCATTATTTTACTTTATTTTAAGCTTATTCAGATCACATAATATGATCGTTTTTGTAACATATACTATCACTCGAGATACATGGCGTGTGCTTGTCGCTGTTTACTGGGGTAAGTAAATTATGAAACATTTGTAAAAGTGTCTTAATTAAATACGACAACAAAATATAGGACTCTGAAAATAGGCGAACTCTTGCCATATTTGGACTTCGCAAATTTGTTCATTATGCGGCGAGCAATTCGTGCTCCCATATAAAAAGGTCTATTTATTCAAAAGCAGAGTTTACTTTTAAGAACTATATGGTGATATTATAATGCGAGATGCCTATATACTGTCAGATTGAGTTACTGACGAATCACATATCAATAGCATCCCTCACTCTAATTAGTAAAAAGCGATGCGGGATTGAGAAAGTATTCGAGATTGAAGAACTAATCAATATACGCGAGAAATCAATTAAGTGGTTTTCTACAATTTCATATTTCTGTTGTGAAAAGGTATTATTTATTATTTATGGCGCAGTATAAATATGATAATGAAAACCATTAAATTAAATGATGTGGACTCGACAAGCAGCAGGGAAGGAATAAATTAAATGAAATTGTTCTTGTGTAGCTTTCTTTTGTTTCGTGTTCCGAAATTTGAATTCATGAAAGTAATTAATAATTTATTTTTTTTATACATGAATACCGCACAAGAGTCCCAACTGCTCTCGTCTGGAGCCAGTGAGACTATGGCATCCCCAATTGGGGTATTTTGTGAGGCTTAAGATAGTGGGGAGGGGAATGAGATAGGGAAGAGGAAGGTGGGGAAGTACGTGGCTATTCAGATCCGGTCACCAAACATGGCTAAAGCCATTTCAAGCAACGTTTCAATTCTGAATGGTGGTCTTACACCAGGGCGATACTGAGAGTATCTTCCACTCTGGAACGTGCCGCAAATTTACTATATATTATTTTAAATGATTAAATTGGGAAATAACACAAATTAATCAGATAAAATTTATTTGCCACGCCGGGGTTCGATCCCGCAACCTTCGGATTGCGAGTCAAGAGCCTTACCGCTGGACTACGCCGGCCATGCCTGTAGGTAGCTACAATTCAAATATAAAATAGAAAAAAACTCTCGAACCGTTAGGTCTGACACCATGAAATTTGACAGCATTTTCTGTCTACATTTTTCTAGTTCAATGCTTTTTTTTAAAACTCGCAGCATCATTTGAATGTAAATTACTAACTAAAGGTTGCTGCACACAATCAAATTTATCGTCCAATTTGCATGACACTTGATGTTTGATCAAGTAAAGTTGACCATGTGTAGCGCTAATTTGCATGACAAGTTTACTTGAAGATAGAATCGAATTTCGGCAATACCAGGATGGCTTACAGGCGGAACCGTCTTAAAAATCGTTCCCTCGCAAGAGAGTTCGTCGGGGTAACCCAAAGTGGCCTGAAGACGCCGACGGGAGATCCGGAGAGAGTTATCTTTTCTGCCTGAGCGTTCGAGATCCTGCTGGCTGATCATGAAAATTGGAGGGTAAACTTGATTGTACGTATTCGGCCATTAGGTACTATTTTTCATGTTAATTTGTAACATATTCACAAAATAAATTGGTGATTGTTTCTACTTTGCCATTTTTTTATATTGAGCTTCTCGAGTACTTGCTCAATATTTTTGTAACCTCCATTGTTGCCAAGGGGTCTGGAGGTCTGAAGTGTTTCAATTAGTCCTTTTTTTATCAGACACATGAATAAACAATGGTAAGTATAATATCATAAAATTGGATAGTAACCCAAATTATTAATAATCAATGTTTATCTATGTAAATGATGAGATTACTAGCTTTATTAAATAATGTACTATGTATACAAGAGATAACTTGACATAGACATACTGATAGCTTCTTTGTGTGGGATATATATGACATCATTTGTACTTTATTTGTGGACGAGGGGCATGGAAACACATTATTGTATTAAACTGCACAAACGTTTTTGTCCTTATCTCATTTAACTGATATCAAAATCTTAATTTAGAATTCACAGTTGCCATAATATTATTATTTCTAATTTTGAAACTGATAATAAAATAATTTATACAAAATGATACAAGTTCTTTGTTTAAAACCACCTTATTTGAATTTATATTCGTCGGCCGGTTTCGGTTGTACTAAACCTTCTTCAGTACAATAAACATATACCTAAACAAGTTTATAAAGTTTATACGTTTATTTATGACGAATATAAATTCAAATAAAGTGGTTTTAAACAAAGAACTTTTTTTATTTTGTACAATGTCAAGCCACAAAGTGTTTGCTTTCTTCGATAAAATAATTTATGATGGAATTCCAATTATATTAATTTTAAATCTTTGGATATTTTGGTATCTTTTTTACAGTAACTTGTGTTTTATTGTTGATTGTACTTACTTTCACTAATAAATTATTAGAAATAAGTTACATATGTAGATGTTTTTTTTAACCATAAATTAATATTGATGTAGTGGGTTCGGTAGTTTCAAATAAATTTCTTCGAAGGACGATCTTAAGCTGGTTATTTTAGGATTTGGAATAAATAACTTTTGTAAAAAAAAATATTAATAGCGCAAACTTCACTGGTTTTAATGCAACCAAAGTAAAGATTAAATATGTCAAAATCTGTAAACAAAAAACAGTATGTTTTCCCGAATAACAATTAAAAAATATATATATATATATATATATTAACAATGAGGATTTTTTTTCTCATCCTTACATTATCTAATCAGTATATAATTTGACTGCATTGTAAATAAACATTGGTATTCATAAAACAAATATAATATTAAGTATATGTATTTGCATAATACTCTGGTCTACAGTTTGTTTACATTCTATAAACCCGTGTAAGTAATGTGAGTACTCTTTTACACTTAGAAAGATAAGGCCTCTGTTTATACTTTAGTCTACTAGACTTATTGTTAGCTAATTAACTGAAGGGATTTGGGGCTAGGGCTATGATGCAACTTGATAACCACTGCAGCGATCACGCGCAATAAAGAAATTTGCCTCGATTGCTGGCGATTTTCCAGAAAATCTTCTTTTTTTTAATTTTTAGCTAACATTAAAAAAATCATACCTTCGAATTTTGACACGGAAACATAAAAACTTATTATAGTGCTATATAGCCAATGAATTAACCTGTATTTTGCCGTTTATCTCATATTTTTAGGATTTATAAAAAAAATTAAATCGTAAAGCTAAAAATAATCTACTAAAATAGTCTACAAAGTTCGGATTTGCGACATCTTTGGTCATAATAGATAAAGCATTTCAATAGCTTCGTTTTAAAATAAATATCTGGCAGGGAAAATGTAGTCCAATTTTGGCCCGCTATCAATTGCAGAAAAATAAAAGGGGTCCATTTTTCGACCACAATCGCTCCAGTGGATAAAAGGTTACCACTTATTTTTTAATTTCATTTCTCTTTTAACACAAACATATGTATATGGTAAGTACCTACAATCTTCCCAAATAAACTTATGTTGACCTACTACTTAAAACCAATTAAGATAACGAATAAGTGTTTATTTTTAGCTTTGTGCTTCTTCAGATAAATACTTATCGTAAATAATATTTCTTTATAATTTTTTCTCAAGAAAATATCTGTATTTTAAAATTGTAAGAAAATGTGACATTTTGGTAAATGTTCTTAAATGAGCGTCGAAGGGGTAAGAGGTTTGACTGGGGACCGAAGTTGTGGATTTAAATCTAGGTGAGCCAATTAAAAAATTAAGTGTTTTTTTTTTCTTTCTAATATTGAATTTACTTACTTTACTACACATAATTAATATTTTATTTAACTTTCTTGCATTAAAATACACATTTTACGAGCAGTGGCGGCTCGTGACTTTTGGGTGTGCTAGCGTGCTGATATTAAAAAAATGGCATTATTGATGTTGTAGCAAAGAAAAATTTTTTTTTTTTCGAAAATCAGTTTTTTGTATGAAAAATTTTAGGAAGTTTGAGTTTGGCCGTGTGCCGCACGGATTTCCTGAAAAATCTTCATACAAAATCCCTGATGCCATTTTTTTAATATTAGCACCCTAGCACACCCAAAAGTCACGAGCCGCCACTGGTTGGTTACGAGGGTCGATCAATAAATACCCTTGTTAGGAATGAAGATGCAATTTAAAAAAAAAAATAAAATTTCAAGTTATCTTCTTTTATGTCGATACACTTTTCCCAACGTTTCTGCCATTTTTTTATCCCCTCCAAAAACTATATGTGATACTACTACTGGCTGCCCAAAAACTAACCAAAGAATCAGTCTGAAATTTCGTATGGTGCCGTTTGACAGACGGCAGTACACAACAGTAATGTCAACTTCCCTCAGCAACGCCGTTAACCATAATCTGTAGATTAAATCATTTCCATATTACTTTATCTGAAACCCCTTTTTTCCTACTCTTGTTCTCTACTATCTTATGTTTTTTTTCTCCATAGTTTATCTGCCAAAACTAACTGCTTTGATATAATATTGTTTAGAATACTTTGAAAATGGAACACATTTAAATTTCAGGAAAATCTTAGAAAGTGCCTACCCCATTATAATAAAATAAAATCTCTTTTGTTTCAGTACCCTATAACTGTGAACTGCGAGGGAGCTGACAGGCTCAGCACAAACGGTGTCTCCGCTAACACCAGCAAAATCCACACGGGGCTCGTGTCCCTCGACGAGATCTGCTGCATCAACGGGGGTGCTATGTCAGCACTCGAGGAACAGCTCGAGAGAGACCGCAATGTTGCCATGGTGTGGAAATAACAAACTAGTGATTTTACTGTGGTTCCTATCTGACCATTTAACTTAAACATAAACATGGTTCTTACAGAATCTACCCTATGTGGGTGCGTGAAAAACATTTTATAAAT
The DNA here is from genome assembly GCA_917563855.2 of Limnephilus lunatus. Classification (NCBI taxonomy): domain Eukaryota; kingdom Metazoa; phylum Arthropoda; class Insecta; order Trichoptera; family Limnephilidae; genus Limnephilus; species Limnephilus lunatus. Next base: position 7,770,849 of record OU830599.1, read on the forward strand.
GAGGATAATCTCGATGATGTCAAAATGTTTAATATTTATATAAGGTTATTTTTAATAATTGACAAATATAATATAATGGAAATGTTTATTGTTTTTGTTGGTAAATTTGTGAATATGTTACTATATTAGACCATATACAGTGAAACTCTCTTATAAGATTTTCAAAGGGAACGTAAAAAAATATATGGATAAACTTGTACATCTTACATAATATGGGATACATTGAGCCAAAAACAAAACTTCTGAAGCATGAAAACTTCTTAAGTGGGAACCTTATAGGCGGGTTTCACTGCACACTGAAGAAATATTATTTCTTCCTTTGGTGCCTTCTCCTATCGGAGGTTGGGTATCGTAAGGGCAATGTTCTGCCTGCTGTTTATGGCCTGCAACAACTCAGCCAAACTGCTGTTCAGTTGATCCTTTTATTTTCTCTATTTAAAATTTTTCTCTATTTAATATTATTAATACCGTGCATAAAATTTAATTTATCAATGAAAATTGCTGTACCCGAGAAGCATACGGATGCAAGTCTAAAAATATAAATGTTCAGGAGAGCAAAAAACTTTTTTCTGTAACTATGGTCTCATACCTTCTTCGGATATCCATGCTGATAGATAACAAAAAAAGTAATTATTAAATCAATTAGTTTTGTTTTAAAAACGAGCAAAAAAAACGAAATATCTTATATATAAAGCCTTTAAAAATATTGTTTTAAAAAAAATGCTGACTTGTTATGTTATGACATGACAATGTGGTGTTTTATGAAAGGATCAATGTTTGAAAATTGTTTACTTCCAGAAGGATGCATAAATTTGAGTCATAATACTCAAAATGCAACTAAATCAAAAAGATGCAAGTCCATGTACATCTTTCTGCTTCTAAGATAGTTGTTGCATCCGTATACATTTTTGAAAATCCAATTTTTCTTCATGATAGGACGTTTATCTTTCTGCCACTGATAAACATGATAATTTACTTCAAGTCTGCATCAAAAACTCATTTCTTCAAATTTTGGTCTTGCATCCATATGCTTCTCGGGTACAGATTGGGTGACCAACGCTGATTTATTTTTAAAGAGCTGTTTGCAAGCTTCTTTAATAAAGTTGCTCATAAAATATGTGAATACCTAGTATTCTTTTCCCGCATTCATAATATGAGTTTCCGTTGTCAATAAAATCATATTTTTAGTGAAGCTAAATAGAAAAACCTTGATAATTTAATTAACCTTAACCTACCCGAAGGTAAAAATCACTCTTCACCCAAAGGGGATCACTAGGATCCCCCGTGTATCTAATTATGTCTCTTAATACTCATTTTGCCATTTCCAGCAACACTCGGATATAAGCTACAATTTTCTTTATACCTACCGGAGTTATTTTATTATAAAAAGACGTAATAGTTATTTATTAGCAGGCACCATATTGCCTGCTGAGCTGCTCACACCAGATCCCGCATGTTAAATTTTTGAAATGTTAATATTACACATGTTATAAGATTTTATACATTTATATTGTTAACTATATTGATCATTGCTTTTCATATCACCATAAATCTATCATTCAACCTATATTTTCATTCATATTAGCAAATAAATTTTTAATTGTTGTTAAATCGGTAATCGTAGTAGTCAGATCCGCACACTTTTAAAAAGTGATATAAAGTTTTGAAAAAAACAAAACTTTTGATGTTAGTTTATCACTTTTAATGAAGTTATATTATCACTTTTCAAAAATGTTCGGATTTGTTATGCAACCAATTAATCATATTCACGCAACAAACAAAATTTTGTGGTACCTATCTCAATGTGTTCCTACCCTTAAATTATAAAACGGATCATTGAATGTTAACTTGCATACAAAATTCTACTATTTCCGAAATTAAATTTACGACATTGTATGTTGGTCGTATGAAATGGGGCATGCATCATTCACTGCCATAATTCTGAGTAGGTGCTTTGTTTAATAGTCCTAATTTTGAAATCAAAGGGGAGGTACTTACCCATAAAGCTAGGTACTTATCCTTTGAAATCAAATGGGGAGGTACTTGCCCATAAAGCTAGGTACTTACCCTTTGAAATCAAAGGGGAGGTACATACTTACCTACATTATCCATAAGAGATTGTATCATTCTTTGTTATATTATTTCAGAATTATAATCCCTTCTACCTCATGAAATGAGTTTTTAGTCAGCGTTGTGAAAGTACAAATTCAGTCAATCAAATGATTGTTCTAATATTGGATCCTAGTCATGAAGGTGCTTAAAAATGTGAAAATAATATCAAATTATGTAGATTTTTTATATAAAAACATTACAAATAAATACATAATATTATAAAATTCATAAAAAAATGTATACATGTTGTATTTGACTTTCTTTTCAAATGTTTGTCACACTTTTTTCTATGCTCTCAACAAGAAAGACTGATATTTGGTTCCATTCACATTCTCCACAATAATGTTTATTTTAATAGGTTTAAAAATCAATAATTTAGATCTCAGAATATTATATAAAAATTAGGAGTGTTTGATTTTGTTAAATTGTTACCTTTTTAATTATGTTCTTCAAAAAGTTGTTAAAATCATAAAATTATGTAGTAATTTTTTTTTACCTGAAATTGTGTTCATATTTTTATATTTCTTTATACTACGTAATAATATTGTAAATTTTATTGGATATTTTCATAACTTGTTGATGACTTGATTGCATTATGAATGCTGTTGCTGAAGTTTCTAAAGAGATATATTTATTACATTGGCATTAAATATATTTATATATGTAAGTGGCTCATTGAACAATAAACGGAATGAATTGATTATTGTTGTATTATTATTAAACTTTTCCCACTCCAAATATTACCTAGTTAGTTTTTAATGTTAACTTGAGGGGGGATTTCAACAATTATTGCAACTACTGTAAGTGTAGGGCTGTGAGTAACATTCCCTCTAATTTTTTCATTGGGTGTGTAAACTTATCTGTGCAATTTATTTATTTCAGTTTATGTCGATTCCTTACTGTGCCATGAGGGAGCTAGTCTAACAAACTTAGGCCATCCGCTCATGGAGAAACTGAAAAAAAAACATTTGGTTATGCAATCGCCCTCCTGAACAAAATCGATATTTTTCTGATCTGATGACAAAAATTGACAGGTCGTGAGCCTCAACAATACTATGTTTAATGCCCTCAAAGCAGGGTTGGATTAACGGTCAGCATTTCAGCAAATGCTGACTTGGCCCCTGTCTACTGGGTCCTCCAGGGGTGCAATCGCAGCACTTACCTAAGATTTAAAGCACCCCTGTGTTAGGCTACGTCCACACAGACAGGCGGCTTGCTTAGCGCCTAGAGCAGTGATGGGCAAAGTACGGCCCGCGGGCCAGCTCCGGCCCGCAAAGGGATTTAATCCGGCCCGCCGACGATCTTTAGAAATTATAAGGCCTATTATATACTATTAATTTCGAAGGCTCATCGGCGTCAAAATATAAATATCGCGGGCTATAAATATAAATATAGCCAACTGTATAAAGTAAATTATTTGAATTTGAAAAAGAAGCCTTTTCTAGACTAGCCACGTAGTTAACTGTCACCGATCGAGCCCAACGTTTAGTAATAGTAAAGTAACTTTAAAGCTGTAGTAATAGTAAAGTAACTTTTTTTTAAAGTTGTTTGTGTTCTTGCTTACTTGCAAGTGTAACGCACTAAAAAAAAGATAAGGTCAATTCTGAGTGTCGACTAATTAAAGAAGAGTGGGCTTGGAAATACTTCTTTACAGAATATAACGGTAAGCCAATATGTCTTACATGCAATCAAGGAGTGGCGGTATTTAAAGATTTTTACCTCTTTCGCCATTTTAACACCAAACATGCTAAAACCAAATATGCTCTATGAGTGATGCAGAAAGAAAGGTGAATGCGAAAAACCCAAAGAAAAGACTGTCTGGGCATCGGAATACGTCCATAAAGCAAAATACTGCACAGAATTCTACATTGGCGGGACATGTTGTGGCTTATAAAATAGCTAAAAACAACAAACCATACTCAGAAGGAGAGTTTTTAAAAGATTGCGTGGTGAGTATAAGTAACATTTTATGCCCAGAAAAAACTTATCTAAAGCGTTTGAGTCTGTCAGCTTATCGCGAAAAATAATAACGCGAATTGATGCTATTGCATCAAACTTGTCTTCTCAACTTAGGCAACGTATAGAAAAGTTTAAATATTTTTCTGTGACGATGGATGAAAGTACGGATAGAAGTGACACTGCTCAATTATTGATCTTCATTAGGGGAGTTGACGACGAATTCAATATTATTGAAGAGTTAGCTTGCTTGCAATCACTGAAATGAAAACCGATGGGCCAAATAATTTATAACGAATTTTCCGGAGGTCTTCAAAATTTAAATGCATCTATTTCAAAATTATACAATGTAACTACAGATGGAGCCCCAAATATGGTTGAAAACTGCAACGAGAAGAATGATTTAACTCTCTTTCCGCCCTTAGAATCCGTGGCACCAGTGAGTGAGAACAAACTGAAAAAATTCAGTCAGGCGTTGAAGAAACTTCACACAGAATTTGAAACTAGGTTTCAAGATTTTAAGAATATTCGGTCATCGCTTGATGTTTTTTCAATGACATTTAATGTGGACCCGGAGAATTTATCTGCAGAATTGCAGTTGGAACTTGTTGAAATACAGTGCAGCCTCCATTTAAAACAATTGTTCTTAAATTCCGAAAAATTAGATTTTTATTGAACTCTGCTGAAAACTGAATATCTAAAGATAATTGATCAAACCCAAAAAATAATAGCGATGTTTGCGTCGTCTGTCCGCGAACAGACTTTTTCGACCATGAAATTGCGGAAAAACTCAGTTAGAAATCGATTACTGGCGAGCACATTTTCTCGCTGCTAAAGGTTACTTCATCTCAGCTCAAACCTGTATTTAAAGACATTATGGCAAATCAAAAACAATTGCACATGTCTCACATGCATACCATAGCAGGGCCTTCGAATAAAAGTTAAATAATTGTAATCTGTAACTTATATTAGTGTTTCTGTGTAAAGTTTTGTTATAAATATAGTTTTTTGAACAAAATGCATTTTGGCAATACTCCTGGCCCTCGTCCGAAATTTCTTAAAGCTTTCTGGCCCCCCATGAAAAAAGTTTGCCCACCACTGGCCTAGAGCCTAGCAAATAGCTTAGTAAAACAAACGTTCTAGAATTTTCGCGATTGGCCGCACTGCGCGCTTGGCGCCTAGCTAGTCGCTTAGCGTGTATCGAAGTAAACAAACGTGTTGGTTTTTAGATATGAGCGCGCGAGGCATTTTAGAAGAAAAAAAATGGATGAAATTTTTTTATTTTTTTTTTTATTTATTAAAAGTATACAATACAGAATATAGTATATTATATAAAGCATTGTACTCCCAAGAGTTAATAAACTCATTGCGGGAATGATACGCATTACATGAAACATATAGCTGTATGTATTAAATGGACATATCATAGGACATACACAACATTATTATTTCAGATAGTCATTCATAAAATGAAGTTTGAGCATTTTAGTTTGGGTCTTTTTACATTGACTTGCACATTTGATCTCGTTTGGTAGTTGATTATATTTTGTGTAAGCTATGTATTCTAGGGATCTTAGTCCATATTTGAGTCGTATAGTTCCTATCCACGATAAGTCCACTCGAGTAAAATGTTGGCACACCATTAGTTTTTCTATTATAACTTTTAAAAATAAAAATATAGAAAATTATTTATTTAGTGTGCTAATCGTAGGTAGTCCAACAACAAATCTCACGAAATAAATAATTTTCTAGGTTTTTATTTTTTTAAATTATAATAGAAAAACAAATGGTTTTCCGACATTTCACCCTTGTGGACTTATCGTAGATAGGAACTATACGACTCATTTTGTTGATTTGATTTTTGGTATATGAAGTTTGTTGTGATTTCTTGTGTTGTGTTGGTGTACGTCGCAATTGTAATTGAGTGTAGTGTTGGAATGTGCCGAGTGTTGAATTACTTGTAATATAGTTTTTGTTATTTCAAAAGTGGGAATGGTGTTAAAAGGAAGTATTTGGGTGTTTCTGTAAATGTCTTTGACGTGTGTATCCCAAGGTAAACTGAATATATTTCGCAGGGCTCTATTTTGGACGACTTGGACTTCTGAAATCATTTTTTTTGTAGCAAATCCCCAGATTCCGGCGAGATATATTAGATGTGAGTGAATCATAGCATGGTAAATCGATCTTAATAGAGAGGGAGGAAGTAACCCACGAAGTCTATATAAAACACCAGTTATAGGAGTAATTTTGGATAGAACATGTTTAAATTGGTGATTCCATGTGAGTTGTGAATCAATGAAAAGGCCAAGATATTTTGTAACATCAGCCCTTTCAAGGCGGTTATTATCAAGACTTATATTAAGACTTACATTTTTTTTATTTGCAAACAATATGTAATGTGTTTTTTTTATGTTTAGGCTAAGTTTGTTTAATCGCAGCCAGTTTGCCAGGCAAGATATATCCCTTTCCATTTCCTTTTCTAGTTCGTTTAAATCGTTATTGTGATAAAGAATCACTGTATCATCTGCATAAAGTTGTATTGTACCCTTAAGTCCCCATTTAGCAATATCATTTATATATATTAAAAATAGTAATGGTCCAAGTACGGAGCCCTGAGGCACACCACATTGTATCGTTCCCATACTGCTTGTCCCTTTTCCAACAAAGGTCTGACAGTGTCGGTTAGAGAGGTAACTACACAGTAACTTCAGGGGAGTGCCTACTATGCCTAGGTGTTCTAACTTCTTTAGTAGTATCTCATGGTCAACCATATCGAAAGCCTTTTTTAAATCTATAAATAAGCCTGCAGTATGCTTACCCTGGTCTATATGTTTTTGGAGGTGTTTGGTTTTGAAGTGATAATATGCACAGTACCTACCGGGATGTCATTTTTATCCTTCCTACCTTCCCCAACCATGTCACATTGCTGAAGAAAGCTGGGAACCGTGACAACAATAACAACCAACAGTTGGTTACTACAAGTCGACTTGTGACATTGGAAGGAAGTGTTTTTTTGTAAGTTATGTGTTCGCCTTCTAATTTGGTAAGTGCCTTGGTTTTCACTTCCTTGTAGTCCAAAATTTACCAGCACACATATAAGCATTCAGCTGCAATCAATTATTTTCGTTTTTCGTAATTTACAGTCCATTTCGCCAGTTGCATTTGAGGCTGTCATTTTCGAAGATAGCTTCGGATGCAACATTTTTGGTCCTTCGAGCCGGATTTCGTGAGCCTTTGGAGTTGGATGCTTGTATGTGTTTTTCCAATAACCTTGATCCCGTGTTCCTAATATTCCTGGCATTTCGGCCTTCGAATTGGGCATATTGTCACCTCAAAGGGGATAAAATTCGTGGTAAATTGCGCATTTTTCGTTTGTTGAATTCTATTTTCAAATATTAGCAAGGGATTATTATTATTCAATCTTTGTATAAAATGGCTGCTTCTGCTATTGTTCGTAATAAATTGGCCATTCTAGGTCTTCGGGAAATTCATGAATCATCGATCAAAGCAGTTATTTCTGGTAATTTAATAGATAGAAATAGTTTACTGGTTAGAATCAAAGATATCGAAAAGCAAAGGAATGACTTTGTTGAATCTTATGTGATCTTAGAAACGTCAAAGAGTAAAGAGTTAGACCTAACCGATTTGGAAAATAAATATAAAACCTTTATGAACATGTATTTTGAAATTCATATGAATTATCTAGCAGTTTTTCCACCAAAGGAAGATTCAATAAAAACATCAAATAGTCTCGGTTTTTCACTTCCAAAAATTAGCTTGCCAACTTTTTCGGGTGGAATTACTGAATGGATAAATTTTATAAATACGTTTGATGCAATTATTCATAATAATGAGTCTCTAAGTGACATACATAAACTGCATTATTTGTTAGGAGCGCTATCGGGCGACGCGTTGAATATTATAAAGCATCTTCCGGTTTCCGCAATCAATTATCCAATTGCTTACAATTTGTTGAGAGATCGTTTTCATAACAAACGGATAATTGCAGACAGACATGTAGAGAACATTATCTCATGCCCCATAATAAAAAAGGATTCACTCAGATCTGTCGTTAATGTTTTGAAGGAAAATATTCAGGCATTAGAAGCCTTACATTTTCCAACAGATCAGTGGTCATTTTTATTACTACATATTGTTCTAAAGAAAATTCCTGATGATCTCAGAACTAACTTCGAGATAATGGGTCACAAGGACGAAATTCCTTCATTTTCGCAGTTATTGTTGTTTTTAGAATCACAATCTAAAATTTATGAATCAGTTCATGGGTACGTTGTGAAAAATGAAGCGCCAAAAGCAAAACCAAATCGCTTATTAAATTCTTTTGTCAGTACACAAAAATCGGTGTGCTTAATATGTAAAGGTGGACATTTTCTCTCAAAGTGTGACCAGTTTTTAAAGCTACAACCACGTGCTAGATTCGATGTTGTGAAGAAATATAAATTGTGTCAGAATTGTCTTTCCGGTCAGCATTTGGTCAAGAACTGTTCGTCGCGTTTTAATTGTTTTCGGTGTCATAAAAATCATCATTCGTTGTTGCATTTTTCTCGTGACGTAAACAGCCAAGTACAGGCGTCAAATAGCAACAATTTCGATAACACTTCTAGACAAGAGATACTTGATTCCCCACCTGAAACCATCGATCCAATCGTATCGGCCATCGCGGCAACAACACCTCATTTGGAGAGGTTTAATAATCCCAACGTTTTATCGAGCTCTAGCCAATCATCAGTTTTGTTAGCTACGGCTATCGTAGAAGCTCGTGATAAAAAGGGTAACTTTCACAAGGTTCGTGTATTATTGGACTGTGCAAGTCAGGCAAATTTTATTTCAAATGATTGTGCAATTCGTTTGGGCCTCGACTGTTCTAATAAACAAATTCCTATTCGAGGAATAGGACAGTTGTCGGCCATCGCGCAGAAGGGACTGGTCAAGTGTCGGATCCGTCCTCTATGTTCGAATGAGCTTTTTGATGCGGATTTCGTCGTGTTATCAAGCATTTGTGCACAGTTGCCTAGTTCTTCCATTCGTCGGGGAGACTGGGATCATTTGAGAAATTTAACTTTGGCAGATCCAAATTTCGATAAGCCCTCTACAATAGATATTTTATTGGGTGCTGGGTTGTTTTCATCAGTTCTTCGTTCAGGGCAGGTGGTAGGAAAAGTGAATGAACCGATAGCATTGAACACGGCTTTTGGATGGATTTTAATGGGAAATGTCGATCACAGCGTGACTCCTTCCATGAATTCGTTTGTGACGACGTCAGAATCGACGATTGAGACTATTTTGAAAACGTTTTGGGAAATCGAAGACCTTCCAAATCATCCTTCACCGTTATCTACAGAAGAGTTGCTTTGTGATGAAATATTTTCAACTCAGCATTATAGAGACGATGCGGGACGGTACGTTGTTCCACTTCCATTCAGGGAAGTTAAATCGGCTCTTGGTGATTCTTATCATTCGGCAGTATCTCGTCTGCATCACCTGGAGCGCCGTTTCTCTCGGCATCCAGATATAAAATCTGATTACATTCAATTCATGAGAGAATATGAATCTTTGGGCCACATGATAGATGTGACAAGTTCATCAGTTTCGACTGGAAAATATTTCATTCCTCATCATTGTGTGATTAAGGATACTGGATCCATTAAAAAGCTTAGAGTTGTTTTTGACGCAAGTTCAAAAACATCTTCTAACCAGTCGTTAAATGATATACTTTTAGTAGGACCTAAACTTCAGCAAGATATTGTGAAGTTAATTTCAAATTTCAGAACGCACAAAATTGTCTTTACAACAGATATTTGCAAAATGTATAGACAAATATTGGTTCGACCAGAGGATAGATCCTATCAACATATTTTATGGCGTGAATCACCGGAACAAATGATTAAAGAATTTGAACTGCAAACTGTTACGTACGGAACGGCATGCGCACCGTTTCTCGCGATACGTAGTTTACAGCAACTCGCATCTGATGCAGATGCCAAATTTTCGACAGCATCAAAAGTTTTATTAGAAAATACATACGTTGATGATATTTTAACTGGAGCATCCACACTTGAATCGGCACGTAAATTGCAGCGAGACTTGGTGGAACTACTTAATCTTGGCGGTTTCGAATTGAGCAAGTGGTCGAGTAATTGTCGTGAACTGCTTTCTGATATTCCAATCTCACACCAGGAAGCACCTATAGAAATTGATTTAGATCATGCCAATAACATTAAGATTTTAGGTATTGTTTGGGATTCGCAAACTGATTCGTTCTCGTATCGGGTAAAAACATCACAAATAACATTTTCGAAAAGGTCAATCTTATCAACAATTGCAAAGATTTTTGATCCACTTGGATGGATTTCCCCCGTCACATTTTTGGCTAAATGTTTGTTACAACAATTGTGGAAGCTAGGATTGAACTGGGACGATCCAGTTCCTGTCGTGGTTCAATCTCATTGGACGGCAATAGTATCGTCATTGTCAACATTAGCCAATATTCAAATTCCGCGTTACTTAGGGGAGAGTAGTGATAATACATATCAATTAGTGGGATTTGCAGATGCATCCGAAAGGGGCTATGCTTGTGTTGTGTACATTCGGTCCCAACACTCAAAGCAAGAATTTAACATTAGACTTTTGGTTGCCAAGTCCAAGGTGGCTCCAGTGAAAACTCTTTCTATTCCACGTTTAGAATTATGTGGTGCTTTGTTACTTGCTCGACTTTTGGATTATGTTTTGAAATCATTCGGTACAACTTTACATATTGACAAAGTGTTCGCATTTACGGATTCTACGATAGTTTTATCATGGATTCATACACCTACATATAATTTGCAAACCTTTGTTGCCAATCGAATAGGACAAATCAATGAAGTAAATTCGTTGATCAAATGGTTTCATATACGTTCTCATTTGAACCCAGCTGATGTATCCAGCAGAGGACTTTTGCCTGATCAGTTGGTCAATACAGAGTTATGGTGGAAGGGGCCTCCTTGGATGCTCTCACCCGTCGATGAGTGGCCATTGTTCCATTCTTCCAGTGTAAAACTTGATGTTGTTCCTGAGCTAAAGGTCAACAATATTCATGTATTGACTACAACTAATTCGTGGAATGAGGAGACGTTAAATAGATTTTCTTCATTAACCACTGGAGCGATTGGGGTTCAGTTTTTGATTTGGCCATTCGATTTAATTAATTTCATTCCTCAAAATATTAATAAGGAAACATATAAACTGCTTACTGCGGTGTAAAGCTAATGAATCCACCTAAATTTCACCGTTTATCTCATATTTGTAGGTTTGTTAAATGTGGTCCAATTTTGAAACAATATCAATCGCTGATAAATAAAAACGGTCCAAATTTGGACCTCAATCGCTCCAGTGGTTAACAAGATTGCAACGCGTTACAGCATGGATTTTGAGATTTGCTGTTAACATTCGAAAGAAGAAAGAGGATCGTATATTTGGAATATTAACCGTCGAGGAGTTGCATTCATCTCTGAAATTATGGATTTTGAAAGTACAACGCGTGCATTTTCATATTGATGCAGGCAAAAATTGTCGTAACTCGTCTCATGTTCAAAAGTTAATGCCTTTTTTAGACCCGGTTGGTCTGCTCAGAGTCGGTGGGCGGTTACACAATGCCCCTATCCCCTCTAATTTTCAACACCCTATACTTTTGCCCAAGAAAAGTCACCTTACTAACTTGATTATCGACTCGTTTCATAAAACTTATTTGCATGTGGGACCTAGGACATTATTGTCAATTCTACAATCAAAATATTGGATTGTTTCCGCTCGAAACGTCATTCGGTCGCGTCTTAGTAAATGTATAACATGTTTTAAGGCTCGTCCTGTTGGTGTACAGCCTATGATGGGAGATTTGCCCCAACTTAGATTTCGTGAAGGTCGTCCTTTCCTCAACGTTGGGGTGGATTTTGGTGGCCCGTTTTCAATAAAGGAAAGTAGGCGTAGAGGAGCCAAAGTTTTGAAGGCTTATCTGTGCTTATTTATTTGTTTAAGTACCAAGGCAGTACACTTAGAAGTTGTATCTGATTTATCCTCGGAAGCTTTCTTAGCAGCTTTGGATCGCTTTTTATCCAGAAGGGTTTTATGTTCTTGTATCATTAGTGATAACGGCACAAATTTTGTGGGCGCTAACAAATACTTATCAGCGCGTGATTACCTCACATCTGCTGCCACCACGCGGCAAATCAAATGGTATTTTCACCCCCCTTCTGCTCCTCACTTTGGAGGCATATATGAGGCAGGAATAAAATCCTCAAAATATCACCTAAAACGAGTAATAGGTGAACAAGTACTCACGTTTGAGGAATTAGCAACATTGTTTAGTCGAATAGAAGCCATCTTGAATTCTCGTCCATTATCTCAATTGTCTTCTGATCCATCTGAAATTGAAGCATTGACGCCTGGTCATTTTTTGATAGGGGCTCCTCTTACATCGGTTCCGGAACCTGATTGGTCTGAAGTACCGATGAATAGGTTATCACGTTGGCAATTGTTGCAAAAAATAACTCAGGCATTTTGGAATCGATGGAGAAAAGTATATTTGCACACCCTTCAACAACGTGGAAAGTGGATGACTTCATCACCCAATCTTAATGTTGGAGATTTGGTGTTATTAAATGATGGAAAAATTCCATCTATGCACTGGCCACTGGGACGCATCGAGGAATGTCATCCGGGTCCTGATCAAATCGTACGGGTTGTGACAGTTAAAACTGCACAAGGAACTTTTCGTCGACCAGTTGTCAAACTGTATCCATTACCACTCTGAAACATTTTAGTTGTAATTTTATTATTAATTTTATATTTATCGTTTTCATTCTCGTTTGTTTTCTCCTTTCTGTTTGTTTGATTTACCGCAGTGTCGGTTGCTATGAAAGATAGTTCTTAGATAACTTATCTTAGGAACATATTTGTTATGTACTAATTTTAGCTTTATTTTAGACTTACGTTCCTATTTTTTAATTTCGTTAAAGTTTTTCGTTGAACAAAGATTGAATAATTGTTTGTCGTTTGTTAATTATAGGTTGTTATTAGATTCATTTGTTTGTTGTCAGTATTCGGAAATGTGTGATTTGCCATCGGTCGTAGATAAGAGATTTCAATCTCTTCTCGGGGGCGGGAATGTTTGGTTTTGAAGTGATAATATGCACAGTACCTACCGGGATGTCATTTTTATCCTTCCTACCTTCCCCAACCATGTCACATTGCTGAAGAAAGCTGGGAACCGTGACAACAATAACAACCAACAGTTGGTTACTACAAGTCGACTTGTGACATTGGAAGGAAGTGTTTTTTTGTAAGTTATGTGTTCGCCTTCTAATTTGGTAAGTGCCTTGGTTTTCACTTCCTTGTAGTCCAAAATTTACCAGCACACATATAAGCATTCAGCTGCAATCAATTATTTTCGTTTTTCGTAATTTACAGTCCATTTCGCCAGTTGCATTTGAGGCTGTCATTTTCGAAGATAGCTTCGGATGCAACAGGAGGGCATATACAAAATCGAAAGCAAATATTAATTGCATCAGGTTTTAAAAGAGAACCTCTGTCGAATCCAGCTAATGAACTCCATAAAAATGCAGTTGTCTTAAAGAAACTATGGGAAGAGGTAGCAATCGAAGTAGAAAAAGATGCTTTTTCTAAGATGAGTATCCAAATGAGTTAATTTTCCTTTAACTTTATTAAGAAGTAGATAAAATGTTTCATTTTTATCTACTTCTTAATAAAGTTAAAGGAAAATTAACTCATTTGGAACGGTTCATACAATAATCTGACCAGTCAGGGCTGAGTTGGTATCGCGTTTGGGTTCCACCCAGGCTTTGCGTGTTCGATTCCCCGACTGGCGAAGTCCTCCATCACAACACAAGGAACATTTTCCTGTTGTGATGGTAGTAAGAGATGCTAACCGTGTGAAAGTAGGAGATTTACAAATATTGTCAGGTTATTCGTAACTCGGGAATGTTTGTCTTTCTTTAAAAAATTAAAAAATTACTTGAAAAATAACACGCCATCACAATAATATTGTTATGAGCAATTTCATAATACAAATAATATTGAATTCCTTCGCATCTCTTGCCTGACATAGTTTGTTCTGCTAGCAAGAAATTAATTATTTTTATCAAATGTTACTTTTCCCGATACACTGCCTCATATCTATACGTTACATACGAGGGGGACCCAAAAGTAACGGTAGTTATGCTGTGGTGGAGAGAAAGAGTGGGGGGACGCATTGTTTAACCAGGTATCCGTTAGGGTGAGTTCTCCTGAGTCGTATGCGAGGTTGTGTCGCTGTGAGTGCATCGGTTCACCCGTGAGATTTTTTTTTAGTGAAACAACTTTTTCCATTTCAGCGAAAAAGTGATGGCAGATTATCGAGAGCAACGCTCTGCTGTGAAATTTTGTTTCCTGTCGGGTAAATCGGCAAACTATTGTAATGCTGACTGCTTATGGGGACGTTGCCCTATGTAAAACCAGAGTCTAGGTTTTCAAGTTTTAAAAATGGAGAAATGTTAATTGAAGACCAACCCAGTTCGGGACGCCCCTCAATCTCAAAAAACTGACGAAAACGTCAACAAAATCAATGCCCTCGTTCGTGGAGACTGTCGCCGAACCATTGATCAACTCTGTGAGATGTCTGGAATGTCATGAAGTTCAATTCAGAGGATTTTAGCTGAAGAATCGCACGTGAGAAGGGTTGCAGCCAAATTTGTCCCCCGCCTTCTCACAGACGAGCAAAGGGAGTGTCGGGCATGTTAAGAGCTTCAAAATCAGCTCGAAGATTACCCTGAATTTTTTTTCCAATGTGATCTAGCCCCCTGGGACTTCTTTTTTTTCCCCACACTGAAAAGGGACATGATAGGCTTAAAGGACATCCTGATAAGTGAATTTAAAAACTGTTTTGAACAAAGAAAGAAGCATTTGGAGAAATGTGTTGTGGTAAATGGAGAATACTTTCAAGGTGCTCTAAATTTGGTGTGAAAATATTGAGAAATAAAGAAGTTATGACGAAATTACCCTTTTTTTGGGTCGATAATAAAGTCTGTGATAGCCCATACCTAAAATATTTCTAAATGCCCCATTTAAAAATGATCCCCACAAAGCTAGTGATTCCATTCAGCGAACTTGCTGGAAAAAAACAAATTTGCTCCACGTACAACACGATCAACAAAAGGTAAAAACCAAAGCTTCTTGCGATTTTTTGACTGTGAGATAAAATACTTTCTTTTAGATACTTAAATGTTTTCAAAAACCAATATTTTTGGTTCCGTTGTCATTTTTAAGACCCACTCACCTTGTCTAGATATACTTGGTCGAAGTCTTCGGCGCTTTTGACTGTATCTTTGTGATTGTATTAACTCATAATCCACTTCCTTCGCCCACACCAGAGAGATATATAACATTGGGAATACCACTTTTAAAATTGGGAATACCACTTTTTAAAAATTGTCTGCGGTGCTTTTCTGAGATTTATAACAAATTTTCCACTCCCTTCACTTTCGCCACTTACTCCAGTTGGGAATATCTTAATTCCACCGGCTTCGAGATTATTGAGGAATTGGGACTGATCTCTGTACACAATTTAAATTCAATTCAGTTTGGTTGGGTATTTTAACCAAAAAACACATTATAAAAAGACTTTTTGACCCCCACACGGACCCCATTGATACATGAATTGACTGCCTTTTGAATCTTAGATCGGCCCCAACCCAAAGAAGATACCATCAGATAATATTGATTTGTTCAAGCATGTTGAGAAAAAATTCTATAATTTTCAGATGTTCTTGAAATCTGAAAGTAGAAATATGTATTATGTCAAAAAAAATTGATCTACAAATCTAAACGAGATCTTACAAATCTAAACTCAAAACTATTGAAAATAACTTAAAAGGAAGAAAAACCAAAAAATGTTTGCTTGAGGGCAAAGTTATTGAATTAAAAAGAATAGTTACCTACCTAGACAAATCTAGCAGTGATAAAAACTATCAGTTGCTTGTTAACAACACGGAATTTTTGTTAATTGTTTTTGTGTTTAATTCGTAGAACTCCATTTTAATTTTTAGAAATTTAACTAAAATGTTATATATCAATTTAGACACCTTCATAAATTGGCATTTAAAATATTATAAATAAGTCATTTGTACGTGGCTTCACCACAGTTTGAAAATGACCTTACAAGTCGAAACAGTTGTACCTAAAGTACATTCTAAAATACTTGCAGAACTCGATAATAACATTATCAAATTTAATTTTAATTAAATTTGTAAAAAAAAAAAGAATTTTTGGCCTCGCTGAAACAAATTTTTTTTTATTTATTTATTATTACATTTATTACATACAAGAAATAACAATATAAAAGGAAGCTTTGACTGCCCAACTAGGAAGGTTTCCCGTTTTAGGACAGTCAACTTGGCAGGTTGCGTGTACATAATTTCACATTAGTGGATTCAATAATAAATAACAATAATGGTACATATTGGGGGAGTTACTTAGATATTAGGTACAATATCGGATATAAGTTGTGTTATTCTAGGTATACAGCAGTAATAAACAATAAAATCCAGATAGGTACATGTAAAATATAAAGTAAAATCCAGATAGGTACTTGTAAAATATATAGTAGAACTAAAATATAACAAATGTAAGAAAGAAAAATAATAAAAAAAAGTTTTTTTTTTTTTTATGAAAATACAGTTTAGCAGTAATAAGCAATAAAATCCAGGTAGGTATATGTAAAATATAGAATAAAAATATAATATATAAATATAAGAAAGAAAAATAAAAAAGAAAAACAAAGAAGAAAATAAATTATAGGAAAATACAAATACAAAATCGAAGAAATCAACTCAGACTACGTTTTTTAATAATTTTTCGGAATCTGTCCTACCTAAGTCTAATAACCATTTTGTAATTTTAGTACCGAAGGATGATAATTCACACAGTTTCAATTGAGAGGGGATTTTGTTGTATATTTTTGGTTCCAGGTATGAGAAAACTTTTTGATAAGCCGCAGTATTGCTTGTTGGAATAGAAAGGTCGTTTCTGCTTTTACTTCTGGTTTGATGATTATGATCGATTGTTATCGTTTTGTTTTTATTTTTATGGACGCAGATTGTTATTTTTTTTATGTAACATTGTCGAACATCAAGCACCTTAAACTCCTTGAAGAGAGCGTCGCTCGAGTATCTGAAGGGTTTCTTCATAATGACGCGTAGAATGGATTTCTGTGCCTTCAGTAGCGGGTATAATGTTGTTATACCTGTTCCACCCCATCCAATGCAACCGTAGGTTATGACGGAGTTACAGAGCCCGTAGTATAATTTTTTAATGTCTTGAGTTTTTATAATTTCCCGCAATCCTATAAATATATAAATAAGCTTGCGCACTTTATTAGCTGTGTTTTCAATTTGTTGTTTCCATTTAAGGTGGTTATCCACTATTATACCTAAATATTTAATAGATTTAACACATTCTAGGGTTTCGCATTTACAAGTATGGTTATTATTTCCAAGGCTACACTTAATATTATGTATTGTGAGGTGATGAGGTGTTTTGGGTTGACCTGCAAGGGTAGCGCTAAATGTGAGATATTTTGTTTTTTGTATGTTTAGTGTAAGCAAATTAGTGTCCAGCCACTGTTTTACTCTGTTTATACCCGTGTTCGCAAGGTGGTGTGTTTCTTTCCAATCATCTCCTTCAAACAAAATAACTGTATCGTCAGCGAACGTGATAATTTTGCCACCAATGTGTTGGTTACAAAGTTCGTTTATGTATATAATAAAGAGAAGGGGCCCAAGTGTACTTCCTTGTGGTACCCCAAAAGTGTATTTTAGTGAAGTGCTAATAGCCTCGTTAATTCTGGTTTGTTGAAATCTATTAGATATATAACTTTCTATCCATTGAAAAGCTTTTCCTTTTATTCCTATATTTCTAAGTCTCTGTAAAAGAATTTTGTGAGATATTGTGTCAAATGCCTTGGCCAGGTCCAGGAAAAGGGCAATAGTTTTCTTGCCACGGTTCATATTCCCTGCAATAGTTTCAGTGAGACATGCGATGGCATCATCCGTTCCCTTACCCGACCGAAAGCCGTATTGGTTTGGACTTAGAATGTTATGTTCCTCCACATATTCGTTTAACCTAGTTTTGAAAAGCTTTTCAATGACTTTGGATATCGCGCTTAAAAGTGATATTGGCCTATAGTTTTCTACAAGAGATTTAGGTCCACTTTTGTGAATTGGGACAATAATTGATTTTTTAAAGTGATCAGGAAATATTCCTGCTGTAAAACTTAAGTTGTAAATATATGATAGCGGAGCAGAAATCTGATTTTTAATTTTTTTTAGTATTTGTGTATTTAGACTATCTGGACCCTTTGCATGTGTAGTATTGAGGCTGTTGATAATTTTTAAGACCTCTTCTACAGTAGTTGGTTTAATATTAAATGAAAAAGATTGTTCCTTAGTTTCAATTGTCGATGCTAAAGAGTCTTCCGTTTTCTGGGTTTCTAATAAGATTTTATTTGCTAGATTTGACCCAACAGATGCAAAATATTGATTAGTGTGACATGCAATTGATTGATTGTCAGTTATAATGAAATTTCCGGTATTTAATTCTGTTACAGATGCACTAGTATTTCTTTTACTTTTAGTTATTTCTCTGACAACATTCCACATGTTTTTGCTGGAATTATCCTTATCAAGTAAGAATTTATAATAACGCTCTTTACATTTGCGAATAACGGTTTTGCAGATATTACGGTATCGGTAATAGTTTTGCTGTTTAGTGGCGTTCAATGGGTCTCGTTTAGCTATTTTATGAAGGTGATTTCTTTTGTGTATAGATTTAACAATGCCGTTTGTAATCCATGGTGTGAGATGTATTTTACTATATGGAATGCGTTTAGTTATTGTGTGTTTTGTTATGATTATATTGATTTCATTAATAAAATAGTTTAGAGCATTGTTAACTTCAGTCTCTTTGTAAACATATTCCCAATTTTTATTATTAAGATCATTTAATAAACCCTCATAATCGATAATCTGTTTGTGATTAATTTTATGTTTTTTGGGTGTTGAGTTTGGGATACTGATTGCAGTGGTGTAATGATCAGTGATAGTATTATGTATTACAAATGCATTTGAATTTGTTATATTTCTGGTATATATATGATCCAAACATGTGCTAGAGCTATCTTGTACCCTAGTTGGAGAATTAATATTGGAAATAAAGTTACTTTCAGCCATAGCACAAAAGTAGTCGTCGGACTGCCTATGCAATACTTCTCCTATAGTATTTATATTCATGTCCCCGATCAGTATATATTGTGCATAATTCTTAGTTTTTTTTAACTCACCAATAAGATTATCCAGGAAATCTTGGATGTCATTGAACGATGGTGATCGGTAGATAGCTAGGATACCTAAATTCTCATTAATGTTGATTTTTAAACAATTACACTGATTTATGTTAATTTCTTGTACTAAGGAATTTAATGTGATGTCGATATATACTACTATTCCGCTATTTTGGTTAATATGCGATGTTGTATGGTATTCGTTATAGCCTGAAATTTGTTTGGCTATGTATGAATCATTTAACCTGCATTCAGTGAGAATTAGTACATGGAACTTTACCACAGATTTTATTTCTTCTAAAAATATAAGAAAATCATCCAAGTTTCCCATCGTTCTAATATTTTGATGTACAATATTAATCCTATTTGATTCCCAATTAAATTGCATAAATTTGTTAGTGTTTTCAAAAATTATTTCAGTATTTGGCACTATGATACTGTCGATTTCATGTTGAAGATCGTTTATTACCATTAGAATTCAAAAATTAATTGTTGTTTTCTGGGTAAAGTTTTAAAACAGTATTTAATTATCATATAAATACTTGTAGTACGAAATATGTAGCGACAAAACTGTAAAACAAAATGATGTAATTAGGAAAAATAAAATATATCTGAGTAAGAAATAATATCTGAAATAAAATCCAGGAAATAAATAACGTATGTAGTTAGTGTGTGGCATTTGTTCTTTCAAAAAACAGTAAAAATTAGTATAAGTATGAAAAATAAGTAGTATCTGGGTTATATAAAGTATGTTGATTAGAGTTCTCTTTTGCAGAATTATTAGTAATATTACTAATAAATCAATTGATAATCTTATAATAAGTGTAGTTACCATTCTAGAGAGAATAAAGATTGCAATTAAAGTTAATGTTAAAATTAGAATTAAAATTATTCCAGTGCAAATAGGAGTTATGCAAAAACCTAGGTGTTTATATAAAATAGTGATGTTATGTAATAGAGAAGGAAATGGCGATATAAAGCGGTAGAGAGTTGTTTTATCACGATAATTAGAATAAAGAGCAGATAGTCATAGTTTCGGTATAGCTTGTTCTGAATCAATTAATATAGGGCGAGAAGAGTCATCTTTTTTCATGTAGATTAGACCTGCTTTCGTCCAGACGTACCTATATTTACATACAGTCGCACGTTGGCGAGCTAGATACCAAAGCCGTTTGCCTTTAGACGTGAGGAGTTCTGAGACGTAGATGGGTGTAACGGGGCCAGACAGTCCGATTGATCCCGTGTTTAGTTTGTCCCCAATCTTTTCGCATGACCTGTTATATTTTTTTATAGCATTAAGGAGCTCCTCTTTTAACGCTATTGAATTAAAATTAATTACCACTGACCTAGGTTTAACTTTTGGAGGAATATTTTTGTTTCTCTGTGATACTCTGTATATATTATAAATATCATTAGTATTTAATTGGCAGTCTACTGTTTTACTGGTGTTGAATATAATGTCTTTTAAGGTTTGTGATGTTTCCTCTTTGAATTCTGGAAGCCCTCGAAGTTCCAAACAAGTATTGTTAAATCGTCTGTTCCTGTTTTCTTGGTCAATCTCGATCGCTATTATTCTTTTTTCAAGGTCTTCATTTCGTTCTGTCAAGAGACAAATTTTTATTTCATTTTCCTTGTTTTTTCCGCTTTCTTTTTCTAAAACCTCAATTCTTGAATTTAAGGCTAAGTTTACTTGTTCATGTAGTTTTTCCAAATTATTTATTCGATATTTTAAATCTTCTTGCTGTTGAGATATGCTTTGAATGGATTTTAATATTTCATTATTTTGGAGCAGGATTGTATCGTATTTTTTTCCAGCAGATTCAATAACTGAGTCTTTAAAATTAGTAAATTCAGTTAACAATAGCTCTATAGTCAGCATACTAGAGCCATCTGTGGTTGTAGGTTGTAAGTTCACACTGCCGTATGATGAGGCGGCAGTTGCAGTTTTTGGTGTTAATGACGGTTGCTTATTTGGTTTCTCCACAGATGTCAGTTCTGGTTTTTTTTCAGACGTATTTTTTTTTTGAGTTTTTTGTGTTTTTGTGCAAAATTTGCAGCGCCACTGTAAAATCTTAGTTCCTCGTCGTGAGGTCTCTGCGATATCGGCACAATTGAGGTGGTAGTTTTCGTCGCAAATACTACATGCGATGAAGTCTGACGGGGTGTCAATGTTTTTTTTACAGATGAAGCACAGTGTATTCATTTTAAAGCTGATTTCAAAGTTTCACACAAAAAGAAAAACGACACAATGCTTGTTTCTTGTATGAGAGATGGCAGAGCCTTAGTGACGCTATAAAATCGCCTTTGGGATAGGTTTTTGTTTTTATATAATGATCGAGTCACTTTTTCACTGAGTTGTATTTTGTGGTACAAACACCAGAATAAAGACGAGTATTCCGCCTTAGCGAGATACTTTGTGGGATAAAAAATGCACTGTCCCAACGCGCACTGTCCTGTTTAGACGAGTTAACCACTTTTTTAGTTTGATTTTCTAGTATGTGATTGTTAAAGATGATAAATTGAAGCAGCTGTCAAAATACGTCAACACTGTTATACGTCACAATGGCCAATTAAGACCTTTCAGATAGTCTCAAAACATTGCATTGAACGTCGGACAAACAATCATCAGAGATAAATATGTCAGCGGTGTAAATCCACACCAATCATCTTCATTCTATGGGACAGCAACGGCTGCCCCCCTTGATGCCTGCCCCCGGAATATAGTGGCAAAAATCATCATCAAGAAGTTGAAAAATGAATGCTTGCCGCCATCGAAGGTTTAGTATGAATGGCTGCATTTTCCGCTGCGGCTTTGTAATTATTTTTAACCCACCTAGTTTAACTCTCAATCAACAGCAATCGCCCACTTCACATTTGAGGGTCTATTCCAAAACTAAAACGGTCATTTGAATGAATAATTAAATGAAACCATTTAAAATAAATAACATTTTTTTATTTCATAATTATCCTAATATCAATGTGCACTTTAATGTTGATTAACACATACAGGCAAAACAAAATTAAAAAATAATTACATACAAAAAAGGATTTAAGTTCTGATTAAAGAAAACTCATTTCAAAACATAATATATGTACATATATATTTCCCTTATACAGTTTATTTACATTGCATATTTAAATATTTACGTGTATACATTTTGGGGATCATCAGTCCTTATTTCACAATGAGTAATTCACTTACCATAGGGCCCAAGTATGAAATACATTTCTTTTAAATCGCTTATTAATTTGTACAAAAAAGCTGGCATTGACAGTATTTTGGTTAGTTGCTATCGTAGTCCCAAGTTGAGATTGATTAGAAAAAATGCACTTTGTTTATTTTATTAGTATGTAATAACTACAAAGAATAGAGAGTTTATCAATCTTTTATTTCGTCTCGAGGATTGAAATTATAATAACAGCACAACCTCGGTTATTCCAAATATTATATTTTATTTGTAATTTACATATTGTTGATCAATAAAAAATACCGCCCAAATGCTAAAAATCTAATTGTGCAGGAGACCAAAAAATCTTTTGAGGAGTATCAACTTTCCGTGGCACACCAAAACTGTTTTTTTTTTTTCAATTATTTCTGGCTTTCACCCTTCAAGGGTGTTCTAGGCCATCATTTAAAATTATAGAGAAAAGAAAGGTGAATTTATATATTAATTTTATTTAAATGTACTAATTTCAGAATTATATGGAAGATTGGAGTTGAGTTCAGTCAAAACTATTTTGTGATGGGAAAATTGGAGATAGTAATTTTATTCAAAATATGTATAACCAATGTCGGTTGTCTGATAGCGCTCATTTGTTGCTGTGTGCGTTGTATATGTATTTATTCCATCATATATACAGACATAACGGAATTCGCTTCTCTGTCGAATTGCATGAAGAAGCAATTTTTATGTTCACAATTTATGAAAAAGACACTGTGATTTGATTCAAAAGTCTTTCAAAATGTGACAAAACTCACAAGCAGCAAAGTTTGGCTGTTGGACACTAAAATGGTTAGTGAATTACCAAAATTGTTCTGCACATCATTTATCTGAAGCAAAGTATAAAAAACTTCTGTTAAAACACAGACTCGATAATAAATTTATAATATTTACACAGCGAAATGCTACTTTAAATGAAAACCAACAAATGTGAATTTCGCATTAAATTTTCACTACTTCAAGTCTTTTATACACCATATTCAATTTAATAATAAATTTGATTTAGAAATTAAATCAATAACATTGTGATTTAATTTTGAACTCTGATTTCAACAGAAGGAATGGTTTTTTGTTGTTGTTGTTATTTTCTTTCAATTCTGACTGAAAGAATTTCAACTACATAGTAATAATTTACAAAGCTTTTAATGCAAAGGAAGACAACAAATTATTTATTTTGTGAATTTTTTATTCGATTTTTGGTGTTTAAATAAATTATAAACACGACAATTGCAGTCAAAGACCTGTCTCATTTTGAGATTTATACAATGGTCAAAACATAAGAAAATTTTATGTCATTGACAACAAACAAACGAATGAACGAAGAAAGGAGTGTAAGGAGAATATGTGACGCGAATGTGAATGGTAGAAGTCGGGAATGCCCGACTTAAACACAGCACGATCAAGTGAACCAAATATTTGAGTGGGGCCAGGTCAGGAATCAGAATAACAGAAGTATGTGCCAAGACTGAGTTGTTTGGCAGTCCGTCCTCTCTGCCTACCCTTGAGTTTTTAAAATATGAAAAAAGAGCTTGCTGAATAAATGAATATTATCGCATGAAACTTTTGAAGATTTTCATTTAAATCTTTATAAAGATACATATCAATAAAAGCTTGCCGTTAAGTTCAAAATCTAAATCTAGTAGTAAATCTTACTTCATATTTATTTTCTTGATATTTCAAAATGACCACTAGATGTTTCACAAAATGAGAACTTAAAATAATTGTAATTATGTACGTTATAAATATATAATAAATGGTTGTTGCTCTTGTCATTGTCAAAAATATACTATTTTCTTCAACATTGCGTGGGTAAAACATATTTTGGTTTTCCGTTACGAATTACAGATCGCGAAAGCTAAAAAGGCACATTTGAATTATTATAATGTCTGCAACCAGATTACAATTAATTTAAAAGATAATCACTCCGTTCAGATTAAATTAAAAGATGAGTGAGACTAGACCTAATATTGCATACTGAATTACTATAAGAATTATCTACAAAAGAATAGAACCACACTGTCATGTCATGTACAACTTTTTAAAATTCAATTAGGCGATTAAAAAAAGAATATTTATAATGGATATTTAGGTATTCTGTATTTTATTGCCTTTCAATAAATAGAAGATCTTTTAAGTAGATACATAATATCATTGCAAGAACTATTCCAATCTTTTATAATACATTCGTAAGCGGCTAAGGAAATTATAATACAGTAGAACCTCAAATCCACCAGACTTCAAATACCAAATTTTGAAATGAATTCCCACGTAATTCGAAATTCTAAGAAAAAAAATCTCTGAAAAGTGAATCAATTCAGACAGATATTCTAAGTAAATATGTAATTATACGATTTATTCCCACGTAAATTTTAAAATTCGTATATTAAAAATCCAAATTGTGCAGTCTATTATACCACGGTCAGCCCTTCAAATTCAGATATTCAAAGTAAATTTGTAAAAATACGACACATTTCCACGAAAAATCTAAATTTCGTGGCCAACTACCCTCACGGCTGGGCGAATTCAGAAATTCAAAGAAAATTCATTAAAATTTCCGTGCAAATCAAAACATTGTGGCAAGCCCTTCAAAGAAAATTTCAAGAAAATACAACGTTATCACATGTAAATCGAAAAATCGAGGCCGATTACCGCCGAGGCCATTCAAAATCGTAATATATATGAACTAGGACGATTCATAACCAAATAAATCAAAAATTTACAGTGTTTTATTTCCACGGCCAACCAGATTCAGATTTATGAAATCATATGAAATATTTTCACACAAATCAATTTTTTTTAATCATAAGGAAAAAATTTCATGAAAAAACAACATTTGGAATTACGCATTTTTCGCATTAATGGGGTTCTAATGATATCATATTTTGAAAAGCCTCTTACGAACAGTTTTTTAATAATAAAAAAATTAAATAGGTACCGGAGAGTTAGAACTTTAATTGAAAGTGTCAATTTATCGTCATCAAATAAAAAATAAACAATACACCAATTCTAAACTTAAATGGCTTTATTGAAGTTGAAATCATTGTACATGTAACTTTGCTTATCTCTAGGGAGACAAGTAAGAATGATTTATTAATTAACATATCAAAATTTAACAATAATCACTAATCAATTTATATTCATTATACACATTATTATCACTTATAAATATATGAACATATTTATATATATTTTATACACTCTACTTATGTAAAAGCACCTTCACACGTATAAAATAACTATCTTGGATTGGCATTACAATATTGTATTTGGAATATCTTTATTCGTTACCAAAGTCCATCAAACCTTGGTCTTTTTCTCCGACAAGTTTAGTCAAATGCTAAAACACAAATAATAATAATATTCACAATGGAGCTATGGGGCAAAGGGACTCTATCAATAACTTTACTGCACACGATAATCCAAGACATTTGGTTTGGCTAATATGCTAAAACTCTGCAGCAATCACAATCGATGCTCACAAACACACAGGTGTTAACCATGAAATTATTTACATTTTTTTTCCATTTTCTTAAACAATTGTTACACATTTTATGTGAAGATATTTGTTAGCAAAATTGTCATTGTATTGAAAAAACTGTGTTCAGAAAATTAACAAAAATTTAGTTCATTTACTTTCCGTGACGGTTCATATTTGACGCCTGGTTGACTTGTAAACACCGACTTGATATCAGCAAGTATGTACATGTTTAAAAATAAAATATATTCACAGCTGAACGCTTAATTTGAACACTTCATAACGTTTCACCGCACATTGCCGTTGCTGTTCGTGGAATCAGAATTAATTTAAAAACTGCAACTTTCGCAAGCTTCAATGTTCATTATATCATAGGAACTAATCATAGTAGCCTTCTAGGAATGAAGGCGCTTTAGCAAATCATTCAAAGCTAACTATAATTGATGTTGACACTTCTACTAAATAACTGAAACCGCAAAGAGAGGCTCCCACGCTGGTTTACAATAATAACAACAATGCGAACGTTAGTTTGCCAAGTTCTTGACATGTAACGGTTCTAGTTGGTGTAATGTTAGTTGAATTTACATTCCAATGTTGTGTATCTCTGTATCGTTTCAGTTCTTTGGCCACTTTTGGTCCATCTACAGCGGAGGGGTGTACTGCCAGGTGTAGGGGGGCTCCCAGAGCCCCGGGGGCAGGTGCTAGGCGGGCGGGGGCTCCTGCTGCTCCCTCTGCTGACGCCTCCGCTGCTTGCTCCAGAGCTCGTGGCAGTCCTGCCAAGTGGGTAGCTCTGGTCCCGGCATTCTGTGGTAGGGTGAATAAATAAGTTTCCTTTTATTAATGCAATAGGTTTTCAGAGGGTTATTCAAATGAGTTGGGATTTATTTCTTTAGAATATTCTCACAGAGACTCCTATTATATGCCATGTCTTCCATGAAAGGAACCTACTTCTGGGGTTTATGTTGTTACCTCTCACCTTATCTCATAAATGACACTGTAACGTAACAAAAGTCGCTAAAACTGTTGTTTTTGTTAAATGCCCTATTTTAGAGAAAGAGGTTGAGGTTATAAAAAAGCTATAGTGATACTCACTTCAGAAGAGTAATTCGGGGATGCATGAGGAAATCATGACACAATCAAGTGATTCAAGTACTTGAGTTGGGTCATGTTAAGAATTTTCGACCCCTGCTGTGTGTAAGATCTCTAAATTATTGTCTCATTTCATTATGTTTTTCTTTGAATATTATTTTAAGATTCAAGTATGTATTATTTTTATACTTAGGTACTTAGCTTAATTTTACATTAACTATGTGAGTTTTTTAAAGATTTTCTTTTTCTATCAACTCCAGTTTATGTTTTTCTTTCCATTTATGTTTTTTGTATATAATATGAATCTTATGTGGAAACTTCACTGGTTCATGCCAATCATGTAATTATTTTAAGAAAATATGTATGAACTAGTCCCACGGAGAGCTCATACGGTGTCACTTACTTCTCACGCATTTTGTTTGAAAATGAAAAAGATAGATGATACTAGAACGATAACGTCTCGTATGATCTCTGGCTGGGACTAGTATACAGTGAAACCCTCTTAAGAAGTTTTCCAAGGGACCGGAAAAAACAAACTTCTTAAGCAGGAAAACCTTACATGTGGGAAAAATTGGGCCAATTTTGGACCGAGGGACCGAAAAAATCAAACTTCTTAAGCCACGAAACTTCTTAAGCGGGAACTTCTTAAGAGGGTTTCACTGTAACTGTTGTTTATATTGTAATTGTTATGAAGACATACTGTTGAGGATTAATGTTCTTGAGCCAGGCAGACTTGAGCGCGTCCTCAGCGGTGATGCGGCGCTCGGGGTCCAGCTCGAGCATGCGGTCCAGCAGGTCCAGGGCGGTCGCCGGCATGAAGGAGAAGTCCTCACGCAGGCGGCGCCGGTGCAGCTTCTTGGGCTTGAGAGCGTGCCATAGCGGCAGTTTGATGACCGAGGGCCATACGGCGGGCGCGGGCGTGCCACACACGCGTGATATCATCTCCAACTGCATCATCTCCATGGATGCCTGCAATAAGTTTATTGTAATATAAGGGTCTCAGCAGCTCCCGGGCAGAAAGCTCTCATTGTAATATAAGGGCCTCAGCAGCCCCCGAGCAGGACACCCTTATCGTAGCTCCCAGGCAGAACCCTCTTATAGTTATAAAGGGCCTCAGCAGAACACCCATATTGTAATATGAGGGCCTCAGCAGCACCGAGCAGAACGCCCTCATTGTAATGTAAAGTGCCTCAGCAGCTCCCAGGCAGAACACTCTTATTGTAATATAAGGGCCTCAGCAGCTCCCAGGCAGAACACTCTTATTGCAATATAAGGGCCTCAGCAGCTCCCGGGCAGAACACCCTTATTGCGCAACAGATGGTTTAATTTAATATTCAAGATTTAGTTAAAAAATTTCAGCGATTTACAGCTTAACCCTTAGGGCCAATTTTTTTCACAGAATTTGAACAATAGGCCACTTGCATCACATTTAAAAAAAAAATTCCGGTTTAGGCAAATATTCTAAGACATTCTGTATTTTTTTTTTTTTCGTATTTTTGAAACCCTGGCGATTTTTTGAAAATTTCAATCTGAAAAATCAGACCATTTTTTATAAACCGGAAAGACGGGACATAATTTTATGGGTGCGAAAAAACGATAATTACATAGCCAAAAATCATTAAAAAAAAAAAAGTTTTCCACACGAATAGCAATAAATTGTAGGGGGTTCTCTTCGTAACATCTGTAAAAACACCGCCATCTCTATCAAAAAATAAAACCAAAGGATAAGTTCGCATTGAAAAAACAATAAATCTAGTGAACGTTAAACGCAAATTAAAAAATTCGCCGGAAACCAAAGTGTTGCCATATAAAAAAAAATTAATCAGTGTGGAATTTTACAAAATTAAGAGAACATAATCGGAGATGGGACATTTTCATGTAGTGACGTCACAAGCTCAAATAATGGATTTATTTTTTTTTAAATAAAAAAACTATACATTTCTAAAAAAATTTACTAACATTTTCGTAATCTTAGTAAAAAAAATCTATCTACACAATTTTTTCAAAGTCGTTATGAAATCCATGCAAGTGGCCTATTCATCAAATTTCGAAGTTAATTATCAAGTTCTTTTACTATGTATTTTAATGCTGTAAAGCAACTGACTCATAATGATATTATAATAACAGAATTTAAGTAGAACTTTTACAGAATTTGAATTGTAACATTGAAATTAGATGAAAAATCATACATTGCGTAGTACTTAGGGCCCTCAAATCTGATCTAGGAAGATGCTGCAATCACGGAGAAGGACAGATCTGTTACCTGGAACAGCGGGTGTTTGAGGAAGAGCTCCCCGAGGATGCAGCCACAGCTCCAGACGTCGATGGCGGGGCCGTAGCGCTCCTCGCCCAGCAGCAGCTCCGGGGGCCGGTACCACAGGGTGATCACCTTGTTGGTGTACGGCCTCTGCCGGTCTTCTGCGTTGTACAAGCGGGCCAACCCAAAGTCCGCCAGTTTTACTTCGCCTCTGGAAGGGTCAGAAACAAATAATCATGTTAAGAGTGTTCATTGGTGTACAGTTCAATTTTTACTGGTTCTAGGATATCACGGTTTTTTAAGTATGGATTTCGTTAGGGTTTATAGGGTGTTTCCTCCCTCCTACAACATGGGTCTCTTCAAGACCCATGTTCAATCCTTACTTTTCTCAAAAAGACCCTCCACACAGCATCCTCAAAGATGACACAGGCCCTGAGGGAAATTATTTTCCTCAGGGCCTCCTGTGCGGAGTTAATGTAAAAAAAAAAAAAATAGCATGACCGAAAACAACTGTGATCAATGTGCAATTCGAATGTGATTACCGCACTAATAATTGCTCCCAAACTTCAAGGGTCGGTGGGATTATGGCATACCCAAGGGAGTGGGGTGGAGGAAGTACCTGGCTATTCACCTGGTCACTAAACAAGGCTAAAGCCATTTCAAGTAATATTTTAACATAGCTAGCTTATATTTAGTGAACAGATTGAAAGAGTCAGGTACTCCCAACCTTCCCCACCCCCTTCTCCAGCTCAAAATCCTTCAGCCTCATACAACAACATTTACTTCTCTTGAGCCATATCACATAAGCAACCCAAAGAATTAACAAAATAATTACAAGAGATAATTTCCTTAGATAACCTAACTTCAAAAAATATAATGTCTTTTGTGTCTAGGATGAACAAAGTATGTGCGCAGAATGATTTAATAATAAATGTTAGCAAGTCCAAAATGGTATTTGAAAGAGAGACTATGAAAACGCTGTGCAATAATTTATTTTTATGAATGATGAATAGTTGGAGTAAGTAGACAAGTTTGTGCATTTGGGAAGTATGTTCAAGATGTAAAGTCTGACAAGAACATTGGAAGAAGGGCAAATGCAGAAAACTGCAGAGAAGTGTCTGAGAATATGACGTGAAAGTGGATGGTAGAAGTGGGGACACCGGAGGAAGACATGGTATGACCAGTGAATCAAATACAGAAGAGTACATGAATAACAGAAGAGTATGTATGAGTGAATGGAATAAGGAGAGTGTGGTGATCTATCTGCGATTAGGATATACATTACTTATTATTCAT
This sequence comes from Limnephilus lunatus, assembly GCA_917563855.2. Taxonomy (NCBI): domain Eukaryota; kingdom Metazoa; phylum Arthropoda; class Insecta; order Trichoptera; family Limnephilidae; genus Limnephilus; species Limnephilus lunatus. The sequence continues at coordinate 7,801,643 of OU830599.1, forward strand.
GAGGATATTGCTGCACTTGATGTCCCGGTGCAGGAAGTTCTTTTTGTGGCAGTAGTTGAGACCATCCAGCAGCTGCTTCATGATGCTGGCGTTGTGAGACTCGTTGAAGTCCACCATCTTGGACTCCAGCAGCCCCATCAGGTCGTGGTCCATGTACTCAAACACCAGGTAGAAGGAACCTTTATCCTGGAAACATTGTATTCATAAATATTTCCATAAAACATGGTGTTTCGTAATGCCATTGATTTGTGATGGGTTAGTTCTGCTTTCCGCCAATGGCAGAGCCAAGATTTAATCAGTAAAGTTGAATCTGCATGATGCGTGCAATCGGTCGCCATGCGGCCAATTATTATTACTAACTCTTGCCCTGTCATAATATCAAGGTTATGACAGTTGGAAGAATCTGAGTCATAAAGTAAATATCGCTTTGTTACATGTAACACTCTGACGTGTATTAATTGCTGCTGAGGATTATTACCATTATACATAAAATACTTATCCGCTGAGTCCGCTGTGAAATAGTTCTTGGTTATTTAATTTGTGACATCCGCCGTGAAAATCAGTGGACCATAAAGTTACAGTTAACTGTCGCCTGAGTCAACCAAGGGAATTCAGTTAATTAATCTGTCTCATACAAATTAAAACGCCAACTGTTTTAAGTGCAAATACAAGTTCGAGCGGCAAAAATAAACATTGCAAGTTCACCAGCAGTAAGTACCATTGTGAGATACTCTGTTTTATGGCTTGTGGGTAGCATTCGATTTGTTGGAAATCAAAGGTAGTCATTAGCGCAGATATTCTAGTGGTTGGATGATCCAAAATGGATTAAATGCAGACCAACGGATAACCTTGACTAAATGGCACTGTAGAAATAAGTAAATTTTTATTGTAATTTAGATATAACATTTTCAGTAAAAAATTATTACGATAGTCAATTTTCAGGGATTTAGCTAGTTTCCTTCCTCCTCCTTTATGAGCAAACATTTTAGACAGCCTTGCGTGTTCATATGGTCTGATGACGAAGCCTGCAAGAATGTCCAAAACGTTGCTCAAGATAAAGAAAGCCAGCAAGGCCTCAAAACCTTGAAAGTCTAGCAACATTATTATTATTTTAAGCCATGTATTTATTCACTGTCAACAATGTTTCGGAAACAAAGGTTTTGAAACAACATGTTTCGGGAACTTGGCCGTCCACGCTCAGTTGTTTCAAATATGTCGCCTGAGGAGGTAGTGTGAATGTAATATTGGATTCGTTTCAAATAATTCTATTAATTTAAAAACTATGTTGTCGTCCCACACTGTCGTCATGTTTATAAACAACTGAAACACACGTCCACTCTAGTAAACAGCTGTTCTGAAACTTTTTTGGTTCCGTGCTCTCCACTCCAATCGGGGAGCACAGAAACATCGCGAGAAACACCTAGTGTTTACCGCAACAGTTTCACATGTTTCAGAAACATATTAAGTTGTAGATTTTGTTTCTGAAACAGTGTTTATAAACAATCGTTTCTCAGTGAATACATGGCTTTACAGTGAAACTCTCTTTTAAGGTTTTCCAAGGGACTGGAAAGAAAGGACAAAATGTGGGAAAATCGTGTGAAGAATGTCAAGCCATTTCACAATTTCATTCTTCAAGGGACTGAAAAAATTAAACTTTGCGTGAAAATTTCATACGTGGGTTTCACTGTATTTATAAAATTAAATGTTAAAATTTCCAACCTTCCTGAAATCCAGAGCGTCCTGCTTATCGGTGACGATCTCGCGCAGGTTGACGATGTTGGTGTGGTTGAGCTGGCGCAGGATCTTGATCTCGCGCACGGCGGTGATTGGGAAGCCCTCCTTCTCGTGTTCCAGGCGCACCTTCTTGAGTGCCACCAGCTCGCCGGCGCGACGGTCCCGCGCCTTGTACACCTGGCCGTACGTGCCTTCACCGATCTGCGCTATCACCTGGAAGTGAACGACAAAGTGAGATTGTGGCCAAGTAACTATATAAAGAACCTAACCCCTCAGGCCTCTTGGCATATTTACCGTTATATATTACCTAAAAAACACCGTCAGAAGATCGGAAAATTTGTGTGTACATATTTCTGCTTTGCAAATAAAATCCAAGTAAATGGAATATTTCTGAATGTATCCAAAACCTATAAAACTGTTTTTGAGAGGTGATAAAATACATCTTCAAATTATAAATAAAGACATAAATTTTGAATGCAAACAAAAATGAATTATAAAAATTCACAAAAGACCGTTAGACACAAAATTCTCTCGTTTCGGGGCACTCCAAGGGGAGCCATAGAGCTACAGGGGGGTGTTGGGTGTTGTTACTTTGGGGGGTGTTACCCGGGACAGGCCGTCCCCCCCCTAGCTACGCCACTGCCTACATTGTTTTGTGTTATTTTTATTTAATTTATAAAATTATTAACCTCAACACCGGCTTGTTTTAGTGAGGTTAAAAATTGAACTGTAAATTATAATACCTATCATGTGAAGAAACAATAAATAAACAAATAAAAAATAATGCTATTCTCACTTCAAACACATCCACACATCTCTCTCCCCAGTTCCTTCCAATTTGTGGAGCTGATCGGGAGCCCCGTCTCCGGAGGATCTTGGGGCGGCGGAGGCGGGGTTTGGGCGGGGCGGGGGCCGGGGTGGCCCGGGGAGGGGTGGAGCAGTCCTCGTCGGCACTCAACTCTTCGGATCCTGGGATCACTGGAACCAGAACAAAATAAAGTGAAACCATAGTCAATAGAAACAAAGTAGATGAGTCATGAACCATTACCACCATTTAAAAATAATTTTTTAAAAAACTTTTTAAAATATGAACATATATTTCTGTACCTCAGAAGAAAAAGGTCGGTTGTCACATTTTTTAAATTGTTCAGGAGAGGAAATAGTAAAATAATTAGTCTTTATTGACTATCTCTTGATGGTTAAATTTATGTAATTTTTTTCCTGTTAGGCACATAAAATATAATTTTTACATAAAAAAAAATGTTAATTAAGTAATTAACAGACGTTTTTCCTTTGAACCATTGTGGGGACACCAGACCTTTTATGTTGACCTTACTTTGTTTTCCGTTGTCGTAGGACAACATTCTTTATACCTGTGTGTAGATACTGAAAAAACTAAAAAAAGGCCTCATACATAACTCATTTTCACAAAAAAACTGGACAACCGACCTTTTTCTTCTGAGGTACAGATTTAAACATCGCTATCTATCTTGAAATGGTGTATCAATTAGTACTGCAATCAAAATATAAATGGCTTTTGGAAATGACAGCTAGATGCAGTCAACCCTCCATACAGCATCCTCAAAGATGAAATAGGCCCTGAGGGAAATTATTTTCCTCAGGGCCTCCTGTGTGGAGTTAATGTAAAAAAAAAAAAAAAAACGCCCAACGCTAGTGAGTCAATCTATCTAGACCAGTGGTTTCACGTAATTTTGCAATTCAATGTGCTCTTCTTGGACTTCTTCAACTACCTCTTCATCCATTAATACCAAAAGGGTTATTAATCAGCTTTTGGATACATTTTGATTCGGTTTTGTAGTACATAAATGACTAAATGTTTCATGGACCATATTTTATATCTCGCGGATCACCTGTTGGGAACCACTGATTTAGACAATGTACACAAAGAAGTGTCGGGTGTGGGATTCTTTTTTACAGATATTTACAGTTTTATTCCGATACTGATGAAATTTTGCACACTTGAATCTGTAATCAGTTAACAACAAGTCGTTACAACGGTTTGTCTAAAAACAAAAAAGTAGTACTTTAGAGGAAACAGACGTACGTACATAGTGTGTCTCATCTTTTGTCTCACTATTATTTCATTATTTTATTGTGTAAGAAAGAACTGCAGCATTATTGTGATAAGGAAAGTATGTTTATTGCCTTTTTTGTACCTTAGCTGTTCCGTAAATGTGGTAAAATTAAAAGCATCTGTTGGCTTGATTTCTCCAATTATCATTGAGTTTATAATAAAAATAATAAGAGCTTTTACCTGAAGGCATTGGAAGGTTCATGATCCCAGAGCGGCGGGCAGGCGGAGGGGGCGGGGTGGGTGGTGAGCTGAGGGGGCTGCCTCCCACCGTGGCTCCGGGTGGCAGCGGCAGGGCGGAGATGCTGCGCGTCTTGCCGCCAGCCGTGGCCGCCGTCCTGCTGCGATATACACCCTCCACCACACTGCCGCCAACCTAAACATCGGAAATATTGTTAAATTACCATCAAAACTGCACAAGTTTACGAAAGAAAAATTTAAAAAGAAAAAAAATTTGACAAACGTATTTTGAAAGAAAAAATACAAAAAAAACATTTTCATTTGTAAGCTTGGAGCTAGTCTCACATAAGCACTTACTCTCAAAATATATGGTGAAATAAATTATGAGAGTACAGTAGAACCCTGTTAACTCAAACTCCGGTAATTTGAAAAAAAAAACGCTGAATTCGAAATTCGTTAATTCATATTTTGAAAATAAATCGTAAAATAAGATAATATCTGACAAGACAGCTGTGGCGGTATAACGCTGTCAAATGTCAATTTACGCTGTTCTACATCATATTCAGAGTTTGTCCCCTCGGTAATAATATATTTTGGAAATTTGAATCGAAAGTCGTATTTTTTCTAATATACTTCTAATATCTGAACTTGAAGGGCCGACCGCGGCGGTAATAAGTTGTATTATTACGAATTTACTCCAAAGAACCTATCCGAATTTGAAGAGGCAGCCGAGGAACTTGATTTTCAGCGATTTTTATTTTCTTAAAATTTTGAATTACATTATTTGAAATTCACAATTCATTAATTCGAAATTTGATTTTTGTGTCTCGTGGATTTGGAGTTAACGGGGTTCCATTGTATAATAGCGCTTTTGTGAGACTAGCATTAACCCTTTTTTTATCTTTCAAAATTAGTTTTTGTAATGTATAATCTTGCTAATCTTTCCTTGATATTTTTACTTCAATTGTTTCCAATATTATGCTAATCCATGCTATATTTCCACTCAGTGAGTAAAAACTTGGCCAATGAAAATAAAAATGAAGTTAATTAATGTGCGTATATTTGAACTTCAATCCAAAGTGGTAGATAATCTCAGTAATCACCGTGATCTTAACCACCATTCTGAGAGGAAAAATGACTTCAGCAATGGTCAGAAGAAGTGAACAGCCAGGAAAATCCCAAACTTTCTTCCAATTACTTTCATATACCCTATTTGAAGGTGGTGTCATATACTGTTGTGGTATAATAATAATAATAATTGGATAAATTGTAGAGCACCGTTTTTGTGAAAAATCACCTCAAGGGCGCGGTATGTATTCACATAACAAAAAAAGATATTTGGATGGGACAGTGAAGGACCATGCAGCCATCCTCATGCCCTAAGAAATAACCAAACATTTACATATTATAAATACAAGTTCATAATAAAATTAGGTAAGTGGTTATAACACCCATATTAATTCTTTTGCATGCGCTGTGTTGTGGAAGAGGGAGTATTAAATAATAGAAAGGTAAAACATATAAATTAAAAGCAGTCAGTCTGTAAATAGTAACTAAACATCAAAAAGCACCTGCAATGAATTTTCTTGTTATTTTAGTACTTATTCGTAGTTTATACATTATAACAAATGACAATTTCCAGAGAGCCGTCAATATAACCAATTTAAATAATGTAATTCTTCATTGACAATAAATTAAAGATACAAAAAAACTAAAGCGAAAAAGTTCCCGAGTAAGCTATAAAAAAGCCCTAATTATATGAAATAATAAGGCTTTAATTATAATCTTTAAAAAGACTTTAACCTCTTTTTTTCACATGTACAATTTAATCAATATGTAAAAATTCAATAAATTGTGCGCCATAACACAAGAGATATTCCTAGCAATGCGGGCGAGATTATACTAAAAATGTGTATATTTTATTTTTTATTGCGTGAAATAAAAATTTATAATCGCAATGTAAATATTACGCAGTGCGTAAGGTCGGAATAGTGAAAATTTTGACCTTATCACGGTGTAGGCATGGTTATAACCGGGCTTATGTATACCCATGCCAAATATGTCGGTTTACGGAATTAGACAATAGGAGCCTTTAAAGCTTCTTCGATGGGATTGTACCTTGATGACGGGAGGGATAGGCGTTCCCTTGTTAGTCTGCTCACTGGGCGTGACCGTGATGCCCAATTCCTTGAGGTTCCCCACTCCGTTGGAATCTCTGCCAATAGAATCTCTGCCGATGAAGGAGTCCGTCTGGTCCATGGTGAAGCGGATGCTCTCGAAGCTGGGCGGCGGCTGCAGGGGCGTGGAGTCAGTCTGGTTGGGCATGGGGATGTCCACCAGGTCCAAGTCCATGGGGATCTGCACTTCTCCGTTCTCCGAGAATTTGGGCGTGGCGGAGCTGAGTGCCGAGTTGCTCTCTGAGTTGTCCAGCGGGGTTTGCTGCTCCTCCTCCACTTTCTGGTCTATGATCTCCTGCAGTTTCTAAGGGAGAGAGCAGCCGTTATAAAGCCTTGCGGCAAATTACAGTACAAACAAATTTACTCAGGCTCCATACAAGCCCGGGTAAATCTGGCTTTCAACAAACTGGGTGTCTTTGTAGGACTAGCAGATTCTTCAATAGTGACCAACCCTGTACAAATCTCAAGTATGTCCAACAATTGAATTTGGGAGCCACCTCTGGGCCGCAGCCCCAAAACACCTGATAAATCTACTTGATTCTGTGCAAAGGAGGATGGTCCGTCTGATTGACAATCCGTTTTTAACAGACCGACTGCTATCTCATATGCACAGACACAATGTAAGCTTGCTGAGTCTGTTCTGCAGGTATTTCAATGGAGTCTGCTGACTGACATGAAACTCGACGGACACAAGTGGAACACCCATTCACTGCTTACGTCGGACTTCATGAGAATGGGTAATTTCTACTACTTCTTTTCGAGTAAGTTGGATTTGCTTATGGAACGAGCTACTGGCAACTGTTTTTCATCCTTCATATAATCCGGGCCTCTTCAAAACCCGCATTAATAAATCCCTTCATACAGCCCTACCTCAACCTGCCTCACAACGCTGCCCAACTGGGAGGCAATATAGTTCTCCTGCCTTTAAGCTGTTCAGAGAGGGGCGCTATTGTGAGGAATCACATAAAAAATTATATTCGTTCCTACGGTAGACACCAACCTTTATGGACTGCACGCCAGTGATCGTTACCTAAACCCAACATAACCACTAATAAATCTCTATTGATGTATACATTTTGTCAATCATTATTTTCATCACCAGGTATAAAATGTATAACAAATGCATATTTTCCTTCTAGGATGCGTGTTTCAGAAAGTGTATGAACAAGCCATGTGTTTGTGCAAGTGCAAATTGTGCTGAACTAATGCAAAATAATGATAAAAAGACTGATAGAGAGGCCTCATCATTTCTGCTATGTTTTATGAATGAATAAATAACCATTATGAAGTAGATTCCGAATTTACAGTATTTAAAAAATACTAAAAAAAACAGGTAAATTTTGATGGCAGAGTTTCTCCTTTGGATATCACATCATCCGAGAAATCCACAATATAGACATACCACTTATACATAGCTCCATTGTAACCTCTCCCTTTTTTCCATAAATGAAGCACATGACAGAAAGAGAGGTTAGAACGATGCTCTCAGCGGTAAGACAGTACCTATAATTTAACCCAATGTATAAAATAAAATACGTAATGAACTTAAGAAATAAACAAACGAAAAAATTCATAAAAAATTATTTTATTAACAAAATAATAGCACCATGTAAATCACCCTTATTGAAAATGTTCCCATGTTATGTTCCTCCCACCGTTCGCTTCCTCCCCTAAAATTACCTCTCCCACTAATAAAATCTAATCATTTCTGAACTTGCATAAATTTTAAGTTAGTTTTAAGTTTCCTACGGCAGATAAATTAAAATGTAAGTAACAAATGTACATGGAAAGTATAAAAAAAACTCTTACACTAACCCTTATTATATAGATAGATAAATGATCAATCGTTAAAAAAAAAACTTGTTAAAGTGAGCACGTAATTAAAATAGCGAATATAAATACAACAAGCGTGATATGTGCCACGTTAGTGTAGTAATTAATAAAGCGACAAACAGTCCAAGGCACAACGGGGCTGCAAATTGAAACAGAGCGCTGAATCTACCTTTTCCCTTTTGAGCTTATCCTTTACAAGCTCCGCGAAGAGGCTGGTGTCACTGATCTTCTCCCGGAGGTCGATCTTCCGCTGGAGAACAATGGATGGACTGACCGAAGAGTCTTTAGGGGCTTTGAGGACGCTGCAAATAAGAGAGAATGAATATTAGAATTTTTTTGATGATCTTTAAGTGTTAACTAACTCTGTAGGCAGAGAGGATGGACCGCAAAACAACTCAGTCTTGGCACGCACTCTTTGCCACATTCATACATACTCTTCTATTATTCTGACTCTTGGCATGGTCCGATTCAAGTATCTGATTCACTTTGGTGCCATGTCTTCTTCGGGCATCCACGACTTCTTTTACCATTCACATTTTCATCATATATTCCCCTTGCACTCCTTTCTTCGTTCATTCGGTTTACATGCCAAAACCATCTGAGGGTCCCTTTCTTAATCGTACTCATTACGCTTACATCAGCCGTGCATTCTTTGCGGCTCTCTGCATTTCTCACACGATCATACATGGTTTTACCACACACACTTCTCAGGGATCTCATTTCTACAGCATTCAGTCTACTTTCATCCTTCCTCTGCGGTTCAATGCCTCACTGCCATACATCAGTGTATGTACTAGCACTCCATTGTGGACTACTAGTTTCGCTTTTTTGGATATTTAGTGAAGTGAATTGTTGCAATTAAAAAATAATTTCAAATCAATAAGAGTGATTAATTTAACTCAGCTGGTACACCTTATATTTCTTCCTATGCTGTGAATATACAACATTTTCACCAGTAAGGTCAAATTATCAACTTTTTAATTGCTCGAGAGCTGAAAATGATACAAGCGTTTATTATTGCTTCGAAGACATGGAGCTACAACAAGCTTCTTAGAAATAAAGGGAGATATATAAATATGGAAACACATTGACTGTCGCCGTGGTGTGTAGGTAGAAATAAAGGCCGGGTTCCCCATTGCGTACATTTGATATAAAGTGGTTGAAGGATGTTGGTAACACTACACTCGCGCAGTGTCATACTGATAATATCCCATCTCCTTGTTTCTGTTGTGTACGGGTATAGTAGCTAAAGATATAGTACCTGGGGTTGAGGTTATGTGGCGGGGAAGGTGATACGTAGCGGGGGCGGTGGCGCACGGGGCTGTGCGGTGAGGGGTGCCGATGGTGACGCGAGTGCGACCGTTTCCCCGCAGAGCGCCGCCTCTTCAGCCCTCCCCTGCTGTCGGACCTGCAATCAGTCAACCAACACAATGTTCAACATGACTAGCTGATTTTGGCAATGAATGGTGGATATGATGGAATGTTGAAAGCGTCAAGTGAACTTCTGGTTATTATGATGATAAATGGTGAATATGGTAGAATATTGAAGTGTCAAGTACATTTTGATTATTATGATGATAAATGGTGAATATGGCAGAATATTGAAGGGTCAAGTACATTTTGATTATTACGATGATAAATGGTGAATATGGTAGAATATTGAAGTGTCAAGTATATTTTGAGTACATTTTGATTATTATGATGATAAATGGTGAAAATGGTAGAATATTGAAGGGTCAAGTACATTTTGATTATTATGATGATAAATGGTGAATATGGTAGAATATTGAAGGGTCAAGTACATTTTGATTATTATGATGATAAACGGTGAATATGGTAGAACATTGAAGTGTCAAGTACATTTTGATTATTATGATGATAAACGGTGAATATGGTAAAATATTGAAGGGTCAAGTACATTTTGCTTATTATTTATTTATTTATTTATTTATTTATTTGGAATTTCACGCCCGGCTGGGCTTTTACATGCATTTTTTTTAAACAAAGAACATCTAAATCTAAATGTGCATTACAAAATAAAAAAAAAACAAAATCATAAACAAAACAAAAACAAAATCAAAATCAAAATCAGAATCAATATCAATATCAATATCAATATCAAAATCAAAATCAAAATCATTATCAATATCAATATCAATATCAAAATCAAAATCATAATAAAATATCAAATTTAAAACAAAAATAGAGTAAAAAACAAATTGAAATAAAAACAAAACACACCACCATGCAAGATGGAAAAACTGAAAACTGGGAAAAGTGCAATACATATGGAATAAATCGAAGCAGAGCTATGCAGTTGGATAAATGAGATTTGTGGTTCTTCTTTCTGATATAAATTCGACTATGGCTTGTTTATATTTAGTGAATGATGTGTTAAATATGTCAACAACATCTTTATAGTCATTACCCAAATTTTGTATACGGCGAACGGGGGTATACAATTGTGATTCGGTGTTGGAGTTGTCACAATAGAATGGTAGATAGTGCCTCGATGTTGAATTGCGAGGTATATGGAAAGAAATCAAGTATAAAAGTTCAGGGCTGTCAATTATTGAATTTATGATTTTATGTAAACATGTTAGGTCATATACTATTCTACGTTCGGATAATTTTAATAAATTAAGTTGACATAGTAGATAATCATAGTTGATACATTCGCTTGTAATACCCATTCTGAAATTAATATATCTTAAGAATTTTTTTTGAATTCTTTCTATCGTGATTGAATGACTAGCATAACTAGGTGCCCATACTGTCGAGTTGTACTCGATTTGACTCCTAACCAATGACATGTACAATTTTTTAATGGTTTGAATATTTTTAAATTGGCTGCAAATTCTTATTACAAAACCCAGCATTTTCAAAGCTTTATTCGATGTAATTTCAATATGATTTATAAATTTCAGTTTTTGATCAAAGTTTACACCTAAATCATTCACCTCGGTTACAGCTGTTAGTACTACATCATTAATGGAGTATTCATATATTATTGGATTTTTTATTCTATGAAATCTCATAATAAGACATTTACTTAAATTAAGTTGTAGATAGTTCTCTTGGCACCAAACAAAAAGTTTAATCAAGTTATTAGACAATGTTTGACAGTCATTAATATTTCTTATAGCTTTATATATTTTCATATCGTCCGCAAACATTAAAACTTGAACATCGTTGAAAATAGAAAGAACATCATTCACAAATATCAAAAATAAAATTGGTCCCAAATGTGACCCTTGCGGAACGCCGCTAGTAGCGATAAATATATATGAAGTAAAGCCGTCGATTATGATGATAACTGGTGAATATGGTAGAACATTGAAGTGTCAAGTACATTTTGATTATTATGATGATAAATGGTGGATGTGGCAGAAAGTTTAAGGTGTCAAGTAAACTTTTGATTTTTATGATGATGAATGGTGAACATCATAGAATATTGTTATAAATAAAATGTTGAAAATAAAATTGTAAGCGTCAAGTACACTTTTGATGATTATGATGATGAATGGTGAATAACATAGAATATTGAAAGCATTTGAACACACTTTTGACGATCATGACGATGAATGGTGGATATGATATTTTGAAAGTGTTTGAGTACACTTTTCATTACACTTGTGATTATAAATGTGAAGATAATATTAAAAGTGTTTAATTAATGGTGAATGGTGAAGACCATAAAATATTGAATGTGTTTGAGTGCACTTTTGATGATTATGAATATTGAAAGGGTTTGAATGCATTTTTGACTTATCTGCTGCAAAATTTCAATCACCTTCAAAATTAAAATAATCTGTAGTTTTTTTAGCAAAGAATATTAATTTGCATAATATTTGTAAGAGTAATCTTAAGCTAGCTCCAAGTTTTAAGACATTTACAAACATTTTTAAAGTTATAAAATTAATGCACCACGGCATTTACATCATATCAATCTGTAGCAACAAAATATCTTTTAGTGAAAGTGAATTGGCCAATATGTACCACAAACAAAACAGTCACAATGATAATCTAGTAAAAACACAGCTTTAACAAGCAAATCAAATAAATAAAAAATAATCACAAATATTATTTGTAAATTAATGCCATTAAATGCAGCACCTAATCCTAGCACTTATCAATAAAGCACATTGAATTAACCCTTGAAAAGCCAAGAAATCTGTTTGTTACTCTCGTGTGCCAGTAGCAAACCGCGCTTGCCTCGATTTTGTGGTATTTTGAACGGTAAAAAAATGCTCCTAGCAAACTAAAATATAATTTCTTCATTTGGCAAAGAAGTAAAAATGTATCTTAATAATATTATACTAGGTTCAGTCAAAAACTAATGTCTCCTATTTTATTCTAATTAAATAAAGTTAGTTAACCACTCCGATCTATCATATCGCGAATATGCATTTTTTACGTCTTTAACGAAATGACAGATTTACGAAAACTTTGTGTTACATCCGCTTCACAATTAAAGTTCTATAAATGAAAAATTTCTGAACGTAGCCGAATACTAAAAACTGTTTTTAAAAGTTTACAAAATAAGCTATCAAATTGTTATATCCATCTATGTTCTATATAATCTATATAAATAAAAATCAATTGGTGTTCGTTTGTCTCGCTAAAACTCGAGAACGGCTGGGCTGATTTAGCTGATTTTGGTTTTGAAATGTTTGTCTTAGTCCAGGGAAGCTTTAAACGGTGAGAAAATGTGGAAAATTTGCAAGGAAGATGGCAAAAACGACAATTTCATTTTCCCATATAAACTGTATTACCTACTTTTCTTTGCAAACGTCAGAAGGAAAGCAAACAAATTGTTGCCTTGGAAACGATGTTTTTTTTTTTTTAATTAGGCAATTCAACCTAAAAAGAGTGCTTTGTTGGCGTCGTAGTTATATAATATCTATTTCTAAAAATGAATCGCAGAATGTATGCAAATAACTTTCGAACAACTGCACCCAATTGGATAATTACTTTTTTTTTGTTAGATATTTTGTATAAAACTACTGTAGAGTTCTGGCATTATGAAATTTGTATAAAAAATTGTAATAGGTGGCACGCGAACAGTTTGAAAACTGAATGTACCGGGAATTAATTTGTGGAATGCGAGAGGGGGAGACAGGAGGGTTTGGGGAGGGGGGAGGGTTTGGGGAGGGGGAGGAGGGTAGGTGGGGGGGATAGGGGAGGGAGAGGGGGAGGGTAGGAAAGGGGGAGAGGGGTGAAGGAGGGTGGGGGGAAGGTGGAGGGGGGAGGGGTAGGGTTGGGGGGAGGGGACCGGGAGGGGGATGGAGGAATTAGGGGACTCGGGAGAGGGATCCGCGGAAGGGCGGAAGTGAATGCGGAAGGGGGGAAGTGAATACGGGAGGGGGGAGAGGAACTCGGGAGGGGGGTTCGCAGAATGGGGGAAGGGGGGGGAATAGAATGAGGAGAGGGAAGGTGGAGGAGGAGTGGGAACGCGAGAGAGAAATGGGACGCAGGAGAGGAAGGGGAGAAGGAAGGGGAGAAGGAAGGTGAACGGGGCGAATGGGAAAGGATGCGCAGGGAGAAACAATTTCTTTATTAAATGGCATAGCAAAGCATGCCGGGTACCAGCTAGTTACAAATAAATATTAACATTTGTAAATATTAAAATTTAAAATGCAAATATAAAAAAAATGTAAAAATGACTCACGTGGTGTTTTTGTGTGAAAACGGTACTAAATCACGGATTATGTAAAAAAAAACAATACTTATTCTGTCGTATAAATTTATAATAAATAATTTAGTCACCTCACTTTTTTACCATTTCATACAAGAATATTTAATAAAAAAATAACAATGTCTAACGGCGGGAGGCGATTTGTCGGTCTACCATGTATCTGACAGAATAGGTATTTTTTATTTTATTTCTACGGACGACTTGAATAGTGATGGGTAGCTTGATTTATTATGGAGTTTCTACTTTTTGTTTTAGGGATGTCACTAGAACAATAACGGAGTTATTTCTGTGGAAACATACGCGTTGACTATAAAACACGCTTATTGTACTCGACTGCTATTGTCATATTAACGTGTATATCTGCTTATGTTGCTGAGTGGTTAAATGAAAAAATTGAATTTGGCGCTATTCCTCAAACCTACAATCTACTGCAATAGTAAATTTCTGTGACAACAGGTGGCAGCACTGCAGTCGCTTGCGAAATGGCCGATATCAATATTCGCATTAGTCAGCGTTCTGTGATTGAATTCTTGAATGCAGAAGGTGAAATGCCTATTCGCATTCATGAAACACTGAAAAATGTGTAAGGTGATGCAACTGCACAAAAATTGTGACCGGAGACGAAACATGGGTTTCATGGAACCTGAATCAAAGAGGCAGTCAGTGGAATGGCATCACACAAACTCACCGAGGACGAAAAATTCAAAACTGTGCGATCGGCAGGGAAAGTTATGGCGACAGTGTTCAGGGATGTAGGTTTGATTATGGTTGATTTTTTGGAGCAGGGGGATGCACGATAAATTCTGTCCAATACGTCACAACCCTTAAAAAGCTTAAAGCACGTCTTTCGCCCAACAAAAGCTATAGTGGATGGCCTTAGAAAGCAGGACCATGCTTTTTATCACTCTGGGATGCATGCCCTTGTTAAAAGATGGACCAAAGCTGCGGAAATGGACGGAGATTATATTGAAAAGCGACAAATTAATCGTCAATAGTGTGGTTTTCGACCTATGTAATTACATTTTATATTTCTTGACAATAGGAGAAAAAAAATAGGAGGCATTACTTCTTGGTTAGTCAAAAAGTAGCTTGCATTTTGCCACTTGCGTATTTATTATAGCATGCAGTCGAATCCTGTTAAGAAGTTCTTCAAGGGACCGGTCAATAAAAACTTCTTAAGCGGGAAAACATCTTAAGAGGGTTTGACTGTATTTATTTTAATATGTGAAAAAGCGTTTCGCAAATTCCACTTCAAATGTCATAATTCTGATTTTCAAAAGTCAAAGCACCATATTTATTTAGAGGAAAGCCTCATATGACTTATTTTTTATTGTGAAGAATGCTTATTTAGCTGGAAAGTATAATAAAACTCAAGAATATTTTCATATTTCTAACAATAGAGAAAAATCATTTCTCTGAATATAAATAACTATCCTGGGGAAGCTACATAGGATGGGTAATGGATATATTTATACAATTTACAAAAACAAGTAAGAAAATAATGTCAGCCGGCACACGGTGGGCAGCTCGGCATTTTGCCCCGGCACACTAGGATAGTATTAGGTTGGCATTTCAAGGGTTAACAAACCTAAGCCCGTGATTAAAATAAATAAAATCGACATACATAAAGACAGAAGCTCGCAATCCAGCCTAACAGATTAGCAGATTAGTTGAAAGATGATTAATAATAAGAATAGTTTTATTTTCTAACCCTCTGGGCAGCCTAACCACCTCAACGTGTACAGGAGTGGGTGCATTGTGCCAGGTCCTATTGGCCATTATACAATCGCCTGCCCCGCCACTATAAATCCATAAAGGAAATGGTTTAGCATAATAAAAAATATAAAATTATAACAATGGCATGCTCTGAATTTTTTTTTCGAATTACGACCCACACAACTGTCAACTCTTTGGCTTTCACCAATTTGATTGTTAATAAATTGTATATTTTGCTAAGAGAGTAAGGCAAAGGAAATATTTCTACCGAATAGAATATATTTTTAAGATTAAAGTACATTTCTAGGAAACCTAAGCTACATATCGTCGGGTAAATGTCAAAGTCGCGAATCTGCAAAAACATCATTAGGAGTTATTGAGGTTTGAAATTTAGAATTGATATCATAAATCGATTAACGTATATTATTACTAAACCAGCTTAAATAAATCTGTAGTTTATACATAATAATGTGCAATAAAAAATAAATGGCAGGGTATCTAAAATGGGCAAAAGTGAGGACTCGCGGCTTTGGCATTGAACTGACGATATATATGTTATTTATAATTTTTAAACATATTATTCAGGGTGGAATTTCATTTTAATATGACCTAATAGATTAAAACATCTTTATAACTGTTTAAATTAATAACCAGCCAGTTTCACTTTATGATGAGCGTGTGGACCAGTCTACAGAAACCTGTCATAAGGTGAAACCAGTCCGGTCATTCATTAATAACCGGCCAGTTTCGCTTTACGACGAGCATGGACCTGTCTAAAGAAACCCATCATAAGGTGAAACCGGTCCAGTCATTCATTAATAACCAGCCAGTTTCACCTTATGACGAGCATGGACCAGTCTGCAGAAACCAATCGTAAGGTGAAACCGGTCCAGTCATTCATTAATAACCAGCCAGTTTCACCATATAACGAGCATAGACCAGTCTACAAAAACCCGTCTTAAAGTAAAACCGGTTCAGTCATTTATTAATAATCAGCCAGTTTCACTTTATGACGAGCATGGACCAGTCTGCAGAAACCAATCATAAGGTGAAACCGGTCCGGTCATTCATTAATAACCAGCCAGTTTCACCATATAACGAGCATAGACCAGTCTACAAAAACCCGTCTTAAAGTAAAACCGGTTCAGTCATTTATTAATAATCAGCCAGTTTCACTTTATGACGAGCATGGACCAGTCTACAGAAACCCTTCATAAAGTTAAACCGGTTCAGTCATTCATTAAAAAGTTATAAAGATCTCTTTTAATCAATTAAAGAAGTCGTATAGATTAACTCAAAGGGCAAGAGAATAAAAATCATTACATAACTTATACTTAGGTTACTGTACAGTAAACCACTTATGGGCCGGGGTCACCATATGGGTTTCAGGATCACAAGGGCCTGCCTATCTGTTTTACAGATTAGATAGGCCTCTATGATCCCAAATCCAGTTATAACACTGAATATGGAGCAAGGTATACCTTTTGACGGAATGCCGCTTGTCTCTTTCCCTTCCTGTGCGGTGTCTCCTGTGGCCTTCTCTTTCAGGCCCCCGGTGTTCTGTTTTCCTCCTTCTTGCAGGACTGAAGTTCAAGGGAGGAGGGGAATCTAAAAACACAACATTAAACATATTAGTTCATTCATTTCTAAGTGAAAATTCCTAATTCTTCAATTGAACCCAGGACCCCGTCCTTGCCGGGAAGTGCTCTGACAACTGAGCTGATTCGATCATATAAACTCGTGTAATTTTTGTTTGTGAATTTATTGTTCTTTATCAAAGATTTCACTATGTTTTTATAATGCTATAGATGCAACTGAATCTTTTTCTGCCCTTTGTGTTTCATACTTTTCATTTGAGAGTCGTTAATATTGTCTTAATGATTAAAAATAAATCATTTGTTGATACTGGGAGAAAGAACACACAGAATTATTTGTAAATAGGGAGAAAGATTATTGAATGCGGGATTTATTATGTAAGGAGACGTTAATGTTAAGCTATGAGTCAACTTAGTTTTTAAGTTAACTTAACATTTTTTTTCTACCTACTTGTTTCTTTACTTCAAATTTACTGTATAAATAAATATGTATAACTTATATGGTGCTTGTAGGATTGCACTATCCTCCCTACATCTTGGAATAAAACATAATTATTATTAACCCAATCGTCGTCAAACTTATGTGTATTTAAAACCAAATTTTATTTAGTCGTCTAGATTATCTGAACTAAGTTAATGCAGGCTTGGCAGCAATTGGGTATACCAAAGATTTATGTTAGATGGATGCAAATTATGAAAAATTAGTAATACACCAAAACATAATAATAAAGAAAAACTAAATAATATGTAGAGAAGTAATATGAAAAAAATAGATGAATTATGAAATAAAACACCAGTGAAAATATGCATGATTCCATGAAAGGGCAAGATATGAACATTCTTCAATCGGCAAATCAATTTTTGTTACTCAAAGAATTTCTGGAAATGACTTCCAAAGAATAATATTATGTTAGTAAAGTTGTTATAAAAAAACATTACAATAATATTAACAATTGGATAATTTGTATGGTGCAATTTTCATGCAAAACCTCTTCAAATTGTCATCTAATCCATAGATAATAGAAACAAGAGATTTTTTTTAAAGAAAGACAAACATTCCCGGGTTACGAATAATCCGACAATATTTGAAAATCTCCTACTACCACCACAGTAAGCCGAAAATTTTGCTTGAGTCGTGATGGGAGGACTTGGCCAGCCGAGGAATCGAACACGGAACGACTGGGTGGGACCCAAACACGACGCCCACTCAACCACTGACCGGTCGAAATGTATGATGAGTACAAGTAGGCGGCTGGCAGAGGCAAAAACATTGGGAATGTATGGTGAGCGATTTGCTGAAATAGGCCAAAACCAAAGGATCTTTTTTAGCTAAGTCTGTTGGACCCATAAAACAAATTTGATCGGTTAAATAACTATAATTTAATGGTTTTGCCTTTAATAATGAGAGGCTTTGGAATTTTCATTTTGCTTCTGCCAGCCGCCTACTAATGATGAGCCATGTGCCATGTACCAGTATGAACTTGCGCACAAAGAAGTGTCACCAATATAGTTCACCCAGACTACTGTAGTTTAGTCATGCCATATCTTCCTTTGTTTCTATTATCTATGATATAACCGAAGCATTATCTCATGTTGGTGTAGGTGATCTAACCGATCCCATGCTAGTATTATTGATTCAGCCTAAGAATAATCTCACGTTAGGTTAGTCCAAACTCATTAGTCAAAAGAGCCAAATATCAGTAGAATAACAATTTAGATTTCTTTTGAGAGTTAAATTTCTTTTATTTATTTGTTTTTAATATATTAACACCATTCTTAGGGGCTTGTACATATATATATATTTTTTTTTTTTAAAGAAAGACAAACATTCCCGGGTTACGAATAACCCAACAATGTTTGAAAATCTCCTACTACCACCACAGAAAGCCGAAAATGTTGCTTGCGTTGTGATGGAGGACTTAGCCAGCCGAGGAATCGAACATGCGACGCCCGGGTGGGACCCAAGCGCTATGCCCACTCAACCACTGACCGGTCTAATAATATAAACAGTAAAAATTATGCGCTATGTATTATAGATAACTGAACTGTCACAGTAACAACATTTTGTATTTGTCTAGTGATAAATTGAAGATGTCCATTGAATTGGTATAATTATTTCCCTCCATTAATATTCCAAGCAAAGAGGACTACATATGGTAGTTAGTCCCAGAATATCTGCACTCAAATAAATCTTATCTTCTGACTTCTAGTATAACTTGGTTAAATCTAAAAGCTTATCAATGCAAGCAATTCTGGACTATCAACTATTTATTAAAAATTTAATTTTCCCAATAAAATAGTTAACTAGAGAAACGCTAACCATGCACTATTTAAAATGTCTTGAAAAAATCTCATCAGGAATGAAACGTAAAATTCCAAATGCTTACTCTTATAATAAGAATGATGGGAAATTCGGTATAAAAACTTAGTAGAGTAACCGCTGACAGTACAACCTACAAGAGTACTGTTTTTACAGGAATGTTTCGACTTATTTTTAGTTCTGTAATTTTTATTTTCAATAACATATTTTTATTTATTAAAAATTGTAAACAATTTGTAAAAGAAAATGTATTTTGAAAGCATAATTTGTTGAAGAGCCGCACTCTAGTAGCCAAAGAGTCAAAGGTGGCTCGTGAGCCGCACTTTGTGACCACTGGGTCAGTTGATTCAACGAAACTATCATCTGTTGTTAGTTAGTTCAAGTCAGTTCCACAGAAGCCTTATTCAATGTTAGTGGCCAATCCAACCGAAGCGTTGCAATGATCCCAAGCAGTAAGGAAAGTGTTTTGGCTTCTTCACCTGGTCGGAGCGAGTGAAAGTAGGGAGTACCGTGTATGGGGATGGGCTGGGGGCTCCGCACGTAGTACTCCTGGGGCCCCGAGGAACCGGTGTAGATCACCTCGGAGTCTGAGTCCAGGGTCTGCGTCTCGTAGCGGTGCGGGGGCTGAACGGGCGTATGCGGAGAGGTGGGGGTCATGCGTCTTCTGGAAGGTTACAAAATTTGTTTATTAATGAAATCTTCAGTTTTTTTTAATGATTATTAAATTATGGCACGTCCAATGGACTGTCGTGAGGTTGAAGGGGGAAGGGAGAATAAGATACGGAAGAGGAAGGTGGGGAAGAGGTCGGAAAGAGGGAAAGTCGGAAAGAGGGAAGGTGAGAAAAAAGGGAAGGTCGGAAAGAGGGAAGTTCGGAAAGAGGGAAGGTCGGAAAGAGGGAAGGTCGGAAAGAGGGACGGTCAGAAAGAGAGAAGGTCGGAAAAAGGGAAGGTCGGAAAGAGGGAACGTTCGGAAAAAGGAAAGAAAGATCAGGAAGAGGAAGGACGGGAAGTACCTGGCTATTCAAATCTGGTCACTGTATTCGTCTGAAACTATTCCGAATGGTACTTACTCACCGGGGCAATACTGAGAGTATCTACCACTCTGGAACAAGATGAAAATGATTTTATAAAATTTAATAATACATTATTCTAGAAAGGTTAAAGCTTTTTGGTTAAAATATTTTTTTAGATATTAAACATAAATAAATTAATATTCTCCAGTTTCACAACATTAAAGTTTGAAGGCAAAACTCAAATTCAATCTTATCGTAAAAATAAATTTATAAACAACTTTGATAAGGACAAGATGATGTTTTTAAGCAGCATTCATATTTAAGGTTTAAATTTTAAAATAATTAAATTAGCTCTATAATAAATACATAATATACCATCAGCTGGCAGTGTTAACGCTTCATTTAATGATTTTTTAATAAATAAATAGATAAATTTCATTTGTATCATATTAGAATTATCTTAAGTACTTTACATCACTACAATAATATTTGATAGGAAAATGAAATGCCTTCCCAGGAGTACAAATAATATTATAATGAAAGTACATATGACAAATGACAAATTTTTAAATACAGTTTAAGAAATTATTTTTATTCTTTAGGTCCAAGGCTGCAGAACAAATTATAGAAAATTTTTATTACTAACCAAAATTCATTTCGAGGAAGATAAGGGAAAAGATTTACTCAGGAATTGAGATAAAATTTCTCACAGCCGAAACAATAGATGCTAAAGATATTATGCTATGTATGATTTCAACTGCCCGGAGAGCCCGCGGGACTATGGCATCCCCAATATAAATATTTGGGGTATGTTGTGATGCACAGGAACTTGGAGAGAGAAGATGAGATGCTGGGAAGTACTTGGTTGTTCAGATCTAAACACTGAAGATGGCTAATACCATTTCAAGCAACGTTAGGATTCTGAATGGTGGTCTTTCAAAAGGTTAATACATAATTACCAACAGTATCTACAACTATACACACTGGCATAAATTGTGCAAACCAAATTCACAAAAATAAGTCACTTTAATTTACAGTATAAAGAAGACAGGGGGAAAAGATTAATCATTTGAGTTCCGATTGTCACCCGGGTGACAATATTTCAAGCATATGTGGCCACATTCGGCACACAACAAGTTAAAGAACATTAGAAATGCCTTCCATGTAGATCTGAAAGGAAACCAAAGTTGCCACTTACCATTTGGTTCTATCTAGCCCATTTAGAATGCGCTCTGTCTCTCTTACACTTACCTGACATTATACATTGCAATTCCATTTAAATTTAATAATGGTGATGAAATAGTTTTTTATTGAAAATTTAAGGAAATTTTTGGATTACGATACCCGACCACGTCGTATTTTTGTGTTAATCTTTATTCTTTGGCCAGACAGCTATTTGTAAAATACATACCAAATATAGAATTACATATTATTAATAAATGGAACAACATTACTTTGTTTGAACCACTTGTATATTTGTTTGAAGCCGACCGGTTTCGGAACGACCGTTCCTTCCTCAGGGCAAAAGTATACGTTTGCCTTGAGGAAAGAACGGTCGTTCCGAAACCGGTCAGCTTCAAACAAATATATAAGTGGTTCAAACAAAGTAATATTGTTCCATTTATCTATAATGGATCACCACAAAGTTATAGCTACTTTCAAAAGTACATATTATTAATTTCAAAACACATAATTTTAACAGAAAACACCGAGGATTAGATGCAATTGCTGCCTATCAATTCTCCTCAAGTAGAATGTTCTGATCCCCTCAAATTTGTTCATAAATGTTTAAATTCTAAAAAATCTCCCGGTTATCTTCAGATTCAACAGAACCACCAAAAGCTACAACTAAACCTCTTCCTGCCGTCTGCAAAAAAAATCAGTCACTTGATCTTCAAATTATCCAAAATGATCTCCTTCCCTTATACAAATTAAAATATAGTCATGTCACACTATCCCTAACAATGTTAGAAGGGATCGGCATACTTAAAAGCCAATAAAATTTCCCGGCCTGTACAGTGAATAACATTTTCAATGACACTTCTCTTTTATTTACTGATGGCTCCAAATCCACAGATTCTCCTAACGTGGTATAGGTTTTTTTATCACATTTCATCTGCGGAGTGCATAACAATAATTGAATCTCTTATAGATAATCAAAAATAATTTTAAACATTCCCTTGTTCTCTCAAACTCTCTCAGTTCCCTTCAAAAACTTAAATCCAGTCCTCTTCTTTATCCTGATGATCACTTTGTAAGCTTTATTTGAGTCCTAATAGCCTCCATTCAAAACTGTTATTCTAATTTAGCTTCCTGGAGATATTGGCATCGCGGGTAATGATATTGCGGATTCTTGGGCAAAACAAGGAGCATCCAATTCTATTGTTATACATATCTACTTATAAACCACATGCCCCATCTGAATTTTTTGCCATTCTCAAAGATAGATTCCGCAATGTTTGGGCAGAGTTTTGGCAATCCGAGGAAGCCTACTATGCCGATATAAAGGGCTATCCAATCAAAAACCATTTTTACAAAAAATAAATTTCCTCCCTATTCAAATGAGAATCTCGCCTTTTTAAAACATATATTCTTGACTTCTATTGTATACATTCTGTGATCTTTAGATCACATATTTTCTGGATGTCTCTGACTTAATCCTTTTTTATCAAGCCTTATCTAAAATTCAAAAACTTCCCTCTGTTCAACATCTCATCTCTTCTAAATCTGAAAACTGGATTATGAAATTTGTCCATGAAATTAATAACTTGTAAATAAATTCGCCTTTCCTCTTTCCTTAATTGGTTCAAAAATAGCCAGTTCGGATCCAGAGACTGGGACACTGGATCACCGGGACAAGTAACTGGGACGGGCAATAACGTCTTATATAATATAAAAAATCGCAACTGCCAGTTACAATAATAATCATACCATCCATCTCTCCATACCCGGAGAGATTCACAAAAGTACGAATTCAACAATACTTACACTAGCTGTTAACGTAAGTGACGCCATCTTTTGGCGTCAATTACGAAAGTAGATTTCTAACAAAGCATTGCTTTAATTCAGTTCAATTATGAAAGTAGATTTCTAACAAACTCCACATACGAAAGCGGTTTTGCGTAAGACGCGGCATCAGAGTTGTATTCGTAGTCAAATTCTTAAATTTCAACCGTACAGACGTTAACATAATAATAACGTCAGATATCATAATATGTCATGTGTGTAATCAATAGTTGGGAATAAAGAGTAACTAGATAGTTTCTTACCTAGGCGGGGAGTGTAGAGGTGGAGTTCTGGGCGGTGAATACGTGTTGTGGCTGATATCACTGGCATTGGTGAGGCGACGGGGGGGTGCGGGCGGGGGCCTGGGGGCCCGCAAAGGCGGGGTGCTCGGGGACACGGGGGAACACGAGCCGTTCCTAGCCACCGGAGACAGAGGCTTCTCCCAGTCACTGAGCTGGGGTCTATCTCCCACGGCGTACACCACCGGAGACTCGTCTTCATTTGATACACTGTCGAGGCTGGCAGAACGGCGTTTCGTGCGTTTCCGTTTCTTCTTTTTATCCTTTTTCTTCCTCTCTTTCCGCTTTTTGGTGGACAGTGTGGGGGACGGAGGAAGGTGCTTGTGGGACTTGCTGGTGGAGTGGCGGGCTTTAACGGGAGGGTCATCAACTGGGGAAGGAGAACGGGGCATGAGTGGCGGGGAGGAGGGTTGTGAGGGGCGGAAGGAGCGCGGCCGACCGGAGCGGGGGGTGCGTTGCTCGGGTTCACTGTGGATCTCCCCCGCCTCAGGGGCGGACAAGTCCTCGCTAGAAACATCTGAGTATTCCACCAGCCGCCCCGACGGGCCGCCAGAACCGGTGTTAAGTTCCACACTACCACTGTCTCCGCGGGAGCGATGCTTCTTGTGTGAGCGCTTGTGGCTGTGTCGAACATGCTTTCTCTCCTTGCGCTCCATGACGGAGATGAGAGCTTCCAATAGGATGGAGAGTTTTGACGCTGGGCCGCTCACATTATCCTCACAATCTACAAAATCACGAAAAATATTAATACACGAAATAAAGTCCACCGATATAATATCATTATAAGTAAACAATATAGGCGGCATAATCTTCAGTAATTTTTGTAAGTTATGCTTTCTGAAGAAAATTAAATAAATAATTCAGAATAAAATAGGACAATAAACACAATAAGTTAGATCCTCACTACTTAGAGACATGCGAAAGCAATGCTGTGA
The DNA here is from genome assembly GCA_917563855.2 of Limnephilus lunatus. Lineage (NCBI taxonomy): Eukaryota > Metazoa > Arthropoda > Insecta > Trichoptera > Limnephilidae > Limnephilus > Limnephilus lunatus. The sequence goes on from OU830599.1 coordinate 7,826,241, forward strand.
TCTGACAGAAAAGGTTTCTTGATTATTATACGATGTATTTTGAGAACTTTAGACCACTTTTCATTGATGATAACAAAATGAATTTCCACTACCTATACGCCCAAACAACTAACTTCATACGTCACTTCTTGCCTTGTTGACAAGCGTTAAGTAAACTGTAATTGAAAGGAACATAAATAGATACATTTAGTTAAATTATAAGGAGTAAAAAATTAAAAATTACAATTACAAACAAAATATAAGCAAAATAGTACACATCAAATCTCTCCAATTGAGGATCTTTGGTTGTCAAAATATGGGTAAATAAATGTTAAAATGTACATCTAAACATTGAGACAGTAGCCAATAAATAAATAACACTCACCTGTATGTTCTTCTTTTTAATTAAACGGAATCTAAGGCGACTTTCGGTATATAAAAATATGCTTAGTCCAGTATAATGGTGTACTTTATATCATAGGATTTCTCATTCGTAACGGCCTCTTATGGCTTAAATTCTTATGTGATAGGGCTTTCCAATTTAAAGGGAAAGATCTGTCTTATTATTGAGCATGGATGTGTCATATTTTATTAGATATATTCGGATTAGATTCGATCCCTTGATCTAGGATTGTCATTTATGTCAGCCATTTGCTTTTTCATTACGAGTCATAGACTACAAATATTTTTTCATTGTAGATTTTAGTAATGTACTTTTTAATCGATATTTAAGTGGGAGAAAAACATTACCAGGCTTTGCTTGGTTCCTATTCCAAGTTGCTTAATAAAAATGTATATATGGGATATATTATAACTTTCTCGTGACCTTCCTAATATAAACTATCAGAAAAGTTAGCTTCGTTACGATACCATTTTGCCTCATACTGAACGCAACTAGCTATGCATTGTATAATATGTGAAAATAACAACTTTGATTACTGATCAGCTATTGAGATGGAATAGTAAACATAATGATGATTTTTAATAAGTTACTAATGAAATAAACCGATAAAATGTTTTTGAATAACAGAATATTTTATGTCATAATATTTAGTATTATGATAAAGTGCATAATTAATAACGTTGGAGTGACACGAGTACGAAATTTCATTTCGAAAGCATAATACTTAAATCACCACGTCTATAGATGTAACTTTAACCACTCGAGCGATAGTTATCCAAATTTAGGGAGGTGTTTATTATGAACTGTAGATTTATATATTTAAAACATTTTTAAATCGGATGCAGACAGTTTATCGAATATATCGATAGATTCTGCTACCCCACCTCTATTGTTTCACGGTTTCCGTTTCCGAATTTCTTGACTTCATTTTATTTCCGTTGAAAAATTCATTTAAAATTAATATTATAAAGATAGTCTTTGGAAAGTAAACTGAAAATATCGTAAAAACGGATGAACACAACAATAATTACGTAGCTTTCAGAAAATATTCTTTTCGTAAGCTAATTTTATGAAAATGATGTAGCTTAAATTCAAAATTGTTTATGGTTTCCATATTTTCAACCAATCATTATCTAAGGACTTGGCGCCACCATTTGAAAACCATAAAATGCATTAATTTTGATAACAAGTTATTTATTACCAGACCTGTCACTTTGAATAGAAAAGTATTAAAAAAAAATTAGAGAGGTAACAAAGGAAAGGCAGGTTATTATTTATCAAAGCAAATTTGAGAAGCAGTATGATTACGATTTCAATCCACGATGGAGTCTGGTGCCTACCCTGATCTATGGCCGTGAGGCAAGATGGCAGAGGAAAGTAGACTGAATGCTGTAGAAATAAGATCCCCGAGGCGTATGTGTGTATGAGATGTGTAGAGATCCGCAAAAAATGCAAGGTTGATGTAAGCGTAAGCATGTAATGAGTAAGATTAAGAAAGGGATGCTCAAATGGATGGGCATGTACAGCGAATGAACAAAGAAAGGAGTGTAAGGAGAACATATGACAGAAAGAAATGTGAATGGTAGAAGAAGTTAGGGAAGCCCGAGGAAGTCATGGAATGATCAAGTGAATCAGATACTTGAATCTGGCCATGTTAAGAGTCAGAATAATATAAGAGCATATATGAATGTGAATGAGGCAAGGTGTATGTGCAAAGACCGAGTGGTTCGGCAGTAGTCCTCTCTGTGGCGAAAAGGCGTAATGGTTAGTTAGTTCAATAATGAGTAAAATTTATTTAACCTTCCAGCAGGCGCACTGAGTAAATTCTCAGTAAATTTTATGCCATCAAGTTATCTCCATGTAAATGGTGTTTTCTTTATATAAATGTTAGAGAATTGCTGTAAGGTTATGAAAAATGATAAATAACAGTACTTTAAAAAATATATTTGACTATCTTAAACATAAAACGAAACAACACTCTAAAAATGTTCTTCTTCTTCTTCTATCTTCTTCGCTATCCCAACTTCAACCTTCTCATTCTCAGGTTGTAGCTTCTACGGTTCTGAGTATCGCCTTCATCCAGGCCGTTTCTCCGAAGTATTTTCGAGCATTGAATCATCCAGGAGTTCTTTGGTCTTCCTTTGGATGACTGTCGATGAAGCTCCATAGACATTGCCTGCTTCACTGTGTGGTCTGATGGTCTCTGTCTTATGTGCTCATACCATCTCAACTGTCGTTCCTCCAGCTTACTGTTTATGTCCGTGACACCCAGGCTACCACAAATGCGTGAACTTTTAATCTTATCTTTTAGTAATACTCCTGCCGACCATCTAAGCATTCGCATTTCTGCTGTTTCGAGTTGCCTAGAGTAGGAGTTGTACATAGTCCAGCATTCGGAGCCATACATTATCGCAGGTCTAACAATAGTCTGGTATATCTTTCCTTTAAGTTTTATAGGCATTTTGGAGTCACACAAGATTCCCGTTACGGATCTGAATTTAATCCATCCCACACCTATTCTATGGGTGACATCCGCTGCACATCCTCCGTCTCTGTGGATGAGTGAGCCCAGATACTTAAATTAGTCACAGTTGACTAATGTTACTCCATCCAGTTGAATCGAAGGAGTTACAGCATTTGTGTCTTCAAAAGGCAAATACAAATATTCAGTCTTTTTCCTGCTAATTTTTAGGCCATTATTTATTTATTTGTAAGCAGGGCTGGGCAGTATTTGAATTACTTGTAATTGAAATACGTATTTGAAATACAAATACGTATTTTGTATTTGTATTTCAATTACTTCCTACAAATGTATTTTGTAATTGGTATTTCAATTACCCGATGCTGATGTATTTTGAAATTTGTATTTCAAATACTTTTTTAAATTATGGCTTCAAAATACATTTTCAAATACATTTAGCGATCTTAGTAATGATAATGAAAAATAAACTGACGTAGATAATACATAGAATAAAAACATTAGAATCCAGCGCAATATATTAGAGTAAGTTTGCAACACTATTTGTATCGTATTATATTATTAGTGTCTGACCGAAACAGGACTTTCTACCGAAACCGACACCGAATCTTCGGTATCTGTCTCAGTTTTAGTCGAAACCGATTCTTTTTAAGCTATTGTATACTGAAGTTTGGCTTATTTTTACACTTATACAGACAATTAACACGTGTTAAATGAAATAAAAAACAATTATTGAAGTACATGTAATTTATTTTTTTTATATTACCGCTATAAAACACACAAACATTAACAAAACATGAACTACTTCTTGGAACAAAAAATTGACAATAATCAACACTCACATTATAAAGGAAGGACCTCATTAATTGCGTTTACAATCACAATATTCTTAATGAACATGTTAAATGAAATAAAGAAAACAAAAATTGAAGTATGTGAAATTTTTTTTATTTTTATTAGTTCCACATAGGAGGCCCTGAGGAACATAGATTCCCTCATGGCCTATGTGTTCTTAGGGGATGCTGTGTGTAGGGTTTTTTAAGGAAAGGAAGGAGAGGCAGTTCTGGGAAGGAAATAGGTATGAAGGGTGGGTAGGAATCGGGGGGTCAGTGTATCTAGGCATAACAGACGTATGAATTCATCTATCCAACCGCGGTGCAAGGCGATAGGTCGAGAGATTCCGGCTGGAGATAATAAAAGACCTCCCTCAACCAGTTTCTCTCGATCCTGCACACCACGGAGCAGGCAGACGGACGCATTAGCCCCCAAGACCTGGACAAACTTCACCCCATGAACCCGGGCACCCCTACAAAAGACACCAAAAGTGACCTATGGAAGAAGTGTTGATTATGCAATAAATGGTTCCTGGGGCGGCGGTACCCTTAACCGCCTCCCAATTTGGGCGGCGGGTATTATTACCGGTACATTACTGCTATAAAACAAATAAAAAAATTAAAAATAAACAAACATGTTAACTACTTATTAGAACAAAAATTTGGCGAACGAGCCACGAACTCACCCGATGTCAGCCGAACGACGCGCGATAATTCACGAACGCAGAGTTTCGATGCGGCCGAAGGTTCGGCAGATTTTCTGCCAAAATCGAAACTGATGCCGAAACGAGATTTTTTTGCCGAAACCGAACCTTCGGTCGGTCACTATATATTATACTTGTCATTGCTTTGTATTGTACATTTTTGTGTCATAGTATTAGATCAAGCACTATGAGAATAATTTGCTGAATACTAAATTATTTTTAAGTTATTTACAGTAGAGCGCATTTGAAGTGAAATAACCCAAAACTGCGCTATGCAAATATCTTGTTATTAAAAAAATTATTATTATTATCTAACACCTGGGCAGTGCGTAGCGTAGGGGCGGCGGGGGGGGGGCGGAAGGGGCGGTCTGACGGACCCGACCGAGTGTCACCCCCCAAGAGCACAATTCTCTAGCCACCAACCCCAGGACGGAGCAATTTTTGATGAAGTCAATAGGGGGTGGGGGGGGAGGTACCCACCCTATCCGCCTCAGGTGCCACCCATGCTAGCTACGCCACTGCACCTGGGTCCTATACCACAAAACTTTACAAGTGGAGCGAGGATGCAAGATGCAATGTGTCTTCTAAGCAATATGATTGGTCAATTTTTGCACCTCTCTGTTTCACTCTGCACTGCTTTGCTTTTATGGAAACGCACCCTTAGATAAGTATCTACACTTACGACAATTTATTACAACCAAAGGTTCTACGAAAACCAAATGTATTTTGTATTTTGTAATTTGTATTTTGTATTTGAAATAAAAAAATGGTTCAAATACTGTATTTTGTATTTTGTATTTCAAATACACCATTTCAAAGTATTTTGTATTTCGTATTTTAAATACATGCGAAAATGTATTTTGTAATTTGTATTTCAATTACAGCAAAGCATGTATTTTGCCCAGCCCTGTTTGTAAGAAACAAACAGCTTTTACATAATACATATACAGTGATAAATATATAATTGAACTGGAGTCAAGCCACAAAGGTTTCTTATGCTAAAGTACATCGGAGATGAAGTTTTATTATATTATAATTAATGTTGGGTTATAGGAAAAGGATAGGAGATGCTCACGATATATTCTCATATTAATAATCGATCGTACGCGTTACTTCATATCGATATTTCTTAAGGTTTTTACTAAAAATGTCAATGCTGTAAAATTTTGTATTATATTGTGCACATACACGAGGAATTGGGGAGTTTTTTCTAATGTTTGTTCTACAAGAGGGTAAATAAAATAAATCGGATTGCCGGGTTGATCTTGACGGAATATGAAAATTTATTAAATTGGTAAGTTCTGGTGAGTCCAGGCCATTGTTTAGAATTTTAAACAATAGGATTTGATCAAAAATTTGACGTCGTGTTTGGAGGGATTTGAAATTGTGAAATTTAATGGATTCGGTATAATTTGAGAAGTGTAATTTGAATTTATAATTTAAGTGTTTAAAAAATTTTTTTTGAATTCTTTCTATTCTTTCAATATGGGCTTGGTATAAAGGAGTCCAGATCGGTGTACAGTGTTCCAAGTGCGGGCGAATATATGAGGTGTAAAGAGAATATAGAGTGTTTATGTTGTGGAAGGGTTTTGCTATACGAATTATAAATCCCAGCATTTTATTGGCTTTGTTAATTATTTCATCAGTGTGTTGGATAAAGTTTAATTTGACATCCATCGTTACCCCAAGGTCCCTGATATATTTTACTTCATTGATATGTGTGCCGTTCAGTGTGTATACAAATGAAATTATATTTTTATTACGTGTAAATGTTAATTTATTGCACTTTGAGATGTTAATAACAAGTTTGTTTAATTCGCAATAGACAAAAAGACGATTGAGGTCTTCTTGGAGTTTAATGCAGTCATTGATTGATTTAATAACTAAGTATATTTTTTTATCATCTGCATATGCTAGGTAATTAGCATGTAAAAAACATTTGTAAATATCATATATATACACATTAAATAATAATGGGCCTAAATGAGAACCTTGAGGTACACCGGAGGGCACAGAAAAGAAGCTGGACTTTGTTCCCCCAATTGAGACACTTTGAAGTCTACTCCAAAGTTATGAAGTGAGCCACCGGAGTAAGTCACCATGGATGCCTAACTGTTTTAATTTTTGAATAAGGATGAAATAGTTTACCTTATCGAAGGCCTTAGAGTAATCAGTGTAGATTACATCTACTTGGTTTCTTTTGTCCATATTGCTCGTTAAATATTCCGTAAAATTTACCAAGTTTGTTAGTACTGATCTCTTTTGAAGAAATCCGTGTTGTTGGTTTTGTATATTGCGAACAATTATTGTGTAAATTTGATCGTAGACAACACGTTCAAAAAGTTTACTAAATACCGTGAGTATCGAGATTGGGCGGTAGTTTTCAATGTTAATTTTTGAGCCTTGTTTATGAATAGGGATTATAATTGCTTCTTTAAACTTTGTGGGAAATTTACCTTCTTTTAGTGACATTATAAATATGTTAGTTAAAGGGTAAGAAAGAGTTTTGGCACATTTTTTGACAAAATATGGCGAGATACCGTCACCACCAGCACCCTTACTAACATCTAAATTATTCAGGTATTTATTGATCATTAGATTGTCAATATTTATGTTACCAATCGAGGAATGATTATTTACAAACGTAGAGCTATCAAGTGTGCTGGTATTGTTCGTGCTCATATCGCTTACGTAGGTGGACTGAAAGTGTTTAGAGAATAATTCACATACTTGATGAGCGCCGGTGCCAGATTCGTCTTTAAGGTGCATGATTTGTGGGATGCCGATTGTTTTACTTTTGTTTTTAGCGTAATTCCAGAGTTGTTTATTATTATTCTGAATATTAGATTCAACCGAACTTATATATTGATTATAGCAATGCTTCTGTAGGTGTTTTTGTTGTGTACGTTTGATAGTGAACTCTATGTAATCTATTGAATTATTATAGGATTTCCATTTTTTATGAAGTTTTTGTTTTTCTTTAATAATTTTGATTAGAGGAGCTGAATACCAGTTAGGAAATTTTTTCTTTTTGACGATGCGTTTGGGGACAAATTGGTTGATGGTATTATTTAAGATGTTATAAAAGGAATCAACTACTTCGTCAACGTTCGCATTTTCCTTGGTAAAAGACCAGTCTATCGTTGACAGATGTTGGTTGATCAATTCATAGTCGGCTTTTTCAAACAAGCATAGTACTTTAGGAGGAGCGTTGATAATTGGGAGCGTATCGATTTGTAATGTAATTTGAAGCGACGGGTGGTGTAAGTCTTCACTGACAAGAGGATTGCATGCACGAGATACATGGCATTCCTCACTATACATGATTAAATCTAGGATTCGGTTATTAGAATTTTTTATATGATTATATTGTTTTAATTCTGAGTAATAAATTGTGTCAGTGAGTGAGGAACTAATTGTATTTAAGTTTGTAGGTGTCAAAAATGAATCATGCGCTTCCCATATTATCGTAGGCATATTAAAGTCTCCAATTACAAGTAAAATGTCATCGGGATATTGATCTTTTACGTTAGTAAGTAAGCAAAGGAATGAACTGAGAGCGGTTTCATATCCATGGTTTCATATCCATGACCTTGTGGGAGATATACACAAGCTACATGGATAGTACGTTTGGAGGTATAGTTAGAGGAATAGTGACCCAAATGCATTCAGCATTGCATACCAAGTCTTCGCGAGGGTATGCGTTAAGATTGTTGTGTGTAATGATCATCACACCACCGCCTCGACGAGAATCTTCTTGGTTGTTGATGCTATTTGTTGAAATGTTATTTGATCTATCCCGTCTGAAAATACTGTAAAATTCCGTTGGTGCTAGTTCAGGATCGAAAATGGAATTATTAAGCCAAGTTTCAGAAATACTTATCCTCCAGGATCTTTCTCCACCTTTCCAGGCTATTCTGTAAGTCACAGTGGTTATCTGCTATCAGTACTACATCATCTGCAAAAAGCATAATCTTGAACAACTGCACTTAATATAGAAAAACAGTAAAATGTCAACATCTCATCGCTACTGTTATTGTATTGTACTTAAGTGCAATACAATAACAATTAATCATCTTTTTCATTGAAAATACAAATGACATAGTAAGCCGACGAATTTTGTGTTCAGGTGTGACTTTTGCTCTAAAAAAATACATTGTATTATGTATAACACATACAGAAACACTGGTATTTATAATACACTGATCGAGACGATTGTCTAATTACTTGTATAAAAAGCCCTTGATAATAAACCAAATCGAAAATACAATCGATATTATGGTAAACAAAATGTCAAATATGACACAACTTCAACCTCAAATAGGCCAAATTTACTGTAGATTATCAAAAATCTTTTTTTAAAGCTTATATGTCTAAATCTCTATCAACAGTATGTAAATAAACCAAATAAAAAACACGAAATGTTGTTGCTGAATGGCTTGCCCCATACATTTCAATAGAACTTGCTTGGAATAAACTCCCCCCGGAACTTAGATGCATAACAAGCCTAACAGAATTTAGGTCCAAATTAAAAACAACATTTATTATAGTTCCCAATTATGTCCTCTGCGTGCGAACTGTATCTTAATTTCCCTAAACAAACAATAACAGTGTTAATCTCTAGTGACCCTCCAGGTAAATATGGTCTTGTAGGTACATATTTTCTGCCTGTACAGTGCATTTTTACAGCAGTATCGCGTTCATTGGTCAAATCATTGCACATATAGTTTCGTATCGGTGATCGATGAACCGGTGGATGCAATTTTTAGCAATAAGTTGTTGTCTATAGTTGAAATAAGATTGTATAAACGTTTTATAAATTTGTACAGCGCCCTTGAGGTGATTTTTCACAAAAACGGCGCTATATAAGTCATCCAAATATTATTATTAACTTCAAAATGCCATCACTAGGTGAATCTTGCATCGTGACGTCACCACTCGGCATTACAGAGCATACCAACTTGACGGTGTGTTTCAATGACGGTATTAAAAAAGGACTTATTAATATTTTTTTATAAACTCTGCGTTTAATATTATTAAATAAAAGTTATATATTCAGAATCAGCGTTTATTGGTCTACATCTACATGAACATATTTTTTTAAAGCCATAATATTTTTCACTGGAGTTCCTTATTGTTGCAAACCACCTCAACTGCAGAATGGTTCTTGCATGTAAAGGACTGGTAACGGCAACACTTCATCGATGCTGAGGATCTTTTCTTCTCCAGAGCATATGACCGACAAACACTAAGTTTCGGGGGGCTTCTTTTTCCTTCTTCTGTTATCGGTTCAACTTCGTGACCGGTAATTCACGTTGAGAAAACCATTTATATCTTGCGGTAAATGTTTGACATTTGATCTGAAGATAAGATGCTCTTTCATCATGGTCAATGTCAATATATTTAGGAAAATTATTCGATATTTTGGAGCCTTTCCTGGACAGGCAAATTTGTATAAAATTTGAGCATTTATGCTGCCAATATTCATTAGTGTTGGAAACTATACACACAGACCAAATTTTTTGTTGACTATATCCATTTCGCCTTTGGTTTCGTTGTAGTCCAGTATAACCTGATGCTTTCTGGTGTCAGAATCCATTAGTTTATTTAATATACTTATTATTTTCAGTTTTATAAAGCAACTGGCCTATAATTTATCATTATAGGCCAGTTGCTTCATAAACCTGAAATAATAACAGAACTTGAATAGAACTTGCATAGGACATGAAAACTATAATCAAATATTTGATGAATCCGTCAAATTTTTTTAAACAACCCATCCTTACACTTTGTCGTAAAATTTACACTCAATGGAAATTTACAAATATCAATGAATAACAAAAACTTATAAGCACACCCGGTATGTCCATAGTTTAGAGAGACACTAACCCTTAAATAGCTCGGAACTCGATGCTTGCTACTAGATGGTAAAAGTGGGGGAAGTGATAAGGCGCATTTGTCGTAAATTTTGCGACAGCTCGCCTGCTGAAAGGTTAAATCACAATTTTCTTTCTTATTCTGGGCAATTTCTTGCATCATGTATTAATGATATTTAGCCACACAGGCGATGTGGCCTGGAAAGCGAGGTTTTTTCATAACCACGTTATTTTCTCTTTCTACTTTTTTAATGCGATGCCTTGTAACGCGATCAATAAACTAACTATATGTTTGGGTTGTTAGATGGAGGTAGTAATGAATACTTCCATCACTGTAAAGGTTCAAATCTCTACATATTATAAATTAAAGTCCTCCACTGCATCTGTCTATCTGTTCACGATAAACTCAAAAACTACTGAACGGATTTTCATGTGGTTTTAACCAATAGATAGAGTGATTCATGGGGAAGGTTTAGGTATATAATTTGTCAACGTTTTGTGTAAATTGGTTGAAATATAAAGGAGAATGTCTGTATGTGGTGGAGAGCAGGCTGGCAAGCGGGCGGTGAGGATTTGATTTGTATGCAAATTAACAGATGGCAGTGGTTATAAAGGTTGGGTAACCATCCAGTAGATGGCGTTGTGTTTCGTTAGCCACAGGAAAGCGTATCCGGGTCAGCTAGTAAATAATAAAACGAAATTATCCCATCAGTGACACATTTATTGTATAAAACATATATGTTGGTATAAATACAAAATGTAGGTAACAAATCTGGTGACTAGTATCAATTTTTCGTGTGAAAAACATAAACATACTTAGGTTTCATAGTTCAAACAATAATTATTAGAGTAGCAGGAACATATTTACAATGTCATCTATGGGTAGATTTTTGGTTGCTGCGAGGGCATAAAATGGTTAAATACATACATCAATGTTTTGCGCAAATAATATTTCACATTAAATAATAAATATAGAAAAGATAAAATTACAATGATATTCAAAATTCAGTGGTATACATTTGACAATGTTCAATAACCAAGTCATAAAAAATTAAAAATGAATGAATATATTTATGAATTTTGTATTTTTAACCTTTTCACCATGTTCCCGGTACCTATATAGAATAAATGAAAACTCTTTTTGACAAGCATAGATAAATGTGTTCAGCGCTTGAGGCAAATACTATTTACACATATTATGTAGATAGTGGCAAACGGGTTATTGAGAAAAAAGAAAAATAATTTCGCTCAGGGCATATGTCAAACGAAGGAGAGGATGTTCTGGCCCTCCACGCAGCCAGTGGACAGACACAACCATCGCCATGAACTGGACAAACCTTACCCCATGAAACTCTAGCACCCCTGCTAAGTCGCCAAATGCAGCCAAACACTTGGGGTGACCTACGGCTGACGTGTTGGTTATAGAAAATCTATACCTGCCTCTCAAAACTTATTTTGGAAGGCGGATATGGTAACATTAAAACTTATTTTGGATTTGCCAAGTCTTTACATGAATGACTGAAAATCTAAAACCATTTAGGATCTGGTAAAAATATTTGTTATAAATTGTCTGTAAAATTATTTAAAAAAAAGCTTTAACAGGCGATTGAGCTTTTTAATAAAATACATGGTGAATAGTTCATATCGGATTAAAGTCCAACATTTGGATACCACAGAAACATTAGGTACAATTTATAGATCGTCGGCTCGGGCTAAATTGCAAAAAAAGTACAAAGACAAACTAATGCTGCAAAGTAAGGGGTAGTTCTTACCCAATGCTGTCCTATCCAGAATGTGAGTGCGTATAAATAAAATCTATGAATATAAAACAGACCCAGTACTTACTAGACTAATACAAGTAGAATACTGCAGACGAACCCAAGTTTTAGTAACGGTAACATTCACCGGAGTGTTGTTAAATGAGGAAAGTAAATTAAAAAAAAATTTATATTAAAAATTCGCACACTGTTTGTCAGGCTAAAAATAATTACAAACTAATTTAAATTAAATAAACACAAAAACCGCACAGAATTATCATTCTAACTACTAGGAATATTATAGAAATAATAAATCATCCCTTAATCATTATTAGTACAGATAAAGTAAAGCAGTCATACTGTTTTGTAAAATCTGGCACATAATAAAAAAAAAAAAAAAAATATATATATATATATATATATATATATATATATATTATATAAAATGCAGGCTAATACTAAAATAAAGGATTGTTTGTTCATATAATATATATCAACTAAACCGGAATATACAGATATATAATAATAAGTTAGTGACCGGAGATTACAAATTTTTATCAATTATAAAATAAAATTGTCAAGACTGATAATTTATTTTTAACGGTAACTTGTCTAAATTTCTTTCTCATTTAAGATTCCATTAAAAAGGCAGGATAATACTACAATTCATGTACATTTAAAACTGTACGAGGGTGGATCAATAATTACCCGTGTTAGGAATGAAGATGCAAAATTTTTCATGTTGGGGAAAAGTAAGAAGTCACAGGGAGCCAGGTCGAGTGAGTACGATGGATGCGGCAGCAATTCGTGGCACAATACATGCAAATAGGCCACAACAATTCCAAATGAATGTGCTGGTGCGTTATCCGCTCGTTGAGCAATTGCGGCATCTATCAGGCCGACACCTTTCCCACACTTAACTTATCATGTAAAGTATTAATTGCCGTTTTGTATTAATTGCCATGCTACTTTGCACACTTTGGCTCGGCGATCAGCAAGAATCATGTCATGGACCTTTTTAACGAATTCCTCGGCAGGGTGGCCTGGCCAATATCCTCACAAAAAAACAGATATATGACCGCTTTTAGATTCGTTGAACCAATATCACACAGTTGATGTGAAGGGTACCCAGAGACAGCATCCAACTTTGGTTTTATTTCTTCTCATATTTTTCCATCCAAAAATAAAAAGCGAATTACGGATTGATGTTGTTCTTTTACAATTTTGCCGAAGAACACGAAACACGCTGACAAATGAAAATTAATCTATGAATCAGTCCGAAATTTAGTATGGTATCGTTCGACAGGCGGAGGTACACAACAGTAATGTCAACTATGAATCAGTCCGAAATTTAGTATGGTATTGTTCGACAGATGGCAGTACACAACAGTAATGTCAACTTCCCTCTGCAACGCCACCTGGCTTCAAACACGGGTACTTATTTATCCATCCTCGTAATATTGATTTAAAAAATAAGAGAGAAGATATGATTTTTAAAAAGAAGATATAACCACAAATTTTAACGGCTTGGAATGCCGGACTACCGCAAGCAAAATCTTACGTTGTTTGCTTGGGAGGAAAATGTGTTCTACGCTGTTACGTGAGCTTGCAGACTCTAATTTTGTAATTACTTTGTTACAAAATTTTACAAAATGTCGCAACCGAGGTGGCTTGGTCATGTATTAAGAATGCCAAAAGATCGAATATTACTGAAAATTCTGGGTGCGCCAGTCGCAGTTGGGAAAAGCAACTCCACAGGCTGCTCGAGGACAGGAAAGTCCTACTATGGGCAGAAGCCACTAAGTAGTGCAGGAAAGGGACGCCTGGATGTGCTTTGTCGATTTGATGGGTCCCCGACCCGAGAATGACAAGGAAAAGAAGATGTATAGTTTGGCAAGAAAGTGTAGAAATTTATTAATTTTGAACTAAATTTTTTCATTACTATGGTAACACCAAAATACTCGCTTTGTCAGTGACGTTTCGTATGGCTCTTGGCTTTACTGACTTAAATCGTGTAGAACACATTGAAGATCGCTCGTTTAATTTTTTTTTTTTCATTGTTTGCCTGTGCATTGTTTGAATTGAATAAAAATGAACAAACCAATACGTAGTGGTGCAAGAGAAGTTATATACTTCGTTTTTCAATGCTGCCTAGCTGAATATCGCGCGAAGAAGCTCCTATCTAATTTGGAAGATGTTCACAAACGAACTACAGAAATTACTGGTACGTAGTATAGTTTTTTAATGAATTTCATTAGTATTACAAGATATGCCAATTTTCGAGCGATTATAACCATTACAACCTGATTTGAGGTTATGCTTAAAAATCCGAATTTGATACTTCTATTTGACAGTTCATATAAGGCCACAAGAAAAAGGGAATAACTCAATTAACAAAAAAAATAATAATAATATACGACTTCTTTAAACTCATAGAAAAGTTACTTTTTTCTTAATTTTCTCTTTCTTTCTTTCTAAATGAATATGTATTGTCTAGTGTATTTTTTTAAACTCCCTTCTATAGAATAATAATTTTGATGATGTTTTCCACACACAGGTAAATCTGAATCAACGGTAAGATGAAAAGGAAGGGGAAAAGGCAGATGGAAAATTTGAAACACCGGGAAAACGGAAAATAATAATAATATGTAATAGCATAAAAGTGCTGATGATTGGAAAAATTGTTGCAAACATGTGATGAAAATCGAGGTAGTATATTATGCGCGCGGAAGTACTATATATGTTATATCGATGAACTGATTTAGCTGAAGATGAAGATACGGAAGAAGAAGAATCACATGAGGGCGAAGACAATAATGTCAAGTGTTGAATTAATAGACTCAAAATTTTAAGTACAAATTTTAAGAGGCGGTTCTCCGAAATCGGTTGGATATTTCTTGCAAACTTCCCTTAAACATTTGAAGTTTTTAAGCTCTTAAAAAAATATATGTTATTCTTGAAGATAATATGTAGAAATTTATCGCGCCGAAACGCAAATTATATAAAATTCCCTCGATAGAAAAAAATCGCAAAGTATGCTCCAAAAATGATTATAAACACGTTTGTTTCGGTTATTTTACAAGTTATATGTATGAAAAAATTCACAGCGTTTCTTTAAATAAAATTAAAGGCAATTATCGCGAGATTTTTGCTCTATTTTTAACGAGTCGTGTTTTATTAAAGATTTTCATGATTTTTGCATCAATTTTATCGCTGTAAATGTTAGCGCGCTCTTCTAACATTCGTAATTTCATATCTCTCCATCTTCTTCTTTTTGGGGCCGGGAACTGAGCCTTAATAAACGCCCACTTAAAACTTGTTTTGTTTTATTTTACTTCAATTAATCATTTGAGTGCCGATTGTCATCCGGGTGACAACATTTCAAGAATATGCGGCCACATTCGGCACACAACAAGTTAAATTCCAGTTTTTTGTGCAAAATTTTTGAAAGCACAAATATGCTATGAAATATGCATTTTGGCCGAAGTGTTTTTAAAAGCATACATTCATTGTCTTATGAGCCATCTTGGTGTTACCATTTAAAACCTAAAAACGATTGCAGCGCCATAATTTATTTTCTACATTTTCTTGCCAAACTGTATGTACATTTTTGTAAATTGTACCATCTTATCAGATAATGTGTTAAAGTTATAAAAATTGTAAGTTTATAGTATTGATATATAGAAAGGAGAATATATAACGCAAATGTGAATGGTAGAAGAAGTCGGGGACGCCCTTGAAAGACATGGCACGACCAAGTGAATCAGATACTTGAGTCGGGCCATGTCAAGAGTCAGAATAATAGAAGAGCATGTATGAGACAATGTATGAATGTGAACGACGCAAGGAGTGTGTGCCAAGACTGAGTTGTTTGGCGGTCCGTCCTCTCTGCCTACCCCTGCGGTGAAACGGCGTGATGGTTAGTTAGTTAGTTATAATAATAATAATAATAATTGGATAATTTATATAGCGTCGTTTTTGTGAAAAATCACTTCAAGGGCGCTGGCTATAGTATGCGGTTTTCTAGAATAGCTACTTATGTTCAGAAAAATTATGTTTTCTCCCTCACGTTGCTTAAAAAATGTAAAAAAAGAGAATGCAGACATTTTTATATTATTTTCTGAGTAAGTTGTCTTTCTAAAAAAACATAAAATCATAAGTGGTTTTCCCGTAAATACACGCAATAGTGTAGCTTTAAAAAATCAGAATTATTTTTCGTTACGGCACGCACCAATTTAAAATATTCATTACACGACTTGTGCCAGAAGCAATGCAAATCCTATCTTCTGATAGGTTATTTTATTGAAAAGTGAATAAGATTCGTTTTAATATTCACTAATAAGTTTTCATTTAAGAAAGCCCAAGATAATATAAAGCTGGATGCCGTAGCCTGAATGATACGCCGGCACACATTGGTAAAAATCTTGTGTATCCGATAGGCTACGCAGGTACGTCAGAGGTTAAGCAAGCGACTAATGTGACTTCAAGTTTGCATTAAAATATTATATTATAATAAAATGCTCTTTATATAATCCAGTATTTCAGAGTTCTAGCACGTTCAGTAATCCGGCTCTATCAGTCAATTTTTGAATTTGAGGAAACAATCATTGATAAGAGATTATTACGGTAAGCAATAGAATTGACGGCTATTTAAAAAGAAATGAAATGCAGGAAATACACATCTTCATGTTTAAAGTCTTCCTATTTTTTAGAAATTCCAGTAATCCGGCACAGTCTCGTTTTATATAGCGCCAGGTCCAATTTTTTTAGGAATTCCAGTAACCCAGCACAGTCACCTTGTATATAGTGCCAGATCCAATTTATTTAGGAATTCCAGTACCCCGGCACAGTCACATTTTATGTAGTGTCAGTGAATTCTACTGTATTTGTATGAAACTATTCAAAGCAAAAATGAGTCCCGCCTCACTATAAATAATATCATAAATACAGCAACAATGCATCAAGGTCTGGTATCACCGTCAAGCCATTTCCTAGCATAATATTTTAACAATTTGGTGCGTAATTAACTGTCTACTCAATTTTTCTAATCAAATATTTGAGATTATTTCTCTTCAACAAAGGGTTAAAGATGCGGCAGTTCTTGGCTATATATATTATGGTGACAAGACAACTCAACAAAGTGGCACTACAACACTTCTCTTTGAAAAGTCATTAAAAGTGAAAACTTCAGAAAACTAAAGTAGACAAGAGTGGGGAGGCTACGAAGCACCGCACAAAGAGGATACCGATTATTCTATCTCATTCTCTTGCACGCTAAATCCTATAGATGTATGTGTTTGTCTCTTTTTCGTTTCATCGAGTTTTAATCACAACGGTGTTAAAGAAGTTTTCACTTAAAAAACTAGGTTAAATAGGTTACGTCAGGTTATTTTTAACACTTTTAATGACTTTTCAAAAAGGTGTGTTGAAGAGTCACTTTGTTGAGTTGTCATGGGACCATATCGCACATCCCGCAGAAAAAGGTCGTAAATCAAAATCTTATATTTATCTCTGAATAGTGAAAAGTGATTGTGATTATCTATGCCCCACGAAAACTGCATTTAAGTTAGATCACTCTATCTCCGCGAGATGACGCTAGTGTCTCTTTTTGATGGGACCTCTTGTTTCATCAATCATCATTTGTTTTCGGTCACCTGCCAAATTTATTTTTTTACTTACGACTCTGTTCTACGGGATGTGCGATGTATTACGTCTCCCGATGTGCCTTCCATTCATTTATATAATATAATAATGTAATTAACAACGGATTTTGATAGTCTTTAAATTTCTCTATTATTTTACAATATATAAATCTCTTAAATATATATTTAGATTCTATGAAACACACTGTTCCAAGTTATGTAAATAATTCTATATCTTCGTCGTTTTCTTCTCTGGTAAAACAAATCAATGGATGTAATATGGCGTCTAAAACATTTATCTTAACTGTGTAAATACTATTCAAATGGTACGACGAGAAAATCAATATGGTGTAAATAAATGTTATAAAAAATCTTGCGCTACAAATACTCGAATGGCGGTGAAATTGAAAATAAATATATGTAATCAGATATCGATAACAAGAATTTTAGATAATTAATTAAAACAATATACAAATATTGGAAAGATAGCAAACATTTTAAAGGAAAGAATACACATTGTGGAGTGGTAAGAATGTACAAGAGATTGGGGAGTGTTGGAGGAATTTACCCCGAGCATACTTCAGAGTGTTCGTCCCACGAAGAAACCTGAAAAAAAAATACATACATCGATTTCAAAATGTATTCAATTATAAAATTAAGAAATAGTCCATGGTCTGTAAGTAAATGTTACAGCTGAATGCGTAAATCAACAAAAGTAGATTGATGCAAGACAGGGCCGACAGGGGGGACAGGGACCCCCCCCCTTAACTGGGGTGTAACAGCACACAACCGAAGGATTTTAACCAGAGATTCCTGAGATATTTGGAGTAAAAAATGTTGATGTCATTTTGCTGTCCGATCATATTTTTTTCAATTAAAAATATTTTTCCATCACATTAGTTAGGATAGTAGCGCGTTTATAGCCTAGCGAGTCTCTTGATGAGCGTTGTGTCTCGCTCTAGCAGCACGGTAACACATTAAATCTCTCAAACCCATTGTGACGGGATATATCCCTTAGGGATGGGATCAGGGTAACTATTCTCCAATCCAGGTAGCTCGCAATCGCCGTCGAAAGTATGTACATTGATCAACTTGGTTATTCTTGAACCTGGTCAAAGGTACGTGTATCAACTGTTTGACATTTCAAACTTACACCCTTACACCATAGAAATCTCAAAAACCTCACGAACATAGATAGACAATATTCACAGGGCTGCCAATACAATTATCTCTTCGACCGTTCGAAGTTCAAGAATACGTAAAATAATAATAATAATAATAATAATAAAATAAGAAAATTAGAGTACCGGGCATTTCAATAAAAAGAGGGATTTTTCAAGGAGACTCATTGAGTCCTCTTTGGTTTTGCTTAGCATTAAATCCTCTATCTAAAATGTTAATTAAAAGCAAGTTTGGAATAAAAATTAAAGGTAATACTAGAGAGAGAAATATAATTTCTCATTTATTATTTATGGATGATTTAAAATTATATTCTAATTCTGAACCAAATTTAGAGAAAATGATTAAAGTAGTTAAAAATTTTTCAGATGATATTAAAATGACTTTTGGTTTAGATAAATGTAGAACGATCCATATAGAGAAAGGTAAAATTGTAGATGGAGACGAGGGTATATTTAGAAATTTCAAAATTGAAAGTATGAAAGGGGGTGAGGTTTATAAATATTTAGGATATCCGCAATCAAATAGATTAGATCATACTAGTATTAAAAATGATATTAGGATTAAATTTAAAACTAGGATCAGAAAAATTTTGAAATGCAATCTATCTGCTAAAAATTTAGTAAAGGCGATAAATACTTGGGCAATACCTCTATTAACTTACTCATTTGGCATAATTAAATGGTCTAATATTGTTTGGCAAGAAAGTGTAGAAATTAATTAATTTGGAACTAAATTTTTTCATTACTATGGTAACACCGAAATACTCGTTTTGTCAATAACATTTTGTATGGCTCTTGGCTTTACTGACTTTAATCATGTAGAACACACTGAAAATCGCTCGTTTAGTGTTTTTTTTCATTGTTTGCCTGTGCATTGTTTGAATTGAATTAAAATGAACAAACCAATACGTAGTGGTGCAAGAGAAGTTGTAAACTGCGTGTTTCAACGCTGCCTAGCTGAATATCGTGCGAAGAAGCTCCTATCCAATTTGAAAGAAGTTTACAAACGAACTGCAGAAATGAATGGTACGTGGTATAGTTTTTTTTAATAAATTTCATTAGTATTTCAAGATCTATGCCAATTTTTGTGCGATTATAACCAATACAATCTGATTTGAGGTTATGTTTAAAAATCCGAATTTGACATTTCCATTTGACAGTTAATATTAGGCCACAAGAAAAATGGAATAACTCAATTTAAAAAAAAAAATAATAATATGCAACTTCTTTAAACTCATAGAAATGTAACTTGTTCTTAATTTTCTCTTTCTTTCTTTCTAAATGAATATTATCAGGTGTGCTTTTTAAAACTACCTTCTATAGAATAATCATTTTAATGATGTTTTCCACATACAGGTAAATCTGAAAAGTAAGATAAATCGTCAAGGAAGGGAAAAGGCAGATGGAAAATTTGAAACACCGGGAAAACGGAAAATAGCATAAGTGTTGATGATTAAAAAAAAATTGTTGCAAAAACAATTGTCAAACAACATCAAATTGTGATGAAAATCGAGGCAGATTATTATGTACGAGGAAGTACTCTATATGATGATAAAGATGAACTGATAAAACGTTTAGATGAAGATGAAGATATGGAAGAAGAAGAATCATATGAGGACTAAGACAATAATTATTACATGTCGGGTGTTGAATAAATATACTCAGATTTTTAAATACCTATGTACCTACGTTTTTATAACAAAATAAACGCCCACTTAAAACCTGTTTTGTTTTATTTTACTTCTATTAAATTATGTGTTTTTGTTCAAAATTTATGAAAATACAAACACGTTATGAAATATGCATTTTGGCTGAAGGGTTTTTTAAAACATACATTCATTGTCTTATGAGCCATCACGGTGTTGCCATTTAAAACCAAGAAATCGATCGCAGCGCCATCATTTATTTTCTACACTTAATTGCCAAACTGTACAGATTTAGATAGCTTAGAACGATTAATTAGAACTACATTAACAAAATTTCATTCCCATCATCCAAATTCAGCAATAGAACGTATTAATTTACCCAGAAATTTAGGAGGTAGAGGTATAGTCAAAATAACATCTTTAAAACATAATCAGGTAGAAATGCTAAGAAATTTTTTCCATAGGAAAGCTGATAGTTCAGAAATACATAAAATAATTTGCAAGGCAGATAGAAATATTTCACCATTAAATTTATACGACGAGAATGCCAGCATTCTTATAAATACCAACCAGGAATTATTAGATTCCTGGTCAAATAAAATTCTTCACGCAAAACACTTCAATTATCTCAACCAAACATATGTTGACAAATTTTCGTCAAACAAATGGTTGAGTATTGGAGAGTTGAGCGCAGAAATAGAAGGCTTTATGCTTGCCATACAAGATAGAGTCATTAATACTAAAAATTATAGGAAGCATATCATCAAAGATGAAAATCAAATTGATGATTTATATAGAAAATGTTTGGCTTTTCCGGAAACTATAGAACATATTATATCGGGATGTTCTGTATTAGCGCCGTCCGAGTATACATTTAGGCACAATCAAGTTTTAAAAATAATTCACCAAAGTTTGGTAATTAAACATAACTTGATTGACTGCCGTAATGTACCATATTATGAATATGAACCAAATTCATTTTTAGAAAATGAATTTTATAAAATTTATTATGATAAAACTATTCTGACAGACAGAACAATTAGTCATAATAGACCCGATATATTTTTACATGACAAAATTAAGAAAATAACTTATATCATTGATGTCGCTATTCCAAATTCTTGTAATATTCAGAAAACTGTTTCTGAAAAAATAAGAAAATATACAGATTTAGGAAATGAAATTAAAAGAATTTGGCATTCTCAGACTATAAAAATATTACCATTTGTTATTTCGGCTACTGGCATTATACCTAGCTCTCTCATTCAAAATTTAGGCGTATTAGATTTGTCAAAAAATTTGTACATAAAAATGCAAAAGTCGGTCATTTTAAATACATGTAGGATTACGAAAGATTTTTTAAATATTTATATTGAGGGATCAGTAGGATTTATCGGACCAGTTAGGATTTCATCAGAGCCGAACCCTCTGATATGAAAATATCTGGAGTCGGTGAAATATTTTCCCATTATGTTTCTGGTGGATTGACGTATTGTTCTTGTATTGTTTTATTATTATATAGTGCACTTACATTGCGTTAATTTACTAGATATTCATTTGTGGAAAAGTGTGTGGAAGGGTTTAGTCTTTCATTTGGGAAAGATTCAACCCGGACATAAAATCTGGAGCACCGTAAAAATGAAAATAGTAAAATGAAACATTCGACAAAGTTCGTCATGATGACGTTTAATTTTTCACTCGTAGATGGCGCATAATGAGTAACGATTGGTCGTTGCTTGGGAATAGCTACCCAGTAGCGACGTGTGATTGAAAAATTTTTTTTTTTGGTTTTTAAAGAAAAAAAATATCACAAGATAGCAAAATGACGGCTACCTTTTTTTTAATTGTGCTGCTACACCCTGTACAAGCCCTTGCCTGACAATATTTTAAAAACTCATACGACCATAATCCTAAGCAGAAAATGCTGCCTGTGTTGAATTGCAGTTGATTTGATGTCTTCGAATTGTAACTTTTGTGTGGTATTCACGTAAAAAAAGGAAAGAATTATCAGTATGATGTGGTCCCCTACCTGGCACTCCCGACTGCAGTACCACTGGTTGGCACACCCGGCGCACACAAATTGCGCCTCCTTGCGGCGACAGCCCTGGCACTCGGGCACCTCGCTCTCACTCACCTCCAGGGGGGCCTCGGCCTCGGGGCCAGCACCCCCTGCCGGCCCCCCGCCTCCCACTACCACCGACTCATCTATCACCAGAGGGCGGTCGGCCGTGTCCTCGTCCAACTCGGCCTCTTCAAAGTCGTCCTGGAAGAGAACATCAAGTTCTTCACACTGATAAGGAATGATTTAGTGACATAACAGAACATTCACTTTTCTAATCGTAGATTATAGAAACAAAAGGAGAAGCTTGTAAAAAAACAAGAAAAAAGTATGGAAGCGTGCCGGCTTTCGTTGATGTACAACCAAACTGCAAGGACTATCTAACGGGCGGGCTAATGAAAGTTGTGCGTCTTGTCTGTTGTAAAAAACATCAAGATGACAAGACAGGCTGACAAGGTTGACTGGTGAGCAGCGGAGGTCCTTCTCCGGGGTCAATTAGTCAAAAACCTCCCAAAATTATAAGAGGACAGTAAAACATAATATTATGCAAATCAAAACAACTGGCATTATTCTAATGTATTTGAAATGCACCGTGAGATTCCAGGCAGCGGCAAGTAGTGACATCTAACATCTTAAATGGAAGCTTTCTTTCCCACTCACTATGATTGGCTGGAACAATTTAACAAATGTCCCAATATCATGTTTTCTGTCTCTTTAAGTGTCATACAATAAACGAGATGGCACTATGTCTCCTGGTAAAAATGCTTTCAGATTCTGAAGACAGTTCAGATCATTGCCTTGAGGGAGAGAGCATGATGAGTATTATGCGTCTGAAAGAGATGGTTTGATAAACGTAGGTTGATTTTGCGTATTGTACGCTTGTAGCATGAAATAATTTACTATATTAAATGTAATTTGACTCTCAAAATCGTGAGGTACCTACAAATGAATATTATCATATTCAATTTAATATCATATCATAATATCAGTTTTTTTAAGTGACTTTCCACTTCTGGACCCCTATAGCCCCCTCTGCTGGCGAGTGACATCAAGAGTTGATAACATTTGAGCGAGAGGTCTGGGAAAACTGAACACCAAGAGGCTTATAAAAATCTGATATATCTTACAATGGAAATCCAAGATTAATTTATTATTAGTTTTTACAACGATGGCCTTTTTATTGCAATGTATCCATTTATGCGGCCCGTTTTGTTACAATGTGTTCAACTTCATAGATCACATAAGCGACATTTGTGAACAGGGATGCCTGCCGATGGATCACATATGCGATAGCGAACTTGGTAATGATAAGAATAATATTGATATCGCACATCCCGGAGAAAGAGTCTTAAGTCAAAAAAGTAAATTTTACAGGAGAGAGAGAGAAAACAAACGATGATTAATGAAAGAAGCAGTCCCGTCGAAAAGAGAAACAAGCGACATCTCGTGGAGATAGAGTGATCTAACTTAAACACGGTTTTAGTGGGGCTAGATAACGACAAACATTTTACTATCCAAAAGTAAAATTTTATAAAACAGAAAACTTTGACTTACGACTCTTTCCTATAGGTGTGCGAATATGTAATTCTAACAGGTACATTTTGTAACACAAAACACTATTTAAAAAGCTAAAATAAATCTGCAATTTTAAGCAAATAATTGAGTTAGTATCGGCAACAAAAAAGCGAAATATTCCTTACCAATTGAACAACTTCTGGTTCATTGCGGTTGTTCTGGTTCCCCGGTGGAACTGGCGTAATGGTAATTTCCATACAGTTCTGTGAAAGGAGACAGGTTATTTACAAATCAAAGGCAGTGAAAAACACAACAGGTTAGTATAAGCGCAGTGACATGTGGCCTGGGTTAGCCACAGTTAGAATTTGGGCAGCGCAGGATATTTCGCATTAAGGTGAAACAGAAGCGACAATTCTCATACAATCTGGTTTTCAGCCGCATTCGAAAACTGCAGATAATATTTTATTTATTTTAGTACAGAAAAATAATACTAATAATGTAATTAGCGCGAACGAAAATTTCACTGTCATATGATTTATAATAACCAAGTTATTACATTAACAAAAGTAATTATTTTTCATCAGATTTAGCCTACACAGGTAGCTAAAATCCGCGACATCGGCTGCAGGACGCGGGGCGCGAGCGCGAGGCGCGGGAATACCTATCAGTATGTTAGAAGGCGACAAACTTGTGCGAGCGGTCCCGATATGCCCGTCTCGTGCACGCTTTCAGCATATTCCTATGGTGTAGTAGTTGGATATTTGTCGAAAAAATGTCAAGTTGCTATTCTGATTTTCTATGAGTGTTTCTGGGCGCAGGGAATATTTGCGGTGGAGGCACGCAGTAAAAGAGGCGAAATTAACTACATTATGATAATAAGGGCCACTGTAATAATTTATAACTTTCGTAAATCTGTAACTATTACTAGAGACTTGCCTAGTTATTTTGTTGTTGCGACTTACTAAACAATAAAATGAATAGATCGAGCTGCGTGAGTTTATACATTCTGTCACATAACATGATCAGATGATCTGTCGGTCTTCATATCACCGTTCTCAAATAATGTATCCACTTGGTTGCGCCGTTTTTTCGAAAAATTACCTCAAGACATAGAGATATAGTTAGAGGTGCTGAGCTTTTCATAAATCCGATAGCGAGGAACTTGTTCAGGGGGACCATTTGAGCCTTCCTGCACTCTTCTCTAGATCCATCGCCTTGCTCCGCAGTGGGAGGGATGGATTCATACGTCCGTCACTCCTGGACCCACTGAACCCAGATTCCTAGCCACGCTTCATGCCTTTTTCCTTCCCAAAACATGATCTCCTTCTTTTCCTTTAAAATACAATCCACACATCATCCCTAAAGATGATATAGGCCCTGGAGGAAATTATTTTCCTATTGTAGCCATAGCTGAGAAAATAATGTTTTTTATTTATTTTTACAATAGTAAAAATAAATACCTAAATAACATTGTTTTATCATAACACAGTTTAGCGCTATTCGAAAACATTAGGCATGCCTTTTTATAAACAAATATTCAGGGAAGAAACGAATCCCAGAACGGGTGAAATACTTACATATTCTTTTTACAAACATTTGCTAGGTAGGTACTGTAATTATCATCTAATTTATTTATTTACTGTGTATCCATCACGCGGGAACCCCTGCTAAGTCATCAAACACAATCAAAATTAACCACTTGGGGTGACGTATGTTGGTTTTACAATAAATGGTTCCCGGGGCGGCGCGCGGCGGTACCATAACTGAGAAACCATTTCTCAGAAATACTCACCAATTTGTTTGTTTGATAAATGCGCCGCATACAAATATAGGAATAGATCCTAACCTTTTGACAAATATCACTCATTTATTACTTTTTGACTAACTTAGAAAAAAGCAGACACGTGCGGGTGCGAGGGTATCTACATAGAGCCTTGCGTCCTTGTTGAAAGAGCCCGTTAAACACGATAAAGCATTTAGTTTACTGAAAACTTGTCAGAAAAATGATGCCCGGTATTAGAAAAAAAACCAGCGTTTGCAATCATGTTTGAGCTTAGATGTAAGTGACTAGTTATAATTATAAATCTTAGTTGTAAGCCAGTAACAATAATTCAATTTCAAGAGGGTGAAACTTCCAGCCCTTATATCTTTAAAAGCACGCCCTTTAGGTAAAAACGGAAACCGTCACCCTGGAGGGGGATAGAGATCTACCACACCATATAACTCACTTGATCGTACCGGGACTCGTTTCTAAGTTTTTGCGAGCCGCACGTTTTTTTTAACTTTCTTTTATAATATATACATATATTATATTATCAATATTGATTATACATACTGACTCTTCGCGATCTCATTGAACACTATTATAGTAACTAAAATATTTAAAACTGATTAAAATTACTCCACTTATTTGGAGGCCCTTACGTGGGCAAGCACTTTAAATTATTAAATAAATATAATTTGTACTACAACGTTCTTCATTGAGCAAGTGATGCTACTGATACATCTCGAAGAATATACGTGAAGGTTGGTGCATTATTTTGAAGTATAAACAACTTCCACACAAGAAAAAAAATACTGTTTACGATTTTTCTATTGAAGCGATAGGTATCTACGTCGAAATTAATTTATTTTACACGCTGAAGAGGGTTATTAAAACTACAGGTGTCATTGAAGGAGTGCGAAATTTTCAACAACAGCACATAATATTTACGGAAACCTCCATGAAACTTGGAACTTTTCGTTGGAAAAATATAAATCACTAGAAAAAAATACAATACAGTTTTCTGGAACCATGTAATACGGACTTCTCCGTTGCCCGAACATCGTACACAGCGAAATAAATTTTGCAAGCGGTCTTTAAAAAAAGGTCCAGTTCACGCCAGCAACCGCAAGATACGCTCTTGTAACCAGGCCGGCCCTTTTTATAAATTATTCTATCTACCCGGGTGTTGATTTAATTTACTGGATCCATTAAACCTCTAGTCTTCCGTCTCTTTTGAACGCGTTGGTTCTACCGTTAAATTTATGAAATGCACCCTTTTTGCAAATATGTTTCGGTTGGGTATTTCTTTATGAATGCGCGCGGGATTGTAGGAAATGTATTTTACGTGTTGATTTTATAATAAAATTGTGCTTTTTTCAGCCGCATTCTAATATTATAAAATTAAAGGTATAAAAAACTATTTAAGCAGATTACCATATCTTATCTACGTTCGCAAACTAATAATTCATTCCAATATTAAAAGGCATAACGTGTTAAAAGCGTTTTATTCGACAATATTGAAAATAACGCCATCTATCGGTGTGAAGTTTCTAAATATATTTTGAGAATACCCTTAATTGCAAAAGCGGCGATTTTGTTTGCCGTCAATTCATCAATCATGTTTCACCATTTGCCGCTAGCTATGTAATATTATCGGCGAATAATCCGTGTCTACTAAACGGGAAACCGATGAATCTACATCACATTTGATGTTGATTTGAAATAATGTTTCTTTCTTTCGCAGGGTGTTTTTGAGCAAAGAAAGGAGTGAACCTGGGTCTTGAAGAGACTGAAAACCAGAGACCATTCCACAGCCGAGCTGTTGAACACAAGAATGAATATTAGAAGAGACCTGTTCTCTCAAATCTGTGGCCAATGTCAACCTTCCCACCTGACGTCTGTGCTCTAATGGTCTGTTTAGATGCAGCGACTTGCATGCGCAATTGTTTGTGCAAAAAACCGTGTCTGTGAGGCATCCTTACAATAGCGACTTGCAAGCGCAAAAAGTTTGTGCAAAAGTCGCAATCATTTGAAGTGTATGCAAGGCATTTGCAAATTATTAGCCGTCTTAACGAATCAGCTTACTTGTGCAAATTAGAGAACATTTAGTTTGCGCAAATTATACGTTTATGCAAGCCGTTTGCACGGTATACCATTTTGCTGTCTTAATGTACATGTTTACTTGTGCAAATTGGAGTTTGTGCAAGTAAAATTGAGCATGACGGACATTTAAAATTGCAATAAAGTTTCTCCGGCGATATGCATGAAACATTCTTGAGGACTGTAAAATTTACCCCTCTAAAATCTAAAGTCTTCACAATACTGACGACATCTTGAAATTTCTGGCGACCTCCCGATTTAAAGCAAAATGAGTAGATCATTACACTACAGAGGCCATCAAACAAATAAGCATCACAGGTATAGATAATAGAACAAAAGGAGATATGGCATGGAAACGGGCCGACTGTTGTCTAGCTGCGACAAAAGAGCATGGACTATCAAAGCGGCAGAGCTTTTATGAAGTTATGCATTTGGTGTGTCTGCAGAAACAAAGGTGCTGCGCCACTGCGATAAGCAATAGTACGGGTGAACAATGTTTGTTTCATGGTTTATGGCCCATCTCCGTTATTTCTATTACCTATGGTCATAGGACATAACTGTACAAATTAGTAAAAATGAATCAAATGATATAGGTATTGTCGGTGGTTTTACCTTCTGCGGGGTGTAAGTTGTGGAGGTGGGCAGAGCGTTGGGGGCCACCACCTTCTCGGGGGCGGTGAGGAGGCGTGCCAGGGTGGGGGAGAAAGTGGAGAAACGGCTGTTCTCCTGGCGAGACTGCGACTGTAAATGACACAGATAACATTTTTATACATATGATTGCTGCACAGGAGACCATGGCATCCCCAATTTGGTGAATGCTTTCATGAAATTTGGGCAGTTTTTCATACTACATATTTTCTAATATCATTTCTGAGTTGTAAAGCTTTGAAACATAAAATTTGGTAGTAAAAATATAAGACAATACATCTTATTTTTTCAATCCAAATTTAACCCGTTTAATCACAGGAGACCATATTTGTCCCAGCGCACATAGGTCTCATATAAAACTCTGTAACTCCCTTACTATCATAGTGAGAAATATGTTCAAATCGGTGTTAGAAAGGGAAAACACCACGCTTTATATTCCAATAAAAAAAATAACCACCAAAAAAGTAAAATGTATTCTTTTATGTATATGAACAATGTTTTGAATCGCAAATTGAAAGAAAAATTTTAAACTTTGGGAATTTTTTATAAATTATTTTTACATTGAGTGACAAAAAAGTGAGTTTACAAAATGTGTTTGTTACACATTTGTCTTATAAAATATGTATGTGACTCTGTATGTAGTTCTGAAAAAAATGACAAATTTTTGAAGGGCTAGGGGGAAACAAGGTAGAATTAGTCATTACATACTCAAAACACATCTAGATAAATAAAGTATGGTTCCAAGGCACTTCTGAAATAAGTTTTAACCCTCGGAATGCCAGCAAATCCTTAGCGGATACGCTAGTTACTCACCGCGCTTTTGAATCTTAAAAAATGTTTCAAGCATATTCTTTTAATTTTATTAGCTTGGTAAGGAAATAATGTATCTTAATTTTATTCTAGCTTGTTGTTATATCACTTGCAAATATTTATTTTTTATCTGTAAATATATGTTTTTATTTTTTTTCATTATCAGTAATTTTAGCTGGAAAAAGCGTAAGGTGAGCTGAGCCATTTTTAAAACTTTTTTATGTTGGAGGGCAAAATTTTTATATTTCTAAAATTACTCTAAATCACCTTTCAAAAACAGTTTTTAGTTTTCGGATATGTTCAGAAATATTCCATTTATTAGAATTTTATTGTAAAGCAGAAATATTTTGACCCTGTGAAATAATACGGTCGAGGTCTGAGGGGTTAAAATGTTTAAATGGAACCATGCAGGGTGGATTTCTGGCCTATTTTATAAAGCTGGGTATAGGTTAATAATTCACCTTAGTCAAAATGCCGTGCAGCAGAGAATTATTCTGCTGGTTCTGAGACATCTTGACGCCCTGCTGGTTGTTGACGGGGTGCAGGGTGACCTCGGGGTAGGGGGGCGGCGGGGGCAGGCCCGGGCCCCCCATCCCGCCCAGGCCACTGGGCCCCCCCATGCCTCCCCCGGCCTGCTGCTGCTGCTGGCTGGTCAGGTTGGCGAACTGCACCAGGACATCCTTGAAGCTCATGCCGTTGTGCATGGACGTGGGGACGTTCTGACCCAGCATGGAGGACTGTTGGGAGGCAAGCGCCTCGGACACTGACATGTGCGGGTTCTGAAATTGACAATGATTTTCTATAAAAATACATGTTTAATAATAAACCCTTAGCTCAACTCACTGGCGGAGGAAGGATGAAATTAGACAGAATTCTGTAGATACATCTTTATTTTGTTTGAGATAAACTGCAAAAATACCAAACGGATTTTGATGAAATTTAGCTTACTGTGTGTAATTTGATCCAACTTAAAAGATAGGATAGTTTTTATCTCGATTATTGACCTCAATATTTATTATTGCAAATTAAATCTTCATTAAATGTTTATTATAGGACCATGCTTTGCAATTATTATTAAGTTCCATAGCAACAGCAACGCGTGGTCGGGTCAGCTAGTATATACATAGAAATGTTTTAATACTATGTAATGCCATCACACCCGACCACTTGTGTTTTTCAAGTGCAAGAGATATTTCAGGTTCAGATGGATTCTGATGCGTTAAATGTGACTAGTTAAATGAGGTCTCAACTAAAGTACATGGACACCAAGCTACAGATGATTATATCAGCTACTCCTATAATCAGTTCTTATCAGAATTTGTGCGGCGTGCAGTCACTGTTGTTGAGTTCTGGGTTATTTTGCTCTGGCAAAACGGGCGACGAGCTACACAATGAAACTTGCAAAGCTTGCAGGAAATTGAAGAGGATGAAGAGACTCCAATTCACCAACGGTGCCGATGTCCCGCTCTGTTGGGAATAAGGTTCAGATACCTGGTAAAACATATTGTGGAACCAGAAAACAGCCACAAATCCAATGACAACCCCGATGAACCTCATAAAAGGGATCAGATTACTGTTAAAGTAATGAGGTAAAATAGGAGATAGCAAAATGGGCCTAAGTTCTCAAGGGAACAATACGTAAACCGTCTCCGTTTCAACACAAAAAAAGAGAGCCCTTTAATTATAGAAGAATGGTCACTGTCACCCATCAATATTACAAGTACATTCCAATGACGTTATATTATAAATAGACTCGCCATAGTCTCACATACTCACAATATAATGTGGAAAGCAAGCAACACTCTTTTGTTTTCAGCGGTTTTCAAATATAATTTCTAAATTCAAAACTTTATTCCCGTGTGATAAAGATAGACAATCAAAGAATTTACGTGTGTGAATGTCATAGATATACTATAGTAGGGCGGCTTATTAATTTCTTCGCCGAATACTGCTTTCACATCACGGGTGTGACTGAGATAACAAGATACTCTCACTCGGTTACACAATGGACAGGGAAGGGTAAAGAATACAATGACGTATTATTATAAAATTAACTGTCATAATTATAATAATTGATAATAATAAGTAATTTGCGTGTACTTGCTAATGAAGTGTTATTCCTTCGCCTTTACGACTATTTGCCGTGTAATTTAAGCATTTTCTCATCACACAGGAGGGCATTTTGGCGCTTTGCAATGAAATTTACTTACTGGTAAGACACGACCTCACTCGACGCGTAGCAGTTTAGTACTAAAGTACTAGGAATAGAGACAGCTACAATCGTATTGTGTTTGGCTTCCCACTTTGAGATTTCTACCCCGCGTCCAGTATTAATGTCTTTGGTACATTCTTTTCGAATGCTCCACGGTGACAAGCATACAAGCTCTGCCTGGGCAACAATTTTAAAAACAAATATGATTATTTATATTGCATGCGCGAAACATGTTTTAGCTTCAGGAGGCCTTGTAAATAATATTGTTTTTCTATATTATATTTTAAGCAGAGACTTATCATCAATATATATTACAAAAGAAAGTCCAAAAAAACGTGCGGATCGCAAAAAACTCAGAAATGAGTTCCGGTGCCATCAAGGGAGTTATATGGTGTGGTAGATCTCTATCCCCCCTCCAGGATGACGGTTCCCGTTTTTAGAAGATATAAGGGCTGGAAGTTTCGCCCTCTTGAAATTTCTAGAACAGTCTTCCGGAAAGTTCTAGAAGGTCCATAGAGCTCTAGAAAGTTCTGGAAAGAGTGGCGGAATATATCGTGGAATGTTCGGGAATAGGGAACATCATTGGAGAACATTCCAGAACACTCTCGAATGTTGTCCTGAGCGAAGCCGGCTAACCCAGCTAGTATTATGATAAAATAAATAAATATAGAATAAGGTCAGTTTCAAGGAGAGCTAACTTGAAATAATATTGAAATGTAACAATATTGCTCTTTTCCAGTAAGAACCGAGAGTAAATTTAGAACCTATTGTGCGCCTAAACTTAACATATTGCACAACTGTTTTGCACTAAAACACGTTGCCAAGAAATAGTACAAAATAATAGCCCATTGTATTCGAGCGAGTACATTTTCACACATACATACAATGCGAGGACCTTAAAACTTGCAGTTATTGATAGGCTCAGGGTATGGTGATAGTGAAACTTGTTATTAACCAGATAAGAATGTTGCGGTGTTTACTGCTGGAGAATGGAATGCAGGAATGAATGGTTGATCTTGGGAATGAGAAAAGACATCCTCAAATGTATCCTGAAGGTGTTAATACCATAAATTTGAAAATAAATAAGTACTGCTGGTTAACTGCACAAACACATGTCACGGTTTAATAGGACAGCTTAAAAACCATAACTATTAGAATTTCCAATACAACACGGTAGACGCAAACCAATTGTAGATCTCATGGGATAGTCGTATTAGAAGGCAGAGAGGGCTACGAATTTAACTTCATCAATTTAAGCAAGCCAAATATTAAATCTGCTTAATGAACTTGTTGAAAATGGGTTCACAGCATCATAAAACAGAATTATCAGGGCTGGCCCTGAGCCAAACGGCAACTGATGCTGTATTAGGCATTATCAGCGCCTTGTCTCCTCAGCGCCTTGGCTTTAGCGCCAATTTAGCATACAAAAAGATGAGTTTACAATTTTTTTTAACTTTGTTAGCTTGAGTTTTGAATTAGTAAGGAAGAAGGTAGTGGGAAGGGAAAGGAGATGGGAAAGAGGAAGGTGGGAAGTACCTGACTATTCAGATCTAGTCACCAATTATAGCTAGTCATTTCAAGCAACGTTTTAATTTCGAGTGGTGGTCTTATACCAGGGCGATACTGAGAGCAGTGGCGGCTCGTGACTTTAGGGTATCCTAGAGTGCTGATATTTAAAAAATGGCATCTTAGTAGAAAATCGTAGATGTTGTCGTAGGAGAATTTTTTTTTTTTTCTTCCAAAAATTTTTTCTTCCAAGTGATTTTCAAAAAAAAAAAATTTTTTTCGGCTTCAACAACATTAATAATGCTGTGCCTCTAGGACATCCTAAAGTCACGAGCCGCCACTGACTGAGAGTATCTTCCACTATTTTTTTTTTTTTTTATATGAATACTGCACAAGAATCCCAACTGCTCCCGTCTGAAGCCAGTGAGACTGTGGCATCCTCAATTGGGGTATGTGAGGCTGAAGGTAGTGGGGAGGGGAAGGAGATAGGGAAGCGGAAGGTGGGGAAGCACCTGGCTATTCAGATCTGGTCACCAAACACAGCTAATGCCATTTCAAGCAACGTTTCAATTCTGAATGGTGGTCTTACACCAGGGCGATACTGAGAGTATCTTCCACTCTGGCACGTGCCACAAATATACTATGTATTATTTTAAGTAATTAATTAAATACAATTTATTTGCGCACGCCGTGATTCGATCCCGTGACCTCCGGATTACGAGTCAAGAGCCTTACCGCTGGACTACGCCGGCCTTCAATAGATGGTAGTAACTATAATAATAATATCTTTAAGAAAACATAACAGTTTGATCATACCCCTTCCATTCTACCGAGCAATAGTCCCAGGTCCATACTGTGGTCCTGAGGATGTGGTGCTATGGGCCTCGGTCCCACAGCAATCTGCGGGGTCTGCGGGTTCAGCAGGCTCTTCATCCTTCTCCCTCTCCGGGGCACGACCTCCGGGTGCCTCTGTCGGTAGTCCGCTATAATGGACTGCACATCCTTGATGGGCCCCTGTCTCCCCATCGGCATGCCATAACTATCTAACAATCCATTCCTTTCAGCCATTTGATGATAGCTCGGAATGCCAGGTCTTGGACCGGGCATCATCACAATTGGCTTTGGCACTATTTTCTTATTCCCGTAATAATTGATATTCTTATCCATGCCAAAGTTGGGCATCGACGTCGGGCAGTAAGGAAGTGAGGATGCTGGTAGCATCATCGGAGAACTAACCCCCGCTTCATTATTTACGCTTATATTAGGGAAATTCTTACTCATGGAAAGATTGGCTACTTCGTCATATTTATCTTTGACCAAGTTTTTATTCCCCGTTAAGAATTTCTTTTGCATGTTATTTTTGTTGATTTCGGCGATGTCGTGGTTTACTTTATCTAACAGCATTATCTTCTTTCTCCGTATTAACCGTAAAAGTATTTCTTCTTTAACTTTCCTTAAATGCAATATGTTATTCCATTCGATTTCTTTGGTTGAGGCTAATTCCTTGAGGGTTTCAATCTCCGAAATGAGGTTTTCGGTGTGGCGGTCAATTTCCTCCACACTGTTGTTGGAAGTGTTTGACATGTAGTCAAACAACATTGTGTTATGTTTGTCAAATGTGTCCTGCAATTCTTGACAAAGTTTTTTCGATGGACACTGTTCACTTTTTATTGGTTCGGTCTCTGTGTTTCTTCTTTTACAGAATCCATTATCCTGCTGTTAAATAAACACAAATTATTAATAATGATGATAATATAATCTATTAAAGGGCGCGAATGAACCTTGCCTCTCATAATTACTTTTAAAGAAATTCATTAGGTTCGTTTATACTCGCCAAGAGGTTAAAGAAACAAAGCTCTCAAAGGATGAGCAAAATTAATGTGTAATTTCCAATGACCTTACAATATATAATATAAAAGTGCTGTACAAATCTCAAGGTGGCAAGCCGAAAGCAAATCAACTGTAGTGTTTTCGATTTCGTAGTTTTAGTACTAAACTGCCATGAGTCGCATAAGGTTGTGTGTTACCTCTAAGTAAATTGCCTTAAAATGCCCCCATGTGTAATGAAAAAGTGTTTTAATTATTCAGCAAACACTAGTAAAGGCCAAGGAATAACATTTCTTTTGTAAATACCTACACACAAATTACTTATTATTATCGATTATTATAAATAATACATTTTTATAAATAATATATTTCTCAACTCAATTTGTAATATCAGTTATCCTTTTTCTTTCTTATCTTTCTCCTTTCTTTTTTTATTTCCTCCTCTTCATTCTGTTACATTCCTTCTATTATATGTTTTACACATATCGTCACAAGAAAGCAATACTGCTGTAACCACCACTACCTACGAAAATACTTTATAAATACCATTTTGCATGGGGTTTTTTTCTGCGTCGATCTATCTGGGTCCTGTTAC
The DNA here is from genome assembly GCA_917563855.2 of Limnephilus lunatus. Lineage (NCBI taxonomy): Eukaryota > Metazoa > Arthropoda > Insecta > Trichoptera > Limnephilidae > Limnephilus > Limnephilus lunatus. Next base: position 7,861,778 of record OU830599.1, read on the forward strand.
TCTACGACGATAAATAAGACCTGTATGATGTTGGAAAAATTATCCATTTTAATAACAATAAATTTTAACTGATGTACACACCTCAAAAGTCTTAAAAGTATTTTCGTAGGTAGTGGTGGTTACAGCAGTATTGCTTTCTTGCGATGATATATACATATTATATGATACATACGATTTTTTTTTTGTTTTCTGTTAATTAGGTATCTATTCTTTGTTTTATATATAAAAAAAATATATATGTTATTTTACCATTAGTAATTTTTTTATCTATATGTATTAGTTTTCTCCGCCTTTTTGTTACGAGCCTTGCTCTTAAAAAAGGTGTAAACTTAATAAATAATGTATATTTGGAAATAAAAAGGTCTTTTGAATCGTTCCAAGAGATTATTATTACTCAAGTGGGTCTTTGGTCATTGCATTTCAAAGGGTGTCCTTCATATTATGTACATGGAATTTGTGTGCACAGACAATTAATTTTTATAAATTAATTACAGGTATTTAATTAACTTTTTTCTCTATATATATATATTTTATTTATTTTTTGGTTGGGTTTTTATTTTATTTTAACAGAATGCATAAATATGGTGGTTGGTCCCGGAGTTCCTGCGATCCCGACTTACAACATCAAGTGAAATCCGAATGCTGCTTATAAATGCAAGCAATTCTGGATTTTCAACTACATAATTTAATATTTTATGTAGAAGTGCCAATCAATGAAAGTCTTTCAGTCTTTCATTTTAAGATATAAATTATGTCTCGACGAACTTACCGACATGAATACGATAAATGGAGGGAAAAAGTCGGAGAGAGGATATTTTATTTGATGATCTGATTCGAATATTCAAGAATAAGAAAGAAGAAATAAGTTGTGACAGGAAACCCCAAGAAGAGCCACGAAGCAAGAATAGGCAAGGGAAAGTATGAAGAACCAAGAAAAAATAAGAAGAGAAAGGCCACGATAAGAAAAAAAGGTCGAGAGGATCCAAGAAGTTTGCAAGAGGATGCAAGCTGAGATTAGAAGAGCCAAGAAGAGGCAGAAAAAAACAATATAAAGACAGAAGAACCAAGAAGAGTAAAAAAAAAAAAAAAATTGCTAGTGGAAGCAGGATAAAGCAAGAAGTGGAAAGAAAATAAAAAAAGTCGGGAAAGAACCAATAAGAGCCACGACAAAAAAATAATAATAATAATAAGCAAGAAGAGACCGGTAGAGGCGCAAAATTGAACAAGGGAGTGGTTGGAAGCAGAATGGGAAGCATAAAGAGGTGGGAAGCGAGTAAACAACGTTCAATCATCTCCTTGATTCTTTCATCTACGTACTTGTCGATTAAACTCCGCAAGAAGACGCAAAAAAAAACAGACAAGGTGAACCAAGATGGGAGAATAAAATGCAATAAGAGTTGAATCGAGCCAAGGAGAGACAGGAGGAGACAAGAATAGACAAGAAAAGTCGGTTAGAATATTCATGAAGAGCAAAGAGGAGACAAGAAGGGGCGGGAAGAGGCAAAAAGAAGTAATAGGAGCCAAGAACAGATGATGGGGTCCAAGAGGATCCAAGAAGAGGCAAGAAGAGGCAAGAAGAGACAAGAAGAGCCAAGAAGAGAAAAGAAGGGGTAAGTGGAGAAGAGAAGAAGCAAGAAGAACCAAGAAGAGATGATTCAAGAAGAGGTAAGAAGAGACAAGCCAAGCCAAAAAAGGGCTAGAACATCCAAGAAGAAGTAAGAAGAGCCAAGGAAATCCACGAAGAGCTAAAAAGAGCCGAGAAGAGACAGAAGATTCAAGAAGCAACAATAAGAGACAAGACGAACCAAGCAGAGGCGAAAAAAACCAAGAAGATCCGTGAAGATACAAGAAGAGTCAAAACGAGACGATAAGATCCCAGAAAAGACGAGAAGATTTAAGAAGAGGCAAGAAGAGCCAGGAAGAGTCGAGAAGATCCAAGAAGAGGCGAAAGGAGCCATGAAGTGACAATAAGAACCCAGAAGAGAAGAAGGCCAAGAAGAGACAACAAAAACCCTGCTATGGCAAGCGTATGGCGAAAAACATAAATAACGGGAAGCCGGAAACGAGAAGCTAGAAGCAGCAGGAGGCAGCAACCAAAAAATATATATACGCGGGAAGCGGGAAGTGGGAAGATGAAAACGGAAAGCAATAAGCTGGAAGCGAGAAGAAACCGGAAGCAAAATAAGCGAAAGGCGAGAAACGATATTTATATATATATATATAAATATCGTTTCTTTCATAGCTCAATCATTTCCTTTATTCCTGCCCATCCTATATTCCAATATTGGCTCCAGGTTGCCATGTATATCGGTCGATTAAACTCCAACCTCCTTCCAATCCTCAGAGCACGTGTTCCAGTCCTAACAAACAGTGCCCCCTGGTGTACCGGTCTCACCGGGACAGGAGCGCCCCTGGCTGGGGTGGTACAATCGTATCGTATTATAGAATGTATATAACCATGTAATATTTGAAAATAAATAAATACAAAAAACAAAAAATACAACTGTTTTCCACCCCAAGATTTTATGTGCCATAGAGAAAATGCAATGCCAACTAGAGTAGGGGGCATCCATTAATTACGTGAGCACAAACGGGTGGGGGGGGGGGGGTCCAGCAAAATCTCACGTTTCTTGAAAAAATATACGAATTGGCCCAAATTTATCTCACCGAGGGGGAGGGGGGGGTCTAGATTGGAAGAAAAATTGCTCACGTAATTAATTAATGCCTCCGTACAGGGTTTGAGTGCGCAACTGCCAAATTTCAAAGTCATAGCTGTCGCTGAGTAATGTTTACTGTTTAAAATCGTCTAATCGATCTGTATATTTATATGCTTGCGGTAAAACAATATACAAATTAGCAGTAACGAGTATCAATAACAATTGCCGCCATTTGCAAACTATCCCTGCTTATCCTGTTGTTAATTTCACCCATACACACATTTTATTATCTTTGTCATTCATGAACAACGTTTGGATTAAGAATTTACCGGAAATATAAGACTGTTTCTTACTTACATTTTATATTGAGTTTGTGAGACAACAGCAAGTCTAGATGTTTTGTAATGTCATTGGTATTTTCAGATTTATTTTAAAATAAGAATTGATCTTACGGTACATGAAAGCATTAAATTATTCTTTGAAGTGGAAATTGGAAAAGGCATAAAAATAATAGTGAAAGGGTAAAAAAAAAAAATAGGCAATCTAGTAAGTACCTTCTTTTCAGGATCCTCTGCGATTTGCAGTGGTACATCATCCACATCTATGTCCGAATCTCCCGAAGTACAAGCCTCCTGTTTGTTTAGGTTAAGTACTTGGGGCGGTGGGTGAGTGGCTAGATCTTGGGGCTGGTCTACATTCTCTTCTTTTGCTTTCAACAATGGTAACATCGGCGCGTCTTCTGGAGGCTTGTCAACACTTTTTTCTAATTTGTCATATTCTATTATATCTTGCGGTTTCTTTGTTTTTTTTTCCTTTTCAAATATTTCAACAATTTTATCTCTTCTCTCCGTATTTTTCTTTATTTTTTCTATCGTCATCTCTTTCTCGTTTTCCAAACACTCATTTGTTTTTTTATTTAAACTCAGATCAGTTGTATCTTTGACACTTTCATTTGTTTTAACTGATTCTATTATTATAGTGGGTTTTTCAACAATAGGTTTAGAAAAAATTGTAATAATTTCTTTAGGTATTTCTTCTTCAATATCCCTTTGTTTTGACGGAGAATTTGGACAAACTTTAGCCTCTACTTTCTCAGGTTCTTTAACAATAGGGTTCGGCTCTGAAAATATAACACCATTATAGTTTATTAAAGTAATACACGCACGTATGACACAAGTAAAACAGAAACTTTAATAATTATTGTGAGTTCTCATAGTCACCAAGGGAGAGTATAAATTCCGAAATATCACATTACTGATGATTTTTTATTAAATTACACATTGTTCAGAATGTCATCTGACATAGACAACACAAAGATTTAAATAAATTGTGTGATAAGATTTAAATTGAATATTATTATTGTTGTAGTTCACTGATATCCAAAATTCAATCATTCAGTTGGAATTGGAACATCAAAGACAATGTGAGTTAAAGAATAGGTCCGAATAATATAATAAGTGAATAATAAATAAACATACTAGGTTGTTCAGTGACAGGAAGATCTTCAGGCAGTTTGTGTAATTCTGATTTAGGAGATTCAGTTTGACCCCTGTCATCCGGACTCGGTAGACTTAATTGTACAATCTGTGTGCCGTTTGTTTCTACTTCGTCGTATTTCTCTTCCTCTTCTAGTTCCATCTTCTCCTCATCGTCTAAGGCTAAAGGGTCAGTCTCTGGAGTTTCAGTGGCTCCGTTACTATCCTTATCACTATCAAACTTGGCCAAGCACATTTCAATATCCTTGTCCTTGTGACCCAAGCTCATCTCCACGTCAGTCATGGTGAAAATGTAAGTTAATAACGGTCTTTGGGTGTTTATTCAAACAAACACAGCAGGGGGGATGATAGACCTAACCCTGAAACGCAATATTCAACCTATAGCGTTCACCTTACGACAAAACTCAGCTCGGTCTGCAGCCTGATGTTGGTATAACCAATTTGCATCGAGAATCTATATTTTCAATGCGAAAACTATTGTTTTGTATCGATTAACGCCCCAGTTGCATCTTTCCGCAAGCTGTGTTTGACACACGACATTTTTATGCATTTCTTAACTTTCGCCTTATTGAAAAGTTCATTGTAATGAAGCGGTTGTATTATCAACAAAACAACTAAGACACGGTTATGAATAACTTGTCGAACAAATAAGAAACACTGGCTATAGGTTTGGCTTGATGCAAAAGTAAATTGTACAAGCGGGCATCTCACACGAAGTTGTATATTAGTTCTGAGAATTGTTGATTTTTAGTTTTTTGATTCACTGTATCTCCACTTTTCTAATGTATACTGTAATAATTTATCTAAAAGTATACATTTTGGATGAATCATTTTTGCGTACACACTCGCCTTTCATTTAATTCTCACGAATTGTCATTTTTAGGTCATGCAACTGCTTAGATTTTGTTGCGCGTGCGTTTGTTTAGTATCGGTAACAGTGTTGCTAGTAATGCTAGTTGCTAGTAGTGATGCCATGTCTCAAAAATAAAAATGGAAACATGTTTTTAGGAGTAAAAAAAACATGTTTTACCATGTTTTGAAGAATAAAAAACCATGTAAAAATTCATGTTTTTCGTAAGCTTTTTATTGAGAAATTAAATAAGAAAACAACGTTATCTAAGTAAATTATTATAGATAATTTCGAAAGCTTATCAAAACTTTTTTGTTTTTATTTGTGTGATGTTTATTTTGTTGTGCAAAAACATTATTTTTACTGTTATTCGAAGAAAAAATATAGAAACGATAGTTTTTTTAAAGCATTATAGATAATAATCTACTTTGTTTTCTTATTTAATTTCTCAATAAAAAGGTTACTAAAAACACAATTTTTTATCCTTCAAAACATGGTAAAATATGGTTTTTTACTTCATAAACATATTTTTACCATTATCAAGTTTGGTTTTTAGAACTCCAAAATATGTACGTAAAAAAATATATATACATATATATATATATTTTTTTTTTAAATCTATAAGAGGGATCTAATCTATACAATGGTTGGTCAAGGTTCGTAGAAAATGCTTTAACATAAAAAAACTCGTTGGGCATTTCGAATGCGTGACGTAGCTTGAACTAAAACACTGCCACTTGTATTGCAGTTAATTCAAATATCCCAGTGGAACATGGACTTCAAGTTAAGTCACGAAATTTTAGCCAATCACCGCTCTACCCCCTCGATGAGCTAAACTTGTTAAAAGTATTCTCTATCAACCTTTTATTTGGTGTAGTTACCTAATTAAAGCTTCATGATATAAATTTAAAATATTAATTGTTTTTGTGTTTAATTCGTAGAACTCCATTTTAATTTTTAGAAATTTAATTAAATTTAAATTTGATATGTTGATATCGAGTTCTGCAAGTATTTAAGAAAGTATTTTAGTTACAGCTGTTTCGACTTGTAAGGTCATTTTCCTGTCAGACTTGTAAGGTCAGTTTGAAAATGACCTTACAAGTCGAAACAGCTGTAACTAAAATACTTTCTTAAATACTTGCAGAACTCGATATCAACATATCAAATTTAAATTTAATTAAATTTCTAAAAATTATTCATGATATAATAAGACATTGTGAACCCGTACTGAAGTTCAAAAACTACATTCCTCAAAAGTACATATTTTTGGTAAATGGTAAAAAAGCCGTTTCTCGTTCGACATAGTTTAAAAAAAAAATCTCAGAAAACCTTGCCAACATAATAAAAACATGCATCTGGCAACACTGGTTACTAGGTTCTAGTCATGGAACTATAATGAGTATAGAATATAATATATTAGGTATATACTATACTCATTGGAACCCAGGAACCATTTTAATTAGATAACCAACACCCCAGCCGTAGGTCGCCCCAAGTGGTTCGCTAAGTTTGGTGAATTAGCAGGGGTGCCTGGGTTCATGGGATGAGGCTTGTCTAGGTCCTGACGGCGGATTATTTTACCCACCTTCTGCGTCGTGGGTTGGATCGGTTGAGGGATTGGTTGAGGGAGGCTTTTTGACCTCTGCAGTTGGACTCTCTCGATCCATCGCCTTGCACTGCATTGGGAGGGATGGATTCCTTCATACGTCACTTCTGAACATCCTCATTGACCCCCGGATATCTACCTTTATCCTTCCCAAAACTTCCTCTCCTTCCTTTCCCTAAAAAGACCCTCCGCACAGCATTCCCAAAGACGATTTTTTTCCTAAAGTTCTGTGTGAAGATAATGTAAAAAAAAAAAATCCTGCCGCCTGCTAATGAAGCCATTCGAGTTCATTATTATCTATCATCAATAAAAGTCCAAAAAAGATACCCCTGGAATCCATCATGTGGAGTAAACACAGCCCTACATACAGTGATGAAAGTTCTGAAAATGCTAGTGGCGCAAGAAGAGGTCTTATGGCAAGAGACTTTCCATATTTTGAGAAGGGCCGAAATACCACGCGCCAATATCATAAAATGCGAGTTTGCAGCCCTAAATGAATCGGGCACCAATGAGGAAATCTTGGTTCTGCCAGTCGACAAAGGAAATGCCACTGTCGTGATTAATATGGAAGATAAAATTCAAAATAAATACCTCTCGAGATTAATGCTAGAATATTATTATCAATCATAGAATTGTATAAGAGAAACGCCTTATATCAAATTTATAAAGAATATTTTATTAAAAAAATTCACCCCTCAGATAGCATAAGCAATAGATTTAAAACTAATGGCTTAATAGCCATCCCTGTGCTTAGAACAACCACGGCTCAGCATCACTATTTGTATTTAGGTGTAAGATGGTACAATATATTATTGTCCAAAAACAAAATTAATATAACGGGAACATTGAAATGAGATCCTTGAGGCGTATGTGTGGTAAAACAATGCATGATCGTGTGAGAAATGTGGATATCCGCAAAGAATGTAAGGCTGATGTATGCATAATGAGTAAGATTAAGAAAGGGACCCTCAGATGGTTTGGGCATGTAGAGCGAATGAACGAAGAAAGCAGTGTAAGAAGAATATACGACGCAAATGTGAATGGTAGAAGAAGTCGTGGACGTCCGAGGAAGACATGGCACGATCAAGTAAATCAGATACTTGAGTCGGGCCATGTCAAAAGTCAGAATAATAGAAGAGAATGTATGAGACGATGTATGAATGTGAGTGAGGCAAAGAGTGCGTGCCAAGACCGAGTTGTTTGGCGGTCCGTCCTCTCTGCCTACCCCTGGGGAGAAACGGCGTGATGCTTAGTTAGTTAGTTAGTTTTGAAATATGAACAATTGAAAAAGCAAATTAAGTCCCTGAAATTGGATAATGATATATTGTACCCATAATTTAATTTACCCTTACTTAAACTGTAATATTTAATTTTAAAAGTATATGTATATATTATATACACTTATTGTCCTTCTAAAACTATTTTTTCAAAATTATGTACCTTTGTCTAGTAATATTTGTATTTATTTCATAAGTTTCTTTGATCATTGTTTAAACATCTCATTAAAACACTATTAATTTTTTTTTGCATGTTAATACTCCTCCCATAAACACGAGCTCTTGAGCTCAATTTATGGAGAAGTAGTAATATAAAATGAATTATTGTATAACCTTGCACATGTAATCATTTGTATTGAAAAAACAAAAATTCTTGAAATAAATAAATATTATAAAGCCGAGTACAGATTGTTGTAACGTAACATGCAATGTAACACGCAATGAAAGAATTTGCCGTCCACATTGTCAATGAGGTGTCACAATGTATCATGCAATGTAACAGAATTCCCATAGTGTGGACGCCTTGCGCGCACGAACCGTGCACACTACACGCACGAACAGAGCATTTCAACTCGTGCGAGCTGCAATCCACAAAGTATCGGTTTTTTTGCCGAACACAAAGGAAAGCGCAGTGTGCACGGAGCGTCAGTGTGGACGGGTTGTTCCTGACTATACTGCAGAACGCGCGCAAACAATGGAGGAACAAGGCCTGAAGTGTTCTCGGCAGACTGAGCTATGTTCACTGCGCGCATGCCGGAAACAGATGCGAGTAGGTACATGCTCGATTCGTGCGCGCGCTGCGTCCACACTTATGAAATGTTCCTTTTATGTTACATTGCATGTTATGTTACAGCAATCTGTACCCAGCTTAAGACTTAGGAAGGAAATATTCTTGTCTGTTTTGACATAGTGTCTCTTTTCACAAATGTGCCTCAGGAAGTGCTCATCGGTGCGATATATGAGGAAGACTTTTGAAATCTTTTGTAATGTTGATGGGCAGTCTGTTATCACCAGTACTGTCAACTTTTTCATGAAAAAGTTTGAAGAAGTGGTATTCGATACAGCTTCGGCTGTTCCTAAAGTATGGTGGCGTTACTTCGATGATGTCTCGCCATTTGGCCTCATGGAACAGAGAAGCTGAACAAATTCCTTGTTCATCTTAATTTACTCCACAGCAAAATTAAGATCACAATGGAACTGGAAAACTAAGATAAAATCCTGCCATTCTGGATGTGGAGGTGATGAGAAAAGAAGAGGATAACCAGAGTTCACCGTGTATAGAAAACCAATGTATACGAATCTAATATCATTAGATTCTAATCTAATATCATTAATAATGATGAATCGCATCACCACCTAATGCAGAAGAGAGGACTTATCCATACGTTGGTGACCCGAGCAACAAGGAAATGTGAAAAACCAAAAATCGGGTCGGAACTTGTAAAGCTAACCGATACATTAGAATGAAACGGTTACCCTGCAAGACGTAAAAGGCATAGTCTTCCGTAAACGAAGACAGAATTGAACAAGTGTAAAAAGGCTGCTCTGTCCTGCCTTACAACATGACGAACAAAATTGCCAGGATACTGAGAAAAGAAAGATTAGCGTAGGGAGTGTGGCGAACCCATTACTCAGGGAGTGGAAACACAAACCTGCAATAGCCATCCCAAGCCAAGGTGTGAGCTACCGCGCTCAGGCTGAATGTCCTGGGGAACAGTGTCACAAACAGTCGAGAAACAAGGTCACATCTTGGAGTATTTAGACCTTACTCCAGCACTCTGGGCTCTGCTGGAGTGGACCTTCTATTTCCCTGGTCGGAGGAGTGAAATGGAGAGATGATGTCATCTTCCCTTGTGGGGCCTTCAGGGAACCATGTAGGAGTGAAGAGGAGAAATGAGGCCATCTCTGTGATCTCTTCCCTTGTGGGGCCTTTAGGGAACTAAGGAGGAGTGAAGAGAAGAGATGAAGTCCTCTTCCCTCCTGGGGCTCTCGGGGAACCAAGGTGGAGTGGACTCTTCCCTTGTAGGGCCTTTAGGGAACCAAGGGGAGGTGGATTCTCCGCCCTGGAGCCTTCAGGGAACTAAGGAGTGTAGAGGAGAGATGAAGCCCTCTTCCCTCGTGGGGCCTTCAGGGAACCAAGGAGGAGTGAAGAGGAGAAATAAGACTTGGGAAGACACATTGTTGAACCAGAAGACATAGCTTCATTTCCAATGACAATCCTGGTGAACTTTATAAAAGGGACTGGGTTACTGTCAAAGGAATGAGGTAAAATAGGAGATAGCACAGTGCTATGGCCTATGTGCTCACGGGAACTATATACTCATATATGTAAATCGTCTCCACTCTTAAAAAAAAAAAAGAGAAAAGAAAGCATCAAGACTATCTTTGGAACTCTGTATGACAAAAACACAACCCAAAACCAAGTTTCCTCTTGAGACAAGTAGAGTTTATAAACTCAGGTGTTCCGATTGCGACAAGGTTTATGTAGGCCAGACAGAACGAACTATCTCCAAAAGAATATCAAAACACTTTTGAGCTTGTAAACTTGGACATCCTGACAAATCAGCAGTGGAGAGCATTTAATTGAAACCAGCCATTACTTTGGATTTGTCCCTGAAGTTCTGGGAAGACCCAAAACGCTTAGAGCATGCTTATTTACAGAGGAAATTGAAATTCACAAAAATCCAAATAAATTAATAAAGACAACGGGGCTGAGATCTATAGTTCTTGGTATCCGGTATTTACGGTAGTATGGATCACGTATCGGCAAATCTAAATTATAATCCTTAATATTAAACTGTACAGATTTGCTAAATTATTTGGAGCCTCCATAGTTGTTACCGATAGCTATTACTTCTTCTATATCTCGGCATCATCAGGTCGCTTTGATGCCGTTATGGTGCTGTGCCAAATGTGATGTTTGATAAGTTACACGTTTATAAGATCACCAAGCTTTCATTCCCGCTTGCATGTTATCTCTTTCACAAATACATTACGCTTTATGTAGAGTTACATAATGTACAAAATTATTATTTGCAGAATAAAAAAATATGATAGGTTATTTGGGAACCAGAGTCAAGTAAGCCTCTCAGAAGTTGGGCACATTGGAGGTTATCCACCACTTACCCGCCCTGGTATAAGTAACAGATGGTTACTTCTTCAAGGCTCTTGCAAGATTCAAATTTTTTTGTTAAATCAAGGTACGTTTATTTATTTTGAACGAATCTAGACCTCCAGTGTCCCTGCATACGTTGTTAGAAAACAGTATGCAAATGAAGTTGAGCACACTTTTCAGGGCCTGCAGATACTTTAATAGCACACAAATGCTCACCATGTACAAAACGCAAGTGCGCTCCACTGTTGAATTTGGCAGCCACCTCTAGCTGGAGCCCCAAGGTACTTGAAGAAAACCCTTGACTCTGTGCTGAAAAGGGCAGTGTGTTTTTATAGATTTCCCTATCTTTACAAACAGTCTGCAATTTTTAGAGCACAGGCGTCAGGTGGTAACTTCCTAGTTCTACTGGTATTTCAATGGAAAATGCTTTGAGAAACTAGTGACATTGATCCCTTTGGCACCAGCATAGTGCATAAATGCGGGCCCAACATATTTGTCACATGAGAACAGGTCATTTCTACTCGTTCTCGAGTTCAACAGCATGGCTGTGAAACGATTTGCCGGCCTCTGTGTTTCCACCTTCCTACAATATGGGTCTCTTCAAAACCCATGTTCACTCCTTCCTCTCCTCAAAACGACCCTCCACACAGCATCTTCAAAGATGACACATGCCCTGAGGGAAAATATTTTCCTCAGGGCCTCCAGTGTGCAGCTAATGCAAAAAAAAACTCAACTATGCACTCAAATAGAAGAATTGTAAGCTAATAATAGAATCCTAATGAATGATATTCAAGTGTTGTTTAATTTTACATAACTGATAGCGGTTACCATACCGTCGCCTCAGTTCGTATTTCTCCAACAGACCATTTGAGTTTTTGTTCAATCTTCACTTTAAAATTAAAAATAAAGTATAAAAAAGAATAGTTAATCACTGAACTAAGAATTATTTAAACTAATTGAACCTTTACCTATACGGAAATAACTTTGTCATAAACACCTATCATTGGTTATCCAATTAATGGTTTCCGGGGCGACTGTACCCACATCCACCTTCCAAATTGAATGTATTAGGAAGGAAAGGTTTATAAATAATGATAAAACAAATTAATTAAAATAATAATTTATTAAATTATAATACAACATAAACGTCAACATTCAATATATGTAAACAAAATAGTATAAAGGAAAGAAATCTATTAAATAACTGTATAAAACTAAGTTGACTTCATTAAATAAATTATATAAATATATACTTTAATACTTTATAGTAGTAGTTAAGGCAGCGCTTAAAATTATTTACATTATGGCATTTCATGGTTTCTTCTTCCGCGTTTTCAAGGGGTGGCCACCTGAAAAACAAAAAAGGATATATATTGATAGTAAATTCAAGTACAGTTTTTTTTTATAAAATCAATTCTCAATTAATACAATCTGAACTCTAAAGCAAAACATATTTGTGCTGAAATGAATGAAATACTGCTTTGGGTCCAGCCACATGATCTTGGTCAGATATTTATTTTAGGTAATGGATGGTCTCTATCTCAACGAATCCAATCTGAACTATAAAGCAGAACACGTATGTGCTTAAATGAATGAAATACTGCTTTGGGTCCAGCCATGTGATCTTGGTCGTGTAATTTTTAGTCGAATTTGTTGAATGAGGTTTTCTCCCAATGTTTTTATTTTATTTTGATGAAATGTGTCATGTATACATATTTAAAGAGTAAAAATAACAACAATAAAATTAGTTTTTCTATAAATATCGTGTCTCGCAAAGCCACACGCAGTACAGTTCATAATTCTAATGACAGTACTGCAGCAATGACGCTCATAAACAGTACGCTCCAAACATAAATGCTGACCAGAACTTGATACTATCCATTCTTGCAAAGGTACACTCAACTTATTGACAACAATGATCGTAAGCGAAAGATGGGTAAAACATATGTGGGACAGAGAAAGGCGTGGGCGGGGAGGCATGACGCTTTTCGGACCTTAAACTCACCTATTGCAACGATATCTGTATCAATGTCAGATCGGTATTAAAGTTTGGCATGTACTACATACATATACCTTTTCCACCAGCTTCAAATATCAACGTGCTTATTATATCTTCGTTAGGTACCATACAGCAAATAATGTGAAATAGCATGATTGTGATAATTTTTACTTTCGAAAACAAGATGCTATTGTTTTTTTAAAAAAGAGAAAATATTATGCCAAAAAGAGAGTAATGATAATGTCACATATTATAAGCCATACTTTCATAATAAATGTGGGATTGGCCTATTTCCTATTGGAATTGTATGGCGAGAAGTTTGGTGAAATAGGTCAAGCCAACAAGTGTTAGTTTATTTAAAAAAGTATAATAAATTACCACAAGTAAATGTCCACTCTTGTTTTTGTGGATAGCCGCCTCAGTGCCCGTTGTGATCTCAATAAGTCCTCCTTGTTTTCCACCGGATAGATTGTGAACAATCCTAAAAAAAAAAAACAAGTCAATTGAACAAACCATAAACAATATTATTCACCATTTTCCACAGGATAGATTATGAATGATCCTAAAAAAACACAAGTCAATTGAACAAATCATAAACAATATTATTCACTGTTTTCCACAGGATAGATTATGAATGATCCTAAAAAAAACACAAGTCAATTGAACAAACCATAAACAATATTATTCACCATTTTCCACAGGATAGATTATGAATGATCCTAAAAAAACATAAGTCAATTGAACAAACCATAAACAATATTATTCACTGTTTTCCACAGGATAGATTATGAATGATCCTAAAAAAACACAAGTCAATTGAACATACCATATAGAAAATTATTCCTACGCTTAAAGCTTTTATTCCTACGCTTAAAAATTTTCTTTCACAGATTTTTTTTCTATCTGCGACTTCAAAGATCAACACAAATATTTTCAGCTTGTAACGTCATTCGCATAATGAGGTATGGAACTTTGATCCAGTTAATTGTTGAAAAATAAAGTAAACCATTATTATTGAAGAAGATATTACTAATAATTTAAACAATAATGATAATGGTAAATAAGATTTTATAAATATTTATATTGAGGGATCAGTAGGATTTATCGGACCAGTTAGGATTTCATCAGAGCCGAACCCTCTGATATGAAAATATCTGGAGTCGGTGAAATATTTTCCCATTATGTTTCTGGTAGATTGACGTATTGTTCTTGTATTGTTTTGTATTTGTTATACTTATAAAGTGCACTTAAATTGCTTGAATTTACTAGATAATCATTTGTGGAAAAGTGTGTGGAAGGGTTTAGTCTTTCATTTGGGAAAGATTTAACCCGGACATAAAATCTGGAACACCGAATTAGTTTTTTTATGATAATGGTTGCAACCAGAAGTTTAAAAAAAAAACTTTCTTCCCAGTTGCGACCTTTATCTTTTTATTTTTCTGTGTCTCATTCTATTTCATATTTTCGTTTACATTATTAGTATTACCTTCTTCTTCAAAGATATATTACATATGTGAATAACCTTCTAAAGTTATAAAAAGGGAGATGTTCTAATAAAAAATAATCCATTTTTGTTTGCTCTGTTTTTCCAATTGAAATTTGAGAAATTAGAGTAGTAATTTATTAATAGTTATGGGAAAAAAATATTAAACAATATGAAAATCAAGGAATGGATTACAAACAATAAATGCTTCTAACAGTTAAAAAATCGCTCTGCAGGTTTAAGGTGCTAGGCCCTGCGGGCAGCTTTTAATTCGGCTTCGCCCAGTTTAAGTGTGAGAGACCATTTTATAAATCCGATAGGAACTGGTTCCAAAAATATCCAATTCCTTGATTCCACTGGGATCCAGTAATAGCTAGTCTCTGGGACAAAGTAACCGCAATAGACAATGAAGTCATATATAATATTTAGATGGGTGGTATTATTATTCACAACTGCCAGTTACAATAATAATCATATTATCATCAGTCTCTCCTTATCCGGAGAGATTCACGAAATTACAAATCCAACAGTATTAACGCCTGCCAGTCGATACTCCTCACGCTAGTTGTTAACGTAAGTGGCGCCATCTTTTGGCATTGCTTTAATTCGGTTATATTATAAAGGCAGATTTGTATACAAACTCCACGTACGAAAACGGTTTGCGTAAGGCGCGGCGTCAGAGTTGTATTCTTAGCCGAATTCTTAAATTTCAACCGTACAGTCTCTAGACTATTAATATTGTTTGATGTTTCATAAGCATCATGCAAATCAAAACTGGGAAGTAATTTTATTTTATTGTTAATTATTGTTGAACGGAGAAAATTGTGTACTTACGATCCTGTATCAACCACAGAAACAGAGTTCAGTTTTTTGGTAATGTCCAATATTCTAGTCACAGCCTCAATTGGGTTTGGTACTGCCAAGATCAAGTCACCCTAGGAACAACAACAACAAATATTAGTCAAAACTAACTAAATTAAAAATCACTCTTGCATGATTTCTGAAGACGAGACATGAGAATGTTAAACCATGGGAAGAAAATTTCCCAATTTTTTCAACTGACATTGTCTCTAATTATTTAAATACATATCTCTGTAACCTGTGTTGGCTCTCGTGTCGTGTAGGAGCAAGTAGATTGAAAAATACAATGTTATCGATGTTATTGAAGATTTTCATAATGTTTTCAGATATGTGGGGCGCTGCCCGATGTTGCTAAAATATATCCATACAAAAAAGAAAAATTCGATACAACACCAATAATGTAGTTTTTTAAAATCTCAGCACTATAGCACACTCAAAATTCATAAGCCGCCACTGAATTATGCTAAACACAGAGTTCATAATACATTTTAGACCTCTGGTCTGGAGCCCTAAAATACCTGAAAAAACCCTTGACTCTGTGCAGAATCGGGCGGTCCGTTTGATAGACTCTCCTAACTCAACAAAAGGATTGCAATTTTTAGAGCACAGGCGTCGGGAGGGAATGTTATCCTTGTTCTACTGGCATGGAAGATGCTGCGAGGAACTAGCGTCATTGATCCCTTCGGCACCCGTGCATAATCGGGAAACATGCCAAACGCATGCCCAACATGTGTACATGGTTGACACATGAGAACGGGTTGCTTCTTCGACTCGTTCTTGTGTTCTTGTGAACAATTTTCCGGCCTCTGTGTTTCCTCCTTCCTACAACATGGGTCTCTTCAAGACCAATGTTCATTCCTTCCTCTCCTCAAAAAGACCCTCCACAGAGCATCTCAGATGACATAGGCCCTGGGAAAATTATTTTATTCAGGGCCTCCTGTGTGGAGTTAATGTAAAAAAAAAGGTATTCCTAAGTATTTATCGAGCACAACAGGAAAAATAATTAAAATAAATATCAAATTCATGTCGTACCTTATCCTTCTTAAGTTCAGGTGGGATCTTAACCATGAGCAGGTTATCGCTCTCGTTGGTGACAACATACTCCAGTTTGTCTAGCGGCAGGCGGTGCTTCAGCTTGAAGGCTTTCTTGCCGTCCAAGAGGTAGAAGGCGCGATCGCTGACCAGCAGGACTCGCTCGCGCGGCTTGTAGCCGTGGCGGTCGTACTTTACCAGCTCTGTGGAGTACTGTTATCACACGATAAATGTTAAATTAATTAAATGTAATGCCAAAAGTATTTTGAATACTTTGAAATGAATAATATAGAAGTCCAGTCCATTTTTTATTTTTTTTTATGAATAATGACCTTCTAACTTAAATTACTGCATTTTTTTTTTGAGTTAGTTTTAATAGTTAAAATAATTTTCAAAGTTTTAATTTTTGGAGATCCCTCGAAATCACCCATATCTATGATGAATTTTGTGACGTCATCTGCTAAAATAACGATACACGTATTTTATGATTTTTATGTTGGTTTTCTTGAATCTCACATAGATTGGCGCGGCCATCTTGTTTATTATTATGCGTTGATTGGCTTATTTATTGCAAACGGCGAAATCCAATTCTTCGCAAAACAATGAATAACGTTGATGAATTTTACTTGCAGTTTTATGTTTTTGAAGATAATTTTCGTTTAAATGATTAATTCACTGAGATATTAGTGTAATTCAGCATAAGTACCAATGATGCCTTTACGTTTTTTCAGTTTTAGTCCTTTAAATAATGTTTTTTTGGTGATTTAGTTTTGTTAACGATAGGTTTTTAGGTTACTGACATTACATAATCAAAGGTTATTTCTGAAAAAAAAAAAAAATTTATGACTCTTCCGTGTGAATTTAATAAAACTTCCATAAAAGTAATATTATTTAATAATGTAAAATTGTAAATTCCAAATTCATAAAGTAACAGGACTGTATTTTTTAAATTTTGAATTTTCCTAAATTTTTCGACCATTTACATAATAGAATATGTTTACAGTCAGCTGTTTTTTTTTTAATTTTTTCATTTTGAAACTTAAAATACTGCAATTCTGAAACACAATCGTATATGTCAGATACAAAAATCTAAAAGGCAATTCTATTAAGTTTCTATAAAGGTATATGCTTTTACGACATTTTCAAAAATAAGAAATATATAGAACATTCGCTTGTGTCATACCTAAATTCCCATGTAAATGACCCAAATGAATTACAGTGAATCTTCCATCGTGATGTCACCATACAGCATTACACAGCATACCAACTTAACGCTGTGTTTTAACGAGAATATTAAAAATGCACTTTATAATATTTATTTAAAAACTGTACGTTTAATATTATTAAAAAAAACTTATATATTCAGAATCAGCGTTCATTGGTCTATATGAACATATTTTTTTAAAGCCATAATATTTTTCACTGGAGTTCCTAATTGGATGATTTTTTTTCGACTTAATTATTAGAGATGAAACGGATAGTTGTTTGGCCGGGTACCGGATATCCGGCGAGCTGCAAGGCTGGATGGCCGGATATCCGGCGGCCGGTTATTCAGCCATTGTCTCGTTGCATGTCGTGACGAGTTTAGCGCCGCACAGGTGCGGCGAATGCGATCAGATCACACATCTGTCGGATATGCCGGATCTGCCCTGATGATGGACACTGCAACGCTGTCCGAAACGTCAGCTTAAGTAGGAGGTAGCGCAACACGGCATAAAACCCCAAAAACAAATAACATCGAAAATCTTAAAACGTGTATCACGCGATCAGATCAATTCGGGCGGTTAATTCAAAATATTCGCTTTGATAAGAAGAAGAACAAGAGGTATATTATGGTGCTTCAATGTTAGTATTTAATCATTTCAATAATCTCTGTGTTTTTTACGATTTAGTTCACTATAATGGTGATTGTAATTCACTATAATCATGTTAATTTAAGTTTTCGCTACTCTGCGAGGTTTTTGTAAGTTTTTACGAAAAGTTTTTAGTTTAGATATTAACTATTTATGTATTTATCATAAGAGTGAATATCTCAGAAGAAAATTTTAGTTTTTTGGAAGGGCTTATGGCTTTTTTGTAACTTTTTCAACTTTAAATAAAAGCCGTCATAATTAAAAGCCATTTTATTGATATTTACCTCGCAAAGATTAATGTATTGCATTTTATTATAGGAAATTTTCGTAGTTTTTGAATATCCGGTATCCGGTCGGATATTGAGTTACTATCCGGTATCCGGCCGGATAGTAAATTTAGGCCAGATACCGGATAGTTACCAGATATCCGTTTCATCTCTATTAATTATGTTCTAAAAAATTACATTGATTTAATTGAATTCTTTTTTTCATAGATTCTGATTGTTTCTGACTTTTTCTTATTATTCCTAACTGTTTCTCATTGTTTCTGATTGTTTGCGACTCCTTGTGACTGTTTGTCTGTTTTTTAGTGTTTCTTGTTATTCCTATCTGTCTCTCATTGTTTATTATTGTTTCTGATTTCCCTTTATTCTCTGATTGTTTGTGATTCTTTGGGACTATCTGTTTTTGACTGTTTCTTATTATTCTTATCTGACTCTCATTGATTATTATTGTTTCGGTTGTTTATGACTCTTTACGACTGTTTGTCTGTTTTTGGCAACTTCTGATCGTTTCATCTTTACATAGCGGCTACAATTATTATAAGATGAATTTAGTTAGTGATAGTTGCTATTACTGACCTTAATTTTCTCCCCTGCTGGAAGAGAAGAAATTTCAAACCCTTGTTTTAGGATGAACTGATCTGGCTTCAGTCTCTCCTCCTTGAAAGGTGGACCAACGCTCTTGGGGTAGTTCTTCTTCTTGTCTGTAATAAGAAATTTGGTCAAGGTCAGATATATAAATAAGAAGATAATTTTGAAAGTATGGAATATAGTTACAAGGATAACATTGAAGTTTGAATGAATTCCAAAAATTCAAAAATGTCAAATGTCAATGCGCTGATGGTTTTGCTTATGTTCTTAAACATATAATGCTGAAGTTCTTTCTTACACACTAAATAACAACAGTCGAAAATGAGATAAACGGTGAACGTATGCCTGCACCCCCCTAAAGGAAACATACAATCATTATCATACATATAATGATATTTTTAGTCTTGCATAAAAATAAACACGCAATTGTGTTTCTCTGTAATGAACAAAAGATTTATTAATACTACGTATTTACAACTCACAATCACATTATTTTATTAAAAAGATATTCATTTACCTGTAATGAACAAAAGAAACAACATTTAAAGTCCTTATTTCAGGTTTCTTTGTATAATATAAGATATGTAGTATTTTAATGAAATACTTCTGTTTAATGTTTGTCTTTATAACTTGTTTGATCGTTACTAAGGTTACTTTAGCTAACATCATAGTGACATCTAGTGAGCCACCAACTAACTTGTCGGTAATACAAATTAAAGGAAAGCACTCATAAGCGGTTTTCTTTACATACATACTTTGATTCATACATATAAACGTATAAAGAAAATGAAACGCAATTCC
Organism: Limnephilus lunatus; assembly: GCA_917563855.2. Lineage (NCBI taxonomy): Eukaryota > Metazoa > Arthropoda > Insecta > Trichoptera > Limnephilidae > Limnephilus > Limnephilus lunatus. Next base: position 7,881,680 of record OU830599.1, read on the forward strand.
TGTAAATAATAATAAATATTTGTTTCCTTCAAAGGAAAAAGGTAGTACTTTGGAAGAAACAGACAAACGTATTTTGTGTCTCATCTTTTTTCCCACCATTAATAAATGTGTAAGAAATAGCTGCAGTATTATAGTGATATGGAACGTATGTCTATTGCCTTTTTTGTCATTGTTTTAAAAGTGCTCATTGGAACAAGGTTCTATGTGATACTTCACTGCAAAAATGAGCTATAAAAAAGAGAAATTAGAGTTCATTATCGGATAACATCCCCATGTCAGAGATGTTGGACCAAGAGGATAAATTTAGTTTGAGCCTCACCTTTGAATAACTTCTCGGCCAGGACCTTCAGCTCTAGCTGCCTCTTCCTGTCAGCAGGCAGAGCCAGTCTGTACTTCCTGGCGAGGTGGTTCCTGTGCATCTTGTGAAGGTGGGCGGAGGCATCCTGGCATGCGTAGGGGCACACAGGCCAGCTCCTGTTGAAGTAGAAGGAGAAAGTTTAATGATGTGGCTAACTAACCCCTTAGCTGTTCACTTTACGGAATAACTCACATAGGCCTTATAGAAATCGTTGTGACTCCCTTACTATCATTGTTAGAAACATGATCTAAACAGTGTTGAAAAGAGAAAACAAAACGCTTTATATTCAAATCTAAAACTTAACCACAAAATAGTTAAAATGTATACCTTTATGAAACCAAAGTTTCCGACCGGAATTTGAAAAAATGAAATGTCAAAAAAGTGAGTTGACGATAATTTTTTTTGTTTTTTTTACAGTAGCTCCCACACAGAAGGCCCTGAGGAAAAAAATTTCCCTCAGGGCTTATGTCATCTTTGGAGATGCTGTGTGGAGGGTCTTTTAGAAGGATATGAAGTTATGAGAAGGATAAGGTATGAAGGGTGGGTAGGAATTTTAGGGTCAGTGAGTCCAAGAGTGACGGACGTATGAATCCATCCCTCCTATTGCAATGCAAGGCGATGTTCCGAAGGAGTTCCGCTTGAGACCACAGGGTTTCTCTCAACCAGTCTCTCCCGGTCCTGCGACGCAGCTGGTGGGCAGACACATCCGCCGCCAAGACCCGGACAAACCTCACCTCATGAACCCGGGCACCCCTGCTAAGTCACCAAACGTAGCGAACCACTTGGGGTGTCCTATCCAATAAATGGTTCCCGGGGTGGTGGTACCCATACCCGCCTGCAAAATTGTATTTATAATATATTTGCCTAATAAAATATGTATGTTTCTTTTGTATTTTTTATTTCGTTGACATAGGCCGAAGGAATCTATTTTCCAGAGCCTACTGTGTGGAACTACTGTAAAAAAAACAAAAAATTGTTTTCGCATGTTTGGGTAAAAAAATCATGTGAATCACTTTTCTTTTCTCAATTCTATTCTATTCTAAGTACAGATACACACAGGACGACCTCCGTAGTCCAGTGGCTAAGACTCTTGACTCACAGTCCGGAGGTCGTGGGTTCGAACCCGGCGTGCGCAAATAAATTTTATTTGATTAATTTGTGTTATTTCACAATTAATTCATTTAAAATAATATATAGTATATTTGCGGCACGTTCCAGAGTGGAAGATACTATCAGTATCGCCCTGGTGTAAGACCACCATTCAGAATTGAAACGTTGCTTGAAAATGTGTTTGGTGACCATGGTAGTAATAGCCAGGTACTTCCCAACCTTCCTCTTCCCCACCTCCTTCCTCTCCCCACTACCTTCAGCCTCACAACATACCCCAATTGGGGATGCCATAGTCTCACTGGCTCCAGACGGGAGCAGTTGAGATTCTTGTGCCGTATTCACTGTAAAAAAAAAAAAAAAAAATAGGACACAGGGCCGGCTCTGTGCAGGTGCAATTGGAGCAATCCGCTCCGGGAGCCGACTTGCCAAGTCACTAATAATACCTACCACCTAGAACAGTCGGAGAGGTTTTAACAAGCATCTTCTAAGTAGCTATGGGCTGATGGTACTCTTAGGACTCCTGCTGAATAAAAATTGTACTCACCTATCCAGAACTCTTCTGGGCAGAGACTTGGAGAGACGCTTAAGCCAGTGCGACTTGGCGATCTCGATGAAGTTTTTGTTGTCGTCGTTGGGCGGGTCGTTCCTCGTAATGAAGCCCTTGATGAAGCGGCGGATGGTGTTGGCTGCTTCGCGCCTCTTCTTGGCCTGGCGCTGGGCGAGGAAGCGGCGCACCCACTTCTGGATGACGATGGCGGCCTTGCGCATGCGCAGGTAGCGCCGGCGTTGCATCAGCCCCTTCCAGTGGCTCTGGATGATGGCCGCGATGTCGTTCTTCTTCTCCTGGAAGGCGTCCTCCGTTTCGAAGAGAGTCTTGGGGAAGCGGATGAACAGCTTAGTGCTGGAAGAAAAAGATAGAATTTTTGTAAATGACTATTGTTAAAAAGGAACTTTTGCATTTTTTGCAATTGCATTCTAAATTTTTAACTTATTACTTAGGACCTTGGCTCTTGGAGAATCTGAAAACTGGTTGGCCACTCAAATAAATTAACAATTACATCCTGTGAAGTTATTGAGTCTTTTTAATAAGCACATAAAAAAATAAAGTTTCAGTCCTATAAAAATTGCTATAAATTTCAAATCTCCCACTTATGAATCCTTTTTTGTTGTGTTTTTTTTTGTATAATGTTACAAATTATGTTCTTTAGAAAATGATCGTAAAATATTTATTTATTTGTGCCTGATCTTCACAAAATAAAACAAAACACACTTTTTGGAAATGTTTTCTCTTTAATAAATCAAAACAGGCGGTTGGTGTTAAGGGGGAATTTAAACCTTACTGCCATCTACATAAAGAGTGTTTTTGTTGGCGGCGTAATCCCGAATTTCGCACAAAGTGGTGCATCGCCTTTATAATTAATGGAGGAATGTCTTTTAAAATCAAATAAAAATCCATCCTTCACTAAACATGTTCCAAAAGTAGCAATTTGACAAAAATAGCAAATTATTTTATTGCTGTCATTACCTGCAACTAGAATTTTTTACAAGTTCTGGTAAAGCAAGCAGTTTAATTTGATGTATACATGTATGTAATTACCTATATTATTAAAAGTGTACTTGTATTGGTGCCTACCGACTAACATTATCATCCGTACCAGCTGAAGTAATCACTTCAAAAGGCTTGTTTGTCTGATAGTCCTTTCCTTAAGCCAAGCCTGTTTCGCGATCCCTTTGCACATGTGTCCTTCAAATCGGATAAGTTTGAAGACAGCTCAAGAGAGGAACTATAAAAATGAGTAATATTTTTAATTGATATCACTTACTTGCCCAACCTGAACTCGTCGGGTTGGTATTTGAGGTGCTTGACCAATTCGGCCACTCCGTTCCTGGCCGGGCCGTGGTAGTTGGGCCATGTGGCCTTGGAGAGGCACTTGTAGCGGTGCAGGAACAGGTCGTACGGGCGGCGGTACGCGAAGCCCGCCCTGCGCACGCGGAGGTTCTCCATCAGGCCCAGGTATTTCACCTGGTGGGAGACCACCTTATCATCGAACTGTCCTGAAAATGGGAAATAGACTTAGAAATGTGATGTAAGGAGCATTGAGAATGTACGAGAAAGGGGTTAAGAAGAACCTTAACAAAGCATCTAATTACTCTATACTAAAAATAAAGCAAGCAAAGTTGTCATAACGAAGTTGACTCCATATATTATATAGAGGAATTTATGGTATTCCAAGACGGGGGGACACAAACGTAACCAGAATTCTCTCTTCCATCTACAAAGTGTACGTTAGCACACAATAATGTAGACGTTTTCAGAGTTAACTAATTAATTTTGTTTTTCTTCAATATAATAATTAAAAAAAAAACTTTTTTTTAATTAGATCCACACAGGAGGCTTCAAAGATATTGAAATACAGAGATATGCTATGATGGCCGACCGACCGTCGGCGGACTACTGTATAATGGGCGTAGTTTGAATACGGAAAGAATTCGTTCGTTAGTTGATTTTTTTAAGGTTTGCAGTAGTATTTGTTAACAATATCGGCGACACCAGGAAACACAGTCCCACCCATTAAAATCTCTTATATTTCAATATCTTAGGGAGGCCCTAAGGAAAATAATTCCCCCAGGGCCTATGTTATCTTTGGGGGTGCTGTGGGGAGGGTCTTTTAGGAAAGGAAGGAGAGAAAGTTCTGGGAAGGAAAAAGGTATGAGGGGTGGATAGGAATATGGGGATCAGTGCGTCCAGGAGTGACTACTCCCACTGTGGTACAAGGCAATGTTCCGAGAGAGTCCTGCTGGAGAGGTCAAAAGGTCTTCCTCAGCCAGTCTCTCCCGATCCCGCCTTCCACGCAGTTGATGGGCAGATGCATCCGCCGCCAAAATCCGGACAAACCTCACCCCTATGAACCCGGGTACCCCTGCTAAGTCACCGAACATAGCGAACCACTTGGGGTGGCCTATGGCGGGGGTTTTGGTTATCCAATAAATGGTACCCATACCTGCCTCCCAAATTGCGCAATACAAAATTAATGAAATTAACTAAAAAATTACATAACAATTTAATTAATAACATTAATTCTACCTGATGCTTGAAGCTCATTAGGCTTGATGCACCGAATGTACGAGGGTTCCTTGCCCATCAGGATCTTGACGAGGTCGTTGAGTGAGTTCTTGAACTGTGTGACGGCTGTGTCGGGACGCTTCTTGCTCTCCCACTCGGTCGCGGAGAAGCAGCTGCCGATGATTGGGTTGGTGGACTTTGTCATGACCTCGCGGAGGTCACGGAAGAGCAGGTCGTTGTTCTTCTCCAGGAAACCATTCACGTTGTAGGTCACGTCGCCGGCATAGTGCACCAGACAGAATTCCTAAACAAAAATTACCAATTAATATTTTAAGCAGCATTATATTGACTCTTTGAAGTCAAAAGGATACAAAATAAGAAATATAATCACATGACTACATAATCTCTCAGGCCTCGGAAATTTTTGTTGGAAGGTCACAGTATTTCCGCTTTGCAATTAAATCCAAATAAAAGGAATATTTCTGAAGGCATCTGAAAATTAAAAACTGTTTTTGAAAGGAGATGAGAATACGCTTTAAAATTTTATAATTCACAATTTTTTTTTAAATAAATTTATTCAATGTATAATAACAAAGTTTTAAAAATGGCTCACCTTACGTTTTTTATAGCTAAAGTTACTGATAAAGAAAATAAATAAAAACCCACTAATTTTATTAGGCAAATGCATCATAAATGTTATTGTAAACTCACTTTTTTGTCGTTTCTTGTAAAAATAATTAATAAAAAATGCGGTTAATTTTAGATTTGATATAAAGCGTGATGTTTTCTGTTTAACTTTTTTCTGTATGATATAAACATATATATAGACCTACCTAACTATATAGTTGTTCCGAAAAAATAACTAATTAGCATGAGGGCTTAATATTCTGTTCCAAGAAATAGAATCACATGACTATTTGGCTCATAAAAACCTACTAATTTTATTAGACAAATGCATCATAAATGTTATCGTAAACTCACTTTTTTGTCGTTTCTTGTAAAAATAATTAATAAAAAATGCGGTTAACTTTTAGATTTGATATAAAGCGTGATGTTTTCTGTTTAACTTTTTTCTGTATGATATAAACATATATAGACCTACCTAACTATATAGTTGTTCCGAAAAAATAACTAATTAGCATGTGGGCTTAATATTCTGTTCCAAGAAATAGAATCACATGACTATTTGGCCATGTTCTCCAGTTTTATAACACAAATAGTGTAGATCGTTTTAATGAATTACGAAAAGTGTACTAAGTCAAAGTTCTGAAGTATTTTATCAGAAAAATTTACAGCAAGCATATTGTTTATAAGAAAATACAATGTGCTCTGCTTTTCCTAAACAATTTTATGAAATTAATGTTGTTTTTTCCACGCTGCATTAATTATTCATTTTAAAAATCACTTTATGGCAATTTGTTCAACTTAAGTTATTTTATCGCACTTGCCTATCACGCAGGAGCCGACTAAAGTTATTTCTAGATTTGAGTCGTCGCTGTATTGCATAAAACCATGTTACAAAACCGACATTCATTTGTAAAAATTTCCCATTCATATCTCTGTTGACATCTTTGAAAATGTGTTCAATAAATTTATTTGTTTATCTTGGGTTAGGATTTGAAGCGACCGAGACAGGTTTTCCCCTTAAGTTCATTTCAAACCTCCTGCATTAGTCAGAACGGCGTTATTCTGGGCGAGACGAGATGAAAAAAGGTGTCGCATGGAGGTGACATCACCCACACATTTGAATGCAACCTAAAGGTTAAAGTAGATAGGTACTTACATCCCTGCCCATAATCTTCTGGGTCTTGATGTCTGCCTTCATGTGCCCAATGAAATGGGGGTGCTGGGAGAGGTGGTTGTTGATCTTGGCCAGGAAGCTCAGGTCGGTGGGTTCGCCGGGCCTCAGACACTCCTCGTCCATTAGGGAAATGATACCTGTAAGAGAAAATTATGATTGATTTAATGAAGCAAACCTTTGGCGTGATTTCTAAAACAAGTACCTATCTACTGTATCCATAACTATAATTTTTTCGTTGTAATGGTAACACAATTTTAAAATAAAACAAATTTTCTAAAAATTTATCAACATGAGGGGTCTGGTTTGTTATGAACATGACTGGTAAGTGATGTGTTTCTTTGATAGTGGTCGTAACATGTTTTGTACAAAACTCTTTTGAGAAGTTCCATCTGTGACGGTTCTTCACAGGGGACAGTGGGGACAGTCCCCGCCAATTATACACGAAACCTACTAAAAGAAATAACAGTCTGATGCTTTATCTTCACAAAAATGAATGAATTCTTTAAATATAAAAGCAATTAACATATTTGCAGAAACAAAATACAACAAAATTATTCCGGATCATTTTAAAGCAACCCGGCAACCACCCAGGCTGACCAGCGAACAGCTGACCAGCGCACGAACCATCATTTCTCATTGTGACAATCAGAGCTATCCCTTTAGGCATTTGGATTCATTCTCGATTGATTCTGTGATTGCCAACGAATAGAAAGGTGACACTTAATTCAAACGAGATTCCCGAAGAGGTGGTGTCTTACAGAAGCAGTTGGATATAAATTGCTTGCGTGAAGTCTACACATTTTTGGTTGAGTGAAGAGTTGAAATACCTTTGTGCTTCTCCTCAATAAGGTCACAGATGACCTGGTTATTGAAGTACTCCACGGGCTCCCATTCGATGCCCTCGCGAAGGTACTCCTCTTGTTCCGACTTCAGGGTCAGGTGGATGAACAGCTGTTGCAACTTCTCGTTGCAGAAATTAATGCAGAACTGCTCAAAACTGGAAAAAATAACAAATAAAATTTAAGCTTTTCAACTTTTATCACAGATTGTTAACATTTTAATATACATGTGTCAACAGCTATTGATTTGGAAAATCTTCAGATGACATGAAATTATTTAAAAAAATTAATGAATAATGTGGCTGAAATGTTGACAATAAAAGGCCATATTGTAAGACACACGCCACTAAAAATTAACGGGAAAGGCCAATGCGAAAGGAGATTTGAGAATGTTTTCTAAAGGTTTATGAGGTTAGGTACATAACATAAGTTTTATTGGTAGGTAAAACTATCTAATTAACGATGAAAAAGGGCTCAAGTACGAATATTAATGACCAAAAATACTCAGATGTTATGCATATTATATTTATGATGCCTAGTAATAACTTTGTAAAATAAAATACAAGATGTAGAATCAAGCTTGATCTGAAAAGAATGCAAGGCCGATATAAAAAAGATGGAATGAGGTTGATGATATTTGAGCATGCATAAGAGAGACTTTGCTTGAAATGGCTTCAATCGTGTTTGGTGAACAGATCTGAATGGCCATTACCAATTACCAATTACCAATTACCCACCTTCCTCTCCTCATCTCCTTTCTCTACCCATTACCTTCACTCTCACAACATACTCCAATTGGGGATGCCATAGTCTCACTGGCTCCAGATGATTGGAAGCAGTTGAAAACATTTTTCTTCAGTGTTCTGTTTTATGGAGTTGAGACCTCCTCTGGAGTAAGATGTAGATCAAATGAATCATAACAAATTCTTACCTATTCTTCTTGAAAACCTCAAATCCATAGATATCTAGGATGCCAATGACGGGATTGATGCTCTGCGTGGGCGGCTGCAGCGACTTGTTCAGCTTGGACACCAGCCACGTGAAGAGGCGATCGTAGACGGTCTTGGCTAGTGCGTCGCGGGCGAAGTGCGCTAGCTCCATGCTCAGGGGGCTGGTCACAACGTCTCCGTGGGCATCGATGGTACGCTGAGTCAGGGCGGCACGGAGGGACTCCAGGTCGCAGCCCAGCAGCTGGAATGATCACTCGGATTAATTAATATTAACATCAAGGAAGCTAAAGAATTATAAGTATAGACTGTAAAAGATGTAAAAATTTATTGACTGAAAGTAGACAAGTCCTGTTTTAAATTTATTGTATGTTTTGTTTCCGTTTCAAGACGGTTGCCGTTTTAAAACTTTTCTGAATCTTTACTGAATTATTAATAATTCACTAAAGATTCTTTTTATAAATGAGAAGTTCTTGTTTATAATACAGGCGTCTGGAACGTCGGTGTTTGCGGCTCTGAGAAGTCTTGGACCACCAATGAAATTGGAGTGGAGGTCACATTCTTCAGCAATGAGGAAATGACTAAAGAAAAAGTCCCACCTTTGCGATACTGTCTGTGGCCGTGTCGTCCTTTGCCACCACCGCATGCCCCTTCTCGGTCTGACTGTGCTTGATGTTGCCGATGTGGAGAATGGCGGCCACAATCTCGAAGATGTCGCTGCGGTCTTTCTCCTTGATTTCAATGGTCTCCATGGCCTTGATGATGGTGCGGTATTGCTCCGCATCTTTCCTTGTGCTGTCGCTGGTTGCTACCTAAAAACAATAAATGTAATTTATTGTCAACAAAGCCTAGAAATTCAATAAAATTCATTATTATGGCAACACCGAGTAACACCAATTTTAAAAAAATTATAGGAGATTGAAATGTGCAGTTATGTTTGGTTTTCGAATTTGACATTGACAAGAAAAATCGTATTAACATTTAGTTCTTAATTCGATTTAACGTCTAGTAGGCTATTTTAAGATGGGGAATAACCTGGCTAGTTGGATCTCTGTTGACGAAACACGGTTAAAGCAATTTAAAAGCAACTTTTAGATACTGAATGGTGGTCTTTCACCAGGGCTTCATATTGTGATCCAGGAGAAGATTACCATAGGCAACTGAAGAAAATATTAGGTTTTTTTTTTTGATTCCGTAGCTCAGTTGGTAGAGCACTTGCCATGTAAGCAAAGGGTCCTGGGTTCGAGTCCCAGTGGAGCCAATATCTTTTTCTGATTTTTCTATCTCCAGATTTTCAATTAAGTTTCGCTAATATTTTCTTCGTTTAATTAAATAAAATATTAGTTTAGTAGTAAGAATCTAGATTTAAGTAGGAATCTTACCGCCTCTTTGGTGTATTTGTAGGCGTCCGATCTGTTCTTCAGATGCAGCCGAGTGAGGGTGGCCTCGTCAGCCCCCGCCAGCAGCTGGTGGAACACGTGGAAATTCCTCTCCCCACTAGACTGGTGGATAACTCTGGACTTCTCCAGTAGGTAGTTGATGATATTGCCTCCGATTGGGGCGCCCTCGAAGTTGAACTGAATGTCCATGTACTTGCCGAAGCGGCTGGAGTTGTCGTTGCGGATGGTCTTGGCGTTGCCGAAGGACTCCAGGACCGGGGTACTGTGGAGAAGTTTGTCTTTGACGCTCTCCACGTTCCGGAGATGGCGCGTCCTGGCAGCGATGTATTCAACCACTTTCTTGGAGGTTTCGGTCTTTCCCGAACCAGACTCGCCTAAAAAGGAATAATAAAAAATATATATAAAAAGATGCAATTACCAAAATAATGCATAATAAGCACTGAACCCCCTTTCCCATCTTTGGGAATGGTCTTTTGCTTTTGGTTGAACTTTTTCATTGTTATTTAAACATTGTCATATGTCCAAGGTATCTATTTAAGTAAAAAATTATTAACAATGAGGCAGTGGCGTACCGTGGGTATCAGCCGCCCGGGGCGGAGGAAAAATTTGCCCCCCCCCCCCCCTATATAGGTACTTCTTCAGGGGGGGGGGGGGGGTAGTGATCCTTTTTTTTTTTTTTTTTTTTTTTTTAATATTTATTAATTAAATCTGTATGCGGTGAATTAAAACTACACTCAGAACGTGAAAACGGTTTTTCTTTGGTTCTGGCAGCACATAAATTGTCTGCAACTAGAATTTTATATTTGCACTTCGAAAAAAGTTATGTTTTCCTTTGAAATATGTCAGCAGATGAATACACAATTGGAATTTTACATTCTGAACAATAAAACTGGCTTAAATTTTATCTGTATGCGATGAATTAAAACTACACTCAGAACATGAAAAAGGTTTTTATTTGACTCTGGCGGCACATAACTTGTCTGGAAGAATTTTATTAAGCACTTCAAATAAGTTTTTTCTTCGAAATGTGTCGTCGGATGAATTCACAACTGGAATTTTACATTCTGAACACAAAGGGGGTTTTAATTAAATCTCTAAGCGGTGAATTAAGACTACACTCGGGACATGAAAATGTTTTTTCTTTGATTCTGGCGGCACATAAATTGTCTGCAAGAATTTTATAAAGCACTTTAAATAATATAATGTTTTCCTTCGAAATGTGTCGTCAGATGAATCCACAACTGGAATTATACATTTTGAACACAAAACTGCTTTTAATTAAATATGTTTGCGGTGAATTAAAACTTCACTCAGAACATAAAAATGGTTTTTCTTTGATTCTGGCAGCACATAGATAGTGTGCATCTAGAATTTTATAACTGCAATTCGAATAAGTATGCACACACCTGTCAGCTATTTAACTTTTCTGTGATAATAAATTTAAAATATATCACCGTGATATATACGTGGAAGAATACCGTATAAGTGTAATTTTTTGTGCGCTTTCAGCAGGGCGCACAAAGCTTCACGAATATAAAACACAAATCGACTATCAATTAGAGCTAAAATGATACTGTTGCCATTTACATTTTTATTTAAAAATAATGTATGTGTTAGAAATAAAAACAAAACGTCTGTCATTAATATTTTGATTTTAACAGTATATAAAACTTAAGAAAGATGTTAAGAAACTATAAACTAGAAAAAACTTTTAAGTCCTGACGCGAGAATAGAACCCGCGACTTCCCCAATCCAAATTTTTACAAGATGATTATTGATTGTGAAATTTTGCCGCCCCCCCAAAAGTGCCGCCCGGGGCGGGCCGCCCCCCCCGCCCCCCCCACGGTACGCCACTGCAATGAGGTCTCATCACAAATAATTTTATTTTGAAGCAAATATTTAACACAGTGGTGACCGTAGCCTTCCAGCACCAAGCGCCACTCCTGAGTGAGCATTAGGCCCGAGCTCACTCAAGACCACGCCCTGCATAATAATGGATTATTAATTTAAATTTTTTTCTATTTATTTTCTTGTTTCTTTACTGTGTAAATATATAAATATGTATAGCTATATAACTATTGCACTATCCTCCCCACATCTTGGAATAAAGAATTATTATTATTATACTTAGTTGCATTATACTAAGCCCGACGTCACAAACTGAATACCCTGTGCAGATAAATCCCACAATGGGTTTGTTAGCAGGGATGCCCGGGTTCATGGGGTGAGGTTTGTCCGGGCCTTGGCGGCGGACGCGTCTGCCCACCAGCTGCTTGGCAGGCCGGCTCATGAGAGAATGGTTGAGGGAGTCATTTTGACTTCTCCAGCCATACTCTCTCGGAACATCACCTTGCACCGCAGTGGGAGGGATGGATTCATATCTCCGTCACTCCTGGGCACACTGACCTCCAGATTCCTACCCACCCCTAATATCCTTTTCCTTTCTAGACCTTCCTTTCCTAAAAACACCCTCCACACAGCATCCCCAAAGATCGTGATTGGGATAGGGAAAAATAGTCTCCTATCGCCCCCCTGAAAGTCTGAAACGCCCCCCAACTTTCTCTTGGTCATCTACCGCCCCCCTGAAGGTCTGAAACGTCCCCAAGGGGGCATTATCGCCCACGTTGAGAACCTATGATTTAGACTTTTATAAATAGTCAATAGTTCCATATAAATAAAATTGGATATATTTATTGATCTGTGACGCTATCTAGGTTAAAAACCAATTCTTAGAATGATTGTTTCCAATAAAAAGGATAGTTGCCTATATAATATGGAAAAAAAATAGTTGAAGAAAATATAGTTAATTCTAAAATTTAAAATATAAGATTGACTAATATGACAGTTTGACCGAAGGTGGAAATGGCGGAATTCGTAAACGCGCACGTCCCGGTTAGACGAGAGGTTTTGGGTTGGAGTCGCAGTTGTGACCATTATCTTTTTCTGTTTTCTGTGTCTTGTGCTCTTTCATATTATCGTTTAGATTCTTATTGTTATCTTCTTCTTCAATGATATATTATATTGATGGGAATAAACCTCAAAAGTTATAAAAAGAGATTTTTCGTATAAAAAATCTGTTAATTTTAATTAATTTTTTTTTAACCACACTCATTACAGTATTATCTATGATTGTAACTTGTTTGCAACAAACACAGTGCTTAGAACAGAATGAGTAAATTATTGTAAGCATTCCTGCAGGAATTTTATTTTTACAGCAATGATTGCTTGCTCATGCTCATTCATGCAAAAATATTTTTCGGTTTACATTTTCTAACAATTAAAAAAAGTGATAAAGAATTAGGTAGGTACTTAAATGGCTCTTGGAATTTTATAAAACTGTAATCAAGATTTCCATGAATTCGTTCACAGAAACGTAGGCTATCGATTATTCCGTGCTGCAATCAATAGGAGATAATATCATTATAAGATAGTAGTGACTATTTGTAAAGTTGATTACGAATTTTACCTGAAATGAGGATGCATTGTTCCCTGTTCTCGTCCTTGAGAGATCTGTAGGCGTTGTCTGCTATGGCATATCTGGAAATGGAAATAACATTGTCATTTTTGTATTTAAGAATACATATCTATCTATTCGCAATGATATAAATGAATGAGCTTATAGCGTGGGTACGTTTTTAGGTTAATTGTTACCAGTCCGTATGTATGATATCTTGATCGATGTTACCAGTATTTAAATGGAAGGTGCTCAAAAGGACTAGCGTCATCGCCTCCTTCGGTACTACAGTACTTGGCCATATAATTAGACCCAAGCAAAGAAATAATAAATAAAATATTAAATAAAATAATAAATAAAATAATAATGTAATTCTAAAATTTGAAAATATGAGATTGACAAATATGACGGTTTGACAGAAGGTGGCATTGGCGAAATTGGTTAACGCGCTCGTCCCGGTTAGACGGAGAGGTCTGGAATCGAGTCATAAATAATAATAGTTTTAAGCAAAGGCAGCTCGGTTATGTTTGAATACGTCTTTTATTATTATTTATAATTTTGTTGGTTATTTTTACTGGGGTGTTATTTGTATATGTGAAACCCCATGACATTACGTAATTTGTTGTTGTTTTTCAAAGCACCTAATAGGAAGACACGCCTAACGTGTGCCCAATATTCGTACACGGTTGACATTACAAAGGAATTTTTATCATATTAAGGGTATTTGCAACGACAACAACATTTTTGGGCTCAACAGCTCTTTTGTGATTGTTGGATTTTATGTTTCCTTCCTCAAAATACCATTAATGTGTAGGTTCATTTCTTTCTCTCCTTAGAAATAACCTCCAAACAACGACATAATATCCATAAGATTAAGGCAAAACTTAGAGCTTCCCATACGGAATTAATGTAAACAAATGTATGAATCTAGTAACTACATAACTGGAAAGACGAAAAGAAAAGAAAAATCTCCAATACTTCTGTGTTTTGGACAATTGGGAAATTGAAATATTGAGCTATGTATTTTGAATAAAGGTAATATAAAATTTGCCCAAAGGCACAACCTTATAATTAAATTTTTTTATTGATTCTTTGGCAAGTGGATCGGTTGATATTGTGTGAAATAGGTGATTATACTCACACGTGTGGGGGCGCTTCGAAGAAATGTTTACTGGCATACTCCTTGATTTGATCTTCTCCGTAGATGGAAAGTGTCTTGTAAGGATTCACAGCGATTAGGACTTGGCCGATGTAGGTCTGGAATTAAATACAAAGTAAATTATTTCCACTGTTGAGTTAATAGGTATTTATCACAATCATCCATAACTGAAGAAGTATTCATTCCACTGATGAATTAGGTATTACATATTTTATTTTATTTATTTATTTTAACATAAAAGTAGAGATACATTATAAGAAAGCTTTGACTGTCCAACTAGGAGATTTCCCATTTTAGGACAGTCAAATTAATAACTACAAAGGGAATCGATATGTATGGTTTCAAGTGCTTTCACACAAACGAAGTATTGAATTTAAGTCTAAACTTAAACTTTAGGTCGCGTCGTACAAGCGGGTTCCCACAGAGCAATATTATGTGCAGGCGCGAGGTAATATATTGACATTTTTTTCTAGGAAGTACATATTTCAAAGGTATCTGCAAAAAGAGCATATTTGTCCCAAATGCCATGAACAATTTAGATGCATATGTGTAAAGTATCAGCAGACAGCTTAATGACATCTACATTTTTTACTCTAAGTAGCTCAGGATTGATTGGTTTAAATCCTTCGGTACGTAACACCATGTATAGGTATGTATAAAAAATAAAAATAATATACATAGGTAAATAGATTTATAAATAATAATAATAATAATAATTCTCCAGGATGTGGGCAGGATAGTGCAATCCCACACGTCCCATAGAGTTATACAAACATATTTTATAGATGCATAATATTTTTTGTTTGTTTTATTTGTTTGTCTGTGTTATTTTTGTTTGTTTATTTTTGTGTTTTTTTGGGTTCTTTTTGTTTGTATGTTTTTTTCCAGTGCTTTCTAATTACACGCGCTGCATGCTTACTGCCGTTCACCCTCAGGGGAATCACTGTTCAGTATATTCATATTATTTGTAAAGTGGTGTAGTGTGGTACTCACATAGATGATGTTCTCGTTGAACCTCTTCTTCAAGTTGTCGATGAAGGCCTCCTCGCTCTGAAATTTCTCCAGCAGCACGAAGTCCTGGACGCCAACCCGGTCCCGGTTGTGGAGGTGCGTCTCCATGGCGGGCCGGTGGGATATCCTGAACAACAAGAGAGACAATGTTATCATAAAGCAGAACACACAAAACAAACTGAAAGATATTGAGCCTGTCTGTAGGTACTCCATCCATGAAAGAATTATTGAAAGCACTTCTTGCCTACCGCCAGCGAACGAACGCTTTCTTTTAAGCTTAAAATATGAATAAATAAGGTGACCGGACAACTGGATCGTCTTAAACCATACTGAACTAACTCACTTTTTGAAATTTCTGATTTAGAGCTTGAAATGAGGTCTCCAAATCATAATCTAGCTCTGCCAGAGAGAACCGATTAGAGAAATTCTGTTAAGGGGTTGTCCATTAACCCTTTAAGGACGCTCCAACACGAGCGTGCATGTTCAATGAAAAAAATCCCGCGCATCACCTAATCAACTTTTCGGAACGAAGACGGCGGCAAACGATAGTGCATGAAATTAGCTACTCACTAAATTAGATTATTCGCATCATCGGCTGGCCAGTTGAAATTGGTGAGGCGACCAGGATGGTAGTCTTTTTCTCCGATGAGAGCGGTAGAAGTAAGTGATGTTATTTTTTACATTTTTTAATTGATTCATCAATTAATTATTATTAGTTTGTTGTTTTAATGCCGGTGGTTGCGTTGTACAAGTATTTGCATTGAAAACTTATGATTTGTAAATAGAATCACACTTTTTGGATCGGGAGTCACGATCGTGACGGCTAGGCCTAACGTGACTTTAGGCAGTTTTAATTATTGACTAATATTTAGTTGATTTGATCACTATTATTCAATTTTTTTGCAGAGATGGAGCTGAATAGTGATTTAGTACTGTAACTGATGGGAGATGGCAACGATGACGTTGAAGAATTGCCTCCCCGAATGCCATATAACCATTTTACTGAAGAAGCTCTACCAATACCGACCCCATCCAACCTCCACACACGATTGTAGGCCAAAGAAGCGCTGGACAGTAAGAAGAAGACTTTGGAGACAGGTGTCATTTAACACAGCCACCCGCAACGTGCCAATCCAGGAGTAATTTGAGAACCACAAATATATTTTGAAGACTACTTCGACGACGAGTTTTCCAAATACGTACTCTACAATGTGATCATAAATACAAATATCGTTGAGTTAAAGAAGCTCATAGGCATTCATTTTACCATGAGCGAAAGAGCATAGATTTCAAACGAGATGGTCGTATGCAGCGCGGTGAATTTCAGCAGTTCGTGAGCGATGATGTCGTAGTTGTCAAATGGATGGACAACAAATCCATACTAGTTTCATCAAATTGCACATCTGCTGACTAAGCAGTAACTGTGAAACGATGGAATAAAAATTGTTCAGCTTTCATTGATGTTATCGCTCCTAAAGTAATCGCTAGTTATAATAAACACATGGGCGGCGTTGACAATCTCGATCAGTCTATTGAATACTACCACACATTTATGAAGACAAGGAAATGGACCCTAAAGGTCAAACTCCATTTCTTTGATTTGGCCACTACCAACGCATGGCACTTGTATAAATTAGATTGTGTGGCAGCTGCGGTTCTAGGCAACAAAGTTATGGACTTGTTGGAGTTTCGGATGCAAGTTGCAAATGGGCTTACCAACGCACCTATTCTCCAAAGGAGGATTAGCAAGAGTGATGGTGAGGCTGTTGAAAATTTAGAGCCAAATGTGAAGATAGGTGATCAAATCAACCCTCTCAAGCTAAAAGGTACGACGACTATGAAGATCTTCCGTGTTTTGACGAGATTGAAAATCCTCGTGCCTGCAGAATGGAAAATTGTAAATCAGGTCAAAGATTACTTGTAAAAAGTGTGTTGCGTACCTCTGCCTCTCAAGGAAATAAAATTGCTTTGCATTTTATCAAAAAAAATAAGATCAAAGATCGCTTTTATCAAGTCTGAATGAAAAATTAGCAGGTTTCTCATTATTAATTAAGTGGGGAGAATAATACTTTTGTCCGATCTCAATTCTAGCAACACAAATACATTTAAGGCATATCCTAACATCTTCGTCATATCGTTACTATGATTATAATTTTTTTTTTTTTGTGTGATTACCTAAATAATAAATACTATTTTTGATAAACTGTCTTTAATTTCTGTTAAACAAGCACATAAAAGCCGAAAGTCTAACAGCGTCACGACCGTGCATTAGTAGAGTTCTAGCCCAAACGTCACGATCATGCAGGGGTAGTATTTGACCTTGGGGGTAGCTAGGACTTTTAAAATTATTTTTCGCACGTGCCTTATAAGGACTTTTTCTAAGATCACTGCAAAAGAAATGTGATTTTAGAAAAAAAAAATTCAGGCCTGAAAGGGTTAATCACGTGATGTTTTTTAGCAACTTTTTGACCCCCTCCCCCCCCCCCTGGTGATATGTGGTGAGGTTTTAGGCTAACTCCCCCCCCCCCCCAAAATCACGTGTATTTTTTTTAGTACAAAGTATAGGACGTTCACCTTTAGAAATCGTGCGTTCAATGAAAAATAAATACACGTGATATCTCATTTTACCCCCCCCCCCCCCCTCGTGATGTTTCGTGATTTTTTTTCGCCCCCCCCCCCCCTTTCTTTCTCTTTGGTTCTCTCTGGCAGAGCTAGATTATGATTTGGAGACCTCATTTCAAGCTCTAACTCAGAAACTGCAAAAAGTGAGTTAATTCACCATGGTTTAAGACGATCCAACTCAAAATAAACTCAACTCAACATCTCATTTGAAAAGTCATAAAAGTGATAAAAAAAATATATAAAAAAATGGTTAAATATGTAAGTTAGGTTAGGGTTATGGGCTATTTTTCAAATATTTTTTATAGCTTTTAAATGACTTTTTAAAGAGGTGTTGAGTTGATTTGATTCTGAGTTGGCATGGGACCGTAAATAAAAGGTATTGTCAGTATGCGTGTGCCATATCAACTCAAAAACCATTAGACTGATTTCGCTTCAAATTTCAAAGTTTGTTCTTATGCCTTAGCACGGTCGATCGATAAGGATTGTATCGATAACTTCTCATCGTTTCCTAGCATGACTGCAGGTCGCCAACGAATAAATAACAATGACTAAGGGTTCTTAATATATTCAACGTCAACTGTTGTTTGTACGTTAGCAATCTGCAGTTGTCCTAGGACTCCTAGGGAACGATGAGAAGTTACCGAAAGTTATCGATACAATCCTTCTCGATCGACCATGCCGGGGGCCAGGAGGGTTTAAAGAGTGATATGAAGTGGTAGAAGAAGTGGTATGAAGTGGTAGAAGTGGTTTGAAGTAGTAGAAGAAGTGGTATGAAGTAGTAGCAGAAGTGGTATGGAGTGGTGGAAGAAGTGGTAGAAGAAGTGGTATGGAGTGGTAGGAGAATTGGTAGAAGAAATGGTAGAAGAAGTGGTAGAAGAAGTGGTATGGAGTGGTAGAAGAAGTGGTAGTAGAAGTGGTTTAAAGTAGTAGAAGAAGTGGTTTGAAGTAGTAGAAGTGGTATGAAGTTGTAGAAGAAGTGGTTTTAAGTGGTAGAAGAAGTGGTAGGAGAAGTGGTAGAAGAAGTGGTATTAAGTGGTAGAAGAAATGGTAGAAGAAGTGGTTGAAGAAGTGGTAGAAAAGGTGGTATGGAGAGGTTTGAAGTAGTAGAAGAAGTGGCATGAAGTTCTAAAAGAAGTGGTATGGAGTGATAGAAGTGGTATGAAATTTTTGAAAAAGTGGTAGAAAAAAGCGGTATGGAGTGGTCGAATAAGTGGCGTGATGTACATCGAGTAGGATCAGCCCTTTGTGTTGTTTACGCCCTCTTATTGTCACTAGCGGAAGAGGGACAACAAATGTATACAATGCTCGTAAAATAATATTGTTAAGAAGCTTACAGCGGTCCTATTTATGTCGATTCCAGTTCGATCGGCGCATTTTATCACGGTGAAATAATTTCAGTTTTCATCGTTTTTAAGTGACATCTTTGATAGATTTTTTCTTGTCAATTTTCCCGCTATAATTTGTTAATTTTTCTTTTCATCTCATTTATTCATTGGACTACGTATTTATACTGATAATACATCCTATAGATTATCACATTTAGATCAAATATTTTAAAATATTGACATTCAGTATTAAGTACCTAATAACAATGAAACAATATTCGGCATGTCAAAAAACGTTCTAAATAACCGATTTAACAAGCTTTGGCTTCTAACTCTTAATTGTGAAATAATTATCAATTGTTTTAATTTTTATTAAAGTTTAAACAAAAGATGCTGTGCGTTAATAAATTATACATCTATGTGGGTACTGTGATGAAGTCAACCAACTAAAACGCCTTCACACGATCCGATATAAAGCACTACCTGCAGGACTGCATGACGGTACAACCCCCAGCCGAATTATTATTATCCCGAGGGCACGACAAAGGGAATATTAATAATTCTGCTGGCGGTTTTGCCTACTCACGATCCAATTTGCAGGACCCAAGCATGCTGTCTTGAAAACAGCTCTGCAAATCGGATGGTGAGTAGGGCCTATACGTCCGTAGAAGCCGATGAGGCAGAGGAATCTCCAAGAAGGTTTTCCCCCAAAACCAACGCCTCTATTTCTGGCTGCAGAATCAAGGGTTCAGTTCAGACACATGACGCGTCCGATTGGCATGACATGCAGAAGTAGGTATTTCGTGTAAGCTCACCGTTCGAAAATGTGTAATGGAACACAAACAGATTTTCTGTTTAATAAGTTAAGGCTCAGTAGTAGGTATTATGGCCGTTATACACGACACCTTTTTTCAGCCCGATTCCAATTAGAGACAAAAGTCAACATTTTTCGCTTTACGCGATCGCTGTTTTCATCTCTATTTTCATATCTACGATTTCAGTAGGCATCACAACAAACAGTATGGATCATGTGTTGTTTGCAGTGATGACAATTGAAATCCTAGATATGAAAATAGAGGTGAAAATAGCGATCGTGTAAATCGAAAAATGTTGACTTTTGTAAGGTAGGTAAGCGTTCAAAAAGAAGTAGAATATGGTTTGAAAGGGAGATACGTAATATTTAAACACGAATGCTAGAGGGAGCGCGTTAATGTTAAAAAACTATTATAATTATTAAGCAAAAATTGTGAAAATATTTAATAAAACACGGCTCGTTTAAAATAAAGTAAAAATCTCTTGACAAATGTCTAGAGTAGCGTTTAAAGATACACTATGAATTTTGTCATACCTTTTAACATCTTAAATAACAGAACAAAATGTGTTTTTAATAATTTTCAGATATAGGTACTTTACGATTTTTTCCTTTCGAGGGAATGTCATATAATTACCGCTTCGGCTCGGCAAAAGTTTAAAAAAAATAACATAGGTACCTATATATTTTTAAGAACTTATAATCATACAGTTTATCAATTAAAAATAATAATTAATATTTGACAAGTTAAAGTATTTCACCAAAAATGTAGACTTAATTTGTCTCGACGCCATCTAGCGGGCGAGTTAGCATTAACAATGCCTTTCTCACAAAAATAAAGTTGGTTGTTTTCAGGTGGGAAAATGTAATAAGCAGTAATTGTTGAATAAAGCACTAGTACATATTGAATCATTTGGCGGGTATTTGATAAGCCGCCATAGCTCAGTGGTAGAGCTCCTGACCGGCAATCAGAGGGACACGGGTTCGAGTCCCGTTGGCGGCCAGTATCTTTTCTCGGAAGATTTTTTCAATGTAGATGAGTGTTTCAGGCTGATAATTATTGCTTATAATAATCATACAGTGTTATGATATTCCAAAAACTCTGAATTCTGGGTCATACAGAGTCCCAGTGTATCTACACTATGGGAGTTCAATTAAAATTTTTAGCTGAAGTAAATTCAAAAGGAAAATGAGAAAATTTCTGTAAATAAATAATGTAAGAACAATGCATAGCTAATATAAGAAAAAAACAAGCAACATTTTCCGCTTACCGATGATGTAGGAGTTTTTCAAATAATATTGTTAGGTTTTTCGTAATTCGGTAATGTTTGTTTATTGCTAGTTATTCGCAGGGACACTAAAGCAACTAGCCACATATTGAAATTCATGGAATTTCGGATTATGACTTACAAGGATAGCGTAGACACAGTCGAAAAAATGGCACCGAGATAAGATAATTCAAATGCACTTTGTTAAGAAACATCATAAACCACTCAGTAAAATAAATTAATGATAATAAAACACAATAAATATCCGATATTCGTATGACTCGTCTGTTTTTGATAACAAATTACTATTAGGTACTAATAGGAATTAGGAATCATGCAATCTTTTAATAATACTGAAAAAAAGCGAAGCTTCCAGAAATATATATATATATATACTATTTCAACGATTAGCTAACTATTAACATAAGAGCAGAATGATGGCCATCAGAAATTTCCCATTAAAACCACCAGCGGACAGATGAAGAATTTTCCATGTAAGAACGACTAGCCACACGAAATTTTCACATTTTAGACGATACGATAAGCGATCGCCATAACGAATTTCCATGAAAACATTTCGCAGAGTGATAGCGATGGCCAAAAGAAATTCCCAAATTTAAAAAAAACAAGCGAAGAAATCGATGACCACAAAAATTTCCTCTAAAAACGACTAACGAAGTGATGACCATTCGAAATTTCCACATTAAAACAATAAGCGGAAAGATGGGCATAATAAATTTTCCTCGTTCAAATGACGAGCGTAACGATTAACGATGAAGCCGAATGTTGTGATATAAGATTTTAACTTTTTTGAGATTTTAACATTTTTAAAGTTTGAGTATTATTGCGATATTTGTTTAGGTTATTGTGCCGTGTTGCGCTTCCTCCTTCTTTAACCAACATTTATAAAGAAAGACAAAGTGCAACACAGTATAATTGGCCAAAAATTAATATCGATAGCGGAATGTTGGACATAATAAATTTCCATGGAAAGGACAAATGGGGAAATGGCCACAAATTCGAAAAAGAAAAGAGAATACACATATCAATGACTTAAGAAACGTATAGAGGGTGTAGGATATATTTATACCTAAATTAAATCACATACCTTAGTAATTAATTTTAAAAACAACACAAAAGTTTTAACGCAACTTAGCTGGTTATGCAGGTAAAGTAAACTAACTACCTACTGCTTGGTGGATTTTGATAACGGGTATCTCCAAATAGAAATACTTGAATTTAACAGTATAATTGAACATTTTGTGCAGGTATTGGTTATTAAAATATCCAATAGTAGCCCAGAAGACCGATAATAATGATAAGCTGTCTGATTTTATGACGACAATATGATAAAATAAAATATGATTGCATCAATTTGGACATTTTACGAAGGGCTTGAAATTTTAATACGAAATAATGTGATTGGTCAAATATTTTTTTTTTTCAAATATTATAAATGTTTGACATCAAAAATGCGACCTTGGGCAATATTGGGAGATATTCTTCACAGAAAACAAACATCCGTAGAGTCTTTTTGGGAGATATATATGTAATATCTCTTAGCTTGACACGGTCTCATAAGTTATGCTATCTCATTTTGTATCACGGTGAGGACTATTTTTTATTCGATCAATGTCAGAAAGAGAAAATGCCGCGCTTTCAGTTTGCATTTAAAAAAGACCACAAACGCTTCTGAAAATTTTGAAATAATTCTACGAAACAACATTGTATTTGAAAAATATTTGTGAAGGTTGGCAAATTTTTAAATTAATATTTTTATATTAAACGAAAAAAAAGCTAATCTAATTAAAAATGTTTTTTTAGTTTTGCGTAAAGTAACTAATCATTACAGTTTACATGTTGAAGCCATTGGTAAGCGATCAACGATATTTTTAATTTATTTAATTTGTTAATTTGTAATACTAAAATCTCAAAGTCTTTCGTCTGCTTTCACGAAGAGTACATTTTGAAATAGTTCAAAATCAGCGAATTTATCTGGAATCAAATGGTGCCACTGAAAGTTCAAATGAAAGATTGTTTTTGAATTTGACATAAACAATAATAAGAGAACGAATTATGCCTGTGTTTCCATGTTCTAGTATAGAGGTAATTAGTCCATATAAATATAGGCTGTGATTTTCTACGAATCTTGGGCTGTATTGGCTATGGGTTCTTTTCTCACCGAATTAAAAATACAAACCTAATTAGCTCATTTCCCGCTCATACCGGGAAATTTCAATGGGTGATTGAATTACTCATGCGGGTGCGTTTATACGAGTTTTTTAAAAATCTGGGGTAAATAGAAAAGTTTTTGCTTTTATGCATTTCTTATCATATCTTTTTAATTGAGCTATGATGAAATTTATTTTCATGAATAATCGAATCACCCTTTGAAGCTTCGCCGCCTAAGCGAGACATTAGCTAAATAGGTATTATGTATTTGTAATTCGATGAGAAAAGAACTCACAACCAGCACGGTTCCATGGCAACTCAGAATCATGCAATTTCAACATCCGTTTGAAAAATCTTTAAAAGTTATGAAAAATAGCCCACAGCCTAACTTAACGTAACCTATTTAACCTTTTTTATCTCTTTTAATGAATTTTCAAAAGAGGTGTGAAGTTGCATTATTCTAAGTTGTCCGATCACCAGCCAGCACAGCACAAGGTTCATAGAAAATCACAGCCTATATTTAAGTTGGTAATACCCAAGGTTCATAGAAAATGTATTTGGGTAAATCTTGGGCATTACCTCTAAACTGGATACCAGAACACGGAAACACTGATATAATTCGTTATTTTGTTATTGTTCAATTCAAAAACAAACTTTCCTTTAAACTTTCATTGGCACCCATTTTTTTTTAGGTATTATCTATGTACTTCTGTACAAGATATGGAGACGCTAAAGTAAATCGTTTGTTATTGTTTACATCATATTCTTGATTGAACTTTTAGTAGCCATATTTTTTGAACCCTCAATGGCAAGTAATCGCATGCTGAATGAACATTAACTTTAATTTGATTACAATGGTCAAATTGCATGTCTCTCCCCCTCCTTTCCACGGTAAATAATCAACAAAAAACCAGAAGCGAAATCGATTGGGTTCCACCGTGTTCCACTCCCTTATTTCAATCAACACCCTTTGACTGACAATGCTTTCTTTATCTAGTACCTACCTACAATGCAAACAAGTAAATCACAATGAAGTTAGGGGGAATGTTAAATGTATTTTAAAAGTAAGTAAGAGGGTCTTGGAGGAATAACATTCTTCGTCCACAGATATTCCATTGAACTGAGATGTTTATTGATTTGAAATAAAACTGATCATTTCAAATAAGATCTTTCGGCTTCTAGACCCGGACAGCGGACAGTCAATGAAGTTGATTAGGTAAGTATATCAAGTAGGTACGAGAAAGAATGACAATATTGCTCCAGGTTTTATTTCCTTTGTATCATAGTTTCGGGTGTCCAATGGAAAGTGCGGCCTCTTACATTCGCGAATAGCACGATTTCCTAAATCCGTCACTGGTTTAACCCCTCAGACTAATGTGTTCGCTTTCGGGCACGACCAATGTACCTACCTACATCTCATAGAAATCGTTTTCGAAATAGAAAAAATCTAAACTGTTTTCGAAATAGAAAACACCACACTTTATATTCAAATCAAAATGTTAACCAGAAAATAATTAAAATCAACAATTTTTTGTCAACGCTTCCTCCGGCAATTAAAAAAAAAAAAACTTTGGGAATTTTTTGATTACTTTTAAGTACATGAAATGACAAAAAAGTGAGGTGACTACCTATAACTTTTATATTACATTTGTCTAATAAAATACATAGATATTTTTGTTTTTATTTATTTTCGTTTTCAGTAATTTTAGTTCGAAAAAAGTGAGGTGAGCCATTCTTTAAGTTTTTTACGTTTGCATTTAAAATTGTTATATGTTTCTTTCGAATTATAAAATCTTAAAGCGTATTTTATCACCTTTCAAAAACAGTTTAAGGTTTTTGGGTAGGTACGTTTATAAATATTCCATTTATTTGGATTTAATTGCAAAGCGGATATATTCTGACCTCTGACGGAAATCCCGAGGCCTGAGGCCCCTGAGGAGTTCATTGACCCCCAAATAAAATACCTATTTTAAATATATTTAAAATAGGTATTTTATTTAGTCAACGAAAATAGCAGATAAATTGTTTGATATCCCAGGATACTAATAATATACTTGGGAATATTTTATACTATATCTTGGATTGACTACCACTGTTCATTGGCGAGGCTGTTTATTTTACATGCAATACAATAGAACCAAACAGACTACTTCCGTGTTAAAAACGAGACTTGAGAACCTTAGATGACTGTATAAATTTATGTCAATAGTGAGAACTGCATTGATGTTCTGGAGAACTGACAACGCCAGCATTTTCTTATTTGAACGCAATATTTTGTTTTACCAACATAAAAATACCGATATTAAATACCTAAATATAACATTACTTATAACAAAACATGTGTGTGACTCATGGCCATAATGTGTAGTTATTATTTTATTTCATCTGTCTGACCCACGCTGAGATAATACCTAAAATAGGTCATTGGTCCCACATACGTAACGTATGCAATGCATTACAATATTTCGACATCTTAAAATGCATACACTTCTATGAAAATAGTTGATAAAATTTTGGCCCGAAATTTAAGTTGCTCTTTGCTCGAAGAGAGATATTTTATATTTACATCTTACATCTGTCAAGTTGTTCTCTGGTAGGAGCCCGCAAGACAGACCTGGTGACAGGGCCGGATCTACGAAATCTGGCGCCCTGTGCAGTAGGTACCGATGGCGCCCCCCCCCCCCCCCCTACATTTTTATTTTGATTAAAAATCCGTTCACCCCAATTTTTTTATTTAATTTTTTTTTTTTTACACTAATTTATCAAATAAAATCAAGACATATAAAGGGTGTAACTTTTCCAAGTGACCTGCGGTAGCTCTCACACTCATTTTTTTTAAAAGAGAGAATCGCCAGGAGCCCTATACTCTCTGAATCTATTGGGTAAACATAAAATTATGGTGCTATTTTAATTATTTTATGAAAAACTCTTTTTGCAAGTTATGCTTTAAAATAATACTACGATTTGTTTGTTTGTGCCCGTACCATGATTTAAAATATAGGTTACGAGACAATGTGGGTGGTTTCGCTGAACTAGGTCCATTAGACATTCTTGAGATTTACTGCGTTTATGTATATACCCAACGCGAATATTAATAGAAAAGGCAAATACAAATTCGTTTCCATGGCAACGTACAACACAAGAATAGCATCTACAGCTTCTGACTAGCTCTAAAATCTAATAAGAATATAACCTCATATTTGTACCTTGCATTTCCCCAGCGAACAAACACCAAATTGAGCGAACAAACACCATACAAACACTGAACACTGACGTATGGTATCAACGGCTTACGAAAGACGCTTATGTACACTGACACCGTAAAATAACAAAACCAACAAATATAATAGATATTAATTACACATTTAACGAACATCAAATAATATGTCAAATCAATTATGAAACTGTCAACAGTGTCAACACGTTGCAACCTGCAAATCCTGCAAACCGTGCGATGCTTTTGTTAATGGAATTTACTGAAGATTTCATAAGAAAATGGTCTTAAACTACCTTCTCCTAGAGACTTAAATCGTACAAAATAACTAACTAACTAAAATTGTAAACATTTTGAAAGGCGCAAGTCCGTTTGTTTGATTCTCCAGAATAAAAATACCGCGCTGTGATTGGTTATTGAGTTTGGATCGCACCCATTAGTCGTAAAAGATACATGGAAAAATAGATCTTACGTTAAACTAAATATAAGGAATTTGTAAAAAAATTCTGTAACTGACTATAAATTCGTAAGCCGTTGATACCAACCTGACGGGTGCGCGCGCATTCTGTTTCTTTGGAAAGTGTTGCTAGAGCGTAATAATTATTTCGTACTATGGGTAATTTTTAAACGATTCAGGGAATATTATAACTAAATTTTAATACAATATTTATTTTCTCACGGCGCCCTTTCGGAGTTGGCGCCACGTTTTTTGCACGTTTTTGAACGTATGGCAGATCCGGCGCTGCCTGGTGATACCATCACTAAAAAGTACTATTATAATGGCCTTGAAACATACAACATATTCGCCTAGCAATGCAAACGTACGCTTCCCATGCGACGCGGTTCTGCGCGCGCAAACCGGTTCGGCGTGGGAAGCGGGAAGGTGGGGTGGTTGGCCATACTGCTTCCGATGCGTGTTTCTAGAACTTACGTTAGTGACGCGTCAGCGGCGTCAGTTGGTGTAAATCTCTAAGCGAGTAGGACGTCGTACATTTATTGCCCGATTTTTTTGTTAAAATGAGCGATGAACAACTAATAGATTTAATAAGATGTTATGAAGTTATCTATAACACCAAATGCATTGAGTATCGCAATGGTAAAATACGCAATGCAGCATGGGAGGAGATAGCAGAGGCGCACGGCAAGAGCGGTAATTACTTTTACGATTATATTCATGCTATTTTAAATTGCTCTCATTTAGGTTTATTATTATTTATTTTGTTATATTTATTATTATCATACATAATATGATAATTACATTTCATGTTTCTCGTAACTCGAGATTATGACACAGATTTTTGTGCAGTTTTGTTTGATAAAAAAAAATTGTTACTCATGGTTAAACTATTGCATGTCACACAGTGTTGCCAACCCGTTTTTTGAAAAAGACGTAGATCTGACTAGAAAATTACGTAGAATCGTATAATTTGGATTATGAAAAGTTAGTAGATCTACGTACTTTTTTTCTGATTGAAATATAGAAGTTAGGGTAGGTGAAGTTGGAGTAATTAAGTTGAAATTTATCTATTATTTTTAATGCATTTATCATAGGTTCTCAACCTTGCCTCTCACTCTTGGTTCTCAATTTTGCCCACCGCCCACTATGAGATTTTTTTTTAGAGACCCTCTTTTTTCTTATGGGGGGGGGGGGGGTATATGGATTCAATTTTCTTCGACTTCCTCAACTACCGAAACATGTGAATTTTTGCATACGTGATAAAAATGATTACAATACATAAAATAACAAAAATTAACCAATATTAAAGTTTATTTTGCTTTATTAGTACGTGATGAGCGTGTTTTTTTGTCTTTTTAGACTATATTTTTTACCTGCCCTCGCCATCACTGTGCTACTTCAACGCCCTCTCTTTGGGTCTTCTACTGCCCCCTGAAAGTCTCAAACGTCCACAAGGGGGCGTTATTTATTGCCCACGTTGAGAAAGGTTTAAATGAAACGAAATATAGTTTTGGTCATTATGCAAATGTGGGGTACTAGGCAATATTTAGGAAAAAAAACTTGAATATGGAGTAAACATTTAAGGTCAAATACTAGCAATAAATAACTTAGCGATGCCTTTGTCTGAAATTGTGTATTTTACCGGGAAGTAGAAGATTACAACTCCAATAAAAAAAAATTATGGTAATAGTTCGAAATTTTCCTAGATTTGTGCTGATTTCCCTTTTGCCTAAAAAATATTTTTCTCCCCTAGATCTAGGGTAATTTCCCTAGACATTCCAACTCCGGCACGGACTCTAATATGAAACGGAACGTTTGTTGGAGTCCGCGCCACATACTTTGCCCCGCAGACGGGGGCGCCACCGTAAAGTAACGGAAAATATGCTTCTTCACCCTAAAGAGTTATGTTATTTTGCAAATTTGTATAATTTGACAAAAATACGTAGATTCTGGACTGAAGTTAGTAGATGTTCAGGAAGGACCTAAAATACGTAGATCTACGTAAAAAGACGTAGAGTTGGCAACGCTGATGTCACATTTCACTAATTTTGCGGGAGAGCAGAAACGGTATTTTTTTTTTTCATCAATCAATTAAACTCGGTTATCCTCTATTTATGATTAACTTATTGTGTTATATCTATATGATTATCATTTATTTTTACTATAATAATATAATTTTATTATTTAGGCGTTGAACCGCTTACTCTTTAATACGGAATATTTTTCATTCAAACTGTTAAGGTTTAGCTTTATTATTACGAAAAGTGAGTATTTATTTCGGGGGAGACAAAAAAACATGCAAAAATGTTAAATGCATATTTTTTGCAAGTTTTTTGTCTCCCCCGACATAAATACTCACTTTTCGTAATAATGAAGCTAAACCTAACAGTTTGAATGAAAAATATTCCGTATTAATTTTTATTTTTTTCGTTTTAATTTAATATTTCATAGACAATCAATCAATGCTACCAATCATAGAAAAAATATTATTGCCATATAACACAATAATTTATTCACGTTAAAGTGAATGCTTTATTGATAAGTTTGTAGGTACCTATACTTATAGCAGCAGAAGATGGAAATAAATTTATTAGAATAATTACACATACCAGCTAGAAGCTAGACAAACCCTGCTTTACCAAACAAACCATTCAAAACCTGGGATGTTTTTTTAAATTATGATGACATGCAGCTTTCGTAGTTTAAACCTCAATCCAATAATTCGAAGTAGGTAATTTTTTGTTTTTATTTTGACGAGAATTTATTTTATAAGATTGGTATTTCCGACAAATGTCTGATTGTCTATTAGTTCAAAAAGGAATATTCCTTATTATCCGTGCATCAAACTTCGATAACACGAACGTTCCGTATTATCCGTGAGGTGGACTCAATGCATATTTACCATAATTTTAATATAAAAATTTGTGCTTCTTTATTCCATAAGTCGAATAACTATTATTTGCACTAATAATTTTTGAAATACTCAACAGAGATAGGTTATCATTTTGGGTACGTTGCCTCCCTCTCCTCACTATATGTATTTATTTGCCATGATCCATCACTTTTTTAATGGCATCGATTTTTTCTCTGACATCATATAGGGATGTACTGTGTGATTTCTACTAGTACCATCCACTGGAATTAGTGAATGTTGTGGCGTAGATAGGTACTGTTTTCATTTTCATTGTGTAATTTAAACGTTGTGCCTAAGTACCTACTTAGTTATAATAGCTTGCTGCCAGAACTATTTTATTTTATGTTGTTGGATGGGGCGTTACGTTAGGTTCAAAATGTTTCCAAACAGCTTCATAAACTTCTTTTGACTATATTGTGTTAACTTTTTAATCTTTGATGCACAAATTACTAAAATAACAGTAGAAAATCCTACGCAATAGCTGAATCCTTTAGTGAGTATAAATGAGTTTCCCGTAGCCAAAAATTATTTGTAAGTATTACATAAATGATTATTGTTTCAGTTGAGGAGTGTAAAGAAGATTGGAATAAGTTAAGAAATTGTTATACTAATGCAATGAAAAGGCGCTTCAGGAAAAGTGAAAAAAAAATGCCGCCTTGGCGATTTGAAGAAAAGATGTCATTTTTAAAGCCATGCACTACTATAAGGAATCATTCTGATACGTTCAAAGAAGATTTATCAGAGAGTATTCCTTCTCCCGAAAGCGTTCACTCCGAGACTTCCATGTCGAGTACGTCGCATAAAAGAAAGGCGAGCCCTGAGAAGACTTTGGCTGGCATGATGGACATGCTGAAAAGTTCTCAAGAAGTGAGACATGATCTTGATGACGTAGATCACTTTTTTCTAAGCATGAGTAAGATGTTAAAAAAACTTCCGAAAATAGACCAAATTCGAATAAAAATGGATTTACATACGGCCATTAATAAAGTAGAACTCAAACAGCTTGAGGCACAACAAAATAATTAGAATAACATCAATAATTGTGATCGTGACCACAAACTACACCAAATTTATCTGCTGTGGGTAATTTTTCACAATCCTACGCATCTCACTCACTCAGGTCATTCTAATTCTGTTGAGCTGTAATTTATCTGCGCACTCACCTTAAACTGCGATTTTGACTAATGAATACAAAATTAAAACCTTTTTATCTTGAATAAAAATATTCTTAAAATACATATTTTTTTCAATGTTATGCCCATTATAACTATAGTTTTTATTTATTTATAAATTAAAATGGAAATTACTTATAATTGTTAAAATAAGAATTCACTGCAGTATAAATAGGTTGAATACATGAATTTATTTGTACAAAAAATACTAAAAATTTAAACTCCTTTTAGTTATTATCTACTTTAGGGAACAGATTACAATTGGATTAATTTATACATGCATAATTTACCAAACTGAGAAACCATTTATAGTTTTCCTCATCATACCATTGTATATTAATGTGTCTAGAAATTAAACAGTAATCTTGCAACTAAAAAATATTACATTATTATAACAGGAGGGAGGTAGTACAAAATATATGTCAATATATTTATGCAGTTTTGTACTCATTTAATACATTTCTAATGCTCTCTTGACAGAGTTTTTATATTTATTTTCGTCACAAATATTACACGAACGTCTGATTGTTATTGCACTAAATTATGTAAAATCGACCACCATAACACGGGCACCAGCCTAGCATGGTGGTCGAAAAATCATCGAATAACTATTTTAATTTTATTCGAACCCTATTTTGTAAGTACCTAATGAATAAAGAAATAAAAAATAAATTAGACTTAACGAACTGCCTGCCTTTCTATCATACCAGTATTAGCTTCTGAAGACATGACTTTTTTAAGGTCTCGTTCAATAATGCTTGTATAACGAGGCAAATCGGTGTGGGAACCTTGTATCAAATACGTTGTATCACATACGTTTTTTTGTACCTATCACTTACGTTGTATAACGTATGTTGTGTCACATACGTTGTGTCACATACGTTGTGTCACATACGTTGTGTCACATACGTTGTTTAACATACATTGCATCACACGCGTTGCGTACGACCAATATTTCTACTATACATAATATCATGTTAAGTTATAGTTATATCCAAATTTAGTTTCCTTTGCACGCCTGTTTAGGGGGCATCCATTAATTACGTGAGCAGTTTTTCTTCCAATCTAGACCCCCCCCCCCTCGGTGAGATAAATTTGGGCCAATTCGTATATTTTTTTCAAGTACCGTGAGATTTTGCTGGACCCTCCCCCCCCGTTTGTGCACACGTAATTAATGGATGCCCCCTTGTAACACTTTTTTTATTTTGAAATGAATTTTTATAAGAAAAAAATTGTGAATACCGCACTAGAGACCCAACTCTAAGAATTTAACTCTAATAGAGACCCAACTCTAAGAAATTTAATGAGTACAAATCAAGAATAAAAATATGGCTGAAAGAGGTCAACGAAAACACCCTAATGAAGACACTAAAAACGACATAGAAGACAAATAAACTGTAATTAAACAATTTTAGTCCGCCTCGGCACAGGAACCCCTAGTGAGGAGGACTAAGAAATACGATATCTTTACCATACTTTCTCACTTAACCATTATATTTTGTATACTTATGGAATTATTTTATATAGTCGCTTAAATAAATAAAAAATTAATAAAAAAAACTGCTCTCCACTGTTCGGAGCCAGTAAGAACTCCAATTTTGGTAGGTATTTGTGAGATAGATACTGGACTCTATACTGGAGAGAGTGAGGAAGGGAAGATGTAGAGGAAAATCTCGACAGCAAACACGGCAGAAGCCATTTTTCGAGCAAGGTTTCGATTCTGAATGGTGGTCTTTCTCACCAGCAACTTTCACAAACAAATAGTATTAGATAATTAATAACTGATAACTTTGTATGAACCACTTTTTATTAAACAATATCGACATGTTTCAATAACAATTTTATCTTCTTCAGGATATGTTAATGTAAAGAAAAATAAATGACAAACAAGTATAGACAAATTAGAATAAACTATAACATAGACGAAATATTAAAAAGTAGAGGTGATTAATTGCTTAAAAATCATAAAAATAGTTACAAAAAATTAAATATAAAAATTATTTAAAGAAAAATAAAATTGCATTTAGATAATAAAAAACTTTTAAGAACAAATAATTAAAATAATTAGTCTAAATCAAAAAAAATAAGTATTAATAAGTATTTAAAAGATGGCTATTTTTAAAAAATGTTTGGTTATTTATAATATTTAAATTACTATTAATGCTTTTTCTAATTTCTAAAATTTCTAAATTATCCAATTGTATGCCCGTAGTGTTAGTGTGTAAAATTTTAAGACCTGTATTAATATCAAAAGAATGACTTAGTTTCCAGAATATGGTTGGCAAATTCAGAATAATAATTATTATTTAAACATCTTACATGTTCCTTAACTCTAATGTTAAAATTTCTAGAAGTTTTTCCAATATAAAAAAAGTTACAATCATTACAAATTAATTTATAAACCCCAGATTTGTTCAAAAAATCACATTTATCCTTATTATTTAATACATAATTTTTTAATTTGTTATTTGTATAAAAAGCTGGCTGTACATTATTTGGCATGTTTATAATTATTAAATTTGAAATGCTATTATTTAAAAATAAAATTTTTCTCCAATTATTATCATTTTCAACAATGTGTGGATAAACAAAAGATCTAATAAACTTTTTCTTATATTTTTTGTTTAACATATTGTCTATTAATTTTGAATTATAACCGTTATGAATTGAAATTTGTTTAATAGTATTTAACTATTTTTTTAAATTACTCAAAGATAAGGGAACATTAATTAATCTACTTAGCAAGGTATGAAAAGCTGCTAATTTTTGTGAATATGGATGATTAGATGTTTCATGTATAATGATATCTGTATATGTATCTTTACGAAAAATGTTAAAGTCAAATTTATTATTAATGATAGAAATATTTAAATTCAAAAAATTTAAGCTGCAATTATTTCCAATTTCTAGGGTACATTTATTTTTTTTTGTTTAGTTTATTAATGAAATTTAAAAAAAATAATAAAAAATATTTATAATCAGAGTTTTTTATTATCTAAATGCAATTTTATTTTTCTTTAAATATTTTTTATATTTAATTTTTTGTAACTATTTTTATGATTTTTAAGCAATTAATCACCTCTACTTTTTAATATTTCGTCTATGTTATAGTTTATTCTAATTTGTCTATACTTGTTTGTCATTTATTTTTCTTTATATTAACATATCCTGAAGAAGATAACATAGTTATTGTTATTGAAACATGTCGATATTGTTTATTAAAAAGTGGTTTATACAAAGTTATCAGTTATTAATTAAATAATAAATAATGCCACAAAGTTATTTTGCAAAGATTGAAGAAATAGTATTAGCTCCATATGCAGTGTCGCGAAAAATTATATTTCAAGATGCGGCGTCTCTGTACCCACGATGTAAAGGCATAACATAATCATAAAGATCTACGAATATAAAACCTAACTAATATTTTGTTGATCATTAGAAATTTGTTTTGTATTATTGGTATGTAAAACTAGAAGCATCTTCTTATAACTTTCCCTTTCAAAATAGTTCAAGTCATCCTCATTACAGACGTTACACTCACAGCGGGTATTGGAGCTATACAATATGCTGATTCACCATTCGATTTCATTACCAAACGTGAATATAAACCGGTGAATAAAGGTGCCATCGTAACGAGATTACATTTTATCTTTATCATCATTAAAATAATATAACTTAGGTTTCAGAGTCAATCAATTTTCTACTACAGTAGGTACCTACCTTCATGCATATTCATGTATTTTCACAAACGACTAGTAGGTCACATGGGACATGGGAAAAAATCGAAATATTGATACGTGCCTTATCGAAAAAATGAGAAACATTCAATTGGCAATGGATATATTATATTTGTTCATATGAAGCAGTTACTTTGTGATGTGACATTATAATTTAAAATAAAACAATAACTTTGTAAACACCACTTTTATTTTTTATATACTTTATGCCGACCGGGTTTCGCTACAACCGTAGCTTCTTCAGGGCAGTACAATCTTTACTAAAAAAAAAAAAAAATTATAACTTGTGATATGGCTCCTCTATAAGATCCTCAGCACGAATGAATAAATATTCACGTAAAACAACACTGTTTCAGACGACAATCTAACAAAAGTGCAGCTTTCGATTTTATATCAAATCTACAAAAACATTTTGATCATGGTGATTTGACGGCCGCAATATTACTCGTAATTGATCTAAAGATCGCATTGATCGAAAACTGACTAATTTGAGTATTGTTGGTTCTCCTCGGAAAGTATTCCGATCTTATCTATCAAATCGCTTTTCCGCAGGAAGAGGAGGAAAAACAAGTGAATTAGGCAAAATAATGTATGGAGTGCCACAGGGACATATTCTTGGTGAACGACAAAACAAAGTGGGGTAAAGAAACTCCACAATTTTACGATGACAACATTTTTTATCTTTACGGACGGACGATACAGTAATTTTTTTATAATAAACTGAACCTAGCGGAGCTTGAAACGGAAATTAATGACGTTGTTTTCCATGAAACATATTGGTTGAGAATAAACAAACAAAACCTTAACGTACAAAATACCCAATATATACTATTCGACAACAAGAACAATTTCAGCCTCAATATCAAAAATGATGACAACTGCCTCGAAAAGAAAACGAGCACAACATATTTGGGTCTGATTGCAGATTCCCAACTCTCGTGGGATCTCCACATAGAGAAGTAAATTACCCCAAAACTGGTGTACTATATGCCATGGTACATTTCGCCAATATCTTTGGTACATTCACACATCTTCCATTTCTGCTGTAGGTATCTGGGGCTTTGCCACAAAATTTTTCTTGGACTTCCCCATGGGCCACTCATAACAGGGACATCTATTCAGCTTCCTATATCCTTCGAATCGCAATCCTTCCTAAATATGAAATCACAAACACCATCCTAAAAATTACTCATCAATCAACTACATCAAGCCACTTTACAATCAATACATCCACAACCACAATACTCGAAATAACAAAAAAATCCGCGTTCCTCAAACAAACACTACAAAATATGGGATAAATTCTCTACACTATATTGCCTACGTATATATAATTCGCTTCCACCGCGTTAAAATTCCAGAAAAACACAGATTATTTTAAATCATTAATCCATTTACACGAGAATCCCGGATTCGTCGGATGATCGATATTCATAAAAACATCCAGCATTATAAAAAATTTCAAAGTAAAGCTTCAAAATAATATGTTTCAAGTAGGTACATTTAAAAATGAAAATATTTTCTTGTCACCTTTTGTTATGTCTTGTTTCTTTTTTGACCTCCTTTTCTTTTCCCTGCACTTGTAATCATCCTTATTTGTATATCCTGGTTTTTTCTTTATTTGTCTTCTCTTGTTGTCTGTTTTACTTAATCTGTCTTTTATGCTGTGTTGTGTGTGATATTTTTGATAACAAAACACCAAAAAAAGAAGTTAAATTGTACCTATTACCTTCCACTAATGAATTGTAAGTTCTTCGCGTCCTAAAATGAGTTTTGTAACACATCAGGAATGCCTTACCAAGAAATAAAAAACAATAAAAAAATACATTAAATTATTAGCGTCACGTTCCACCTAAGCGACAGGGGTGATTAGAATCTACTTGGTGAAAGAACACCGTTCTGAATCGAAACGTAGCTTGAAATGTCGTGTTTGGTAACCAGATTTGAAAAGCAATGGCACTTGCCCACCTTCCACTTTCGCATCACCTTACCCTCATCACTCTCTTCGGTGCTTCAGTCTCACAACATACCCCTCACATTCCCATTTGCTCCTCTTGTGCGGTGTTCACATAAAACAATAATAAACATCGACATTTCTTCGGCACATTAGACTTTATTTTAAAAGTACACTGATTTTTATTTGCATAATTTTGTGTCAGTTTTTGCAAAGAAATTTCGTTAAAAATAAAACTGAAAATAGGAATTATTAAACAGAACGATGACGGCACACTCGTTTTATCTATAAATAACATGCAACGACTTCAAATGTTAATTATAAGCAGATGTGAACACAATTTATTGTTAGTGATAATTATTTTCATTAGTCATTTAATTTATGTGTTATTATGGTTTGATGACCTTGCACAATAATAATGTTATGCTATTTAAATACAGGTCCATTGCAACTCCATTTCAATTTTTATGAAGAAAAAAAAACAATCATGTACCTACATGTAATATATATGTTACTGTAAAAGCCTGAACTTCGGTAAATCCTAAGATTTTCCGGTAAATCCTAAGATTTACCAACTCTTAATGGTAAAAGTCCGAACCGTTCTATAATAATCGTTCATTTACCTAACCTAACCTAACCTAACATGTACTAAATTTAAAAAAAAACAAGAAAAAATTGTTTCTTATTTAAATATTCGTAACCTAACCTAACCTTACCTAACCTAACCTAACATGTACAAAATTCTAATGGTAAAAGCCGAAAAAATCGTTTCTTATTTAAATATTCGTAGAACTGTTCGGACTTTTACCATTAAGGCGGTACACAATCCCAATAATTTTTGTTTTCTCAAAACTCACTTTTTAATAATTTCCGGCGAATTCGTACCTATATTAACTTTTTTATTCAGATCTTGTCCTGGGGATGTAAGTTCTTTGTATTTAAGATTAATAAAAACAATACCTTACCATTAATATATTTTACGTACAACGCCTTTAAAAATTTGTAATACGTTGTACAACTAAAGTTAGCGATAAGCACCAGATTTTATTTTTCTGGACGATAAATTAATAACTTCGGCAGTGCGACATCATCCCACATTTTCAATATTTGTAACACGTTCTTCAGAATTAATTAAATTGAACGCGGTGAAAAGGTCTAATCTCCATGCCTGCTAGGGTGAATTCCACCATACGTTCATCCAGTACGCCGTGCAGCGGGCGCATATTTGTTTACACGCTTTCTTCACTTACGTCGTTAAGATTCCCACATTATTTGTCTTCTTCTTCTTTTCTTTGATAGGGCAAATTCGACAATAGGTCCGTGCAATACACGGGTCGCGAGACTCTATTTGTATACACGGCTTCTTTACTTACGACGTTAAGATTCTGAATATATTTTAGGGTATATTGTCGTCTTAAGAGTTGGTAAATCTTAGGATTTACCGGAAAATCTTAGGATTTACCGTAGTTCGGGCTTTTACAGTGACATATACATGAAGTACCTACTTAGCTAGAAAGTATAGAAAAATTGGTTAACTGCTACTTTCTGTGAAATGCGTTGTTCATGAAAAAATAGATAAATAATAGAACAACGTAATACAAGAGTGGTCTAACCCAAATTTCACAGTCGTGCAGAAAAATGTGATAGAAAATTTGGCAATTTTTTTCAGCTAGGATTAATTTAAACTTTTTAGTATTAGGTATTGTAAGTAGCTACTTACATCTTATTTTGTAGTCAGCTTTATCTGTTTTGTGGATATAATTAGAAAAATAGATTAAAACACCGTAAGTTGAGTTTATGCAAACTATGTTTTTTGTTTTGTTTATGGCGCTATCTTTTTTCTTGGTGGAAATGATGGTTGATAATTTTTTTTTCTCAGAGTGTGTCATAAATTGATGCAAATTAAAATTTTGGTATCTCAAAAGTGAGTGTTATACCTCTCTTCCCTGATCATTTGGGGAAGATGATGACACGCCATACCCTTGACACATGATTTCTTTTACATAAGCTCTACACCGGAGACCCTAAGGGAAATAATTTCCTACGTCTTAGGATTGCTGACTGAAGGGTATTTTTATAGAAAGGGAGAGGAAGTTCTGGAAAGGAAAAAGGTATGAGGGGTGGGTAGGAATCTGGGGGTCAATGTCTCCATGAGTGACGGACGTATGAATCCACCCCCTACTGCAGTGCAAGGCCATGTTCAGAGAGAGTACTGCTGGAGGTGAAAGGGTCTCTCTCAACCAGTCTCTATCCGGCCCGCCGCGCAGTAGGTGAGCAGATGCATCCACCGCCAAGACTCGGACAAACCTCACCCCATGAACCCATTAAACAACCCAAAATTCAAGTTCTATTCCTCAGAGCTCATTCCTAAGGAGAGCACTGAGGAATAGAACTTGAATTTTAACTTTGAAATTTGATGAATTGCTCAAATTTTGTGAAACAATTTTCAAAAAGTGAGTGTTTTACCACTCTTGCACCAGTGGCCTCATTCCGCCTCATAATATACATATACTATAACGGAGTTTTATATTTTGATCGCGGAAGATCACTACGATCTCATGATTATCGCGTCTTTAACTTCGTCCATTATTAATTATAACCCTGTTAATAAAACTAATAATTTGTGGGAACAACAACAATCTGACGTTATTATTATGCTAGCGACTGTACGGGTAAAATTTAAGATCCCGACTTCGAATACATCTCTGACGCCGAGCCTTATGCAAAACCATCTTCGTACTTGAAGTTTGTTACAATAGCTACTTTCGTAAGAATATACTTTGAGAATAATTAAACCACGTTTTGATTTCTATCACGCGTCTATATATTATATATGACGTCATTGCCTGTAGCGGTTATTTTGTCCCGGTGACTAGCTGTCACTGGATCACCTGAGATTATATTTCCGGGGAACCGGCTATTTTTGGAACCAGTTCCTATCAGATTTATAAAATGGTCACCAACACTTGAAACTGGGCGAAGGCGAACCGAAAGCCGCCGCCGGGCCAAGCAGCAAAAACTGCCAATTCTACACTATTGTCTTTTATAGATCCAGCGTGACAGCCTACGCCTTCTAGCTAAATTCGTCATGTGTCATGTGCCTACCTACTTGATATTTTTCTCTCGATCGATCGAACCCCCATCGTGATTCAGAGGATGAGGTCAGGCGGCAGGCGACTTGCGCTGATGTCATGCACCGTCTAAATGTCGGAACCTTTACGGGAAACGAGAGACAGATATAAAAATAAAATAACTTTTAAAAGACTACGTGGTGACGCTGCCCCGCCTCGGGTAGGTACTCAACTACTCAGGTGTCCCCCTGGGATGTCACGGCGAACGCTGACATTTACCATTTACCTGTACTATGTGATATTTATTACTGGTAATGTTCATATGTCCTCCATAATGTCACCTCGAGCCAAGAGCGTACCAATATGATCACCTACCTATAGGTACATATCTAACTACAATCGCTTCAAGGGGGCTCATGAATGCGTAATTTTAAAGTCATATCACATAACCTACTTCTAGTGGAATAGGTTAGTGGCAGGGGCGTGCACTCCATATAGGCACATAAGCACTGCCTACCCTGCCGTTTTTGTAAAATATAAGCATGTAAATAATTATTGCTAAAAATAAATACACACTTTCAAAAATAAGAGCGAAAAAGCTGAGCAACCGAAACTACGCGAGCGACACATCAAACGGCATACTACAAACGCAGCATAAACTGTAACTAGAAACACGCGCGCACTCCAATTGCCTCACTAAAATGCATTCTAAGCAGGAATTATTTCTGACTAGAGCTAACTTCATACAAGACATAATTTAATTTTTATGAAATGCACAAAGCATAGAGTAGAACTGTCGTTTTGGATTTGCTTCTATGAGTTTTTTTTGCTAGTATTAAGCAGTGCTTTCTAGAACAAAATTAGTAAATGGCAATCGGTGACGACAAAAATATCTGTTGTTATGTACTTCTATCAAATAGTTGTCTTTCATAAATGCTTATTGTCGGTTCAAAAACGTTTGTCGTACTTTAATTCTGAAATTATCTGATAGAATATGGAAATTTTAATCTGTGAAACTTGTTGTATTTTCTTACTGCCTACCCTGATCAAAAACTCTGTGCACGCCCCTGGTTAGTGGGTAGGTACTTTTGTTTCGAATTATCATAAAAACGACGAAAAAATGTTAATGATCCTTTTTATGTATAAACTATGAAGAAAAGTCACAAATAATCCCAGTGGTGTGATACTACCTCACTCTTTTCGTTCCACCCCAAAAATAAGAAGAAAAAAAATTACTTAGGGGTGTTTCCACTTTTTTTATTGCTTAAAAAAATTAAGCACAAATTTACGATGAATACCGTAAAACGATATTTTGGGGCGGGGCTTCGTGTGACGCCATGAGCGTGGACGCTCAATGACAGCGTTTATTTATGCTGGCCCAGCTGAGCGACGCTTGTAACGTCATAATCTGATTTGCCAACCACGGGCCGTTTTGGTCTTGTCAGTTTTAGATCGCTTTTAAAATCAATAATATTGAATGAAAACATAAAAAAACAAACATTTTTAGTAGGATGATAAAAATCAGAAAAATGATCTTTAAATATTCCGTACATTTTCAACAGAATCCCTCTGTGGAAATACCCCCCATTGACCTCATTGATCGAAGATTGCAGCAAACCATTCTATATTTCCGAGCGTATATTGAAAGTTTTTCAATCTCGATTACTTTCTCATTCCCGCATCGCTTCGTCTCTTACTAATTAGGGGGAAGGGATGCTATTGGTTGATTTTCACCCGCCGATGAGATGTGATCCCTATAAGGGATGTCACAGCTGGGATGACCGATGTAATGTCACGTTTTAATTCTGGAAAGTTAAGTTGCTTCCCGGTTCTACCCGCGCATCTTCAGGTAAACCTCTGGCAGGACCGAAATGCTTTCAGCTAACCCACAGTGAGACTTGTAACGCTTTTGGTAAAAAGTAAAACGAGCGGTGGAGAGGACAATTTGGTTTCCCTTGGGAAAAAAACCCATAAAGTTATTGTTAATGTTTATCATACTGTCCTGCTCTTATTGAGCAGTGTCATACTTGCAAATTAATTGTACCGAAATAAATACTAATTGTGTTAAACATAAAATTTTTGGATTTTATTTAATTATCCTGTTACACTATTTAGTTATGATGCGATGCGGAATTTACTGCGGACAATGAATGAAGATGGATTGGAATATGCGTGGGAATTGAGTCTGTGTGTGTGATGGCGATGGCTTGGACAAGTAATCCAACGATTACGATTCGTGACTCAAAGATTACGATTTTTTAAATCATCAATACCAAGATGCATTTAACAGCAGAGGTTCAAAGTTATCTCTTTATTGGAGTGGTTGTTTTTGTTTAGAAAATATAAATTTATTTTTGCCTGGATAATTGAAGACGTTTAATTTTTTTTTTCATACAACCATAATGTCACGTTTCTTATCTTCGGAAAGATATTTTCAAGAGCTGGATGACAAGAGAAGTCTTGTACATGATATAAAAAATTGAAAGCATTTTTATTTATTTTAAAAATCACCTGA
Organism: Limnephilus lunatus; assembly: GCA_917563855.2. NCBI lineage: Eukaryota > Metazoa > Arthropoda > Insecta > Trichoptera > Limnephilidae > Limnephilus > Limnephilus lunatus. The sequence continues at coordinate 7,924,055 of OU830599.1, forward strand.
TTTAATATTATTTTTACTTGTCTACATTGGAATATGTAAGTGGGTAGCATTAGCATTAGACCCCAAGGTGGGGGGGGGAGTTAATCCTGGCGGAGGGAGGGGAGGGGGGAGGGGGGACAGGGGATAAAGGGGAGGGGATGATTTATTAGAAGGTTTTTTGTGACCTCTTCTTACCACAACTTATTATTTACATCACATTGATAAAATAGGTGGTGCAAATAATAATGCGGTATTTTCCAAGAATTAAATCTACGAGTTGGCATCGTATTCTTCATTATATTTACGCTGTAAAGAAATATTTTGTCTATCAATAAAATAATTTTCAATTACTTTCTGCCTAAAATAATCGTAATCGGACCTTAATATATTAAAGAATTGTAATGGATAATAATTTACATTTCACCTTACCTATGTTCAGTTTAACAATATCTTTTTTATCTAGAAACTATCTGGTACCCGGCATGCGTTGTATTGCTATTCAAAGAAATAAACTGTTTCTGCCTTCATGTCCTTTCCCAAGCGTCCCCGTTCCATTCCCGCGTCCCTTTGCCCTCCCGCGTTCCCCTTCCACCTTCCCCGCCTTCCCCCACCCTCGTCACCACTCCCGCAAATCCCACCTTCTTCGTTATCTTCCCCCTCCTGCCTTCCCTCCTTGCCGCTAAAATAAATGAAATATACACATTTTCAAACAACTCGCGCACCACCTGTAAATTTTTTATACAAATTTCATAATGCCAGAGCTTACCATTATACATAGAAACCTTCGCGGGCGTGTGCACAATACATCACCAAAGTTTCATCGCAATCGGATGAAGGGTATGGCAGCGCATAAAATATGAACAAGCAAACAAATATTGATTTTTATATGCAATAAGAAGAAGATTATTAGAATATAAATTCAAAATCATGGTAAACATAGAATCATGGAGCAAAATAAATTTTCTTCTAAGCATAAAATAGATTGACGTATAAGGATCGTGCTAAACCGGCTATGCCCTCTAATATATAAATTATACGTAGGTATATTTCTACACAAATTGAGACCCCACCCACTGAGGTACTGAACAAGGAGATGGTTATCACTATAACTATTATAGGATCTAGTATCACGTTTCATTGTCATTGTGCCATAAGAGTCATGATGGTGATATTATAGTAAGGCTTTATGGCTTTAATGGGTGCATTCAAGCACCGAGGGATGAGCACGTGATCGAGATGCAAGCTTCGAATTTCGTGGTGGTCTGTTGATCAATGGTGAAAATTTATATTTAAAAAAAAATATGTTGTGCATATTTGATTTTGAAATGAGAATAAGCGTAGTTCCTAGTTCCTACCGGAAATTCATTTATCCAGTACGTACCTACCTCTTCCTAACTACATCACCTTGCTGGAAAAGCATTTTGAATTTGGAATAATGACAAGAAAAATACCAAATTCGAGTGCATTTGTTTTTGAAAGAAGAACTGGGACTTCCTTGGAAGCAAGTTTATGGTGTTTTTCGTGTTCATAATCTCGTTTTTAAACTAAAAAATAAGGTCACTTCTTCAAATACAGCAAGCTTATTTTGTGGCACCATTTTAATTCTAAATTAATAGAATAGACACTTAGTTTTTACCACTTTTATTGTTTATAAAAACCAATATGTTTCATGAGCAACGCTCACTTCTTCAGGATTTACTTAAAACTAAGGTATTTAACCATCTCGAAAGTAAACAATATCGTTGTGTACGAGTACCTATACATATATTCGTGTTGTTGTTGCGATAATTACCTAGAGGTATCGTGGTGGAACTATATTGTGAATGTGCTGTGTGCTCCTTCGCCGAGGTATATATAGTGATTGGTTATCCTTTTCCTTGCATCCCTAATTTTCGAAGGATGATAATTACTACTTTAATTCTTTTTGATATGTTGCTTGTGGGAACAGAAATTCATTGTTTTAATTGCAATAGTAATCGAAGTATTTAATCACAGATGTATGTAGCATTTGCTAATCAACAGCCGCTCCCGACTAGCAAGTAAATAAAATAAATACTTGAACATTGATGGGCAAAGCTCGAATAAACTATTATAATTCCTACAATTGTTTTCATAAACTTTATTTTGCGCTAGTTCGGAGCTTCGGAGCGGCTCACTGCGTTGTTCGTCCCCCCTGGGAGATAACTATAAATAAGACATAGGTACTACAGCTAGTTAGTCACCCGTACTTGTACAATGTTATAATTTTTGTAATAGTGATTTTTTGCAGGTCAACATTATAATTTTGAATTCTCTACAATCTAACATCAACAGTTCAAAACAGTTAGAATGGCAAATAATTTTAGGTGATTTAAATATTAACACGATCCCCGAGTACCACCGTCAATCCGAAGATTATCTGTGTGTGTTAACGGAAAATGGGTTCATGCAAACAATTAACAGCCCTACTCGAGAACAGGGCTCAAGTAAATCTTGTCTTGACCACATTAACGTTAAAAAAATTAAACATTGCGACTCATTTGTTATTCACACCACAATTTCTGACCACTACACTACAGCTCTCTGTCTTAAAAATAAGCCTCCCACCGCAGTCAAAATTAAATACATACCTCGAATAAACTACTTCAATCTACTTGAGGACTTAAATTCAGAAAAATGGGAAAACGTTCTAGACCAAAGAGATACTGACTCAGCAATGACAGAATTCATCACCAAGTTACATGATTATATAGCCAAACACACTAGTAAGAAACTCATATCTAATAAACAATTAAAACTTACACCATGAATCACCCCTGGCCTTGTCAAATCAATTCATAGAAGGAACCAACTACACAAAAAGGCGAAAAGTAGCCCAGAGAATAATATATTACAAACCCGCTATAAAAAGTATAGGAACTTGTGTAAAAAAATAATCATTTCAACAAAAGAAAACTATTTTAAAAACATTATTTACGAAAATAACTATACACCAAAAAGGCTATGGGAAGCATTTCGCAGTATAACTAAAACCAAAATCAATAAATCATCTGAAATTAAATCACTACACATTGATAACACTATCACATCAGACCTAAAAAAGATAGTAAACTTTGCAAATAACTATTTCACGTCAGTGGGAACCACTCTGGCCAAAAAAATTCTAGACAAAATTAACACAACTGAAACTGATCTCGCTAAGAAAACTGGCTGTAATCTCGAGCATAAAATAGATAATATTCGAACTACGTCACACGAAGTGATGAAAACAATTGACGAACTTAAGTCATCCAATGCGTGTGGCCCAGATAAGATCTCTACAAACCTGTTAAAAATTATAAAATCCGCCATAGTATCACCCATAACGTTCATTTGTAATCTAAGTTTTAACTCTGGAAAATTCCCCAATCATTTAAAACAATCAATTGTTATTCTTCATCCCAAAAATGGGGATAAATCACAGATCAACAACTACCGACCTATTTCTTTGATCAACTCTGTGTCTAAAATTATTGAGAAAATTGTTAAGAATCGGCTCACCCTATACCTAGAAAACAATAACATCCTTTCCAATAGTCAATACGGTTTCCGTCCAGGTTTAGGCACTGAAAATGCCATTGCTAAATTGACAAAAATTATCTCTAATAACATAGATAGAGGTACAAAATGCATTGCGCTCTTCCTGGATCTAGCCAAAGCATTCGACACTATCTCTCATAAAATCCTGTTGAATAAACTACAGCGCATTGGTATACAAGGACAGCTCTTCAATCTGTTGTGTAGCTATTTAGATAACAGGAGCCAAAGAGTGCTTATCAACGACACTATAAGCGATTCAGCTAATATTAAATTCGGTGTACCCCAAGGAAGTACTTTAGGACCACTTTTATTTTATATATATAAATGATCTATGTAACAGTTCCTTTGCCGACCACATTATCACCTTTGCTGACGATACAGTTTTATTATTTGAAAGCAAAAACTGGAATGTTGTTCACAGTAAAGCAGAAGTGGGTTTAATTAAGGTTAAACAATGGTTAAACAATCTCCTCACGCTTAACTTAGATAAAACCAAATTCCTCCGTTTCAGTGCAACACAAGCAGGAAAACCAAAAGAAATACACAACATCCTTATACACCATTGTAATGACCAAACCACTTGTAAATGCTTAAACTTAGAATGTGTCGATAGCATAAAATATCTTGGAATCATGATAGATAAGTCTCTGAGATGGGACGAACATATAGTCTCAACTTCCATAAAGATCAGAAAACTTACTCATCTATTCATGTCTGTTAGAAATATTCTTCGCGTAAAAGATCTGAAACAAATGTACCATGCCTTGTGCAACTCATTGCTAGAATATGCTTCTTTGGGATGGGGCGGCTGTTCCAAAACAATAATGGATCCTTTAGCAAAAGCACAAAAATCACTTCTAAGGGTCATCCTTAAGAAACCCTTCAGGTATCCCAGTGATCTATTATTTGAAGAGACACGAGTTCTTGATGTACGGCAACTATACATAAGAAAAATTATTTTACATACACAAAAACACCGACACCAATATTCATCCATTGATCATCTCCACAACACCCGCCATGCAGGGAGGAATCCAGTGGTTCCACCTACTACAAACACATCACATGCCCAAAGACAATACTCCTACTTAGGGCCTAAATTGTTCAACATCATACCCGATGCATGGAAATCGAAAAATACAAGCACTTTACGGAAATGGGTTAGCAATTGGCTTCTAGATATGGGGAGAGTCAAGAGCGAACATATTATGTTAACACAATCTCACATACCTAATATGTACTAAAAAGTTTATGTTATTCAAAAAAAAAAAATCTTTTGCTCTGTTTTCTTATCCTTGTAATATAACGACTGTTCTTTGATTCTTGTAAAATAACGACTAGGCGTTTCAAAAATAAGTCCTGAAATTATCTATATAAATACATAGGAAATTCATATGTCATGTCATAATTATATTCTGGTTTAAATGGGTTATTTCTATTACTTACTTATGGTACTTATTAAAATTAAATAGTCAAAAATAAATTGGGAACTAATATGTCATATATTGGCAAATTATAAATATAAATGTGTAAATTCTAATATGCAATTGTTAATGTTCTCCAAAAAGACCTCGAAAGAATTTCAAAATTGTGATCGCCCGAAAGAAGCTATTTACCTATTCTGAAGGCAATTATTGATGTAATTAAATGTAGTAAATTTAAAATATTATATCTAAAATATAAAAATCCACAGTTCCGAACTCCTGCAACTTGCAGTGGGAGGTACTGAAGGTACTCGTACCATCGAAACAGCGCGCTGCGGCGCATTGGAACTCGAAACATACTAAGGTGTTATTGAAAGTTATTATTGCAATTTTGCAAACCTAAGATCACCTTACTTTAAATTTTGGTTGTATATATTTTTATATTATGTTTGTATTCTTTCTTATCGTAACTTATAGATAACACATATCTCACTGTACTTAAATTTATATATATTTTTTTTGCTCATATCTTTATTTCATGTATATGTTTTTATTTCCATCAAAACTTTATTTGTTCTAGTTTTTTTTTCTCTTAAAAAAAATAGAACAAATAAAGTGACGTATATAAAAAAGTTACGTATATAAAAAAAAAATATATATATATATATATTTATATATCATTTGTCATAATATATTGGGTATATAAATGGTTTCTTTCAAGATATCCTATGATATCTTGAAAGAAACCATTCACATGTTAAAAATATTATGAACTGAATATACAATTTGGCTGTCCTGAAACGGGTATCCTTCCCAGTTGGATAGACAAAGTATCATTTTCTAACTTATTGTAATATGTATGCATATAAATAAATAAAAATTAATAAGATAGAAAGAGTTGCCATTGTCAATAAACAAGTAGGTAATGAAATTAAAAGCTTTATTTCAACTATTTGTTAATAATGCGAATTTTCAGTCAAAAATGATGGTGAAACGGTATTGAGTAAATTTTCCTCTAAGGGTACTATATTTATATACACGCCAAAATTTAGTATCGGTTTGACGTCGATATAGAAATCGTCAAAATATGCGAGTTTAAGGTCAGAAAAGTGGCATGCCTCCCCCATCCACACCTGCCTTTCTCTGTCGCACGTATGATTTTACGTATCTTTCTTTCACTTTGATTTACGTTCACTGTAAAGTTAGTAACAGCGCAAGAATGGATCGTATCAAATTCAGGCCCGCATTAAAGTTTGACGTGTACTACAAATATTCGCTTAAAGTAGGGTAGGACAATCATTTCAATGATGATTGACCTGTTGACTGTGGGACTTCGGTGACCTTGAGAAAAAATGCCACGCAAAAAAATCATAGATAATTTATTTTAAAGTCGTCAGATAAGCTGGATACATTGAATAAAATTGGTTTCCAAAATGTTATACGCAAGCGATTTTGACCTTGTCCTTCATGCTTTTCCTATGTACATAAGGGTAAAAATCGCTTAAAAATTAACGATTTTAGTATGAAGGACACTGGTGTCCTACGCACAATTGACAGGTTGACGACGATTACCAACAAAAAAACACAAATGATTTAGTTACATTAGTGAATGTTTTATTGATTTTATGTTGTTAAGTCAGTTAATTTTAAACATGCAGGAAACTGAGTGAAAAAATAAAAATAATTTATTTTACCCACTGCCGTCTTCTGGTGTATCTGGTTTATTTAATAGCCCATAGTTCCAGCAGCTGTACCTAGCAAACAAAATTTCACATTTGAATGAGGCAAATTTACTTGTTTATTAGTTGTTAGTTGTTCAATTATATTTAACAAAGTATTAGTAAACTTATATTTACGTACAATGTTATAATAATATGTAAGTAGCGGTGGCCAACGACCGTTCGTGATGCATGTTCGTAAATATCCGACGCGTTATCTATCCATTTAGAATATTCCGGCAGCGCTCGGTAAATACCCGATGTCTCGTGACGATACGTCAGCTATTTACTTCTCACTTAATTGGTAGGTATTGTTTGAAAGTTCAAAGATCGTGCATTGTTTTTAGAAAGTCTTTTTTTTTTAAACACTGCGAATATAATACTTCATTTTTTTATTTTTTTTTATTTTGACAGAATATTTTAAATTTCATCAATGATCCTAACCTAACCTAACAATTCAATAGGTATTCTTCTTAAGTATCTGAAACGTACAATTTGCTGTCATGCATATTTCCGCAGTCTCGTAAATAACTGACGTGTTAGCGTCCGAACGTCTGGTATTTAAGGGGGCATCCATTAATTACGTGAGCACAAACGGGGAGGGGGGGGGGTCCAGCAAAATCTTGCGTTACTTGAAAAAAATATACGAATTGGCCCAAATTTATCTCACCGAGGGGGGGGGTCTAGATTGGAAGAAAAACTGCTCACGTAATTAATGGATGCCCCCTTATATGCTACTTCAGGAATTTACCAGCGCCCGACCACTGCCGAAATATCCCGAATGGATGATGCGTCGGGTATTTTCAAATATGTGTCCGGGATTTATGAACATATTGAGATAATACACAAAATGTCTGCATTTGGCGCATATTTTTCATTGCTTGCCTTCAAAACTAATGTTAACAGTTATTCTTAGATATTATTATATCAACGCTTATTTTTCAAACTATCAGTTCAAAAATTTTGACCAAATTGCACAGTACCTAGTGCTAAAAAACCACTATCTGTTCAAAAAACCGAGCTAAAATGCTGCCGAGAATTCAAATTTCGTCGAACGATGATCTTGCAATCGTACCCTTGCAACTGTACAGGGCGGTTCCGTTGAGAAAGATTAATTATTCTCCATACCAGCATTTTAACATAATAACAACTCAATATCAATATCAATATTTTATTTCATTCAAAATTTCCTTTGATAAATTCTCACATTAAAAAATGCTTAAAACTATTAAAAAATGTACTTTTGTAAATATTTTTTGATATTCATAATTTTTCAATAATGTCTAAGCAAAATAAAAACGTAATTTTATTTTTAAATATATTAGTTTGTAAGACCGTAAATAAATAGACAAACTGAAGTATTTTCGTCACAACACAAGGGCATTTTAATTTGAACTAAAATTTAAATTCTGAAAACCAAGCATTCCCGAATAATTTAATGATTTATTTTAACTGCATGATTATATGATTTGAAATGTATGTTGTATAATACAAATTTTTGTCTGAAAATTTGACATCTGCCAACGACCTACGGTGAAACCTTATCGTACTACAAATAAACATATTTTCTCAAAATTTAAAACATAGCTTTACTAGATAAAAGAAAAATCTCAAGATAAAAGAAGAAATCAATTTATATTTTAATGTGAAAAACAGTCAATACATCTAAATTTGATTTAAAAATGACATATTTCCGATTTTGTTTGGTTTATTCCCTCTGAAGTGTTTAGTTAAGCATTTTCTAATTCGGGTTAGGTACTTAAAATATTAGTGCACGGTGGTTTTTCGAGGAATTTCTTGAAACTTTTCTGTTTGATGAGACAGCGAAATTCCCAACAAATCATTTTTGGCCTGTTGCAATTCGTAGAAATTTCGCCAGGAGGCAAAAATCACAACTATATTATGGGCTTAATAATAGATACCTTGCTGTGATAATGCATTGTTCTACTGGTATTTCGATGGAAAATGTTCCGAGAAATTAGCGTCATTTTCCTCAGGGCCTCCTGTGTGGAAGTAATGATAAAAGATGGGCCCAAGTACCTAGTATTCATATTTATTTAAACCATTGCAAGAAAACTAGCCGTTAACAAGTTTTCCAAGGGGTCAGAGAAATCCTCGCTGCGTCACTGATAATAGGGTGTGAATCTCTTCAATTGACGAAACGTTAGCAAGATGGCAATAGACATTTGACGGCCGTCGTGGTCTAGCGGTAAGGCTTTTGACTCGCAATCCGATGGTCGCGGGATCGAATCCCGGCGTGGGCAAATAATTTTTATTTGATTAATTTGTGTTATTTCACAACTAATTCATTAAAATAATATATAGTATATTTGCGGCGCGTTCCAGAGTAAAAGATACTCTCAGTATCGTCCTGGTGTAAAACCACCATTCAGAATTGAAACGTTGCTTGAAATGGCTTTAGCCTTGTTTGGTGACCAGATCTGAATAGGCAGGTACTTCCCCATCTTTCTCTTTCCCACTTAGCTTGTTCATAATCTCGATATAATTAAATGAAACATTGGTAGCGGTAATGGAGTATAACTATATTTTATCTTGCATTTAAAAATAAATGATGATGTCTAAAATAGGTACAGTCCATTAAACCCAATTTGTGTTTCCTTGTGGGGGAAGGAGATGGGCAGTACCGGGCTATTCAGATCTGGTCACCAAACACGGCTAAGCTTCAAGCAACGTTTCAAATCAGAATAATCGTTTTACACTAGGGCGATACTGATTTGCGGCACGTTCCACCCTGGAACGTGCCGCAAATACACTGTATTATTTTTAATTTAAATTGTGAAGTAATACAAATTAATAAAATAGAATTTACTTGCCAAGATTTTAACCCGCGACCTCCGGATTGCTAGTCGAAACCTTATCCCTCGACCACGGAGGCCGTCAAAGGTACCTTCCCTTTCCTTTGCCATTGGACCAAATTTAATGCATTCAAGCAACGTTTCAAAATTGGCAAAACGAGACACTAACTTTGGTGTACCATACAAGGAAGCACACTGGGACCTATATTTATAAACTATAAGTTATAATTTAAAAAAAAAAAAAACTAATCCGCTATGAACGTACAATGAACTAATATATTTTGTCTTCTGAATGGTGGTCTTACATCAGGGCGATACTGATATTGTCTTTCACTAAGGAACGGTCCGCAAATACACTATACATATTATTATTATATAATAAATTGTGAAATAACACAAATTAATAAAATAGAATTTAATTATACACGCCGAGATTTAAACCCGCCACCTCCGGATTGCGAGTCGAAAACCTTTCCCATCGACCACGGAGGCCATCAAACGTACCTACCCTTTCCTTATTCCATTGCCACAGGGCCAGATTACCAGGCATTTATCACGTGAAAGATATTGATGAGGTCATATGCATGTACATTTCACGCTACATAACACAGCCCCAAGTACTTTTTTATATCTCCTGTATTGTTTTTAGGTTGACGATTAAATAATCAACTAATTTGAATAATTTCTTAGAAATTCATGACATCATCCATAAGCTTTAAAAACCCACGACCTCCCAAATTCGCGTAAATAATTGTGTCGGCTAAAACCGCAGCCGATGTTAAACAATGTGGGGCGATGAAGTAATGTTTACGATTTCGAGAAATGAAAAATAATGTTATGGTTAGATAAAAACGTAATATTGCACAAGAAAAATAATCACAATAAAGTAGACAAACGTAATCGCACTTTAAAGGATTACATAAGGATATAAAGAAACCCGGTTCGAAGACTTATAATAAAATCAATCAACTGAAAAAAAACACAGTAGGTACCTAAGTTATATCACATGACATTTAATCATTAAAAATCAGTAGCTATTAGGGACACTTGTGCAAAGAGAAAGGAAGAATAAATTATTAAATAATTTAAAAAAATAATATATCTAGTGAACACATTATCGCAAAAATTTATTCATTGTTCCAGGTAAAAATATAGTAACAACAAATCTAAAATAATTATCTATTTTTTTATATAAGAATCGAATTCAATCACTAACTTCAGAAAGAACTTATATTTGCATATACCTGACAAACTCCTCACTTGAGCCACTTAGTAATAATTTTTACGTATTGGCTCTGTGTGTATATGAATGTACATGTATGCATATATATATAAGTGTAGAGTGTGCACACGTATGCATATACACATATACATTTAGCACATCAGTAGGAACCTATTGAAATATATATTTTTTTGATTCCGCAAACAAAATGCGATAATATCAGCTTGACAATTTTATGGGTTTGTATGGTTTTTACATAACATGGTCTAATTTTGACTAGAAAAAGACTATGGCGCCATGAGATCCTCTTACTACCTATCCACGTTTCCATTACCTACTCAATTTTTTGCTTCATTCTTTACTTGAAAATTTAAAAATTCAACCCCTTTTTTGTGGTAAAATGGAAAGTGATGATTATCTATCTACCTTCGGAGTATTTAACGTGGCTATCTATGCACACCAGGGTAACCGATACATAAACATCTTACATTGTCGATTGCAGATATTAAATATCAGACAGCCTTTCACAATACGAACATTGCAATAATTTAGCGACAAAGTGTGAAATGTGAAGGAGTATATTGAGCTCACAGCAGCCAAATGCCAATAAGAAAGGTTAAATCATCACAAAGCTGATGATGACACAAGATTCACGTGCCAAAGTTACCTTATTTGGCACAAGCATCCGTCACAAAAAGTAATACATCCAAATTAAGTAAAATAATTGGTATTCAGTTTAAGATTCAGTGTTTAGTGTCAACATAATTATAACCTACTGTGCGAGAAAGCCAGCAACATTCAGTTAATTTGTAAATGAGTAGAGGACAAAGACCCGATGTTATCAAGGTATTTGCATGTATCAATGATATAACGACAGGTGTTCGTGGCACATGTTTCACTAGTTGTCTTTTCACCTGGCCATTAGCGAACATTCAAATAATAACGATTATAAAAAGCAAACAGTCGTATATCAATATCTACATCACTATCTGCGTAGCTCTAGTGAAAAATTAATCGTCTAAATTGCCTTTAATATTATTTCGTAATAATTAAATTTATACGCACTGTTTCAAAGTGACGTAGATGATATTTTTCATCATGGTGACATTTTTCAGCAAAATGAAAATGTTCATAATGACATTTTTCATAAAATGTACAATTTTCAACATTATGACATTTTTCATCAGAATAACTTCATATTGTATCTTTTTTCATCATAGCGACTTTTTTTTAAAGAAAGAGTCTAGAGCCCAAGCTGCGGAAATGAGGTACTTGGCAGAGGAGTGGCAGGGGTTACGAAATGGGATCATAAAAGAAACTTGACGATCCGAGATGATCTAAACATCGAACCACTGCTACTCTTCATAGAAAAATCGCAACTGAGGTGGCTTAGGCATGTACTAAGAATGTCTGATGATCGAATTCCGAGGTAGATACTGGGTGCGATTCCAGAGGGTAGACGTCCAGTGGGCCGCCCCAGACAAAGTTGGGTGAGGCAAATCCAGAAACTGTCTGAGGAGAGGGTAGGTCTACCGTGGACGGAGGCCGAACAATCAGCACAAGACAGGGACGTATGGAGGAGGCTTGTCGATGCAATGGGTTCCCGAACTGAGTAGGACAAGGGGAAGAAGATGATGATGATGAAAAGAAAGATAAACATTCCATTTCAAATATTGTCAGGCTACGAATAACCCGACAATATCTACCACCGCAGTAAGCCGAAAATGTTGCTTGAGACATGATGGAGGATGACATATTTCATCAAGTGAATAATTTTAAACGGTGAATATTTTTAAAGCTTTTTTTACAGTAACTAAAATACATCAACATAAATTTTTAGTTGAAAAAAGAGTCTCAATTCGTCTCAACCGTTTGGGGGATGGAGATGGGAAAGAGGGAAAAGATGGGGTAGCACCTGGCTATTCAGATCGCGTTACCAAACATGGCTAAATCCATTTTAATCAACTTTTCAATTCAATTGGTGGCCTTATACACCAGAGCGATACGAGAGTATTTTCCACTCTGGGACGTACCGCAAATATACTAAGTACATAAGTAGAAATAACATAAATTGGTCAAATAAAATTAGGTCGAGAGCCTTACCGCTCGACGTCGGAGGCCATGGTCTAAAAATCTTAGGAAAAAATTTCAAATCAAAATATTAAAAGTTTTAGAAGGAGGTAGCTAAGTTACACACAACAAATTATTACATTAGAATTAGGTCAGTCAAAATATAAGGCTTCTCTAGGCGTGTTACACGGTTACACGCTGCAGTGCGTAATTGTGTTTCCTTTAGTAAATACACGATGATTATACACACTACACACAATTATATAATAATTATCCTTACTCCATAAACTTGTTTCAGAACAATGTAGATAATCCCACACATATTGGCTAATCGAAAGTAAACTAGTAATTCTGTGAACAGTTAGACCTCGTGCTAAGAATGTATGATTCCAATTTCCCCTCGCAATAAGATTGAAGTATTATAGATATTTAAATATAGACCTACTTATATAAGTAACACTTTTTTAATTTTCTCTATTCATAAAAGTTTTTTGTAGAAAGGTTTTCAACATGATTTTCGACTTTCCCACTAGGTACAGAAGTCAAGTGATGAAAAAATAAAGATTAAATGAGTTACGTTAGGTTAGGTTACGGGCTATTTGCTCAGTCATAAGTAATGAGAATGTCAACCCATTTTTCGATACCCAAATTTGAGAAATCTATGAGGTATTTATTATAACTAGGTAACTTCGAAATCAGCGTTTTTGAGTTACACACTAAAAGCGTTACTTATTTCCTCGTCTATGAACGCCACAAATAGAAAAGTCGTAATGCATGGGAATCATCAAGTTATTCGAATACGTTTTTTTTATATCTTTAATTCTATAATTAGGTGACTGTAGTAACCACAAGCGTTTTTCTATGTTTCAATTAGGCAACTAGACTTAGCTGGTTGTAGCACTAAAATTTGTGAAATTTCTTAGGTTGTTTTCGTTGCATTTTTTGTTCGCAACAACTAGGTAAGTCATTCCGTCTTAGAACAGAAATAGTCTAGTGAGGCGGGTTCCTTACTTGTTTGTATACGATAATTTAAAACAATAACTAAAAAAAAAACAATTTTTAATAAAAATATTAAAAAATTGATTAGACATTTTCTTATATCCAAAATATTTATAAGTATCGATTCCAAATAGGTAGGTACACAAATCTAAAAGTCAACTATACTTAATACTATACATATACAACAATCGATTTATCAGATTGATTACCATATTATATTTCAATTTCCCAACATAGCTGTTTAATTGATAAATTGAAATTACCCCACAATATTATAATTAATTGTTGTGTTTTTGTCTGTCCCAATAAAAACTCTCGAAAAGGAACACGCTGTAAGGCGAATTTCTACATTTACTGTTATTTACAGCTCACAACATCATTCGATCGAAAATATGGATTCACGAGATACTTAAATATTAATTTCAGTTGTCAGAAATGGATAAGTAACAAAGTAATGAATACAGGTAAAATGGTAGGTATACATGTATGCTAACATATGTATGTATTTTTAGGTTGGGCATTTTTATGTTCTCTGTAAACCCTACAATACAATGTTTCGACTTTCAACGATTCAATTATTCCTATTCTACCAACCTACATTATTTCAACATTCAATGTTAGAGTAATCATTATGCATTTACAGTAAGTTCTGATATCAAAGTCATTAGAGCCAAGGTATCAAACAGTACCTAGTTGTTCTGAAACAATCAAACGGGAAAGAGGAAGAAGCATTTCTCAATAGTTAAGTTAAAACACGAGAAGTTTGCAAAATAACAGCTGTTAGTCAAGAAGTTGGCCAATTTGCGATGAGTGCGATAAGAGATGATGACGGGAAATAGTCATTTGTTTCTACACTACGAGGCGTTGTGGAACGATGACCCGGTTGAATCAATTAGGATTCGGAGGTAATCTCTGATTCAAGAAATGCTATTATAAGATATGCAAACCGGTAATAGGAAAATAGTGTAGTTGATGGGAGACGCGAGATACAATAATAAAAGCATTTCAATGACCAGTCTTATCATGATCCACTCGAGAGAATCCGAATCAGGCAAGGTTTAAAATATTGAAGATTGTGGAGTAGATAAGTTGAGTAGGTGCGAGGGCGAAATTTTGAATTATAAAAGTTAATGTAAATCTGTTCGTCTTCCCAAAAATCCCTTTTACTAATCTAATCGAGATTTTCCAAACATTTTCTTTGAGATTTTGCAAACAATCATATAAGTACTTATTTAGTGCTATTGCAGCGTTTGAGATTTTGTAACATGTTATAATAAATCAATTAAAATAACTATTTAAACCAGCACTTCCAGAAAATGTTTCCTTTTCGGATTTCTCTAATTTTCTTGATAAACACTCTTATAAATAGATAATTGAAAAATATCAATATCCATAAATTTAAGAAAGATCGAAATAAACTGATTCCAAAGCATTGAAGAACGCTGATACTAAAAACTAAGAAAACAGTTATTTCTGTAAGAACAAATTATTATGTTCTTTTTTAAATTAATACATTTTTTGTTACCTATAGTTGTCATTTATTTAATTATATTCATAGATAATAAAACATTTTGTTTTGGTAAGAAAAAAACGCAATTAATAAAAAGAAAAATAAGAACTAATAAAAAATATGCTTTTCAAAGCGGACGTATTTTTTTGGTAATCATCAACACGAAAGAATAAAAAATGTCATTTGAAGGTATATTTTTTGTGACATCACGTTTTCATAAGTTAGCATTCTGCTGAGCTGAATTCATTGAAAGCATAGAATAAAGAATATAATACATTTGCCGTTAGATTTAGGAAATCTAGTAACCTAATAGAAAAGAAAACTTCATTTGTGAACAAAAATGTTTCGGTTGCTCATTCGATCGAAGGAATTTTTGCAGATTGATTTATAAAATAATCGAATATTCTTCATAACATCATCAGAAAACATCAAGTTAACACAGCGACTCTGAAAACAACATTTATAATTTCAAGTAGTTGCATAAGATTTGCAATCGGAAACAGATTTCTAAATTGTGTTTTCATATAAATATGGAGTATAAGTGAGGTTGACGGATGTGGGGAAGGGAAGAAGACGCATAAGCGGAAGGTTTGGATTTGGGATGTACTTCGCTATTCAGACCTGGTCACCAAGCACGTATAAAGCTACTTTTCTATCCTGAGATGTGATTTTGGAACGTGCTGTAAATATAAACTATAATAACACAATATTTACTGAACAAGAAAAATGCGCACACCGGAATTCAAACTCGCGACCTATGAATTTGTAGTCGATGTTCTTAACCGTTTGACCACGCAGTTAGTTTTAGATAACATAAATTTTCCAGATATTAAATAATAAATAATCTTTTAGGCCTCACTTAATTCGTGAATTGAAGAAATTGCCGCCGTGATCGAAACTCTACAAAGTGAAAACATTCCCTTTAGCAAGGTCACGTGCGTATACAGTTATACAGTGTGGATAGGCAGTGAACTTTAGTGTTTCGGCTATATTGCGAAGTCTAATCGCCTTATTTGTTATCGTCAACCCGAGAAGATAGCGGCTTATCTACCTGCGCCGCGGCCATTAGTCGATATGATCGATATGCGTTAAACCTCTTATCGGCGGCCTTCTATATCGATACTTATATTGATGTGGACAACAGCTCTGGTCAGACTCAAATAATTTTTTTTCCCTTGATTAGGGACTCCCATTCACGGACACTAGCAGAACAAGGTATTTACTTAGATATTCAGTCATTTTCATTGCTGATTGAACGATTAATACAAAGGTTTACAAGTGTCTGAAAGGAGACAAGCTTTTCAAACCCCCAAAAAATTCACTCAAAAAATGGAGTTCGAATGTTTTAGTTTCATCTCCTAAGGATTGGTTTTTCAGTACACTCAGGAGGTCCAGAATAGCGATGTGTAAGTTCAACCGGAGGGGGCTCTTGAAATGGGGTTCTTCGCGGGAAGCGGATCATACTTCTACTCTTTTTTTAAATCGACTACTCTCAGAGAACCCGGTCCAGGATTCGGACCCAAACCCGGAAGTTGGAGTCGGACCTGGAGCCTGACCCGAATGCCTCCACCGGCGCGCGTCTCCGTGTACGCGGTCCGAGCCACTCGCGAGTTGAGGGTTATTGTGCGGGTGTACATATTACAATAGAGCTTCTAATTTATTTCAGATCCCACAGATTGACTCGGTCGAACAACCCAAAGAGTCATAAACTAAAATGTAAAATGTGAATTATTCAGGAATCAGCAAGTGAAATTACTTCTTCACAACAACTCTGTTATTTCAAACTTGTGCATTTGTGCATTGCTTGCTATCCAATTGCATCGTTGCCTAAATAATGACTCGCTTTAATTCAGCCAAGTGTTTTTTTACAATGTGATAACAGCTGAGTGTTCACTGTCGTCAGTGATAAATACCAACACTGTATGTGTGAAATGATTCATGGAATAAGAATTTCATTATTTCATAATCATGGCAGGATTAAGAGCGAAGCATTCCGCATATTTTATGGATAATGTTTATAATTATACCTGATATATTTATTAGATATTACATTTACACACGATGTCCAGAAATTCTAGCGGCAAATTAGAGAATCTACATCTCATTTGCAGTCGATTTTGTGGTAGGTACCTATAAACTTTTTTGATTTGAGCTCTTGTTTTCGTGTAAAGTAAGTCTCACACGAGCGCTATTCTGAAATATGGTGAAACAGGCTACTCCCATATCTATTATGAAAGTAAAGCGCTTGTGTGAGACTAGCATAATACCGTGTTCGACGTGTGATTTTTTTAGGTCAAATTTTAAAAAGAGTCGGTTGCTAGCTCTCAGCTGTCTTCGTCTTTTATGAATGTTTTTAAATGTGTTGAAGCGTGGTTCGGCTTAAAATTTCTTTTAACCGTTAGTTGCAGAAAAACAATGGAAAAAGGTTTAAAAAATAGATTTTTTATTACCGGTGTGATTCACCAGTCTCCCTCTTGCACTATGAGCTTCCGGACACCGTGTACCTATAGGAAAATAAGGTAGGGATATTTCAACCACCGTCAAAAGTCGCACTTGATTGACAATCAGCGCTGTTTTTTACAAATGAACGGTACGCATCAGCATTTCAGTCGTTAATAAGATTATTATATATTATAATAGTTAGGTACGTTGATGGAATGAATATGTTAATGTCAGGAATTTGATTAAACTGGCTGAAAATCGGCATTTAAAGATATCCGATCGAACTACTAAAAATCAAAATGTTGCATATGATAGATTTGATGGTCAAACCAATGTGTGTGAGATTAACAACCCAACCTAAAACTCATATCACTGCATACCTACTATAGGAATTTTGTATCTATGAGTATCTACTTGGAGATAAGGCAATGATAAATTTATACCTATCTATTAGTAGATAAATATATTTATGTACACGACGTCAATAGAAAATTAGCAAACACGTATGAGAACTAGGCGCACCTTACGCTTTCACGGAAATACCTCGAGTACCCCTACGATAATTGTGATTACGTTGCTCCACGTAACCGTGAAAAATCACGGGATATTAAAATTTTAGGATTTCATGTAATTTCGTTAAAACAACTTTTGGCCAAAGTAATTTTAGACATTTTGCAACAATTTTTTCTTTCACTGGCTACACAGAACACAACTTTTTTTAAATCTTTATAAATCGGACTTTAAAAATACTCATAATAATAATTGGATATTTTGGGCGCTATACAATTTATTGTGAGTTCTTAGGCTCTATTTAATTTAATTATTTACAAACAGATACAGAAAACATACTTGACACCTGAGAGGTCACTTGTGATAAACACACTTTTATTGGAAAGTTTATGTTTGGAGAAAATACGACTTTGACCGCAGAGGACACTTATATAAAACACTGGACATTGCATGATTTTATATTTGCTACCCACCATTGCGCAAATAAATTTTACTTATTTTTATTTTTAACTAGCTGGGGTACCCGGCTTCACTCAGGGAGTTGATATGAGATTTAACTCACAAGTAACTCCAAAACATTCGAAAGTGTTCTGGAATGTTCCATAATGATATGGGACGTTTCGGGATTTTCCCGAACGTTCCAGACTATTCCCGAACATTCGAGAACATTCCAGAATGTTTCGGGATGTTCTGGAATGGTGTGGAATGCTCTTGAATACTCTCGAATGTTCTGGACAGTTCTAGATATTTCTAGAGCGCGAAACTTCCAGCCCTCATATCTTCAAAATCACGTCCATCAGGTAAAAACGGGAACCTTCTTTTTGGATGGGGGATAGAGGGCTACCGCACCATTTAACTCCCTTGACCGTACCGGGACTCGTTTCTGAGTTTTAACGAAACGATGATTTAGAAACGTTGCTTGAAATGGCTTTAGCCAAGTTTGATGACGAGATCTGAATAGCAAGTACTTCACCACCTTCCTCCTCTACTTCTCCTTCCCCTCCCCACTAAATTTAGCTTCAGAACATACCCCAATTGAGGATGCCATAGTCTTACTGACATATATGTAATATATTTGCGACACGTTCCAGAATGGAAGATACTGTCAGTGTCGCTCTGGTGTAAGACCACCATTCAGAATAGAAACATTGCTTGAAATGGTTTTAACCGTTTTGGTGACCTGATCTGAACAGCAAGGTACTTCCCCATCTTCCTTTTCACCATCTCCTTCCCCTCTGAACTACCTTCAGCCACAATTGTAACCAATTTGGGGAAGTCATGGTCTCACTAGCACCAGACAGGAGCTGTTGGGACTCACATAAAAATATCATTATGAAAATGTAGATTGGTACCTATACCTTGTTACCTGGATAGGTGAAAGGATTTTGACTTTTGGCGTTTCTGGTTCTATTACATTCTCTTAGAATACTTTATTTTCTAATTGAATTTTCGACGCAATTACCTATTCCATTACCAAGTACCTACTTAATTGGTTAAAACGGGTATGAAGTTAACTGTGTCAAATTTAATTATTACGGTGAAGCTGAAACGAAATAACAATAATTCGGTTAAAACGACTATTTATAAACCAGGCACCAATGTCCAGAAAATTATTTTATTTTAAGTGGTCTACATATGTATATACGGTATTATAACAACAGTGTCAAAAATACCAGTGGTCACCATTAGGAATATTTATTTATTTTAGTGTATTTTAACGTGAAATTTTACAATTCATTACAGTATGAAAATCGACGACGGCTTCCGTGGTCGAGGGGTAAGGCTATTGACTCACAATCCGAAGGTCGCGGGATCGAATACCGGTGTGAGCAAGTAAATTTAATTTGATTTATCTGTGTTATTTCATAATTAATACGTTACAAATTATATATAGTATGTTTGCGGCACGTTCCAGAGTGGAAGATACTCTCAGAATCGCCCTGGTGTTAGATCATCATTCATAATTTAAAAGCCATTGCTTTAGCCGTTTTTGGTGTAAAGACTCCAGGTACTAATATCTACAGCCTGTATATCGGACGAATATCTACAGCTCATATGTTGGACAAATATCTATGAACTTCAGAGTAAGGACTAATATCTACAGAGCTAAGGTCGGACTAATATCTATGACGGTCCCAGTGGTGACTAATATCTATGGAGCGTAGGTGGGACCAATATCTACAGAGGGAAAATAATCAGCTAAATGTGTCCAATAGTCCGATATTAGGGATTTTTACATACATACATACATAAATTAAGTTTTTCAAACTGCATACCCAATACGTTATTCTAATATGCTACACATAATTGAAAATCCAACCTTTGCCAGTGCTGTAGATATTCGTCCTCACTTTGGTTCTCATAGATATTAGTCAGCAGTTTGAGCTGTAGATATTCATCCTCACTTTGGTTCTCATAAATATTAGTCCGATTTGTTCAGTTTTTGGAATTCCTCTAGATATTAGTAGACGCCTCCGTTTTTGGTAGCTAGATCTGAATTTTCAGGTACTTCCACACCTTCCTCTCCTACATTTCTTTCTCTCACCACTACCTTCAGCCTCACAACATACCTACTCCAATTGGGAATGCCATAGTCTCCCTGGCTTTAGACGGGTGCAGTTGAGACCCTCGTGCGGTAATCACAAAAAATATTTATATTATGTTCTCTAGAAAATTATAAAGGAGATTAAAAAAATATTAAAAATTTTACCAATAAAGAAACTAATATGATTTATCAAAATAATAATACTTTGGTATGTATTGAATTTAAATAATAATACTAAAACAAAGTATAATGTATAAAAGCTAGTTTGCAGGTATTGCTAGTTTGTAATTGTCGTACAATTATTTGTGTGTGTTACAACCAATAAAATAAAAGAAAGAAGCCAATCAAATTCAACGGAAGAACATAAAATAAAAATAACTTATTCAAAATCGATGTGTAAGTCAAAATAAAACAAAGAACCACATAAAATTATAGCAGATAAAATAAAAGTTTTTGGTAGGGTAGGTACAGTAATGTAAAAAGTCCATAAAGCTGATTTACGGGAAGCAAAGATGATGGATCTTGAAAATATAAAGCACGCAACCAAAAGGTGTGGAAACCCTGAACCAATTAATTTTTTTCAGAATCACGGACCGTTCTTTAAAATCTTCACATAATTATCATCATGTTCCGAGATACAAGCAATTATCGTCCAAATCCACTTTCGCTGCAGAACTCGAGAGTGATAACTTTATAACAGACAACTAGTTTATGACCTTGGAAACTGGAAATATTTCAAGATTTATGGAAATGATATTCAGATAAGTTTGAGCTTAGATAGTGCACTTTCATTTTGTCTATTATAATATATATATCTCGTGGGTGGCTGTTAACTAAACTAATGTAATTTGGTACATAGGATACATACGAGTCAGTAATCAATTTGTACCTCAAATAAGAAGTATTTAGTTGTAGATTGATACAACATACTACGTAACAATATGCTAATGTGTTATTTGTATTTTATTGAATTATAAGGTAATTAGACATGAATAGCAGAGGTGAAAAGAAAATTACATTTTCACTAATTTAATTAGAAATAATTAAACAAATTACACTAAAATAAATATTACAAAACAGCCCTATTCTATTTCATTACTTTGTTTATCAAGAATAAAAATTAATATACATATATTTTTTAAATTTACGCAGTTATTTTTCTTTTTTAATGTCGTTTGGGAGGCAATTGTATAAGTTGCCCCCCTCGTAACCAGTGGATTGCTTACAATAGTTAGTATGGATGGTGTTTAAATTAAATGTATGTTATCGTGTTGTCGTTTAAAGTGTTTGTATACTTGGGATGTTTTAATGAATTGTGTGTTTGTATTTATGAGTTTATTGTTTACTTTGTATAATAATATAAGGAGACATGTATTGTATTCATATAGTTTTCTTGATGTTAATAGTTTTGTTTCCATATATATTTTTGTGGATGTTCTGGGTTTGTAGTGAAATAGTTTTTTGAATACATTGTTTTGTATTACTTACCTGTAATTCATTATTTATGTTTCACATGCGTTTCCCCAGATTTCAATTAAATAATTTAAATTTTAGTGTACGAGACAATAATATAAATCTTTTTTAATATATTTGGCAACAGATGTGATAACTAACTCTTTTTAACATAGGTATTTACTTATATTTCAAACAAAAAACTTGTACAATGTGTCTTTAGAACGGGGTACCCCAGTAAAGACACAGTTTTCTCTCGAAAACTGTAAAACAAAATATTTAAAAAAATAAAACCGACTAAACACGCTAATTAAGGGGATGATGTTGTCTTTAATACCTTGTATATAAATATGTTTAAATGTCAATGTTTAGTGTCTATCGTCACGTAACTGCGGCAACTTACTATCTTTGTAGCCAAAATCAAATATTAAAAAAGAAGAAAATACAGATAAAAAAAAGAAGAAATCACCCACACCCTAGAGTCCTAGACCAACCACCCAGACTGTTTTTCACAGACGAAGAGTTAAACAATAGAGTGAACAATTACTTAAATAAGAAATATTTTTGATTGACATTGTTGATACATATACTAACTTTTTTATCTTGCTGATTTGTATCTAAAGCTTTCTTTGTGGTACGCGAATAAAATAATGAAAAGGATGCATTGAATTTGAATAAAGAATTTAAACAATTCATCAAATTTGAAAGTTAATATTCAAGTTCTGTAAAAGTCCTATTCAAATCCTTTCACTATCCAAGTACTATGACACAACCGGCTAATAAAGAAATTAATAATAACTAATAACAGAACTTGAATTTCAACGTTGAAATTCGATATATTGTTCAAATTCTGTGAAACAACGCGTCCTTGGACTAACTAGACACATTTGTGCGAAGCCCCGAATTACTTTAAAATAAGACACAGTTTGATTAATTTATTGGAACCTTCAGATTCTGATACTTTGTGTCATTATTACCAGATTAGATAAAGATTAAAACTATAAAAAATAAACTATAAGCCGTCGGATTCTTCAATTATCAATTATTATTATTTATTAAGTGTTTAAGAAATCGCATAGGTACTTATAGAAATCACGCACTATTACAATACAAATCACATACTAATTAAGCTATCACACACATGTACCTACCTACATTAAATAATAATCCATTACGTCTCACGATCAAATGACTATCACGTACAATAGGTTTTAGTGCTCTCTTGTACGTAGATGTAATTATTTATTTGATGAATACCTTTCGCCATAGAAGAGTCATGAATTGCAGATAAATAATAATAAACAATTTCCACCGCTTTCTAGATCTCATTATAGCATGAGAATACACTGGAGACTGGGGGAGTGTGAGTAATTGTATGGTAAGTGACTGTCTGATTTTAGAAGTTTTGTATATATTATTGTGTACAGTGTACTACATTACTTCACAGCTAGGTCGCTGAGAGATTCATTTACATTTTAGGACAACTCTCCCGAGACAGCTCTTCATGCTTCGGAGAGAGCCTGTGATCTGTCACAGACCACTATTTCAATTTCGTCTGAATAAATCAAACATGTTTTTGATATAATGCGGGGGCTATTTATTGATACAGCATATAAATTCACAGTGTATTTCAGATGAATAGCGTCTGATTGAAAGTCTTCTGGTCTTAGTAAATAAGCCTGTATTAAGTACAATAAACTAAAGAGAAAAATGTTAAAAGAAAGTGCCGGAGGATAGTTTACTTGTGTACTTAACTGTATAACTCTAAATAAATATTCTGAAAATATGTTGTCTGTTGAATTATAGCACCAAAGAGAGATTATGACGAAATCGAGTAATATGCGCAAACAAAAATTGACTGATAAGAACATTGACAGAAGAGTGTACAGGTAAATATTTTAATGAAGGATTGATTGCAGTTAGTAGTCTTTAATAAAAAAATCACACGCGGTAGAAATGAAACCTCCAGTAAACTAAAGTGGACAAGAGTGGGGGGTGGGAGCACCGCACAAAGAGGAGACCGATAGGCTACGAAGCACCGCAGAAAGAGAAGACCGAATATACTATCTAATTCTCTCGCAGACTAAATCTTATGGTTGTATGTTTTTGTCTATTTTTAGTGTCGCTATTTTTCTTTTCATCGAGTTTCAAATAACGACGGTGCTAAAGTAGTTTTTATATTTAAAAAATTACGAGTGTGCAGTTCACGCGCAAAGAGGTGACCGATTATTATATCTCATTCTCTCGCAGGCTAAGTCATACAAATGAATGTGTTTGTCTTTTGCTTTTTCGAGTTTCAAATCACAAGGGTGCTAAAGAAGTTTCACTTCAAAAAAGTTATCAAAGAAAGCTAGTGACCCATAATGCAGTTCTGATAACAATGGAACCGGTAGAGGAAGGATTTAAGCAAACTGAATGCAGTGGAAACGAGTTCCCTCTACCCCTAGGATGTTTCCTATATTTTGTGATGTACAAGGTTGAACCAATGCAGTGAACCGAAACTAGTGTAAGACCGGTGTAAACGAAATTAAAAATATTAAGAAATAGGCATAGAAAGAGTTGCGACTTCCCAGAAATATATGGTACGAGGAATTCGAATCAATAATTACTAATTATTTGAGTTGGTGGCGTTGATATATGTATATATTATGAAGAGTCGGTCTAACGTCTAACAGAAGGTTACAATATAAATAGAAATGATGCAATAGAGTGTATTGCGCGAGATTTTCCATCATATATTGTTAATAGGCCATTTGCATGGATTTCATAACGACTTAAAAAAAATCGTGTGGATAGATTTTTTTACATTTTTTACACATGAAATGTATAGTTTTTTTTTCATTTTTAAATAAATAAATCCATTATTGAATTATTTGAGTGACGTCACTACATGAAAATGTCCCGTCTCCTATCATGTTCCCTTAATTTTGTAAAATTCCACACTGATAATCTTTTTTTATATGGCAACACTTTGATTTCCGGCGAATTTTTGAATTTGCGTTTAACATTCACTAGATTTATTGTTTGTTCTATGCGAACTTATCTTTGGTTTGATTTTTGATAAAGATGGCGGTGTTTTTACAGCTGTTACGAAGAGAACCCCGTACAATTTATTGCTATTCGTGTGGAAAACGTTCTTTTTTTAAAAAGATTTTCGGCTATGTAATTATTGTTTTTTCGCACCCATAAAATTATGTCCCGTCTTTCCGGTTTATAAAAATGGTGTGATTTTTCGGATTGAAATTTTCAAAAAATCGCCAGGGTTTCAAAAATACGAATAAAAAAAAAAAAAATTCAGAATGTCTTTGAATATTTGCCTAAACCGGAAAAAAAAATAAAAAATGTGATAAGTGGCCTATTGCTACTAAGCATAATTTACATGGAAAGAACGAATATCGTCCTCGTTCTGGCAAAAGTTATAGTTTTGATACAGGTAACGAAATTTAAACTTTTTAAGCCCGTCTTTATAGGGCACAACTATGAATGTTCATAAAAAAGAGGAAAGTGTACTAGCCAGAAATCTTTATGGGCTTAAATGCTTTTAAATTTAATCTATTTTTATGCGGCTAGATAAAATCTGCCGCAAAAATGGCGGCAGTTTTAGGGGGCGACAAAATCGGAATTTATTTGTTTGATTGAAAAAAAAACCTTATTCACAAAGCGCCTGGCATCCAGCGCACGTTGTTCTATCGATTATTCAATTGTTTTAGATATTCAGGGGGGGGGGGGGCAGTAGAAGACCCAGAGAAAATTAGGGGGTGTTGAGATGGCACAGTGAGGGCATGGGCAGGTAAAAAAAGGTATATAAAAAACGACAATCACGAACTCGTACTAATGAAGCAAAGTACCCAAACATTAATATTGTCATCATTTTTATCACGTGCGCGATAATTCACATACTTCGGTAGTTCGGTAAGAGGATGAAAATTGAACTAAAAGATTCCATTACATTCCAGTACTTGAAATACAAAAATTTAATAGAATTATTGATTCCGTGACAGTTGAACCCCCCCCCCCCCCCACCCCAAACGCCGCGCCGGTAAGAGTTTATCACTATCAAGTTTCTGTCCCGGTTTGAAAAAGTCGTAGTTCCGGGGCTGACAGTAGGTGGGATTTTCAAATCTCTACACTGTGTAGGGGTTGATGAAGTTACTGAAAGAACTTCGAATAAGAAATATTTGTGGGATATACTATCGTAAGTAGGCTTATTTTTAATATTATGTTTAATCCGTAACCAACAAATTTTGTTTCATAAAATCAACATAGCACACTGACTGAAATTCAATACGACCACCGACTTTATTCAGCATTATACCTGACATTGAAATGAAAATGTGTAAAGAGCAGGATAAAAAAATGGCTCAAAATAAGGCACACAACATAACAGTGGAATAGCAACCTACAACCTAGATTTAAAATTATTATTATTTACCCAACGCATTCACCGGGTCTTATCGTAACCAATAAAGCCACTCAGCTGTGTGATGGCAGCACGAATAAGGTTTTACCTTTGATTGTAAGTTTTAAATTCTTATGGACAAATTTAATGCATTAAATATGGCACATAGTATCAGATTTTTAATGAATTTGGTATCACACAATAGTCTACTATGGCTGAGATAAACAGAGATTGTATTGTTGGTGTGTCCGTGTGTCCAACGTAAGCACAATGTTTCCCTTCTTCTGGTGAAATTGATCAAACATTAGATATCAAATAATGTCGAGATTCTTTCTAAAACGGTTAAACAATTTCATTGATCTGTATGACAACAGTATTATTTCTAACTAGCGAGTTCCCGGCATTCATTGCTAAAAGAAATTGTTTCTCCCTGCGTGTCCTTTCCCATTCCTCCCGTTCCCCTTCCACTTCTCCTTCCTCTCCCGCGTCCCCTTCCCCTCACGCGTCACCACTCCGCCTTCTCTGACTTCCCTCTCCTCACGCCCTCCTCCCGAGTTCCCCACCCCCCTCCAGCATTCCATACATTCAGTTTTCAAAAGCTCGCGTACCACCTATTGCATTTTTTTTATACAAATTTCATAATGCCAGAGCTCACCAATATACATAAATATATAGAAACCTTTGTGGGCGTGCTCACAACAACTCACCAAAGTTTCATCGCAATCGGATGAATGGTTTAGCAACACATAGACATCTCAAATGCAAAGCAAAAAATCTGCATCTCACCAAAGCAAACATATTTTGATTTTTATATGTGTAGATCGGTCCTTGGAATATCCACCAAATTCTGATAGGTTTCCACATGTCACACCGAAAGTTAGATTAATTTTATATTTAAATGTGATGCAAATACCTAACCTAACCTTACCAAACCTAATCCAATAGCATTTCGCTTCGTTTTTTAATAAAATGCAATTAAAAGCAATTTTCCAGTAGATAATTATTAAACAATATGATATACCTAAGATTCTAAAACGCATTTAAAAAAAAATCTTTTGTCTAGTTACATTTTAAATTACATAGTTGGTGGTGTAATGGTCAGCACAGTAGCCATCCGAGCAGTTGATCAGGATTCGATTCTCGGCCGTGGCAATTCTTTTAAAGTACAAATATTTATCTTTTTTTATTTTATATCCCGTGATTTTCACATTTATGTTTTTGTTTAAAAAATATTCTCATATATATTTATTAAATTATTATTATTGTTATTATTCATTTATATATCTTTATAAGATGCATATTTTTTATATGTATACCGCACAAGAGCCCTAACTGCTCCCGTCTGAAGCCAGTGAGACTATGGCATCCCCAATTGGGGTATGTTGTGAGGCTGAGGGTAGTGGAGAGGGGAAGGAGATAGGGAAGAGGAAGGTGGGGAAGTACCTGGCTATTCAGATCTGGTCACTATACACGGCTAATGCCATTTCAAGCAACGTTTAAATTCTGAATGGTGGTCTTACACCAGGGCGATACGGAGAGTATCTTCCACTCTGAAACGTGCCGCATATATACTATATATTATTTTAAATGAATAAATTGTGAAATAACACAAACTAATCAAATAAAATTTATTTGCCACGCCGGGATTCGATCCCGCGACCTTCGGTGTGCGAATCAAGCGTCTTACCGCTGCGCTACGCCGGCCGTCCCGTGATTTTCACAGTTAGACGACTTGGAACAAATCGGGTAACGCGCTATGCTCTTGATTTTGCATAATTGCGACTTACAAATGGTAGACGTGAACCATAACACTGTCAAAGACTTTTTTTTACTATATTATAATATACGTAAACTTGCCACCAAACACGCACATTTATTTTAAAAGCGGTAAAAATTTTACATGATAATATTTTTGAAAGCAATTATTTTCACGGTGGTGATTTTTTAAAAGTTTTGTCATTAAAAAATGTCAGGGAATTAATTGAGATTTGATTTGAACACTGAGTATTTTAACAAATTAAGATGAATTTAATGCATTACCTAGATTGAGAAAATTTTACTATCTAACGTATCTAGCGCTTGTCCTCTTTTTATCCGTCTAACGATATCAATATTGATTTGGCTGGATTTTGTATAATTCTGATAAATAGGGTGACGGTACTGATAGAGTCCAGGTCAAAAGGTGCGGTAGGGTGGAAAAGCATAATGGGAACGAGGAATTTATAATATAGATAAATGAAGACCCATTACTGTAATCGAATTTATACAGTACCTTTCATCAATAGATTTATTAGTTTCCTTCGTAAGATTTCAAAATCTTTTTTTAAAATCTAATTAAACCGCAGATTTTAACATGTTTTAGAACTGCTTCAATATATTTACTTATACGTTCGTTACGACCAAGGTAAGACAATCAAACGTATGAGACTGTTTATAAAATTCTATTGTAAATTGTAATGTGAATATAAAAAAATATGATTTAATCATCACAGTGTGTTTGTGTTTAAAAAAACTTTATTTAACATATTTTTAAGAACCAGCCGCTTTCACACTGTTACGGGTATCTTCAGACTGGTTAACTTTTAACTTTCACACTGTTACTGGTTTGTTCATATTGGTTAACTTTAAACTTTCACAGTGTTACTGGTATCTTCAGACTGGTTAACTTTAAACTTTCACACTGTTACGGGTATCTTCAGACTGGTTAACTTTAAACTTTCACACTGTTACTGGTATCTTCAGACTGGTTAACTTTAAACTTTCACACTGTTACGGGTATCTTCAGACTGGTTAACTTTAAACTTTCACACTGTTACTGGTATCTTCAGACTGGTTAACTTTAAACTTTCACACTGTTAAGGGTATCTTCAGACTGGTTAACTTTAAACGTTCACACTGTTACGGGTATCTCCAGACTGGATAACTTTAAACTTTCACACTGTTGCGGGTATCTTCAGACTTGAAATTAAAAAACTTTTTCACTTTGTTCCACTTATTTATTATTACCAGGACCGGTTTCATCCTACTACGGACATTTTCAGACTGGTAGTTGAAACTCTTATGCTATTGATTTTATACAAACTTAGGCAGGGGTACACAACATTGTCTATATATGCTGAATGATTCTATTTTGTTAATTTAAGGTATTATAAGTTATTTTGTTAATTTAGGGTACATTAGGTAATTATAAAGTGTATTTTTAAAAATTATGAATAATGTTACATAGTAAGTAAATATTTTAATTCACATGAATGTGAAAATTCATGTGAACTAGAAAACTAGACTCATCTTCAGACTGGTTAACTTTAAACTTTCACACTGTTACGGGTATCTTAAGACTGGTTAACTTTGAACGTTCAAACTGGTTAACTTTAAACTTTCACATTGATGCGGGTATCTTCAGATTGGATAACTTTGAACGTTCAAACTGTTACGGGTATCTTCAGCCTCGATAACTTTGAACGTTCAAACTATTACAGGTATCTTCAGACTGGTTAACTTTAAACATTCACACTGATAAGGGTATCTTCAGACTGGTTAACCTTAAACTTAATATGCTATGTGTAAAATGTAACAAAATAATTTTCAATTTTAAATTAACATTTAAAAAATCAGAAACCGGATAAAAGAGAACACTGAAAAAACAGGCCATAAAGAATAAGCTAATAAATTTAGGTTAGGTTAGGCCAGGTTAGAATAGATTAGGTTTGTGTTTTTTTTTTGTTTTTTTCTTCACTTTTCTGTTTTACCACTGTTCTGTTTTATTGTGAAATCAAAATAAACATACTGAATCTTGGAGTCACTTTCCTCCGAGAACTGAACACTATCTTCAGAGATCTGACTTTTCCACACAATCTCACGCCTCTTCACCAGAACTGGCATATTACATAAAATCTCACATTGCACCGCGATTTCGTCAACTCCCATATTTTATTATTATTTGTATTACTTTAAACTCCACAACTAGTATCGAAGAGATTGAACAATCGAATACATAATAATAACAGCTTACGGTGGCGGAATTCTAAATACGGCGACGACATCTGTCAGTAACAATGGACTAATTGTTCATAAAGTAAAATAAAATACGAGGATGTCTCAATAAAATAATAAATTTAGTTTATCGACCATTGTGATTCAAAGAGAAGCTATTTAATCAGTTATTCTCCATATTTTCTTGTGATTCATTTATGTTTAACACATGTTTAGATGTCTATTGTTTTTAAAAATATCTAACCGCTCATCACTCTTTATTCTCGCTCTCACTTCTTTATTCAAATCAAGACACGAACTGATCGCTAAACTTATCTGTGCAGTCGGGTGTAGGTTGTAGACGCTGTAGACATTGTGTATATACAAAAAAACTACTTCGTTGGTTCCTCTTTTGACCATCTTTAGCTTCCTCTTTAGACAAGATGTTTCGATAATGTCGATGACATGTCATCGTTCCCGATCGACAATGAACAAAGAACAGTTCACATCGAATAAATAAGGTATCTACACTTCGTCGTCGTACACTGTTCTTCGTTCTTTGTCGATCTGCATTACCGTTATTATTGATAAAACCTTTATCGATCGACCATGTTTAATAGATACACTGGTTTGTAAGAGCTCTTACCTATTTCTCTCACTGAGCCTACTCGCTTTTGGTTTAGTTTTTTTTTTCTTTTGAAAAGCATTCTTTAGATTGACTTAATTATTTGTTCCAGGTGAAAAAAGTTGTCATGACCTAGAAATTTCCGAGAGCAAAATTTCATGACAGAATGCACCTCTGCTGCCAGAGGGCACCTCTATTTCCTGATCTACAAAAGTGGAAAGATAGACATTTCGCATTAGATACCTAATTTCTATGGTTTTCTAAATGAAGAATCTTAGTCGTGACTAAATAAGAATTTTAAACAAAAACGGGATGGGTATACAAATTGCAGATGGTATACATGTTTTGTTTGTTTTTGAATATTTATTTAGATGTATGCACATTTTTTTTCTTCATACATCTAGTAAGAAAATATACATATACAAATACTTAGAGATACATTTACATTTTTAAAAATTCAACATTTTAAGAGGAAAAAAGATTACTAGACAAAAATACATTTAAGGAAAACAGATAACTATGTGACTATAAGTAAGATGGTTGCAAATCAAAAAACATTCTTTACATTTAATGCACATATCCTACGAAAAGAACCAAGACTTGAAGCTTCCTTTACGGCATTCGGCAGGGTGTTATAAAGTTTTTGCCCTTTATAAAACGCGCTATTTTGTGTTTAGTATTGGGAAGCCTTAAGTCTCCGCGTCCTCTCGTAGGATAGTTGTGAACATTTTCGTGAAACATAATGTTACTCTGCAGATAATTTGGTAGCATATTATTTTTAAGTTTGTATATCAATGTTAATGTATTATATGTTATTTTGTTGTCATCATATTTAAATTTTAACATAATTCTAACACTAGTAAAAATTTTTGCATTTAAAATCATCCTCACCCCCCTATTTTGTATAACCTGTAGTTTATTATGTGTACACAATAAAGAACCAATTGGAAAACTTAAAATGTTTTCATATTTAAATGCTTATGTATATTTTTATTACTAATAATTCAATACTAGTCATAGATAAGAATATGATGACCATCGTGGAAGGACTGCAAGGTCCTTGGCTCTGTACCCAGAAAGAGAGTTTAAATGGTGGTGAAGTGCAGATTTTATAATAATGTCTACTGTCTACAATACACATCTTTTTTCAGCCTGATTACAATTAGAGACCAAAGTCAATAATTTTCGCTTTACGCGATCGCTATTTTCATCTCTATTTTCATATCTACGATTTCAGTTGGCATCACAGCAAACAGCATGGTTCATGTGTTGTATGCAGTGATGACAATTCATAACGGCAACAAATCATAACGGTGACAAATCAGAAAACTTTTGAAAAGTGGTATAAATTCGTGAAAAGTGATGACAAGAAAAACTTATCTATCCTAGAATACCTACCAAACCCACCTACTTTATTGTTTTTCCTTGTCATTACTTTTAATGACTTTTAACGCTTTTCAAAGGTGTTGAGATTTATCGCTGTTCTGATTTGTCCTCTTAATCTTTTCATCTTCTTCTCCTCCCTCCCTTGTTTACCTCGGCTGTTCCTTATCACTCTATTGTACCTGGCGCCCTAGCACGGTCGATCGATAAGGATTGGTAGGATAACTTTCGGTAACTTCTCTTCGTTCCCTAGGATAACAACTGCAGGTCGCTTTCGTTCAAACAACAGTTGACGTCGATTATGAAGAACACTTCGTCATTGTCAACTGTCACTTATTCGTTGGCGGTCTGCAGTCATGCTAGGGAACGATGGGAAGTTATCTAAAGTTATCCTATCAATCCTTATCAATCGACCGTGCTAGGGGGCCTATAATTAGCTATCTAGTGATAACACTGATAACGTATGTTTTTTTATAATAATTCATCCAATATTTGAGGTTAATTGTCACGTTCTGTGTAAGTTCTATTCAAGTTCGGTTAATATATCATTTTAGGTCAATTGCTTCATAATCCTGAAATAATCACAGAACTTGGATAGTACTTTCACAGAACGTGAAAATTAACTTCAAATATTTGAAAAATTGTTCAAATTTTTTTAAACAAGTGTTATGTTTGAACTAGTTAATTTTTATGTGTATCTACCTATTAAATTATACATAGGTACGTGCAATAAGTCCCAGAGTGAAAAATACTCCCAGTATTATTACCCTGGTGAGAAACCATCATTCAAATGCATAACGTTGCGCATTGCTTGAAATTGATTCTAAAATATTTATAACAGAAACCCGGTGTTTTGTAAATCTTTATTGAAATAAGTATTAGAAGCCGTATAGGTACCTACCTATTATTAATCATTTAGGGTTCTTAGTACAGTTTGTCAAATAAGAGTAGAAAATAAATGAGGGCGCCACCGTTGCCCAAATGGCAACACTAAAAATATAACAATGGTGTTAATCTAAAGCTGTGTAACCTACATTTTTATTAAAAATTAAAAAGGTATTCAAGTGAAAAAATATTTTTTCACTGCTATATAGATACCCACTGATCTCAAAATTAGAATTGCATTTAGGTATATTATTATTATACATTTGCAATATTGTGTTAACATAATGAAGAATAACGATATTATAATAAAATATAAAGCACACTTTAGAAATTGCTTGCATTTATTTAATACTAGCTTAAGTACCTAGTGTTGCCCGGGCTTTAGATCATGCCTCTAATTTTATATCTGAATATATTTAACTCATTCAGATCTAAAAGTAGTGTGACTAAACTCACCATTAATGATTCTTCCTTTCCGCCTACTGTTAAATTCAAATCTATGTTAAATTAAATGAAAGCCAATCACTTTGTAAAACACAATTTAATCAAATTTATGTTATTTAGTAGGTACCTTCACAATAGTGCTTGTAACAGACGTGTGCTACAAGACTGTAGAAAAGGGCACCGGTGGCTGTGCACTTGGATGTCGACTATTGTAATATTGTTTTGAAATGTAGTACTGGCTGGCCTTCCTTGAAGGTGACAGCCCTGCTGTACTGGAGGGTGGTAACCCTTGATCTGCCTCCCTGCACCCAGAGCTGGTGAGTGGTAGCCCTGGATGTCCTTGGTCTCTGCCTGAGCCTGGCGCCTTGCGGTGTCCAGTAGTTGGGCCGGCTGGTCTTGAGGAGGTAGGCACCAGACTTGTTGTTCAGGCAGAGCTTCAGCAGGAGGCAGGTCGGAGAGAGGTTTCTTCCAGAGGAAGGAGTAAAACACGAAGATTTAAGGAAAACGTTGAACTGATTTATTATTGAAAAATTTGTCGTATTTATACCAATCGGTAGGTGGCTCATGGAAAGTGGAGGGGGAAAACGGAACCCAGGCACTTTCCTTTATAAAGGGCAAGAAACTGCTCAGTTTCTATTTTGCCGGTTTAATCCGTAAAAGTGCTCGTTTAAATTTGGCAACTTTTACGGATTTTGTAGCCTTTATTTAAAACAAAAATACACATTAAATAGAAAAAACATATACATAAAGCCAAGATTTATGACAAGAATTTTAGTTTGGTGAATTTACCGTGATTTTAAGAATTTTTGATTTTTATGAAAATGTTTTATGATTTATCAAGTTATAATTATTTTTCCTAGGTTCCCTGTGAGATAAGTTAACGAAATCTGTTTATTTCACCATCTCACAGGGACCCTAGAATTTTGTAGAGGTAAAAATGTAAAAATGTCATGACCGAAATTTTCTAAGTCTTTTTGACAAGGCAAATTGAGCTCTAATTTCAGCTCTAAGTATTTTGAGAGCAAAGTCTCAGTTTGACTGGAGGCCTTGTAGGATCAAGAATGAAAACTGATTATTTCATTGTCCTACAAGGCCCGCAGGTTTTGTTATTTGGAAAAACATAAAATTTACACCTTCGAAATTTTCTAAGTGTTTTTTGGTAGGCAAAAATGACTTTATTTTTGCCTCCCAATATGTTGTGTGACAAATCTTGGCTTTACTCGAGACCTTGTAGGATTTCAAATGAAAACTGATTATTTCATTTGTCCTACAAGGCCCGTGTGTATAAAAATTAAGACATAAACATTTAAAAATAAGTACAAAAATAAAACATATTTAAAATGAGTTTACAACCTCCCCAGTAGCGATTTTTCAAAGTATTATTTATTGATCGCACCGGGGAGATGTACATAAGAAATAAAAAACTTAAATATTTGAAATCCAATAAGAAAATAATAAGTAATTGATAAAAATGACATTTTCTAATTAGAACAAATATTTTCCATCAAAGCGTCGCCGGCGGCACGGTACTCCAGTATTGTGAGGGCAGGCCATTTTTTCCCGATTCCCAAAAATGATCACAAAACTGTAGAGGACCGAGCCAAGCGATGAGCTTTGATGAAAAATATTTCGAGGGTGTGAACACGTCGGCTACACTCCCCCCGTGTGGCGATGTCACACTAATCATCTCGACGTGTTTTCGAAGGACGAGTAGGTGAAGCTGCATCCGTAGGCGGGGCTGGCAGGATCACAGCGAGCTGCACGGCAGGTCTCACGTAAACTCTGGTTCTCGGCAGGTCGAACGTAGACTCTGGTTCTCGTCTGGGTCCTGGAGGTCCACACTTGGCCGTCTTCAGCAGGAGTGGCGTCAAGGACTCGGTCGCGTGTCCGGCTGATGTGGGGCATCACGAGGTCCATGACAACCAGCAGATTGTCATTTTTTATGGGGTTCACTGACTCCCCCCGTGTGAGAAGCGCCACTTCTTTGAGAGTGGCACTGCTGAGGCAGGGCGGGCTCGTCTTCACTGCGCCGTTGAGGAGCACCACGTTTTTGACAGTGGCACTGCTGGGGCAGGGCAGGCTCGTCTTCGCTGCGCCGTTGAGGAGCACCATGTCTTTGACAGTGGCACTGCTGGGGCAGGACGGGCTCGTCTTCGCTGCGCCATTGAGGAGTACCACGTCCTTGACAGTGGCACTGCTGGGGCAGGGCGGGCTCGTCTTCACTGCGCCATTGAGGAGTACCACGTCCTTGACAGTGGCACTACTGGGGCAGGGCGGGCTCGTCTTCACTGGGCCGTTGAGGAGCACCACGTCTTTGATAGTGGTACTGCTGAAGCAGGACGGGCTCGTCTTCACTGCGCTGTTGAGGAGCACCACGTCTTTGACAGTGGCACTGCTGGGGCAGGGCGGGCTCATCTTTGCTGCGGGATGTGATCGGTCATCCATCTGTGCTGGCGCTTGGTACCTATGTCCCAGCAGTGGAGCGGATCCGGCAGCTATTCTCTGCTGATCGGCTGGCTGCCTCTGGTGGAGCAGAGGTGAGGGCGGCCCGGGACCTGAAGGTCCAGGCGGCAGTGAGGACCACTGCTCTGGCAGCGGAGCGGATCCGGCAGCTGTTCTCTGCTGGTCGGCTGGCTGCCTTTGATGGAGCAGAGGTGAGGGCGGCCCGGTACCAGAAGGTCCAGGCGGCAATGAGGACCACTGCTCTGGCAGCGGAGCGGATCCGGCAGCTGTTCTCTGCTGGTCGGCTGGCTGCCTTTGATGGAGCAGAGGTGAGGGCGGCCCGGTACCAGAAGGTCCAGGCGGCAATGAGGACCACTGCTCTGGCAGCGGAGCGGATCCGGCAGCTGTTCTCTGCAGGTCGGCTGGCTGCCTCTGGTGGAGCAGAGGTGAGGGCGGCCCGGTACCAGAAGGTCCAGGCGGCAATGAGGACCACTGCTCTGGCAGCGGAGCGGATCCGGCAGCTGTTCTCTGCTGGTCGGCTGGCTGCCTCTGGTGGAGCAGAGGTAAGGGCGGCACGAGACCAGAAGGTCTAGGCGGCAATGAGGACCAATGCTCTGGCAGCGGAGCGGATCCGGCATCTGTTCTCTGCTGGTCGGCTGGCTGCCTCTGGTGGAGCAGAGGTGAGGGTGGCCCGGGACCAGAAGTTCCAGGCGGCAGTGAGGACCAATGCTCTGGCAGCGGAGCGGATCCGGCAGCTGTTCTCTGCAGGTCGGCTGGCTGCCTCTGGTGGAGCAGAGGTAAGGGCGGCACGAGACCAGAAGGTCCAGGCGGCAACGAGGACCAATGCTCTGGCAGCGGAGCGGATCCGGCATCTGTTCTCTGCTGGTCGGCTGGCTGCCTCTGGTGGAGCAGAGGTGAGGGTGGCCCGGGACCAGAAGTTCCAGGCGGCAGTGAGGACCAATGCTCTGGCAGCGGAGCGGATCCGGCAGCTGTTCTCTGCAGGTCGGCTGGCTGCCTCTGGTGGAGCAGAGGTAAGGGCGGCACGAGACCAGAAGGTCCAGGCGGCAACGAGGACCAATGCTCTGGCAGCGGAGCGGATCCGGCATCTGTTCTCTGCTGGTCGGCTGGCTGCCTCTGGTGGAGCAGAGGTGAGGGTGGCCCGGGACCAGAAGTTCCAGGCGGCAGTGAGGACCAATGCTCTGGCAGCGGAGCGGATCCGGCATCTGTTCTCTGCTGGTCGGCTGGCTGCCTCTGGTGGAGCAGAGGTAAGGGCGGCACGGGACCAGAAGGTCCGGGCGGCATCGTCGTTGGGTCCCTCTTATAGTAAGGGGCCGGTAGCGCAGGGCCTCCTGGCCCTTTCTGCGCTGGTGATGCGTACCTCTGGTCCATCAGAGGTACAGGTCCAACAAGCTCATCGCATACGGCTTCTCGTTGCCTCAGGTTGAGTAGAGGTACGGGCGG
This sequence comes from Limnephilus lunatus, assembly GCA_917563855.2. NCBI lineage: Eukaryota > Metazoa > Arthropoda > Insecta > Trichoptera > Limnephilidae > Limnephilus > Limnephilus lunatus. The sequence continues at coordinate 7,961,911 of OU830599.1, forward strand.
TATGGGGCTGGAAGGTCCAGGCTGCATCCATCTTCCCTGGAGTCGCCAAGCTTCTTCTTGGCCCGGATCTGTGTGGCCAGTTGACTCCAGGTTTGCATCAGGTTTGGAAGACGCTGTAGTTGCGGCTTCTGGTGATGCGTCCTTCTGGTTTTCCAGAGGCACAGGTCCAGCAGGCATCTCACGTACGGCCTCTGGTTGCCTTGTAATATACAGAGGCAAGGGCGGTACGGGGCCGGAAGGTCCAGGCTGCATCCATCCAGGGCCCCCATCAGAGTGAGGGGGCTGCGGCGCGGGGCCTCCAGGCCCTGGCTGCGCCGGTGATGCGTACCTCTGGTTTATCAGAGGCACAGGTCCAGCAGGCATCTCACGTACGGCCTCTGGTTGCCTTGTAATATACAGAGGCAAGGGCGGTACGGGGCCGGAAGGTCCAGGTTGCAGCCATGCGGGGCCCCCATCAGAGTGAGGAGGCTGCGCCGGTGATGCGTATCTCTGGTTCTCCAGAGGTACAGGTCCAACAGGCATCTCGCGTACGGCTTCTGGTTGCCTTGTAATATACAGAGGCAAGGGCGGTACGGGGCCGGAAGGTCCAGGTTGCAGCCATGCGGGGCCCCCATCAGAGTGAGGAGGCTGCGCCGGTGATGCGTATCTCTGGTTCTCCAGAGGTACAGGTCCAACAGGCATCTCGCGTACGGCTTCTCGTTGCCTTGTAATATACAGAGGCAAGGGCGGTACGGGGCCGGAAGGTCCAGGCTGCATCCAGGTTGGGCCCCCATGGTAGTGTGAGGGCAGTGGCGCCCCTTGACCCCTTGGTCCAGGTTGCGCCGATGAGGCATGCTGAGGCTCGGGTCCCGCAGAAGGACCAGGCTGCATCCAGGTTTGGCCCCCATGGTAGGAGGGCAGTGGCACCCCTTGACCCCTTGGTCCAGGTTGCGCCGATGATGCTTGCTGAGGCTCGGGTCCCGCAGAAGGACCAGGCTGCATCCAGGTTTGGCCCCCATGGTAGTGAGAGGGCAGTGGCACCCCTTGACCCCTTGGTCCAGGTTGCGCCGATGAGGCATGCTGAGGCTCGGGTCCCGCAGAAGGACCAGGCTGCATCCAGGTTTGGCCCTCATGATAGTGAGAGGGCAGTGGCACCCCTTGACCCCTTGGTCCAGGTTGCGCCGATGATGCTTGCTGAGGCTCGGGTCCCGCAGAAGGACCAGGCTGCATCCAGGTTTGGCCCCCATGATAGTGAGAGGGCAGTGGCACCCCTTGACCCCTTGGTCCAGGTTGCGCCGATGATGCTTGCTGAGGCTCGGGTCCCGCAGAAGGACCAGGCTGCATCCAAGTTTGGCCCCCATGGTAGTGTGAGGGCAGTGGCACCCCTTGACCCCTTGGTCCAGGTTGCGCCGATGAGGCATGCTGAGGCTCGGGTCCCGCAGAAGGACCAGGCTGCATCCAAGTTTGGCCCCCATGGTAGTGTGAGGGCAGTGGCACCCCTTGACCCCTTGGTCCAGGTTGCGCCGATGATGCTTGCTGAGGCTCGGGTCCCGCAGAAGGACCAGGCTGCATCCAGGTTTGGCCCCCATGGTAGTGAGAGGGCAGTGGCACCCCTTGACCCCTTGGTCCAGGTTGCGCCGATGAGGCATGCTGAGGCTCGGGTCCCGCAGAAGGACCAGGCTGCATCCAGGTTTGGCCCCCATGGTAGTGAGAGGGCAGTGGCACCCCTTGACCCCTTGGTCCAGGTTGCGCCGATGAGGCATGCTGAGGCTCGGGTCCCGCAGAAGGACCAGGCTGCATCCAGGTTTGGCCCTCATGATAGTGAGAGGGCAGTGGCACCCCTTGACCCCTTGGTCCAGGTTGCGCCGATGATGCTTGCTGAGGCTCGGGTCCCGCAGAAGGACCAGGCTGCATCCAGGTTTGGCCCCCATGATAGTGAGAGGGCAGTGGCACCCCTTGACCCCTTGGTCCAGGTTGCGCCGATGATGCTTGCTGAGGCTCGGGTCCCGCAGAAGGACCAGGCTGCATCCATGATGGGTCCCCATAGTGAAGGGGTGGTGGCGCCGGACCCCTTGGTCCGGATTGCGCCGCTGATGCATGCCACTGTGCAGGCTCTGCCCCGCTGGGTTGTGCAGGCCTTGTTGCGTTGTGTGGTGCAGGCCCTGCTCCGCTAGGTTGTGCAGGCCCTGTCGCATCGGGTTGTGCCGGCCCTGTCCCGTTGAGGTGTGCAGGCCCTGTCGCACTGGTTGGTGGCGGCCCTGCCCCGTTGAGGTGTGCAGGCCCTGTCGCACCGGTTGGTGGCGGCCCTGCCCCGTTGAGGTGTGCAGGCCCTGTCGCACCGAGTTGCAATTGACGGGCTGCCATCAGCTCTTCAATTTGTTTCTTCTGACTGCGCAGTTGTCGGCGCAGCAGGCGCACCGTGTCCTCAATAGATGTAGAGGCCGGTGATTCTTCGCTTTCGTCTGCAGAGCATGCCGGTGTGGAGCTGGGCGTTGGTAGGGGCGTGACGTCATGTGCGGGCACGGCCCTAGGCTCGGCTTCCTGGGCAGTTGGTAGCTCAGCAGGCGGGGGTGGAGGCGACTCATCGTCCTGAGCCGTCCTCTTCGATCTTAGTGATGGTGGTGACATCCTGGTGCAGCTGATCCGGCTCGAAGGACCACTTGTAACAGACGTGTGCTACAAGACTGTAGAAAAGGGCACCGGTGGCTGTGCACTTGGATGTCGACTATTGTAATATTGTTTTGAAATGTAGTACTGGCTGGCCTTCCTTGAAGGTGACAGCCCTGCTGTACTGGAGGGTGGTAACCCTTGATCTGCCTCCCTGCACCCAGAGCTGGTGAGTGGTAGCCCTGGATGTCCTTGGTCTCTGCCTGAGCCTGGCGCCTTGCGGTGTCCAGTAGTTGGGCCGGCTGGTCTTGAGGAGGTAGGCACCAGACTTGTTGTTCAGGCAGAGCTTCAGCAGGAGGCAGGTCGGAGAGAGGTTTCTTCCAGAGGAAGGAGTAAAACACGAAGATTTAAGGAAAACGTTGAACTGATTTATTATTGAAAAATTTGTCGTATTTATACCAATCGGTAGGTGGCTCATGGAAAGTGGAGGGGGAAAACGGAACCCAGGCACTTTCCTTTATAAAGGGCAAGAAACTGCTCAGTTTCTATTTTGCCGGTTTAATCCGTAAAAGTGCTCGTTTAAATTTGGCAACTTTTACGGATTTTGTAGCCTTTATTTAAAACAAAAATACACATTAAATAGAAAAAACATATACATAAAGCCAAGATTTATGACAAGAATTTTAGTTTGGTGAATTTACCGTGATTTTAAGAATTTTTGATTTTTATGAAAATGTTTTATGATTTATCAAGTTATAATTATTTTTCCTAGGTTCCCTGTGAGATAAGTTAACGAAATCTGTTTATTTCACCATCTCACAGGGACCCTAGAATTTTGTAGAGGTAAAAATGTAAAAATGTCATGACCGAAATTTTCTAAGTCTTTTTGACAAGGCAAATTGAGCTCTAATTTCAGCTCTAAGTATTTTGAGAGCAAAGTCTCAGTTTGACTGGAGGCCTTGTAGGATCAAGAATGAAAACTGATTATTTCATTGTCCTACAAGGCCCGCAGGTTTTGTTATTTGGAAAAACATAAAATTTACACCTTCGAAATTTTCTAAGTGTTTTTTGGTAGGCAAAAATGACTTTATTTTTGCCTCCCAATATGTTGTGTGACAAATCTTGGCTTTACTCGAGACCTTGTAGGATTTCAAATGAAAACTGATTATTTCATTTGTCCTACAAGGCCCGTGTGTATAAAAATTAAGACATAAACATTTAAAAATAAGTACAAAAATAAAACATATTTAAAATGAGTTTACAACCTCCCCAGTAGCGATTTTTCAAAGTATTATTTATTGATCGCACCGGGGAGATGTACATAAGAAATAAAAAACTTAAATATTTGAAATCCAATAAGAAAATAATAAGTAATTGATAAAAATGACATTTTCTAATTAGAACAAATATTTTCCATCAAAGCGTCGCCGGCGGCACGGTACTCCAGTATTGTGAGGGCAGGCCATTTTTTCCCGATTCCCAAAAATGATCACAAAACTGTAGAGGACCGAGCCAAGCGATGAGCTTTGATGAAAAATATTTCGAGGGTGTGAACACGTCGGCTACAGTGCTTATTCGATTTAATTTTTTTTTTAGAACAAAAAAATGTTTTTTTAAATGCGTATACAGCGTTTTGAATTTTCAGTGTCATTGCACTTTTAAAGAATATTTGACAGATAAATTGGTGTTGCCAGCCTAAAAATTTCTTAGTTCCATTTTATTTATTTTCTACTCTTATTTGACAGACTATAGGTAGATTCCAATACGTATCTCGCTTCCTATTTGACAGGTACTTGCCTACCTTTTAAAAAACGCAAGCATAAAATTACAAAAAAATACCTATGTACATATTTCCTATCCTATGATTCATTATTTCCTTTGCCGTGGTTTTCGCATTTATTTACTTCCTTTTTCGATAAGATGTGGTATAATATGATATAACAAATAATTTTACTATAGTGATGAAGTCACCAGTCCACTTGGAAAAATATGGGTTTGTCTTAATAAATAATGACTAATGACAATGACGAAACGTTTTTATTAAGAATCTGAGGGTGTGTCAAAACTGGACCAAAACACTATCCTCTCCGCATACCATTCTTATTCTTGTTATATTCCGCACGAAATTATTCTGGTTATATTCTGTGCATAAGATGTACAATATTACGTAAAACAGATCTTCGAAGAGTTTACGACCAGGCAGCAAATTTAAAGTATAGTAGTTGGTGATACCTAATTAAATGTATTTGGAATAAAATACAGGTATAAAAAAGCGGTAGGTAACTTATCTTCGGCAAATTTACACATTTAATTTGGTATTTGACTGTTAATTACTTAGCAAATGTACAATTATGTCACAAAATAATTAAAAACTCACCGTAAGAAGTTGAATGTTGACTAGAGAATTACTTCCCTTTGATAATAATCCGGTTTGGTAAACTATTGCTCATGATTCGTGACACATTGGGTATAAAAAACAGACTTCACAAATGTATTATTTATTAATTTAGGTACACAACACATTCAACTTGGAACTTCAAATTAATTTTGTACACACAGCCAACTCATAACAAAATAAACTGCTCAAACTTTTTCTTTCAATTGAATATTCGAGCGGTAAAAACACGTACGTCAAATTTTGAAATAAGATTATTTTTTCTATGTTTTCTCCTGTTTGATAAATAGGTAGGTACTTTGTTTTTTTTTTTTTTTTAATAAAGGGCTAACCACACAGGGATAGATTGCTGTGTTTGAAAATATTTCAATTTTAGAAGCTTTTATCGCGCGCACGTGTTCAACTGTCAACGGTAATAATTAGTTTGAATTGAACTGGGAACAGAATACGACGAGAAGGCGAGCGACCAACGCGATTCGCGGTTCTGTTCGCTTTGGCACCTTTGGCTTGCTCGAGAGCTCGAGACTGCCAGACTGGACGTGGACAGGCAATGCAGGTCGGGTGGAAAAAAGATTTGAATCATGTTAGCCCTGCCGGGCCACTCCGGTTTTAGTGGGGGGCATTCGCCTTGTCCCGGCAGCGCTTGTCTGCTGGAAAAGATGTTCTTGAACAGGCCCGAAACTGTTTTGAAATATGAACAATTTATGAAATTTACAAAATTTGTGGTCATAAACAAAAGTTCGACTAAAAAAATAAGATACATTTTTATTGCAAAACTATTTTAGTCAGTACCTATAGCAGAAATACGTACCTACATGTATAAAGTTGGTTTAAAAAAACAGTTGTTTTATTTTTATCAGTCAAAGGTCAGAACACCCCTCGATTAAAAAAAAGTTAAAAGTTATAATATGAAGAAAAAAAACTGTAGATATGGGTTTGACTATTCTAAAAAATCCCGAAGTATTTCTGTCTTTTGTGTGTTTATTTTCGATAGACCGGTTTGGACCTATACAGAGTAGGGTGAAAGCGGCTATTGTCAATATAATGAAATTCCGCCAAGATTTTTTTTAGTAGGTAATAGTTAAAATAAAAAAAAAATTATTATTGATTTTGGCACAAACAATAATATAAATACTTAGGCAGACATAGAGTGTATAAATAAGCACCACTGGAAAGCAACTTGTGTAATATTGTGTACCAGTTATATGATCGTTTAAAACCAAGGAAGTAATTATCTTCGAAAAAAACGGCCGTTGTTCCAAACTTGTCGATCAAACAACTTACTTGCAAACCGATCGTGTTAATTTTTTTTTTTTTAATTATTTTTTTTTATATACACGCAGTATATTGATATTTAAATGTATATGAAAAAAAAACATTCACACTAAAAAAATTATTTGATTATTTCATTCACACTAAAAAAAAAACATTTTTATATATATGTAATATTTAAATTATTTTATGTAGATAATCTTTGTATTTCTACTTAAGTTTTATTATTTCTTTTTATGGTATTCTGTATCTTTATTTATTATCTTTTGTATTTTTAGTTACTTTTATTGTTATTTAAACTTTATGTAATGATAGATACTGCTACCCAGCTCAGAACAGATATTGTCTAGTGAGTCGGGTAGCGCACATGATTTGTATATTATAATATTGAAGTTAATAAACGCCCGGGTTACCGGCATTAAAAAAAAAAAAATAATATCGTTTCCGATCAATCTGTTTAGTAACGCTCGATTCGTCCGTTGGTCGGAGAGTTGTGTTGGGAAGAGCGTATTTCTACATTTGAGGAGTGTCGAGTCAAAATTTCGGCTCAACAACTGATCAGTAGGATTGGGAACAACGGCTGAGTCGTAGATTTTTAGTGTAACATTGGTATTCTGAAGTATTGCCCACAAAAAATAAAATAATGTTTTATTAGGTACTTAGTTCGGTCCTGGAGTTTTAGGTGGGTACCCACTAAGATGTATGTTATATTGTTATATATATTTATATATGTAGCATGGATGGAGCTTACCGCTTTTGTTAAGCCCACGTTTTTCGATACAAAAGTGAATATGTACTTACAAACACGTTTGTTCAAATAAAGTAGGTAATGTGTTTTTACCCAATTACATCCGAGTTAAATTAATAATTACGTTACGCCATTTTAAAAGCTTTTTTCTTCATCTGTAATGAAGTTCTTAAAGTCGGCAGGTATTTAAAATAATTTTATTGCAAATTTTGTGATAAATGGCTTAAAGTGGTACAAATATATCTCTGCAAGTGGCCAAAATAGTGACTAATATAATTCCTAGAAACAAATATTTTTTTTAAGATTTTAAAAATATTTACAGTAGGGATTTACAGTAGATAAATTTGCAGGTCTGTAACTTTTATTTTGTCCTCAATAAGGAGGTACATCTACACACTAAATTTGTCAGTTTCCTCGGTGCTAACATTAGAACGTTTGACTTTATTTTAAATCACTGTTATAAGCGTTCAAAAAGAAGAAGAAGATGACAGAAGATGGTTTGAAAAGGAAATAATATAATGTAAATACTAATGATAGAGGGGGCACGCTAATTAAAAAAAACAGTATCTATGTATAATTAACAGATGTGAGCAGCTGTTGTTGTGAAAATATTTAATAAAACACGACTTATTTAAAATAACGCAACAAAATCTCTTGATAAGGTAGCATTTAAAGAAACACCAAGATTTTTTAAATAGATATCTATAGCATGTTTAATCACAGAACCAGATGCTTTTTTTATAATGTTCAGAGCATGCTTTGCGATTTTTTTCTGCCAAGGGAACTTCACATAATTAATTTTTCAATTCGGCATCTGAATAGAGTTTAGATACTTATTTAAAAAAATAACATATTCTTTTATTTTGTTCAAGGGAAGTATGTTATAATTCGGACGAGATTATGCCATCCGTAAAAAATTATAATTTTTTTAAATTACTTTATCTCCATTTCTAACGGTTAATGTATTTTTGGGAGTGTCCGTGTGTCCGAAGTAAAATCAATTTTTCCTTACCTCCGCTGAAATTGATCTAACATTTTAATCGCTAAATTTTATGCTCTATTTTTTTACATTAGCTTCACACAGGAGGCCCTGAGGAAAAAAATCCCTCAGAGCATAAGTCATCTTTGGGGATGCTGTGGAGGTGGAGGGTCTTTTATGTGAAAGGAAGAAGAGGAAGTTCTGGGAAGGAATAAGGTAGGAGCGGTGGCATATGGCAATGAGTCGAGAGAGTCCGGCTGGAGAGTTTTGGGTTAGGTCTCCCTCTCAACATATCCGTTGCCAAGACCTAGACAAATCTCACCCATGAACCAGGGCACCCCTGCTAAGTCACCAAACGTAGCGAACCACTTGTGGTGACTTTTTGTCTTCTCGAGCGGGGTCTCTCGGAACATCACCTTGCACCTTAGTGATTGGGATGAAATCTTCTCCGTCACTCCTGGACACACTGACCCTCAGATTCCCACCCACCCCTCATACCTTTTTCCTTCCCAGAACATCCTCTCCTTCCTGTCCTAAAAAGACCCTACACGCATTCCTAAAGATGAAATAAGACCTGAGGGGAATTATTTTCTTCAGGGCTACCTGTGTGGAGCTACTATAAAAAAAAGTCAGTTTCGCCCGACGCCCAGGCGAGAGACCAATTCAGACTCGCATCAGGGGGTCTACAACGGACGATCAATAAAGAAATCAATAAAATATTAACCAAATCCGTCATCTATAATCATTTGTCAATATTTGCAAACATGGTCAACAATTGGTTAGAAACATTCTGACTGATGATTAATAAATTTTAGTGCGGCCTCTACAGTATTATTCGGTTAATCTACTACACTATATAAAGAGGTAAGATTTGTTTGTTTGTTTGCATTGAATAGGCTCCGAAACTACTGAACCGATTTGAAAAATATTTTCGCTGTTGGGAAGCTACACTATCCCTAGGTAACATAGGTTATATTATATTTTCAAAAAAATTAGGCATCCTTACTAAAACTTCAATAATGTAACCCAAGGTGTAAAAAAATTACCTAAAAATTTCTTTACATCGCGTGCGCTGCGAAAACTGTTGATGATATAATAAAATAATGTACTACGACTTTGTAGAACACATCATTATTTACAAAAAAGATCACGACAGCATATGTCTAACTATTATGGTTATGCCACAATAAGTATTCTTTTTATTTTAAAAATTTAATTAAAATGTCGCCGCTTGAAAAGGCTCTTTATTTGTATCTTGGTTTTAATCCTTATCAAAATAAATTACTTCATATTCAAGACAGCTTCAATAACTTTATTTATCTTTTTGAATTTTTCAATTCGGATATTTAATTAGAAAGATATCACGAGTTTAAAAATGTTAGTATTAGAAAAAAAGTTTCGGCTACGGGCCGGGCGAGAGAGGAGTCAAGAAATGAAGTGCAAGGTAGGTTGGCGGGACGGGGGAGCGGGAGAGCGGTGGCGGGGAAGGTGAAAGTGGAACGCTGGAGGCGAACGCACGGGAAAGGACATGCAAGGAGTAACATCTTATTTATTTGATTATGGCATTGCACCGCATGCCGGGAAACAGCTAGTTATTAATATATGCATATATTTGGATAATATCATTCATTGTGCAAAATTACTGGCTTATTAATGAACGGAGTTAAACTAACGAGGCTCTTAAGATTGAAAGAAGTCGTATACGCGATCCATTCATCTTAGACGCGATCAATTTATTCCATTCGATCTTTTTTTTTTGTGTGTATTTTATTTAGATATAAAATTTGACATCTTATATCTAATGTTTTCTTTTCTATGACTACTACAATATTATTTACTACCTACTGACTAAAATTTGGACTTTACAACATTAAGACATAATCCACGAAAAACTGCAAGACTTTTAACCTCCTTAACATTTATAGGGAGTTCATTGAACTTTTTAAAACCTTTATGATAAATATTATTTTGTGTTCCCGATAAATTTGTTTTAGGAAGCCTAAAATCGTTGCAGTTTCTCGTAGGATAACAATGAACTGTACTGTTGATTCTAACATTATTCGACATATAATCTTGTAACATTTTATTTTTTAACTTATAAATAAAAACTAGGGTATTGAAAACTAATCTTTGCCACACATTTAATATGTTGAGAAACGAAAGTGGTTGAAAAATCTAAAGACCGCATTAACTATCTTTTGGTGTCAAAAAGTAAATGCAGGCTGCCAGTGCTTACGTACTTAGGTTAGAATTTCAATTCAACTGCCAATTTATTCATATTTATATGTAATTGTTTGGCGTTTAACGTTTCGCGATGTGAATTTATGGAAAACACCTCCACTGTTGTCAGCTCTTATTTATTCCCTGTCAATATCGGTTCGGCTGTCAACGGTGAACCGTGCTCGGGACATCGATATAAAATCGTAGGAAGTTACGCCTGTAGAGCCGATAATTTAAAGTTAAATTTAAATGTTAATGTTATTACTTTTATTTTCCCTCGTCATTTGTGGCGGATTTTTCATTGGTATTATTTATTATAACAGACATACAGTGAGTGAATGTTGAGTGTTCTTAAAATAAATAATAATTTAAATGTTAAACAAGCATTTAAAACTCAAACTATAATATATTTATGATAAACAAAACATTTGAAACTCGAGATGAGAGCAAATACAGTGAAAACCGACATAATTAACTGCACGAAATTAATAATTACTTATGTAAGTATGTCTTCTGCTAAAGTGTTAAAATAACATGTAATTATTTAAGATTTATTCTGAAATTTGCTGCGCCATCTTATTACAAGAACACTTGTTTTTTTGGTTCGCGGGCAGCTTGATACGTCCATAGACGGTCCATAGCAACACTCTGTTTACGGATGTACCTACTGTCGAGATTCTGTTTTTTTTTAAACGAATAAAATACAAAGGATTTTTTCACCTCTGTATTGTTTGGTAATATTTATCACGGAAATAATTTGTCATGAAAAATTTGTGCAGTTGGAAGGAAAATCGTGCCATAAATGCAATCGAAAATTGGACTACAAAACTTTTCTCCGAGTTGTAACGAAAATATCATAATAATCACCTTAGGAAGCATTGAAAAATATAAGATATATTTGACTGAATAACTTAGTTTGACTGAATAACTTAGTTTGACTGAATAACTTATGATAGGTTCGACCGAATAACTTTTGATTAGTTTGACTGGATAACTATGATAAGTTTGGCTGCTTAACTTATGATAAGTTTGACTGTATAGGTATCTACATTACAATAAGTTTGATGAATCAAAGATGACAATGATTTGATGACAAATTTGACTGAATAACATGGTAAGTTTGACTGGATAACATATGGTAAATTTAATAAAGAAATCCACATACGAAAAATAAATATAAAAATGATGTACACAATTTAAAAAAGAAATAAACAATTACCGCCCAATATCGTTAATATCCAATGTAGCTAAAATATACGAAAGAGTAATAAAGAAACAAATTGTAGATTATGTGGAAAATAAAAAATGTATTAATCCTAGTCAATACGGTTTTAGAGAAAAAATGAGCACACAAGACGAAATAGCGGAATTAACTAGAGTTATTTATAAAGCATTGGATAAAGGGAAAAAATGCTTAAGTATATTCATTGACCTCCATAAAGCTTTTGACAGTGTTTCACACTCAAAATTAATCAACAAACTAAATAATATAGGAATAACCGACAAAGCTAAATCGTGGATAAATAGTTATTTATATCAAAGAACACAGCAAGTGAAAATAAATAACGAGTTAAGTGATATAGAAAAAAATAATTTTGGAATCCCACAAGGAACTGTACTGGGCCCAATACTATTTCTATTATATGTAAATGAACTTTTTGAACTCCCAATCGTCGGAAAGATTATATCTTATGCGGATGATACAGTATTAACAATTGAAGAAAACTCTTGGAAAGAAGCCGAAATATCGGCAAATAATGCAATAAATATCATTAAACAATGGTTTGACAAAAACTTACTTTCTTTAAATGTTGAAAAAACTCATTTTCTACCTCTGAGCCTAACAGAACATATTTCAAATATAAATGTAAACATTAAAGTTCACGACAGAAACTGTCTACTTAAAATCACACCCTGTAACTCAAATTGTATACATATTAGTAGTAAAGAACAAATAAAATATCTTGGAATAATTATCGACAATAACATTAAATGGAAAAATCAAATAAACTCCACAATAGACAGAATGAGAAAACTAATATATATATTTTTCAGACTTAGAAATACTATCACATTAAAAATATTAAAAGAAATTTACTTTGCACTTGCGCACTCGGTATTACAATATGGAATCATAGCTTGGGGGGGTGCATATAAATCATCCCTTCTCCCACTCGAAACAATTCAAAAAATTCTTATAAAAATTATCCTAAAAAAACCGTATTATTACCCAACAATAAACGTATTCCAAGAATTCCCTGTTCCCCCACTTACAAAAATTTACGAAAAAATAGCACTACTTCAGCTACACAAAGATATATTTTAAAAAAATATTACCCCACTGCTAAATATTAGCATAAGGAATACTTCTATTGGTGGACTAACTATACCACCCATACGAACCACAACAGCACAGAATCACTATGTATATAAAGGAATAAAATTATTTAATCAATTACCCGCCTATATGCGAACAGAAAAAAATTACGACAAATATAAAAAAAAATTAAATCATATTTTGGTAGTCCCACCATATAATTTTAACTTTTATTAGATATGTTTTTGACTGTTTGTTATTCCAAAGGTTTTATGTACATCCTATATATATATATTTTGTTTAATTACCCTTATAATCTTTAAAAAATATGTTATTAATTCTAAATCTATTCATAAGTTAAGTTCTTAAGTTTGTTATAAGGTTTTGAAAAAAAAAAAAAGAAAGTTATTATCAAGTTGTCCTCTCCTAAACACAAGCACTAGCTTTATTAGGAGAGTATATAAAATATGTAATTTTAGAATGAAATAAACTTATTGTAAAAAATTTACTCAATAAAAAAATAAAAAAAATAAAAAAATAAAAAAAAATTAAAAAAATTTCTAAGTCATCCTCACTAAGATATCCTGTGTGCTGAGTTTCCAGCGACTTCTATAGTTTAACTTCTTAGGTTATAAAGTTTGGAAAACTGATCCACTTATCTCAAAAAGTCACGGAATTGTGAGGGAACTTTCAATTAATAAACTTTTCCGGTCAAAGGTTTTCTCCAAAAGATAATAATAACAAAAAAAAATCACGCTAATTTATACCTAAACCTTAGGATCTCCAAAATTGTCACAAAAACTCATAAAGTTCCAAGGAAAAACATCACGAATAGTATCATTGTATGAAACTTTTGACACTAAACTACAAAAACTTGATAAAAAGTCATAGAAAGAAAGCATCATGGATAAAACATTTTAAAAGAAACTTTCAGTGACAAAATTATTTAAAAATCTCTGAATTCGCAGAGGTTTTTTTAAATTTTTTTTAATTATTAATTTTTTGGTACATACATTGGTATAATTTTACAATACTTAAAGTTTTTTTTTATTTATAAACATTTCAAATTTAAAGAATAAAACAATTAGCAGATTAACCAAAAAAAATCCCACATAGGCATCGCCTGTTCGTGGGTATACTTGTGTGTTTTTAAAACGGTTTAAATTTGACTCATATATGTACATACATTATCTTTGTAGATATTAAAACATAAAATTAAATAAACAAAAAATAAAAATATATATGATTTAAACATACGAAAAGGATATTTGATGTACCTAATAATCCCTTAGATTTGTTTAGTCTGTTTCCCTGGTGCACGAATTGATGCATACAGTACATTAGATGTATTTTTGTGGTTTCTGAAAATAAAGTTCCAATAAACAGCACCCTAAAATGGGTTGAAAGCCTTTGTCTACCTTATTGTGTTATCTGACAGAGTTGACTCAAATAGGTCAAGCTGTTTGTAAGCGGCCATAAATCTGATCTGAGAGGTCAAGAGGCGGTTGGGAAAGTAAAGAGTGGAAAGGAAGATACAATCCTTGAGCTTATAACAATCTTAACAATATGCTAAGAGACTCTTCAATGCCGTTACTTTATAACTTTGGCTACCCAATTACTCGAGAGGTTATTATAATAATGGTATTTGCAAGAAATACTTAGGTAGAAGTATGAGGTATGTAGGTACGTACTTTTCATTTTTGAAATTTAGCACCGTTGTTATTTGAAACTCGATGAAATGAAAAATAGCGACACTAAAAAGAGACAAGCATCTTTAGTGTTTACCTTCCGAGATAATGAGACAGTATAATCGGTCTCCTCTTTGTGCGATGCTTCGTAGCTTATCGGTCTCCTTTTTGTGCAATGCTTCGTAGCCTCCCCACTCTTGTCTACTTTGGTTTTCTGAACATTTCACTTCTAGCGCGTGTGAATTGTACACTCTGTTTTGTGAAAGTAAAAACTTCTTTAGCACCGTTGTGATTTGAAACTCGGTGAAACGGAAACGAGCGACACTAAAAAGAGACAAACGCAGACGTCTATAATGGGATTTAGCCTGCCAGAGAATGAGATAGACTAATCGGTGTCCTCTTTGCGCGGTGCTTCGTGGTATAAAATGTGAAATAATTTTAAACTTGGTAACAATATTATAATAAATAAACCCTACAATTATCCTACCTCTGATATTCTGCATTCGTATCATTCTCTCAAAGTTTAGGTTTCTGAAGATTTCACTTCTACCGCTTGTGAACTGCACAAAAAATTGCATTGCGGTTGTATAGTTGACGAAACGTGCGTCGCGCGTCGGCTGGCTTGGCGCAAAAATCAAATATTATAAATTATATCACTACATAATGCATGATCTTATATTATTATTATTTTATTTTTTGTCATCGAGACTTTTTAAATACTCACATGCTGTTCCAATTTTTCGCTTCACCTGTTTTTAAATTTCAATATTTGTGTATTGTCACTGTAATGTGTAATATTATTTAAACGGTGCTTAGTCATTTATGTCATTTAGTTATGTTTAGATTTCTTAGAAGATGGCAATGGCTGAATTGGTAAAAGCGCACGTCCCTGTTAGAGAAGAGGCTCTGGGTTCGTGTCCCAGTTGCGGCCATTATATTTTTCTATTTTTCTGTGTCTTCTTATCTTTCATATTTTCGTTTAGATCACTGGTTCCCAAACTCTGTTGGCCCACGGACCCCTTTTGTCTTTTGTGGGTGGGCGTTTACTTTCAGGGGCGGTAGGAGACCCAGATAAACCCATCTCACCCCCATCCCATTCTGTCCCATCCCATCCCATTATGCCCCCTCCGTTGTAGAGTGGGCGGTGGGCAAAAAAGGTTAAAAATCTAGCGCGGACCCCCTGACGTTGATCAGGGATCCCCAACTCAATTTTAAGTTTCCAGGGATCCCTTGAATGATCCTGGGGCCCCCCCGGGGTCCGTATGGACCACTTTGAGAATCACTGGTTTAGATTATTAGTGTTATCTTCTTCTTCAATGATTTATGTAAGAATTCACATTTAAACATATTCAAATTTACATGATATAAAGATTTCAAGATTCTTAGAAGTAAACTTTAAAAAAATCATAATCTGATCATTCATAGATGGCGGTAACCTAATTATTTCAGGAAAAAAAATATTTTTGCAAGTTATATTGTAGCCAAAGTATAGTACACGACGACTTGAACTTGATACGATCCGTTCTAGCGCGGTAAATGACTATACAATGGTCGTAAGCGAAATAAAAAGATGCGTAAAACACACATGCGATAAACAAAGGCGTCGGCGAGAAGTCATACCGCTTTTCTGACCTTAAACTCATCTATTGCGACGATTTATGTATCAACGTCAGGTCGGTATTAAAGTTTGGCGTACTATATATACATCACTCTAAGGCTAAGGCTACCGAAGTTTGGCGTACTTTATATTTTATATACATCACTCTAAGGCAGCTCACTCATTCCGACACCATGGAAATCCAGCTGGTTGTGCCAATGGCTCAAAAGATGAAATGTAAAATCCAAGGAAAATATTTCCTGTACAGATTGAAAGGCAACTTGAAATTTAATCGAATAAATTAATAATATAAAAATTGAATTTGTAATTCACATTGAGATAGAAGTCACCGTGTGTCCAGCATTCGCTTTTTGTTATTAAATTACCAAGAATTCTACATGCGGTATCAAATTTGTGCTGATGATAAAAGCATTACGTGTATTTCTGAAGAAAGTTCAAGGATTCCTTTCAAACTGCGAGTGCCTAGAGACTGTATGCATTGAGCGACGCAGTGCGCGTGCGGTTGGAAATTTAACCGCTAGTGTTTACTAAGTTTACTTCGAGTCATGCTGTGATTGTGATAGTACCTACTGATTGGAGAACACTTTTTATGTGAAAGCAGGGATGGGAAAACTGCGGCTTGCAAGATCACTTGGTGTGGCCTGCTAAACACAGCAAAAAAACATTACTTTAAGAACGCGAGAACAGCGCGAGGATTTACATATCGAGGATTTACACACCCCCTACGCAGTGGCGTAACCTAGCATGGGTGGCACTCGGGGCGTATAACGTGTCAACCCCCCCCCCCCATTAACGGTGCTCTTGGGAGGTGACACTCAGTCGGATCAGAGGGTGATTCTACAAACATCAAAATGGTCAACGATGGCAAGAAGGTTCCCCTCCTCTATTGTAAAGAATTGACACAGAAAGTAGCGGTATTTTTTTTGGGTTTTGTCGGGGGAAATGTAAAACTCATACTACGCTACTACGCATTAATAAATGTCCATGATAGATGGTAGGTATTAATAGGTACTACAATTCTGCGTACCATATGTCATAAACACAAATATAAGTCACATACATTACTGATACAACATATATCCAAACTTACGAAACGGGCTTATTTCTCGGATTTATAGATAGACTTTAGATATAAGAGCAAGTTATTTTTGTAAATTTCTACTGGATAAATTGTTCAATGTCACCAGTTGAATACACAACATTGAGTACACATATGATAATTTTTGTGTATGCTTTTATCGTATTAGCATTAAAAAGTACTTCGTTATAATACGATTAGATTAAAAGCAATATATTTAAACTTGTTAGCATTTGCGAATGCATCGGGTTCCCACCCAGGTATCTTATCGATCATCAAACAACCAACATCTTCCGCATATATTAATGGTAGAATGAAATTTTCAAATATTATCAGCTTATTCGTTACCCAGGAATAATTGAATTAATTTAAAAAAAAAATATTATTTTCTGTATGGAAGTTCAAAAGCTATACTTTGGATATTTCATAGCTATTTTAGACGCAAAAACAACGAAAGCCGTGATTTGCAATATGAAATAAATATAAAAAAATGTATAAAGGATTTATAAAGGACTTGTATAAAGGATGGAACAGCACACACCCGAAGGATTTTAACTAGCGATTTATTTTAGCGAAAATATTAAGACGATTTATTTTTTGCGCCTATACTCACACTGTACGTATATGAATATGAATAAATATTCTTATCCATAAAAAAAATCGATTCTTTCAAGAAAGGCATACAAATAATTAAATATCGTATCAGCAATTCAAACACATATTACATTAAAAATTATTATTATTACATTACATATTACAAATCCTACCGGCTGCGCCACTGCTATATATGTATTACAGGAATGATCGCGATGAAATGATCCGCGTATTTTACGGATTATATTTATTAATATAACATGATCGGTAGGTAGTGACTAGCTGAGAGCTAAGATACGAGAGTGTGAGACTTCCTAATACAATGGTTTTATACCCTATAATCTACCCGTCTCTCTAATGTCAAAGTCATGTTCCGAACTTTTCAGTCCCACAGTATTTGAATGCCTTTCTTGAAGGAATTGAGTTTATATCTAGAAAACTATTTATTAATTTTCATACACCACATATCATGTACAGGGATAAACAAACAATTCATCTTAACATTTTGGTGTTTTCTCCTAAAATAAATAAAATTTGCGCCATCTATGTATGAGCACTGAGCAGTTAAGAATAATTTTTATTATTTCTTCTATAACAGCAAACTTATTTTGTGGCAACATTTTAAATTCAAATTAATAAATGACTTTGTTTTTACCACTGTAATTGATTATAAAAAACCGACATGTTTCGTAAGCCAAGATTACTTTATCAGGGTTTTAATAATACTAATTTTTAAAAATAGACATGGAACATGGTGTCAATAGAAAAATAACAAAACATAGACAAATAATAAACAGAGACAATAGTAACAAAGTAAAAATGAGAATGGGTAGGGACAATATGGAACAATTTACAAAGAAAATAAATTTAATATTGGATCATTTAAAAACAATTTTTGATTATTAATAATTTACAAATTAGCATTCACACTCTTTCTGATCTCCAAAATTTCAAGTTTATCTAAAATCTAACTGAATACCATTGACACCACAATGCATCAATTCTATACCACTGTTGAAGTCAAAGGTATGACTGGTTTCCAACAAATGGTTGGCAAACTCAGAGAAACTGTTGTTGTAATGATTTAAAATGCTCTTTAATCCTTATTTCAAAGTTTCTCGAAGTTTTACCTATATAAAAGAAACCGCAATCATTACACTTCAATTTGTAGATTCCAGATATTTTCATTTTTGAATCTCTATCTTTACTATTTAATATGTAATTTTTAAGTTTGTTATTTGCATAAAATACAGGAAAAATTTCATTAGGTACAATCTTTGTTAGGGAATTAGAAATTTTATTGTTATTAAAACCCTGATGAAGTAAGCTTGGCTTACGAAACATGTCGGTTTTTTATAATCAATTATAGTGGTAAAAACAAAGTAATTTATTAATTTGAATAATTTTTAATTGAAATAAAACAATCACTTTGTTTTTAACCACAGGCATCTTCAGGGTATAAAATTAAACTGATCAAAAACATACAATATTAATAAAATCGTGGATACAAAAAAAGTGATTGTTTTATTTCAATTAATATTACGTCAAACCACAAAGTTACAGCTTTCTACAAAAAAAAAATTTCCCTTTAATTTTAATGCTTTGTATTCAAAGTATTTTTTTTCTAAATTAAAATACAAGAATATATTTAAGGGCCTTTAAACAGTCAGCGGCTGAGAAACCAAATTTCGTCGGAAGATGTTCTTACCATCGCCATCGTACAGCTTTACATTAATTATTCTTCGTACCAGCTTTTATAAATTATAACTCAATATCGATTTTATTTCATTAAAAAATTGCTTTAATTTATAGCTACATTCCAAAATGCTGAATGGCGTGACGATAAAACTATTAAAATTATGTACTTTTTGTAATTATTATTTTTTTATCATACTTATGTATTTATAATTTTTCAATGACGTCTAAGCAAAATAAAAATCGTTAAAAAAATCTTAAATATAATAGTTTGTAAGACCGTAAATCAATAAACAAACTGAAGTATTTTCGTCACAAATAAAGTGTGCGGATCTTTTTTTTAAATGATTTTATTTAAACTAAAATCAAAATTCTGAAACATAGCTTTCCCAGACAATTTATTGATTTATTTTACTGCATGATTATATGTTTTGAAATGTGCGTTATGTAATACAAAATTTTGTTTGAAAATTTAACAAATCTGCCAACGACCTACGGTAAAACCTTATTGTGCTAAAAATAATATATTTTCGCTTTACTAGATAAAAGAACAGTCTTTCGAAATCAATTAAAATTTTTTTGTGGAAAAGAGTTAATACGTCTAAAATTTGATTTAAAAATGACACATGTCTGGTTATTCCCTTGTAAGCCGTTCTTTTGAAGTCTTAGCAACAAAACCTGTGGGAAATTCGGTTAGAAATCACATTTGATTGAAAATGTATTGTTTTCTTTGAATGAATATTCATTTAATTAACATTGTCTAGTAGTTTAGTTTACATTTATGTAGATTTGAAAACTTTAAAAACTTGTAAGTATGTATATTGTTACAAAGTGTAGCAATTAATAAGCAGACAATAAAAATGATGACGTACATACTTATAATCTATTATTGTTTTCTTATCAAACAAGTGAAATAATACAAGTACCGGTTCAGATATAGAAAATGAAGTAACACGATTTTTCAATAAGCGTAGGTGGTAGACATTTAAAAATACATTATTTTGTTGTTTCATGATAAGACCATAAGGTTTATTGCAATTTGTTTTATATTTTTATACATCTAAAGAAAAACATGACCGTAATGTATTTTCAACGATCAATGTAAATTGACGGTCCCAAAGAACAATGCCGGATCTGCTAAAAATTGAAAACTAATTGTTGGCTTATTTTGATGACTCAAAAGTTTGAATTTTTAATTAAATTAAATGAAATATAAAATATTTAGAAAAACACTATCTTGATCACAAAACCAGTAAAAATGTAGAAACGCAACTAGCTCTACTGCAAAAATCACTGCAAACTCTACTGCAAAATCACAAGCTCTACTGCAAAATCATAAATAGCACATCCGACATTGTTTTCGGGTCGATCGATACGTATTATTGCTCTATTCTCGAAGAAAAATTCTATTATTATTGAGATTTTTTTATTCACCACATTTTATTTAATTAAGTTACTAATAATAATAATCTCTACATATTATTATAAATTAAAGTCTTCCGACGCGTCTGTCTGTTCGCGATAAACTCAAAAAAGACCGACGGATTTTCATGCCACCAATAGATAGGGTTATTCATGAAGAAGGTTTAGGTATATAATTTGTCAAGGTAAGTTTTTAAGGTAGGTATATTTTTAATAAGTTGCAAATAACACTATGCCGAAATAAAACTTGTACGACGCGTAATTTTAATGGATCTGCGTATAAAAACGGTGTTATTTCGGTTCCACGACAATGCAGAATCACACAACTTCAACCCCTTTGAAAGCCATTAAGTTTTAAGGTTTTTTTTTTTTTTTGAAAAATAGCCCATAACCTAACGTAACCTATTTAATCAATTTTTTTTATGACTTTTCAAAGAAGGAGTTGAAGTTGCATGATTCTGAGCTGTCCGGTCACCGTTATTTCGATAACGCTGTTTTTAAATAATTATGAACTTATACACCAACATCGTAAGACATTATAAACGAAGACAGTTTTTAAAAACTATAACTTACAATATCGGCCATCTCTTTCTTATTATAATGATTTAATTGACCAACTCAGCATTGATGGTCTGAATAATATGCAAGCAAGTGTTTTTGGGTCACAATTTTCTGTGACATCAATTAATTCTCCACAAGTATCAATCTCAATGAAGAACTGATTGTGACTATCAGGCAATTATATCATGGCAGAAGATGTTATTTATACTCGGTGATGATGCAATTAATATCCGTTTATTATTTTTTGTCGATAATAGTTTTAACGACAAAGCGTTGAATAACCCAAAGAATTTCTTAGATGGAAAATAGTTGAATCGTCTTAGCGAATTTTGATTGGAATAAGCTGCTAAAATTTTATTAGTGTTTAATGTAAAAGGGAAAAAAACTTACTTTCTTACTGCCTTATCATCCATCTTGGTGTTTTATCCAGTCAGCAACTGTAAAATAACAAAATAATAAAATTATTTTTATTGTTAATTGTAAATAAAGCAAATAATAATCGATTTTATTGGAATAACTTTTGAAGGTTAAAACTATAGTACTAAGAAAAGGGAAGATAATACAAATAAATCTAAACGAAACATGAAACAGAACAAGACTCAGAAACATAGAAAGGTAACGGTCCCAGAATTAAGAACATTATCTTCAACTAATTTTCTCATTTTTTGGCTGCTATCTTTTTTAATGTTTACAAAGTCCTAACGAATTATTTAAAAAAAAATAGAGCCTAGGATAATTATATCTAATTTTTATTTATATGGGACACCTATTGACATATTTATCTTCTTCAATGATTATAATAATAATATTTAGGTATTACAAATTTACAAAGGAATTGACTTGACGATATAATGTACAAATATACTTCCATTCCTACAGATTAATTCGATAATTACATTTTTTTCAGATAAGAAATCACGTCAAACAAATTATAGAGAAAATCTAATAATGCTATCGGACAAGTTTTATGTAGCACAACTAATCACTAGATAGTGTTATTTTACGTGTCGATGTTATCAAAACTATTCGTATGTAGCAGAATATTTGTTTTGCCTGTAGCAGTGTATATAGGTAGAAATCTCAAAGTGGCAAGCCGAAAACAAGGCAATTGTATTGTCTTCGATTTCGTAGATTTAGTACTAAACTGCCACCTGCCACGCCTTGTGTAAGGTCGTATCCTACCCCCAAGTAAATTGCGTAAAAAAGTGCCAAAATGCCCTCGTGTGTGATAAAAAATATTTTCATTGCTCGGCAAATACTATTAAAAGCCAAAGAATAACATTTCATTTGTAAATACACGCAAATTACTTATTATTATCATACATTGGTTTTCCGCCCGAAGACTTTATACGTCATTAAGCCTAGTGAAGTACAGGGTCTGGGTGTGCACAACAGCTAAATTACGAAGTCAGTGCTGTCGCTAAGTAAACTTTAATGTTTAAAATAGTCTAATCACTGTTTATTTATATGCTTGCGGTAAAACAATACACAAATCAGCAATAACAACAAGTACAATAACAAACGAAGCCATTTGCAAACTATCGTTCATTACACAGCTTATAGGTTTATAGGTACTCGACACCTCGAAACTCGGCTGGTGCCCAGGTTTCGAGGCGGTATTTTACGAACTTTTTAATGCGAATACGCCGCCCGCCTCCTATAGTTTATTTCGTCCATACGGACATATTCTTTGAACGTCTATGTTTGTCATACATGAACCATGTTTGAATTAAGAATTTACTAGATAAGAGTTTTCCTTACTTGCCACATTTCATTTTGATTTTGTGAGACAATAGCAGATCTAGAGTCTGTCAAATAAGAGTAGAAAATAAATAAAATGGAACTAAGAAATTTTTAGGCTGGCAACACCAATTTATCTGTCAAATATTCTTTAAAATTGCACTGACACAGAAAATTCAAAACACTGTAAACACAATTAAAAAAAAAAAAATTGTTCTTAAAAAAAAAAATTAATCGAATAAGCACTATTGTGAAGGTACCTACTAAATGACATAAATTTTATTAAATTGTGTTTTACAAAGTGATTGGCTTTCATTTAATTTAACTTAGATTTGAATAGTAATTCCGAAATTTGATGGAGAATTCTTTTCTTCTTTTTAAAGTTCAATTAATTCAAAGTTCTTTGATCGCCTATATTTTTCAAAATTCCAGTTTATAAGAATTCTAGTCAACGCTAGGTACTTAAGCTAGTATTAAATAAATGTGAGCAATTTCTAAACTGTGCTTTATATTTCATTATTTTAACACAAAATTGCAAAATGTTATTCTTCATTATGTTAACACAAAATTGCAAATGTATAATAATAATATACCTAAATGCAATTCTAATTTTGAGATCAGTGGTTGAATCTAAATAGCAATGAAAAAATATTTTTTTCACTTGCCTTTTTAATTTTTAATAAAAATGTAGGTTACACAGCTTTACATTAACACCATGGTTATATTTTTAGTATTGCCATTTGGGCAACGGTGGCGCCTTCATTTATTTTCTACTCTTATTTGACAAACTGTAGATGTATGTATAACGTCATTGGTAGCAGCAATGACATTTCAATTCAATGCGATTTTAAAATTTCATAGGTCGTATAGATATATATTCATCTCCGAAATTCTAATTATTTAATTTACATAGAATACGACAAGATGTTGTACTGCTTATCCTACATTATCAATTATTATATTTGTTTTTCAATGAATCATTAAATTTGCACAGTCTGAAATTTATTGGTTAGTCAGATTGTCCCTGCTTAAGAACCTTGAAACACTTCTCTTCTGTTTGTCCCATAGTTTCAATTATTATTATTCTTCTTAAGTCGGTTCTTCATTCCTGAGGATCGAGGCCCCTACTCCAATTTCCATGGTGGACAAGGCTCCTCTACTCCTTGCTATTCTGCGCTGCGTGGAGAGCTGTGCAGAATCGACGTATCAGACGCCAGTTTAAATTATTATGTACTATTATGTTATGAGCTTGCACATCTGCCCTGATCCCCTGATGATGGACACTGTAAGGCTGTCATAAACGTTGGATTAAAGGGAAGGAAGCTGTACACCCAATCATCGTAATATTATCATTTATTTAATGAGAAAATATAGCTATTAATTAATATTTATTTTTAGTCACGGAGCCATAATCTATATTATGTTTTGTAATTGCGTATGCACGATTATGATAGTACGTGTCATGAAGTATTCCAGATTTCCGATTCCTGAATGATTAGTAATTGATTGCACTTTACACAAACGAAAACGTAGATTGATTAATACAATGTAACGATAACCGGGAAAATTAATAATAATTCACACCTGATAAAGCGATCCTTGCGAAATAGTCACAACAGCTAAAGTAATCACCATGCACTCACTAACAGACACGGAACGTCTTCGATCGATGATCGAAGCTAGAAAATGATACCAGTTTTACGTAACTTCTCGTACATCTTGTTATCGATAAATATCCAATAAAACACTACAGATAAACAATCAATAATTAAAAACATACACGTTGATTATGAAATGTGCTAAGAGTGCTAAAAATACTATGTATTGTGCGTATCAGGTAGGTACCGTCGATTGGGGTGAAGTGATGTCAGTTTTCGGGGTTACTTTGTTTTCTAACATTTCGAAAAAAATATATAATTGATTTTTCAATTAAAATAAGGTTGTCAACAAAGTGTCCCTCTTCGTCTCACCTTCGTGAAGCATTTTTTTATTATTATTGTGAACACCGCTTAAGAATCGTATCTGCTTTCAACTGTCCAAACCCAGTGGGACGATGGCATCACATATTGGAGTACCTTGTGAGGTTGGAGGAGATGGAAGGGATGGAGCTGCGGAGGAGGAAGATCGGAAAGTACCTGACTAATCAAATCTGGTCAATAAACACGATTTTGCCACTTCAAGCGGCATTGTTTTTAACTGTCACCACTCAAAAATAATACATGCTTGTAGTTTGCTAAAGCGATAAATAAATATTACGTGAATTTATAAGGTTTCCAACAAAAAAAGTTCTTAGACGATTAGCTAAATGACATGTATACCTACGTACTGGAATTTTTGGTTAAACTGGTTTTCAGACTGCACATTTTAAAGATATTTTTGCATGTATTTCATAGAATTTAAAAGATTACAGTTTGGGGTGATTAAAAAATTCCTAAATACCCGGTGTTAGTCAACTCGTAGTAAAAGTGAGAATCTGGTGCATCTGCGAACACGGAGAATCCAAAAACATTTTTTAATGTATTTTACTTCTTTTTTTCAACGGTTTAAAAACATTGTTTGGATGATTTTGAAAATAAATTTAACAGCTGATATTAAAATACATTTAAAAATCAAACCAAGTTATACTACAAAATTGACTCCAAATGTGATGTAGGTAAATTAACCAGTTTCTCGCTCATAGTTTCCAAATAACTGAAAATCTGATAATAGACTGCAAAGTGGTGTTTAGGGTCTTTTTGAAAGCCAAATTTTGTGCGGGCAACGCAAGAGTCTCAATTTCTCTCAACTGTCCGAAGTCAGTGGAACTTTGGCATCCCCGATTTGGTAAATTGTGAGGCTAAAGGGAGTGGGGAGTAGGAGGTGAGTAAGAGGAAGGTTGGGAAGTACCTACCTGGTATATAGATGGGGTCACTTAATACGACTATTGCCATTTTAATGTGGGGAGGTAAGTGCAATCCCACACATCCCACATTATATAATAAAAACATAGGTATTTATAAATAAGAGTAAAGATAGAATAAAATCAAAACTAAACATAAAAAAATAAAAACGAAAACAAAGAAACAGAGGAAAGACAGAAAAATCACTATAGCTTTTGTATAGCGTCAGCACTTCACCCCACGTTGTTCACTTCACCCCGGTTGAAGGTACCTACAAGAAATTGATTATTATTTTTAACATTATCTATGCCGATATTTTATAAGCCGCTAGGAATTTCAGAAGATAAAGATTACAGTTTTACCACAATTTAACAATTTATTGGCAGTCTTGCATTGGCAAGTAATAAAATGTTAGATAAGTTATTTCAACAGAAATTATGATTGTCATTAAAAACTGTGTTATGTGAAACAAATTTAAGAAATGATGCTCTATTTTCTAGTCCATGAAGACTACGGTGCATTTTTATCCTTTCAAAAAACGACATTATGTCGTTTTTGGGGTTATGTTTCGTTCGTGATTAAAAAATACCGCGCTTTGTCTTATTTATTTTAAAGTTTGGTTAGGTAAGGTAGGTTAGTTTTTTCCACAGAAGAAAGAAATTTAAATTGTCAACTTTTGGGTGCTACCAAAGTACCAAATAACTTTATATTTTTATGCGCCTTAATAAGTTTTATTTAATTATCATCTGTTATTTCACACATTCATTCAAAATAATATGTAGCATAATTGTGGTCGGTTACAGAGTCAAAGGTACACTCAGTATCTCCCTGACCAACAAATGAAATGGAACAGACACATATGTGAACTTGTTAAGCGTATTAGGAAATGCATTTATATATTTATTAGATTAAGAAGTATTCTCAAGTTAAATAATCCAAAAAAGTCTACAACGCACTTGTCCAATTAATAATTCAGTATCTAGTATCTACGGAATGGAAGGGGAGGTGCATATGAAAAAAATGTAAGTCCTGTAAAAGTTTGTTGTTAAAAAACTAATTATTAAAGTAATTTTGAAATAACGACCAACATTCATTACAGCAACATTGAACCAAAAGTACCAAAAATTGAAGACCTCTATGAAAAATATTAAATATTACAAATATTTAAAGAAAATGTAATCAACAAATTTAAACTTAACTTTAAGAGCGTATAACCAGAGAAAACCAGAAATATGTTATTTTTAAATCAGTGTTTAGACATATTGACTCTTTACAACAAAAAAATATAAATTGATTTCGAAAGATTGTTCTTATATCTGTAAACGTATGTTTTAAATTTTGAGAAAACATGTTTATTTTTAGTATAATAAGGTTATACCATCGGTCGTTGGCAGATTTGTTAAATTTTCAAAAAAGATTTTGTATTATATAACACCCATTTCAAATCATATAATCATGCTGTAAAATAAGTCAATACATTATCTGGTAAACGAATGTTACAGAATTTTAATTTTAGTTTAAATAAAATCATAAATAAAATAATAAATAATTCATAAGTAGAAATGCTAAGAATTTTTTTCCATAGGAAAGCTGATAGTTCAGAAATGCATAAAATAATTTGCAAGGCAGATAGAAATATTTCGCCATTAAATTTATAGGACGAGAATGCCAGCATTCTTATAAATACCAACCAGGAATTATTAGATTCTTGGTCAAATAAAATTCTTCACGCAAAACATTTCAACTATCTCAACCAAACATATGTTGACAAACTTTCGTCAAACAAATTAGTAAATTATAGGAAGCATATCATCAAAGATACAAATTAAATTGATGATTTATGTAGAAAATGTTTGGCTTTTCCGGAAACTATAGAACATATTATATCGGGATGTTCTGTATTAGCGCCGTCCAATCAAGTTTTAAAAATAATT
The DNA here is from genome assembly GCA_917563855.2 of Limnephilus lunatus. Lineage (NCBI taxonomy): Eukaryota > Metazoa > Arthropoda > Insecta > Trichoptera > Limnephilidae > Limnephilus > Limnephilus lunatus. The sequence continues at coordinate 7,989,637 of OU830599.1, forward strand.
CACCAAAGTTTGGTAATTAAACGAAACTTGATTGACTGCCGTAATCTACCATATTATGAATATGAACCAAATTCATTTTTAGAAAATGAATTTTATAAAATTTATTATGATAAAACTATTCTAGACAGAACAATTAGTTATAATATACCCGATATAGTTTTACATGACAAAATTTAAAAAATAACTTATATCATTGATGTCGCTATTCCAATATTCTGTAATATTCAGAAAACTGTTTCTGAAAAAATAAGAAAATATACAGATTTAGGAAATGAGATTAAAAGAATTTGGCATTCTCAGACTATAAAAATATTACCATTTGTTATTTCGGCTACTGGCATTATACCTAGCTCTCTCATTCAAAATTTAGGCGTATTAGATTTGTCAAAGAATTTATATATAAAAATGCAAAAGGCAGTCATTTTAAATACATGTAGGATTATGAAAGATTTTTTAAATACTTATATTGAGGGATCAGTAGGATTTATCGGACCAGTTAGGATTTCATCAGAGCCGAACCCTCTGATATGAAAATATCTGGAGTCGGTAAAATATTTTCCCATTATGTTTCTGGTGGATTGACGTATTGTTCTTGTATTGTTTTGTATTTATTTTACTTATATAGTGCACTTACATTGCGTGAATTTACTAGATAATCATTTGTGGAAAAGTGTGTGGAAGGGTTTAGTATTTCATTTGGGAAAGATTTAACCCGGACATAAAATCTGGAGCACCGTTAAAATATACGTACATGTGTTTCTTGACGAACATTGGTCCGTTTGTGTATTTATTTGCGCACTTATAGACTAAAATATTTCAGATTTTTTTACATTCTTATTTTGCTCAGACATTATTGAAAAATGATAAATACTTATGATCAAAAAATAATTACAAAAAGTACACAATTTTAATAGTTTTATCAACACGCCTTTCAGCATTTTTGGATTTTGGTATACATTAAAGCAAATTTGGAATGAAAAAAAATCGGTATTGAGTTATAATTTTAAAAAGCTGGTACGGAGAGTTATTAATCTTTCTCATAGGAACCGCCCTGTAGGATCGTAATCTTTCGACGAAATGTGGATTTTCGGCCGCTGGCTGCATAGACATAACATCCAAATTCCTATATTTTCAACACAACAAATGCACAATAATTATATTTACAAAGGCATAAAATATTTTAATAGTCTTCTCGAAGAAGTAAAAAAACAGATTTGGTATCGTTCATGAAAAAGTTCAAATCGGGCTTAAAAAATTAACAACCATAACATCAACAATCAAAATGCTGTAACTCCATTTCATCCATGCCATGCCATGAAATTTTCATGGCATATTATATTATTACAACATCCTAGTACTTAAGATTTTATTTATTGTACACTCTTTTATATAATTTATGAAATAACTCCTACACCAAGCTCAAGAGCTAGCTCTCTTAATTGGCGTAGAAATTCTTTAATATATGCATTTTAATATTTTGTTTTTATCATAATATTGTGTTTACTACTGTAACAACCTTATAATTTAAACATTTTTTTTTAATGGAATAACACAAATTATTAAAAAAATATATTTTTCCACGCCGGGATTTGATCCCGCGACCTTCTAATTGCGATTCAAGAGCCTTACCTTACCCTAGACCACGCCGGTCGGCACCAAATTTGATTGATTTTCTTATGAAATACAAAAATGAATGTTTGTAACATATGAATAATGAAAATTTGTATAAAATAGGTGGCACGCGAGCTGTTTTGAAAACTGAATGTACCGGGACTGAATATAAAGAACGCTGGAGAGGGGAGGGGAAAGGGGGTGGGGGGTTGACGGGATGGGGGAGCAGGAAATAAGAGAGGGAAGGCGGGGAAGTTGGAGGCGGGGAACGCATGAGGGGAAGGGGACATGGGAGGGGAAGGGGCGGCGGAAGGGGAACGCGACGAATGAGAAAAGATACGCAGGGAAAAACAATTTCTTTATTAAGCGCATTGCAACGCATGCCAGGAACTCGCTAGATTTAATAAAATATAGGTAGGTACGAGTACCTACTTAAGAGACAACATCAACATAAAAATTCTAGATCTACCCTTTTTCGGTATTTCAGCTTCTTTAAACGGTTTTGTGGCCAGATCTTAATCTCCTCCCCTTACCCACCTTCTTTCCCGCCTCATTACCTTCAGTCTCATAACTTATAACCAACTTGGTTATAAGGTTTTTAATTTGGGAGGCGGTATGGGACGTCACACTAGGGGGGAGGGCATGGCAAATGTGACGATGTGTGACAGAGATGGGGGGAGGGGTAAAAAAATCATGAAATTCTTGTGACGTAATTTATGGATGGTTCCCTACTGGTAAATAACTGAAAATTCAGTCGTGAAACACAACGTACGAGTAGCATCCAACATGGAAAATGCATTTAATTTGAATAAAATCCTTGTACACCACCCTATTAATCCTCTCCCTCAAATTTTACGTGTATAAACCATAATGGAATAATTGTACCAGTCTGAAGATGGCCTAAATAGGCTAAAACCGATTACAACCATAGATGGAAAATAGTAATTGTTTTAATACATTAATACCACGAAATTAACGTCAGTATCAAAAATAGAAATATTAATAAGGAATTATACAATTAGTTCAAGGAAGTGTCGCTATCTCAATGAATATAATTTTTTTTATACTTTCATCAGGCAGGTAGGTATAGTAATCGCCAAACTTTAATGCCGACGTTGATACAGAAATCGTCGCAATAAGCGAGTTTAAGGTCCGTAAAGCGGCATGCCTACTTGCCCACGCCTTTCTTTGTCGCACTTTTGTTTACGCATATTTCCCTTTCGCTTACGGTCATTATAAAGTCAGTAAAGTGATTGTACCTACGTGAGAATGCATCATACCAAGTTCAGATCGGCGTTTAAGTTTGGCGCGTACTATAATACCACGATATTAAAAAAAATGCGAATAAGAAAGTCCGATAAGGGGTCGTCCATTAATCACGTGAGGCGAAAAGGAAAAAATCACGAAATATCATAAGGAGGAGAGGGGGGGGGGGGAAACAATGAGATATCACGTGTATTTATTTTTCGTTTACCAGTCAAAAACAACCTGCAACCTTAATGTCTTTCTGGAAAGTTTTATCACGATATGTTTAATTTTCCAAAATTTAATCAGATAATACCTGTATTTAAAGATAATATTACGAAAATTTCAATATACTTTGTACTAAAAAAATGCACGTGATTTTGGGTAGGGGATGGGGGGGTAGTCTAAAACATCACCACATATCATAAGGGGGGGGGGTTAAAAGTTGCTAAAAAAACATCACGTGAAAAATGGACGACCCCTAAGACGATTTCTCACTTGAAAAAGAATCTTTACTGAAATAAACAGCCATTAACTAGAAAACAGTCGAATTATACAAGGTGTCCGGGGGTAAAGTGATAGTACAAGTAAAAAGGATGAATAACTTTTTTTCGAAATTCCGACATTTCTGACGATCCATTTTAAGTTAATTTTCGGGTAAAAAGATGAAATGTTTGTATGGAAAAAATAATATTCTTCTATGGAAAAAGATTTTTGCGTGGGGAAAAAACATTGGAATGTCGTAAAAAATTATTTACTTTTTTTGCTTCTACCATCATATAGAATCACTTATACTCCTCGTTTGTGCACTTTACCCGGGCATCCTGTATAATAGGAATCCACAACGTATTTATCTAGAATTATTGTGTACATTATTATCTTTTGCATATATGTAGAATTGTGTAAAAATGTAATCCGCATATGTACTTGCATATATTATGTTATAATTTCACACATGCCTTTCTAATTGTAGACAACACGATAAATTTTATTAGGGGTGTTTGTGTATATGCTTTAAGCCCCAAAAGTAATTCTTTCCCTGCAATTATTATTAATATTCATACCATACCTAGAAATTTTTTCGGCAAGCTACAAATATTATCTACGTATGTAATATCAAAGGTCAAATGCCCGGAATATATGCCGGATATTGCTTTTGCGATCCCGATGCTTACAAAATTTGTCACATGTCGATATGAGTTACTTATATAATATAAATACATACATTTTTTTAACATCCACGCTCACATACACTCAACATAGGAGGTTCCGAGGAAAATAATTTCCCATTTGGCCTATTTCATCTTAGAGGATGCTGTATGGAGGCTCTTTTTTAGGAAAGGAAAATTATTCATTTATTCAACGCCCAGAGGGCTTTTACATGTTTGGTAGTACAATTAAATCATGACAGATGATTTTTTTACAGATAAAAAAAACAATAAAAATAAAATTAGATAATAATGCACAATAAATGAACAAGTCACAAAAATACAAATAAATACAAAAATACAGCGATTTGATAAGTTTTCAAAAATAAAGATATGTTTAGGAATAGTTTTGGAATAAGTTTTTTTCAAGATCCACATTGATGTTAAATATGTCAACATCACCTAAGTACTGATTTCCCATAGTGTGAAATCGTTTTATCGGAGAGTGGGCAATGTAGTTTCGCTTATGAATGCTGCAGTAGAACAGTGTATTTTGTCGTGTGGTTTCTGTCGGTATTCGTAAGTTTATGAGTTGTAGGAGTTCGCAACAGTTGAATTTAGAGTTAAGTATTTTGAATAAAAATGTTAAGTCGTTTATTTTACGTTTGTCTTCTAGTGTGTGTATTTTTAGTATATCTAGTAAAATATTTTATTTTAAGTCTTCTAGTGGGATATATAATTTAAAATTTATAAATAAATTATTAATATTACGCGAAATAAAAAAATAACTTTGTTTGTAACAACGATTTAATTTTTTTTTCAATACCGTCCGGTTTCGCTTAAAACGAGCATCTTCAAGGTATAAAATTAAAGTGTAAAAATAATTATTTAAGTATTATTATAAATACATTATAATACCCACATGAAATTCAAAACACATAATAATAATAATATTTTGGAAATTAGTTTAATTAGAATACTAAAAAAATTATTCATATCGAAAGTGTTGTTTTTTCAAATTTATTTATTTCTTTTGTATTATATTTTTTATTTAATTTAATTTGAATACATAGATGATGCCTAAAGGTTTTGTAAAAATAGTTGATCAAAGGAGAATAAAGCGCCACACGTGGCAGCTTGTTTGCAGGATCTAGCAGGGGTACTCGTGTCATGGGGTGAGGTTTGTCTAGGTCTTGACGGCCAATCCGTTTGCCCACCTAGTGCATGGCGGCCTTGATCGTGAGAAATTGGTTGAACGAGACCTAACCTAGACCACTCCAGCCGGACTCTCTCGACCCATTTGCTTGCACCACAGTTGTAGGGAAGGATTCGTAAGTCCGTCACTCCTGAATACATTGACTCCAAGATTCCTACCCACCATAATAACTCCCTCTCCTTCCTTTTCCCGAAAAAGACCCTTCACACAGCATTTCCAAAGATGACATACGCCCTGAGAGATTTTTCCTCAGGGCCTCCTTCGTCGAGCCAATGAAAAATAAAATATATCTTAAAGTTTTGTCTAAAGTTTGAAATAATTCACTCTGAAATAAAGATAAAAGAAATTTGTCAAAAGATTTTCATAACAAGCAGTTAGTATGTATACATAAATAATTAGTGTTTGACCGAAACAGGACTTTCCACCGAAACCGAAACCGAAACTTTTTTATACATGTTAAAAATCGATTGTTTACTGTTATTTGACTTATTTTTTAAACTTATTCAGACAGTTACATGTTTTTTTTATATATAAATTTTGTTTGTTTTATATAAGTAATATAAAAAAAATATATTTTTTCACATACTTCGATTATTGTTTTTTTTATTTATTTAATTTAACACGTGTTAACTGTCTGAATAAGTATAAAAATAAGCCAAATAACATTAAACAATCGATTTTTAACATGTATAAAAAAGTTTCTGTTTCGGCAGACTTTCTGCCGAAAGAATAATTTTAAAATAGCCGGTAACCCTAACCTAACGTCACCTATTTAACCAATTTTTTTTATCCTCCTTTATGACCTTTCTGAGGTGGTTCTTAGTTGAATTCATTCTGAGTTAGCCGGTCACCGTGATGTACGTAAGAACTGCTTCTATTTATACATGTACGCCATAATACATATATAAATATGGCGTTATTATTATCGTGTATAATGTATAAATTAAAGTTTCATGTAAATAAATAACCATAAACATCCTCTTATTAATCTCAGGTAAATATTTATGCGACGAGAGTAATGACTAATGACGAAATTGAGTCATACTTAGTGATATTATTTATCCATGACCACAAAGGTAAACACTCAAGAACTAACTTCCCATTGCCATCGCTAAAGAGCCGTTGGCACACGCCAAGTATTTTAGTCGAGTAGAGAGTATAGTAGTAACTAAAGAGCCGTTCGCATTTGGCGAGTATTTTAGTTGAATGGAGAGTATAGTAGTAACTAAACGCGTCCGAAAACCGAATTTTAGTAGAGTTGGTGAGCTTTCTCTTTAGTAGATTCAATCAATATATTTTTCGGGAGAGTTAGGACCCCCTCCACGCGTCCCTGCGCACTGACGTGCGCGAACCGACCGTTGGAGCAAAGTTCATTTGTAAACTTACTCACTTTGCAACCGGTGTGCATAAATGGATATCTGAAAAGGGGCGAAATTTCTTTAAGGAACATATAGCTGTATGTATTAAATTAAATGGACATATCATAGGACATACACAACATTATTATTTCAGATAGTCATTCATAAAATGAAGTTTGAGCATTTTAGTTTGGGTCTTTTTACATTGACTTGCATATTTGATCTCGTTGGGTAGTTGATTATATTTTGTGTAAGCTATGTATTCTAGGGATCTTAGTCCATATTTTGTTGATTTGATTTTTGGTATATGAAGTTTGTTGTGATTTCTTGTGTTGTGTTGGTGTACGTCGCAATTGTAATTGAGTGTAGTGTTGGAATGTGCCGAGTGTTGAATTACTTGTAATATAGTTTTATATGAATTATATGAACCTATACCACCAGTAAATAATTTAAATAACTTGTATATTACAGAACAATATATTCATCATTAAAAAATGTTTAACACCACTGACATGTTTCTTATACTCAAGTATTTATTACGAAAAATATTGTGACAATAATTCCATATTTTGAGTACATATTTTTAGCCTTAGCTCAAACGATGATTTACACAAAAATTGCTGATATATATCTATATACCTATATACCTATGTTACCATAACACGCACATGCAAATCACTCATCAAGATATAACTTATCCATACTTTCTTACCAAATAGTACTTTCTTTGATTTTATATTGTATTTGTATTTTTTTACAAATACACTTATACTTAATGTACTTGTATTTTTATTATATTGTATTTGTATTTTTTTACAATACACTTGTACTTAATGTACTTGTATTTTTATTATATTTTAATTGTATTTTAATTACACAAATGTACTTGTATTTTTTAATTTTTTTTGATACATGCTCCTTGTATTATTTTTAATTCAATAATACGTATCTTCTTTCATACACTTTTCATATTATTTTAATTTTTCTGTTTTCCATACTTATTTTTTATATTCATATATCTTAAACGTATGTAGATATTTTGTATTATTTTTAATTCCTTTATACTTCATACTTGTTTTAGATGTATAAATTATTTTATTTTTTATATTATTTTGTTTTTCATCCAACTTATTTTATACTTAACATAAAATTGGCCACTACAACACGGGCATGTGCCTAGTGTGATGGCCAAAAAATTACCCATTTACTGTAATATATAAACTTTACTGAATAAAGAACATTAAAAAAAAAAAAACGCGCCGAAATGTCGTGGCGATAGAGCGAAGATGCTATTCTAAAATTATTTATTTATGCTACTATTAATCTCTTTTCGTGTCCATATTTAATTTATTTTCATCTTACTAATTTATTTCTACAACTCTTCTAAAAAATAAACATAAAAATAAGCATTACAATCATCTTGCAACGGGTGGCGGGCAGAAATGTACTCTACTTAAAAGTAATGCGGTTTTCGGCGAGTCAAGTAGCAAGTATACTCGCTACTTGACTTACTACTTGATCAATGTGAACGTACCTTTAATGCGTCCGAATACCATAATTTTTGTTGAGTGGCTTAGTCAGCTCTTTAGTAGATTCAATATATTTCGTTTTATTTTTTCGGGCGAGAAAGGAGAAGGATGAGGCGATATGATAGGCGAGCGAATATGCCATTCTAAAATTCGTTATTTTTGCTGCTATTAATCTCTTTTTGTGTCCATAGTTATCTCACTAATTTATTCTTCCACCTCTTCTAAAATAAGCATTACAATCAGCTTAATGACCGTATTTACTTTGTTGCGTAGCAGCCCGCCACGTTGCAACGCTCAGCTCACTCATGTACTCTACTTGAACGTAATGCGAACGCTTTTTGGCCAGTCAAGTAGCGAGTTACTCGCTACTCGACACTCGACTATGCTACTTGCCCAGTGAGTGCGAACAAGCCATAATGGCTTGTTCGCATTGGTAGAGTCTTTAGTCTGGTAGCGAATAACTTGCTACTTGACTATTGTTTGTTCTATGCGAACTTATCCTTTGGTTTGATTTTTTGATAAAGATGGCGGTGTTTTTACAGATGTTACGAAGAGAACCCCGTACAATTTATTGCTATTCGTATGGTAAACGTTATTTTTTAAAAATGATTTTCTGCAATGTAATTGTCGTTTTTTCGCACCCATAAAATTATGTCCCGTCTTTCCTGTTTATAAAAAATGGTCTGATTTTTCGGATTGAAATTTTCAAAAAATTCGCCAGGGTTTCAAATATGAGATTTAAATAAAAAATACAGAATGTCTTAGAATATTTGCCTAAACCGGAAAAAATTAAAAAAATGTGATGCAAGTGGCCTATTATTGGCTAGTTATTATTTATATTATAAACTATAATACTGTAAAAACTGTATTATAAACTGTTAACTACAACACAGAAAGCGATAGATGTCGGCTACCAGTCAAAGAAAGTCCGTAAAATTACTATCTGCTTCGTCATTTATTAGTTTCATTGTCTGTTATTTTAAATCAACAAAGAGGTATGTACATAATGTAAAAAAGCCTAAATTCTTCACAAAAAAATTATGAAATTTGTGTCTCAAAATTGCATGCTCGTTCACCAATGTTTCATCGTTTCATGAGGCCCGTTGCCCGGGCAGAGTTTTTCGAAATCTTAAACAGTGAACCGAAAAGACTTGACGAGTGAACACCTTCTTCTTCTGAAGGTTAAAGTGTGCAAAATTTCATCAATATCAGAACATTTGTATAAAAATCAATCTGAACATTTGTTTAAAAAATAAATTCATGCCGCTCGCCCGCTACGCATATTCGTAAATTCTCGAAGCTTTATCGATGCCCGAAGTAGCTTCGTAAATACCCGAAGTGTCGGACCCTAACACGTTAGGTTAGATTAGGAATAAAATGTGATTATATTTTAGTGCACGTGCAGCGTGCGATAAAAACCGTTAAAAACTTTGAAAACATTTTAACTTCTTCAACATCTGTTTTTAAGTTAAATTAAAACAATAAGAGTAAGGTAAATAGCTGACGTTTCGTCACGAGACGTCGGGTATTTATCGGGCGCCGAGGGTTGTCGAAATATCCCGAACGGATAACGCGTCGGGTATTTACGAGTATGCGCCCACCACAGGGCGCAGACACTCTCCTTTATATAAAAAACAAGATAGATAGCTGAATGCCTGAGTTTAAATTGCGAAATGTTTTCTTTCGTATTTTGTTTTGTTTCATATCACAGAGTTTCCATACAAACGAAGTATTGAAATCCGTAAGACTGAGCTTTAACTTCAGGGTGCACAGTTTACACCGCGCTGTGGAAGCGGGTTCCTCCCCACAGAGCATCGGACCATCGTATTATGTAGATGTATGAAAAAAATTTGCATGATAAACTTTAAAAAAACAAAGGCATCAATTATGGCGGTTGGTTCAGAGGTCGCGTGTGTTCACACCCGGCCATTAAATTTGCTTTCATTCGTTTTTAAGTGCTAGGAGGAAGATGGTACTCTCTGTATCGCCCTGGTGAAAGACTACCATTCATAATCAACACATTGTTTAGTGGAATGGATATAACAGTGTTTGATGACTTGATCTGAATCGTCAGGTGCCTCTCAATCTTACTCTCCTCCTCCCTTTCTCCTTCCCACTTCATTTTTCCTGATAATTTCCTCAAATGGGGATGTCGTAGTTCCACTGCCTCCGGGCACTTTGGACTCCTGAGCGATATCACACAACAACAAATATATATTATTTCTACTATCTAAACAGTCAGAATTTTCCAAGTTATTAACTCCAAGCTGGAGAATTGTTGTGTTGCATGTATAAAAAAGTGATTCAAAGTTCAAGGTCAATTTAATCACATATCAACTCTCACTTTGACTTTCACCATTAACGGCTGCTTATTCTCCTTCATAAAATTATTATATTTATTGTGTATTTCCTGCGATGTCGTATTTACATTTTCAATGTACAATGTTCATGTTTACGTATGAGTTTGTTTACTACTCTTAACCCCGCAGGCGTCGGCCATATTTTGTCGGAGGGTCAAAATATTTCCGTTTTGCAATAAAATCAAATAAACGGAATATTTATGAAAACATCCGAAAACTATAAACTGTTTTTGAAAGGTGATAAAATAAGCTTTAAATATTTGTAATTCTAAATAAACATACTTTTTGAAATATAAAAATTTTGCTTGCGAACATAAAAAAGTTTTAAAAATGGCTAACCTTACCTTAATTACGTTTTTCCAACTAAGATTACTGATAATGATTACTAGACATCGGATTATATGCACTAACAAAGTGCCAAAATATGCATGCAAATATGCACTAAAAAAGGCCGAAATATGCACTAAAAACTCTTGATATGCCTAAAATATGCACAATGCAAAATCAAAAAACCATTTTTATTTTTATATTTTTTAATTAAAGACGATACAAAAACAGCGAAATATTCTTAAAATTATGCATAGTTTTTGTGACAATATACAATTAAGTATTTTTCCAAATTTTCGAGCAAAAAAATTTGATGTTTGTCACCCAAAACGCCGAAAACGACTTCTCTACGACAACTGAAGTCATCCGACAAAATTTTAAAAAATTGGCGCCATTTCTGGAGATACCTGTTTATGCAGGGTATGTATGACCTGTGCCGTTGATGTAGGCATTAATGTTCTTCATGTCTTCAAGACTCGGATTTTTAAACAAAATAGCATCTAACTTTTCACGAATCTTTTCTGATATTGAATTGGGAAGAGCGTTGGCGAGTTCAATCATTGTTTCCAGTATTTCTATTGATTTAAATAGAGGAAGGTTTTTTGTTTCCAATTTCTTTATGATATCTGGTAACTTGCGGAAATGTGTTAAGATGAGGGCGATATTCTGTATAATGGTTGCGTCTTCAAACGCTAAATATGCACGATTGGGAAAAAAAGGCTAAAATATGCATTAACGCCGTAATGAGAGAGTTATATGCATTTGCATATGCAAATATGCAAATGCATATAATCCGATGTCTAATGATTACACACATAAATTATTAGGCAAATGTATAAACGTTATCGTCATCTCACTTTTTAGTCGTTTTATATAAAAATAATTAAATAAAAAAATCCCAAACTTACGAATTTACTTTTCAAATTGTGGTCAGAAACTTTTGATTAATAAATGTGATATTTCTAACCATGACAGTACGGGAGACAACGATTTCTATGAAACCTGTATTGTTCCGATATCCGAACAATTAGACTTGACGGGTTAAAGAACAGGGGAGTGCCGTGACTTTATCCCAACCTTCTGGAAAAAAAATTTCTTTTGGTATTTTGCAGATAATAAGATCATATTTTATTTATAACAACTTTTTATAAGACCGAAAAAATGATCTCTTCTGTGAATTTGCAATCTCCAGACAGTTTTTTTTTTAAATTAAAGGCTGGATTTAATTTTTTTATTTATTTATCAACTGAAAATGCTTTTTTGTTGTGGAACCTTACATGTATCTCTTCACTCTACATAAAATAAACGTGTTTATTTAAGTAATTTATTTATTTAATGTCCGGAACAGGCTTATGTAGGTTTTACACCATCGCTTTTTTCAACCCGATTCCCGTATAGATACCAAAAACAAAAAAAATCGCTTTAAGCGATCGTTATTTTCATCTCTATTTTCATATCTACTATTTCAATTGGCATAACTGCATAACAACACATGAACTTAATTATTTTATATTTTAATATTTCTTATTTGTTATATTTCTCATCACTTCTGTTTTTCTTTTCTTTATATTTTCCCCTCATTCGATTTATCTTTTCAAATGCAAATTAATTTTTTTATTTAATTTTATCCTACAAGATAAAGTAATCAAAATTTCATTAAATTCCTGCCACCTCGGAACAGGCTCAGCCTAGTGAGGTGGTATATACCAAAAAAATTATACTAAAATAAATTGTAGGTACTTCAAACTGTAAAAAAAAATATGTATTTTTGTGCTTATATTATCTTGGTTAATAAATAATAATAAAAAAAACTACTTAATAATATTTAAAACATCAACCAGGTTCATCTTCTATCCTAGATTTATGAGAACTGTACAATATTAACGTTACTTCAGTTAGTTTGCAATATAATAGGAATAGAATTATAATAGTATTGTAGCTTGGGTGTACCTAGGCGAAATCTGATTGGCATTTAAGATATTACTGAAAATATCATCCCTATTGTTATATTTTCAATCTGTTTTAAATCTATCTTTTTTTTTATTACTTGTACATAAAACATAAATGTACAACGAATATATGCCAAAAATACATTGTTGAAGCTATTCAAAAATACTGAATCCTCTACTAAACCGCGTATCCATCTCACTAGATCGAATAAAAATGACATAAAAAACATTCCAAGTTATAAAACCATATTCGGACAAAGAAACTACACTTATTTTGCAACTAAACTCCATAACATTCTTCCCCAGGACATAAAACAAATAAAAAAATTTAATGAGTACAAATCAAGAATAAAACTATGGCTGAAAGAGGTCAACGAAAACACCTTAATGAAGACACTAAAAACGACATGGACGACAAATAAACTATAATTAAACAATTTTAGTCCGCCTCGGCGCAGGAACCCCTAGTGAGAAGGACTAAGAAATACAATATCTTTACCTTACATAACCATTATATTTTATATAATAATAATAATAATAATATTTGGACGATTTATATAGCGCCGTTTTTGTGAAAAATCACCTCAAGGGCGCTGATGCTTATGGAATTATTTTATATAGTCACTTAATAAAAAAATTAAAAAAACTCAGATTACCCACAAAAGGCGCCACGTTCAGATTTCAGATCGGAGTTAAATACGTTATAATAATATTATTCTCTCTAACTTGGCTGCTTTGCCTAGATTTTAGATTTTGTATGTTCAGTACATGGAGAGAACACCCACTGCATAGCAAATTGCATATTAGTTTTGGTAATTAATTATACAAAGCGTAGCATTTTTGAGGTTATCGACAAGCATGCTTGCAATACTTTGGTACACGTGGTTCGGTTAAAAATATCCCGATGATGTTGACTTTCCTTAAATTTCCTAATATTATCAACGATGTTAAGAATATCATTCACCTCTTGGCAGACCTCCAAGGATTCGCAGAAATCTTCCAAAGCCAAATGATGGCTTAAATTACGAAATGTTTTTTATAACAACTTTGACATGATACAATGTCAAAAGCCAGAGATATTTTCAATATACGCCTGTTATCAGCCAGCTTTGACCAGTGCTGTACTACAGACTGTAGCAAATAAATGATAAATTAACCTCGTAAAAAGTTCCTTTCGTAAATTCAGACTCCGATTTTAAATTAAAGTGTTTAATTAAATTTTCTTCTAGTGCATGAAAAAGTCTTATTGCACGGCGCAATCAGAAAAAAATCAGTATGTGCAATTCACACGCAATGGAAGTGAAATATTCAGAAAACTGGAGACCGATTATACTATTTCATTTTCTCGCAGGCAAAATCCTATAGACATGTATGTCAATCAAATTTATTTTGTGGCATCATTTTAATTCAAAATTGATTACAACATTAGACATAGACTTAACTTACCTATAGATGTATGTGTTTCTTTCTTTTTAGTGTCGTTATTTTTCGTTTCATCGAGTTTCAAATCACAACGGCGCTAAAGTAGTTTTCACTTCAAAAACTTGCATCTTAATGTTTTTTGCTTGTTGGAACGTTTTTGGAACCATTCATTGGAATATTTATATAGTAATAAAACACTGTTGGATCACGTTAGTACCTACATTTCTCGAAATTATCATTATTATAATCATAACATACTGGATGCCGACCCTGTTTGATATGGGAAAAATAGTTATTAAAAAATAACTAATAATCGTACAAAAGTTGCGATATAATAATTATCACATCATCACTGCAAATAACAATTCAGTAATATTATCATTACATACTCTTCTTCTCTCGTAAAACATTAATTTCATGCAAATTTATTTCGTTTAAATTCAACTTAATCGAGAAAACTGGTTTTTTGATATTATGGAATCGTACTACAGAATCAAACTTGTGTACTCCCGAAAAAATTGTAAACTTGGATACTGATTATAAGGATGCTGTTGACATCAACCACCAAATATAAAAGGTCAAATAGAAATCGTTTCGGCAAGTACAAAAAGTAAACAGACAGTCTAGATCTGTATCATTTGTCTGATATCTGTACATATTATACACACACTCTTTTAATTAATCTAATGGAAAAATCCAGTAGTGTTTCAGAATATAGCGTACGAGTATAATTTTATAAAATTAATGTTTTTATTCCTTATCTACTATTTTTGCATCTTGCGTTGTAAATTATTTTCTTTTTATGTTCTTATGAGCATATTTCGATGATCTTTGTTTTAAAAAATCCAGCTGGGCGTGAGAAAATCAAATAAATAATCAAGCAAATGTACAAAAATATTACTGGAGAGAAATGAGAAAATTTGACCTTTGGGTGATTTTTGGTGGTTTTTGGTTTGTGAATTTTTAAGGAAAAATGTTTATTGATAATTGAAGAAAAAATATGTGCTACAAAATTTGAAATCAAAAATGTCATGAAGAGTCACGGTAGGTGCCTTTGATATTTAGATCAATTATAGTTATATATCAAAATTTGAGTTGAGTATTCAGTTATATGTAAAAGTGTAGTTCCCTCTTTCCAGCACAATACTCAGATTACTCATAAACACCACCAAATAAATTGTAATGCGGAAAAACTTGTAGTGAATTAAACAAAATGAAGATGTTTTCTGAGTTACTAGAAGGATATTTCAAAGTGATAGCCTTATATGCTATAACATAACAGCCTTGCTGTTATATTATAGCATATTTAATATGTAAAACACAGACACGTGTAGGTAAATAATATTTGATTGGAGCATTCGTTTCCCCATTTTTCCCCGTTTCTACCTTTTCGGGCTCTCATACCCTTAACTTAATTTAAATATACCTATCTGAGAGTATCATACTTGTATTGCCTATGATATGTCCTAATCACACTTCTCTTACTGAATTAAAATTACTCGAATCCTTACACATCAATCCGTCTCTCGGAAGATCAAATCCTTGTACTACTGCACCGCCCACCATTAAATGTTGCTTTTACTTTCCAAAATACACTCATTAAAGAATATATTACATATTAATATTAAAATATTTTCAGCATTAAACAACATGTGTTCACAATTATGTCCTCTGCGTGCGAACTCTATCTAAATTTCTTTAAATAGACAATAAACAGTGTTAATTTCAAGCGACCTCCCAGGTAAGTATGGTCCTGTATCAATTCATTTCTAGGCAGCATCGCGTTCATTGGTCAAAATATTGTACATATATTTTCGTATCGGTGAACAATGAACCGGTGTATGCAATTTTTAGCCATAAGTTGTTTTTAATTGTTTGTCTAGCTTGTAGTCTTTCTAGATTTTAGGCATGTATGGTAAGTTTGTACAGCGCCCTTGAGGTGATTTTTCACAAAAAAACGGCGCTATATAAATCGTCCAAATATTATTATTATTATTTTTGCTTTCCTCATTATATCTTACTTAGACTTAGTATTTGGAGATTTCTGACTAATCAACTGGATGATCAATTTATATAGTTATTAGCTAATTAAAGAGTAATAACATTTTTGTTATAATGAAATAACAAAAACCAAAATGGCATACGTTCATAATATTATGTATTCATAATATGATGATGGTGATCCCATTATGCATTTTCATTCATAGATATTATGTAAGAATACTGAACTTCTAAAGCGACTATCGTGCAGTATCAGTTATTGTGCAAAACTTGGGTTGGAGTTTACGAGTTAAATTATTGGTGCAAAAATATAACGATAAGTTATTTTCTTGCGCAATATGGAAACATCGCGTGTGTGAATCCGAGTGTCGTAATTCGTTTTAAATAAAATAAAATATCTGAACGACAGAATGAGGGCAACGCTAGATATGAAAAAATCTACAGATTGATAATATTACAATAGGTGAGATTTAAATTTACATATTTTAAAGATGTCAATTTTCCTTAGTTGGGTAAGACAAAATATACTTACACATTATGAAATATAATAACATTACGAAATATACAAAATATAGGTACTTAAACATTCGTACGTACACATTATTTGAATAATTTTTTAAAACTAATGAAAAAAAAATTCAATAATAATTGAAGAGAGATTAAATCGATAACTTTACAGTCTCGGATTGATAGCCATAACTTCCGACGACTTAATATCGATATAAAGAGCACCGTTTCACTACCAACAGCCAAGCCAACATTGACGGGGAATAAATAAAAAATCGACACACACTGGCAACACCGGCGGATCTGTCTACGTTTTTGTCCGTATATGTCTTACACATTCCGGAACGTCAAACTTCAATCAGTTACGTAAAAATATTAATAAAATGGCAATGTTGAATTGAAATACTAACCAAAATACGCATTGGCACTTTTTGCAGTCCGCATATACTTTTTGACAAACAATGGGAGTTAATGAGGTCTTTAGTCATATTTCGACCATTTTCGTTTCTCAAAGATTGAACGGGAAAAAATGATTGCGTCGTAGATCCATTATTTAAATATATGAATAGCGTGTACGACTTTTTTCATTTCTAAGAGCTTAATAAGTTCATTAAATAATTCAGTAATTTTGCATGACGAACGACTTAATTTAAAAAAATATATGTATACTGAATACTGATACTAGGTATGGAGGCCGTGCTAAAATTTATCAATCGTCGGTAGGTCGGAACATCTTTTAACAATCATTGACCGTGCTCGCAAATATTGATAATTGACAATATTGATAGATGAAGGATTTAGTCAATATCGTATTGATATAGGGTTTTATCTATCGTCCATGCTAGACCCCCAGAGCGATGATGAGAGTATCTAAAATGTTATCCACTAATGTGGAAAATGGATAATAATACGTATAATATTATTTACATCAATAAATCTTTTTTTTTTTTTTAAATCATTTCGGGTTTGGAATCCACGATCTAAGGGGTCTTGAACCAAATGGAATCCGGAGCCAATGAGTCTGTCAATCTGCCGTAGTGTTTGCGGTTTAGGTACACTAACGTCAACAGACAAAAGACTGACATATTCAAATAAGCAAAGGAAATACTTGGTATTATTAGTGGCGAGGAGTAAGCAGTGGTGATTTTTGAGTAATGGTGCGTGTTAAGTGTGAAAGGTCCTGTCACGGAGCGAGTCACCTTCCTGAAAGTATTACGTGACATAATTCCTAACGAAGCGTCATCGTTTACGACCCGGATGTTGGATCGAGGATGAGTGCCAAATCCTTTGAAATTATCAGAATTGTGAGCTGATTAAATTAAATATGCTTTTATCTGCCGGTTGCGAATATCGAATTGTTTACACGGTTTGTTTGACTTTTGGCTGGGTGGGAGGCGGGAGGATCCTATCTCGTTTTATGTCGGCTTTAGTTCAATCTTCTTCTGTTGGAAGCTACGTTACATAACATAAATATTATTTAAGATAATACTAATAAATCTAAACAAAAATATGAAAACGAAACGATGCAGAAAAATAAAAAAGCTGACGGTCGCAACTGGGAATCGAACCAAGGATCTCTCGTAAAATCACTAAAATCACTTATTTTTAAGTAACTATTGTCAATTATTCAAAATTAACAATTGTTCCCATATTTTGCGCAGCTACCTTTTTAAATGTAATTAACAAATGTTTGTAACCTAGGCGGAGTCTTTAATAAACATATCCAGTTATTATTTATATGTGAAACCTTTTGACCTTTTTTGTAAGAGTCTAAAACATAATTCATTTTTTGAACTTTTGACGTAGCAAACACTTTGTGGATATACATAATTAAAATAATGATAATAAAGTAACTTTGTTTAATATCATTCTATTACATTTTTTAAACCAACCGGTTTCGATTCGACCTGAACCTACCTCAGGGTGAATAAAATACTTTTCAATAAATTTGAAATGCTGTAAAGAACCAAGAACCATAAATCCATAATGAGTCAAAATACGTAAAGGAAAATAAGTGTCCTTTACGACGCGCGACCTGCATTTTAATGGTATTTGTTCTGATAAATACAAATGTCAAGTATTCTGAAAGATTTATTCAATGTTATTTTAAAATAAAAATTCATAATTATAGACCTACGAAAACAGGAGATAAGATTTTTTGAAAAACTAAAAACAAAACTTTTTTTTCGCTCTCCTGAACAATTAACATTTTGTCCTTTACAGCATTTAAAATTTCCGTGATCGATATGTATTACAACTCGAACGAAGCGGTGAGTTACGGCAAGCATTTAAAATATGTACAAAATACAGAATTCATTCGCTTTTTTCCCCTTTTATCAACATTCTTTGCACCGTCTTGGCCTCCGAGTAATGTGTTATGTGTTTGACTTTGAGCCAGAAGGTTACGGATTCGCCTTCCTCCGAAGTGCAAAACGTAATTATTAATTATATTGACTGGGGTTCATATATGGGCGCTGTCAGTCGTGCGTTTTCATTTTGGTCGACTGTGATGGAACGTTTGATGAATATTATTAAAATAAACTTACATCCACTGTCATGATGTAAGGACTGATTAGTAATTTGTTTTTAGAGGCGTATTTTATCCAAGCGACAGCTGTTTCGAGTTTAAAGCAGATAGCATTACTATTTTTTAAGTGAATAAAAAGTAATGTTTAAATTGGATTTTAAAACCCAATAAAATTGTATAAATTGGCTTCTAAGAGTATTATTCCTCGCTGAACCTGTATAGCACACCTTATAGTATGGGGGCATACATTAATTACGTGAGCTCAAAAGAGGGGGAAGGGTGGGATTAAGCAAAATCTCACGTCTACTTAAAAATATTATACGAAGTGGCCCAAATTTAGATCACTAAGGGAGGGGGGGGGTCTAGATTCGAAGAAAAACTGCTCACATAATTAATGTATGCCCCCTATGTAATATTGGTTCCACGGCAACTCAGAATCAGGTCAACTCAACACCTCTTTGAAAAATCATTAAAAGCTATGAAAAAATAATCTTAAAATAGCCCATAACCCTAACCTAATGTAACCTATTTAACCATTTTCTTTCAATGGAGGTTCTAAGTTGATTTCATTCTGAGTTGTCCGGTCACCGTAATATTATGTAAAAGCTTCCTTCCGATTTCTAACATATTTTCCTTTAACGCTATGTTTTTTAGTTCTTAAATAATTATATGTTATTTTTTTAAATAATATCCATACATTTGCGTGAGCTGAAACGGTAAATATATGAAATTCCATTCAAACCCAAAAGAAAAAATCGCAAAGTATGCTCCAAAAATTGTTAAAAGCACATTTTGTAAGGTATAAAAAAAGCAGTGTATCTTTAAATGCTACTTCAGACATTTGCCGAGAGATTTTTGCTCTATTTTAAGCGAGTCGTGATTTATTTATTATACTTTTAAACGCCATAAAATGGCATTTGCAATAAAATGATAAACGAGGTAAAAGTTTGGCCTCCTCTAAGAAAAATTAACTCACCTACCTAGATAAAATATTGTTTCTACGTGACAAATTTACCCTTTTTAGTAAGATAGTAAAATTCCCGCTTTCAAATATTCAATTCACAAAATTCTCTGTCACACGTATGTTTTTATGCGTGAGTTTATTATATCCTGCACATATGAGATGGTAGGTATACAATATTATAATAAACACATAGTTATTTTAATTGTTTAAACCAAAACTATAACATTGCCTTCATTCCGCGAAGCACATAAAATACATATACCTAGATAAGAATTACGAAAAACAATCAAATTGGTTCGAGGAATACTTCACCCATTTTTATTACTTCCCAACCAAACCTTTTTTACGAATAACTACTCGATATCCATCTACTACTTACTTCGTGGAAATAGAAGTGTTATCTATCGTTTTTATTGTTAATTATTTAATATTCTAAATATCGCCCTTTATAATCGAAAATAATAATGAACTTTAGCCATCTTTAGTGATCAGACCTGAAATTTCTGGTACTTCTTCCTTCTGCACTTTCCGCTTTTCCATCTTCTACCTCTCAATATCTCCTTCACAACTTACTCCAATTCGGGATGCCATAGTTCTACCGGCTCCGGGCAAATGGGACTCGATTCTTGTATGTATATACTTTTACAAGAGTCCCAAATGCTCTCGTCTGGAGCCAGTGAGACTATGGCATCCCCAATTGGGGTATGTTGTGATGCTGAAGGTAGTGGGAAGGGATAGGAGAATGGTAAGAAGAAGGTAGAGAAGCGCAAGTGCAATATGCAAAGTGCAAACGTTTCAATTGTGAATGGTGGTCTTACACCAGGGCGTTACTGAAAGTGTCTTCCACTCGGGACTTGCCGCAAATACGCTATATATTATTTAATTAAATTGTGAAATAGCACAAATTAATCAAATAAAATGTTTTTAGTATTATACCGTATTATTAGTCGAGAGCCTTGCCCCTCGACCACGGAGGCCGGCAAAATAGTGTTCATTTAAGCCGTGGCATTCCGAATTTCTACCGATTTATTACATTGTTCTAAAGCTCTTACAAAATATGTTATTTTTGAATATAATGTCTAGACGTTCCCCACGAAGAAACGCAAATTATATGAAATTCCCTCGATAGAAAAAAGTAGCAAAGTATGCTCCGAAAATTATTAGAACAGGTTTTGTTGACTTATTTTAGAAGTTATGTACGAAAAAATTAACATCGTTCTTAAATGCTATTTTGGATATTCCCCACGAGATTTTTGCACTATTTTAAACAAGGTGTGTTTTATTAAACATTTTCACAATTTTTGCTTAAATTTTATCGTTATTAATTTAAGCCCGATCTCTCTAACATTCGTATTTATATATCTCTCCATCATCTTCTTTTTGAGCGGGTATACCGCGCCTTAAAAGTTTTTTTTTTTATGTGCCATAAATAAGCTCCATAAAATATATGTATTTCTTACTTGTCTTGATCGATTTTTTGTTTAAAATAGTTTTCCTATAAATGAAATTTCCATTATTTTTTATGTTATCTTTTTAGAGATAAAGTTTTAAGGAGAAAATCCACAAATGATTTTATTTAGGCGCAAACTGATTGAATGTAAACTGCCGAATTCCAAATATTTAAAAGAATAAAATTTTGGTAATTTGTGCCAGTAACCAACTATTACGCCATAGCTCAGTGGTCAGAGCTGCTGACCGGCAATCAGATGGTCACGGGTTCAATTCCCGTTGGCGGCCAGTATCTTTTCTCGGAAGATTTTTTCAATATAGATGAGTGTTTCAGGCTGATAATTATTGATTATAATATTTGTTATCTACCCTTTGTGCTATGCATAAAAATCTTGTTTAAACGTTAGTTTATCAATTAAAAATAATAATTAATATTTGACAAGTTAAAGTATTTCAGCAAAAAATGCAGACATAATTAGTCTCGACGCCACCTAGCGGGAGATTTAGTATTAAAAATACCTCTCTCACAAAAATAAAGTTGGTTGTTTTCAGTTGGAAAAATGTAATAATAAGTAATTGTCGAATGAAACACTAGTATATATTGAATTATTTGGCGGGTATTTGATAAGCCGCCATAGCTCAGTGGTCAGAGCTGCTGACCGGCAATCAGATGGTCACGGGTTCAATTCCCGTTGGCGGCCAGTATCTTTTCTCGGAAGATTTTTTCAATATAGATGAGTGTTTCAGGCTGATAATTATTGATTATAATATTTGTTAACTATTACGCCATTTCCTTGCAGGGGGAGGCGAATTGTGCAACGCCTCCCCAACTCTGTTTTGGCACACACTCCTTTATTCAATATCATCCATCGCATCGTACATGAATATATAGGGGGAGTACGTACATTATCGGACAACGTATGGTATCGGACAACTGTTATTTCTTTAACTGGCGTATAGATAGGACGATGCAAGTTAGTTCATAATATTGCCGACCTAATTCTAGGTGCCTAGTGTTTGCATGACTACCGCCAAAGCCGTTGGGGTCGTGTTGTGCTTAGAAAACGAAATTTGACCACCGGATATTGTGTCGTCAGCTTTATTCGAAGACAAATAAAAGGTACGTTATAAATTTAATTACATTTATATATATAAGACGGTATACTAAATTTCAGTGGCAATCAAATGACGATCTTATATTTTAAAATTTGTTTCCCATACCAGGTAGGCGGTTATTTTTTTAACTCCAAGTTGTTTGTCTAATATCGGACATGGCTGTTACGGATGATATCGGACACACGAATAAATGCCTATTTTTTATTTATTTATTTAAATTAATAGATATACACCAATTGTAGTGTTTCGTATTTTTATACACCTGTATACTATGAAAGTATATTGTACTGCGAAAACAATGTATAAAGGGTTGGCTATTGTTGATTTAAAAACATTATTTTCAAAGATTCATTCTGTTTTACTTCCATTTTTCCAGATAATTCCGAGAAAAAAAAGTGGGAGCAAAGGCTTGGGGTGAATGGAAGGATTGCAACATGAAATCAGCAGAGGAATACGTTTGTGAAAATAAGATGACAATTCGAGAAGCTGCCTTATATTTTGATGTCCCTAAAAGTACACTTAGTGACAGGTTGTTGAAATTTAAGAAAGGATTTAGGATAAGGCACTTCTAAAAAGTTAAAAAAATGTAATAAACGTAGCCAAAACACAAGTACCGGGTTTCCCAAAAAACTACCAGGAAACACTGCTAAAAAGATTTTCAAATGGATAAATCATAAAAGAATCCGCCCAAACACAATAAAGAAAATAATTTTAACACAATCTTAAGAAAGCAGATAAACTAAAACTACAAAAGGATTAAAACAAAGATAAAGTTTGCATAATCTGTGGAGAAAGCTTCAAAGAAGACTGGATTCAATTCCAAGGTTGTCACGGATGGGCCCATGAAAATTGTACAGGTCTTGAATCTTACCAGCATTTTTACAAATGTGAATTGTGCCAGAAATAATATTTATTTTCAGTATATCATAACGTGTTATGAAAAGTTTGAACACGGCTTTACCACTTTTTAAAAATCCTTTTTTTAATTAAAAAAAACATGCATATTTTTTGTCCACTTTCGTGTCCGATACCACCTTCGATGTCCGATATTATACAATTCTTACAAATACTTTGTTGCCCTTTTTCTTGTATTTCTCTCGCTTGTATTTTTTTTATATAAAGATATTGTCTTGATATGTTTGAAATCTTTTGTTATTAATCATTAGTAATCGTTTTATTATAAAACAAAAGAAAGTACGGCGTTAAACCAAGGAGCTAATTTGTCCGATACCACCCGTCGAAATCCGATAATAAACGAAAATTTCGTAATTTTAAAATCTAAATTTTGGGAAACAATGATAGTTACTGATTTTTAAAATTAGTGTACCATGTAGATCTGTCATTTCCACTTATGATTAATTCATAATCCGTTTATATTGAAGCACTATCAACAAAATACAAATCAACAACACTATGCGTCCGATAATATCCGTACTTCCAATAGCCGTTGTGTCCAAATAGTGTCTCAATAGTGGATAAATAGCCATTGTGTCCAAATAATGTCCCAATAGTGGACAAATAGCCATTGTGTCCAAATAGTGTCCCAGTAGTGGAAAAATGCTCAACCTACAACATACATTATATTCCCATACCAACTTTTTACATAACCTTATTTAAGCATTTAATTCATTTGATCTTCCCAAGTCTTAGTCAATCACCCCCGATTTCTTCCATCATTCACCTCTTATTATTTCTAATTGTTGTTTAGCATCTCAAAAATAAGATAAATAGTAAACCACGGATTCTGTGAACATTTTAAACTGGGTTATTAGCACTTACGCACTTCTCTATGTTAATTTTGTAACTGTACCTACCATGTTAAAACTGGTGACTGAACAACTCAACAACGTACAACTTGGTATAACGCCATGTATAATATAATCTATAAAACACATCGTTGAGTGCAATTCACACGCGGTATAAGTGAAACCTACAGAAAACTAAAGTAGACAAGAGTGGGGAAGCTACGAAGCACCGCACAAGGAGCGATTATTCTATCTCATTCTCTCGCAGGCTAAATCCTATAGATTTACGTGTTTGTCTCTTTTTAGTGTCTCTCCTTTCCTTTTCATTGATTTTCAAATCACAACGGCGCTAAAGAATTTTTCATATAATATTTATCTTATTTTCATGTCTGGAAACAAAGTTCATTGCATAGGTAGGTTCATTGTAATTTCCTTCGACCAAAGAATGCAAGACAATCTTAAAGCAAATAAAAAATATGTAGGTACTTACTAAACATTATTATACTAATTAGTTTTATAATGGGCGAATTAAAATTTAATGTTTTACATCGAAACTGTATAATTAATATAATTTATGTTACATCTCCACCTGACGGAAACATGAATACGTAATTTAATAGTTTCTTTGAAATTAGCTCACTGTAAAAATGCCAAATAAAGCGGTGACTTCCAACTGATTTTATTTGGATTTAAAATAAATGTCACGGAGTCGATTATATTATGGTCAATTTTGAACAATTTCATTGGAAACGATGTGAAAAAACATTGATTCTGACATGGATGAATAAAGTACTGGTATTTGAAAAAATATATATCACCGGTTTTGTGTAAATGCCAATTTTGAAAAAAACACTAATTTATTAGCTGAGGTTATTGTGTTCTTTTATTACCAAATTAGAGATGTATATTTATACATTAAATTGTGTTTAATAATCCATCTTACGAGCTATCGTAATATATATATGATAGCTATTATCTTAAGCAACACTTTTTTTGGATAGTCTGCGAGATAATGAGATAATATAATCGGTCTCCTCTTTGTGCGGTGCTTCGTAGACTACCTAATCTTGTCTACTTTAGTTTTCTGAAGGTTTCACTTCTACCGTGTGTGAACTGCACACACTTTTTTTTACAATTGCTCCACACAGGAGGCCCTGAGGAAAACCATTTCCATCGGGGCCTATGTCATCTTTGGGGATGCTGTGTGGAGGGTATTTTTAAGAAAGGAAGGAGAGAAAGTTCTGGAAGGAAAAAGGTATGAAGGGTGGGTAGGAATCTGGGGATCAATGTGTTCAGGAGTGACAGACGCATGATTTCATGCAAGACGAGAGAGTCCGGCTGGAGAAATCAAAAGTTCTCCATTAACCAATCTCGGCCGATCCGGCCCGTCACGCAGTAAGTGAGTCGCCAAGACCTAGACAAACCTCACCCCATGAACCCGGCAATCCCTTCTAAGTCACCTTACGAGGCGAACCACTTGGGGTGACCTATGGCAGGAATGTTGGTTATCCAATAAATGCAGGCGGGTATGGGTAACGCCACATGGTTCCCGAGGTGGCGTTATCCATAACCACTTCCTAAATTGAAAGTAGCATAAATTAAATCAGATAAAACTGTTTAGTTATGAGTTGTATACTTTTTTTTAAAATTTTATTATCTAGAAATTCGCCAAATATCTTCATATATGTGTTAATTATAATTTAAAAAAAATGGTCGAATACTGAAGTTTATCTCCACGTTAAAAGTCAAGATTTCTAATGACTATCTTACCTTTATTGAAAAGAATATTGTAAACCATCACAAACTTCCACCAATTAAAAGAAATATACTTACATATTTTCGAAAATTATTATCCCAAAACTATCGTCTTTTGATTTTTATTAACATGCTGTCAACGTCACAATTCACGATACAAATATTGTTCGCAGACAAAACGTACAATAATAATATTAGGTATTATTTAATAAACAATCACTTTTAATAAAATCACAGATGTCATGGTTTTAATCGTCACCAAATTGCACACAAAAATTTAGTTACGAAACGTTGTTATTTTTTAAAATCGTACGTTTGAAAATTTGACTAAATAATGATGGCGGCGCGCTGCGTTCCCGCCGGCGTGTTTTGACTTTCGCGCCTCGGAAGCGCTTTTCGTACTGAAACTGAATTCTGAATATTCTGTTCTTAACGCATTGCTCGCAATATAGCTACTAGACAACTAAACTAAAGTTGGTTGCTCCGCACAGAACACGTAGAATATGTGCACAGTGTGGAGAAGCGATTCAATGACTTCAAATATTAATAAATTATTTACGTTCTGCGTTTGTTTACAAATGCTAATCACACAAGCACACACGATGAATGCTGTTACCGCGTTGTTTGCCGAGGCGAGGAGAATCAATTTATTGCTTGTGCTCTTAAATTTTACATTACGAGATTAAAAACTAATTTTGATTTTGAAACGGTTCATAAAAAACGTACTTAAAAAGTGGAGAATGAAAGTATTTTAAGGGAATAGGACAAAACTAAATCAAGATAATCTTCCTAGAATGACTGCTAGATATCTATTAATTAAGTACCTACACCTAAGTATATAAAAATTAATAAATATAGTTTTATAAACAAAACAAAAAAATACCAAGAAACAATAACACTGTCCGAAACGTCGGCTAAAGGAGATAGCGCAACACGGCATAAGATCCGAAAAATAAATTACGACATCACATTCAACGGTGTCTTGAGCCTCCGTGGTCGAGTGGCTACGATTTTTTGAATACGAATATGGAGGTCGCGTGTTCAAATCAATAAGTTTTGTTAATGTTATTTCACAATTAATTATTAATTAAAAATAATGTAACATGAGGTAGTATGCGGGGTGGCAGACACTTCTGGTGAAAAGTCACCATTCAGAATCGAAACGTTGCTTGAAATGGTTTTAACCGTATTTGGTGACCAATTCTTAATAGCCAAGTAGGTACTTCCCAACCTTATTCTGCACCTTCCCAATAATTTCAGTCTCACAACATACCCCAATTGGGGATGCCATCACTGGCATTAGACGAGGAGCAGTTGGATTCTTGTGTGGCAAACATACAAAAAGTTATTATATTCAAGTTTATAAACAGGGAGCATTAATGTACAGACAACAAACACACAACAAATTATTTCTAGTCTGCGGTCTGCCTCAACTCGTTGAAAAATCACTAACACTTTGAGATATTGTCAAAAGAAAAATGTAATTCGTATTTTCATTTAAAGCAGACATTGTACACGATTACAATTTTTCATTCAACGAGTACAATTTTTTCGTGGCCGATGTTTCGGCACTCAATGAGTTAACCCGTCAGGCTAATTTGTTCGGTTTTCGGAACAACTCATATAGGCTCAAAGAAATCGCTGTATCTCTCTTACTCGTAACCTAGGGAGAAATATGATATAAACGGTGTTAGAAAGACAAAACACTATTCAAATAATTCCCCGGCCACCCTCTCCCCTCTCCCACTCCCGCGCTCCATATATTCAGTCCCAGTACATTCAGTTTTCAAACAGCTCGCGTGCCACCTATTACAATTATTTTTTTCAAATTTTAATTTTTCGTATATTACAAATATTCATTTTTGTATATGATACGAACAATCAATCAAATTTTGTACCTACCTAACAGAGGTACTTATTTTAAATATCTATAATTTAAAAAAATCCTCAGTCAATTCTTTTAATACAAAAAAACAGCTGTCTGTGAAATTCAATTTCATCAAATGCGCGAACTGTTAAACGTGCGAAGTTAAAATAGTCGTTAAGTTTTCTGAGATTATTAAATTTTCTGCGCAATTTTCTTAATTTTTCTTTCCGTAAGAACCTTCTACTAAGTATTAGAAAACTTTACAAAAAAGATGAATGCAATAGGTAAAGTCGTTCTGAAGTTATGGCGTGACCAAGGGAAGTGGGGATTCATTTATATATAGATTATCATATCACCGAAATATTTTGATCCTCTGACAAAACGTGGTCGAGGCCTGAGGGGTTAATGCTACTTTGCGTTATTATGTTACAGAGAAATGCACGGTGTGCAATAATTGCAACGGTTTATTTTAGAAAAAGCTAGTTAGGTGTGGTCGGAAAATCAATAAGCTAAAAATAAATAAAATAAGAAAATCTTTCTTCCGATTAAACTTCCTCTGCCTCTAGCAACATTTTACACAATATCTTCCTTTTTTCTGACTTCTGCGGACACGAACGTGTTTCAAACAGGTCATGCTGGGTTCAAAATTACAAGTTAAACCCGCGCATACAACCTCCTCAGTTCTTCCTAGAAGCAAGGCCATTCCAAACCTGTTATTAACGGCAGCATATTTCTAAAGAAGATTAGTTTTTACTTTCTAATTGTTGGTCAGATAACTCACTTTTTCTTCTATTCTATTGCCGGCTATTTGTACGCCGGAATTTCTTTGAGATGTGATTAATTCGGTACTGCGCGTTTTCATCCCGCAACAAAATAACCCCGACAAAATATCCCCGGCAATATATCCCCGACAAAATATATCTACCCGACAAAATATCCCCCGCAAAATAACCCCGAAAAAATATCCCCGACAAAATAACCTACGGACATATTTTTTTTTACATTAGCTCCACACACGAGGCCCTGAGGAAAATAATTCCCCTCAGGGCCTATGTCATCTTCGGGAATGCTGGGTGGAGGGTCTTTTTAGGGAAGGAAAGATAGGAAATTCTGGGAAGGAAAAGGAATGGTAGAGGGGTGGGTATGAATCTGGGGGTAAGTGTGTCCAGGAGTGACGGATCCAACCATGAATCCAACCCTCCCACTGCGGAGTAAGGTGATGTTCCGAGAGAGTGTGGCTGTAGAAGTCAAAGAGCCTCCCCCGACTACTCTCTCCCGATCCGGCATGCCAGGCAGCTGACGGGCAGACGCATCCACCACCAATATCCGGACAAACCTCACCCCACGAACCCGGGCACCTCTGCTAAGATACCAAACGTAGCGAACTACTTGGGGTGATCTATGACAGAGGTGTTAGTTATCCAATAAACGGTTCCCGGGCGGCAGTACCCATACCCGCCTCCCAACGGACATAACATCCTCCAACAAAATATATACTAAAACCTAACCTAACCTTACCTAACTTTACAGGATGTCTGTATTATTTTTGTCCCATTTTAATATTTTGAACAATAATTTATTGTTTTTATATGATGTCTTTATTATTTTTGTCCCATTTATTGTTAGGTTAGATTAGGTTAGGTTTGGTTTTGGTAGATATTTTGTTGGTGGATGTTTTGTCTGTAGGATATTTTGTCGGGGATATTTTGTCGGGGATATTTTGTCGCGATGAAAAATCGAGAAACCGATTAATTCGCTGTGCAATAAAGTGATGTTCCCTTCTTGACTAGTGCGTACCCTGAATGGAAGATTGATAGCTTTTAGGCTGACCGAATGGCCTGTTTTAATTAAAAGGCTTCTACGCGTGACGAAATGAAAAATTGTGTACTTTCCTACCTACTTATAAACAAATCAATAAATTAGACACGAAGCGTCTTACAAGGTTGAGGGTATGCAGGTATGTATGCATGTTGAGGGTATGTATGTATCCTCGTGTTAAGCATGCAAATTGCAAATTAAACAATATCACCGACCAAAATTCACAATTATTGCCAACTATCCGGAGCTAGAGGGAGTATGGCGCTTTCCGATTGTTTCAGGGCTGAAGAAAGTGTGGAAGGAAAGGAGACGGGGAAGAGAAAGGTTGTGTTGACTTTTTTAAAAATATTAATACCTCACAAGAGTCCCAGCTGCTCCCGTCTGGAGCCAGTGAGTCTATTGCATCCCCAATTGGGGTATGTTGTGAGACTGAAGGTAGTGGGGAAGGGAAGGCGATGGGGAAGAGAAAGGTAGGGAAGTACCTGGCTATTCAGATCTGGTCACCAAACACGGCTAAATCCATTTCAAGCAACCTTAATTCTGAATGGTGGTGTTACACCAGGGCGATACTAAGAGTGTCTTCGATTCTGGAACGTGCCGCAAATATACTATGTATTATTTTTAATGAATTAATCGTAAAATAACACAAATTAACCAAATAAAAATTATTCGCCCACGCCGGGATTCGATCCTGCGACCTTCGGATTGAGAGTCAAAAGCCTTACCGCTAGACCACGCCTGCCGTCTTGACTAATCTTATGTTTACAATTTGGGAGGCGGGTTTGATTACTGCCGCCCAGGAACAATTTATTGGAAAACCAACATCTTTTCCATAAGTCACCCCAACTGGTTCGCTACGTTTAGAAGAGGTGCCCGGGTTTATAGGGGTGAGGTTTGCCCGGGTCTTGGCGACCACCAACGGCATGGCAGGCAACTTGACAGGCCGGATCGGGAGAGACTGGTTGAGGGAGAGGTTTTAACTTTTAACGCCGCCAAGACTCGGACAAACCTCACACCTATGAATCCCGGCACCCATGCAAAAGTCATCAAACGTAGCGAATCATTTGTGAGAATTTGGGATTTAATTTGTCTAGTATTATGAATCCATTCCTCCCATCGCGTACCGAGACCGGCTGGAAAGGTCTAGATTAGGTCTCCTTCAACCAAGCACTCCTGATCCGGCCCGCCACGCAGGAGGTGGGCAAATGCATAAGCCACCTAGACAAATTCTATTAAAACTTAATTTTCTATGATATTCAATAATTTGTCCATTTCTGCGTTACGATTGGAATCCTATTGGAATCATACTCGATAAATAAAATCATTGGTCGATTCAATGAGTCGATAGGTATCTACGCGTCAAATTAAATGAAAGAAAATTAGATACATGATGGTACTCACACCAAATCATCAACTTGTCTACTCAGAATAGCTAAAAATGTATAAATCTGCCACCAGCAGTTATTTTCGGACCATTTCCTGGGGCATTCCAAAAGAGTCACTGTATTTATAAATTCTGTCATATATGCTGGATAATTCGTGGAATGGAATCTGTTAGAGATTAATTGCGTACGTTATTCTGCTGTAAAGTGAATTTTAAATTGATTGATTCTTTGCTCAACCTCCTCTAAAATATCAATAACTTTCCAACGACTATATCCTAAATCCTCTCTTTAATGCATCAATGCGATAGAAAGCCGATATAATTTTTAAAAAATCGTATCTACTTACCCGTTGTATGTACCATACAGCATACGGTGTAGGCATTTACGTTTTTAAATTTTCACGGCCAAAACCATTTTCGTTGTTTGTTTTTGGGGTGTTATGCCGTGTTGCGCTACCTATTTCTTAAGCTTCTAAAGAAGGAGGTAGCGCAACACGGCATAACACCCCCAAAACAAACAACGAAAAAGTGTAGGCATTGTTCAGAATGATGAAAGGCCATCAGGATTCTGAAATTATTGAAAATTTGCTGAAATGGCTTAAAATGTATGACAAAATAATTATGTAGGTAGATAATAAATGTATAGGTATCAACATATTTTTAATAAGCGGGTGTTTTTTTAATTTTTTTATTTTGGAGGCTGGTATGGGTTCCCTAAGTTTGGTGACTTAGCAGAGGTGCCCGGGTACATGAGGTGAGGTTAGTCTAGGTCTTGGCGGCACATGCTTTTTACTGCGTGGCGGGCCAGATCGGGAGAGACTGGTTGATGGAGACATTTTACCTCTCCAGCCGGACTCTCACGACCCATCGCTTTGTGGGAGGGATGATTTCATGCGCCCTCTCTCCTGGACATATTGATCCGTGATTCCTACTTACCCCTCATATCCTTTTGCTTCCCAGAACTTACTCGCCTTCCTTTTCCTAAAAAGATCCTACACACAGGATCTTTAAAGATGGCCCTGAGGGAAATTTTTTACTTCGTGTGTGGGGATAATGTAAAAAACCTTGCTCTTTTCTTTTTCTTTCTCCATCATCTCCCTTCATTCATTTCACCTCGATTCAAAATAGTGGGGATGACATAGTCGTACTGGCGCCAAGTCTTAGAAATCTCTTGTGTGATTATAAAACAACTGGACCGGTTTTTTAATATTTCTCTTTTTATATTAATAATTCGCTGATAGCTATTAATTAATCATTCTGATGTTATTATACTCATCTCACTTTGGAAACTGAATTAAATTGTTGGTTTGACAAGTAATATCAAAGTTTTTTTCCTTGCAGCAAAAAATGGCCGTTGGCGTTGTAACACTTTTCTAATATGATTTTATAAATGTAGCTATACATTTATAAGTGAGTGAATAGTTTTGATTAGTAGTTCTGTGAACAGTAGACCTGGCGTCCAAAACACATTTTTCTATTTTTTTTTTAAGTGAAGCTTCTTTAGCACCGTTGTGATTTGTAATTCGGATGAAACGGAAATGACGCGTTGCAGTACCTATGAAGCGTCAAACTGCGCTCATTGCCCGCTTTAATTATGATATCACTTTTTTTCGGGCTCCTATTGGTTGAGATTGTTTTGCTAAAGTGCTTCTACTGAACTCATGAACTGCACTCGTTTTTTAAATTTTATTTATCAAATTAAAACCAAAATTTCCTCCAAAATCATTGTAAGTAGGCACTTAAATACCCAACTAATGTAAACCATATTATATTTTATGAAACACTAGCGAGTTCCCGGCATGTGTTGATTATTTTTCCCTGCGCGTACTTTCCCATTCGTCCCGTTCCCCATCTGCCTCCCCCTCCTCTCCCGCATCCCATTCCCCTCTCGCGTTCTCACTCAGCCTTCTCCTCCTTCTCCGCCTTCCCTCTCCCCACTCCCCTCACCCGCTTACCCCGTCCCGCGAACCCCCCTCTCTAGTTCCCTCCCCCCTCTCGAGTTCCCCTCCCAGGTTTACCTCCGCCAACCGCATTTCATACAACCAGTCCCGGTACATTCAGTTTCCAAACAGTTCGCGTGCCACCTATTGCGATATTTTATACAAAATTCATAATGCCAGAGCTCACCAGTATATATAGAAACCTTCGCGGGCATGGTCACAACAACTCACCATAGTTTCCTCGGATGAACGGTTTAACAACGCATTATTTCATGATGCCAGAATTCATTATATGTATACAGAAACTATCGCGGGCATGCACACATCATACATCAAATCCCCAAAGTTTTATCGTGGTTTATCAACGCATAGACATCTTATAAACTCACATACATAGACAGAAGCAAGCATATTTTGATTTATAAATATATAAATGTTTTTAACTTCAAATAAGGAATTATGCAACTTGTACAAAAGAAATGTCTCTCAATGAATTTTTTTTTCAAACTTTCTTCAGGCAGCCAGGTACCGCAATAATGAATAAATGCGAATAATAAAGTCCAAATAAACACGACGATTTCACATCTGAAAAAATAATCTTTACTGAAGTTAAAACGACCACCACCTCGAAACGGCAACGGAACGACTACACAAATTTACCGACAGACGAAATACAAAATTAAAACAGGACTTTGCTACCTACGTACCTACTAACAGGGAAAAATCAAATGTTAGTTAGAACTTTGAAATAAATATCCATTTTATATCGTTTGTTCCATACACTTCAGCTATTCGTTCAGAAAAATATGACAAGAGACTTATTTTCATAAATCGAGTATATTATATCCAAAATAGATACAATGGCCCTGTGGTTACCTCTTTTTCTATTGCATGCATTTTTTTATGAAAAACAGGAAGAGGTTACAACTTCGACCAGGGTTACAATTAAAAATGTAGCTCTCGACCGTTGATATGGCTAAATATATATTGTTTTATTTTATCTCCTAATAAATTTTATAAATAAATTTTATAGCATTAGACACTAAACAATGTTTTGAAAGTGAAAACTTTAACACCGTTGTGATTTGAAACTTGATGAAAAATAGTTACACTTAAAAGAGACAAACACATACATCTACAGGATTTAGCCTGCGAGAGAATGTGATAGTATAATCGGTCTCCTCTTTGTGCGGTGCTTCGTAGCCTCCACATACTTGTCTACTTTAGTTTTCTGAAGGTTTCACTTCTACCGCCTGTGAATTGCACACTCTGATTTGTCTTTTTAAATCAACAATGAATTT
The DNA here is from genome assembly GCA_917563855.2 of Limnephilus lunatus. Taxonomy (NCBI): domain Eukaryota; kingdom Metazoa; phylum Arthropoda; class Insecta; order Trichoptera; family Limnephilidae; genus Limnephilus; species Limnephilus lunatus. The sequence continues at coordinate 8,024,176 of OU830599.1, forward strand.
TACTATGATTTTATTGTTTCTTGAACTAATTCGATGGATCTGTAAATCATCCATTGATTTCTTATAACGCCTTTTTTCTACATTACTAGTACTTTCATAAAGTAATTGTTTTAGCTCAACGAATAGAAAATTACATGGCTGGGGCAATAAAGATTGCTTTTTGGTGAGTTCATTTCTTTTATCAGAGGAATATAAACATTTTCTTTGTGAATCGTATTATTACTTTTGCACGATAAAATATGAAATTTGAATAAAATTTTATTGGTTGAACGTAAACCAATAATATAGGCCGTACCATTAGCGTTGAGGCGACAGATACGTCCACCATTGTGTGTACAATTTCCTATGAAATTTTGAAAATTAGAACTGATAAGTATGAATATAAATATGGTATTATAGCCTGGGGAGGAGCAAAACGCTACTGCCGTTGATTAGTTTTTTAAAGCTCAGAATCTAATTATATTCTAAAACTATCGTTCACAAGCAGTTCGGATGAAATCTTCAGGAGAGTCTGTGTTTTGGATATTAGGCAACTATATGCCAAAAATGATGACACGACAGCTGATCCGTCGACAGTCGTCCCCCGAAATGGTAATTTTTGAAAAACTATTATTTCTTATGCATTATTTACCAATTTCAAACCGATAATCGACTTCAAAAATACCTTTTATAATAAGTTAGTATAGATATCAAACGAATTTATTTAAGTATCGATTTTTTGTACGTTATACAGTATATAGAAAGGTAGTTTTTACCGTGATGCATTTTAATGAAAATATGTTTTACAATTTTGTTATTCGACGGCACATCCTCTTTGCATACCCTTCAGGGACTTATAGATAAATTTTGTGCAGCTACATATTTTCCCTAAACTGAATGCATATTGTATACCTATAAGTATTACGGGGGGCCAACTGTCAGGGGATCAACTGTCATGGAACCGCCAAAAACATACTAGCATACCTCTTCAAAAACTGCATTTGAAAATGTCCTAACTACTATTCTCCATCCAAAATAAGATCAAACCGTGTACGCGCATGTCTCCGCCCATTACCGCTACAGCCGAAGACATAGGTACTAAATTTTTAGCAAAATGACTCGGGCGAGCAGAGCGCGGGTGTAGGGACCGTAGCGGGGTGAGTGGTATGCGCAATACGAACCAAATTTCGTACCATCACGGGTTGATCTTATCGCGGACAGAGAATAGAACCTAGAACCAAAGGGCATAATCTCTTACTTATATCTACTATTCGCTAAAACAACTTTTGTCCAAAGAAATTTTAGACACTTTGCAACAAAGCTAAACAATACACTTCCACTGGCCATTAAACAAAACACAACTTAAAATATAAATCAGACACCAGGTCTTGGATCATCAGCCAAGACAGATCTAACATCAAAGATTTTATCAAAACCAATTTGTGGGTATGCATTTCCAATGGTACGATGTTGTATTTTTTTTTTCTTAACTTTAAACGTAACTTTGTGTTATTATTAGTTATTTTAAAAACTGTTTATATTATAAAATGCGCCACGCTTAAAAGTAGATATGCATTTCTAATAATAAGATGAAATTTGTTTGTTATTTTTAATGTAATATTTAATATTGTTGTATTCGTATATTTATTGTAATTTGCCTTTGATTTAAACTGCGCCCGATCTCAACACAGTATTTTGATATCGTCGTACATTTTCTGGCAAAAGATTTTTCAAGGAATGCCAATTAAAGCTAAGAATATTTTATTTATAGAGTAAATACCTTGAAGGTGCCAAAATCAAATTGATAAATTGGCTAAAACATAGATTCTGACTACTTATTCACAGTTGGATACTCCCAATATAATCCTTCCAGTAGCAAATGGTATAATATATAACAAGTCATCTGAAAAAAAAACATATTTTGGTTAATAGGTTACGTTAGGGAAAGGGGCTATTTTTTCATAACTTTTAATGGCTTTTCAAAGGCGTGTTGAAATGCCACTTTGTTGAGTTAAATCGGATGTTTTCCATGACATGCTGCAGGTCACATACGTACCCGTCACTCTCACAACAGTATTTTTAATCAAGCAGCTTTTCGTCTCATTAACTCCCTTATCACACCATCCAAAGCAAACAATTTCCGATTATACAGAAAACTGCGTTATATTTTATGTTATATTATGTATATTATGATTAAACCATTCCAATATGGCGGCAGGAAGGTGACGCCAACTCAAGAGATAAGTTTATCACTTTAGCATACTTGGATTCACCTAAAGTCGACAATGATGCCATTTTGGGATTACAGGGACCATCCTCTGCCATTACTTTCTGCTCAATAACAATTGTAATCATTTTGCATGCAGTTTATCGCGAACCTTCAGCAATTAAAACGACTATGGGCTGACTGCGTTATTTAATGATCGGTGACTCAGAAAATAAATTGTACGAGTTTTAAATGGAAGGTTATAAAGTTGTACTAAAAATGTATGCTGCAGTTTCTTCCGTGACACAAATTTAAAAGCGTCAGATTAGAAGAAATATAGGATAGGGCAAGGTCGGTTGGAACTGACTATTCACATATTTTTTTTACATTAGCTCCACACAGGAGGCCTCTCTCACAGAGGCGATGCTGGATCGTCTTCCATCAAAAAGACGGTACATAATATATTATTCAATCTGTTCGAGCTATGTAGCCTAATATATAGATATACTGCTAGTAAGACAAGAAGTTTATGAAGTCATACAAGAGATGTCTCTAGTATTCGCTCCTGCAGTTCAGCAGCGAGGTGAGCAGTGTTGCCAACTTAGTGGATTTTCCACTAAAACTGGTGGTTTTCATACTTCATTTAGTGGCGAAATATTTCTTTTAGTGGCTGGTGGATTTTTAGTGGTTTCCAAAATTTTTGTTTAATTACTAAAACACAATCACTCAGCCACTAATCCACTTCTATTTTTAATCTTGTTCATCCTTATTCGTTCTACTTTCTTTAATTTTAAATGGGATTTACGTTTACTGTGTAGGCAACACCAGTGGCGTCAAATTCATTAATTGAAATGGAGTGAGATGAGACAAAAGCACAAAAAAAATTTGGAACGAAGTATTCAATTTTAAAGATGCTCAAGGAGGGCTGAGGTTTAAGGAATTAGCGACTTTTGCGATTAGTCTCCTAATACTGCCTCATTCTAATGCTGATTTTGAGAGACTATTTAGCAGTATGAATATAATAAGAAACAAACAGAGGAATAGAATGGAGTTAGGTAAATCATTTAACTGCTATATTGAGAGTACGCTGTGGTTTGAGGTTGGAAAGAAAATGCTGCAATGATTATAAAATTCCAGTAGCGGTTGTAAATCAAATCGGTACCTACCATATATCGGTCATATCAATATGAAACCGACTATTTTGGTGCAGGTAAAAATGTTTCGTCTGAAGAAGACGACTTAATTTAGAATTAGTCTTTTAAAATGTTGATTTACCTACAAATGGTGTGTTGGTTACTAATTATTATTTTTGTAATAATAAAGAAAACAAATAATTTCTAAACTTATTTTCTTTCATCAATGTCTTTCATTAAACTTTATTTTAGGGGAAAATTTTGCGAGTGTGAGTGTATAGTACTATATTTTTTAGTGGTTTTCTGGTGGATTTAAAGGTAGAATCTGGTCAATCTGGCGGAAAGCTGGTATAACTGTTGGCAACACTGGAGGTGAGCTAGCAGTTAGATTTCTACCAACAGAGAGGAATAACAGAACGGACATGTCGCCTGATTGCCCTATATACACACTCGTTCCTGATTATAAGAGTTTTAAGTCTAAATAGCCTTATTAGTAAAGTGGTTTAAATATTACAACTGATACACAACTACAACCATTTAAGATATCTACATATACATATAGATGCACATAATAAATAAATAAATGGTTGTTCATCAGTTGTGTAAAATTTAAAACACGATTAGTCGTAAGGGGGCATACATAAATTACGTGAGCTCAAAAGGGGGAGGGTCTAGAAAAATCTCACGTTACTTGAAAAGAATATACGAAGTGGCCCAAACTTACTTCACCAAGGGGGGGGGGGGAGGGGTCGAGATGGGGAGAAAAACTGCTCACGTAATTAATGTATGCCCCTTAAGGCAGTTGTGTTTTTTTGTGAAAATTGAGTACCTATTTATTTTAAGATACGTTCAAAATAATAATTACGTATTATTTATTAAATTCTATGTGGCAAACCCTACTTATATGAAAATAACAGATTTTAACAATTTTTTTCCAGTTTTTTTTATATTAGCTACAATAATTTCCCTCAGGGCCTAAGTTATCTCCAGCATCGATACCCTAAGTCTTAGGGGATCGATTCTGTGTGTTGGGGTCTTTTTAAGGAAAGAGGGGAAGTTCTGGGAAGGAAAAGGAATGAGGTGGGGGCAGGAAATTGGGGGTCTATGTATCCATGAATGACGGACGTATAAATCCTCCCCTCCAACCGTGGTACAAGGCGACGAGTTGATAGTCAAATGATGGAGAGGTCAAAAGGACTTCCTCAACCAATTGCTCTCGATCCGGCCCACCATGAAGTAAGTGGGCAGACATCCGAACGAAACTCATCCCTGTTAAGTCAACAAAAGTAGTGAACCACTTGGGGTGACCCATGCTAGAGGTGTTGGTTATCCAATAATTGTTGATTCCCGGGGCGACACCATGCCCGTCTTCCAAATTAAAACGAGTTTGAATCGGGTTTTAAACCCGAATTCCATTTGTGGAGAGCCACGGAGCTGAATTCTCAGTCACTTAGGTTAGGTTGTCTACTATTGCTTATGGAGCACCATGTAGGTATGCAGTTAAAATGGCTGGTTGCATTTGCAATTGCAATTCCAAAGAGATTGCAATTAATAACCCTGTTCTAACTTGCCAGACTTGTTTTATGGTGATTAGATTACCATTCTTGATACAGTCTTCCTGAATCATACGTGACGTATTACATGATACAGGGTGTTAAGGGACGTAGGTACTTAATTTACTTTAACCAGAGATTCCTAACATTATTTGGAGTAAGAAAGTAAATGAATTTTGGTTTCCTGCGACATTTTAAATGCTTCTTTTTTCAAAGATTTTTTCTTTTCCATATTTGTCACACGCTGTCACATTTATGAGACCCCCTCCCCCTTATTGACATCACATGTTTTGCAATTTTATATTTTTATAAATTTACTGCGTGCGGGAAGGGACAAAATGGGATCCTGCGTAGGTGTTGCACACGGACTTGTCGGGAAAATTCCTGGTATGTGATAAGTAAGCCTGACTGCGTGTGACGTCACAAACAGGGCCGGATCTACGAAATCTGGCGCCTTGTGCAGTAGGTACGGATGGCGCACCCCCCCCCCCCCCCTACATTTTTATTTTGATTAAAAATTCGTTCACCCCAATTTTTTTATTTTTTTCATTTAATTATTTTTTTTTAACTAATTTATCAAATAAAATCAAGACATATAAAGGGTGTAACTTTTCCAAGTGACCTGGCGGTAGCTCTCACACTCGTTTTTTAGAGAGAATCGCCAGGAGCCCTATACTCTCTGAATATATTGGGTAAACATAAAATTATGGTGCTATTTTAATTATTTTAGGAAAAACTCTTTTTGCAAGTTATGTTTTAAAATAATACAACGAATTGTTTGTTTGTGCCCGTACCATGATTTAAAATATAGGTTACGAGACAATGCAGGTGGTTTCGCTGAACTTGGTCCTTTAGACATTCTTGAGATTTACTGCGTTTTTGTATAAACCCAACGCGAATATTAATAGAAAAAGCAAATACAAATCGTTCTCATGGCAACGTACAACACAAAAATAGCATCTACAGCTTCTGAATAGCTCTAAAATCTAATAAGAATATAACCTCAAATTTGTACCTTGCATTTCCCCTGTGTTGAGCGAACAAACACCAAATTGAGCAAACAAGCACCATACAAACACTAAACACTAAAGTATGGTATCAACGGCTTACGAAAGACGCTTACACTAACACCGTAAAATAACAAGTCTAATAGACATTAATTATACATTTAACGAACTTCAAATAATATGTCAAATCAATGATGAAACTGTCAACACGTTGCAACCTGGAAATCCTGCAAACCGTGCGATGCTTTTGTTAATGGAATTTACTGAAGATTGCACAAGAAAATGGTCTTTAACTACCTTCTCCTAGAGACTTAAATCGTACAAAATAAAACAATAGCGAGCGTACGGACAACACACTAACAAAAATTGTCAGCATTTTGAAAGGCGCAAGTCAGTTTGTTTGATTCACAAGAACAAAAAACTGCGCTGTGATTGGTTATTGAATTTGGATCGCACCCATTCGTCGTAAAATATATATGGAAAAATAGATCTTACGTTTAAACTAAATATATGGAATTTGTAAAAAAATTCTTTATCTGACTATAAATTCGTAAGCCGTTGATTTCAACCTGATGCGTGCGAATTCTGTTTCTTTGGAAAGTGTTGCTAGAGCGTAATAATTATTTCGTACTATGGGTAATTTTTAAACGATTCAGGGAATATTATAACTAAATTTTAATACAATATTTATTTTCTCACGGCGCCCCTTCGGAGTTGGCGCCAGGTTTTTTGCACGTTTTTAAACGTATGGCAGATCCGGCGCTGGTCACAAAGATGACCCCTCCCCCCCGTAAGCCTTGTCAAACATCTCTACACCCCTCCCCTCCGTAATTTATGGATGAACCCTTAATGAAAACAAAACTTCCATATGTCGTAACTCAGCCGAGTAACCAACCAACCTCTGACCCGTCACTTACGCCACCCGCCACTTCAGCGCCCTTGATGTGATTTTGACAAAAACGGCGCTATACAAGTCATCCAAATATTATTATTATTATTACTGTCCAATATCTACTGATTTTTTAATGTTTTTAGTTGAAAAACAAAAAACGTCAAAAAAGTCACCGGGGACCAAAATATAATTATTTTTTTACATTAGATCCACACAGGAGGCCCTGGGGAAAATAATTTCCTTCAAGACCTATGTCATCTTTGGGGATACTGGGTAGAGGATCTATTTAGGAAAGGAGGGAGAGAAAGTACCTACTGGGAAGGAAAAAGGTATGAGGAGTAAACACACATAAAAAAAATAAAATAATAGTAGTTACCTTCTTGGTGGGATATCTTGTTTACAAAGTGAGATTGAACACAATTGTGTTGAAATTTTAAAAACATATTTTTTTAAATTTATTCGTAAGTTAAAGAAATATAATATTTCACTTTCTTAACTTAGGGTATATTATATAGTATATGTATAAATTAGTGTATAGTATAGTAGTCATATTTTTAATTTTGTTCCAACAACTGAAATTTAAATAGTTTTTTTAAAGGTATTTATATTCTTCTCCATTTTTAGGTTATCTGGAATGAGTTTATAGATATATGTGTACGCCCTAGTGGCCAATGCTTCTCTTGCCACTTTCAGTCTTGACAGTATTTGTGTACAATTTATTATGTTGTCTAGTAGGTATAATGTTCGTATACTTGTGATGTTTTTATAAATGTTGTGTTTGTGTGTATAAGTCCATTTTGTAATCTGTAGATTAAAATTCATATGTCATATTCGTACAATGGTCTTATTTCCAGAAGGTTCATTTTCTGGTATTGAAATTGAAATCAAAACCTCAGCTAATAAATATAGAAATATAGGTAGGTAGTGAAAGTTTATAATGAGATGAACGATGCTGTGTAATAAATGACTCACTCTCAATGGAATTTCCGCGAAATAAGGAATCCTGATAATATTTTGCTCCACTTTTATAAATAAACTATGTGGGAAATGGAAGCATAACACGTGATAAAGGATGTTATTCATATGCGAAATATGCAAACAATATTGTTTTATCAGTCGTTTGTATTTTTAATAAGCATATGATGAGCACTCATTTCCTAAATATAAGAACTAGCTTACATTACGAAATTATTGCGCCAAATTGTGTTCTTAAAAAAAATCAGAGTGTGCAATTCACACACGGTAGAAGCGAAACCTTCAGGAAACTAAAGTAGACAAGAATGGGAAGACTACGAAGCACTTTTGTTTTATCAATATGAAGGATATTTTTTTCCATATTTTTGTCGTTGAATTCCAGTGTCCCTTTTTGTTAGATATTTGGTCATCTTATTCGTATTTGTGGTTTCTTCTTCGGAGTCACTAGATATAGTTTTCTTTTGCCTGTTCAGTTTGGAGTGGTTTGAAGATTGTATATTGATTTTACAAAAATAAAAATACTTTTTTCACTTTGGATTTCGTAGGATTCGACCCATGGTCGGCTGAATGTCTGCAAAGATTCGTCCGGCGCTTTATACCACTGCACACTAAAGGGGCCCTGCGTGGGACCATATTGGAACCGAGTATCCGTCAATAAAATAAATAGTTTATTGCTATCTCATTCTCTCGCAGTCAAAATCATATAGATCATAGGTTCTCAACGTGGGCGTTTCAGACCTTCAGGGGGGCGGTAAAAGACCAAGAGAAAATTGGGGGGCGCTTCAGACTTTCAGGGGGGCGGTTGGATACCCAGAGATAAATCCATCCCACCTCATCCTATCTTGCCCCATCCTATCCAATTAGGGTCCATCCATCCAACCACAAAAATATTTTTCCCTATCCTATTACGCCCCCTCTGCTGTGGCAAATGTAACCCTGTCGTGGTATCCCATTACGCCCCCTTCTTGCTGTTCCAGATTCACGAGTTAGGAGGTGCTAGAATTAAAAATATTCTCAATGTGGGCGGTGGGCAAAAAAAGGTCGAGAATCGATGATATATATGTATGTGTTTGTCTCTTTTTAGTTTCGTTCGCTTACTTTTCATCGATTTCCAAATCACAACGGTGCTAAAGAAATTTTCAAAAATACTACCTAATTGAAAAATAAATAATTATATATTTCATTTAACATACAGATAACCAAAGTTAACAAAAGTTTGATTGTTATTATATAGGTATTATCACCTATTTAGGCTTCTACCTTATTTTATTTGTTAGTGTTTTTAATTTTCAGATCGCAACGTTATTTTGATCACCTCAAGAATCCTAAGCTTTCTTGATTCCTATCCCACTTTTCGTCGCTTCGAAAGCTGAGGTGTTCGCATGTTATATGAATGTTATTTTGGCGTCATAAGCAAAAACACAGCATCGTCATTGAGACTTTGAAGGATACTGTGCCTCTTCCTATGATGGCAGCACAGTAAATTAATTAGGTTAGTAGCAGTTAAATCAGGTATGTACATCATAATTAGTTAAAAGAAACTAAACCATAATTATAATTCATCTCTTTCGAGTGGAAATTGGTGAGAGAGCAATTCACCATTCAGAATCGGTACATTACAAGAAATAACTAAGCTGTGTTTGGTTAATGACCAGACTTGAACAGTAAGGTGCTTCCCAACCTTCTTCTTCCCCATGTCCTTCCCCTCCCTACTTTTTCAGCCTCACTGCGCTCCCCTAATTGTGTGACGATTACTCCTTCATGACGATATGGTCCTAACTGGTTCCGGACTAGGATAAGCTAGGACTCTATAAAACATATCAAAATATTACAAGTTGCTTGAAATAGCTTTAGTCTTGTTTAACCAGATCTGAATAGCCAGGTACTTCCCCCGCTTTGCTCTCTCCCCATCTCCTTCTCCTCCCCACTACCCTCAGCCTCACAACACACGAAAGGGGATTCCATAGTCTCACTGGCTCCAGGTGGTTGGGAGTAGTTGGGACTCTCGTCAGCATTCTTTGTTCCATGTTTGTGAGGTGCTAAAATAAAAATTACACAAATTAACAAAATGTAAAAAAAAAAATGGAAAAGATTCTTTAAATTTTGAATTCAAATCATTTCTCAAGAAAACTAAGAGCAAAGGAAAGAGCAAAATGACGTAATAAGAAAAAAATATTCACGATAACAATTATTAGAAGTTGAAAACATGGCAGTAAGAAACTAGTAGGTACTATAATAAAACTACATATGTACATATTGTAATTCTGGTATCACATTACAGCACCACAATCTGGGATTCACTTTCTCTGTACCGGTCATAGCTAACATGTCTGCATGTTGCTTGCATGTCTGACTGCAATAGAGATGCAACTAACTCGAAATAGCATGAACATGCTTTTTTCAAGTAAAAGGAAGTTAAATGCACTCATTATTGGCGAGACAAGAACGGGTTTTTCTTATATTCCTTACAGGTATTTGGCACAAACACACAAATCGACGGTTCCGAAAAAACAATGTTTGATATGCAATTTTGTAGTTTTGCAGTAGAACCGTTTAAAATATCATTTCTGCTTTTTTACTGTTTTTGAGATCAACTAATATAGCTTGTTTTGATATTTAGCATTTCATTTCATTTTATACATTCTAAGAATAAGCATTTCATTTAATTTTATATATTCAAGTGTGCAAAATTTCATCAGTCTTGAAATATAACTGTAGATTTGTGTAAAAATCAAGTCCATGTCACCCGCATGCCTGCCCGCTATAGGTAGGTACTCTTCTTTGTATTAAATAGATAGATGCATAAATATACCAAAATTGGATAGATGAATATAAAATAAATATGCAATATAAAAGTATCTAAAACATTTTTGATAGCCAAAATTTTGTGAATAACTTTAAACTCAAAATGGAATATTAAAATCGCAAAGGAAGTTACAATATTTATATTAAATAAGATATTTGATATTATCGTAGAAAGCATTCACTTTGTGGTTTGACATATTATAATAAAATAAAATACTTTTTTGTTTAAAACCACGAGTTTTATTATTTGTTTGAACCGACCGGTTTCGCTTTACTCAAGCATCATCAGGGTACAAATCTGGTACAAATACTTAAATAGTATTAATTTGTACCCTGATGATGCTTGAGTAAAGCGAAACCGGTCGGTTAAAACAATTAATAAAACTCGTGGTTTTAAACAAAAAAATATTTTATTTTATTACAAGATATTTGAGTTCCATTTCCCAAATCGAAGCGTCGTCGGGTTGGTTGGTATATTTATGTGTCACCCTAGTTGTTTAGAACTTACTTTGCTTTAGGCAGGTATAGTAATAAAGGGTTTATTTATGGTCTAAATTCTAAATATTGTTACAAATAATACTCAAATTACCCATCTGGTCACTATTGTAATATTTGTATTTCTTTCTTTCTCCATATGATATTTTAGTGTTATGAAAGTAGTGTTTTATATTTTAGTGTTTTGTATGAAAGTAGTGTTCTATATTTTAGTGTTTTGTATGCTTCCTAACTCAAATTTATAAATTTTAACCTCAACACAGGCTTTAGTCCTAGTGAGGTTAATTTTTTATGTAAAAACAACAACAAATGTATAGTGAGAAATTATAAATAAATATTTTTATATTAGCTCCACACAGGAGGCCATGAGAAAAGTAATTCCCCCCAGGGCCTATGTCATCTTTGGGGATGTAGTGTGGAGGGTATTTTAGGAAAGGAAGGAGAGGGAGGTGTCGGAAGGAAAATGGTATTAGGGATGGGAAGGAATCTGGGGGTCAGTGTGTCCAGGAATGACGGTTGTATGAGTCCATCCCTCCCACTGCGGTGCAAGGCGATGTTCCGAGAGAGTACGGCTGGAGAAGTCAAAGGGACTCCCTCAACAATTCTGCCAGCTGGTGGGCAGACGTATCCGAAACCAAGACCTGGAAAGACCGTGAGCTTTCATGAGCTCGGGCACCCTTGCTAACTTACCAAACGTAGAGAACCACTAGGGGTGACCTATGGCAGAGGTGTTGGTTTTCCAATAAATGGTTCCTGGGGCAGCCGGTACCCATACCCGCCTCCCAAAGTTAATATACCTACATATGTTATGTGATTACCACTGAACAGTCTCGACTGCCCGTAGTCAGTGGGGTACGTTCTGGGGAAAGGATTTGGGGAAGGATAAGGAGATGGAGAGGATGAAGGTTGTGATTGTTTCTTAGCTTTTATTGTGAGCATAAGTTCTCGTGAGCTTCATAATTCCATTTAACTGTATTACCTACCTATAAGAGAAATAATTAAATATATAAGTCACTGTAAAAGCCCGAACTACGGTAAATCCTAAGATTTACCAACTCTTAATGGTAAAAGTCCGAACCGTTCTACGAATATTTAAATAAGAAACGATTTTTTCGGCTTTTACCATTAGAATTTAGTACATGTTAGGTTAGGCTAGGTTAGGTTAGGTTACGAATATTTAAATAAGAAACAATTTTTTTGTGTTTTTTTTTTTTTAATTTAGTACATGTTAGGTTAGGTTAGGTAAATGAACGAATATTATAGAACGTTTCGGACTTTTACCATTAAGAGTTGGTAAATCTTAGGATTTACCGGAAAATCTTAGGATTTACCGTAGTTCGGGCTTTTACAGTAACATATACATTTTTTTTTTTATTTTTTTTTATTTTTTATTTTTTTATTTATTGAGTAAATTTTTTTACAATAAGTTTATTTCATTCTAATATTACATATTTTATATACTCTCCTAAAAAAGCAAGTGCTTGTGTTTAGGAGAGGACAAATCTACATATACCTACTTATTTATTTTTAATATTTATAAAAAAGCAAGTGCTTGTGTTTAGGAGAGGACATATCTACATATACCTACTTATTTATTTTTTAAATATATCTATTATGTATGCGTGGAAACATCAGATGATGCCAAATGCCGAGTAGCAAAGTTATTATATTACAATGATAATAAAAATAATACTTTCACATAAAATTAAAAAAACATATGTGGAAACTTTGACTAGCCAACTAGGGATGGATCCTGTTTTAGGCCAGTCAAATCGACAAATTTAAAATTCGTATCATAATTTCATATTACATTGTTTACTTTCACAACATATTATTAAAAGGAAATGGAATCCGGCAATAAATTATTAAGATAGTTATAAAAATTGTTGAACCGCAATAATTTACAGCATTAATATCTATTATTGGGGTGAAATCGAAATTAGTGATGGGCATAATCGAGATATTCACTTCGAATTATTTCTGTAAATCGTTTGGAATTTTTAATAAATGCATCGATTTTGGTAATCGATTAAAATTTATTCAAAATTAATGAACTGAAAGATAATTTGACGAACTCTTGCGTCTTTCTTTCTTCACGGTTCAAAATTGGTCATGGTTTTTTTTTTTGTGAAACAGAATTTGAAAATCGAATGCTCCGATTATGCTCATTGAAATTCAATACGACCGCACTGGCAGGGGATAAGAAATAAAAATGCAATGAAATAGGTATGAACAACAGAACAATGCGCGACCATAAACAATATAATTTTCTTTCGGGGCCTACCCAATACCACCCAAATCATTAGCCTAAAATATTATTTTAAAAATAAAACTCGTAATTACATAATAAGAATTTTATATTAAACATGTAGAAAAATGAAATACAAGAATATATAATTAAAATATGATTATGCGTTCCTACAAATCTACTGAATTTAAAATATTTTCATCTTTTAACAGAAAAATTTAAAACTCAGAATTACATGTACATATTTTAATCAAGAATACAATATAAGCAGGTTATATTTCTGTAGAAAATTGCCACATGAGGACGTTGTTTTAAAGATAAATTTCTCTTTTGAACCTACCTATTATATCTTCCGGCAAGTAAAAATAAATTTATCATATTTCTAAGATCCACGGAGACATTAGTTTGCATAAGATGTTTGATTCTTCATAAGGGGCTCAAAAAACATTATATTTGTTTATTTGGCATTTAAAGTAGCTCAGCTCACCATATTTTCCCTGAAATCATAAAAAATAGGATAAGTTATATTTTCTAAAAACTACATTGGTTCAGTTATGGAAATTTGTAAAATAATGCAATTTTTATTGTATTTGTGTATATGTATTATAGTACATACATATGTATGTAGTTACATTTCCTCCCATGTCTTTTAACTTTTAATTTATGATAACTCTCATATTAAACCAAGTTCTAGGATACCTACTTACTTATATAAAGAAGCCTACTCAAATACATTAAATTTGACTGACGTTTTTGTAAAATGAAAATTATAAAAATAATAATTACCTCTGCATCATGCACCATGACTGATAATATTTCCCTTAACCTCATGTAACCATCTCCAGAAACAGAAGCGAATGTATTGAAGTGTGTATAAAGAATGTTATATTGTTAACAAGTAAAGTTTTGTCGGTTCAGATTCCACTGAAAAATATGAATAAATTTATTAATATACTGATAAAAATATTAAAAATGTTGAAAATAAGAACAGAAAATGCAATATAGAAAACATATTTACCTTTTTAAGATGTAATCGTGATGTTGGATAGCGTCAATTATTAAATCCCAGGTGAAACATAAATATGTTCTGAAAACGGAAACATGTACATCAGTTTAAAATACAATGAAGCAATACATTTCAAAAAATACTTTAGGAACACTGAAATAACAACCAAAAGAAGACTCCCACCTGTAATTTTGTTCCAATTGCGGGTCCTGTTCTCCCATTTTTCATTCGATCGTGAATTCCCAAAATTCATAATCGTTACTTATTGCGTCGGAAATGTAAATGTGCACCCACAATAGAACCGTATTACGTGTAATGTCATTCTCGGAGTAAGTACATTGTTTCTGTAAAATTCTAACTAATATTTCAAAAGCGAAAGTTTTTGTTTGTCCTTCTTTCACGACGCAACGAAGCGACCGATCAATGCATAAATATACCAAACCACCCAAATCAATGTGATTTTTAGTATAAGTATAGGTGGAGGACTAGAAAGTGACATAAGCTACTTTACATCCTGGAAAAACATTTCATTCCCGTGGGAGAATTCTTTGTACAGTAATCTTTGATTATATAAGACAGTAATTTCTTCCTAATACCACGCGAGCGCAGCCGCGGTGAAGAGCTAGTGGGTTATTAATTTATAGTAGGTAGGTAACACACTATCAAAGACACTATCTTACTAATATTATAAATGCGAAAGTTTGTATGGATGGTTGAATGGTCCTTACTCTTTCACGCAATAAATATCGAATGGAATTTAAAAATTCTTTCACTAATCGAAAGCTACATTATTTGCGAGTAACAAAGGCTACATATATTGGTAAGCTCTGGCGTTATGAAATTATGTATCATACGTTTTCTGTCCCTAACAAAATCGAGTTATTGCAAACGTCAAACAAATTGTTACCTTGGAAACGATGTTTTTTTTTTAAATTTTGAGGCTTAAAAAGAGTGCTTTGTTGTGCTTAAAAAGAGTGAAAAAAAAGTTGGCGTTGTAGTTAATATCTACCTATCTCTAAAAATGTTTTAAATTTTGTTATTTTTTTTACGTTACTCTGGATTCAAATATGAATAAAATATTAATAAAGGGAGTTGGTACTTAAAAAAAATTTCTATTTCTATAATTTAAATATTTTCAAAAATATAATTTTTATTTGCGAAATGTCATTCTCAAGAATTTTATTTGTCTTATCGTTATTTGTTGTTTGTATTATGTGTTTTTTTTTAACAGATAATTGGAGGAATGGGAAATGACATAGGCTACTTTTTATCACGGAAAAATATTTCATTACCGTGGGAAAATTCTTTATACAGTAATTTCCCACTAATACCGTGCGAGCGAAGCCGCGGGTAAAAGCTGGTGTATTATATTTTTACAATGAAATAAGAAAAAACTACCTACTTTCATTGTCACACATTGTTGAAGAAAGATAAAACACCTACAGACATTCAAAATGATAAGCATATAATATGTCATGGATGCCATTTATAAACATCTATGATTATTAAAAAAATATGTGTTTCTAAAAATACCTATAAATTGTTTCCTCGTTTGTGATATTTAACAAATACGGATACTGAGAAATAAATGTTTTTAATAATAACCAGACGGACATCCGAGATCATATTTCTTGTGCTTCTGGTATTTTGTTCTTGTCGGCAGGTTCACGTTTACAATTAATTAAAATTTTCTAAAACGTTTTAAAATGTTGTAATAATAATCTTAAAAAATATATTTAAAAGTTAAAAGATATTTTGTAAGGAATCTCATAGAAATTAAGAGGCTATTTTGATTAATTTTTGTTTTAGTAGTGTTCGCAAACGCTGAAAAAGTCGATCAAATTCTAACGATTTGAATCGGAGTTACGGGATCAGAGACTGTCGCAAGTGTCGCATCACCGAAATTTGTATTTTTAATAACTATGGCTCTTTATCGTTTTTGTTACAAATAAACGGCAAAATTACCGGTTTAAAAACGTCCGCCAGATTGTTTATGCTATTTCCGGTGTAAATAACCACAGACAACAGTAGTCTCACGCTGTGTGAGGTTCAGTGTTGCTATGTACATGGTTATGCCATTTTTCCATGTTTTTTGGGTAATTTCTACCTCCATGGTTTTTTGAAAAAACAATGTCGAACTAGACATTAGTCTCCCCCACACGTAGAGTTCGGAGCGGGACGTGCCCCGCGCCACTTCAGGCCGCCGTGCAGATAAGATTCACAGTGAACTGCACTGTAAACCGTATGTATATCTTACTTTCGGTCTTTACTTTTCTGCGCGGCGGCCTGAAGTGGCGCGGGGCACATCCCGCTCTGAACTCTACGTGTGGGGGGTACTATTGTTTTTTTACGGACAACAAAAGTGTGTATATACTTTTGAGTGGGATACGTTTTTTTAGGATGGGTCGCATGTGGAAATACTGAAATTAGGAATGTAGTTCTTGAACTTCAGCATGGGTTCACAAGGTCTCTTTAACTAATTTAACTT
This sequence comes from Limnephilus lunatus, assembly GCA_917563855.2. Classification (NCBI taxonomy): domain Eukaryota; kingdom Metazoa; phylum Arthropoda; class Insecta; order Trichoptera; family Limnephilidae; genus Limnephilus; species Limnephilus lunatus. The sequence continues at coordinate 8,040,963 of OU830599.1, forward strand.
AATAAGTACTATTAATACATTTATAAAAAATAAATTAAAATACGTATCACGTAAGTAGCTTTAATTAATAGCATAAGGAATACTTCTATTGGTGGACTAACTATACCACCCATACGAACCACAACAGGACAGAATCACTATGTATATAAAGGAATAAAATTATTTAATCAATTACCCGCCGATATGCGAACAGAAAAAAATTACGACAAATATAAAAAAAAAAATTAAATCATATTTTGGTAGTCCCACCATATAATTTTAACTTTTATTAGATATGTTTTTGACTGTTTGTTATTCCAAAGGTTTTATGTACATCCTATATATATTTTGTCTAATTACCCTTATAATCTTAAAATATGTTATTAAGTCTAAATCTATTCATAAGTTAAGTTCTTAAGAGCGAATAACCAGCAAATTTAAATTCAGATTCCGACGTCAGCGCTACACACTCGCTAGCGGGCATTTTTAGAACTAGAGTTCGATCCGCTCCAAGCTTGGTTTCGAGATATACTAGCTCACGCGCTAGGACTGTATGGACGCCACAGTATGGGTCAGATGAAGATGTTAAATTCTCGCTTTCAAAATTTTGATGAGTAGTAGTTATTTGTAATTTGTATATCGAAGTGCATAAACATAAATAGTTACAAGTAAAATGCGTAAACCCAGTAGGTATTAAGTAGATACCTATATGAATAAACAATTTGTTATATTCTTTTTAATATTTTGTTTTTAATTGTATTTTACGGCCATTAGATATCTCAGTATCGCCCTGATGTAAGACCACCATTAAGAATTGAAACGTTGCTTGAAATGGCTTTAGCCGTGTTTAGTGAACAGATCTGAATAGCCAGGTACTTCCCCACCTTCCTCTTCCCTATATCCTTCCCCTCCCCACTACATTCAGCCTTACAACATACCCCAATTAGGGATGCCATAGTCCCACTGGCCCCAGACGGGAGCAGTTGGGACTCTTGTACGGTATTAATGAAAAAAAATAGTAATATTCAGTTGGATTGTAAAAAATTACTCATTTTAAAATATTTATTCGTGTGCATATTTGTTTATTTTATATTTATGTGAATACCGCACAAGAGACCCAAATGCTCCCGTCTGGAGCCGGTGAGACTATGACGTGACTATGGGGTATATTATGAGGCTGAAGGTGGTGGGGAGGGGAAGGAGATGGGGAAGAGGAAGGCGAGGAATTACCTGGCTATTCAGATCTGCTCACTAAACACGGTCATAGCCATTTCTAGCAAGTTTCAATTCTGAATGGTGGTCTTACACCACCCAGGGTGATACTGAAAGTACCTTCCACTCTGGAACGTGACGCAAATATATTTTTTTTAATTTAAATAATTGTAAAATAACCCAAATTATTCAAATAAAATTAATTTGCCTACGCCGGGATTCGATCCCACGACCTTCGGATTGTGAGTCAAGAGCCTTACCCCTTGACCACGCCAGCCGTCAATAGGTAGTATCAGTAATTTGGAAGGCGGGTATGGGTACCGCCGCCCCGGGAACCATGTATTGGATTATCAACACCTCTGCCATAGGTCACCCCAAGTGACTTAGCAGGGGAGCTCGGGTTCATGGGGCGAGGTTCGTCTACGTGGAAGTTCGGATCAGGAGAGACCGTTTTTTTACAATCGCTCGACACACTGCCTATCTCTACTTTGGGAATGCTGTGTGGAGGCTCGTTTTAGGGAAAGGAAGGAGAGGAACTTCGGAGAATGAAAAGGGTATTAAGGGTGGGTAGAAATCTGGGGGGTCAGCGTGTCCAGGAGTGCGGATGTATGGGGCCATCCCTCCCACTGCGGTGCAAGGCGATGTTCCGAGATGGTAAGGCTGGAGAAGTCAAAGGGACTCCCTCAACCACTTTTTCTAGATCCGACCTGCCATGCAGCTGGTGGGCAGACGCATCCACCGCCAAGACCTGAACAAACCTCACCCCCACGAACCAAACGTTGCGAACCACTTGGGATGACCTACGGCAGACGTGTTGGTTATCTAATAAATGGTTCTCGGGGCAGTGGTACCCATACCCGATTCTCGTGTTTGTTATTTTTGTAATACGAAAAATGGATATAAAAAGGCCTACCCTCCCACCCCCTCTCAACCCCCCCCCCCCCCTAAACCCCCCTCCCCTCACCCCCTCACCCCCCACCTCTAACACCTCTCCACCCCCCGGCTCCTTTACCTCCCCCCCCCCCCCCCCTCAGCCGCCCCTTTCATCTCATCTCAACTCTCCTCCAACCTCTCTCCCTTGGGAGCTGTTGGACTCTTATGCGGTATTACATAACAATATTTTTTTGGAGCATTTGGGACTCTCGTGTGGTATTCACATAACAATAATTTACAATATATATATATTTTTTTTAAATTTAGTCTGCTTTAGAGTCAAACACGACTGAAGTAAAACTTAACAAACTTATAACAATAATTTTTTTTAAAAAACGTGCTTCTCAAACGGACAGCTGTATGCGACCTGCGTACGTGTCGGACGAAAACACAAAAATTTATGTGAACCTATTCAAAAGCACTTCAACAAACAGAATTAAAGCGCACAAACCCTTTCTTTCTTTGAGTGGCCTGGCAACGCCCGCCGGGTGTCCGCTATATATAATGTTATATAGTGCAGGCGCTTGCATTATAATGCAGTTTTCCGGGACTTGGGATGGAACCATTACAGTTTAGTTGACCCCGAGGTTATAGTGGCCTTGCAACGCATGCCGGGTACCCGCTGTATTTAATGTTATATAGTGCAGGCGCTTGCAATATAATGTAGTTTCCCGGGATTTGGGATGGAACCGTTACAGTTTAGTTAACCCCGAGGTTACATTGGTCTTTTAACGCATGCCGGGTACCCGTTGTATATAATGTTATATAGTGCAGGCGCTTGCAATATAATGTAGTTTCTTGGGACTTGGGGTGGAACCATTACAGTTTAGTTAACCCCGAGGTTACATTGGTCTTGCAACGCATGCCGGGTACCCGTTGTATATAATGTTATATAGTGCAGGCGCTTGCAATATAATGTAGTTTCTTGGGACTTGGGGTGGAACCATTACAGTTTAGTTAACCCCGAGGTTACATTGGTCTTGCAACGCATGCCGGGTACCCGTTGTATATAATGTTATATAGTGCAGGCGCTTGCAATATAATGTAGTTTCTTGGGACTTGGGGTGGAACCATTACAGTTTAGTTAACCCCGAGGTTACATTGGTCTTGCAACGCATGCCGGGTACCCGTTGTATATAATGTTATATAGTGCAGGCGCTTGCAATATAATGTAGTTTCTTGGGACTTGGGGTGGAACCATTGCAGTTTAGTTAACCCCGAGGTTACATTGGTCTTGCAACGCATGCCGGGTACCCACTGTATATAATTTATTTATTTATTTACGGAAAAATAGTCCATTAACAATAATACGAATAACATGCGTTCGTTAAGGCCCGACCCGCCTAGCAATCGATCACCGTTCGCATCGATTACCGTTCGCAGGACATTTTTCGTAACAATCATCACTTTTCGTAACGCATTTACCAGCTTACCCCCCATGTGTCGAGCGTGCGCAAAGAAGTTTTACTTCAAAAAAATTATTTTGAAGCTGTTGGGACTCTTGTGCGGTATTCACATAAGAATAATTTACAATAAAAAAAAATTACAAAATTTTCATAAAAATATTCAATGAACATGAATTTTTGCGTTCGGTAAACCCTGTAGTTTTTACAAACACGAAACAATGAAATCGTATTATTTGTTTCGTTTTAAATTCGTCATTTCCAAATATTACGATACAGAGCGCCGCGGAGACAACCGCCGGCTGCCACGTTTGCGGGCAGAGTGAATTCTCAATTCTCGAGTCGTCGAGCTATAAGAAAAATGGTAAAACGCGAGCTGTAAATTAATTAATATTAATTACTTCTTATGATTATTTTTCGATCAAAATTTTTATGACTTGTCAATAATGTCTAAGCAAAATAAGTATTTAAAAAAATCTTGAAATATATTAGTTTGGAAGTACGCAAATAAATACACAAACTGGCCAATTTACGTCAAGAAACACATGTACGTATATATTTTTTAATGATTTTATTTAAACTAAAATTAAAATTCTAAAACATACTTTTACCAGATAATGTATGGATTTATTTAACTGCATGATTATATGATTTGAAATTGGTGTTGTATACTACATGTAGTTTTTTGAAAATATAACAAATCTGCCAACGAACTATGGTATAACCTTATTATACTTAAAATAAACATTTTTTCTCAAAATTTAATCCATAACTTTACTAGATAAAAGAACAATCTTTCAAAATCAATTTATAATTTTTTGTGGAAACGAGTCAATAAGTCTAAACACTGATTTAAAAATGACATATTTCTGGTTTCTCTGGTAATGTCCTCTTAAGTTTGTTATAAGGTTTTGAAAAAAAAAAAAAAAAAAGTTATTATCAAGTTGTCCTCTCCTAAACACAAGCACTAGCTTTATTAGGAGAGTATATAAAATATGTAATATTAGAATGAAATAAACTTATTGTAAAAAATTTACTCAATAAAAAAAAAAATAAAAAAATTAGGTACCTACACTAACTATTGTAAAATGTTGAAAAAATATTGCTGGAGTTGTGGGGGAATTTTATCTCCCCATCTCATCGACCTGAAAATAATTATTTTTAAAATTTTAAAAAGTTTTTTTTTCTAATAAGTACCTAGGTCCATCAAATTAACTTTATAAAAGAGAAAAAAGTTAGAGTAAAAACTCCCTCATCGTAAAGACATTTTTATTTGTACGGTTTTCTTTTCCAAAAACATTTTTTTCCTTTTATTCAAAGGGAAATTATAAAATGATTGTTTTCAACGAAGCGTTACAGATTTTATCCTCAATGCAAATAATGGTAGGGCCACACTGCAGCCAACTTCCGACTTCAAACGATTGGATGATTGTATGGAGGGGTAATTGGTGTATGGTTCGTGCGTTGGAAGTTCGAGTTGGAAGGTTGAAGTTCTAGTTGGCCTGGGATCGCCTTCGAGGCGATCAGCGATGACTGGTTCGTGCGGTTAGCCCAATATGGTCAGCGCAATATTATTACGGGAGAGTGGTATAAATGTTGTTAGAAATTATTATTTTTTTAGCTTTACGAATCGAAATCAATATTATGGAAACCGAATCATCGCCTGCACAATTGTATGCAACTTTACTGATAATGTTTTATTTTTATGTATCTTGCACTTTGTCATGTATTTACACATCACAATTAATCATTCACCTGTAAATTTTGTAATTACTAACATACGAGTACCTACTAGTTTATTTTCTATGTTATTTACAACTTAGAAACTTTCTCTTTTATTGTAATGTATTATCTTTCCTTAATTTATCTGTATACTCATATGACTTGTACACGATATTTTTTATAGTTTATCTTTTGTTTTTTAAAACCTGTCTCTGTATTATAAACTTGTAATGTAAAAGCCCATCAGCCGAGCTATTCCCTAAATTTTGTGAGATCGATAACGTCCGAGATCGCCTGTCAAATGAGTGTCAGATTGTAGAGTTGGCAACGCTGGCTGTCATAGCTGTCACATATTTTATGAATGCGTGATTATTTATTTAACGTTTTTAATTGCATACTGTGGTAATTTGCACGACAAAGTTATTAAATAAAAAAAGCAACGGGTGGAGATGTCGAATATTCGAATTTCATACTGACGTTTGGCTGTCATCTAGTTTACTGACATACGTTCAAGTAATACAAGTTTGAAGTTCAAAAGTCACTATTGCGACGATTGTACTTCGCCTGTGGTTAGATTTCTTCTAAATAAAGTGTTTTTCCGGCATTATCTGCCACTAACAATTATACATTCAGCAACTAAAGAGAATAAACAAACTTGATTCTCTCAAGCAAATACGAGTGAAATATAATTTGATTAATTTTGATAAACTAAGTAATTCATGCGAATTTGGGTTGAAACGAAATTTCGCAAATGTCAAATCCACGGTAAAAAACTTTAAACATACTTTAAGTGGATAAATAATCATGTATATTTAAAGTATTTCGTGTTTAAAACTATTTAAAAACGGCGAAGCTGGCTGATATCCATAGATAAAGCAAATAACAGCCATAGAAAATCACCCATATCTGAGTTTATGAAAGGCAGCGTTGCTAACTCTACCACCCAAATCTGACACTCATTTGACAGGAGATCTCGCACGTTATCTTAAGATCTCACAAGAATTAGGGAATAGCTCGGCAGGGCGTTGAAAATTAATAAATAAATAAATAAAATAAATGAGATACAGAGCTGAATCAGCTGTTCGACATCCACCATTTTGGAGTTCGGAATTGGAGGATTGGCCGCATCCACCATACGATCGGCATTACGAAAAACATGGTTTTTGGTAAACTTTTCAAATCACTGACCGCTTCTGTGCCAAGAGCGAGATATCTCGCATTCTTGGCCGTGCCCAGCAGGCCGGCCATAGAAAAATAGCGAGTATTCTCGCTCTTTTTGAGCCTCTGTATCATACATATGTCCCATTTTTTATTAATTTAAAATATGGAACACACAGAGAGATCTATTGGGATAATTTAAAAAAATTTTTATTTTAGTTTTTTTTTTTTTAAATAAGACTTAAAAATGATTTATTTTGATTAAAAGTTCACGGCCTGCTGTGCACAGCTACACTTCTACCTACTGGCATTTAAAAGGTTAATAAGTATATTTTTTACAAAAATACTATTGTTTCATCTTAAATAGAATGAAAGACAACTTTTTGAATTAGGGGCAATGGAAAATACTGCATTCAAATCTAACGATTTTTCTAAAAAATATTCGTACTGAAGCGTGTCCAGTGATTTCGAAAGTTTACTTAGTTTTGTTAATCCTTTTTTAATATGTTTTTTCCCTGAAACATGGTTTTTCACATTTGCGTTATGGTATCACTGGCGCAGTTGTTTGTGGTTTGTGGTGTGTGTTTGTAGCAGTTTGTAGTATGGTTTGTAGTAGTGTGAGTGATAACTGTCACTCGACTTTTGACATTTGGAGGAAAGCAGGTTTCAATTTTAGCTGAACTTAGTTTAGAGAATTAGTGAAGTTAAAAAATAAAATACGTTTATTTATTGCTATTAAAACTTCCATTGTCATTTCTGGTTTTGCAACGCCATTTTATTTGAAGAAAAGTGCAGTTTGAAACATATGGAGGTGAGAATAATATTGTTCCGAGGCAGTGATTTTTGAATAGTTGTTAGAGTAATTCTTCTCAGAGTTTATTAATACACCCAAGAACGTATAATTTCATTAATTTCTACCAAAATAATAATTTTTTACAGATTAATGCATTGGTCTGTGATTTTTTGTGACAATGTTTACATCAACTATGTGGGTAGGTTACTTTCAAAAACTCTTATTGAAACTATTCGAGGTCTGCCTACACAATTTTGAATTAATCTTTTTGAATTTTAAATTTCGTGATCTCTTCTAATTGAAGTAGATCATTATACCAATGTGCTCAAAGTTACAAAATTAGTTTTTTTTTAGCCATTATTACCTACCCACTGAATTCTAATATATTTAAGTTTGTTATTTATTAACATTATTAAATTTGATCTAACAGATTTTCTCAGGTTCTTTCTTTTCTGTTAAGCTTTCTTTATGTACCTACATTCTTAATTAGATTACTTACCTTTTGTTTTTAAATTCAAAATTACGTTTCTTATTTCAACCTATTATTGACATCTCTGGTTAGAATACGGAAACTATTTCTTAAAAACCGTTGTTTACTGCCATCTGTGTTTACGCAAAAAAGTAGTGATGCCTACTAACTGTTCAGTTTTTTAGTTCAAACAAAAAGAAGCTCCTTGCTTCTGATATCAGATCTGATTAAAAACGAACAGTTACATTATATTATTATATTGTTATACCGTATCCCAAAGTACAGCACTATTTGGGTTATCAGATTTTTACTGACCTTACGTTAATATTTGATTTGTAATTAGATTATTATCACTTTTTTGTCAATGATATCTTTTACAGTTTGATATTGGGTTTGATCAGATTTTTTGTATTAAGAGTGAATAACCAGCACATGACAACTTCGATTCCGACACTAGCGCTAACACATCAGGGCTCGCGAGCGGGCGTTTTCAGAACTAAATTTCGTTCCGCGGCAATCCGAGTTTTGAGGGTTTTGTTCACGCGAGCTAGGGCTACCCGCTACTATTACTACTTTATATTACTATTCTCGCTTCCAGAATTTTAATTAGTAGTAGTTATTTGTAATTTGTATATTGAAGTGCATAAACATAAATAGATACAAGTGAAATGCGTAAACACAGTAGGTATTAAGTAGATACCTACATGAATAAACAATTTGTTATATTCTTTTTAATATTTTGGTTTTTTGTTTTTTAATTTTATTTTACGGCCATTAGAGCGAAAGATATCTCAGTATCGCCCTGGTGTAAGACCACCATTAAGATTTGAAACGTTGCTTGAAATGTCTTTAGCCGTGTTTGGTGACCAGATCTGAATAGCCAGGTACTTCCCCACCTTCCTCTTCCCTATATTTTTACCCTCCCCACTACCTTCAGTCTTACAACATACCCCAATTGGGGATGCCATAGTCCCACTGGCTCCAGACAGGAGCAGTTGGGACTCTTGTGCGGTATATTTATGAAAAAAGTGTAATATTCAGTTGGATTGTAAAAAATGTCTCATTTTGAAATATTTATTCGTATGCACAATTTTTTATTTTATATTTATCTGAATACCGCACAAGAGACCCAAATGCTCCTACTGGAGCCAGTGAGACTATGACGTGACTATGGGGTATATTGCGAGGCTGAAGGTGGTGGGGGAAGAGGAAGGCGAGGAATTACCTGGCTATTCAGATCTGGTCAATAAACAACGTTTCAATTCTGAATGGTGGTCTTACACCAGGGCGATACTGAAAGTATCTTTTACTCTAAAACGTGACGCAAATATATTATTTTTAAATTAAATAATTGTGAAATAACCCAAATTAGTCAAATAAAATTTATTTGCCTATGCCGGGATTCGATCCCACGACCTTCAGATTGCTAGTCAAGAGCCTTACCCCTTGACCACGCCGGCCGTCAATAGGTGGTATCAGTAATTTGGAAGGTACATCCACCAACTACATGGAAGGCCGGATCGGGAGAGACCGTTTTTTTTACACTCGCTCGACACACTGCTTATCTCTTCTTTGGGAATGCTGTGTGGAGGGTCGTTTTAGGGAAAGGAAGAAGAGGAAATTCGGAGAAGGAAAGGGATATTAGGGGTGAGTAGAAATCTGGGGGTCAGCGTGTCCAGGAGTGCGGATGTATGAATCCATCCCTCCCACTGCGGTGCAAGGCGATGTTCCGAGAGAGTAAGGCTGGAGAAGTCAAAGGGACTCCCTTAACTTTTCCAGATCCGACCTGCCATGCAGCTGGTGGGCAGATGCATCCGCTGCCAAGACCTAAACAAACCTCACCCCCTTAAACCTAGGCACCCCTGCTAGTCACCAAATGTTACGAACCACTTGGGATGACCTATGGCAGACGTGTTGGTTATCTAATAATTGGTTCTCGGGGCGGTGGTACCCATACCCGATTCTCGTGTTTATTATTTTTCCATCAAAATTATTTATGATTTGTCAATAATGTCTTAGTAAAATAAGTATGTAATAAAATCTGAAATATATTAGTTTGTAAGTGTGCAAATAAATAAACAAACGGACCAATTTTCGTCAAGAAACACATGTACGTATATATTTTTAAATAATTTAATTTATCTATTTATTTACGCAAAAATAGTCTATTAACAATAAAACAATAACACGAATAACAAGCGTGCGTAAAGGCACGACCCACCTAGCAATCGATCACCGTTCGCATCGATTACCGTTCGAAGGAAATTTTTCGTAACAATCACCACTTTTCGTAACACATTTACCAGCTTACCCCCCAAGTGTCGAGCGTGCGTAAAGAAGTTTTACTTGAAAATAAATATTTTGGAGCAGTTGGGACTCTTGTGCGGTATTCACATAAGAATAATTTACAATAAAAAAAATTTCAAAATTATAAAAATTTTATCATAAAAATATTCAATGAACATGAAATTTTGCGTTGGGGCAACCCTATAAATTTTACAAACATGAAATCCTATTTATTTTGCTTCGTTATTCGTTTGAAAATGTTGCGATGTAGAGCGCCGCGAAGACAACCGCCAGTGGCCGCAGTTGCGGTCTGAATGAGCGCTCTCGATTCGTGTTGTCGTCGATAAGAAAAATTGTGAAACGCGAAGCTGTAAATTAATTAATATTAAATACACCCTAAAATTATTTTTCCATTAAAATTATTTATGATTTGTCAATAATGTCTTAGCAAAGTAAGTATGTAAAAAAATCTGAAATATATTAGTTAGTAAGTGCGCAAATAAATAAACAAACGGACCAATTTTCGTCAAGAAACACATGTACGTATATATTTTTTAATAATTTTATTTAAACTTAAATTAAAATTCTGACAAATAATTTTACCAGATAATGTATTGATTTATTTTACTGCATGATTATATGATTTGAAATTGGTGTTGTATAATACATGTACTTTTTTGAAAATATAACAAATCTGCCAACGACCTATGGTATAACCTTATTATACTTAAAATAAACATTTTTTCTCAAAATTTTATCCATACCTTTACTAGATAAAAGAACAATCTTTGAAAATCAATTTATAATTTTTTGTGGAAACGAGTCAATAAGTCTAAATACTGATTTAAAAATGACATATTTCTGGTTTCTCTGGTAATGTCCTCTTAAACTGTCCATGGTCCAAGTAATTTAAAATTGAATCCCACTTAAGAAGTTTTTTTTCCTCGGTCCCTTGGAAAACTTCTTAAGAGAGTTTCACTGTATGTCAATAAAAATATATTTATTTTTATATTATTGTTAGATATGTAATACAATGAAAGTATTTTACTTCTGTGTTAATAGGTACCCACAAATATCTTATCTTACTAATATTATAAACGCGAAAGTTTGTATGGATGTATGTGTGTTTGTTACTCTTTCACGCAAAAACTACTGAATGGATTTTAATGAAACTTTCCAATAATATAGCCCATACAATCAGAATAACATATAGCTATAATTTATAAAGTTAGCTAGGAAGGGGATGCGGAGGGGAACAGAAACGCACGGGAGAGGTGATTCAAGGATAAATAAATGTATGTCTTTGATTATGGCATTGCAACGCATGCCGGGAACCAGCTAGTATTTCATAATATTCTTAATCCTGTCTTTATCTTAGTGTAAGTTTATCAATTGAAATATTTATATTTTTGGTAATAAGATTTACGATATTACGAAGTATTTTGAAGAAATGTAGTTTCAGTTTGGGGAAAAATGAAGAGAAAGTTATTTTCTTGCCATTAAAAATAAATTTACAAAAAAGTATTTCTTTTATAGTTTTATTTTCTAGCCCGATATTCACCATGTTACTTTGACATGGCTTACGTAAAGTACTCTCTGCATATATAGTTCTTTTCATGTTTTAAAATAAATGGTACACAAATATATAATTTTGTTTTACAGTTTTACATATTTTACAGAAATCCACAACCTTGTTGTTTTACATAGTGCCGAGCCTAGAGAAGGTATTTTTTGCAGATGTATAGAATAATTTAAGTGAGGCACATCAAATTCATTTGATAACAGTTCATATGCAAGAATTTTTACTATCAAATAAAAACTGATTTGTTCCGATAACCTTTCTATTAGATAAAAGATTATAAATAAATTCACAAATCATAACATGATTGTGATGTGATTTATTTGAACCATGAAATTATGATTCAAACAATTTGCATTGGTTACATAAATATTTATGAAATAAATTAACCAAACAACATTAAAACACGTGTAGAACTGCAGATTTTTCAACTAAATTCTATTTTGTCAATAAGTATTGATGTGCTTAGCTCTTCCTTTATCATATGAGGCACTCATATAAACTGCTGCAAAGTGTGAACAATGGGGCATTCTATTGGAGGCAATTAACATTATCTTATCTTGTCTACCTGTGTGCGTGAAATAATAACACGAATATGTCTCCTATCTACGAAATAACGGGAACGTACATTGAGATGGTGCCTTATCTTTGTTTATATGATTCATGAGATATTATTTGCTTTTCATTTTTTCATAGCTCGTTCCGCAGTTCAATTAAGATTTTTCATCCGCTCAGTTTTTCAAATTTCACAAGTCTGCAATATATTTAGTTTAACATGATATAACTTATTACAATATGGGGTATACTCGTCCTACTTCAGTGATTGTTTGAGTGTTTTTTATCTCTTGTACAACATTGTTCGATTGTTTGTTTGGCCAGTGGTTGGTTCCGCGCTAGCGATGAGTGGAGTGTGGCACGTCCTGACGAGGCGGAAGATCCTGGATGAGTCATCGGACATATTGAAGCACAACCGGCTGTCTCGGCAGCTGGGCACCGGAGATCTGATAGCCCTGGGAGTGGGGAGCACCCTGGGTCTCGGAGTGTACGTGCTGGCAGGACATGTGGCCAAGGATTTCGCCGGGCCGTCTGTTATTCTGTCTTTCTTGATTGCGGCTCTGGCTTCGGTGTTTGCTGGTAATTATAAACATTATTTATTCGCAACAAATATTTAAAACATACATTATTATTTAAAACATACATACATTTAAAATATATGTAACAGGTTGTTGTATGGAAGGTAAGTTTCAATGTATAAATATTATATAAAAGAAATAAGCAAAATATGTAGAATCCAAATATATTAAACTTGATAAAATTGCACCACATTTACTGAAAACACCTGACTAGTTATTTTAGAAGGGCTTATTTAAAAATATCATTTATGTGTCTATATGTACGTATATCATTGTTTCCTGTGTTATAGAGTTGGGTATTGGAAAGTGAATGTTTTACATTGTTTAATTCATAACTAAATCATGGAATATGGTGCAAGAGTACCTATTTGATAGTCTTCAACCCTCCATGCGTTTGCTACTTTCTTAAAAATATTTGATTTCGGATAAAATAATGTTGAGACTATTGGTTCAAGATTTTGCTTTCGTTTTGTCCTCCATTCCGAAACATTCATTAATGTAGGTATCATTATGCCATAAGTCAGGTGACTACATAACTCAATTATGTCAATTCTAGTACAAAATGTGTGTAGGAATTTGAGACCTAAATAAAGTTTGCTTTTGAAAAAACATTGTATCATATACAGGGTGTTAATGGACGCAACTTGACTTGCTTTAGCAGTAAAAATGTTAATGAAATTTTGGTCTCCAATGACTTTTTGGTGTTTTTTTTCAAATTTTTATTTCTTCAAAACCTAACAAACAAAAAATTCTTCCACATATCATCACAGCCGAGTAACCACCAATCCCTCACCCCATCCCTAACTATCCAATGCCTACTGATTTTTTATTTTTTAAGTTGAAAAAAAACATAAAAAATGTTACTGGAGACTAAATTTTAATTTTAATTTTTTACTTCAAATAATGTTAGGAATCACAGATTTAAGTAAAGTACACACTTAACTCCCTGTACATGTATTTACCTTTAACGGTTAACCTCTAAGAGAGTGAGTTTTTGAGAGAAAAATGTGTTTAAAAGAGTGAAACGTTTTTAAAAAAATTAAATTATTTAAATATATAATAATAATTTGTTATACTTTGTTAAAAATACCTACATTATATTAAAATAACCGAATTAATCTGATATTAATAACAACAAAAATTTATATATTTTTAATAAAAATTAATATTATTACTAGGAGAATATCTACAATCACCGCCGCACCATGTGCGCCCATACTCTTTTAACCACTCCGATACATAAGCGGATATACAAGATAATATAACGATAGCAGTCAAGTACAATAAGCGTGTTTTCACGTCAACGCGTGTGTTTCCACAGAAATCGTTATAACTCCGTTATTGTTCTAGTGACATCCTTAAAACAAAAAGTAGAAGGTCGATAATAAATCAAGCTAACACATCCCTATTCAAGTTGTCCACAGAAATACATAAAAAGACCTATTCTGTCAGATACATTAGACTGAAAAATCACCTACCCGTCCCGTAAGACATTGTTATTTTTTAATTAAATATTCTTGTTTGAAATATTAAAAAAGTGAGGTGAATAAATTGTTTATTCTACATTTATACGATAGAATAAGTATTGTTTTTTTACATAATCTGTGATTTTAGTAGCGTTTTCACATAAAAACGTCACGTGAGTCAGTTTTACATTATTTTTATGTTTGCATTCTAAATTTTAATATTTACAAAAATTAATATTTATTTGTAATATAACAACTGGAAGTTTATTTCATAACCTTTCAAAAACAGTTTTTATTTTTCGGCTACGTTCAGAAATGTTTCATTTATAGAGCTTTAATTGTGAAGCGGAAATAACACAAAGTTTTTGATCTGACATTTCATTTAAGACAAAAAACTTGCATATTCGCATAATATCTGATTTACAGATGTACACGGTGCGACCATACTCTCCTAAAGGTTAAAATAATTTGATGGTTTTGTCTCTGTTTATAACACCATGCAAGGCCTTATAAAACATTTGCTTTTACAATCAATTCTTTGATTCATTACTTAGAAAAATAATTGTAAATTTTGTTTCATTTCTTATTAAACTACAAATTCTCCGATGTTCGATTTTGTTTGACTTGTTAATCTTTATGGAATGCAATAGTAATACAATGACATGATTCAGAATTCATAGTATTGATCTGTAGTCTGTAGGCATCATAAGTAATTAATCACTAATCTGTTATAGTTGTTATCTATGATTAGAAGAATGCATCGGCACATGATTAAAGTTTTGAACAATATTTTTTTTGTTCAGTCTTTTTATCATCTAGTATCACATTATGATTTGACAACAGTTTTAATTGTAGGTATATTAATTAACACATGACTCACAATGTTTGATTTAATTGTAAATCTATCAATATCTGCATGTAATTTTTTTTAACATAATTATTTTTTTCAAATGATTTTTATTCAAACAGGGATTCTTACTCACAATGGTTTATTAACACCATAAAATTTCGAATATTTCTTTGGTTTTCTGAAGAACGAAGAAAAACATCTAATGCTGTACTTGTGAGCCGAAGTGCGAGACGTATATGGGAAACATGGGAAAAGAATGAACCACCCACAAATTGCACGAACCGCTGCTTCCGTTTGGTTCGTTTCTTTTTCATGATTTGTGGTGCGGTCGGCACCCAAGGATATACGCAGCATTGCATGTTTTTTTTTGTTCTTCAGAATGAATTCAAATCCAAGTGTTTTAAAATTAGTAAAACCCTTTTCTTTTATACATACCTAGTGATAAAATTAGTAGTGACTGATGAAAAGTTTCGGTTTCGGCCAGTTTTGGCTACGGTTTAGTTTTTGGCTAAAATTTCGCCAGAACCTCATGCTCGGCTTCACTTGAGCGCCTGTGTATACCTCTAGATGTAGAATAACTAAAATATTATTTGAAAAGAAAATATAAGTAAAGAAGATAAATAACTTTTTTTCGAAATTCCAACTTTTAGGGGTTTTTATCTAGTTTCAGTCAGTCACAAAACATTCGTAATGTAATTTGTTTCTTAAAACATACGCAGTACATTATGATACAAATTATAGGTATATCAAATTAAATTATTACATGATTATAGTACCTTTTACTCGTACTTAAGTCCATGGAATATCAGTAGGTAATTTAGCCTGTGATTAGAGCGGTTCTTAAAACTTAACTAATGAAAGTATGAGTAATAGTAATAAAAAGGAAGAAAGTGTATGGAGAGATAAAGAAATTGATATCAAGAATTATGTGATTATAATTAAATTAAGAATTATAATATTGTGATTTTATTACTTTCGGTTCGTATTGGACATTTCAGTACAATTCTATAACATCTAGTAACTCTAATCAGCTACGCACAAGACATGTTTATATTATTATGTGGTAATTGGGGTCAATCCCAATAGCTAAGCACCCCGCAAACAATAATTTGAATGAACTCAGATAAAACAATTATTAATGCAATTTGCATCAATATACGTCGGGTAATGAGAATTTATTTATAACTTTTTTATTTTTCAATATTTTTACACCAAAATTTGGTCGCCTTTAAAGTGTTGGTAAATTTTGGATAGGGCCTGACACGCTTATTACGAATAATTTTTAGAAAAAAAACTTTATATTCGCCTTAATTACTATAAAAGGAAACTTTTTGCATTTCGGGCGGTGGAAAATTATGCATTTTAATTTTCAATTGCGTAAAACCAAAATTCACTAGGCGAACCGGCCGGTCAGCGGCCATTGGGTACATCACTGTTATGTTGGTATCCCTGATACATTGCAAAGAACTAAATACTACTGTGCACAACTTCGTGGGGTATATGAAAACACGGTTAAACTACGAAAGCTGCATGTCATCATAATTTTAAAAAACATCCCAGGTTTTGAATGGTTTGTTTGGCAAAGCAGGGTTTGTGTAATTATGATTTAATCGTGTTTTTCATAATAACGTGCGTCTTCTTGTATCCCACGAAGATGGCTACGGTCGTATTTAGCTCTTGTTAATGCATCAGGGATACCAACATAACAGTGACGTACCTAATGGCCGCTGACAGTCGCCGATCGGTTCGCGAAGTGAATTTAAATTTACGCAATTGAAAATTAAAATGCATAATTTTCCGCCGCCCGAAATGCAAAAAGTTTCTTTTTATAGTAATTAACGCGAATATAAAGTTTTTTTCTAAAAATTATTCATAATAAGCGTGTCAGGCCCTATCCAAAAATTACCAAAGTGTTCACCTTTAGAGTGTATGCACTTGTCCAATTTTTTTTTCCACTATTCAAAACAATTTTGAAACCCACTTATTGGAATTTCCTTTATGGCCTCCAGCTATTTTTGTTTCACTTCTTCAATAGAATGAAAACATTTCTCTTTCAAGTTCCTTTTCATCCTAGGGAGCAGAAAGACGTCACAGGGAGACAGGTTGGTGAATAGGGCGGGTGAACAATCGGGTTCATACCATGCTTGCTTAAATTCTGCTTCACAGATAACACGGTGTGAGCAGGTGCGTTGTCCTAGTTGAAGAACCCTGTGCGCCAAGGATTCGACCTTTTTTGAAGATTTTTCATGATGCTCTCTCGCAACCTCTTTAGTACCTCCTTGTAGAACGGTTAACTATTTGGCCTGAAGGAACAAACTCTGTGTGCACAACATCTCTGAAAAAAACCAATGAGCATTGTCTTGATGTTCGATTTCATCTGACTTTTTTTCCGAAGAGGAGAGAGAGCACTCTTCCATCGGCTCGACTATTGCTTGGTTTCGGGATCGTACCCATAACACCATGACTCATCACTCATCACCAATAATATACCTTGGCTAAAATATCTGGGACCTCTTCCAGCTGATTTTTCTATTCGTGGAGGGCTTGAAGGTGAAGTCTTTCTTTGATCCTCAAGAGGAGATTTTTGCATTTTTGCCGAAAGAAGAAATCTTGATTTACTTAAAATTAAATTTTGGATGAATGCGTGGACCCACAGCGATGCGGCTTCGCATACTGACCGAGAAAGAGTTTTCGTACAACAGCTGACCACACAAAACCCGTTCCCCCTCCACTTCTCCACCATACCGCCCGATTCTCATTACTTTTGGGTCCCCCTACTTAATATTGAATTATTTATTTGACAATGTTTATCAAGGAATTTCATAGTATTATCATTTTATAGTATAATTCAAATCATTGCAGGAAGTTATTGTACAAACATATACCAATGTAGATTCTCTGTCAAAATACGAACATCAGAGAGTGACCATATTAATGACCTCGAACTCATCGGAAGTTCAGAATTTAATAGCCTCAACTGAGTTAATAATGATAAATATTTGGCTAATTTATATAGCGTCATTTTTGTGAAAAATCACCTCAAGGGCGCTGTTGTGAAGTTCTATGCAATAATGAGGATAATGAAATTTATTAGATCATGTTAACTGGAAAATATTTTAAAGTAAATTCTTATAAGGACTAAATGCCTTTTAAAGAACACTAGAGAATATAATGGAAATATAATTAATATTGTAATTTAAAAAGAGATGAGGTAAAAAATGACAACATTATGTGAGTCAGCAGCCTCTATATAATATACATGATGTAAAAAAATAGATTTCGTTGCATTGTTCATCAAAAAACATGACTTTAATTACTAATTTTATGTATAATAATATTATATTAATTAATTTATATATTTGAATATGTATTCTGAATATAATATTATTTTATTTTGCTTTCAGGTTTGTGTTACGCTGAATTTGGTGCTCGTGTCCCCCGTGCCGGATCCGCCTATGTCTACAGTTACGTGTGTGTGGGGGAGTTCATCGCATTTGTCATCGGATGGAATCTCATTCTGGAATATGTCATTGGTAAATTACTGAGGAACTTGTTGTATTTTTTATTGGATGACAGTCATCACTAGACATCGGATTATATGCATTTGCATATTTGCATATGCAAATGCATATAACTCTCTAAATACGGCGTTAATGCATATTATAGCCTTTTTTTCCCAATCGTGCATATTTAGCGTTTGAAGACGCATCCATTATACAGAATATCGCCCTCATCTCAACACATTTCCACAAGTTACCAGATACCATAGAGAAATTGGAAACAAAAAACCTTCCTCTATTTAAATCAATAGAAATACTGGAAACAATGATTGAACTCGCCAACGCTCTTCCTAATTCAATATCAGAAAAGAATCGTGAAAAGTTAGACGCTATTTTGTTTAAAAATCCGAGTCTTGAAGACATGAAGAACATTAATGCCTACATCAACGGCACAGGTCATACATACCCTGCATAAACAGGTATCTCCAGAAATGGCGCCATTTTTTTTAAATTTTGTCGGATGACGTCAGTTGACGTAGAGAAGTCGTTTTCAGCGTTTTGGGTGACAAACATCAAAAATTTTTGCTCGAAAATTTGGAAAAATACTTAATTGTATATTGTCAAAAAAACTGTATGCATAATTTTAAGAATATTTCGCTGTTTGGTATCGTCTTTAATTAAAATATATAAAAATTAAAATGTTTTTTGATTTTGCATTGTGCATATTTTAGGCATATCAAGAGTTTTTAGTGCATATTTCGGCCTTTTTTAGTGCATATTTGCATGCATATTTTGGCACTTTGTTAGTGCATATAATCCGATGTCTAGTCATCACAGTATAAACTATACGCAGCTCACATTCGAAAATTCTTTATTTTCTGTTTGAAGTAAAATGACTTGTTTGATGAGTGTATTGCGGTGATGCACTGATAGCACAGATAGCTTTGTGTTACTATTTTATGGTCCATAATCTTATTGCATTTTTTATGCCATTTTAATTTTTCTCTGCTCATATGTTGCATCATTTATGAATCAAAATTTACAATAAGTGTAAGGCCAACTTAACAAATAATGAAAAAAAAAAAAATTATTTTATTGAAATTTTTCGTCATGCTTTGAAAATGTTTAGAATTGTCACCGTGAGATAAAAAAATATGTACATATACATATACGAGATGAATAGAATTATAAAACAAGGCAACAACTTTATATGTATCCAGGTTTTATTTATTTAGGCATGATGAGTTTTAAGTTATTAAAATTTGCTATTGGTTATCATAGTTAATAATTTCTCTTAGGCTGCCTTTCACACTTAAGTTTTTACCGTCGCTTGTTTTTTAAGTCGCTTACGTAAGTGACTTATAGCAAAATTACCAATGTAAGTCACTTATTGAAATTTATAGCAAGTTACAGAAGTCATAAGAGGCCTATGCTTTTGACAGGTCCACGCGAACTTACAGCCTTCTCACAGCTTATAAAATCAGTGTGATAAGTTGAGACGCTACCGTAAGAAATGGTACCTAAACGTGCCGATGCAAGATGTCAAAAATTAAAAGAAAGGTTTTTGTGGAATTTTTTATCTTATAAAAACATTTTTTTTTATTGTTTGAACTAAAATCTGATTAGGATAAGTGGATTATTATCTCCCAAAACCAATGTATAAAATAACATTAGATAGATAAAGTTAAATTATGTTTTTTGCCATACGCTGTTCTATTTTTCCTAGGTACAATAAAATATATTTAACTATATTACCCAGGCACAGGCTGCGCCTTAGTGGGTCCCATTACTCTTATGATTTTCAAAATATGTATATTTAAAATGTAAAATTGGGAAAAATGAAGGATTTAAAAAAAAATAATAAAAAAAAACACAAGTAAGCACTACGAGAACCAAATTCGATTAAAAAAACTAAAGCGATATCATTTATTTTTCTGGTGGAAAAAAGCTTTCTGAAAATGAGCATCTTTCTTTTTAATTATTGGTCCAATCCATTCTAATCTCAATTTTTCTGTTTCTAATATGATGTACTGGAATTCGAAGTCGGTTGCTGTCATTTGGATAAATTTAAAGCACTCCATTCAATTCTGCCGCTAACGGAACAAGAGACCGTGGAGAATTGTTTCTCTCTTTGGGCCCTCTTATTGTCTTTATTGACAAAATAACGTAAATTTGACAGCAGCAAATCGTTGTTAACAGGAAGCCAACTTACTGCAAATAAACCTACTTAGTCTGGCTGCCTTTACACACATAAGTTTTTCCCATAAGCGACTTATGGCCAAATTACCAAATTATCCATTATTATAACTTATTGGCCAAATTACCAATATAAATGACACCAAAAGTCACTTACCGTAATTTATAGCAAGTTACAGAAGTTGTTCTTACATACATTTTTTGACATGTCTAATAGCGTCCGCGCGAACTTCCACCTTATCACATCAGGGGGCCTAGTCCCTATCTTTTACATTTTACTAACAGCCTGTTAGCTTAACTTGGTGGTTTGAGCAAAGTTGTCGCAACTGGCTAAAAATGGTAGTCAGTAACTTTTCTGTTTCTTTTTTGTCGGTCGCGACGATAAATTAACTAAACCTTAACAGAAAAGTTACTGACTACCATTTTTAGCCAGTTGCGACAACTTTGCTCAAAACCACCAAGTTAAGCTATCAGGCTGTTAGTAAAACGTAAAAGATAGGGACTAGGCCCCCAGGTTGATAAGTTTAGACGCTTACCGTAAGAAATAGTACCAAAATGCGCCGATGCGAGATGTCAGAAATTAAAAGACAGTTTGTTGTTTTCGTAGGATTTTTCAATTTTTCAATTTAAAAGTTATATTAGATTTAGTACAACACTGAAGATTCAAAATTTTTGGTACAAAATTGATTGGGATGTGAAGGACAATTTTTTAGCTTAACAATTCGAAGGCCAATGAGTTAAATAGCAATAGCAAAATTAAACAGAGAGAGTAGTAACTAAATAAAATGTGAAGAAAGAATGGGTTAGGTTAGTTTAGATTAAGTTGAGTTAGGTTAGGTTTGTTTTTTGTTTTGTTCAACTTTTCTTCAGAGTTCTATTTTGTCATGGAACCCAATAGTTTAGAAGGAATTTATTCTAGTTTCTGAATTTTTATTAACCTTTTGATGTTGGTTGCTATAAATGTATTGTATTATAATTTCAGGTTCAGCCAGTGTCTCCCGGGGCATCAGCCTGTACCTGGACACTCTGCTGAATGACACCCTGAAGACCACCTTCCGCGATATAGCCCCCATGAATGTGTCATTCATGTCAGAATATTTTGATCTCCTGGCATTCTCATTGGCCTTTTTATTTGGTGGTGAGTTAATATTTTTTTATGGTGACTTTTTAAAACCGAGCCTTGATCGAAATGAATGAATGAATGTTTTTTTACTATCAGAGCAGTGAGCATTGGCATAGGCATGGTGGGGCAGAGTGGGGTGACTTCCCCTCTCTGGCTGGCCGATAAATGAATCCTCTGGAATTGTCGACCGAGTAGCTTTATCAAATTTACAGCACTTCATAGTATGGTTTTTCCTTCTTCCGTTCATATTCTTTGTATTCATAGTGCCTAAAGCATGAATATGTTGTAGGAGCCTAATTTTTTCAGTTCCTAATCTATTTTTTTTTTATTTTTTGCACCATCCTAAATCAAAGCCACTTTTCCAATTTTGCCCATGGCAGTGAGTGCAATATTCTGTCCGCAATATAAAAAAACATTTCTATAAAAAATTAATTCCATTAAATTTTAAGATTTGTCTACATTCTCTATTAGCCTATTATCTATTTTGATTACAATCGAGGAAAAGAAATACTCTGGTTAAACAGCTACAGGGAAACCCACATAAGAAGTTTTGCTCGAAAACGAAACGCATTTCCGGGGATTTCCGAAAATAATGGATATGTTTACTCGCTTAGAACCGAGTATGAGAATTACCGTGCGCTATTCACTTGTCTAACTTTCTGCCACCAAAATATAGTTAATATTTGTTTTACCATTGATCCACTTTGGCTAAAGTTGAATGGTTTAAAATCTCTAGAGTTATAACTGCTGCTCACGAATCAATAAAGAAACCAGAACACATTGAATGCATGTACCAATGTTTACGTAAGTATGGCAGAGGGGGGTAAGAGCTTTGCTTACTTTTGCTGATGGGGGGGAGCGGGGGGTTAATAATTGCAAAAAATCTGCTTACGTAATATTTGAACGGCCCCCTAACGAGAGTTCCACTCTGTAATCAATCTATTTTTTATATCACAGACAACTTCAGATAGTCTATAAATGTAGATTCTTATCAAATTAAATTAATGTTTATTTGAAAAGTGATGTGTGACTGACAAAATCATGCGTAAATAAAATGAATTTTTAAACATTAAAACATCTCCCGAGTACACATATCAAAAGTGCACGCTTACAGAAAAAATGCAGGAAATGTTGCGCGATGTCGTGCTGCATGTACTCGCACACGGGTCTGTAGATGTCAGTATAAATGTAGCCAGTGAATTGTCGGTTTGCAGATTTATATTTTACCATCCCACATTTACCACTGAATGTCATCATCGAAGCATGTTGTAAAGTGAGGATGAGGCTGTGGAATTAATTATACATTTATTCAATTGTCTTTTGTAATATTATTAATTTTGCTATTTAATGAATTTGTAAGAATATTATAGTGTTTTTTAACTAAAAAAAAATTCTAATTATAGAAGCGTTAATTAAAAGTTTCATAGCGATGTCAGCGGTGACACAATAATATTGAGAATTCACTGAAACCACATATGCACCTCTTGGCTGCATACTGGAAGTACACCACACCGCTCCCTAGCCGCACCTAGCAGTGTATGGGCTCCAATATAAACATATGGACCGGAGCGTTCTTCGTATCAGACATTCTTACTGCCCCCGGTTTATGTTGATTCCTTACCGCCCCATAACAGATGGATTGCAATCTTTAGAGCACAGGCGTCAGGTGGGAATGCTTTCCTTGTTCTACCGGTATTACAATGGAAGATGTTCCGAGGAACTAGCATCATTGATCCCCTCGGCACCGGTGCATAGTCGGGAAACACACCAAACACGCGCCCAACATGTGTACACGGTTGACATTAGTCACATGAGAACGGGTCGTTTTTACGACTCTTTCTTGAGTTCAACAGCTCGGCTGTGGAACGATTTACCGGCCTTTGTGTTTCCTCCCTCCTACAACATGGGTCTCTTCAAGACCCATGTTCACACCTTCCTTTCCTCAAAAAGACCCTCCACACGGCATCCTCAAAGATGACATAGGCCCTGTGGGAAATTATTTTCCTCAGGGCCTCCTGTGTGGAGTTAATTTAAAAAAAAACCAGGGAGCAGGCTTAGTTAAAAAGTTGGCACATGTCAGATTTGAGTCTTCTATCATGGTGTACACCTGTTTTATTATTATAAGCAAAAGATTCCCATTTTAAATTATAGGAATATATTAGTACAGGCATCTTACAGTCACAACATTATTGTTTTCGGATTCATTTTGTAAAATTGGACAACGTCAAATGATGGGTTTATTTTGTTTGATATTTTTAGTGATTCTTGCATTTGGAATGAAGGAGTCCGCCACCCTCAATAACGTGTTCACCATCGTCAATATCTGCATCGTCATATTTGTGATTATTGCGGGATCCATCAAAGGTGAGTTACTCTTTTAATTACTAATTTAATCACTTTCTGCAGATAAACTTCAACTATAATGCATTCCCTATAACAGTTTAAATCAAAATTATCGAATACATACATATAAATGCCTCAATATCAACTTTGTCTTTTATACGAGGGTCGATCAATAAGTACTCGTGTTTGAAGACAGGTGGCGTGACACATTTTGCCGTTGTGCAGTTAGTTTTTATTTGGCAGCCATTTGTGTCGCTCGTTTTTCATGTTTTTCGATAAAATGGAAAAAGAGCAACATCGATCCGTAATTCGCTTTTTATTTATGGATAAAAATTTTTTTGGATAAAAAATAGAAGCAAAGTTGGATGCTGTCTCTGAGGACCCTTCACTATCTGTGACAACTGTGAGATATTAGAAAGAATTTAAACGTGGTCGTACATCTGTTTTGATGAGGAGCGACCAGGCCACCTGGCAGACTTGGTTGCAGAGGAAATCATCGAAAAGGTCCATGACCTAAGTGCCCTTGAGGTGATTTTTCACAAGAACGGCGCTCTACCAATTTCCAATTATTATTATTATTATGACATGATTTTTGCTGATCCCCGAGCCAAAGTGTGTGAAGTAGCAGAGGCGTGTGGACGTGATGTGAAATGGTATTTTTGGAGGGGTTAAAGAAATGGCAAAAATGTTGGGAAAGGTGTATCCACCTAAAAGAAGATAACTTTGAAAAAAAGATTTTTTTTGGTTTACTTACATTTTCATTCCTAACACGGGTACTTATTGATCCACCCCCATGCATGATGGATATCGGAATTATTTCTATTTTTTTCGTTATTGATGTTTTACTTAACTAACTAACCATCACGCTGTTTCTATGCAGAGGTAGGCAGAGTAGATAGACAACCACACATCTTTGGTACCCGTTCATTTTAGATATTCTTGTTATTCTGACTCTTGACATGGCCCGACTCAAATATTTGATTCACTTGGGCGTGTCATATCTTCCTTCGGCATCCCTGATTTTTTACACCATCCACTGTTCACTATCATATATAAGTACATATTGAAAAATGTTAATAGTTCTTTTTTTTTATTTCCAGCTGATTTTGCCAATTGGGAAATTGTACCCGATACTGTGGATCCAATCTATAACGTGGGGGTGGGAGGGTTCTTCCCGTTTGGCTTTGCGGGTACCCTGAAGGGGGCGGCTACCTGCTTCTTCGGTTTCGTGGGCTTCGACTGCATTGCCACCACCGGCGAGGAGGTCCACAACCCCAAGAGGGCCATCCCCATCTCCATAGTCACCTCTCTGGCCATCATTTTCTTGGCCTACTTTGGAATCTCCATGGTGCTGACGCTCATGTGGCCGTACTATTTGCAGGTACATTATAAAAAGAGAGATCTGTACATCTATTTGGCTAAAAGAAGGCAATTTTTATTTTAAGAAAGAAATACAACATTCCCATATTACAAATAACCTGACAATATCAAATAAAAAAAAACTCCTACTATATACCTTCGTAGCGGAAATGTTGCTTGTGTCATGGTGGAGGAATTGAACTCACTAAGCGTGCGTGGTAATCCAAGGCATTTGTCAATTCAGCCACTAACTAAAGAATAAAGAGAATTGAACTGCTGTGAATTTTCTACCGATTTCTTACATATTTTTTTATTTTTTTTTTTTATTATTGATATTAAAAAATGGAACATATTATAATATTACTTATCTTCCATTAAAAGCATTTGCTTGTGGATGGAAGAAGAGTTTACATTTCACATATATACAGTTAATACAGTCATGTGTGTCACATATTTATTTAGGTACAGTTAATATACAGAAATCACATAATCAAAACCCTTTAACTTAAAAACAAAAATATCCCCCTTAAACATTTGAAAATTTTAAGCTCTTTAAAATATGTATATGTTATTTTTGAAGATAATATCTATAAATTCCCCACGCCGAAACGCAAATTATATGAAATTCCCTCGATAGAAAAAAATCGCAAAGTATGCTCTGAAAATTATTATTTTCACGTCTGATTCAGTAATTTTACATGAAAAAAATCACAGTGTTTCCTTACATGCTGTTTTAGACAACCTGTAAGAGATTTTTTTTCTATTTTAAACGAGTCGTGTTTTATTAAACATTTTCACAATTTTCGTTTCAATTTTACCATTTTAAATATTAGCGCACTCTCTCCAACATTCGTAATTACGTATCTCTCCATCTTCTTCTTTTTGAGCGGGGATACGGCGCCTTAAGAAGTTTTCTAAGAGACCGAAAATATAAACTTTTTAAGCAGGAAAACCTTATGTAGGAAAAATTGGGCTAATTTTGGGCCGAGGGACTGAAAAAAACAAACTTCTTAAGCCACGAAACTTCAAAAGAGGGTTTCACTATATCAAATCTTTTTGTTACAACTATGCAGGCATTCCATTGGAGTAAGTGGGATCGAAAAGCTTCCAATAAAGAATGGGCATTATTATCTTCATGCCTTTTTTCTGCTCAGATGCTTTGATGAATTTTTATGATAAGAGTTACATTATACCCTCTTTAAAATATTGCTTACAAGAGACCTTTTTAGACCTATTTTACAGCATCCCCAGGTAAGTGAATATCTAAACAGGTAGCTGGATGATGTGAAACTGTTCAGCGTGAGAATTTGGACTCTAAGGCCGAATATGGTGTTCTCTACCTGTATTATCATTACTTACTAGTGCAGACCCATGAAAATCCCAGGAAAATTTAAAAAATATATTTGACTTCTGCGTTATATGAATACTCGTGATTTTCAACAACTAGTGTCACTGAGTAATAGATGTTAACAATGTAATTAAATGTAAATACCCAATCGTATTTCCGTGCTCCTGGTATTTTGTTCCTGTCGGCACTTTTGTATATTACACATAATTGTGACATTAGCAACATTGCAGAAATTAACACAAATTACCCTACGATATTTCTGTGCTCCTGATATTTTGTTCCTGTTTATTCTTATTTTAATCACAGATAGTCTAAATAAGGCCACTTGCATCAAATTTAAAATAAAAAAAAAACGGTTTTTAACCGGAGTATTCTAAGACATTCCGTTTATTTTTATTTTTTTAATCGTATTTTTGAAACTCTGGCAATTTTTTGAAAATTTAAATCTGAAAAATCAGACCATTTTTTATAAACCGGAAAGACGGGACATCATTTTATGGGTGCAAAACAACGATAATTACATAGCTGAAAATCAATTAAAAAAAAAAATGTTTTCTACACGAATGGCAATAAAATGTACTGGGTTCTCTTCGTAACATCTGTCAAAACACCGCCATCTTTATAAAACGTCAAACCAAAGGATAAGTTCGCAGAGAACAAACAATAAATCTAGTGAATGTTAAACGTCAAATTTAAAAATTTGCCTGAAATCAAAGTGTTGCCATATAAAAAAAAAAAATCAGTGTGGAATTTTATAAAATTAATAGAACATAATCGGAGACGGGACATTTTCATGTAGTGACGCCACGAGCTCAAATAATGGATTTATTTATTTAAAAATAAAAAAAACTAGACATTTCTAAAAAAATTTACTAACGTTTTCGTAATCTAAAGTTCTATTTCGTTGAACCGGAGTTACAATCAGATGGAGTCACAACCGAAAATAGTATGTATTATTAATAAATTTTGATCTATTCCTGTTTTTCAGGATGCAGATGCCCCCATCCCCTTTGTGTTTAGCCAGGTCGGCTGGGAGTGGGCCAAGTGGATTGTGGCCATCGGGGGCATGTTTGGACTCCTTTCAAGGTAGATGCATGCTTTGTCTTTTATTTAAGTATCTAATGTTCCGCCCTGATATGTATCACATTATAGCACTGCTTCATGACAGAAAATATATAAATAACATAAAAAAATAAAAGATAATAGATGAATAGCTTTTAACCTGATGTACGCGGCTGTCACATGTGTGATTCATCAGCGAATAATCCACGTGCGCAGATATCTCATAATATGTGATCCATGAGTTTCACTACAACATAATACAATGTGTCAAAATGTTCTGGAATCCTATCCCAATAGATTGCGTTGAAACTTCTAGCGCTATCAATTTGCATTATGTACTTTGATGTTTTCCTTTGAATTAGGTTCTTATTGAGAACTATGCTACAGTGTTTTCATAAATAAATATTATTATTTTAGATAATAACTGGTAGGCTGCTGAAATTATTGTTTCTTTTTATTCTGATCATGTTTTCAGTCTATTTGGTTCAATGTTCCCCTTGCCGCGAATACTATACGCCATGGCTTCTGATGGACTGGTCTTCAAATTCTTTGGGAGTATCAGCCCTCGATTCAAGAGCCCAGTTATTGGGACCATAATGGCTTCCTTATTAACAGGTAAAACATCCATGTTTCATGTTGGCGTTAATTATATTATAATATTGCATGTATGTTTTATGTTGCGGTTTTTATATGGCCAATCAGTACTGATTCTAGGTTCAGAAAGCTGAAACAGACCTAGAATTAGCATTTAACAGAAACCTTTCAAATGTCAAACAAAAGCAAATTGGCGCTTATTGATCATTTGGAGACAACATTACATTAGAATTTGTGTGAAACATCCTAGCCTTAGTAATCAGTTTAACCCACGGGCATGCGCATGCATGACAAGTTTGGCCACCCTTTTTGAAAATAGGCGGTCACTTTTTGAAATCGCGATTTCCCACCCTAGGGTGCTTAGTATCCTCCAGTTACTAAACATGATGCGAGGTGGCGCAAAAATGGGGTGATCATCTAGTTCAGTACCAAAGTTAATAACTTCGAGGAAAGTGGTCATGTAGGTATAGGGTATCTATAAAATGGAAAACCATCCTATTTTTTATGAATTTATTCCAGTGCTGTTACAGTTACAGTATACCTTTTTTTTAAAATTTACTTGTGCTCAAAAACGCATAAATAAGTTTTCCAATTGAGTAAACCAAAAAGAAAATTGGTATTTTCACAAATTCTTCAAATGATTCTACCTTCAAAAAAGGTTGTGAAAAAAATTTTAAAATCAATTTTTCATTCTTCTAAAGACATTCGTACACGGACGTACTTACAAGCGACTCGAGTTTTGTGCGTGTAGCATATGCTCCGCTCGTGAGTATCCGCCATACTATTTTGTTGGTGTTCATATAAAATGCGATGCGTCAACTACAGGTTAGACGTCAGTTGCATGCCACGCTTGTTCTATCAGCATCTACTACTTGTTTGCCAGAAATGATGCCAGAAAAGATGCCAGAAAATGAATTGAATGTTAAATTTGTTTTGGAGGTGGGAAAATATCCATGTTTATGTAAGTATAATTTACCAGAATAAGTTAGAAAGGATTTAGCGCAGATGGCATGGATTGAGTTTGGAAAGATAAGTCAATTTGACATCATTCTCACGTAATTCCTTGGCGGCGACGAATGCCCAACAATTAACGTTAGTTTCGTTATTTGGGTGAACCCAAAATCTTCTTTTAGATCGTTTTTTATGCTTGTAAAGATAAAGAATAACAATATCATTGTGTTCGTCACTTGACATCATATTAATTCCACGCCTGCACTTGAAAAAATGGATCAAGTTCAGTATAATTCGAAACCAGTTTTAAAGAGCAGCATATCGGTAGGCGACTTGTGGTTGCATCACAGTCCCATTGCTTGTAATCTATGAACGAAGGGCCTAAAATGTTCCTTTATTGTTTCCTCCGTGATTAATAGAACAAAAGTACAAATTTTGGATTTTACATAAAACAAAACAAATTTTTGAAAAATGCGGTCAAATTGCCACCAGGTACCCAAAAATACGATTTCAAAAGTGCGCGTGCCCGAGAATTAAGGTAGATTAATTACGAAAATGCTATTTTTGTACAAGATTAGAGCCTAGAATTGGCTTAAACAACAAAAAAAAACTTTATCCTTTCAGCTTAACTTCATTTTGATTTATCAGGTGAATAATAAAAACATTTATTTGTCAATAAATTTTAAAAATTTATACATCTTTTATAACATTGATTATATTGGCAAGAACAAATTGGTTTACAGGAATAATGGCAGGACTATTCGAGCTATCCCACTTGGTGAACATGATGTCTATTGGAACCCTCATGGCATATACAATAGTAGCAGCGTGCGTCCTGTTACTTAGGTAAATAATTCTTCATAAATTTTTTGGGCCTTGGATTTATTTTGCTTCATTCCAATACTTTATGAATCTATTAAAAGTAATAATATGTGTTGTTATTTTATGCTGTCAGTTTCCTGAACAAATTAGCTTAATATTCGTAACTTAAATACGAGGTTTGTCCAAGAATTAAAGAGTTTTCCTCATTTATGGCGATGCAAACTTTATTTCTCAAAATATGGTGGCACAAGCGTGTAGCTCAGACTTTCCCCTAAAAAATGAGCATTGATCCGGCTCGGTAGTTGCTTCAGTGCAATCTTTGCGTTCGTTTAAGATGGACGCTCCGCTGTCGAATACTGCCGCCCACGAAGCGCGCTCAATTATGTGCTTTCTCAACTAAGAGGGAGTCCGCTCTGTTGAAGTTCGTAAGCTCGCAATTTTGATCCCAGGCCTCAATAAGTCAACCACATGAACGATTTTGAGGGAAAAATGGCGAAATCAAATTGCGTGCTCGTTAGCTTCCCAAAATGCTGAAGAGCAAAATCGTGTGAAAAGCGCTCGGGGTGTCTTCGAATCGTTTTTCCAACCAGGGCTTGGCTTTTTTGGGTTGAAAAATGGGTTCACCACCTAACCCTGAAATTAAAAAGGCAATAAACGACATGTTTTCATCTTTTTCTTCACATGAAGCAACATTTAGCTGGAAAACCTTTGGAGATCGACTAGGATGTGGAGGGAGAGTTGATAGCATTTTTGGCGGCAGAGTTCTACAATAAAAGAATCAATGACCTAGTGCCACCACTCACCAAGTTCACGATCGTAACGGGGATTATGTCGAAAAATAGTAAAGACAAGTACCAAAAATAACTTTTTACCTAAATTTTTAAAATTAGAACGATCTTTAATTCTTGGACAACCCGCGAGTTTATATTGTTTCATTATTTATTTATTGCATTAACCACTCAGCAACATAAGCAGGTATACACGTTTATATGACAATAGCAGTCAAGTACAATAAGCGTGTTTTCACGTCAACGCTTATGTTTCCATAGAAATCGTTAAAACGCTGTTATTGTTCTAGTGACATCCCTTAAACAAAAAGTAGAATCTCCATAATAAATCAAGCTACCCATCACTATTCAAGTTGTCCATAGAAATACGTAAAAAAAACCTATTCTGTCAGATACACGGTAGACCGCCAAATTGCCTACCCACTGTTAGACATTGTTATTTTTTATTAAATATTCTTGTATGAAATGATAAAAAAGTGAGGTGACTAAATTGTTTATTTTACATTTATACGATAGAATACTAAGTATTGTTTTTATATAATCCGTGATTTTAGTACCGTTTTCACATAAAAACATCACGTGAGGCATTTTAACATTTTTTTTATGTTTGCATTTTAAATTTTAATATTTACAAATGTTAATATTTATTTGTAATATAATAAATTGAAAGCTCTATTTGTTACCTTTCAAAAACAGTTTTTAGTATTCGGCTACGTTCAGAAATGTTTCATTTATAGAGCTTTAATTGTGAAGGGGAAATAACACAAAGTTTTCGTAAATCTGACATGTCGTTTAAGACGTAAAACGTGCAAATTCGCGATAAATCGGAGTGGTTAATCCAATATGTATATTTCTTTTGTCTGTCAAGTTTATGGTAATATATGTTCTTGTCTATAGATATTAATTGTGCTTATTGTTTATCGTGTGTGTCTTTGAAGGTTTAATTGTGATTTTGATCAAATGGGTGATTGTTCGAGTGCGGGGCTTTTCAACGATACGGAGGAGTCCTACTCCTTGCTCGAGGCGGAGGCGGATGATGAAGAAGATGATGTTTTATATTGTAGCAATAATGATAAGTATGTGTGTGATATTAATGGTGGTGGGTCGGTGGAGGGCTGCAGCTTTTATGCTTTCTCAGGTTTTCCAAAGATTTTCTTTTCAGACAAAAGTGGCTTTGGTCTTATTTTTTTATAGTTAAATATTTCTTTCAAACCTCCATAACTCTTGGTGGAAATGAATTTGCTAAAAATAGATGCGTTAAAGTACACATTTTAAGAAAGGAAAAGCTGTGAAATTCTCCTACTCAACTTTTGACAATTTTTACCGAGATAAACAAACAGATTTTCTGATATGTAATTTATTAGATTTGAGTCACAGAGTAATGAATAAAACAGAGCTGCCCTTATGGGTGAGGGGAACAAACCAATGCGCACAGGGTGGGGGTGTGGGCATAGGCGTATTCATTTCAGTGATTTGCAAATAAATGAATCTTACACTCTGCAGGACAACTCGATATGCAGTATATTGGTCTTCAAAAATGAAATCTGCTTACGAACAAGACGTTCAGTTCGTGAATAATTCCTCGCTTTATAAATCCAGATAGGGCGAAAAGGATTGGTTTATTTAAAACACCAAATATTTAAAAAACCGAATATTTAGAAAGTATTGAGTTTGACCCCTTTACAATTATTTTTTAATTTACTCACCGCACTAAAAGATCACTTTCTATTTTGTATCCCTATAAATTCTGCTTTGATACTAAAAAATACAACTTTAATACTTTGATTTTAGTAAAACTGTTCATTATTATTAGACATGGGCATATTCATTCCCAAGAGTGAATCGATTCAGTCTGATTCTCCTGGCCTTTTGAATTGATTCCTTCTATTCATTCATTATTCCTTTAAATCAATTCCAAAAAAAAAAAAAACCTTTTTTTAATATGTGTATATATTATCTACACGCGGTTAAAGTGAAACCTTCAGAAAACAGAAGCAGACATGAGTAGGGAAGCACCGCACAAAGAGGAGACCGATTAAACTATCATACTAATCTCATTACCACGCGACTAAATCTTATAGATGTATGTATTTGCATCTTTTTAGTGTCGATATTTTTCGTTTCATCGAGTTTCAAATCACAACGGTGCTAAAGAACAGAAAACACTCTTCTTAGGGTCAATTATGTCGTTCTGAAAAAATGTACTAACGACGCGCGAAGGGGTTAACGTAATATTTTAATGTGTCTTATATTGACAACAAAATGTTTTTTTGACAAAAAAATAAATTGCATTAAGCTAGCAATTAAATTTTTAAATTAAACAGTTTGTGGTTTCACCCCTAAAGTTTTACTAATTTATTAAACTTAAAATTGTTCCAATTTAAAAACCACTTCACGTGATCTAATATAAATAAACATTTTAACAATATTTTGTGACGGCTGACCACAACCGATTGGCCTTATAATATCTGCAAATTCATATATTATATCTACCTAACATCTGCGTCTAAAAATATGTATATTCCAATAGTTTTGGTACGTACCACAAAACAACCAGCAATGTAATGAAATTGACGGCTTGGCGCGCGGAGAGGAACGAATGATAAACCTCACAGGCGGATTCGCGGCAGGCATTCAAGAATGAATTAGTAACTTTTGACTAGTGTCTGCAGTAACTCGCTAGCTGCGGACCAAGTAAAGACTTGCGATGATCGAGTCATGATCGATTCGTTTGAACATTTGGTCATTTTTGTTCGTTTGGTCATTTGTCTGTCAACTGAACAAGACGCTAAAGTTAATTCACGAATAGAGTGCTTCAGACATGACTCGATAGCGACAGACTAGACACGCGGATCTGGAACGAGTGGGACCTCAGATTCATTGATTCTTCGCACAAGTGAAAGGACACAACGCGTCATGGCTTGGAACTCAGCTGACTCGCTGCCGGGTTTTGTTTATGCGGGGGACAATGATATACATACGCGTGATTTTATGAATGGCGGCGCGGGAATGGGATAGGTATTTTACTTTAGGCAAGTTCGCGGCGCGCCGCCCATATAATAATATTTAAATACCTACGAAACATTATGAATTATAATCTTTTAATTGTTTACGGTACACATCATTAATTGAAATAATTTAACAGTAAATTAAATGGAAAACCAAAAAATAATGTGCCGTTAAAAATCGTAGGATACAAGGCCAAAGGTAAGGAATGAAGAATCAATTC
This sequence comes from Limnephilus lunatus, assembly GCA_917563855.2. Classification (NCBI taxonomy): domain Eukaryota; kingdom Metazoa; phylum Arthropoda; class Insecta; order Trichoptera; family Limnephilidae; genus Limnephilus; species Limnephilus lunatus. The sequence goes on from OU830599.1 coordinate 8,075,261, forward strand.
CTTTTGAAATTGAGAATTAGATGGAGTGTGTCACAAGATTGAATTTATTAATTTAATTCAGTCAATCAATTTTGCCCATGTCTAATTATTATATTGAATAAGCTTCGCAATGCGATATTATTCATTATTCTCTTTACCATTTCTATATTTACATCGTTTAAATGCACACAAAACCATACTTACTTTGTTTTCGTAAAATATTCTGATGAGCACTAGATGCTAGCGATGTGTAGGTTCATCTGGAGTGGGCTCTTAAACTCGAGTTCTTTGCGCGAAGCGGATCCTACTCCTACTCCCTTTTCAAATCAATTACTCCCAAAGAACACGGTCCAGCAGGGGCGTGCACAGAAATTTTAGTGAGCCAGAGGGCTGAGACTGAAAAATACAACATTATTGATTATATTTTATATTTTTCTTTTTTTTCGAAATTTCAATTTTTTGTATGAAGATTTTTATCTAGCGTAGGCATACCTATAGGTATAGGTATATAGGCATACCTATATATAGGTATGCATACCTATAGGTAGGCCTACCCTGAATAAAAAATCTTCATACAATATATTGAAATTTCGAAAAAAAATAAAAATCATTTTCAGCTACAACAACATCATTTACGTAAAATTTTTCAATCTTAGCACTCTAGCTCACTAAAATCTCTGTGCACGCCACTACAGTCCAGTACTTGTACCCGGAACTCACAGTCGGATGGCTGCGCGGCGCGACGGCAGTTTGCACTCGTCAAACCCGTGCGTCTTGGTCCGAGCCACACGAGCGAGTCGGGAGTAGGTCGCACATTCGAGTTCTTTTGCGGGCTCTGGCTTTGACGTCGGGCTAGGGTAGAACCCGAGCGTCTCGGTCCGAGCCATTTGCGAGTTGGGGGTGGCTCCCGGGACCTGCTTCAAGAACTCAAGTAATTTTAAAAGGAAGCACGTCTCGGAGGCCTCCGGCAAAATGCAGAACTTACCCATCTCTAGTTCACTTATTTCTGGAATAAACGACATCATTCGTATTTTCTCCAGTAAAAATACGAATGATGTCGTTTATTCCAGAAATTCGTGAACCTTGCTAGTGGCAAAAAGTTTGTCAGGTCGTCGAAATGGCACGTACGCATACATGGCCTTAGGGCAGGTCTATTTTTTCTGGCATCGATTATTTGAGTCCATTTTTGATATTTATATAAAATAAAATTATTCTGTCGGTGTTATGTTTTTTTGACTGCCATAAATTTAAAGTGTTACAATTTAACATCTCAGCACCTCAGATTTCTTTTCAACATTACGCTCACTACTTTTATTGCAAAATGTAATTAATGCATCTGATTCCGGTGTACAGGTTTGAGAGGGTGGTCCCCACTGGGAAGGCAGATGTTCTGCCTCATGAATCCTCATACCTGATGAGCGAGAGCGAGAACTTCTCCATCAGCCGCACCATCAAGCTGCTGTTCAATTGCGGGAACACCAATCCTTCCAGATTGTCTTCTATCATCGTTGGCAGCCTAATCTCACTGTACTGTGAGTGCAACCCAACCTAACCTGAACCTCATTTAACCTAACCTTACTTTGTCTTAATTTTTGTTAGATTCTTGAACCCTGGCTCCCAACCTTTCTGTGATTGGGAGCTACTGTTTATCGTAATTTTCATGATGATCGACTTCTAATAAGGAGTAGCTAAGTTGGTAGAGGGTTAGTCCCGGTAAGACTAGTGGATCTCGGTTCAAGTCCCGGTTGCGGCCATTACCTTTATATTTCTTTGCGTCTGTTTTATTTTCATCTTTCATTGAAAGTTGTAAATATTACCTTGTGGTTAATCCCTCAGGCCTCGGGTCTATTTTGTTGGAAGGTCAAAATATTTCCGCTTTGCAATAAAATCCAAATAAATGGAATACATATTTGTAAATGTATCTGTAAACTAAAAACTGTTTTTGAAAGGTGATGAAATACGCTTTCAATTTTTATATGTAATTCGAAATAAAATAATTTTAAATGCTAACATAGAAAAGTTTTAAAAATAGCTCACCTTACTTTTTTTCTAGCAAAATTTTTTTTTCTAACTAAAAGCACACAAACATATTTTGTTAGGCAAATGTATTATAAAAGTTGCCAACTCACTTTTTTGTCATTTCGTGTAAAACTAATAAATAAAAAATTCACAAAGTTTCATAATTTTTTTTCGGTTACCTTTTATATTTGAGTACAAAGTGGGGTGTTTTCTCATTCTACCACTCTTTATATCATATCTTTCTCTGTAAGGGAGACACACCAATTTCTATGAGACCTATATGAGTTGTTCTGAAGAGCGAACAAATTAGCCTGAGTCGTTATAAGTTGCAATAAGTTTGTTGTTCCTAATAAATTTAATTTATTCACAGGTTTATTCAGCATGGCTTTTAGCTTGATGCTCATCTTCCTGATAGAAGAGTTGGCAGCGGGAGCCACGTGGGTGATAGTGCTGACTTCTATATTTGGGGCTATGATGCTGGTCTGCATGCTGCTCATATCCCTGCAACCTAGATCTAATACGGAACTGTCTTTTAAGGTAAAGCTTTCTATTCACTTCTTTTGGGACTGTCGGTGCGGGCAAGCATGACAAAACCGAATATCGATGTAAAATGAAAACCCAGACTTGTGCACCAGGTCTTATAGTTAACACACTTTAGGTGTGAAGGGTAGTTCTAACTTTTACGCCAGTCCTACTTGAATGCCTGGAAAGGCATTGTAGTGGCCTGTATTTATCTAATCACGTCTAATCACTGGCTCATTACTACACTTAGCCCGGCGTAGGCAATCGTCGCACCCGCTGTATATCACACGCAGTCCTTCCTGTCACTCTGACAGTGTTGCCACCCCACGTAGAGTTCGGAGCGGGACGTGCCCCGCGCCACTTCAGGCCGCCGCGCAGAAAAGTAAAGACCGAAAGTAAGATAACGGTTTACAGCCCAGTTCACTAATGTACTATATCTATTTCATAGATACGAACACTACAGACATTGCTGTCAAATATTTTTATTTGAATATTGTCCAACAATCTCTTTGTAAGGGTCCAACTATATGCATATTTTGATCATCCAGTTGATTAGTCAGACATCTCCAAATACTAAATTTTGAAATTATAAGGAAAGCAATATTGGAATGCTCGCATAAATTAAATATTATTTACGCATGTCTGTGTTTTACTTATTAAATATGCAAAAAAAACACCGGGAAGGATAATGGTCCGGTTCATTAGTATGACATTTTGAAATTTTCTACAGTAACTCAGAAAACATAATTTTTTTGTTTTTTTCACTACAAGTTTTTCTGCATTATAATTGATTTGGTATTGTACCAGATAGAGGGCACACTTTTACTTTAAACTGCATACTCATCTCAAATTTCGATTTTTCTGAGATTTCTTAAAGTAATAAAATAAAACCAATTTTGTAAAGTAATAAAATAGTTACATTTCTTACATTTAAATCTTACACGAATGGCCTAAGTAACTAAGTGGCCCAACACTAACTTTAACTTCTGTTTATGGAGTCCTATTAGGTAGGCTATAATTTTGGACAACTGTGTGGCGGGCTGAATCAGGAGGGAATCGGCTTGGGAAGGCCACTTAGCCACTCCCCCAAAACTCTCTCGACCCATCGCCTAGCACCGCAGCAGGAGGGCTGGATTCATACGTCCGTTGCTTCTGGATCCACATACTCCCAGATTCCTACCCACCCCTCATGCCTTTTTCCTTCCCAGAATTTCTTATCCTTCCTTTCCTGCCAAAGATGACATAGACCCTGAAATTATTTTCCTCGAGGCCTACTGTGCGGAGTTATTGTTAAAAAAAATGCATTTTAAATTTTACGCACTTTTTAGCGAGGTCCATAATGCATATATTAATAGTGTATAATAGCGATACGTAGGTTTAGCTGGAGTGGGCTCTTCAACTTGGGTTCTTTGCGGGAAGCGGATCCTATTCCTACTCCTTTTTCAAATCGATTACTTCCAGAGAACCCGGTCCAGGACTCAAACCCAAACCTGGAACTCTGGGCCGGACTCGGAGCTGGAACACGAATGCTTCCACTCACAGGTCGGGAGCAGGTCCCGTGTTCGAGTTCTTTTGCGGACTCCGGCTTCAGCCGAACCTGTGCGTCAACTTGGTCCCGGTCCTTGCATGAACTTGGTCCCGGTACCTGCTCCTAAAACTTGAGTACTTTTATAAGGAAGCACGTCTCGGAGGCCTCCGGCTAAATCCAGAACTTACTCATCTCTAGTGTATAATAGTGAATTGTTTTGGTTTTTTAGGTTCCTCTAGTTCCCCTGGTTCCCTGTCTCAGTATTTTTATAAACATCCACTTGATGTTGATGTTGGATGCGTACACCTGGATTCGGTTTGGAGTTTGGATGGTTGTCGGTAAGTTTACCCTACATTTTGTATATTATTTGGTAACGCAAACACTTCTGTAACAATATTATTGACTTATCCGGTCAGCATTTTAATTTTGTTTATATGAAGATTTTATAGGCATAAAAACTTAATTTTCTCTGTTCTGACATAATTTATTTGACAATTAGGATGAATTATTTGTATGAATATGCATGAATATATATGTAATAAAGATTGATCACTTTTTAAACCCTCAGGCTGATTTGTTAGCATTTCGGAACAACTCATATATGTCTCATAGATATCGTTGTGTCTCTCTTACTATCACAGTGAGAATTATGATCTAAACGGTATTAGCAAGAGAAACAATCCAAATCTAAAAGACCACACTAACCACAAAAAATTAAAATGCAATTTGAAAAAAATGAAACTTAAATTTTTTTAAATTCATTGTTTTTATATGAAACGACAAAAAAAATAAGGTAATGGTAGCTTTTATAATGCGTTTGTCCAATAAAATATGTATGTGTTTTTATTTTTTTTATTACCAGTAAATTTAGTAAAAAAAACATAAAGTGAGCCATTTTTTAAATTTTTAAAGTTTGCATTAAAAAAAATTATATTTAGAAAATTACACGGTTATTTCTAATGCTAAATTTGAAAGTGTATTTCATCATCTTTCAAAAACAGTTTTTAGTTTTCGAATACTTTCACAAATATTCCATTTATATGGATTTTATTGCAAAGCGGGAGGTATTCTGACCTACTGATGGAATATGGTCGAGGCCTGAGAGATTAATACAACATACTGCAATAATTATGTACATACGTATTTGTGTGCAAAAGGAAGAAAGGGATGAATCAAAATAAGCTTAAATAATTTCATTACAATCAACTTGTGGTCCTCATCTTATTGCTTTCCTAATTCTTATCTTCCTTTTCTTCAATAAAAGTACAATATTTTATGTAACTAATGAATAACTTTGCATACTTAACTCAAAACTCAATCTTAACACATTTTTTGCGGGAGAAGCTTAAACGCTTATTTTTCATACTGTTGGTAAAGAGAGGGAAACGCCTAAAAGCGTTGTTTTTATTTATGTTCATACTATTGGTAGATGGCGAGTAACGCAAAGACGCGTTGTTATTCGGTGAAGTAAAAATTAGGCACGTACTCTGGTGAGACGTATACTAGGTAGTGGGCAATTGGTAGAATTATTGCCAGGTGGTAGACAGTGCGTGTCCGAACATTGTGTGCTGAGAAATGAGATATCGTGTGCTCGTCCCACGAAGTACGCAGCCAAACACGATATATGTGTAAATTCTGTGGTGTACCATTACATAAAGGGAAATGTTTCCTACGATATCATACCTTGAAACAATATTAGTGTTAATCTTTTTATCTTTCACAAAATATATATATTATTTGAACATGCATTAAATGACTAATTATTGGACAATACCTGAAAAGTTCAGTTTTTGAAAAATTTTAAATTTAACCTTTTATAATTTAACCTTTTAACCTTTTATCATAATTTTGTATCCAAAAATATAAAAATTTGTAACAAGACATAATAAAAGATTTAATTTAATTTATAGACACTGAACAATTTATATGTGTAAATATGATCCATACTTCAGAAGTTAACGTGAAATGTAATTTTGCGAGCGAATCTGAAAAAATCAGCCGTTTTTTGGAGAGGATTGTGTACATTGTGATAAGACTCATCCTCCCTTTCCTTTCGCACACAGATATTATGTTTTGTAAAATTTGTGTGTTTTGAGTGCGTAGAGTTTGAATTAGTTTGGTGTTCTTGAATTAAGTTTGTGTTAAGCTATTTTTTCTTACTTCCTTCCAAAATACCTAATAATCCTTTCAAACTTACATAATTTATCTGTAGTTATAAAATAGACTAATCCTAATCATGTTTTTGCTTTTCTGTTAGGAATTACAATATATCTTTTAAGTCTGCATGTGTATGAGCGCGGCGGAAACTATCTAATGTACGCTCAGAAGTCTTCCATCAAAAGCAAAAGTTCTGGCAACCTCAATTATGCCTTTGAGAATATGGAGCAGTGTCAGGAAAGAGCCGTTTCCTTCATTCCTCCCGATGTGAAGATAATGGTACAAACTCCCACACCACCCAACTCTGACACTCCCACCCAAGAAGGACCACTAAACAATACAAATCACAACGGTTTCTTCGTTCCTCTACAAGACGAACCTAAAATAACTGAAGTACATCAAAGAAGAGAAAATGAAGTAATACCTAGAGAGGACATTGAAGAAGCTACCAACTCTCGAAACCTTTTGAGAGAATCATTCATTGAAATTGAAAAGTTAGACCAAGTTCTGCAAGATGAAGAGGAAGCCTCAAAGTTCTCAGACCTCGAACCTGTCATCGAAGATGCCCCGCTCCCAAATGTTGTTCCTTTATACCCCGAATATTCAGATTATTCCCGTTCCCCTTCCGCTAGTCCTCCTGTGCATCGTAAATTGTCCTATGGTGAAGGAGATGGGTCGCTTGTTGTGTCGTCCGAGCAAAATGTTGTTGTTTTAGTTCACAGGGAAGATGATGCGCCCACAGCCAAACCCAGAACCTTATCCGTCTTGAGCATTTCTGGAGTTACGCCCAGTGACATTGTCGACGAGGACAATGTGAGTACAAGTAACGAGGATGTCCATCTCCGGCGATACAGTTCCACAGAGAATATACATCGAAATGATAATGAGGTGGTGTTTCTGGAGAAGGTGGTAGAAGAAGCAGCCTACCATATACCTCCACCTCCTCCGCCACCTCCGCCGATGAATGAAAACTTTTTTGCTTCTCAAACAATGCCCCAAGCACGCCCACGTTTTCCCAAAGTGAGACCTAAAGATCCTGAACCGGATTATGATGGTGCACAAGTCAAGCCTCGTAATTCTGACCACACTGAAGAAGTTTTCGAGCCCATCAAAATCGGAACTGACCGCTACAAGTCTTTCAGCGACAAATTGAGCGCCATACTCGTACCAACTGGTGGAATATTTTCAAAGAAAAAAAGATTAAGAAGAAGTTCATCTCAGAGCGCTCTGGAAAATGGCCAGACAGAGAGGAAAGAAAGCTTCCGCGATATGAAAGAGGCTAACAGAAGTGAACCGAGCTTGTTTGCCGCTCTACAGAAAGAAATTGTGGAACACAAGCGACAAGCTCCACCTCCTCCTGTTATGCCTCCCGTGGCTGTTGCCAGAGAAAAACCTCCTCCCTCACCAAAGCCATCTGAAGTCAGTAGCAAAAGGAGTAGCATTTCCAATAAGACTGATCTCACTTCAGGCAATGAAAACGAAGACAGTGAAACTGCCGTTAAGACACTGAGTAGGAAAGATTTGATACGAAAACTGGAATCTATGTTAGTATTTTCTCCTGTGGCCATTCCCCGCCCTAATAAACGTCCAACTCTGGAGTTTCCCAGAGAGGAAATAAAAGAAAACAATATTTTAGAACCTAAACAACTAAATAATAGTGTTAATAGTAGTAATTTAGATAGTGAAAACCCTGATGAATCAATAAAGCCCAAAAAAGATGCCTACACAAACACAATGAAGTTACGTTATGGAAATGTGTTGAAGGCTATTCAATTGAAAGGCCAAGATGATTCCAATACGGACACTGACAAAGTAGATAAAGAGATTAAAAGTGAAGCCAAATCGGAAGGTGTCCGATAATACGACCCAGACTGGGTACAACATATATAATATAATATATTTTAAATAAATATTATGAATGTAACGGTGTGGAGAAGCAGTATTTAGAATCTTTCATTTATCAGTTGACCTTACCAACAGATAGGCAGACTACTACCAAATAGATAATAATTAGAAGAAAGGCATTGGTGAATATTAATTTATTAAGTGATCTGATGGATCTTTTGATTCAAATGGTCACAATCAAATAAATAAAAGCTTACTTGTCCATCTTTACCATAAATTACTTTTGTCACTAAGACAATATTCAATTATTGGTACTGTGTACTGGTTTGTTATATTCTTAAAAGTATCGCAGTTCGTTATCGCCTTTGCATATTTCGGATAGATAATAACGAATACAAAAATAATTATTATTTCTGGTGTTCAATATTATTGCCAGCTGACAAAACAGTTCTTACCCGAAATCTGCATAAGTCACAAATTAATATTTTTTTGTTATCCACTAATTTATTTTGTAATTCCCTTCTGTGAGATTATTTACCAGAGATTTTAATTATTTAATATTGAGGCAAGCAATACTTACATTCGTAATATTATGTAAATACATAATATAATAAGTAGTTTACAATAAAATGCATTTAATAATAAAAGTTAGACAATTGATATTTTAAATTTTAATTGCAATAATAATATAAGTTTATAAATATGACCTTGTGAAAGTAAGTTATGATAATATGCTTCTTCAGGTGACTGCGGGCAACTCAACTATGTATAACTTCATACATAACCTCTCTGAAAAGTCATTAAAAATTATGAAATTTAAAAAAAAACCTGGTTAAATAGGTTACTTTAGGTTGGGTTATGGTTTTTTTTTCCGTCACTTTTAATGAGTTTTCAGAGGGGTGCTGAAATGTCTCTTTGTTGAGTTGTCATGGAACCGTTTCTTCAATACATTAACCCATTCTGTCCGAGCTGCCATAATTTAAGGTGGCTATCTTGGAAGGCCTTCTCTCCGAGTCGCCATAATTTAGAGCACTCGAAAGCATGTTTTTTTTATTTTTACAAGTAGGGTAAAATTAATCACTTCAAGTTAGCACCAAAATTAATTCGGTTGCTGTGGTCAGTTTCATTTCGGATGGGATGGGTAAACAAAACAAATCAATTAATGATTTTTTTAAATAATTTTGTGTCTGTTTTGTATATATTTTACATGTTTTGGAATTGGTATTATGTATGTGATGTTATAAAAAAAGGTTAATGTAATATTGTTAATATGTAAATGCTTCTAAGTTTGTGTACAATGTACATATTAATCTGTATCAATGATGTTTTGACAATTTCCTGACAGTTTAGGTGACATTTGTGAAGGGTCAAAGCTTTTGCCATAAAATTCCAAATTATTAAAAAAAATTACTATGCCATATTATTTTGTTTTCCAATATTTTTGCCATTTCCGCTACGTATATAAAATTGTTTTTTGTTATTAATTTCTCTGGTGTGTCCACAAACATAACAATGCTTATTTAATCTCTATATCCAATTCCTAAATCCCCCACACAGACCATTTCTTGCACCAGATTTGAAATCTTGTAATTTTAGGTAAGATTTTCAATTTAATAATAATTATAATAAATGGTGTATTTTTAAATGTCAGTACATTTAAATGCCATTTTCTGTTTTCTATGATGGAAATTTAGATATTTTATTCACAAATTTCATATTACCCAGTAAAACCTTCCGTAAAGTTTTCACATAAAAAAATTTCACACTTAAGAGCGTATAACCAGCCAGCGGCCGAAAATCCACATTTCGTCGAAAGAGGTTCTTACGACCGTACAGGGCGGTTCCAATGAGAAAGATTAATTACTCTCCGTGCCAGCTTTTTAAAATTATAACTCAATATCGATTTTATTTCATTTCAAATTTGCTTTAATTTATACCTACATCCAAAAATGCTGAAAGGCGTGTTGATAAAACTATTAAAATTATGTACTTTTTGCAATTATTTTTTGATCATAAGTATTTATCATTTTTCAATAATGTCTCAGCAAAATAAGAATGTAAAAAAATTTGAAATATATTAGTCTGTAAGTGCGCAAATAATAACACAAACGGACCAATTTTCGTCAAGAAACACACGTACTTATATATATTTTTATGATTTTATTTAAACTAAAATTAAAATTCTGTTACATACGTTTACCAGATAATGTATTGATTTATTTTACTGCTTGATTATATGATTTAAAATGGGTGTTGTATAATAAATGTACTTTTTTGAAAATTTAACAAATCCGCCAATGACCTATGGTATAACTTTATTATGCTAAAAATTATAATTTTTTCTGAAAATTTAAACATACGCTTACTAGATAAAAGAACAATCTTTCAAAATCAATTTATAATTTTTTGTGGAAAAGAGTCAATACGTCTAAACACTGATTTAATAATGACATATTTCTGGTATTCTCGGGTTATACGCTCTTAATAAGTTTAAGTTAAGTTAATAAGTTTCGTTTTTTCAGTTCCTTGAAAAAAAAATGGCCCAACTAAACCCAAATACATACAATACTTTTCCCACCAATAAGTTTTTTCTGATCCATTGAAGAACATTGAGAGTTTTACCTTAAATGGTTTAGGATAATTTCTATATAACTTGATTTTCACATTAATTTTATTGTTGGTTTTTCTTTCAGGATTTGCAATGTATTTTGGCTATGGATTACCTAATAGCCTAAAAGATACTACTAGACCACAATACTGGAGGCTGTGAACACTATTATCTTAACTGAACTTACTGTTTCTTCCCATCCTGCCAAAATAAATACACCAACAAACCATTTCTAGCGCAACCAATTACAATATTTACATATGTAGTAGATCTTACCATTACGTCAAATGTATTTATATTACTTTGAATTATTTATGTTTTTTTACATGTTTCCAAGAATATTTTATTATTGTTTTTATTTATTATTAATTTTAGATGTCTTAGTTTTGTCACAGATTGCGTACAATTATTGTTTTAAAAAATCTTTCATCATAATTTAAAAGAATATTTTTAATGACTTATTTATGGCAAAAACTATGAAAACAAAATTTTTTATTTTCGCCTCTATAAAGTAATTTACGTATTATGTACTTCATATCGATTTTTTTGTCTCATTATTTATTTTAATTGTTAATGAATTAATTTATCTTATATACAAAAATATCAGTTTAAAGTACTCACTATAAGAATAGGGTTGTAAGTACCCAGTGATGATATAGTTTTATATTTACAAACTTAACTAAGATAAAAATCACCATTTGAAATGAATTCTTATAGAATAATAGGTATTATATAAAATAATAATTGATAATAAATTTATGTTTTAACTAGAAACCCTCTGTTCACTGAAAAGCAATCACTAAATAAAATAACCTTAAGAGCCGTTCGCATTTGGCGAGTATTTTAGTTGAGTGGAGAGTATAGTAGTAACTAAACGCGTCCGAACACCGTAATTTTAGTAGAGTGGGTGAGTCGGCTCTTTAGTAGATTCAATCCACTTCGTTCTATTTTTCGGGCGAGTAAGGACCCCCTCCACGGGTCCCTGCGCACTGACGTTTGCGAACCGACAATTTTAGCAGAGTTCATTTGTAAACGCGCGGAAATGTCTTGGCGATAGAGCGAAGATGCTACCCTAAAATTATTTATTTATACTGTTATTAATCTCTTTTTGTGCCCGTAGTTAATTTATTTTCATCTTACTGATTTATTCTTCCACCTCTTCTAAAATAAACATTAAAATAAGCATTAAAATAAGCTTAATTTGCTTTGTAGCAATTTATCATTCGCCGTCATTTTGCAACGGGCGGCAGGCACAAATGTACTCTACTTGAAACTAATGCGAACGGTTTTCGGTGAGTCAAGTAGCAAGTATACTCGCTACTTGACTTACTACTTGATCAATATGAACGTACCTTTAGAAAGGACTTGGCATACCAATGAAACATTCTGTCCAAAAGTCCCAGCCAAGATGGGACCAATATTTATTACTGAAAATAACCATGGAAACCATTTGAATATATGTAATGCCATTTGTATAATCGTTTGGACAGAGTGTTTGGTGTGTATTTGGATCAGTATGCGAAGTGCTTCTCTTAAGTACATATTTTGTTTGGTCCTTGCTGGAAAGGAATTGTTTTAAAAATACTTTTTTAAAATGAACCTATAAAATATGGTTCTTGCAGTTATGTATTAAGTTTGATATGGTAATCTCTTTATTAATAATTTCCACAAGGATATTTTCATCAAATACGAATACAGACTAATACTAAATATCGATAGTTTAATAATAAATACAAATAAGACCCGTCATTGGCTGAGTTGTCAACGCGTCTGGGAGTACAATTCCTTCGCTAGCTAAGTCCTCACATGTATTTCAATTGCGATATCTTTGCATTAGATTTGTAATATTTCCTAAACACAGTATAACCTAAACTATTTTTTTAAATGATTTCTCAGTGAACAGAGAACTATGTTACCTAATGTACTTACAGAAAGAAAATCACTTAGTGATAAAAAAACTTAGTTTTATTTTATAAAAAAATTACCATAGCAAATAATATTTTAAAGAATGTATTATTTTTTTAACACTATTTACCCTGCTAGGATAGATTTCTGAAAACTTTAGGTACAAAATATTATGATAGTATTTTATTTTATTTAAATTGTGTAGTTATTTTGAGATTTTCAAGCAGTATGAACCTCTGTTTATATTTGGTAACTGCTTATAAAAATCTATATTAGATTATTTTGAAATAAAAAAAACTACATTCCTTTTACGTACAACTACCTCCTTTGTCTTAAAAGAAAAAATATTATATATAGAAATTGTCTTAAAGAAAAAATATGACTTATTTAGATACTAACCATAACTTGCAGATTTCTTTGAATATAAATAGTTAATTTCTTTTTAATGTGTATATCGATGCTGGAAAGGATAAATGGCTGAAGCGTCATTAAGTTGTCTGACGCTGTAGCCATTTATCCTGTCGATATCATTGTATTGTTTAGCGCTGGACGCTTCTTTTATTAACTTACTAACCTAACCTATTTTTTATGCTAGCCCCAGCGAGAAGTCTTACATGACTACATGATCGTCTGTCTCTTTGGTTAAATACAAGACTCGTGAGAAGGAAGTGAACGATCGTCGATTATGTACGTACGAGCTCTCGTTGGGACAAGTATATATTGTGCTATGTTTAGTCACTGTTCTATTTTAATGGGCTACTGCCGTTGATACATTTTCAGATATTTTTTTATTAATTTTAATTATTAATCATTTGAAACTGATCAAAACAATAATCTTATGTAATTCCAGTAGCAAATTAAAGCAATTTTTATCAGTCAGTAAAAATATTTGAACAAAATTGTCACAAAGTATATTCCATTTTATAATAAATAATATTGGTAATTTAGTTAAGACGGCTTAGCCAAAGCAATATTGTTTGAGATTCTATAATAAATAAATTCAAAAGAAAAAAAAAATATTTATTTTCGGTTCACGTACTTAATATTATTTAGTAATTTTTATAGTGTTCCAATTTTATAAAAATCAAAGATTAATTTACAATTTTTTTGGAATTTACAGCTAAACTTTAGAATTAAAAGTAGGTAATTATTAGAAAATATCAATTTCAAGATTTTCCTTTAAAATTATACAGGAATTTCTTTTTGTTCTTTCGTCTGTTAAATCTAGTCCCATGTAGGTTCCTTGAATTTCCTCTTACGTTTGTCTAAAAAGAGAATTTATTTAACTTTGTTAGTATTACATATAAAATACACTTTATATACATTTTACTTGTTGATACAATGAAGAGTTTTTATCAAAAAATATATATTTTTATAAATCATGTTATTGATTGTTAACAATTATACAAACCAACACTACAATGTTTTATTTTTGATGTCTAAGAACCATGCAGTGTTAAAAACAATAACAAAAAGGTTTAATAAATATACACATATTTTAAATGTATTATTTATAGTAACTACGTGACACTATCTACCCCAGGCATGCCCAACCTGCAAAAATCGTTTATTTTGTGAAACTAGAACTTTCTTGTTATTAGACCTTGGACTTGGCATTTATTACTTGAAAATAGTGAAAACATTAAAATTCTGAAACATAGCTTTCCCAGATAATTTATTGATTTATTTTACTGCATGATTATATGATTTGAAATGTGTGTTGTATAGTACAAAATTTTGTTTGAAAATTTAACAAATCTGCCAACGACCTATGGTAAAACCTTATTATACTAAAAATAAACATCTTTTCTCAAAATTTAGAATGTAGCTTTACTAGATAAAAGAACAGTCTTTAGAAATCAATTTATAATTTTTTGTGGAAAAGAGTCGATACGTCTAATAGAGATGATCTAAGAATGACATATTTCCGGTTTTGTCTGGTTATTCCCTCTTAAATGTCTCCATAATTTGCCCAGTGTCCAGTCTAACACCATTTCAGTTTTAGCTTTTCAACAACAGCTACAACATTTATTCTATTTTCTGATGCATCAAGTATTTCTTAATACCACGTATATATAAACAATACATTACATTAAGGAAACTTTTGCACCAGTGTCTCGATATCGTCATCCGAAGGCTCCAATATGGAGCTCTCCTCCAGGGCTATGGCGGAGTAGCAGTCGTCTCGGGTGCGGCGGATAATCTCACTCTCCACCGGGGACAGAGAGTAGCGTGAGGGCAGCTGAAGCGTTACAGCCGGTATCAGCTTCAGGTTCATGCTAGAAACATAATTAGTTCACTGGGAAACTGCCTGGCCTCCCACTGCCTTGTAAAGTCTGTTCCTTCATCTAAGGGATAAGGTGCTCCCACAATCGGTGTGCCCACTTGGTGCACAGATGGGGTTTGTGCACGTCATACTTCATAGATGCACGTCATACTTCCGAGGCATGTGTCTGTCAGCTACATATCGAAAATACCATGTAGACCTCAACCTATTTTGGCGGTATTAACAAATTCGAATGTAAAATGTAAAAAAGTTAATTTTAGTGAAATGCTGATATAAAAAAAAAATAAAAACCCTTAATCTGGTTAGACGGTTAACATTGATAAAAAAATGTACTGGAATTCCTTATTGAAGAATTTAAAAATCTCCGTAGAAAATGCCCTTCCGAAGGCTATCGTTCAAGCTCAGAAGACGTCAAGGACCCCCCCGTCACTTACCGCTTGTATTGTGGTCGCTTTGGCGGCTTTAAAAATATTTAAACTTGAAGAGTAACTAAATGAAAATGAACTTAAAAATATATGTACTGGTATTTAAGTTTGAATGTGGGTATTGATTTTAAAAAAATGGACTAGAATTCTTATTATCAATTGTTTTAGTTGTAGGCACCGAGAATTTATTGTATTAAGCATTCCTATATGTGAAACAAAATATGAACCTTTTTGGTGGTTTCTTGGACTTCGTCTTCTTTTTCTGCTTTGGAACACGCGGAGAGAAATCTCCCACTGCTGACCCCAGACGGTACATAGTCAATCTCTCTCCTAAAAGTATGAACATTACAATCATTACGAAAATGATGATTAACAGTGATACGCTACAAGAGATAAGTCCTCAAGATGTTTGTTGCCTTTATTCTAAACGTCAACTACACGGAGCTACTGAAACTTCAAGTGTGTAGTAGTGAGTGAAATTTCTATATTCTATTTATTTATTTTTTCAGGTTCTCCATAAAACAGTTATACACCAAATTATTACAGAGAAGATTATAAATCTATACTGATAAGAACCTGAGAAAGCGATTTGAGATGTCAGATTAGGTGTCAGTAGTGGTGATTAGATCACGTGACCGCCAAATTCGCGCATTACTGTCGACTAGAATTGAACATGTTCTAATGGAGTCACCACTACGTTGAGTAGTCTCGCAGCGAGTACCACTGGCGGTTGATGGCCTACATCATTGGGGATTTAACCCATTGGCCACAGAATTAATGAGCTAAAAATTTGGCCTTCACCACTGAATTCATTTTGTACCAAAAATTGAAACATGCATTGGTGTACTAAATCGATTGTAACTATTGAACCGTATATTCAAATGAATTAATTTCTTTAAATTTGTTTACATATTGGATTAAGAAGAAAAACATAAAAATAAAAATTTAAAAAAAATATTAAAATATGTACAAATAAAGATACAAATATAACCTTCTTTTTTTCGTAAGTTTTTTTCCACATTTTTATTTGAAAAGTTACAAAAAAAACATTATTAATCGAACGTTAATAATTTTTGTTTTTTATGTGCTTGTATACTAATACCTAATAAAATAATTTGGTATGATAGTCCTCAAAGCAATCAGGGACGTTCAGGGTCACTACCAGAAGCCTAGAACCGCCCGCAATTATGAAGAAATTAAATGGCAGCTGGCTGCATATTAAACTTGGAATACAAATATCAGCGAAAAAACATAAGAAACATATTATTGCCAATTCAATTAAATGAATGATTTTACCTACAGAGCGTTCGGCATTAAAAAATTTATTAAAAAACATTACTGTCATGCTTGTTGTCTGTTTTTTGGCGGACCTACTCTAGCCCGTCAGCGCGCCGGGGTTTATGGTTAAGTACCTGAGTTGCACACCAGGCTGCAGGGGTTTGTGCCCAATGGGTTAATCAATAAAATTGAATAAAAAGTAACATCTTTAACTGAATTATTTTAATTTAACAAACTTATTTTAATAACTTAAAACATGATAATCACAGATAAACTCTCTAGATTCTTGCAAAATACTATTCCGTACAAATCTCATAGGTGCTGCGCACTCAGGCAGCTTGTAGATACCCAAAGTTTGCAGTTCTACCGCTCTGGCGCCACTAGTATGTTTTGTATGAACCTAAGAAATATGACAGAAGGTTCCGTAGGTGCTGATATTCATAACGCACCTATGGGATTTTGAATTCATTTCAGATTCGCTCTTGGGGAGTAAGAGTATCATTCGGCCGTGTGGATTTTTTAAAAGGAATTTGAACTTGTATAGCAGATTAAAATGTATAAATTATATATTTACTCAAGGGAAGCAAATGTGCATTCTTGGTCATCTTTTTGAGAGGTGGAAAATCGGATCTCTCTTTCCTGTCCACTGGAGGATTTTTCAACTGCTTTATTTTGAGCTCAGTCTTAGACGTTGACTTGAGCTGAAATAAGAAAAAAGGTTTATAATAATCTAATGTAGGTATTACACCATCTCTTTTTTCAGCCTGATTCCCGTAAAGAGACCAAAGACAAAATTTTTCGCTTCACGCTATCCCTATTTTCATATCTAAGATTTCAGTTGGCATCACAAAAAAACGACATGGTTCATGTGTTATTTGCTGTGATGCCAATTGAAATCGTAGACATAAAAATAGAGATGAAAATAGCGATCGCGTAAAGCAAGTTTTTTAATTATTATTATTATGTAATGAGTAGGCAGCATTCTGCTGATGCGCTCATATCTAATTTCATAATAGTTTGACAGTAAATGAGTAGTTTTAATTTTTAACTAAGTTAGTCCTTTCTTCTCTCCAAATGTAATTCGTTTTCACTATTTACACCAAAAGAATAACAAGAACGAGAACATCAAGAACCAGAATTCTTGCAAATGTTTAGATCAGGTGAGCATTTGTTTATTCTTCAACAATCAGTGGTAGTTTTCACTACACCATGTCTGACAGTGAGAGCGAAATTGTAATTTCAAGTGCTGCATTTATCGTTATGACTAATTTATCAAAAATTAAAAGAAGAAAGAGACTTATTTTTATAATGAAGTTATTATTTTTTATTTTTGTTTTATATAAGTTGGATCTAACAGACTTCTGAAATTATGGTACACTTCTATCATTTGTAGACATTTTTCTTTACTCCAATCCATAATTAAATACAGTGGAACCCTCTTAAGAAGTTCTCTCTTAAGACGTTTCGTGGCTTAAGTGGCTTTTTCGGTCCCTCGGCTCAACATTGGCCCAATTTTTCCCTAATGTAAGGTTTTCCCGCTTAAGAAGTTTGTTTTTTCCGGTCCCTTGGAAAACTTCTTAAGAGGGTTTCACTGTAGTAGGAACAAGTCGAATTAGTAGGCGAGTTCCAAGAACACAAGAACATTTTGAAGAGACCACCACGGGGAGCGATCGCGTCCGAACACGAAGAAATGCTCTAGTAAACTGTTTAGGTGCACTTGCGGCATTTACTTCAAACGAACGAGCATTCTAATGAATTTTGGCGAACACACTCGGAGCTCCGAATGCTCTACAACTGTTTACACCAAAATAATTTGCAAGAGCAGACTAGAATAAGTATTTGCTCATTTGGTCTAATCCAGCCTTAATGCAGATGACATTCGCTTTTAAACTTTTGGAATAAGAGATACATATTGTACTTTCTGACACCTTACTCAATTTACCAAAATCTGACATAGGCACTTCTAGCATTAAATTTCTTCAATTTAGAATATAAAATTTAGAAGATCTTTCTAGTATTTAAGAAACCAATTCGTTACCTGAAAAGATATGGTATTCTGGGCAAAATTCGTTATTCTTACAGGCATTTTGTTTTTTTTTGAAGGTCTACTGATTTTTACAAATCAATAGTAAAGCTGTATTTTAATTTCATAAGCAAAAAATAGCGCTTCATAAAAAAAGATCTTTGAAACTAAAATGACAAAAGGCAGTTAATAATAATAATAAAGTTGGTAACAAATGTTTGATCAAGGTTTTGAATTTGGAAAGAAAAGAAATTAATAATGTTCCCAGATTGCGAAATATAATACTAAGTAGGTACCAGTGGCAATTAATGAAAATATATATTTTCATATTTTCTTGATGTACGGCTGCGAAACATGGTGCCTATCCGAAAGAGATAAACGGAGACTAGAGGCTTTTGAGATGTGGTCCTATAGAAGATTATTAGGAATTTCCTGGAGAGACCACATTACAAATGTGGAGGTTCTCCAAAGTATCGAAGGAGGAAGGCACCTGCTCAGGACCTTGTCCGAAAGGCGTGCAAGATGGATCGGACATGTTATACGACAAGAAGGTCTCTTGCATACCATAATGGAGGGTATTACCGAGGGGACAAACTCTAGGGGACGCCCACGCCGAGAGTACCTGGACGACCTGCTGGTGGACGTGCGCTGCTCATCATATGCAGAATTCAAAAGAGCCGCACAAGACAGGGAAGAATGGAAAAGAAAATTAAAGGAAATTGCTGCAAACCAATCCCAGGATTGAAACCAGAGAGAGAGAGAGGTACCAGTGTATAGGTAGGTATTATCCTATTATTGATGGCAGAAAAATTAATTAAAAAAAATAAGTTTTTCAGCGACTTTGCTATTTTGTTATTTATGGCGAATATTATTTTTATTTGGATATTAGTGCCTGTATGAAATATAATTCAAGTTCATGTGTTATTTTCCCAGCATTTGACTCTGACGACTTCTGTGCTCCAGATACTAAATATGCTAAGAAAAGTTCGAGGATCAGTTTAGAGAGCGGTTATGGGTACCGCCAACCCGGGAACCATTTATTGGATAATCAATACCCCTGCCATAGTGGTTCGCTAGGTTTGGTGACTTAGCAGGGGGGCCCGGATCCATGGGGTGAGGTTTGTCTAGGTCTTGGCGGCCAATGCGTTTGCCCACCAACTGCATGGCGGGCCGAATCGCGGGAGATTGTTTGAGAGAGATGTAATCTTGTCCTCTCCAGACGGTCTCTCTCGAACCATCGCCTTGCACCGCACTGGGAGGGATGAATTGTACATCTGTCACTCATAGACACATTGACTCCCGGATTCCTACCACTCCTGGAAGTTATGGGAAGGAAAAAGGTTTGCTTTTTCTTTCCTCTCCTTAAAAACCCCCTCTACACAGCATCCCCAAAGATGACATAGGACCTGAGGGATTTTTTTTCCTCAAGGCCTCCTGTGTAGAGCCAATGTAAAAAAAGTTCCACTTTTCTTTTGAATTTCATCACAAAATAAGTCATCTCGGAATTTAAGAAAACTTTCCTGACCACTCTATTTTATTGATATGACCATTCTTTGGATCATAAAAAAACTTTGTTTTTGAACGAGGCAGGCATACTAAAACATGAACAGAAAATTTACCATGATTATTTTATTACCAATATATCTATTTAAAAAGCAAATGACCTAATCAAACTTTGCAAAAATAAATTTATTTCTGAGGAATTAAATATATCTGTCGTACAATAACTTACTACTTACCACCAATATCTTCCACCAAGAGATGAACAAGGAGATGACAACTCAGACGATACTAAATAGTATAATTTTTTTTTTTAAATAAAACTTTATTGCCTATAAAATTATTATTTTCATTAAAACTGTTCGTAATAACCGTTTTTTTTAAATAATAAATTGTAAATTTCACATGGAGATCCCTGAGGCGTACCACGAATCCTTCTGTTATTCTGACTCTTGACATGCCCGACTCAAGTATTTCATTATCTTTATAGGTAAAGCTCAAAACAAAAAGCTCAAAGCTTACAAGGTAAGACCATAAGTAGCACAAGGCTAAAGCTCAAACAAAGCATAAAAGTCGAAAAGGTCAATTTTTAAAAAAACTCGAAGTTTGAAAGTCAAAAAGTTGAAGGCTTAACCACTCTGATATATCGCGAATATGCACTTTTTACGTCTTAAACTACATGTCAGATTTACGAAAACTTTATGTTATTTCCGCTTCACAATTAAAGCTCTATAAATGACACATTTCTGAACGTAGCCGAATACTAATAACTGATTTTGAAAGGTTACAAAATAAGCTTTCAAATTGTTGTATTACAAAGAAATATTAACATTTGCAAATTTTAAAATTTAGAATGCAAACATAAAAAAAATGTCAAAATGACTCACTCACGTGATGTTTTTATGTGAAAACGGTACTTAAATCATGGATTATATAAAAAAAACAATACTTATTCTATCGTATAAATGTATAATAAACTATTTAGTCACGTCGCTTTTTTATCATTTCATACAAGAATATTTAGTAAAAAAAATAACAATGTCTAACAGTGGGTAGGCAATTTGGCGGTCTATCATATATCTGACAGAAAGGTTTTTTTAATTTATTTCTATGGACAACTTGAATAGTGATGGGTAGCTTGATCTATTATAAAGCTTCTACTTTTTGTTTTATTTTCTACTAGAACAATAACGGAGTTACAACGATTTCTGTGGAAACATAAGAGTTGAAGTGAAAACACGCTTATTGTACTAACGTGTATATCTGCTTACGTTGCTGAGTGGTTAAAAGTCAAAAAGATAAATTTTAAAAAGCTCAAAGCTTAAAAGTCAAAAGCTCAAAGTTTAAAAGTAAAAAAAGCTTAAAGCTTAAAAGCCAACAAGCTCTAAGCTTAAAGGGTAAAACCTTAAGTAGCACAAGGCTAAAGCTCAAATATCAAAAAGTTCAAAACTTAAAGGGTGAAACCCCAAGTAGCACAGATTGAGGCTCAACATTTAAAAAGCTCAAAGCTTAATGGTCAAATTTGTTTAAAAATTAAAAAGCCCAAAATTGAAAGCTCAATGCTTAGAGCACAAATTCGCTTACGCATCGACTGTTCTCCTGATTTGTAATCCGGCCATACGTCATTTTGCCCCACATACTTCTCAGGACACCTTCCTTTGGTGGATATAAAATAGTACACAATTACACCAGGAGCGCATGATAATTATCAATATACTTAATCATTATAAAATAATCTAAATTAATAACAAATATTTAATTTTTTCACATACAACATAGTAATGAAAAATCTACCAGGAGCACAGAATGATGAAGAAGTATTTTTAAAACTTGATGTCGAAACCTTTCATTTGTTTAATTAATGCTTATTTACTACCAGTTTTACCAGGAGTACATAATAACTGAGGAGCTGAAATCAATAATAGTATTTGAGGCGTTTTTGACGCCTGTTCAATTTGATTCTACAATGTGAATAGCTCCAGAGTTTTGAGGATTGTATAAATAACATTTCTATGCGTATAATAATGACACAAATATTACCTCTATGTCCGCTGCTGGTAGATTTACCATAATTTTGTCTCTCAATAAAGTTTGACTCTCATTAAAATGATATTTTTTTGCGTTAGTTTCACACAGAAGGCCTCGAGGAAAATAAATCCCCCCCCGGGCCTTCCTCATCCTTAAGGATGTTGTGAGGAGGGTCTCTTTAGGGAAATGAAGGAGGGAAGAAAATAAGTATAAAATCATAGTGTGTTGTAATTCACACGCGGTAGAAGCGAAACTAGAAAGTCGCTAGATGTAGCTTTCTTTGCTTGCTAGTTCGCTTGATGTCTGTTTCTGTGGCCGCTGAGACTTGTCAGGCACCGAGCCAACTACGCTATGGAAGGCACGCGCCGAGGTGCGAATTTACCGCATTATATTAGAACTAACTGAGTATTTGTGCAGAACTGAGTTGTGACGCATTTCCGTTTCACTCGAATTTCAAGTCACTAACGGCGCTAAAGAAGTTTCACTTCAAAAAGGGTGGGTAGGAATCTGGGGATCAATAAAATGAAGTGCTTGCTACAAGCCGCCTGTGTCCCCCGCACACATAGAACATAATAAATACGGCGGCCTTGACTTTATTGACCCATCACATTTAAAGAATTGTTTTTTGTTAAAAAAATCTTTATTCATAGAATACCTACTTACAAAAAATCTTTCGAAACTAATGAGTTACTATGTTATCCTGATACAGGACAATTCCAAGTGCATATATTTATATTCACACAAAAAAACAACATAAGACATATATGTTTTAGTATCTCAATCTCAAAAAAACAAGATACCACATGTGTTTTAGTATCTCAATCTCAAAAAACAAGATACCAGATATTACGTTTTAGTATCTCAGTCTAAAAAAAAACAAGACGCCACATATGTTTTAGTATCTCAATCTCAAAAAAAGAAGATACCACATATGTTTCAGTATCTCAATCTAAAAAAAAAACAAGATGCCACATATGTTTTAGTATCTCAATCTTAAAAAAGAGAAATAAGTGAGAGTTGTTAGATTATTATTTCGAAATTTAAATTTATTTAATTATTTCTCGGAGTAGTCCTTCAGTTCCACATCGATCATCTGCTTCAGCAAGCTTTCCATTTCCAACTCTTCGGCAACTGTGGTGAGGGCATCTTCTATCAGCTCTTCAGATATTCTGTGAAAAGAGAAACACATTAAAGAAAGCTTATTATAAAATCAAGATATGATTTATTTTACTAGCTCCACCTAGGAGGCCCTGCGGAAAAAATCCTTCAGGGACTATGCCATGTATGGATGATCTTTTTAGGGAAAGGAAGGAGAGGATGTTTTGGGAAGGAAAAAAGTACGATAGGTGGGGAATTCGTGATTCAATGTGTCCAGGAGTGACGGTCGCATAAATACATTCCTCCCACTGCAATTCAAAGCCGAGAGAGTCCGACTGGGGAGGTCTAAAGGTCTTCCCCATCCGTCTCTCCAACAACAGTCACGACAAACTTCGCTCCATGAATCCGGGCACCCCTGCTAAGTCACCAGATGTAGCGAATCTATGGCAGAGTTGTTGGTTATTATTACCCGCCTTCCAAATTCAAAATAGGTACGAGGAAAATCGACAAATCGAACGTTTACTTAGAAAACATCTACAGGGGTGATATTTGTTTCGAGATGACAAAAACTGAAATTTCCTAGAAAAACATTTCTTAAAAGGTATAGAAGCAATTTTCGAGGCGTGTATTTCGGGAATAATGTTCTCATTCCCCTAATTATTAAGAATTCTGTTTCTCGGTCCGTTTCTTTGAATTCCTTTCACCCCCAATGTGGGGTAATTTTATTTTGGAAAAAACCTGCCAAAGATTCATACAAATTTCCCAACAATGTATTATTGCATTGTGATATTTAAGGCAATGAATCAATAACAAATAAAGAATGGAAGATATCCAAAACCAAAGTGTACAGTCGCATTATCACAATCGATAAATATTCAACCGCAATTTATTTTGTAAATAAAATGCATCCTTTATAAAATGACGAACACATTATAATGTTGCGATGAAATGGGACAATAGCATGACCTGGATAAAAATGAAACGACATACCACACATGCAATGTCAATCGTTACAAACCCACCCTAAATGGCGACAGTATGGCGTCACCCGGTGAGCTAATAACTTCAATCAACTGAACTAACCTCGAAACAACCTCCCAGGGTCTTTTGATGTCTGAATTCGCGTACAGGGGGCTGTCAGCTATGTGCCTAATGAAGTCCATCCGGTATTTGTGGATCGCATCTTCAACAGCCTCTGGAATGTTGAGTTTAACTGGCATCTTAGCCTTAACGGCAGGAATTCTCGTCGGAATATGTGAATCTTTTGCAGCATCAAACTTTTTGTCGCTTCTTTGAGTCTCTTTGCGACTTTTTGCCATGTCTGCGGATGTTTCTCCCACAATTACGTGGACAGTTTTGGACTTGGAAATGGTTTTGCCAGATTCGTGGGCTATGTCGTCGGTATTAGAGTTTTTGATGTTGTCATCTGTGGCGGATTTGGAAGTCGAAGGTAGAGGATAATCGTCATCGTGAGAAAGAATCAAAAGTTGGACGTTGCTGGAATTGTTTCTTCCCTTTGTGGAGGTCAGGTTACTCGGGTTACTGAAAAAAATACGAAAATAGCACATTACTGCATTGAAAAAAACAACAGACGTTATTTGATTATTTTATCATGAAATGGACAAGGGGTGTGTTTCTAAAGTTGGTAACACGCGAGTCAAAGGTTTGCCATCCCCGCCATAGATAATAAATTTCTAATTAAAATACGGTTAAACAACTAAAACACCGGTCATTCGAAAGTCAAAGAAAAAAAGTAACACAACTTTGTCCGTGCTATTTCTAACCAAGTACAGATTGACACGCTTAACTTTGCAGTCGGGGGTGTATCCACTGAAGATATTTTGAAGTAACATTTACAAAAAATGTATAGATTTAAAATATTATTCTTACTGTAGCCTTCCCCCTCCCTCGCCACCCCTTTCGCGAACCTCACCTCTCCCGTTTCCCTCCCCTTCCTACTTTTCCTACCTAAAATATATATCCTCGCAAAAATATAGGAAATACACACATTTTTATTTATACAAATTTCATAACGCCAGAGCTTACGATTATATATAGCCTATAACCTTCGCGGGCGTGCCCACAAAATATCACCAAAGTTTCATCGCAATCGGATGAACGGTATGGCAGCGCATAAAATGAGAACAAAATGCAAACAAATAATGATTTTCATGTATAAGATTTAAAAAAAAGAGAATGTTCCTTATTCCCACCAAAACTTCTAAAAATCTACAAGACCAATTAAATAAAAATAGGTAAATAAAGTCGTAAAAGCAATTTGCCCACAAATATTTACAAAGTTGAATATTATTGTTTTATTTCTTTTCTATAAAACCTTTTTTTAATTGCTAATTAATGGTAAAATGTATGGCTGAAAGAGTTAATCAATCAACATAATCTTTATATTAATCTTTACTAAGTATAAAATGAAGTCGCTCACGCTGTATTTGCGCTTAGATCTCTTAAACTACGCAACGGATTTTCATGCGTTTTTGACCAATAGAGTGATTAATGAGAAAGGTTTTTAGGTATATAATTTGTTAAGGTTTTGTGTAAATTGGTTGAAATACATAATATATCTGGCCAAGCGGCAGCGGGCAGCGGGCAGCGTGGCGTGGACTTAATTTGACCGATGGCGTTGGTTATAAAGATTTCGTTAGCCACAGTTAGTATAATATATTTTGCGAAATCGGTCACTTTTTGTAGAGTCGTTTTTCCTAAGTTGCGCATGTTTTAACTTAATGGGGTGACGTTTGCCAGGGTCTTGGCGGCGGATGCGTCAACCCACCTGCTGCGTGGCGGGCCGGATCGAGAGACTGGTTGAGGGAGGCCTTTTAAAATTTCCAGCCGGACTCTCTCGACCCATTGCCTTGCACCATAGTTGGAGGGATGGGTTCATACGTCCGTCACTCCCAGACACACTGACGCCCAGATTCCTACCCACTCCTAATACCCTTTTCCTTCCCAGAACTTCCTATACTCCCCTTCCTTAAACAGACCCTCCACACAACATCCCCTAAGATGACATACGTCCCGAGAGAAATTATTTTCCTCAGGGCCTCCGGTGTGGAACTTATGTAAAAAAAATCGTTTCATTTCAGAGATTTGTTATATTTATTGTATTTTTCCTTTAGAGGGGCGCAGATATACGTTCACCGTTTGTCTCATTTTCGACTATTGACATTTAGTGTGTAAAAAAGAGGGGCAGCATTATATGATTAAGAACAAAAGCAAAACTATCAGCGCATTGACATTTAACGTTTTTTGAATTTTTGGAATTTACTCACATAATATTGCTGTAGCTCTTTCAAAAGATGAAAATTCGTTCAATAAAAAATGTATGAAAAAATGAATTTTCTTCGTGAATTTTTCCGATGTTTAATATTTATTCTGGGCTATTCGGGGTGGAGACAAATCCAACAAATCAAAGATCATAAAAATTGGTCCAGCCGTTCTCGAGTTATAAATGGTGTAGCTAACCCGACTTTGTTTTTTATATTAAGATTAGCAGACCCGGCCAAACGTTACTGCGGCTAACGAAACACAACGCCACGCCATAACCCAACCTTTATAACCAACGCTATCTGTTAAATCAAATCCACACCGCCCGCTTGCCAGCACGTCGCCCGCGCCGCCCGCTGCCCGCTGCCTGCTTACCAGCCCGCTCCCTTTATTTATACATTTTATTGTATTTTTCCTTTAGAGGGGCGCAGATATACGTTCACCGTTTGTCTCATTTTCGACTATTGACATTTAGTGTGTAAAAAAGAGGGGCAGCATTATATGATTAAGAACAAAAGCAAAACTATCAGCGCATTGACATTTAACGTTTTTTGAATTTTTGGAATTTACTCACATAATATTGCTGTAGCTCTTTCAAAAGATGAAAATTCGTTCAATAAAAAATGTATGAAAAAATGAATTTTCTTCGTGAATTTTTCCGATGTTTAATATTTATTCTGGGCTATTCGGGGTGGAGACAAATCCAACAAATCAAAGATCATAAAAATTGGTCCAGCCGTTCTCGAGTTATAAATGGTGTAGCTAACCCGACTTTGTTTTTTATATTAAGATTAGCAGACCCGGCCAAACGTTACTGCGGCTAACGAAACACAACGCCACGCCATAACCCAACCTTTATAACCAACGCTATCTGTTAAATCAAATCCACACCGCCCGCTTGCCAGCACGTCGCCCGCGCCGCCCGCTGCCCGCTGCCTGCTTACCAGCCCGCTCCCTTTATTTATACATTTCAACCAATTAACACAAAACCTTGTCAAATTATATACCTAAAAACCTTCCTCATGAATAACTTTATCTATGTATCTATTGGTGAAATCCGCATGAAATTCCGTTGCGTAGTTCAGGGGTTTCCAAAGTGTGCGCCGCGGCGCCGGTGCGCCGTAGAAAGTAAAGAGGGGCGCCGTGAGTCGATCCTCTATCATTATTCGCGGGTACCCATAAAGCAACAATTACTATTTTGAGCGCTCGCATCTTTACAAAACATAGGTACATACTCGTCGCCGTCGCCGAAAAGTACGTCATGAAAACGCCAAATATTTTATTGAACCAGATTTTTTGCTGGCAAGATTGCTTCCCGAAATTGTATAAATACGGCGTCTAATGAACTGGTTGTCTCACAAGACCTGATGGCCCTTTTCATGGAACACCTATCGAAGCTCACCAAATGGTTTTCGAAGTACTTTGTTGATGATGATGTTGAAAAATTTGCGTGGATCCAAGATCCCTTCCGTGCACAAGCTCCGCCAGGATTCACAACACAAAAGCAAGAGAGTCGCAGTGAACTCTCTTGCGACAACAGCCTTAAAACTAGATTAACCAGTTCCGATTTGGTGGAGTATTGGTTATCGATTCAAAAAGAATATCGAAATTTAACTTCGAATGCTTTAAAAATTTTCATTCCGTTTGCCAGATCATATTTATGTGAAGCTGGATTTTCAGGTGTAGCTGTAATTAAGAACAAATATCGCTCAAAGATCAATGTGGAGCAAGAAATGAGAGTCAGTCCCCGCAGTCTCAAGTCTTATTCTCCGCTTTGAAAAACTGCGCGGAAATCATCAAGCTCACTCGTCGCATTGATTTAACTGAGTAACTATCGTATTTTATTTTTTCTTAGGTTTCATTTATTTTTCTCTGTCTCAATCTGAATTCTTATAAATATAATGAAACTCAATTTCATATTGTGAATGTTTTAATTTTTGTGCCTATCTACCTAACTATTATTATTGTAGGTACCTATTTCTTTCGACTACAATATATGTATAGTCACTATATCTATTCCAAATAGTTTACTAAAGTAGGGCGCCGCGCCGTGACAAAATACTAAACTTGTGAGTGCGCCACTGGCTGAAAAAGATTGGGAACCCCTGGCGTAGTTTAAAAGATCTAAGCGCACAGACAGCGGGGGCGACTTCATTTTATACTATGTGAAGATTGTGTAAATCTTTCAACTAGAACGTAATAGAATCAACCAGGGTGGAAAATTACCCACCACAATCAGGTAAGTATATTGTTACACACAATAGTAAAGTCAACATGTCTTGTCAGGTGAAATATGACCTATAAACGAAAGCAATCCACATTCTGCGAATCAACACATCAGGTAAACATATCGATACAAACACACAACATGAGTCTTAAAAGAATGGAACAATAATTCATAAATGTAATATTTTATTACGAAAATGATTTTTATAATATTATAACTCTCGTACATTAATGCGTTTCGTACAGAACTAAAAAAATGTTTAAATTCAAATAAAATATTTACCAATTCGGGATGGCCTCTTACAATAACAAACCTTATGTAAATGGTGATAAGGTTTAAATTCTCGTTTAACACCAGTCGCCTATTTTGATTTATTCACGTAAAAACATCGCCAAAAAGAGGGTTTTGTTTTATTTTACAAAGCTCGGGCGCAAATATTTAAATGTTTTTCGATTATTTTCTAAAGAATTTAATTTTCCACATTTTATAATAAACTATAACCGAAAAGGGGTTCGTAAATTGGAGATTAAAGAAGGCAATTTTTACAGTCCTGATTCCTTATTTTTAAAATATCCTCCGACAAAATATCCCCCAACAAAATATCCACTAAAACCTAACCCGAGCTAACAAAAAATGGAGCAAAATAATATCTATAGACATCCTGTAAAGACTACAAATAATTATTGTTATGTGTATTATTTTTTAACATTTTACTATTTTTGAACAAAAATTTATTGTCTTTACAGGATGTCTTTATTATTTTTGCCCCATTTTTGTTAGGTTAGGTTAGGTTGGTTAGCTTAGGTTAAGTTTTAGTAGATATTTTGTTAGGGGGTGTTTGGTCCGTAAGATATTTTGTCGGAGGATATTTTGTCGTGGGATGAAAACGCGCATTAATAGATAGGTACGGATATTACCACGGAGGTATCATAAGAAAGCATTGTTGACATAACGTTACAAGTGTCTCGTTAGGCCCACCCAAGTCCGCCCAGCTCCCGCCCAGCGCAGCCCAAGCAAGGCCGACTAGAGTATAAAAGTGTGACGTCACCGCCCACCAATTTCATAAATCTACCCCGTTGTTTGATCAATAAATCAATAGGTATCAGAACTTTTACAAATAATCTAAGAATAGTCTCAGATATACAACAATCTGCATTAAATTACAAGTAAATGTGAAATAAGATCAAAATCTAGATAATAGTATATTAAAACAAATATAAAACTTTTATATACATATTTGTGACCTTTACCAATTGTACCAGTCTGAAGATGGCCTTAACAGGCTGAAGCTGGTTACAGTAGCTAATAAATTAAGTAGAAAAAAGTTTTATATTTGTTTTAATAATTGTCAGTATCAAAAATAGAAAGATCAGATAATTTATGATTCATTTTAAACTGGGAGAAACAAAATTTGGGAGGCGGGTATCGGCACCATCGCCCCGGAATCATTTATCTGATAACCAACACCTCTGCCAAAGGTCATCCCAAGTGGTTCGCTACGTTTGTTGACTTAGCGGGGATGCCCGGATTCATGGGGTGAGGTTTGTTCGGGTCTTGACGGCGGAGGCGTCTGCACGTGGCGGGCCGGGTCAAGATCTGGTTGAGGGAGGCCATTTTTGACCTCACCACACGGACTTTCTCGACCCATCGCTTTGCATCGCAGTAGGAAGAATGGATTCACACGTCCGTCACTCCTGGACGCGTTGAATCCCAGATTCCTACCCATCCCTGATCATACCCTTTTATTTCACATAACTTCCTCTCCTTCCTTTCGCTAGAAAAGACCTTCCACACAGCATCACCAACAAATCTTAATTTCAAAGAATACAATTTTCACCCTTAATCTAGATATCTAGATATGTCACGAATACACTAGCGTGACCAACGTACCTACTAAAGTAGAAATGAGACATTTTAATAAATTTAATAGATGTTTGTAAATCACTAAATCACAAATTACATGCATCAAAGTATCAACAGACATTTCGCCAAACAAAACAAAGTTGGTTGAACATGATCATTGACTCGGTTTATCCGACTGCTAGTCAATCATACTTCGCGTGCGCACCGGGCTATCGACAGAAGCAGGGTGAAACCGTGAGATTCCAAATAAATCACTTACTAGATGACAATTTAAGAATTAAAAAAGATATCTTTTAATATGTGGGTACATAGATACCTAAAAAATACAGATTAAATTATATCTAAAATCTAGAGTAAGCGGATACTTAGAATAACCACTCAGCGAAGATGATTTTCTAAGGAATTATTTACTCGTCTAATCTGGATTACCGTGAATTATTGGTGAGTCTGAGTACTAGACAGGGTGTAAGAAAACATACCAGACAGACTTCCTGACTTCATGTATTTTTATTTTTAAAGTAGATGACATTTTAGTTTACAAAACAAAATAAAACATTTCTTTCACACGTCGCTATTGCAATATATTGGCTAGAACTTTAAGCCGCGGCACCCCGCATTTCTACCGATTAATTACATATTTTCTTTAAACACAAGTTTAAAAGCTCTTAAAAAATTATATGTTATCCTTGAAGATAATATCTATACGAGTACATTCTCCATGCCGAAATGGCAATTATATGAAATTCCCTCGATAGAAAAAAATCGCAAAGTGTGCTACGAAAATTATTATAAACACGTTTTAATCACTTATTTTCAGAAGATATATACTTGAAAAAATGCACAGTGTTTCTTTAAATGCTATTTTAAACATTTCTCTCGAGATTTTTGCAACATTTTCACAATTTTCGCTTAAATTTATCGTAATTAATATTAGCGCGCTCCTTCTAACATTCGTATTTACATAAATATCTCTCCTTATTCTTCTTTTTGAGCGGATACTAACGGGGACAGCCCAATTGCACCACGCGGTAGCACCGTCCCTTTGCCGCACTATTTGGGAGGCGGGTGTGGGTACCGCCGCCTCGAGAACTATTTATTGGATAACCAACACCTCTGCTATAGGACTCGATCCATCGTCTTGCACCGCAGAGGGAGGGATGGATTTATAGGTCTGTCACTCCTGGACACACTGACCCTTAGATTCCCATACACCCCTCATAACTATTTCTTTTCCAAAACTGCTTTTACTTCCTTTATTTAAAAATACCCTCCAAAAAGCATCCATAAATATGAGACCGGCTGTGAGGAAAAGTATTTTCCTCGTGGAAAGTAAAAGTTGTGTGGAGTTAAAGTAAAAATAAATCAGAGTGCAATTCACACGCGATAGAAGTGAAACCTTCAGAAAAGTAAAGGAGACAAGAGAGCGGAAGCTTCGAACACCGCACAAAGAGGAGACCGATCATACTATCTCATTTTCTCGCAGGCTAAATCCTATAGATGTACATGTTATTGCTCTTTTTAGTGAAGCTATTTTTTGCTTTATCGAGTTTCAAATCGCAACGGTCCTAAAGAAGTTTTCACAAAAAAAAAACAATGAGGCGGATGTTTATGACATGTTTATTATTTTTTTATTATTAATAAAAGCCTTTCGGGCATCGGGTACGTGTTGTTACACCCAGTATTCACATGTTGCGGCGATGCCGAGTATTTAGTATGGGGATCGTAATGAATTATGGGATAATAGGTGGCCAAATAATTGTTCGTAATTAAACGCGTTGAGAAATCACCCGATGACAGATAGTCTACTTCAAGTAAATACCTTCGTATCATGATAAATGCACATACACATATATCTTGGTGTTGATCTCATGTGAAACGATTTCCAACATTTTAATTACTTATTTCTAATTACTAATTACGGTAATGAAGAACGCGTAATTAAACACATTTGCTAATGGAATTCTATATTCACGTGGGTGAAAATTGCTTACATTGAATAAACGTGGAACTCGTTAAAAGATGTTTCACATTAGATGATGCAGGCAGAAATTAACATATAAATATTACGTAAGGCGATGCACTAATACTTTTTACCTAATCCTTTTTTACCTAATCCTACCTAATCCTTTTTTTTCTTAATTTTTTTTCTCTGTTCTTCTTTCTGTTATATTTTACTCATTCTATTATTTATTTTATACTATCCGACCCGAACACAAGTTGCTGTGGCTAACGAAACACAACGCCATTACCCAACCTTTATAAAATCCACACCACCCGCTTGACAGCTGCCCGCTGCTCGCTGCCTGAATTGAATATTTGAATTTCTCGGCTTTTCTCTAATAAAGTAAGCATGTATTATACATATACACTACATAATCCCTCAATCTATTGGTGAAAACCGCATGAAAATCCGTCGCGTAGTTTAAAAGATCTAAGCGCACAAACATTTTGAGCGACTTCATTTTATACTATGTAATGATATGTAAAAAATAAAAATATTATGATTTCATTATTATATTTTTAAATATTTGTTCCATAAGTAAAAAAAGAACAAACTGCGGTTTCCACGCGTTCTCTCCGCTTTTTTAACTCTCGAGCTTTGCTCTAAAAAAAGGTGTAAAACAAATTTATTCAATGTATCTTTTAATTGAAAAACTTTACTAGATGTTATAACAAGTAATTAATTGTATCATTATATTTTGGTTTGAAAATTTGGTCGCTTAGAAATAATTTGATGCTTTAATTAACACTGGGAGCAGAACACAAGCAGGCCAAGGCCTTTGAAATAATCGAGCATTTTTTGTACTTATAAGCCCAAAAAAAAAAAGTGCCCGCCTATTAAAAACGTTTTAAAGTTCAAAATATCTTACTTTTGGGTTATGGTAATATTGTATAATGTGGCAAAATAAGTTTTTTAAAAATTGATCGTAAAACATTTAAATATTTGTGTATGAGCGTCGCAAAATTAAATAAAACATCCCATTTAGCGATATTTATATATGTATGTATTTTAAATTTAAGAACTATCCATTGCACGAGGAGTTTTTTTAAGGAGGCACGATTTAGAAGTTTACACGACGTGATGCATCTCCTTAAGTTAGAAGTTTATACATAAGTAGTTGATCTGTAACAAATTAATTATTGCACAAAAAACACGACCCTTTATATTGTAATTTTTTTTTTATAAATCTTTAAAATAAAAATTTTCCTTTTTTTAATTTTGATGAAAATTAATAACTTTCTATAGGTACATCACTTTTTATTCAAAACAATTTAATTTATTTTAATGGGGCGTTGTAAATTTTACAGCCTCTATGAAATCTCTTGTAATATAAAACTTCCAATTTTAATACATAAAAATGTTATATTATTTGAAGTTTTGAAGCCTACCGCCATGGTGTTGCTTGTGTGTGAGCGAAACCAGTGGGCTGTCACATTTTAATTAAATTATTGATGTTAAACAAATTGATTAAATTACTTCACACCACGAAGTGATTGCTTTCTATAAAAACGAAAACTTTTTCAAAATATTTTTCTTATTATTCATTGTATATGTATACCGTGAAAAGTCACGGGGTAGTCTGAATTCTTGATTCTTGACACATCAGTTGCAATTTTTATAGGTAGGTACTTTATCGGTGGTCTGAATTCTCCACACGACATGTTCCAATTTTGGGTAATTCTTCGGAACAAACGTCAACGGTTAATACGCACTTTTTTTTATAAAACTTTTAGATTCTTCTTAATTACCATAAAAGACAACTATTTGCATTGGGGGAGGTTGAAAATGTTACATTTTTAATTTTAGTTACGTAAATTGAAAATTTGCTTTAACACTGTCAAATCACTCTGTTTGCAATATTATTGTTATTTTAATATGTTGGTATTACTGATATTTTACATTCCATGTTACACAAACCTAGCGTAGCCGCTAAATTACTTGAAAACTGGGATGTTTTTCTTGCCTTGACGTGAGTAGGCGTTATAAAGGGGCACTTTCTTTTGAATCACAAACCATGTTACACAAATCTAGCGTATAGGTTTTTTCGGTTACGCGCCTTTGAATATATTGCCATGAAGTCAGTTACGGTATGATGTAGCCTTCCATATAGTATCAGTAATACCAACATAATAAAATGACAATAATCATTACAAATTGCATATGGTGAAGCGTTGTGTCTAAATACGAAAGCAAATTTTCAATTTACGTAACTAAAATTAAAAATGTATCATTTTCAACCTCCCCCAATGCAAATAGTTGTCTTTTATGGTAATTAAGAAGAATCTAAAGGTTTTATAAAAAAAAGTGCGTATTAACCGTTGACGTTTGTTCCGAATATTTACCCAATTTTGAAAACGGCATCTTAATTCAAAGCAAATTTGAATTCATTGAACCAGATTTCATGGGAACAAACAACCACGCACGACAACCGAAATTAGTAGGTTTGCTCTATTTTACGATTCTCTGTTACAATTTACCGTAAAAGCAAATTAGCGCATAGATAAATACTAAAATTAATAATAAAATTGTAATCTGACAATATTTATATTTATGAACAATCGTAATATGATATTACTGTGAAAAAATCTAATCAATAATTGAAATAATTAGCATTGACAATGAGCACATATTTATTACAAAATTCTAAACACGCAATAATAACATTCTTATCAAGAGGGATTAATTTGACAGGTTTAACTTGGCAGTAATAAAGGGATTATAGTTTTACTGATAATCGTAGGTCACATTGGCATAATTTTGAAGATTACATTTATTATAAAAATACGTGTGTAAATAGCGCCGGGTTAACTATGGATGATGTAATAATAGTAGATACCTAAAACACCAAAAATATAACCGTTTATGTCGGAACAGTTTATGTTTAAGCGCGGAATTTCGTAGATTACCACGAGCAGAACTGTTATAAATAAACTGAGAACTGTCAAATATGCCAATATGGCGGAGTAACTCTAGAGTAACTAACGGTTTACGGAAAGTTAATACAAAAGTTAAAAGTAACGTAAAACAAGCAGTCAAATTGATTGAAAAACGCATTTTGGTGAAATTTAATTTTAGTAACTGCTTTTTGCTTTTCTTTTACTGTAGCGAGCGTTGAAACAGACAGCCTTTATTGTTGTAACTTGTAACGAACCGGGGAAGGTATCTACATAAAATTTACTTGAAGGGAAATCACAGTATGAGAAGGAAAACCAGGGAAAACGCTAGGGAAAAAGTAGGGTCATAATATAAAGGTTTGATATTTAGTTGGAGTTTCGAGTTTATTATTAAGTGAAAAATACGAAATTAGGCTGGGCGCACACATCAGGTTTTTCCATCCGATTGTCTGATCAGACAACCGGAAGGTCTTCGCGCCATACATTTCTTATGAAAATCGGATAAACACCACAAACATCCGATTCGAAAACCTGATCAGTAATAAAAATAGGCCACGCCCTTCCGCGCCGGCCCTCCAATCCTGTCCGACAACGGGCGTGGACCCGGTTTTGATACCTATCCGGTTTTCGAATCGGATGTGTGCAGTGTTTATCCGATCCGATTGTCTGATCAGACAATCGGAAAGCAAAACCTGATGTTTGCGCCTGGCCTACAGCGTTCAAAAAGAAGAAGAAGATTACCGTAGATGGTTTGAAAGGGAAATATGTACCTAAATACGAATGTTAGAAGGAGCAGGCTGATATTTAAAAAAAAAACGATTATAATTAATATGTATAAGCGATCGTTGTGAAAATATTTAATAAATAGGACTAATTTAAAACAGAGCAAACCTTTCTCGACGTAGCATATAAAGAAATACTTTTTTTTTCGTACGTATATTATCGTAAGTAACAGAACAAGGTGTGTTTTTTTATAATTTTGGGTGTATGGGGATTATGCATTTTTTTCTATAGATAGGATTGTTCAACGCGACATCTGAATACAGATTGACTTATAAAATAACGTGTATTTTGATAGGCTTAAAAACTTTAAGTGTTCAAGATATTATGTATATTATAATATTCTGTCGGCAGAAATTCGGAATGAGGGGTCTTATGGTGAGAGGGTGATACGGGTAGTTAGAAAAATGTCTAAGGTTTTTCTGTGACAAAAGATCTAAAACTGTAATTGTAGTGTATTGATTATCCATATAGTTTCAGCTGTCTTCAATAGAAGTCGATAGCTTAGTGGCTAGTGCTTAGTTAGTAGGCAAGCTGGGGGGAATTGGAGCCTATTAAGGAAACTGATCAATAAAAGGCAAATTTATAGATACCTACTTTAGGAACTTTTTATTAAAAAGTAAATACTTACTTATTTGAATATCATTTAATCACAGCGTCAACGTTACATTATTAGGCAGTTAGCCACAGATAAACTTTTTTCAAAAAAACAGAATCGCCCCCATTACCCGACTTTGTAGGTAATGAGAGCCTAGAAATTCCCGTATAATTTCTCATATGTGTAATGGGAGCTACTTAGTACTAGCCTAATAAGCTCTTAGTTACTGCCTAATAAGCTCTGATTACCCGAATACCACCATCTTGAAATT
The DNA here is from genome assembly GCA_917563855.2 of Limnephilus lunatus. Classification (NCBI taxonomy): domain Eukaryota; kingdom Metazoa; phylum Arthropoda; class Insecta; order Trichoptera; family Limnephilidae; genus Limnephilus; species Limnephilus lunatus. The sequence continues at coordinate 8,112,380 of OU830599.1, forward strand.
GAATAAAATGATATCCTTAATCTAGTTTGTAATGAAATTGTAAGTACAGATACTCAAAATTGATAACGTTAGCTATAAAATGAAACAGGTTTGATTGTAACAAACATATAACTTCACACTTACCTGGCCGTTGAAATTTCGTATTTTTTATAAGCGCGGGGCAAAAATCGACAAGCGTCCGTGGTCACATAATACGTGGCACTGGCGAGACTAGCGCGGCAGGGGAACACGGCCGCAGTGTGACGAAGGCAACTGAGTGAATACAAGCAATAGTTATGTCTCTAGTCGCACCGCTCCCATTACCCGCTGGCTCCAATTACCCCCTGCTCCCCTAATACTTTATCCCGACTGATGGCAGTTGAGTATGATATCAGAAGAGTCCCGTTTATTGTCGTTCGTGTCTTAGGTACGAACGGTTACAATGGGTTCTTGCAGTCCGCTCGCACCAGCGGCAAACTACTTAGAACTTAGAGCCTAGTCTAGTAAGGGCGTATGTCCAGTTTAATATTCATTGTAACTTTTACTATAACCTGATAAATCAACTAACAATCACACAAACCTATAACTTGTTTAGAAGTTACCCAACACAACTTAAGGCGCCGTATCCCGCTCAAAAAGAATAAGATGGAGAGATATGTAATTACGAATGTTGGAGAGAGCGCGCTAATATTTAAAACGATAAAATTGAAGCGAAAATTATGAAAATGTTTAATAAAACACGCCTCGTTTGAAATAGAGCAAAAATCTCGTGGGGAATATTTAAAAGAGCATTTAAAGAAACACTGTGAATTTTTTCATACATATAACTTTTTAAATAAGTGAAATGAACGTGTTTATAATAATTTTCGGAGCGTACTTTGCGATTATTTTCTACCGAGGGAATTTCATACAATTTGCGTTTCGGCGTGGAACACGTATATTAAGACATTATCTTCAAAAATAACATATATTTTTTGAAGAGCTTAAAAACTTCAAATGTTTAAGGGAGATATGTAAGAAATCGGTAGAAATTCAGGTAGCGGCGGATTAAGTTGTCTTATTATTGGAAATTAAGAGACACAATAGAAATCTTTTAAATTGTATTTGAAAGGCATACTAAAACGAAAGCGGCAGTAAAAGGGTAACCAATTACATATTATTCACCACACACTAGACACTAGTGAGAGAAATGTAAATGAAGAATAAACAAGCATTCGTTAAATTTTACCTTAAGAATACAGACAATAATATTATGTCTGATTCGAAAAGACAATAGATTTAGTTAAACTCAACTTACAAAATATTATTTCAAATAAAATAAACTCATAATGGGCGGCACAACAATGGTTTTGCTTTATCGACGCGACAAAAATAATATTAACATACAATAAGGTATTTAGTGACCTGAATTAACACACTGGGGTTAAGTGCTCGTACTGTGGGTTTTATCGTTGTGAGTTATTAAACATTGTCGAAGATAATATCTTAAAAATACACTACTATTAGGTACATTTATATAATTCATTGAGATCGAATTTTTATATATCTACGAGGGTAGGCTGAAAAGTAATGCACACTTGCTTGTACAGCATGAACAAAATGACCATCAGAAGAGCGCTAGGTGGAATATGGAAGTGACATTCCTTCTCTATACGTACGCGCAAGTTTAAGGTCGTTGAATTCATCCAGTGTATTTTGAGAAGCGGAAGTATGGAGACGTGTTTTAGTGTTTAGTAGAAGAATACATTATACAGGGTCTTAAGGGACATACTTGACTTACTTTAACCAGTGAGTTATATTTGATGTAAAAAATGTTAATGAAATTTTTATCTCCGGTGACTTTTTTAATGTCTTTTTATAGTTTCAAAATCAAACAACAAAAAAATTCTTCCACATGTCATCACTGGCCACTTAGCCGAGTAACCGCCAAACTCCTCATCCCGACCCTAACTGCCCAATACATAGTGATTTTTGAAATGAAAACGTCTTTAGCACCGTTGTGATTTTTAACTCGATGAAACAAAAAATAGCGACACTAAAAAGAGAGAATGAGATAGTATAGTATAGTATAGCATATCGGTCTCATCTTGTCTACTTTAGTTTTCTACCGCGTTTGAATTGCACACTCTTTTTTAATGTTTTAAAAACAATTTTTTTAAACATTAAAAGTGTCACCGGAGATCAAATTTTTATTTGCATTTTTTACTCTAAATAATTAGAGGAATCACTGGTTACAGTAAGTCAAGTAAGTCCCTCTACACCCTGTATAGTCATGAACAGGGCCGCCCCTGTGAGGGCGCAATTGGAGCGGCTGACTTGACTGCCAAGGCGCCAAGAAATCAAGGAGCCAATGCGTCGATAATGCCAATCACCGAATACAAGTGTCCTTGAGGTTTTTATTAGCGCCAGGCGCCGTTAGGCTCAGGGCCGGCCCTGTTCATAAAACAAATAATATCCAAGATTTCAACAATGATTTACACCTCAGTGTAATGCAAATTAACGAATTTATTTACAATAAACAATTACATCTATCGTTAACATCATTACGCCATCTAGTAAACAATAAACATAAATATCATAAAACCTGCATGCAGTAGCTCAGGTCATTTTACGAGGGACATGTTTACATCCTCAATGCGCATAACACCTTTTGTGCATACATACGATGGTTAAATAGGTAACTTTGTATCAATAAGTGATTCATGCAATATCTGCAATGAAAATCTTAGACTTATAAAATAAACTAGTGTTGAGAAGCAACCGTTGAAAGTTATTCCTGAAGCAGTTCATGAAATAAGCTTCCCAAAGAGCGGTGCAAATCAAATACTTCGTTTAATTCGTACAAGCGGGCTGTTGTATTTTAATAATCACGCAACGCAAAATCGAATCTGAGTAGTTTTGTAGCTATTTTACGATTTTTCTGGAAAAATATTTTTTTTGATCTCGAAAACGATACGATACGATTGTACCACCCCAGCCAGGAGCACTCCTGTCCCGGTGAGACCGGTACACCAGGGGGCACTGTTTGTTAGGACTGGAACACGTGCTCTGAGGATAGGAAGGAGGTTGGAGTTTAATCGACCGGTATACATGGCAACCTGGAGGCAATATTGGAATATAGGATGGGTAGGAATAAAGGAAATGATTGAGCTATATATATATAAATATCGTTTCTCGCCTTTCGCTTATTTTGCTTCCGGTTTCTTCTCGCTTCCAGCTTATTGCTTTCCGTTTTCATCTTCCCACTTCCCGCGTATATATGTATTTTTTGGTTGTTGCCTCCTGCTGCTTCTAGCTTCTCGTTTCCGGCTTCCCGTTATTTATGTTTTCCGCCATATGCTTGCCATAGCAGGGTTTTTGTTGTCTCTTCTTGGCTGTTCTTCCTTCTTCTCTTCTGGGTTCTTATTGTCACTTCATGGCTTCTTTCGCCTCTTCTTGGATCTTCTCGACTCTTCCTGGCTCTTCTTGCCTCTTCTTGAATCTTCTCATCTCTTCTGGGCTCTGTTTGGCTCTTCTTGCTACTTCCTGTCTCTCATTGTCTCTTCTTGGCCCTCATTGCATCTTCTTGGATCCTCTCGTCTTTTCTTGACTTTACTTGCATCTTCTTGACTCTAATTGGATCTTCTCCTCTCTTCTCGGCTTTTCTTGTCTCTTCTGGAACATTATCGTATCTTCTTGGCACTGCCTGTATATTCTTGGATCCTCACCTCTCCTTGGCTCGTCTTGTCTCTCCTTGCCTGACAAATGAGGGATCTGTCGCTCCAAGAGTGGCAGGTCCGTTGGGATAGGTCGAATATGGGAAGATGGACCTTCTCCTTCTTCCCATCAGTTAAAATCAGAATGGAAGGGGCATATCTACAACTGGACCACCACATCACCCAGCTTCTGTCCGGGCATGGGGAATTCAGGGGGAGGCTTTACACCCTCGCCCTGTCTCCCCATCCCAACTGCGCATGCGGATCGACGAACCAGTCAGCCGAGCACATTCTGTGGCACTGTGAGATCTTGACGGATGCGAGAGAGGAAATGCTCGATGGTTTGGACGTACTTATTAGACCAGTATGGAATACTGATCTGGTTTCGAATAAGACGAACTTCGAGTGTCTGAAGAAATTTGCAAGGATCTGGGTTGAGAGATGGCCTGAACTTAGAGTCGCTGACTAGTTGACTTTGACACCAGGTGTACTTGTTCCTGTTTTACCACGGACTATCCCATATGACTCTATCATCTTAATTTGCCAAGGATGTACAGTTTTTTTTGTTTTTTTTTCTTTGTTTCTTATTTTACACTTTTATGTTTATTGTTTATACTTTATACCCTCGACTTTTATAATTGAATACTGTACAGTATGTATATTTTTTATGTTTTTTTTTTACAGTTTGCTTTTTTTTGCTGTTCATACATGTCCGCGTGATTTTACGCTCATGTCTTCTTTTTTTTTACACATATTTTTTAAAATATTTTTATTTATACTTTAGGCTCTTTGGTTCCTGATACATATGGCGTAATTAAACGCACATGCCTATTTCATATTATTTTGGTTTTCTTGGTTGCCTTACTGTTTTTTATTATTTTTCATTTCTTTTAGTTTTGTTTAGCGAGAGAGAACTGAACTCCGTTGCCCGTTTTGTATCGTCCTTATCCCCATTTAAGGGGTCGGACCCTAGAACGTGTCCCCGTGTACGTGCCATGGCCGATCTCTTGGAACTGGTGGGGCTGCACCCGGCCACCGCGCTAACCCTCGTGACATGAAGAGGTTGGGGAGAGGGCTAAACGTCATCCGAAAGCTGTCCGTCCCGCCTCCAGCGACCCGACGCTTCTCTCCCTAGGGTCTTCTTTTTGATTTCCACACACTCCTCGTCTAGGCACCACCGGCTAGCTGGCTAACGGACGACGCTGCCGTTTATCGGGAGGCCTGACAACCAGCCTTCTTCACTGTTTCTGGGACTGCCGGTGGCTGGATTTCGGTAACACCAGTTCTACATTGTATATATGTTTATTTTTTCTTCCTTTTTTATGTACAGTGCACGGTGCTGCCTGCTGGATCATTGTGTGGTCCTTCGCCGCCATGAGCTTCCCACTCATGACGGTTGTCGTTCATTTTGTTTTTTCCTTATATTTTCTCTATTACCTAGTTTTGTTACTAACACCTTATTTGACTGTCCATGGGGCTCACTGCTTTAGCAGTGATTACCTTTATGGGCTTTAGAATTGTAGAATCGACCATCACAGTACATTCCTGTAGGCGCGCCTGCATACCGCCCTCTAACAACGTATGCGGGGACATTGAAGTTCTAGAATCGTTACATATTTTAAATGTAGAGTCGTTCATTCAAAAAATTAGATTCTTGCGAGAACTCCGAAGGGGCGACCATAAGTCGCCTATACCGGGGTGGGAATAGGTGGGTGAAAGCTTCAATGTCTCTCCTTGCCTCTTCTTGAATCTTCTCGTCTCTTATTCAATCTTCTTGTCTCTTCTCCTCTCTTATTGCTTTTTCTAGTCTTCACTTGACTCGTCGTGGATCTTATCTTCATGGTTATTCGTGGCCCTTCGCGGCTAATTTATTCCACGCTTGCAAAGAAATATTTGCAATGCGAGGTATTTTCCATCGGTGAAACATTTTCAATTTAAATTTGAAACACGTTCTACGATACGATACGATTGTACCCCCCAGCCAGGAGCACTCCTGTCCCGGTGAGACCGGTACACCGAGGTGCACTAGTTTGTTAGGACTGGAACACGTGCTCTAAGGATGGGAAGAAGGTTGGAGTTTAATCGACCGGTATACATGGCAACCTCATAAGCCAATATTGGAATTTAGGATAGGCAGGACTAAAGGAATGGATGGAGCGTTATGATTTTTTAATTTTTAAAAATTTATTTTTTCCCTTTTTATGCCTTCCTTCTTCTTGCCTCAACTCGGTGTTTCTTGTCTCTTTTTACTTCTTCTCGTCTCTTCTGGGATTTTATCGTTTCTTCTTGACTCTTCTTGGACCTTCACGGATCTTCTTGGATCTTCTCGCCTCTGCTTGGTTCGCCTTGTCTCTTCTTGCCGCTTTTTGAATCTTCCTGTCTCTTCTCGGCTCTTGCTGCTTGTTCTTTTACCTTCTTGCCTCTTCGTGGATCTTCTGGAACCTTATCTATTCTTTATTCTTGGCTCTTCTTGCTTCTTCTTGCCTCTCCTTGCTTCTTTCTGCCTCTTCTTACCTTTTCTTGCAGCATCTCGCCCCTTCTGGGCTCGTCTTGGATCTTTTAACCTACTCTTCTCGTCTATTCTTGTCTATTCTTGTCTCTTCTTGTCTCTTCTAGTCTCTTCTTGGCTCTTCTTGGCCTGTCTTGTCTCATCTTGAATCTTCTTTTATCTTGTCTTTTCTAGTTTGATTTGGCTCTTCTTGCATTTTATTCCCCCTTCTTGGCTCGTCTTGTCTGGCTTTTCTTGCGGAGTTTAATCTACCAATACGTAGGTGCAGGAATAAAGGAGATGATTGAACGTTCGTTTCGCGCTTCTCACTTCTTCTGCTTCCATCCACTCAACCGGTCTATTCTTACATATTATTTTTTCGTCGTGGCTCTTATTGGTTTTTACTTGACTTTGTTATTATTTTCTTTCCACTTCTCGCATTATCTTACTTCCACTAGCCACTTTTCAGCTTATTTGTTCTTCTGGCTTCGTATTGCTTCTTCTTGCTTCTTTTTGGCTCTCCTAGTCTCAGCTTGCATCTTCTTGCGAACGTCTGGATTTTACTGCCGTCTACTTACTCCTTATTGCATCTTCTTGGCTCTTCTAGGATCTCGTAGTCTCTGCTTTCATCTCCTTACTTCTTGCCTTAATCTTGATTCTTCTGTTTTCTTCTTGCAAGTATCTCGACATTTTTTCCTTATCGTGGCCTTTCTCGTCTCTTCTTGCATCTTATTATTTTCTTGGTTCTTCATACTTTCCCTTGCATATTATTGCTTCGTGGCTCTTCTTATTTTTCCCAGTCACTACTTATTTATTCTAGCCTCTTCTTTCTTATTCTTGAATATTCGAATCAGATCATCAAATAGGTTTTGAAAAGATCTTCTCTCCCGACATCCCGTGTACAATACAAAGGACACCCTCTGAAATTTAATGACTAAAGATTGGACCTCAACAAGCGATAAATAACATAAACAATTTACTAATATTAAAAAATCAAAAGACATTTTGAGCAGAGTCATAAATAAACCAATCCCAAAACAAACAAAAAAACAAATAATTAAGAAATACATTTCAAAAACGTGCTCTCTAAGAGGTATTGTTTATGTTATGAGATTGCTCTGGAATATTATGGTAACATAAACATCTACAGCATCAACTAATATTTAAAAATGTTCCGAGATGCAGAACTAACTTACCATTAGTAATGCCGCTCGGAAAAATGATTCTGTTACTAAATTACCTATCCCCTGATATAGATATTTTTCAACTAAATATTCAAAAATTCAAAAACGCTATTATTACTTAATAAAATACAATGTATGTTTATTATTGGTTATGTATAACTGTAAATGTGCATTTAAAATATAAAAAAAATAAAAAAATTTGAACTGGGTCTTATCTTAAGTATTGATGTCAGGCCTTTGTAAAAATCCTTTGTCTTTACTAGAATTCACTTGCAAACTTTGTCATTTTACCACTGTTGCAACTATGCAATACCAAATTTGGTAAAAAAATTATAAAGCTATAACTAAACCACGTATTTTGACACATTTTCAAAGAGATTGCACCAAAGGATCCCGTGATATAAAAATCAATAAACATGTCGGAATGAAACGCGATTACAAAATCCTTTTTTTTATCTCGAACACGTAAACAAATTGCTCATTTTATCATACAAAAGTTTAAATTAGAGTATAAAGGGAGCAAACAAAAAGTTTTCAAATATTTCAATGAATAGTTGTCGCCATGTATGTAGGTACGTGATCCGATTTAACCCTAGAATCTTAAACTATTCCACGAGTGACGATGTTACTAAACATTCGTAAAAAAATACGACACAGAAATAAAACGGGAATAAATAAGATAATCAAAAACTTTTATAATTTTAGAAGTAATAGTAACAATTTTTTAATTCTTTCACGGTTGGGATACATGTTCATGTTATGCGCCCTACATATGGCTCTTTTGCATTTCATGCAAAAGTTTGTTGTTATTTTTAACCCCCGACGCAAAAAGAGGGGTGTTATAAGTTTGACTGTATGTGTGTCTGTGGCATCGTAAAACGAATGGATCGAGGTTCTTAACTACAATTCATGAAAATTCGTTCAGGCGTTTCAAGGTCCCCAACTGTTTTTTGTGTCGGGGGTTACTTAAAAATTCGAAAATTTTATTTAGTATTGACTTGGATGGACAAAAGGCACATATTTTTCTTGAATTTTTGCAGCTTCAGTAACAGATTCAACAAGCAAGATACTTTTTATGGGCTCTTTTATTTCATACATATAACCCTAGAAAACTTAACTATTGAAAAATAAATGATATCTCTTCGGTTTTTTTAATCAGAATATTTTCTTTTCGTTTACATTTGTTATCGTTTGAGTTTTATCTAGTGTTATTTTTTATATTGTTTTCGAGAGATAATAACGAAGGTACTTATTCACTTATCCTAATCAGATTTTAGTTCATATAATTAAAAAAATTGTTTTTATAGGAAAAAAATCCGACGAAAACCTTTTTGAATCTCGCATAGGCGCATTTTGGTACCATTTTTTACGGTAAGCGTCTCAACAAATCAAACTGACAGACTGAGAAAGCCGTAAGTTCGCGCGAACGAGTAAGACCCGTCAATACGTGAAATCCTATTTAGGTACTATTTAGATTAATCTTTACGACGAATTGGCTTACAGTATGAACATAAAAAAATATGCTACGGATAAATTGAAGCTTTAACTAGGTTTTCTATGTAACGGAATTACAATAAAATTATTATTTACATCACAACAAAAATAAGCGTAAACCACTAAAAAAAATGTTTTTTCATGACTTAACTATGAAGTAATACTAGAAACATTTTTATAAAAATACCCCTTTATGGCTAAGACCATTTTTGAGGTTTTCTATGTTCTAACTTTTTTTCACTCTTTTAAAATTATGGACAAAATAAATAAAAACCACTTTTTCGCTTACTTGCCTCGCGCAAATAAGACGCTCGATTGCAAATTTTGCAGGCACGAGAATCGAAATATTTCTAGCGTTTATATTCCTCTTAAGATAAGTGACTTACGATATAGTTTACATTAGTAGTTTTGCACTTGCGCATGCGACTTATGGGAAAAAAATATACATATGTAAAGGCAGCCAAACGGTTAAAAAAATATTATGTTTACAGGCCTGTCTCTTCAATCCAGAGGACAAGTGAGACCACTTTAAGACAACCACAACATAAATCACTCTACATAATGGTGTCCCTGCGATGTGGTTGGGTGGTGGGTGGTGGGGTGATGGGTGGCAGGGGGAGGCTATTCCCGGAATGGTGACCTACTGAGGCGGTGTTTAGATCGGAACAACTTAGAACCGGAGTTAGATCCGCCGGCTTAGATAATCAAATACTATGCTGGCTGTCGCGTGAGAATTTCCCCGAGTGGTACGGAGGGAATACGTAACATTCGTACCGATTTATAAGGAAATCGGCGTCAAGGTGGGCGGCACGGAACAATCGGTTTTTTTGTGAATATTGAATTTAAGGGTGGTTTTATTGAAGCCTGATTGCTGGTATTAAAGTTGAGACGAAATAAATAGAATGTAAGCACTTATTTTATAATGTAAGCACTATATTATAATGACTGTTTTTGTTTTAAAATATTTATTTTACTCTAGTATAAGTACTTACCTAGGTCTCGCCTATTTATCACGCTCACATACTCTCTTTACATTTACTGTAGTAACATTTAGCTCGTACTTAAAGAAATTTTTTTTCTTTTTATAATACTGCAAACCAATAAAAAAAAAAAAATTTTGTCATAAGAAATGAATGATATTAATGTACAAATAGAAAATCATGGTAATATAATAACCTCTGAAACTAATGTTGCATCAAATTGTAGAGATACACTAAAGCCATATACACAATTAAAATTATTCTCTACAAATATTCGCAGCATAGATAAGAACATTAACAATCTACTAGTAACGCTTGTCGGTTTGAATAATATATTTGACATAATAATTTTAACTGAATGTTGGATCAAATCAAATTACACTCACAGAAAAATTACAGGATTTACTGTTTTCAGTACATTGAATAACAAGACACAGTCAGATGGAGTAATTGTCTATGTAAAATCCAATCTATACCCGATTATCTCTGAACTATCCATCGATAATGCCAACTGCCTTAAAATTAAAATAAACCAGACCACCATTCTTGCACTATATAGGTCTCCTAAACAACAAAATGTTTCATCCTTCCTTTAGACGTGGAATTATTGAACTGTAAATCAAATGAAGAACTAATAGTAATTGGTGACATTAACATAGATTTACGTAAGCCCATGTCAACACAAACACTCGATTATAAAAACCTAATGACTCAATACGGGCTTGTTTCTCACATTAATGTCCCAACTAGAGTAACCGACATGACCAAATCATGTATTGACCACATATTCCTAAGAAAAAAATAAATATATATATACTTAACGAAGGTTCACTGAATAAGCCAGCGTTTTCAAATAAATTTTTAATCGTGCTCTTCATATGTTCAATAATATAGACATTTTCTCCGATTCTGCCCAAATTTAAAAAGAGCATCATGTTAATAAAATAAATTGTTCAATGCGCATACATACATACCTACACACACACCTCCCAACTATATACATATATTACCCGGTAATTACTTAATATGCATACCATAAATAAGACACTACAATGAAACACATAATAGGTACCCACCATGATATAATATTAATTGTAATTTTTTTTCACCAATATATCTAATATACTGTGTGTTTCTTTTTATAAATAAATAATAGAAAGTGAAACACGAAAGAGTTAAAAAAATAATAAGTGGAAACAATAAGAAATATTTTCAACATTAGCTTCATTTAGGAGGCCCTGAGGAAAATAATTCCCCTTAGGACCTATGTCATCTTTGTAGATTCTGTGTGGAGGGTATTTTTTATGAAAGGAAGGAGAGGAAGTTCTGGGAAGGAAAAATATACTAGGGGTGGGTAGGAATCTGGGGGTCAGTATGTCTAGAAGTGACGGACGTATGAATCCATCCTTCCCACTGCGGTGCACGGCGATGTTCCGAGAGAGTACTGCTGGAGGCAAAGGGACTCCCTCAATCATTCTCTCTCGATCCGGCCTGCTATGCAGCTGGTGGACAGACGCATCTGCCGCTAAGACCCGGACAAATCCCTGCTAAGTCACTAAACGTAGCGAACCACTTGGGTTGACCTATGGCCTATGGCAGAGGTGTAGGTTATCCAATAAATAGTTCCCTAGGCGACGGTACCCATACCCACCTCCCAAATTTATTTATTTATTTTAACGCCATAAATTTGGCTTTTACATTCAAGTGATACATGATACAATGGTTCACAAGAGGATATCAGTATGTTAAAAATAACAGAAATAAAGTAGTTAAGCAATATTAATGCACTATTTAGAATTTTATAAAGAAATACCAATTCAGCGGAAATCTGACAACATCTGACTTATCTAAGCACTAAAAAAATAATCCATCAATATAGCTAGAATTTGGAGAAAAATCTTTTATATGTTCGACGGTTAAAAATTTTAAACGAAAAAAACGACTATATTATTGCAAATGGTTCCATGCCAACTCAGAATGACACCAACTCAGAACCACCTCAGAAAGGTCATTAAAAGCAATGAAAAAATAATTTTAAAATAGCCAGTAACCTTAACCTAACTTAACCTATTTAACCAAATTTTTTATCATCACTTTTAATGACCTTTCTGAGGTGGTTCTGAGTTGGTCTGTCACCATTGCAAATACTATTTTGAATGAATTATTATTTAAATTAGAGTATTATCGCAAAGTATTCTTTATCTGCCTTTCCACATTTATAATTATTTGAAGAATTACTTCACAATGAGTGCTAGTATTTGTTTGTCCTCTTTTAATAGAAAAATAGTCGTTAAACCGTCTTTGCACTAATTAGGGTAATGCTAGTTACATGATGTAAAAAAACAGTAATTTAAAAAAAACCACACCTTCGCATCAGATAAGCTTTGCGAGTGACGCCAACAGTCATGAATGTGACATACTTTTCATGATAGTTTTATAGAAAAATACTAAATTCTTATCGGGCTAGGCAATCGGATTAACATTTTCATTATTATTTAGGTATAAATTTTAAGCAGACCTATAAAAGTAAACAGCATAAATTTTTCTTTGCGAGAAAAAGGTGAGCCCGATAGTAAGCGTTTAAAAAGAAGCAGGCGATGCATGGCTTGAAAGGGATATATGTAAATACGAGTGTTAGAGGGAGCGAGTTAATATTAAAAAACGACAATAATTAAGCGAAAATTGTGAAAATATTTAATAAAAAACGACTCGGATACCTTTTTAGATTTTTACGGCCAAAAGTATTTTCGTTATTTGTTTTTGGGATGTTATGCCGTGTTGCGCCACCTCCTCCTTTAGTCAGATCCGACAGATGTGTATCCGCCGGATCTGCCCTGATGATGGACACTGCAACGCTGTCCAAAACGTTGGATAAAGAAGGAGGTAGCGCAACACGGCGTAACACAATAAAAAAAACCACGACTCGTTTAAATTAGAGCAAATATCTTTCGACAAATGCCTAGGATGCATTTAAAGATACACTGTGAAATTATTCATACCTAAAACATGCTAAATAATAGAACTAAATGTGTTTTAAATAATTTTCTAAGCGTACTATGGAATTTTTTTCTATCGAGGGAATTTCAAATGACTTACAAATTATCAATTAAAATGAAAAGAAAATGAATAGTTGTACACAAAAATACAATCAAATCTTTTTCCGTAATGTATAGACAGTATCTTAAAAAATAAAACATTTTTTAGGAACTCAAAAAATTAAAGTGTTCAACAGAAATATCTTATAAAATGGTAGAAATTCAGAATGCCGGGGCTTAAAAACGGCCCCGAAAATAATTTTTGGATCAGTGTTTAAAACGACTCGCAGACCGTTCATCTCAAAAATAACTGTACGACTACAGGCAGGGGCAATTATTAGAGCAACCCGGTCGGAGGGTTGCTAAGGCGCCGAATTAAAAAAAAAATCAAAATAAATAGGGAATTATACAAAATAAACTTCCTAACAACATATATATACATATTTGTTTGAATAATAAATTGGATTTTTAACGGCATCCGTAGTCGAGGGATCCCCGCCCCGGGAACCTTTATTGGGTAACCAACACCTATTTCAAGGTCACCCCAAGTGGTTCGCTAAGTTTGTTGATTTAGCAGGGGTGCCCGGGTTTATGTGAAGTTTGTCTAGATCTTGGAGGCGGATGACCGAGACACACTGAACCCCAGATTCTTACCCACCCCTTAAACCCTTTTCCTTTCCAGAACTCTCCTCTCCTTACATGCCTTAAAAAACTATCCACACAGCATCCCCAAAGATGACATAGGTCCTGAGGGAAATTATTTTCCTCGGGGTCTCCTGTGTGGACCTCGTGTAAAAAAAGGGGTAATGCTCTCGCATACGAATCCGGAGGTCGCTGGTTCAAATCCCCATAAGCGCAAGAAAATTTTATTAAATTAATTTAATTCAAAATAAAATATAGTACCTACACTCGCGGCACGTACCAGAGTGGTAGATACTCTCAGTATCGTTCAGAATGGAAACGTTGCTTGAAATGAATATAACCGTAGATATGTTTTTAGATACGTCGGCTAAAGAAAGAGGTAGCGCAACACGGTATAACGCCCCAAAAACAAATAACGAAAAAAGACTATAACCGTGTTTGGTGACCAGATTTGATTAGCTAGGAGCTTTCCCGCCCTCCTCTTACGCATTCCTTCCCCTGGGGAGCCTACAGCCTCATAACACACTCCAACTGGGAATGCCACGGTCTCACTGGCTGCAGTTAGAAATCGGACATGTAAGGTGCTTTAGACGTCATTTGGCCCAAGGCCATGCAGAGTTTACTAGTTTAATAGGGGTGTATACAATGCGCATGAAAAAGATAAGGCTGTAAGCACCTGTAATGCTCTTGACCTGCCGTAAGGTCAGATATTGACAAGCAATAAACAAATGGAAAAGGCATTATTGAGTCAGAGCCGTAACATGGCGTTTTGCGGTCACTTCAATGAAAACGCCTTGGGATTGATAAAAAAATCAATTATTATAATATAATTCATCTAATGTGGGACCAACCGTACTGCGTCACTAGTACCTAAATGAGGAATAGGTACCTACTATTTTTAAAACCATTTCCATCGTGGGCAAGTATTACACTCGATGATAAATTGCATACGATCTTGTTCAGGTGATTTTACGAGAGTTTTTTAAAAAAGTAAAACTTCTATACGCACTCTTGACTTGGGAAGTAAGCTGGTGAGTGCGTTACGAAAAGTGTGATGCGAACGGTGATTGGGCGAGGCGAACGGTCGGGCCTTTACGCACGCTTGAATTGGGGAGTAAGCTGGTGAATGCGTGACGAGAGCTTTATGAAAAGTGTGATCGGGCGAGGCGAACGGAAGTTGAGAGGGAGATATAAGTTAGTGAAGTATTTATTAGTATTAGAAAATAAATATTTTTTAGTAACAGCCTTAGATATTAATAAACGTCGTGAATATTTTATACAATGCATAAAAAACCGTGTATGTGATAACCTTACTAATAAAAACGAAAAATAGAAACTGACGTACATCAGCCATAAAATAGTGTCCTGTTTATTCGGTCAAAGAGGGTTGTTTTTCTGTTATATAAACTGTTAATAATAATAATTTTTCATCGAATTTCGTGATTTTTCCATAGAATTTAAAGGTTCTATATATTTTGTTTTTTTTTCTTAATATGTCGTAAAAACAAATACCATTTTGGAAACTAGATAAAAATTATACAAGATTTTGTATTCGAAATTTACTTTAATAATTTTATTATGCAATATTTAAATTTCAAACATGAAAAAAAAGCTTACCACAAAAATTTCAAATTAATAATAAATTAACATTTCGAATGTTTGTAATCTTAAAAATTACAGCATCTTTTAAGCTTCTGTTAAACATTTAAACAAAATAATTACACATTTCAAATATGAATCTGTAATTAATAAATAAAAAAAATCACCTTTTTATCGCTTGTCTGATATGGTTTGATACTTTTCCAGTCAATTCAAATTTTGAAAATTAAAAGAGAACTAGAACAATTTAGCAGGAATGCGTAGAAATATTCCACATCACGCATGCACTGATAGCCGAAATTTAATATTATATTTAGTTCAACAGGCTTAGGAATCATTTTATTTTCTCCATGATTGTGAGCAATTTATTGGGCAATGCAATGTGGGATTTACTCGCTATTGCTTTTTGCACACGTCACCATCTGATAATTGGATATTCTAGGTCACATGGACTGGCCCAGACTGCATTACAGAATAAACTTGCGGCCCACGGCTTTTCAAAATCGCAATAATTGGCAATTTGAGATCTGTAATTTGGACGCCTTTTTCAATTCAATTCTTTTCAAACTTGAATTGAAAAGGTTATTGTTTTGGTGATAAACCGCAGCGATGCGTGATAAATAAAACGGAGAACTATATTTATGTTATTATTCCAAATGTGATGAATAAAAGAGGATGAAAAATTAGTTCAAATCAATGACTAAACGAAATGCATAAGAGAAGGACATGGCATAACGATCCAAATATATAACGAATATTCTGTCCAAACGGTTGTCCATGGACAAAGAATCGACGGTCACCTCGAGTGTTTTCTCTTGGGGTAAAAATAATCTCGTTGAATTTAATGTTTCAAAGACCCAATCACGTGTGATTACGAGTACCTTCGTCTAAAAGGGATCGAAGTGGAAATCTAGTCTACTTCAAGGGAAGCAATCTTCGGAACAGGCCCTCTATTGATATGCTTGGTGTAACTAGAAGTGACCAGCTCAGGTATGGGAGCTCCATCGAAGCCAGAAGCCAGAGTTAAATCATATAATGTGACTGATTGCTATATCTCTATCGATTGAACGAACGATTGTCAATCGCACAGCGAAACGATCATTTCTCTTTGTTAATGACGCTTCTCTATGCGCTCAATTAAAATATCCATCATTCATCCGTCAATGGAAAGTAGCAAATCTCAGTCGCTTCAATTGACGCTGTAAGTGATCAATTAGAAATTATTGTCAACCGCATCAATGACGTAAATGAAAGTAACCATTGAGAATGATTTATATTGATAGTCTCCTGGGCGCTTTACTCTAGCAAGATAATTAAGACTAAAGTCAGATGATATGTTGTATATTGTATGCAGAGACCATGCGTCACAATTCGATACAGTCGTAGACCTACACGGCATGTCATCCGCACTCCGCTCTGAGCGTGGGCAGATGGAATGGCCTAAAAAGGCCACCTACCACAAATTTTACAAGAATAAGGAACACCAAGCGAAAATATTTTATTATATCAAAATGAATCATTAACGAGAGAGGCCGCGAAGGCGTGTGGACCATTTGAGTGGTGTTGCCATATCGAGAATAATTGCCAAAATTTCCGGATTCCAATAGATTACGATTTTTACGTTGCCGGCTACAGTGCTGCCGCTGATAGCTCCGTTGTGACTTGTAACCTTTTTAACCCCCCCCTCTTTCTAATAAACAAAGCGCTTGACAGAAAGAGGGGTTATGTGGGAGTTATCTGAGCTATACGTTTTTAGGCAGGTATTGGTACCTGTTGTTGATATCCTTATGTCTGGTAATTCCGTGGGTCTATGATTCTTGGCTAATTTGGCGAAATGTGTTATATTTAGCTCACACTTCTACCTATTCAAAATAATTTGTATGACTGATATTCTATAACATATTTAATGCGTCACTAACAAAAACAGTAAGGATCAACATAGTGCGTTACTTGGAGTACATTGAATATACATAGGTGCCATTAGAAAAACTTTTGTCGCCTTTATTTTTTTCAGCGTTGTATCGTTTCAAGTTGGGTATTCATATTGTCAGTCTTGTTATTAGCCTATGTTATTATTATTAGCAATAATAATTTCATTCTATAATGTCAAATTTGGGAGTTCTTGGCAAAGGGTCTTTCTAAGCAAAGGAAATAGAGGTAGTTCTTGAAAGGAAAAATAAATGAGGTGGGTAGAAAACTGGGGTTCAGAGTGTCTAGGAGTAACATACGAATCCATCCCTCCCACTGCGTTGGAAGGCGTCGGGTCGAGAGTCTCGCTGGAGAGATCAAAGGATCTCCCTGCTCCGACTTCTCCCGATACGGCCTGCCACGCTGCTGGTAGGGAGACGAATCCACCGCCACGACCTTAACCCCGCACGAACCCGGGTAACCCTGCTAAGTCACCAAAATTATGTTTTGTATCATTTCTAGATGTAATTCAAGGATATCCGAAAAGTTGGCGCATGTAGAAGGAAACCCCATAGGTAGAAGATATTTTAATTTTATTATTATTGTACAACAGAATAATTCCAATTAAAGTAAAATTTATTTACCCTATCAGCATTTAGGCAAGTGACTCTTCAAAAATATTTTTAAGGCATATAAAAAACAGTTACTTACATCCAAATGGTTTGCAATTTCATTTAACAGCACCATTCCCTTCGTTATGCTATGAACACATATAGACACTTAAGAACAAATAATGGAAGATGGCAGAGTTATTGGATACTAAATTCAACGAACGAACCTGAACGGTGTGAACGAACTAAAATACCTTGGACACATAATCACCAGTAATCTGATGGACGATTATGACATCGATAGGCAAAGAAGAGCTCTCAGCGTAAAAACAAACATGCTCAGCAGAAGGTTCCGCCTTTGCAGTACCGCTGTAAAAAGGACGATCTTCCTTTCCTTCCGCGCAACGCTGAATACGTGCGAACTCTGGGCAACTGAACCCGGAGTCTTTCTATACTACTAGTATAGATAGACTCCGGGTTCAGTACAACAACGCCTTCCGCACAATGTTAGGTCTCCCCAGATATTGCAGCCCTTCCCGGATGTTCACGGAGGGGCGAGTTCCCGGCTATGCAGCCCTTATTAGATCTTATTAGCCCTTATTAGCCCTTATTATATAGGTGGCAAGAATGAGGGAAAGGATAAGTAGCTCTGGAAATACCCTCGTCATGGAAGCCCACCTCAGTTCATCATCCAGCATTGATGCAAACTGGAGAAAAATACTGGCTCCTAATGTGGTCACAGAATCCTAAAAGCCAATTATTATTTTTTCCTTTTGTTATTACCTTTTCTTTCGTGTACAATCATATTCACCTGCTTTTCTATTTTTTTCTCTTTAAAATATTTGGTTTATTAACCCTTATAGAATTTGTGGGCTTGCACTATTCTCCCCACATACCGGAATAAACATTTATTATTATTATTATTAAAGCACCTCTTCCAAAAAAAAACTTTTCAAGAGTTTTCACCAAGTTTCATTGTCTACTTTAAAAAGGTATTTATTTAAGCAAATGTCTTCCATTCAATATAGGTACATATTATTTATTACGCACGGATTATGTTGCATAATTGAAATGGCCAAATACAAGTCTTCGTTTGGCGTGTGGGACTTTTATGGTAGTTTTCGGCCGAACCAGATTAACAAGAAAAACATTTGGCAGAACATGTAAGTAGATAAAAAGACTTGCAAATATGTGGCATTTGGTTGTCTAGCATGTTCGTTTTGTCACATTGGACTAATTCTAACAATTTCTTAAAAATACGCCTTGGAATGCGGTGATAAAATTTAGAATGTGAGTCATTAGTAATTATCCATTCGAAAGAAGTATTGTGCGAACGAAATCGAATTGTGATGATGATGCGAATCTTTATTATAATTTACTAGCGAGTTCCTGCCATGCGTTGCAATTCCACCTAATAAAGAAAAATGTTTCTCCCTGCGTGTCCTTTCCCATTCGCCTTCCCTCTCCCCTCTCCAGCACCCCCGTCGTGTGAACCCCCCTCCCGCGTTCCATATATTCAGTCCCGGTACATTCAGATTTTCAAACAGCTCGCGTGCAACCTATTGCAATATTTTAATACAAAATTTCATTTTTCATACATTAAAAAACATTCATTTTTATATACTATAAGACCAACCAATCAAATTTGCTAAGTATGTTTTTACTAGAAAAAAAATGTCATCGGACACCAAAATGACATGTTCATTTTTTACTCCAAATATGTTCGAATCGATGGTTAAAAGCCAACGGGTAAGTCCTGTTACACCCATACAGATCGATGCTTTTATCTTTTTTTGTACACTAAAAAGAGTGCGATACATCAACTTGTACTATTACTAAAAACATCATAAATGAGAGAGGAGCCGAGTTCGATTCCAATAAAAAAGATTCTACTGTATGTATAATACTGTAAGATGATAATTACATTACATTTGAAATAATATATTACTAATATAACAAATATTATAATCAATAATTATCAGCCTGAAACACTCATCTACATTGAAAAAATCTTTCGAGAAAAGATACTGGCCGCCAACGGGAATTGAACCCGTGACCATCTGATTGCCGGTCAGCAGCTCTGACCACTGAGCTATGGCGGCTTATCTAATACCCGCCAAATAATTCAATATATACTAGTGTTTCATTCGACAATTACTTATTATTACATTTTTCCAACTGAAAACAACCAACTTTTTTTTGTGAGAGAGGTATTTTTAATACTAAATCTCCCGCTAGGTGGCGTCGAGACTAATTATGTCTGCATTTTTTGCTGAAATACTTTAACTTGTCAAATATTAATTATTATTTTTAATTGATAAACTAACGTTTAAACAAGATTTAATTAGTTAATAATAGATAGATTTAAAATGTAATAATAAGTAATTGTCGAATGAAACACTAGTATATATTGAATTATTTGGCGGGTATTAGATAAGCCGCCATAGCTCAGTGGTCAGAGCTGCTGACCGGCAATCAGATGGTCACGGGTTCAATTCCCGTTGGCGGCCAGTATCTTTTCTCGGAAGATTTTTTCAATGTAGATGAGTGTTTCAGGCTGATAATTATTGATTATAATATTTGTTATCTACCCTTTGTGCTATGCATAAAAATCTTGTTTAAACGTTAGTTTATCAATTAAAAATAATATTACTAGTGGTTTTCATATTCTTTACTCCTTCAATAATTGTAAAAACACTTTGTGACATCATTCTTATTAAATTTATACTTTCTTTCAACCACTATTTCAATAAAAAAATTAGCTATATGTTTCAGAATCAAAGGATCTTACATCAGGATACAGAGTATATTGAAAATTAAGGTTTATTATAAGAGTAGACAAATAAGTACAGCCAGAAATATAAGCAAACGCGGTGGGAGAAGGTAATTAAATAATTGTAAAAATAAATATATAAAACAAATATTATTGTATATTTTATTATATACTAACGAGATGCCGGCATACGTTGAATTCCGCTTAATTAAAAAAAATGTTTCTCCCTTCCGCCCTTCCTCCCCATCCCGCATCCCCTTCAGCGAACCCCCCCCCCCCCTCCCCACGTTTACATTCTAACTTCCCAGACTTCCCCTCTCCATTCACCCCTCCCCTCCTTTATTTCCTTCCGCCCCTCCCGGATTCCCCTCCCCCTCCCGCCTTCCCTCCCTGCTGTTAAACTACACGAAATACACTCACTTTTCAAACAGCTCGCGCACCACCTATTGCATTTTTTTAATACAAATTTCATAACGCCAGAGTTCAACAGTATATATGAAAACCTTCGCGGGCGTGCTCAACAACAACTCACCAAAGTTTCATCGCAATCAGATGAATAGTTTAGGAGTGCACAAGGGACAAACAAAGAAAAAATAATTTTTATATATATATTATATTAAGATTATTGTACAACAAAAACTTTTATTAATTTCAACACTAGTACCCAATTTGCCTAAATAAAAATAATAAAAAATCTATAAACATTGCGGTTAGCAATTACTAGCCAAGTGATTAGTCCCACATTGGGTCGCGGATTCAATCATCTTGTAGTTCCTCCAACATTGCACAAGTAACACAGGAGTAATTCAAGTATAGGTAGTTTGTTTTCGTAATCCAGGAATGTTAATCTTTCTTTCACAAAACGCCATGCCACAGAAATACCATACGAAAACGCATGTAAATTAATTTGAAAGGCGAGCGAATGCCAACGTGATCACTTCATATTTTTTTTTTTATATCAATAAAAAACATTTTATATTCCAGAGTTCTGCATCATCACAATATTACTCACACAAGGAGATTGATTTTGCCTTGGTCTAGTAAAGCTTATTTGAAGAACTCGAAAGATATAAACGTAAATCATGCTCACATATAGCATGTTTCTGAATATATCTACGTGATCTAAAAAATACGTGTTTTCAGCGACACTGGAAGGAATGCGCCGCTTTATAATAAGTTCTATACCCAAATATCGATGTTAAATTGCCGAGTTGATTGGCGGCGAGTTGATTGCGAGTAGATGCAATCGATGATATTATTGCTGCTTGTCCCACTTTATTGACTTAGCAGACGGCTGCATGGGGTTCGATAAAAGCCAACCCAGTTCCATGAGTTGTCATCGGTTATCGAGTATGTCATAATATATCTACCTAATGTAGAAACAAGAAACATTTAACCGTCTGGTCGTATAATAATAGACGGCCATGTCAAATATAATATGATATAATTACTGATGAATTAAATTGTTAATAAAAATGGGACGTATTAAATTTGTATAACCTATTTTCATCAGGAAAATATAATGCTGGGGGGATGAGTACATTTCTTCCACCGACGCGAAGCATGGGAAGCTTATGGCGCAGACTAGGCCAATCGAAGAATACCATCATCACTGTCATGGTTGCCTAGATGGAATCAAAAAGGCCCTATAGGAGACGGGGGACGGTCAAATATCCTCCATAAACAGCTATTTGCACTAGTTTTTGGATTTCATATTTTTCACTTCTTTTTTGTTATTATTCTCATTTTTTAAGGAAAGTCAAACATTTCTGGGTTACGAATAACCTGACAATATTTATAAATCTCCTACTACCATCACAGTAAGCGGAAAATGTTGCTAGTGTCGTGATGGAGGACTTAGCAAGCCGAGGAATAGAAACGCGACGCCCGGGTGGGGCTTAAACGCAATGCCAATCCAGCCACTGACTGGTCAAATATATTATATATATATATATATAGTTATTTAGTTTATTTTTTATAATTTAGAAATATGGGAATGTATTCCAATGCATCCATCAGTCCATCAGTTCATCCGCCCATGGGTCCATCCGTCCTACAGTCCATCAGTCCATCAGTCCATCAGTCCATCAGTCCATCAGTCCATCAGTCCATCAGTCCATCAGTCCATCAGTCCATCAGTCCATCAGTCCATCAGTCCATCAGTCCATCAGTCCATCAGTCCATCAGTCCATCAGTCCATCAGTCCATCAGTCCATCAGTCCATCAGTCCATCAGTCCATCAGTCCATCAGTCCATCAGTCCATCAGTCCATCAGTCCACCAGTCTATCAATTCATCGGTCCATCGGTCCACCGTCTATCAGTCCATCCGTCCATCGGTCCATCGGTCCATCGGTCCATCGGTCCATCGGTCCATCGGTCCATCGGTCCATCGGTCCATCGGTCCATCGGTCCATCGGTCCATTGGTCCATCGGTCCATCGGATCATCCGTCTAACCGTGCCTCCGTCGATTTTTTAAAGTTATTGGTTTCACAGCTTCATTACAGATATTCATGGAAATGATGACGAGAATAATTGAAAAAAATTGCGTTGACCCAGAAAATATGGTACATTTTGCATGTCGCCAGAGCTCTGTTCAAGGGTTCGCAGAACCCACAAAGAGAGTTTCTGCATTACAGTAAAGATTTCTTTCCACATTTAAAGATTGGATACCAGCAAGGTATCATAAATGAATAGGAACTTTCAATAATTAGTAATTTGTATTTGATACCTCGCGTCGTTTGCCACAGTAATGGTTATTACATAGTCAATTAAATAGAAATCAATCACACCGAATCACGACATCATTAAATCGTGATAAATAAAACCAAATATATATGCAGTTATTTAAATCAGACATGAGGAACTAAATAAAATGAAATAATTCACGAATTTACTAATTGAGGTCAGCTTTAAAAGTAATATCTTAAACACTTCTAAAATATAGGAATGTTTTGAATTTTCGAGGTTCCGGCAGATAAATGTGAAAATAAAACGACTATATTACGAAGATTATGAATATGTAGGTAGGTACGAAAAAGAAAAGCAATTTAAGCACAGTCAAATAAATATAAAAAACAGGGTACTGAATCGTTTAAAGAGCTAAGGCGATCCACTAGTACAGGAAAAAATCGAAATCGGAATTCACGCCCTTTTATGGGAGGAGTTTAAAAATACTTGAGAAAAAGCTTTTGGAAAGGTTGGAAAAGATATTTGAGATTTTTTTTTTACATGTCGATTTCGTAAAGGCCTGTAAAAAACATTAATTCCTTTTTTATGCATTGTTTATAGCAATAAAACGGAATTTTTAAATTGATTTCACGAGAATAAGCGGCGCGGAGCATAACACGACCGCTCTCCGCTCCGTTCGGAGGAGTAATGACGGAAGACAGGGGGACGGCTGCCAGTCGTTCTTCGGTGGACGGTATAAGGTTCACTTTGATATAGCAAATTCGTCGACTGCCGTATTGTCGTCGTGATGTCAAAAATACCAACGCGAAAATGCATATTATATTTTATTTTGTGAGGTTCGGGCGTAAATATCATTTTTTTTCGCGATAATTGTATAAGAAAATGAATTTGCCACATTATGCAATAAAACCATATCCGAAAAAATGTTTATAAGTAGGAGAGTTTTCAGTTAAAAATGTTTTTTATAGACCTAATACTTTATTTTTTTCTAAGCTTATTAAAAGACTTATTAAAAAAAATTACCGACATTTTTAAGGACCAAAGTATGTTCTACACGCAGTATTTAATTGAAGCATCTATAATACTTCTAAGCGGTCAAATTTTCAAAACTAAAACATACGATTTTGTATGATTTTGCATTATTTAGTATGGCTTCATCTTATGGTTCAATGGTAAAAAGATGTAACTTTGAAAAGAATTGTGATCCAGATGCATATTTTTCACAATACATACAGTGTTCAGATATTAGTAGTACTTTTCGAAAGGACACCATACAAGTAATTTTGAAATAGTAATATTTAAATTTAATTTTATATGTTATATAAGCGTAGGTATAATTGCGTAGGAAACTGTTCATTTGTAACGTACCTACCTACATAATATTATCAAAGAAACCATAGACGTAAAAAAACAATGCGGATGACATATTATGTGCTCTTAACAAAATAAATAAAAAAAGCAAAAAAATAGTTAGGTACTGTTACAATCAAAACTGCGTACGAATTAAAGCTTCAGATGCACTTGTAATGGACTGTAAATACTAAACGAGACGAAATGGTGTTTGTTGGAATGGGGTATTTCCACAAACGAGGGATTCTTTTGAAAATGTACGGAATATTTAAAGATCATTTTTCTATTTTTAATCATCCTACTAAAGTTTTTGGTTTTTTATGTTTTCATTCAATATTATTGATAAAAACGATCTAAAACTGACAAAATCAAATTAGCCCGTGGTTGGCAAATGGGCAAATGGGACTGTGACGTCACAAGCGTTGCTCAACTGGGCCAGCATAAATAAACATTATCAGAAATCGTCCGCGCTCATGACGTCACACGATAGCCCCGCCCCAAAATATCGTTTTAGCGGTAATTCAAAAATGGGAAACTTTGACTCGCTGTAGAAAATTTATTAGTCAACATAAAACTAAAATAAAAATGCTGTAATCATCTCAATTTTGTGCTTAATTTTTAAAGCAATAAAAAAAACGTGTAAATACCCCATTGTGTGGGAAAAATAAGGTATGTAATAAGAAAAAGGGATAACCAATCACTTACCGCTGTATCTTGCGAAGGAGCACACGACACAACCGCAAGCAACACTTATAGTTATGTAGTTGTTCCACCGCGATATCTCGAGATAATTATTGCCACAACAAAACATGAGTACAAAACGATATCATGTACAGGACTCCTACTTCCGAGATGGTCAAATTTCTTTACTTTACTTAAAAACGAGACTGCGTACAAGAAAAAAACCGGCAACTTTCTTTCAAATTTTCTTCTGTTTTTAAAACAAAAGCACTCGAATTTTTCTTGCCATTGTTCCAAATTTCAAATATTTTTTTCCAGCAAGGTGGTGGTTAGGTAGAGATAGGACCTGAATTAGTGACACTCCGGTAGGCACACTCCGGCACATTCTAATTTCAAACCCAAACACTACTTACGAGGGAATAACCAGACAAAAACAGAAAAATGTCATTTTTAAATCAAATTTTAGACATATTGACTCTTTGTCACAAAAAAATTATAAAATGATTTCGAAAGACTGTTATTTTATCTAGTAAAGCCATGTTTTAAATTTTGAGAAAATGTTTTCAGTTTAATAATGTTTTGCCGTAGGTCGTTGGCAGATTTGTTAAATTATCAAACAAAATTTTGTATTATGCAACATACATTTCAAATCATATATACATGCAGTAAAATAAATCAATAAATTATTTAGGAAAGCTACTTTCAGAATTTTAATTTTAGTTCAAATAAAATCATAAAAAAAGATCCGCGCCCTTGTTCTGTGACGAAAATTCTTCAGTTTGTCTATTTATTTACGTTCTTACAAACTAATATATTTAAAAAAAAAAATTACATTCTTATTTTCCATAGACATTATTGAAAAGTTATAAATTCTTATGACCAAAAATAATTACAAAAAGTGAATAATTATTAATAGATTAAAATGCTGATATGGAGACTAATTAATCATTCTCATCGGAACCGCCCTGTACAGTTGCAAGGGTACGATCGCAAGATCATCGTTCGACTCATTTAAATTCTCGTCCGCTGATTAATGACCCTTAATTCGTTTTTTCTATTTGGGATTCAAGCAAAACCCTCAGATCCGAATGTACTATGTACATTTATTTATTTATTGTTTGAAAATATTACATAATACAATATAGTGAACTTAAAATGTTCAACTAGGCAATTGCCCGTTTTAGGACATTCCAGTATGATAATGTTTTTACATGTAAATTATAGTAAATTATAGTGAATTATAGTGTTGACTATTCTGTTGGTAAAATAATACATATGTATATTCATATTCTAGAATACTTTCAGTTATACCACGACATTTTTTACTATTGTTTAGCTGACATAATAAACTAAAGAAATATTAATAGATAAAACAAGAAAAATGAATTTGAAAAATGAAAATGAATGAAGAAATTCTGTTGGTAAAATAATACATATATGTATATATTCATAATCTAGTATACTTTCAGTTATATCACATTTGTTTGCTATTGTTTAGCTGACATAATAAACTAAAGAGATGTTAATAGATAAAACAAGAAAATGAAAAATAAAAATGAAAGTAAAAATAATACAACTGTTTCGAAAACGGCTAATCGTTGTTTTCACAGTAATAAATGACTTTTTTTTTAAAATCTACATGTAATTTCCAAACTGTTGGCAGGTTAATCGCATATTAGATAGCAATCACCACTATAAACATGCATTTTTTAAAGTTTGAGAAGTCTGCCAGAATCGCAATAATAATAATTAATTGTGTGTAGATTCCGCAGAATGTTGGCAGTAAATATCGGTTTGGGGAGATTTGTGCGAAAGATTCGGCCAATAATAATATTTGCCGATGGGTGCCGCGCGCAGAGCGATGCTGGAATGGGAACCGAACCAACACCTGACGTAGGTAATAAAGCACACGCCTAAACATTTTGTTGTGATAAAGCAGAGAAACTAAAAATTGAAAGAAAAAAACATAATAAAAATATTGCTGAAAATCTACTTTTTCTTTTAAAATCTTCGGTAAGTTTCTTGTTTCCTAGAATTCACCACCTTGCGAATGAAAAATGAGAACGGGTCGATATAATAATAAAAATATTTATTTTTAACTTAATGATTAAAACCTCAAATTGAAATATTTAATTAAACAAAGACAATATTAGCGAAACTCAATCGAAAATCTGAAAACAGAAAAATCAGAAAAATACACGGTTACATCTGGGACTTGAACACAGGATCTTTGCCTTGTCTGGGCGCAACTCTATCAGCTGAGCTAAAGTGTCCCTATCCGATTCGGTCATATTTAACTGTATACTTCGACTAAGAACTACCAACGTATCTTCATTTTTTAACGCATATTTTTATTGGATGCTATCTTTATGTATGATTGCAAGATTAAAACCCGAACTAAATGTTATATAAATAAATTTTTAACCATTTTTTTAATATTCTAATATGTGACATCTAATGACTTTTCTGCAACTGTAGAGTGAAAAATTATTTTTATTTTTAACTTTATAAGTAAAAACTCAAATTGTAATATTTAATGAAATGAACACAATATTAGTGAAACTCAATCGAAAATGATCATATCTTTTTCTTATTTTTCTGTTTTCAGATTTTCAATAGAAATTCGTTGAACTTAAATTACAAAGAGACACAACCGAAATTAGAATTTTTAAGATTGCGCTGTTCAAGCTCTAAATTTCTGATTTATTTTTAATACCAAGTTAAAGGTTATGATGTGGCCAGGTAAAAAACACGTTTCTGATTGTTCCGTACTTTGCATATTAATGTCAAACAAATAATAATATGGATGTATAATAATATTCTACTTAAGTCAGTTATTTTAAATAAGTCAGTTATTTTAAATACATGTAGGATTACGAAAGTTTTTTTAAATATTTATATTGAGGGATCAGTAGGATTTATCGGTCCAGTTAGGATTTCATCAAAGCCGAACCATCTGATATGAAAATATCTGGAGTCGGTGCATTATTTTCCCATAATGTTTCTGGTGGATTGACGTATTGTTCTTGTATTGTTTTTTATTTATTATACTTTGTATATAGTGCACTTAAATTGCACGGATTTACTAGATAATCATTTGTGGAAAAGTGTGTGGAAGGGTTTAGCCTTTCATTTGGGAAAGATTTAACCCGGACATAAAATCTGGAGCACCATAATCTTATTACTAGATGTACTTATCTTGTTTATATAATAATAATAACATAACATTTGTACAGCGCAGTTTTGTGTTAATTCACTTCAAATAGACTTAACTTATAGTACCTTTAAAAATAATATGTTATTGTTCAGTAGTGGTATTCTTATAGCACCCCTACAGTGCTCCTTACGACTACGCCTTAGTAATATTATAAATGCGAAAGTTTGTATGGATGGTCCTTACTCTTTCACGCAATAAATATCGAATGGAATTTTAAAATTCTTTCACTAATCGAAAGCTACATTATTTGCGAGTAACAACGGCTTTATATATTGGTAAGCTCTGGCGTTATGAATGAGCTGTGGCGTTATGAAATTATGTATCATACGTTTTCTGTCCCTTACAAAATCGAGTTATTGCAAACGTTAAACAAATTGTTACCTTGGAAACAATGTGTTTTTTTTTTAATTTTAGGCTTAAAAAGAGTGCTTTGTTGTGATTAAAAAGAGTACTTTTTGGCGTCGTAGTTAATATCTACATATCTCTAAAAATATTTATTCTCCGAAAAAAAAGCATAACGTTGCATAAATATTAACTATAAAGCATAGTGTTTGAAGTGGACTGTCATTTTCTTATTTTTTAGGTTACTCTGGATTCAAATATGAATAAAATACTAATAAAGGGAGTAGGTACTTAAAATAAATTTATTTTTCTATAAATTAAATATTTTCTAAAATAGAATTTTTATTTGCGAAATGTCATACTCAAATTTTGAAATTTTCTATTAAACAATAATTATTTTCTATTAGACAAAATAGCAAGAATAATAACAATTATGCCAGTAATTTCCCACTAATACCAAGCGAGCGAAGCCGTGGGTAAAAGCTAGTACACAATATTGATCAAATAATATGAAACCGAAGATGTTTATTACATGTGCTTACTTTTATATCTACATAACAAATCTTACTAAGTCATTTAAAAGCCTAATAGGGCGTTAATAAATAATTCGCCGGTTTCAAAAAACATTGATATACTTAAATATTTATTATTTATTTATTCATTTTCAGGAAATCGATATTTTACATTTTTTCAGTCCGTACATGTGTAATATAGCCAAAATAAAACCAATTATGGATTTCCTCCTTGTAACTTTACCTCTAATAAGACTATAAGACAGCATGATTGGAAATAAGAAATAATTAAGTTTATAAGAAAGGAATACGAAGCCAAAAATTATACACAAAACATTACATAAAGCGAAAAATTACATCAAACAATAAATTATCAATACATTGGTAACCATGAGAATCTTCGTTATGGATAAACAAAGGATAAAAAAACACATTTTTCCAGAATGGAAGATGCTCTCAGTATCACTTTCCAACTAGCTAGCTATTTGCTGACGTTCTTTTTTTACATTAATTCCCCTAAGGGCCTACGTCTTCTTTGGGGATGCTGTATGGAGGGTCTTTTTAGGAGAGGAAGGTATGAGAGGTCCAGAAGTGACGGACGTATCAATCCACCCCCCCCCCCCCACTGAGGCGTAAGACGGCGATCCGAGAGAGTCCTGCTGAACTTCTTATTGAGTGGAGTCAGCACTCTACGTATAAGAAAGCCTTAAAATGCTTTCTTTGCAAAGGTCTGTTTGTCGTCTATTTGAATTTCGATATTGTTTTCGTGAATGACAATGTGCAAATCTTGGAAGTGGAAAATGACCCTCTTTCTGACATGCGATCGAGCTGAAATTCTGCAGATATACTTCATGTCGATGTCAACGCATTATATCATTGGCACTCACGCACACACACGCGCACACACACACATTTCTCTGAAATTGGCTACTAGTCGGTCCAAGAGATGGCGCAATAAGATCGAAAATTGAAAATAGTGAATTATAGTTTTGTTTTAAACATTTTTTTTACGGGACAGTTATTTTATCACATTACGAAGGACGGGTTATTTTATTTCGACATTTATTCAAATTTGACGAATTGTTCAAATTCTATTAACCCGACCTAATTATACATATTATAACTGTTTCCGTATTACAGTGTTACAACGCAAATATTTCGAAACTGGATTATCAAATGATAAGCAAGTTGATTTCATTTGTAATTATGCAAATAGTAAATATCTAGCACATTGCATAGTGGTTTATGAAGTTTATTAGAGAAACACGTGTCATATATTTTCTATTATCAAAAATTCTTTTCATCCCATTTCTTTATGAAATTTATTTATTGAAAAAAGCGCGGTGGTCCGAGTCAGACCAGGTGTAGGAAAAGTTTAGCAATCGCTTTGATGATTCGGTCCAGAAATAATATCGCCGAGTGAAAACGCTTCGTGGAAACACTCGGGAAAGTTCAATAATAATAATTCACGGAAAGTAAACAAAAATATCCAACGGGATTGGAGAGCTCCCAAAGCTCGACATAATATTTTTAAAGCGATCCTATCACTTTGGTTGACAACTAAAAAGCAATACACGAATTACGCTCTCATTATAATAAACTATTCCGTACGGGATAATGAAATAAAATCCACAATCTTTACCGTAAACACAAAAGGCTTTATTTTGGGTACAATTGATTTGCAAGTATGACACGTATTTTGAGCAGTTCAACAATATAAATACAGTATAAAAAACTTCAACTTTTGTTCCCTCCAAAATTCGTTTAAGCTTTCACCAAAAGGTATATTAAACTCTGGGTTAGCTGAAATTATTTCAGTTCTACCAAGCTTTTACCTGAAGATGCGCGGTAAGAATCGGGAAGTAACTTACTCTCTAGAGTTATTTTGGGTACAGTCAATTTGCAAGTATGACACGTATTTCGAGAAGAACAATAGAAAGAAAGTATTCGAGGGGGGACCCAAAAGGGACCGGAATTTCATCATAACTTCTTTATTTCTCAATATTTTTACATCAAATTTTGACCACCTTCAAAGTATTCTCCATTGACCACAGCGCACTTCTCCAAACGCTTCTTTTATTGTTTAAAATAGTTTTTAATTTCACTTATCGGGATGTCTATTAGGCCTTCCAGCGATTTTTATTTTACCTCCTCTACAGAGGCAAAACGCTTTCCTTGCATGTCCTTTTTCAGTGTGGGGAACAAAAAGAAGTCACAGGGGGCTAGATCACCTTGGATAAAAATTCAGAGTCCTCTTCGAGCCGATTTTGAAGCTCAAAACATACCTGAAGTCGACGCTCCCTTTGCTCGTCTGTGAGAAGGCTGCATTTTGGCTGCAACCCTTTTCACGGGCAAATCTTCGGTTAAAACCCTCTGAATTGAACTCCATGACATTCCACATATCTGACAGTGTTGATCAATGGTTCGGCGACGGTCTTTACGAACGAGGGTATTGATTTTGTCGACGTTTTCGTCAGGGGCGTCCTGAACGGGGTTGGTCTTCAAATAACATTTCTCCTTTTTGAAAACGTGAAAACCACTCATGATTTTACCTAGGGCAGCATCCCCAAAAGCAGTCAGCATTACAATAGTTTGCCGATTTCCCCAACATGAAACAAAATTTCACAGCCGCGCGTTGCTCTCGACTATCTGCCATCACGTTTTCGCCGAAATGGAAAACTAAAAAAATTCTCACGGCCGAACTGATGCACTCACAGAGACCCAACTTCGTACAATGACTTAGTAGGAGTGACCCTAACGGAAAATGTGTTCCCCCATTCTTTCTCTCCACCACAGCACAACTCCCGTTACTTTTGGGTCCCCCTCGAAATAAACTAACAATAACTTTATTGGTTCACTCCCAAAGGCCACTTAATTTTTCCCTCAACTATTCGTTTAACCTTTCACCAAAAGAGTTTTAACGAGTATATTAACTCTGGATTAGCCAAAATTATTTCAGTCCTGTCAGAGTTTTACCTGAAGTTGTGCGGTAAGAAACGGGAAATAACTTACTCTCTAGAGTGAAAAATCTGACCTTTTATCGGTCATCCCAGCTATAACATCCCTTTCAGGGATCACATCTATAAGCCTAAGCGGCGGGTGAAAATTAACCTATAGCATCCCTCGCTCTAATCAGTAGGAGACGAAGCAATGCGGGAAGGATAAAGTATTCGAGATCAAAGAACTAATCAATATACGCTCGAAAACCATTAGATAGTTTTTACAATTATTTTTTGTTTTTATTCTCTCCCAAAATCAACACGTAATTTTAACACAATAGAGATTAATAAAAAGGTGGACTTGTTTTATTTGCGGTTCGTTGCCTAGCATCCATTGCATGATTCATGGAAGATTCGCGAGATTAAATAACTTCGATGTAGAGCGAATTGTAAAGTTCTGTGAACCCATAGCACAATGTTATAAAATATACCTAAATGAGTACAAGTATAAAACAGAACATGGAAGTCAGAGAACAATGAAACTGTTATCAGGGCAAATAATGTATGCGGCGAGACAGCTCTATTAATATCCAGGCATGATCCAGGGATCAAATTGATAGGTTCAAATGTGTAGAACCAACATATTTTTGATTAGAACCGGAATCTTACGGCAGTTTTTCCCAACTTTTCGATCGATCAATCTGAGTCGCCTATCAGCTAAGTGGTTTGTTTAGTAACGCTCGATTCGCCTGAGAGCGAATTTGTGCATTTGAGCCGTGTTGTGCCAAAATTTTGGCTCAACGGTTGATCAGAGGGATTGAGAACAACGGCGGGTAGGATTAAATTTCGGCCCAACGGTTGATCAGTGCGATTGGGAACAATGGCGGTTAGGATTAATGCTGTACCTATATTTTCCTCCTATTAATATTTTGTCCCGAACACAGAACTGAAATAAATAATAATTGTTATTTTTATTTTTAACTTTATGAAGAAAACCTCAAATTGTAATATTTAATTAAATGAAGAAAATATTAGCGAAACTCAATCGAAAATCTGGAGACAGAAAAATCAGAAAAGGATATTGGCACCTCTGGAACTCGAACCAAGGACCTTCGGTTTTCATAGCTACTGCTCTACCAACTCATCTTTAACCATTTTATTTTTATAATAAATTTTTTAAATTAAATTTAATTAAATTTTTGATCCTCTTAAATAAACTTTCGCTGGCCAGCAGTGTATTTACGAATTATTTGACAATTTTTTGGAGAAAAGTTACCGACAATTAAATGAACCCAGTGACCAGTGACAACTTCATAGAGGATTATTTCTTCTTGTCTTCGTATGCCAGCAAATGGATTTGTAACTACAAGTACATTAATCTAACGTATGTATCGTCATGGCAAATATTCCTTGAAGTAGATAAAGTGCATTTCTAATGTGAAAACAATTTAAATTTGATCACACCACTGCAAATTTATATTCTTTTGACATTAGAAATGCACTTTATCTACTTCAAGGAATATTTGCAATGACGATACATAAGATAGATTAACGTAGGTAGTTTACACGTTCGTTTCTGTGTCCTGTAATGATTAATTTGACGAGCGTCATCGGCGAGTGATAGTTAGTAATGCAAAATGCTAACAGTGCAAGTGCAATAAAATTCTAATAGTAGTTGTTATGAGAGCACAGAGAATAGAATAGAATATATAATAGAAAAGAATATATGGGTGTCTGGAGCACAGACGGATGATTTGAGCAGTCAGAGATCTGCCCGCTGCCCACTCCCCTACTGTTTTGGATACGGTTCCAAAAAAACAATCACCGACAGGGCTGTCAAAACTAACAGTAACTCAAAATTATAATTTGTTTTCTAAAGTTAGATTACGTAGGCAGTAAGTATATTATGCAGTATCTTTAAAAGTTTATGCAGTACGTGCGAGCGCAAACAATTAATTCATCATAATATTTTAACGCATAAAAAGAGTTTTCCCTAAAATAATTAAACTCGCACCATCTACGAAATAGTAGATTACTTCTTTTATGTATCACCTAAACCCCTCAGACTATTGGTTCGCTTTTCAGAACAACTCATATAGGTCTCATAGAAATAGTTGTGTCTCCCTTACTATCATAGTGAGAAATATAATCTGAACGATACTGGAAATAAAAAACACCAAACTATAATATATTCAAATTTAAAAATTAACAACAAAATAATTATATTTATACCTTTATGAAAGCAAAGCTTCTAACCGCAATTTGAAAAAAAAAATTGTTAATTGTGTATTAATTATTTTTACATGAAAAGATCAAAAAGTGAGGTGAAGATAACGTTTATAATAAATACACTTGTCTAATATAAATATATGTGTTACTATTTTTTTTCGTTACTTAGTGAGAAATTTTAAAACTTTTTAAAGTTTGCTTTATAAATTTTTGAGTTTAATAAAATTACGTTGTTATTTTTATCAATTAAATTTGAAAGCGTATCTCAACACCTTTCAAATACAGTTCTTAGTTTTCGGGTACGTTAGCAAATATTTTATTGTAAAGCGGACTACTGACGTAAAATGGTCAAGGCCTTAGGGGTTGACGCAAATATGTGTATAATACACTCTTATATGGTTTCAATGTTGATACATTTTACTAAAAATCTTGAAAAAATCTAATGGTAAAATACTCGTATTATACATATATAGTTGTGTGTTCAGCCCTGTTATTCAGTTATGATCTGTCCATATTACGGGAGTTGGTGTAACCGCTCGCCCTCCACTTCTGCCTTCAGTATTGGTCCATCGAGTTGTCGGTTAGTACGTCCTCTCATCTCGCTCTGTCGGTTACCCGCTATCCGCTACCCGCACCCGTCTCTAACTAAACTCGTCGCGCGAACCTCACCCGTGTCACTAGCTGCTTCCCCGATACCTGATAGGCGTAGGGTCAAAAGGTGAGCAAACACAAACTAACTTCAAGGACAAACAATTTAACATTTGATCTATTTGAAATACTAACACTTCAAAATAATAGGCATTTAAATAGGAAAATCATAAAAATAGTTTGGTGACTAGTTCCATAAAAAGGCATATATCTAAATATAATTTTTTTGTTTTGTTATTGAACCGAATTTAGAATCATCTGCAATTAAAAACAGATTTAATTTAATTCGTTTCAGGTCATAAAAAATACTTATATATTGATCATCAGTAACCCAGAAAATATCAACATTTTGTCGAATTCACTAGAAGTTTATCTGCATTATAATTAATTGATTTGATAATGTTTTTGAGTAATCTGAGTATTGTACCAGATAGAGGATACACGTATTACATACATCTGCGTACTTAAGTCAAAATTTGATTTTTCTGAGATGTCTGACTAATCAACTGGACGATCTATATATACTGTATACATCATCTAATAATAATTTTCAGTATGTTACAAATGTTTGTTAAAAACTTCAAAATGATTTCTCTAATGAGATATTTTTTAAATTTCGTCTACAAACTACAACAAACAGGAGAATTCTTAGTGTGGGGATATCACTTGCTCTTTATTATAGGAATTTTTTATAGAAAATTTTTTTCTTCTGTGAAATTTTCACGTAAGGTATATAAATAAAGATATTAATAATGCTAACTAACTACTAGCAAAATTATTTGATGGTGACTAATATTATGAATTTGATCCTCAATAAAATCAACATTTAAAATTAAATAAATAGTAATTATTCCTAAATTGTGATGGATCGGCAATAAAAATACCATAAATTGTAGTTGAATAAATTACATCCATTCATATGGCAGTCTCAGATCATTAAGTAAGCCATGTTTGCAATATGTTTTAGAAAGTGCACAGGTTAGCTGTATTATTTATTGATAACACCTGTTAGCTGGTTAATAAGAAAAATATAGTTCAAGGAATTTAAAAATTTAAAGACAACTTTTATAAATTCTTAATAAATATACGAGGCATTCAAGGAATAATTAAATTTATTTAATGGTTGTTAAGTTTAATTTATAAGTAAGTACAAGTAATACATAATTACACTATTATGATGTTGTTTTTGTTTCGATAGCTTAATAGCTTGATAAAGCCTGTGAAGGGTAACATTGGTCACGCGAATCTATAATAAATACTACCCAAAACTTAATAAAAATACACTAAGAAAACGACATTTAATGCGTAAATTGTACAACCCTTGAATTCTGACAGGGACTGATTAACTTCTAGTTTTAAAATAATTTTAATTACCTTTAAAATGTCATTAAAATTGACAACTTTATGAAAATCTTAATTATTAATAATTGTTTTTACGTTAGCTCCACACGGTTACAGTTACGCTAACTCATATGCCATCTTTGGGGATGCTGTGTGGAGGGTCGTTTTAGGGAAAATAAGGAGATGAAGTTCCGGGAAAGAAAAAGTATGAGGGGCGGGTAGAAATCTGGGGGTCAATGCATCCATGTGTGAATCTATCCCTCTACCTGCAGTGCTAGGCGATGGGTCGAGAGAGTCCGGCTGGAGAGGTCTACGTTAGGTCTCCCTCAAACAGTGTCTCCCGATCCGATCCGGGCACCCCTGCTTAGTCACCAAACGTAGCGAACCATTCGGGGTGACCTATGGGCAGGGGTGTTGATTATTTATTATAAATGAGACGGCAGTACCCATAACTGCCTCTCAAATTGCAAAAACTACATTTAATAAATCATCGCGATTTTTCAACGGTAAAAGCTTCTAATATTATTAAAAAAGTGACAAACAACGTGATATCCTTTTTATTCGAGAAATTTTCAATGATTCGGTTTGAAAGCCAAATCGAGCTTTCGCCGAATCAAACGCCTACACAAAGAAAAATCGCTAAATTTATTTTCCAAAATAAGAAAAGTGTAAATATTTACTTAAAAAAAACGTGTGATCTCTCACTTTGTCAACATTAAGCTAATGTCTTTGCCAATGGTATATCATTTCTAAAAGCGAACTTGTGGTTAGAAAACAAATGGACGTTTTTTATTATATTATAAAATATGATGACATTTAGAAACGAAGCGCGTTAATTGCCATCAGATTTCTGTCAAAATGCCAGCCGGACAAAATGTCCATTCAACAAAGGTGACCACAGTATAGCAACGTTTTCAATGACGATAACAAAACAGAACTAAGAACTATTCTTATTACTATTTTCCACATAGAAAATAATATATACGGAATCCAGTGTCGCAGTAACAAAATATTTTTTTTCTTTTTATCTTATGAAAATAACAAAAAAAATTTTTTTAAATGACTCACCTTACGTTTTTCTAACTAAAATTACTGGTAACAAAAACATAAAAACAATTTCTTTGATAAAAATTAAAACAAAATATTTATTTATCTATTTACAAACGTTGTCATTATTTTGTCGTTTCATTTAAAAATAATTAATAAAAAATTAAAAACACTGAGACAAATCCGTTATAAACGTTATCATCACCTCATTATTTTGCGTTTCATTTAAAAATAATTAATAAAAAATGTCAGAGTGTGCAATTCACACGCGGTAGAAATGAAGCCTTCAGAAAACTAATGTAGACAAGAGTGGCGAGGCTACGAAGCATCGCACAAAGAGGAGACCGATAGGCTATGAAGCACCACACAAAGAGGAGTCTGATTAAACCATATTATTTTCTCGCAGGTTAAACCCAATAGATGCACGTGCTTGTTTTAGTGTTGCTATTTTTCATTTCATCGAGTTTCAAATCACAACGGTGCTGAAGAAATTTTCACTTAAAAAATTACCAACATTTCAAAAATTCTTTTCAAATCGCGGTAGGAAACTTTGGTTCCATAAAGGTGTACATTTTAATAATTAATTTTTTTTATTTTTTATTATTTAGTGAAAGATTATAGATTTATATACATTATTTAAGAAATGTTTTGACTGCCCAACTAAGAGGATTTCCGTTTTAGGACAGCCAAATGAGGATGAGTATGAACATATGGAACACGGTCTGTACAAAAAAGAAGGAAAATTGAGGAAATAAAAAGAAGAGAAAGAATAAAAACATAAAAAATTATTAAATATAGTAACTGTTCTTTGTTTAGCATAGTTTTAAAAATAATATTAATTACTTAAGTAGATACTTAACAGAGGATTAAAACATATAGGTTTTTTGTTGTTAAATTTTAGTTTTGAATATAAGGCGTGGTGTTTTCTCTTTCTAACATCTCAATATGGTAGTAAGGGAGACGAAACGATTTACCTACATTAGACGTATATAATGAGTGTTTCCCAAAAGCGAACAAATTAGTCAGGGGGTTAACAAGATTGAGGCGTAACTAACGAAAAGTTTATTTTCAACGCTTTTGACAGGAAGAAAGGCTTGTTATTGAGCTTGTTATGTTAAACTTTCACACGTTACCACATCTCGGGAATTGGCATAAATCCCTCGGCCTATTTGCCGAGTTCCGAGCCCACCAAGGGCAAGAGTCTCTAACAACATCACACAGTATTACTGGAAGTCAGAAATAGTCCAGCTTTAATGACCCTTTGGCCAATAAACACACATTTTACTATAAGTCTTTACTATAAAACCGAAATCTGTTTGCTGAGAGAGAAAAAGAATTTGCAGTTAGAAACTCGTACAACTTTTCATGAAACTCAAAGTCATTATTATTATGAGCTTTCGTATGGGAAAAATATTATATTAAATTAATTTGTGTTGTTTTACAATCAATTCACTGATGAATGACCACCATTCAGTCTCGATAAGTTGCTTGAAATGGGTGTAGCTCTCTACCTTTCTCCCCACATCGCCTTCCCCACCCCAATACCTTCAGCCTTACAACATACCCCTCAATTGAGTGCAATAGTGTCACTGATATGTATGCCTCATTAAATCATTGTGTGTGTGTATGAATGTAATGTATATGTAAGTGTGTGTATGCATGTATATGTGTGTGTCAATGTATGTATGTATATATGTATGTGTGTGTATGTATATGTATACACATCAATGTTGTGTTTGCCTTTAATTAATGACAGTATCAACCATGTTCAATTTAATTGTATTTGTGAGCGCTTTGATATGAATCACTGTTGACAAACCTTTAAATAAAATAAAAATAACTGTCAAAACATAAAACCAGATTATTTTTTTAATAAAAAAAAATCAAAAACATTCCCGGGTTGCAAAAATTATTAAAATATATTTGAATTCCTCCTAATTTTGACATTATAAGAGGAAAATATTGCTTGTGTAGTGATGGAGGAGTAGTGGATTGAATACATGACACCTAAGCGGAAATCTAGCGATTTGAACCACTCGGCTGATACTAAATTTTAAATTCTAATCTTGGGCGAAGCCGGGTAGTAAAGAAATTAAGTTTTACAGTTGTTTTGACGACTTTTCAATTGGTAAACACCAGGGCATCAACAAATGGGTCTGTCCCAAGACGAATCAATTGGATAACAACAACAACAAAATCATACTACCGAGGTGAAAGAAGTGCGCGCGAACGACAGATTTTTTTTGCCTACGGCGCTAATAGTAACCATTTATCTTGATTGATGATCCATTTTACGAATGAGTACAGAAAGAGAATTGAATTTTTCAATCACAAGAATTATTCGCCAGCAATTCTTACTTCACAAATCTTCGCCTGGAAAATCTCCACAGAACATAATTTTTGCTGTTGATAAATTAGACTTTTTTTGTTAGTCATTTATCATTCTTTTTACATTGACCCCACATAGGAGGCCCATGAGAAAAATAATTTTCCTCGGGGAGTATGTTATATTTGGGGATGCTGTGTGAAGGATCTTTTTAAAGAAAGGAAGGATAAGAAGTTCTGGTAAGGAAAAACGGTATGAGGGGTAGGTAGGAATCTAGCGATCAGTGTGTCCAAGATTAACGGAGGTATGAATCCATACCTCCCGCTGCGGCGCAAGACGATGGGTCGAGAGAGACCAGCTGGAGAATTGGATAAGTCAAAGGGTGTTCCCAAACCGTCCTCTCCCGATCCGACCCGCCGCGCAGAGGCATACGCCGCTAAAATCTGAACACACCTTACCCGATGAACCAGGGCACCCCTGCTAAGTCACCAAATGTAGCGAAACACTCGGGGTGATGACCTGCAAAGGTTATCCAATAAACGGTTCACAAATTGAATACATACCTAATTTAATTTTTCGTATATCTGTCAAAAGCTCTTTCGTATTTCTCTACAAAGTTTAATTTTAGTTTTTATTTCACAGGAAGTTTACTAATTGTTACGCAACATAGATTTTATAAAATAGTGTGTTTTGTGGCGATTACTCTTGAAACAAAGAATTAATGATGCCGCATGAGTCAAAAACTATTATCAAATGAATTAATTTTGCAGAAATTCTTCCTCGATTCTTTTTAGCAAACTTTTAGATAATTTATTGATAAATAAACAAAGTTGATGAAATCGTATCAATTTCAGTGAACATTTATTCAACACAGGAAAAAAACTTTATTATAACTATATTTAGCTCTACCGCCATGATTCATGATAAATGCAATAACTCATTCTTAGGTAGGTACCTACCATTGACGGATGAACAAAATTATTGTTTTTTTTGTTGTTATTTTACAAGTTATACGTATGAAAAAATTCACGGTCTCGTTTTAAATGAAATTTAAGACATTTCCCACCAGTTTTTTGCTCTACTTTAAACATGAGTCATGTCTTATCAAACATTATCACAATTTTCTTTTAATTATTATTGTTTTTTTATTAGCGCGCTCCTTGAAACATTTGTTTTTATATATCTCCCCTTTTTCTTCTTTTTGAGCGCTCAATACCCCCCTATCATTCTTATTTACATATCTACCCTTCATATCTTATACATTCATAATCTTCTTTTAAACGCTTATAACGGAACCTATTTCTTTAAAGTTCAGAACAAATTAATATATACATCTATGTAATGATAACATTCCGTATTCTAAAAAAAAAAACTAATCCATATTTAAGAACTCACAATCCCAGATACGGGAATAGTGCCCAAGATCAAAATTCGGTTAAAACGCCGCGGCCGTATTCCCGCTCAAAACGATGAAGATGGAGAGATATGTAATTACGAATGCTGGAGAGAGCGCGCTAATATTTAAAACGATAAGGCGAAAATTGTGAAAATGTTTAATAAAATACGACTCATTTAAAATAGAGCAAAAATCTCGTGGGGAAAATCTAAAAGAGCATTTAAAGAAACACTGTGATTTTTTTCATACATATAACTTTTAAAATAAGTGAAATTAACGTGTTTATAATAATTTTCGGAGCATACTTTGCGATTTTTTTCTATCGAGGGAATTGAATATAATTTGCGTTTCGGCGTGGAACACGTCTAGATATTATCATAAAAAATAACATATATTTTAAAGTGCTAAAAAACTTCAAATTTTAAGGGAGGTATGTAAGAAATCGGTAGAAATGCGACTGCGAACAGCGAT
Source organism: Limnephilus lunatus (assembly GCA_917563855.2). NCBI lineage: Eukaryota > Metazoa > Arthropoda > Insecta > Trichoptera > Limnephilidae > Limnephilus > Limnephilus lunatus. The sequence goes on from OU830599.1 coordinate 8,153,957, forward strand.
GGCAGGTGATGACAATTGTTGTGGTAAAAACCAATGTCCCCCAAAATGTTGAATATTTACAACTGAATACAACAACAACAAAAAAAGCATACAAAAGCGTACTATTCAGTGGTTTTGAAGGGCCTTTAGTGGTCAGTTAAATAAAGCTGACTAATCTGTTATTTAAATACCATCAAGGCAAACACCAGATTATACAAACTTGACCTGTCAGTGCCACCCAGATAAAACAACTGACCTATGTGTAAAAACCGCACTAAAGATATTTATAGATTGCATATTTTGATAGTTTTTTGAGCCACTCCTTCAGTACAATATCACAATAAGTAGTTATATTAATCAATCATCATTAGTTAATGGATTAGTAGTTGCTCAATAACTAATTTGCTCGAAAATCATACACAGCGACCGCCAACGGAGTATTTCAATTAAAAGATAAACATCGTATTGTGATTATCTTGTGTCAAAACATCACATAAGTTGGACAAGGTTCTAACTGACATATTTTTAAAATTACCTTTGAATGCAAAACCATTTCTTTGGCTCATTTTCAGAACCATATGTGTTGTTTTTCGAAGATACTTGTATAAAGAAGTTCTAAAATCAAGCTCCGTTTATTTTACAAGGTTCTAACATCACTTATAATCTCTATTTTGTTTGTACCTGATAGTTGATCGTTGTTACGAGGCGCATTCGTTCGTCACTGTGGTTGAACATTGTTCTAACTTCGCCTTACCATGTTCTGAGGTGTCAAACTTTGCAAGGAAGCATTTTCGTAATCTATTTTAAAAAATGATTCTGAGGTTTAATTTTGTGTAAAGTATTTTAGTTTATTAAATTTTAATGGAGAATATTTAAAAATAATGATGAAATAGCTAGGAATTGAATTAGGGAAATGTAGTTAGAACCTTATGCAATGAAGTATTATGCCCTATCTACTTGCATACGCTTCTATTTGCATGTTAAGGTGTCTTCTAAAATGGTAAGTATACGTCCTTTACGTCGTACTTTACATAAGATTCAACCACAAAAAATTGCCTTTAAAATCACGAAAAATTGATTTCTTTTTTTGTCTATATTTTATAATTTTAAGCAAAAATAAATAAAATAGCACATATCCGTACTAGATATTTGCAACACATTTTGATTTAAAAAAAAATATATCCAGTTTAGTCAAGTATTTAGGACCCAAATTCCAAAATTAAGTTTTGTATGAAAAAGGCCGCGCAGCCGTTCGTCTTAACTCAAATATCAAGAAATTTTAGCTATATTTTAAATAAGTAGCGTTTTATTGTTAAATGGATAATGAGAAATCGTCTTTGTAAACTTTGACATCTCATATTACAGAACAAGGTAAAGTGAAGTTAGAACCCTGTCCAACTGAGGTGACGAAAATACGAATATACAGAATAACACCTTACAAGACCATTCATTGATGTCGCCAGGTGACGTAATAGCAGAATTACGTGTCGTGCAGGCTGCGCTGTATCGGAAGGAACCACCAACACCAACCAGTTGTTCAACAATATTCATTATGTATGCGTAATAACGCCTCTGCACTTTCTCACAAGTCTCAGATATTGTAATATGGAGTGAGGAAGACATGTGCGGGTATTTGTAGGCATAGTCGTAAACATTTTCCAAGTTATTATATTTACACATAGAAAGCAGCGATTTTGGATATATGGTTTAAATAGTAGGTAGGTAAAGTTGTTTTTCAATTGTTTCTGGCTTTCAGCCTTCGAGGGTGTTTCAAGGCCATCATTTCGAAGATTGGAGTCGAGTTCGGATTTAGAAGAGATGAGATATTGAAAGGGGGGAGGCAATTTTAGATAACGCTTGATAGAAGAGAGGATATTTGTTTAGAGAGGGACAACCAAAAAATGTGAACTAAAGTTCCCACTTCTAGACCACAGAATGCATCTGGGGAGTCGAGGACATAAATTTTAAAAAAGTGAGTAGGAACGGAACAATGTCCAATTCTCGTTCGAATAAGTGAGGAAATTTATTTTTTAGAAAAATGGGGGAATTATTGAAACCACGTTTTTGATGGGATAGTCTTTTTATTGAGGCATAGCAGGTTCTCTTGGATTGACTAGCAATGTGCCAATACTCTGCACAAATATTGCGAGATCTATCTTTGAGGATTGAAAAATGTCAGATTGGGGAATGTGGTCTACGAGGAGCTTACGAAAGTTGGATGCTTCTTTTTTTGTCAAAGAATCCGCAATATCGTTATCCACTATGCCAACATGTCCAGGAATCCAAATCAGGGTTCGATTTTTTTCAGTTTGAATGGAGGCTATCGATCAACACTCGAATAAAGAATACAAGGTGATCATCAGGATGAAGAAGAGGTCTGGATTTAAGTTTAATTCAGTTTTATTTTTTTGTAAAGATAAAGTCTACATATTAAATACCACATATATTGGCGTAACACGGCGGGATTTAGTAGTTACGATTACTCGATTGTATTCGTCTGGATTCGATTGGATCCGTCGTTGATTGCCCAGAACTCCTACAACGAATACAGATACGAGTTACTAACAGACGAACCAGGTCAGACATGATTCTTAAGGCCGTTATACACGAGCCCGATTTTCAGCCCGTTTCCAATTGGAGACAAAAGTCAACATTTTTCGATTTGCGCGATCGCTATTTTCACCTCTATTTTCATATCAAGGATTTCAATTGTCATCACTGCAAACAACACACGAACCATACTGTTTGTTGTGATGCCTACTGAAATCGTAGATATGAAAATAGAGATGAAAACAGCGGTCGCGTAAAGCGAAAAATGTTGACTTTTGTCTCCAACTGGAAACGGGCTGAAAATCGGGCTCGTGTATAACGGCCGTTAGCCTCCCTCGGTGCAACACTAATTCTAAGCAGAACTCTTTAATCTATCGTGCGTCCAATACTTTCAACACACACTACACAAAATTTGACATATTTAACTCTGCATCACACTCCTTAAAATAACACACACGCTCTCTCGATACTTTACAATAACAATAACTATAGATACCCTCTAATACAACCACCACTGTATTAAGTTCCTTTTTTCTCTTTTAATTTTTTGTTATGCATATTTTTATTACTATACCTCAACCTAACCGATTCCCCTCCTATCCTACCACTCCCTATTCCCCCCTAAATAACTTGTCTCTTGAAATGTAATTTTTTCTTTAATAAATATCTCTGGAATCACTACACTTGTATACAATACCCATGTGGAAACCTGTAAATGGTTTAATTATTGTGATTCAATTACTATTATGCTCTGTTATTAAAGTAAACTGTTGGTCTCCCAAATAAAATAAAAGTAAGGGCACTAGTCAAGATGACGTTCCATGGTCATTCAGCCGATTTTTACATCGATCACAGCTTTTAATGCCTTGGACAATATTGTATACACACATATTGTATCTTGTATTTCCCGCTAAGCACTTGCATACTGCTTACTAACAACGTATGCATAGACATTGAAGGTCTAAATTCGTTCTAAACTAAACGTAGCTTCGTTCTTTCAAAAAAATTAGAGTCCTTGCGAGAGCCTTGAAGGAGTAACCATCTGTTACTTATACCAGGGCGGGTAAGTGGTGGATAACCTCCAATGGGTTGGACAAAAAATTAACTACAACAAAAGGTTCGAGTTTAACGTAGCTTAAATTAAATTTCTTAAAGATCTGACCGAAATAACTGACAATGGATTGAATAAGTTAATCCAAAACGAAACGCTAATCCTACAATCTATGTTCCCTGGATTTCGATTTTTACTACTACTATTGACTTACGTAGTCTTTAAAGTCTTCTTAATTATTTAATAATAATGTGACTGCTGTCGCATCATTATTAAATAATTAAGAACACATTAACGTTTAATGTGGGAAAATCAGATTTCAAAGTGCCGTCACAATTATTTTCTCAATATCTCGGTTTAACCGGTGATAAATCAATTTAGGCACTTTCAAAATTGAAATGTAGGATCATATAAATAAATCGTCTCAAAGTGGAATAGCCAGTTTTAAATAGAATTGGTAAGCCGAAACAGCTGTCACATTAAAACATAAAAAATACTTAAGAGAACTTAATAATAACATTATAAAATATAATTTAAATAAAAGTAAAAAAAAAAAAAAAAATCTACGAAATAAACACAAAAACAATAAATAAAAAGAGAGCAGAAAGCTGATTGAACCCGGTACCTGCTAATACTACTAACTACTTGTAAATATAAAGAAAAAACAACACCTCCCCCTTTGAAGGCAATGTAGTTCGAAATAATTTTTATCGTCTTATTTAGGACATGCTTTTTAATTACGTGTCCATTCTGATTGCGTCTGAACTAATTTGCATAGAGCCAATTTCACTCCTACTAAGCGGTACCATATAAGTTGGAACAACGCAGATTTCTGAGAGAGATAGAATACCTCCTCGAAGCTCTGCGCTCCTTGGAAAGGAGTCGTACAATGACGAATTATTTAACTATGCACCAGATATGATGGGATCATGTATTACTGATCCCGATGGCTTTATTTGTAACTTAAACAATGGTAATGGTATCTATGGTCGATGCTCGATAGTGTTGCGAAAGCGTTGCTTCATTGGTTGACAAATAGATCAAAAGCGTTTACAAATAATATTAATATTATATTTCATGTCATTATTGCGAAATCTGGGTAGTGAAACACACGATAACAAGAAATAGATCGGTAATTGATAACTGCGATTAAACAATAAAAATCAATATTGCCAAATAGACCACAATCGTATAATTATTACAAAATTATTTGGATAACCGAATCAAACAAACAAAATGAATAGGTTCATAGATTAAGCCGCGGCGGCAATCCGAATTTCTGCCGTTTTATAAAATATTTCTTTCGAACACTAAGTTTTTACGTTTCTAAAAAAATATGTTATTTTTAAAGATATATCTATACATTTGCGACGCCGAAACGGTAAAAATGCAAAGTAAACACCTTTTTCTGTTATTTTACAAGTTATATGTATGAGAAAAAATCACAGTGTTTCTTTAAACGCTATTTTAGACATTTCCCACGAAGTTTTTGCTCTATTTTAAAGGAGTCGTGTTTTATTAAACATTTTCAAAATTTTCGCTTAAATATTTTCGTTTTTAATATTAGCGCGTTCCCTCTAACATTCATATTTTCATATCTCCCCTTCTTCTTTTTAGCGCAGACTACCGGGCCTCAATGACAAATTGTGTTGAATTTGATGTTTTAATTTACTGTACTTTTGCATAATTCTTTTCCCCTACAAATTGACAATGCCCGAGTATAATATAAACGAGTAAATAAATTATTTGCTTGAAAACTAATGAAGTTATTGTGAAAAACGAGCTAAAAGCTTACAAATTCACGGAAATTGATTTCATAATACTAAAAACGGATTAATTAAAGTCATTGTTAAAAAAAAATATCTTTTCAAAATAATTATACAAGGAAAACATTGATCACAGATATCAATAATTTTACCTAATATCCACGAAGGCATTTTTGTTTATGTCTGTATTCTCGATCTATTTTTCTTATCAAACAAAATACACCGCTTTAAAGAAAATTCTCGTCATTAAAAGGTAATGCGAGTTATACCCCGTAAACGATCGTAAGCAGAACATTGAAGCTTTCGCGACAGCTGTTTAGAGAGATACGAAAAGTCAATTTGCTATGAATTACGAGCTTTTCAAACGCAAAGCTCGTTACGTAACGAAAAGCACTAAAATGATCTACCATTAAATTTTGAATTATTGCCATGACGAGTAGCGTCTAGGCCAAGAATAATTATTGGCTGTAAGGAGAATATTCATACTTTAGTCAACGACCGGGGGTTGAATCTAAGGATGAGAAGATTTATAATGCAAGGTCAATTGTTGCAAGTGGCCAATTTGTAAGCGGATAATCGAAAATAACATTGAAGGGAAGTACATCGTTAACTGATAACTAGGGTACTCAGACGATCTGCAACTGAAATCAATATCTTTTTTAAAAACAACGACTGAACCTTTATCTTCCTTCTTTTTTTTAATATGAATACCGCACTAGAGTCCCAACTGCTCCCGTCTGAGACTATGGCATCCCAAATTGGGGAATGTTTTGAGGCTGAAGATAGTGAGGAGGAGAAGGAGACAGGGAAGAGGAAGGTAGGAAAGTATCTCGCTATTCAGATCTCGTCACCAAACACGGCTAGTGCCATTTCAAGCAACGTTTCAATTCCGAATCGTGGTCTTACACCAGGGCGATACCGAGAGTATCTTCCACTCTGGAACGTGCCGCAACTATACTTTATATTATTTTAAATGAATTTATTGTGAAAAAACACAAATTAATTAAATACAATTTATTTGCCACGCCGGGATTCGATCCCGCGACCTTCGGTGTGCGAGTGAAGAGTCTTACCGCTGAACTACGCCGTCCTCGACTCTTTCCCCTCACTACTTCCTTTCAATCTCACACTTTACTCCGAATTGGGTACACAGTGGTACAGCTACCTCTAAAAATAATTAAACCCAATTAAGAATGGATGAATATCTACTACTCGCATGTATGAATCCTCAAAATATCTCTTTTTGAGTTATTTTGCACAAGAATCCTAACTGCCCGGAGCTAGGGGATCTATGGCATCCCCAATGCATGTTGAGAGGCCGACGGAAGTGTGGTGGAAAAAGGGATGAGCAATGAGAAGGCTAGGAAGTACCTGGTCGTTCAAAACGTTATATTTATATATTTAAAAAAAAAATGGTCGATGAACACAAATCATTATAAACACATTTTAAAAAAATGAAATACAATTTATCGCTTGACATAATAATTTGTCACCGGGGCATAAAGCAAAGATATGTATTTTTATAATTCATTGAGCTGGATTCATAAAGCTTCACAAGCCTGTGTTAACAACTAAATGTTTAATTAAAATTTATAATAAGTAAGCTAATTTAGGTCGTTAGAATATTTGACGGGCCTTATAGAAAAAAAATATTATTACGTATGTAAATATATATTTTTAGACCAGTACTCACGTACGCAACTGAGACTTGGGTACTAACTAAGAGGAATGAGCGAGCACTGGACGTTTTTGGAAGGAAAATTGTGAGGCGCATCTACTGACCGGTTTTAGAAAATGGATGGCGCAGACGTTACAACAATGAGCTAAATACTCTGTTCAAGGAGCTAAAGGTCACAAAATTTATTAAACTGGGAAGACTTCGGTGGCTGGGTCATGTAGAGAGAATGACCGAGCATCAAGCACCAAAGTCCCTGCTAAACTCAAGACCGACAGGGCGAAGGAGCCTGGGAAGACCAAGATTAAGATGGAACGACAACATCCTCAAAGATATATCTACCTTGAAGCTTCTAAACTGGAGAGAGCTGGCACAAAACCGAGATAAGTGGAGAAGACTCTTGAGGAGGCCAAGACCCACCAGGGGTTGTAGAGCCAAGAGTGATGAAATATATATTTAGAAAGACAAATATCCCCCAGTTAGGAATAAATAACAATATTAGGTAATCTCCTACTATCACCACAGTAAGCGAAAAATGTTGTTGATGAAGGACTTAGCAGAGGATTAAATTCACAGCGCCAGGGTAGGCCAAAAATAATATAATAAAAACAATATTAAAAAAAATTTGAAATAAGTTTTTACTTATGTTTTCTATAGGCGAATGAAATTCTAATTTTTGCTGACCCAACAGTTGATCCCCTGACAGTTTGCATTATAAATATTATAAAATTATATTTTTTGTGCATTATTTAGCAATTTAAAATTTAAAATCGACATCAAAAATATCTTTATAAGAAGTTAGTAAGATATCAAACAAAACTATTTACAGTGTCAATTTTTTGCTGGTAGAGTAGTAACGAGTAGTTTTATCCTTGATGCATTTGAATGAAAATACGTTTTATACTTTGGTTATTCGGTGGTACATGATCTCTGTACACACCTTAGGGGACACTTAGTTATATTTGGTGTAAGTAGATAAACCATTTTTTTGCTAAAACTTCAGCATATTGTATAAAAATAACTCGGGGGGACAGTTTTCGTCATGGAAACCGTATTTTTGTATCATTCTTGACGGGATTTCAACTAGTACGCGATATAGTATATTACAACTGGATTGCAAATAAAGCAGGTCTTGTAAAAACGCCTAAATTTGGGCATCATCGCCCGATGAAAACGAAGCAGCCGTAAAAAGTTCGACGAAGCGATGGTGCAACCAACAGTTCTGACGTCACCATAACGTATAAGGCTGTGTAGGAAAGAGGCGGTTGATATTTTATAATTTTGCAAGTGCCTTATTTACGTAACAGCTTGATTTTTTTGCTGAATGGGAGGTATTCTCGTTGCATTTATCGCGCCCAATTCACATGTTTACAAAACAGCTTATAAAAATAAACAGAAAATGGCAAAGCTTTCATAAACAATGAAGTCAGGAATAATAATAATACTGTTACGATGAAAATTTAATAAAATGTAGTATTGGAACACGACATTTATAGAGGGATGATGAAAAATACAGAAGAATAATATCAGAAAGATTAGGTGATAATTGATTAATTAAATCTTCGGTTAAATTATCGGAATCACATGCGAAATATCGTTTCGCAAACAATCTTAGGATAATTTTCAAGTTCCGTGAAGTTTTTGGTGAGTGAAATCTGTTTTTTTTTCATTAACTTCAATTCAATATTAACAGAACTTGAATAGAATTTTCACAGAACTTAAAAAATCGACGAAATTTGACGAATTGTTCCAATTCCGTGAAACAACCACTCTTTGGAATGTTTTGATTTTCAGATACAGATATTGTAGTCGTAAAAACACGTGTATTTCTGTTACTACGAGGTAAAATCAATTAATTCATATTTTTATGCTTCGGCAACGAACATTCGGAGCATTTTAGACCCAACGCTTTAATATTATAAATTAATATACACATAACATAATTTATTTATTAATTATCAACGCCTTAAAGGGCCTTTACACGATTGTTACATTTTCCATGATTTGGTGCATGAGGCCGAGAACAAGTTTTTAAGGTTAAGATAACAATTTTTTTAAATTTATATAATACATTAACTAAAATACGAACTACAATTTATTGTCTTAAACGGGAAAACGATTGTTTTTTATTTGATACTTGAAGCTTTAAGAGCATGTCGCTGTGTCTTGCTTCCAAAAATAGTATAAAGCTTTATTTACATTAATTTTGACGTCTCGTTCATTCGCAGTTCAATTATGCACTCCAGAAAAAGATCTCGAGACATTTCGGTGTATTTCCACCAATTTCCACGGATGTTGTCACCGCCGACTGCGGCCGGAGTGCGAATCTGTTGCGGTCCCGCCCACACGCGCTCTATTTCGGCGCTAGCAACCGAGACAGATACATAGCTGCCGGACAGTCAGCGGCTTTATTTATCACGCTCAAGCCGGAATGAGTTTTGCACTCGGTACCGAAGCTTGTAACACGACACTGAATCAGGCCGTTCCACGGATTCTTCGTTCAGAAATTTCCACAGATCTCAGTTGGCCTACTCGGATCCGTGGAACTACAATATTAAAGAATGCGTGACGGGTTGTTATCGTATCAATTTGGCATGAGAAACAGTTATTAGAAAGTGTGGGGGCTAAGGTAACATAAGGTAACAAGTAATACTTATTGTTAAAAAAATTATACGTTTAACAAAATTTCAATCAAAAAGATAGAAAATCCGTTTTATGAGGCAAAAAGTGTGAGATGTGACGTCACAAGGGGTAGAGTTTTGAAATATGTAAAGGATTTTCACATGTAGCAAACACTTTGTGAGTATACGTAATTATAATAATTACAAAAAATAACTTTGTTTCAATACCACTTTATTGTATATCTTTAACCAGACAGTTTCGGTTTAATCTGAACTTTTATAAGGGTGTATTCATTCCATGATGAAACCAACTCACAACCACGTCGCAGAAAGGTCATTAAAAGCTATGAAAAAATAATGTTAAAATAGCCGGCAAACCTAACCTAACTTTAACCTATATAAACATATGTTTTATATTTTTTTATCATCACTCTCAATGACCTTTCTGAGGTGGTTCTGAATTTGTTTCTTCTGAGTTGGTCGGTCACCGTTTTATACAAAGTTATTTTATTGTAATTATTATAAACATGTACCTATTTACCCGTCAAAAATTAAATATTGTAATATTGTTTATTCCATATTTTTCTCACACATTATTTTCGGATTTTCTGATTCGTAATATGACCGTATCTATAGACTATAGCTTATATTTAAAATGTTGTACTTATCTCAAATTTTGGTGAAAAATTATTTAAATACTAAAATGTACCTAAGATAGCATATATTTTTTGGGTTCAAATATTGCATCTTCTAAACCTACGGTCCGAAAGATGCGTAAGTATATTATAAATATATTGTAAATCCTCCAGAAAATATTTTTTTATGATCACATATATATCTCCTTCAATACAATTTATCTTCGAAAGTCCTTGACAAAATATTGTATTTACATCAGATGCTGATACAACTTTTTTTTTAAATTCTGAGAAATAAAAACAAAAACAGGGACTTATTCATCCTTGGAGATGCTGTGTGGAAGGTCTTATTGGGGAAAGGAAAAAGATGAAGTTCTGGGAAGGAAAAAGGGATGAAGGGTGGCTAGGAATCTGGGGGTCCATGTGTCCAAGAGTGACGGACGCATGAAACCATCCTTCCCAATGCGGTGCTAGGCGAGAATCGAGTGAGTGCGGCTGGAGAGTTCAAAAGACTCTCCCGATCCGGCCCGCCACGTAGTAGGTTGGCTAACGCGTCCGCCACCAAGACCCAGACAAATCTCACCCCCATGAACCCGTGCACCCCTGCAAAGTCTCCAAACATAGCGACCTATGGCAGGGGTGTTGGTTATCCAATAAATGGTTAAAACATGAAACTAAAAACTTATATTTCAATAAAAAAAATCTAAAGTTTGCAAACTTTTGATTTCAGTTTTATCGATATTACGATTCATGGAGATACAATTATTTAAACTCTAAAACCTCGATTACATTAAGCGAGTTTACAAGCTACTAACCGGTGTATTCACTATCTGCTAGAAAACTCCTTCAGTGTAAAATCTGCTAGTTAGCTAGTAATATGATAACACTGAGCGAGTTCACCAGCAGATAGTGAATACGCCGACTGGTAGCTTGTAAACTCGCTCAATGTAATCGAGGGTTAAGCCATAATGTGGACAATCTTCGGACCCGCAAGGGATTTCACGTTGACATACCTACTCAAACCACGAGTTAACAAGGAAATGTGGAGATAGATTAAAAAAGAGATAAAACATTATATAAGTACCTCCGACTAAAGGGATTAAGTTAATGATAATTTGATGATAACTGCTGAACCAATTTTATCGTTAAATGATAGTTATAAAAAACGTACATTATAAGCGGTGACATGAATATGATCTATGGACTTGTAGAATTGTATAGGTCAGGGGTTCCCAATCTTTTTCAGCCATCGGCGCACTTACAAGTTTAGTATTTTGTCACGGCGCCCTACTTTAGCAAGCTATTTGGAATAGATATAGTGACTATGTATATATTATTGGTAGTATATTATAGCTATATATATATATTATAAGAAATAGGTACCTACAATAATAGTAGTTAGGTAGATAGGCACAAAAATTAAAACATCCACAATATGAAATTGAGCTTCAATATATTTATAAGAATTCAGAATTGGAACAGAGAACAATAAAAAAGACTTAAGAAAAAAATAAAATACGATAGTTACTGAGTCAAATCAATGTGACGGGTGAATGTGAGGGATGATTTCTGCACAGTTTTTCAAAGCGGGGAATAAGACTTGAGACTGCGGGGACTGACTCTCATTTCTTGCTCCACATTGATCTTTGAGCGATATTTGTTCTTGATTACAGCTACAGCTGAAAATCCAACTTCACATAAAAAATATGATCTGGCAAACGGAATGAACATTTTTAAAGCTTTCGAAGTTAAATTTGCATATTCATTTTGAATGGATAACCAAAACTTCACCAAATCGGAACTGGTGAATCTAGTTTTGAGGCTGTTGTCGCAAGATAATTCTTGTGTTGTGAATCCTGGCGGAGCTTGCGCACGGACAGGATCTTGGATCCAGGCAAATTTTTCGACATCATCATCTGCAAAGTACTTCAAAACACTATTCGGTGAGCTTTGATAGGTGTTCCGTGAAAAGGGCCATCAGGTTTTGTGAGACAACCAGTTCATTAGATGCCGCATATTTTTACAATTGCGGGAAGCAATCTTGCCGCATTCATTCATTTTTTATCCACAACTGAAGTTTCTCCCTAAACGCCGCAATTCTCTCCGATAGTTTCAGAATGTGCGTGTTGTTGCCTTGCAAAGAAAGATTCAAATTATTTAGTTTCTCAAATACATCGCACATGCGAGCGCTCAAAATAGTAATAATTGTTGCCGCGAATATTTGTGGTTTCGGATAATGATAGAAGATAGATTCACGGCGCCCCTCTTTAGTTTCTACGGCGCACCGGGGCGCCGCGGCACACTCTTTGGGAACCCCTGGTATAGGTACGATAATATTAAATTATTATCGTTAACTCACAAGAATGAGATAAAATAAGTACTTACCTACATTTACGAATAAAATACGTCAATAACAAAAAATATATACACCCAGAAAGAGTAAGTTGATTATCAGATATGCGAAGAATGTGTATTTTTATACGTTTGTACGCAAAGCGGTGTATTATCAAATATCACTATTTTTAAGATTATTTTAGTTCTGGTAAACATTAATGAAAAGATTAATATTAGTAGAGAGACAAAGTTCAAGTAGCAAAAATTAAAGCGAATTAAGTATTTTCCGCTAAGATAATATCTACACAAAATAGAAAGCATTTCAAAGTCAGCTTTTAAAATATTTCTGAAAATTTTGCCAAGCAAGCGATTTTCTTGTTATTCAAAGAAACAACATACCTAAGTACTAAGATTAATTAAAAAATAGTTAGACTTAGGTACCTTGGTTATCCTAACTGTTTATGGGTGTTAGTTAATTACGGTAAATATATATTTATATAAACTATCAACACATTTCGAAAGAACCCTTCCTTCCTTAACTTTGACTAGATGGCCAACTTTGACCAAGTGGCTAACTTTGACAAGGTGACTAACATTGACCAGGTGGATACATTTCGGAAGAACCCTTCCTTCCTTAACTTTGACTAGATGGGTGACTTTGACCATGTGGTTAACATTGATAAGGTCACTAACATTGACCAGGTGGATAAGATGGCTAACTTTGACTAGATGGCTATCTTTGCCTGAAGAAAGTTTTAAAAAATTACTATTGAGACAGGGAAGCTTCTTTAGATACAATGTATAATTTATTATTTGAAATAAAATATAGTTTATAATTACGTAGGTACCTTCTTACGAATCTTATTATTTCAAATACGAAAATGAGAAAATTAGAAACATACTTTTCACATCTTGTAAACTTAATTTACTTTTGTATTATGTCATTTCTATTGGCCTAATCACAAAAATACAAATGACCTCACGCAGAAAACACCGCTTAGATGTCAATTACTTTTTTAAGTGAGCCGATTTGGTTTAAAGTTGATTAATGTGACCGCGTTTTTTGCGCTCAATTGTCATGGACATAAGGTATTTCGTCTGCCATGGTTCTATTAGTCTATGAGCGAACCATTCCACCATTAATGACTGGACATAAGAAATAATTGAGGAACATTCGCACGTATCAAAATGTAGCAAAAGACTATTGTTTGGATCACCAAGTTACCTCTAGTATATTATATATACGAGTATATTGTGAGTTTGCCTTGTGGTTGATCGCATTGTTTACACGGCTAATGTACCAGCAAGGCGTGTCGTTTATAGCGAGCGGCTAGTTACAGATTACCTACAGATTATTAATTGAAGAACAACACACAAAAATGAGTTACAAAATAAAAGCTAAAATGAAATTCTACCTTCAGAATCGTCAAATCAAAAGTAGGAACCAAATACTATTTTTTTTGGTAAAAACTTTCGATCAGTAGTAACATCACAAGGGTTCCATGACAACAAGTGGCATTTCAACATCCGTTTGAAAAGTGATGAAAATGTTAGGTACAAGTAAAACCTCGAGAAAACAAAAGTAGATAAGAGTGAGGAGTTTACGAAACACCGCACAAAGAGGAGACCGATTATACTATTCGTATCTCATTCTCCCACAGGATAAACTCCTTTAGATCGCTATTTTTCGTTTCATCGAGTTTCAAATCACAACGAAGCTAAAGAAGTTTTCACTTAAAAAAATAACCCGTAACCTAACCTAAAATAACATATTTGACATTTTTTTTAAGTGAACACTTCTTTAGCACCGTTGTGATTTGAAACTTGATGAAACGAAAAAGCGACACTAAAAACAGACAAACACATACATACATCTATAGGATTTTGCCTGCGAGAGAATGAGATAGAATAATCTGTCTGCTCGTTGTGCGGTGCTTCGTAGCCTGTATAATGAATTTCAGTATTACACAACGCTGGTCCTTCGTGACTCCTCCCTCTTCCTGAAAACGTATGAATCTGAAGAAGAGGTTATAGGGGAGCTCTCAACGGTCTTATAACAGCATAACCGACCGGTTATAGGCGAAAAAGGACAACAGTTGCATGTATTTTGTATTATTAACATTTTAAAGGTTTTTTCACCAGGTCCAAAAAAACTGAAACAATTTTATCTTTCACAAAATGAAACTTTTTTTTTAATTTCGCGGAATTTTCTTTTGTGAAGTCGAACAACAAGTTAGCAATGCACCTGAAACTACGTTTCAAATTATGTACAATTGTACAATGCTGCATTAACAGCACATTTTTAACGGTGTAATAAAAATGCCGCAGCCTTTAAAAGTACAAGCCAGTTTTACGTTCCTCCCCACCTGTTAAAAGAGCTATGAACGAGAACAATTACAAAATACATATATTATGGAGATTTTATCCCTTAAACCGGGTTTACCCCATAAACCCAGAGTTTTAATGGCTTAGCTAATACTTTTATCATGTTCACATAAAACCCTCGTGTCAGGGCGCCATTAATGTGATGAGTTTGCCAAACTTTTCTATATATTGTCTTATACGTGGTCTAAAGTTGATCGTATTATTATAATATCCAGAACTGGAGGCGCATATTGAAAAATGCTGCATTGCATTACATAATGTAGCGATTCCAAATAATTTAACAGGAATATAAATTCCATTCCTAAAAGTACCTGACTTAAACTTTCTGCTGTATCAGAAATATCAAATTAGATATTCCTAATATAAGAAAATGTGACATATGATACAGCAACGAGGATTTTTCTTTTTAGTCATATTAAACTAAAACTGCTTCTTTAAAATAAAATAAAATCAAATTTAAACAAATTATAACATCGTACATGTTATTTTACATCGGACAAACGGGAAGGGCATATTTTAAATAAGTCAACAGCACGTGTTCTTAATTATTAAACAATTAAGAACACATTCACATTTAATGAGGGTAAAACAGATTTCAAAGTACCCCACAAAATAGAGAATCCATATCGTCAAAATTATTTTCTCAGTAAATCGGTTTAACTGATAATAAATCAGTTGACATCACCTTCAAAATTGGAATTGGGCGGGGGTAAATATAATCAAATAAACAAGTCGCATCAAAGTGGTCTAACCACACTTTATAATAGGCCTTTAAGCTGAGAAACAGCTATTACAATAATAAAAATAAATACTTGCAAAACTTATTAAAAATGTTATAAAATTTTATTTAAAAAATAAAATTAATGGAGTTATACGAATTAAACACAAAAACAATTAATACCAATATAAACTCATTCGTTAACACGTAATTCACAATTCTCCAAAAACTTCAAAATCGTTATAAATGATTTTTCTAGTAAGTTTACGATTGATAAAAAAATATGGTATGCATGTAAACGGAAAGAGGAGTTTTCAGATTTTTTAGATTACTAACAGGTTGCAATGTAGGTACCTAAATAACGTCTTAAAGTTCAAGTAGTTGCCGATCTATACAAATTTTGTTAAAAAACAGCGGAATAAAAAAAATCTAAAATATATATTTTCAAGGAAATTACGCATCATATATTTTTTCTGCATTTCATACTTTCGATCAATTCCATTATCTTTTATACTATGTTGGTACTATGTAGGTAGGTGTAGGTACTGTGTAGGTACTATTTTATACATAACATCTTTAATAAAAGAAGAAGTACATACAAAATTTATTAACCAAATAAATCAAGATATGTATTAGGTACAATTAAATAAATAAAAAGATCGCTAGATGAAAAATTAAAGTTATTTATAGATGTTCACGATAGTAAAGTTAAGAAAATCGGATCAAAATTAATAATAAGCTTATCAAGAAAATTCAGGGACCTTGATAAAAAAAAACGTCATAGCTTGTATGTTTTTGACGAATCGATAAGGTGTAAGTAGTATAATTATTTAGCTTATTCCTAAATCAACATAAATTATTTAAAAGAGATTGATAAAGTAGAGTGTGGTTGACGCCATGCAGATTCACATGTACTCGTAGCACGGCAACCAGAGATGGGTGAGTTCCGCATTTTGCGGAGGCGTGCTTCCTTACTAGTATTAGAGTTCTAAGAGCAGGTCCCGGGTACGAGTTCTTGTGTGCGGACTGGGTACTAGGTGCTGTTGCGGCTACCGGGACGCATGGGCACGGCCAAGGACTCGGAGAGGGACCCGAATAGAACCCGCACAATAACTTCAACCCGGACCAGGGCCCGCAAAAGGACCCGAACAAGAATTGAGATCCGAGCACGGACACGAACCCATACAAGGACTCGAACCCGGACAAGCACCCGAACACGGATTCAGACCCGTCAGCCGTCGCACACGAGTCCAAAGTTGTGCAATGTACATTTTGGCGAAGTTCAACGAAATTCATTACGAATGCGAGACCGTACGGTTGTATTAACTTTAATGTTCAAACTGTGAAGTAATCGGTTAAAAAAAATCCTTGCATCCATAAAACCATCGACCATAACATGATAAGAATCAATAAAAAAAGTAAGAAACCGTGGTAACTGCCCTACCACTTTAAATTATTATTATGCACTTAATTCAATAACCCCATGGAAAGAAGTATGATAGGGAAAAGACTGTCCGATAGAATAAAATTGAATCCATTAAGAGATAAACAAGAACAAAAGATGTCATAAAAACAATACAAAAGCTAAAGTGGAAGTGGTCAGGCCACACAATCAGAGGAAGTGAAAAATTGACAAAATTAGTCATGAATTGGTTCACAAGTGACAAGAAGAGAAAATGAGGTAGACCATTTAGACGGTGGGTTGACGACATCAAAGCCATAGCAGGTGGTACATGGACAAGAGTAGCTAATGATAGAGAGAAATGGCGATAGTTGGAGGAGGCTTTTGTCAACTAGTGGCATTCAGATAGGGAGTCGATGCATGATAAGTGTTATAAATATTATAAATAATGTAATGTAATTTACTGTCTATTATTATTATTAATTCAATAAAATATTAACTGACACTAAAAAATGCGTATTTTTAAAATCACTGATATTCTGTGTCGGTCGATATTATTATTTAGTTATCTCATCGGTATGGAAAAGAAACCCACAACCCCATATAACTTCAATACTATATATTGAACAATAAACAAAACATTCACTGACCGTTAAGTTCGTAAACAGAATCGACCGCTAGATAAGTAAAGACTGACACTCACTATTACACCGCGGACTTGGGGATGGCGGTGGAGGCATTCGGGTTCAGGGTTTGGCTCCGAGTTCCGGGTGCGGCCACGAGCTTTGGGTTTAGGTCCGAGTCCTGGACCGGGTTCTCTGGGAGTAGTCGATTTGAAAAACGAGCAGGAGTATGGCAGGAGTACGATTTGCTTCCCGCGAAGAACCCGAGTTCAAGAGCTCACTCCAGCAACACACCAATCAGTGGCGGAGCCAAAAGCACCCTCCCCCTGGAAATCCCGTAAAACATAAAGATTCACTTTCTATTGCTTTAATTAACAGCCAACCCACTAACTCTAACTTTAAATCTTTTTCCGAGCCAATCCCTTTTCCACATGACCGCTATTTAACAATAATAAAATGTGATAAATAACTACTTTTGATTTTTTTCACAAAGAATTTTGAAATTTGAGTTTAGAACTGACGTAGTACCAGGAAGTTCACTTATCCTTGGCTGGGAGATCTTTCAATCATTGCTCCTTCGTTTACATTTGCCCTGGTCCTAAACTGTGCGTCAGACTAAGCAAAGCTAGGACTATGGCATCACCGATTTTGGGAATGTTTTTATCAATATTATTATTTAATGAGTAGGCAGCATTCTGCTTATACACTCATATACGATTTCACAAGTTTAACAGTGATTGAATAGTTTTAATTTAAAAAATAAGATAATCCTTCTTTCCTCCAAATCAGAATTCAACCGGCCTTTAAATCGGTTTACATTAGTAGCTTCGATTTCATGTTGTGGAAATATGTTTCATGCTTCCACTGCTCTATTTGCAAGGAAGTGTCCTAGGATTCGATGCAAAAGGTGTTTTGTTATTTTTTTTAGTGCCCACGGAGATTCACATAATTGTTGGTGGTAAAGATTTCTTAGATGACAAGGCAGCTAGAATGTCCAGATAAAATTTTGAAACTATCAATGAAGTCACCCTTTTCTCTACTTCTTTTAACGTTGGTAATCTTAATGCTGTGTGACTAAAGGAAGTAGAGAGAGAAGGAAATATGTAATACAAAAAATAAAAAGCAAGGCTGGAAAGTAACTAGCTATCCGATTTGGCTACTTAACTCGTAAACACGTCAAAAGAAATTTCAAGGTAACAACGGTTCAATTTTGAATGGTCTCATCAGGGTGACACGAGGAGTGTCTTTTACTTTTTATGGGGTGCAAATATACATAATATTTGTTGAATCATTACAATTACAGCCCTGTTTGGAGCAGAAATTATTTAATTAATAATACAGGCGCATATATCCTGTGTAGTGATGACGTAATCAGGATTATTTCGGTGCACTTGCACATTCCCTGATGATGTAACGGGCCTCAGTTTGGGAGACGCTTCATTGGCGTTTGTCCTTAACAAGAACAAGAGGCGATAATGATTATCATTGCCTGCTCCACGTATCTTACCAATAGTACGTACCTACTTCCAAGTCAACAGTCCGCCACATACATATATATACCGATGACTTCACCGCAAAAAATAGACACGGGAAATTGAAATTCAGGTAGAAGCGAACATAATCTGCCTTATCTAGAATTATTAAAGAATTAAGATAATGAAATCAAGAATTATCAAATTGTGCTCACGTACGAGTACCTATTAATAAGCTTTCTATCTATCGAAGAAGGAAGAAATTGAATCTGTGAAATAATATTTATTAGTTATTGTAAAATATAAGAGCGATCACGCATTTTTATCATAGTCATATCTTCAGGTTATCAACTTAGGTGAATAAGGAAAATTTATCCGTTATGCCGGAAAATTTCAAAATTTAATAATAAAATGTAAAAATATTATAATATGATGCGAATGTGTAGGTATGGAAGAAGAAACCGGGGACGCACGAGGAAGACATGGCACAAACAAGTGAGCCAAATACTTGAGTCTGGTCATGTCAAGAGTCAGAATTACCAAAGATGAAGTATGAGACGATGGATGAGTGTGACTGAAGCAAGGAGTGTGTGCCAAGACCGAGTTGTTTGGCGGTCCTTCCTCTTGAAAACCACCCCTGCGGCGAAACCGCGTGACGGTTAGTTACTTAGTAAAATAAGTATCAGAGAAATTGTATGGACAAAGCCATTTAATAATAGCACTACGTCAAGAGCGTTTTGGTAAGATATATTCTTATTGACACTCACCCTTACTTATAATCGCAATGGCGGATAGGGTCACCCCCCCCATTAAAGTTGACAAACACTAATTTCGACTCATACAAAATTGGTCTGTCCCGGGAGGGGGGGGGGGTGTCACCCGACACCGAGTGTCACCCAAACCGAGTGTCACCCCCCCGACGGGTGGCACCCGGGGCGGTCCGCCCCCCCCCCCTCGCTACGCCACTGCATGGCGTAAGTATATTTAATAACGGCCTTAAACCAAGCTAATGAGAAACGGCTTCACACAACACTTAAATTTGAATTTGAGACCAAAACACATGACCAAAGTAAATAGTTATTTTTTAATCAAAAGGTGTAGCTAACATCTAGTGCGGATATTATTTATTTTTACTTTAAATTTTAAGCTTCATCGAAGAATTAAATTTTTCGTGATTTTTGAGGCAACTTTAATATTTGTTTTGAGTTAATGGTAATCATTAAAAAAAACTAATCTTTCCTATTGCAACATAACTAACCTTGCACTAATTTTTACAATATAAATATTCCCCTAAACTTTAAACTAGGAAATTTATGTTTCCACCGATAAACCCCACTTCCCCGTTCCCTTGCTGTAGGTACTATGAGTATGTTTACCCCAATTATTATTTGATCCACTGGAAACATTCTTAATTTCGTAATACCACACATACAATTTTGCTAACAGCCGCGCCGTAGATATTATTTAAATTGTTTATTTTTATGAAACACTAACAGATCAGGAAAATTTTTTGAGTTTTTTAGGCACTTATGCGAAAGCTTTTGAACGATTTTTGTTTTTTAGCATAACGAATGCATTGTGAATCACGAAGCCAGCTACTTCAAAACATATTTGTTTCTAAACAGAACGAAAAAAACACTAAAAATATTAAAAATAAATTCTTTGGTAGTGAATACAAATTTAACATACCAGAAAAAAAAACGATCGTGATATTTGGTACGTATTCCCAATTCGTGATAATATATTGTATCAATTCACCAGTCCAAGACAGGAACAAGCCTGAAAATCACTTTTTGAGAACATTGAATTTGTCACGCTGAGATTTGCATATTTTCATAAATAAAAACTTGAACCAATGTATGTAATATAACATCATTTAAAAAAAAGCTTAACACTTCGCAACATTTTAATATGTACATGTATTCCTCTTTGCCCATAATACTAGAGGAGGGAAATAATTATACCATCCAATTCTTTGGAAATCTTCAATTTGTAACTAAACAAATAGAAAATGTTGCAATTGAAGCAGTTTACTTATGTACAATCAATACTATTTAATTTTACTATCTAAGAGTATTAAGAAAAAAATTAATGTATATACGACCAATTAATTCACACATTAAAAAAAGTTTGCACGCATTCGAAAAAGGCATAATATTATATTGGATATAATAAATACCAGTAAAATACAAAATAAATAATACTAGTTCGGTTCTGTGATTCCGACACAAAAAGAAAATCGCACTGAAATTTACATACAAATCAATTAAAAAACTCGGTCAAGGCTGTTCACTGTTGAGGCGTAGTAAAAAAAAAACTAATCGTAAAGCGTGGCCGATGGAGATAGAGCGCCAACGTTGAATTATTTACGATAGCAACGTCTGGTGACGTCACGACAACAAGTAGTAAAAATGTAGGTGGCGTTCCGTCGACAGTGCGTACTCATTCCCAGTGTTAGTCGAAACGGCTGACATTAGTCGTCTGGTCTGGGGCTAATGTAATCTTTCCGGTGTTGGTAGACTTGTTGGCGTTTCATCGCCAGTGTGTACGCTTTCGGCATAGCGTAGTACGATTTTAAACAAGTGCAAATGACACGATAAACATTGAATGAAAATAATTAAGTGTTTGTATCTGCGTTGTTTGGGTGATGCTTTATTGTAATGTGGCACTTACAACTGTATGAAATGGCGAGTTTTCCTTAAGATCATTTTATTTAATACACTTAGAATAAAAATTTAATTAAACAAAAACTCATTTATTTAATAAATAAATACTAGCATCTTAAGGATAAAGCAGAAAATATGTTTGTTTGTCTCAGTAAAACCATCTCGACCGCTGAGATCTAATTTCGTGAAAATTGCAAACCTCTTTCTGATTGTAATTTTTAAAACAATGATATTAGAGTGCGCATGTACAATACGGTCCAATTAGCGCATTCAAGAATAGATACTTTTAGTATCGTTCTAGTCAAAGAGCACCGTTCTGATTTGAAGCATTGCTTGAAATGGCATTTGTCATGCTTAGTGACTAGATGCGAATGGCCAGGTACTTCGAAACCTTCCTCATCGCCTTCTTCCCAGCTTCAATTTTCTTAGCTGGTTCCTCCCTCATTAGATACTGGATAACTTCGAATACCGCAACAGGCAAACGGGTCACCATTCATTATTGGGAAGCTTCTTAATACAAGTTTAACTATGTTAGTGACAAGGTCTGAATAGCCAATTTTTCAACCTTCCTCCTCTTCTTCTCATTATACATTCATTCTCATCACGAGCTAAGGAACTTCATAACGCCTAATTGGGATCGAAATTGCGAGCTTACAAACTTCGACAGGGTGGACTCCATCTTAGTTGAGAAAGCGAATAATTGAGCGCACCTCGCAGGTGGCGGGAGCATCCATCTCAAACAGATGCAAATATTACACTGAAGCAGCTACCAAGCCGGATCACCGATCGTTTTTCAGGGGAAACTCTGAGCTACACGCTAATGTCGCCATATTTTGAGAAATCACGTTCACTTCGCAGAAAATACTCTCGTATAATGCAGATTTTTTTACAAAAAGTTTAAGTTGTTCAATAGGCCACTTGCATCACATTTTTTTAATTTTTTTTTCGGTTAAGGCAAATATTCTAAGACATTCCGTATTTTTTTTTTATCGTGTTTTTGAAACCCTGGCGATTTTTTGAAAATTTCAATCCGAAAAATCAGACCATTTTTTATAAACCGGAAATACGGAACATAATTTTATGTGTGCGAAAAAACGATAATTACGTAGCCGAAAATCATTTAAAAAAAATAACGTTTTCCACACGAATAGCAATAAATTGTACGGGGTTCTCTTCGTAACATCTGTAAAAACACCGCCATCTTTATTAAAAAAATCAAACCAAAGGATTAGTTCGCACAGAACAAACAATAAATCTAGTGAACGTTAAACGCAAATTCAAAAATTCGCCGGAAATCAAAGTGTTGCCATATAAAAAAAAAAAAATCAGTGTGGAATTTTACAAAATTAAGGGAACATAATCGGAGACGGGACATTTTCATGTAGTGACGTCACGAGCTCAAATAATGGATTTATTTATTTAAAAATAAGAAAAACTAAACATTTTTTAAAATTTTTACTAACATTTTCGTAATCTTAGTAAAAAAATCTATCCACAGGATTTTTTCCAAGTCGTTATGAAATCCATGCAAGTGGCCTATATAACATATTTTTTTATTGACAAAAACTAAACATAGTCTTGCACCGCAGTGTCATCGTGATTTAATAACGGAGAATGCGTGTCGGTATGTGAGCAGAAGCGAAACAAGCTAATATTATTCACATTTGTGTTATATCACATTTGTTTACTCTACGGAGAAATGACGTAACGTTTATTTAAACTAATCATGTGACAGAATGACTCAATTGCGTAAACTATTTCTAGTATCGTTTCAATTATCTTTGAACAAGACCTCACGAGTCATAGATCATCAAGCCGAACCGATGAAAACAAGAAAATTTAAAATATTATTTTGCTGGAGATATTTTGAATAATGTAGGTATACGACAAGGAGTTCTCCGAATCATACTTTGATTGGACATACATATAAATATCAAGGGACGCGGCTATAAATGAGTTGGTACTTAACCTAATTGTAGAAATTAATTTGAAATACGGCAATAATGACTTTATGAAATGGCGAGTTATCTTTCAGATAATTTTATGCAATTTAAATACGAGTAAGTTAAATAGAAAATCCAAAGCATTTTTCACAACACAAAATAAGTTCAACAATAAAAAAATCGCAATAGCGCCCCACGGTTGAATTTCTGCCATCTCTGATCTGGAGCCCCAAAATACCTGAAAAAAATCCTGTGCAGAAACGGGCGATCATTTTGATAGATTTTCCTATCTTAACAAACGGATTGTAATCTTTAGAGCACAGGCTTGTGGGAATGGTGTCCTTGTTCTGCAGGCCTTTCAATGGAAGAGGAACTAGCGTCATTGATTTCTTCGGCACCGGTGCACAGTTCGGAAACACGCCAAACATTTGTACACAGTTGATATCTGTCACATGAGAACGGGTCGTTTCTACGACTCTTTCTTGAGTTCAACAGCTCGGCTGTGGAACTATTTGCCAGTTTCTGTGTTTCCTCCCTCATACAATACGGAGAATGCGTGTCGGTATGAGAGCAGAAGTGAAAGAAGCTAATATTATTCACATTTATGTTATTCAAGACCCAGGTTCACTCCTTCCGTTCCACAAAAAAGACCTTCCATCCAGCATCCCAATAGAAGGCAACTTTTTTTAAATCAAAATCGTTTAAAAAATTTTAAAAAAGTTCTTTCGGAGATATGTAGATGACGTTCTAATCATCTGGACAGGCACAAACAGACAATTAGATATTTTTCTAAAAGAAATTAATAAAATTAACAAATCGATCCAGTTTACAATGGAAATGGGGGGAAATAAGATTAACTTTCTCGACATAGGTATTGAAATCATTAATAAAAAATTAGAATTTTCAATCTATAGAAAACCAACATATAGTGATAATATCATACACAATACATCTAGACACCATATTTCACATAAATTATCAGTATTCTATTCACTCATTCACAGACTTTTACATGTGCCTTTGAATTATATAAATTATAATAATGAATTAAATATAATAAAAACCATAGCAAAGAACAATGGATACAAAAGCGAAACTATTGATAACTTATTAAAGAAAAAGGACAAAAAACTTACATTAACAATTATTTCACAAGGCCTTAAAAATGAAAAAGATATCACTAAACAATGGGTTAAAATCCCTTATATTGGCGAAATATCAACAAAAATATCCAGATTAACTAATAATGATAAATGCAAAACAGCTTTTTATAATGTGAATTCTCTAGGGAGAATTTTAATCAATAATAAAGATAAGAGAGAAAAACTTGAAAACTCAGGCGTTTACCAAGTAAACTGCGCTGACTGCCCATCGTATTACGTTGGTCAAACAGGGAGATCATTCAAAACCCGAATTAAAGAACACTTTACTAACTGGGTGAATGACAAAGGAGAATTGTCGAATGTAGCATCACATTTATTAGAAAATAAACACTCGTTTGATAAAAACAGAGATGTTAAAGTTCTTCATACTTGCAATAAAGGTCATAAACTAGATAGACTAGAATCTTTAGAAATTACTCGCTTAACTAAAAAAATAGACCCTAACTTTGTAATGAATAAACAATTAGAATCATTTGCTAAGTCTCCGCTTTTGTATCCATTGTAATTTTTATAATAATTTCGAAATTTAAAATATGTATTTAGTTTAAACCATTCCTAATCTAATGTAAACATGCATCCCTTCAAAAAGTAACTTTGTAATTAATAAGCTATTAGAATCATTTACTGAAACACCAGGTTTTTATCCGGTATAATTTTCATAATAATTTTGAAATTAAAATATGTATTTAGGTTTGACCATTCCCACTCCAATGTAAACATGCATCCCTTCAAAAAGCAATTAAAAAATCCCATTGATCATAGATATGTATAATAACGATTTGACAATAAAATTAGTCCATTAATAATTCAAATTACTTGTAAGGTTTTTCCCTAATCAATAGATATTGAAGTGAGCTACAAACCCAAACCCAAAGTAACCCACTGGAATTACCAAAATACTTAGAAATTCGACAGTCTAAAACGACTCAGTAATAAAAATAATTCATTAAAATCCTTGTAGACTACCCCTCTCCCCCTCCCCCATATGTTATGTATATAAACCGTAGGCTAAGAATTATTTGTACCAGTCTGAAGATGGCTCTGACGAGCTGAAACCGGTTACGGTCAAATAAAATTAAGTGGAATAAAGTTTTTTATTTGTTTTATTATAATCTATTATAATGGACTTCCACCACGAATTAACAGTTTCAAAAATAGAAATATTAAAAAGTTTTCATTTATAATATTTATATAATAAAAGCAATTTAATTTTCAAAGGTAGTGACTCAAATTGAAAAAAGACAGAAATTTTTGCAAAAATTTAGTTTTGATGGCCATTTCCACCCGAAGAAATCGATTTTCTTCGTCGTAAAGGGGTTGGAACGGTTGGAAAAAAATGCTTGCCGGCAGAGGGGAGGCGTAAATATTTTTCAGAAGTTGTCGGGGAGGTGCCGGGGAAAGGGAAGACATCGAGAAAATCTCGTTAGTTGCCAAGCAGTAGATTAGACAAATATTTTTTCTCAGGCTTAGCACTACAATAAAAAAATTCCATTACACACAAAATACTCGTACATGCATCGATACACTATTCACCGATTTAAGTAAAGCAAATAATTTTTATTTTTGTCTAGTATTAATTTTCATTTATGTTCTTTAAATTTAATAAAGACTAGTTGGTACCCGGCATGCGTTGCAATGCCATTCAAAGAAATAAATTGATTCTCCCTGCATGTCCTTTCCCGTGCGTCCCCGTTTCCTTCCACCTTCCCCACCTTACCCCTCCCTCGTCTCTTCCCTCTCCGCGAACCCCTTCTTCCCCCTGCCTTAACTCTATAAAATATTTTATTTACATATATTTTCATTTATACAAATTTCATAACGCCAGAGCTTACCATTATACATATACAACCTATGTTGCTCGCTAATAATGTAGCTTTCTATTGGTGAAAGAATTTTTCAGATCGGTTCAGTAGTTTCGGAGCCTATTCAATGCAAACAAACAAACAATCAAATCTATCTTCTTTATTATAGTGTGTTAGACAAACATTCCACGATTACGAATAATTTGACAATATTTGAAAATCTCCTACTACCACCACGGTAAACAAAAAATGTTGCGTGTGTCGTGATGGAGGACTTAGCCAAGGTATCGAACACGCGACGCCTGGGTGGTAGGTACCCAAACGCGATGCCAACCCAGCCACTGGAGTATCTCTATATATTATAAATTAAATACTTCCGCCGCGTCTGTCTGTCTGTTTGCGATAAACTCAAAAACTACTGAACAAATTTTCATGCGGTTTTCACCAATATACAGAGTGATTCATGAGGAAGGTTTAGGTTTATAATTTATCAAGGTTTAGTGCAAACTGGTTGAAATATATGTATAATATATAAAGGATAATGTATGTGGTGGACGAGCGGGCTGGCAAGCGGGCGATGTGGATTTGATTTGTATGCAAATCTACACTGTACGCCGAGATTGAAGGTCACTGTCTACATTTGATTTCGAAAATTCTGTGTAAAGCCCGGGAATCGCCGGGGACTTCAGCTAGTAATAATACATAGTATTCTTTTGTTCATAGGTTCTAAGACAGTTTGAATAATGCCGAAGGGCGAAAAGGCTGTCACGCATAATAATAAACAACATAACAGAATGTCTATACATATGTTTTGATAAAACAAATGCGAGTAGCAACTTATACTTCTCACTAAAAAATCCATTATCTACCATCAAATCCAAAAGTGACATAGGAAAATAACATTTTCGGAAAAATTAATTTCAAACAATTTCCAAAAACAATCGAGATAACATAACATAATCGATAAGTAATACTTATAATATAAAATTATCTAAAGAAACATTTATTTTTTTCCAGTGAACAATAGAAGAAGAAAACTCACCCGTCCGCCCTCCGTCCCCCCGCCCCCGCGCCGTCACGTCCCGCCGCCTTCCGCACTCCGCCTACCTCCCCCGCCGCCTGCAAAGGAAAACCCACTCAAAACTCAGCAGTTTGCTTCTGACAGTTGTCAAGTGAGGTCGTAACACACAACACATCAAAATGGTGAGTCCAACGTCAATATTATTCATAAATCATAAGAATAACACAATTGTCTAATAAATATATATTTTAAATAAAGAATGTTAAATTATTCACGTGGAAAAGTTTAGATATGAATTCTAAAATTACATAGCCTCTCAATTCTATCATTTCAAACATTTAAAATTTTAAGAACAGACAACTTAGATAGCCAATATGTATTTATAGGTTATAATAATATTGACATGCAAAAGTTCTTAAACGATTAAAAACTAAGTAAATAGGCGAACAAGATTTATCAAAATTCTCACAGTTATTGTTTGTTTTTCCTCTAATTGACACACATACTTATGAAGAGGTTATAGGACCTGAAAGTAAATAGAGAATACAAGTTTCATTTTCGCCCACTCGGAAAATAAGAAAATGTTTATGGAACCGAAATAAAATTATGTTTGAGTTTACTGAAAAAAGTGTACAATTTGTGAGCTTCAAGATGGCATTATAATATTTTCATTACAATTGGAAATCAATCTATGTTCGTATTTCGGTAAAAACATCAACACATTATTTTTTTTTACTGTAATACATTTATTTAAAAATTTAATTTTGTTTTTGTTTAACTGAGGTTTGAACCTCTCTATCTAGAGATCGGAATCAACCTCGTTACCAACTCTATTTTCAAATGTTTTATTAATTTAAAAAAATGGTTTGACTAAGGCTTGACTAATGGTTTGACAACTTTTTGAACCTTCCTATCCAGTGATCGGAATCGATAATCAAAGTGCTACTAACTGAGCCAAATCCCGAGTTGGTAACCGGCAATTATTTCGTATGTGCTTTAATTTCTGAGATATCAGAAAAATGCGTACGTCATGCATCAGCGTGTGTTTGCGTGATTGCATTGTCATTGACAGCGAGTTTACCTGCCGAGTTTCAGTTCGATCAGATGTCGGGAAATGGATTAATTTCCACTTCCAAGATTCCGCTTTATTCAAACAAACATAAGTGAAATACAAATAGACGTATTTAAAAAAGACGATCGACTGTTTTCGTTTGTTATCAGTATTACACATTATCAGTATTTCGTAAAAGTTTGTTATTTTATCAATTTTTTCATAGAGTCTATTTGATTAAAACACAGATCAATTAAATAAGATACTGTCGTTACATATAAACACAGTTAAATGTGACACTGTGAACACAGATATGTTTGATTTACAACCTACTTGACGGCTTTATTTGATGACGCTTTGATTAACCGATAAATTGGTTATAGTAACTATAACTTAATGGTTATATCGCGCAAATTATAATGGGTTATTCTAGCTACATACTTTATCACTTAACGAAACGAACATTGTTTCCTGTTGTAATTTTGTACTCAACAAGTTTAGTATCTACTAATATTACAAGAGAGCAATAATTATTACAGTCTTAACAATTATTTAATTTATTATTTTCGCCGTATTGTATAAGTTTTTCGAGAATTATCTCAACTTTGAAAAGGTTCCAATCTTTTTTGCAACAACAGATTTAACGAATTTTAGTGATCATTTAACACGTATAGAATCGGATTCAGATGTCAAAACGAAACAAAATAGTTGTCAACTTTCCCAAGGCCCTGCATTTTCCTGAGCAGAATGCACAGAAAAAAATGTTGATTTAAATCAACCACAACAACCGCGGCGGTAATAATAACAAAGAGGAATATTATCACATATCATAACTGTATCGTTATGCTAAAACCAAAACATAAACAAAGATGTTTTCTCTCTGACTCTGGGGATGCTGTGAAGTGATTGTATTATCTGAGAGAGCATTACTCATCGCGAAAATATTCTGCAGTACCTACTAGTGTTGTCAACTCGATTTTTAAAATGAAGCCAGCCGTCTCCCAAAAATGAGCTAAAAAAGAGCTATTTTTTTCTCCTTATTTACTTTTAGGGTGTTATGCCGTGTTGCGCTACCTCCATCTTTAGCCAACGTTTCAGACAGCGTTACAATGTCCATCATCAGGGCAGATGCGTTGATGCCTGACGATTGAGGCCCGATGATGGACACTGTAACGCTGTCCGAAACGTTGGCTAAAGAAAGACGAAGCTCAACACGGCATAACACCCCAAAAATAAATAACAAAAATATTTTTGGCCGTGAAAATCTAAAACCGTATCCGGCAAAAATCTTGTATATTCCAGGTTGAGGCTGAAATTTCACCATCATGGTAGGAAGGGGGGGGGGGGTGGAATGGGGAGAAAAATTCGAAGAATAAATAAACCGATTCCTTCGAATTTTCGCGTATCCTGCGAGGGGGGGGGGGAGATGGCGGCTAGGTAAATCCTGAAGAAAAACAAAGTTTTCAATACGAAAATAACCGACAGTCGAAGAATCATACTTCGACTAAGAACTACCAACATTATCTTCATTTTCCTCACGCATTTTTTAACGACTGCTATCTTTATGTACGATAGCAAGATTCAAGGGTTCAAGCAAGGGTTTGAAGCTTCCTAGCTCGGTTTTGTTATGAACGAAAAATGACGAAAGCTGTTTCTTCAGGAATTGGTTTTTTTGTATCGAAAACTTTGTTTCACTTCAATTTAAAATGATCGATAGGGGTAGGATAGGGATACGTTAGGTCAGTTGGTAGAGTTGCTGCCCGGAAAGCCGAAGGTTCTAGTTTCGAGTCCCAGATGTGACCGTATCTTTTTCTGATTTTTTGTTTCCAGAATTTCGACTGAGTCTCGCTAACATTGTCTTCATTTAATAATTTTTTTTTGGAGCTGACGATCTCACTTTGGAGTTAAATCTAGCTCTAAAGGAGCTGAGTTGGCAACACTGGTACCTACACAGTTCGCTTAGGCCATTGCCCATTCATCTCGCGCAAAGTGTTAAGTAGCGTTGAATAAGATCTTTATTCAATGTCAATGTCAACACTCATTATTATAGAAGCTGTTGACGACATACTTTCAGGGACACAGGAAATGAAAAGCAGGCGGCTGTACCTAAAAACGATTAGGCACGAACTGTTTGAACTGAAGCTATTATCTATAGTTTATACTAAACTTATTATATCATTGGATAGTCTATATATTGTATAAAAATCAAAATATGCTTACTTGGGTGTATATACATACAATATATGAGTATTTTTTTTACACGAGCTCCACAAAGGAGGCCCTGAGGAATATAATTTCCCTCAGGGTTAATGTCACCTTTAGGGATGCTGTGTGTGTAGGTAGGAATCTGAGGTTCAGTGTTCCCTGGTCATCCGTCTCCAAGACCTAGACAAACCTCACCCCATGAACCCGGGCACCCCTGCTAAATCACCAAACGTAGCGAACCACTTGGGGTGACCTATGGCAGAGGTGTTAATTATCAAATAAAGGTTTCCGGGGCGGCGGTACCTAATCCCGCCTTCCAAATATGTATTTCTATATTAAACATAGGAAATGTTTGAAACTTTCAAAATACCTTCTTTCCATCCTCGCGAAGGTTTCTGGATTATTACAACCACATGACAAAACATCTGAATTTTTTTTTAATCATTACAAAAACTCTTACAAAAAAGTCACAATTTGAGAATGACATTTTGCAAAACAATGATTGTTCAAACAAATATGCAAAAATTAATGTTTTTAATAGAAAAATTGTAAAAAAACCATGCATTAGGTGGCACGCGAGCTGTTTGAAAATATGAATGTACCGGGACTGAATACATTGAACGCGAGAGAGGGGAGGGGATCGCAAGAGGGGAGTTCGCGGGAGAGGGGAGAGGGATGGCGGGTAAGGTGGAAGGGGAACGCGTGACGGGAAGGGGACATGGACGGGGAAGGGGAGGCGGAAGTGGAACGGGACAAATGGGAAAAGACACGCAGGGAGAAACAATTTCGTCGTTACTGGCATTGCAAAGCATGCCAGGAACTCGCTAGTACATAATAAATACCTGCCTGTAAGATTCAAAAATGAAAAATGTATTCATAGACACTTCATTAATTGGTATCATAGTGTATTTGGTTTAAAATTAGCATTTTGTATCTGTCAACTGTCAAAACGTACGAAGGGTGACTATTTGTTTATGTTTATGCCAAAGGCGGTGCAGATTTTCCGATAATTTTCTTCAAAATGTACCATTATCACTTTATCATCATGTTCACTCAAATGACTCCTCTCATAACACATTACATTATTCTACATACTGATACTTAAATATAACGCCAGAGCTCACCATTACATATAGAAACCTTTGGGGGTGTGCGCACAACAACTCACCAAAGTTTCATCGCATTCGGATGAATATTTAAGAAAAACAAACAAAAAAATCATATTTATATGTTTATAGATCACTGTTTATTATTTTTAAAGCACAAGATTATACATTCTGCTTTATATTTCATAGTTAATCATCATCATCATCATCAAACAGTATTAATAGCCTAGAGACTGTACGGTGGAAATTTAGGAATCCGGTTAAGAATACAACTCTGACACCGCGCCTTACGCAAAACCGTTTTCGTTCGTGGAGTTTGTATACAAATCTACTATTGTAATAGAACCGAATTAAAGCAATGCCAAAATATTGCTCCACTTACGTTAACAGCTAGCGTGAGAAGCATCACCGGGCAGGCGTAATCCTATTGGATTTGTAATTTCGTGAATCTCTCCGGATATGGAGATTGACGATAATATGATTATTATTGTAACTGGCAGTTGTGAATAATAATACCACGCGTCTATTTATTAGGTATATATGACGTCATTGCCTTTCGCGGTTACTTTGTCCCGGTGACTAGCTGTCACTGGATCCCAGTGGGGCCGAAGAACCGGCTGTTTTTGGAAACAGTTCCTATCGGGTTTATTAAATGGTAACCAACGACAAAACTGTGTTGGTTACCATTTTATAATTCGCCGGTTCTTCGGGTCCACTGGGATCTAGTCACCGCTAGTCAAACTGGGCGAAGCCGGACCAAAAGCCGCCAGCAGGGACTAGCAGCAAAAACATGCGGAGCGAGTTTTTAACTGCTGTGTTTGTCATATAACAAACTTTATGGAAATTAGATCATAGATGATCTAACTCCGAAATTATGAATCTTTCCATAACAATTATTAATCAGTTTGACATTTTGTCAGATCCTAAGTCTGTGTAGTGTGTGTAGGATTATGAAAATAAATGATTCTTTTATGGAGCATTTAAATCCACTTATATTAAAGTGAGATCACGATCCGAAAGAGCTAACCCACTCACTACTAACTGGCTCAGAGCTCAGAGCTCAGAGTAGCTCACCGCGACTGCTTTGACTTTCGACGAACCGAGCCGATAAGAAACAATTGCAATTATTATTGTTATTGCTTTGACACATACCATTACACAGGCAGGTATTCTATTAGGTGTTATATGTTTTACTTATCTGAAACTAAGCACACCACACATCGTTCATGTGCAGTTATGTAAATATATCAAATACATATCAATAATGTTATGGTTCTGATATGTTTATTATTATTCAACTAGTTTCACGCAGTTTTATCACTAGAAAACTACATTAAAAGTAATATAAAAGATATACTAGTTACTATTTCAAACTTTGTTGTTATCGCGACCTCCAAAGCAAAGCGTCTTTTTTATATGTGTACCAATGTATATATAACCCACAAATTCCCAGGTAGTGAGGCTGAAGATATTGGGGGGAAGAAAATGAGGTAGAGGAAGGTAAGGAAATATCTGGCAATTCGGATCTGGTCACCAAACACGGCTAAAGCCATTTCAAGCAACGTTTCAATTCTGAATGGTGGCCTTTCACCTTTGCTGCGGATCCCAAGGTAGCGGGTTCAAATAACTATTCGTATATTTCTTGTAAAATGAAAAATGCTCTCAATATCGACTGATCGAGAGATTACTCAATCAAACGGATGCTTGTAATGGCTTTAGCTAAGTTTAATGACCAGATCTTAATAGCCAGGTATTTCCGACATCTCCCACTGCTACAACATTCCCATAATGGCGAAGCCATAGTTCCCCTGGCTTTTGGCATTTGAGACTTTTAATCATTATCATTATCATTTTTATTTTTGTTTCTGGACAGAAAGCCGCCACTCTGTGGTTTGATATATTTTGAAGAAAACAAATACTTTTTTATTTATAACCACGATTAATTTATTTAATTTTTATAATACCGATCGGTTTCGCTTAACACAAGCATCATCAGGGTATAAAAATAAACTGAATAAAAATAAACTTAATTTTATACCCTGATGATGGTTGTGTTAAGCGAAACCAGTTTGCATTTAAAAAAAAATCGTGGAGATTCTAAGGCGGCTTCCTCAAGTGCCGCTAAGGAATCGGCATAAACCGAGTGCAGTAAGAAAGCGTGATACCTACCGAGAGTGCTCCGTACACCGGACGGTACAGCGCCAGAGCGATTATGCATACTTCCATTGCTCGCATTCTTACTGCACCCTGTTTTTGTCGATTCTTTACCGACCATTGAGCTAGCGGCCCATTTTTTTCTGAAATTTCGTGCATCTACCTAATCATTGATTAGGATCGTTTTAAAACTAAATTAAATGAATGTATGTAATTTGTATGCCGTGTAATGAATGCTTTATAATATTTTAACATAATAAACGTAGATACAGTCGCTAGGGTATTAATACCGTCAGATTTTCTATTTTTGTACACGAATTATCGGCTAATACTTTTTATTAACTCTACAGAATGTTAACAGGTGGTTTTGTTTACAGTAGAAGTAAACACAACGAGTTTCTATACCGAAAAAAATCAATGATGATATAAGAGCATTATTTGGCCTTGACAATAATTGAAGATTGAGAACAAATATAATTATTAAAGATAAATAAATTAAGACGTTGCCTACTTATAATAAATTATTATTGTCCTTTTGATTGAACCCAAACAAATGTTATCAAACATTACAAATGGAATTTTGACTATAGTGACAAAAGAAAATAAAAACGAAAAACTGTTTTTCTTCGCAAAAAATGTCTCGAACGGCGAGCTCTAGCGATGTGAAATTTGCACAGATTTAACCGTCTGAAATTTCAAGGTCAGCACGATGATTTTCATTTCCATCATGAGATATAGAGCTGTCAAATTTCAATTTAAAATTTAAAAATAAGACGGGACATTAATCAACATGAAATTTCTATTAGCATAAGAATTATATATTTTTTAAATTTTATTTATTCTTATAAACAGGGTGTTAAGGGACGCACTTGACTTACTTTAATCAGAGATTTCTGACATTATTTGGAGTAAAAAATGTAAATGAAATATTGATCTCCGGTGACCTTTTTGATGATTTTTTATAGTTTTTTTTCCTTAAAAATAAAACAAAAAAAAATCTTCCGCATGTCCTCACTGGTCACTATATATTTAGGAGAAATGTAGGATATAAATTTAACCAGAGATTTCTGACATTATTTGGAGTAAAAAATGTAAATGAAATATTGATCTCCGTTGACCTTTTTGATGATTTTTTATAATTGTTTTTCCTTCAAAATAAAACAAAAAAAAATCTTCCGCATGTCCTCACTGGTCACTATATATTTAGGAGAAATGTAGGATATAAAATTGCATGATTTCATATATATTATAATATTTTACTGTGTGTTTTGGTTTTTGTTGTTGTTTTTGCAAGGCTTTTGAATTAATCCACATTAATATGCACCCCCTCCTTTGAATGCTTTGTTTTGTTTTGTAGTTTTGCTGTAAACCGAAAAAAAAAGATGTCGATAAGGTAATTAAACAAATCCATCATCCATCCATCATATGTATCAAAGAAAAACAAAGGACCAAATTCATCCACCTGTAAAAATGTGTAAAAAAGATTTATTATAAAATTAATGACTGAGTGACGACATATTGGTAAGTTTAAACCATTATTAAATATCACTGGTTTCGCTTGGAATGCTTTATTTTGTATTATTTGCTTCATTTTTAAGCTGAATATATTTATATGATTTTGTTTTATCCACTGGAGCGCTTTTTGCCAAAACATGGTAATATTTAAAATACCTCGGATTGCTTTGCTGCCAGTTTTAGGCAAATTTTCCCTAGATGCATTTGTACTTAATTTTTGAAATTTGAATTATTAAATTAGTTATGATTTTTTTAATGTGGGCGGAAAATATTGAAAATGGTCGCTCCTGTGTGTCCTTTACACTCACCCTTCACTTATTGAAATCAGGTCAGTTGCATTCGATCTTCCGTGAAAATAAATTCCAAGAACGGTAAATATAATATAAATGTGATGAATTAACGAGAACGATTTTCTCTTTTTTGTATGAATATCAAAATCCAAAACATAGAAAACTGAAAACTTCATTCTAGGCCGCGGGTTGGGCATGCCTGATTTAGAGCTTGGTTGTGTGATCGACAAGATCACGATCCCATTGTGCATGCCTCTCCTAACCTAACCTAACTTAATAAATAGAACGTACGTGAGAAATGGCCAATTAAGGGCAGTAAAAAGAAGAGGAGCTCTGTTGGGTTAGGTCAGGTTGAAAGAGACATGTAGAATGAGATCGTAAACATGTTGATCCAGCCCTGCAAAAAATTGCAGTTTTCTATTCGTCTAGCGTCTGTACAACATTTATCTACTTGATTGTATATAATATGCACGTAATTAATACAATGTTCCGTATAATTTCAAAGCAGGTGAACACCATATTATAGCTATGCATTTTTAAAGAAAAAAAATAAAGACTATAAAAGAAAACTACTTATTTTCGTCGGCGTAGATGAAAAACACTGCATTTTAAATAATAAACTTGATTGAAATTGTTTGTTGGCGGCCGTTCGACTTTTTTTTTATTTAACCCAAACTAAGAATCTTAAATAGGTTCTTAGTTTGGTATTATTAAAAAAAGAAGAAAATAAACTAAGGGGTCGTCCATTAATCACGTGAG
This sequence comes from Limnephilus lunatus, assembly GCA_917563855.2. Lineage (NCBI taxonomy): Eukaryota > Metazoa > Arthropoda > Insecta > Trichoptera > Limnephilidae > Limnephilus > Limnephilus lunatus. The sequence continues at coordinate 8,190,843 of OU830599.1, forward strand.
GCTCGAAAGGGGGGGAGGGGTTCGGAAAAAAATCATGAAATATCACAAGGAAGGGGGGGGGGATATAATGAGATATCACGTGTATTTATTTTTCGTCGAACGCACGATTTCTAAACCAAACAGCGGCGCGTGGCCTTGACTCACCGCTGCCAGGCAAAATTTAATCAGATTATACCTGTATTTAAAGATAATATTCTGAAAATTTTAATGCTCTTTGTACCAAAAAAACACACGTGATTTTGGGTATGGGGGTGGGGGGGGTAGTCTAAAACCTCACCACATATCACCAGGGGGTGAGGGGGTTAGAAAGTTGCTAAAAAACTGTCAACAATTATCCGAAATTTGAACGAAATAGCTGTTAAATTGCAGTATTTTCCATCTCCCACGAAGTAAATAGCAATGACATTTTTTTAATTCGTCTTAGGCAAATAGTTGTATATTATAGTAATTAAATTGAATAGAAGTGCTATTAAAAAATCACATTAAGCGTCCAGCTTCTTTGAAAGATTACCCAATGTTCATTCAATAATATTAAAATTCAAAACATACTAAATCAATTATAATTAGTAGCTAAATCGATACAACATATATATTGCCTACATTGAGTTGCAAAATTATGAAATTGATGAATAATCAATAATCACAAAACAGTTTATACCGATTTTCACAAAACTTTACACTCATTACTGTAATGAAAGATAATTTCTAAAACCAACGTTATTTTTGTCAGATTTTATTATTATCGACTTTCATACTGTAAAATTCCTAAATTAATACATATTTCCTGTAAACAACTGTCATCGTGTTATCAATAAACGTTATTAGTAGTAATTAGAAATACACCTGTCATAATCATAAACAACATTAGCTATTGATAACATAAGCAACACGTGTCCAAATGACGAATGACGTAACATCGAGGGAGTGTACCTTGGCGCAGCACGTACTACGTTTATTGAAATTGGTCCTCCCAGTAAAGGCAGCGGCTAATAAGACATTATGGCGACAGAACCCCGATTCAGCAACAGATAATCTTTAAATCTCATTAGCAAACATTTGGTTCGCGTAATAAGCGGAAACTGTTTTTCGAAGCAGCCAAAACGATCGATTTGGTATCATGTAATTTGCACACCTGGTGTAGAATTTCAACTATTTTCAGCTCCGTTATCCACTGGAGCGCTTTTTGCAACAATGTGGCACTATATAAAATACTTCGGATTGCTTTGCTGCCAGTTTTAGGCAAATTTTCCCAGATGCATATGTACTTAATTTGAATTATTAAATTAAGTTATGATTTTTTTAATGCGGACGGAAAATATTCAAAATGATCACCAAAAAATCACGAGCAATCGGAGGAAAAAGTTTTGAATTGGTGTGTCGCTCGAGTGATTTTATGAGCTTAATTAAAATATTAATTTAACTGTCAAAAAGTAAGACAAGACGCTTTATTTTTTCCTTCGTTCTTTTATAGGATGCGAAGTACACAATAAGACAAAAAAATAGTGTTGAAATCTTAGGTAAATCCTGGAAAATGACGAGCGAAAAATTAAAATTAGTTGCTTCCTGTTAAGAGTTGGTATTAATCGTGAGACTATTTTCGAAACCGGTTTTTTTCAGTAGCTGGCTTAAAGTGCTAGGAAGAGAATGACCGTATTAAATATTTCTTTAATACAAAGAATATGAAGCTATAATTTACTGAACAAGCGTAAACACTTAAGACCTATGACTCATGTCTAGCCGACTCTAGTGAGACAATAAGTTTTGTGGAATTCGTATTGTATGTGTAGTGTTTTCCTAATAAACTGCTTCAAACGTAGCTTTATACGTACCTACATATATATTGTAGTCGCCAAGGCGCCAAAAACAACCCCTCGTCTGCCTCTAGGCTGGAGATGCTCAGAATAATGATTGTCTATGGTATTTTTTATGATTTATTTTATTCGTGGAAGCGACGCGAGGTCGTAAAATAATTGTCCTAGGGCGGTAACGCCATTAAGCTCTTATGAAATATTTCTCTTTTCCGTATGTTTCCTTTCACTGAGCAATTTGCTTCAAGTTTTGTGGGGAGAAATAATAATTATAATTTCCGGTCGGTAGAATTCCTGGTGCCTTTAAAAAGAAAGTATAATTATTTGTAACTAGTTAAAAACTATATTTATATAAACCTAGTATAACAGTTGTCTGAAGCATAAATAAAAATATTATTTATCAATAAAATCTGAAATTGAATTGGATTTGTTAATCTATTACCAATCGCGATAAAGTTCAATTAAAAGCTACGTTTCGAGAATTCAATCAAAATGAAAAAAAGAATCTTAAACATAAAGATGAAAACCCGTGTACCTACTGAACAAACATTTTCAAAAAGGGTGAGCTCTAGCATCATTAAATTTGCATAGATTATTTCGCAACGCACATTATATTTTCAGTTCTTCGTCATTTCCATCTGAGATAAATATGGTACTTTGAAATATCTATTGAACTGCCAAAAAATAATAAAAGTCCCAATATTTTGGTTCCATATTGTACCTAGTGTATTGGAGTATCCATATAGTTTCAGTTTCTTGTGATAGTTGTCGATAGGTTAGAACTTCTGCCATATCTCAACAGATGCCAGGTAAAGTAGTATTGTAAAAGAAGTACCATCTATCGCCGTTCGTGTCTTAGACACCAACAGTTATGATGATGACCGAAGGCTTCATTAGAGAGAGCGAGCTCCCGCTATCAGCACCAGAACAATTTAGGAATTAGCCTAGTAAGGACGTATGTCCAGTATAATATAACATTGTAAATATTCTCAATAACCAATAAAAAAAACTAGGAACCGATCGAACCTTAAAATTATTGGAAGAAACACAACACGTCTCAAGTGTTCTGATGTCGGAAACAAGAAACATTACACATATATTTTAAGTGTTAGCCATGGAGCGATGAAATATACATTTTACTGCGAAAAAATAAGACAGTATAGGTACCACATTGTATTTTAAAAATGATTAATCAAGTAATGGCGTAATATTGAGTTATTCGTCCATTTGTCGCGCACATACTTATTGCAAATTTAAGACCTCATTGTCAGAACTGGACCAAATTAAAATGGGACCACACGGGAAGCAACAGCTTTCTAAAAAAAAAGAATCATCAATATCGGTTCACCCAATCGAAAGTTCTGAGGTATCAAACATAAAAAATATAAAAAAACGTCGAATTGATAACCTCCTCCTTTTCGAAGTCGTTTAAAAAAGAGCTTGAAACACAACCAGATCGCATGAATCTATTTTTTTTCATAGATTCAATTTTTTCAGTGATCTATGAGAATCAAAATCACGTGCGACACCGGGTTGTAAAACGAGTTAATTCACATTTCAGCTGACTTCACATCGCCGGGGAAACAACGCAGCATGTAGGTATCATAATACAATCTGTCACATGACATAACTGCACTCGATCACGTATGCAGTCCGCTCTCGTTAATCAAAATTGATTGGTGATTGATTGATGATTATTCCTCAATGTTATTATTATTTATTTACGAGTTTGTAGTTTGGAGTCACATCGAGAACACGGCCATGCGACTCTGCGAAAGTGGTTTTAACCGCGGCTGTATTAAGTAATAAATGACATCATAAAGTTGAATAATGGAAATTGGTGGTTTATGTACCAATCTAGCAATTATTAGGCATAAACACATAAATTATACACATTTTTAATACCGTATTTCAAATTGCCTGGAGCAAGTGCTATAAGCTAGTAAATAATGGATTTTTTTAAAACATTAGCACCACACAGGAGACCTTGAGAAAAATAATTCTCTTCATGCCATTGTCATTATTTGGGGATGCTCTCTGGAAGGTTTTTAAAGAAAGAAAGTAGACGAAGTTCTGGGGGTCTCTATTTAATAATTAGCCATTATCTAACTTTTGCGAATATAATCAACCAATCAGGAAAAATAAATAAAATCAAACAATTTTTCAAAAAAACTTACAGTAAAAAGTAAATATTTTATACAAAACATATTATAACTTACAATCTAAGTAAGAATCGTGGCTCACTTATCAGGCACAAGAGCTCCTCTTTTCTGATAAGATATACATGACCAAAAACGACCTTTATTATAATATTTTGTAAAATATATATGCATATATGTAACTCATAGATATTTTTTTATATTACAATAAAAAATAAAATTATTTATCATAATGGATTATAATCGAGAGGATGGTGAAATATCCCCTAAAAATAGCTTAAGCTGAAAAACGACGTTTTGTTTATTTGTTTATTAGGACATACACAGTACATAAGTTAACAAGTTATAAGGAATATTAGGTAAATTATTACATGATATAGTACCTATTACGTAAGTCCGTAGAATATCTGGGATAATTCGCCTGGGATTTGAACAGTTCTTAAAACTTAACTAATGAATGATTGAGAAGATTAATATAAAGAGATATTGTACATGAAGATAAAATAGATATATTTTTAGAACAAGAATACAAGAAGCAAAAGTACATTCACAAAATTTTTTTCGACAATATCGCTTATTTGTTACCACATCCGAGCACAACCGCAGATCGCTACAATAAATAAACTACAAACAAATGTTCATGTCGATTAAATCAGCTTATTTTAGAAACGATCTTCAGACGTGTTCGGGAACGTTGACAATTACCGACATTATCGATAAAACCCAAATCATTTGTGCAAGGGGCCAAGAGTGCAGGGGCTTACCGCTTTGCCACGGAGGATGTCGAATTCTTCAAATTATTCACAAATAATACATTCCAATGTTTTGAATCATAGATTTTTTTTAAACTTCATACCATGACATGATATGTGGACTGCACAGTTGTTATGTAAATATTTGTTATATTCTGACCAGTTTCCACAAGGTTTTCGCTGACATTTCCCGACAAGCTAAGGTGTGAAAATCGAACGAAATTACGTGCGTCTACCTACGGCATTAACGGTGAGCCATCACTTGAAAATGTCAACAAGTGATTTCGTCAAAGTTCATCAGCTGACTATTTTGACATTTACCTAGTACATAACTCTATTTAACATATGTAGGGAGTTAAAGAAGTCACAATTGAAGGGCGTTTTATAATAGGAGAGTTTACTTACTTTAACCCGTCAGGCCTCGGGCACTTTTAAGATCAAAATATTAACATTTTGCAATAAAATCCAAATAAGTCGAATGTGTCCGAAAACTAAAAAGGTGATGAAATACGCTTTCAAATTATACTTTTAGAAATAATTTTGAATGCAAACATAATTTTTCACCTCTAATGGCTCTACCTTGCGCTATTTCTAACTAAAATTACTGATAACGAAAAAAAAAACACACAAACACATATTTCATTAGACAAATATAGCTTTATAAATATATTACTTCACTTTTTTGTTTCCGCTGTTTCCAAAAGCGAACGAATTATCCTGAGGGATTAATAAATAACCTATCTCAACTAAAAGTAGACCGGTAAGTTGCCGAGTTCAATTCTTTGCTAGTCCTTTATCATTGTACAAACAATATTTGCTCTTATTCGTAAAAAATGTAAGTAGGGCGAATTCAAATATTGACAGGTTATTCATTATCATAATCCTTATCATACTTAATAATCATTAATGACACCATTAAAGTTGGCAGTGATCACACACTTCCCGAATAAATAGATGATGCAATTATCCACCTGCAATGTCCCACATACCTAGACCTACATCTCACTTTCATCAATCCTTACAAAGAAAACCTAATTAATAATTGCATTGTTTCAAAGCCACGGTGCCCATATTAATTTTCTATTGGAACGCGCACAATACAAATAATACAAACCGGCAGGTAGCTCGCTGCCTAATAAATAAACATGTAACCAAGCATCATCTGTCAAAAATAAAATTAATTACATCTTGCGGTTGCATGGGTACCTGCGTTCTGTATATGGCCGGTATCAATGACGGACAGATTTGGCAATCAATAATATTTTTTTATTATTATTGTTTAGTTATTGATTGACCGCAGAGTACAGTCAGCGTAGTTGTAATCGTAGATTAGTCAAGCAGGATAATTAAATTTACCGGACTCAATCAAACTAGATCATGTATTTTGACCTTCGCTAATATCGATCACATCTCTGAATACCGCACACGATTACGCTGGCCTTCGATCAAAACACGATTTAAGATAGATAATAGTTAATCTCTCTATTCGAACATGCACCCTCTCTCTTCGCTGAAGTGATGAAACCTTATAAAATCGTACCCACCACTCAACAACATACAATACACACATACTCGAGAAGATGTTCTCTGAGGCGTCCTATCAAAAACCACCTCCAAGGAAAAATTAAAAACGAGAATGTATGTGCCGTTTGCAAACGCACATCTTATCTAAATATCTTTCTTTTCGCTAATGGAAGAAAAATATTCAAGATTTAAAAATAGTATCTCTAAATCTGCTTTAGTTGTAAAAAAAATACCACCGGATAGTAAAAAAGCTCACATTTATACAATTATTATTACAAAGATGTCATGTGCACGTAGAGGTTAAACAATAATGCTAGCAGTAATTTTGCCGCGCGTGAATAAAAAGGCGGATCCGCGCATGCGTCTAACTACCGAAGTTCAATGTTGCCAACATAATAACGACACATTTTTATTAGTAAGAATACGAAAAAGAAAATGTACAGTCTTTATACAATGTGTAACAAAAACATTGTTTAACGATCGTGAAATTTTTATAAGTCTGTTAAAGTATAGCGCTCGTGTGATATAGCTTATAAAAATGGTTAAAAAAATCATCTGTAATAAATGCCTACACCACAAGAACATTATGTCATACAAATTAAAATCGAATAATGATTAAATTAAAACAATAACTAAAGGATTTCAAGAAAACCGCAGACGGCTGTTTGTCAATTAGTCACGAAACCTCTCAATGCTGAAATAGGTCAAAAGGATTGCCCCAGTCGCTTTATTAAATCTCTTTAATCCGTCTCCGCCAAGTCGAGCATGAATTTAAAACGAGATAGGAATCGTGTAGGTATCGATTACACCCGGGTTACCTAGTAACCCATCGAGACAATTAACAACTGTACCGCATAACCACAACTGCTGAAGGTCACGGCTAAGTTTTGCATTTTGTGGCTAGAAGTGAATCAATTCGAATGTGTTTACAATCATCGATCATACCAATCAAACGTACCCAACCAATGACTGCATCGTACATCTGGTGCTGTACTGCAAAAACTTCAAATGTACGGATTGTGTTTTTTTAAACTTTTGCCCTTGTTCACAGGCGGATTGAAAACGCTTCAGGAGCCTTTTTCTATCCGTTGAAACAATATACATACATACCACAATTTTTTTATAGTAGAAAGAGCTTTTTGACTCCCAAAGCGAACGGGGCATGAGCCCTCTGTTGCGAAAAAAATGAAAAGGGTAATGTCCTTCCTTACTGAAAGGGATCCCGCAAGAGTTCTGACGATTAAATGAAAAAAAACTTAAAATTTCAACTCACAAGTATCAGAACAAGCCATCAGAAGAAACACCACTGCTGTCAATGATACATACCTAATACTAAAAACTGTCACGATCAAGTCAAGCAGACGAGATAACGCCACAAACCGGTAAAACAAGCGGATATCAAAATACGCACGCACGCGGAAGAAGTAAATTTATATAGTACCATCATTGACGTCAACAAAGATATTCAAATACAAAAGAGATATGTTATAATGTCCGCGCAACTGTCGGCGAATTACTACTTAATTGGAGTAGTTTGCATACGAAAAGAATTTGTTCATTTCGTTGATTTTTTGAAGGTGTGCATTAGTATTGGTTAACAATATAGTTTGAATACGGAAAGAGTTCGTTCGTTTAGTTTAACGTTGGTTTGGTTTATTCGTTAATTGGTAAACAATATCGGCGACACCCGGAAGCGTAGTCCCACCTAGCAAAAACGGCGGATGGCACATCTCTTATATTTCAATATCTTTGGATGTCAATGAGTACCATAGAATAAGGAATATAACATAAGAAGTGAATTCCATACAAATTTGAATGAAAACAACGTGCCACTGATTTAGTACCATTTGGTTCTAGACCATTTAGCACGTGGTCTGCCTCTGACACTTGCAACAAATTGTATATCGCCATCCCGTTTGATTGTCGTAATCGTGGTGAAGCACAGTTTTGCATGGATATATAGGCCCAAATTGAGCCTATAATCAAGAAACATGCCCACAAGGCACTATTATTATTGAGCTATTCTTTGTGTAGTACCTACAGAGTATGGATTGCACATTTCTTCCGTCGAATTATCGGAAAAATATCACGAGCATCATATTTATAAAAAAAAATTAAATCCCAGCTCTGTTAGGCTCATTTTGGTAGGCGATTTGAAAAAAAATATTTAATCACGACATCTGATATCTAAGAATTTATGACCACTAAAATAGGCCATGCTCGTATTGTGTAGTCGTTCTACAATTGTTTTATGATGGCTTCGTAAATTTTAAATGAATATTTAAAAATACCTATGTACATATTACATTATTTTCGTTTTTTCACTTTGCGAATACCATTTATTTTATCACCCTTAATGTTGATAATGTTGAATTGTTAAGCAATGATTTCTCAATATGTGCAGTTTGAGTTTTGCAAACGTATTTGTAAGAATCAAACTTATTCCATTTTTTTACAGTTTCAATCAACGTTTATATTTTCTAGCCATAAAGATATTAACATTTTTTTGATATATGGTCCCACGATATAATGAAATACGTTTTGAAACCTGACATGCCATTCACATGGAGGATTTAAGAATGTTCCCAGATCCTATGCGAAGAGTCCATTAATATCTGCCGGAAAAACATTCAAGATATTATATTCCTGAAAATATAAACACATCCCACGCAAGTTCAGAAATACCCTCACTAATAATCGGCCCAACAAAATATCATATTGGTATGGATAAAATAATGTACTGTAATTCGTACACATGCGTAGGCAATATATTCAACATGACCAATAAAACCCTACCCAGAAAAATGTCAATACTCAATCAATTTCAGTAATAGAGCTGTCAAATATTTTGGTAGAACGATTTCAAGGCGATTTTCTGGAGCAAGAAGTTTTTGGGTGGAATCAACCAACCAGAATTTAGACAAATTAAGATTTTTTGTAAGTATTATGCATTTAGCAAAAATTTTCATTGCAAAACTTGGAATTCGACTGTTATTAACAAATAACGTCGGTACCGTTACTATTTCACGATATTGCAGAATAATAAAAAAAGCTTTGATATGTATTTAATTACTAGTTTAGTTTTATGTCAAAGCTTCACATCTTCAGGAAAGATATTTTTTTTTAAACTTCAATATAATGAATTCGATAAATAGAGCCGGCTAGTGAAGTGAAACATCACAAAAAAACACATAATATCTTGCTTCATAATCGATTTTTCATGGCAACTAAATTATATTATTGGATAGATCTAATTTCTGCGATTCGTTGTTGCTAAATCAATCGAATATTAATAATAATACGTTTCTCGCCCTTTAAAATGGCTAAAATCATATTTGGTCGATAGCTAAAATCACTAAAACTTCATTCAATGATTTAATTGAGTATAGCGACTAGCTCGGACTACTCAAGCGTTTTGCATTTCGTCTTTCTGTAAATTTACGTGTGTTACGTTTACGTGTTAAGTTTCAATGATTCAGTTGATATTATTTTTTCAAGTAATGTGATCAATCATCGAATTGTCGGGATTATTAATTAAGTAACACATTAACAAATACAGAGTTACCAAAGATATTCAAATATAAAAGAGATATGCTATGATGTCCGCGCGACTGACGCCGAACTACGACCTAATCAGCGTAGTTTGCATACAAAAATAATTTGTTCATTTTCTTGATTTTTTTAAGGTGTGCATTATTATTGGTTAACAATATAGTTTGAATACGGAAAGAATTCGTTCATTTAGTTTATTCGTTAATTGGTAAACAACACCGGCGACACCCGGGAGCGCAGTCTCACCTAGTAAAAACGGCGGATAGCACATCTCCTTATATTTCAATATCTTCGAGAGTTACCTTTGGTTTAGATTTATTATTTAAGAAAAAAGTTGAAACATGGCGACTATATAACACATGTGAAAGTACAACATATTATGATGTAGATAAGTAATGGTTTTTCTTAGTCCTCCTCACAAGGGGGGTCCTATTCTGAGGCGGACTAAAGTTATTTAATTCCATTTAATTATGTTCGTTTCCGATGTCCTTTTTAGTGCTTGTTTACAGTTTATTATTGACCTCTTTCAGACAGAATTTCGTAATCATTAAATTTTTCTATTAGTTTTATATACATGTAGGGGAATGACGTTGCGGAGTTTTGTTGCAAAACATATGAAACTATATACAGAGGTAAATAACTAAATAGGTAGGTTAACCAATGAACACTGTTGAATATTCAAAATAATGTTGAAGACGACATATTTAGTGGAGATTAAAATTTTGTACACAGGGAATGCGGAAATGTCTTCAGAGGCCAGACGGAGCTTCGAAGAGAAAATTGCAATGATTTACAGATAATATGTATTTCAAAATGGGATGGGCCGGGATTGGTGTCGGGGGCAAAACTTCAATCGGGTGCAAGAAATTTTACATAAACTACTAAATTATCTACTAAAGAGTTTGGTTTATAAACTGTTTACACGTATTACTAATTACTAGAGGTCGAGAAGAGGATGGGGGGCAAAAAATCGGGCGGAAAAAATAAATTGGAAGAGTATTTATTCATTACTCATTTGCTTTATAAATTGAAGCTAATAATAATGTCGTGATTGTATGCGTTATGGAGCAAATGATCAATAGAGTAATTAGACATGCACAGCGCCAAGGCATTCATTTATTTATTATCGAATGTACGAATTGACAAAATTGAAGACACTCGAATGAAGCGAATGTTCAGAGTCCCACAAAAATTCTAACGGATGAGATATTAATTAAAGGCCCAACCATCAGCCGAGAATTTAAATGTCGTCGAAAGATTGTCTTGCGATCGCACCCTTACAACTGTACAGGGCGGTTCCGATGAGAAAGGTTGGTTATTATCCGTACAGCATTTTTACTAATAACTCAATATCGGTTTCATATCATTCAAAATTTGATTTAATATATACCTACCTACATTCAAGCTAGCGATAAAAACGCTCAAACGCATGATGATAAAATTATGTGCTTTTTGTAATTATTTTTTTATTACAAATATTTATTATATATAAATAACCGTAAATAAATAAACAAACTGAAGTATTTTCATCAAAAATGCGCGTGGTTTTTTTCTTAATAATTTTATTTGAACCAAAATTAAAATTCTGAAAAGTAGCTTTCCTAGATAATTTATTGATTTATTTTACTGTACGATCATATGAATTGAAATGTATGTTGTATAATACAACATTTCGTTTGAACATTTAAGAAATCTGCTAACTACCAATAACTTGTATAATACAACATTTTGTTTTAAAATTTAAGAAATCTGCTAACTACCAATAACCTTATTATAATAAAAATAAACATAATTTTTTAAAATTTAAAACATAACTTTACTAGATAAAATAGAAATCTTTTGAAATTTTCTACGTTTTCATTTTTTACGTTTTTGTAGAAAAGAGTCGATACGTCTAGAATTTGATTTAAAAGCGATATATTTCCAAATGAGTCCGGTAAAAATAATATTTGGAGCTGCTCTTTCTGATGGAACTACTCGTATTTGACTAACCTTGAAAATTGGCTTAGATTATGTCGTAAGCGAAATACACAACAGAGCAATTGCTAATCTTATTAGTCTTTCGGTCACATTAACCCCTCGGGCCTCTTGCATACTCTGTCAGAAGGTCGGAGAATTTCCACTTTGCAATAAAATCTAAATAAATGGAATATTTCTGAACGTATCCGAAAATTAAAATCTGTTTTTTAAAGGTGATGAAATAAGCTTTTGAATGAAAACATTTTTTTTAAATGGATCACAATTAAGTTTTTTGAAACTTTTTTCGTTATCATATCTTTATGATACGACAACATGTACTTATCACAAACGTTATGGTAACCGTACTTTTTTGTCGTTTCATATAAAAATAATTAATAAAATATTCACTAAATTTTTAATTTTTTTCAGTTGAAACATTTGGTTTCATATATGTGTACATTTAAATTCTTTTAAAGTTAACTTCCTGATTTGAATATAAAGCATGGTATTTTCTCTTATCGTTTAGATCATATTTCTCATTACGACAGTAAAGGAGACAACGATTTCTAGGAGACCTGCGTGAGATGTTCCCAAAATCAAACAAATTAGTCTGAGGGGTTAAACTAGTTTTTTTTATTCTTATTTATTTTCAAAGTTGATAATCAAAAATATTAATATAACATTAATTCTTCAGTTAAGAATGTTATTGATTAGGGATTAAATAGATTAGAAATAGTAATAAGTTTTTGACGAATTGGAATAATTTAGTGTTTTATCACCCGAATTTATTGCAATATTATTAGGAAGATAACAATAACAATATTTTGATAAGGACACACCTACGGATTGTAAAATTATATCTGCTAGAGAGCGTAATTTGTTTTTTTTAATACCATGCGTCAGTCAGATATAATATTCTAAACTAGCTGACCCGGCCACGCGTAGCTGTGTCTAATGAAACGCAACGTCATCTACTGGTTGGTGACCCAACCTTTATAACCAACGCCATCTGTTAATTTGCATACAAATCAAATCGACACCGTCCGCTTGCCAGCCCGCTCCCTTTATATATTATATATGTCAACCTATTTACACAAAACCTTGACAAATTATATACCTAAACCTTCCTCATGAGTCACTCTATCTATTGGTGAAAACCGCATGAAAATACGTTCATTAGTTTTTGAGTTTACCGCGAACAGACAGACAGACGCGTCGGAGGACTTTAATTTATAATTAAGGCCCAGCTTCCAGCATTTCTACCTATTTAATACATATTTTCCTTAAAAACTATAAGTTTTATAGCTCTTAAATTATACGTTAGTCTTGAAGATAATATCTATACATTCCCCACGCCAAAAGGGCAATTATATGAAATTCCCTCGATAGAAAAAAATCGCAAAGTAGGTATGGTTCGATAATTATTTATTATACTGTTTATTTCAGTTATTTTACAAGTAAGGTAATATGTATGTAAAAATTCACAGTGTTTCTTTAAATGCTATTTTAGACAATCCCCACGAGATTTTTGCTCTATTTTAAACGAGTCGTGTTTTATTAAAAATTTTCACAATTTTCGCTTACATATTGTAATTTTTCATATAAGCACGCTCTCTCTAACGGATGTATTAACATATCTCTCAATCTTCTTCTTTTTGAGCAGGTACACCGCGCCTTAACACATTCCTATACTAAATACGCTCGAGGCCTGAAGGATTAAAAGAATTTCCTCATATTTTAAAGAATAAAAAGTAGGATTAATGGAATAAGTGGTAAAACACAATATAGAAATATCACTAGTATAATTTTTTGCTTGTTTACGAAACACTTACATTTCTCATAAAAATAGGTGATGGGCGATTTGATAGGTCATTATTATTCCCAGAATGTTTTTCAGGTGGTCCCTCAGAATAGATCTCTCACGCTAATTAAGTTACAATCATGGCCTCACTAATGAGGCCAACTGTTTGTTTTTTTAATTCGCAGAAGTGCTTTTAAAAACCACCTGTTCGACAAATGGTAACGAAACGCGGTGGGCAATTTTGCTGTCATAATATTTATTGGATAATTCAGCTTTTAATGATGTGCAAAATAATAATAATAATAAAATAACACATTTAAAATATTGTAACTCCGCACATGTGGGCGAAAAGGTTGGAAATGAAGTAGAATATTATAAATTGATAGTGAAAATTATGTGAAAAACGGTGACCAAACAACTTTATCAACAACCGGAAACTTTATCCCTCATATGAAATGTCAAAAAAGGTTAAGTAGATTACGTTAAGCTAGGTTATGGACTATTTTAAAAAAATCATCACTTTTATTGACTTTTCAAAGGGGTGTTGATTTGCCGCTTTGTTAAGTTTTCGTGGAACCGTGAAATAGCAGAAATTTTGACTGGCTTGAATTTGGTCAGGATGGAATAAATTACGTATTACTCCCAATGTGTTAAGTGGGGTCTCCTCCGACAGAAAACACAAACATTTGCTTACACATTCGCTTACATATTAATATAAACGATGGCAATGGGGGCGTGGCCTTACTGCAGACGCATACAAACACGTGTAATTTGTTTATAGTAATGTGTAAGCAAATGTTTGTGTTTTCGGTCGCAGGGGACCGGACTTTATACCATTGCGTAAGTTACACAGAAATTGAGATTTGATTCAGCCAATAATCCTGTCTTCGCGGCGCCTACATTTTTCTAAAATAATATAAGTAGACAATGATGTACCTAATAATCTTTAAAATTCGTTAAATCTTCTGGAAACATATAAATAATATGACATACACGGAGATGTCGATGTTTTAATGTCCTCTTAATGATTTTTATTCAGAAATTTAAACAATATAAATATTGACCTTTTGATGAAATGTGCAATTGACTATTTAATTATTTTTTCTTTATTTACAGTCTGCATCCGTTTGCTTCAGCTGCAAGGAGGCCATTGTTGGCAAGGTAAGAAAAAACATGCATTTAAACCCCCTTTCCTTGAAAATTTATTGAATTTATATAGGTGCACAAACCAAGCATATTAATAGTGCAGTTCTAAATTAAATTCGAGTATTACATTTATAATTTTTTTTTAAAAGATATATATATATTTTTGGGTATTATGGAATTCTATTTGTTATGGACGAAGTAGTATGTAAGAAGCATTACAATACCTAACACAATAAACAATTATTTAACATCTCGCATTGCTCGACCGACTGATAAAAAAATTTCCTGCATTAAACATAACAGAGGTTTTTGTAGCTGGACTTTTGATTTTTGTAGTGCATTGAAAATTAACAAAATGCTTTAGTTGCATTCCCCCGCTTTTTGAGAATCTAATTTTATAGTTTAAAAAAAACAACACACAAAAATACTTTCAAACAAACAAATACTCGTATAATCATATTTCATAAACGCTTGTCTCTATTGTACTTATCTGTTGACAAAATCTAATAAAATCAGTAAACTACTGTTGACATTGAAACTTGATATACACAATCTAAACAAGTGATCACCTTCTATCCTAGAGGGAAAACGCCCATTCAAATAGAAACCTATGTTGTATACAACTATACACACAAATAAAACAAATAATGGACATTAAAGTTAGCTATTCTGGGAAAACTTATAACGATATTATCATGTAATATATATGAATAATAAGATACATTATCTGGCAAACAGAAAACAATCACAAAAAAAACAATTCCTTGTTTTTATACGTATTTGAGCAAAAGCCGGGAAGGTAATTTTCGTGCGCTTTTTTTCAAATCGGTGTTTCCATCCTGGCATTCAAGGGGTTAAAAACAAAAACATAGAGATAAAAACAACATCCATAATTTGATAAATTGCAGATAACACTGTTCAAAAAGCAATATTAATTAGTTTTTGATACAAGCAGAAGACAACACATACACACTTTAAAACTACCTTTCAACAATAAAAAATGCTACAAACACATTGACAAACAAGGATTAGCCACCACATAAGATTTTAAAATGAAACATACAAGACACAATCAGAAATTGAACACGTGCAATGAGACATTTTAGACACTAAATAAAAATACTAAAGAAGAAAGAGAAATGTAAAAAGAAATAAACGAATTCAAATGATTTGGACAACATCACAAATTATGGTTAAAATATATGGAGAGGTAGACAATACAGTAAGCCGTAATACAATAAGCCAGTCTGATGTAAATTGAAAACAGTTTCCTAAGTTGTGTACCGATTGCAGATAGTGACAGCCTTAGACAAAGACTGGCATCCCGACCACTTTGCTTGCGGACATTGCAAGAAGCCAATATCCGGGGGTTCCTTCCACACCAAGGATGGAAAGCCATACTGCGTGGAGGACTATGCTAGACTCTACATGGCCAAGTGCTACGCTTGCAATGAGCCAATACACGACGTAAGATGAAGACATTGTTGTAAATGCACTTTGTACGGGAAACTTCTATGTATATCTGTGGGAATGGGTCCATTTCGGTGTATTCACATTCATCATCACTCTATTCATCATAACTTTTCTATTGGTAATCTGGTAAAGCCATTTTCATGTTCTTTTCATTTTCAAACTAGCTGATTCCTGATATTCAAAAAAATTCATCTTTTCCATCTTTCAAAAAATCATTCTGTCTCCTTTATCACTTTATTTATTGGGTGCATCTTTCCTGTGATCGTTTCCGTCAATGTGGTGTTTGTCTTTTACAGTACGAGATTGGCGAATGAGAGGTTATTTAAAGCAATTTTCAAATCAAACGAAACCATAGCAGACAGCCGTCCCTTTGAAGTTTGGGAAAATGTGTTGTTAGGGGAAAGTAAGAATTGCAATTTTAAGGGGCCTAATAATTGTTTGGCTTCATTGGATTTTGATTTTTGATGCATGCTGTGATCCTTGACTAACCCATGCTTTTATTCTCCCTCTAAAAGCTTTCTGGTAAATAATCACCATTCTTTCTTCACCATCATTGAAATCATACATTTTGTTTAATATTTTGAAAACATCATACTTTTATTGTATGTATGCTTAGAAAAAACCATGATATCATTATTAAGTCATATCGTATTTCAAGAACTAAGAAACCTACATATAATGTTATTTGAGCCATTTTTGCTGTGGTTGCAGAAATTGAACACCTAGAGGCATTATTCTGAAATTAATATTTTTAATTCCAAACTTACAGATTAAATCTATAAATCATAATGTAATTTTTATCACAAAATTTTAATGGCACAGATTTTTAGTGCTAAATACATACTTCCTATAAACCTATCACTAATCTTTGCAATATGAGTTGTGTTCTTGCACGTGTGTGTTGCATACTATGTTTGCTTTGATATAAATAACTTAATTCTGATACAGTAAAAGTTGAATAATCAAAAATTCACACCATGTTTCACACTCATGCCTTAAAATTTTGGAGGATGAGAAATGTTTAATATTATTCACATTGATTTAATATTATTGACATTGATGAATAGTTACTTCTTGAAGATGACAGTAAGAGTGTGAATCGTGGTGTATAAAAAGAAAAGCAACAGAACTAAGCAACAAAAGATAGTCGAAAAGGTATTAATATATTTTTGTAATTTGCAACGGCAGAAAGTGGTGAAAGCGCAGGACAAGACATGGCACGAGGAGCACTGGTGCTGCACCGGCTGCAGGAAGCCCCTGGGGGCGGCCTCCTTCATGGAGAAGGAGGGCAAGCCCTACTGCCTACCGTGCAACACCCGCCTCTTCGCGCCCATCTGCAGCGGCTGCCACGAGCCCGTCGCCGGGAAGGTCGTCATGGCCATGGAGAAGAAGTGGCACCCCGAGTGCTTCAAGTGCGACGTGAGTACTACATTGCGCTTTCCATTTATCTAATTCGACTTATATTTTCTTATGGCTGTTACCAACGATCAAGTTTACCATCGAATTTGTATGGTCAAATCGACTCTGTCTTCAAGTGCACTTGTCATTCAATTGGACCGCTACACATGGTCAAGTTTACTTTATCAAGCCTGAATTGTTACGCACATTGGACAGTAAACTTGATTTAAACCAGATTTAAATTCACTTTGGCCCAAAAGCTACACTTATGGAAATGGCTTTAACGGTCACCAATTTGAGATATAATAATAGATCTGTAGGGTTGAAACTAGAGTACACTAATAGGATCATTTAGATAGATCTGTGCACTTGATATCATTTTTAAAATATTCAAAACAATAAGAGATAAAACACTATTCATAAAAAATTATTAATGTATGAGAAGTTTCAAGATTCTCATTTCTTACGGCAGAGTTCCTTCGGAAACGTTATCATTGCTATACAAATAAGTATATGAAATTATTTAATTTTTTGAAGAAAAGTTCTTCTAAACAGTTTTCACTTTATGATGGCAGTATACAGGGTGTCCAGGGAAAAAGTGCATTAACTTCGGGAGATGATTCTACATGATGGTAGGAACAAAAATGATTAACAACTTTTTCCGAAATTCCAACATTTTTTTTCCTATACAAAAAGACCTACCTACCAAAAATCCTTAGTGTGAGGTACGATCTTACTTGCCGAGAGCCTGCCAAGCATGATCGTGGCAACATTGAATGGTGGTGATTGGCCCGTATCGTAACAGCGGAAAATAATAGTGCTGGCCGCGTACGCCTCTCTTTTTTTTATTGTTTTTACCACAAAACTACCCCTAAAAGTTGGAATTTCGAAAAAAGTTATTTACCTTTTTTACTTATACTATCTTGTAGAATCAACTCCCGAAGTAAATGCACTTTACTCCCGGACACCCTGTAGGTATATTTTATTTAAAAAAAAAAAAAAGTAATCCCATTACATACTCCTCTCCTCTCCAGAGGTTATCCATATTTAATTTTGAACTTTAGTGTACATTTAATCGTGATGATATAAACATTGTTCACGAAATCAAACATGTAGATTATACATGTAAATAGTGATGTAAACTAAGTTATGTGTTTTTAATAAAAAATATATATATTTATTTGCCCTGACGATGGACACTACAAGGACGTCCAAAACTTTGGTCAAGAATTTATATAATTATTATTGAAAAAACAACATAATAATCAACATATTTTTAATAATCAACTACTTATTTTATTAAACCCACTTGTGACTTTGCTGTGACCATAAAATAAAGAAGAAAATTAGAAGTGCCTTCCATACAAATTTCAACGAAAACAAATGTTCCATTTAGCCCACTAACCTAGTGCTCTGTCTCATTTACATTCACCTGACATTGTAGATATCCATCCCATTTGAATTTCGTAAACACAGTTTTGTATTGGCAATTTAAGCCTCGAAAAGGCAAATATTTGGATCACGAAACACAATCAAAAAGTGTCACGCAGCAACTTGCACGTGCAAACAGTTTGTGTAAAAGTCGCAATGATTTTAAGTGTATGCAAGCCAATTGAGCAGTTTTGCCATCATAATGTATTTGCTTACTTGTGCAAATTTAGTTTACGCAAATAAAAGTTTGTGCAAGCCATTTGTGCGGTATTCCGTCTTAACGTACATGCTTACATGCAAGATTACGCCTGTAGGTGGACCTTGCGGCTATGACTGATGTGGAGCCAAATAACTGCTACGTAGTTGCAACCAAATAAACTTTTAATTTTCATAACTTTTATCTAATTTCAGAAATGCAGCAAGGCCATCCCATCAGATGCCAAGTTCAAGGTGAGCGGTGAAAAAGCATTCTGCTCCAACTGCAAGTAAGCAGAGAGAAAGAGAAAACACATCGAGGCAGGGAGAGAGAGTGTATGGAGAGGCTGAACAAGTATACATAATAATATAAGAATGTTATATCAGACATATGAAATATATAAAGTTATTTAATACATGTCATGTATTAGAGTCACTACCATAATTGCATGCACGATGTAACCACAAATCGCATTATAAATACTATTTACGTACTGCACAATTTTTTTTGTAATGAATATTAATATTTTAAATTTGCTTTAATAATATATTATTGGACATGTGAATCAATTGTTACCAAAAACTTTTAATGAGCAAATAAATTATATTTAACAATTTGTATGCATTTTTAATCTTCTCAAAATGACTCTTGTTTTTAAGGACACATTTTACACAATGACTTTGGAGTAATGATAAAGAAAATACATACGCACAAGAAGTAGGTGAAGCCACGAGGGTAGGTTGAAATGCACACATTCTTGTAAAGCACAAACAAAAACAAATAGCAAGATGGGGAAAAAAGTACAATAAATTATGATTAAAAAGTATGATTCTTAAACTTCAAAATACTATATTTATTTTTCAACATAATCACCGTTAAGGCTAACACATTTCTCCCTACGTGTGAAAAGTTTATCATTCCTGAAGTCAGTGGAAAATTCTGAAGAATTCAACGTCCTCAAACCTGCACATGCTTGTAGAGGGGGAATGTCACTTCCACATTCCACCTGGTGCGCTTCTGAAGGTCATTTTGTTCGCGCTGTATAAATGGGTGCATTATTTTTCAGCCTACCCTCGTATAATGTCTGTGTGATACCGTAATCAAAAAGGAAGTAAAAGAATTTGACGCATGAATATTAGGCAATTTTTGCTACAAGGTTCTCAAAAGATTGTTGTGTTGTTAGTCCTCAGATTGATCTTATGTTTTGAAAACAACACTTATATTTTTATTAACCATTTTAGAAGAGATAAAATGTTGGAATGCAGATTCCATAATTTCCTGACATAAGCAAATATATATAAACTTCAATTATATTAACCCCTCAGGCTAATTTGTTTGCTTTTCGGAACACCACAGATCTCATAGAAATCGTTGTACCTCCCTTACAATCGTAGTGAGATGGAAGGGGAACTGTCACAGATTCATTAATTCGATTAAAAATGTATTAAATTATTTGTTATGCCTTATTGTTTAGGAAGTTAAAAATCATAACAATAATACACTTGATGATAATGTATATGTATATTAAAAAATAATATAATATAACAATTAATATTTTTTCATATCATCCAATTTAATGTAGATCTGAATGTAATGGAATCTTTCAGTTCAATTTTAATCCACTTCCCGAACTACCGAAATATGTGAATTACCATGATAAAAGTTATTACAATACATACAATAACAAAAATTAACCAATATTAAAGTTTACTTTGCTTTGTTAGCACGTGCTTAGCGTGTTTTTTTTTCATTTTTAGACCATTTTTTTTTAACCTGCACACCCCCTCACTGTGCCATCTCAACGTCCCCTAATTTTCTCTGGGTCTTCTACTGCTCCCCCCCCGAAAGTCTCAAACGTCCATAAGGGGGCGTTATGAGAACCTGACGTACACTATACACGCATTCAAAATTGACTTAGGATGTGTTCAACTAACTGGGCTTTTTAAAAGCAAATGTCAATAAATTAAAATCAGCGTTTTAAAATCATGTCAATCGATTAAAATCAACGTTTTAAAATCATATAATAAACAAACAAAAAAATTGAAAAAAAAAGAAAAAGCAGGTTAATATAATTGTACATATTTAAATTGGCTCTGGAATTCTTAATTTTGCCACCGCCAGCCGGAGAGAATGGCCGAGCATCAAGCACCAAAGACCTTGCTGAACTCAAGACCGATAGGGCGAAGGAGCCTGGGAAGGCCAAGATTAAGATGGAGTGACAACGTCCTCAAAGATATATCTAGCTTGGAGCTTCTAAGCTGGAGAGAGCTGGCACAAAACCGAGATGAGTGTAGGAAGACTCTCAAGGAGCCCAAGACCCACCAGGGTTGTAGAACCAAGAGTGATGATGATGAAGGTGAGACGGTAGAATATAATTGATCGTTAACAATTTTTTTCCAATACTTTACTTACAATCGGTAATTTAGATGTAGGTCGATAGTTGGAGACATAATTTTTACTGCAATTTTAAAGATTGGGGTAATAAAGGCTGTTTTCCACTTGTCGGGAAATGTTCTTTCAGATAGCGATAGTTTGAAAATAATAAAAATGAGGGGTGTCAGTTGTTTTCCACAATAATTTATAAAGATCCCTGGAAGATGATCATTCCCTGGTCCCTT
This sequence comes from Limnephilus lunatus, assembly GCA_917563855.2. Lineage (NCBI taxonomy): Eukaryota > Metazoa > Arthropoda > Insecta > Trichoptera > Limnephilidae > Limnephilus > Limnephilus lunatus. The sequence continues at coordinate 8,212,660 of OU830599.1, forward strand.
TTTGATATCGATCAGGTATTTGAAATTGATGTCTTCATTGATCTCGATTGAGGTAATTACGCTATTTGACTTAAAACAATCACTTGCATTGCTTAAACCGGTTCAACATTTGAAAATACAGATCAAAAACACTCAGAAATAAATTGACTACTCATTTACTATCATGATCAGTTTTTTTTATTTGAGAATTGACATATTTTTTTACATTATGCTAGGTTGACATCTAGGTTGTATAAGCTGCTGAAGCGACCGATTTTTTCCTTTTGAGAAGCAAAGAAAATGGGAGATAATTGAGAGGATTCGGAACGTGCTTCCACGCTCTGAAAAACTTTAATTTTTTGTTTGTTATTTTTATTAAGGCTGCCGTATACCATAGTGCATAGTTTCCAGATTTCACATCTTTCTTGGGAATAAACATATAGATAATTCGTTCAATTATAAACATAAAATATATCAGCCCTGATGATGGACACTGTAACGCTGTCCAAAACGTTGGCTAAAGAAGTAGGTAGCGCAACACGGCATAACACCCCTGAAATAAATAACGAAAACTAACTTTCGTGTTTAATTCCCCTCAACTTATATTATGATCTGTTATCGAAATTGAGAGATAACAGACAATGTTTTTAATAAAAAATGGAAGATTATAGGGGAGCGCCTGACAAACGTCAGGCATGTGTTATGCACACAGGAACTTTATCGACACACAAAGCGAAAAACAGTAATTAAAGTAAGTGGTTGATTCTGATATGTAAGGATATCTGAATCTAAATAGTTAATAAATACATTTTGCTTAAGGTCTTTTCATCATGTCAAGTGCGTCATAAATACTTTATCATCATGTCATCCATACAAACACTGAAATTTTTTTCATTAAAGTAAGTGGTTAACACACAGGAACAACTTAACTGAGGGCGAGCAATAAAAATGGGTGAACTCAAAAAGAATCTGTTAATGTAATTAAATAGGGCGTCGTAAAAAAAACTCGAATGCTTTTCAAGCCAAATGGCTCGTTCAGACTGTTCAATTTTAGTTGAGCAGCTAAAGTTGAAAGCCCGTCTACTTTTTCCGTTCATTAGCTCCCTGCGGGCGAAAGTAGATATTAGACATAACTACTGTCGTGGCATATTTTTTCAATGAAAACAAATCTGAAATGGTCGGATGGTATGATGTTGCCCGGTCCACAATATTGAACTTGCATGAGAGTTACGTCCACAAAAGTTGACAAACCGTGTACGTTTTGAGTTACTAACACATGATATTTTGTGATTTTTCCGCATTGCTGAAAACTTATAAGTAAAAAATACATTATTTCTATTTTTTTATACTAAAACAATGTAGGTACTAAAAATTTCTCATACAACATTATTTTCTGCCTCTAATATGAAAAAATATTATTTGTAGATTGTATTTCTTCAAAACACAGCAAACTTATTTTGTGGCACTAATTTAATTAAAATATATATGACAAACAATAAATTGTTATCATTGGGCACTTACATGAAAATTATGTTATTACGGTAATTTCTTGGTAACGCGTTGACACGTCACCAAGCAGATAGTTTGTGATAAACGTAGGGCAATTAGGTGGATATTGTAATCCGAAATGCGACAAATGAAGCAAAATGAAAAATGGGACAGTAAGATGGCTCAAGTAACCAAGTTGGAAAGAGTTTTTGAGTATTTTTTAAAATCAAATTCAATATTCGTTGCGATGACTCCAGTGATTTCTTTAGGAGGTATCCTGGGAATGTTTCCGTTCAAATTTAATTTCAGTTCTGTCAAACCAAAAACCCTGCACAGTGTTCCATTCTTGATAATAAGCATTTTCCTGTTATCAGTTTACTTTTATTACGTCATACTCGTCGTGAATTTACCAAAATTCTATTTTCTGGGAAATATTCCACGGGTTTTCATATATTCTGAAGTCTCTCATTTGATTAATGGTTTCTTCACAATAGTTACGATTCACATTCTAAAATATAGGAATAGTGATTTTTTAGTAAATCATTTTGTGATTGCTGAAAAACTCGTTGAAATTTTTAAGATTTTGCATTGTGAGAGAAGCTATACTTTTTTGAAATTAAAGTTCTTTATTGCATCGATTTTGGAATTTGCATTCCTTGTCTCTTTATTGGGACTAACTTATGTGGCTACACAGATATTACCAGAAAATGAACGTTTTCCTATGATTGCTGTTATGTTTTGGCCATCGTGTACGATATTTTTGACTCAATTCATTAGTTCATCATTTATTATTATTACATCGATAAATCTGCACACGTTGAACAAAGCTATTAGCAAGATGCAATTGGATTCACCGATTTCATCTGCAACTGGCGTTTCGAATATGTTTTCCATAAAAATGACTGATAGTTCAAAAACTGCGGAATACGAACAAAAATTGGATATAATTTGGAAATCTTACGACTATATTTGTAAAAATAGCTGCAATCTGAATGACTACTTTAGTTTGATATTTCTGGTTGTCATCAATTTATCATTTTTAAATACTTTATTCAATGCGTTTTTCACAATTTATATTTATTCTGTACTGGATCATTTGCTTACGTTGAGAATTTTGCTTAAAATTTTAATTGTTCGCATGATAAGAATCCTCGCGAATGCTTTAAATTTGTTTTTCATAGCGGTCGTGTGTAATATTTGTGAAAAAGAGGCAAGTTATTTTTTTAATTGGATTTCATAACAGCATGCTAAAAAAAAGTGCTGCATATTTTAAGGCCCCTTAATTTACAGGCTAAAGAAACTGCTCGCCTTGTGAATGATTTAATGTCATTTGAAAGCGATGAAAACATAATTTTCAAAGTAAGGCAATTTTCTTGTGGATGTAGTAAAGATGGATTAAATCCGTAAACTTATTATATATGGAAATGTTTTTAGCTTCATCAGATGTCGATTTATATGTTACACAATTCCCCGAAGTTCTCTGCTGCAGGGCTATTTCCAATCAATAACACGCTTCTCTTTACGGTGAGGATGGAGGCAGTTTTTATTTTTTCTAATCAAAAGTTTTCTAATCATTATTTAAATTCGTGTCAATTTTGCAGCAGTTGCTCTAAAAGTAACCCCTTTGGTTTTTTTTTCATTTTTATAAATAATGGTTTTAATTTGTTTTATGCAGTTCCATTGATTTTTTTTGGCCCTGGGGAAAAGAATCCCCCAGGGCCTATGTCATCTTTGTGGATGATGTGTGGAGGGTCTTTTTAGGGAAAGGAAGTTCTGGGAAGAAAAAAGATGTGAAGGGTGGGTAGCAATCTGGGGGTCAATATGTCCAGTATTGACAGACGTATCCCTCCCACTGTGATGCAAGGTGATGGGTCGAGAGAGTCCGACTGGAGACTTTTAGTTTTGGTCTCCCTCAAACGGTCTTTCCAGATCCGGTTGGTGGGCAAATGCATTCGCCGCCAAGTCCTAGACCAACTTCACCCCAAGAACCCCTGATAAGTTACCAAACGTAGCGAATCACTAAGGCAGGGGTGTTGTTTATCCAATAAATGGTTCCCGGGGCGGCGGTACCCATACCCGCTTCCCTGTTTTAACTTTGCATAATTTGACTTTCTCAGTAAGGATCTATCTCAAGTATGAATCTTTATCATAATCTACCAATACCATTATCATCATCTACCAATATCTTGTGATTCATTTTTGGGGTATATTGCCGTGTTGTGCTTCTTCCTTCTTCGGCCACACTTGCTGTGCTTATCATCAGGGCAGATGTCACATTTGCAGGGCCGTCCAAAATGATGGCCAAAGGAGGAAGCTCAACACGACATACAGCCCCAAAAATTTATCACGTTAATACTTTTGGACGTGAATTCTCTAACCAAATCTTCCACATGGTGTAGGGTGTAGGTACTTATTCCTTCTGACATATGATATTTATGAATAATTTTTACCCTTACAATGTAAACACTAATCCTAAAATAACATAATTTCTTTAAGATAATTGGTGTTTTGTCTACATACATAGTAATATTGTGCCAATTTAGGGAACAACAAATCGGGAACAAATAGCATGCGGTTGGAGAGAATGGTGCGAGCCGCTTGGATTTACCAACACGATAACATATTATATCACAAAACGCTCTTTTTAGGATAAATTGTGTAACCCTAAAACATATATGTATGTATTATATAGGTGTTATTCGAATACAATAAAGTCGGCGGAACGAAATAAAATTTGTACTTAAAATTTCATTTTTTTATTGGTGATAAGTAGTATCCGGCTAGGCAGTGGCAAAATGAAGAATTCCAGAGCCGGCAAAACAATTAAATTCATTGTTTAACCAAATTTATTTTATGCGGCCAACAAACTTAGCTATAAAAGATAAAAGATCATTTGGCTAGGCCTATTTCAGCATTCCCAATAGGGTGTGTCAATTATTACAACTTTTGAATTCAGAAACGCCTGATATCTCAAATGTTGCGTCTTACAAAGAAAATGAGATCTGTATTTAAATTTATTTTTTTAAAATGATTGATAAATGCTCGCTAAAATGCATTGAAAATCAGAAAAAAAAACTAAAACATGTATTTTTAAATTATGGTAAGTAATTATTATTTTTTTTACAATAATTTACCTTTTAATATTTGTTCGTTCTTAAAAACTACGAAAAGCTGACAAAAATGAAAATAAATTCAAACTTATGAATATTAATATTAAAATTTATACATTTAGGCACAATCAAGTTTTAAAAATAATTCACCAAAATTTGGTAATTAAACATAACTTGATTGACTGCCGTAATGTACCATATTATGAATATGAACCAAATTCATTTTTAGAAAATGAATTTTATAAAATTTATTATGATAAAACTATTCTGACAGACAGAACAATTAGTCATAATAGACCCGATATAGTTTTACATGACAAAATTAAGAAAATAACTTATATCATTGATGTCGCTATTCCAAATTCTTGTAATATTCAGAAAACTGTTTCTGAAAAAATAAGAAAATATACAGATTTAGGAAATGAAATTAAAAGAATTTGGCATTCTCAGACTATAAAAATATTACCATTTGTTATTTCGGCTACTGGCATTATACCTAGCTCTCTCATTCAAAATTTAGGCATATTAGATTTGTCAAAAAATTTGTACATAAAAATGCAAAAGTCGGTCATTTTAAATACATGTAGGATTACGAAAGATTTTTTAAATATTTATATTGAGGGATCAGTAGGATTTATCGGACCAGTTAGGATTTCATCAGAGCTGAACCCTCTGATATGAAAATATCTGGAGTCGGTGAAATATTTTCCCATTATGTTTCTGGTGGATTGACGTATTGTTCTTGTATTGTTTTATTCTTATATAGTGCACTTACATTGCGTTAATTTACTAGATATTCATTTGTGGAAAAGTGTGTGGAAGGGTTTAGTCTTTCATTTGGGAAAGATTCAACCTGGACATAAAATCTGGAGCACCGTAATATTTCAAGTAAGTCTACAAGAATACTGATTTTATCCAGAAAAAGTGTTATTTTCCTCTTTTATATTTCTAACAAACACATCACATATGTTTAAAAAAAAATTGCGTTCTTTGTACCACAGTTATGGAATGAAAATTAAGTTTGCTACAAAATATAAAATACGGACCCTTTGTTTTACTTTTTCCCAAAGACCAAATCTATTTTTTTTCAAAACTTCTGCCCATTTTAGCGAGCTAATAGTTCAAACTTCGCAAATATACTTTGTGGCTTCATTATTGATATAATGAAAACAAATAACTAAGTATGCATCACTATATTATTAATATTACCTACATGTTTCAAAAATTATGTTTTCTTCTTCAGAATAAGAGATATCTTATTTTATCATAATATTATTATTGTACCCGTATCTTATCTTGAAGAAGAAAAAGAAAACATAGTTTTTGAGACATGCATATAATGTTATTAATACAGTAGTGCATACTATATTATTAACATTATCTGCATGTAACATAACCTTAACTTTTCAAAATGTTTCTTAATCTTACATAAGTACTAATCAGTAGCGTAATTAGCATGGGTGACACCCGGGGCGGATAACGTGGTGTCCCCCCCCCAATTTACTTCACAAATGTGTAGAAAATTGGTCCATCCTGGGGGTGGGGACAAAGTTGTCAAGCTCCATAGACAACTGATATGTTTTAGTGAAATTCTTCATGTAAATCAAAAAATAAATCGAAAATATCAATCGTTCCATTGATCAATCAGATATCTCCAAATACTTAGTTTTGAGATAATGAGGAAAGCAATATTCGAATGCACTCCATAAATCTAATATTATTACTTGTTTGTGTTTTATTTATTAAACTAGCTGGGTTACCCGGCTTCGCTCAGGACAATAAGATAGTGTTCTGGAATGTTGCACAATGATGTTCCCGATTCCCTATTCCTGATCATTCCACGACATACTCCGCCGCTCCTTTCACTACTTTCTACACCTCTATGGAACCTTCTAGAACTTTCCGGAAGACTATTCTAGAAATTTCAAGAGGGCGAAACTTTCAGCCCTTATATCTTTAAAAGCACGCCCTTTAGGAAAAACGGATAACCTTATTCCCTAGGGGGGATAGAGATCTACCACACCATATAACTCCCTTGATCGAACCGGGACTCGTTTCTGAGTTTTTGCGAGCTGTACGTTTTTTTGGACTTTCTTTTATAATATATGCCATATTCAAATAAATAAAATGTTACTCCTTACATGTCCTTTCCCGTGCGTTCCCCTCCAGCGTTCCACTTCCACCTTCCCCACCACCGCTCTCCTGCTCCCCCGTCCCGCCAAACCCCCTGGCACTGAATTTCTTGACTCCTCTCCCGCCCGGCCCGTAGCCGAAACTTTTTTCTATTACTAACAATTTTAAACTCGTGATATCTTTCTAATTAAATATCCGAATTGTAAAATTTAAAAAGTTAAATAAAGGTATTAAAGCTGTCTTGAATATGAAGTAATTTATTTTGATAAGGATTAAAACCAACATACAAATAAAGAGCCTTTTAAATTTTTAAAATAAAAGAATACTTATTGTGGCATAACCATAATAGTTAGACATATGCTGTTGCAACTTTTTTGTAAATAATGATGTGTTCTATAAAGTCGTAGTACAATATTTTATTCTATCATCAATAGTTTTCGCAGCGCACGCGATTTAAAGAATATTTTAGGTAATTTTTTTACACCCTGGGTTACATTATTAAAGTTTTGGTAAGGATGTCTATTTTTTTTTTAAATATAATATAGCCTATGTCACTCAGGGATAGTGTAGCTTCCCAACAGCGAAAGAATTTTTCAAATCGGTTCAGTAGTTTCGGAGCCTATTCGATGCAAACAAACACACAAACAAACAAACAAACAAACAAACAAATATTACCTCTTTATATAGTGTAGTAGATAAGCTATAAAATAACAGCGGGAAGCATAACAGTCCGGTACATTAGCATGACATTTTGAAAAATCCTACCCACCTACAAAATATCAACATTTTGTTTAATTCCTACTAGTTTTTTGCATTGTAATTGATTTGATGGTGTGTATGAGTAATCTGAGTATATTACCAGATAGAGGGTGCACATAATAATGCGTACTCAACTCAAAATTTCGATTACCGGATATGTCTAACAAATCAACTGGACGTTCGACAAACTATTTGGAGATTCAAGTAGAGTCAGTGAAAAGAAAACCATTAAAGCTATTGTACTTACCTCTGGGTAAATCTTCTGGAAGTGTTTTGCCAGAAGAGGAACTAGCTTGTCAGCCAAATCCTTTTCGTTGATGTGCGAACAAGCTGGTGTCAGCAGCGGTCCACGGGGAGTCTTGGAGTCCAGGTGCTTGGAGTAGACGATTCTTTCGGATGTGTTGATCCTCTCCTAGAAAGAATTCATAGTTAGAAAATGTATTTTAAAAAATGAAAAAAAAAAAAAAATAAATAAATAATAGGGTACGAAAATAACGAGTTTTTTTAAGGTTGCTGTTTCAAAGAAATGGAGGCTTTACAGTTACACTTTGGTTTAATACCACAAAAGGTGTTGGAAAACAAGTGGTTATTGAATTTGTGTGTAATAACTGAAACAAGCCAAAGGCACGAAAATGAACAATTTGAAAGAGTGTTTCACAATGGGACACCCTTCAAGTCCCCTAGCACGGTCGAACGACAAGAATGAGTAGGATAACTTTTGGTAAAATCGCCAACGAATATGTAACAGTTAACAATAACTAAATGTTCTTAATATATTTAATGTCAACTGTTGTTTGCACATTAGCGATCTTTAGTTGTCCTAGGGAACGATGAGTAGTTACCGAAAGTTATCCTATCAATCCTTATCCATCGACAAGGATTGTATCGATAACTTTCGGTAACTTCTCATCGTTCCCTAGGACAAATGCAGATCATTAACGTACAAATAACAGTTAACTTGAATATATTAAGAACACTTAGTCATTGTGAACAGTTATTTATTCATTGGTAATCTGCAGTTGTCGAAGGGAATGATGAGAAGTTACTGAAAGTTCTCGAGGCAATCCTTACCGATTGAACGTGCTAAGGGGCCTGGAAGATATGGAACAACCAAGCAAATTAAATATTTACATACTGGAGTCGGGTCATGTAAAAAGTAAGCATAAGAGAGAAGTAGGTATCTATAGAAAATGTGATTGAAGCAATGCCTAGACAGATTTATGTACTATTATTTCCCTATACGTACAAATGTGGGAATAAATTAAAATCTTTATGGTAAGAAAGATAGTTCAAAATTATAAACTCAGTTACCTGATCGCATATTATAGAATTGGGTTTGGTTGTTATCTTTATTTCCATTTCACTGTTTTTCTTTAGATCCTTTTGTCTCTTGAGAGTCTGTGCGCTGGCTGACCGTTTGGTGGCTTCTGAGTGAATTGATAGGCACTGATCTTTGCATATATTGCTTCCTACATATTTCCTGTAATTCAGGGGCTTGTTCGGAGCGAAGATGTGGTCAGTCTTCAGCCAGCCTTTGTTCTTAGTCACCTGACTGAAAATATTTAATATAAAAATACAAAGGCCAAAAAAGGTTCTTATGCTAAAGTTGGGAAGAGATAAGAGATTTATTATGCCTTAAAACCAATAAATAGGTAAAGGGGAGAGGAATATAGGATAAGGAAACGAGATGCTAACGATTCATTTTATACTCATGCATTGATTTATGATCGAATGAGTTACTTCAGTTCAATATTTTTGAAAGTTATTGCTAAGAAAGTCTACATTATGAAATTGTGTGTTATACTGCGCAGGTATAAGGGATATTGGGGATTTTTTTCTAATGTTGGTTCTGCATGGGGGCTAATGAAAGAAATAGCTTTGTCATGTTGTTATAAATTTGGTAGGGGGCATCCATTAATTATGCGAGCACAAACAAGGGGGCGGGGGGGTCCAGCAAAATCTCACGTTACTTGAAAAGAATATACGAATTGGCCCAAATTTATCTCTCCGTGGGGGGAAGGGGTCTAGATTGGAAGAAAAACTGCTCACGTAATTAATGGATGCCCCCTAAAACTTTAATTTTTTTATGTTAGCTCTACACAAAAGGCTGTGAGAAAAATAATTTTCCTTAGGACCTATGTCATCTTAGGGAGTGCGGTGTGGTGGGTCTTTTTAAGGAAAATAAGTTCTGGGAAGGAATAGAGTATGAGGAGTGGGTAGGAATATGGTAGTCAGTGTCCAGGAATGACAAACATATAAATCCATCCTTCCAATTGCAGTGCAAGACGATGGGTTGAGAGAGTCTGGCTGAAGAAGTCAAAAGGCTTCCCTCAACCAGTCTCTCTCGATCCGGTCCGCCACGCAGCAGGTGGATAGACGCATCTGCCGTCAAGTCCCAGACAAACCTCACCCATGAATCCGGGCACCCCTGCTAAGTCATCAAACGTAGCGAACCACTTGGGGTAACCTATGGCAGAGGTGTTCGTTATCCAATAAATGGTTTCCGGTGCGGCGGTACCCTTACACGCCTCCCAAATTGGATTTAATGGATTTGGTGTGATTTGAAAAGTATAAGTTGTAGCGGGTAGCTACTGCTGCATTACAATTATGACAACGACGCTACTATTTTATCCTGAGGTTGGTAAGACGCGAGCAGCGAAGAACATGATTACAAGTTTGCCCCGCAATCTTCAGTTGTGAGAGTACCGTTCGTGAGGGTGGATGTTACGGCCGTGCCGCTGGTGGTGGAACTGGAATTTGGAACACGTTGTAAGACAAATGAATTAAGATTGTATTTTAGATTATGGGTTTACTATTTTATAAATTTTGCCAGGATTGCTTCCTTGGCTGGCGCCCTTTTACTTTAGTTAGAAGCATCATAGTTTTGACGGCATTTTAAATAATTTAATTGCGTCTTCAACGCACATGTTACCACATTATTACTAACAGAAATATCATTATTTCTGTCACGACCTGACTATAGGATCTCTTGCTCTACCTTATATTGCATTATAATATGTTGCACCACAATAAATGTTAATTTCCTATTGCAGACTTTTATTTAAATATCGTGTACTACCCTCATGGCTAGTTATCATGTTACAAAATGGCGGCCCATCTGTACGGGAATCTAGTGATAGTGTGGTTTACGTTTGTTTTGCAATTTTTTATGCCTTCAGGACTGTGATGTATCGTATTCCCATAATCGTTTTGTTCATTTGTCTTGCACGCGTGCAATTTCCGGTACTGGCGGTACGGTTGTGACCTCCACACTTCGTTCGAATTGAACTTAATTATAATCTTAACACAGCTTTGCAAAACTCTCCAACTCATTTGGCGTTCAATGCGCGTTTCAAATTTTATATAAGATTTTATTTTAAACTATTTTAGCATGGTGATTGCAGATCGCAATCTTGGTGTGATTTTAGTGTTGTCGCATGTTTTCTAATAATTTTTTTTTCCTATCTTGCGATAAGTTAGGGTATGGATTATGCGATAATCACAAGAAGCAAGACTGAAGCACTTCTCACAATGGCGAAACAAGGAGAGGCGGCTTCTACCTCTGTTCCAGTTTCTCTCCCTTCTTCATCGGCATCCGTTCCGGTGCACAAATGGAACCTGACGTATGACGGGTCGACTAGTGTCCGTGATTTCATTGAGAGGGTCGAGGAACTTGCACAAGCAAGAAACGTAAGTACCGCTTCGCTTTTTTCTTCTGCGGTAGAGTTGTTTGCAGGTGATGCGCTCTCCTGGTACAGAGTGAATCGCTCGTCTTTCGCGAGTTGGGAAGAGATTGTTGTTGCTTTAAAGGAAGAGTTTGAACTCCTCGATCATGAGAGACGCTTGTTGGCTCAACTCAGGTCAACTCTTCAGTTACAGAAAGAGAATCTAAGTGCTTTTATAACTCGTATTCTTGTTCTAAACAATCGATTGTCTGCTAAATTACCTGAGGTAGAGTTATTAGAAATATTGCAGTGTAATATGTTACCTAGATATATACAAAAATTATCTCTGTCTGTGATTCCTGATATTCTTACTCTCAAGAGGCTTGGGAAGATGATTGAACTGGCTGACAGCCGTTCTGGGGACAGAAATTCTCCGGGCTCATCGCAACCTAGGAATTCTAATAATATTGCGAGACGGAGCGATAATAATCATTCTGCTCATGTAAATCCCAATGTCAGAAATAATCAACGTTATTGTAACAATGATAATCTTAGCCCGTCGAGGAATAATTTCAGGAAGGTGCGCTGCTTCCGATGCGGAAGGCCCGGTGTGAAGGCTCCTGCTTGCGGCTGTCGTGGTCAGGCAAAAAACTGATTACCCGGGAGATCCTGTCGGCGGACGCTGGGACGCCGTCGTTTGCCGAGGTCACTTCCGGGGAATGGTTTTCTTGGCTCGAGGTCGTAAGAAAATTTTATTTAAATTTAAGAACTGCGAAGGAGATGCGAGCGCCTGACAGGGATGGGCGTCCTTACATCTCCTTTCAAGTTAATGGATCAGTTTACTCCGGTCTTTTGGATTCAGGCTCTCATGTTTCGATTCTAGGTAACAGTTATCATAAAAAATTTTTAGATTTAGGTTTTGAGCTTTCGAAGTTGGATGTCAATTTTTTCTCTAGTATCTGCTACAGGGCATTCAGTGATTTGCTCATACAAGATTTCTCTTCCGGTTTGTCTAAATGGAGTGGAGAAAAATTTTAATTTCGTTGTGATGCCACAAATAAAAGCAAATATTATATTAGGCTGCGACTTCTGGAAAATATTTAATATTTGTCCTAAGATTTCAAAGTTAATGTCTTGTAAGGAGACGGGGAGCAGTCAGTGTGTAACGGATGCTGTAGGTTTAGAAAATGCTCAGAACCTTTCCTTTTCTCAACGTTCTGTTTTGGATAAGGTAATCAGTGAATTTATTGATTATTCTGGTAATCATTTAGGTAGAACTACATTAGAAAAGCACATCATCGACACGGGTGATTGTTCTCCTATTAAACAAAGAATATATCCGATTTCACCGCACCTACTTCCGGAAGTTCATAAGGAGCTAGACAGATTGTTAGAGTTAGGGGTTGTTGAACCAAGTAACAGCTCTTGGAATAATCCGATTGTACTAGTCCCCAAGAAAAATGGTTCTTTCAGACTATGTTTAGATTCCAGAAAATTAAATGCAAATTCTAAACGTGACGCATATGCGACTCCGTTTATCTCGGACATACTTAACAGCTTAGGTGGTGCGCGCTATTTAACTACTTTAGATCTTAATGATGCATTTTTCCAGATTCCGTTAGAGGAAAGTTCGAAAGAAAAAACTGCTTTTACAATCCCCAAAAGAGGATTATTTCATTTCGTCACTATGCCGTTCGGTCTTCACGGGGCGAGCGCACGCATGATGCGATTGATGGACAAAGTGTTAGGGCCTCAATTTGATGGGAAAGTTTTCTGTTACCTAGATGATATAATTGTAATTAGTTCCTCTTTTGAAGAACATATTCATCTCTTAAGACAGGTTAAACAGAGATTACAAGCCGCCGGTCTCACTATAAATGTTCAAAAATCGGTTTTTTGCAGGGACTCTTTAAAATACTTAGGATACGTAATTGACAGCAAAGGACTCCGTACAGATCCTGATAAAGTTAAAGCCATTGTTGATTTTCCTACTCCTACGTCTCAAAAGAGTCTGCGCAGATTCATAGGTGTTCTCTCTTGGTACAAAAGGTTCATACTTAACTTTTCCATAATTGCGTCACCATTGTATAATCTCACGAAGAAAGAGTTCGCGGGTAAAAAGTTTAAGTGGAATGAGCAGGCGCAAGCTGCGTTCTTAAAGTTAAAGAACATCCTGGTGAACGCGCCAGTACTTGCTTGTCCTGACTTCGGAAAACCATTTACCATAAGCTGTGACGCGTCAAGCATTGGCCTCGGGGCAGTTTTATCTCAGGTGGATGATAATCAGATTGAACATCCTATTTCCTTTATTTCGAGAACACTTTCAGCTCCGGAGAGAAATCACTCAACAACCGAAAGGGAGTTGAATGCGATGATTTTCGCGTTAGAAAAGTTTAGAGGGTACATCGAAGGCTCTCCCATTCCGGTAAAAGTTATCACGGATCATTATAGTCTTAAATGGCTTACCAATTTGAAGTCACCGTCGGGAAGGCTCGCTCGGTGGGCAGTCAGACTTCAGCAGTTTAATTTTGAGATAATACATAGAAATGGTAAAGACAATGTTATTCCCGATGCGTTATCCCGTGACCCCTTGTTGGTAAATTCTATAGTTCAGAACTTTGCAACCTCTGATGAATGGTATGTCAAATTGAGGGAGAAAATTTTATCATATCCCGTGAAATATCCGGCGTGGAAGGTTTCGAATGGCAAGATATTCAAACATATCCAAAGTATGGAAGCGCTCCACAGGTCTTATGACTGGAAAGAGGTACTTCCGAAAGAGTTAAGAATTAACGTCATAAAAGAGCACCATATTCCGCCGGTTTGCGCTCATTTCGGCATATTGAAAACCTTGAACAGGATCAGACATAAGTATTATTGGCCTAAGATGGCAGCAGACGTAAAATCATACATTGGTAAATGTCAAGTTTGTTTAGGTTACAAAAGCTCGAATTTGTTACCTCCAGGTCTTATGGGAGATCCCAAATTGGTCCAGCGCCCATGGCAGATGATAGCGACAGATTTACTTGGTCCTTATCCTAGTTCCTACAAGAAAGGTTATACATATTTGTTGGTAGTGTCAGACTTCTTTTCGAAATACACCAGACTATTCCCACTTAGGAAAGCTACGGGTAGTGTTATTGCGTCAATTCTGGAAAACGACATTTTCTACAAATTTGGTGTTCCGGATACGATAGTCTTGGATAATGGCCCTCAGTACATTTCTCGTGACATGAAGGCGTTGGCCAGCAAATTTAACATTCGTCACCTGTTCTACAACTGTAGGTACCACCCGCAGAATAATCCAGTGGAACGCGTCAATAAGGTTTTAGTTTCAGCTCTTGCTTCATACGTTGGCTCTGATCACAGAACTTGGGCAAACTATATTCCTGAAATTGAATTAGCAATCAACACTGCGGTTCACGAGGTTACAGGTTATACTCCGTTTTTCCTCAACTTTGGTAGGGAAATTATCATTTCAGGGAAAGATTATTTAGGTGCTGATTTCAATGAAGAAGAAATTAAATTTTCAGAACGTGACTCATGGGCACAAGATTTGCAGGAATTGAATGACATTTTTTCGCAGGTGCGCACGTCCCTGAGACAGTCCTACGAACGCAACAAACGTCAATATGACCTGCGTCGGAGGGATGTCCAATACAAAGTGGGTGACACTGTGTGGAGACGGTCGTTTGTTCTGTCTGATGCTAGTAAGCATTTCTCTGCAAAATTAGCCCCTAAATTTATTAGGAGTAAGGTGATAAGGAAGATTTCCCCTGTTGCCTACCAATTGGCTGACATGAACGGGAAAGCGTTGGGTACCTTCCATATAAAAGACATTCTGAAGTCGGAAAACACCGGTTGATCTGCGGTGCATTTTTTTTTTTCAATGGAAAAGCAAATCTACAAGAGAGATTGCGCTCCTGTATGTTACACTAGTTTTAATTTTGCATGCTTCTTCCACCGTTGTTATGCAATTTTTGTCTTGGCATTCAAAGTGAGGACACGACTTGACACTTGTGTCTTCACATTGTTTGTTGTTTGTTTGGGCTTGTGTTTGTCTGTGTGTTCCTATGTGTTGGGGTATGTGTCATTTCAAGATTTAACGCGCGAAGATGATTAACTCTTATCTTCGGGCATTGAATTTTGTTTAAATGTTTTAATTTTATTTTAAGATATAGTACTTAGTAGAGGTATATTGACTTCCTGCATAGGAAGGTGGCTTATCTCGATTCCCTGGGGATAAACCATATATTGTTCTCATTAATATGTATCTGGTACGTACTTAGTATTTATAGATATTTTGGCTTAGTGTTTGGAGTTAAATCTTAAGTAATTACTCTTGTTTAATAATACATTAGTGCGTAGACATTATAACATTATATTACTGGTTATGCGCTATAACAATTTCAGTCTTTTGGGAAAATTTTCCTTGAATTCTTTCAGGCGAGAGTTTCAGAAACTAATAATTATCTATTTAGGGTTTTAGGAAACCCACAAGCAAGGTCAATTTTCCAAAAGATTGTTCATAATTGGTTATTTGATAAAAATAAAAATACTCTGTTGTCTAATATTATTATACAACGTTACAAGAATTAAGCATGTAATAGCTTAAAACTTCAATTTTACATTTTATATAATCTTCCCACTAGCTGGAGACTGAACTTTTTTTTATATTTTAGGAAATTTTTCCTGCATGAAAAAATTTTTTTTTTTTAACAATCTTATAAGAATAAGGTTATTCTGTTTGGCTTTATAAGCTATCGTTTTATAATAATTGTCAGTGTTTAATGTTTCATTTTGAGCTTTCGGGACCTGCCTCTGAGCTCAAGGCACGTCTCCAGACCTCATTATGCAATATTAAATTTCTGGTCGGTTAAATTTTGTTAATTCAATGAGCATTGCTTCTGCAGTTTGCAGCGTAAATTACAGTTTTGGAATTGGTTTGGATCTCGGGTTATTCATTCCGTGCTCAACAGAGGGCAGTAGTATACTTATAATTGATGAATTAATAGCCATACATTCCAAATATTGTTTTAGTCTGTAAACATTGGTGAACATAATATATATAATTACATCCTAGTTCACATTATTTAAAATCAATGATTGTTTTCCTTTTAAATTTGGATTAATCCTTTATTTTCAGTATCTGATGCTTGTTTACGAGTTAGGGTTTCTATAAATTTAATTTTGGGCGTCTAGTCTCTAGGTTTCAGGGTTTCAGATTTTATTATTCAGGATCAGATTTGTATTCTATTTCAATGTCCTTTTGGCTTAGTAATTATTAAGTTCATAAAGTTAGGTGATTTCAGTATCTCAGTAACCCAATATGTAAGATTAGTTCAGCTGTTAGTGTCTTACCACGTGTACGCTTCTTCAATCAAGAATTTTCTCCGCATCGCTGTTGCTGAACTGAAGCATTTCATGTTGGGAGGTTTATCGCAGGTGGTTCTACATGGACCCCGGACATCATCGCTGCGATGGCATTATATTTATCATTACATAATTCTGAAGAAGAACACTGACACTCATGATGCTGTTTGCTGTCTCAAGATTATACTTCGGTTCTGTCTTCTGTCAACGCTATCGGGCTATATCCACAATTAGGTTGCAGCGAAGCATGCAGAAGACAAATTGTGAGGCCGTTCTCCGGAGACATTCCTGTAGCTGCTCTCCACCAACATCACTTTGGAGAAACAATTTTACCAGTTGGTCAACCTGGTCCTGGAAGAATGCCGCTTGCAGTCGATGGGTCATTACTTCACCATGGACTGAGGGTTTCAACGTTTTCCTCTGGACATCTCTTTCACTCACTGCGGAGACGCACCAGTATCTTCGGTCAAAGAGTGTTCTGAATCGCACCACATAGGATTTGCGTGTCGATTACTTCTCCTCGAGCGCCAGGAGGCTTAATGGAAATTTCCCCTGGGAAATTTCGGATTGGTGGGAGGGTATTGTAGCGGGTAGCTACTGCTGCATTACAATTATGACAACGACGCTACTATTTTATCCTGAGGTTGGTAAGACGCGAGCAGCGAAGAACATGATTACAAGTTTGCCCCGCAATCTTCAGTTGTGAGAGTACCGTTCGTGAGGGTGGATGTTACGGCCGTGCCGCTGGTGGTGGAACTGGAATTTGGAACACGTTGTAAGACAAATGAATTAAGATTGTATTTTAGATTATGGGTTTACTATTTTATAAATTTTGCCAGGATTGCTTCCTTGGCTGGCGCCCTTTTACTTTAGTTAGAAGCATCATAGTTTTGACGGCATTTTAAATAATTTAATTGCGTCTTCAACGCACATGTTACCACATTATTACTAACAGAAATATCATTATTTCTGTCACGACCTGACTATAGGATCTCTTGCTCTACCTTATATTGCATTATAATATGTTGCACCACAATAAATGTTAATTTCCTATTGCAGACTTTTATTTAAATATCGTGTACTACCCTCATGGCTAGTTATCATGTTACAAAGTTTAGTTTATAATTTATGTATTTAAAAAATGGTTCGCAATGCACAGTATTATTTGAAGAATTACATCAATTTAAAAAGCTTTTATTTCTAAGTAAGGTTTTTTGCGTGAAAATGGTAATGATGGCAGAAGATTACAGAAATAGTAGTTGTAACGGTTTATGGCTTTTGTAGTTTGGACCTTCTGATCAATGTATTCTTTACTTTGAAAGCTGCTTCCACAGGGTGCAACGCCTGTGACTCATGTCTTATTACAGAATGCCGAGCCTCGAATAAAAGGTAGCCACTGAAGAAGCCCACGATAGGAATGCCTGGGGCCAAATAAGACAAGGTGAAGGAGAGGAGATGAAATAAAATAATTTACTGTGAAGACTTACTTTCTTGTGGTGGTATTTTGAGGTCCTGGATTCCAATGCTTGTTTTGGTTGATCACTCTATTTGATATTTTACTTCTATACATTGAATATCTATCACCTGAAAATATTTTATTTTAGTCAAAATTTATTTTAGGAATAATTATTGTTTTACGGGTCTTAAGACATATCAACGAAGAGGAAATTTATTTATTATGCTACGGAAAAATTGTTCATTAACAACACAAATGAA
This sequence comes from Limnephilus lunatus, assembly GCA_917563855.2. Lineage (NCBI taxonomy): Eukaryota > Metazoa > Arthropoda > Insecta > Trichoptera > Limnephilidae > Limnephilus > Limnephilus lunatus. The sequence continues at coordinate 8,230,883 of OU830599.1, forward strand.
AAAAAAAACAGATAAGACATCGAAAGGACATATAAATAAATAGAGCAATGACAAATATGTAGGTACATAAGGAAGATAATGTCAAGACAATAGCATGAGCAAGATTTCAATAAAGGCCAAGAATTGAGACTTATTTATTTATTTCTTTCACATCACATCCAACTCCACCCAGGAGACCTTGAGGAAAATATTTTCCCTCGAAGCTTGTCATCTTTGGGAATACTGTGTGGAATTTCACTAAAGGAAAGGAAGGAGAATAGGTACTGGGAAGGAAGAAGGTGTGAGGGTAAGTAGAAATCTGGGGTCGGTGTGTCCAGGAGTGACGGACGTATGAATTGATTTTGTTATGGTGAAGGGGATAGGTCAAGAGAGTCCGGCAGGAGCGGTCAAAGGGTCTACCTCAACCGAACTCTCCCGATTCGGCCCGCCACTAAGATCTAGACAAACCTTACCTCTTGAACCTATGCACCCCTGCTATAGAAAAGATATTATTTATTTGTATAATGACCAACAAAAATCATTCAGACTTAAATAATTATTTTATTATCTTATGATTAAACTAACCTGACATCGCGCTTTCAAACCGTTTCTTTGTAGGGTTTGGTGTGTTCAGGCGGTCGTGTTCATGCGGACAACTATGGTTAACTCTGCTGCCTGCTGATTTTACCTAGAATTCAATAATTAATAGATAAAGCCAATTCGCAACAATTAAGTGATCACATAGAAGCACCGAAGACGAGTCGAAAAAATACTTTTAATCACAACAAAAACACTAACAAGAATTCTGCAACCCTTCTTTTGCCCTAAAACAAGTGAATTCAAATTTTCACAGTTTGTCTTTTGTCTGCTTTTATTCCATATGAAGTGATTGTTAGAAAGGAGTTTTCGATAAAAGACATGGTGGTAGGAACACAACATAATATCAATTCAAAAAGCAACAACACTGACCTCTTGAGAAAATCCATAGATAAATTATAATAAAGATGGAAAGCTTATTTCAGAACTATCCTGGAGTAGGTACCTAGATTTTATATAGTTATGTATATTCGTTGTTAACACTATTGCGCAAATATATATGTTCTACCTTAAATATTTTTAACTTTTTGATATTAATAATAAAAAATGGTCAATAAATAGGGAAGAGCATTACTTTCCTAACTGCGACAGCCGGAGAGAGCACTTCGTAGTCCACCAGTGAAGCAGAGTTACTGGAGCTGTTGTCATCAGGCAATTCATTCAGAGACTCAATTAGTTTTTGGCATATGTGCTCCAGATCCTGCCGAATCCACAAAACATTCAATTTGTGCATGAAAATTAATTTATATGATAATCATATATATATTAGTATTAATAAGTTGATTTAAAATGAAAACCTACTAATAGAATAGTTGAAAATGACTTGAGATTTGCAGATTCTAAACAAATTGCTATTTTAGGATGATAATGCTTGACTAAATTTGGATTTAGATCATCAAAGGATGGCGAAAACGATACAGTATATGTATTATGCAACATCTTTACCGTCATATTAAACTAATCGATTATTTAAAACACATTTCATTACAATATTGCAATTTTTCTAAAGAAAGCCTTAAATTTATAAATTTATTTTTCAATAATAAATTAATTTTACTTCTTCAGAACTTCACAGATGTTCCACTAGATGGCAACAATATATTAAAATTATATTTACTTTTGCTGCCATCTAGCGAAATATATCTAAGTTCAGAAGAAGTAGATAACATAAATTTCTGAATACAATTAATTCTTTCAGACTGAAAACTGAAAAATGAATAACTTACAGAGTATGATAGGTCCATAGGATCCTGGGACGGGAGGCAAACTCTGTTGATTTCCAGTGTTAGCTGCAGCAGGGTGTGAAGTTTCTCTTGGGTCCCTCCGAAACCCCACACAATCCTCATGTGTCGTTGGAACATCTAGAAAACATGGAATAAGAGCTGTTAAGTATGCCCTCTGTATTAAGCCGTAGGCACCTTGAATTACACTGTGTAATCGGCATATCACCGATAGGCCTGTTGTAATAGAAAGCTAAGTAACAACGAAACTTTCATAATAAAGTGTTACTGATTACAGGGGTGACTTATTAATTCATGGACCTCAAGCCCCGCCGGCCTGACAGGGGTGTATCGCTATGTCTTAAACTCCAACCATGCCTGAAGCCTGGCAAGCCTGAAGTATTTCAGCTTAAAAACGAAAACAGGCAAACAAGTGATATGTGTTTCAAATTTTAAATTCCAATCATTCTGTGACATTTTATTTCTATGCTTGTACATACAGTTAGTTTACAAGAATACTAGTAGAGATGATAAGTTCAAGTAATACAAAAAATGTTCATAATATAAAACATAGAAGAGTGTAATATAATTAGCAACTTTATATAAACGGTAAAAAGTTAAGTAGTTATGTTTTGTGAACACTTTACTAGGAGAACCTTTGCTGAGGTGAGGTGCATATTAAAGATGTTATTCTGCCATTATCGATAGAAACACAGTATGCACTTTGAGAATCTCAAGGATGTTTCACTCAACTGTGGTTTCATCTGTAGCGGCAGTATTGTACATATATTAGGTTAGTAACTGTTGTGAGATAAACACCACAATATTATATAGATCAGGGATCACCCCAAGTGGTTCGCTACGTTTGGTGACTTAGCCGTGGTGCCCAGGTTCAATGGGGTAAGTTTTTTTTCGGGTCTTGACGGCAGATGCATCTGCCCACCAGCTGCATGGCAGGCCGGTTCGCGAAAGAGTGGTTGAGGGAATCCCGTACTCTCACAGAACATCGCCTTGCACATCAGTGGGAAGGATGGATTCATACGTCCGTCACTCCTGGATACACTGACACCCGGGATTCCTACCCACCCCTCATACCCTTTTCCTTCCCAGAACCTCGTCTCCTTCCTTTCATAAATAGACCCTCCACACATCATCCCAAAAGATGACATAGGCCCTGAGGGGAATTATTTTCCTCAGGGCCTCATGTGTGGAACTAATATAAAAAAGGTGGGTCACACATGCGGGATGGGGGGAGGCAGTCAGAATTTGCTGAAATGCTGACCGTTACATCCGCCCATGAATACAGGTACATGATGGATACTACCGTTAATTTTTACCAGTAATACGGTGTCGAAAAATGCGGGGCGGCAGTACCAACATCCTCCAACCAAATTTTAAAATAATCTTTTAAAACATTTAAATAATATTCTTACCGAGAAGGCTTGGTACAGAATTTGATGCAAGTTGACAATATTTTTGGACTGGGTCGCGTATTGCTTCCACTGCGTGAAGGGAAGGCAGTAATTGAGGGTTTTGGTGATTTCATTCAGCTAAAATAACAATTAAACAGAATGCATTAAAAACTACTATATAAAATACATAAACAGTTTATCAAATAGTTTAGCTTACATGTCTTCCAACTTGATAGAGATGATTTCTAGAAAATCTGCTGCAGAACTCGTTGGCTTTTTGTTGTATTTGAGCCATCTCTACTGAATCTTCAGCCACTCGAAAAATGTTTAAGCTTGAACTGAAATAAAACATAAATCTGTCGCTTAGATCTCAACTCACTTCTTTAAAAGAATAACAACATGCTCATTAGTAGCAAGAGAGCATGCTACTAATGAGCAAATGCTATCTTGTGGTAGGTGTGTCAGCGAAGTTGCTAGTATTGAGCACAAATGAGCTACATGGTCAAATCAATGGCCGGTTGATTTGTGAGCATGCTACTGGATTCCCAGGTTAAAGGGAAAGTGCTCTAAGCATGTATGAATAGGCTTGCTTAAGAGCATGCTAACTTCGATCTGGTCTCAGTCAGAACAAAAATCTATATTTTTATTTAATTTTTTTCTTTCGCCAAAAGTTTAAGTAATCAGTAAGCATTGCGTTGCAAGCAATAAGATTATTTTGTTGATTTCTACGCAGATGAATCATCATTATAAGTAAGTGATAATAATGATAATAGAGACATAATGATCATTATGTCTCTATTATGTCATTGTAACCGTACTACCGTTGACATCTTGGACCCAAATCAACCGTTTTATTTTATTTCATCAAAAGATTCTTAAATCTGTTCTGGACGAATGGAATTTTTTTTATGTGAATACGACACATGATTCCCAGCTGCTTCCGTCTGGAGCCAGTGAGACTATGTCATCCCCATTTGGGTTTGTTGTGAGGTTGAAGGTAGTGGGGAGGGGAAAGAGATGGGGAAGAGGAAGGTGGGAAAGTACTTGGCTAATCAAATCTGCTCACATGCTGATTAGATGCATGCTCTCTTGCTACTAATGAGCAAGTGATACCTAGTGGCATAGCGCCATGCCCAAATGAGCATGCTTACAAATCAACCGGCTGTTCACGAAGCTCATGAATAAGCAAACCAAGCATGCTCATTTATGAGCAAATGTGTATAGTTAATGAGCAAATGTGTATAGTTAATGAGCATGTGTGTCAGTACCATAAAAGACACAAATAATAGACATTGTACAGTGTTTTGACTTACGAAATCACCTCCAGAATCTGTTTCAATTTCAATCTGATTGCCTTCAACTTTTCATTTGGATGGACATTTCTTTCAGTGACGTTATACTCGGCTCTGTGAGATGAGACCAGAGTTATATTGGAGTAACCTAGAACTCTCTTCTGACCCGTTTTTAGCAAATATTCACTTGCATTGGCTGCAAAATCATCCTCCGTCTTGTGTATGGAAGTGTGCTGGTTCTCCTTGATGTCATCTTCAACTTTATACTGAAAAATAAACAGAAAGATATTTGCATACGGTCATAAAGTCGACCTACGATCTCGTCAATATTTAGTCATAAAATTGTTATGTAAGCAAAAAATGTAAATAAAAGCTCTAAAATAGAATTTTAATCGTTAAAGTGAAAATATTTATTTCAATATGATAAATATTTTTGAATACTGAGTAATGTTATGACAATAAAGAAAAATATTATGTAGCAGTTTATTCAATATGCATACTTCCTTGAAATCATCATAATCACTTTCCACCGTTGCGGTGATTTCTTCAAACTTATCAGCGTGTTTAAAATCATTTCTAGCGTCTTCATTTTCTGAAAAAATCAGTCACAAGTCAGTTTCTAGGATACCAGTATTAAAATAAAGCTTTCATTTCAAAACAATCTCGTCTGAAAGATTGCGTGGATTAATTTGGATAATTATATTAATTAATTTTAATAATTATGTTAAGTAATTAATTTGGATAATTATGTTAATAAATTTGGATAATTAGTTAATTAATTTGGATAATTATGTTAATTAATTTGGATAATTATGTTTTACCTTTGCGCACTGGTGGAGGAATCAGCTTTTCAATCTGGCTCGTGCAGTATGTAGACCAGATATCGAAATCTTTTTTCTTCGCTCTCTCTCTTCTGACCTTTCCAACGGCTTGTGACAGATCCTCTTCTTCAATAAACTAAAATATCAATATAATATGCTTGAATAACAGAAATGAAGGTAGTTAATTTAAGTAAATAAAGAAGACAGGGCCTATTAGTGCAATTTAAACTTTCCTTACTCCGCTTACTTCTAAATACTTAAAAGACAAAATTTGCAAAAATAAGTTATTAGGTTCTTAATTAAATGCACCTCTTGATACAGAAATTCCCTAGTGCAGAGGTCGGTAAAGCGTTGCTCTTTGGCCCCTCAAGTGTGGCTCTTTGAAATAGAATTGCTGGATTTAAAAAATAAGGGAATATGGCTCTAAATTTGAACGTCTTTGTGTTGATTTGTAAATATTGAAGAAGAACAAATGTGAGCTCTGCTTTGAAAGACCCGGAGAAGGAAGACATGATCATCTTCAACGCCTGGAATTCCTGATGTATGATCAGCTAAAAAATCTTGCGTTTTTTTATTGTTCTTTCCCTTTTCGATTCTATATTCATGTGAACAATCTTTTTCAGGCACAAACTTTATCAAGAGTAAACTGAGAAGTTGTCTTATTGATGATAACCTGGAATCGTGCTTAAAATTAAGAATAACAACATACAAGCCTGACTTATCAAACTTTCCTAGGAGATGCACTGACATTGTTTGACGTGTTTGTCAGTCATTGTCATGATTTAAAATTATGGATTCCTAAATTACATATTTTTTTTATCAATGAATAAAATCTTTATGAAATCAAGTTTTATTCAGTGAACCAGTAATTTAAGGAAGTGCTAAAATTATAATAAATGTTTGCTAAATCAATAAACAGATTAAACAATAAACAATTTTTTTTAATCGTTGTAGTGTACATATTTGGCTTTTTGGCTATTTAGTTTGCCGACCCCTGCCCTAGTGAGATGTGCAGTTTATATATTGATGTATTACTTTATTTTTCAATAACTAAATAAATGAAGACAATATTAGCGAAACTCAATACAGAAAAAGATTCGGTAACTAACATCTGGGACCGTATCTTTTTCTGTTTTCAGATTTTTTATCGAGTTTCGCTAATATTGTCTTCATTTAATTAAATATTACAATTTGAGGTTTAACAAATATTAGGTTCTTAATTTGGGTTATTTAAATAATTTATGCATATATTACTTACAATGAAGAATTTAAAATACTTACAAAATCAAACATGGCCCTAAAATCGATGACATTATAAAAATACGAGACACATTATATTCATACTAATCGAACAAAAAATTAAACATTGCTTATGAAAAGGATAGCCGTTCAAAGGTTTCTCGTCCAAATTGTGAAAAATTCTAGATCCACTGAACGTAGATCAATGAAACTTTTGTGAACAATGAAAATTGTCTAAGTCAGCGGTTGTCAAACTTTTTGAGCCTGCTTACCCCTTGACCCTTAATACAAATTTGTTGTACCCCGTACCCTCCATCTATCTTGTGTGAATGTGTAATGAAAGATATGTTTCAATTGTAATTTTAATACTCTCATTATTACATGAATTTAACAATCAAGTCACACAAATACAAGTAATGCAATTACAGGGTGTAACATGACTTTGGGCATTTTAACCATTGATTCTTCATTCAAAATTGAACAAATTTTGTTCCGCGGATTTTTATTTCATCGAAAAAAATTTATGTTCTCCAAACACAACTCCAAACTCACAAAGTGTATTGAGAGAGTGATTTTTTTAACCTCAAAAAAGCCTCGAAAATGTTGAGTTTTAAAACCTGCATTCACGGCGTGAAATTGCGTACCCCCAATTTTTGCTTTGCGTACCACAGGTTGAAAACTGCTGGTCTAAGTAATTAATCTCTATGAATTAATCTAAGAGCCTCGTCCTATGACATCTCAGGAGATGCATGCTTAATGGAAGGTCTTTTTAAGGAAAGGAAGGAGAGGAAGTTCTGGGAAGGAAAAGGGTTGATAAGAACCTGGGGTTCAGTGTGCCCAGGAATGGGACGAATGAATCAGTCCCTTCAACTGTGGTGCAAGAAGGTGGGTTGAGAGAGTCTGGCTGGAGAGGTCAAAAGGCCTCCCTCAACTGTTAAAACACAGAAAATTTTGAACTTTGAACGAAAAAAAAAAAATAATGCCTAACAATGAAGTTACATAATGACATAAATAGTTGTTTCTTGTAGTAATTACGGTAAAACAAAGTGTTATTTAAAAAAATATGTGTATATGAAGAAGGAAACAGAGTACGGAAATTTTACCCAATAAAATGAAGGATACTTCGCAGTAATTAATTATTAGTGCTTTACATGTAAATGAAAAATTTCAAACATTTTGAGGTTAGAATTGAAATAAAAGCATTGTATCGGGAAAATCTAAAAAGATATTTTTTTGCACAAAAGCGTAAAGCAGTTAAAGTTTTCATAAATAAATTATAAATTTTTTTTCTTACTTGAAACCTATCATTTCGATGTGAAGCATTCGGTTGATGTTGACAGTTGTTGACATGCCTAAAATGTGACATTTTTCGCATAATTAACGTAGTTTGTGACTTAAACTGGTGAAAGCATCGTGCCTGTCAGGAAACGATATCTTAAAATAATATAATAAACAATATTAATATAATATTATATTCAATTTCTCATGGTTTGTTTACTTTTACATCTGAAAATTAAAATTAAATAACAGAAACGGTTGTTTGTGGTTGTTTGCCATGAAGTTTTCACGCGTCACGCGCCGTTAGTTGCTATGGTTACACTTCTGTTTGAATTTTGTTTGGTACACAATCAGCTGTTCCGTCGTCAAGGAAACGCTTCGGGGTCGGATAACAACATTAATCTAATTTTTCCCTTTCCAAATTTATCGTAATAATTTATTTGTTTTGTAGTAAAATCATAAAGACAAAAGATACGTTGCAATGGCGTCGTTATTCGCCAAAAAAACTCAAAAACGAGTAAATAAATGCAGTTTTCACTAAAATCACGCAAAATGTGAATGTTTAAAAATTGAAAAACATTTGAAATTCGTTGATTTGGAACATAACCTCAAATTTTTCTTACGTTCAGATTTCAGTGGTTTGAATAATTCAAGATGGATTGACATAGTTACCCGTGTTTGATAGTGATTTTGAGTTTTCTGTAGAATTTCGTTAAATAATGGACGCTCCTTCATTGCCACCATTAACTCGTCAATATCCTCAATGGAGTAGAACTGGAATGTTGAGGTTAGCTAACCCAAAGGAGTTCACAACCAGAATACGGGTATGCAATTTTCCCATTATTTTCTTATCTCAGCCACTATCGAATACTTGCATACCTTTTATATTATACATATTAAATTTATGACTTATACATAGGTACGTTAAAATTAAAACGATTTATATTTTTTGGGGGATTGTTTAGAAAAACAAGGAAAAAGTCGTGATGGCTTTATGAAAATCGAAACAAATAATTTATAGGTAGGTAGTTTGTATAACGAAAGTTCCTAAATAAAAAAAAAATTATAAATATATTTTTAGGATATCTAACAATTGCACCAAAAACTAGGATGCCTGTTTTTCAATCCAAATTAATTTTGAAAAGGTCTATTGCATTTCCTCCCTGTCATCGCTTATCCAGTAGGAAAAGCTATTGGTACAAATGGTTAAATTTCTCCCTTGAATGCCTTTAACTTAGTTTTTCAATTAGGCATTTGAATGTCTATCTGATTTAGGTAGGTACTCTATTTCCTTTCAAATTTTGCAATAAATCTAATAACAGGTTTTATCTGATTCCTCAGATCAAAACGTGATGAAGTAGCTGTCTGGATGGCTCCATTAAAAATCGGAAAAAGATGGTCCAAAAATTTCTCACATCATCCCAAATCTTATTTTTTGCGTTTGACCTCAAAATCACCATCTCTCCCCTACAAATATTCTTTCACTAGACTTTAGAGTTGCCAAGGAGACACGAGGGGTCTTCTCTCATGACCAAAGATTTCGCGTATTCTCTCATGAACCTTCAAAAATACTTCCACTAGACCCGAAAAACGATTCCAAGTTTTCTATCAAGGGACTCTTTTCGCATGGTTTTCTCCCTTGGAGTTTTTTTTATCTTATTCCGATAAGACGGTAGAAGAACTCAGTCTTTTGCTGGACCTATTACAGAATATTACATTCCCTTGAGAGAATAGAGGGGTTTTTCGCATAACCATAAATAAAGATTTTCTTGTTTTCCCACCCTTTCGAAAAGCCCCATTTCTTCGTATACATAATTTCCCGCCAAAACTAGTTCAATTGTCCCAAAAATAAGTGCCGGCATCCACGACCACTTTCTGCAGAATTAAAATCATATTATTAGCCGATAAGAAGTCATGGCTCAAGTAAAAACGGCGGAAGACATGAAAAGGATGTTCTCAAATCTGTTGAACACGAACATTATCATTAAGGTAATGTGGCCAGCTTTGCACGCAATATTGTAATTTCATACAAGTACCTACCTCAATTACCTAGTATTCATTTTTACTACCCGTAGTTGAAGCATGCATGGAAATAAGCGGTGTATCGATTTAAACTGTGCGAGTACCTACCCGCCTTTTCATTTATTGTAAGTGTGTGCTTATTTTTATTTTAGTACCTAACCTATCAAACCATGGTTGGTGCCATGAATATAAAAGGCCCTGGACAGAGCTATCAGAACCAGCAGAGAACATTTTGAAGCCGCGGGATGAGGGGGAAGATGTACGAAAAATGTCTGTGCATGCTTTTTTTAATGACATCCCATTCCATGTCTCATCAAATACCCAAAAAAACATATGCCTTTATAATTGCAAAAAAATAAAATTAAAATAATTCATTATATATATACCACTTCGTATGCAAATAATTTCAAAAGTTTGTCATTCAAGATGGCTGCCGGGCGATTTTCCCTCATCCTAGATTTGGTTTCAATGTCATACGTACAAAATCGTATTAATTCTCTGTCCACCACTTTTTAGATTCGTGTTGGGTACCTGCATAAATCAAGCTTTACTAAGTAAGTAGACCCCTATTTGTTTTTTTTAATGGGGTATAGACTGTATGGATATCCGGACAATATATTAATTAAAGAACCATTAACCTTTATAATCGACTCGTAAGCACTCTTTTTGTTCAATATGTTCATGAAGCGTGTATGGTACCACCACCATGAGTATTTTTTACACGGGGTTAATAAATTATCACTATGAACTGACGGGGTGCCATGTACGTTATTAGGTAGATTTTTACCTACGTGCTAACATTATCTCTTTAAAAAGAGCTATGTACTTAGTAACTATTTCTTTTAATTGATAGATTTTTTGTATCCCCAATATCTTTGGCTACGACCTATGCAACCTTCCCTCTCCCTCCACCGACTACTTATATAAGATTTTACATCACTCACGTGGTCCTACGCACGTTCAATATTTATCACGATCCATATTGATAGATGAATGGATGGATCGTGATCCATCAATATGGATCGAAGTGCTACTTCAGACGTTTAATATTTATTGGGAACGCAGATATTTTTTAAATATCGTGATATTTATTGAACGTGTGTCGACACGTATTGACGGATCACAATACGGGTCACAGGATTTCTAGATTCCTGAATTACGCCTCAATATTTATCACGATACGTGGGTTCACGATACGGAATTCAAGAATCTAGACATCCTGTGATCCATATTGCGATCCGTCAATACGCCAGTCTACACTTTCAATAAATATCACGATATTTTATGAATAATATCTGCGGATTAGTATTGAACGTGTAGGGTTCGTTTTGTATCACAAAGAAATATGAAATATATGTATCTTATTATAATGCTTAGACATATTTCAAGATTTATCCAACTCTTTTATAAATGCCACAGCATAATTTTCATTGTGAGATATGGACATAGAGGTACAATACCTGCACAATATGATTTATTCAAGAGCTGAGTTCATTCCTACAAAGTATGGCGCGCATAAATGAATCATCGGGTTTAAAAATGTCACTGGGAAATCTATCAAATAACACTATAAAACACGTGTTATGAAAATATTTTAATATTAAAGTCGTAGTATGTAGGCAATCATAATATTTATAAATAATGATATTGCTATCGGTCATCAAAATTATATCAAAATAACCGATAACGGGAGCTATTTTTTGCGTTTACCGCAAAGTATTTCATGAAATTTTCCAAAGTAATTTTGTTATCGCATGCACATGTTGTTTGTCGGCATTAGATGTGTGATGGAAGTACCTACTTACTACAAAGTTTCATAAATCCAGCGTACTAATCTCAGCCAATTATAAATTGTTATGTTACAATTGTAAGGGTACCGCCACCCCGGGAAACATTTATTGGATAACCAACCTCCCCCCTGTGGTTCGCCACTCTTGGTGAATTAGCAGGGGTGCCCGGGTTCATGGGGTGAGGTTTGTCCAGGTCCTGGCGGCAGATGCGTTTGCCCACCTACTGCGTGACGAGCAGGTTGGGGAGAGAATATTTAAGAGATTCCTAATGAACTCTCCAGCCGAACTCTCTTGACCCATCGCCTTGCACCGCAGAGGGAGGGATGGATTCATACGTTCGTCACTCCTGAACACATTGACCTCCAGACTCCTACCCACCCTCATACCCCTTTCCTTCCTAGAACTTCATCTCCTCTAAAAAGACCCCATATATGGCATCCCCAGAGATGACATAGGCCCTAAGGTGAATTATTTTTCTCAGTGACTCCTGTGTGGAGCTAATGTAAAAGAAATATTTTTTATGTTTCAATGCGCTTTCCTTTTCAGCTTTGAAATCATTATTATTATCACTAATTTTATTTTCCATTATAATTTAAACATGTATTTTTGCTCGTTTTTATATACCTACTTAGGGACCTACTAAGTAAATAGTCAGCATTTTGCTCACTTCAAAATGCTGAGTAGGTCCCTAAGTAGGTAGGTATATAAAAACGAGCAAAAATACATGTTTAAATTATAATGGAAAATAAAATTAGTGATAATAATAATGATTTCAAAGCTGAAAAGGAAAGCGCATTGAAACATAAAAAATATTTCTATTACATTAGCTCCACACAGGAGTCACTGAGAAAAATAATTCACCTTAGGGCCTATGTCATCTCTGGGGATGCCATATATGGGGTCTTTTTAGAGGAGATGAAGTTCTAGGAAGGAAAGGGGTATGAGGGTGGGTAGGAGTCTGGAGGTCAATGTGTTCAGGAGTGACGAACGTATGAATCCATCCCTCCCTCTGCGGTGCAAGGCGATGGGTCAAGAGAGTTCGGCTGGAGAGTTCAATAGGAATCTCTTAAATATTCTCTCCCTCTAGCTTTATTGTATACAAACTTTGACCAAGTATTGATCGATGTATGGAAAACAGTTTTTTCTTCTAATTTTACTACCCGGCTAACTCCCAGTACTTAAGTAGGTATTTTAAAAATACATTTCAAAGCTCCACAGTTCACGATGAAAATAATGTTGCGTTCTACAAATTCCATACATGGAAATTTACCCAAATTCGTATTTACCGTTCCCAAGATTATTTACCGTTTCATTCATATTTCTGTTACAAGTTAAATAAATTTATTTTCTTGCCTTATGAAAACTACGTTGTGAGACATGATTTCAATATTATAAGACATTCATTAGTTACTTATACCTATCTTCAAAAAAAAATTCTGCCTACCCCTCAGGCCTCGGGCCTATTTTGTCGGAATAAGGTCAAAATATTTTCGGTTTTAAATAAAATCCAAATACCTAAATGGAATATTTCTGAACGCATCCGAAAACTAAAAACTGTTTTTGAAAGGTGATAAAATATTCTTTCAAAATTTATAATACGAAATTAACGTATAATTTTCGAAATATAAAATTTTCAATGCAAATTAAAATTTAAAAAAAATGGCTTACTTTACGTTTTTTCTAACTAAAATAACCGATAACGAGAATAATAAAAATACCTACACCTAAATTTTATTAGGCAAATGTATTATAAACGTTATTATAAACTCAACTTTTTTATCGTTCATGTAAAAATAATTAATAAAAAATCACAATGTTTCATAATTTTTTTTTAACTGCGGTCGGAAACTTTGGTTTCATAAAGGTGTAGGTACATTTTAATTTTTTGTGGTTACCTTTTAGGTGTGAATATAAAGCGTGGTGTTTATTCTTTCAAACTCCGTTTAGATCAAATATCTAAATTTAACCATGAGGGAGATACAACGATTTCTATGAGACCTGTATGAGTATTTCTGAAAAGTGTACTAATTAGCCGGAGGGGTTAAAACATAGGGCGAAGTACCTACATATAGCAACTATTTACCAGTCACGCTTTTCCTCGATTTTCCAGTACAAAATTTTTTTAAAAAAGCTTGACGTGTCACGATATAATATTCTTTGTTGGATAAAAAAAATAACAAAAGAAATTGCGAAAATTTGATAAAACCTGCTCTCTTTGTACTTAATACATATTATAAAAATACCTGTGTATTATGGCGGCCATATTCCCGTCTGCACATCATATTTTTTCTCGAATACATTGCACGTCTCCTTATATAGAGGTTTGTGCATTATTTATCGATCAAATAATATAATGTATTTTTTATTCAGGAGGGTAGGCACTTACCAGAACCTACCCGCCTGTCTTTTTATACTTATATACTTACTATACAGGCTACATACTATATTAGCCCGGCTGCTAGAGGTTGTCATACGTCGCCGCGAGGAAATTTATTGCGGGGAAAAGTCACCCCTAGGCGCCTGGCGCATGCGCCCACACTCCAGACAGGGTTTTTCAATCAAAACTAATAAAAACACCGATGTTTGAAATTATTAATAAATTTATTATAAACGTAGTAAAATACTACAAAAAATAATACGCATAAAATAGGTAATACACCAAAATATATTTTCAAAAAAAATTTTTTTTTTCTTCAATCTTTGTAAATAATATGTTTTTTTTACAATAGCTTTACACAGGAGGCCCTGACAAAAATATTTTCCCTCAGAGCCTATGTCATCTTTGGAGATGCTGGAGGGTCTTTCAAAGAACAGGAAGGAGGGGAAGTTCTGGGAAGGATTAGTCGATTAGGATGGGTGGGTAGAAATCTGTGGATCAGTGGGTCCAGTAGTGACGGACGTATGAATTCAAGGCGAGGTTCCAAAAGAGTCTTGTTTGAGTGGTCAAAAGATCTCCCTCAACCAATCTCTCCCAATCTGACCTGCCACGCAGCTGGTGCCGCCAAGACCCGGACAAACTTCACCCCGTGAACCCGGGCACCCCTGCTAAGTTATCAAACGTAGCGAACCACTTGGGGTGACCTATGGCAGAGGTGTTGGTTATCCAATAAATGGTTACCGGGGCGGCGGTACCCATACCCGCCTCTCAGATTGTATACCCGTCTCACAAATTGTATTCCCCCCTCCCAAATTGTTCTTATTCTGATGTATGGTAAGAATAGATTTTTAAAAGAGCTCTAGCTAAGGAAGCCTTTGTACATTTCGGACCTACATTTGAATGTGTGTTTAAAAACATTAACAACATACCTACCTAAATCTAAAATGAGTGTTTTCAACTGGAGGTGGGTACCGCCGCCCCGGGAACCATTTATTGGATAACCTTTGCCATAGGTCACCCCAAGTGGTTCGCCACGTTTAATGACGCAACAGAGGTGCCCGGGGTGAGGTGAGGTTTTCCGGGTCTTGGCGACATCCGCCAACTAATTGAGGAAGACATTTTAACCTTTCCAGTAGGACTCTCGGAACCTCCACATAGCATACCCAAGATTTTTTCATCCGGGCCTCGTGTGTGGAGCGAATGTAAAAAAAAGTGTCTACGTATCACACTTTTGGGGATAATAATGCATAAACCTGGATGTTAAGGAGGCGTATGTTCATATATTATGTTAGTTATTATGTTTTTGCAAATCATTCTACAATCGAGCGTTCACGGACAAGTTGTAAAAACAACCTGTGATGAAACGTTAAATTACTAAATCAATGACGTTAGCTCTTCGGAGCACCTTTCACTGAAATACCGGTCGAACATTCCGAAGTTTTCCCTGGATTTGCTTTCGCTATTTGTCCATGAAAGTATGAAGAAAATTTATTTTGTTATAGTAGTCTACAAAAGAGGTTTCTTTTTATGCACATACCTAACATGTTTTCTTTGTGATGAAAACAACCAGAAAACTTCACGAAAATTTGTTATTTTTTCTGATCCTACTCCTACACAATATATTTCTAAGAATATCAGAATTGTATGCCTACTTACTAGTTTTTTTAAAAAGAAAACATAATAAATCTAAAAAATATACACTGCACGCCTGAAATACCAGATACGCTTTCTTGCTTTTCTTCGACTTTCTTTCGTACAGCAGGTATGCCGGTACACCCAACAATAATATTATGAATTTTCATCCAATATTACCTATTTAAAAATTCTTTTAATATATATGTGTACCACACATAAGAGGATTAGAAATTTAGAAACCTATTGTATCTACCATTGAGACAAGTTGCAAGGAGTAATTTATACAAAAATATTCCACATATTATTAAAAACGGAACGCCTGCGCTTGAAAACACTAGGCATCCGAATAATTTAGGCATATAGATAGGTACTAGTTTTCGGTAAATACTATTTCCTGCCGTGTCTGGTTTGCGAACCGCTTTTCTCTACCCCTCCCAAGTACCGCGCTTTTCCTCGACACGACCACAGATCAATAATCGTGTCGCCGGTTCTGTTTAGCTCGGTACTTACCGCCGCGCGTGGTTTATCCACTATTTATCCACCTAATACCGCTCTAATAGCGATTAAAAGCGAGTTAACATCTCCAGTTCTTATCCCGGCACGCGGTGCAATCGCCGCTGCACTACCCGGCCCCCAAACCGAACGATGAGGTCAGGGTGCGGATACCCTATTATTATACCTTTCTGGCGACGTCGCGGCTAAAAGGAGAGGAGTAAAAAATAATCACAAACGTCTCGACATAAATATAAGTTTATTTCAAGTAATGACATCAGTATCAGTGAGTAATATCCCAAGTAAATAAATGCGGACGTGTTTGTTGTAAGCTCACCAAATGAAACAGGTCGCCCAGAGTGCGGCCAGGATTATCGAGTGCCCGATGACGTCATAATCATTATTTTTATTATTTTGTTTTGTTGACTCTTTTTTCTTACTTTGAAGTTTTTACGTTTTTTGCGAATGTTATTGTAGTGTTTTTATTTGTATTGTTGCGCCGTAGTCGTATTTATTAAAAAAGTTGTTTATAATAAGAGTGAAGGTCGATTGTTTATAATTTTATTGATCAATGAGAATTCGTGTCTGGGAGAAATTATAACTTCTTAAATTTGTGAATACATTTGCACGTATAAGGATGTAGGTATATTGTTTGGATGTAGGTAAGTGAATAGGTACAACTGCGCAATTCGTGATCGGCATCAAACATCGAACAAAGCTGAAATTTTGTTTTCTTTACTTATGCACGTAAAAAAAATGTTTGATGAAGTTCCACTAATTTTACCAACCGAATACCTAAATCAGTATAAATTTGGTAATTTAAAAAAAAATGCATCCAAAATGGATTTTATTAATACCTATAATATAATTGAATAAATTGATTTTTTATGTAAAAAATGGTGACCGGCCAACTCAGAATGAATCCAGCTCAGAACCACCTCAGAAGGTCATGAGTGAAGATAAAAAATATGTTAAATAGGTTAAGTTAGGTTAGGGTTACCGGCTATTGAAAAATTATTTTTTATAGCTTTTAATGACCTTTCTGAGGTGGTTCTGAGTTGGCATGTAACCGTAAAAAATATAGTCTAGTTGTAATAATTTTTTCCGTCACGACATACTTTTTTTGAGTTGTGGGTGTTGTCTGAACATCTAACTGTAGGTACGTTAAATGAGTTGATTTCTTAGGAAGGATCTCATTATGTTATTTAAATTGTATTCAGGAAAATTTGATGATAGAACGCCAAATATCTATAATAAAGTGAAGCACACAACATATGAGTCACCTTCGTCAACATCTCCTCGGCTAAAGAGCTTCTGGCCCTGTATTAGTACATTAAATTTTAATTTTAGACCGAATCCATGCGGTTGCAATATATATTAAATATTACTTACTTATAGTAGGTACTCACATATTATTTAGATATTTAGAATCGTCGTCATAATTTTCTCCAACTGCGGAATTTAAGAGATCGCAATATTTTGACCGTCAAAAACAGAGTGGAACGTAGTTTTAGCGTTGGAAGTATTCGGAAAATTAATTATCTTGTTTTTTCGAATTACCTTTGTTTATTAGTTGCCTCCAGACAACTAATAAACACAAAGGGCCGTACAACAAACGTGAGCCGAACCCAACTAGCAAATAAATAATTAAGCAATCAAAAGGGCAAAATAAAGTGTACGAAATCAATTGTGAGTATTGTAAGTTAATCGGGCCTTTCATCAAGGTTTAAGTATTTATTAACTTACTTGATTGTTGAAAGCGGCTCAAATGCGTAGAATTTGAAAATTCGTCAATTAATCTTCAGGCAGTGGCGTAGCGTGGGTGTCAGCTACCCGGGGTGAAGAAAAATTTCGCCGCCTACTTATTTAGGTACTTCAATTTAAAAGATTAAAATATATAGTAATTCTGAAGAACTTTTTGGCAAGAACGATCATCATTATTATGTATTGTGCAGATTACAAAATTAAAAAAGTGATATATGTATATGTTTTACAAACAAAATAAAATAGGGGAATTCCTTCAATTCAGTACAGACGGTGTTGCCAGTCGCTACAATGAGCAAAATGTCATTAAATTCAATTATTATATATTCATTTAAAGAAAGGGGATTCCACGGTTTCGTCACAGAATTACTAATGAAAATATCCGTGCTCATTTCAATCGGTCCGAATCGTAGGTGAGACAAAATATGAAATGAGATGGTTCAAATTTTTACAAGATATTATTATTATTTATTGTGAATTTTTGCCGCCCCTTCAAAACGCCGCCCCCCTTCGCTACGCCACTGGCTTCAGGCACCGTTTTCTCAAAACATGAAAAAATGCAAATAAGTTTCTATTGAATGACATGAGCGATTGTGCATTGGTGTAACAAAAACGACCCTCCACACCTTAACACAGAACTCTAATAAACAGTTTATTTGTATGCTGAAGCTGATGCTATAAAGCAAATTAAATAGCAAATGACAATGTCGTTATCTTTTGTTCGCCTACAGTGGTTAACGTCCTTAAAATTATATTAATTGTTAATTTGCATTTTTCCGAGTTTAAAAAATTGACGGTTAACAATAAAATGTCGCCTACGTTTCTCGTAGTGTTTGCATAATATACCTCATGCATTTAATGCCTTAGTTCGTGTTCCTACGAGCTCGAGCCCCGGGGCTACTGCCCCTGCGGCCTATAGGCTGCCCAAACGGTCGCACTGGTAATACAGAATTCCCACTTTCTAGACATATTATATTTTTCCGCAAAAGGAAATGTCCTTTACTTGTTTTCGATTATTAATAATCATTAATGTCTTCATTTATGGGCATTTTCCATTGACACGGTTTCTTTTACGGAAGACTCGTTTTTCAAGGCTGGTGTTTCAAGCAGGAACACCACTTATGGAAAAATAGGTGGCTTATAAAAATAAGCATAACAACTATCGATGACTAATTATTATTCAAATGACTAAACAACATTAACTATTATTGGCTAAGGTATAAAATTACAACATTTTTCATATCCAATGTTATTGATTTTTAATGAAATCTTGTATTATAACAGCTGCTTGTTGTTATGAATCCTTTTTTAAGGTCAGAGAATGGCGGCCATGAAGACACATAATCCCATTAAAAACAAATAATTTTGTATGGATCTTAACTTCAAAGCAACAACAATAAAACGGCTCACTTAGGTCTCATATAAATCGCTGTAACTCCGGACTCCCTTACTATCATAGTGATGCGTTATAAACGGTGTTAGAAATGTTAGAAAAGCAAAATACAACGCTTTATATTCAAAATAAAAAAATAACCACCAAAAAGTAAAATGCACACCTTTATGAAACCGAAGTTTTGAATCACACTTAAACTTTCGAATTTTTTTATAAATTGCATATTTTTTACATTTCAAAAACTATAATATTTATTTCGAATTATAAAATGAGAAAGCGTATTTTGCCATCTTCCAAAAACAGTTTTTAGTTATCAGATATGTTCAGAAATTTTCCATTTATTAGCATTTTATTGTAAAGCGGAAATATTTTGACCATCTGAAAGATACGCCAAGGGCTAGAGGTCAATATTTCCAATAAGAAGAAAATAATGTTTAAATCTTCTGAGAAAAAATAATTCCAAGGAGAAACAAGGCTGTAAAACTACTCAGGTACACATTTATATACTTGGGTATATGTATAATTTAATACCTACTTCTTTTAGCTGTGGAAAGAGAAACAGGAAGCGGAAACCCACTGAGGAATTTTTCAGATAACAACCTTAATCTTAGTGATTCAGCTTTTTATACCATACACTATACCTACTGCCTACTGTGCATAGTGTGCATTCATAGGTATAAAAATTTCAAATAATAATAGGTAGGTATTTTATTCGTCATTTTAGAAATATTTTTAGCTATTTGCTTATCTAATCGGATTTCCCCATAATAGGAACATGACTCACGTTTCCTTTCGCTCATTTTTTTCTTTCTGGGTTACGCAGATAAAAATATTGTAATACCCGATGCGTTTTCGGTTATTGCGATTTTAGCGGAACAATGCGCACAACATCTAAACAAAATTGAACTAGAGAATTCAGGGTGTTCAGTATTTGAAACAGTAACTATTTGATGATCCACATCACGAGATTTTCGTACGAGTGTTTATTATCTCAGGTAGCTACTCGGAGTCCACGATGATTTTGATTATTTGGGCACTGGGTTGGCCAGACAGCCGGCTTTGTTTATATACCTATCATTTGCGTCCAACAACCTTGCTGAATCACGGTCATCTTGGCGGGCTGAATGATGGCTGGAAGGCCGAATGCGCGGGCGGACAAAGTGTGCCATGGTGAAAACTACTTACGCGCATAATGACAATACAAAACAAAGGGAATCTAACTGCGGTTTTGATACCTTTAAAATTTGACATTTTTTAGTATTGCCATCTAGCGACATAAAATTTATCTTACGAATTTGGAATGAAACCTTACAGAATTTTCACTTTTTAGAGATTTTTTCTTATTGTTTTTATTTAAAGTTCTCTTTCGTGCCGCAGGAATACCTAAAAACAATATTTTTAAGCAAAATTTCGGATTTTGAAATATTTATGCCCATCTCTGGAGCATTGATAACATTGCATTTATGATCGATATAAAAACCAAATTAAGATAAATATTATCGTGAAAGTGTCAAAGGTGGAGAGTCAAAATTAGTAGAAGAAAATTGCGAAATCTAGATGAATTCGATTTTTTGGAAATGCGCGTTCTCAGTATAGGTACGCTCGTATAATAATACCTTCACTAATCGTGTGAGAATCTAATAAGATTCACGCCAGAATTCGTGATTTCAATTAGGTCACGTCGTGGAATCTTTTCCGTATGAAGCAATCATATCATATCAGCAGAAAGTCAGTTATTTGTATAACGGTGTTGCATTTGCCCTGAAATATTAATTATGTCGTCAGATCTGTCGCGGAGATTTGCGTTCAAAGCATGATTTCCAAAATTTGAATAATAGGGTGGTATGACGAATTATGAACATACTTTAAAAATTTATACGAGTCATTATATTTTTATTTTTAGTACAGTGAAATCACGTTGCAAACAATGGGCTTTTTACGTAATATTATTTGTTTGGAAGTGGTACATTATTAAGCTTTCCAGGGGATACAACAAACATTCTCAAAGTAAAATGGCGTCATGTCATATTAATCAGCGTTGCTTGTGAGAGCTGTACTGTCTTAACGCATGTACAACTTTACATCACAACACCCTGGCGTAGAGCACTCATATTTGAATTTACATGAAAACAGCCATCTTAATTTTCTTTTATTCTGCGGGGGAAGTCGAACCCACAACCTACCGACTGAAGGTTCGATTTCGCTTTTCGTAGACTATTACGATACAGAGGCTGTCGGAAATCTATTATAACTAAAGAGACCTTATACTGCTTTACCCTTTTAAAAATGCAATTTATTTCCATTATATAACGAAGGTATGGTCGATGCCTTTCTTTCATTTTCATACAGTAATTTCTTATTGAGAATCTCTCATCTCTCATAGGAAATATGAAATGATGGTAAATTTTTGAGATCGCTGGCAATGGTTAATACGCACTTTTTTTTGAAAAAATCTTTTGATTCACCTTAATTACATTAAAAGACAACTATTTGCATTGGGGGAAGTGGAAAATATTTCATTCTACATGGTTTGTGATACAAAAGAAAGTGCCCCTTTATAACGCCTACTCGCGTCAAGGCAAGAAAAACATCCCAGTTTTCAAGTAGTTTAACGGCTACGCTAGGTTTGTGTAACATGGTTTGTGATTCAAAAGAAAGTGCCCCTTTATAACGCCTACTCGCGTCAAGGCAAGAAAAAAATTAGAATTAAATATTTTCCACTTCCCCCAATGCAAATAGTTGCCTTTTAATGTAATTAAGGTTAATCAAAAGATTTTTTCAAAATAAAGTGCATATTAACCGTTGACAGCGATCTCCAAAAATTACCGAAATGATTTATGCATTTTTGTAAATTACTTTTTTTCATTTAGTTATTAAAGATTTATGTTTTCTATGAGTAAAGTGATTTTTCCTTTGAAATGCAGAAGAGATTACGTTTTAGGCTTTCTGCCTACTCGAGCATAGACGCACGATATATGCGTATATTTTTTCCATAACCGGTGCATCCAACCTGTATCGTGCATCTCTCTCTCGCAGCTTTGTTTTACCGCCACCCGATGAATCAGCCGCGGTTCGTTCTCCGTTTGAAAATAAATGCAATGTCATAATAGAATTATTTTACCGCCAACGGGCGCTGTTTTTGCGAGGCTTGTGTCAGTTTTGTTGTGGTAGTCCGCGGTGTTCTCGGTTCTCGTTCTCCTGTGCACACGAAATCTAGTGTCATCGAAGTAAACATCCCTTTAATTTAATGTTAACAATAAATAAAGCGCTGTGTTTACAATTTCTTATAGTTCAACAGTTAACACTAATTATCGAATATAATACAACAGTTTTATAGTTTCGTGTATTCAATGCTTTGATTTTAGAATGTGTTTTTGATTCAGTTTTCCGCTAGGCGCACACTTTCATTTTACGGGTCATCGTTGAATAATAATTAGTTTATAATAGTTTACTTATTTTGTAGAATGGTTAGTTATTTAACGAAGTGCACATCATAATACACGGCTTTCTCTTCAGTTCTTATACACACAACAAATTAATATTACTTTCTTCGTCTGTAACTTATATATATTTTTAAATTTATGGATTAATTAATATACAATAAAGACAATGTTATGTTTTTTAAAGTAGGTATCCTACCTAGGTACCTTCTGATTAAAATAAATCTACATTCTTTATTTTCTTCATAATTTATCAATCTTTATATTCTTAACTTTGTTTCGCATTGTCTAGTTCTCATAAATCAGTAGTTCTTAACATTGTTGGAGGTTCTGACCCCCATCAGTTTCATATGCACATTCACCGAACCCTTCTTAATTGGAAAAGCTGAATTTCAATGAACGAATCATATGAGTCGGGGGTGTATCTTGACCTCCGCCGAACCCGCAAGACTGACTCATCGAACCCCTGGGGTTCGATAGAACCCAGGTTAAGAACCACTGTCATGGATGGTATTTATATTAATATTCATAGTTTTCTGAATAAGTAATCATTTTCTTGATATTAGCCCAATGACGTTATATTAGCCCTGATTAAGAAATTGTGCTTCGAAACATCGGTCATGCAAGGGCAAAAATCTTTGGGCACAATACCCCCGATAACAAAGGCAAAGAGATTTGATCTTGCAATCTCCTTATGTATTGTTTTCTTTATTGTTATTTTTTATTAAGTCATTCTCATAATTTTGTTTGATACGTGTTTACACTTTCTCAACTACGTTTGATTTTGATCCATTCCAATAAATACGGCATTCTTTTGTTTTCAAACCATAAGAAATATCTTTGTTTTAAATAAAACAAAAGATAACCTTATTATTTATGAACCTTTGTTTTGAGACTATCAGTAGGTAGGTACCTACCTACCCACCCAATGCATTTATTTAGAGATAGTTATGATCAGTAAATATAATAGGAGAATCAATAAAGATGAGTTCACACAGTTAGGTATTTTAGGTAAATGTGTCAAGTACCTACTCAGCAGTGGAGTCAGTGATGTCATATCCTAAAAATAAAAATAAAACCATGTTTCAGGGGTAAAAATACATATTTTATCATGTTTTGAAGGATTAAAAAACCATCTTAAAAAAATTATGTTTTTCGTAAGCTTTTTGTTGAGAATTTAAATACGTAAACAACGGTACCTAAGTAAAATATGTATAATGATTTAGTAAAAAAAATCATTTAAAATTTTTTCCCATATAATAGGACGAAAATATTTTTTTTTCTTTTAAGTTCAATTTGTATAACTAAATTTTAAATTAAATATAAAAAAAAAATATTTTGCTTTAAAAAAAGTTTTTCAGATCCGTTAGATGAGGGAGAAGAAATTCTCCCAAAACTCCTATATGTATAGGTATTTTTTTTCCTACATTTAACAGTAGTTAGTGTAGGTACCTACTAATTAAAGTTGCTTGAGATAAAGATATAATATTCATTTCATTTAATTAATTTATTCATATTATTTGTTGGCAAACATAATAATTGATTTTCCTAACGCGAACCATGCTAAAAAATCGCAACACTTAAAAGTACATTTATTGGTGACGGGTAAAGTCCACGTGTATGGTTTTTTCAAAAAAACATGGAGGTAGAAATAACCCGAAATAACACGAAAACACGTTAAAAACTATGCACATGGCAACACTGGCTAGAGTGCTAAGATTGAAAAATAAGAATTAATCAATTAATGTTGTAGCCGAAAGTGAAGAAAATGAAAATGTTTTTTTTTATTTTAAATTTTAATTTTTTTGTACGAAAATTTTTCAGTTCGGTGGGAATCCCATCTTTAAATTATTACCCTAAAAATCAACCTACATGCCATGTACAAATAATTATTAATGACTTATATAAATTGTTATTTTATTTGATTGTAGTGGTGTATACAAAGTTATTTATTTTCATATTAAAATGATGCCACAAAGTGATAATTGCGATTATTGAAAAATTTATGTAAATAATAATAACTAATAACATAACGTGTAGATATAATAAGTAGCAGCATACATTATTATAAAAAAAAGTTACTTTGCTAAAGCAGTGTAAAGAGAATATATGATGCAATGTGAATGGTAGAAGAAGTCGGGCACGGCTGAGGAAGACATGGCACGATCAAGTGTATCAGATACTTGAGTCGGGCCATGTCAAGAACAATAGAAGAGTACCTATGTATGAGAGGATGTATGAATGTAAATGAGGCAAGGTGTGTATGCCAAGATCGAGTTGTTTGCCTGCCTACCCTTGCCTAGTTTCGCAGCCTGCCTATTCGACTACTTGTAATAATTTTTTCAAAACCAACTTCAGAAGTTCAGTCATTCCCTGTAGTAATAATTGACAATCTAAAATAATATGTTAAAAGGAATTTTTCCTGATTTATTTTTTTATTGTTGATTGATAGCTAACACAAAAATGGCTTGTGTACCTACTGATAAATTAAATATGTAATACAGCATCATAGATTATTATTTATGTTTTATTATTTTTGATTAAATTTAGTATAATGGGTTCCTTATTATTAAAATATTTTAAAAAAAGCTAATCATCATTTTACCGTTTGCCCAGAAAGTTTTATGTGACAGTTTTGAAGTGCTGCAAGTTTGAAAAATATAATACGAACAATAAAATTATAAAAAAAATTAAATTCAGTTAAAATGACTTCAAAGGTGCTAGTTCAAATGCCGACAGTGCCTCCTTTCGCACAAGTTAACAATGTAAGTATTATTTGCACAGTTTTTCTATTCATATTTAGGTACCTACCATCACATAGGAAGGTCACACTTAATTTAAATTTTGTTGTGGCAACACTCAAAATTCTCTATGATATATAAAAAATTAATTATGTATTTTCCCGCCTTTATTATTATAGGGCCGAAAGAGAAATGATCAGTGCAGGCGGCAAAAGAGAAAGTATTGAATTAAGGAAATGCTTAAAATAATTCAGTTCTGCTCTTTCAGATGGCGCTAGTTTAGTTATTTTAGGAAAAAACACCTTTTGCCAGTTATGCTTTAAAATATTAAGATGAATTAATGTTTTTATCCGTACATAATATATGCAGTATGAATGTGAATAAATAGTTTGGTCCATGAACTCAATTCTTTCAAGAAAGGCTAACAAATACAATATTGGATTGAATCACCGATACAAAACTATTTATTCATATTCGCATTGCATACGTAAGTGCGCAAACAATTAATTCATCTTAATATTTTATACTTTAATTTGCAAAAAGTGTTGAAAAATTATACGTAATGCTCGGTGCTCCCCCAGTTTTAATGGAAAGTAGTGGGAAACAGATCCTTACATGTATATCCCAATTATAAAATTATCAACCAAAAATCATTTAAAACACTCTTAACTAATACACATCGCACACACCGCAGAAAAGTGTCGGTAAGTCAAAAAAGTAAATTTTACGTCGAAAAGAGATTCCATCGACGGATGTGTTGTTTGATATCTTGCAGAGATGGAGTGATCTAACTTAAACACGGTTTTCGTGGGACATAGATAATCACAATCACATTACTTTTCAGAGATAAAAAGTATAATAGAAAATTTTAACTTACCACACTTTTCTATGTATTGTAAATGCGAAAGTGTTTTTGTTTGTTTCTTTGTTCTTCTTTCACATCGCAACGGAGCAACCGATTAACCTGATTTTTTGCCAAGGGATAGTTGGAGGACTGCAAAGTGACATAGCTCACTTTCATTCCGGAAAAACATTTCATTACCGTAGGAAAATTGTTTGTACAGTAATTTCTGCCTAATACCACAGGAGCGATGCCGCCGGTAAAAGTTAGTGTTATATATATATGAGAGGAACTCCTCGCACTAAATGCAGTAAATAATCTGATGCTATGTTTCGAGATGAAAATTCCATCATTTGTCATGGTTTAGAGTGCAATAAATATCCCTTGTTACTATTTCAGGTGAAGAAGCCGACCGCGGAAGTGTTCAGCCCCGCTTCAGCTGGGGGTGGTGCGGGAACCCCGGGAGCCCTGGACGCAGTGCGGCGAGTGGCGCAGCTGGAGCAGAACATCCGCTTCCTGCAGGAGCAACACGCCCTGCTGCTGACGGGCCTGCACAGGGAAATTGAGTCGCAGAGGCAAATGAATAGAGGTAATTTATATAGATCTACTTTCAACAATACCTGTCTTTCTTTAAGCCAACAGATACCACAAGAGTTCTAACACTGTCCGAAGCCCGCGAAACCATACCATCCCTATTTGGAGTATCTTATGTTGCAGCGGGGAAGGAAGAGGAGATGAAAATAGGAAGGTTGGGAGGCAGAACTACTCTTTTTATAACCCTATTTTAGATTAATTGACAAAAATCCCAATGGGGGTAGAGTTCCGAGAACATCGACAGTAGTATCAGTGATGCTGTTTCAGTGTCTCTGAGGCCCAACTCACTCCCGAGGGCCGCGACACTATCGCCGGCGGACTCCAATCATTAAGTGATCGCCGACTAAGTTGTCTTGGTTTTCTTCTATGTATATATTTTATTTAGTAAAACTAAAATTCGAGTATAACAAATCAACCCTTTATCTTCTAGTAAGCAAAGGTGGTAGACTATTTACTAAACAGCCATTTTATTTAGCAACTTATTTTTCCTTGTTTTCAGATTTACAATTTCAATTAGTCTATTCGAAAAGAAAACCGACCGACAGCGTATCCGAAGCATCAACCTCAACGAAAGATGAAGACTCGACACTTTCAACCATAGTCACCAAACCTCCTCCGGAACCCAGTATTGATACATCCTCTACAACCATTAATGTGAGTTTATTTCATTTATATATTTCGTCTACATTATTTAAAAAGTTTTAATAAAAGGATGAATTAGTTCCTTATGATGTAATTATGTTATCCTCACATCTTCTGAGGTTGAGAGAACCCTGTCGGTTTTGTTGTTAGTCTTTTTCATGTCCGATCGGCACTTCATTTGATAATCACTTATGTAGTTTAGGACCTTTAGTGGTGGTTTGCCGTCTCCCGTATATACTTGCTATCCGCAATCAAAGAGTTACAATAGTGTCCATTTTTAAATTGTCAGGAATTGCTTGGATTTCAAATTCATTGTATTCTTGTCTATGGATAATGTTGCAGGTTGAGGATAGAGAGCGTTGTGACAGACTGGAGCAAGAGCTGAGTGCGGCAAAGGCAGCGCTGCAGACCAGCCTGGCCAGGACGGCTGACCTGCAGGCACAGCTGCAGCAATACAAGTACATATTATACTAGTCAATACTTACTCCGTTTGTTGACCTTTTCACTTGTTCATTTGTACAAAGCGTTTGTAAACATAATCTAAGCTTGCAGAGGGATGGTCCGGAGGAGATCATTGTATCCTCCAAGTAGATAATACATGCCAGAAATGCCTTCCATATAAATTAGAATGGAAACCAATCTCATCACGGACTTAATAACTTTTGGTTCTAACCATAGACATATGAATATTACTTGACCAGAACAGAAAGGTGAGGGGTAGAAACCAACTACAGAGGGAAGAAGAGCGGGAATTTGGTGATATGTGATACGTCAAAACTCAATCTGACAGTATATAGGCATCTCGCATTATAATATTACCATTTAGTTCTTAAAAGTGAACTCTGCTTTTGAATGAATAGACCTTTTTACATGAGAGCGCTAATTGCTCACCGCGTAATGTACAAATTTGCGAAGTCCAAATACGGCAAAGTAAGGTTGCCTATTTTCGATTGAATCCAATATTTTGTTGCCGTATTTAGTTAGGACACTTTTACAAATGTTTCATAATTTACTTTACCCCAGTAAACAGCGACGGGCACACGCCATGTATCTCGAGTGATAGTACCTATATGTTACAAAAACGATCATATTATGTGATCTGAATTAGCCTAATAAAGTAAAATAATGCTTGCCTGTGGAATGTAATACGACAATTGGGTTTATTCCCTTTTTCACTTCTATTTTTACACGTTTTCAAAACACAAGCCACTATTTTTACCGTGTTATTTCGTAAAATGCACCGATGAGTGCTCGACGCTGGCTCGCAGAAGAATGATGACGTCACATTTTTTGATTAACGCGAAGCCATACTCGCTCCCAGTCGGTTCCAATGGAATGGTTCCAATGGGAGGGGGAAAAATATATTACCCACACACAGGTAGTGCCTTAGTGGGTTCCCATTACCTACTCTTGTCTATTATATATTTTACTTATTGCTAACTTTTACATTACTTGTACCTTATATTTTCATCTTACTGTATTTTTTAAATTATGTAAAATAACTTTATATGTATTACAATGGGAAAAAATTAAGGAAAAAAAAAAACGCTTTTATCACTTAGGGCAGGTCTAGTAATATTCATATGTCTATGGTTCTAACCCATTTAGCATGCGATCTGTCTCTCTTACACTTGCCTGACATTGTATTTTCCCATCCTATTTGAATTTATTACCGATGATGAAAAACAGTTCGTATTTGAAATGTAAGGCCAGATCAGACGGGCTTTTGGATCACGAAACACGCTCACACCACATTTCTTGGGTTCTTTATTCTATAGTACCATCCTTTTTCTATGTTATGTAAAGTTATTATTGAACAATAGTCCATTAACAAATTACTTAATATATAAATGCAGAATGAACTTTTCCAAGAGTTAAAGTACTAATGTGCATTCCACTATGACCTCCACCGACTCTCATCAACCATACGAAGAAGAAGAAGCTCTTATGATGATTTTCGTAGAAAGCAATACTTTGTGGTTTGACAATATAACATGTAAATGAAACGGCAGTAAATCTTGATCACAAAACACTTTATTGGAGAATTGTCTCACCATTATAAGATCCTCGAGTATAGGATGCTTCATATAGGTCTCGATCGAAAATACATTAATTTATTTAAGGGTACCAATTTGGAACAATGAGTTAAGGCCTTAGCCACTTAGATTTAGAAGGACTGTGGTAATGGAAAATACCCTCCCTCGTGTTTAAGTGGTCAGCATACTTTTCTATATTACGAAGTTGTACGAATTCGAAAAGAAATAACCAAATTATTCTAGCCTCTGTATACATTTAAAAGCGTTTTACTTTCACATGAAGATACAATATGATACGATTACAACCCCAGCCAGGAGCACTCCTGTCCCGGTGAGACCGGTACCCCGAGGGTCACTGATTTGTTAGGACTTGGAACACATGCTCTGAGGATGAACAGGAGGTAGGAGTTTAATCGACCGGTATACATGGCAACCTAATAAGACAATATTGGAATTTAGGATGGGCAGGAATAAAGGAATAGATTAAGCATTATAATTTTTTTTTATCCTTTATGTCTTCCTTCTTCTTGCCTCTTCTCGGCTCTTCTTAGATCTTCTTGTCTATTTCTTAGCTGTTCTTGCCTCTTCTTGGATCTTCTCGTCTCTTCTTGACTCATCTTGTCTATTCTTGCTTCTTGGTCTTTTCGTCCCTTCTTGTTTCTTCTCGCCTCTTCTTGGATCTTCTCGTCTCTTCTGGGCTGTTCTTGACTCTCCTTGCCCCTTCATGACTTTTTTGTCTCTTCTCTTCTTGCTTTTTCTTGTCTCTCCTTACTTTCACATGACAAATAAAAAATTAATAAATTTCTGTGTTTACCTTCAAAGTAATGGATTGATAGGTAAACACAGAAATTATTATTATTACCACAAAATTAATTTCCATCAGAAGAGTCATCTTGTAAATTAAAAACTAGTTCACGATCTTCCATGCTGTTCAAAACTGGTTCGATTTATTTAATTAATGAAAAAATATTATTTCGCCAGCTTCTTGTAGTTTTGGTCAAAATGTAAACATTTGCATTGCCTCATCACTACAAACCGCTATCGTCCAGCCAATGATGAGCAGCGAACAGACACTAACACAGTTATGCGTGGGTTTAAGATACGGCCTTTGTAAAAGTATTAGTAAAGGATCTAATAATAGGGAAACTACTCTAACATACAAAACAAGACAACTAAATCATATAGAACCACTTAATATTGCACAAAACCTGATTCTTAAAGTTATGTTAAAAAAAAAATTAGATATCCAACTAATTTACTTTATAAGGAATGTAATGTCATGAATGTTAAACAGCTATATATGTATTACACAAACGCTTTGTAAATTTTTCAATAATATTGGTATTTCAGAAAGAACACAGCAAATTCGTATTACTAGAGTTGGCTCTAGTCAGAACTTTATGGCAATTCATACTAAATCTTCTTTTGGTCAAAGGAATTATTTTTATCGGGCTCCACTCCTATTTAAATAGCCTTCCAGATCATATAAAGTCATCTAATTCCTTGAGCATTTTTAAAAAGACTGTTAAATTATTTGTGTTAGCCGAGGATTGTAAATTGTTTTTCACTACTTTATCCTTTCTAAATTAATATAATTTTATTTTCTCTTAACTATTTTTTTCATCCTTCTATTGCTAAATTAATAGCGCAATATATAAATAAATAAATTTTTCTCATCTTAATTCTAAAATAAACAAATAAACTTCTAACTTAGAAATAGATTTTTGTGTTTAATGATGTTTTGATATTAGTCTAACATATTGTATTCTTGTAGAAATCAGGAGGCACTGGCTCTCAAGGAATCCTCCAGCCGCCGCATTGCCGCATCGTGGTCAGTGGGTGGTGGCGGCGGGGGGGAGCTGCCGGGTGGCGGGAGCTCAGCCGCGGGGGGGAAGCCAAACGGAGCGGAGGGAGAGGAGGAGGAGCTGCGAGCGCGGCTGGCCGACGCGGAGCGCCTGGTGGGCGGGCTGCGCGCGGCCGGCGAGCGCCAGCGCCGAGAGGTACTGCGGCCGAGGCCGGTGGGCGAGCGCGGCGTCACCAACCTGTTGTTTGAGCCCGCGCCCGCTGCGCCCGTCGCGTCCAACTATGTACGTGTGTGTGACGAGCACGCCACTGTACCACTGTACCACCGGGGTCACCAACACCCCGCTGCATGGGACTAATCACTTATTATATACATAATCTATGGGCTATCTCATCTAATATTGGGGCTGGTCTAATCAATCTTGTGTGGTGTGGCCTAATTCAGTATGTATGTATGTCTGTGGCGAGCTTTCCAACGTTACCAGGGGGCCTAGCATGGCCATATCGACTTTAGTTTATCAATATTGCTAGCAAACCCGGCGCTATGTAATGTTTGTATAATTTGATCAATGTCGGTTAAAACCATAGACATACAAATAGAGGGACCAGAACATACAGATGAGGGGTAAAAACTAACTATGGCGGGGCGAAGAGAGGGACGATGACTGTGATTCGCCAATAAATCAATCTAACAGTACATAGGCATCTCGCATTATAATATGACTATTTAGTTCTTAAAAGTAAAATCTGCTTTTGAATGAATCGACCTTTTTACATGGGAGCGCGAATTGCTAGCCACGATATGAACAAATATCTGAAGTCCAAATTTGTCAAAGTAAAGTTTCACTTTCGGAGTGAAATATTTTGTTTTCTTATTTAGTTGAGACACTTTTATAAATGCTTCATAATTTACTTACCTCAGTAAACAGCGGCTTTGTGTTTCGCGTCGCCATGTATCTTGATGAAACAGTGGCTTTGTATTTCGCGTCGCCATGTATCTTGATGTGTTATCATATTATATGATCTGAATAAGCCTAAAATAATGCTTACCTATGGAATGTAATACGAAAATTGGGTTTATTATCTTATTCACTTCTATTTTTAGATTTTTAATAATACAAGGCACCATTTTTACCGTGTTATTTCGTAAAATATACCGATAAGAGCTCGACACTGGTCCAGACATGAATCATCACATTTTTTAGATACACGCAAGGCTCTCGCAAGCCCAGCCGGTTCCGATAAAATGGTTCCAATGGAAGTTCCTCTGTGATGGCAACACTGGCACCCATTATCATGGCATAATCATATCGATGCTGGAAAGGAAAAATGGCTAAAGCGCCATACAGCTGTGACGTTAAAGATGAACCTACACAATAAACTGTTTGTGTGTGCTTGAGAAAACTTGATTTGATGAACACAAGTACAAAAAAACAATACAGCTTATTGTGTAGGTTCATCTTTAATGTCACAGCTGTAGCTGTAGCTGTAGCTTTAGCCATTTCAGTCAAATTCAAATGAGTTAGTTTTGCAATATTGATTTTATCGATAATTAATAATTTTGAATCACTGTTGAAACCCCGTTTATTCAAATCCGTTTCAATCTCTGCCCATTTAAAGTGAATTCCTTTTTTGATGACAGTGTTTATCGATATACATATATGTATGTTTATAATGTAAATGCTAAACTTGGCAACTTTTAGACGACGCTAACTGTCAAACATCATTGCCAATTGTGGGTACCCTAGTGATAGTCTACTAGTCACCGATAATGTTGGCAAAGACCATTATAACAATGACAGTTTTAAGGTGGCCATGCTAGCCCCCAAGGGGCACTACTGAAAACACTAACATACATACTACATAGGATTTATCACTTATTATATTTTATTATCTCATCTAATATTGGGGCTAAACTAACCTTATTTTGTGCGGAGCTGATCTAGTCTGCCGCAATGCTTAATCTATGCTATGGTGTGGTATGGTCTTTTACGATTTTAGCAATTCTGTAAACCTCGTAATGTACATTCTAGTTAGGATTACTAGCTTTATGTTACTGGATGTAATGTTTTGTATATTTTGGTGGTTGTGGCTAACTTTGTAATGTTTCGGTAATCAGGGCTAACAATGGGTGGCGTGCTCTAATCGTCCAATCAAAAAATGTTTAGTATAGACATGGTTTTTAAAAACACGTTTATTATAGATTTAGGTTCCCCTTTGACAACTTTGGTGGCATATCAGTTGTTATGACCCTGAAATTTTTATCCAGAAGCCGTGGGTTTGACTCCAATAACAGCCAATACAATAATTATGACACGTTTCATAAAGGAAGGCCTCCTTTGCACAAAATGCTTTGTTTTTTTTAAATTTTTGCACAAAACATTGCGGTGTAGCCGTAATGTTTTTGTTTTCCGTGACTGATGAAAAACATTTGTTTTGTGTTAATGTAAAAAAACATATGTTTTGTGCGGAGGCGACCTGCTTTAAGGAACACTTCAAAAGATATGAGTAGGTACCTAACAGCTTTATTAAGTACAACTGGGAAATTGGATTAATCTAGCAGAAAACACATTTCTAATGTGATATTTTGGTATAACCTAATCTAATGATCGGTATTTACGGGAGTCTATCTGAAATTAACCAAGCATAAGTATGTACAGCTTGAAACAGTTTACTAATCTTATTGATTTATTGGTGGATAGGATTGCCAGGTCTATCTTATAATATATATTCTATATTATATTATTATGTATTTGAACTAAGCATAACAAGTATTAATTGTACATAATAATATATCATATTTTTATATTTCAAATAATAATACTTCATGTATGTATTTTAGAAACATCATTTATCGATTTACTTTACTATAATATTCATCTCATTTAAATATGTAGTAACAACTACCTGCTTGGTACAATCATTTAATAACAAGCATTTTGCATTAATATTATTGTCTGTGCAGCAGCAACATTGTTTCTTATTAACTTATCAGCTTACATAAAATCGTTAACATTTTTTAAAACTCTTCTAACTGTTTATCACGTGACAACATTTCTAAGAATCTCTTTTTTTTATTTAGCTGCAGTCCATAAAGGCTTCCCTAAATGCGGCCGGAAGGGGCAATGCCGGGGGCGGTGGAGGGGGTGGTCGTGGAGGGGGCGGCGGCAGGGGGGGACAACAGAGATTCCCCCCTCTCCAGCCCCCTCAACACCAGGCTTACTGGCAGCAGAGGGAGTAAGTACCTAACCGCCATTATTATCTGCTCGTGTAGCCATAAATTAAAAAAAAATAATAGACAATTCAAAGATTCTAAGTAAAATATGCTCCAAATTCAAAAATTCATAGGTGGTGGAAAGAGCTGATAAAAGTTTATTTGTAAATTGTGTGGGCAATATTGGACGCTCTCCTAGACTCCTAACCCCATCCTTATCCATTGTACAATAGTATCTATTATTATAATTTAATTATTTTCACAAAATCTGTCAGACCACCTGATTTCCACCTGACAGAAAACCAGTAGTTATTTTATTTTATTTGTTGTAAATATCTAATTGTTATTTTTTTTTATTTATTTTTTTTTTTTTTTTATTAGCATATAAATTATAGTATACATTTAGATAATGTTATAATTAGCATACATGTTCATGTTCGAATGTTAATACCACTCTTCCATAGAAGCATTAGCTTGTGTCTGGAAGAGTAGTGTACATTTTTTAATGCTATATTATGTTATGAGTTCTTAAATTACTATGTGAATGTAAAAAACAATAAGTTGTAAGTTCGGTGATATGTAATTAAAGGTATTTTTCTACTAATAAACAATTTTACTATTAGAATAAAGTATCTTGAGTTATTGTAATTAGTTGTTAAAAACAAAACAAAATTTACCTTATTTGAAAAACGGGGTATCACTTGGAAACTGAGTTGTAAGTTGTTCTTGAGATTAGATTAGGCGGAAACTTTTTTTTTGAGATTATCTTTAAAAAATTTTTTAACAGAGTTTATTAATTGGATTTTATCATATCATATTATAATGCATATATTATTTTTTGTTATTGTTTTTATGTTTTGCATGAAATTATTAACTTCACCATTTAAAAATCACCATTCATCTGTTAGAAATGGAGTCATGGAATACGATGATATGACTAAAATCGAAATCTCCTGCATATTATTATTTTTAATTTGCAGACCACTAAAGAATGCTAATAATGTAACCGAGAAGTCGTCAAACAAAAGTTTCCCATCAAAAACTAATGTGGTAGGATTCGGAAGAACCTTGGTGAAAACCAGCCCTAAACCTTCCCCTAGAAACAATGTTACCGTCAAAGTTCTGTAAGAATAATTTTTATCATTTTTGTTCATTCATTTATTAATATTTTCATTTCATACTTTTGTAATAATGGAGCATTTCTGGTAAAGGGCACAATGACGTTATTATATATAATATATAGAGGTGCTGTAGAAATCTCAAAGTCGTAAGCCTAAAACAAGGCAGTTACATTGTACTCGATTTCGTAGTTTTGCATTAAAAAAGCGCCAAAATACCCTCATGTGTGATGAGAAAATGTTTCCATTACACGGCAAACACTGGTAAAACGCCAAGGAATAACATTTCGTTCGTAAACTATTTATTATTAAAAAAAAAAAAAAAATTTCGATTGTTTCCAGAAGATTTTTAGCGCTATTGGAGAAAGTGAGATAGCAAATGTAGCAACAATTTGGTATAAGTAGAACAACCTTGAGCAGTAGGTCTTTTCTTACAGCATTCCATATTCGTCTTAATGTAAGCGATTAGCATCTCAGTCACAACCGTGATATAGAATGTGGTATTTGCCGGGTCCTATATCTATGTTGTTTTTTGAAAGTTTGTCTTTTTCATACATGAATAAATTTTGAATTAAGAAGCTACTGAAAACATAAAAGTGTTTGTTACTTACCACATTCTATCTCAAGTTTGTAAGACAATGGCGAGTCCATATATTATATACATATAACGTTATTGAAAGGGCATACTTTTAATTATCGTGCACAATTTAAATATTTTAATATAATTTTATTCAATCTCTTTTTATTTGTTTACCTACTACTATATACTACTACACTATCAATCAATTTCTATCTAATCAAATAATATATAAATGACAGAATTCCGATTAATAAAGAATTGAGAAGTAAATAAATATTTTCGAATGGAATTTTGTAATTCACTGCTAAATCAAAGCTAAACACTTCTTGGAAATAAGTCACTTTCTCTGGAAAACGTACAAAATTCATCAGCTGTATACTTAATTGCTGTAACAGTACTTTTCCCAACTTCACAGCACTCTGGGTATGATATTTTTGGAAGGAATTCTTATATTTGACTCGACGTAGCGAAGTCCTGTTTTAGCTTGAACGTTTTTCATTTCATCTGTCTGTAAATTTGTTTGTAGATTCCGTTTCCGGTTCGATGGTGATCGTTTTAATATTTCGGTAAAGATTCTTTTTTCAGATGTCAATAATCGTCGTGATTATTTGGACTTTCTTATTTGCAGTTTTTCAATTTCATGGTTCAATATTACCTGCCTGACGAAACTTTGAAAAAAGAATTATCACTGAGAAATTTCCATTATTTCTTTGGACAGATTTTTATAATTACTTTTTTGAATTAAAAAAAAGAATGTTTCTTATAATGAGTGGTTAGTAAATTAAATATGTAGGAAGGTATTTATGTACCTACTTACAAATCTTATGATTTCAGGGAAATGTTGTCATTGATTTTTAAAACAGAAAATTAGAAACTTACTTTTTTTTTGGATGTGAGGTTTACTATTTACTAAATTTACTTCCTGCCGAGCGATTCTATATCTTTTGTGGGATCGTTATGAGATAATGGACGTGATCTCCTATCAGATTTGTGATTTATTTGCTTTTTATATGTTCAACGTACATTAAATGAATAAATAATCAGAATACTTGCAGGACTTCGTGTTCAAACTGATCTAAACTAAAATATGTGACAGTGAATATGTAAAAAATCACACAAAATTGATATGAGATCACGTCCGTTATCTCACAACGATCCCACAAAAGATATAGAATCACTTTTCTGATTTTGCCTGATTCCTATGATTTAGACATTTTATTATAAAGAAACAAATAAATATATTAAATGGACATCTGACTATCCAAAATATTGAGAAAGTCTATTTACTAAAAATCTGACCTTAAAAATTAAGTACATAAAATAAGTACTCAGCCGATGAGCTACCGTATTTAGTAATTTTCGAGGAATGAATTCATTGAACCCTGTATTATTAGGACTTATGTTATTATATTTTTGTTATTTTATTATTTTTATCCATTGCCCTTCCCCCCTTCTCCTTTCAGGCCCGCCAACAAAGAAATCAAACACAATATAGTTAGCAGTAGCGTATTGCCAAAGCCACAGAACATTTCCACGCAATTACAGAACAAGAAACTGAAACTCTCTTCGCCGAGCGTCCAGACAGTTTCCACGGTGACTAAAATTGATCAACGAAAATGAAATACATTCTAACAAAATTGCGAAGGTGCTATTGATGTCATAATATATATCAACTAATTCTGAATAATTAATAAAATATATATAAACATAGTGAATTATGATGGATAATGGTGTAAAAATATATTATGTAGCCTAAATAAAGTGTTGAATAATTTATGTTTTCTTTATTTATTTTATTTCATAGGAATAATTTTACTGAATTGGGTATGTACTTTTTGTGGGAATTATATACCCTCAGATATTTGGATTGTACTTGGACTGGTCTGGATTGGACTAAGCTCAATTTCCCAATGTCCAGGAAAGCGACCCATATTTGTGTTTTTGAACTACTGCATTGTTTTATTGACAATAGCTTTTTATTGATGCTATGTAAGCATAACCAATGTAATTATACATTTAGGGGCTATTTCACAATCTCTCAGTAAGCTGTTTGATAGCACTAATCTTAGAATAACATATATTTTTAACAATATAATATAATCAATTATACAAATTTTGAAAAAAAAAAGTTTCAGTGCAGTCAATTTCATTACTCGCTTTGTTCTTTTATACTATTGTTATGGTTTATAATAGCCATTTATTTTTACTACACAAATTCCAACATTCTGAATTAATAAAATTATTTTATTGAAAAATACATATTTAATCCATACCACACTAACATGCAAAGGAAACCAAAAAAATGCATACACCGCAGTAAAGAAAAATTCTCTTAAGTCAAAACATAACGACCGTTGTTCCCAACTTTTCGATCGATCAATCTGAGGCTCCGATCAGCTAAGTGATTGTAGAGTAATGCTAATGGGTCAACTGTCACAGAATCAATAATTTCACGGAATCAATAATACACATTACATTATAAGTACGTTAGATCATTAGACCATTTAAAAAAAAAGATTTACCTGCCACAGCTTCACTGTGAGTTGATAGGAAGTAGGATTAGGAACGACGGCAGTAAGCTCTTAAGATTTAAGACTAATAAACTAATGTGGAATGCCCATTACTAATGAACCCAGAATTACGGAGCATGGCGGCAGTTGGACGAGGTCGCACCGTCGCGGTGGGGAAAAGGGGGAACTAAGCAATGGAGCCCCCCCTGCGCTGCCCGACCTTAGGACTTCTAATGCACCTATTTATAATAATGGTAAGGACAAACCTGATTATCTATGAACTCCGAATACTATTTTTTTAAATCTGATGTATTTTGCATTTTGTCTGTTAGTTTGTTTATATGCTCCATTTACATTTCAAGGTGGTGGTTGATTTAATGGTTTGTAAAGATTATTTTTTCAAATGTAAGATGATTCTGTTTATTTGGACTTTAATTGCATTTTAATATTATGGTACCTACTTAACTGAAGACAGTTTGAAAAAAGAATTATTATTATCATAGAACATTTCTTTGGACAAATTATACAATTCCTTATTTGAATTAAAAAATGTAACATAAAATAATATAATAAATATGGTTTTTGAATAAGTGTAGGTAGGTATTTAACCCATTGGCCACAAACCCCGACAGCCTGCCGGGTGTGCAACTCAGGTACTTAACCACAAACCCCGGCGCGCTGACGGGCTAGAGTAGGTACGCCAAAAAACGGACAACGAGCACGACAGTAACATTTTTTAATTAAATTTTGAATGCCGAACGCTCTGTAGGTAATTAATAATTTATTTTATTGAATTGGCAATAATATGTTTCTTATGTTTTTCCCTGATATTTGTGTTGCAAGTTTTATATGCAGCCAGCCGCCATTTATTTTCTTCAAAATTGCGAGCGGTTCTAGGCTTTTGGTAGTGACCCTGAACATCCCTGATTGCTTTGAGGACAATCCTACCAAATTATTTTATTAGGTATTAGTATACAAGTACATAAAAAATAGAAATTATTAACGTTCGATTTATGAATATTATGCTTTTTTGTAACTTTTTGAATAAAAATGTGGAAAAAAACTTACGAAAAAAAAGAAGGTTATATTTGTATCCTTATTTACACATATTTTAATTTTTTTTAATTTTAATTTTTATGTCTTTCTTCATCTTAATCCAATACATAAACAAATTTAAAAAAATTAATTCATTTGAACGTACGGTTCAAAAGTTACGATAGATTTAGTACACCAATGCAGATTTCAATTTTTGGTACAAAATTAATTCAGTGGTGAAGGCCAATTTTTAAGCTCATTAATTCTATGGCCAATGGGTTAAGTAAGAACCTAATTACAAAAGATATGATTTCAGAGGAAATTTTAGTTTTGTTTTATATGAGAGAAAATTATATACTTTTTTGGATGCGAATTCTATTGTTCACAGAACTACTAGTTTTACTACCCAACTTAGCTCACGATTCTAATGCCTTTTATTTTATATAGAAAGAAATATATTTAGCATCTTCTAACAGTTAAATGGATATTTCACAGCTCCAGTACAGCATTATAAATGATGTGAGCTGAACATAGTTGACCTAAAAATCCAGACAGAAAAGCTGCGCAAAACTCATTGCACTCGAGCATGTTGTTCGAAAGCATTAGCTTCATTTGCTTTATAGTTAAAACTGAGAAAGCATTCATCAGTTTTGATGATCACATATTATTGGCTGAGCATAGTGAAATCCTGTTTTGACTCAAACACTTTGCATTTCATCTATCTGAACATTTGTTTGTGTTCCACGTCCGGTCAATCCTGTCAAGATGGTAGCTGTGTTTGATAGTACCATTTTTTTCTGCCGGGGTGCATGAGCGTCTCGTAGTTTTCTTTTCCTCCAGCATTTTGCAATATGAACAAAATGTGAACCCAGCTTTAATTAGGTTCATAAATGATACAGCAAACTTATCTTGGACATGATGTGTAAATACTTGCCCTTAAATGGAAACTAACACCTGTCATAAATAGTCATTCAGTAGGCAGTACTGAAAATGTGAGTTTGTGTGATTGACAAATAAGTATTGTTTTTGTTTTCTTATTCCCAGCATAAATACCATTTTGTTTTATTTCTTGTGATTCCAGGAAATAGTAATAATAGTAATCAAGGCCAATCTCGGAGAGGGGGTGGCAGCCATGGCTACTCCAACCATTACTTTAGAAATAGTGATCGCTCTCATAGAAATGGAGAGTCGAGAAGCACTGACGGTGAGCGCATCTTCTAAATTAATTCATTAATTTTCCCTACAGAACTTAAAAGAAAAATCTCATTGAGGATTTCTCAAAAACATATGTAAGGCATAGGCTAAACATAGGCAGAATCCATCAACATGGATTAGAGTGCTACCCCAGATTCCCAATATTTATTGTGATCCGTTAATATTTATCAAATATCGTGATATTTATTTAGCGTGTAGGCTAGCGTATTGACGGATAACAAAATGGATCACAGATGACATCTGTGATCCATGTTGTGAACCGTCAATACGCCAGATATCACAATATTTGCTAAATATTGACGGATCACAATAAATATTGAACGAGTAGGGTTCACCTAAAGATGTAAAAATCACCTTAATCTTTACAATATTAACCGTTGCACATTGTAACACAATATGAGTGTTAGTGAATCTTCATGGAATCACATAATTTGCAAAATCCACTCACGGAGATATCCGCTCATGGATCACACATGCGACAGCTGCATAGATCAGGCTAAAGACCCTCGGTAATGTTGAATATCATTAAGCTGTTGTAATTCTTGAAGTCCATATTATGTTGTAATAAGTATTTTATTTTGTATACAGATGAACAACAGCAACAAAAGACTTTCAACACCCCAGTGGACCTATCGGATGGGGAAGTAGAGCCACCAGCGGAGGGAAATTCCAGGGGACACCATCGAAACAAACGGGGGCACCACAGACAGCAACAAGATAAATAATAAATCCGAAATCACTTTACATTATCCACGATTCATGTTTTAACAATTTCCCAACACACTGCTAAGTCAATATAATATTGTTTTATCAATTCAAATTGAAGTAGAAATATGCAGGCTTTGGGTTGTTCCTTAAATCTTATCAGCCTTCTGATGTTCAGCTGTA
The DNA here is from genome assembly GCA_917563855.2 of Limnephilus lunatus. Taxonomy (NCBI): domain Eukaryota; kingdom Metazoa; phylum Arthropoda; class Insecta; order Trichoptera; family Limnephilidae; genus Limnephilus; species Limnephilus lunatus. Next base: position 8,272,851 of record OU830599.1, read on the forward strand.
GACGTGTGCCTTCCACAGTTGTCTTCGATTATGCTGAAATTTTGCGGTTCTCACTCGCACAAAGTTGGCAGTAGTTTGCTATGTCATCGGTGTGCCATCTTTTTTGCTATTCCTCAATCAAGGACCCAATAATCTGATGATGTTTGAATCAAAGCTAATTTGTTAACGCAGCATCCCATTGGGTGCAGAGATTATGGCAGTATTATCGACTACCTTTGACTTGCTTCTAATCTACTAATAAGTCTTTTTATCCCGCAAAGAGATAACCTAGCATGGATTTGTGTGATTTTGTCTTAACATTCTTAGTGAGAGTCCATTTTTGCGTTTCAAACATCTGTACTGGCTGTACACATTTGACTAATCTTAAAATATGACTTTCAAGCACCCTAGAGGGGACTTCCCACAAAAACAGCTCTATAGAAATACAAATAATTTCACCAGAAAAACTAAACATTAGCTAGGTGATGTTTGGTTACTTTATAGAAGCAACTGTTTTTGAACGACGAAAGGATTTCCAAATCTTTCTCGGTTTTCCAATACACAAGTAAAATCTGCGACACAACATCTGAGAACTTGTGCCATGTTCCCAGGATGATTTTAAGGATCAAATGGTTTCCTCTATATCTGTTCATAATAAGCATAGAGCAATGATAAATCTGTGCCATAAACAATAATATAATTGCCTATACATAACGTAATAGTTTTCAAGTAGTAACCAGAATTCCGATCTAACCAAGTAAAAATGTCAATTTTTTATCCACAATAAGTTTGGGTTTCTTCATTCAACAAAGCATTGACAGTGCTTAATTTGAAATAATTACCAAAGAAAAATATTATAGTACCTATGTCCAGGTTTGTCAAAACAATTTGTTTTGCAGTAAAATATTTTTTACGAGTTACATATATTGACTTGGCTTTTGTATTCACAAGCACAGTACTTATTGTATTCACCGTGATTTTGTTGCATAAGTGCTAATTAACTGGGATTGAATTAAATGAAATAATGTTTCATTTACTCGTAGTGTTATTAGAATGTGTAATGTGATTACTTGCCTTTTTGCCTTTTCCAATATTATTATTATTGAAATATTTAAAAATAATTATTAGCAATTGTTTAGTTATATGTACCGAAAATACAAAAAAATTTATTAAGTTAATATTTAATTTTTAAGCATTTATAAAAAATTGTGTGCTTTTTGTCAACAATGACACATTAAATTTTAAACACATTCAAATAAAACCTGTAATTATTTGTAATTAATTCTTGCTATTGGGTTAAGAAAGATGTATTGTACAAATACTTTAAATTGTTATTGTTAACTTATTTAGCATTATAAATCGCAATTTGCTCTGGAACATTTTGGTTTTGGCGACACAAATATAAATAATAAAGCATTTTCTAGAAGAAAAAATGACTGATATTAATGTATAGATTGGAAAAATTTAAGAATTTAAGGACTATGTATTTATTATTAGCATTTCAAATAAATCATTGTGATAGCGTAATTTTATATGTAAAAAGTTTGAAGTTGGAAAAATGTATATTGTAAGGACTATCTTATACATTTTTTTTCATCAGTGGATTTGTTGAATTATTATGTCATCTCATTTTTATTTCTCCTTGTCCTATTTGAGTCGGGAACCCATGGCTTCAACAAGACGCCTCCAGGTGTCCCTGTTCTGCGCTACTTCAACAACCTCCGTCCATTTCAGGCCCAGCCTCCGGAGCTACTTTCCCCAGCTTTGTCTAGGGCGGCCAATTGGACGTCTTACCAGTATTTTATGCAGATGACACACTCTGGCATTCGAGTATAATATATGTATTTCCAAGCCGCCTCATCTATAACTTTCCTGTAAGGAGTAACAGGGGTCCAATGCCAAGCGCATTTTGAGAAGTCTTGTTGAATTTACATCATTTTATATTCCATCTAAAATGCTAAGACCCGATAGGCAGATTTTAAAATGTTGGAATGTTGTGTAGGTTAGTCCTTACATTAAAACAATATGGCCAGTTTACATATTAATCAATTTTAATCGCATTTTACGAATCGGCTCATTCCAAACTATATCTTTTTACAAATCATATTTAATGCTAACTTTATTAGAATACACATTTTAAAAATGTTATATATTTTGTCTAAATTTAATATGTATGCCTTGCAATTTGATTAATGCAAGAGTAAAGCAATTTCACTGGTAAAGTTTGCATTTATTTATTTAATGAAATAATTGTTTTTAAACTTTAAAAATTCTTTATTCACACGATAAAAAATGTATTCATTCACAAGCATTTGATATAACTATTAAAATAAAAGTGTTGCAACAAAAATAAGCAGTAAAAACATATGTAACAATAAATTTAAAAAATGGATACACTAGTTTGGCAGCAATGATGCAAACTGGCAATTTGAGCAATAACTCATTCAAATTAAAGTTTGTGCATATAAACATGTGTATTAACTAGAATAAATTGCTAAAAAAGCAGTAAGTTGACTTAGAATACCAAGTTAGTAAGTAGATTCTTGTAAAGTTTTTCCTAGAGAGTACACTCGAATGTATTCTAGCGTATCCACAGCTTAAAACAGCTAACTCCATTTGCATGCAGTAGATGGAGTTAGCACCATCACACTTTTAACCCTTGATATTAAAAGTTTGTCTTTTGAATATTCTGTCAATCAACTAGTTATCTTAAACATTTACTAAACAATTATTCGGATTGAAAAGGTAACAAGTATGAAAATTGATTCAAACGAGATTGGGCATGTAACGCCCAGTTTGTCAAATAAACTGCAATCACAAGTATATAAATCATAATTATTAAAATATGACTACTCCCTTGTAACCATTATGTATTATGTACATTTTAAAATGCAAACATGCGATTTTTTCAAATTACGAAGTAGAAAGGACTTTCCATTATTCTAACTAGCTATTATTTTTGGTATAGAGACTTTAACCCTTCCTTTAAAATAAAATAATATTCATGACAATAGCCTTCTAACAATTTAATCAATAGTTTTTGAGCCATTTGACATTATATATCTGTGACTCCATATACTTATATAAAATATTATGCATGTGAGTCATAATATATTATGTTTGTGGATAACTATGTATGCGAGTCACAAATTCACAAAGGGTTAAAGGAAAGTAGCTTCATATTTAATGGGAAATATTTTGCCATTGCTTAAGTCGTATTCAAAGTGTGGATAGGAACCCAAATAATGTGATCAAGCCGTAAGGAATAACAAACAACATTTATATTATACAAATAAAAATACAGTCTTGTTTTATTTCTGAATCCTAGCTGTTTTTAACAGGCATCCCTTAAGACTTACATATAAAATAAATAAGTAGTAAATTTACATTTAAAAAAACTTGTGTTGAACTCAGAAATTTAAACAAATCACAAGCAACTTCAGAAAACTACTGAGAAAATTAAAAAATATGTACATACACTAATAAAATGCTATACAAATGTTAAAAAAAAAGTGCGTAAATGTCTAACTAATGGGTTGCAACTCCAAATGAGGTCACAACTTCTGTGGGATTACCATCAGAAACAGTAAAACACAAATTTTATAGTATGTAATAATATTGATTTTTAATCAGTGTGAATCTTGAGGTTATGATAAATTTAATTACAGAAGTTATGTCGGTGCAAATATTCATCTGTGAGTCTCTGATCACATACGGCATACGATTTGCGTTAGCTTAGGACAAGCGTATACCTGTGGATGGGAGTGCGTGCCACAGTCAAGTGTTGCCCCAGCCGTGGAATGGAATTCTCCAGAAGTCGCAGTCGCGCCCTTGGAACAACATGGTCCATTTGCCAATTGCATGAAACTGAGGTTCAAAGTTTTAATCCCTGATAAAATAATAAAAATTGACATTTAAGAAAAAGTGAATCTGAAGAACGTATTGTAACTTGTAATTAAATCTTTGTTTTAGAAATATGGCAGATGAAACATTCTTGTCCTAAGGGCTTGAGCACACCCTTCCCCCCCTCTATCCCATCAGGGTCACTTGGATTTTGTAAAAAGGGGTCGCGACACAAAATAAGTTGGAAACCCCTGCTCTAGTGCCATCTAAAGGATTTTTTTTTTTTTAATATTTAACAATACGCTGAAAGAATGATATATGTATTAACAAATAAATCATCTTTTAGAGCAGTACACATACTTAAAGAAAACAAATACATTGCTTTTTCGTTATTAAATGCCGGTCCTATAAATTTAATCTATGATCTTTTTTAGCATATCAAAGAAGAGATTACGGGCGATTAATGACAATTCTTGAAGACAATATACCGTAGGTATCAATATGTATCTATGCATTACCAAATCAAAGACTGACGGTCTATATTTATAATGCTTTACATATATCTTAGTTTGCATACAAAAATTGCAACACGGAAAGATGAACCAATTAAAAAAGAGCAATAACAATGGGTCTGAAGAATTTATTGTTACATTAATAACATAAGGCACATTATGAGATTTATAAACACTTAAAATCAAATAATACAGTTAAAGAAAATTAATTGTAAGTGGTTCTTGACCAATGACCATTTATTAGTCCTCGTAGGACCCCAATTCATTTAATTCCTAACATTATTAATAAATTAAATACATACTGGTTTATATAAAGGCTCATCAAAACGACTATATTTAATAAAGCTATGTCTGACAACAATTTAGTTCTTCTTTAAACTGGATATGATTTAAGATTCTCATGGCCAATAGAATAAAAAATGTTGGTTGATTTTTGGGGGTTTTAATCCCGTGACAAAGCATAGGACTGATACAAAAATAAACACAGCTCTATAACTCCATAATACTCCATACACTGATGACGGATACTAAGGCGAACCCTACAAATTCAATATTCATTGTGAGCAGTCAATATTTATCAAATATCGTGATATTTATTTAACATGTAGACTAACATATTGACTGATCACAATATGGATCACAGATGTCTAGATTATGTATCATTAGATGTCTAGATCGTGATAAATATTGAGGCATAGGCTACACATTCAATATTTATCACAATCTGGAATTCAGAAATCCTGTAATTCGTCCATACGCTAGCATAAACATTCAATTAATATCACGATTTTAATAAATATTGAAGGATTACAATAAACATTTAACATATAGGGTAATTACGCACTGATAAACATTGAATGTGTAGCCTAAGCTCAAGGGACAGTTGTTTCAAAGAATTCAAACAGTTTGTCAAATTTCAAAGTTAATTTTTTAAATTCTTTGAAAATTCTATTCAAGGTCATTATGGGTTGTTGCCAGTTGTTGTAGGTCAGTTGCTTCACATAACTGAAATAATAAAAGAAATGGAATAGAACTTGAAAATTAACTCTGAAATTTGATAAATTGTTCAAATATTATGGTCAAGGTCATTATGGGTTGTTGCCAGTTGTTGTAGGTCAGTTGCTTCACATAACTGAAATAATAAAAGAAATGGAATAGAACTTGAAAATTAACTCTGAAATTTGATAAATTGTTCAAATTCTGTGCCTAATTCTGGCCCTAAAAGTTTGCACAAAACGTGCAGCACGGCTCACCACACCAAAAATAAATCAACATAAATAATTCTCTTACATTGTGGCGTTAATAGTAAAAGCGATCAAGCAACGCAACCATTTTCTAATGACATGTTCTTGATCACTGATATTACACCACTTTTTAACATTAATTCACTATAAAATATATATGTACATTGATGTGAATCTTTTGGTTGCAATATAGGTGTGGTTACAATTCAATTGATCTTTGGGCGTGTTCTAGAAACGATAGATATGTTGCTTTCCACGGCGATGATTCCCCGGCAGCGTTCAGTATATTTCCAAAAAGCCAGCAGGCTTCTAGCTTTAAATCTGTACACCTACAAGTCAACAACTTGACAATTATAAACTTATAATCTTCATTAAGTAGTGGTGAAATTTCTGGTTCTAGAATCTTCGATTGAAAAGAAAGATTGGCTAAGATTTTTATAACACCGTCCAAGTTAACACTATGCATATACCAATTATTCCTTTTAACAATGTCAACCAACTGTCCCGTTAATTTGGTATAAAGGCGCAGTTCCATGAAGTTTTCTTCGAGTTCTGTGTCGACGGAAAAAATGAAGAGAACCTTCAAGGCGTAATCTGGTAAATCTTCTGGGTGTTTACCCAGCCAGGTAATCAAACGTACTTTTTCATCTTTGCTGTAAAGACAGAAAAAATACATATATTAATATAAACAAAAACACGCAACAAACTGGCGGCGAATTAACTTTTAGACCTTAGACAAGAATCACAGACAAATGGATTTTTGACCACTCGAGCGATATGTGGAGATATCCGGGTATTCAATTTATTTACATAATATCATACCTCTAAATATTAATATGGAAACATAATATAAACTGTCTACTGCTGTTTAAAGCCAAAGAATCCACCTTATGTCAAATTTCACCATTTATACCATATAAAATTTAAATAATTATTATAATTTTTTTTTTTTTTTTAAATCACTTACCCAAAATTGGCTAGCTATAGCTCGAGTGGATAAGAATGAAAAAAGGTTAGGTACAGTGCAGAAAAATATTCTAGAAATTTGATTGCTATCTTGTCCCGTTGAACGATGGCTACCCTTATTCAGGTCTCATGGCTTTAGCCCTTGAGCGATTTCTGCCTAAATTTAAATCGAACGTGAGAACGGGTCGTTTTTACGACTCGTTCTTGAGTTCAACAGCTCGGATGTGGAACGATTTACCGGCCTCTGTGTTTCCTCCCTCCTACAACATGGGTCTCTTCAAGACCCATGATCACTCCTTCCTTTTCTCAAAAAGACCCTCCACACAGCATCCTCAAAGATGACATAGGCCCTGAGGGAAATTATTTTCCTCAGGGCCTCCTGTGTGGAGTTAATGTAAAAAAAAAAAATCTCTCAAGCTATAGCCGTTGAACAATGGCTACCTATACCTCACGGCTCTAGCACTTGAGCGATGGCTGCCTAAATTTAGGTAGACGATTTTTTCAAAATTATTTCAATTAATTTAGAAATTTCCATAAACAGCTCAATTATAAAAACTACAAATATGGGATAAATGATGAAATATATGTTGATTAAATTGGCTTTAAACCAAAATAAGCAGTTAATGTCTCCATATATTAATATTCATAGATATTTTTTGAATGAGCGTGGCCAAATCCAAAACCAAATAAAATTATTGACTGGTCAGTGGCTGAGTGGGCATCATGTTTGGGTCCCACCTGGGCGTCGCATGTTCGATTCCTCGGCTGGCTAAGTCCTCCACCACGAAACAAGCAACATTTTACACTTACTTTGGTGGTAGGAGATTTTCAAACATTGTTGGGTTATTCGTAACCCGGGAATGTTTGACTTTCTTTTATGAAAAAAAAGGGGATCAGCTTGACCAAAAAACCTTGAGTTTTGAGAAGGGTGGCTATCTTCAAGTTACACGCCGAGAGATGCCGATCGTCCATATGCAAATTGATACTAACCTAAGCAGTTTAGGGAATGAAGATACGAAGTGACCCAGGGCGTAGAATGCAGCGTGCTGATGGTCCATAGGTTTGTCCGGGTGTGTCATGGGGATCATCTTGTCCAGGAACCCTTGAGTTTTGAGAAGGGTGGCTGTCTTCAAGTTACTCGATGACAGGTTGCCCAGAGTCCAGGCACAAACTTCCTAAAAGTAATATGAATTTTTACACTGACGGACGTTTATAAGGAACTCCAGTGAAAAATATTATGGCTTTAAAAAAATATGTTCATATAGACCAATAAAGGCTGATTCTGAATATATTTATTTAATAATATTAAATGTAGAGTTTTAAAAAAATATTAAAAAGTGCATTTATAAATGTGTCGTTAAAACACACTGTAAAGTTGGTATTATAGAATGTTTACTGCTGACGTCACTCCTCACCAGGGGTGTGCACTCCATATAGGCACATAAGCACTGCCTACCCTGCCGTTTTTGTAAAACATAAGCATGTAAATAATATTATAATTTATTAAATTATTGCTAAAAATAAATACACACTTTCAAAAATAAGCGCGAAAAAGCTGAGCAACCGAAACTACGCGAGCGCCACATCAAACGGCATACTACAAACTCAGCATAAACTGTAACACGAAACTACACATGCGCCCTCCGACTGCCTCACTAAAATGCGGTCCAAGCAGGAATTATTTCTGACTAGAGCTAACGTCATACAAGACATAATTCAATGTTTACAAAATGCATAAAGCATAGAGTAGAAATGTCGTTTTGAATTTGCTTATATGAGGTTTTTTTGTTAGTATAAGCAGTGCTTTCTAGAACAAAATTAGCAAATGGTAATCAGTGACGACAAAAACATCTGTTGTTGTATACTTCTATCAATTAGTTGTCTTTCATAAATGCTAATTGTCGGTTCAAAAACGATTGTCTTCTTTAATTCTGAAATTATTTGATAGAATATGGAAATTTTAACCTGTGAAACTTATTGTATTTTCCTACTGCCTACTCTGATCAAAAACTCTGTGCATGCCCCTGCTCCTCACCAGTCATTGTATTGAAATGTAGGTATGACACTAGCCATCAGTATTAACAACATTTCATGTTATTCATTATTTCATACGGTTTACAGAGATTTAGTTGTTGTGTTTATTGAAACATTATTTAGGCCTAAATAATTCAGTATCAAAAATAGAGGTACCTCTATTATTTTAAAAATGTTGAAAAACTTTAAACCGTACGAAAAAATCGTATAATATGCTATGTATATCATAATGCTACCTACTCCACGGCCAACTGTGCGAACTTCAAAATCCAAAATGGCCGTCATTGAACAGCTGATCGGCGCCGTATCTTATTTGCCTACAATTGTGCAGGTGATGCTTCGTTGTCGATAATATTGATTTTAAAAGCTAAAAAAAAAATAATTTCAAACAATTTTTATATCACTCTCCCGTAATAATATTGAAAAATATAATAATATAATAAATAAATAATTCCACCTAAATAATGTTTGAACTTATCGAATAGTATCATACTTTCTTCCAAATAAATGTCATATAAAATGAACACCTGTTGAAAATAAAAATAACTTACACATAGTGAGTGATGACGTTACATGATTCACTTCACATACGGTGGTTTTCGGGGGATCTTGAAAAATTAAAACTTTGACAATTATTTTAACTATTAAAACTAACCATAAAAATAATAATAAATATGCAGTTATTTAAGTTAGAAAGTCATTAGAAAAAATAGAAAAAATTGGACTGGAGTTTTCTATTATTTTTGTATTTTGGTTATCAGTCTCCTTAGATAAGTTTTGTTATAAAAGGTATCCGAGAACAGCAATAGTAATATGCACTACACAAATGTATGAGAGCGAATTCGAAGACAGCTTTATTGGCGCAGCATTAGTAATGCAGTGTCACTGACGCGCAGCGTTAGCAACAGAGGTGCATTTCACAAGCCGCAGTGGTTGATTTAAGGTTTTAATTGTAATTATTTTTATTAAGTGGAGGGTTTTGAAGTTTTTCATCGAGGAAGATCGGTTTCTTATAATTTTGGTTTCACAACATCCATTATTGTTTGATTTAAGTGGAAATAATCCAAAAACATAACAACAAAAAGAGCTTAGAGTGAAACTACAAACTTTCATAAGAGAATTGATTCAACAAGTTAGTTTAACCACTGGAGCGCTTTTTGCTGAATTTCAGCTCCAGCTACAAAACTTGGGTTTGCTTAGCTGCTGAATTTCAGCAAATTTTCCCTAGATGCATAAAAAAATTTTTTGTAACATTTTCAAATACGCCTGCGGTTTTATTTTGACCTTTTTCAGTAGGTGGAAAGGTACTACTTATATTCGTAACAACAGATGGTAGTGTACTCTAGTTATGTACAAAATATTTGGAAAGGAAGATTCGTGTTTGGTAGATTTCTGTAAAATATTAAACTGTCAAAATGTGTCAGTGTAAAATGCGGTATTTTATTGTGTTTTAGTGAATTTTTCTAACATTTTTGTATGCCAGTGTTATAATGTAAGCAAAAATAAATAAAATAGCTAACATCCATACTAGATATTTGATATACCTTTTGATTACAAAAATAATTTTTCAGTTTGGTTGGGTATTTTGATCTCAAAGCCAAATCTAAGATTTGTATGAAACGCGCTGAAATAGGCCGCGCATAAGTTCCCCTTAAATGTTTACGATTTTATAATTTTTTTTTTATAAATTCTAGGAATATGTGATAAGATAGGTGAATTCATTGACTATATAGAACTATGATCAGTTTGTGTGTCTCCATATTAAAATTCGGAGGTATGATTTTTTTTAAGGTGGGCAGAAAATATTCAAAACGGTCACCAAAATATCACGAGCAATCCGAGGAAAAAAAATAAAAATCGCGCCATCGCTCCAGTGGATATCTAAATAAAATTTATAGGAGCTATACAAGAAAATTAGGTCGGCGATCACATAATGACTGGAGTCTGCCGGCGATAGTGTTGCGGTCTTTGGAAATGACTAGTGCATCAGTGGTATGCTCAGAACTCTACCTTAGAACAAGTAATGATAATGATAATACAATAAAAACGGTGTCTCGGAATCTGTTAGAAGAACACACCTTCGCACAAGTTTTGAGATATCTAAATTAAAATTTTATAGAAATAATCTTATTTTAATGGTTTTAATTTTTTTCTTTTATTTGAAGGGAGATAAAACTTTGAAACTCCCATAAAATAAACTTTAAAATGATAATTTAAAGTTTATGCAACACATTTTAGCTTTCAAATTTGCAGTATCTCAAAGGTTCCACGACAACTCAGAATCATGCAATGCATGTCGATATGATTTGAGATTTTCTTGGCAAAAAGTATTATAGTGATTTACACATGCCGTGTTGCGCTACCTCCTTTCTCATTCATTAGTAATGTATGCGAAATAACAAAAAGACTCATATTATTAAATGGTCTCCTGTATCCAGAGGGTCATCAAGAGTGAAAGGTACTCCCAATATCACCTTGGTGTAAGACCACCATTCAGAATCGAAACTTTGCTCGAAATGGCTTTAGCCATGTTTGGTGACCAACTCTGAATAGTCAGGTACTTTCCCATCTCCTTTCCCTCCCCTCTGCCTTCAGCTTCACAATATACCTCAATTGGGGATGCCATAGTCTCACTGGCTCTAGATGGTTGAAAGCACTTGGTACTCTTGTGGAGGCAGTGATGATGAAACAGATTTCGTATTTCTGTGGAGCTGCAGTGTAACTTACCACAATCTTGATGTTGGCACTGTCCAGGAAGGTAAGCAAGTAAGTGCCAGCGGCGCGGGTGATGACGTAGCAGGTCTTGGGGGGGCCAAGCGACAGGTTGCAAAGGCACTCCACGGCCAGGAGGTGCCGAGCCGGATCATTTCCTACAACAGTTTAAACATAACTTACTAAATAGGGGCTCACACATAATGACAGGTGTCGAGCTGGGTTATTACCTACAATAGTTTAAACATGACATACTAAATAGGGGTTCACATGTAATGACAGGTGTCGAGCTGGGTCATTCCCTACAATGTTTAAACATGACTTACTAAATAGGGGTTCACACGTAATGACAGGTGTCGGGCTGGGTCATTCCCTACAACAGTTTAAACATGACTTACTAAATAGGGGTTCACACGTAATGACAGGTGTCGGGCCGGGTTATTCCCTACAACAGTTTAAACATGACTTACTATATAGGGGTTCATACGTAATGACAGGAGTAGAGCTGGGTTATTCCCTACAACAGTTTCAACATGACTTACTAAATAGGGGTTCACACGTAATGACAGGTGTCAGGCTGGGTCATTCCCTACGACAGTTTCAACATGACTTACTAAATAGGGGTTCATACGTAATGACAGGAGTAGAGCTGGGTTATTCCCTACAACAGTTTAAACATGACTCACTAAATCGGGGTTCACATTTAATTACAGTTATAACCTCTCTATTAATAAACAATCTTTTCTTTAGGGGTAGACACTCTCAGTATCATTCTGGTGAAAGTCTTCCAATCAGAATCAAAACGTTGCTTGAAATGCTTTTGGTGACCAGAACCAATAGCCGGGTACTTTCCAACCTTCCTCTTTCCCATCCCATCCCGTTTATACAATGATTAAATAAAATACCTACCCAAAGAGAGGACTTGGCATACCAATAAAACATTCTATCCAAACGGTTGAACAAAAATGGTTGTCAAGGTGGAACCAATATTTATTACTTATCATATACACTGAATAATAACCATGGAAACCATTTGAAAATAGTGCCATTTTTGTGTAACCGTTTGGACAGAATTTTCGGTATGTAATTTATTGGATCGATTTGCCAAGTCCGTCTCTTAGGTATTTTGTTTAGTTATTGTCATATAGACACAAAACAAGGCTAAAGCCATTCCAATGCTTAATATTATCTTCCACACTAGAACTTGCCACAAATATACATACTATATATTTATTAATTTAATTAACCCCACAGGCTAATTTGTTCGCTTTTCAGAACAAAACATATATTCTCATAGAAATCGTTGTGTCTCCCTTACTATCGTAGTGAGAAATATGATATAAATAGTGTTAGAAAGAAAAAAAAAACCACGATTAATATTCAAATCTAAAAGTTAATAACAAATAAAGTAAAATGCACACCTTAAGAAATCAAAGTTTCGGATCGCAATTTGAAAAATTATGAAATTTCGGGAATTTATCATTAATTATTTTTACATGGAATGACAAAAAAGAGAGGTGACAATAACATTTATAATAAATTTGTCTAAAAAAATATATAAGTATGTGTTTTTAATTTTTTTCGTTATCAGTAATTTTATTTAGAAAAAAGTAAGGTGAGCCATTTTTAAAACTTTTTTTATGTTTGAAAGCAAAATTTTTATACTTTTCTAATTATATGTTTTATAATTTATATTATATGTTTTCAGATATGTTCAGAAATATTCTGTTTATTTGGATTTTACTGCAAAGCCGAAATATTTTGACCCTATGGTCATACCCAAAGATATCGAAATATAAGAGATGTGCTATCCGTAGTTTTTACTAGGTGGGACTGCGCGCGCTTTCGGGTGTCGCCGTTATTGTTTACCAATTAACGAATGAACTAAACGAACGCTAAACTAAATGAACGAATTCTTTTCCTATTCAAACTATATTGCTAACCAATACTAATGCACACCTTAAAAAAATCAACGAAATGAACAAAATCTTTTTGTATGCGAATTACTCCGATTAGGTAGTAGTCCGCCGACAGTCGCGCGGACATCATAGCATATTATCTCTTTTGTGTTTCAATATCTTTATCTTTGGTCATACCCTATATGATATGGCCGAGGGCCGAGGCATGATGTGTTAATTAAGTGCGTAATATAAACGTTGATTTCTAGGATTTATATATACCTACACATGCATAAGACATTTACATATTTAAATATCACATTCATGAAATTCTTATTAAATTCACGCGGTAACAGTTCATTAAAAATAATATGTCCGAAATAACCACACTTTTTCAAGATGAGAAATTCAGGTATCAGTCCATTGAAATGAAACATTGCCAGCTCTTTCGGAACACATAAAGACATTTTGTTATTAGTAATAAATCAATCTGAGATTGTAGTCTTTATTCAAAGTGTAACTAAAATACCGTTTAACGGTTAGGAAATGTTTTTTTTATTAGTAAGGCCGAGTGTTAAAATAATGATTGTTACAATTTATCGACCTCTTGAATTTGCGCAAATTTAAAATAATTAGGTAATTCCATCCTAAGTTATTGTTATAGCAACGTTACGATTGATCTGGATTACCTGTGAATTGTCCGATTAATGCATGTAGTGCACCGGGAATTTTGAAAAACGCATCAATGTTATCTTCGTCCTTTATAAGGTAGTTTTTGATATAGGACAAAATCGAAGAATTTCCAAACTCATCTGCTCTAATTCCTTCAAATGGCGATATATAGTTTCTATTGTTTGCTCGAGAATTCCTGGAATCATGATTGAAAAAAAGCATTTTGTAAAAACAAAATAGGTAGCACATTGTGTAGTTTATTCAATAAGCATTTACAAAAAATCACCTATTAGCCGATGCTAGTTCCCGCCTTCTGCTATTTACGTTGTCTTCCCTCACGTTCCGCCTTTCTCTTTCAACATTTTCACGATTTGTAGATCTAATTCGTTCAATGTCATCATTATCTTCACCATTATCACCCATGATGGAATATTTAAAAACAACCTGATTGTAATATTCGACAAAACTGCGTCGTGTTTTGAAACTTTTGACGTTAGCAAAAATTAAAAGCGTTATGAATTTTGCCTATGGTAATATTTGACAGTTTTGAATATTGCCAGTTATTTCTGCTCTAAAAATACAAATTCTAAAGCAGCCGTCACACCATGTCACACGAGCACGGAATAAGAAGAACGTCAATGTAAATGTATTGCTCCGTATCAAAAAAGTTACATTTCTTCAGATTGAATTGGATAGTACGACGGGCGGATAAAGATTTTAGGAGGTTGTATAAATATTTCGCGGGGTTGCAGCTAAAATAGGAATAACACTAATTTATAGTATTTTAACATCTAATTTATAGTATTTTACTCAAATTGAAGGAATTCAACAGACCAAACTTCTTAAGGCCGGTACCTATATCAGTTGATTTTTATGCTTGCTACGAGAGAGATTTACGTCCGTCAAATTGCTCTCTGGTAGAAACCCTGGCATGATAAGCCAAGTGATACCACTACACAGACATCTTATTTACAAAAATAATTCTTAAGGTTGATTTTTGATATTATTATAAAAAAAATATATTTTTTCAACCCTCCCGAACCCGGGGGGGGAGGGGGGGGAGTAATACCCCAGTTGGGAGTATTCCCAAAACTAGAGTTTTGTGTGATATCCAACTTGTTTTTTTTAACACTACATACCTATTAGTGCACCCCACACGCACACTTCGGAGCGACCGAGTTTGCGCCACTTCAGGCTGCCGCGCAGAAAAGTCTCACAGTGAACTGCGCTGTAAACCTGTCGGTCTTTACTTTTCTGCGCAGCAGCCTGAAGTGGCGCAGGACTCAGTCGCGCCGAAGTGTGTGTGTGGGAGAGCATATTCCATAATTTAGGTAATCCTAGAAAACTATTTTATAATCGCCTTATGAAAATTATCCTGTTATCTTTTTTTAAAGCATGTTTATTAAGTTTTTAATTTTACAATATTTTATCTTAAAAAACTGATCAATCAGTTTGATTGTTTTTTTCTTATTTAATTAATACTATATACTTTTAAGTAATACATACATGGTAATTACTTAAAAGTATAATAAATAAATAAAATACATTATTATAATGTAACATTGTTGGTGGTATCCTCTACAGTTCAGTGGTCATTTTTGGAAATTTCGCTTGAAATCTAAAAATTCCGCTTGGCCTCTGAGCTCGTTAGTACTGTACCACCAGCGATCTATTTTCGTTGAAAATAATTTATGTTTGTTTTTCCAATAAGAATCTTAATTTATTCCAAATGTAATATTATGATAATAAAATACTTTCCTTTTATTATGTACAATGCCCCCGGTGCAACAAATAAACGCTACCATGCTCAGGTTGCCACCAGGGACATTTTTCAACTTATGATTTAACACATATTTTTTATGTTTGTTATTTTTTTACTTTTTGTTAATTATTTTTACTTACGAGTCTTGTAGGATAATGAAACTCACAAATTTCATTCTGGAGTCCTACAAGGCATCGAGGGAAAGAGAGCCTGAGTCTCTAGCCCGTAAATTATACAAATTAGGGCAAAAATAGCCCTCAAAAAAGACTTTAAAAAATTTCGGTAAAAAAATGTTTTTTCCGATTTTAAAAATCCAGGTGCCCTGTAAGATAATGAAACAAACAGGTTTCATTAACCCATCTTACGGGGGACTTGGAATAAATAACACTGTATCTCCAAATTATCAAATATCCAGCCAAACGGCAAATCACACTAAATTTTATACGATTTAGCTTAAAAATGAGCTAAATCACCCAAACTAAAAATCTAGTAATAAACAATAAGTTTACTTCACCATTACTACAAAATAACAAACACATATGTATATAATAAACCCTGTAGAATTATTCTAACATATTGATTTTAAACGACCACCTTCAAAGGTGACAAAATAGGGTGCCCACATCTTGGCCGCCCTATTTATACGGTTTGAGGACTAAATCCCCTCCACTTTTCTCATTATTGAACGCTGTCGGGTACAAGTACCCCTTAAATGTAGTACAAATTTCACAATAAATCAGTTCACTTCGACTCTTCAAAACTTGTTTTATTACTTGATACCTCAGAAGTATTTTCTTCAACACCAGCTGCCTCCCGCCGACTTCCGCCTGTCTTCAGCCCTGGTACCTACCTCCTCCAAACCAGCCGTCCCTACTCTAGGACACCGCAAGGCGCCAGGCTCAGGCAGAAGAATAGGCACATCCAGTGTCCCTTACTCATCAGACACTGGTTGTACAGAGGCCAGCTTTATTATTTCTTCATCATCATCATCCACTGCGTGCACTTAGACCCGGACCTATTTTACAGTTATTGTAAAGGCGTCACGTCTGTTACAGTAATACTATGTATAAAGCTGAATTTTACTTGAATATTCTAAACTAGAATATAACCGAGTTATGCTCGATTTTGTACTGTCTCTACAGTTTTGCATTAAAAAGAGTAGGTAATAACTAATACCTAAGGGTTATTGGAAAGGGCAAAGGAATATTAATAGACAAGATGGCTTCACGTTTTATGGGGGACCGGGGACCCTAAGAATGTCACTCATGATTTTTACCTTCGGGCATGTAAAGGTTAATGTTGAGGAATGGTCAAAACAAGGAAGTCTGCAAGTAATTTGTTGATAATTATGAATATTCTACCCTTGTATATTTATGTTGTTTGTAAAACTGTTAATTTCCATAAAATAAAATAAACAAATAAAAATTGCCATCTGAATCAGATATGCGCGATTTTTGGACAAATATTTGGAGTAAAGATATAAAACATAATGAGTCAGGTCCGTGGATAGAAAATGAAGAACTCAATTGTTCAGACATTGAACAAATGAGTTTTTCTGATATATCGGTTGAATTGTTAGCCAAAATTATAAAAAATACTCATAATTGGAAAGCCACGGGTTGCGATTGGATACATAATTTTTGGTATAAACGTCTGACTACTTTACATCCCCTTTTGGCAAAAAATCTTTCAAAATTTGTCAGAGAACCTCAAAATTTTCCAAATTTTCTAACTAAGGGCATTACTTATATGTTGCCTAAAAGCGAACATATTAATAATCCCTCTCAGTATAGACCCATTACATGTTTACCGACAATATATAAAATTTTAACCTCTTGCTTGACAGATTTAATATACACTCATTTAGATGAAAAAAATGTTTTATCTGAACAACAAAAAGGTTGTCGCAGAAAACATATGGGATGTAAAGAACAATTAGTTATTGATTCTGTAATTCTAAAACAGATTCAAACCCAAAAACGTAATTTACATATTTGTTATATAGATTACCAAAAAGCTTATGATAGTGTCCCGCACTCGTGGCTGATAAAAGTTTTAAATATATACAAAATTAACCCAATTATTATTAGCTTTTTGGAAAAAATTATGGCATTTTGGAATACTGATTTGCTTTTGAATTTGAAAGATAAGAAAATTATAGTACCGGGCATTTTAATAAAAAGAGGGATTTTTCAAGGAGACTCATTGAGTCCTCTTTGGTTTTGCTTAGCATTAAATCCTCTATCTAAAATGTTAATTAAAAGCAAGTTTGGAATAAAAATTAAAGGTTATACTAGAGAGAGAAATATAATTTCTCATTTATTATTTATGGATGATTTAAAATTATATTCGAATTCTGAACCAAATTTAGAGAAAATGATTAAAGTAGTTAAAAATTTTTCAGATGATATTAAAATGACTTTTGGTTTAGATAAATGTAGAACGATCCATATAGAGAAAGGTAAAATTGTAGATGGAGACGAGGGTATATTTAGAAATTTCAAAATTGAAAGTATGAAAGGGGGTGAGGTTTATAAATATTTAGGATATCCGCAATCAAATAGATTAGATCATACTAGTATTAAAAATGATATCAGGATTAAATTTAAAACTAGGATCAGAAAAATTTTGAAATGCAATCTATCTGCTAAAAATTTAGTAAAGGCGATAAATACTTGGGCAATACCTCTATTAACTTACTCATTTGGCATAATTAAATGGTCTAATACAGATTTAGATAGCTTAGAACGATTAATTAGAACTACATTAACAAAATTTCATTGCCATCACCCAAATTCAGCTATAGAACGGATTAATTTACCGAGAAATTTAGGAGGTAGAGGTATAGTCAAAATAACATCTTTAAAACATAATCAGGTAGAAATGCTAAGAAATTTTTTCCATAGGAAAGCTGATAGTTCAGAAATGCATAAAATAATTTGCAAGGCAGATAGAAATATTTCGCCATTAAATTTATACGACGAGAATGCCAGCATTCTTATAAATACCAACCAGGAATTATTAGATTCCTGGTCAAATAAAATTCTTCACGCAAAACACTTCAATTATCTCAACCAAACATATGTTGACAAATTTTCGTCAAACAAATGGTTGAGTATTGGAGAGTTGAGCGCAGAAATAGAAGGCTTTATGCTTGCCATACAAGATAGAGTCATTAATACTAAAAATTATAGGAAGCATATCATCAAAGATGCAAATCAAATTGATGATTTATGTAGAAAATGTTTGGCTTTTCCGGAAACTATAGAACATATTATATCGGGATGTTCTGTATTAGCGCCGTCCGAGTATACATTTAGGCACAATCAAGTTTTAAAAATAATTCACCAAAGTTTGGTAATTAAACATAACTTACCATATTATGAATACCATATTATGAATATGAACCAAATTCATTTTTAGAAAATGATTTTTATAAAATTTATTATGATAAAACTATTCTGACAGACAGAACAATTAGTCATAATAGACCCGATATAGTTTTACATGACAAAATTAAGAAAATAACTTATATCATTGATGTCGCTATTCCAAATTCTTGTAATATTCAGAAAACTGTTTCTGAAAAAATAAGAAAATATACAGATTTAGGAAATGAAATTAAAAGAATTTGGCATTCTCAGACTATAAAAATATTACCATTTGTTATTTCGGCTACTGGCATTATACCTAGCTCTCTCATTCAAAATTTAGGCGTATTAGATTTGTCAAAAAATTTGTACATAAAAATGCAAAAGTCGGTCATTTTAAATACATGTAGGATTACGAAAGATTTTTTAAATATTTATATTGAGGGATCAGTAGGATTTATCGGACCAGTTAGGATTTCATCAGAGCCGAACCCTCTGATATGAAAATATCTGGAGTCGGTGAAATATTTTCCCATTATGTTTCTGGTGGATTGACGTATTGTTCTTGTATTGTTTTATTCTTATATAGTGCACTTACATTGCGTTAATTTACTAGATATTCATTTGTGGAAAAGTGTGTGGAAGGGTTTAGTCTTTCATTTGGGAAAGATTCAACCCGGACATAAAATCTGGAGCACCGTAATAAAATATTCACATGAAGACCATAAATAAAAGACGACGATATTCATAATTTTGGCTTTTTTATTACACATTGATGTAATTTATAATATCATAATATGCAGTAAAATATAATTTCAGTAGATTCTTTAAAAAAAATTAGCACAATATAATAAATTTCATTGACATGTCGTTTACACAAATATAAAACTAAAGGTATAAAAAAATTACTGTTTTTGTATTAAGTTTGCTTTATAACATTAATCGTTTAAAAATAGTAATTATTTTAATAACAAATATGAATTGTTTAGTACGAAAATACCTGCTAGATATTAGATTTATTAGAAGTTACATAGGCAATATTCATAGAATGGTTGTGTGACCTGAATGATGGCAGGTATAGGCCCTTTGTGACTTCTCCCTCTTTCTCATAAACAATGCAAATAACAGAAAGAGAGATTACAACAGAGCTATCGGCGGGAGGATATTACATATTTTGTCAGAACATCATACATTTCCCAAATAGCAAATCTTTAATTATAATTATACGTACATTGGCAAAAATATTTTATCATAATGACTTCTTAAAGAAACTTAATTATGGATTACGGGTATTCACAACAATTTTCATAATTATTTATAGGCAGTACGTTTAACCTGTTCACAGCGATGGAATCATTATCAAAATATCAAATAGATATCACAATGCACCATTTTCCTATGTTATTGGTTATATTTAGAAAACGATTTCTTCCCAATGAACAGAAAGTATTATGTATTAGGTGGGAATTATAAAATAGAAGAAAAAAAGGAATAAAGTTTATTAAACCCTACGGTCTTTCAATAAATAAATATTTAGAAAATGATAATACCGTCGTCAAAAATACTAATTTCGGTCTCAACAATTTGGATGGAGTAGAACCAGTTAATGAAATATTGAGATGCTTTTAAAAAAATAAAAGCATTCCTAAATAAGTTACAAATTATTAAAAAAATATAAATTTAAAAATCATTGAGAATGCACAACATCGATCATTGCACAAATTATCAAAAATATATTGCAAAGTAATTAATTAGTACTAAAGTACCCGCTTAAAATTTTATAAAGTTCAACTTATTAAGTACACGATTAATGTAAAACAGATCAAAATGATTACATAATAAGTAAATATATGTCTTAAAACATAGACGGTCACTTAAAACTAATACGCATTGTAAAAGTCATATAAATGTTATAAAATAATTTCGTTTGTTATAAGTTATAACAATCACTTTTGTGCGGGTTATCAAATAATGCAATGGGGTATTTCCAAGTTTTTTTTTATTGTTTGAAAAAATTAAACAAAAAATTATGATGATTACAGCATTTTTATTTTATTTTTATGTTGATGAATAAATTTTCTACAGCGAGTTAAAGTTTCCCATTTTTGAATTACCGCTAAAACGATATTTTGGGGCGCGGCTATCGTGTGACGTCATGAGCGAGGACGCTCACTGACAGTGTTTATTTATGCTGGTTCAGCTGAGCGGCACTTGTGACGACACAAACCCTTTTGCCGACCACGGGCCGTTTTGATTTTGTCAGTTTTAGATTGTTTTTAAAATCAATAATATTGAATGAAAACATAAAAATCAAACATTTTTAGTAGGATTATTAAAATCAGAAAAATTATCTTTAAATATTTCGTACATTTTCAACAGAATCCCTCGTTTCTGGAAATACCCCATTGATAAAAAAAAAACTCAAAATAATTTTAAACAATGAATTGTGATCGTACAATTAAAATACATACAACACTTTCATATTCCTTTCAATAAATCTAAATTAGTATTTTAGGTAGCTAACCGTTGTTTTCTTTTTTTCATAATGAAATTTTGAAAAAATGCATTATGGAAACTAAATAATAACAATATAAGTATAGTGAGAGTCTTTAAGGTAAATAAATATACAGAAATGTGGGACAAGGTTAATAGGCATATTTTATTTTAAAAACACTTTAAATCCAGTTAAATAAGAGAAGGAAAAAACTAACCTTAATTCTTACAATAGCAACGGTCGCCAAGTAAATAATCTTAACAAAATTATTTTAATTTTAACAAAATAACTATGAAAATGTATTATTTTCCATTTCCAGTTACAGAAATATTTGTTTCTCATTGTTATGAACTGATATCGCAGTGTTTTTAAAATAAAATGTACCTATTAACCATGACCCAGTTTTCTATATATTTACCTAATTTAAAATGAAAATGTTTGATAGGTTTACCACGTTATGGATTTATCCAGTTGGTAAAAAAATATATTTCATATTTTATAGGTAATGTTTCTAATAATAAAACATATTTCATAGGTAATCTTTCTAATAATAAATCATATTTCATAGGTAATGTTTCTATTATTTCCGATCTACCTACTGTACTGTAAATACAAAGCACACAACATGAATAACACGGTGCAAATTTTTTTTTATTTAAAGTATTTAATAAAATTTGCAAAAACATATTTTGATTATGACACCACAAACATTGGAGAGTTTTTAATCTTCTGGCCGCAATTGTATCAACGGTTAATACAACAAGAAATCAGCGTTGATACGCGGCCATATCAACCCTCATTGAAAAACCTGAGCTAGTTAAGGCAGCTAAAGGGTTAAGAAACTTATTTAACTCTCCCGCAGCCAACTGGGGCCGAAGGTAGACCCCAAAATCACTATCCTTCTAACATCTAATTAAATACATGAAATACATTTTTAGTATTCCTGCCCAAAAGATTAATACATAAATATGTGAAAAAATCGTTGATCTCAGGAAAAAATATTTTTAAAGGTAATATTCCCTGCCCAATAAATGGACAAATAAAAAAAATAAAGGGATTTCTATGGTTGTAATGCAAAAAAAAAAAAAAAATTTGTGGGGTCGTCGACTGACCCACTTGGTCACGGACATTATGTTTGGCATCTTGTGCTGTCGAGAGTTAACCTTTGGAACGCCAAGCTCCAACAACCTAATACAAATGTAGAGTGGCGAGGGTAAAAATCCCGCAAATAAAAAGTATGTTTTCAGATTGCCCATCGGATACGTTGGCGCTCAACAGAAACTAATTTTTCAAATCCGATGGGTACTTTTGGCGCTTGAGAAGTTAAAGTAAAAAAAAGACTTTCGTTTCAAAATAAACATTTTCCACCGCATAGACATATGTATATAAACATCTGATAATATTCAAGTACACTGTTATATAAATATTGTAACAATTACATAATATACATAAGTTTATCAATTTCTAATAAATTAATACAACCAATACAGCAATAAATTCAACATATTTTTATGATGCATTCCATATATATAATTTTTCACAAAAATTTTCAATATTTCAAGGCACTGGCCGATGATAAGAACAACTTAAGGGCATTAGCAGATTGCAGCCGGTTACCGGCAGGGACCGATTTGTTTGGCAATATGCAGCTCGGCACTAGTCCGCCGGCGTGTTACATGAAGTCTTTTTAAATGATCAAAAAAACATGATTAATAACATAGTGTAAAATTAATATCAAATCACAAGATCCATATTTTGTTGAATTAAGTTTTAGCACCTACCTAAATGGAGATTTTGTTTATTATTTAATAATATGAACATAGTATTAAATTTGAATTGAACCAAACTAACTCGAGACAACAACAAATTTTTGGAACAATAATATTATTGTCCTAAATTAAATTGAAAATGCCGTGTAGTACGAACTTCGTAATCCAAATCTTGGTAATTGGATGTTTTGTTACTTCAATCTAGGTCAAACCCAATGCAATTATGAGTAGTAACAAATTATTTACACTACATAAAAGGAACATAATGGCCAGCTATATTTTAAAAGATTGCAAAAGTATGGCAGAAAATTAAGAGATTTTTAAACAAAACTATGCAATTTTAGTGTAATAATATGTATTTCATATTATGCACACAAATTTGAGCATAAATGACATTTTTCTTACGCAATAATTCCAATAACCGAACATTAGGCAATATTTCTTGTTGTGAGATGGAGAAATTACAATATTGCGGGGTAATTATGTACTACAACTAGGTAACTTTGAAATCAGCTTTATTGGGAAATTGAATTATAAGATGGTAATCAACCTGATAAATCGGTTGTTGTATATTCATACCGGTAAGTATTGTTAAATCATAGATTGATGTATTGGGAACCGTAATACTTATATTTTGGAAGTAAGAAAATGGCTAATCATTTTTAATGTATTCATTTACAAAAATGGAATGACTTACATAGTTGTTACATATAAAAATGCAACGAAAACAACTTAAGCAATTCCACAAATTTTAGTGCTACAACTAGCTAAGCTTAGTTGCCTAATTGAAATATGGAAACACACTTGCGGTAACTAGAGTTACCTAATTACAAAATTAAATGGTACCGTTTTATGGGGATACCCACAAAAAACATATTCAAATAACTTGATGATTCCGATGCGTTACGACTTTTCTGTTTGTAGCATTCGTGGATGAGGAAATAGAGTTATGCTTTCAGAATGTAACTCAAAACCTCTGATTTCGGAGTTACATATCTATTTGTAGTAATTACCTCACGATTTACACATAATAATAATTGGATAAAATGTATAGCGCCGTTTTTATGAAAAATCCTCTGAAAGGTGTTGTGTATACATATTATATTATAAGCCTATTACTTTACAAGCGTTAGTATCATAATTATTTGATTTTGCAGGTAAAAATAATAAAAAAGATTAATCTCAAAATGTGGCTTACTCGAGTTAGCATAGTTCTATTCAAAACAATCGATTTATTAATAATATTTGGATATTCAATAATAAAATTGAATCAAAACGCAGGCATACTATCTAGTAACTAGATTTAGAAAAGCTTAAATACACTGTTATAAAAATAATATACCTACATATTTCATATAGTTAGATAAAGTTGACTGTTTAATTAGGTATTCTGCCTAAAATTTCAATGTACCTATTCTTATATTATGAGATTCAGCAAGATGACTCAATTTTGTAAGGTTATCCATAAAATTAATCAGATTTATAATTATTAAAATAAATTCAAGAGCTGCATCTCTACATCATTCTCTTCGTCTCTCCTCTTACATCTATTATGTTTGATAGCTTTGAAAATGGTAATTTAGGAACAGTTAAACATACTTACTAGAGTATAACACAAGCAGGTATGTAGTAATGAGTATGGAACCAACATTTCATAACATATTTTTGATATCTATATATATACATAAAAATGAAAATAAAAATAGTGGTAGAAAAGTGGAAAATATTATTGCAACGAAACCAAAACACCAAATTTGAAGAAATAACACACTAAATTGATCCAGCAGAAAATCATCCAACAGTCAAGCAAACACATGCACTCGTTTTCGGCATAAAAATTAATCCTCGTCGACAAGTAAAGATTCTTTACAGAAAACATCAAAACACTGATTGTGGCTCAAAGCCGTTTAATCTAAGTAAAACAGTTAAGCAAATAAATGATATGATAAATTAACATTACTTGTGCATCTTTTGACCATAAAAAAGGCTGAAGTGTGCGATAATTAGAAATGTTATATTTAGCTTTATTTTTCAAGCATATTTTCCACTTACGAGAGTATAATTTCAAGGTTTTTAAGGCATATTAATCTGTTTTCTAGTACTCAGCGATGACTTCAATGAAAGTTGTTGGCTATGTTATAAATTATTTTCATCAAACAGTGATGCACGTATTTGCATCTTTTTTAACAATGTAAAACGTTAACTTGTTACCAAGAAGGCCCCAAATCACAGCGATGTTCTCCATAACGGCATTGATGGGAATAGCCAATATCGTCATGAACAAAAACACTACAGTCTTAAACACGCCAAAATGGTTTGTTGTAAAGGTTTTCAAAACTCCAAAAATGTAGAGGTATACGTACACAGAGAGAATGGCTACAAATAACGCCTCAAGATGATATGACCATGGCGTAGGATAGAATATCCGCAGAATAGCACCAATTGTAGTTAAAGGCATAACAGCCCAGGCGTAACAGGAGAGAGATACAAATATCTTATAGCGGAATGAGAGTTTCTTGGAATGGACTACCAGTAGGATGCCCTGGATCCAGCGTTTGCGCTGTTGGATGAAGTCCATGATGGTGAAGGGCGACTTCTCCCACATCTCGCCCTCGATGAAGTCGAAGGAGAAGCCATCCTGGTAAGCCTTGATGGCGAAAAAGCCGTCTTCTGCTACGGAACCTTCTGGACCGTTGTCAAAAGAAACTTTCTTCTCTGCACCAACCTGGAAAGTTAAATGAATTAATTATTATGTATTTTCAAATATAGCTAGACTGCAAGCAAAAGAAAGGCCACAATTTATTAGTAGTTTGCTAGCGGTTGTGCTCGCCTCCCACAGCACGCTTCAGTCTGACTGATGCTAGGGAACAGTATGAATTTTGTTTTTGGTTGAACTATAGGTACTTAACTATGCATTATTACAATATGCAATATCTGTTTCACACAGAATATTGTGTGAAGTCACTGGTCAATTATTGAAAGACAACAGGAAAACATATTCAAATATGGACGTCTCGTATTATTGTCGAAATATAATATATTATTTATGAACACAAATTCACAAGCCCACATACCATAATGTGAGGTTATATCGCTCGTCTAGCTTTGAAGACAATGATTAAAATATGAATAAACAGAAAAGACAAAAAAGATTTGGTCGCACCTGGGAGTTAAATCCTGGGTTTAGAGAACAAGACACAGAAAAGATAACAGTTGCAACTGGGACGCGAACCCAGAATCTCTCGTCTAACCGGGACGAGCGCCTTTACCAATTTGGCCATTGCCCGAATTGAATTGGTAAAGGCACCCGTCCCGATTAGACGAGAAGTTCTGGATTCGCGTCCCAGTTGCGACTGTTACCTTTTCTGTGTCTCGTTCTCTTTCATATTTTCGTTCAGATTATTAGTGTTATCTTCTCCTTCAATGATTAAATAGTATTTGTGGTTTTACTGAAGTTTTCCAACATAAAAATATTGATTATTGATATTCTATTTTTATATTTTCATTAGGAGTTGTCAATATTATTTTCATTGTACAATGAAGTTTAAACGTAAAAAAATTAATCCAAATAATTACTCACAATAAATACGTAAATTGAATAGCACAATGATGAAAAAATATGAGGGTAGTGGGTTTATTTGTAATTTGTATAGTATTTTAGGATTTTATATGTGTGTGTATAGCACTAATGCAGTGGCGATCCGTGACTTTTCAGTGAGTAGAGTGCTAAGATTGAAAAATACGACATTATTGATGTTGTTGTATCTTTTTTGTAAACTAATTAATTAAATTACGAGTGACCGGTCAGTGGTTGAGTGGGCATTGGGACCCACCTGGGCGTCGCATGTTCGATTCCTCGGCTGGCTAAGTCCTCCATCACAACACAAGCAACATTTTCGGCTTTCTGTGGTGGTAGTAGGAGATTAAAAAACATTGTTGGGTTATTCGTAACCCGGGAATGTTTGTTTTTCTTTTTTTTTTTTAAATAAATAATTTTGAAAAATTTTTCCAAGTGAAATCTTCTTTAGCACCGTTGTGATTTAAAACTCGATGAAATGAAAAATAGTGACTAAAAAGAGACAGACACATACATCTATAGGATTTAGCTTGTGAAAGAATGAGATAGTATTATCGGTCTCCTCTTTGTGCTTCGTAGTCTCTCCACCTTGTCTACTTTAGTTTTCTGAAGGTTTCACTTCTGCCTCACTATAATAAGATCTTTAATGTAAAGAACCCGTTAGACAAACTGCTAAAAAGTAGTTTATTGGGACTTTTTTGTCTTACATTTGTAAAGAGTGCAAAATAAATAGAAGAAAGAAGAAAAAAAAAAGTGTGAATTGAACGCTCTGATTTTTTTTTTAAATTAACATTTTTTTATATGGAGATTTTTTTATTTTGGGGAGGCTGTCCTGAAAAAAATCGTGCAAACTATTGAAAAAACATAAAATTAATTTTATTCTACAACACCATATTTTTCAATTTCAACACTCTACAGCTCACAACAAGTCTAGAACCGCCCTGTCCTAGTCCTAATGTGGATTAATTAAGTCATAATCTAATTGTTGATAAGTGCGTGTGTATGTATTTGTGTCAATTAGTTAATTGAACTCGCCAACGTCTGACAGGAGTATTTTTACAATTTTTTTTTTTTACTTATCATTATAAAAAAATATAAAAATAATTACAAAACACAAATTTAACCAAAACATAGAAGCGATGAGAGAGAGAGAAAGATCTTGCATGGCTGAACTAGTAAGGGAGAATGATTTTGTATGGATAACTAGTACTACAAAATAGCTCAGAGAATTAACAACATTTGCTTGAGTTTTAAAATTTTTGTTTGAATTTTCCTTTCTTGCAAAGATATTATCCTCAATTGGTAGGCACAACAGCTGTTGGTAGGCAGATAACTTAATGTAGCTAAGGTCGCCTGCTATGATTTATGCAAAAAAACAGCCAAAATTCATATTTTATTTTATTTTGTAAAGTTCAGGCACAAATATTAAAATGTTTTTTTGTTAATGAATCTAGGTGTAATTCGTTGGCTTTAAACCACAGTATGGCCTAGCGCGCACCACGATTTTCTGTACCACGATAATTTTGTCGCAGAAATGCAACGTATGAGTTAGTAAGTATGTGCGCGCATATACGACAAATAAATAGTTGCTATTTTAAAATTGTGATTTGTCACATTTTTCCGCGACAGCGCGCGACGCGATTGTCGCAAAATAAATTATAGCATTTGAAGTTATATGGACACGCGCGCACTGCGATTTAAAATCGCTACCTATGGGTGACTGACAACCTTTCTTCAGCTGAGATTGCATTCCGCCATCTAGTATTATTGTATGCAATTTGAGGTCCAACAATTCTTAATAGTTTGTCAAATGTCTGAATCGTCATTCTATAATAGCCAAAGAATTTTTTTGGATATTGTCGAAGATCATTGTATTTCAGATAAAAGAAACCTTTAACATATCGTTCTGCTGTAAAAGGATGAGTCCAGTATTTATTCCTCTTTATTAGTCTTTTATTCCTCCTCTTCCGAAGAAGCAAAACAATACAAGCAATTTGTACGAAATCCATGTTGAGAATGAACAATTCATCGCAATTTTTCATCGCGATGCGCGCAGTATTATTTTTGCGATTTCTTATAGCACGATTTTAAAATAGTGTCGCAAAAAATACAATCGTGGTGCGCGCTAGGCCTATTATAAAAAAACTAACTAATTAAGCATCACGCCGTTTCTCTGCAGGGGTAGGCAGAGAGGATGGACTGCCAAACAACTCGGTCTGAGCCCGACTCAAGTATCTGATCCGCTTGATTGTGCTATGTTTCCCTCGGGCATCCCCGATTTCTTCTACCATTCACATTTGCGTCATATATTCTCTTTATACTCCTTTCTTCATTCATTCGTTCTACATGCCCTTTCTTAATCTTACTTATCATGCTTACATCAGCCATAGTATCACATGTTTCTATATTAATACTTGGAGGTATGATATTAATTAAATCGAATGGCCAAAAAGAAAACTGAACACCGATCGCTGGAGCGGACAAACTGAGATTATAATGTGGTATAAAATGAAAAAAAAAAAAAACTAAAACTAAAGAAAGTAAATAAATTACTAAACCGTGAAATCAACCGTTAAAATAGACCGTTAAACTACAAATTAATTGGCAAATTTGCCTTATCACAAAGAAAATTAACGAACTGTAAAATAGAGGTTATCAGGGAATGTCACTTAAAATTGAATAATTAGCTCACCGTGTGAGGAATTGTCAATAAAATTGATAAAATAGTGAATTATGTACATAACTAGGTTGATTAAATGACTAGGAGTTATCAAAAACTATGATAAAATATTGAATTATGTCAATAACTAAGTTGAATAATAATAACAATCTTATCGAAAAGTAGAAGGCCATTGGTGTCTAAGAAATCAGTCCAAGACTTAATGAAATAATTCAAATATTGATAATTACCTGGGCGACCACATATGACCCTTTCCAGCAGAAAAGGGGTTTGTGGAAACATTTGAACTGGAATCTAACCTTCCCCATATCCTCGGCAACTCTGAAATTATCTGCCGAAGTCGTTAGCCAGTTAACCACAGATCCATTTGTGTAAGTAATCAGTCCCTGGCCAAACTGGTGTCTTCCCTCCATCACAAAATTCAAAATGCCTCGTACAGAGTTGGGAGTTAATAATGTCTCCTCATCCAGGTGCACAATCCAGTCTGAATCTGATAAGTAGTTTCCTACTGAACCGTCCAAGCAGTATTGTAATGCCCGTGCCTTGAACATGGCTCCACTTTTGGGACGGTACGAGGTAGGTACCACAACTTCTTTAATTTGAACCTGCTCATCGATGCCTAGCTCTTTATCCGTGACTACTTGAATCATGAAATTTTTCAATTGAGCATTTCGGCATATATCAAAATTTCGCATCACATTCATTTTGACTAATTCAGGATAGTCTCCGCGGGTGACTACCCGGATGCAGATGAACGGTGCTGTCAGTGGAGATCCTTGCAACTTTACCGGCCCTTTGAATGCATTGTAGAACACCAGGCCACAGAAGTTGAAGAATATCTGAGGTAAGGACAGGAGGGTCGTCAGGCGGGACAGGTATAAGAAAAGAGTGCCCATGTATCCATATTCTACCCATGGGTCGATGTCAGATGCTGCTTTGGCTATTAATATATATTGACAGGTCAGTATAACAGTTAGCAGAAACGTACAATGTAAACAGTGCTTATAGTATGTTCTAACAATATTCGCCATGCTGAAACAAAGAAAAATGTTTATTTTTCTAATTCATGTCAGTATAAGTGTTTAATTTATAACAATAGATACATCACGACGATACATAAACTGACCCCAATGACATATAAAATCACGTTTTCTAGTTTAGAATTATATTATGTAATGAAAATTAGTGCATCTTGCAATTAGGTTTATGAGTCATTTTTTATACAAGTATCACGGAGAATTAAAAAAAGAACTTACTTTATTGGGCGAAAGTTTTTGAAAAGGGCGCGAAGAAACATAATAGATTCCCGAAATATGACAGGCGAGTTCAAGGGCTCGCCAAATTCACGCAGAACTTCTTGATTCAAAGCTTATTAAGCCGTATCGGTGGTGAAAACTATACCATTTTTTATAAACTTTCAATTCGGGAGGGTAGCATAAGTCACAGGCACACAAAAACGTCAAACACGCTAAAATAATTTAAAAACAATAAAAAAAGAATGAGCAACCTAAAGGCTCCCAGTGTTGCCATTGCTGCATTATGGAGTGGTGAATCATAAAGGTTCATTCATACTACTCTTTTTTTAGGCTATTGTTTCATGAAAAATGTTATCGTTTTCAAATCACTTTACTCCGGTATATAAAAATTACGTGAGTGAACAAAACAATATAATATGCATTAATTAATTATAAAGCATTACCAAAAGTAATATAATATCGGTATTTTGCTAAATAGAGAACTTACGTACATCATCTAAAGTCTAAAGTCATAAAAATATTCCTTTAACGCAAAATTTGAATTATTTTCTTGATTTTGACATAAAAGCGTTTTCTTTGAATGCTTTTGACAATGAATTTTCTTTGAATGCAAAGTGTCATCAAATGCAATCAAGTGAAGATGAACAAAAAAGATGATTGCATTAGCAAAAAGTATCAGAAAATTTACTTTAAAGACGATCTTTGCGAAGATGTGCCCCTCCCTTCCCTGACAAGCATTAAATCGTTCAAAATAAATAAGTAAGTCAAATAAAATTAAGAATGCTTTTACTGGAAAAATGTTTAAAATAAATTTGTTGATTAACTTTTTTTATTAGAGAACTGTCGACCAGGAAAACAAAAACGAAAAAAATAGAGGATGAAAGCGCGGAAAAATTACGCCCGGAAAAATTCAAATTTGACCCCGACTCAGTTATGTTCAGTAATTATACAACCGGTGAATCTTATAAAGTGAGTTGAGTATGAATATTTCTTCGTTATTAAAAAAAATAAGAATTCGATGTAAATTAGTAACATTTTTTTTTAGAAATTCATCAAGGCCACAAATGTTTCCAACAAAATCGGCAGATTTTCCGTTGTAACTTCTAAGTCAAAGGTATTTACTGTATCAATTATCACAGGATCTCAGCATCGAGAGTACATAAAGCAGTTGGATTGCAAAACAAAACAGTATAATGAATGCTGCATTGTTAAATCATCAACCAAATCTGACCGACTATTAGAGTCTGGAGTTTGGGCGGCCGCCCCTGGAACATCCTTGTATTTGAAGGTTGTTTTTAGTCCCACAAATGAACACGGAGACAAGGCTTACCTAGTTTTGAATATTCAAGAAGGTGAACCAAAAACAATTCTGCTGGAAGCACTTAACTTTGCTCCGGTCATTGATGGTGAGAATTGTCAGTTTATTATCCTTTCTTCCAAGATCCACTTGAATGTTGATGAAGATCATGACAAGCATTTATTAATTCTGCATTTGTGGCATTTAATCCAAGTCTTAAACTGTCCAAGGTTTTAATTAGAGATGAAACGGATATCCGATAACTATCCGGTATTCGGCCTATCCGGCCGGATACCGGATATTAAAAAAACTAGGACAAATTCCTATAATAAAATGCAATACATTTAATCTTTGTGAGGTAAATATCAATAAAATGGCTTATAATTATGACGGCTTTTATTGAAAGTCGAAAAAATTACAAAATGCCATAAGGCCTTCCAAAAAACTAAAATTTTCTTCTGAGATATTTTCACTCTAATGATAAATACATATATAGTAAATATCTAAACTAAAAACTTTTAGTAAAAACTTACCAAAACCTCACAGAGCAGCGAAAACTTAAATTAACGTGATTAATTAATCATAATTATCATTATAGTGAACTGAAAATCGTAAAAAACACAGAGATTATTGAAATGATTAAATACTGACATTGAAGCACCATAATAAACCTACCTCTTGTTCTTCTTCTTATCAAAGAGAATATTTTGAATTAATACTCAAAATTAACAAGTGGTAAATTATGGCAATCTGATCGCGTTCGCCGCACCTGTGCGGCGCTAAACTCGTCACGACATACAACGAGACAATGGGCTGAATATCCGGCCGCCGGATATCCGGCCATCTGGCCTCGCAGCTCGCCTGATATCCGGTATCCGGCCAAACAACTATCCATTTCATCTCTAGTTGTAATGCTAAAACTATACACCTACCTGTAGTATTCTTAGAGATCTTGATTTTGAAACTTCCAAAAATTTATTTCTAGAAGATGAAGTCCATCGTGTCAGACGATGAAAATAACAAATCTGTCCATTGAAACATGGAAACAACTATTTTGATTGCATTTAATTGGCCAAAATCCTTTTCTAGGTTACATACTCGGAGGTCCCTTAGAAAGGGTGCCCTCCAAGTTGAGCTGGATCTCCGACAAAGGGGACGTATTAGAGCTGGGGGTAGCGTTGGTAGGTGGGGAGGTCCAGCGGGAACTAGTTCTCCAGAATCAAGGTGGGAGGGCTGGCTTCTTCATCATGCTGGAGGAGACATGGCTGCGGAGCTCGTTTCAGGTTCAAATTTCCTTCTTGTCTATTTTCTGCTACTATTATTGTTTTTGATCTTCTTTCTTTTACGATCTATATTCTTTGATTTATGCCTGCAGCGAAATTTCTTGCCGAGATGTTCTTCATGTGCTTCTTCTTTACCCTCATATTGCGCAGATGTTATTTGGATTTTCATTGATTATGCAGTAACTGCGGTGGCCCATCATTACTAATATACTTAATCCCTTCTTGGTGATCGTTGGCGTTTTTTAACTTGGGAAATAAAAACCGTCACGGAACGGAGTGTCGACGTCGACGAAGCGAAGCGAGGAATGGTCGGTCTACATGAGCATGTACGAGTATGCTACACTTTCACGCTTTGGCTTCATCGAACTTTCTCGCCAAGAGTGTAACACAGGTTAAAGCATTGAATATCATTTTGTATTTTCAGGAAGTCGACCTTAACAACATTTTGGCAGCGCCCCCTTTCACCATCTCCCCTACTCACTTCACCCTTGACAAAGGAAGCTCCATCATACTGCACCTGAACTTCAAACCTCACTGCCCTTGCTCTAGCTGTGGGCTCTCAAGTGAAGGGCATGTGTGCCGCGGGTGTGCCATATGCCCCCAGTGCAGAGGTGGCCTGAGGTGCCATCAAGATCCGGAGATAAACCCCCGCGACACGGCTGCTCCCGGATGCTCAGCTTGTGGATTGCATTTTGAGAGACTGGCGATTGTTTGCACTAATGGTATGGTCAGATATGCTCACATCATAGCCGATGCCATCCAGTTTTCAAGGAGACCGCTAAAAATCAATGTAGGTCCACCGTCCACCTGTATTTTAGATATTCATTGAGTATACTGACAAGTCCTTGCATTGTTTGATGGAATGTTCCACGAAATTATATGTTTCAATCTTCCAGTTGCCAAAGAGGGTGTACGACATCGACATTGATGGCGATAATTTGTGTCAGAATTTTCTGGATCTTGGAGTCATCTTCCCTAGGAATACCTATAACATCAATTTCACTGTAGATAATATCAGGTGAATAATTTTTTTTTAGTAATGGAGCCGTGTTCTTTCGTTTCTTACGTTTTATTTTTGTCCTTCCGTATACACTGATATTGAAGCTTTTTCTTTTTTTAATCTGATTTCGCATTTTGAAGTACCTACTTAGGTACATTTATTTAAATTTTACTTTTGTTTTCTTGATTAAGTGAATGCCTTAAAATCTTTAATCTATAAATTAACCTACTTCCAGACTTCTGGTTGAGCTGATACTCGGTAGTTAAAGTCGTTGTCGATGACAATGCATTATATCAACTTTTGGTGGCAATAACAACATATGCGGACATATAAGCATTTTTCTGAAATTTGAAAAATATATTTATTTCTTGATTGTCGATTCTGTTATTTTCAGTGAAATTCCCATTGAGATTCGTTGGGTCTGGCGTCAGTCCAATGCTTCGAACAGGGCTGCATGGCCCCACAGGGTGACTGGGTGCTGCGGGGACCAGTGTGGAGGCTTCTGCGCCAACTGCTGCGGGGGGCTCTGCCACATGTCTCCCCAGGGGGGCGTCATCAAAGTCGGGGCCTCCTTCCCAGTCGATATGGAAGTAAAATCTGATGGTTTCGAACCGGGAAAATACTCTGCTGTATTGGGGTAACAAAAAAAAAACAATTAAAGAAACAAACAAATTATATAATGCGAACGAATTTTGTGAACTACCTAATGCTTATGAATTCCAGTGTTATTATCATGGGTATTCCAGAGCCAAGTTTTCCAATAGATTTTGGAATGAAACGGTTTATTACTACGAAATATTCACTACAAAATATTGAATCTACCTACGTTGCTCAGGTATAATACCTACTTGATTTATTCATATTTTCGGACATTGTGTAAATAGGTTTTTAAGCTTCAAATTACCTGGAAACTTGGTGTGGAGGCAAAAATTGGTTTATTTATTCAAATCCAGGAAAATTGAATAAGAAACACAGGAGATAAGAATTTTAGCATTACGAGCATAACCAATGCTTCGTTTTTGTTGGAGCCCTAAAATTGGAAAAAAGTTGAAAAAGTTGGTGAACGTTGTGTTTTTTTTTACAGTAAAACTGTTTCTATCAAGCTGAAACAATAATTATTGATATTAAACGAAAAAACACGCTTTGCAACACATTAATTTTTCAAATTAATAAATTACTTTGTTTTTACCACTATTATTGTTTATAAAAAACTGACATGTTTCGTAAACAAAGCTTTCATCAGGGTTTTAACTTCACTTTTTATTCGAATAAATGACAACCAACCTGGTTTCGCTCAGTTCAAGCTTCGTCAGGGCTTATTTAATTAAACCTCTATCTACCCATCCTATAATAATTTGACTTCGTCTTTTCTATTTGCATCTCTTTCTGTCACCAATAATGGGTCTTCTTTGGTATTTTGTATCTCTTTAACTTATTTTTTTATTTATTTTCTTATGTATAAGTGTAATTTTCTTTGGTAATACTCCCTGACGAAGCTTGAGCTAAGCAAAACCCGGGTTGGCTGTCATTTATTAATTTAAATAAAAAGTGGTGTATTACAAAGTGTGTTTTTTCATTTAGTACCTACCTATATAATTTCACACCCCAACGTATTTGCTTTCTTCGGAAAAAAAAACTTATTATGGTGATTATTGAGCTTTTTTAGAATGGGATTTATAAAACACAGGAAAATCGTTATTTTGAACGGAAAGACAGTTTGAATGTATTTCCGCACATCGAGAGTGTCGAAAGTTTCAAAATGAACTAGTCCTCTCTTACGCCCGATGCCCAAAGAAACTGGGGTAAAGAAACATGTTTTATTGATAATATAAATAAGAAAATAACGGTACGTTAGTAAGAATCTATGATGATTTGTTAAAAAACAATAATTTTATAATTTTCCTTTCAATAATAGGAAAAAAATTGAAAAAAACCGTACAAATAATTTTTAATTTTTTATGATAGAGTTTGCTTAAGTACAAGAACTACATTTCTGATTTCAATTCCCCATGCTAAAAAAACACACCCACTCAAAAGTACACACTTTTGTTGAACGGTAAAAAACCATGTCTTCTTCGACATGGTTTTTAAAAAACCAGCGCGCTCTACACGTTAGAAATGACCCAAAAAACCACGAAAATATGTTAAAAAAAACCATGCAAATGGCAACACTGACACCATCATATGAGCAAAGGTCTCTATAAAATGATTTACCTGTAACAAATTGTTTCTGAAAAGCCTTGCACGTTCTGAATTCAGAAAGCTTCTAAAATCCCTGTCTCCAAATCCTGATGCGATGAATTTTGCCTCGGATTCTTTGTAGGGGCTAATTATTATTACTTATTAATCATATTATTACAGGTATTTATAAATATTGGATAGATGACCTACAATAATATTGAAATAGATTATTGAATTTGTGATATTTTTGTAGAAATATGATCTGTTGGCTTACGAAATTGAAGTTTGGCTCGAGGTAAAATTGCCAGAAGTCTTTATTGACCCCTGCTTTATACCCTTACTTAGTGAGCCCCTCCTAACGTAAGTACTAACGTTATATTTTTTTGGGTTTTATAAATCTTGTGTAGGTGGGTAATATTTTGTGTAAGTGGGTATACCCTAAACCGACTGCTTATTGTATACATATAAGTATGCCGGGGAGTCAACTATCGTCAAATAATATACAGGTATGTAATTTTTTTAAATAGGTAATTTAAAAAAAATCTTAATACTACTATTATTATTTCCATTTTTGAATTGTGTATTAAACAATTTATGTACCTCATAAATAAATTTTTTAACAAAAATATAAAGATAAACTACAAAGATATAATCCTATGTTCTCAATGTGTACCATTTTCACAGCATTCCCAAAGGATTACATGGCTGACTGCCTCTGTGGTTGAGGGGTAAGGCTCCCGACTCGCAATCCGAAGGTCGTGGGTTCAAACCCGGCGTGCGCAAATAAATATTATTTGATTAATTTGTGGTATTTCACAATTATTAATTAATTAAAAATTATATATACCTAGTATATTTGCGGCACATTCCAGAGTGGAAGATATTCTCAGTATTTCCCTGGTGTAAGACCACCATTTAGAATTGAAAATGCTTAAAATGGCTTTAACCGTGTTTGGTGACCAGAAGAGCGATTCTATATCTTTTGTGGGATCGTTATGAAATAATGGACGTGATCACCTGTCAGATTTGTATGAATTATTTGGTTTTTATATGTACAACATACATTAAATGAATAAACAATCAAGCATACTTGCAGGAATTCGTGTTTAAAACGGTCTACACTAAAATATGTGACAGTGAAAATGTTAAAAATCACACAAGTTTGACAGGAGATCACGTCCGTTATCTCATAACGATCCCACAAAAGATATAGAATCACTCTTTTAATCTGAATAGCCAGGTACTTCCCCACCTTATTCTCCCCATCTCCATCCCCTGTCCTACTACCTTGAGCCTCACAACATACCACAATTCGGGATGGCATAGTCTCACTGGCTCCAGACGGGAGCAGTTGGGACTCTTGTGCGGTATTCATATAAAAAAAATGTTTTGCCTTAAAGAACTTCTTTCGAATCGCATCCTGTGTTGAGTTACCTAATGATAAAAAATAAAATAAAAGTGCTCCGTCCAGGGCCCCGACGGACAATAATTCTACGGACGCTAGGGAAAGTAAGAAGTAAGAACGATTTCGCCACACGCAACTAACTGCATTTTCATTATCATTTATAACTCACTAACTTTCCAGTGATTATTTTCTGATTTACGAGTGTGTTTACGATAACAGCCTGTGTAAGTACTGTGTATTCATCAACAGGCAAGTACCAACCGGATAAGTAGGTATAAAGTACACGCCAAACTTGACCGGCCTGACGTTGATCAAAATCGACGCAGTAGGCGAGTTTAAGGTTAAAAAAGTGGCATTACTCCCCGCCCACGCCTTTCCCTGTCGCACTTATGTTTTTACGCATCTTTCTCTTTCGCTTACGTTCATTGTAAAGTCAGTAACTGCGCGAGAATGAATCGCACCATATTCAGGCCGGTCTTAAAGTTTGGCGTGTCCGCGTGTACTATACATATACAATACAATAATCTTATAAGCCCCGATGCAAAAAAAACATAGCTCCGGGTAGATGGCGTTTTGACCGCTATTCACATAAAAAAACAACTTCAATGATTTTCTTATCCCATCTGAGGAATATCAGGTCTTAAATTTATTAGACTTAAACTTTATTAGAATTTTCACTCAAATGAAAGGATACCTTCTTGTTATTACAGAAAATCACCTGCCTACGCCGAAATCGAGAGGTTTGTTAAAGTCGTTAATTTAAGTGAAAGCAGTATCGGCGCTCGTTGGACTTGCCTTGAAAAAGTCAATAGAGCCATTCCCATGGAGATCACCCCGATACAATTCGACCTTTCTGAGGATGAAGAAATTACCTGTGTTCTTAAATTGACTGTTACAGCCCCCCTACAGGCTGAAGAAACAATTGTGTGAGTCTAGTACCTATGGATTATCAATAAATATCGCCATACTATAATAATAATAATAATAATATTTGGCTAATTTATATAGCGCCGTTTTCGTGAAAAATCACCTCAATGGCGCTGTACAAATAAATACATAAAAAATAATATTACTGGCTTACAACTAAGATTTACAATTATAAATAGTGACTTACATCTAAGTCTTATTGCTAGTGACTTATGACTAAGACATTTAAAAGCTGACTAGGTCTAGGCATAATGAAACCCATAGATAAAAGAAAAATGGAGATAGGTCATGAGTCATGAGCCATAAACCCTGAACAATTATTATTATGGAATTGCGCGCACACCTTTCTTGCACTGCTACAAATAAATATTTGTACTACGTACTTATGCTTATGTGAAATCGTTGATAGAATTCACCCGAACCCGCGTTCCTCTACCATCTTCCACACTTTCCCACTCCCCTCTCCCACTCCCACTCCCCTAATCCCCTCCCGCGTTCCATATATACAGTCCCAGTACATTCAATTTTTAATTAAAATGTACATAAAATATTCCCTGAATCATTTAAAAATTACCCAAAATATGGGGCACTGGCTTCGTATCCACCATTCACAATTGTGAAATAATTAATATTTTATATCCGGAACTGAATAGTCAGGCACTTTTAAATTTCCCTATACTTCTCCCGTCCCCTTTCCCTCCAAAATTTCATTTCTTCACTTTCAATACATTCCCCGAAATGGGATTTTTTTTAACATTAGCTCCACATAGAAAACCCTGAGGATAAAAAATCTCAGGGGCTTTTTTATCTTAGGAGATGCTGTGTGGAGGGTCTTTTCAGGGAAAGGAAGGAGAGGAAGTTCTGGGAAGGAAAAATGTGTGAAGGGTGGGTAGTAGGAATCTGGGGGTTAATGTGTTCATAAGTTTGAATCCATCCCTCCCTCTGCAGTGCAAAGCGATGGAACGAGAGAGTGCGACTGGAGAGTTCAAAGGGTATTCCTATTCCAGTCTCTTCCGATCCGACCCGCCACGCAGTAGGTGGGCAAGCGCATCCGCCGCAAGATCTAGACCTAGACAAACCTCACCCAATGAATCCGGACACCCCTGCTAAGTCACCAAATGTAGGGACGGGGTGACCTACGGCAGGGGTGATGGTTATCCAATAAATGGTTCCATAAATAATAGAAATAGAAATAGGAGTGCCATAAGGTACTATTGTCATACAAAAAATCCATGAAAAATTCATGATAAAACAGCTTTAAAGATATTCTTAAAGATCATAGTTAACCGTGAGGCGTTTTTCACAAAAAAGCGATGTACAAATTATCCCATTATTAAATATTTGGTTTTTTCCTCAGTCTGGATATAAATGAGGGTATGCTCCAAAAAAGCCTTAGAATCCAAATCAAAACAGCCCCGCCAAAGATGCCCCTGCTCCCCTTCAGGAACCTGCGTATCGAGTACTTGGAGCGCTCTGACCAGCTCGGGGCGCCTCCTTACATTGCGCCAATCGCCTTCCTGTCGCTGCCTGATATTCTGTACGTGGATCAAAGGGAAGATGTTATGGTAGTCTTGAGAAATAGCACACCAGTTTCTATGAACTTTGAATGGGGAGAGCCAATAGGTTTGTTGTTTTACAATTTCATTACTATATTTGTTCAAATCCTACACAAAAATGAACTAAGCACTAAAATTCTGCATTTTCTACAATACTACATTGAAAAAATGAGTCTAAGTAACTCTAAGAGACTAACCTGGTGGCAAATGGCTCCTTATTTTCACTCTCACATAAAAATCAACTTGATTCAAATGACCATTTTTCTTAGAACTTCTTTGATCTGATTTCGCTTTTTTTGGGGATATTTTTACTACTTTCTACCTGATTTAGATATTTTCCGACTTTCAGGGATACCTACTTGAATGAGAACACGTCATTATGACAACATTCAAATTTTCTTTGCGAGGGCACATCAGGAGTTATTTTGTCCAGACTACGTTTTTGAGAGGTTATTTTGAAGTACAGTTTTTTATACTTTAATCAGTGTCTTGGTGGGGTATAATGATTTACAATTTGGGAGGCGGGTGCCGCCGCCCCGGGAGCCATTTATTGGATAACCAACACCTCTGCCATAGGTCACCTCAAGTGGTTCGCTACCTTTGGACTTGACAGGGGTGTCCGGATTCATTGGGTGAAGTGTGTTCAAGTCTTGGCAGCGGATGCGCCTACCCATCAACTGCGAGGCGGACCGGATCGGGAAAGGCTTTGAGAGAGGTTTGGGGAGACCCTTTGATCTCTCTCTGGCGACTCATTGTATTGCGCCACAGCAGGAGGGAGGATTCCAACGTCTGTCACTCCTGGACACAATAACACCTAGATTCCTCCCCTTCCTTTTCTTAATAAGACCCTCTGGACAGCATCCCAGAAAATGACGCAGGCCCTAAGTAAAATTATTTTCCTCACATACTACCTGTGTAAAGTTTCTGTAAAAAATGAGGAAATATTTTAACTCCCCTTTATTAGTGGCAGTAAGAAAAACTACTGAATAAAGTTTGTTATAAGAGAAGGGTGAGGGAGCAATAATTGAGATAATGAAAAAAGTTGGGTAAAAAGACACCACTATTCTAATACAACCCATTTTAAAACAAAAACAAAAAATGATAGATACATCCATGCCACAAAATAAAAACGAGAATTTACAAACTCGTAGAACTAATTAAAGATCTTGAATTTTTGTGAAAGTGATTAATTTTATTATTATTGATTTTATTAGTGATTATTGGTTTCTAAAATGTTGCTGTA
Organism: Limnephilus lunatus; assembly: GCA_917563855.2. Classification (NCBI taxonomy): domain Eukaryota; kingdom Metazoa; phylum Arthropoda; class Insecta; order Trichoptera; family Limnephilidae; genus Limnephilus; species Limnephilus lunatus. The sequence continues at coordinate 8,314,512 of OU830599.1, forward strand.
AAATATTGCAATTTTATTTATAATTATGAAAGATTTGAGGGTAGAGTAATTTCATCCACGGTTTTTTCGAAAAAACTTAGTTTTTAGTTTAAATTTAGTTTTTTGTTTTAAAAATGCCTAAGTCAGAAAAACTATTTTATCATTCGACGACTTTTCTAAATGAAACCACTGAAAAGTAAAATTTCCAAAATATGTAGTTTTAAGGGTTTTTACCAAAAAACAGTGGCCTATTAGTTTGTAATCATTACTACCATTATGAAGAACAATAAATGATTACACAAAATTATGTACGACTGTATTCACATAAGTAAAGTTAATTAAATCAAGCTGTCTCTAATTAAGGCCTCATTTTCCCATTCCCCCTATCTGTAACATAGTATTGCTGACACAGCTGTCTCTAATTAAGGCCTCATTTTCCTTTTCTCCTTATCTGTAACATAGTATTGCTGACACAGCTGTCTCTAATTAAGGCCTCATTTTCCTATTCCCCTTATCTGTAACATAATATTGCTGACACAGCTGTCCCTAATTAAGGTCTCATTTTCCTATACCCCTTTTCTGTAACATACATTTTCATATTCCCCGTATCTGTAACATAGTATTGCTGACACAGCTGTCTCTAATTAAGGCCTCATTTTCCTATTCCCCTGATCTGTAACATAGTATTGCTGATACAGCTGTCCCTAATTTGGGCCTCATTTTCCTTTTCCCCATATCTTTAAGGCTGCATATGCATGCATGCAACAAAACGCGAAACGAACCATGAATTATGGGAAAGGAATGAAGCAACAGCAAGTGGCGTTTCGCTCCGTTTGCTGTTGCTTCATTCCTAACATCGAACTGCTGACTCAGCTGTCTTGTTTTTGCACTCAGTTGTATTTTTTTGCCCCATCTTCAGGATGAAAATTAGAGAGATTTTATTTTTTCTCCTCCGTTTATTTTCAAATAAAAATTTTGAAATTATATAAAAGATTTAATGTACACCTTATCATTACCTCTCCTGACAATGAATCCAATAAGTGCTATCATTTTAAAATAATTAAGCAAATAAATTGATTATAAACTTTTTTCAGGTGATAATGCCGATGACCTAAATATATTAATCATCCCAACTTCCGGACTGATAATGGGCCATTCAACTCAGGAAGTTTACTTGCAAGTTTTGCCCAAACGGAGAGCTCTCATCAAAGACTTTGTAATTCCTTGTACGGTGGGAGAAATAGAGCAAATACTGCCTCTGGGGATAGCGTGCTTCGTGGAGAACCTCCGTATAGAGTTTAAAATACAACGGGAGTTCGACAAAAGTTACGACTTGATTCTGGATTGGGTGTCGTGGTCGAAGAAATTAGATCATTTTGAGCGGGAAGGGGTAGGTTCATTAGAATTTGTCTATTAGGTATGTGAGTATTCTTTATTGCTTTGCTACCCGGTTTCGCCCTAGGTAGATTTGGGTAAAATTTATCATCAACAGCTTTAAAAGACTCTTCTGAAAAAATTTTATTTTCAAAAAATCTAAAACAAGAAAAAATAATGTTAGCGTCTTAGATACGAGTATATGGTAATTTCAAAGCTACATAGCTCGTTGCGCACTGAAAATAGAAGCGATGGCCTAACAAATTAAGAAAGAAAAAGTTTTGAAAATTTCTTGAAAAGAGAATTTTATGTTTTTTTAAGGCTTTAGATTTCCGGTTTATGGTACCGTATATTTAAACATTTTGCCACCTACTGTCACCAGGTTTCAGATGTTTATGACGCAGAGCTGTATCCGCCTACAATACTTCCTGTTTTGAGTTCAAATGGCATCGATGGTGAACATTCCGAGGAAAGTCTTTCACACGTGTCTTCTGAAATATTTCCCATGGAGTGGTATTGGCAAGCTCCAGGAGAAGGTATTTTCAATAAAACTAGATAATAATAATATGCTTAATTAATCTGCTAGTAATTATTGTGATACTGTGGCCTCTTCTTACTTTTCAGACGATGAACCAATTCCTGGCAGCTCTCTAATTCCATACATTGAACTAAACACCCTGCTACCCCTTTTTTATCTTTTCCCAAAAATTGAAATAAATGATTTTCCTCTGAATAAAGGTAATAGTTTCCATGCCAATAAAAACTTCGTAATAATATAATGTTATGAATAGATAATAACTTTTCTAAATTTTCTACCATTTACAGTTGTATCGCGAACAATTTTGATAAGAAACAAAACCCCAATACGGACATTCTTCAATGTGAGCGTGGATAACTATCAAGCAAGTTTAAAAAACAGTCCTGAAGATATTGTAAGGGGAATCGATGCCAAGATCAACGGGTTGTCATATGGTATAAGTCGTAGAATTTTTATTTGTTGTTTTTTTTATATACCTACTACTAAGTTGTCCAAAATATAGGCTGAAGAAGAGGGAATAGAAACAACATGGCCTAAATATTCGTAATAATAGTAAAAAACGACCGTATAAATAGTAAATTATGTCAAACAATGGGGTATTTCCACAAGCGAGGGATTCTATTGAAAATGTACGGAATATTTGAAGACCATTTTTCTGATTTTAATCATCCTACCAAAAATGTTTTTTTTTAATGTCTTCATTCAATATTATTGATTTTAAAAACGATTTAAAACTGACAAAATCGAAACAGCCCGTGGTTGACAAATCGGATTGTGACGCCCCAAAATATCGTTTAGCGGTAATTCAAAAATGGGAAACTTTGACTCGCTGTAGAAAATTTATTCGTCAACATAAAAATAAAATAAAAATTCCATATTCATTGTAATTTTTTGCTTAATTTCTTTAAGCAATAAAAAATGAGGAATTACCCCATTGTGACATGTTACCACAGAAAGCGTAAAAAATAACGGAACGCATCGACAAGTTATCAAATAAAAATTGTTGTTTTATTTGGTGTATAGTTACCTATGTCTTAATGCAATCCTTATTAGTTATCTTTATCATCAATGCTTAATAGATAATTGTTTTTATTTGTGTTTTAGCTGGCATTTTGCCTGAGGTGGATGCTGGTTTCGGAATACTGGCTCTATGCAATTCATCTCAATTATCACCCTATGGAATAGAAAGAATTCAAATACATATGATATCGGACACTTGGGGAATCTACACGGACACTATCAAGATTCGGGTAATATTAAAGATCAGGTGCTGTCATATTAAGGTTGCGAGGAAATCTTAACCACTTCAAAAAATTTCTAAAACTTTCAGGTCGATGGCCTGGCTCCGTTGCCTATAAGAGTAATGACAAAAGTGATCGACGGTCCCCTGAAGATTGCTGACAGCCTCAGGTTCGGAACCCAACTTTTCGATGGCCCTAATATAAAGAGGCATCTGAAAATTACCAACACCTCGAGTGTTCCTATCTTTGTCAACTGGCATGTATTTGAAAATGAAGGTTAAACAGCAATTATAAAAAATATGTAAATTAGATAATTGTTTTCATATCATACCATATTTATTTTATTTTATTTTCAGACAGCGGTCTTCCATTTAGTCTTGTGCTAAATATTAACAATAAGAACTCTTGGCCACTATTTCTTACGCCTGAACCTAATGAAGTGCAACATCGCCTCCAAACTATGTCTTCTAGCAGAATCAGTTTTGGCGAATACACGACCAATTCAGAACAGAATTCCAGAGTTAGTTTAATGAAAGGAAGCTCAAGGGCGACGCAACACATTAAAATTGAATTAGGTGGAGATTATAAAAATCACAGTAAAAATGTATCTTTTCCCAGATTATCCAAGCCGAAAAAAACCGGAATGTCAGGTGTGTCGTTCAAGAGCTCAGGTCCTAAAGACAACGCACTTGTGTCTTCAAATTCTTCTGAATCAGATCAAAAGCATTCTTTAAGAAGACTGAACACTCCAGCGAGCTTAAAAAGTACTTTTACTGTGACTGATGTTGATTCCGATTTATTTCCAAAGCCAGAAGAACTGGATGAATTGTTTGATGGAGAAAGTTTTGAAGATGATTTAAGCAATCCTTCTATCTGCAATGACGACCAAGATACGAAGATGCAGCTGTATCTGGTGGACTATTGCGGCCGCCCTGCCGAAGACGGTCACTTCATGGTTAGTTTTGTTTTCTTAGTAGGCAACGTACCTGGAGGTACAAGAGCATGAGTTTTTTTACAACTTTCACCCTAATTTCATGAGCAGTTTTCGTTGATATCGAACATTTCAAAATCAATTTTAACAAATGAGTTTTATGCTAAGTATTCATGAAATTGTAGGTTTGACTGAATTACTTAAAAACAATATTTATTTTCAGATTGAACCGAGGCATATGATGATGAGTCCGGGAAAAAGTGAAAATTTAACAATCACTTTAATGACAACTGGTAATTACGATGACAATAACATTAAGACATATAGTAGATATATGTTGGAACTTGAGAGGACCCTCGTTGGCAGTGTTCAGTGTAAAGAGTATCGAACGTAAGATTTTTGATTGCTTAAATACGAGTATGTTTGTTATATCTCTTAATTTCAAATAATAAGATAACTTAACTTGTACAGGGTGCGGCAAATCAAACAGTGCAGTTTTGAAAGGCCGGTACATCCCGTGTGGTGGGAGTAGAAACCTGGGAGTTGTTTCATTGTGTCGGGAGGGTCATGCCGTTTTTAGTCGTTGCCACTGTTTGGTCCGGACAAAACCGGGGCTTTACCGTCCGCACTTTTCTTGATAATGACCAAAAATGGCGAAGTGACGAGGACCACTTACATCTCTGTGGAGCGGCGAATAAACCAAATTTTCGGTACTGGACTGAAAATAACCTAAGGCAACTTCACAAAAGACCCCTTCTCTCCCAAAAAAGTGACCGTGTGGTGTGCGATTTCAAAATTTGGGGTGATTGGGACGTATTTTTTCGAGGAAAATAGATGAACCTTGACTGTCAACGCTCAACGTTATGTTTCCATGTTAGAAATTTTTTTTTAACCTCAATAGGAAGAACTAACGGAGGAAACAGATCTGGGAGACTTAGTTTCAACCGACACCCGTGCTACGGCCCATACTGCTCGAGTTTCAATGACGAAACTGCGACAGATGTTCCCTGCGCGCCTCGCCTCTCTGAAGGGTGGCCCGGGCGCTCACCTGATTTAAGCATTTGCGACTTCTTCCTTTGGGACTATCTGAAGGAAAAAGTTTTCAAACATCGGCCTCAAGCCTTGGAAGAACTCAAGGGTCGAATTCGGGAGGATATCGCCACTATGTCCATCGAGATGTGCCAAAATGCAGTCGAAAACTTCAGAAATCGTCTTCATCAATGTATCGCTGCTAGGGGCCATCATCTTTCTGATATCATCTTCAGAACTTGATGCATAAAACTGCATGATAAAATAAAATCAACCCCATTTCTCTAAGTGACGTCGTTTTTTTAAACAGCCTTTCAAAACTGCACTGTTTGATTTGCCGCACCATTGGTATCATCCAAATAAGTTATAGGTTCGTGTGATTATAAATTGATTTATTAAGTTATTGTAAAAGTTAAAATGTATATTAAACAGGACAGAAGTTCTTACTAGACTAACAGTCTAGGTTCTAAGTAGTTCTGTCGCTGCTGCGAGCGGACTGGAGGGATCCGCCCCATCTCGCCGATTCCTTCAGCAATCATCGTAACCGTTTGTACCAAAGACACGAATGATAATAGATGGTACTCTTCTGACATCACACTAAACAGCCATCTGTTGGGATATAGCAGGCCTTCGTATTACTAATAATTCTATCGACATCTATCGAAGCAAGCTAAAACTACTTGAAAAATCAATACACCACATATTTCATAAATTAGATTTCACTGATCACCACGAAGTTAGTCTTTAGTATTCAGCTACTGTGAGCGATGACTTTATCTCTATTACCATCGCATTGTCTCACTTGTGTGTATTCAAGGATGATGCAATAACTCTGACTTGTTCATAAAATTTCTTTCCTTGGTGTAAACATGATTAGTTTTAGACTTTTAATCAAACGTGAAATAGAGGAGGAGTCTATAATTATACTGTCCCCATGTCTGGTTGTGAGTTTTATTACCGACACCTTCGACATAAAAGGATTTTCTTTTTAAATCGGAAAATTCTTCAATGCTTCCTGTCCTTGTCCTGATCTGTAGAATTCTCTTGAATTTCATTGAATACTGATTGTTGATATGATCTGTTTGATTGATTTCCAGTGAAGAACTTTATAGAGTAACTCCTCCCCTTACTTTTTCTGTTTTATCTGCTCGAATCATACTTCCCAAAGTAACTGTCTGTGATGCAGAGGATGGAATAATCTTTACAACACACGCCATCACGATTTTTAGATCGGCTCGTCGATATCTGAGGTTATTAGTGTTATTAATCGCAATATTATTATTAAAACCATTTATAATAAGCGCTATGAAATTATAAATAAAGTTCACAGTCTGTGAATCAAATGTTTGCTTTCTTTAAAAATAAATGTTGCTTAACTTCATGTTCTTGTAATGGTCAAGAAAGGTAATGGAGGGAATTTGAGAATATTCTTTGTGGTTGAAATCTTTGACGGCCGTAATCAACAAAATGGGATTTAAGACTGGTCGTTTTACAGAATTAGAATAATTAATTAAATTTCAATATTAATATTCAAGTTATATTAAAATCCTATTTAAGTTCTGTTACTAAACAAGTACTGTGAAACAACCGGCCCATCAGTTTTTCTGTGTCGGCAGAATTATAGTTCCGCAAATTGCAGAGTTGTCTGATGTCTTACTCTGTTTTTTTTTTAAATTTTCTTTGTTAATTGCTTTGATTGCTGAGAATTAGTCTCGACGCCACCTAGCGGGAGATTTAGTATTAAAAATTCCTCTCTCACAAAAATAAAGTTGGTTGTTTTCAGTTGGAAAAATGTAATAATAAGTAATTGTCGAATGAAACACTAGTATATATTGAATTATTTGGCGGGTATTAGATAAGCCGCCATAGCTCAGTGGTGAGAGCTGCTGACCGGCAATCAGATGGTCACGGGTTCAATTCCCGTTGGCGGCCAGTATCTTTTCTCGGAAGATTTTTTCAATGTAGATGAGTGTTTCAGGCTGATAATTATTGATTATAATATTTGTTATGTACCCTTTGTGCTATGCATAAAAATCTTGTTTAAACGTTAGTTTATCAATTAAAAATAATAATTAATATTTGACAAGTTAAAGTATTTCAGCAAAAAATGCAGACATAATTAGTCTCGACGCCACCTAGCGGGAGATTTAGTATTAAAAATACCTCTCTCACAAAAATAAAGTTGGTTGTTTTCAGTTGGAAAAATGTAATAATAAGTAATTGTCGAATGAAACACTAGTATATATTGAATTATTTGGCGGGTATTAGATAAGCCGCCATAGCTCAGTGGTGAGAGCTGCTGACCGGCAATCAGATGGTCACGGGTTCAATTCCCGTTGGCGGCCAGTATCTTTTCTCGGAAGATTTTTTCAATGTAGATGAGTGTTTCAGGCTGATAATTATTGATTATAATATTTGTTATGTACCCTTTGTGCTATGCATAAAAATCTTGTTTAAACGTTAGTTTATCAATTAAAAATAATAATTAATATTTGACAAGTTAAAGTATTTCAGCAAAAAATGCAGACATAATTAGTCTCGACGCCACCTAGCGGGAGATTTAGTATTAAAAATACCTCTCTCACAAAAATAAAGTTGGTTGTTTTCAGTTGGAAAAATGTAATAATAAGTAATTGTCGAATGAAACACTAGTATATATTGAATTATTTGGCGGGTATTAGATAAGCCGCCATAGCTCAGTGGTGAGAGCTGCTGACCGGCAATCAGATGGTCACGGGTTCAATTCCCGTTGGCGGCCAGTATCTTTTCTCGGAAGATTTTTTCAATGTAGATGAGTGTTTCAGGCTGATAATTATTGATTATAATATTTGTTATGTACCCTTTGTGCTATGCATAAAAATCTTGTTTAAACGTTAGTTTATCAATTAAAAATAATAATTAATATTTGACAAGTTAAAGTATTTCAGCAAAAAATGCAGACATAATTAGTCTCGACGCCACCTAGCGGGAGATTTAGTATTAAAAATACCTCTCTCACAAAAATAAAGTTGGTTGTTTTCAGTTGGAAAAATGTAATAATAAGTAATTGTCGAATGAAACACTAGTATATATTGAATTATTTGGCGGGTATTAGATAAGCCGCCATAGCTCAGTGGTGAGAGCTGCTGACCGGCAATCAGATGGTCACGGGTTCAATTCCCGTTGGCGGCCAGTATCTTTTCTCGGAAGATTTTTTCAATGTAGATGAGTGTTTCAGGCTGATAATTATTGATTATAATATTTGTTAAACCTTTTTTATATTTACTTTTATTTTTATTCATTCAATGATATTTACATTTACAAACATTGTTGGATATGTATTATTAAAATGTCACGGCTCGTTTGTTGGGCGGTCTTCATTAAATAATGAATTGTGAATGACTGATCAAAAATGTTAATTTTCTCAGTTTATCAAAGTCCCTGACCATTTACAATACTCACGAATTGGCAGCAGGAGTAACTATAGAAGTTGAGTCCCCTTTCAGTTTGAACTCTGAAAAACAGTTCACCATTCCTCCTGAAACTTCAATGAAGGCAAGCATAAACGTATTTAATACCCACCAAAATCTTTTCTTTATGACACATCTTGCAATAATAACAATAACAAGTTTCTATTCAGAATATAATCGCTTACAAATTTTGAGAGTGTTATTGATTTTGGTTTACAGGTAAAAGTAGAGTGTTTAGTGACAACGTCAATGTGCCTAAAAGGATGTCACGAATTACCCACACATTTGGAGACTTTGAAAAATTTGAGAATATTACAGCGCAAATTGGATGTTCAGGTTTTGTTCACTTTACTTTAACCAGTGATTCCTGACATTATTTAGAATAATTTTTTTAATGTAATTTAAATCTCCGGTGACATTTTTGTTGTTTTTTTTTTAACTTTGAAACTTTTTAAATAAAAAATACAAACATCCGCACCCCGCCAAAAATAAAGTCATCCGATACTAATCTGCATTTCTTCCTCCAATAACCCTCAGGAATCAGAGGGTAATAAAGAAAGTCAGGTATGTCTCTTAACACCCAGTATTATACGTATTTTATATATTAACTAGAGCAGTGAAACCCCCCCCCCCCCTGGATACGCCACTGCTTACATATATGGCGATAAGGTTTAAATTCTCGTAACATCAGCCGTCTGTTTTGATTTATTCAAGAAAAAAACATCGCCAAAAAACTTTTTATCTTATTTGACAAATCTCAGGCACAATTTTTATTTTCCACATACATGTAAAAATAAAACCATAGCCGAAAAGGGGCTCGTACCGCTCGTAAGTAGTAGATTTTGCTATGCGCGGCCAATTTCGGCGCATTTCATACAAATCTTAGATTTGGATTTAAGATCAAAATACCCAACCAAACTGAAAAATTATTTTTGTAATCAAAAGGTACATTAAATATCTAGTATGGATATGAGCTTCTTTATTTATTTTTGCTTTAAATTATAAGATGTAGGCCATTAAATATTTTAGTGTTTCATGATTTTGGAATTTTTTTATGAGTAAATAAAAAACATTAAAAAAATAATTTTACTATATTTATTTTAAAAATAAAATGAAAAATAAAATAAAAAAAACATAATGCATTTTTAGGGTAATAATTTTAATATATAAACGACTATTTTTTATTCCACCGTAAATACGTCATTTGTATTTTTAATTTACGCACTTAAAAAATTATTTATTTTATATATTTTTATTTTTTATTTTATATTTAATCATATTTACATGATAAATATAGGAAAATGTTTTTTTTATTGTTTTTCATTTACTCACAAATAATTGCCCAAAGCGCCTTTAAAATCAAGAAACATTAAAATCTTTCATGGCCTATATCTTATAATTTAAAAGCAAAAATAAAAAAAGCTCACATCCGTACTAGGCATTTGATTAAACTTTTCATTAAAAATATAATTTTTCAGTTTGGTTGGGTATTTTGATCTCAAATCCAAATCTAAGATTTGTATGAAACGCGCCGAAATGGGCCGCGCATACGTTCCCCTTAAAGCAGGTTTTAAACGCCAGATACTTTATTTTTTCCGGGCTCATAAAAAGACTAATAAAAAATACCCGATTCTTTTAAAGGCAAATAAGTTGTCTGCCCGCAGATTTTCATGAAAGCGTATAAAATATTTCTAAGCGATTTAATTTTCTAACCAAAAACGCTTGATTTTGTATTACTTAGTGCAAGTTGCTTTCATCAAATTTCAAAGTTAGTTTCCATTTCTGTGAATTTTCTTTTCAAGTTATGTTATTATTTCAGTATTGCGAAAGAGTCGGTCAATAATGATATAATAAAAGAACTTGAAAAGAACCTTTACACAACTTAAAAAACAACTATGGTATTTTCTGAATTTCCAATTCGGTGAAACAACTGGCCCTCGGTGGTTCATCGCCCTAATTCGTATTTTCTTTAAACTTATATCATTATGATTTTTAATTGACAGACTGTTACGTTGAAGCTCAATATTATCTTCCCAGAGTTGAGGGTTGAACCATCCTTCGTGGATTTCGGCCAATGCCCGGAGAATGAATCAGTCACTGGAATATTTAAAGTAGAGAATTTAACAGGTAGGAAATTCTCATAACATACAACAACTATATATTAAAAAAAATCATAGATTCGGTAACACTGGCGTATAGCCTGGGTTCCCCCACGCCAAACCCCACCACGCCGTATACTTTGCGTTACGTAGTCTTGGTGTGGCAGCCGTTCGCGGTTGAGTTTCCACTCGCCGCACCCGCCAGGTGTGAATTACCTCCCCCCCCATAATATCGATGGCACATTATTAAATGGAAACAAGTCAGACAAACTATAAAATACGATTTGACTATCAAAAGAATCGCCAAAAGGGGTATTTCCATTCAAAGGTTTAGACAGCAAACAGACTCGTTAAGAGTAAAAAAAACCTGTTCGAAAATATCCAAATACTCAGATGTATGCAAGTAAGAACTTCCATTGTATTTCCATTGAAAACTGACAACATTGTTTTAATAAAAGGGTTTGAATTCGAGGTAATGTACAAAATTCAGTGAAACTATTGAAATTTAACATTTTTGCAAACGTTCACAAAAGCAAAATATTCTTAATCTTCACAGATTTCGACTTTTCCAATTTAATATTGGGCAATCGATTTTATAGAACTATCTCCGCTAACTAAGTCCCCGGCATTGCCCGGACTTTACGCAGAGTTTTACGTAATCAGTTGTGGACAGTCAGTTGTTTCGAAGATTAATTGTGCAAAATGTCATAAATTTTGGAATAAAACCGTAGATTTGTATAAAAAATTAATCCACACTTCCTTATTTATTTGAATACATAGAAAGATAACCCTTTATAATAAATTGATTGTTTTATTTAGATCAAGAGATGAAGCTGACCGTGTCTATAGGAAAGGATTGCACGGCAGTATGGACCATCGAGCCCTGCAGTGTGATATTGGAGCCCAAGCGATGCGGAGGAGTCAAACCGGCTACTTTCTATCTCACCTTTTCCCCAGGGTAATGTCATTAGTCATTTATTAGTCATTATTATAAGAAATTGAATAATTTTTTTGCGTATCCTTGTTTGCACCTATCCATCTCTCGATTTTGCGACCCGTTCGCATATATTTTGTTTTATAGTTTTCAAAATCTCACATCTCCAGCTAAGTCAAAATTAGGCTTCTTCAACCGACTTACCTTATAAATAAATATAAAACAATAACTGGTTTTGAAACAGCTTAAAAATTTCTCAGGACTGTAAAAATATTTGAAAATAGATGTACATATGTTGTGTCTTGAATTACCTGTGACGAAAATTCATCAAAAGTTTTGAACTACTTTAAAATTTTAGTTATAAATAAGTATTTTTAAATTAAAATTTTTGGTTGCTTCATGTTTACCGAGAAGAATTCGGCCAAGATCGGCAGAAAAATCGACATAACCCATCCTTAGAGTCATCCATATGAGTATACGGGTGAATTGTTATAAAAAAATTGGTGAATAAATAATTAAAAAAAAAATAATTTTCACTTTCTGTGTAACTTCTTTTGAAGTTCTGTGATTATTTAAGTATCGTGCAGCAACTGTCCTATAATGATATAATAACAGAAATTGAATATAACCTACACAGAACGTGAAAATAAACTTCAAATATTTGATGAACTGAATTGATTGTATTTTTTTTTAAACAACCCGTCATAAGTGTGTGAACCTTTTAAATTAACATATTATATTTTTGTAAGGATTTAAAGCGTAATTTTGAATTCATTTTTATTTTAATAATGTATTTATTTCTAGTTTGAGGAAAGGAATACAGGATACGACCGTCACCATACATACTCCAGTACCGCACTGTTCTTACAAAGTAGCAGTCACAGGAGAAGGCATTTCTAGAGACGACGCAGAACAACTAATACCAACTATACCGGAAAAATAATTGTTTATCTACATACTATAATATTTATTTATATAAGACGCACAGTGGACCGTCTAGAACAAGCCAGCTTGACAAAATATATATTTTTCTTTTATAGCTTATCAGCTGGGGGTACCCGGCTTCGTTTAGGGAGTTGGTATGGGATTGAACTGACTTTCGAATCCACGATGGATCTTGCTTTATATACCCCTACCAGTGGGAAGCCCCATCCATACAAAAAAGCCTCGAATGGTCCACAATGTTCCAGAACATTCCACAACATTCGAGAGTATTCTAGAATGTTCCACAATGATCTGGGATGTTCCGGGATGTTCCTGAACGTTCCAGGCTATTCCAGAACATTCGTCAACATTTCGAGATGTTATGGAATGTTGTGGAATGCTCTCGAATGTTCTGGAATATTCTAGAAATTTCTAGAGGGCGAAACTTCTATCTTCAAAAGCACCTTCAAGCAACCTTCTTCATGGGGGATAGAGGGCTACCACATCATATAACTCCCTTGATCGTACCGGGAATCATTTCTGAGGTTTAGTAGGACGCACACTTTCTTTTATAATATATATTTATTATCCGGTCATTTATGAAGTGTCATCGTTAAAGAGTATTTACGCTGTTTTTTTTTTTGTAAATGATGTAAGCATGATTAATGATCTTCGAAGGCACTGATGTTTCAATTATTGAAGAATATATTTTCTGAGTGAATTTTGAATTGAGAATAATTATAATTATGTAATTGAAACGATTCCATTATGTACATTTATCATCTAGATTAGAAATGCCCAATCTGCTGCATGCGGCCCAAATGAAGGTGTTTTGCAGCCCAAAATGAAGTTTTGAGCTTTCTATGTTATGGATTTAGGTATCTATCCATAAAAAGTCGTACTAGTAAATTTATCACATTAATATTATATTTTATAAAATTATAACTTTCTTGTTATTAGACCTCGGATCCTCGCTGGGGATTTAATTTGATTAATTTTTTGAATTGTGCCGCAGTAGGAATTTATTTTCGCAATCAATTCCAACTAGTATATTTTTCAGCTGAAGATCGAATGCAAATGACTTGATTTTAATAAGTGAAGGGTGAGTGCTAAATTATTTGGGTTGGCCACCCCGGATCCTAATGATTATACCTATATGAGAAGGCAGAGATTGATATGAAAAAAAAAATTGTATAATATTTTATTTTATTAAATTACAAATTTAAAAATTTCCTTAAAAAAATATCAAATAAAATAAAAGTATACATGATGTAACATGCATACGCGTTTGTTAAAATATCGATATAGATCTGAAATATTCGGTTAAAATTCATTATTATTGCACTTAGATACATATAAATTTTACTTAAAGATACGGATACCAATATTAGATTTCCACAATTAACTTTTTCTCATTATTTTTAAAGTATCTACTTAAAATATAAAACAGTGGGATTATGAACATTTGAAATGCTAAAAAAATAAATTATATTTTCAAAACCCGACTCTGAAAAATGAAAAAGTTGTACTGGGGCGCAAGTGGCTGAAAATGAATTGCAGTTAATAATAGGTTATTCTTTCAGCAAAACACAAAACTCAGCTGCGGAAGGCTGGGGTAAATTTAGTAAATATTCTATTTTATTCAGATTTTTAAAAAAATTTCAAGAAGTCTTAAAAAATTGAATATTTCGTTTACTAATCAAATTTTGTCCTTAAATAGTAGGTTGTGTTAATATTCATATAAATTTTTTTTATTCACAGCACTGCACAAATAAATTAATATAAAAGGTATGTTGTCAATTGAAGCACTAAAAAGCAATCGAGATTGGAATATCTCATTACATCAATTTTGGTGACTCAAAGTTCCTCCCAGGTTGCGAATAATTGTGTAATACTTTAAAAAAATCTATCCTCATACACAATCGCTTTGATAATATATCGTGTATGACTTTTGTCTAGCTGGTTTGTTCTTCACGGTCTTTTGTGCGAAGGTTTCATTTTATTTTATCTTTTGTTTCCTGTGCGCATAATTAATTTGAATACATTATAAAACATTATTAATATTGTTTCAGACAGAATAAAAAAATGTTGTTGATCTCTTTTTAATTACTATTACTATCTCCATTTTGCCTTTTCGCAATATGAAAACTATTAGCATTACTTTTTTATAGCGTTTGCGTACCATTTTTTGTAGAACTTCTGAGTTGGACGATTTAATATCAAATTGTAAAAAAGGGTACAGTTCGGGAGTGTGGGCGATGTTTCCGAAACTATTTAGTTGCTTTTTACATAAAATAATAATATCTAGTTGTTGGGAAACAAAGTTATTGTTTTGTGTAAAACATTACTACCTACCAAAGATATTCAAATGCGTACCTACTCTCACGATTGTGTAAACATTGTGTGGTTTATGCGGACAGCCATCACCACCTTAGCCCGGGCCAGGACACTAAGTTAGCCTCCTATTTTTATAAGATTCTCCTTTACGGCTCTCCAATATACAGTAGAAAGGCAGGTTATACTTACAATTTAAGAGATTATGGGGGTGGTTGTTTTCGTGTGGAAAGTGTATGGCAAATCAAATAAGTAGTTTGTAGTTACAATACTTACAAGTTTATTTAACAAATAACCAACGAACAAAACGCCATACCATAATTTAATATTTAAATATGAACAATTGTATATGAAGTGGAGAGCGAACAAGCACGATTTACAAGGCTGTGTATTGACCGGGAGTTTAAGGTAGAATAGTTTGAATAATCTTTGTTGCAGCGCGAGTTAACTTTTGATGGGTTTCTTAATACACCAGACACATTAAATGAATATTCGGTGAGCTTATATTATTTATTTAAAAACAATAAACAGTACATGTGAGTAATTACAGTTTCTTTTGGAGAATCTAGCAACTATAGGGACGTGTAGTCCCTTTAATGATAAGTCGAAGAAAAGCATTCGTTAGAAGTCGGTGGTCTCTTTTATAGCAGCAGACGGCCGGGTCCATTGAAGCTGATAACGTTTATTGGTTTGGTGCAGCGCCGGATGCGTGGTTCGTTCGGTGTTATCTTCAGGTCTGTCAGCTTCTGGATTATGTGACACGCGCGAGAGTGGTTTGAGATAAGGCTAAAATCCTATTGGTGTATGGGGGACCAATCGGATTGCCGTGAGACTGCAGATCGGTGTCCTTGTTCGACCTCCACAAGATGAAGGAAGAGATTATAAATATTACCACACCACAAATATTACGATTGATATTTAATATATATATATTACATATATATATATATATGTATATGTATAAAAAAAAACTTGTAATTTAGATCGACACACTAACACAGGGAGGCTGTTGCGTCGCTACTTATTTTGTAAATACTAGTGCAACTCAATAGTAATAAAATTAGAGTTTAAGCAAGATGCATATTATATATTCAACTAGTGCGAACCCATGAAAAATAACGGGATGTTATTGTATGATTTGTGAAGCTGAACGTGTTCATAAAATATTTGCCTCACGATCATCGCCCATTGAATAAAAAAATTAGAAACTATCAGAAATTTACCATTCGAATGAGCACCGTTAGCAAAGACATGATTTGTGATTTTCGCGACCAAAGCATTATCTATCGTAACATATTTTTAGGGTGTTACGCTAACCTCTTCTTTAAGCAACCTCAAAATTAATTAAATTATCCCAAAAATTAATCACGATGAACGATAGTAAATTTAAAAAAATAATTTTTCAGATTTAGATCTACGAGAAGAAAGGGCTTTTAACCAGCCAGCGGCCGAAAATCCACATTTCCTCGAAAGATGTTCTTACGATCGTACAGGGCGGTTCAAATGAGAAAGATAAATTATTCTCCATAACAGCTTTTTAAAATTATAACTCAATATCGATTTTATTTTATTCCAAATTTGCTTTAATTTATACCTACACCCAAAAATGCTGAAAGGCGTGATGATAAAACTATTAAAGTTATGTACTTTTTGTAATTATTTTTTGATCATAAGTATTTATCATGTTTCAATAATGTCCAAGCAAAATAAGAGTGTAAAAAAAAATCTGAAATATATTAGTTTGTGAGTGCGCAAATAAATACACAAACGGACCAATTTTCGTCAAGGAACACATGTATGATTTTATTTAAACTAAAATAAAAATTCTGTAACATACGTTTCCCAGATAATGTATTGATTTATTTTACTGCATGATTATATGATTTGAAATAAGTGTTGTATAATACAAAATCTCTTTTGAAAATTTAACAAATCTGCCAACCACCTATGGTATACTAAAAATAAACATTTTCTTCTCAAAATTTAAAACATACGTTTACTAGATAAAAGAAAGAAATCGATTTATATTTTTTGGTGGAAAACAGTCAATACGTTTAAAATTTGATTTAAAAATGACATATTTCTGGTTTTCTCTGGCTATACCCAAAGACATTAATACTATAACGTCATTGGCTATACCATCTTAATGTTTTAAAAAAAGAATTGTAATAAAGTTTTAAGTTAACCCTAAAGAAATAAACATGGTTTACGAAAAATGTTGATTTTTTAACCCATAAAAGTGGGTAAAACTAAGTATTTTATCAATTTTGAATTAAAATGATGCCTCAAAATAAGGTTTCTGTGTCTCAAGAAAGATTTATTATTATTAATCATTAAAATAAAATAATTTCGGAATATACTTTATCGCTCATCTTATGTGATTTAATACGTATCAATTACAACTTTAACTAGAGACAATTCGCTCTATTGGTTTTCAAAGTTCGTGATGGTGCCAACACATTGAGAAATATGAATGCTTTCGACGTCATTTTTCTTGCTCTCTAATTCTTATTGCTTTAAATAATAAAAAACTGTTTTTTTTTGTTTAGTATATGTTATTGTGTACCGTGTGGGTACCCACAGAATTAAAAATAAGTTCTTCAACTCCTGACCTCAATGCAAAAAAAACATAATCTGTTAATTTTTTGGAATAACTCAATAAGAAATAGGTACCTCAAATTGTATTATTTAATAAATGAAGATAATATTAGAGACTATCAAACGAAAATTTCGAACCGAAATTTCTGAAAAGGTTCGGTCGCATCTAGGAATACCGCAGACCTAGTCATCTACGAGTAGGTACCTCAGACCCCCCTACAGTACGAAAGAAGAATAATCTAGGAATTGAACCTAGGGCCTTAGTAGAGATTATATATTTTTTGTTTCGAATTTTAGTTTGAGAGTCGCTTTTATTGTTTTCAATGATTAACCATTTTAATTTGTGAGCAAAACATTTGGGCGTTGTGGCTTGCCACATGTTCAACATGTGAATTTCTGAGCATGGTTAGAAAATAATATGTTTACCACTTTTGTATACCTATTTATATTCTTGGCAATAACCATGTTTATAAATCGAGTTCCGGATATTAAAATTTTTTCATCGTTTTCAAAAATATACTTACTTACGATACGATACGAATTTACCAACCCTGTAAGGAGCACTACTGTCTCTGTGCGACCGGGGCACTGATTTGTCGGATCGTGGAACACATGCTCTGAAGATGAGTTGGTGGTATACCTAATTATAAAACAATGCAGAGTCCACGTAGGAATGTATAAGTATGTTGGTTGGACGGAAATCTTAAGATGGATTAAGCTGTTATCGTTTCTTCTTCATTTGTTTATTTTCTTCCTTATTATGAAGGCTTCTTCTAACTTATTTTGTTTTCCACTATAGTTCTTACTTCTTCTTGCTTTCTCTTTCTACTTCCATTGTTCCTGCTTGCTTCTTCTTTTCCTAGGCACTTCTTCGTCTTGATTCTTCTTGCTCCAGCTTGCTTCTTCTGGCTTCTTTTTTCATCTTCTTATACTTCTTCATGCTCTCTTTTGCTCGTTCTCGCTTCTTATTGCTCGTTCTCGCTTCTTATTGTTCGTTCTTGCTCCTTATGTGCAATTTTTCTTCGAGAGAATAAATTATTTAAACCTGCAACCTGCAATTAAAGTCACACGGGATGCTTGATTTATATCCGAACCTCAGTTATTCCGAAGCCATACCTGACTATGATTCTCGTTTAAAGTTTTCAGTAATTAATTATAAAATGTAAAATATACAAATTATTAACGTTCAACTTGAGTGATCTAAATATTTAAGCGAGGTGGAAAGCCTTGAGTTAAAATTAATTACTTGTGTGACTTTGACGGCAGCGCGGCCCTTCAGGGAAAGGCAATGTTACGAAACTTATAAAGCTTCCAGATAATAATATAGCAGGCGATAGATATTTTATATTTGTGATGGAATTTTAAAACAATTATTGCATTTTTTTATTTATTTTTTATTTTTTTTTTATTTATTTTATATATTCAATAATTTTATTATTAAATTAATAAAAACAGTTTATTTATAAACAAGTTCTGCTGGTAATTATTATTACGCGTGACAGCTGTTTCGCCTTCTGAGGGCATTATCAAACTGTGGTCATGCCACATACAGAAAATCTATTTATAGTATTTTTGGATAGGTTTGTACTATGACTCATTTCTAATTTCTGATTAAAAATGACTGAAATTATTAATGGTTATTATTTTCTCAATTACTGTTATTTCCCACTTTGTGAGAAAGTCGTTAAGCAAACTAATTGTGAGTCATTCGCAAATGCTGACTCATGGTTTTCTTTTCCAGCATAGTTAGTTATTTAAAAATTGGTTTTGAATACATCTAAAAGCGGAGAGTGTATTATATTTTTTTGTTCATTTATTAAAATAGCTTTAGGATTATTATTATGTTTGTTAATTTCCAGCTGCTCTAAAAGATTAAGTTTACGTCCTTTATTTTGAATGTGTAAAGGAGTTGGCTTATTATCATCGCTAAGTGAGTGATTCTCATCTAGGAGATGTTTGGCAAATTGTGATTGTAATTTATTATTATTTTTAAATGATCGCATGTGTTCTTTGAATCTAATATTAAAGGACCGGCCAGTTTGTCCAACATAAACAGCGTTACATTCATCACACTGGAGTTTGTAAATGCCGCTATTTTTAAGTTTGGGTGTTTTACTTTTTGAATTTTTGAGAGATGATCCCAAATTATTATTAGTGCGGAAGGCAATGTCTAATCCACATTTTTTGAGAATTTTAGCAATTTTATTAGATGTAGGTCCTGCAAATTCTAAAACGCAAATTTATTATTAGTTTTATTATTAATCGCTGGGTAAATTGAGTTAAGGTTAATTTTGTATTTTTTATGACTAATTATTTTATCAATATCACTACCCTTGAAGCCGTTATTTTTTGCAATGGATAAAATTATATTTTTTTCTTTTTCGTATGCTTTATTGTCAAGAGGGATGTTAGTAAGTCTATGTATCATTGAGTGATAGGCAGATAATTTATGTGACCATGGGTGTAATGATTTAGAATGAATGGTCGTATCGGTAAAAGTAGGCTTACGGAAAATTTCGAATGTATGTTTATTATTTTTTCTACCGATTGTTAAGTCCAAAAAATTAATTTTATTATTACACTCTCTTTCAACCGTAAAGCAGATTTTACGGTTGATGGAGTTAGCTAATGTAACAAAAAGGTCTAATTGTCTGTTGGTACCTTTCCAACAGATCAAAATGTCGTCAACATAACGCACATAGTAAATTATATATTTGCTAAAAATTGAGTTTAAAATTTGATTTTCGATATAGTCCATGAATATTTCAGCAAGAAGTAGACTCAACGGTGACCCCATGGGCAAGCCGTCGTTTTGTTGATAGAATTTATCATTAAATATAAAGTTATTTGTTTCCATGCATATTTTAAATAAGTCTAATAAGTCATTTTTAATAATTGGGTTTATGTTAGATTTGTCTAATATGTCTTTAATGATTTTAAGGCACTCTTGGATTGGGATATTGCTAAAAAGGCTTACGACGTCTAAAGATAAAAATTGGCAGTTATGTGGGAGATCTAAGTTTTGAATTTTATTTATAACTTCCAGAGAATTTTTAACACTATGTTTTGGAGAGAATTTAGTATAATGTTTGAAGAGAAAATTAAGTTTTTTGGCGAGTAATGTTGTAGGAGCATTTATAAAGGAAACGACCGGTCGGATAGGAATATTTACTTTATGAATTTTGGGTTGCCCGTAAAGTGCAGGAGCCCTTGGATTCATTACCATTGCACTTCTTCGGGCGTATTTATTTGAAAATATTGATTTACAATTATTAATTAGGTTTCTTACGTTAACTGAAATTTTGTCCGTTGGATCCTTTTTTAAGATTTCAAATTCTTCTGGCTTTAAGAATGCTTCTACTTTATTTATGTAATCAATTTTGTTTAAGATAACTACCGAATTCCCCTTATCCGCCTTAGTAATTGTGAGGTCGTGATCTTTAATTTTATTTTTAATATCATTCAATATTTCTGTTTCCTTATTATTGTACTTATTTTTAATGGTCGATTTCAAAGTTTTTCTCAAAATATCCGCGGTAATTTGTTTTGGTAAGCCGTTATTTTTAACTTTAGACAGAGAAATTTCTGTATCAATAGCCAAACTTTCAATTTGTTTTTTAGTGATTTCTGAATTTATTTTATATTTGAAGCCTTTATCTAATAAATTTATTTCTTCTTTTTCAAAAATTGTGTCTGATAAGTTAATAGTTTTTTTGTAAAATTCAATATTTTTATTAGTTTTATCTTCGTTTATTTTGACATTTTTATTTTTAGTTTCGACAAGTTTTTTAATTTTATTTTCTTGAGTTTTGAATTTATCAAATATAATTCCGCTGATGTGTTCACGAGTATCGTAATCCAGGGTGTCAAATTCCCATGAATGCAGTTTAAAAGTTAATTCAGAGTGCAAAACCTTGATGTAGTGAAGAATTATGTCCCTTTTTCGACAACACTCCTTAGTCTCCTCCTTCAGCCATATCCTCTGTGCTCGTTGCACAGTTTTTATAGCTGACGAGGATTTGCTTTTGGTAGAAATATGTACGTACTTGGGGATCACGTTTAACTTCAAACACTCTTGGTTAAACCACAGATTTTGCACTATTATCCGATGTTTTAATTTTAATCGTCTGTAAAAGATCACTTGTGTAGCTATATCAGCTACCTTCAATTTATTTATTGTTATCAAGTTTAATTTGTAGAACTCCATTTTAATTTTTATTTATTTTATATATTCAATAATTTTATTATTAAATTAATAAAAACAGTTTATTTATAAACAAGTTCTGCTGGTAATTATTATTACGCGTGACAGCTGTTTCGCCTTCTGAGGGCATTATCAAACTGTGGTCATGCCACATACAGACAATCTATTTATAGTATTTTTGGATAGGTTTGTACTATGACTCATTTCTAATTTCTGATTAAAAATGACTGAAATTATTAATGGTTATTATTTTCTCAATTACTGTTATTTCCCACTTTGTGAGAAAGTCGTTAAGCAAACTAATTGTGAGTCATTCGCAAATGCTGACTCATGGTTTTCTTTTCCAGCATAGTTAGTTATTTAAAAATTGGTTTTGAATACATCTAAAAGCGGAGAGTGTATTATATTTTTTTGTTCATTTATTAAAATAGCTTTAGGATTATTATTATGTTTGTTAATTTCCAGCTGCTCTAAAAGATTAAGTTTACGTCCTTTATTTTGAATGTGTAAAGGAGTTGGCTTATTATCATCGCTAAGTGAGTGATTCTCATCTAGGAGATGTTTGGCAAATTGTGATTGTAATTTATTATTATTTTTAAATGATCGCATGTGTTCTTTGAATCTAATATTAAAGGACCGGCCAGTTTGTCCAACATAAACAGCGTTACATTCATCACACTGGAGTTTGTAAATGCCGCTATTTTTAAGTTTGGGTGTTTTACTTTTTGAATTTTTGAGAGATGATCCCAAATTATTATTAGTGCGGAAGGCAATGTCTAATCCACATTTTTTGAGAATTTTAGCAATTTTATTAGATGTAGGTCCTGCAAATTCTAAACACGCAAATTTATTATTAGTTTTATTATTAATCGCTGGGTAAATTGAGTTAAGGTTAATTTTGTATTTTTTATGACTAATTATTTTATCAATATCACTACCCTTGAAGCCGTTATTTTTTGCAATGGATAAAATTACATTTTTTTCTTTTTCGTATGCTTTATTGTCAAGAGGGATGTTAGTAAGTCTATGTATCATTGAGTGATAGGCAGATAATTTATGTGACCATGGGTGTAATGATTTAGAATGAATGGTCGTATCGGTAAAAGTAGGCTTACGGAAAATTTCGAATGTATGTTTATTATTTTTTCTACCGATTGTTAAGTCCAAAAAATTAATTTTATTATTACACTCTCTTTCAACCGTAAAGCAGATTTTACGGTTGATGGAGTTAGCTAATGTAACAAAAAGGTCTAATTGTCTGTTGGTACCTTTCCAACAGATCAAAATGTCGTCAACATAACGCACATAGTAAATTATATATTTGCTAAAAATTGAGTTTAAAATTTGATTTTCGATATAGTCCATGAATATTTCAGCAAGAAGTGGACTCAACGGTGACCCCATGGGCAAGCCGTCGTTTTGTTGATAGAATTTATCATTAAATATAAAGTAATTTGTTTCCATGCATATTTTAAATAAGTCTAATAAGTCATTTTTAATAATTGGGTTTATGTTAGATTTGTCTAATATGTCTTTAATGATTTTAAGGCACTCTTGGATTGGGATATTGCTAAAAAGGCTTACGACGTCTAAAGATAAAAATTGGCAGTTATGTGGGAGATCTAAGTTTTGAATTTTATTTATAACTTCCAGAGAATTTTTAACACTATGTTTTGGAGAGAATTTAGTATAATGTTTGAAGAGAAAATTAAGTTTTTTGGCGAGTAATGTTGTAGGAGCATTTATTTCAACTTAAAAATAGCGGCATTTACAAACTCCAGTGTGATGAATGTAACGCTGTTTATGTTGGACAAACTGGCCGGTCCTTTAATATTAGATTCAAAGAACACATGCGATCATTTAAAAATAATAATAAATTACAATCACAATTTGCCAAACATCTCCTAGATGAGAATCACTCACTTAGCGATGATAATAAGCCAACTCCTTTACACATTCAAAATAAAGGACGTAAACTTAATCTTTTAGAGCAGCTGGAAATTAACAAACATAATAATAATCCTAAAGCTATTTTAATAAATGAACAAAAAAAATATAATACACTCTCCGCTTTTAGATGTATTCAAAACCAATTTTTAAATAACTAACTATGCTGGAAAAGAAAACCATGAGTCAGCATTTGCGAATGACTCACAATTAGTTTGCTTAACGACTTTCTCACAAAGTGGGAAATAACAGTAATTGAGAAAATAATAACCATTAATAATTTCAGTCATTTTTAATCAGAAATTAGAAATGAGTCATAGTACAAACCTATCCAAAAATACTATAAATAGATTGTCTGTATGTGGCATGACCACAGTTTGATAATGCCCTCAGAAGGCGAAACAGCTGTCACGCGTAATAATAATTACCAGCAGAACTTGTTTATAAATAAACTGTTTTTATTAATTTAATAATAAAATTATTGAATATATAAAATAAATAAAAATTATAATGGAGTTCTACAAATTAAACTTGATAACAATAAATAAATTGAAGGTAGCTGATATAGCTACACAAGTGATCTTTTACAGACGATTAAAATTAAAACATCGGATAATAGTGCAAAATCTGTGGTTTAACCAAGAGTGTTTGAAGTTAAACGTGATCCCCAAGTACGTACATATTTCTACCAAAAGCAAATCCTCGTCAGCTATAAAAACTGTGCAACGAGCACAGAGGATATGGCTGAAGGAGGAGAATAAGGAGTGTTGTCGAAAAAGGGACATAATTCTTCACTACATCAAGGTTTTGCACTCTGAATTAACTTTTAAACTGCATCCATGGGAATTTGGCACCCTGGATTACGATACTCGTGAACACATCAGCGGAATTATATTTGATAAATTCAAAACTCAAGAAAATAAAATTAAAAAACTTGTCGAAACTAAAAATAAAAATGTCAAAATAAACGAAGATAAAACTAATAAAAATATTGAATTTTACAAAAAAACTATTAACTTATCAGACACAATTTTTGAAAAAGAAGAAATAAATTTATTAGATAAAGGCTTCAAATATAAAATAAATTCAGAAATCACTAAAAAACAAATTGAAACTTTGGCTATTGATACAGAAATTTCTCTGTCTAAAGTTAAAAATAACGGCTTACCAAAACAAATTACCGCGGATATTTTGAGAAAAACTTTGAAATCGACCATTAAAAATAAGTACAATAATAAGGAAACAGAAATATTGAATGATATTAAAAATAAAATTAAAGATCACGACCTCACAATTACTAAGGCGGATAAGGGGAATTCGGTAGTTATCTTAAACAAAATTGATTACATAAATAAAGTAGAAGCATTCTTAAAGCCAGAAGAATTTGAAATCTTAAAAAAGGATCCAACGGACAAAATTTCAGTTAACGTAAGAAACCTAATTAATAATTGTAAATCAATATTTTCAAATAAATACGCCCGAAGAAGTGCAATGGTAATGAATCCAAGGGCTCCTGCACTTTACGGGCAACCCAAAATTCATAAAGTAAATATTCCTATCCGACCGGTCGTTTCCTTTATAAATGCTCCTACAACATTACTCGCCAAAAAACTTAATTTTCTCTTCAAACATTATACTAAATTCTCTCCAAAACATAGTGTTAAAAATTCTCTGGAAGTTATAAATAAAATTCAAAACTTAGATCTCCCACATAACTGCCAATTTTTATCTTTAGACGTCGTAAGCCTTTTTAGCAATATCCCAATCCAAGAGTGCCTTAAAATCATTAAAGACATATTAGACAAATCTAACATAAACCCAATTATTAAAAATGACTTATTAGACTTATTTAAAATATGCATGGAAACAAATTACTTTATATTTAATGATAAATTCTATCAACAAAACGACGGCTTGCCCATGGGGTCACCGTTGAGTCCACTTCTTGCTGAAATATTCATGGACTATATCGAAAATCAAATTTTAAACTCAATTTTTAGCAAATATATAATTTACTATGTGCGTTATGTTGACGACATTTTGATCTGTTGGAAAGGTACCAACAGACAATTAGACCTTTTTGTTACATTAGCTAACTCCATCAACCGTAAAATCTGCTTTACGGTTGAAAGAGAGTGTAATAATAAAATTAATTTTTTGGACTTAACAATCGGTAGAAAAAATAATAAACATACATTCGAAATTTTCCGTAAGCCTTCTTTTACCGATACGACCATTCATTCTAAATCATTACACCCATGGTCACATAAATTATCTGCCTATCACTCAATGATACATAGACTTACTAACATCCCTCTTGACAATAAAGCATACGAAAAAGAAAAAAATATAATTTTATCCATTGCAAAAAATAACGGCTTCAAGGGTAGTGATATTGATAAAATAATTAGTCATAAAAAATACAAAATTAACCTTAACTCAATTTACCCAGCGATTAATAATAAAACTAATAATAAATTTGCGTGTTTAGAATTTGCAGGACCTACATCTAATAAAATTGCTAAAATTCTCAAAAAATGTGGATTAGACATTGCCTTCTGCACTAATAATAATTTGGGATCATCTCTCAAAAATTCAAAAAGTAAAACACCCAAACTTAAAAATAGCGGCATTTACAAACTCCAGTGTGATGAATGTAACGCTGTTTATGTTGGACAAACTGGCCGGTCCTTTAATATTAGATTCAAAGAACACATGCGATCATTTAAAAATAATAATAAATTACAATCACAATTTGCCAAACATCTCCTAGATGAGAATCACTCACTTAGCGATGATAATAAGCCAACTCCTTTACACATTCAAAATAAAGGACGTAAACTTAATCTTTTAGAGCAGCTGGAAATTAACAAACATAATAATAATCCTAAAGCTATTTTAATAAATGAACAAAAAAATATAATACACTCTCCGCTTTTAGATGTATTCAAAACCAATTTTTAAATAACTAACTATGCTGGAAAAGAAAACCATGAGTCAGCATTTGCGAATGACTCACAATTAGTTTGCTTAACGACTTTCTCACAAAGTGGGAAATAACAGTAATTGAGAAAATAATAACCATTAATAATTTCAGTCATTTTTAATCAGAAATTAGAAATGAGTCATAGTACAAACCTATCCAAAAATACTATAAATAGATTGTCTGTATGTGGCATGACCACAGTTTGATAATGCCCTCAGAAGGCGAAACAGCTGTCACGCGTAATAATAATTACCAGCAGAACTTGTTTATAAATAAACTGTTTTTATTAATTTAATAATAAAATTATTGAATATATAAAATAAATAAAAATTAAAATGGAGTTCTACAAATTAAACTTGATAACAATAAATAAATTATTGCATTATTTGGAAATTATTAAATATGCGTCTTGCTCGAGTCTTATTCAGCAGGCATAGTTTTTGTATCTTTATTTTTTTACATCTGCTTCCACCAACATATTTTTTATTTGAATACCGCACACGAGTTCCAACTACTCTCAACTGTTCGCAGCCAGTAGGACTATGGGATATTCAACATACTCCAAATGGAGAGTATTGTGATGCTGGAGGGACTGAAAATGAATGGAGAAGGAGAAGAGGGATATCGTGATCTATGTGGCTTTTCAAATCTAGTCACCAAATACAGGAAATACTATCTCAAGTAGAAAATTAAGTTAGAATGGCTTAAAACAATGTAAACAACAATAATGTAAGCAGGGACAATGGGGGTCTAGTTTTGATTGATTTAAATGTAGAGCCGTTCAATTAAAAAAATTAGAGTCCTTGTGAGAGCCCTGAAGGAGTAACTATCTGTTACTTATACCAGGGCGGGTATATGGTGAATAACCCCAAATACCCTCTTATCAACTATTTTGTGAACGCTTCCATCAGAAATTATAAAAAAAACATTCATTGTAAGATTTAGAACCCATTCTCCAACACAGATGTGCACTTAAACCACAGAATAAAGTTAAAGTTTTTGAAAACATACAGTACGGCGTTCTTTCTAGTTAGAAGGAAGCATGAAAAGAAAAAGCATTTCATTTACTTTAATTGAAAAAGTTTTATGACAAGATGAGAAATTATAACATGCGAAAAGCGGTGAAACTCAATACAACTTAACGAACTTAGTTCCATCCAGGGATAAATGTTTGCCGAGAAACTGGCCAAGACTAGATAAATGGAACACTGGTATCACCTTTTATAGTAAGAAATTAATAAACTATGCATTTTTAAACTCGCACTATTAGAAGTGCACTTATCATATAAAGTGTTTTATCTCTCGATTTAACTTATCTTCAAAATGGCTAGAATTGGTATAAATAATACTGCTTCAACGTGGATCAAAATTAATATATCTTTGGTATCTATGCCTTATCTATCTTTTAAAAACGATTTGAAATATTAATTTTGTAATATTTTTAAAATGAATAAATTGATTTAAATAAAATATGCTTTCGCCATTCAACGTCATTCAGATAAATTTCTTGGGTCAACGTGAGCTAAAATGTAAAATGTAAAAAAAGGGAACGAATTTTTGGGAGAAGTATATAGGTTTACGGATTGGAAAAGGGTCGTAAGCTTCTTAATATTAGTTGTGCAGGGTTTATATTACTTTAAGCCATATCAGTTATAGCGGAACATATTTTATTATTAAATGATTCCCTCTGCATAACGTAGTTTCTAAAAGTACCTACATATTGTGTAACAAAACCTTCTTATTATTTCGAGTGTATATTGAGAGTTCTATCTTCCCATTCCTACTAATAATTAGGGGTTAGTTTATTGGTTAGTTTTTAACCCCGCGCGCCGCGCCGCTCAGATGTCACAGCTGGGATGACCGATATAAGGTCATGTGGCAGCCCGAGAGAGTTGAGTTACCTTCCGGTTCTACCCGCGCGTCTTCAAGGAAAACCTCTGGCAGAACTGAAATTCTTTCAGATAACCCAAAGTGAAACTCGTCAACCTTTTGTTAAAAGGTTTAATGAGCGGTTGAGGGAAATTTCCGTAGTTTCTTTGGGTTAAAGTACCCATAAAGTTATTGTTTTACCCATAGTACCCATATGGTATTGTTTTACTATTATTGAACTGGATCATACTTGCAAATTGATTGTACTAACTAACTAACTAACTAACCATCACGCCGTTTCCCCGCAGGGGTAGGCAGAGAGGACGGACCGCCAAACAACTCGGTTTTGGCACACACTCCTTGCCTCGTTCACATTCATACATCGTCTCATACATGCTCTTCTATTATTCTGACTCTTGAAATGGCCCGACTCAAATATCTGATTCACTTGGTCATGCCATGTCTTTCTCGGGCGTCCCTGACTTCTTCTACCAATTACATTTGCGTCATATATTCTCCTTACACTCCTTTCCTCGTTCATTCGCTCTACATGCCCGAACCATCGGAGCGTTCCTTTCTTGATCTTACTCATTACGCTTACATCAGCCTTGCATTCTTTGCGGATCTCCGCGTTTCTCGATTGTACCATTACTCCAAATAAAGACGTATTGTGATAACCATAAGAAATTGTGGATTTAATTTAGCTATCCCACTACACATACTATTTTTATTCTTCTCACACGTCTTGCAAGAAATGTCTCGCAATACAGAAAATACTTGAATATGTTTAATCATACTCCAATATATGTTTCTTTCGAATTATAGAATTGTTTGTAACAGAATTTATTAGTAACTGTAGGTGACTTTTTGTATAAGGGATGCTGGAGTATATATCTAATATCAAATATAAAAGTCTATGGACTAGCCCACGAACAAGATGCAATTATCGATAAAAATAGTCTGTCAAGCTCTGCACAACCAATATGCTTCACAAATAATAGTACAGCTCCCTAATTAAATTAATTAAATAGATATTCCGAAAGATATTCAAAGTATCAATCGGATTCGGCTATTTAAGACAACATATAACCGACGAAAGGCGGTCAGGCAAACAAATCTCTAATGGTACCAAATCCGCTGTATTCGGATAAGCTATTTTGTGCACTTTACCTATAAGCATTAGAGTCATTTTTTGTGTGTTGGATACTCTAATGGAATCCGTATTCGGCCTTACTTCAACCATAGCAGGCTTGACTAAACACGCATGCGCGAATATCAAAAATATCACACTCGTTCATCGTTCCTGCGTCGTGGATGCGGAATGAACGGAGCATCCACTGTTTTGCTGGAGTTGGTGAGTTTACGCGGTGTTCGAGCATTGAGAATATATATTATACATATTACATATTATGTATTTCGACCTGTTCCGTGTGTCGTATTAGTGTTGGTCTCTGAGATTGGAACGGTGGCGGGTCGTTATTGCAGTATCTATTGCGGTTTACAGCTAGAAAAAAAATAAATCCAAAGCTTAATAATTCGGAATAAATACATAATAACTATTATTATACTTATTATAAACCTAGAAAAGAAGGGAAGCGCAGCATCCACAGTATGCATGGACGGACCGCGCCTGGTATTTATGTAGATATAGTTGGGTAAGCGAGATGTATCTATTAAAAAATTAAATTATTCCGCATCACGAACGCCATCTTAAATATTACCATCGTAAACGATGCTCTTGTCACAGATTCCCATAATCGCATTTAACTTTAGATTAATACCTATAACAACGCGTTAAGACGTTTAATACCTTATTAAAGTGTGTCGCTCAAGGAGACACAAGTGAGAATCTAATCTAATTTAACGTTGAGAGCTTCTGCCAGAGGTTACTTCCGGAAACAGTTACCGCCGAGCGTCGTAACATCCGGATTCATGTTTCAGATTAACTTCCTGCTCTTAAAGTAGATTCAACTTGTACCTAAAATGTAAATTACACAATACTTAAATTAAAATTTTCTTGTTTAACAGAGAGACGGCCCTTTTTTTTATTTGCCCCTACTTTTTGATATAAGCGAGAATGGGACTACATGCGTACCTACGCATTCATCGAATTTGGATTTTACGAAGAAATAAAGTTTTACGTGATCATTATATTAAAATTTAAAAATAATCTTTTTGACGTGAAGACTTCTTTAGCACCGTTGTGAATTGAAACTCGATGAAACGGAAGCGAGCGGCACTAAAAAGAGACATACACATAGGATATTGGATTTAGCCTGCGAGAGAATGAGATAGCAATAAAATATTTATTTATTTCACGGGTACTCGGTTATAAAATAAAATGATAAATTCACGGTCCCGCGCAAGCCTCCTTTAGTTGTGGTATAATGCGCCTGACGAACCTTAGCGGCCAGACATTTACCAGACCAAGGATCAAATCTTACAAAATCCAAAAAAAAAGTTTCTATTTTTGTAAAATCCATATTCAATCTTAAAACACTTCCAAAATGAACAGGTAAAGAAAACGACATCTGGCGACTCCGAAGAAGAAAACACAAAACTAACAAGATTACCAAATGTGTAGGAAAAGGTGCACTGGAATTCGACGACAAAAATATGGAAAAATCAGCCTTCATATTGATAAAATAGGTTTTTCTTAATTTTTTGTATTTCTTGGGCATTAACTATGTAACAATTTCTAGACAATTTGTTTTGAAGAGATTTAATTTCCAATGTACATTTGTTACTTAAATTTTAAATTTTCCACGACCGGTTTCGACACATCCGTGTCATTCACGAGCGAACATAAAACAAACTTAAAAATTCTATACAAGTACAAACATTAATTAGGTGGGGGTAGTGGGAGGGGAGATTTCGGAGGAGTGGGAGAAAGGTAGGAGGAGTCAACGTTACTTGGAAACATCGTAAGTAAAGGTGATTTACATGGGGCTATTATTTTATTCACTAAATTAATTTTAGATTTAATTTTTTTGTTAATTTCTAAAGTTTCTAAAGCGCACAAATTAAAATATTAATTTACATTGCAATGTTTAAACTTAGTGTTTTCTTTTTTAAAGCTATGACCTGACTCTATTAGATGGTTATTATTTCAGGTTTATATCCATTGTTTAGGGCTATCTGTTTTATAATTAACCGACTAGTCAATAAGAAGCAAGCAAAATTTTTAACAAAAAAATATATTTATAGTGGTAATAATAACATCAAACCTAGTAACAACCTAATATATAAGAAACTTCTTTACACAGGGGATTTATCTTTAAAAATTTCCCGCATATTACCAGATCATATTTCTCCAGCTTTCTATACTAATTCTAAAATAAAAAAAGTTGATTAATAACAAGGATGTTTCAAATAAATGGGAAAAAACGGGATATACACTTTAGAATGTAACGATTGTGACGCCACAGTATGTAGGGATGACTACTAGAAATTTTAAAACTAGAATCAGGGAACATGAACTTTGTTTACGAAATAATAACTACTCCGAGTTTGCTAACCATCTAATAGAGTCAGGTCATAGCTTTAAAAAAGAAAACACTAAGTTTAAACATTGCAATGTAAATTCATATTTTAATTTGTGCGCTTTAGAAACTTTAGAAATTAACAAAAAAATTAAATCTAAAATTAATTTATTGAATAAAATAATAGCCCCATGTAAATCACCTTTACTTACGATGTTTCCAAGTAACGTTGACTCCTCCCACCTTTCTCCCACTCCTCCGAAATCTCCCCTCCCACTACCCCCACCTAATTAATGTTTGTACTTGTATAGAATTTTTAAGTTAGTTTTAAGTTCGCTCGTGAATGACACGGATGTGTCGAAACCGGTCGTGGAAAATTTAAAATTTAAGTAACAAATGTACATTGGAAATTAAAACTCTCCAAAACAAAAGGTTTTTCTTAGTCTCCACTCTTTTCTACTTCAGTTTTTCTGAAGGTTTTATTTCTACCGCATGTGAATTGCACACTCTATTTTTTTTAAATTTCCACTGGAAATGCATATTTTTTGTTGTTTACATTTTTTAAAGATATCGTTAGTATTTTACACATTTTTCACAATTTTACTAAAGGAGTACATTCTAAAGGTTAATTTCTGATGGTTTCTTCTCTGATTTGTTGTTATTATTTAGTTTTGAAATGCATTGATCTAGAAGCAAAACTAGTCAACACGTCGAGTAGATACATACGTAATTATTGCAACCAACAACACGAAAACAGAAAAGAAAGAAAAGAGAAAAGAAGTGATATTTACATAGTTATTGTTTTATTTTAATTTCTTTCAGCTTCACAAATAATCCTACATATAATATCCCGTGTTTTTTCACGTGTTTGCGCTAGTTTACAATAAAAGCTGCAAATAAATAAAAAATCTAAACGAATCAAACCAATCCATACGATAATATGTCAAAGATATTGTATTTTTGTCTTTCCCACAAAACTAGAACAAGAAACACTCTTGTGCCGTGAGTTATTTTTACATTTACTCTTGAATTTCTAGGTCAACGAAACTATTTTCAGATCACATTGTTGCAACCGTACTGTATTTTGAAGTAACAATTGAACATAGGATTTACATATTTAACAGCGTTCATTCATCGTGACAGTTTTCACATCGTAAATTTAATTTGCATAATGAAAAACAAAACAAAAATTGTAAAATACATTATTTATTAGGTAGGTCCTTGCGCAAACTGTGAAAGGTCACGGAATATTGTAATTACAAGTTTGAAGATGGAATTTATTTGAAATAATTTTCCGTTAAAATATTATCCTTTAGGTAGGAACCAACCTACTCTTTGGCTTGTCTGGATCATTCTTCAAATATTTAACATTTATGCATTACCATTTTTTTTTAAATGACAATACATTAAATGACATTAAAAAAACTTAAATTAAAGGAAAATTTGAGTGAATAATTTCATACGGGAGAATTTCACATTTCAAATAAGTATGCTTGATGAATATTACGCAAGCAAAGTTAAAAATTAAAAGTAGAGTCACGTGGGGTAACCGTACGCGGTTTTTACATTGGGATTTTTGTATTAAAAAGTTTAAGGTATTTTACACAAATTTTATGTTTATTATTATGATTGATTATTAAGGCATCTCAAACAAACATAAAAAATCATTCGGTTCATAAATCAAAAAGTTATATAAAAAGTAAGGGGTAAGTATTCGCATACCGTAGGGTAAGTTTTCGCACCGCAAACAGTTAGCCCCCATAGCATTGCCCCTTATTTAATATACATAATAAAATTGTGAAAAATTGTAAAACTATTATGTTAACCACTGGAGCGATCACGCGAGATAAATAAATTTGCCTCGATTGCTTGAGATTTCCCAGAAGGTAATTTTTTTAATTTTTCGCCAACATAAAAATAATCATATCTTAGAATTTTAACATGAAAAACTCACTATAGTGCTATATAGCCATAAAAACTCACTATAGTGCTATATAGCCAATGAATTAACCAGTATTTTACCGTTTATCTCATATTTGTAGGAATTCTAGGTGTTTTTACTTGAAACTGCCGTGAGGGATACTTATTCGGATCAACATATAATATTTTCGGTTTTTGAATGTTGTCTGTGGTATACTTGATAATGAAAAGTGCATATCCATGGAAAAAGAACTTAATTTTATCCGTAAACAGCTGTTAAAAATTCGGCGGGAAAAAATATTTTATGTATTTATTTTTAACATTGTTCTAAAATAGTCTACGAAGTTCTGATTTGCGACATCTATGGTCAAAATAAATAAAGCAATTCAATAACTTCGTGTTAAAATAAACGGCTGGCCAAGGAAATGTTTTAAATAATTACAATAAATATTTTACGAATGTTAGGAAAATGTGGTCCATTTTTGGACCGAAATCAATCGTAGAAAAATAAAAAAAGTTCCATTTTTCGACCGAAATCGCTCCATTGGTTATAAGCTTTTAAATATAGGTACTACTGTCATTAATCTGTTCCTTTCTCTGTCCAACGAAATATCTGATAAATTAGGGTTTGGTTAAAAAATACCCTGACATTACGCTTTTCCCTAACAAAATGTGGAACGTGGAACCCTCTTTAATTCTCAATCATCATCACCCTTTGGAACTAACTAGTTCACGGTCATCTTTGTGGCCTATTCAATGTGTTGACGGGAGACCGTCACAGTTTCCCCAAGTAAGAGTTTAGTTAAAAAGAATTCAATATTAAAAGGCATTAGAAAGAAATTTGTTTTTCTCTCATAATATGGTGGCGGTAAAGATAAATGTTACAGACTGAATTACAGTTTCGAAACACTGATCTGATTCTTCATGAAAGTGATTGAGGTCAGATCATATAAATCATCGGTCCCTCATCTGACGTCTATTTAGTTCCTTACAACTGATATTTGCTTAGTTGGAACTCGGGGGTTCACAACTTTCCGAACGGCGCGGCGCGGCGTCGGAAGCATATTTATTTTTTCTTTATTCTAATTTTATTTAAGAGGCTGCAACACCTATTGCGTGATGGGCCGGATCGGGTGAGACTGGTTAAGGGAGACCTTTTGATTTCTCCAACCAGACTTTCTCGACCCATCGTCTTGCACCATAGTGGGAAGAATGTCACGTCTGTCACCCCTAGACACACTGACCCTATTTCTACCTATCCGTCATTCCTTTTTCCTTCCCAGAACTTCCTCTCCATTATTTCCCTAAGAAGACTCTCCACACACCATCCCGGAAGATGATATAGGCCTCGAGGGAATTTTTTTCCTCAGGGTCTCCTGTGTGGAGCTATTATTTAAAAAACCGCCTAAGATGTTTGGAGACACAGATCTGACCAAACAAGACAGCAAATGTACTCAGTGTCTTCAAGATAACAATTTCTACGATTTTTACAGCTGAAGACTTTCAGAAACTTGCTTGGAAGTTTCTATTAATAATTTTAAAAATACATCTTGGAAGAACTGTAAGTTACGTTGAAACAGCTATCTCGCATATTTCCCTAACTTCTAAATAAATTAAAACACACCGTCAGTGATTTAAAAAAAGTAAACTCTTATAAGTGGTCACTTTGGGGACGTAAAAACCATTGTATCCACGGACGTACAAAATATATGGACATGCCCTTACGTGATAAAAAACGTGTTATTTCCCCCTCCCATTGGAACCATTTTTCGGAACCGGCTGGGCGTGTCCGGACTAGAATCGTGCTCTCGTCGTACATTTTACGCGCGGACGCTGTATGTCTATGAAACACATACTTAGACAATGAAGAAGACTTGGCGAATCACAAGTCTCTTTCCTCTCTTCGCCCCGCCATAGTTGGTTTTTACCCCTCATCTGTAAGTTCTCGTCTAGTTATTTGTATGTCTATGATTGTATCGATCCACTGTAGAGCGAATACACGGCGTATAGGAAAGAGAAAATAATAATTCAACAAGCGGTGGAACTTTAAATGGCTCGTACAATATCACTAGCCATTTATTCCGCGGTCCTAATGGCGAGACATTAAATAGAAAGTCTAAAATAACGCGTTCATTTTGTGTTTTAAAACAATCATTATTATTCTTAGGTGATGGGGTCATTCAGGGCCGGTCCCCTACCCGAAAGTCCCTATTATTGGCAGGGCTGTGCCAGAAACACCAGCGTAGTCCGTTTGCCGGGTAAGACCTACCTCAATTTACCCTAACTGGGGTACCATAGTCTCAATGGCTCCAAACAGTTGGAACTCAAATGCATATTTTTTTTTATGGGGGTGATACGAGATGTGTGGTTGTGTATAAGTCAAATAAACATTCTGTACCTACACATTTATTATGACAATTACATCCGTAACATAATTTATAATTTACAGAATATTCGTATTGGAACAGTGGGAACGAACACGTAGCGATTTTACGAGCTGTTGCGTCGTCGGCAATTCGGAACAGAATGATTCTTATAATTTCGTAGCGGCTTTCGGTGACTAGGTGAAATATTATGGGATATTATATTATGAGATAGTGCGAGGAGCCAATATGAATGATTCTGCGATTCAAAATAGCAGCGTCGTTCGCTGCCACAGGGGTTTGATTAAATTTTGTCTAAATTATTCGGTACATTTTTTATGCAGTGCTGAAAAAATGGGCAGAGTCTAGAGTCTAGATGACTTCGAATGTGTTAATTTTAAAGCAATTAAATGGAAAATTAGTTTTTTTTCCAATTATTTGACTTTCATCATTCAATTGTGTTTTAGGCCATCATCTTATAGATATTATAAAGGCGAAAGTTTGTATGGATGAGTGTTATTCTTTCACGCAATAAATACCGAATGGAATTTAAAAATTCTTTCACTAATCGAAAGCTACATTATTTGCGAGTAACAACGGCTTTATATATTGGTAAGCTCTGGCGTTATGAATAAGCTGTAGCGTTATGCAATTATTTTTAATACGTTTTCTGTCCCTAACAAAATCGAGTTATTGCAAACGTCAAACAAATTGTTACCTTGGAAAAAATGTTTTTTTTTTAAATTAGGCAATTCACCTTAAAAATAGTGCTTTGTTGGCGTCGTAGTTAATATCTACCTATCTCTAAAAATGTTTATTGTCCGGACGAAAAGCATAGCGTTGCTATGTAATTATTTGACGTGGGCTGTAATTTTGTTATTTCTTTAGGTTACTCTGGATTCAAATATGAATAAAATACTAATTCCTACTTGAGGCGAAATCATCAGAATAAATTAGGGGAGTAGGTACTTAAAATAAATTTCTATAATTTAAATATTTTCTAAAATAGAATTTTTATTTGCGAAATATCATTCTCAAATTTTGAAATTTTCTATTAAACAATGATTATATTGTTAATAGACCAAAAAGCAAGAATAATAACAATTATGCCAATAATTTTGCCAGTATTTTCCCACTAATACCATGCGAGCAAAGCCGCGGGTAAAAATAATGGAGAAAGGAATGGTAAATTTATATATTAATTTTTATTTAAATGGGAAAATTTCAATATTATATAAAAGAATGGAGTCGAGTTCAGACTTAGAAGAGATGAGATGTTGAATGGAGGGGAAACAATTTTAGATAACGCTTGAAATAAGAGTGGATCAACCAAAAAATATTTGATCTAAAGTTCCTACATCTAGACCACAATCTGAGGTGTCTAGGAGGTGAATTTTAAAAAGGTGAGGGAAGGAAGGGAACAATGTCAGATTCTCACTCGAATAAGTGTGGAAATTACTTATTAAGAAAAATGGGGGAGTTGTTGAAACCACGGTTTTGATGGGATTGTCCTTTATATTGAGGCATAGCAGGCTCTCTTGGATTGACTAGCAATATTCCAATACTCTGCTCAAACATTGCAAGATCTATGATGATGGAAAAAATGACAGTTAGGGGAACGCGATTTACGAGGGTAACATTAAGGTTGGACGCTCCTTGTTTTGCCAAGGTATCCGCAATAGCGTTACCCATGATGCCAACATGTACATAACCAACATACAAAACAATAATTACGAAAGCTGGGTAAAAATTGAACTCCCCTCTCATGTGGTGGAGGGTATAGTTCAGTGGTCAGCGGATTCGGTGGTTGATGTGAACGGTGGGACCGGGGGGTTGCCTACCCCTTGTTTACATAAACATGAAAAAGTCCTCAAACAATAGCTTTATGAAAAAAAACTATCGTTTTTTTAAACAAAATTGCACTGTTGTGCAAATTGAGACGTTAACATGGTTAACGTTGGACGGATAAATATGTGTATTAAAAAAAAAAATAATGCACGCATATGTATTTAACGTTTTTGTTTTGAGATTACTTCAATAATTCTAGATAAGATGTTTGTGCTTTGTGTTGTAGGTCAGATTCAGCTAAATTGTGAAATATTTATTTATGTACTCATTGAAAAGTCCGTAGGGCTTTTACATATAGTGCAGTACATGTTTTTGACAAAGTCTGTAATTTCTTTGAAATAACATAAAATACATATAAGAAACAAAATATAAGTTTCATTAAATATAAGAGTGGATGCAAAGTAGATAACGTAAAATGTAATTTAAGTAAAAATAGAATAAAAATAGTTTATGAAGTATATGTGTATGTAGGCGAATGTGAGTTAGTTATTGTATTTTTAAATATTGTAAATTACAATTTAGGGGGAAACCATAACATCCCTGCCATAGGTCACCCCATGTGGTTCGCTACGTATGGTGACTTATCAGGGTCTGGTGCCCACCTATTGCGTGGTGAGCCGAATCGGGAGAGACTGGTTGAGGGAGATCTTTTGTCCTCTCCAGCCGGACTCTCTCGGGTCAGTGGGGGGAATGGATTCATACGTCCGTCCCTCCTGGACACACTGACCTCCAGATTCCTACCCTCCCCTCTTACCCTTTTATATCCCAGAACTTCCTCTCTTTTCTTTCCCTAAAAGAACCCCCATACAACATCCTCAAAGATGATATAGGCACCAACTAACTTAACTGCCTTTTTTGTGGTACAACTTTGTACGTGTATGTAATAATTTGCTAAAGGGACCCGAATATAATGAAAGGAAAGTGGAAGAAAATGACGATTAGCGGTTTAATATTTGACATCTAAAGCGAGTTGTTATAAAAAAAAACAAATTTTCAATCCGAACTTGTTTCCAAATCTCTCTACACTTTTTACGTGTATTTTACTTCTAAACCCCTAAGGATTTTTTCTAACCGGATTTTGGTTTTGTGGAAGGTGTGAAAAAACCCGTTCTCATTTCGGTTGCCGACAGTTTGACCAAAGGGAAAAGTCTGTGTGGTTTTTCCCGCTGTTGAGGCAAGCTGCGAGAACTTTTATTAATCCTGGAACCCAACGCACGAATGCTGGCTTATGTGTAGGTATATTGTATATATATACAATATATTTCTGATATGCTAGGCTACATGTTGCAGCTAGGGGGAAATGAAGTTTTCTGTTGTGTACTGTGTATCTTTTGAGCTTGCAAAGTGGATTAGGAGTTTTATAAAGGTACCTTGAAGGTTCACTATTCGGGGTAAATTAGCATTCTTTTACTATTTTATATTTAAAATGCTAAATTATTGTTACTAAAATAATTAAGGTGATACTTAAAATAATTAATGATCCTCTCTTTCATAGATGGCGCGATTTTAATTATTTTACAAAAAAAACGCTTTTACAAGTTATGCTTTAAAATATTAAGAAGAATTATTTTTTAGTGCCCGTACATACAAAAAATGAATATGAATACATAGTTTTGTTCATAAATAAAACTCAAATATTTCAAGAAAGGCTAACAAATACAATATTGTATCGGTGATTCAATCCAATATTGTATCTGTTAGCCTTTCTTGAAAGATTTGAGTTTGTTTATGGCAAAATTATTAATTCATATTGCGTATGTACGGGTGCAAACAATGTAAATATTATAAAGCATAACTTGTAAAAAGCGTTTTTCTAATTAATCTCGCGCCATCTATGAAAGAGAAAATTATGAGAGTGAGATATAAATCAGAATTTTAGTTTTGAAATAATCTAAATATGTTTTCTTATCCAACAATCAAGAACACCAGACAATTTTTTTTTCACAATATTCTCTGCACTCTTTTTTGTCACTGTAATTTTTTTGCCTCGTGAAAGCGAAACCGATTCGAAGTGTTACATTTTGCATCGGATGAAGACTCAAAAGATGTCTATAATATCTCCATAGATAGTGGACAAGGTGATTGTACCTACGCTACGTTTGGTGACTTAGTTTGGGAGACCAGATTGATGGGGTGAGATTTTTCCGGATCTTGGCGGCGGATAGATTGTGTGGCAGGCCGGATCGGGAAAGCCTGGTCGAAGGAGACCTATTGACCCCTCCAGCAGGACTCTCTCGGAACATTGCCTTGCATCGCAATGGGAGGAACAGATTCATACGACCATTATTCCTGGACACACTGACCCCCAGATTCCTACCCACCCCTCATACCCTTTTCCTTCCCAAAAAATACCCTCCACACACCAACCCCAAAGATGAAATATTGTTATCCGGACTCTCTGTGTAGGGCATATATAAAAAATTGCTATTGATAATACGTCGATTATGTACAAAGATATTCAAATACAAAAGAGATATGCTATGATGTCCGCGCGACTGTCGCCGAACTACGGCCTAATGCGCGTAGTTTGCATACAAAACAAATTTGTTCATTTTCTTGATTTTTCGAAGGTGTGCATTATTATTGGTTAACAATATAGTTTGAATACTGAAATAATTTGTTCATTTAGTTTAGCGTTCGTTTAGTTTATTCGTTAATTATTCGTTCGTTTAGTTTATTCGTTAATTGGTAAACAACACCGGCGAAAACCAGAAGCGCAGTCTCGCCTAGTAAAAAACGGCAGATAGAACATCTCCTTATATTTCAATATCTTTGATTATGTACCCACATAATGATTCCTAAATTAAAAATTCAGTAAATGTTTCGAATTCAACTCAGAATTAAGATTTTTATCTGGCTGTACGTGCAGCAAAATTCGCTATATTAAAAAATCTAAAATTCTTCCGGGAAAAGTGTAAAAAATATTTTCCACTTTTCCACGCTTAACATCTGTGTCGAAATACAGATATGTGTAGCGGTAATTACGGAATATGCATGGGAAAGAATTTTAATAATACGAACAAAATATTCTGAAAAGTGAGGCTTTTAGATTTAAGTTATATTTTTCGTTTTTTAAGGTTTGCTACGAAATCCGCATAATATTCCTGGTATTTTAAGCAGAGTATTATGATAAACAAGCATGCTTTATACATTAAGCATCTTACTAATAGTTTTAGCCAACTTATAAACACCCATTATGTAGTAAAACCCTTGACTCTGTGCAGACCGAAACGGGCGGTCCTTTTGATAGATGATTCCACAGGCATCGGGTAGGTATGCTGCATAGACAAATGATAATATTCATATGTCTATGGTATGCTGTCTTTATTGTAAAAAAAGCAGAATGTGTAATTCACACGCGTTAGAAGTAACACTTTCAAGTAGACAAAAGTGGTGAGGTACGAAGCACCACACAAAGAGGAGACCGATATACTACGAAGCACCGCATCACAAGGAGAACGATTATACTATCTCATTCTCTCGCAGGTTAAATCCTATAGATGTACATCAATAGGATTTAACTGACATAGACATCAACACATGACTCCGAAAACAAATACTACATATGAACAAAGACATTATCATAATCTGGCTCCAAAATTTTTTAATTTAATTAAAAAAGATGTTAAAGATATCCACATGACAAAAAATGCAAAACAAAAAATTCATACGTGGATAATCGACAAAGGCATTGCATACTGCGGTCAGATAACCTGAACAATACAAGAACACACTCAACGCCTGTATTTTTTCTCTTTTCCTCTCAATTATTTTTATGTCTCTAATTTGTTTCTTTCATATTTTTTTTTATTTTAGTCTTTTCTTTTATTGTATTTATCTATCTAAATTAAAATATATAAATATTTTTAATCTTATTTTTCTTCCAAGATTAAGATTTCAAAATTAGTTTAAATTCCTGCCACCTCGGAACAGGCTCAGCCTAGTGCAGTGAGGTGGTTTATACCAAAAAAAAAAATGTACATTGTATTTTGTTGATATGTATTGCAATATCTTGGTTAATAAATAATTAAAAAAAAAAGATGTATGTGTTTGTCTCTTTTTACTGTCGCTATTTTTCGTTTCATCGAGTTTCAAATCACAACGGTGCTAGAGGTGTACCTTAAAAAAATCAGAGTGTGCAATTCACATTCTGTCGAAGTGAAACTAGAAAGTCGCTAGATGTTGCTTACTTTTTTTTACTGTTTATTTTGGTTTGAATATTGGATATTGATTTACAAAAATAAAAATGTTTATTTTTTTGGATTTCGTAGGATTCGAACTTCAGTTCGCTGGATTTCTCTGGCCGCTGAAATTTGCGACGCGCTATACCGCTGCGCCACAGGACGCTCGTGCGGAGTTGTGAATTTACCGCATTATATTAGAACCGAGGACCCGTCATATAATACATTTTGGTGACGCAATTCTGTTTCCTCCAAATTTCAAATCACTAACGGGGCTAAAGAAATTTCACTTAAAAAAAGCTTGGGAAAGATTACGCTGTAGGTAATAAGAAAAAATTCAAGTTAAGCTTATAATTTTTTTAGGAATTTCCAAACCCTGTTCATTACAGACTCCTAGAGATTTAAATTAAAATACCGTATCGACCGAGAATTTATTGCCCTGTCAATAATTCAGAGTTCGTATCCTATTTATCGCCTTCATTTTCCAGATAAACCAAGCCGAATGAACGTGCTCTGACCGGTGGGAATATTTCTCCCCGTATTTCCCACGTTTCTCTGATATAATACATATCCCCTAGAAAATATAATGTAAAGCGGCTTGAGGGGAAAGGTAATTTGAGAAACCCTCATTACGTCCGAGTACCGGATCATTTCCGGAAACGCTCTGAGTCGTTAGGGGTTCTGCTATCCCCTATATAATTCTAGACTCTGGAGCCCCCGAGAAATTAATATACCTTATTTATTTATCAGTTCCTTATCACAGCTGTAAACGCGGTTTAAAACGATGCGTTAATCTTATTAACATTAATTTATAATAGTCATAAGGATTTACAAGGGTTTGCGCAGTTAAAAACGCAAAACGCAACTTTTTGCTGCTAGGCTCTGCAGGCGGTAGGCGATACGGTAGTAGTTTTGTAACAAACTTCACGTACGATGGTTTTGCATAAGACGCAGCGTCAAAAATGTACTCGAAGTCGGGTTTTTAAATGTCAACCGTACAGACGCGAGTGTATTAATA
Organism: Limnephilus lunatus; assembly: GCA_917563855.2. Lineage (NCBI taxonomy): Eukaryota > Metazoa > Arthropoda > Insecta > Trichoptera > Limnephilidae > Limnephilus > Limnephilus lunatus. The sequence goes on from OU830599.1 coordinate 8,357,760, forward strand.
CAATCAGATTAATTTTCCTCCCTGGGAACCATTTATTGGATAACCATCACCTATGCCGTAGGTCACCCCAAGTGACTCAGCAGGGGTGCCCGGGTTCATCGGGTGAGGTGTGTTAAGATCTCGGCGGCGGATGCACCTGTCCGCTAGCTGCGTGGCTGGCCGGATCGGGAAAGGCCAGTTTGGGGAGACCCTTGACCTCTCCAGCTGATCTCCCTCGAACTATCATCTTGCACCGCAGCGGGAGGGATGGATTCATACGCCCGTCACTCCTGAAGCATCTCTAAAGGTTTTTCAGAGCCCCCTGTGTAGGGTGAATGTACAAAAAACACAGAGTTTGCAATTCACAAGCGGCAGAAGTGAAACCTTCAGAATATCGATTATCTCATTCTCTCTCAGGCTAAATTCTATAGATGTATGTGATGGTCTCTTTTTAGTGTCACTATTTTTCGTTTCATCGAGTTTAAAGTCACAATGGCGCTAAAAAGTTTTCGCTTCAATTATTTTACAGGAAGTTTATTCTAGGAAGTGCCGCAAAGAGAGGAGGCTTATAGGCTACACCGCACAAAGGTGGCACTGATTAGTCTAACTCATTATTTTATTTATTTATTTATATATATTCTCACCATACATTTTGTTGTTGTTTTTTTTTTACATAAATTAACCTCACTAGGACTAATGCCTCTATTGAGGTTAACAATTATAATTTGAGGATGCATTTTACATACAAAACACAATATAAAAACACTACTTTCAAAACACTAATATTACATGATTTGTAACAATATTTATACCTGCCAAAAGCAAAGTAAGTTCAAAACAACTAGGGTGACACTTCGATTTGTGCAAATGGAACTCAAATTTCTTATTAGAAAAAAATCTTATTTATTAAAAAAAAATCTTATTATTTAAAAAAAAATAAAAAAAGTTTTTGTTTGTTTTTAGTGTCGCTTGTTTCCGTTTCATCGAGTTTCAAATCACAACGGTCCTAAAGAAGTTTTCACTTCAAATGTACCTAGTTACAGTAAGATATACATATTACGATATTTTCCTTGTGATTTGGATGGCAAAATCAATTCAAACACAATTAAGTTTCTCTGTAAGGAAAGAAACGACATAATGTTATTAATTGTAATGTCGATTCCTTAATCACAATCACGATAGTAATTACTTTTAATTATTTAAATTAATCTTATCAATTTGCTTTAACATATCCATAGATTATTTTTACTATATTTTTATTTATCCATAGTTTATAAAATACCGTTTCGACTGTAAAGTAGGTAATGTGGCACATATCCAGTGACAGTCTACGGTACATACACAATGACGAGTTAAGATCGGCATTGTTTTAAATTAAAGAATTTTTTTTTTCTTTACATACATATTATGTATTTAACTACGAATAACCTGACAATAGATGTTTGATATTTTTTATTCATGGATTCCTTTAGCATTTAATATGCATATAAACATTTTTGAAGTTTAAATAACGGTTTAACACAAAAGATAAAAAAATACTGGATGGATTGTTGGTTCTTTCCTGGAAACTATCGAACAATATAGAGATGGAAACAAATAACAAAGAAACAAGATTAAACCGAGTTAATAATAATTTTCTGCCGATTTCCCTTGACTTATTTATAGGCCCTAGTGGGATTTTACACGAATTTAATATAATGAAGTTATGTTAACTAAAAACATACTTTCCCATTAAAAATGAAATTTTAAGTTGTTCCTTAAAACCTACTAAAATAAATCCTTTCAATACAGTAAAGAAATTTCATTAAAAATATTCTTCGTGCATTCTGCGTGAGCGGATAAGAAATTGATAAAAAAACCATTTATAAACAAAAGCTATTAAAAAAAGCCTTCTCAAGCATTCGAGTGAAGTTGAAAAAATACAAAAAATACTCTTAATTGGTTTTATTAAATTGAATCATTCAGCGACAGTGTTATTCAAAGGTTTCTAATAAATGAGGGTTGGGGGAAAATAAGGGGGGGTGAAAATATTATATTGGAAGGGGGGCGAAATTCGGGGGAATCCTCAGGCGTTAGCGAGTTGGATTGGCGGCAATAAATTATTTAAAAATCGAACAGCACGGCCGTTAGCGATAAAAATGGCCAAAGTTTTATTTTTATTTTTACCGCAGTTTAATTTAATTTTGAAGGGAATTTCGCGCATTGAAAGTTAGTGTTCACTTAAGACATTGATTTGCCGGGTCTGTGGAAATTGAGAATCTGTAATAATTTTGAAAAGGTTCGTATTGAAAGTGATTGATTTTAAATTTGATTGGATTTATTCAAAACCAAATTTAACTAGACCTAGTTAAATTTGGTTTTGCCTAAGGCTTATTTTTCTCAGGCCACTGTCAATGACCGTCATACTTCAAATTGAATAAAACTTTTAAAGCCTTGATAATTGAATATTTTTTCTATGTGTTAAAGAATTTTTAGTTGTAATCATATATTTATTAAGTGTATTAAAATGTTATATTTTGCCTTTGATAGAAGTTAACTTGAAAAACATTCTCCCGTCTGAAACCCACATTGAAAGAACACAGAATAAATTATTACGTTTTATTAATTTTAAAATGGGTATTCCAGCAATTATGTTACAATATTACTACACCACCATTTTAAATTATATGAATACGCTTACATTATCAAATAGAACGATTTTTCACTGTCTTCGTATTTATATATACAATATTAAATGATGTTGTAGTCAGTCCAGAATTGCTTGCATTGATAAGTTTTGGGTTTCCATTACGAAATACTAGAAGTCGGAATTTATTTCACTGTATAATTTCTGGGACTAACTACCACATGTATTCTTCTTTGCAATTTAGTGGACATTTTCAATTTGTCACTAAACAAATATAAAATGTTATTACTGAATCAATTCAATCATTAACAATAAATACTGTATATTTTTTACTATCCATATGTAAAAGCCTCTGAAAAGGGCGTTAAAGTTAAATAAATAAAATTTCGTGATAAATTAGAGTGAATTTTGAGTGGAGGTAGGTAGGTACCGGCCCTACGAACACACTGCCATCTGAAATATCCAGTTGTCGAGTTACGCAAAGTTTTACAAATAATATCAGCCACTAGAACGACAAGTTTTTCGCTAACATTAAAAAAATCATTCCTTCGAATTCTAACACGAAGACATAAAAAATATTTTAGCGCTGTATAGCCAATAAATCTACCTGTATTTTTCCATTTATCTCATATTTGTAGGATTTATAAAAAAAATATTAAAAAATCGTTAAGTTTTAAACCGCGCGAATCCTGCGTGTTTTTTAACATTGAAACATTATTCGAGTCATCATAAAATATTTTCGATTTCTGTATGTTATCTGTGGTATACAATAAAAGTGGTATATCTATGGAGAAAGGACTTAATTTTAACCGTAAACAGCTGATAAAAAAAATCGGCGGGAAAACCATTTAGAAAAATATGTTTTAACATCGTTCCAAAATAGTCTACGAAGTTCGGATTTGGGACATCTATGGTCATAATAGATAAAGCATTTCAATAGCTTCGTTTTAAAATAAATGGCTGGCCAAGGAAACGTTATCAATCACAGAAAAATAAAAGTGGTCCATTTTTTTTACCATAATCGCTCCAGTGGATAAGCATATGTTTAATTTGATCTAAAAAATATTACATGTTATGTTACAACTCAATTTTTTAGATATACTTAATTAATTAGAACAGACAATACATCTGTCAGTTTTGGAAGTAAAAGGCAACCAGGCAAAACCAAATGGAAAACAAAAATTTAACTTACACCGCGATTTACAGTAGTCCATTATGTTTTGGAAAAGCAAAAATATAGTCAATTAAAAAAAAATTAAAAGAAAACGAAATTATGCTAACTTTCTACGTAGGTAGGCACTCAAAGTAAAATGTATTATCATTATACCACGGAGAACTTTCATGGGTATTGCGTAGGTATATTATAAAAACTAAAGTAAACAATTATTGAAAAGTAGCGTTTTCACTTTCCCAACTTTGAATAAAGATAACTTCACTAAGACTTTATACGCATATTTTTTATCAGCAAATTTTACACCTTGCCTGTGAAAACGGTAGATTATTATTATGAATTTACAGAAAACGACGATTTTGCACATTTTAATGACTTCAGGTAATTATTTCACCCACTACTACCGCATGTTCATAAAATAAGTCCATATTAGATTTTTATGCTTTCAATATAAAATTATAATCGATTATTGAAAAATTTTAATGGAAAGTAGAATATTAGCAAATTGTAAAGCTTTGTAAGTAGAATGATTTGAAATTAAATGGTTAGATGTAAGGTTTGTATGTATAGATAATGACGGTTATTTTAAAGATATGGTTATAGCATTTCATTAATTCATTTTTATTACTGATATTTTTATGATAGTGGTAAAAACGGAAAACAAAGATATTCAAATATTACAGTATTTCAAATTTTTATAATCGATATGAAACAGTGCACCGGGTTACAGAAATTACCCTAAAAGCTATCGGTTCTCATATTTACATACCGCAGAGATATTCCCAGTATTGCGGACGATTTTTTTTCGATTTTTACATGAAATAAAATAAAAAATGCAGTTTATACAGCAGGCTTTTTCCGATACTTTAGGGCTCTTTTAAAAAAAATTGTATATACCAAACTGCACACGTGTGAATTGTTAAATCAAATGGAAGATTGATTGCCAATCCACACAAATCAATTTGGGAGGCGGATATTTGACCGGTCAGTGGTTGAGTAAGGGCATCGCATTTGGGTCCCACCCGGGCGTTCCGTGTTTGATTCCTCGGCTTGCTAAGCCCTCCATCACGACTCAAGCAATATTTTCGGCTTACTAGGGTTAGTAGGAGATTTTAAAATATTGTTGTATTATTCATAACCCGAGGATGTTGTCTTTCTTTTTAAAATAAAATAAAATATGGGTACCGCCGCCTCGGGAACTACTTACTGGATATCCACCATACCTGTCATACGTAGTCCCAATTCGGGGTGAGGATGGTTCAGGTCTTGGCGTCTGTCTACCAGTTGCGTGGCGGGCCGGTAGAGGGAGACCCTTTGACCTCTCCAGCAGGACTCTCTCAACCCATTGCACTAGCAAGAATTTATTCCCACGTCCGTCACTCCTGGATACACTGACCCACAGGTTCCTACCCAGAATATTAATGGATAATCACCCTTCTCCATCCTCTTGTTTAAAAATCCACCACACAGCATTCCCAAAAATGACAATACAAACCATGATGGAAATTATTTAACTATTTATTTATTTTCCCGTATGGGGTAAATATAAAAAAAACTTATGTATATAGAAATTTATGTTTAAGCGTTTGGTCATGTTTGTTTTCTTTAAGATTTAACGATAATTTTTACGACCGCTTTGTACAACTTTTTTATGAGGTCCATTTAACTAATTCTGTATAGATATTAAATGTTCGCCTTCTGATTTCTCGTGTAGCTTTTCTTGCAACTACTCAGAAAGTCATTATCTCCCTCCCTACCCTTGTGTCTCCCAAATGAATGCTTTGTGCAAAAAATTACAAAAAACGAGCATTAATAAAAATAACATGAACAAACATATTTTCAATGTTGAAAATAGTTATAAGACTCTGAATAAAACATATATGTTTTTTAATCAAATGACGACAATATTAGCGAAACTTAATCGAAAAACTGAAAACAGAAAAATCCTAAAAAGATACAGTCATATCAAGATCTTGAACCCAGTTCCTACGCCTAAATTTTTTATTTTTTTATTTTATTTTCCTTTATTTATTACATAAGATACATTATTTAAACAGCAAAAATAACATATAAAATATAATATTTACATTTCAAAATAACCTTTTTTGATACAAATAAACGAAATAATAAATTTTCACAGATTTTTTTTTATTTTTATTTTTTAATGATATTTCTCTTCTATAGAAGCAGACGCTTGTAATTAGAAAAGGGACGAGTATCGGGATGAGAAAATGTTTAAAATATATTAAAAAAATTATTTTAATTAAAAAAATATATTTTGTATCTTTTAATTTAACTGTGGTAGATACTTAAAAAAAAAACAAATTAACAAGTTATATAAGTTATGATGATAAATTTCATCAATTTGTTATTTTTACTTTAAATTGCTCTTTAATTGCTTTTAGTAGGCATTTATCGTCTTCGATTGTTAAATATTCTCCATATACTTGCAGAAAAGTCAATAAATGTCGCATATTAAAAATAACTTCAGAATTGAAACGTTTCTTGAAATGGCTTTTAGCTGTGTTTGGTGACCAGATCTGAATAGCAAGATACTTGGAACACCATTCTCTTTCCAATCGCTTTCCCCTCCTCTCCGCCTTCAGCCACACAGCATAACCCAATTTGGGATGATATAGTCGCACTGACTCCAGCATTAAAAAAATGTTATTCCGTTGAAATATCATCAAAATTGGGCATGAAATACAAATTAACAGGATAACCTCAACAATTAAAATTGGAGATGAGTGTAAGGTTGAAATGACACCCTAGGCGTAGACCTGTTTAATAGGACATCATTATTCTGGACATTCTGGTACAATAAGGACCCATCTTTACGCAATCTTTACTCCGCTCAATGTCAATGCCAATATTTATAACGATATAAAAAGAATATGACGGGATTTTTGGCAACAAGACGAGTCCTCCAATACAAATTTCCGCCCAATCAGGCCCGCTGGCTCAATGAGCCGTAACAGCGACCACAAGCTGTCACTTCAATACAAAATATCATAAAAGCAAAAATAAACAAAGTTAAGTACATATTATTAATATTACGTAGGTTAACAGTCTAGCAGACGACGCGGTTAAACTCTCTCGATAAAACACAAAATATAACTTTTTATGACTGTGATCACGGTAACAAGGATTATAATATTGACAGGGTGTAGAGTAGAGGAGTTTTGACTAGAAGTTATTATCTTCTTTGTGGTGTGACCAAGTAGTTAACCTATTCCTTATTCGGCAAACAAAGGGCATCGAAATCCTGACCCTTTTCAGTGTTATTATCAAAAACTTCCTTGTTTTTTTTTATACCTATTACAAGCAATAATATTATTATTTTTTATTTTTTTCCTCGTTTTTTTCCGAATTTCCATATTTAATGTATACAATACTTGAGTATTGGGAAGCCACTAAGGCGCAGCTCGTGCGCATGTAATATTGTTACATACAAAAGAAACTCTGTGCAGAAACGGGCGGTCCGTTTGATAGATTCTCCCATCTTAACAGACGGATTGCAATCTTTAGAGCACAGGCGTCAGGTGGGAATGCTGTCCTTGTTCTACCGGTATTACAATGGAAAATGCTTCAAGGAACTAGCGTCGTTGATCTCCTCGGCATAGTCGGGAAACACGCCAAACTCGCGCCCAACATTTGTACACGGTTGACATTAGTCACATGAGAACGGGTCGTTTTTACGACTCGTTTTTGAGTTCAACAGCTCGGATGTGGAACGATTTACCGGCCTCTGTGTTTCCTCCCTCCTACAACATGGGTCTCTTCAAGACCCATGTCCACTCGTTCCTTTCCTCAAAAAGACCCTCCACACAGCATCCTCAAAGATGAAATAGGCTCTGAGGGAAATTATTTTCCTCAGGGCCTCCTGTGTGGAGTTAATGTAAAAAAAAACAGTTAGCTTATAATTAAAAAAATTCTAAACATTTTGTACAGAAAGTGTATACAATAGTGTATAGTGTAACAATAGTGTATAGTATAGCGTAATAATAAGTGTACAGTGTGTATTCTAATAATAAGTGTATAGTTTGTGAGAAACATAAAGTGATATAAATTAAATAAATAATTTTTCATCATCTGTGTATGTTTAAAAATACATTATAAAAGAACTTGTTTATAAAAAATATAATAAGTAATAATATTATCAAATACATAAAAGAAATAAAAACTAAACTAAACTAAAAAAAAAAAAATTCTACAAACTAATCTTGTCAACAATAAATAAATAAACTTCCTTTTATTTATTAATTACAAAAACTTTATGCAAAAAATATTTTATTTTAATTAAAAAAAAAACATATCAGAATACTCCACTGTCCAACATAGATACACAACCAGGGCAATAAACCAAAATATTCTAGCTACAGCCAGTTTGAAAACATCTTTTGGACAAAGAAATATGAAATTCAATGCGACAAAACTATACAACGCTCTACCAACTCAAACAAAAAAAATAACAGAAATAAATAAATTTAAAACAAAAGTAAAAATATGGTTGAGAGAACAAAGTGAAAATAAACTATCAAACATACTGAAGACCATGTAAAGACAACTGGATACTAAATAAAAATGTGGAATAACTACAGGCCGCCTCAGAACAGGAAACCCTAGTGAGGAGAACTGTGAAAAAAAAAGACTTGTACTCTATAATATCTAAAAAAAAAATAATGTACTTTATAATACCTTAATATAATATAATTTATAAATACATTATGTACAAATTTTGCTATAGATACTAATAAAAAAAATAAATCACAAAGGAATTAAATTACGCATTGTAAAATTGCACGGCGATAATTACACATTATGAAAGTCACTAATGGAATATATCTTTTAATGAAGAAGGTGTTTTTTTTACCTATTATAATTTTATTTTTATTATTATTTTCTCGTATTCAAAATTATTTTATTTAATGAGCTATATATAGTTGGTTGTTTTCAGTTGAGAAATGTAATAAGAAGGAATTTGGCGAATGAAACACTAGTATATATTGAATTATTTGGCGGGTATTGGATAAGCCGCCATACTTCAGTGGTCAAGAGCACCTGACTGGCAATCAGAAGGACACGGGTTCAAGTCCCATTGGCGGCAAGTATCTTTTCTCGGAAGATTTTTTCAATGTAGATGAGTGTTTCAGGCTGATAATTATTGCTTATAATAATAGCTATATATATTTATTTTTTTTCCCGTTAAGGCGATCCACTAGTACAGGAAAAAATCGAAATCGGAATTCACGCCCTTTTATGGGAGCAGTTTAAAAGTACTTGAGAAAAAGCTTTTGGAAAGGTTGGAAAAGATATTTGAGAATTTTACTAAGCAGTTTGTCAACAGGATTTTAATCTTCAATTACAATTTAATTACACATATATAATATTATTACTATAACTATAGACCATATTTTCAGCATATATCTCAATCTATTTGTAGAATCGCAATTTTTTATATAACTTGGTAACATGTTAAATATTTTGAGCACATTATATTCCAGGGTACGCAGTCCGTAGTTATTGTTATACTTTGGAACAAGCATTCCTTTATTCTTTGTGAACCTAGTATTATGTCATGTTCCTCTTTCCTCTTTAGTTCTATTACCTATTTATTTATAAAATACATGACAAAACATTTAAACATTTTCATATATATGATACACTAAATCACCATACTAGGCAGCTGCCTGTTTCATAGTGACCAATGGTATATAGTTACTTTGTGGTATCTAGTGTAAACAAACGAATTAAATATATAAACGTGTTGAAAATTGGAAAAATTAAAGTAGAAAGTTTATAATGAGAATTAAGAAAACCCAAAAAAATAGAAAATAGGAAAGAAAAGAGAAAAGTTAAGCACAAGATTTTTAGATGAAATACATAATTCTTTTTTATATATATGTATCCATACGCGTACACACGCATGCAGATATATATAAACATACACACATACATACATTTACGAATACATACAAATTTACACATATAGACAGTTGTTCTATGTGAGAACGATAAACAGGCCGCAGGCAATGTCACATTCACTCATTCTATATTTATGTAAAAGTCCCCTGGGCGTAAAATAGAATAAATAAATAAATCGCTTGTGGAGAAAACAACACATTTTAAAACTATTCCACTGGCTTTTAAGATTTTTAATATATTTTGCTTGTTTTTCTTGTGGTTTAATTTTTTCACTAACTGAGAAAAATTATTTCAAATTCAATAATTTAAATAATTTTAAATTTAAAGGATACTATGTTTTTGGAAGGAAAAGGGTATGAGAGGTGGGTAGGAACCTGGGGTATGTCCAGGAGAGACGTGTGAATCCATCCCTCCCAGTGCGATGTAAGGCGATGGGTCGGGAGGGTCGGGCTGGAGAATTCCAAAATTGTTTCCCTCAACCGGCCTCACCCGATCCGTCTCGTCATGCGGTTGGTGGGCAGATGCGTCCGTTATCAAGATCTGAACAAACCTCGGGCACCCCTGCTAAAACAACAAACGTAACGAACCATATGGGGCGACCTATCGCAGAGGTGTTTGTAATCCAATAAACGGTTCTCGGGAGACGGGACTCACACTCGCCTTCCAAATTGAAAAAAAAGATAAGTTTTGTGTCGAAAAAAAAATCGCAAATTGATTTGGAAAATAAAAAAAAAAACTGAATGAAATACGTTCTATAGAAATCAGGTACCTACCTAATAAAAATTTAATATCTCCAGAGCAATGACACTGTGACTAGACTGAATTGAAATGTCTGGAAAATGCCGGGATATAACTTTGTGAAAATAAATTTGAATAAAATATGTTTGTTCCTTGAAAACTCAACGCAGTGGCATTTCAACACACCTATTAAAAATGATATAAAATCATGAATGGAATGAAAAAAATAGCCCATAACCATTGACTATTGATATGTCTATGCTCATAATCTAACTTAATGTAACCTGAATTACCTAGTTTTTTCATCAAATTATCTACTTTAAATCACTTTTCAAAAGGGTATTGTGGTGCACTGTTTTGAGTTGTCCATTCACCAATTCATAGAATTCCCACTTACCCCAGACCTACATTCCACGAATCAAATTCACGAAAACCAATGTAATTTGTATACATTTTTAAGAAAGTTACTTGATCATTTTCTTTTCTTTCGGGGCTTTTCACCCCATAGGAGTGTTCTGGCCAGTGTCAAGTGAGTGATTTTGTGAGTGTAATTTTGTGAGTCTAATTTTGGGTTAATATTTACAAATTCGGTTTTAATAACAATATTGTTTAAAAATTTATTAACAATTCATCAAGTTTTTAAAGTTATTTTTCACATTCTGCGAAAGGTCTATTCAAGTTCTGTGATTATTTTGGTTTTTAATGGAACGGCTTACATGTTATAATAACAGAACTTACTTACACATAACATGAAAATTAACATTACATTTTTAACGAATTGCACAAATGTCTTGAAACAACCCGTTCGTAGGACGCTTTATTTCTCAGATTTTAACAATCCATCAAATTTGGAAGTTAATTTTCAAGTTCTGTGAAAGTCCTATTTAAGTTCTGTCATTATATCAGAATGGCCAGGTGCTTCATAATAATAATTGAACTTTCACAGGACTTGAAAATTAACTTTGAAATTTGATGAATTGCTCAATTTCATCTTCTTTCATATTCTAATACCCTCTCCTATCGAAATGAAATCTGAATTGTACTCTAAGTTTAGTACCTACCTAATGTAAGTGTCGAAGCCATGACTCACGAGGTGATTGTCTGCCATTAGTATGCTTCTTTCAATTATATGGATATTCATTTGGGTGACTTAAACTTATTTATAACCTACAGTACCCTCTCAGATTGCAGATCTATTAAGGTAAGTAGATACATTTTTTATTTTTTAGATGATTAAATAATTTTCAAAATAACTTTCTTCATTTCGCAGATTTTCCAGACAGGAGACATCTCCCAAAAGATTAAATTTATGGCTTTACCGAACAAGTTTTTTGATCTGTCAGTTTGATTGTTTGAGAAGTTAGATTTGGTGACGTAAAACCAACCAAAACACTTTGTTTTTCAGAAACAAGAAATAAGAAATTCACGCTTATTCTGGCGGTACAAAAATAACCTACCCTAAAAAAACCCATCTTTAGGAGCTTTTTCCCATGAATGTCAACACAGACATGTATTTTGCATACCTATCTGGTAGAATATATTATTCAATTTGAATGTAAAAACATCAAATAAACGTAAATAGGTGAAGTTTTCGCAAGCACAAGAAGATTTAGTTATTTTTGAATAGAATAAACACCGAAAATCTATGTTTTACAAATCAGAAAAAAAATTACGTTAATTTGCGCGGGCTAAAACTCTGACTTCTTTGATTTTTTCACGACAAATACCTACTCCAAATTAAAAATAACCTTTAAAAATTAAAGTAAGTACGAAGGCCCTTAAAATTTCAGTGGATCGCCCAGGGTTTTGTCTTGAGGGGGGGCTGAGTTTACAGAGTGAAAATATGTTTAGCTTTTATGTTAAATTCAATAAAAGTCATCTACATAAAACATAGATTTAATGTACGTGTAAACAAGCCGATATAAACAAAAGTTATAGGATAAATTAATAATAAATTAGGGATATGAATATTGCGCTTTTTTTACTACCGCAGGAAAGTCTCAACTGCCATATTCGATTATCTAACATTATATTAACAATATTTTTTGTTTTTTTTTTTTAATCATGATATTATTACTTTGAACATGTTTTTCAGAAATAATTTGATTTAATAACAAACACTTTTTGAAATATAATGTGTGTATGTGTTTATTTGCACCTGTATGCATAGGTGTGCATGCATACACCAAATATATTGAAATATAAGAGATGTGCTATCCTCAGTTTTTACTGGGTGGAACTGTGTTTCCTGGCGTCGCCGATATGGTTAACCAATACTACTTCCCAACTTCAAAAAATCAACTAAATTAACGAATTCTTTCCGTATTCAAACAATTCCCATTAGGTAGTAGTCCGCCGACAGTCAGGCGGATATTATGATATGGCATATCTCTTGTATTTCCATAATTTTGATGCACACATTGGTTTTATATATTTACATCTATTTTTCTTTTCCGTTTCCTACCTTTATTATAATTTTCAGTATCATTATGTACTATATTCATGTTTACTAAATTTGTTCATACTAAATTTATATAAAACAGGCAGCCGCCTAGTATGGTGATGTAATATATCTACTCTATGTAAATGTCTTAATTATATGACATTTATTTTATAAATAAATAAAATGATAAGGCGAGGGGGTGGGTCCAATGACTAGTGATTCACATTAAATTACATCTTTAATTTCGTTTCATTAATTTCTCTGCCGCGAGGTGCAGTCCGTAATAGTTGTGAGAAAAGTCAAATTGAATTGTTTTTCCAAGAAGATTTATGAATGTGTAATGATTGCAGTAGTTTTTGTTTATATTACTTCAACTGGTAGGTATCTAGGTACTGGCTGGCTGTAGGACTGTGTACGTGTAATTCAATTTGAGCAATACTTTTCTCATTACAATTATGCATTCATAAATCTTCCTGGAAAAACATACATATATATTTTATATACATACATTTTTTTAATGTATTTATTATTTACCCCCCCCCCCCCCTCAAATATACGCCACTGTATTAAAGTATGTTTTTGATAATGCCATATGTTAGCGTTAACGCCATCTAACAGCAAAAAGAGAAACATTTAAAGCACGAATCGATTTTTTCAACTAGCGGCATCTAGTGGAAAAATCGCAAAACTTTTGAAATCTTTCTCAATTTTTAGACAAGTCAATGGAGAAACCATAATTTTTCTGTAGTTTCAACTTCTTTGAATAACGGTAGAGAGAAACAATTTATTATTTTGTTTCCGTAATAATTTGTTTTTTTTTGATTTCATAAAATTTCTTTTTGTATAAATGATATTTTGATTGAAATGTCGGTATTTAAGGAATTCCATCGCCATCCTCTTCACTGGCTCGTTGGTCTAGGGGTATGATTTCCGCTTAGGGTGCGGGAGGTCCCGGGTTCAAATCCCGGACGAGCCCAAAATATTTTTTTTATGTTTAAAAATTCAACTGGAAACCAAATTACAAAAATATTAACTAATAAAAAAAATATAGTCCAAAAAAGTAAGAACCATTATAAAAATTATATGCCAATCTTCTTCTACTAGAGTCGTTTTCTCATTACTGAGAATCGTGAACTCGACTACCATTTCTCCGATAGACAACGACCTCTACTCCCGGTGGTCCTGTGCTGCGTGGAGAGCCATGGACACATTTGTTCTGGACGCCTTTGATACTTGGTCACTCCAACACATCGGAGATCTTCATCTGGTTCACCTTGTCTTCTACTTTCCTAGTGACTATGATATGATTTTTTAATGTTTCTCCTCTATAGAAGCGGATGCTTATGATTAGAAGAGGGACGAGTATTGGGATGAAACATATATTATTTTGAATCTTGTAATTATTTATGAACTTAAAAAAAAGAGATATTTAAAAGTTATATAAGTTATGAAGATAATTTGATAATTTTTTTTACATTGAATTGCTCTTTAATTGCTTTTAGTAGGCATTTATCGTCTTCCATTGTTTTGTCTTTTCGGGTAGGCTATTGAAGTATTTTTTCCCTAGGTATGTGTAATGATGTTGTGCAAATGAGGTGTTAAGTTTTTGTGTTGGAAATATGTTTTTGAGGATTACGAAAGCTATGATTCTTTTATTATTTGAATATTATATTTTTTCGTACTAGTTTATTAAATTTTAATACTTACTCTAATTGTTCAAAAATAAGGTGTGTTGGATAATCTCTTGGTTATTTCAATATAAATGTTATAATTAGACGTTGTACAATTTCAACAGGGAGTAGATTTGTTTTGTATGCAGCTTCCCAGCTTACTAAAGCTATTGTATTATAGCATGGTAGACTGATGTTAGATTTTCTAATGAGAGAATTTTTCGGAGTTTTTAAGAATATGTAAATAAATTTCCTTATTTTGTTAAGGGTAACGTTGGTTTGATCTCTCCAGTTTAGGTTTTGTCTATTGTTTTTCCTAAGTATTTAATTTTATTCGAAATTTTTAATGTACTTAAACAGTTTATTTTACAGTTATTTTTTTTATGAATTTTACCAGGCTTGTGTTCTCAGTACCTACCTTAAATTTTGAATACTATTTTACAAACTCGTCACATCATTTGCACAAAGTTCTAACGAACATTTTTTTGAAAATAAGCCATTAATACAAAAACATTTCTTTTACTCATTTCTATAAAGAACATAATCTTCAGAGTGTTAGGAAACTTTTTTACAAGGTGGAAATAGGAAACGTAAAATCACTGCAGGGTAATGCAGCAGGCTGGTTGATGATGTCCAACATAAGAATTTACATTCATATAAAATGTTGAAGGATAGAGATCAAAATAAACCAGGATTGAATATTATAACTTAGTTTTATTGTTATGAATTCCATACACGACATTGACAAAGTGTTGTTTAAGTATCTACTTATTATTTATTTATATTTCACTACCGAGTTCCCAGCATGCGTTGCTATGCCACTTAATAAAGAAATTTTTTCTCTCTGCGTGTCCTTTCCCATTCGTCCCGTTCCCCTTCCGCTTCCCCTTCCTCTCCTGCATCCCCTTCCCCTCACGCGTTCCTACTCTGTCTTCTTCTCCTCCCTTCTCCCCACTCCCCTCTCCCGCTTCCCCGCCCCGCGAACTCCCCTCAAGAGTTCCCCTCCCCCCTCCCGCATTCCATACATTCAGTCCCAGTACATTCAGTTTTCAAACAGCTCGCGTGCCATCTATTGCAATTTTTTTATACAAATTTCATTATGCCAGAGCTCACCGCTTCTTTTATACAAACCTTGTCCTGACGATAACGAACAAAAAAAAATAATTATCCAATTTGGGGCAGTCGTTCGGAAGTTACGCGCGTACATACATTTCGGCGATTCATTTTTATTTATAAATATTATAGATTTTATTTGTATAGAAGATAGAAGAAGAAGATAGATAGAAGATGTGAATAGCACAAAATTCGCGTTACTGTATAATAACTAATAACCAATGTATGAAAAAGTCTAACAATACAAAAATAATTTTCTAAAACGTGCAAAATTTAAACATTTTAGATTTTCAGAGAAAAACACATTTTTTGAAAACGTTGAAAAGAATAGGCCAATATAAAAGCTAACACCGGTTAGAGGAAGAAATGGCAATGAACTAGCGATTAAAAACGCTAAAACTACGATAATAACTAACAACGCTATTTTTTTCCTTCCGGAAAAATGAGGAACCGCAAGGATCAATGTCGGGTCCATTTCTGTTTTACTATATTATGTGTAGGAACATTATAAAAATAAAATACCGGAAATGCGAATATTTGCATCAGACTGATATATAAAGCGAAGAACAAAAACACCAAATGAAACATTTATTTGGAGTATAATGTGCGTAACAGCTAAAAATGAAAACCGCATGTCAGTAAAATACATTTTAATGTACGCTAAACAAATAATAATAATATTTTTCGAAACATCGATTTATTATAGCAAATATCTATCCTCTACTGTGATTTTGAACTCTGAACTTAGAATGTTTTTACATCGCTCCGTAAGATGTCGCTTGGTACGGTATGGGTGCCTGGTAATATATTGCAAGTAATTAATAATTTAATGTATACGTTAAAATGTGTGCACATATGCAGTTAACCAATTCATTCATGACAACTATTTCGAACGCGTAAACAGGTATCTGCTTTCACAATTGGCACACTTTTTGGCTTATTGGATTCGAACGCTTTTATTTATATTGTCGGTATCGGTATCTGGCTCGTTGGTCTAGGGGTATGATTTCCGCTTAGGGTGCGGGAGGTCCCGGGTTCAAATCCCGGACGAGCCCAAAATATTTTTTTCTCAATAATTTTTTATTAATTTAGAATAGTATACCAAAATAACCTAATCTGCAAACAATTGTGTTCGTTTCGATTTTTGTATATTTTTTTTATTTTGTTAGATATAAATTTTCTTTCAACGTCATATTGGTCAAAATAGCAATTTATTACATCTTAAATCAAACGAAAACAATATCTAATCTAATAGATCAAAATAATAAATAAATAAAAAAAACTCAAAATATCGGTTATGTTAGATATGATTTTAGATATTCACAGTCAAAAGTATTTTCGATATTTATTTTTGGGGTGTTATGCCGTGTTGCATTACCTCCCTCTTTATAAAACGTTTCGGACAGCGTCATAGTATCCATCATCAGGCCAGATGTGTGAACGTGAACACATATGAACACAACTGCCCTGATGATGGACACTGTAACGCTGTTCGAAACGTTGGCTAAGGAAGGAGGTAGCGTAACACGGCATAACACCCCAAAAATAATTAACGAAAATCAAGTACGTTGCTTGAAGAATTTTGAATGTGAAGAACAAATTTCAATTACAAAGTGAGTATCTAAATAGTTTGGTGTTGCCAAAGTAATGAAATATTTAGTTATGCATTTCTTCATTATCTACAAGGAATTTAAAATGAAAATATGGAGTTCTAATGATTTTCTAAACATTTTCAACATTTATTTCTAAAATATCATTTCGGTAGTAAAGAAATATTTTTCCGGTTAATAATAAATTCGTGTGTAGGCACCAATGATATTATAATTTTTAGTATTCCACATGTCATGTTAGGTAGGTACTTGAGTCTTATCAAGAATAATAGCGTGGTTTAGGCTTATCATTTTTAAATATCAATAATACAATTATCACACATGCTTGATACAAAGCATTTTAATAATTATTATATTTTATCAGTTTCCAATAATAGCACATCGTCATGAGTTTATCATTATGATGATAGGGGCTTACTAGCAGTTAAAATCCTGAACTGCGGGTTTTTGATGCTAGGCCCTGTGGGCGGCTTTTGGTTCGGCTTCGCCCGATTATTATACACAGCAGCTAGTCAAAAAGTTACAATAATAATTAAATCATCCGTATCCAGACTGGAGAGATTCATGAAAATGCAAATCCAGACGTTCCTTGTAAGTGGGATCATGTTTTGGCTCTATTAGCTACTTGATTTAATTCGGTTCTATTGCGAAAATAGCTTAGTCACAATTTCACGTTCACATATGGTTTCCATAAGGCGCGGCATCAGTTATAGAGTAAACACCATAATCCAACAATACAATGTAGAAACAGAACATATTTTTTACATACGTAATTAAGTACTCATGGGAAGAAAGAAAGAAGAGGTAAGAAAGAAAGTTTAAAAAATAATGAAAGCCGAGTTAAAAATAAATAATAGGGCATTATCATGACAAGGTAGTCGTATAAAATAACCAATATGATCAAACTACTCGGAGTCGGATTCTTAAATTTCAACTGTACAGTCGCTAGGGTATTAATACTGTCAGATATAACGGGAGAGAGAGGGGGATATTTAGGAATTACTGCAATGTTATTTGCACTAACTCTTTTATCAATGTGATGTAAATAATAAATTGGCGTAAGTAGAGACCCCTAAAAACTTTCTATAAATTTTCTGACCCTCCCCCTCTTTCTCCCTTGCTTCCCCTCAGGATCGTCCCCCTTGGTGGAACCCATAATATGTATGCTATAGCTACGCATTTAATATATAAAAACACCGAAATAATCCGTTTGTAACAGAAAAAACTATTCGTTGATTAATTATTTAAAACTTTATAGTATCTACTAGCTGACCCGGGAACGCCTCACCGCCTCAGAATCAATAACTGTTGTGTTATCTTATTAGCTGAATAAAAAAAAAAAAAAAAAAAGTTAATAATTACACAATGAAGCAATTATCGACGCGCAACTAATCGTGTTTTGTTTTTGTTAGTATCAGAGATGGCGTTGTGGACGGATTAATATTATTTGTGATTTTCTTACTTTTCCACTTACTTACGGGAATTGCATTTCATTTTCTTTAAACGTGTGAGTTTGATTTTTTATAATTATTGTATGTTTCCTTTGGAGGGGTGCAGACATACGTTCACCGTTTTTTCCATTTTCGACAGTTGACATTTAGTGTGTAAGAAAGCAGCATTTAGTGTGTAAGGGGCAGCATTATACGTTTAAGAACAAAAGCAAAACAATCATCACATTGACATTTGACGTTTATGAATTTTTGGAATTCACTCACTGCTCAATATTATACTTATCACATTATTCGTGCAGCTCTTTCAAAAGATGACAATTCGTTCCATACAAAATGTATGAGGAAAAGAATTTTCTTAATTATTTTTTTTCCGTATATTTTCCGATGTTTTAATAGCTATTCCGCTATTCGGGGCGGAGACAAATACAATAAATCAAAGATCATAAAAATCGGTCTAGCCGTTCTTGAGTTATAAATGATGTAACTAACCCGACTTTGTTTTATATATTAATATTTAATTTAATAAACCCATAATGGTTTAACGTTTAAAATGTATTTACAAATATTGTTTTTTTTCTTCACTTTTGTTTTCTCGGAAGAGTTTTTTCCTCTTTAATAAATAGTATTGAATACACAAACCAACTGGATGGTGACTTCTTAATTTTAGAAATTCAACATGTGAATAGTAAATAAGTGCTCTAAATTAATAGTTATAGGTTACAATAGCTCCACACACGAGTCTCTGAGGAAAATAATTTTCATCAGGGCCTATGTCATCTTAAGGGATGCTGTCTGGAGGGTCTTTTAAAGGAAAGAAAGATCTGGGAAGGAAAAGGTGTGAGGGGTGGGTGGGAAGGTGATGTAACGCCAACTGAAAGGTGTTTACCCAAATATATTTCGTTAAGGCTGAGTTGGACGTGTTTATTTTTTCTTATCGAGTTAAAATAAAGAACACTCTTGTTTGGATAGCACTGACAGCTTCATTATAGAAGTAGCACCATAATCCAACAATACAATGTAGAAACAGAACACAGATCATATTTTTACATACGTAACGAAGTACTCATGGAAAGAAAGAAAGAAGAGGTAAGAAAGAAAGTTTAAAAAATAAGAAAAAAGACAGCAGAGTTAAAAAATAAATAATAATAATGCATTATCATGACAATTTACTTGAAACAATTGTAGCCAAAGTGATCGAACTACGGTACTATGGAGGAATGTGTCCTACATTCTGGAGATATTTTTTTTTCATTGCCTCCACATATGCCCGATGAAAAAAATTTTTTCCTTCAGGGCCTATGTCATCTTTGGGGAAGCTGTGTGGAGGGTCTTTTTAGCAAAAGGAAGGAGAGTTAACTAAGTTACTTTTCTGTAAAGGAAAAAGGTATGAAGGGTGGGTAAGAATCTTGGGGTCAATGTGTCTGTCTAGGAGTGACGGACGTATGAATCCGTCCCTTTCACCCACCTCCCAAATTAAAAAGTGATAAAATAATAAAGCGTCATCCATATGTATATCATCAATATGTTAAGACAAATAAATGAGAAACATTCTGAATGAGATTTATGTTGTGTAGAGTGGATTGATATGTTTGTGTAAAAAATGTCTGACGAAGGACCTTGATTTTGTGTTACTGTCACTGCCTGGAAATGAGAAGAACATATGCTGCATAGAAAGGAAAGGACTCACCGAAAGGGATAAAGAACTTGTATGCTGGCAATGCACTTGTCTGCTTTCTCCCCCATCCAATAGGCATAGAACAGTAATAGGCGTGGGTTTCGTTTATTTGATAGAACGCGGTGGAGTTGTGATAATGACGATTCACCGATAGCGGGAGCACAATGGCTATATGATATGTTGCGGCGGGCGGTTAATTACAGACTGGCGCACGTGGTGACAGTAATTAAAGGTGCGGATTTTGGAGCAAGGTAGGACAGGATTTGCAACAACACTATTAATACCAATCCCAAGCAGTGACAATATGTATGCGTGCTATGTAGGTATGTGTATGTGTAGGTATGCGTATTGGCGTAACTACATTCGTTCCTCAGATACAATTTTATTTATCGATTTTCACAATAAATGTATTTGTTTCGAGAATCCCAAAAGCCAGGCTTCGCCACTTGAATAGTTCAGAGTGCAAGATACTCTCAGTGAAAGACCAGAATTTAAAATTGAAAAGTTGGTTACTAGATCTAAATATCCAGGAACTTTCTCAACTTAGTCTCCCCCACCTCTTTCCTCTCCCCACTACCTTGAGCCTCAAAACATACCACAATCGATTGGAGATTTCATAATCCCCCTAGCTCCAGATGGTTGGAAGTGGTTGGGACTTTTGTTCGGTATACAAATAAAATGAAAAATAATATAAACAAGGTGAAATACGTTGGTTCTATGTAGATACTCTCAGTATTGCCCTGGTGGAAGGCTACCAATCAGAATTGAAACGTTACTTGAAATGGCTTAAGCCGTATTTGGTAACTAGATCTAAATAGCTAGGTAATTCCTGCCCTTACTCTACACCATTTCCTTCCCTTCCCATTTATCACAACATATTTAGTCTTTGTCTTACTGGCTCTAAATGGGAGCAGTTGGGACTCTTGTCAGGTATTCACGTTTAAAAAAATCATTATCAAATAACATCACAGAGGATGAAATATCGACAACCCGAGTAAAAAATTGTCAGAGGGACGGTAGATATTCATGGTAAACTGAATCAATATAACTCGTTGGCGGTCAGCCACAAATGAAGTTGTCTGTATGTTGATAGTAGGTAGGTGTTTAGATTTTAGATGAAGGGACCGAAGAGTATTGTTTGAACAACAAAAAAGAAGAAGAAACAAGAAGTAGAAGTTGGGGAAACAATAAAGGAGAAGAAAAGTGCGAAGAAGGTCAAACGGTTTACACTTAACGTGAGAGGTATAGGGTTTTCTAACAGTTTTTGTAACTCTATCACGCATTGGCTAGCTTTTCAATTCAAGTTGACATTTAATGAAATTTAACGAAATATTTATTTAATCATTGAAAGAAAAAATAAAAAAAAGTACTTGATGCACGTCAAAACTACAAAAAAGGGTTGTTATCCACGGTTCAATGACAGTTGGTCCGGCAACAATTGATCACCCGAATTAGTCCGCCGACGGTTGATCCCTCAGACAGTTGATTCCCCTAAAAATATTATTTCTTCGAGTAAGTATGCAAAGAGGATCTTGAGTGAAAATCCGCCGTAAACATATTTTTACTATCAATAATTTCGACTCTCCGAAGGTATGTCGTATTACAAAATACGACATACTTATATATATGTGCAGTCCTAGCAAAAAAAAACCGACAAAGATTCCTACTTGCATATAATATATATATATATTTTTTATCTGAATACCTATGTCACAAGAGTCCCAACTTCTCCCAACGACCTGGAGCCAGTGAGGCTATGGCATCCCCACTTTTAGTATGTCGTGAGGCTGAAGGCAGTTGAAAGGGAAGGAGATGTGGAAAATGTGCCTGGCTATTCAGATCTACTCACCAAACACGGCTAAAGCCATTTCAAGTAGTAAGATTAAACCTACATACACTGTAGACCAGAGTAAAAATTTAATAAATCATATAATATAACTTTTTCCCAACTGCTCTCAACCGTCCGGAGCCAGTAAGACTATGGCATCCCCAATTTTGGTATGTTGTGAGGCTGAAGGTAGTTGAAAGGGGAAGGAGATGCGGAAAATGTGCCTTGCAATTCAGATCTAGTCACTAAACAAGGCTAAAGCCATTTATTTGTAATATAATATAACATCTAAATATACACTATACATTAGCGTAAAAATACAAAAAATCACATGTTATTACTTTTTTATCCGAATACAACACAAGAGGCCCAACTTATCCCAACCGTCTGGAGCCAGTGAGACAATGGCATCCCCAATTTGGTTGTGAGGCTGAAGGAGATGTGGAAAATGGGGGGAGGCTTAGAAGATGGGGAAAATGTACCTGAATTTTCAGATCTAGTCACCAAACATGGCTAAAGTCATGATTTGCGAAGCGGGTAACTATGTAGAAAAAAAAAAGTTTTATGTTCCAAAGACCTGACGATTTTGACTACCTACAAAACCAAAATTAAAAATTTCGCTGGATTTTGTGCTTTTCCCCCCTTTTTTTAATTTTGTAACGGATCATTTCTATGACTCGTTCTTGAGATCCTACAACATGGTTTCACCCCTTCCTTTCCACAAAAAACACCCTCATGACATAGTTGCTGAGGGAAATTATTTTGCTCTGTGTGGAGTTAATGTAAAAAAAACAGTTATTTCAAAATATATGATTATTTATTATTATTATAAAAGGACTAAGTTTAAAAGACGTGCTCCTTGTGAAGACTCATAATCTTGTTTGACATAAAAAGTAAATGGCCTTTGAAGGCCGGCAGAAACACATCAGCGTTCACTTCAACCGTCCACTTCCTTCTGCACATGTGATATACCTACATCCATCTCCCTTACACACACTCACATCAATAGATTTAACTGGAGCTAAATGCGAAAAAATTGTCTGCTCGTAAATACACGTTCTATGCAAAAATACATGTTTTGACTTTTACTGTAACACGAATGTTGGAAAATGGACGATATGCATGTACAATGTGGACATGTCGACCGCACGAACAAAAGCGAAGAACCATGTTAACGTCACAATTAGAAAATAAATTTACTTTTAGTTTTTTTAAATTTCAAGAAATAATTTTGGAGGATTTTCACATTTGGAGGCGGTTATCGGTACCGCCGCATCGGAAACCATTTATTGGATAATCAACACCTCTGCCATAGGTCACCCGAGTGGTTCGCTACGTTTAGTGACTTAGCAGGCGTGCCCGGGTTTATTGGGTGCGGTTTGTTCGGGTCTTGGCGGCGGATGCATCTGCCCACCAGCTGCATGGCAGGCCGGATCGGGAGGTTGTGGGATTCCCTTTGATGTCTCCAGCCGTACTATCACGGAACCATCGTCTTGCACCGCAGTGGGAGGGATGAATTCATACATTCACCCCTAATACTCTTTTCATTCCCAGCACTTCCTCTCCTTCCCCCCTAAAAATAACTTCCCGCTTCATCCCCAAAGATGACATAGGTACTTAGGGGAATTACTTTCCTCAGGACCTCTTGTGTGGAGCTAAGGTAAAAAAAATGGGCACCGCCGCTCCGGGAACCATATGGTTAGCGGGAGAAGTCGGTTGAGGGAGACCCTTTGACTCTCTCGACCCAACGCCTTACACCGCAGTTTTAGGGATGGATTCGTACGTTATTCCTGATTACACTTAGGTATCCCAAATTCCTACCCACCCATTTCCAATCCTTCCCAGACCTTCCTTTACTTCGTTTACTTTTCCTCAGGGCCCCCTGCGTCGAGTTAATGCTAAATTAATTCTAGAATGAACACATAATGTTGTGCATCGTCCACCGTTATTGCTCGAGAGAAATTCGAAATTCCAAAGCTATTGTTTGGATACCTACATAATTGTAAACTCTAAGTTATTTATGACTTTACCATAGAAAGTCTATTTAATTTTAATTTTTTATTTTTAACTTTATGAGTAAAAACTCAAATTATAACATTTAATTAAATGAAGACAATATTAGCGAGACTCAATCATAGACACTATCTAGATAGCATTTAGTTGAGTTGAATCTTGCAATCATATATAAAGATAGCAGCCAATAATATGTGCGTTAAGAAAATGAAGATAGTGTTGGTAGTTCTCAGTCGAAGTACGATACAGTTAAAAGTGACCAAATTGGAAATGGGTTCCATAGCTTAATCGGTAGAGCATTGGCCATGTAAGCTAAGGTATCTGGGTTCGAGTCCCAGTGGAACCAATATCTTTTTCTGATTTTTCTGTCTTCAGATTTTGACTGAGTTTCGCTAATATTGTCTTCATTTTATTAAATATTTTATTTTTGTTCCAAATATCAAAATTGATGTTTGAATCTAAATGAAGTAGATTGAAAGCCTAAAAGTTATAAAAAAATATCCTGCTAACTTGGAAATGCTGCATTTATTTTATCGGTATTGTAATAAATGATGCTATTAGATTAACGCGGCAAAACATTTTATGGTAAAGTAAAAGTAGCAAATAAGTCAATAGATAGACTCTCCCCATGCTAGGTAAAAATAGTCGATTATCAGCAGACTTCATATTAACTTCTCATCTACAAGCCGACCATGAGGCCGGGCTTTACATACGCTGCACCCATTTGGAGACACGCAGCCCACACCCAATTCAATTAATTAATAACCCTGCAAAACAAAGCCATATTAGACTAGCGTTGAATGCACCCAAGTGTATCAGGGTTCACACTCTTCACAACGATACAAGCATTCCTCTGATAAAAAAATTAATTATAAGACAATCGGAGAAATTCTACACTGGACTAGCCGGACATAATAATCCCACAATTGATTATCTCGCCAAATGCAGTAAAAATGATACATTTAAAACTACACAACCGAAGGTAATCCTCGAAAAGAAGTGAAGCCCTCCACAAGTTGGAGTATAGTATTAAGTAAGTCTCATACCACAAACCCCCAAAATATTATATATATTAATATATATTTTTCTATTCGTTCTGTTTATCTTCCAGGTACCAACTTATTCCTTTTTCTATGTCTGTATCATGCACTTTGTCACGTATTATAATAATCGCAGGCAATCAGATCGTCACATGCTTCAGATTTTATGTCCGGGTTAAATCTTCCCCACAGTAAAAACTAAACCCTTCCACACACTTTTCCACAAATGATTATCTAGTCAATTCATGCTATGTAAGTGCACTATATAAGTATAATAATTACAAAACAATACAAGAACAATACGTCGATCCACCAGAGACCAAATGGGAAAATAATTCACCGACTCCAGATATTTTCATATCAGAGGGTTTGGCTCGGTAGAACTCCTAACTGGCCCGATAAATCCTACTAATCCCTCAATATAGATATTAAAAAAATCTTTCATAATCCTACAAGTATTTAAAAAGACTGATTTTTGCATTTTTATAAATAAATTCTTTGAAAAATCTAACAAGCCTACATTTTGAATGAGAGAGCTAGGTATAATGCCAGTAGCCGAAATAACAAATGGTAATATTTTTATATTCTGAGAATGCCAAAATCTTTTAATCTCATTTCCTAATTCTGTATATTTTCTTATTTATAAAAATATTATTATCTTATATTATTATTTCTACGCTACCTACAATTTAAAAAACTTTCTCTTCTTTTGTAATAGACTAATTTGACGTAAATTTACTTTTATACCTACCATCTTTTTAATGTTCTTTTCTTCAAGTTTTTCTTTTTTTGTATAAAAACTGTCTCTCAGTATCATACACTAATCACCTAAAAACCCATATGGATGCTGAACATTAGCTTAAATAAATACAGAAAATAATTAAGTGAATATTAAAACGAACTTGCAATCATCACATTTATACTATATACATACTACATACTTCGACTACCATAATACGGGCATATGCCTAGTGTGGAGTCTAAAACCCTGTAAAAACTGTATATACTTTAGATATTTTTATTAATAAAAAATAATAATAAAAACAATAAATAAAATAAATAAAAATTTACATTTCCAAGTAGAGAGTCACTAGATAATTTCGTTAGTCATTAAACTCATTATTTTAGGAACTCTGAACATAAATAATATACAAGTCCGTAAAATCGATCCATTCGAAACTGGTTCACAATCGGGAGGCGTGAATTGTCTGCCCAATATCCTTGCATAAGTGACAAGAACGGGGCGTTTTTACGAATAGTTACCACTATCATATTAAATATTATGTACAAACTGAAATAAATGTAAACTGTCGATTTTCTGAAAATTAACTATGCTTAAATGCCCAATTATAACGATCTCCCAGCTCGTTCGATTCCTTTCTCCTTACAAAATCTCTTTATGGCCGAGGTTCACTCCTTCCGCTTTATAGACTCTGTGCACAGCATTCAAAAAGGTGATAAAGACGATCTCCGCAGTTTACCTGAGTTAATAAATATATTACAACTCCCTCATTAAATAAATTTAGCTCGCTGCGGATAAATTACCGCGATTAACGTTTTAATTAAAGTTGCACACTTTTACATTAATTAATTAGACTCATGGACTAACCTTATAAATTTCCATTTAAAAAAATGACGTAACAATATATGTAGACGCGACGCAGAAACCCCAAAATCGCAACCCAAAAGCAAGTCAATAAGATTATGGCGTTCCCAATTGGGGCAGGTTTTTGAGGCTGAAGTGGAAGGAGAGTGAGGAGGGGAAGGAGAAGTGAAACAGCAAGGTGGGAAAGTACCTGGTTATTCAGATTTGGTCACCAAATACGACTAAAGCAACAATTTCAAGTAACGTTTCAATTCTGAACATTGGTTCTTACACCAGGGCGAGACTGAGAGTATCTTCCACTATATAATAGTATATGTAGTATAATAGTGCCGCAAATATAACTTATCGTGAAATAACACAAATCGATCAAATAAAATTTACTTGGGCATGTTGGGATTTGAACCCGCGACCTTCGGATTGCTAGTCGAGAGCCTTCTCCCTCCACCACGAAATATTGATTTTGATAATTTTGATAAAATGGTGGTGTAAACCAAGGAATGTTGTTTGGGTGTAGGTAAACAAAGTTTGTTATTTTCATTTATTTAAAACTAGCAGACCCGGATACACGTTGCTGTGGTTAACAAAACACAACGCCATCTACTGACAACACCATTACCCAACCTTTTTATCCAACGCCATCTGTTAATTTGTATACATTTCAAATCCACACCACTCGCTTGCTAGCTCGCTCCCTTTATAAATTATATATTTCAACCATTATACACAACGCCTTGACAAATTATATATCTCAACCTTCCTCATGAATCACTCCATCTATTGGTGAAAACAGCATGAAAATCTGTTGGATAGTTAAAAAGTTTCAAGCGTACAGGCAGCGGGAGAGACTTTGCTTTATACTATATAAAGATGACGACACAGTGAACTTGCATTTTTTAAGAAGTAATTATTATTAATAATTATATATTTTCGTTGAAAATAAAAATAAAAATACCAAAAATACAAATAATAAAATCAAACGTTACAAAAATAACAGATTTTGTAAAGAAAATAGAAATACCATAGAAAATAGTTAGAGAATTGCTGATCTTTATTGAGAACATTGACATTGCTAGAAACCTTTCAAAACAGATGTTGTTATTTATTGTTATTAAGTTTATTTTGTAGAACTCCATTTTAATTTTTATTTATTTTATAAATTCAATAATATTATTATTTTATGTATAAAAACAGTTTATTATAAACGAGTTCTGCTTCGCAATTATTATTATGTGTTACAGCTGTTTCGCCCTCTAAAGGCATTATCAAACTGCAAGACAGTTTGATAATGCCTTTAGAGGGCGAAACAGCTGTAACACATAATAATAATTGCGAAGCAGAACTCGTTTATAATAAACTGTTTTTATACATAAAATAACAGATGTTGTTATTTTTTGAACGTCAGCAAGCTTTTTCTAACAAAAATAAACTCACAATATTCCTCCTTTCCAAATATACTTACACAACCACGTGCCTGGTCCAAAAATACAATTTAATCATCATTTATCTCTGCTTACTCCGACCGACACAGGGTGCGATGATCCGACGTTCAAAAACAAACAAAGGATTCCTTGTACGAATTTACATAATATAAAAATTCTCAGCCTAGTCTACGTTTTGAGAAAATAAAATTGACTCTACCTTATTCGTAGGACTCTCACGTATGCAGGTTGTAAAAACGTGAAAAATATACTTCAGCTTTTGGGTTGGAGAGGCAGTACGTTGGATGGTAAACACGTGATATCATTTAATCT
This sequence comes from Limnephilus lunatus, assembly GCA_917563855.2. Taxonomy (NCBI): domain Eukaryota; kingdom Metazoa; phylum Arthropoda; class Insecta; order Trichoptera; family Limnephilidae; genus Limnephilus; species Limnephilus lunatus. The sequence goes on from OU830599.1 coordinate 8,386,399, forward strand.
TCCCAGGCCGTATCGTAAATCTTGAAATCAAATCTATAACACAAAATACAGCGATATTTGATTTCTTGTTTTATTTTATAGCTTCCGTTTAAAAAACTACTCTCAATGGGTGTGTTCCATATTGATGTAAGCTTTATGTTCCATATATATGTAATCTAACTGTTGTGCTAACTTATTAGCTGAATTAAATTAAGTTTTTTTACTAATTTAAATATTACACAATGAAGCAATTATCGATGCGCAACTGCCCGTGTTTTGTTTTTGTCAGTATCAGAGATGGCGTTATGTACGGATTAATATTTTTTTGTGATTTTCTTACTTTTCCACTTACTTGCGTTTTTACTTGGGAATTGCGTTTCATTTTATTTGTACGTGTGAGGGAGATTTATTATAATTATTTTCTTTTTCTTTTGGAGGGGTGCAGACATACGTTCACCGTTTGCCTCATTTTTGTCTATTGACATTTAGTGTGTAAAAAAGAGGGGCAGCATTATATGTTTAAGAACAAAACCAAAAAAATCAGCGCATTGACATTTGACGTTTTTGAATTTTTGGAATTCACTCACTATTCAATATTATATTTATTATATTGCTACAGATCTTTCAAAAGATGAGAATTCGGTCCATATAAAATGTACGAGGAAAAGAATTTTCTTCACAATTTTTTTTCGTGAATTTTTACAATGTTTTAATAGCAATTATGCTAGTCGGGGCGGAGACAAATTCAATTAATCAAAGATCATAAAAATCCGTCCAGCCCTTCTTGAGTTTTAAATGGTGTAACTAACCCGACTTTGTTTTATAAACAAAGATTTTCTTTGTTTTTTGAGGTAATTGAAAAATCTATAAAAGTGAATATATTAGAATAAAATGTTTTCTTCAAATTTTAAAATGTACGCGTTTATTTTCATTTTTAGCCAGCAAACCTAAGGGAATTGACGGAAACAATGTGAGAACTTTTTCTTCTTCAGTCAGAGGGGAACATCTAGGTCTGCGAGCAAGTAGGCCCAGGAGTCGCCCTGTGGACCTCATCAATCCCGCCGGGAAATTAATGGAGCGGGCATTCGTTGACGACATGTCGGATGGTCTGCACAGCTCTGCATTCACATATCACCGATGATTTAACCCGTGGGGTAAGGCAAGAAACTTCAATAAATAAAAAGATTTTTTGGTTAAATCCGACACGTAGATAATACCATAGATACTTACCAAACTGACATTTTTATTTTGGTTTTCTAACCTAATAAAGGTATCCGTAAGTAATATCCGAAAGCGAAATGAGTATTTAACCGCTCCGATCTATGGCGAATATGCAAGATTTTCGTCTTAAACGAAATGTCAGATTTATAATTTTTTTTTTATTTCCGTTTCGCAATTAAAGCTCTACAAATGAAATATTTCTTAACGAAGCCGAATACTAAAAACTGTTTTTGAAAGGTTATTACAAACATAAAAAGTTACATAAATGACTCACTTGATGTTTTTACGTGAAAACGGTACTAAAATCACGGATTATGTAAAAAAATACACATTCTTTTTTCACTCAATTTTTTTTCCATTTCGTACAAGAATTTTTAATAAAAAATTAACAATGTCTAACGGCGCGTAGGCAATTTGGCTGGTGAAAACTGTTTCTAAAAAAACTTTCTGTTCAAAATAAGTCTTTTTTATGTATTTCTATTGACAATTTTGAATAGAGATGTGAAGCTTAATTTAATATGGATCTTCTACGTTTTGTTTTAGGATTGTCACTAGAAAAATAACGGAGTTATAACGATTTCTGTGGGAACACACGCGTTAGCTTGAAAACAAGCTTATTGTACTTGACTGGTATTGTTATATTGTCATGTAAACACGCTTAGGGGTCGGAGTGGTTAAGGTCGACGCTGCAATTGCAGTAAATATGCACGATTCTTCAACATTGCAATTGCAGAGCTCCAACCCCTAGGGGTTATGGACCCATCTACGCATCATATGGGCACAGCGGCTACGGGATCCCTTTGATGGCGGATCAAAGTTTATGAGGCAATGAGAACCTAGGCTGTCTCTCAGTGGGATCATATACGACATGAACATTCCCTTACGTCTGTAATTTGCCTGTAAAATTTTCACCTATCTTCTGGTGTGAGAGGTAATCGGAGGAGCCTCACTCCTTCCATCCAGAAGGCTTTACGGACTTCAAGCAGTATGCCGGGAGACGACATCATCGTGCAAAAGTATCACGCTTTTTTTAAGCGCCTTCTTGTATACCCTCAATGTTGCAACCTCTACTTCCATCACTACTTCCTTCTTTAGTCATCGTTTCGGATAGCGTTACAGTATCCTTCATCGGGTGTGTAAATCAAGTTTAGATATTACTTAGAAGTTGCTTTGTGTTCTTAGATCAATAACTTATCGTATCTGTTAATTCAGCAGGGAATTATAATGATTTTAACATATACCTAACCATTCATTTTATCTGGAGGGTAGTTTTTATGGAAATCGAGAACGTTTTTGATAATCGGATTACTGACCAAGCTCGTTTAAAATTCTACAATATTCCCCAACTGGTGATTTTGGTTTTTATATATTTATTTTGGTTTGATTGACAATGAACAGAATTAATGATTAATGAAATCAGGGATTGGTAAAAAATATCAACACAGGGTCTCCAGTGCCCTTGAATTATCCATCGAGATTTTTTAAAACAATTGATTTCATTTAACTCGTACTGTCTCTAACCTTTTCATTATCAAATTTGATTATCTTAATTGACAAGTGAATGAAGCAGAATACTGGACAGATGAAAGAACACTGAAATAAATTTCGCATTTAAAATTGTTGACACACAGATCGAAACGAGGGGCAAGGCTCTCGGTTAGCGATCCGGCAAATGAAAGTAAATTGTATTTGATTGATTTGTGTTTTCCCAATATAATAATTAAAAATAATATGAGGCATATATGTGGCACGTTTCAGACTGGAAGATACTCTCAGTACCGCCCTGATGTAATACCACTATTCAGATTTTTTATTTTTTATTCTTTATTAATTTTTTTTTGGTACATAAATTGGTATAATTTTACAATTCATAGAAGCTTTTTTATATAAACATTTAAAGAATAAAGAATAATACAATTATCTGATTAACCAAAAAATCCCACATAGGCATCGCCAGTTCGTGGACATACTTGTGTGTTTTTAAAGCAGTTCAAATTTTAATCATATACATACATTATCTTTGTAGATATTAAAAATTTAAAATAAATAAACAAAAATTAAATTAGTGTTTACTGAATTACACTTCAAATTAAAAATTAGTTAAATTACATCAGGTCATATATTACAGCAGGACAAATGTTACAGCAAGTAAATGTTTGTATCAATGGTATTTATCCAAGACTTTTTTATATTTTTTATATTTGCTGAAGGGGGATATATTTTAACATTAATTTTCTGTAGTCTTAAAGAGAGAATTATACATTTTTGGTGTAATAAAACACGCATGTCTTTGCGCAAGCCTAGTTTTACGTAGTGGAACTTCAAATACATTATTTAACCTATTAGGTATCTACTAAATCGGTTTTCATTATTTGTAAAAATAATATTTCGAGAAAACATATATTTTAAACATTGTTTACAGTATTTTTTTCTTATCTCTAAAAACCCAACTTCTTGGAATAATTGCAGGGAGGTAGGAGTAGTTCTCATCTTTATGCAACATTATTTTTAGTATTAATTTTTGGGTTATTTCTAGTGGCTTAATGTGCGTATTATACACACCCCCCCCATCCAATTATTCCATAAGATACTGATGGTTGCACCAATGCATGATATACCAATTTCATTATTTTAATGTCGACTATGTAATTTAAACGTTAAAAAACTATAAGTTAAATACCTAAGTTTATTCACAAACTTTTCTATGTGATCTGTTAATTTGAGTTGGCTATCTATTATAATTACTAAGTATTACTTAGTTGAAACGTTGCTTGAGATATCCTTATCCGTGTTAGGTGTTTAGATCTGAATAGCCAGATAATTCCCCACATTCCACTTCACCTTCTCCTTCCCTTCTCTACTTAATTTCAGCCTTACGACATATCCCAATTGGTGATGCTATAGTTTCACTGTTCCCGGGCGGTTGGGAGCAGCTAGGACTTTTGTGAGGTATTCATATAAAAATTAATAAAAAAAACATAACACAGAAAAATGTGTGCTTAATTATTTTGGATAAAAGGTAACGTACTTAGTACGAAAACAATGTATTAATTAGGTAATGTATGTTTGAATTCTTCGCACGCCCGAAAGTAGTTCATGGTTGAAAGTAGTTTAAAGTTTATGGTTGCACGCAAAAGTGCCAAGTTAGAGTATGATGTTTGAAACACCTAAAACAAGAACACCTTATTAGTCTTACTTCGAGGGTAGATTTACTACCCGCTATAAACCAAGCGTGCAGGGTTGATTAATCAACTGCCTTGAAGAGTACTAACTACTCACTGCTCACCTTGCACCCTATTAGCTACTTGCTACTTCTGTTGTCCTGTCCCTCTTGCTGTAAAAGGGGTGCCGGAACATCTAAATAAAGACAGCCTTTTGCTTTTTTTTTGGCTCAAATGAACATAATGTTATTGCTTATATTTTGTATGGAAAGGTTTTATTGTTTCGTATTACGATAATTTATGTTTTTGGTGTTGCTAGAGACTTTCAAAATTATGGAAACTGGAATTTAACCTATCATCACTCATTTGCATACGGTTCTAACTGACATTGTTTTAAAAAAAGACCTTTGAATGCCAAAGAATTTCATTTGTTCATTTCTATACCCAAAATAATTTTTAGAACCATCTATTGAATTTTCGTAGATGTAATAGAAGTATGACAAAGTTCTAACTTCTAGCATTTTGAGTTTCTAACATCACGTACAATGTATTTTATTTGTATCTGACAGTTGATCGTTGTTACGAGGCGCATTATGGTTTGTCACATTGGTTGGATAGGGTTCTAACTTCGCCTTACCATGTTCTGAGGTTTCAAAGTATGCAAATACTAATTTTCGTTATCTAGACAATGTTTGATTTTGAGATTCAATCTTGTGCAAAGTATTTTAGTTTATCATATTTTAATGGTAAATATTTAAATACAAATAAAAATGTAATAAGAACCTTATGCAATGAATTATTATGCCCTAACTGGTTGTATATGGTTTTATTTGTATGTTTAGATATGCTTTATTTAATTATTTATTTATAAAATACGTGTTACATATATTAGACATTTACATAGATAATATTTATTAAGTCACCATACTAGGCGGCTGCTTGTTTCATGGTGATTAATTAAGGATAGTTACTTTGAGTGTAGTCTAGTGTAAAAACATGGTAAAATTAGTAAAGTTATAATGAAAGATAGAAAAGAGAAAAAGAAGTGCGTAAAATAAACCTGTAAACATATGATACTAGTATGTAATGATGTTGAAAATTTATATCTCTATCTGAGTATGTGAAACAAGTTGTAAACACTGTCATAGTCACTCATCAGAAGGTCAGTAAGCGCCTTTCTGAAAGTGAGATATTTGACTTTAGACTTTATTTCAATTGATAAGTTATTAAAAATTTTAGGTGCAAGAAAGTTAAACTGGGACTGTGCCACTGAAGTTTTTTTTGCTGGAATAATATAATTCGATTGGATTGAATATCTTATGTTGTATTTTAATTTTATAATATATTTTTTTGTAAATTTGAATTTAAAATAAGAGGTAATATTTTTTACATATATGGATTTTATATTAAGAACTTTGAAGTCTTTAAATAGGTCTTTCGTGGGGTTTATATAATGTAATTTGTAAAAAGTCCGTATTATCAATTTTTGGGCTTTATTAATGGATCTAATACAGTTTTAGAGCATCCTCCCCAGACAATTATACCGTACGATAAAATTGATTGACAGTTTAAAAATGATTAGTATAATACGTCCTATTATTTTTTCCCCTTAAAATATGTTCAACTAAAATGCTTTACACACGACTCAAACTTATAATCAGAAATTGGTAAATCGTTTTTGCAAACTTTGAAATCTCATATCTCAGAACAAGGTGAAGTGAAGTGAGAACCCTATGAGATGACGCTTTCCTCTTTAAAAATGTGTTTTTGTTCAAAACAAAAGATGAAATATCGTGTTGAAAAACAAAATAGGTTCCTAGTAGATACAACATGCTTACACAATAAACCCAAAATGTGAAAATACCTTTCCTGTAAAATCAATCTTGAAGATGTGGTTTTATAAATAATAATGTAACGTGTTTTTAATATTCTTCGAATGCTGTCTTAGAACTCCGCTTTTTGTCTTATCCTGTCTTTGTTCTTCCGGAGTGGTGTGTGAAATATTTTCTTCAAATTTTAACAATTCATTGCATTTTTAATTTTTTGTATCTCCGCATTTTTTACAACCCTTACAATGGATCTTCACAGACTAAACAGATTTAATAGACCTTCTATTCTACCCATAAAAAACGATATCTCAAACTATTCACAAAATATCTTAACACGACAAAAATAGGTAAATATTTGAACATCTACAGTATAGCATAAAAACCCACCAGTTGGCGAAAATTTTGTAAAATCTCATTGTTTATAATATTAAAAACGTTGTTACAAAAAATATATTTTCCTTAATCTCACGCTTCTTACTATTTCCAATTTTAAGAATTTTAAAATGACTTACAAACTGCAAACAAGGTCCGTAAAGTGTAAGATTGATAAATCACATTTTTTCTGTCTCCCTCAACCAGTCTCTACCGATCCGGCCTGACACGCAGTAGGTGGTAGAATGCATTCGCCAACAATACCTAGACAAACCTCACCCCATGAAGCCGGGACCACTGCTAAGTCACCCAACGTAGCGCACTTTGGGGTGGCCTACGTCAGGTGTGTTTATGATCTTAATGTCGTTCGTACATTTTACATGTAAATAATGTTATAATAGTACCCATATTACGAACATTTTACAACACAGTCTTTTCCCTGGAAAAAAGAAAAGTCTTTGAACAAAATCTAAAATCCTTCCAACCCTCTCAAGATTATCTATTCAATATGAAGCTAGAGCAAGGTTGCGAAGAAGGTTCTACAAGTATATTGGGGAAGTTGTAGCAGTCTAGTTGGGCAGTACAGGGGTATCTAGGTTTGGAACACATTCCTTTTGATTGGTCCGTTTGTCTGTCGTGTTTCCGGCGTCGCGGCGGGGGCGCCGGGCCGTAGTGACGCCACCTGGCGCCGGATCGCCAACCCACCCCGAAATGGAAAAAGTCAACACCCCCCTGAGACGTGAGGGATGTTCAGTGATGGATATTTCTAGTCATATCTTCTCGTGGGTAATAGTGATATGTTTTATAATACAGTAGTTTTATCGCAGATGTTTTGGCATTTTTGGTAATTTCTTGCGAACTTCCTTGAACGGGGTTTCACCATAATGTTTAGATTTGTCAGAAAAACGAGATTAAAATTTGCGTAGATATGTACTTTATTGACGGCCTCCATGGTTGAGGGGTAAGTCTCTTGAGTAGAAATCTCAAGGTCGCGTAATAAATTTTATTCGATTAATTTGTGTTATTTCACAATTAATTAACTAAAAATACTGTTTAGTATATTTTAAGTAGCTTACAGAGTGGAAGATACTATCAGTATCGCCCTGGTGTAAGAACTCCATTCAGAATCGAAAAGTTGCTTTAAATAACTTTAGCCGTGTTTGTTGATCAGATCAGAATATCCAGGTACATCCCCACCTTCTTTTTCCCATATCCTAACCCTACCCACTACCTTCAGCCTCACAACATATCCCAATTGGGGATGCCGTAGTCTCACTGGCTTCAGACGCGAGCAGTTAAGACTCTTGTACGTTATTCACATTGAAAAAGTATATTATTTATGTATTTGTTTGAATGCTCGTCATAATTGTACACACACAGGTGGGCGTTATTGCAAGTTTTTCCAACAAGGCTTTCCAGGAAATAATGAACAGATTTGTTTTTTATTTTTGAAATCCGTTTTAAATTTGTATATTTTTGCTGTACTTAGATCATTATCATAATTGGTCCTAAAACCTTTGTAGAATTCTGTCGGTATCTAGAAAACTTCTCAAACTCCTTTTATTTCCTTCTTTTAATAATATCAAACAGCTTAGTATTTTCCTACAAAAAAAAAGATTTTTAGAGATTTTTTATAATGATTTTTGATATTATAAAACTCGTTTCAAAATCTCCAGGTATTTATTCAGTTCATCCTTTATCCTGTAACGTAGTGCCTACGGGTCCGGGTGGCGGGGGAGGAAATCCCAATATATTATTCGCCTCCGATTCCAGAATTACTGGACCCCAATTTGGTTGATCCTACCCTCGACTCTAAGCCGACTGGGAAGTTATCACCTTCCCAGTTCTGTCAATAAACAAGATGGTTTCTTTGATTCAGAGGTCGACAATGTTTTGTCGGCGAACTCCACATGATTGAAAACCTAATAAATATTTTTTTTAGGTTTACAATTATTTATTCGAAATTTATCATGATCATTCAAATAGCTAAAGGCAACCCAGTTCAACCAAAGGCAACACAATTCTGAGAGTACCTACCTGCCACATTTAACGAAATTTATACGTTCATAATATTTAGACTGACTGTTAAGTTTATTGGACTTAAATAAATATTCAATTTTATTGGAATAACTTTTTTAATAACTTTTGAACGTTAATCCCATTAATGTCATATATCATTGAAGAAGACGATAATACTAATAAATCTAAATAATTATCTACAAAATGAGTAAAATGAATAGGTACCAATGGCCAAGTTGGTTAAGCCACTGTCCCGGTAAGATAGAGAACTTGGGTTCGATTCCCAGTTGCGACCATTACCTTTTTTTATTTTTCTGTGTCTTGTTTTGTTTCACGTTTCGTTTAGATTTATTGGTATTATATTTTCTACAATAGATATTAATATTAAATTTTTATTTGAAAAACTCTCCTTTTGGAACCTTTGAAGGTTATTCCCGTCATGGTATTTCACCATCCTCCTTGTAGCTTATCCACAATATTAATAAATTAACAAAATAAAAACTAGCAATAAATTATGATAAAACATATATAAAACTTTTTTTACTTAATTTTATAACCGGTTTCAGCCTTTTAAGGCCATCTTCAGACTGATCCAATAAAATTAAATGGAAAAAAAGTTTTATATTAATTTTATTATAATATATTATAATTGAATTCCACCAATTATCAGTCTCAAAAATAGAAATATTAAATACTTGCAACATGTAAAAAAACTCGGCTCGTTTATCCTAAATATAGCCACTATTCATAGATTCAAGTACCGAATAGAAAACTCAGACTTTTTAAATAAATAAACTGTGTTTAATAAATCGAAAATTTACGTTGTCGTATGGATAATCTGTGAGGAGGGTGTTGAAATACCCCTCAATGTAATGGTGACCAGACAACTCAGAATGAAACCAACTCAGAAGCACATCAGAAAGGTCATTAAAAGTGATAATAAAAAAAAAAATAAAAAGATTGGTTGAATAGGTTAAGTTAGGTTAGGGTTTCCGGCAATTTTAAAATTATATTTTCATAGCTTTTAATGACCTTTCTGAGGTGGTTCTGAGTTATTATGAGTTGATTTCATTCTGAGTTGGCATGGAACCAATGTAATGTATCATTAAAGAAGAAGCTTTTTTTTTTTTTTTTTTTTTTTTTTTTTTTTTTTTTTTTATTTAATTATAATGTATTACAAAAACATGGTGAGTAACACATTATTCCCAATGAGTTGAGAAAAAACTCATTACGGCAAGGACAAACACATAAGAGTACATTTTACACAAATATTACATGTTTAAAAAATACAACATAAAAAGGGGAAAAAAAATGCATTGTCAAGAATAGAGATTTTAGAAAAACTGAGGACATTCATACACATAAAACATATAAAAAAAAAAAAAAAAAAAAAAAAAAACGTATGTAAATGTAAATATTCACTGGTTTAAAAACATTTTCAGGAAATGTTCTTTAAGCGTTTTAACTAATTTTTTTTTGTTATCTACTGGTTGCTTTATTTCATTAGGTAATGCATTGTATTGTATATTTGCAATATATTGTAATGATTTAATACCAAATTTAGTTGTGTGGGTAGATGATGCTAAGTGTATTTGATTTTGGGATCGTGTTTTGTGCTGGTGTATATCGGAATTAAAGGCTGGTTTAGTTTTGGTGTGTGAGGAGTGTTGAATTATTTGTAGGATGGCAGTGGTGATGCTATATTTTGGCAGAATGGTAAAGGGAAGTATTTGTGTCAGTGAGTATATATCTTTGACATGTGTATCCCATGGTAAATGGTATATATTTCTTATGGCTCTATTTTGGATTACTTGTATTTCGGATATTTGTTTCTTAGTAATGGTGCCCCAGATACTAACCAGATAACTTAGGTGAGAGTGGATCAGAGCATAATATGTGGCACGCAGTAAAGCTATGGGGAGCACATCTTGAAGTCGATAGAGTACACCAGTAATCGGGGAAATTTTGGATTTTACATATTCAACATGAGAGTTCCACGACAGGTTAGAATCTATGAATAACCCCAAATATTTCGTTACTTGTACATTTTGGAGCTTTTCATTTCCAAGAGTAATATTCATGCTCATATAATCTTTTTTCCCGAAAGTGAGGTAGTGGGTTTTTTTGACATTGAGGCTTAATTTATTTATTCGCAGCCATTTAGCTAGCTTTGCGAGATCTTTATTCATTAGAGATTCAAGTTCCCCCAGATTTTTGCAACGATAGTAAATCACGGTATCATCAGCGTAAAGTTGTAGTTTTCCCGAGATGCCGCATTTAGTTATATCATTGATGTATAGTAAGAAAAGTAGGGGTCCCAGAATCGAGCCTTGTGGCACTCCACATGTGATTTTTCCAAAGTCGCTTAGGTTCCCTTCGATGTCGACAAGGCAAAATCTATCAGATAGGTAACTTCGGAGAAGCTTTAAAGATTTTCCAACTATACCCAAATGTTCCATTTTCTGTAGGAGTATTTCATGATCTACTGTATCAAAGGCTTTTTTTAGGTCTATAAAAATAGCTGCTACGTATTCGCCCTGGTCTATGTACTGCTGAATGTTCGAGATGAAATCGAAGGTGGCACATTGGGTACTGGAGTTTTTTCGAAAGCCATATTGTTGTGGTGTTAGGATATTGTTGTTAGAGATATATTTTAGAAGTCTATCCTTTATAATAGTCTCGAACACCTTTGAAAATACTGATAAAACCGATATTGGGCGATAGTTAGAAATACATTTTTTGCAGTCTTCTTTATAAATTGGTATAATTTTTGCTAGCTTTAATTGATCTGGAAATACTCCCGAGCCTATAGAGGAATTGATAAGTTGCACTAGGTGCCCAGCTAGTTCTTCTTTACAGGTTTTAAGGATGCACGGGGTTACTCCATCGATACCTGCCGCTGCATTCGACCTAAGTTTCGAGATGATCCTTAATACCTCACCCTTATTTGTCCTAGCCATATATAATGATTGACGTGCCTTTGGTTCTACATAAATAGTATTACAGTCATCCGGGAATGATGGAATGGCAGCTGCCAATTTTTCTCCAACCGATAAGAAGAACTCATTAAATGCTGAAGCTACTTGACCGGGTTCCCTAACCTCACAATTATTTATGATGAGAGATTCGATGGTGTTGGAGGGTTTATGTGCACGGTTAGACAGAATTGAATTAATGGTTTTCCAAGTTTTTCTGGGGTTATTCAGGTTTTTTTGAAAGCTATTGACATAATATTTGTGTTTCAAACTTCTCCTATAATTAGTAATTAAATTTCTCAGTTTATTTTTATGTACTGCAAGAGTCATATTACCTGGGTCTTGTTTCCATTGCTTGTGAAGCTGGTTTCTTTCCTTGATTAGCGAATTCAGTTTAGAGTCGAACCACGGTGTATTTAGGTGTTGTTGATTTCCTATTTTCACTTTAGGTGTAGTTTTACCTGCTTCTATTGCACTTTTGACATAATCGTTAAAATCTTTATAACTCTCTTCTGGTTTGGTTGAATTGATGGTGAATTTGTTAGCTGCAAAATAGGATTTTACTGCCATATTGTTGATGACAGGTTTTGTAAGGCGCGGCTTGTCCCTATTATTAGACCATTTTTTTAAGTTATTCTTGAAATCAATAATAAGAATGTTATGGTCACTAAGTGGGTCATCTACGTTTGATACGGTAGTTGGAATATTTAGTCTATTTGATATGACGTGATCTATAAGTGTGCTGCTCGTGTTAGTGACTCTAGTGGGAAATGATTTGTTTTGTATTGAGAAATTGTATGTTTCTAAGGTGTTGAGATAATTTAAAGAAGAGGATGTGTTTATGGTAGTGTCAATATTAAAGTCTCCGAGTATTAATGTATCTTGTCTGCTTTTGTCTAGTATTTTTTCCAAATGTGTCAGGAAATCGTGTATGTTAGGGTTGGGTTTCCGATAGATGGCATAAATGTTAACTGGTTTCCTATCCTTGCTACATACACTTATACCTAAAAATGAATTTTCGTTGGAAAATTTATCAATGATAGAGTACTTCATAGAGTCCAGTACATATATGGCGACACCACCTCCTCCCTCTTTGGGGCGAGAAGCAAACGCACAGTTGTAGCCTTTTAACCCAAAAAACTTTTCTTCTCCAACATCAAGCCATGTTTCAGTGATGACAAGGACATGGACAATATCGCGTATTCCTCTGAGTTTTTCTTCAATTTCGTCAAATTTGTTCCGGATGCTTCTCGCGTTCATGTACATGATTCGAAGACAGCTATTCACAGGAGTATATTCATCGATAGTTAGGCACTTGCGTTCGTATCTATTACACTCCATAATCTATTGTAGCAAGGTCTTTCTTGAGGGCAGCCATGTAGGCCGGGCAGTTGTCCCTGTCTCCAGTTGAATGATCAGCAGGCTTTCCAAATCTGGTGCATGTTGCGCAAACTGGTTTGGTGGAGGAATTCGGGCAAGCCTCACCGGTGTGATTCTGTTGGGCACAGTGTCCACATGTTGGTTTGGTATCTCTACAATATTTGTATGAGTGACCAATCATGTGACATTTAGCGCAGACAGTAAGGCCAATGAAATCTCTGACGCGGCAAACAGTCCAGCATATATATACCTTTTCTTGTTCCACCAGAAATTTACGTACGGTAGCGGGTACTGAATAAATACGATGGCAGGTGTTTCCTGTACGAGCACCAGCCAAATGACTTAATGTGCAAGACTCAATAGTTCCTTCAATGTCTTCAATGTTGGGAACACCAGTAAGAGCCATCCTTAAAAATTCTTCGTCAGCCAGGTCCCGGGGTACATTAAAGAAAATTAGTCTCGGTAGTCGCTTTGTCGGCAGTCGGGCCTTAAGTTTGCTCGATTTGTCGAAGCAGGGTGCATTAAGTAATTTTTGCTGTTCGCCCGCGGTTACCGTGTTTATCAGAATGCCTTTATTTCTAATTTTTTTGATTCCCGTTACCCGAACGCCTAGTTCAGATGGACGAATTATGTCCTCAATGATTTTTTTGGTATCGTCAGAGTCCTTGGCGGCATCCGCATCCGTTGGAAAGATGCAGACGGCAGGTCTTGGTGGTCCAACGCGATGTCCATGTTGAGTGATGGGTGGGGGTTGGTGAGCATCAGTAGGTTGTTTGCGGGCGATGTCAGCAAAAGAGAGGGTAGCCTCCTAGCTAGCTTAAACTAATAATCTAAACGAAAAAGAAACGAGACAGAAAAATAAAAACATAACGGTCGCAACTGGCACACGAACCCCGAACCTCTCGTCTTACCGGGGGACAAACGCCTCCACTAATCTAGCTACTCAGACCTATTTTTTAAATTTCATTTTATCAAGCTACTATTTCAAATTTCAGAATTAATATATACGGGTATTTTTTTTCAAAATTATTGGCTGCTACCCTTTTCATTGGAAACAAGCGTTCGGTCAATAGGTGTTCAAAAAGGTCAATAGGTGTTCCATATAAATAAAATTGGATATATTTAACCGAGACACTATCTAGGTTACAAACCCGTTCAGTTCCGATTTTGTGTTGCTACAGTTGTGATCATCATCTTTTTATTTTGTTCTTTTTCGTATTTTCGTTCAGATTTAATAATATGTTATTTTCTTCTTCAATGGATATTAATGAATTTAATTATTAATATTTTTTTCAACTCACAGTACTGGTTAATATACAAAAAAAAGTTTAGTGCCCCTTTGTCCTTTCATAAAGAACCCGAAGGATCTGGTGTTACATTCAGCGGGAACTATCTCAGCAGGAAGAAGGGAAGGAAGTGGGGATGGAAGGAAGGAAGGAAGGGAGAATGATTGGATAAGGTTCGGCGACTCTCAATAAGATGGAAAAAGATTATAGAGTAGCTACTAGAAGACTGAAGAAGGGTTTGATTTTGCTATTGTTTCCACAGAGCGGAATCCAACAAATATCAGAAGGTGGGAAAGATATTCGAACCCATTCAAAGGTCTCAGTCGGAATGTTTATTTTTTAATTTTTATTTTTTATTTAGTAAAAGATTATACATTTATATACATTATTTAAGAAATTTTTTGACTGCCCAACTAGGAGGATTCCCGTTTTAGGACAGTCAAATTAGGATGCGTATTAACATACGGAACATGGTCTGTAAATAATATAAAAAACAAAACAAAAATAAAAGATTAAAACAAAGTGACTGTTCTTTGTTTAGCAAAGTTTTTAAAAAAATAATATTAATTACGTAGGTAGGTACTTAATTACAGAGGATTTAAACATATAGAACAAACGTGTAAGCATTGCATATCATAGTCCTACACAGATGGGTTGTATAAAATAAAATAAAAAGAGAAGAGAAAGAATTAAAAAATAATAATAATAATAGTTATAACCAATTAATACAGAAAAGATAACTGTGCTTTGCTTATCATAGTTATTTAAATTATCATAAAAGTAATATATACATACTCAAAAGTAAATTATTAAAAAATTATGGTATCTTGTGTTTGCATTTCAAATAATACCTAGTCCTACATACACATTTTATACAAATGAGAACTAGAAAGAGAACAGAAACAATAAAATGAATCAAACATTTAATAGATGGTTATTACTGTCGATTGATTAGTATAGTATTAAAATAATAGGTATAATGTGTACTTTTAACTGGTGTTGCATTGCATAAGCCTATTAACATATTTTGTATAAATATAAATAACAAAGAGAAGAAATAGAAAAAAAAAAAAAATAAACATAATATTAACGTAATAGGTAGGTGCATATATACACATAATGATAAAGATTAGAACATTAAGGTATCTTTCACATGTTTTTTTTTGAGTTTTGGTTGTTGTTTTTGGTTTGTGTTTGATTTTATTTTTTGTGTAGTAAAAGTTCACTCTCCTTTCTACCTAATTGATGAAACCAGTTAGTGGCTAATTTACGAACAACACCTGTGCTTTCCTTTTTCCAAACATCAGGCATTAAGTTGTATAGTTTTGGACCTAAGAATGAGAAGTGTCTTTGAGCGAGAGATGTTTTAGTTGTGAGTGGTACAATTGGATTTCTCCGTGAGTGGCGGGTGTCGTAAAAGTGGTTAATAGATGGGTAGAGGTGGCGTTGTTGATGGGTGTTTAAAATTATTTTTCTCATGTACAGTTGTCTAACATCCAGAACTCGGAACTCTTCAAATAGTGGATCGCTGTGATATCTAAATGGTTTTTTGAGAATTACCCTTAGCAGAGATTTTTGAGCTTTCGCTAATTTGTCCAAAACAGTTTTTGCACAGCCACCCCAACCTAAGGATGCATAGTCTAGAAGTGACCCACATATAGCATCATAGATGAGTTTCAATTCTTTTTTACGTAAGATATTTCTGATTGTCATAAACATGTACGTAAGCTTTCTAACCTTTGTGGCAACTAGATCTATGTGTCCGTCCCATCTAAGATATTTGTCTAATATAACACCAAGGTATTTTATACTGTCTACGCATTCTAATTTATAGCAATTACAGTTAGTTGAGCCAGTACATTTATGTATAAAAATGTTATATGCTTCCTTGGGTTGGCCCGCTTCTAAATCGTATAAATTTGGTTTTTTCCGAATTGAGTGTCAAAAGATTACGGTCCAACCAAAGTTTAAGCTGTTTTATTCCATCTTCTGCTTTTCAGTGTACATCGTACCATGTTCTTCCTTCAAATATTAGGACAGTATCATCTGCAAATGTAATAATGTGATTGGAAAAATTGCTGTTACATAGATCATTGATATAAATACTGAACAAAATAGGTCCTAAGGTACTCCCTTGGGGTACACCAAATTCTACAAGGGCCGGATCGCTAACAGTATCATTAATTTTAACTTTTTGGTATCTGTTAGTTAAGTAACTACACATCCATTTGTAAAGCTGTCCCTGAATACCTTTAGCCTTTAGTTTTTTTAGAAGAATTTTATGCGAGATGGTATCAAAAGCTTTGGCAAGATCTAAAAAGAGAGCGATGGATTTATTACCCCGGTCAATATTGTTGGAAATAATATCCGCCAACTTTGCAATAGCATTTTCTGTTCCAAGACCTGGTCGAAAGCCGAACTGGTTATTAGATATGATTTTATGACTTTCTAGATAGAGGGTGAGACGATTTTTTACGATCTTTTCGATAATTTTTGAGAATGAGTTGAGTAGAGATATTGGCCGATAATTATGTATATCCGATTTGTTCCCATTTTTATGAATCAATATAACTGATTGTTTTAGGTGGTTCGGGAACGTGCCTGTCTTAAAACTAAGATTACAAATGTATGCAATAGGACTCGCTATAAGTGGTTTCAATACTTTCAGCAGATTTGAGGAAATTTTGTCTGGTCCGCAGGCATTTGAAGACTTAAGCTCATCTATCATTTTCATGACTTCATTAATCGTGGTTTGAATCTCGTCTATTTTAAGATTAAGATCAGTTGTAGGTATGTTGGCTAGTTCAGATTCAGTTTTCTTACATTTTTCAAGGATTTTATTTGCGAGAGAGGCTCCTACTGAAGTGAAATATTGAATAGCAAATTAGCCATCAATTTGGGGTAAGTAGTACTTGTGTTTTTAATATCCAATGATTGTATGAAAGACGATTTGATTTGGTAATTTTACGAAATATTTCCCAGAAGCGTTTTGGAGTTATAGTGCTTTCATATATATTTTTTTTGTAGAAATTTTCTTTAGTGGAAATAATTAGTTTTTTACATAAGTTTCTATATTTCTTGTATTGTTCTTGAACTAGAATATTATCTGGTTGTCTTTTAGCATTTTTGTGAATTTGATTACGTCTGTGGATGGATTTAACTAGGCCGGGGGTGATCCATGGCATAAGTTTAAATTGTTTGTTCGGTATAACTTTGTTAATAGTGTAATTAGATATGTAGTATTGTAATTTAGTGATAAATTGCTGCATTGCTTGCTCCGTAATAATGTAAACATTGTATCCTGATGTTAATATAAACATTATATACTGGGTGCTTTTTGGGTAGAAATAATAAATTAGACTTTGATGAGATTTCCTGATCTGCACCTTTTAGTGAGTGCCTTTTTTTTTACATTGCCACCATACAGTAAGCGCCAAGGAAAATAATTTACCTCAGGGCCTATATCATCTTTGAAGATGCTACATGGAGGATCTTTTTGAGGCGAGTATTTTTTTTTAAAGAAAGACAAACATTCCCAGATTACGATTGTTACGAATAACCTGTCAATATTGCTATAGGTTGCTCGTGTCGTGATTGAGGGCTTAGCCAGCCGAGGAATCAGACACGGGACGCCTGGGTGGGACCCAAACGCGATGCCAACTCAGCCACTGATCGGTCAAGGAAGGAGTGAATACGGGTGTTGAAGAGACCCATGTTGTAGGAGGGAGGAAACACAGAGGCCGGCAACTCGCTCCATAAGAAACGACCATTCTCATGTGACAAATGTCAATAATGTACATATGTTGGGCGCGTGTTTGGAGTGTTTTCCGACTATCGACAGTTACACAATATATTTATCTAGATAAATTTCACCTGTCTAAAGATCAATAATTTTCGAATTATTATCAGATAATTTTTTTTTATGTGAAAACATCACAAGAGTCGCAGCTCCTCTCGTTTGGAGCCAGTGAGACTATTGCGTCCCCAATTGGGGTATGTTGTGAAGCTGAAGGTAGCGGGGAAGGAAAATAAATGGGGAAGAGGAATTGGACTATCAGATTGTGGGTTAAGAGCCTTACCCCTCGACCACAGAGGCCGTCAAATATGACTTTTGACAGATATATTGAGTTTTCTTATTATTATAATTTAATGTTTATTTAAATAACATCATAAAATATTAATCCAATGATAAATATTCACATATGTAACACTGTCCACGAAAATGAAAGTTTCTTTGGATATTGCGCTTCGTGAAAACGTTCCTCAATTTTGTTCAAAAGATTAAACGTACCGGAAACGTTTTGGCGTAACATGACATACAACCGTTTGAGGTTTCGTCACACCGACATATTTCTGATTCAAAAGATGTTGCTGGCCTCAGTCCTGTGTATGTTGGGAGAGACCGGATCCGGAACCGGAACCCAACACTAAACTACCCACGCGACACATTATACAACCGGAAGTAATGTGCCGGGAAGCTCCGGAACGGAAATTGCATTAGAATACTGTAGGTACGGATAAACTATAACCAGTCCACGCTGTTCGTTGATAAGACAGCCTGATTTATAACACGGTGTTATCAACACCTGCACCCGGTAAGTGCTATTTATTCTTTATTCTCGAAAATTCTAGGATCTCATACCTTGGACGATATTATTTAATCATATTTTACAGTAAAATTATTTTTGTTAGATTCCGATTTTTTTTACATCAGCTCCACACAGGAAGCCCTTTTAGGAAAAGGAAAGAGAGGAAGTTCTGGGAAGGAAAATAATATTAGGGGCTTAGGGGTGGGTAGGAATCTGTCTCTAATACAGTGTGTCCAAGAGTGACGGATGTATGAATCCATCCCCCCCGTTGAGATGAGAGAGTCCCGCTGTAGATGCCAAAAGGTCTCTCTCAACCAGTCTCTCCGAACCAGCCCGCCACGCAATAGGTGGGAAAGCGCATCTGCCGCCGAGACCTAGACAACCCCCATCCTGTGAACCCGGGCCCCACTGCTAAGTCACCAAACGTAGCAAACTACTTTAGGTGACCCATGGAAGGGGTGTTAGTTATCAAATAAATGGCTCCTGGGCGGCGGTACCAATACCTGCCTCCCAAATACAGGATAACGAGTTGGAAAGGAAAAGATATTGTTATTTTTATATGTTTTAGAATTTAGAACAACAAGGCGATGCTCCACGTCGCGTGTAGTGTAAAATTCTGGATCCGGACGATAACAATAACACTCCTTATAGTCCGAGGGCCCGTGACGATCAGACCTTCGTTATTTTATAAAACCTGAAAGTTTCTCTGTGTAATAATTTATAATTATTTATTTCTCTAATACAGGTAAAGACGATCCCGATTATGAAGTTTGGATCACGGTGTTTTTGAAAGATATTATATTAATTAATTGCAATTGTACTTACGTTAAGGTATAAAAGCTGAATTTTATATGTTACTTGAGGAACTATCAACATATGTTTTCTCAGTAATCAGATAGTTTCGATGGTTCCTTCACCTTCTCAGACACATTAAAAGTCTTCCGTAGGTGCGAGCGCGATATATACAAGCAAGCGGGTGGGAGTGAAATAGTGCAAAATTTCGACGCTAGCAGAATACTACTTTGTAAAAGTGCGAGCAAAATGCTCTTGAAATTATGGTGCAATTTTATATACCTTTGCAACCTGCTATCTTTCAAGGCCACCGTGATCCAAACTTCACAGTTGGGGATCTTCTTTACCTGTATTAGAGACATACACAGAGAAACTTTCAGGTTTTTTAAAATAACGAAGGTCTGATTGTCACGGGCTCTATTATGTTGATGGCGATTAGGTTTAAATTCCCGTTTAACATCTCCCGCCTTTTTTGAAGTAATAAATTTTGTACTTAAAATTTTTTAGGACCACTTTTAATATTTCTGAGCTTATAAAAAGACTAATAAAAAATACACGGTTATATATTATTATTGCAGTATTTAATTAAAGTGTATACAACATTTCGAAGGATTATAATTTTGCAAACCAAAATCACATGACATTGCAATACTTAGAAGTGCTTGTTCTTAATGAGTAAAACCTCAAATATTTAATCATTGAAGACAATTATTTTCCATCTCTATTATTAAAAAAAATATTTGCAATTAAAGTTGCAAGGGTACGAATTTTATCTTTTTGGCCACTGGTTAACGGGGCTTAAGAACAAGTTACCACCATTTTTTTTATTTTTATAAGTTTTTTCCAAGTTTACAAACGTAATACTCAAATAGAGGATTAAATCAAGCACAAAATAGGTTTTTAAACCATTTTTTTAATATTAGCTCATTATCCCTTATTCTTTGGGTGCCTTGTGGAGGGTCTCTTTAGGGAAAGGAAGTAGAGGAATTTCTGGGAAGGAAAAAGTTATGAGGGGTTGGTTAAAATCTGGAGGTCAATTTGTGTAGGACGAATGAATGAATCCATACTTCGCACTCCGGTGCAAGGCGACGAGTCGAGAGAGTCCGGCTGGAGAGGGCAAAAGGTCTCGCTCACCCGGTTTCGTAGTTGGTGGGCAAACGCGTCCATCGTCAAGATTTAGAAACACCTCACCCAATGAACCAGGATACCCCTGCTAAGTAACCAAACGTATCGAACCTCTCGGGGTGATCTAGAAAGAGGGGTTGGTTATCCAATAAATGGTTACCGGGCGGCGGTACCCAAACCCGCCTCCCAAATTGTTTATACTGTTGGCGGAAGGCTTTTTGACGAAAATCTGAAAAAGTCAAAGAATAAGTAAGATTCCAACAACTTTCATACGAAATTTAAATTGTAAATTTTTAAAATCGACTTCGACCTTACTGTTTTAGCTTTATTTAATTCAGTGTTTCGATGGTAAGATCGATACAGCTACAGGCATTCAAATTCAATAAAAAAATACACAAACAAATGACAAAAGAATACCAAAATACTGGTTGGTAGAGATAAATTTTAGCTGATATTTTTGAGTTTTTAGATCTGGCCAAGAAAACAAACACTATTTACCTTTCCAAAAATTGAGGGGCTGTTTTTAGAATGCGCTAAAAATAAAACAAGATTCCGACAAAGTTTAATTCAATTTCATCCCTTAAATTAAAACAAGACGTCTAGAATCTTACAAAATAAAAACGCTTGTTAAATATTATCTAAGCTTCTAGGACACTGGAGAGATGATTTGGTAGAAGTGTGCTGTGGGCGTGCCTGTGTGACCAAACTAAGGTCAATTTTAGATGAATTTTTTTATTTTTTGTGTCCTTACTGGGGTACGTGTTAGAATTATACGAAAGTATGTTAAAGTATTAGGTTTAAGCATTATGAGAGGAAAAATATAAAGTAAGATCTGGAAAAAAATACAATATAATCATTAATGATGGAACGATTTTCATTTTCTAAAAAATAATTTTATTGACTGGGGGGCCCAGGGGTCAAACAGTCTTATAAATAATTTAGTGACGTCAGTTTCCCTCCAAATTGGTATTAAAAGTGTATCTGTTTAGTGATATAGTGCTGTTAAACAAATATTTTTCGTAAAAATAATAACACAGATGCTTCACGCATCATTAATTTGCATATCTACAGTAATCTATAGTAATGATTGAGGTGATTTTTACTCTAAGTACTAAGAAAACATAATTATTTAATTATTATGATTAGTATTGTGCTCCAGATTTTATGTCCGGGTTAAATCTTTCCCAAATGAAAGACTGAACCCTTCCACACACTTTTCCACAAATGAATATCTAGTAAATTCACGCAATGTAAGTGCACTATATAAGTATAATAAATACAAAACAATACAAGAACAATACGTCAATCCAACAGAAACATAATGGGAAAATATTTCACCAACTCCAGATATTTTCATATCAGAGGGTTCGGCTCTGATGAAATCCTAACTGGTCCGATAAATCCTACTGATCCCTCAATATAAATATTTAAAAAATCTTTCGTAATCCTACATGTATTTAAAATGACCGACTTTTGCATTTTTATGTACAAATTTTTTGACAAATCTAATATGCCTAAATTTTGAATGAGAGAGCTAGGTATAATGCCAGTAGCCGAAATAACAAATGGTAATATTTTTATAGTCTGAGAATGCCAAATTCTTTTAATCTCATTTCCTAAATCTGTATATTTTCTTATTTTTTCAGAAACAGTTTTCTGAATATTACAAGAATTTGGAATAGCGACATCAATGATATAAGTTATTTTCTTAATTTTGTCATGTAAAACTATATCGGGTCTATTATGACTAATTGTTCTGTCTGTTAGAATAGTTTTATCAGAATAAATTTTATAAAATTCATTTTCTAAAAATGAATTTGGTTCATATTCATAATATGGTACATTACGGCAGTCAATCAAGTTATGTTTAATTACCAAACTTTGGTGAATTATTTTTAAAACTTGATTGTGCCTAAATGTAGACTCGGACGGCGCTAATACAGAAAATCCCGATATAATATGTTCTATAGTTTCCGGAAAAGCCAAACATTTTCTACATAAATCATCAATTTGATTTGCATCTTTGATGATATGCTTCCTATAATTTTTAGTATTAATGACTCTATCTTGAATGGCAAGCATAAAGCCTTCTATTTCTGCGCTCAACTCTTCAATACTCAACCATTTGTTTGGTTGAGATAATTGAAGTGTTTTGCGTGAAGAATTTTATTTGACCAGGAATCTAATAATTCCTGGTTGGTATTTATAAGAATGCTGGCATTCTCGTCGTATGAATTTAATGGCGAAATATTTCTATCTGCCTTGCAAATTATTTTGTAATTATGGGTATATAATTATAGTGATACGAGTATATTATACTCGTACCTACGAACAATATGTTTCCTGTTTTTCGAAATACATATATTTTTAAGATTTTTCTTTATTCATTGCAGACTATGGTTAGGTACATCATTTGTGGATTTTTCGACCACCATGCTAGGCTGATGCTCATGTTATGGTGGTCGAAATTATTACCGCTTAATATTAAAAAAAAGAATATATAATAAAATTGGGATGTATTATTTTTTCCATGCCAAGTGAAGAAAATAATATTTTTTTTTACATTAACTCCACACAGGAGGCCCTGATTTCCCACAGGGCCTATGTCATCTTTGAGGATGCTGTGTGGAGGGTCTTTTTGAGGAAAGGAAGGAGTGAACATGGGTCTTGAAGCGATCCATGTTGTAGGAGGGAGGAAACACAGAGGCCGGTGTCTTTGGTATGCTAGGAGTATTTTTAGTAAAAAAATAATAATAATTTATACATAACTTGCGAGTGCCCGGCATGCGTTGTAAATAATATAACTAGCTTCAAAATATATCTCCATGATTTGTGCAACTAATAAAAAAAATAAAAGATAAAAAAATGCTTTTGTTCCATTACTTTTCAATAATTACTTCATAAATATTTCACATTGTTTTTCTTGTGATTGCTTCAGTGAATAATCTTGTTAATTAGTGCATCTAAAAAAAGAAAAAAAGATTTTGTTTCATTACTTCTCAATAATCACTTCATAAATATTTCATATTTTTATTATGTATTTCAAGTTTTGTATTTTAGTTTTCAATATTTTGTATTTTAGTTTTCAAATTTTTTATTTTAGTTTAAGTTATCTATAAATAATACTTGCATTGTTTTTCATGTTGCTTCTGTGAATACGCAAATGTTATTACTGCAGACACATACGTCTAGGGATATTTATATTTTATTAGAATTTATTTTATATTACCTGCAAAAATGTTTTATAAATATCCTGTTTGTGTCTCAAATAAATAAATGCGTTGCATACTTCCCTTCCCCCTTCTTCCCCCTCCTCTCGCGAATCCCCCCTACCTTAGATCCTCACCTCTTCATCCCGGATTCCTGATCCCTGCCTCTAAACTATATGAAATAAACACATTTTGCAATCAACTAGCTCGTCATTTGTAAATATAAATGTAATTTTTTATACAAATTTCATAACGCCAGATCTAACCATTGTATATAGAAACCTTCGCGGGTGTGCGCACTACAAATTACCAAAGTTTCATCGCAATCTGATGAATGATAAAAGAACACATACGGGACAAGGGAAGAAACATTCATTTTATTTACCACAACAAGAAAGTATGTATTTACCTTCGTGATAGGCAAGGCTCGCGTTCAACTGATAGAATTTAACATTGGGGGCTGAAAAATATGGCGCATAAGCGGTTAAAGTCAGGATAAATCACCCTTCTATTGATTTAATGTTCAGTGTTCTACGAGATTAACCAAACTTGTGGCGTGGAAACTATAATATGGTAGGAACGCCATTGTGCCTCTTCTCTGCTATGTTCTGACTTCGTAACTGAGGTAAGAACTTTTTCATTTAGGCAAGTCACATGTAGCAAACAACGCTATAACAATACGATTGTTTTAGAAGCTCGCTCGTGATACGGAGACAAGTTTACTATGAGAAACACCAGTCAATTCGTGTCAAGTTGAGTGACTGTCTCTGTGGTTTATATTGTTATAACCACTGGAGCGATCACGCGAAATAAAAACATTTGCCGCGATTACTCGAGATTTTCCAGAAGATAATTTTTTTAATTTTTCGCTAACATTAAAAAAATCATACCTTCGAATTTTAACATTGAGACAAAAAAAAATTTATAGTGCTGTAATATAGCCAATGATTTGTATTTTATTTTTATCTCATATTTGTAGGATTAAAAAAATAAATATATATTTAAAAAAATCGTTAAGTGTATGACTCAGTGAATCCTGCGTGTTTTTTACTTGAAACTGCCGTGAGGGATACTTATTCGAGTCAATATTGAATATTTTTGATTTCTGTATGATGTCTGTGGTTTACTTGATAATGAAAGGTGCATATCTATGGAAAAGGGACTTAATACATGTAAAGGAATACCTACCTAGAAATGCATAGGATTCCTTTATGTTCGAATTTTAAAAAGGTGTTGTCATGGAGACAGAAAATGATAGATGATTGTTGTTTTGTTGTCTATCTGGGTAGGACAGATTGAAGTAATAAGAAGATTGAAAAATAAGTTTATAATTACAAAGTGATTTAATATTTTGAAGACGGTCAAATAACTTTAATTGTAGTTTCTTTGTCAGCAAAGCAACTCATGATATTTGTATGTCACATTATTAATAAAAATTACAACAAATAGACAAATTGTCTTATATACATAATAGATAAGGCATTTAAATAGCTTTGTTTTAAAATAAATGGCTGGTCAAGAAAATGTTTTAAATAATTACAATAAATTTTTTACGAATGATAGGAAAATGTGATCCATTTTTGGACCGCTATCAATCGCAGAAAAATAAAAGTGGTCCATTTTTCGACCAAAAATTTTGCCCCACTGGAATTTTGAATGAGGTATGTTTCTCTAAGAAACATTGAATTACTTACACAAAAGTGCACATCCGTACTGGCAGTAAATTTGAAACTAAAAAAAGTTATTTATGTTTACGTAGGTTATAAAGTTAATGTTGTCACAAACAACTCCAGTCTTTCTAAGTCTCCCACAAACAACTCTAGTTTCTCTCTAATCAGTCTCTCGCGATCCGGCTCACTACGCAGCAGGTGGGCATACACATCGGCTGCCAAGACCTTGACAAACCTCACCCCGTGATCCCTGGCACCCCTGCTAAGTAACCAAACGTAGCGAACCACTTGGCCTATGGCAGAGGTGTTGGTTATTAAATAAACGGTTCCCGAGGGGGCGATACTCATACCCGCCTCCCAAAATAGTAATAGATATGTTAACAGATTTTATTAAATAAACCATAGAATCGGTGAAGTGGAAATTCCCTAAACCCCCCATCAAATCAAAAAGAGCTTTTTCATCATAGCAAAACATTTCCTTATAAGAGCTTTAAATAATATACCTTCTTATCTGGTTATCTCTGTTAACTTAATAAAAATACTTAATTTAACTGACCTATCGTGTAGAATAAGAACCAAGAGCTATTTGGTTATTTTATTCAAATTCGTTAATGAATCATTTGACGCACCTGACTTAACAAAACTAATAACATTCCGAGTACCAAATCGTGACACGATACTTCCAGAGCTGTGCTGTGTTTATACGTCTAAAACTAAATATTTCATAAACTTTCCAATCCAAAGACTACATTGGCTTGGAAATAAATTCAGTTCGGTTGATATTTTTAGTTATTCCTTTCCTAAATTTATATCAGATATTTCTAAAATTCTGATGTATATTTTATTATTATTCTTTTAATATTGTTTTTGTGGTTATTTCTTTTTAATTCTGCTTCCTTCCATTATTGTAAAGAAAGATAAATAATACTTTAAAATAATTGGTATTTAATTGTTTCTATTTCTATTATTACTATGTTATACGATTGATGTAAATGCTCCAAGGGCGTAAATAAATAAATAAATAAGTTTATCAACCAGATTCAAACGGAAGAAGTAAGAGATGGAGGAAATAATTATTCAAGAAAGGGTAAATTAGCAATGCAGAGCGCAGCGTCTTACTTAAAGCTATTTTTAAAATTTAATAATATCAAAACAAAGTGGGCTGATGCATAATGTTAAATGGTAAATTGAAGACCAGATAAAAATAGGCGCAGTGTTTTTTAAGGAAAGGTTTTTTATGTTAGTACGTGTCTTTTTCGATTATATTATAACTGCTGAACACAAAATCACCAGAAGCAAGCCTTTACCTATTTTTAAAAGACCTTTGACTCCCAAAAGAGGTCAATAAAATTGATTATCTGTGCAAGGAAAGATCTGTTTACAAAAATTTGATAAATTTCTCCATAAGAAACATAAATTGGACATTTTCTTAATTGGGCAGGTTTCAAGATGTGTCAATTCAATTGATCTCGTAAAATAATTCCTTCACATGTACCTACCCTTAAAAATTGAAAACAACGACCTGTAAATCCTGATCCAGGAAAAATATCTTGGGCTGTGCAATGATCAGCATTTGACACATAAGGTATTAAAGAAAAAATCATCCCCTTAATTAGCGTATTTAACCGGCTATTATATCTGTTGTCAAATAAATTAAAAACAAGTTTGTATTATAGTCTCGTGCACTCACATTTAAAGTATTTGATTGAAATCTGGGGAAACACATGTGAAACATACATACATGAATTACAGGTAATACAAAACAAGATAATCAAAAAACTATTTAACTACAAGCCCAGAACATCCACAAAAAATATATTTATGGAAAAAAAACTATTTACATAAGGAAAACTATATGAATACAATACATGTCAATTGTTTACCAATTAACGAATAAACTAAATGAACGAATAAACTAAACGAACGCTAAACTAAATGAACGAATTCTTTCCGTATTCAAACTATATTGTTAACCAATAATGCACACCATCAAAAATCAAGAAAAAGATAAAATTCTTTTTGTATGCAAACTACGCTGATTAGGTCGTAGTTCGGCGACAGTCGCGCGGACATCATAGCATATCTCTTTTGTATTTGAATATCTTTGGTTTTTACCGTCCAGCTTGAATGAAACTGAAAAATGAAAAAGCACAAATTCCCATAAAAAGACAATGTGAAAAATTGACATCTCTTACAAACAAATCACATTCATTCAATATTACTATCAATACTAGTTCAATCAATTTCGTTCAGGCGAAGTAAATCTATTTGCAAATATACCGCTTTAAAATTTTAAGGTTATTTTACCAAAAGCAATATCGTTTGACGTTTGAATGCAACTTGCAAAATATATGGAAATCCTATGCGATTCGATTCAACGTGGCTTTCAATACTCGGAACCGTGGCTGTCCCCACGGACTTGATAACTGGCTAGTTATTTCTGCAGCTAGTAAAATCAAACTGTCAATGCTATCGATGACGAGGATAAACGACCGACCACATTATTACTGGGTTTGGAGTATTACTTGACTCAAATTACTGTTTAATATCATATTGAACACATCCTACGAAAAGCCTTTAAACAAATGGGATTCATTCTACGCATGACAAAACAATTCAATAAACATTTTTCACTCATATATGTATGCATATGTAAGTTCTCATCTCGAATTTGCATCTGTCATTTGGAAGCCTCAATACCAAACATATTATGTTGATCGAATTGAAAATATTCAAACAAAAAATTGAAACACCTGTGGTATTGTTTTGAAAATTATCAATGTAACCATATTCTTTCATTTTTTTTTATCTTTCTTAACGAATTCGTCAATTGAACTCAGCAGTTCATCCGTAATGACTGACGGCCGTCCCAAACGCTCTTCATCATGGGTGTTCTCTGTTCCCAAGTTGAAATTACGACACCAGCGCTGAATAGACGACTCATCTATAACATTGTCTCTATACACCTTCAATACGCCTATGAATATCGCAAGGTCGCACATTTCTTGCGTTGAGAAATTTAATCACAGCTCTAACTTTATATTTGGCAGCGTTCTTTATTTTCTTGAACATTATAAACACTCGGTGAAACCCAAACGGTTGCGCTGGACACAACCAAGTTCTTTGACCAGGTTTTGCACCGAGGACTTGTCAACAAACTGCCTTTTTACGGACTTCCCGCATCCTTGTATACGTAAATTGACGACTTTTTGAAGGAGAGGTCGATTAAGACGGTAGCCGATGGTTTCACCTCTTCCTCACACTCAATAAATGCTGGCATCCCACAGGGATCGGTTCTGTCTCCGGCTTTGTTTTTGTTGCACATCAACGACCTTTTGTCATGTGCAACAATTCATTGTTACGCGGATGACAGTACAGTCCATGATAGCTTCTTGTTTGACAAGCCCCCAAAGGGCTCACAAAACGGCTCGGAGGACTTTGAAGCAAAGAATGTACAGTTACCCCGAGAGTGTTTTCTCTTGGGGTAAAAATAATCTCAATTGAATTCAATATTTCAAAGATCCAATCATGTCTGATTACGTCTTTTTTTAATGATTAAATTGTTAAATTACACAATTTAATTTTTAAAAAAATGAGTGTGCTTTAGACCACACGACTGAAGCAAAACTTCACAAACATATGCCGTCCATGAACAATCTAACAATAACAGGAATAAAAATATCCCCATCCCCTTAACATCCCCATCAACTCAACTCAACTCAAAATAACTCACTATAACTCAAAAGAACTCAATAGAACTGAAAAAAACTCAAAAGACCTCAAAAGAGCTCAAAAGAACTCAAAAGAACTCAAAAAACCCCAAAAGAACTAAAAGTCCTTAAAAAACTCAAAATAACTCAATGAAACTCAAAAGAACTCAATAGAACTCAAAAGAGCTCGAAGGAACTCGATAGAAGTCGAAAGAACTCGAAAAAACTCTAAAGAACTCGAAATAACTTGAAAGATCTCGAAAGATATCGAAAAAACTCAAAATAACTTAAAAGAACTCAATAGAACTCGAAACAACTCGAAAAAACTCGAAAAAACTCGAAAGAACTCGATGGAACTTGAAAGAACTCGAAAGTGATTGAAAGAACTCGAAATAACTCGAAGGAACTCGAAGGTACTCGAAAGAACTCAAAAGAAATCAAAAGAACTCAAAATAACTCAAAATAACTCAAAATAACTCAAAATAACTCAAAAGAACTCAAAAGAACTCAACTCAACTTAACTTAACTCGTGTCGATTGGCGTTTCACTTTCATTATAGCGTTTCATATAGATTAGCGTTTCACTTTCATTATAGCGTTTCATACAGATTAGCGTTACACATACATTTTACGTCAATTAGCGTTCGCATATGGTTTTTTTCGTGACATATTCATTATTTTACCCCCAAGTGTCGAGCGTGCGTAAAGAAGTTATACTTAAAAAAAACGATTTAGACCACACGGCTGAAGTAAAACTTCGAAAACGTATGCCGTCCAATATAACAATAACAGGAATAAAAATATCCCCATCCCCTCAACATCCCCATCAACTCAACTCAACTTAACTCAACTCAACTCAACTCAACTCAAAATAACTCAATAGAACTCAAAAGAACTCAATAGAACTAAAAAAAAATTCAAAAGAACTCAAAAGAGCTCCAAAGAACTCAAAAGAATTCGAAAGATCTCGAAAGAACTCGAATGAACTCGAAAGATCTCAAAAGCACTCGAAAAAACTCGAAATAACTCGAAAGAAATCGAAAGAACTCGAAAGAACTCGAAAGAACTCGAAAAAACTCGAAAGAACTCGAAAGATCTTGTAAGAACTCGAAAGAACTCAAAAGAACTCCAAAGAAATCAAAAGAACTCAAAATAACTCAACTCAACTTAACTTAACTCATATCGATTAGCGTTTCACTTTCATTATGGCGTTTCATATAGATTAGCGTTACACATTCATTATAGCGTTTCATATAGATTAGCGTTACACATTCACTTTACTTCAATTAGCGTTCGCATATGGTTCTTTTTCGTGACATATTCATCATTTTACCCCCAAGTGTCGAGCATGCGTAAAGAAGTTTTACTTCAAAATTCTTTGGAGTACTTAAAAGGATTTGAACCCGCAACCTTCAGATTTGCTAGTCGAGAGCCTTACCTTTCGACCACGGAAGCCATCTAGGTATTGTAGACCTGAAATATTTTTAAAAAGAATAAAGAAATAAAATAATACGTGGTTGAAATTGAATAGTTTCATAAACATTTCCATTTTTATTGACTTCTTCCGCTCCGTAAGTAAAATAAAATCATTTGCCTTTCAAATTCATTAATGCCAAAAGTTTTTGACATAAACAAGAAAAGTTTTCCTTAAATAAGTTTCATATTATCCTTGAATATCATTTGCTTCGAGACATAGGGGTAGGCTAGGACAACTTTGTGGAAATTTTGAGGCGTCGCGCGTCGCATCGGTCGGCTGTTTTGTCGAGAAGGAACTAAACTAATTGATGAAGTATGCAAATAAGACACGGGTCTGTTCTTTGGACTAGACACTGAAATTATTTCTTAATTGAAACATGGCGCGAAGGCCCTGTGGATTAGACTAAAAACTTTAGAGCATTTAGCCCAGGCACGCCCAACCTGTGGCACAATCATAATTTTTATTAGACGTCGGACTCTTGATTTTTGATTTATTGCTTGAAAAAGGCCCGGCACATGGCCGAACTAGGAATTTATTTTCGTAATCGATTCCAAACAGTATATTTTTTTCGCAAACATTTCTCGGAAGATCAATTGCAACTGATCTGATTTTAATAAGTGGAGGGTGAGTGCAAAAGACACACGCGTGTATATAGAGGAGAGCTATTGAGCGAGCACGCCGGTTAAACACATGCCATTTTTTAAAATTTATAACGCGCCAAGGGCAAACAAATGGAAGATAATGTGATAAAGTATTAGTAATACATTCCCCTAACATTATAAAGTCTATCAATGTATTAGCAAAAGGGGCATTCATTAATTACGTGAGTAGTTTTTCTTCCAATAAAGACCCCCCCCCCTCTCCCTCGGTGAGATAAATTTGGGCTAATTCGTATATTTTTTTCAAGTAAAGTGAGATTTTGCTGGACCCCCCCCCCCGTTTGTGCTCACGTAATTAATGGATGCCCCAAATGCCCCCCTCTCGATGTTCTTTGTCTGGCCCACATAAGCTCAGTAATATTTTTTTAGCCCACAAAACGACTTGGGTTGGGCACCCCTGATACAACCGCTGAACAACAGCGAACAATTCCTGAGTGAAACCTTTTTTTCCGATTACGCCAATATAATCTATTGACATTAACGAAATGAAGTAACGTGTACGATCGATTATCATTAATATGAGAGTATAGAATGTATTGGGAGCATCTCTTATCCTTTTCCTATATTCCTAAAATACCCAACCAAAAACACAGTGAGCACGCACTTTTTTTCGTACCAAGTAAAATAACAATAAACACCGACTAAAATCTCTTTTTAGTGCTTTTTTTCCAGTCAACTAGTATCCGAAGTGACTGTAAGACAGAGGCAGAGTAGAAGTGCCAAGAAAATAAACAGTAAACACGCTTAAATTTGACAAATACACATCACATCATACATATTTAAAATTATTGTTCACCATTGACGCGCAGGTACCTTCGCGCCTAGTGCCCGTCCACCACTACTAACTTAGTGAACGATATACCAGACTGCAAGCGACTATCCAGGGAAGTTCAACCAACTATTAATTTATTTTAACAAAATATCAAAACTCATTATGGATGCGCAAGCATACATTTCCTTGGCCAAAGATGCCATTAATGCATTAACCAACATTGTGATGGACCCAAACAATAAATTTACCAAGGAGCATATTGCAAAAATAATGCCTAAAACAAATAATATTCTTAGCTCCATTGGACAAATGGCAGCGAGAATGGCTACTTTAGAAGGTGAATTGTCAGTATACAAAAATATTCCTCCTACAACAACACCTACTATTCCCTCAAATTTTCAAACCAAAAACGTTTGTGAGATCATTGCTGAGATCAATGAGCAAAATTATAGAGAAAAAAATATAATAATTTGTAACATTCCTGAACGTGAAGCATCAACCCAAACAGATATTATGAATAGTGATACCACCAACATAAAAAAAAAT
Organism: Limnephilus lunatus; assembly: GCA_917563855.2. Lineage (NCBI taxonomy): Eukaryota > Metazoa > Arthropoda > Insecta > Trichoptera > Limnephilidae > Limnephilus > Limnephilus lunatus. The sequence goes on from OU830599.1 coordinate 8,419,169, forward strand.
TATTTTTGACTTGGACAACTCTACCAACTCTCTCGACCTGAAAATATACAGGATCGGGAAAAGGGATATAAATAAACCGAGGGGAATCAAAGTTGAGTTTCCCGAGTCAAAATGGCCTAAAATTTTACTCGGTAAAAAACACTCACTAAAAAATAACATTCGCATGTACCCGGATCTATCATTTGCGCAAAGGAATCAGTTAAATGATTTGAGAAACGAACTTAAAAATAGGCAATCATCAGGTGAGCAAGATATCACAATTAAATATATTAATAACAACCCAACAATTGTCAAATTATCTCCAAAAAACTGACGAATAACCTAAAATCTACAAAACTATCTATGAATATTTATTACCAACATGTGAGAGGACTTAAAACTAAACTAAATGGTTTAAGAATTAAATTACCGACCTTAGTATATGATGTCTACTGCTTCACTGAGACATGGTTGACCCCAGATATTAAAAATGGCGAGTTAGGATTTCACTCCCATGACACATATCGAATGGACCGCGATACCAATACTAGCAAAAAAAGTAGGGGAGGTGGTTGTCTAATTTCTATTAATACTAAATTTACCTCAAGAAAAATCAAATGTACAAATATCAACGTGGAACAACTATTTGTTTTAGTGACAAGCAAAAGTGAAAAAATTATAGTTGGTTGTACGTACATTCCACCCTCATCTGATGTCCAGCTTTATTCTAGTTACTGTCAAGAAGTAGAAGTATTGCGAAGAAAATATCCGGACGCTAAATTTATCCTTACAGGTGACTTTAATCAACCAACTGTACATTGGGATATTAACAACATTAATACTCGCACAAATTCCACTTCCAATAATGGATCTTCTGAACTTATAGAAATGTCATGTTTCCTAAATCTTAGACAAGTGAACTTTATATATAACTGTAATAATAATCTATTAGACTTAATTTTCAGCAATTCCAACAATATAAGTGTACAACATGCAAATGATAATGTTTCAACAATTGATAACTATCATCCACCACTTTTTGTTAAGCATATATCTACACAAAATTTAAATTTAGAGTCTTTTAAAGAAAAATTAAATTTTTATAAAGCGGATTATCCCAAGATTAACGAGTTTCTCGCCAAATCAGACTGGAACTTTATTAGTAATTGTAATAATATTGATGATATAATAGAATCTTTTTACTGCATAATTAACAAATCAATTGAACTTTACGTTCCTATTACAAAATATAGGACATCTAATTACCCCAAATGGTTTAACAAAGAGCTAATTTGTACAATCCAGTCAAAAAAACTTGCACATAAAACATTCAAAATATCTCGAGCTCCAAATGACTATCTACTTTTTTCTAAATTACGCAAAAAGGTGAAAAACATATCGATCTCATGTTACAAAGAATATCTGGAAAATATTGAGCAATCGTTACAAAATAAACCTCAAAATTTATTCAAATTCGCAAATAATCTTAATAGTAATAAATCTGGTATTCCGTCCATCATGTACTACAATGGTAAAATTGCTGATACACCCCAAGGAATAACTGATTTATTTGCCGAATGCTTTGGCGAAGTATATGATCTAAACCCATCCAATAACCAAATACCTAAATTCAACTCAAATATTTCTATCGATTTCAATGACCTTGTTATTGATGAAATCGATGTTCAGCGTAAAATTACACTATTAGATACTCAGAAATCCGCTGGCCCGGATACCATACCTGCAATTTATTTAAAAAACTGTGTATCTAATTTAAATTTAATTATATACGAAAAATATATATCAGACAATCTAAATTCAAGATTGCAAACGGATGCAGTTTACACAGATTTCAGCAGAGCATTCGATAAAGTTTCTCTAAAAATCTTATTAAACAAACTAGAAGTATATGGAATAAAAGGAAATCTACTAAAATGGCTTGAGACCTATTAAACATCTAGAAAACTATACGTTAAACTATTTAATCATATATCACACGAAATTGAAGCTTCAAGTGGCGTGCCACAAGGTTCTCATCTAGGTCCGATTCTCTTTTTGCTGTTTATCAATGACATTGTTTCAATATTTGAAGGTATCCATTTCCTATTGTTTGCTGATGACTTGAAAATTTACACTATTATAAGAAATTTAATGGACTGTCTTGTATTGCAAAACAACTTGGATCGATTATATAATTGGTGTAACACAAATGATTTATTTTTAAATATTAACAAATGTCAATCTATAAGTTTTTCTCGAAATAAAAATCCAATACTCTTTCAATATCATATCAACAATGTTAATCTTTCTATAGTAACATTAATAAAAGATCTGGGTGTCGTTTTTGATAACAAGATGACGTTCGTCCCCCACATCGATGCAATCACAAATAAAGCACTTAAATGTCTCGGTTTTGTGTTAAGAACGTGCAAAGATCTAACGTATATTAATACCCTTAAAACGCTATACATAACACTGGTCCGAAGCAACCTTGAGTATAATTCCTCTCTCTGGTCGCCTTTGTACAATGTACATTCACACAAAATCGAAAGAGTACAACACAAATTTTTAAGGCATATAAATTACAAATTACACATTCCCATAGAAAATTTAAATTATAATTATTTAATGAAATTGCTTAGACTACCCGAATTATCACAGCGAAGAAAAATCTGTGATGTTTTATTATTATTTAAAATCATTAACGGATATTTGGATAGCCCTGAACTAGTGAATATGATACATTATAAAGTACCCAATAAATACAACACTAGACTCCATGCTCCATTTAACATAGTTGCTTCTCGCACTAATTTTATGTTCAACTCTTGTATTCAGAGATTGCATCGTGTGGGGAATGAAACTTGCTCTACTGACATATTTATTTATAAAAACATCGCTCCCTTTAAAAAGCTTATATGCAGGCAGTTATAATTATATATTAATCGATTAATATATAAATGAAATTATATATTAATCGCTAAAAAAATGTTTTAAACCACTGCCAACCGGTATGCTTCGAGTATGTTTGTAATCCTGTTTTGTGTAATATTGTGACAATAATTTGCTGAATCTACTGTAGCCTGAGCCCTAATAATTAGTTAGGCCATTTGTCTGACTTGCTTCCTTCTGCAGTTACAACTGTGAATAACAGATTAGAATTAAAATCATGTATACCTTTTGCAATAACTTGCTATAACATTACTTGGATACCTACTAACACGTATTCCAATACATCAAATTTCAATATTTATAGCTTACTTGGTACTTTGTTTTATGTCAGGTCTTATATAACCCTAGTATATTCTTTTTCTATTGTACGACTACATATTTATTTTGTATTTCTTTTCAATTTTATCTCATTGTACTTACAATAACAACTGTATCACTTCAGCGATATTACTTTTGTATACTTGTACATTCTTATTTTGTTCTTAATATAATACTGACACATTCCTGTGTATCTCTGTATACTTTTAATCTCATGTAACACTTTAATGTAAAAGCCATTTTATGGCGTTTAAATAAATAAATAAATAAAATAAATAAATTCCTCTTCCTCTCCCCTTAAAAATTAATTTTAAGTTATTAAAACTTAACTTCCAATGTACTTTAGCATAAGAAACTTCTGTGGCTTGACTTCAGTTCACTTGTATATTTATCACTGTATACAAGGGCGGATTTAGAGAGGGGGGGGGGGGGGGCACGTGTCCCCCCCCAGACGGTATTTTTGTGTACTGTGGAACTGGGAAACATAAAAGAAAATTGTCTTTATTAAACATTTAATTTTTCTATTGTTTTGACACTTTCATAAACCTTCTTATACATACTTGAAATTTTAGAAATAATCTTAAAGTATGATAATTCAAGTTTATTTTTAACAGTAATTGTTGATTTTTTGCCCGTCCGCCCCTTGTGCCTCCCCCCCCAGAAAAAATCCTGGATCCGCCCTTGACTGTATATTATGTAAAAGCTGTTTGTTTCTTACAAATAAATAAATAAATTAACAGCCGATTATCGGCCCGTAGGTATCTGTTAGATTTAATCAAATTTTGATCGGTCTTCAAGCATAACATCTTGACTTTTATGCTTGACGAATTAAAAATTTGAAGACTTGCCATCACTTAAAAATGGTTCTAATTTACGACCGTAATGGAGGTTGAAGAAACCCTACCTAAAACCCGAATGTTTGAACCTCCCATTTGAAGTCGTAATAAACCGACGCACATTAGGAGAATTATTTTATTCTAAAATTCTAATTAATATTCACGAACCTTAGAGGCCAGACATTTAGCAGACCAAGGACCGAATACTAAGAAATGCAAAAAAATATATTTTTCGATTTTTGTAAAATCAATATCCAATCTCCAAACCATTCCAAAATGAACAGTCAAAAGAAAACACAAAAGAAAGCTACATCTAGCGTCTCCGAAGAAGAAAATACAATTACAAATAAGATGACCAAATGATTAAGAAAAGGTTCACTGGATTTCCACAAAAAAAATTTAAAAATCATCCTTCACATTGATTATTTTATTTATTTATATTATACGCTTTACAAATACAAGACAAAAAGTCCCGATAAACTACTTTTTAGCAGTTTGTCTAACGGGTTCTTTACGTTAAAGATCTTATTATAGTGATTTAATAGTTACATTTTTACAATTATAAAAAATAAAATTTTAATTTTTTACAGAAATGTAGTGACGTCACGAGCTCAAATAATGGATTTATTTATTTAAAAATAAAAAAAAAGTATGCATTTCTGAAAATTTTTACTAACATTTTCGTAATCATAGTAAAAAAATCTATTCATACGATTTTTTCCAAGTCGTTATGAAATCTATGCAAGTGGCCTATTGTTTGTTTTGGGCACAGTTTTTAATTTCAGCAGGTAATATATTTAAACAACTTGGAATGACGTAATTTAACGTTCTTTGTCCATATTTATTTGTATGCTTAGGTACAATTAGCCCTTCATTAAAGTTAAAACGAGTATTGTGGTTGTGTTCCAGCCTGTTTATATATAAAGGATTATTTATGTGCTGAAATATATAATTTTGTACCACAGAATTGCTCTCACTGAAAGAACTTTGAGACTCTGATAAAAGTATGGAATATTATGCCTTTCTTTGTATAAATTTTTTTCAGCTAATAATTTAACCAATGAATTTTGCACTGATTGTACATGGTCTATATTTCCCAAGCTGTTATTCCATACCTTATAACAGATTCAGCTAGAGATAAATAAATTATTCGAAGTGTGCAGATAGGAACAAAAATTTTTAGTTTATACAATCTGCTTACAATTGATCTAAGTCGTGCACAAACTTTGTTTATTTGAATACTCCCCAATCTTGTCTAATTTAGTTTTCTGAAGGTTTCAATTCCACTGCGTGCAAATTGCACACTCTGATTATTTTTATTATATATTTATTTATTTAACTTTATTCATAACATTACATTGGTGATTTTCTGTGCTTGTCTAACTAGGAACTCCTGTACTAGGAGCAGGCGCAATTTATAACATAAGCTGTTTACAACAAAAATAATAAAACAATATTACAAAATAAACGAAAATCAGCATCGTTTCATTGAAATATATACCCATAAATGGATTTTAATTACATCGTTGATATTTGATCTATCTGGGCTCAAAATCAGAGACTTGGTATCTGATGTATATTTTATATAATTGGTGATCTAAATAATATAAATAATATTATTACGCAATTAAGTATTTTATGGATCGTTAAATAGTGTACTATTAAGTAATTTTCTATTTTCTATTTCAAAGATATGGAAACGATCTATCAATGAATTGTCCTTTCGACGATCATACGCTAAAATATACCTATGTACCTAGTATTGATTGTGGCTCAGTTTTAGTCTTTGCCCCAATGCCCTGGAGATATCGCGCTGCGCCACTTGTACATATTATATTAATATATTTGGCTCCATTCTGGTCCAAAGGTTCAGCTTCTGTATAATAGGTAGCTGTAAATTCATCTGCCAACAGTCAGATTATGGCAAGAATCCGACTTTCACTGTCAAAAACAGACTTCACAGAGGGTTCCGTGACTTTTCATCTCGCGACAAAATGTCCCCGACAAAATAACCTCCACATAATATCCTACGGACAAAACATCCCCCAAGAAAATATCTACTAAAACCTAACCTAACATTATAAAAAAATGGACAAAAATTATACGACATCTGCAAAGGCACTAAATTATTGTTCAAAAATAGTAAAACGGGACAAAAATAATACATCTTGTAAAGTTAGGTTATATTGGGTTAGGTTAAAAAAAATCGAAATGCGTTTAAAAGGTGATATGTTTTCCCAGGTAATCAGGAAGAGTTTTTTTTTGCAGCAGCATTTTGAATTCAAAATGCAATTTTTGCTAAATTTTTAATGAATTTGTTATTATAAAATGAAAAAAAAGTGGTCAAACAAAACTCTTTCTGATTACCCGTTAATTTATTAAAAATAGTGTACAAAAATCAAGAGGATCGGTTAAGTAGATTTTGAGTTATGATGTTCACGAACTTCAAAAATTTGTTTTGCGAGAAAATCGATTTAATTTTTTATATTCGAATCGAGCATGAGAGCCGGTAGCTTGAAACGCGCGTTTGTATCTTCTTTAGTTTTGCTCCGATTTACTTGAAATTTTGACAAAAAAAAAATTAAAACCTTACGCTCCCCTCAACACAGGAGGCCTTCAGGAACATAATTTAATAATAATAATATTTGGACGATTTATATAGCACCGTTTTTGTGAAAAATCACCTCAAGGGCGCTGTACAAACTTACCATACATGCCTAAAGTCTAGAAAGACTACAAGCTAGACAAACAATTAAAAACAACTTATGGCTAAAAATTGCATACACCGGTTCATTGATCACCGATACGAAAATATATGTACAATATTTTGACCAATGAACGCGATGCTGCCTAAAAATGAATTAATACAGGACCATACTTACCTGGGAGGTCACTTGAAATTAACACTGTTTATTGTCTATTTAAAGAAATTTAGATAGATTTCGCACGCAGAGGACATAATTGTGAATACATGTTGTTTAATACTGAAAATATTTTAATAGTAATATGAATATATTCTTTAATGAGTGTATTTTGGAAAGTAAAAGCAACATTTAATGGTGGGCGGTGCAGTAGTACTCGTACAAGGATTTGATCTTCCTAGAGACAGATTGATGTGTAAGGATTCCATTGTAATTTCCCTCTGGGCTTCTGTCATCTTTGGGGATGCTGTGTGGAGAGTCTTTTTGAGAAGTGGAAGGAGTGAACATGGGTCTTGAATATAACTGAATAGAGGGAGGAAACTCAGAGGCATGTCACTGTCAGTATTATCGCTCTGGTTAAAGTCCATAATTTCGAATTGATATTCTTCTTGAAATGTTTATGGAAATAATTATCTGATCCTATTTCTCTTCTCGTTCTCCTATCCCTTTTTGTAATGCCTGTACGAACATAGATTGTTCAGGTTATTTTGATCAAAAGCTGAAATGGGCCGAGAAGAATCGTTTACGGGGACCGTTCAAATATAAAAAAAAATCTAAATACACAAGCGAATGGATACAAAAAATCGACACAGTAAACAAATTCGTTTGATATCCACACCAACTTAATAAAAGGAATTTTTGTGCAATATTTTAAGTTTTAATTGTAAAATTAAGCAGCTATTAAACACATTTTATTTATTAATTTAAGTTGCTTCATTTTATCATTTTGATTACAAAATGTTTCATGAATAGACAATTCGTGAGATCATTGCGATATGTCAGATATTAGAGTGTAAAGTGTTTGAGTAAAAGCGTAATTAACTGTCTTAATCAGAAATCATCTTAAATTTTGATTAGCGAAGGTACTAGACATTAAATAGCGGTAAATGAAGTGCTTCGTGAAACGGGAAACCAAATGGAACGTTTCTAATCAATCCCAGCTCGTTAGAGTTATATACTAATTAAGATTTTGCATTTTAAGATAGCTGACATAATCTTCAAAAGATATTGGAGACATTATATGAAGGTGTGCTTTTTTAAACTTTTAAAGTTGATACATTACAAAAGTCTAAAGACCCCCATCCCGCCTCCATCCGCCCCAATTCCCCTTCCACTTTGCCCGTCTTTCTCACATCTTGCAACCCCCCTCCCATCGCTCCCGCGTTTTCGTCGCCCTTTCGCGTTCCCCTTCCACCTTCCCCACCTTCAAACCACCCTCATCCCCCTCCCGTGAACCACCCACCTTTCCGTTGTTACCTTTCAATCCCGGCTTTCCTCCCCCCTCCTGCTTTCCCTCTCTGCCGCTAAACTACATGAAGTACACACTTTTCGACAACACATTTTATTTTAAAATACACCTTTTTCAAACACCGCGCGCCACCTATAGTAAATATTGTACGAAAATTTCATAACGCCGGAGCCCCCTATTATATACAGAAACCTTCGAGGGCGTGCGCACAATTCACAAAAGTTTCAACGCAATCGGATGAATGGTTTACGATCGCATAAGGGACAAGCAAAAAAACATTCATTTTTATGTATTAAGATTTCGAGGATCTAAATTTTCGCATTGCGATATGCATTATAATGTTTAAAGGTAAGCCTTTTATCGACTAGCTTTTTCATATTTTCAAGCCCAGTTTCAGACAAAGAGCTTCAGAATTCGTTATTTATTGAAAATAAAAGATTTTCGTGAAAAGGTGGATATCTTCTGATTGAAACTTTTATAAAAAATTGCGTAAGATTTTCCATTTTGATGAGGGTTTTAAGTGCTTAAGTTCTGAGAGCTTGGCGTATTTTCAGAAATCAAATTTATTATTCGAAAAAATGCAGCATTTCCGAATAAACTTGCAATCAAAAAAAAAAAATTTGCTTCTTTTTCTCACAATATATTGTAATGGGAAGAACATTGTGGTGCCTATGGCAGCACTAGTGTAAATAAATAGATCACCAAGGAAACTATAAATAAAGATATCACCATGGAAACGAAAAAATAACAAAGCAGTCCAAATAAAATCTGGGGATAGTTAGATGACTGGAGAATAAATAAAGCCGTATTAATGTAAATGGAATGCAAATAAATAGTGTTACTGAAAATCGTGTTGTTTTTATTAGCTTGTGAACCCAGAACAATATTAAAAACGTAACAATTGGTGTCAGGTGTGGGGTTCCAAAAAAAAAACAAACTGCAACAGTGAGAGTTCGGATCAGGATAATAAATTGTTTAACATTATACGGTGACAAGAAAAATGGCGACCAAGAAAAACAGATTAATGGACTTAAAGGTAATGGAATTAAAGCGGGAACTTGAGGAGCGTGACCTGGAGACAACGGGGACGAAGAGTGTACTGCAACAACGGCTACGAGTGGCTCTCGCGAACACTGGTGAAGATCCAGAGAGTTTTTCTTTCAAAACGACTGGCGGAATTGATGACCTCTGTCGACATATCGACACCAAACTAGAAGCAACCTCCCAAAGCATCGGTGACATGAGGACGCAGCTGGAAGGGAAGCTAGACAACATTTCTCGCTGCTTCAACGAGAAAATAGTCGACATGGAAGAACGCATCCGGAGAATAGAGGAGCGACTCCAGGCGACTGGTGGTGAGAGCACCGTCATGGATGTAAAGAATTTATCAAGGCCCTCAAACGCTAACGTCGAGGAAAGGATGGTCCTGACCCAGTTGAGAAACGACCTACCCACCTTCGACGGAAAATCTTCCTGGGAGGAATACCTGACGCTCTTTGAGACCGCGGCCATGATAAATGAATGGCCAGGTATCAAGAAGGCGTCGATGCTGTGCCTGTCGCTGCGGGGAGATGCAGTAAGGGTATTGCAAACTATTCCGCTGACAGAGCGCCAGGACTATGAGCAGTTAACGCAACGTCTGGAAATGCGGTTCGGTCATCGTCACATGGAGCAGATCTACCGCTCGCAATTGAAGAACCGCTTCCAAAAGCCGAACGAGACGTTGCAAGAATTCGAAGCTGACATCGTCCGCCTGGTTAGAGGCGCCTACCCAACAGTGACTGACGATGTCTACGAGAGTCTGGCCATCGACAGATTCTTGGACGGACTGCGGGAGGGTGAAACGCAGCAGGCCGTCAAGTTGGCACGTCCGAAAATGCTGAGTGAGGCGTTGACGCAAGCTCTGGAGTTCGAGGCAGTGAAGCAGTCCATGAGAAGCCAAGCTCGGGTACGTGCTCTGGAGACCACGGGGGAAGAATCGCAACCATCCATGGAGGAATTAGTGAAGCGTGTCCTGGAGGCTTTGAAGGTACAGAAAAGGGAGATACGCTGCTGGAACTGTGGTCAGACAGGACACCTTCGTAATAAATGCCCAAAACCAAGGAGACAAACCTCGGAAAACTAAAAAGGGTTGATGGGAAGCGGCAACCATCGATCCGTACTACCGAGGCCCTAGAAACATCCGTAACTATGGCGACACTTGGAGGGGGATCTAACGGAATTTACATAGAGGGTCTGGTGGATGGAAAAAGTCGCAGACTGTTGTTGGACACAGGAGCAACTGCGTTGATCATAAGACCAGATATTGCTGCCTCCGAGGCAAGGATCGTGTCGTCACGATGGAAACTACGTACGGCAACAGGGGAGTTGGCGTGCGTTCACAAGGAGACAGCCGCCCTTTTCAAAATTGGCAACACCACCTTCAAGCATCAGGTTCTAGTCGCTGACATAGAGGAAGAAGTGATCTTCGGGATGGACGTGCTGTTGAAATTGGGCTGTAAGCTGGACCTGAGAGAGGGAGTCATATGGATCGACAACGAGGAAGTGGTACTGCAGAAGGGGGGTGGCGAAATGGTGTGTGTGTTCCTTAGTGCGGATACTCTGTTACCCCAGTGCAGTGAGACACTGATTACCGCGTGTTTAGATACGTGGAGTCCACCGGGGCAAACTGTTATCTTGGAACCCGAGAGGGACGGTGCGGGACTCGGACAAGGAGTTTTGGTCGGTAAGGCGCTAATCCGCACCCGTGAAGAAATACCCATCAGGGTAATGAATGTCAATGACTACCCGGTAACCCTGAAGAAAGGCACTCGGTTAGGGCATGGTTCACCTGTTTTGGCGGTTGTTCGGCAAGTTAACAACATGACCGTGACATCGAATAAGCCTCCAGACCACCTAAAAGATCTCGTTGAACGGGCCAGTAGGGGACTTCCTGCCAGACAACGGAACGCTGTCGAAACGCTGATCAGCAAATATCAGAATGTCTTCGAAGGCTCGAACGGGTTGTTAGGAAGGACCGACGTCGTACAGCATCGCATAAGAACAGGGAACGCGAACCCTATCCGACAAGTCCCTAGGCGATTACCATTTGCGAGACGTGACGAAACTGAACAGATAATCCGGGACATGGAGAAAGGGAAGATAATTGAGCCATCAAACAGCTCATGGGTTTCACCAGTGGTACTGGTGAGGAAGAAGGATGGGACCACACGTTTTTGTGTGGATTACCGACGACTCAACGATGTGACCAAGAAGGATAGCTACCCTTTACCCCGGATCGATGACACGTTGGACACCTTGGGAGGCTGTCAAGTATTTTCTACTCTGGATTTGAAGAGCGGGTATTGGCAAGTGGAGTTGGACCCAAGAGACAAGGAGAAGACGGTTTTTCCTACCGGGACGGGACTCTGGCAGTTTGCAGTGATGCCATTTGGACTTTGTAATGCTCCTGCTACGTTTGAGCGGCTGATGGAACATATACCAAGAGGGCTATCCTGGGAAACATGCCTGGTCTATCTGGATGACATCATCATCCTTGGCAAAACCTTTGAGGAACACCTTAAGAACTTGGAACAGGTGTTACTGCGTTTGCAGGGCGCCCACTTGAGACTAACACCCGTATTCAGAGTCGATCCTTTAGTTCAAGGAGCCTTCCTTTCCTTTAAGAAACACCGTTTTGTATTCAGAGACACACCTAAGGTCGGTTTGACGTCACATAGTAAGGAAGCTACCTTCCGAGTGCCGATTGTCATCCTGGTGACCATATTTCAAGCATATGCGGCCACATTCGGCACATTTTTTGTATTCAGAAACTGACGTCTGGAAGTCTCTACGACACTGCGCACGCGCATTCTTGCTTACTTTGACTTATAGCTGTCAAAACTCGAGGTTGGTGGGATAGGTACCTTTAACTTGCCAAGTGACCACCAATTTAAGGAGCCATATCGGTTGGAGAAAACAACTGTAATGCATTTATTAATTCCTCTATTATTTCCAAATTACACTTTAGTAAATAATAGAGGCTTGCCCATACCTCCTGTTATTCGGGTAGCTATCGCGCTGAGATTCTACGCTACTGGTAATTATCATGTAAATGCGTCTTTTTAGTAGATATCTATTGTAAAATTCTGTTCTACTTTTGTGAAACGAAAATATTGCATTTTGTGATGCAGCTATGATGAAACTTGTTATTTACATTATGTCTATACTGATTTGAAATCGACAAAGAATGAAAGAATGCATACTTATTTTGAAAACATGATGTTAACCTAAAATAAACCTTATGACGGGATGACTTTAGATGTATAAAAGCCGGCCGGGGACGTTACTTACCTTTGCTAAGGTAAGGCCGACACTTGACTTAGACAACTTTTAAGGATCGACTCTGAATACGGGTGTTAATCCCAAGAAGTGCAACCTTTTTCAAGAACAGGTCAATTATCTCGGTCATGTGGTATCTGAAAGGGGAGTCTCAGTCGACCCAGAAAAAATCCGTGCCGTCAATGAATGGCCAGTACCGAAGGACAAGCACGATTTGAGAAGCTTCCTTGGCCTCTGCACTTACTACCGACGGTTTGTCTGTGGGTTTGCAGATATTGCCAAACCATTGACAAGGCTCACCGAAGAGAAAAATTGTTTTGCCTGGGACTCTCACTGCCAACAGGCGTTCGAAAACTTGAAGCAGAAGTTAACCGATGCCCCTATCTTGAGCTATCCCAAACTAGAAGGGAAGTTTATATTGGATACAGACGCCAGCAACGTGGGTATGGGAGGCGTTCTGTCGCAAGTCCAGGAAGGGGAGGAGAAAGTCATCGGGTACTTCAGCAAGGTACTGTCTAGACCTGAGCGCAACTATTGCGTGACGCGAAGGGAATTACTGGCAGTTGTTAAGTCAGTGGAGCATTTTCACAAGTACCTTTACGGGAGGAATTTCCTGCTGAGGACAGATCATGCGGCGCTCAAATGGCTCTTGCACTTCAAAAATCCCGAGGGACAGGTGGCGAGATGGATTGAACGGTTGCAGGAATATGATTATGAATCCGAACATCGAGCTGGAATTCTCCACCGGAACGCAGACGCTCTATCCAGGAGACCTTGCGCGGAGGATTGCATCCACTGCTGGCGGATGGATGAGAAGTCAGCAGTAGTGTGTAGAACAGGAGTCATGGATGAGGATTGGGAACCTGCAGAAATCGGGAAGGACCAAGAGGCTGACCCCGAACTGAAATATCTGGTGGAGTGGAAGAAGGCGAGACAGCGGCCAACTTGGGAGAACGTCGCTTCTTCTTCTCCAAACGTCAAATCATACTGGGCTCAGTGGGATTCTATTGAATTGGAAAATGGGGTTCTTAGAAGGGCATTGGAAACGCCGGATGGAGAACCACGGAAGTTACAGATGCTGGTTCCAAGGAAACGCATTCCTGAAATCCTTCGGTTGTTGCACGATGGAACCTCCGGTGGGCATTTGGGAGTCAAGAAGACCCTAGAAAAAGTCCGGGAACGCTTCTACTGGGTGAACTGCAAAAGAGATGTCAAGGATTGGTGCAGGAAGTGCGTGACTTGTGCCACGGCCAATGGACCGTACAAGAGGAAAAGAGCACCGATGCGACAGTACAACGTGGGTAGCCCGTTCGAGAGAATCGCTGTGGATATAGCTGGACCGTTCCCTACAACCGAAAACCGGAACAAGTATATCCTGGTCGCTATCGACTATTTCAGCAAGTGGGTTGAAGCCTATGCACTGCCCAACCAAGAAGCAGTTACCGTAGCGGAGGCATTGGTCACGGAGCTAGTCAGTCGATTTGGTGTGCCTCTGGAGCTATATTCGGACCAAGGACGGAATTTCGAATCTGCAGTGTTCCAGAAAATGTGCGTGATCCTGGGAATTAGGAAGACGAGGACTACAGCACTGCACCCGCAGTCTAATCGAATGGTTGAAAGAATGAACCGTACAATCGGCAGACATCTGGCGAAGGTTGTCTCGAATCACCAAAGAGACTGGGACCGACACCTGCCCTTGTTCCTGTTGGCTTACCGATCGGCGGTTCATGAAACTACGGGGCACACGCCTGGAAGTGTGCTCTTTGGACGAGAGTTACGACTGCCTTGTGACCTGAAGTTCGGATGTAAACCGAAAGAAGACGTAGCTGGTGAGGACTATGTGTCGGATCTTCGTAGGCGTCTGGATGATGCCCACGACCGGGTCCGTGTGAATATCGAGGTTGCTAGTGACCGGATGAAGGAACACTATGACGTCAGGGCAGAGAAGGGGGCTATCAATCTGGCGATCTAGTCTGGTTCTTCGACCCCCCTAGGCGCCAAGGTTTCTCCCCAAAACTCCAACGGTCTTGGGATGGCCCCTACGAGCTGCTGAAGCGGATCAACGATGTGGTCTACAGGGTAAGGAAGAGGCCCAACGGGAAACCACGGATCGTCCACTTCAACCGGCTTGCTCCCTTCCTGGGTGACAATCAGGATGATCCGGAACAGCATGTCCGAGTCTGCAAGGTCCCTGAGGAGGAAATAACCTTCGAAAAATTCATGACCCAGGCTAGCGAGGGGCACAAGACCCGTCATGGAGTGACACAGGAAATAGCGCAGGACCTGTTCAAAGGAGCATACTCTGGCCTTCTGCGTGATACACGACTTCGACATGTCACGGGGAATTTCGAGGGTTTTGCAGCATAAGTTTCTGGTGAAACAGGAGTTGGAGCGGCAGGCACCAGCTATCGGAGAGGTGGCGCAACTCAACAGGGAAGGACCACCGATCTTCTGCTTGGTGACCAGGGAGACAACCCAAGTTACGCCGGAGTACCGAACCATTTGGGACTGTCTGATGATTTTGAGGGACCGCTTGTTGCAGTCTGACATCAACCGGATAGGGATCCCGAAGCTCGGTGGCCGTGGGATTGGGCTGGACTGGAGGATCTTGCGGAGCATGTTCGAAGAGATCTTCCGATACACTGGCATATTGGTTCTGGTATGCTGTTAACAAAAAGGGTCAGAAGCAAGTGATGGTAAAACTGTAGCTTGTCATTTCTTTGCGTCGGCTCAATGCAATCGAGGACTAGATTGCCGATACCTTCATGAAGAGAATTCGGGGCCTGTTCCGGGACGAAACAGCCCTAAGGAGGGGGCAATGTCATGGAAAGAACATTGTGGTGCCTATGGCAGCACTAGTGTAAATAAATAGATCACCAAGGAAACTATAAATAAAGATATCACCATGGAAACGAAAAAATAACAAAGCAGTAAAAATAAAATCTGGGGATAGTTAGATGACTGGAGAATAAATAAAGCCGTATTAATGTAAATGGAATGCAAATAAATAGTGTTACTGAAAATCGTGTTGTTTTTATTAGCTTGTGAACCCAGAACAATATTAAAAACGTAACAATATACAGAAGAAAAACGTTTTGTTTTTGTTTTATTACAAAATATATATAAAAAAATTAAAAATATGCGAAACAAAATAGTAAAGCAATATCCATGTAAAAAAGGGAGATTACTAAATCATTATTATAATAACAATAAGTTTTCTAATATATTTATAAAGTTGAGCGTTATTCATGGTCATTCATGGTTTTTGATTACTAATTTAATTTTTTTGTCACTCGTAAATATTACTTTAAACAAAGCAATAAAAATGCTCGATTTTATAATAGAATTGCCAAAGACTGATAAACTTTAATTTTTTATGTAGTTCCTTAGTGTGGAGCAAAATTGAGTATAACTCACTTATTTGGTCTCCGCATTATAAGGTTCACTCAGATTGGTGATGCGAATCAATTAAAATCCGTTCGTTTACTGGTGCAACAAAATTATTCACTAAACTCAAAACGCCTTGAGAAAGAGGTAGGTTTCAGGGAACATGCCAAAGACCTACCTTTATTTCCTCGTCCTTTCCTTATTAGGCTGCTGGTTCTCAAGCAATGTCTTATTCACAATTAACACAAACATTTGTATAGCGGCGGTTCAAGAACAATTAGAGATATTTCACAACAATTGGCGGGTAAATTCCAATGACTACGATGACGTAGCGAGCGGTAACAACGAAACACTACTGCGTGGCGGGCCAGAACGAATTCACACTTGCGCGTAGCGAGGAATAAAATACAAGGTGTGACACACGTTGCTTATACAGCGGCGGGTCAAA
The DNA here is from genome assembly GCA_917563855.2 of Limnephilus lunatus. NCBI lineage: Eukaryota > Metazoa > Arthropoda > Insecta > Trichoptera > Limnephilidae > Limnephilus > Limnephilus lunatus. The sequence goes on from OU830599.1 coordinate 8,435,579, forward strand.
TTACAATGGCGGCAATAAATCAAATATGCACTGCAACGCTTGTCTTGTAGCAAAACTATACAGTTCTGACAACCTTACAGGTCTTTGGCAAAGGGAATGGATAATTGGGGCATCAAGATACAAAGGAAAAGCGCTTTGAGCAATAGACAATTTATATAATTAAAACATCAATTGGCGCCACCATCCCCCTCGCCTTGAAAGGATCGCCCTTTCTAAACCATACCGTGATAGCATTATCGCAAAACAAACAAATATAACCAAATACTTATCCTAAATTTCCTAAGCTATTACTAATTCTAACAATAATAACCTATTATTGAGTCGGCAAAGGGTAAAGCCTCACTACCGGACGAATATATGTTCCCGAAGCTGTCTTAACGCGAGCAACGCGAATGACTTCGTCCTTTGCGGGGAAAACCTCGACAATTACTCCTAGCGGCCAATGCAATGGAGGAGCGTTTTCGGTCCCCACAATTACTACTAAACCGACCTTGACAGGGTTAGCGGAAGTATTCCATTTAGGACGTACTTGCAAGGTATGCAAGTAATCTAACCTCCAACGTTTCCAAAATGATTGAATCAATTTATTGAGCAAATCATGACGCGATAGAAGGTTCAAATTATCCTCCTCGATAGTAATGGCTGGCAGGTGTTTCAGCGGGGTAGTCGTTAGGAAATGAGCGGGGGTTAACGCGAGAAGTTCAGATGGGTCTGAAGAGAGCGTCCTACATAGTGGCCTTGTATTTAGAATGTTTTCTACTTGTGCGAGCACTGTAGTTGTCTCCTCGAAAGACAGAATCTGATCTCCTATTACGCGAAAAAGATGAGTCTTCATACTTTTGATATTTGCCTCCCAATTTCCACCAAAATGTGGTGCGATTGGTGCATTTAGATGCCAATTTATTCTATTATTGGCCAAAATACTTGCGAATTCTTCACCAAAATGTGAAGATGTTGAAAATGCGTGCAATTCATTCAACTTTCGTTTAGCTCTCACAAAGTTAGTCCTATTGTCCGAATATAAATTTGACATGGGACCACGGCGGGAAAGAAATCGTTTAAATGCATTCAGGAAACATTCGATACTTAGACATGATGCTAGTTCAAGGTGTATCGCTCTCGTTGTTAAACACACAAATAAGCAACTATATGCTTTTTGAGAACGAATTCCACGTCCACGTGACATGGTTACCTTCAACGGCCCGGCAAAGTCTATTCCGACGTGCGTAAATGGCTTTACAGATGGCGTGACACGACAATCCTTATGGTCGGCCATTAAGGGTGCGATTGTTTTAGGGTGTAGCCGAAAACATGAATTGCACTTATGTACTCGATTTCTAATTAAACTACGGGCCGATAGAATCCAATATTTCTGCCTCAAAATAGACATTAATAATGCGGGGCCCGAGTGGCAATGAATTTCATGATAATGATCAACCAATAAATTCAATATGTGATCCTTTCGTGGAAGGACTATGGGGTGTTTTTGATCGTAATTTAAATCCGAATTAACTAACCGACCCCCTAATCTTATAAGTCCGTCGTGCAAAAACGGTCTCAGACGTTGAAATACGGGTTTACACGTTTTTCCTTGTTGAAGATTGCTGAACTCACGGGGAAAGTAAGCCAATTGTATCTCGCGAAATACTCTGAGTTCGGCGAACTCTAGGTCTGATCCACTTATGTGTCCTCGATATGGTAACACTTTAAGAAATCTAAATACGTAAACCAAACAACGTAACAATTTATTCCACGAAGAAAAGCGTTTTGACAAGTTGAGTATTTCATACTCCTCTAAACTAGAAGTCACTACCAACGACGTAGTCTTCAGTTCGGGCGGTTGCGTCACCATGTTGACGTCATAAGCGGTAATAGGCCACTGCTTGGGCCTCAATTTTATCCATGGCGGACCATGGATCCATAGCGGGTGATCCAAAGGTTTTGATTGCGGATGATCATGCGTGGAATGAATTATGTAACTGTTGTTGCGGTGGTCACTCTCGGGCGGCGAGTGCAAAGATTGGTGCGTTTCCGGCGGCGAGTCGGAAATGGGTGGCGGCCGAGGGGAGGCCTCTTCCAGTTTGGCGTCCTCGGATATGCCCATGGCGGGGGAGGGGGATATCGTGGTGATCTTACCCTCTCGTGCGTGCATTTTAACTTCATGGTGCAGTATTGTACAATATGGCGTTTGATCCTCCTTATTTGGTGCGGCAGGAGACAAATTATCTTTCTCCGAATATTCACTAATAGTATTACTCATGTAAGCGTCTCTCAATTTAGGAGAGTTTTCCAATTTGGGTTTGAGGCATAAACGTTTATTTGCTATTACAAACGAATCCCCAAGTGCTGAAGCATCTCGCTTAAATGGTGAGGCTACAATATACCTTCCACTTACGGGATCTCGTGACGTAGTTCTTTTATATATTTCCTCACATTCACGATCCTCAGGACCTTTAATGGACTGTACATTTACCTCTTCTAATTTCCAAAATCTTTTAAGACAAATATCTTCTGGTTCATTTATCATAGCACAACAAGATACGGTAGCATTCTCCTCAATTCGGGTTGGTGCTGCCCCCAAAATAACGTATCCTAAAACCGTTTCTAAAGCGTTCAGATTATGCCTTTGCGAAGGGTCCTGAACCCTTTTTGACAACAAGAGATGCGGGAAGAGCTGAGCTCCTATCAACATATCAATTTCTCCTGGTTCTCCGAACGATTCGTCTGCCAAGGGTAATTTATTCAAGTATGACAATGAAGGTACGTCCACTTTGGCGGTAGGTAAGCGTTCTGTTATCTTGTCCACTATCAATGAAGTTACATTATAATTTATTGCCCGATTAAAAAGAGAATAAATTTTGGTATCTAATGAGCCTCTAATGGGTTTTGAAGCCCCTCCAATTCCCTTAACTGTGGAACAAGACGTGCGTTGATATTCAAAGAAACCCAATTTTCTGCAGCAATCACGAGTAATGAAATTGCTTTGAGATGCACTATCTAATAAACATCTAATAAGATGTTCATTACCTCGTGAGTCCATAATACCTACTTGTGCGGTACCCAACAAAACTGTACAATATGCGTTGCGATTATAAGGTCGAACAGTTGAAAACGTACATAAAGCCACATCAGGATTCGAGCTGCCTTCCTTTGGATCAATTGTTTGATCAGCGGTCTGGTTTTCCATTCTTTGGGTGTTCCAAGAATCTGACTGCTTTCTGCGTGACTCACCCTGTTCCTCAAAATGTAACATCGTATGATGAAATTTGTTATTACATTTATGACAACTTTCGTTTGAATTGCAAGCTCTAGCTCTATGTTTATCACTAAGGCATCTAAAACAAAATCCTTTACCCTTGACAAAGTTGAATCTTTCCTTAATACTTAATTTTTTAAATTCCTGACATTTATATAAATGTCCGTGCGGTTTTTTACAAAGTAAACATTTATTAAACGGCCGATTTTCGGTTTTCTCCGAATCGCTACCAGCGCTTACAAATGCTTGCGTCGATCTTTGCGATCCTTTTGGCTTCTCTACGTATGCGGACGATTTTCTTGTCGCGCCTGTTCGTTGCAAAACCTTAATTTGCTCACGAACAAATTTTACTAAGTCATCAAACGAGGGAAATTCGGTTTCACGATAACTTGTTTCAAAATCCTTCACGGAATCTAAATCTAGTTTTTTCAATGCAATGTGCAGAAAAATGTAATCACATAGATTATCCAATCTTACGTTTTGTACGGCAGCCACCGCAGACGCAAAATGATCAATAAATGCTTCTAAATTATTGATATTAGCTGCAGTAAACGATTTAAAATCCAAAATTTGGTCGAGATAGGCGGAACAGATTACGCGTTTATCATTGTATTTATTTATTAAAGATTCGAATATAATATCGTAGTTTTCAGGTGCTAGCACAATGCCTGAAAATGTTATTTGCACTTGTTTGCTAATCTTCCCCAACAAATAATATAATTTTTCTGAATTTGAAAGCGACTCATTATTGTGCACTGCATTTAGAAAACTAGAATAAAATATTGGCCAGCTGTTTAAATCTCCATTAAAAAAAACTAATTCAATAGGCGGTAGTTTTGGTTTTTTACAATTTTTGTTTTGTAAATCCAATGGCGGTTTCTTTTCTTCAATCAAAAATAGCGTGCGCTTAATTTTACAATACATGTCTTCAAATTTCAACCAATTTTCAAAATTTGGATTGTAATCTGGATCAATTTCCAAATTAATGACATTAATTTGCTGATTTGTCTCTTCATACTTATTTCTGGTTGAATCTAACGTATCTGTTAAAGATAAAAATTCTTCCTGACTTTTCACGTCACAAATTCCCTTTGACAATTCAAACGAATTTTTAATGCGTTCATTAAAGGCATCACACTGCGCTGACAATAATTTCAATTTCTTTTCCTTTGCGGTAGCCATAATGCTAAAGGTAATCAATCAAAGAAAAGAAAAATATTAAATCTATTATGTTTTAAGTATTATTAAACTAAATCAAATTAATAATTCATCAATTAATCAAATCAATAATAATAGACCATTATTAAATTAATAATTGATACACTTTAATGTTTAAACTATTATTAAACGGCGCGCTAAGATTTAAACTTTTATGTAAGGAATTTACTCCGGCGCTTTAACGGTTAACAGCTACCTACTTGCTAAACTAGCGGGCTCAGGCCGCAGTCGGTAGGTACGCCGCTAACTTAATTAATAATTACCTACTTACGTGCGAGCTCAGTACGGAGCTAAACTAATATCTATGCGATAACTTTCAAGCCGAAAATTGGTTATATTTATTTGATATTTGCGGTACGAACTCAATTACAATATTAAACGAACAGGTTTAATTCTCCGGTTCGATAAGGATCAAAAAGATGGTGATGAGAAAATCAATTAAAATCCGTTCGTTTACTGGTGCAACAAAATTATTCACTAAACTCAAAACGCCTTGAGAAAGAGGTAGGTTTCAGGGAACATGCCAAAGACCTACCTTTATTTCCTCGTCCTTTCCTTATTAGGCTGCTGGTTCTCAAGCAATGTCTTATTCACAATTAACACAAACAGTATTTGTATAGCGGCGGTTCAAGAACAATTAGAGATATTTCACAACAATTGGCGGGTAAATTCCAATGACTACGATGACGTAGCGAGCGGTAACAACGAAACACTACTGCGTGGCGGGCCAGAACGAATTCACACTTGCGCGTAGCGAGGAATAAAATACAAGGTGCGACACACGTTGCTTTACAGCGGCGGATCAAAATACAAAAAATACGTTGTACGAGCACGTTGCTTATACAGCGGCGGGTCAAATTACAATGGCGGCAATAAATCAAATATGCACTGCAACGCTTGTCTTGTAGCAAAACTATACAGTTCTGACAACCTTACAGGTCTTTGGCAAAGGGAATGGATAATTGGGGCATCAAGATACAAAGGAAAAGCGCTTTGAGCAATAGACAATTTATATAATTAAAACATCAATTGGTGCCACCACAGATTCTATTGAAAAAATACAGCACAAATATTTCAGATATAAATTATAAACTTAATATTTCTATTGAAAATATGAATTATACTGTCCAACAGAGGTCGGTCATTGTCACATCTGTCATTTTTATTTTTTTAATTATTAATTTTCTTATTGACAGCCCTGCATTATTGCAATTGATTTTATTTCCTAATAGAGTGACATGAACTAAAAATATCTTTCACTGCACCAATCATGTCAATACCAATTCGTTTATGTACTCCCATATACAATGCATGCATAGTTTTGGTAACCAATATGCTGAAGTAGCAGATATTTTCAATAGCACCGAAAAAACTTACAAAAAGGCATTTAACATATTTTTTGAAAACAATAATTAGTTTACATTTTGTTTCCAAAATTGTAAATTTCAGTTAATTTAAACATATGTTTACATTGCATAATTGTTTTGTAATCCATGTTTATGTAAACAAAAAGTTTTATTCCGTATTTAAAGTTATTTGTACCGTAAATAAATAAATACGTTTCTGTATGCTATGCTTGTATTATAACTTTTTTAAATCCCTTCAGAATTAAAAAAAATCTCTTGATATATTTTAAAACATACTAAAAATTTACTGACATTTGAAACAGATTTCTGTTTCTACTTGTGCTAAAACGACCAGAACTGAAATTGCTCTGCCATCATTTTTTAAATTCGAAACTTTCCGTGAATAAACCTAAAAGTTCTGTCAGTAATAAGCTACTGCTCCGGTAAAATTGTACAAACTGAAGAGCCTCATATTGAGAGATCGTTGAAATGTCGATATGAATGCCGGCCCGGATATTACGAGGATTCGACACAGACATTTAAGGGTAAAATTCCATCCTTTAGGGAGAACAAACTCCTATTTCGCTGTATATTTTGTGGAACAAGACCGTAATTTTTTTGTGTGATAAGTGCAGTGAGCACGGGCGCGGAATCTTGAATTCATCTCTGCACATCTTTTCATCACACGTTTCGGCGGTCTTCATTATATTTAATTTTATTTTTACGTGAATATCGCACGTCTCAACTGCTCCCGGTAAGAGCCTGTGAATGTATGGCATCCCCAATAGGGGTATGTTGTGAGGATTTTTTTTTTCATTAACTCCACACAGGAGGCCCTGAGGAAAAAATACCCTCAGGGCCTATATCATCCGAGATGCTGTGTGGAGGGTGCTTTTAAGGAGAGGAAGGAATGAACATTGGTCTTGAAGAGACCCGTGTTGTAGGAAGGAAGAAACACACAGGCTGGCAAATCGTTCCACAGCCAAGCTGTTGAACACAAGAACTAGTCGAAGAAGCGACCCGTTCTCATGTGACAAATGTCAACCGTGTACATATGTTGGGCACGCGTTTGGCGTATTTCCCGACTATGCACCGGCTCCGAAGGGATCAATGACGCTAGTTCCTTGGAGCATCCTCCATTGTAATACCGGTAGGATAGCATTCACATCCGACGCCTGTGCTCTAAAGATTGCAATCCGTCTGTTAAGATGGGAGAATCTATCAAACGGACCGTCCTTTTTTGCATATAGTCGAGGGTATTTATAGTCTAGGATGAAGGTAGCAAGGAGGGAAAGAGATAAGAAAGAGGAATTTCAAACATTGTTGGGTTATTCGTAACCCGGGAATGTTTGTCTTTCTTTTAAATACAAAAAAAAGGAAGGTGGAGAAGTACCTGACTATTAAGATGTAGGTCACAAAACACGGCTAAAGCCATTTCAAGCAACGTTAAATGGTGGTCTAACAGCAGGGCGATAATGAAAACACATTCGAATCTGGAGCGTGCCGCAAATATGCTATATATTATTTTTTTATTTAATTAGTCATGAAATAATACAAATTCATTAATATTTGATTTATATGCGCGTGCCGTCTTTGAACCCGCGATCTTCAGAACGCCTTACCCCTCAAAATTATTTTAATATCAAACGACATTAAAAACTTAAAAAGATGGGTAAATTTAAAAAAGAAAATAATATTTTTTTCTTGATAAATAAAGTAATTAAACAAAATAGCGCTGTTTTGTATTATTTAATTTAGTTTAATGTGTTTAATTGTTTCTATTTAAAAAAATGAAAATGTAGTAAAAAATAAAAATAAATCCAAGTGAGCCTATTATGCCTCAATAAAAAAGACTATCCCATTAAAACCGTGGTTTAAACCAATCCTCAATTTTTCCAAGAAAGAAATTTACCATAATTTCGAATGAGAATTGGAGATAGTTCATTCCTTCTCACCTTTTTAAAATTCACGCCCTTTACTACCCAAATTGTACATTATGTGGACTAGAAGTGAGAAATTCAGATCTTATATTTTTGGTTATTCATCTCTAAACAAATATCCTCTCTTCCATCAAGAATAATCTAAAATTGCATCCTTTCCATTCAACTCTTCTCTTCAAGTCTGAACTCAACTTCAATGTTTCAAATATTTTTGAAATTTTATTATATTTCAAAAATATTTAAATAAAATTAATATATATAAATTCATCTTTCCTTTCTCCATAATTTGAAATGATGGCCAAGAACACCTTTGAAGGGTGAATACCAGGAACTTAAAAAAAGCAATGCAGATAGATTTTCACACTCCCGCAGCGCTCCTGTACCTTGTATGGACTCGAAACCCTAAAGCCAATTCAAATTTTACACTGTACAGGGCGGTTCCAATGAGAAAGATGAATTATTCTCCATACCTGCTTTTTTAAATAATAACCCAACATCGATTTTATTTCATTCAAAATTTGCTTTAATTTATATATTGATAAAACTATTAAAACCTTTTGTAATTATTTTTTGATCATAAGTATTCATAATTTTTCAATAATGTATAGGCAAAATAAGAATGTAAAAAAAATATCTTAAATATTATTATTTAAAACGGTTTGTCTATTTTTTGTTTGTAAGACCGTAAATAAATAGACAAACTGAAGTATTTTCGTCACAAAACACGTGCGTGGATCTTTTTTTATATTTTATTTAAACTAAAATTCTGAAACATACCTTTGCCAGATAATGTATTGATTTATTTTACTGCATGATTATATGATTTGAAATACGTGTTGTATAATACAAAATTTTATTTTAAAATTTAACAAATCTGCCAACGACATACGGTATAACCTTATTATGCTAAAAATAAACATATTTTCTCATAATTTAAAACATAGCCTTACTAGATAAAAGGACAATCATTCGAAATCAATTTATAATTTTTTGTGGAAAAGAGTCCATACGTCTAAAATTTTATTTAAAAATGACAAATTTACGGTTTTCTCTGGTTATACCCTCTTAACGAAATATTATTAAAATGTCTGAATAATTGTTCGCAGTATCATTTTTGTGGTCCTTTTCACCGGAATCAAACAAAATATTACAATATTCACATTCGTTTATAAGAGCTTTTAATATTATGATTCCGGGTAAAAGTATAATGTACATAATGTTATATTCAAATTTATAGTATATGAAACGTTTTCATTAAATTTTTCGCTGCTAAAACGTTGTTTGATAATTTTTTTATGAATATCATGTTGAAGAACCCTCCCTTTGTGCACAATATTACAATTTTGTAAATTCATTTCGTTATCTCTTTTTGTGTTGTAGCAAATAAAATATGTTTTTTATTAATCGGAATGGAAGTCGTTCATTTTAACAACTTACTTGTAAGATTTTTTCACTAATAAAATGCACAATAAGAAGCTTGAAACTTGTCAAAACTCCATGGAAAGAAGTATGATAGGAAAAAGTCTATCCGATATAATAGAAAATGAAATCATTAAGAAATAAACAAGAACAAAATATGTCATAAAAACAATAAAAAAAGCTAAAGTGGAAGTGGGCAGGCCACACAATCAGAGGAAGTGAAGAATGGTCGAAATTAGTCATGAATTGGTTCACAAGTGACAAGAAGAGAAAACGAGGTAGACCATTTAGACGGTAGGTCATCAAAGCAGGTGGTACATGGACAAGAGTAGCTAATGATAGAGAGAAATGGCGACAGTTGGAGGAGGCCTTTGTCATTTAGTGACATACAGACAAGGAGTCATGCATGATGAGTAAGTATTATAAATAATGTAATGTAATTTACTGTCTGAATAAAGGCTATTATTACGGTGCTCCAGATTTTATGTCCGGGTTAAACCTTTCCCAAATGAAAGACTAAACCTTTCCACACACTTTTCCACAAATGAATATCTAGTAAATTCTCGCAATGTAAGTGCACTATAAAAGTATAATAAATACAAAACAATACAAGAACAATACGTCAATCCACCAGAAACATAATGGGAAAATATTTCACCGACTACAGATATTTTCATATCAGAGGGTTCGGCTCTGATAAAATCCTAACTGGTCCGATAAATCCTACTGATCCCTCAATATAAATATTTAAAAAATCTTTCGTAATCCTACATGTATTTAAAATGACCGACTTTTGCATTTTTATGTACAAATTTTTTGACAAATCTAATACGCCTAAATTTTGAATGAGAGAGCTAGGTATAATGCCAGTAGCCGAAATAACAAATGGTAATGTTTTTATAGTCTGAGAATGCCAAATTCTTTTAATTTCATTTCCTAAATCTGTATATTTTCTTATTTTTTCAGAAACAGTTTTTAATATTAATATTTTTATTTATTTTTTTAATTTTTTATTTTAATATTTAGTTATTTTTTAATATTTTATTTTATTATTATTATTATTATTAGATACGAATTGAACGAAGGAGCCAAAAGGATATTTGATAAGTGTGTTGACTATGCTTTATTCGATTTTAAGCACACGTAGGTAGCTACTCGTTTTTAGAAATTTGATCAAACTCTTTGACATCAGTCTGATTATATTATTGAAAGAAAGGTTTTAATTAGGAAGACGGTAATGGGTACCGCCACCACGGGAACCAATTATTGGATAATCAACATCCCTGCCGTGGTCTCCCCAAGTGGTTCGCTACTTTTGGTGACTAAGCATGGGTGCCGGCTTCATGGGGTGAGGTTTGTCTGGGTCTTGGTGGCGGGTATCTGCTCATTCACTGCGTGGCAGGCCGGATCGGGAGAAACTGATTGAGGGATTTCTCCAGCAGGATATTTCTTGGAACATCACCTTGTATTCCAATGGGAGGGCTGGATTCATACGTCCGTCACTCCAGGACTCATTGACCCTCAGATTCCTACCCACCCCTCATACCTTTCCTAAAACAACTTCACACAGCAACCCTAAAGATGGCACAGGAAATAGCTTTGCGCCGGGCCTCCTGTTTTGGAGCCAATGCAAAAAAATATATGAATACTTCATAGTTCGCGATAAAAATCAAATTAAATAAAAGGTCACAAAACTGAGTAAGTAAATTCAATTTGAGCTGGAAATAAAAGTGATCTTACAGACGAAAAGTTCGGTGTATTTAGATTTTGTTATTTTCGCAAGTGGTTTGTAATAAATTTTAACAAACTTTCCTTTAATTCATTTTCTTTCATAAGGATGTTTACGTGAACTTTAAAATTAGTGTCGATTAAATCATGGGTTATAAGTTATAATGATATCTGCAATATTATCTCCATCCGCGTTATTGAACTGGCGCCAAACATTGTACAATACTTTACAGTACCTACTTAATATTGGGGAGCTTCCTGCAAAGTCGTCTCTTTTTTATATTAAGAGCCTACTTAAGAATTCATAATCTTATTAGAGGCTCTGTCCAGGTTACAAACCAATTCTTTAGAATTTTGTGATTATTTAAAAAAGGTAGTAGCCAAAAATATGTAAAAAAAAATTGTCGAAGATAAGATTGTTGAAATTGACAAAAATGACTCAAAAATAAGAGGCCGGAGATGGTTTGGGTTTTTTTTTTACAATAGTTCCACACAGGAAGTCCTAAGGAAAACAATTTCCCTCAGGCCTATGCCGATTCTTTTTTATATTATAAGAGTATATTTAAGAAATATGAAATTGGCAAAAATGACTCCAAAATAAAAGGCTCAAGTTGGTTCGGGTTTATTTTTTACAATAGTTCCACACAGGAGGTCCTGAAGAAAACAATTTCCATCAGGGCTTGTCATCTTTGGGATGCTGTGTAGAGGGTATTTTAACGGAAAGTAAGTTCTGGGAAGGAAAAAGGTATGAGGGGTGGGTAGGAATCTGGAGTTCAATGTGACCAGTCCAATGTGGTCCAGGAGTCACAGGCGTATGAATCCATTCTGTCTACTGCCGTGGAAGGCGATGGGTTGAGATAGTCTGGTTGGAGAAATCAAAAAGTGTCCCTCAACCAGTCTCAACCGATCCGACCCGCCACGCACTAGGTGGGCAAACGCATCTACCGCCTAAAGACCGCCTTAACAATGATTGATCTCCCCCCTTAAACCCGGGCACCCATGCTAAGCTACCAAACTTAGCAAATCATCTTGGATTGACCAATGGCAGGGGTGTTGGTCATCTAATAAATTGTTCTGGGGCGGCGGTACCCATACCCGCCTACCAAATTGAAAGTGTCGAGTCCCAGTTTTCATATTTTCATTTGGCTTTATTAGAATAATCTTTTTCGATAATCAAATAAAAATTGCTAAAAAAGGTGGCTCAGTTTTAGTAAGCTTTTAAGAGACACAAGTGACTTAAAGTGTCTAAAATTCACCCCTGAGCGAACATAATATTCTGCCACGTTGGGTTGGTTGTATCGATTACAAGCAATTGACCCAAATATTAACTTGCGGTCGCTCAGAGATATCAGCTCTCACAAAGCTACAATCAAATACAAATTATAAAGAGAACAGCAAAATACAATAGAAATAACACCAAGTAGGTGAAATCAATGAAGCAACCCTTATAATTATTTTGCTATTAGAATATGCGTTTTGGTTGCTTTTGCACCCCAAATTACGGAATGTCGTGAAGGAATAACAAAGCCTTAATTTAGGATAATTCCTTAGCACAATAAGGATACAAATTCAAGTTAAACTCATTTAAAACGGTGGTTTTCCCTTCTCAACGGTAAGCCACATTAATTTATGATTATTTGATAGAAGAATTAACGTAATGAGTGTGTTTTGTTCAAATGCGTTAATCATTGAATTGTTTGCAACTTATGTTGTCTTGAATTTGGTTAACATCGCTGTTTATGGTAATTTGATTATTTCTGTGTAGGTACATCGATATTGGTGTAAATATCGTAAATAATGTTTATATTAGTAACATAAAAAAAGATTGATCTAAAAAAATATAAAGTATCTCGATGGAGGAAATTTTAAATGCTGTAAAGGACAAGACATCAAAAAATGAGTTAAATATGTCATTTTTCTCCGTTTTTTTTCCCTTTCGATCTGCTTTGTCAAAATATTTCTAAGAAAACGACGTGAATTTTAAGAAAGTGGTGTTAAAATGTTAAGTATTCTATAAGATCTGTTCAATGTTTTATTTTTAATTATGGGTCAAACATAATTATGGGTCTACAAAATTAGGAAATTAAAAAAAAAAACAACATTCTTTTCGCTCTCCTGAAAATTTTACATTTTGTGTGTTTACAGCATTTCCTATTTCCATTATCGATATGTTTAGTAGTTTTTGTGTCGGAATGTCTTTATTTAAGTTGATAATGAGTTCACGATGATTTCATCGTTTAGTGTAAATAAAGTGCACATTGATTTAGGCTATCACAAAACGCCCTAAATAACCGTTATTATTATTTTGAAAGTTAATAAAGTTTAACTTCATCTTCATTCTTCATTCTGACGCGTAAAAAGATAAACAATAACACTGCTTTACGGATGAAAGAGAGTGTAATAATAAAATTAATTTTTTAGACTTAACAATCGGTAGAGAAAATAATTAACATACATTTGAAATTTTCCGTAAACCTAATGATAATTTGGGATCATCTCTTAAAAACTCAAAAAGTAAAACACCCAAACTAAAAAATAGCGGCATTTATAAACTCCAGTGCGACGAATATAATGCTGTTTATGTTGAACAAACCGGCCGGTCCTTTAATACTAGATTCAAAGAACACACGCGATCATTTAAAAATAATAATAAAATAAAATAACAATTTGCCAAACATCTCCTAGATGAGAATCACTCACTTAGCAATGATAATAAGCCAACTCCTTTACACATTCAAAATAAAGGACTTAAACTTAATATTTAAGAGTAGCTGGAAATTAACAAACATAATAATAATCCTAAAGCATAAATACAGGTAAAAATGCTAAGAAATTTTTTCCATAGGAAAGCTGATAGTTCAGAAATGCACAAAATAATATGCAAGGCAGATAGAAATATTTCACCATTAAATTTATACGACGAGAATGCCAGCATTCTTATAAATATCAACCAGGAATTATTAGATTCCTGGTCAAATAAAATTCTTCACGCAAAACACTTCAATTATCTCAACCAAACATATGTTGACAAATTTTCGTCAAACAAATGGTTGAGTATTGGAGAGTTGAGCGCAGAAATAGAAGGCTTTATGCTTGCCATACAAGATAGAGTCATTAATACTAAAAATTATAGGAAGCATATCATCAAAGATGCAAATCAAATTGATGATTTATGTAGAAAATGTTTGGCTTTTCCGGAAACTATAGAACATATTATATCGGGATGTTCTGTATTAGCGCCGTCCGAGTATACATTTAGGCACAATCAAGTTTTAAAAATAATTCACCAAAGTTTGGTAATTAAACATAACTTGATTGACTGCCGTAATGTACCATATTATGAATATGAACCAAATTCATTTTTAGAAAATGAATTTTATAAAATTTATTATGATAAAACTATTCTGACAGACAGAACAATTAGTCATAATAGACCCGATATAGTTTTACATGACAAAATTAAGAAAATAACTTATATTATTGATGTCGCTATACCAAATTCTTGTAATATTCAGAAAACTGTTTCTGAAAAAATAAGAAAATATACAGATTTAGGAAATGAAATTAAAAGAATTTGGCATTCTCAGACTATAAAAATATTACCATTTGTTATTTCGGCTACTGGCATTATACCTAGCTCTCTCATTCAAAATTTAGGCGTATTAGATTTGTCAAAAAATTTGTACATAAAAATGCAAAAGTCGGTCATTTTAAATACATGTAGGATTACGAAAGATTTTTTAAATATTTATATTGAGGGATCAGTAGGATTTATCGGACCAGTTAGGATTTCATCAGAGCCGAACCCTCTGATATGAAAATATCTGGAGTCGGTGAAATATTTTCCCATTATGTTTCTGGTGGATTGACGTATTGTTCTTGTATTGTTTTATTCTTATATAGTGCAATTACATTACGTTAATTTACTAGATATTCATTTGTGGAAAAGTGTGTGGAAGGGTTTAGTCTTTCATTTGGGAAAGATTCAACCCGGACATGAAATCTGGAGCACCGTAAATTAATATTTTAATAAATGAACAAAAAAATATTATACGCTCTCCGCTTTTAGATTTATTCAAAACCAATTTTAAATAATTAATTATGCTTGAAAAGAAAACTGCAATTAGACTGCATAGCAACTTTTAGTCGAAGTGGGGAAATTACAGTAATTGGGAAAATAATAACCATTAATAATTTCAGTCAATTTTAATCAGAAATTAGAAATTAGTCAAGTAAATACCTATCCTGAAATAGTATAACTAGATTGTCTGTATGTGGCATGACCACAGTTTGATAATGCCCTCAGAAGGCGAAACAGCTGTCACGCTTAATAATAATTACACAGCAGAACTTGTTTAAAAATAAACTGTTTTTATTTATTTAATAATAATATTATATTAATATATTAGATTTGTCAAAAAATTTGTACATAAAAATGCACAAGTCGGTCATTTTAAATACTGTAATGGGGTAATGCATCTGTTAAATGTAATGAATGCGGCAGAGCAGAGCACAACTCAGGTTTATGGGAATATTCTCTGTCAAGTGGGTAGGAATTGGTAAAATCAAAAGAAGATAAACTTTGATAAACTTAAAATATAAGCAAACATGAGAGTGCACAATTAATACAACAACAAGGACATACCGGATGGACTCCTGGACATGCTAATCTAACTTATCGAAGCCTGAACGAAGAAAATTAACGCCGGATGACGACCGACATCTTGGTTCGTCGAGCGAACGGTCCTGGCGGGTCTTCCAGCGTCAACCGCCGAGGACGGCGCGGAATCCAGGGAGCCTAGGTCCTCCTTCTATGTGATGCCTCCAAGGAGCGTCTCCCGTCTCGGATTGACCCATCAATCTCCGTCCGAAGACACGTGGCCCAACCGGTCTCCAAGACTCACGGTTTCAATTCTCAATACTACGGCGTCTCAACCATCCTGGACCTCACGACGCGGGGTCACACAGGCAATCCAGCCACCATTCACCTCAAAGCCACGAGTCCAAAAAACACCACCACCCAAATGGCCAACTGCCACCACGGGGAAAACTAAGTGGGATTCACACATCCACCAAAAATCGCACTGTGCACGAACCACTCGTGTTACTCAAAAACACCCCGCGTCCTTTTTATGAAAAAATAAAATTCGATTCACATGTTTATTTGAGATTAAAACACCTCTCTGGTGAGTGACCAATTCCCGCACAGCTAGCCCAATGCTGTCCGGGAGGAAGTGCCCCTAAACAAAACCACCATTTTTCTTCCCAAGAAAAATTGCCAGTCTCCAAAAAAAAAATACCATAGACAAAATAACCAAATAGGCAAGAACTGCACTAGTTACATAATATTTATGTGACAATACATGTAGGATTACGAAAGACTTTTTAAATATTTATATTGTGGGATCAGTAGGATTTATCCGACCAGTTAGGATTTCATCAGAGCCGAACCCTCTGATATGAAAATATCTGGAGTCGGTGAAATATTTTCCCATTATGTTTCTGGTGGATTGACGTATTGTTCTTGTATTGTTTTGTATTTATTATACTTATCTAGTGCACTTACATTGCGTGAATTTACTAGATATTCATTTGTGGAAAAGTGTGTGGAAGGGTTTAGTCTTTCATTTGGGAAAGATTCAACCCGTACATAAAATCTGGAGCACCGTAAAAAATATAAAAGAAATACAAATTAAAATGGAGTTCTACAAATTAAACTTGAAAACAATAAATTAACAAGCGAAGCTGCAGAATATACTTTTGCTTACTAATGGTAGGTGTTGTTGGAACTTAGGTCAATAGTTTCTCACCGAAGAGAAGTAAAATGAGAAATGCTTTTAAGACTTTATAAAATTTGTTCTATGAAGCTAGAAAATATTTAACGCATTTTGAAGTAGATTGGAAAGCACTCTCGATAAAGATCAGAATTTAGGAATAAATTGAATATCGCAAGGGATATTTCCTCTTCTTATAATATTATTGGCACTTAGGTATCTTAAATTTATTCAATTTAAAAATAACACTGCATCGCAGAAAGCTTCACAAAGTTATTAAGTTATACTTCTGTATCTTTCTCTAAAAAAAAAACAACAGAAAACGACACCTACGTTACCTCTTAAATTTGACTAAAAAATGGCACAAACGATTTACAAATCTTCTCTTAATTTTAAAATTTATCTAAATTTTTGTTTTTCATATACCCATCAGTGTTGTATTTTGTTTAAATTTTGTAGTTATTTCAAAACCAACTTTATTTAAATCATAATATGGACGTACATGACTTACTTTAACTAATGATTCCTGACATTATTTGGAGTAAAAAATGTAAATGAAATTTTGGTTTTCGGTAACGTTTCTGTATTTTTAAGGCTCCGCATCCGAGCTCAAAAAGAAGAAGATAGAAATTACGATATGAAATTACGAATGTTAGAGGAGCGCGCTAATATTTGAAGCGATAAAATCGATGCGAAAATGTTGAATAAAACACTACTCATTTAAAATAGGGCAAAAATCTCGTGGAACGTATGTTAAGTATCATCTAAAGAAACACTGTGAGTTTTTTCACAAATATAACTTGTAAAATAATTTTCGGAGCATACTTTACGATTTTTTTCTATCGTGGGAATTTTATATAATTTGCCTTTCGGCGTGGAATGCGTCTAGATATTATCTTAAAAAATAACTTTATTTTTTTAAGAGCTTAAAAACTTCAAATGTTTAAGGGAGATATGTAAGGAATCGGTAGAAATTCGGGTAGCGGAGGCTTAAACCACAAACCTAAAATTTCAGTAGGTATTGGACAGTTAGGGTCGGGGTTAGGGGTTGGGTGGTTAATCGGCCGAGTGACCAGTGACGGCACGTGGTAAAATTTTTATTTGTACAATATGGAAAAAAATATTTTTGAAAAAAAAGTCACCAGAGACTAATTTTTCATTTTCATTTTTGCTCCAAAGAACATCCCTTAAACAGGTGTTATATTTCTATTTCATCTACAATAGTTAATAATTTTAACACATGAAAAATATTTTAAGAATAAAAATAACACTTGTGATCACTAATATATACTCCAAATGAGGGCAGAAATCATTGTTAAATTTTTTTATCAGGTACATGCTAAAATACCCTGTTTAAAAGCAACAATCACTAGACAGTTAGATTGACAATAATGAAATAACCCTATTAGATTATATTGATATTTCCGTCCTATATACGTATAAAATAGATAGTTAATGAACACCCTGTAAATGGTGTATTTGTATTGAGTGATAATAAAGAGCGGATAAATGAAGCGACGAGTGATGTCCCCCGCGAGGCGGCAACAAAGATCACAACTCGGATTGAATAATTGACGAAGGAGGCGACATTTGTTACGCTAATGACACACATTATTCAAGGGGAGCCACCCCTAACCCCACCCACTACTTCCCCAGTATCAACTAGCACCACCCAACGCCACCCAACACTTCCCGGATCCGTCGCCACCTGCCCCTGTGAAGGGGGTTTCAATAGGAGTTGATTTAAATTTAAACATATTTCAAAGAATGCTACCTGAACTAAATAGATATTAATTTATCGTTTTAACCCTTGTATTTCCGACTTCACGCACGCCCATATTGTCGTTATATGCTGTATCTACAGATATAGCGTTTTGGCTTTATGGCGCCCAATCACTTTATTTTATCGACGTACGTCAAATAAACTTACTATTTAAATCGACGATGGCAAAATGCTGTTACTGCAAAAATATCATTTCTGTAATGGCAGAATATTACAACTTAAAATACAGTATTCTCCTTTTACTGTGGTTACTTCCATTGGATTGACGATGGCAAAATGTAGTAACTGCAAAAATTAACACTTCTGTAATGGCACAAAATTGCAACTTAAAATACTGCATTCTGCCAAGTCAACCTCACAGATACGCTGTTTTGCCATTACAAAGCCGTTGTAATGCAGGAGGCAGGATGTTTGAGTTACAGCTTATTGGCCTCACCTATCGAAAGCTATGTTCTATATCTCATCAATATTAAGAGGGTATTAATTTTAAAAAAAAAATGACATTTAGTTATTTTCCTTGCAAACTAGTAGTAGTAACAATTTAAAGTTTAGTGAAAGGTTTGATGGAGAAATAATTTGAAATGGTGAAATACACCCCAATATGTCATGAATTTAAAATACATGAAAATGTGTATATTTTTATTTACATTATAAACGAAGGGTTAATACAACCGTTAAAAAAAATTGTTACTACTCTTAGTTTGCGATTAAAAACTTATCATAGACTTACACAAAAGTTAACAGATGTAGCATATTAAATAAAAATGGATTAATTTATCCAACACACTATCTAGATAGCATTTAATTTCGAGATGAATCTTGCATTCATACATAAATATAAATATCCGTTAAGAAAAGATAATGTTGATAGTCTTGGTCGAAGTATGATACAATTAAATATAACCGAAGGGGATAGGGTCACATTTAGTGGTAGAGCACCGCCCCAACCAGGCTAAGGTTCTGGGTTCGATTCTTATATCCGTATCTTTTCTGATTTTTCGGTTACAAATTTTCGATTGAGAGTCACTAATATTTTCTTCGTTAATTAAATAACATCAATGTTTTGATCATTTCTATAGCACCTTTTACCATTTTTCATCATTTATCCTTTATCCTATTATTTAGACTTATAAATTCGATTTATTACTAGTGGCTTGTAACTAAGACTAATAAACTAGTGACTTATTGCTAAGACTTAAACTTGTGACTTAAAAAAAAGATATTTTTATGACCGATTGGGTTATCAACACAATGCTGCTATAACATGACTTAAAACCATGGCTTAAGCTAGAGATTTACGATAAGCGTAATTTTTTTACATTTACAGATGCACATTGTTAAAATTATTGCCCGTACTGTTTGTTAGTGGTTAGTGGACATTGCCTAAATTGGGGACTTCATATTCCCCCAATGGCTCCGTGCAGGGAGGGACGGTAAAAAAATCATTTTTACTATGATACCCACATTTATTTTAAAATTTTGACCAAGTTCCGCCATTTCTAGGGCCGGATAGGAGATAATAACAACTTTTTTTAATGACTTAGGGTTAAACCTTCCTCCCCAAAGACTGATTAAAATAAGTGAACACCGCTAACTCCTAGGCCAAATCTTATTTTGATGGTACCGAGATATAATTCGTATTTGCTGTAATTTTTTAAAATTAATTTCATCCGATTTCAGAAAAAATATATGCGGGAATGCTACCAAACGGTTGAAAGAGTGGTTTGTCGTCGACAATGAGTCTGTCTGCCGAGTTTCAGCTCGATCGGATTTCAGGAAATGGGTTCACGAAACAAAAACGACATTGAAAGAGATGTATTTAAGGTTAAACGTCACGTACGTTATAATCTACGCATTCACAGATGGCGCCAATCAAATTATTTTCGGTTTTTATTGCTTTTTGCACGTTACGCTTTAAAATATTAAGGTAAATTAATTGTTCGCGCACGTACATATTTAATTAGAATATAAATAAATAGTTTTGTCCATAAATAAACCCAAATCTTTCAAGAAAGGCTGAAAAATTCAATTTTGTATCGATGTTTCAATCCAATAATGCATTTTTCAGCCTTTCTAGAAATATTTGGGTTTATTTATGGACAAAACTATTTATTTAAATTCTAATTAAATGTGTACGTGCGCGAACAATTAATTTACCTTAATATTTTAAAGCGTAACGTGCAAAAAGCATTAAAATCTAAAAATAATTTGATTGGCGCCATCTATGAATGCGTAGATTATAACGCGCGTGACGTTTAACCTTAAGAAGTTTATATATCCAACGATGCGCCTACAATTCTGTGATCTTTGGTCAAACATTATATTAAGTGGGAATAAGAGAAATAAGATTCTGCATTAGATGTTAGTTGTGACTGGTAAGGTTTCCTTAGTGGAACTTTTGAGGATTAAATAAGTAGAGTTTTCATAGTTCTATAAAATGAAAAAAGAAACAAAACACTTACTACGAAAAAATGACACTTTTGCACTAACCAAATATTGAACAAAAACCACAGAACTTAATACTTTTAACTACACTATTATTCAAAGCGTTTTCGTTCGGCTTCTACCAAATGAAATGATTTCTACGATTCACCATGAAACCATTATCCTTCATCAATTTAACCGATGATGCATGTAATAATCTACTCAGTATGTGAAACCACGCCAGAGCAATTAAATAAATCATCCTTAACCTTTGCCTCTACGATTCTACGGTTTCTACGGGCTCTACGGCGTAGCCTTTACGGTGGCAACATAAATATAAAGTGGCAACAAAGTCCACCGCTGCTGGAATATGTTGCTGCATTTTCTCTTCCGTTACAACGTTTTACGAGTTTCCATAATAATTCATGCGGTCGTTCTTGTGCGTCGAAAGCTTAAATTATGAAACACGCCGCCAGGGATGTCATATAAAATTAGATATCACAGATATTACATAAAGTATTACATTCGTATATTTATATTACATGAAAGTTTCCTTGCGACTTGCTCGTAAAGAAAGAAAGTTGGTAGAGTAGCTTATGTCTACTTGCAGATTCTCTGAGGTACCCATAAAGCAGTGATGATCAACTTTTTTAGCCGGAGGGAAAATGTTTCAATTTTTTAATTTGTTCAGGGGCTGCAAGGGGTAGGCATAACATTGTGAAATTTGTGAAATTTCACAGCTTAACATTGTGAAATTCGCTGTTGGTGGTGACGCAAACTTGTTTGTATTTAAAAAAAACGGTAATTTTTCAATTAAACGATTACATAACTCAAACAACAAAGCGCCTTTATCTCCAAAGCCAAACCAATGCGTAAATAAATTTAAAAAATTAATACTATAAATAAACGCTGCCAATTTTTATCATTCTGGATTATATACAACAAATGTTTACAAAATAGTTGGGAAATGTTTGTAAAATAATGCATTTGAATGGTTATTTTGTTATATTTAAAAGAACCAAATAAAAAGCGTATAAAAAAATATTGACTTTGTTCATTCGGAAAGTAAAACAAAATTTATTCGACAAAACTTATTTTCTAGAACGGAAACCTTGTAATGGTCCGCCACTCTTGGCTTTTGACTCCAATTGTTATGAACCCTACCTAGCTGATTTACTCTTCTAAGCTTCTACCTCGTAGTTTAAATCTCGTAGCTCCTGTCTCGTAGCCACGCTCATAATTCTACCCTTATGTCCTACTGAGCACACCACTAGGTATGATGGCCTGACTCAACCCTCCTTTCGGTTTATTTCTACCTCAGGCTCGTGATTTCTAAACCCCTATACCTTATAATCTAGCTAAACCTACCCTATCTTCTTAAATCCCTGCGATTTTCTCACAGTAATCAAGATTTAAGATTTTAGTTCACATTATTTCTATAATCTGCGTTGTGTAATTTTTTTGTTTTAGATTTTACATCTGTTTGCATACTTGATATGCACACATATGTAGAGAAGATAATGTATTACGTGTGGTAACCCATAGATTCTTTTAGAGAAAGGGTGAGAATTTTCCGATCAATTTATTTATTATTATTTTAGAATATTTAACCGAGTTTGATAAACTACCCCCGCCCTAAACCTTGTGTCTATTTGATTTCCATAGGAATTTAGTGTGTTTATTTAATTCTTCCTATCACCGCTGATACATCGATAACATAAACAACAGTTAATAAATTAAACATTTCAAGAAAGCAAACCTTACCTTAGGATGATCGAACTCGGAGGTCCAGTTTTCTCAATTGAAGTCCTTGTCTGCAACTTCTCCTAACATAATGTGTTTGTAGTCATAGTTAGTGCTATTGGTTAGTATTCGCAAAATTGTTGAAAGAGCAGGAATGGAGGGATATGGGGAGGGGATAATATGTTTGCTGAAAAGTCGGCACCTCCACTAACCAAGTGAAAACCGATGAACAACAATTTCAAACCGGATTCTCCCAAGTACGTTTGCTAAGCTTATCCTTAAGTCCGAGTTTTACTCTCTTCGACGAGCGTCTCTTGTTACGAAAGGGGCTCTTCACGCCAGATGGGGGAATACCAAGTCTTCATGCCGTTTTTCTGCCTCACTCCGACTTCCATCTCCGCCGGATTGAATTTAACTCTACTGAGTCTAGAAGGGGTATTTCATGTCTTCCCTTATCATGCCTCTATCCGTTAAATGTGGCGTAAGCTTGTGACGGGCAGATCCTTCCTCCCACGTAACCGACCCAGCGTTACATTCCACCTCTGACTAGCTGACATAAAACTCACCTCGTGAACCTTATGTTTGCTTTCAGGTTCGACAAGACTCACGGTATGCAAATAACCTGTGGCTTTAATGCCGCGTCAGCGTACTGTCCGCATACGTCCTTCCTCTTCCCCGCATGCCCACCTCGACAATACCGCCACAAGATCAAAGCCGTCCGTTCGAGAAAGGTTGACACTTACATTTCCAGATGGCTCATACCTACATACAGAAGCCTTGAAGCTTACGTTCGAAGACAAGTTAGGATTCAGGACTGTATGAGTATTTGAACACCAGTGTTGTTTAAATGAGGTCACTAGCTCCTCGTGTGTTAGGTATTTAGGATAATGGGTATTTATGGGTTCTTGGATACCTACTTCCTATAAGAAAGATTTAAAAATGAGATAAATCAAGTCGACATTGAATCAATGACCTCCTGAATAATTGTGATGTGCTCTCTTAGAGTTTGAAGCTAGTCGCAGTACTTTACTTTGCGAGATTTTTGCATGCTGAATCAATGCTAACTATTGGCGGTCGCTCTAGTAAAATCAAGTCGTTTAGAATTGAGTGAATTTAAACGTCAATGTCGCCTTCACATATTGACCGCAGATTTCATCTCAAGCTATAATTGATAAACTTGTCCCTGACGTTAAGTTTTGTTTTGTTTATTCGTTAATGAATTTAGGTGACTGGGTCAATGGATGGCCTTGAACTCAAATCGAAATTTTGGTACACTATCGAAGGTCATATAACCATACCCTAATCGTGCTAGTGAAAAGAAACGATAGGTATTTGTCTTACAAATACGCTAAGATACCAAAATTGATTTAGTGATGCGTTTCTATCTAATTATGTGTTAAGTATTTGTTTAGCAACATTTCATTCTGTATGGGAGGTGTGACATGCGAATGCTAATAAATTGGTTAATTATTTATTTACCCTTACTTGGCGTTACGTTCATCAGTGTCAGGATATCCACAGGAACCTGTAAAAGCTTAAATATTGTAAGGACTCACCAAGCTCTAATGTCTTAATTTCAGCTCCACCGGGTTACTATCATCGGCGAGAAACTTATTAGAGCATCCAGACTACCTGTGTACTTATCGCACTTTTATTTCGACTTCCCACTTTTAACGATTTAATCCTACAAGATCCGGAACTCATCTCCTTCCTTTCTCCTTTGAATAGATCTCTGATGTAAAAAATCCTCACGTTTTCCTTTAATATCTGCCGTTATTATTGAAGAAGAACGATCCTATCTAATTATGTGTTAAGTATTTTCCAGATTTCGGATCAATTATTATTATTGCGTTGTCACCTAACGATAATTAATATCTCGTAAATAAATTTCCAACTTTCGACCTAAACGTAAATTTTTTATTTAATGAAACTTATTAGACTGTAATTTTCTTTATATAACCTCGGACTAAATAACTCTATTTTAACCTTCATAGTACAAATTTAAAGCAATTCAAACACACTATATTAAACTCCTCCCGCATTGAATTTGTAATTAATTAATTAATTATTAGATTTTATTGAATCGGAAATTATTGCAAACACTGATTTTAGATTTATTATAAGATCATACACTCCGTTAAATTGCACGATTAACCCTATCCGGGCACTTCACTCCCTGTTTTATCAAAGTATAAAACTGATTGTAGACTCTATTTTACCACTGAATTTTTTAAGTATAAAAACTGATTCTAGATTCTATTAATTAATTACCAGGGTAATTCTCACAACATGCGCGACGTTTTAATCAACCTTGCCAGTTGTCGAAGGACCCCTTTTTTATTTTAATGATAAGTTGAATTTATAAATAGATATATTATTATTCAATGCTGTTATAAAATTCTTTAAACACTGTTGTTTCTTTTTAAATTAGCTACACTATATAACTTTTTATTTTAATGACAAGTTGAATTTATAAATAAATATATTATTATTCACTGCTGTTATAAAATTCTTTAAACACTGTTGATTTTCTTTAAATTCGCTACACTATATAAACTTTTTATTTTAATGACAAGTTGAATTTATAAATAAATATATTATTATTCACTGCTGTTATAAAATTCTTTAAACACTGTTGTTTCTTTTTAAATTCGCTACACTATATAAACTTTTTTATTTTAATGACAAGTTGAATTTATAAATAAATATATTATTATTCACTGCTGTTATAAAATTCTTTAAACACTGTTGATTTTCTTTAAATTCGCTACACTATATAAACTTTTTATTTTAATGACAAGTTGAATTTATAAATAAATATATTATTATTCACTGCTGTTATAAAATTCTTTAAACACTGTTGTTTCTTTTTAAATTCGCTACACTATATAAACTTTTTATTTTAATGACAAGTTGAATTTATTGTAAAACTATATAAAACACTTTATTTAATTTTCAACACTCCACAGATTTAATCACGACCGTAATTTTTATAAGTCCCAGAATTCCCACTCCGAATTTTTCTAAGTCTCAAAATTTTACAACACTTAAGAAATTTTCAACTAATAACCGTTTTAGACGCTACGTCACGTAACTTCCACGTTTTAACCCGACGATTGGTCCCCGACGACTCCTTCACGACAACTAACACCGAAAACTGATCTCGATTCTTCTAAGTCCTAGGTTTTATATGTACCTCCAGGATTAGAACATCTTAATTACGCGTTCATTGATTTTCTAATTCAAACTCTAACAACTCGAGATTTCATATATCAATTCTGTTATTTTCGTATCAACGTGTTAAGTCCGGCCCCCCTGATTTTCGAAATCTTCTGTCTCTTACGTAAATTGTTCCAGTGTCGAACCTATCATTATGTCAAATTTTGCCCCGTCGTTCCTTTGTCTTCAGGTCTTACAAATTTAACTAAAATATCATGATTTTTGTGTCCTTTTTTCTCTCAATATATAATAGGTACGTCTTCAATAAACTGTATGTAATTCTCAATTTGGTTTATCGCTACCAGAACACGAACAAACTCATGTCGAAATCTTCATTACGCATTTTCCAATTTTCATTTCCCTAAATTTCCCCACATTTTCATGTTTCCTATATGAATCAATTCAATTTTAAGCTGTATTGTCTCTACTTATGTCGTAGACTTGAATTTTCTTATTTTCTTCAATTATATTTTATATACGACGTTATTTTTATGATTTCTCTGCTTCATTCTTATGTCATTGTCCATAACTATATGATTAGTTATATTCCAAGCCAAATTTACTGTTTTCATCAATACTTCTGAATTTTCATGAGTTTTCCTTACGGAATCGTCTTTAAACTGTCTTTACTTCATTCTTTACCATCATTTGCATAATTTCCAATGCTTATCTTCTCTTAGAAAACTTCACCTTCTAGTCATAAATATTCAATCTGCTATTTTTTCATAATTTCCATAGAAGAAAATTCCAATTTGACTCTGGGATATGTGTCCGGTTAATTGCTTCGTATAAAAACGTATAAAATTGTGTCTCGTTTCATCCCAAAACCCCATAAAGTATCATCGCTGACATATGTTGATGTTTTCGATTTCTACGTACTTGGTCGTAAATAATAAATTAATATTAACTCGTTAAATTTAATCTCTTTTATCTTATCCAAATATTGCATAAGTTCCATGTTAACTTTTATTGCCCCAAAAGCAATAAAGACTATCATAATCACCCAAAACCATGTCGGAAATCTTATTGTTTAAACAACAAAATCGTGTGTGAGCTCGACAACCTTTTTTTACATCAATTGCCTCAGCAATTTGTTCTATCGTCTATAGTATTTTCTCATAGCAAATGACGTAAAAACGATCCCTTCCTTTGAATTAATCTAACGTAATATAACTAGAATAACCATCCTATTTCAAATATATAACGATATCTATTTAAACTCGTCTGAAAACGCAAAATTAAGTCGAAATCTTATATTGTTCAATAAATACTTCCGTTTAAATGTCCGTTTTTTTTATTAGATTTTCTTTTCAAATCGTTTTCCCTGACCGTATTGCTTCATTTAAAAGTGACATTCCTAATTTCCATCGTTTTTCTTTCTTTTAAATATCAAACGTACGTTTTCCTCTGAATCTGGCCTCCTTTTGTTCTTCACGTTCTTGTTATGTAATTGAGTATCCCTACAGTAGCTTTTCCCACGTTTTCCAGGTCTTTTCTTTAATCTTCCGTTCATTATATTTCCTTGCTATTTTATTGCATCATTTTTTCAACATAATATGGATTTATTTGTTCGTTAACTGCGGTTGTCGATTCCTCTGTTGTACTCAATATTTACCTTTACAATTAGGGTCATTGTACCAAATGCACCGAACGTGGGATTGTGTTTATCTTAAAGCGTATTGATCTCTCGGGTTGATGATGATTTTTACCCCATAAATCTCAGACTAATGGTCTAGTCCAAAGTCCATCTCTTTGTCTTGAAAAAAGGTAACCTCCCCCTTCTCTGATTGGTAGATCAATCTTAAGTGTTTATAATTGGATCCCTCTGTGTTCTATTTATCAAAACTTGACATTAATTTAATAATTATAGATCTCTGCAGTCTCCATGGCCCAATCAAACTTAATCAGCTAGGTGTCGCTAGTGTGTTGATTTCGTTATAATTCTGAATTATTATTTATTCATTCGTAAGGTGGAAGCTACTATATTTTCGTATCCACTGCGATTCATCACAACCTTTCAAATGCATCAATGCGCTTGTCGCAGTAAGACAAGAGATCATAGTTTCGAGTCCCAGTTGCGACCGTTAATTTTTATTTTTCTGTGTCTCGTTCGTTTTCATATTTTCGTTTAGATTTGTTAGCATTACCTTCTTCTTCAATGATATATTATCTTATTAACCTTCAAAAGTTATTATAAAAGAGAGTTATTCCAATAAAAAAATTATAGTTAAATGATATCAATTCAAACTTTGATATTAGACACCTTTTAGCTTATATGTGAGGATTTAGCAGTGAGACCATAGACAACAATTTAATCATCACTAGTGATGTGCAATACATAATAAAAGTGATGTGACACCCATGTAGATTCTCAAAATCGAAAAACAAACATCATACGTATATAAAACAAAATTGTCTACTTTTGTTGATTTAATTTGCATTCTTATAAACTAATACCTAATGTAGATTTTTAGAATTTTTTTATGGATTCACTTTCTTGTGATATCCCTGAGAGCTTACTCTTGCTGTAGGTGTGCATCGATGTGTGGTATTATGACCGCAATAATACTTTTACCTTCTCCAAGATATGTCCATAAAGAGATACTTAGTTAGATAATCCTATAACAACACGTTTATTTCCGGAAGCTGAAAGCATTGTCATTTAATCCCGTGAGAAGATGGACGCATTTATATGTATATACACTGAACAGACAATTGTTAGAAGTGCGATCTTCATCAGTTGCAAGAAAACTCGCTGAAAAGAAATGCCACCAACTTGCTTAGGATCTCTGAGGCTCAAGAAAGGTAGGGTAAAATGGTAAATTATTCCAGAAAGATTGATCGTTATAAATTTTTTTATTTATTTCACTCGAAGTCAAATGCAATATGTTTCCAAGCATCTTAAATGTGATTTAAGACACATTTTAGATGCTTGGGATGCTGGGGATAGAAGTGTTGCTGACTGAGGTGGAAAAATCGGATTGTTTCGTATCGTTCAATTTTCGTATAATTATCGAAGAATTTTCCGATAACATTTTTATCTAATCTAATCTAACACACTATATAAAGAGATAATATTTGTTTGTTTGTTTGTTTGTTTGTTTGTGTGTTTGTTTGCATCGAATAGGCTCCGAAACTACTGAACCGATTTGAAAAATTCTTTCGCTGTTGGGAAGCTACACTATCCTTGGGTGACATAGGCTATATTATATTTAAAAAAAAATAGGCATCCTTACTAAAACTTCAATAATGTAACCCAGGGTGTAAAAAAATTACCTAAAATATTCTTCAAATCGCGTGCGCTGCGAAAACTATTGATGATAGAATAAAATGATGTACTACGACTTTATAGAACACATCATTATTTACAAAAAAGGTCGCGACAGCATATGTCTAACTATTATGGTTATGCCACAATAAGTATTCTTTTATTTTAAAATTTTAATTAATATGTCGCCGCTTAAAAAGGCTCTTTATTTGTATCTTGGTTTTAATCCTTATCAAAATAAATTACTTCATATTCAAGACAGCTTCAATACCTTTATTTAACTTTTTGAATTTTTCAATTCGGATATTTAATTAGAAAGATATCACGAGTTTAAAAATGTTAGTATTAGAAAAAAGTTTCGGCTACGGGCCGGGCGGGAGAGGAGTCGAAAAATGCAGTGCCAGGGGGGTTGGCGGGACGGGGGAGCGGGAGAGGTGGCGGGGAAGGTGGAAGTGGAACGCTGGAGGGGAACGCACGGGAAAGTACATGTAAGGAGTAACATTTTATTTATTTGAATATGGCATGTATTATAAAAGAAAGTCCAAAAATGTGCAGCTCGCAAAAACTCAGAAACGAGTCCCGGTTCGATCAAGGGAGTTATATGGTGTGGTAGATCTCTATCCCCCCTAGGGAATAAGGGTATCCATTTTTACCTAAAGGCCGTGCTTTTAAAGATATAAGGGCTGAAAATTTCGCCCTCTTGAAATTTCTAGAACAGTCTTCCGGAAAGTTCTAGAAGGTTCCATAGAGCTGTAGAAAGTTGTGGAAGGAGTGGCGGAGTATGTCGTGGAATGATCAGGAATAGGGAATCTGGAACATCATTGTGCAACATTCCAGAACACTATCTTATTGTCCTGAGCGAAGCCGGGTAACCCAGCTAGTATTCCATATTTCAGTATCTTAATGATTTTTTTTTCTTATTTTTAGCTTCCATTTTGATACTTCTTCATTGTTATACCTAATAACAACCTCTCCTAACGAATTCACATATATCTATATTTAGTATTTAATACACACTCTACGCTTTGATTAATTGATGTAAATATTTAAACACATGACATAGCTGTAAGATGGGGAGGATGTATATACATATATGTAATATGTAAATACCATTATAGGAGTAACACATTAATAATTTAACCCCAAGGCAGAGGAGCCGTAGCTGTCATATTGTTAGATATGCTGTTAAAATCACGTTAAATTACGTAAGAACCAATTTCTAATCTTAATAAAAAAACAAGTTGCTGATTCAGCGACAAAAAACTCTCGGAGCGGTAAGCTAGACCATGAAAATAATGTGTTTTTATACATAAACTCCACACAAGAGGCCTTCAGGACATTTTTTGGGGGTGCTGTGTGGAGGGTCTTTTTGTGGAAAAGAAGGATTAAGCCTGGGTCTTAACCAGTCAGGCATCGGGCAGATTTTGTCAGAAGGTTAAAATATTTCCGTTTTGAATAAAATCCAAATTAATGGAATATTTCTGAACGTATCCGACAACTATCAACTGTTTTTGAAAGGTGATAGAACAGGCTTTTAAATTTTATAAATCGGAAAAAACGTATATTTAAAATGTTCAATTCTGAATGGTGGTCTTACACCGGGGCGATACTGAGAGTATCTTCCACTCTGGAACGTGCCGCTAATCAATATGAAACGTTATCAATGTGAAACGCCAATCAATGATATGAGTTGAGTTGAATTGAGTTGAGTTGAGTTGAGAGCTAAGAACTGAGAGCTGAGAGCTGAGAGCTGAGAGCTGAGAGCTGAGAGCTGAGAGCTGATAGTGAGAGCTGAGAGCTGAGAGCTGAGAGCTGAGAGCTGAGAGCTGAGAGCTGAGAGATGAGAGCTGAGAGCTGAGTGCTGAGAGCTGAGAACTGAGAGTGAGAGCTGAGGGCTGAGAGTGAGAGCTGAGAGCTGAGAGTTGAGAGTTGAATTGAGTTGATGGGGATGTTGAGGGGATGGGGATATTTTTATTCCTGTTATTGTTATATTGTTAATGGACGGCATAAATTAGTGAAGTTTTTCTCAGTCGTGTGGTCTAAAGCACACTCGTTTTTTTTACAGATTAATTTCGTAAAAGCCTGTAACTTTTAACTCCTTTTTTACGCATTGTTTATTGTAATAACAACGAAATTTAAAATGATTTTACGGAACCAAGGGAGGAGGGGCCTAATACGTCTATTCCCCGTTCCAGCCGGGGCCGAACTGATAAAAAATGGGTGTGGCAAGTCTGTAGTTCCTGAGTGGATGGCATAGGGTTCACTTTGAAAATCCAAATTCGTCTACTGCCAACTGTATTGTAAAATAACAATGCGAAAATGCATATTTTATTATATTTTGTGTTAAGTTAAGGCATAAATGTCAATTTTTTGCGAGTATTATAAAAGAAACTGAATTTTCCACATTAAACAATAAAACCATATCCGAAAATGGATTAATAAATATGAGAGTTTCGACATGGAAGTCTTTTTTATAGA
This sequence comes from Limnephilus lunatus, assembly GCA_917563855.2. Taxonomy (NCBI): domain Eukaryota; kingdom Metazoa; phylum Arthropoda; class Insecta; order Trichoptera; family Limnephilidae; genus Limnephilus; species Limnephilus lunatus. Next base: position 8,467,175 of record OU830599.1, read on the forward strand.
CACCTTATAATTTCTTTTTTTCTAGGATTATTAAAAGGCTAATAAAAAAATGACCTATGTTTTTAAGGGCCTAGATAAGTTTTCACGCAGTATTTACTTAAAGCATCTAACTTCTAAGTGATCAGATTTTCAAAACAAAAACATATGGTTTTGTATGATTTTGCATTATTTGGTGTGGCTTCATCTTAACTCTAATTATAATGCCATATCGTTACATAGTATAAAATGCTCGAAATCGCTCGAAATGTATGTGCGCTTAGATCTTTTAAAATATGCAACGGATTTTCATACGGTTTTCAACAATAGATAGGGTCATTCAAGAGGAAGGTTTGTATGTATAATATATGGATATTATAGTAGAGAAAGCCGAGAAATTCAAAGAAAATATCTTCTTTACATAGTATGAAGTCGCTCAAAATGTATGTACGCTTAGATCTTTTAAACTATGCAACGGATTTTCATACGGTTTTCAACAATAGATAGAGTCATTCAAGTGGAAGGTTTTTATGTATAATACATGGATATTATAGTAGAGAAAAGCCGAGAAATTCAAAGAAAATATCTTCTTTACATAGTATGAAATCGCTCAAAATGTATGTTGGCTTAGATCTTTTAAACTATGCAACGGATTTTCATGCAGTTTTCACCAATAGATTGGGGGTAAAGCTATCTTTTGCAATGACCATTATTAAGTCACAGGGTCAAACATTCAACGTTGCTGGCTTAGATTTGAGTGTTGAGTGTTTCTCACACGGCCAGTTATATGTCGCGCTTTCGAGAGTAACATCAAAAGAAAACATGTTTGTACTATCTCATGAAAAAACAGCTTTAAATATTGTATGTAAAGATATCCTGTAGTATAGACTAATCATAATCATAGTGTTATTAAATCACTCCACACTGCCCCACATTAGTATCTACATTGAACCCGTGCAAAGCTGGGGCGGGTCGCTAGTTTTCTAAATAAGATTAAAAAAAAATCGCCGAGAAGAACTAGAAACAGAAGACAAAGACTTTTTTGTTGGATATTTCTTCGTCTTTTTCACAGCCGCTCCCTTTGAGCTATTCGACACAATTAGAATGATTGTAGTATTGAGAGCTCCGTTGTAACCGCTATTTATACTACTAGGGTCGTTATGAGAAAAGACGAATAGGTTATAATGAATCTTCCGGCGGTTTTCCATTCCACGTGAATGCAAGAACGTGTTATTATTTTGTTCAGTGGAATAACAGAATTTCTGTCGACAAAATCAACAAAGTGAAAACAAAAGTCGTCAGTGAGCAAGCTCGTCTCAAGCTATGCAGGTACAAGTTTGCTGTTATCCAGAAAGCAGAGAAATAAGTTGGTCTGTAAGTTAAAATTAAAGAAACAATAGAAACGGCCAGGAAAACTTTTAATTGTACCAAAGCTCAAAACAGGAGAATGCTTTTGTCGTGATTCTGGTAAAGCATGATGGGTTAATTTATACTTACATAATTTTAAATTTCACCAGTACATGCATCCAACATTAATGTTCAATATAATGTTGTCGGCCGGTCATTTAATTTGTAAATCAATACAAATATACCAATTGCTATATTGCTAGGTTTAATTCGTGAATATTAGGTCCTTACATATGAAATTGGCGTTTTTATGGGAGGAACTTTGTATGGGAGCTTATGGGAGTTTTGTATGGGAGCTTTTTTCACCTTCCCAATTAGCTTCAAGTGGATTAAAACAGTTTTATCACTAACACCGCAGCCTGCAGCTAACTTGGACGTGGTTTGCGATGGATCCGCTTCCACAATAGTCTTCAATTCTTCATTATCAACTTTGGTCTCCGGCCGTCCACGGGGCTTGTTCTGCAGGTTGAAATTTCCAGAACGAAAACGTTGGAACCAAAAACGCACTGTGTTTTCTTTTGCGGCACCGTCGCCATCTCTCTCTGGTTTCAATCCTGGGATTGGTTTGCAGCAATTTCCTTTAATTTTCTTTTCCATTCTTCCCTGTCTTGTGCGGCTCTTTTGAATTCTGCATATGATGAGCAGCGCACGTCCACCAGCAGGTCGTCCAGGTACTCTCGGCGTGGGCGTCCCCTAGAGTTTGTCCCCTCGGTCATACCCTCCATTATGGTATGCAAGAGACCTTCTTGTCGTATAACATGTCCGATCCATCTTGCACGCCTTTCGGACAAGGTCCTGAGCAGGTGCCTTCCTCCTTCGATACTTTGGAGAACCTCCTCATTTGTAATGTGGTCTCTCCATGAAATTCCTAATAATCTTCTATAGGACCACATCTCAAAAGCCTCTAGTCTCCGTTTATCTCTTTCGGATAGGCACCATGTTTCGCAGCCGTACATCAAGATACTCCACACATAGGTCTTGATGAGGAGTATTCGCAGTTTTAGGTCTATATTATTTGATTCAATTACTTTCGACCTTTTATTGAATGCAAGCCTAGCCTGGTGTATACGGCTGTCGACCTCGCTCTTAGACCGACCGTCCCATGTTATTTTGCTCCCGAGGTAGACAAACTCTTTGGTGTTCTTTACCGTCGCCATACACATCATTAATCCTTCGAGACATTTCTGCAGCACTGGTGCCACGGTGGAACTCGTATTCGTAAATAACGCGATATTTCAAGTTTTCCATTTTGTAAACTAAGTGACGCAAAGAAAAAAAACAATTAAGGAAAAAACAAATGAATTATAATTTTCCAAACACAAATACATGAGTAAATAGCTGTATACGTTTGAATTTGGAATTCCTAACCAAAGAGAAGATATTTGAGATCTAAGTTGCCAGTTCGGCAAAACGCCAATTTCATATGTAAGGACCCAATATTTTTTAATATTCACCAATTGATTTTATTAACCCCCGACGCAAAGAGTGGTGTTGTAAGTCTGTCTTTCTATGTGTTTGTCTGTCTGTGTATCTGTATGCGGCATCGTAACTCCTAAACGAATGGACCGATTATGATGCGTTTTATTTTGTTTGAAAGCTGACGTGACAGAGATGATTCTTAGCTAAAATTCATGAAAATCTGTTTAGGCGTTTCAAGGTCATCACCTCTTTTTTATTGCTTAAAATTTTATTTTATTATCCAATTAAATTAGTTAAAAATCCTTTAATTAAAAACAAGCAAAGATATGAGATAGGTCTTTGAAATTTATTACGTATTTACACACCAACTTACAACTCAATTTATTTATTTTTATTAAATCTGGAATCCTTGCATTTTCCCATATTATAAAACGTATTACTGGAAACAAAATAAGGAACATTCTTTTTGGACGCGAGGTCTACTGTTCCCAGAACTACTAGTTAAGTATATCTGCCATTACGCCATATGGTCACGTCATCGCATTCAAAATTATGATGTGTAATTATGTGTGATTAAATAATAATATGGCTCTTAGGGGATACCACTGGTGCAGCTATATTTCTCCATCTATATTAATTTTCTTTTCTCCGCAGTACTGGAGTTACTAAAAGCTTTCCGTAACGCATCATGACGTCGCACATAAGGACGGCCAAAGCAAATTAGGGCGCCAAAAATAGGTAAAAGCATCGTTTTCAAACTAATACTAACACCTTTAAAATAGTTCTCTATAATCCAGTTAAAAATTAACCGCAAGTATTTATTTTGTAAATGCTACCCGATCGTCTGTTCTGGACCCCTAGCACGTTCGATCGAAAAATATTGTATCGATAACTTTCGGCGACTTCTCATCGTTCCCTAGGACAGCTGTAGAACGCTAACGTACAAACAACAGTTGATGTTGAATATATTAAAAACACTTAGTCATTGTGAACTGTTATTTGTTCGTTAACGATCTGCAGTCATACTAGGAAACGACGAGAAGTTACGGAAAGTTATCCCATCACTCCTTATCGATCGGCTGTGCTAGGTTATCATTCGCACAGCCAATACTGGTTAGATTCGACTGAATCATTGATGGAGTTACGAGTATGTACTCGTTCTATTTCCTAAATAAGAAGGTTTTCAAAATGGTTAAGCGTCAGGTATGTATTTTAATCTGCAATTTGTTATCATAACAATTGTACGGAACATAGATAAAATATATGATTTATGAAGTACTCTTTTTAATTAATATACATATAATTGTTTACTTTAGCTAGAGTTGTACAAAAAGTTCCATTGAGTTCCACTACTCTTTTTTACAAGTTCGAAAAGGTATCTCATCCTCCATATATATAAAAATCAAAAAATGTTTGTATGTATGTATTTCCGTTATGCGTTGCTATATTAAGGATAGGAAATGTTTCAAACTTTCAAAATACCTTTTTTCCACCCTCGCGAAGGTTTCTGGATGAACAACCACATGAAAATATATCTGAAAAATTTTTTTAAACCATTTTTTTTTTAATTCCAGTTAAAAGAAAATTACATTTTCACTCATTTAACTAGAAATAATTACACACATTAAGATAAACTAAATATTTCAATACAGCGCTATTCTATTTCATTATTTTGTTTATCAAGAATAAATATTAATAATTTTTTTTTAATTTACCCAACTTATTATCGTTTTTAATGTCATTTGGGAGGCAATTATATAAGTTGCCCCTCGTAACCAATGGATTGTTTACCATAGTTAGTGTGGATTGTGTTAAAATGTATGTTATCATGTTGTCGTGCAAAGTATTTATGTACTAGATACGTTTTAATGAATTCTGTGTTTGTGTGTACGGGATTATTTTGTATATAAGGAGACATGTATTGTATTCATATAGTTTTCTTAATGTTAATAGTTTTGTTTCCATATATAATTTTTTTGTGGATGTTCTGGGCTTGTAGTTAAATAGTTTTTGGATTACCTTGTTTTGTATTACCTGTAATTCATTTATGTATGTTTCACATGCGTTTCCCTAGATTTCAATCAGGTAATTTAGGTATGAGTGTACGAGACTATAATATAAACTTTTTTTCAATTTAATTGGTAATAGATAACCGGCTAAAAACGCTAATTAAGGGTGTAATTTTATCTTTTACATCTTGTATGTATTGTTTGAAAGTTAAATGCTTATCGATGCAAAACCCAAGATATTTTTCCTGTATCAGGATTTGCAAATCGTTATTTTCAATTTTTAAAGGTACACGAGGAGGAATTATTTTACGGGTTCAGCTTAAAATCATGTATCCTGTTTTTTTTATATTCATTGTTAGGATATTTGATTGGAGCCAACTACAAATTCTTTCTAGGTCACTTTGTGCATTTTCTAGTAGTATGTTTAGATCTTTACCCCAGTAGAATATTGCAGTATCACCTGCATATATGAAAATTCCACCGTTTAATTTTAATTGCGAAATATCATTGATATAAATTTGGAACAGTAGTGGCCCTAGTATGGATCTTTGCGGAACTCCATAGTTTATTGGAAGGTGCTTGCTATTTTGATTATTAATGCTTACGAATTGCTTTCTATTGCTAAGATATGATTTGAATAGATTAAGACCAGGACCAACTACAGCAATTTTGAGAAGTATATCATGGCTTACTGTATCAAAGGCTTTTTGAAGGTCAACTAGTATAGATAACAAATAATTTCCACCATCAAAACTGCTCCTAAGTTTACTGATAAGGTCGTTTATTGCCGCAAGTGTGTTCGATTTTTTTGCTAAAGCCATATTGTTTTTAAAAAAAACAGATTTTTTTAACAGAAAATTGTTTAATCTTTCGTAGATTACACGTTCAAAATTTTTTGATAAGATTGGTGAGATTGAGATGGGTCTGTAGTTTGAGGTATTTGTTTTGGACCCACCTTTGTGAATTGGTATCACCTCGGCTATTTTACAGCTGTCTGGAAAAGTTCCCTTAAAAAACCTTACCAAAAACCTCTACAAAAATGTCACAATTTGTAAATGAAATTATTAAAACATCGATTGTTCTATCAAAATTCAATATTCGAATAAACTTTTTAAGTAAATGAATTCAATCGAAGTACTCTCACTTATGATACTAATCAAAATCGAATACTTTGAATCTAATTGAAAATTATATTATTTTAAATAGGTACCAAATGTTTTTGGTTGTTCTTATAATATACAAAAATGAATGTTTGTAACATGTAAAAAAAAATAAAATATTAAAACAATTGCAATAGGTGGCATTCGAGCTGTTTGAAAATCTGAATGTACCGGGACTGAATATATTGAACGCGGGAGAGAGGAGGGGATCGAAGCAGGGTGGTTTGCGGGAGAGTGGAGAGGGAAGACGGGGAAGGTGGAGGGGGGGACATGGGAGGAAAAGGCAGTTGGAAGGGGAACGGGACGAATGGGAAAAGACACGAAGGGAGAAACAATTTCTTTATTAGTGGCATAGCAACGCATGCCGGGAACTCGCTAGTAAATAATATAAAAACCTTCAATTTATGTCCTCCTTTTCCTCCTTTGACAAATCGAGCGCATTCTTTGCAGGTAATTCTCTTCATAAGCGTTTCTGATCATAATATGATATAAAAAGATTTTTGGCGTCATAAATTGTTAATTTGGCCTAGTGTGCGTCGTCGATGGTAAAAGTTTCCGACTTGGCGTCCATAACGCCAATATTAACCTGTTAAAGCCGCCCAATAGTGCATGTTGGAGAGTTATGTTTTTTGTACTAAATGGATTGCATTTGGTTGTTTTCGGTGGGTATTAGACTATTTTGTACGTGCTTGAAGTGAAATAACAAAATTGCGCTGTACAAATGTTACGTTATTTATTATCAGGGACGAAGTAAAATAAACGTATAGTTTTTTTTTAATAATCTTTATTTATCAAGTTACATACGTGATTGTGCTGTGCCTGTCTCACTAGGAATTCCTGTGTTGAGAGCAGGCGCATTTTAGCGTACGTAGTTTAACACAAAAATAAGGATAACAACAACAATTTTATTTACATATAAAGTAAAAGTAAAAGGACAATCAGCATCGTACCAATGGGAAAGCATGCATTAGAAGGTTCTAAAAACATTGTTAATATATGATCTGTCTTTGCTAGTGATCCAAGACTTGGTATCTGATTTGTATTTTAACTATTTTAAATAATTAGTGTGCTGTCTAATGGTCAGTGGAAGCGTATTATAAAGTTTTGTTGCAAAGCACCTAAAGTTTCTTTGAGAAACTTTCTTTTTCTTTTTATAGTATATATAAATATTAATTGACTAAACGTGACTGCCTCATTTTAATTTGGCCGTTTTGCATTTCGTCTGTCTGTAAATTTGTTTGTGAGTTCCGTTTACGTTCAAGATGCTGCCGTTCTAATGGTTTAGTAAATATTATTGTTTCAATCGTGAAATAATCGTCTTGTTTATTTGGAGTTTCTTTTTCACAAGAAAATATGAAAAAAATATTAGTCATTGAGGTAGGGAAGTTTACTGGGACAAATTGTTTAATAACTTATTTGCAATAGAAAAATGAAATAAAAACATTTATGTTCCGCAATTAAGTAGGTAGGTATTTAAGCGGAAATTTTGATTTCGATTTATTAAATAAGATAAAATTAGATTTTTTTTTTAACGTACGGTTCGCAAAACTTCTGGCTATAATCATCAGACGACGTGCTACATGCTACTAAAATTATTATTTAGCATTTTTTAGTTTTGTGTTATTTTTAATGTGTAGGTACCTAAAATAAATTTAACATTTCAAAAAACAACAAATCTATGAATCCATTTGGTTTTGGGCACATTCTGTAAGGAAGGTCAGAATATTTCCGCTTTGCAATAAACTCCAAATTGATGGAATATTTCTAAATGTATCCAAAAACTAAAAACTATTTTTGAAAGGTGATAAAATATGCTTTCAAGTGTTATTATTAGAAATAAACATATACAAGTAATTTCTGAATTATTAACATTTTTAATGTATACATAAACATGTTTTACAAATGGCCCACCTTACGTTTTTTCTATCTAAAATTACTGCTAACAAAAAAAAAAGAAAAACACACACATATTTTATCAAGCAAATGTATTATAAACGTTTTTGACGTTTCACGAAAATATAATGAATAAGAGATTCTCGAAATTTTATAAATTTTTCTCAAATTGCTATGGAAAATTTTGCTTTTATAGAAATAAATTTTTCTATGGTTAAATTCTAGATTTCAATATAAAGCGTGGAGTTTTCTCTTTCTAACACAGTTTATATTTCTCAACAGAAAAGGTATTTTTAATTTGGCAGGCGAATATGGGTACCGCCACCCAGGGGACCATTTATTGCCTCAGCCATAGGTCACCCTAAGTGGTTAGCTACATTTGGTGACTTAGCAGGGGGTGTCCAGGTTCATGGGGTCTTGTCCAGGTCTTGACGGCGGATGCGTCTACCTGCTTGCTGCGTGGCGGGCCGGATCGAGAGAGAGACGTTGAGGGAGGTCTTTCGACCTTTCCAGCCGGACTCTCTCGACCTATTGCTTTGCACCGCAGTATGAGGGATGGATTTGTACGTCCGTCACTCCTGAACATGACACCCATATTCCTACCCACTCCTCATACTTTTTTCCTTCCCAGTGGAGGAAATGTAAAAAAAAAATTAACAAAACAATCTCAACCAATACTTGAAAAGTGATGTCATAATCAAAGCGACCAATGAGCGCAGACCTATCGTAATTCCCGTTTCGTATTTCAACCAATAGGAACCTTTAAAAGTGACGTCAAAATCAAAGCAGCCAATGAGCGCAGTTGATGAGTCGTAGGTGCAGTAATCGTTATTTCCGTTTCATCCGAAATCCAAATCACAGCGGGGCTATAAAAGTTTCACTTCAAAAAGGGAGATACAATGATTTACTTGAGACCTATGTGAGCTGGGACAAATATGGTCTCCTTTGATTATAAAGGCCTCTCACTTAGATGGAGTACGCCATGTTATTCGATCCCAGGAATTGAACAAAGATTCTCTGAGTAAACACTTACCTTTCCAACGTAACTTGGAACACTAGTTAGATACACAATACTTTTCATCAAAACATTATCTTTTCCGTTCCTGGTAAAACACACATCCATTTCATACCGCTGCAATAACTTCCATTACTTTAGTTTCCTGTGCAACTTCCATTGTTCCAGGTTAGTATGTCAAGCATTTAATTCAATTTATTTTAATGGATTGAGTGCTATCCACGTGCACAGTTAGGGAGTATTAAAGTTTCCAGCAGGGACGTGCGGTTAACAGCTTAACACATTACTTAAACATCTAGTAGGTACTAAATTATATTGTTTTAATAATTTATTGTAATGAAGGTGGGTAATTTAAAATAAGAATATCTTTTAACTGCTGAGGGGGGGGGGGGGGGCAATAATAATAATATCAAAATACTTCCCTCCTCCGCGTGTGACGCATACGCCGCTTACAGTAGCTTCGAATTTAGTGACGCCATAGCCGTAAGTTTTAAATTTTAACGGCCTTACTAAAAAAAAAACCACAGCACGACCGATTACCTGTGTTTTTGCAGCAACATGGATACAACAAATTTTAAACAGGTTTTAAAATCTGGCAACAGTGCAATTTCTAGTAATGTTCATACTAAATTGTTATTTTCATTGTTTTCATTCGTGGCTGCTAGATGGGGGCGCCGGCGCATTCGCTGTTCACAATGAAAACATATTTTAAGCCGCGAAAGATTTTTTGGGTACGGCGATGTGTATCGTAATATTACAAAAGTGATCGTAATTTTTATTAATATGACCAATTCACTATTCTATTCATGTAATTAATATATTTGCCGTGTTATTTGTGTGGTTTTACATCAGTTTTACATCAGTTTTATCAAGTTATTGCACAATAAACAGTACTTAAAAGTTGCACTGTCAAAATATTGTTTTGGGTTACATAAAAGTTCAAGTTTACGTTTTTAAATCTTTATTTTATGAGAATTTCTTAAAAGTTTTTTTTCTTAATATTACTATGTAATATATGTGGTGGTAAACTTATCAAAGAAATTAACATCTTTAGTGGTGCAAGAAATGTGTTGAAATGTAAGAGATATTTTTTAGGTTATTCTTTTGGCAATAAAAACAAAAAAAAAAAATTATTGTATGTACGAGGAAAAAGTGAGGTGACAGTTTCATTTCAAAATTATTATATAAAAGGACTGTATTTTTTAAATTTTCATATTTTTAAATTTCTGTACACTTTCATTAAAAATGTTTTGGTAAGAATATTTTTTTCCATTTTTTCCGTGTTTGAATCTTCAAATGTTGCAGTTTTTTAAAACTAAAGTGTATTTCAAATACACAAATCTAAAAGGCAATTTTATCTCCTTTTAAAAAATGGTGTTTGTTTTTACGGCATCTTCAAAAATAAGAAATATATAGAACATTCAAAATACTTTGGAAAATTGCAAATTTCGTTTAGGCATCATCCTTAAAACAGAGATAAACTAGCCCCCCAGGCTCTGTAAACGGTGTGTATTTTTTTCCAAGAACAATTTTTTAATTAGTAATGTTTTCACATCCGCGGCCGTTTGTCAAATTGAATAAATTATTCACGGGGTTCTTTAGTAAGGCCGTAAATGTATAAAGTTAAATTTCGGTAAGTAGGTAAATTCATTTCAATTTTCTTTTGCGGGCTCTCTGACCCATCGTCAGTAGGGTAGACTGGGGACGATTGAAACATGTTATGATTGAAACATCTCAATTTACTCGAAAACTATAATACCTAAGAGTGTGATACAATATTCGAAACTCCGTCAGGTCTGTTGGGACGTTTCTACAAAAGCGCAGTAGCCGGCGAGTGACTCAATCGTGCATAGGGGACATTATTGAATTTCGCACTAAAACGTAAATATTTAAGACATTATTGTTTATCTTATAACTCATTTTACTCTCGCAGCTTCACGAAATGTTTCATTACATTATCTTCTTTATCTATTTAAGAGTGTTTATAATGCATTTGCGTGGCGTTAATTTCTATTTAAAAGGCATGTTTTTGACTTTGAAGCAGAAAATGCAGCGTGGGGATGTTTGAAACAACTCGTGTGGGGATGATTGCAACGTTTCAATCATAACCATGTTTCAATCGTCCACACTGAGAGAAAATTTAAAAGTTATAATGAAAAAAGGTCAGAAATTTAAATCATTAAGTATTATTCAAATTCAAATCATTAAGTCTAATGTACTTCTGTGATCTTGAATGGTGAACTTCTGTGATCTTGGTTGATGAAGTCGATCTCATTCGACCACATTCGACGTCACACACCCTCACGTGATAATTTCGTAATAACATATCTTTATTGATTTTCTTACATTTATAACTAAAAAAAATCAACGTTAATAGTATACATTGTTTTATCAATTATGTAAGTACAGAACAACAGAGAAAAAAAATTATGTTATGAAGAAAGTGAGTTCCCCTTCTCAAGAAACCGAGGTTGCAAACTATGCTAAAAAAACAGCCAACATTTACCTATTTTGGGCTATCTTCAAAAGATTTAAGACAATTGGCATTTGATTTGACCACACAAGGCCAGATTCATGGTACACAAATGGGATGGCCGGAATAGAATGGCTCCGAGGATTTTTGCGCGCCATCCAGAATTTATTATCTATAAGATGTGCCCAAGCCACGAGTAGGTATGGCACAAGCAACAAGTTTTAATTGACATAATGTTGATGAATTTTTCAACAATTTAGCGAACGTTATGGATAGTTTTAAATGTGAACCAAAGGACGTCTATAACGTAGATGAGACCGGTGTCACAACTGTTCAAAAACCTAATCGGTTTATAGCCAGGAGAGGAACTCGGCAAGTAGATGCAGTAACGTCGGCAGAACGAGGAATTTTCATAACTGTCTGTAGCGGCAAATGCAATTGGCAACTCAATTCCGCCGATGTTCACATTTCTACGCATCAATTAAGCCATTTCTTAAAAGAGAGTCCAATTGGTAGTATCGGTACCACGAACAAATCTGTCTGGATCATGGATCATATTTCTTCCTACGTGGTCTGGATACAAGAAGAAGATTTTACCAAATTTCTTATTCATTTTCAAAAATTCACCATTTCGTCCTTAGATCGCAAAGTTCTTTTATAACTTGATAATCATTCATCGCCGTCGAATCCTACGAAATCAAAAAAGAATATTATTTTGTAAAATCAATATTTAGTCTTCAAACCATTCCAAAATGAACAGGCAAAAAAAACTACACCTAGAGACTCCGAAGAAGAAACCACAAACAAGATGACCAATGTATAGGAAAAGGTGCACTGGAATGCGAGGACAAAAATATGAAAAAAAATCACCCTTCACATTGATAAAAAAAGTGCTTCGTAGTCTCCACTCTTGTCTACTTTGGTTTTCTGTATATTTCACTTCTACCGCATGTGAATTGCACATCCAGATTTTTCTTTTCTTTTAATAGATAATATTTACTTGTTTAATAGATTTTAATGCCACTTAACAGATTATTTAAAAAAAAATCTAAAATAATGCGATATTTTGTATAATGATGTCACATCCCAAACCATAAATTCAATAAATTTTTATTTTTTCGACTTCTTAATTGTTGAATTTTACACACAAAAAATGCTCTTCATTCAGAGGTAAATTCTACATTGTTATGATTGAAACAGTGTGATGGTTGAAACAAGCACTTTTGTATGAAAGCAAAAAACTTATTTTTAATACCGTTCTATTCTGCTCCAGGTTGTTTATATTATCTGTGGCTCCAGGGTAATATCGCAGTAAAAGTATGTTGATTATGCCAAATACTCATAATAAGTATAACTAAGAGCACGTAAACATTAATAATAAAAAATATATTTAAAGTTGTTTCATTTCAAGACATTTATGTTTATAATTTTTTAAATACTTGTGATATTTTTAATCACTATTCATGATCTCATTGAGTACTGTTTTAATAATGGAAATGTTGAACATTGATTAAAATTATTCCAATTATTCCATAGATATTTAGAGTGTTTCAATTATCCCCACATACTGTTTCAATCGTCCACACTATGGGGATAATTGAAACAGTTTTCCCCATCGTCTTTAAGTGGTCATTGTAGCTTACCTGTACAAGTTGTGGCCATACAATAAATTTAATTTGATAACTAGATAGATCATAGAACATCTGGTATAAACATCTTTTCCATAAATACATAAGAAATATTACTACGCCTAGTTAAAGTAAAAGTGTTTCAACCATCCCCAGTCTCCCCTAGTTACTTGACTTTTTTAAAGTTGATTTTTACTGTATATAAAAAATAAAGAATTTACCTGAGGGGATGAAATAATTTTTGTATGTCGGAATATTATTTCTGATAATTTCAGTTAATATATATTTTTAAAAAATTCTTCCCATTGCAAATCGCTGTAATGTACCCATTGTTTACACATATATACTAGCAAACCAAGCCACACATTGCTGTGGCTAATGAAAGACAACGCCACGCCATTACCTAACTTTTATAACCAACGCCATCTGTTAAATCAAATCCACACAGCCCTTTTGCCAGCCCGGTGCTCGCTGCCCGCTGCCCGCTGGCGCTTGGTTTAGATATATTATATATTTTAACCAATTTAAATAAAACCTTGAAAAATTATATACCTAAAACCCTTCCTCATGAATCACTCTATCTATTGGTGAAAACCGAATGAAAATCCGTTACATATTTTAAAAGATCTAAGCGCAGAGATAGCGGGAGCGATTTCATTTTATACTATGTAAAGATGTCGTCCGTAAGTAGATTCAACACAGTTTGATAAAGATTTAGGAAAGCGAAGCAGTTATCACGTGTTATAATAATTACACAGCAGAACTTGTAAATATTTAGTAGATGTTTTTAAAACTGTTTAAAAATAATATGAAAAAAATCTTTATATTAAAATGTAGTTTCACGAATACTTGATAACAATAAATAATTCCAGGATATAAACTTTCCACTCAAAGAAAGTCTACCACGGTTAGGTACTTACTTACATATTTAATTAGTTCGTGCGAAGCCCTTACCTGAAAACAAATGACCACGACTCCTGAATATTTAAATCTAATTCCATTTCAATTGGCAGACCTGCACGAATGACATTTGAATAATAATCTCGAATGCCCAGTGTTGCCAAGTTGACTGATATTTAATTAAAGGGCTTCTGGCTTCTACCAGAGAGCGCTGCGGAGCGTAGGAATGAAGGGAAGTAGGTACTTCAAGAAACAGAAATAAGTTTGTGAACAAAAAATTCCAATGAGATCAAATGCCTTTGTACTTTAATGGTTACCTAACAAATTTTGCTGTAAATGTTTTTATTATCAATCACAATAAGTACTTAATATAATTATCAATTTTGGTTACTTCTGGGCTTCACTAAACTGTTATCAAAAGGGAATAAAGAACATGGCATCATGACTAATTTTTGGATTGTTAAAATAATGTTTCACAGTTTCATACCTCTTAGAAAGTAAGTTGAAAACGGTTTTGAATCATTCCAGACTAAAAATGCTACGCGAATTAATACTAGTAACTTCTTATTTTCTGCTTTATTAATATTTTTTCTCAGCTGTTTCGTGCAATCATTGTTTAACTTACTACACTGGTCATCGGCCCCAGATACAACTCGGTTCCGCGACTTTTCAACCCGCGACAAAATATCCCCGACAAATTATCATACGGAAAAACATTCCCCAATAAAATATCTACTAAAATCTATCCTAAACTAAACCCAACCTTACCTAACCAAACTTAACCTAATCTAACAAAAAATCGGATAAAAATAATACAGACATCCTATAAAGACAATAAATTATTATTCAAAATAATATGGGACAAAAATAATACGGACATCCTATAAAGACAATAAATTATTATTCAAAATAATATGGGACAAAAATAATACAGACATCCTATAAAGACAATAAATTATTATTCAAAATAATATGGGACAAAAATAATACAGACATCCTATAAAGACAATAAATTATTATTCAAAATAATATGGGACAAAAATAATACAGACATCCTATAAATACAATAAATTATTATTCAAAATAATATGGGACAAAAATAATACAGGCATCCTATAAAGACAATAAATTATTATTCAAAATAATATGGGACAAAAATAATACAGACATCCTATAAAGACAATAAATTATTATTCAAAATAATATGGGACAAAAATAATACAGACATCCTATAAAGACAATAAATTATTATTCAAAATAATATGGGACAAAAATAATACAGACATCCTATAAAGACAATAAATTATTATTCAAAATAATATGGGACAAAAATAATACAGACATCCTATAAAGACAATAAATGTAAAATAAGGTTAGGTTAGGTTTTAGTAGATATTTTTTTGGAGAATGTTTTGTCCGTCGGCAAAAATATCTACTAAAATCTAACCTTACCTAACCCAACCTAACCTAACCAAACTTAACCTAACCTAACAAAAAAATCGGATAAAAATAATGCAGACATCATATAAAGACAATAAATTATTGTTCAAAAGAATATGGGACAAAAATAATACAGACATCCTATAAAGACCATAAATGTAAAATAAGGTTAGGTTAGGTTTTAGTAGATATTTTGTTGGAGAATGTTTTGTCCGTCGGCAAAAATATCTACTAAAATCTAACCTTACCTAACCCAACCTAACCTCACTAAACTTTACCTAACCTAGCAAAAAAATCGGTTAAAAATAATGCAGACATCATATAAAGACAATAAATTATTGTTCAAAATAATATGGGACAAAAATAATACAGACATCCTATAAAGACAATAAATGTAAAATAAGGTTAGTTTAGGTTTTAGTAGATATTTTTTTGGAGAATTTTTTGTCCGTCGGCAAAAATATCTACTAAAATCTAACCTTACCTAACCCAACCTAACCTAACCAAACTTAACCTAACCTAACAAAAAAATCGGATAAAAATAATGCAGACATCATATAAAGACAATAAATTATTGTTCAAAATAATATGGGACAAAAATAATACAGACATCCTATAAAGACAATAAATGTAAAATAAGGTTAGTTTAGGTTAATATAATTATTAATATAGGTTTAAGTAGATATTTTTTTGGAGAATGTTTTGTCCGTCGGCAAAAATATCTACTAAAATCTAACCTTACGTAACCCAACCTAACCTAACCAAACTTAACCTAACCTAACAAAAAATCGGATAAAAATAATGCAGACATCATATAAAGACAATAAATTATTGTTCAAAATAATATGGGACAAAAATAATACAGACATCCTGTAAACACAATAAATTTAAAATAAGGTTTGGTTAGCTTTTAGTAGATATTTGTTGGAGAATGTTTTTTTCGTCGGGAAAACGTGCAGTACCTACCCGTTATCATGCTGAATATTATAAACTAATCTAATGTATTATATAATGTATATATCTAGTATATATTACGGTTGCGGCGAAACCGGTTGGTGTAGATATTGTTATAAATTGAAGAGATCACATAAAGTTAAATGGTTTTCGTATTGAATCTTTCAGTAATCAAAACAACAAATATCCTGAAATGATATAACTTTTCATTTGTTTTGACCATTTTGTTATTCGTGTTGCCTCCGTGAATGGCGTTAAATGAATCCTGAATAATGGAAAAATGTTGTCACCAAGGGATAAATTCACGGGAATTCATAGAAAATATGGAAATACCTTTCAAACACGTCCAATGTCCATAGATAATAAGTATTGATTGCACCCGACAGAGGTCGTCAGGTTACACAGCGCGGGAATGCAGACGTTTCTGTCAAAAACTTTGACATCGAACGTTTTTGAAAATGGAACGAATGCGACGTGTTCATTGAAGCTTTTGAAAAATTTAAAGCAATTTTTGAATTTGAATTTCAAACATTAATTTTCTTTTGGTTGGTTTTAAAAAATGCAGATTTTGAGGAGGCGTAAAAGAGGTTTTAATCACGGATAAAACAAAATAATTTACCGTAGAACAAGAGTAATACCTGTATAATAGGTAAATTATGTACTTTAATTAAAATATACTAGCATTTACCCGTTTGCAGGCAACTAATTGCTAAAAGAACTAAGTGATTTGTTGTAGATGAAGCAAGTAGTGTGGGCCTAGATTTTTGAAGTAAAATTTCTTTACGCATGCTTGACTTGGGGAGTAAGCTGGTGAATGTGTTAAGAGAGCGTTACGAAAAGTGTGATCGGGCGAGGTGAACGGAAGTCGAGAGAGAGATATAAGTTAGTGAAGATAGAAAGACAGAGAGTTAAGTATCGTGTATTACAGTAGGGGCAAGAGAGAGAGGTCAGAGCACAAGGAATCATTTATCGAATAACCATGCCATAGGTTACCCCAATGTCATGGGTTACTCCAAGGTCACAGGACACCCCTCGGTCATAGGTCACCCCACGGTCGTAGGTAACCCCAGGGTTATAAGTCACCCCATGGTCATATGTCATACCAATGTCATATGTCACCCCAATGTTCATTTATAAGTTAGTGAAGTTTTACTTTAGGCGTGTGGTCTAAAGCACACTTTTTTTTTTTAAATGAACTATTTGAAGAAAAAGAACGTTGCTGGAATGTGGATGAAGCAAGAAGTTTGCGCATGCATAAAGGTTCCGTTAACTACTAAATTTTGTACACCTGCTACTGAGCCACTTCGGTCGCCCAGGTCAAGGCGTGCAGTTTGGGCCTTTACTCTATTATTTCAAAAACATTACAAAATTTTACATTTCAATGCGTTTTTAAAATACATTTGTACTACATTGAACACAAACTATACAAGCATTAATAGAGCCTGCCTTTTAAAGGCAGCTTCACTAACGCTAAATATGTCGATATCCGAATTAATCCTGTTTAACAGCAAGATTGCTCTCCCGACCGGCATGACCATTGGCAAATTAGTCATGCAGGCCGGAAGATAGAACAGTCTATTCTGTCGGTGGCGAAGATACCCATCGGGTACATAGAAATGAATGCTCTCCATGATAGCTGAGTTTTCAAACCATCCGCGAATCAATCTGAAGAAATGCGTAGCAATGTGCACATCTCTTCTGACCCGCAGATGGTTCATTCCGAGCATACCCAAAAGAAAGTCGGTAGGATAGAGCCACGGGTAATAGCCGTACTCCCTCATGTACAGAAATATCAGAAATTTTGTCTGAACTCTCTCCAACATGAGTGAATATTTTACGTGGTGTGGACTCCAAACTACCGACCGACTTTCAAGTCTACTCCTTACTAAGGAATTGAATAAGATTATGAGTTGTGTCTCTAAAGTTCCTTGCAGTACGCAGAACAAACCCCAGCATTCTCAATGATGTGCTACAAGCCATCTGAATATGAGTATGGAATGTCAGCCTACTATCAAATATGATTCCAAGATCCTTCATAGTGGAGACACGCTTTAGATTTCGGGGGTCCATCGTATACCGGTAATACCAGGTATGACACGCCTAATGTAAGACAAAATTAAACATTTAGAAATATTGAACTCAATCCGATTTCTTTTACTCCAGTCAATAATTCTATCAATATCTGACTGGAGTCGATTGCAGTCTTCTAGGGTTAGTATTTCTAAGAACAGTTTTAGGTCATTAGCAAAAAGAAGAAACCTGGAGTGCAGAATTATTTCTGAAATATCATTAATAAATATTGAAAAAAGGAGTGGATCTAAATTAGAACCTTGGGGTACTCCTGATCGTACAAAAAATATAATAGACTGGAATAGTCCGTGAGACACAAACTGTTTCCTGCCTGCAAGATAGCTAGCAAAAAAGATGAGTAGTCTCATGGAGAATCTTATTTCAGCCAGTTTATTGAGTAAGACGTCGTGATTAACAGTATCGAAGCCCTTTGAAAAGTCGTTATTTGAACAATCAACCTGATGGCTTTTATCTAAAGAATTTGATACGTAATCAGTGAACACAAATAAGTTGGTTTCTCTAGATCGACCTTTTCTAAATCCATGCTGTTCTGAAATTAAGAACGGCTCCACTTGTGGCAGTGTGTATTTATGGATAATCGATTCGAACAATTTAGCCGGTGCTGATAGTATTGCAATCGGCATATAATTTTCTACAGAAGTTTTTGTGCCGCTTTTATAAATCGGAGAAATTTTGGAAATTTTCCAGGTATCAGGAAATACACCAGTTTCTAAGGAAAGGTTAAATAAGAAAGTGAGTGGCATTTTTAAAAACTCGACACAATCTTTAAAAAAGAATACTGGAAGAAAATCTGGACAAAGTGCATGTGTATTTTTCATTTTTTTATGGAAGTTTCTATATCTGATTCATCAATTTGATTAATATCGATATTCTGGGCACCTTACATATTCAACTTGGCAGCAATATTAATATTTAGTAATGGAGACTCATTGCTATATACTGATTGGAAGTGTGTTGCAAAAGCGTTAGCTACATATACTCCGCGAACTTACCGATCACGATGCGTCATGGTGTCTTGAATACCACCATCTTTCCTCAGTGATTTGACGTAGTCCCAAAACATTTTGGGATCATGCTTAATAAATTCCGTGTTCAATGGAATTTATATATAATTGAAAAGCAATGCGAATATTGCGCCTAACCATGGCTCTATGCACACTGAACAAATCATAGTTACTCCGACAGCCAGTAGCCTTCCATTTTTTATGGAGAGCATGTTTCATCCTAATGCCCGCGATGGTATCTCGACAGAACCACTTCGGATATCGACGACCACCTCTACTGGGAGGTTTTCTAGGGAAACAGGTATCAAAATTATTATAAACACAATCATAAAAATGATGTACCGCCTCATTTATACTGCTAAAATTGTAGAGTTCTTGCCAATCTAGTTCACTCATCATATTGTATAGTTCGATGTATCGCCCTGCCCAAAATTCAATCCACGCAAAGCATGTTTGTCATTTTTTGGAAATTTTGTTGTTTTAACATTGTTTTTACACAAAAAAAATTCTAGTACAGGATGATGTTTATCTTCAGTTACAAGGGGAAAATCGCAATGAATAACATTTATGGTTGAATTACATAAAATTAAATCTAATACTCGTGAGTTTATGTTTGGAATGTTATTACATTGGGAGAGACCAAAAACGGCGCATAGAAAATTCAGTCGTTTTCAATTTCTACAGCACCTCTTGCAGAATGCAGATTGAAGTTTCCAAACACAATTATATTTTTTCGGCCAATAACATCCACATTTTGTTGTAATCGCCTATTGTTGTAATTTACATTTACCTACAATTTGTTGTAATCGCATATCGCCTATTCTCCTGTACCAAAGAAGACTCCTACCACTGAGCCACTATGGTCGCTTAAATATATTATTTTCATTTAATATTGAGAAGATTGTTAATTTTGTTTTTTGAAATATGTGAGACTGTTTGAATAGATAATCTATATGGTCACATTCAATGATATTATACAGACCACACATTCGAGACAGTGGATTGAAATATGCAATATTATTTATTATAGGTATTATTAAATAATTCAAGAATGAATATGTTATGACCCTTAAATTACGTATATTAGGAAATTTAATATGAATATTGCTCAGACAATCAGTAGTTTGAAGATTATCATGAATAATTTTGAATAAACATATTATTATTGAACATATATTATTATTGTTATTCAAGCAACTCAGAATCATTCAAGATTATAATTTTAATCACTTTCACTGCCCGAATACTGTATAAGTTATTGCACAATAAACAGTACTTAAAAGTTGCACTGTAAAAATATTGTTTTGGGTTACATAAAAGTTCAAATTTACGTCTTTATATCATTATTTTATGAGAATTTCTTAAAAGTGTTTTTTTAAATATTAATATGTAATATATGTGGTGGTAAACTTATCAAAGAAATTAACATCTTTAGTGGTGCAAGAAATGTGTTGAAATGTAAGAGATATTTTTTAGGTTATTCTTTTGGCAATAAAAAAAACTTTGAATTTTTTTAATAATTTTTTTATTGTATGCACGAGGAAAAAGTGAGGTGACAGTTTTATTTCAAAATTATTATATAAAAGGACTGTATTTTTTAAATTTTGATATTTTTTAAATTTCTGTACACTTTCATTAAAAATGTTTTGGTAAGAATATTTTTTTCCATTTTTTCCGTGTTTGAATCTTCAAATGTTGCAGTTTTTTAAAACTAAAGTGTATTTCAAATACACAAATCTAAAAGGCAATTTTATCTGGTTTTTAAAAATGGTGTTTGTTTTTACGGCATCTTCAAAAATAAGAAATATATAGAACATTCAAAATACTTTGGAAAATTCCAAATTTCGTTTAGGCATCATCCTTAGAACAGAGATAAACTAGCCCCCCAGGCTGTGTAAACGGTGTGTATTTTTTTCCAAGAACAATTTTTTAATTAGTAATGTTTTCAAATCCGCGGCCGTTTGTCAATTTGAATAAATTATTCATGGGGTTCTTTAGTAAGGCCGTAAATGTATAAAGTTAAATTTCGGTAAGTAGGTAAATTCATTTCAATTTTCTTTTGTGGGCTCTCTGACCCATCGTCAGTAGTTACTTGACTTTTTTAAAGTTGATTTTTACTGTATATAAAAAAATAAAGAATTTTATAGGATGAAATAATTTTTGTATGTAGGAATATTATTTCTGATAATTTCAGTTAATATATATTTTTAAAAAATTCTTCCCATTGCAAATCGCTGTAATGTACCCATTGTTTACACATATATACTAGCAGACCAAGCCACACATTGCTGTGGCTAACGAAAGACAACGCCACGCCATTACCTAACCTTTATAACCAACGCCATCTGTTAAATCAAATCCAAAAATATTATGATTAATTAATTAATTAACCATTGGGTTATTTTGCTTGTTAGTTGTGCTCTATCTTTAACAAACATTTCGGACAGCATTACTGTGTCCATCATCAGGTGTGCAGATGTGTAGATAGATGGATGTGAAGTGCGTATTTATGTAGTATGTAGAAGTTTATTTTAATGTGAAAACTGCGCAACACACAACTGCTTCCATCTGTAGCCAGTGAGCCTAAGGCATTCCAAATTGGGGTGTGTTGTGACGCTGAAGGTAGTGAGGAAGAAAAGGAGATGGAAAAGATGAAGGCGGGGGAAGAGGAAGGTGGGGAAGTACCAGGCTATTTAGATCTGGTCACCTAAGGCCATTTCAAGAAACCGTTTAATTCTGAACATCAGGACGACACTGATAGTAGCTTCCACTATTTAAAATGCCGCAAATATTTTTAATTAATTAATTGTGAAATAACACAAAGTAATCAAAATAAATTTATTTGCGTACGCCGGGATTTGAATCCGTGACCTTCGGATTGCTAGTCAGGAGCCGTACCCGTCGACCACTGATGCCGTCATGTTGTATCGTTATAATATATATTCCAGATATACCGTGTTGCCAATATTTCGGTGGTTCCTAATAATAGGGGTTTTGTGGATTACAAAGATATTATAACCAATATCTTTGGTGAATTACTATTTCACCCATAATCATATTTATATTACTGGCTTGATGATAAACACTGTAACGCTGCCCGAAATGTTGGCTAAGGAAGGAGAAATCCCAACACGGTGAAATAACCCAAAAATTATCACGATTATACCTCCGGCCGTAAAAAATCTTAAATCAAATTCTGAAAAAGTTTTTTCATTAAAGACGAAATTCAAAGCAGAAGAATTATTTGAAGAAGTTAGGGAAATAATTTAAACAACACACTCTACACGTTTTTTGAATTAGCCTGTAGTTTTTTACTCAAACGTTTTTGTATGAACTAAAATGTTTCTTACTAATTATTATTTTAACTTTCCATTCCATGTTTTCAATTAGCACTTAAGATTCATTCCCCTTTTATTCGTCTGTTTTACGTCACGTATTCTGTGTAGAGTCGTAAAAGACAAAAAGTGGCGTGTCTAATTTAGGCAGACATCTTAGGTATATTTAGAAAGCACTCCCCGTGTACCTGAGTCTTATTTTTTTACCTGTGAAAAGGCAAGACAGCCGGAATACAAAATAATTTGCAAGTAGGCATCTTTTTGATTAATTTGGTAAATTAAAATTACCCCCTTTCTTCTCATAGTATTAATTAATATTTTTGAACTGGTATTTGGAAGTAATATACCTATTGGTGACCGGACAATTCAGAACGCAATACAACATACAACTAGACCCTCTCGACAAAGTGCAAAAGGCTTTAATTAAAGTTATTACAAAAAAACCTTTTAGATTCTCGACAATACAGTTATGTAAAGGCTTTGCTGTATTGAACATAAAGCAACTGCACATCGAAATTTTATCTATACATTATCAAAAAGACAAACATCATACTGTTCAACACAATTACGACACAAGACATAGACATCAACACATGACTCCGAAGAAAAATACTAGATTTGGACAAAGACATTATCATAATCTGGCTCCAAAAAAAATTAATTTAAAAGAAAAAAATATTAAAGATATTCAAGTTTCAAAAATGCAAATCTAAAACACAAAATTCATACGTGGATAGTCAACAAAGGCATTGCATACTGCTGGCAGATAACTTGACCAATACAACATCATACTCAACACCTGTATTTTTTCTCTTTTCCTCTCAATTTTTTTCATTTCTTTTCCTTTTCATTTCTTTATATTTTATTATTTATTCTATTTAAATCATTTATTTTTATGTTATTATATCTTCCAAAATTTATATGTCAAATTTAGATTAAATTCCTGCCACCTCGGAACAGGCTCAGCCTAGTGAGGTGGTATATACAAAAAAGGTCAATATATATATATATATATATGTATTTTGTACATATTGTAATATTATCTTGGATAACAACTAGACTACCTCAATACTTAAACGAGTTGAAATTATGGCTTATTAATACAAATATTGAAAGATTATTTATTTAATTAAAATCACTATATGTTTCTCACAAATTATTATTACACTACACACTATAAAATTATTACAACACTTTTGTATATTTATTATTACACTATTTAATAATTTTGTGCAAACTGTTTAGATAAATTTAAATATGTTTTTGATTTATATGCAGACTGTTGGTTCTTTCTATTTTTCTTTTGTACAAACTGTTAAATTTTATGTTTTTGCTTTATATGCACACTGTTTGTTCTTTCTAGGTATAACAATAAAATGTATATAACTATATTACCCACGCACGGGCTGTGCTTTAGTAGGTTTCCATTACTCTTATGGTTTCATAATATGTAATTGTTTTTGTCTAATGTAAAAATTGGAAAAAATAAACGAAAAAAATACTCTTATAATTAGGAATTTGTGTCTAAGGTCCTCTTCATTATACCCTAAAAATCTCTGTCTTTTGGTACTCTCCATGGAGCAACGACTCTATAATAAACACTATCGTCATCTGACAGCTAACTCTATAACTGTATGACCTATCTATACTAGAGCCATCTATGTCTCCTAATTCGAGCTACCAATGATAAATTTTCATTAATTTTTAACTAACAAAAATCACCTTAATCTTGATTTTTCTTTCAAAAATAAGTAAAAGTACCGAAATAAATATTGCCAAATCGTCAATAAAAGCCACAGATTGGTAGTTAAATAAACGCGTTATTCTCAAATATTTAAAAATAATTCAGTCAAATTCAAAAATTAAAGTTGGTTTTATTAAAAAACTAGCTGACCCGACGACCTTCGTACCGCCTCAGAATCAATAACTGTTGAATTAAATTAAGTTTTTTTATTAAGTTAAAAATTACACAATGAAGCAATCATCAATGCGCAACTGTCCGTGTTTTGTTTTTGCATGTATCAGAGATGACAGTGCCGCCGCCCCGGGAACCATTTATTGGATAACCAACACCTCTGTCATATGTCATCCATAGGTCACCCCAAGTGGTTCGCTACGTTTGGTGATTTAGCAGGGGTGGACGGGTTCATGGGGTAACGTTTGTCCGGGTTTTGGCGGCGGATGCGTCTGCCCACCCACTGCGTAGCTGGCCGGATCGAGAGAGAATGGTTGAGGGAGGCCTTTTGACCTTTCCAACTGGACTCTCTCGACCCATCGCCTTGCACCGCAGTTGGAGGTATGGATTCTTACGTCCGTCACTCTTTTCCTTCCCAGAACTTCCTATCCTTCTCTTCCTTAAAAAGACCCTCCACACAGCATCCCCTAAGATGACATAGGTCCTGAGTCCATGTGTCAGCTGATGTAAAAAAAAATAGCTTTTCATTTTCTTTATACGTGTGAGGGATTTTAATTTTAATTGTTGTATCTTTCCCTTAGATGGGTGGAGACATACGTTCACCGTTTGTCTAATTTTCGACTATTGACATTTAGTGTGTAAGAAAGAGAAGCAGTATTATATGTTTAAGAATAAAACAAAACAAACAGCGCATTGACATTTGTCGTTTTTGAATTTTTGGAATTCACGCACAGTTCAATATTATAGGTTGTAACATGATAACTAGCCATGAGGGTAGTACACGATATTTAAATAAAAGTCTGCAATAGGAAATTAACATTTATTGTGGTGCAACATATTATAATGCAATATAAGGTAGAGCAAGAGATCCTATAGTCAGGTCGTGACAGAAATAATGATATTTCTGTTAGTAATAATGTGGTAACATGTGCGTTGAAGACGCAATTAAATTATTTAAAATGCCGTCAAAACTATGATGCTTCTAACTAAAGTAAAAGGGCGCCAGCCAAGGAAGCAATCCTGGCAAAATTTATAAAATAGTAAACCCATAATCTAAAATACAATCTTAATTCATTTGTCTTACAACGCGTTCCAAATTCCAGTTCCACCACCAGCGGCACAGCAGTAACATCCACCCTCACGAACGGTACTCTCACAACTCAAGATTGCGGGGCAAACTTGTAATCATGTTCTTCGCTGCTCGCGGCTTACCAACCTCAGGATAATAAAGTAGCGTCGTTGTCATAATTATAATGCAGCAGTAGCTACCCGCTACAATACCCTCCCACCAATCCGAAATTTCCCAGGGGAAATTTCCATTAAGCCTCCTGGCGCTCGAGGAGAAGTAATCGACACGCAAATCCTATGTGGTGCGATCCAGAACACTCTTTGACCGAAGATACTGGTGCGTCTCCGCAGTGAGTGAAAGAGATGTCCAGAGGAAAACGTTGAAACCCTCAGTCCATGGTGAAGTAATGACCCATCGACTGCAAGCGGCATTCTTCCAGGACCAGGTTGACCAACTGGTAAAATTGTTTCTCCAAAGTGATGTTGGTGGAGAGCAGCTACAGGAATGTCTCCGGAGAACGGCCTCACAATTTGTCTTCTGCATGCTTCGCTGCAACCTAATTGTGGATATAGCCCGATAGCGTTGACAGAAGACAGAACCGAAGTATAATCTTGAGACAGCAAACAGCATCATGAGTGTCAGTGTTCTTCTTCAGAATTATGTAATGATAATATAATGCCATCGCAGCGATGATGTCCGGGGTCCATGTGGAACCACCTGCGATACTCCTCCCAACATGAAATGCTTCAGTTCAGCAACAGCGATGCGGAGAAAATTCTTGATTGAAGAAGCGGAGAAATTACACGTGGTAAGACACTAACAGCTGAACTAATCTTACATATTGGGTTACTGAGATACTGAAATCACCTAACTTTATGAACTTAATAATTACTAAGCCAAAAGGACATTGAAATAGAATACAAAGCTGATCCTGAATAATAAAATCTGAAACCCTGAAACCTAGAGACTAGACGCCCAAAATTAAATTTATAGAAACCCTAACTCGTAAACAAGCATCAGATACTGAAAATAAAGGATTAATCCAAATTTAAAAGGAAAACAATCATTGATTTTAAATAATGTGAACTAGGATGTAATTATATATATTATGTTCACCTATGTTTACAGACAAAACAATATTTGGAATGTATGGCTATTCATTCATTAATTATAAGTATACTACTGCCATCTGTTGAGCACGGAATGAATAACCCGAGATCCAAACCAATTCCAAAACTGTAATTTACGCTGCAAACTGCAGAAGCAATGCTCATTGAATTAAACTAAATTTAACCGACCAGAAATTTAATATTGCATAATGAGGTCTGGAGACGTGCCTTGAGCTCAGAGGCAGGTCCCGAAAGCTCAAAATGAAACATTAAACACTGACAATTATTATAAAACGATAGCTTATAAAGCCAAACAGAAACCTTATTCTTATAAGATTGTAAAAAAATTATTTTTTTTCCATGCAGGAAAGATTTCCTAAAATATAAAACGTTCAGTCTCCAGCTGGTGGGAAGATTATATAAAATGTAAGATTAAAGTTTTAAGCTATTACATGCTTAATTCTTGTAAAGTTGTATAATAATATTAGACAACAGAGTATTTTTATTTTTATCTAATAACCAATTATGAACAATCTTTCGGAAAATTGACCTTGCTTGTGGGTTTCCTAAAACCCTAAATAGATAATTATTAGTTTCTGAAACTCTCGCCTGAAAGAATTCAAGGAAAATTTTCCCAAAAGACTGAAATTGTTATAGCGAATAACCAGTAATATAATGTTATAATGTCTACGCACTAATGTATTATTAAACAAGAGTAATTACTTAAGATTTAACTCCAAACACTAAGCCAAAATATCTATAAATACTAAGTACGTACCAAATACATATTAATGAGAACAATATATGGTTTATCCCCAGGGAATCGAGATAAGCCACCTTCCTATGCAGGAAGTCAATATACCCCTACTACGTACTATCATCTTAAAATAAAAAAATTAAAACATGTAAACAAAATTCAATGCCCGAAGATAAGAGTTAATCATCTTCGCGCGTTAAATCTTGAAATGACACATACCCCAACACATAGGAACACATAAGAACACACAGACAAACACAAGCCCAAACAAACAACAAACACAAACAATGTGAAAACACAAGTGTCAAGTCGTGTCCTCACTTTGAATGCCAAGACAATAATTGCATAACAACGGTGGAAGAAGCATGCAAAATTAAAACTAGTGTAACATACAGGAGCGCAATCTCTCTTGTAGATTTGCTTTTCCGTTGAAAAAAATGCACCGCAGATCAACCGGTGTTTTCCGACTTCAGAATGTCTTTTATATGGAAGGTACCCAACGCTTTCCCGTTCATGTCAGCCAATTGGTAGGCAACAGGGGAAATCTTCCTTATCACCTTACTCCTAATAAATTTAGGGGCTAATTTTGCAGAGAAATGCTTACTAGCATCAGACAGAACAAACGACCGTCTCCACACAGTGTCACCCACTTTGTATTGGACATCCCTCCGACGCAGGTCATATTGACGTTTGTTGCGTTCGTAGGACTGTCTCAGGGACGTGCGCACCTGCGAAAAAATGTCATTCAATTCCTGCAAATCTTGTGCCCATGAGTCACGTTCTGAAAATTTAATTTCTTCTTCATTGAAATCAGCACCTAAATAATCTTTCCCTGAAATGATAATTTCCCTACCAAAGTTGAGGAAAAACGGAGTATAACCTGTAACCTCGTGAACCGCAGTGTTGATTGCTAATTCAATTTCAGGAATATAGTTTGCCCAAGTTCTGTGATCAGAGCCAACGTATGAAGCAAGAGCTGAAACTAAAACCTTATTGACGCGTTCCACTGGATTATTCTGCGGGTGGTACCTACAGTTGTAGAACAGGTGACGAATGTTAAATTTGCTGGCCAACGCCTTCATGTCACGAGAAATGTACTGAGGGCCATTATCCAAGACTATCGTATCCGGAACACCAAATTTGTAGAAAATGTCGTTTTCCAGAATTGACGCAATAACACTACCCGTAGCTTTCCTAAGTGGGAATAGTCTGGTGTATTTCGAAAAGAAATCTGACACTACCAACAAATATGTATAACCTTTCTTGTAGGAACTAGGATAAGGACCAAGTAAATCTGTCGCTATCATCTGCCATGGGCGCTGGACCAATTTGGGATCTCCCATAAGACCTGGAGGTAACAAATTCGAGCTTTTGTAACCTAAACAAACTTGACATTTACCAATGTATGATTTTACGTCTGCTGCCATCTTAGGCCAATAATACTTATGTCTGATCCTGTTCAAGGTTTTCAATATGCCGAAATGAGCGCAAACCGGCGGAATATGGTGCTCTTTTATGACGTTAATTCTTAACTCTTTCGGAAGTACCTCTTTCCAGTCATAAGACCTGTGGAGCGCTTCCATACTTTGGATATGTTTGAATATCTTGCCATTCGAAACCTTCCATGCCGGATATTTCACGGGATATGATAAAATTTTCTCCCTCAATTTGACATACCATTCATCAGAGGTTGCAAAGTTCTGAACTATAGAATTTACCAACAAGGGGTCACGGGATAACGCATCGGGAATAACATTGTCTTTACCATTTCTATGTATTATCTCAAAATTAAACTGCTGAAGTCTGACTGCCCACCGAGCGAGCCTTCCCGACGGTGACTTCAAATTGGTAAGCCATTTAAGACTATAATGATCCGTGATAACTTTTACCGGAATGGGAGAGCCTTCGATGTACCCTCTAAACTTTTCTAACGCGAAAATCATCGCATTCAACTCCCTTTCGGTTGTTGAGTGATTTCTCTCCGGAGCTGAAAGTGTTCTCGAAATAAAGGAAATAGGATGTTCAATCTGATTATCATCCACCTGAGATAAAACTGCCCCGAGGCCAATGCTTGACGCGTCACAGCTTATGGTAAATGGTTTTCCGAAGTCAGGACAAGCAAGTACTGGCGCGTTCACCAGGATGTTCTTTAACTTTAAGAACGCAGCTTGCGCCTGCTCATTCCACTTAAACTTTTTACCCGCGAACTCTTTCTTCGTGAGATTATACAATGGTGACGCAATTATGGAAAAGTTAAGTATGAACCTTTTGTACCAAGAGAGAACACCTATGAATCTGCGCAGACTCTTTTGAGACGTAGGAGTAGGAAAATCAACAATGGCTTTAACTTTATCAGGATCTGTACGGAGTCCTTTGCTGTCAATTACGTATCCTAAGTATTTTAAAGAGTCCCTGCAAAAAACCGATTTTTGAACATTTATCGTGAGACCGGCGGCTTGTAATCTCTGTTTAACCTGTCTTAAGAGATGAATATGTTCTTCAAAAGAGGAACTAATTACAATTATATCATCTAGGTAACAGAAAACTTTCCCGTCAAATTGGGGCCCTAACACTTTGTCCATCAATCGCATCATGCGTGCGCTCGCCCCGTGAAGACCGAACGGCATAGTGACGAAATGAAATAATCCTCTTTTGGGGATTGTAAAAGCAGTTTTTTCTTTCGAACTTTCCTCTAACGGAATTTGGAAAAATGCATCATTAAGATCTAAAGTAGTTAGATAGCGTGCACCACCTAAGCTGTTAAGTATGTCCGAGATAAACGGAGTCGCATATGCGTCACGTTTAGAATTTGCATTTAATTTCCTGGAATCTAAACATAGTCTGAAAGAACCATTTTTCTTGGGGACTAGTACAATTGGATTATTCCAAGAGCTGTTACTTGGTTCAACAACCCCTAATTCTAACAATCTGTCTAGCTCCTTATGAACTTCCGGAAGTAGGTGCGGTGAAATCGGATATATTCTTTGTTTAATAGGAGAACAATCACCCGTGTCGATGATGTGCTTTTCTAATGTAGTTCTACCTAAATGATTACCAGAATAATCAATAAATTCACTGATTACCTTATCCAAAACAGAACGTTGAGAAAAGGAAAGGTTCTGAGCATTCTCTAAACCTACAGCATCCGTTACACACTGGCTGCTCCCCGTCTCCTTACAAGACATTAACTTTGAAATCTTAGGACAAATATGAAATGTTTTCCAAAAGTCACAGCCTAATATGATATTTGCTTTTATTTGTGGCATCACAACGAAATTAAAAATTTTCTCCACTCCATTAAGACAAACCGGAAGAGAAATCTTGTATGAGCAAATCACTGAATGCCCTGTAGCAGATACTAGAGAGAAACTGACATCCAACTTCGAAAGATCAAAACCTAAATCTAAAAATTTTTTATGATAACTGTTACCTAGAATCGAAACATGAGAGCCTGAATCCAAAAGACCGGAGTAAACTGATCCATTAACTTGAAAGGAGATGTAAGGACGCCCATCCCTGTCAGGCGCTCGCATCTCCTTCGCAGTTCTTAAATTTAAATAAAATTTTCTTACGACCTCGAGCCAAGAAAACCATTCCCCGGAAGTGACCTCGGCAAACGACGGCGTCCCAGCGTCCGCCGACAGGATCTCCCGGGTAATCAGTTTTTTGCCTGACCACGACAGCCGCAAGCAGGAGCCTTCACACCGGGCCTTCCGCATCGGAAGCAGCGCACCTTCCTGAAATTATTCCTTGACGGGCTAAGATTATCATTGTTACAATAACGTTGATTATTTCTGACATTGGGATTTACATGAGCAGAATGATTATTATCGCTCCGTCTCGCAATATTATTAGAATTCCTAGGTTGCGATGAGCCCGGAGAATTTCTGTCCCCAGAACGGCTGTCAGCCAGTTCAATCATCTTCCCAAGCCTCTTGAGAGTAAGAATATCAGGAATCACAGACAGAGATAATTTTTGGATATATCTAGGTAACATATTACACTGCAATATTTCTAATAACTCTACCTCAGGTAATTTAGCAGACAATCGATTATTTAGAACAAGAATACGAGTTATAAAAGCACTTAGATTCTCTTTCTGTAACTGAAGAGTTGACCTGAGTTGAGCCAACAAGCGTCTCTCATGATCGAGGAGTTCAAACTCTTCCTTTAAAGCAACAACAATCTCTTCCCAACTCGCGAAAGACGAGCGATTCACTCTGTACCAGGAGAGCGCATCACCTGCAAACAACTCTACCGCAGAAGAAAAGAGCGAAGCGGTACTTACGTTTCTTGCTTGTGCAAGTTCCTCGACCCTCTCAATGAAATCACGGACACTAGTCGACCCGTCATACGTCAGGTTCCATTTGTGCACCGGAACGGATGCCGATGAAGAAGGGAGAGAAACTGGAACAGAGGTAGAAGCCGCCTCTCCTTGTTTCGCCATTGTGAGAAGTGCTTCAGTCTTGCTTCTTGTGATTATCGCATAATCCATACCCTAACTTATCGCAAGATAGGAAAAAAAATTATTAGAAAACATGCGACAACACTAAAATCACACCAAGATTGCGATCTGCAATCACCATGCTAAAATAGTTTAAAATAAAATCTTATATAAAATTTGAAACGCGCATTGAACGCCAAATGAGTTGGAGAGTTTTGCAAAGCTGTGTTAAGATTATAATTAAGTTCAATCCGAACGAAGTGTGGAGGTCACAACCGTACCGCCAGTACCGGAAATTGCACGCGTGCAAGACAAATGAACAAAACGATTATGGGAATACGATACATCACAGTCCTGAAGGCATAAAAAAATTGCAAAACAAACATAAACCACACTATCACTAGATTCCCGTACAGATGGGCCGCCATTTTGTAACATGATAACTAGCCATGAGGGTAGTACACGATATTTAAATAAAAGTCTGCAATAGGAAATTAACATTTATTGTGGTGCAACATATTATAATGCAATATAAGGTAGAGCAAGAGATCCTATAGTCAGGTCGTGACAGAAATAATGATATTTCTGTTAGTAATAATGTGGTAACATGTGCGTTGAAGACGCAATTAAATTATTTAAAATGCCGTCAAAACTATGATGCTTCTAACTAAAGTAAAAGGGCGCCAGCCAAGGAAGCAATCCTGGCAAAATTTATAAAATAGTAAACCCATAATCTAAAATACAATCTTAATTCATTTGTCTTACAACGCGTTCCAAATTCCAGTTCCACCACCAGCGGCACAGCAGTAACATCCACCCTCACGAACGGTACTCTCACAACTCAAGATTGCGGGGCAAACTTGTAATCATGTTCTTCGCTGCTCGCGGCTTACCAACCTCAGGATAATAAAGTAGCGTCGTTGTCATAATTATAATGCAGCAGTAGCTACCCGCTACAAGGTACTTATCACAAAATGCCCGCAGCTCTTTCAAATATGAGAATCGTTCCATACAAAATGTATGGGGAAAATAATTTTCTTAATAACTATATTTTTCGTTAATTTTTGTGATGTTTTAATGGTTATTATCCATTCCGGAGCGGAGACAAATCCGACAAATCAAAGATCATCGAAATCGGCCCGGCCGTTATCGAGTTATAAATAGTGTAACTAACCCGACTTTGTTTTATATATTAGATTAGATATCGTGATAGGATATTATTATTTTTGTTTTTTTTTTAAATATAAAATCGAAATAAAACCATTTCATGTCATAAAATGAAGAAAGTCGAAAATTCTTTACTTGATTACTTTCCTTATAACCCTAATTTTTCTTGATAGGTATATAAACCGTGTTTTTACTAGTGCGGCAGTAGAACAAATCAAACTTCTGAATGTTATATTCCTTTCACGCTTTTTTTATTTTGTTTTACGTTATGTTTTTCAGCGCAATGTAAGCTCTAAGTACGCACCCACCAGTTATTGAAAGGCTATAAAACGTCTTGAGATGAGGGGGGAAATTTTGGTGTAGGCGTGGGAAAATCCCTAGGGAAGGGAAAGGAAATATATACAGCGCGTTCTGAATTTGAATGAGGTTTTTATGACAATACAAATCACATATTATTTGTTCAAATTACAAATAAATCATGCCAAATATCTTGCCTTGACTTCAAACCTTGAAGATATTGACATGAAATCCTAAATTGTTTGTGCGAAAAATTTGGCATGAGTTTAAAAGAGAGAATCATATCATAAAAGGAAAACCATAAAACTTTCAGTAGGTACGATAAACCATTGGAGCGATTATGGACGAAAAATGGACCATTTTTATTTTTCTGTGATTGATAGCGGTCCAAAATTGGACCACATTTTCTTATCATTCGTAAAACATTTATTGTAATTATTTAAAACATTTCCATGGCCAGCCATTTATTTTAAAACGAAGCTATTGAAATGCTTCATCTACTATAACTGTAGATGTCGCAAATCCGAACTTCGTAGACTATTTAAGAACGATGTTTAAAAAAAAATCATGCCGAATTTTTGATCAGTTGTTCACGTTAAAATTAAGTACCTTTCCCATAGATATGAACCTTTCATTATCAAGTATACCACAGACAACATACAAAAATAGAAAATATTCTATGTTGACTCAAACAGTTGTTACAGTTTCAAAGTAACAAACACGCGAGATTCGGCGGTTATAAACTTTACGATTTTTTATACTATTTTTATAAATCATACAATTACGAAATAAACAGTAAAATAATGGTTAAATCATTGGATATATAGCACTATAATAAGTTTTTATGTATTTTTATTAAAATTCGAAGGTGTGTTTTATTAATGTTGGTAAAAAATTTAAAAAATGATCTATTGAGAAATCTTGAGCAATCGAGGCCAATTTATTTATTTCGTGTGGTCGCTCCAGTGGATAACAGACCCTTGAAGAGATCCAGATGCCTAAACTAACGTAAAGGAGGAAATTTGGCAGACCTTAATTATTTTTCTGTCACGAAATAGAACGGGGTCACTTATATTTTGTGTAATTAATATAAGGTATAAAGTATTTTTCCTATAGCGACTGCACAAACTGCACATTGTATATAAGTACGCTGGGGGATGAATTGTTGGCGGATCAACTGTCATGGAAACATTTTATAGAGACCCGACAGTTGATCAGCCGACAATTGATCCCCCAAAATGATATTTACTATAAAATTATAATTTTGTACATTATTTACCAAATTCAAACATAAAAGATATTCAGTTCGACTTCAAAAATTCCCATAAAAATAAGTTGATACGAATATCAATACACGGTATCAATTTTTTGTACTTATGCGCTGGTAAATACAGTAAACCAAAATAATTTTCAGAAGCATATGTGTTGTATTTCCGTAGATACTAACTTATGAAGAAATTTTAAAATCGAGCTCCATTTTTTTACAAGGTTCTAACATTAATAACTTTCTCGATTTTGTTTGTATTTGACAGTTGATCGTTGTTACGATGCATTATAGTTCATCACTTTGGTTGGATATGGTTATAACTTCACCTTACCATGTTCTGAGGTGTCAAAGTTTGCAAAGACGAATTTTTGTATGTCTGAATTACAAAAGATAGAATTCCAATAGAGTTCGTTGAACTGGAGTTAGACGGACATAGACGGAGATAGACGGCAGATAGATGGAGACACTACATAAAATTATTATATATTTTAATTTGTACAAAAATTGTACATATAATATTACATCGTATTATAGTGGTATACATTAAATATTACAATTTACCATTTTGTAAATTTGTAATTTATACTGACTTAAAATCAGTTGCTTGTGGATGGAAGAAGAATTTACATTTCACATATGTACAAGTTAATGTAGTTACATTTGCAATCATGACCATATAACTAAAAGACAAAAACATCTCAGTAAGAAGAAAAAAAAATTATTAGTGTGACTTTCATGTGGAAATAGGGGAAGCAGTCTTCCCCTCTATGATATACATATATACTTGTATCGATTTAATTTGCTGATGCAAATAAACTTTTTATTTATCCTGGTATGTAAGTGTAATCAAATATTTTAAATCACTAAAATAGACAACTACCTACCCACTTCAAAAGTAATATGTCGAGAGGAGAAATTTGATAGAAATATACTATCTATGTAACTTGCGCAAGGACGTATCGAGAAATTCACCCAACTGTTAGTTTGTAGAGAACATATTAATACCAGAAGCATTCATGCGAAGCGTCTACCCTTCAACGGATTCTCAGAACATTCACACACTCGCCAGATATTGCATCGGCATGGCGAATGGGAAAAAAACATAGGTGCAGCATAGATGGTTTGCAAGTAAGACCATGTTTATGTTATTGTAATGTTTGGTATTATTTACATTCAAACACTATTGGTTCTGTTAGGGTACTTCTCAATAACAATAGATCTTTGAAAACAAACTGGTTTGAAAACAAAAGAAACAAGTAGACTGTTTATAATCACTTTAGTAAAGCTTTTGATGCGGTTTCCAATAAAATTCTCATTTGTAAATTAGGAAAGCTTGGTATACGTGGCAATATATAAGCCTGTTTCGAAAGAGATCTTACTGTAAGACAAAAAAATTGTTTTAATAATATCCTCCTTGTCGGAAAAAAAATGCAACAAGTGGAGTTCCACAAGGGACACACCTTGGCCCAATCTAAATGATATTACAAAAATATTTCATGACGTATCTACATATCTCACTTTTTGCTGATGACCTCAACATTTTTATAATTATTCAAAATATTTATCATTGCAACATTCTTCAAGATAATATCAACAAATTGTTAATTTGGTGTTATAGAAATAGACTTTACTTAGATATCGCAAAATGTCAAAGAGTTAAATTTTCTCGAATAATAATTACAACATTGATAACAATGCTCTTGACACATATTAAAGACTTAGGCATCACTTGTTAATCAAACCTTTAATTTGTTAACCACATAACAAAAATCTGTAATAAGGGCTTAAAATCTTAGGATTTATAACTAGGCTTACCAGAAATTTTAACAATATAAAGTATATTAAACTGTTATATTTTGCATATGTAAGAAGTCAGCTTGAGTACAATTCTCCCATCTGGAATCCACATTATAATATTCATGTACAAGCTGTTAAAAGAATACAAAACAAATTCTTACGTATTATACATTTTAAAATGGGTGTGCCAGCAATTATGATGAACTTCAACTCTCTTTTAAATGATATGAATATGCTCAAATCGTCAGATAGAAGAATTTTTACTGACTTGGAATTTCTATATAAAATTCTAAATGATTTAGTTGATAGTCCAATATTGCTAGAATTGATAAGCTTTCGGTTTCCACTAGGTAATACTAGAAGTCAGGATTTATTTCATTGCAGAAATTCTGGGATCAACAACCATATGTATTCCTCTTTGCTCAGAATAATAATGGAGGGAAATATTTATACCAAGTCAATCGACATCTTCAATTTATCTTTAAACAAATACTGTTACTCAGGCAATTCAACTATGTTCGATAAAAATACTGTATATTTCTTACTATTTACATGTAAAAGCCCAGAAACGGGCGTAAATAAATAAATAATATTTGTAGCCTTTCCATGATTCAATAACATTTACTGACAAATTACCATTATAATGCCAGTCATGCTTCAATAACAGGTATGGACTTACGACCCCACTATTGAAAATCGAATATTACCTCTATTGTTGCAGAAACTATCAAATAAAACCCAAAGAACGATAATTTTCAATTACCTCGCCAAAATCCATCATAATTTTGCTGAGACATGCTATGAACTTTCCATACGTCTTTTGAACTGCGAGTGGTTTGAAAATTGCATAATATCGGAGAATACTCCATCGTTTCGGATTTATTTTATCACCCTATGTGATGCATTGGATGCTGTCATCCAGACCAAACGAGAAGAGATGAAAACAAGCTTCTTTGAATAAATTTTCAGTTTTGCTCGGATGGGAGCGAATGTCGGAAGATATTGCTTTTCAAATAAAGGATGATTTTGTTACATTCAATGCTTTTATTACCTTCATAATAATAGATGATGTGTTATACAAGATTTAAGAAACTTGGACTGTACAACTTTGGTATTAGGATTTTATACTCAAGTAACTAATTATGGGTAATGTCGTAAGTTGTTCGGCACTTCAGCCTGCATGTTTATGATTTCCCTGATGATAGCCAACCTCTAACAGGAATAAATAACCGAAAAAAGGAGAAGAAAAGATTTTTATTTATTTAATTTAATTTAATTTATTAATAGTTTCTTTACATGATAGGTATTATTGATTAATTAACATCACTTGGACTATTATCTAATTGTTTTTGAGTTTTATTCGTAGAACTTTTAATTAAAAAATATATATATATTTTTAAAAAATCAAATAGAAATGAAACAAAAAATAACGACACTAAAAAGAGACGAACACATGCAACTACATATTGAATTTAGCCTGCGAAAAAATGAGATAGTGTTATCGTTATCCTCTTTGTGCCATGCTAAGTAACCTATCGGTATCCTCTTTGTGTGGTGCTTCGTAGTCTCCCCCACTCTTGCCTAGTTTTCTGAAAATTTCACTTCTACCACGTGTGAATTGCACTCTGAATAGTTCGTAATAATTTTACGAAACCCATAATGTTTCCCTTTCCCAATTTCTTGTAGATTAACATAATATCCAAGTACGTATTATAATACAGAATCCCTTCCATAACAGTTGCCATAAAAGGATGAGATCTGGTATATTCAGGACCACGGTACGATGTGCTTTTTTCTCACGGACGTACAAAATATATGGACATGCCCTTACGTGTTAAAAAACGTGTTATTTCCCCCTCCCATTGGAACCATTTTTCGGAACCGGCTGGGCGTGTCCGGACCAGTGTCGTGCTCTCATCGTACATTTTACGCACGGACGCTGTATAACACATACTTAGACATCGAGATACATAGCGACGCGAAACACAAAGCCGCTGTTTACTGGGTTAAGTAAATCATGAAACATTTGTAAAAGTGTCTACGGCAACAAAATATTCCACTATGAAAATACCTTTCTTTGCGAATTTGGATTTTACAGATCTGTTCATACCGTGGCATGCAATTCGCGCTCCCATATAAAAAGGTCTATTCATTCAAAAGCAGATTTTACTGTCAAGAACTAAATAGTGATATTATAGTGCGAGGTGCCTATATACTGTTAGATTGATTTATTGGCGAATCACAAGTCTCTTTCCTCTCTTCGCCCCGCCATAGTTGGTTTTTACCCCTCATCTGTAAGTTCTCGTCTAGTTATTTGTAGGTCTATGTTTTTTCTAATTTTTGTTTCCAGAGAAAGTTTTTGGAAAATTTTCTTCTATGATAATTATGACAAACGCGTTCATTAAATTTAACACCTTGCTGCAGCGCTATTGTGCAGAAATAAATATTATTTTTCCCTTTTCGAGACGTGGATGATTACAAAACAACACATGATTTTTTACTACCTAATACCTTAACTGTTTTTTCCACTTACACAAAAGTAAGGTTTTTCGAGAACAATTTTCTATTATGTTTCTTCACCTTTCCCAGAATCCAGAACATTAAGTGAGATAATGAGTTGTGGGAAGGGCGGGTTCACGTGATTGTATTTTTGTTATGGCTTAATGCACCGGACAGACAACCTTCTTGAAGTTCACTTTCTAACATTCACCAAACAGAGAATTCTTAGAAGTATGTATAAGAATATACAACGATTTGAAAAAATATTTGATATCGCCAACGTACAGTAGACTTTTCGACTCATATAATCTTTTCAGATCTGCTCACAAAACACAGCAAAGACATTTCAAGCAACGTTTCAATTCTGAATGGTGGTCTTACACCAGGGTAATACTGAAATTATCTTCCACTCTGGAACGTGCCGCAAATATACCATATATTATTTTTAATTAATAAATTGTAAAATAACGCAAATTAATCAAATAAAATTTATTTACGCACGCAAAATTCGATCCCGCGACCTTCGGATTGTTAGTTGAGAGGTTTGCCCCTCTACCACAGAGGCCGTCAAACAAAGAAACATTCATTTTTATATATAAAGACGGATATTTTCGAAGTAAAACTTCTTTACGCACTCTCGACTTGGGGGGGTAAGCTGGTGAATGCGTTACGAAAAAATGTTATGCGAACGGTAATCGATGCGAACGGTGATCGATGCGAATGGTGATCGGGTGAGGCGTATATAATGCACAACTAAGGTAAGGCGTACATACTAACCCAAGGTCGTAGGTCACCCTAAGGTTTTAGGTCACCCCAAGGTCGTAGGTCACCCTAAGGTCGTAGGTCACCCCAATGTCATATGTTATTTAAGTTTTACTTCAGTCGTGTGGTCTAAAGCACACTCGTTTTTGTTTAACAGCTCCATTCTATAGAATGACGGTAAATTATTCTTCTTAATTAAGGATTTAAATTTCAGTTAGTGAAAGTATTAATTATTACCCAATTAATCTACAGAGTTTAAGTTGTTATAAGCAGACTTTCATTATAAAAAATGTGCGGTGTAATTGTGGTTCAGAGTGAAAAAAACTAAATAATTATACAGCTCCGGATCTATTTCAAACACTTTCCAACTAATTGCGCCCATAAATTGTTTGCCAAAACCATGAATATTCATTGAAACGCTCTTTTAAAGGGGCGAATGCCTAATTATAGATTTAAATCAAGTTTAAAATCTTTATGGTAGATAATAGAATTATCGCGAGCACACACAAATAAAAAAAGTTTTCGATAGCATGTTAGTAATTCTCGTAATTGCGTATTATACCTTTACGAACAAAATTATTACAATTTTAAATGAAAGTGTGTAATTGTGTGAAATCCGAACAATTAATAGTATCAGGTACATATAATGCAGGTACGTATAAATGTATGACTAATGTGAACAGGCGTCCCGTTTTCACCGGGAAAGTCCCGATTTCAGACAGGGTGTCCCGGTACAACTTCGTAACCCGACAATTCGTCCGGCGACAATTCATCCGGCGACAGTTCATCCAGCGACAGTTCATCCTGCCGACAGTTCATCCTGCTGACAGTTCATCCTGCCGACAGTTCATCCTGCCGACAGTTCATCCGGCCGACAATTCATCCGGCGACAATTCATCCGGCCTGATCATTTAAAAGATTTTTTCTTCAAGTAAGTATGCAAAGAGGATATACGGCTGTACAATCAAAATCAATATACTTATATCTGTAGGCATCTTGAGTGGAAATCCGCTGTAAAAATATTTTTACTAACAATAATTTATACTCTCCGAAGAAGCATGCGTGAATAACAAAATACGACATGCTTATACGTGCAGTCGGCTTAGCAAAAAACCGTAAAGATTCCTACTTGCATATAATATAACTTTTTTTATCTGAAATTAACACCATCTTTTTAGGGTGAATTGACTAATTTGTTAGGTTAGGTTAGGTTACTTAATCTATTTAACCCATTTTTTTATCATCACTCTGAATGACCTTTCTGAGGTGGTTCTGAGTTGGTTTCATTCTGAGTTGGCCGGTCACCATAAAAACATACCGAAAATCTTGAAATACATAGAAATGTATTATATTTTATTTAATTTATTAAGGGGCTAGAATTCCAATAATTCATGCGCTTGGTAGCTGTAATAAGAGTTGTGATCTAGCCTCCTACATAGTAAAATAAATATCGAAACTATTTAAAAAACCCCAATCCATTATAACCCTATACAACTCATTGGTCAGAAGCAAATTGGAATATGGTAGTGTTATCTGGAACCCACACTTCTTAAAATATTCAAAAACTATTGAATCTGTGCAAAAAAAAAATCTGAGATTGTTATCATTTAAACTTGGACTAAATGCCTTACTCCAATCTTAAGAGGAACGACTCCAATATTTTAAGTTTACAACTCTGGAAAAAAGAAGAAAAGTTGCTGACTTAATGAGTCTATACAAAATCATCAATGATAAGCTTGAAACAACTCATTTTCTGAGCAATATTCTTATTAAGGTCCCCAATAGATGTAATTTAAGGAGTCAAAATATATTTCATCTTGAATTATTTAAAAACAATATTGCATACTTCAATCCACTGTCTCGAATGTGTCGTCTGTATAATTCAATTGAATGTAACCATACAGACATCTATGCAAATAGTCTCGCTTACTTTAAAAAGCAAATTAACAATAGACTAACCTAACAAGTAATTGAGAATTGAAAATACTTATATTTGATCTTGAACTTGAATGTGAATGGCTGTTTCTTACTCTATTTTACCTTAGTTTTTTTTGTTTTTCTGTTTTTTTACATCGTATATCGATCTTTTTTTTATCTTTGTCATCTCTATATTTTATCATCACTATTTTTGTTATCTATCTCTTTTTATTCCTCTGTTTATATTTTGCTATTTCTAATTTCTGTTAACTTCTATGTACCTATACATAGTGAAAAACAACTATTAAAATGTGCATTCTGTGAACATTTTTAAGTGGACTATTAACATCTACGCTTTTTACAATGCTAATCTAATGACTTTTTTATGTTAATACTCTGTAAATGTTCCAAAACAATAAATAAATAAATAAATAAATTCACTCCTAAAATCCATGGTAATTTGAACAGCGCTCTTGAGGCGATTTTTCACGAAAACAGCGCTATATAAGTTCTTCAAATTTATTATTATTATTATATACCTACCTTTTTTTCGGTGTCCTGGTTTAGGGGAAAAATAATTGGTCACGTTATTTATGACGCCAAACTATCTGAGAGTAGACTTACGAGTAAAGAAAAATAATACGTACCTACCTGTTCACTTACCTAACCTAACCTAACTTTACCTGACCTTACATTATAACTTGACCTTGTATTGCTAAACCTAACTGTTCCGTACGCACCTAACCTAACCATATCTCACATGTTCGACGGGCTCTGTGGTCGAGGGATAAGGCTTTAGACTAGCTGGTCGACGGTCGCGGGTGAAAATTCCGGCGTGCTCAAACAAAATTGATTTGATTAATTTGTGTTATTTCGTAATTTAATTCATTTAAAATAATATATATATAATATTAGCGGCGCGTTCCAGAGAGAAAGATACTTTCAGTACCAGCCTGATGCAAGACCATCTTTCAGAATTGAAACGTTGCTAGAAATGGTTTTAACGAGTTTGGTGACCAGATCTAAATAGCCACCCGTTATTTTTTTATTTTATTTTTTTTTTTTTAAAAAAGAAAGACAAACATTCCCAGGTTACAAATAACCCAACAATGTTTGAAAATCTCCTACTACCACCACAGAAAGCCGAAAATGTTGCTTGTGTTGTGATGGAGGACTTAGCCAGGCAAGGAATCGAACACGCGACGCCCGGGTGGGACCCAAGCGCTATGCCCACTCAACCACTGACCGGTCATCTTATCATCATCTTCTCTTCCCAATTACCTTCAACCTCGTGTCGTAGTCTCACTGGCTGCAGATGGGAGCAGTTGGGACTCTTGCGCGGTACTCAAATAAAATGAAGTAAAAAAATCGTGTTCAGTTTACACGCGGTAGAAGCGAAACTTTACAAAAACAATCTCAACCAATACTTGAAAAATGAGGTCATAATCAAAGGGACCAATGAGCGTAGAGCCAGCGTAATTTTCGTTTCATATCTCAACCAATAGGAGCCTTTAAAAGTGACATCATAACCAAAGCGGCCAATGAGCGCAGTTGATGCGTCGCAGGTGCAGTAATCGTCATTTCCGTTTCATCCGAATTCCAGCGGGGCTATAGAAGATTCACTTCAAAAACATGTCCACGAACAGAATTGGCAACCTGGAGAGTCTAGGACAAAATAATTCCTGTGTACGAAATCAATGAATTGTCGAAAGTGAAATGCCATATT
Source organism: Limnephilus lunatus (assembly GCA_917563855.2). Lineage (NCBI taxonomy): Eukaryota > Metazoa > Arthropoda > Insecta > Trichoptera > Limnephilidae > Limnephilus > Limnephilus lunatus. The sequence continues at coordinate 8,510,605 of OU830599.1, forward strand.
TAAGGGCAACAGGTCTGTTCAATCTATATTACAATACGGTATTATAGGATCGGGAGGAACATATAATATTATTTTAAATCCTCTTAAAATAGTTCAAAGATTAATAATTAAGATTATATTGAAAAAACCATCTACATTTTCTACCTAAAAAATCTTTTCAATATTCAAAGTAACTACAATAGACAATTTATATAAAAAAATATTCAATACTTCAAACTTTCAAAGAAATACAGCTAAAAAATTACATTTCAATATCTCAGCAAAATATCAAAACAATATTAAAATCCCAAAATTTAATACCAAGCACATCCAAAATTCCTATCTGTATCGTGGTATAAATTATTTCAACAAACTCCCATTAAAAGTAAAAATTATTGAAAATAAAAGTAAATGCCAAACTAAATTAAAAAATTACCTGAAACAACTGTAAGAGTTATATTACTATTTCACTTCATTTATATCTGTTAATCGACACATCTCAAGTTTTTCTTACTATATCTATTGTTAATAGTTGCAATATTATTATTCACCTACTCAAATGATAACATAATTGAGTATGAACTCACTCACCAAACACAAGAGCCTTGTCTCTTTATGGTGAGGAAAGGCTTTTTTTACATTAATATTACAAATCTGTTTAATATGTAAAAAAAATGTATAATTATTGTAAAAACAAACAAATATTAAATAACAAAAAATAAAAAGAGGTCTGCAAGTTCTGTAAGATTTTCGAAATTAAGCAAGATTTTTTTATTTATTATCGATCCCTAATAATTTGTTTTTAATTCAATGATTGTAAGAATGCCCTACATGAGGTACTTGTTTTTGGTAACCATGTTCGAATGCCAACTATTAGTTGGTTTCTACGTTTTGAAATTAAATTAATAAAATATATAAATCACATATTTTGTAAATACCCATATGGTCGGTTGTGTTTTGTGTTTTCTTCTTGACTCCTAAAAATATCCTTCGACGAACTTGAATTACATCCTGAATTATATTATTATTTTCTATGACCTCAAGATCTGGTATTTGCTATAAGTGTCAAACCTTGTTCCCTTCTAGAAAGATTTCCGAAAATGGTGGGTGAATAGATCAACACCGATTATGACACATAAACTGCCCAAATTCATTTTCAGATGATAAACTTTAGAGTCTGTTTGGCCAGTAGTTTCGGCGACTTAGTAATTTCAACACATGAGTCATTGATAGCTGGATCGTCCGCAGGAGCAGTATAAACACCAGCCATAAACCACATACTGCGATACATAAATGCCCATGAAGCCAATAAATCTAAACTACCTTTTGAATAATTCAAGGCGATGTTAAATAAGGCTTGTTTTAGTAGCGACTTCAAAGCCCAGGATTTTTTGTGTATAAATAAAACACGCGCTTTTAAGATTACGTATTACGAAAATAGGCAGTCTTTGTTTATTTACTCGTGTTTAAGTGGAGATCGAAGCTTTTTGGTTAAAGATGTATATATTTAAATTATTTTTTGTTTATCCAGTGGCTTAAAACTTGGAGAAGAATGTCGTAATGAGGGGAGACGTATTGGTGAATTGACGAAGTGGCGATGTGGTGAAGTGATGATGTCATAGTAGCGATTTGGTGAAGCGATAACGTTCTGGCGATATCGTGAAGTGATGTCGTGATGACCTAGTGATGATGTGGCGAAGTGACGATGTAGTGGCGATTTATTAATGCGATAATATATTGGTAATTTAGTGATGTGATGTCGCAGTGGCGATATGACCAAATGATGTAATAATCTCATGAAATAATTTCATGACGCCAGAGCTCACTATTATATATAGAAACCATCGCGGGAATGCGCACATCAAATCCTCAAAGTTTCATCGCAATCGGATGAATGGTTTAGCAACGCATAAGGAACAAACATACACACATTCATTTTTATATAAAATCATTAAATTATATTAAAATTTCAAGTGAGTTCTCGCGCACGAACATTCCCGATATTTCAAAACCTCTCTTGCCATATCCGTCTAATTTAATCCGCTCTTCTCGAAAGTTCCCCGAATCAATTTAGCGAGAGATGATTGGAGGATACAAAGGATTTCAAATTCGGAATCAATTTTCTTTTTACAAATGGACGCCCGGCCGTTAATGGCTGAATCAACATCACTCTGTGTACTTTTTGGGGGAAAGGTAGATAGCGCCTTTCAATATTATTTAAATTTATGAATATTATATCCAGTCGTGAATATTTTATTGAAATATATCGGAGCTATGAAACAATGATTATCGCCAAGTTCTTTTTTATTTGAATCGATAAGATCAAAGTTTTCAAGTTTCAACGTTAATAAGTTTTGATCGAAATTTAGTTCGAAATTTTAAATGAGATTTAATCGCCCAAACATCTGGATTACAATAGGCCACTTGCATGGATTTCATAACGACTTGGAAAAAATCGTGTGGATAGATTTTTTTTACTAAGATTACGAAAATGTTAGTAAAAATTTTTAGAAATGTATGGTTTTTTTTATTTTTAAATTAATAAATCCATTATTTGAGCTCGTGACGTCACTACATGAAAATATCCCGTCTCCGATTATATTCCCTTAATTTTGTAAAATTCCACACGGATTTTTTTTTTTTTATATGGCAACACTTTGATTTCCGGCGAATTTTCGACTTTGCGTTTAACGTTCACTGGATTTATTGTTTGTTCTATATGAACTTATCCTTTGGTTTGATTTTTTGTTAAAGATGGCGGCGTTTTTACAGATGTTACGAAGAGAACCCCGTACAATGTATTTGCTATTCGTGTGGAAAATTTTATTTTTTAAAAATGATTTCCGGCTACGTAATTATCGTTTTTTCGCACCCATAAAATTATGTCCCGTCTTTCCGGTTTATAAAAATATTATTCTGATTTTTCCGATTAAAATTTTCAAAAAATCGCCAGGATTTCAAAAATACGATTAAAAAAAAAATACAGAATGTCTTAGAATATCTGCCTAAACCGGATTTTTTTAAATGTGATGCAAGTGGCCTATTCTGCCACCCTAATACACGGTGTCCGGAAACTCGTAGGACAATCGGGAAACTTTTTTTTACGTAACGCCACACAGGAGGTCCTGAGGATTCCCTCCCGGTTTATGTCGTCTTTGGAAATGCTGTGTAGAGCGTTTTTTTAAGGTAACGAAGGAGATGAAGTTCTGGGAAGGAAAAAGGTATGAGGGGTGGGTAGGTAAATAGAGTCAATGTGTCAAGGAGTGACGGACGTATGAATACATCCATCCCGCTGCGGTGCAAGACGATGGGTCGATAGAGACCATATGGAGATATCAAAGGCTCTCGTCAAACCTCTTCCGATCCGAAGACCTGGACACACTTCACCCGATGAAGTGGCCTCCCTGCTAAGTAAACAAACGTAACAAACCACTTGGATTGACCTACTATGGCAGAGGTGTTGTTTAACTAATAAATGGTTCCCGGGGCGGACCTTCAAATTGATTTTGATGGGAGCTTAAGTCCAATCCGAAGTTGCAATTTTTATTATTCTTTTTTGGAAATAATTTTACTTTTACCACTTGTTTTTATTTGCGTCGCATTGGTATGAGAGATGATGCAAATAGTATTGTTTATTTTCCAGGAATATAATCTACGAGTATTAGTATCTATTTTTTTTTCTTGGGAGAGGTGGGTGTTCAAACCATCCCCCTCATATATGCTCTTGTTTATCCCTAAACCTATTTATGACCTCACTTCATTTCATTTTCCCCGCATAAGCATAGAATAAAAAAGAAAACTAGAAGTGCCTTCCGCTCAAATTTGAATGGAAATAAATGTTGCATTTAGCACAATAGCCCAGCGCTCTGTTTCACTCACACTGGACTGACATCGTAGATCACCATCCCATTTAAATGTTGTAAACACAGATTTGTATTGGAAATTTAAGACTTCGCATTCTGAATTTTTACAGATTTACAACACAATTCCCTCAAAAGCTTTAAATTGTCAATTTCTTAAAAAAATACATTTGTTATTTTTTAAGATAATATCTGTATTTATTGTTATTAAATAATATATATTAATATTTAATCTATAAAAACAGTTTATTATAAACAATTTCTATTTTGTAATTATTATTACGCGTGACAACTGTTTCGCCCTTGATAATGCCTTGTAATAATAATTATTAAGCAGAACTTGTTTATAATAAACTGTTTTTATACATTTGTCAAGAGATTTTTGCTCTATTTTAAACGAGCCGTGTTTTAGTAAATATTTTCACAAATTTCGCTTAATCATAGTCGTTTTGTAACGTTAGCGCGCTCCTTCTAACAATCCTATTTACATATTTCCCTTTCAAACCATCTTATGCTTCTTTTTAAACGATTACTACCCGATTGGTCAAATATTTGCATCACAAAACCAGTCTACAAGGCATTTCTTGCGTTCTTATTAATTCTAGGCGTATAAGCCTGTAATTATTTCACTAAAACATGTGACCAAAATAACTGTTCTCAGCACGATTTAAAATTTGAACGCTTTCAAATGTGAAAGAAAATGCTCCGAGAAAATTCTAAATTTGCAAACGATATAACGCATTTTTGATTTCTGGTGAAAATTATGCATTGTTGATCATTTGTTGAACTTTGCCCTATTATTAAATCATTAAGAACTATCAGACTCAGCCACACGTTGCTGTGGCTAACGAAACACAACGCCATTACCCAACCTTTATTAAATCCACACCACCCGCTTGCCAGCTGCCCGCTGCCCGCTGCCTGAATTAAATATTTGAATTTGGATTTTCTCTACTATAATAAGCATGTATTGTACATATAAACCTTCCTCTTAAAATTGGTGAAAACCGCTTGAAAATCCGTTGCGTAGTTTAAAAGATCTAAGCGCACAAACATTTTGAGCGACTTCATTTTATACTATATTTGAATTTCTCGGCTTTTCTCTACTATAATAAGCATGTATTATGAATATAAATCTTCCTCTCGAATCACTCCATCTATTAGTGAAAATCGCATGAAAATCCGTTGCGTAGTTTAAAAAAATATATATATTATTTTTTGTATGAATACCGCACAAGAGTCCCAACTGCTCCCGTCTGAAGCCAGTGAGACTATGGCATCCCCAATTGGGGTATATTATGAGGTTGAGGGTAGTGGGGAGGGGAAAGAGATAGGGAAGAGAAGGTGGGGAAGTACCTGGCTATTCAGATCTGGTCACCAATGCCATTTCAAGCAACGTTTCAATTCTGAATGGTGGTCTTACACCGGGGCGATACATAGAGTATCTTCCACTCTGGAACGTGCGGCAAGTATACTATATATTATTTTAAATTAATAAATAATAATAGTTTAAAATATCTAAGCGCACAAACATTTTGAGCGACTTCATTTTATACTATGTAATGATAACCGTATCTGATGGTTCTTGGTGTAAATTGTAAAGTTTTCTGAATCGAATTAATTACGATAAAATTTTAGAAAACCAATGCGAAAAATGTTGTAAATCTCCACACCAAAAGCAACTGTTCATACTTGGTACTAAGTAACAAATGATATTAAGGAAACACTTTTCCCTTTGTGGGAATGACTTGTTAGGGGTTCCTTTATGTGAACATTCCCGAGAAATATCTAAAGTTAATCGTTTTGCTTAAATCAATATTGCCATTAGGAAGAGAATTAGCAGGAATTCAGGGACAAATAAAACCCTGGATGGACAAAAACTGCTTGATTTGATTTTTTTATTGGTTTTCTAGATTGGATTTGGTCAACTGTAAGCAAAAAAAACACATTACTTTTACAGGTGATTAACTATTATCCATATGAATCCTCCACAGGGGTTGGCAAGGAGGATGGATAGCCTTGCTTACATATCCTGCCTTACATCCCTTTCTTTAACCATATTCGAATAATTTTTAATTTTCATCTTTTGACAAGACTAAATTCCCGTTCGGACTAAGCTAGTAGTTTAGTCGAGTGGCGAGTTATTGAGGAACTAAACATGTCCGAACACCATAGATATAATGGAGTAGTTGTTTCAGTGGTTTAGTAGAGTCAATCTATTTTTTTCTTGTTTTCTTGCGCCCCCACCATGTGAAACTGCTCACTAGCGTAACCACTAAACAAGTCCGAACCCGTCGCTTCAGTAGGGAGCAGACATGTTTTTCGAATTCAATTTTTCGAAATTAATTGTTCGAAATCAATTGTTCGAATTTCAGTTTATCGAAAGACTAATTTTTCGAAAAGCAATTGGCCGAAAGACATATTTTTTGAATTTGTTAATCAATTTAAAACATAATATATATTTCACTAGATTATGACTAACGAGATACTGTAAGGTTAGGTTAGGTTAGATTAGATTAGATTAGTTTAGGTTAGGTTAGGTTAGGTTAGGTTAGGTTAGGTAAGGTTAGTTTAGTTGTATTGTCCCTCCTTATCGTAAATAGACCAAGCCACTAGAGTATAGCGAACATAAGACAGCTTCGTCAACCGTTTATTTATTCATTACCCGTTAAAATGTGTAGTTCTCGGTAGACTAAGTCCCACATTGAACCTAAAGTCTTTACAAAGCACATAATTGTTTTCTGGGGTTGTTTGGCTCCTCCTTCTTTCAAATTATTATCCTTAGCGACCCTTTGAAGGTTAACTATGGTCAAGAAAGGATATAGACTATTTTGGGCTAATACAAGCAAAGGCCAAGAAAGGTCAGTACCCAGGACCACGGAATATACAGCCTTGTCTTCCGGAATTACTAAATACACGTGGGATGGGTTAGAATTAAATATAAATAATTTTTAATTAAATGAAGACAATATTAGCGAAACTCAATCAAAATCTGGAGACAGAAAAATCAGAAAAAGATATTGGTTCCACTGGGACGTTCCGACGTTCATCCTAGACTTGCAGAAAAGGTCAATAGATGTCGCGTATTAAAAATATAATGGATAAATACTTATCCAGACACCATCTAGATAGCATTTAGTTCGGGTTGAATCTTGCAATCATATATAAAGATAACAGCCAATAATATGTGCGTTAAGAAAATGACGATAATGTTGGTAGTTCTTAGTCGAAGTATGGAAACAGTTAAAAGTGACTATGACTATATATAATTAGAAATGGGTTCCACAGCTCAATCGGTAGAGCACTTGCTATGTAAGCAAAGGGACCTGGGTTCACGTCCCAGTGTAACCAATATCTTTTTCTGATTAATCTGTCTCCAAATTTTGATTGCGTTTCGCTAATATTGTCTTCATTTGGTTAAATATTAGAATTTGAGATTTTACTCATAAATATAAAAATAAATATGAATAATATTAATAAACTTAGCGATATCTTATTCCAAGATGGCCGTGAAGACGATGAAGATGGCCAACGCCCCGGACGCCCCAATAGCCGATGAAAACGTGGAAAAAGTTAAAGAAATGGTTATGAACGATCGCCGAATCACAATAAAGGCCTTGGTTTAGCCTTACCATAGTTCTTTGTTAACATTTCACACATTTTGTTACAATTTATTTCATTTTTACGCAAAATTTGATACAAATTTTTTGATTCATTAAAAAAAAAACAAAAATCGCCGAGCTCATAAAAACACGTCTAACCTTAGCGGCTGCCACAGACAAACTAAACAGTGAATACTGCTGAAAATTTTATAATATTTTAGTGGCATGTACACCAACATAACAATTAAAAAAAATGAAATCGGACTCTGCAAACCAGCGAAATTTAAAAATTCCCGTTACTTTTTGAACATCCGACGTAGGTATATAAAAATTAATGTTCCTTTGTTTCTCCGGTATGTTTTCCATTCATTCCATTACTTCCGTGATTTGTAGTGCGCATGCCCGCGATGGTTTCTATATATTAAATTTTAATTTCTATTAATTTTCAATTTGGGAGGCGAGTTTGGGTAGCGCATCCCGGAAAACCATTTATTGGATAACCATCACCTCTCTCATAGGTCATCCTAAGTGGTTCGCTACGTTTGGTGATTTAGCAAGGTGCCCGGGTTCATGGAGCGAGGTTTGTCCAGATCATGGCAGCGGATGCGTCTGCTCACCAACTACGTGGCAGGCCGTATCGGGAGAGACTGGTGTAGGGAAATCTTTTGACCTTTCGAGCAGGACTATCAAAATATCGCCTTGCACAGCAGTGGGAGGGATAGATTCATACCTCCGTCACTCCTGGAAACACTAACACCCAGAACCCTACCCACCTCTCACATATTTTTTCTTCCCATAACTTCCTTTCCTAAAAATACCCTCCACATAGCATCCCCAAAGACGAAATAGGCCCTGCGGGGAATCATTATTTTCCTCAGGGCCTCCTAAGTGGAACTAATGTAAAACGTGAGCTCTGGCGCTTTGAAATAATTTTCCATACCATTCATCCGATTGCCATGAAACTTTGGTGATTTGTTGTGCGCACGCCTGAAAATGTCCTTATATATAGTGCTGAACTCTGGCATTGTGAAGGTGACGCGCGAGTTTGAAAAATGTGTGTATTTCATTTAGGCGCGTGGAAAAGGACACGGAGGGGAATGGCGTCGAAGGAGTAAGGGGCAAGGGAGGGGTAGAAAGAGGGATTGCAAAGGAGACACACAATTTGGAAAATCTATGCTTCTCACATGGATAGAGCTGTATGTGGCCTGCTCACGTGTTAGAAAACCTTATGATTTATTCGTATAGGTACGCTAGGGTGTGTCAATTATTTCAACGTTTGAATTCCGAAACGCCGGGGGTCTCAAAAGTTGCGTCTTACAAAGAAAATGAGAACTGCACATAATTTTTTTTAATTGGAAATCAGAAAAAAACCTAAAGCATGTGTTTTTCAATAATGGTAATTCATATTTTTTTTACAATAATATACCTTTTCACGTTCGTTTCTTATTAAAAACTGCGAAAATGTAAAAAAAAATCAAATTTATGAATACAAGTAAGTCTATGTACAAGAATACTGATTTTATCCAGAAATAGTGTTATTTTTTATTTTTTTTATTAGTGACTATTTAATTACAGGTTTGATGAGAATTATAAGATATGATAATGCATATAAATATTTCATCTGTTTGTTCTTAGTCCTCCTCACTAGGTGGTCCTGTGCTGAGGCGGACTGGTAGATTTCTTTGATTTTCCGTTATTTAGTTTCTATGATGTTTTTAATACATTCTCTAGTATGTCTGCATTAATTTCTTTCACCCATGTTTTGATTTTCTCCTTAAACTTATTTATAATCTATCTTTCTTCAATCAATCTTATCTTTTTCAAACTTGGAGGAAGGATGTTGTAAAGTTTGGTTGCCAGATATATGTGGTTTCTTTGGCCAAAACTTGTCTTGAATTTTGGAACATCTCGTACATCCCTTTTTGAGGCTTTTGTGAGACTTTTAAGTAAGAGACTCTTCTCTTATTTTCTCCTTTTATATTTCTAACAAATACATCACAAATGTTTCAAATATAAAATATGGACCCTTTGTTTTATTTTTTTCCCAAATCACGAAATGTTTTTTTTTTCAAAACTTCCGACCATTTTAGCGAGCTAATAGTGAAAACCAATTTAATTTATTTTACGTTTTCGAAGAGCTACAGATCTTGCGCAACTTTTGGGACCCCAGTTGTTTAAATATAAGGCAATTTTTTCTCTCTATGCAGAGCGACACAACGTACCAGACGGAAAAACAAACAAAAAAATACTTCAATGAACAAAATTAAAACACTTTCTTTCTTTGAGTGACATTGCAACGCATGCCGGGTACTCGATAGTTTAATAATAATATTTTATTAATATGTAATTTTAATTAAAGGAAAGATTAAATAATATCAAAGCTGTTCCTACATGTGTCCTGACCACCGAGCACTTTGACTCATACGCATACATATTATGGCCTATCAAATGACTTTTCATGTTTATTGCTCGTCATCATTATAAACCCTACAATTGCTTTCATTGATTTAATCTGGAAACTTTGGATTAGTTTGGGTGATAATAATAAACTTAGTTTATTTCATATTAGAATAAGTTAACAATAATTATCTAAACGAAAATATGAAAGAGAACAAGACACAGAAAAACAGAAAAAGACAATGGTCGCAACTGGGACTCGAACCCAGACCTCTCCGTCTAACCGGGATGAGCGCGTTAACCAATTTCGCTATTGCCACCTTCTGCCAAAGCCGTCATATTTGTCAATCTCATATTTTCAAATTTTAGAATTACATTATTATCAACTAATTATTTTTCTCCATATTAAGTATAAAAAGAAAGTTTTCTTATAAAAATTAGTTTATTTCAGCTGAACAGAGCGGTGAGTGCAATACTCTGACTGCCTTACCATAAAATTGAATACAAAATAAAATAAAATGGTTTAGTACTTGTATACTACGGAAGCTTGAAGTAAATTATCCATGTATGGTGTAGCAGCGCGCTCTGCCACTGGCCGACGCGCGACGGTCTGGACGAGAGTGTTTTCCAGTCTCCAGAAGCGCTGACTATTCTACGGTGCATTAAAGCAGCGAACCCATGCAATGTTCCCTCTGCAAACATTTGCGAGGCGCTGCATCGCCGAGGTAGGCCAAACAGCGCCCCGTATGTGTAGTTATACTGTACTCGGAGTTTGTTCATGACATTATGGTATCTACAAAATGTTATGATGTTTTATACTAATGTACCTACTTGATTGTCAATCTATTCTACCTAAATTTATTCGTTGAAATATTTGACTGGTAGGAAGGGAGGCGTTTCTTAAAGTGATAAGAACTTTAAATTTAACGATGATTATGTTTTACAAGTGACCTGCGAATCCGAAATTTGATTGGACTAATTTGTGTTATTTCACAGATAATTAATTAAAAATAATATGCAGTTTACTTACGACACGTTCCGAAGTGGTAAATACTTTTTTTATGTGAAAGACCAACATTCAGAATTGAAACGTTGTTTAAAATAGTCTTAGCCGTATTTCAGGTACCTGGCTATTCACGCCGTGACCAGGCGTAAATAGCCACTTCGGCCAAGATACAAGATACCCCAATTGGGGATAATGGGAATGGCATAGTATCACTGGCTTCAGACATTTGAGAACAGTGTGAACTCTTGTGCAGTACTCTCATGAATAAAAAAGAACGTAAACCTGAAAATATCGCATCTATGTGCATAAGCACATCTCACCACTATCAATTACACATCTGCCCTGATGATGGGTACTCTAATGCTGTCCGAGGTGGCGCAACACTGCGTAACATCCGAAAAATAAATAACAATAATCATATCTGAAAATAGTATATTTTGTCTCCGTCGATAAGATCTCATTAATTTTAAAGACCTATAATTGGAGACATTGGATTGACTTTGAGATAATTAATTCGATGCAAACACTAAAGGCACGACTTAAATGCGTAGACAAATCAAAAGGTAATTGGCGATAACTTGAGAAAAACTAACGATTTTTTTATTTACTTTGGAATCAACAATAGTAATTCTGGCGCTATTTTAAAACAAGTTTTCTTTTATCAGAAACCTATCCGATAATAAGATGTCAATGTCATTAACAAAGAAAACCGATTAGATATTATTAAATAGAAGTCAAGCCGTTAAAAATCACGGCCATCAATTAGTTTTTAAAAATCTTTTTTACTATAATACATTTATCGTCAAAAATCTTTAAAAACTTAAAATGAAAATCTTTTTTGCTGAGGATTGAATTTTTATACCCAGGAACTGGAGTTACCAGCGCTACCAATTGAGCCAAATCCTTATCGGGAAAGACCGACGTTTATTTCATATTCATAGAATTTCAGATAAATGCGTATATATCAGCGTCTGTGTGCGTGATTGCCACCAAAAGTTGAGAGTATGAATTGTTATCGGCAACAAGTCCATCTACTAAATTTCAGCTTGATCGGGTGACGGAAAATGGGAAAAATTTGTTCATACCGACGCGACGGTCCCGAAGAATAATATCGGATGTGTGATTTTGTAGTTTAGAAACGCGTATATTTTCGTATCTTTCTACGTGATTGGCACTAAAAGTTGACAGAATGCTTTGTCAACGGCAAAGAGTCTATCTACCGCATTTCAGTTCGATCGGGTGTCGGGAGGTGGGTTAGTTTCCATTTCCAAGATTACACTTTGTTCATACCAACGGTCCCGAAGAACAATGTAAGATGTGCGATTTTGTAGTTGTGAAGTGCTGTTCAAAGTTTCATTTCGGCATTTTTTATGTTTTTGAGATAAATAAGAATATAATATAGCCAAAAAAATATAATATAAATATGTTTTTCATTGAAAATTCCGAAAAAACAGACTTTTAAATAGTCGAAAGGAAGTTAAAATACGCCAACAATACGACATTCAATTTTTATTAGATCCGACATTGTTCTTTGGGACGACCTTCGATATATTCATTCGGTGACCGGACAACTTAGAACGAAATCAACAAACTCAGAACCTCATTTGAAAAGTCATGAAAAAAGATGAAAAAAAGAGGTACGTTAGGTTAGGGTTATGAGCTATTTTAAAATTATTTTGCTCATAGCATAGACATATGAATATTAATAGACCAGAACAGAAAGGTGAGGGGTAGAAACCAACTACAGCGGGAGGAAGAGCGGGAAGACGGCTTTTGTGATATGTGATTCGTCAAAACTCAATCTGACAGTATATAGGCATCTCGCATTATAATATCACACTTTCGTTCTTAAAGGTAAACTCTGCTTTTGAATGAATATACCTTTTTACATGGGAGCGCGAATTGTTCGCCGCGTAATGAACACATTTGCGAAGTCCAAATATGCAAAGTAAGGTCGCCTATAAGGTCGAGTTCAATATTTTGTTGCTGTATTAAGTGAAGACACTTTTATAAATGTTTCATAATTTACTTACCCCAGTAAACAGGGCGGGCACACGCCATGTATCTCGAGTGACAGTGTATGTTACATAAATGATCATATTATGTGATCTGAATTGGCTTAAAATAGTGTAAAATAATGCTTGCCTATGGAATGTAATACGAAAATTTTGTTTATTCTCTTTTCACTTCTATTTTTACACGTTTTCAAAACACAAGCCACTATTTTTACCGTTTTATTTCGTAAAATGCACCGATGATTGCTTGACGCTGGCTTGCAGAAGAATGATGACGTCACATTTTTTAGATTAACGCGAAGCCATACTCGATCCCAGCCGGTTCCAATGGAATGGTTCCAATGGGAGGGGAAATAATACGCTTTTATCACTAAGGGCAGGTCTACTAATATTCATATGTCTATGGCTCATAGCTTTTAATGACTTTTCAAAGAGGTGTTGGGTTGATTTGATTCTGAGTTGGCATGGAACCATTAATTCAATCCAGAAAACAAAAGTGACATTCATAAAGAGATTTCAAAGTATTTAAAAAATATGCGTGGGTCTGCTAGATTCCTGATTATTCGCCTTAATTAATAGTTCAATTATTTTCGCATTCAAAATCGTAAGCCTCATTGAATTCCCAATTTAGGATAATTGTCAGAAAGGGTAGATTCAAGGTTAAAAGAAGGGAGATTGGATTGATAGATCTGTTTAATCAATTCCAGTCTTACTTTGGACTGAATGAAGAAATGAATGATTTATGTTATTACACACGATTCTCGTGGGATTTTCGGTTTTCTGATAAATATGATATACTTTTAGGGACGTAAGGATGCGAGCTTTTGGCAGTAAAAAAGCTTTTAAAGTCGTAAAAGGATAATAAATGTCATAATAACATTTAATAGTCACTGCGTCCCATCAGAAAAAAGGTAAATATTGCTTATCATTTGAATGTTGTTGTATTTATTTTGGAGGTATGTACAATTTACATAAATTGTTGTTACGGGGTTGAATTAAATTGATTATACCTAAAGTTGTTTTTTTTTAAATAACAGAATTTGGCACTTCATCTTGACCATCGAGGTCCAAGAAGGCCGCCAAAACTTAAATTTAAATAATAAAACACCATCTTTATACGCCTCAGTTGCGAAACGTTCAAATTTAGAGCTCCAAGTACTCGTAAAATGCATTAAACAAATGCAAAAATGTTCTCTTGTTTGATGAGAAAATAGTTTCATTACTCGGCAAACAGTAGTAAAAGCAAATGAGTAACATTTCAAATGTAAATACACGCAAATTGCTTATTGTTATCGATTATCATAAAAATAATTCAACTGTTTTCCGCCTGAAGATTTTATGCGTCGTTAGAGAATAAAAGGACTACTAAATTTGACAGTATTCTGGAATAAACAATTATTATAATGTTACAGGGTTTGGGTGCGTAACAGCCAAATTATGAAGTAAGTGCTGTCGCTAAGTAAACTGCTGTTTAAAATAGTCTAATCACTCTGTTTATTTACATGCTTGCGGTAAAACAGCATGCAAATCAGCAGTAACAACAAGTACAATAACAATCGACGCCATTTGCAAACTGTCGTTACTCTATTATAGCTCGATCCCTTGACACCTCAAAATCCTTTGGAACCCAGGCTTCCTACTTAAGTCGGTATTGAGGCGGTATTCGACGAAACTTTTGAACGCCTCCCGCGTCCCATCGTTTATTTCGTCCATACGCACATATTCCTTGAATAAACATAAACAACGCTTGAATTAAGAATATACTGGAAGCCAGTGTTCCTGACTTGCCGCATTTAATTTTGAGTTTATGAGACAGCAAGTCTGGATGTTTTGTAACGTAATCGGCGCTAACCATGGACATACAAATAGATGGACCTGCCCTAAGTGATAACAGGCGTATTATTTCCTCCCATTGGGATCATTTTATCGGAACCGGCTGGACTTGCGAGAGCCTCACGTGAATCTAAAAAATTTGACGTCATCATTCTTGTCCAGACCAGTGACGAGCTCTTATCGGTATATTTTACGAAATAACACGGCAAAAATGGTGACTTGTGTTATGAAAACATGTACACATGGAAGTGAATAAGAAAATAATAATAATACCCAATTTTCGTGTTACATTCCATAGGTAAGCATTATTTTAGACTTATTCAGATCATATAATATGATAACACATCAAGATACATGGCGACGCGAAACACAAAGCCGCTGTTAACTGAGGTAAGTAAATTATGAAGCATTTGTAAAAGTGTCTTAACTAAATACGGGAACAAAATATTTCACTCCGAAAATAAATGAAACTTTACTTTGCCAAATTTGAACTTCATATATTTGTTCATATCGTGGCGAGCAATTCGCGCTCCCATGTAAAAAGATCGATTCATTCAAAAGCAGATTTTACTTTTAAGAACTAAATTGGCATGTTATAATGCGAGATGCCTATATACTGTTAGATTGA
The DNA here is from genome assembly GCA_917563855.2 of Limnephilus lunatus. Classification (NCBI taxonomy): domain Eukaryota; kingdom Metazoa; phylum Arthropoda; class Insecta; order Trichoptera; family Limnephilidae; genus Limnephilus; species Limnephilus lunatus. The sequence continues at coordinate 8,525,925 of OU830599.1, forward strand.
TTTATTGGCGAATCACAATCATCGTCCCTCTCTTCGCCCCGCCATAGTTAGTTTTTACTCTTCATCTGTATGTTCTGGTCTATCTATTTGTATGTCTATGGGGTTAACTCAAAAAATGTCCAAAGTAGTGATACTGATACCAACCCTGATGTAAACAGTGAGGCATAAAACTGTCAGGGGATGGAAGAAAATAGACTGAATGCTGTGAAAATGAGATTCCTGTGAGGCCAATCTATGGAAAAAGCATGACCTTTTAACAATGATCAGAAAAATTCTTGAAAGGCTGGCGTAAGCGTAATGGATAAGATTCAGAAAGGGACGTTTAGATAGTTTGGGCATGCAGAATGGATTAACGAAGAAAGACGCATAAGGAGAATATATTACGACGGGGAAATGAATGGTAGAAGAAGTCGAAGAGGCACGAGGAAAACATGGCACGGTAAGTATGCTGTATTAAAAGAACAGGGTTTTTTTGTTGTTGAGTTAACTATCAAATCGACCACTATAACACGGGCATTTGCCTAGCCTAGCATGGTGGTCGAATAATCCTCAAATTATCATGTAACCATCAAAGCAACAAATAAAGCAAAATTAAAAAAAATATATATATATATATATAATCTCTCCATGTGCAATAAATATAATACTGCTTTTGATGTAAAAATTATCTTCAAATTTGAAAATCTTTGAATTTAGTGTAATTTATTTTGATTTTTTTTTACATTTTCCTGAAGTTTCTTTTGAGTTCTACGAATGAAACCCAAAAACAATTAAAATTTTTGATTCGTTATTATTATGTAATATTTTGTAGATTTACCAAAAGGACACAAAGACTGAAATTTCGGAATGTCTGTGTATAATTTTTCAAGGTTTTAATATTAATATACCATCGTAAATACCATGTGAGGTTTGTACCTTACTTACAAGGTAACATTTCGTAATAAATTGCTTATTTTAATTACATGCAAGGAGCCGAAAGCTGCCGAAAGATCTCCCAGCTTTAGGTTGATGTCTGAGTCAATACATTAAGTATAATAGTGTTTAATTCTTGTTTAAATAGATCTTTAAGGTGTTCACATCCATCGACATTGAACGACCGCCCTGGAAGAAATATACGAAGTTTCTGCCTAAGAATACGTTTTTATTTAACTTGGCATTCACTTAATTTTATTTGGTGCGAACGGTCCCGAGAGTTTTGAATCTAAATTTACTTTCTTTAAATTAATTTAAGTCAAATTAAACGTCACTGTTCAAGTAACTCTCAAGTAAGATTCGACCAAGTTAAGAAGAGTTATTTGATTTCATTAAAGGTTAATTGTTAAGGGCTAAGATGTGTGAGATAAAGGGGTAGGAGGACTATTGAAGAAGCGTGCTGAGTATGTATATGACAATAATGTGTATCAACTTTTTATATTGATTATTTGTTAATTCGATAATCGATAATCTCTTAAAAATAGAACACAAAAAGGTACGCTATATTTTAAGATCCTATATATGTATATGATAATATTTGTGTTTTTAAATATTAGGACCTTACATATGAAATTGGCGTTTTGTATGGGAGGAACTTTGTATGGGAGCTTATGGGAGTTTTGTATGGGAGCTTTTTCACCTTCCCAATTTGCTTCAAGTGGATAATACAGTTTTATCACTAACACCGCAGCCTGCAGCTAACTCGGACGTGGTTTGCGATGGATCCGCTTCCACAATAGCCTTCAATTCTTCATTATCAACTTTGGTCTCCGGCCGTCCACGGAGCTTGTTCTGCAGGTCGAAATTTCCAGAACGAAAACGTTAGAACCAAAAAGAGTTTTCTTTTTCGGCACCGTCTGCGTCGCCATACACATCATTAATCCTTCGTGCCGTTTCTGCAGCACTGGTGCCACGGTGGAACTCGTGCTCGTAAATAACGCGATATTTCAAGTTTTCCATTTTGTAAACTAAGTGACGCAAAGAAAAAAAAACAATTAAGGAAAAAACCAATAAATTATAATTTTCGAAACACAAATACATGAGTAAAAAGCTGTATACATTTGAATTTGGAATTCCTAACCAAAGAGAAGGTATTTGAGATCAAAGTTGCCAGTACGGCAAAACGCCAATTTTATATGTAAGGACCCAATATTAAAGATATATTATTTATAGGACCCTTAGTTTTTAAATATTATTTTATGTTTATGTGAAAATCTGTCATTCAATTTTATTTTTAGTGTTTATATGTTTATTATATATATATGTGTTATTTACCAAAACAAATATAATAAAATAAATTTAATAAATATTACAGCAATTTTTTTAATGCAAATTAAAGATAATAAGAGATATAAACTACCTCTGTCCCATGTCCACCTCTAAAAAATACACATATAAAAATACGCTGCTTCAAATACACAAAGATTATTCCAAGAAGTAGCACCACGCCATGGTACGCGTTGAGAGCAATAGTCAAAACATAGTGGGTCGCTTATGTACGTCAATACTGCATACAAGTTTTGCACAACACTACTACACGTACAATGGAGTTGTGTGGTTTAATCAACTAGCAATAAATCTGAGATTAGAACCTGACTACAATTAATTCAAATATAATTAAACAATAATATCTCAAATAATTTAGCTACCTAGAATTACATTAACAGCAATTAATTAACAATACTTAATCAATAATTTTTGTTTTGTTTTTTTATTTTATTTTATTTTAATTTTTTTATATCTTTATATACATTTGGTTTATGTACGTATACCTATAGTGTATGTATGTGTCATATTTTTAATTTTTAATTTTTTTTTCTTCCCTTTACACACTCGTTAAGGTTATGTATTATATTCAAATATGTTTATATACAGTTTTTGATCAATTTTGCATGTTAGTATTTAATGATTTGAGTTTAATCCAACTGTAAACTGAAAATGTAATAACTCATGAATATATTACATGTATATAAATTAATAATTTTTTTTGTATTTCTTGGGCATTAACCATGTAATAATTTCTAGACATTTTGTTTAGAAGAGTTTTAATTTTCAATGTACATTTGTTACTTTAATTTTAAATTTTCTATAGCAGGTTAAGTTTTAAGTTTGCTCGTGAATGACACGGATGTGACGAAACCGGTGGCAGAAAATTTAAAATTAAAGTAACAAATGTACATTGAAAATCGAAACTTTTCAAAACAAAAATAAAATTAATATCTACCAAGTTATTTCACTTTTAGAGAAATATGAAAAGCAGATAAACTTATTGATTACTGAAAATCTGAATTAGCCGTTTCGTTGACATCTATGAATAAGAATAATAAAAAATTTAAAAAATCTGTTTGGGGTAGATATTTCTCTTTGTAAAAATGCTCCTCAATTATTGTGATGACTTGGTCCATCAATATCTAATAAGTAGGTACTGTCAGTGTTTTGAATTTTTTAATTAATTATTTCATGTAAGGTTTTTCTTTATTTAATTTTTTTTTATTCCAGAAAAAAGAAAATTACATTTTCACTCATTTAACTAGAAATAATTAACCACTCTTACCCCTAAGCGTGTTTACACGACAATGAAAAAATAGCAGTTCAGTACCATAAGCTTGTGTTCCCAGAGAAACCGTTATAACACCGTTATTGTTCTTGTAACAACCCTAAAACAAAATGCTAAAGATCCATATTAAATCAAGCTTCACATTTTATTCAAAGTTGTCTAAAGAAAAAAAAAATACTTATTTTAAACAGTACTCACCCGTTAAATCACCTACGCGCCGCCGTTAGACATTGTTAATTTTTTTATTAAATATTCTTGTATGAAATGGTAAAAAAAGAAAACAAATTGTTTCTTATACATTTTATACGATATAATACGATGATGGACACTGCAACGCTGTCCGAAACGTCGGCTATAGAAGGAGGTAGCGCAACACGGCATAACACCCTAAAAACTAACAACGAAAAAAGATATAAAAAGTATTTTTTTTACATAATCCGTGATTTTAGTACCGTTTTCACATAAAAACATCAGGTGAGTCATTTTAACTATTTTTTATATTTGCTTTCTTTAATATTTACAAATGTTAATATTTTTTTATAATAATACAATTTGAAAGCTTATTTCACAGCCTTTCAAAAACAGTATTTAGTATTCGGCTGCGTTCAGAAATATTTCATTTATAGAGCTCTAATTGCGAAGCGGAAATAACACAAAGTTTTTATAAATTTGACAAACACATTAAACTAAACTTAATATTTCAATACAGCGCTATTCTATTAATTTTTTTGTTTATCAAAAATAAATATTATATTATCTGATATTATATCAAACATAAGTACCTACACTTTGAAACATTAAATCGCATAATTAAACATTTTAACATAATTAGTTACTGGTTCTCCTTGAAAATCTGATCAACGGAAACAAATAAACTTGAGTAATTTCATTTCCACCAACTGTTCCCCAAACCCTTAAAATTAATAATTTTCTTAAATAATAAATTAAAACTTAAATATTATTAATTGAGTTTTGCTTATTTTAATAATGAAGTTTTATTATTCGAGATAAATAGGGCCGTGTCAAAAACCACTCAGTGGATTATAATTGGTATCATAATGGAACACCGCGCAAACAATTAAAGTTCAAGATGAATATCTCGTTTAACTTAGGATTTTCCTGAATTATTCAAGTAATATGGAGTTCAAACTAATTTCGGCGTGCTGAGAAAATTAAGCACCGTAAGAATAAAATTGGTAAAGAAAACTGAGAAAGACACATATTGAAAAGGAAGCATTTAAATAGTGTACGAGAACCTTAAAATTGACACCGTACAAATATATTGGTTTAAAAAATATCAGAGTTGGCAATTCACACGCTGTAGAAGTCAAACCTTCAGAAAACTAAGTAGACAAGAGTGGGGAGACTACGAAGCACCTCACAAAGAGGAGACCGATAAGATACGAAGCATCGCACTCGAATTCCAGTGCAGCTTTCCTATAAATTTGGTTATCTTATTAGTATTTGTGTTTTCTTCGGAGTCGCTGGAAGTCGCTTTCTTTTGTGTTTTTTTTTGCCTGTTCATTTTAGATTGGTTTGAATATTGAATATTGATTTTACAAAAACGTATGTATTTTTTTGTTGTATTTCATAGAATTCGATCCTTGGTCCGCTAAATGTCTGGCCACTGAGGTTCGTCAGGCGCTTTATACCACTACACCAAGAGAGACTTGCATGGGACTGTAGATTTATCGTATTATATTGCAACCGAATACCCGTGAATTAAATAAATATTTTATCGCTATCTCATTCTCTCGCAGACTAAATCCTACAGATGTATGGTGTTTGTCTCTTTTTAGTGTCACTTGTTTCTGTTTCATCGAGTTTCAAATCACATTGGTGCTAAAGTAGTTTTCACTTCAAAAAACACGAATCAAAAATAAAGTGCATTATCTCGTAGTCGAAGTATCGGAAAGAATTTTGTTTTTTGCCTTTTGTTGGTTGGCACGGAGCATATTTCTACGGTCCCGAAGAACGTTGTCGGGTATGCCAAAAATTGAAAATCGCTTTGTTGGCTTATTTGTTGATTTTTAAGTCTGTATTTTCGGAATTTTGAGTGATTTGAATTGAAATTCTAAACAAAAAAACAACGCTTTATTTCTTGATCTCAAAAATAGTAAAAAGCATAAACGAAACTTTAAACAGCTCTACTGCAAAACTACAAAATCACACATCCGACATTGTTCTTCAGGACCGTGCGTCGATTTGTACTCTAGCAAGTTCGTCCCAAAGCGCAATATATCTGTGGATACCATTTTTCAAACACGAATTTGAGGCAGATAGAAATATTTTAGAAAAAGGCTCTTGCAGACTTTATTATTAACAATTTAATCAGCTTGATGAAAACTAAAAAAAACTACCATTAAAACTAAAATTATCGAAAATAAACTTTAATTTCAAATTAAATTCTGTACCTCAGAAGTAAAAGGTCGGTTGTCACATTTTGAAATTGTTCAGGAGAGAGGAAATAGTAAAATAATTAGTCTTTATTGGCTATCTCTTGATGGTTAAATTTCTGTAATTTTTTTCCTGTTTTATTTAATTTGTCTTAAGTCACATATAATATATTTTTTACATAAAAAAATTAGTTAATTTATTAATTAACAGACGTTTTTCCTTTGAACTATTGTGGGGACACCAGACCTTTTATGTTGACCTAACTTTGTTTTCCGTTGTCGTAGAACAAAATTCTTTATACCTGTGTGTAGATATTGAAAAAACTAAAAAGGCCTCATACACAACTCATTTTCACAAAAAACTGGACAACCGACCTTTTTCTTCTGAGGTACAGAATTAAAAAATTACCTGAAACAACTGTAAGAGTACATTAATATTATTAATATTTCATTTAAATTCATTTAAATCTGTTAATTGATATATCTTAAGTGTCTCTTATATATCTATTGTTATTAGTTGCAATATTATTATTCACTTACTCAAATGATAACATAATTGAGCATGAATTCACTCACCAAACACAAAAGCCTTGTCTCTTTATGGAGAGGAAATGCTTTTATTATATTCATATTACAAATCAGTTAATCATGTAAAAAAATGTATTTTTATTGTAAAAACAAGTTTTATTATTAAAATAAATATTAAAATCACAAATTATAGTGTTTGTTCTAAGAAAAGTCACCATGTTAATGAAAATGATTTTTTCAAATTTACTTCAGACAGGCAGGAAGGGCCTGATTTCGAAAAACTTCTACTTATGTAAAGAAGTGAGGTAGTGTGGAGGGATGCGTGTATTTTTTTATACACAATCTACAGTTTTATTCCTAGATTAAAAGAATGGCAATAAGAAAGTCCAAATAGACCCGACGACCATTAATAAAAATTTTCAAACTTGATCATCAAAACGAGAGAAAAGTCACTGACTACGCCTGATTTCGAAAAACTTCTACTTATGTAAAGAAGTGTGGTAGTGTGGAGGGATGCGTGTATTTTTTTATACACAATCTACAGTTTTATTCCTAGATTAATGAAATTTTACAAACTTGAACTTTAACGCGATGGGAAGGTAATTGTCTAAGTCTGATTTTGAAAAACGTTGCGTAAAGTCCGGGAAACGCCGGGGACTTTAGATAAAAAAGGGTACAAGTGACGTTATTTTATAAACAAATCTACTGAATTTATTCCGAGAATGATGAAATTTTGCGCGCTTGGCCTTCAAACCAAGAGGAAGGTAACTGTCTAAGTCTGATTTTGAAAAACTTTGCGTAAAGTCCGGTAAACGCCGGGACTTCAGATAGTAATGTAAAGAAGAGTATATGGCGGGCGGCGAAGCTATGTTTAAAGGTACTTTATGCCGAGATTGCTGAAATTTTTCCTACTCGATTTTAAAAATAAGAGCCAGGTGACTGTCTACGTGAGATTTAGAAAAACTACCCCACCCCTTTTTGCCACCACTTGGTTATTTTTTGTTGTTGTTATTTTGTTTTTTCCTATTTTATGTAATTGATTCTTTATTTAATTATTTATAAATCTGTTACGATAATAGATATGTATAATTATATGGAACGTGTGGGATTGCACTATTCTACTCATATCCTGGAATAAAAACAATAATATTATATTATGTACTAGCTTTTGCCCCCGGCTTCGCACGCGCACACTCCCCCCCCCAACCCTCTCCCCCTTCTCCCTCTCCCCCTACCCCCCGCCACCCCATTCTCCCAACCTTCCCCTCCCCTCACCTTCCCCCCCCCCTCAACGTAACAATCAAACACGCGCTGTAAATCTTAACTATCAAAGGGATCTCCATAGCAACCCAAACAAATAGCAAAATGACAGCGCATGTCAAAAATTACCTAGCAACGCTTTGCTTTTCGTCTGGAAAATAAACGTATACTTGTATACAAATTTCATAATGCCAGAGCTATAAGTTATATCTTACAGACTATTCTGATGTATAGGCTATATTACTGTAAAGTTTCATTAAAATACGTTCAGTGTTTATTGCGTGAAAGAGTTACAAACATCCATACATCCATCCATTTATACATCCATACAAACTTTCACCTTTGTAATATTAGTAGGATTATTAATGCAGTGTTCAGACCAGCACATCAAACATAAAAGATCATAGCACGCCAAATACCGCTCTCCATACAATCCATTCAGACCGTTCACACTAAGCGCTTTGATGCGCACATCAACCATAGACAATGCACATCTTACGCCGTAACCGCTCCGGAGGCGATATACGAACAGATAAGCACCCCCCTCTCCCGCCGAAAATAGGAGTGGGGGTCATTTTAATTACGGAGCTCCCAACTCAGTTCCGTGTCCCATCAAAACTCAAAACATGAGCGGCGTTGCTTGAGAGAAGCTTCTAGTGTTTTCATTTGGGCAATTGTTTGCTTTGTGGGGATTTCGCGGAATCCGGGTGCTAACCTCCTTTACCTTCGACACTTTTGGAAATTGACGTGAAAATAATTTATAATGTGTGGCCTTCGTCCATCGGCATGTTAAGCCATACCACTAAATTTCGACGAACGAGTGACCGAGACCCGCAGCTTGCATACAAAAGTTTATAAATAGTATTTGTAATTATATAGTTAATATGCGGAAGTATTAAAAGTGTGTTCATCGCATTTGATTCATCATGCAAAAATGGTATATTACACGGTGCACAATGTTTCAATACTACGCGTGCATTTTTGTGTACGAAACCTAATGTTGAAGTCAAACCCCCCGTTTATGCTCAAGTAATTAATGGATAACCCCTAATACATACTTCAATTTAATGATGTCATCATATTTAATTTAATGATGTCATCATTAAATATGATCAATTTTAAATATGTGTTGCAGCGTGCTGTACTTACTAAAATGTTGGATTTCAATAAAAATAAATAAATTTATACTAACAAACTTTATTTTATTTTTTATACAATGTCCCCACTTGCATATTTGTGTTTTCACATCACCCTGGCCCTGGTACTTACCTTAGTATTTAGTATAATATTATCTGTTAAAGTTACCGGCTGCTGTGTTTTTGCATTTGGAAAGAACTTAAATTATTTTTAATCCTCTGGATTCCAGCAGTTGACTCCATGTGAGCACCTATTAATGAGTGTTAAAAGATTCCCTTGTTTATGTAAAATGCATACAAAGGATTACAAAAACATAGAATTGAAAGAAGAGGCGGAGGCCTAAGAGTGTGATTTGCCAGACGCTATGCATACTTTATTTTAAAAAAAAAATCTGTTATAGACTGTAGGAAACGCTGAGTGGAGGGTATACAAGAGACCATTTGAGTGTAGTCAAACTGAGAAAACTGTTAGAAGAGTGTAATTTTAAACTAGCGTCCAGGAAGGAAACACGCCAAACGTGTGGAAGAAGCTACCCATTCTCTTGTCACATGAGAATGGGTCGCTTCTTCGACTCGTTTTTGTGTTCAACAGCTCGGCTGTGGAACGATTTGCCGGCCTCTTGTTTCCTACAACATGGATCTCTTCAAGACCAATGTTCCTTCCTCTCCTCACAAAGACCCTCCACACAGAATCTCAGGTGACACAGGCCCTGAGGGAAATTATTTTCCTCAAGGCCTCATAATGAATCATTTAAATGAAGACCTACATAATATATCAATATGGCTGAAGAAAAATAAACTAAAATTGAATGTACCTAAATAAAACAAAAATTTATGAACATTGGAAAACGAGTACTTAACGCAAACAAAAAAAGACATATTGATAGACGGTGAAGTTTTGAAAGAAGTATTTGAAAATAAATATTTGGGAGTAATAATTGACTTTCGCTCAAAATACAAAAAAAAAATTATTAAAAAGAATGCCAAAAAAATTTCGCTGTTGGGAAGAATAAGAAGATTCATTGACACAGTCTCCAGTAAAAATGTGTACAACGCAATCATTGTACCACTCATAAATTACTGTAGCAGCATTCTATTCTTAGCCAACGACGGATTAATGAAATAAATGACAATTCTACAAAACAGAGCTGTGAGAACTAGATAGGTATATTGAAGAAAAATAGGTACACTTCTTGTCATTAAAACAAATTATTTATTTCAATATTATATTGTTAATCTACAAAATAATCAATGGCCATACGTCTTTTGAATTCCTAAGAAAAATTGATAAACTAAAAAGCAAAAGTATAGAAAACAAGCGAATGTTAGCTGTCAAATCTCGCGGCAGTTATCGAGCTATCTAAATTCATCTGACCCCCTCTCCTACCACAGGAAGAAATATTTGATAGGGTCGTATGAACGGCACAAAATATAAGCGCTCGCGGTTGAACAGATATCTGCTCGCGGTTGATGCGTCAATCTGAAATGGGATTTAAGCAGAATTTTGATATTTAAATATAATTTGACACAAATTTAAAATAAGAGAATTCTATCTATACCGTAAAGCCCGTGCAATATCGGAGATTTCAGCTGTTGGGTTGATGCAGTTGGGCTCTGATATAAGCTGCCTATTTTCTATTCAAACAGTTATCTGAAGCGCGCAGCGCAGCCGGTGTACAGCAAGCTTAAAGTAGCAAAGCACACAATAACAGTAAACCGTTAAATTAATCTGAATTGAGATGAAAGTTGATATCGTCCGTTATTATATGATTATTATCCTCGGTTATTAGAAAAGCTATACGGCAGAAAAGATATTCTAGGACAGCATAGAACAACGGCCGGCGTGGTCTACGGGTAAGGCTCTTGATTCGTAATCGGAGGTCGCGGGTTCGAACCCGGCGTGCGTAAATAAATTTAATTTGATTAATTTGTGTTATTTCACAATATATTTTATTTTTTTAAAAGAAAGGCAAACATTCCCGAGTTACGAATAGCCCAACAATGTTTGAAAATCTCATACTACCACCACAGAAAGCCGAAAATGTTGCTCGTGTTGTGATGGAGGACTTAGCCAGCTGAGAAATCGAACACGCGACACCTAGGTGGGACCCAAGCGCTATGCCCACTCAACCACTGATCGGTCAGAAATATTAATTTAAAATAATGTATAGTGTATTTGCGGCACGTTCCAGAGTGGAAGATACTCCCAATATCGCCCTGGTGTAAGCCCACCATTCAGAATTGAAACGTTGCTTGAAATGGCGTTAGCCGTGTTTGGTGACCAGATCTAAATAGCCCGGTACTTCCCCACCTTCCACTCCCCCATCTTTTTCCGCTCTCCACTACCTTCAGCCTACCAATACCCCTATTGGGGATACCTCAATTGGGGATACCCCAATTAGGGATGCTATAGGCTCACTGGTTCCAGACGGGAGCAACTAGGACTTTTGCGAGCTATTCATTAAAAAAAAATATATATATATATACATATATAATTAAAAGAAGAATGATGCTATTTAATGTAACTTTAACAATGGATATTATGTTACTACTCTTTCTTTTACTTTTTTGTAAGCCTATTTCCCAAATGTTAAAATAATATATTGAATCTAAGAAACTTAATAAGAGAGGGGAGTAGATGCAAGAAGAGACAAGAATAGAAAAGGGTCGGTGCGAAGTAAGAAGATTCGAAAAGATACAAGACGAGCCAACAAGGGGCGAGAAGATGCAAGAAGAAGCAAGAAGAGTGAAGAACACCCAAGAAGAGACTAGAAGTGCTAAAAAAAGCTAGAAAAGATTAGAGAGTAAAATACTCTAGAAGCGGCGGGAAGAAGTAAAAAGATTCAAAAAGAGCCGAGAAGAGGCAAAAGAGTTAAGAAGTGGCGAGAAGATGCAAGAAGAGAAAAAAGACTAGAAGAGACAAGAGTAAGGAAGGTAAGAAGTAAGAATGTGCAAAAAAAGACAATATGCAAGACGAACCAAGAAAGGGCAAAAGAGCAAGAGAAATTAGAAGAAACAAGAAGAGACAAGAGCCAAGAAGATACGAGGCAAGATGAATCAGGAAGAGCCAAAAGTTGCAAGACACTGTAAGAAGAGGCAAGAAGAAGGAAGACATAAAGAAAGGAAAAAAAACGTAACTCTCAATCCATTCCTTTATTCTTACCATTCTAAATACCAATGCTTATTAGGTTGCCAAGTATACCGGTCGATAAAACTCCAACCTCCTTCATCCTCAGAGCACGCGTTCCAAGTCCTAACAAATCAGTGCCCCCTGGTGTACCAGTCTCACCGGGTAAGGAGTGCTCCTGGCTGGGGTGGTACAATCGTATCGTATCGTTGTTTGGTTACGAAGAAAAGGTAAAAAAAAAAATAATAAAAGTCATCGGAGACCAAAAACTCAGTTATCACTGATTAAAATCAGTCAAGTACGTCCCTTAACACCTAGAATATTATTATTCAAATAAAACATGTGTTCCATGCATTATATCATTTCCAATAACATGTTTTCCCAGTTATGTCCTATGCGTACAAACTGAATCAAAATTTCTCTAACAAACAATAAACACTGTTAATCTCAAGTGACCTCCCAGGTAAATATGGTGCTGTATATTATCTTCCCGCAAAGAATATACGAATAATATTTACACGTACATTTTGATCCAGAAACACATTCATTGGTCGAATGCATTGTACACAATATAGTTTTTTATTAGTGATTGACGAACCAGTGGATGTAATTTGTAAGCCATAAGTTGTTATAATAGTTTCTCTAGTTCGCGGTAAGAAATAAGATAGAGCATTGTAGAAATGTATAACATATTTGTTTACCACATTTGAGGCGATTTTTCACAAAACTGCCGCTGTAAAAATCATCCTACTTTTATTATTTATTAAAGCTGTTGAAATTAATACAATAATTTTTGCATCATATTTTAATCCATTAAAAAAACGGACGTTTGTTTCAGGTAACATTTTCATGGAATACTTCCAATCAGTTTACATAAATGATAATAACCTACCAACATTAGATATAATAATATAAATATCACCACGGTTAAATTCACACGAGAAATAGTCTTAAAAGAAATAAAAGCTGTTGACATAAACAGAAGCGCGGGGTGTGATGACATTCCCTCATACTTTATATTTGGCTAAAGTTCGGTTTAGTGGCGAAATTCCTAAAAATACAAACTAGTTATTTTTATACTAACTATGGGCCGGGGAATACGAATCTGAAAGAATTAGGCGGCGGCAAGCAATATTAACTGAATTATACGACTTTAAAATTTTTTTTTCACACATAGGAAAATGGCCATTTTGGAAGCATTCTGATTCCTAGAAAATCAAACTAGTTATTTTTATACTAATTTTGGGCCGGGGAATCCGAATCAGAAAGAATTAGGCGGCGGCAAGCAATATTAAATGAATTATACGACTTTAAAATTTGCTATAAACAGACACAAAAAGAAGACATTTTGACATTATCGAATTCGCAAGAAAACATAGAAAAAGAATAAAGATGTTACATCACATAAAATTAAGTGTTGCCATTAAGCAGTAATACCAATAACGTAAAATAACATGTTTATAATTTAAGTACTTACTTTTTATAAATTTTACTCACTTTTGTATCACAAACCATGCTACCTAAACCTAGCGTAGCCGCTAAACTACTTGAAAACTGGGATGTTTTTTTAAATTGACGCGAGCAGGCGGTATAAAGGGGCACAAACCATGTTACACAAACCTAGCGTAGCAGCTAAACTACTTGAAAACTGGGATGTTTTTTTAAATTGACGCGAGCAGGCGGTATAAAGGGGCACAAACCATGTTACACAAACCTAGCGTAGCCGCTAAACTACTTGAAAACTGGGATGTTTTTTTAAATTGACGCGAGCAGGCGGTATAAAGGGGCACAAACCATGTTACACAAACCTAGCGTAGGAGCTAAACTACTTGAAAACTGGGATGTTTTTTTAAATTGACGCGAGCAGGCGGTATAAAGGGGCACAAACCATGTTGGGTTAGGTTAGGTTAGGTTAGGTTAGGTTTTATATAATAACATTGATATTGGTGACCGGTCTAGGTAACAACTTTTTAAGACTACGAATTTTCATACTTTTGGTTTAAGAATACGGCCGTTGAGATAGTCATAATTCATCAGGTTAATGTGTTATGTGATGAATTATCATGTGAAGAATTATCGTGTCGGAAAGTTTTACTTTACGAAGATGTGTTTGATTTATAAGGTATGTTCGATGATATTATTGTTTAATGGCCACACTTAAATTGTTGTTTTTCTATGGTTTCTATGGTTTTCATGTGTTAAAATGCTTTTAAGATGGCTGTTTTCGTTTGTGTTTATTGAAAATTTAAAAGTCGTGTAATTCAGTTAATATTGCTTACCGCCGCCTAATTCTTTCAGATTCGGATTCCCCGGCCCAAAGTTAGTATAAAAATAACTAGTTTGATTTTCTAGGAATCAGAATGCTTCCAAAATGGCCATTTTCCTATGTGTGTAAAAAAATTTTTTAAAGTCGTATAATTCAGTTAATATTGCTTGCCGCCGCCTAATTCTTTCAGATTTGTATTCCCCGGCCCATAGTTAGTATAAAAATAACTAGTTTGTATTTTTAGGAATTTCGCCACTAAACCGAATTTTTTCCATCAGAAATATGGAAAAGAGCTTACGTAACACCAATCCACAAAAATGGTGAAAAAAATAATGTTAAAAACTATCGGCCGATTTCAAAGTTAATGGAAAAAAATATTTACAAATATCTAAGTCCACAACTGAATCACATCATTACAACAAAGCAACATGGTTTTACAAAAGGCAGAAATGTGGAAAGTAACCTCGTTCTTCTTACTGAATTCATTGTCGATCACATGGACAATCGCACTCAAGTAGATATCATATATACAGACTTTGCCAAAGCATTTGATAAAATTAATCAAAAACTATTACTCAGAAAACTTTGGTCATTAGGTATACGTGGTAATTTATTTCGTTGGGTTACATCTTATATACTCAAGAGATCACAGGCAGTAGCAATAAACGGCTTCGAATCAGATTTTAGTGAAATTTCCCCTGGGATCCAACAGGGTTCTCATCTCGGACCATTGTTTTTTATTTTGTATATCAATGGTTAGGTAAATATTGTTAAATACTCTGAAATAGAATTATTTTCTGATGATGCCAAGCTATACAAGTCAATAAAAAGTCAAAATGATTGTGTTAATTTACAACATGATTCAAACAATATATTTACCTATTGCCAACAAAATCAACTATTTCTAATTGTCTCAAAATGTCATCACATTACCTTTTCAAGAAATAAAAATAAAACATTATTTAATTATTCTATAATAACAACATTCCAACAGTCTCAGATATTCGTGATCTTGGAATAACCCTTGATAGTAAACTACAATATAACCTTCATATACAACAAATCACAAATAAAGCTGCTAAAATGTTAGGTTTCATCATAAGAAACACAAAACTTTTTAATAGCATCAATATCATTAAGCAACTCTACTTTGCCTATGTACGGAGTCATCTGGAGTTTGCATCAGTTGTTTGGTCTCCATTTTACAAAATCCACATAAACAAAATCGAGGCAATTCAAAACAAATTCCTAAAATATCTTTGTTATAAGTCATTTGTAAGATTTAATAATTATGCAGAGGCAGCTTCACACTTCAAAATTGATTCATTGAGTGTACGAAGGCATCATAAGGATGCACTATTACTGTACAAAGCAGTTAACAATAATATTCAATGCCCAGAGTTGCTAAATAAAATTCATTTCAATGTACCTGCACATTCAACACGCTCTTCTGTCCTGTTCAGGGTGGATCAATGCAAGACAAACTGTAAGCAGAATTCTTGCCTGAACAGACTATGCAATAGTTATAATAACGTATTATCCAATGTGGACATTTTCAATTGCGAACTTACCAAATATAAGAGGTCCGTAAAAGAATATTTCTCTGATGGTTCGTGAATAATATTATGTTTTTATTGTTTTATATTTCTGTTATAATTTGATTGATATGTACAACCTCTCTCCATGGCTACCAATGTATTGATAGATTTTCTATTTAGTAATGTTTCATTTTATATAAGAAAAAAATTGTTTTATATTTTTTGGTTTTTGTTTTATATAATTTTTGGATTCATATTGCTTTTTTATAAAATTAATTTACATTCTTATTATGCTGTCTCAGTACAAGTAAAGTCACAAGGAGGAAATCCATAATTGGTTTTATTTTGGCTATTTAATATTATTTACAAACTGAAATAAATGTAAACTGTCGATTTCCTGAAAATTAATAAATAAATAAATATTAACAATTCATCAAATTTCATTATTTCAAGTTCGGTGAAAGTCCTATTCAAATTCTGTTATTTACAAAGTACGGTGAAAGCGGCTCTTCCATAGGGTCATTAGGTCAATGACCTCCTAAAAATTTGAATCGAAAAAACTATACAATTATCAATTTTAATGCGCCCTAAAGTTTATTCAGACATTCAGAAAACAATACTTCATTTGTGTATTATACTGCCATCTAGTATCAAAATCAGAAGCTATTTTAATTTGAACAGATAAAAAATAATATCATAACACCATCTTGCGCCCAATTAAGAAGCAATTATTTTTTTCACCGTGGGGTTAGTTCAAAATTTGACCCAGAACGGTCTACTTTCTCTTTCTTTGTAATACAGACAAAAGAGTAAACACGATAATGTCTGACATATGCCTAGAATAATACCAAATATTTTTTATTAGGAACTGGGGACATGTCCGCGGTGAAACAGAAGATAAGTTTATTAGGATATCAGAGGGAGATGTCAAAAAATGACAGTTTTTGTGTGATTTATTAGTTTGAAACAAGGGCAAAGGGCAAGGCCATCTTGGATTCATTAGTCAGCAGAAAGCACGTTTCATTGTTGACGTTGACGCGATTTGCATTGAATAAATTAGAATGTCTAATTCTGTAGATAATATATTGAAAGACATATCGGATAATTCATTGAACCATGAAAAACGTATTCAAATTAAGTGTCTCGGCCGACCAAAACCTCAAATGCAAATAGTTTCTGTTACCAAAAATAAAAATAAAGATATTAATCGTTACTTTAATTTGAAGAGTTATAATTTCTGTGAGTGGATTTGCGGCTGCCAGATAAGAAACGTTTACTTTTGTTTTAATTGTTTACTATTCGATTCAAGTGATACCCAATGGAAACGTACAGGTGTTAATGATTTGAAACACTTGAAAGAAAAAATAAAAAAGCATTCTAATTCTACATTGCATATTAATAATTCAATGAGCTTTGTTTTGTTAGGAACCATTGATATTCGGATTCAATTAGATAGTGCGTATCGTAAAGCACTCGTGGACCATAATGAAAAAGTGGATAAAAATAGATATATTTTAACAAAAATTTTGAAATGCATACAGTTTTGTGGTTCTTTCGAACTGGCATTAAGGGGTCACGATGAGACAAAAGAGTCAGATAATCCGGGTATATTTCGTGGCTTGATTAACTTTATTCAGGAAATAGACATCGTATTAAAACAACATTTAGAAAGGTCTTCGAGTTTTAAAGGTTTATCTAAGACGATTCAAAATGATCTGTTGGACTCAATTTTAGCAGTATCTCAGGAAGAAATTAAACTAGATATCCAGAAATCTGAGTACGTTGCAATTCAGGTGGATGAGACAACTGACAGCTCCACTAAAACCCAAATGGTATTTGTGATCAGATATCTAAAAGATAATGTCGTGTGTGAACGTTTTTGGAAATTTGTTAATCCAGAGGCTTGCACTGCCGTTGGATTAACAAATGAAATATTGACCCAGTTGGGAATCCTAGACGTTCAACCGCGACAGCTGATAGCGCAGTGTTACGACGGGGCGGCCGTTTTATCTGGAAAAACTGGAGGTGTTCAAGTTAAAATCAAAGAAACTTTCCCCCGTGCTCACTACATTCATTTCTATGCTCACCAACTAAATCTAATTTTGCAAAAAGCGTGTACCATAACGACGGGCGTAAAAGTTTTTTTTGCGACCGTTCAATCATTTTCCGTATTTTTTTCTAGATCTCCAAAGCGAATGCAATATTTAGATGAAACCGTTAAAGGTCGTCTGCCAAAGGCAGCTCCAACTAGGTGGTGCTTTAATGCCAAATGCATAATTACTGTATTTACATTCCAATCTGATATACTAAAATGTTTAAATTTAATTTTGGAAAAGGAAAATGATCAAAATACGTTAAGTCAAGCACAAAATTTGATAAATAACCTAGAAAAAAATGTTTTTATTTATTGGTTAACATTCTTCAATAAAATAATGCCTCACTGTGAAATTTTATTTAAGCAAATGCAAAAAAGAAATTTGGATGCAATATTAATACAAAAACATATTGGTGAATTTCAACATCATATTTTGGGCATACGAGCAGAATTGAGTTCCAACCCTGCAGATTCAATCAGTTCCCCAGAAGGCTTATATAAGAAAAGGCGCACAGATGAAAATAGTCATTTGGTAGCGATAGAAGTTTGTGACACTATTTTAGTGGAAATACAAAATAGATTTAAATATGGCGATCATCTCATTTTATCGAATTTATTTAATAAAGATAATTTTGCTGGATATAATAACTGTTTTCCAACAGCACAACTAAAGTTATTGTATGACTTTGATGAAATTGATTTTTTTTTTTTTTTTTTTTTTTTTTTAATTCCTTTATTTTTCCCATATTTTACAATTTATATTTACATATTTGAAAATCATAACAATAATGTGGGAACCCACTAAGGCGCAGCCTGTGCGTGGGTAATATATTTAAAAAAAGTTTTTTTTTAGTACCTAGAAAAAAACAAACAGGGGTATATAAAGCAAAAACAAAAATTGTTTAAAACATTTTGTACAAAAAGTGTATACAATAGTGTACGGTTAAATAAGTGTAAGTGTAATTAATGATATACATTGTAATAATAGGTGTAAAGTTTGTGAGAAAAGTGATATAAAACTAAATAAATAGAGTTTTTAGAAACATAAAGTGAAATAAAACTAAATAAATAGAGTTTTTACATCTGTATGGTTTAGCCATAATTTTAACTCTTTTACGAAATGCGGAAGTTTTGTTGCAACTTGAATATGTTTTGGTAAACTATTGAAGGTACGAGGTCCAATAAAACTACTGTGAGTTTGCATTTGTTTTGTGTGTGTTTGGGGGGTATAGAATACATTATTATTTCTAATGTTGATTCTGTTTACATTTTTTTCGAATTTGTTTACGTTTTTAAAGATATATTTCATAGTTTGCAGTATAAATAGTTTACGGAGACTGAATAGTTTAGATTCTTTGTATAAAGCATCTGTCGAAAATGTTTTAATTCTATTATACATAACTTTGATAATATAATTTTGAGTTGTTTGTAAAGGTTTTATAAAAGTATCAAGGGCACCACCCCATCCTATTATTCCATACATGAGTGAAGATTGCACCATAGAATAATAAATCATTTTCAATTTGTCAATATTCAATACTTCTTTGAGTCTGTAAAATATGTATGTAAGATATCTCAATTTAGAAACGGTATTATTTATTTGTGAATGCCAATTTAAATTTGTATCAATACATATACCCAAATATTTTATCTTTTCAACTTTTACAATTTCAGAGCAAGATGAGCATATTACTTGATTACAGTTAGTATTATGAATTCTAATTTTAAGGTTATTGGGGGGTTTGTTTTTACTGTTTTTATAAAAAGGTAGGTAAAATGTTTTATTGTTGTTTAGGAAGAGTCTATTACTATTTAGCCATGATGAGATATGTGCAATACATTTTGATGCATTTAAATAAGTTTCAAGCCAGGATTTTCCGTTTACAATTATTACTGTATCATCAGCATAAGATACAATATCACCAGGGATTACAAGATTACATAAATCATTTATATATATTAAAAACAGGATTGGGCCAAGCACAGTACCCTGTGGTACTCCATTTTTTATCCTCGTTTCAGTACTATAAAAATTCCCTATTTTTGTTTTTTGTTTTCTGTCTTTGAGATAGTTTGTGAGAATTTTTAATGTATCTTTTTTGAAACCTATTCGATTAATTTTTTTTATAAGTATATTGTGGTTAACCGTATCAAAAGCTTTTCTTAAATCTAAAAATAAAGCTAGGCATTTTTTATTTTTATCAACAGATGTGTACAATTTTTTTGTCAAATCGAATATTGCATCTTCAGTGCTTAGGTTACTTCTGAAACCATATTGATTTTGGGACAGAATTTTGTTTTGTTCTAGGTGATTCATTACTCTATTTTTGATACATTTTTCAAATATTTTTGAGAGGTTTGAAACTAAGGAAATAGGTCGGTAATTGTCTAATATGTGCGTTTCTCCTGATTTGTGAATTGGAATGATGGTGGAGATTTTAAATTGTTCAGGGAAATGTCCCTCTTTTAGTGATATATTAAAAATATGTAGCAATGGAATTAAAATATTATGTTTTATTTTTTTTAGTGTGTTACCCGATAAACCATCAATTCCTGTAGAATTTGTTGACTTTAGACTATCAATGTGTTTTACAATTTCGTTTATCGTGATAGGTGAAAAATATTCTAAGGAATTTATTGAATCGTAAGTTGAGAGTAAATGCAAAGATGAGTCTACGGGTGTTGTACTATCAATTTTACTAGAAGATTCAAGTACTTGATCTACTACATTTGTGAAGAAGTTGTTAAAGTTTTCTGCAATGGCCGATTTGTCAGTTATACTATTGTTATTTATTTTAATCTCTTTCACATCAGTTGATGCCATTTTTTTTTGTTCATTATTTCATTAATAATATTCCACGTTTTTTTGGTATCATTTTTTGCGTTATCAATTTGTTCACAATAGTATTTCTTTTTACAACTTCTTATTAACCTATTTAGTAAGTTTCTATACATCAAATACTTTGTTTTCATAAAAGACATTATTCTTACGTTATTTTTTTGACAGGTTTTTTCATAATTTAACATTTCTCTGTAAAGTTTATCTCTGTGTTTAATGGAGACTATTAGTCCTACAGTAATCCAAGGTTTGATTTTTTTATATTTTCGCTTATTAATAACAATTTTGTATGTGCTTTTCGATATATAATCTTGTAGAGTTTTATAAAACAATTCTAATGCTGAATGTGGGTTAGCTGTCGATCGTACATTGTCCCATTTTTCTGAATGGAGTAGATTGTTTAATGTGTCGTAGTTAATATTATTTTTTTCTAGATTACCAGAGTTTTCTTTTAAATTAGTGGTTAAGAGGTTGTGTCCATAAAATGTTGGGTAGTGGTCAGTAATGTTTGTATGTAGAGTTGAAGATGTAGTTTTGACGTGTTTGTGTGTTTTTACAAATATATGATCTAGAGTCGTGGAGTTATTCAAATTTTCTCTTGTTGGAGAGTTTATGTATGACTGATATCCTGCATATGATAAACAATCTAAGTATTCATTTATACAGTTTGTTCTTTTGTTATTTTCATTAATGTTTATATTGATATCTCCAGATAATATTGAAAAATTGAAATTTTTTCTGTTAGCCGTTTTAAAAAATGAATTTAGCTCGTTAGTGAAAAGTGATTCATTTAAGGAAGGAGATCTATATATAGCTAATATCAGATAATTACAGTTATTGTGCTTGAATGTTACTTCAATTGCATTAGCTGTTTTAAAATCTAAAATTTTGAAGGTAGTTTTCTTAAGACAATTTTTCACAAATACGGTGATACCATCGTGCCCAGTATGTTTGCATTCAGATGAAATGGTGACATATCCTGGAAGGTTATAGGGGATTACCTCTTTCATCTGTGTTTCTGTTAAAATAACAATACTCGGAGAAAAATCTAGACTTTCGAGAAGTACACAGAGTTCATCAAAATGTTTTCTTAAGCTACGTATGTTCATATTAAGAACTGAAAAGTTTATATCTTTAAAGTGATTATTTAGTTCATTAGTATCATTACAAATATAATTTTCATACAAAAAATTTTCGTCTGACATGTTGAAAGAAAAAATTTACACATGCAATGTGGTTACTTGATCCTCTATTCTTCGGGAATGTCTGCCGGCTGTCTTATTTGGATGATTGGGGCTAATTCATCTTTTCTCATCATAATGTGTCCATTTTTAGCCCAAATAAATTTGTAACCAAGTCTTGATGATTTTGCCAGGAACAGTAGGTGTTTATTTTGTGGTGTCAGTTGTTCATTAATGTATACTTTGTTGTCTTCTGGAAAGTTAAAGTTTTTTGTGGACAAAAAACCGTATTTTCTTTTTTTGTCGATGATTTGGTCTCTGATTTCTTTATTTTGAAATGATACAACAATGGCTGGGTATTTGTTTAAAGGATTTCTATTTTTGATTCGGTAAATATTGGTTATTTTTGAAGATTCTGTTTCGCCTTTAATAGTTTCCATTATGTTATTCACTATTTTTGTTATGTTTTCATTATCTTTAAATGGGACTCCCTGTATTTCGATGTTATTTTGTTTGTGAAGTTGTTCTAGTTTGTTAATTTGCATTTTTATTTCCTTGTTTTCCGATTGCAGCTGTTTAATCAATATGTCTTTGTTTTTATTTTTTTCTTCGAATTCATCAATTTTGTTACTACAGAATTCAACTGATTTTGTAAGTTCTCTGAGTTCATTCTTGATCTGTTCTCTGAAAGATTTCATTAATTGTTCCGATAAATCTTCGAATTTTTTTTCCAGGAATTTTAACATCTTATTTGTATTATAGTCTTCTTCAGATTCGCTAGATGCTGCTTTTTTTGTGGCTCTCTTTTGTTTATTCATATTAATGTTTTTGATGATTTGCAATAGATGGTGTTATAATATAGTCTGAGGGTAAGTCTTGCGCTTCTACTAATTAAAAAAAAAAAAAAAGTTGGTTTTAGTGAGGATCGAACCTCGTTCCTACGGACCTATGGCTCAGACGGTCAATGTCCGCGACGCTAACCACTAGACCAATCCGGTAGGTATCGGGAGCGAGGTAATATCGCTATATTAAAGGTAATATTGCTATCAACTGTCAGTTGCAGTTTACAGTTGGTACTTAGATGCGACAATATTCCCACAAATTACTTCACAGTTTTTAAATCACTTCAGATTAGTAATTCTTGACCGTTTCAAATGTTTAAAGTGGTAGATAGTTCACTACTGTTGCACAGTTATACAAAAATCAATATCTTTTTGAATAATACGATTTAAAAACGTTGAATTTAGATAATTTTTGCAGAGTGAAATTTGACGTGCACACTGTTTGATGTAGGTACTTAATAAATTCATCGAAGTTAAAAAATGAGTTAATAGTGTTTTACCAACGTGATGACCTACACCATGCTAACAGTGCTGCATCACTTTTAAATTTTTTGTTGACCAATAATTTCCAGGAAATATTTTCAGAAACAATAAAAGTACTGCAATTTATTTGTGTGATCCCAATGACTACAGTTGAAAGTGAAAGATGTTTTTCAACTCTTAAACGTATTAAAACATTTTTAAGAAATACAATGAGTCAAGACAGGTTAAGCTCACTTGCAATGCTTAGCATCGAAAAAAAATATATTTCTAAAATAGATAATTTCTACAGCCGTGTCATTGATCATTTCGCTGAAGCCAAAGAAAGGAGGATCGATTTAATATACAAGAAATGTTAGAGTGCTTTTTTATTATTTTTTACTATTAGAATCCACAGTACCTATCAAAACGCTTTTATCTCGGTACATAGATTCTTGTAATTTTTTTCAATTATAGGGGAATTCCATTTCATCACAGTAATAAGAGCTCAAACGATGTCAAAAACATTAATTAATAACATGTACACTAAAGTTTAAAGTTAATTGTGAATAAAATAAATAACATTAAATAAAACCATATTGTGCTACCGGCTTCGGAATAGGTGAGTACTGGCATTTTTTTTATAATATTCCCTACGCATTAACAGTACTTAACTCTGATAATTTTTTTTTCGATTGACCTCCCACTTCTAGACCCCTAGAGCCGCCTTGAAACCACCGACCAAAGACGAATAAAAACAGAACTTGAATAAAACTTTCACAAAACTTGAATTATACTCGTAAAATTGAAATTATATCCTTTGTTCAAATTCTGTGAAACAACAAGTCCGTGTCTTAAATTGAATAAAACGTTCTGTTCGAATCAATTGCTTATGTTAATTATGCTTATATGTACTCTTCAGAAGTTAGACCTTAGCCGCGTATACTTCCTTTTATAATACTCAAATGACCTTCAGATTACTTCTAATTATGCCCTGCGAAGATTTACAAACAAAAATCCGAAATATTTTTTGCGTGGTAAAAACTAATATCAAACAAATTTATTTCCACCCCATTGTTTCGAGAGAATTCGCAAAATGTATAATTTATTAACGATTCTAAGAACACCATCGTAAACTTTCAAAGAAAAGACTTTAAAATATGTTTTTTTATTAATCGGTTATTAATGTTAAAGAAAATTTCCTTCTAAAAAGAAGAGAGAAATTAACAAATTTTCAACTTTCATTTTTCCCACCCCTTTCCTTACCCACTTTCTTCAGCTTCACAAAATATCCCAATTAGAGATGCTATAGTCTCAGTGACTATGGACGTTTGAAGTTTTGTGCGGTATTAACATTAAAAAAATTAAATAGGAAATAGCCCCCCCTGAAAGAAAATACCTGAAAAAATCCCTTGACTCCTGCAGACACGGGCCGGGTGATCCGATTAATAGATTCCGGTATCTTAAAAAAACGGATTGCAATCTTTCGAGCACAACTGGATTGCCGTTCTAGTTCTTCTAGTATTTCAATAGAAGATGCTCCGAGGAATTAGCGCCATTGATCCCTTCGGCACCGGTGCGTAGTCGAAAAACATGCCAAAAGCGAACCAAACATTGGTAAACGGTTGATATGAAAACGGGCACTTTCTACGACTCGTTCTTGAGTTCAATAACTCGGCTGTGCAGAAGGATTTGTCGGCCTCTTTGATTCCTCCCTCCTACTACATGAGTGTATTCAAGAACCATATTCACTCCTTCTTCTCCTCAATAGCCTCTCTACACAGCCTCCCACAAAGATAATATAGGCCTTGTGTGGAGTTAATGAAGGTAATGGATATTTCATTTTCACTGAAAAAGAAAGAGATTATTAAACAATAGCATATAGAGCAAGAGCCGTGACGATCATACTTTCGTAATATTATTAAACCTGATATTTTCTCCGTGCACGTTCCTAATACAGGTAAAGACGATCCTGACGATCCCTGACTATGAAGTTTGGATCACGGTGGCCTTGAAAGATAGCAGGTAGCAAAGGTGTATACAATTTGCTCGCACTTTTACAAGGTAGTCAGTAGGTAGTCTTCTAGTGTCGAAATTTCGCACTGTTTCACTCCCACCCGCTTGCATGTATATATCGCGCTCGCACCCACGGAAGACTTTTAATGTGTCTGACAAGGTGAAGGAACCATCGAAACTCTCAGATAACTGAGAAAACATACGTTGATAGTTTCTCAAGTAACAAATATAAAATTCAGCTTTTATACTTTAACGTAAGTACAATTATTCACTCATTTTTCAAAGCCACCGTGATCCAAACTTCATAGTCGGGGATCGTCTTTACCTGTATTAGGAACATACATAGAGAAACTGTCAGGTTTTACAAAATAACTAAGGTCTGATCGTCACGGGCTCTTGGACTAATAGTCTTTCAAAGTTAAGGATACTACCAGTTTTACTATGATGAGATACCACAATTGAAGCGTTGCGTTCCTTACAACGGCTTTGGCTGTGTTCGGTGACCAATTTAAAATAATAATAATAATAATACTTTATTACACATAAAATAGAACAATAAAACATATGTGGAAACTTTGACTAGCCAACTAGGAATGGATCCTGTTTTAGGCCAGTCAAATTGACAAATTTAATTTCATATAGCATTGTTTACTTACTTACATAACTTACTTACTTACATTACTTA
Organism: Limnephilus lunatus; assembly: GCA_917563855.2. Taxonomy (NCBI): domain Eukaryota; kingdom Metazoa; phylum Arthropoda; class Insecta; order Trichoptera; family Limnephilidae; genus Limnephilus; species Limnephilus lunatus. Next base: position 8,551,822 of record OU830599.1, read on the forward strand.
CATAACATGTTATTTATAGAAGGAAAAAAGTATTAATTATGTATTCCTCACAGAAGCTTGAATTAAATGTATAATTTGTACTTATAAGAAAAAGAAGAGAAATAATGATATCTTAAAATCATGTTCAGATATTTTCCCTTAGAGCGCTTAAAACAGAAAAAAACAAACAAAAAAAAGATAAAAGATAAAACCGGTAAAGTAAACAAAACCGGTAAAGTAAATAAAACCGGCAAAGTAAATAAAATCCAGATGGTAATAATAAAAAGACTAACTCTGGGTCAACATATCTATCAAAATATCAACATATCTGTCAAAATATCCTGGTTGTTGTCATAATATTTGCGAATTAATCCGTATGCATGAGGTGGCTGTATTTCAAAAAATGTGATTTTTCAAAGTGAAACAACTATGGGAATAGCTTGATGAAGAGTGGATATTGGGATGGAATCTGACTTACATTAAATTTGGCAGTATACGAAATGATATTAAGGCATTGAGGGAACACTGGGTTGACGCATGTCCATTATACTGAATTTGAATACTTGTTGCAATGGTCAGCAACGTAGGTATGTATTCCAATACTGTCAAAATTGGACAAGCATTTGCGTAATAGGATGGGTGGGAGAATGAGAAAACATGTATTAAAGGTAGATGCAACCCATCTCATGTGAAAATCTTCGGTTAAAATCCTCTGAATTGAACTCCATGACATTCCAAACATCTCACAGAGTTGATCAATGATTCGGCAATGGTCTTCACGAACGAGAGCATTGAACCTTGAACCTTGAACCTTGAACCATTGGTCCTGAACCGGGTTGGTCTTCAATTGACATTTATCCATTTTTCGAATCTGGTTTTACTTAGATCAGCATCCCCATCGGCAGTCTTAAGCATTACGATAGTTTCTGAGGTTGATATCCCCAACAGCAAATAAAATTTCAACAACAATTCGCGCGTGGCTCTCGAAAATCTGCAATCACGTTTTTCGCTAAAATGGAAAAAGTTGTTTCACTAAAAAAAATCTAACAGGCGAACCGGTGCACTCACTCACACACTGACTCAGGAAGAGTGACCCTAACAGACACCTGGTCCAACAATGGGTTTCTCCACTTTTCCTCTCTCTACGACAGCACAATTCCCGTTACTTTTGGGACCCCCCTCGTACAGTGTCAACACCCTTTTCCTGTGTCAATTATTGTTATCCACTTTCTTCATCTTCATAGCGTTCCTCAAAAACGATAATACCATAGTCCCAGCTCGTTTCACTAATGAAAACTGAACAAACGCTGAAGACCCACCATTAATGAAATATTAAAAAGAGTTTGTTTTAAATTAGTTAAGAGTTTGCAAAAAATTCCATAGAATTTTCTCTAATTAGATAAGTTTTTAGATTTTCACGGCCAAAAGCATTTTCGTTGTTAGTTTTTGGGGTGTTATGCCGTGTTGCGCTACCTCCTACTATAGCCGACGTTTCGGACAGCGTTGCAGTGTCCATCATCAGGGCAGATCCGGTAGATCCGACGATGTGTCTATGTGACATCGTCGGATCTACCGATGTCACATAGACACATCGTCGGATCTACCGGATCTGCCCTGATGATAGACACTGCAACGCTGTCCGAAACGTCGGCTATAGTATGTGTCTATGTGACATCGGTAGATCCGACGATGTGTCTATGTGACATATCCGACGGTAGATCCGACGATGTCACATAGACACATCGTCGGATCTACCGGATCTGCCCTGATGATGGACACTGCAAAGCTGTCCGAAACGTCGGCTATAGTAGGAGGTAGCGCAACACGGCATAACACCCCAAAAACTAACAACGAAAATTTCTCTAAGTAGTTTATCAAAGTTAATCTTGATTTATTTGAGGAACTTAATAAAAAAATATCGACTTTTTCGTTTTATTAAAAATAGTTTATCATTATTATTTTGTTTTTAGAACATTTTTGGATTCACGCAGTTTACAGTTTGGAAGGCGGAAATGAAACCATTCATTTGATAATAACACCTCTGCCATAATAAGTAATACCGAGTGGTTTGTTACGTTTGGTGACTTAGCAGACGTACCTGGGTTCATGAGAGTGAGGTTTGTCCAGGTCTTCTCAGCGGATGCGTCGGCTCATGTGCCCACCATCTGCACCGCAGTGGAAGGGATTGATTGTAGATTTATTATATTTTTTTAATAATAATTGTATTATTTTAAGAACCATATATTTGATAACCAACATTTCTGCGATAGATCATCGCCAGTGGTTCGCTAAGTTTGGTGACTTAGCAGAAGTGCTTGGTTCATGGGGTGAGGTTTTTCCGGATCTGTCCACCAACTTCGTGGCAGGCCGGATCCAGAGAGACTGGTGGGGGAGACCTTACGACCTCTCCAGCAGGACTCTATCAGAATATCCCCTTGCACCGCAATGGGTGGCACAGATTCATACGTCCGTCACTCCTGGACCCACTGACCCCCAGGTTCCTACTCACCATTCTTACCGTTTCCTTCCTAGAACTTCCTCTCCTTTCTTTTCTAAAAATACCCTCCACACAGCTTCCCCTCAAAATTATTTGCGAAATTATTTTCCTCAGGGCCTCCTGTGTGAAGTTATTGCAAAAAAATGTGCGATTGGTGAACTGGGTCCTGAGTAAAAGAATAATGAACATTTATATATTTATTTTATTTCACTTAGTATTTGTGACACATCCAACAGAATATATACATATATATCATATTATACTAATGAAATTTACTAATGATACAGCCAAAGTTAGCAATATTTTTTTTTTTATATTAGGTGAGTGGAAACTGAATGAAAACATCTTTGTAATCAGTTTGTTGGCAGAGCGATCTCCGTAAAGCAATTTAAGCAACTTAATTGCATGATCAAATTTTCAGTCTGTTTTCAGAGAGAACATCAAACTTTAAAATTGCGATTACTCCATAACATGTTTAAAAACTTTGGTTTTAACCCCGCGATACTATAGTATCTAGTTATTTTATTTGATATTATACAATTACTATCATTATTAATTTAAAAAAAATCAAAATACATTATAGATTCAGCATAAAAAATAGTTCATGGCTAAATAATTTTGATTTTAGTCAATAATAAATAAACCCAACATTCCTTAGAAAATATTTAAAAATATGCTTATGTCTAGTTCACACGAGGACATAACAGAAGACAATACAATATTGTCCTGTCTCAGATCCGTGAACAGCCTCGACCGCGCACGACCAGACAATGAGACAATACAATAATTCGACTCAAGTTCAAATGCGGAACCCTGTGAAAATGAATACACGATGACGCGCGTTCGCGAAAAACATTAGGTATTTTACCAGGATGTATTGGAATTGCAGGACGATGAACTGAATAATAAAAAGAAAAAAATAATGTCGTGTGCGTTTACACGGGGACAGTGCGGCCAGGCGCGGTGGGGTGGTTGAGATATTATTCAGTGGCGATGTGTAGGTTCAGCTGGAGTGGGCTACTAAACTGGGGTTCTCGGAGCGAAGTGGATCCTACTCCTATTCCCTTTTCAAATCGACTACTCGCAAAGAACCCGGTCCAGTACTCGCAAGGAACCCGGGACTTGGCGCGAGCCACTCGCGAGTCGGGTGCGGTGCTCCGCCGCTGCGGTGCGGCAGTCGCGGTGGTCCGCGCCACTCGAACTTGTCTAACCCGAGCGTCTCGGTCCGAGCCACTCGCGAGTCGGCAATAGGTCGCGCTTTCGAGTTCTTTTGCGGGTTCAGGCACCAAGGTCCGTCCAGGCTGGAACCCGTGCGTCTCGGTTCGAGCCAAGAACTCAAGTACTTTTAAAAGGAAGCACGTCTCGGAGGCCTCCGGCAAAATGCAGAACTTACCCTTCTCTATTGTCCAGCGGAGATAGTCTGACCGTCGATCTCTAGGACAATGTTTTGATTCATTATCCTGTCCTCCAAACTTCTGTTCACACTAGGACAATACAATATTGCACTTTCCTCCATTGAACTAGGCATTTATGATAACTACTCTACGTAAAAAAAAACAAGATCTGTTTTGACTTGTATTCTGTAGGTCGATCATTAGGCTAAACGTATATCCCAGAAGGAGAAAGCAAGATACATTTTGATTTATTCGAAATGGTTTAGGTGCTGTAGGCGTTTGAAAAAAAAATATTTTAAATTAAAAAACAAAATAATAATAATAATAAAGGAAAAGGTTTCTCGAACAAAAAATAAACTGTTTGTTTTTGCTAGCTCCAGACTTATACGAAAATAAAGAATACACGATTTAGACGTGCGCCAGTAAAATTGACAATATTCACGTCAATGATTATCATCGATGTTACCAATAAATTAATTGCTGAGGCGATTAAAGCGATTGCAATGCGATCCTTTTCGTTGACTGCGAATGATAAGGTTTTAAATTGAAATTTTATTGACAATTTTATAAAAATATTGAGTGACTAAAAATAGTTAAAATGTATAACTACGGTAAAAATACACTTAAATAAAATAATTCAATTTTTTTAAAGGCTTAGACATCTCTGTTAAAGAAAAATGATATAATATCTATATACAGTGCCACACGAAGGTATAAGTTGACGAAAAAGGAGGACTCTGTCATCTATGACATAACGATAGTAGGTGTGGTTGCCAGATTAAAATATAAAGACAGAGCGTTAGTTCATGTTTACACCACCCCAACTTATAACACCAGCACTGTAAAATTTAACTCTTAATTTTTTAACAGAGTAAGAAGAATCACTTATTATAAGTAATGATTTTTCTTTCACACCCTAACAGCAATTTTTGCAGGATAATTTCAAACGTGTCGACTCGAACACAATACGTGCTGTAAGTGTAAATTGACTCTCAAAAGGAAAATAATACCCAATACAAAAGGAAAAATTCCAAACACGCTCTGTGTACCGTTTGATGGGGATTCCGTTGATCGAACTTGACCTTTGCTATAAAGGAGATTTATAGACGAAACAAGAGACGAACCTGAAACGTCTGAAATTAGGTGTAGGCGAACGGGTAAATTAAATACAGGATTATTTTCTAAACTCTTTGTAGTATAAAAAACTTAACAAAAAAATATGCCCGAATACTTCTCACATTTCAGTAACGTAATTTGATTCAGAAATAACATCGTTTGATAATTTGAGAAACTCTCATCGGATGTAGTAAATAGGAAAATTTAACATCGCATACGACAGTACTTGTATAAGCAAAGAAAGTATCATCAACTAAGCTTAATAATTATCATTTGTGAACTGGAAAAATACATTAGTTCATCTTAGCAGCAGTTTTTTCAAGAATATTTGAAGTGATTAATTTCTTGAGCTTTATTTTAAATATTTACTTGTTGAAAATATTAAATGGTTATATGTGATCGGATATGTATACCATATAAATGTCAACTATACCGATTTGAACGAAAACCAATGTCATGAATTTACTTAAGATCTTCAACTCGTCGCCTCCTTACAACCAACTAAAATTGATTGTTAGTGATAGTAAAGGAAAAAGTGATCTTACTTTGGGCACACAAACAATACTGTCAGTATACTTCTTCAGTGGTTTTGACAACATTAAGTTTAAACAATTTTAATGATCATTTTATAGTTGACAATGCCATAAATAATACAATTTTAAAGTTTGCTGTCTTTGCGCATAGTCCAAAAAATAATATATTTGTATCTGACTTAACACAAATAAGTTACGTAGATTATGAATATAACCTCTGTTTGTATTCGGTTAAATTATTGATATTACATTGCTAAAGGCTTTGCATGTGTATGTATATAAACAATATTTGTTAGATATTAGTGAAGCACTGAACTACAGTAAATCGAGGAGTAAAGGCCCAAGAGGTTTGACGTTTGGCAGTGATTTGGGTTTTGGTATAACTCTCTAGATTTACTGGCATCACCAAATTACCATGAGATCAACTGGTATCAACAAAATAACAAATTCAGATCGTAAAAATTCTTGTTATCATTTATCGAAACCTAATGCTGAAATAATGAGTAAATTCTGTTATGAAATTAATTATTGTCATTGTTTGACATCAATCGGTGATAAATTTTCCATAACATTTTTTTTCAACGTCTTTCGCCATTCAAGGGTGATCTATGCCAACTTTTCAATCTATGGAGAGATACAATGCAAATCTACATATTAATTTTATTTAAATTAGTACATTTCGTAATTATATGGAAGATTGGAGTCGAGTTCGGACTTAGAAGAGATGGGGTGTTGAAATTTTAGATAAGGATTGATAGAAGAGAGGAAATTTGTTTAGAGAGTTACACCCAACAATCATGTAATCTGAAGTTTCCACTTCTAGATCACAGAAAATATAATCTGGGAATCAAGCACGTGAATTTTAAAAAGAGGGAGGACGGATCCAATTTTCATTCGAAAAAGTGAGGAAATATTTGTCTTTGAAAAATGGGGGAGTTGTTGAAAGCGCTGTTTTGACAGAATAGCCCTTTGTATTGTTACATAGTAGGTAATCCCTTGGATTGCAGGATCTATATTTAAGAATGGAGAAAATGTCCGATAACATGGGAACATGGATCGAGAGGGTACCGTTAGGGAGATTGCTTCTTGTTTAGGTAATGAATCCGCAATATTGTTACCCACAACGCCAACATGACCACACACATGAACAAATAAAACTGTCAAAACATGAACACAAATTATAACAATAAACATTCAGTCAGAACATGTTACTGAAAAGATGGTAAAAGTGGGAGTGGGAGTGGAAATTAACGATCTGTTATTAGTAACCAAGGACAATAATTTATGAAGGATAGGTACTACACATTCAGTATCATAAATACTTAACGAGAAGGTTGTGATACAATCCTACATTTAAAAAAAAATGGTACGATACCTACTTAATATCTAAAATGTTATGTCTAACAGTTTTTTCAATAATTTTATGAAATTATAAAATGCTTTGCATTCGAACAGATATATATTTTTTAACACAATGTGTTGTTTTCTTAAATTAAGATTAAAAAAATAAAAGTAATAATTATTAACCCTATCAAAAGTGTATAATACATTTACAAAGTTACCCAATTAATTAATATAAATCTAAACATAGTTGTTCATATCCTTTTACCATCATACATAATAATATTTAACAAACATCAATGTTACACGTAGGTATTAAATAGTTTTCCTAAAAAGAAATGATTATTTTTGTGAGGGCCATCTGTTTCAACAGAAAGCTAAATCGTGAACTAAATTTAAATGTTAACCGTCAGCGAAAGTAACAAGGATGTTAAATAGGATCACGCGCTGTTTCAAGTGTGCTTCTGCTAAAGTAATAATTGTTAGTGTGGTCATTTATTCCAAAGATAAAAATCAGACGATTGCTCGAAATTATGTGAAAAAACGAACCGCATTATTTATTGGTGCAGTCAAAACATAAATTAAATTTGAACACCAGAACAACTCTCAAAAGATCCGGCTGTATTTTGATTAGCGTTGTTGTAAGATCTGACAGCTCTGTTATCACAAAAACATTTGAATGAATATTTAAAGATAAATAACTATCCTTTATAATACATATGATTTTACACAGAAATAAATAATAATTTATTTCCAGTAGTTGTAATATCTTCTTGAATTTGATGTGTTACAAATTTTATGAGATGTTTCGATTGCAATACCGCGCCAAACAGAAACTTATTGTATGAGGAATTAACCATCACTATCATCATCTTCTATGATAGTAATAATGATTAATAATCATACCTCTAACAGAAATATCAAATACGTCAAAATGGTAGAGTAAATCTAGACTAACTATCGGTTTTGGGAAAGTAAAAGCAAAAGTTTAAAGTGACTTAACAGGCGGTTTAATTGATTGAAAACGCATTTTTGTGAAATTTCAGGGTAGCAATTTCTTTTACTCTTGCTTTTATTCCAGCAACTGATGAAACAGACGAACCTGAGCAAATAAAAATAACTAATAACCAATAAGTAGAAGTTTTTAGTTGAAATATACCTAGTCAAAGTAGTCAAATGATTAGCGTTTTGAATTACCTTTGAAATGTTTCGCGAACAAACTCGTAAAACTTTCAACCTAATAACTTTGTTATCACCAGATTGAAATACAACAATTTCCTTGTCTGAACCTACATTTGTTCGTAACATATTATTGCTGTAAGGAGTTCCTATTATTTGATGAAGTTCATAAGATTTTCAGAAAGTTATTTTGAGATACGAGAAGTTACAAAATGTACATTGAAACATGCACAGCATATCTCCAAAACACAAAAGAAGCATTCTGAAAGTCTCCATTTTAATACACATATTATATTAGATATTATTACATCCATCCACAACCTCATAACTTTAAAGATACCCATCATCATCGAAGGTCCCGAAGAACAATGTCAGAACTGCTAAAATTTAAAATTTATTTATCTTTGTTGATCTTTTTCGGAATTTTGTATGTAATGAAATGTATTTATTTTTTCATGAGCTATATTTATTGATCTTAAAATAGTAAAAATGCAGAAACGAAGCTTCAAACAGCCCTAAGACTACAAAATCGCACATCCGACATTGTTCTTCGGGACCATCGATCTTTACATAAGAAAATAAATACCAAGTTGGGATTATAATAGATGAATTATTCGTGACGAACAGAAATTTGAACACGTTGGTTTATTTTAACATTATCCGTAAGTAAAAGAGTTATGAACACAAAACGCTTCATTTAATAAATAAATATATGCCTTGCAAAAGTGTATAAAACAATTTTTGTAAAAGCAGGGAGTAGTAGCGTTTATAATTAATTCATAAAGCTAAACACAGTTATATACATTGTTTTTGTTTTATAGTTTTCTACAAATTGGGATATCGTGCATGTTATAACTACACACTATACATGAACCTGATGTTGATACAGAAATTGTCGCAATAGGCGAGTAACCTTTCTCTAATGAACGCATGTTTGATGCATTTGACGCATGTTTGATGCATCTCTTTCGCTTACGTTCATTGAAAAGTCAGTAAAGTGACTGTACCTGCGCGAGAATGGATCGTATCAAGCCCAGGTCGGCATCTAAGTTTGGCGCATACTGTACTTCGGGTGAACAATGTTTCATCTAGTTTTAGACATGGTTAAGATCGTTTATTACGAGATATTTCTAGGGTATTTACAAAGTAATATCATTAGAAATTTTTGGTAGGTACTTATGCAGCAAGTTTCTGCAAACGTAAATATTTGAGCTGTTTAAAAGATTAATGTTTTTGCAATTTGGTCTTTATTCGGCATGCTACAGATCACGCCTCTATTGAAATAGCGAGAATTCAATCGACGGTGCAACTTGCATTTTTTTTATTATTTACCTCGTTATTTACCCACTTTTAAAATTATTATATTTAGATTTAAATTAAAAGTTTCCAGTAATATATCTTTAGGATTTTTTTCTGCATTGACTTCTTGATTATCAGCGTTCCTTGTTGTTGGACTAAATTTTATCTTACGAGTAACTGTAACATTGTGTACATCACATTTATACTATTATTTTGGACACAACATCAATTTGAGAGGCGGGTTTGGGTCCCGCCTCTCCGGGATCCCGGTCCCACCTCCATCACTCCTGGACATACTGCCTCCAGATTCTTACTTAAAAATACCCTCTACCCATCATCCCCAAAGAAGATATTCTTGTTATGATTTGTTTTCCGGGCCCCTTTTATGGAGTTAATATAAAAAAAATGCTTTAGGTAATTTCATCATTAATCCATCGTTATTATTGTTTTTTATTATGACCTACATGTCCCCCTCTGACCCCCACCATACGAAAGAAGATTGATTTTTTAAGAAAATATTGAAATTTAAAAAAACTTATTTACCTACTTCAATTCGACTTACGGCAATTTGAAGCGGGACATCCGTTACTGAGCCACTCCAGTCACCCGGCTCAAGGCTTTCGGTATTTCATTTTAATTTATTTAGAAAATCAATAGAGTCTTATCTCACAAAAAGAGGCCTAGGAGCTTACTGCTCAATTTTTTACTGCGTCATTCGGGTTGTGCAGGTTGATGCGCGTAATTTGATACCCATAACGCTTACTTTCCAGTCCCAAATAAAACTCATTCCACTGAGCCACTTTGGTCGTCGACACTTTTTAAATGACCCAGGGAGCTTACCGCTCAATTCAACACCCCTTTGAAAATGTATTAAAAGTTACGAAAAAAGAAATTAAAAACAACCCTTAAAACCTAATATATCCTATTTAAACAATTTTAAAAAAAATCTCACTTTTAATGACTTTTCAAAGGACGCCTTGAAGTCGCATGTTTCTAAGTTGTTCGGTCACCCTAAATACACAATGTTACAGAGTGTCTCCGTCACAAAAATAAATCTTCCACATGAATGTTTAGAACCACTCAGTTTTGAGGACAGAATCGCGTAGATTAAACTTCATCAATGGGCAGAGTCTCGTCACAGTCTCTCGTGTCCTCGAAGCGCACGGTGCTCACAAGTTCCAGCGTGGCCCCGCTGCCGCTGCTCAGGGACTCGGTGGAAGTGTCGGGCAGCGCAGACGGCGCGGGGGGGGCGAGTTATAGCAGCTCGTCGCGCAGGTCGCCCCCGTTGGAGGCGCGCCCGGCGGCACCGCGCGACTGCAGTCAGACTTTCTCCTCGCCGCCCAGCGCGTGCGGGGTGGACCTGACGAACTGAACACAACGAATTGAGAAATGAGGCAGATTACTAATTCAATTGATTTTTTTTATTACATCAGCTTCAAACAGGAAGCCCTGAGGGAAAAAATTCCATTAGGGCCTGTATCATCTTTGGGGATGCTGTATTTTTAGGGAATAGAAGAAGAGGAGGTGGGAAGGAAAAATGTTTTAAGAGTTGGGTTTTGTGAAGGAAGGAAGGAGAAGTTTTGGGAAGGAAAAATGTATGAGGGGTGGGTGGGAATCTGGGGGTTCATGTGTCCAGGAGTGACGAAAGTATGAATCCATTCCTCACACTGCGGCGCAAGGCGATGGGTCGAGAGAATCCGGCTGGAGAGGTCAAAAGGTCTGCCTCAACCAGTCTTTTCTGATCTGGCCCGCCACATAGAATGTAGCATTTGCCCCCTAGGTCTGGACAAACCTCATCCCATTAACCCAGACCCTCTGCTAAGTCACCAAACGTGGCGAAACACTTGGGGTGGTCTGTGGCAGGGGTGTAGGTTATCCAATAAGTGTTTATCGGGGCGGCGGTATCCATATTAATAAAGAGCTTTTTATTAACGTTTTCATGAAAAGAGATAAATTGATTGACCAAATTAAATTTCATTTAAGATATAATTTTAAATATTTAATAAAAAATAATAAAACACGGCGGGCAGTTCAAGAATATTTTTTCAAGACTTTATACTATAATATCAAGAAAAAAAATTAAATTTTCAAAAGGAGAGACTGATAATAAAGATTTTAGTTTCAACACAATATTACCTCCCTCAGCATCATTTAAATAAACACATACATAAATTACAGAAAGTGCAGAGAGTAAATTACAAAAAGTAATTCACGTTCATTATCATAAATTAAGCAATGTTTTGTGTTACAAGTATAAACTCATGTTTTTTTTTTTGTAAGAAAGGGTTTTGTGTTAAAAAAGGTTAGAGAACTAAACTTAATTTCTTAGTTGTATATTAGGGTTAAACAGAACATAGGTTATAATCTAAGCATTCACATATGGCGCAAATTTAATTATTTTAGGTTATAACACTTTTTTTGAGTGATGCTTTAAAATTTAAGGTGAATTAATTGTTTGCGCCCATACACATGCAAAATGCAAATGAATAAATAGGTTTGTCCATAAACAATCCCAAATATTTAAGAAAGGTCAACAAATCCAATTTGGTTTCGGTGAATCAATCTAATAACGTATTTGTAGCCTTTATTGAAATATTTGAAATAGAATTGAAATTTAAAAAACCTTGAGATTAGAAATTAAAATATTTGAGTTTATTTATTGACGAAACTATTTATTCATTTTCAGATTAAATATGTACGAGGACTAAAATCGGTGGTGTCGATTCAAATCAAATTCGCCAAAGTCCACTACTAACCATTTTTTGTATTCGATTCAGCAAAAAAACTTTGAACTAAAGGGTGAAAGTTGATAAATTTTTTCAATCCAACCCCCAATCCAAGTCCCACACCCGCTTCAAAACGTATGAGCCAAAGTCCATTTCAGCCAACCATACGTCGTCTTTACTCTGTCATGGCCGCTATTTGTGTTTGTTCAAACTCAACCAAGTCGTGTTTCTTTCATTCAAACACACCAAGTCCAGTGATTCTATTTCAACATCGACTAAGTCCTTAGGTATTATAGCAAATGCTCCTAAAAAGCCCATCGTCCAGTCCAAAAAAAATCATCGAAAATGCATATTTACTTCAAGAAAATTATACGATTCTTATTTTTCTGTGTTCCAAGGTACAATATTCATAACATAAAGTAATATTCACTGTTTTTTATTAGCTATAAGTTAAAACTAGAAAAAATCGTCATTATAAAAATGTTTGAACGGGACTTGGGCGAGTTTGATTTTTGTCTACACAACTTGCAAAAAATGTTTTAACTTAAAAATAATTAAATTGGCGCTATCTGTGAATGCGTAAATTATAACCTATGTTCCGTTTAACCTTAATAAATATTATATTAAAAAATAACTGTACAGGGTGGTGCCAAAATATCAATTTTAAAGCATTACGGTAGGTATACATGTTAATAATTGTGGTGTTTATTTATTAGATTTGATTATTTACCTGTGTTATTATTATGGTTTCAAAGCCATTAATTATGATGATTGCCTTTGCATATTACCTCCTAATTTAACAGGAGGCTTAGCAACTACGCTAATTAATTCAGGTATTCTAACCATTAGTCGAGGTAATTACAAATCTCTCAGGAAAACCTTGGAGATAATTCCACAAACTACTCGAAATATTATTTCTAATAGGTACCTACTAATTAACCAGTCTTCTGAAGCTATCCAAAATAGAAAAAATTAGAATGGTGTTCAAATATGTATTTGGCTGTAGACCAATTTCCCAAATTGAACAAATTCCGTCAGTGCAAAACTACGCACTTCGGCCCATTATTGACAATAAAATCGCCAACATTTACGCTTGTTTTTACGAACAATTATAATTACCTAAATGTAGGTATTATTACTAAAAACGCCATTCGTACGGTTTTAGTTTTAAAAGTACTAATGCTGTGCGAACAATTAACATTTTTGAAGGGTTTCAAATGTAAAAAACGCTTGATAGAATTTCCCTTACTTTACAAAAAAAAATTACAATGAGTAAAGAAAACTCCCAACGTTACATTTTCTATCTTTATGTTTGTCTTGTTCACATTTAATTAAAGTATTTGCTTTCGGTTCATGAAAATACTATTCGATATTTATTTTGCGGCTTAAAACATAAAATTAATTAAGCAAAAAAAGGGTTTTTAACTTCTTTTTTATTTTGACTGCTGATTGGAGCAAATTGCGAAATTTTTTCTGCCTTATCACATAATTTTGGTAATTGGCTTAGCATCCATTCTTCCAGCTTGGGATTCATTCGCTGTTGATGTCATTTTTGAATTTGGTGAGTTTTATAAAAGTTCCAAATGGACTTTTGCGTATTACACCAGTTATAACATTTTGCGTTTTCAACGTCGGTATATCCATAATTGAGGTTAACAACTTTTATTACTAGTGGATGAGTGTAACAACTTTTCATAAATTATTGATAAAGTTGTTATGTACTAAAATAATATAATTATTAGGTATCCAAATGCTATAAAGTTTAGTATGATCTAAGTTAGAGTTGTTTTGCAGAATTTTAACAATTCATAAATTTCAAAGAAACTCTTTTATTTTCCAAGTATTGTGGAACAACCCGCCCCGATGAAATAAAAACAGATTTTGAATAAAATTTAAACGGGAATTAAATTTTAACATTGTAATTTGATGAATTGTTAAAATTACAGTAATAATCACTTTGACAGACTACGGATGGGTTGTTTGAAAACAATTGGCGGATTCATCAAATATTTGAACCTAATTTTCACGTTCTGTTCAAAGAAAGATCTATTTAAGTTCTGTGATTACTTCAGTTTTATGAACCAACTGCCCTATAATGATATAATCATAGAACTTGAATAGAACTTAAACAGAAAGTGAAAAACTAGTTCAAATATTTGATGAATCCGTCATATTTTTTGAAAAAACCCGTCCTTAGGCTTTTTGAAGTACCTTTCTTTCAAATAAACTAAATGAACAATATAACTCTGACCAGCTAATTTTCACGTTCTGTTCAAAGTTCTATTTAAGTTCTGTGATTATTTCAGTTTTATGAACCAACTGGCGTATAATGATATAATCACAGAACTTGAATATAACGTACACAGAAAGTATAAAACTAAGTTCAAGTATTTGATGAATCCGTCATATTTAAAAAAAAACCCGTCCTTCGGCTTTTTGAAGTACCTTTTATGACCTCTGGTCATAACAATTCACTCCCAATATAGGTTTTGTATTACAATGCGACTTTATTTTGATTTCAACATCTGAATAATTGTAACAGAATATGTATTCTTTATCCAATGAAATCTTCAATTGCATAAAAATAAGATAGTTGGCAGCACCCTGTACAATGTAGAGAAGTAGTGTGAAGAAAGGCATGCAACAGGTAGTCAGTGTTAGAGTAGGTATAAGAGAGTAAGTATAAGGGTAGAAGTGTGTGGGTATACAATACCAATGTTTAGCGGAAATACGAACATTTTTGGCACGTACCGAGACGGTGGTCGCGGTGCACGAGTTCGCCCGGGGCCGGAACATGCTGGTACGCCACTTGCGCTTTACCTGCGCTATCACCTACAAACAAAGCAATACAATTAATGAATCAGGTACGCCTCATACGTCATATATATGTTTGGTAATGTTAAATTATCATGACAACAAGTTTATGGATCCGAGTGGTTAAATTATTGGTAAGTTTTAATGGCCCGTTGTTCTGCAAGAATTCAAATGTAAAATTGTCATCTAATTATCGTTCAACGCCATTTTGTTTTTTTTTGACATTTGAAAGGTTCAAAGCCAGAGTCAAGCTAGCCTCTCAGAAGCTGGGCGTACTATACCTGGACAGCGTCCGCAGATACTTTAATAGAACACAACTGCTGACCCTGTGCGAAACGCAATTTGGCAGCCACCTCTGGTCTCAAGCTCAACACACATTGTATCTTGTATTTCCCGCTAAGAACTTGCATACTGCTTACTAACAATATATGCAGGGACATATGAGGTCTAAATTCGTTCTAAACTAAATGATATATATCGATGACTAAATGAAGCTTTGTTCTTTCAACAAAATTAGAGTCCTTGCGAGAACCTTGAAGGAGTAACCATCTGTTACTTATACCAGGGCGGGTAAGTGGTGGATAATCTCCAATGTTAAAAATGCTTCCGAGAACCTCTTACTCAAAGTGAGGTTAATTATGTATGGAAACGCTTCATTTATATCGCCGAGAATGTAGAAGTTTGTTTAATGGGAACCTAACAATCAGGACGCGTTCACTTTATTGGATGAACAGTTTGACTTCACAAATACGTGTATAATTCAATTAGTGGAGGTAATGTGTTTATCAGACTGATAAACTTACAGCTAAATTCTGTAACAAAGTTCCAAATATCAAGTAATCATAAACAGCCTGATACTTTATCCAACAACTTTATAATTGGGGTGTCAGATAATGAAGAATTCCAATGAAAAATGTTATTATTTTTAAAACATATGATGGAATGTAGTTATTTTCGTCAGCTAAAAGTTAACTATTTTTAATACTCATGGTTCGACTGAGGATTGAACCTTCCTCCGCAGGGACTGGAGTGAACAGCGCTAACAACTGAACCATAGATTGGATAGGATCGACATTTATTTCGTATATTAACTGCTGTAATTTCATCAAATTTCAGTTTTAAGTCCGAATATGTAAGCCTGATTGCCACCATTGATAGAATGAATTGTCTATCTATACACTTCATTAATTTCCACTTCAAAGATTATACTTCTTTGCTACATTCATCCTAGAAAACGAAATTGAAATTAAATGAGTTGTATTTAAAAATGAAACATCCAAGCTTTTATCGGCACGGCTATGACGTCATGTATAACCGCCCGGGATTCAAACGCGAACGCGATTGAAACACTATGACGTCATTTACAAAATAAATTCAATATCGCCATTCACAAACAAATTATATGATAAACTCGTCAATTCTTACGTAGTTCAGCAAACAAACATACAAACAATATCGACATTTTTAATGTATGTAATAATTTCTATGTTTAAAACATACTTAAACAATATTTTTATGATAAGGTTTTATTGTGATAATTTTGTTTTATTATTGTTATCATTTTACTTTATTCAAATAAATGCAATTGTAAACCACTCTAATGGACGAAATTATTTTTATTAACCCATTGTTTACATGTAAAAGCTGCACAGTCGTTAAAATGTATACTCGTATATATTATTACCACTTGCCCAATTTTTAATACGAAATTTATTAATACTTGGTAACATTTCTTTATTTTAAAGTATGTTTTATTAAGTTACAAATATATTTTATATCTAGCAATTAATTTTTTTTGAACCTACTGAACTATAACGATGTATTTCCTTTGCATTAAAATTTGGATTTCACAACATTGACACACAACCCTCGACAAATTGGAAAGTTTTTAGTCTCCTTTACATTCCTAATAAAAGTTATTATGAAACCAGGCGATTAATCAAACACCACCATCCGTTTTTTAGTCTGTCAGAAACACGCAAAGCCAAACAACAATTTTATAATAGGTTTGAAAAATCCTTTGAATTAATCCACATTTTCTTCATAGGCTACGAGAATAACCCCACGAATAAAACCTATTTTTTCTTTAATTTTTCAGCAAATTTCTCATTTTGATAATGTCCGCAATTAATTACTTTCCGCGGGAACAACAGAAAACAGCAGAATATTCCGCCACTGTCGGGAACATTGAAAAGAAAAAGCTTTATTTTTCATAAAGAGAACATAAATCCGTGCTTGGTAGAAAGCTTTCAGGAAATATATTGACAACAATATATTGCGTAGTTAGAGGCGATCGCTATGGCTGAAGCAGTCCCTATCATTTTATTTTGATTAAAAATATTTGAAAAATATTTTTATAAAATAACCACTTTATTTTAAGATAAGGGCGATTCTGCTATAGACGATTCTCAATAATTTTTAAATCACCAGTATTTGTTACTTTTTTGATATCAGTGCAAAGAAGAAGGTCAATATTTAATAATAAATAAAAAAAATTGGAATTTACTTCATATTGAAATTATCATTCGAAGAATCGGTATATAAACTGCAAAATCACACCGTACAACACTGGCGCGAAACAGCTGTTACCGATAGTTTGAGATTATATCTTACTGCTAAACGCGTAGTAACAATATTAATTTATTCTTATGTGCCGAAAGATGTAAGTACTTGTTGTTATTTTTTAAGCATCATTGACTACAAGAAGTCACTGTTAGCTTGTTGCAACCGCGATGCAAAAGATATAAAAATTGTGTTTTTCACAGAAATAAAGTGCTGACGTTTTGAAACTTTGTAAAAGTAAGAAGAAATCAAAGGCAAACATGATTTTAAGAGTATAATGTTAGCTGAATTGAAATAAACGTTTACGCAAATTGGTTGCACCCGCGATTGTGTTGTTAGAATCGCGGGTGCAACTATTTGACATCTACCCTTATTGTGTGATTTATCATATATTTTATTGTTTTGTTCAATAATAATATATGCTGTGTATTACTAGTGATTTATATTTAATAGGTGTATTTATATACTATTCCGCTTTTTTATAGAAATGCTATGATTTGACAAGCAGTCTATCTGAAACATCTTCTTTATATAACAAAAAAAGTTTTAAAAAATATGGTCACGTTGGATGATAAATGGGAAGGGCTGTAAAATAAATCAGGCATTCAATAAAAACATTTCTTTCAATCTGAAGACGGCGATAGCATTTCCATTGCGCGAACCTAACCGTCTCATCTCAAATGCACATTGGTTTTGAAATCTCGGAAAACCACCACTGAAACAGAAAGTGATTGGGGCGATAACAATTTGAAATCTCTTACAAATTACAAAATATAAAAAGAAATTATACAAAACAAGAAAAAAACAAAATTTTTGTTTTGGTATTTCAAAATATAAAAAGAAAAAAAGGTACTTAATTGCGCATTTCCGATGTTTACAGTAATTCAGATGACTTATCCTTAAACTAAAAAAAAATTAAACTAACTTAGTTTAAACTAACTCAATAAATAATAAAAAAAAAAAAAGATTATTCTCCAACGTCTTTTCAAGTCTCAAAATTATCAACAGAAGCATGCCATGAAACTGGTACTATATGTGCCGCTATCTTACTAAAAGATATAAATATTAATAAAATAATAATAAAAATCGTGAGTGACATAGCAGACCCGCAACTTGAAGATATTATCGTGAAGTTGGAAGCGTCAGAAAATAGGATTGATGAATATCATATGTTAATAGAATTTTCGGCGAATTTTGACGTAACCGAAAAGAAATAATTAACATAAATGACCAAGAAGTGACTGATTAGTAATAAGAATCGTTTGATTTCTTATTTCGTTCCTCTATCAGTGTTTATTGATATTTTTACACAATTAAATTAGACGAGTTGCACCCGCAATAATTTGATGTTGCACCCGCGATTGCTTGAAAAGCTAATAATTAATTGCTTGTTTTTGTTTTCTGTATTTTATTTTATTTTTATAGTTGATTAGTTTAACGCCTTACGAAATATCAAGGCATAACATAAAACATGTATCAATCAACAATTAACAGACTTTTACATTTTTGTCTTATGATCTGGAAAGGTTGGGCCAAATTGGTTGCACCCGCGATCGCACTTTGAATCTCCCTCCTGACTATTTAAATATTAAGTTATTAACTAATAAAAAGAAAAGTTAAAACGTAGCTTTTCCAAAAATAATTTCATTAAAAACGTTTTTTATTTTATTATTAAGAAGCTTTATACGATAATGGAATTACCCATAAGGAGATTAAATCTAGGAGGTGTGAATGGTTTTCGCCGTCCCGGGAATCATTTATCGGATAACCAACACCCCTCTCTCAGGATGCTCAAGTTGAAGATACTCTCAGTATCGTCCTGGTGTAGGACCACCATTCAGAATTGAAATGGATTTAGCCGTGTTTGGTGACCAGATCTGAATAGCCAGGCAGTTCCCACCATCCTCTTCCTCATATCTTTTCCCTCCTCACTACCTTCAGCCTCACAAAATACCCCAATTGGGGATTTCATAGTCTCACTGGCTCCCGACAGGAGCAGTTAGGACTCTTGTGCGGTATTCATGTGAAAAAGTGGTTCGTTACGTTTAGTAACATAGTAAGCGTGCCCGGGTTCATGGGTGAGGTTTGTCTAGATCAGCGGTTTTCAACCTGGCACGTATATCCCTTGGGTACGCGAAGCTAAAATTAGGGGCTGAGATTTCCCAGATGCTAACCAACCTCCCACAGAAGACAGATAGTAATCATAACAACATGTGTTTTTAAGTGCAAATAAGCATGTTAGTCATAAGTACCTGATTTTAAGATAGTTGTAAGTCATAATACGAATAAAGCTATTATAAATACTGACTTGGTTATAAAAATAAGTAAAGTCTTAAGTCTTAGTTGTAAGTCACTAGTTATCAATCGTAGTTATAAGCCACTAGTAATAAATCAAAGTTGTAAGTGCAAGTGATAGTGAATAGGTTAAATATCTAATTCAGGGGTTCCCAAACTTATAAGTATAACGCCTCCCTACTGCTTAAAATGAATATGTCCACGCCTCCCCTCGGCCCAGGGCCCAGCAAGTAACAGCAAGTGGGCTCGCCAAGCAATTGTAAAATAAAATAAGTGTAGGTAATAAAGTCCAAAAATACATTTTTAGATGTTTTATTATAAAAATATTTCTTTTACACACTTGTTTTAAGAAAAATCAATGCGACGGATGAGCTTGCATGTTTTTGACAAGATTTGGAATGAAGAGCGGAGTGGTGACCGCCGCCTACGCCAGCGCCCGAGCCCCCCTCCACATATCTTCGCGCCCCCCACTTTGAAAATCAATGATCTAATTGAAGTTGTAAAGCGCTCTTGAAATGATTTTCTCCCAACATCGACGCTATAGAAATGATCCAAACATTATTATTATTATTGTTATTAAGAGTTCACCAAAAAAGTGGCGTGACTGTCAGATAACAACTGACAAGTTTCATCCCTATATTGATTATTTTTTCTTACCGTTACACTAACTAAAATATTTTTTTATACTCCGTTAAGATTGAGAAGTTTTGATAGCAAAAAATGTCGAAATTGAGAACACCACGACAACAGTTATAGAAAATATGAAAAGGAGAAAGAAGCGCCGATTCATTTATAGCACCAAAGTCCATTATTTATGGGAAGAAGACTCGGATACCTGTAGGGGTTTTCGAACCAGGAGACTTGTGAAACAGCCGATGACAATTTTATTCAAGGGAAAGGGCTACCGTCGCGTCGCGTCGTGGGAATTAAGCAAACATTCGAGATGTAGTAAAAGGCTTATTGCCTGATTGCTAACTGAAGCTAGGCAAACCGTTTCCTGCTAAATTAATATTATCCGAGAATTTTGTAAACAATTTATTATTAAGAAACCCAGATATGAGCTTCATCAATAAAACTCAATAAAATAAACTATTAAATTATGAAAATTTTGTTTGCGGAAATTAAAAGAAGATTATATCTATTTTCACTATAGCCAAATTTCCGCAAATGGCCTATAAAGGCCATAAACAATCATCCCACACATACGAAAAAATTGTGGGATCGTAGAAAACGAAATTCATAACCGCAATTCAAAACTTTTTTGATCTCTATAATTTATCATACAAACGAAAAAAAAATTATACGAAAACGTTTTTTGACGCTAATGGAAATTTAATTAGTGGCTTCTCTCTCCGTTAAAAAATACCCCCCTTTTCCACTCTTTACGTCCATAACCCTCAATCTATCAAAATTATAAAATCCTCTAAAGACCTCATCTATAATTAGAACAAAAAGTTGTTTTTCAATGAATATTTTAAAACCGTGATTCCTCGAAGATAAGGTCAGGTCAAAGCATCCAACATACTTGGACGGGAAAGTTTGATTGGATCGTGAATATTGAATTAATTCTCTGGAATCTTGGATAAACTCTAACAACACTCAGTAACTTTAACATCAACAACTGTAAGAAATATTATCTAACAGAATATAGTGGAATGCATAAAATATGAATCATTGAAATAAAGAAAGAGTAGGTTTTTAATTAATAAATAGTTTTTTAAACTGAAAACCTGAAATTCTGAAAAATCATAAAAAAAGAAATGCTGAACGTTAATTTTTAGATTAGTTGATATTACTAAACACAAGAAAAAAAAAAAAATAAACAATTATGTTGAACAACACTCTTAATGATATGAATATTATTATGCTAGTCAGACAAAAGCATGGCAGGTATTTATTATAAAATATTAAATTATGTAGTTGATACTCCAGAATTGCTAGCACATAAATAAGTTTTCGGATTCCATTACGTATTAGAAGTCGTGATTTGTTTCAGTGCAGAAGTTCTAGGACTAGCTGCCGTATGTATTCCTCTGTGCCCAGAATACTAATGGAGGGAAATAATTATATTAATTCAGTGAACGTATTCAATTTGTTACTAAATGTACAATAAATACTGTATAATTTTTACTATCCATATGTTAAAGTCCCTAAAAAGGGCGTTAATAAATAAATAAATAAAATATAGTAGCTGAAGACCGGCCAGTAGCTGAGCGGGCATCGCGTTTGCTCCCACCCGGGCGTCATTGTTCAATTTCTCGGCTGGTTAAGTCCACTATCACGACACAAGTAACATTTTCCGCTTAGTGTGATGGTAGGTGGAGATTTTCAAACATTTTAGGGTTATTCGTAACCCGGAATGTTTGTCTTTCTTTCTTTAAAACATAAACAAAAAAAAAGTTGAATTGTCGATGTAAAATCTTTTTTTATCGAAGCTTAATTAGTTCACACTTCGTTTTTTTGATTTGTGGAAAGGGTAGTTCAAATTTTAAAATAACTATGTTTATAACAAAATATCTGAAATAATTGGTATTTATTATTTAAATTTTTTATATAAAGTGCCTACTAAAATGCATAAAAAAAAATTGTAAACCCACGCAACATTTTATTTTTAAATTACAACACCTCTCCGTGAAATGTATGGACAATTATAATAATGCGAAATATTATGATGGTTGATGATACCTAAGTTATAAGAGCGCCTTTGGCATCTTATCTTTTTTGTGCAAATAAAATTGATTTAATAATAAGAAAAAAAAGGTTTAACACCCAAAACTAAACCAATATAAATTCACTCAATTTGAAAATAATTCTTATTATAGAAGAAACTATCTATAATAACTCTAATGTTGACATAGTTTGGGTTGGGTTACCTGAGGTATAAAAATAACGGTTCTATCTTATCATATTAAATCACTCTTCAGGGAAAAATCACTTCGACAAGTTCATTCGATTACCTCCGCAGAAATGAATAGCAAAAAATATCCATAAATTATCATACAGTACTTCATCAAAAGGAGCGTGCCTAAAAAACAAGGAAGTCGGTTCATAAAAATACATTATTATTTTTAATTGATAAACTAACGTTTAAACAAGATTTTTATGCATAGCACAAAGGGTAGATAACAAATATTATAATCAATAATTATCAGCCTGAAACACTCATCTACATTGAAAAAATCTTCCGAGAAAAGATACTGGCCGCCAACGGGAATTGAACCCGTGACCTTCTGATTGCCGGTCAGGTGCTCTTGACCACTGAGCTATGGCGGCTTATCTAATACCCGCCAAATAATTCAATATATACTAGTGTTTCATTCGACAATTACTCATTATTACATTTTTCCAACTGAAAACAACCAACTTTATTTTTGTGAGAGAGGTATTGTTAATACTAAATCTCCCGCTAGGTGGCGTCGAGACTAATTATGTCTGCATTTTTTGCTGAAATACTTTAACTTGTCAAATATTAATTATTATTTTTAATTGATAAACTAACGTTTAAACAAGATTTTTATGCATAGCACATATTTGGCGGGTATTAGATAAGCCGCCATATTTGGCGGGTATTAGATAAGCCGCCATAGCTCAGTGGTCAAGAGCACCTGACCGGCAATCAGAAGGTCACGGGTTCAATTCCCGTTGGCGGCCAGTATCTTTTCTCGGAAGATTTTTTCAATGTAGATGAGTGTTTCAGGCTGATAATTATTGATTATAATATTTGTTATAAAAATACATGATTCTCAGATTACGTAGAGCCTCTGTGCTAAGTATTCCCTTAACCCAGGGGGTGGGGCGGGTGGTGAACTGTGGGTGGTGATTGATGTCACCTTAATTAAGGGTGGGAGGTTGGAAGAGGTTTTTAAGGTTAAGCGGATACCTCTACGCTGAAAATGTTACAAAGAGATATAAGATTACAAGTGTCCCGGTACTTTTCCAAGTAAAAAGCTAAAGCTGCGGACGCCTCTAGTCGACACTTATTAGATTAAAAGTTTCCTACATTCCTGCTTTTTAAGCTTGATGTTGAAGATTCAAATGATTAAGCAATTTTAACGTTAAATAAAATTCGGGATTTTCACTTGGAGGAAAGTTTTCAACTTCGGTACGGAGGATTGAAAAATAATGAGCCGCTCATCTTGGGAAAGTTGGCAAATTTAATTTTTGCCAAAAATATAATATTACTGGCGATTTTTACTCGTAAATATACAAATTTCCAAAACACTTTTTATTTTAGCACACTCCTTGGTTTACCGAAAAAACACAAACATCATGAACGAAGCGGTAGCTACTGTTATTAAATATTTATATTTTTTTTATGAATTCATTTGATTTTAGAACTTGAGTAAATCTGATGAATGATTCACATAAGTTAACAACTTTTAACTTTTACTCGAATCATAACATTTTCTGTTCACTTTTCTAAGAGAAACGGCTGCCCGGTCTTATTCATGCAGCATTTAAATTTGGATTTGTGGCCAAAGTACCCACCCAAACTGAATATTTATTTTTTGAATCAAAAGGTATAACACATATCTAGTAAAAGTGTGTGCATTTTTATTCATCTGCGTTTTAAATTATGAATTATAGGCCATTAAAAAACTCGGTTTTGAGTGATTTTAGATGCAATTTTGACATTTTTTAAAGTAAATAATTGTAATGGTTAAAAATAATCTTGCCCTACCTACTGTGGTAACTTTATGAAAAAAAATAAAATTAAAAAAAAACATTTCAAAACAAAGAGCAGTAATTTGAATTTATATGCGACAAATTTGTATTTTAACTAACATCAGTTGTTTTTACTTTAAATTTACGTCCATTAAATGCCCCTTTTTATCATTTTTATTTTGCATTTTTAAATTTAATCACATTTATAAAGAAAATAAAGTAATTTTTTTTTAATAATTATCGTTTTATACAAAACAAATTTGCCAAAGTGGCCACTAAAATCATGAAAAAGAGAATTCTTAAATGGCGTCTCTTTTATAAAACACAAATAAATCAAATAGTTAAAAACTCGCAAAAAAAATTGATTTAAAAAATAATTATTCAGTTTTGTTAGCTATTTTGGCCTCGAAACCCAAGTTTAAAGTTTTGTATGAAAAAGGCCGCGCAGCTGTTCCTCTTAAAGCTTTGTATTTTATTAGAATAAGTTAACAATAATAATCTAAACGAAAATATGAAAGAGAACAAGACACAGAAAAACAGAAAAAAGACAATGGTCGCAACTGGGACTCGAACCCAGATCTCTCCGTCTAACCGGGACGAACGCGTTAACCAATTTCGCTATTGTTTTTTATTCCATTGCGTAACATCTATACAAAATTGCAAATATTAACATACCCACATTAAATTTTCACCTGAGAATTAAAGATTCTCGCACTATTAATAAATTTATTTTTAAAGTTTGTTGAGAACCTTAATAAATCTGTTAACTTCGATAATTTTCTGTACAATATGCTATAAGTTAAGTAAAAACTTCGAATGAAATACGGTTTACGTGCCAAAAGACGTAAAGGAATTTAAGATCATGTTTCGGGAGGAAGGAAAGAGAACCTTATTTTATTTTTGTTTGCTTTTCCGGCTTCAGTTGTTACATTTATTGGCATCCGTATAAAGTTGGATTATTGTAAATATCCTCAGCCACATCCGATGGGACGTACGATAAAGGTAATTTGTTTGATTTTTATTCAACAATTTGTATTCAAATCTACCAAAAATATTTGGACTTGTACACCGGCGGAGGATAATTTTATCACATTTATGATTATTTTTTTAAAATTTGACGTTTGTATACAATGTTTATATATTTATGAATTTTGACATTAAACATTGTAATACATTTGTGAGAGCTAACAATATTGGTTTCCAACAGTGGCGGTCCTTCCCTAGGGTTAATTGGTCAAAAACCTCCCAAAATTATAAGATGAAATTAAAACATAATATTATTATGAAATATTAAGCAAAGCAAAGCTACTGGTATCATTCTAATGTATTTGAAGTGCAACGCGAGATAGACGGCAGTGGCAACTAGTGACATCTAACGTCTTAAATGGTAGCTTTCTTTCACACGCACTATGATTGGCTGGGTCAAATTATGAAATGCCCCGATATCACATCTTCTGTCTCTTTACGCACCACACAATAAACGAGAAGGCACTATGTCGCTTAGCAAAAAGTTTTCGAATTCTGAAGACAGTTTGGGTCAGTGCCATGAGGGAGAGAGAGCATGCTGAATATTATGCGTCTGAAAGAGATGAATTGATAAACGTAGTTTGATTTTGCATATTTTACGCTTGTCGCAAGATATAATTTATTATATTAAATGTAATTTGACGTATGTGGATGAATTTGATTATCAAAACGCATGATGTACCTACAAATTAATAATATCATATTTAATTAGATATTGTATCATAATATAATTTTTTTTTAAAATAACTTTCCATTTCTTGACCCCTAGAGCCGCCTCTGGTCTCCAATGGATTTGTTGGGAAGAGGTTTTATTTACCGTAGGAACCTTCGTTCACCTGTTGCTTACTTTCTAAAAGGATCTACCTCAATTAGTGTAAACAAACGCATTAAATATTTAAACAGTGCTCAAGCCAACCCTTATAAAAAAGATTTTAGAGATAGGTCTAGTGACTATTTGTAAAGGATTCGTCAATTTAACAAAATTAGAGTTCGTGACTCGACAACTTCGTGCTATTTTTATCGAGATTTTGCTTAATGAATATTGTAACTGCTAAACTAAGTTGTATGTGTTTATTCTTATTTAATTGAAATCAAAATCATTAATGTATAATTCTAGCATATTTATTTGCATTTACAAAAAAACAATTGTCACGCCGACCTCATAATTACTTTTTATGATTTTCCCGAAACAAGGCACGCGAGTGCTATTGTTATGTCTCTTAATTTTCTGTAAGGTGTGTTGGGTGTCTTCCAAATAAGTTAAAGGTTCAAGTGATTACTAGTTTATTTAGTCATACCATAAATATTTAAAATTAATATTAAACTGGACAGACGTCCTTAATAAGCTATGCTATAAGTAGTTCTGTTGCTGCGGCGGCGACAGACTCAGAGAACCTTCATCGTAACCACTCATACCTAAGACACGAACGGTTATAGATGGTATTTTTCTGATATCCAACTCAACCGTTATCTATTGAATTATAGCAGAACTTCGTATTACAAACTAAGCTATCCACATCTATTGAAAGAAGCTGAAACTATATGAATAATCAATAATACCCTATAGATACTCTCTTCACTCTCGTATAAAAGAGTTGCTGGGATTGATATTGATTGGAAAAAAACCATAAACGAGTCTGAGCGTCATATAGGCAACACGATGAAATAATACAATCCGAGTCGGACTTCACTATCAGGTAGTCTTGCCGAGGGTATACACCATGTACGTTTGTTATTTCTAATTCATATTCAAACTAATGAAATTTTATTATTATTATTATAATTATTTCATATTCAAACTATATTTTTAATCAATAATAATGCACACCTTCAAAAAATCAAGAAAATGAACAAATTACTTTTGTATGCAAACTACGCGCATTAGGCCGTAGTTTGGCGATAGTCGCGCAGACATCATAGCATATCTCTTTTGTATTTGAATATCTTTGGTTAAAAGTTACTGAATTGGATATAGATACCTTAACTCAGCTTGATGCTCTGTTGCCATTAAAGCAGAAGGTTCTGGGCTCGAGTTCAAGAGGTGCCAATGTCTTTGTATGATTTTTCTGTCTTCAGATTTTCGATTGAGTTTCGCTAATATTGTATTCATTTAACTAAAGTTTAATTTCATTTCCTAACAAGTGAAGAACTTTTGTCAATATTCGCAAATAGGTTACTGAAATGGGAAGCCGGTACCAATTTCTCGCGGAGTTTAATATGCTAGACGTGATGCACTGCGCCCGTAAAAATGTAATTTAAATTTACTTATCAAAAAAAGTTTTGATTATAATCTTACCTCTCCATTGCAGAAGCAGTACAGCGTGGCGACACAAAGACCCTGAAAAAGAAGAAAACATGGCTTCATTATTTATTATTTATTCCAACTCATAACAAACAAAGCTTCAGTTTCCCGGGACAGATGGTGCCATTACTTCAGGTGATAAAAGTAGGCTCAGTATAAAATTATTACACTCTGTAGCAAGGCGCTGAACCTTCCCGAAATGGGTTTTAAAATTTGTGCTAAAATGGAGACATTGCCTGATGGAATCGAATTAAAACAGATTTATTGTTTGTTTCCATTATTTTCATTAGTTAATTTAATAGGTTTAGATTGAAATAGATATTCTAAGCAATATAAGATGCTCGTAATCTCCAATGTTAGCAGTGTGTGTTACGACACACTGCTAACAAAGTTACGACATTTTTAATAGTCTCATCGTGTAAATAAATATATCGAGAAGAACAAGTATTCCACAAGGATTGAATAGAAATCCACTTTTGGATGTAAAATATATATCCCCTTTATTAAAAGTGCACAAAACTTAAATTTGGATTTTAGGCTAAAATACTTTGCTAAACGGAATAATTATTTAGGTATGTAATCAAAATGTATAGCAAATATCGTTCGCCGTTCCCCTAAAGACAGAAAAAACACTTTAATTTGGAACATTTACTATTCTACTATTCTAACAGTCAATTAATACTATGTAAAAAAAATTAGTAAAAACATATCTAGGTATATTTATTGTTGGAAATTGGAGTTAGGTATTTTGTAGCTTTTTGCTTTTCCATGAATCAACAAATTTATGTAATTACACCTAGAGTATTTTGGATTTGCATATACAGGTTTTTGATATGGAAGTTTAAATGTTTTAAAAAGTAAAAATATTTTTATTCGCTATCAACAAACATTCCGAAAACAGCGTGCGAAGATTGAAAAGTGTGTAGACTTTGTAAAGGTTTTAAGTGATTTTTATGTGAATACTAGGCAAGAGTCAATGGGACTATGGGATCTTCAATCATTTGGGTATGAGAATGGGAAAATTAAGGTTGGGTGTAACCTGGCTCTTACGATCTGGTCAAAAAACACAGCTAAAGCCATTTCAAGCATCGTTTCGATTCCGAAAGGTGGACTTTAACAGGGCCAGGAATACATATTTGTAACAATATACTGGTTTACTTATTTTATGACAGGATTCGGTGAAAATGTTTTATATTATGGTAGTACAATATCAACCCGGAATTACTAATGAATCACATGTTTTCCCTCGTTTAACGTCGCGAGATAAGATTGAAGCCTTTGTTCCATTTAAAATTTCCAGATCGTCAAATTTCAGGATCCATTCTGTTTCCAGCAAAGCATTCATAATGTCACACAAAGACTTTCCCTATAAATATTTACATACTTGGTGAACTCGCGTTTAACGACATTATAAAAATTCATATAGGTATGAGATTAAGGATAAGATACTTATTGAGGATATGTGAAAATGGGATGATTGAACCACTGCATCAAACCACAACAATAGGTATCCCAAAGTCCAAACGATGTAGATCCTTTTATGATCTTGGCCTAGCTTTACACAGCAAAAAGATTAAAGTTTATTTTAGTTTTTTTTAAATTTAATTAAAATTAAATTAAATAGTGTTATTATTAAATGTTAATGTATTTTTAATTTTTTAATAGTTATGTGACTGCCATTGACTTATTTATATTAATTGTTTAGGTTTTTTAAACGTACGGAGAAGTAGGGAATAAATCATTTTCCTTACTGTATTAATTAATGGTATATTAGGGTCTTTCGTTTGTTGATTGATTTCTAATTGTTCAAGTAAATTCGATCTAAGACCATTTCTTTCTATATGAAATGGTTTGTTGATGTTAAGATGCCCGTTTCATACAAATCTTAATTTTGGATTTGAAATCAAAATACCCAAACCAAACTGAAAAGTTATTTTTGTAATCAAAAGGTATATTTTTGTTATTTATTTTTAGGGTGTTAAGGAGTATTGCGCTACCTCCTCTTTAAGTCAACGTTTCGGACAGCGTTATAGTGTCCATAATCAGGGAAGATGTATAATTTTATTAATAATGGCGAAGTGTGTGCTTACGTATGTTTCCAGCTCTACTCTTCTACGCCGTCAATTACCGGATACCAAGAACTATTGAGTTTAGCTCCGTCGTCTCGTTTTTTTTTTTTACAGTGAATACCGCACAAGAATCTCAACTGCTCCCGTGTGGAGCCAGTGAGACTATGGCATCCCCAATTGGGGTATGTTGTGAGGCTGAAGGTAGTGGGGAGGGGAAGGAGGTGGGGAAGAGGAAGGTTGGGAAGTACCTGGCTATTCAGATCTGGTCACCAAACACGGCTAAAGCCATTTTCAAGCAACGTTTCAATTCTGAATGGTGGTCTTACACCAGGGCGATACTGATAGTATCTTCCACTCTGGAACGTGCCGCAAATATACTATATATTATTTTAAATGAGTTAATTGTGAAATAAAATAAATTAATCAAATAAAATTTATTTGCGCACGCCGGGTTCGAACCCGCGACCTACGGATTGTGAGTCAAGAGTCTTACCCACTGGACTACGGAGGTCGTCTCTATTAATGTTATTAGGATTTTCATGAATTTAAATTGTCTCGTCTCTCTGTCTAGCCGTGCTCTATAAGTTTTGGGTCTCTCCAGGACTTGGCCGGTTTCAATTAAAGCTCGGCGATTGCCGATTTGTCAGGGTGGCCAAGTTTACAAGCAAGAAAGTGGTCTGACATCTTTTGGGAGATCTTCCGCTCTGTCTGGCCTACATAAACCTTGTCACATCCGGAACAGCTGAATTTATACACTCCATCTGTTTCCAGAGGATATTTGGTCTTTGAAGACCTCAGTAGGTCTTGTATTTTAATTGTGGTTCCGAATACAGTCTTGATGCTGTCTTTCCTCAGCACATTGTGAACATAAGGTAGGTAAGCACAGCCTTTCGACTCTTGTTCAATTCTGTCTTCGTTTGGTGCAGATTTGGCTCTTATTATTTGTCTTGTCCTCTACAGTTAAGAATCCAACAAAGATACCCCTAGAACCGCCATGATATGCAAATGATGAAAACATACTATTATACTATACCTACATATTCATATTAAACGACGCCATTTCATCTCTTATCAGGAAAAAAAGAAAAAGTAGCGTTATGGACGGCAATAAGCGTAATGTGTTGTAGCGCGGGTAAGTAATCCAAGTAAGAATTTAGCTTTGAAACGGATGAGCGACCCGTTTCATACAAATCTTATTTTTGTATTTGAGGCCAAAATAACCAACAAAACTGAAAAATTATTTGTATAATCAAAAAGGTACTATTGTGCTACTTTATTTACTTGTGTTTTATATGATAAAATATAGGCTATTAAAGATTTTATAATGCATGATTTTAGAGGCAACTTGGGCAAGTGG
The DNA here is from genome assembly GCA_917563855.2 of Limnephilus lunatus. Classification (NCBI taxonomy): domain Eukaryota; kingdom Metazoa; phylum Arthropoda; class Insecta; order Trichoptera; family Limnephilidae; genus Limnephilus; species Limnephilus lunatus. The sequence goes on from OU830599.1 coordinate 8,582,976, forward strand.
TTATGGTTCTGAGTAAATGTTAAACATTTGAAAAAAATAATTTTACTACGCTTATTATAAAAAAATGATGAAATATTAATAAAAAAAATTGCTGAAAGAAAGCATTTTGATGGGTGTAAATTTAAATTACAAATGATCTAGTTAAGTCGGAACCCAAATTTATCATACATACACTAAAATTACTACCCAAAGAAACGATGTTTTACTTTTTATCTTATTTTTCATTTATTTATTTAATTATTTTCATATTACATGAGGTTATAATAATGACGTATGCCCATCTCACTAGGTGTGAAACACCTGTGTTGAGATGGCAATTTACAGAGTGGTTATTATCTATGATTTTGTTTTTTTAATATTATGAACATGACAGCTTTATATAAAATCTTTTGTTTTTCTAAGTAAATATACAATTCAAGTATGTTATATAGATCATTACAGTGGGTACATGGTTACATATTTACACACAGTAGGCATAAAGGTAAGAATGTTATTAAATACTTCTGATAGATATGTTTATTTGAGGTGATCAATGATTCTATTTTTAAATGCACTTTTAGTTTGAGTGTTTCTTATTTCAGTAGGTAGAGAATTGAATAGCTTTGTTGCATTATATTTAAAAGATCTTTGTCCAAAAGAGGTTTGACAAACTAAAAAATTTTACAAGACTTAAAAGATTTTACATTTGACTCTCTTAGGGCTCTAGTGCTTATTCGTTCCTCAAACATGTGTGTATTTTTAAAATGGTGAAGCAGAATATTTTTTTAATACAGTTTTTGCAGGTTAGGAACATTTAGTGTCTTAAAAATAAAATCAGTGCTCGTTCTCAACGGGACTTTAAGAATAACCTTCAAAATTAGTTTTTGAATCTTTACTAAAGGCTCCGGGCAAGTATTTGTGGCACTTCCCCAGCTAATAATACCATATTCAAGTGATGATTGTATGAGAGTATGAGTCATTATATTCACAAAATAGATAAAGCAAGGTGTAGATATTTTTTACAATTATAATTAACTCAGGCAGTGCCTTAGTGGGTTTTCATTTCTTGTTCATACTAATTGTTATTATATTTTATGTTATTATATAATATTTGCTATTATGCATTATATGTACAAAGAAATGGGAATAAATAAAGTTAAAAAAAAAAAAAACTCATAAAAAAATTCCAATGCTGCCTCCAAAATTGAATTATTTAATTACCCATATGTCATCATTAAAAAAAACACGTGTGCAGTTCACACGCGGTAGAAGCGAAACCTCCAGAAAACCAAATATCGATAGAATGAGATGAATGCTCAGGAATAGGATAATTGTAGGGTTTATTTGATATAATATTGTTGCCAAGTTTAAAAATTATTTTACATTTTATTCTACGAAGCACCGCACAGAGAGGACTCCGTTTAGTCTATCTCATTTTTTCGCAGGCTAAATCCTGTAGATGTACGTATATGTTTGTCTCTTTTTAGTGTCGCTCGTTTCCGTTTCATCGAAAACAGCACACAACCGTGCTAGATATTTAATATAAATTTTGATTTAAAAAAAAATTACTCAGTTTTTTTGAGTATATTGTCCTCAAATCCGAAAATAAGTTTTGTATGAAACGGGCCGCGCAAAAAGTAATCCGAATAAGATTTGCACTCTGCAAGTGTATTAAATAAAAATATCAGAACAATATGTTATTATTATTTTTGAAGGATTACTCTTACGATCCTATTGATAGGTTTGGTAAATGAAGCATTTTCTTATAATCCCCGTAATCCGATTAGAAACCGAATATTCAGTGAAAATAACATTGTTTTTTGGTCGATGTTTTGATGGATTGTTTTTTTTAATAAGTATACCTACCAGGAAATAACTGAACGACAGTGGATTTGTTTCAGTAATGGAAGGGTAGGCAGTTCTGCGATGGGTAGAATGACTAGGAATAAAGTTAGATGACGACGGGCGATCAGACGGGCAGTCACAAGCGCACTGACAGAATTTAAAAAAAATTCATTTCATACAAAATATGTTTACATTATTAGTGGATTTTTCGACCAACATGCTAAGCTGATGTGTTATGGTGGTCGATTTTACATAATTTAGTGCAATAATAATCAGATGTTCGTGCATAAGTTCGTGTAATATTTGTGACGAAAATAAATATAAAACTTTATCAAGAGTGCATTAGAGATGTATTTAATGAGTACAAAACTGCATTAATATATTGAAATTTATTTTGTACTACTTCCCTCCTGTTATAATAATGTATATTTTTTGGTTGCAAGACATAGAAATATACTATTGCAAGATTACTGTTTAATTTCTAGATACAATTTAATGGTATGATGAGGAAATCTATAATTGGTTTCTCAGTTTAGTAAATTATACATGTATAAATTAAGAGAAATATAAACGCTAGAAATATTTCGATTCTCGTGCCTGCAAAATTTGCAATCGAGCGTCTTATTTGCGCGAGGCAAGTAAGCGAAAAAGTGGTTTTTATTTATTTTGTCCATAATTTTATAAGAGTGAAAAAAGTTAGAACATAGAAAACCTAAAAATGGTCTTAGCCATAAAGGGGTATTTTTATAAAAATGTTTCTTGTATTACTTCATAGTTAACTCATGAAAAAACATTTTTTTTAGTGGTTTACGTTTATTTTTTTTGTTATGTAAATAAATAATATTATTGTAATTCCGTTACATAGAAAACCTAGTAAAAGCTTCAATTTATCGGTAGCATAATTTTTTATGTTCATACTGTAAGCCAATTCGTCGTAAAGATTAATCTAAATAGTATCTAAATCGGATTTCACGTATAACTTCACCTTAATCCAATTGTAAACTGAGAGATTTCCCTAAAATAAATAATAACTAAAATGAGTTTTAATTTTTAGTATGTTTTGTACAAATAGATTCATGTATTCAACCTATTATGTATTCATACTCTGTAAATCCAAATATATTATATGTTACCAGGTTAATTCGGTAAATCCGAATACAATATATGCTACCAGGTTACTTTTTATATGTACATTGTCACAAAAAATGTATGTATATATAGATATTTCTTCATTATACAACTTAGTTTCAGAGAAAATAGATTTTTTTTGTTATGTAATTAATTACATATACATTTCTTAAGGAATAAAATGAACTAAACCTGTCAATTTGTCTGTCCTGGAACGGGAAACTTTCTTAGTTGGACAGGCAAAACTTCCTAATATGTATTTTGTACTTTATATTGTATCTATCTATAACAAATAAATAAATATTAATACTGCAGTGAATTCTTATTGAAACAATTTTTGTCTCAGCAGAATACAAGTAAGGCAGTAGAGTGAATAGAGTAGATTGGACATATCAGTGGTGCCGAACAGTTTAAAGCCATGAATGTAAAAGAAAATTGTTAAAAGTATTCAAGTAAAAAAAAATAATGTTTTATTTTTCGGCTATAAATGTTATTAATCTATGTTCTTTGAAGAAAATCTTTAAAGAAATTTCGCCCCTTTCCGGATATCCATTGTTGGACACCGCATGCAAAATGAGTAATTTTATCAGATCTTTTGATATCGTTGTTTAATGCGTTGAATATTTTAGGTGCGATGTATGAGTATTGTTTCGGTAAAAATGTGGTTTTTGTTTTAGGTATTTGTGTTGAGTAGCGTGCGTGAATATCGTTTTGTGTGGAATTTATGAGAACATTTTTTCATATATGTATGAGAGCTATTTTCATATACAGTTGACGAATGTCTAGTACTGCGAGCTTCTTGAAAAGTGGCTCTGATGGATGAGAGGGGGAACATTTGAAGATGATCCTTAGCAAAAGTTTTTGAACGGTCACTAGAGGGTAGAGAATGGATGCTGCACAACCTCCCCATGCCGTATGTTAATATAGATTAGAATAGAGCAAAATAAACACTTCTTAGAGTTTTTGTATCAAGGATTGATCGTAGATAGTAAAAAATATGGCATGACTTACGGAGTCTCTGTGTTATGGAGCTAATTTGGGCCTCCCACCGTAATTGGTAATCTATAATCTATAATTTATAGATTATAGTAAATAAAAAACTTAAAACATAAATGTAAAAATAATTGAAAATATAGCAGTATTATTATTGTTATCCACATTGTAAGATTTTACAGCGTTCCCTAAAATGTAAGCAAAAAGTTCAATCGGCTACCTGCGGCTTAGTGGAAAGCGGAACGCTTAAATTTTTCCGCTTACCCAAAAGCGATAAAATTTAATAGTGGTAATTAAAAGCTCACCTCGTTTTACGAAACACAGACGCGTTATTTTTTACTTCCAGTACTAAAAACTACATAGTGTTTGTTTCATATTAATTACCCATGAGAATTGCTTTTTCTAATGAAGAGCATTAAATTCATCTTTTTATTGTAGAAACTACATATGTATTAAATTAATTGGTTCACAGCATGGGATTGGGAAATAAAAGCCAGCCAATGAGAATTATTTTAATATAAGTTTGAAATATTTATAACACAAATTTTTCACGTCACATTTTGAATTGAAAACTTTTTTAGCACCGTTGTGATTTGAAACTCGATGAAACGAAAAATACCGGCATTAAGAGATAAACATGTACATCTATGGGATTTAATCTGAGAGAGAATGAAATATCCTCTTTGTGCGGTACTTTGTAGCCAATCGATCTCCTCTTTGTGCGGTGCTTCGTAGCCTCCCCAATCTTGTCTACTTTAGTTTTCTGAAGGTTTCACTTCTACCGTGTGTGAATTGCACGCTCTGTTTTTTTCTCGATCGCGATTAGAATTTAGGATTCAATTTTATTAGGTACTAGCAGACCCAGCCTCATATTGCTGTGGCTAAAGAAACATAACGCCATCTACTGACAACGCCATTACCCAACCTTTATAACCAACGCTACTCCAATTTGCATACATATCATATCCACACCGCCCGCTCCATTTATATATTATATATTTCAACCAATTTACACAAAAACTTGACAAGTTATATGCCTAAACCTTTCTTATGAATCGATCTATCTATTGGTGAAAACCGCATAAAAATCCGCTGCGCAGTTTAAAATATCTAAGCGTGCAGACAGCGGGAGCGACTTTGCTTTATACTATGTAAAGATATCGTATTGAAGCAAACCTCATTGTAATCTTTATATTACATAAGATAATCTTTGTCAATGACATAACATATTACAAATAAGTTTATAACTTTCATCAAATAATACTTAAATTATCAAGAAAAGCAAACGCTTCATTTATTTCTAATTTTTGAAAATGTTATAAAAAAATACCACTATAGAAACTAGATAAAATTTCCTTAGATTTTTGTATTTGAAGAATACTTTAGTATTTAAAGTGCAGTATTTTAAGCTTCAAGCATGAAAAAGTTGGTAAAAAAAACATAACCCAAATATTAAAAATTTAAATAAATTCGGAAAAATAAAAATTAAAAATAAAACCTTTTATTTCAAGAACTTGCAACCAAACTATTAATTCACTTTTCATCCCGTTCGTACAATTAAAATTTACAAAAAAATATAATAATAATTCCCTAAGAACAACTGAAAAAATCTGACATTTTTTATTCATTTTCGCTCAATTTAAACTTTTATTTCTCGAATTAGTATTTATTTTCACACGCACAAGGTATTTATATTATTAAATAGTATTAATTTTACGGAAGTTTTATTTAACTCAAGCATAAAAGTCAATTTAAAAAAAATGGTTCAGAAATAACCTACATATCTTTAACTGTTAATAAAACTGAATTAACAACCAGACATTATTTAAAGGACTAAATCTGACGAAAAATAACACAAATAATAGTAATTATATTGAATTATACTTATATAATAGTGAATTGGTCATTAGAATAGAAATTATCTACAAAATATTATATGAATCGAACCTAAAATATCTCATATTAAAACCGTAATTTCACTACGCGTTAAAAAAACATGGCGGATCCATGCGCTTGCGCATGTGCAGATATACCGAAGTTGAATGCTGCCAACATAATAAAAAAATTTAATAGCATCCTTCTAAAAAAGAAAATGCACATTCTTAATATACAATGTATAACAAAAACACCGTTTAAGATGAAGCCATACTAAATAATGCAAAATCATACGATTTTGTTTTGAAAATTTGATCGCTTAGAAGTATTAAAGATGCTTCAATTAAATACTGCGTGTAGAACATATTTTGGCCCTTAAAAATATCGTAATTTTTTTTATAAGTCTTTTAATAAGCTTAGAAAAAAATAAATTATAAGGTACATAAAAAACACTTTGAAGTCCAAACTCTCCTATTTATAAACCTCTTTTTGGATATAGTTTTATTGTTTAATGTGGCAAATTAAGTTTCTTTTATGACAATCGCAAAAAAAAATGAAATTTACCCCTGAATCTTACTAAAAAAAATATAATATGCATTTTCGCGTTGTTATTTTTGACATCACGGCGACAATACGGTAGTCGACGAATTCCGAACGGAGCGGAAAAATTACGTGTTGGGCTCCTCGCGGCTTGCTTTCGTGAAATCAATTTAAAAATTCCGTTTTATTACAATAAATAATGCATAAAAAAGGAATTAATGTTTTTTACAGGCCTTTACGAAATCAACATGTAAAAAAAATCTCAAATATCTTTTCCAACCTTTCCAAAAGCTTTTTCTCAAGTATTTTTAAGCGCCTCCCATAAAGGGGCGTGAATTCCGACGTCGACCGATTTTTTCCTGTATTAGTGGATCGCCTTAACAGCCGTGAAGTATTTTTTAAAAAGGTTAAAAGGAAGGCCTGAAAGTGTTCAGCGTAGAAAATTCCGAATGCGGAATCTTAACGCATATTTTAGTATTTCTCTCCCTTATTTATTTTGCAATTAACGATGGTAAAATTAAAGTTCTTTGACTCTGGCCTCCTAGTAGACAAGGGTATATTAACAAGGAAGTCTGTAATGGGCCGAAATTGTGATACGTTAAGTCGTTGTCGCTGAAACAAGACCTGATAAGTTAGCGAAGCCTCATCAAATATTGGCATCCAATCAATCACGATCACTTTCGGGACGTCAACGGCCTTCTCATGAAAAATATTTAACAAAGTAGTTAAGATTGAACACCTTAGGCTTAATTTTTTTTCATTTTGAGGTGAAAACTTCTTTAGCACCGTTTTGATTTGAAACTCGATGAAACGGAAATGAGCGACACTAAAAAGAGACAAACACATACATCCTATAAGATGTAGCCTACGAGAGAATGAAATTGACTTATCGGTGACCTCTTTGTGCGGTGCTTCGTAGAATAAAATGTTACAATATTATAATAAATAAAACCTACAATTATGAAGTCCTTATATTCTGCCTTCGTCTCATTCTCTCGAAATTTAGTGTTCTGAAGGTTTCACGTCTACCGCATGTGAATTGCACACTCTGATTTTTTGCCACATATATTTTTTTATATATTTTATATATTAAGTTAGTTTATACTAATACTATATACCTAATTAACACAATGTAACATTTCGTTGGTTCAAATAAAGTGTATAATATTTTTTATAGAATATCTCTCTCTTCATAATGACTTTGTATAATGAGTTTTTAAAGGTTGCATCAATGAAAAAATAATAGAATTGAAGAAGACGATAGTACTAATGAATTTAATCGAATATATAAGAAAAAAAAACAAATCGCAAAAATAAAAGTTAACGTTCGCAAAATTGAGGCTTTTATTTAGTCAATCTCAAATTTCAATAGGTGTCCTATATAAACAAAATCGTATATGTTTATCCGAGACACTATCTAGATTACAAACCAGTTCGTTGAATATTGTTATCATTGATAAAGGTAGCCGCCAAAAATATGGGTAAAAATATTAGTCAAAGATAATATTGTTAATTCTGAATTAAAAATATGAGATCGATATAAATGACTTTAAAAATTTCCGAGTTGGTGCTTGTCCCTGTAAGACAAGAGATGCTGGGTTCGAGTCCCAGTTGCAACCGATTCCCTTTTATATTTCTGTGTCTGTTTTCATATTTTTGTTTAAATTTATTAGTGTTCTCTTCTTCTTCAATAATAAAGTATATTTTAATAAATTACGAGTATTAAAGAGTCCATTTCCATCACATTCTAGAGTAAAAGATAATCTAAGTTTCGCACAGGTTAGGTAAAACAATTCAGATATGAATGGGTTGCGGTATTATCTTAAGTTCCTATAAGTACGGAATTAACTCCCATAGAAAAAGATAAGAAAATAAAACAAACTCTTTACCGCACTTGAAAAAGGGCGCTATTCAAATTCCGTGCCGGAAAATCCACCCGACCGCGAGTCTGAAATGAATCCCATACATGCGTTATAAATATCTCGTGGCGTTTCGGCGGCAACCCGTGCGAGCACGAAATCCTTGAGGTAAGAACACACGTCGACGTACGCTACGTAAGCAACACATTACGATATCTGGACTACTCACAATCCATACATTTTCTATGGAAATATATGCTTCTGAAATGCTTCAGAATCATACTTGTCACATGTATCACAAACCCACGTTCCCATCTGGAAGATGGAGGGGATGGGGTCACGCCTCCACCGAGTTGATTTGACATCTGTGACTGGTATTATCTATGCATCTAAGGTTATGTTCGATATATCTGTGGTTATGTTTATTTTGAATTATTGTTTTGACAGTTGGTTTTAAATTTGCATATGTATTTACCCAATTTACCGCTTATGTACGTTCAACATATATTATTTATTTATTTATTTATTTATTTATTTACGCCCTTTTTCGGGGCTTTTACATATACAATTTAAAAATTACACTTGATTAAATAAAATATAAATACTATATATTTATTTTACCAATAAATATAAAAGGTATATATTTCTTTTACCAAGAAATATACAGTATTTATTTTACATAACTGAACTGCCTCAGTAACAGCATTTTGTATTTGTCTAAAGATAAATTGAAGATGTCCACAGACTTGGTAAAATTATTTCCCTCCATTAGTATTCTGGGCAAAGAGGAATACATATGGTAGTTAGTTCCAGAATTTCTGCACTGAAATAAATCCTGACTTTTAGTATTACGTAGAGGAATCCGGAAGCTTATTAATTCAAGCAGTAATGGACTATCAACTAAATCATTTAGAATTTTATAAAGAAATACCAAGTCTGTGAAAATTCTTCTGTCTGACAATTTGAGCATATTCATATCATTTAAAATAGTGTTGTAGTTCAACATAATTGCTGGAATACCCATTTTAAAATTTAGAAAACGTAAGAATTTATTTTGTATTCTTTCAACAGCTTGTACATGTGTATTATAATATGGGTTCCAGACGGGAGAATTGTACTCAAGTTGACTTCTAACAAATGCAAAATATAACAGTTTAATACACTTTATATTTTTAAAATTTCTAGTTAGCCTAGTTATAAATCCCAACATTTTTAAGCCCTTATTAGAAATTTCGGTTATGTGGTTAACAAATGAAAGATTTGATTGAAAAGTGATGCCAAAAGCGTCGATGACACAGGGCGAGTTTACAAGCTACTATCTCGGAAATTCACTATCTGTTAGTAAACTCGCTCAGTGTCATCGTGTTACTTGCTAACTAGCAGATTGTTGACAATCCACGGAAAAAGTTGAAAGGTCCTCAACTTTACACGCTACAAGCCGACTCGTGATTGGTTTATTTGTGTTTCCAATATGGCTGCCAAAAACCAGCTGATTTCGACTGTCAACTGTCTGAAGGATTAGTTCACGTTATTCCCGCTATTGGCGCTAGCAGCTACGTGCGAGTCCAATTTCCTACAAAAATGACGCGAGCTACTGAGCGAGTGGACAGTTTTGTGTGTCATCATGACAATCTCACTCGCCGATTCACCCGCTTTTAAATTTAGTAGATAGTAGCTTGTAAACTCGCCGTGTGTCATCGAGGCTTAAGTCTTTAATTTGTGTTAATGTCTCAAGAGTATTGTTATCAATGTTGTAATTAAAGATCACTGGATTTTTTATTCGAGAAAATCTTACTACTTGACATTTTGAGATATTTAAGTAGAGTCTATTTTCATTACACCAAATCAACAATTATAAGTCTTATGGTAGGATCAAATTTGTCAGGCGTGTCGTGTCGTGATGTGCTCTGTCGTGATGGCTAGCATTCACATCAACAAGTCATGTACTGACGTTTTCTGACGATATTTTGAACCAAAACAGCCACCACAATACAACACTGGCCCGTGCACACTTGTCTGATCTGTCATGACGCGGCCCCCACCTTCACCGCTCTGACGAAAATTGAAATTGCTTCTGTTTCGACACGACAGAACGCATTACGACAGATAGCGATTCCTTAATATAAACGCCACCATAATAAATGTATGAAACCGATACCGTTGTGTCGCGTCACGACACGACACGACAGACACATGTAATTCCGCCTTTATTCTCACTTTTTTATGAGATTTGTTACACCAAATTTGTATGGAATAGTACTTGTTTTGCAAAGAATCAATTGACTTTTTCTGTGATTATTACGTGCTAAGTTGTTATAATAATTAAAATAAAAGAAAATAATCTTTTATATTTAAAAAAAATCGAACACAAGGTTGTTTCTTGTATTAGAAAAATTATATTTGCTACTGCCTCCTGACAAAATATCATATTTGAAAGAGCATATAATCAAGATACTAATAAAATTCTTTCTGGAATTGCTTGAATTCACAGGCTGCTCGTACATTATTTTGGTTATAGGTATCTCTGTATATAAAGCGCAGGTCACCATTAAAACCATTAGAAAATTTGCGCTGACAGCACTGATCCCACTTCTTTTTGTTTGTGAATAATGCGAACTGGTCGTTTATTGTTCGCTATCTCAATTTTAAAAAGACCCTTTCTGCCATTCGTTGATTTATAGCCCTTGGAACAAAGACTCCATAAAGGGACACCGTTTTTCAGGCCCAGATATTAGGGGCTGATAATTTTTGATTTAGGGAGAAAACTGCGTAAACGACCTTTTAGTCTGTTTAATAGAAAGTAGATGTCTGTGATAAAAAAATAATCGACTTCGTTGAAAACCGCTGGAGTTCAGTAACTGCATGAAATGCACTACTTATGTATCCAAACTGTAAGACGATCTTCGTGGCAGAATCATAAGATCATTAGATCTGAGCATGAAATAATAAAGCATTCTTTTTTTAATTAAAAAAAAATTATAACATGATTATACTTTTATTTCCATTGTGTCACAAAGTCAAATATATATATACATTAAACATTGCCCCGGTGGAAGATCACCGTTCGCAATACACTAAAGAGTCTCTGCCGGCATGAAATAATAATTATTACTAGCAGTTAAAAACCCGCTCCGCAGGTTTTTGCTGCTGGGCCCTGCGGGTGGCTTTTAGTTCAGCTTCGCCCGGTTTGAGTGATTGTGGCCATTTTATAAATCCGATAAGAACTGGTTTTTTTAAAGAGCCAGTTCCTCGGATCCACTGTGATCCAGTGACAGCTAGTCACCGTCGGTGGCTCACCGAGACAAAGTAACAGTGACGAAGTAACCGAGACACGCAATGACGTTATATATGTAATTTATAACAATTTCGTCAAGTATTGCCGTCAATCTTTCCAAATCCGGAAGGATACTTAAAGTATAAAAATCCGTAGCGTAGCACTTGTACCTAGGAGGGAAACATACACACGCGAGCTGCTGACGGAAACATCTTGTGTCGAATTCTTGAATTTGAAACCGAATTATAACAGTAGCTTTGTGTTGAATTCCACGTGCATAGATGTTATTTGAGGCGCGGCCGTTAAGAATATAAATGCTAGAAATATTTCGATTGTCGTGTGGTTTTTATTTATTTTGTCCATAATTTTATAAGAGTGAAAAAAAGTTAGAACATAGAAATCCTCAAAAACGATCTGAGCCATAAAGAGGTATTTTTATAAAAATGTTTCTTGTATTACTTCATAGTTAAGTCATTAAAAAACATTTTTTTAGTGGTTTACGCTTATTTTTTTGTTGTTGTGTAAATAATAATTTTATTGTAATTCCGTTACATAGAAAACCTAGTAAAAGCTTCAATTTATCCGTAGCATATTTTTTTCATGTTCTTACTGTAAGCCAATTCGTCGTAAAGATTAATCTAAAAAATATCTAAATAGGATTTCACGTATAACTTCACCTTAAGCGTGGCGTCCGACATGCACTCGTGGTTGGGTTCTGAAATTCAAACAAGCAGACGCTAACGTAATAATACTGTTCGATATACACAGTTTTTGCAATGCATGGTAATGAACCCTTGAAATAACACTTTCTTATTTAGAAAGTGATTTTTTGTACCATATTTTCAATTTCAATAATTTTTAAAAAAGGTGTGAGTATAATTCTCGGGTGACATGCTGCGCCAGATAGCATACTATACCAAGGAGAGGTCGTATGCACGTTATCGAATACTTTGAATCTAATCAAAAATTATATTTATTTTAAATAGGTTGAATAGCCAAATTTGATTGAATGTTCTTATAATGTTAAAAAAGTAAATGTTTTGTAATATACGAAAAATGAAAATTAAAAAAAAAAAAATGCAATTGGTGGCACGCGAGCTGTTTGAAAATTTGAATGCACCGGGACTGAATAATAATAATAATAATAATAATTGGACAATTTGTAGAGCGCCGTTTTTGTGAAAAATCACCTCAAGGGCGCTTAATATATATTGAACGCGGGAGAGGGGAGAGGATCGCGGGAGGGGGGTTCGCGGAAGAGGGGAAGGCGGGGAAGGTGGAGGGGGAACGCGTGAGGGGAAGGGGAGGCGAAAGGGGAAAGGGTCGAATAAGAAAATACACGCAGGGAGAAACAATTTCTTTGTTAGCGGAATTGGAACGCATGCCGGTAACTCACTAGTGGGTAATATATAAAAATGAATGTTTGTGAAAATGAAAAATTAAAACATGTACAAAAAATGGCAACAGGTGGCAAGCGAGCTGTTTCAAAACTGAATGTACCGGGACACCGCCACTCTGTAGGTGAGCAAGTGCATTCGCCGAAAAGACCTAGACAATCCTCCTAAGTCTGCTAAGTCACCAAATGTAGTATACCACTTGGGGTGCATGGGTGTTGAATACCCAATAAATGTTGCATCTATTCTGAATAGTGCATTATTCTTTATTTTTATGATCTTCATTTTCTCTTTTCAATATTAAAATATTGCGGATCTCTCTGAAATAGATAATAAATGTCTCTCAAATGGATTTAGTAAATTAGTGACCAGGTGTTGATAATATTTCCATCGTCTAGCAATTAAAAGATTATGAGGTCATTTAGTTTCCACTTTGAACCGACAAAGCCATAATTTATTTTGGACCTCCTGTCAAAACCTCCCTCCGGTGAAATATGTGCTTGGGAGACCCTTAAATTAATTTTCAGTGTAATTAATTGATAAAGCTACGATGAGCCCTCAACTTCCCCCAATAATTAGAGAAGCCGGATATGGGTTAGGGTTAACACATAATGTATTAAATTTGTACTAATCATATCGAATTGGATCGTATCAAATTATCTTGATTAAATCACCAGCAAAAAATCTTCGTAGGAAGAGTTGTTTAACTCCCAGGTAATGATAATTTTAATTGGAACGGGCTTCCACTTTCAAAACCTAGCTTGGGAGTGTTGAGGTTCTGCAAAAGAAAGCTTTCTACACGTTGAGGGTTGTTCGGGCACATACTCATAAATAGTACCTACACATTTCATATTCCCTACTTCCATACTGTCCGACCTACCTACCAATATTACCCTACTCACTATCTGTCACCAGGAGAAGGATTGTTCCTACAGATTTAGTACAATTTCTACCTCGCTGAGAACCACATTGTCATATGCAACTGGCAAGTGTTTTTTCATGGTCAGTAATAATTCGCCGTGCGTTTTGTGCAACTACAAGAGGGAACAAGAGAGGATTCCACACGATACTAAGATAGGACATTCAATATTCTGGTGGCATCCTTTCCCAGTTTCATTTCGTTCCCTATTTCCTTCAGCGCAAAATTCACGCGGCCCAAAAAGACCATAGGTTTCCAAGAGCTATCGAAACAAGGGTTGAAGAATTACTGATTTTATGTACCTGCCAATCGTTCTTCGTTTTGTACACCCACAGTCTTACTGACTTTATGCTTGATTTTTATTTATTTATTTAAGAAATCAATAGTATGTAGATAAAATAAGTGGTCAACAGTTTGCAGAACAGGTTTTAGACATTATTACAAAGATCGGTACCAATACAAGTCTATCATCTAGTAAATTAAATGTTTTTGTATTTAATCCGTGGAATTCCATTTGATATTTAAAAATTAAATTTTAATTGAATTTAATAATTAGTTTCGGCTTACAAAGCCATTTTCACACTGTGGTTAAGAGGAATATAAACGCTAGAAATATTTCGATTCTCACGCCTGCAAAATTTTAAATCGAGCGTCATATTTGCGCGCGGCAAGTAAGCGAAAAAGTGGTTTTTATTTATTTTGTGCATAATTTTATTAGAATGAAAAAAGGTAAGAACATAGAAAACCTCAAAAATAGTCTTAGCCATAAAGGGGTATTTAAAAAAAATTGTTTCTTGTATACTTCATAGTTAAAGGAAATTAGAAATCAATAAAATTAGAAATGAAAAAAGGTAAGAACATAGAAATAGTATACAAGAAACATAAAAAATAGTATACAAGATTTTTTTTTTAAATACCCCTTTATGGCTAAGACTATTTTTGAGGTTTTCTATGTTCTTACCTTTTTCATTTCTAATTTTCTATGTTGTTTCCTTTTGTCATTAAAAAACATTCTTTTTAGTGGTTTACGCTTATATTTTTTGTCATGTAAATAAAAATTCGATTATAATTGCAATGCATAGAAAAGCTGGTTTAATCATCCATTTATCCGTAACATATTTTTTGATGTTCATACTGTAAGCCGATTCGTTATAAAGATTAATCTAAATAGGATTTCACGTATAACTTCAACTTAAACCACTTTGAGACTACTTATTTATACGATTCTAGATGACAATTTTTGAATTCGCTAGTACAGTAGACATTGTTTTGTGGGGTACTTCGGAATCTGTTTTCCCCCGCACTAAATGTTAAGGTTTTCTTAATTGTTTAATTATGACGTCACCGCTTTGACTCATTTAAGTGCGTAATAAATTTAATATTGTTTAGGTTTTGTAAACATACTAGAATGGGGAATAAATAATTTTCCTTACTTTGTTAATTAGCGTTTCATTGGGATCAGTCGTTCGTTTATTGATTCCTAATTGTTCAAGCAAATTTATTCTAGAAGTGGAACGTGATTATTCACTTAAGGCGATCCAATAGTCCAGAAAAAATTCGAAATCGGAATTCACGCCCATTTAAGGGAGGAGTATGAAAATATTTGAGAAAAAACTTTTGGAAAGGTTGGAAAAGATATTTGAGAAAAAAAAATACGGGTTGATTTCGTAAAAACCTGTAAAAAACATTAACTCCCTTTTTACGCAATGTTTATTGTAATAAAACGGAAATTTAAAATTAATTTCACGAAATCAAGCGACGCAGAGCCACATGTCTATTTCCCGCTCCGGCCGGGGCGTGACTGATACGAAATGGGTGTGGCGTGGTCATTAGTTCTTTGGTGGGCATATGGTTAACTTTGAAAAACCAAATTCGTCGACTAGCGGCCGTATTGTAAAATAACAACGCGAAAATGCATATTTTATTTTAATTTGGGAAGTTCGGGCGTAAATATCAATTATTTTTTGCGATTATTATAAAAGAAACTGAATTTACCACATTATACGATAAAACCATATCCGGAAAGCGGTTTATAAATAGGAGAGTTTGGTCTTGAAAGTGTTTTTTATAGACCTTATACTTTATTTTTTTATAGGCTTATTAAAAGACCCATATTTTTAAGGGCCAAGGTATGTTCTACACGCAGTATTTAATTTTGCATTATTTAGTATGGCTTCATCTTAAACACAACAACAACAATCTGGTGAATGATTACACTAATTTTACCGGACGGGGTTAGAAAGTTTTGAGTTAAAGATTAAGATAAAATATATAAAATACATGTACAAGTTGTGTAACATGTGAATATGTAGTAGTGGAGAGTTGTGAGTGCGCATTGATTAAATTACGAGTAATGCATATTGTAAATTATTTCTTTGTCAAACGGTTGTAAAGTGGCTGAAAGAACACCTCTATTTCATATTTCAAAAGAAATCGTTACTTAGCAACAATGAAATGCGCCAGTTTCCTTTAATACAATGAAGAAATGGACATTTTTTAGTTGGCGTAAAAATAAAATTTCCACAATAAGTTCCATTCAAAGTTCACACGTAAATGCGTTTATAACAATTATATTCGCGTTTCAAAGAAAACTGGCACTTTTTTCAAACTCAAGTACCTACATTTCATAATAAATATTTAAGAGAGAAGACATGCAATGATCACTCCAGACAAAGCTGGAGTTATCAATTTATTGCAGACGTGTGAGGAACGTACACATCCAAATTGAAATATTTGCCCATATAATTTTGGCAACAGGAGGGTTCGAAAATGCTTTGAATAAACAACGGCTTCAGTCGTACATTTACCACCAAAGAGGGCACATTGAAATAATTAGAACTAGCGCAGAAAAGTAAAGATCGCCAAAGTAAGTCAAAGGTTTGCAGCAAGTCCATTGTGGGACTTTTTTGCGCAGGATCTTGATGCTCGTTTTTAAACGAACCGCCTGGCTACAGCGACGCTAAAAATGAGTTAGGTGAGTAAATTATAACACACTTGTAAACGTGTCTAACTAAATAGTTTATCTAAACATTTTGGAAACAAGACCGAACCCGATTTGGGATTTGTAGTTGTGTTTTTTACGCAGCCAGAAATTTGCGCTACCATTGTAAAAAGACTAGTAATTAGTACGCAGATTCTGTGATTCATTTATTGAAAAATCACAGAAAGGGATACGCGCTCCGCCCAATTTGAATAACCACTTAAATGTCTGTTTGAATGTGAGGAAAGACTAGTCCATTATCGAAATAAGGCATCATAAAAAGCACACAATGTTTGATGGTTCCTCGTCATCTCCGAAAGTGTATGCAAAGGTTATGGTAATGAGGATATTCGCAAAAAACAATAAAAACGCAATAAAATCAATCAATTTCAAAAAAGCTTGTAAAAACTCAGAATGGAAAGCATTCAGCCAGAATCAAGATGACTTTAATGTATTTCTCCGATAAAATTCCAATATTAGTTCCATTGTAGTTGTCTGCCGTAATATCTTTAGTATCCAATTGTCATCAGCAGGAGTCTAAAGTGTTACAAAGAAAATGCAATAATACTAGGTCACGACCCACGACAATACTTTATCACATAAAAAATAAATTAAATGTGTCTCAGAGAAGACTCACAATCTTCTATAATTGGATACGGGATTTACGAGAACTCCTTGATTAAATTAAAAATGTTTTGTATTGTCGGGATCTCAAATTAAATCAGAAAGCTGACGGATGCTGAATGCAAGTACCTTTGTAGATTGTTGACGTTTCATCCCCCATTGTTCATCCCTTTGAATGCACAGAGGTGTAGTTTTCATGAAGTAATTTAAACAATATTATGAAGCGACATAGAGTTGAGTTGAAGGAGAACGTAAATACAATATTGTTACTGTGAAACGTTGTTATGAAAATAACTACCTTGCCCGGATTAATTATATAATAGGTACTTAATAAATTTTAACTGACCACTAATGGATACACCTTTTCTCCGGAAGAGTTTAACTTTCAAACCATAGGGGGTTCTGTGTCGCTCTCGTCACTTCTTGTCAGGGGCGTATAACTCTGTCAAAATTTGTGTACTGTGACCATAAATAACTCTTACTCTAGCGAAAGTGCCACACACCACAGACAAAGCTGAATTTTAGATAGGTCTGTAATTTTGATTTTCGCCATCTCTCGCTCTCTGCGTGTGTCAGAAAGAGATGCTCATACACCTACGTCACTAAAAAAAAGGTACCAAATGTATGTATTATTTATGGTACCAAATGCAGGAAACCGCACACCGCACTATCTGCAGGAAATAGACTCGCATCTATGGATTTGCCATCCGCCATGTTATGTTTATTTACAGACGCCGTTTCACGTTGTTTTAATTTGCCGATGAATATATTTTATTCGAAAAATGCTTACATGAATTCTAGAGGTGAAACAAGTGTTTAGTGTTGATCAAGAAATCAGGTAATTAATTACTTAAAACATTATTCACCTTAATTTATCTGTAAATCAATATTTGAGGTTAAAATATAGAGGTTTTTTGATTTTATCGTAAAGGCAAGCTTATGGATACTAGTGGTTAATGTTTTTCCATATTTCGTTTCAGAAAATGTTCTACCGCCTCATAAAAACGTTGTTAACGTATCGAAGCCTATACTTTAGGAACATTTCATAACATTGTTAACGTCAGATTTGTGACCATCATTGTGAGATCATTCATTGTGGCTGGGGATGTGATGATGTCGTCTCTCACCTGGCATGCCGCTTGAAGTCCCGAAAACCCTCTGGACAGAAGGAGAAAGACTCATCCGACGATCGTCTTTCACCCCAGAAGATAGGCGGAGGCTTGAAACGTCAACGTTAAAAATGCCCATCTTATACAAGACTTCATACAAGACCTCGTACAAGGTAAAATTGATAATGCTTTAAAACAAATTATTACACTGTTTCCCTGCAGGATAGGCAGAGAGGACGGACCGTCAAACAACTCAGTCTTGGCATACACTCCTTGCCTTGTTCAATTTTACTTTCAATGTATGTGGGGTATTTAAATGGTAGCATTCAATACAAAATGTTGTTTAGTGAACATAAGTTTATCAGTTGTCATGCTAAATCTTAAGTAATATTTGAGATACAAATATTGTAAAAACTGTTTTTAATTTTCAGATATAACAGGAACACCAAAGGAGAGTTCAACGTCCCAGCTGAAGACACGTCGCATGATTCCAAAGAAAGGTGACAGTTTATTTCTCTTGCTATAATTACTTGCACATACGTAGGGTCAAATAATGCTCGTAGACCTTTAGTTTAACCTCTCGTTCTCCACCATAAAGAAAGAAAGGCCCTGTTGCAGACGATTATTAACAACTTGCTCTCCGCCATAAGCCTCTCACTTATTTGGACTCACCGAACCCATGTAAACCGACTAACACATACTTTTCTGACTCTTGAAGTGGCCCGTCGCATATAAACTTTGTTCATCACAAGTATTCTATGTTCCGTTCCCAAACTTTGTTTAATGTGACATATTTATTTCAAAAGACATGTTGCAGTTTTTTTATCAGTTGTCATGCCAAATCTTATGTAATATTTCAGATACAAATATTGTAAAAACTGTTTTCAATTTTCAGGTATAACAGGAACGCCAGAGGAGAGTTCAACGTCCCAGCGGAAGACACGTCGCATGATTCCAAAGAAAGGTGACAGTTTATTTCTCTTGCTATAATTACTTGCACATACGTAGGGTCAAATAATTCTCGTAGAGCTTTAGTTTAACCTCTCATTCTCCACCATAAAGAAAGAAAGGCCCTGTGTCAGACGATTATTAACAACTTGCTCTCCGCCATAAGCCTCTCACTTATTTGGACCCACCGAACTCATGTAAACCGACTAACACATACTTTTCTGACTCTTGAAGTGGCCCGTCGCATATAAACTTTGTTCATCACAAGTATTCTATGTTCCGTTCCCAAACTTTGTTTAATGTGACATATTTATTTCAGAAGACATGTTGCAGTTTTTGCTGTGAGGTGGCTGAAATATATCCACGGAAGGTATTTCATATTTTTGTATAAATCATTTTGTGTTTTTGTAACACTTATCCACTGTATTTGTGAAAATAAAATAATATTTAAACATGTACCCCGAGTTTTCATTTTTCTAATGCAAGCAGAATTTCAAATTTTGCCGCTATAAAGCATTTTTATTTTTTTTATGAGTTATTGGGCTAATGAATCCATGAAGTAGGACAGAGCGATTATATTGTCTATGGTAGACAAATAAACTTCCTCTATCTTTTAGTCAATTCGCGCCACGCAAGTCATTTTGACAGTTAAGTTTGACGACCAAGTCACTAGTATGGAGAAAGCCCGAAGATATCGATCTAGGGGTTAGTATATTTATGCTTCTTGTATTCGTGCCAGGGAGGCATGACACGGTTTCGACAAGTCAATAAAATGGATTGTTAAATAATTATTGAATAATCGGCGGTAGTTTTAATAAATAATTTAAATATGTGATCGTAACGCTAAAATTCACAGCCGGTAGAAAGTGATCGCGTCTGTTGAAGTATATTTACCGGGTAATCCGAGTTTAAATTCCCGACATATTAATGGCGGCATGTCCGACCTAGTTTTTATAGAATCGAAGTTTACAGTTATCATCCATCGACCAACGAGATGGATAAAAGTTAATTTGACGACACATAACCTAGCCGTATCTTTAACGGCGAGTATTTTCACAATCTGATGGAATGTATTACCGCTACCTACCACATGTTAGAGGATGTCGTGGTGCAAGGTGTTCTCAATCCACGTACTCATCCAGGAAGGAGGGAGGAGCTTGGAGACCAGACGCTGATGCTACGAGAGGGAGATGGATACTCCTCATTTGGGATCCCGAATCGTCGCATCAAGTGTTGATAGGCTCTAGTTAGATAGCTCACGAGTAGGTTGGTCCACAGGTATGAAATTTAAACATGTTTTATATTTTCAATACAACTTTTATTACAAATCCATTCTTTTATTTAACTTTTCCATGATTCACAACAATGTTAAAGAACTATGCCCGCGCCCTGACGGGAGTAACTCTTGCCTGCCTACTGCGCAGCCTCAGCATATCTTGTATCAAACAAGATTTGGCGTCCAAGTTTCCAATACGGGAATAAAGCTGATGACTGTGATATTAATTATACCCTGTAACTTTAATATTTAATGCACCCACTTAACAAGCGGTGTTTATGTCATGAATAACATGACCACATAGTAGGTAAAACACTAAACACATCCAGTGTCAATCCATTACATTAGGTACACCTTAGCCTAACTGTTATATATACCTAGCAAATAGAAGCCCCATTAAAGTATATAGCATTTGTCCTATAACAATTTGGCGCACCAAGTGGTAAAAACGAATATTTTTCATTGTTGTGAATCTTTGAAATTTTAAATTCATTATATAAACATGCCCTATATGTATTTCTAAACTTGCCTCACGTTTTGTTTTGTTTTGCTTTAATATATTACTGTCACAAAATTTACTTCATAACCTATAATGATTTCTCAATGTTTTCAATCTGATATTCAATGTTCATAACCTGAAATACAACAACGTACAATCAACATAACCTCAATTGAATTGTCATTGCCATTGAACAAATAAATGGTCAGAAAAATGTATTATGGTCATAGACAATATTACAGCATGCATTAAAAACTATTTTATTCGAATCCAATCAATAGTGGTTATTTTAGAAATAACATAAATTATTATCTATGACATATTCTTGTCTATATTTGCCTATGACATTTACAATTGTCAAAACAATTATATTATGAAGTTAAATAAGAATATAAGGTTAATATTAATAATTATTCAAATGTTTATAAAGATTTATTGAGAACTAAGTGACATTATGTTCAAAATTACGGAGGTACATTCATCAAAATAACAAATAACTTTTCAGTAATAATGATAACTTTTCAGTTTAATTATAATAAAAGGTACATGTAGTACAAACATTTAAAAAATATATTTGCACAATCTTATTCAAGCTTTATATAATGCCGGTACACATTCAAATTATGACTTAGTGGAAAATAAAATTACCTACATTATTAATATTTTAAATATTATCAAACAAATGATTTGTTTATGTTTCAAAATATGTACCTACATCATTGTCTAAAACACGTGCAAATACCTGTCAAACTGTGTACATTGTCATCTGCCATGATGAAATCAAAGCATGCAAATATTTTTGATTACCATGCAATTGCAAACAAATGACTTTATTAAAGGGATCGTTCATAATTTATATGATATAGTATCATTTCAAATGTTTTAAATAGTTACGAGACAAGAAGTTTATTTTAATAACAGCTGACATCTGTCACAAATATTTTGTTGTTGATTGTTTATTTTCTAATGTCAAACTTGATTTAAAAAAAAACTATAGACAACGGTAGCAGTCGGTCTATTTACATTTTAACACGGGTTTGAAAGTCTGAAATACTATGGATAAATCGGTAAATATTTAAATTTATTTAAAGATTGCCGCAATTTTTTTTTTTAAATCAAGGTTTCCACAAATCATTAAATTTTATTCAACACAAATCAAGGATGTCACAAAATTTATAAATTTTGACAGAACAAATCAAGGTTGCCACAAATTTGAAAGTTTATCCAACATAAATTTTTTTTTTTTTCTCAAAAATCAGGGTTGTCAAAAAAAAAAATTCTCAAATTTTTTTTTTTTTTTTTTTTTAAATCTTTACTTGTTATCATCATCAACAATAATTTTATTTTTCATAAATAATATTTTCAAATATTTTTTTTTACAAGATGTCAATTTTTAAACATTACGTCATTAACAAATTTAGCAAAGATTTATTATACCAACAAAATTAAAATAAGGGCATACATAGAGCTAACATGGAGTCACTCGATTTTTCTCTCATTCTTTGCGCAAGGAATGCAGAAATTTCAGGGTTACCAATGCTGGTTAGAAAGTTTCTTTCTTTCTAGTTTTTTGAGGTGGTGGGCCTATCACCACAAGATTCGAGAACGGTTGAAATAATCGATTGTATACCAATATACATAATTACAAATAAATAAAAAAAAAACAATTATTGTCAATTGTGACATTTTCTTAAATTCAGTTTTTTTCATTATTTACTAAAACGGGCATAATGTTTCGGTAGTTTGTGGACTTAGAGAATTCAAAGTTTTTTTCTTTCTTTTCAAAAAAATTTTTTTTTGGGGACGTCGATGTAGTTATTCTGGTTTTGTTTTCCTGCCGTGCTTAAAGTACCGCGAGATACAATATAACATCAGTTAACACATCATTATAAAATTATGGAAGTACAATTGGAGATTGATACTTTTCCATATTTTGTCCACTTGTTCTGAAGGGATGAGAGTAGTGTATGCCGCTACCTATTCGTAACGCTTCGAATTCTTCGAACGTTCATCTTCATTCCGGGAGACGGAGTAACTATGGACAGATTATAGAATTTGTGCCATAGCAGGGCCGTTGCCTGACGTTTCGGAACAGTATGCTCCAACATCAGAGTGAAGGCGGAGGATCTATTGCCGCAGATGATTAGGCTGCTGGAGGTAGAAGGTCCGTTGTCACGCTGATCATTATTGGACATACCACAAGTGATAAATAAATCACTTGAGTATTCTCAAAAACAAGTCACAACATACGCTATCCAATACTTTAAATTATATTACATTGGACTCATAGAAGGAGCCAATCGTTTTTCAAGCCCATACATACAGAAAACGATACTAATAAATAAAAAAATGAACAGTAAATAATTCAGTCTATAATATCATGTCATCAACATGGAGAATCTAATCAATGACTTTTAAAAAATGTAAATTCTGCAAAGCCGAGTTTGTATAGCTAAGTTATATGACAGTTCTCAGAGTCTGGCCAAACATCCGAATAAATTTAATAAATTTTCAATACATATAAAATTCAATTAAAGATTTTTTTAACATCATCATACAAAACGTACAACAAAAATAACAACAAAAATAAAAAAAAGAGACATTTTTAATTTTTAAAACAAGGGCATCATTTTTAATAACAATTCTGAAAAAATGTTTTGAATTTAAGTACAATCAAGTAATTGTCAACAATGACATATGTGATATTTATTATCATTCTTTTACAAATAAAGGACAATTTACACCAAATGTGCTAAGACTTGGAGAAAATATTGAAAAATGACGCAACGTCATTATTATAATTGGATGGGAGTTGACGGAGGTATATTCAGTCTAATCAACTGGGTCCTGGTGTTCAACTTACCATTATCATTGGAGGAGAGTTAACTGAGGTATATTCAGTCTGATCAACTGGGTCCTGGAGTTAAACTTACCATTCCTTATTAGTTCCGAAGGTAAGGGTGGGTTTGTACCCCAACCGCAACGTATCGATCCTGCGTCGATTACGTTTACCTTACATGACAGACAGAGGGCGAGAGATGCTTGCTGTCTGCTCATCAAACCCTGAGCTGCTGACTCAGGTACGGAACACAGTGTGCTACATCGTCAGTCGGAGGGCAGTGGATCCGTTGCCTATAGACGGGTTATTCCTATGGGAGGCGGAAGGACTGTTTGCCACTGATCCATGTGCATACGCAGTACTACGTGGTGTGAAACTTGTTTGAGTGGTTCGGGTTGTTCTTGGAGTTTTATTAGCAACCCCAACACAACATTCTACAAGTATTTCATAAACTCTATTTGAAATCGAGTTGTATGTTTTTTTTTCACACGGTACTTATGGTAGTGATTTCGGGGAAATCACATAATTAATTTTCTTAAATATATCAAGTCTCAATTAATACGTGCACGCCTTTATATTGTCTTACGTTATACTCTACGTTAGAGCCAATAAAATTCAAGCCCATACAATTAGTCACACATGACTCAAAAACATCATGATTCTTCATATCAAGTATCAAGCATCATTGAAATAAGTCTTAAATTAAAGTCTCATACATAAGAAAGACTATTAAACAAAAATGTCTCGTAACTAAATTTCAATTATTCATATTAAGTTTTAATTCAATTGTAAACAAACAAAAAATATATGTCTATTAAAAATTTCTTATCTATAAAAACAAAGCAAAACAAAACAAAACAAAACAATTAATTATGTATTGACATTGTATAATTTTTTTTCTCAATTATTATTATTATTATTTCAACTGTGAGACCTAGTTAGTATAGGCAGGTTTTCTTTTTCATTTAAATTCAGTGAAAAGTGAAGGTTGTTCAACATTTATAAAAAGTGTTTATAATCCGATAATAGGAAAAAGTGATGCCATAGAGCATAATATAATAGTGAATGATTGAAATGGTATTCTCACTACAATGTATTATTATTTTTGTAATTAACTACAATGATTATTGTTTTTATTTCCATTGTGTTTCTGTTTTGAATTTTACTGTTTTTAGGAACCGGTGGACCAACACGATTGTTAAGCTTTTAGACAGCATAGGACCTATGTATGTTCGGGGTCGAACATTTACGCGAGAACGGGGAAAATGTTATGAAAATAACTACCTTGCCCGGATTAATTATATAATAGGTACTTAATAAATTTTAACTGACCACTAATGGATACACCTTTTCTCCGGAAGAGTTTAACTTTCAAACCATAGGGGGTTCTGTGTCGCTCTCGTCACTTCTTGAATTCGTGCCAGGGAGGCATGACACGGTTTCGACAAGTCAATAAAATGGATTGTTAAATAATTATTGAATAATCGGCGGTAGTTTTAATAAATAATTTAAATATGTGATCGTAACGCTAAAATTCACAGCCGGTAGAAAGTGATCGCGTCTGTTGAAGTATATTTACCGGGTAATCCGAGTTTAAATTCCCGACATATTAATGGCGGCATGTCCGACCTAGTTTTTATAGAATCGAAGTTTACAGTTATCATCCATCGACCAACGAGATGGATAAAAGTTAATTTGACGACACATAACCTAGCCGTATCTTTAACGGCGAGTATTTTCACAATCTGATGGAATGTATTACCGCTACCTACCACATGTTAGAGGATGTCGTGGTGCAAGGTGTTCTCAATCCACGTACTCATCCAGGAAGGAGGGAGGAGCTTGGAGACCAGACGCTGATGCTACGAGAGGGAGATGGATACTCCTCATTTGGGATCCCGAATCGTCGCATCAAGTGTTGATAGGCTCTAGTTAGATAGCTCACGAGTAGGTTGGTCCACAGGTATGAAATTTAAACATGTTTTATATTTTCAATACAACTTTTATTACAAATCCATTCTTTTATTTAACTTTTCCATGATTCACAACAATGTTAAAGAACTATGCCCGCGCCCTGACGGGAGTAACTCTTGCCTGCCTACTGCGCAGCCTCAGCATATCTTGTATCAAACAAGATTTGGCGTCCAAGTTTCCAATACGGGAATAAAGCTGATGACTGTGATATTAATTATACACTGTAACTTTAATATTTAATGCCCCCACCAAATTGTCATATAACAACGTGACAGGGGTCGCTCATCATTTTAAAAGTATTGAATAGAAAAATTAAATACTTATTCAATCCCGTTTAATTAAAGGAGACCAAGTTTATACCAGCTCACATAGGTCTCATGTAAATTATTGTATGCCCCTTACTGCCATGTCAAGAAATATAATATAAACCATAGATTCTCAACCTTTTTTTGCCCACTTTGAGAATATATATTTTTTCGTGTGTTAAAATCGTTAATCTAAAACAGCAATTGTCGTCACAATTATATTTACCACAACGGGAGCATAATGGGATGGGGCAAGATGGAATGAGTTTCTCTGGGTCTCCTTTTTTTCTCTTGGTCTTCTACCGCCCCCCCCCAAGGGTCTGAAACGCCCCCAAGGGGGCGTTAACGCCTGTTTAAGAACTTATGATCTAAACGGCGTTAGAAATAGAAAACTTCACGCATTACATTCAATTTTAGAATTTAACCGCAAAAAAAATAAATGTGCATCTATATGACAAACAAAATTTCCGATAGAATTTTTCATAATTTATTTATGAAACGACAAAACGTGAGGTGATAATAACGTTTTTAATATTTTGGCCTAATAAAATAATATTTTTCAGTAATTTTAGATAGAAAACACGTGAGGTCAACCATTTTTCAACCTTTTTACATTTGTAATAAAAAAATATTTAAAAAAAATATATAATATATTTCTAATAATATGACATTCGTAAACGAATTTCACCACCTTCCTAAAAGTTTTTAGTTTTCAGATACGTTCAATATTATATAAATTTTATTTTCATTTTACCGCAAAGCGAAAATATTTGGCGTTATATATAACGCCCGTTTCTGGGGGGTTCTTCGTAAATAAACGCTATTGAAGGATTAATTTGTAAGGTGACCTCCCGTCTTTCAGATATTTTATATAACACTAGCTTTTACCCGCGGCTTTGCTCGCATGGTACTGATTCATTGATTTCTTGCTTCATTCACTGATTCATTCTTTCTCAAATTCACTCAATCATTCACTCACTCACTCACTCGCTCATTTATTTTATTTTATTTATTAACAGAAACAAACAGTACATTATTTACATTGGTGACAAAAGTTTACAGTTAATAAGTATATTTCAAGTTAGGTACTTATGATATGTTTCATTGAAGTATCTTGTTTATATTAAATTTTTACCGGGTGATGTGCGTTGTGGGAGGGTGTGTGTGTGTGGGTGTGTATGTATGTGTGTAAGTATGCGCATTAAACTATGTGATTGACATGATGCTCTTTTTAAATTTGGGCAGTGAATCGGAGAAAATGTCGATGTTATAATTTAGATTAATATTATTGAATACATGAAGAGCACGATTTATTGGCGAATTAGTTGCTGCATTAGTCTTGTAATTAAGCGTGTGGAATAGTTCTGTATGGCGTGTATGTCTTAATGGTATGTTAAAATTAATTAGGGAAAGTATTTCGGTACAATAGATGTTATTATTTAAAATTTTCTGTATAAATGTCAAATCAGCAATTACTCGTCTTTGTTGTAAAGTTTGAAATTTGCATTCATAATTATTGTTGAATTTGAATTTAAGATATTTTATAAATTTGTTTTGAATATGTTCTATGCTATCTATGTATAATTTGTACTGCGGGTTCCAAATTGGCGAGGCATATTCCAGTATACCTCTGACTAATGCAAAATATAACATAACTACTGTGCGCGGGTTACTAAACACTTTACTTATACGAAGAACAAAACCAAGCATTTTATATGACCTGTGAACGATTGAGTCGATGTGAATATTAAAAATAAGTTTGCTATCAAGGTAAACACCAAGGTCTTTACATTCCGTTTTAGAGATGACAGGTTCATTGTTGAGTGAATAAGAGTACTTAATTACATTTTTATTTCTGGTGAATGTCATAGTATGATATTTGGAAACATTGATATCTAAACAGTTAACTTTACAATACTTGCAAAGCCTATCTAGGTCACTTTGTAACGCTTCACAGTCAGAGAGAGAATGCACAATAGTTGTAGATAGAGACCATCGCAGGCATGCGCACATCAAATTCCCAAAGTTTCTTCGCAATCCGATGAACGGTTAGCAATGCATAATTTCATGATGCCAGAACTTACTATTGTATATAGTTAAATATAGAGTCCATCGCGGGCATGCGCACATCAAATCCCCAAAGTTTCATCGCAATCGGGTGAATGGTTTAGCAACGCATAACGGACATACATGTGTTCCAAATATCCATACATGTATACAAACCCAGAAACAAACGTATTTTGATTGTATATATATAGATGATTTTATTTCTTGAATCGAAATTTCGACAGACTCCACATAAATATGGTTATCTTCAAATCTATTGTTCCATAGGAGTAAACATTGTGGCTTTTTTCATTAAAAAACGTTTTGATTACGATTATGATTTCTAGTAAATTAGAAATTTAGGTTTTTTCGTATAATTTACGAGAAACTCGCTCTCGTAAAAAATGAACAGATTTTCTGATAACCTACTTTGTGTGGGGGCCGGTAACTCCTTCTGTATTCAGATACTGAAATTATTTCAGGCCTCACGAGCACTTCAAATACTGATTGCTACTTTAGTGTCAAAAATATAAATTATTGCGTATATCAGGCAGAATTTTTGCACACGAGCACAATACAACTCTGCGCGTTAAATTTCGTAAGAGCCCATAAGTATTTAATTATTTTTTTAACTTAATGAGTAAAACCTTAAATTGTAATATTTAATTAATGAAGACAATATTAGCGGTACTCAATCAAGAAACTAAAGAAAAATATACGGTCACATCTAGGAATTAACATTAGGATTTCAAGATGTGACAGTATCTTTCTGATTTTCTCTTTCAGATTTTCGATAAAGTATCGCTAATATTGCCTTTATTAATTATTATTAATTACTATTAAGTTAACAATAAATACTCAGACTTGCAGAAAATTAAATAGATGTTGCCTTCGATTAAGCACTTGGTCGTTAAATGTTACATCTACTACACTATATAAAGAGGTAATATTTTAACATTTAACATTTTATTAACATTTCCTGAAGAAGATAACATTGTTATTGAAACATGTCGATATTGTTAATTAAAAAAGTGGTTTAAACAAAGTGATATGTTATTAATTAAATTAGGTAATATTTGTTTGTTTGTGCGTTTGTTTGTTTGTATCGAATAGGCTCCAAAACTACTGAACCGATTTGAAAAATTCTTTCGCTGTTGGGAAGCTACACTATCTTTGGGTTACATAGGCTATATTATATTTAAAAAAAAATAGGCATCCTTACTAAAACTTCAATAATGTAGCCCAGGGTGTAAAAAAATTACCTAAAATATTCTTTAAATCGCGTGCGCTGCGAAACTTATTGATGCTAGAATAAAATAATGTACTACGACTTTATAGAACACATCATTATTTACAAAAAAAATCGCGACAGCATATGTCTAACGATTATGGTTATGCCACAATAAGTATTATTTTATTTTAAAAGTTTAATTTAAATGTCGCCGCTTGAAAAGGCTCTTCATTTGTATCTTCGTTTTAATCCTTATCAAAATAAATTACTTCATATTCAAGACAGCTTCAATAACTTTATTTAACTTTTTGAATTTTTCAATTCGGATATTTAATTAGAAAGATATCACGAGATTAAAATTGTTAGTATTAGAAAAAAGTTTCGGCTACGGGCCGGGCGGGAGAGGAGTCAAGAAATGCAGTGCCAGGGGGGTTGGCGGGACGGGGGAGCGGGAGAGCGGTGGTGGGGAAGGTGGAAGTGGAACGCTGGAGGGGAACGCACGGGAAAGGACATGGAAGGAGTAACAGTTTATTTATTTGAATATGGCATATATTATAAAAGAAAGTACAAAAAACATGCAGCTCGCAAAAACTCAGAAAAATATAAAATAAAAAAATATAAATATAAAAC
This sequence comes from Limnephilus lunatus, assembly GCA_917563855.2. NCBI lineage: Eukaryota > Metazoa > Arthropoda > Insecta > Trichoptera > Limnephilidae > Limnephilus > Limnephilus lunatus. The sequence continues at coordinate 8,613,243 of OU830599.1, forward strand.
TAAAATACGATAAAACTAAAAAATAAAATAAAAAAAAATAAAAATACCACACCATAAAACTCCCGGTTCGATCAAGGGAGTTATATGGTGTGGTAGATCTCAACCCCCTCTAGGGAATAAAGGTATCCGATTTTACATAAAGGGCGTGCTTTTAAAGATATAAGGGTTGAAAGTTTCGCCCTCTTGAAATTTCTAGAACAGTCTTCCGGAAAGTTCTAGAAGGTTCCATAGAGCTGTAGAAAGTTGTGGAAGGAGTGGCGGAGTATGTCGTGGAATGATCAGGAATAGGGAATCGGGAACATCATTGTGCAACATTCCAGAACACTATCTTATTGTCCTGAGCGAAGCCGGGTAACCCAGCTAGTATTAAATAAAAATGAATAAATTTATCCAAGATACTATCTAATAGCATATAGTTCGGGTTAAATCTTGCAATCATACATAAAAATAGCAGCTATTGTAAATGTGCGTTAAGATAATGATGATATGTAGTTCTTAGTCGAAGTATGATACAGTTAAATATGACCGAATCGGAAAGGGTCACATTAGTTTAGTGGTTGATTTCCGCCCTGGTAAGGCAAAGGTACTGAGTTCCTAGATGTGACCATATCTTTTTCTGTGGCTAATATTGTCTTCGTTAATTAAAGTATGTTAATTCTCGATGGTTTGTTTTTAGCTTTTATCGGTTCCATTTAAATTCCGAATTAATCACAAGGTAACCTATTTGGTTATGCTATAGTCCCACTGGATCTGGGCAGTTAGAACCTTTATGCGTAATTCATAAAAAAAAACACAAAAACAGCTTACGAAAGGGTAGATATGACAGATTTGTAAGGTAATGAAATTAAAAAAAGTTAATTTTGTGACTGAGCGTACCGAATTCTTGTTTAATTCGAAATTTTGGCAATTCATCTGTCTACAGATTATTTGTTTGTGTGTTCCGTTTTCGTTTCAAGATGGTGGCCGTTTTGGATACTACCTTACCATTCCGTTAGATTTGTCAAATCAGAATATTCAATTTTATGGTATCTATCCGCCTGAGGAAATATTGAAAATAGAATTGTCATTGAGATAGGTACGTTTCTTTGGAAAAATTGTATAAAGCGTTATTTGAAATTAAAAAAAAAATTTATGGTTTTTAGTTAAGTAGTAAGATGAAGCAGAAATGCGAATGCTAGATGGTCGGCAGGAGTATCACTAAAATATAAGATTAAACGTTCACGGATTCGTGGTAGCCTGGGTGTCACGGACATAAGCTGGAAGAACGACAGTTGAGATGGTATGGGCACATTAGACGGAGACAGTGAAGCAGGCAATGTCTATGAAGCTTCATTGACAGTCATCCAAAGGAAGACCATAGAACTCCTGGATGACTCAATGCTTCAAAATACTTCTAAGAAACAGCCTGGATGAAGGCGATACTCAAAACATAAGAAGCTACAACCTGAGAAGAGAAGAGCCAACCCCAACAGCCTACCTAGGCAATGAGTTGGGACAGCACAAGGAAGAAGAAGAAGTTAGATGATCTCAATGGACATTTTGGATATAATTTATAAATAAAGAAAAAAAAATGGAAACATCATTTTGTGGATCTATTCAATGTTGACAGATCTACTAGTATAGTTAAAAACGTTTGTAGCATTTTTCACAATTTGAATTTTAGAAAATTTTACGGAATGCAAAACTCTTACATAAATTTAAAATACGCACCTAATATTGTTTTTTGAAGTGAACTGTGCGTTATATATGTCCACAGTAATAAATTACTATAACTAATTAGTAAGCGACGTTAAAACAAAAGCATTAATTTTTCTTAACGGTACGTGGAAAATACCGGACCCATAGCTGATAAAAATACATCGTGGCCAGTCCACAACAACCTGATAAGGGTCGACCCGCTATGGAAAAAGCTGCATTTCAGTGCGTTTTATGAAAGCGCTTTTCTTCGACTTTACGACTGTGATTTTAATCTACGAGCGGCAATGTTGAAAACTTAGACACGCGAGATTATTATGAAATGAAATTTCACAGTGCAATAACTCGTCATTACAGGATAAACATGAAAGAGTTTTTATAACGAACCTGCCTTCGTTAAAATTCCCCTACGCCAGAAAATTACATTGTGCCAACGAGTTATATATTAATGTTGTGTAAGTATTACAGATTTCTAAACATGCCAAATGTGTTTTTGTTATTTATTTTGGAGTGTTATTCCGTGTTGCGCTACATCCTCCTTTAGCCAACGTTTCGGACAGCAATACAATGTCCATCATTAGGGCAGGTGTGTGAAAATCTAAAATCATATCTCAAGCCAAAAGTGTGTATATGTAGCCACGAATATAGGTAATAAGCTTAAAAATCGCTTGGCTAATGGAGTTTAGAAATGCTCAATTTCAAGCGCTAAAATGGTTTTTATTTATTTTGTGATTAATTTTATAAGAAAGAAAAAAGTTAATCTTGTATAGTCTTGGCCATTAAATCGTATTTTAAAAATATTTCATCACTCCTTTGAAAAGTCATTAAAAGAGATGAAACTTGGTTAAATAGGTTTGGCAACATGGTTATATTTAGATATTTTATCCAGAGGGTTTGACAGTTTACAAACCTTGCCACATCTGTAAACTGGATGCGTGTGTTGTGGAGGTTTTTAATAATAACTCTCGATTTGGCGCCAGTCAAATATATTTACAATGAAACTTTGTGTTACAATAATTAGCAAAGATTTCATAATTACATCGCTTAGAGGACCGGAATGAATTTTGCATTATCATGCACTCTGCCAGAGAGCGGTGGCCGGTGATACCATTGTATAAAATCAGATTTGAATAGTATGTTTACGGTTGTTCGTAGGTTATGTTATATTAAGTTATGGGATGTTTTAATTGTTTTTTAAAATTTTATCCCGGTTAATGACTTTTCGAAAGGGTGTTGAAATGCCACTTGGTTGAATTGTCATGGAACCAATTTAAAAGTTAATTTTTAAAGAGTTGTGAAAGTTATATGAAACAAATGGTCGATAATGAAGTAATAACAGAACTTAAATATAACCTTTATCGAATTTGACAATTAACTTTGAGTGGTTGAAATCCTGTAGTTCAAATTCTAAGTTACCACTCTCTTTTCAATGCTAGCAATTTTAACGCTGTTATAATTGCTTTATACAAATTGATAGATACGCAAAAATCTTGAAAATAATGAAAGAGGAGGAGGGGTGATTCTCTACACACACCATTCACTAAATGCTACAACTATTGAAAAACATTGTAGTGAAAATTCCTTCTTAGGAATTAATATCCGCAATAGAAATTTCAAACCGTTAAATATCTATGTTATCTACAGAAAGCCTACCTCAAACATTAACGAATTCTTAATGTATCTTGAATCTATTTTAAATAACTGTAGAAATGATACCCTTATCTTTGGTGATTTCAACATTGACATTCTTCAAAAAAATAATACATCTCTTAAGTACATCAACACGCTAGACTCTTACAACTGCTTCATATGTAACACATCCTATCCTACACGAGTAACAGAAACCTCTACTTCTCTAATAGACCATATCATCTCAAACAGACAAAATATTTCCTCAACTACTGCAAATATAAATACCTGCCTAAGTGACCATAACATTTTGATATTAGATTACCAAAACAGCTTGAAACATCACACTAATAATAGAATACATTCTTCTTCAAACAACACCAAAACCGATAAAACCATGTTAAAAGCATATTTCGAATCCCACAACTTTCCACACGAAACCACCAGTAATGCCAATGAAAACTTTAATAATTTTAATAAATACATCAAAACAGCAATAAAATCATCCCAACATAAATCTGAGTTACGTTTAGGAGACCAACGGAGGGGTAATACTCCATGGTTTGATGCAAAATTAAATGCACTTATCAAACAGCGCAACAATGCGTTTAAGCTCTGGAACAAAAATCAGCAAAGTGATATATTCACAGCACTGAGAAATAAAACAAGAAATCAAGTTACCAACTATAGAAGATATGCTAAAACTAAATACTACACGAATATATTTAAAGAAAACCTGCGTAATCCGCGACAGACATGGAAAACAATAAATGCAATTCTTACAAATAGTTCGACACCCCAGAAAGATGAAATTAAATATCTTTTAATTAAGAATGAAGAAATAACATGCCCAACACAGATAGCTTCAACTTTTAACAACTTCTTTATATCAGTTGGGGAAAACTTAGCAGCTACAATTGCATCATATCCAGATGATTCTATCACTATAAACACGGATCAAAAAGCAATCCAGTCCCTATATATGGCCAAAACAAATAAAACAGAAGTTCTCAGTATCATCTCTCAACTAAAGTCTAATGCATCTCCAGGTTTAGATGGAATTACACCCGTGCACCTGAACTTTTGCAAAGATATATTAGCTGACCACCTTGTTTTTCTTATTAATCAATCCCTGGATAGTGGAATCTTCCCAGATCAACTAAAGATAGCAAAAATAATTCCGATTTACAAAGATGGTTGCAAAAAAAATCCTTCTAATTATCGTCCTATATCCATCCTCTCTGTTTTCTCTAAAGTTTTTGAAAAGGTTATTAAGCTTAGGCTCACAAAATATCTCTTATCAAACAATTTACTCGCATCCCAACAGTATGGATTCAGAAACCAATCTAACACAAAATGTGCTGCTTTCGATTTTGTTTATGCCCTCCAAAAACATATAGACCAGGGTAAGCATACTGCAGGCTTATTTATAGATTTAAAAAAGGCTTTCGATACAGTTGACCATGAGATACTACTAAAGAAGTTAGAACACCTAGGCATAGTAGGCACTCCCCTGAAGTTACTGTGTAGTTACCTCTCTAACCGACACTGTCAGACCTTTGTTGGAAAAGGGACAAGCAGTATGGGAACGATAAAATGTGGTGTGCCTCAGGGCTCCGTACTTGGACCATTAGGTACTATTTTTAATATATATAAATGATATTGCTAAATGGGGACTTAAGGGTACAATACAACTTTATGCAGATGATACAGTGATTCTTTATCACAATAACGATTTAAACGAACTAGAAAAGGAAATGGAAAGGGATATATCTTGCCTGGCAAACTGGCTGCGATTAAACAAACTTAGCCTAAACATAAAAAAAACACATTACATATTGTTTGCAAATAAAAAAAATGTAAGTCTTAATATAAGTCTTGATAATAACCGCCTTGAAAGGGCTGATGTTACAAAATATCTTGGCCTTTTCATTGATTCACAACTCACATGGAATCACCAATTTAAACATGTTCTATCCAAAATTACTCCTATAACTGGTGTTTTATATAGACTTCGTGGGTTACTTCCTCCCTCTCTATTAAGATCGATTTACCATGCTATGATTCACTCACATCTAATATATCTCGCCGGAATCTGGGGATTTGCTACAAAAAAAATGATTTCAGAAGTCCAAGTCGTCCAAAATAGAGCCCTGCGAAATATATTCAGTTTACCTTGGGATACACACGTCAAAGACATTTACAGAAACACCCAAATACTTCCTTTTAACACCATTCCCACTTTTGAAATAACAAAAACTATATTACAAGTAATTCAACACTCGGCACATTCCAACACTACACTCAATTACAATTGCGACGTACACCAACACAACACAAGAAATCACAACAAACTTCATATACCAAAAATCAAATCAACAAAATATGGACTAAGATCCCTAGAATACATAGCTTACACAAAATATAATCAACTACCCAACGAGATCAAATGTGCAAGTCAATGTAAAAAGACCCAAACTAAAATGCTCAAACTTCATTTTATGAATGACTATCTGAAATAATAATGTTGTGTATGTCCTATGATATGTCCATTTAATACATACAGCTATATGTTTCATGTAATGTTCTTAATACAACAATAAGTAAGCAACCTGCACTTATCAACCGCTCCAAATAAAAGTAAAAAAAATATAGTAAATAACATCTAAAAACAACAAAAAAAGATATATCGGTGCTTACCGTATATCAGTGTAGTGAAACATCCGATTTACTTATCGATTTTTTAGTGCAAACAAGTGATAAAAAGAATAATTTAAATAAAGTGACAGTTGTACGCTATTGTCTCAATATTCACCAAAAACACAAATAAAATATTCATCTAATCCGCTAGTACTCGGTTCTAATATATGCCATTAAATCTTCGTGCTTACGCAAACCTGGCGTAGCGTAGTGGGTAAACGCGTCCGACGAATTTCTGCAGTGGCCTGAGATCGAACCCTACTAAATCCAAAACTTTTTTTATTTTTATAAAATCAACACTCGGTATAGTCGGTATCCGAACCTTTTAAATATGAACCGACAGAAGAAAGCCCAAAAGAAAGTGACATCTAGCGACTCCGAGGAAGAAAATACAAATACAAACAAGATGATAAAATGTATAGAAAAAAAAATTGCAGAATTAACAGAACAATTTATGAAATCTTTCAATGAACAAATTAAAGATTTAAAGAAGTCCGTTGAATTCTGCTGTTCAAAAATTGATGAATATGAGGAGAAAAACAAAAACAAAGACAATTTAATTAAACAATTACAAAAAGACAATAAGGAAATAAAGCAGCAAATTAATAAATTGGATCAAAATTATAAACAAAATAACATAGAATTACAGGGTGTTCCTTACAAAGAAAACGAAAATATTTCAAAAATATTTAGTAACATATTGGAAACAATAAATTGTGATAACGGTGCATTGAAATTCACAAATATATACAGAATCAGAAATAAAAATCCTACAAACAAACATCCCCCCATAGTAGTAACACTACAGAATAAGGAAACTAAAGATATAATTATCTCACAAAAGAGAAAATATGGTGTACTACATATCAAAGACATAAATTTCGTTGGAGACATCAATAACACAATTTACATAAACGAACAACTGACCCAACACAATAAACACTTGCTTTACCTGGCGAAATCATCAAGAACGGGATACAAGTTCATATGGGCTAAAAACGGAAGTGTCATGATGAGGAAAACCGAAACATCTCCAATAATCCAAATAAGAGAGCCAGAAGATATCCCCTCTGAATAAAGGACCATCATACAATCACCTAGCAACTATAAACAAACATCTTTCAACATGTCGGACGAAGATTTTTTACACCAAAACCATATATGTAAAAACACCATGGAACTCAATAGCCTTTTTAAAAATGTAAACTTCTCAATATTAAATTTCAATATAAGAAGTATAAGAAAACACTTTGATGAACTATGTGTCCTCCTTCATAATTTTGATTTTTCTCCTAGCGTAATTGTACTAACTGAAACCCAAATGAAAGATGTAATTCCATATAATTTACCTGATTATACTACAATTTCTGCTGCCTGTAAACATACTGGACATGATGGAGTGACTGTCTTTTGTCATAATACTTTAAAAAATATTGAGGCTGAGTTTATTGATTTTAAGACGGCTAATGTAATAAAATTAACTTTTTGTCAAAATAACTATAAATATCTCATAGTAGCCGTGTACAGATCCCCTTCTTTAAATGATTTTCTATTTGTAGATGAACTAAAAACATTTGTTAGAAATCTTGACAGACATAACTTTACTTTCTCCTTACTAACGGGGGACATCAATATAAATATTAATGATAATACAAAAAATATTAATTGTCAAAACGAATATCTAGATTGTTTATCAATTTATGGATACCTTTCGTATATTAACTCACCAACAAGAGTAACCTTAATAAATTCCGCGTGTTTAGACCACATTTTGGTCAAGACACACAAAGATGTTAATATTATCTCCTCAATTCTAGAAACAAACATCACTGATCATTTTCCAACACTATATGGGCATAATTTCAAAAATTCATCTATAAAACAAAATTGTGAAACTCTTGAAAAAATAGACATTAATTATCATACATTAAATTCTTTACTTCATTTAGAAAGTTGGGAAAATGTTCTATCTTTAGTAAATCCACATTCAGCATTAGAAAATTTCTATAAAACTCTACAAGATAATATTCGAAAAAGTGAAAGTAAAATTGTTGTAACAAACAGAAAATATAAAAAAATCAAACCATGGATTACTGTTGGCTTAATTGTCTCAATTAAGCAAAGAGACAAATTATATATTATTGGTTTGACAAGGGTGTTTCTTATTATTTGCTACGCCCCTGTTAATTCTGAAAGTGATGAAGTGAAAAATGATTTTTGGACTAATGTGAATGATGTAATGAGACTAAAAGAGTTGAATGAAAAGATTATAATGGCGGGCGATTTGAACGGGTGGGTCGGTATTAGACGTGACGGATTTGATTCGGCCTTAGGTATGTTTGGGGATAAAAGAACGAATGACAATGGGAATAGAATACTTGAAGTATGTTTGGAGTGGAACCTTTTTGTTTCGAATACTTTCTTCGATCATAGGGGTATCCATCAGTATACGTGGGAAAGAGGAATTGAAAGATCGATAATCGATTTTGTAGTAATTGACTCTAGGTTGAGAGCCGTTACCGAGGACACAAGAGTTTACAGAGGAGCTGAGGTTGAAACCGACCACTTTCTGGTGGTGTCAAAAGTAAACCTCTTTCGCGGCTGGCGCTCTAAGGTGAAAACGGTATCAGCTCCAACAAGAGTCAAAATAGAAAAACTACAAAACGATTATGTCAGAAGTGAATATGAGAATTGTGCAGAAATGAGATTGAATGAGAAGGAAATGGACGTTCTAAGCATAGAGGAAACATGGAACCACATTAAGGTGAGTCTATGCGAATCTGCTAGAGATGTGTGTGGAATAAGTAAGCAAGGTAGGAAAAAAGGTGATGCATGGTGGGATGATGAGATCAAAGCACTGGTCTCAGAGAAAAAGAAAGCATGGTTACGTCTGATAGCGATTGGCAGAGTTTCAAGCGAAGAGAGAGATCGAGCGAAAGAAGTGTATAAGATATGCAAGAAAAGAGTAAGTGTTGGGGTGAAAGAACGAAAGAAACGCCTGGAAGAAGAAGAGGGAATCAAAATGACAAACCACTTCCAAGAAAACATAAAACTGTTTTGGAAGGAGGTCAAAAGGTCCCGGAGTGGTCCAGAGAACGGAAGCATGAAAGTGATAAAATCGAAAGATGGACAAATGTTGACGAATGAGAATGAAATCAAAGAGAGATGGATGAAATATTTCGAGGAAGTCTTCGGAAGTAACCCGAGTGGTTGTGATCCCAGCGGTGAATCGGTTATGAACGATGATGGAGTGAATGTTACCGAAATCAGTATGGATGAAATAAAAAGATCAATTAAATGCATGAAGAGTGGCAAGGCTGTGGGTTTCGACAATATTGCTGCCGAATACTTTAAAGGAGATAGTCGTATTATTCTAACATGGCTGTGCAGACTTTTTAACCAATGTTTAAAGGAGGGTTATACGTCATTAGATTGGAGAAGGGCTGTAATCATGCCATTATACAAAGGTAAAGGGTCACGTTTGGAATGTGGGAATCATAGGGCTATTAGCTTGCTAAGTTCAGTCGGTAAGCTGTACGGAAGAATATTGATTGAAAGGGTAAGAATGGAAACAAAGGATAAAATATGGGATGTGCAAGGTGCCTTTATGAGTGGAAGGGGATGCATGGACCAGATTTTCTCATTGCGTATGCTCACTGAGAAGTTTCTTGCAAAAAACCAGAAACTCTTCTGTGCCTTTGTAGATCTACAAAAAGCGTACGACCGAGTTGACAGGAAAAAGCTATGGAAGGTGTTGTCCAAGTACGGAGTGAATACGAAGCTCATTCAGGCAATTGCGTCGCTATATAAGGGAAGCGTTGCATGTGTTAGGGTGAACGGCGATTTTACGGAGTGGTTTGACATCACAAAAGGTGTTAAACAAGGCTGCGTAATGTCACCGTGGTTATTCAATCTATACATGGATAATTGTATGCAAGAATTGAAAGAGATGGGATTGGGCGCAAAATTGAGTAATCTGGAAGTATGTTGCCTTTTGTATGCTGATGATGCGGTGCTAATTTCTAGCAGTATGGAAGATCTACAGTCTCTCGTGTCTAGGATGAACGAAGTATGTATGAAGAATGAGTTAATGATGAATGTAAGTAAGTCTAAAGTCATGGTGTTTGAAAGAGAGAGTACGAAAACAGTATGCAATATAGTTGTGAATGATGAATACTTGGAGCAGGTGGATGAGTTTGTGTATCTGGGTAGTATGTTTACGTAAGATGGGAAGGCTGATAGAGATATTGAAAGAAGGGTGAATGCCGGTAACTCCATTAATGGAGGACTGAATGCCGTTGGCGGTAATAAAAAACTGTTCAAAGACGCGAAACTAGCCGTCCATAATGGAGTGCTGGTACCTACCCTGATGTATGGCAGTGAGGCATGGAACTGGCAGAGGAAGGATGAAAGCAGACTGAATGCTGTAGAAATGAGATCCCTGAGGCGAATGTGTGGTAAAACCATGTACGATCGTGAGAGAAACGTGGATATCCGCAAAGAATGCAAGGCTGACGTAAGCGTGATGTGTAAGATTAAGAAAGGGACTCTCCGATGGTTTGGGAATGTAGAGCGAATGAACGAGGAAAGGAGTGTAAGGAGAATATATGATGCAAATGTGAATGGTAGAAGAAGTCGGGGACGCCCGAGGAAGACATGGCACGACCAAGTGAATCAGATACTTGAGTCGGGCCATGTGAAGAGTCGGAATAATAGAAGAGCATGTATGAGACGATGTATGAATGTGAACGAGGCAAAGAGTGTGTGCCAAGATCGAGTTGTGTGGCGGTCCGTCCTCTCTGCCTACCCCTGCGGGGAAACGGCGTGATGGTTAGTTAGTTAGTTAGTTAGTTAGACAAATTATACAGAGAAATGTTAAAAATCAAATAGCTTGCCAAAATAATAATGTCAGAATAATTTCTTTTATGAAAACAAAATATTTAATGTACCGAAACTTACTCAATAGCCTGATTCGAAATTGTAAAAAGAAATACTACTGTGAACAAATTGAAAACGCTAAAAATGATAGTAAAAAAACATGGAATATTATAAATGAAATTATGAACAAAAAAAATATTTCTTCAAGTGTTGTAAATGAGGTTAAAATCAATAACAAATTAATAACTGACAAATCTACCATTGCCGAAAACTTCAATTACTTCTTTACGAATATAGTAGATGAGGTACTTAAATCATCCAGTATGAATGATAATAATACTTTCATAGAGACATCTTCGCAATCAATTGCAGATAATGAATCAATCAACCCTATAGAATATTTTTCACCTATCACAATAAATGAAATTGAAAAATATATAGATAGCCTAAAACCATCTAATTCTAAGGGAACTGATGGATTATCTAGTAATACATTAAAAAAAATTAAAAAACATATTTTAACTCCTCTGAAACATATTTTCAATATGTGCCTTAAAGAGGGTCATTTTCCAAAACAGTTTAAAATCTCCACCATAATACCAATTCATAAATCTGGTGAAGCCCATAAATTAGATAATTATAGACCAATCTCACTTGTTTCAAACCTATCAAAAATATTAGAAAAATGCATCAAAAATAGAATCATAGAACACTTAGAAAAATATAATATTCTATCGCAAAACCAATATGGTTTTCGTAAAGATCTAAGCACTGAAGATGCAATATATGATTTATCAAAAAAATTATACACATCTATCGATAAAAATAAGAAATGTCTTGCTATATTCTTAGATTTAAGAAAAGCTTTCGATACTGTAAATCATAAATTACTAATTAAAAAAATAACTCAAATAGGTTTCAAAAAAGACACATTAAAAATACTGACAAACTATCTTACAGACAGAACACAAAAAACAAAAATTGGGAATTTTTATAGTTCAGAAGCACATATAAAAAATGGAGTTCCGCAAGGAACTGTCCTTGGGCCGATTCTATTTTTAATGTATATAAATGATTTATGTAATTTTGTGATCCCAGGAAAAATTATTTCTTACGCCGATGACACGGCAATAGTAGTAAACGGAAATTCTTGGATTGAAACTTTTTCTAAGGCAAACGAATGTATTGCACTTGTTTCAACATGGCTAAAATGTAACAAACTCATTCTAAACTACAGAAAAACATTTTATTTAACTTTTTATAAAAGCATTAAAAACAAACCTCACGATAACCTTAAAATTAGAATCCACAATACGAGTTGCAATCAAGAAACATGTTCACTGTGCAATGAACTTGTCAATGTTGAAAATATTAAATATTTAGGTCTATAGACATCTAAATTGGAAATCTCAAATTGATAAAACCACCTCGAAATTAAGATATCTTACTTACACATTTTATAGACTTAAGGAAGTACTCAATCTCGACAAATTAAAAATGATCTACTTTTCCTTGGTTCAATCTTCAATAATCTACGGCATTATAGGATGGGGTGGTGCGCTTGATGCATTTATTAAGCCTTTACAAACCACTCAAAAGCGCATTATTAAAGTTATGTATAATAGAAAAAAAAACATTCTCAACAGAGTTATTATTCAAAGAGACAAAAATATTCAATATCCGTAAATTATTTATATTGCAGACTATGAAATATATATATAAAAATAAAAATTGCTTCGTAAAAAATGAAAATAGAATTAGCAAAAGAACTAATAATATGTTTTACTCCCCCCAAACCAATACTAAATTAATGCAAACACATAGCAGCTTTATTGGTCCTCGTACTTTTAATCTTCTACCAAAACACATTCAAATGGCAGATAAAATATCACTTTACGTAAAAGAATTAAAATTATGGTTGAATGATGCAGATGTTGGAACATTTTTTCTATAAATTATTTTGAAAACCTTCATGTTTCACTTTTCAATACAATTCTAACTTTATTTACTTTCTTTACTATAACAAAAAATCAACAAAATTTATGTTTCACTATTTTATTTTATTTTACTATAATGTTTTCACAGATTACTATATTTCTAAACCTTTAGTTTAAAATTTACATTTTTTACATATACTTATTGATGTATATGTAGCAATCTTGTTTATATTACTCACACACAGGCAGTGCCTTAGTGGGTTCCCATTACCTACTCTTTTCTATTATATATTTTACTTATTGCTAACTTTTACATTACTTGTACCTTATATTTACTCTTACTGTATTTAGAAATTATGTAAAATTATAATTAGTATTTAGAAATTATGTAAAATTACTTTTGTATGTATGTAGATACAATGGGAAAAAATAAAGAAAAAAAAAAAAAAAAAAAAAAAAAAATGCGTATCATTCCCGCAATGAGTTTATTAACTCTTGGGAGTACAATGCTTTATATAATATACTATATTCTGTATTGTATACTTTTAATAAATAAATAAATAAAAATAAATAAATAAATAAATTAAATAAGTATAAATATTTGTCCATAAATTATCCAATTTTTCTCTTTGGCATTAACTACTTAACAGTTTCAAGAGATTTTGTTTAAGCAGAGCTATTTACTATTTGCATTATTTGGTAGGCGGGTGTGGGTACCTATAGCCTGACGGGAACCATTTATTGGATAACCAACACCCTTAATATTGATTATTCCAAGTAGTTCGCTACGTTTGGTGACTTAGCAGGGCTGCCCGGGTTCATGGATCGAGGTGTGTCTAGGTCTTGGCGGCTGATGCTTTTGCCCACCTACTTCGTTGAGGACCGGGTACCTCCAGTACCCCACCCTAACTCGAATACCTTCACCTTTCCAAGAATTCCTTTCCTCCTTTTCCTTAAGAAGACCCTCCACACAACATCAAAGAAGTCATAGTCCCTGAGGGAATTTTTTTCCACAGAGACACAAATGTTTTTTTTTTGTTTTTGAGTAAAATAATCAGGAGGAACCACAGGCTCTGGCAAATAGTAAAAAGAACCAGTCATAGATACAAGCCGTTCTCGTGTGATAAATGTCAACAGTGTATCTACATATATTGGACACGTGTTTGGCGTGTTTCCCGATTATACACCTGTGCCGAGGGGATTAATGACGCTAGTTCCACGGATCATTTTCCATTCAAACACCGGTAGAAATAGGAGTAAAGATAATGTTTAAAAAAATGTTAACTGATTTTTTTAAATATTCTCGTGAACCATGCACAAAATCTTTTTAAATACAAATTTTTGATTACCTCTTTATTACAGCGCTGAAAAAGGCAAATTGTTTAAAGTGTCTTTTAATATTAAAAATAAAGCCTTATACAAAAGTCCAAACTATGGCGAAAAGTCGAGCAAGCAAAACCTACAAACGTGTCAATTTGCGGCACGCGTGAAATTCGTTAACCAACTCTGCTACAGGATTTCCTCATTACGACGAGTGTTGACACTATCGAGTTGATGTACAAACAGTACCTACATTTAATCAACTTTACCGAACAGTCTGACGGACCCCTGTGACTTCTTAATGAAATCTCTGCGTTCGCAAGAAATTGGATATATGACCCGGATCGGAGTTGAACGATGTTTTGAGTATTGTAATCAAAACGGATTGAAATTGTTCACAAGTCAAACAATTTGATGTACAATTTTTTGATCACCGGTGAGATAAACCGTTATAAGTATGTTGCGGGCTTGTCTGCTAATTAAAACACGAGAATCGTTAATTTGTTCTTCTGTACACGTACGTTATGCTCATAAAATGTTATATAATAGATATTAAATACAACATTAAAGGAAGTAATAATATTATGAGATATTTAGATTTACTCAAAAGTTCCATATTCCTGTTCGTTTCCACAAAATACTTAGGTAGATATTAGCAACTTTAATATGAGCATGTATTCTTCGTTTCCTGTTTTGCAGCTGTTGATATTACAACCTGCATATCGAAAGGCTTTCATCATAATGAGACTCTTGTATACCGGGTAATTCTCCTAATTGAAACCGAACAACGCCAACGGACGTATACGTTGCATAATATTTCATGTCTATTAGCAAGCTGACTTCAGCGGAAAAAATACATTTTTAATACAGCGTAATACTTTAATGAATACCTAAACAATTTATTCCATCATAACCTAACACATCCAACATACAATAATTATTTTAATTGAATGATTTAAAAAGCTCCGTTTTTGCGAGAAATCCCTTCAAGGGCGCTGTAGAATTTATTATGAATTAATAGGCTCTGTAAAATTTTATTATTTACAAAAAGATACCGAAAACATACTTAGCTGGCAGGTAACTTCTGATAACATACTTTTATTAGAACGTTTATGCTTGGAGAAGATACGACTTTGCGCGCGGAGGACAATATAATATAAAACACTGGACGTTGCATGACTTTACATTTGCTACCCCCATCACTGTTGATATTGCATTCATAAGAAGATTATTGCAAAAAGTTGAGTTCATATTTATTTTGAAAGACTGGAGAATTTAGGATTCTTTTGGAGTGGAGAATTTTACAAAAGCTCACAAATTAGTTATTTACAATATCCCGGGCTGTGAAGGTGAAATCCTTTTGAATTTATGGACACGATTGTCTGAA
Organism: Limnephilus lunatus; assembly: GCA_917563855.2. Taxonomy (NCBI): domain Eukaryota; kingdom Metazoa; phylum Arthropoda; class Insecta; order Trichoptera; family Limnephilidae; genus Limnephilus; species Limnephilus lunatus. The sequence continues at coordinate 8,628,789 of OU830599.1, forward strand.
AAGGTGAGTTTTAAGTTTAGCTCAAATTCCGCTGAGTCTGTGATCATTCTTAAATCATATAGCAGTCCATTTGAGGTTTTAGGTCTTGACACTCCGAAAGCACGCTCACCAAACTTAGTATCTGGTGTGCGTCTAGGTTCCTTCAGTCTTCCGATAGCTGATGACACTCTTGACCTGAGGATTGACTGTCAAGAAATGGAATTTTCTGGAATATTTTCTTCCCATAAATAAGCCGGAGCCAATTCGATATGGGACTTAAATATCCTCCCAGCAGAGCTTGAATTGGATTCTCTAATTACATTTGAGCCATTGAAGATTTTGAGACACACCCAAAGGTTGTTTTTCCTTTCATGATCATTAGCATGTTGACCTTTGCGGAATAGAGAAAATTATAACGCTGGGTAATATTTCCATGAATATAATTTTGACGCTTTACGCCTCGCGAATAAAATGATAAAATCAGTTAAAAATTATATTTGTCATGGTGCCAAGTCATGGAATAACGCGTTAAAAGTCAAATTTCCACAATTATTATTTGTCTTCGTGAGGCACCGCTCCTCTGAAGTGAATTATTATTCTTTCTCCCGGTGTTTTATTCAATTGAAAACGCATAAATTTAAATAAAACTTTGTGAAGAACAGACCTTACGCCAAAATCCATAAACTACGGCCTATTTGAGGTTATATCGCCTCTTGTTCAGGGGCGCTGCGTCCTTTGTGTTATGTGTGCGGTGCACATGGGCGGGAGGACCCAGAGGCTGCACTTTTTGATGATCTTACAGTTACCAATTGATTCGACGGTCTTCTAAATGTCTGATTTATCATTATGTATAGACATATTCTTGAAATTTGTATCGAAAATAATATTTGGTGATAATAAATGAAAAGTGTTCCCTGAAGGGAATGCTCTATTTAAATATAAATAATGTTTAAAAATATTGTTGTTCACATTGAAAATTTGCTGTCTACGATTGTTACTCCGGTCACGTGACTTTTTTGACACTGTTCTCTGAACTTGAAAACTAACGAGAATTTTCTCACCAGTGGATTTTTACTACTGGAATCATATCGGCTTTCCCAGGTCTAAATTTTGGGTATATTAATAAATATGTAATAGAAATATCAATGGAAATGAAAAATAATATTGTAATTTACGTCATTAATTTAATTTATGTAATGAAATTACATTATTATAATCCTTTTAGAAAATAAATTTTATAAGAAAATGAATTCTTGAATAGGCAGGTTTATAAGACGTCCTTATAGCGCCCTTAAATTCACATAGGAGGCCGGAGGAAAATAATTCCCTTAAGGGCCTATGTCATCTTTGGGGATGCTGTGTGGAGGGTATTTTCTGGAAAGTAATGAGAGAAAGTTCTTGAAAGATGAAGGTATGAAGGGTGGGTAGGAATTTGGCGGTCAGATTGTCGAGGAGTGACGGACGTATGAATTCATCCGCCCCACTGCGGTACAAGGCTTCCGAGAGTCCTGTTGGAAAGGTCTAAACGTCTTTTCCACCAGTCTCTCCCGATCCGGCCTACCACGCAGTTGGTGGGTAGACGCATCCACCGCCAAGACCCGGGCAACTTGGGGTGACCAACGGTAGAGGTGTTGGTTATCAAATAAATGGTTCCCGGGACGGTGGTACGCACACCTGGCTCCCAAATTGAAATCAAATTGAATCCTCACGTCTTGTCTCAGGAAAGCGAATCCCGAAAAGTAGCTCCTTGTTACTAACACCCCTTTAGTTTGGAACAATCGACATCGAACAGTATTATTACGTTAGCGTCTGCGTGTTTGAATTTCAGAACCCAGCCACGAGGGCATGTCGGACGCTACGCTTAACGGCCGCACCTTGAATAAAATCTGTGAACGTGGAATTTCACACGAAGCTACTGTTATAATTCGGTTTCAAATTCAAGAATTTGACACAAGATGTCACTACTTCCGTCAGCAGCTCGCGTGTGGATGTTTCCCACCTAGGTTCAAGTGCTACGGATGTTTATACTTTAAGTATTCTTCCGGATTTGGAAAGATTGCCGGAAATACTTTTATTATTTTTTTATTTATTTATTCAACGCCCAGAGGGCTTTTACAGTAGTACAATTTGTTTATGACAGATGATTTTTAAACAGATAGAGAAATGATAAGAATAAAATTAGATAAAAATGCACACAAGTCACAAAAATACAAAAATACAGCGATTTTATAAGTTTAAAAAAATACATATATGTTTAGGAATAGTTTCATTTTTTTTTACAAATTACTTGACGAAGTTATTATAAATTACATATAACGTCATTGCGTGTCTCGGTTACTTTGTCACTGTTACTTTGTCTCAGTGACTAGCTATCACTGGATCACAGTGGATCTGAAGAACTGGTTATTTTAGGAACCAGTTCCTATCGGATTTATAAAATGATAACACTCAAACCGGGCGAAGCCGAAGTATAAAAGCCGCCCGCAGGGCCTTTGTAACTGCTAGCACATTATTATACATGTATATTTTAAATGTGTTTTACTCTTTCTTATTCAGGGCGGTATTTCACTTCACAAAGGCGGGTAAAACCCTCGCAATGGTCCTGTTGTCGCCCTGCCTAATAAAACCCTGTACGTTTCCCATTCGCGGCTTTTTGTTGATTTTAGCGCGCTGTTTCGGCTTTATCTATGGTTTCGCCGCTGAACTGACTTCAAACGGTGGAATGAAATAACCAAGTTTTCAGCGGAATGCCTAAGCAAGTTTTAGAGAGGATCGGGGTTCCGGAATACCTACATTTAACTTCTGTGGAATATCTCCCGATGGCGGAATGATTTATTCGGGCAGAGGAATGTTTATGGAATTCTTTATGGTTATTTTTCTTACCCGTGAAAAAGTGAATAGAAGCTTTTAAAATTCAAATTCCCTAAGTAAATAATCAATGTGGTTTCACTGAAATATTCGCCCACAAATAGTAGGTACCTACTTTTACATAATTAATTGTGGGGGTCAAATTAAAGGCATTTTCTTTTTAAGGGCAGTTTTACAATTTCGTAAATCCCTTTAGCCATAGGCCAGTATGGATATTTTTGTTTGTATTTATGTTTGCCGACACTTATCTTTAATGCTTGTATTTAAACGAAAACCAAATAAATATATTAAGTAATTTAGTGCCAAAATATTTTGCTTTTTGCCACGTAAAATAATATCTGGGCAGCAATTAAAAATATATCGTTTGGTTCAATTTTTTTATGATCATACATATATTATCAATATGGGAGTCGGATATAGTTCGCAACGTTTCGTGGCTTAGTAGGGGTGCCCGGGATCATCGGCCGAGGTGTGTTCAGGTCTTGGCGGCGGATGTCCCGGCTTGATCAGGAGAGGTCGGTTTGGGTAGACCCTTTGACCTCTCTCTTTGCCTCTCCCGACCCATCGTTTTACAACGCAGCGGTAAGGATGGATTCGTACGTCCTTCACTACTGGACCCACCAACCCCTAGATCCCTGTTCAATCCTAATACCCTTTTCCTTCCCAGGATTTCCTTTCCTTAAAAACACCCTCCACGCAGCATCTCCAAAGATGACATAGGCCCTGAGGGAAAATATTATCCTCGGGGTCTCCTGTGTGCAGTAAATGTAAAATAAAGTTGTTAAAAATCACATAACGAGGACACCATTTATATATTTTTTAATAATTTTTTAAAAATAATTTTCCCTTTAAGGTGAAGTTATACGTGAAATCCTATTTTGATACTAACTAACTAACTAACTAACCATCACGCCGTTTCCCCGCAGGGGTAGGCAGAGAGGACGGACCGCCAAACAACTCGGTCTTGGCACACACTCTTTGCCTCACTCACATTCATACATCGTCTCATACATTCTCTTATATTATTCTGACTTTTGACATGGCCCGACTCAAGTATCTGATTCACTTGATCGTGCCATGTCTTCCTCGGACGTCCACGACTTCTTCTACCATTCACATTTGCGTCGTATATTCTTCTTACACTTTGAAGCTTTTACTAGGTTTTCTATATATCGGAATTATTTTTTATGTAAATAAAATTATTATTTACATAACAAAAAATATAAGCGAAAACCACTAAAAAAATGTTTTTTCACGACTTAACTATGAATACAAGAAACATTTTTATAAAAATACCCCTTTATGGCTAAGACCATTTTTGGGATTTTCTATCTTCTAACTTTTTTTCACTCTTATAAAATTATGTACAAAATAAATAAAAAAAAACACTTTTTCGCTTACTTGCCTCGCGCAAATAAGACTCTCGATTGCAAATTTTGCAGGCACGAGAATCGAAATATTTCTAGCGTTTATATTCTTCTTAAAGGGTCTGTGATAGCTACAGGCAGACGTGCTCTTAAAATTGATCAAATAAAGTAAGAAGCTTATTTTTCGTATCTATTCAACTTAGTTATTCTACTTAAATCTAAGAAATGATGTAAATAAAAAGGATTTGAAGAAGGTTTACTACGCGTTATTTCATTCTCAAATTGATTATGGAATTATAGGATGGGGATCTACTACACATAAATACATACACAACCTGAACATAATTCAAAAAGTAATCATAAAGACCGTACTGAAAGTACCTATTAGAACGACTTCGATTGAAATTTTCAATAGCTTTGACGTACCAAATGTACAACGAATATATGCCAAAAATATATCATTGAAGCTATTCTAAAATACAGAATCCTCTACTAGACCGCGTATCCATCACACTAGATCGAATAAAAATGATATAAAAAACATTCCAAGTTATAAAACCACATTCGGACAAAGAAACTACACTTATTGTGCAACTAAACTCCATAATATTCTTCCACAAGATATAAAACTAATAAAAAAAATTTATGAGTACAAATCAAGAATAAAAACATGACTGAAAGAGGTCAACGAAAACACCCTAATGAAGACACCGAAAACGACGTAGAATGCAAATAAACTATAATTAAGCAATTTTAGTCCGCCCCGGCAAAGGAACCCCTTGTGAGGAAGACTAAGAAATACAATTTCTTTACCAAACATAACCATTACGTTTTGTATACTTATAGAATTATTTTATATAGTCGCTTAAATAAATAAAATTTTTAAAAAGTTGCCGTTGTGAATGTACATTATAGTTTCATCCCGAGAGATATATATACGAGTATGATATTATATGAAACCAAATACCTCTTTGTCTTCGGTAGCTACCAGGAAACCAAGGTAAACGAGGAGGTATCGAGAAAAGAGATAAGTGAGATATGTTACCTGTAGGGAGGCTGTGACGGCTGCTACGTATTCGTACACTATCTCCCAGGGGTGGTTATTGGCGGGCCGGAACGGGGACACGAGGTACTGCAAGCCCAGCAGCGGCACCAGCAGGAATGTGGCCCTGAAATAAACACACCTGGTTAGTGAGATATTAACTTCTATATGGGCACAGAATTTTAGAAATTTTAGAGTCAAAAAGTTTTTTTTATTCTTTTCAGCGTAGATGTGTGGGGTGTTTTTCTAAACGAATACCGTACAAGAGTCAATACTGCTCTTACCTTTCCGGAGCCAGTGGTACTAGGGCACCCCCGAACGGGGTATGTTGTGAGCCTAAAGGGAGTGGGATGGGGAAGAAGATTTTTTTTGAGGGTATTTGCAGGGAATATTTAGGGAAAGGAAGGAGAGGAAGTTCCGGGAAGAAAAAAGGTATGAGGGTGGGTATGAATCTATGATATCTCCCACTGCGGTACAAGACGGTAGATCAAGAGAGTTGCGCTGGAGAGGTAGAATAAAAAAAATGTCTCCATCAACCAGTTTCTCCCGATCCGGTTTACCTCGTGGTAGGCAAACAAACGCCATGTGACGCCAAGACCAACACAAGCCTCACCCCGTGTATCCGGGCACCCTGCTAAGCCACCAAACGTAGCGAATCACCGTTTAAGAATTATTAAAAAAAAACTTTGCAGAAAAGGTTTATAACAATGTTTATGAGTTGGGTATTTATATTTATAAGGTTTATGATTTGAAAAATTACAGGCAATCCCTATTTGCCTGTAATTATTTAAAATATAAAAATAAAAATTTTCATCTTAAAACAAAGCCATACAATCTTAATAAAAAACCAAGAGAACAACACCTCGTTTATTGAAAGTTATCGAAATATAAAATAAAAATGGCTGCTTCCGATATTGGCGTTCACCTTTAAAAATAAACTATATAACAAAATATGATGAAATATTACTAGAAGGGAGGTAGTTGGATGTAGTATATAGGTAACTTATATTTTCCCTGTTGTTGGCCTCGATGTTTACAGGAAAAAGTCTAATGTGATTACTTTTATGAAAAATCAGATTTATTTCCTAGATAAAAGGCATGACCAACATTAAACAAGCTTTTTCATTACTTTGCGAATGATTTTCGTACGTTTTTAAGCTTCGCTGCGTTATTTATCATGACTTTGAAAACCTGCCAAAAACCTTTGGGTCAAAGCAAGAATATTGCTAAAGTGAAAAAACTTCACAGTGCAAAGAGTTTTGAACGCCGAAACAGCTGTCACGATAATCCACTACCCGAACTTAAAATTATCAAATAGTTTGGTGACAACGAAAATAAAAACTGACTAATAACAAACAATGAAAGGTATAAGCTGTATTTCAATTTACTTATTTCAGTTTCCTACGGAGTTACAAAAATAATGTGCTGAAAACAGTTGGATTTTGTTGTAAAATAAAATTGTCATAAAGGTACACTAATGAATAACGCTTCAGTAAAATATCACAATTGAACATAATATTTATTATAAGTTTATCCAATTAACAGAAAAAAATTCAGAAATTTTTCCCACGGCAAAGGCCATGTACGATAATAACATATTACTTTTTGGACTTATTATTTACTGAGCGTGGCGAAGTCTTAATTTTGTCTTAAACTTAAACTTAAACTCGTCCGTTTTGCAATTCGTCTAACTGTAAATTTTGTTTGTGCTTCCCCCTTTCGGAAATCTCCTCCAATCACTTTATTATCTAAGCAAGCCAATGGTTAAGTAAAATGCGAAATCTTCGGGTTTATTTGGACTTTCACCTACGCATTTTAAAAAATATTATGGATATACCAGCCTAATGAAAGTTTGAAAAAAATTTTCCCTTGTAAAACACAGTTTTTTTTTCTCCTATAATACATCTATTTCAAATGTTTTTTAAAACCATTTCATATATAAAGAAGGGGTCTTAGATTAAATTTGCGCACTTTAATAAGTCATAGCAATAACGTCATTATAAACCAATCAGAAATCCCTAACACTTAGTGCAAAGGAAACAGATTCCGAATCTCAATTAGTGTCCAACTAATTGGTTTAACCGGTAATAAATCAATTTAGACACTTTCAAAACATTGACATTTAAAATCGTATACATATACGTCTCAATGTGGATCAACCACAGTTTGAAAATGGTCTTGAAAACCGAAACAGCTGTAAAAAAAATACATATCCTAATACTTGCAGAACTTGACAGTAACATTATCACATTTAATTTTAGTTAAATTTAAAAAAAACAAATGGAGTTCTACTAATTAAACACAAAAAACATTTAATAATATTTTAGTGTTACTGAATATATCTAGTGATTTAACTTGCTGTGCTGATTCAGTCAAAATGTGTTTTACTCATTTCAACCAAAAATAAAAGATACCCAAATATTACACAAATATAATAAATACGCAGAGAACATTCGATAATTTTGTTCAGCCTGTTAAAGTTTATCATTATTTGTTTAACACACCAAAAACACAAGATATTGTGGAGCATTCTTCCGGAAACTCGGGAATTTATCAGCTGCGAGCCGATAAATTATTCGGCTTTCGAAAATAAACGTTTTGGCGAAAAACAAATGAGTAACCACATTAAAAGGGAATTGAGCTAACCAAGTATAATTTAATTCAGAATTTTGCCAAACTGCTCACAAGAGGTAAATGAATTATTTCTAGAGGTTTCACGATATATTATTAAATTAATAGCGTGCTTTTATGCAATCAACAACTTAATTCATGAAACCTAGATGTAATATTTTGAACATAAGTCAATTAACCTATTTATTTCAACTTAACATACAAACAAGTAAATTTACCATACAAAATTTGCAGAATCAAGTAAATTTATCAGAATAAAAGAGGTAAAGAAAAAAGTGGTTTTCTACGTTTGATTAGCAGGGGTGAGCGGGTTCATGGGGTGAGCTTTGTTTAAGTCTTGGCGGGCAATACGTTTGCCCACCAATTGCGTGGCAGGCCAGATCTGGAGAGATTGGTTGAGGGCGAACTATCCTAGACCTCTCCATCCGGACTCTTTCGACCCATCGCATCGCCTTTAACCGGAATGGGAGGGACGGATTTATATACCGCCTCTTATACCTTTTCCTTCCCAGAAATTTCTCTCCTTCCTTTCCATAAAAAGACCCTTCACACAAATGACACAGGCTCTGAGGTATTAAGGTTTTTTTTTCGCCACGAAGTCCTGTGGGACACTATTTAAATTCAAATAAAAATCACGTAAAATGAAGTTCTACAAACGAAACAAAATAACAACCAAAAACAATATGATTTTGAAATAACGGAAATTTTAACAAATCCGTATTTTTTTCAGATTACTTATGACAACCATTTATTCCTAAATGTTCCATTCAATCAACCAGAATATATCTCTCCACATCCCTCAATGAACTCTGAGTCAGAAACATTATTCCATAGGCTGATTGGAGCTACTTATCCGAATTATTTCAATCATCCCCTATACAACCTTCCTCCTACCCTCATAGAGCCATCGGTCAATCGTGAAATTGTTTTCAGAGTTTTGGATTAAAACATTGATTCTCTGGTTTTCCAATAAGAGCATTTCTCCAGTGGGTATTATTATCAACGCCGAATTGCTGATATTTCGACATGTTTTAAACTTTTCAATCCTTTTTGGTTTGTTGAAAATTGTAGGGTTAAAATCAATTTCATATTAATAAACATATTTTTTTATTATTTCAAAATCTCGTGTCAAGGTGTTTGTGGTTGCACTCCTGCGAAAGAGCTCGACCGATTTTCATGACATTTTTTTATGTATATTTGACAAGTATGAGAATAGGTCATAAATTTTTAATAGCTCCTATGCAAAATTACCAATTTGTACATCCGACTTCGTTCGTTGGGACCGTTGATGTACTAGGGCTGCCCGTAAAATAAGGTCTCTAAGGCGCTATTATCGAGAGGAATGATTTTACGCGCAATCCTGCAACACTGGCGTGTAGCCTGGTTTTCCCTTATCAAAGTCCCCACCACGTTGCACCCTCTGTGATGCATAGTCTCGGCATGGCAGTCATTCGCTATGGAGCTTCCACTCGCCACACCCGCCACATGGGAGTTACGCTCTGTAATTCGTTTTAAAACTTTGCTTCGGCGAATCTGAATTATATTATACCACTGGGATTGTTCCTTTGTTTCTGGGGTGTATCTGGGTCTTGTCCCCAGTCACAATTGAGTCCAAGAACTCTTCGCCATCGATGTCGTAGCACTCAAGGAATTTGCGGGCTGCTTAAACTCGTTGTTGTTTGTGATCTTCGGTGAGCATTTTGGGACCCACATTGGGCAGACTTTGTGAACTCCCAAATTTTTTGTCAAAATTTTGTCGATAGGGGTCCCGAACCGTCACCTGTCGATTTGCAATAATTGTTTTTTCCACTTTGGTAATTTTTCAATCTGAAACCGAAGGCCGTCCGGCACGCTTTTAAATTCTCTGCATTATTTGCGCAAGTTTTCGCACTCATACTCTGTTTTCCGTACACTTCAAGTAGCTGAGAATGAATTTCTGCCAGGGTTTTGTTCTTCGCATAAAAAACTAATTATAGAGCGTAATTCACACCTGGGGGGGGGGGGGGAGCGGAAGCTTCATCGCGAACGGCTGCCACGCCGAGACTAACTGTCGCAGAGGGTGCAGCGTTGTGGGGATTTAGCGTAGGGAAACCAGGCTACACGTCAGTTTTCCCGGATTTCGCTTAAAATTGTTCCTCGCGACTGCAGCACCTTGGACACCTTATTTTACGGACAGTCCTCATATTTTACAAGTTCCTTCATAATTTTCACCAAACACAAGAGCCTTGTCTCTTTATGGTGAGGAAAGGCTTTTATTACATTAATATTACAAATCTGTTTAATATGTAAAAAAAAAAGTATAATTATTGTAAAAACAAACAAATATTAAATAAAAAAAAAATTAAAAAAATGATGGTTAGCTCCCACTGAATAAATTTGGTTTTCTTTATGTGTATTATAATTTTTTCCCCTTACCTAAATGCTTGCAGAGCCGTTCTGGATGGTCCTTGGGATCCCCTGGTTGGATTGGCCCTCAGCTTGGTGCAGAGGACCCTCACTATATTGCAGAGAAATACCAGATTGAGGAAGATGGTGATGGCAACTACGACCACCAGGATGTTGGTGTGGGAGCTCTCGCTCATCCAGCATCTGAAACAAAGACACCAAAAAATTTAGAATAATACAACTTTAGTTGAACCCGTGTTGAATTTTGACTTGCGACCCATCTTGCGTTATTTGTTTATATGAATTTCAATTGATTTAACTAAATCATTAATGTTTTGATTATAATTTCCGATTTATTTATTTACGCGGTGTTTTTAAAGGTGTTCGCATTTACGCGGAAGGAATTAAATATACTGATTTCTGTTGTTACTCGGTCTACTTGTCTGTAACTCCGGTGCAATGAACTCTAGAACTCGGATTTGAATGTAAGTATAAGGGGCCATCCATAAATTACGCCACACGAATTTCATGATTTTTTTTACCCCCCCCCGCGCCCCTGTCACACATCGTCACATTTGTGAGACCCCCTCCCCCCTAGTTTGACTTCACGTATTTTGTAATTTTACATCTTAAAATAATCAAAACAGTAGTACAAAAATTTTATTTTCATTAAAAATATTTTTTAATAAAATCAATATCAAATCAAATATTCGCGATTTTTACATGTGACTTCACAGAGCTGATGATCCCTCCATAACCCTTGTCACACAGTGTGCTTTATGCAGACTTATGGAACCTAAACGCAAGCCAAATACGAAATTTGGAGATCGCGCTTTCGGAGTGTCTAAGGCTTGGAATAAACTCCCCCCGGAACTAAGATGCATAACAAGCCCAACAGAATTTAGGTCCAAATTAAAAAAGTACCTTTTTGGGCTCTCATACCCTTAAATAAAAATACCTATCGGAGAGTATCATAATTTTGCTTTTGTTTTCAAAATACGCTCATTACAGAACATATTTTATATTATAGTTCCCAATTATGTCCTCTGCGTGCGAACTGTGTGTTAATTTCTTTAAATAAACAATAACAGTGTTAATCTCTAGTGACCCTCCAGGTAAGTATGGTCTTGTATATATTTTCTGCCTGTACAGTGCATTTTTACAGCAGCATCGCGTTCATTGGTCAAATCATTGCACATATAGTTTCGTATCGGTGATCGATGAACCGGTGGATGCAATTTTTAGCCATAAGTTGTTGTTGTCTACTATTAAAAATGCATTAAATATTTCGTCTTATACCTTTCTTTAGAGCAAAGCTCGAGTTAAAAGACGAAGAAAACGAATGTAAACCGCAATTTAACAAAAGAAAATGTTATTTTTTATATATATAAAACAAATAATACATTAGAAATATAACAGAAAGAAAAAGAGCAGATAAAAAAGAAAAAAGAAAGAAAAAGGATATTTAATAACATAATTGAGTTGTATTATATAGTATACAATGAACCTTCCTAAAATTTAGACATAATATGTGCAATAGCTTGAAGGGAAGTGTTCTTACACGTTGCTTTTCCCACAGTTAAAAAACCCATTCCACCCGGGGTCACAGAATTCCCCTGTGCAATTTAAAACTTTAATTTACTCTTAACATAAAAGCAACATAAATCTGTTTTTTACATCCCTAGTGCTTATTGTACCTGTTACCATTAAAATACTACGTGTTACCATTAGGGGTAAAATTGGGTTATATGTAGCAGAATCTACTTGACATTTACATTTACAATATTGACGGGATGTTGGGGTATTCAATTTTGAACATATTCTCTCGCTCGTAGCTACAAGAGCAATCTTACGAATATTATCAAAAGTAAGTTTGTATGGATATATGTGTGTTTCCTACTCTTTCACGCAAAAACTACTGAATGGATTTATTTTTATTTTTAACTTTATGAGTTAAATCTCAAATTATAATATTTAATAAAATGAAGACAATAATTAGCAAAACTCAATCAAAATCTGGAGACAGAAAAGTCAGATAAAGATATTGGTTCCACTGTATTATATTATTATATATATTGAACCAAAATGGGTTCCATAGCTCAATCGGTAGAGCATTTGCCATGTAAGCAAAGGGATCTGGGTTCGAGTCCCAGTGGAACCAGTATCTTTTTCTGACTTTTCTGTCTCCAGATTTTGATTGAGTTTCGCCAATATTGTCTTCATTTAATTGAATGGATTTTAATTAAACTTTACAGTAATACACCTAATACCTCAGAATAACATACAGGCTATGGTTATATAATAACATATATAATGGTGAGGTCTGAAGAGACGAGAGAGGGGGAAGGTGGAAGGAAACGGGAACGCACAGGAAAGGACATTCAGGGAGAATCAGTTTATTTATTTGAATGGCATAGCAACGCATGCCGGGAGTCAGCCAGTAAGTAAATAACTAAAAGAAAAAAAACGAGTGTGCTTTAGATCACACGACTGAAGTAAAACTTCACTAACTTGTAAAAGAAGAGAGAAAGAAAATGTGCGCGCGCACTGCTCTCTCTTGCTCCTACAGTGTGATACAGACAATTGATTGCAGGAGTCATCAGTGGAAGTCCAATTCATAAATATTTTTGATAACAATAATGCCGTGTCCCCGACATGTTTCAGGATGTACGGCCGAATAACAAAATATAACATACTTATATATGCAGTCGAATAGCCTTATATTAGGTATATTTATCATAGATTCGTGGAAATGGGTCTGAACGGTTACTCGGCTGAGTGCTCAGTGGTGAATTGCGAGAAGCATTGTTTTTTTACATTAGCTTTACACAGGAGGCCCTGAGGAAAATAATTTCACTCAGGGCCTATGTCATCTTTGGGGTTACTGTGTGGGTGGTTTTTAGGAGAAAAAAGAAAAGGAAATTCTAGGAAGGAAAAAGGTATGAGGGGTAGGTAGGAATCTGGGGTCAGTGTGTCCAGGAGTGATGGATGAATGAATCCGTCCTTTCCACTGCGGCACAAGGCAATATTCCGAGAGAATCCTTCTGGAGAGGTCAAAAGATCTCCCTCAATCAGTCTCTTCCGATCCGGCCTGCCACACTGTTGGTGGGCAGACACATCTGCCGCCAAGATCCGGACAAACTTGACCCCATAACTCCAGGCACCCCTGCTAAGTCACCAAACGTAGTAAGCCACTTGGGGTGACCTATGGGAGAGGTGTTGGTTATCCAATAAATGGATCCCATTGAAATAAGTAAAAAGTTAATGCGGACTGCCAATGTATATTTAGGAGAGTATCTATTTCAATGCAAAATTGCCAATATATATTAATATTTTTACCTAATTGCTCGGCGTTTGATATTTCGTCGTGTTAATTCATCGATCTGTTATTGATTCCCTGTCAATATTGGTTTGGCTGACAATGGTGAAACCGTGCTCGGGATATCGATATAAAATCATCGGATGTTACGTCTAACGATCCGATATTGTAAAGTAATCGATTTCACCGATGTATCAACCGTACTAGAGCTCCTGAAGCCCTCGCGGAAAATTGTAGACCGCATGCTAAAATTTGCAGCATCATTATTTATTTAAAAATTGACATGCATTCAGAAACATCTAGATTCCGTTTATGATGTAGGGAAACTCTGTACATCCACTTAAAAAAAACAGTGTAGTACCTACATATTTAGTGGTTGACACGAGGCAGAATTTATGGGTTTAAAATAGGTTAACGCTTTTTAATGGGACTAGTTAAGGTGGCTGCAAAGCTCATTCCTGTCTCGAAATGGCCGATGTATTTTAATGACGCTAGTTGAAAGCCCGCTAACTACCGCTTAGTATGAAGGCGGGTTAGTTACTAACTTATTTAAAATAATATTACTCGTAGGTTTTCTTTCCTCATTCGCGTACAAAAAAAGAGTTTGCAAGGAAATTTACCCGTGTAAACTGTAAAGTTATGGGACTAAGAAATCAACAGTTCATTTTGAGAGGCGGGTGGTGGTACCGCCGCACATTTAGTAATTTGAGGTATTTAGCTCGACTTTATTATAAAATTCTAAGTTTCTTTCAAGATTTAATTTAAATTTAATTGGGTTCCTAAATGTTTTAATCTTTTTAGAAATTGAAAAAAAAAACATTTTAGCTGATTGCGATGTCACGGCAACCTCGCAAAAACTTACATCTCGAAACGCGAACGAGTAATTTTATGTCAGTCAAGTTTGGATCTCTACGCGGGTGTACGTGTGCACGTCATCGTGATAATTCAACAATAAGTACTGTGTTTTTCTAAATCTTTATGATGGAATCTAAGAAATCAGGGGATTATTATAATTATTTAATTTGTGGGCTTAGTGTGATAATAGTATATTAAAATATAAGTGGAAAAACAGGTCTTTAAAACACGCGCGATTTTTCGAGCACGACGGCGTAGCCGAGTGCTCGAAATAAAGCAAGTGTTTTAAAGACCAGTTATCCACGAATATTTTACGCTATTTTTTTTTATTGGTACACTTTGAAAACATAAAAATTGATATTATTATTAAATATTTGGAAATAAAACTATTAATGAATTCGTGATGTGACATCACAATATCTTGTTGTCATGGAAATGAAAAACACAAACATTAATTTGTAATCTGTCACATTTGACGTTTAAAATATTCCTGTCAGATTTATAGTTAAAAGTTGACATTTAGACTTCACATTTTGTTGATTTGTTGATGTTGCCATGGTAACTTTAAAAAACGCGCGTTCCATAAAGTGCGATTTAAACACGCTAGAGCGTACTTTAAATGAGTAAAAAAGGGCACCAATAAAAAAAAAATATTGAAGCAACCATGTTTATAATCGTATTTTTTCTTTAAGTTTAGAATTTATCGAAAATTTTAAAAATGTATCCGAATGTTTCCGGCAATATTTTACGTTTTCTGTATTTAATGGACATTAATGTGTCAAATTAACTTTAGTTTTGTGATGAATTCAGGGTTTACTTTTATAACTTAAAAATTTTTCAGCACCAAGGTGATTTTTGATATACAGATCGATATATACAAATTTCATAACGCTAGCGTTTATCATTATATACAGACACACTCTTCTTCTGCTAAAATGAAATGTTCTGTAAAATTTTTTAGTCAATCTACGAGTATCGATTACTTTCCGAGATTTGCGAACGCAAACACACGAAAAGTATTTTTTTATATATATAGATTGCTGTACCAGGTTGAATCGCGCAATATCTTTTTTTAACAATTTGTTCATATAATGGTAATTTATATTTTCCCAAAAACATAAGCACTAAAATTATAAAGTCGAGCTAGATACATCAAATTACTAACTGTGCGCCGCCTCCCCGGGAACCGTTTATTGGACAACCAACACCTTTGCCGTGAGTCACCCCAAGTGGTTCGCTACGTTTGGTGACTTAGCAGGGTGTCAGGTTTCACGAGGTGAGGTTTGTTCGGGTCTTGGTGGCGGACAGGATCGGGAGAGGTTGAGGGAGACCTAATCTAGGCCACTACGTTTGGTGACTTAATAGGAGTTCCTGGGTCCATAAGGGGTGAGGTTTGTCAAGGTCTTGGCGGCCGATTTGTCTGACCACCTGCTGCGTGGCAGGCCGGATCGAAAGATACTGGTTGAGGAGTTTTTTTTATCTCTCCAGCCAGAATCCCTAAACCCATCGCCTTGCACTACAGTTGTAGGGATAGATTCATACGTCCGTCACTCCTGGACACACTGACCCCAAGATTCCTACTCTTTCCATCATACCTATTTCCTTCCCAGAACTTCCTATTCTTCCTGTCCTTAAAAAATCATCCCCACAGCATCTCCTAAGATGACACAGGCCTTGAGAGAAATTATTTTCCTCTGGGCCTCCTGTGTGGAGCTAATGTAAAAAAAAAGTTAACCTAAAATAATTAAAATCAAAATGTCGAGATTAGGATGGTATCTTAGTACGCCATTACATAAGGATTATAATAAATATTCTGTTTTGCCGTTACCAGCAAAATAAATTTAAATAGCTTGACTTTGGAAACAGTGAAATAACAAATGTTCATACATAACGAAATAGTCAATTTATTAAATTACTAGTGAGTACCCGGCATGCGTTGCCAATAGCCACTCAAAGAAATAAATTGTTTCCCCCTGCATGTCCTTTCCCATGTTGCAGTCCCCATCCCTCTCCCGCGTCTCCTTGTCCTCTCGCATTTCCCTTCCACCTTACCGCCCTCCCACGTTCCCCTGTGCTGCGAACCTCCCACGTTTCCCTCCCCTACTTCATTCCCCTACCCACTCCCAGATTACCCCACCCCCTCCCGCCTTCCCTCCCTACCGCTTACCTGTATGAAATAGACACATGAGATTTCATAATGCCAGAGCCCACCATTGTATATAGAAACCTTCGCAAGCATGCGCACAACAAATCATAAAATTTCAGCGTAATCGGATGAATGGTGTGGGAAGTAATTTCATAACGCCAGAGCACACCATTATATATAGAAACCTTTGAGGGCGTTCGCACAACAAATCACAAAAGTTTCATTGCAATAGGATCAATGGTATAGGAACGCATACGGGACAAACAAAGAAACATTAATTTTCATACAATATATAGATATGGAATTGTGCAAATCAATCTCAAAAATAATAGATTGATATTTTTCATAACCATCCCAGCGATAAAAGGTGTACACATCCCCAATCGGGTAATGTTGGCTGAAAGTGGGGATATGACTGGCTATTCAGATCTGGTCAACAAACACGCCTGAAGTCGTTTCAAGCAACGCTTCAATTCTAAATTGTGTTCATTTCCTACATTTTCATTTTTCATTCATTTTTGGCTTCACTGAGTGTTTGGCTAAAGGACACTGAAGCTAATTGTAGTTTATGGTCAGACCGAATGCCATTCACATTTTTTGTTGGTACTTGACAATAGGCCACTTGCATCACATTTAAAAAAAAAATTCGGTTTAGGCAAATATTCTAAGACATTCTGTATTTTTTTTATCGTATTTTTGAAACCCTGGCGAATTTCAATCCGAAAAATCAGACCATTTTTTATAAACCGGAAAGACGGGAGATGATTTTATGGGTGCGAAAAAATGATAATTACATTGCCGAAAATCATTTTTAAAAAATAAATTTTCCATACGAATAGCAATAAATTGTACTGGGTTCTCTCCGTAACATCTGTAAAAACACCGCCATCTTTTTCAAAAAATCAAACCAATGGATAAATTCGCATAGAACAAACAATAAATCTAGTGATCGTTAAACGCAAATTCAAAAATTAGCCAAAACTCTAAGTTTTTTATTATTTTACAATATATTATTCGATGCCTGTCTCGCTAGGGTATACCCGTGTTGAGACAGGCGTGTTGCCATTTAAAAAAAATGAATCAGGTGGAATTTTACAAAATTAAGGGAACATAATCGGAGACGGGACATTTTTATGAAGTGACGTCACGAGCTCAAATAATGGATTTATTTTAGGGATGTTATGGATATGCAATTTCGGATCTGGATACGGATACGGATATAGGAATAATATTATACCGGTTTCGGATACGGTTACGGATATGAAATTATTTCGGATAATCCGCTAGTTTCGGATAATTTCGGTTACGGATAATAGAATTTTAAAATTATAAAAGTAAAATACAAATGGCAAGATTTGACTTTTATTTCTAGTCTATATTATCATTTATTTTTACAATCAGTCACGCGCGGCTTTTATGACAAATGACGGCTCGGCCATGTCATTTAGACTCCGCCTTTATCCGAAACTATCCGAAACTTTTATATCGGTTTCGGTTACGGATACGGATATTTTTTTATTTCGGATATCCGATAGTTTCGGATACGGTTACGGATCTCCATAACATCCCTAATTTATTTATTTAAAAAAAAAACTATACGTTTCTAAAATTTTTTTTAACATTTTCGTAATATTAGTAAAAAAAACCTATCCACACGATTTTTTCCGAGTCGTTATGAAATCCATGCAGGTGGCCTATTGATTTGAGATTTATTGTATTATTTATGTTCTCTATTTTATATAGGTGCTTGCAGGTTTTTACAGATACAATGCCGCCTCATGGAGCCTCATGAATGAGTTTTTCTTTTGCCCTGTTTAATTTATATTTGTTTTACTAATCTATTTTTTGCATTTTGTTTTTCCTGTTAAGCACTTGCATACTGCTTACTAACAACGTATGCAGGGACGCTGGAGGTCTAGATTCGTTCAACATAAATAAATGTTGCTTCGTTTAACAAAAAATTAGATTCTTGTGAGAGCCTTGAAGGAGTTCCGTTACTTATACCAGGGCGGGTAAGTGGTGGATAACTTCCAATGGTTATTCCCCATAATTAACAAGGCGTTACTGTATCTTCCACACTGTTTTTCTATTAAATAGTGGACTGAACCCACGACCTCCGAACTCGTAGTCGAGAGCCTAACTCCTCATCCACGGAGGCCGTGCATGCCGTAAGATGCGCGCATGTTAAGTATTCCGTCCTTTAATAATAAAATCGGAATATTCAGACGAGTGTGATTATAATCGATTATGACACTTAATTTACTGCATGGCTTCGCCCAGCTTTTTAATTTTCCTGTCAGTATGTTTAAAAAACTATTTTTCAATCTATTCAAAATTGATCACTTGCATAACACGGAATAAACCAAACACCTAGTTAGTTCCCTATATTATTTTTTTTATTCCACTTACCTTCCTTTTTTCCTTACCTCCCTAAACTAATTTCGATGGCAGTAAAAAGCAATCAGTGTATTAAGGATAAGATTATATAATTGTTTTAGGTAGTTCAAAAATTACATTCGATTGGAATTTCGGTAACCCAATAACTCAGAATGAACCCAACTCAACACCTCATTTGAAAAGTCATTAAAAGTGATGAAAAAAATTGGTTAAATAGGTTACGTAAGGTTAGGTTATGGGCTATTTTTAAATTTTTTTTATAGCTTTTTATGACTTTTCAAAGAGGTGAAACTTCTTTAGCCCCGTTAGTGATTTTAAATTCGGATAAAACGGTTATTTAACGAAATTATTATTTGACGGATCGACGGTTCTAACATGATATGGTAAATTCGCGCAGCGGGTTAGGCGCTTAACGAGTCTCAGCGGCCAGAGGGACAGACGTCCAGCGAACGAAGGTTCAAACCCTACGAAATCCAAAAAAAAAAATAAACATTTTTAATTTTGTGAAATCCATATCCAATCTTCAAACCACTTTAAAATAAACAGGCAAAAGAAAAGACAGCGACATCTAGCGACTATTTAGTTTCACTTCTACCCGTGTGAATTGCACACTCTGATTTTTTTATTGATTTAATATTTGTATGTTTTATACAATAAATATACATTTTTAAAATGTTATACAGTGTTATAAAGAAATATAAAAATAGCCTTTCTTCACCATAAAGAGACAATGCTCTTGTGTTTGATGAGGGACTTTATGCTTAATTATATGAAATCATGTAAGTAAGTAAATAACAAAGTATTGGAAATAATAACAAAAAGATAAGTAAGAAAAATTCAAGATTTATTAATAATTGATTTCAAGATTTAAAAGAATTTATACCATATAACACTTATAGTAGTTTCAGGTAATTTTTCAATTTTGGCTGGAAATCAAGATTATTTTCGATAATTTTGAGATTTAACGGGAGGTTGTTGAAATAATTTGTGTATTTATATTGTATATATATCCTTCCTATCTTCCTTCATCCTACCTTCTTTCTAAACCTATACTGCATGCCAATATTACTCACCCGTGGCGTAGTAGAACAATGACTCCCAAGGAACGATCAGTCTGTTAGAGTCACTGTTAGAGGAACCAGTGCAACGATCAACTCATAAGAGTCGATCTTTTAGTTCTTTAATATCGATGCGAAACCTTTCGCAATGTGCTCAGCCAAATGCTTTATCGGTATCATAATATCAAGAACGTATTAAAATAATAACATAACAATAACGTGCTGTAGAAAATTAAGGTGAGTCAGATTTCCTTCCAGTGACTACAGTTCACATATCCCCGTAGTTGTGCACCGTTGTCATTTGAAACTGGACGAAATGGAAGCGAGCCACACTCAAAAGAGACAAACTCATACATCTGTATGATTTAGCTTGCGAAAGAATGAGGGAGCATTAAAGTATTTATATATTTAACGGGTACTCGGATCCAATATAATACAAAAAATCCACAGTCCCATGCAAGTCTCTTTTGGTCAAGTGGTATAAAGTGTCTGACGAACAGACATTCAGCGGACCAACGATCGAATACTACAAAATCCCAAACAAATTTTTTTTTTGTAAAATCAATATCTAATCTTCAAACAACTCCAAAATGAACAGCTAAAAAAGCAACATCTAGCGACTCCGAAGAAGAAAACAAATACTAATAAGAGGACCAAATGTATGTATAGGAAAAGGTGCAGTTGAATTCGACGACAAAAAATGGAAAAAATTATCCTTCACATTGATAAAAAAAAGTACTTTGTAGTCTCCCCATTGTCTTGTCTTATCTACTTTAGTTTTCTGAAGGTTTCACATATAATGCGTGTGATTTGCACACTCCGATTTTTCCATTAAGGCGCCGCATCCGCATTCAAAAAGAAGAAGATGGAGAGATATATAATAACGAATGTTAGAGGAGCGCGCTAATATTAAAAACGATAAAATTAATGCAAAAGTTGAGAAAATGTTTAATAAAAACGACTCGTTAAAAATAGAGCAAACATCTCTTGAGGGCTGTGTAAAACAGCATTTAAAGAAACTCTGTGAACTTTTTCATACACATAACTTGTAAAATAACTGAATCAGACGTGAAAATAATAATTTTCGGAGCATACTTTGCGATTTTTTTCTATCGAAGGAATTTTATATAATTTGCGTTTCGGCACGGGGAATGTAAAGATATTATCTTAAAAAATAACATATATTTTTTTAAGAGCTTAAAAGCTTCAAACGTTTAAGGGGGATATGTAAGAAATCGATAGAAATTCGGGTAGCGGCGGCTTAAAAAAACCATAACTACCGATTACAGTCCAATTGATTCACAATCTATTTGCAACTACACGTTAAGTCATTAAAATAATATCGATACACCCAAATATAAAAACCTTCCATTTCACATTAAATATTTTCAATGATATTTATCACATTTCATATCATAAAAAAAATATACACATCTCTCAAAAACAGCCTTCCAAATGGACGAGACCATTAGCCATAAAGCCTCAAACGAGTATCTGAATGAAAGGGTGAGAAGGGTTGGTTTCGAGGGTGGATAAAGGGAGCTAGTGAGTTCACTCCCCGACTCCAACTCAGTACTTATCTGCTGTGAAGCGCTAAAGCCTTTTTATTGATCCTGAGCAAGTTACTTTTCTTTAGGTTCCGCTTTCATAAAACATATTTATGTGTTCCGCAATAATAATTGTAAAATAACTTTAAATATAACTTTAACTGAAATGTATCTAATAATTTCGGTTGTCGGTTGTCAAAATGTATTTTAGATTCCATTACAACTCAGAATCATGCAATTTCAATACCTCTTTGAAAAGTATGAAAAAAAAAGAAAAATAGCCCATAACCTTATTTAACAATTTTTTAATAAGTTTTTTTCATCAATTAAATGACTTATCAAAGGATGTGTTGAAGTTGCATAATTCAAAATTGTAATTGTAATTCAGAGAGTGTCATTATCAAAATTGGAATTGATTGTGTGAAGAATTCGGACAAGCGATAAAGTACTCACCATTCATATAAAATTCTAATTTTTCTTTTTCAAATCCGTAATTATAATATCCCGTGATTTTAAAGGTCTATGCCGGTTGGAATAATTAAATCAACACGTTTCAGTATCAGATCCGTTAGTTACTCAATCGACTTGCAAAATATAGAAAACTCATTTTCAATTTGAATACCAGGCGCGTTTTCAAGATTATGTTTATTGGGAAAAAATGTGGATTATACTCTAAGTATCGTCTTGGTTGAAGAACCATTCAGAATAGAAAAGTTGCTCGATGAAGCTTTAGCCGTTTTTGGTTGTCAGATCTAAATAATACCTCCCAACATTCCTCTTACCCCATTCCCTTTTATTCCCCATCAACTTTCATTCCCCATCCCCTTTCATTCCCCACCCCCTTTCATTCCCAATCCCCTTTCATTCCCCATCCCCTTTTATTCCCCATCCCCGTTCATTCCCCATCCCCTTTCATTCCCTATCCCCTTTCATTCCTCATCCCCTTTCATTCCCTATCTCCTGTCATTCCCCATCCCCTTTTATGCCCCATTCCCTTTCATGCCCCATCCCCTTTCATTTCCCACCCCCTTTCATGCCCCATCCCCTTTTATTCCCATCCCTTTTAATTCTCCATCCCCTTTCATTCCCCACCCCCTGATGGGAGTATTAGATCCCAATTCGGTATGCAATAGAAAAGATCGGATAAGTGAAAAAAGCTAAAAATAATAGTATGTTTATCATAAGGATGAAGTGATGAAAGCCTAGTCTATTGCAGCTCAGAGAATGCGCGTTCGTGAAATTAATAACTTGATGAAGGCTTTAGAAAAATTATTAAGATAAAAGCGTTGTACTTAAACACGGTGTAACGGAACGTACTTGAATTATTTAAATAAATGAAGACAATATTAGCGAAACTCAATCGAAAATCTGGAAACAGAAAAATCAGAAAAAGATATTTGCACCTCTAGGACTCGAACCCAGGACCTTTCGCTTTCCGGCTTTTTTCGTACTGGAATTACTTTAAACAGTGAGTGATTCCTGAGTAGAAAATATAATCGATTTTTTTTGGTTTTTAACTTAAAATATAAAAATCATTTGGGATAGTTAGGGGTTGGGTGAGGGGTTGTTCGGTTTCTTGGCTGAGTGACCAGTGAGGACGTGAGGAAGAATTCTTTTAGTTATATTTAATTATGAACTATAAATTAAGTCAAGGAAGTCCCTTGGGAGGAAACCCAGTCGCCGAGAAATTGGAACAATAGGTATTTTACCAAAATGTTATTGTCACTGTCCCTCTTACTCCCCCTAATATTGTGCAAAACGTAAAACTGCATCTCAGGTTGATAATACCTAAATAAAATCATCAAAATCAAGGTGTTGTATTCCCCATTTTTCTCCTCCAAAACTGGACCGATTTTTAATATTTTTTAACTAAATCTATTAAAAGAAAATACTCTTCGTTTGTACGTTTTGCTTTAAAAAAACATTGTCTAGTTTGTAAACGGAATATCTCTTGATGGCGTTCAAAACAGGCACGATTATTGGGCATTTTTAAATTTATTTTGTATGTGAATACCTCACAAGAGACTATGGCATCCCCAATTCAATTGGGGTATGTTGTGAGGCTGAAGATAGGGGGGGAAGGGGAAGAGGAACGTGGTGAAGTACTTGGCTATTCAGATGTGGTCACCAAACACGGCTAAAGCCGTTTCATGCAACGTTTCAAGTCTATCTTCTGCCTCACAACATACCCCAATTGAATTGGGGATGCCATAGTCTCATTTTAAAATAAATTTTAAAATGCCCAATAATGGTGGTCTTACACCAGGGCGATTCTGAGAGTATCTTCCACTCTGGAACTTGCCGCAAATATACTATATATTATTTAAATGAATAACTTGTAAAATAACGCAAATTAATCAAATAAAATATATTTGCCACGCCGGAATTCGAAAGTACTCTTTGTCTGTACGTTTTGATGTTTTTTTAATACATCGTCTGATTTGTATACTGAACGTCTGTTAATACCATTTAAACCAGACAATTTTAACGATTTTTGGAAGGTCCTAAATCATGAAAGAAGTAACTTATCAAAAAAAGAAAAAGTACCAGCACGTTAGTGGTAAATATCTATGTATATAATATTAAAAATTCGAGAGCAGTTTGTTACGTTATTGCTGTGTATTGTTAAGGATCGTATGTTAAATAAAGGTTATGATCTGTATGATGTCAATAAATAGCTCAGCTCAAGGGTAGGTAGCATGTATATCAATCAAGTAAGTCTGTAATAAAATGGATTTAAAATATGTAAATTTAATTAATACCATAACACATGACATGAATGACAAGACTCTAAGTTGTTAATATTATAAATAATCATGTCGTGGTTGCCTGCTCGAAGAAGACAGACAAAATTACTAACATTTTAAAAAATAATGACTCTACTGTATTGTGAATACATAAGAAAAATAACTAAGGGCGCCATTCGATTTCAAGGTAAACCACATTATCGAATAGTGGTATTTAAATTAAAAATAACCAAAGTAAATCTAAAGTAAATTATACGTGAAGTGATGATGATGGAAGACATGTCGCGCGCCGCCAATGTCAGCTTGGAAATGCCACGTTGTCCTTCAGAATGCCAGTTTGTCACTGGTTGGTGGTGAGCCAAATGCAAGCGAACCAGCCACAGACGAAACGAGCGGCTAGAAGCTCACTCCGGAACCCTGTAGCTAGAATTATAGGATCTTCTTTATACGGGTAGGGTAATTATCGTGGCATAATTCTAAATGCTGCAAATTAATAGCCGGTAGAAGCGAAACTTCACCAAAACAATTTCAATCAATGAAGAACCAAGGAGGCTTTAAAAATGAGGCCATAATCAAAACAGTCAATGAGCGCAGACCTAGCGTCATTTCCCTCAATCAATAGGAGCCTTGCTAGGAGTTTGATGCTTCGCAGGCGCTTTTATGCGTCATTACCGGTTCATTAAAATTCCAAATCACAACGGGGCTGCAGAAGTTTCACTTCAAAAATATTCAGTGCGTAGTATCAAAATCCAGAGAGAAAATTGGGAAAAACGTTTCTACGGACCAAACGCAGCCCGCTTTCCTCTTAACACCCTGTGTACATAAAATAAGCTTTATGAATTGCATTATTGTTAGACGCAGTAATTAAATGCTTGCAAAATGTAAAGAAGCGATGAGAAATTTAATTAGAGTTGGCTTAAAACTAATTTTGCTATTAATAAAAACAAACCATAAAATTTTCTACCAATTTCATTAATTTTAAAAAGCGTTATTAAAAAATATTCTTTCTGAACGTATTTAAGAAAATCCGAGTGGATTATAACAATTATTTTTTATGTCTTGTATTTTCGGTCTTCATTGTACAACAAGCTGTGGCGGACTTAGGCGTTGGGCTAAGCTCTTAATGCTCGTACGTTATTGCAATGCTGTGTCTCGCTAATTTGGCACGTGCGGCACAACGTAACACGTGGATTAGCTGAAGTAATAGCTGGGAATGGTGACAACAAAGCCAGAACTTCGGAAATTCCGTAAAATTCTAAATAATCTTAGCAATTCAGAGCCTTTTCGTTAAATAACGGTTGGTAACAGTTGCAATTGGTTACAAAGAATTAAGGGTTTGTGAAAATGCACTTTAAATAGGTCTTTTTTAACAATTTAAAGTTTTCTTTTTACTCATTTAGTCACGGTGAAACAAAGACAATCCACACTCTGTAGATTCAAATAACGAATTTAAAAAAAAAAACGAGTGTGCTTTAGTTTAGACCACATGACTGAACTAAAACTTCACTAACTTATAAAATAACATATGACATCGGGGTAACATATGACATTGGGGTGACATATGAACATGGGGTGACCAACGATTGTGGGGTGACCTACGATATTGGGGTGACCTATGACCTTGGGGTGACCTATGACCTTGGGGTGACCTATGACCTTGGGGTGACCTATGGCATGGTTATTCAACAAATGATTCCTTGTGCTCGCACCTCTCCATAACACTTCGTAACGCATTCACCAGCTTACTCCCCAAGTCAAGTGTGCGTAAAGGCCCGACCGTTCGCCTCGCCCGATCACTTTTTGTAACGCATTCCCCCCGTAAAGAAGTTTTACTTCAATAAAGCTATATCTATCTTTACTTCTTTATGACAGTTAAAGATTTATTCAAAAGTTCCATGGCGCATAACGAAAATGGTATTGGGAGTTGAAATGAGTTGTTTTTTTTACCAAGAAATCTATATATTTATAAGAAACTGTTCAATATCAAGATACACAAGAGCACACTGCTGGAGAGTTTTTGCTGATACAGACGAAGGATTTTCGGCTTTAGGTGTTTTAACGGTTTCCATGACTTCCAAAGATTCATATCTAAAAGTTTTTCAGGGTTAATTTCTTCTGTGTATGGCTTGTGGCGTTAGTATAGATATGTAGGTAGTGGCCATCTTCTTTGTTCTCAACCTTTGAATCCTCCTTCAAAACGTAGAGGAAAAAATTCAAAATTTTAATAAAAGCAGTGTTCTACAAAATATTTGTGCTATGGGCGATTTCGCTATAAACGATTCTCGCCATTAATTTTTAAATCGCAGTATTTGTTACTTTTTTGATATCGGTGCAAAGAAGAATCGTGAATGACGTAGCAGACGTGCATTTTGAAGACTTTATCGCCAAGTTCAAAATGAATGTCAAAAAAAAGATTGTTGAAAATAATATGTTGATAGAGTTTTTGGCGAATATTGACGTATTCGGAAGAAATAATTAACATAAGTGATCAAGAAGTGTACTGATTAGTATTAAGCATTGTTTGATCGCGATAATTTGACGTTGCACCCGCGATTCCTTCAAAAGTGAAAAATTCATTATTTATTTTTGTTTTACGCCTTGCGAAATATCAAGGCATAACATAATAAATGTTTCACAATTAACAGACTTTTTTGTTAATATCTTATGATCTGGAAAGGCGTGTCCGATTTTGTTCCACCCGCGATAGCACTTTGAGGTTCCTGACTATTTGAATATTTCTATAAAACTTCTTCAAACTTCGCAAAATATAATTGATAATTGATTTTTTAAATATTTATATTGAGGGATCAGTAAGATTTATCGGACCAGTTAGGATTTCATCAGAGCCGAACCCTCTGATATGAAAATATCTGGAGTCGGTGAAATATTTTCCCATTATGTTTCTGGTGGATTAACGTATTGTTTTGTATTTATTATACTTATATAGTGAACTTACATTGCGTGAACTTACATTGCGTGAATTTACTAGATAAACATTTGTGGAAAAGTATGAGGAAGGGTTTAGTCTTTCATTTGGGAAAGATTTAACCCGGACATAAAATCTGGAGCACCGTTAAAAAATAATAATTATAATTAACATATCCTGATGGAGATAATATTGATATCGAAACATGAAGTGATCTCTTATTCATTATATTTCTATAAAATTTTTAAAAGGAATAAAAAATGAACATGTTAAAAAGTAGCTCTTCCAAGAATAGTGCCATTAATAATGTTTTTATTTGATTATTAAGAAACTTTACATCCATCTAAATGCTGCACCCGCGGTAATGGAATCGCCCCCATAGCATTGAACTGCATATAAACCGCACAGAAATGCAGTAATATTATACGATACGAAACAGCAATAACCCAGATTTGCTCCCAAGTACACGTTTACTTGCAATTGAATAGATGTCAAATCCCGGAGTAGCACGTCTTAAAGTTCCAGCTTAGAGTACCTACAGATACAGACCTCGAGTCTCCACTAAAACTATAAACAGAACTTCAACTGAGATAAAATAGCGAGATATTTCGGTAGCAGTTCCGCGTTTACAACTAGGTGGGTCAGAAGAATTATGGATCAAGTCCATCAATGTAGATCCTGAGATATTTTTTCAGTTTAGTTCAGTACCAGTAAATTAGCGTTGATTGAAATAGATATTTCTTAAAATTTCCAAAAAAAAAAAATTACAATATTAGCAGGTACAATTTTCTATATAATTTAATTTTGTGATTTATATTACCTAGGTACCTCGCTAGGTGTGACCCCTCAGATTATAGAATTAAGGAAGTTGACACAAATTTCCAATACAAATATTTCATTGCAGTGTTATTGACGGATTAGGAAGCTTAAAATTATTAACAATTATGAACAAACTCACCCATTGAATCGCTATGTGTTCAGAATAAAGATACAAAACTTTTGAAAAAGCCATGAATAAATTCATTGCATACTGGTAGTAAGTTCATGAATATAATAATTACAAAAATGGTGGAAATATGAAGTAAATTCTATTTATTGTTTTTATTACTTGCTAGAGCAATCCCGATGAGTTACGGAACTCATTTTAGGACAGGAGGAAAATTCATGGGTGTGAGGAAATAGTTACAGTTTTACCTGGAAATTGGATATTAAAAATATAAGTTTCACATACAACATAGACTAAAAAAAAAAAAAAAAAACAGGTTGAGTGAGCAAACAACAATAGAAAATAATTAAAGAAACAAGGAACAAGGTTATACAAATGTGGATGATTATGATTACAAATAAATGGAAAAGATAAGAAGAGAAAAGGAAAGAAAATAATTGGGACATGACAAGAAAAATTACATAGTTTCATCCTTAAACGTATTTAAAAAATATTCTTTTAAAGCATTATTCTGAACTTTTTTATTTTGCTGGATTCTCTTTTACATATCTGGAAGCGAATTATATAGTGTATAGGCAACATAGTTCAGAGATTTTATCCCATATTTTGTAGTGTGTGTTTGAGGTATGCGGATTTTATTGCTATTTCGAGTATTGTGAGTGTGAATGTCTTGATTGTAAAGTGGCTTGATGTTAGTGTAAGTTGATTGTTGAGTAATTTGTAGGATGGTGCTTGTGATTTCATTTTTAGGAAGGACTGTGATTGGAAGAATACCGAAAACTGAATAGATGTCTCTGACATGGATGTCCCATGGAAGTCCAAAAACATTTTTTGATTTATTAACAATTAACAATTCGTGATTTATTTCTTGTAAAATTCAATCAAACTAAATATAATTACACAATTCAATATTATTGTGAAAAATTAATCAATGGACACGCTTTATCTGAACTCATTTTGAACAAAACGAAAACATCTTCACAAATCAAACTAAATGTCAAAAATTTCAAAAGAAGGATTTCGAAACACAATTTGTAATCAATTGTAATACCATCTATGGAAAAAATTGTGCAGCCATTATCTTGATAATAGCACATGACTTAAAAACCAATTTTATCTACCTACAGAACAAAACAAACAATTTTATGAAAATTGGACTTGTTCCTCTACTATTCTTACCCACCAAATTCAACTCAACACAACAACTAATGGGACATGGTAAACATGCAATTATTTAAATGTTTCGCTTGTGAATTTAAGCATGTAACTAGATGTCTAGTAAAATATTAAATGCTTGTAGTTAAATGTGTCTTGTTGGAAACTGTTTGTTGAGACGGCTTGATAAATGTGCGCGAGTAGCAGAAGCTTTGGGAAGAGGAAATGAATCACTTAATCTCAAATTTCAATTGGACCATATTCTGTAATAGTAATGGTATTATCAGTAAAGTAGGTATTTAGAAGTAGGATGTTGTGTTGCGACTAATGCGATTTGAACGTCTTGAATGATACGTAAAAATGTTGTAACGACTTGGTGCTATTGTAAATTTGTGAAAGGCAAAATTACGCGGTGAAAGACGAAGCACTACGACTGGTATTTTTCTAATGATGTTCCATTTGGAAGGTTTTTGAAGTAAAACTTCTTTACGCACACTCGACTTGGGGGTTAAGCTGGTGAATGCGTTACGAAAAAGTATGATGCGAGTTACGAAAAAGTGTGATGTGAACGGTAATCGATGCGAACGGTGATCGATGCGAACGGTGATCGGGCGAGGCGTACATACCGCACAACTAAGGTAAGTCGTACATACTTACCCAAGGTCGTAGGTCACCCCTAGGTTGTAGGTCACCCCAAGGTCGTAGGTCACCCAAGGTTATAGGCCACCCCATGGTCATATTTATGTCACCCCAATGTCATAAGTTAGTGATGTTTTACTTCAGTCGTGTGGTCTAAAGCACACTTGTTTTTTTTGTGAGTACCTTTTATCACTCTCTTTCAAGGAAACAAAAAGCATACTAAATTTGCATACCTTCCATTAATTCCATCCAGACAGTCCGCACAACGCATGAAACGTATTCCCAACTAGCAAATAAATAATTAGTCCCTCGCAAGGGCAAAATCAAGTGCAAGGAATAAATTGTGACCGTAATAATATCGATCACGGAAATTAGAAAATCTGTAAGGGACAAAATGTTAATAATTTAAGAGAGGGAAATGAAAGCTTTTGGATGAAAAGGATTGCACTATCCCTTTATTTCTGCTAGATTAAAATTAAATTAAGAACTTAAATTAAAAAATATATAAAATTATATATTTTATAAGGAAAGGATTAACTTTAGCAGTAGATAGTGAGACGGTGCTAGTCCATACATATACAGGTTCAACTGCAAGCTGTTGACTCATTCTCCGCTGTGTCTAAGAAGGGTATCTATTTTTTCGCAATCATAAAATCAAGTCCTTTTTTCATAAATTCAAAATTTGTATAAAACTCTAGCCAAGTACTTACTCTTTAGTGGCATCCGAGCTAACAGCCCTTGCAACTGTATACGCCACCACGGCCAGAGCTGGCATGACCCAGCCTAGTGCCACGAGCCCCCTCAGCAGGCGCTGTTCAGCCACAAAGGCCGCCACGAGCACGGTGTGCAGGTACAGTCCCTCGCACAGCATCCACGAGTAGTTCGTCAGCAGCACGTATTGAATGAGGATGTGGAGGGCCTGACACCATATCTGCAACAAACAAGGAATGGTTAGCAATATATGGCAATTGACGATGTAACCTAACCAAACCGAGCAGGAGCCTTGGCAATTACAACTGGACTGTTTTGTGGAACTGAAGGTAGTGGGGAGGTGAAGCAGATGAGGTAGAAGAAGGTGGGGAAGTATCTGACTGGTTATTCAGATCTAGTCCCTGTTGAATTTGCCACCTTTGGTCTGTAGCCTGAAAAATACCCATAACTTTTTGCAGAAACGGCTGGTTCGTTTGATAGATTCCCCCATCCAAACGGATTGCAATCTACAGAGTACAGGAATCAGATAGATATGCTATCGTTGTTCAACTGGTATGATAGTTCTTACTCCCCCAACGAGGGTAGTAAGAAGAGACAAAGAATTAGCGATTCTCCAAACCAGTGCCAAAACAAAGTTATTCCTGCAATGCTGAAATGCCACAAGATTAGGACCATCATCATGGACGGTTCCAACAGACTTAACAAAACGGACAAGAGCTCACTTAACGACATCCTGGATGATCTAATGACTGATATAACTCACCTCATGCTGGAACTAAACACGGCGACTACTAAAAATACCACTATCGAGGATTTGTTACATGCCCAAGGCATTATGAACGAAAAACTGGATATAGTCATGAAGGAGCGCCCTACCACTGCGACCGCCTCAGCTCGTCCTCGTTCGTATGCGTCGGCTGTTACTCACTTCCCTGACCTCCCTAACTCTAAGAAGGTTGTAATCAACGGGTACGAGCGCCCCATTCCTCCCAAACCATTAACGGTTTTAGTGTACCCAGAGATTCCCGAGGGCAAAACCTCCGAAGGTACCCAGAAAAACCTTGAGAAAATCATTAATCCCAGAGTTGATGACTTTCAACTGGTTAGAATTCGAAAAATCAAAGGCGCTGGCATGGCCCTACAGGCCAAAGGGAAGAAGGACCTAGATAACATTATGAAGGCCGGCTCAAAACTGTCTGCAGGTGGATTTAAGATAGTCAACCCCCTTGGACGCCTGCCCAAAATTGTAGTGTACAATGTTCCCAAAGGAGACCCGACTGCTGACCAAGCTCTGTTCGGTGAAATTTACGACAACAACCTGGAAGGGCACACTACCCTGACGAAAGAAGATCATCTTCGCACCATGAGGCGCGTCTCCCTTTTTGGGAAGAGAGATACCCCAACGATGAATATGGTCCTGACCTGCCACCCGGCAGCCAGGAAGGTACTAATCGACAGCGGGATGTGCTTCCTCGGGTGGAATGCCTGCCGGACGCGGGATTTCACAGGGGCGACGAGATGTTACAAGTGCCATCAGTACGGGCATATTAGTAAGAGCTGTGCTCAAGAAAAAGAATCGTGTCGCCACTGCGCCGCTGTGGGTCACTCTTTTGAGGATTGCCCCAAGAAAGCGCAACCCGCTGTCTGTGCCACCTGTACCAGATTCAAGAAACGTGCAGATCATCCGACGGGTGACAGAGATTGTCCGGCCCAAAAGGCTGCTATTGAAGCTGCCTTTCGCTTAACGGACTATGGCTCCTCTTAATCCCCTTTACCTAGGTCAGGTCAACCTTCAGAGATCCCGGATGGCCACGCTGGAGGTGCTGAAGGTCATGTCTGACCACAAGATTGATATCATGCTCATTCAGGAACAATACACCTGGAAAGGTAAGACCCCCATTAATTTTCCGGGCGCGGTTCTCGAAGTGGGCCACTCGCCGGGGGCGGGAGTCCTGGTCAACACCTCGTTGATCAGTCCCCTCCTCCTGGCTGGTCTTTCTGATGAGTTCCAAACCTGTGTATGTATCAGATTTGGCGATACTGAGATCTTTTTGATCTCAGTTTATTTTAAATATGGGAACCCGGTAGGACCCCACATCCTGAGTCTGACGCGCGCGCTCAACGCGCTTAAAGGCCGTAACATAGTTATCGGAGGTGACTTTAATGCACGCTCACCATTATGGTTTGACACTAGTGACTGTAGGACGGAACGTTCAGACGCCGTCGAGGACCTGATTGCGGCGCAAGGTCTTAGCATTATCAATGAACAGAGTTCTTTTTTTACCTTTTCAAACATACATGGTGAGAGCAACATTGATCTAACTCTTTGCTCTGGATCTGTTGCGACCAGGATTTCAAAGTGGACAGTCCATGAGTGCGCTATAAACTCGGATCATAGATTAATCACATATACGGTTGGTGTAAAGAAAACAGAAGCTCCAAGATCCTCCTGGAATTTCAACACCACTAGGGCGAATTGGGATAACTTTGGGGAAGCGCTACGAGATACGTTAAGGGATTTTCAACACGTAGCAGCTACTGATCCGGACAATTTGGGGAACTTCTTCAATAGGGCAGTTGTATCTGCTGCCAACTCGTCTTTGGGAAGATCAAACCCGAAGACGAGTATTAGAACGCCGTGGTGGTCACCTGAGCTGACTTCGCTTAAGGGGGCCTTCAAGAGGGCCTACAGGGCGCTTGGGTTGTCCAGGAGTGGCAACTGCACGGAGGAGGAGACAGTTGCGCTTCAGGCGAACCTGAGGTCTGCCAGGTCGGCCTTCAAACGGGCCGTCCTTCTAGCAAAACGAGCTGCTTGGCATAATTGGGTTAAAGACGTGGGTAACGCCAACCCGTGGGATATCCACAGCGCACTTGAAAAATCCGGAAAAGGATCTGACCGGTTTTTGTCAACAGTAATTGGGAAAACAGATGGGAGGAACGCTGAGACTGTGGACGTGGCCTCCACTCTCAAGACACTTCTGGGCGAGTTAGTTCCTTTAGACTCAGTAGTTGGGGATAGTGACCACCATAAACAGATAAGGAATCTGTCGCGGCTACCACCTAGGGACCTTGCCCAAGAGGATAACTCCACTAGAGTCACTAAAGCGGAAATTGAATTGATAATTAAGGGATTGGGTCCTAAGAAGGCACCAGGGCATGATAGACTCAATGGCGTGATTGCGAAGCAAGTCTGGGTCCACGCTAAGGAAGAGCTCTTCCAAGTGATGGATACGTGCCTGAGGAGAGGAGTTTTCCCCTCCGAGTGGAAGCGCAGCGTGCTCCGGATCATACCAAAGGGGAACGGAAAACCACTGACCGACATCAAGGCGTACCGGCCAATTACCCTCCTCCCTGTACTTGGCAAAATCCTGGAAAAACTGATACGAGAGCGACTTCGGCGAACCCTGTCACCGGCAAGTGACCTTCAGTTCGGCTTCGTCCCCGGTAGATCCACGGTGCACGCCCTGTCGTATGTGCTTGATTGGGTGAAGGCTTGTCCAAAGAGGTATGTAGTTGCAATCTTCCTCGATATAACTGGTGCCTTCGACTTCGCGTGGTGGGACATGATACGTACAAAGGTGAAAAACAGGCAGTGTTCCAAACTTCTGTTCCAGGCCATCGATGACTACCTTTCGGATCGCACCATAACAATTTGTTTTGGCGATTTTCTACTCGAGAGGGAAGCAACTATGGGATGCCCGCAGGGCTCCATCCTTGGACCTGACCTGTGGAAGATTCACTTTGACGACTCCTCCAGGTTACCCTTGCCTGAAGGATGTATCTCTGTCGACTACGCGGATGATAAGACGTATCTGGTCGCTGGGGACAGCAGAAAGGAAGTTGAGAGCAAAGGCAGTGAAGGTTTGAACATGTTCCTCGATTGGGGAAAAAGAAACAAGATGACATTCGCTCCCCAGAAGACCCAGGGCCTCCTGATGAAGGGCTTTCTCAGTAGAAAAAGAAATCCCGTCATCAAAATGGGGGACTCTACTGTTCAATTTCGTGAAACTGTAAAATATTTAGGCGTCACACTAGATCGATCGTCCTCCTTTCTGGCTCACGTCAAGGATGTATCCAGCAAGGCTCAGGCCCTCTTCTTTAAGCTTAGGAGACTCTCCACAGCTGAGTGGGGATTGCGGAGTCCGGCTTTGCGTGTTCTGTACAGATGCGTATACGTGGCGCAAGTTTCGTATGCTGCGTCTGTTTGGGAGCACCGCCTGGATAACTCGCTTATACTCCTGGCTCTCAAGCGGGGCCAACGAACTCCCTTGCTGGCACTATCCGGGGCGTATAGAACCGTTGCTTCGGACGCTTTGCCTGTTTTGGCTGGCATTTTGCCAATCGATCTGGAAATCAGGGAAGTGCTCACTAAGCAGAGATTAACCAGAGGAACCCCGGCCACTCACCTAGGCGTTGTTCTCACTCCAGGCGGGCCGGGGACTCTCCCTGGACTGCTCCGGCAAATGAGGGATCTGTCGCTCCAAGAGTGGCAGCTCCGGTGGGATAGATCGAATATGGGAAGATGGACTTTCTCCTTCTTCCCATCAGTTAAAATCAGAATGGAAGGGGCTTATCTACAACTGGACCACCACATCACCCAGCTCCTGTCCGGGCATGGGGAATTCAGGGGGAGGCTTCACACCCTCGCCCTGTCACCCCACCCCAACTGCGCATGCGGATCTGCAAACCAGTCAGCCGAGCACATTCTGTGGCATTGCGAGATTTTGACGGATGCGAGAGAGGAACTGCTCGATGGTTTGGACGTACCTATCAGACCAGTATGGAATACTGACCTGGTGTCGAACAAGAGGAATTTCGAGTGTTTGAAGAAATTTGCAAGGGTCTGGGTTGAGAGATGGCCTGAGCTTAGAGTCGCTGATTAGTTGAATTTTTTTGAAACCAGGTGTACTTGTTCCTGATTACCACGGTTTACTCTATGATTTTTACTCTATTATTTGCCCAGGATGTACAGTTTTATTTTATCTTGTTTTCTTGTTTTTATTTATACATTTTTATGTCTTATGGCTAATAATTTGGTTCTCTTTTTTTTTTTTTTTTTTTTTTTTTATTTCCTATGCAACTAAATTTTATGTTGTACTTTTTATATTTTACATTGATTACTTCTCTTTTTACATCTTTTGTATTATCATCTACTACTGTATATATGTATTTCTTTGTTTGTATATTTTTTTCCAATTTAGACTTTGGGTCCAGTTACATAGGCGTACATAAGCGCTTATGTCGACTGTACAATATTTAGTTCTATTTTTTTTTCACGCCTTTGGTTTTCTTCTTTTTTTCTATATATTCGTTCAACTTCTGTGTTTTTTATATATTTTTCTTTTCAGTCTGTGACAACGTGCGAGTACTGAACTCCGTTGCTTGTGTTGTATCGTCCTTCTCCCCATTTAAGGGGTTGGACTAGAACATGTCCCTGTGTACGTGACTTGTCGTTCTTATGGTTCTGGTGGGGCTGCTTTTGGCCCCGTGCCACCCCCCATGACATGAAGAGGCTGAGGAGAGGGCTAAACGCCATCCGAAAGCTGTCCGTCCCGCCTCCAGCGACCCGACGCTTCTCTTCCTAGGGTCTTCTTTGGATTTCCATTTACTTATCGTCTAGGCACCACCGGGTAGCTGGCTTACGGACGACGCTGCCGGTTGTCGGGAGGCCTAACAATCAGCCCCCTTCACTGTTAAGGGGACTGCCGGTGGCTGAATTTTGGTTTCACCAGCTCCTCATTGTATATACTTCTTTACTTTTTTGTTTTTCTTTTACATGGACAGAGCACGGTGTTGCCTGCAGGACTGTTGTGTGGTCCGTCGCCGTCATGAACTTCCCACTCATGACGGTTTTACTTACTTTGTTTTCTTGTTTTCTTATGTATTTTTTACAGCCCTAGCCTAGTCACTAACACCCTGTTTGACTGTCCATGAGGCTTACCGCTTTGCGGTGAGTTACTCATGGGCTTTAGAATTGTAGAACTGACCATAACAGTGCATTTCTGTAGGCGCGCCTGCATACCGCCCACTAACAACGTATGCGGGGACATTGAAGTTCTAGAATCGTTCCATATTTTAAATGTAGAGTCGTTTTTTTCAAAAAAATTAGAGTCTTGCGAGAACTCCGAAGGGGCGACCATAAGTCGCCTATACCGGGGTGGGAATAGGTGGGTGAAAGCTTCAATGGTATGACAGTGGAAGTTTGTCAAAGTATCTAGTGTCATTGACCCTTTCGGCACCGGTGTATAATTGGTAAACACGCCAAACGCGCGCCCAAAAATGTGCACCGTTGATATTTGTCACATGAGAACGGTTCGCTTCTACAACTCGTTTTTGAATTCAACAACAGTTCGGTTATGCCTGGTTATTAAGAATTGTTATTAAAAATGGCAAAAGCCATTGCAAGTAATGCAAAATTTTTGAAAAGTGATTTTACACCAAGGCGATATTATAAGTATGTATCTGCTAAAAATCCATTAAAGTAAGCTTCCCACGATTCCGAAATATGAGACACATTAAGAATAACCCCTTCGTGTTTATACTGTTTATTAAAAACTCTTAATTTTAATTTATT
Organism: Limnephilus lunatus; assembly: GCA_917563855.2. Lineage (NCBI taxonomy): Eukaryota > Metazoa > Arthropoda > Insecta > Trichoptera > Limnephilidae > Limnephilus > Limnephilus lunatus. Next base: position 8,666,081 of record OU830599.1, read on the forward strand.
TCCAAATACATAGATTTAACCCCAATAACTCCACTGCAGTGAAATATCTAACCAAAGACTCCTAACATTTACTTGCACAATTTATCTACACATTTCAAGTATAGGTAGTAACAGCTATCAATTCCACCAAATCTAAAGCAACCGTTTGGATTAGCGATCCCTCATGTGGTGTGGCATATTTCTGGTTTTGAGTTATTCCTGAGAACGTATTAGAAACAAATCAAACAGAATTTTCCGTTCCAGCCCTTTAGCGTCTGGTTGACTGGATTCCAGTAATGGAAGGGTGGATTTTTCCGCCCTTAGAAACCACAGAAACTCGGAAAACGTATTACGAGTTTTGAACGCGCTGCTAAATTCCGCCATCGCGAATTGACATCTCATTATTTTGAAAGCGTTAAAAATAAACGGTGCACTTTTTGACGTTTGGCAACACAAAATACGTAACCAGAGGAATTCTGAGTGAAAATTTTCTATTAGAGTTGTGATTTTGCCGGTAGTTAGGTACATAAGTTGGAAAAAGAAAATATATACATATATTTTTAAATAAACAATTTAATAATTTCAGCTCGTGGGAATTTTATAAAGTAGTCATTTTCTAGAGAGAAAATTCTTTTACGTTGCTTGGTACTAATTATTATTTTAATCTCCATTTAAAAGCTTCATAGTTCAAGATGGAAATGCTTCCGATAATCGTACTTTCCAAAAGTCGGGCAAATTTTATTGATCCAGCCAGCCTAGTGTATACTAATTGACAATGGTTAACCATTATAATAGGTGTTTGAATAGATTATATAGATATACTCTTTAATGCCCGATGGCAACATAAGCAGACTGTATAATACTTAACCAACAAACAAAAGAATATTGGATTGCGTTTTTTTTTTATTACAAGGAAAAGAGTGACAGGAACGGGAGTAACTTCAAATGTGGCGATTTGCTCCTCCATTAACGGGTCACTTGGCATAATTATGCCATAAAAAAATCATATATTTTGCTTTGATTATATTTTGTTAACGTGATTTTACGATTGCGACAATATTTCAACTGATATTCGTGGGTACTTTGAAATAATTGTACAAATAATATTTTGAAATGGCATCGGATTTTTATCTGCTTCCCAAGTAAGGCTTTGTAAGGAAGGAGGAGAAATATTTCGAACAGGGCCTTGGGATATGTAGATAAGTCCCAAAGCTGTTTCAAAACTAAACAATCATCAATACGTAAAACTCCAATAATTTCAAGTTTCGAAACCTGATTCAAAACCGCCCAATTCAATTTCTGTAATGTTTGAATGCGGTAAATTTACGTCAAATGGACCATTTTCGCGCGAAAATTCAGCGGAACATCTGTCAAAATCAATGACTCATAAGTGTCGCAGGAATATTGAGGTATTGACGGGTGCTGACAGCCTTAAGGAAAAGGCTTTATTTTCATTTTGAGTGACAGTCTCTGAAATTCATAATAACAAAGAAATCCTTTATATAACTGTTTCTACGGGGGAGTGATTTAGACTGTCAATATTCATAATATTAGTTTTGAATTGATATAGATACACATAACGAAAAAGTATTTTTTAGCCAGCTTACTTTTGTTACTGTCAGTTCCATAATATTTAATGGCGTATACAATTTATATAGATTTGAACTGCTTGTCATGTTAAGTATAAAAGTATGTGAAAGACGATGCATTAAGCCACTAGAAATAACCCAAAAATTAATACTAAAAATGATGTTGCAAAAAGATATGAACTACCCCTCCCTGCAATTATTCCAAGAAGCTGAATTGTTAGAGATAAGAAAAATTTATTGTATACAATGTTTAAAATATATATTTTCTCGAAATATTCTTTTTACAAAAAATGAAAACCGATTTAGTAATAGGTTAAATAATGTATTTGAAGTTCCACCGTGTAAAACTAGGCTTGCGCAAAGACATGCGTATTTTATTGCACCAAAAATGTATAATGCTCTCTACAAGACTACAGAAATTGAATGTAAAAATATATCCTCTTTCAGCAAATATAAAAATGTAATAAAGTCTTGGATGAATACCATTGATACAAACATTTACTTGCTATAACATCTGACCTGATCTAACTTAACATATTTTAATTTTTATTAACATCATGTTTGAATTGTAATTCAGTAAACACAACTTTAATTTTTTTATTTTATTTTTTGTTTATTTAATTTAATGCTTTAATATCTAAAAAGATAATGTATGTATATGAGTCAAATTTAAACCGTTTTTAAAACACACAAGTATACCCACGAACAGGCGGCGATGCCTATGTGGGATTTTTTTTGGTTAATCTGCTAATTGTTTTAATCTTTATTCTTTAATTTTTAAATGTTTATTTATAAAAAATGCCTTTAAGTATTGTAAAATTATACCAATGAATGTACCAAAAAATTTATTAATAAAAAAAAAATATATATATATAATATGATTTAATTCTTTTCTATTGATTTATAAATAAAACACTTGTGTTGCAAAGTTTAACAAAGAAACGACATTTATGTTTATTTATAATAAAATAATAGAAAATAAAACAAGTGACAATTGATAATTACATTCCAAGTATTCCAACTGACACTACAGGATTCAAATTTAAATGGAATATATTGCCATTACATCTCCCCTCCCCCTGGAAAGAAAATTACTGCAAAATTTTCACTCATCTTCGATGTCCTCTTCATGGTTCATAAATAAGGGTGCTGGAGTTAACTTCGAGATGTGGAAAAAATTTGATTCAAATTTTTTTCGACCAGTGTTTATCTTGTAAATTGAGTTTGATAATTTTTCTATGATTTTGTATGGTCCGATTCTCAATTCGTCGAGCTTCTTCCTGTTAAGTTTGTTTCCATTCTCCACAAAAACAGTATTACCAACTTTGAAGTCAAAGTGTCTCCTGGTTTTATCGTAAATTATCTTGTTGTAATTATGTGACTTCATAGTATTTTCTAGAGCTTTTTTTCTCTCTTGAATCAAATCGATGCCGGTCTTCTTAAGTTTTAACTCATTTGGCAAAATCGTAACATCTGTGCCGTCAAGTAGGTACTGTGGCGCATATCCAGTAACAGTGTGCTCCGTTTCATTATAATTTTTTACACAATTATGCGCTATAGTTGTCCAAGCTACTTTTGAGTCATTTTCGTTGATTTTGCATCTAATTTTATTGACCAGCGTTTGGTTCAATCTTTCATTTAATCCATTTGAGAAAGGTGAGTTCACTGCAGTAAAAATTATTGGAATATTTTTTTCATCCAAAAATTTTTTGAATTCTCTAGAATTGATGCCCGGGTATTGGTCTGAGAGTATCATGCCAATGTCATTAGTTTCTGTGGAGTTTAAGAGTTTGATGAAATCATTGGTATTTTGAGTTCTTGACGTCAAAATATATGCAAACCTCGTGAAATGATCTGATAACAGGTGCAAGTATCTCTTTGTTGATCGTGAACCCCCAAAACCGCCTATTGTATCAATGGAACATATTTCAAAAGGTTTTGTTGCGGGACCCAAGTGGGACATCAATCCATATTTATTTTCACCTCTTGATTTGTTCTTTAAACATACTGCACAACTTTCGCAGGTTCTCTTTATATTATTTGTCATGTTTTCTGCTGTGTACCATGAGCTTATCATTTTTTGCATTTGTGTAATTCCTATGTGACCTAGTTCTGTATGAACATTTCTGATAAAGTCTATGCTGAATTTTTCTGATAGAATTATTTTTTCTCTTTTTTTTACTTTCTTGTAATAAACATTATTTTTCGATATCAATTTATCTCTTCTGCACTGTATCTTCTCATTTTTTACCTGATCTTTTAAGATATCTTCTAATTTTATTAAGTTGACAATTTTTAATTGCTCATCTGTATTTTCATTTGATTCCAGCACTGGGTTTCTGCTTAGACAGTCAGCTTCCAAATTTTGTTTTCCTGGAGCATATTTTATGTTAAAGTCATATTGAGAAAGATAATATGTTAAATCACCTAGCTCTTCATCGGTTCTAGATTTGAGATTCATGTTTTCCAGTGGTTTGTGATCTGAATAAACTGTAAATGGTTTACCTATCAACCAGTATTGCCAGTATCTCACTGCTTCTTTTATAGCTAAGCATTCTAAGTAAATTGCTTTTTTCTTTTTCTGGGCGCCATTTAGTTTTTTCGAAAAGTAAGCTACAGGTTTTTCTTTTCCATCAGACTGTGTTTGTTTTAAAATAGCTCCAATGCCTTCTAGAGAAGCATCTGTATATATATTAATTGGTAAATCTTGATCAAAAATTTCCAGGATTGGTTGTGAGCATAGTAGGTTTTTCATCGTTTCAAAAGCATTTTGGCATTTATCAGTCCAAATAAACTTTTGGTTTTTCCTTAGTAAGTTATGCAAAGGATCTAGTATTATTGCACTCTTCGGAATGTACTCATGATAAAAGTTGATTTTTCCTAGAAATTGTCTCACATTCTTCTGTGTTTTTGGAATAGGAAAATTCTTTATTGAAATCAAATTATCCTTTACTGGCTTGACTGAATTATTCTGAATTATATGACCCAGATATTTTACCATGTCTGATGCAAATGTGCATTTTGTAAATTTTAATCTAAAACCTTCAGTTTTGATTGCATTCAGCAACTTTGTTAAATGATCGATGTGTTCAGCAAAAGTTTTTGAAAATATAAGTATGTCATCTATGTAATTGACAGCAAAATCGGTTAGTTTATATTTTCTCAATATATTGCTTAATATCCTCTGAAAAATTGCCGGAGAGGTCTTTAATCCAAAAGGTAGGCAGGTCCACTGATAATGCCCCTCCTGTGTTACAAATCCTGTTTTTTTTTTTGTCTTCAATCCGCAACGGAATAGACCAAAAAGCTGAGTTTATATCCAGCGTTGAAAAAAATTTGCAATTTCTGGTCTTTGTCATTAGGTCTTCAATCAATGGAAATGGTTGAGCTTGAGGTATTACTATTTTATTTAAGTCTCTGAAGTCTATGCATAATCTGGATCTTTTGTTTTCTTCTTTTTTAAATGCTAGAGTGACAGGTGCAGCAAATGGGCTGTACGACTCTTCTATCAGTTTATTGTCTATTAATTTTGCTATTTGCTCTTCTATTTCCTTTTTATCTTCTACGCTGCATCTGTAAGGCCTCTTACTACAATATTTATCCACCAATAAGTCTATCTTCGCTTCATATCCATTAACAGTACCAACATCGTATTTACTTTTCGCAAACACTGATGTGTATTTGCCTATTAGTTCATTTATTTCTGTTTTTTGATCATTATTTAAATGATTTATTGTTATTTTAAAATCTTCTTCTTTAACATGTTCATTAAAATTAATTTGGTGTTTTTCTATAATGTTCTTATTTTCAGAATGTTTAAATTCAGTATTTGTTTTCATATTTGTAGAATTTTCTTCTTTTTTATTTGTATTATTCAGGCAGATTTTCTGTGATATTTGTAAGTCTTCACTTTGGATTAGTTTGAAGTCTTTTATCATGTCTAATCCAATTAAAAAATCATACTTAAAATTGTGTTCATCAATAATGTACACATCAACATTTTTCTCCAATTCAAAAATTTTAATCTTCAACGTTGTCAAACCACTCGTTTTTTTAACACCATTAATCGTTACTAAATTTGCTTCATTCAAATTGTTTCCTTTTCTTTTTAGTTTCAAAAACTTAGAATTAATTAGAGAAACATTTGAACCCGAATCATAAATTCCGTATATTTTTAATTCATCATTTAGTAATAGTTTGACTTTGATTAATGGTGTTACTATTAGTTTTTTTGATCATTTTCATTTATCTCAGTCTCTATCACTGAATTGTTTACATGTTTAATGGCATTTCTCTTAAATTTTTCATCCTCTTTTGTTTTGAACCAGCATGTGGCTTCAGGGTGGTAACGAGTGCCCTTATTCAATTTTTCACAAATTTTACATGGCTTTTTATCCTCATTTTTATTATATTCTGCATTCCCAAATGTTCTCCTATTCATGAATCTTTTTTTGTTGACCATATGTTCATACTTGTTTATTTCATTAAATAAATCCACAGTATCTTGTAATCCTTCTCTATCGATCTTGTTAAGTATGAATTCTGGTAGTCCGGAAGCAACATGATCTATCAAAGTACCGGTGTCGATTGATCTTCTCATATCCAATAGAAGTTTTTCTTTTCTCATAGCATAATCCAACAGAGAACCATCTTTGTATCTAAATAATAGTGCGTAGGTGACAGGATTCCATCCCTTGTTTGCGAATGATTCACAGAATTTGTTTTTCCATGTTGACCACTCTGAGTTCATTGTTAGTTTAATAATCATGGAACTATACCAATCTACACAACTTTTATCCATGAACAATCTTAGTATTTCTATTTTTTTTTCATCCATGGTCACATCAAATCGTAAACATTCTTTTTCAAACACTTCTATCCACTGGCTTGCATTTGTATTTTTACTACAGAATTTTTCTATAACAAAATTCTCAGCAATGTTTTTGAGGCTCTGTTGCTTATCTTCCATTAATTTTACCATCAATCTTCCCAGTGTATCTTCTTTTTGATGTACTTGTAAACTTTCTTCTTCCAATTCTTCGAGGTATTGGTCTCCAAACTGTAGGTTTCCATCTTCGTCTACATATGTTTTTTTAGTTCTTCTGTCATTGTTACCCAGACTCTTCTAACCTGGTATCTTTTTTTTAAACTATTTTTTACTTTGCCAAAAGCACCACTTTTCATAATCTCCTTGTGATGGCTGGCGGATTGTAACATTTCTGGTATTGTAAACACTTTTTCATCACTTGTGACTATTTTTGTAATGCTAATAATATTTGACTTGCCATCGCCTCCAGGTAGTAGCGTAAATTCAAATTGAAGTTTCTCCATTTGTGGTTACGAAAAATGTCGTTTTATAATATGATTTAATTCTTTTCTATTGATTTATAAATAAAACACTTGTGTTGCAAAGTTTAACAAAGAAACGACATTTATGTTTATTTATAATAAAATAATAGAAAATAAAACAAGTGACAATTGATAATTACATTCCAAGTATTCCAACTGACACTACAGGATTCAAATTTAAATGGAATATATTGCCATTACATATATATATATATATGTATATAACTTTGTGGTTATTCAATTAATTGAAAATATTTTACTTTATAGTCAAATATTTTCAATTAATTGAATAACCACAAAGTTATAGCTACATTCTATATAAATGTAATCGCTTGTACTTAGATTGCATGCCGTTGGCTATTCTTTCTCGGAAGTAGTAAATGAGTCCAACTGCACGGAATACAGTTATAAGAAGGCTATAATAACATACCTCAATAATTAATAAAACCGTTAGCATAATACTATTCTTATTCTTCTTAGTCCTCGAAGAAAATATTTTCCCTCAGGGCCTACGACATCTTTGGGGATGCTGTATGGAGAGTCTTTAAAAGGAAAGGAACGAGAGGAAGTTCCAGGAAGGATAAGGTATGAAGGGTGTAGGTGGATAGGAATCTGGGGGTCAGCGGGTCCAGCAGCGTATGGATCCATCCTTCACACTGCAGTGCAAGGCGATGTTCTAAAAGAGTTCTGCTTGAGAGATTACAAGGTCTCCCTCAACCAGTCTCTCCCGATCCGGTCTGCCATGCATCTGCCAGACACATTCGCCGCCAAGACCCAGACAAACTTCACCCAATGTTTCGTTTTAAGAAGTTTCATGTAATAATTTTAGGCATCATTCTAGTATTTAAGCCTAAAAATAATGCTTTTGATAATATTCATATACGTGTACATTTGTGAACCGAACCACGAATCATGGGAAATGAACGAACCAACCGCATACAATGGTTCGTGGCCCAGCTCGCGGTTCGGCTCGCAGGTGTAAACGAGCTATTAGATAATATTATGCAGGGTGTATCAGAATGAATCCGACTGACTTTAACCAGTGAACTTATTTGTAATAAAAAGAGATCTCATTTTGCTGTCCGGTGAAATATTTTTCAATTAAAACAATATATATACATTTTTTCCATCACTCATCTCTAATCGAGTCAACCTGGATTCAAAACAGTCTGGGTTCTACGGGTACGCGGTCCGTCTCGCCTGTATGGTGTTGCTGGAACGAGAAGGAGTGCTTATCACGTGATGCGCTAGGTTTGATTTGTGTTGATTTTTTTTTATAGTTTTAAATGAAAAAAGTAGCCAGACAACAAAATGATATGTGTAGGTATTATTTTTACTCCAAATTAGCTCAGCAATCGCTGGTTAAAATCTGTAGGTTAAGCCTCGATGATATTGAGCGAGTTTACAAGAAACCATCTGGGAAATTCACTATCTGTTAGTTAACTCGCTCAGTGTAATCGTATTACTATCTAACTAGCAGATTGTGGACAATCTACGAAAAAAGTTGAAAGGTGGTCAACTTTACTCGCTTCTCGCTCAAGATGGCGGCCTACCAACAGCTGATTTTGTAATTGTCAGAATTAGTTTGCGCGGGAGCCTTTATTCTTGCGGCTAGCGTGTGGCGCTAAGTTTTTAACTTGTTATTTTAGTTGCTACTGTCGCTACTGAGCGAGTAGACAGTTTTGTGTCATCATGACACTCTCACTCGCCGATTCATCCGCTTTTAAACTTACCGGCTAGTAGCCTGTAAACTCGTTCAGTGTAATCCTGCTACACTCTTATCAAGGTTACTAATAAACGTGTTCAATTTTACACAACTGGTAAACAACCGTTTACCATACCAAAATGGTTGTTTATCAGTAGTTATGTAAAATTTAAAACACAATCAATCATGTCCGTTCACTAAATGCATAAAAAACCTTTGTTAGATGCCTTAAAAATAACGTGGATGACTTAAAATAATAAAAATTAAACATGTTTGTAATAACTAGACATCGGATTATATGCACTAACAAAGTGCCAAAATATGCACTAAAAAGGGCCGAAATATGCACTAAAAACTCTTGATATGCCTAAAATATGCACAATGCAAAATCAAAATACCATTTTTACTTTTGTATATTTTAATTAAAGACGATACAAAAACAGCGAAATATTCTTAAAATTATGCAATGTTTTTGTGACAATATATAATTAAGTATTTTTCCAAATTTTCGGGAAAACATTTTTGATGTTTGTCATCGAAAATGCCGAATTCGACTTCTCTACGTCAACTGACGTCATATGTGTTGAGATGAGGGCGATATTTTGTTTAATGGATGCGTCTTCAAATGCTAAATATGCACGATTGGGGAAAAAAGGCTAAAATATGCATTAACGCCGTAATTAGAGAGTTATATGCATTTGCATATGCAAATATGCAAATGCATATGATCCGATGTCTAGTAATAACATTAAAAAACTTGCAAACATTACATATGAGTATAAATAAGTATGTTAACTTCGTTACAATAATTAATTCATTTATAACGAGTATTTACGATGTTATAGAACCAAAATCAAGCCAAATAAATTAAATATGTAAATTTTACGTCTATAGACGTTAACGAAATGATTTACGTAAATCATATATAATAATATAATGCCAATTCAACGAAAGCCTGGCAAGTTGGATTCACGTGTCAAATGATATCACAAGAAGTTAAGTTTAAGGAATTAACGTTTGTTGTAAGCAAACAGTTTTCCATTACATCATTATCTAATCTTTCATTAAAGTTTATTCACGATAAAATTAATCCACGTAATACTTATGAGTGTGAAATCTGTAAGGAATATGCAAATGACCACGACATTATATACAAATCCAAGAACACGTATCTAATCGCATTCGCACTCTTCATATATGTTCAACAATTAAATATTGATCTAAATTCTAACATTGTAATTTTCTCCGATTCACTGCCTGAGCATCATGTCAATAATATAAATTGTTCAATGCGCATACAAACATATATACATCCACACATATTCACACACACACACACACCTTCCCACTATACACGTAATTACTTAATATGCATACCCTACAATGAAACACATAAAAAGTACTCACTATGAAATATACTTATTAATTGTAAATCGTTTTCAGGAATGTAACATTTGTTTCTGTTTATAAATAAATAAATTTCACTACGGAAAAAATCCCCAGAAGACACTTCTGTACCGATTAATGAGGAAAAAAACTACATCTTGGAACTTAAAATACTTGGGGCACATCATTAATGAAAACCTCTCGGATGATGGTGATATTGAACTACATAGGAGAAGTATCAGTATACTCTCTAATATGATTGTCCGAAGATTCTTCCAATGCAGCAAGAATATCTTCCAATGTGAAAGAAAAATGCATTGAACATTATTCAATGTATTTTTATTAGCTTATATACGGGTGAAACATGGTGCCACTACCAAATCAATTCGATGGAATGACTCTGGATTCAATAGAATAATAATAAAAATAACAAGGGTATTTTTTACAGGATGTGGGGAGATGAGTGCAGTCACAAACATCCCATAGAGATAATAATGAATGCAGAATTATATTTGGATATAGAAGGTAATTTATTTATTTATCTATATGCGTAATGTATGTTTAAAGGCGATTTTTCGATGCCTGTCTCAATAGGATTATACTTGTATCGAGACAGGCGTGGAAGTACATTTTTTTTTTTTTTTAAATATATATTTATTTTTAAAATATTACATAGTTAATACATTATATAAAGTTTTATTTCAAGAATACATGGTTTAATAAGTTTACACCTTTTTTTAGGAGCAAAGCTCGTGACAAAAAAGGCGGAGAAAACGAATGTAGTTAAAAAATAAAAATAAAAAAATTTACAAATGGTGAAGTAACACATATTTTTTTATATATACGAGTATAAAACTAAGAATAGGTAATATACTTAACAGTAAGCTAGAAAAATAGTTTATATTATATAATATGTCTATATATTTTTATATAGTATATGTATGAAACATATAAAAGAAGTAATGTAATACAACGAAGAGGAGGAGATAAAAAAAGAAAGGATGAAGATAAAGAAAGAAAAAGGATATCTGATATTACAAGTTGTGTTGAGAAATATAGTATTTAAAAAGATGAAGTGATTGTAATAAGCTATATAAAAAGAGCTTTTATTGATTTTTTGAATTTTTTATAATTTTTTTCCAATCTTAAGTTAGCTGGTAATTGGTTAAACCATTTAACTCCAATATATTTATAGTATTTTTGGGCTGTGGTGGTGTTACAGCGTGGGAGAGTCATAGTGCCGAGAATATGTGTTCTAATGCTGTTAGAAAAAGGAGTAAAGCTCTCATTATTAAAGCAATCTTTGTGTATTTGTAAGATTGTGATTTTTTTGTAGATAACATGAAGTGAATGTACTTTAAAATCTTGAAATAGTTTGACGGTGGGGTAATCGTATGGCCTTTTTAAAATTATTTTTATGATTATTCTTTGAATGATTTCCAATGGTAAAAGAGAAGTTTTGAAGGCACCCCCCCAACCTACAATTCCATATTGTAGCACTGATTGGATTAAGGAAAAGTAAATAGTTCTTAATATCGTAATGTTTAAAATGTTTCGAATTTTAATGAAAATGTATATTAATTTTCTTAGTCTCTCGACTGTTGTACAAATTTGCATCTTCCACTTTATGTTACTATCTATAGTTACACCGAGGTATTTAACATTGGTTTTAACAGTGAGTACAGAGCAATCAGGTTTACATAAGGATGAATTTGAATTACAATTATATGAGTGGATACATATGTTAAGGTTCTCAGGGGTTGCATTTTTAGTCAGAGTGAATGGTATTGCAAAAGTTTTATCGGTATTTACATAAATGCATACCATAGTTACTAGAATATCTAAGGTTAAATACATTTTAATTTCAACACAATTGAAAGACAGGTAATTGGAAGTATGGGTTCAGAATAAAAACATTTATATAGAAGGTACGACAATGTTGACGCAACTAGGACTGAATGGATTCACCGGACTGATGAGACACCGGGTCACTCGAGCCAGGATGCGGCTAATGACCTACGACAACATGGTGGTGACCGCAACCTTCCAGCACCAAGCACTACTCCTTTCAATATTTTAAGACGACACTACCCTAAAATATATTCAGAATCTTAACGACGTAAGTAAAGTAAGTAAATATTTAAGATGTTTCTAAAGGAATACCTACCAAAGTTATTAATTCATCGTCTAGAAAAATAAAATCTGGTGCTCACCGCTAACTATATAGTTGAAAAACGGGTTATAAAGTTTTAAAATCGTTGTACGTAAAATATATTAATCGTAAGGTATTGTTTTTATTAATTTTAAATATAAAGTACTTACATCCCCTGGGGTTAGTTTTAAAAAAAGTTATTATAGTTACGAATCTGACGGAAACTAAATATCGGAAAAATATGGTCAATAATTCACACGATATCTTGTTTTGGAATATTCAAAGCTCTATGGCTTATGATAGAAATTATGTACCGCGCTGAAAAAAGAATGAAAAAGCTATGAAAATTTTACATTGCCAAGATTCACAGTTTCAGATTTATTGCTAAAATTAAGATTATAAATTAAAATTTATAAATACTACCAGTAAAATTACTTATGACTAAAAATCTCGGCAAATCATTTTCAATGAACATATTTTTATAAATTTTACGAAGCAGCCAAATTATTTACGAACTTTCCCTACAAAGATAAACGGTTTCATGTTTTATTTACTCCAAATCCCGTCTCGCTCGATTACAGCCTCCGACACTTTCAACCCCCATTTTCTATTGCCTCTTCTCCCCCCCCCCCTGATACACAGATCTCCATTGTTTTTGCTATGTTTCCCGCCAACTTTTTCAATTAATGCTTATTGTTTCGCGCCTCTTTTGTTTCGGGCTGTTTTGTTACTTCGTTATCTCGCCGTAAGTCTGAATCGGGGATTTGAAATAAGAATAATAATAAAGCTCGTCGTTCCAAGTTCAACATAAGAATAATAATGTTCGTCGTTCCAAGTTCAAAATAACAACATCAACCGGGAAAAAGGAGTACGCAAATAATCCCGCCGAAAGTTTTTCGAGGAATTTATTGTGGGAGAGAAATTGCCAATGACGGAGGAGGTTGTTGAATTTAATTTGATTACTTGGCCAAATAATTCTATAAGTTTTTTAGATTTAATTTTGTTAGGTTTTGGCGTAGCAACAATTCCATCGGGTGAAATAATAATTAATAAATAAAATAATGACGTATAATAAATATGCTTTGTAAATCTAATTTAGCCAATTCTCAATATATATCGATCATGGAAATTTGATATGCTATTTTAAGGCACCGTAAGCGGCCTCAAAAAGAAGAATATGGAGAGATATGAAATCACGAATGTTAGAGGAGCGCGCTAATGTTTAAATCGATGCGAACATTGTGAAAATCTTTAATAAAACACGACTCGTTTAAAATAGAGCAAAAATCTCGCAAGGGTTGTCTTAAACAGCATTTAAAGAAACACTGTGAATTTTTTCATATATATATAGTTTATAAAATAACTGAAACCAACGTGTTTATAATAACTTTTTGAGCATACTGTGCGATATTTTTCTATAGAGGGAATTTTATATACCTAATTTGCGTTTCGGCGCGAGGAATGTCTAGATATTATCTTCAAGAATAACATATATTTTTTTTAAGAGCTTAAAAACTTAAACGGCTTTCCTAAAAAACCCTGTGAAAATTTTATTCAATTGACAAACGGCCGCGGATGTGAAAACATTACTTATTAAAAAATTGTTTTTGGAAAAAAATACACCCCGTTACACAGCCTGGAAGGGTAGTTTATCTCTGTTTTAGTGATGATGTCTTCGAACGAAATTTGAAATTTTCCAAAGTATTTTGAATGTTCTACATATTTCTTATTTTTAAAGGTGTCGTAAAAACAAATACCATTTATAAAAACTAGATAAAATTACCTTTTAGATTTGAGTACATGAAATACACTTTAGTTTTAAAAAAACTGCAATATTTGAGGATTCAAACACGGAAAGAATGGAAAAAAAAATTCTCACCAAAACATTTTTGATGAAAGTGTACGGAAATTTAAAAAAAATCAAAATTTAAAAAATACACCCCTTTTACATAATGAATTTGGAATTATACTGTCACCTCACTTTTTCCTCGTGCATGTGATAAAAATATAATAAAAAAATTTAAAGTTTTTTTTTATTGCCAAAAAAATAACCTAAAAATATCTCTGACATTTCAACACATTTCTTGCACCACTAAAGATGTTAATTTCTTTGATAAATTTACCACCACTTTGATAAATTTACCATCATTTAGATATTAATATTTAAAAAACACCACTTTTAAGAAATTCTCATAAAATAAAGATTTAAAAACGTAAATTTGAACTTTTATGTAACCCAAAACAATATGTTGACAGTTCAACTTTTAAAGTACTGTTTATTGTGCAATAACTTGATAAAACTGATGTAAAACCAGACAAATAACACGGCAAATATAATAATTACATGAATAGAAGAGTAAATTGGTCACTATAATAGAAATCATTCAGTAAAATCTGAATATTTACTAAAAATATTCTCGCTATGCATTAAAACCAACTGCTACTTTTTGCGCGGTTCAGACTAGAAATGTGCAGGCGCGACGCCATTGCCATCTAGCGGCTATGAATGAAAACAAAAATTTATATGGAGATTATGAAAAATTGCGTGGTTGTCAGATTTACAACGTGTTTTAAAGTGAAAATCGTTTTTAGTAGTATTTCGTGTTTTAGTGTAAATTTGTTTTATTGATATTGCTGCAAAAGCACAGGTTATCGGTCGTGCTGTAGGTTTTTTTTAGTAAGGCTGAAAGTGTTTAAGGGAGATATGTAAGAAATCGGTAGAAATTCGGGTTGCGGAGGCTTAAGGACAAAATTTTAATTGTTCAGGAGAACAAAAAGAAAGTATTTCATTTATTAATTATATATTTATTTCACATCTCCTGTTTTTGTAGACCTATAATTAGAAATCATTGAAGAGATCGTTCGTAATAAATTTATTTAAAAACTGCATTTAATTTATGTTTAATTTTTCAGAAAAAAAATCATCTTATAATGGACCTCATAAAAAAAGACGCATTTATTTTCCTAGATATATTTTGACAACGCAGATCGAAAATGAAAAAAATACCGAGAAATATGACATATTTAATTCATTTTTGGATTTATTGACCTTTAAAGCAGTTTCAATTATCCGCTATCGCTATAATTATTTACTATGGCAACGGCACGACACGGCATAACGGCACAACAGGGAGGCAAAAAATGTGGTTTTGTACGAAACCACGTCCACTTCCACGTTTTGACGTCTACGGCATGCCGTTTCCGCAAATTGTAAATCAAAAGTGCCGTTAACGTAGTTATTATAAAGCGTCCATTAGTTGCCTCCAGACGAGCCGCATAACTGACAAATGCAACAAATGTAAGTCCAGAATTATTATAGATGAATAATAATATAAAAAAAATACAATAAAAAGAGTGTGCAAAACTTATAAAAGAAGAGAGAAATAAAATGTGCGCGCGCACTGCTCTCTCTTGCTCCTACAGAGTGTTACAGGCAATAGGCCTGCACTGTGTCTTAGATATACGAAATACTGGCTATGAGAGAAAGATAGAAAAAAGTGTGCTGTTACCTCTCTCTCTTGCCCCTACAGTAATATACGAAACGTAACTCTCTCTTTTTCTATCTTCACTAACTTATATCCCCCTCTAAACTTCCGTTCGCCTCTCCCGATCACACTTTTCGTAACGCTTTCGTCACGAATTCACCAGCTTACTTCCCAAGTGAAGGGTGCATAAAGAAGTTTTATTTCAAAAGTTTTTCTTCAGTAAGCTAAACAAGGTGAATGAAATTAATTGTGACTATAATTTGGTACGGGTTCCGCCGCCCCGGAAACCATTTATTAGATATCCAACACCGCTGCCGTAGGCCACACGGGGTGAGGATTATCTAGGTGTTGGCATCTAGGTTTCGGATCAGTTCGCTCACGGCACATAATTTGATGTGCCGTGATTTTTCACTGGTCACTTCACTCACTTTTTCATCTTTCACAAGATGGAGATATATGTAATTACGAATGTTGGAAAGAGCGCGCTAATATTTTAAACGATAAAATTTTTGATGATGATTTTTTTCTTTTGAGGGAATTTCATATAATTAGCGTTTCGGCTTGGGGAACATATATTTTTAAGAGCTTAAAACTTCAAATGTTTAATAGGCCGGTATTCGAATTTCTACCGATTTCTTGCAAACCTCCCTTAAACATTTGAAGTTTTTAAGCTCTAAAAAAAATATATGTTATCCTTGAATATAATACCTAGACAATAGTTGCGCCCAAACGCAAATTATATAAAATTCCCTCGATAGAAAAAAATCGCAAAGTATGCTCCAAAAATTATTATAAACACGTTTGTTTCAGTTATTTTACGTTATATGAATGAAAAAATTCACAGTGTTTCTTTAAATGCCGTTTAAGACAATTATCGTAAGATTTTTGCTCTATTTTAAACGAGTCGTGTTTTATTAAAGATTTTCATGATTTTGGCATCGATTTTATCGTTGTAAATGTTAGCGCGCTCTTCTAACATTCGTAATTTCATATCTCTCCGTCTTCTTCTTTTTGGGGCCGGGAACGGAGCCTTAAAGAGGTATGTAAGAAATCGGAAGAAATTTGGGTAGAGCGACGCGACGGCTCAAGCACAAAAAAGTTCAACAATTCGCAATTAAGTTACAATGAAGAAAAATGAACATAAAATTATTTTCTGGAAATGGTGCACGAGAAAACGTTACATTTCAGTTTTTCTCATTATTTTTCCGGCGGCAGTGGGCACTTGTCGTGGAAATTCCACTTCATTGATAGAAAATCTGTCGTTATCCCAAGCAATTCGATTCAATAACGGAATTGCTCCTGCCAACGCCATCGCCTTGACCATATATTGATAAGACATTTCTGTATGCCGGGGGTTAAAAGATATTTACTTTTATTTTTAACTTTTTAAGTAAAACCTCAAATTGCAATACTGTCTTCATTTAATTTAATATTTATTTGTTGATGCGAGTTTAATTCACGGAATGATCAGCCGAGCGATTCTATATCTTTTGTGCGATCGTTATCGAGATAACGGACGTGTTCTCCTGTCAGATTTGTATGATTTTTTACATATTTACTGTTACGTATTTTAGTTTAGATCGTTATAAATACGAATTCCTGCAAGTATGCATGATTATTTATTTATTTAATGTACGTTATACATAGAAAAAAGCAAATAAATCACACGAATCTGACAGCAGATCACGTCCGTTATCTCGATAACGATCCCACGAAAGATATATAAACGCTCGGCAGAACTAATTCAACACAAATGAAACGATGTGAGTTTTTATGGACCACAATTTTTTTTATAGATACATTGACTGATTTAGGAAAAACCGTTTCTTTTTCAGGGCAAAATACACTGACTTGACATTACAAAACAATGGGTTGACATAACAGATTACTAAGTATTGAAGTAGGGGTGGGGGCATGACTAGGGATTAGTGAAGAGTGGGGGGAGAAGATAGAACGGACGGTGAAGGGGAACATGTTTAAAATGGTACTGTAAATCGCCAATTCCACGCTTACATAGTTTAGCAAACAAATATACAATTGATATCAAAATTTTAATGTAACAATTTCCACTCATAAAATATACTTACATTTTTTATGATACGGATGATTTCACATAAGTTTAGTTTATTTTACGGTGCTCCAGATTTTATGTCCGGGTTAAATCTTTCCCAAATGAAAGACTAAACCCTTCCACACACTTTTCCACAAATGATTATCGGTAAATTCACGCAATATAAGTGCACTATATAAGTATAATAAATACAAAACAATACAAGAACAATACGTCAATCCACCAGAAACATAATGGGAAAATATTTCACCGACTCCAGATATTTTCATATCAGAGGGTTCGGCTCTGATGAAATCTTAACTGGTCCGATAAATCCTACTGATCCCTCAATATAAATATTTAAAAAAATCTTTCGTAATCCTACATGTATTTAAAAATATTGTTATTGTTTTTATTTTCCTAAAATTTATTCGATTGTTAACCACTGTAATGTAAGAAATTATTAGTCTTAACTTATTTTTATTATTAACCCTCGTGTTAAAAAATACAAACATTATGTACCAAATTTAAAAGCCTCATAGGCGTAAAAAATCATAAATAGATGAAAAAAAAATTACAAAGTTTTTGTTTGTTTTTTTTTTCTTTGATCTCTATGAGTAAAATTTCAAATTGTAATATTAATTTAAATGAAGTCAATATTAGCGAAGCTCAATCGAAGATCTGGAGACAGAAAAATCTGAAAAAGATATTGGCATCTCTGGGACTCAAACCCAGGACCTTCTGCTTATATGGAAACAGCTCTTCCATTTTAATTTCTCATCGCGAGTCATTAAAATATTAATTAGTCTCCGGTTGGACTTGATTTATTAAACTACAGAAAGACATTCCTGAACAACGAATCGATCACCTACGGTCCTTAGATAACCCAAGCAAAGCACCTATTTTTTTATTTAGGTACCTACCACTTTTCCAAACCAAGTAAGCAAAAAATAATGATTTAATAACGACAGGTGTAATTTAAAACTAACTAACTAACTAACTAACCATCACGCCGTTTCCCCGCAGGGGTAGGCAGAGAGGACGGACCGCCACACAACTCGATCTTGGCACACACTCTTTGCCTCGTTCACATTCATACATCGTCTCATACATGCTCTTCTATTATTCCGACTCTTCACATGGCCCGACTCAAGTATCTGATTCACTTGGTCGTGCCATGTCTTCCTCGGGCGTCCCCGACTTCTTCTACCATTCACATTTGCATCATATATTCTCCTTACACTCCTTTCCTCGTTCATTCGCTCTACATGCCCAAACCATCGGAGAGTCCCTTTCTTAATCTTACACATCACGCTTACGTCAGCCTTGCATTCTTTGCGGATATCCACGTTTCTCTCACGATCGTACATGGTTTTACCACACATTCGCCTCAGGGATCTCATTTCTACAGCATTCAGTCTGCTTTCATCCTTCCTCTGCCAGTTCCATGCCTCACTGCCATACATCAGGGTAGGTACCAGCACTCCATTATGGACGGCTAGTTTCGCGTCTTTGGACAGTTTTTTATTACCGCCAACGGCATTCAGTCCTCCATTAATGGAGTTACCGGCATTCACCCTTCTTTCAATATCTCTATCAGCCTTCCCATCTTTCGTAAACATACTACCCAGATACACAAACTCATCCACCTGCTCCAAGTATTCATCATTCACAACTATATTGCATACTGTTTTCGTACTCTCTCTTTCAAACACCATGACTTTAGACTTACTTTAGTGTAATTTAAACATTTTTTAAAGTCCTTTGGGAAACTCTAGCGGCGGTCATAAATAACAAAATTGACTGAGATTATTTTCAGCGTGAAATTATTCACGCCGAGATAGAAAACAGATTTAAAATAAATTATACAGGATGCAAATCCGTGAAAGCCATTACTGGGAGAATGAAGTCATGTTTATAGTTATAGGGACTCCGAGTGTGGGTCCGCAAATAGGTTATGAATTTATTCGAGTTTTACTGTTGTATTAAAGACAACACTGTGATAAAATTTACTACTGACATTGTAGTATCAGGAATATCGCTCCAATTACTCTAAAATTTCGTATGCAATCTCATAATTAATGGGAACTTTATGGGTGGGTTTCACTGTATATATATACATAAATGAAATCTGATAAAATGGCATTTAGAGCTGGCGCATTTCATTGCCTTAAGTATTGGCCTATACTTTATAATATATTATTCTTATGATTCTGTATTAATATCACTAACGTATCATGTGCCATGACAAACATAAAATAACAAAATATCCAACATTTGTGCACTTAAGTACTTAAATACTTTTAACTCTACATTATCTATAGTCTTGGGCGATACAAGCCTGTAGCGTGTTCATTAAATAAATAAATAAATAATTAAAATTATTTTATTATGTTGCAGTAAAAAAGGCGACGTACGGAATTTAAAAAAATATGTATGTAAATGACTTATTTTTTTTACATAAGTTTCACACAGGAGAACATTAGGAAAATAATTACCTTCAGTGTCTATGCCATCTTTGGGGATGTTATGTGGAGAGTCTTTGTACGAAAAGAATGAGAGGAAGTTCTGTGATGCGGGGTGGGTAGAACTCTATGGATCAATGTGTCCAGAAGTTATTAATCCATTCTTTCCAATGCGGTGTAAGGCGATTTTCCGAGAGAGTCCTGATGGAGAATTTAAAAGATCTCCCGATCTGCCCTACCACATAATTGATAGGCAGGTACATATGCTGCCAAGACTCGGAAAAACCTCAACCCATGTTGGGATAAAAGTATCGGTGACGACACATTTTGAATGATAATATCTATTAAAAAAAAATTTTGCTTAGAAAGCTATTAGAAACGTTGATTTAAGACAATGGAGAACACCACAAAAACTAAAATCAATATATATTACAAAAGAAAGCGTACAATGTGCGTGCTCCTAAAACTCAGAAACCGGTTCTGGTACGATCAAGCGTGGTGTGGTAGCCCTCTATCCCCCAACCATGAAGAAGGTACCCGTTTTTACCTGAAGGGCGTGTTTTTAAGATATAAGGGCAGAAAGTTTCACACTCTAGAAACTTCTAGAACAGTCCAGAACATTCGAGAGCATTCCACAACATTTCAGAACATCTCTGAACTTTCTGAATGGCTGTGGAATGTTCGGGAATAGTCTGGAATGTTTGAGAACATCCCGGTACATCCCAGATCATTATGGAACATTCCAGAACACTCTCAAATGTTGTGGAATGTTCTGGAGCGTTATCCACCATACGAAACCTTTTTTGTAAGGGTGGGGCTACTCATTGGTAGGGGTATATAAAGCAAGATCCGTCGTGGGTTCGAGCATCAGTTCAATCTCATATCAACTCCCTGAGCAAAGCCGGGTACCCCAGGTATAATAATATATTTTTAAAGTTTCCTATGCATTTAGAGCACACTTGACTTGCATAGTACTTCTTAACCATCCCTTATAGCCCAGATCCTGCATTATAGCATGATTTATAGTAAAATTTACAGTGTAACACCCTGTAAATACAAAGTAATGGCTAGCCCGTGCAACAGGTTGTACTATAAATCAAGTGAACGCTCTGACGTTTTGTTTTTCGCGCAATCTTTACCGGAGGCTCCACATTTTACAGTTATAAATCAGGCCCGTGATTAAGGCGCCTTTGTTGGAGGGCGCCGCAGATATAAAGGGTAAAACGGGAGGTTTTAATTTTAATTTATATAATGATATTAACATAATACTGATCCCGTAGTCTAAGTAATAGCGATCGAGGAGATTGGCAAATTAATGGTAAAGCGAGATATGGGAATGAATTCAATAAAAATGTATGGTACTAGGGCCAGTCAATAAGTAATGCCTCCTATTTTGTCTCCATTAATTGCCAGTAATAAAAATGTATTTACAGGGGTCAAAAACCACACCATTGACGATTAATTTGTTATTTTTCAATATTATCTCCGTACATTTCCATAGCTTTGGTCCATCTTTTAACAAGGGCATGTATCACAGTGTTGTAAAAAGCACGGTCATATCCAGAACACCATAGCCATAACTTTCCCCGCCGATGACACAGTTTTGATTTTTTTGTGCTTGGTGATTTTGTGTGATACCATTCCATTGACTGCCTCTTTGATTCAGGTTAAAAAAATGAACCCATTTTTTCACAATTTTTTCCAGAAACTAGAGCTGCACGTGTTGTGAGGCCATTGCTTTTCTTGTTTCTTTATTCTGGCCGGTTAAGTTTCTTGGTATCCACCTTGCAAAAAACTTTTGTTGAAAAATCAGTTGTCGAATAATCTTCATCACACTGCCTTTACTGGGGGAGAAAATGCGACATCTGTAGTTATCTGGGGTCACCACGAATGAATGCTGTTGCTGCAATCAACGGCCTGCACCGCTCCGCTTTTTCTCAGCCAGCGGTGTTTGTCCTTCAGCTTGGTTACAGTAATGAGCCCATCGTCTAGCAGTGCTGACGTCCACTATTGCATTATGGTACACATTTTTCAGTCTTTAATGAATGTGAATTTTTGCGTTTCACCTTCTACAGTAAAGAATCAATCACGAACATCGATATCGGCCATTTTGCAAGCGACTGCAGTGCTGCCACCTGATGACGCAAAAAGTTACAACTGCAGCAGATTTTAGAAGAAGTTTTGAGGAATAGCACCAAGCTCAAAAATTTCACTTAACTTACGTATTTAAGTAGAAAAAAATAGGAGGCATTACTTATTGACTGACCCTCGCACTTAGGCTTTTGGAACGCTAACGTGAACTCTTGTGATGAACTATCACACAAATATATGAAATTAGCCATTCTGTGTATCTCCTTGCGAAGAGGGTAGGACTTCCAAGTAGATTAGAAGCTAGATAGGTACACGTGGTAAAACAATTATTCTGAGCACAGTGTATGTTGTTTTCATCAAATTATTTTAGTCATGAAATATGTTTTTCAGAAATAATTATGATATCATGATTTATGAATCAGACGTGAAAACAGTAATTTTCGGAGCATACTTTGCGATTTTTTTCTATCGAGGGAATTTCATATAATTTGCAGTTCGGTGTGGAACGCGTCTAGATTTTATTAAAGAAAAAAACATAATTTTTTTTAGAGCTTAAAAACTTCAAATGTGGGGGATATGCAAGAAATTGGTAGAAATTCGGGTAACGGCGGCTGAACATGCATACACAGTTCATTCCAAATACGCCTCAAAGAACATCCTTTCATCCCTTGCAAATTTCCTCGTTTGTAAAATAATTCTGTCCTCCGTCGGGTTAATTTCGCCTCCTTTGCCAATTCCACCGTATGTACATCAGACTTGGTTCAAAACTTTCTTCATAATGTCTTGTTTCATTTACAGACATTCTGCCTAGCAGGGTATTAAGAGACGTATTTGCCTTACTTTAACCAGCGATTCCTGACATTATTGAGACTCCATGCTCCATTTAATATAGTTGCTTCTCGCATAAATTTTATGTTCAACTCTTGTCTTCAGAAAATGCATCGTGTGGGGAATGAAACTGACATTTTTTAAAATAAAAACATCGCTTCCTTTAAAAAGCGTATACATATGCAAATATTAAGCAAAAATCCTGTTTCAGATCGTTAACAATAACAAATTTAATACTCTTAATACTCATTGCTCTGTAACTACTTTAATAATACCTACTTCCTTCTTTATATATGTAATTGTTGGGTACCTTTTATTTTTGTCATAATAATAACAAACTTATATACAGCCAAAAAAAATTAATTACAAAATATTACCTACTTTTATATTAATCGCTAAAAAATGTTTACACCACTGCAAACCAATGCTTCGAGTATGTTTGTAATTATGTTTTGTGTAATATTGTGACAATAATAATAGGCCACTGGCATCACATTTTTTTTCCGGTTTAGGCAAATATTCTAAGACATTATGTATTTAAAAAAAAAAATTTAAGGTTTTTTTTGAAACCCTTGCGATTTTTTGAAAATTTCAATTCGAAAAATTAGACCATTTTTTATAAACCGGAAAGAAGGGACATAATTTTATAGTTGCGAAAAAAGGATAATTACATAGCCGAAAATCATTTAAAAAAAATAACGTTTTCCACACGAATAGCAATAAATTGTACGGGGTTCTCTTCGTAACATCTGTAAAAACACCGCCATCTTTATCAAAAAATCAAACCAAAGGATCAGTTCGCATAGAACAAACAATAAATCTAGTGAACGTTAAACGCAAATTCAAAAATTCGCCGGAAATCAAAGTATTGCCCTATAAAAAAAATTAATCAGTGTGGAATTTTATAAAATTAAGGGAACATAATCGGAGACGGGACATTTTCATGTAGTGACGACACGAACTCAAATAATGGATTTATTAATTTAAAAATAAAAAACTATACATTTCATAAATTTTTTACTAACATTTTCGTAATCTTAGTAAAAAAATCTATCCACACGATTTTTTCCAAGTCGTTATGAAATCCATGCAAGTGGCCTATTGCTGAATCTACTGTAGCCTGAGCCCAAATACGAATCTGTACAAATATTTAAATATTTGTACAATTTCTTATCGTATACTCATACCTACCTGGATTGTGCCTACTTATGTCTCATGCTCAGCTTATTGTTTTGTTTACTATATACTTGTTATGATGCTATATACTTGTTATAATGCTCCTGCTCCTGTACAATTTACCATACATGTAAAAGCCGTCAAGGCGTAAACATTTTGTTTGCGGTGACTTTTTTCTTATTTTTTTTCTTCAATATCAAACAAATAAACATTCTACCACGCATCGCCACTGGTCATTTGGATGGCTCACCGGATAACAAAATTTCATTTGCATTTTTCACTGCCAAAATGTCAGGAATCACTTGTTAAATAAAGCAAGTCACTTTTGAAATAATCATGAAAACAAAAATACAGATTGTATTTAAATAAATGATTATTGATAAGAACAAAAATATGCTAGAAAATCATTTCGTAAAAATAATTTGACGTTTCCCTGACATTTCTCAAATCAGACCCTTAGATTTTCGAAAACTTTTCCACACAAATCTCGGGGTAGGTATGTTCACCATTTCTTAGTGAATGTTCTCCTTTTAATGGAGTATAGTCGCTGGTTTATTTACGTATACTCGACTTGAAATATTAAATATATATGCACAAATTTATCCCATAAAAAAAAATCAGCTTGGGTTAGATCCGGGCTGCGGGGAGGCCATGGAATATCACCTCTGCGCGAGATCAGTTTGTTAAGGAAAATTTATTTTGGAGTTAATGTGCGCATGTCCACGATGGTTTCTAATTTATATATGCAATAGTGATATCTGGTGTCATTAAATTATGCGTTGCTAACCATTCATCTGATTGCGGTGAAACTTTTAAGATTTGATGTGTGCATGCCCACTATGATTTATATATATATATATATAAGTGAGCTCAAGCTTTATGAAATTTTTATAAAAAATTGCAATGGGTGGTGCGCGAGCTGTTTGTAAACTGAATGTAGCGGGATTGAATGTATGGAATGCGGGAGGGGGGAGGGGAATTCGGTAGGGGGGGTTCGCGGGACGGGGGAAGCGGGAGAGGGAAGTGAGGAGGGGAAGAGGACGTGATAGAGGAAGGGGAGGCGGAAGGAGAACGAGACGAATAGGACAGAGAAACAATTTCTTTATTAAGTGGCATAGCAACGCATGTAGGGAACTCGCTGGTACTTAATAAATTAATTGGAATTTTAACTGTTGACAGGATAATATCGTTGGTTGCATGTAATACTTATAACACTCAGCGTAGGTGTACATAAATGGTTAAAGGTCTCTCATATTTTTATGTTAGGATAATATTTTGTTGGTAGCTATGATATTTCACTCACTACCCAGTATACTTCTATCAACATTTATATCAAATAATGCTTATTTATTACATTTGATAGTAGAGGAAGCTATCTAGGTCAGAATAAATAATAAGTGTCAGAGACGAGGATATCAACGAAATATGTATGAATAAAATATGGTTTATGAACGACAGTGTCAGTTATGTTGCAGACATATTTATATATCTACCCGTTCCATTAATGAGAACAGAATGTCACAAATATGAAATATAAACGTGAAACGGAACTTGATGGACCTAAACCGTGTTTCAGGGTGGTACTGAAAACTCCAGGACGTGATATAAAAGAAAATCTGAGGAATAAATATTGTTTTTTTTATTTTTTTATAATGAAGTTACACAACAGACAGAGATTTAATATTTAAAAAAAATACAATGATATAACAAATAATCAGTAATATAAGCGGTGCACAATAACAAAACCATGGCCGAGCAATATTCTGAGCATATTATTAATACAGAAATGTATGACTAATATGCTCAGATCGCTGATTAAAATCTCTCTATACGTGCTGTTATTTCTGTATATTACAGTCGGTAGGTGTGGAGGAGGTTAAATTGTTTTTTGGAAAGAAATAATGTCGGTATAACCCCTAAAGACTGACAAAATGTTTCCGCATTGTAAAATAAATATTATATCTCTGAACGTGTCCGAAAACTGAAAACTGATTTTTTTAAAGTTGATTTAATAGGCTTTCAAATTTCATATTCCGAAATAAACATATAATTTGGTTTTATGAAAATATAAAAAAAAATTAAAAATGGCTCACTTTCCTCTAACTAAAATTACTCTAAAAAAATACTATAAAACACAAATATTTTTATAGATCAAAGTATTATAAACGTAGTCGTTACCTTAATTTTTTTGTCATTTCGTGTAAACATTTTTCGAGAGATGAGAAGGCTGATAGAGATATTGAAAGGAGGGTGAATGCAGGTAACTCTATTAATGGAGGACTGAACGCCGTTGGCACTGACAAAAAACTGTCCAAAGAGCGAAGCTAGCCGTCCATAATGGAGTGCTGGTACCTCCCCTGACGTATGGCAGTGAGGCATGGAACTGGCAGAGGAAGGATGAAAGTAGACTGAATGCTGTAGAAATGAGATCCCTGAGGCGAATGTGTGGTAAAACCATGTACGATCGTGAGAGAAACGTGGATATCCGCAAATAATGCAAGGCTGATGTAAGCGTGATGTGTAAGATTAGGAAAGGGACTCTACGATGGTTTGGGCATGTAGAGCGAATGAACGAGGAAAGGAGTGTAAAGAGAATATATGATGCAAATTTGAATGGTAGAAGAAGTCGGGGACGCCCGAGGAAGACATGGCACGACCAAGTGAATCAGATACTTGAGTCGGCCATGTGAAGAGTCGGAATAATAGAAGAGCATGTATGAGACGATGTATGAATGTGAACGAGGCAAAGAGTGTGTGCCAAGATCGAGTCGTGTGGCGGTCCGTCCTCTCTGCCTACCCCTGCGGGGAAACGGCGTGATGGTTAGTTAGTTAGTTAGTGTAAAAATAATTAATAAAAAATTCCTGTAGTTTCATAATTTTTTTTCAAATTGCTGTTTGAAACATGGTTTCATAAAGTTGTACATGTTAATAATTTGTGATTAAATTTCAGATTTGAATATGAAGCGTGGTGATTTCTTTTCCTAATACCGTTTATATCATATTTCTTACCGTGATGATAATGGAGACACAACGATATCTACGAGACCTACACGAGTTGTTCCCAATAGTGAACAAATTAGCATGAGGGGATAAGTTGTATCTGCATACTGAAAATTAAGAGTTTTCGTAACCACCCGATACAGGCTCGCTAAGTGCGACCGACTGATACCTAATAACTGCTTGGTTATGTTTTGTTATTGGACGGGTACCTATACCCACTTTTTAGATGCTAGCATTACTTTAGCGTTACTTTAAATCTGTTGTAAATCGACGATCATATTAAAAGTTTTCGATAATGACTTTCAAACAAAATATTCATATGTATCTATTATATAAACAATAAGGAACTCCAGTCCATTTTTAAACGACTTCGAAAAGGAGGAGGTTATCAATTCGACGGTATTTTTTATTATATTTTTTTTTATGTTTGTTACCTCAGAACTTTCGATTGGGAGAACCGATATTGGTGATTTTTTTATTATTAGAAAGCTGGTGCTTCCCGTGTGGTTCCATTTTAATTTGGTCCAGTTCTGACAATGGGATCCATGAGAAAACCATATATGTCTTAAATTTGCAATAAGTGTGTGCGCGACAAATGGACGAATAACTCAATATTACGCCAACAGATTTCGATGATTCTTTTTTTGAAGTAAAAATTCTTTACGCACGCTCGTCACTAAAAATCAAAAAATAAACAAAAATTTTAACAAAACAAATAACGACCTAAAAAAATAATTTCGTACGATTGTTATTTATGGAGTCGGTGTCAGCCAAGACCTCCACATCTCACCTATAACTACCTATGTATGTATTTACCTTGGCTGACACCGACTCCAAAAATAACAATCATACGAAATTTTTTTTTTACTTTTAGTGCATTTTTTGAAGTCGTTTTTTGTTTTGTTAAAAATTTTTTTTTTTTTTTTAAATAACTTCATATTTATTTTTATTTTTAGAGTTAGTTTTAATAGTTAAAATAATTGACTAAGTTTTAATTTGTCATGATCCCCCGAAAACCACCGTATTTACGGTGAATCGTGTGACGTCATCATTCACCAAAAGTTAGTTTTCTTTTCAACAGGTGTTGTTTTTGTAAGACAGTTTTATGAAAGAATCTATAAAACTAGGTATTCAATAAGTAAAAACATTATTTAGGTGGAATTATTTATTTATTATATTTTTCCTTATAATTACGGAAGAGTGGAATAAAAATTGTTTGAAATTACTATTTTTTTAGCTTTACGAATAGAAATCAATTTTACGGAAACCAAAGCATGCATCGGTAAGCATGGTGGCCGTGGAAGTAGCATTACGATGTTTTTGTACAGTTTAAAGTTTTTGAATATTTTGAATAATAGAGATACCCCTATTTTTCATACTGAATTATTTAGGCTTAAATAATGTTTCAATAAACACAACAACAAAATCTCTACAAACAGTATGTAAATAAACGAATAACATGAAATGTTGTTAATTAATACCGATGGCTTGTGTCATAAATTTCAATACAATGACTGGAAAATTATGGTGAGCAGTGACGTCATATATTCAGCAAAAATAATATATTCAGAATCAGCATTTATTGGTCTATACGAACATATTTTTTTAAAGTCATAATATTTTTCACTGGAGTTACTTATTGCTCTGTTTGAAAACCTTCTTAATAGATTTTTTTTCTTAGAATAATATTATCTTAAATAATCACCTCCTGAACTTTTGTTGATCCACCCTGAAATAGGCGTGGGTATATGGCAAATATCTAAGCTATATTGTTTAGTCGTTATTAATTAATTGTTATTTGGCAATCCAACCCTAGGTTGAAACATTATTTTATCTACGTTATGTTCAAGTGGCTGAGTTTGTGTACGAAAACCCTGTGAATATACCCGTTACGTACAACGTTGATGAGTTCGTTTATTTTGGAAATATGTTCGCGAGAGACGGAAAGGCTGATTAAGACACTGGCAGAAGGATGGTTGCTGGATTTTCATTTAATTCTAGAATGAATGTCCATTCTACGCGTCATTATGAAGAAACCCTTCAGATACTCGAGCGACGCTCTCTTCAAGGAGTTTAAGGTGCTTGATGTTCGACAATGTTACATAAAAAAAATAACAATCTGCGTCCATAAAAATAAAAACAAAACGATAACAATCGATCATAATCATCAAACCAGAAGTAAAAGCAGAAACGACCTTTCTATTCCAACAAGCAATACTGCGGCTTATCAAAAAGTTTTCTCATACCTGGGACCAAAAATATACAACAAAATCCCCTCTCAATTGAAACTGTGTGAATTATCATCCTTCGGTACTAAAATTACAAAATGGTTATTAGACTTAGGTAGGACAGATTCCGAAAAATTATTAAAAAACGTAGTCTGAGTTGATTTCTTCGATTTTGTATTTGTATTTTCCTATAAATTATTTTCTTCTTTGTTTTTCTTTTTTATTTTTCTTTCTTATATTTATATATTATATTTTTATTCTATATTTTACATATACCTACCTGGATTTTATTGCTTATTACTGCTAAACTGTATTTTCATTAAAAAAAAAAATCTTTTTTTTATTATTTTTCTTTCTTACATTTGTTATATTTTAGTTCTACTTTATATTTTACAAGTACCTATCTGGATTTTACTTTATATTTTACATGTACCTATCTGGATTTTATTGTTTATTACTGCTGTATACCTAGAATAACACAACTTATATCCGATATTGTACCTAATATCTAAGTAACTCCCCCAATATGTACCATTATTGTTATTTATTATTGAATCCACTAATGTGAAATTATGTACACGCAACCTGCCAAGTTGACTGTCCTAAAACGGGAAACCTTCCTAGTTGGGCAGTCAAAGCTTCCTTTTATATTGTTATTTCTTGTATGTAATAAATGTAATAATAAATAAATAAAAATAAATAAATAAATGCAGTAGTTCTGTTACTTGAAAGATGTTGACGGAGTTGTGAATAGCAGTTCATAAAGGAGTTGTGTGATGCAAACTGATGTAGGTTGGTGAGGCGTCGAACTGGGAAGGAAGAACCTAATATGTTTACTTGTTCATTTTATGGAGAAAATATTGAGACTGACTGTAATATGTATATTAATAAGACCATATAAAACCACTGAGAATTCGCCTGCAACTTAACTATTAATTTCTAACAGATTAACATTAACAGCAGATAAATAAACATTTACATAAATTTACAAATTTTTTTCATATTTTATTTGGAAAACGAGTCATAAGTAGGTACAAACTCTGTTCTGATAGCCCTAATTATCTCCAAATACCAAACTTATAATATGATGGGCGCAGTTCATACCTTTTTTAAATCTTGTCATGTATTTGTATACATCTGGTATTAGGTCTGTATATTTTTGAGCCCGTACCTTTTATTGTATTTTCTGATTTTGTTTTTTTTTTTAATGAATTTCTTAGTCTATCATGGAGGATAATTTATTTTAACTTTTTGACACCCAAAGTACATAAATCAAATGAGTGGTTATAAAAATTCATAAAATCTTATACGACATGTTTCTGTGAAATATTTGTAAAGTGATTCTTCAAATGTTGTGTCTGTATCTTGCTTCTGTGAAATGTTTTGTAAATTTTTTATTAATATATTGTGTCTACATATTGGGTTGAGTTGGGTTTAACTTCTCAAAAGTACCAACTGGCGTTCCCTTAATGAGTTTTGATAACTCATGGGAGTGGAACTTCGTTGTATGTTTTATTTAATAAAAAAAGGGGAAATATGTTTTCATGGAAAAATGAGTAAATGTAAACAATGTCAGAAGTAAACACCTTCAGACCCTAACTATATTTAAGGGAGAAAAAATATTTAGGGATGGATTTTATTTTGTACAAAAAAATTCCCCCAGGGCCCGTGTCATCTTTGGGGATGCTATCTGGATGGTCTTTATAAGGAAAGGAAAAAAGGTTCTGAGATGGAAAAAGGTATAAGGGTTGGGTAGGAAACTGGGAGTCAATGTGTCCAGGAGTGACGGATGAATCCATCCCTTACACTGCGGTGAAAAGCAATTGGTCTAGAGCGGTGGTCCCAACCTTTTTTTGACCAGGGACCATAATGACATTTATTTGTTCTCATAGGTACAAAAATGATAAACTGTTAATCGCGTAATTAAACGCGCCCTTGCAATTCTATGTGCTCTTCTTGGACTTCTTCAGCTATCTCTCCATCATTAATACCAAAAGGATTACGAATCAGCCTTTGGATACCTTTCGATTCCGTTTTGTAGTAAATGAATAAATGTTTCATGGGCCACATTTTAGATCTCGTGGACCACCGGTGGTGAGAGTCTAGCCAGAGCGGTCTAGGTTAAGTTTCCGTTGACCAGTCTCTTTCGATCCTGCCCGTCAATTCGTAGATGGGTAAACGATTGGACTTCAAAAAAATACATGTTTTTTTGGTGTTTTTTATTACGAAATTAAATATGTGCATAATTATGCCCAAAGGTCTAAACATAGGTACAAAAGACAATCACGAAAATGGAATGTTGCATTGGTTTTAAAAGAAAATTTATTAATATTTTTATAATATGTTATTTTAGGGACTTCTTAAATAAATGTAATGTAAATCAACTAATCAAAGCTTCGCATATTTAAAATACATGTAATTATAACCTTTGTGCATGAGGGGTTAGAATGGGTTAAAGGACAAATAAAAAAAGGTATTATACAGAGAAATTACACAAATTATTACACAAACAAATTACGTCGAAGAACTTTTTTTATTAGGAAAATTGCTTTCGATTTTCAACGTATTGCATTCATCAAGGGATATGTAGGAATGCTTTAGGTTTTGATTTTGATTAAACTGGATTACAATAAAAAATAAGATAACTGAGGGGTAAGTGTGGTAAAACAAATATTTGAATAAAATTATGAATTTCGGATGTACTCGTAAAGTAAGATACTCGTACATTTTATACACAAATAGATCATTTCTCAACATGTATGTAAATTAAATACATGTTATTTCATTAATTATTATGTGAACAGTGTGAACACGTAGGCAACAGGAATTTACTTTGCCACCGCTATTAACGAAGTTACCGCATTAAAACGAACAATGGCATTTGAATCTATGAGTAAACGAAGGTTTTATGTAACAATATCAAAGATATAATAATTTTTCTGGTTGTTTATTTGAGCAAAAATGTATAATTCGAGAACTAATGTTGAAATCGAATAATATTTTGTCAAGGTTTTCCATTCATTTTGTTACTCCGCCCGTGTTAAAACAATATAGATATTTTTTTTGGATCAGGTGAAAAAGGGTTACAAACAAAAGTCATCCTCACAAACTTCTGTAGGGATATATTAACTTTTAATTTTATTTGCACTTATATTACCAACTACCGATTTTCTAGTTAAAACATTTTTCTAGGCTATATAGCCCAGGCTATTGTTTTTGTTCATAACTTCGTGAAATCGCGTGATTTAACTTCGAGTCTCTAGCTAAGCTCCGATTGGTTGTTGATCGACGTATTCAGTGTGGCATGAACGATCGACGCTGGCGCCGGTGCGAAAAATAACGATTTAAAGTTGTTGGGCTACGTATGTATTACCCATGCGTGCACTGGCGGAACTCAAGGAAAACTTGCTCGAAATGCTACAGGCGTATATGAAATGATCACCAAATTTTAATTTGTCCTTCGTGTAATAATTTTTTTTTTTTAATAGAATTAAACCAAAAGTTGATTGATCTCAAATAAGTAAAAGTTAATATTTTAAGTTTAAGACAGAGAAAACATTTTTTATTTATTTCGGTTTAATTAATAAATGTCATTTATAAAAATAAATGCGTATTATTTAAAAATTAAACAATTATTATTCAGTATATTTCAATTTAAAATGGGCTACAAGTGATGCCCACGCGAGCACTCATAAACGTTTCAGGGGCGCGTGTACCGTAGTGTTAATTACCTACATAATGCCTGGAAAACATTTTTTTCGGATGGATGTATGTAGTAATATGTTTTTTAATATTAACACGACACAGGAGGCTCTGAAATTTTTTGCCTTTGTCATCCTTGGGGATGCTGTTTGAGAGTATTTTAAAGAAAATAATGAGGATGCCCTGGGAAGTAAAATGGTAGGAGGGATCGGTTGGAATCTGGGGTCAGTGTGTCGGGGAGTGACGTGTATATGAATCCATCCCTTCCACTTTCTCCCGATCTGACTCGTGGGCATACGCATCCGCATCCAAACAAGACTTAGACAAACTTCACACCATGAAATCGAGTATTCCTGCTATACCACTTAATGTAGCAAACTATTTGAAATGTAGCAAATGTGTTGGTTATTCAGTTAATGTTTCCGGGTGGCGGTACCCATACTCGCCCTCCATTTTGTACAAGATCTTCTTAAATAGTAAAACCACATTCAATAATTTTGCTTATAAACAAATAGTAGTAAAAAAATCAAGGCTTTATAAATAAAAATTAGAGTATTCAATTCACACGAGGTAGTAGTGAAACCTTCAGTTAACTAAAGTAGACTAGAGTGGAGAGGCAACGAAGCACCGCACAAAGAGGAGACCGATCATTCTATCTGATTCTCTCGTAGGCTAACTCCCATAGATGTATGTGTTTGTCTCTTTATAGGGTCGCTTTTTAGTTTCATCCAGTTTTAAATCACAGCGCTGTTAAAGAACTTTATTACGTCAATTAGAATATTGTTATTATCATGTCAATTATAGTTATTGATATAACACGGTGCTTCAGATTTTATGTCCGGGTTAAATCTTTCCCAAATGAAAGACTAAACCCTTCCACACACTTTTCCACAAATGATTATCTAGTAAATTCACGCAATGTAAGTGCACCACATAAGTATAATAAATACAAATCAATTCAAGAACAATACGTTAATCCACCAGAAACATAATGGGAAAATATTTCACCGACTTCAGATATTTTCATATCAGAGGGTTCGGCTCTGATGAAATCCTAACTGGTCCGATAAATCCTACTGATCCCTTAATATAAATATTTAAAAAATCTTTAGTAATCTACATGTATTTAAAATGACTGCCTTTTGCATTTATAGAATATTGTTATTATTATGTCCAGTTTTGTAGCCTAAATTCATACAATTTCAGAACATTAAAACTTTCTTACAATATTTTCTCCATACAACACTGTCTCGAACATGAATAATGAACCAATAACTCAGAAGATTTCATACACGAGGTGATTAAGTATAAAATATACCAGAAGACAACTCAAGTTCAACAAACAATCGGTTGATACCCAATTTATTACAAGTGAATACTAAAGGCATTAGGGTTGTCATAGACCAATGGGACTATGCCAACCTCAATGAATATTTTGTGAGATTAAGAGGATATTTTACCAAAAGCATTTTCTAACGAGTTACTAACTAATTTATTGTAATCCTTACTATAAACTCAACAGAAATTTTGTATCGAAAATTGTACTTACCTAACTTGAGAACAGAATTAATTTATAAGGATCCAACATTAATATTGCTACTTGATCTTTTTTCCTTTGACAGGGTCAAATGAAAATATTAAATTAGCTTGGGTTACCCTGTCTGTTGGCTTATTATATTTGTATTTATGAATGAATTTTTAACACACTCGACCAAAATTATTTTGGGAAGGATCATAGAAACAAAAATAATTTGCACAACATAATACAAGGTCAGTAAACAGAGGCGTGCCGTGGCAATCTACCGATATCCGAGAATTATTTAACAGACCGAAATTGAACCATTATAATAAAACAGCGGGTAAAGTAAGAAAACTATTTTTTTTTTAAACATATGAAACATGCCAATGAAGACTCTTAAAATGACATACTATGAACTAGCCCAATCAATTATCACTCACGGAATGATTGTTTGGGGGTGGTGCTGCTAAAACTAATATGGACCCTTTCGACAAAGCAGAAAAAGATTTAATTAAAGTTATTACAAAAAACCTTATAGATTTTCGACAATACAGTTATTTAAGAACTTTGCTGTACTGAACATACAACTGAACATCAAAATTATATCTATACATTACCAAAAAGTCAAACTAAACCATCATACTGCACAACATAATTACGACACAAGACACAGACACCAACACATGACTCCAAAGACAAATACTACCCATGGACAAAGACATTACCATAATTTGGCTGCAATATTTTTAAATTTAATTGAAAAAGATGTTAAAAATATTCACGTGTCAAAAAATGCTAATCTAAAACATAAAATTCATACGTGGATATTCAACAAAGGCATTGTATACTGCGGGCAGATAACTTATTCAAAATAACAACAAACTAAACGCCTGTATCTTTCTCTTTTCCTCTCAAATAATATTTTTTAATTTTATTTTTCTTACTATTCTTAAATAATAATTTTATATTTCTTATTTGTTATATTTCTCATCACTTTTTTTTTTATTTTCCCTTCATTCAATTTATCTTTTCACATGCAAATTATTTTTTTTATATAATTTTATCTTACAAGATTATGTAATCAAAATTTCATTAAATTCCTGCCACCTCGGAACAGGCTCAGCCTAGTGAGGTGGTATCTATATATAAAAAAAGAAATTGTTCTTCAAACTGTAAAAAAATGTATTTTGTGCTTATTTTTTTTAACCAAAAAAATATTTAAAAAAAAATAAAAAAATCATCGGACTCAAATACTAATATGTACTCCTTTGGAGCGGCCTTTCGCAGAAAGAAAGAGAAATGAGATGAGTGATCTGGTGGCTTCTGCACTCTGAGCTTCACCCCCCGCCCTGCCGCCTTTCCCGTCCCTCCGCCCCGCGCACACAGAAGGATGACATCGGACGGAGCCTGCATATTTTTTCTGCGTTCCCTAAGTGAGAGTGATTTACAGTGATAAGACATTATATGACCAAAAATTTTACAATTAAATAAGAACTTAACAAGATATAAACATTTTTCGATGACATAATTATTTTACGGTGATAAGACACTATATATTTTTTTTTCTTAGTGTTGATTAAGTTGTTAAGTAAGTAATTGTATTGATTTTAACTATTGTTTGTTTTGAGTTGTATAATTATTAGAGGTAGGTTTGAATATGTGTAACGTTGTTTTTGGGATGTTAAAATGTTATATGTAGTACCTGGAAGGGAATGGCCGAAACAGATGTCGATGAGGCTCGCTACCCATCACATCGCCAACCCTTTGGTAGCGCAAAGAGGAGGACGGAACGTGAACAATGTCGAATTGGTACATGGAATATCAGAGGAGGAATGGAAAGAAAGATGAACGAATTATGCGATGCAATGGATAGTAAATTTTTGGATATACTTTGTGTGACAGAGAGTATGAAAAAGGAGAGCGGTACAATGCAGCATAATGATAAGTTCGTCATCTGGTCTGGGAGACCGGATACGGAGAGGGCTTGTCAGGGTGTTGCAGCGCTACTGTCTCCCAGAATGGTTGAATGTATGTTGCAGTATGAATGTGTAAGTTCGAGAATAATGTGGATCCGATTTAAAATTGGGTTGACAAGGGTGTTTCTTGTTATCGGCTATGCTCCTGTTAATTCTGAAAGCGACGAAGTGAAAGATGATTTTTGGACTGGTGTGAATGACGTAATGAGATTAAAAAATTTGAATGAAAGGATTATAATGGCGGGCGATTTGAATGGGTGGGTGGGAATTAGACGTGATGGATTTGATTCAGCCTTAGGTAAGTTTGGGGATAAAAGAACGAATGACAATGGGAATAGAATACTTGAAGTATGTTTAGAGTGGAACCTGTTTGTATCGAATACCTTCTTCGATCATAAAGGTATCCATCAATATACGTGGGAAAGAGGAAATGAAAGATCATTAATCGATTTTGTGGTAATTGACTCTAGGTTGAGAGCCGTTACTGAGGACACAAGAGTTTTCAGAGGGGCTGAGGTTGAAACTGACCACTTTCTGGTGGTGTCAAGAGTAAACCTCTTTCGCGGATGGCGCTCTAAAGTGAAAAAGGTATCAACTCCTACCAGAGTCAAAGTAGAAAAACTGCAAAACGCTAATGTCAGAAGTGAGTATGAGAAGCGTGCAGAGACGAGATTGAATGAGAAGGAAATGGATGGTCTAAGCATTGATGAAGCATGGAACCACATAAAGGTTAGTCTTTGTGAATCTGCTAGAGATGTGTGTGGAATAAGTACGCAAGGTAGGAAGAAAGGTGACGCATGGTGGGATGACGAGATTAAAGCACTGGTCTCAGAGAAGAAGAAAGCATGGTTATGTCTGATAGCGGCTGGCAGTGCTTCTAGCGAAGAGAGAGATAGAGCGAAAGAAGTATATAAGGGATGCAAGAAAAGAGTAAGTGTTGGAGTGAAAGTACGAAAGAAACGTCTGGAAGAGGAAGAGGGAATAAAAATGACAAAAAACTTCCAAGAAAACATTAAACTGTTTTGGAAGGAGGTCAAAAAGTCCCGGAGCGGTCCAGAGAATGGGAGCCTAAAAGTGATAAAATCGAAAGATGGAAGAATGTTGACGAATGAGGAAGAAATAAATGAGAGATGGATGAAATATTTTGAGGAAGTCTTCGAAAGCAACCCGAGTGATAGTGAGGCCAGCGGCGAATCGGGTATGAACGATGACGGAGTGAATGTTATCAAAATCAGCATGGATGAAATTAAAAATTCGATAAAATGCATGAAGAATGGTAAGGCTGTAGGTTTCGACAATATTGCGGCTGAATACTTTAAAGGAGATAGCCATATTATTCTCACATGGTTGTGCAAACTTTTTAACCAGTGTTTAGAGGAGGGTTACACGCCATTAGATTGGAGAAGGGCTGTAATCATGCCATTATACAAAGGTAAAGGGTCACGTATGGAATGTGGGAATCATAGAGCTATTAGCCTGCTAAGTTCAGTCGGCAAGTTGTACGGAAGAATATTGATTGAAAGGGTAAGAATGGAAACAAAGGATAAAATATGGGATGTGCAAGGTGCCTTTATGAGTGGAAGGGGATGCATGGACCAGATTTTCTCCTTGCGTATGCTCACTGAGAAGTTTCTGGCAAAAAACCAAAAACTTTTTTGTGCCTTTGTAGATCTACAAAAAGCATACGACCGAGTCGACAGGAAAAAGCTATGGAAGGTGTTGTCCAAGTATGGAGTGAATACAAATCTCATACAGGCAATTGCGTCTCTGTACGAGGGAAGCGTTGCATGTGTTAGGGTGAACGGTGGTTTTACGGGGTGGTTTGACATCACAAAAGGTGTTAAGCAAGGCTGCGTAATGTCACCATGGTTATTCAATTTATACATGGATAATTGTATGCAAGAATTGAAAGAGATGGGATTGGGCGCGAATTTGAGTGATCTGAAAATATGTTGCCTGTTGTATGCTGATGATGCGGTGCTGATTTCTAACACTATGGAAGATCTACAGTCTCTCGTGTCTAGGATGAACGAAGTGTGTATGCAAAATGAGTTAATGATGAATGTAAGTAAGTCTAAAGTCATGGTATTTGAAAGGGAGAGTACGAAAACAGTGTGCAATATAGTTGTGAATGATGAATACTTGGAGCAGGTGGATGAGTTTGTGTACCTGGGTAGTATGTTTACGAGAGATGGGAAGGCTGATAGAGATATTGAAAGAAGAGTAAATGCAGGTAACTCCATTAATGGAGGACTGAATGCCGTTGGCGCTAATAAAACACTGTCAAAAGACGCGAAGCTAGCAGTCCATAATGGAGTCCTGGTACCTACCTTGATGTATGGCAGTGAAGCATGGAGTTGGCAGAGGAAGGATGAAAGTAAACTGAATGCTGTCGAAATGAGATCCCTGAGGCGAATGTGTGGCAAAACCATGTATGATCGTGTGAGAAATGTGGATATCCGCAAAGAATGCAAGGCTGATGTAAGCATAATGAGTAAGATTAAGAAAGGGACCCTCAGATGGTTTGGACATGTAGAGCGAATGAAAGAAGAAAATAATGTGAGAAGAATATACGACGCAAATGTGAATGGAAGAAGAAGTAGGGGACGCCCGAGGAAGACATGGCACGATCAAGTGAATCAGATACTTGAGTCGGGCCATGTCAAAAGTCGGAATAATAGAAGAGTATGTATGAGACGATGTATGAATGTGAGTGAAGCAAAGACTGTGTGCCAAGACCGAGTTGTTTGGCGGTCCGTCCTCTCTGCCTACCCCTGCGGGGAAACGGCGTGATGGTTAGTTAGTTAGTTAGTTAGTTTTAGGCGATGCATCACATTTATATAAAATTCAAAATCAGGCCGCAATAACACACCTTATGTAGATGGAAATAAGATTTAATAACCCGCTTGACACCAGCCGACTTCTTTGATTTAAACAATAATACACAACCAAAAAGCGTGTTTTATTTTATTTTGCGAAGTTCAGGCACAAATATTTAAATGTTTTACGATAATTTTCTAAAGTACTTCATTTTCCACATTATACAATAAAACTATACCCCAAAATGGATTTGTAAATAGGACATTTTGAGCGTAAAAGTAGATTTTTAAAGACCTGATTTTGTTTTTCTTGCTTATCAATTTTTTTTTTACATGAGCTCCACACAGGAGGCCCCGAAGGAAATTATTTTCATCTTCTTTGAGTATGTCGTCTTTGGGGATGCTGTGAGGATGGTTTTTTAGGGAAAGGAAGGAGAGGAGAGCTCTGGGAAGGAAAAGGGTTTAAGGGGTGGGTAGGAATCTGAGATTCAGTGTACCCTGGACATCCGCCTCCAAGACCTAGACAAACCTCACCCCATGATCCCGGGTACCCCTGCTAAATCACCACACGTAGCGAACCACTTGGGGTGAACTATGGCAGAGGTGTTGGTTATCCAATAAAGGTTCCCGGGCGGCGGTGCCCATTCTCGCCTCACAAATTGGAATAATTAATAACTAATCAAAAATAATGAATAACTAATCAACTAATCAACAAATTTTTTTTCTGGGCTTATAAAAAAAAATCTAATTTATATTATTTGAAAACCCAAGAAGTGTTCTAAGCACAAAGAAATTAAAACATTCGTCATATTTTTAAGCAATCAAATGTTCAAACCAAAAACACATGATTTAACCTTACTTTGTAGTGCTTCGTAGTACTAAAAACATTGTCTGTAAAAAAAAGCTTGGCACAGCACTGAAACCCAACTCAGCACCAAATAAATTATTTCCACCAGACCCTGCATAACGTAACCCGTCGGTCAAATTAAACTTTTCATCAAGGCTCATGAGACAGGCAATAATTTGGCCCACTATCACTTTGACGAAGCAATACCAACCAGACCAAAAGCAACAACCGCCGTCCGACAGTCGTACCAACGCGTCTGAAGATAAACAAGATTAATTCCGTTCGGGCGTGTATATCAACGTCACTTGTTACCGTGGATACCCTTGTCTTCCTAATGAGTGGGTGAATTTATTATGTCGGAGTCGGATATTCCCTACCACCTACCTTTGTAATACTACCGGAGGTCTACATAATTGAAAGCCTATTAAGCGGTACTCATATTTCTGACAACGGGGAAAAATCCGAAATTAATAAGCTAAATTTATTTAATTTCCTGAAGACAAGATGAGAATAAACTTTAATAAAATTGAAAATGGTATATAAGTCGAAGGCAATTTTAAAAATCTATAAATTGCCCAATTGTTTGTTAGAATTTGAACAAATCAATTTTCGAGTTCCGTTAACTTTCTTTTCAAGTGATGTTATTATTTCAGTTCACTGAAAGAACTGGCTCATAGTGAAATAATAATAGAACTTGAACAATACTCTCACGGAACTTGAAAGTTAATTTCGATAACCCGATCACAAGCAGTTCGGATAAAATCTTCAGGAGAATCGGTGTTTTCGACATTAGGCAACTTTATGCCAAAAATATACTAACTTATCTATTCAAACATCGAACTGTTTTTGACAATATCTAAACTGTTTGTGATACGAGAACCAAAGGGCAAAATTTCTCACTTATCCATTTAGCCAAAACAACGTTTGGTCAAAGAAACTTCAGGTACTTTGCAACAAAACCTTATAATACACTTCCACTTACCATTAGACAGCACACTAATTACGTAAAATACTAATCAGATACCAAGTCTTGGACCACAAGCAAAGACAGATCATATATTAATTATATTTTTAGAACCTTCTAATACATGCTTTCCCATTGGTACGATGCTGATTGTCCTTGTACCTTTACTTTAAATGTAAATAACATTGTTGTTGTTATCCTTATTTTTGTTAAACTACTTATGCTAAAATGCGCCTGCTGTCAACACAGGAATTTCCAGTGAGACAGGGACAGCACAATTACCTATGTAACTTAATAAATAAAGTTTATAAATAAAAAAAAAATTAAAAAAAGAAATTAGATTGGTTTGTTATAAATTGTTGATACCTAAGACCAGCCGCCGACGGTATAATCGTTTACGATAAATTCATTTGATATCCATACCGAATTATGGTTAAAGGTATTTTTGAAGTCGGTTTTAGGTTTTAAACCCTCAAATAAATAATATACAAAAAATTGTAATTATATAATAATTATAATTTTGGGGGGCTAACTTTCGGGGGATCAACTATCGGGTAACCTTCATATTATTCATACATGACCCGTTTAAGCCATAAAAGTTCCACAGGAAAGTGACATGGTGTATGTAGCACGATACCACTACTTTGAATGCATCAAGTTTCTAGAAACCCAACTTAGGTCTTACTACTTTGCAGTAAACCAAACCTCACAAGTTCATCATTAGTTAATATAGAGCAAAAGTTTGTTGGTAAACTCCCGTCATCATACCTTCATGAATCAAGCTTTTTCCTGCACACCTTAGTTGAAAATTGTATGGTTCATATTATCTGAGAGAAAGTGTTAAAGTAAATTGTTCAGAAAATGTATTTCTACCTTCGATATTTTATAAACTTCTTAATGGGTTTTTAAAACCACAGCAAGAGTTTAATTTAAAAAATGTTAGTGGAACTTTGTTATTTTCTTTGTACTCCAGTAATGCCAACATTGAAAAAATGAAGAGAAAGAAAAATATCAAAATGCCAACTGGCTAAAAACAAAATTTCACAACCACGCAAAGCATAGACGGAAGAATTTATATGCCATTTTCTACTAGCAAGGTGAACTAAACTCTTTTAAACAACTTTTGCAAGCTTTTAATATTGATCTCTTTTATAGCTGGGGTGAAGTTTGTCCAGGTTTTGGCTTTTTTGATGCATGGTGGACAGGAACGAGAGAGACTGGTTGAAAGAGGTCTTTTTTCTCTCCAGCCAGAATCTCCAGACCAATCTTGCACCTGGACACACTTGTAATATTTGGTAGATCTTACCTCTCCTTCTTCTACATTCTTCTTACTATGTAGATATTCTCTCCCAGGCTATGACTCTCTCAGGTGTGGATTCTCAACCCTCATATCATTGATCAGGATAGGTTAATGTCAAATTAAACAGGTTATTTACTTTAAAGCATGTATTGTGAATCTGAAGTATGACAGTTATGCAAGTATTCCTACCTATATTGGCTCATCACGAATCTTATACAATAATGTTAATGGGGAAATCATACGCTTTGCCGTGGTCCTTTCTTGATGCTTCTGGTAATGGTTGTTGAATGCAGCCGATGATGTGGGATGCCGACGCCTGCAGGCTGAATGCCCAGACGTCGGAAGTACGTGAGCAGTTGGGTCTCCTCGCCCGTGGTGCAGAAGCTTCCCTATAAACTCACAACCGGGACCAGACCTCCGGTTGGAGCTTTAACGGCCGTAGGTATTTACGTGAATGATTACGTATGGATTAGTCTTTATTTTAACAGTCAATATCAGAGTCTTTCTGCGTATAGGTTATTAGCGAAATCACTTTATCATCCCTTTGGTAATTAGGCTAGGCATATGAATGCGCTGTCCGAGTAACAATTTGATCTGATTAAATTGGTCGATTCACTTAACTGAGGTCCGTATTTTGCCGGTACTTGGGGCAATAACACTCGCGTAGTACTTTCGTAATAAGTTTGGGCGGCGGCCCGGGGCTTCGTGCCCCGGGCGCGCGGAGGCGCGGTGCGTATCGACGTGACCTTCTTATCCGGGATTTCGGGCGCGACTCTTCGTGACGAAATTTAGGCGGCTGCCCGGAGCTCGCGCTCCGGGCACGCGGTACGTGTCCTTCTTCTATGGGACCCTGGGCGCAACTACCTCCGAGGCGGGGAACTGTGGTTTATATACCCATCCAGTTATGCCTACGTGCCGAGTGTCCCTTGGGACGGTCCTGGGGAGGTATCGGGCGTCGGGGAGTGAAGGGCTTCCTGTTATTGTTTGACTGATCAGCCGACGGTTTCGTGCTTTCTAATGGAGAAACATTCAACGGCTGCATGCTCTTGTCCCTTGTGCGGACCGGAGTGAGAAGCGGGGTGAAGGGTTTGTTTATTCATACCCTCGTTTTGACTGAAGTGCGGAGCGGTGCGCGGGGTTTCCTGTC
The DNA here is from genome assembly GCA_917563855.2 of Limnephilus lunatus. Classification (NCBI taxonomy): domain Eukaryota; kingdom Metazoa; phylum Arthropoda; class Insecta; order Trichoptera; family Limnephilidae; genus Limnephilus; species Limnephilus lunatus. Next base: position 8,709,838 of record OU830599.1, read on the forward strand.
CGTTCCAATTGCGTTGTTTTATACTGAAGTAACATTCAACGGTCGCGTGCTTCTGTCCATAGCGCGGACCGGGAAGAAGCGGGGTGAAGGGTTTGTTTACTCGTTCTGAATTGCGTTGCTTATGGTTTGCTTGGAGTTTTAACACATTACACACTGACCCCCAGATTTCGACCCACCCCTCAAACCTATTACCTTTCCAGAACTTCCTCTCCTCCCTTTCCTTAAAAAAATCTCTTCACAGCATCCTCTAACTCTAAGATGACATAGGCCGTGAGGGGAATTAATTTCCTCAGGGCCTTCTGTGTGGAGCTAATGTAAAAAAATAATTTTCCATTTTAAAACAGATCAATGATCGGAATTTAATTTCGGATTTTTTGGTTTCATATAAGTAATGATTTTTCCAAAAATTACTAAAATTGATTAAACGAGATGTATTCTCTCTTCACGAGATATTTCGGGGTAGAAATTTAAAAATCATTTTATTTCATCGATTTCATCGGTTGAAACGCACAATAGTTTGTGCATAGTTAATTTTTCCGTTATTGTTTTGCCTTCCACCAATATGATTGTATTGTTTTGGGTTTTTTGAATATTTGAAACCTTTTAAAATACCAGTTGTTGTAGAGAAGTTTAGATTCGTACCTACACAACACAGATAATTTATTAAAAGGCTGAATATCGATTTCAAACTTATTAAACTTAAACTAAATACGAACCCTTGTCTAAAATATTTTACAAACATCAAGGAAATATTCGATGTTATTTGGTAGCCACAAATAATAATATACCTTTACAAACAAACAAACAAAAGTAAAATTCCAAATTATTTATTACCCATTCCATTTCAAAGGCAGCGTAATTTTCACCAATTGAAGGGATTGTTTCAAAGGGATTTTCCAGGTTCTCTTGAACCCTTGTAACTTTTATCCATTGCCCTTACATGACGTACGATCAACCCTTTGCTTCCACACAGACTAATAAACAGTGAGAAATTCCCCTTGTGGTGGATATGCGGTTTTTGACATTTCTATAAAACATTGTTTTAAAAATGTTTGAATTAAATTTCGAGCTGGTAATAAAGACGTGAACTGTCTAAATTTTAAGCAGTTTATTTTTAGAAAAGGTTGAATGCTTTCTGAATATTCGCGACTCATGATGAGGTAAATTCAATTAAATTAAAGCTATTTGAGAAATGGTGGAAATAACACATAATGCAGGTTTACTTTAATTCCGACAAGATATTATTCTGTCAAGTTAGCACTTGCTTGTGATGCTCGGGAGTTATTTGTTGCATCTACTTGGTGTGCATTGGAGTGGATAAGATTTATGACTCACAATTCTGAATCTTTACCACAAATAACAATTTTTTATATGTGACTTTCGGAGAACCGCAAGCCACATATGTCGAATTTCTTAAAGAAAATGTATTTCCATCCTAAGAAAGTGAAATCATATTTTATTTTAAAAGGGATAAAACGGAAATATATGTCATTTTTAAATAGAATTTTAGACTATTGACTCTTTTCCACAAAAAAATTATAAATTGAATTCGAAAGATTGTTCTTTTATCTAGTAAATGCATGTTTTAAATTTTGAGAACAAAAGTTTATTTTAGTATAATAAGGTTATACCATAGGTCGTTGGCAGATTTGTTAAATTTTGAAACGAGAAATCTTATTTTACAAGGCATATTTCATACCATGTAATCATACATTATTGTAAATTAATATGTTATCTAGTAAACGCATGTTTCAAAATTTTAATTTTAGTTCAAATAAAATCATATAAAAAAATATAACACTTATTTACGACTAAAATTGCTCTATTTTTTCTATCTATTTACGGTCTTATAAATTATTATATTTAAGTTTTTTTTTTTACATTCTTATTTTGCTTAGACTTTATTGAAAAATTATAAATATTTATGATCAAAAAATAATTACAAAAAGTACATCATTTTAATAGATTTATCATCACGCCTTTCAGCATTTTTGAATGTAGTTAAAAATTAAAGCAAATTTGGAATGAAGAATTATCGATATTGAGTTATAGTTTTAAAAAGCTGGCACGGAGAATAATGATTCTTTCTCGTTGGAACCGCCCTATACGATCGTAAGAACATCTTTCGACGAAATGTGGATTTTCGGCCGCCGCGTTGGCTGGTCAAAGGCCATTAAATACACGGTTACACACCTTTTGTTGCTGTTTTCTTTCACGTTTTTGTTAGGTTTAAGTTGGTGTAGTTTGTTTGGTTTTATGGGTTTTTACGCCTGTTTTACGAAAAAACAACAAGAACGATTCTTGTAATATTAAGGATATTACAATATTTTATATAACTGAAATGTTGCTATTTATTGATAATACCGACATTTATTTATAAATGAGGATCGGTGGTATTGAATAGTTTTTGACAATAAGTTTTCCGTAAAGGAAATTTTTCATATAATGTTTGAAAATACGTAATAGTATTATTAAAAAAAAATGGACGAAAACTTATACGAAATTCAAAAACTTTTTAATTGATAGAAAGTATGATATTTTATGTGCTTATCACCATTCATAATATAATACCTAGTATGAAAGTTATTAAATACCATTGATACATTTTTTCAATGCCATTTAAATGATATTTCTGGGGTTAAGATTAGAGATGCCACGAATAGTGATTTTGCCGAATACCGAATACCGAATATTCGGCTAAGCTCTCGGCCGAATACCATATATTTAGCAACCGAATATTCGGCGACACTTAGTACATTTCGCGGGTGACAGGTTCCGACCGGCATCATTGAAGTGCGTGTGGTAACTACGTATTTGTTTCATTTGCGAAAAGGTAGTGTCACAACGCGCATTATTTGTTGATTGTTACGTCAAATTGTGTTACTTATAGTGTGTATCACGTCTGCTTGATTGCGAAAAGATTTAAGAAATGGCACCATTTAATAAAAAATCACCTATTTGGGAATATTATGAAATTTGTAGTGAGGACAAAAAATGTTAAATATTAAATTTATATGCATTTTTTTCATCATTTGGTATTCGGTATTCGGTCGAATGGTTCGCAATATTCGGCGGAATACCAAATAGTAAAAAAAGTAAAAGATTATTCGTAGCATCTCTAGTTAAGATGTCAAAAGCTCCGTAATATTAAGAGGAAGCACAGTGCCGAGAAATTTGAATAATAGGTATTTTACCAAACTGTTGCTGTCACTGTCGCTGTTACCCGCCAAAATACTGAGCGAAAGGGACAACTACACATCAGGGAGATAATACTTAAATAAAATCTTCAAAATCCAGGTTTTGCATTCTTCATTTTTCTCCCCCAAAACTGTTTCAATTTTTAAGATTTTTTACCTACTGTATTAAATGAAAATATTGTACGTTTGTATGTTTTGCTTTAAAAAAAATCATTGTATTGTTTGTATATTGAACGCTTTTTCTTCTTCTTGGTGTGCCCTATCAGGTCCCCCCGACGTTGGCGATCACTCTGGAAAATGTCTCTCTCTTGCGCTGCTTGGAATAGCTCCTCCTCACTTTTACTGCCGGTCCACTCTCGTACATTTCGCAGCCAAGATATTTCGTCCCCTCAGTTCTTAATTGTCCAATCGACCATTTGAAAATTATGTAGGAGGAGAAAGTTTTCTTTCATAATTTCAATGAAAAATTATGAGAGGTGTTTAAGATAAAGCTATTTTCGTAAACGTAAAGGTTTGATAAGTTTAAATAATTCTTAGTTAAACTATCATTTTTTATGCTTTATTTTTAATTTTAAGAGCGGGATTGAACAAAAATTAAAATGGTCGTTTGGACAATTAAGAACTAAGGCGACGATTTGTCTCCAACCAGGCCCTCGACGACCCTCTATCTTGCCCTTCAACACCAATTGGAGTAAGTGATACTTTTCCCTTCGAAGTATGTGAACCAGATATACAATTTGTGACCCAGATTTTCTTGACTTTCACCAATGTAAGCAGCTGTCTATCTGCTCCAGCCCGCTTGAGAATTTTTGTGTTGGTGATCATGTCGGTCCATTGGTCCTTGAGCATTCTCCGGTGAAGCCACATTTCAAAAGCCATTAGCCTGTTCATAATATTTACCTTCAAGGTCCATGTCTCACATCCATATAGCAAGCATATATACTCTTGTTGATGGTGTTCAAACCTGGCAATTTTTGGAGGATTCAATTCCTACGACAACGTTTCAAAAAAGCAGAACGTGCCGAAACGCTAGTGGTCGATATCTATATTATATTAAAAAAAATTCTTAACCTATTTTCAAAATACATACAAGAAATTGGGGAACACGTTTGAATAGACGAAACGCCGCCCGGTTTTTTCTTAATAACAAACATTTTATAAACAGAAAAAAAAACATTACACTCAATATATATAAATAATTCGTAATTAAATAAGTTTAAAGTACCTTATAAATATTGGGTAAACATATCTAGATAAGAAAATGTTAAATGAGCACATTAATATTATGGCTTGACTTCCAGAACATTACTATGATAACTTCAAATTCCAATACGTATGGATCCAATAACTGTTGGTTCTTACTGAACGTTGTTTTAATGTTTCCGCCCATCTCCTTGGAATATGAAAACTAGGTATATTTTGATTAGCGCACTTGAAGTGAAATAACACAAAACTGCGCTATATAAATACTAGGTTATTATTATTATTATTACCTCTTGCTAACTAAATCTCACATCTCATTGCTAACGCTTCCGACTGTCATAACATCGGGACGATTTAAATATGGAATAACTTGAGATAATTCTAGCTATTATCCTCCGTTCTATTCCTCCCTTCTCGTGTCGCTGTGGTAAATACCGACTTAACTTTCTGATCCGCCGTTTGGAATAAACCTCCTTTTTCTGTCCGGTTTGGATCGGAAATGCGGGAAACTTCCAATCCTCGAAAGAATGTTTGTTCTGGAAAAGCTCTGTTAGAGACTTACAAATATTTTCCAGAGAAATGTAGGCTCGCCCGCAAACATAGGCGCCTATCGAATTTAACCCCCTGGATGCTAGTAAATGATGTAACTTTATTATTGAATAGGTTGTTGGTTTTTTGGCGATTTGGGAGGCGGGAATGGATACCGCCTGTCTGTATGGGGAATTAGGGTACCCCAAGTGGTTCGATACGTTTTGTGATTTATCAGGGGTGCCCGGGTGAGGTGAAGTTTGTCTAGGCCTTGGTGGTGGTTGACTTGGAAACACCGAATCCCAGATTTCTACCCATCTCACATCCATTCTTTTTTTCCCACATTTTCACCTCTTTCCTTTCCCTAAAAAGACCCTCCAAACAGCATACGCAAAGATGATACAGCGCTTGATTGGAGCTATAAAAAAAGCGAGAAAACCAACAACGACAACTATTCGCTACCAACGATTATCGCCGTTTTGTCTCCACTATCATAAATATACAATAAAAGTGATGCATACGACTTGTTGAAGTTGAAATTTATATACTACACACTTTTTTTTTGCTCATCGAAATCGACTGTCATTTTTTTTTACTTTACAATAAATGAAATGGATCGTATAAAAATTTCAAGCTTGCAGCAACAACTTTTTTAAAAATTTTTTTTTACACATTCAAAAATATGCGTGCTGATGACGTACAAGGCTGATGTCTGCCAGGTGATGGTTATCGTACTTAGCATCAGTATCGTATATATCGTATATTATATTATTATTATAGTATATTATTATATTATTATAGTATATTATCGTACTCATCACTCAAAGAATTTCTAGCCATACAATTATACCGTTACCCAAAGGGTTCGGTAGCTCTCGGTCTATTATTAATATTTATTTGTAGGAATGGTTAACCTTTGTGGATGAAAGTTTTTAAAAAAATCTTTGGGAAACAGTAAATATAGTAATTTTGTCGGTATGTCGTAGTTAATAATGAGTGTTAATAATTGTAGAGATACTCATGGTTTGAAATATAATTGTGTCTAATTAATTTAAGAGTATGGTAAAGTTCAGATTCTCTTATCATTGCAAACTTTCTAAGAACTTGCAATTGGCCGTAGAGTTCCCTAGGGTATTACAATGTATAGTGTAATGATAATCCATCTATAGCTTATTTTAATAGATGCTGATAGATAACAAATATTATAATCAATAATTATCAGCCTGAAAGACTCATCTACATTGAAAAAATCTTCCGAGAAAAGATACTGGCCGACAACGGTCTTATATGTATATTATAACAGGATTATAATATTTGTTATCTACCCTTTGTGCTATGCATAAAAATCTTGTTTAAACGTTAGTTTATCAATTAAAAATTATAATTAATATTTGACAAGTAAAAGTATTTCAGCAATAAATGCAGACATAATTAGTCTCGACGCCACCTAGCGGGAGATTTAGTACTTAACAATACCTCTCTCACATAAAGAAAGTTGGTTGTTTTCAGTTGGAAAAATGTAATAATAAGTAATTGTCGAATGAAACACTAGTATATATTGAATTATTTGGCGGGTATTAGATAAGCCGCCATAGCTCAGTGGTCAGAGCAGCTGACCGGCAATCAGAGGGACACGGGTTCAATTCCCGTTGGCGGCCAGTATCTTTTCTCGGAAGATTTTTTCAATGTAGATGAGTGTTTCAGGCTGATAATTATTGATTATAATATTTGCTATCTACCCTTTGTGTTATGCATAAAAATCTTGTTTAAACGTTAGTTTATCAATTAAAAATTATAATTAAGATGCTGATAGGATAGTTTGTAATACGAAATTCTGCCATATCCCAACAGATGGCAGCTGAGTTGATTATTAGAAGAGTACCATCTATCGCCGTTTGTGACTTAGTTATAAAAGGTTACGATAATGGCCGAAGACTCCAGTGAGATAGAGCAGGCTCCCTAGCTATAGAACTACTTAAAATCTAGCCTAGTAAGGACGTTTGTCCAGGCTAACGATCTTTGACGTGATGACTTTGATCTATTCACGATAACCAAATAAAGAAACTATTAATAATTCAAAAATTTAAGTTATTGGAAGATTCCCAACAAATCTCAAGTTATATTACTATTGGATGTAAAAAGACATAACACAATATGTCATTTTTTCTGCTAAATAAGCTAACTTCTGTTACAAAACAGCTTAAAAATCTTGGAATCCAGAGGGTTATGGGTGAATTTCTCCTTATTTCTGGATATTTTTGGATTGAACCTTCAGAAGAAAATGATCGTGATTTACGTGTTGACCTAGTGGATGACATGCGGCCTGTTTGTTATTCACTTTTGAAAGCTAAGCAGAATTTTTGGGTTTGTTTTTGACTCTCAAGATCTCTCAACCTTGGTGATATTATTTATTGGGTTGATATTACCACAAGTTTCTTACAGCGAACTTTGTCATGATACATAATCCTAATGTTATCTTACGGACTTTTGAAAGCAATGAATTTATTATCTTTTAAGTTGAATATTATTATCAGCATTGTATATTATATTAAATTGTAACAGTGGAACGTTCTTAATCCAGTATACGATAAACACTATATTAGGAATTATAAAAACTTCAACTAAATACGTGTGTTCACTATTTAAATTGCGGATATCGTAACAATGAAAACCTACTTTTAATATAACCGTTATAACATACAATACTCAATTCAAACAAATTTAAATAAAATTAAATATTTTCAATATTGTACAAGTACCTATACACACTAAAACTATAAAAAAACGCGTGTGCTTTAGACCACACGACTGAAGTAAAACTTAACTAACTTATAAAAGAAGAGAGAAAGAAAATGTGCGAGCGCACCGTTCTCTCTTGCCGTACAGTGTGAGACAGACAATAGGCCTGCACTGTGTCTTAAATATACGAAACGTAACTGGCTATGAGAGAAAGAGAGAAAGAAAATGTGGGCTAGCACCTCTCTCTCTTGCCCCTACAGTAATATATGAAACTTAACTCTCTCTCTTTCTATATTCACCAACTTATATCTCCCTCTCAACTTCCGTTCGCCTCGCCCGATCACAACGCTCTCATCACGCATTCACCGGCTTAGTCCCCAAGTCAAGCGTGCGCAAAGAAGTTTTACTTCAAACATATTTGTTTTCCAGATATCTACTGTAATTTTGTATATCACGCAACGGAAATAGAACGGAAGTAATCTTCCCAACATGCCTTCCATTGACATGCTTGGTGTAACTGTAAGTGGCCAGCTCAGGTACTGGCGGTCCGTTTGATAGATTCGCATATCTTAGCAAGCGAATTGCAATATTTCGAGCACAGGCATTAGGAATGTATGCTGTCCTTGTTCTACCGATATTATAACAGAAGATGCTCCAAGAAACTGGCGTCATAGATCTCTTCGGCACCGGTGCATAGTCGGGAAACACGCCAAATACGTGCCCAATATATATTTAAACAGTTGACATTTCACATGAGAACGGGACTCGTTCCTCGTTTATATTATTATTTGACATTATTGGCTGTGGAATGATTTGTCTTCTGTGTTTCCTTCCTCCTACAACATGGGTCCACAAGATCCATGTTCTCTACTTTCTCTCCTCAAAAAGAGCCTCCACAAAGCATTTTTAAAGATGACATAGGCCCTGAGAGAAATTATTTTGCACAGGACCTCCCGTGTGAAGTTATTGTTAAAAAAATACGTGTTAACATTATTTTTCACTTATTTTTCTATGTTCGTAGGTAGGTACTCTGTTTAAGTATTACTACATATTTTATAAATTAGCGATTTTAGTGAAGTTAGAGTATCTATTTAAAAACAAAATATATATTTATTAAGTACTAGATTTTACATTTATAAACATGATTTATGAAATGTTTTGACTGCCCAACTAGGAGGATTCCCGTTTTACGATGGTCAAATTAGGATGGGTATGAACATATTATGGAACATGATTTGTACAAATAAAGAGAAGGAAAAAAATAACAGAAAGAATACAAAATAACATTAAAAAGTTTATAACATAGTAACTGTTATTTGCTTAGCATAGTTATTAAAAAGGGACATAGGTACTTAATAACATGTTGATAACTTAAGAGGAATTAATAGGATTAAAACATATAGTTATCTTGCGTATGTGTTACTGTAAAAGCCCGAACTACGGTAAATCCTAAGACTTTCCGGTAAATCCTAAGATTTACCAACTCTTAATGGTAAAAGTCCGAACCGTTCTATAATCATTGTTCATTTACCTAATCCAACCTAACCTAACCTAACATGTACTAAATTCTAATGGTAAAAGCCCGAAAAAATCGTATAATAAAAATAAATAAAAGGTATATATTATAATATACTTAAGAGCAAATGATTAAAACTTAAAGGTAACTGATTTTTGCATTTCATAAACCAACTTTTCTAAAGCCATAGGATAATGTAGTGCCGTATTTGGCACGAAACTTCAATAGTCATTGAGTCACTTTGTGCCGTATGTGGCACAAAATCGTAAAAATCGTTCCATATATTATTTTCTACCACGATCAGACATAAGACAAACAAAATTTTAATTTTTAATTTCCGTATAATACATAGGTATATTTTATTTTATATTTTAAAATTGAATATCAAATAGATGTTGCGTATTAAAAATAAAATGGATAAATATTTATCCAGACACTACCTAGATAGCATTTAGTTCGGGTTGAATCTTGCTATCATAGATATATAAAGATAGCAGGCAATAATATGCGCGTTAAGAAAAATGAAGATAGTGTTGGTAGTTCTTAGTCGAAGTATGATACAGTTAAAAGTGATCGAAGTGGAAATGGGTTCCATAGCTAAATCGGTAGAGCAGTTGGCCATGAATGCTAACGTATCTGGGTTCGAGTCCCAGTGGAACCAATATCTTTTCCTGATTTTTCTGTCTTCAGATTTTGATTCAATTTCGCTAATATTGTCTTCATTTAGATTATTCCTAGATTATGTCTGTCCTAGATCTGTCTAGATACTTTAGATTATGTAGCTAACATTATAGTATGTATATTTTCCAGACTCGGGGGTTCTAAGATTATATAAGATTTTTGGTACCCTGTGAACGTTTTTATTTCATAATAAAAAGGAAAAACTAACTTTTTTGTACCAAAAAAGCGGCGTACACAAACATAAAAGTTGATTCATTTGCAGAATTTAAGCTTCAATTACTTTAAACCTAATACTTAATCAGCGTGTTTTGTGTGTAAAGCGATTCCCGTATCTGCAGATAAAATAATCAGTATGATATCTTGTATGTAAAATAGCAAAATCGTAAAAATTCTTTGCCCGGAATGCTTCTCGTAAAAAAATAATAACGCCCGCAAGCTCCTCTTTAATACCCATATTAAAAAGGAATTTCAAACATTACGATGAACAAACAAGAACCTCACTATATTCAGCGCTACTTATAATTTTACCAGAGCTTTTCAAACATACTTTCCCCTCACCTCCTTTCACACTAATATTTTTTGAATTCTTATGATTATACATATAATAATAATAAATAATAATAATAGCCTTTATTCAGACAGTCCATTACATTACTTATAATATTTGTAACACTTATCATGCATCGACTCCCTGTCTGTAGTTGACAAAGGCCTCCTCCAACTGTCGCCATTTCTCTCCATCATTAGCTACTCTTGTCCATGTACCACCTGCTATGGCTTTGATATTATATAGAATCAGGATAATTTTATTATTTTATAGTTTTTGTCCCGGGAAAACTATATTCCTTTTTTTATTAATAAATAATTTGACATTATTGAAAAACACTTTAGAACTGATTTTTTAAGAATATACTTTACTAGCAGACCCGGACACATGTTGCTGTGGCTAACGAAACACAACGCCACGCCATTACCCAACCTTTATAACCAACATCTTCTGTTAACTCTGCCCGCTGCCGCTTGGCCAGATATATTAAATATTTCCACCAATTTACACAAAACTTTAACAAATTATATACCTAAAACCCTTCTTCATAAATTACTCTGTCTATTGGTGAAAACTGCATGAAAATCCGTTGTGTAGTTTAAAAGATCGAAGCGCACAGACAGCGTGAGCAACTCCATATTATACTACTTAAAGATATAAAATAGTATAAACATAAAAAAGTGCATTGCCCCAAAGCAAAACACATTCAATCACCGAACTTCATAAATTTTTAACATTTTATACAGTGAATTCGATTTATTTAACCGCACCTCACATCTTCAAACCTAATATCAATAAATAACACTCATACGGTACATATTAATTTTCTGTTGTGTTCAGACCAACTGTCCTCCGACTCGCCTTGGGAGGAGATTACTTCTTTGGAAAGAATAGATTTCTTTTGTGTTAATCTGGGATTTATTTAATAGTTAGCGTGTACAAGTGGAGACTACAATAGTCGACCTAACTGGAAGCTGGCTAAATGGAATCTGAATCGAATGAGCTCCTGTAGACTGCACCCGGGCCCTTGGCACCCTTGGTGCCCAAATTCCGAACTAGACTAACTGCCATCTAGCGGACTTTCGGGATAGCTCTTAGCACTGCCCTGCCTATGTGACAGGCTCGGAAGATTTAAGATATACCACACTTTACATAGACTAGAGACTAGATGCATCCGCCTTCCTTCCCTCTCACCATCCTACCCCTATAGGCTATTGTAACTATATTTTTCTTTTGGATAAAATCACTCATTCAAAATGAATAGGATACTAAGTTTTAACCACGTTTATTGTTTATAAAAAAGCGTCATGTTTCATGAGCAATGCTCTCTTCCTCGAGGTACTTTTGCTTTTTTACTTGTACTCGCTACAGTCACTTCTTCAAATACAGAAAACTTATTTTGTGGCACCATTTTAATTCAAAATTAATAGAATACTTAGTTTTTCCCACGTTTATCGTAATCTTATCTTAATACATAAAACAAAGTCGGGTTAGTTACACCATTTATAACTCAAAAACGGCTGAACCGATTTTTATAATCTTTGATTTATTGGATTTGTCTTTGCCCCGAATAGCAGAATAGCTATTAAAACATAGTAAAAATTCACAAAAAAAAATTATGAAGAAAATTCTATTCCTCATTTATTTTGTATGGAAAGAATTCTCATCTTTTGAAAGAGCTGCAGCAATATTGTGATAAATATAATATTGAATAATGAGTGAATTACAAAAATTCAAAAACGTCAAAGGTCAATGCACTGATTGTTTTGCCTTTGTTCTTAAATATATATGGCTGCCCTCTTTCTTACACACTAAATTTCAATGTTCGAAAATGGGACAAATGGTGAACGTATGTCTGCACCCTTTCAAATTAAATAACACCCCTTAATAATTTAAATAAATCTCCCTAACACGTATAAAGAAAATGAAACGCAATTCCCACAAGTAAATGGAAAAGTAGAAAAACACAAAAAATATAAATCCGTACAAAACGCCATCTCTGATAACAAAATACGGACTATTGCGCATCGATAATTGCTTCATTGTGTAATTTTAAACTTAATAAAAACACTGAATTTAATTCAGCTAACAAGTTAGCACAACAGTTATTGTTTCTGAGGTGGTACGAAGTTCTCCGGGTCAGCTAGTATAGGATATAAAAGCGCTCCATCTAACATTCGTATTTACATATCTCTCGGTAAAACAATATTTTTTTTCTTTTTGAAAGCATACTATTGAGCCTGAAGAATATTTCCTGCTATGCATTCCTCCCACTTTGGGAATCAACAGTAAAGTACATATAATGCGTTCTTTGTTTGACAAAGGAAATTTTCAAGCGCATTGAAGAATGAACCCACAAAGAAAAATGGGTCGATTGACCTTCTAAGGTTAGTTAACTACCATAAGTCCGATGCAGACAAGAAGTCGTATCTTTTACAAAGCTCAAAAGAAAAATACCAGCGGTAAAGCCACGGCGGTAAATTCCATCATATCTGTACGGCGCAAGAAGCGCATCAAAGCTTGGGATTCCGAGAAAAATGCATTTTATCTTGGGAATTCAATATCAGAAGAATACCCTGATACAGTATGCTCGCCTGGTGGACGGGATCCTTTTTCACTGGAGAATGGGAGCGCTGGAATGGTCAAGTAATGTGGAATCAATGATGATCCATGGAATAATCTATGACTCTTGGAACGGCTGGCTATTCTGTGGAATGCTATTTATATCGCATGACAACGTGAATAGCGCGCTAACTCGTGAAATCGTGGAACTCGTAAATATATGCACGCTAAATTCCTTTCACGAGCTTTGTATTATGCAATGCCTTTTTCCAGTAAAAGTGTACAGTAGCATTCGTTGGAGCGAGGTGGTTTTATTGCGATTAATGTTTTAGTAACGTTTTTTTTTAAATTAGCCCCACATACGAGGCCCTGAGGAAAATAATTCCCTTCGGAGCCTATATCATCTTTGGGGATGCTGTTTGGAGGGTCTTTCGAGGAAAGGAAGGATTAAGTTCTGGAAGGAAAAAGGTATGAGGGGTGGATCAAAAAATGGTTTTAAAAAAGCCATGTGATTACCCTACCATCAAATTATTTCAAGATTTTAAAATACTTTCACTTATGTTATTTGTAAAAAAATCCCAATTTTACAAATACACAAAGATTGCTACAAAAATGAGAGCTTTATTCTGTTTAAAACAGCGTTAGAACAAATATTCTTGGCTCTATGACTGTACCGCATTTTATCACCACCACGGCTCAACAATTCAATATATATTTTAGAGTTAAATGGTTTAACCAATTACCAGTTAATTTAGGATTGGAAACAAATTATAATAAATTTAAAAAATCAATAAATACCCTTTATTTATAACCTATTACAATCACGATATCCTATAATACTTTACTTCTCAACACAATTGTAAAATCAGATATCCTTTATCTTTCTTTATTTTTTTTTCTTTCTTTTTTGTGCCCCCTCTTCTTAACTAAATAACTAACTAACTAACCATCACGCCGTTTCACCGCAGAGTAGGCAGGGAGGGCGGAACGCCAAACAGCTCGGTCTTGGCACACACTCTTTGCCTCACTCACATTAATACATCGTCTCATACATTCTCTTCTAATATTCTGACTTTTGACATGGCTCGACTCAATTATCTGATTCACTTCATCGTGCCACGTCTTCCTCAGGGGTCCCCGACTTCTTCTACCATTACCTATTCTTCTACCAATCCTTATCTATTGTTTGTTTTATATATATAAAAAATATATATACATATACGATTTTTTTTGGTTTACTGTTAATTAATTATGTATTCTTTGTTTTATATATTAAAAAAAAAAATTGTATATTATTTTCTTTGTCAAATTTTGTCATTTACATTAGTTTTCTCCGCTTTTTTAACACGAGCTTTGCCCTTAAAAATATGTAAGACGTTTTAACTAATGTATTTTGGAAAAAAAAACTTTATTAATATATATTTTTTTTTCTTTAAAAGAAAGACAAACATTCCTGGGTTACGAATGACCCAACCATGTTTGAAAATCTCCTACTACCACCACAGAAAGCCGAAATGTTGTGCCCATGCTTGTGTTGTGATGGAGGACTTAGCCAGCCGAGGAATCGAACATGCGACGCCCGGGTGGGACCCAAGCGCCATGCCCACTCAACCACTGACCGGTCGAATATTTAAAATTTATAAACATATAATTTTTGTAAGATAATATTAATTAAAAATATGTATATATAGGAATCTGATGGTCAGTACTTCTCCCTCCCTCTGCGCTGAAAGGCCGTATTCCGAGAGATTCCTGCTGGGGAGGTCAAAAGGTCTCCCTCAACCAGTCTCTCCCGATCCGGCCCACCACGCAGGTGGGCATATGCATCTGTCGCCAAGACCCAGACAAACACGTTTTTTTCCGGCAATCATGCACCTACTTTATTTTTATTATTAGGTATTCTTAATCAATATCAATATAATAAACAAAAAATGTTTTATTCAAATTAAATAGGCGAATAATATCTATCGAAGATCCCGAAGAACAATGTCGAATCTGCTAAAAATTGAAAATCGTTGTGTTGGCCTAATTATTGGCTTATTTTATTGATTTAAAAGCCTATATTTCCGAAATTTCGAATGAAAAGAAATGAGATGCTAATTATCAAAACAACATTATATTTATTTAAATGAAGACAATTTGAGCGAAACTCAATCAAAAATCTGGAAACAGAAAAATCAGAAAAAGAAATTGGCACCTCTGGGACTCGAACCCAGGACCTCTCGCTTTCCGGGCGAACGCGCTAACTACTGCGCCAAGGTGTCGATATCAAATTCGGTCATTTTTAACAGTATCATACTTCGACTAAGAACCACCCACACTATCTTCATTTTTCTTAACGCATATACTATTGGCTGCTATCTTTATGTATGATTGCATGTTTCAAACCCGAACTAAATGCTCTCTAGATAGTGTATGGATAAATCTTTATCCATTTTATTTAATATGCGACATCTATTGACTTTTCTGCAAGTCTATAATGAATATTTATTTTTTTTATTTTAACTTTATGAGTCAAACCTCCAATTGTAATATTTAATTAAATGAAGTCCTGGGTTCGAGTCCCAGAGGTGCCAATCTCTTTTTCTAATTTTTCTATTTCCAGATTTTCGATTGAGTTTCGCTCATATTGTCTTCATTTAATTAAATATTACAATTTGAGGTTTGACTCATAAAGTTAAAATAAAAAAATAAAACATTATATTTCTTGATATATATATCACTAGATCACAAAAATAGTTAAAATTCAGAAATGAGAATTTAAAAAGCTATTATACAAAACTACAAAATCGCACATCTAACATTTTTCTTCGGGAACGTTGATGAGTGGCGTTAGAACCACCCTCCCATGGGGTTGTCAAATTTAAACGTAAATAAAACCACAGAAAAAATTCAGGGAAAAGTGGAAGGATCGGTTCAAATATATTCTTACTAACAATGAAATTATGTATGATTTCTCTTGGGGAATGACTCTTTATCGGCACACCGCTCTAAATGATCCCATTTTAAATATACAACATGTTCTAGAAAAAATTTTATACAATTGCATCACCGTAAACATTTTCAGTCTTTATTAACGTGAAATGGCGTTTCACCTTCTGCATTCAAGAATTCAGTTACAGAACGTCATCTAATACAAACATCGATGCCAGCCATTTTGCAAGCGACTGCAGTGCTGCCACACGTTGACGCAGAAAGTTACTACTACAGTGGAATGTAGAATAAGGTTTGAGGAAAAGCACCAAATTCAATTTTTTCATTTAACTAACTTTATTTAAGTAGAAAAAAATAGGACGCATTAATTTTTTACATAATTTATATAATTTCTCTTGGGAAATAGTAAATTATTCGCCACGACTCATTATCAGCACACCGCTCTTGCTAAATGCTTCCATTTTAAATATACAACATATTCTGGAACAATTTTTGCTTATTAATTTCGGCGTTGAAGCTTTCCGTGGCATGATAGCCGCGTAATGGCTCGCTAATTATATTTTAATGTTGTGTTGAAAATGAAAATAATGAATTACTGGCATGATGCTCTAAAAACTTCCTTTGGGGCGTTCTAGATCATTTGAATGAATTCCAGGAAATTTATCCGCGTCGAAAAAACATTACTGTTGTTAAATTTATTAGAAATAACTCATTGAAGTTGTTTATCTCATTGTAATACTTAATCATTAAATAAGATAATATACAGGGTGTTATGGGAAGTATTTGACTAGCTTTAACCAGCGATACCTGATATTAATTGGAGTAAATAATAATAAATTAATTAATGAAATTTTGGTGTCCAGTGACTTTTTAATTTTTTTTTTTTAAATCCAACTACGAAAAAATCTCTCACATGTCGTCGTAAATAATCAATTTATTTTATTAAAGTATCACTGCCACCTGCCCGATACAATCCATATTTAATTACTGTGTATGTACTTAACTTATTTATTATTATGTAATTTTTAATTTGCTTATTGTTGTAAGTATTTACTTATTAATATCTACTTCTTCCGTATCATAATTTTCTTACAATACAATATTATAATTGTTTATTAGTATTATTTATTATATTACTCATAATTATTATGTACTTTATTTACTTATGTTTATTTACTTATTATTAATAAATTGTTTATTATTGTTTACTCATAATTATATTATATTATATTATTTGTTTAATTTATTAATATCTACATATTTACTTAATATATTATATTTATTTCATAAACTATATAAATTTATTACATAATTGTTTATTATTATTTATTTTTTGTTAATAATTTAATGCTACCGTGGTATGATCACCCTATTATTGCATCTGGTAAGCCACAACAGGTACCTTGTATTTACATATTTTAATATTTAGTTTACAGTATGATGTTATTTTTGCCAACAATGAGCATACTGCCCAGCTGTAATAATTATTAATTAGTAATGTTTGAATAACTGTACTCAGTGCTTCTTTTCTAGGTTTATTATTATATTTCTTTTAAGTTTAGGTATATGTATGTTTCTTTTTTTAAAATTATATTATTGTAAAACTGCATATCTCGATACAGGAATGCCCGAGAAGTGCAACTCTTGTTTTCATGTATTTCTTATTTTTTTCAATAAATAAATAAATAAAATAAATTTGCCATTTCGTTTACTTCTTGGAGTAACGGTTGGTGTAGTTTCAATAAGTAAATGAGTGAAAAATTCTTCTTCTTTCATATAGTGGGGGACAGTCAGAGAGGGGCATCTAGGTCTAGTCAGTCTCAGGCCTTGTGGACCCCATCAGTCCTGTCGGGGGAATGGAGCAGGCATTCGTTGGCTCCTCCTGGAAAAAACCCTGAAAGTACGGCCAGTTAGCAGTCGCTAAATAAGCCATACTTTAATGCCATCCTCTATGGTGTAGTGTAGAGTTTGACAAGGAGGCCTTTGTGCCACACCATGTCGTAGGCCGCAGAGATCAATGAACGATGCCGCAGTCTTAATCCGTTTGAGTAATGAATTGTGAATATTGGGTTAAAAGTGTTAATATTCTAATTAGACGGAAGCGTTAACAGCTTCAATTTCGCGGATAAACAAGTTAAACATTTTCTTTCATACTTTGGTTCCCAACGGGCCTATTTGATAATCTCGACAAAGCTGGATCAGTCTAGGGAAAATATAATTAGGGGAGGATTTTCGTGTTAATTAATATATTTCCAGTTGATTACGAAATAATATTAACACTGGTGTTTATTTCGGAGTTTCATTTTATGAGATCTATATAAAAATAAACACTACAGTTTTTCAAACTAAAATTACGGCTGGTAAGAACGTTTGTTGACAACAGCCTCCGTGGTCGATTGGTAAGGATCTCGATCAGCGAGCCGGAGATCGCGGGTTTAAATCCTGGCGTGCGCAGGTAATTTTACTTTAAATGATTTGTGTTTTCATAATTAAATAATTTATTAATAAAATAAGGTTTGTTTGCAGCATATTCCAGAGTGAAAGATACTCTCAGTATCGCCCTAGGGTGAGACCACCATTCAGAATTGAAAAATTGATTGAAATGGCGTTAGCCATGTTTGGTGACTAGATCTGAATAGCCAGGTACTTCACCACCTTCTTCTTCCTCTTACCCTCCCCTCCCCACTTACCTTCAGCCTCACAACATACCTAAATTGCGGATGCTATAGTTTTACCGGCTCCAGGTGGTAGCAATTGGTGCTCTTTAGAGGAGAAGGTATTCACATGAAAAAAATATATATACTGTAAACTAAATCAGTATTACAAAGTACCTGTGGTACCACAATTACAGGGTGGCCATAACGACAATGACAAGAGGCCTAAATAGACTACAGTACGTGTGAAGGTTGCTACGGTAAGAGGAAAAAACTGATGTTCAACACTCGCGATGGCAACATCTTGAATGATAAGTTTTTTTGATAAGTACTTAATATATGTTTCGTTGGATTACATCAGTAATGAAAGGATTGTGCAAAAAAATTGTAGTCCGCTAAAGTGTTTCCGAACACTGTCATTGAACGTTTGTGTTTATTCCACGAAATGGCCACATGTTGAATAAATGAAAAATATCGGTTTCCCTACCCCAACCCTCATCTCGGCTTAAATAAATGATTTCCAATAATTACTCCGCTAAATTATCTGCGAGGTTCCTGTTCACTTTTGTTATATTCGAGCTTTTTAATGTCCCATTTAATTTTCACGGGGCAGTACGCTTAACGTTTGGTCTGACCCATAAATCTTTCCTTCCAATCCAGTGGACGAAATCGGGTAGAAAACATAACGGGAAGAAGGAAAACCATTCTCACGCCCGGTTTCATGCTCAAATCGTTTAATTTGAAACCGTTTTCGTGAATAATAGACTTGATGGTTAGATTGTGATCTTCCATTTGAAATTTGATACAAAAAAGGCAGCCTCGTGTAGGCGAACAAATTGCAGAGAGTTCGTAATTTGGTTTTGTTTTAAATAAAACTAAACGATTTTTACGAGCATGTATTTTGGATGCGTTCAGTTTTAATATTCCTGAGCGTATATTTGCTGGCTGGAAGCGCGTAAGGGTGAAATCTGATGGATTAATCTAAATGTATTTTTCCTGTAATGAGATTTTTGCCGTATCGAAGCCATACAATTATCACAAATTATGTCCCAATGGAGTACTCCGAAGAGGCACAGAGAATGGAATACCCCTATTTATAAGATAAGTAATAAATGAGAATAAATATACGGTATGTTTTGGAGACCGTTATAACTCAAAATAACAAAATAAAAGGATTTTTTTTATTCTCAGAATGACAAAACTGAGCGTCCAACCAAAAATAGTTTTAAGCTTAGCCAGTTAGTTTTTTTTGAGAAAACGGCCGTCTCTCTAAACATAAGAGCTACATTACTTTATTTATTTATTTACGCCCCTTTTCGGGGCTTTTACATACACAATTAATAAAAATACATAATATTTAATATTTAATAAAAATTATTTACCAATTATTACATTTTTATTAAATATTATGTAATGTATGTAATTACTATCTATTTAATTTATGTATTATTATTTATATATTTATAATTTTTTTATAGGTAATTCCCTTAGGTACAATTATTTTCTTCATTATTATAATTACATATTATTTTGTGTTAATAATTATTCATTGTTATTTTGTGTTAGTAATTAAAATAAGAATCTTTATTGAACCATAGTCAAAATAAACCACGTAGTCAAATTTAGCTAGTCAAAGTAAGACTTGCTTTAATTTTTTTTTTTTTTAATATGTTTATTCAGTTTTAATTTTACAATATTTTATTTTACAAATCTTACGAAACTGAACAATTAGTTTGATTGTAATAAATCTCTCATTTTTTTCTAATTATTTAATTTAGTATATTTCAGTTTGACATAGTAAATTCTAAATTTAATACTTAATATTAAAATACTAATTATTACGAAAAACTAATTTTTATAATCTATAATACAATACGGTATTATAGGATGGGGAGGAACATATGATGTTATTTTATATCCTCTCAAAATAGTTCAAAGATTAATAATTAAGATTAAATTGAAAAAACCATCTACATTTTCTACCGAAAAAATCTTTTCAATATTCAAAGTAACTACAATAGACATTTTATATAAAAAATATTCAATTCTACAAACTTTCAAAGAAATACAGCTAAAAAAATTTCATTTCAATATCTCAGCAAGATATCAAAACAATATTAAAATCCCAAAATTTAATACCAAGCACATCCAAAATTCCTATCTGTATCATGGTATAAATTATTTCAACAAACTCCCATTAGAAGTAAAAATTATTGAAAATAAAAGTAAATTCCAAACTAAATTAAAAAATTACCTGAAACAACTGTAAGAGTTACATTACTATTTCACTTCATTTAAATCTGTTAATCGACACATCTCAAGTTTCTCTTACTATATCTATTGTTAATAGTTGCAATATTATTATTCACCTACTCAAATGATAACATTGATAACATAATTGAGTATGAATTCACTCACCAAACACAAGAGCCTTGTCTCTTTATGGTGAGGAAAGGCTTTTATTACATTAATATTACAAATCTGTTTAATATGTAAAAAAAATGTATAATTATTGTAAAAAGAAACAAATATTAAATAAAAATAAATAAATAAAATAATGTTTATGAATTGCGTTGTAGTAAAAATATTTTACACAGTACAAACATATGGTGAGAAAAAAAAATAGAAAGGAACTATATTATTTGATTTCATGTTCTTCGGAGGTAGAAAGATTTAACTTTTGTTTTGATTTTTGAATAAGATCTCTCTTTTTTGATATTTTCAGGTAATGCGTTAAATATTTCCGGAATTTTATGCCTTTTTGTTCTATCTCCGTATATATTTTGAGATTTATTGATAATAAACATTTGTGCTTCTCTATGCCTAGTAGGGTAGTTGTGGTTTACAGGTTTTTTGAATTCTGTATTCAAGAATTCATCTAGCGTTAATTGATAATGTACCTTATTGTGTATAGAGAGGACATTACATCAATTTTAGGAAACGGATTTGTAAATGTTCTATTTTATGTAAATATGTTTTTTACGTTAATCCGTAACTATTTATTCCGTATCCTATAATTGATTCTGCTAATGCGTTGTATATACAGTATAATATATTTTTATTAACAAAATTTTTTAGCTGGTAAAATTTTCCTAATATGGATCTTAATCTATTACATACATTTTCAATATGATTTGACCAGTTAAAGTTGACATCTATTGTAAGACTAAGGAATGTATATTGGTACACTTTTTCTATATACGGGCAATTACACTGCTGGAATTGGTTTTTTGTGTGCAAACAATCATATGAATGACTTTTTATATGCAATTCCTTTTCCTGACAATTTGCATATGGTGAGTGTATAAGCATATATTTGGTTTTTTTTGCGTTTATAATAATGCCATTGTCGTGGGACCATTTAATTATATTATTTAGGTAATAATAAAGTGCATGCAGTTAATTTTCGAAAACGTAAACGGAACCCACAAAGAAATTTGTAAACAGATGACATGCCAAATGGTCTAGATAAAAAACATTGCCAAACAGTGCCACCGCCCCGGGAAACATTTATTTGATAACCAACACCTCCGCCATAGGTCACACCAAGTGGTTCGCTACGTTTTATGGCTTAGCAAGGGTGCCCGGGTTTATGAGGTGAGGTTTGCTCGGGTCTTGGCGGCGGATGCATTTACCCACCAGCTGCATGGCAGGCCGGATCGAGAGAGAATGGTTGTAGGAGTCCATTTAACTTCTGCAGCCGTACTCTCTCGGAAGGGAGTGATGGGATTCATACGTCCGTCAATCCTGGACACACTGACCCCCAGATTCCTACCCACCCCTCATACCCTTTTCCTTCCCAGAAATTCCTCTCTTTCCTTTCTTAAAAAGAACCCAATAACACAGGCTCTGAGGCGAGTTATTTTCCTCAGGGCCTCTTGTGTGGAGCTAATGTAAAAAAAGGCTTCGTTTTTATAATGTTAATGATTAATATGAAGCAGACGAAAAATCCTATGGAGGGAAAATCTAAATTGAAGAAGATTGTGCTTGTTAGCTTTAATAAAATATCGTGTGACATCTTCAGAGTTTGGAAGATTTAAGAGAGTTTTTAGTCTATTCTGACTTCGCACTTCATCACGATCTTATTAGCAGAGATAAAAGCAACAATATAACTTGGATGCATAACCCATACAATTCTGCACAGAGTACAAAAAATTGGACGTTACTAAATATTTTTTTCTCGGATAACAATGCAAAACTTAAACGCATCTCTAATTTTGCAGTATCACATCTTTATCCCAATTTATTTCCGGTAAGACGAATATCCTGGGTTCGATTCTCATTTGCGACCGTTACTTTTTTTATTGTTTTGTTCCGTTTCATATTTCGTTCAGATTTTCATACATATTATTTTCCTTAATAATAACAACGATGTTTTCCCTTCACTTTTAAATTTTTTTTATTAAACAATATGACAGGAAAAAAGTCCCAATAAACTACTTTTAAGTATTTTTATTTTTAACTTTTTGAGTAAAATCTCAAATTATAATATTTAATTAAATGAAGACAATATTAGCGAAACTCAATCGAAAATCTGGAGACAGAAAAATCAGAAAAAGATATTAGTTCCACTGGGACTCGAACCCAGGGCCCTTTGTTGACATGACAAGACTTCTACCAACTGAGCTATGGAACCCATTTCTAATTCGGTCACTTTTAACTGTATCATACTTCGACTTCGAAATATTCATCCTGGACTTGCAGAAAAAGTCAATAGATGTCGCGTATTAAAATAAAATTAATAAATATCTATATATCCAGACACTATCTAGATTGAATTTAGTTCGGGTTGAATCTTGCAATCATATATAAAGATAATGATGTGCGTTAAGAAAATGAAGATAATGCTGGTAGTTCTTAGTCGAAGTATGATACAGTTAAAAGTGACCGAATTAGAAATGGGTTCCATAGCTCAATTGGTAGAGCTCTTGCCATGTCAACAAAGGGCCGTGGGTTCGA
Organism: Limnephilus lunatus; assembly: GCA_917563855.2. NCBI lineage: Eukaryota > Metazoa > Arthropoda > Insecta > Trichoptera > Limnephilidae > Limnephilus > Limnephilus lunatus. Next base: position 8,733,358 of record OU830599.1, read on the forward strand.
GTCCCAGTGGAACCAATATCCTTTTCTGATTTTTTTGTCTCCAGATGTTTGATTGAGTTTCGCTAATATTATCTTCTTTTAATTAAATAGTTTTAAGTAGTTTGCCAATGGGTGCTTTTACTTTGAAGTTCAAAAAATAAAACTTATTTTACTTAATGTGCAGTTAGAATTTTTTGTGTTAGAGTCTAATACTAACTATTTCTATCGGCGAGCTAATTTTTCAACATAATGTTTCTTTTCTACATTATTTGTACATTTTTTTTATTTCGGCATGTAACATATTTAAGAAATTAGGTATCATGTAGTCTATTTGTCGATATTTTAAGTGTTTAAATGCTAAGATATGATTAGTCCTTCATTAAATGTAAAACGAGTGTTGTAAGTGTGGTCTAGTCTATTTATGTAAATAGAGCTATTCATATGCTGAAAAATAATTTTATACGTCGGAATTGCTCTATCTGAGAGAATTTTGAGTTTCTGGTAAAAGTACGGAACATTATGGTTTTGTTTGTATAAACTTTTATGAGCTAATAACTTAACTAATGAATTTTGAAGTGATTGAACATAATTTACATTTGTTTTCTTACACTTGGAAAGTCCGCAAGCTGTAATTCCGTGCATTATAATAGATTCATCTAATGATTAATACATTATTCGAAGGATGCATATTGGAACATAGAATTTAAGTTTATATAATCTACTAACAATGAATATCAGGCGTTCACAGACTTAATGTGTTTGTAAATCCCATTTGTAAAAGCAGTCAATAATAACACCTAAATAAAAATAATCTTTAACCAGTTCAATATTTTTACATGTACACGATACAGGGATAACCAAGCAATGTGAATATAATATAATAATATAATGCAATATAAGCAATCGGAACTGTGTGTTTTTATATTAGTGTAATAATATTTGCCTTGGCATTTGGTGATCTAATATGTATCAATTTAGTTTTTTTAACTTCCGAAACGTTCCTTGTGTGTGAATGGTTTTCTCCGTAATTTCTCTTTAAAATCTTATCATCACGACATTTAATTAATAGGGGTGGTCTCTGTTAAACTCACCGAGTTCTCAGCAATGACGTGAGGCCTCCGGATGACGGCTCCGTACCACAGGAGCCAGAGGGCGTTATTCGCCGCGAAGGAGCCAAACAGGTTCATGTGAAGTGTGATGCGCGCGCAGCGAAGTGATCTGGAACACCAAAAGCAATGTTAAAACAATAACAACATTACCAAGAAAAAAATATCTGAAATACAAGTTTTATTCATTTATTTATTTATTCATTTGTTTGACATAATATTTAACATTTCAAAAATAAAATTAAACAATGTCGGCCTCACTGGGTAGCTCATCTGTGCTGAGGCCTCCATTTTATAAAACAAAAACAAAATAAACTAAAAATTAAAATTTATAATTAAGCTTAAATTATAGGATAAAATGAATTATTTTATTACTAAAAAAATAAATTAAAATCGGTATATTTTATATATATTATGTGTCGTGTGTTTGTGAGTGATGTGTATTTTATGTTGGTTTTGAGTGTTTCGTGTAGTTGTGTTTTATTTTTATTTTGTAAAGAAATTTTGGTAATATTTTTTGTTCTTTAATCCATTTTGTAATTTTGAGTACGAAATTATTTTTGTTTTCTTCCATTTTAATTTCAAGGGTAAGACTGTTGAATGCTTTTATAGCATGATATTTATAGTGCCTTTGTCCAAAGCTTGTATTTACCGTCGGAGTTTTTAAGTTATTTTTGTACGATTGTCTAACTGGTCTGTTAGTGATATTTTGAGATTGTTGAAATTTGTTTTTCTGGTCAAAAATGTAGTTTAGCAGTGTTTTAACATATAATTGGCGTATATCTAGTACGTCACAACTGTTAAATATTTGGTTTGTGTCAGTCAGTCTATGTTTTTTAAGTATTATCTTTAAGATCGTTTTCTGCGCGATTTCTAAGTGATCGATAGCTGAGTTTGTTGCTCCTCCCCAGATAATTAATCCATATTCTATTATTGACTGACAAAGTGCAAAATATATTGTTTTCATTTGTTTTACATTATATATGTTTCTTATGTTTAGGAAAATGTGTATTGTTTTGAGGAGTTTATTTGTGATTTGTTTGATATGATGTGTCCATCTAAGGTTATGGTCAATTATGATTCCTAGATATTTTATTTGTTCTGTTTTTTCTAGAGAAGGGCAACTGCAGATGTTAGTATTTAAACATTCGTGTATTTTTATGGTGTTTGAGTTGTTTCTTGGTTGTCCTGTACTATTTATACTGTACGTCATAAATTTTGTTTTCGATATATTTAGTGTAAGTATGTTTGAATCTAGCCAAGTTTTCACCCGCGTGATTTCTAAATTTGCTATGTTAAATACATTATTCCAATCCTTAGATTTAAACAGTAAAACTGTGTCATCTGCATAACTAACTATTTCACCGTTTATTTCCATGCTACAAAGTTCATTTATGTAAATAGTGAAAAGAACGGGCCCTAGTATGCTTCCTTGTGGAACTCCGTATGTAATCGGCAGTGGTTTACTTGTATGGTTATTAGTTTTGACTTGTTGTGTTCTATCACTCATATAACTTTTTAATAGTTGGAGTTAAAAAAAAAAAAAAAAAAAAGTTATCCAAAATTGAGCCGTAAGGAATATAATACATATATCGTCTATAATGGGATACACGTGTCAAAGATATTCATACTACTTTAAATTTAAAAAAAAATATTATTCAGTTCGGTTGGGTATTTTGGCTTCCAAATTCTAGGTTCGTACGAAAAATCACATTCCTCGACAAGTGCATGGGTATCAACTTCATCAAACCGTGTTTTTTAAGTGAAACTTTTTTAGCCCCGTTAGTGATTAGAATTTCAGAAGAAACTGAAATGCGTCACAAAAATTTATTATTTGATGGTCGTCGGTTCTAATATAATGCGGTAAATTCACGACTACGCACGGGTTTCCAATAGCGCCACGGTATAGCGGTATTGGTATAAGTTTTACTGCTATTTAAAGAGAAATAAAATATTATTTGGAAAAAATAAATAAAATTAAACAATTTTTCAAAAAAAAAATCACAGTAGAAATAAATAATTTTATACAAAACATATATAACTTACAACCTAAGTAAGAATCGTGACTCCCTTATCAGGCACAAGAGCTCCTCTTTTCTGATAAGGTATACATGACCAATAACGACCTTTATTATACTCGTAATATTTTGTAAAATATATATGTAACTCATGGTTTATATTACAATAAAAAAGATCTACTATAATGGGAATATCATCCTATAGCACCGTTAATATTGTCGTGCTATGCTGTGCTAGAACATCTGGTGTGTTGTATGGTATCTTGCGTTTCAAGACAAAACAACAAAGTGAAATTTCAACACCCCTTTGAAAGATCATTAAAAGTGATGAAAAAAATAGCCCATGATCTAAAAGCTAATCTAACGTAAATTATTTAACCTGTTTTTTTTTTTTTAATTTTAATGACTTTTAAAAGTAGTGATGAAGTATGTACCACTTTGCTGAGTTGTCTGGTCACAGGTAGCTATGATATTCCAAGAGAAATCGACTCCAACTCTACGAGGTTCCGGGCGAAATATTTTCATTGATGAAAATTCAAAAAGCTATCAAAATGATTGTAGTTTTTACGTTCGTTATATTGCTTTTAGAAAAATTACAATATTTTTTAATGCTTTTGGTTAGTCAGACCTTACGATAAAACCATCAATTTAATGGATTGCATTTCTTCAGTTCAATTCTGTGAAAAGCACAGAAAAAAAGCTTCAGCGCTCGGTGATTCTCTTTACTGCTGAATGAAAAGTCATTGAACAGCGATGTTTTGATTATGAATAATGTTTTCATCATCACTCCCTGAAGATACAAACCAACAGAAGTGTGTTTTGAGCGTGTCTATGTGCCTGAAGTAAACTCTATTTCCCTGGTATTAAATGGTTGAAAGATAGAATCTTGCAGTGATAGTTCGTGTACTTGGAGTTCAACAGATTCACAGATATTCATTAATATTTCTGGTGCTCACAGAGTTTCGCTTTGATTCAAAATTCTACAGATCTTGTCTAATTAATACATTGATTCCACAAATCTAAAGACTTCGAGCAAAGCCTTCAGTCATGTGATTTTTAATTACTTGGCAGAATAAAAATATCGCATTCAAACTGATGAAAACCACCTTCAAAATAGTTGCTTCCAGAGGAAGAAATATTTCTACTTTGCCGCAATATTGCCTAGAATAATTATTATGACATTCCTATAATGCACAGCCTTAATAAACTGGTTGTATGTACTACATTTTACGTTTACGTTGCAGCGTATGATGCTATTAATATTCATTAGATGGCGCTAGTTGCTTCGCTTTGGCGAGAAACTACGAAACGTACATCCAGCTGGATGTAATCACGTGACTCTACGTTATGCCACGTTATACTGCCTTGCGAAGAATGTCCGCCCTGCGACGGAAATACTAAGCGACCGACGGTTGGGAAATATTATTATGAGTCTTGGTTTATCTAGGGGTGTTTTCCAGATGCATTGTGATATTTATGGAATCGCTTTCCAGGATTAAAGAAAGGGGTACCATAAATAAGCAATATCGCAAGACATACTGCACTGGTCGGAAAGATATGGTTATGATAACAAAGCTCTCTAAATCACATTGTTATCTTCGTGTGATTTATTATCTGATTCGGAATCCAAACTAGAGCACTTATTTTTCACAATGAGAAGCATCTGGTGCAACAGATATTTGGCACAAACAGCCGATGAACAAAGAAACGAAGTGTCTGGAATAATGTTGGTAACGCGCAAGTAGACGGGAAGAAAAGAAGTATCTAGAAGATGTCACGTGAAGAAAATATATTGTTGACATTATCAAGTTGCAGCGAATTGAACAATGGACCTCTATAACGATTTAAAAGAAATCGCTACTCTATACAATGCCAGGACTCAAGATGACAGCTTGGTGCTATTGGAAAAATAATCGGTGTTTTATTTCCTGACAAGTGCTTTCGGGGTTAATAGCTTTTAACTTTTTGATTTCCTTATATAATTTTTGTCATCGTAATAATGATAATGGCGGTGATCAAATTAGATTTAGATTATGTGTAATTTTTTACTGACATGACTTAATAAGCGTACTATTTACGCAAGTGAACAACTTAATGAAAAAAAAACTCTTCGAGTCTGACCCTATCCCAGAAATTTTAAAAAGTAAGTAATAATCATTCATTTCAATCCCGGTAAATTACTTCAAATTATATTAAAATATATCTATAAAACATTAGAGCTTCTAAACTGGAAAGAGCTGGCACAAAACCGAGATAAGTGGAGGAAGATTTCTGAGAATGCCAGGACCCACCAGGGGTTGTAGAGCCAATAATAATGATGATGATAATGTTAAAATAAACCTCGGGATATAAGCACCCTCTTTTATGTCATTAAAGGAATATAGAACTAAAAGATGAATGAAATAGGTAAAGTCGTTCTGAAGTTTTGGCGTGACCAAGGGAAACAGGGATTGATTTTTATATATGGATAAAGGTTAGTATTGGCAATATGATGTACCTATATTTCATTGAGGTTGTTTTTATGAGTAAATACTTATACGGTTTCTAGTTTCTTTAAGTTATTTAGTATGTACATAACCGTATGGATGAATATCGCCTATCTTTTTGCTCTGTTGCATATCTTTATATTGTAATTAGGCATCTAATATATATTTATTCTTCTATTTCATTTCTGTACATCAACCTGCTGACAAATTACGCTGGGAGTTTAACCCTCTGAATGCACAATTTAAAAAATAACATTAAAAAAATAACCGACTTCAAAAGAAGCATTAATATATGGATTATGGACATTTGATGGAAGAATATTGATTCCATTTTGCAACCTAACAAATATGAATGCTTGTATTGTGCTTTCTTATAGATATAACTTTATAATTTTCCTAATGTAATATTTTAACATATGTATTTATTTACTTATATTTCAAACACGAAAACAATGAGACCTTAGAACAAGTTACCCCAGTAAATACACATTTTTCTAAAAAAATAAATCACAAAAATTATGTATTTTCCTGGATACGTGACAAGTATACGTTTTATTCTACTAATAACGGTTTATAGAAAAGACAAATACAAAAAAAATACCATGCAACCTTGACACAATTATCCACAGAAACAGATCACATTTATTTTGAATAACGTAGTCACATTTAGGTTAACTTGGAAATAAACTTAATAAAGTGATTCATAGCTTAGAAATGAATTATTCTGTAAACGGTGGCTAAAATATAAATCCAGATATTAAAGTTGAAAAGAGAGACGGTGTTCAGAAATGCGTTAAAGAAATTCCGAGCATGTAGAGAGAGATTATCTAATATATAAAGTGTATATCTGAGTTATATAAAGTGAAGCAGTGAATCTTAGGAAGTAGAGATAATAATATCACTATCAATAGAAATTCTTAAATATGGAAGAAGAACTTAAACAAATAAAATTGAACCAAATAAAGTATTTAAGATAAACCTATTTTTCCATGACAACTCAGAATCATGCAACTTCCACAACCCTTCGAAAAATCTTTAAAAGATTTTTTTTTTTTTTAAATAGCGTATAAACTAACTTAAAGCAAACTGTTCAACCAATTTGAAATTTTTTTCCGTCAGTTTTAAAGACTTTTAATGGAGGTGTTGAAGTTGCATGATTCTGATTTGTCTGGTCACCAAGACCTATATATCATGATTTAATTTTGGGGTATTATGCCGTGATGCATTATTTAATTCTGTATCCAATGTTTCGGACAGCGTTACAGGATCCATCATCATGGCAGATGTGTTAAATAACGATAATACTTTTGGCTGTGAAAATTTTAAATCATATAAAGACATTGATATATTTGCAGAAAAATTGTTTGTTTGAAGCAACAACACTCCTCAACATTGAGTTCAAGTGACATGAAATGAGCATAGTTTTTCGGTCTGTGATCTGGAAATCGGAATTTTTTACAGGTCACAACGTTATTTACGTCAAAACAACCTGCTAACCTAATAATCCTTCAGGACCTACTTCATCTTTGGGAATTTTGTTTGGAGAGTCTTTTTATGGAAAGGAAGGAGAGGAAGTTCTGGAAAAGAACAAGATACGAGGGATGGAGGAATCTGAGGGTCAATGCGTCCAGCAGCGACAGACGTTCGAATCCACCCTCCACTGCGATGCAAGGCGATGGTTCGAGAGAATCAGTCTCTCCCAATCAGACCCGCCACACAGCAGGTGGGCAAACGCATCCATCACCAAGACCTAAACTAATCTCACCCCATTAACCCGGGCACTTGTGTTAAGTCCCTAAATGTAGCGAACCACCTATAGCAGGAATGCTGATACACGATGGTTCCCGGGCAACAGTATCCAAGATAACCTCCCAAATTGATTTCTAATATTCCAACCGATTTATTTTACATATTTTTAAAATAATACAAAATGTGAAGATAAGGGCCTTTAACCAGGCATCGGCAGAAAATCTATTTTTTAATATTTATAATTTTTTAATAATGTCTAAGCAAAATAAGAATGTAAAAAAATCTTAAATATATTAGTTTGTAAGACGGTAAATAAATAGACAAACTGAAGTATTTTCGTCACAAAACAAGTGCGCGGATCTTTTTTTTAATGATTTTATTTAAACTAAAATTAAAATTCTTAAACATGCTTTTCGCAATTAATTTATTTTACTGCATGATACACCGTATAACCTTATTATACTAAAAATAAATTTAAAAAAATCTCAAAATTTAAAACATAGGTTACTAGATAAAAGAACAATCTTTCGAAATCAATTTTTAATTTTTTGTGGAAAAGAGTCGATTCGTCTAAAATTTGATTTAAAAATTGCATATTTCCGGTTTTCTCTGGTTATACCCATTCTGGCATTCTTGTGGCGTAAATCATCAAATAAAGATATTCACATTTAGTGTAGAAGAACTTTGAGCAATGAATTAAAAAAATGTATTAAACTGTGGCGTGCTCGCACTACTTTATCTAAGCAGTGGGTAAGTATTACTATACCTGATTCAAATCACCAAGAGTACACGCATTCCTGTCGTTAACATCCTTTATTTTCAGTGCCCACTCTTATCAAAGTTGACCATCATCGGGGTGATATTAATCTATGCAATTGCAGGACTCTGGTGGAAATGCCTTCGTTATCAGCCGCACAAATAAAATACTATTGCAGCTTGTAATTCCACGACTCTTCCGAGTAGTAGATACTTCAGTGTTGCCCTGCTGACAGACCACCATTTAGACTCAATAATTGCTTGAAAATGTTTAGTGATCGTATCGTAATAGCTAGGTAATTCCCAACATTCATTTTTATAATTTCTTACACATACTCAATCCTTTGAACGAATGCCATAATCCCATTAGCTCCGGACAGTTAGAGCTATTGTGCAACATTCAAATTAACCCCTAGGTTAATGCAAGCTAATTTGCTTGCTTTTGGAAACAACTCGTATAGTTCTCAGAGAAATCATTGTGCCCTTACAATTATTATTATTATTATTGTAGAAAGCAATCACTTTGTGGTTTGACATATTTAATAAAATAAAAAAACTTTTTTGTTTAAAACCACGAGATTTATTAATATATGAACCGACCGGTTTCGCTTTACTCAAGCATCATCAGGGTACAAATTAATACATATAAAGTATTGATTTGTACCCTGAATATGCTGAGTAAAGCGAAACCAGTCGGTTCATAAATTAATAAATCTTGTGGTTTTAAGCAAAAAAGTTTTTTTTATTTTATTATTATTTTTTTTTATAGTAATACCTCATAAGAGTCTCAGCTGCTCCCGTCCGGAGCCAGTGAGACTATGGCATCCTATGGTATGTTGTGAGTCTGAAGGTAGTGGGGAGGGGAAAGAGATGGGGAGGAGTAAGGTGGGGAAGTACCTGGTATTCAGATCTGGTCACCAAACACGGCTGACGCCATTTCAAGCAACGTTTCAATTTTGAATGGTGGTCTTACACTAAGGCGATACTAAGAGTATCTTCCACTCTGGAACGTGCCGCAAATATACTATACATTAATTAAAATTAATAAATTGTGAAATAACACAAATTATGGTGAGAGATATGATCTAAAAGGTGTTAAAAAAAGAAAACAACACGCTTTTTATTAAAATTTAAAAGTTATATACGAAATGATAAAAAATAAAAAGTGGGTTGACTGGTTTGTCTTATAAAATATGTGTACGTGTATATTTTTATCATTCTCAATAATGTTAGTTAGAAACAACGTAGGTTGTGTCATTTTTAAAAATTTTGAATACAAAAATCATTATGTTTATATCCTTATTATAAAATGAATGCATTTTGTACAACATTTCAAAAACAGTTTTCAGAACTTACCTAAAATACGTCAGAAGTCCTAGAGAAAGCAGCAAGGCGATAAGTGAAATCGAATATCCAATTTCATAAACGGCAACCACTGATTGTCTAGCCTGTGAACAAAGAAAAACATTATTTGACCTGAATATCAAGTAAGTAGACACCAACAATTTTTCGAACCAAACATCTAGCGTAGTTCCGTGTTGTGGGAAACCAGCTCAAGTTACGGGCCCGATTCCTGAAAAGTTTCCAATCAGATTACAGGGGATCTGTCGACAAATTCACGAACATTCAACAGACTCTGATAGTTGAGAGGCCGATAAAAAAATAACAGCCTAAGTTTTTTTTGGGTTAGATAGAAGTGGGAGTGGAAAGTTTGTGAGGTTAAGATAGAAATAGTAAAAAAGTTAGAACTTCTAAAAGTAGGAGAGGTGGATTTAATCCTCTTGTTTAACGTAACTGTGGAAGAAGGGTGCGTATTTGAGGAGAGCTTTCACAAGGAGAAATATCTACAAAAACTTTTTTATTTGTGAGTGAAGAATCACTCGAAGTCAATATCTATATATGACTGTAAATAAAAATGTATAGCTGAAATGTAGGAATGTACGCGCATAACTTCCGAACGACTGCACCAAATTGGATCATTATTTTTTTTTCGTTATTGTTAGGACAAGGTTTCTATAAAACTACTAGTGGGCTCTGGCATTATGAAATTTGTACAAAAAAATTGCATGAGGTGGCACGCAAGCTGTTTGAAAACTGAATGTATCGGGACTGAATGAAAGGAATGCAGAAAGGGGGAGGAATACCCGGGAGTGGAGAGGGGAACTCGGGAAGGGGGAGGGGATCTCAGGTGGGGGAAGGGGAACCCAGGAGGGGGGAGGGGAACTCGAGAGGGGGGCTCGCAGTACAAGGGAAGCGGACGAGAGGAGTGGGGAGAGGGAAGGCGGAGTGGAAACTTGAGAGGGGAAGGGGACGCGGGAGAGGAAGTGGAGGCGGAAGAGAAACGGGACGAATGGAAAAGGACACGCAGGAAGAAACAATTTCTTTATTAAATGGCATAACAACGCATACCGGGTACCAGCTAGTTTTATGATAATCTTCAAATGTAAATTCAAATAATAGACATGATAAGAAAACTCAATTAATTTGTGAAAAAGCGTCTATATTTAAAAAGAAGTACAAATTTGCGAATTTTGACAAAAGAGAATTAAAGTCAAAAATTTTCACAAAGCGAAATATCGATACATTTTATTCCTAACAACAAAGTAATTGTATTTAATGAAAAATTTAAGTTTGCTCATAAAGTTAAAATAAAAAAAAATATATTCATCCCAGACTTGCAGAAAAGTCAGTAGATGTCGCATATTAAATAAAATGGACACAGATTTATTCAGACACTATCTAACATGAATCTTGCAATCATACATAAAGATAGCAGCCAATAAAATGCACGTTAAGAAAATGAAGATAATGTGGGTGGTTCTTAGTCGAAGTAGGATAAAGTTAAAAATAGCCGAATTGGATCACCTGGGTCCTGGGTTCGAGTCCCAGAGGTGCCAATATCTTATTCTGATTTTTCTGTTTTCAGATTTTTGATTGAGTTTCGCATATTGTCATCATTTAATTCAATATTATAATTTGAGGTTTTACTCATAAAGTTGAAAATAAAAATAAAATGTTCTTTACCATTAATATGTAAGTACTGAATTAATCTTTTAATCACCTTATAGATTTTTCTTCCTTACTTTATGCCCTCTAAACAGATTGTCAAAATTGGCGTTGGAGATTAATTTATTGATCCTATTGTTGTAGTGAGTTTGTACTGAAACGTATATTGCTTTTTAAACACAGTCTACAGCTACATACCTAATACTTCCTAATATATTAAAAATATAGCTTCGGTTGTGTGTCTGCCTGTAACACTGCTTCAATGAAATCCAGAATTCAGATACGCTTGTAATAATGGGCTAAATAGATAGTACCTTTTTTACCAATGAAAGGGGTCAATGGGCCTTAAGGAAAATAATTTCTCTCAGGACTTATGTTGTCTTTGGAAAGTATTTTAAAGGAAATGAAGATGAGGAAGTTCTGGGCAGGAAAAATATGAATGGTGGGTAGAAATCTAATGTCAGAGTGTTAAGGAGTAGCGGACGTATGAGTCTATCCCTCCCGCTGCGGTGCAAGGCTATGGGTCGAGTGAGACCAACTGGAGAGGTCAAAGAGTCTCCCGAAACCGGCCTCTCCCGATTTGGTCGCCACGCAGCTGGTGAGCAGGTGCTTCCGCCACAAAGACTTGGCAAACACACCTCTTGAATTCAGGCATCCATGACTTCATTCTGCATCCTTGCAAGTCACCAAATGCAGCAAACCACTAAGGGTGACCTATGGCGGAGGTGTTGGTTATCCAATAAATGAATCCCGTGGTGGCGGTACCCATACTCGCCCTCCAAAACACCTACCTATAATATAATATTTTTTAACAGTTTCATTTGCATAAATTCTTCACAGCTTTTTTTATAATTAAAGTACATTTTTGAAATGTGAATACCGCACAAGAGTTCCAACTTCTCCTTTCTGGAGCCGGTGAAACTTTGGCATCCCCAATTGGGATATGTTGTGAGGCTGAGGGTAGTGGGGATGGGAAGGAGATGTTGAGAGGAAGTTAAGGAACAACCTGTCCATTCAGATCTGGTCACTAAACACGGCTAAAGCCATTTCAAGCAACGTTTCAATACTGAATGGCGAATTTACACAAGGGCGACACTGAAAGTATCTTCCACACTGGAACCTTCCACGAATACGGCTTACACTATTTTAAACGTTTGTAATATAACACAATTCACTAATTTGAATCCGCGACCACCGGATGGCAAGTCGAGAGCTTTATTCATCGACCACGGAGTTAGCTAGTACTAGCGGAGCTCGGCGACAGCGACTTATTTGATTATAATGTAATAAAACATTGATTATATATAATTCTGACGGTGGCATAGAAATGATATGATTGATTGCTTCTGGTATTGACGGAGATTAACTATTCTTATTCTCGTTATGTCACTATTTGGGAGAAATACAAATCAAATAATTTTCAAAATCAATGAAGCTTTCTCTGATCTTTTTTTGATTACTTCACAATATTTATTACTTACCAATTTTAATAGACTGCAACCCGAGGAATATTTTTCACATTCCATTGAAATGCGGAAATGAATTTCGTTTTTCTTATGGGCGTTTAACCAGCCAGCGGCCGAAAATCCACATTTCGTCGAAAGACGTTCTTACGATGGTACAGCGCGGTTCCAACAGGAAATATTAATTATTCTCCGTACCAGATTTTAAAAATTATAACTCAATATCGATTTTATTTCATTCCAAATTTGCTTTAATTTATAACTACATCCAAAAATGCTAAAAGGCGTGATCAAAAACTATTAAAATTATGTACTTTTTGCAATTATTTTTTGATCATAAGTATTTATCATTTTTCTAAGCAAAATGAGAATGCAAAACAATCTGAAATATATTATTTTCATTGTTTGTTTTTGGGGTGTTATTCCAGTTGCGCTACCTCCTTCTTTATCCGACGTTTCGGACAGCATAGCAGTGTCTATCAACACGGCATAACACCCCAAAAACAAACAACGAAAATGCTTTTGGCCGTGAAAATCTAAAAAACTTATCTGAAATATATTCGTTTGTAAGTGCGCAAATAATTACACAAACGGACCAATTTTCGTCAAGAAACACATGTACGTATATATTTTTTAATTATTTTATTTAAACTAATATTAAAATTCTGTAACAAAAGTTTCCCAGACAATGTATTGATTTGTTTAACTGCATGATTATATGATTTGAAATGGGTGTAGTATAGTACAAAATCTTTTTTGAAAGTTTAACAAATCCGCCAACGACCTACATATGGTATAACTTTATTATACTAAAAATAAACATTTTTTCTCAAAATTAAAAAAATACATTTACTAGATAAAAGAACAATCTTTTGAAATCAATTTATAATTTTTTTGTGGAAAAGAGTCAATACGTCTAAAATCAGATTTAAAAATGACATATTTCTGATTTTCTCTGTTTATATCCTCTTAAGAAATCTGACAAATGACCTTGGTCAGAATTTTTTTTTATAAAAAAGTATTTAACTAAAAAATGTAACGTTTTGGAGTGTTCTGTTCCATAATATTGCAAACTTATTTAGACCTAATCGGATGGAGTTAATTCCGCCCTATAAAATATCAAAATTTTACTTGTAACTATTTGATGCGTTAACTCCTAGATTAGTTATGAGAGATATTTCTCACAGACGTCAAACATCCTCAGGTGTTTTTAGGAAATATTTCTCCTAGTCTGACATGGACTCGTAAATTCGTAAGTTATGCTTTATACATTATATTTAAACAGCGTAAATACGCTGTTTACATTTAAAAAATTAGAGTAAACGGGAACGTTCCCTAAAAAATTAAAGATAATTCTTTGAGACAATATTTAGAATTTGAAAAATATTTTTCAGAGTTTGAAATTTTTTTCAATTATTTTTTTTTAAAATAAAACGAGAAAAAATTAACTTCGTCTAAACTTCGTCTAATCTTCGTCTAATTGAACTTTTTTAAAAAAATTATTTCTTGTAATGCGGTAATTATAGTTGAAATGGAAAAAACTATCGATAAGCTATTTTAAAAACGTTATCTATATTTTCAAAAGTTTTAATATTTTTAAATGTGTATGTCGAATTGAAATACTAAAATCTGAAACGGTAATTCTTCTGCAACCGTATTTTGAAATACGTTCACAAACAACGAATTTATATGAAATCGAATGCAAATATCCTCGTCATGGAAGCCCGCCTCAGTCCGTCCTCCATCATTGACGAACACTGGAGAAAAGTAGGTACTAGCTCCTAATGTAGCCATTGAACCCTAAAAGCTTATATTCATTATTTTCTTTTTTTTCTCATCACTATTACCCTATTTTCTTTTTTTTCATGAACCCTCATGTAATGTGTGGGACTGCAATAACCTCCACACATACCGGAATAAAAACATTTTATTATTATTACAATGCATAATGCAAAAATATGATATAGATCCTGAGGGAAATTATTTTATTAAATCACTGTGGTTAATGAAAAAGAAATGCAAAAATATTTCCCGCGCACTCCGCATTTTGGCAGTTCACTTGAGAAATACATTGCAAAATGTGGCTCTAGGGGATAAAGTTGATTGTGAATTCAAGCGGTCACTCTGATTTTCTCAACACGCTTCAAATAAATGAAAAATGTACGTAATTAGCTATAATGTATACAAAAAAACCTTGCTTATCGTTAAGGGTAGGTAATAACCTTCACAATGCTAATTTGACCTCAGCAATTTTAAATCTGTAGGGATTCCACAATTCTACAGGTCAACAATGTCAACACTATTATTATTTAAAAATATATATTTGCACTACATTTATTTGGAATCTTAATCTCTCAGCGAACGCTTTTTCGGATTTCATTGTTGACTTTTTTTCGAAGTGAACATATTATTATAGTGTCTAGACTCTGGACCAACTTTATAATGTACCTTTGACCAATTATTTTGGGATCAAACGATCGAAAAAAGGTATTTTCACAGAGGGTCAACGAGTTCTCTCAAAATAACAAAAAAAATCTATTTAAATGCGGTTTATATTTGTTAGACCAAATAAATTTTTTTATTAGAATATTTTTATTTATTTTATTTACTTCTCACTACATACAGAAATCACTTTTTTACATAAAAACCTAAATTTCACTAGGACTAATTGCCTGTAATCGGGTTAACATTTAAAAATTTGAGTAGAGCAGCGTAATTACTCACTGCATACAAAAACACTAAATATTACTTAGAGAATGAAAAAAATACATAACATGAGTGGCAAGATGGAATCACAAATATTCCACTATTAGTGTAACATAATCGTTCAAATTACTCTCAACTGTCTGGAGCCGGTGGGAGTATTGTGGCATGTTGTGAGGCTGAAGGTAGCGAGGATGAAAAGAGGCGGAGAGGAGATGAGGAAAGGAAGGTGAGGAATTACCTAATTATTCAGATATGGCCAACAAACACGGTAAAAGCTATTTCAAGCAACTTTTCTATTCTTAAAGGTGGTTTTTCTTTTGATATATTATTTTCGTTGCTACGTGTGTTATTTTAAAACATTTAGATTTTTCGATGGTTTTCATTTAAGCTTTTGACTTTTGATTTTTTTTATGTAACAATAACTAATAACGAATACTAGCAGTTTAAAGCCGCTCCGCAGGTTTTCGCTGCGGCTTTGCCCAGTTTAAGTGTTGGTGAACATTTTATAAATCCGATAAAGAACTAGTTCCAAAAATATCCGGTTCCTCGGATCCAGTGACAGCAAGCTACCGGGACAAAGTAACCGCGACAGGCAATGACGTCATGTATAGTATATAGACGCGAGGTAGAAATCACAACGTAGTATTATTATTCACAACTGCCAGTTACAATAATGATCATACCATCCATCTCTCCATACCCGGAGAGATTCACGAAAGTACTAATCCAATAGTACTTACGCCTGCAAGGCGACGTTCCTCACGTAAATGGTGCCACCTTTTGGCATTGCTATAATTCGGTCCTATTACAAAAGTAGATTTGTAACAAACTCAGAGTCGTAGATACTCGTAGCCTTAAATTTCAACCGTACAGACATTAGTGTAATAATAACGTCAGGTTACCTGTGGGTTGCGTTAACCCCCAGATTGCTTTTGAGATATATTTCTCCCAGACGTCAAACATCCTTAGAATGTTCTTAGGAAAAATTACTCCCAGCCTGATATGAACTCGTAAATACGTAGGTAATGCCATCATATTTTAAATTGCTGTGAGATATATTACTCAAACACTGTATTTGCATTTAAAAGTTTTTTGATACATAGGAGAACGTTCCCTAAAAAATTAATGCCTATCCTTTTTACATTATCTCTTCTGATGAAATTACTCCCGAGGGAAAGATCTGGACCTTTTACGTGGGAGTTAGTAACATGCAAAAAAATTAATTAATTTATCAAAACCATCAATTCGTTAGCTCCAAAACTCTAAACACTAAATAATAGAAGCTTAGTTAAGAGTTTCCACAAGTAATCAATTTCAGTGCGTCAAAAGTTGTTTGGGAGTAGTAAAATAATTTAATCAACAGTGGTTTCGCACAAATAATGTATTACTCACCGATAAATCATCCAGATTGACGCAGGTTGTGTAATTTGACCATTCCTTGTTGGAGTCCGGGTGCCGGAACCACGTGCCATTTGGTTCACAATATTTATGGGCAGTCCCTGCAAATAAAAAAGCAGACCTTTAAATATCGATTGTCATGGAATGGAGACCGTTGAATTGCAATTATGTATTACATTGAAGAGTCATTCGATTTTCAGTTATTATGGATTAAAGACATTTGAATATCGATTATTATGGATTGAAAACAATTGAATATCGTTTTTTATGGAAATGAGACCGTTGAATTGCAATTATGTATTACATTAAAGAGTCATTCGATTTTCAATTTTTATGAAATAAAGAAATTTGAATGTAGTTTTTTATGCATTGAAGACATTTGAATATCGATTATTATGGATTGAAAATAATTGAATATCGTTTTTAATGGATTGAAGACATTTGAATATCGATTATTTTGGATTGAAACTAATTGAATATCGATTTTTTACGGATTAAAGACATTTGAATATCGGTTATTATGGATAAAAGAACAAATATTATCGTAGAATAGGATCGTCTTAAACCATAGCAAACTACCTCACTTTTGTAATTTTTGGATTAAAGCTTGAAATGGGGGCTCCAAATCATAATCTAGCTCCACCAGAAAGAAGAGCCAAGCAGAGAAAAACTATTTATGATTGGTCAAGACAGTATTTCTTTGAATGGCAGAGCTAGATTGTGATATAAAGCCCTCTTTTCAAGCTCTAACAATTGTTTGAAAGCAATTGTTTCTCATTAAATCAAAATATTTATTTGAACAGCAATAAAAAGATTTTTTTAATGCAGTAACCATATTTTGTGGTATCGTTACGTGGGCAATCAAAGCCGGTGGATAGTAAAAGGTCCACTCTTCAAACCAGGGTCGAATAAAAAGTTCCCTAAAAAGATTTAAACATTGCCTATACCGAACGTGGAATCTACCAATAAACAGCTTTATAAGTCATTTCAATGGCCGCCCTAGAAAGAATGGTAGCATCTTCAATACGTCATATGTATTTAAGGTCCCCCCCTCCCAGACATTCCGTCCTGTCACCTACAAACACCGTTATGTGAACTCTATGATTGGCGCATGGACAATGATGGCGTCTCTAAGACTCAATGGATATATACGCAATTACTCCCACCTTGACCATTGCTGACCAACCGCAGGGACGTACGTTGACCCCACCACCAAAATAATTATAATTAAAACAAAAATTATATATTATATCGATGTTCCAGTATACCGCAGGGGTTGCGCATTTTGTTGATAGATTACAAGTCAAACATAACGAAGGTATTTTCTTTAATATATTTTTTTATGTGAATTCCGCACAAGAGTCTTACCTGCTCCAAACCGTGCGGAGCCAGATAGGATATGGCATCCCCAGTTGGGATATATTGTGAGGAGGGGAAGGATACGGGGAAGAATAAGGTGAAGAAGTGCCTTGCTGTCCAAATCTGGTTACCATACACAGTTAAAGACATTTTCAGTAGCGTTTCAATTATGAATGGTGGCCTTTCAACAGGAAGATACTGAGAGTATCTTCCACGATGAAGCATGCCGCAAGTTTACTCGGTACATTATTTTTAAAGAAATAATTACTAAAAAAAATATATTTTAAATTTTACTTTACTCATTGCATAAATTATTTACATTATAAGTGGATTTTTTGACCACCATGCTAGGCTGATGCCCGTGTTATGGTGGTCGATTTTACAATTGCTGGATCCCTTGACCACGAAGGCCGTAAATAAGCACCTTGTTGAAAAAAAAATCATTTTGTTATCTAATATAATTTTGGAAGATTATAAGGTTCAAACAGTTTATATGTTCTTATGAATCGTTTTCTACTTGCGTCATTTTGTATTGGTCGATAAATAGTTCGTCTATTATAAATTATGCTTAGTTTTGGGTAGTATTAATAAACTTAGTGACACATGTTTTTATTAGTATACTTGAAAATTCGTGGAAGAATATTGTTAAAATAGAGTATCAAGGTTTTTTTAAAATTATTAAATACTTCGCTTATTTAGAAAACTTTGTTTTTGCGCCCTGGTACCAGGTTCCATCTGCACTAACGGTAGATCCGATCCTGTTTCAAATAGTCATTTTATACAGTTGGTTTTATACGCTTCAAAGTATAAACTTCCCATGGCGCAAGTCCGCGTAGCAGGAGACGGAATGGAATCGACCGTAAAGATTTTATTGAAAATCTCGTCAAGTAAAGGATATTGGGAGAGATGACATCAATGACAGAAGATTCGTCTTAAACGGATGGACCTTAGCGATTTTATTTTATTTTATGTGGGAGACCAACCGTTTTCATTAAAAAAAGCATATAATGGTATCTAAGTCACATTAATTTTACCATTTACAGGTTTCCACACGGGTTTTATTTATAAGTGAAATGATTTGAAAGATTACAGAAAAAAACATGTTTGGTGACCTAAACTATGGCAGAGGTGTTGGTTATCCAATAAATAGTTCTGTCAGTTCTTCAGGAGCTAACACAACTAGAACAACTATGGTATTTGTATACTCTTTCTTAGTTCTCCAACAAGCCTTAAAATAAATTTGGGCGGCAGATATGTTTTTGTGGTCTTTTTATAAATTATGTTACACTGACCAATCAACGTACATATCGAGTTCGAATGATAAGCGATACCAAAAGTAAGAGACAGACATATTATATATGGAAGTATTATCATAAACGGAATGGGTAAATGGGTATGTTGTAAACTTGGGTGAAGAAGCTTGTAAACATACTCAAATATTGACGGTGGCGTTCTTTGTAGGTTTGTGCAACTCATTAATTCTAAAAAAAAAAAAAGACTCGTACAGGTTCTTTTCACCTAAGTTGATAAATCATAAATCATGAAAAGTAAAAAAAAAATCAAATCAATACAATAATTATTATGCATTATATCGTTACATTACATCGGGCAGCCGTCAAGATGCCGGCTACGGTCTTTCTAGTCCTAGTGTTAACTGTTGAATTCGGCAGCCACCTGGTCTGAAGCCCCAAAATACCCGAAAAAATCCTTGACTGTGCAGAAAGGGGTGGTCCGTTTATAGATTACCCTGTCTTAACAAGCGGATTGCAATCTTAAGAGCACGTCGTATGCTTCCATGATCTGCTGATATTACAATGAAAGATGCTTCAAGGAACTTTCGTCATTGATTCCTTCGGCACCGGTACGTAAACGGGAAAAACGCCAAATGCATTTGTACACGGTTGACATTTGTCACATGAGAACGGGTCGCTTCTACAACTCATTATTGAGTTAAATAGCTCGGCTGTGGTACGAATTGCCGGCCTCTGTGTTTCTTTTCTCTTGCCACAGGGTCTCTTCAAGATCCAAATTCACTCCTTCTCTCCTCAAAAAAACCTCCACACAGCATCTTCAAAGATGACGGAATCTAAGCCAAATTATTTTCCTCGGGGCCTCCGGTGTAGAGTTGATGTAAAAAAAGAAAGAAACGTTATATTATAAGTAGCCAAAATATAAAATTTATTCATAAGTGTTTCTCACACTCACAATCTCATTTTTCTTAATTCTTGATGAAAGCGGCCATTTACTAAGTTAAGCTTAACTACCGGCCATTTTAAATTTGTGACAAGTTGCCCGGCCAAAGGTTCGCTCGGTTTTAGCCGAGCGGTCTAAGTGGATAATGCTGTTAAATCAAAAAACAGAGCGGAGCATTTCAAATTTAATCTAGTCTAGTACTTTAAGCACTGCAAAATGTATGAGACTGTGTTGCGACCATTTTCTGTTGATTTTTTCCAACAGATTTATTGTAGAGTATAAAGACAAAAATGACGAATAAACCATGACAGAAAACCGTTTTTAGAAGCTTGTAATATGGTGCAGGTTTGAGCTTGTTTAAGCCACAAAAGCCTGGGTGTGAAGCTAAGGCTTTAGGACACCCAGTTACAAGCCAATGTATTATTGTGTGATCTGTGAAAAATTTACAGTTTTTCAACTGGATTTTTCTTTGTTTAACCACTTTATTTTATTTATTTTTATTTTTATTTTTATTTTTTATTTTTTTTTTGAGACACAAACAGGATATTTACAAAACATTTTTGCATGTAATATAAAATAAATTCTAATAAAATATAAATATACCTAGACTAATGTGTCTGCAGTAATAACATTTGCATATTCACAGAAGCAACATGAGAAACAATGTAAGTATTATTTATAGATAACTTAAAAACTAAAATACAAAATTTGAAAACTAAAATACAAAATATTGAAAACTAAAATACAAAACTTGAAATACATAATAAAAATATGAAATATTTATGAAGAGATTATTGAGAAGTAATGAAACAAAATCATTTTTTTGCACTAGTGTGCACTTAGGTGCACTATTAACAAGATTATTCACTGAAGCAATCACAAGAAAAACAATGTGAAATATTTATGAAATAATTATTGAAAAGTAATGGAACAAAAGCATTTATTTATTTTATTTTATTTATTTTTTTTATTATTAGTTGCACAAATCATGGAGATATTTTTTGAAGCTAGTTATATTATTTACAAAAATATCTATGATGATGTGTATTTTAACAAGATCGTTGTATGATCGAGACATTCTAGATAAAGGATTAAAATATCCAGTATTATTGGAAGAAATTTCGGTCCAAAATATGTTAAGGTTTCTGGTAGATTTGGGCCTGGCGTATAACTTGATTTGATTGACTAAATTACTATCTACACGATTATTCACAATTTTATAAAGCATTAAAAGGTCATTTATATTTCGTCTTTTAACTAGACTCTCTAATTTGAAATGTGTAAGTCTTTGTTCGTACCCGTCTAAAAGATGGTAGACACCTGATCGATAACAAAATCCGTGTGAATTTTCTTTGGACTGATTCGAGTCTAGATATCTGTGTAATATAATGTGGATTCCGAACTGATGACCCGTACAATTAAATAGAATTATTAAGCTATTAGAATTCTTGAACAGTTTGGTTGATCTTACAATAAAACCGAGTAATTTATTTGATTTACTCACTATGTATTCAATGTGTTGGTTGAACGTTACTTTGTTATCGAATATAATTCCTAAATCTTTTATTGATTCAACTGTTTCTAGATTGTGACCACATATGCTATATGAGTACAGAGTTTTGTTGGTGTTCTTGGTGAAATTAATAACTTTGCACTTAACTATATTCAGTTCCATTTCATTGTCAACACACCAGGCAGATATTGTGTTAAGGTCTTGTTGTAAAAGTTCACAATCTTCAATAGATTTAATTGCTTTATATAATTTTAGGTCGTCAGCATATAGAGAAAAATTACAGCGGAGTTTATATGTAAGGTCGTTAATAAATATTAAGAAAAGCAAGGGTCCAAGGTGAGATCCTTGTGGTACGCCCGACGTAACTAATATTGGGGAAGAGTTAAAACCGTTAACAGTAACTAATTGACTTCTATGTGATAAATATGATTCTAACCAATGAAGCAGATTTCCGTGATTGCCAATTTGATCCAGTTTATACATTAAGATACGGTGACTAACTTTGTCGAAGGCCTTGCTGAAATCAGTGTACACGGCATCTACTTGCGTTTTATTATTCATAGATTTACACAGAAAGTCCATGTACTCAAGCAAATTAGTATTTGTGGATCTTTTAGCAACAAAGCCATGTTGGAAAGGACTAAGTATATGTGATACATGGTTAAAAATGGTTTTATATACAATGGACTCGAATATTTTTCCAAAACAAGATAAAAGGCTGATAGGGCGGTAGTTAGTTACATCATTTTTACTGCCAGATTTGTGGATCGGAATGACGTGGGCAACCTTCCACAAATCAGGAAATACTCCATACTTCAGACTTTTGAAGAATATTTTGTGTACTGGTACTGCATTGCATCGACCATTATACCTACACATTGCATCGACCGGTTTCTGTTGATCTAAACATTCATCAGGACAATAAACATATAAACCGGTAGACCCGTATAAATAAAATAAAGTGGTTTTAAACCAACAAATGTTTCATTTGTATTATGTCCAGCCAAAAAGTGTTTGCTTTCTTCAATAATATTGCATTGCCGTTGCTGTTAGTACATATTAAAATAAAGAGTAGTACCGATTTCATGCCGATATACAGTCGTAAACAGGGTGTAACACTGTCGCAGTAATTAAAAACACAGTATCTTCCTTGAAAAGCTCAGTACCTAAACTATTTTTTACTTACTACGGCAGAACAGCTCGTACCCGAAAGATCTTAAACAGTGATCCACATTGTGATCAGTATTCCAGTGACAGCTAGTCACCGGGACAAAGTAACCGCGACAGGCAATTACGTCATATGTTACATAGAGCCGCGTGATGCTATTATTCCCAACTCTGAATATTACCGTCAATCTTTCCATTTTCCATATCCGGAGAAATATTCAAATTATATTATCTAACACACTATATAAAGAGGTAATATTTGTTTGTTTGTGTGTTTGTTTGCATCGAATAGGCTCCGAAACTACTGAACCGCTTTGAAAAATTCTTTCGCTGTTGGGAAGCTACACTATTCCTGGGTGACATAGGCTATATTATATATTTTTTTAAAATAGGCATCCTTACTAAAACTTCAATAATATAACCCAGGGTGTAAAAAAATTACCTAAAATATTCTTTAAATCGCGTGCGCTGCGAAAACTATTGATGATAGAATAAAATAATGTACTACGACTTTATAGAACACATCATTATTTACAAAAAAAGTCGCAACAGCATATGTCTAACTATTATGGTTATGCCACAATAAGTATTCTTTTATTTTAAAATTTTAATTAATACTAGCTGGGTTACCCGGCTTCGCTCAGGACAATAAGGTAGTGTTCTGGAATGTTGCACAATGATGTTCCCGATTCCCTATTCCTGATCATTCCACGACATACTCCGCCACTCCTTCCACAACTTTCTACAGCTCTATGGAACCTTCTAGAACTTTCCGGAAGACTGTTCTAGAAATTTCAAGAGGGCGAAACTTTCAGCCCTTATATCTTTAAAAGCACGCCCTTAAGGTAAAAACGGATACCCTTATTTCCTAGGGGGGTTAGAGATCTACCACACCATATAACTCCCTTGATCGAACCGGGACTCGTTTCTGAGTTTTTGCGAGCTGCACGTTTTTTTGGACTTTCTTTTATAATATATTCCATAATTAAATAAATAAAATGTTACTCCTCACATGTCCTTTCCCGTGCGTTCCCCTCCAGCGTTCCACTTCCACCTTCCCCACCACCGCTCTCCCGCTCCCCCGTCCCGCCAACCCCCTTGGCACTGCATTTCTTGACTCCTCTCCCGCCCGGCCCGTAGCCGAAACTTTTTTCTAATACTAACAATTTTAAACTCGTAATATCTTTCTAATTAAATATCCGAATTGAAAAATTCAAAAAATTAAATAAAGGTATTAAAGTTGTCTTGAATGTGAAGTAATTTATTTTGATAAGGATAAAAACCAAGATACAAATATAGAGCCTTTTCAATCGGCGACATTTAAATTAAATTTTTAAAATAAAAGAATACTTATTGTGGCATAACCATAATAGTTAGACATATGCTGTTGCAACTTTTTTTGTAAATAATGATGTGTTCTATAAAGTCGTAGTACATTAGTTTATTCTATCGTCAATAGTTTTCGCAGCGCACGCGATTTAAATAATATTTTAGGTAATTTTTTTACATCCTGGGTTACATTATTGAAGTTTTAGTAAGGATCCCTAATTTTTTTGAAAATATAATATAGCCTATGTCACCCGGGAATAGGGTAGCTTCCTAACAGTGAAATAATTTTTCAAACCGGTTCAGTAGTTTCGGAGCCTATTCGATGCAAACAAACACACAAACAAACAAATCTTTCCTCTTTATATAGTGTGTTAGATGTCGCCGCCGCTTGAAAAGGCTCTTTATTTGTATCTTGGTTTTAAACCTTATCAAAATAAACTACTTCATATTCAAGACAGCTTCAATACCTTTATTTAACTTTTTGAATTTTCGGATATTTAATTAGAAAGATATCACGAGTTTAAAAATGTTAGCATTAGAAAAAAGTTTCGGCTACGGGCCGCGCGGGAGAGGAGTCAAGAAATGCAGTGCCAGGGGGGTTGGCGGGACGGGGGAGCGGGAGAGCGGTGGCGGGGAAGGTAGAAGTGGAACGCTGGAGGGGAACGCACGGGAAAGGACATGTAAGGAGTAACATTTTATTTATTTGAATATGGCATGTATTATAAAAGAAAGTCCAAAAAACGTGCAGCTCGCAAAAACTCAGAAACGAGTGCCGGTTCTATCAAGGGAGTTATATGGTGTGGTAGATCTCTATCCCCCCTAGGGAATAAGGGTATCCGTTTTTACCTAAAGGTCGTGCTTTTAAAGATATAAGGGCTGAAAATTTCGCCCTCTTGAAATTTCTAGAACAGTCTTCCGGAAAGTTCTAGAAGGTTCCATAGAGCTGTAGAAAGTTGTGGAAGGAGTGGAATGATCAGGAATAGGAAATCGGGAACATCATTGTGCAACATTCCAGAACACTATCTTATTGTCCTGAGTGAAGCCGGGTAACCCAGATAGTATATTATATATTGGTTCTTAGCAAGTTACAGGGAGAAATTAACCCCTTTGTCTTGCAAACTGTAGTAATGACACCTGATGGATTTTTTTTTAACCCGATGTTCGGGCTGCCATTGGGCAAGATGAAGGGCATTCATATTTTTTATTGCTTGTTTTAAATCTGCGAGTGGTATACATTTTGTATAGATATATGCACACATACAGACATTTTTACATACACCCATGCATGTATGTATTCATATACCACAAATTTGTATACCATAATAAATATATACAAGTATTTAATTTTTTATATAAGAATAAAAAGGTAAATTTTGTTATAGCCCGCGCATCAAGGTGGATGAAGGATGGATATGGGCAGGCGGTGGAGGGGATTGTCATCGGGACTTGAATGCCCGAGACATGAGATGCTTGGGTTCGGATTTGAAGCAAGTTTTGAGAAAAATGTTTTGGCCAGGTCTATTATGTGTTTTTTAAGTGGAGGGATTTTCGTGCCTGAATTAATAATGCTATTTCGGACGAACCAAGGGCTTTTGGTGAATCTTCTAAGCAAGACATTTTGGAAGGTTTCTAGACTCTTAGTATTGCTTGTGGCCCAAATTGGAGCGGCGTAAGTCATGATGGGTCGTAATTTTGATTTGTAAATGAGAAGTTTGTTCTGAAGCGACGTTTGACTGTTATAATGTAAAAGCGGGTAAAGGGATGAAGCAGCGTTTTTGGTTTTTTTAATTGTATGTTTGATGTGTGTGTGCCATGTGAGTTTTTTGTCGAGTGTGACTCCAAGATATTTAACGTTGTTTTGCCAGGGTTTTGCTTGGCCGTACATGTAAACTTGACCCTTAGGAGTGCTGCGAACCTTTCTTCGTGAGAAGAAAATAGCAGCGCTCTTGGAAGGGTTCACATCTATACGCCATTTGTTATAAAAGTCTTGGAGTATGTTTATGTTATGTTGTAAGCGAAGTGTGATCATCCTGGGAGAACTATATCGAACCATAATGGCGGTGTCGTCAGCGTACAAGGCTTTATACGAATGTTGGTTCTCCGTGAGTGGAATATCGTGTATGTAGATATTGAAGAGGGTAGAGGAAAGCAGGGATCCTTGCGGGACGCCTGCTGTCATGAATCTGGGCGTTGAGAGTGCACCTCGGATCTTTACTTGAAAAGTCCGGTGCTGAAGAAATGATTTTAAGATACCGAGGAGTTGGGGATCGATGTCCGTGTTGCGCAATTTGAGGAGCAGGCCATTTGACCATACTTTGTCGAAGGCTTTGGCCATGTCCAGGAAAATGGCGCCAGTGGACCGTTGGGAGTTGAAGCCACCGAGGATTAGTTCGGAAACTCGGAGCAGTTGATGAAGGGTTGAGTGTTGAGATCTGAAGCCGTGTTGTTCATCAGGAAGGGTTTTCACCTCGTGAATGTGCTTTAAGTGCCGAGTGAGGAGAATTTGTTCGAATATTTTACCAACATTTGAGAGAAGGCTGATTGGACGATGGTTCTCACAGAATTTTGGGTCCTTACCAGGTTTTGGGATGAGAATGACGTGCGCGTGTTTCCAACTTTTGGGGAAATAACGCAGTCTGAGAGCGGAATTTATGAGGCTCACAATAGCGAGAATGCTTTTAGGGGGGAGGGCTTTAAGGGCAAAGTTTGTAATGCCATCTGGACCGAGAGCTTTTTTGTTGCTGCGGTGTTTAATGGCCCTTCGGACTTCTGATGGGGTGGTGAAATGTACATTTGTTCCGGGAAGGGAGTCGAAAATTATGTCTATTTGGTGGTTGACATTTGATATATGGATTGGGTCGGCGTGCTTGGAGCTGGGGCTAAATTGAAATTCAAGATTATCGGCAAACGCCTCCGATTTATCTTGATCGTCAAATATGAGGCCATTTTCGCTATGAATGGGATGGCTTGGGGATGGGGTAGTTTGGAGAGATTTGCATAACTTCCATAGGGAGCCGTCCTGTGGATTTATATCTTGAATTTTTTTGTTCCAGGTGGAATGTGAAAGCTTGGATAGTTCTTTTCTAATAAGTGCTTGAATTCTATTGATTGTTTTTTTTAACCGAGGGATTTCGGTTTCTATGCCAGTGTCGGCGAAGATTGTTTTTTGTAGAGATCAAATCCTGGATGTCGGTTGGGAGGTCTCTTTTGAGATTAAGGGGGGAATGTTCAGGAAGAGTTTTAGAGGCATCAGTGATGGAAGATATAATTATCTCGGCAAAGTTGTCAACTGCCTTGTCTAATTCAGGGCCGTCGGAAGTATTTTGAGGGATGATTGTTTTTTCCCCAACTCTGTGAGTGAAATACGTCCAATCAGTTTTTATAGATTTGCGGGGTGCCATTGGAGTGGAAAGTTGATTAAGAGTAAGCAAAACAGGATTATGGTCTGAACTTAGGTCATTTATGGTTTCGATATCGTAGACCCAGGGTAATTTGTGGAGAAGTGCAATGTCCAGAACATCGGGTCTAGCCCCGCTGTTTGGGAAATGTGTGGGTTCAATTGGGCCCGCGATGGAGAGTTCAGGATGAGTGCTAGCGTACCTGCGTAAGATACGTCCATTTGTGTTAGTAATCCTACTATTCCAATTGGGGTGCTTTGAGTTAAAGTCCCCAGCGAGGATAGTAGGAGTGTGGCTATCGAGGAGAGTATCAAGGTCATTTGGATCAAGCTTATCTTGCGGACGGTGGTAGATAGAGTTTATTCTCAATGGGCCTGAATGTTTTGTATAAATTGTGATTGAGGTTGACTCGATTGACGACAATGCAGGTGTAATGTTGTATTTGTGGGCGATTTTCGATTTAACGAAAATGGCAGTGCCACCGCCTCTAGTGTGTTGTCGGTCATTTCTATATAATGTATAGTTCGAAAGTTTTGGCGTTTGTGATGGATTGATGTGAGTTTCATTGATGAGTAAAACGTCGAGAGCGTGTGTATTTGCAAAAATACGTAATTCATGTAATTTTTTTAAGAGGCCATTAGCATTCCAAAATGCCATGCGTAGCGCGGAGGGCATGGTAGTAGAGCTAGCCATTTACACTGAAAAAAAAAGTGAAAAAATCTGAGGGGCAGTGGAGAAAATGATCGATATGTAGTCTGCCGGTGAGGTGGCAGACTGAAATTTGGGGATGAGGTCGGAAAGGAGATCGCCAACCTTGGAGAAATTAAAATTTTTGAAAAATTAAAAAATTTTGAAGGGGGTGGAAGGAGGTGTATGGGAGTTTGAGGTTGAGGGAGTTGAGGAGGGGGGTGTGGACGTTAGTGGGGTTTGGGCAGTGGCCCGCGCGTATGATAAAGAGGGATTTGTAGTATGTGAGGTGAAAGTGACATTACGTACTGTTTGCAAGATGGGTTGTGGAGATGGTCGTTTCGGACATTCCTTGTAATTTGCCGGATGGGCTCCAAAACAGTTTGCGCAGGTGGCGGGTCCATCTTCTCTCTGCTTCTTGCATTCATGCGTAAAATGGTCACCCGCACACTTCACGGAGCGGGCGGGCAGGTGGCATATCATTGATGAGTGTCCAAAATGCTGGCAACGGTGACACTGAGAGGGGGCTGTCTTCTTATTTAGATACTCCACTCTTATCATTAGGTGAAAGAGGGAAGTGAGAGAGAAGATTTTTTGTCCCGCCTCACCATGATCGAGTTGTACGAGGACCAGTGGAATATTTTTCCTGTCTGGCCCGGATCTCATTCGAGTTACTGAATTAACAGGGAAGTTGAGATCTAATAGTTCCAGGCGGACCTCTTCTTCGCTAATTGTCGTCGGTATTCCTCGCAGAACCGCCTTCGTAGATTTGTCTTCCGCGAGTTGGAATGTGTGGAAGGGAGTTGTATCCTCTTGCAGAATTTTTGTTGCCAGCCGGAAGCTGGTGGAGTCACCGGCATTGAGGACCACACCTGTTGGGATGGCCTTTGCATTAATTATAGTAACCCCAGCGTTCAAGAGGCGCTTTTCCAGGAGGCTCCAATTTTTTTCCGATTTTATAAAAATTGGAAGGATCTTAACAGGTCTAGTTCTTGTGATATCAGTGATGTCATTTGCAGTGGAGTCAGACACGGTATTTGTAACTGGCAGTGGTGCGATTTCATCGTCTGTAGCGAGGGCGGAGAAACGGTTTGAAGTTTTTATTACTTCGGTGGAAAGAGGAGGAGAAGCGCACGCCCTTTGTTTTTTGTGAGCTGGAGTCACCCATAGCGGGGGGAATGAGTTTACGGAAGAGGATGGAGCGGTTGATGTTGAGCTGGAGGCGGTTGTCGAAGTGGTGGGAGCTGTTGAAAAAGTAGCAGAGGTCGAGGTGGAAGTAGAGACGGAGGTCAGAGATGTAGTGAGGGTGGGAGTTGTTGTAGGTTTTGAGGAGTAGTCGGAGACATCTTCTTCACTTCCGAAATGCTTTAAATATAGAGAAGTTGAGCGTCTGGACCTCGTTACTTTTGATTTTTTTGCTAAAAATTCTTCTTGTTGTGCTTCTGTCGCACCCACAGCGGCAAGTTGTTGGCGGAGAGTAGACATCGAATCCAGGATCTTGTGCGTAGGTTAATAGTGAGGAAGGTAAACTGTGAAAGGTCAATGTGTAAGCGGGGGTCTGCAGGCTTGGATTTGGTTAAAAATGAAAAACACAACACTGCTTTGAAAGCTGACAGCTCAATATTTTGTAACCATGAAAATTTGTTTTATTTAGAAACTTATAGAACGAAATAACTATGAGAATGGAAGGAAACAAAAGAACCAGATGACGCGAACAATGATTAGAAAATAAAGTGTTCGGAACGCGATGCACTATTCGGAGCTCGATTTTTGAACTGTTGCTTCCTTGAGTAACAAAACCGGACTGAAAAAAAAAAAAATTCAAATTATATTATATTATATATTGGTTCTTAGCAAGTTACAGGGAGAAATTAACCCCTTTGTCTTGCAAACTGTAGTAATGTCACCTGATGTATTTTTTTTTTAACCCGATGTTCGGGCTGCCTTGGGCAAGATGAAGGGCATTTATATTTAGATATATGCACACATACAGACATTTTTACATACACCCATGCATGTATGTATTCATATACCACAAATATGTATACCATAATAAATATATACAAGTATTTAATTTTTTATGTAAGAATATAAAGGTAAATTTTGTTATAGCCCGCGCATCAAGGTGGATGAAGGATGGATATGGGCAGGCGGTGGAGGGGATTGTCATCGGGACTTGAATGCCCGAGACATGAGATGCTTGGGTTCGGATTTGAAGCAAGTTTTGAGAAAAATGTTTGGGCCAGGTCTATTAAGTGTTTTTTAAGTGGAGGGATTTTCGTGCCTGAATTAATAATGCTATTTCGGACGAACCAAGGGCTTTTGGTGAATCTTCTAAGCAAGACATTTTGGAAGGTTTCTAGACTCTTAGTATTGCTTGTGGCCCAAATTGGAGCGGCGTAAGTCATGATGGGTCGTAATTTTGATTTGTAAATGAGAAGTTTGTTCTGAAGCGACGTTTGACTGTTATAATGTAAAAGCGGGTAAAGGGATGAAGCAGCGTTTTTGGTTTTTTTAATTGTATGTTTGATGTGTGTGTGCCATGTGAGTTTTTTGTCGAGTGTGACTCCAAGATATTTAACATTGTTTTGCCAGGGTATTGCTTGGCCGTACATATAAACTTGACCCTTAGGAGCGCTGCGAACCTTTCTTCGTGAGAAGAAAATAGCAGCGCTCTTGGAAGGGTTCACATCTATACGCCATTTGTTATAAAAGTCTTGGAGTATGTTTATGTTATGTTGTAAGCGAAGTGTGATCATCCTGGGAGAACTGTATCGAACCATAATGGCGGTGTCGTCAGCGTACAAGGCTTTATACGAATGTTGGTTCTCCGTGAGTGGAATATCGTGTAAGTAGATATTGAAGAGGGTAGGGGAAAGCAGGGATCCTTGCGGGACGCCTGCTGTCATGAATCTGGGCGTTGAGAGTGCACCTCGGATCTTTACTTGAAAAGTCCGGTGCTGAAGAAATGATTTTAAGATACCGAGGAGTTGGGGATCGATGTCCGTGTTGTGCAATTTGAGGAGCAGGCCGTTTGACCATACTTTGTCGAAGGCTTTGGCTATGTCCAGGAAAATGGCGCCAGTGGACCGTTGGGAGTTGAAGCCGCCGAGGATTAGTTCGGAAACTCTGAGCAGTTGATGAAGGGTTGAGTGTTGAGATCTGAAGCCATGTTGTTCATCAGGAAGGGTTTTCATCTCGTGAATGTGCTTTAAGAGCCGAGTGAGGAGAATTTGTTCGAATATTTTACCAACATTTGAGAGAAGGCTGATTGGACGATGGTTCTCACAGAATTTTGGGTCCTTCCCAGGTTTTGGGATGAGAATGACGTGCGCGTGTTTCCAACTTTTGGGGAAATAACGCAGTCTGAGAGCGGAATTTATGAGGCTCACAATGGCGAGAATGCTTTTAGGGGGGAGGGCTTTAAGGGCAAAGTTTGTAATGCCATCTGGACCGGGAGCTTTTTTGTTGCTGCGGTGTTTAATGGCCCTTCGGACTTCTGATGGGGTGGTGAAATGTACATTTGTTCCGGGAAGGGAGTCGAAAATTATGTCTATTTGGTGGTTGACATTTGCTATATGGATTGGGTCGGCGTGCTTGGAGCTGGGGCTAAATTGAAATTCAAGATTATCGGCAAACGCCTCCGATTTATCTTGATCGTCAAATATGAGGCCATTTTCGGTATGAATGGGATGGCTTGGGGAAGGGGTAGTTTGGAGAGATTTGCATAACTTCCATAGGGAGCCGTCCTGTGGATTTATATCTTGAATTTTTTTGTTCCAGGTGGAATGTGAAAGCTCGGAGAGTTTTTTTCTAATAAGTGCTTGAATTCTATTGATTGTTTTTTTAACCGAGGGATTTCGGTTTCTATGCCAGTGTCGGCGAAGATTGTTTTTTGTAGAGATTAAATCCTGGATGTCGGTTGGGAGGTCTCTTTTGAGATTAAGGGGGGAATGTTCAGGAAGAGTTTTAGAGGCATCGGTGATGGAAGATATAATTATCTCGGCAAAGTTGTCAACTGCCTTGTCTAATTCAGGGCCGTCGGAAATATTTTGAGGGATGATTGTTTTTTTCCCAACTCTGTGAGTGAAATACGTCCAATCAGTTTTTATAGATTTGCGGGGTGCCATTGGAGTGGAAAGTTGATTAAGAGTAAGCAAAACAGGATTATGATCTGAACTTAGGTCATTTATGGTTTCGATATCGTAGACCCAGGGTAATTTGTGGAGAAGTGCAATGTCCAGAACATCGGGTCTAGCCCCGCTGTTTGGAAAATGTGTGGGTTCAATTGGGCCCGCGATGGAGAGTTCAGGATGAGTGCTAGCGTACCTGCGTAAGATACGTCCATTTGTGTTAGTAATCCTACTATTCCAATTGGGGTGCTTTGAGTTAAAGTCCCCAGCGAGGATAGTAGGAGTGTGGCTATCGAGGAGAGTATCAAGGTCATTTGGATCAAGCTTATCTTGCGGACGGTGGTAGATAGAGTTTATTCTCAATGGGCCTGAATGTTTTGTATAAATTGTGATTGAGGTTGACTCGATTGACGACAATGCAGGTGTAATGTTGTATTTGTGGGCGATTTTCGATTTAACGAAAATGGCAGTGCCACCGCCTCTGGTGTGTTGTCGGTCATTTCTATATAATGTATAGTTCGAAAGTTTTGGCGTTTGTGATGGGTTGAGGTGAGTTTCATTGATGAGTAAAACGTCGAGAGCGCGTGTATTTGCAAAAATACGTAATTCATGTAAATTTTTTAAGAGACCATTAGCATTCCAAAATGCCATGCGTAGCGCGGAGGGCATGGTAGTAGAGCTAGCCATTTACACTGAAAAAAGTGAAAAAATCTGAGGGGCAGCGGAGAAAATGATCGATATGTAGTCTGCCGGTGAGGTGGCAGACTGAAATTTGGGGATGAGGTCGGAGAGGAGATCGCCAACCTTGGAGAAATTGAAATTTTTGAAAAATTCAAAAATATTGAAGGGGGTGGAAGGAGGTGTATGGGAGGTTGAGGTTGAGGGAGTTGAGGAGGGGGGTGTGGACGTTAGTGGGGTTTGGGCAGTGGCCCGCGCGTATGATAAAGAGGGATTTGTAGTATGTGAGGTGAAAGTGACATTACGTACTGTTTGCAAGATGGGTTGTGGAGATGGTCGTTTCGGACATTCCTTGTAATTTGCCGGATGGGCTCCAGAACAGTTTGCGTAGGTGGCGGGTCCATCTTCTCTCTGCTTCTTGCATTCCTGCGTAAAATGGTCACCCGCACACTTCACGCAGCGGGCGGGCAGGTGGCACATCATTGATGAGTGTCCAAAATTCTGGCAACGGTGACACTGAGAGGGGGCTGTCTTCTTATTTAGATACTCCACTCTTATCATTAAGTGAAAGAGGGAAGTGAGGGAGAAGATTTTTTGTCCCGCCTCACCATGATCTAGTTGTACGAGGACCAGTGGAATATTTTTCCTGTCTGGCCCGGATCTCATTCGAGTTACTGAAATAACAGGGAAGTTGAGATCTATTAGTTCCAGGCGGACCTCTTCTTCGCTTATTGTCGTCGGTATTCCTCGCAGAACCGCCTTTGTAGATTTGTCTTCTGCGAGTTGGAATGTGTGGAAGGGAGTTGTGTCCTCTTGCAGAATTTTTGTTGCCAGCCGGAAGCTGGTGCAGTCACCGGTATTGAGGACCACACCTGTTGGGATGGCCTTTGCGTTTATTATAGTAACCCCAGCATTCAAGAGGCGCTTTTCCAGGAGGCTCCAATTTTTTTCGGATTTTATAAAAATTGGAGGGATCTTAGCAGGTCTAGTTCTTGTGATATCAGTGATGTCATTTGCAGTGGAGTCAGACACGGTGTTTGTAACTAGCAGTGGTGAGATTTCATCGTCTGTAGCGAGGGCGGAGAAACGGTTTGAAGTTTTTATTACTTCGGTGGAGGGAGGAGGAGAAGCGCACGCTCTTCGTTTTTTGTGAGCTGGAGTCACCCATAGCGGGGGGAATGAGTTTACGGAAGAGGATGGAGCGGTTGAAGTTGAGCTGGAGGCGGTTGTCGAAGTGGTGGGAGCTGTTGAAAAAGTAGCAGAGGTCGAGGTGGAAGTAGAGACGGAGGTCAGAGATGTAGTGAGGGTGGGAGTTGTTGTAGGTTTTGAGGAGTAGTCGGAGACATCTTCTTCACTTCCGAAATGCTTTAAATATAGAGCAGTTGAGCGTCTGGACCTCGTTACTTTTGATTTATTTGCTAAAAATTCTTCTAGTTGTGCTTCTGTCGCACCCACAGCGGCAAGTTGTTGGCGGAGAGTAGACATCGAATCCAGGATCTTGTGCGTAGGTTAATAGTGAGGAAGGTAAACTGTGAAAGGTCAATGTGTAAGCGGGGGTCTGCAGGCTTGGATTTGGTTAAAAATGAAAAACACAACACTGCTTTGAAAGCTGACAGCTCAATATTTTGTAACCATGAAAATTTGTTTTTGTTTGGAAACTTATAGAACGAAATAACTATGAGAATGGAAGGAAACAAAAGAACCAGATGACGCGAACAATGATTAGAAAATAAAGTGTTCGGAACGCGATGCACTATTCGGAGCTCGATTTTTGAACTGTTGCTTCCTTGAGTAACAAAAGCAGACTGAAAAAAAAAAATTCAAATTCTACAAATTCGTAGTAATTATACCCAGGGGGGGCACGTCCTCATGCGATCTGCTAAAGAAAGTGGCGCCATCCCTTGACGAATTCTGGAATTCAAAATTAGAATTGAAAGTAGCTTTTTTAGCGTATTAATAATAAAGATGGCAGCACTTCCGTTTGTATGCATTTGTGAATCGAGTGTGTACGACAGACGTTAGCGTATTAATACTGTCCGATAATTAAATATTAAACAGTCAAACCACAAAACACGCTCTCTACAACATTAATATGGGGTGAATATTCTGAATCTGTAACCGGCAGGTGGCATAACATTTGTAACCGGTCGGACAAAAAAAAACATTTATCCCAGGTTCAGCAACAGCGAGGCAGGACATGAAACAGTGATGCAGAATTTGTATCCATGAGGTTGAATTTGCATCTGACACTATTAATAACCTAGCGACTGTATGGTTGAAATTTAAGAATCCCACTCCGAATACAACTCTGACGCCGCGCCATATGAAACCACCTGTGAACGGAAATTTTGTTACTTAAGCTACTGCCGTAATAGAACCGAATTAAATCAAGTAGCTAATAATGCCAAAAGATGGCGCTACTTACGATAAGAGCTACATAGCATGAGGAACGTCCGCTGGAAGGCGTAAGTACTACTATCGTTTCGACCGTCAAGAACTATTGAGTTAACTGGATTAACTCCAAATTATATAAATTATTTCTTGACGTGTTGTGTAATTAAAAACTGATTATATACTTTCCAAGTTTAAAAATGAAAAGCTATGATAATTTGGATGTGGTGAAGTGTAAGCTTACGGAGATACGATTAAAGAATCTAAGTAACGTTGAATACCATCTTGGTATTATCGTTGACCATCTTTCTTAAACAAAATGTCGAATTAATTATTCTATTTAAACTGAACATATATTATGGAGGCTGGTGTACCGCCATTCCGAAACCATTTATAAGACAGCCTCTGTCATAGGTCACCTCAAGCGGTACGCTACGTTTGGTGACTTGGCAGGGGTGCCCGGGTTCATGGGGTGAGGTTTGTCCGGGTCTTGGGGATCTCCGGGGATTTGCTTGCGATTTGTTGAGGGAAACCTTTTGATCTCTGCAGCAGGAACATTCCCTTGCACCGCAGTGGGAGGGATGGATCATACGCCCTTCACTCCTAGAGACACTGACTCCCAGATTCCTACGCATCCCTCATACATTTTTCCTTCTCAGAATTTTCTCAAAAGACCCTCCGCACAGCATCCCCAAAGATGATAAAGGACCTGAGGGGAATTATTTTCCTCATGGCCTCCTGGGTGGAGATAATGTTAAAAACAAAATATGTATATATATATCTAATGTAAAATATATATGTAATACGTGCAATATTTTACATTTTTAATACGTTAATATTTATTATTTGAGTAACAGTACAAAATAACACCAATTCAGTGACCTAAATAATAACCATTGAGTATTGAGACTATGGAATCCTTAAATTTGGGAAATTCTACAAATGCGGAGAAAGAAAAAAAAAGTTAAAACACGTACTGACTGAGCGGTTTTATACCAAAGCAAAAGCAATTTACGAACTTTCAGGTAACACTTCGACTCTAGTTGTTAAACTTTCCCCAGAACTATTCTCGTAGATACTTCACACGTAATGAAATAGGTACATTGTAGGTACATTTTTTTAATGACTTAAAATTCTAGCTCATGTCGAAAATGTAGCTCGAGCACCCAGATTACATCAATTGTGAACCTTCAATATCTTACATAGAAAGTACCAACAAAAGATTTTTTATTCCTTACATTTTCGTGAAAATTGTTAAGAACTCGAACTTCCTTTGTACACACGAGTGCGTCCCGTAAGATGTGGGGTTTCTTTCAATGGTATCGAGTATCGATGTTATTAGAGATGTCAATTTATCGTGGAAGGTTACGCACTAGGCACTTATTTGTGCCACGTATACAACAGTAATGGTTCATATTTCAAATAAAATCTGAAAAAATAATTGACGCGTAGCTTTTGTACTTTTTTTTAGTAGAATTCCACTTTAATTTCCTTCTATCATAAAAGGATCGTCAACATACAATAAAGAAGAACACAATGTGTGACGCGTTTCGTGATTCAAATATTTGGCTAATCGGAACATAATTTCCGATACAAAACCGAAACGTTTACCAATCGTTTACCACAATTTATGAATATCAAATTGGATAGAGATTTACGATGGCAGGTGAATGTGAGACAGAGCTCGTGCTAAATGGTCCAAATGGAAGATTAATTCCATTTAAATTTGTATGGAAGACACTCCTTGTTTACTATATTTTTTAACAGGAAATTATTTTTATTCGATATTTATTTAAAGCGTGTATAATTTTTGAGGATGAACTTTGAGAAGTAAATTCAGATTTCTTGATTTTTCGGGGGTCCGCGCATTTTCAAAAAAGCGTTGTTCCATAACTAATGACAGGTGGTTTTGCAGAATTTTAACAATTTAATAAAAATTTTAAGGTTAATTTTCAAGTTCCGTGAAAGTTTTATTAAAGTTCAGTTATGTGGAACAACTGAGACATTACGATATTATAATAACTATGATATTATAATAATTACCTATTTGGTCTCCTTTCTATAAAGTACACTCTAACAAATTAGAACTGGTTCAACACAAATTTCTTAGGTACTTAAATTTCAAGCTCAAAATTCCAATAGAAAACATTAATTATGTAAATTTGATGAATCGACTTAATTTAATTACGCTGTCTGACAGAAGAACCATTTCAGACCTAATTTTGTTATACAGAGTCATTAACAACCTTATTAACAGCCCTGCCATCGTTGCTGCTATTAATTATTGGATGGATTTTTATAGCGCCATTTTCGTGAGAAAATCACCTCAAGGGCGCCTCTAAACTCTATGTGCCGACAAGGAATACTAGACAAAATACAACATTATCAATCACACTCACTTACCAATAGGATGCATGATTTGGGCAACAAGTTTGGTGGTATTGTAGGTATATTCGCTGATTCCCTTTATAATCTTAAATGCAAATTAAACCAACACTTTGTGGAATCCTACAAATTATTGTAAGGTGGGTATAACATATTTAACGATTTGATGTGTTATTCTAATGTTTTATATTATATTTTGTTCTATATTATTGTCAAATATTATATTGTTTAAAATATTTTTTACGCCATATTCTTCAAAAACTACTTGCATATTTTTTTTTAATTTTTCACTTTTATAACTTTTGGTATAAATTCTAACTCGATAACTAATGTAAAACTTATTTATAATCTATGTAAAAGCCCCAATGGGCGTACAATAATAATAAATAAATAAATAACATAACTTGAAATTAACTTTGTATGTGAAACAACTGACCTCTAATGATATAATAAAATAACTTGAACACAATAATAACAAAACTAACAAAACTAACAAAATTAAATTTGATTATTATTTTTAATTGATAAACCAACTTTTTTTAACAGCCGCCATGCTCAATGGTCAAGAGCACCTGACCGGCAATCAGAAGGACACGGGTTCAAGTCCCGTTGGCGGCAGGTATCTTTTCTCGGAAGATTTTTTCAATGTCGATTTGTAGATGAGTGTTTCAGGCTGATAATTATTGCTTATAATACAATTAAATTTGGCTTATTTTATGTGAATACCGCATAAGAATCCCAACTGCTCCCAACCGCCTGCAGCCAGTGGCAACCCCAATAAGTGTGAGTTGAAGGCTGAAGGTAAGTGGAAAGGGGAAGGAGAAGGAGATGGGGAAGATGAAGGTGAGAAAGTACCTGGCACCAAACTAGATTTTCCAGCCGCACAGCAATAGGAGGATGGATTCCGTCACTCCTAGACAAATTGACTCCGAGATTCTTACCCAACCCTCATATTTCCTTCCTTGTACTTACTCTTCTTTATTTCATGACCTAGGCCCTGAGGGAATTTATTTTACTCAGGGCCTCCTAAGTGGAACTAATATATAGAAAAAGAAGATCACAAACACATTTTTTTTTTCTCAAATCTAAAATTATCCACTCAAGAAATTATAAGTTTCATAATTTCATTGTGAACCTGGATCAATCACAGGTTCTCTTTGGAATTCGTTTACCTGTCGAGGTTCAATTATGCCGGACAATGGAGAATTGAGTATTCAAAGGAAATGGAATTTTTGATTCACAAGTGACTTTATGGCATACGAGGGGCATTGTAGGTATTTGGAATTGCCAATCTCGGACAACAAAACTTAGACACGTTGCAACAAAACTTAGAATCGTCGTGAATAATAATTTTCTATTGTTCAATAATAAGTAAAAAGATTTAAAAAAAATAACATTATACTTCACACAAGGACATTTCACAACGTTGAGTCAGTGAAACTGTTTTACTGCTCTTTTGTGAGATCACAGCTAGAATATGCATCTCTTGTTTGGTCTCCTATTTAAACTTGCAGCTTACACCGCTTGGAGATAGTACAAAGGAAGTTTCTTAGATGTTAAATACAAATTGAGACAACCTGTAATTGATATCTGCTACAATATTTTAATGTCTAATCTAAATCTACCACTACTTACTATCCGGAGAGCTATTAATGATATTCTTATATTTTTATACTTAAATTATTGAATAACCTCGTAGACTGCCTACAAATGTCAAGTTTTTTAATATCCGTGTCCCTGCTAAGTCCAATCGACTCCGCCATATTTTCCACTGTGACGACCATATCACTAACTATACATATCATTCACCGATAATGGGATTTCACCGAACCGTCAATACATTTAAGACCTTTTCAAACAAAAATAATTAGTTGGGAATATAACTGATACATTTATGTATTTATTATGTTTGTTATATTATAAGTATTATTTATTGTATTGTTACATGTTAAATGTACGAATTGATATGTTTGCAAATGTTAGACATCTGTTTAATAAATGATATACGCTTAATATTCATGAATACTTGGAGCAAGATAAATAAATAGCAGAATAAATAAATAAATAATATGTTTAAATTAGTAATTAAATTTACGGGGGTTTAAATAGGTAAATAAATAATAGATTAGCTATACACAGGAAAAACAATCCATCAGGGCATTTGTCATCTTTTGGGATGCTGTGTGGATGTGTTAAAAGCAATTATTATTCCCACTGTTAGTTCTAAATAATTTATGAAGTGTGGTGAATATGTTTACTACAATTTATAAATATTATTTTATATCATCATCATCATCACTCTTCGCTCTGTAACCCCTGGGTATCTAGCATGGTCGATCGATAATTTTATCGAAAATGTCGATAACTTGTCATCGCTCTCGAGCCCGACTGCAGGCCGCTAACGAACAAAAAACAGTTCACGTCAAATAAATTAGGATGCCTTAGTGGCTTTGAACTGTTATTTGTTCATTAGCGGCCTTTAGTCGTGCTCGGGAACGATGACAAGTTACCGACATTTTCGATCGACCATGCTAGATACCCTGGTGGGTCTTGGCCTCTTCAAGAGTCTTCCTCCACTCATCACATAAATATTATATCAGTCTTTAATTATGCTTAGTACAGCGGCGCCTTCAGCAGGGAATTTAGAAGGCGCTATTAAAATTAGCCTAGTACTATGACAATTATTGTAACATTTTGGCGTGTTATTTTTCTTCTTATGTTTAATTTCTTAAATTAAAGCGTTCCATAAAATTAAAGTATTTCTCCTTCATGTACATTAACCCAAACAATATCTGGGGTGAGAGAAAGGTTGATGTTTGGGTTTAGATAAAAGAAAAGTGTTCTTGTGTTTTTAAGTGTAATAAAAACTGATGAAAGGCACGCAGCTCTGGTGTCAAAAAGGTAGTCATTATTTTAATAAAAATAACTATAGGCTGTTAACACGCGACAGTATGCATATTCGTATTAAAACCATACATTTTTCCTATTATTATTATCTTGTACACATTTGTGACTTGGTACTAATGAATATGTACCTCTTAATTAAAGTTTATAAAAATTAGGCTACGATTTTCAAGTTCACGCCGTGAATACTCTGGTAGTAATCAGGAAGATATTATTATGAGAAGAAAAAAGAGTTCAAATTATTTCATGAGATCAATACCAGCAATGAC
Organism: Limnephilus lunatus; assembly: GCA_917563855.2. Lineage (NCBI taxonomy): Eukaryota > Metazoa > Arthropoda > Insecta > Trichoptera > Limnephilidae > Limnephilus > Limnephilus lunatus. The sequence goes on from OU830599.1 coordinate 8,774,431, forward strand.
CTTCTAAGCTCTAAGCATTGCAAGGGATGGCGCCAGCCTATATATCGGAACTATGTGGCCGACAAAAATTAAGCGATATACGGCTTACTCTAAGGTCAGCTGATCTAGATGTTACTTATCGTTTAATCGAATTTTCTAGGTCAAATCGAGCAGATTACTATGATCGCTCTTTTTGTGTAACTGGCCCGCTCATTTGGAATAAACTTCCCTTAGTTCTTACTAACCAGAATTTGGCTGAATTTAAACGGGCTGAATTAAATCATTCCATTCATAAATCTTAAGTACAGTGTGATACGCCATATTCTCTAGTTTCCCATAGTTATTTGTTTTTGGTTACCTCCTTATTGTACTTTTATGAATGTCCACTAAGAATATTCTAATTCCTGAACCTAAACTGCCTCCTGTTATATATTATATTTCTGTTTTGTCCTGTGCTATATAAGAGAACCGCTTTTGTTAATCTTATTCTCTTGTAATCGCTTTACACAGGATCGGGTTAAACCATAGTGAACTTACTCACTTTTTCCAGTTTCTGAGTTAGAGTTTGAACTGAGAGTTCCAAATGATAATCTAGATCTGCCAAAGAGAACCATTCAGAGAATAATGTCGTGACCTATCACAGACTGTATTTCTCTGATTGATTCTTCTCTCTGGCAGAGCTAGATTATGATTTGGATACCTAATTTCAAGCTTTGACTCAAAAATGGCAAAGTGAGTTAGTTCACTATGGTTTTAAGACGATCCATTATATATATTATGTATACTGTATGTTCGTTGCTTCGTACTATTTGATCAATATTTTGTAGGGATTCGCAAGGATGTATGAGTACTTAATCTGAAAAATATCAACACTGAGTACAGAATTATTATTTTAAAGTATATTATAGTTAAGCAAACTTGAAGTTAAATAAGACAAAACTGTGCAATACAAATACTACAGTACTATTATCTCCTCCTTTCCAAACTCGAAGCTCTTTTCCACAGAATGAAAACATCTAAATTTACGAACTCAATGAAATCAACAGATGCGGTCCCAAAGGAAGTCTCGTAATGACAATAAATTTCACAGCACCTGTACTCACAGGTACACATAGTAACTATTAAGGAAGCAGCAATTTTCCCGCTTCTTACGACTTGCGACATACTTTTAGTTGGTTTAAAATCAGAGTATCTCAAACTTTGTTGTACCGCAACCCAACACTATAATTTAATGAAAATGTTGGGGAGAGTAGTTTTCACAGTGAAGAAATTACAGTTTCCCTCAATGTTCTATTCTAATGATTTTCACGAGTTGAATTTTGGACAATAAATTACACAATGTATACCTACTCGCGGACGAAAGCAAGAAATTTTAGCGCAGTCCCGAAAAGTAATATTTTTAACAATGCATACTAAATATTAAAACACTAAAAACAAATATTTGAAAAAAACTTAGGTAGTCATCGTCCTTAGGCATCGTATATTTTAGAAAGGTGGGATTTTTAGTTATGTTTATTGATTGATACCTAATACTTTTTTTATATGCACACATAAAATTTGATAGTTAACATCGCGTTTATAAAGCGAAGCTTCTAAATACTAAAAAAATATTTGATTTTAGTGTTGATAACGAAAATGCTGATCGGACAACTCAGAATCACGCAACTTAACACCTCCTCTGAAAAATGATGAAAAAAAGAAGAAATTAATTAAATAGGTTACGTTATGGGCTATTTAAAAAAATATCATAAATTTTAATGACTTTTCAAAGGGGTGCGGAAATTTCACTTTGTTGAGTTGTCTTGGAACCAACGAAAATAATTATTTTAATTACATATTTTTTATTATCACCTAACTTTGGATGAATGAAGTTATTTAAAAAAATCTAAATAAGCGAGCTAGATGTAAAAAATAATAAAAATTGTAGTTTATTTCTTGATTTTCTAAAAATCAGCTCTCAACTCAGATGTTTCGAACATGTGGTATAAAGCCGATGTGAGTAACCAAGTGAAAAATACCGAGGCAGAGCAAAACAACTTAAAGCCATTTCCTGAGAGTCTGAACTAGAGCCTTTTCTTCGCTGCTTACTTTCATTCCGAGTCCTTCTTTTGCAGAGTAAGACGGGGGTAGTTGGTTATGTAGTTGGGGGTAGTTTTAGGTAGTAAAGTGCACCGGTGTTCTATTTAAACCAGAAATATCCCCACTAAGCAGTGGATTACGCCTGGTTTAAACAACCCGTTAAGTTAAAAGTTTCCAAATAGCTGAGCTTCAGTACTGTCGATGTATTGTATTATTCTTGAAAGGTTTTCATGGAGAATTTGTAAAATTTGTAGCTTGGTTTTATCACAATGTGATCCATAAATACTTTATAGTTTTCCATGTCATTTTAGTATATAAGAATATCGTCGTAGTATATATTTTTAAAGCAAATCAATATCAATATATATATTTATACCCGCCTATATTTTTTATGCTCCTCTGGAGGGTAAGTATCAAAGAGGGGTGAGTGGAACAAACGGAGAATCGTAGCTGAAAACACTCTCAAATTAGTGATGAGCGTCCGGGAATATTCCTCGGCATATAAATTCCCTATAAACGGGATTTTTTTATTAAGAAAGTTATTTTGTATAATGTTGCCTTTTTTATGTAAATATTTTAAATTAAAAGAGTTGAAGACGACAGTAAAATTAGTTTTCCGATGTGTCAAAAAATAACGAAGTTATGAGCTTTCAAAGTTACCTCGGGCAAAATCTTTTTTTTTTTTTTTTTATATGTATACCGCACAAGAGTCCCAACTGCTCCCGTCTGAAGCCAGTGAGACTATGGCATCCCCAATTGGGGTATGTTGTGAGGCTGAGGGTAGTGGGGAGAGAAAGGAGATAGGGAAGAGGAAGGTGGGGAAGTACCTGGCTATTCAGATCTGGTCACCAAACACGGCTAATGCCATTTGAAGCAACGTTTCAATTCTGAATGGTGGTCTTACACCAGGGCGATACTGACAGTATCTTCCACTCTGGAACGTGCCGCAAATATACTATATATTATTTTAAATGAATAAATTGTGAAATAACACAAATTAATCAAATAAAATTTATTTGCCACGCCGGGATTCGATCCCGCGACCTTCGGTGTGCGAATCAAGCGTCTTATCCGCTACGCTACGCCGGCCGTCTACACAATCGTGTCTCGTGAAGTTGCAACCTCCTGTAGCAGTACCACCTGCCTCATAGAAATTTCAATATAATTCCAGTTACATTTCGAGAATATTACCCAAATATAAATTACAGGGAATTTATCCATCGAATTGTGTAAATATTTTCTTTACATCACAAAATTATGAATGATTTAAAAACACATAGTAGGTATATTAAAATTGTAAAAATATTGGTTGTGTAAGCTTACGGAGTAATAAATAATTATTTTTATTCTTATTACAATAAAACTTATTTCCACTTTAATTTATTGACCGTAACTGGTTTCAGCCTGTTAAGGCCATCTTCAGACTGGTTCAAATAATTCATAACTCATGGTTTATATACACAAATATAGGTGGGGAGGGGTGGTACACAAGGATTTTATTCAGATATGTGGTTTTCTTACAATAGTTACTAAGTCGTCTTTGACGGTCGAATTTCTAATTATATTGTTTTTTTCAAGTAGGCTTAATTACCTCCGGTTTGTAGCCTTACTTCAATAATTTCAAACAATGCGCATCTGCAATATCAGGTTCACTCACCACATTATTTAACCACTTAATTTCTTCTGGACATTTTCCAACCCGTTGGAAATCTAGTTATAATACCCCGTTCCTAAAAAAAAGTGACGACACTGACATTAAAAACTACCGTCCTACATGTATACAATCAGCGCTCCCGAAAATCTTTGAATCCCTTGTTCTTGATTTAATTTATCCATCAATATTAAAAGTAATTGATAAAAACCAACACGGATTTGTTTCCGGTAGGTCAACTGCTACCAACCTGTTACTTTACCATAACTATATTACGGAATCTTTTACAAAAAAAAAAACAAGTTGACAGTATCTACACAGATTTTTCAAAAGCTTTCGACAAAGTATCACATAAATTATTACTTAGAAAACTTATGCCTTAAGACTGAGAGGCAAGTTGTTGGATTGGTTCTCAAATTATTTGTCTAATATAATCTTATTTGTTAAAATAAAACATTCTATATCTAAGTTATTATATGCAACTAGTGGTCTACCGCAAGGGATTCATCTTGGCCCCATCCTTTTCTTAATATTCATAAATGATATCATAAGCTGTTTCAACGATGTAGAAGTTCTACTTTTTGCCGATGACATCAAATTATACAAAGAAATATCAAATATAAGTGACTGCCTAATCCTACAGTCAAACATCGACAAATTACGAAATTGGTGTGTCACAAATAACTTGTTCCTCAATATTGATAAATGTAAAACATTAACGTTTTGTCGAACAAAGACCCCACTATCTTTCAAATACACAATAGATAACAAAATCTTAGAAAAAGTCAATGAAATTAGAGATCTTGGAGTTGTGTTTGACACGCAATTAAATTTTATAAATCACATACAACAAATAACTAACAAAGGCATGAAAACACTAGGATTTATAATCAGAACTAAATTAAATAGAAATAAATTTTGTAATTACTAATATGCGAGTACCTACTAGTTTATTTTCTATGCTATTTACAACTTAGAAACATTCTCTTTTATTGTAATGTATTATCTTTCCTTAATTTATCTGTATGACGTGTACTAGTTATTTTTTATTTTTTATAATTTATCTTTTGTTTTTAAAAACCTGTATCTGTATTATAAACTTGTAATATTAAAGCCCATCAGGGCGTTGAAAATTAAAAAATAAAATAAATGTTTTTCGGGAAATACCTTACAAGTAATATGCATTATTATTATCTAATTTTATTGTTGTCAAATCGGTATCATATTTATGATGATATGGAATTTTTAAGGGAATTAAAAATTAGAAAATTGACAATCAAAGACGACTTAGCTAGAACTGTAAGAAAACCCATCTATTTTAATAAAATACTTGGAGACCACCCCTCTCCCCCTCCCTTATATTTGTGTTTATAAATCATGAGTTATTAGTAATTTGTACCAGTCTGAAGATTTTTTTTTTATATAAATACCGCACAAGAATCCGAACTGCTCCCGTCTGAAGCCAGTGAGACTATGGCATCCCCAAATTGGGGTATGTTGTGAGGCTGAAGGTAGTGGGGAAGGGAAGGAGAAAGGGAAGAGGAAGGTGGGGAAGTACCTGGCTATTCAGATCTGGTCACCAAACACGGCTAAAGCCATTTCAAGCAACGTTTCAATTCTGAATAGTGGTCTTACACCAGGGCGATACTGAGAGTATCTTCCACTCTGGAACGTGCCGCAAATATACTATATATTATTTTAAATTAATTAATTGTGAAATAACACAAATTAATCAAATAAAATTTATTTGCCACGCCGGGATTCGATCCCGCGACCTTCGGTGTGCTAGTCAAGCGCCTTATCGCTGCACTACGCCGGTCGTCAGATGTAAGATGGTCTTAACAGGCTGAAACCTGTTACGGTCAATAAAATGTGGTGTGAAAATAAGTATATTTGTTTTATTATAATACCAATGACCGGTCAGTGGTTGAGTGGGCATCGCGTTTGGGTCCCACCCAGGCGTTCCAGGTTCGATTCCTCGGCTGGCTAAGTCCTCCATCACGACTCAAGCAACATATTCGGCTTACTGTGGTGGTAGTAGGATATTTTCAAATATTGTCGAGTTATTCGTAACCCGGGAATGTTTGTCTTTCTTTATAAAAAAAAAAAAAATTATATTGGAATTGGATGAATACCATTGATACAAACATTTACTTGCTACAACATCTGACCTGATATAACTTAACAAACTTTTAATCTTTATTAACATGTTGTTTGAATTGTAATTCAGTAAACACTAATTGTAATTTTTATTTTATTTTTTGTTTATTTAATTTTATTTTTTAATATCTACAAAGATAATGTATGTATATGAGTCAAATTTAAACCGTTTTAAAAGCACACAAGTATACCCACGAACAGGCGATGCCTATGTGGGATTTTTTTGGTTAATCTGCTAATTTTTTTTATTCTTTAATTTTGAAATGTTTATACATATGAAAAAAACCTTTAAGTATTGTAAAATTATACCACTGTATATACCAAAGAAATTATTAATAAAAAAAATAATAATAAAAAAATTCCATCATGAATTTTCAATTTCAAAAATAGAAATATTTTTACTAAAATTTTAAGTGCTAAATCGTAAACTACTTTTTAGATATAAATTCACCTTTCTAACACTAAACACAACTCTATACTCGTTACAAACTGTACTAATAAATTATAAATTCTACAAAATGCATAGTAGTTCAAGTGCATCTCAAAAACAAAATAATTTAACGACTAAATACGACCGCCATGCGCACGAGTCTAGCGGCCACTAAGTTGACACGTGAAGGTTATAATATACTCTCGGTGAAAGCATTCAAAAGATACGGGTAGATTTGCATTTTATGCTCGTCATTTTGACGAACGTTAGCTATCTAGGGTTAACCTGATTTACCTATTAACACTTTCGGCACGTATAAACTAGACTGATCTGTAATATCACAAAGTTAATAAAAGTGAATGATAAAATAAATTAAATTTTGACGAGCCATGTTTTTAATCGTATGAGAACTGCTGACTCAGTTACAAAGATTTAAGATATATATCAAATAATCATACCTCACCCAACTCATCATTACTTCTGTCATTTCTTACACTATTGTCGGTTTACTGCAAGAAGTAATTAAGAAATTTGTAAATTGGGAGGCCCCGGGAACCAGCATTTATTGGATAACCAACACTTCTGCCATTGGTCCTCCCAAGTGGTTCGCTACGTTTGGTGACTTATTATGGGTGCCCGCATTCATGTGGTGAGGTTTGTGTGGGTCTTGTGCAATAACTTCCTTTCCTTTAAAATACCCTCCATACAGCATTCCCAAGGATGACATAGGCCCTGAGGGAAATTATTTTTCTTAAGGCCTGCTATGTGGAGCTATTGTAAAAAAATATGACATTTTTGTCCACACTGAGTTAGAAGTCACAATATATATTATTTTGTCACGATTTATCCAGTAAATAAGTCATTATATCGAATAACATCTTGTGTATGGTTAATTGAACACCCTTATAGTCGCTATGTACTTATTACCAGTAATTATTTTACAAAACCAAAAAAATGAAGCCCTTTGAAAGTGGGATAATTTTTGGAAATGCGCCTAATAAATAAGCTTAAAAATCACTAGAACATCTTGGTGACTTCTTGCGAGACAAAAATATTACCATTAGTTGTTACATTCTATAAAAAGTCACTAAGTTCATTAATATGAATGCAACAAAAAGTTAAAATCGCACGTAAAAGCAGTTGAAATAGATGAAAAAAATTCGTTTACAACGTCGAATTTGTTGAATTATTTTAGCTAGCGTATAGTGATCATTTTGTTAGTTAATAATTTCTGTTAGTGAGCCGACGATATTTGTTATTATTTTTAATAACAAATTTCATTCCAAGTAATTCCGAGAGATTCACCGAATGCTTAAAGTTCACCAGCTATAACTGCAGCTGTAATAGTCGCATACTTCGCGCTCTCAGCACTTCGGCGTGAAGTAAATTAACAAAGTTCTGCTGTAAAATGTATGTTCTGTCCGCATCAGGAGAACAGAAATTGAGAGAGATTGGACCAGGGAACCAGAAGATTGAGAGATAATGGACCAGGAAAATAGAAGAGAGGGAGATAGAGATTGCAGAAGGAGTGATGTCACTCAGGGGAGACATAACGGTTATGGGAGTCGTTCAACTGCTTCCAGTGTCCGATTATTGTACGCTTTCTAACAGAGACTGGGGAGGATTGGACAGTAAAACAGGAGATATATGGAACAAGAAGAGTTTAATACATGAGAAAGTTTATAACCACAATAAAATTATTGCGAAGCGGGTCGGTTCTTACATTTAGCTTTGGTTCGTATGTAGTTATACGAGTGTAATAACATCTGATGAGATTAGGTACATAACGTAGAGCATAATTACATTAACTGCACCGAAATTCTTTCCCTAGTTAATTTTAACATATCATTAAGACGTACACGCCATACAGAACTATTACACACACTTAATTACAAGGCAAAAGCAGCAACTAATCGGGTAAAAGGCCACTTTCATGGATTTCATAACGACTTGGAAAAAATCGTGTGGATGGATTTTTTTACTAAGTTTACGAAAATGTTAGTAAATTTTTTTAGAAATGTATAGTTTTATTTTTATTTTTAAATAAATAAATCCATTATTTGAGCTCGGGACAATCACTACATGAAAATGTCCCGTCTCCGATTATGTTCCCTTAATTTTGTGAAATTTCACAATGATTTTAATGTTTTTTTATATGGCAAATATAACACTTTGATTTCCGGCGAATTTTTGAATTTGCGTTTAACGTTCACTAGATTTATTGTTTGTTCCATGCGAACTTATCCTTTGGTTTGATTTTTTGATAAAGATGGCGGTGTTTTAACAGATGTTACGAAGAGAACCCCATACAATTTATTGCTATTCGTTTGGAAAACGTTCTTTTTTTAAAATGATTTTCTAAGACAATATTCTAAGACATTCTGTTTATATATATTTTTTTTTAATCGTATTTTTGAGACCCTGGCAATTTTTTGAAAATTTCAATCTGAAAAATCAGGCCATTTTTTATAAACCGGAAATACGGGACATAATTTAATGTGTGCGAAAAAAACGATAATTACATAGCCGAAAATCATTTAAAAAAAAAGAACGCATTCCACACGAATGGCAATAAATTGTACGGGGTTCTCTTCGAAACATCTGTAAAAACACCGCCATCTTTATCAAAAATTCAAACCAAAGGATAAGTTCGCATAGAACAAACAATAAATCTAGTGAACGTTAAACGCAAATTCAAAAATTCGCCGGAAATCAAAGTGTTATATTTGCCATATAAAAAAAACATTAAAATCATTGTGGAATTTCACAAAATTAAGGGAACATAATCGGAGACGGGACATTTTCATGTAGTGATGTCCCGAGCTCAAATAATGGATTTATTTATTTAAAAATAAAAAAAAACTATACATTTCTAAAAAAATTTACTAACATTTTCGTAAACTTAGTAAAAAAATCCATCCACACGATTTTTTCCAAGTCGTTCTGAAATCCATGCAAGTGGCCTATTGTAAATTGCTTTCACTAATGTAACTAATGTACCAACTGTTTGATTCAGTTTATAAATACATAAATAGATAATAAATATTATATATCTAATGGAACTTCTGCACCAGTATAAAAATATATTATGCAATTTGCGCTATAAAAGCAGTATAAATATATATGTTAATGTTAAATATTTAGGTAACGACCGCTTACCTTAGTTCATAACAATATATTTATTTGATAACCAACACCTCTGCCATAGGTCACACCAAGTGGTTCACTACGTTTGGTGACTTAGCAGGGGTGCCCGGGTTCATGGGTGAGGTTTGTCTAGGTATTGGCGGCGGATGCGTCTGCCCACCTGCTGCGTGGCGGGCCGGATCGAGAGAGAATGTTTGAGGGAGGCCTTTTGACCTTTCCAGCTGTACTCTCTCGACCCAACTCCTTGCACCGTAGTTGGAGGGATGACCCCCAGATTCTTACCAACACCTCTAACCTTTTTCCTTCCCAGAACTTCCTATCCTTTCCTTCCTCAAAAAGACCCTCCACACAGCATCCTCTAAGATGACATAGGAACTGAAGTAAATTATTTTCCTCGGGGTCTTCTGTGTGAAGCTAATGTAAAATAAAATATATACGTAATATGTAGGTATTATGTTAATATAATGTTAAATTATAAGTGGAAAAATGTACAAGCATGTTTGAAAATTTTGTACATCATCTTTGTTCATTAACTCCATGTAGGAGGCCATAAGGAAAATAATTTCTTTAGGCATGGCGTCTAAGGGGTCTTTCTGAGGAAGAGTGAACATGGGGCTTGAAGAGACCCATTTTGTCGTAGGGAGGAAACTGTTGATTTCATTAACGTGTCGTAGAAACGACCCGTTCTCATGAATAATAGGATTTTGCCTAATATGTGTCTTTTTCGCAAAAAGAGCCTTCCATGTTTTGACCTTTTACCAGATTTGTAGATTTTAATGGATTTCCTTTTGTTTGTTTTTCGGAAAACCAATTTCTATTGCATCTTTAAATCACAGGAAATGACAGAATTACAGAAAAAGTTTCAAATCAACGTATATCAATATATATTATAAAAGAAAGTCCAAAATAACGTGTGGATTGCAAAAACTCAGAAACGAGTCACGGTACAATCAAGGGAGTTATATGGTGTGGTAGATCTCTATCCTCCCTCCAGGATGACGGTTCCCGTTTTTACCTAAAGGGCGTGCTCTTGAAGAATAAGGGCTGAAAGTTTCACCCTCTAGAAATTTCATGAACAGTCTTCCGGAAAGTTCTAGAAGGTTCGATAAAACTCTAGAAAGTTCTGGAAGGAGTGGCGGAGTATGTCGGTGATTCTAAAAGTTTTGAGAAGTAGTAATATTCTAGAATTTTGTGGAATGTATTTTTTTTTATTTATTTTTTTTATTTATTTATTTTATTTAGTAAAAGATTATACATTATTTAAGAAATTTTTTTGACTGCCCAACTAGGAGGATTCCCGTTTTAGGACAGTCAAATTAGGATGCGTATTAACATACGGTACATGGTCTGTAAATAATATAAAAGAACAAAACAAAAATAAAAGATTAAAACAAAGTGACTGTTCTTTGTTTAGCAAAGTTTTTTTTTAAAAATAATATTAATTACGTAGGTAGGTACTTAATTACAGAGGATTAAAACATATAGATATAGAACAAACGTGTAAGCATTGCATGTCATAGTTCTACACAGATAGGTTGTATAAATGTGGGTTGTATGGGAATAAGGAATCAGGAACACCATTGTGGAACATTCCAGAATACTCTAGAATGTTGTTCTGAGCGAAGCCGGGTACCCCAGCTATAAGTAATAAATAATAGTAAACGGTGACCGAACAACTCCGACCTCCTTTAAAAAATCATTAAAAGTGATGTAAAAATATATTTAAAAAATGGTTAAATAGGTTACGCTAGGTAAGGTTATGGACTATTTTAAAAAAAAAATTCATAGCTTTTAATAACTTTTCAAACAGGTGTATAGTAGAGTAGATTCTGAGTTGGCGTGGAACCATATTATTTTTTGTTATTTGAGCTCCACACAGGAGGCCCTGAGGCAAATAATTTCCCTCAGGGCCTATGTCATCTTTGGGGATGCCGTGGGGAGGTTTTTTTTTAGGGAAAGGAACGAGAGGAGAGCTCTGGGAAGGAAACGGGTTTAAGGGGTGGGTAGGAATCTGGGGTCCAGTGGGTCCTGGTCATCCGCTTCCAATACCTAGACAAACCTCACCCCATGAACCCGGGCACCCCTACTAAATCACTAAGCGTAGCGAACCACTTGGGGTGACCTATGGCAGAGGTGTTGGTTATCCAATTAAGGTTCCCGGGGCGGCGGTGCCCAATCCCGCCTCCCAAATTGAAAATAATGAATATATTATAATTAGTGATGCAACGAATACTACTTATACGAATATCAAACCCACTATCCGGCGAATACGAATACGAATAACTTGGCAGAGTAATAAAACACTCATTTATTTAACCTTTTTCTGTTTGTTTTATTATGCTAATAATTAAAATTAGGACGACTGTACATGGCTCGTATGAAAAATATTTTGCCCTAGTTTTTTCAGTCGTGGGAAATGTATGTCATCTCGCCAGAAGAGCAATGGATCAGCGGACGGCGATAAATTTCAGAGCTTTAGACAAGCATCCATCTCGTTTTTAATGTAAAAATTAGTCTAATAAATTTTAAATAATAATTGTTTTATTATAGACATATTTGAAGAAATTGAATACATAAAAGTTAATAGCTGAATTCCCTATCGCGTGTTGTCGTTGCGGCTATAGCGTTCGGATACAAAGGTGCGTGACACACAGTATAATCAAACGAAGATGTGTACAAAAGTTTTTTTTTTGTAGTATTCGTATTCGTAAATATTTATTCACCGAATACGAATATTCGGTAAATGTCTACCATTCGGCGAATGCGAATATTCGTATTCGTATTCGTTTCATCACTAATTATAATATAAAAGACTTTTTTTATGAACACACAACACTTTATTACATTTTCATCATCATCATCATCTTCTTCCCCTTGTCCTCTTCGGGTCGGGGACCCATTACATCGATAAGGCTCCTCCATACGTCCCTGTCTTGTGCTGATTGTTTGGCCTCCGGTCTACCCCTCCTCACACAGTTTCTGGGCATTTTCATTTTTCCAAATTTAAATGTTTGCTTGGAGATAATTGGCATTGCATAAATTGCATCTTGAATATAGGTCAAAATGTACTGCTAAATTATTAAATACGTAATGCGAAAAAGACATAACATGTTGACGGATGATTGGTCAATTTACGCGCCATCGCGACCGGGAATTCAGAGGGAATGGATGAGAGTAGATTAAATGCAGAATAAATGCGGTCATTAAAGATAATGTCTGACACGAACACACAATAGAATCTCCAAACTGGTGTGAAATTGATCTATGGCGGTGGCTTATAAAACATAAAAAATATGAGTTTGGTGGATAAATAGAAAAGCGGAGAACGTTATGATGCGAGTAGGTATGCTATTATAGAGCAAGAGCCCGTGACGATCAGACCTTCGTTATTTTATAAAACCTGAAAGTTTCTCTATGTATGTTCCTTATGCAGGTAAAGATGATCCCCGACTATGAAGTTTGGATCAGGGTGGCCTTGAAAGATAGCAGGTAAATAATAATAAATCCCTAATAAACAAAAACAAAACAAAAAGGTAGCAAAGGTGTAAATTACTCCTCAATTTCAAGAGCATTTTGTCTGCTAGCATCGAAATTCCACACTATTTCACTCCCACCCGCTTGCATGTATATATCGCGCCCCCACCTTTAATGTGTCTGACAAGGTGAAGGAACCATCGAAACTGTCTGATAACTGAGAAAACATATTATGTTGATAGTTCCTCAAGTAACATATATAAAATTCAGCTTTTATAATTTAACGTAAGTATAATTATAATTAATTAATATAATATCTTTCGAAGCCACCGTTATCCAAACTTCATAGTCGGGAATTGTCTTTACCTGTATTAGGTACATACACAGATAAACTTTCAGGTTTTATAAAATAACGAAGGTCTGATCGTCACGGGCTCTTGGACTGTTAGAAAAACAAAAAAAATATTAAAACAACTTATATATTAACAAGTGCATATAATAATTACCTATAGAATGGATTTACGACTCTTTTAACTTAATTTTTTTATTGGTTTTCAAACTGCAATTAAACAGTTTGTCAACAGGGTGAAAATGTTCATTTGCAATAATTACTTAATTTGGGAGGGGGAATGGGTACTGCCGCCCCGGGAACCATTTATTACCAATACCAATATCTCTGCAATAGGGCACCAAAAGTGGTTCACTTCGTTTGGTGACGAAGCGAACCACTTTTAGCGGGGATGCCCGGTTTCGTAGGGTGAGGTTTATTGAAATCTTAGCGGTGGATGCGTCTGCCCACCGACTGCGTGGTAGGCCGGATCAGGAGTGACTGAGGTTGAGGGAGGCATTGTAATTTCTCTAACAGAACTCTCTCGGAATATCGCCTTATCGCAGTGGGAGGGATGGATTCGTATTTCCGTCACTTCTGGACATACTAATCCTCAGGTTCCTACTCGCCCCTCATATTGTTTATCTTCCCAGAATATCCTCTCCTTCGTTTGCTAAAAAAACCCTCCACAAAGCATCCTCAAAGATGACTTGGGCTCTGAGGGGAATTTTTTTCCTAAGGGCCTCCTGTGTGGAGCTAATGTAATAAAAAAAATGATAATTATAGATGTTAATACTTAATTACAATATTTGAACAATTACAACGTTTGTTCAATTATTGCAATGTAAACATTCACACATAATGTTATTACTAATTATAATATAACTATAGAGACTGTCACTATCAACACCATAGACATACAAATAACTAGACGAGAACTTACAGATGAGGGGTAAAAACCAACTATGGCGTGGCGAAGAGAGGAAAGAGACTTGTGATTCGCCAATAAATCAATCTAACAGTATATAAGCACCTCGCACTATAATATCACTATTTAGTTCTTGATAGTAAAATCTGCTTTTGAATGAATAGACCTTTTTATATGGGAGCGCGAATTGCATGCCACGGTATGAACAGATGTGTAAAATCCAAATTCGCAAAGTAAGGTTCAGAGTATTTTCATAGTGGAATATTTTGTTTCCGTAGACACTTTTACAAATGTTTCATGATTTACTTGACCCAGTAAACAGCGGCTTTGTGTTTCGCGTCGCTATGTATCTCGATGTCTAAGTATGTGTTTCATAGACATACAGCGTCAGTGCGTAAAATGTTCGATGAGAGCACGACACTGGTCCGGACACGCCCAGCCGGTTCCGAAAAATGGTTCCAATGGGAGGGGGAAATAACACGTTTTTTAACACGTAAGGGCATGTCCATATATTTTGTACGTCCGTGATCAACACACATGAATTAGTTTAAAAGTTTAAAGCATCTCTTCTTAGTAACTTTTATGTTTTCAGCCTTCTGAATCTGGTGAATTACATAAAAAAATTGAAAAATATAATCACTCTCGTATAAACTTCGAGATTTTAAATAAGTTTTACGAAACCGTAAATATTCCTTTTTATCGTCTCCAGTAAAGTTTTTATTTTGTGGCCTGAAGTTTAAGTTTACCTACTTACAGTCGCTGAGTTATTCAATTTTTAAAATAATAAATTCAACTTTTTAAAGCCGCTTCGCGCTTGTATAAAGATTTCACTATTTATTACTTATTACTCCCCAACTCCACCCTAGTTCTAACCCCTCAGGACACGGGCCTATTTGGTCGGAAGGTTAAAATATTTCCGCTTTGTAATAAAATCCAAATAAATTTAATATTTCTGAACGCATCCAAATTTTTTTTTGAAAGGTGATAATGAAGTGTGGCGATTTCAATTTTTAGAATTTTAAATAAACAAACATTTTTTTTTAAATACAAAAATTTCGAATGCAAACGTAAAAGGTTTTTAAAAATGGCTCATCTTACTCTCTTTGTAAAAAAAAACATAAAGATATTTTATTAAGCAAATAATGTAATATAAACGCTATCGTCAACTCCATAATTAGAGTCATTTTGCTTAAACCCTATGTATTCTAGCGATCAGCTATACAAAAACTTTTATGTACTTGATGTTCGTCAAAACTATATAAAAAGGATTATTATCCACGTACATAAAAATCCAGAAAATATTTTAAAAAATTATCATTAGATAGATTGAAACTGAATCCTGCAAAGACTGAGTTTCTCTGGACAGCCACAAGCAGACGTCAGCATAATATTGATAACTCCCCAATAACCATTTCAGGAAGTGACATCACTCCAAAAACATTCATAAAACTACTAGGTGTCAATCTGGACGCTGATTTCTCCCTTAAAACTCAAGTGAACAGAACTGTAAGCACGGGGTTTTTTCAATTAAGGCAAAATTAAAGCAGTACGGAGAAACTTGACAACAGAGGCGACTAAATTACTAGTCAATTCGTATGTTGTTTCACGTCTAGATTATTGCAACGGAATGTATGCTAGTCTCCCAAAATATCAAATCAGCAAATTACAATCTGTGTTCAACGCTGCGGCAAGACTCATCACCGGCGTATCTAAATATTCCCATATTTCTGAGCATCTCAAAAATCTTCACTGGCTCAAGTGTTCTGAAAGAATCCAGTTTAAGCTCTGCTGGATGGTATTCAAATCCCTTAACAGAATGGCTCCGGCTTACTTATCGGAAATGTGTATTCCAGAAAATTCCAATTCGCGACAATCAACCCTCAGGTCAGCAGCAACATCAGCTATCGGAAGGTTGAAGGAACCAAAGCGCACACCAGATACTAAATTCGGTGAGCGTGCTTTCGGAGTGTCAGGACCTAAAGCCTGGAATGGACTGCCACACGAGTTAAGAATGATCACAGATTCAGCGGAATTTAGAGCTAAACTAAAAACTCATCTTTTCAGACAATCGTATCCATAAGTAAAAAAAAAAAACCTTTCACCTTCAGCTTCACGGCTCGCGACATAGTAAATAACTAATTTTGTAAAAATAAAGCAAAGTCTTTCAAATAAATATTAACTCAACTTTGGCATTAATCTTCTTATAAATATAAATATAAATGTAAAACCAACAGTGATGAGGGTAGCAAAGGTAAAGTCATGCAATGTCCAGTGTTTTTAAAATAATGCCCTCCACGTACAAAGTCGTATCTTTCCCAAGCAAAAACTTTCTAATAAAGTGTGTTTTTTCGGAAGTGACCAGCAGGTAAGTATGTTATTGTATCTATCTGTAAATAATAAAATTAAATAGAAACTAGGAATTTATAATGAATTGTAAAGCGCCATTGAGGTGATTTTTCACAAAAACGGCGCTCTTCAAATTGTCCAATTATTATTATTATCATAAATATATCACAAGAAGTCACACCAGAAAGGATCTCGTGGTCCCAGGGAGCAATACGGCAAAGTATCAAAAGACATGTAGATATCTTGGACCAAAAATATATAATAAAATTCCCCTAGAATTAAACATTTAAGCTTGCAAAATGTCCCACATCGGTTCAATAATAACGAAATGGTTGATTGGCTTGGGTAGGGAGGAATCTAAAAAACTATTAAACAAAACTTATAATTTTACATGGCCTATTAACGGCACATTCGACTAGAATATTTGACCAACTCTGTAGTTCAGTGGCTAAGACTCTTGACTCACAATCCAGAGGTCGCGGGTTCGAACCCGGCGTGCGCAAATAAATTTTATTTGATTAATTTGTGTTATTTCACAATTAATTCATTTAAAATAATATAAAATATATTTGCGGCACGTTCCAGAGTGGAAGATACTATCAGTATCGCCCTGGTGTAAGACCACCATTCAGAATTGAAACGTTGCTTGAAAATGGCTTTAGCCGTGTTTGGTGACCAGATCTGAATAGCCAGGTACTTCCCAACCTTCCTCTTCCCCACCTACTTCCCCTCTCCACTACCTTCAGCCTCACAACATACCCCAATTGGGGATGCCATAGTCTCTATGGCTCCAGACGGGAGCAGTTGAGATTCTTGTGCGGTATTCACTGTAAAAAAAAAAACATTTACCACAAGACATAATAACACTTGTACACATTTTAATGTCTATAGTTATTTTGAAATGTTATTACTATGTTATTTTTGTTATACAAATGAATCAAATGTAATGTAATAAAAAAAAAATAATAGAACTCAGTTTTTTTTTGTTTTCATAACTTTTTTTTAAATTGCGGTCGGAAACTTTGGATTCATAAAAGTGCACATTTAAATTATTTTACAATTAACTCTTAGATTTGAATATAAGGTGTGGCATTTTCTCTTTCTAACACCGTTTTGATCATATTTCAAACAATGATAGTAAGGGAGAAAGAACGATTTCTATTTCTATTTGAGACCCATACGAGTTGATCCGAAAACCGAACGAATTGGCCTAGGGGCTAAGATCGCTTTTTCCGGAAAACGACAAATTTTATTATGCATTTGAAAATCTCGATTCTTTAAGTTTGAATAGGAACGATAAATGAACATTTTAATTTAGTAGATAGTTAAAATAAAAGTTCGACTTGTTCGCTAGAAGATTTAATTTACGAAGAGTAAATACATTTGCCGTACAAATGTGGCTCTTTATCCCATGCATCTTTGAACAAATAATCGCTTGGCGGTCCATTTGTCTCCCCTTTCCCATAGTCCCCTCCCCTAACTCTAATTCTCACTTATTCCCCTCTCTAGGGAAATTCTTTACTCTGTGGCCGTACGACAATTATTAATGCGAACGTTTGCAGTGGTGGGAAATGTCGAGCAATGCAGCCGCTGAAGAGACAAACCAATGAAAGGTGTGAGTTTCTGTGTGCTTTAAGTAAGGTTAATTTGGTCTTAGTTCTGGTGAAATTGGTAAAATTTTTCAATTTGTTCAGAATATCTGAGGCCAATAGGTTGAAACGTCTTAGGCAGATTTGGCTTGGCTTGTGTCAGTCCCCCAGAGTTGTCAAAATCGATTAAATTAATTTCTTTAGTGAAAAAAAAAAGGTATACGCACGTATATAAATATGGTTTTGAAAATTAGATTAAGCATTGACATTTACTAAGTTATAGTATATAGTTAGTCAGTATACTAATTTATCTTAGTATTTTTAAAACTATTACAATGAAATAAATACGGAAAAATGTGAATGCAGAACCCAAACATGACTAAAATATTGTCAAAAACACGTGTTTAAAAATGTATATATGTACGAGTATATACGTATGTATGTGTGTGTATGTATACATCGGTGGTCCAGTTGTATAGTCAAACGAGTCCAAAAAATCGAAAGTTTAGTAGAGTATGCAACGTGTGAAAGTGTACCCTCTATCTGGTACAATACTCCGATTACTCATAAACACCACCAAATCAATTATAATGGAGATGAAGAAAAATTGAGAAAAACTTGTAGTGAATTAAACAAAATGTATTTCCTGGTCGCTAGTAGAATATTTCAAAATTTCATACTAATGCATGGGAAGGTTATGCCTCCCGGCGATATTTTATAGTATATTTAATATTTAAAACACAGACACGTGTATTTTGCGTAATTTTTATTTTTTAGGTTTGATGCACAAAGGAGGCCATTAGGAAAATAATTCCCCTCAGAACCTATGTCATCTTTGGGAATGCTTTCCAGAAGGTATTTTAGGGAAAGGAAGGAGAGGAAGTTCTGGTAAGGAAAAGGTATGAGGGGTACAAATGAATTCATCCCTTCCACTTCGGTCCAAATCCTGCTGAGAGTCCTGCTGGAGAGGTCAAAAGATCTCTCCAACCAGTCTTTCCCGATTCGGCCTGCGACGCAGTTAGTGGAAAGACGCATACGCCGCCAAGATCCGGGTAAACCTGACCCCATGAATAAATAAAATAATAAATAAATAAATAATATTTGAATTATGGTGAACATTCTCATTTTTTCAAAACTTAGTATTTGGATATGTCTGACTAATAAACTGGTCGACTGATATTATCATACTTCTAGAGATTTTCTATTCAGCGCACGCTGCATTCGAGCGGCAGTTGCATTCCGTTCGGCTTAATTGCTTTGGTTTCCCCAACTCATCGTTATTTTGAAAATCTGATTTATTTGATATTCGTTGCGACAATGGAATGCTTGAAATGGGAAAAAAACGTACAATGGAAATAGAAAATTTGTGGCAGTAACCCTATTAAAGGCCCTCCAGGAGCTGGAATAGATAAAAAGGGGCAAGAAGAGGCAAGAACAGACTAGAAACTAGAAGAACAAGAAGAAACACTAATTTCCAAAAATGCAGGACGATTGACAATAGGTGACAATTTGAAAGAAGATGCAGTAAAAACAAAGGTGTGTTAAGAAAATCCAAGATGAAACCAATATTACACGATAAGAGACAGGAATTAGCAAGCAGAACCGAAAAGAGACGAAAAAATCCAAGAAGACGTCGCCGTAGTTGGTATTTGTCCAACAGACCATTAGAAAATTTTACAGGAGAAGGTTTTTTTTAATTATTTCAATAAAACAATATGATAGATGTTTAAGATAAAGCTATTTCCGTAAAGGTAAAGGTCTCGTTAGGTTTAAATAATTCTTAGATAAGTTAGATAATAACTATCATTATAATATAATAATTCTTAGATAATAACTATCATTTTTTATACTTAATTTTTAATTTTATAGTGGAGATTGAACTAAAACTTAAATGGTTTGTTGGACAAATAATAACTGAGGCGACGAAGAGGCAAGAAGAGACAGGAACATTGAAGAAGAAGTAAGAAGAGATGAGAACATTCAAAAAGAGATAATCAAAGACAAAACAAAACAAGCAGAGGCCAGAAGAGACAATAAGAGTCAAAACGAGACGAGACTATAACAAAATAAAATTCTTAAAAAAGAGTTTTATATTAAATTGAAGATCTAAGCTATAAACACATAAAATTCACATCTGCAATCCTAATATTAATATATTTTTCTATCATTTCCATTGCGCCATACTTATACCAGGCCACCTAGCAGAGTTGATCGATAAGGTTTGATAGGACAACTTTCGGTAATTTTTCATCTTTCCCTAGCATGACTGCAGATCGTCAACGAATAAGTAACAGTTCACAATGACAAAGTATTCCCAATGACTAATATATTCGACGTCAAGTGTTGTTTGTACGTTAGCCATCAGCAGTTGTCCTAGAGAGCTATGAGAAGTTACCGAAAGTTATCCTTTATTTAATTTTTTTTTTTAAATAATACCGCACAAGAGTCCCAACTGCTCCCGTCTGAAGCCAGTGAGACTATGGCATACAAAATTGGGGTATGTTGTGAGGCTGAGGGTAGTGGGGAGGGGGAGGAGATAGGGAAGATGAAGGTGGGAAAGTACCTGGCTATTCAGATCTGGTCACCAAACACGGCTAATGACTTTTCAAGCAACGTTTCAATTCTGAATGGTGGTCTTACACCAGGGCGATACAGGGAGTATCTTCCACTCTGCAAAATGCCGCAAATATACTATATATTATTTTAAATGAATAAATTGTGAAATAACACAAGTTAATCAAATAAAATTTATTTGCAACGCCGGGATTCGATTCCGCGACCTTCGGTGTGCGAGTCAAGCGCCCTACCGCTGCGCTACGCCGGCCGTCAAATCCTATCAATCCTTTTCGATCGACCATCCAAGGGGGTCAGAAATGGTTTGATAATGTGGAGAGTAGTTATCGAGCACACTACACCATTATGATTTTATGAATATAATATATCATTTCTTGAAGGATGAGGATGAGGAAACTTAAAAGATTTGGTAAACTTTGAAGGAGGGAAAGGAAGGGGTGTGATGGGTGTTTTGAAAATTGCGGGGCGTTTGTGGGTACCGGCGCCTCAGGAACCATTTATAGAATTAGAACCAACACTCTTGCCATAGGTCACTCCAAGTGACGTTTGGTGACTTAGAAGGGGTGTCCGGGTTCATGGGGTGAGATTTGTCTAGGTCTTGGCGGCCAATGCGTTTGCCCACCTACTGCGTGGCCAGATCGGGAGATATTGTTTGAGGGAGACCTCTTCACCTCTCCAGCCGGTCTCTCTCGACCCATCACCTATGCACCCATGTACCGCAGAGGGAAGGATGGATTAATATGGCCTTCACTCCTGGACACATTGACCTTCAGATTCCTACCCAACACATTTTTGACAGTGAAGATTTTTGACGGACCAAAGGAATTTCAGTTCAAATAAAATGAATTTAGTTTTGATAATATAGTATAAATTTATTCAAAAAACATACGGACGGTTTATATTATGACAAAGGTACCTCTACGAATTATTTTAAAATAATAAATAAAATATTTAAATTTTATTTAAATAATTTGTGTTTTTTCACAATTAATTCATTTAAAATAATGTATATTATATTTGCGGCACGTTCCAGAGTGGAAGATACTGTCAGTATCGCCCCGGTGACTTGAAATGGCGTTAGCCGTATTTGGTGACCAGATCTGAATAGCCAGGTACTTCCCCACCTTCCTCCTCCCCATTTCCGAACTACCTTCAGCCTCACAACATACCCCGATTGGCGATGCCAAAGTCTCACTGGCTCCAGACGGGATCAGCTGGGACTCTTGTGAGGTATTACTATAAAAAAGCCAACACAATGTTAACGAAAGTGCAAATTCTTTTAGAAGTTGAAAACATCAGAAAAAAAAATCATTTAAGAACCTACTTTCCTCTGAAAATAGACAACAGAATCTGGGGTCAAGGTGTGACCCTATCAAAATAAAATTTGATACAAAGAAGTTCTTAGAAGTTGAAATTGCCTCCCAGCCATAGATGCATTATTAGTGGATGAGACACTCAACGAAAAAAGTGACTTCACTTTGTTGGAGGTTTGTATATTCAACAACTAATACCCAACAACTTTGGTCAATCTGCATCCATCGCCGACGTTTGACGTACGTCTGTATTTATGTAAATAAATTCAAGCCCGCCGTAAGTGGACGAGTAGGTCGTGCACCGCACTGGGGCGGCATATTTAGGGGAGTGACAAATACAGCGAACGTCATGTTCGATTATTCTCATTACAAATATCATTACATTTAATGGAAGCATTGTCTGGCCAATATTTTATTGTAATTATCCCATAACAACTTCGTATATGGCATCGCACCACCGTCACAAAAGCACGTACTTGAAAAGACTTGCGTATTGCTGTGCAGAATATAGGTAGGTTTAGGTTTATTTATTGTAGGTTTTGCACGCGGGCGAAAAGGTGGGACTGTTTTCGACAAGATTCGGCACGATCAGAAAGTTGCGTGAGTATCGTTCGGCTAGCGTATGCGTTAATCTCCGTCCGCACCTCCCAAAAACAAAATGGAACACGATTTCAAGTCACGTCTGTATGGGTATACTCCTCTATTTTTTAACTCCATGGCCTCCCAACCTACAGCCCTTAGTCTTCTAGCCGAGCCTAGCGAGTGTCATATAATATTATTACAGAGGGTAAAAGCTTTGTCAAGGGGCAAAATACCCTCTTTGTCTGTAATTTAATAAAGTGGAAGGACAATGCCTCTGCTTCATAATATATCTTGATTTTTGCTGAGGAATAGCTTCTGTCTAAATTATGACAATGATTACTAGATGCATCGGTATCGCGAATGGGAATTTTGTTTTCTGACAATATTACCATCAAATACCATGATTTTAATGGGAAAAAAGTATATTAGTAAAAAAATGGACTTCTGATGCTCCAGCCCCTTCAGAATTAAAATCTGGAAGACATTTATTTTGTCCCAGGACCGTAAATCACGCACTCGATGTGAAAAATGTAAAAGTTTCATATGTTTAGAGCAACAAAAAAAGATTTTCCAAAACTGTTAAGATAAGTTCCTTTTATTTAGGCACAATTGTATTATGTTAGACTGAAATAAGTGCCATAAAAGTCTGTGTAAGTTGATTATTAATAAATGTTTAACTTTTGTAAAAAAATATGTTTTATTTACCAGGGTACTCTAGTACCCCTGGGTAATAATAATAATAATTGGCTGATTTAAAAAGCGCCATTTTCGTGAAAAATCACCTCAAGGGTGCTGTACATATTAGCACATAATAAAATAAAATAGGCTTGCAACTAAGATTATTTAACAGAAAATTATAACTAGGGACTTACATCTAAGACTTATATGTATATAGCTAGTGACTTACGACTAAGACTTATTACTACTGTGATTTAAAATTAGATTCAAAACTAAAATAGGTATTTACACATAACAAAAAATATAAAAAAAGGTACTATTACTTAAAGTCTATTATGTGTAGGGTTCTAGGTTTACTGGTGACAACTGTCACAATAATAAATTAATAACATTATTACATTTGATGTACTCACTCAAAATAATTGAAAAATATATTGCAAAGATCAACTTATTTTTTAGTTTAATAGTCCAAAAGAGTCCTTTAATTTGTGCAAGTTTTGTTAGTGAATGGGGTGGAAAGACTGGAATGGGAGGTGAAGAATATTTAGCTATAATTTTTATCCCTCTCCGATGACTTGACATAAAATTTCTGCTTCGTTTTCACCATTTCTTTTATTTCTGATATACTATTTTGAAAAAAAAAATACAAAATTATTAATTAGCCGTGTGGTTTCAACATCGTTAGTATAGTTAGTTACACGTAGTTTCGTGGTGTCTCTACAGATTTCAGTTGAGTAGTACCTTAGAAGAGTATCATCTATCGTAGTTCGTGTCTAATGTACGAACGGTTATGGTAAAAGCCGGAAGGCATACGTTAGACGGCTGGGCTTCGACTGTGTCACGCGCCCAGCCGCGGAATAACTTAGAGTCTCCTGTAGAAAGGTCGTTTGGTCCAGTTAAATATTCATTTTAACCCTAGAAAGATGATCTTATTTTTTAGTATTGAAAAGATAAACATGCGCCTGAGAGGCGCATGGTTTCAAAAACAGATCTATTAACAAAATGAAACAATTTTACTATTTTCTTAAAACTTCAATCAAGTGTTACATTTTTAATAAGTAAATAAAACACAAATTATGTTACAATTTTTTAATTTTAAGGAAATATGTAAGGTTTTACAAAAAGGGACAAAAATTAGATGTATTTATAGTAGTAACTAAGTATAAGGATATATTTTTTTAAATGGTTAATATTTTTAGTATTTTACCTAACTAACTAATTAATTACGATACAATCAGTCTCAAATTTAAAAAAAAACTGAAATAATCAAAAATTATAGACAGTTGTTGAACAGATGCAAAAGTTACACAGAAGATCAACATGCGCCTCTCGAGCGCAACGAGTTGTCATTGCACCAAAACTGTTGTACTTACCGAACAGCAGCGGTCTTCCCTCGGCAGTATTGACCGATTACTGAGTTGGCTAGGAAACACAAGCTTGTATAAGGGTCGGTTAAAAAAAGACAGCGATATATCGGTTTCGCGGGCGCCTCTGAGGTGCACGTTATCTTTCTAAGGTTAAACACGATAACAAAAATAAAGCTACTTGTAATTTCATCGAACCTCGATCTTATTTGAGAGTTTCCGAACACAGTTAAAATAATAATCTGTAATCACAATGGGATTAAAGTATATTACACATACGTAGAAAGACTATACTATTTTGTTGAGATATTTTACACCACTCTGTTTCTTTTGAGGTTGTACAGTATAACCTCAGATGCCCCATTATATAAAAATAAACTTTGTTTAAGACCTCGAAGCAGTTTAACATCCGAAAGACACAAAAAGTTACCTAAAGTACCGAAGTTATAAACTACTTAACTTACTTTCCATGTGTTATTTCTCGCCCAAAGTTACCACACTGAACCAGTCTCATTCTGCTGAAAACCAAGGGGCACAATAAAATATCTGATACAAATATCATGAAATATTTTTTTTTGAAAAATCATGTAAATTACTCATTTACAAGCCAGTACTGTGCGTATTTTAATGTTCCTTACGGTTTATAACAGTAGGCAGGCAATTGGAAAACGTCGAAGTTTATGTAGGAAAATACTTTGCAAACTGACAATAGTTGCGATTCGCCTGAAAATCGTGTTAACAGAAAAAGGTGTGCCAATTTCATGGAGCCATTTCTCTCAAACAGTTATCGCTTTTTCAAAAACAGATAAAGAAATCTATGTAGGTATATATAAAAATCTTGTCTCACGATGTTTGTGGTCGCACTCCTTCAAAACGGCTGGACCGATTTTTTATGAAATTTTTTATGTTTATTTGGGAGGTATGATAATAGGTCGAAAACTATATTTTATACCGCTAGGTGATTACGGTGTCCCTATCCAGAAACAAAATTTCTATTTTTTGACATTTTTTTGTTGTATTTGGCATCAATATCTATAATCACAAATTTTAACGCTCCTACTCGCTCCCTCCCAATCTTTAATCGCGATTTTAGAATTTTGTTTGAACAAATTAAGGGTCGTTCGTATTTCAAATAGAACGAAATTATTTATGTTATTGAATGACAGATGGCGCTACGTATGCCTCATCGAACTTTCATTTATATGGCAGAAAAACTTTTCCAGGTCAACTAGTAATATATAAAAATTTTCTATCAACAGAAAAATTTCTCTTTTTAAAACCTGAATGCGAATT
Organism: Limnephilus lunatus; assembly: GCA_917563855.2. Lineage (NCBI taxonomy): Eukaryota > Metazoa > Arthropoda > Insecta > Trichoptera > Limnephilidae > Limnephilus > Limnephilus lunatus. The sequence continues at coordinate 8,800,346 of OU830599.1, forward strand.
TTTACCACCAGCTCATGGTAAAAAGCTCTCACCCTTAAGCTTCTCCGGTCGTTATATTTCACCGATATCAAAATTCACCATAATTTAACCGAAACTCCCGACTTGAGTGATGCCTTTACACGGGTAGGTACTTAATGCAAAACTCAAAGATGGGTAGCTATCTGCGTGGTGAAGAGCACTTTACTCTTCCTATTCACTCCCACCCTACCAATTTAATCCCTTTCTTCCTTGTTTTACCCCCTTCAAACATGGCCGGATTAGTATTTAGGAAAACTGAGCACTACCTTAGGGTGTCGAGATAACGGGGTGCTGTGGAGAGATTGACGGATTTGGCACGGACCTTAATAATATGAAGCAAATTGCAAAATTGGATGGAATAGACTTAAAAAAGAGAGACTCCCACAATAATCACATCATAATATACATGCATGTTGCAAGGCGTTGTACCTTGGCTTGTAACCATCAGAATTGGGTGAAATCACGCACTGTTATAAGATTGAAAGAAGCCGCCTTTTTAAAAAAAATGAATACTGCAAAAGTCCCAACTGCTCCCGTCTGGAACCAGTGGGACTATGGCATCCCCAATCGGGGTATGTTGTGAGGCTGAAGGTAGTGGGGAGGGGAAGGAGATTGGGATGAGGAAGGTGTGGAAGTACCCGGCTATTCAGATCGGCTAAAGCCATTTCAAGCAACATTTCAATTCTGAATGGTGGTCTTAACACCAGGGCGATATGGAGAGTATCTTCCACTCTGAAACGTGCCGCAAATATACTACATATTATTTTAAATGAATACATTGTGAAATAACACAAATTAATCAAATAAAATTTTTCAACCTTCGGAGTACTAGTCAAGAGCCTTACCGCTGGACTACGGCGGCCTGTTTTTATATGTGCAAGAAAAACATCGCCAACATGCATGTCTTAATATTTTATTTTGTGAAATTCAGGAGTACATATTCAAATGTTGTCGAATCAAAATAGAACTTAATTTTCCACATTATATTATAAAACCATATCCGAAATGGAGATTGTAAGTAAGAGATTCTGCGCTTAAAGTATGTTTTATGCGCCTGATAATTTTTAATGTAGTTTAATTAAAATCACGTTAAAGAACACCAAAAGAGATAATTTTATTTTATTTCTTTGTGAATGCTAAGGAAAGGTTTATAAATTATCACCATATAAAAGAAGAAGAAATTAATGGAAAAATAATGAACCCTCGTCTTAAAGAGAAACTTCTTATATAAAGGAAAAACCACAAAAACCGGGTGATCATGCCATTTAAAAAATCAATTCTTTCGCAGGTGGTCCGATGCCATTGAATGGCTTGTTTTTATGAAGTAATACTTCTTTACGCACGCTTGACTTGGGGAGTAAGCTGGTGAATGCATGAAGAGAGCGTTACAAAAAGTGTGATCGGGTGAGGCGAATGAAAGTTGAGATATAAGTTAGTGAAGATAGAAAGAGAGAGAGAGAGTTATGTTTCGCTTATAACTGTAGGGGCAAGAGAGAGAGGTGCGAACACATATTTTCTTTCCCTCTTTCTCTCACAGCCAAGTTACGTTTCGTATATCTAAGACCCAGTGCAGGCCTATTGTCTGTATCACACTGTAGGAGCAAGAGAGAGCAGTGCGCGCGCATTTTCTCTCTTATTTTATAAGTTAGTGAAGTTTTACTTCAGTCGTGTGGTCTAAAGCACTCTCGTTTTTTTACATTAGCTTCACACATATTGTATATATTATGGGATAATTAGAATAAAATAGTTCCAGTAAATGTAATGGCATTCATATTGAGAATGAGTTTGAACATGACAATTTCGCTGTAGTTGCCGCACCCCTGAAAATGCAACTCATGTGCGGTGCCTTGCTCGTCCGCTAACGAAGCGCGGTCCTGGTCGAAATTTTGCATATATAGACAAATTAAAATATTTTGTTTTGAGCAAAATTTTTATTATTGGATCACAACAATATTAAAAGTCCTAATTGTCTCTAAAGGTGCGCCTTCTTTCGGCTCTGCCTTTAACCCATATTCTTACCTTGTAATCCTCTCCCCCCTTTCATAATTTCCCGTCCCGATAAAAGCATCAGCTGTAATCCTAAGCGAAAACACTCTGCCGTTATATGACAGCAGTTTGACATGCCGTCGTATCTGACACCCGCAGACTGTTATGTCTAAATATATCAAAAAGTCACGCGGCGGGAGAATTTCGTGTACCAAACGCCGAATTTTGAATGACAAACCTTTAAAAATTGCATAATTTTTTGGCCGTCATGAATAATGTATGCGAAACGTAAATGAAACAACAGAGTTGATAGCTTTAGCCAGAACGTGATGGTTTGTTGGCGTGGAATTTAAATAGTATTCTGGCTAAGTCTGGAATGTTTTCAGTTACAGTTGGAATGCGCAGATAATTAATTAAAGTGAATTAATATGCATACCTTGAAGGTTTGAAGTTAAAACTCTGCCCTACGTAGACACCATAGATGCCATAAATCAAACGAATTAACTTTTAGACTTGATGTTAACGTAGGGCTTACGATTCTATTTAAGTCCTTTTGAAAAATTAGATGAAACGCATTTTAATGTAGCGCCAGTAGCAATGACGTCATATATAATATAAAGACTCGCCATTTTCTGACAAACTCAAAATAGAATGTGGCATTTAATAAATAGCCTCATGATTTCAGTAACTTCTTCATTCAAAAGTTATTCATATAACCATACATATATAAGATTTTTGTACATTTTATTTTATTTATTTTTTTTATTAAAAAATATAACAAGGTTACAGTTTTACAACATTATTATGTACAAAACACGGACGTACAAAATACATGGACATGCCCTTACGTGTTAAAAAACGTGTTATTTCCCCCTCCCATTGGAACCATTTTTCGGAACCGGCTGGGCGTGTCCGGACCAATGTCGTGCTCTCGTCGTACATTTTACGCGCGGACGCTGTATGTCTATGAAACACATACTTAGACAATGAAGAAGACTTGGCGAATCACAAGTCTCTTTCCTCTCTTCGCCCCGCCATAGTTGGTTTTCACCCCTCATCTGTAAGTTCTCGTCTAGTTATTTGTATGTCTATGGTACACAATTATATTTCAATCACTCTCCTAACAAAGCAGCTGCTTGTGTTTAGGAGAGGACAACTAAAAAAAATTACATTTGTTTAAATTAAAACAAAACATATAAGTAATTTAACAAAAAATATTAATGATTTTATGAGAAAATACAGATAAAAGTAATAAAAATATAGGTTAGTTAAAATAAATGATTTAAAGTATTGATAAGGCAAAAACATATTTCTAAATATTCAATACATATTTCTAGATGTAATATACAATAAGTTAAGTTATGAGGTGGTACTAGAATATTTTCATTTAATTTTTTTTTTATATTTTTCGTAGCTTTCTTCCGATCGTAAATCAAGGGGTAATTTATTAAACATTAGTTCCACACATGAGGCCCTGACGAAAATAATCACCCTCATGGCCTATATCATATTTGGGGATGCTGTGTGGAAGGTCATTTTAAGTATAGAAGGTGAGGATGTCAGGGGAAGGAAAAAGGTATGCCGGAGAGATAGATAGACATTTAAAAAATGTGTGTAGGTTATGAACGATACAGATACAGGACCGGGCGGCCCGTTTTATTTGCGCCGAATTCTACATTCTACATCACGGGTGAGACTGATATGCCAAGATACCCTTTCTCGCTTACACTAAGACGAATACGGCATGCTGTATGAGACGACCACCTGTCCTAGGTTGTCCTTTTTCTACTTAATTGTTGTTACGTTTGCTATCTTACTTTCTCCGATGGCGCTAAAAATCTTCTGGAAACAATTGAAATAATTGTATTTTTTATCATAATAAGTAAGTTGCATGTATGAAATAATAATGTAATGAAATGTTAAATAGTAATGAAATGTTATTGCTTTGTTTTTTTCTAGTGACCGTGTAGTGGAAACATTTACTCATTTTCCTACCACTTCGAGATTTCTACCACGCGTCTGCATATTATGTACAATAATATACAGACTGTATATTATGAAATATTGTATATTATATATTGTCTGCATATTATGAAATAAAATAAACTTGAATGGAAAAGATAATTTCAAATTTTTTTTATGTGAATACTTCACAAGAGTCCCAGCTGCTCCCGTCTGGAGCCAGTGAGACTATGACATCCTCAATTGGGATATGTTGCGAGGTTTAAGGTAGGTGGGGAGGGGGAGGAGATGGGGCAGGAAGGTGTGGAAGTACTGCTATTCAGATCTAGTCACCAAACGCTGGTAAATAAATTTCAAGCAACGTTTAAAATCTGAATGGTGGTCCTACACCAGGGCGATACTGAGAGTATCTTTATTTCATTTTAAATGATTAAATTGTGAAAACACAAAAAAATGACATATAATTTATCTGCTCACACCGGTATTTGAACGCGTGACCTCCGGAAAGAGTAAATATAAAAATATTTATGTTTATCGGATATTAAAAAATGTAAAAAAATATAAAAGTCTGCTTTCAGGCAGGTAATTGAAATTGTGATATTTAAATGATGCCAAAAATTTTATAAACGAAAGCATCGCTTCATTGTTAAGACTAACTAGCGAACAACTATTTTAGGTGCTTAAATAAAACCGCAAGCCGTTTGAAAGTTAAGACAACTGGTATCTATCTACCTAATTAAATTCCGCTTAGAGTGGGTATAATACAACACAACCGAGAACTTTACAAAAGTTTACGTGAATGTGAATGGCATCAATTTGGCGATAAACCCTTTTTTCTGGTAGGTACATTAAGTGTAGATTTTCACGAAATAATGATAATAATAATAAATGTATGTAATAGCTGGGTTAAAAGTGCATCGGGTTCCCACCCAGGAGTCGATGGTTCAATTCTCTGCTGGCAAAATGTTGCGAACTCTTGAGTATAGTCAATTTAAGAGTAGGAACCTACTTCAATGTCATCATTCACAGACAAGTTATGAAGCCAATTCCTCGCTAAGATAGTTTAGCAAACAAATATTCAAATGATATCAACATTGTTAATATAAAAATTTCAACGTTTAAAACATACTTACATATTTTTTTATATTTCTGATAGTGTCAGTTTATTATTATTATTTTAATGATTTAAAATGTATCTAAATGTTTTGTAAAAAAATATTTTTTGCAATCTATTCTTTATTACTAACCCAAGTGTAAAAAATGTAATTATTATTTACCCAATGTAAAAGCCCCATGGGCATGTCTATGGCATGCAATTGCTTTTTCTATGGGCTGATATGTCAGCTGTCGGCGCTGTCGCCGTTTTCAACTAGTTTGAAACACGAAATTCTGTAAGTATTCATGATTATGTATTGATTTAATATACGTTTAAAGTTATATACTTACCATGGATTTGATATTTGTGAAGTTTCGTTTCTATCTAAATACGCGTGAATTACTTAGTTTACCCAAATTAATGACCTATTTTGTGCACTAAACCAATGCGTGCCTAAAAGTGGCGGTGAGTAGAATAATTAATGTATTTCGTCCCCAAATATTAAATTTTTATGTGCGTATATACTGCCATCCATGGTATATAACTTTAAACGTACATTAAATTAATAAATATGAATTTTTACTTACGGCATTTTGTGTTTTAAACTAGTTGAAATCGGCGACAGCGCCGACAGCTAGATTGCCGACAGCCCAATGAAAAAGCAATTGCAAACCATAGACATTCATACAAATCTGACATTTGATCCGATCGTATCCACAAAAGATACAGAATCGCACCTCTGATGAAGGTGTAAGTTATAATATTTTCCACTTATAATTATAGTAGGAGGAATCAAAATATTTTAAGGTCATTCGAAACCTAGAAGTGCTTGTCTTTATTAAAAAATATATATGATATGTATCGTATGCGGTATTCGCATACGATACATATTATATATTTTTCCGAAGTATTTTTCAGTACCTATCTACTTTTGAATTTCCTTAAGACAATTTTAACATTTATCCCCCTGTGCTCGCCTACGTAAATTCTATGTTACGCCTCTTCATTGTGTCTGTACCTCTCCACAATGCCTTATAATACCAGCTATCACGCCACGGCAATTACAAGGCTTGTAAAAGCCTTAGAGGATATCAGGGATGGAAGAGTATGCAGGGGGTGTAATTAGCGCTACCCTTGGAGGAATGCCGCGATGGGAATAGGTCACTTAGCGAGGATGTCTGCAAAACTAGACGGAATAATAAATTACGAGTAGGTAGACTACATTTTAAAATGCTAAATTCCAAGTAACATAAGGTATTAAATAATATAAATCTTGCGCGATTAATTATTAAACGTTTAAATGGAAAAAATTGGAAGTGAAAAATACTCACAGTATCTATCTCTCTGGTGTAACACCGCCATTCAGAATTGAAACTTTGCTTGAAATGGCTTGAGCCTTGTTTGGCAACCAGATCTCACCTTCCTCTACTCCGTTTTCTTCCCTTTCCCACTAGCTTCAGCCTCACGACATACCTCAATTGGGGATGCCATAGTCTCAGACAAATTGTCTTGAACAATATATTTTAAAGAACATTTTTTAATGTATTGTATTAATAATAACAAAACTACAATTGTCTTACCAAATGTTAAGAATGTAAAATTATTATTATTGTACTTTATAAAACTGGAAAAATGATCTGTAACCCGATACAAAATAAAATTCAAATAAATGAAAAAAAAGTAACATAAGTACCAAAAAAATTAAGGGAGTGTTTTCTTGTTACAAAGAGGTTATTTTCCCAATTATGATTTAGCCTTAGTTACGTTTACGGGCTTTCTGAATGACTTTCAAAGGGCTTATTTCTCTAATAACGGTAGAAACAATTATTATCATTTGTCCAAGAAAAGAAATTTCATTTTCTGCGGGTTTTCAAACAAAGAGATGGAAAGAAACTAGAAAGAACATTCAAGTTTTGTCGTGCTCAAACTGTCTTTTTGTGTCCGTTTGGTAAGATGAGCAGAATTTAACATTCATTTACCAGATACTTTGCCATTTTATTTTACTTTTTTGATTTTGTTTTATTTATTAAATTTTCCAAGAAAAAAAATACAGCTTTAATTTTAGAAGGCTCTTGTAGGTATAACTTTTTCTTGTAATAGAAAAGTTAACGAGTAGATTAAAGGCAATCAGAGCCGACCCACAAGAGTTGTTGCCAAAATTACTGTAGCAAAATCCACACTCAAATGGGCCATGCTAGGCATCATTTGTCACAACTCATGACTTTGTCCATAGCTGGTCTCAAGATAATTGATTGTTTGTTGATAAAATAATAAAAATGATTTATATTAGTGGTTCCAATTCCTGCTTCGCCCGATGATCAGCAGTCTTTATAAAATTATATAGAGCCTCCAGTTTTCAAAAATTGGTAGATGCTTTCATCATCGCTCTGGTGAATTCCAGATTGCCAATTTATTCATATTTTTATATAATTATTTGGCGTTTGACGTTTTGGCATGTGAATTCATAGAAAACACCTCCAGTTTTGCCAACGTAATACATCAATTTCTTATTTATTTCCCGTCAATGTCGGTTCGGCTTTCAACAGTGAAACCGTACTCGGGACTTAATATTAAATCGTTTATCGATCCGATATTGTAAAGTTATCGATTTTGTTGTGCTATAGTCCCAGTACACATATAACCAAAATAATCCATGAATAATATAATATATTTTAAATTTATAAAAATGAATGCAAACTAAACCTTTCTTGCATTAAATTATTACTAGGTTTTTAGTTTTTCAATTTGAACTGAATTTAAAGATTTAATATGTACTTACTATTATTTAATACAAAAAAGTACCTACCTATTTCGGGTTTATTTTTTATAAATCATCTATGATATTATATAATTCAAATTAAGTTCTTAGTTTGGGTATAAGTTTTTAAATGTAATCTATGATAACTAACAAGAACTTCAGACATCACACAGCTTTAGTATACTATGAGTGCGTTTTGGGCTTGCATATGTATAAGCTACAGTTAAAACTCGTTTTTAGTTATAACGCGTTTTCTCTAGTTATTACTAAGTGCCCTTGTTAAAACTGAAATTGGGATTGAAAATACAGATACTGTTTATTAAAACATTTAATAACTGTTAATTAAAAACCTATCATAACCTAACCTAACCTTACTTGATGTCACTCGACCAATCAAAATAAGGCATGATGAACTTTGACATCGGTTGAAACAGTTTTGACTGAATCATTTCGAGAAAACGCGTTTTTTCTAGTTAGAACTAGTTTTCACTGATATTTAGCAGGTTATTCTAGTTGTAACAAAGGCATTTAGTGAAAACTAGTTTATATTACAGATAACGCGTTATAACTGAGAACGGGTTTTAACTGTAACATATACATTCAAAATATGCGCGCTCTAATCGAGGAAAGGAATATCCTATACGTGATTAGTACGCACGTGTATACTGTCTGAAGAATTTATTTCTTTATACTTTATACTTCTGAAATCCTACAGCGCTAGTCTAGTACACTATGGGTGCGTTTTGGCCTTGTATATTTTCAAAATACGCCAGAACAATAGAGCACTTGCATGGATTTCATAACGAGCAAAATTTTTTTAGAAATGTATAGTTTATTTTTATTTTTAAATAAATAAATCCATTATTTGAGCTACATGAAAATGTACCGTCTCCGATTATGTTCCCTTAATTTTGTAAAATTCCACACCAATTAATTTTTTTTTATATGGCAACACTATGATTTCCGGCGAATTTTTAAATTTGCTTTTAACGTTCACTAGATTTATTGTTTGTTCTATGCGAACTTATCCTTTGGTTTGATTTTTTGATAAAGATGGCGGTGTTTTTACAGATATTACGAAGAGAACCCCGAACAATTTATTGCTATTCGTGTGGAAAACGTTCTTTCTTTTAAATGATTTTCGGCTATGTAATTATCGTTTTTTCGCACCCATAAAATTATGTCTATCTTTCCGGTTTATAAAAAATTTTATAAAATATTATAAAAGATTTTTCGGATTGAAATTTTCGAAAGATTACCAGGGTTTCAAAAATACGATTAAAAAAAAAAACAAAATGTCTTAGAATATTTGCCTAAACCGGAAAATTAAAAAAAAATGTGATGCAAGCGGCCTATTGCCAAAGATCAGTGTTTTTGTTTCATCAGGAAAGAGAGGTCTACTTTAAAGTTACCTAACGTTATAGAAATTGAACTCTTTTGCATATACTTATATTTATTTTTATCGTTTGGTTTTTTAGTGCTAGGGATCATATTTTATGCTAATAAAGTAGGTATAACATGGGCAGAAACTCGTATGTAGTAATTTCACTATCTACTGGGGAGATGTGGGCTGAAACTATCCATCGTAACACGAGATCTTCAAAAGAAAGCTCATCTCGCCTGAGTAGTTTTTGTACTTAGCTCCTAACGCGTCAGAAAACCTGAGGCAAGTCAATAATTGAGACTTAAACCCCTTCTTATACTAAACCCGCCCTTACGTTTCTACACACGAAGGATCTTAGAGGATGTGGCATAATATTTCTTATATTATATTTTTCATATCTACCTTTTAATATTTATAACTTTTACACTTTCTATTATTTTTTTAAGATGTCTTATAGAATATTCACTTTACTTTTTTTGCTATATTATTTCCTGTCTTTTAACTTTTTATTTTTACTTTTCACTTTGTATTTTACATTTAAAGCTTTATACTTATACTTTATAAATCTTACTTTTAACTTACTACTACCTTAACTCCTTACTTTTTACCTTTTTTTTATTTAACTTCACATTTATACTGTTACATTATTTGTGTTTTTATACTATGTATAATATGTTAATTTAAATATGTTAACGGCACATGTCACAATATATTAATATTATGAGCATACTTTGCGATTTTTTTCTATCGAGGGAATTTCATATAATTTGCGTTTCGGCATGGAACGCGTCTAGATATTATCTTCAAAAATAACATATTTATTTAAGAGCTTAAAAACTTCAAATGTTCAAGGGAGATATGGAAGAAATTCGGGTAGCGGAGGCTTAAGACATTGCGAAAATTTTTCCAAAAAGTGGATAAACCTTTTAAATCATACATACTTGTCATATTAATCATTGATACCATTAACTTTATCAATCTTAAACAATTAAATCATGTTAAAAATATAAATGATAGAATTCTTGATCTTGTCATATCAAACATTAATAATAGTAATGTCAGCGAATCGCAAGAATCAATAGTATCCATTGACTCTCATCATCCCCCATTACAAGCGATCATTTATTTGGCCCCCATTGAACTCCTTACCCCCCAATCTCCTATTCACGCACCAAACTACAAGAAAGCTGATTATAAACAAGTGCGATTATATCTGTCTTCACTCAATTGGTCCCCCATTTTTATGTCAACAAATGTAGAAGAAGCAACAAATGTGTTTAATTCAATCCTTTATAATACCATTGAAAATTGCATACCAACATCTATTGTAAAACGAAACGATTGTTACCCAAAATGGGTTAGTACTGAACTAAAAAAACTCATTCAATGTAAAAAAATAGCTCACATTAACTATAAATCCAATAACTCTATTGTCTGCTATAAAATTTTTTCTGATTTACGAAATAAATGTAAAAGTCTATCTAAAAAATGCTATTCAGATTATATTACGGATGTAGAGCAGACTATCAAGTCAAATCCAAAACATTTCTGGAATTATGTGAAGTCTCTTAAAGACAATAACGGCTGTCCTAGATCAATGTATTCAGGGCGCAAACATGCTGACAATGATCAAGAAATAGTTGATCTCTTTGCTGATTATTTCTCAAGTGTTTATGAACACAATAATGATAATGTGACTTTACCTGAATTTAAATACACCAATGTAACTGATATATCAACATGCCACATTTCCCTGGATGATGTTAATAAAAAGATCAGATCTCTTGATTGTAATAAGGGGTCAGGTTCTGACAAAATTCCACCGGTATTCATAAAGGAATGCTCTCAGTTTGCAGCTCCTCTTCAACACATATTTAATCTGTCACTCCGAACTGGAATATTTCCTGGTCCTTGGAAACTTAATCACTTGACACCTGTATTTAAATCAGGTGAAAAAAATTGTGTCCTAAATTATAGACCAATTTGCATACTGTCTACCATCCCGAAAATGTTTGAAAGTATTGTCTTAGATAAGATTGCTGTTAAGTTTAGGCATATTATTACTCCAGAACAGCATGGTTTTGTAACCGGTCGGTCAACCACAACCAATCTTCTATTATATGAACACTATATCTATGAAGCTTTCACGTCTCGTGCACAAGTAGATTCAATATATACTGACTTTTCCAAAGCCTTTGATAAAGTAAATATTGATATCCTTCTCGCGAAACTGCAAGCCCTTGGTATACATGGATCATTCCTAAAACGGTTGAATAGTTACCTAAAATTAAATAATAAATTTTCGTATAAATTTAAAGTAACTTCGGGAGTTCCTCAAGGCTCTCATCTGGGCCCACTTCTCTTCATTTTATTTATAAATGATCTATCTTTATGTTTCGATGATGTCAAATTCATTCTTTTCGCAGATGACCTAAAGCTTTTTAAGATTATAAAATCTTTAAATGATGCACTTATCCTTCAGCAAAATTTAGACAGACTTGCTAGCTGGTGTGAAATAAATAAATTATTCCTAAACGTAAAAAAATGTTTCCACATGTGTTTTTACCGCTCACGGATTCCAATATCTACATCGTATTTAATTAACAATAATGAAATTGCATTAGTACCATTTATCAAAGACCTTGGTGTTATTTTTGACCGGAAACTTACATTTGATCGTCACTGTGAAACAATTTCCAATAAGGCCATGCAAATTCTAGGTTTTGTAATACGTAACACAAGGACTTTTCAAAACATTGAGTCAATTAAGCTACTTTACTGCTCTCTTGTAAGATCGCAGCTGGAATATGCATCTCCTGTATGGTCACCGATTTATACCTGTAACTTACACCGTTTGGAGAGAGCACAAAGAAAATTTCTTCGATACGTTCAATTCAAATTGAGACAGCCTGTAATTGAAATACGCTACAATGCATTAATGTCTGATCTGAACCTACCACTACTTTCTACCCGGCGTACTATTAATGACATTCTTATACTTTTTAAATTACTAAACAATCTCATAGACTGCCCTCAAATGTTAAGTGTTATAAATATTCGTGTCCCTGTTAAATCAACTCGACTCCACCACCTTTTCCACAGTGACAATCATAGCACTAACTATTCCTATCATTCACCGTTAGTGCGTTTTCACCGAACTGCCAATACGTATACAGACCTTTTCGATATTTTCAAAACCTCATCATCTTGCATCAAAGCAAAAATAACTAGTTATTTATGTTGTTATGTATATAACATAGGTTAATTGTCGTTTTAAGTTAGTACTGGAATCTATGAGGCGGCACCTTAGCATTGTCTATTGTTTTTCATCCTGGCAACACCAGAGAGGAGCGGAAATGGGATGGTGGCACTTCCCGGCGGGCTTCCGCCCGCCGGAGGTCGAGTCGGGGCATTGGAGAGAATCGGGGAATATGAAGTGCATCGGTGCCAAATCATAGATTCAAGAAGTTCCCGTTAAGTTCGGGCGGTTAATATAGTGCCGTTACAAGTTTATTTGAGTTCCCGTTATGGTTTCGACCCCGCTAGTCGCGCTCCCGGAAAAAGTGTTGTGTTCACACATGGCCGAATTGTATTTCGATTAGGAATAGGAAAGTTCAATCTGGACAGTAAACGCCCCTGCCTTTAGTCCCAGAAACACCGTGGGCTAGTATGATTTCCGGCCAATATAATGTTCTACCCGATCTCCGTCAGGAAATCTCCTGGTGTATCAATTCACCATACACGTGCGTGACTCATCATTTGCAACCAGCGCCAGCTTACTTCACCGTGGGACGTGGAGTAGCCTTATTTGCTCATGCTGCAGATGCCAGAGGGTTCCTGCCACCAATATAGTCAGCTTACTTCACCGTGGGACGTGGAGTAGCCTTATTTGCTCCTGCTGCAGATGCCAGAGGGTTCCTGCCACCAATATAGTCAGCGCGCATCACCGTGGGACGTGGGCCGCTGCACCAACCTTAGTCACCGGGAAGATCCCTCATCGTCTAAACGATCGCGTTAATAGTCAGTTTACTTTAGCTTAGTTTTCGGTTATGGTCTGTGGGGGTAAGTTCTATCCTATCTGTACTATTACATGCAATATTTTAAATAAACCTATATGGTTAGTCCATTTATAATTAACCTTATTTTATTTACAAAACCTGGTAATTCCTGCCTATGCCTGACATCTTAGAACATAATTCCCCGCTCTGGGAGGGGGGAACTCTGCTCTACCGCTGTGCTGGTCGATTTGGCGGGTCTGAGGCTGAGGATTCCTCGGGTTCAGATCCTGGCGCGTCCGGTACTAACCGGCAAAGTCATTTCGACCACTCACTATAATTAAATCCCTTTAATAAATATGCCGACTATTTTAGCCGGGACTTTGACCCTAACATGGCGCCTACAACTGTGTCCTGGGCTCGTATAAATCTTATTTGTCTAGGTTTTGGGTTGGAATTACTATAGTTTTGTCTTGCAATCGATCAATAATTGTTTTTGTTATTTCGAAGCATCTCACATAAAACATAACCTTTAAATGTCATTCCGGTATACACGTAAATATTGCGAAGTTATCAATCTGTCAACAATGCAGCCAACTTGATAATAACGCTGTACACATTATTATTATATATTTTAATTTGTTTGTGGGTTAAGTTATTCGGACTTACGGGCAACACGAATACTAAGTGTCAATTTGACAGACGGCGATGTCAATCGTAAACAAACATTGCATTTTGACAACAACTGTCATAATGTAATTACACCTTTACGTTTTTAAGATTGTCGTGTACAATAAATACTATAAAGTGCTTATAAATACGGTTAATTATATAATTGCTCTGCGGGTAAGCAATATATTCGTAGCTATCGTTACTAGCTAATTTATTGACATTCTACATTTAATTATTGGAATTTTACAAATATACTTTTCAAAATGTCGACTACAATAGACAACATCAATGGTAGATCGAAAGATGAACTTTCTGCGGATCTTTTATCCAGGAATATAACACCAGACGGTACTTTAGAAGAAATGCGGATTCAAGCCAGAAGGCATAACAAAAATATTAAAATATCTGAAGCTATCGAGCATCATGAGGGAAGTGTTAACCCAGATAAAGACAACGAATTTGGCTCAAACTACATTAAATATACAAAAGTTATTTATAATGAGTCAAACTCTTCTTCATCTTCATCCACAAGTACCATTAATAATTGGAATATTAAATTTGATGGTAATAGTTGCGTAAGAGACTTTATACTGGAAATAGAAGAGAAATGTAGAATTAGGAACGTTCGTCATGACGATTTAGTGAGATGTTTTCCTGAAATTTTAGATGGATTGGCATTATTATGGTTCAGATCAATTTATACACCTGATTTGACTTGGAATGAATTATCTATATTACTTATAAAACAATTCGAAACAAATAATAGACAGATTGAATTAAAATCACAACTTTTCTCTATGAAACAACCAGCTGGTATGTCAGCCTTTGAATTTACGTTAAGAATGCAGAAGCACAATAATATGCTTGATTCTAAATTACCACTCTCTGAACTTTTACAATTATGCATGAGGGCATTACTACCCATTTATATCAACCTTCTTGCATCCAGAGATTTCAACTCATTTTCAGAACTTACCGAAGCTACAAATAAACTGGAGTCTTATTCAACATCTAATTTGTTAGAAAATAATTCTTCTTCTTTTTCTAATTTAATCTGTGTTCATATACTTTTATATTGTATAAACGTAATTAAGAACATTAAGAGGTATTCGCCCAAAATTTCAATATGTTCTCAATTTAATAATGTTTTAACTACATTTGTTAAAACAATAAAAATAACTTACTATAATTATTCAGAAATTTCATTAATTTGAAGAATTTAATCAATTCCCATATTATTGATTGTTGACTATTGATAGCACCATTTACTTACAATGGTCGCTAACTATTCTATTGTCACCATTTTTAACAATGGTTGAATAATAAATAAATTGGCATCATTCATGCGATGATTGTATGACTATCCTTAACACCATTCAGTTACAATGGTTGGTTATATCCTGTATTTCTTATACAAATGTTCTAATAAACTTATATTTTGTTTTCTATTATATAACTGTCAGAAAAACTTATCCCACGAGACCAGTTAGAGAGTTAGATAGGTAGGCTCTTCTAAAGAGGAATTCTTTTATCCATAATGGATTTAAAATCAGTGTTGAAGTGCAGATGGTACACCATCTAAGTGTATAGCCTACTTTGGCTTACTTAAAAGTGTTCTGAACAGTGATGCTTTACGCATATTTAATGTGTTGATGTTTATTGATGTCATGTCTTGGTGATAATATCTATTCTAATATTAAGTTCTATTCTGTTATAGATGCTACGTCTACGGTAGTCCCAGACGAGAGTCAGAATACATCACCCAGCGTCTTATATGCTGTGGGTGATTACGGGCCCCGTTCACGTATCTTCTTATTACTACAAATTGTCTACAATTAAGGTCTTTAACTCTAAGTACTGATTCAATTATATATAATTTTCCAACTTCGAATGGATGCGTCGCAGACTCAACCATCATGTCTTCCGCATGATGGGCGCGACTGATTTTGTGACACACCCATTTGCGAGCATACTGTTGCTGGTAGTTTTGTTTTTTCTCTGATGTACAACTCATTTTTATGATATTATGTTTATGTATGTTTTTAGGAACCCATCAGACCAAGTTAGGGTATCTCTTAGCTCAGGCTTTTCTTTTGTTCTCCTTGTGTTTGGGGGCAAACACGTTGGGGGCGAGCGGGGTAATGTTATGTATATAACATAGGTTAATTGTCGTTTTAAGTTAGTACTGGAATCTATGAGGCGGCACCTTAGCATTGTCTATTGTTTTTCATCCTGGCAACACCAGAGAGGAGCGGAAATGGGATGGTGGCACTTCCCGGCGGGCTTCCGCCCGCCGGAGGTCGAGTCGGGGCATTGGAGAGAATCGGGGAATATGAAGTGCATCGGTGCCAAATCATAGATTCAAGAAGTTCCCGTTAAGTTCGGGCGGTTAATATAGTGCCGTTACAAGTTTATTTGAGTTCCCGTTATGGTTTCGACCCCGCTAGTCGCGCTCCCGGAAAAAGTGTTGTGTTCACACATGGCCGAATTGTATTTCGATTAGGAATAGGAAAGTTCAATCTGGACAGTAAACGCCCCTGCCTTTAGTCCCAGAAACACCGTGGGCTAGTATGATTTCCGGCCAATATAATGTTCTACCCGATCTCCGTCAGGAAATCTCCTGGTGTATCAATTCACCATACACGTGCGTGACTCATCATTTGCAACCAGCGCCAGCTTACTTCACCGTGGGACGTGGAGTAGCCTTATTTGCTCATGCTGCAGATGCCAGAGGGTTCCTGCCACCAATATAGTCAGCTTACTTCACCGTGGGACGTGGAGTAGCCTTATTTGCTCATGCTGCAGATGCCAGAGGGTTCCTGCCACCAATATAGTCAGCTTACTTCACCGTGGGACGTGGAGTAGCCTTATTTGCTCCTGCTGCAGATGCCAGAGGGTTCCTGCCACCAATATAGTCAGCGCGCATCACCGTGGGACGTGGGCCGCTGCACCAACCTTAGTCACCGGGAAGATCCCTCATCGTCTAAACGATCGCGTTAATAGTCAGTTTACTTTAGCTTAGTTTTCGGTTATGGTCTGTGGGGGTAAGTTCTATCCTATCTGTACTATTACATGCAATATTTTAAATAAACCTATATGGTTAGTCCATTTATAATTAACCTTATTTTATTTACAAAACCTGGTAATTCCTGCCTATGCCTGACATCTTAGAACATAATTCCCCGCTCTGGGAGGGGGGAACTCTGCTCTACCGCTGTGCTGGTCGATTTGGCGGGTCTGAGGCTGAGGATTCCTCGGGTTCAGATCCTGGCGCGTCCGGTACTAACCGGCAAAGTCATTTCGACCACTCACTATAATTAAATCCCTTTAATAAATATGCCGACTATTTTAGCCGGGACTTTGACCCTAACAATGTAACTGATATGTTTGTAAAATGATAAATATTTGTTGTACTTATATACATCGCATGTATGTACTGAATGTTATTCTATATATATATGTAATGTTTATAAATGTTCGATACACCTGTATTATGTATGTAATAGCCCTTTGTACGGGCGTTTAAATAATAAATAAATAAATAAATATTATAATAATGTAATTCCACAACCGTAGTATCGTCAGAATCGAAAATAGAAAATTCAAATTGCAGTTTTATTCGACCGAAATTTGAATAAAATTATTTTCTTTGTCCACTGTTTTGTACATTTCCATATTTGTAACAATTCTGCAATGCCTTAAATGTATTAATTCTAAGAAGTTTCTTGCGAATTATTCATGAAACAGGGTCATTCCTAGCATGGACGGCAAAAAGACAACAGAAAATACTGACATCAAACTTAATTTAAAATTTAAAAAAAAAATCTTACTCTTCAGTTACACACTCAAAGCATGTCTATCCATTTCTTTTTTTTGAGAAAACATTTGGAGAAGTTATATGACACCTTTGTTCCGACATTTATCTTATCTTTGAAACATACTGAAGGCCGAATTCTTGTATTTGAGGATTTAGAATAGGCTATATATTTCTTCTGTACTTTATCAGAGAATTGATGGATACAATATTGTTACTAGACTGGAGATAATAGATGAATTCCAAAAAAAATATCTATTTTAGAAAGGCATTTTTAAACAACGATTTATTTTATTGCAAGATTTTTTTTGCTGATTTGGTTTAGGTTTGAATTAAAATTCGTTTATTTTATTTTAATTTAATGAGTAAACATCAAATTGTAATATTTAATTAATGGAGACAATATTATGGTCCCACATATGAAAATTATGAAACGGAAAAATTATAAAAATAAATATTCACCGTAGACATGCAGAAAAGTCAACAGATGTCGCGTATTAAATAAAAATGCATACATTTATCCAAGTAGCATCTAGGTAGCATTTAGTTCGAGATGAATCTTGCAATCATACATAAAGATAGCAGCCAATAAAAATATGCGTTAAAAATGGAGATAATGTTGGTAGTTCTTAATCGAAGTATAATTCAGTTAAATATGACCGAAGGGGATAGGATCCTATTCGCTCTCTGTTAGAGCACCCCCGGCAAGGCTAAGGACTTGGGTTCGATTCCTAGATGTAAACTTATCGTTTGATGATTATGTTTCAAAATTTTCGATCGAGAATCGCTAATATTGTTTTCATTTATCAAACACGTCATTTACAGACTAGAGGGAGTGGGTTTAGGGCAATGCTTTTTTTACATTGGTTATTTTTAGAAATGTATGCGTCAGGGTAAAATATATAGATGTACATTTCTGTATTACGATAATAAAACTTTATTTCAGCTATATTTTCCATTATCATGCCATATTAAATTATTAATATGGCAAACAAAATCGAGTGTTTCCTGTATCTAAAATAAAATAATTTTTATCATTTCTTTATATACCCATCGATACATATTGTTATCTGTGTACTTTATTCCCCTAGAATTCCCAGAGATCCCCTGTTTCCTTCCCCTTGGGGTTCCCGGAAAAAAAATACGAGGAAGTTTTCTTTGCTTTTTCTCCAAACACAGCAAACAAAGCAGAGCTTAACGAGTTCAGTGTTTGCAAACTTGGTACATTGTTACCAGGGGTGAATTGAAATAGGATGAATGAGAAAAAACTTTGCTTTTATGCCCTCCATTTCGCGGCTGTCAATTATGAAAAATAGTTTTGATAAAAGTACTTGTATTGTAGATTGGGAAAGTTTGAAGAATCTGAAGATTTGCATTGTAGAAATTGAATTGAATTAAATTTTTTCATTTTTAACATATTTTTTATTTATTTATTAGAGGGGTCATGCTACAAAATTATAACGTAAAATTTATAAAACATTTCTCCCAAAACTCATTTCGGGATGGACAACATTATATATCGAAAGGAAATTTATTTTTATACAAGAACACGAAGATCAATGAACAGTACATAGATTTTTAAATGGACTAGACACACTTGATACAGGTAATTGAAGAATATACAAGAGTTACAAAGGAAGACCGCTTAATTTGTCACTTGTTAATAAATTTGCCGAGAAAATATCCTTTTAGAGCTTTAGACAATATTTTTTTGTTTAATGCTGGATGTTTTAGGACATTAGGTAATGCGTTGTATTGCGTATGTGCGACGTATTGTAAGGAGTTAATTCCAAATTTAGTTGTATGAGTAGATAACGATAGGTGTATTTGATTTTGTGATCGTGTTTTGTGCTGGTGTACATCGGAATTAAAGGCTGGTTTAGTGTTGGTGTGTGAGTAGTGTTGAATTATTTGTAGGATGGCGTGGTAATGCTATATTTTGGCAGAATGGTTAATGGTATTTGTGTTAATACATTAAAAAAATAAAATTTTAAAGCGTTTTAACCTCTTAAGTAAATTTGACCCATATATGGGCCAAACAACTACTTGACATAAAGTAAATTTGACCCATATATGGGTCAGCTCATCTGGTCTCATAAAAGTTGTTTTATCTCCCTTACTCTAATGACGAGATGTATGATCTAAACAGTGATAGAAAGAGACAACCTATTTGAGTTCCATAGATATCCGCGAAAAAGATAAAATTATTTGGATTTATGACGTCATACGTTCACCAAAATGTTAGGTGAAACTTTATAATGTTTGCATTCAAAAATTTTATTTTTTAAATATAACATGCTTACTTCTAATAATACAATTTTAAGGCGTATATTGACTATTAAAAAATGAGTTTCTTTTTACGTTATCATTTATTTTAGTTCAGTTTTTAAAGGAAACAATGTAAGGTGAGTCACTTTTAAATCTTTTTAATGTTTGCATTCAAAATATCAATTTATCAGAATATCGATGTTAAACATATCGATATTCGAAGTGATTCTATTTAACAACAAGACAAGGACAGGAAGTTCTGGAAAGGAAAAGGGTATTAGGGATGTGTAGGAATCTGGGGGTCAGTGTGCCCGGAAGTGACGGACGTAAGAATCCATCCCTCCCACTGCGCTGCAAGGCAATGTTCCGAGAAAGTGCGTTTGGAGAAGTCAAAGGGTCTACCTCAAAGATTCTCTTCCGATCCGA
The DNA here is from genome assembly GCA_917563855.2 of Limnephilus lunatus. NCBI lineage: Eukaryota > Metazoa > Arthropoda > Insecta > Trichoptera > Limnephilidae > Limnephilus > Limnephilus lunatus. The sequence continues at coordinate 8,820,725 of OU830599.1, forward strand.
CCTGCCATGTAGCTGGTCAGCAGATGCATCCGCCGACAAGACCTGCGAACCCTCACCCTGAAGACCACACCTGATAAACCCGCTTACCCCGGATAATTCATCATGCATAGCGAACCACTTGTGGCAGAAGTGTTGGTTATCCAATAAATGGTTCCCGAGACATACCCGCCTCCCAAATTGAAATTCGAGGTTAACGGTAATAGCGTGTCTATGATCAATTGCACCATGTTAAACAGATGTAGAAATAATGACAAGTGCGGTATTGAGTTAACAAAATGGATTTAGATGAATCTTTACCTAGTTTTTGTTATTTTGTTTTATGTGAATACGACACATTTCAAACAATCAAATATACTATGAATTTGATGACTAGCTCTAAATAACCAGATACTTCAGCTCCTTCGTTTCTTCATCTACTTCCCTTCCACATTTCCTTCAACCTCACAACACACCCCAATTTTTGATGCCATAGTCACACTGGCTTCTATTTTCTTGTGCGGGACTCCTAAAAAGACCCTTTACACATATTATTATTTTTATTTTATTAGCGACTTTATAAAATAATTCTATAAGTATACAAAATATGATGGTTATGTTAGGTAAAGATATTGTATTTCTTAGTCTTCCTCACTAGAGGTTCATGTGCCGAGGCGGACTAAAATTGTTTAATTATATTATAGTTTATTTGTCATCTATCTCGTTCTTAGTATCTTCATTAGGGTGTTTTCGTTGACCTCTTTCGGCCAAGTTTTTATTCTTGATTTGAACTCATTAAATTTTTTTATTAGTTTTATGCCTTGGGGAAAAATATTGTGGAGTTTAGTTGCAAAATAAGTGTGGTTTCTTTGTCCGAATGTGGTTTCATAACTTGGAATGTTTTTTATGTAATTTTTCTTCGATCTAGTGTAATGGATACGCGGTCTAGAAGAGAATAACAAATTTTTGGCATATATTCGTTGTTCATTTGGAACGTCAAAGCTATTGAAAATTTCAATCTTAGCCGTTCTAATAGGTACTTCCCTATTTGAATTGTATTCAGGTTGTGTATGTATTTATGTGTAGTAGATCCCCATCCTATAATTCCATATTCAATTTTGTTTGTAAAAAAAATCATGTGTGCAGTTCACACGCGGTAGATGTGAAATCTTCAGAAAAGTAAACTTCTCAGAGTATCAGGGGTATGGTAATTGTAGGATTTATTTATTATAATATTGTTACCAAGATTTACATGTTAGTCTAAGAAGCACCGCACTAGGAGGAGGCCGATAGACTACGAAGCACCGCGCGAAGAGAACACTGATTATCCTATCTTATTCTCTCGCAGGCTAAATCCTATAGATTTATGTGTTTGTCTCTTTTTAGTGTCGCTCGTTTCCGTTTCATAGAATTTCAAATCACAACGGTGCTAAAGAAGTTTTCACATCAAAAACATAAAAAAATAAACAAAACGTAAAAGATGACATGCTGGATTGAATTGGGACACACTGTAATAATTCTTCGATCAATGATGGTACCTGCGTTTAAATTTATATTCACGTTCCGATCTGTGGTGACTGTGACCCAACAACACTTTTTATGCAACATCCTAAAGATATTTAAATACCAAAGTGATATGCTATGATGTCCGCGCGACTGTCGGTGGACTACTACCTAACAGGAGTAGTTTGCTTACGAAAATAATTTGTTCATTTCGTTGATTTTTTGAAGGTGTGCGTTAGTATTGGAACAATATAGCTTGAACACGGAAATAGTTCGTTCATTTAGTTTAACGTTCGTTTAGTTTATTCGTTAATTATTCGTTCATTTGGTTTATTCGTTAAGAGCGTATAACCAGCCAGCGGCAAAAAATCCACATTTCGTCGAAAGAGGTTCTTACGATCGTACGTTCCAATGAGAAAGATTAATTATTACTCTCCATACCAGCTTTTTAATATTATAACTCAATATCGATTTTATTTCATTCCAAATTTACTTTAATTTATACCTACATCCAAAAATGCTGAAAGGCGTGTTGATAAAACTATTAAAATTATATAATTTTTGTAATTATTTTTTGATCATAAGTATTTATCATTTTTCAATAATGTCTCAGCAAAATAAAAATGTTTTTTTTTTTAATATATTAGTCTGTAAGTGCGCAAATAAATACACAAACAAACCAATTTTCGTCAAGAAACACATGTAGGTACTTATATATTTTTTAATGATTTTATTTAAACTAAAATTAAAATTTTGTTACATACGTTTATCAGATAATGTATTGATTTATTTTACTGCATGATTATATGATTTGAAATGGGTGTTATATAATAAATGTACTTTTTTGAAAAATTGACAAATCCGCCAACGACCTACATATGGTATAACTTTATTATACTAAATTTATCATTTTTTCTGAAAATTTAAAACATACGTTTACTAGATAAAAGTCAATACGTTTAAACACTGATTTAAAAATGACATATTTCTGGTGTTCTCTGATTATACGATCTTAATTGGTAAACAATATCGGCGATACCCGGAAGCGCAGTTCCACCTTGTAAAAACTGCGGATAGCACATCTCTTATATTTCAACATCTTTGCAAAATTCCTACCACAAATGGGATGAAAAATAATAATACCAATATAACATTAATATATTAATCATTGGAGGTGCTTTGTTGTTTCGTGCCACAAATAAACTATTTTTTTAAAAATTTTCTTTATTCATTGCATAAATATTATGGTTTCATTATTTGTGGATTTTTCGACCACTATGCTAGGTTGATGCCCGTGTTATGGTGGTCGACTAGTATTTATTTATTTACTATGTATTATTTTTAATTAATTTATTGTGAAATATCAATAATTAATCATATAAAATTTATTTGCGCACGCCGTGATTCGATCTCGCGACCTTCGGATAACAAGTTAAGAACCTTACTAATTAAACGACGTCATTAAAAAAATATGTAAAAATTGATAGTTAACCGAAACTTATCTAAACTTTAACAATCGTCAGTCGCAATATCTGTTAACAATCGTAGACCGTGTTCGCAAATATTGATAACTGATTTGGTCAATATCGTATTGATTTAGAATTTTATCCATTGACCACGCTAGACATCCAGAAAATCTGTTTAACAATCACCATTCGTTTCCATATAATATAACATATCCACCACCTTATTATCTCTTCTTAACGCAGTTGTTTGTCTGTAAGTTTTTTCCCTGCCTGTTTATAAAACCAATCCGCGTCTGCCAGGCATAGTTCTGTTTTACAATTGCCTCGAGTGCAAACGGCGCCGACGGAAAACTCGGCAAAGTGTTGCAAAATGACAACAAACGAACGCCTTGCTAACGCTAATGCTTCCGGGCCATTTTCATACAACTGCCGATTCAAAGAAACGATCCTTTATTTTTAGCTCGCGGTTCATTGTAATATTCGCGGTGGAACTATTCCCGACCAAGAAATAATAATTTTAATTTGAAAAGCATTTGCATAATGGAGTGCTTTGTGTATTTTCCATTATTTTGCATTACAAGAAACGATTTCAAAGCAAGTAGGAAAGGAATTTTATTATCAAATTTCATAGATATTAAAAAAAATGAAGTCAATGAATTTATAACTTTTTTTCTTTGTAGCAAATCAATCTCTAAACATAAAACTCATCTTTTCAGATAGTCAGATCCATAAGTAAAAAAAACTTTTCACCTTCGCCTTCACCGCCTGCGACATTGTAAGGCAGTGCCTTAGTGGGTTCCCATTGCCTACTCTTTTCGATTATATATTTTACTTATTGGTAACTTTTACATTACTTGTACCTTATATTTACTCTTACTGTATTTAGAAATTATGCAAAATTACTTTTGTATGTATGTAGATACAATGGGAAAAAATAAAGAAAAAAATAAATAAAAATAACTAATTGTATAAAAATATGAGCAAATTCGAATTTTAAGCGTTTGTAAAGGTCATTTCATTCTCTCCGTGTGCAAATTCGTATCCTCTCCAAGCATAAACTTTCTAACAAAGTGTGTTTATCGGAATTTACCTTCCAGGTAAGTATGTTTCCGTATCTATTTGTAAATAATGTTAGATAGAGCCTGTAAAGCGCCCCTGCCATTTTTCACAAAAACGGCGCTCTATAAATTATCCTTTATTAATATTATTTAAATGACTATAGGAGTTTGGGCGTCATTATATGTAAGATTGACAACTGATTTGTGTACATGTAACGTTTAGCACCCCCGTCATAATACATTGCTTCAAATTGGATTTTGTGAAAACGCACATTAAAAAACCGAAAATGATTGTTTCCATGTTAGACACTGAATAAAGATTAAAAAATTGACAGAAATTCATAATTAGCCAAACGTTAGAAAGGTACCCAAACGCTAATGGTTTTTCCCTGAAAGTCTGTTTTAATAATAATCTATTTGTCACTAGCAGAATCTACTATCAAATACGGAATAACGTCTTGGGGAAACTCGTGCATGACAACTATAGGTTACATTCAAACAATTCAAAAATCTTCGACTAAGCTTTTGGAAAGTAAAAGTATTTATGCCCAAAGAAGAAATATAAAATTATTGTACGGGTCAGTCTATTTACAGGAATATTATGGTTCAATATTGTATGCCAAAATCTGATATTAGATTCCACATATGAAGAAACAGTAGATCATGCACATAACACAAGATTTAGTAAAAATGAACGAACGTCCCTTACGAAAATTACAAATAAATACGGGGAACGGACATTATTGTGGCTACTATGTATATTTAATAAGATGCCAATGCATGAAAAAAAAACTAATCAAATTGTACCACCGATTTCAAAAAAAAAAATAAATGAATAATCGATTATGATTTTTTATATTGTTATTATTTATAATCTAGTGCTAAACAAACGCCCATGAGAGGGTTATATGTATTTGTCTGTATTGTAATTTCTTGAAATATTATCCTTCTGTATCAATTTTCTATATTGCGGTTTCTGGTTAGATGTGTGCTGCTTTAGTATTATAATAATATTGTTTAAATTACCTCCTAACAAACTGCTTTGGCAGTTTAGCGGCAACTTTTCCTTGCAACTTAAAAAAAAATTAAAGTGTCAAGGAAAAAGTTACGTTCATAAATAGTTGAACGTTTAAAAAAAATAAAAATATCAATATTTGGATATAGAATGTAACTTGAAAGATAGGTTTTTCTTATTTCATTTAGATGACCTCCGTGATCGAACGGTAAGGCTCTCGACTCGCAATACGGAGGTCGCGAGTTCAAACCCCGGCGCGCGCAATAAATTTGATTATTTTTTAATTTATTTATTAAAAATAATATATAGTATATTTGCGGTACTTTCCATGGCGGAAGGTACTCTCAGTATCGCCCTGGTGTAAGACCACCATTCAGAATCGAAACGTTGCTTGAAATGGATTTAGCCATATTTGGTGTCCAGATCTGAATCTCCGCCACCTTCCTCTATCTCATCTCATTCCCCTCCCTACCACTTTCAGCCTCACAGCATACCCCAATTGGGGATGTCAGTCTCACTGACTGCAGACGGTTGGGAGCAGTTGCGACTCTTGTGCGGTAATCATACATATAAAAGATAATATATTTTTGGTTAATATTTTAAAGCGTCCCGCATACGATTTCTACGCTAGTTAAATGACAACGAGCTTAAAAAAATTAACGTAATAGAGGATTATTAAAGATAGCCTGTTAGATTAATTGGGGATTTTATAATGTGTGAGTTAAGTCAAAGCGTTTAATATCTTAAATAACATTAGTCATGATATATACAACTATTAGGACATGATAATAATTGGCAAATCCTCGAACATCATTCGGACAATTATTAACGATTGGCTTATTTCCTTCCAATTAACATTAGTCATTTTCTACACTCAATAGAACTAGCTGATCAATCAAATATAATTAGACTGAAGGATTGAGAGATTATTTTACATGATTTCCTTTGAACTTCTGCTCAGTATAAGTGTCTCCAATTTAATATGATGGCCTTTCCCTTTATTAACCAATTTCAGATAATTAAACAAGCATAACAGGAACGATCAAAAAAAATTAAATGGTTTTAAGTACGTTGTGCCATGAATTGACTAATTTCTGGAATGGTGAGCACAGCACGGCATTTTCTCTTTTTTTTCCACAGAAGTTTAGTTTTCTATAATTGGAGTTTTCTTGTTATTAGCCCTCGGTCTCTCGATTGTTTTTTTAATATTTTGTCCGCTCATTTCTCGGTAGGTCGAATGCAACTGACCTGATTTTAATAAGTGAAGGGTGAGTGCAAAGGACCGTTTTTAGGCGCGTGCTTAGTCAGGTTATGCCTTCTAGCATTGAAGGTCGCGGTTTCACGATAATAGAACTTTTGAGCACCGAATTACCGGTAAAAATTAACGGTGATATCCGCCGTTAAATTTATTATTTATCGTGACAATAGTGACAAAACCAAGTTAGATTTTGTTGTAATAAGAAATAATTTATTTGTGGTTAGGCATTTTATTTTAAAATAAAACAAACTTAGTAAACCAGCAACCATGAACTTTATTATCTACTTTTGGTTTAAGCGAAATCGTGTACGTGCAAGATGATAAAGTTTGTGGTTAAATACGTGTTTGTTTTGTTTAAATTTTGTTTTTAATTAGATTGGTTACATTACTAATTGTTAATATCAAATGCTCCATTAACAGTGCTGGTATGCTCTCTGCACACCCTTTCGAAAATTATTCGAATTCGTATTCCTTATATAAGGGTTATTTTTTCGATTTATTATTATTTTATTTAAAAACACACTAAGTTGAAGTAAATGTCCCATATTTTATTTATTATTTTGAAGAATTGTTTTAAACAAATGCAATTCAATCGATAATCTTATTGTCGAAGCTGTTTTTAGGTTACTTGTGATGAAATTTTTTTTTTCAAACTAAGTATCTAACTTTATGTAGGCTATCAGACGTCTTTCCTGTTACCTGGGTGTGTGTTTGAAAGACGAAGGTAATATACAGGATATTAAGAAATTTACTTGACTTAGGTACATACATCAAAGATTCCAAAGGTTATTTGGAGAAAAAATCATTATTGAAATTTCGGCTTTTTTTCACAACAAACAAAAAAAAATCTTTCACACGTAATCACTGGTCACTCAGCTGAGTAACCGCATAACCAACCATCTCGGACCTCAACTGTCCAATACCTACTGATTTAAAAAAATGTTTTTATTTAAAAAAAAAACATGAATGAAAAAGCGACTGGACATCAAAATTTCATCTGTATTATTTACACCAAATAACCTCAGGAATCCCATGTTAGAGTGAGTCAAGTAACGGTCTCTTAATACCCTGTTTATTTAACAATATCCTCGGGTAATTCCCTTCTGCCTTTTCACAGTCAATATATAAACGAAATAAAATTCAATCCCAGCATTGTGTTCTAGGCGTAAGGGTTGCTCCCTCCCAAGGGGGATGAAATATTTAAACTGAAGGCCCGCCCGGCCCGAGCAACTAACTCGTGTTTATCTCCACCTTTACAAGTTGTGATATTTTTATTCGACCCATCAAAAAAGTCGGCTGAGATTTAGAACGCCCGATTTTGGAATTTCCCGAAGTTTCAGCAGCCTTAATCTTTCCCCAGATTTCAGGTTGTTTTGCCGTGTTGAAGTTTGACTGAAATTGGAATGAAAAATCGACTTAGTTATCTGCTTGGACACGTTCAAGAAGTTTATAGATAAATTACGCAACAATTCGTAACTATATATTTCTTTAAATTGTAGACTACAGAGATTTCTCTTATTTATACGAAATAAACATGGATGAAATGTTATCATTCATATGATATTATATTCTGAGGATTGTCCAAAACCATTAAAATCGATGGTAACGCATATTTTTGTATTAGGTAGGCATGTTCAAGGGCGGATTCAGGGGGGGGGGGCACGGGGGCACGTGCCCCCCCAGGATGGTATTTTTGTGTACTGTGGAGATTCCATCACAGTACATACTTAGAAGCAAACCAAATTATCAGAGTGGTTAAAATAACAGAAAGAACATGAGTCAAACATTTGTCTATTTCTGGCTGGAATTGCGAATTTTGTTCGTTGCATCCTATTCATGCACTTGCAAATGAAAGATGATAATCAGCGTCTGCGAGAGCGGTACGGTCGGGGGAAAGTTCGGTCGGAAATGCCCCCCCCCCCATTAAAGTTGACAAAATTTAGACTTCATAAAAAATTGGTCCATCCTGGGGGGGGGGGGGGGGGGGGAATTGTGCTCTTGAGGGGTACCCCCCCATCGTGGTGGCACCCGGGGCGGGCCACCCCCCCTCCGCCCCTTGTGCCCCCCCCCAGAAAAAAATCCTGGATCCGCCCTTGGGCATGTTTATTAATTTTAAAGTGGATTAATAAAAAAATTACCTTCGAGGGTTACTTTCGCTCTGGTGGGTAACATTAGCCCGAATCGGAAAAGAGTTTGGAATTCAACTCAAAATCGCAAGTGCTTTAGAGAGTATTGTGATTGCAGCCAAAAATAATAGATGATATGTATTTGCGCTTTCTCAGCACAGTTTTAATCACTTTGCGTTCATGTTTGCTTCTGCAGTAGATATTCCTCAAAGTTTTTATAGTTAAAACGCGCTTTTTCACGCTTCCCAACTTTGGCACTGTGAGTTTTGGTAAGTTTGTATTGACAACTGTATTTTTTGTTGTTAGTCATGTTCACGGTTTGTAGTTACCTAAACTTCGGTATTATTTGTCCATAGTTTCTGGTAACTTTGGCCCACCAGGCGAAATGTTCGTAAAGTGGTAGGAAATTGGAGACAACCTTTCATCTTATATTAACAGAAGAGTATATAATAATGCATGTCCACTAATGCAACTCGTATCCCCCAGCCCCTAGATTTTGCTTATTTTAGGCGATGGACAAATGCAAGTGGAGGTAAATATTACTAGACTGAAAAATCAGCCAAATTGTAGTGAACCTTCCAAAGACACAAACAGAATGCTTTCCTTGTACGTTGAAATAGCGCTGAAAGCTTTAACTGAAAAAAAGAAAAGCTTGATTACTAAAAAAAACTTACTATTCTTCCTTTGTTACACAATACATATATATGACGACCGGTCAGTGGTTGAGTGGGCATAGCGCTTGGGTCCCACCCGGGCGTCGCATGTTCAATTCCTCGGCTGGCTAAGTCCTCCATCACAACACAAGCAACATTTTCGGCTTTCTGTGGTGGTAGTAGGAGATTTTCAAACATTGTTGTGTTATTCGTAACCCGGGAATGTTTGTCTTTCTTTTTAAAAAAAAAAAAATATATATATATATTTATATTTTTTAAGTTTACAATTTTTTTTATTTGGTTATTACTAACGGTTAAAGAGACCTAGCTGATTTCAAATGTAATTTTACTTAAAATTATTTTTACTTTTGCACAAAAGTCTTTTAACATTTGATTTTCAACCTCGCATGTGGGTTACATCAGTCGTTGATAGTAAACAATACGTTTCTTTAAATCGAAAATATGTGGGTCAAAGTAACCTAAAACGAACATTTTCCCAAAAAAAAAAAAACAAAAACAAAAAACAGAACAGCACTTGAACATATTTGTTTCGGTTTGCGCGTCGTAATTGTTAACTATACCTCCGAAATGATAATAAAATCTTTGTAACATAGATATAAAAGAAATAATAACATACGTAACAATTATTATTATAAGCAATAATTATTAGCCTGAAACACTCATCAACATTGCAACAATGCCGCCGACGGGACAATAGTTTACCATTAGTTTACCAATTGAAAATAATAAAAACATACGTAGTGATTCGTTAAAAATTTCCATATTTTGAGACAAAATAAACAGCATCGACGGTTGTACTCCATAGATTCTTCGGAATTCTGAACATAGATAGAATAAAAAATGGTAATAAAGAATCGTACTCACTATTACTATCAAATCCAGTGATGAAATTGGGACAGGGCACGAAGGCGGAGGAACCCGCGGAGGTGTGGGGCCAACATAGCCAACTGTCAAATATGCCACTGCAGTAGGAGCCTAGAACAAAAACCAATACCTAAATGTAAAATATTGACAAAATCATCGTTTTCTTCAGCATTAAATATACTCGGTAAAACAAATTGAAACATTGTGTGAAATGGTTTAACCGTGATTTGTGACCAGATCTGAATAGCCAGGTACTTCCCCACCTTCCTCCCTGCTATCTCCTATCTCCTTCGCCTCACCACTACCTTCAGCCTCACGACATACCCCAATTGGGGATGGCATAGACTCACTCGTCTGACTTACTCGTTTCCAAACAAGACGCGTGAGAAGCAAGAGGACGAAAGTCGATGACGTCCGTACGAGCTTTGCTGGGACTAGTTTAGGTGTACATAGTTTTTGTACACACTTTTAACACGTCCTCTAAATTCTAAAAATAATTGTACAAACGATTTTGTGTAAATTGGCGCTATTACGGAATAGTGAATTCAAACAACAATTTTTCACCACAAGTGATCATAGTAAAAAGGAAATCTAGTATATACTCAATACTCATCACGTCAAAGATTTTTCGCACAAAAAATACTTTTAATAGTTTTAGGTTGTTTTTATTTTTATTTTAGTGTGTGGTGTGAGCTAGTGTGAGTGTGTCTGTGTAGTATGAACTAATTAAATATTATACGATAAAAAAAGAAATTTTGGCTAAGTTAAGCTTTTACTATTTTGTCCATGTGTAATTCCGTCCGTGTGTAATTCTGGAAGTGTAATATTGGTCCGTAAAATTCACGCTTGTCTAATTTTGTCGTGTAAAGATATAAGTAATTCATTCAATGGATGGTACATAGATGTTGAATTGTTTTAACCTTTTGGATTCGAATGATTTGTTGTTGCAGCTACTAAATAGATGATTCTTTGAAAGATATCAACAACTCCGACATTCACAAATATGAGTTCGAAATCTTATTTTTTGCAAAGTTGAAAAAATATAATGACGACATCTTTACTTGGAGCTCTGGAGAGAGATATTTCAACTTTTTCAATATGTAACCGTTTTGCTTTGGCAGTTTCCACAGTGAAATACGACCCGAAGATATAATATTTATTCGACAAAGATTGGGAATGATGGATAAGAAAACTTTATTTTGAGATAATGGTAATATTATTTCAGAAGATATTAATAACGGAAGATGAAGACGTTTAACAGAAATTGAAGAATTTTATTACAGACCGCCAAATTGAAGTGATTAATCAAATGAGAAAAAAAAACTTCCACTAACTCCATACAGATAATAGTGAACGATGTACAGGAAATAGTGAACGAGGGTTTTAACCTTTAACTATGGACGTTAAATTTTGTATCACTACTATGGACGTGCGGTCTCACAGACCGCTATCTTTAAAGGCCGGAATGTATCTTGTTAAGTAAGTATTGTACCTAAATAATTTTTTATGTACTTTAAAAAATGTAAATAAAACGAGACATTTTAATGAAAATATATTTATTTTATACTAAAATCTAATTATTTAACAATCAAAGGCACTTTTCAGTAATTTTTACTCGAGATCACTTTGTAGGAACATTATCCATGGAAAATTACTTTTTCGGTAAATTTCACTAATTTTACAATAAAATATAAGGTATAAAATTTTTTTTAAAAATTAACACTAAGTTCTTAAAACAAAATATAAACATTTTGACAAAGACGCAACTTGTGCATATTTATTTGAGGTCTTTGCATATTGGCTTAGAACATTGCAGGCATATTGGCTGTTTACAACCTTCACAAGTGTAAATTGTCTTTCTTTTGGTGTGCATGGTTTACTTGCAGATATACTAGGTTGATAGTTTTCTGAAATTTTTAATTAATAACTCTAGAACAAATAAAATCACCATGAGCTAAATTTATTACACAAACGTAGAAGCGTGGTCCCACATACCGCAATCAAAATATAAAGCGAAATTACTCAAGCAAAATCCACCCAGCGACGTAACCTTCACTCTCGACAGTCGTTTTGGCACTAAAACTGAAACTACTGAGGCGGAAAGATGCTTAAAGTACGTGAGAGGAGAGGGGCACGCGATTCACAAACTGCAAGTGGCCTGTGAGACCGCACGTCCATAGTTAAAGGTTAAGAAACCACACGAAAGCCGACAAATCCTTCAACATCAGATTTGTTAAGAGTGTATAAGCAGAGAAACCAGAAATATGTCATTTTTAAATCAGTGGTTAGACGTATTGACTCTTTTCCACAAAAAACTATAAATGGATTTCAAAAGATTGTTCTTTTATCTAGTAAACTTATGTTTTAGATTTTGAGAAAAAAAAAATATTTTTAGAATAATAAGGTTATACCATAGGTCGTTCGCAGATTTGTTCAATTTTCAAAAAAGTACATTTCTTATACAACACCCATTTCAAATCATATAATCATGCAGTAAAATAAATCAATACATTATCTGGTAAACGTATATTTCAGAATTTTAATTTTAGTTTAAATAAAATTATTAAAAAGTATATACGGACATGTGTTTCTTGACGAAAATTGGTCGGTTTGTGCATTTATTTGTGCACTTACAAACAAATATATTTCGGATTTTTTTACATACTTATTTTGCTAAGACGTTATTGACAAATCATAAATAATTTGATCGTAAAATAATTTCAGGAAGTATTTAATTTTAAATAATTTTGAACATCGCATTTTACCATTTTTATCGCAGCCCGTAAACACAAATTTCAGATTTCATTACGGGCCCAAACGCGGCCAGGAGAGCACGTCTTCGCGACGCTTTGAATAATAATATTTGGAAATGAAATTTGAAAACGAAATTTGAAATAAACACGAATTCCTTGATTCATGTTTGTTAAATCTACAGGGTTGCCCGAACGCAATTTTTCATGTTCATTGAATATTTTTTTGCAAAAATTTTTATAATTTCGAATATTTTTTTTATTTTAAATTTTTTCTTGTGTGATACCGCACAAGAGTCCCAACTGCTCCAAAATATTTTTTTGGGGTAAATCTTTTTTACGCACGCTCGACACTTGGGGGTAAACTGGTGAATGGGTTACGAAAAGTGGTGATAGTTACGAAAAATGACATGCGAACGGTAATCAATGCGAACGGTGATCGATTGCTCGGCGGGTCGGGCCTTTACGCACGCTTGTTTTTCGTGTTATTGTTATATTGTTAATGGACTATTTGTCCGTAAATAAATAAATAAATTATATACAGCGGGTACCCGGCATGCGTTTCATGGGCACTGTAACCTCGCGGTCAACTAAACTGTTATGGTTCCATCACAAGTCCCGGGAATTATAATGCAAGCGCCTGCACTATATAACATTATATACAGCGGGTACCCGGCATGCGTTGCAAGGCCACTCAAAGAAAGAAAGGGTTTGTGCGCTTTAATTCTGTTTGTTGAAGTGCTTATTATTAATTATGCACACGAATAAATATTTCAAAATGCGACATTTTTTACAATCCAACTTAATATTACTCGTTTTTTTTCATGAATACCGCACAAGTCTGGAGCCAGTGGGACTATTGCATCCCCAATTTGGAGTATGTTGTAAGACTGAAGGTAGTGGGGAGGGGAAGGATATAGGGAAGAGGAAGGTGGGGAAGTACCTGGCTATTCAGATCTGACCACTAAACACGGCTAAAGCCATTTCAAGCAACGTTTCAATTCTTAATGGTGGTCTTACACCAGGGCGATACTGAGAGTATCTTCCACTCTAATGGCCGTAAAATACAATTGAAAAACAAAAAACCAAAATATTAAAAAGAATATAACAAATTGTTTATTCATGTAGCTATCTACTTAATACCTACTGTGTTTACGCATTTCACTTGTATCTATTTATGTTTATGCACTTCAATATACAAATAACTACTACTAATTAAAATTCTGGAAGCGAGAATAGTAATATAAAGTAGCAATAGTAGCGGGTAGCCCTAGCTCGAGTGAACAAAACCCTCAAAACTCGGATTGCCGCGGAACGAAATTTAGTTCTGAAAACGCCCGCTCGCGAGCCCTGATGTGTTAGCGCTAGTGTCGGAATCGAAGTTGTCATGTGCTGGTTATTCACTCTTAAGAGGAATATAAATGCTAGAAATATTTCGATTCTCGTGCTTGCAAAATTTAAGATTGAGCGTCTTATTTGCGCGAGGCAAGTAAGCGAAAAAGTGATTTTTATTTGTTCTGTGCATAATTTTATAAGAATGAAAAAAAGTTAGAACATAGAAAACCTCAAAAATAGTCTTAGCCATAAAGGGGTATTTAAAAAAAATTGTTTCTTGTATTACTTTATAGTAAAGTCTTGAAAAAACATTTATTGTAGTGGTTTACCCTTATATTTTTTGTTACGTAAATAATAATTTTATTGTGATTCAAATACACAAAAAGGCTAGTAAAAGCTTCAATTTATCCGTGGCATATTTTTTTATGTTAATACAGCAAGCCAATTCGTCGTAAAGATTAATCTAAATAGTATCTTAATAGGATTTCACGTATAACTTCACCTTAAGAGCAAGACCGAGTCATTTAGACAATTTATTTATTTAAAATTTATAAATTTATCAATTTATAAATTTATCAATTTATAAATTTATCAATTTATAAATTTATCAATTTATCAATTTATAAATTTATAAATTTATCAATTTATTTATAATTTAAATCGTGCACCAGTCTCCAGCAGTTGACAGGTGAAGGTATCAATGAAACAAAATTCTACGAAGCACCTTGTATTGAAATACTAGTGGAAAAAACACCAGCCTGACGTCTTGAAATGGTCATCGTGGAAAGACATTGGGATATTTCAGCATAATGGCTGTGTGGCAATTTTTTTGGCGAGTATAATAAATATCATAATTTAGTGCACTGAATTTTGACAGTTCGTGAAAGCAAATTCTATAAAATATTTTTTCATACAAAACTTTCGAACGGCGGTACAATACTTAAAAAATGAGTTTTCTGGTATATATCTGTGTACCGGAATAAGTTACACTCTCGGCAATTTTAAAGCTACTACTAACACGTTGAATTCCTTCGATTATAAAATATTTGATTTTTAATATTTTTTTTATAAATCCTAAAAATACATTAAATGGTAAACGGTACAATATAGGTAAGTTGTCATATAGCACTTTAATCAATTTATTTATCTAAATATTTAAATGTGGTTTGATATAGGCGGGAAATTTCCAAATCGAGCGCAAAGAAATCACGAAAGCTCGACGTGTTTTTTCATGATTGACGAGACGATCGCTCGATTGGTTGAGGGGAGTCTGATTCAGCCGATACAAAAATTCGGCTCTTTTTTACCTAATAATCTTCTTATATATGTGGAGATTACATTCCCAAAGTTATTGCATCAAATTCGACCTTTAGGAGCGATTGAAATTCTCCAAATTCCATTAGGAGCGATGCGCGCCGAGCAGGTAGATTTGAGAATAGAGCGGTCCGGTTACAAGCAAAATTGTTTTTCTCAAAACCACATTATTTAAGATGTTTTCAATCGTAGCTCATTAAATTTTCATCCGATTAACTTCATTAAAAGTATAAATTAATAATAACTAAATTTATATGCCGAATGATACGTTTTTAGATTTTCACCGACAAAAGTATTTTCGTTATTTGTTTTTGGGGTGTTATGCCGTGTTGCGCTAACTCCTTCTTTAGCCAACGTTTACTAAATGCGGACATAACACCCCAAAAACAAATAACGAAAATATATGAGGAATGTTTGAAAATCTTCTACTATTACCATACTAAGCGGAAAATGTGGCTTGTGTGGTGATGGAGGACTTAGCAAGCTGAAGAATCGAACACGCGATGCCTACTTGGCCACTGTCCGGTCTTTAATTTCATATTTCAGATAATTTCCAAAGACTCCAGGATTCCAACCGATTTGGTCAGAACCTCCGCTTCTGGCCGCTATATCTACGTATATATTACAGATGTTCAACGGTGTTTATCTCATTAACATGTGCTTTAAATGTAACAAAAGTTTCGTGGAATAAAATAAATTTTATCTTCGAAAAAAAAACGCATTAAAAAAACAATCGGCTTGTCCAGACTCTCCCCTTAACCCGCCATTGGTGACGTATATGTCTGTGAGACCGGGTAATTCGAAAAAGTGTAATATTTTTTTTATCATTCATCGAATCATACTGCGATTTCGAGTAGCTGCCTTATTCCACGCCCCCTACCGCTAGTCTACCCCGCGACAGCGACGCGGGCGCACCTCACGGAGTTTTGGCGCCAACCCGGTGCGTGAGACCGGCATCACCAACTAATTAAGTCAAATGGTTATTGCGTAATTTATAAGATAAAATAAAAAAAGACGTAAGTATTGTCATTTATGTTTTTTATTTTATGTTTCAAATGTCATAAGACTGATTTTGTCGTAAAATATTTAAAAATGTTGGGTTTAAATAAATTTTGTTCAAATATCTCATAATTTTAATAAAACTAAAGATATTGAGTTATGTTAATAAAAGAGAATTGATTTAAGGAATACCTATGTTTTATTGATAGAAAAAGATATCATTTTATAAACTCTTCAATGAAAAGTAGCATGAACAATAAATTATTGAAAAACTGGCAGTCAAAAACCCCGGTGCGTGAGACCGGGGTCACCAACGACGTCACCAATGGCGGGTTAAATCAAACAATTTAGTGAGATGTTTTCGAAAACGATTTCAGTCAATTGGGTTCTTAGAGCCTATAAGAAGGTATCTGTCTTCTTTGTCTAAAATCTACATATCTCATTTTACGGGCTTAAAGTTTACTATTTCACATAAAACTGTAATTTAAAGTAAAAGTTCAAATAGCTCGTCAGTTTCCCGTAAAATTCGGGTCTTAGAAAAGGCCCTTACGGAATTAATCAACTGGCGATGTCCTGGCGATGCTGAGTCGAGAAAGTTTTCACCAGAGATAAATCTGCCCATCATAAAGTTTGAGATCATCCCGACAATAAATCCAACGGTCCTCCTATAAGCCAACAACTTGTCTGCCTTTAAACGGATTCCAAATATTTATTTTACGACTAACTAAAAAGAGATTTCTCATCTTCTTTTTTATACACTCTGTGACCTCTAGAAGGGCGAAATGCTAAATTCTTTGGACGGGTTGTTTCACAGAATTTGAACATTTCATCAATTTTCAAAGTTCATTTTAAAGTTCTGTTTAATTCAAGTTCTTATAATAATTATTGTATATATACAGCGCCGTTTAGTAAAAAAACATCACGGTCACAGCCAAACGACTCAGTCTTAGCACACACTCCTTGCCTCTTTCACGTTCATACATCGTCTCATACAATTCTCTTCTATTATTCTTACTCTTGACACGGCCCGACTCAAAGCAACTGATTCATTTGATCGTGCCAAGTCTTCCTCGGGCTTCCCCGACTTCTTCTACCATTCACGTTAGCGTCGTATATTCTCCTTACATTCCTTTATTCATTCATTCGCCCCAAACCATTAGAGAGTCCCTTTCTTAATATACACCTTTCTCACACGATTCAGCCTACTTTTACCCTTCCTATGCAAGTTCCATGCCTCACTGCCGTATATCAAGGTAGGTACCAGCATTCCATTGTGGACTGCTAGCTTCGCTTCTTTGGACAGCGTTACTGATAACCGCGTTCAGTCCTCCATGAGTGGAATTACCTGCACTTACCTTTTTTTAAATATCTCTATCAGCCTTCAAATATGTGGTAAACATACTTTGCTCAAATATTTTTTTCAATTTGATCTTTCGTTTTCGATTAAAAATGAGTCAGAAATTGGATATATTTGATCAAATTCATTCCGTAATCTCTGCAGGGTTACTATCAGCTGTTTATTATATTTGAAACGCGTCGAAGCATAAAATATCCAGCACAAAGAGTTTCTTGATAAAAAAGCGCGAAAGAAAATAATTAATTAATAAATCACTTTTTCCGAAAGTTGAGGTTTAGCTGACGTAGCCTATTTTTATAGAGTAATAACAATAGTTTAGTATTTTACTATGAAAAACAGAAGAGAAAAAATAAATTACTCAAAATTATAATAATAACTGTTTAACATTAATGATGAAAAAAAGTATATCAGTGTTGTTGTACTCAAAGAATGACAATAATTCTTTATTTTATAACCACTTTGAAAATAAAGAGATACAAGACTGGTATCTCTGTGCATTCCAAGTTAGAAAGAACAATAAATAACAACATATAAAATCTATGACCACAATTCAAAAGGGTATGCCTGAAATACACGGAGATAGTGAGCGGATATGTCCGTGTATCTCAACAACTAATAATGTTAGTTTTATTCATCTGTTTAGCTGAAAATTTATTCTACATTTGTATTATCTTTAATACCGCCTATACTATAATAATAATTTTTAATTTTTTTTTGGTTCTTCGTGTAATACTGATTAACTAGTTACCTCCTTGTATCACTAATTTCCGAACATCATATCATAAACAAGGTGACCCGACAATTCGTCCGGCGACAATTCATCCGGCGACAGTTCATCCGGCGACAGTTCATCCGGCCGACAATTCATCCGGCGACAATTCATCCGGCCTGATCATTTAGAAGATTTTTAAGAAGTATGCAAAAAAGATAAACGGCCGTACAACCAAAATCGATATACTTATATCTGAAGGCATCTTGAGTGGAAATCCGCTTTAAAAATATTTTTACTAACAATAATTTCGACTATCCGAAGAAGCATGCGTGAATAACAAAATACGACATAATTACACGTGCAGTCGGCT
The DNA here is from genome assembly GCA_917563855.2 of Limnephilus lunatus. NCBI lineage: Eukaryota > Metazoa > Arthropoda > Insecta > Trichoptera > Limnephilidae > Limnephilus > Limnephilus lunatus. Next base: position 8,839,502 of record OU830599.1, read on the forward strand.
TATCGAAAAACCGTTAAGTTTCCTACTTGCCTATAATATAACTTTTTTATCTGAAATTAACACCATCTTTTTAGGGTGAATTGACTAATTTGTTAGGTTAGGTTAGGTTAGGTTAGGTTAGGTTGGGTTAGTTTAGGTTAGGTTAGGTTAGGTTAGGTTAGGTTACAGCGGATTTCCACTCAAGATGCCTTCAGATATAAGTATATCGATTTTGGTTGCACGGCCGTATATCCTCTTTGCATACTTACTTGAAGAAAAAATCTTCTAAATGATCAGGCCGGATGAATTGTCACCGGATGAATTGTCGGCCGGATGAACTGTCGGCAGGATGAACTGTCGGCAGGATGAACTGTCGGTCGGATGAACTGTCGCCGGATGAACTGTCGCCGGATAAATTGTCGCCGGATGAACTGTCATGGAACTCATAAACAGTAATGTCTCTACGATCATGTTATATATTAAAATAATTATATTTTCGTTGCCTTCTTTGTTATCTAACGTATCACCAATAGTTTCACAAACCAGCATAAACAGATTTCAGATAATCAAAGAATGCAAGTACATACCGATTAATTTACCAATTTCACAAACAACATTTATTTACGTACGGTTATAGTCTATATTGTTTAACGACTTTCAAAATGAGTTTTCATCATCTACTTTGTTATTCATTGTGTGGCCTTTAGTATTGCTGTATCAGTACATGTACCTATATTTGTTTGACACCTAATACATACATTATGGGTATGTAGTGTATGTACTGAGTTCGCAGTTTTTAGACCCAATATTTACTTACGCTTGTTTGCCCTAAACCTACTGTTATACGACTTTCAAAATTAACTTTTTCATTATCAACTTTAGTATCTACAGTGTGCCCTATAGTTTGCAGTATCAGTGTAGGCTTTAGAGTATTTACGTACTATGTACATCCAGTGTTTATCTATAAGCATTCGGTTATTTATCAAGCTCTAGGTTTTTATTCTAAAAACGGTTGTTCGGTCTACCTTGTTTTACGACTTTTCTAAATGAGATTTTACACAATCACTTTGTTACAATCAGTAGGTATTATTGAATCAACATAAACATTTGAGTGAAATCTATTACCCCGGGGGCCTAGTCCCTATCTATTACGTTTTACTAACAGCCTGTTAGCTTAACTTGGTGGTTTGAGCAAAGTTGTCGCAACTGGCTAAAAATGATCAATGATGAGTTACTTTTCTGTTTCTTTTCTGTCGGTCGCGACGATAAATTAACTAAACCCTAACAGAAAAATAACTGACTACCATTTTTAGCCAGTTGCGACAACTTTACTCAAACCACCAAGTTAAGCTAACAGGCTGTTAGTAAAACGTAAAAGATAGGGACTAGGCCCCCTGTTGTCATAATTACACAGTTTACGCGCACAATACAAACGAATGCCTCCACGAGCCCACAAATATCACTATAATTTGATTCTTTGCGATATAATCTATTTTTTTATTTTATCATTGAGGTCAAAGAAAATCACTAAAATATAAATATTACGATGCACCAGCAGTAAATCTCAAGTACTTTCACTAGACCTTATTCAGTGAAACCATGCAAGTTGTATAAGTAACCTACTTGTACCTGTTTAATTCATCGTCTATGTTTTAAATACGGTTATTATTTTAGAGTCATATTGCGGAAGCCCGCGAACATTGGTCAAATAATTCTAATTGTGAACTCGGAATAGTTTTTGCCGAGACTTTTCGTGCCCCAAAATTTAGCAGAGTTTCATATGTACGTGACAACTAAAGTTACACAAATTTTCACGAAAATTTTACTAATGCGGAAAATACGACGTACTAAACTACAAACGAAATGACAAAAGTCTTGGATTTATCTCTACTTAAGGAACACATCGACAGTATAAGGGTTTTTCACATTGACTCCACCGAGGAAACCCTGAGAAAAATTATTTTCCTGATAAATTTTAATAATAAGGGCTCATGTCATCTTTGGGGATGGCGTGTGGAGGGTCTTTTAAAGGAAAGGATGGCGACGAAGCTCTAAAAAGGAAAAGGGCATGAGGAGTGGGTAGGAATTTGGGTATCTGTGAGTCCAGGAGTTATGAAAGTACGAATCGATCCCTCCAGTCTCTCCCGATCCGGCCCGCCACGCAGTAAGTGAGCAAAAGTGTATGCAGCCAAAACCTAGAGAAACCTTACCCCGTGAACCCGGGAACCCCTGCTAAGTCACCAAACGTAGCGAACCATTTGAGGTGACCTATGGCGGAGCTGTTGGCTATTCAACCAACGGTTCCCAATAATTATCTAATATACTTGCGGTTTGAATACTGCTCAAGAGTCCCATCTAATCCGAAAGATCTGGGGCTAATGTAGTAATTGTGGTAATTTTTTAAGGTGTGGGAAGAGGGATTTGTCAATTATGGAAGGGTTAAGCATCTACGATAGGCTTTCAACTATCTGCCTTAGATACTTTGGACTCGTTGCTTGACAATATGGGGACTCCAAATCTAAGAAAATCATGGATACTGGTAAAGTAGAAGGCAGAAGAAGCAAAAGAAAGTCACCAATACGTTGGAATTACCAAGTATTACTGGCGTCTGGTACTGCTGTATCGTTGTCTCTCCACGCAGCGCGAATGGAGGAGCTTTGTCCACCATGGAAATTGGAGTACGGGTAACGATCCTCAGTAATGAAGAAACTTCTTAAAAAGAAGAAAAGGGGGAATGCCTGGCAATTCAGATCTGATCACCAAACACGGCTAAAGTCAAGCAACGTTTCGATTCTGAATGGCGGTCTATCACCAAGGAGGGTAATACTGAATGTGTCTGCAACTCTGGAACGTTCCGCAAATAATATCAATATTTATTTAATTATTTTAACGCCTAACTGGGCTTTAAACGTTAATTTTTAAAGACTAAAAACATCTAATGTGCACAAAAACTTGAAAACAATAGATATTGGAAAATAGTAGAAAAGGAATAAAAAATAACAAGTACAGTTCAAACCCGGTGGAAGTAAAATTTTCGGAAAACTAAAGTAGACACAAGTGGGGAGGCTACGGAGAATCGCATAAAGAAGAAACCGATAAGCTACGAAGCGCCGAATAAAGAGGAGAGCGATTATTCTATCTCTTTCTCTCGCAGGAATCATACCAAATGTATATGATGTTTCTTTTTAGTATCGCTCGCTTCTGTTTCATCAAGTTTCAAATCAGAACGGCGCTAAAGAAGTTTTCATTTCAAAAACATTAATTTTAATTTTTGGGGTATTTCCACAAACGAGGGATTCTATTGAAAATGAACGGAATATTTAAAGATAATTTTTCTGATTTTATTAATAATACTAAGAATGTTTGTTTTTTACGTTTTCATTAAATAATATTGATTTTAAAAACGATCTGAAACTGACAAAATCAAAACGGCCCGTGGTTGGCAAATGGGATTGTGACGTCACAAGCTACGCCCAGCTGGGCCAGCATAAATAAACACTATCAGTGTGCGTCCACACTCTAGACGTCACACGATAGCCACGCCCCAAAATATCGTTTTCAAAAATGAAAAACATAAAAATAAAATAAAAATGATATAATCATCGTAATTTTTTGTTTAATTTTTTTAAGCAATAAAAAGGTGGAATAAACCATTGTGTACAATGCTGAAAAGATATTTTACAATCATGGTGCCATGCAATTTACGAACGTTTTTATTTTTAACTTAAAAGGTTCACATTTTTTTAGAAAGTCTGATTTTACTGCCGGCTTATTTGAACTAATAAATTTTACCCAGTAACATTGATCGCCCCCTAACACGATTTCGTTTCATTGGAGTGTTTCCGCATTAAGGGGAAAATAATAATATATTTGACAAATTGATATTCCACTTAAGTTGGCGCAATCTCCTCTACGAGACCCAAATATTAAATGCGGTGTGGAGAATTCAATTTGGCCTGGTCGACGTCCGATAATTATGATTATTGGACAAACTAGGATTACCGCAGAAGTGGTTACTGAAGGCCACCTTGCCTAATGTCCAGGTTAATACTAGACCAGAGGTCTTCTGGAATTACCTATTAGGTTATGCAAAGTAAACAAATACTAATTAAATTTTAGTAAAAATAATAATTGCGGACTAATTCTCTGCGACACGCATCTAATCGAAAACGGAGTCCAAATTGACGTTACTTTAGATTACAATATACATATGTGGATAGAAAGAAGGTAATGCTACAAACAAATAATACATTTAACACAATATTAGCGAATCTCAAACGAAAATTTGATACAGAAAAATATTTGGTCGCATCGAAGAATTGAGCCCAGGATATTTTCGGGGTTTTGCTCTAACCGCTGAGCTAATTCGATCATATTTTATTATTGGCAGCTACCTTTATGTGTGATTGCAATAATCTTACCGAATTAAATTCAATATAGATAGTGTTTTTGATAAATACAATATTTCCATTTTTATGTTATTGATTTTTCTACACGTCTGGGATGAATATTTATAAAAAAAGCCTTAAGAAATTAAAGATAATGTTGGTAGTTTTTAGTTGAAATATGATGCAGTTAAATATGACCGAAGGAATTAGTTCAGTGGTTAGAACAGAGTCCCGAAAACGCCAAGGTCCTGGGTTCACTTTTTGTATGCGATCGTATCTTTTTCTGTTTTTCTGAATCAAATTTTCGTTTGAGAGTCGCTAATTTTATCTTCAATGACTAATTATTTGGATTTGAGGTTTTACTCATTAAGTTATTCTAAAAATAAAATATTAGGCGCATATTTGTGGTTATTGGACAAACATTTGACATGACGTCCTCTGTAGAGGCTGTCGACTACGAATCCTGAGGTCGCTGGATCAAATCTTGGTGTGCGCAAAGCAATTTTTTTAAATTAATTTGTTTTGCTGATGATACCATCAGTTTCACCCTTTTGAATGTCTAATATTCAGATTTGAAACGTCTTGTAATGGAATTAGTCACATTTGGTGGCCAGATCTGAATAGCCAGGCACTTTCCCACTTTCTTTTACCAGTATAGGTAACCCAATTGGGGTTGCCGTAGGCACACTGGCTCCAGAAGGTTGGGAGCAACTACTCACATTCAAATTACTCACATTCAAACATATGGAAAGCTGACGACCACCTATTTAATTCAAATATAACGGCGCTGAATGACCATTTGATGAAATGGCCACTAAGCGCCATTTCGTTTTTTTTTTTTACATTTGAAACGCCGATTCTAGATGCATTTCAGCGTCCCATCAAAATATAATAAACTGATAGGCTTGACAACATGATAGTTGTCCTCTTTTGCTAATCATAATTTGTTCAAAAGCTGAAACGGACCAATGATCACTTGATGACAATGTTACATTTAAATTAAATGAAAATTACATGAAAAGTATGGAAGGAATACATATTAATAATTACAGCAAGAGCTATGCCTCAAATAATATAAAAGCTTGAGAAAATATAATATACTAGCAGTTCCCGGCATGCGTTGCTATGCCCCTCAATAAATAAATTGTTTCTCTCTGCGTGTCCTGTCCCAATCATCCCGTTCCCTTCTTCTACCATTCATTACCGTTCATTCCGCCTACTCTTCCTCTCCCACGGCCCCTGCCCCTCACGCGTTCTTACTCAACCTTCCCCGCCTTCCCTTTCTTCACTCCCTTCTCCCGCTTCCTCCGTCCCGCGAACCCACTTCCCGCATTCCCCTCCCCGATCCCTAGTTCCCCTCCCCCTCTCCCTTGAACCCCCTACCCGCTCCCCCCTCCCGCATTCCATACATTCGGTCTTCAAACAGCTCGCGTGCCACCTATAGCAATTTTTTTATACAAATTTCATAATGCCAGAGCTCACCAGTAGTTTTATATAAACCTTGTCATGACAATAACGAACACAAAAAAAGAATTATCCAATTTGGTTGGTGCAGTCGTTCGGAAGTCATGCGCGAACATACATTTCTGCGATTCATTTTTATTTAATTAATTAATTTTTCGTAATTTCATGATACCAGAGCTCACTATTGTATACAGACACCATCGCAGGCATGCACACACCAAATCCCCAAAGTTTCATGGCAATCGGATAAACCGTTTAGCAATGCGTAATTTCATGATGCCAGAACTCATTATTGTTGGTATACCGAAACCATCGCGGGCATGCACATATCAGATCCCCAAAGTTTAATCGCAATGGAATGAATGGTTTAGCAACGCATTGCGGACGTACAAACATTTTTAGATTTTTATATATATAGATAAATAAATTAGCTTGAGAGAAATTTGTTTCAGTTATGATATTTGATATTTCCGTTTGTAAAATATAAATTCCCTTCGTCATTGTGGAAAGACTGCGATTTTAGAATTGTGTGTTTTGATTGAATTTTCATAAATACATTCTGTCCACTAATGACAACTATTTTTAAACAATTTTTTTCACAATAAATATAATGAGGAACCGTAGGAACTTTAACTAAATTTACATACCAATAGCTGGTGCACAAAATAACATGTTTGAATATTTGGAATAAACGTTCTATTAAAACTACCCTTCCTTTGAGATAAAAAAAACTGTCAAAATCACGTAGGTACTTTTGGGAGAATCGCGAATCTAGCGTCGTAGAAAATCGACAAGGAGGCATCACGTACCAGATCTGGAGTCTAAAAACTACCCCAACTACCAATAATATAATAATTCCTTAAGGTTTCATAAATACACCCTTTCATGTTTTTTATGAACCTTTCTTCTTCAGATTGCCTCGGGCGCATTCTGAAGCTTAGTAGTCTCTCTGAAAATAATATTATTAATAGTGCTTTTGTATTGAAAAGGTCCTTGCAATATTTATAAATATTTTTTTTTCAAAAGAAGCAAACACATTGTGACCTGACATTTTAAATAAATAAAAAGAAAATTCTTTGTTTTACGTCACTTTATTGATATTATTTTATAGTCTACCGATTTCGGTACCTCCGTACCATTCTCAGGACTGTTATAAAAATAGTAACAAATACAGAGTACAAATACATATATATACAAAATTGTTGAAAAAGAAAGAGACAGTAAATTAGAGAAGGAGAGTGCGACAGTCGTGCGGGGGAGGGGAGTGTTGGATAACGGGAAAAATACTTATAATATATATGAATTGTTAAGAAAAAAAGAGACAATTAATTAGAGTGGGACAGTGCCCCCGCACGACTGTTGCACTATCCCGCTCTAATTTACTGTCTCTTTCTTTCTCAACAATTTTGTATATATATGTATTTGTACTCTGTATTTGTTAGTATTTTTATAACAGTCCTGAGGATGGAACGGAGGTACCGAAACCGGTAGACTATAAAATATCAATAAAGTGACGTAAAACAAAGTATTTTCTTTTTATTTATTTATAAATATATTAAATAAGGAAAATATTGTATTTATTTTAATTTTGAAGCTTTCCAGAAACTCTCAAAAAAATATCTTCGAAGTATATTTTTAATACGAGACTTTTATAATCAATTCAAGGTCAGTTTCATATTCTGTATTTAATTAAAAGTACTGGTTAAGTATTATTAAAGTAGGTGGTTGATAAAAAATATGATTTGAACTTGGTATGACGTGAATTAAAAACAATATACTTAGAGCTTTTTAGGCTACCACACTCTTGTATTTAATATATCTATCGGCAACATTGTTATATTTCTATAATATGTCTTAATCACACTATTCTTATTGGTTTCATTATTCGAATCCTTACACATCATACTACTATCATCCTTCCCCTGCCAATTCCATGCCTTACTGAAATGCATCAGGATAGGTACCAGACTTTTTTTAATAGCATTAAATCGGATCTGAGCTTATACATAGTCTTTATTCAATCTGTAATTAAAACACTGTCGGGAAGAGTTGTAATTAAAGCACCGATTGGCTGAGAAGATTGTTTATTAGAAGAGCCATAAAATATAAACTTAAAAGTATGTCGTTAGCTTTAAACATCACCGTTGTAAATATTTCCACGTTGTAATGATAAAAAATATACAAAACTACGGCGCTGAAAGTTGGTGAGGTAACATTGATAAATCGGGCTATGACTGAAGGTAGTATATTTCAGAAAGGCGCCAACTTAACTGTAATAATATTAATGTTGCTAATTTCTCAAAGTCACTCAATGTTGTGTTCAGGCTTTTATTATAACCTTTCAGGCTGTATTCCTATTTATTTTAATTTATAACGCAATTTTATGGCAGGTAATTTGTGGAAAATTATCGTTTTTTTTCTTGAACAGAATTTTTCAATAGGCATTTCTTGTAAAGTAAGGAATATCATTGATCAGAATAAAAAGGGTTGTAGTAGACATATATTGATGAAGATCACTGTTAGGATACTTTATTAATCAGTGTTGTATGACCCTAATATAATACGAATTAATAAAGTACCTAACGACATTTATTTTTTCCACATTTCTCAGTATAATTTCAAGACCTAAACAATACAACACATTAAAATAAGCCAATAACAGTCACGTCATTATTATATAATTCAGAACACATTAGAGAATCTATTGTCATAATAGGCCATTTGCATGGATTTCATAATCACTTCGTGTGGATAGATTTTTTTGCTAAGATTACGAGAATGTAACTAATTTTTTTTTTAAATTTACAGTGTTTTTTTATTTTTTAATAAATAAATCCTTTATTTGGGCTCGCGACGATCGCTATATAAAAATGACCCGTCTCCGAAAAGATTCAATTAATTTTGTAAAATTCCACACTGTTTATATGGTAATACTTTGACGTCCGACGAATTTTTGAATAAGACATTTAACATTCACTAGATTTATTGTTTGTTCTTTGCGAACTTATCGTTTGGTTTGACGTTTTGACAGATGTTACGAAGTGAACCCCATACATTTTATGCCTTCTGTACCTATTTTAAAAGCGCAGGGCTGTTTTAACAAAATAAAATTTTGTAATATATTATAATTTATAAGTACAAGTTTATTACATTTGATTTAGTCATACATGTAGAGACGTTGAACATTATAATGATTAATGATCAATAAGATGGATCGCGGAAAAAATATTTATGAGATGTAATATTTTTGGTAAGCATCGTTAATCTCCTGTGCCATTCATGCGGAAAACGTCTTTTTAAAAATAATTATTTTCGGCTATGTAATTTTTTTTTCCACCCATAAAATTATGTCCCGTCTTTTCGGTTTATAAAAAATTGTCTGATTTTTCGGATTGATATATTGAAAAAATCGCAAAGGTTTCAAAAATACGACTAAAAAAATAAACGGAATGCCAACGAAATTAAATTACAATCTTTTCAGAAACTCTATATTTCCCATGTAGGTACATCTCTCCCAAACATTAAAAGATCGTATTACGCCCTGCTAAACACGTATTTTAAAATATTGGTTTACAGAACTGAGTACTAAATCCCACGAATATAATTTATTTATTATACTCCATATTTGAAATTCACACGTCTCTCTCTGACCACGTAAGGGTCATATTTTTTTACGTTTCTGTCAGTGACACCGAAAGGGTAAAGATATGAATAATAGGCAAGGGTAGGTCCCGGCGACCACCAGAACGCCAGAGGAATCTTAATGGCCTGATCTTGGATGGCGGAATGTACGGCCCTCCAAATGTCTGGGCTTTTATGGGACCCCCTAAGAGGTTGTTTGGGAACAGCCGTGTTTAGTAAAATAGCTAAGTTGATTTAGAATGTGTAGTTTTAAGACACAAACAAATAAAAAAACAAACAAAAAACACGTGCAAAAAACATCTGTGCAAACCGGGTTGCAATCTTTTGTCAAGTGGGTATGCTTTCCTACCGGTATTTCAATAAAAGATGCTCCGAGGAACTATTGTCATAGATCCATTCAGCATCGATGCGTAGCAGCGGTTGACATTTGTCACATGATAAAGACTCGTTCTTAAGTTCAACATTTCAGGCTGGTGAACGATTTTTCAGCCTTTGTGTTTACTTTCTCCTAAAGGGAAACAGCTGGGAGGCGGGTATGGGTACCGCCGCCCCGGGAACTATTTATTGGATAACCAACACCTCTGCCACAGGTCACCCCAAGTACATTGGGTGAGGTTTGTCTAGGTCCTGGTGGCGGATACGTTTGCCCAACCACTGTGTGGCGGGCTGGATGGGAGGAGACTGATTAAGGGAGGCTTTTTGACCTCTCCAGCCAGACTCTCCCGACCCATCACCTTGCACCGCAGTGTGAGGAATAGATTCATACGTCCGTCACTCCTGGGCACACTGACCCCCAGATTCCTTCCCCTCATACCTTTTCCTTCCCATATCTTTTTCTCCTTCCTTTCCCTTAAAAAACCCTGCACATAGCATCCCCAAAGATTTTTTTTACATTAACTCCACACAGGAGGCCCTGAGGAAAATAATTTCCCTCACGGCCTATGTCATCTTTGAAGATGCTCTGTGGAGGGTCTTTTTGAGGAAAGGAAGGAATGAACATGGGTCTTGAAGTGATCCATGTTGTAGGAGGGAGGAAACACAGAGGCTGGCAAATCATACCACAGTCGAGCTGTTGAACTCAAGAATGAGTCGTAAAAACGACCCGTTCTCCTGTGACTAATGTCAACCGTGTTCAAATGTTGGGTGCGTGTTTTTGGCTTGTTTCCCGACTATGCACCGGTGCCGAGGAGATCAATGACGCTAGTTCCTCGGAGCATCTTCCATTGAAATACCGGTAGAACAAGGACAGCATTCCCACCTGACGCCTGTGCCATGCTCTAAAGATTGCAATCCAACTGTTAAGTTAAATAGGCCCCGACGTAAATTGTTTTTCTTTCCTATGTGGAGTTAATGTAAAAATCTTGGGTAATGTGTTGGTAAATGTGTGGGCTTGTAAGAGAGCGTTTTTTCAGATATGTGTTCAAAGACAGTACCAGTGAAAAGGCGTTTAATGATATGACTTCGGCCCTTATTTTTAATTATTAAATATACATTTCGAAGCTACATAACTAATGATAAAAATAAATAGTTAACTTAAAAGAATATTAACAAATAGAAAAGCTTTGCGAATTTCATGACACCTGAGCCTACTATTAAAAAGTGTGTGCTGCTTTAAACAAAGAGATGTTTTTTTGTCAGAAATAAGATATAAACGATGAATATGGCCCACCGCGTTACGCAGACCACCAATTTGATCAAAAGACATTACATATTATATACTTAAAGTTTTATTCCTTACTCGTAAATATTTGATGGTATTTTTTATTGGGAGTTTTTACAATTTAACCATCAACGGATAACGATGGCGTTTAACTATCATAGCTACAGTTATTTTTATATGAGTTTCGTTAGCCGGGATAATCCATAGATAATAAAACAGAAGCCTTCACCATATATTAAATTATTCAAAATATTGGTGAATTGACCAAATATTTTTCACAAATGCTCAAAAATTCATTAGAAGCTAGTCAAAAATCTTTAAAATATCGTAAGAATTATGAAGATCGAGTTTTTTTAAATAAATTCGACAATAATATTACGTTTTTACGAGAAGAAGATGTACACAAATTGTCTAACGTGGTGTGGTTATTAATGCAGTTATTCGAACATCAATTTCTAAAAATATTGTTTTAATCCAATCTCTGTTTAGAATTATTGCACCGTAGTTTTTTTATTAGAATTACTATCGAGTTCTCAGCATGTGTTGAAATTCCACTTGATAAAGAAATTTTTCTCTGCGTGTCCTTTCCCATTCGTCTCGTTCCCCTTTCGCCTCTCCTTCCCCTCCCATGTCCCTTTCCCCTCACGCGTTCCCCCACCACCGTCCCCGCCTCCTGTCACCCCTCTCCCTCTCCCCCGTCCCGCTAACCCCCCCTCTCGCATTCCCCTCCCCTCTAACGCGTTCCATATATTCAGCCCCGGTACATTCAGTTTTTTTATACAATTTTTTTTTCTTCATATATGTATTACAAACTTTCATTTTTGCACGTTATAAGAACAATCAGTCAAATTTATACATATATTTTTTTACTAGATTCTAAGTATTCGATTTTGGTTTGTCTCATAGTTGAATAATACTTCAATGAAATTCATTAATTTTAAGAGTTTATTCGAAAATTGAATTTTGATTCAACAATCGATGGTTTGCAAACTGACATTCTCGAATCGTGGCATTTTTGACAGTTTCGTAAGAGTTTTTGTAATGAAACACTTTTAAAATGTATTGTCATGTAGTTGTAATAATCCAGAAACCTTCGCTTTGGTGGGAAAAGGTTATTTTGAAATTTTCAAAACATTTCCTAAGCTTAATATATGTTAGCAACAAACAAATAAGCAAACAAGCAAACAAATATAAATTCATTTTTATATACCTACATATACATAGATAAAAAAAATGTAAAGAATTTTATTTGACTATAAGACTTAGAAATATTCGTATGTTTTTTATAGATAGCGTTATTTGACTTTAAGTCCTCGAATATATTACGCATGATTCGTTAGGAATGATTAAATAAATAAAATCGTCGCATTAAAAACTTTTACGGTTTAACATTGCTTACTTCGTGGGCACATTTCTGTCCCAACCTTGTATTCTTTTATATATCGTTGTATCGATTTCCTCCAAGTAAAAGTAATACATTGTCGGTCCTCCATAAGCATTTCCAGTTGAGAAAGCCAATTGCCAAGGGATTTGTTTTCCTCTGATAAAATCTTGCTGAGATTAATTGGTTGAGAAAGTGGATCGAATCTTCGTTCCCCATGCGGTTTACTTCATCCGCTTTAGGGATAGATGATTGAATGGTGAAAATGAAATTGATTGTTTTTATTTCATACGAAATTTGTAGTTTGTAAGTTTAAAAAATTGTAAGTTTTGTAAAATATCTCCCTCGCCGGGTTTTGCCGAGCTTCATATAAAATGGTAGTGGGTTTGTCATATATTATTGTAATAATAATTAACCAATCCAATTTAAATTTTATTTATTTTCATTCATATTTGATTTTACACGGAAATAATGGTGAAATGCTAAACAAGTCCCAGCGAGAGCTCGTCTTTTTTATGTGAATACCTCACAAGAGTCCTAGCTGCTACCGCCTGAAACCAGTGAGACTATAGCATCCCCAATTGGGGTAGCTGTTAGGCTGAAGGTAGTGGGAGGGAAAGGAGATGGGGAAGATGAAGGTGGGGAAGTATTCAGAAGCTATTCAGATCAGATCACCAAACACGGTTAAAACCATTTCAAGCAACGTTTCAATTCTGAATGGTGGTCTTACACCAGGGCGATACTAAGAGTATCATCCACTCTGGACCGTGCCGAAAAAAATACTATATATCATTTTTAATTAATTAATTTGAGTTCCAGCCCACGCCGAAATTCAATCCCGCGACCGGATTGCGAGTCAAGAGTTTTACTCCTTACCCTTACCACTCGACCACGGAGACCATGGTCGAGGGGTAAGGCTCTTCTTCTTCTTCCTTCTAGCGCGTCCTTTTTGAAAACGTAAAAGACGGAAGAGACTAGAAAGATGACGTTACGCAAGAACTCTCGCTGGGACTAGTATATTTGCAAGCTATTTGTTATGTTAAAAATAGGTATGATTACCCTTCTCAGTTGAGAAATATATTCTCGTGTTTGAAATTGGGAGTAGTGCCATTACAGTTTTTGTTTAGGTGTTGAATAATACGAAATAAGGTAATAATAATGATATAGGAATTAAACGAAATAATGAGACTTACAGATAGAAATGTGAGAATTAACTATTTAAAAGAAAGAGTAAAGAATATCGGTAACAATTAAATTCCCCCCCCTCTCTCTCGTAGAAGGGTGTTCCATCACTTTTTTGGTGGACTCTGGTGGATCTTCATGTATGCTTCCGATAAGAACGCACGATCAAAGTTTCACGAATGCTCAAATTTTGTAGTTTTTCAAACCCTATTTCATCTGCACTATTATTATCTGTATTGTCAAGAAAGCCGATAGACGCCCTCGAAATGTGGTGCTGGAGAAAAATGCTCAGTATTCCATGGATAGCCAGACGCACAAATGTATTCATTCTGTAATAGCTAGGGATTCATAACAGCCTCTCAACCATTGAGGTATATAAATAGAGAAGCAAACTTCCTTACCGCGCGTCAAAAAAAGCGTAACCACTTTACAACCGCGACGACGTAGCTTTGAGACCACTAAACATTTTAAAGTAAAGGGGTCTCCACACGGTGCTGCCGCAGTAACAACTGCCGAAGAACTGACTAAAAATCGTATAGTCTGTAGTCAAAAGCGCCAGCCGTATTGTTATTATAATAACAATACGGCTGGCGCTTTTGACTACAGTCAACTAAAGTTCTGCAGCAGTTGGTGCTGCGGCAGCACCGTGTGGAGACCGTCTAAACATAATATATTTGTCTCACACACAAGTCATGAGAACACCAGCGCTGCTAGGATTAAGACAGAGACAGAAACACAAACCCGCGATGGCGCGTTGGTGTGTCCTGCCATTTGAAATTTTACCCAAAATAAACAATAAACTAGAATTTTTGTTAATGTTAGTTTGTAATAAAATAAATTATTTTAAATGAGCATATATAAAATTAAGCATATATAAAATTAAGCATAATTAATGAAATAATTGAGACATTTTTTTGTTCCAATATTTTTTATTGGGACAATAATATATAATACTCAAACGGAAAATGTTTCAAAAGTGTTTTCAAAGTTCTTTTCTCAGCAAACAAATTATTTCCACCCACCTCTCACGGCGTGCTGCATCTTTATGGTACCCTGCTAAATTATTATTATAAAATACGTAAAAAAATATAATTACTAGATTACTCATTAATAAACTAAAATAAGTTTAATGAATTCTTTGTATGAAGATTAAAATATAATTTTTATTATTATTTCCAAAATATTTTACATCAGAAGCTACCTCCATAGTAACTTATTCCATAAATTTTGTATTAAACCAAAACGATTTTTTAGTGGCAACACTGAATCTATCTTTGAGTATTTGACATTTTATTTCAATACGTGCGTTTTTTTATTAAAAATGAATATGTAAACAATAAAATTATGTGTGGAAAGTAATTCCGCTTGCTTTATTATGTTTTTACGACCTTCAATCGCATTTTTTCACGACGCATTTAACCATTTTGGTGATAGTTTTGATCGCGTATCGTTCGGTTCTATTCGGTCGGCGTCACACTGAGAACTGAACTGACGTTAGATGGGCATATGCTTTTGGACATATGTGTGGCGACCAGAACGGTCGCCCCTTTTGCCACAATCCTTGCGCCGCCACTGATATAGCAAACACATTCTCGAAATGTACATACTACCTACAGTTGTAGTGTTTCACGCCGCTCACGGCTAAACATTTCGGGAAGCGCAGCGAAAGGCCTCGACTAACAGCCGTCACATTCTTACGGCCGCGGAATGTTCCAGAGGCTTCTCCGCTTTGCGCGGTGGCTCAACATTACTTGACGTTCCGGGTACTCACGCGGTCGGCTATATAAAGCGCAGCGACACCGCGCTAGTCAGTCAGTCAGTTCCAGTCATTAGTGCAACTAACATCACTAACACACATAGACAGTGCATCGAGTGATAACGATTCCAGTGCGGTACCGGCCAGACTCTCGGCGACCCACTGCCGACTGTGCCGGTGCATCATTAACCTTTGAGGACGCAACAAGCGACACAATTGCCCACGACAAGTCCCACGGCGGGCCCTCTTGTCACGTGAGCGGCAACTCCTCAGGTTCACCGCAGCCATCTCCGCGACACCGCGTCGAGCATCCATCCTGGACGTCAAGGTCTTCTCCACCACCACGGTGCGGGACAACATGCTGGCGACATGCAGACCCGAGGTCTGCTACACCACTGCATCACCGACCTTCATCACATGCAACACCATAGAGCCACATCATCATCGCTCCTGTCTACACCGTTACTTTACTCCAACTTACCACCGCTACGTAGCAGCAATAAAGACTGACTCATACTCGACTGACGCATTTCATTCAACCGTCCCTGTCTCTGCCGATCGCTGCCCGCTCCCTCACTGGTGACCCCGACGTGATCACGCCCGCTCCTTCACTGGTGACCCCGACGTGATCACGCCGCTCCCTCATATGTAAAGTGGCAATGCCTTGGCGCGGTCATTGCTAATCTATGTATATATATCAATGCTCTCAACTATCTGCTTCAACTTTTAAGATATTTTGGATATGTTGGTCGCCAAACTGAGAACTCCGCGACAAGGAGAAACGCGTAGCCACAGGAAAAGTGGAAGGTAGAAAAAACAGAGGAAAGTTACCAACTTAGGGGATGTTGTGTGGAGGATATTTTTAGGGAAAAGAAGGATAAGAAGTTCTGGGAAGGAATAAGGTATGAGGGGTGGGTAGAAATCTGGCGGGTCAGTGTGTCAGGGAGTGACGGAGGTATGAATCCTTCCCTCCAACTGCGGTGCAAGGCGATGGGTCGAATGAGTTCAGATAGGAAGGCCAAAAGACCTCCTTCAATGAAACCTACCCCTCAAACTCTGCTTAGTCACCAAACGTAGCGAACCCCTTGAGGTGACTTAAGGCAGAGGTGTTTGCTCCGCCAATGTGCTGGAGTGATTAGGACCCCTAGCACCGTCGATCGATAAGGATTGTATCGATAACTTTCGGTAACTTATTATCGTTCCCTAGCATGACTGCAGATCTCCAACGATTAAGTAACAGTTTACAATGTGTATTCGTATTATATTCAATGTCAACTGTTGTTTAAGGGGTCCAAGTATCATTGGCGCCCAGTAAGACGGTGTCCGCAGCTTTCCACGCAGCGCAGAACCATGAGGAGTGGAGAAGCCTTGTCCACCATGGAAATTGGAGTAGAGATCGCGATAATTATCTGTATTTTTTACACTGTATTTCTGAGCATATTTCGTGTTACTTTATTGTGAAATGTATTATTTATTTCCTTCTACATTTACCAATGAACATTTTTTGCAAATAAACGTTCAAAACAAAACCGTGTCTTGCTTTTTTCTATCATTTTTTACGGCATTCAAGCACCTAAAGTAAATATTGTATGAAAAACGTTTTTAGCAATTTTGCCGAGAATATTTAGAAGAAGAGGGGCGCGCGAGTTTACATCAGCCCCGGGGCACCAATTTTCGCGCGACGGGCCCGACTACAATACAAATAAGCTGATTCAGGGAGGAAACTTACGAGAGCCCTCAGGAAACTTAGGTTTGAGGAAAAATTTAGACTGGCCTGAGAATATCGTACCATTTATATTCACGATAGAATGGAAAAATGTTGCTTGGTGTAAAAAAAAATTAAATGTAGACTATTGAATTCTCAAGGTGATACTTTATGTGCAACACAATATACTTTGAATTTTTGTGATAAATTATATTATAGGCGATTTCTTATAATATATCATTTTATAAATTGCACATTTTTGGTGCTAAATTATTGGTGATTTATTATTTCATTTTATAAGTTGTAATTTTTTTGTGATAAATTAGTCGTGATTTCTTATATCATTTCATAAATAATACATTTTAGTGATACATTATTGGTGATTTCCTGTATCATTTTATAAATTGTTCATTTTTATGACAAAATATTGGTGATTTCTTGTAACCTTAATAATAATAATAATTGGACAATTTGTAGAGCGCCGTTTTTGTGAAAAATCACCTCAAGGGCGCTTTACAATTCATTATGAATTCTTAGGTTCTATTTAATTTTATTATTTACAGAAAGATACATAAACATACTTACCTGCAGGTCACTTCCGAAAAACACACTTTATTAGAAAGTTTATGCTTGGGAAAGGTACGACTTTGCACGTGGATTACAATATATTCAAAACACTGGACATTGCATGACTTTACCTTTGCTACCCTCATCACTGTTGGTTTTACATTTATATTTCTAAGAAGATTAATGCCAAAGTTGAGTTAATATTTATTTGAAAGGCTGGAGAATTGTAAGAATTGGCATTATTTTTACAAAATTAGTTATTTACTATGTCGCGAGCCGTGAAGCTGAAGTTGAAAGGGTTTTTTTTCTTTTTTTAAACTTATGGATACGATTGTCTGAAAAGATGAGTTTTTAGTTTAGCTCTAAATTCCGCTGAATCTGTGATCATTCTTAACTCGTGTTGCAGTCCATTCCAGGCTTTAGGTCCTGACACTCCGAAAGCACGCTCACCGAATTTAGTATCTGGTGTGCGCTTTGGTTCCTTCAACCTTCCGATAGTTGATGTTGCTGCTGACCTGAGGGTTGATTGTCGCGAATTGGAACCTTGTAACATTTTATAAATTGTACATTTTTTGTGATTGATTGATTGGTGCTTTCTTATATCATTTCAAAAATAACACATATTTTGTAATAAAATATTGGTGATTTCTTATATCACTTTATAAATTGTACATTTTTGTGAAAAATTCTTTGAGATTCATTGTATCATTTAATAAATTGTACACTTTTGTGATAAATTATTGGTTATGTCTTATATCATTTTACAAATTGTATTTTTTTTGTGATAGTGGTGATTTCTTATATCATTTCAGAAATTGTACATTTTTAAATTCGGTCATGAAGTATACTTTGGGTCGATTGTTTCACAGAATTCGATTAATTCGTAAAATTTCAATATCGATTTGTTAATGTTTTGTGAAATAACTGACCCACAATGATATAATAATACAATTTGAATAGAAATTTCACAAAATTTAAAAAATTAACTTTGAAAGGTGATTGTTTTAGGGACTGTTTCGCAGATGTTGAATATTATTAATTAAATTATTTCTTCCCATCGTTTTTATACGTTTAAAATTTTCGGCGCGCTTGCGATTTACTTAACAAAAATCAACTCCCTAAAAAGAAATAACAAAAATACATTTGTTAAACCCCATTCCATGAATATTGTAAAACATGAATTATGTATTCTTTTCCTTACGTGCATTTTATATGGCGAAAGTTAAGTACTTTGTAATACGTACTTATTCAAATCCTCTCTCTAAAGATTATTAAAAAGTGTGGAATAAGGAGAATTCGATTATTTATTTATCATGGCTTAGCAGAGTCAGCCCCAAGAGTTAAAATTGTGTAGTGCTAGTAGTACTATCACACCCCCTATTGGGTGAAAAGTAATTACCAATCACATCTGGTTACCAAACCCAGTAAATGCGATTTCAATTATTGTTTCGAATACGAAAATCTTTTTATGTGATTAACAAGAGTAACAACCGTCTGGAGCCAGTGATGCTATGGCATCCCCAATTTATTGGGGCAGTTATAAGACCGGAGGAAGGGGAGGGGAAGAAGATGCTGAATAAGAAGGTGGGTAAGTACCTGGCTATCAGATCTGTTGACCAAACACGGCTTAAGGCATTTAAAGCAACATTTCGATTATGAATGATGCTCTTTCACCCGGGCGATACTAAGAGATCGTCCAATCTAATAAATAGTGAAATTACATTCATTACTCGAATAAAATTTACTTACGAATTCTTCAGATTTGTAGCCGTGGATCATAACCAATCAACCACTCAGAATTCGAATCTTCTTCTTGTGCCCTTTCCGTTCAACGCGCGTCGGCTATCATGTTGGTTATGCGGACGTTGTTTACTGCGGCCCGGAACAGCTCTACGGTAGACTGGCCAAACCACTGTCAGATTTTTCAGCTATGAGGTTCTCCTTCTTCTAGGGCCCCGTCTTCCGGCAATCTTTCCCTGCATTATGAGATGCAAGATCTCATACTTCTCTGGAAGTTTCATCACATGTCCAAGATATTGAAGTTTTCGGATTATTATGGTTTTAATAACTTCTTTTTCTTTATTCATCAGAACCATATCATCTTCATTCGTAACCCTGTCCATCCAGCTTATTTTAAGTATTCTTCTATAGATCCACATCTGGAATGCCACAAGTCGCCTAATTAGTTTTTCAGTAAGCATCCATACTTCCATTCCATAAAATAATATCGAAAACACGTAGTTTCTGACCATTCGCATTCGTAATCCAAGGTTGAGATCATGACTGCAGAGCATCCTTTTCATGCGGATAAAGTTTGCACGAGGATTTGAATAATGTTAAAAAAATGTAATCATTTATAAACGTTTTTTCTGCCTTGAGGTCAAATACAAGCTAAGCTGCTTGGTGGTAAATACGAAACCAAAAAAATACTGATTCGGGGAGGAGGGTCTTTTATTTAACGCCGAGCATAGTGTCAAATCACAAAGTTATTGCTTTCCACGAAATAATTATTACATTCATCTTCAAAGAATAGCGTCTTGATTCGTCATCACTCGGTTATTTTACTTCCAAACAAAAGATTCCCAGACTGCGACAAATTCAATTATTCATTTGAGTCATCTGAATTCATTTTCTCATACATATTTTCAGGGTCCCATAAATAATACAATCTCAGGGGCGCTCCGAGTCATAATAATTTGAATTACACTCCACTCCACATGTTAACTTGTCACGAGCAAGTTACGAGAAAATTGCTTGAATTGTTTCATTGATTTATTACCCTCAAATGCTTAAAGGGTCCCAGAAAGCTAAATTAATTATATGAACAAATCATATTTGTCGAGGTCTTTATTTGACCTCGAATAAACAAAAGTAATCATCGTTTATTGTCCAAGGATTTACTTTAATAAGCAACTACTAGCGGATAAAAACGCGCTACCGCGGATTCAGCGGTTCTTTTCTAAAATGATAGAGCGCGCCACTTCCGTTTACAACATCACATGATAATGTTACATTATATATTATTTGTTTTATATACATATAAAACTGTCCTAAAACGGGAATCCTCCTATTTGCGCAGTTAAAACATTTCTTAAATAATGTACATAAATGTATATAATCTTTTACTAAATAAAAAAATTAACGATTTTTTTCTGGTTTATTGTTGGTAATCTATTATTTGTTCTATAAATAGAAAATAATATAATATTTTTTGGTTAAGCTGCGGTTAACATGCTTTTTCTCTGCCTTTTTAGCTCGAGCTTTGCTCTGAAAAAGGTGTAAAACGAATTAATTACTGAATTTTCAATAGAATATTTTTATTTGATGTGTCTATCTCAATTTGAGAGGCGGGAATGGGTACCGCCGCCCCGGGAACCTTTATTGGATAACCAACACCTCTGCCATAGGTCACCCCAAGTAGTTTGCTGCATTTGGTGATTTAGCAGCAGTGGCGTGCACAGAGTTTTTAGTGAGCTAGAGTGATGTTGTTGTAGCTGAAAATGATATTTATTTTTTTTCGAAATTTCAATATTTTGTATTAAGATTTTTTATTCAAACTAGATAAATTATTATTCACGCTAGATAAAAATCTTCATACAAAAAATTGAAATTTCGAAAAAAAATAAAAATCATTTTCAGCTACAACAACATCAATAATGTTGTATTTTCCAGTCTAGCTCACTAAAATTTCTGTGCATGCCCCTGTTTAGCAGGGGTGCCCGGGTTCATGGGGTGAGGTTTGTCTAGGTCTTGGAGGCGGTTAACCAGGTCACACTGAAACCCAGATTCCTACCCACCCCTTAAACCCTTTTCCTTCCCAGAACTCTCCTCTCCTTCCTTTCCTTAAAATAAAACCTCAACACAGCATCCCCACAGACGACATAGGCCCTAAGGGGAAAATATTTTCCTCAGGGCCTCCTGTGTGGATCTCGTGTAAAAAAAACATGTAATTAATTGTACCGTTATATTTAATAAATACAAAAAAAATTATAAATTATTATTATGCGGCCAAGAAATTAGCAGAAAAAAGTTTTTATATTTGAATAAATCGAGTACAAAATCCATAGTTGACGTGTTTGTGGGAAAGCCAAAGTACAAAATTGTGTGAGAAGTGTGAAGACTTGCAATGTAAGCGAAATGGGTAAGAAAAAAGTAGCTAATGCTGCGTATAAACACGTATGTAGTTGCTCGAAAAAATGTTATTTTCTCCAGTAAGGCTATGTTTTAAGTCAAATTAATAAAATACTTAGTTTTTACCACTTTTATTGTTTATAAAAACCGACATGTTTTTAAGTGAAAAAATATGATTATTTTTATTATAATAAGGTTACACAATTGATCGTTGGCGGAATTGTTAATTTTTAAAACAAAATGATGTAATATACTACATATATTTCAAACCATACAGTAAAATAAATAATCTAAGAAAGCTACTCTTCAGAATCATTTATTTAGCATACATGCTTATTTTGCGTAGATATCATTGAAAAATTATAAATACTTATAATTAAAAAATAAAATTTATTTAAATGAAGACAATATTAGCGAAACTCAATCAAAATCTGAAGACAGAAAAATCAGAAAAAGATATTGGTTCTACTGGGACTCGAACCCAGATATCTTTTTACTCATAAAAGTAAAAAAAATAAAAAATAATAATAATAATAATAATTACAGTAGGAACATACTTTTATCATTACGCGTTTGAGCATTTTAAATCCTAACTTGAATGTGGGTATATATTAAAGCAAATTTTGAATGAAATAAAATCAATATTGAGTTATTAGTTAAAAATTCCGGAAACGAAAGTTATCAATCTTTCGCATCGATACTGCCCTGTATAGTTGCGTGGGTACGATCACAAGACCCGACCAAATTTGAATTCTCGGTCGCTGGTTAATGGACCTTAATGGCCTTTAACCAGCCAGCGGCCGAGAATTCAAATTTCGTCGAAAGATGTTCTTACGATCGTACAGGACGGTTTAAATGAGAAAGTTAAATTATTCTCCGTACCTGTTTTTAAAAATAATAACTCAATATCAATTTTATTTCATCCATAAATAGCTTTAATTTATACCTACATTCAAAAATGCTGAAAAGCGTGATGATAAAACTATTAAATGTAATTACTTTTGTATTATTTTTTTATCATAATTATTGATAATTTTTCAATAATGTCTAAGTAAAATAAAAATGTGAAAAACTGATACATGTTAGTTTCTAAGATGGTAAATAAAAAGACAATCTTTTTTTAATGATTTTGTTTAAACTAAAATTAAAATTCTGAAACAAAGCTTTCCAAGATAATTTATTGATTTATTTTACTGCATGATTATTTGATTTGAAATGTGTGTTATATAATACAAAATTTTGTTTGAAAATTTAACAAATCTGCACAAGACCTACGATATAACCTTATTATGCTAAAAATAAACACATTTTCTCATAATTTAAAACATAACTTTACATAATTTAAACATAAAATAACAATCTTTCGAAATCAATTTATAATTTTTTATGGAAAAGAGTAATTACGGCAAAATTTTTATTTAAAAATAACATATTTTCGGTTTTGTCTGGTTCTTCCCTCTTTTTCAGGATTACTCTGAAATAAACAGTTTACCATCGAAAAAAGTAGGTAGTGATACATATAAAAATTGTTTCACAATCGTCTTTTATTCCTTCAGAACATGATGAGACAATAATGACATAAACCATTTAACATCCCGTCTCTTCTTATGCAGACTAATAAACGTTTATTAAACATCACAATACATCACTGGGAAGTTATGTCTTTCCTCATATTCACGCAATTCTCCCGAGATATCACAGAAGACGTTTACCGTTTACCGCCTTGCCGGATTTCATGCCACGATAAATAAAAATGTCGCCATTAAATAAATATGAAAATGCCTTCATTGCCTGCGATAACAATGATTGAAATGTACAATATGATTTTTTTTTCATCATTTTAAATAAGGTTTCATATTTGAGTAAAAAAAAGAGTACAAGAAATATACATTATTATTTCTTTGTACATAAATAGTCTGGACGTTTAGACGTTATAACAATGAGCTATGTACTCTGTTTAAGGATCTAAAAATCACAAAATTTATAAAACTGGGAAGACTTCGGTGGCTGGGTCATGTACAGAGAAGCACCAAAATCCCCGCTGAACTCAAGACCGACAGGGCGAAGGAGCCTGGGAATACCAAGATTAAGATGGAGCGACAACGTCCTCAAAGATATATCACCTTGGAGATTCTAAACCGGAGAGAGCTGGCACAAAACCGAGATAATAGGAGGAAGACTCTTGAGGAGGCCAAGACCCATCAGGGGTTGTAGAGCCAAGAGTGATGATGATGATGAGATAGTCTGTCCCTGAAAACTTCAGCCGTAGTCGTCGCCACGACTTGCTTAAGATACCACTCGGCAAAACAGATGTTCTACCAGATGTTATTCTTGTTATTATTATGCCAGCGACTGTGCAGTTGAAATTTAAGAATCCGACTGAGTACAACTCTGATGCCGCGCCTTACGCAAAACCGTTTTCGTACGTGGAGTTTGTTACAAATCTTTTTTTGTAATGTAACCTAATTAAAGCGATGCCAAAAGATAGCGTCATTTACGTTAACAGCTAGCTTGAGGAACGCCGGCTGGCAGGCGTAAGTAATATTGGATTTTTACTTTCATGAATCTCTCCGCGTATGGAGATTATGATCTCCAGGTATAATTTTTACTGTAAAAATGGAAGTTGTGAATACAAGGTTGTTTATTATTTTATTTATTTGAATAACTTTCAAGAGTCCCAACTGCTCCCGCCTGGAGCCAGTGAGACTATGGCATCCCCGATTGGGGTATGTTTGTGAGGCTGAAGGTAGTAGATAGGGGAAGGAGATAGGGAAGAGGATGGTGGGGAAAGTACCTGGTCATTCAGATCTGGTCACCAAACACGGCTAACGCCGTTAAAAGCAACGTTTCATTTCTTCATTTCAATGAATGGTGGTCTTACACCAGGGCGATACTGAGAGTATTTTCCACCCTGGAAGTACGGCAAATATTTCTACTGTATGTATATTATGGTACCTGTATTTTGTAAATTCATTATTTTCACTGTTATTTAAAAAAAAACATGTACTGCATTCTATGTTCTTATTTTTTTAAATGAATTAGTTGTGAAATAACACAAACTAATTAAATAAAATTTATTTGCCAACTGCAATTTTTTCTGTTACTTTTGTCCCGGTGACTAGCTAGTCACTAAGTAGTCGAGTCCACCGCCAAGTCCTAGACAATCCTCACCCCATGAACCGAGGTTCCCCGGCTATGTCACAAAATGTAGCGAAGAAATGTGCTGTGTGGGGGATATTTTTAAGAAAGGAACGAGAGGAAGTTCTGGGAAGGTGTAAGGGGTGGGTAGAAATCTGTAAGTCAGTGTGTTTAAGAATCATTGGTCGTATGAATACTTTTCTGTCCAGTAGCAAAAAGCGGACCTAACTAAATAACTCACGTCGGATGGAAGAACTTGCCGCCTTATTATGTTCGCCTATAAAATTTTATGTACTTACTTACCTAAACTACGAATGTGAAGTGTTTAAAAAATTACAAATCAAACGAAATTATTAAACTAGTTAGTCATTTTATATTCAAGCATGCACAGATAAAGTTGTAGATACGTATACCGCTCGATTCTGAGGAATTTCTGAAGCTAATGGTTTCTGTGCTATTTGTGGTTTTAATAATTTAAAATGTAATGTAATGAATTTATATTGTTTTCAAGATATATTAAACCAGGTTCGCTCATACAGGCACTTTTCAGACGAAAAAAAACACTGGGCTGATGTATTTTCTGTAAAGTATTTTATAAGTTCTTGTGCATTTTTAATATTATTTCTCAAAAAAGGTATAAGTATTTTTTTCAGGGTCTCCTGTGTAGAGCTTTCGTAAACAAATTTAAGTTTCTTACCTTTAAATAAATATTTGCTAAATATTAAGATGATAAAATCCATAATAATGTTACACCCCATGTAAATGAACAGGGTTTATTTTGAAATATATTAAGAGGGCATTACCAGCGGCCGAAAATTCGAATTTCATCAAAAGACGGCCTCGCGATCGGAAGTTTTTTAGAACGAGATAGAAATACCACATTCGCTCCGCCGCAAGCAGCATATCCCACTCAACTGGCGATATCTATAGGATGGTTCAGACGACATCGATATTGAATTCTCGGTTCCAGCTTTTTCCGAATAAGTAGTAATTTGTAATTTGTTTACCGAAGTGCATAAACATAAATAGATACAAGTGAAATGCGTAAAAATAGTGGGTATAAAATAGGTACTTACGTAATATACAAATTTCTTGATTTTTGAAATGTTTTTATGAGTATTCTTTTGTTGTTTTTTAATTGTATTTCTACTGAGTGATATTCAGTTTGATTGTAAGAAATATCTCATTTTTACATATTTATTCTTCTCACAATAGGTATTATCAGTAATTTGGGAGGCGGGTATGGGTACTACCGCCCGGGAACCAGGGAGATTATTGTTGGTAATCTAAATTAAATTGAATTTCAAAAACCTCACCCCATGTACCTGGGTTCATTTATTTGTCCGGATCTTGGCGGCGGATGCACCTGCCCACCAACTGCATGGCAGGCCGGATCAGGAGAGACTGGTTGGACCTGGGAGATCTTTTACCTACCCAGCAGCACTCTCCGAAACATCTCCTTACAGTGGGAGGGATAGATTTTTTCATGTCCGTCACTCTTGGACTGACCCCCAGATTCCTACATGCGCCTGATACCTTTTTTCTTCCCAGAATCCCGAACCCAATTTGGGAAACGGAACTCAATTTGGACCCCTAGATTCCTACCACTCCTGGTACCTTTTTCCTTCCCAGAATCCAGAACCCAATTTGGGAGGCGGGTATGGGTACCGCCGCCCAGGAAACCATTTATTGGATAACCAACACCTCTGCCATAGGTCACCCCAAGGGGTTCGTTTCGTTTGGTGTCTTACTTGCCCGGGTTCAAGGGATAAGGTTTGTTTGAATCTTGGCGGCGGATGCGTCTGCCCACCAACTGTGTGGCAGGCCGGATCGGAAGAGACTGGTTGAGGGAGATCTTTTGACCTCTCCTGCAGGATTCTCGGAAGCCTTGCACTGCAGTGGTGAGGATAGACTCATACATCCTCTTGGATACACCGATCCCAGATTCCTACCCACCCCTCATACCTTTTTTCCTTCCAAGAACTTCCTCTCCTTCCTTTTTCTAAAAAGACCTTCGACACAACATCCCCAAAGATGACATATTTATTCTTATTATGAAATATTTTCCTGTATGGAGCTAATGTCAAAAAAAGTAAAATGTATTTTTAACGTTTATATTTTTACCAAAATTATGTAATTCAACTATAAATAAAGATAACCAAAAAAACAGCAGCATTATAATAAAAAAATATGTAATATATAGCAACAAGCATATATTTTAGTATAGTCTACATAATATATGTACAGAACTTGAAAATATAAAAACAGTAGGACTGTTAGTAGTTGTACAGTGAAAACAGACCGCAATACAATAATGTGAAGGTTGTCCAAGAATTAACTACCTTTGCTCGTTGTTTCTCAAAATATGGTGGCACTAGCGTTAGCTCAGACTTTCCCAAAAAACCGAGCGGTGATCCGGCTTGGTAGCTGCTTCAGTGCGATCTTTGCGTTCGTTTGAGAAAGACGCTCCGTTGTCGAATCCCGCCCCCTGCGAGGTGCGCTCAATTATTCGCTTTTTCAATTTAGAGGGAGTTAGCCCTGTTGAAGTTCATAAGCTTGCAATTTTAATCCCAGATGTCAGTAAGTCTACCACACAAATGATTTTGAGGGAAAAATGGAGTATGCAAATTAATGCTCGTTGCGCAAATGCGCTCGGATCTCTTCGAACTGTTTTTCCAACCAAGGCGAAACTTTTTTGGATTAAAAAATGGGTTCACCACCTAACCCTACCAAAAAGGCAATGAATGACATGAATTACACCTCTTTCTTCACCTGAAGCAACACATGGACGAAAAATCTTTGGAGACCGACCAGGATGCGGAGGGAGAGTTGATTGCATTTTTGACGGCGGAGTTGAACGATAAGGGAATGAAGACCTGGTTCCACGGCTCACCTAGTGCATTGATCTTAACAGGGACTATGTCTCTATGGCATTATTAATAGAATAAAACTGAAAATAATATAAAATATACTGAATATACAAATATATTAGAGACTTGGTCATTATAACAGAAATTATTAACAAAAACACGATTTGAATTACACAATCACAAATTAAAACCATAATTTTTACGGGAAATTCACGCGCATGGTGCATGCATATGTCTAGCCTCTCTTTCGCAGCCAGTTAAAGACATTTTTTATTAGTAATAGTTCAAAACCGAAATTGTACAGTATTTATTAAATGTGTTACTAAAACACTGTTTAACAGAAAGTAACTTCTAACCAGAGAAAGTTTAAGTTCTTTTAACAGAAAGTAACTTCTAAAGAGCGTTTTAATTTTTTTTTAATATTGATTTGGATTCACCAGTCGTTCTTAATATAAAACACGATCCATAACCATTCAAAAACACAGTATCAAATTTCTTTATAATATATTTTTTGGACAAATTAGAGGCGTCAGAAATTTACATTTCGAATGAACGTCGTTAGTAAGCTCAAAAATCATCTGTCAAAAAATTAAATAAAGCGAGTACACATTTCTAATATATAATTATTACCGAAATTAGTGTGTTAAATTAATCCAAGGGTAAAAAAAGAAACAACCTACCGGAGAGCTAAAGAAAAATAGAAAATGACAAATGAATGCTTGCTAAAAGCAAATAAAGATCTTATAAAAATAAAATGTGAATGGATGTGGGTAAACTTTCGAAATCACTGGAAAACGATAATAGGAATATTTGTCTCATTTTCCACGCTGATGTGCACCTTTAGTCCAGTCAAGGAAGGAGGTGTAGAGTGCGTGAGCAGGACCCTAAGCGATTCCTCCAGAAACTTTTTTAGGGTGCTTAGGGTCTGAACATACTAAAAGTACTGACGTCTAGGTGTGAGCTAGCGGGGGGAGGGGGAGAAGGTCCCAATGTTCTGATTCCGCTTATATCTCGAAAACGGTGCGTCACAGAGAAATTTTTTCTCAAAATAAGTAAAAGCTTGTAAAATTATCTACAACTTTTTTTTATACGTAATTCTCGAAATTTCAGCCGTTTTTAAGTTACACGCTCCACAAATGTAGACATTTTCGAAAAAATCATTTAACCTTACATTTTTCATCAAACATTCCTTCATATCGTCTAAAATATTCATCAAAGAAATACATTTATTTTAAGGAAGTTATAAAGAATTTAATTCCCTTTTAGAATATATATATATACAAATGCAAATTAATCTCAAACCGGTCAACATTTACAGCAATTTTAAGTTTTTTCGTAAAATTTTGTCATGAGATAATTATAATTTTCATTATAAAATACAATTAAAAAAATTTCAAGTGATATTATTTTTTTCTACTTTCTTTAAAAATTGGCTTTAAACTGTGGTCACACGTATTATTAGGCGAACGAACAAAATGTGTGTCAGTAATGAGATAAAAACAGCTTTGTCTGAAAATGATATTTTACGAAAAAACTTAAAATTGTTGTAAATATTTACTGGTTGGAGATTAATTTGCATCAATATATATATATAATTATATTATAAAAGTAAATTAAATTCTTTACAACTTCTTTAATATAAATTTATTTTCTTTGTTGAATATTTTAGACGACATGAAGGAATGTTTGATGAAAAATGTGAGGTAAAATGTTTTTTTTTCAAAAATATCTACGTTTGTAGAACGTGTAACTCAAAAACGGCTGGGATTTCGAAAATTACATAAAGAATAAAAGTTGGAGATGATTTTATGAGCTTTTACTTAATTTCAGAAAATTTTCCTCTGCAACGCACCGTTTTCGAGATATAAGCGGAAACCTGAAAATTGGGACCTCCCCCCCACCCCTTAACTCACCACCTAGACGTCAGGACTTTTAGTATGTTTACACCCTAAGCACCCTTAACAATTTTTTGAAGGAATCGCTTAGGTTCCTGCTCACGCACCCTAAAACCTTTTGGATCATTCATTGACTGGACGAACTTGTCTTAAGCAAAGTAGATTCAGAATCAAATTGAATTTGAGGACGATTTACGCAGATTATTGTTTATAAATTAATATGTTCGTAAAAAGAAAAATAAATAAGTTAAAAATAGAAGAAAAAGTATGGTAAAAAGCTTCTGTTCCCGTGGTGAAATTTGAGTCCTCAGTTTTCCGCTTCTACCACGAATTTCCTGACACCGTGTGTACAAGGTTATGTTGCATGTCTATAATTTGCGCAACGTTGGGTATTAATGCTAGTAAATTATTGTTCATAATTTAGGTCACCGTAATGTACCACGGGTTTCCCGCCACCGTGTATATGTCGCAGGCAAACCGTAAAATCAGGCCGTTCTTGATGCGTCTGAGGCACTTCACGATCTGCTGCCAGGCACTTCACGAAGTAACTAGGCGCACCATGATCTGCCTGATTTTACGATCGACCGCCGACATATATAAGGCAATGAAGTATGCGTGTAACTCGCGCAACGCCGGGTATGCAAGTAAATTATTGTTTATAATTACCACGGTAATAACAATGATCCTGTCACCGTAATGTACCACGTATTTTTCGACACCTTGTATATGTCGCAGGCCAATCGTAAAAACAGGCAGATCACGGTGCGCCTCAGGCACATCACGATCTGCCGCCATTTCACGATGCATCAGATCATGATGTGGCTAGGCGCAACATGATCTGCCTGATTTTACGATCGGCCTACGACATACATATGCAAGGTAATGTTGCGAGCGTATAATTCGCACAACGCCGGGTATTAGTGTTAGTGAATTA
Source organism: Limnephilus lunatus (assembly GCA_917563855.2). Taxonomy (NCBI): domain Eukaryota; kingdom Metazoa; phylum Arthropoda; class Insecta; order Trichoptera; family Limnephilidae; genus Limnephilus; species Limnephilus lunatus. Next base: position 8,870,194 of record OU830599.1, read on the forward strand.
TTGTTTATAATTACGTCACCGGAATGAACCACGGGTTTCCCGCCACCGTGTATATAAGGCAATGTTGCTTGCGTGTATTAATGCTAGTATATTATCTTTTATAACTACCATAATACGGGCATGTGCCTAGCGTGGTAGTCGAATCACCTGTAAAACTGTACACACATTATACATATAATGAATAAAGAATGTTTAAAAAAAAAAAAAAATTACCGCGGTAATTACAATTGAATCGGTCACCGTAATGTACCACGTATTTCCCGACACCGTGTACCTATACACGGTAAGGCTGGGTAGTATTGCTAGTTTATAATTTCCGCGGTATAAACGGATAAATCGGTCACCGTAATATCCATGAATCACAATGTATTGAAGTTATTACCCATTTTCATTGATCAAATATACTTTGTCGAAGCCCATTTACGCGTACATAATAATATATATATAATAAAAATTTGAATTGCACATACCTATGAAACTTTACAGTCATTATTTACTTTAGAATGTTGATTCTTTTCTCTAAAAATTAAACAACATGTTATAAAAAATACACAATAAATCTGACAGATTCGTTCCAACGACCCTGTAGCATATAAGGTATGTACAATGTAAATTGATAATTAAATATTACTAATCTTTGTTTTTTCTCGTTATATTTCTCCCAGTTATGTTTTTGGTGTGGTAATTTTGATTTTTTTATGAAAGTTCTCTTTTTATTGATTTTTCTCCCCATTTTAAGCGGACGAATAAATTTAAAATGTTATGAACTGGACCGGCGCGGACAACACGACCGCTCGCTGCCGTGAATCGACAGATACTAAGAGTTTTGTTTAGCGCCGTGCGCGTCAAAATACAGAATAAAATATTCACAAAAGCGTGTCGCAAATTCAACAGAATTATATACTCGAGAAAATATTTTTGGTTAAAAATTATTTCTAATATTTCAATAACGTCTTAAGTTAAATTTCTGTGTTAAAAATTCCGAGAGAAATCAATTTATAATTGTGTAATAAATAAGTCAAGTTGTAGTATTTTCGGCACAAAACGGGTGCTTGGATTTTTATTTTAATGATTTTATTTGAAATTAAATTAAAATTCTAAATTATATTTTGCCTAGATAATGAACAGTTTTATAATACTGTATTACTATTTGGTATGATATATGTATTGTATAATAACTTTACTCGTTTGAAAATTAACAAATATTGCCATCGACCAACAGTAAAACTATTTTTTTATTAAAAAAATGTTAACTTTTTCAAAATTTAAAATATAAGTTTACCACATAAAATAAAAATCTTTCGAAATCAATTTATCGTTTTTCTGTAAAAAGCTTAGACACGTCTATGAGCTCATTCAAAAATGTCATTTTTCAGCTTTGTCTGGTTATTAACTCTTAAGGAACAATTACCCGAAATTGTCATTAAAAAATGGTAAATTGGAAATTGTTACTGGCAATTGGTGACAACACATAATTATAATAGTAACAATCAGATCGACAATATAATTACAATTGCATTGAATAATATAGAAACATGACTTGGAAAAATAGATTTCAGGGAGCGCCAAAACTGATGCACTGGATGGCTATCGAACAAACGGTAGTAGAAAATAAAAGCATGTGACTAACTCAATTAGCAACCTGGTTACTACGGAATAACCCCTATATCTTAACGATTATTGCCCCTGCCGCTATCAAACTTTGGAAAATAACTAGAATTTAATGATGTCGTTAAAATCGAATGAGACACTCTACTCTGTAAAATCTTGGAAATCCTTACGGGTGGGAATTTAAATATAATGTTATTCAGAACATCAAAGTGAATCACGGCTTACCAACAAAGTGTGACCAGACAACTCTCAAGGAAATCAACTCAACACTACTTGAAAATTCAGTAAAAGTGATGAGAAAATATTTAAAAAAAATGGTTCAATAGGTTAGGTAAGGGGCTATCTTAATTTTTTTTTCATAACTTTTAAGTCTGAGTTGTCATGGAACTATTTTTTTTTGATACTGCTTAGGGGACTGAATGCGCGGATCTAAAGGAACACTGACATTATAATAATATACGGATCCGGCAGTTGATCTGCCGACAATTGGCCACCCGAAATTATATTTGCTATAAAATAATACTTCTTCTTAAACAGCAAACTTATTTTGTGGCATCATTTTTATTCAAGTTAATAAATTACTTTGTTTTTACCACTATAATTGATTATAAAAAAAACCGACATGTTTCGTAAGCCAAGCTTACTTCATCAGGGTTTTAATAATACAATTTTTTTTAAATAGACATAGAAAATTTTGACAAAAGAAAAATAACAAGCATAGATAAATATTAAATAGAGACAATAGCAAATAACAAACTTAAAAATTACATATTAAATAGTAAAGATAGAGATTCAAAAATGAAAAAATCTGGAATCTACAAATTGAAGTGTAATGTTTGCGGTTCCTTTTATATAGGTTAAACTTCGAGAAACTATAAATAAGGATTAAAGAGCATTTAAAATCATTAAATAGCAACAGTTTCTCTGAGTTTGCCAACCATTTGTTGGAAACTAGTCATACCTTTGACTTTAACAGTGGTATAGAATTGATGCATTGTGGTGTCAATGGTATTCAATTAGATAAACTTGAAATTTTGGAGATCAGAAAGAGTGTGAATGCTTATTTGAAAATTATTAATATTCAAAAAATGTTTTTAAATGATCCAATATTAAATTTATTTCCTTTGTAAATTGTTCCATATTGTCCCTACCCATTCTCATTTTTACATTGTGACTATTGTCTCTGTTTATTATTTGTCTATGTTTTTTATTTTTCTTTTGTCACCATGTTCAATGTCTATTTAAAAAAAATAGTATTATTAAAACCCTGATGAAGTAAGCTTGGCTTACGAAACATGTCGTTTTTTTATAATCAATTATAGTGGTAAAAACAATGTAATTTATTAATTTGAAAATAATATTTGTTTGCGGATTATTTACCAATTTCAAACTTAAAATCGACTTCAAAAATATCCTTTATAACAAGTTGATATGAATATCAAACGAATTTATATAGTTTCGATATTTTGTATTTACGCGCTGGTATACACAATTTAGAGACAAGTAGATTTTTCCTTGGTGCATTTGAATGAAACTCTGTTTTATACTTTGCTATTTGGCGGAACATCCTCTCTGCACATCACTTCGGTGTCACTTAGTTATATTTGGTGTAATTGTCGGCAGATCAACTGTCATGGAACCATAATATATGAAATCAAATCAATGAATTGAGACAGCAAAGATTATTACCATTAGGATCTTTTGATTATAATATTATAGTATACGTTGAAATCAAAGAAAAGATATTCGATGTGACCGATTATTTTTTTATTTATTTTTCTTTCAACATCATTCATTTGCGTGTGTTTAATATTGTCTTAATTGATTAAATAATATAATTTGAGATTTTAATGCTTAATGTCAGACCTAGCGTTAAAAACTCCAGTGATGTTTAGCTTGGCGTATTTCAGCAAATCGCTCGCTATACGTTCCCAATGGGAATTTACGGGGCTAGCAATATGCTGAAATAGGCCAAGCTAAAAAAACCCTGGCGCTTTTAACTCTAGGTGATACTAGCATTAATCTAAATAAAAATCATGTATAATGTATATGTTACTGTAAAAGCCCGTACTAAGGAAAATCTTAATATTTTTCAGTAAATTCTAAGATTAACCAACTTTTATTGGCAAAAATCCGAACTGTTCTGTTCTGTAAATCCCAGGATTTACGAGTAAAACCTAAGACTTTCCAATTTACGGGCTTTTACAGTAACATATATATTTCAGAGACAGAATCACTTTTTGACCTCATCGCACGCACCGGAGCGAATTTAATGCATGAAAAATGTTCAATGTATAATAATAATTTTTATAAGAAAAACTTTCTTTTTATACTTTTTTTGAAGGTTATTCCCATCAGTGAAATATATCATTTCATAATAAGTTAACAATAATAATCTAAACGAAAATATGAAAGAGAACAAGACACAGAAAAACAGAAAAAGCAATGGTCGCAACTGGGACTCGAACCCAGACCTCTCCGTGTGATGATGATTGAATGATTGTTTCCAATAAAAAGGTTAGTTGCCCGTAATATGGAGAAAAATAATAGGTTGATAATAATGTAATTCTGAAATTTGAAAATACGAAATTGACAAATATGACGGCTTTGACAGAAGGTGGCAATAGCGAAATTGGTTAACGCACTTGTCCCGGTTAGACGGAGAGGTCTGGGTTCGAGTCCCAGTTGCGACCATTGCTTTTTCTGTGTCTTGTTCTCTTTCATATTTTCGTTTGGATTATTATTGTTAACTTATTCTAATATACAATAATAATTATTGGATGATGGACCTCAAGAAATGGGGTTGAAATAAATAGGAAATAGAATAAATGAAAAAATTGTCTGGTTAGAATGAAATTAATTTAATTTACTAAATAGTACAGAATAATATAATAAAATAGTTTTAAAAAGTGTGATACAACAAGACATATAAATACAATACGGAAAGTGGGCAAGGACATATGTAATATAAAAAAAAATGCAGTAGTCAACAGTCACATATCCATATCGCTGTCGTCTGCTTCATCAGATAACCTCACTCGCTTTGCCGTGTCTTCTTCAGACGTTTGAAGAAAGGCTTCCAGTCTCATAAGACTCTTGAGGGCAGATTCGAGTCCACGTTCAAGAGCGAGGGATGGTGCCAAGGAGAAGGACCGCGATAGTCTACTGGCTGGTTTCAGGTCGACAGCATCACTAATGCCAAAGCTCACAAACGGTCCACACAGATCTGAGACTTCACTAGTCCTGGTACTGTGCAGATGCCAGCGTAGCCTGGTCCTCAATGCTAGGTTGGCATTGATGATAATCTTCCAAGTAGAATGAACCTCAGAAGCAGCAGCCAGGGAGCTAAGATCCAACTCTTTGAAGATCTTAGCTGCCAACTTGATAGGAAGTTCAGCCATAAGGTTCAGGCCAGAAGTCGAGCAAGTACCACCCGTCTGGCAAAACACAGAGTTGAGAGCTTCCATGGTAAAAAATTAGTTGCTTTATAGAGTTAATAGAACTCACGAAAAGATGTTTTATTTTGATCATGGTCAGAGTTCCTATGGGTTCGGCAGTACCGTGTCGCTAGCATTGTCATTATCCTATATTGAAAGTAATTAATATTTCCTGGAAATAACAGGTAAGTAGATTAGATGACTCATTGGGCGAAGTAAGTCAAATTTCTTCTATGGTATAGAGTAGGTAATTTATATTTGCTTTTCTGTTTGTAAATACAGAACTTACATGTTTAGATGAGTTGTAGTGCTGATGGACATGCTTATCCAGGAAGCAAAAAAAGCCGACCTAACTAACCTACGTTAGAAGGAAGAATTGGCCTTTATATCCGCCTTTGAAATATAATTTACCTTTTTTTTTTTTTTACAGTTAATACCGCACAATAATCTCAACTGCTCCCGTCTGGAGCCAGTGAGACTATGGCATCCCCAATTGGGGTATGTTGTGAGGCTTTAAGGTAGTGGGGAGGGGAAGGAGGTGGGGAAGAGGAAGGTTGGGAAGTACCTGGCTATTCAGATCTGGTCACGATTCACGGCTAAAGCCATTTTCAAGCAACGTTTCAATTCTGAAAGGTGGTCTTACACCAGGGCGATACTGATAGTATCTTACACTCTGGAACGTGCCGCAAATATACTATATATTATTTTAAATGAATTAATTGTGAAATAACACAAATTAATCAAATAAAATTTATTTGCGCACGCCGGGTTGCGTATTTCCAAAACCTATACCGTTTCAGTCGCGGTACATTTTCAATATCAAAATTCAAATATTTAGAAATAAAATTATTCATTTCTAATATACACGTTGAAAAAATGACTTTATCAAGATTTTAGAACAATTTTTGTTTTTGCAAAATAATAAAAAATAACCAATATAGAGGTGTATTTACAATATATGGGAATAATATCAAAATGTAAATATTTTAAAATAAAATTGTTAATTTCTAATATACACATTGGAAAGATTATTATATCTAGATTTTAGAACAATTTTCGTTTTTGCAAAGTGATTAAAAATAACCAATATAGAGGTGTATTTAAAATGTAAATCGTCGCTACCACGACTGAACCGGTATAGGTTTTGGAAATACGCCGCCGGGTTCGAACCCGCGACCTCCGGATTGTGAGTCAAGAGTCTTAGCCACTGGACTACGGAGGTCGTCACCTATTTACATACGTACAAAATAATATAAATTGTTTAAAATATTAGAAATTAAACAAAGTTATTTAACTGATAAGTCATTTTATATACCGATTGCACAGAAAAAGTTGTTTGGAGGTATACACCGCGTAGAAAAAGATATTATGTAGGTATACACCGCGATACTGGGGAAGCTCCGAGGTCAATGTTTAAATGGTCAATTTATGATATCGATGGTATTTACGGTATTATCAATATTTTATAATGTTTTCAACAAAGGATCGTTGAAAGTGTATTTAACAAGGTTCGATCGTATAGGCGTTTTTTGAAAAGAAAAAAAAAACATTGGGCTGCTCGCATGCTCGTGACGTAGCTAAAAGTAAAGTTGGACTCTGAAAGGAACGAACTCTTTTCCTTTCTACTAGGCATGTTCATAATATTATTTTAAAATAATAAATAAGTTAATTTCCTGGAACATAAGTTTGTACATATGAGTCGAATTAATGTCGATAAATTTATGTTTTTATAAGACCCATGTTCAGTCCTCCTTCTCTACAAAAAGTCCCTCCACACAGCATTACAAAGATGACATCGGTCCTTATTATTTTTCACGGGGTGTCCTGTATAAAGTGAATGCAAAAAATAATATATTTAAGTAAATTGAAAATGGCAGATGCTTTCTAAATCCAATGTTCAAACATGTGAATTTTTTTTCATCATTTTTATTTTTCAAAAAATATAATACCTAAAAAATATAATAACCTACTACATAATAACTATGTATATCCCCACAGTTTTTCAACTATCTATAAAATGAATATTCGTGAGTGTTTTTGGCAAACCTGAAGATTTCGTGTTTTGGAATTGAATCCGTAGTTATGTAAAAGCTGTCCGGGCGTTTGAATAAAATAAATAAATAATAATCCTTTTAATGTTACTTTCGGCCATGGTTGTTAAGTTTTATTAGTAGACCCAGATTGATAAAAAATTAATAAAAAAAGTAAAACCAAAATACAGTTACCTATATTACCGTAACAGAAACACAAGAAAATTCTCGGCTCTTACTTGAAAATTGCGAATTTGGCCTTATTCTCATAAAACCGCAAAATTTGGGTGAAAATGATGAATTAAAAGTAAAAATTCGCGTAATCAGAAACGCGAATGGTAAGTGAGCTGGTATTTTTATCAATAGATATCGTTACATCCCTACTCCCAAATAATTTAATGGTATTCAAAATGTGTTTTTCTTAAATTGAAATAAATATTAGGTAAATATTAATCCATAACTATTTTGCACCCCATCCAAATTATCAGGGTTTATTTTGAAATATATTCAAAAACAATTAACCCGAAATTTTCATTAGGAAACTGTTGATACTTTTGCAATTGGTGACACATAATTATAATAGTAAACACCAGAACGACAATATAATTACAATAATATTAAATTATAGGGAAACATGACTTCTAAAAACAATATTTCAGGTAACGCCAAAACTAATGCATTGGATGGATGTCAAACAAAGGGTAGTAAAAAATAAAACCATTTGATTAAGTTAACCCAATTAGCAACCTGGTTACTACGAAATAACCCCTATTTCTTAACGATTTTTGCCACGTATGAAACCTTTTGAAAATATCTAAAATTTAATGACGTCGTTATAATCAAATGAGATACACATTACTCTGTAAAATCTTGGAAATACTTAGGGGTGGGAATTTAAATATAATGTTATTTAGAAAATCAGAGTGAATCACGGCTTACCAATAAAGGGTGACCAGATGACTCCGAATGAAATCAACTAAACACCTCCTTTGAAAAAAGGGATGAAAAAATTGGTGAAATATCTTATGTTAGGTAAGGGGCTATTTTCATAACTTTTAATGACTTTTTAAAAGGGTGATGAAATTGCATGATTCTGAGTTGTCATGAAAACATTTTTATGTGATACTGTTGAGAATTGAATGCTCGGATCCAAAGGAACACTGGCATTATTATAAAGGTTGATCATCATTGTCATTATATACCCGACAGTTGAACTGCCGACAATTGGCCCCCCGAAATTATATATGCAATAAAATGATAATTTTTGGTGCATTATTTACCAAATTCAAACGTAAAATTCACTTCAAAAATACCTCATTGGTATGAACATCAAACGAATTCATATACTGCGTCGATTTATTGTATTTATGCGCTGGTAAACATAGTATACAGACAAGTAGATTTTTCCTTGATGTATTTGAATAAAAAACTATGTTTTATACTTTGTTAGTCGGCGGTACGTCCTCTCTGCACATCCCTTCGGGGTCACTTAGTTTTATTTTATGTAATAAGGTATACGGTATTTTCCCTAAACTGACTGCATACTGTATGCCGGGGGACAATTATCGGCGGATCAACTGGCATGGAATCATCATATATGAAGTGAAATTAGCGAATTAAGATAGCAAACAATATTACCATTAGGATCTTCGCACTATATTTTGAATTTTATTATATTAAGGTACACGTTGAAAACCAAGAAAAGATGTAAGATGCGACCGAAATTTTTTTTCAATTTTCTTTTCACGTCTTTCGTTTGTAAGTGTTTAATATTGTCTTAATTGATTAAATAATACATCTTCAGATTTTAATGCTAGTGTCAAGCCTAGCGTTAAAAGCTTCAGCATTTTTTAGCTTGGCATATTTAAGCATATCGCTCGCCCTACCCACATGAAATAGGCCAAGCTAAAAAGCCCTGGCGCTAACTCTAGGTGACACTAGCATTAATTTAAATAAAAACATTGTGTGATGTATATGTTTCTGTAAAAGCCCGTTCTATGGTAAATTTTAAGATTTTCAGTAAATTCTAAGATTTACCAACTTTTATGGGCAAAAGTCCGAACTGTTCCGTTCTGTAAGTCCTAAGATTTACCAATTTACGTGATTTTACAGGAAAATATATATTTGGAGCCAGAATCGCTTTCTGACCTCACCGCACGCACTAATGCATGAGAAATGTTCAATGTGTAATAATAATCATTGGATGAATTGTAGAGCGCAGTTTTGTGAGAAATCACCTCAAGGACTTTCAAATAGGGTTGAAATAAACAGAAAACAGAATAAATGAATAAAAATGACTGGTTAGAATGAAATTATTTTACTTTACTTAATAGTACAGAATAATATTGTAAAATGTATTAAAATAATGATACAACAAGACATATAATTACAATACGGTAAGTAGGCAAGGACGATATATGTATAACAAAAAAATACAGTAGTCAACAGTCACATATCCATATCGCTGTCGTCTGCTTCATCAGATAACCTCACTCGCTTTGCCGTGTCTTCTTCAGACGTTTGAAGAAAGGCTTCCAGTCTCATGAGACTCTTGAGGGCAGATTCGAGTCCACGTTCAAGAGCGAGGGATGGTGCCAAGCAGAAAGACCGCGATAGTCTACTGGCTGGTTTCAGGTCGACAGCATCACTAATGCCGAAGCGCACAAACGGTCCACACAGATCTGAGACTTCAGTAGGCCTGGTACAGTGCAGATGCCAGCGTAGCCTGGTCCTTAATGCTAGGTTGGCATTGATGATTATCTTCCAAGTAGAATGAACCTCAGAAGCAGCAGCCAGGGAGCTAAGATCCAACTCTTTGAAGACCTTAGCTGCCAACTTGATAGGAAGTTCAGCCATAAGGTTCAGGCCAGAAGTCGAGCAAGTACCACCCGTCTGGCAAAACACAGAGTTGAGAGCTTCCATGGTAAAAAATCGTTGCTTTATATAATTACTGGAACTCACGAAAATATTTTTTATTTAAAATGATTATGTTCAGAGTTCCTATGGGTTCGGCAGTACCGTGTCGCTGACGTTGTCATTATCCGATAAAGAAAGTAATAATATTTCCGGGAAACAACAGGTAAATACATTAGAACAGTAGTCCCCAACCTATGGGCCGCGGCCCAGTGTTGCTTTAAAATCAAAACAGTTTTGAAAAGAAGTTTAAGCTGTTATTATCTTAGTTCTTATGTTAATTTAAAATTCAGATTCAGAAAGTTATTGATGAATGTAAGAAAATTCTTTAATTGTCTGTTGCTACCTGACCAAATAACGAAGATATTTTCAACTATCTAATCCAAATAAAAACTTTAGATAATAAGGAAAGTCCACAGTCGACTAATAATATCTTGGTTAATAAATAATTTTTTAGACAATAAACTTTTTTTTATATTGAAGTCCTGTTCAAACACGATTCAATTAAAATTATTAAATCAAAACACGTAAAACTTCAACATCCAAACTTTTAAAGAAAATATATAAAAATAACTTGCAAGTAAATATATCTACAAGATATCAGAATAACATTAAAATCCCGATATTAAACCCTAAGCATTCTTAAAATTCTCTATAAAACATACTTTCAACAACCTTCAATTGAACCTTTAAAATATAGAAAATACCCATGAATTAAAAAGATAATTGAAAAATTATCTGAAACTTCTGGAATAATTATTCATTGTCATAATATATTTTTTCTTAATTTTCCCACAAACCTTGGGTTTTCTCTACTATTATTTGTCACCGCAACTTATGTAAGTACCACAAATGTCATTTTTATTATTATATATAGTACAAATATTTTGTTATTAAAAAAAACTACATTCAATGTGTGCCCCCAGTAGGCCGCGGTAAAATTATCGACCTTTTACGGGTCCGCAGCGACAAAAAGGTTGGAGACCACTGGATTAGATGACTCATAGGACGAAGTAAGTCAAATGTCTTCTATTTGGTAGATTAGTTCATTAATATTTGCTTTTCTGTTTGTAAATACAGAACTTACACGATTTGATGAATTGTAGAGCAGATTGACATACTGTCCAGTAGCAAAGAGCGGACTTAACTAACTAACCCACGTCTGAAGGAAGAAATTGCCGACTTATGTACGCCTTTTAAATATTATGTACCTACTTACCTACACTACAAATATACATTGCTTAAAATATTACAAATTAAACGAAGTTATTCAACTGATAAGTCATTTTATATACCGATTGCACATAAAAAGTTGTAGATATATATTCACCGCAATTCTGAGGAATTTCTGCGGCCTGTGGTTTCTATGGAATAATGCATAGTATCAATGGTTTACATAGTTTCAATATTTTATAAAGTTTTTAACAAAGTTTCGTTGAAAATGTATTTAAAAAGGTTCGCTCATCGGTTTGAAAAAAAAAAAAACATTGGGCTGCTAGCAAGGTCGTGACGTAACTAAAAGTAATGTTGGACTCTGAAAGGAACGAGCTCTTTTACTTTTTACTAGGTAGGTTCATAATATTATTTAAAAAAAAAAAAAAATTAATTCCTCGAACATAAGTTTGCACATGAGTCAAATGATGTTTTTATAAGACCCATGTTCATGGATATGGACAGGGCCGGATTAACCATGTCGGGGCCCCTAGGCAGTGCACGTCTCGGGGCCCCTTTACCAATGGTGGATTAACGGGGGGGGGGGGGGGGGGGGTAAGTAACACATTATTCCCAATGAGTTGAGAAAAAAACTCATTACGGGAAGCTCATTACATTTAATCAGCGGCCGAGAATTTAAATTTCGTCGAACGATGATCTTGCGATCGTACCCGTGCAACTGTACAGGGCGGTTCCGATGAGTAAGATTAATTATTCTCCCTACCAGCATTTTAACATAATTGCTCAATATCGATATTATTTCATTCACAATATTTGCTTTGATAAATACCTAAATTCAAAAATGCTCAAACTCGTCATGATAAAACTATTCAAATTATGTACTTTTTCTAATTATTTTTTAATCGTACGTATTTATAATTATTCAATTATGTCTAAGCAAAATAAAAATGTAATTTTTTAAAAATATATGCGCGGATCTTTTTTTATGATTTTATTTAAACTAAAATTAAAATTCTGAAACAAATCTTTCCCAGATAATTTATTGCTTTATTATACTCCATGATTATATAATTTGAAATGTGTGTTGTATAATACAAAATTTCGTTTGAAAATTTAACAAATCTGCCAACGCCCTACGGTAAAACCTTAATGTACTAAGAATAAACATATTTTCTCAAAATTTAAAACTTAGCTTTACTAGATAAAAGATCAGTCTGTGGCGACCAGAACGGTCGCCCCCTTTTGCCACAATCCTTGCGCCGCCACTGATATAGCAAACACATTCTCGAAATGTACATACTACCTACAGTTGTAGTGTTTCACGCCGCTCACGGCTAAACATTTCGGGAAGCGCAGCGAAAGGCCTCGACTAACAGCCGTTACATTCTTACGGCCGCGGAATATTCCAGAGGTTTCTCCGCTTTGCGCGGTGGCTCAACATTACTTGACGTTCCGGGTACTCACACGGTCGGCTATATAAAGCGCAGCGACACCGCGCTAGTCAGTCAGTCAGCTCCAGTCATCAGTGCAAGTAACATCACTAACACACATAGACAGTGCATCGAGTGATAACATCCAGTGCGGTAACCGCCAGGTCCACGGCGACGTGCCGGACCTGTGGCGGTGCATCATCATATCATCAACCTTTGAGGACGCAACAAGCGATCCAATTGCCCGCTCCCTCACTGGTGACCCCGACGTGATTTGAACACGCAACCTTCTGATACGAGCAACTCTGCAACAAGCAACAAGCAACAAGCTACAGGCAACAAGCCATATGCAACACGCAACACGCGAGCAACACGCAACGAGCGCAACAAGCAACGAGCAACGAGCTACAAGCAACAAGCTACAGGCAACAAGCCATATGCAACAAGCAACACGCAACACGCGAGCAACGAACAACAAGCAATGAGCACTGCAACGAGCAACTCAGCAACAAGCAACATGCAACAAGCATCAAGCAGCACGCAAAAGCAGCAACTGAGGGAATCGGTAGAGACGCATCAGCACCACATGGACGCATCATCATGGACGCACCGACCAGCATCAACCCGGCTTACCTGCGACATTTGGCATCTTACAACCCTGTACTCCGTACACTGGAAAGGGGGTGTGTGGCGACCAGAACGGTCGCCCCCTTTTGCCACAATCCTTGCGCCGCCACTGATATAGCAAACACATTCTCGAAATGTACATACTACCTACAGTTGTAGTGTTTCACGCCGCTCACGGCTAAACATTTCGGGAAGCGCAGCGAAAGGCCTCGACTAACAGCCGTTACATTCTTACGGCCGCGGAATATTCCAGAGGTTTCTCCGCTTTGCGCGGTGGCTCAACATTACTTGACGTTCCGGGTACTCACACGGTCGGCTATATAAAGCGCAGCGACACCGCGCTAGTCAGTCAGTCAGCTCCAGTCATCAGTGCAAGTAACATCACTAACACACATAGACAGTGCATCGAGTGATAACATCCAGTGCGGTAACCGCCAGGTCCACGGCGACGTGCCGGACCTGTGGCGGTGCATCATCATATCATCAACCTTTGAGGACGCAACAAGCGACACAATTGCCCGCGACATAAGGCCCGCCGCACCTTCTTGTCACGCAGGCAGCAACTTCTCAGCCACTGAGACTTCATCCTCCTCAGGTTCACCGCAGCCATCTCCGCGACACCGCGTCGAGCATCCATCCTGGACGTCAAGGTCTTCTCCACCACCACGGTGCAGAACAATATGCTGGCGACATGCAGACACGAGTTCTGCTACACCACTGCATCACCGACCTTCATCACATGCAACACCATAGAGCCACATCATCATCGCTCCTGTCTACACCGTTACTTTACTCCAAACTTACCATCGCTACGTAGCAGCAATAAAGACTGACTCATACATCGACTGACGTCTTTTCATTCCATCGTCCTACCCGTCTCTGCCGATCGCTGCCTCGCTCCCTCAAGTCTTTCGAAATCAATTTATAATTTTGTGGTGAAAAAGAGTCAATACGTATAAAATTTGATTTAAAAACGACATATTTCCGTTTTTGTCTGGTGATTCCAACTTACGGCGGACACTGTAAAAATTTTTTTTTGGTAATTTTATTTTTTTATTTCATTTTCTGAAAGACGCATTTGTTAAAAATGCTCTCACCAAATGTTTTAAATATATTTGAAAAATTGATGGAGATACAGCATTTAATGTGAAACAATAACTTAGTAAACACCACTTTTATTATACATACCTACTTATGCCGACCGGGTTTCGCTACAACCGTAGGTTTTTCAGGGCAGTTTGTATGTTGAATTATCCTCCAGAAAAACTTTGACTGTGTTTTTCTCTAAACTTTGTTAACACATTTTTTAACCTCCATACATCCGATTTGCAGGTCTTAAACTGTTTGAAAATCTAGTGTCTATTTCACCACGTAGGTGAATTTTGTTTAAAAATAAGGAAAAATGGCGGACCAACGAATTTTAATTTCGATTTTTTATGGAAAATTTTCATTGTTCATAAAAAAATAGAAGGGGGCCCATTATAAAAAAAAATCCTAAGTGGTGCCATACTGAATGGATTTACTAAAAGTTTAAGATTTAGTACATGCAAATCGGATGTATAGTTTTTCTAATATGTTGTCAACCGTGTTGAAAAAAGCATTTTCGAGAAAAACGCGTTCAAAGTTTTGCTGAACGTTAATTCAACATACAAACTGTTTAAAATGGTTTCATATAATATGTTGTAGGTATCTCCTTCAATTTTGCGAATTTCCTTAAAACATTTGGTTAGAGCATTATTAACAAATGCATCTTCAGAAAATTAATTTTTAAAAATGACAATTTTTTTTACAGTGGCCTGGTGCATAAAGCCTTGTTTGGGATTTGATCAAAGGAACATGGAGGCGTTTGGAGGCCCCCCAGAGTCAGAGGCCCGTGTGAACTGAAGAAAAAGCTTGTAAAATGACCAAATAAAGATATTATTATTATTATTGTTAAAATGACATCAACTTCTTAAACTAGGGGGGGGGAGCGGTTCATCCAGCTTTTCCACCCCGGGCCTCTGACGGGCTTAGTCCGCCACTGCACTTTAACCTTTTCTAACTTCCAAATTTTTTTTTTCTACCACAACGTAATTTTATTCATAATTAATCTGTTTTTTTACTACATTTCGAAGGTATGCCTTCACCCCCATTCAATAAAAAATTAAACGAATACAATAGTACAATGAGCGGTCTTATCACTAAAGTGATCTTTTCCAGACAACCTTGGTATGAAGAGAAACAAAGAATTTTAACAAGCAGATAGGTAGTGCACACTAAAGCTTGTACAACATTTATATTTTAAACATTAGAAATAAAAGCAAAAAAAAAAAAACAACACAAATGCCAATATAAACCACACACGGCACCTATAATCATATAAACTATGAATAATACAACTATGTTTAAATATTTGTTTTAATTATTGACTTGTTATTTATCATTTGTGCGTGATGTGAACAGTTATTGGGTTATAACCTAATTATTATAATTTGTTGCTTTGTTTAATGCATGTAATGTTATTAATCTATAAATTAAATGTTCGTAATAAAAAATTAAAATATTTAAAACATCTTGAAAGCTGACTTTTTCCAAAAGTGTGCCGGAGTTGCTCACTAATTGTGAGTCGAACCGTTGACGAAAGTTATTTTTTCTTGGGGCGCGGGGCCCCCAGCCGATGCGGGGCCCCTAGGCAGTTGCCTACTCTGCCTTAGGGATAATCCGGTACTGGATATGGAGTGTATGTAATATATAAATTTAAGTCCCTCCGCACAGCATTACAAAGATGACATCGGTTCTTATTATTTTTCACTGGGCAGGACACCCGTGAATGCATATGGAGTGAATGCCAAAAATAATATATTTGAGTAAATTGAAAATGGCAGATGCTTTCTAAATCCAATGATCAAACATGTGAATTTTTTTTTTTTCATTTTTATTTTTCAAAAATATGTAAATGGGTAGATACCTACTACATAATATTTATGTATATCCCCACAGTTTTTCAACTATTTATAAAATTAATATTCGTGAGTGTTTTTGGCAAACCTGAAGATTTCGTGTTTTGGAATTGAATCCGTAGTTATGTAAAAGCTGTCCGGGCGTTTGAATAAAATAAATAAATAATAATCCTTTTAATGTTACTTTCGGCCATGGTTGTTAAGTTTTATTAGTAGACCCAGATTGATAAAAAATTAATAAAAAAAGTAAAACCAAAATACAGTTACCTATATTACCGTCACAGAAGCATAAGAAAATTCTCGGCTCTTACTTGAAAATTGCGAATTTTTCCTTATTATCGTAAAACCGCTAAATTTGGGTGAAAATGATGAATTAAAAGTAAAAATTCGCGTAATCAGAAACGCGAATGTTAAGTGAGCTGGTATTTTTACCAATAGATATCGTTACATCCCTACTCCCAATTAATTTAATGGTATTCAAAATGTGTTTTTCTTAAATTGAAATAAATATTTGGTAAATATTAATCCATAACTATTTTGCACCCCATGTAAATTATCAGGGTTTATTTTGAAATATATTCGAAAACAATTAACCCGAAATTTTCATTAGGAAACTGTTGATACTTTTGCAATTGGTGACACATAATTATAATAGTAAACACCAGAACGACAATATATATAGGGAAACACGACTTCTAAAAACCACATTTCAGGTAACGCCAAAACTAATGCATTGGATGGATGTCAAACAAAGGGTAGTAAAAAATTAAACCATGTGATTAAGTTAACCCATTTAGCAACCTGGTTACTACGGAATAACCCCTAGGTATTTCTTAACGATTATTGCCACGTTATGAAACCTTTTGAAAATATCTAAAATTTAATGATGTCGTTATAATCAAATGAGACACACATTACCCTGTAAAATCTTGGAAGTACTTAAAGGTGGGAATTTAAATATAATGTTATTTAGAAAATCAGAGTGAATCATGGCTTACCAATAAAGGGTGACCAGATGACTCCGAATGAAATTAACTCAACACCTCCTTTGAAAAAAGCGATGAAAAAATTGGTGAAATATCTTATGTTAGGTTAGGGGCTATTTTCATAACTTTTAATGACTTTATAAAAGGGTGTTGAAATTGCATGATTCCGAGTTGTCATGAAAACATTTTTATGTAATACTGTTGAAAATTGATTGCGCGGATCCAAAAGAACACTGGAATTATAATATAGGTTGATCATCATTGTCATTATATACCCGACAGTTGATCCGCTGACAATTGGCCCCCCGAAATTATATATGCAATAAAATGATAATTTTTGGTGCATTTTTTACCAATTTCAAACGTAAAATTCACTTCAAAAATACCTTATTGGTATGAACATCAAACGAATTCATAAACTGCGTCGATTTATTGTATTTATGCGCTGGTATACATAGTTTACATACAAGTAGATTTTTCCTTGATGTATTTGAATGAAACTATGTTTTATACTTTGTTAGTCGGCGGTACATCCTATCTGCACATCCCTTCGGGGTCGCTTAGTTTTATTTTATGTAATAAGGTATACGGTATGTTCCCTAAACCGACTGCATACTGTATGCCGGGGGGACAATTATCGGCGGATCAACTGGCATGGAATCATAATATATGAAGTGAAATTAGCGAATTAAGATTGCAAACAATATTACCATTAGAATCTTCGCACTATATTTTGAATTTGACTAAATTATAGTATACATTGAAGCCAAAGAAAAGATTCTAGATGTGACCGAAATTTATTTTTCCACAACTTTTGTTTGTGAGTGCTTAATATTGTCTTAATTGATTAAGTGATACATTTTGAGATTTAAATGCTAGCATCAAACCTAGCGTTATATGCATGCATATTATTTCAGCATGTCGCTTGCCACACATTCCCAATAGGAATTTACGGCTAACGATATGCTGAAATAGGCCAAGCTAAAAAACCCTGGCGCTTTTAACTCTAGGTGACACTAGCGTAAATCTAAATAACAAAAAACTTTTTATAATGTATATGTTACTGTAAAAGCCCGTACCTACTACGGTAAATCTTAAGATTTTACAGTAAATTCTAAGATTTACCAACTTGTGTAATAATAATCACTGGATGATTTACAGAGCGTAGTTTTGAGAGAATTCACCTCAAGGACTTTCAAACAGGGTTGAAATAAATAGAAAACAGAATTAATGAAAATATATTAAATATAAAATAATTTAATTGACTTAATAGTACAGAATAATAAAACGAAAAAATAATATTAAAGAGTATGTATGATACAACAAGATATATAAATACAATACGGAAAGTAGGCAAGGAAGTAATATATAACAAAAAAATACAGTAGTCAAGAGTCACATATCCATATCGCTGTCATCTGCTTCATCAGATAACCTCACTCGCTTTGCCGTGTCTTCTTCAGACGTTTGAAGAAAGGCTTCCAGCCTCAAGAGACTCTTGAGGGCAGATTCAAGTCCACGTTCAAGAGCGAGGGATGGTGCCAAGGAGAAGGACCGCGACAGTCTAGTGGCTGGTTTCAGGTTGACGGCATCACTAATTCCGAAGCTCACAAACGGTCCACACAGATCTGAGACTTCACTAGTCCTGTTGCTGTGCAGATGCCAGCGTAGCCTGGTCCTCAAGGCTAGGTTGCTATTGATGATCTTCTTCCAAGTAGAATGAACCTCAGAAGCAGCAGCTAGGGAACTAAGATCCAACTCTTTGAAGATCTTAGCTGCCAACTTGGTAGGAAGTTTAGCCACAAGGTCCAGGCCAGAAGTCGAGCAAGTACTACCCGTCCGTACAGAGTTGAGAGCTTCCATGGTAAAAATCGTTGCTTTATATAATGACTAGAACTGACGAAAAGATTTTTAATTTAAAATGATCGTGATCAGAGTTCCTATGGGTTCGGCAATACCGTGTCGCTAGCATTGTCATCATCCGACATTGAAAGTAATTAATATTTCCGAGAAACAACAGGTAAGTACATTAGATGACTCATTGAAATTTCTTCTATTGTTTAGAGGAAGTTTTGCTTTACTATTTACTAGATATTACATAATTACTATATCCGAGAAGCATACCTACTCCAAAACACGAAATATTGGAGAGCAGAACAGTTTTTTTGCAAACCTCTCGTCACTCCCACCGTTTTTTTAAATTATCTATCAAATATATATATTTTTTTAAATTTACGTTAGACTTTTCGGCAGACCCAAACACTTCGTGTTTCGGATTGGTATCTGTGGGTATATAAAAGCTCTCCTGGGATATAAAAATAACGAATTTATAATAATCCTTCTTATATTTTCAAGTTACTTTTGACTTTCCACCACGTGTGTTAAGTTTTAATAATAGACACAGATTGATCATAAATTACAGTTACCTATATTACATAAATATGCAGTGAAAGGATATATAACGTTTGGCCAAATAAGAAAAATCTCCGTATTTACTTGAAAATTGCGAATTTCGCCTTACTCTCGTTAAAACGCTAAATTTGAGTGAACATGGCGAATTTCTAATAAAATTTCGCGTAATCGCAAACTCAAAAGGTAAGTGAGCCGGAATGTTTATCGGTAGGTAAAGTTATATCCCTAGTCTCAAATAATTTTACTGTTTAAATATTTGAGATGCGAATATGGGTACCGCCGCCCCGGAAACTATTTATTGCATAACTAACACACCTGCCGTAGGTTACCCGAAATGTTTCGATACGTTTGGTGACTGGGTTACCCGAAATTGTTCGTTACCTTTGGTGTTTGGTTTCATGGGTAGAAGTTTGTCTAGGTCCTTGTGGCGAATACTTTAGCCCACCTACTGCTTGGCGGGCTGGATCGGGAGAGGCTAGTTTAGGGAGACCTAACCTAGACCTCTCCAGCCGAACTCTCTCGACCCATCGCCTTGCACCGCAGTGAGAGGGATGGATTCAAACGTCTATCATTCCTGCACATAATAACCCATAGATTACTCTTCTCTTTTCCCTAAAAAGACCCTCCAGACAGCATCCCCAAAGACGACTTAGGCTCTTTGGGGATTTTTTCCTCAAGACCGTCTAATGTCTGACGGCCGGCGTTGTCCAACGGTAAAGCTCATGGGTTCTTTGGCGTGGCAAATACATTTTATTTGATTAATTTGTGTTATTTCACAATGTATTCATTTAAAATAATATGCAGTATATTTGCGCCACGTTCCAGAGTGGAAGATACTCTCAGCATCTCCCTGGTGTAAGCACACCATTCAGAATTGAAACGTTGCTTGAAGTGGCTCTAGCCGTGTTTGGTGACCAGATATGAAAAGCCAGGTACTTTCCCACCTTCCTCCTCCCTATCTTCTCCCCCTCCCCATTACCTTCAGCCTCATAACATACCCCAATTGGGGATGCAATAGTTCCACTGGCTCCAGACCGTAGCAGTTGTCAAAAATAAAATAAAACATGGAGCTAATGTGATAATAAAAAATCTTTTCTTTAAATAAACATTAAGAAAATATTATGATAATAAAATCCGTAACTTTGTTGCTCCCCTGCAAATTATCAGGGTTTGTTTTGAAATATATTAAAAACAACTAACTTGAAATTGCCATTAGGAAATTGGTGACACATAATCATAATTACAATGGTAAGCGCCAGAACGACAATATAATTTCAATTTTATTAAATAATAATTTTGAAAACATGGCTTCTCAAAATCAGGTACGCCTAAACTAATGCATTGTACGCCTATCCAATAAAGGGTAGTAGAAAATAAAATCCAGTCACTAAGATAACTCAATTAGCAATCTGGTTACTACGGAATAACCCCTATTTCTTAACGATTATTGCCCCTGACGCTATCAAATTTATGGATAGTAGCTAGAATTTAATGATGTCGTTAAAATCAAGTGAGTCACACATTACTCTGTAAAATCTTGGACATCCATTGGGGTGGGAATTTAAATATAATGTTATTCAGAACATCAAAGTGAATCATGACTTACCAATGAAGATATTATAGTATAGACTGATTACCAGTAAAAATGTACATAGTCAAACAGAAACTAAATGAACGGTCAAAGTCCAAAGTCAGTAATAAAATATACAGGTAAAGCAACACGAGAAGGTTCACGAATTAAAATCAATTTTATTAAGCAAAATGTTTTTTATTATCTTCGGGACTGAATTTAATTAGTCTAAATAATCTTCTGTGATCTTATTTGATTATTTCTCAAAAAGTCTACACGAGCTGTAGCAATGTCTAATCTTCCCATTTAATACTTTCTCTCATCTTTGCGTATTTTGAATTGGAAACCAATATCGTGCAAAATACATCACAATGACTCATGAGATCCAGAAAAAAATATTTTATCCACCAGAACCTTGTTAAGATTTTCAATAGTGGGATATTGGCCATTGTCATAAAAATCCACCACACAACATCCCTTTTAAAATCTTCCAATCCCGTTACCGTTTTAGGTTTTTCGTAGTTTTAATGAGGCTGATGTAACATTTTTACTTCTTCTGCGTACGGAAAATTAGAAGCTTCCGACGACACTCTTCGAATGTTCGACAGGTTGAGGCCGCAAGCCTCTGCTGCCGATAAATGTACTTGCTTGAAGTTCAATGTTTTGATGTGTTCTGGATTGCCGCGGATTTTTTGGAAAAACTTGATAACATTATAAACTATCGTTTTTCCAACTGCCTGTAATTCGTATCGTTGATTTACATCCACCATTGTAAATATGTATTATCTGCTAAAAGCACTGATATTAGATCACACAATATGTAATTACAATCACATCGATTAAATAAACTGAGTCAATATGACATTTATAAAGTAGATTAAATCGAAAATAAAATAATGGACAGGTTTTTGATCTTATGAAGTCAATGCACTACGAAATTCTAAAGCGTATAATTATTAGTTACCAGTTTAACGTATTTTCGAAAATCGGAATTTTCCAGGGTCGAGTAAGAATAGAAATATTAATAATATAATGGTAGAGTGCCTTTCGAGTTTGGGTTTTTTGAAGTTTTTACTGTACGTTCATCTCCGTGTGAAATTTTGGGAGTGCATTTGGTATCTGTTCGACTACCCTGAAAAATAACGAGCTGAAGGTTTAAGCAAAGAAAACGTGAGAACTTTTGGACGAATTTTTAATTTTGTGAAACAACCCGTCCTTAGCACTTTCAGGAGGCCCTGAGGAAAATAATTTCCCTCAGTGCCTATGCCACATTTTAAGATGCTGTGCGAAGGGTTTTTTGAGGAGAGGAAGGAGTGAACATAGATCTTGAAGATGGAGAAAACATAGAGGCCGGCAAATCGTTCAAAGGTCCTGAGTTCGATTCCTAGATGTGACTGTATATTTTTATGATTTTTCTGTTTCATTTTTCGATTGAGTGTCGCTAATATTGTTTTCATTAATAAGATATTATTTTTAGTTTATCCTGGTGATATCGCTTAATCAGTTTTATTAAAGCGTTAATTAATCGAACTTGTCAGTAACAAATTAATTTTAATAATAAAGTAATAATGCCGGTCTTGTCGAAATATTAATATTTCAAACAAGTGAGCAGGCTCTGGAAGGAAATTGTTTAATTAAGCCTTGACGGAGTCTGGTGTCCCAATCCACAGTAATTCCTGGATTACAATGTCGACAGGTTTAATCGTTTAAGCAGTGGGATAAATCTTTGAATCATTTGTAAAACAATTATTCAAAAGTCTCAAGAAAAAAACACCAATGCGACCTCTAGAATTTGGTTAGCAAATTGTCAAAAAATAATAACGACAACCGTTGGAACGGAATGGGATTGAGAGAATGAGAATTTTGAGCTATACAATGGCTTACGATTTTTATTTTAATGACAATTTGTTTGATAGCGTGCTAAAAGACGGGTGTCAAAATTGTTTTTGTTTGTTTCTTTACTTAGAAAAAAATATAACCCGTATTAAAAAAGAGCACATCTTCTCGCGGTGTCGTTTTACGCAATAATTCCTCCCACGATAACAAGTCTATAAACTGCCTCGTTCGGTACGATTGAAATGTACGTACCAAATATAAAAATAAAACAAATTCTCCGTGAAGACTAAATATATTTCAGCATGCCCCCTTGCAAATAATTTTTAAAAAACTAAAAAATAAACCATTTTTTCAACTTATGTATTTTATAATTCACGATGAAAGTATGTATATCAAAAGTTACAAAACTTAGGAAATTGAAGAATCATGAAAAAACTGTTTAAAAAGAGTTTTATTAGAGATAATTTAAGATTAATTGGGAAAATGAATGTGATTGAAATAGTAATGATGACTAGCGTGACTGGCACTAGTGATATTCCACACAGAGTTGTTCCTGGTTGCAGTTTCAGGTTCCATGCCAACTCAGAATGAAACTGACTCAAACCACCTCAGAAACGTCATTAAAAGCTTTGAAAAAATCGTTTTATAATAGCCGGTAACTCTAACCAATCCAATTAACTTAATCCATTTTTTAAAATATTTTTTATCATAACTCTTAATGACCTTTCTGAGGTGGTTCTGAGTTGGTTTCATTCTAAGTCCGCCGGTCACCGCAGTTTCCAATGTGAATTTTACCTTAAAGCAGCCGATTGCCGGCCTGCTTAGTACAGCGGTAAGGTTATTGACTCGCAATCCGAAGGTCGCGGGATCGAATCCCGGCGTGGCACATAAATTTTATTTGATTAATTTGTGTTATTTCACAATTTATTCATTTAAAATAATATATAGTATATTTGCGGCACGTTACAGAGTGGAATATACTCTCAGTATCGCTATGGGTAAGACCACCATTCAGACTTGAAACGATGCTTGAAATTGCATTAGCCATATTTGGTGACCAGATCTGAATAGCCAGGTACTTCCCCACCTTCTTCTTCCCTATCTCTTTCCCCTCCCCACTACCTTCAGCCTCACAAAATAGCCATAGTCTCACTGGCTCCAGACGGGAGCAGTTGGGACTCGTGTGCGGTATTCATGTAAAAAAAATTAAAAAGCCTCCGATAAGAAAAGACAATTGAAAAATAAAACCTTAATTTTTGTTGCATATGCAAAGTTTGGAGTATCACAGGGAATAGTTATTGATCCATTCATAATACAAACTTTTTTTATAAAGTAATTTTTGACCTAAAAGGAAAATTTCACGAAATCTATTTTAAATTCAAGTCACTTTTTAAAATAAATATGATTTGACCAATGGTAATGACCTAACGATGAAACTATTAAAAAGCCATTCAAATTCGTCACCGTTTCAGTAGAGCAAAATGTACATATATAAGCCTTTTTGCTTACAAGGGCAGAATACTGAAATCGTTCTTTGTCCTAATAAAACAACTAACTCCCGATGAAATTATAAATTATTATATTGAACGTAATACGCACGGAAATTTAAGAGAATGAATTCATAAATTTTGAAACCAACTCACATTCAAATATAATGACCAGACCCTCATAATTGAATAAACCCGCGACGTGAAATGAAATGGCTCTTTTAATAGTTTTACCTCTGAAAGGGCGGTAAGTTAAACGATTCATTTAAACATTGCCGTGTGGGTTGTGGAGGCTCTTGTAACTTATGAAAGGGGTAGTTATCTACAACCCTTTGTGGGGATTTACTCATTGTCTCCAATTGCCCATGGGGGTAGGGACTGGATGTTTCAAAGAGAATTAAATAC
Source organism: Limnephilus lunatus (assembly GCA_917563855.2). Taxonomy (NCBI): domain Eukaryota; kingdom Metazoa; phylum Arthropoda; class Insecta; order Trichoptera; family Limnephilidae; genus Limnephilus; species Limnephilus lunatus. The sequence continues at coordinate 8,895,050 of OU830599.1, forward strand.
AAAGGCACGAATACGAAGAAAATAAGACGAAATAATAATAATCATTTCAAACAATTTTCTTCAGTAAAACCAATAATATTTCAATGAAACGATACGTTTTTTTAAATCAATAATATTATTATTTCTTGTATAAAAACAGTTTATTATAAACGAGTTCTGTTTCGTAATTATTATTATGTGTTACAACTGTTTCGCCCTCTGAAGGCATTTTGATAGACAGTTTAGTACAAACTGTCTATCAGTTTGATAAAGCCTATCAGTTTGATAATGCTTTCAGAAGGCGAAAAAGCTGTAACACATAATAATAATTACGAAGCAGAACTCGTTTATAATAAACTATTTTTATACATTAAATGATAATATTAATGAATTTATAAATTAAATTAAAAATTAAAATGGAGTTCTACAAAATAAACTTAATAACAATAAAAAAACGATACATATATTTATTGAATAATGGTTTAAACATTATTTATTGAAGTAAAACTTCTTTACGCACGATTGACTTGGGGAGTAAGCTGGTGAATGCGTTACGAAAAGTGTCATGTGAACGGTGATCAGGCGAACGGTGATCGGGCGAGGCGAACGGTTGAGCCTCTACGCACGCTTGAATTGGGGAGTAAGCTGGTGAATGCGTGACGAGAGCGTTATAAAAAGTGTGATTGGACGAGGCGAACGGTCGGGCGAGGCGAACGGAAGTTGAGAGGGAGATATAAGTTAGTGAAGTTTTACTTCAGTTGTTTGGTCCAAAGCACACTCGTTTTTTATACAATATTGATACCTATTAACCTACGTTAGGGATACCGCCTTGCAAAATATGTATCACCTTCCTGAGGTCATGAAAGCCCAAGGGAAAATGTTTTGCCAACTTCACAATGATTCCGAAATTCCTCTATTAAAAAAAAACATTTTTAATCTCGCGGAAACAATTTATGTGGTAACCCATAATAACGCATTTATAAACTGCCTCGCCCGGTATGATAAAAACGTTCGTATCACATATAAAAGACTAAAGCAAATTCTCCGTAAAGCCTAACCTCCCTATATTGCAGTCATATCCCCATGCAAATAATTTTTAACAAACCATAAATTATATAATTATTTCAACAACCAAATAATTTTAAGTGAAGTCATAATGTTGATTTTTTTTTTTTTTTGAATTTTTTTTTGTTTTTCAACAACCAAATAATATAAAGTCAAAGGGGTCTTTTTGGCCCGCAGCTCTGTATGCCATTATATCAAATATTAAAAGTTTAGGAGGCTATCTACTCTTCCAAATGACGTGTGTAGAGTTTGGAACCTGTCGAAAGATCCTCAGTCTTTACAGATACGAATCTTTTTCGCTACATTTCGTCGCCTCAGTTCTTATTTGTCCAACAGACCGTTTAATTTTTGTTCAAACTCCACTTTAAATTAAAAATAAAGTATGAAAAATGATAGTTAATCACTTAACTAAGAATTATTTAAACAAATGAGACCTTTACCTTCACGGAAATAGCTTTATCTTAAACACCCCTCAAAATGTTTTATTGAAATAATGAAAGAAAACCTTCTCCTCACTTAAAATTTTCTAACGATCTGCTGGACAAATATGACGAACTAAGGCGACGATTTGGTGACTTAGCGGGGGTGCATGAGTTCATATGGGTCAAGTTTGTCCAGATCTTGCCGGCGGACGCATCTGCTCACCAACTGCGTAGCAGGCCGGATCGAGAGAGCCTGGTTGAGGGAGACCTTTAGACCTCTCCAGCAGGACTCTTAGCAGGATTTGGACGGCAGTGAAAGGGATGAATTCATTCGTCCGTCACTCCTGGACACACTGTCCCCCAGATTCCTACCCACCCCTCATACCCTTTTCCTTCTCAACTTCCTTTCCCTAAAAATACAATCCACACAGCATCCCCAAAGATAACATAGGCACTTAGGAATATTATTTTCCTCAGGGACTCCTGTGTGGAGCTAATGTAAAAAAAAACTAAATCATAGCTGTTAGCCCATCTATGTGAGGTGGGTTAAGGAAGGAGCTCTAGAAAGAGTTTTGTTGTTATCGGTCTTGAAGACGTGTTACCCGTGGCTCGTTCCTCTTGCAAACCATTTTTAAAATGAAGGAGTTGGAGAAACTCCCCATTTTCATGCAGCCGTGTATGAACTACGACCATATTTTCGCCTAAGTAATTTCAATAACACAATCAATGTCATGTCTGCATGAGTGGATTTCCCTCTTGATTGTCCGCTGCGGGCCTTAAAACTTCAGTAATAAAATAATTTTTAGAAAAATTTCTTTAACAAAAATATTTTTTTTTTCAATCTTGTTCTATATTCTAGGTATAGAAGTTATTAACTTTCTGGAATAAATTAATATCACCGCAACTTATGGAGTAGTAGAATAAAAAAAAAAATATATTGTTTAACCTTACAAATGCTATCATTTTTTTAATGTAAAAACAAGTCTTGAAATAAATAAATAAATATTAGTTGAACAAAAATATAGCTTGGACGCTTTGACCTGAACCTGTAAAGCCATTTAATCGCGTAGTTCTGGCTCAAAGCGTACATCGTTCAAATCTTTCCAAGAATTTACTGCAGAGACCATAATGTCTCCTGGGAATGGACCAGTAAAGGGATAGATCTAGGATACGAGGATATGAAAGCAATGGGGGATAGATAGTAGATAGGTAACTGTGGCAACCAATTCTCAACGGTTGTAAAGCGGTTATTCTGGCAAAGGATGCACTTCAATAAAATCTAATCGGGTCACTTGAATTATAGTATTTTATATTTGGCAAACTTCCAATAACATAGGTCCGAGGAGTCATATGAAGTATTTGCAGACATTTATCTAATACATACTTTCAAAGTTCCTCTTGGCACAGATCCCTAACTTGTTGTCACTTTTTTTCACCAACAGGTTTATTTTTTATTTTGTGTCTAAAGTTTTTCTGTTTTTCTCTGTCCGATATGAAATCACGAATACATATTTTTGTAATAATGTATTTTTGATTATATTTCTTACTATTGTAGTTTTAAATACAACCTAGTCATTATTCAGGCCAGTTTAAGAGCTAATATTGAAAATGGACAGATAATGATATTTTTTTTATTTTGTACCCATGTCCGATATTAAATCACGAATAAATTTTTTTGTTATAACATATTTTTGGTTATAATTCTTACTATTGTAGTTTTATATACAACCTAGCCATTATTCAGGCCAGTGTAAGAGCTCATATTGAATACGTTCAGAAAATAATGATATAATTCAGTACATAATGTGTATTTTATAACAGGACTAGCTAGTACCCGGCGTTGCTATGCCATTTAATAAAGAAATTGATTCTCCCTGCGTGCTCTTTCCCATTCGTCTTGCTCCTCTCCCGCGTCCCCTTTCCCTCTCGCGATCCCACTCCGCCTCCTCCACCTTCCCTCTCCCCACTCCACTCACCCCTCCCCCCATCCCGCGAACCCCCTTCACGAGTTCCCCTTCCCAGATTCCCCTCCCCCCCCTCCCGCGAACCTTCTACCCGCGTTACCCTTCCCCTCCCCCCTCCCGCATTCCATACATTCAGTCCAGGTACATTCAGTTTTCAAACAGCTCGCGTGCAACCTATTGCAAATATCATAATTCCAGAGCTCACCAGTAGTTTTATACAAACCTTGTCCTGACAATAACGAACACAAAAAAAAAGAGTTATTCAATTTGGTTCAGTTTTTCGGAAGACAGAAGATAGATAGATATAAGAAGATAGATAGTTAGAAGATAGATATATACTCGTAGATAGATATAAGAAGAAGATAGATAGATATATAGATGGGGTTTATAAAACCCATAATATTATTATTAAAAATACCACTTTTATATACACACTTCTAAACTTTTATTTAAGGAATTGGGGGTCAGAAAATTAAACATCATATTTCTTTATCACGAAGCTTTAGAAGTGCTTAGTGTAAAAAGAATTTTAAACAAAGCCGTACCATTCAGAAACAGCATTTTTTATTTGTGTTTCAAATATATTATTTTTAAAGTATTTTTAGGTTCAAATCATTCAAATGGATAAATTTATAACAACCACTTTTATAACAACATTTAACTATGTATAAACAATGATTAAAAAATATTCCATTTTGTATTTCAGAAATGCACGTTTCAAAAATTTTACGGATAAATCTATTAATTTCATTACCTGCCTAAATTTGGTAGGTGGGTATGGGTACCGCCTGCGCCACCTCGGGGGCCAATTATTGAAAAATCGACACCTCTGAAAATGAAAATGTCGGCCATCCACAGGGACTTAGATTACCGGGTTCACGGGGTGAGGTTTGTCACGACAGGCCAATCGTGAGAGAATAGTTGAGGGATAACCTTTGACCTCTCCAGACGGACTCTCTCGGAACATTGCCTTGCACCGCAGTGGGAGGGAGTCACTCCTGGACACACTGAACCCCAGATCCTACTCATCCCTCATACCCCTTCCCTTCCCACAACTTCCTCTCCTTCCTTTCCTAACACCTCCACACAGTATCCCCAAACATGACTTAGGCCCTAAGGGGATTTTATTTCCTTGGAGCGCTTTTTGCCATATTATAGCACTCTTTAAAATACCGTGGATTGCTTTGCTGCCAATTTTGGCATTTTCCCTTATTTGTAAGTAATACACACCAATAAGGAAATACATAACTATGTAGAAGTTTACGATTTTATAATATATTTTTTTATACATCCTAGAAATATGTGATAATCGACAAAAGATAGGTGAATTCAATGACTATACAGAACTATAATCAGTTGGTTTGACTCCAAATTAAAATTCGGGGGCAAGATTTTTTTAATGTGGGCGGAAAATATTCAAAATGATCACCAAAAAATCTCGAGCAGTAGGAGAAAAAGGTTTGAAATTGTGCTGTCTCTCCAGTGGTTATGTAAGATAATAATTATTTAAAACTTCTTGTCGGTGAATAAATTAATTTATTTAATATTTACAGATCAGTAAATTAATCCCCGATGTTTAAAACTTGTTATAAAATGGCACCAAGAGATCTCCCGGGCGCACAAACGCATATCTGTACTTTCATGAGCTCGTAGTTTCCCACACAGAGTTTTCACCGCGGAGATAAGGAATGCTTTATTAAAACTTTTCCCGTGATTTTCCACAAACTTCACAGATTTTGACAATGTAGACTATTCTCCCGACCTACTTTTTAATATCTTTCTCAATTTTCACTGCATTCACCGCCTCATTCCTCCCTTAATTCTCATATGAATTCACATTCGCAAGTTTAAAACTACCCCTAAATCTAACACAGATTCTAGAAGGTTGTAGGGATGTAGATAAATAATGATAAGACAAAATAAATACCTTTATATTCTCTCTAATATCTTTCTCAATTATCACTGCATTTACCGTCACATTCCTCTATTAATTTTCGCATGAATTCATATTCGCAAGTTTAAAACTTCCTCTAAATCTAACACAGATTCAAGCAAGCTGTAGGGATGTAGGTAAATAACGATAAGACAAAATAAATACCTTTGTATTCTCTGCCATATCTTCGTTATACCTTAAACAAGGTTATTAAATACCTCTTCCAAGGGTGTTATTATTAATATCAAAGAAAATGAAGATGGCGTATTAAAAGCCTTGCGAGTTCTCTCAATTTACAGAGGAATTATTTGAAAATACCGCTTCAATTAACATGGTTCCACATTCATATCAGCTTAATTAAATTTCAGTCTCTAGCGCTTATTTCTGAAAAGTTGTAAAGGCGCCGCCCTATGAATTTCAAGCAAACGATTTCTTAGGAAAATGCTTTAACACGGTTTTTTCTCACTTTAATGATATCTGTAGAAAATGCTAATGAAAACTTATTTCTGAGAAAACTGAAATAATCTACATCGTTTTTTTAGGAGTTAATATCTGCCAACCGAGATAAATATAATAATATGTATCTGGTTTTATCAAATATCTACTTTTAAGAATTTTGAAAACCACTGGAACGACAGCGCAATTTATAACTTTTTTCTCCAATTGTTAGAGATTTTTGTTGATCATTTTGAATATTTCCCGCCTACATTAAAAAAATCATACCTCCGAAAGTTAATATAAAGACATACAAACTGATTATAGTTCTATATAGCCAATGAATTCAACTATCTTTTGTCGAGTATCACACATTCGAAGGATAAATGAAAAAAATATTATAAAATCATAAACTTCTACTTAATTACTAACCAATAAGGGAAAATTTGTCAAAATTGCCTGCAAAGCAAACCGAGGTATTTTAAATAGTGCCATATTGTGGCAAAAAGCACTCCAGTGCATAAGCCACGACACACGCTTTTATTGTAAAATCATTGTATTATTCAACCGGTTAGTGGTTGAGTTTCCGCCTAGGCGTTGTGACTTCAATTCCTCGGCTGGATAAGTCCTCAATCACGACACAAAAAACACTTCCGTTTATTGTGATGACGTTAGGAGATTTTCAAATATTGTAAGGTTATTCGTAACCCCGTAAATGTTTTTCTTTTTATAAAAATAAAATACAAACACTTTGTATTTAACCACGAATTTATTATTGCATATATCGACCGGTTTCACTTCGACCAAGCTTCTTCAGGATATAAATAATAACTGGAAAGTGAAACCGGTCGATATATGCAATAATAAATTCGTGGTTAAATACAAAGTGTTTGTGTTTTATTTTTATAATATAATGTCTAACCACAAAGTAATTGCTTCCTATGAAAAAAAAAAAAAAAAAAAAAAAAAAAGTTTTTCTTTTTATTTTTAAATCGTGGAATTGTCTTCCATAACCTTTGTATCTATGTTATTTTGCTTACTCGTGAGAGCAAATTTGACAAAATTATGTACTATAATTTTATGAATATTCATGTTTTGAAACATAATATTATGTAGAATATGATTCGAGGTTTTTACGGCCAAAAGTATTATCATAATTTATTTTTGGGGTATTATGCCGTGTTGCTCTACTTCCTTCTTCAGGCAACTCTGGCATTCTGACAATTGTCGAGCATTTTGTTGAAATCGGTCATTAGTTTGCAATTATAACTGAGTCTTTGGATGACCCAAAACGCATCGAGCACGCCTCGTTACGGGGCAATTGAAATCTACAAAAACACATTAATATTAATGGAGACGACGGGGCTAAGTTTAATAATTCTTGGTATCCGATGCAGAAGAAGTAAATAGGTACTATGAGTTAGTTACCAATGTTTTATAGTAAATTTGTCATGGTCATAATAGAAATAAAAATGAATGCTGTTATGTTTGCAATCAGCGAACATTTATTACGCCCGATCAAGTGATATATTATGCAGTTTGTTTATGTTTACTTTAAAAGACGTTTAATGTACCTTAGTCTTACCCTAAAATATAGTCCGAAGAAGGCGTGTATACAAATATGCGACGCGCCACCCCCGTGTATTTTTTTTTTTTTTTTTTTACTTTATTTATTCTTATTTCCTTGTACATATAATAAACAAGAAATGAAAACCCACTAAGGCACTGCCTGAGCGTGGGTAATATTAGAACAAAATACTATATTTCTAACTACACAAAGTATAAAATAGACTTAAATAAAAAAACATATAAAATATAAAGTTAGTATTTCATACGTAGAGTAAGTGAAAAAGGTTTTTTTCGACTATTATAAAAGTAAAATAAAAATATGGATAAAAACATACTGATTTTAAATATTTTTTTAAATATATTTTTTTTTAGTTATTAAAAAAAAAATAAACAGAAAACATATTGTCCTACAGTTTAGAAAATTACAGAAAGTGAGTTGTATGAAGATGGATAAATTTATAGAAAAAGCGTTTCAACATCTACATTATTCAACCATAATTTTACCTCTTTTATATATTTTATCATTTTATTTATCATTTGAGTTTGTAGTGGTAGAAGGTTAAATGTACGAGGACCAATGAAACTGCTATGTGTCTGTAATAATTTAGTATTGGTTTGTGGGGTGTAAAATATATTATTTATTCTTTTGCTCGTTCTGTTTTCATTTATTTCGAAATTATATTTGTATTTAAATACATATTTCAAAGTTTGTAATATAAATAATTTACGTATATTAAATATTTTAGTTTCTTTGTGTAATAAGTTTGTCGAGAATGTTTTATTTTATTGGATGGACCTACTATCGAATTTGCCCTAGCAAATACTCTAAAATAAAGTGGAATCTTAACGACTTAAGTGAAGAAGTCATGTACACGAATATACCGCGTGAGGCCCGGCATATTGGACGGACCTACAGTCGAATTCACCCTAACAGCCTGGAAATTGATCTTTCCGTGGGGTTTATTTTAATTAATTATGATAAACGAATTACTAAGATTTCAGATGTTTCTAAATGAATCCCTCCAAAAGTTATTAATTCATCGCCAGGAAAAATAAAATCTGGTGCTTACTGCAAAGTTTATAGACAAAATTTAAAAACGTTTTATGTAAAATATTTTAGGGGTCGTCCATTAATCACGTGATGTTTTTTAGCAAATTTTTAACTCCCCCCCTGGTGATATGTGGTGAGGTTTTAGACTACCCCTCCCTACCCAAAATCACGTGAATTTTTGTTAGTATATTGCAGTTTTCAGAATATTATCTTTAAATAATTACAGGTAATATGATAACATTTTGGAAAATTAAGCATCGTGATAAAAAATTCTAGAGAGACATTAAGGTTGCAGGTTGTTCTTGACTGGCATATGGTTTAGAAAAATAAAAATAAAAATACAGGCAATATCTCATTATATCCCCCCCCCCTCCTTAATAATCTAAAAAAATCGATAGATTTTTAATTTCCATAAATTCAGGCATTTAATCTTATATTAAATACCTGTTTGAAAAGACCGGTTAGGTTGTACAAATATCTAATATCTTCTACAGATATTACATGAACACTAAATCTGTTATCATCTTGCACACCAAGTTACGCCATCCATCAGCTTAATTGCAATTATAACTGATACTCAATTATTTTAGATTAATTGGTGCGTAATTATAATATATTGGATTGCCACTAATTTACAATAGTTAGTTGGTTAACGTTTATGTTTATTTATACATACTAGCTGGGATACAGAGAGTTGAAATGAGATTGACCTGACGTTCGAACCCACTACGAATCATGCTTTATTTCCCCCTACCAATGGGTAGCCCCACCCATACAAAAAAGGCTTCGAATGGTCCACAATGATCTAGAACATTCCACAACATTCGAGAGTATATTGGAATGTTCCACAACGATCTGAGATTTTCCGGAATGTTCCCAAACGTTCAAGACTATTTCCGAACATTTCACAAAATTCAAGAATGTTCCGGAATGTTCTGGAATGTTGTGGAATGCTCTCGAATCCTCTCGAATGTTTTGGACTGTTTTAGAAATTTCCATAGTAGGAGAGTGAAAATTTGGGGTTACAGGTATTTTTTGATGCCAAAAAAAAATACTACAAAAATATTGTCAAAACAATAGAAAAAAAATCTGGATAAGGACACCCGAATCACCTAGAGGTATGAAAATAATTTAAGACCTGTTCATATACCAACCAAATATACAAAAAAAATCAAAAGAATCACTTGAGTCGTTTCGGAGTAGTGCGACCCCAAACAACGTGAGAGGAGATTTTTTTAAATGACTTCGAAAAGGAGGAGGTTATCAATTCGACGGTATTTTTTTTTTATTATTTTATGTTTGGTACCTCAGAACTTTTGATTGGGTGAACCGATATTGATGATTCTTATTTTATTAGAAAGCTGGTGCTTTCCGTGTGGTTCCAATTTAATTTGGTCTAGTTCTGACAATGGGATCCATGAGAAAACCATATATGTCTTAAATTTGCAATAAGTATGTGCGCGACAAATGGACGAATAACTCAGTATTACGCCAACAGATTTCGATGATTCTTTTTTTGAAGTAAAACTTCTTAACGCACGCTCGTCACTAAAAATCAAAAAATAAACAAAAATTTGAACAAAACAAAAAACGATTTTAAAAGATGCACTAAAAAGTAAAAAAAAAAATTCGCACGATTGTTATTTTTGGAGTCGGTGTCAGCCAAAATAACTACATACGTAAGTCCTTATAGGTGAGATGTGGAGATCTTGGCTGACACCGACTCCAAAAATTTTAGTGCATCTTTTGAAGTCGTTTTTTGTTTTGTTAATTTTTTTGTTTATTATATATATAGATGGTCACTTCGGTTGTAATTCTATTTGCAACTCCGGTCCAATGAACTCTAGAACTTGGATTTTCTTTCAATTTAAGAACGATTTCTAATTTTGAAACATTTTCATAATTCCAACTGATTATGGGAACAATTCACACAAGAGATGGGAGTAGGTACCAACTTATTATAATTTAATTAATTAATTAATATGTTTACATTTGATATGTGTTTTTCTTTTGTTTAAATTGTTGACAGATGTTGTAATTTACTAACAGTGTTCATTCGAAAGGTAGATTTCTCTCTTAAATTGACAATATTTTTTTTGAAAGGCCTATTACACTGAAGCAAATATTTTTTTTTATAAAATTGAATCGCTTTTAATATTCATACAATTTCATTACAGCTTCTACTAGCAAAATTCTATAATTATTTTGTTCTTTCGTTGACTGTAAATTTCGACCAATCAATGAAGACATTGTCATTTTAATGAATATTTTAAAACCTCTATCGACTTTTTGAAGCAAGTAAAAATGTGGGTACTAATTGGAGACGTAATATAATATTTTTACAAATCCCAACACTCTCCGCTTCTCCCAGAAAGATTTCATGAAAATTTTCCAGACGGAAAAAGAGGTTAGAACTTGACGGGTGTTCCAAAACATCTTTAATTGAGTTAATTGTAATAAATTTTATTTCTTTGAAAATAAGTAAGTTATAATATATCTGAAAATCACATCATCATCATCACTCTTGACTCTACAAGCCCTGGTGGGTTTTGGCCTCCTCAAGAGTCTTCTTCCACTCATCTCGGTTTTGTGCCAGCTCTCTCCAGTTTAGAAGCTATATATTTGAAGACGTTATCGCTCCATCTTAATCTTGGTCTTCCCAGGCTCCTTCTCGCTTCTTCCCAGGTCTTGAATTCAGCAGGGACTTTGGTGCTTGATGCTCGGTCATTCTCTCTACATGACTCAGCCACCGAAGTCTTCCCATTTTCAATTTCCACTGTGCAATAAAATACAAATAAAAAAAATATTTATTTATTTTATTGCAAAGTGGAATTATTTTTATCTTCTTACAAAATCGGAAGCTTTCGCTACCCGAATTTCTACCGATTTCTTACATATCTCCCTTAAACACATTAAGTTTTAAAGCTCTTAAAAAAATATATGTTATTCTTGAAGATAATATCTAGACAGTCCCTCCACCGAAACGCAAATTATATAAAATTCCCTAGCTAGAAAAAAATCGCAAAGCTCCAAAAATTATTATAAACACGTTTGTTTCAGTTATTTTACAAGTTATATGTATGAAAAAATTCACAGAACTAACTAACTAACTAACTAACCATCACGTCGTTTCCCCGCAGGGGTAGGCAGAGAGGACGGACCGCCAAACAACTCGGTCTTGGCACACACTCTTTGCCTCACTCACATTCATACATCGTCTCATTGTTCATTGTTCAAAAAATTCACACTGTTTAAAAGCTGTTTAAGACAACCCCTATGAGATTTTTGCTCTATTTTAAACGGGTCTTATTTTATTAAAAAAATTCACAATTTTCGCATCGATTTTGTCATTTTAAATATTAGCGCGCTCCTCTAACATTCGTAATTTCATATCTCTCCATCTTGTAAATCAAATGTACATACAATGTATTAAATTAGCCAAAATCGTTCCGGTTTACAAAATAAATCGAAGAATATCACAGAATATTTTAGGCATTTGAGGTGTTTCATTGAGCCACATAATTTTAAGATTTACTCCACGATACAATATATCAACACGTTATAGCACGCTCCTTATAATTCTCCCAAGAACGAATTTAGCACGTTCTAAAGGGCCGGGTCGGGCCTATTCCCAACTGCCTCTTATTTACAACCACGCCTTGTTGGGGTGTCCCTAACCTCCGGCCTCCTGCGCCACAGGAACGTGAGATAACTCAGGGTGTTTAATTATAACACGTGGGTGTGGTAATGAGGACTGATACCTTGGCGGGTAAGTAGGTTTAACAGTTTCAATGTCATACTTAGGAAGTATTTCATTCTATTTACGCACCTGGTTTATGTGATGCTATCGCGTTCTTCATGACTCCAGATACTAATATCTACAGCCTGTATGTCGAACGAATATCTACAGCTCATATGTTGTACAAATATCTATGAACTTCTGTAATATCTACAGAGCTAAGGTCGGATAAATATCTATGACGGTCCCAGTGGTGACGAATATCTATGGAGTAGGTCGGACTAATATCTACTGAGGGCAGCTGAGCAAGCGGTTGTGCGGAAAAGCATAAATTACTTCAATTACGTAATACTAATCCAACCTAACCAAACCTAACCTAACTTAACATAAATTAAGTTTTTTAAACTGCATACGCAATATTACGTTATTCCACTATGTTATACATAATTGCAAATCCAACCTCTGCCAGTGCTGTAGATATTCGTCGACATCACTTGTTCCATAGATATTAGTCAGCAGTTTGAGCTGTAGATATTCGTCCCCACTTTGGTTATCCTAGATATTAGTCCGATTTGTTCAGTTTTTGGAATTCCTGTAGATATTAGTAGACGCCTCCGTTCTTCATTATTTTAGTGGACTTTCAGGCATTTGCACAAAAAGTACAATTCTCGTAATGAGTTTGCTGTGTACCTACATTATACAATTATATTAACGCCTGTCAACTAGCTTGGTCTTAGGTTATGTCATCTTCGGGGATGCTGTGTGGTAGTTTTTTGAAGTAAAACTTCTTTACGCACGCTTGATTTGGGGAGTAAGCTGGTGAAGGCGTGACGAGAGCGTTATGAAAAGTGTGATCGTGTGAGGCGAACGGAAGTTGAGAGGAAGATTTAAGTTATTGAAGATAGAAATAGAGAGAGTTACGTTTCGTATATTACTGTAGGGGCAAGAGAGAGAGGTGCGAGCACAAGGAATCATTTATTGAATAACCATGCCATAGGTCACCCCAATGTCGTAGATCACCCCAAGGTCATAGGTCACCCCCAGGTCATAGGTCACCCCAAGGTCATAGGTCGACTAAAGGTCATTGGTGACCCTACGGTTGTAGGTCACCCCATGGTCATATGTCACCCCAATGTCATATGTCACCCCAATGTCATATGTCACCCCAATGTCATATGTTATTTTATAAGTTAGTGAGGTTTTACTTCAGTTGTGTGGTCTAAGTCTAAAGTACACTCGTTTTTTTAGTAGAGTAAGGAGTGAACGTGGGTCTTGAAGAGACCCATTTTGTAAGAGGGAGGAAATACAGAGGCCGGTAAATCCACAGCAGAGCTTTTGATCTCAAGAACGAGTCGTAGAATCGACCCGTTCATATCTGTGCTGAATCAAATGACTCCCGATGTCGTCGACTGACAGACATCAACTTCCCATTGTAATTACCTCCACCGTCTCCCCTCGCCGTACGCAGATGTAGGTAACTTTTGTTTGTAAATTAAGAACTTCCTAAACTATCAAAACCGTATTTGTACAATTATTCAAACATTGCTTTCGGGAACAATTGAATTGCGTCTTATGGGCAATATTATCAATGATTAGTTTACCATAATAAAAATAAAATATGTCACGAGATAATTAAAGTGATAATGTATTTGTTACCTGAAGGTGGCTCAGTACTGTTGTTAAGCACATCGCATTCTATTCTCTTTTCCTGTAAATAGAGGAGAAGGGGGACGTCCATAGGCTCCATGGTTTAATCTGAAATAATTAAAAAAAACGATTAATTAAATTAACATACTACCTATATACGGAGAAGTAGCCTTTTTCATATAAAATATAAATTTGGGTCCCAGAGGTACCAATTTTTTTTTCTGATTTTTCTGTCTCCAGATTTTCGATTGAGTTACGCTAATATTGTTTTCATTTAATTAAATATTACAATTTGAGGTTTTACTCGCAAACGTTGAAAATAAAAACAAATATTTTGGTAGAAAGCAGTCACTTTGGGGTTTGACATATAAATTGGAATAAAACCATAACTTTGTATTATTTCAACAAAAATAAATGAATATTTATCCTAGACTTGCAGAAAAGTCAATAGATGACGCATATTAAAAATAAAATGGATACAAAATTATCCAGGCACTATCTAGATAGCATTTAGTTCTGGTTTAAATCTTGTAATCATATATAAAGATAACAGCCAATAATATGGAATAGACTAAGAACTACCATAGTTTGGTAGTTCTTAGTCGAACTATGATACAGTTAAAAGTGACCGAATTGGATACAGACACCTTAGCTCAGTTGGTAGAGCATTTTCCATGTGTGCAGAAGGTCCTGGGTTCAAGTTCCAGAGGTGCCAATATCTTTTTCTGACTTTTCTCCAGATTTTCGATTGAGTTACGCTAACGTTGTCTTCATTTAATTAAATATTACAATATTAGCTTTTACTCGTAAAAGTTAAAAATAAAATAAAAATGAATTTGGAATTGCGGCCAAAATACCCAACCAAACTGACTAAATTATTTTTATCATCAAAAGGTGTAGCAATTACCTAGCATGGAAAATTTCTATTTTATTTTGTTGTGTTTTATAATTTAATAAATAGGCCATAAGAATTCAATTTTGTTTGATTTTGGAGGTAAACTTTCCATGGGTTAATTGTAATTGTAAAATATAAATATATATAATGAAACATTCTAAAAAGCACCACATTTAAAATTATATAAAATATATGTTTATTTATGACAAATTTGAGTTCAAACATAAATAGCTAGTTTAAGACCAATAAAATAAAAACCAAAAGGACTAATTTGGGAGGTGGGTAAGGCTACTGCCGCCCAAAGAACCATTTATTGCATTATCAACATCTCTGCCATTATTTGTTTTTATAAAATTATCAAAAAATAAATAAATAAAACACTATTGCGTGTGATGTCGTGACCTCCAGACATCGTAGACTACATTTTTGGCAGCGCAAATTAAAACTTTTTTTGAAACCGTTTTGAATATTTCCTGCCCACATTAAAAAAAACATGCCTCCGAATTTTAATATTTTGGAGACATACAAACTGATTTTAGTTATGTACCCAATGAATCACCTATCTTTGGTCGATTATCACATATTCACAGGATATTAAAAAAAATTACCTACGAATAAGGGAAAATTTGCCAAAATTGGTAGCAAAGCAATCCAAGGTATTTTAAATAGTGCCGTTTTCTGGCAAAAAGCGCTCCAGTGGTTAATAACTTATTGTAGAAGGACAAAATTAAGTACTTATTTGTCAATATAATTGATAGTTTTATGACGTTGCCATAATTGGCCATAAACCATTATTTTATCGTAGTAACTTGGGACCGTCTGCGTAAAAAGTTTTAATTATTTCATCGTGATCACCGTACTTTAAAAAAGTGACAGCTGCGAGAAAATACAGCCGAACATTTTGTATTAACTTGTAACGCAGTCCAAAAATTCTGATATGAAAAATGATATTTCTCGGAAAACTTTAGCAATGAATCAAGAGACCTGCAAATTGCCCGATTCTTTCGGAGTACATTTAAGAACCAAGGATTTTTGTACAGGTGTAGATTGCTTTTACTTATTTATGTTGTTAATTGGAAGCTTGAAATTCCCAAATAAAAATAATTATCAACCATTCGTGTAATATCAATCAATGATCTATTTACTACTGTTCAATGTATTGTGTTGTAAACAAAATGTTTAAAAGAAGTACCTACCTAATTCAACAAAAAAAAGTAATGCTTCATAAAATGTAAATCTCATATCCATGTGTCTCGTACCCAATTAGCAACCTGGTTTCTACGGAAAAACCCAACTTATTAAGGACGATATTTTGCTTTTACTTATTTAAGACATATATTAAAATTGAATGACTCACACATTACTATGAAAATTTCTTATAAAACCGTTGTGGCGGGAATTTAAACATTATGATATTTTGAACATAAAAATAAATCACGGCTTACTAATAAAGATTTAAGACTTACTAATCAACTTTAACCAAATACCAATACTTTAACAAAAAACATACCAATCCATAATGCATCATAACAATCTTAGACTAAATACACTTATCCTGAAAATAAACACTGCAATCCATTCACAAGCAAAACGTTGTTAATCTGTAAAAATCTACAATGAAATCGATATTTGAAAACTAAAGACACACTACGTGATAAAAAATTGAAGATTTTGCTCCACAATACAGGTGAATTCCTTGTGTGGAGGACAACATACAATATCTTTGTAATATAAAGAGTTATAAATAAAAAAAGATATTATACAATAGATACTAGCAGAAAAATCACAAGCTGAAAGTTTATGTAAAGAACACATCCCTTGTCGAGGGGTAAGGCTCTCTAAAAATAGATCCCTTCATTATTTGTCTTAAATACATTCATCTCAATTTAAAAAATTAAAGCGATATCTCGATTTCGCCAAAAACCCAAGTGAATCCATTTATATGTAAAAGGTTACAACACGCACCTGCAAAAATACTAATACAAAACCTTGGAACCACCTTGGAAGACAGCAAATAGTTAACGTTTTACGTAGGTACTTACTTTATAAAGATATCACGATTTTACCATTCCAATCCAATTAAATTAATTTAAAAACACTTACAAGTACTTAAACACCAAAGCCAAGTTTATTAAAGTCAATTCACTTTTAAAAGCTAATGAATTACCGTAGCGAAGTCCATTTTTAACTCAATTATCTATCTGTAAATATGTTTGGTACGTTCGGGTTCCATTTCAAGATGGTGGCCGTGTTGTTATACTAACTTTTTATCCAACAAGAGTTCACATGATCGTAGTTCCTACAGCGAGGTGTCAACTGGTACTTACTGCCATAAAAGAAGTTAAAAAAAACTTTTTTTTGTACATCATAATGTAGATAGGAATTTAATTACCTACTTAGAAATTTTATCATCTCAAAGGAAATTTTGGTATTGACTTATTAAAAAAAAATAAAAAATTTAAACTTCCTTTTTGGGCGTGTGTTCCACGTTCGTCCACAGAACTATTAGTTAACATTTTGTCTCAGGCAAATTCTGTCAGAAAATTTCCGCTTTGCAATAAAATCCAAATAAATTGAAAAAAATCTGAATGTATCCGAAAACTGAAAACTTCTTTTAAAATGAAATTTATTAAGAATATGTTTTCAAGGGTTATTATTAGAAATAACATAATTTCTGAATACATATTTTTAATTCAAGCATAAAAACGTTTTAAAAATGATACCGTAAGAAAGGAAGCACACACATATGTGTTATTTGGCAAATCTATTATCACCTCATGTTTTAGTCGTTTCATAAAATATTGTGAATTAAAAATTTTATACATTTTTCTCAAATGCCCTCGGAAACTTTGGTTTCATAGAGGTTTTCGTGGTTAAATTCTATATTTGAATATAAAGCGCGGAGTTTTCTCTTTCTAACACCGTTTAGATCATATTTCCAACCACGACAGTAATGGAGATATAAGGATGTGTATGAGACCTAAGTGAGCTGGGACTCTCCTGTGACGTCAAAGGTTAAATTATTATTATGTCAAAGCACGCAAGTACCAACAAATTTAAGCAAAGTTTTTTTTAAAGCACCTGTCTTTTAATTAGGTGACCTTGAAATATGGTGGAGCGAGTCAGACGAAAGTTATACTGGTAAGTACTGAGTAGAGCATACAAACAAAGAAAATCGTAAATATTCATTACGCAGTGGACTTGCCGACTTTGCAATGGGTTCTGCTTTTATTGTCCGAAGTTTAGAACACCTAAATTGTGTTTATGGACTCACATTTCCTTTAGATCTTAAGATCTAGGGGCTTTGTTTGATAACCAACAACTTTACGCGTGGAGAATGACTTACGATCTTATTTGATATAAATAACCTGATCGAAATTGATGCCCATAATGATAGCATACAGCATATATTCGCCGTTGGCTAAACATTAAGGTGGGTCACGACTGTATGGAAAAAAACGATGTTTTGATTTGTCTAAAAGTGATAAAAAAGTGTTAAATGGAGACATAAAATCACGTAATACAGAAAAACTCATCCTTGTTAAATCTTTCAAAAATGTTAGATAAATCCATAGACATATGAATATTAATAGACCAGAACAGAAAGGTGAGGGGTAGAAACCAACTGCAGCGGGACGAAGAGCGGGAAGGTAGCTTTGGTGATATGTGATTCGTCAAAACTCAATCTGACAGTATACAGGCATCTCGCACTATAATATCACCATTTAGTTCTTAAAAGTAAACTCTGCTTTTGAATGAATAGACCTTTTTACATGGGAGCGCGAATTGCACGCCGCGCAATGAACAATTTAGCGAAGTCCAAATAAGCAAAGAAAGGTCGCCTATAAGGTCGAGTTCAATATTTTGCTGAGGTATTCAGTTAAGCCACTTTTACAAATGTTTCATAATTTACTTACCCCAGTAAAAAACGACGGGCACACGCCATGTATCTCGAGTGATAGTGGATTTTGAAAAACGATCATATTAAGTGATCAGAATTAGCTTAAAATAGTGTAAAATAATGCTTGCCTATGGAATGTAATACGACAATTCGGTTTATTCTCTTTTTCACTTTTATTTTACACGTTTTCAAAACACAAGGCACTGTTTTTACCGTGTTATTTCGTAATATGTACCGATGAGTGCTCGACGCTGGCTCGCAGAAGAATGATGACGTCACATTTTTTAGATTAACGCGAACCCATACTCGATCCCAGCCGGTTCCAATGGAATGGTTCCAATGGGAGGGAGAAATAATACGCTTTTATCACTTAGGGCAGGTCTACTAATATTCATATTTCTATGGATAAATCATTAAAAATGAACTATTTTCAATAAAACACGAAATAGAGGGAATATTTTGATTTATTTATTGAAAAAAAAATAGTAATACCTATAATACTAGCAAAATGCTTCTTACTTTGAAATTTCGGCATTATTTTGAGAGACTCAATCTTGGGACTTTTTGTAAATGATTTTGTAAAAATATACTATATTATATAGAATCTTACAACGCCCTAAGAGATATCGATATTTTTCACTATTCCATTACATCGTTTAAAATTAAATTAACCTTACAATGTACTTAAAACCAAATTATTATTTCTTTATTGTCTACTTTTTCTTTTTACTCACTTTGTGCAGTTTTGAAAAGCCGGTACATCCTGTATGTTGGAAGTAGAAACCTGGGAGTGGTCTCATTGTGTCGGAAGGGTCATGCCGTTTTTAGTCGTTGCCACCGTTTGCTCCGGACAATACCGGGGCTTTGCCGTCCACACGTATCTTGAAAATGACCAAAAATGGCGAAGTGACGAGGCCCACTTCCATCTCTGTGGAGCGGTGAATAAACCAAATTTTCAGTACTGGACTGAAAATAACCTGAGGCAACTTCATGAGAGACCTCTTATCTCCCCAAAAGTGACCGTGTGGTGTGCGATTTTGAAATTTGGGGTTATTGGACCGTATTTTTTTGAGGAAAATGGATGAACCGTAACTGTCAAGGCTCAACGTAATGTTTCCATGTTAGAAATTCTTTTTGAACCTCAATTGGAAGAACTAATGGAGGAAACAGATCTAGAAGACATCTAGTTTCAATAGACACCAGTGCTTCGGCCCATACTGCTCGAGTTTCAATGACGAAACTGCGACAGATGTTCCCTGGGCGCCTTGCCTCTCTGAAGGGTGGCCCGCGCGCACACCTTAAGCATTTGCGACTTCTTCCTTTGGGGCTATCTGAAGGAAAAAGTTTTCACACATTCGGCCTCACACCTTGGAAGAACTCAAGGATTGAATTCGGGAGGATATCGCCACTATGCCTATCGAGATGTGCCAAAATGCAGTCAAAAACTTCAGAAATCGTCTACATCAATGTATTGCTGCTAGGGGTCATCATCTTCAGGACTTGATGCATAAAACGGCATGATGTACCGAATAAAATAAAACCAACACCATTTCTCTAAATGACGCCGTTTTTTTTTAATTACCTTTCAAAACTGCACTATTTGATTTGCCGCACCCTCTACTATATATTATTATAACTAGCAATATCTACTTGCTTCCTAATTTGTAACCATTTCTTATTTTGAATCATAAATGGAACTTCACTGGTTTATATTATATTCACTATTATTATATGTAAAATTAATGTATATTTAAAACTGTATATTTCCTAAATAAACTTAAATAAAATTTACTATGGAAGATTACAAAAAATATTTTATAATATGTTGTGTCTACCGATGAAGGCGATCAATGAAAATTATTTTACAGTTGTGGTCACAGTTAATTTTGATTTCCCAACGCTGTTTGATGTATGCTTCAGATTTATGATAATGTTATGCATTGATGGAGATTTAAAAGCAATAAATACACCTTATCATGCAAAGAAGATAATTATACTCACCGATGAAAGGGTGTTGACAGTCAGGTAGTAAATATTACGAACGTAAAATTCAAAGTCATAAATAAATCATGTTATGAAGTCCCCTTTGAAGGCACTTTAGCTTTAGAAATATAAGAGCATCAAATTCCCAACATAAAAACATTATTTAATTAAATAATGCTTTGACATAATATAATTTAAGTTAATATTTTTTTTATGTTTTCCATTAACAGTCTTACTAAAAAGCGTCGTGAATATTTTATTCAATTGATAAACAACCGTGAATTGGAAAACCTTACTAATTAGAAACTGATTACCAACACTTGTATTGTACACTTAGGTTATAAAAAAGCATAACTTTCAAGAAATTCAGATTTTTGGGACTAAAAAGTAGAAAAAGATTCCTAACGCACCTTTTTCCTTCCCAGAATTTCATCTCCTTCCCTTCCTCAAAATACCCCACACACAGCATCCCTAAAGATGACATAGGCCGTGAGGGGATCCTCATGGCAACCCGTGTGAAGCTAACATAAAAAAAATCTGAAATTTTAAGGCCTTTAACCAGCCAGCGGCCTAGAATTCATATTTCGTCGAAAGATGTACTCACATAGTACGGGGCGGTTCCAATGAGAAAGAATAGTTATTCTAATGTACCAGCTTTTTAAAATAATAACTCAATATCGATTTCATTTCATTCAAATAAGCTATAATTTATACCTACATTCAGAAATGCTGAAAAGCGTGATGATAAAACTATTAAATTATGTACTTTTCGTAATTATTTTTTGATCATAATTATTTATAATTTTTCAATAATGTCTAAGCAAAATACGAATTTAAAAATAATCTTAAATATACTGGTTTGTAAGACCGTAAATAAATAAACAAATTAAAGTATTTTCGTCACAAAACACGTGTGCGGATCTTTTTTTAAACGATTTTATTTAAACTAAAATTAAAATTCTGAAACATAGCTTTCCCAGATAATTTATTTTACGTAATACAAAATTTTGTTTGAAAGTTTAACAAATCTTCCAACGACCTACGCTAAGCCTTATTGTACTAAAAATGAACATATTTTCTCAAAATTTAAAACATAGCTTTACTAGATAAAAGAACACCCTTTCGAAATCAATTTATAATTTTTTGTGGAAAAGATTCAATAGTCTAAAATTTGGTTTAAGAATGACATATTTCCGGTTGTGTCTGGTTATTCCCTCTTAACGGTCTTACTAAAAAAACGACATAAATATTTTATTCAATTGATAAACGACCGTGCATTGGAAAACCTTGCTAATTAAAAATTGATTACCAACACTTGTATTGTACATTTATGTTATAAAAAAGCATCACTTTCAAGAAATAATTCTGATCTTTGAGACCAAAAAGTAGAAAAAGATTCCTAACATACCTTTTACCTTCCCAGAATTTCATCTCCTTCCTTTCCTCAAAATACCCTACACACAGCATCCCTAAAGATGACATAGGCCGTGAGGGGATCTTCAGGGCCACATGTGTGAAGCTAATATAAAAATAAATTCTGAATTTTAAAACTTGTTCGGCTGCGAAATATAAAATTCGGTGAACGGCCAAATCAGAAAGAAACCAACTCAGAACCACCTAAGAAAGGTCATTAAGAACGATAAAAAAATAGTTAAGTAGGTTAAGTTAGGTTAGGGTTACCGGCTATTTTAAAATTATTTTTCATAGCTTTTAATGACCTTTCTGAGGTGGTCTTGAGTTGGTTTCATTCTGAGTTGGCATGGAACCATAAAATTCATCCTATCTAAATAATATTTAATCAAGTTTATCGTACCTAATAAATAATAATATAAATAATATTCAGAAAACCGTTTCTGAAAAAATAAGAAAATATACAGATTTAGGAAATGAGATTTAAAGAATTTGGCATTCTCAGACTATAAAAATATTACCATTTGTTATTTCGGCTACTTGCATTATACCTAGCTCTCTCATTCAAAATTTAGGCGTATTAGATTTGTCAAAAAATTTGTACATAAAAATGCAAAAGTCGGTCATTTTAAATACATGTAGGATTACGAAAGATTTTTTAAATATTTATATTGAGGAATCAGTAGGATTTATCGGACCAGTTAGGTTGTCATCAGAGCCGAACCCTCTGATATGAAAATATCTGGAGTCGGTGAAATATTTTCCCATTATGTTTCTGGTGGATTGACGTATTGTTCTTATATTGTTTTGTATTTATTATACTTATATAGTGCACTTACATTGCGTGAATTTACTAGATATTCATCTGTGGAAAAGTGTGTGGAAGGGTTTAGTCTTTCATTTGTGAAAGATTCAACCCGGACATAAAATCTGGAGCACCGTAAATAAAATAACTTTACTAAACGTAATTTTGCAATTAAACCATTAATCCCTGTTGACTATGTCATTATAATATTTAGGTTCTCGCGAATTTCAGTCGCGTTGCAGCCATTTTAGGGTGATAATACGTTATACAAATTGTACGGCGGAATTGTTAAAGTGCGGTTGCGAAATAACCCCTCAACTAAAGTGGTTGTAGTGATGTACGTTGTACAGTACAGAAGTGTTGGAAATTTAATTCTACGAAATGAATGTGTAACCGTTTTACCGGAATAATCCCATGAAATCGGTGTTAATACTGTCACATGAAAATAGTATTGAATTACAAATGAATAATTTCGTTCGCTACGTTTGGTATCGCTGGTGCCCGGGTTCATAGGGTAAGGTTTGTTTAGATCTTGGCGGTGGATGCCATGATTCATTTGGACAAACGAAAACTCTTAGAAATTAGAAAGAGCCTAAAGATTCAAATATTTTAAACAATCAAAAAATATTTTTAAATGACCTTTTATTTAACTTGTTCCCTTTGTAAATTATGCCTTGATATCCCCCCTTCCTTCCCACTTCCTTCAATCCATTGACACCTTTAAGCAGCCGCTACCCGAATTTCTACCGATTTCTTACATGTCCCCCTTAAACATTTGAAGTTTTGAAGCTATTAAAAAAATATATGTTATTTTTTAAGATAATATCTATTCATTTCCCATGCCGAAATGCAAATTATATGAAATTCCCTCAAAAGAAAAAAATAATATTTTCACGTCTGATTCAGTTATTTTACTAGTTATATGTATGAAAAAATTCACAGTGTTTCTTTAAATGCTGTTTTAGACAGCCCCCAAGATATTTTCGCTCTATTTTAAACGAGTCGTGTTTTACTAAACATTTTCATAATTTTCTCTTCAATTTTACCGTATTAAATATTAGCGCACTCTCTCAAACATTTGTAATTACATATGTCTCTTTCTTCTTTTTTTTGAGCGAGGATACGGCGCCGTAAGTCCATATATGTTGTTTTAATTGGTTTTAAGTAAACCCTGACGAAGTAAGCGTAGCTAATGAAACATGTTGCTTGTTTAAACAATAAACGTGGTTCAAACTAAGTACCTATTCTATTAATTTTAAATTAAAATAGTACCACAAAATAAGTTTGCTGCGTTTGAAAAAATGATATTGATTATTACGAATTGACAACTCATAGAATTCACGCTCGTGCCATCTCTGACGGGGTAAAATGGCAGTATCCAACACGACCAACATATTACCAAATGGTAACGGAATATATAAACAAATTTACAGGCAGACGTAATACTAAACGGTCGAGTTAAAACAGGATTTCGCTTTGATAAGTCAAAAACCGAAATGTCTTATAAATGTTTTTTTTTGCTTGAAGTCGAGTTTTAGAAATACCAAATCTTTCAAACTAGAATACTATCTACTTTATGACACGCATTGAAACTCTGAAGCGAAATTGAAAATGAGTCAAAGATGTATAGGAAAATCTTACAAAAGAAAAAAGATCCCAACCCTATTCGCCAATATCCGCGATTCGCCTCTAAACTTGTAAGCTCTTCCTGAAAAATATTTTTCCACGCCTTTCAGTGAATCTTGTGTTTTTAAGGTGATTGTTATGCTAAGGCGGAGCTCAAATCGCAAATAAAAGCGAATTGTTTTTCATTCTTTAGGCATTTATTTTTCAATGCGAGGAATACGTTGCTTTTTGAAATTCAAATAAGATAACTGCCTATCTTTTTAATACTCCCTTTAGACCAGGATATAGGTAAATAATTTAATACAGAGTACTTCATTTGAGATTATTATTGTAAGATTTTCTGTATTTATTCTAAAAGAGATCTGAAAAAATCTCTTGTTGTTTTAAAGTTCGATGAAGACAAAATAATAATTGTAACAAGGTTAAAAAAATGTTTCCATTTTTCAACGAAAGAATGATTTATCAACAGTTTTGTTTTGTCTAAATTTTGTTGAACAACAAACATTCAAACTGGATAGATTTTTACCTGCCTACACTCTAAACCGATGCAATTATTTTACGGAGCATTTTAATTTGCATAAATATTGCCACAGTGTTTTTTTTTAAGTGACAACTTTTTTAGCACCGTTGGGATTTTGAACTCGATGAAACGATACTAAAAAGAGACAAACACATACATCTATAGGATTTAACCTGCGAGAAAAAAAGATAGAATAATCGGTCTCCTCTTTGTGCAGAACTTCGTAGCCTATCGGTCTCCTCTTTGTGCGATTATTGTAGCTTGCAGCCTCCCCGTATTGAAATTAACTAAATAATGAATAAGTACTCTTATCTACTTTAGTTTTCTGAAGGTTTCACTTATACCGCGTGTGAACTTTACACTTGTATTTTTTACATTAGCTCCACAGGAGGCCCTGTGAAAAAGATTCCCTTAGAGCATAATATGTCGTCTTTGTGGAGGGTCTTTTTAGGGAAAGGGAGGAGAAGAAGTTCTGGGAAGGAAAAAGTTAAGATAGATGGGTAGAAAATGATGTGTGCAGGAGTGAAGCACGTGTGAATCCATCCCACCCACTGCGGTGCAAGGCGATGGGTCGAGGGAGTCCGGCTGGAGAAGTCTATGTCAGGTCTCACTCTACCAATCTCTCCCAATCCGGCCCGCCACGCAGTAGTAAGACAAATGCATTGACCGCCAAGACCTAGACAAAAGCTCACCCCATGAACTCGGGCACCCCTGCTAAGTCACTATGTGTAGCGAACGATTTAGGATGACCTATGGAAGGGGGGTGGTGGTTCGGTGTTTATTTTTTTATTTTTTATTTTATTTATTTATTTATTCAACGCCCAGAGGGCTTTTACAGTAATACAGATATAACAGATGATTTTTAAACAGATAGAGAAATGATAAGAATAAAATTAGATAAAAATGCACACAAGTCACAAAAATACAGCGATTTGATAAGTTTACAAAAATACATACATATATGTTTAGGAATAGTTTTGGAACAAGTTTTAGTTTAGTTTAATGCTTGAAAAGGTGGTGATTTTTTATTGTGGCGTAGTGCACATTTTCTCCACCTTGACACAAAATTTCGCAAAGGTATCCAAATTCCATTATCAAGGCACATGACAGATGTGATCCAAAACTTACACACAAAATGGCATCATTCCAAAAATTCTACCATTGGTTATTAGTTATGATAGGTATTCATAAAAATAATGTCTGCCGCTAAACCCAAAAGTTACCGTGCACGTATTTCAAAAGACTTTTTCTATATTTATGTCATCTCGAAGGATGTTCAGAAAGTATGTGTACTGAATTTTTATATATTTTTTGAATAAGCGTATTTTAAAAAAAATTACAGGATATTATTGATAACTTGTTTATATTTTTTACGAATACTTGACATCCCATTCAATACATGTGGTGAGCCGTGGCACAAGTTTCTTTATGCCCTCTTCGAAAAATTCTCCCGCCACCTCCCCCCACTTAAGAACCACTTTCTGCACCTGCTCGTCCGTTTAAAATTTAATTTCCATCATATATGCCTTAAGGAAGATGAAAAAATGATAATCTGAAGACGCCAAGTCAGGGGACTACGGGAAGTGGTTCAAAACATCCCAATCAAATGAGTCCATGATCGTATTGGTGCTAAGGCTGTATGAGGACGGATGATTTCGCAAAAAAAAAGCGCACTTCTGTGGTCAGCATTCCCCTCCTTTTGTTTTGAATGCTCCGTTTGAGTTTTTTCAGGGTACAAAATATTGTTGTGCATTGATGGTCTCAACCTGAGGTCGAAATTCGACCAAAATAATGCCTTTTCGGTCCCAAAACACTGAGGTCATGATTGTTTTAGCCCGAAATTGTTGTTTTCAATTTTTTGACAGATGGGGAATTGATGTAACGCCACTTTGACGACTATTTTTTTTCCAAGGCATGTAATGAGCCACCCACTATCATTTCCAGTCACAATAGAGCTTAGAAATCCTCACCTTTTTTTCTTGTAGGTGTTATTCCTTCCGTGAGTAAAAAGCGGATAACAGCATTTGGCGGGATTTTTTGCCGACAACTTTCATGCAACTGGATAATACAACGTGAGTTTACATACTACCACCTTCTTGCGATGCTCGTTCTGGTCAGCAGACCTTCCTCTACCATTCAGTACCGCCAATCTCCAAAAAACAAAAAACCACAGCCCGTTATGGTATCAGTACACTTGCTTTCTGAATATCCCTAGTATATTTCATCAAATAACACTGTAATCCATTTTCATCTATTAAATGTCTTCAAAGCGATATTTGAAAAATTTGTGTTTTAAAAAGCGGTCTAAATTGTGTATTGGGACCAACCCATAATAAAATTCTTCCCACAGAAAATCAAATAATAAAACCGAACTAGTTGTGCCCTGAATAAATTTAATAACGCTCTAATATTATGTTTATATTCTGCGACGGATTATTTGATTAACCGGTTGGTTACCCTCAATTCCTTATTCTTTATTTTTCTTTTTTTGTCTTTTTTTCCTTCTCAATTCGTTCTTTCTTCCCGCAAATATTTGAGCGTAAGGCCAATATTTCTAGAAAAGATCGTCTGTGAATATGATTTTCGCATAAAAATGTTATTCCTTTAGGTTTATTGGAAGGTTCAAAATAATGTTTCTTGAATAGGGATTTAATATGATTTAAGCGTTCGGAGTAAAATAGTTTGCAAAAATGTTTAAGTGCTTCACATGTTTTTTGCAGTAATCTTTTTTCCGTCCTATTTATTTAAAACTATATGAACTGAATGTATAATAAAAAATCATTATGAATCTAATTGTCAATACTAAGAAATAAAAGAAAAAAATATTTATAGGTAGCGCGGTTAGGAAGGTTAAAACCCAGTCAAACAACAACAAAAAGTTTTTTGTTTTTAGTTTTAAAAGATGTTTGATTATAGATGTTTTATATTTTTAACAACTCAGGCCTCGGGCCTATGCTGTCAGAAGATTAAAATATTTCGGCTTTGCAATAAAATCTAAATAAATGGAAAATTTTAGAACGCATCCGAAAAAAAAGCTGTTTTTTAAATTTCAGAATTTTAATAAACATTTTTTTTTAATATAATTTTTTTGAATGCAAAAAAAATGACTCAACTTATAATGGCGTTTTTTCTAACTAAAATTACTAATAAACAAAAAAATAAAAACACACATATTTTATCATATAAAAGTATTAAATGCAATCGTCAACTCACTTTTTAATGGTTTCATAATTTTTTATCATATTTCTTGGTAACATAAAAGTGTACATTTTAATTATTTTGTGGTTAACTTTTAGATTTGAACATTAAACGTTATGTTTTCTCTTTCTAACTACGTTTAGAGCATTTTTTCTAAGAGACCTTCATGAGTTATTCCGAAAACCGAACAAATTAACCTGAGGGTTTAAAAACCTATTTTTATGAGTTGATTTTTTTTTAAATTACCCTAAGTAATTTTCAAAAATAGTATCAACAGTATTTGGTATGATGTAAATATTATAATAATTTGACGGCCGGCGTAGTCCAGCGGTAAGGCTCTTGACTCGCACACCGAAGGTCCCAAGATCGAATCATGGCGTGGCAAATAAATTTTATATTTGCGGCACTTAGAGAAGATACTCTCAGTATCGCCCTTGTGTAAGACCCCAAATTCAGAATTGAAACGTCGCTTGAAATGGCATTAGCCGTGTTTGGTGACCAGATCTGAATAGCCAGGTACTTACCCCACCTTCCTCTTCATTATCTTTTACCCATTCTCACTACCTTCAGCCTGACAACATACCCCAATTGGGGATGCCATAGTCTCACTAGCTCAGACCGGAGCAGTGGGGACTCTTGTACGGTATTATATTAAGAAAAAAAATATAAGTATTACTATTTGAAGCGACAAAAACAAAGTTAATTGGATGAAATACCCGCAGTAGTCCCTAAAGACTTTACGAAAACAGTTTCTCACAATTTATTTAAGAAAACATAGATAAATAAATAAAATACTCTTTTTGTACTCCTAAATTGCCCCTTTTTCACCCTTTTTTCTATTCACCTCACAACAATCCCTAATTATTGGGAGTGCGATGTGCCTTGTGTTTTGTTCTCACAAACACGTGTTTGCTTTGGGAGGGGCGACCCTTTCATGTAGGGAACATTCATCACAGGACGGCTGGCCTTGAAGGCTATAAAATACGGACAACAAGGCCTGTTCCTGGACCTTAGAAATTATAAAACATTGCTCACATCGTATACAAGTTAATTTTTGTTATGTATTATATTAAAGTAAGTACTTGCATACTGCTTTCTAACCTCATATGCATGGAATTTGAAGGCTATAAAATACAGGCCTGTTCCTGGACCTTTTAAATTATAAAACATGCTCACATAGTCTCGTACATGTTAATTTTTGTTATGTATTATATAAATGTAAGCACTTGCATACTGCTTTCTAACCCCATATGTATGGACATTGGAGGGTCTAGAGTCATTCAAATAAATGTAGCTTCGTTCAATAAAATTGAGTCTTGATGTGTGCGGTGAAAGAGGAAACCATATGTTTCCTTATAACGCCGTTGGGAATCCCGTTTTTCTCTCTTGCTCCTACAGTGTGATACAGACAATAGGCCTGCACTGTGTCTTAGATATACGAAACGTAACTGGCTATGAGAGAAAGAGATAAAGAAAATGTGTACTCGCACTTCCCTCTCTTGCCTCTACAGTAAACACGAAACGTAAATCTCTCTCTTTCTATTTTAAATAACTTATATCTCCCTCTGAACTTCCGTTCGCCTCGCCGATCACTCTTTTCGTAACGCTCTCTTAACGCATTCACCAGCTTACTCCCCAATTTAAGCGTGCGTAAAGAATTTTGACTTTAAAAAAAACACCTACCTGCTAAATTCAATTTCATCAAACGCGCGAACCAAAGATATTGAAATATAAGGAGTTGTGCTATCCGCCGTTTTTACTAGGTGAGACTGCGCTTCCAGGTGTCGCCGGTGTTGTTTACCAATTAACGAATAAACTAAACGAACGCTAAACTAAATGAACAAATTCTTTCCGTATTCAAACTATATTTTTAACCAATAATAATGCACACCTTCAACAAATTAAGAAAATGAACAAATTCTTTTTGTATGCAAACTACGCGCATTAGGCTGTAGTTTGGCAACGGTCGCGCGTACATCATAGCTTATCTCTTTGTATTTGAATATCTTTGGCGCGAACTGTCAAAGTGTGAATTGAACTGACATTAAGTTTTCTTTCTGCGCAATTTTCTTAATTTTTCTTTCTTTCTAAAGAATTAGAAAACTTGAAAAAAAGGATGAATGAAATAGGTAAAGTCGTTTTGAAGTTATGGCGTGACCAAAGGAAACAGCGATTCATTTTTAAATGTATAGATTCGTAAAAATCGGTCTGTTTCAAAAAAGTTCTTAGACATACAAAGGTATAACGAACCACTACTCTGATATCCTTAATAGAATACATGTCACGAATTCAGCCTTTTCAGAGGAAAACGTGAGGGTGTTAGTTTTTGAGAGCTTTGAAAACGTACCTAATGCCGGTTCCAGATTTGGGCATAGACTCATAAAGCTTAGATTGCCACCCACATAGATGTGTAAAGAAAATTATCACCATTTGCTTTCCTGGAGGAAAAATAATATCTTTTAGCAGGAAATTCTTAAATCTTTCACCTGGAGATATTTCTTAAAGTGCCATACTTTGTCGACAGCTTTAGAGTGAGATTTTACTATTTTCTATAAA
Source organism: Limnephilus lunatus (assembly GCA_917563855.2). Classification (NCBI taxonomy): domain Eukaryota; kingdom Metazoa; phylum Arthropoda; class Insecta; order Trichoptera; family Limnephilidae; genus Limnephilus; species Limnephilus lunatus. The sequence goes on from OU830599.1 coordinate 8,925,748, forward strand.
ATAATCACGAGAGAAATATTATGAAAGTCTTTTTATGTAATGCTGCTCCTAGAAATGTTGAAAAGGAGAAATATTAAGAGAATATTAACATGGGGAAGCACTGTTAAAAATATGCCTTGAAAATTTTGAAATTTCTTTCAAAACTTTGACGCACTAGCCATAAAACAACTATAATAATAATAATAATATTTGGACGATTTATATATCGCCGTTTTTGTGAAAAATCACCTCAAGGGCGCTGTACAAACTTACCATACATGCCTAAAATCTAGAAAGACTACAAGCTAGACAAACAATTAAAAACAACTTATGGCTAAAAATTGCATACACCGGTTCATTGATCACCGATACGAAAATATATGTACAATATTTTGACCAATGAACGCGATGCTGCCTAAAAATGAATTAATACAGGACCATACTTACCCGGGAGGTCGCTTGAAATTAACACTATATGCATAAGCACTATATATGCATAAGCACTATATGCATAAGCACTATAAATCACAAACACATAATAAAACTTCACACAAACAAATACAATAATCAAAATAATAATACCAATTGTTGATCGTGATCGCAAATGTTATAACTGATCTACAAATATCGATAAAATATAAATATTTTGTAATTCTTCGTTGAAGTAACTAACTAACCATCACGCCGTTTCCCAAAGGAGCAGGACCGCTAAACAACTCGGTCTTGGCACACACTCTTTGCCTCACTCGCATTCATATATCGTCTCATACACACTCTTCTATTATTCTGATTTTTGACAGATTCATTTGAACGTGCCATATCTTCCTCGGGCGTCCCCGACTTCTTCTACCATTCACATTTGCGTCATATATTCTTTTTACACGACTTTCTTCGTTCATTCGCTCGAAATGCCCAAACCAAACTAATTTGCAAAACCAAAGAAACTAATTTCGTTGAAGTAATCAATGAAAATAAAAATAATAAAAAAAATTTAATACAAATAAACACGTATTTTTTTTATGTTAAAGATTATTTTTCGTTTACTTTAATATTACTACCCTCTTTCACAATAAAATTCAACGCTTGCTGATGGAGTTTTTAATAATGAATCAATTGCAAGCAAGGATCGAATGACGTGGCATTTTGGTATAAGCTTCAAATGTGGCAAGAAAAAAGTCATTAACCTTAAAATGAAAGACAGATAAAAGCTGAGGGATTTTATAACGCCAGATTTCAACGTTTAATACATTTTTTTTCTTGCAATATTTGAAAAGTTTTGTGTGTTTTTAAGATGTAATTTTAAATTATTGGTTACTTTCTGGAATACATTTTTGTTTTCTCTTTTAAAGTTGTGTAATCAAGTTTTTTTTTTTGTGGAATTTAATTCCTTCCGCTTAAAACAAATCATGTCTTCTCAAAAAAACAGAGAAAAACGTAATTAAAAAAAAAAAAATGTAATATGGCTGTAGAAAAAGAAACGTGTCATGAAAAAAAAATACTTTGAACTTTCGTCTCGCGCGAACCGACAAAGAAAAAGATAATTATTTACGGTCTTACAAACCTACATATTTTTAACAAAAATTAAATTTTTATTTTGCTTAGACATTATTGAAAAAATATAAATACTTATGATCAAAAAATAATTACAACAAGTACATAATTTTAATAGTTTTATCATCACGAGTTTGAGCATTTTTGTATGTAGGTGTTTATCAAAGGAAATTTTGAATGAAATAAAATCGATATTGAGTTATTACGTTAAAATGCTGGTATGAAGAAAAATTAAACTTTCTCATCGGAACCGCCCTGTACAGTTGCAAGGGTACGATCGCGAGAAAATCGTTCGAACAAAATTTAATTTCTCGGCCGCTGGTTAATTGCTCTTAATAAATCTAAACGAAAATATACTACTAAAAAGTAGTTTATTGGGACTTTCCTTTTTTCTGTAAAATATTTTTATTTTTTTGTCATATTGTATTACTTTGTCTTTATAATAAATAAATAAAAATAAAAAATTGATTTGTAACCTAGATAGTGTCTCGTAAACACTTCCGATTTTTTTATATGGGATACTTGTTTACCTTTTCAGAAAGTCCAATTAATTTTTTTTATTTTTTATGTCTAATAAATATCTAATTAAATATTCAATTTTTCTTATAAAAACTCTTCTTTTGATAACTTTTGAAGGTTGTATCGGTCAATGTAAAATATCGTTACAAAATATAATGCCAATAAATCAGGATCTCTTGCCTTACCGGGACAAACGTCTCTTATTTTTAAGTCGTAACCGTCAATTATTTAAAAACAGGGGTGTGGGTCATCCGATAAATACCGGCAGTACCCATACTGTATACCCGCCTCCTAAATTATTCAAATTTACTTATTTATTTTTGTTATACGCCCATAGGGGCATATATAGATTATAAAATAATATTTAAGTTATCGAGGATTACACATACATAGAATTTATACCATATGTTAAAAAAGTGAAAATTTTAAAGTAAGAATATATAAGTAGTTTTTGAAGAATATAGCGTAAAAAGGTGTAATATTTTAAACAATATAATAATTGACAATAAGATACAACAAAATTTAATGGATGAAAAACTAAGTTTCGCCAATCATGTCCACCAAATTATGAACAAAGGTATGAAAACACTAGGCTTCGTTTTAAGAACAACTAAAAACTTTATTTCCATAGAAGCCATTAAACTATTATATGTATCTCTAGTTAGAAGCCAAATTGAATATAACTCAGTAGTTTGGTCTCCATCTTACAAATTTCACGTTAATAATATTAAGCGAATACAAAAAAAAATTTGCGTTTTATAAATTTTAAATTAAATATCCCACTAGAAGACTTAAAATATAATCTATAACTAAATATTCTAAAAATACACACACTAGAAGACAGACGTAAAATAAACGACTTGACATTTTTATTCCAAATACTTAACTCTAAATTCGACTGTTGCGAACTCCTACAACTCATAAACTTACGAATACCGACAGTAACCACACGAAAAAATACACTATTCTACTGCAGCATTCATAAGCGGAACTACGTTGCCCACTCTCCGATACAAAGATTTCACACTATGAGAAATCAGTACTTAAGTGATATTGACATATTCAACATCAACTTTGCGAATTTTGTGGATCTTGTAAAAAACTTATTCAACTATTCCTAAACATATATGTATTTTTGTACACTTATCAAATCGCTCTATTTTTGTATTTTTGTGACTTGTGTGCATTTTTATCTAATTTTATTCTTATCATTTCTATATATGTTTAAAAATCATCTGTCATAAACAAATTTTGCTACTGTAAAAGCCCTCTGGGCGTTGAATAAATAAATAAATAAAAATAAAATAAAAAATAAAAAAAATTACAATAACACATCAAATATTTAAATATATTGTACGCACGTTACAATAATTTGTAAGATTCCACAAAGTGTTGGTTTAAATTGCATTTTAGATTATAAATGGAATCAGCGAATATATCTACAATACCAACAAACTTGTTGCCTAAATCATGCATCCTATTGGTAAGTGAGTGTGATTGGTATGTACAAATATGTTGGTTGTGTATGTGTTGCAAAAGAATGTTATATTTTGTCTAGAATACCTTTTCGGTACATGGAGTTTAATAGTAGCAACGATGGCAATGAAAATGATTTAATTTTGACGGCCGGTGGGGTCTAGGGGAAAGGCTCTTGATTCGCAATCCGAAGGTCACGGGATCGAAATAAATTTTATTTGAATAATTTGTGTTATTTCACAATTAATTCATTTAAAATAATGTATAGTAAATTTGCGGCACGTTCCAAAGTGGAATATACTCTCAGTATCACCCTGCTGTAAGACTACCATTCAGAATTGAAACGATGCTTGAAATGGCGTTAGCTGTGTTTGACCAGATCTGAATAGCCAGGTACTTACCCACTTTCCACTTCCTTATCTCCTTCCCCACCCTACTACCGTCAGCCTCATAACATACCCCAACCGCGTATTCCATAGTCTCACTGGCTCCGGACGGGAGCAGCTGGTGTGACTATGGTGATTTCTTAATAATTACAACATAAATCTCATAAAAGTAGCTCATAAAAACTGTAGAACAAATAACAACTTCGTTGAATGAACAATTAGCGACACAAATTCTTAACGACGTAAATTGATAGGTTGATAACAGATATTTGTGCCAAAAATTATGTCACAATGTGGCCTCAATAACTTAATAACCCCAGCAATTAAAATAACAATAACTGACCTTATTCAACTCAAGTGAATGCTAATCCTTCAAAAGCTTTTGTTACTAAATTACACCTTTCAATAATTATTTATAGTCAACCTCATTCAGGTCAAATACATTAAATAGTCTAGACTAAAATATTAGTTAGAAGGTAAAACAAATGAGTTGCAAGATTTTGAACTATCAAAGTTTGTTCTATGTAACTCAGCTAAGAAAGAATTATGCATTTCAGAATTTCTTTTTTATTTTAGGTTCATTACTAAATTCATGTTTTCAACTGTTTTTGACTATTTCGCCAAAATTTTTTTTGAAAATATTTTGTTTAAGAGGGTTAACTGATCGTGGTCTATAATAATACTTTGTATTGATGTACCATTGTCGTAAATGGGGCCTTAAAGATGAAATGTCATTGCGTGCATACACTAATTATGATTATTTTAAAATAATAATAGAAGTACTACTGATACGAGAGTAGTCCCAAAAGTAAGATCTCCTATTTAATAGAAATACAAAGAAACAAATATTTTTCAATAATATACCCATCTTTTAAAGCCTGAATATTTACACAAATAACCTATTTTTTTATATATATATATTTGTATGCATAATCACCATTTCGGTCAATGCATTTTTGCATACCCTACGCATGTCATTGAGGAAGCGTTGAACCTTATATTTCACCTTGTCGTCGTTGCTGAAACACATTGGTGGTCTACTGTAAGCATTCAGAGATCCATTTTGATATTGTTGCACCACGTCGATTCTGAGAGTATCTTCCAATCAAGAATGTGCCGCAAATACATTATTTTAAAGGAATAAATTGTAAAATAATACGAATAAAACAAAGTTTACTATTGAAGAAGAAGATAGTACTAACGAATCTAAATGAAATATGAAAAATAAAAAGCTAACGGTCGCAACCAATTTTTACCCCACACTTTGGCAGCTACTTTACTTTTTAAACGGAAACAAATGTTTGAAGAACTGTTTTGTAAGCTAGATAGTGTTTCGGACAAAGATATCCGATTTTATTTTTATGGAACACCTATAGAATTAATATTAAATGAATATCAAATAATAATAGAACACTAAATGAATGTTCATTTTTTTTTTAAAAATAAGTCTCTGTTTAGTAATAACTTTTGAAGGTTCTTTCCATCAATGAAATATTTCACTGAAGAAGATTCTGATAATAATAATAATAATATTTGGCTTATTTATATAGCGCCGTTTTCGTGAAAAATCACCTCAAGGGCGCTGATATTATCTACCAAGCCAAAATTTGACTGCACCACCAAAATCATATGCGCGCTCGCTTTCCTGTAACTCGTTTACACATTACGGGAAATGAATACCAACGTGAACTCGATTGTTCGTAATGTGCATTTTTTTAAATGTACACGTACGGGGTATTTAATTGATTTATTTCCAGCCAGCTGACATATGTAAACCTAAAGTAGTTACCAGTGCCGTATTTATCATGAAATATTACGTTAATTTCAAGTCAGCAAAATAATACGGATTCAAATTGAGGGTGCTGCGATCATTAAACACTTTTGAATTGCTTCACTAAGATGGCTAATAGGAAAATGAAAGTACATTTTTACCCCTCAGGGTATTTGGTTCGTTTTTCGGAATAACTCATGTAGGTCTCATAAAAATCGCTCTTGTGTCTCCCTTACTATCATGGTTAGAAATATGATCTAAACGGTGTTAGAAGGAGAAAACATCACCCTCTACATTAAAATCTTAAAATAAGCCACAATATAATTAAAACGTTTACCTTTATGAAACCAAAATTTCAGACCACAATTATTTAAGATTTTTTTTTTTTAATTTTGGGAAATTTTTATTAATAATTTTTAAATGAAACGACAAAAAAGCGAGTTGAATGTAATGTTTATAATTCGCTTGTCTAATAAAATATGTGTATTTTATTTTTTTTCGTTATCAGTAATTTAGGTTAGAAAAAAATTAACGTGAGCCATTTTTCAAACTTTTTTATGTTTTCAATGAAAAATTTTATATTTTAAAAATTACATGTTTATTTCGAATTATAAAATTTTAAAGTATATTTTATCAACTTTCAAAAACAGTTTTTATTTTTCGAAAGCGTGCAGAAATATTAAATTTAAATCAATTATTTGAATTTTATAGCAAAGCGGATTTATTTTGACCTTCTGACAAAGACAGGCCCGAGGTCTAAGGGTTAAACAGCACAATGGTCCAAGTGAAAAATTAAATAAAATCTATTTTACAATTCAAAATTATATATAATTAAAAACTTTAAATAATTGATTTATGTCGGTTTTCCGTTAGACGTTGATGTTTGTTTACAACGAACTGAAAAACTCAAATATGAAACATATCTAATAATAATAATAAAAATTATTATTATTATGTTTAATAATATTTGTTATTATTTTTTTAATATTTTTTTAAAATATTATTTTAATAATATTTACTAATAAAATATAATAATAATATTTGGATGACTTGTATAACGCCGTTTTTGTGAAAAACCACCTCAAACCTCAAATCTGAACATACATGATAGAAATTTGATACTGTAATTGATGTTTTTACTATACTCCTATCTTGATCTATATTGACTAGGTGATTAACTCCATGCAGGAAGCCCTGAGGAAAATAATTTCCCTAAAGGCATTTGTCATCTTTGAAGATGCTGTGTGGAGGGTCGTTTTTGAGAAGAGGAAGGAGTGAACATTGGTCTCGCAGAGACCCATGTTGTAGGAGGGAGGAAACACAGAGGGCGGAAAATCGTTCCACAGCCGAGCTGCTGAACTCGTAGAAACGACCCGTTCTCACGTGACTAATGTCAACCGTGTACAAATTTCTAGATTATTTTGTCGAGCTGTTGTACCAATATTTTAGTAAAAAAAAATTTTGCACAGTTTAGTACTTTAGGGTATTTTTTAATAAGGAAAATTCCACGGGCTGTAGATGTACATAATTTTTTGGTTAATGTAAAAAGACCATTTTGAATTTCTACAAAACTACAAGTCATCAACAGATATTTTATGTGGATATGACATCTTTAGATAGATCACTGGTGATGAACCGGAAATTACAAGTTCGATCCCTGCATTTAAAAACGGAGTAAAAAATATTTTTCCCAACGCTTGGGGTCCATTTTAGATTGAAAAAGCTTGATGGCTGTGTACACAAAAAAATCTGTAGATTGGGGTGACTTTGGATGGGTCGGGAGAAATTTACCAATGTTCTTTTAATGGAGGGGAGCTGAAAATCAAAACATTCTGATATCAGTACGTTTATATTCTATGACCTGAATCATTCCGATATTGACAGATATACAAAAATGTGACTGAAGTTACCCAATTCAGTGAAAATAACATTATATAATCATAGACAAATAAATAAAGCACTATTGCAAGATATTTATGTTTCATGTAACCAATTGAAAAAATTGGTATAGTAACCACATAAATGGACGTAAATTTTTTTTAATTTTTGAAAAACTGCCTTCATTCTAGTCTAGTCCTCAATTATTCTTTGGGCGATGTAGCTTTATTCGATATTTTTTTATGTATCTACATCGACTATTGTCTTATGTTTTGTTAACATATTTTTAACGATTGGGCAGGTACCTCCAAATACTATATTTCGAGATAACGTGGAAAGTAATATTCAAATATTCACCACAAATCAAATATTATTTTCACGTGTGTTGTAAAGTTAAATATGCTTTAAAATAACACCAGGAGGCATAACAATGAGGTATATTATTTAAATATTCTACTAGTCATCCAAAATATTTGTGTTTAATTCAGCACAAGTTTTTCTTCATTGTGATTGATTTGGTGGTTTTTTGTAATAAACTGAATATTGTAAATAGAGGGTACACTTTTAAATACAATTGCATACTCAACTTAAATTTCGATTTTGCGGAGATTTCCGACTTATCAACTGGATGATCGATGTGTGATCTTTACTGGCGAATTTAAGATAAAATGTCTATTTTATGGATACTATCTATTACCTTGTAATATTGAAAAAATAATTGCATTAACTGAGGTTTTTCATTGCGTTGTTACTAATAAAACACAAAAATATTACTTGTTCTTGAAAAGCATCAACTTTGTTGCTTGCCATACATAATTAAAATGACGTTTATGTAATTGATATATTCAATTATTATATTCCATTAAAATGTTGCCACGAAGTGAATTTGTAATTATTAAGAAGTAAATTATACCTAATATTAATTAATCGTTATATAACATGGTATTTATACATTTTTCAAAAAGCAAAACAAAAACAAAAAACAAATTCATGACCATGCCACAGAAATCTGTAATTGTACCTGGATAAATCTAGGTATTTATTTTAATATTCTGTGATGTACTTCTTTGAATGGATCAGGAAATGATATCATGAGGTCTATTTGAATAACATTCCTCATGATACCATTTCCTTGATCGCCTAATCTTCTCATGAAAGAGGTTTTGCCAAATATTTGAGGCTTTCATTTAAATTTTAATTACGACATGGAAATGTCTCATATAATCCACTTCGCGCAGAAACAAAGTGTTGGCTAAAATATTTAGAGCAAACCGTAATTTTATCGCGAATAATTTTAAATATTCATGAGATTCGGGTAAAATAAATATATGAAAATGGCGACCCTAATCTACAGCGTGTACAAATTAAAACCTTCCAGTCCTGGATTTAATTAAGAGTGGTTGTCGGATTTACTCGTAGCTGCGAAATATTCGAATTGGGGCAAATAACAAGAAAGATTTTCCGTTTTGCTTTGACGATTTGAAGATGTACCTAAGCGAAGCTGTGACCAGGACTTATTTCAGATTTTATCTACTCTACTACATATACACTATATAAAGAGGTAATATTTGTTTGTTTGTTTGTTTGTGTGTTTGTTTGCATCGAATAGGCTCCGAAACTACTGAACCGATTTGAAAAAATTCTTTCGCTGTTGGGAAGCTACACTATCCCTCGGTGACATAGGCTATATTATATTTAAAAAAAATAGGCATCCTTACTAAAACTTCAATAATGTAACCCAGGGTGTAAAAAAATTACCTAAAATATTCTTTAAATCGCGTGCGCTGCGAAAACTATTGATGATAGAATAAAATAATGTACCACGACTTTATATAACACATCATTATTTACAAAAAAGGTCACCTCAGCATATGTCTAACTATTATGGTTATGCCACAATAAGTATTCTTTTATTTTAAAAATTTAATTTAAATGTCGCCGCTTGAAAAGGCTCTTTATTTGTATCTTGGTTTTAATCATTATCAAAATAAATTACTTTATATTCAAGACAGCTTCAATACCTTTATTTAACTCTTTGAATTTTTTAATTTGGATATTTAATTAGAAAGATATCACGAGTTTAAAATTATTAGTATCAGAAAAAAGTTTCGGCTACGGGCCGGGCGGGAGAGGAGTCAAGAAATGCAGTGCCAGGGGGGTTGGCGGGACGGGGGAGCGGGAGAGCGGTGGCGGGGAAGGTGGAAGTGGAACGCTGGAGGGGAACATTTTATTTATTTGAATATGGAATATATTGTAAGGAGTAACATTTTATTTATTTGAATATGGCATATATTGTAAAAGAAAGTCCAAAAAAACGTGCAGCTCTCAAAAACTCAGAAACGAGTCCCGGTTCGATCAAGGGAGTTATATGATGTGGTAGATCTCTATCCCCCCTAGGGAATAAGGGTATCCGTTTTTACCTAAAGGGCGTGATTTTAAAGATATAAGGGCTGAAAATTTCACCCTCTTGAAATTTCTAGAACAGTCTTCTGGAAAGTTCTAGAAGGTTCCATAGAGCTGTAGAAAGTTGTGGAAGGAGTGGAATTATCAGGAATAGGGAATCGGGAACATCATTGTGCAACATTCCAGAACACTATCTTACCCCAGCTAGTTTCACAATAAACTTTAATAATAAAGGCTAAAAAAGTTCAGGAAAGATTGTTTTCTTCAGAAACGACTAAGAGCCCGTTCACACTTCCGTCGTAATAACGGAGGTGGGTTCCGTCATTACGACGGAGGCCCTAGCCGCTGTAGTGGCTCTATGGAGCTGTTCACACTTGCCGGATCCGGCGTGAAGACGGATCCGTCATTTTTTGCCGGAGAGTTCGCCTACGCAGAGTGTCCGTCGTGAAGCCGGAAAGGAACGCGCTGGCTCATACATTTCAATGGAGCTGTTCACACTATACGGCGGGACGACGGATCCGTTTTGAACCCGCCACACCCCGCTTCACACTTCACTACCGCCCGCTCCCAGACGCAAGCGAGCAGGCAAATTGTGTTTTTATGGGGCGCGCGTTTGGCGTTTATAATATTATTATATAATATACATGTTCGTTCCAGAATGCGATTTTTTCTATTTAATCTCAAGAAAATATTTAGTCATATCATTCATGTTTTTTAGTCATTTTAGTTATAATAATTGCTGGATGATTTTCGCGCAATTTCTCCTTTTCAAGTATGCAAACAAAATATTCTCCCACGGTTTGAACAAATAAGGTCCGACCCCTGAAGTAATTTTATAGCTGGTATTACATCAATACATTCCCTTACCGATTTGGTAGAAAAAGTTTATTATTTAAATTGTTTTATTTTTAAGTAGGTATGTGTACATTTCAAATAGCACCTATAACTATTTATGGCAGCCCCAAGGGAAAGTTTTTGCTGTCGGCCTTTTACGGCCCAAACTAAGAGGAACTTTTATAATAGTAAAATTTGCAATATTTGCATTGCGCATTGCGCAGTGCGCACGACCGTCTACTGAAGAATGATAAAATGTTTTGGTCGTTGTTTTCGTAGAGTAGGATCCGTCTTGAAAACAGAAGTGTGAACAGGGGCCTAGGGCTTCCGTCATAACGACGGAACAAACCTCCGTTATTACGACGGAAGTGTGAACGGGGTTAGTTTCATACAGAACGCGAACAGATTTTGAAGTGAAGTGAGACTTCTTTAGAAAACGGAAACGAGCGACACTAAAAAGAGACAAACACTTATATCTATAGGATTTAGCCTGCGAGAGAATGAGATAGACTAATCGGTGTCCTCTTTGTGCGTTTATTCGCAGCCTATCAGCCTCCTCCTTGTGCGGTGACTCGTAGAATAAAATGTAAAATAATGTTTAAACATGGTAGCAATTTTATTATAAATAAACGCTACAATTATTCTACTCCTGATACTCTGCATTCGTCTTGTTCTCTCGAAGTTTAGTTTTCTGAAGGTTTCACGTCTACCGTGACACATTTTTTTATTTTATATTATTCGGAATGTTCCATTTTACCTAATTTCCTTGAAGAAATCAGTTTGTTTGACTGAAGCACGATAAACTCTCTAACTGAGAACTCTGGCGTTATGAAATTTAGCCAATTGTTTCTTTCTGAAGTTTACGGGTCCACGCAAGTAATATCATTTGCATCCAGAACCATGAAGCTTTAAACTATTCATTATTATGTCGTAACAATTATAATTTGAGAGGCTGGTATGGGTACCACCGCTCCAGGAACCATTTATTGGATAACAAAAATAGGTAACCTTAAGCGGTTCGCCACGTTTAATGACTTAGAAAGGGTGCCGGGTACAAGAGGTGAGATTTGAATAGGTCTTGGTAGCGGATGCGTTTGCCCAACTACTGCGTGGCGGGCCGGATCACGGAGACCTATTGAATTATACCTCGCACTGCAGTGGGAGGAACGGATTCATACATCCGTCACTTTGAAATATTGACCGTCAGATTCCTACCCACCCCTCGTACCTTTTTCCTTCCCAGAACTTCCTCTTTAACGTAAAAAAATCTAAAGGTCCCTTTCTTAAACTTAATCATTACACTTACATTTACATTTTTCGTTAACCTTGCACCTTTTACGGATTCCAATTATTATAAGCAATAATTATTAGCCTGAAATACTCATCTACATTGAAAAAAATCTCCCTAGAAAAGATACATGCCACCGACGGGACTCGAACCACATAAGAAAATAGTCGGAAACAGATTTCTTTGTACTTTAGCTTGCATTTTTATGTCTGTGTATCATGTCAAAATGTCTTGTTTGTGTTAGTTCTTTATAGGTTATAAATACTGTGAACCGTTAAAAAAACGCTCTTCTCTCTTGAAAAACAAAACAGTAATGGTCTAATTTGAGACCTCCTTTAAGTGCTTGCGGGCGGAAATAAGTTTCTATTATTGTAACATGTTATTCTACCAAAATAAATTAAGTTTGTTAAAAGTGCAAATTCCGTGGCGTCTTTATTTGAGATTCTTCTAAGATGACAAAATACAACAAATACCACGTTGTGATTTCTACAACGCATCTATATATTATATATGACGTCATTGTCTGTCGCGGTTACTTTGTCGCGGTGACTAGCTCTCACTGGATAGCCTGAGATTATCTTTTTTGGGAAGCAATTATTTTTGGAACCATTTTGTATCGGATTTATAAAATGGTCACCAACTGGGCGAAGCCGAACCAAAAATCGCCCGCAGGGCCTACAGCAAAAACCCACTGAGAGGGTTTTTAACTGCTAGTAATAATAATTATAATACAGGAAACAGTGATGTTATCAAAAGGGGCGAACTCTGGTGGGAGGTTCCGAATCCACTATTTTAGTCATAATAATTGATTTCATAACTTTATGTTGACCTTTTGATTGCTTCATTATTTATTTGACAATTGGAAACTGTACGCTGCGTTCCGCTGCAAAATTTATGGACAACAATTGAATCCATAAGAAGCCCGATGCTTTTTACAATTTTATCACTTTTCTGTTCATGTTGAAACTTGTCCATTAAATTATTTAAACTAGTTTCAAAATCAAAATTTCAAACTCTGTAGTCTGCTACGAGCCAAATTTAAAGAATTAATATTTTAAAACGTTAATAAAGGGTGGCCTCAGATATAGCTCTCTACAACTGGCGAATATTATATTTTGGGTGCAGAGTAACATTTTAATCCAATTAGACAATTCAGAAATCAGATTTCACAATTACCATCCTTGTTTAAATTTCCCTGAATTATATTAAATTACGACTTGCACACGTTTATTCATATTTTCTTAAATTTGTCTGAAAATTACCGCAATGAATTGAAGCTTGCAAAAAACATTGAATAAACTGTATGACGTTTCACATTTTTATTTTTTTTACAATAGCTCCACATAGGAGGCCCCGAGGAAAACAATTTCTCTAGGGTCCTTTCTTTGGGGACGCTGTGTGGAGGATCCGTTTAGGGAAAGGAAGGAGAGGAAGTTCTGGGAAGGAAAAAGTGTAAGTAGTAGGAATCTGGATCTGAATCAGTGTGTCTAGGAGTGATGTACGAATCTATCTCTCCCACTGCAGTGCAATGCGATGTTTCGGGAGAGTCCTGCTGGAGAAGTCAAAAGTCTCCCTCTTCACCAGTCTCTCCTGATCCGGACTGCCACGCATTTGGTGGACAGACGCATCCGCCACTAAGATCCGAACAAACCTCGCCCCGTGAACACGGGCACCCCTACTAAGCCACCAAACAACGCGAAACACTTGGGGTGACATATGGCAGAGATTTTGGTTATTGGTTAAATGGTTCCCGAGGCGGCGGTACCCAAACTCGCCTTCCAAATTGTTGAACCCAAGATGTCATGAACACGTAGAGCACCCCCGAGGAAGGCATGGCATCATCGAGTGGTCGGCCGGCGTGTCTAGCGGTAAGGCTTTTGACTCGCAATCCGAAGGTCGCGAGATCGAATCCCGGCGTTGGCAAATTATTTTTAATTGATTAATTAGTGTTATTTCGCGATTAATTCATTAAAAATAATATATAGTATATCTGCGGCACGTTCCAGAGTAGAAGATACTCTCAGTATCACCCTGAAGTACTTCCCTACTACATTTAGCCTTACAACATACCCCAATTGGGGATGCAATATACTCACTGGCTTCAGACGGGAGCAGCTGAGATTCTTGTGAGATATTCATATAAAAAAATAATGAGTCAGGCCATTTTGAGAGTCAGAATAACAAAAAAGTATATTGTGAATGAAGCAAGTTCGTCCTCTCTCCATACACTTTTATTTTATTTATATAGCCTGTCTTTGAATTTTTTGTAAGTCCGTATTCCTTTGAGTTTATGTCCATTATAAGTCTTGCATAAAACTACAAAAGGTGAAGTGAAACAAGTGTTTTCCCTAGGGATGGTTTTCTTTTTCAAAATGCACTTTATTAAATTCTCTTCTTGTATATTTGCGAGTCTCACAATATGAACTGCTAAGGCTCCTTTTAGAGAAATTCAAAGAATAACAGCGAAAGGTGGAACAATTATCAGAAGTTGGATGAGAAAAACGACAGAAACTCAAGCTTCAACCGTTTTTAATGTGATGCCTAAAAGAATTCAAATCCGGCTCTTTCATATATGAAACTCGTTTTATTATTTTAGGAAAAGTCACCTTTTTCAAGTTATGCCTTAAAATATTGAAATAAATTAGTTGTATGCGCCCGTACATATCCAATATGAATAAGAATAAATCGTTTGTCCATAAACCAATTCAATTAATTGAAGAAATGCATGCATATTTATTGCGTCGGTGATTCAATCCAAAAAGCATAACTTGCAAAAAGTGTTTTTTTTCTAAAATAATTAAACGAGTACCGCCTACGAAATTCTAGATTTTGAATTATTTTAAGTATCTGAATAATCAAATAGTAATAGAATATTTAAACAAATATTTGATACAAGCATGATAATGTGAGTGACCTACGCAAAATACATAGGTTAAAAAAAGGTTGTGGTACAAATTTTTTAAATTTTTATTTTTCCTTTCATACCCACAAGAATTTAGCATTGCTTACTAAATATATTGTTTCTTTTTTTTATTTTAACCTTTAAAACTTCGGGCTTTCCTAATAAAAGGTTCGTAAATTTTACACAACTGATAAACAACCGTTTACAATACAAAAACGGTTGTTTATCATAACACGTCTATTAATAAAGGGGTTATTAAGTGTTTGTTTTATTTATATTTATAATGGTGGCATCTAACAAGTTGGCTGTATTTAAAGAAAAAAGGAAATTAAATTTTTGTATATTTTGACATCGTTCTTACATTATGTGTTGGCAAAGGATCTGTCAGCCAGTACTGGAACAAATAAATATGCTTATCAAAAACTTCAACATTTTAACATTGCGTAAAGGAAATCGTTAATTATTAAAGAAGTCTTTTTAATAATGATACAATCGGTGTAAGCATGGCACAGGTAAAGCTTTTTGCAATGTTTTCTCTTAATCAACATTAAAGTTAATGTAAACGTTAACAATATTCTTCATATAAATTTTTATGGTTATTTCCCAGCTTATAAAATTAAAAATCCAAACATTTCAAATCATTTGCTCATGTTCAGTGTTTTACGAGTAAATCTTAACGAAAGAATTATTTTTTTAGACTATGTATATGTATAATTTATTTTCAGTTTCAACATTAGTCGTAAATCCAGTCTGAAATCTCAACCCCAGTTTCTTCCTCAGTCTCAACATTAGTCTCAACTTCAGTCTCAACTACAGTTCCAACTTTAGTCTTAGCTTCAGTCTCAATATTAGTCTCAATTTCATCCTCAAATCTCATCACCAGTTTCAACTTCAGTATCAACGTCAATCTTAACTTCTGTATTAACTTTAGTCTCAACTTCAGTTCCAACTTTAGTCTCAAATCTCAACGCCAGTTTTAACTTCTCAACATCAATCTCAACTTTGGTTTCAACTTCAGTTTCAACATCAATCTCAACTTGTCTCAATTTTGGTCTCAACTTCAGTCTCAACAATAGTCGCAAGTTCAGTTTCAAATCTCAACGCCAGTTTCAACTTCAGTCTCAACAACAGTCTAAACTTTAGTCTCAACTTCAGTTCCAACATCAGTGTCAACTTCTGTATCAAGTTTAATCTCAACTTCAGTTTCAATATTAGTCTCAACTTCATTTTCATTATTAGTTTCATCTTCAGTTTCAACTTTAATCCCGGATAATAGTCTTAATTTCAATCTCAACCTCGGTTACTATTCAGATATTCAGTTTGAAATTTTATTTCTTATTTTAGTTTATGTATGTCGGGCTCTTTAGATTCGGGAGAGATACAGTGAGAATCAGTAGAGATACAGTTTCACTTTATATTTAAAATTTTCTCACGACAGATGATTTAAAGTCATTCGTGCAGTAGTAAAAGCGATTAGTTTCCAAATAAAGCCACGCTCCATCCGCATTTTGCTACGAAAGAAAAAATAAACGCTTTATAAATAAACGACTGTGAAGAATTCTCATTCTCACCAATGAAAAGTGAAGAGATTGAAGAACTTAGCAATTGCTGATTATCCTTGGAGGAAAAAGCGTCATGCTGAAGAAATAAACCCATTGAATATATATTTGGCCTATTTTCAAAATATTCGGTAGCTTAATAACGATCTCTGGGCTTATATTTTCCACGATTCCATTAAAGTTTCTTATAAATAAGCGACGCACTGAAACAGAGACGCAGGTCTTAAAAAAACTAACTTCGTTGGTTCTTGGTTTCATACAATGCGCGAGAATTTAATTTAGGTTTATGCTGAATATTCAAATGATTTTTTTTTAAATCTACCTCATTATGTTGTAGATATAAAACTGAGGCTGTATTTTTAAGGTGATGATTTTCCATGATATAAACATTTTATATTTTTAATGAGAACACTAAACTTTATTCACAGTTTGACACAATCAACTAATAAAAATGCGAAAATATAACGTTTTAACACACAGCAATAAATGTTTTAGTGCAGTGGTTACATTTGTATACGTTGTTGTGTTTTTTTACTTGGCTATCTGAATCATATTACGTTGTTAGCCCCTGAAAAACGGTTTACCTACCTGCTTATTAAATTCTTTTCGTTGCAGGAAATGGGTAAGAAATAAGTATTTTATTCTGTTGTTCCAACTTCTTTTACCTAGAGTGTCTTGTGGCCTCCATATTACGTAATTTTCTAGAATTTTATGGAATTCACTGAGAAAGGTCTCTTTTACTTTTTCACTGGTTTATTTTAATTCTTTTTCTCTAAGGTAGTATTTCATTTTTTTATTTTACATAAAGTTCTTTATTACCGTTTTTAAGTTTAATTGTTGGTATTGCCGCAAATGCAAACATTGCGACAATAATATCTTAAAGGTACGCAGACGCCGCACACCAGGCCGAATTATTATGACAGGAAAAATATTTTTATTTGCTATTCTGATCAGAAATGCTTATGAGGAAAATATTTCAAAAAACTACCTAATTACAGTTAGTTGGGATCTGTTCTAATATTAAAAAATAAATTATTTCATATAAAATTGTTTCTAAGTTTTGAATTAGTTAGGTGGGTATATATTATATAACATACTAGCTTTTGCCCCCGGCTTCGCTCGCATATTTGCCCCCCCCCCCCCCACCATTCCCTCCGCACATATCCTCTCCCCCCTCCCCTTCCCTTAATCAATTAACAATCAAATACGCTCCGTTTCAAATTCATAATATTAGTATATCTGTTGGCTTAGGTCAAAATGTAGATAAGTACCTATTTTATATTTGTATCTACACTAAATATTCATATTAAAATTTTCGTTATTAAATAAATCTCCATAGTACCTAAGCAAATGACAAAATGACAGCCCACGTCAAACATTTACTTAGCAACACGCTTTGCCAATAAACGTATAATGAATAACATCATAACGCCACAGCTTATTCATAACGCCAGAACTTACCAATTTATATAGCCTATATTACTCGCAAATAATGTAGCTTTCGATTGGTAAGAGAATTTTTATATTCCATTCGGTATTTATTGCGTGAAAGAGTAAGACACATCCATTCATACAAACATTCGCATTTATAATATTAGTAAGATAATTACAAAATGACGATAAATTCTATCTATTCAAAAACTATCAGAGGCGTTTAGCAGTAGTATGACTGAACAGAAAAGCTCATACAGTCAAATAGTCCAGTATATAGGTCGCAATTCTGAAAGTTACGTAATATCTTCAACAAAAGTTACAAACTTTTTATAAATCTCTTGGCAATTTTTTTTTTTAAAAGCAAAAATTTTGTTTTTTTTTTACAAATCACAAAAAAAAGAATGATTCTAGACTTATCGCATTTGCCGTCTGACGACTCCAGAAGAGCCCATGAAGTCCGCGCAACTTACCCCCAATTCCAGGCCGGAATGCCTGGAGAATAATACCAGATTGGGTGGCTGGGAGATTGGGACAGATTGTATCAAATGACGGGATTTTCGGCTTAGGGCGAGCTGCTCCGCTATGCGCTGTGGACCGCGCTGGCTTATATCTTTGTACAATGTTTCCAGGTCTACAACTATCTAGTATCTTTGAAGGCCTTAGGTTTTATTCAATTAAATTTGTCTCTGGTTTTTATTGTAATTCTAAAAAAAGCTTTATCTAGCTGACCCGCCGAACTTCGTACCGCCTCGGAACAAATAAATGTTGTGTTAACTTATTAGCTGAATTAAATTCAGTTTTTTTATTAAATAAAAATTACACAATGAAGCAAACATCGATGCGCAATCCGTGTTTGTTTTTGTCAGTATCAGTGATGGCTTTGTGTACGGGTATATAATTTTTGTGATTTTCTTACTTTTCCACTTACTTAGAGGAATTGCGTTTCATTTTCTTTATACGTGATAGGGAGATTTATAATAATTCTTTTATTTTTCCTTTGGAGGTTTTTCAGATACATGTTCACCGTTTGTCCCATTTTTGACTGTTGAAATTTAGTGTGTACGAAAGAGGGGCAGTGTTATTTTTTTTACAACAAAAGGAAGACAATCAGCACATTGACATTTGCATTTTGAATTTTTGGAATTCACTCACTACTCAATATTATACTTATCACACTATTTCTGCAGCTCTTTCAAAAGATGAAAATTCTTTCTATACAAATGTATGACGATAATAATTTTATGCATAACTTTTTTTTTCGTGAATTTTCCGATGTTTTTTTTTTTTTTAGTTATTTATTAAGTTAAAAGAAATACAAATTTCGCTTTGTTAACTTGAGTGTACATTGATAGGAACAAAAATAATATATATATTAATAATTATGGTTTACTACCTAAGTAACATATTTTTCTTAAGTAAGAGCATTTTGGTTTTGCTCATTGATCTTGAGGGCAAACAGTTTTTCTTAAATATATTTATTCTATTTACGGTTGTCAGGCTATCAGGAAGGAGATTATAAATGTGTACACACTCATGGCCTATGTTTCTTTTACCACACTCTGTTTTTGCTGAATTTGTATATAATTTATTATGTTGTCTTGTGTGGTGGTCATATACTTGTGATGTTTTCATAAATGAAGTATTTGTGTGTATGAAGCCATTTTGGATTTTGTGAATTAATAGGCATATGTTGTATTCGTACAGTTTTCTAATTTTAAGTAAGTTAGTTTCTTGGTATACTCTTTTGGTGGGGGTATCTGGTCTATAGTTAAAAAGTTTTTTTATAACTTTATTTTGTATTATTTGACTTTCGTTTAGATATGTGACGTTTGTGTTTCCCCATATTTCTATGAGATAATTTAGATAGAATTGAATTAAACTAAAGTATAATCCCCTCTTTACTTGTATTGGTAGAAGATGGGCTATTCTGCCAAATACACCAATTAGTGGGATAATTTGTATTCTATAGCTATTCTGCTATTCGGGGCAAAGACAAATCCAACAAATCAAAGATCATAAAAATCGGTCCAGCTGTTCTTGTTTTATAAATTAAGATTCCCACTTTGTTTTATACATATATTAAGATTCAACTCTAATTTTTGGAAATTCAGAGTTTTGTGTTTTATTTTATGTTTGTTTTACGCCAGCTCCACATAAAAGGCCCTGATAAGAATAATTTCCGTCAAGGTCAATGTCATCTTTGGGATGCTGTGTGGGGGCCTTTTGAGGGAAAAGATGTATCCAGGAGTGACAGACGTGTGAATCCACCCCTCCCACCTGCTGTGCAAGGCGACGTTTGAGAGAGTTCTGTTGTCAATTGTTTTTTTTTTATTATTTAGAAATATGGTATGTATTGCAATCAACTTCCCCTGCATACATTCTGGAATAAACTATCGAAGTTATCAATACCGTAGCGCCTGCGTCTGTCAGTTGAATTTTTGAACCCTGTTTCGATTGCATGTCTGACGCCACGCCTTACACGCCGCGCCCCAAATAACATCTGTGTACGTGAATGTTCAGACAAAGCTACCGTTGTAATTTGGTTTCTAAGTCAAGAATTCATCTCAAGAGGTCACCACTTTCATCGGCAAGATGCATAGGGACGTGTCCTTCTTAGGTATAAGTTATACGAATTTGTGAACCTGGAGTGTCTCCCGGATTTCGAAAGCGGGTGTATATTACATATGACGTCATCGCCCGATCCGATTACTTTGTCGCGGTTACTAGCCACCACGGTTGACATTTTGACAGTGGATCCGAGCAACGGGCTAATTTTGGAACCAGTTCCAATTGAATTTATAAAATGATCACAACACTGGGCGAAGCCGAACCAAAAGCCGCCCGCAGGGCCCAGCAGTAAAAACCTGCGGAGCTGATCTTTAACTGCTAGTTAGTATTGTTAAATTTTTATTAAAAATTATATTGTATGAACACATTATATACAATAACTGCATTATAATACTTCACATTATAAAAATGTCCACATTGCTTACTGACTACAAGGAACACCAAAGATAGTTCAAATTAGAAACTTTAAATGAACGCCATTCCAAAAAAACAACCAAAACTAATTTTCATAATTATTATAAAAAACTATTTGAAATCTTTCTTCTTAGCAACAAATCAAAATCAGAATCAAGCACCATCTACTAAGAAACCCCTAAACTTTCCATTTTCATTTCCAAAGAACCAACTTAACCTCTCTCACCTCCAACCCCTGGTATTAATGGGTTTACTGTAATATACAAAATAAATTAAATAATAACACGATCCACTCTAATGGGAAGATTCAGAACGTATTTAGATATAGCCCCCAGAACTTTACAAAATATCTCGAATCTCCTGTTTTTCCTTTACTTATCTTGTCTCAAAATTGTCTCATGTTTTTTTGCAAACTTATTGTTTTATTCTTAAATATTGTTCTACGCCGTTATTGGACGGTTGGTATTTAATCATTGTTATTTTTCTTCGTAATTTTTACCATATTAATAAATTAAGACGACACTACCTATACCATAAAATATATTCAGAATCTTAACAACGTAAGTTAAGAAGCCGTGTACACAAATTGCGACACGCGACCCTTGTATTGGACGGACCTACTGTCGAATTTGTCCTACCAAAGAAAAATGAAGAAGAAAAATAATGTGGGATCTTAACGACGTATGCGAAGAAAGCGTTTAAACAAATATGCTCCTACGGCACGGCGTATTTGACGGCCGTACTATCGAATTCACCCTAGCAGGCCTGGAGATTCGACCTTTCCGCCGGGTTAGTTTGAATTATTTCTGATATATCAAGATAAAGGAATACCTCCCGAAGTTATATATTCATCATCTTGAAAAATAAAATCTGGTGCTCACCGCTAACTTTAGTTAAAACGTATTACAATTTTTTAAAGGCGTTGTACGTTTAAAAAAATGATAGCAACGTACTGTTTTTATAAACCAAAAATATAAATAACTCGCATCCCTTGTGATGATAATTCAATTACAATTAAAATATGAGTCTCATGCAAACCCCCGATAAAGATGGTTATGTCTCGCCTTAAATATATTATACACAATACGGGATGAAAGAATACGGAATGCTGTACAAACCAGATCTCTGAAGCGCCTTTGTGGTAAAGCCATGTATTACCTTATCAAAAATGTGGAGATCCCGGAAAAATGCAAGGAATCTAATTTCGCCAAAAATATTGAGAAAGGGATATTAGCTGGCTTGGATATAAAGATGAACATAAAAAGCAGTGCCAGGATGCGACAGATAACGGTAGAAGAAATCGAAAATTGTCAGTCAATAATAGAATATGGAATAATTATCTGGGGAGGAGCAACAAACTCAGCGATCGATCAACTCAGAAAACGATTTTAAAGGTAATACTTAAAACACATTGACTGACTGATACAGACCAAATATTCAACAGTTGTGACGTACTAGATATACGCCAATTATATGTTAAAACACTGCTAAACTACATTTTTGACCAGAAAAACAAATTTCAATAATCTCAAAATATCACTAACAGACCAGTTAGACAATCGTACAAAAATAGCATAAAAACTCCTCGGTAAATACTAGCTTTGGACAAAGACACTATAAATATCATGCTATAAAAGCATTCAACAGTCTTACCCTTGAAAATAAAATGGAATAAAACAAAAATAAATTCGTACTCAAAATTACAAAATGGATTAAAGAACAAAAAAGACAATATTACCGAAATTTTATAACAAAATAAGAATAAAACACATAACTACACGTAACGCTCAAAACCAATATAAAACACACATCACTCACAAACATACAAAACATAATATAAATTTTTTATTGTTCAAGTTTAATTTGTAGAAATCCATTTTAATTTATATTTTTTTAATCTATTCAACAATATATTATTATTAAATTAATAAAAACGGTTTATTTTTAAACAAGTTCTGCTGTGTAATTATTATAACGCGTGACAGCTGTTTCGCCTTCTGAGGGCATTATCAAACTGTTTGAAAAAACCCTAATGCCCTAACCCTAATGCCATCAGAAGGCGAATAATTACACTGCAGAACTTGTTTAAAAAAATATATATATTAATTTAATAATAATATTATTGAATATATAAAAGAAATTAAAAAAAACACATAGTATAAACTGATTTTAATTTTATTTAGGCAATAAAAAAATCATTTTACCTATAATTTTACCTTAATTATACATATTAATTTTTAGTTTATTTTGTTTTATAAAATCGAGGCCTCAGCACAGGTGAGCTACCCAGTGAGGCCGTCATTGCTGAATTATATTTGAAATGTAAGATATTATATCAAGTAAATATGTTGAATAAACATAAAAGCTTTTTCGAAATTTTAATGGATCATTATAATGTACTCTACGTAAAGTAGCCACCCCCAATTAGGTACCATCATCAAGTTTATGACGTTTTACACTTTAACAAGTTGAAGTGCCCTTTGTTTAACAGCCTCCCGATATACCCCTGGAACCGCACGCCCTTAAAACCGTTGACAACCAACCTTATTCATTTATCTATAAGGTGCCTACAAATTAATAAAATATTTCGAACTCGATTTTCGCATAATTTTGTATTTTGGCTTGAATAAAAAACAGAATTTTGATGACAAATTGCAATACTTAAAAAAATTTAAGCATTTTCTTGGCACAATGTTATCTCTGAGGAGCTGTGCCAATGGCCATTTAGAAAGGAGGGAACGTAGGTCGAATTGTCGCATATTATCGTGTTTCATGAGAAATCTCGCTGGGCTGTTAGTGGTACGAGTAATAAAAATGGCCAAGTTAGCGATACGTATGGTAAAAACACGCTGTAATGTAGATTATTTTAGTACAATCGTCCAAATATCTCTAAAACAGACAAACTCTTTTCAATCTTCTAAAGCTTTTAAAAATTCTGATGATAAATCGTTGCTCGTTTTGAGTATTTAAAAAAAATATTATCAAAAATATTAACTGGCTCTATACAAGTATATTTAAAGTTAAGTCAAGCCATTTTTTAGTAATATTTAATCCGAGTTGTGCTTTTGTGATTAGTCTTTTCCAGTCTTAAAGAGAACCCTGTATCATCGGCAAAACTTATAATTTCCCCGTCTCATGGTAATAACGGTTTCATGCTAATAATGGTTCTTGGCCCGCGTCGTTTGTTTTCTATGTAACTGATATATCTATACATTATAATATTGATTCTTAGTGGGGTATTCAAGAAGCCTTTAATAATAAACTTGAACAAATTTGACAGCGGTTAGTCAATATTTTCTAACTTTCGTTTTGTGTGTTTTCTTTTAGAGACACAACAAACAACGTTGTAATAAATATCTATGAAAAGTTGTAAAATAATGTAGGTACTGCTCCCGTTCTTGCTAAATTATTAAACTAATTTGTATTCACCCAGTGTTTTTGATATTGAAATAAGTATTTAGACAGAAGAGAAGTGGAAAGTCAGTTTCTAGGAAATGTTTTGTCAGAACTTAATTAATGAATTTTCAGAGCCATCAAGGGGGCATTGTTTTATATAGACAGGTTTGTCATCCAACGGATTTCAATGGGCTTCCAAAACGGATTGTTCAAAATTCGAACCGGATACTTTCAAACAATACAATCAACTTATTAATTTTCACAAAGCCAGCGATACGTTTTATAGCTGACCCGGCGAAGTACGTACCATTTCAGAATCAATAGCTGTTATGTTAACTTATTAGCCGAATTAAATTCATATTAGAATAAGTTAAGGCGGAACACAATTTTTGTTTGCTTAAAACTCACTTTTTAATTATTTCCGGCGAATTCGTAACTAAATTAACTTTTTTATTCAGATGTTGTCCTGAAGATGTAAGTTCTTTGTATTTATGATTAATAAAAACAATACCTTACCATTAATATATTTTACGTACAACGCCTTTAAATAATTGTAATACGTTGTACAGCTAAAGTTAGCGGTAAGCACCAGATTTTATTTTTTTGGACGATAAATTAATAACTTCGGCAGTGCGACATCATCCCACATTTTCAATATTTGTAACACGTTCTTCAGAATTAATTAAATTAAACGCGGTGAAAAGGTCTAATCTCCATGCCTGCTAGGGTGAATTCCACCGTACGTTCATCCGGTACGCCGTGCAGCGGGCGCATATTTGTTTACACACTTTCTTCACTTACGTCGTTAAGATTCCCACATTATTTGTCTTCTTCTTCTTTTCTTTGATAGGTCAAATTCGACAGTAGGTCCGTGCAATACACGGGTCGCGAGACTCTATTTGTATACACGGCTTCTTTACTTACGACGTTAAGATTCTGAATATATTTTAGGGTATATTGTCATCTTAACAATAATAATCTAAACGAAAATATGAAAGAGAACAAGACACAAAAAAACAGAAAAAGACAATGGTCGCAATTGGGACCGTAATATGGAGAAAAATAATTAGTTGATAATAATGTAATTCTAAAATTTGAAAATATGAGATTGACAATTATGACGTTTTGACAGAAGGTGGCAATAGCGAAATTGGTTAACGCACTCGTCCCGGTTAGACGGAGAGGTCTGGGTTCGTGTCCCAGTTGCGACCATTGTCTTTTTCTGTTTTTCTGTGTCTTGTTCTCTTTCATATTTTCGTTTAGATTATTATTGTTAACTTATTCTAATATGATATATTTCACTGATGGGAATAACCTTCAAAAAAGTATAAAAAGAAAGTTTTTCTTATAAAAATTGAATTAAATTCAGTTTTTTAAGTTTTTAACGATTATGTCAAAAGTGCAATAGAAGCAGGTAAAACTACACCTAAAGTGAAAATAGGAAATCAACAACACCTAAATACACCGTGGTTCGACTCTAAACTGAATTCGCTAATCAAGGAAAGAAACCAGCTTCACAAGCAATGGAAACAAGACCCAGGTAATATGACTCTTGCAGTACATAAAAATAAACTGAGAAATTTAATTACTAATTATAGGAGAAGTTTGAAACACAAATATTATGTCAATAGCTTTCAAAAAAACCTGAATAACCCCAGAAAAACTTGGAAAACCATTAATTCAATTCTGTCTAACCGTGCACATAAACCCTCCAACACCATCGAATCTCTCATCATAAATAATTGTGAGGTTAGGGAACCCGGTCAAGTAGCTTCAGCATTTAATGAGTTCTTCTTATCGGTTGGAGAAAAATTGGCAGCTGCCATTCCATCATTCCCGGATGACTGTAATACTATTTATGTAGAACCAAAGGCACGTCAATCATTATATATGGCTAGGACAAATAAGGGTGAGGTATTAAGGATCATCTCGAAACTTAGGTCGAATGCAGCGGCAGGTATCGATGGAGTAACCCCGTGCATCCTTAAAACCTGTAAAGAAGAACTAGCTGGGCACCTAGTGCAACTTATCAATTCCTCTATAGGCTCGGGAGTATTTCCAGATCAATTAAAGCTAGCAAAAATTATACCAATTTATAAAGAAGACTGCAAAAAATGTATTTCTAACTATCGCCCAATATCGGTTTTATCAGTATTTTCAAAGGTGTTCGAGACTATTATAAAGGATAGACTTCTAAAATATATCTCTAACAACAATATCCTAACACCACAACAATATGGCTTTCGAAAAAACTCCAGTACCCAATGTGCCACCTTCGATTTCATCTCGAACATTCAGCAGTACATAGACCAGGGCGAATACGTAGCAGCTATTTTTATAGACCTAAAAAAAGCCTTTGATACAGTAGATCATGAAATACTCCTACAGAAAATGGAACATTTGGGTATAGTTGGAAAATCTTTAAAGCTTCTCCGAAGTTACCTATCTGATAGATTTTGCCTTGTCGACATCGAAGGGAACCTAAGCGACTTTGGAAAAATCACATGTGGAGTGCCACAAGGCTCGATTCTGGGACCCCTACTTTTCTTACTATACATCAATGATATAACTAAATGCGGCATCTCGGGAAAACTAAAACTTTACGTTGATGATACCGTGATTTACTATCGTTGCAAAAATCTGGGGGAACTTGAATCTCTAATGAATAAAGATCTCGCAAAGCTAGCTAAATGGCTGCGAATAAATAAATTAAGCCTCAATGTCAAAAAAACCCACTACCTCACTTTCGGGAAAAAAGATTATATGAGCATGAATATTACTCTTGGAAATGAAAAGCTCCAAAATGTACAAGTAACGAAATATTTGGGGTTATTCATAGATTCTAACCTGTCGTGGAACTCTCATGTTGAATATGTAAAATCCAAAATTTCCCCGATTACTGGTGTACTCTATCGACTTCAAGATGTGCTCCCCATAGCTTTACTGCGTGCCACATATTATGCTCTGATCCACTCTCACCTAAGTTATCTGGTTAGTATCTGGGGCACCATTACTAAGAAACAAATATCCGAAATACAAGTAATCCAAAATAGAGCCATAAGAAATATATACCATTTACCATGGGATACACATGTCAAAGATATATACTCACTGACACAAATACTTCCCTTTACCATTCTGCCAAAATATAGCATCACCACTGCCATCCTACAAATAATTCAACACTCCTCACACACCAACACTAAACCAGCCTTTAATTCCGATATACACCAGCACAAAACACGATCCCAAAATCAAATACACTTAGCATCATCTACCCACACAACTAAATTTGGTATTAAATCATTACAATATATTGCAAATATACAATACAATGCATTACCTAATGAAATAAAGCAACCAGTAGATAACAAAAAAAAATTAGTTAAAACGCTTAAAGAACATTTCCTGAAAATGTTTTTAAACCAGTGAATATTTGCTCGCCTTCATACGTTTTTTTTTTTTATTTTTTTTTATATGTTTTATGTGTATGGATGTCCTCAGTTTTTCTAAAATCTCTATTCTTGACAATGCATTTTTTTTCCCCTTTTTATGTTGTATTTTTTAAACATGTAATATTTGTGTAAAATGTACTCTTATGTGTTTGTCCTTCCCGTAATGAGTTTTTTCTCAACTCATTGGGAATAATGTGTTACTCACCATGTTTTTGTAATACATTATAATTAAATAAAAAAAAAAAATAAAAAAAAAAAGTTAAAAATTACAAAATGAAGCAATTATCGATGCGCAACTGTCCGTGTTTTGTTTTCGTCACTCTCAGAGATGGCGTTGTGTACGGATTTATATTTTTTGTGATTTTCTTACTTTTCCACTTACTTACGGGAATTGCGTTTTATTTTCTTTATGAGAAAGATTTGTTATTAATATTGTATTTATCCTTTAGAGTGGTGCAGATACACGTTCACCGTTTGCCCCGTTTAGTGTGTAAAAGGAGGGGCAGCATTATATGTTTAAGGACAAAAGCAAAACAACAGAAAAAAATCAGCATATTGCCATTTGACGTTTTGGAATTTTTGGAATTCACTCACTATTCAATATTATATTTATTACAATATTGTGCAACCCTTTCAAAGGATGAGAGTTCGTTCCATAAATGTTCCATAAACGTTCCATAAATGATCCATAAACGTTCCATAAAAATGTAGGAAGAAAATAATTTTATTTATAATTTTTTTTTGTGAATTTTTCCGATGTTTTAATAGCTACTCTGCTATTCGAGGCGGAGACAAATCCAATAAATCAAAGATCATAAAAATCGGTCCAGCCGCTCTCGAGTTATAAAAGATGTAACTAACCCGTATTTGTTTTATATATTAAGATGTGTATTCTGGTACCATCTCCTATCGGAAGTTGGTTATCACCAAAACAATCTTCGGAACTGCACTTGAACCAGCCAAGTGCGGAGTCTTATTCTTACTTATTTCATCAATTATTCCCTGATTTATCAAGGAGCTGAATTTGTATTTTTATCCGTCATAATATAACTAAAATAATAACGTTTTTTATACAGACAAAACCACAATTTTGACCATATTCCCAATTTTGAAAAAAACGACGTGAAATAGAAGCATGTTTTTTAGTCTAAATGGAGATCAATGTGTATTTCTTTATTTATTCCTCCCAAAATGTAGAAAATTTGGGAGGCGGGTATGGGTACCGCCGCCCCGGGAACCATTTATTGGATTATCAACACCTTTGCCATAGGTCACCCCGAGTGGTTCGCAACATTTGATGACTTAGCAGGGGCACCCGGGTTCATGGGGTGAGATTTGTCGAGGTCTCGGCAGTGGATGCATCTGCCCACCTGCTCCATGGTGGGCAGGATCGAGAGAGACTGGTTGATGGAGGTCTTTCATCCTTTCCAGCCAGAACCTCTCAACCCACCGCCTTGCACTGCAGTTGGAGGGATGGATTCATAAGTCCGTCCACCTGGACACACTGACCCCCAGATTCATACCCAATCAACATGCCTATTTCCTTCCTAGAACTTCCTCTTCTTCATTTCCTTAAGAAAATCCTCCACAGCATCCCCTAAGATGACATAGGCCCTGAGGGAAATCATTTTCATCAGGGCCTCCTCTGTGGAGTTAATGTAAAAAAATAGAATTGTGTTAGAGAAAGAAAGAAAGTTAGTGTCAGTACTTCTGCCACAATCGTGGTGGTGGGAGGACGAAGACTGCGCACACGCAGTATGAACCGACAATAAATATATGACTACATAGTCTTGATGATTAATTTGAGTCGATGAGAACCCAATCAAGCATTATCCATAAAAAAATGTTTGCAGCGGATATTTCATCATGTAATTGACATAGTACCTACAGTAAACATGACTGCCGATCCGGTGGACTGAGTCCTTATGTTGACTGAGCCCTGCGGTTTGCGGGGAGGGTTGTTTATGTCATTTAGGGGAAAGCCTTTTTTATATAACCGTCATTAATCCTAAACTCAGAGTTGTATAATTTTATTAAATAAGTAACCGTCAGTTCAAAAGTCGGTAGATACTTTCCCAAAACTTTAACCGCGGTTATATTGTGTTTTATTATTACATTAAAATTTATTTCTTAACTAAACAATCAAAAACAAACAAAAAATTAAACCCCTGGCTTCAGGGTAGGTACTTAATAAGAAAACTTATAAAGATTTATTTTAAGAGTAGATTTATTTTGTTTCCATATTAACCAATTTTCAAAAGTTTAGAAGGGCTTGTTATTTTAAAACATTTTTGAATAAGCAAAAGACTGGATAGTTACCAAAGAAGGTTTTTTCATTTTGTGTTTTTGTCAGAACAATTTGACTTCCGCTTGCTTACTTTTTAATACAGTTTTAATCAAGTAGGTTGAACCTACTCTATCACTTGTTAGCCAAAAAAATCTATGTAAATATCACAATAAATTCATCCCATACTTAATTAAATGAAGACAATATTAGCGAAACTCAATCAAAATTTTGAGACAAAAAAATCAGAAAAAGATATTGGCACCTCTTAGACTCAAACCCATAAGTATGATGGTTCCATGACAGTTCATCCTGCGACAATTCATCCGGCGACAGTTCATCCGGCGACAGTTCATCCTGCCGACAGTTCATCCTGCCGACAGTTCATCCTGCCGACAGTTCATCCGGCCGACAATTCATCCGGCGACAATTCATCCGGCCTGATCATTTAGAAGATTTTTTCTTCTAGTAAGTATGCAAAGAGAATATACGGCCGTACAACCAAAATCGGTATACTTATATCTGAAGGCGCCTTGAGTGGAAATCCGCTGTAACCTAACCTAACAAATTAGTCAATTCACCCTAAAAAGATGGTGTTAATTTCAGATAAAAAAGTTATATTATATGCAAGTAGGAATCTTTACGGTTTTTTGCTAAGCCGACTGCGCGTATAAGTATGTCGTATTTTGTTATTCACGTATGCTTCTTCGGAGAGTCGAAATTATTATTAGTAAAAATATTTTTACAGCGGATTTCCACTCAAGATGCCTTCAGATATAAGTATATCGATTTTGGTTTTACGGCCGTATATCCTCAGTGCATACTTACTTTGAAGAAAAAATCTTCTAAATGATCAGGCCGGATGAATTGTCGCCGGATGAATTGTCGGCCGGATGAATTGTCGGCAGGACGAACTGTCGGCAGGATGAACTGTCGGCAGGATGAACTGTCGCCGGATGAACTGTCGCCGGACGAATTGTCGGGTCACCAAGTATGATACAGTTAAAAGTGACCGAATTCGATATAGACATCTAAGCTCAGTTGGCAGAATAATTGCATTTATAAACTATAATGGTTTGAAACTACGCTAAGTAGAACTTTTAACAATGTTAGGTATATTAAACTATTATATTTTGCCTTTGTTAGAAGTTTTGTGAGTATAATTCGCCAGTCTGGAACCCATATAAAATTCATTTACAAGCTATTGAAAAAACAAAAAATAAATTATAATGTTTTCTAAGTTTTAAAATGGGGTTTCCATCAATATTGTTAAAATTGTTTAACTGTTTTCATTTGTTTTATTTTATATGTGTTTCTTATGTTTAGGAAAATGTGTATTGTTTTGAGGAGTTTATTTGTGATTTGTTTGATGTGATGTGTTCATCTAAGGTTATGGTCAATTACGATTCCTAGATACTTTATTTGTTTGGTTTTTTCTAGCGGAGGGTAATCACAGATGTTTAAACATTCGTGTTTTTATGGAGTTTGTGTTGTTTTTTGGCTGTCTCGTGCTATTTATACTGTACGTTGTGAATTTTAATTTTGATCAAAACATAATTATGAAATATACACGATTTTATCATCACGCGTTTGCGCATTTTTATTGCTAACTTGCATGTAGGTCAAATGGATATATTAAACTTTATTTTCCATTGAAATATCACTCCTTTTACTCTATCATCTCTTTTGTTTTTATTTATTCTACGAAAAAAACAAACGCAAGACTAACATATTACATGCGTAAGAATGATAAAAAATTCAATCGGACTCCAACAACAAGTTATAAAAGGTCCTTCATTTGTCAACATTCCTTTGGACCTTTTACTTATAATAAAAAAATTTTGATCAGTTCTTTGGGACACAAATCAATCTGAACGAATTTTGAGAATTACATTTCGAGCGTTCCCGGCGTAACTAGTTTTTAGGGATGTTTAATTCAAGCATTTTTTTGTTTGTTCAATCTAAGTTTCCGAAATCTTTCTGTTTTTCAATATTAGCTGATAGACACGCATAGCTTATTTTAAACATCAAACATGAAAAAAAACTCAACAAAAAGTATGAAACTTCTGCTTAAATGGGTGGAAGAAGGGGTGATTTTTTGAAATCTCATTTAGACACTAAGCCTTCTCTTGTTTTGAATTTAAAGTGTGTAAAATTTCATCAATCCCAGAATAAAACTTTAGTTTTGTCTAAAAATCAAATTCAGGCCGCCTAATGCCGATCAACATTCTTCTTCGTGCAAGTAGATAATATGGTTCAAGCCCTTGTCGAAGTCTGGGCTTCCAAATTCTATTATCAATGGTGATCTTTCTCTTGTTTTGAAGGTCAAGTGTGCAAAATTTCGTCAGTTTATGAATAAAATCGTAGTTTTACATGTAAATCAAATACACGCCGCCCGCCCAGTCTATTCGGTTCGATGCCAACTCAGAATTAAACCAACTCAGAACCACCTCGAAAAGGTAATTAAAAGCAATGAAAAAATAATTTTAAAATAACCGTTAACCCTTACCTAACTTAAGCTATTTAACCATTTTTACATTTTTTTATCATCACTCTTAATGACCTTTCTGAGGTGGTTCTGAGTTGGTTTCATTCTGAGTTGGCCGGTCACCATAAAACCTATAGATTTAAAAATATAGATACGTAAATAAATGTATATATTAGTGTTATCGAAGGAAGCAAATACTTTGTGGTGTGACATTACATATTAAATGAAAAAAACACACTTCGTAATACACCACTTTTTATTTGAACTAATATTTAACAGACAACCGGGCTTCGCTCAGCTCAAGCTTTATCAATTAATAATAAATCAAACATTATTTATAATCAAACCAATTTAACTGATAATCCCATATTTAATTTATTCTATGTGCTTAATGCCTGCGAATGCCACCATTTGTCCATTCACAATCATGATTAAGACTGGTGATAAACATGACGTTAAAAACTACCTACCAATTTCCCAACTCCCTATATTATGCAAAGTTCTTGAAAAAATCGTCTTTGATGAATTGTACTCGTCTATTTCGACAAAAATTACGCCGAATCAGCACGGATTTATGAAAGGTAGGTCTACAACATCCAACCTCGCCCTTTTCATTGACTGCTTCGACTTGCAGCAATAACTTTCTACTCTGTCTGTACCTATATCAGTAGAGTTTTGTTGATCACTTGGTAATATTAGACACCTCGCAAAACTAAAAAATATTTATTGTTATATGTAAACACCTATTTTAATTGTAAATCTCTAATTTTAAGTCACATTTGTAAATATATACCTATGTATGCCACTAGTTTTCAGTCAGTAGTAATAAGTCTTAGTCGTAAGTCACTAGCTATGTACATAATAATATATAAGTCTTAAATGTAAGTACCTAGTTATAATTTTGAATCTTAGTTGTAAGCCTATCGTATTAATTTTATTTTATTGTATGCTTATATGTACAGCGCCCTTGATGTGATTTTTCACGAAAACGGCGCTTTATAAATCAGCCAAATATTATTATTATTATTATTCTTGCATAGCAAGATGGACGATAAGGAGCAAGTTGATACTATGTATACAGGCTTCTCTAAAGCCTTTGACCGCGTAATTCACTCAATTCTTTTGAAGAAACTCATCCTACTTGGTATACATGGTGACCTATTTAGATGGATTAAGTCCTACATTAGTAATCGCAATCAGGTAATATTAATAAACGGTGTTTACTCAAAGTCTATAGAGGTATTATCTGGTGTCCCGCGAGGTTCCCACCTAGTTCCGCTATTCTTCAACATTTATATAAACGACATTGGATCATGCTTTTAAAATTCCGAATATGTGCTTTACGCTGATGACATGAAAATATTCAAAGTTGTGCATTCTCTCTCTGACTGTGAAGCGTTACAAAGTGACCTGCATAGGCTTTGCAAGTATTGTAAAGTTAACTGTTTAGATATCAATATTTCCAAATGTCATACTATGACATTCACCAGAAATAAATATGTAATTAAGTACTCTTATTCACTCAACAATGAACCTGTCATCTCTAAAACGGAATGTAAAGATCTTGGTGTTTACCTTGATAGCAAACTTATTTTTAATAATTACTTCGACTCAATCGTTCACAGGTCATATAAAATGCTTGGTTTTGTTCTTCGTATAAGTAAAGTCTTCAGTAACCCGCGCACAGTAGTTATATTATATTTTGCATTAGTCAGAAGTATACTGGAATATGCCTCGCCAATTTGGAACCCGCAGTACAAATTATACATAGATAGCATAGAACATATTCAAAACAAATTTATAAAATATCTTACCTTCAAATTAAAAAATAACTATGAATGCACATTTCAAACTTTGCAACAAAGACGAGTAATTGCTGATTTGACATTTATACACAAAATTTTAAATAATAACATCGATTGTGCCGAACCTAATTAATTTTAACGTACCATTAAGACGTACACGCCATACAGAACTATTCCACACGCTTAATTACAAGACAAATGCAGCAACTAATTCTCCAATCAATCGTGCTCTTCATATATTCCATGATATTAATCTTAATTGTAACATCGACATTTTCTCCGATTCACTGCCCAAATTTAAAAAGAGCATCATGTCAATCATATAAATTGTTTAATGCGCATACTTACATACATACATACACACATATTCACACACATACACACACCCTCACACACACACGCACACACCCCTCTCCCTCAATAATTTACTAATTTAATAGAGGTAAAATTTATAATTTGTCACATAAAAACATATACTATATTATAACAGCGACATGTCATTGGTACCAATTATTGTATTAATTCTACGACGTGTAACTACTTTCCAACATGTAATTATGTACTGTTTGTTTCTGCAAAATAAATAAATGATAATTTTTTACAACCATCTTCCAAACAACCTAAAAAACCTTAACGGGTCATTCACATTATTATAAATCTTATTACAGTCCTAATTCCACGATGTTTTGGTGAACCCATTTAATACGGAAATACAGAAAGAGTCAGTCTCTGCTTTATTGTGTAAAAGGTGTGATTTATGATGTTGGTATTAATAAAAGCGTCCAAGGGGAAGGATTTTATTCTTGACGGTGGGTGGGAGGAGGCGGGGGTTGGAGGAGGTGGGGGTGGGGGGGGGGGGTAGTATTTTCTGTATTGAATTAAGGACGCTTATCTCGTTGCAAACACGTTTATGACAGAAAACAACAATAAAATATCAGAAATCATAAAAATATTATGGTAAATTGAAAATATAAAAGAACAAGGGGGAAAGCTTTAAGTTATGGTTTTGATATGGTGAGTACTAATCTATATAAGTATATAAAAATGAATCCCTGTTTCCCTTGGTCACGCCGTAACTTCAAAACGACTTCACCTATTCCATTCGTCTTTTTTAAAAAGTTTTCTAATACTTTGTAAAAGGTTCCTATGGTAAGAAAAATTAAGAAAATCGCGCAGAAGATTGATTAATTTCAGAAAACTTACCCACTATTTTAACTTCGCACGTTTGACAGTTGATAAAAATGAATTTAGCAGGCAGCTGTTTGGATTTTTTAAAATTATAGATGTTTTAAATGTACCTGTGTTAGGTACCAAATTTGATTGATTGTTCTTATAATATACCAACAAATATTTGTAATATACGAAAAATTTGAATAAAAAAATTGTAGATAATAGGTGGCACGCGAGCTGTTTGAAAATAAAATATACTGGTACTGAATATATGGAACGCGGAAGGGGGGTTTGCGGGACGGGGGAGTGGCAGAGGGGAGAGGGTGGGCGGGGAAGGATGAAGGATGCGGGCACGGGTACCGCCACCCCGGGAGCAATTTATTTGATAACCAACAACTCAGCCAAAGGTAACAAGTGGTACGCTACGTTTGGTGACTAAGCAGGGGAACCCGGGTTCATAGGGGTGAGGTGTGTTCGGGTCTTAGCGTAAAATGCGTCCACTCACCAACTTCGTAGTAGGCCGGATCAGGAGAGACTGGTTGAAGTTTTGACCTCTCCAGCAAGAATCTCTCGGATCATCGCCTTGCACTGCTGTTGGAGAGATGATTCATGCCTCTGTCGCTCTTGGACAAACTGACCCCAAGATTCCTACCCACCCCTTATACCCATTTCCTTTCTAGAACTTCCTCTCCTAAAAATACCTTTCCTCACAGCATCCCCAAAGATTGCGCACGCCAGGATTTGAACGCGAGACCTCTGAATTCCTAGTGGGGAGCCTTATCACTCGACGACGAAGACCGTCAAACTTCGGTGATTATTTCACATAAAGAGGTAAACAACCCCATACAGCGTACATACCCAGCTATTGTAAAAGCTGGTTATTGCATATAACATCAGAAAAAGAATTCTAAATGAAGCAGTACCCAGTAAAACGGTAAGTAAACATGAAATTTTCTAAGAGCTTTGATAGGTTTAACAAATCGATATGTAATGTACGTATAAAGTATACCAAAAATATTAAGATAAATATTATGAAAGGCTTTATGATCTGCAAATCAATATTGGAAATAATAATGATATACTTGGGTATTAAGGGATAACATTCAAACAACTTATCGGTGAATACTTTATTGAGGAAACAGGGAAGACGCTAGGTTCATTCCCCTATAACATATAATAAGGGCGTGGGACGCTAAAAAAACTTAAAATATCAATGAATTTCAGCTACACTCTGCAGGCTAATTGGTTGGCTTTTGAGAACAATTCATATGAGTCTCATATAAATTATTGTGTCTCCCTTACTATCATGGTGAGAAATATGATCTCACCGGTATTAGAAAGAGAAAACACCATGCTTTATATTAAAATTTAACAGTTAACCACAAAATAATTAAAATTTGGTGTCTGTCACTCCTGGACACAATGACCCCCCGATTCCTACCCACCCGTCATTCCTTTTTCCTTCCCAGAATTTCCACCCCTTCCTTTCTCTAAAAACATCCTTCACACAACATTCTCAAAGATGACATTCGCCCAGAGAGACATTGTTTTCCTCAGAGCCTCCTGAATGGAGCTTATATAAAAAAAAGAATTTAACCCATGCAGAAGAATATTTGGTATTACTTTATATCGTATCACTTTAGTAAAGTTAATTTAATGTAAGTGCAAAAGGATTTAATAAGAAGGTGAATTCAAATAAGCTCTAACTAAAATGTCTAGGTACATATATTAGGTACATAATTCGGTAAATCCGATTATAATATGTGCTACCAGATTACTTTTCTACTTTGTCACAAGAAAAAAGATATATGTGTGTATGTGTGTATATATATATATATATATATGTATATATATATATGTATGTATATGGATATATTTGAGTGTATGTATGTACATGTATGTATGTGTATGTGTTTGTATGTATGTACATGTGTGTATATTATATACATCTTCTTTATTGCACAACTCAGTTTCAGAGAAAAAAAGAGTTTTTTGTTATTTTTTGTTTTTGTTATGAATTATGTACATTTCATGAATAATATGAACTAATCATGTCAATTTGTCTGTCCTGGAACGGGAAACTTTCCTAGTTGGACAGGCAAAACTTCCTTATATGTAATTTATACTCACTTTGTATCTATGTATAATAAATAAAATATTGGAAAAAAAAAAAAAAATATAACCTGTCGTTCTTTTGTGTTTTTTTAGATGCTGAAATGTCCTCGTAATAAGAATTTATTCTTTGTCTCATTTAAAACATTTTATTTCACTTAATATTGGCTTTCGGCCAAAACATGGAAAAAATTTTCAAAAGCCATCTCTATCTTTGAACTTAACTACCACGATATGTTTATGAACTAAGACGAGATAAAATATGAATTATGTGGAGATTGCGAAAACTTCTTTTGAAAGCGTCAGCCGATCTGACGATTGCATTATTCAAAATTTAAACCAAATAACTTCTCTTTTTTTTAAAGAAAGACAAACATTCCCGGGTTACGAATAGATAACTTCACCGCTCAAAACTTTAGTGACCGCCCAATCGCGTTGTTTGAATGTGTTGTGCAACTTTGTGATTTCGTGACTCAAAAATATGTTTGTTGTGAAAGTGTTTCTGCCGATAACTTTGTATCAGGTACGTTTTTTATTGTATTGACTACTTTGTTATCTGTGATTATGTAACGTAAAGGTTAGATGAAAAGCTTGTGAGGTGTCACATTACAAAAAAAAAACGATTGTGCTTTAGACCACACGACTGAAGTAAAACTTCACTAACTTATAAAAGAAAATATGGCATTAGGGTGACATATGACATTGGGGTGACATATAACCATGCGGTGACCTATGATCCTGGGGTGACCTACGACCTTGGGGTGACCTACGACCTTGGGGTGACCTACGACCTTGGGATGACCTATGACCTTGGGGTGACCTACGACCTTGGGATGACCTACGACCTTGGGGTGACCTAAGACCTTGGGTTAGTATGTACGCCTTACCTTAGTACGCTTCGCCTGATCAACGTTCGCATCGATCACCGTTCGCATCGATTACCGTTCGCATCACATTTTTCGTATCGCATCACACTTTTCTTAACGCATTCACCAGCTTACCCCCCAAGTCGAGCCTTCGTAAAGAAGTATTACTTCAAAAAATGTGGAGTAAAGTGGATTTATAACTCGATGCACAGAGGAATTCCTCTTCTTCAAGCCGTTCATTTTCACACTGAGCAACACTTTAGTACAAAGTTACATTTTTAAACAAAATGATAAAGTAATCCCCCACAATTACCCTTTACAATTAAATATATAAGGGTATGTTTTATAAAAGCAATCTCAAGAATTCGTTTTAGGGAATAAGGGATAACATATTGTGGAATTAAGGCTGCTATATTGGAGAAAACACCGAACCTGTAAGGAATATTAGGGTAAATTCTCCATCCCTGTGGAATTCCTGATGAAATAAATCATTGAACCTTACTAAGTAGAGTAAGTAGGCATGTACGGTGAAAATATTCAGAGTGAGAATTAGTCAGTTGGGCTAATGAATTTCCACAGCTTTGGCGATGGAAAGAAACTTTTCTCTTTGTAACGTATCAATAATCGTTAGATGTGGTGTGAAAATAATCTCATTCGTTTGGGATTAAGAAATGGCGATATACACGATCAAATTTAGGTTATTTCAATAAAATATATAGCGAATTGGTTGATTTGAGTTTAAATAATGTTTCTTACAGCTTTACCATGTATATCTTCGGAGCAGTTGGGCAGAATACAATAAATAACTCTTTTAAAAATATTATGACTTTGAGAAAATATATTCAAGGAATTCAATTAAAGATGATTTTGAGAATATAAATATGTACGAATATATATGTTTTGTACAGTTTCTGATCAATGTTGCATCTTAATATTTAATGATCCGATTGTAACCTGAAAACGTAATTACTCATGAATATATTACATGTAAGTTTATAAATTTAAAAAAAAATTATATATGTATAGTGCATATGATTATTTGCACAATAATCAAGATCGTAATGGCTCTTTACCAATCAATGTTAGCATACGGTATTATCGGATGGGGCAGTACAAATGACAATATACTAAATCCAAAAATTAAAACCCAAAATCCTACTCTTAAAAATATTATTAACAATTAAAATTCAAATAAAAGCTGGACACACAATACATGGAGATCAGAAATAGACAATATACTCCAAATACAGTGTGAAACCGAAACCACACAATTGCACTGAAAAATACCAGGTAATATATTTTATAATTATTTCAGTAAAAAATAATACAATGTTTTTGTTGCATCCAAAACAGCTATTACAGTTTCAGATGCACTTTGTAATAGATTCTCACGTAATGGTCTGTAAATACCAAAAACGAAACGAGGCGAAATGGTGTTTGCTGGAATTGGGTGATAGTATATGTAGAAAGTTTGCAAGTAAAGGATTGCCACTGCGGATCTTCGAAAGTATCTTACCAATAGATTTTTTTACATTAGCTCCGCACAGGAGGCCCTAACGGAAAAATCCCTCAGGGAATATGTCATCATTGATAATGCTGTGTTGAGGATCCGTTCCCAGCGCCAGTTCGTGAAGTCATCTGAATCAAAATCGTATTGACACGATTCACCAGGCAAGAAATTTATTCACGTTCAAAAAGGTGCTTTAAAAAAATATTCTCTTTTAAATCAAAATTGTAAAAAATATATACGAAAAGGATTTTTTGAGCTCATCGTTCATTCACTCCCATAAAAATGCATCTTGAACGCACCATTTCCATTAAAAATCGAACCATGGAGAACCAAGTTACTCGTACGTTTGTTCGACATAATGCATCGAACCTGAATATTAGGTTCAAAATGTAGAGTGCTGTCGCGCAATAACCATTTCCCAATAAACGATTTTTCCTTAAGGCTTAGTAGGAAGTATTTTTCACGGAGGAAATGTTTTGAGTGCTTTTCCGTAGCAAATACCAAGCAATATCGCCTACCTTATGTTGCATGTCATTTTCTTCATACAGCTTATTGAAAAGTGCACTCGGAGGTATCTGCCTTCAAGTGCCATTATCGTTCACACATTTTATGAACGTAAATTGTAGTGGAAGTTATTTTTAGCTGTGCATCTTCCAATAGAATGTATATTAAGGCACTACTTTCTAGTTTTCAGATATTTACTATCAACAGAAAAGCGTAATCTTTTTGTCAAGACAGAACTTCTTGGAATCTAGCCTAGTATAAAGGACGTTCGTCTAGGCCTTAGCCTAGACTCTAGGCTAATGATCTCAGTAAATATTAAAGATAACCAAATAAATAAAATAAAACAATATTAATCATTCGAACCTTAAACTTATTGGAAGATACCCAACTCATCTTAAGTTATCTAACTATTGGAAGTTAATTGTCACCAGAGGTGGCTCTAGGGGTCCAGAAGTGGGAGGTCTTTTAAAAAAAGATATTATGATACAATATCAAATTAAGTACGATAATATTCATTTGTAGGTACCTCACGTGCTTGAGAGTGAAATTACATTTAATATAGTAAATTATTTCATGCGACAAGCCTTCAATATGCAAAATCAACCTACGTTTATCAAACCATATCCTTCAGACGTAAAAAATATTATGAATACATCATCTTTTCTCTTGTTCACAGCCATCACCCAAACTGTCTCCAGAATCCGAAAACATTTCTTCTAGGCGGTATAGTGCCATCTCGTTTATTGTATGTCTCGTAAAGAGACAGAAGACATGATATTGGGACATTTGAAAAATTGACCGAGCATCTTGTTCACAGCCATGACCCCAGCTGTCTTCAGAATCCGAAAACATTTCTTCTAGGCGGTATATTGCCATCTCGTTTATTGTTTGGCTCGTAAAGAGACAGAAGACATGATATTTGGACGTTTGAAAAATTGACCGAGCCAATCATAGTGCGTGGGAAAGGAAGCTTCCATTTAAGACGTTAGATATCACTGCTTGCCATTTCCAGTTATCTCGGGGTGCATTTCAAATACATTAGAATAATATCAGTTGTTTTGATATGCATAATATTTCACAATGTTTTACTGTCATCTTAAAATTTTGAGAGGTTTTTGACCAATTGACCTGAAGGAAGGACAGCCACTGATTGTCACAATAATAACGATAAAATCAAGGAGATAAATTTTCAACTTGCAATTAAAACATCAACGATTTTAGCATATACGAAATTTATATGGCAATGAATTATTTGTCACTATAAAGACCCTTGCAATCACTCAACAAATAAAACAATCGGGGTTCGTATAAAATTATTACAGTAGGTACGTTGTCTTGGCTATTAACTCGATAGTGGACATCGTACGAGATAAGATTGTGCCTACTGTAGAAGATATGAAGCTAATAAACGTGATTTAGTGTAGCGAAAAGCATTTCAATTGTCGTTTAGGCTTACATGGTGTGCTTGAAGTACGAACTCGGCCGCAAATTGAGGTCGTATTGATTTTTTTGGCTTTCTTGCTACAAAACAGTTCTAATTGAATATATTCAACTGCGAAAGGGTAGAAATAAAGAATACTTACCATTGAGGTGGAAAAAGTAATGTGATTATTTTTTTATCTTCGAGTATATTAGGCATATAAAAATCCAAATATGCTATTATATGAGTATGTATTATGAGTTGTGTAGATGCGTTGTTAAGCCATTCATCCGATTGTGATGAAACTTTGGGGATTTGATGTGCGCATGTCCGCGATGGCTTCTATATACAATAGTGAGTTCTGGCGTCATGAAATTTGTTAATTTTGGTTGATTGTGTTAATTTTTTACAAAAAAGATTTATGATTAGGTTAATAGGAGAGTATTTTTAATGTGTGAATATTTAATTAGAGAGTTTGTTCAAGTTTTTTTTTATTTCTCAAGGAATAGTTCGTTCCATTCTGCTTTCTGCTAACTTTTTATTTTCATTGTGGTATAACGTGCAATTTTTAACATTTTATTCTGTTGAGATATTTTTAATAAACAGTACTCTGTTAATATGAAATTGGACTAAGAGATGTTAAAGGTTTTTGGAAGGTTATACGAAGGGAATACAGTTTGCCCGAAGAAGCCAGCTTAGGGCAATACGACTCTGGAACATTCGTGGAAAAGGTAAATAAGGCGAAGAAGCCGTTTACATTCTCCAAGTATTTGCAAATGAACTGATTATATTTAAAGGTTTTCTGGATTCAGTATCTGTTTATAAGAATACCGTTCAAGAGTTCCAACTGCTCGGAGCCATTATATTATGGCATTCTTTATTTAGGTTAGGCTGAAAGGTAAGGAGATTGGGATGTACTTGAGCATTCAGATCTTGTGAATTAACATATTTAAAACTATTTCAACCACCCTTTGTACTTTAAAAGTTTATCTTTCACAAGGACAATAGATATTAGGGGTGACCAGCCAACTCAAAATGAAACCAACTTAGAACCACGCCAGAAAGGTCATTTAGAGTGTTAAAAAATATATATATATTGGTTAAATGAGTTATGTTAGCAAAATTGAAAATGTTTCGGTAAATTGAACGAAATTAACTAAATAAACATTAATTGCTTTATTACACGAAGTTGAACAAAACATATACGCACCTATCAGATTCAATAAAGTGAGCAGTTTTACAATCGCGATAGCAAAGTTTATGGCATTCGGCAAAATGGCCTGAACACGCAAAGAATAACCCGAATAAATCACGGTTATTTTTTAATACATCTTCGTGTTATTTGGTAAATGAAAAATGTCACTACACTCCAGATTTTAGCTTTTAGTTCAATCAATAAAAACAACGACAACTGCGATGTTTCTGAGGGAATTTTAACCCAATATTCTTTGAATTATTTACATGCAGCATCATTCATTGTTGAACTAAATGAACCATGCTAAACATGGTTGAATAAAATAAAACAGAAAACAAAACAGCATACATCATAAATGATCTCATTAAGATTGCCGAATAAAGAATTCCGCTGAAAAATATTATGGCTTAAAAATTCCATGCCTATACCGCTAACTTTGTGGGTGGTTACTCATGATACTCCAAGAAAAAATTCAATTACCATTTTATGAAAAATGCAATTAAAATTTCCAAAATCAAAACAAAAATGTAATGAAAATTCTAAGAAAAATGGCTACCCTCACATTTCAAATCTTAAAAAGCTGACAAAGCTGAAAGCTGAGCGGGGAGAAATAATGATTATAAATTTTTGTGTATATGAACGCTTTGTGAGCTATACATAAATAAAAATAAAATATCGGTAGTCAAGCGGTAGAAGCGTAGAACAAAGTGTTTATTGTATATCCATAAATGTCAACAAAACCCGATTCTGAATATATAAGGTTTATTATGTACAGGTAGTATCAGCACGTACCCAAAAGACTTTAACAAGCATTTCCAACATGATTCGACTAAAAAGTGTACTTACCTGGTTGTCGTTTTGTACAATTGAAAAACAACAATAAAAATATTTTTTACCACATGCTGCCACTGATCACACTGCTACAGTCGCAACAGATCACATGATACTATGTCTCGTCTGCACGGTGCTGCTGGAAGGAGATGAAGTACATCCCATGTGAAGCACCTACCCGCTAAGCTGTAATCAGGGGT
This sequence comes from Limnephilus lunatus, assembly GCA_917563855.2. Classification (NCBI taxonomy): domain Eukaryota; kingdom Metazoa; phylum Arthropoda; class Insecta; order Trichoptera; family Limnephilidae; genus Limnephilus; species Limnephilus lunatus. Next base: position 8,969,946 of record OU830599.1, read on the forward strand.
GATGTATTGATTTTTTGTTGATGATTAAAAAATGTCATCGAACTACAAAATGACATCAACGTTTTTCATTTCAAATATGCTAAAAATCGCTGGTTTAAGTCTTTCGGGAACGTGATGATATATCATGAATATGCGTTTCTTATATTGTCCACGATTGTTGAAGCTGCCTGTATAACCGCGCTTATTAAAACCGTCACGTCATTTCTTTGCTCAAACTTCCACGGTTTATAATTGTTTTGGAAATCTAGATGGGTTTGGTCACGCCACGCAATAGCACTAAACAATGCCTATAAATTGCAACTAGCGATCGATGTTAATCCGAGAGCTTGTATGTTAAGTTTCTTTTTAATATTGTCTGTAAATACTACGAGATCTTGTTGATTCGTATTTTAAGTTTGTTAAGATCAGTTTAATGTTTTCTTTATTTGTTTTTTAGGTGTTATGCCATGTTGCGCTACTTCCTTCTTCAGCCAACGTTTCGGACAGCGTTGCAGTGTCCATCATTAGGGCAGATCCGGTAGATCCGACAGATGTGTCTGAAACGTCGCTGTCCGAAACTTCGCCAAAGAAGGAGGTAGCGCAACACGGCATAACACCCCAAAAACCAATAACGAAAATACTTTTCGCCGTGAAAATCTAAAAACGTACCAGTTTAATATTGCCTAAAGGTCGCGACTGGCGATCGCTGTTAAGATGATCCAATGCTGAATCATGCAAAAACATGTGTTTACGGGTTTAAAAATTTGATCGCTTTGAAATATTATGATTTAATAAAATACTGCAAGTAGAACATATGTTGGCCTTTGAAACTATAGGATATTTATTGATAAGTCTTTTATTTTATAAGCCTAGAAAAAAATAAATTATCCGGCCTATAAAATTGTTTTGGTGTGCAAAATCTCCTACTAAGTTTCTTAGATAATTATAGGAAAAGGTTTATTTGTTTCGGAACCTCGCAAAATAAAATAAAACATGTATTTTGGACGTGCCTTGCTCTTCGCGTTGCTTCGTTCTGTAAAAATATACTTGTGGAATAACAAAACACGTTGTTGTGGTATTTATTGGTTAACGCCCAAAAGTTAGTTACTCAGCCCAGTTCCGAAAGGGTCGGCTAGTGGATCGTCTTAATCCGAGAGCTTATATGTTAAGTTTGTTAAGATCATGTCAATATTGTCTATAAATTGTGACTGGCGATCTCTTTTAATCTGAGATCTTGTACGTTCCTAGGTTTAGTTTTTTAATAAGATAAAATATAATTATAATGCAAGTAAGTTACCCGCCTCATTAGAAAATGTATGTTCTGAGACGGGTGGTAAAAATGTTAATCCAAGAGTTTGTATGTTTAGTTGCAAGTTTTTAGTTTGGATCACTATAATATTGCATGTAAACAGCCACTGGCGAACGCTGTTAATCCGATAGTATGCATATTATGTTTCTTAAGATAAGTTTAATGTTGCACAGAGGCGGCTCTACGGGTTCAGACGTGGAAGGTTTTTTTTTTTTTTTTTAATTTATTTAATTTATACACTTTACAAATACAAGACAAAAAGTCCCGATAAACTACTTTTTAGCAGTTTGTCTAACGGGTTCTTTACATTAAAGATCTTATAATAGTGATTTAATAGTTACATTTTTACAATTATATAAAATAAAATTTAATTTTTTTCAGAAATATAGATAAAAATAAATTTTTGAAAACATAAATAACATTTTTAAAGTCTTTAGAATAATATGTCATTGTAAGCTAATACAAATTAATTCTTTCCGTAAGCCAAGTCTTCAGTAAATTCATCAATTGTTTGTTTTGGGCACAGTTTTTAACTTCAGCAGGTAACATATTTAAACAACTGGGAATCATGTAATTTAACGTTCTTTGTCCATATTTATTTGTATGCTTAGGTACAGTTAGCCCTTCATTAAAGTTAAAACGAGTATTATGGTTATGTTCCAGCCTGTTAATATATAAAGGATTATTTATGTGCTGAAATATAATTTTGTACCACAGAATTGCTCTCACTGAAAGAACTTTGAGACTCTGATAAAAGTATGGAATATTATGCCTTTCTTTGTATAAATTTTTTTCAGCTAATAATTTAACCAATGAATTTTGCACTGATTGAACATGGTCTATATTTGTTTTACAGGAAAATCCCCACGCTGTTATTCCATACCTTATAACAGATTCAGCTATAGATAAATAAATTATTCGAAGTGTGCCGATAGGAACAAAAGATTTTAGTTTATACAATCTGCTTACAATTGATCTTAGTCGTGCACAAACTTTGTTTATTTGTATATCCCACTTGAAAAAGCAATCAATAATAACACCTAAATAAACATATTCTTTAACTAGTTCCATATTTTCACATTTACACGTTGCAGGAATACCATTGTGTAAGCTATCTGATGTATGCGTCTTTATTTCAGGTGTAATATATACCTTAACATTAGGGGATCTTATATATCAGGGCTTCCCAAACTGTGAGTCGCGACGCCCCGGGGCGCCGCGGGATCATCCCAGGGGCGTCGTGAGGCAATCTTTATAGCGTCTTCCACACGCACACTTCGGAACGACTGAGTCCCGCGTCACTACAGGCCGCCGCGCATAAAAGTCTCACAGTGAACTGCGCTGTAAACCTATCGGTCTTTACTTTTCTGCGCCTGAAGTGGCGCGGGACTCGGTCGCTCTGAAGTGTGCGTGTGGGAGACGCTAATAGGTTGGCTGTCTGTGTTGACGAGACCGACTCAAGTGAGCGCCACGCACATTGTGATGATGCGGCGGCCGGTGGGAGCGGGGGCTAGTACTAAACCTCGTTTTGAGAAACTATGCCCAGAAAAGCAAGCACATCCTTCTCATTAATACCAAAGAAAAAAATTGCTTTTTTATCTTTTTTGTTTGCTTCCATTTTTGTTTTTATGTTGTGTTCTTATTTTCTAATAAAAAAATTAGATACTATTTGGAGTTTTTCTGACAAACTGTTATTAGGTAACGTACCCATACTACGTGACCCGTTCAGGGGGGGGGGGGGCTTCAAAATACTACGCTTGGTACAAATGAGCGGCGGGGGGCTTAGATTTTTAGTCACCGGGGGGGGGGGGGGGGGGCGTCGCAAAAATATGGCAACTTCCCAAGGGCGTCACAGTTGAAAAAAGTTTGGGAAGCCCTGTTATATATAACAATTTAGTTTTTTTGGCATTTATGACTAAGCCAGAGTCATGAGACCACTTTAAGAGTTCAATGTAGTATTTTTGTAAAAGATCTATACAAGTTTGCAAATCACTGCTAGAAATCACTAAAGCAGTATCATCCGCGTATACAAAGTACTTAACATGTCTAAAAATTAATTTAATAAAAGATACATATATAATATACAGAATTGGACCTAATATGGAACCTTGAGGAACGCCGGCAAAAAACTTCTTTTTTTTACTTAAAGAGTTTAAGAGTTTTAGTTTCATGCATCGGTTGTTTAAGTAATTTTCAAAAAGTTTTAGTAGTTTTCCTCGTATTCCTATAATTTCTAGTATTTTAAGTAATTTACCATGATCAATAGTATCAAAAGCTTTCGAATAATCTATAAATAAGACTAATGTATGTTTTTTACAGTTTAATTCATTATTTATCATGTTGGCAAATTTTTGAAGCAGCAATTCTGTACTCTTTTTTTTTGGAAACCGTATTGATTAGTATCTATAATAGAAAAATCTTCTAAATATTTTATTAATTTTATTTGAATATATTTTTCAAGAATTAAATTTCAAGTTAATTAAATAAATGATATTATCATACAATAAAAGACTAAATACATACTATAATATACATCTGTAGGAACCTCACGAGTTTGAGAGTCAAATTACACTTGAAATATATATATTTTTTAAAGAAAGACAAATATTCCCGGGTTACGAATAACTCAACAGTATTTGAAAATCTCCTACTACCACCACAGAAAGCGAAAATGTTGCTTGTGTTGTGATGGAAGACTTAGCCAGCCGAGGAATCGAACATGCGACGCCCGTGTGGGACCCAAGCGCTATGCCCACTCAACCACTGACCGGTTGAATAGTAAATTATTATTAAGTTTATCAAACCATCTCTTTCAGACGCATAACATTTATTCATCATGTTCTCTCCCTCACGGCAATGACCCAAACTGTCTTCAGAATCCGAAAGAATTTTTATTAGACGACATAGTTCCATCTCATTTATTGTATGGCGCGTAAAGAGGCAGGAGAAATGATTCAGGGACAATGCATAAATTGACACAGCCAATAATAGTGCATGGGAAAGAAAGCCTCCATTTAAAATGTTAGATGTCACTACCTGCCGCTGCCGGCTATCTCGCGGTGTTTTTTAAATACATTAGAATAATACCAGTTGTTTTTATTTGCATAATATTATGTTTGACTTTCATATTATAATTTTGGGAGGTCTTTGACCACTTGTTCTGAGGGAAGGACCGCCACTGATGTTGAATATAATTTGCGACCGACGATTGCTGTTTCCAAGAGATTGTGTGTTGAGATCAGTTTGCTTGAGACAGAGTTAGATTAGACATATTATACTTACTCGTATTGTGCATACACAACGCACTAAATTTAAGAACTGTAAGCAGTCACAGAGCTGTTACAGTACGCGCCAAAGTTTAAAGCCGACTTGAACTTGATACGATCCATTCTCACGCAGGTACTCACTTTACAATTACGTGAAAAATACGTGCGACAAAGAAAGGCGTGGGTATGCACGTGTGGCAGGCATGCCACTTTTCGAACCTTAAACTCGCTTATTGCGATTATTTCTGTATCAGCTTTACGTCGGTATTAAAGTTTGACGTGTACTATATTATGATTGTATGTAAAAGCAGTGGCGTAAAATACTTATTTTCAATTCAACTGTATAAATTATCATAAAAAGAAAAAGAAAATCTACCATAAAATGTCTCTATTTAAGCTTTCAGTAAGAAGAATAAGCACAGATTTAATACTATTACATAAAATACTGCATTACAAAATTGACAGTCCTGAATTAAATCAATTTATCAATATCCATGTTCCCAAAAAATCATGTCGACATTTATTACCCTTTTACTTCAATAAAACCAGGAAACTTTCTTATCAAAATTCTCCGTTTCCGAATAAATATTCTCATCTAGGTGATATATTTCATCTTAAAACTAATCAGTATAAATGTTGTATATTCTATCACTTCATAATTTCTGCATTTTTTATTTATATTGAATGTGGAACTTTTTATAATTTTAACATGGGTATTTTTATTTTATTATAATTTTTTTTTTTTATTATTAACCAATACATATATATATATACAATTAAACAAAATACATATAATATATAATATTGGTGGTAACAATACCTCCCTAATTGAGAAATTCTCGTGTTTAGAGAGGGAGCACTATCAGATTGACAGTACTATACATACTTGACAGTTGTTATAATTTGGATGTATGTAGAACTACTTTTTTAAATATATTCAATGGATAATAAGTTGAATAATAATTTTGAAATTATTTTTTTTGTGCAAAATGGAAAAATTTTTTACAATGAAAATATAAGTTGGCATTTTTTTGTACATAAACATAATGTGAATTTTCATTCATAGAAAAAATATAAGTTGACATTTTTTTTATCAGAATGGAAATATAAGTTGGCACATCGTAACACATACCTAAATCTAATAAAAAGTAAAATGTCTTTTAACTTTTTGTTTAAAAATTTCATAATTCCTTTCGGATTGTATTTCTTTGGGGAGTTCGTTAAAGCATTTAATGGCTGAGTATGTGTAATGATGTTGGGCTGTTGTTGTATTAAGTTTAGGGATTATTATTTGTCCTAAGGTTCTCGGCCTGGTGCTAAATGACTTTATTGTTAGTTTATCTTTGTGGATTTGAAGTAATGCATTTTTTTGATAAATTTTATTAAGTGGTAACACTTTGAATTCATCGAATAATTTTTGGGTTGAATAATCTAATTGTTTCTTTAGAATAATTTTGATGAGTCTTCTATGCACTATTTCAAGTGGGGTTAAGTTGGTTTTATACGCTCCTCCCCAGCCTATTATTCCGTATTGTAGAACTGATTGGGCTAATGCATAGTAAACCTTTAGTAGCATAGATTTTTGTAGAATATTTCTTAGTTTGAGGAATACGTAATAAAGTTTACGTATTCTGTTTACAGTTTGTGCAATATGTTCTGTCCATTTAACATGTTGATCTATAATTATGCCTAAATATTTAATATTACTTTTTTTTGAGATTTTTGAGCATTTAGGTGAATTGCAGTTGTCCGTATAATTATTACAAGAGTTATGAATGGTAATATTGGAATTTATTGTTGGATGGAATTTGTCTGATAATGTAAAAGTCATGAAATAAGTTTTGTCAGAGTTTAAGGAAAGGTAGTTGTCATCCAACCATTGTTTGAGGTTGTTTATTTCTACATTCGCAGTTTGATAGGCTTCTTCCCAAGTTTTTTTTTCTATGATTAAAACTGTGTCATCGGCGAAAGATATAATTTTTCCCATTTTTGGTACTGTAAGCATTTCATTCACGTAAATGATAAACAATATTGGACCTAGAACTGTCCCTTGAGGAATTCCGAATTCGGAATTGGTGGGTTCACTCAATATATTGTTAATTTTTACGTGTTGGTGTCTTTTATGAAGATAACTTTTAAACCATTCTTTAACTGTTCCTTGGATTCCAATTTTTTCTAATTTTTCGATTAGCTTCCTGTGGCTTATACTGTCAAATGCTTTCCTTAGATCGATGAATATACTTAAACATTTATTTCCCGAGTCGAGAGCTTTATAGATTATAGAGGTTATTTTTGCAATTGCATCTTGCGTACCTAAATTTTCTCTGAAGCCGAATTGGTTATCATTGATAATTTTATTTGAAGTGATATGTTTAGTTAATTGTGACTTTACGACTTTTTCAAATATTTTTGCTACGTTAGATATAATAGATATGGGACGGTAGTTTGAGATGTCAGATGTATTTCCTGATTTGAAAATTGGGGTTATTATTGTATTTTTATATATTTTTGGGTAAATTCCTTGTTGTATGCTATTATTAATGATATTTGCAATTGGTTTTGATAATAATATACTTATGCTTTTGTTGTTACATTATTTTATGTATTTTCTTGTGTGATACTCAACTTATAAACTATAATGTAAAAGCCCATCAGGGCGTGTAATAATCAAGTAGTAAACAATGTCTTTTTTTATTAATTTATTTATTTATATACAAATATATTAAATACATTACAAAATGATACTTTGTCCAACTGGGAAGGATACCCATTTTAGGACAGCCAAATTGTATATTTAGTTCATAATATTTTACAAGGGAATGGATTCTTTCAAGATATCACAGGAATGAGCCTCTGTCGAAAATAATAAAGGCAGTTCATCTTTACCATGAGAAAAAAAATAGAACAAATAAAGTTACGATGGAAATAAATGCATTTAAACGAAATAAAAATATGAGTAATAAAATTTTTAAGTACAGTGAGATATATACTATCAATAAGTTACGATAAGAAAGAATACATACATAATATAAAAATACATACAACAAAAAATTAAAAGTATCTCAAAGAAGTTTGTAAGCAAATAAATTATTTATTTCGCTTCGGTGACCGGTGTAATGTACAGACTACGTAGATTGCTTCCCACAGCCATACTGCGATCTTTGTACTATGCTATGATTCACTCCCACTTGGCATACCTTTCGAGTATCTGGGGTTTTGCTACCAAAAAAATGATATCAGAGGTGCAAATAATCCAAAACGTAACATTTTTGGCTTGCCTTGGGATACACTTGTTAAAGATATTTTCCGTCACGCACTTGTATTGCCATTTAAGATTGTTCTTAGCTTTGAGATAACAAACACCATTTTAAATATTATTCAGTGCAACACCCACACAAATACAAAACTGAACTATAACAACGACGTTCACCAATATAATACATGACAACACAACAAACTACACATATCAAAAATACACTCAACAAAGTTCGGACTGAAATCATTAGAATACATTGCCTACACTAACTATAACAAACTGCCTGAAAATTTGAGACAGGTATATGCCTCCAACAAATCTCGAAATGATATATTGAAAACATATTTTTTCAAATGTTATTTGGAAAACGAGTCATAATTAGGTACAAACTCTGTTCTGGTAGCCCTGATTATCTTCAAATACTAAACTTATAATATGATGGGCGCGGTTTATACCTTTCTTAAATCTCGTCATGTATTTGTATGTAAATATCTTGTATTAGGTCTGTATATTTTTGAGCCCGTACCTTATATTGTATTTTCCTGATTTTGTTTTATTTATGCATTTCTTAGTCCATCTCATTAGTCCATCATGGAGGAAACATTATTTTAACTTTTTGAAACCCAAATTACATAAATCAAATGAGTCGGTTATACAAATTCATAAAATCTTATAAGACATGTTTCTGTGAAATACTTGTAAAGTGATTCTTCGTATGTTTGTGTCTGTATGTTGCTTCTGTGAAATGTTTTGTAAATTTTTTATTCATACATTGTGTGTACATATTGGGTTGAGTTGGGTTTAACTTCTCAAAAGTACCAATTGGCGATCCCTTAAGAGGGCATTACCAGCGGCCGAAAATTCAAATTTCATCAAAAGACGGCCTCGCAATCGGAAGTTTTTTAGAACGAGATAGAAATACCACATTCGCTCCGCCGCAAGCAGCATATCCCACTCAACTGGCGGTATCTATAGGATGGTTCAGACGACATCGATATTGAATTCTCGGTTCCAGCTTTTTCCGAATAAGTAGTAATTTGTAATTTGTTTACCGAAGTGCATAAACATAAAGAGATACAAGTGAAATGCGTAAAAATAGTGGGTATAAAATAGGTACTTACGTAATATACAAATTTCTTGATTTTTGAAATGTTTTTATGAGTATTCTGTTGTTGTTTTTTAATTGTATTTCTACTGAGTGATATTCAGTTTGATTGTAAGAAATATCTCATTTTTACATATTTATTCTTCTCACAATAGGTATTATCAGTAATTTGGGAGGCGGGTATGGGTACTACCGCCCGGGAACCAGGGAGATTATTGTTGGTAATCTAAATTAAATTGAATTTCAAAAACCTCACCCCATGTACCTGGGTTCATTTATTTGTCCGGATCTTGGCGGCGGATGCACCTGCCCACCAACTGCATGGCAGGCCGGATCAGGAGAGACTGGTTGGACCTGGGAGATCTTTTACCTACCCAGCAGCACTCTCCGAAACATCTCCTTACAGTGGGAGGGATAGATTTTTTCATGTCCGTCACTCTTGGACTGACCCCCAGATTCCTACATGCCCCTGATACTTTTTTTCTTCCCAGAATCCCGAACCCAATTTGGGAAACGGAACTCAATTTGGACCCCTAGATTCCTACCACTCCTGGTACCTTTTTCCTTCCCAGAATCCAGAACCCAATTTGGGAGGCGGGTATGGGTACCGCCGCCCAGGAAACCATTTATTGGATAACCAACACCTCTGCCATAGGTCACCCCAAGGGGTTCGTTTCGTTTGGTGTCTTACTTGCCCGGGTTCAAGGGATAAGGTTTGTTTGAATCTTGGCGGCGGATGCGTCTGCCCACCAACTGTGTGGCAGGACGGATCGGAAGAGACTGGTTAGGGAGATCTTTTGACCTCTCCTGCAGGATTCTCGGAAGCCTTGCACTGCAGTGGTGAGGATAGACTCATACATCCTCTTGGATACACCGATCCCAGATTCCTACCCACCCCTCATACCTTTTTTCCTTCCAAGAACTTCCTCTCCTTCCTTTTTCTAAAAAGACCTTCGACACAACATCCCCAAAGATGACATATTTATTCTTATTATGAAATATTTTCCTGTATGGAGCTAATGTCAAAAAAAGTAAAATGTATTTTTAACGTTTATATTTTTACCAAAATTATGTAATTCAACTATAAATAAAGATAACCAAAAAAACAGCAGCATTATAATAAAAAAAATATGTAATATATAGCAACAAGCATATATTTTAGTATAGTCTACATAATATATATACAGAACTTGAAAATATAAAAACAGTAGGACTGTTAGTAGTTGTACAGTGAAAACAGACCGCAATACAATAATGTGAAGGTTGTCCAAGAATTAACTACCTTTGCTCGTTGTTTCTCAAAATATGGTGGCACTAGCGTTAGCTCAGACTTTCCCAAAAAACCGAGCGGTGATCCGGCTTGGTAGCTGCTTCAGTGCGATCTTTGCGTTCGTTTGAGAAAGACGCTCCGTTGTCGAATCCCGCCCCCTGCGAGGTGCGCTCAATTATTCGCTTTTTCAATTTAGAGGGAGTTAGCCCTGTTGAAGTTCATAAGCTTGCAATTTTAATCCCAGATGTCAGTAAGTCTACCACACAAATGATTTTGAGGGAAAAATGGAGTATGCAAATTAATGCTCGTTGCGCAAATGCGCTGGATCTCTTCGAACTGTTTTTCCAACCAAGGCGAAACTTTTTTGGATTAAAAAATGGGTTCACCACCTAACCCTACCGAAAAGGCAATGAATGACATGAATTACACCTCTTTCTTCACCTGAAGCAACACATGGACGAAAAATCTTTGGAGACCGACCAGGATGCGGAGGGAGAGTTGATTGCATTTTTGACGGCGGAGTTGAACGATAAGGGAATGAAGACCTGGTTCCACGGCTCACCTAGTGCATTGATCTTAACAGGGACTATGTCTCTATGGCATTATTAATAGAATAAAACTGAAAATAATATAAAATATACTGAATATACAAATATATTAGAGACTTGGTCATTATAACAGAAATTATTAACAAAAACACGATTTGAATTACACAATCACAAATTAAAACCATATTTTTTACTGGAAATTCACGCGCATGGTGCATGCATATGTCTAGCCTCTCTTTCGCAGCCAGTTAAAGACATTTTTTATTAGTAATAGTTCAAAACAGAAATTGTACAGTATTTATTAAATGTGTTACTAAAACACTGTTTAACAGAAAGTAACTTCTAACCAGAGAAAGTTAAAGTTCTTTTAACAGAAAGTAACTTCTAAAGAGCATTTCAATTTTTTTTTAAATATTGATTTGGATTCACCAGTCGTTCTTAATACAAAACACGATCCATAACCATTCAAAAACACAGTATCAAATTTCTTTATAATATATTTTTGGACAAATTAGAGAGGCGTCAGAAATTTACATTTCGAATGAAAGTCGTTAGTAAGCTCAAAAATCATCTGTCAAAAAATTAAATAAAGCGAGTACACATTTCTAATATATAATTATTACCGAAATTAGTGTTTTAAATTAATCTAAGGGTAAAAAAAGAAACAACCTACCGGAGAGCTAAAGAAAAATAGAAAATGACAAATGAATGCTTGCTAAAAGCAAATAAAGATCTTATAAAAATAAAATGTGAATGGATGTGGGTAAACTTTCGAAATCACTGGAAAACGATAATAGGAATATTTGTCTCATTTTCCACGCTGATGTGCACCTTTAGTCCAGTCAAGGAAGGAGGTGTAGAGTGCGTGAGCAGGACCCTAAGCGATTCCTCCAGAAACTTGTTTAGGGTGCTTAGGGTCTGAACATATTAAAAGTACTGACGTCTAGGTGTGAGCTAGCGGGGGGAGGGGGAGAAGGTCCCAATGTTCGGATTCCGCTTATATCTCGAAAACGGTGCGTCACAGAGAAATTTTTTCTTAAAATATGTAAAAGCTTGTAAAATTATCTACAACTTTTTTTTTATACGTAATTCTCGAAATTTCAGCCGTTTTTAAGTTACACGCTCCACAAATGTAGACATTTTCGAAAATATCATTTAACCTTACATTTTTCATCAAACATTCCTTCATATCGTCTAAAATATTCATCAAAGAAATACATTTATTTTAAGGAAGTTATAAAGAATTTAATTCCCTTTTAGAATATATATATATATATATATACAAATGCAAATTAATCTCAAACCGGTCAACATTTACAGCAATTTTAAGTTTTTTCGTAAAATTTTGTCATGAGATAATTATAATTTTCATTATAAAATACAATTAAAAAATTTTCAAGTGATATTATTTTTTTCTACTTTCTTTAAAAATTGGCTTTAAACTGTGGTCACACGTATTATTAGGCGAACGAACAAAATGTGTGTCAGTAATGAGATAAAAACAGCTTTGTCTGAAAATGATATTTTACGAAAAAACTTAAAATTGTTGTAAATATTTACTGGTTGGAGATTAATTTGCATCAAAATATATATATATATATATATATATATATATATATATATATATATATCCTGCTACATTTGTTGCGTCCACCCCCTAAAATCTCCATAGCATTGCTGCGTCCACCGACTTACGGCGTCCGATATACGGACGCAACAATGTTTTGACTTCAAAATTGGCCGGATTGATGCTTACCCCATGTAGAATCGATTGGCAAAAATTGTCATGGAAGCAAAAAATCTATCAGAATGTCTGGAAGCGAATATTGAACGTTTGACGATTTGCCGCCAGGTTCGCGAAACGAAATATATTTCGATCAGTGTATATTTTTATACATAATGGCGGTCCTTCTGCGTCCCTGCAGAAATATATATATTTTTAAGACATAACGACGGTCGTGCTGCGTCTACACATTTGGTCCTTCTGGCGTCCACGCAGCAACATTATTTTTAAGACATAACGACGGTCGTGCTGCGTCTACACATTTGGTCCTTCTGGCGTCCACGCAGCAACATTATTTTTAAGACATAACGACGGTCGTGCTGCGTCTACACAGTTGGTCCTTCTTACGTCCACGCTATTATCACGCAGCAATATTATTTTTAAGACATAACGACGGTCGTTCTGCGTCTACACAGTTGGTTCTTCTTGTGTCCACGCAGCAATATTATTTTTAAGACATTACAACGGTCGTGTTGCGTCTACACAGTTGGTCCTTCTTGCGTCCACACTATTATCACGCTATTATCATGCTATCATCACGCTTTTATCACGCTATTATCACGCAGCAATATTATTTTTAATACATAACGACGGTCATTCTGCATCTACACAATTGGTCCTTCTTGCGTCCATGCAGCAATATTATTTTTAAGACATGACGATGGTCTGCGTCTACACATTCATATTACTTTTAGTGCATAACAACGACAGTATTGCGTCCTCGTGGCCATTCACGAGTAGATAGTAAATATTGTTTGAGCTCTTGGTAAAGTAAATCTCTAGATTTGGCAACAGTGGTTTTATTTACAACGGTGCCGCGTGCCACTTACAACTAAGAAGCGTCCCGCGCGGGTGGACATTCTTATAAGATTTTTTCTACAGTGGACGATGAAATGATGTTCTGGCCTACAAGTGTCCAACCACACACTACGAGGGCGCAAAGCGGTGCGTTATGAAACAATACATTTTGAGTAAGGGCATCGCTGTAAAAAAACTGTTGCAGGCCTGCGCCCAGTAGGTACTTATTTTATACAAATGATTTATTTAGACTCTAACTATCAAAATACAGTTCGTTAGCATACATCGACATATTATCATTACTATTATTACCGGAAGATTATTATTACGAGTTATTCGTCTTCAACAATAATTACTTATACACATATAATACATAGAAACTACATATATCGCACGGAAAAAAATAATTCAGCATGGGAGTTTTTTTTTCTGAACCTATCAGAAGATTAAGTAAGTTAGCAATATTCAAAAGACGTAAAATTTAAAAAGAGCGGAAGGAAAAGAAACTACATAAATATCTGTTTATAACATACAATGTATGTGCATTCGGATGTCAAAATAATATATTCGGTACGGACGCGAAAACTTCATTAAAACAGTTATCAATATACAGAAGACGTAAAAATTATATTAGAGTGAAAGGACGTGAAACCTATATTAGAAGAAACCTACAATATACAAAAAATATACACCCGGACGTGAGTATGTACGTGACGCAAGAAGTGTATGAAAGTATACTAAATATCAATTCCTGTATTTTTTACAATATTAAAAAAGTATGATATCAGCGATTAGTATGAGCAGTACATAACGCAATATTCACAAAAAAAATCTGAAAAAAAGAACTAGAACTGATGGACGCCCAAAGACGGATTTACGTACGGACGCAATAAGTGTAGTGGGACCTATATATATATATATATATATATATATATATAATTATATTATAAAAGTAAATTAAATTCTTTACAACTTCTTTAATATAAATTTATTTTCTTTGTTGAATATTTTAGACGACATGAAGGAATGTTTGATGAAAAATGTGAGGTAAAATGTTTTTTTTTCAAAAATATCTACGTTTGTAGAACGTGTAACTCAAAAACGGCTGGGATTTCGAAAATTACATAAAGAATAAAAGTTGGAGATGATTTTATGAGCTTTTACTTAATTACAGAAAATTTTCCTCTGCAACGCACCGTTTTCGAGATATAAGCGGAAACCTGAAAATTGGGACCTCCCCCCCACCCCTTAACTCACCACCTAGACGTCAGGACTTTTAGTATGTTTACACCCTAAGCACCCTTAACAATTTTTTGAAGGAATCGCTTAGGTTCCTGCTCACGCACCCTAAAACCTTTTGGATCATTCATTGACTGGACGAACTTGTCTTAAGCAAAGTAGATTCAGAATCAAATTGAATTTGAGGACGATTTACGCAGATTATTGTTTATAAATTAATATGTTCGTAAAAAGAAAAATAAATAAGTTAAAAATAGAAGAAAAAGTATGGTAAAAAGCTTCTGTTCCCGTGGTGAAATTTGAGTCCTCAGTTTTCCGCTTCTACCACGAATTTCCTGACACCGTGTGTACAAGGTAATGTTGCATGTCTATAATTTGCGCAACGTTGGGTATTAATGCTAGTAAATTATTGTTCATAATTAGGTCACCGTAATGTACCACGGGTTTCCCGCCACCGTGTATATGTCGCAGGCAAACCGTAAAATCAGGCCGTTCTTGATGCGTCTGAGGCACTTCACGTTCTGCTGCCAGGCACTTCACGAAGTAACTAGGCGAACCATGATCTGCCTGATTTTACGATCGACCGCCGACATATACAAGGCAATGAAGTATGCGTGTAACTCGCGCAACGCCGGCTATGCAAGTAAATTATTGTTTATAATTACCACGGTAATAACAATGAACCTGTCACCGTAATGTACCACGTATTTTTCGACACCTTGTATATGTCGCAGGCCAATCGTAAAAACAGGCAGATCACGATGCGCCTCAGGCACATCACGATCTGCCGCCATTTCACGATGCATCAGATCATGATGTGGCTAGGCGCAACATGATCTGCCTGATTTTACGATCGGCCTACGACATACATATGCAAGGTAATGTTGCGAGCGTATAATTCGCACAACGCCGGGTATTAGTGTTAGTGAATTATTGTTTATTATTACGTCACCGGAATGTACCACGGGTTTCCCGCCACCGTGTATATAAGGCAATGTTGCTTGCGTGTATTAATGCTAGTAAATTATCGTTTATAACTACCATAATACGGGCATGTGCCTAGCGTGGTAGTCGAATCACCTGTAAAACTGTACACACATTATACATATAATGAATAAAGAAAGTTTAAAAAAAAAAAAAAAATTACCGCGGTAATTACAATTGAATCGGTCACCGTAATGTACCACGTATTTCCCGACACCGTGTACCTATACACGGTAAGGCTGGGTAGTATTGCTAGTTTATAATTTCCGCGGTATAAACGGATAAATCGGTCACCGTAATATCCATGAATCACAATGTATTGAAGTTATTACCCATTTTCATTGATCAAATATACTTTGTCGAAGCCCATTTACGCGTACATAATAATATATATATATAATAAAAATTTGAATTGCACATACTTTACAGTCATTATTTACTTTAGAATGTTGATTCTTTTCTCTAAAAATTAAACAACATGTTATAAAAAATACACAATAAATCTGACAGATTCGTTCCAACGACCCTGTAGCATATAAGGTATGTACAATGTAAATTGATAATTAAATATGACTAATCTTTGTTTTTTCTCGTTATATTTCTCCCAGTTATGTTTTTGGTGTGGTAATTTTGATTTTTTTATGAAAGTTCTCTTTTCATTGATTTTTCTCCCCATTTTAAGCGGACGAATAAATTTAAAATGTTATGAACTGGACCGGCGTGGACAACACGACTGCTCGCTGCCGTGAATCGACAGATACTAAGAGTTTTGTTTAGCACCGTGCGCGTCAAAATACAGAATAAAATATTCACAAAAGCGTGTCGCAAATTCAACAGAATTATATACTCGAGAAAATATTTTTGGTTAAAAATTATTTCTAATATTTCAATAACGTCTTAAGTTAAATTTCTGTGTTAAAAATTCCGAGAGAAATCAATTTGTAAGTGTGTAATAAATAAGTCAAGTTGTAGTAAAATCGGCACAAAACGGGTGCTTGGATTTTTATTTTAATGATTTTATTTGAAATTAAATTAAAATTCTAAATTATATTTTGCCTAGATAATGAACAGTTTTATAATACTGTATTACTATTTGGTATGATATATGTATTGTATAATAACTTTACTCGTTTGAAAATTTACAAATATTGCCATCGACCAACAGTAAAACTATTTTTTTATTAAAAAAATGTTAACTTTTTCAAAATTTAAAATATAAGTTTACCACATAAAATAACAATCTTTCGAAATCAATTTATCGTTTTTCTGTAAAAAGCTTCGACACGTCTATGAGCTCATTCAAAAATGTCATTTTTCAGCTTTGTCTGGTTATTAACTCTTAATGAGTTTTGATAACTCATGGGAGTGCAACTTCGTTGTATGTTTTTAATAATAATAAAAAAATATATATATATTGTTGAAAACGATAAATTTGACACAGAAACACGATTCGCCCACCATAAATTAATATCAGAAACAATGAACCCTTCGAAATAAGATTATTAAAAACAGTTTTTTTTTAAATTATTCTTTATACATTGCTTTGGTGGTTACAAAATTTGATTTTTCGACCACCACGATGCCCGTGTTATGGTGTGTTATGAAGTACTTTCTTGAATCTTAACTTCCTACCCCTGTAAGATTATTTCCGTCGTCAAGTACTAAATTTAATAATATTAGTTGTCAAACGTTGGCAACCTTGGCTAGACGCTTTGATTGGCCAGGAGTTCGGTGGGGGAGGGGCGAGGCGAGCGCCACAGGGCTGCAGGCGCCTTTCCAAGGCTCTTCTGGTCTTAGCTTCCCTAGGGGTTGGTCACGACACCTTCGTGGTTTGCTGAGATCCTTGATATCACAATAGTTTTTTTGTGTTTAGAGAATAAAATAAATTCAGTGATGTTTTCTGACGAGGAGCCAGCTCTGCAGATGTAACCCGTGCGAGATAACGTACGTAAGCCTTATTTAATTATGTTATCAATTCATTCCTTTTATTGTGGTTTAAAATCATTAACTTTCCGTTCACAAAGAGATACACGCTTTTTCCCAGTAGCGTAGAGACACAAATAAATTCTTCAGTATTTAAAGCGACAATCAATCTTTTAATTTATTACAACCTTACCTGTATAAATTCTACCAATAAAGCGATAATTGTTCTGAATCAAGTACCCGAGCGGACTGCAAACACGATCTCTAGA
This sequence comes from Limnephilus lunatus, assembly GCA_917563855.2. Classification (NCBI taxonomy): domain Eukaryota; kingdom Metazoa; phylum Arthropoda; class Insecta; order Trichoptera; family Limnephilidae; genus Limnephilus; species Limnephilus lunatus. The sequence continues at coordinate 8,987,675 of OU830599.1, forward strand.
GGAGCTAGCTGGAGGTTTGTGGGTATAGAAAATTGATTTTGTAAGTAAGTATTTAAATATAACATTGTGTTTTTATTCTTTATTAATTTACCTATAAGTCTGTAATCAAGCGGTTCATAACCGTAATTATGTAACAGGTGGTCAAAACACAGTACTTGATATTAATCTTTTGAAGGCACGAGCTATAGGTACTAATCTACTAACAGAAAAAAAATGTTTTTCAATTTCAGATGCAGCTATCATGAGTTGTCCCGTCCACCGCAAGGATACCTTTTTTAAGGGGTCTCCGGAAACCTGACGGTACTGGAGAGGGGAAGGAGATGGGGAGGTGGAAGGTGGGTAAATACCTGGCTATTCAGACCTGATCTTCAAACACAGCTAAAGTAATTTCAAGCTACTTTTCAATTCTGAATGAAGGTTACTGAGAGTATCTTCCATTGTGGAACGTGCCACAAATATACTACATCCTTTTTTAATGAATAAATTGTGAAATAGCACTAACCTGTGCAAATGGAATTAATCTGCGCACGCCTGGGTTTGAATTCGCATCCTAAGGATTGCGAGAGCCTTACCCCCAGATCACGGAGGCCGTCAAAACTATGCAAGCCGGGTAGTAAAGGTAATAAAGTATTAAAACACTACCATCAGCGTTATTTAATTAACACCAAAAAACATATATCATAAACTAGCTGACCCGGAGAACTTCGTACCCCCTCCGTATCTATGACTGTTATGTTAACTTGGATTAAATTCAGTTTTTTATTAAGTGAAAAATTACACAATGAAGCAATTATCGATGCGCAACTGTCTGTGTTTTGTTTTTTGTCAGTATCAGAGATGGCGTTGTGTACGGATTTATATTTTTTGTGTTTTTCTTACTTATCCACTTACTTGTATTTTACATTTGGAGGGGTTCAGACATACGTTCACTGTTTGTCTCATTTTCGATTATTGACATTTAGTGTGTTAGAAAGAGGGGCAGCATTAGATGTTTAATAACAAAAGCAAAAAAATCAGCGCATTGACATTTGACGTTTGAATTTTTTGAATTTACTCACTATTCTATATTATAGATATTTATCACAATATTGCTGCAGCTCCTTCAAAAGACGAAAAATTCGTTCCATACAAAATGTGTGAGGAAAAGAATTTTCTTCATAATTTTTTGATTGAGAATTTTAGCTATTCTGCTATTCGAAGCGGAAAAAAATCCAACAAACCAAAGATCATAAAAATCGGTCAAGCCGTTCTTGAGTTATAAATGGTGTAACTCACCCGACTGTTTTATATATTAAGATTGTACGGCACTGTCTTATCGTTAAATCTACAAAGCACATCCACGAGTTCATCCAGCAACGTACTTGTTTATGATCTCCAGCTTTGTAGTAAAATGCATTTTGCTCAGAATATTGTATGATCAAGGCGGAACAGCTATCTGGAGCAAGTTCAGTACAGCAGTGAGTTTGTTAGACAAGATTACGGGATAAGACGCTGTAAATTGTAGGATTCTGTGCGAGGAAAGCCCCTTGAAATCATATCTCAGATTCGTGCCGCTACATCAAAGCTCTCGTATATCTACTCTTCCGGTATTTTGGTATTGGGGGTGTTGATGGTGATGTTTGTTTGAGAATGTTCCGTATTGTTCTGTGTTGAATATTCAGAACAGTGCACTGGCACTTAAACTTCTCTTAGTTACAAAACAACAATACGACTGGGCTGTTTCTTCCGGTTCCACGACAACTCAACCAAGTGGCATTTCAACACCCCTTTGAAAAGTCAGATACGTGTTTTTTTTTAAATTAGGCCATAACCTAACCTGAAGTAATCTAACGTAACGTTCTTAACCATTTTTTTCAACACTTTTAAAGGTGTTGAATAGGGTAGGTCCCGACTGTATGGGGAAAAAAATCAAATATTTGATTTGTCTCATAGTAATAAAAGGGTGTTAAACGGAGATATAGAATCAGGTAATTCTTTTAATAATATTTGGATATCACCTGTAACGTATTAATTTAACAAGGCGAGTAGGTACTGTTTTTTTTCTTTTACTATCCGTTAAGTTTGACACTTTGATTTAACTTGTGAATGGTTTGCTCAAAGTGTCGGGAGGTTGGCAACGCGGGCGGGGAAAGAAAAAAAGGAGAAAGCAAGATGGCCTCGGACGTATTTTTGGGCTGGGATCAGGACGGATAATGGAGAGGTGACGCGTGGAGATTATTTAATAAAACGTATTTGATAAATTCAAGTTGCCTTTACGCTTCCCCAGAGTTTTGAAAAAGAACTGTGTTTGGACCATTATAAATGAGGCGCTAGTTAAAACCTCAAGGATGCTGCATTAAGTATTGTTAGAGTCCGGTGCTCAATTCTCCAATTGCACCTGTACAGCCTACCAGCCCTGTGTATTGTTAAAATACTTTAGTGTGTGGTAAAAACTAATAGTAAAGCCAAATAACATTACAAAATGATTGTCTTATTAATGCAATAAAAGGCATGTGAATCAATTTCGGGAGTTTAACTTGTGAATGGTTTGCTCAAAGATGGTGGAAGTTTTCTCCGTCAGTCATGGCAGTTGTTCTTCCTCGTAATAGGATAATTGCTTTGTATACACTGAGTGCTTGGTTCACAAGACGGAGAAGCCAAGTAAATGTGTCTGCAATCGTTCCCTGAAGAATCATTGACTGACGCTTGGTGCGGCATTCAACACAAGACGGAGAGGCCATACATCCATATGGGAGCCTTCTTTTTATCCCACACAGGACCCTGAAGAGAGAGAGCTCATGGAAAATACCCGTGGCACACCTTCTTCCTCCGAATTGACTTTGAAATTTCACATAATAGAGAAAAAACCCACCCTTGTTGAATCCTTAAAAAATGATAGATAAATCGTTAAAAACGAGCAATTTTTAATAAAACACCAAATAGAGGGAATATTTAGATTTATTTATTTAAAAAAAAAAATAATATAATTCAAATTATCTCAAAGCAGTGTATTCAAATACCAGCAAAATCCATCTTACTCTCAAATTTCGGCATTGTTTCGCGAGACTCAATCTTGGGATTTTTTGTAAATGATTTCGTAAAAATATGCTACATACATTATATTTGCTATAGAAGATTATAAAAACTATGTTTTTTTTTTTTTTTTTTTTTTTTTTTTTTTTTTTTTTTTTTTTTTTTTTTTTTTTTTTTTTTTTTTTTAGAAATTTAATTAAATTTAAATTTGATATGTTAATTTTTACCAAACCTAAACAATATAATGCACTTAAATGAGTCATAGAAATAACATCATTCTAAATCAATAAAGAAAACCCTTGCACTTAGTGCAAGTGAAACCAAAAAGGGAAAGATTCGGAATCCCACTTTTAATCACTCTCTCAATTAGTGTCTCTGCAAATTGGATTTACCGGTAATAAATCAATTTTGACACCTTCATAAATTGAAATTCGAAATGTTATAAATAAGTCGTTCGTACGTGGCTTCACCACAGTTTGAAAATGACCTTACAAGTCGAAACAGCTGTAACTAAAATACTTTCTTAAATACTTGCAGAACTCGATATTAACATATCAAATTTAAATTTAATTAAATTTCTAAAAATTAAAATGGAGTTCTACGAATTAAACACAAAAACAATTAATATATTAATAAAAACTATGGTTTAGGGATTCACAGTAACTTTTATATACACTAGAAATAACCCCTTAAAATGAAAATTTTCAAAACTTTGAAATGAATCCGGAGGATGAACATCGTATCAGAAGTTTGAAAATTTTTAAACACGTTATTTTGAACCCATTTGGCACCCTTTTATCGCTCTTAGAATTTAAAAATATCTTTTTTTTTTAAATGACCCACCTTAGTGTTGGAGTTGTATGTTGTTATGTAGTTGCGCTACCTCCTTCTTTAGCCAAAGTTTCGGACAACATTACACTGCAACTAAAGCTAAAATAGCTGAAGAACGAGGTAGTGCAACACGGCATAATAAACAAAATATAAATCACTGTAATACTTATCTATCACATTCAATTCTTGTCTTTGTCATGACGTCTGGATGTAGCTATTCACGATCGGCACTAATTTGTCATATAAACGGTCCTTTAAACGCTGGTTTTTGACTTGACACAAAACACAAATAACCAAAACCTTTAAACAGTTTTTTTCTTCTCCTATTTCTTTGACCACCCACAATATTCAGCCGAAATCATTTCTTATATTGATAATGTCATCATTCTACCGGCTCCGTACCGATACTACAACTCTTGTACCGCATCATCCAAAAACAAAAATAGACGATCACACAGATTTTAAAGAAGAAAACCTCAAAGCCAATAAAACCGAAAAATTATACAAACTTTTGAAGTTGAAGGAAAAGCAAAAACTGGAAACATCGCACGTTAGTACAAGATTCCATTACAGTATCTAAGTACTCTCCGCAAAACGAGCCAGATGTTATGTATGTATATTTTAAGATGTACCGTGTGGTTAGTTTGTATATAAAGGGGTCTCCACGCGGTACTGCCGCAGTACGTTCTGCCGCAGAACTGACTAAAAATCGTATGGTCTGTATTCAAAACCGCCAGCCGTATTGTTATTATTCACCATTCATTTTATTTTAAATAATAAAGGCTGGTGAATAATAACAATACGGCTGGCTGGTTTTGACTACAGACCATACGATTTTTAGTCAGTTCTGCGGCAGAACGTACTGCGGCAGTACCGTGTGGAGACCCCTTAAGCATTAGCCAGAACAAACAATAATTATGTTTTCGTTACCACAATTGGCAGTTAATGTACGTTATATTATAAGTATTTGGAGCAGCGAAAATGATATAGTAAACATAATCAATATCAACTAGCAGTTAAATACCCGCTCCGCGGTATATTATTTTAGTTTTGCTTCGGCCAGATTGAGTGTCGGTAACCATTTTATAAATCCTACAAGAACTGGTTGTAAAAATAGCCAGTTCCTCGGATCCACTGTGATCTTGTGAAAGCTAGTCACCGAGTTAAAGTAACCGTGACGGGCAATGACGCCATATATAATCTCTCCATATCCGGAAAGATACTTAAATTCTATTAATCCGTAGTACTTATACCTATACCACAGACAACACCAAGTATACCACAGACAACATACAGAAATCGAAAATATTCTATGTTGACTCGAATAAGTACCTATCCCTCACGGCAGTTTCAAAGTAACAAACACGCAAGAGTCGCGTGATTATAAACTTTATGAATTTTATATATATTTTTTATAAATCCTACAAACATGAGATAAACGGTAAAAAACAGGTTAATTCATTGGCCATACATCACTACAATAATTATTTATGTTTGTGTTACATGTTAAAATGCAAAGGTATGTTTTTTTTTGATGTTGCCAAATTTTTTAAAAAAAATGACCTTCTTGGAAATCTCGAGCAATCGAGGCTGATTTATTTATTTCGCATGATCACTCCAGTGGATACAACTAAATCAACTCCAAATGTGAATTACATTCACCTGAATTCATTACCATACCTTGTATAAAAGTTATTACTCCCTTTTCATGGTAGGTACATGCAGTATTCTAATCTTTAGATAATCTACTTAAAGGTAAACTTTTTTCTCTGTTTTTTACTCTAACCTACAAAACTATACGCACGCCACTTTGATAGCTTAACACGTAGGGATAGAAAATCCATTCAATTTCATCAAATTAAATATCTACAGTCACTGATATTGGTGACATCAAGATCGTGTGATTGCGGTAACTATATACAAGTAACTCAATCGGCCCATGTTGAAAGAGGTTAATTTACATGTCCCTAACAAGTACATTCGTGGGAGATCCTATGCGTTTTTTTATGCTCCGAAAGCGAGGACTTCTGCTTAACAGAACGCGCCATTAAACAGAGTGACTCAACCGCGGATTCTGCATTGACCATCGACATTTTCAATGTTACTTACAGAGTTTAGCAATTATCTTCTGACGCATTTCACAAAATAGTATAGATGCCCCCATGCCTTTTTAAATTATTGTAATTTTCTCCATGATATATAATGTGCAATGAAGTTGTAAATGATGAATACTTGGAGCAGGTGGATAAGTTTGTGTTTTTGGGAAGTCTGTTTACGAGAGATGGGAAGGCTGATAGAGATATTGAAAGAAGGTAAATGCAGGTAACTCCACTAATGAAAGATTGAACGCCGTAAGCGCCAACAAAAAAACTGTTCATAGAAGCGAAGCTATCGTCCACAATGGAGTTTTGTTACCTACCCTGGTGTATGGCAGTGAGGCATAGAACTGGCAGAGGAAGGATGAAAATAAACGAATGCTGTAAAAATGAGGCGTATGTGTGGTAAAACCATTTACGATCGTGCGACAAACATGGAGATCCTCAAAGAATGTAAGGCTGATGTAAGCGTAATGAGTAAGATTAAGAAAGGGACGCTCAAATGGTTTGGGAATGTAGACGAAAGGAGTGTAAAGAGATTATTTTATAATTCTTCTAATATTGTTTTTCTTGTTATTTCTTTTTAATTCTGCTTCCTTCCTATTAGTGTAAAGGAAGAGAAATAATAGGTATCTACTACAAAATAATTGGTATTTTATTGTTTCTATTTCTATTTTACCATGTTATACGATTGATATAAATGCTCCAAGGGCGTAAATAAATAAATAAATTAATTAATTAATGATATATTGGTGTGCAACCGTTTTAGGTTTTACTTAGAACTTGAAAAATAAATAATGTTAATCCAGCGATTGCTCAAACAAAACAGCTTGACGAAACCGTTCATTAAATTAGTCTATTCACCATCCACCTGGCGACCAAACCCACAAACTATCGGTCAAGCGCGGGAAAGTTTTGAAGGATATTTACAAAATGGCGGTCATGTCTCAAAATAGTCTGTAGCGTGATTCAGGCTGCCTACAGAATGTTGCATTGCTTTTCCTGGAACGGTCCACTATGTGGGCACTAAGTCTTCATTTGCGCACTAGTTTATGCCGCACTTCAAAGATCTACTGTTGATGTTTGCAGTATATCGTGTTTATCAATACTGCGGGATAGACTTTCCCACATTTCGGGGGCGTAGCAACTAGCAACTAGCAACCAGGCCGGGTCGCTGTTTATAAACAAAAATTACGGAAATAATATGTACAGAAAATTGAAGGCAGAGATATTTTTCAGTTGATTAAATATTCATTTGAATTTGAATGATTGCGTGTTTCACTATTGTAGAGTCGTGAAAAATTACGTGACCGTCTCAACGCGGTCTTCTCATAATTTTATTTATATTGATGATATTGTATCCTATTTAACCTTCAATTGATTTTTAAATGCGGCGGGCACAATTGACAATTCACAATATTGAACTGACTTGCGGGTATTTAAGAATAGACCCACAATGACGATCCCAATGGTAAGATATAGAAAAAAAATTCGAGTACAGTTTACACGCGGTAGAAGCGAAACTTTACCAAAACAATTCCAACCAATACTTGAAAGTGAGGTCATAACCAAAGAGACCAATGACCGCAGACTATCGAATTTCCGTTTCATATCTCAACCAATAGTAGCCTTTAAAAGTGACATCATCATCAAAGCGTCTAATGAGAGCAGTTGATTAGTCGCAGGTGCAGTAATCGTCATTTCCGTTTCATCCGAAATCCAAATCACAGCGGGGCTATAGAAGTTTCACTTCAAAAACTAATAAGAATAACGTCAACAACGATTTTGGTTTCAAATGCCGATTATAATAACGATTCTTACAAATAATTAATTCTTGCCGAGAATTTTAATATTAATTTACTCAATATTGGCCCTCTTCTGGCAAAGGACTTAATTTATTTATTTATTTATTTATACTGGGTTTTACAGATGTTTACATTTACATGAGAACAATCCACTTATAAAACTCAGTTATTATACAATTATAAAAATCTACAATTACGTACAATTAAATACAAATAAATACAATTAGAAAAACAAAAACATCACAAATTAAAATACAGAATTATATACAAGGTCACTCAAGTAACACATTACAATGAGTGGTAAAAGACATATGAAATACGCAAGCATGCATAGAGGGACAATTCACACAATATAATTAGTTAGTACTTTTTAACAGCGCTAGAACTTTTTTTTTAAAACTGTACAAATTATTAATTAATTATATTTCTACAAATGAGGTGCAATTGGTCCTACCTATTGCACCTCATCTGGCCGAAAGATGACGTGGCTGAAAATATATTTCAATGATATCTTTTATAAAAATATCTTAATTAATTAACGTTATTATGATTATAACATTTTGATGGGAAAACTTCTATAGCACCGTTATTATTCGAAACTCACGAAAAAAAGAAAAAACACTTATATCAATGGGATTTAACTTGCGAGAGAATGACATGGACTAATCGATAACCTCTTTGTGCGGTGCTTCGTAGCCTCCCCACTCATGTCTACTTTCGATTTCTGAAGGTATATATATAATACTATAGGACAGCGGATGGTAACAGGCGAACCGCGGTCTGAATCTGGATAAAACTGGACCACCAAAATTATCTTGAAATCACATCCTTTTAAAAACTTTTTTCTTAAATTTAAGTGTAATATAAATGTCGATATTGTGTGGTTTTACTTTAAAGGTAAATTTAAATAGCTATCTAAAAGATCACGCTGCTAAATTTCATTCCGAATAACAAACATCAACAGCAGTCGTTGATTCGACCTTGTACGTCGAAAGTTATTCGCCCGCGGCGTTTTCCACGTGTTTTCGTGAATGTGGTAATTTACGTACCGCTTAGTTTCCGTAAGTCTAAACCTTTTTCCCGACTAAATATTGTTCGGAAACTAACTTTCCGAATTACAGAAAAAACGGCATAATTCATTGAATTGAACTCGTTATTTGAAAAATTTTCGCCTACACCCATGAAAAATTCTAAAAGAATTGGCGACTCAATATTGATGGGAAAATTTGAATCCGAATACAATAAGTAAAATTATAAGCAACCCTTGACACAAAAGAGCTGATGACCTTGAAACGCCTGAAAAGATTAACATGAATTGTAACTAAGAACCATCTCGATCACGTCAGCTTTCAAACAACAAAAAAACGCATCATAATCAGTCCATCCGTTTAGGAGCTACGGTGGGTACCCGGGTTCATGGGGCGAGATTTGTCCAGGTCTTGGCGGTGAATGCATCATGCGGTGAGGCCTTATCGGGAGAGACTGGTTGAGGGAAATTTTTTTATCTCAACAGCAGGACTCTCCCGAAACATCGACTTGCACCGTAGTGGGGTATGCATGCATACGTCCGTAACTCCTGGAGACACCGGCCTTCAGATTGCTAACCACCCCTCATACTTTTTCCTTCCCAGAACTTCCTCTTTTTCTCTCCTCAAAAGACCCACCACACAGCATCCCCAAAGATGACAGAGACCCTGAGGGTAATTATTTTCCTTAGGGCCTCCACGCTATGTATAGTGTTCACAGAACTACTAATTTTAAGAAGAAACCCGGTTGCCGAGAAATTTGAACAATATGTATTTTACTAAAATGTTGTTGTCACTACCGCTCTTACTCCGTCGAATGTTGAGCGAAAGGGACAACTGTACCTCAGGCCGATAATACCTAAATCTTCTTCTTTCTTGCGCTATCCCAACTCATTGCCTAGGTAGACTGTTGGGGTCGGCTCTTCTCGTTCTCGGGTTGTAACTTCTTCGGTTATGAGTATGGCCTGCATCCAGGCCGTTTCTTTGAAGTATTTTGGAGCATTGGGTCATCCAGGAGTTCTTTAGTCTTCATCTGGATGACTGTCGATGAAGCTACATAGACATTGCCCGCTTCACTGTGTGGTCTGAAGGTCTCCGTCTAATGTGCCCATACCATCCCAACTGTCGTTCCTCCAGCTTACTGTTTATGTCCGTGACACCCAGGCTATCACGAATGCGTGAACTTTTAATTTTATCTTTTAGTGATATTCCTGCAGACCATCTAAGCATTCGCATTTCTGCTGTTTCGAGTTGCCTAAACCGTAACTTTTTTATTTTTTTATTTGTTTTGGGTTTTTATTTTATTTTTAAAGACATTGTCTAGTTTGTATACTGAACATATTTTGATGGCGTTCAAACCAGCTGGCGACCATGAAGGGTCTTGAAGTTAACAAAAAAATCTAAACGTACCATCACGCTAGTGGTCGATATCTTTATTATATAAAAAATATTTGCGGTATTGTCAAAATCCAGAGAGGAAATCGGGGAATATGTTTGTATGGACAAAACTCCGCCTGGTATTCCTCTTTCGATTTAATATCGAAAATAATCTAATTCCGGGTCAACGATCATTCAATAATGAATGTGGAGGTATCGATCAGAATTATTACCTTTTGTGCATATTTTAAGAACGATGAAATTAGTTTCCACCGACCTTCGGTACGATATTAGTTAAAATATGCTATTTCGAGTGAGAGTGTGTAGTTGTGTTGTGTATCCTGGTTGAAACGGGTAAGACAGGAATAGGAAATAAGCTGTTTGAAATTATTCGTAAACAATGCGAAAATTGAGAGTGACGAGTGATCGATGATTTTATCAACAAATGTTTTTAAATAGTAATCCGTTTTTTTAATATTTCAAAAGGTTTTTTTTTAAGTCCTCGTCTTTCAATTTGGCATGGATGGCATTACTTCAAATATCGGTTATTTATCTGTTCTGCGCTCGAAATGAACTAATTAAATTGACGATTTAATTTGGCAGCCACCTCTTGTTTGGTGCCCTAAAATACTTGAAAAAACCCTTGACCCTGTGCTACGGCACCGGTGCATAGTTGGGAGATACGTCAAGCGCACGCCCAATATTTGTACATGGTTGACATGTGTAAGCTCGTTTCGAGAACGGGTCGTTTATACGGCACGTTCTTGAGTTCAACATCTTAGCTGTGGAGCAGTTTGCAGGTCCCTATGCTTCTTCCCTCTAACGGGTCTCTTCAACACCCAAGTTCACTCCTTCATCTCCTCGAAAAGACCCACCGGGGGTTCCTGGACAGTATCACCAAATATGACATGATCCGGCGTCGAGTTAATGTAAAAAAAAATAAACACTTGGCTAACAGATTGGAAGATCAAAATAGGAACTCTCTTTTACAGAATTTGAACAATTAATTTCAAAGTTGATTGTGAAGTTCTGTAAAAGTTGTATCCAAGTTCTGTAAAAGTTGTATCCAAGTTCTGTATTGTTTCAGTTATGTGAAACAACTGGCCAATAATGATATAATAATCACAGAACCTGAATATAACTTGAAAATTATCTTTTAAATTAATTTAATTTTTCAAATTCTGTGAAACAACCCATCCTTTAAAAGTATTTCCGGTGAAAGGGTGTGTACTATGTACATCCAAGGGAATATTTTTGGTCTCTTTGTTTTACTTGGTAAAGTTGAACATTATGTTTGTAATAATTAAAAAATATATACTTTAAGCCATAAAAATGTTTATAATTAGTAAGGTTTATGTTTTTTTTACGCTGGGGATGCTATTTCGTCCTATTATTTTGAATATCTTGATAATGCTAAAACTACTGCGGTAGTAACGTTAGTAAGATGTCGCCCGAGAAGTTTTTAATCTATCAAGTTGGTTTCTTAACCCCTCCGGCCGCGACTATATTTAGTCAGAGGATCAAAATATTTCCACTTTGCAATAAAATTCAAATAAATAGAATATTTCTAATCAAATCGAAACGTGATAAAATATGTTTTCAAATTTAATAAATCGAAATAAATATTTAATTTTTGAAGTGTAAAATTTTTGCCTGGAAACAAAAAAAAAAGAGAAGTATGCATGCACCGGATTCGGTTATTTCCGGTCGTTTAGCTTTGAAGGTCGAATTGGAATATTTGGAGACATGTTTATTTTATTATAAAACAAGAACTTTAATGGAAAAAAAGTAGTGTCGCAAAACTGCCATAAGGCAGCTTGTCTGCGGCTTAAGTGGAACCAACATCTAGAATTCATTGAACAAGTTACGGACAGAATCACAACCGAAATTATAATTTTCGACAAAAATACGCACTTCCAACTAGAATCGTGTTAATAGTCTTAAAAAGAATACAGACATGCAGTCATTTTTTTTCTTTTGATTCCTGCGCGGATAATATCATAAATCTACGATATTAATTGTTTTTGGGTTTGTTTCGTAGAACTCCATTTATTTCGACCGGTCAGTGGTTGAGTGGGCATAGCGCTTGGGTCCCACCCGGGCGTCGCGTGTTCGATTCCTCGGCTGGTTAAGTCCTCCATCATAAAACAAGCAATATTTTCGGCTTTCTGTGGTGGTAGTAGGAGATTTTCAAACATTGTTGGGTTATTCGTAACCCGGGAATGTTCGTCTTTCTTTAAAAGAAAATAACAAATAAATTAACAAATTTAAAAAAAAAAAAAAAAATTAATAATGTTATTATCAAGTTCTTCAAATATTTTGGTATAAATTTTTATTACAGCTGTTTCAGTTCACAATACCATTTCAAGCTGTGGTTGATCCACATTGAGTCGACCTATTTATACGATTTTCAATGTCAATGTTTTGAAATGAAATGAAAAAAAATCTATGAATTAATCAGTCGAGTACAATGTGACTGAGCCACAGTTTGACAATACCTTGCATAGGGTGAAAGAGCTGCCAAGCGTTAAAATAATGTAAACGGACCAGAACTGAATAATTACACAAATTAAAACTTGGGATTTGTAGAGCCAGTTTATAAAAAAACCTAATTACCCTTGAAAGAAGTGAATCATTCAAGATCATCATTACACTTTTCTGAAATATTATTTTCGGAAATAAAGCTCATGGTCAATGAACGCAATGAGTAAGTACCCACCATGCCCACCACATTAAACTTTAGTGGGGGCCAGCTTACTCGTCCGGGAATCTCAAATAGCAGTGTTGCGGTTTGGTGATGGAAAACTTTTCAGATGATAGAAGTTGGTTGTTGTACAATATATTATGTTGGTAGTTTTGTGTGCATGTTTTCTTCATTTGAATTGATATAAGGTTGCGCAAGCTTACGTTTGCTTAACCCGCCATTGGTGACGTGAATTTAACTTACATCGTTGGTGACCCCGGTCTCACGCACCGGGGTTTTTGACTACCAGTTTTTCAATAATTTACTGTTCATGCTACTTTTCATTGAAGAGTTTATAAAATTATATCTTTTTCTACCAATAAAACATAGGTATTCCTTAAATCAATTCTCTTTTATTAACATAACACAATATCTTTGGATGTATTAAAATTATGAGATATTTTAACAATATTTATTTTAACCCAAAAATCTCAAATATTTAACGACAAAATCAGTCTTCGTCAGTCTTGGGACATTTGAAACATAAAATAAAAAAAACATAAATGACAATACTTTAGACAATAGTTTTTAAAAAATTTTATCTTATAAATTACACAATAACTATTTGACTTATTTACTTGGTGATGCCGGTCTCACGCACCGGGTTGGCGCCAAAACTCCATGAGGTGCACCCGCGTCGCTGTCACGGGGTAGACTGGCGGTAGGGGGCGTGGAATAAGGCAGCTTCTCGAAATCGCAGTATGATTCAATGAATGGTAAAAAAAATATAACACTTTTTCGAATTACCCGGTCTCACAGACATATACGTCACCAATGGCGGGTTAATACATTTACCGCCTTATTAAAAAACGTCGTCAATTTTTTATTCAAATGATAAATGTGGATGTGAAAACCTTGCTAATAGAAACTGACAAAAAATATACATTGCTTATCTAGCCAAAGGGGTTTGTTCATCTGTTGTGCTCATTTTTATCTGTTGTGTAAATATGTATGTATAACTCTATGGCACGCATGGGATTGCCTATCCTCCCCACATCCTGGAATAAAACATTATTTTTATAATTATTAATTGTACCCGTTAATAAAAATAATTCATTACCGAATTTCTGAATTAAGCAAGGTATTTTTAATGTCCTATTTGTATACATATTTCTTATTTTTTAAGATGTCGTTGAACAAATGCAATTATTATAGAAACTAGACAAAATTATCTTTTAGTTTTTTTTTGTACTTAATCGTATTTGAAATATATTTGAGTATTTAAAAACGGGCATATTTTAAGCTTTGAACACGAAAAAAATTTGAAAAAAGCTTACCACAAACATTTTTAATAAAAATATAGAGAAATTGAAATAAATACAAAATTCAAAAAAAATTCTTTTACTTAAGAAATTTTCAAGAAAACTGTTACTTCGTTTTTTCCTGTTTCATATAATATAAATATATATATTTTTTAAATGTTGAAGTTTTCTTTTAATTCCAAAAATAAACAATAAACGGCTGACATTTCTTTGATACCGTTAGCCAACACTTTTTTCGACATTCCGATACAACTTGTAACAGAAACTGTCGTTGTTCTTCGTCTTTTGTCAAATAGGAATTGAAGTATTGGATTAAATTTACCCCTCTTTCAGCTGTGTCATTGACAACCTTGAAACCGTTCACAATTTTTATGGCTTTTAAATAATGTGCATTTTCACACCATATATCAAGATGTGTGTTTAAAAATTCTGTATCAATTTAAAATCTTTTGAAAAAATTTAGAATTTGATGAGAAACAAAACAATCGATATCGTTGTCCAATAAATTATCCACTTGATGGAGACTGAATTTTGCTTTCACATCCCTATCACATGTTTGTTCTTCAATTGGAATTAATTGTAGACTTTTTACAGTCATGCTTGATTTGACACTTTTTTCTAAATTTTCATCAAAGAAAGAAAATGCGACTTGCTCAGAATTGAGGTACCACAGATGATTTATCATTTTAGACAGTGCCTTGTCTGCAAGTTCTTTATCGATTTCTCTATATTTTACAAGAGATTTTAAAAATTGTTGGTCTTGGTTGGGGGCCAAAGTGGGTTTGGGGGCGTTAAATCACGATTTTACATAAATGTTTATTAAAAATAAACAAATGTCAGTGATAGCTTTTTTTTCTAAATTTGTTAATGTAAATTGATCCCTGAAAAGATATATTTTGATACAATAAATGGCCTTTGCCATCTATCTAGCCTGATGAATGGCACCCGGAATTTTGAAAAAAGTATCTTTTGGGGGAGTACGTCCTAACACAACTAACGAAAGTTGAATTAATTCTTTGTAATCATCCTTTGGCTGTTGGTTTTTTAATTGTTCTGTAAGAAAAATTGATATTTCATCTGAATTCCCTATTTTATGTCTAATATTTTTTTCTTCAAGAGCAGTTTTGTATTTTGTCTTGTCTAACTTCGACCATCCAGTCTGAAAGTTTTTAAAAATATTTGAGTGCGGTCCAGTATTTTTGCCCATTTTTAAATCAAAAACTGATTTGAGAACAATTTCTAAAATATGGTGGCGACATGCTAAATAAAGAAGATTTTTCTCTAATAATTGCTCCAACAAAATGCAGGTTCCGTTGAAGCGACCAGTATTTACCGCAGTGGTATCAAATCACATTGCCATTTTTTTATGTTTTATTATATGTTATATTAAATATGATGTTGTTAATTATATTGTATAATAATGTATAATGTTCAAAGGAAACAAAATTTTATCAAAAGTAATTAAATTAAGTATCTTTATTGCCATTTTCCATATTTTCTAAAAATAGCGATTCTGAGGATTCGGATCATGTCCGGTCTTGGAAAATAATAGATATCTTCAAATATAAACGTTTTAACAAAAAAGTGATTAAAGTATAACTTGAAGATATCAACATTTCCTATGAAATGAAATAAGAATAAAAATTCTAAGACAAATAGTTTTCATTTTATGAGGAAAAAACGGCGATTTTTTTTGCAAAATATCGTTTTTTCAAATTTAATCTCGATGAGGCACAAGTTAACATTATCCAATTGAGCTAAAACTTTCCAAATCTTATTTTCTAGACAAATGGCAAATATTAGGGGGGTCAGGCCGGGATTAGGACGAAAATATTTTTTCACCTTATAACTTGTAACCACCCTAATATACACCCTAAAATGCAATATAATAATTGTAAGAAAATTTGACTAAAACTGTCGAATAATAACACAAATAAGTTGAAAATAGATTAAATTATACGAAGATAATAGTAAATTTTTATAATTTTGCGAATAAGACGTGATTTATGTAAATATTTATTTAGACATAAATGCACACTGAAAACCACTCGGCTTCAGAGAGATTGCCAACTTCTCTTGTAGAGAGATTGACAACTGTTGTTATGTCATCCAGTGTAAAATCATGAAAAGTTCTTTCCGCTTCGAATCTGGCCAGTATTTCAGCAATTGAATATTGTTTTAAACAATCTTAAACTGACTGAAGTTTTTCAATTACGATACCTTCAAATTTGTTATTATTTTGACCATACACAAAATTCCACCAACCTTCTAAAACATTGAATAATTAGGTGTAAGTTTCTGATATTCAGCACACGTTCAAAAAAAGTTCAAACATGCCAACAAAATATTACAATCATTCCTCAAATTGTTTCTACCGTAATAACTAACATTACGATCCGAGCGTAATTCCGGTGAACCCTATTACCACAAGCCGCCACCCGCCACCCCCGCCCGGTATCGGATGGCCACTTAACGCGACAAACCTTCACGTCACCATGGGGAAATTCACGGCGACGTACGTGACAGGCTTGCGTTAACGTTGTTCAGTCTACCGGGTGGCAAAAACGACACTAAAGCTCCGGTGAACTAGGATCGTTCTAGATAAAAAAATTGTCGCACGCAATGTTGCAATATGTGTACATGACCTAAAATAAATAATGGAAGGTAACTCGAAAACTCGTAACTCGTATGCGAATAATAACTGTAGCGATGCAATATTCTGATCCCCCTCTTCATTTAAGGCGTCAACTATTTTCTGAAAATTTTGTTCTCCTCTCTTCAGGCCTTCGGGCATATTTTGTCAGAAGGTCCGAAAATTTCCGCTTTGCAATAAAATCGAATCTAATAGTATTAATAGGCTTACGTCTGTAAAACAAAATCAGTGTGTGCAGTTTAAACGCGGTATAAGTGAAACCTTTACTAAAGTAGACAAGAGTGGGGAGGCATCGAAGCACCGTACAAATAGGAGAGTAAATCTTTTAGATATATTTGTTTGTCTCCTGTTAGTATCGCCATTTTTCGTTTCGACGAGTTTCAAATCACAACGGTGCTAAAACATATAAGTTATATGTAAGTTAATCTATGTTGAGAGAGGTTAACTTATATGTCCCTAACGCATATACTCGTGGGAGATCCCACCCAGTTTTTTATTATCCAAAAGCGAGAACTTCTGCGTATCAGAATGCACCATTAAACAGAACAACTCGATTGCTTATCGATTCTGCATTGAGCACCGACATCTTCAATGTCACCTACAGAGAGTTCAGTAAATATTTTTTGACATACGTCACAGATTAGTAAAACTATCCCCACGCACCTTTTCTTTTTAAACATTATAATCTTCTCCTTAATATTTTAGTATATAACTGTTCAGAACCTGAAAAAAAAATACAGAAGTTTTCCCTTCAAAATAACATGTTTCCAATTCTGTTGGATTACGTTAGATTGGGTGAAGTTAAGTTAGGTTAGATTAGGTTTGGTTAAGTAAGGATTATTGTGTAACAAACATCACCATGTATACATTTTTTTTTGTATCTATAAAACGATATTATATTACGACGCCACCGATTGCAAAGCTGTTTCAAGTTTTATCGTCTCAATTGATTCGGCATAAAAGCTTGGCGCGTGTCAAAAGTCAGATTTGGATGAAAATAATTGATTTTAAAAATGCAAAACAACTCAGGTCTTGGATGGATTTTAAACCGAATTTCTTTGTAGGAATTTGAAGGTATCGAAAGGTCGGGAAATTAATATTAATGAATTTCGGTTGATCACTTGGATGAAATTTAATTAAAATTTTGAAACAGGATTTTTGGTGCCCACGTATATACGTGGGGAAAATTATGATTTTCTTTGTCATTGTAGACGTTCTATCTTAATAGATTTTTAATAATATATAAAAATATATCCTTAAATTAAAATAATTATTCATTCAGGTTTATTACTGGAAAAGGCGAATAATTTCGATATTAACCTAGGTACAAGCTAAGAGCTTTTATGTAGAAATAAGGCTTTTTTAAGTACAGAATGTCGTTCATCAATTAGCTTTTTATATTATGGACTAATAGATATATAAAAAAATCTATTCACACGGATGTGCAATGATCAGCAGTGCTGTTCGCGCGGCAGTCGCGTTTCAGTTGCATTGTTGACAGGTTGCCATGGTAGCGACTCACGAACTGTCAAGGTTTGTCATGTTTTGACATGTCACAACAGAAAAATATCGATTTTGTTCAGGAGGTTGATTGCGATTGCGTCGAGAACTGTTATTTTTGGAGGCGTCTACTAATATCTACAGGAATTTCAAAAACTGAACAAATCGGACTAATATCTATGAGAATAAACTATTATGATTTTTATTTAACCATTACACGATAAAAATTAAGTCGCTCAAAATGTTTGTGCGCTTAGGTCTTTTAAACTACGCAACGGATTTTCATGCGCTTTTCACCAATAGATAGAGTGATTTAAGCGAAAGGTTTATATGCATAATACATTCTTATTATCGTAGCGAAAAGCTGAGACGTTCAAGTATTCATCATTACATAGTATACAATTAAGTCGCTCAAAATGTTTGTGCGCTTAGATCTTTTAAACTACGCAACGGATTTTCATGCGGTTTTCACCAATAGATAGAGTGATTCAAGAGAAAGGTTTATATCTATAATACATGTATATTATAGTAGAGAAAAGCTGAGAAATTCAAATATTCAATTCAGGCAGCGGGCAGCGGGTGGTGTGGATTTTATAAAGGTTGGATAATGGCGTTGTATATCATTAGCCACAGCAACGTGTGGCCGGGTCTACTCGTATTCTCTGAAAAGAACAAAGTTTTATGCATTTGGTTTTAGCCAATATATTTGTGAAACATGATGCCACTACCGAATCAGCTCTATGAACGACTCCGGATCCTATATGATGACGCCTGCAGATTTATATTTGTACAGAAAGTACAGCAGCGCATCAACAATGTAAACGAAACTAGGAATAAAAGGATTCGAATTAAATTCGAAATAAAAGGATTCGACCTGATGAGACACCAGGTCACTGGAGCCAGGATGCTTCTAATGGCCTCCGACAACATGGTGGCAACCGCAGCCATTCAGTGAGCGCTGATTCTAAGGGCCCGAGCTCACTCAAGACCACGCCCTACATACATCATTATTTTTGTATTATTTCCATTTTTTCTATTCTTCTTGTTTATTTTCTTAAAATTTACTCTATTTTCATATTATAGGTAATAGGATTGCACTCCCTACATCCTGGAATAAAACTTTATTATTTTTATATTTTTAGCAACCTTACTCCCAGTTTATGTATGCGCATAAAGAAGGACGACTATGATACGTTTTGAGTATCATCAATCATCTCTGAAAATCCCTTTGAGCACAAGGTACTTAACATCAGTGGCGTGCATTGCTCTTTGGCCTAGGTTTAGGTTATGTATTTCCAGGTTTATTTTTCTGTAATTATAGACTTTAAAAAAACGCTCGATTATTTCAAATGCCAAGATGTGTTCTACTCACGGTATTTAGTAAAAGCATCTGTTTTCAAACCAAAAATATATGATTTTGCATTACTTGCTTAAATCGCCTTAACCAACATATTAACGCTTTTATGTATGTTTTGGTCGTTTTAGTATAAAAACGAAAGTATGAATAGAATTTTTTTTATATTTATTGAATTTCTTGAATGATCAAACTGAAGTTTTGAGGTTTTAGTACAAACCCCTACTACGCATGAGAATCATTTGAATAGGTTGATGAATTAAAAAAAAATCATTTGTGCAGTTTACAGGCGGTAGAAGTTAAACCTTCAAAATACAAAATTTTGAGAGAATGACACGAATGCGGGTATCAGGATAGGATAATTGTAGGGCTTATTTATTATAATATTGTTACCAATTTTAAAACTTATGTTAAATTTTATTCTAGGATAGAGGAGATGTACCGAATATTAAATAGCTTAGGTAAAAAAAAATTGATTAATTATAATTGAATCGTTTATTAAATATTGTACATTGAAATCTTTGGAAATATAGTTACGGAACTTAAAATTTCAGCGAAGTATTAAAAGAAACACAAAAACGTCTTCATTTTTAACGAAAGGTAAAATAATAGAAAAAACGATTATTAAAAAAAGTGCTCTTATTATAGGACACGATTTTCAAAAATTTTGCTTGCAATAATCACATAAAAAATCAATATTATCGGCTTCCGAACACTCTAAATGGCATCAATGGTAGCAAACTAAACATTGGATCCACTCTTCGCCTCTGAAATCCAACGGTCTTCGATTTTACAGCTTCCATGACTTTTACATTTTTTTTTTGTCTCACGTCTTCCACTGTTTCTTCTACGACATTGTTTCACACTGTTTCGACTACCACAGGCCAAAATACAACCTGAAATAGCAAAAAGAAATTTAGTTCTATTAGAATTCCATATTGGAAACACTCTTCCTAATATGAGATAGTATTCCATATAAGGGTTATCAAAAAATCCCATATTAGGAACAAGATCAATACAAATAAATATATTCTTAGAATAAAATCTACTTGAATTTTACTTAAAATTATTACGAAAACATAAAATTTAAATAATAACATTGTCTATCAATGAAAGATTGACAATTATGTGGAGAACATTTGTTAAGAAAAAATAAAGCGAAACTTACGTAAAAAAACAAACAAATTTTTTAAAAACTTAATCACTCTCTCAGGTGAGTGTGGTGTGGTCGGCGTCCGAACGAGTACTTACCTTTACAAGGTCAGTCAGTGGGGAATCGGGAACGCTGGGTTTTATAGAGGCTTTTCTTACATACATTTTGAGAAACACCACCATCTCATATTAGGGACGTATGCCATATTTGGTACATCTCCTCTACAAATTGTACCCTGATGATGCTTGAGTAAAGCGAAACCGGTCGGTTCATAATTAATAAATCTCGTGGTTTTAAACAAAACCTATTTTATTTCATTACTTACAAATTTCACTATTTAAATTAATGTATTATTAAACGTTACTGTCACTTGACTTTTTTGTCAATCAAAGTGAAAATAATTAATTACATTATTTTTTCAAATTGCGGTCCGAACTTTTTGTTTCATAAAGGTATACATTTTATTTATTTTGTGGTTAACTTTTGAATTTAAAACGTGGTGCAATCTCTTTCTAACACCGTTCAGATCATGATAGTAAGGATACAGAACTATTTCTGTGAGACCTATATATGTTATTATTTACTCCAGCTGTCGAATCAAAATAGAGAGAGAAGCTGTCGAATAAAAAAAGAACTACTTTCAATAAACCGAGCATTTCTTGAAAATATGTACTTACTGCACGCCAATGCATTATTTTGAACGTTAAACGTAGATAAGTATCCTTATGGATTCAGTGACATCAAAAATGCTTGCAAACTCAAGTATGTTTCGTGAGTATCTCACGCCTGATTAAATCGACACAAGTCTATTTATTTCATCTTGTCTAGTGTTTGATCATCAATGATTGGTACGTTATCGCCTCCCCCTCTCAGCTGGCCAACCCCAATCACTAGGCTAAGGGGGGAGGGAGGGACCTCAATCTAACCATGTCTCAATCATTCCTATTAGGGAAAATTCTGCCAAAACTCTTTGCCATACAAACAACATCTCTGATTTCTTTCTGCTTAATGGAGACAGACGTTTCTACAAATAGATTGATCAGTTACATCCTATTAATATTATAATTCTACTTATATTATAAATGCGAAAGTTTGTACTATAATTCTACTAATATTATAAATGCGAAAGTTTGTACGGATGGATGGTTGGTTGGATGGTTGGATTTTATTCTTTCACGCAATAAATATCGAATGGAATTTAAAAATTCTTTCACTAATCGAAAACTACTTTATTTGCGAGTAACATGGGCTATATATATTGGTAAGCTCTGGCGTTATGAATAAGCTGTGGTGTTATGAAATTATCTATTATACGTTTATTGGCGAAGCGTGTTACTAAGTAAATGTTTGAAGTGGGCTGTCAATATTATTTCTTTGATAGCGAAAATTCAAATATTAGTATTCTAATATGAATATTTAGTGAATGGGATGAATATGATATAAAAAAATATACATCAAATCATATTTTAATACAGAGCTGCGTTGGTAAAATTATGTATGTTTGGATCGAAAATTGGCCTGGAAAACAGTATAGATTAGATGCTTCAATTAATTAACACGTGTAGAAAAAATTGGTATTTGCTTTTACTGGTGACTTTTAAAGCGAGTTTGGGAAATAAAGTTATAGGTTTGTACAAATGCTTTAAAGTATTTAACCACTGCCTAAAAATAAACATTTTATGGCCTTCGCGGTAGAGGGATAAGGCTCTTAACTAGCAATCTGGAGGTTGCCGATTCAAATCCCAGCGTGGGCAAGTAAATTTTATTTGATTAATTTGTGTTTTTTTTTACAATTTTTTAATTAAAAATAATAAACAGTATATTTGCTAAACGTTCAAGATTGGAAGATAATCTCAGTATTGTCCTGGTGTAAGACAACCATTCAGAATTGAAAATTTGCTTGAAATGGCTTTAGCTGTATTTGATGACCAGAACAGAATAGGCAGGTACTGCCTCACAAAATACCCCGATTGGAAATACCATAGTCTCACTTGTTGGGAGCGGTTGGGAACAGCTGGGACTCTTGTGCGGTATTTGCATTTAAAATAAGAACAAGGCTCGCCTAAAAATGAACAGATTATTAAAAAAATATCTTCTATTTTAATTATATTCATATTCAAATAAAAGACCTTAGATGTAAAAGCAACCATACATATTTTAAAACCACTTTTTCACGTGAATACCTCACAAAAGTACCATCTGCTCCCATCTGGAGCCAGTGAGACTATGGCATCCCCGATTGGGGTATGTTGTAAGGCTGAAAGAGGGAAGGGGAAGGAGATTGGGAAGGGAAGTTGGGGAAGTACCTCGCTATTCATATCTGGTCACCAAACACGGTTTAAGCCATTTCAAGCAACGTTTCAATTCTGAGTGGTGGTCTTACACCAAAGCGATAATGAGAGTATCTTCCACTCCGGAAGGTGCCGCAAATATATTTTGGACATTGATAGATATTTAAAAAAATATTAAAAATAACAATGGATAGAGATTTAAAAAAGGTAAAACTTTTTTCATTATACGTAGTAATATTATTTTCGTATCTACAATATTGAATAGTCATTTATTTATTATTGTAGAAAGCAATCACTTTGTGGTTTGACATATTTAATAAAATAATATACTGTTTTGTTTAAAACCACGAGTTTTATTAATTTTTTGAACCGACCGGTTTCGCTTTACTCATGCATCATCAGGGTACAAATTAATACTAAACAATAAGTCATAATGTGTGCTTATATAAAACAAAATATAGAGGGAGACAAAATTTAGAGAGAGACAAAATATAGAGGGAGACAACATGATACAAATATAACAAACACATCGACGGCCATAAAATACATTAACCTAAGTTCGCAAGTAATGGAAAAAACCGAAAGATAATTATGTGACTAATGGGTTACAGTAATAAATTTGGAGGAACAAAGCATCAACTGACATAGTGGTAAGGAGCACTGGGATTTTTTTTTATTAAGGGTTTATTGGAAACAGACCTAATATTGGACTACTTGATATGTCTAATTGATTATTAAGTATATGACTTTTGGTTTTTACAGCTTTTTTAATTTCTAGTGCCTCTAAATTGTTAAGAGGAAACCGGGTGGTGTTTTTTCCATACAAACGTATTCCTCATTTCCCTCTCTGAATTTTGACACTAGAGAAAATATTTTTTTTACATAATATGAATATTGACCGCAAGCGTGTCGGTACGTTTTGATTTTTTTGATAAGTTACTTTTTATAGGAGTTATAACCCTTCAAAAATTGTTAAAATTGCCTTTTTTTAACGCCATCAACAAACGTTCAGTATACAAATTAGACGATGTATTTTTAAAAAAAGCAAAACGTACAGACATAGAATGTTTTCTTCCAATACATTTGGTAAAAAAAATCTTGGAAATTGGTTCAGTTTTGGAGTAGAAAAATGAGGACTACAAAACCTCGATTTTGACAATTTTATTTAGGTATTATCAGGCTGAGGTGCATGTGTCTCTTTCTCTCAGTATTCGGGGGTGAGGGGGGGCGGAGAGGGTTTTGTTGAATACGTATACAGTCAACGAAGTGATGTGACATTCTCAATAATTATATCGATACACTAGTCCACTAGTGTTGTCATGTCCCGAGTTATCGATGTTTTTTTAAAATTATTTTTCTGTTTGGTGACTTATTTTGAGTGTGCCAATACTTACCGAGCTTATTTACTAAAGTTATTGTGACAAATTTAATTTGTTTACGTCAAATAAATTAATGGAAAAAAAATTGAAAAAAAAACACCTGTTACAGACAGACCCCGAGATGATTCCGTTCCGTATTGCCGAGTTGGATATGGAACACAAAAATTAATTAAAATATTTTTTGATAACTTTTGAAGGTTGTACTCAACATAATATTATCCCTTTATAGGACACTTTTTTTAAGATACAACTACCGAACCAAAAAAAAACTTTTATATTTGAGTAAATATATTGTTCTAGATTTTTTTTTCAAAAAAATTATATTTTACAAGAAAATGTGTGATGGTAAGTACATACACCACTGATCGTTTGATGGAATGCTGGTACAGCGTATGTTCAGTGGTACATGCATCTACCACATGTTGTTGAATCGATTATGTTATTATAATATCATATTATACAAATGAATATTGAAATCTATGTATAAGAGGCACCATATTGTTTATTGTGCTACATATTAGGTACATACACATAACTAGTTTAGTTTTTATTTAACTTTTTTAATACTTTATATTATTACAGAAAAATGCACTTTTGGGAATACCTCCTACATCACTTGACATTTTCAATCTTCTTCAATGATCTAATATTTTTTGTTTTTAAACGCTTTATTGTAAAAAAAATTACTGTTTAACATCTACACAATGAAATTAAAACAATTTATGGTCCAGACCTTTCCCTCGCCGGTAAATTTCTTGGTATGCGACCGTCAATTATTTCTGGTAAAAGGCATTGGTGGTAGAAATTTTCTAACAGTGGAACGATTTTTTGCCAGATTTCATCGTCCCTCTCAATTTTTTCATACAGCAAACCTTTTGGACTCCACACAACAAAATAACAATAATTACGACGAGTAATATGTAACTGGCCTTGTACTTGGTAGAAGTAATTATGATTCCGTTTTAATGTTAAAGAATGGTCTTCCAATTTACAGTAATCAATTATCTTTTGTGCAATTTCCTCTTCTGGTGACATATTTGCTATACTATAAGGGCATTTAATTTCAATTATAGAATCCTCACCGATAAGGCCATCCGGACTTGCCGCTAAAAAGTTTTTGGTTTTATCGATAAATAGCCCACAAGCGGATACCTGAAAACTTGTTTTTTTTGAAAATTGCTCTATTGCTAGGCTTTCATTTTCTTTTCCATAATTTGTGGCCATAGTTCCTTTGAATTGTGAGTACAGTAAAGAGTTTAGTACTCCCGTAACTGAAGTTTTTTGCCGAAGCTTATATATTTTTCCAAAGTTAGACGCCGTTATCCGCTTACGTCTTTCAATTGCCCACAGATTGTTATTGCTTTGGCCTACCGTATTCCGTTCGAGCTCTTCCTTATTGGTTGAAGATAATTCTTTGAGAAATTCCTCTTTTTTCGTTTCAAATATTTCAGGTGGCATATCTGGTTCTAATTCCAATTGACCATAATTTTCATCGGACCCTGTAACTTTTTTTCTTTTTTCTGTCGTATTTTCATTATACTTTAGTTTTTTTTTCGACACATTTGTTTATTCTCCTTCGAACGTCGTTTTCTCTCTATAAAGTGCTTCGTGTATTTGCCGGGACTGTGGCCTTGGATTTTCTTTTGTATTCTTGAATGGGTTGCCAATTCACTATTCCACGAAGTTACTGCTCCAAAACATCTTGCTTGGTAAGATCCTCTTGTAGTAAAATTTACCCTTTTTCCACCTATAAATTTGGCGATAACGTTGTTGAATTGCTCCACAGTGTTATTTGTCACGTCAATAATAAGACTTTCTGCATTTGCTATTAGAGACAATAAGAATTGTTGGATATCAGTCCATATTCCACAATCTCGAAGATCGCTTACTAAATTTGGATCATCAGTATACTTCTCCGGCTTGCAATAGTACGATGCACAATTTTCACGCATTAGTGAAGATGTAGTTAAGTTTCCAAAAGTAGTATCGATGACATCCATATCCCTGTAAATGCAAATGATTTATTTATTTAAATTTGTCCATCCCATTTTCCCGTTATACATGCTACATAATACACGGCTCTCATAGCATAAATCTTTAGGTTTTTCTCGTAAGTCGCTCACGTAAGAGAGTTATGGCAAAATTATCAATGTAAACGATACCCATTGGTAATTTTGCCATAACTCTCTTATGTGAGCAACTTACGGGAAAAAAAACTTTACGTACGTAAAGGTAACCTTAGGAAGGTTCAGTAGTAAGAGTGACAGGAAAGCGATATTTCGACTTACCTAGATGTCGAACGTGGTGCAACATGAATCTGTCGTTTGATACTAATAATCGGTTTTTTTCGTCTAGTAGATAAAAACAAACGCGCTTTGTTTCCATTTCTTTTACCCATTATTTATCTGTAAGAAAATTTTTTTTGAGTTGAAGGTATGTAATATAGTAGTCGATTTTATGTAACTCAATTTCTAAATACACATATCTTATGCTACGTATATATTTGCGAATAGTGGCGTGCACAGAATTTGAAAATTGAAATTTCGGAAAAAAAATAATTTTCAGCTTCGACAACATCATTAATGTCGTATTTTCAATCTTAGGATTCTAGCCCACTGAAAAATCAGTGCACGCCACTCTTTGCGGACAGAGACGCGAGCCGAACCACGAATTATGGTAAAGGTACGAAGCAACCGCAAGCGGCGCAGCGTTTCGGGCAGTTTGCTTTTGCTTCGTTCCTTTCCCATAATCCGTTGTTCGGCTGGCGTGTGTATACGCAGCCTAAGACGTAGAATAATATTTATTATAGGTTACTAGATATGTTAACAAATGTACCGACTTGCACTAATGCACTTTATGCATACAGTCAAAACTGATGAATTTACGTTATTCAGGGAGAGCCAAAAAACAACAACATTTTTAGCGATATTTATATGTTTAATTAAAAAAGGAAATTGTGTTGTAATATTGAGTTTTTATGAATGGATAGTTTATGTTTATAATAATAGTTTATGAATAATTTATGAATAGTTTAGTAGGTATCTACTCACCATATGTCCTATATGTGTAATTCGTGAGAAATGACCAAACAGATTTCAATATTCAAGGGGGTTTCAGGGTCAAAATTCGAAGGTCTGTATTTGACGTAGAATAGTTTCCAGTAAAAAGGATAGTCAAAAACAGTAGAGTGATGCAGCCAGCGAAAAATAAAAACACTATACAATCACAAAGTACGTGATGTACCTACTGTGCCTATGCTGCCGTTTTATAAAAAAAGATTGTATGAATCTCCCGATATTACTAAACCAAAACAGCGTGCATCTTACTTTACTAATAGTAACAAGATGAATGAACTATGAGCGCAGAAGATATCTATTATATAGGAATACGCACGCTCAAGTCGCGACGCGTATTGACTTATCTGTTGCAGCAGGCAGCAACCTGTATACACGCACCCACAAGTCTCATTGACTTGTGCGTGTGCAGAAGATGAGCTCGGAGCAGGCAGTCACATGTATTTGTATTAAGTAATAATAATAATAAAGTTAAGTACAATACAATATTAAATAATGTAGACCTCGCTATTTTATTACGAATATGTACCTAGGCACCTACTTAATTTTTGGAATAAATGAATAACAGTAAATGAAATAATAAGAACGCAAAGTCGCTGGCGGGCGCGGCGCGGCGATTCGTGCTTCCAACACCTGCAGCCACGCACACACACGCATTGGGGTTCACCAATACACCGATAGCGCTTTTGCTGTCCCCGCTGAGATGAACGAAATAGAAATAATTTTTACAAATACCTATCGTTAAAATTTCTCGGCGCTCCTGCGCGCTCTTAAGTCTGTTACCATGTCCGTTTTTATGTAAGATTTTAGCACCGGTGCTATGACAAAACGTATGATCTTTATCTCTCAAATGGTTGGCGAATTCTGAAAAACCGTTATTATTGAGGCAACGAAGATGCTCCTTTATCCTAATATTAACATTACGTGTTGTCTTACCGATATAAAAAGCCGAACAATTATTACAATTTAATTTATATATTCCCGAATGACTTAATTTGTTGTCCTTATCTTTAGAATTAATTAGAAATTTACCTAGATTGTTATTCGTATAAAAGGCAGGTCTGACTTCAGAAGGAAGGTTTTTAACACTTAAAGTAGAAAAATTATTAATGAATAAAATTCGCCGCCATTGATAATTAATATTATTATCATTGATTTGAGGACAAGGACTAGCGAGTAAGAATTGATTAATGGCTATTTGTTTTAGTTTTTTATTTAAAATTAAATCAATAAAATATGGTTCATAGCCATTATTTACCGCTATTTTTTTAATTAATTTAAGTTCATTAGCAAAATTAGTATCGGACATTGGAATTGTGACTTAACGATGAACCATTGAATGGAATACGGAGTGCTTATGTGAAATCGGGTGATTAGAGGTGCTGTGTATTACAATGTCAGTATAGGAGGGTTTACGAAATATGTTAAAATCAATTTTGTTATTAATGATGGATAAGGTAAGGTCTAAAAAATTTAAGGTTGAGTTTTTACCTATCTCTAATGTGAATTTAATCTGATTATGAAAAGAGTTTATAAGATTGAGGAAGGAATTCAGTTGACGCTCAGTCCCTGTCCATATACAAAACACATCATCAACGTATCTTTTCCAGTACAAAAGATTTTTAATAAGAGGTGAGGTACTAGATAGAATTTTATTCTCTAGGCTATCCATGAATATATCAGCAATCAGAGGACTGGTAGGGCTGCCCATAGCCAGGCCGTCTCGTTGCTGATATATAACATTATTGAATTGAAAATAATTTTGATTCAGGCAAATATTAAACAAGGAAGTTAAATCTTTTATAAAATCTGTAGAGAGGTCCGAACTATTTAGTAAATCAGAAATTAAACATTTACTCTCTTCTATGGGAACATTAGGAAATAAATTTACAACGTCAAAAGAAATTAGTTTAGAATTACTAGGGAGAATCATATCTTTCAATTCTTCTACTAATGAAAAAGAGTTTTTAAGGGTATGTTTCGGTGAAAAAACATTGGTATTTTGAAACACATTAGTAATAACGGATGATATTTTAAAATTTGGGGCATTGCAACATGAAACCACTGGCCTGATGGGGTAATTAATCTTGTGTATTTTAAGGAACCCATATAATTTAGGAGTTTTGGGATTTTTAGTTAAAAATTTAACTTTGTGATATGATTCATCTTGAAATATTTTAGTTTTACATGTTTGAAGGGTTTGTTTCACATTTTCTTGGAACTTATTGGTTGGGTCTTTCGCAAGTATTACAAAATTGTCACTGTCGATGAAGTCCGCTACTTTAATATTATAATCACTTCGAGGAATTACGATGACTGTATTCCCCTTGTCCGCTTTCGTGAGGATCAAATCTTCTTCTGCTAGTTTGGCACGAATATTCTTCATTATTGTCAACTCCGGATTTGGGTTAGGTTTAAATTTAGGTATTATTTTTTGTAAAGTTTCAGCACTTTTGTAATAGAATTTTTTTGGTTTATTACATAGAGCTGTGTCTATATCCACCGCGACCTCTTCTATTGCAGCATTAAAGTTATTATTAGAGTATTTAAGGTTATATTTTATTATTTAAGGTTATTTTATCATAATCTGGCTCCAAAAATTTTTAATTTAATTAAAAAAGATGTTAAAGATATCCACATGACAAAAAATGCAAAACACAAAATCCATATGTGGATAATCGACAAAGGCATTATATACTGCGGTCAGATAACCTGAACAATACAAGAACACACTCAACGCCTGTATTTTCCTCTTTTCCTCTCAATTATTTTTATGACTCTAATTTGTTTCTATCATATTTTTTTTCTATTTTACTCTTTTATTTTTCTTTTATTGTATTTACCTTTCTAAACTTAAATATTTATTTTTTTAATCTTATTTTTCTTCCAAGATTAAGATATCAAAATTAGTTTAAATTCCTGCCACCTCGGAACAGGCTCAGCCTAGTGAGGTGGTTTATACCAAAAAAAAAAAAAATGTACATTGTATTTTGTATATATGTATTCCAATATCTTGGTCAATAAATAATTAAAAAAAAAAAAAAAAAAAAATTTAATCCCTTTGCCAATAGGGACATCTCCTCAGGAAGAAAATGTACAGAAGACAGATTCTGTACACGGTCAAAAAATGTATGGTCAGTTTTTTATTTATTGTATTAATAAATAAAAAACTGAAGATTTTGTGCCGTGTAAATAGTCCGGATATTAATAATAGTAACCCGGAGCCGGTCCATAAATTTTTTGACCGTGTACAGAATCTGTCTTCTGTACATTTTCTTCCTGAGGAGATGTCCCTATTGGCAAAGGGATTAAAATTTTTTTTTTTTTTTTTTTTTTAATTATTTATTGACCAAGATATTGGAATACATATATACAAAATACAATGTACATTTTTTTTTTTTTTGGTATAAACCACCTCACTAGGCTGAGCCTGTTCCGAGGTGGCAGGAATTTAAACTAATTTTGATATCTTAATCTTGGAAGAAAAATAAGATTAAAAAAATAAATATTTAAGTTTAGAAAGGTAAATACAATAAAAGAAAAATAAAAGAGTAAAATAGAAAAAAAATATGATAGAAACAAATTAGAGTCATAAAAATAATTGAGAGGAAAAGAGGAAAATACAGGCGTTGAGTGTGTTCTTGTATTGTTCAGGTTATCTGACCGCAGTATATAATGCCTTTGTCGATTATCCACATATGGATTTTGTGTTTTGCATTTTTTGTCATGTGGATATCTTTAACATCTTTTTTAATTAAATTAAAAATTTTTGGAGCCAGATTATGATAAAATAACCTTAAATAATAAAATATAACCTTAAATACTCTAATAATAACTTTAATGCTGCAATAGAAGAGGTCGCGGTGGATATAGACACAGCTCTATGTAATAAACCAAAAAAATTCTATTACAAAAGTGCTGAAACTTTACAAAAAATAATACCTAAATTTAAACCTAACCCAAATCCGGAGTTGACAATAATGAAGAATATTCGTGCCAAACTAGCAGAAGAAGATTTGATCCTCACGAAAGCGGACAAGGGGAATACAGTCATCGTAATTCCTCGAAGTGATTATAATATTAAAGTAGCGGACTTCATCGACAGTGACAATTTTGTAATACTTGCGAAAGACCCAACCAATAAGTTCCAAGAAAATGTGAAACAAACCCTTCAAACATGTAAAACTAAAATATTTCAAGATGAATCATATCACAAAGTTAAATTTTTAACTAAAAATCCCAAAACTCCTAAATTATATGGGTTCCTTAAAATACACAAGATTAATTACCCCATCAGGCCAGTGGTTTCATGTTGCAATGCCCCAAATTTTAAAATATCATCCGTTATTACTAATGTGTTTCAAAATACCAATGTTTTTTCACCGAAACATACCCTTAAAAACTCTTTTTCATTAGTAGAAGAATTGAAAGATATGATTCTCCCTAGTAATTCTAAACTAATTTCTTTTGACGTTGTAAATTTATTTCCTAATGTTCCCATAGAAGAGAGTAAATGTTTAATTTCTGATTTACTAAATAGTTCGGACCTCTCTACAGATTTTATAAAAGATTTAACTTCCTTGTTTAATATTTGCCTGAATCAAAATTATTTTCAATTCAATAATGTTATATATCAGCAACGAGACGGCCTGGCTATGGGCAGCCCTACCAGTCCTCTGATTGCTGATATATTCATGGATAGCCTAGAGAATAAAATTCTATCTAGTACCTCACCTCTTATTAAAAATCTTTTGTACTGGAAAAGATACGTTGATGATGTGTTTTGTATATGGACAGGGACTGAGCGTCAACTGAATTCCTTCCTCAATCTTATAAACTCTTTTCATAATCAGATTAAATTCACATTAGAGATAGGTAAAAACTCAACCTTAAATTTTTTAGACCTTACCTTATCCATCATTAATAACAAAATTGATTTTAACATATTTCGTAAACCCTCCTATACTGACATTGTAATACACAGCACCTCTAATCACCCGATTTCACATAAGCACTCCGTATTCCATTCAATGGTTCATCGTTAAGTCACAATTCCAATGTCCGATACTAATTTTGCTAATGAACTTAAATTAATTAAAAAAATAGCGGTAAATAATGGCTATGAACCATATTTTATTGATTTAATTTTAAATAAAAAACTAAAACAAATAGCCATTAATCAATTCTTATTCGCTAGTCCTTGTCCTCAAATCAATGATAATAATATTAATTATCAATGGCGGCGAATTTTATTCATTAATAATTTTTCTACTTTAAGTGTTAAAAACCTTCCTTCTGAAGTCAGACCTGCCTTTTATACGAATAACAATCTAGGTAAATTTCTAATTAATTCTAAAGATAAGGACAACAAATTAAGTCATTCGGGAATATATAAATTAAATTGTAATAATTGTTCGGCTTTTTATATCGGTAAGACAACACGTAATGTTAATATTAGGATAAAGGAGCATCTTCGTTGCCTCAATAATAACGGTTTTTCAGAATTCGCCAACCATTTGATAGATAAAGATCATACGTTTTGTCATAGCACCGGTGCTAAAATCTTACATAAAAACGGACATGGTAACAGACTTAACAATTTAGAGGCACTAGAAATTAAAAAAGCTGTAAAAACCAAAAGTCATATACTTAATAATCAATTAGACATATCAAGTAGTCCAATATTAGGTCTGTTTCCAATAAACCCTTAATAAAAAAAAATCCCAGTGCTCCTTACCACTATGTAAGTTGATGCTTTGTTCCTCCAAATTTATTACTGTAACCCATTAGTCACATAATTATCTTTCGGTGATTTTCATTACTTGCGAACTTAGGTTAATGTATTTTATGGCCGTCGATGTGTTTGTTATATTTGTATCATGTTGTCTCCCTCTATATTTTGTCTCTCTCTAAATTTTGTCTCCCTCTATATTTTGTTTTATATAAGCACACATTATGACTTATTGTTTAGTATTAATTTGTACCCTGATGATGCTTGAGTAAAGCGAAACCGGTCGGTTCAAAAAATTAATAAAACTCGTGGTTTTAAACAAAACAGTATATTATTTTATTAGGCATTTATTTAATTTACCGAACACATATAAATGTTTAATGATATGTAATAATAATAATCTTTGTACATTCTATTCCAGTTTTGATATTAAACATTGACAGTTATGACCGAATTCATTGTTCGAAGTTCCTGCCTTCCGATTTTGGAATAAGTTATATTATAACTCCGCCTTCATTATGAACGTCAAAAGATTTTTATATTCCGTATGTTATTTTTCGTCGAAAAAACATTTATTTCATAATGCTTTCATAATCTCATTTCAGATAAAATTTATTTGGAAAATGGAAATTGCTTACACACATCTAAAAATAAATTGATAGAAGAATAAATATCGTGTTTTTTACATTAAATTTCGTCTGGCGAATGTGATTTTTCGCAGGGATGGTAAATGAGTGGCATTCGTCCCAAACTAAGCACTTTATAAATTTTAGTTGACTGAACAATTCAATACTCCTAGCATATCTTATCGCTTATATATCTCAGTTGAAACAAAATCGAAATGAAATAGAACTTCCCATACATATTTCATAACATAATATTATCAAGGTGATTTATTACTTTGGTCGTATTTCAATTTTAGAAAATCGAACGACATATCAGATTTAGACATTAATTTGATAGTGTAAATAAAATAACATTCTTCTTCTTTTTGTGCCTTATCAGGTCCCCCCGACGTTGGCGATCACTCTTGAAAAGGTCACTCTGTCTTGCGCTGCCCGGAATAGCTCCTCCACACTTCTAATGCCAGTCCACTCTCGTATATTTCGCAGCTAAGACATTTGTCTCCTACCAGGCCCTCGGCGACCCTTGCCTTTCAATATAAAATGGAGCAAGTGATACTTCTGCGTGGAGTACGACAAGGCTGTATCCTGTCGCCACTATTATTTAATCTCTATTCCAACCATGTCTTCAAAAGAGCACTAAGTAATACCGAGAAGGATCTCAAGATCAACGGAGTTGTCATTAATAACATAATATATGCAGATGATTCTGTATTACTAGCTGACAGTATCAGTGACCTCCAAGACCTATTAGATCTTGTTAATAATGCTGGTGAGCAACTGCGCCTAACAATCAACGTCAATAAAACTAAATGGACGACTTTTGGACGACTAGATCACTCTGTATCAATGATACAGTTAAATTGTTGTAATGTCGAAAAGGTGGAGAGATTTAGATACCTCGGCAGTATTCTCACGGAGACTCTTGACCCAGATATAGAGATTAGGTGCAGAATTGAAGCAGCAAGAACTGCGTTCATAAAAATGAAATCCCTCTTCTGCAATGACAATATCAGCTTAAAACTAAGGAAGAGAATGCTAAAATGTTATGTGTGGTCGGTCTTGCTGTATGGTTGTGAAACACGGACCTTGAAAATAAAATAACATTAACACAATAAATAAACCATTGCTAATATTTTACTGGTTGGCGTTATCTGAACGTGGTCAACATGATATCGAAAAAGAACTTACTTTAAAACTGAGTTTTGACATAAACCTCTGAAAGGAATAGGAGCTGATTTTATGCAGACGTTAAGAAAATACTGTTTTTAAATAATCGTCGATATTTCTTCTTCAATTTTATAATCGACAAATCATACATTTTATAAACATAACTAGCGCTGACGTGCGTTGCAATGCCACTAATAAATAAATTATTTCTCCCTGCGTGTCTTTTCCCATTCATCCCGTTCTCCTTACGCCTCCTCTTCCCCTCCCATGTCCCCTTCCCTTCACGCGTTCACCCTCCACTTTCCCGGTTTTCCCTCTATATTTAGATTTTCAAACAGCTCGCTGGCCACATATTGTAGTTCTTTTTTTTTCATTTTTCATGTATGTCTTACAACAATTCATTTTTGTATATTATTAGAACAATCAATCAAATTTGGTACCTAACATAGGAACCTATTTAAAATAAATATATTTTTATTAGATTCAAAGTATTCGATTTTGGTTAGTACCACAGGTGAGTACTTCGATGAAATTAATTACTTTAAAGATTTTTTTTTTAAATTTAAATTTTGTTTTAACAATCCACGGTTTGCTAAATTTCATTCTCAAATTGTTACATTTTTGACAGTTTCGTAAGAGTTTACGTAATTATTAAAAAAAACTTCTCAGATGTATTGTCATGTGGTTATAATAATCCATAAACCTTCGCGAGGGTGGAAATAAGGTATTTTTAACGTTTCAAACATTTCCTTTGCTTAAGATAGCAATGCATAGACAACACACTTACTTAGAAATAAGGATAATTTTTTTTTAATATATATATAGACTGGATTGAAATTGAATATGATAAACGCATATTCAGCTTCCTTGGGTTTACGATGTATGCCATAAAACTGACAATTCGATAAAAATATATTTCCTGGAAAAGCGTATGTCGAGTATTATCACTAATTCTCCGAAGAGATGGATATTTGTCAGCATTAGAACTGATTTACGAATTCACTGACGGTGACATGACAAATTGGTTTTCAATATGGTTCAACAAAGAACCCGTCGATTTGTTGAAATTTCTTAATGTTGCGTAAACATTTGCGAACCGGGACGCGAGCCGACTCGGATCGCGTCTTAGAAAGATACTCACATAGACAGCCTAAGATGTGTTAGAAAACTTTACAGGGACCAAGATAAAAAGTGACTCAACATATATGACATATAGGTGTATAATATAATATCAACAAGTTTCAACGTTCTCTTTTCTGATAAAGGTTTTTTTTTAATATTGCCTCATACGTTTAAAAGGGATCGAAATTAAAATGTGTACTCTCCTTCAACGGAAGCAATCGTTCGAACAGGCCCCACATTCATATGCTTGGTGTAACTATTAGTGACCAGCTCAGATATGGGGGCTCCATCGAAGCCAGAATAAATATAGCCTCTTAAAAACTGGGCGTAATGTACAGGGCCCGCAGATACTTTAATAGTACAAAACTGCTAACCCTGCACAAATCACAAATACGCCCCACGGTTGAATTTGGCACCCACCTCTGGTCTGGAGCTCCAAAATACCTGAAAAATACCCTCGATTCTGTGCAACAAATGTGAACTCAAAACGGGAGGTCCGTTTGATAGATTCTCCCATCTTAACAGACGGATTGCAATCTTTAGAGCACAGGCGTCGGGTGGGAATGCTACCCTTGTTCTACCGGTATCTCAATGGATGATGCTCCGAGGAACTAGCGTCATTGATCCCTTAGGCACCGGTGCATGGTCGGGAAACACGCGTTCCCAACATATGTACCCGATTGATATTTGTCACATGAGAACGGGTCGCTTCTTTGGCTCGTTCTTGTGTTCAACAGCTCGGCTGTGGAACGATTTGCCCGTCTCTATGTTTCCTCTTTCCTACAACATGGGTCTCTTCAAGACCAATGTTCATTCCTTCCTCTCCTCAAAAAGACCCTCCACATAGCATCTCAGATGACATAGGCAATAGGGGAAATAATTTTCTTTATGGCCTCATGTGTGGAGTTATTATAAAATTAAAATTAAAATTCGGCAAGAGGGCTAGACAATAAAAAATGTATGAAATAATACGATAACTTGGTTACTTCCATCAAATTTTGTTTAATTATTAAAACCGACCGGTTTCGCTTAATACAGACATTATTAGTGTACAAATTGAACTAATAAAAAATATGTCGTGTGTGCTTATATACGTAAATATAGAGTGAGACAAAATACAAAGCAGAATAAAGAAGCGGTGAGATTGTACTCGTATTAAATTAAGATATGAAAAATATTTACATAAAAGAGACAAATAATATCTGCGTAATAGGTTGCCATATTATATCGAAAGAGGGATTAAGGGAAATAGGGAATTGTAATAAGTTTATGGGAAATATTTCGGACACATTTAATTGATTTTTTTTAACGTGAATACCACACAAGTGTCACAACTGCTCCCGCCTGGAGTCAGTAAGTCTATGGCATCCCCAATTGGGGTATATGTTGTGGGGCTGAAGGTAGTAGGGAGGGAAAGGAGATGGGGAAGAGAATGATGGGAAATTACCTGGCTATTCAGATCAGGTTACTAAACACGGCTAAAGCTATTTCAAGCAACGTTTCAATTCTGATTATTGAGAATATGACTTTTGGTTTTAACGACTTTCTTATATCGTGGGCTTCTTAATTATATTATATATTACCATATTATCATTTTTTTACTTTTTTTTAAGCTGAAAACATAGATACGGCCTGTAATAAACAAGACTATTTAAACATTAACTTGAGAATTTACCTGCATCCTTAATATTTATCACAGTTTAACATTACACCGTTTTCGACAGCCTTTGTGGTCGGGGGGAAAGGCTCTCAAATAGCAATCCGAAGTACATGGCTTCAAATCCTGGCATGTGGAATTAAAATTCAAATTATATACACATTTTATCCCCCTGGTCTAAGATAGGGTTGCCATCTCCAAAGTTTGAAATCCAGGATTTGAAGGTAGAAAAACCAGGTCACTTTGGTTTAACGCCAGGACTATTTATGAATAAGAGCAGTACCCAATTGTTATAGTTATATTGCACTAAAAAAAGAGTCAACTACCTTCACACGCGCGCGCGGCGCGAGGCGCGAGCCCAGTGACAAAACGATTGGAGACGGCCGGCGTAGCGTAGCGTAGCGTAGCGTAGCGTAGCGGTAAGACGCTTGACTCGCGCACCGAAGGTCGCGGGATCGAATCCCAGCGTGGCAAATAATTTTTATTTGATTAATTTGTGTTATTTCACAATTTATTCATTTAAAAAAATAATAAATAGTATATTTGCGGCACGTTCCAGAGTGGAAGATACTCTCTGTATCGCCCTGGTGTAAGACCACCATTCAGAATTGAAACGTTGCTTGAAATGGCATTAGCCGTGTTTGGTGACCAGATCTGAATAGCCAGGTACTTCCCCACCTTCCTCTTCCTTATCTCCTTCCCCTCCCTACTACCCTCAGCCTCACAACATACCCCAATTGGGGATGCCATAGTCTCACTGGCTTCAGACGGGAGCAGTTGGGACTCTTGTGAGGTATTCATGTAAAAAAAAAAAAAAAAAAAAAAAAAGACAGTAGTGGCGCGCGAATTTTAAAACATAGGTCCTTGACAGGACTCTTTATAAACTCAGGACGATCCTTAAAAACTATCCAGGACCCCCAAAAAACAGGACATGTCCTGGGAAAACAGGACGTTTGGCAACCCTAGTCTAAGACCAACATGAATAGTTACATCGCTGCTTGAAATGGCCTCAATCATGTTTGATAACTAGATCTGAATAGCCAAGTACTTCCCCAACTTTATTTTTCCCAACTCATTCCCCTCCCGAATCTTCCCTTCAACCACACAATTTGCCCTAATTGGGGATGCTATAGTCTCACTAACTCCAGATGGCTGGGAGCAGTTGGGACTCTTGTACGGTACACACACATATATTTTTGAAGTAAAACTTCTTTACGCACGCTGAGGTGTGAGCATATATTTTCTTTCCCTCTTTCTCTCATAGCCATTTCGTTTATCTAAGTACAGGCCTATTGTCTGTATCACACTGTAGGAGCAAGAGGGAGCAGTGCGCGCGCACATTTTCTTTCTCTCTTATTTTATAGTGAATTTTTACTTCAGTCTAAAGCACACTGGTTTTTTTTTAAATAATTTTTAAATTCTTTCAATGATTTTCTGTGAATTTTCCATTACCTCCTCCAATCATGTTCCACTAGCGTAAGATATAATAATTGTCTTTGATATATTTAGATTTTTTGTTTTTCAAATGAATAATATGAGTATAATGGCACTTTTTATTGAAATAACATTTTAATGGCTTTTGTAGACCATACCCATCAATGTCCGGTCAGTGGTTGAGTGTGCAAAGCGCTTGGGTCCCACCCGGGCGTCGCATGTTCGATTCCTCGGCTGGCTAAGTCCTCCATCACAACACAAGCAACATTTTCGGCTTTCTGTGGTGGTAGTAGGAGATTTTCAAACATTGTTGGGTTATTCGTAACCCGGGAATGTTTGTCTTTCTTTTTAAAAATTAAAAAAAAAAATGTAGTATATCATTGAAATAGAAAATCATGTTAATAAATCTAAACGAAACGAAATATGAAACAAAAAAAGACAAAGAAAATAAAATCGAAATCAACAAAAAAAATAGAAAAAATATAGGTCCTAATGGCCAAGTTGGTTATGGTGCTGTGGGACCCGAGTTCCAGACCCACTTGCGACAGTTACCTTTTTATTTTTCTACTTCTTGTTTTGTTTTGGTTTATAAATATTGTATTTTTCTTCAATAATATAATATAACAATTATTTATTGTTTTGTAGATAAAAATTTAAAACCATGACACCTGATAGAAAAGTCTTTTCAGATCAAATACAAAAAACTTCATGATTTTGGTCACGCCGTAAAAGCTTCACGCGTCGATCCAAGACCAACAATTCAAAGTCACAAAAAAGCTCGTGCTTATTGTGATTGCTTTCACGAAGCAATCGTTTTACATACATCCGATCCGTCGCTCGATAGACAAAGATTGATGCGAATTCGGGGTTACTTGTCTTATATGTACACCCGAATCCGGGTCCATCCACATCCAAATAGATTACACCAATCACATGTTCCGCTATAAAAATTACAGATGTTTATTTGATCTTATGTCTCCGTGGTAACAATTTGGGAGGCGGGTATGTTACCGCCGCGCCGCCCTGGAACCATTTATTGTGCCATAGGTCACTCCTGTAGTTCGTTACGTTTGGTGACTTAGCAGGGGAGTCCGGGTTCATGGGGTGAGGTTTGGCTGGCCCTGGCAGATCAAGAGAGACTGGCTGACGGAGACCTTTGGATCCCTCCAGCTGGACTCTCTCAACCCGTTGCCTTGCGCCGCAGTTGAAGGGATGGATTCATACATCCGTCACTCCTGGACACATTGACCCCCAGATAGAAATCTAGGTGAAAAGGTATGAGGAGCTTTCCTTAAAAAGACCCTTCACACAGTTTCCCCTAAGATGACATCGGCCCTGAGTATCTCGGATGTTAAGAGACTGGTTGAGAGAGACATTTTGACCTTATCTGCAGGACTCTCTCGGAACACTTATTTTGCAGTGGGAGGGATGCATTAATGCATTACCCATATAATGTAGGATATAGGCACACAATTTTTGGAGATTGTAAACTGGAGAGAGCTGGAACAAAACCATGATGAGTGGAGGAAGACCCTTGAGGAGGCCAAGACCCACGAGGGGTTATAGAGCCAAGAGTGATGATGATAATGATGATGATAGGCATACAATGACTAAAAAGTGATGCAATCTATCTGACGGTATCCAAAATCTGTCACACTTCCAAATTATAATGCACTGACTTAGGATATTCCATCAAAGCTTTAGCGATTTTGTCATGACTGTCGGGAAGAAATTTTAATCTAAAAAAAAAGCATTGCTTTTTTATTTTGCTGCTATTATAAAAGAAAACTTTTCGTGGAATCGAAAATATTTGCTCGTTTTTTTGCTGTGCTCGCTGACGTGGAATGCGGATGAGAAAATCTTGGAAACGGATCAGAAAGAAATTGTGTATTTAGAACAACTGTGGACACTTTTATAGTTCAATACACTTCTTGCACTAGTTTTAAGTAACTAATTTTAGTCTAATTTGTTGGTCTGGATAAGATTTGTAATTTTAAACAGTATTTACTTACCTGCTGTATATACTCTTTACTCCCCCAAAGCCAAATGTTATTTAAATATTGCAGAAACTCACCTGAAAATAAAGAAAAATTATATATTATTAACACTTTTGAAAACGACGATTTTTAATTTAATTATTTGTTCATAGTCTTAGGTAAATACTATTCCACACGTTTAATTACAAGACAAATGCAGCAACCTATTCGCACAATCAATTGTGCTCTTAACTCTAATATCGACATTTTCTCCGATTCAGTGCCCAAATTTAAAAAGAGCATCATGTCAATTATATAAATTGTTCAATGCGTATACATACATACGTACATACACACATATACACACACACCTTCCCACTACACACATCACCCGGTAATTACTTAATATGTATACCATAAATTAGACACTCCAATGAAACGCATAATAGGTACCCACCACGAAATATACTTATTGATTTTAAATTGTTTTCACCAATGTATCTAATGTATTGTATGTTTCTGTTTATAAATAAATATAAGGTTAAACTAATAAATACAAAAATACAGTACATAATTGTAGATTTAAATGATGAGAAATGAACGGAATAACAGATCAGAATTACATAAAACAAAAACCGCATTATAACGCAATAAGAAAACAGCACGTAAAAGAAATTAGGTTAAAACAGAATTATATAAGGTGTCACATGATGTACTTGACTTACTCTAACCAGTGATTTCTGACATTATTTGGAGTAAAAAATCCAAAAGAAATGTTGGTCTCCGGTGATATTCATGATGTTTTTTTTCAACTTTAAAAAAAAATCAATAGGTTTTGGTCAGTCAGGGTCGGAATAAGAGGTTCGGCAGTTACTCGGCTGATTGACCGGTGATGGCATGAGGAAGAAAGTTTTTTGTTCGGTTTTGAAGGAAACAAAATACATAAGTTCGAAAAGCCACCGGAGACAATTTTTTTTTTACATTTTTTACTTCAAATAATATCAAGAATCACTGGTTAAAGTTAGACATAACATCCTTTATTTTATTGTATCCATATGTAATTGTTTTTACAATATTTAACTGCCCCGAAAGAAGGACTGTTGTATTCAAAACTAGATGGCTTCTATCAGACCTGAATAATGTTAAGTAAACAATAAAAATAGAAAATATTGTGATCCGTTCTTAAGATTGCAAATTTTTCCAACGTAATATCTAAGTTATGACTTTTGAATATACCCCTAAACATAATTCTAACAAGAGCTTCATAATTTTAGCAGGAAAACTTTTCCAATTTAAAAATTTTCTGACAAAAGATATGAATCTTTAATTAATTTTTAAAACAAGGGACGCATATTTTCATTCGAAATTTCAGAAGGTCAAGAAAATTTAGAGATGAAAATAGCTGTATAGACTAATATCTAGAAATATGCGGCAAAATGTAGTCAACAAATCAAAATAAGCAAATATTATAATCAATAATTATCAGCCTGAAACACTCATCTACATTGAAAAAATCTTCCGAGAAAAGATACTGGCCGCCAACGGGAATTGAACCCGTGACCTTCTGATTGCCGGTCAGGTGCTCTTGACCACTGAGCTATGGCGGCTTATCTAATACCCGCCAAATAATTCAATATATACTAGTGCTTCATTCGACAATTACTCATTATTACATTTTTCCAACTGAAAACAACCAACTTTATTTTTGTGAGAGAGGTATTGTTAATACTAAATCTCCCGCTAGGTGGCGTCGAGACTAATTATGTCTGCATTTATTGCTGAAATACTTTAACTTGTCA
Organism: Limnephilus lunatus; assembly: GCA_917563855.2. Taxonomy (NCBI): domain Eukaryota; kingdom Metazoa; phylum Arthropoda; class Insecta; order Trichoptera; family Limnephilidae; genus Limnephilus; species Limnephilus lunatus. Next base: position 9,030,742 of record OU830599.1, read on the forward strand.
AATATTAATAATTATTTTAAATTGATAAACTAACGTTTAAACAAGATTTTTATGCATAGCACAAAGGGTATATAACAAATATTATAATCAATAATTATCAGCCTGAAACACTCATCTACATTGAAAAAATCTTCCGAGAAAAGATACTGGCCGCCAACGGGAATTGAACCCGTGACCTTCTGATTGCCGGTCAGGTGCTCTTGACCACTGAGCTATGGCGGCTTATCTAATACCCGCCAAATAATTCAATATATACTAGTGCTTCATTCGACAATTACTCATTATTACATTTTTCCAACTGAAAACAACCAACTTTATTTTTGTGAGAGAGGTATTGTTAATACTAAATCTCCCGCTAGGTGGCGTCGAGACTAATTATGTCTGCATTTATTGCTGAAATACTTTAACTTGTCAAATATTAATAATTATTTTAAATTGATAAACTAACGTTTAAACAAGATTTTTATGCATAGCACAAAGGGTATATAACAAATATTATAATCAATAATTATCAGCCTGAAACACTCATCTACATTGAAAAAATCTTCCGAGAAAAGATACTGGCCGCCAACGGGAATTGAACCCGTGACCTTCTGATTGCCGGTCAGGTGCTCTTGACCACTGAGCTATGGCGGCTTATCTAATACCCGCCAAATAATTCAATATATACTAGTGCTTCATTCGACAATTACTCATTATTACATTTTTCCAACTGAAAACAACCAACTTTATTTTTGTGAGAGAGGTATTGTTAATACTAAATCTCCCGCTAGGTGGCGTCGAGACTAATTATGTCTGCATTTATTGCTGAAATACTTTAACTTGTCAAATATTAATAATTATTTTAAATTGATAAACTAACGTTTAAACAAGATTTTTATGCATAGCACAAAGGGTATATAACAAATATTATAATCAATAATTATCAGCCTGAAACACTCATCTACATTGAAAAAATCTTCCGAGAAAAGATACTGGCCGCCAACGGGAATTGAACCCGTGACCTTCTGATTGCCGGTCAGGTGCTCTTGACCACTGAGCTATGGCGGCTTATCTAATACCCGCCAAATAATTCAATATATACTAGTGCTTCATTCGACAATTACTCATTATTACATTTTTCCAACTGAAAACAACCAACTTTATTTTTGTGAGAGAGGTATTGTTAATACTAAATCTCCCGCTAGGTGGCGTCGAGACTAATTATGTCTGCATTTATTGCTGAAATACTTTAACTTGTCAAATATTAATAATTATTTTAAATTGATAAACTAACGTTTAAACAAGATTTTTATGCATAGCACAAAGGGTATATAACAAATATTATAATCAATAATTATCAGCCTGAAACACTCATCTACATTGAAAAAATCTTCCGAGAAAAGATACTGGCCGCCAACGGGAATTGAACCCGTGACCTTCTGATTGCCGGTCAGGTGCTCTTGACCACTGAGCTATGGCGGCTTATCTAATACCCGCCAAATAATTCAATATATACTAGTGCTTCATTCGACAATTACTCATTATTACATTTTTCCAACTGAAAACAACCAACTTTATTTTTGTGAGAGAGGTATTGTTAATACTAAATCTCCCGCTAGGTGGCGTCGAGACTAATTATGTCTGCATTTATTGCTGAAATACTTTAACTTGTCAAATATTAATAATTATTTTAAATTGATAAACTAACGTTTAAACAAGATTTTTATGCATAGCACAAAGGGTATATAACAAATATTATAATCAATAATTATCAGCCTGAAACACTCATCTACATTGAAAAAATCTTCCGAGAAAAGATACTGGCCGCCAACGGGAATTGAACCCGTGACCTTCTGATTGCCGGTCAGGTGCTCTTGACCACTGAGCTATGGCGGCTTATCTAATACCCGCCAAATAATTCAATATATACTAGTGCTTCATTCGACAATTACTCATTATTACATTTTTCCAACTGAAAACAACCAACTTTATTTTTGTGAGAGAGGTATTGTTAATACTAAATCTCCCGCTAGGTGGCGTCGAGACTAATTATGTCTGCATTTATTGCTGAAATACTTTAACTTGTCAAATATTAATAATTATTTTAAATTGATAAACTAACGTTTAAACAAGATTTTTATGCATAGCACAAAGGGTATATAACAAATATTATAATCAATAATTATCAGCCTGAAACACTCATCTACATTGAAAAAATCTTCCGAGAAAAGATACTGGCCGCCAACGGGAATTGAACCCGTGACCTTCTGATTGCCGGTCAGGTGCTCTTGACCACTGAGCTATGGCGGCTTATCTAATACCCGCCAAATAATTCAATATATACTAGTGCTTCATTCGACAATTACTCATTATTACATTTTTCCAACTGAAAACAACCAACTTTATTTTTGTGAGAGAATAAAAATAAAGTTGGTTGTTTTCAGTTGGAAAAATGTAATAATGAGTAATTGTCGAATGAAGCACTAGTATATATTGAATTATTTGGCGGGTATTAGATAAGCCGCCATAGCTCAGTGGTCAAGAGCACCTGACCGGCAATCAGAAGGTCACGGGTTCAATTCCCGTTGGCGGCCAGTATCTTTTCTCGGAAGATTTTTTCAATGTAGATGAGTGTTTCAGGCTGATAATTATTGATTATAATATTTGTTATATACCCTTTGTGCTATGCATAAAAATCTTGTTTAAACGTTAGTTTATCAATTTAAAATAATTATTAATATTTGACAAGTTAAAGTATTTCAGCAATAAATGCAGACATAATTAGTCTCGACGCCACCTAGCGGGAGATTTAGTATTAACAATACCTCTCTCACAAAAATAAAGTTGGTTGTTTTCAGTTGGAAAAATGTAATAATGAGTAATTGTCGAATGAAGCACTAGTATATATTGAATTATTTGGCGGGTATTAGATAAGCCGCCATAGCTCAGTGGTCAAGAGCACCTGACCGGCAATCAGAAGGTCACGGGTTCAATTCCCGTTGGCGGCCAGTATCTTTTCTCGGAAGATTTTTTCAATGTAGATGAGTGTTTCAGGCTGATAATTATTGATTATAATATTTGTTATATACCCTTTGTGCTATGCATAAAAATCTTGTTTAAACGTTAGTTTATCAATTTAAAATAATTATCAAAATAAGCAATTGATAAGTATGGATAATTTCGAGAATCTTGGTGGAACAGACAAAAATAAAATATTAAACAATTATAACTTAAGATTTACGTTACATTGTTTCATATGAGCAGAGCAAACCTTGCTAAAATTCTTAATAAAATATGGTTTATTGAGAAATTATAATAAAGAAACACAAACGCATTACTTGTACACTTTTCACGTAAATTTCAAAACGACACTAATTTATATGGAGAACACGAAAGAAATAACTGAAAGTAAGAAGAGCATCTCTCCAATTTTGTTTAGTCAGTCTGTGAACTAAACATTAATCATCTAAATATCTCAAATTATCATCTCTACTCAGCTCATTTCTGAGGCTTTAAAAAATCTCTAAAAAATTTGAATAAATTTTCATGAAACAGATAAAGGAAATTGTAAGAGTTTTTCACACAACCTCCTGCCTATTCATTTTATAAGTGACACTTTCCTCTTAAGAGTAAGATTGCTTTAATATTATTAGATATGCTGTAAAAAATGCCTTTGATGGAGAATTTGCTGGAAGAGCCCTCCAACTTATTAATGTTCATATCACATTATTAAATGCTTTCAGGCGTGTCGTTGCCCATAATTCTTTGTATTTCTTTCAACGATGAAATATGTTTTCGGTATTTTTGGTAATTGTAGTGTATATAAAAGCTTCCGGCTTTTAGACACAGATGGCAGTGCTAAGAGCTGTCCTTAAATTCCACTAGATGGCAGGTAGTTTAGTACCTGTGGGAACCAACAGAGGGTCAAGTAGCTCAGGGTGAGTGTTCACTGGAACCCTCTGATCAGAATCCATTTAGCCAGCTCCTAGTTAGTTCGACTAACGAGGTCAATATTGTTATATGCGAAGTATTAATAAAACAAGATAAACCATCAAGAATCTATTACTCCAAGAAGTAATCTCCATCCATGGTGAGTTGGAGAATCTGTTAGTCTGTCAAGTAAAACTACAGAATATTACAGTAATTATAGGATTAATTAAATAATGTATTGTGTTAAATTTCATGAAATTTTTTCCATCATATCATTGTCATATCTCATCTATCTGTCTTCCTCCGGTGAAGTGTGTCCATGTTTTGGACTACCAGCTGCGTGGCGAGTCGGACCAGGAGAGGTTGGTTTAGGGACACCCTTTAACCTCTCCAGATCTTCTCTCTCGACCCATCGTTTTGCACCGCAACCGGAGGGATAGATCCATACGTTCGTTACTTCTGGACACACTGACCCCTAGATTCCTACCCACCACCCCTCATACTTTTTTCCTACTTAGAACTTCCTCTCCTTCCTTTCCTCAAAAATACCCTCCAGACAGCATCTCCAAATATGACATAGACCCTGAGGGATTTTTTTCCTCGGGGCAAAATATAAAAAAATATATATTTCTGATAACCGAAAAAGTATAACATGCAACTTATGTGGGATGATATGATATGTACACAGGTATTTACATCAATGTATGTTATGGTCAGTGGCCGAATGACCGGTCGGTTGTTGAGTGGGCATCGCGTTTGGGTCCCACCCAGGCTTTCCGTGTTCGATTCCTCGGCTTATTGTCGGGTTATTCGAAACCCGGGAATGTTTGTCTTTCTTTTTAAAAATTAATTAAATTACGTTTGTTTTTATGTTTTCATTCAATACTATTGATTAAAAACGACCTAAAACAGACAAAATCAAAACAGCCCGTGGTTGGCAAATGGGACTGTGAGATCACAAGCATCGCTCAGCTGGGCCAGCATAAATAAACACTGTCAGTGAGCGTCCATGACGTCACACGATAGCTCCGCCCCAATATATCGTTTTAGCGGTAATTCAAAAATGGGAAACTTTGACTCGCTGTAGAAAATTTATTCGTCGACATAAAAATAAAATAAAAATGCTGTAAGCATCGTAATTTTTTGTTCATTTTTTTAAGTAATAAAAAAACGTGGAAATATCCCGTTCCGGATTTTTTTTTAATTTGGTACCTAGCAAAATATCAGGTTATCAATAATTATTTTTTTCATATCTTGCATAATCTGCGAAGTTCTTTTTCAAATATAAAGTAACATATTTTGTCCCAGATATCTAACCTATCCGATTTACATGTGCTTGGAAAATCTTTCAACTTATCTACAATTAGAGAATATTCATTCAAAGAAAATGTGAAAATGGAACAAGGTCCCGAAAATAAACACACGTATTTGAAGTATGATAGAAAATCGAGAACCCACTCACTAAGATGATCACCCAAAATCATCATTGTTATCTCAGCGTAAAATATCTACATCAGTTAAAATATCATGAACCAAAATGATCCATTTTCTTCTGGCGTGAAGCACAAGCGTGGAGAGAATAAAATGTAACTTTAAGCGATGAGAGCGGAAGGGCTCCACAAAAAGAAAGCTTATTGAGTGATTGTGTAGGACTAGAGGGTTGAAGGAATGGGGGTGATTTGAGAAGGGATTTTCTAAACGAATCGCTTGAGTTCCGTTGGACCCGGCTGATACTCAATATTTCTGACATGTACGAGTATCTACAGCAATTCTTTTATAGATAAATCTTCCAAAAGAATAATAAAAAAAATTCAAAGGCGTAAATTAATCTATTTATATAAAAAGGGTGTCCGTGGCGGGTGGGCTGCGTGAATTTGATTTTTAAACAAATCTACAGTGTAAATGTTTTTTATTGAAGAAATTTTGAACACTTGACTATCAAAATAGGAGTGTTTTTATTATTATAACATCGTATATGTTCTTTGAATCTGGTTCAGAATGCTCTACATGATTGTCCGATGTAAGTGGCGTTACAGTCGGCGTGGTCACATTTTAATTCATATGTATCACAGTTATTGAGTTTAGGATTTTTAATTTTTGAAAAAAACAAATTACTTGCAGAACTTGATAATAACTAGTAACTTGTGACCTACATCTAAGACAGTTTGTGACTTACAACTTCGACTTAAAACTTGTGATTTAAAATATGCCTATGAGTGGTATACTGAGACCAATAAATAATCAATGACCTACATCTATGACGGCTTGGGACTTACAACTAAGACTTAACTAGTGATTTAAAATTACATATTTATGACAGAGGGTGTCTTAACACAAACTGAAAAAGTTGTGTAGTGGGTAGTGGGCATGTCTGTGTGCCTGAGGTAATGTCAATTTGATCATACTTTGGGTGAAGGTTGATAAACTTTCTCAAATTTTTAAATTATTCTTTGAATGTGTAGTAGCCAACTCCATTGGCTATTGGGGTCTAGGAGTCGAAAGATTGAAAATGAATTGGCGACATGAGTTTTATTTCAAATCTGTATACCACCTTATAAATTCTTATTATGACATTGGCCCTTCTCGGGAATCACATATCTTGGGATTTTCTCCTCAATGTTCGTGATTACATGTCTTCTTCCTGTACCAAAGACAGTTAAATTAACCCTATCTCTGGTAAGTTATTGTGGGTATTTTAAACAACCTATTTTAGTACTAATTTCTGTATAACCACTGGACCGCTTTTTACCACAATATGGCGCTATTTAAAATACCTAGAATTGCTTTGCTGCCAATTTTGGCAAATTTTCCCTTATTTGGAAGTAATTAAGAAGAAGTTTACGATTTTATATTAATTTTTATATAAATTCTACGAATATGTGATAATCAATAAAAAATAGGTGAATTTGATAGCTGTATAGAACTATAATCAGTTTGTATGTTTCCATATGAAATTCTTAGGTATGATTTTTTTAATGTGGGCGGAAAATATTCAAAATGAATACCAAAAAATCTAAAGAAAAAAGTTTTAAATTGCGCTGTCGCTCCAGTGGATAATTTAAAACGGTTTAAAATGCTGGCTAAAAAAGAAGGTAGCGCAACACGGCATAATACCCTAAAAATAAATTCCGATAAAAAACAACAGGTTCACTAATATTTTTTCATCTGAATTGAAAAGCTCTTTTCAAATACATCTTGATAATTTAAAAAAATGTTTATTTAGAAAAAAGCGAACTTCTTCTGCTGTTATTTTCAAGTAGATTTAGTAAAAAACACCCTTTTCTCCCCAAACACAAAAGCAAATTAATTGATCTATTCCAACATCTTAATCACCAGGATCTGTCAGTCCCCGGTAAAGTTCAGGAGTATTACGTGTAAGTGTAAACCAAGTCAATTTAGCAGCAAACAGCGCCAGCTATCGAGCTTTAGGTAGTGCAATGTTGGTCTACTGTCATTTGCAATTACTCTCGGAGCGGTTCAGGCATTGGATTCGGAATATGCAAACACTTCAAATCTCGACAGAGTTGACGGCAACTTGTTGGGGAGGTGAAAGGCAACGTAAATACAACTATTTAAGGAAACTGCGACTGGCTTCCATGGTATATTCATGAATTACATTACATTAGTCAGAAGTACACTGGAATATGCCTCGCTAATTTGGAACCCACAAATAAAGTAAACAATGATTGCATAGAACATATTGAAAACAAATTTATAAAGTATCTTACCTTCAAATTCAACAATAACTTTGAATGCACATTTCAAACTTTGCAACAAAGGCAAGCAATTGCTGATTTGACAATTATACACAAAAAAATTAAATAATATCACTGACTGTACCGAACATGTTAAAATGTATGTTAAAATTAACTAAGTTCTTTCCCTAGTTAATTTTAACATTATACGACGTACACTGTCTGCATGACATGTACGGTACACGCAATACAGAACTATTCCACACGCTTAATTACAGGACAAATGCAGCAAGTAATTTGCCAATCAATTTTATCTGCACTTCATATGTTCAATAATATTGGTCTAAATTCTTACATTGAAATTTTCCCCAATTCACTGTCTAAATTTAAAAAAAAAAACATCATGTCAATAATATAAATTGTTCAATGCGCATACATTGACGACCGGCATAGTCCAGCGGTAAGGCGCTAGGCTTGGGATCGAATCCCGCGACCTTCGGTGTGCGAATCGAAAGTAAATAATTTGTTTATGATTAATTTGTGTTATTTCACAATTGATTCATTTAAATTTTAAATTAATATATAATATATTTGCGGCACGTTCCAGAGTGGAAGATACTCTCAGTATCGCCCTGGTGTAAGACCACCATTCAGAATTGAAACGTTGTCCAGTACCGCAAGTTTTCAAATCAAGCAATGTCATTTACATCATAAGCTATGGAGCTTTGAAATATCCAATAACTACCACATAATATCTAAGATAAAGCGAAATATTGTTCTTTCAATAATTTGCAATTGTTCGGTAGGAAAAAGAAATCAATAACTCTTTCGATTTCAAACGAGCTAGACGCTAAAAACTCTAATTCGCCAATCAAGTACTTGTAACCCTGGGGCTGTATTTAACCTTTAAATTATGTAAATTTTTATAAAATAATAATTATTATTTAACCTTTTATATCCATACCTCCATGACGTCATTGTTTAAGAATTCAATCTAATTCTTCAATTTTTTCAAATTTAAAGTTCTAGTCAAGTTCTGTTATTATTTCAATTTCACTTGAGACAACCGGCCAATAACGATATAATAACAGAATTTGAATTAACAGAACTTTAAATTAACTTTGAATTAGATAAATTGTTAAAATGCTGCGAAACAACTGGCCCTTATTGATTGCTTTTAATTCGGTACATTCTTTCAAATACTAACTTTCGATTTTATAAACAAAATATATTTCTCAGTTGATGTATTGGTTTAATGAGAACGGGTCGTTTCTTCGGCTCGTTTATGGAACTTAAGACCCGCATTTTGAAATCCCTTCCTAAAGCCCCTACCTTAACCTGCCTGACAACGCTGTTAAACCGGCGACATAGTTCCCCTATCTTCACATCTGTTCATTACATCTTCATTCATATATACAAAGCTTTCCATCTCAACTTTACGAGTAAGTAAATAAAAAAAATCTCTATTTGTAATCCAAACACATCCGTTGCGGAAATATCTCTTCGAAGATAATAATATATTAGAATACCATTTCTCTCGCGAGATGATAAATCCTTCTTAAAATTCATCCCTTCCTCAAAAAGCGAAGTGAATATTGGAGTTGAAATAATATATGTACATATTATAAGGGCGGTTTGTCGAGAAGCAGTTAAGCCAAACCATAATGCTTAATGGGCATTTCGAGAAAATTGATTATGTAAGCTTTTGGAATGGGTTAATATTTAATAAAGTATAACGGAAATCTACATACGTTAAATTATATAGATTATTTAGAACTCCCGTGACAGGAAATGAATTATTTTGGTTACTGGTATTTTAACATAGATATCAGAGTTTCCCATAAGCTATGGATCAAATGAAGTACGGTGGTTGGGTGAGTAATTTTTCAATCAAAATAATAATAATAATTGATAAATTACCTCTCCAGCAGGACTCCATCGGAACATCACGCATCGCTTTACACCGCAGTCGGAGGGATGGATTTATAAGTCCGCCACTTCTGGACACACTGACCCCAGCACTCATATATTTTTCCTTCCCAGAATTTAGTCTCCTTCCTTTCCTTAAAAGATGCTCCACACAGCATCCCCAAAGATGACGTTGGCCCTGAGGGTAATTATTTTCCTCGGGGCCTCCTGTGTGGAGCTAATGCAAAAAAGGGAGAATATGTCTGAGAAGTGACTACCTTTGACTATCCAGATCTGGTAACTAAATACAACTAAAGCAAATTTTGATGGTTACATGAATATAATGATTTACTTCTTCTCTATATCGATGTGAAAAAAAGGGAGTAATTTTTAATATATTTTTTTTATGAAAGAGGTGCCAAACTTGTCACACTGAATCATAAACACGTAAACACCTCAGCACAGGTTCTCCTAGTGAGGTGTTCACGAAACATACAACATTATAAACCAACAGTTTCACCTTCTCAAACCTACCTTACACCCAACATAATAAAATGTTATTTTAATTACTATGTAAAAATGTTTTCTAAAATATATTATGTTAAAATATTAAATATATAAGGTAAAAACTGTAATATATAGAAATAAATAAATAAATAAATATACATATATTACAATACAATACATTAGAAAATGATGCTTTGTCCGTCCAACTGGGAAGGATTCCCGTTTCAGGACATCCAAATTGCACATTTATTTCATAATATTTTTAAGAAAGGAAAGGTTTCGTTCAAGATATCGCAAGAATGAGAGTTTGTCAAGACAACTTTTAAGAACGTTAATAATTGCATTCTGAACAAAGGAATGGTTTCTTTATGTCCTTGAAAGAATCGCAAAGATGTGAATTTGAAAGAAGGTCATTTTGGAGAACATTTAATTGCATTCAGAACAAAGGAATAGTTTCTTTCGGGAGATCGCAAGGTTCTGCGATTTATGTTGTAACTCATTGACAAGACTATTACTACCTACAGCTGATCAAAAATATATCACAATATCAAGTAATTCTGGGGCTTGCTTTATTATATTTTATGACATTAACTCCGCAAAGGTGGCGAGGAAAACAATTAACCTCGGGGTCTGTGACATCTTCGGGAATTCTGTGTGGAGAGTCTTTTTATAAATGGAAGGAGAGGAAGTTTGGAAAGGAAAAATACACGAGGGGTAGGTAGAAATCTGGGTCAGTGTATTCAGTAGTAACGGACGTAAAAATACAATCACCTCACTGCGGTGCAAGGCAACCTTCCGAGAGAGTCCTGCTGGAGAGGGTCGGGGATCAAGGGTCTTCTTCGACCAGTCTCTCCCGATCCGGCCTGTCACGCAGTTAGTGGGCAGTCGCATCCGCGCCAAGACTCTGACAAACCCTTCCCCATTAACTCGGGAGCTCCTGCTAAGTCACGCTACGTAGCGAATCACGATTATTTAATATTTTTTATATGAATAACTCACAAGAGTATCAGCTGCTCCTGTCTGGAGCCAGTGAGACTATGGCATACCCAATTGGGTTATGTTTTTAGGCTGAAGGTAGTAGGGAGGGGGAGGAGGGGGGTAAATCGGAAAGAGGAAGGCTATTCAGATCTGGTCACCAAACACGGGTAAACCCATTTGAAGCAACGTTTCAAATCTGAATGGTGGTCTTACATCAGGGCGATACTGAGAGTATCTTCGACTCTGGAACGTGTCGCAAATATACTATATATATATATATTGTTTTAAATGAATTAATTGTAAAATAACACAAATAAATTTTTTTTTCCCACACAGGGATTCGATCCCACGACCTTCGAATTGCGAGTCAAGAACCTTACTCCTGGGCCACGCCGGACTTCTTTTAGGATGACCCATGACAGAGATATCAGTTATTAAATAAATCCCGGGGCGGCGGTACCCACAACTGCCTTCAAAATTGATATTTTTAGATAAAACCTCCATCAAGGGCTTCAGCATAATTCGATGAATCACCACAAAAATCATCAAATATTGTGTGTTTATTAAAACAAAGTCTTATTAAAATATCTCAGTTTATTCAAGCAAATTATACAACATTGTTTTGAAATTGAAAAACATGAGTTGGTTTTTTGGGGGTTATTATGATATCTTCAAAACAACAGCGTTTATTTCCATTTTCCTAGTAAAAGTTTCCCCAAATGCTAAAATCATTAATTCTACCTACATTATTTTCCAAAAATAAAATATCTCTTCACGAGTGTATTTATGAAACACTAGCTGGGTTATCCGGCTTCGCTCAGGTCAATAAGATAGTGTTCTCGAATGTTGCACAATGATGTTCCCGATTCCCTATTCCTGATCATTCCACGACATACTCCGCCACTCCTTCCACAACTTTCTACAGCTCTATGGAACCTTCTAGAACTTTCCGGAAGACTGTTCTAGAAATTTCAAGAGGGCGAAACTTTCAGCCCTTATATCTTTAAAAGTACGCCCTTTAGGTAAAAACGGATACTCTCATTCCCTAATATTATTATTTCCCTCTTATTACTCCCTTGATCGAACCGGGACTCGTTTCTGAGTTTTTGCGAGCTGCACGTTTTTTTGGACTTTCTTTTATAATATATGCCATATTCAAATAAATAAAATGTTATTCCTTACATGTCCTTTCCCGTGCGTTCTCCTCCAGCGTTCCACTTCCACCTTCCCCGCCACCGCTCTCCCGCTCCCCCGTCCCGCCAACCCCCTGGCACTTCATTTCTTGACTCCTCTCCCGCCGGGCCCGTAGCCGCAACTTTTTTTCTAATACTAACAATTTTAAACTCGTGATATCTTTCTTATTAAATATCCGAATTGAAAAATTCAAAAAGTTAAATAAAGGTATTGAAGCTGTCTTGAAAATGAAGTAATTTATTTTGATAAGGATTAAAACCAAGATACAAATAAAGAGCCTTTTCAAGCGGCGACATTTAAATTAAAATTTTAAAATAAAAGAATACTTATTGTGGCATAACCATAATAGTTAGACATATGCTTTTCGACTTTTTTTGTAAATAATGATGTGTTCTATAAAGTCGTAGTACATTATTTTATTCTTTCATCAATAGTTTTCGCAGCGCACGCGATTTCAAGAATATTTTATTTAATTTTTTTACACCCTGGGTTACATTATTGAAATTTTAGTAAGGATGCCTATTTTTTTGAAAATATTATATAGACTATGTCACCCAGAGATAGTGTAGCTTCCCAACAGCGAAAGAATTTTTCAAATCGGTTAAGTAGTTTCGGAGCCTATTCGATGCAAACAAACAAACAAACAAACAAACAAATCTTACCTCTTTATATAGTGTAGTAGATGAAACATCGGTGTAGTTTATACGAAAAATAAATTTGGTTTTTTGCGCTGTGAATTATGCAGGGCTTACATTTTTTTTCAGTTTTCTGAGACATTTGATTTATAATTTTTTAAAGTGGATTTTCCAAAATCATAAACGTTTGTTTTTGGTGAATTTAAAAATTGAATAAAATATTAACGACGTTTAAGGGTAAGGGTGTAAGGTTGTAAGGGTGTTAATTATTAAGAAAAAATGATTCACTGTGTTTTCTTTCCTCTCAAAATATTAAGCTGACCAACTCATATTATTCCTTAAACCTGAGTAGAGTTTAGTAGCTCAAGTGTTTGCCGTGCGATTAAGAAGATGCGATTCTAATTTCCGTAAAAATTATATGAGAAATAGCAAAATTGAGTGTATGATTTTACAAAGATATTTTTAATCCAAGGGATTCATCGCCGAACATTCGGTGGCATGCATTCCCTAGGGGCTCAAAAACACTGAATTCACTCACATAAAAATATAAATGAAATTAAAATTTATAAAATTATAGCAAGAAATTTGAAGAAACTGCAAATCGCAGCGCCGCTTCGCACAACTTTTACCGACTACCCTACTATAATGTGTCCAAAACAGAAACTAAGTATTCCGAAACAACGCACATGTCTGATTCAAATCAGATTTGTATTCTACACAAAAAATGTTAATGAGTGCGTAATGCGCAGTAAATTAATTTGGTGTTAATTCGCAATTATACAGAACAGAGCTATGAGATGTATACTTGGAAAGGCAAATACGCAAGGATTAATCAAATGAGAGAGGAGCTAAATTGGATTCCAATAAAAAAAGACTACTATTTAATGTGTTAATTTTTGTGCATAAAATTATGAAAAACCAAATTCCAAAATACTTTAAAGATGCATTGTTTTCAAAAGAGATGTACATAATTATGAAACAAGAAATATAAACAGAGTTCGATTGCCACAAAGGAAGAAATCAAAATCACAGAATTGCCTCATGTATAGAGGACTAAAGATGTCTGATGAAATGCCTGAAAGTATGAAGAATGAAGAAAGAATGAATGTATTTAAAAAGAAATGTTATGCTTACTGTAAAAATATTTAAATTTATCAAATGAAATGTTACATTGTGCTTATTAGTTTATATTCATGTAGTATAAACGAACTCAATAAATAATAATAAAAAATAAAAAAATAAATAATAATTTTGAATATCAATTGGTTGGCTGTTCCTCTACAACAACCGTAATTTTTGTTTTTTAATGTTTATAGTTTTTTCTCGTACCGCGACTAAGAAGTTTGTCAACAGGATTTTAATCTTCAATTACAATTTAGTAACACATACATAATATTATTACTATAACTATACAGATTGTCACAATTAACACACAGACTTAGTACAAACCATCTCTATTTAGTTACCATATTTTCAGCACATATTTCAACCTATTTGTAGAATCGCAATTTTTTTATATTACTTGGTAATATGTTAAATATTTTGGGCACATTATATTCCAGGGTTCGCCGTCCGTAGTTATTGTTATACTTTGGAACAAACATTCCTTCATTCTTTGTGAATCTGGTATTATGTTCATGTTCCACTTTCCTCTTATATTCAGAAATTAAAATATCTGTGCGTAACACAGCGAACACGTCAATATTTCTTTTGCGATTCGCGGTGGCTATTCTCAGTCATAAAGTTCTTCTTTTGATGACCCGGCACAAAGCAAAGGGGCTTTTGTCTGACTTACAAACTCCACATCATGCCCGTTTTTTTTATACCAATGCCGCCAATCGCTCCCAACCGCCTGGAGTCAGTAAGACTATGGTGTCCTCAATTGGAATATATTGTGAGGCTGGAGATAGAGAAGAGGGGAAGAAGATAGGAAGAGGAAGGTGCGAAAGTATCTAGCCAATCAATCAACAAACACGGATAAAGTCATTTCAGACAATGTGTTAATTCTGAATGGTGGTCTTACACCAGGGCGATACTGAGAGAATATTCCACTCTGGAAATATGGCTCATATTATTTTATAGGATTAAATTTTTACATAACACATGATAGTCAAATAAAATTAACTTCAGCTACCTGCTAAAAAATTATTATCGGCAATTGAAGTAATATTGTTTTTTGCCTTTATTTAATAAAAAAGTAAATTTTCTTTTGTATTTATTATTTGTATGTTTTTACAATAATTATACATTTTTTTTACATGTTAAACAGATTTGTAATATGAATATAATAAAAGCCTTTCCTCACTATAAAGAGACAAGGCTCTTGTGTAAAATTATGTAACCGCTAATCTTCCTGTATACATACTGTTATTAACCCTTCGCTTAAGGCGCTAAAAAAACTTCTTTCTCCGGTGATGTGTACTTAGTACACAAAGTTGTACATTTAGAATTTTGTCATTTTTAAGGTTGACGAAAATGAATAGTTTTCATTTATTACACTTAAATAATTATTTTATTCATAGTACACGTAGACGTTGGTAAAACGTTATGTGAAAACGAGGAAAAAACATCGACTACTCATAAAAAGCACGATAAGCCATTACAGCTGGCAAACCCGGTGAAACACCTTACAGCTCTTGCTTACTACCAAACCATTGCGGGCCTCCGTGGTCGAGGGGTAAGGCTCTTGACTCGCAATCCGAAGATCGCAGGATGAAATCCCGGCGTGCGGAAATAAATTTTATTTGATTAATTCTTGTTATTTACAATTAATTCGCTTAAAATAATGTATGGTATATTTATAAGCACAAAAACATTTTATGTATATCCATCCCACTCCTTTACAAAAGTTCAGAAGTAATATTTTTTATTACAATCGTCCTAAAGGCATTCTCAAAAAGAGCATGAATATTAATTAAATCACGGTCCCTGTATTCATTTTACTATCCCTCGAAGAGGAAAGAAATTGAATTTGCTTCCTAATTAAATTACATTACAGTCATGCATTTGAGATGCGTAATCCGTTTAAATTGAGAAAGTCGGGAAATTGTTTAAGGCCTATTTAAAAGCTACGGAATCGATTTCGCGGATGACCGCATGCAGGAATGAAATACGTTTAATGTGAGTCGGACTAATTTTTCTATAAATATTCTAGTGAGATTGGTTGACGACCTACAAACATTAAAATGTACGCACCCCAATATTTTTCCCCGAACGGGTTTGCAGTTACAAAAAATAATAATCCTAAATATATATTAATTTACAGCAATGTAGAAGGTATGACTTCAGCTTTTCAAAGCCAAAAGAAATGTAGGTACGAAATGTTATTGGAGATGGAGCTGGAGATTACAAAAAAATATGGTACAGGCATGTATTAAATAAAATTTTACCGTGATTTATTTTGGGGTATTATGCCGTGTTGCGCTACCTTGTTCGTTAGCCGACGTTTCGGACAGCGTTGCAGTGTCCATCATCAGGGCTGATGTGTAAATAGTGTTGAAGTGTATATTTACTTATGTAGAAGTGATACGATGTTCTTCTAACGTTAATCCTCTTAATGTGGTTTTCTGCGTTTAGTTTTGGTGTAGCCGTCTAATAACGGATACCAAAAAGTATTAACCTTAGTCCCATCGTCTCTATTAAAATTTGTGGTGTTTTCGTGAATTTCAATTGCATCCGTAATCCGTGCGTTTTCGGCCTTCCCAAAACTTTCAGCATAAATCAAAAGTAATGGCCGGTTTCAATTAAATGCTCGGCCATGATGTTCGGCAAAAAGGTAACGTTGGCTAAAGGAGGAAGCGCAAAACGGCATAATAACCCAAAAATGTATCACATTGAATCAGTTTTTTTTTAAATTTGGGTAGGTAGATACTTTCTTAATTATTATAAGTAATAATTATTAGCCTGAAACACTCATCTACATTGAAAAAATCTTCCGAAAAAAGATACATGCCGCCGACGGGACTCGAACCCGCATCTTTCTGATTTACGGTCAACTGTTCTTATCCACTGAGCTACGTTGACTTACTAGATACTTTCTTGTTTAATTTGTTTTCATGCGTTCTTTTTTTAATGGGTAGGAATTAAAGAAAAGGGGGGGGGGGTTTAATTCGAATGGATTACTGCTGAGAAAGGCTGAGTTTGACAGGGCCGTGGAAAACGAGTAGGCTAATAATGAGGGGTGGTTTAAAGATTTTTTTTAAAGGTTAGAGTTTAATTTTATGGAAATAAAAATAAATATACTTAGTAAAATAAATATACGAAGTATGTCGCCCTTAAAGTGATACTTAGAATGCATTACCTTCTCTAGCTTAGGTGGTGCGAGTTTATATATATAATACTATAGTTATTATCAATACAAAAGTGTATTGCATCCTCTCTACAGCTCAGTGATAATGAATTCAGCATCAAGACAAAGATGGCAGTGTTGAAAACGGTATACCACCCGACGCTCACTTACAGCCACCAGACATGGATGCTAAATGAACGAATACACTCCAGAGTCCAAGCTGCCGAAATGAGGTACTTGAGAGGAGTGGCAGGGGTTACGAAATGGGATCATATAAGTAACTCGACGATCCGAGATGATCTAAGCATTGAACCACTGCTACTCTTCATAGAAATTCGCAACTGAGGTGGCTTGGGCATGTACTAAGAATGTCTGATGACCGAATTCCGAGAAATATGCTGAGTGCAATTCCAGAGGTTAGACGTCCAGTGGCGAGGCTCCAGAAACTGTGTGAGGAGACGATTAGTCTACAATGGACGGAGGCCAAACAATCAGCACAAGACAGGGACGTATGGAGGAGCCTTGTCGATGCGCTGGGTCCCCGACCCGAATAGGATAAGGGGAAGAAGATGATGATGATTATCAGTACAAAAACTCAAATCATTCAAGAAAGGCTAACAAATACAATATTAAATTCATAAATGAAGCTTACAACATTCTGGAATTCATAAGCCTGATTAAATATTATTTCTGACAAGCAAAAAGTTGGAGACGTATTATTTACTTTGTATTTTCTGGAAGGACATTATTATTATTTGTTGATTGTGAATATTTTTCGACACCTGAGGCTATTTGCGAAAAACGAGTAACATCGATAAATTTAATGAGGATGAAATAAAATCTCCACTTAATTGTTATAACAATTCCTCTGTATTTGTTTATGTATTTTATAATAAGGCTTAAAAAGGTTGAGTGATTGCTAGATGGCCTCCGTGGTCCGTGCCAGAAGTCGCGGGTTCAAATCCTGGCGTGTGCTAGAAAATTTTAATAGATTGATTTGTGTTTTCACAATTTGATCATTTAAATAATATAGGGTGTATTTGCGGCACGTTCCAAAGTAGAAGATGCTCTCAGAATTGCGGTGGTGTTGGACCAGTATTCAGAATTGAAACGTTGCTTGAAATGGCTTTAGCCGCTGTTGGTGATTAAATTTTAATGGCCAAATACTTCACCACGTCCCTCTTCCCCATCTGCTTCCTCTCCCACTAACTCACAAAATATTCCATTTGAGGATGCCATAATCTCACTGGCTCCAGACGGTTAGGAGCAGTATTCACAAAAACAATCTATAGGATTCGGGGGTAGCGAGTTTAAGTGTGCAAGTAAATTTAATTGGATTAATTATTAATTAAAAACAATATTAAATAGGTACATGCGGTACGTTCCAGAGTACTAGAAACTGTAAGTATTGGCCTGATAAAGACTAGCATTCAGAATTGAAATTAGCCGCGTTTGGTGGAAAATATGAATTACCTGGTATTTACCTACCTTCTTCCTTACCATCTACTTCCCCTTTCCACTTCCTCCCAGTTGGGGATGCCATAGTCTCATCGGATCCAGATAGTTCGAAGCAATCGAGTCCCTTGAGTGGTGCTCACATAAAGAAAGACGCTCAATTCAAGGGTTTAGCCAGTTGAACCCCTTTGATAATACAAAACCATAAAAAAACAGTTCTTATGTGCTAGGATGGGATTCAAACCCAAAATACAAATTAAACATCACAAAGTTTCATCGGAAAAGTAGGCAGATGCAATAGACGTCCATATGAGTCGTGGAATTAATTCCTTGATTCATTCTTTGATTCATTCCTTTTCATGAACAGTCCCAAACATAATCAGGTAGTCTTTTGTTATTCTTGGCATGAACCTATAAATAGAAATGATTCACCTTATCCTGCCAGATCTGTCCTGATGATGGACACTGTAATGCTGTCCGAAAAGTTGGCTAAAGAAGGGGGTAGCGCAACACGACATAACACCTCCAAAACAAATAATGAAAAAAATTTTGACAGTGAAAATCTAAAAAGGCATCAGAAATGATTCACTTTCTCATATGTCTTCCCGGATATCACCGACTTCTGTTACTCATTGACCGCTTTTATTATTACCGTGACGATTCACGATTACGTTACCGTGACGGCATAAAAAAAGGCAGTAAACGTTGTGATGAATCGCAGTGGACACGAAAATATTGTAGCTTCCACCTTACGAATGAATAAATAATATTTTAGAATTATAACGAAATCAACACACTAGCGACACCTAGCGGATTAAGTTTGATTGGGCCATGGAGACTGCAGAGATCTATAATTATTAAATTCATGTCAAGTTTTGATAAATAGAACACAGAGGGATCCAATTATAAACACTTAAGATTGATCAACCAATCAGAGAAGGGGGACGTTACCTTTTTCAAGACAAAGAAATGAACTTTGGACTAGACCATTAGTCTGAGATTTATGGGGTAAAAATCATCATCAACCCGAGAGATCAATACGCTTTAAGATAAACACAATCCCACGTTCGGTGCATTTGGTACAATGACCCTAGATGTATAGTAAATATTGGGTGCAACAGAGGAATCGACAACCGCAGTTAACGAACAAATAAATCCATATTATGTTGAAAAAATGATGCAATAAAATAGCAAGAAAATATAATGAATGGAAAATTCAAGAAAAGACCTGGAAAACGTGGGAAAAGCTACTGTAGGGATACTTAATTGCATAACGAGAACGTGAAGAACAAAAGGAGGCCAGATTCAGAGGAAAACGTACGATTGATATTTAAAAGAAAGAAAAACGATGGAAATTAGGAATGTCACTTTTAGATGAAGCAATAAAGTCAGGGAAAACGATTTGGAAAGAAAATCTAATGGAAAAAACGGACATTTAAACGGAAGTGTTAATTGAACAATATAAGATTTCGGCTTAATTTTGCGTTTTCAGACGAGTTTAAATAGATATCGTTATATATTTGAAATATGATGGTTATTCTAGTTATATTACGTTAGATTAATTCAAAGGAAGGGATCGTTTTTACGTCATTTTCTATGAGAAAATACTATAGACGATAGAACAAATTGCTGAGGCAATTGATGTAAAAAAAGGTTGTCGAGCTCACACATGATTTTGTTGTTAAAACAATGAGATTTCCGACATGGTTTTGGGTGATTAGAATAGTCTTTATTGCTTTTGAAGCAATAAAAGTTAACATGGAACTTATGCAATGTTTGGATAAGATAAAAGAGATTAAATTTAACGAGTTAATATTAATTTCTTATTTACGATCAAGTACGTAGAAATCGAAAACATCAACATATGTCAACGATGATACTTTATGGGATTTTGAGATGAAACGAGACACAATTTTATACGTTTTTATACGAAGCAATTAACCTGACACATATCCCAGAGTCAAATTGGAATTTTCTTCTATGAAAATTGTGAAAAAAATAGCAGATTGAATATTTATGACTAGAAGGTGAAGTTTTCTAAGAGAAGATAAGCATTGGAAATTATACAAATGATGGTAAAGAATGAAGTAAAGACAGTTAAAAGACGATTCCGTATGGAAAACTCAGGAAAATTCCGAAATATCGATGAAAACATTAAATTTGGCTTGGAATATAACTAATCATATAGTTATGGACAATGACATAAGAATGAAGCAGAGAAATCATAAAAATAACGTCGTATATAAAATATAATTGAAGAAAAATAAGAAAATTCAAGTCTACGACATAAGTACAGACAATACAGCTTAAAATTGAATTGATTCATATAGGAAACATGAAAATGTGGGGAAATTTAGGGAAATGAAAATTGGAAAATGCGTAATAAAGATTTCGACATGAGTTTGTTCGTGTTCTGGTAGCGATAAACCAAATTGAGAATTATATACAGTTTATTGAAGACGTACCTATTATATATTGAGAGAAAAGACACAAAAATCATAATATTTTAGTTAAATTCGTAAGACCAGAAGACAAAGGAACGACGGGGCAAAATTTGACATAATGGTAGGTTCGACACTGGAACAATTTACGTAAGAGACAGAAGATTTCGAAAATCAGGGGGGCCGGACTTAACACGTTGATACGAAAATGACAGAATTGATATATGAAATCTCGAGTTGTTAGAGTTTGAATTAGAAAATCAATGAACGCGTAATAAAGATGTTCTAATCCTGGAGGTACATATAAAACTTAGGACTTAGAAGAATCGAGAGCAGTTTTCGGTGTTAGTTGTCGGGAATGAGTCGTCGGGGACCAATCGTCGGATTAAAAACATGGAAGTTACGTGACGTAGCGTCTAATACGGTTATTAGTTGAAAATTTCTTAAGTGTTGTAAAAATTTTGGGAAATTGGAAGTGGGAATTCTGGGACTTATAAAAAATTACAGTCATTGTTAGTGATTAAATCTGTGGAGTGTTGAAAATTAAATAAAGTGTTTTATATCGTTTTACAATAAATTCAACTTGTCTTTAAAATAAAAAGTTACATAGTGTAGTGAATTTAAAAGAAACAACAGTGTTTAAAGAATTTTATAACAGCAGTGAATAATAATATATTTATTTATAAATTCAACTTGTCATTAAAATAAAAAGTTTATATAGTGTAGCGAATTAATAAAAAAAAAGAAACAACAGTGTTTAAAGAATTTTATAACAGCAGTGAATAATAATATATTTATTTATAAATTCAACTTGTCATTAAAATAAAAAGTTTATATAGTGTAGCGAATTTAAAGAAAATCAACAGTGTTTAAAGAATTTTATAACAGCAGTGAATAATAATATATTTATTTATAAATTCAACTTGTCATTAAAATAAAAAGTTTATATAGTGTAGCGAGTTTAAAAAGAAACAACAGTGTTTAAAGAATTTTATAACAGCATTGAATAATAATATATCTATTTATAAATTCAACTAATCATTAAAATAAAAAGGTTATAATATAGTGTAACGATTTAAAAAAAATTAATAGTGTTTAGAGAATAATTGTCGAACCACATTAATCTAAAAAAAATTAACATCGAGTTAATTCGGCTAGATAACGTACGATTGAACGGAACATTTCTATCACAAAGTAGTAATCTATTGTTAGATTAAATAATAATAAATCTTTTATTTCGTAAATAATCGTGAAGTGGTTATTGCTTGAAAATTATAATTTAAGCAGCATGTTATTTTAATAATGGAATAACTATAATAATAAATCTGGAAGTTAAGAAAAATAATAAATGATAAAAATCTATTCGGTATTCAATTGTATAGTACTTTGTTGCTAGATAAAAGTTCGGTGAAAAAAAAGAACACGAAATAAATAATGACAATATTACTCCGGATAATAATTATGAATTAATTTGTTAAACTTAATTTAACAAAGTGTTAGGTTAATCAACGAGTTTTGAAAATAAAATACATTTTGATTAATAAAGATTAGTCGTCAATTAATTCAGTTTAGATTCAACAAAATAGCGGAATAATAAATCGAAAGGATTAATTTAGATTTAGTTAGACAATAGCTGAATTAGTTAGAAAAAAAATATATAAACAAAAGGGTTGGTCGTGTAGAACCCGACTGGAACCGACATGTTTGGGTAAGTTTTCATAAGTATAAATATTTTCAGAATCATGGACGAGGAGAGAACAGCTGATCATCGGTATAAAAATTTATATTATTACTACAAAATATTACTTGATTCAAATCTGTGCTATATATGTATATTAAAAATAATGTATATAATATGTATTTCGAATTATACTTGTATGTATGTATATGTATTTCTATATATATTCCGGAAATAAAATATCTCAGAGAGATATTGCACAATTATGATTAAATGTGTATGGCATATATGTGTCTTACATGTTATCCATATATGGGTAATTATATATATACTTACATTCCCAGAAAAAGGGGGTTAATTAAACAAAACATCTTTTATATTGAAATTGAGTGATATCTATCTCAGATACCTACTTACAAAAATATCTACACTTATTACACTTGATTAATTTCCGAGTTCCTAAAGAGTTATAAATCCTATATATATAATTTATTAAAAATATGTAGTTTATGTAATCTTATTCTATACTAAATTTTCTCTATATAAGAAATATATGTATATGTGTATTTAGAATATAAACCACATTTATTTACGTATAAAGCCTATATAAATATAGTTATATATATATATTGAATAATAAATTAGCAGACGGGGCTTCGATCAGATATAAAGTGAAACCAATACAATGAAATAAAGGAATTTAATTAGGGCAAATTGTTTTGGAATGCATAGTGTAAACAAAAAACACGTGTCATTTCATGTACTTATTCGAGAGTATGTTATTGGGTTAGTGGGTCACGAAGTCAGTGCCGGTTTTGTTTATGAATTCTAAGGTAACATAAACAATTGACATTCTTAAATTGCTTCGGGCTAACATTACTACGATATCAAAATACAAAAGGATTAAAAACCAATTTATATAAAATGAAATTAGTATTTATTTTACAAAAAAAAAATATATAAATCATCTATTTGAAACATTTGGAAAATTCACGGGATAGCAGCGAAACATGATTTGAAAATTTAACGAGAAGATTAAATTACAGTTTATAATTACATTTGACATTTGAAAAATCACGGGATAGTAGTATAAAAATGAATTGAGGAATTACATGAAAACATTTGAAGTTATGGGAATAAAAACCTCACACGTATCAATCATTTACATGAGACTTTTGAAAAATCACGGGATAGTAAAAGTCTATATCAAAGAGTTGAATCTGGGGAGGGGGAAAATCTAGAATAACAGTTCAACAAAACAAATCAAGAAATCAATAGAGATGGCAATCTCTTAAATAAAATTGTCAACCAAACAAATCAAGAAATCAATAGAGATGGCAATCTCTGAAATAAAATTGTCAACCAAACAAACAAAAACCGGAGTTATTAGTCTTCATTAATAAAACTAATAAATATTCTTAGTTTATTCTTATATATTGATATTTCCTACTCTTAATATGTATATATTCGGTCATCGGCTAAGGTTTTGTGCAGAATTCCTTTTCACGAAATCCGAGCTTGGAATGCGAGGCTAGCTAGCTTCACATTGCGAGTTATAATCCTTCCCAAACGTATGTATACATATATATCTTCTTATGTACTGTGCATTGGATGATGTGGACTCGCTTACAGCTGCTTTTTAGTCTCGACAGAGGCACTTTCACATCGTCTCTTGCATGCTAGAAATTAGGATTCACGACCCGAACTCTTGCAAAAACCGTGAGTATATGATTGTGTATAGAACGAAACCGGTTCGCTCTAAGTAAATAGTAGACTTCGGAGGAGTTGGAATTTGGAGATTTCGGGGCTTAGAGAAAGACCTGAGTAACGTACACGACGACATGGAAGATTGACAGAACAAGGTATAATGGCCCTCTGGAAAATCGCGTCGGCTGACTGTGCGAAGTTCTAGTTGATCTTTGACCACCTTGTTTATCTGCAGGAGGAATGGAGCCAAATTATGCTAGCAAAAGAGCATTTCTGAGTTCGTTCTAAAAGACAATCAATAAATAACAATAACCTACTAAAACAATGTCATATGTACGTTATAGCATCAGGACCAAAACAGGAGCCAAGCAGTAAATAAATCTTGAGTAGCAAAAGACTTCACTAACAATTAACCGTTTGAGTCATTCTTAATTATACAAACAATTGAACAGGTAAATGTCATTAATTGCAGGTACATTACGAATTCATTAGAGGTAGGGAATCGAAATAGTGTTTAGGGAAAGTTTAGGTTATAAAGAAAATAAAATGAAATTTAGAATTGCAAGAAATAGACCAATCAAATTCGATGCTCAACGCTCCTTTCAGAATCAAAGGGTACCACAAAACAAAAGTAATTAAGTTCCCACACCATAAATCAAAAAAATAACACAACGTTTGGTGGAATTTATTTACAACATAAATACGAAAATTTTACGTTCAAGGTCGTAGATAACGTATTAATTAATTAAGTACTTATATCTATAAAGATATGTAGTACAAGGGAGTTTTAAATAGCTTCCTGTAGTAATCAAAGAAAATAAGGGTCACATTTTCATGAAGGCTTGTGTGTCATACATATAAAGCCTTTGAGAAAATTAAATACCGATCAGAGCCAAAAGAAAAGTTCAAGAAAACTTGAAAGGATGAAAGAATTCAAAAATAGTAAATATTAATAAAAAAAGAATTCAAAAGAAGAGACGAGAGAACGAGTTTATCACAACGTACCTTCCTTATCACAATAACGCTTCAGCTCTTTCAAAAGATGAGATACAAAACAATGTACGAAGGTCTGTTTCCTCTGAAGTAAAAAATCAAGTTCAGTTCACATGCGGAAACTTATATTATAACATTGAAGTGTAAGTGAATTCAGAAAATTGAAAAACGTCAAATGTCAATGCGCTGATGGTTTTGCTTTTGTGTTTAAACATATAATGCTTCAACTCTTTCTTACACACTAAATAACAACAATCAAAAATGAGACAAAACGGTGAACGTATGTCTGCACCCCCCTAAAGAAAACATACAATCATTATCACACATCTCCTTCAAACGTATAAAGAAAATGAAACGCGATTCTCGTCGCTGTGGCGGAGCCGTAATAAGATATATCTGTTTCCTTCGAAGGAAAAAGTAGTACTTTGGAGGAAAAAGTCACACTATTTTGTGTATCTCATATTTTGTCTCATCATTATTTAATGTGTAAGAAAGAGCTCCAGCATTATAGAGATAAGAAACGTATGTTTATTGCTTTTTTTGCCGTCACAGTAATGATAAAAGCGTCATATGTTCTCCATACTTCACTAATATCACGTACCTTTCCCACATCTCTACTACGGCCGAACTATAACTGTCCTCGTCATGTATATAGTTAAATGTATATTGTACACAACAGTACGAAGTAAATAAAATTTAGAAAATGTACACATTTTTTCAACAACAGCGGTATTTGTCATTTTTATGGCTTGGCAATAAATAAAAAATAAATACCCCTTACGAAATTTGCCTCGCTTATTGCGAAATTTCATAAGAATGCTTTTCAAAACTACCAAGGCCGCAAATCTAATACGGTTATATTAAATTAATATATTGTAAGCACCATGCTTTGAGGATGTTTTTTGGCCACCAATAATGATTTTATTTAATTATTATTTTTGAAGTGAAAACTACTTTAGCACCGCTGTGATTTGAAACTTGATGAAACGAAAAATAGCGACGCTAAAAAGACACAAAGACGTATATCTATAGAATTTAGCCAGCGATAGAATAGGGTAGTTTAATCGGTTTCCTATTTGTGCGGTACATCGTAGCCTAACGGTCTTTTCTTTTCGTAACCTCCCCACTCTTGTCTACTTTAGTTTTCTGATGGTTTCACTTCTGCAATGAAACTTTGGTGATTTGTTGTGCGGACTTTCCTTTATATATATATATATACATATATACTGATGAGCTCTGACGTTATGAAATTTGTATTAAAATATTGCAATAAGTGGCACACGAGTGGTTTGAAAAATGAGAGTATTTAATATTGTTTAGCGGCAGGGAGGGAAAAAGAGAGTGGGAGGGGAATCCGGGAGGGGGGGAGCGAAAGAGGGCTGGGTTCTCGTGTCGAGGGGACGTGGGAGGGGGAAATTTGGAAGAGGAACGCGAAATGGGAAGGGGAACGGGGAACATGGGAGGGGACACACAGGGAGAAACAACTTCTTTCAGTGGTAATGCAACGCATGCCGGGAACTCGCTAGCTATTTTTTTTTTTTTTTTTTTTTTTTTTTTTATTTATCGACTATATAAAATGATTGTTGCGTACAAAATATAATGGTGAAATTAAGTATATAAAATATTGTATTTCTTAGTACTCTTCACTAGGGAGTCCTGTGCCGAGGCGGACTAAAGTTATTGAAATATGGTTTATTTATCTTCTATGTCTTTTTTAGTGTCTTCATTAGGGTTTTTTCGTTGAC
Organism: Limnephilus lunatus; assembly: GCA_917563855.2. Lineage (NCBI taxonomy): Eukaryota > Metazoa > Arthropoda > Insecta > Trichoptera > Limnephilidae > Limnephilus > Limnephilus lunatus. The sequence goes on from OU830599.1 coordinate 9,057,878, forward strand.
CTCTTTTAGCCATATTTTTATTGTTGATTTGTATTCATTAGGATTTTTTATTAGTTTTATGTCTTGGGGAAGGATGTTATGGAGTTTTGTTGCAAAGTATGTATAGTTTCTTTGTCCGAATGTGGTTATATAACTTGGAATATTTTTATATCGTTTTTATACGATCTAGTGTTATGCATACATGGTCTAGAAGAGGATTCATTATTTTTGAAAAGCTTCAATAATATATTTTTGGCATGTTTTGTGTTTTTTCGATGACGGGGCAGTAACATTGTATATTATTTCCATGACATTCGTGTAGTTTTAGTTCTAGTGATTTTATTGGTTGGCTCCGTGCGTTTATTGAAAATGTTATGTATTTAGTTTTGCTTATATTACGGGTAACCGAGTTGATTTTAAGCCAATTTTGAAGGGCACTAAGCCCCTTTTCAGCCTCATTAAATGTATTCGTCAAATTTTCTTCTTGAAATAATAAAACAGTATCATATATTATAAAACTAATAAATACCCAAATGTTTTCTTCCGGCAAATCCCCGAAATTTCGTGGTAAAGTACAGGTAAAGGGTGGACTGTGATTCATCCGTCTTTTATTAAATTAGGTAGAGATAAACCGAAAAAGCTATTTTATAGCTTTTTTTCCGGGTTTCTTGCGGAGTACGTGTGTAAAATATCACAAAGAACGAGTGTACCTGTGAATACGAAGGGAGTTGAATCAATATCGTCAACTCTGTAAATACGAATAGGAAATAAACCCGGAAATCGCAACATGTATTTTTCCAGCTAGCGAGAAAATTGTTGTATCCATGTACGTACACATAAATAATGAAAGTAATATGGCATGTATGATTTTTGTGAAGCTTATTAGGCAAAACGAAAGCCGTCGATGGCTGTTAGAATCATGTATAATACAATAATTGTCAACATGCTACTTTCCTAAAACAACTAAGGTCAACTTTAGGTATGTATATTCTACAAATTTTTACGTAAACGTTGTCAAACATGTAACAAAAGTACACAAATGTTACATGAACAACCAATAAACACCTCAACTTTGTGAAGGTGTTTATTTGTCCAAAATATTTAATTGTAAGGTGTTTATTTGTCCTAAATATTATTGTGTATGTACCTACCTATTATGTTAATATTGTTGAGTATAAAGGTCCGTAGAAAATGCCTTTAACGAGGTGAGCTCATCATAAGTGTTTTTTAGAAAAAAACTCGTCGGGGCGCTTTCTAAATTTCGAAAGCGTGACGTGGCTTGAAGCAAAATACTGCCACTTGTAATGCAGTTAATTCAAATCTCCAAGTGGAATATGAAATTCAAGCTAGGTGACGTGGTTTGAAGTAAAATACTGCCACTTGTAATGCAGTTAATTCAAATCTCCAAGTGGAATATGAAATTCAAGCTAGGTGACGTGGTTTGAAGCAAAATACTGCCACTTGTAATGCAGTTAATTCAAATCTCCAAGTGGAATATGAAATTCAAGCTAGGTGACGTGGTTTGAAGCAAAATACTGCCACTTGTAATGCAGTTAATTCAAATCTCCAAGTGGAATATAGACTTCAAGCTATGCCACAATTTTTTTTGCCAAGCATTCAATCAACGATTTACCTCCTCAATGAGCTAACCTTGTTAAACACATTTTCTTGACACAGTATTGTGTCGTCCTATTTAAAACATTTTACTTCATTTTCTACGTGTTATTTTTTAATTAAATTAATCTTGATTCATTTACATCAAATTCGTAATTTTGTTAAGCTCATTCAGATATTTTTGTGAAAAAACAACATACTTTAAACATCCGATCTCATTTGTTTCTTCAAAATTATTAACTACATAATCGATTAACCTACATTACTACAACTTATCATATTCAATATACCTTCTCGTAGACTCAGAAATAAAGACCTACTCTTCCTCAATCAGCACTCCACTAATTATGGTTACAACTCACCACTGTCCAGAATGTGTAGAATGGTCAACTCACGACAAGACCTTGATTTTTTTGGTATAAGCTTGAATGAATTCTGTCGCTCTTTAAATAAATGATGATATTTTATATTTACTGTAATTTTTGCATAGTCTTGACTTGACCTGACACTTCTATTTTCTGTTTGTCTTTGCTCTCATGTACCATTTTCACCCTTACAATGTACATTCCCAAATTTTCGTTATACCATGTTGTAAATTGGACGTAAGTCCGTAAATAAATAAATAAATATTAAAGTGCAGCCGGACGTGAAATTCAAAATAAATAAATACGCAAAGTCCAAGTGAGTATAGAAGACAACAAGAAAATATTGCAGTGGGGTGAATGCTTTTAGTATCGCTCCGGTGATAGACCACATCATGAATCTCTAATGTGAGTACCACACAAAGAGTCCAAACTGCTCCCAACCGTCTGGAGCCAGTGGCATCCCCAATTAAAGTATTTCTTGAGGCTGAAAGTAGGAGAGTGGAAGAAGGTGGGAAAGAGAAAGATGATGAAGTATCTGGCTATTCAGATTTTGCAATCAAACACGGCTAAAACCATTTAATTAAGCAACAATTCATTTCTGAATGGTGGTATTTGACCAAGGGGCTCTTGAGAGTGTATACCACTCTTCAGCGTGCCGTTAATATTATGGTTCCATGACAGTTCATCCTGCGACAATTCATCCTGCGACAGTTCATCCGGCGACAGTTCATCCTGCCGACAGTTCATCCTGCCGACAGTTCATCCTGCCGACAGTTCATCCTGCCGACAATTCATCCGGCGACAATTCATCCTTCCTGATCATTTAGAAGATTTTTTCTTCAAGTAAGTATGCAAAGAGGATATACGGCTGTACAACCAAAATCGATATACTTATATCTGAAGGCATCTTGAGTGGAAATCCGCTGTAAATTTTTTTTTACTAACAATAATTTCGACTCTCCGAAGAAGCATGCGTGAATAACAAAATACGACATACTTATACGTGCAGTCGGCTTAGCAAAAAACCGTAAAGATTCCTACTTGCATATAATATAAATTTTTTATCTGAAATTAACACCATATTTTTAGGGTGAATTGACTAATTAAAAAAAAAACACAAGAGTCCCAACCGTCTCGAGCCAGTGAGTGCCAATGGCATCCCCAATTTTGGTATGGTGTGATGCTGAAGGTAGTGGGGAGGGGAAGGAGATGTGGAAAACATATCTTCCTGGCTATTCAGATCTAGTCACCAAACACGGCTTAAACCATTTCAAGTAATTAGACTAAACCAATATACACTGTACAACAGCGAAAAAATTTAAACAAATCATATGAGTGGGGAGGGGAAGGAGATGTGAAAAATTCTGCTGATTTGAAAAAATGCTATTCAGATATAGTCACCAAACACGCCTAAAGCCATTTCAAGTAACGTTTCAATTCTGAATGAATAAGTACTGACGAATAGCAAAATACTCATATACTTATATGTGCATCTACTTAAGATTTAGGAGGCGGACATGTTTACCGTCGCCCCGGGAACCATTTATTGGATAACCAACACCCCTGCCATAGGTCATCCGAAGTGGTTCGCTACGTTTGGTGAATTATAAGGTTCTTTTTCAAATTTTTCTTTATTCATTACTTACAAAATATGGTAACATAATTAGTGGATTTTTCGACCACCATGCTAGGCTGATGCCCGTGTTATGGTGGTCGATTATATGCCCGTATTATGGTTGCACGGGTTCTTGGAGTGATGCTTGTCAAGGTCTTGTCGGCGAATACTTTTCCTCACCTACTGCGTGGCGGTCCGGATCGGGAGAGATTACTTGAGGCAGACGTAATCAGGACATCTGATTAAATTAAAAAATTTAAACAAATCATATGAGTGGGGAGGGGAAGGAGATGTGAAAAATTCTGCTGATGTGAAAAAAATGCTATTCAGATATAGTCACCAAACACGCCTAAAGCCATTTCAAGTGACGTTTCAATTCTGAATGAATACTGATGAATGGTAAAATACGACATACTTATATGTGCATCTACTTAAGATTTAGGAGGTGGACATGTTTACCGTCGCCCCGGGAACCATTTATTGGATAACCAACACCCCTGCCATAGGTTATCCCAAGTGGTTCGCTACGTTTGGTGAATTATAAGGGTTGCCCGGATTCTTGGAGTGATGTTTTCCTGTATGATCGTAAGAACATATTTCAAAGAAATGTGGATTTTCAGCCGCTGGCTGGTTAAACGCTCTTAAGATCGGAAATATACTTTTTAGGAGAGGAAGCATATGATGGATGCACGGTGAATATTAATTAATTTTTAAGTGGATGACTTATAAGAAGTGATACTAATTTAAAAAATTCAAAACTGTCCACGACAGTGCCCAGTTCGTATGGAAGGTAACGACTCCACCTCGCCACCCTTCCCCTATTCTTTATTTGTGAAACCAAAGATAATAATCCGTTCCGGGCAGGTACAATTTTATTACCTGAGACTCTGATAAGGGTCTTAGAAGTGAAGTACTCTTAGCTTTTCAAGAAGTACCTATAACCGTGCTTTTTTGTTACAAATTAAAAAAAAAATTACATTTTTGCATTACTTTTCAATTTTAGAATATAGTGTACCTAAGTTTAGATATACAGATATCATAAGTATGTCGTTTGCTATTCGTCAGTATTCATTCAGAATTGAAACGTTACTTGAAATGGTGTAAGGCGTGTTTAGTGACCATATCTAAATAGCCAGATGAATTGCGGTGCAAGGCGATGGGTCGAGAGAGTACGGAAAACATCACTCCAAGAACCCGGGCAACCCTTATAATTCACCAAACACTTGAAATGACCTATGGCATAATGAAACAGCAGAGAGGTTTTCGATAGACTGACGTTTATTGTACACAGTTACAATTGTTGTATCCTAGATGGCGTTAGTGGTTACATATTATTTTGTTATATTCTAACACCCTCTCGTAACAAAATAATCCTAATTTCATCTCAACAAAAACAACAAGATTTAAACTTCCGATATGCCCATTAAACTTAAAAATTTATAATGTTTATTTATACACAGACTTTTTGTCAATAAATCAGCTGGCATATTGGAGGTTGATACATACTCAAGATTCACTTTATTATCAAATACACATTCTCTAACAAAATGATGTCGCACATCAATATGTTTAGTACGTTTATGAAACAATGGATTAGCAGCCAATTTAATAGAACTTTGACTATCACTATACAAACATACAGGTGTATTTTGATTGATTTCTATCAAATCTGACAATAAATTCTTTAAGTAAATAGCCTCTTTGCAGGCTTCGGATAAAGCCATATACTCCGCTTCTGTACTTGACAAGGCAATTGTTCTTTGTTTTCTGGATTCATAAGAAATGACACATCCTGACATTATAAAGCAGAAACCAGTATATGACCTTCTATCTAAGGTACATGACGCCCAATCCGCGTCCACAAAACCATGTAAAGGGTTATCATTTTTCTTATAAACTAAACCATAGCTTTTAGTTTTCTGTAGATATTTTAACAATCTTTTTAAATGTTTCCAATGAGTTTCATTATAACAGTTATTATACTGACTTAAATAACTTACACTATAAGCAATATCTGGTCTTGTCAATACAGATAGGTACATAAGACTTCCTATCAACTGTTGGTATGGATATTTTGAAATATCAACATTATTATTTAAATCTTTCTCCAACTTTAAATTAACTTCCATAGGGGTTTCTGAAGTATGACAATCTGACATATTGAACTTATTTAAAATATTGTTTACAAAATGCTCTTGGTCAACAGTAATACAATCTTTTTGAGCATTTACTCGCATTCCAAGACACTGTTTAATCTGACCTAAATCTTTTATCTTAAATTTATTGACAAGTTCAGTCTTTAACTGTTCATAATAGTTTTCTGAGTTATAAAATACAAAGAAATCATCCACAAATAATGCAACACATATTTTAATATCATTATTACTTTTTATAAACAGACAAGGTTCATATTTGGATTTTTTGTAACCTAAATTCAATAAACATTCTTCTACTATGTTAGAATATCTTAAATATAAACGCACTTCACCGCTACTTTTATATTTATTTAAGCACACATTTATTTATTTTTTTAGCACTGTGCCGTCATTTTTCCTGTCCACTAGCTTCCAAGTGAATTGTTTTCCATTGGCCGAATTCCAGCGTTTCCTGACTCTTGCTGGTACTCAGAGGAAAAGGCAGCCTCGCCCGTTTGCCCTCACAGCATCCTGTACAGCTGGATTTTTCATTTTCACCATTTTTTTCTTGAAATGTCACACCTTTATCTGCTCCATTCTTCATCTTGCCTAGGTCATTAACATTCATATGACCTGGTCGCCTGTGCTGCGCTGCACTCAAAGTCTTCACTGTCGCCGCTAAAAGATGCTGAGACTTCACGATGTTCAATTTGTAAACTGCATTTTCTAACCTTGCTTCACCAATACAAACATTTCTTGAGTTGTAAATAGAACATCCTAGTTCATTAAATATCACTTTGTTGCCATTTGCAACGATTCTACTCACTGACAGCAAATTTGTTGTGAGGTTAGGTACATATAAAACATTGTTTACATCTATTTTATATTTCTTGTTTCCCACTGCAGTCGTTATTTTCAAGTTTCCGGAACATAAAACTTCCATACTAGTTTGGTTTGCCACAATAATTTCTTTAGTTTTCGGTTGGTACGAAATATTTGACAACATGTTTTCATTTGAAACTAAATGAGTACTGGCACCGCTATCAATATACCAGTCTTTCTGACTGAATTCATTTGTCATGAAAACTGCACTAAATGCATTCGTATCATTCCCTTTAGGACATTGACTTTTATAATGCCCAATCTGTTTGCATTTATAACAACGAACCATTTTTGATGATCTGACATTTGGGTTGTCAGATGTTTGACAATATTTTTCATCGTTATTGTCGCGATGCTTCGTAAATTTTCTGCTACCGCCGCCGCCGCTGCCGCCGCCGCTGCTGCGTCTCTGAGAATTTCCAGCGATGAATGCACCCTTCGATTTATCCTCAGAATCCGTGCTCATATCCAACAATTTTGTTTTTATGGCATCTGCACTCATTTTCATACCGGAGTGTTCGATGGCCATTAACATTGGGCCATACATCTGCGGGAGTCCAGCAAGAAGCAATGAAGCGATCCATTCATCGTTTATTTCGAAACCCGTACCTCTCAACTTCTGGGCTGTTTCCACTAATTGAGTGACGTAATCAGTCATACAATTGCAAGTCTCCAAGCGAATCGATATTAAATTCCTCAGTAGACTGATTCTGCGTGTGAAACCGGAGTCGTCGAACAAGGATTTCAATTTCTTCCATACACTTTTTACTGTAGTTTTGCCTTTAATATGGACATACAGAGATGGATCAATGGTCATTATCAGCTTTGCTCTTGCTTTTCTGTCGTCTTTTTCAGCTAGCACCTGCGTGCTGCTCAAATCCACACCTTCCAGGATGAGGAAATTTTCCACTGCGAAAGACCAATCGTCGAAATTCTCACGCCCTTTCAACCTGGGAACGTTTACTGAGTAATTCGCCGACATTTTTCCACACTGTGCACGATCAAAAAGTTACTAAAATATAGGTACTAATTGCGTATTCTGCACCGGAATTGTTCACTGGGTCCCATAACCTAATGAAACAGCAGAGAGGTTTTCGATAGACTGACGTTTATTGTACACAGTTACAATTGTTGTATCCTAGATGGCGTTAGTGGTTACATATTATTTTGTTATATTCTAACATGGCAGGGGTGTTGGTTATCCAATAAATGGTTCCCGGGGCGACGGTAAACATGTCCACCTCCTAAATCTTAAGTAGATGCACATATAAGTATGTCGTATTTTACCATTCATCAGTATTCATTCAGAATTGAAACGTTACTTGAAATGGCTTTAGGCGTGTTTGGTGACTATATCTGAATAGCATTTTTTTCACATCAGCAGAATTTTTCACATCTCCTTCCCCTCCCCACTCATATGATTTGTTTAAATTTTTTCGCTGTTGTACAGTGTATATTGGTTTAGTCTAATTACTTGAAATGGCTTAAGCCGTGTTTGGTGACTAGATCTGAATAGCCAGGAAGATATGTTTTCCACATCTCCTTCCCCTCCCCACTACCTTCAGCATCACACCATACCAAAATTGGGGATGCCATTGGCACTCACTGGCTCGAGACGGTTGGAACTCTTGTGTTTTTTTTTTTAATTAGTCAATTTACCCTAAAAAGATGGTGTTAATTTCAGATAAAAAATTTATATTATATGCAAGTAGGAATCTTTACGGTTTTTTGCTAAGCCGACTGCACGTATATGTATGTCGTATTTTGTTATTCACGCATGCTTCTTCGGAGAGTCGAAATTATTGTTAGTAAAAAAAAATTTACAGCGGATTTCCACTCAAGATGCCTTCAGATATAAGTATATCGATTTTGGTTGTACGGCAGTATATCCTCTTTGCATACTTACTTGAAGAAAAAATCTTCTAAATGATCAGGAAGGATGAATTGTCGCCGGATGAATTGTCGGCAGGATGAACTGTCGGCAGGATGAACTGTCGGCAGGATGAACTGTCGGCAGGATGAACTGTCGCCGGATGAACTGTCGCAGGATGAATTGTCGCAGGATGAATTCTCGGGTCACCTAATATTATATATCTATAGAGACCATAAAAAAATACTGTCGTCCGTCCTTTTCCCGTCCTCATTAATATATTTTCAGTCTACTACACCACAAAGGAGGCCTTTACTAATATCTACAGAAATTCCAAAAACTGAAAAAATTGGACGTATGTCTATGAGAATCTATTTTCTGACTAATATCTATACGAGGTATGTTGGAACAATATCTATGGGAACCAAAGTGAGGACGAAAATCTACAGCTCAAACTGCTGACTAATATCTATGGAGCAGGTATGTCGACGAATATCTACAGCACTGGCAGAGGTTGGGTTAGTTTGGGTTCGGTTAGGTTAGGTTAGGTTAGGTTAGGTTAGTTTAGGTTAGGTTAGGTTAGGTGCTCAGCTGCCCTCGGTAGATATTAGTCCCACCTACGCTCCATCGATATTCGTCACTGGGACCGTCATAGATATTTATCCGACCTTAGCTCTGTAGATATTAGTCTTTACTCAGAAGTTCATAGATATTTGTCCAACATATGAGCTGTAGATATTTGTCCGACATACAGGCTGTAGATATTAGTATCTGGAGTCCACCACAAATAGATTTGATAATCCTACCGGCTCTGGGCAGTTAGCTTAGGTTAGGTTAGGTTAGGTTAGGTTAGGTTAGGACGAATATCTACAGCTCAAACTGCTGACTAATATCTATGGAGCAGGTATGTCGACGAATATCTACAGCACTGGCAGAGGTTGGGTTAGTTTAGGTTCGGTTAGGTTAGGTTAGGTTAGGTTAGGTTAGTTTAGGTTAGGTTAGGTTAGGTGCTCAGCTGCCCTTGGTAGATATTAGTCGCACCTACGCTCCATCGATATTCGTCACCACTGGGACCGTCACAGATATTTATCCGACCTTAGCTCTGTAGATATTAGTCTTTACTCTGAAGTTCATAGATATTTTTCCAACATATGAGCTGTAGATATTTGTCCGACATACAGGCTGTAGATATTAGTATCTGGAGTCCACCACAAATAGATTTGATAATCCTACCGGCTCCGGGCAGTTAGCTTAGGTTAGATAGGATTCGGGTGCGTAAATCACAAAATAATGTATTTTATTCATCAGCTAAATTCATTCATTTCAATGTGTTAACCAAAATCTGAACCTATTTTGTCACTAATTAATAATTATAAGTTGCCATCGTGGAACGTGGAAGTCCTGAAAGTTTGTAGCCCCGAGTGTTTAACATCGTTTGTCGAATTCCGGGAATCCCCGGTCCTACCTGTTGAATGCCCGGGGGAAGGTTCCTCCACCAGCTGCCTTCACCCCTATTACACTACCCACACAATAATTCAGGTGGATCACTTCCAAAGACATAATATACAGCGATACTGCTGTAAGCAATACTTTTGTAAAATAAAATAACATGTTTTCAGACTGTGTCTTAGAGATTTATGATGTGATTTTGCTTTGAAAATTAAAATGTTCAGAAATTTTTCATGTGCTCTAATTGAATACTGCTAGCTTTATTAAAAAAATCACTTGCCTGCCGTTCAACGGTGTTTTAGTTTCACAATGTACAAAGACCGTATAATTTTAAAATCAATTTGTTGCTAATTAAAAAAAAACTCCAACTCTGTACATTCTGCGCGGCCTGTGTCTCAGCATAAGTCCATCCTAAATATTATGGCTCTGTTATACTCGTAGACTAAGAAGATACAACACATATTATTTAAGTGCTGTAATAGAGATTATTTCTAAACTTCAATAGATAAAATTAATCACAAAAACCATAAATTTGTAAATGAGAGTTTTCTGGTTTTGACAGATGGTGTAAGATATCTTTCACCATCTGTTACCACCAATTTTATATAAACACTGGAATTTCCGGTATGTCTTCCAAGAATCGTAAACATAATGTTTTCTGTGGAGTGACCGCTAAAACATGTTTAATTTAATTTACATTTAGCTTTTTTTAAGTCTTTCTTTTTTATATTCAACTAGCAAGTTCCGGCATGCGTTGCAATGCCACTAATAAAAAAAATTGTTTCTCCCAGCGGCGTGTTGATATGAAATACTTTCTTGAATCTTTACTTCCAACCCCTGTGCGATGATTTGCGCTAGGTACTCGATATTCAACATTATTTGTTGTAACACTGTTGGCTACACCGACGTGCCTTGATTGGGCCAGATTTCGGTGGAGGGGGTAAGGGACGGAGCCGAAGGGCTAGGGGCTCCTCTCCAGGTCTTCTGGTTTTAGTTTTCCAACGTTTCAAAAGTTGTGTGAAACACGTGTTTATATATTAAAATAAAAACAGTGATGTTGGTTTCCCTGTATTTATTCAATCAATGAAGCGATAATCGTTTTGAATCAAGTCTGTGAGCGAACTGAAAACACGAAAATCTACTGAACGAGCTAGCGGTGAAGCTTCGTAAGTATTTAAAAATTGAACATTGTGTGGTTATTCATTATCAATTTGCCTATAAGTGTGTAATCAAGCGGTTCAAAACCGTAATTGCGTAACAGTGTCTTTTCCCATTCGTGCCGCGCCTCTTCCGCCTCACCTACCCCACCCATGTCCCTTCCCCTCACGTGTTCCCCCTCCACCTTCCCAGCCTTCCCTCGCCTCCCCCCCCCCTCTCACGCGTTTAATATATTCAGTCCTAGTACAATCAGATTTTCAAACATTTTATTTTCTATTGCAATTTTTTTTAACAACATTTTCATTTTTAACATGATTTTTGTATATTTAAAAATAATCAATCAAATTTGGTACCTAACGTAGGTACCCGTGTAAAATAAATATATTTTTTTTATTAGATTCAAAGTATTCGATTTTGGTTAGTACCATAGGTGGGTCCTTCGATTAAATTAATTAATTTAATGGGTTCATTCGAAAATTGAATTTTGATACAATAATTCTTAAAATTTCACATTTTTACAGTTTCGTAAGAGTTTTTGTAATGATTAAAAAAACTTTTTAGATGTATTATTATGTGAATGCAACAATCCAGAAACCTCCGCTAGGATGGAAAGAAGGTATTTTGAAAGTTTAAAACATTTCCAATGCTTAATATAGCAATACATAGACAACCCACATACTCGTATATGCACTTTAAGCAAGCATATTTAGATTTTTATGGATATATATAGACAATATATTAGTATTCAATTTATAAAAACAATAATTTATTTATAGACAAGTTCTTCTGTGTAATTATTATTAAGTGTTACAGCTGTTTCACCTTCCGAAGGCATTAACAAACCGTGGTGAAGCCACTTACAGTTGGTATATTTATATTTCCATTCTAGTACTTATAATGAAAAACAAAGTGAATTTGTTTAGACTACCTATTGATTTCCTTACTGGTATTGTAACAAGCGATCTAATTGTTTCCGAGCTTATATTGATTAGTTATTCGATCTCGAACACTTTCTAATTCCCACATCCCTTAGTCTCTTACTAATAAGAGGAGGATTGTTTAATTTTCAGTTATAATCCTTGGAAGGTTTATCACAGCTGGGATGATCAATTGTTAATTTTAGAAAGTGAAGTTTGCTTCTCGGTTCTACCCGCGCATCTTCAGGTAAGTTCTCAGGCAAGACTGAATTAAAAAAATGCGATTGTAAACAGTCGATTTCGGATTTCAGCTAACCAAGAGAGAATAGACTCGTTGTAACTTTTTTGGTAAACCGTTAAACGAGCCCATACGATTTATTGTGCGGTCTTGCTATTTTTGAAATTTGTCATATACATATTAGCATATTGATCGCACCCAAAATAATAATTTTTTGACCGTAAAAATTGCGGATTTTATTTTATTATCCCTTTACAAAATCACTATAATCTAACATGTCATATAATATATGTATTTTTAATAATAAATTCAGGGACGAACGGACAAAGAAAACTGGGTATGTGTGAATTTCACAGTGTTTCACCCTGTTTATCTCTAGAGTTTTCATGTCACCATGGTTACCGTGAAATTGGGCTATGCCTTCATTATAAAGGAGCTTCGAGGGTCTCAAAATATAAATACCGCCATATTATATGATCAGAATTTTATTTCGTGGCCTTCTGTTAAGGAACATTTCCCGCGAAAAAACCTCGACATGCGCCAGTTCATAAAAAAAAAAATTCAATAAGAATGACAGATCACCAGACCCGCGATGTATTGAATTATTGAATTACAGGTAGGATATTGGTTTATTCACCCCATCATTAGATAAAGGAGCACAAAATAAAATGTGAGTTCCATACATCTATAAAAGAACTCCATACAGAAATATATAAAATGTTATTGGAGATAGAGCTGGAGATTACACAAAAATATGGAACAGGCATATTTTTGTAATTGTGTTTTTTTGTATATTTTGTATTTTACTGTGATTTATGTGTGGGGTATTTTGCTGTGTTGCGCTGCCTCGTTCTTTAGCCAACGTTTTGGAAAGCATTACAGTGTCGTATCATCGGAGCAGATATGTTATCGATAGCGGTAAAGTTTGGGCTTATTTTTATTGATGGGTTACCATGTTACCAGCAGCTGCAATCATTTTAGAGCTGGTATTATGGTTTTTAGCGTTTATTTTTGGTGTAGCCGTCAATTACCGGATACCAATAATTATTGAACTAAGCCCCATCGACGTAATGGCCGGTTTCTATTAAGCGCTTGGCAATAATTGCCGATTTGTCAGGCTGGCCGAGTTTACGTGTTCTGATATCATTTTGGAGATGTTCCTTCTATTTGGCCTACATAAACCTTGTCACATCTGGAACAGCTGAGTTCATAAACTTTATTGGATTCCAGAGGAAACTTATTTTTTGCAAAAGCCATATATAAATAAATTGTCGTCATCCGACTGAACGACGTTGTGAAGGAATTTATGAAGGGATTTGTAAAAAGTTGATCTTGAAGTAATCCGAATTAAAAGTCAACGGGTGGATATTAGTAACTTCTTATCATAAAAACCGACAAAACTTGCACACGTTTATCAGATAAACTTAACAAACGATGTGTTTACAGCAGATTGTTTGTCAGACAAACACCCATTTGCACGGAGTAAAGCAATATATATATATATATATATATTATATAGTATTGTTTGGTTTTTCAAAAAACTCACTTTTTCCTTGATGCGAAAATCGACCTCACCGCCCCTCGCGTTTCACCAACCTCAAGGTTTAATTTGGCTTGGCGACGCAAAAACGCCGCTGGCACGCCAAAACGACCTCTCCGGTCCTCGAGTTTCGCACACCTCAAGGTTCAATTTTGTTCGAAGGAAATTGTCCCAACGGCTGACACGCGAGAATGGACATTAGCGCTCGCTATTTTGGAACGCTTCAAAGTTCACAATCCTTCGAAGAGTCGATTATTTTCCAGCCACTAGCAGTTGTTTTTTTTTTTGATAGGGGAAACATTTTTCATCGTTATCAATATGTTTGCCAAAACTTTATGGGAGACTTCTAGCGGTGCGGAATACAAGTATGGATTATTCACATTAGAAAAAATCAAATGTCTATCGAATACTGTTGTAGTTCTATTTTCATCCGTTCGAAATGGCAGCTTCGTCTGAATTTAAATAAATACGCTAGCTTCACGATTTTCCCAAAAAAAATAGACCAGACAGGAAACTCACATAAAATTGAACTGACACATTTTAAGAGCGAAAATTATATAAATTTGCGGCGAAAACTGGAACTACTCATTAAATCAACCAATTCGGCTCAGTTATAGTTCCCGCCGACAGGTTCGCATTAAAAAAAACAACCACAAATTAGGCCTTAGTTTCAATGCAATGGAAAATACTAGAGAGAATGTTGAGACAGGTCAGTTATCAGTTATCCGAGATGTCAAAACAAAACGGATCTCTCAGCGGTTTGGGTTGTTGTTTTTTGGAAAATGGCATTGCAGCCGAAAAAACGATCCCCGGTTAGATGTTTTTGAAAAATTCGGTACCCGGCAATATAAGGCAACTTTTAATAACGATATAAAGTGTCCGTCCCATGTAAAAAAGTTCAGGGTCGCCGAAAAACCTATAAAATTTTCCAAAAAAAACAAGAAAATTGGTGTCCATAGATTCACTTCAGTAGGGTGGATATTTACCGGCCAGTACATTGAAATGTTATTAATTCAGGGTAGGTACCTACTTATCTCGGTAGTATTGCAAATATGATGAAAAAAGCAAAACCATTGCCGGAATTTTGTAAGGAGATGCGCCGGTACCTACCGGAATGGGTAGTTTAACAATTATTTAGGTTTTTGATGCAATTTAATTTACTAAGGTAATGTTGTTTCCACGATACTGAATAATTTAACAATTTTTTAAAGTTCATTTTCACTTTCTGTGTAAGTTCTGTTTTTTTATCAGTAAATGCCAGTTGCATCATAAAACTGAAATAATTACAGAACTCGAATAGAATTCGAACCGAACTTTTACGAAACGTTAAAATTGACTTGAAAAATTGAAGAATTTTTAATTTTGTTTAACAACCCAGCCTAAATATGTGTTTTCTTACTCACTCTTTTTGCACTCAGAATTTAGGTAGGTACCCATCTGCACATAAAAACTCGATATCATCCAACTATATTGCATACCTATTAGTTTTCTAATTTTACAATTAAATTACTCGAAGTTGAACGGAATATTTTTTTAAAAATATTAAATTCATATAGCGCTTTATTTTAAGCAGTAAAACTACAGGTGAGTTCTGGCATTATAAAATTTGTATGAAAATGTACGTACGCTCATAACTTCCGAAGGACTCCAACAATTTGAAAAATTCTTTTTTTGTTGTGTTCGTTATTGTTAGTACAAGGTTTGTATAAAATTACTGGTGAGTTCTGGCATTACGAAATTTGTATAAAAAAAATTATAGGTGGCGCGCGAGCTGTTTGAAAACTAAATGTACCGGGAATTAGTATATGTAATGCGGCAGGTGGGGGGGGGGTGGAAACAGGAAGGGGGAGGGGAGCCTAAGAGGGGGGAGGGGAACTCGGGAGGGGGTTTACGATACGGAGAAGCCTAGGAGTGAAGTGGGGTGAGGGAAGGTGAGGGAGGTGGAGTGGAAAGGGGAAGAGGACGCTGGTGAGGAAGGGGGGGGGGGGGGGGATTCCTGGTTCCTGTATACAATAGTGAGCTCTGGCAACACGAAATTACGCATTGCTAAGCCGTTCATCCGATTGTGATGAAACTTTGGGGATTTGATGTGTGCATTTCTACAATGGTGTTTATATACTAACGTATAGCAGATTTTTGCTGCTAGGCCCTGTGGGCGGCTTTATATATATTTGTATGTTTAACCGTAGGTACCTACCCGCTTACTTTGATTTTTTTTTCTGTTAGTTAGTAAGTCAAGTTAGTTTTAACCCGTTAGTTGCATTTGCAATGGGCATAAGCTAGTTATATAGTATTGTTTGGTTTTTCAAAAAACTCACTTTTCGCTTGACGGGAAAATCGACCGCACCGCCCCTCGCGTTTCACCAACCTTAAGGTTCACTTTGGCTTGGCGACGCAAAAACGCCGCTGGCACGCCAAAACGACCTCTCCGGTCCTCGAGTTTCGCACACCTCAAGGTTCAATTTTGTTCGAAGAAAATTGTCCCAACGGCTGACACGCGAGAATGGACATTAGCGCTCGCTATTTTGGAACGCTTCAAAGTTCACAATCCTTCGAAGAGTCGATTATTTTCCAGCCACTAGCAGTTGTTTTTTTTTTGATAGGGGAAACATTTTTCATCGTTATCAATATGTTTGCCAAAACTTTACGGGAGACTTCTAGCGGTGCGGAATACAAGTATGGATTATTCACATTAGAAAAAATCAAATGTCTATCGAATACTATTGTAGTTCTATTTTCATCCGTTCGAAACGGCAGCTTCGTCTGAATTTAAATAAATACGCTAGCTTCACGATTTTCACAAAAAAATAGACTAGACAGGAAACTCACATAAAATTGAACTGACACATTTTAAGAGCGAAAATTATATAAATTTGCGGCGAAAACTGGAACTACTCATTAAATCAACCAATTCGGCTCAGTTATAGTTCCCGCCGACAGGTTCGCATAAAAAAAAAAACCACAAATTAGGCCTTAGTTTCGATGCAATGGAAAATACTAGAGAGAATGTTGAGACAGGTCAGTTATCCGAGATGTCAAAACAAAACGGATCTCTCAGCGGTTT
This sequence comes from Limnephilus lunatus, assembly GCA_917563855.2. Lineage (NCBI taxonomy): Eukaryota > Metazoa > Arthropoda > Insecta > Trichoptera > Limnephilidae > Limnephilus > Limnephilus lunatus. The sequence goes on from OU830599.1 coordinate 9,074,704, forward strand.
GGGTTGTTGTTTTTCGGGAAACGGCATTGCAGCCGAAAAAACGATCCCCGGTTAGATGTTTTTGAAAAATTCGGTACCCGGCAATATAAGGCAACTTTTAACACCAAAATTTTGTGTCCTTTCCGTGTAAAAAATTTCAGGGTCTCCGAAAAACCTATAAAATTTTCCAAAAAAAACAAGAAAATACGTGTCCATAGATTCCCTTCAGTAGGGTGGATATTAACCGGCATAAATGAACTAATACCTTAACCGGCCAGTACAAATTATGTTATTAATTCAGGGTAGGTACCTACTTATCTCGGTAGTATTGCAAATATGATGAAAAAAGCAAAACCATTGCCGGAATTTTGTAAGGAGATGCGCCGGTACCTACCGGAATGGTTAGTTGGACAATTATTTAGGTTTTTGATGCAATTTAATTTACTAAGGTAATGTTGTTTCCACGATACTGAATAATTTAACAATTTTTTAAAGTTCATTTTCACTTTCTGTGTAAGTTCTGTTTTTTTATCAGTAAATGCCAGTTGCATCATAAAACTGAAATAATTACAGAACTTGAATAGAATTCGAACCGAACTTTTACAGAACGTTAAAATTGACTTGAAAAATTGAAGAATTTTTAATTTCGTTAAACAACCTAGCCTAAATATGAGTTCTTTTTTACGTATGTATGCAAGTACCTATACTCAGAATATAAGTAGGTTCCTACCTGCACATAAACACTCGATATCATCCGACGATATTGCATATGTATTAGTTTTCTAATTTTACAATGAAATTACTCGAAGTTGAACGGGATATTTTTTAAGTATTAAATTAATATAGCGCTTATTTTTAAGCAGTAAAACTACTGGTGAGTTCTGGAATTATAAAATTTGTATGAAAATGTACGTACGCTCATAACTTCTGAAGGACTGCAACAAATTGAAAAATTCTTTTTTTGTTGTGTTCGTTATTGTTAGTTCAAGGTTTGTATAAAACTACTGGTGAGTTCTGGCTTGACGAAATTTGTAAAAAAAAATTGAATAGGTGGCGCGCGAGCTGTTTGAAAACTTAATGTACCGGGAATTAGTGAATGTAATGAGGCAGGGGGGGGTGGAAACAGTAAGGGGGAACCTGGGAGGGGGGAGGGGAACTTGGGAGGGGGTTTACGAGACGGAGAAGCGTAGGAGTGAAGTGGGGGAAAGGGGAAGCGGACGCTGGTGAGGAAAAGGGGGCGGGGGGAAGGGGATTGGAACAAATGAGAAAAGACACGCAGGTAGAAACATTTTCTTTATTAAATGGTATAGCAACGCATGCCGGATACCAGCTATCTTCTATATATATAAAAATCAAAAAAATATTTGCAAGTAAGTATGTATGTATGTCCGCTATGCGTTGCTAAACCATTTATCCGATTGCGATGAAACTTTGGGGATTTGATGTGCGCATGCCCGCGATGGTTTCTGCATACAATGGTGAGCTCTGGCATAATGAAATTACGCATTGCTGAACCGTTCATCCGATTGCGATGAAAATTTGGGGATTTGATGTGTGCATGCCTAAAATGATGTCTATATACTAACGTATGACATGTTTTTGCTGCTAGGCCCTGCGGCCGGCTTTATATGTATTTGTATGTTTAACCGCTAAGCGTTGCTAAACCTTTCATCCGATTGCGATGAAAATTTGAAGATTTGATGTGTGCATGCCCACGACGGTTTTTGTATACAAAAGTGAGCTCTGGCATCATGAAATTACCGTGTCCGCTATGCGTTGCTAAACCATTCATACGATTGCGATGAAACTTTGGGGATTTGATGTGTGCATGTCTACAATGGTGTTTATTTACTAACGTATGGCAGGTTTTTGCTGCTAGGTCCTGCGGGCGGCTTTATACATAGTTTTGTGTTTAACCGCTAAGCGTTGCTAAACCATTCATCCGATTGCGATGAAAATTTGTAGATTTAATGTGTGCATGCCCACGACGCGACGGTTTCTGTACACAAAAGTGAGCTCTGGCATTTTGAAATTACGCATTGCTAAACCGTTCATCCGATTGCGATGAAACTTTGGGGATTTGATGTGTGCATGCCTACAATGGTGTCTATATACTAACGTATGGCAGGTTTTTGCTGCTAGGCCCTGTGGGCGGCTTAATGTTTATTTGTATGTTTAACCGTAGTTACCTACCCGCTTACTATGATTTTTTTTTCTGTTAGTAAGTCAAGTTAGTTTTAACCCGTTAGTTGCATTTGCAACGGGCATAAGCTAGTTATATAGTATTGTTTGGTTTTTCAAAAAACTCACTTTTCGCTTGACGGGAAAATCGACCTCACCGCCCCTCGCGTTTCACCAACCTCAAGGTTCAATTTGGCTTGGCGACGCAAAAATGCCGCTGGCACGCCAAAACGACCTCTCCGATCCTCGAGTTTCGCACACCTCAAGGTTCAATTTTGTTCGAAGGAAATTGTCCCGACGGCTGACACGCGAGAATGGACATTAGCGTTCGGTATTTTAAAACACTTCAAGGTTCACAATCCTTCGAAGAGTCGATTATTTTCCAGCCACTAGCAATTGTTTCTGAGACTGTTGACCAAGGTCAGTTACACCGGGATCCATTTATATTTCATTTTCTCGCCGGCCGACTCGCAAACGCGATATTTTCAAAAATATCACGCATGGAAGCCAAAATTTTGTAAAATTACGTCCACGAGAGTTTTTAGAACGTTTATTTACCATCGGTTTTATCACTTTTCACAAAAATAACGTTGGGATATTCGTTTGAAATCTGACGTTTGCTAAAAAAACGAGTAAAAAGCCATATTTGGAAACTAATGTTTAAAAAAATGTACACTTTTCACGGAGCCGCCGCTCGGCAGAAAATAGAACTACAGCATTTCTTAAGCAAAATTCAAATTTAGATTATATTGGAGATTCGAACGTAAGCAAAAAATAGTGCTATAATTTTGTTGTTGTTGGCTCATTTTAAGAACACATTTCAAATTCATGTTGTTGGTTTGAGGGTGGATTATAAAAGACCGCTTGAAAAATTATTAATAATTTTTTTAATAATAATAGCGACTTTTTTTTTGAAAATTTATTTTTTCAGAAAATCGATACAGGCGTTTGCATTAACGATTGGGCAAGGCAGATTCATATCTCAAATTAAGTTGTGAATAATTTTTTAGTTTTTCATACATTTCTCACAAAACAATACATATTTATTAAGAAAACAGCATGTGTATTAATGAATTTAAAAGGTTGACATATAAACAATATCATTTCCAAAAAAAAAAGTTTAAAAAAATAGTTTTAAAAAAAAATTATAGTTATGTTAATTTTTTTGTTGTTGTTTAAAATTATTATTTGGAATGTGAACCACCCCTCATGTTTACACGCTTTTAATGAGGGTTCTCTAATTGGTTGAAAACGTTGGAGCCAATGAGACGTCGAATATTATCAGCAATCTAAGGCTGATCCCTGATTAGCTGATTTTATTTGGGCCACGCCCATACCCACGCCCATGCCCAAACAAGAAACGTTAATCATTGGGCGGATTAATTAAATGAAAATTTTATAGTTTTTTTTTTTAAATTTTTTTTTTGCTAATGAGTATGTCTGCCAATAATGAAATAGGTAGGTACCTGATAAAATGATTAAAAAAATAAATTAGGCTCCGTCCAGCTCAACATTAGAATTCGTATTATTTATAAAAATACATAATTATGTGAGCTTTTTTAACATTAAAATGATTATTTGAAAACAAAATTCGGCATTATACATTTTTATAGCGCCGTTTAAGTGTAAATGAATATAATGACGCTGGGTTCCTACCCGCGCACTATGAAAGAATATTTTTCTGTTTTTTGTTTAAGGAAATAAAATAAAAAAAATGTTTATAAAAAAATTTGAACAATACATTTTTATAGCGTCATTTTTGTGAAAAATTTCAACAGGTACCTTCCAAGTACCTAACCTCGCACTATGAAATAATATTTTTTCTTAAATTTTTTGACTCCGATAAATCAAAGTTTTAGTTTCTGAGAAATTCTTAACAATACATTTTTATAGCGCCGTTTTTGTTAAAAAAAACTCACTAAGGGCAATAGGTACTTACCCGCTTACTATGAAAAATATTTTTTCTGCAATTTTTTTACTCCAATAAATCAAAGTTTTTTTTTTAGAAATTCTTAATAATATATTTTTATAGCGCCGTTTTTGTTTAAAAACTAACTAAGGGAAATAGGTACTTACCCGCTTACTATGAAGAAATATTTTTTGTTTAATTTTTTTACTCTAATAAATCAAAGTTTTTTTTTTCTTAGAAATTCTTAATAATATATTTTTATAGCGCCGTTTTTGTTTAAAATCTCACTAAGGGCAATAGGTACTTACCCGCTTACTATGAAAAATATTTTTTCTGTAATTTTTTTTCTGAAGTAAATGAAAGTTTTTTTTTTGTAGAAATTCTTAATAATTCATTTTTATAGCGCCGTTTTTGTTTAAAATCTCACTAAGGGCAATAGGTACTTACCCGCTTACTATGAAAAAATATTTTTTCTTTAATTTTTTAACTCCAATAAATCAAAGTTTTTTTCTTAGAAATTCTTAATAATATATTTTTATAGCGCCGTTTTTGTTTAAAATCTCACTAAGGACAATAGGTACTTACCCGCTTACTATGAAGAATAAAAATTTCTGTAATTTTTTTGTTCCAATAATTCAAAGTTTTTTTTTCTTAGAAATTCTTCATAACATATTTTTATAGCGCCGTTTTAGTTTAAAATCTCACTAAGGGCAATAGGTACTTACCCGCTTACTATGAAAAAATATTTTTTCTGTAATTTTTTTACTCCAATAAATCAAAGTTTTTTTTTCTTAGAAATTATTAATAATATTTTTTTTATAGCGCCGTTTTAGTTTAAAATCTCACTAAGGGCAATAGGTACTTACCCGCTAACTATGAAAAAAATATTTTTTCTGTAATTTTTTACTCCAATAAATCAAAGTTTTTTTTTCTTAGAAATTCTTAATAATATTTTTTTATAGCGCCGTTTTAGTTTAAAATCTCACTAAGGGCAATAGGTACTTACCCGCTAACTATGAAAAAAATATTTTTGCTTTAATTTTTTTACTCTAATGAATCAAAGTTTTTTTTCTTAGAAATTCTTAATAATACATTTTTATAGCGCCGTTTTTGTTTAAAATCTCACTAAGGGCAATAGGTACTTACCCGCTTACTATGAAAAATATTTTTTTTGTAATTTTTTTTCTGAAGTAAATGAAAGTTTTTTTTTTTGTAGAAATTCTTAATAATACATTTTTATAGCGCCGTTTTTGTTTAAAATCTCACTAAGGGCAATAGGTACTTACCCGCTTACTATGAAAAAATATTGTTTCTGTAATTTTTTTACTCCAATAAATCAAAGTTTTTTTTCTTAGAAATTCTTAATAATATATTTTTATAGCGCCGTTTTAGTTTAAAATCTCACTAAGGGCAATAGGTACTTACCCGCTTACTATGAAGAATAAAAATTTCTGTAATTTTTTTGTTCCAATAATTCAAAATTTTTTTTTCTTAGAAATTTTTCATAACATATTTTTATAGCGCCGTTTTAGTTTAAAATCTCACTAAGGGCAATAGGTACTTACCCGCTTACTATGAAAAAATATTTTTTCTGTAATTTTTTTACTCCAATAAATCAAAGTTTTTTTTTCTTAGAAATTCTTAATAATATTTTTTTATAGCGCCGTTTTAGTTTAAAATCTCACTAAGGGCAATAGGTACTTACCCGCTAACTATGAAAAAAATATTTTTGCTGTAATTTTTTTACTCCAATGAATCAAAGTTTTTTTTCTTAGAAATTCTTAATAATACATTTTTATAGCGCCGTTTTTGTTTAAAATCTCACTTAGGGCAATAGGTATTTACCCGCTTACTGTGAAAAAATATTTTTTCTTTAATTTTTTTACTCCAATAAATCAAAGTTTTTTTTCTTAGAAATTCTTAATAATATATTTTTATAGTACCGTTTTTGTTTAAAATCTCACCAAGGACAATAGGTACTTACCCGCTTACTATGAAGAATGAAAATTTCTGTAATTTTTTTTGTTCCAATAATTCAAAGTTTTTTTTTCTTAGAAATTCTTAATAATACATTTTTATAGCGCCGTTTTTGTTTAAAATCTCACTAAGGGCAATAGGTACTTACCCGCTTACTATGAAAAAATATTTTTTCTCTAATTTTTTTACTCCAATAAATAAAAGTTTTTTTTTCTTAGAAATTCTTAATAATATTTTTTTATAGCGCCGTTTTAGTTTAAAATCTCACTAAGGGCAATAGGTACTTACCCGCTAACTATGAAAAAAAATATTTTTGCTGTAATTTTTTTACTCCAATAAATCAAAGTTTTTTTTCTTAGAAATTCTTAATAATACATTTTTATAGCGCCGTTTTTGTTTAAAATCTCACTTAGGGCAATAGGTACTTACCCGCTTACTGTGAAAAAATATTTTTTCTTTAATTTTTTTAATCCAATAAATCAAAGTTTTTTTTCTTAGAAATTCTTAATAATATATTTTCATAGTGCCGTTTTTGTTTAAAATCTCACCAAGGACAATAGGTACTTACCCGCTTACTATGAAGAATGAAAATTTCTGTAATTTTTTTGTTCCAATAATTCAAAGTTTTTTTTTTCTTAAAAATTTTTCATAACATATTTTTATAGCGCCGTTTTAGTTTAAAATCTCACTAAGGGCAATTGGAACCTACCCGCTTACTATGAAAAAATAATTTCCTGTATTTTTTTACTTCAAAAAATAAAAAATTTTGTTTCTAAGAAATTCTGAATAAAACATTTTTATAGCGTCATTTTCGTGAAAAATTACAACAACGTACCTTCCAAGTACCTAACCGCGTACTATGAAATAATATTTTTTTCTTTAATATTTTCACTTCGATAAATCAAAGTTATAATTTCTAATAAATTCTAAATAATACATTTTTATAGCGCTGTTTTTGTTTAAAATCTCACTTTGGGCAATAGGTACCTACCCGCATACTATGAAAAATATTTTTTCTGTAATTTTTTTGCTCTGATAAATCAAAGTTTTCGTTTCTAAGAACTTCTGAATAGAACATTTTTATAGCGTTATTTTGTGAAAAATTGTACCTTCCAAGTACTTACACGCGCACTATGAAATAATTTTTTTCTGTAAGTTAGTAAGTCAAGTTAGTTTTAACCCGTTAGTTGCTTTGCAACAGGCATAAGCTAGTTATATAGTATTGTTTGGTTTTTCAAAAAACTCACTTTTCGCTTGACGGGAAAATCGACCGCACCGCCCCTCGCGTTTCACCAACCTCAAGGTTCACTTTGGCTTGGCGACGCAAAAACGCCGCTGGCACGCCAAAACGACCACTCCGGTCCTCGAGTTTCGCACACCTCAAGGTTCAATTTTGTTCGAAGGAAATTGTCCCAACGGCTGACACGCGAGAATGGACATTAGCGCTCGCTATTTTGGAACGCTTCAAAGTTCACAATCCTTCGAAGAGTCGATTATTTTCCAGCCACTAGCAGTTGTTTTTTTTTTGATAGGGGAAACATTTTTCATCGTTATCAATATGTTTGCCAAAACTTTACGGGAGACTTCTAGCGGTGCGGAATACAAGTATGGATTATTCACATTAGAAAAAATCAAATGTCTATCGAATACTGTTGTAGTTCTATTTTCATCCGTTCGAAATGGCAGCTTCGTCTGAATTTAAATAAATACGCTAGCTTCACGATTTTCACAAAAAAATAGACTAGACAGGAAACTCACATAAAATTGAACTGACACATTTTAAGAGCGAAAATTATATAAATTTGCGGCGAAAACTGGAACTACTCATTAAATCAACCGATTCGGCTCAGTTATAGTTCCCGCCGACAGGTTCGCATTAAAAAAAAAAACCACAAATTAGGCCTTAGTTTCGATGCAATGGAAAATACTAGAGAGAATGTTGAGACAGGTCAGTTATCCGAGATGTCAAAACAAAACGGATCTCTCAGCGGTTTGGGTTGTTGTTTTTCGGGAAACGGCATTGCAGCCGAAAAAACGATCCCCGGTTAGATGTTTTTGAAAAATTCGGTACCCGGCAATATAAGGCAACTTTTAACACCAAAATTTTGTGTCCTTTCCGTGTAAAAAATTTCAGGGTCTCCGAAAAACCTATAAAATTTTCCAAAAAAAAACAAGAAAATACGTGTCCATAGATTCCCTTCAGTAGGGTGGATATTAACCGGCCAGTACAAATTATGTTATTAATTCAGGGTAGGTACCTACTTATCTCGGTAGTATTGCAAATATGATGAAAAAAGCAAAACCATTGCCGGAATTTTGTAAGGAGATGCGCCGGTACCTACCGGAATGGTTAGTTGGACAATTATTTAGGTTTTTGATGCAATTTAATTTACTAAGGTAATGTTGTTTCCACGATACTGAATAATTTAACAATTTTTTAAAGTTCATTTTCACTTTCTGTGTAAGTTCTGTTTTTTTATCAGTAAATGCCAGTTGCATCATAAAACTGAAATAATTACAGAACTTGAATAGAATTCGAACCGAACTTTTACAGAACGTTAAAATTGACTTGAAAAATTGAAGAATTTTTAATTTCGTTAAACAACCTAGCCTAAATATGAGTTCTTTTTTACGTATGTATGCAAGTACCTATACTCAGAATATAAGTAGGTTCCTACCTGCACATAAACACTCGATATCATTCGACGATATTGCATACGTATTAGTTTTCTAATTTTACAATTAAATTACTCGAAGTTGAACGGAATATTTTTTTTAAAGTATTAAATTCATATATAGCGCTTTATTTTAAGCAGTAAAACTACTGGTGAGTTCTGGCATTATAAAATTTGTATGAAAATGTACGTACGCTCATAACTTCCGAAGGACTGCAACAAATTGAAAAATTCTTTTTTTGTTGTGATCGTTATTGTTAGTACAAGGTTTGTATAAAATTACTGGTGAGTTCTGGCATTACGAAATTTGTAAAAAAAAAATTATAGGTGGTGCGCGAGCTGTTTGAAAAATAAATGTACCGGGAATTAGTGTATGTAATGCGGCAGCTGGGGGGGGGGTGAAAACAGGAAGGGGGGAGGGGAGCCTGGGAGGGGGGAGGGGAACTCGGGAGGGGGTTTACGATACGGAGAAGCCTAGGAGTGAAGTGGGCTGAGGGAAGGTGTGGGAGGCGGAGTGGAAAGGGGAAGAGGACGCTGGTGAGGAAGGGGGGGGGGGATTCCTGGTTCCTGTATACAATAGTGAGCTCTGGCAACACGAAATTACGCATTGCTAAACCGTTCATCCGATTGTGATGAAACTTTGGGGATTTGACGTGTGCATTTCTACAATGGTGTTTATATACTAACGCATAGCAGGTTTTTGCTGCTAGGTCCTGCGGACGGCTTTATACATAGTTGTGTGTTTAACCGCTAAGCGTTGCTAAACCATTCATCCGATTGCGATGAAAATTTGTAGATTTGATGTGTGAATGCCCACGACAATTTCTGTATACAAAAGTGAGCTCTGGCATCATGAAATTACGCATTGCTAAACCGTTCATGCGATTGCGATGAAACTTTGGGGATTTGATGTGTGCATGCCTACAATGGTGTCTATATACAAACGTATGGCAGATTTTTGCTGCTTGGCCCTGTGGGTGGCTTTATATATATTTGTAGTTTAACCGTAGGTACCTACCCGCTTACTATGATTTTTTTTCTGTCAGTTAGTAAGTCAAGTTAGTTTTAACCCGTTAGTTGCTTTGCAACGGGCAAACTTCTAGTTATATAGTATTGTTTGGTTTTTCAAAAAACTCACTTTTCGCTTGACGGGAAAATCGACCGCACCGCCCCTCGCGTTTCACCAACCTCAAGGTTCACTTTGGCTTGGCGACGCAAAAACGCCGCTGGCACGCCAAAACGACCTCTCCGGTCCTCGAGTTTCGCACACCTCAAGGTTCAATTTTGTTCGAAGGAAATTGTCCCAACGGCTGACACGCGAGAATGGACATTAGCGCTCGCTATTTTGGAACGCTTCAAAGTTCACAATCCTTCGAAGAGTCGATTATTTTCCAGCCACTAGCAGTTGTTTTTTTTTTTGATAGGGGAAACATTTCAATATGTTTGCCAAAACTTTACGGGAGACATCTAGCGGTGCGGAATACAAGTATGGATTATTCACATAAGAAAAAATCAAATATCTATCGAATACTATTGTAGTTCTATTTTCATCCGTTCGAAATGGCAGCTTCGTCTGAATTTAAATAAATACGCTCGCTTCACGATTTTCTCGAAAAAGGAGGAATCAACATAACGACAGTATTCGTATAATGTTGCTATATGCTTGGTTTTGGAATGCCTAATTTTGGAATGTTGTTTTTTAATATTCAGAATGTTTCTTACTAAAATTTTTAACTTTGTCAATAAATAATATGGATACATTAAAATATAGTGAATATTTAACTGCTGTAACTATATCTACACTAAATAGAAAAAATACATTATTGTAGAATTTCTTTTACCTCATTTCATGGATATTGTTTGTTCTTTTTTTTTCAACTAATTTATTATTTCATATAATTATTTGAAATATATAATATTTAATAATATTTTAATTAATAATATTTTAAATATATAATATTTTAAATGAAGTTCTACATACTTTACGCTTGACAAAAGCGAAAAAATATGTAAAAAAAAATTTTTAGGGTGTTTAGTTGTTATTTTTTCAAAAAAATAATTTTTTACTGCTATTCACAGGTATATTTTAAAATTTTGTTTTTAAATAAAGCATTAAAGTTAATTTATTAAGATATCTTTGTTCTCAATAAAAAATTTTTTTACGAAAACCATGTTTTTTCTTAGTAAGCATTAACATTTTTTACCCCTGAAACATGTTTTTTTGAGATATGGCATCACTAAACTTCGTATTCAAAATGACAACTTTTTATAATTTTTTTATGGATTGGTTTGTTATTAGTTCATTTATTATTTGTTTATTCATGACTGTGATTTTAAATACGATTTTGCGGATTAAAATAGGTATGATAATAATATAATACTAATATATTACTTCATTATAAAATTTATGTAACTTTTCTTTGCCCATTAGCTTTAAAAATTGTCACGAAACGCGTTATTTTAGAAATAAATATAACCTAAATCTTCCTCTTAAGGAATAAAATGCCGCAATGATACAATTTATACTGGTGGGTGGTTTGCTATATTTATGTTATACTGTAAAATGCCTGATGGGGACATTTAATAAGCTGAACTTTGTTACTTTTGACGAAATTGACGCGCCGTGTTGACAGGATTACAAATGCGCAGGTGAGATCACTTTTCAACCTTTATACAGTTATTATCCGAGTTAGATAATACACATAAAATATAATTATCCTATTATTATTATAACATAACATTGAATTACCATTTTTTACAGGTTTTTGAGGAGCTGGACATTGACTACAGTGTATTATTAAATGCCAGGTGACGGCTGGCGTTGTCAAAATTATTGATGAAATCTAAAATATACTCAAATCAACGAAGGACAACAAGGTGAAAATACAATTGAAACAAAGATTAAATTAATGCAATATGCTTTCTTAATTTTTCCTGTCTGTAGAAAAAAACCTGTGTTCCCATTATTGAAATGTTCCTTATTTGTTGAATAGTTTCAAATTTTTTCCACAAATTATAGAAAACTCACAGAAAAATATATCATTCTAATGCAATGGCTACAACGAGCGAAGTGCAAATATTCAAATTCTATGAAATATAAAACTAATCTTATAAAATATTATTGATTACAGCACGTTAGTTCACGCATTTCTTCGTAGCCTGGGTGTATGTCATGGACATAAACAGTAAGCTGGAGGAACGACATTTGAGATGGTATGGGCACGTAAGACGGAGATCATCAGACCACACAGTGAAGCAGGCAATGTCTATGTAGCTTCATCGACAGTCATCCAGAGAAAGACCAAAGAACTCCTAGATGACTCAATGCAGAAACACATGGATGAAGGCGATACTCCGAACCGAAGAAACTATAATTTGAGAACGAGAAGAACCGACCCCGTGTATTATTAAATGCCAGGTGACGGCTGGCGTTGTCAAAGTTATTGATTTAATCTAAAATATACTCACATCAACGAAGGACAACAAGGTGAAAATACAATTCTGTACCTCAGAAGAAAAAGGTCGGTTGTCACATTTTTGAAATTGTTCAGGAGAGAGGAAATAGTAAAATAATTAGTCTATTGGTTATCTCTTGATGGTTAAATTTATGTAATTTTTTTCCTGTTTTTTTTAATTTGTCTTAAGGCACATATTAATATTATGGTTTTTAACGTTTTTAGCGGACATCCGACCTTATAGCATTAGAAAATAAAAATACTCAAAATACACCAGACCTTTTATGTTGACCTAACTTTGTTTTCCGTTGTCGTAGGACAACATTCTTTATACCTGTGTGTAGATACTGAAATAACTAAAAAGGCCTCATACATAACTCATTTTCACAAATACTGGACAACCGACCTTTTTCTTCTGAGTTACAGAATTGAAACTTATCATTTATGATAAAATTAATGCAATATGCTTTCTTAATTTTTCCTGTCTGTAGAAAAAAACCTGTGTTCCCATTATTGAAATGTTCCTTATTTGATGAATAGTTTCAAATTTTTTCCACAAATTATAGAAAACTCGCAGAAAAATATATCATTCTAATGCAATGGCTACAACGAGCGAAGTGCAAATATTCAAATTCTATGAAATATAAAACTAATCTTATAAAATATTATTGATTACAGCACGTTAGTTCATTTACACATTCGTCGTAGCCTGGGTGTATGTCATGGACATAAACAGTAAGCTGGAGGAACGACATTTGAGATGGTATGGGCACGTAAGACGGAGATCATCAGACCACACAGTGAAGCAGGCAATGTCTATGCAGCTTCATTGGCAGTCATCCAGAGAAAGACCAAAGAACTCCTAGATGACTCAATGCTTAAAGAAACACATGGATGAAGGCGATACTCCGAACCGAAGAAACTATAATTTGAGAACGAGAAGAACCGACCCCGTGTATTATGAAATGCCAGGTGACGGCTGGCGTTGTCAAAATTATTGATGAAATCTAAAATATACTCAAATCAACGAAGGACAACAAGGTGAAAATACAATTGAAACTTAAAGATTAAATTAATGCAATATGCTTTCTTAATTTTTCTTGTCTGTAGAAAAAAACCTGTGTTCCCATTATTGAAATGTTCCTTATTTGATGAATAGTTTCAAATTTTTTCCACAAATTATAGAAAACTCGCAGAAAAATATATCATTCTAATGCAATGGCTACAACGAGCGAAGTGCAAATATTCAAATTCTATGAAATATAAAACTAATCTTATAAAATATTATTGATTACAGCACGTTAGTTCATTTACGCATTCGTCGTAGCCTGGGTGTATGTCATGGACATAAACAGTAAGCTGGAGGAACGACATTTGAGATGGTATGGGCACGTAAGACGGAGATCATCAGACCACACAGTGAAGCAGGCAATGTCTATGCAGATTCATCGACAGTCATCCAGAGAAAGACCAAAGAACTCCTAGATGACTCAATGCTTAAAGAAACGCACTCAGAACCGAAGAAACTCTAATTTGAGAACGAGAAGAACCGACCCCAACAGCCTACCTAGGCAATGAGTTGGGACAGCGCCAGAAAAAAGAAGAAAGAAAGATTGATTACAGAAATCACCTTCTTTGTCTACTGGAAAAGGATGTCAAAATTATCTCCGCACAAGGCGCTCTTTGAGTTATAACAAATCATGATTTGTCATAACCCAAAGGATCAGCTGTGATAAGAAATCATGATTTTGAATAGGTTGAAATGTAATATAATGAAATTTTTCTAATATTATTTTAAATAAATAAATAAGGTATAGTATTTTGCAATTCATCTTATAAGAAGGGTATATTCTGGTGCCTTGCTATTAAAAGGATAACTGGGGAGATAGTACTTATAAAAAACAATGGTACATAGTCACAGCACACGTTTCACAGGAAAAAGGTCTGAAAATACCTAAAATAGCAAATAAATGTATGGAAACTGAACACTGGAGAATTTTGTGCCAGTGATTTTGAATAATATCAAAAATAACTTTGCTTTCGAGTAAAATAAGAGTTTAAGTATGATAATTTTAAAGATGTGGCTAATGAATGAAAAATCTATATGGAGGCACTGCCGAAAACCAGCTGCATTCCAGGAGAAATCCTTAATTGTAGCTGAGCAGTGACCTTTTTTAGATGGTTTGGGCTCACCCGAGGAAAACATAGAACGATTAAGTGAATCAGATGCTTGGGCCATGTCAAGAATCAAAATAATAAGAAAACATGTGTGAATGTGAATGAATGTTTGCCAAGACTGAGTTATTTGGTAATAGTTAGTTAGTTGTTTCTCAACTCACCCGCATGTGTTTACCAAATTTAAGCAGTTACAAGTTAGAATTGTGGTTCTTTATTCTCCTCACTGTGTGCCTTATGTTTTTAATATTATTAAAGTAATTAAAATTTTAATAAATATAATAGTGCAGTGTTTTGTTTACAAAACCTATGTATCAATACCTCGCTTAACAATTCTGCATTGACATCTTCAATGTTACAAAGAGTTCAGCAACTATCTTTTGATATACGCCACAACATAGTAAAACTACGGAAACTGCCCCCATGTACTTTTTAATTTTGTAATCTTCTCCATAATATATTAGTGTATAACTATTTTATGGAAAACATGAAAAAATAAATAAATATTTATTTGCAGAATGTAGGTACATTGTATTTTTTTGTATTACAGTACATTATGCACCTGACACACACAGCTATAAAAGCACAAGCAAATATTTGTTGAACCGCGACTGAGTATGTGTTGTATCGTCAGACGACGCTATCAAATATTTCTTCCTATGGTAGGAGAAGGGGTCTGATGAATTAGGGAGCACCACGAAATACCATTTCTTTGTACTGAATCTATTAACTAGACAACTGTCATCTGCACGTTTAGGCAGCTCCGTCATTAAAATGAGCCCCTCCTGTTTTTTGGAGGAGAGGAGGTAGCACAACTTTTCACATATCACATCAGGAGCGGTTACGACATAAGATATGTTTTGTCTATGGTTGATTTGCGCATAAACTGCTTAGATGTGACAGATCCGAAGGGATTGTATGGAGAGCATTATTTAGCATGCGATGATCTTTTATATTTTATTGCTGTGTGTGGCAGGGGTCTTAAGTATATGTAAAATGTAGAAGTACCATTAAAGTTATAATTTGTATTGAATGCTGGACTATGTACAACTCCTACTCAAAGCAACTCGAACCAGCAGAAATGCGAATGCTTAGATGGTCGGCAGGAGTATCACTAAAAGATAAGATTAAAAGTTCACGCATTCGTGTTAGTTTAGGTGTCACGGACATAAACAGTAAGCTGGAGGAACAACAGTTTAGATGGTATGGGCACATAAGACGGAGACCATCAGACCACACAGTGAAGCAGGCAATGTCTATGGAGCTTCATCGACAGTCATCCAAAGGAAGACCAAAGAAATCCTGGATGACTCAATGCTCCAAAATACTTGGGAGAAACGGCCTGGATGAAGGCGATACTCAGAACCGTAGAAGCTACAACCTGAGCCGACCCCAGCAGCCTATCTAGGCAATGAGTTGGGAAAGCGCAAGGAAGAAGAAGAAAGTTATAATTTGTATTAAATGTTTTATTTACCTAAAAAGAAATTTATACTATTACATATTTCATATCAATAATTATTCTTTATTCATAAACATATATTTTTTCAGGTAGACAGTTTTTCGACTGCCACACTAGGCACATGCCCGTATTATAGTAGTAGTAATAACAATAATATAATAAAAACAAGCTTAAATTGTTTTGGCCGGCCATTTTGTGCATCGTCCGATTAGTATGACAAAGTATCGCTGGCCCCTTGAGGGTCATTATATCTGGATTCTACTGTATCATCCATTGCAAAAAGTTCATTAAATAAATTCCCAGGAATTCTTTTACAAATCTTTATCCGTAAAACAAGAAGAAAATTGTTATTAATTTAATAGAACAGTTCATCAATACCAATATTGAAACATCAGAAGTCCTAGCATGGGGCATAGATAAGGGTTGATAGGATAACTTTCAGTAACTTCTCATCGTTCTCTAGGACAAATGCAGATCACTAACATACAAACAATAGTTGACGTAGAATATATTAAGAGTAGTTAACCAGCCAGCAGCCGAGAATTCAAATTTCGTCGAAAGATGTTCTTACGATCGTACAGTGCGGTTCCGATGAGAAAGATTAATTATTCTTCGTACTAGATATCTTTTGTGGGATCGTTATTTGATAATGAACGTGATCTCCTGTCAGATTTGTGTGGTTTTTATGGCTGTTATTTGGTTTTTCTTTGTACAACGTACATTAAATGGATAAATAATTGTGCATACTTGCAAGAATTCATGTTTAAAACGATTTAAACTAAAATATGTACAAAAAGATCACGTCCGTTATCTAATAATGATCCCACAAAAGATATAGAATCGCTCGACTGGAAGTACCTAATTTGTAACTGAGCAAAAGAATTTAATAATATTTTCCTTGGATGAAACTTCAATTGCAAATTAGACATACAAATATAATATAATTATTATATTCGGTAAATATGCATTTAGTCCACCTCACGGATAATACAGAACGTTCGTGTTGTCGAAGTTTGATTCACGGATAATAAGGAATATTCCATTTTTATGTTAAGGTTAAACTACGAAAGCTGCATGTCATCATATCGTTTTTTTCTTCATATATTTAATTAAACACCCGCTCTTCGCATCATCCACGTTCATACATCAAATCGCATAGTGTTAGAACCCGTTAGTTGCTTTGCAATGGGCAAAACCATTCATCCGATCGCAATAAAAATTTGGGGATTTGATGTGCGCATGCTCGCGATGGTTTCTGTATACAATAGTGAGCTCTGGCATCATGAAATAACGCATTGATAAACTGTTCATCCGATTGCGATGAAACTTTGGGGATTTGATGTGTTCACGTCTACAATGGTGTTTATATACTAATGTATGGCAGGTTTTTGCTTCTAGGCCCTGCGGGCGGCTTTATACATAGTTGTATGTTTAATCGCTAAGCGTTGCTAAACCATTCATCCGATTGCGATGAAAATTTGAGGATTTGATGTGTGCATGCCCACAACGGTTTCTGTATACAAAAGTGAGCTCGGCATCATGAAATTACGCATTGCTAAGCCGTTCATCTATTGGGATGAAACTTTGGGGATTTGATGTGTGCATGCCTATAATGGTGTCTTCATACTAACGTACGGCAGGTTTTTGCTGCTAGGTCCTGCGGGCGGCTTTATACATAATTGTGTGTTTAACCGCTAAGCGTTGCTAAACCATTCATCCGATTGCGATAAAAAATTGTAGATTTGATGTGTGCATGCCCACGACGGATTTTGTATACAAAAGTGAGTTCTGGCATCATGAAATTACGCATTGCTTAACCGTTCATCCGATTGCGATGAAACTTTGAAGATTTGATGTGTGCATGCCTACAATGGTGTCTATATACTAATTTATGGCAGGTTTTTGCTGCTAGGCCCTGTGGGTGGCTTTATATATATTTGTATGTTTAACCGTAGGTACCTACCCGCTTACTATGAATTTTTTTTTTCTGTTAGTAAGTAAGTCAAGTTAGTTTTAACCCGTTTATTGCATTTGCAATAGGCATAAGCTAGTATATAGTATTGTCTGGTTTCGATACAAAACTCACTTTTTTTTGCAGGCGAAAATCGACCGCACCGCCCCTTAAGTTTCACCAACCTCAAGGTTCGTTTTGGATCAAATTCACTTTCAGACACGAAACTGGTAGTAATTTTTTTTCGACAAAATAGCGCCGCTAGCGTTTTTTTGTCTCATACAAAACGGTGGCGAAAACTAGAACTTCTCATTAAATCGCCCAATTCGGCTCAGTTATAGTTCCCGCCGCCAGGTGTCGCGTCTCAAAAAAAAAAGACGCAAAATAGGCCTCAATTTCCATGCAAAAACAAATGCTCTTTTCAGTACTTTGAAAAATTGAGCATTTTTGTTGCCTACATTTTTGCTAGCGATTTATTAACGAAAAACTATGGCGAATCAGCGGCTAAAACTGGAACCTCAAATAAAAGTACTCAATTCGGCTCAGTTATATTTCCTGCCGACAGGTGTACTTCAAAAAAAAGATGTCATTTTGGCCATCAGTTTCAATGCAAAAGAAATTGCTACGAATGTTGAGTTAGGTCAGGATTCTTACATGTCAAAACAAAACGGATCTCTCAGCGGTTTGGGTTGTTGTTTTTCGGGAAACGGCATTGCGGCCGGAAAAACGATTCCGGCTTGGATGTTTTTGAAAAATTCGGTACCCGAAAATAATACGCATCTTTAGATACTAATATGAGGTGTCCGTCCCATGTAAAAAAGTTCAGGGTCGCCGAAAAACCTATAAAATTTTCCAAAAAAAACAAGAAAATACGTGTCCATAGATTCACTTCTGAAGGGTAGATTTTTACCGCCAGTACAAAATGTTATTAATTCAGGGTAGGTACCTACTTATCTCGGTAGTATTGCAAATATGATAAAAAAGCAAAACCATTGCCGGAATTTTGTAAGGAAAAGCGCCGGTACCTACCGGAATGGGTAGTTGGACAATTATTTAGGTTTTAATGCAATTTAATTTACTAAGTTAATGTTGTTTCACCGATACTGAATAATTTAACAATTTTTTTAAGTTCATTTTCACGTTCTGTGTAAGTTCTATTTTTTTATCAGTAATGCCAGTTGCATCATAATACAAAAATATCTATAGAACTTGAATAGAATTCGAACCGAACTTTTACAGAAATTACTCGAAGTTGAACGGGAAATTTTTTTTAAGTATTAAATTGGTATAGCACTTTTTTTAAGCTGTAAAACTACTGGTGAGTTCTGGCATTATAAAATTTTTATGAAAATGTACGTACGCTCATAACTTCCGAAGGACTGCAACAAATTGAAAAATTCTTTTTTTGTTGTGTTCGTTATTGTTAATACAAGGTTTGCATAAAACTACTGGTGAGTTCTGGCTTCACGAAATTTGTATAAAAAAATTTAATAGGTGGCGCACGAGCTATTTGAAAACTAAATGTACCGGGAATTAGTGTATGTAGTGTGGCAGCTTTTTGCTGCTAGGTCCTGCGGGCGGCTTTATACATAATTGTGTGTTTAACCGCTAAGCGTTGCTAAACCTTTCATCCGATTGCGATAAAAAATTGTACATTTGATGTGTGCATGCCCACGACGGTTTCTGTATACAAAAGTGAGCTCTGGCATCATGAAATTACGCATTGCTGAACCGTTCAAGCGATTGCGATGAAACTTTGGGGATTTGATGTGTGCATGCCTACAATGGTGTCTATATACTAACGTGTGGCAGATTTTTGCTGCTAGGCCCTGTGGGCGGCTTTATATATATTTGTATGTTTAACCGTAGGTACCTACCCGCTTACTACGAAATATTTTTTTTTCTGTTAGTAAGTCAAGTTAGTTTTAACCCGTTAGTTGCTTTGCAACGGGCAAACTTCTAGTATATATAGTATTGTCTGGTTTCGATCGACCGCTCACTTTTCAGTCAGTGCGAAAATCGACCGTACCGCCCCTCAAGTTTCACCAACCTCAAGGTTCACTTTCGGATGAACCATTTTAATCTTTTTTATGGATCCGAAAATGACCTCTCCGCTCCTCGAGTTTCAAAGACCGCAGAGACCATTATCGGATCCAGGAGAGTTCACCTAAATCGTGTCCCGATTAAGGACCATTTTTCATACAAAAAAACCGATGCACGGTTAACAACGCACCAAACGGCGAAAACTATAATTAAATCTATCACCTTCGAAGAAATTCGGCCTTAGTTCTATTTCCTGCCGACAGGTTCGCCCATTAAAAACCGTCGCGTTTTTCACGGAAAGTAATTAAGACTTTTTTCCATACAAAACTGATTTTGCTCGGAATTTATACTAAATAATTAAACGGCTTCGAGAAAATTCTTGAGAAAAATTGACATTTTACAGGGGCATTACGGAATTAAAGATTACGTTAAAAAAACACCTTCCGGCGGACATGTTTTTGATTAAACATAAGCAATACAAGTTTTATAAACTTTTAAATCCACGACATGACCGCATGTCATTCAAAATGTTTGACAATTTTGCATCAAAGATTGAAATAATTCTGACATTTGTTGAAATTAATCTGTCCTCGACAATGAACAATTTTGCGGCCAGTTAAAATGAATTCTTGGTAGGTACCTACCGACGTTGAAAGGCGAATAATTTATATGCAGAAAATAAATAGTACCAAGGTATATGAAACCAAATCGTACTACTACGAAGGTATTAAATTCCATAGAAAACTAAATAAAACGATAAAGATTTTATAATGCTGCATTCACATTTAATTCGCCAGTACGTACTTATCAGTGGGAACTGATTTATCGCAAAAAAATGAATAAAACGCGTGGCCATAGAACATTCTGAAGTGGAAATTTTTATTTAAGGCAGCATCACAATAGGTTTTACTTAAGACAAATTCACAATAGGTTTAAATGCAATACTGAGGTTGTGTTGTTTCCACGACACTAAATAATTCAACAACATTTTTTTAAAGTTCATTTTCACGTTCTGTGTAAGTTCTATTCAAGTTCTGTTATTTTATCTGTACATGCCAGTTGCAACATAAAACTGAAATAATTATAGAACTTGAATAGAATTTGAACAGAACTTTTACAGAACGTTAAAATTGAAGGATTTTTTTTTTTTTAATTTTTTTTTTTTGCCAAAATGAGTAGGTACTTATGCAAATTATGGGTTGTTATGGCTTCTTATGACTTCTTATGGGTTCTTATAAGTTCTTATGGGTTCTTATGAGTTCTTATGGATTCTTATGGGTTCTTTTCGGTTCTTATAGGTTCTTAAAAGCTCTTATGGGTTCTTATCGGTTCTTATGGGTTCTTATGGGTTCTTATAGATTCTTATAGGGTCTTATGGGTTCTTATAAGTTCTAATGAGTTCTTATGGGTTCTAATAGGTTCTTATCGGTTGTTATGGGTTCTTATGGGTTCCTATGGTTTCTTATGGGTTCTCATGGAAACTTATCGGTTCTTATGGGTTTTTATAAGTTCTTATGGGTTTTTATGAGTTCTTTTGGGTTTTTATGGGTTCTTATGTGTTCTTATGAGTTCTTATGAGTTATTATGTGTTCTAATGGGTTCCTATGGGTACTTATGGGTTCTTATGGGTTCTTATGAGTTCTTATGAGTTCTTATGAGTTGTTATGAGTTTTTGTGAGTTGTTATGAAATACTATGAATAATAATTTTTTTCTGTAATTTTTTTAACTGCAGTAAATCAAAGTTTCTTGGAAATTCTGATTTACACATTTTTATAATGTTTTTTGTAAAAAAATACAATAAGGGCAGTAGGTACCTACCCGCTTACTATGAAATATATTTTTTCTATTATTATTTAACTCCGATAAATTAAATTTTATTTTGTAAGAAATTAAAAACAATACCTACTAAACACGTACCCGCTTACTATAAAATAATATTTATTCTGTAATGTTTTTCGTCCCGATAAATCAAAGTTTTAGTTTTTATGAAATTCTGAATAATACATTTTTATGGCGTCGATTTTGTGGAAAAGCACAATAAGGGCAGTAGGTACCTAGCCGCTTACTATGAAATAATATTTTATCTGTTAGTTAATAAGTAAAGTTAGTTTTAACCCGTTAGTTGTTTTGCAACGGGCAAAAGCTGTCTCAAAATAAATTGATGTACTCAGTGAGTATGTACTGAAAGTAGGAACTATTTTTTGATTTATCCACATTCAAACATAGTTTTTATCTTTATATATTCAATATAACACCCGCTCCTCGCTTTATGTTATAACCCGTTAGTTGCTTGCAACGGGAAAAAGCTGTCTCAAAATAAATTGGTGCAGTCAGTGAGTAGGTACTGAAAGTATGAATTAATTTTTCGCCTTATCCACATTCAAACGTCGTTTTTTCTTCATATATTTAATTAAACACCCGCTCCTCGCTTCATCCACATTCACATGTCAAATCGCATAGTGTTTTAACCCATAAGTTGCATTTGCAACAGGCATAAGCTAGTACTATATATTAATGCTCAGTTTTTCGAAAAACTCACTTTTGCCTTGACGCGAAAAACGACAGTACCGCCCCTCGCGTTTCACCATCCTCAAGGTTCACTTTCGGATAAAAGCATTTTAAGACTTTTGATGGATCCGAAAATGACCTCTCCGCTCCTCGAGTTTCAAAGACAACAGAGACCATTATCGGACTCAGGGTAGCGTGCTCAAATCGTGTCCCGATTACGGAAAAATTTTCATACAAAACACCGATGCACAGTTAGCAGTGCACCCAAACGGCGAAAACTACAATTAAATCTTCCACCGACGGAGAAATTCGGCCTTAGTTCTATTTCCCGCCGTCAGGTTCAGCCGTTGAAACGTCGCGACGTACGCGTAGGCTCGAAAAGGGAAGGAAAAAAGTCTTTTTTGGGTACGAAAGCACACTTTTCAGTACTTGAGAAAACTACGGAAAAATTAAGCATTTTGTTTGCCTACATTTTTGCTAGCGATTAATTCACAGAAAACTGAAGCAAATCAGCGGCAAAAACTGGAACCTCAAATAAAAGTACTCAATTCGGCTCAGTTATATTTCCTGCCGACAGGTGTACTTCAAAAAAAAGATGTCATTTTGGCCATTAGTTTCAATGCAAAAGAAATTGCTACGAATGTTGAGTTAGGTCAGGATTCTTACATGTCAAAACAAAACGGATCTCTCAGCGGTTTGGGTTGTTGTTTTTCGGGAAACGGCATTGCGGCCGGAAAAACGATTCCGGCTTAGATGTTTTTTAAAAATTCGGTACCCGAAAACATTCCGCGTCTTTTGATACCAATATGAGGTGTCTGTCCCATGTAAAAAAGTTCAGGGTCGCCGAAAAACCTATGAAATTTTCCAAAAAAAACAAGAAAATACGTGTCCATAGATTCACTTCTGAAGGGTAGATTTTTACCGGCCAGTACAAAGTACCTACTTATCTCGGTAGTATTGCAAATATGATGAAAAAAGCAAAACCATTGCCGGATTTTTGTAAAGAAATGCGTCGGTACCTACCGGAATGGGTAGATAGACAATTATTTAGGTTTTTGATGCAATTTAATTACTAAGGTAATGTTGTTTCACCGATACTGAATAATTTAACAATTTTTTTAAGTTCATTTTCACGTTCTGTGTAAGTTCTATTTTTTTTATCAGTAAATGCCAGTTGCATCATTAAACAAAAATATCTATAGAACTTGAATAGAATTCGAACAGAACTTTTACAGAACGGTAAAATTGACTTGAAAAATTGAAGAATTTCCAATTTTGTTAAACAAACCAGCCTAAATAAGTTTTTTTTTTACGTATCTATGTGTAAGAACCTGCGCTCAGAATGTAGGTAGGTACCCATCTGCACATAACAACTCACTATCATCCGACGATATTGCATACGTATTCGTTTTCTAATTTTACAATGAAATTACTCGAAGTTGAACGGGATATTTTTTTAAAAGTATTTTATTCATATAGCGCTTTTTTTAAGCAGTAAAACTACTGGTGAGTTCTGGAATTATAAAATTTGTATGAAAATGTACGTACGCTCATAACTTCTGAAGGACTGCAACAAATTGAAAAATTCTTTTTTTGGTGTGTTCGTTATGGTTAGTACAAGGTTTGTATAAAACTACTGGTGAGTTCTGGCAATACGAAATTTGTTTAAACATTTTAATAGGTGGCGCGCGAGCTGTTCGAAAACTAAATGTACCGGGAATTAGTGTATGTAATGAGAGGCAGGGGGGGGGGTGGAAACAAGAAAAGGGGAGGGGAACCTGGGAGAGGGGAGGGGAACACGGGAGGGGGTTTACGAGACGGAGAAAGGGAGAGGTGAAGTGGGGGGAGGGAAGGTAAGGGAGGCGGAGTGGAAACGCGAAAGGGGAAGAGGACGCGGGTGAGGAAAAGGGGGGGAAGGGGATTGGAACAAATGAGAAAAGACACGCAGGTAGAAACATTTTCTTTATTAAAAGGTATAGCAACGCATTCTGGGTACCAGCTATCTTCTATATATAAAATCAAAAAAATTTGTGCATGTATGTATGTATGTATGTCCGCTATGCATTGCTCAACCATTCATCCGATTGCGATGAAACTTTGGGGATTTGATGTGTGCATGTCTACAATGGTGTTTATATACTAAGGTATGGCAGGTATTAGCTGCTAGGTCCTGCGGACGGCTTTATACATGGTTTTATGTTTAACCGCTAAGCGTTGCTAAACCATTCTTCCGATTGCGATGAAAATTTGAAGATTTGATGTGTGCATGCCCACGGCGGTTTCTGTATACAAAAATGAGCTCTGGCATCATGAAATTACGCATTGCTAAACCATTCATCCGATTGCGATAAAACTTTGGGGATTTGATGTGTGCATGTCTACAATGGTGTTTATTTACTAACGTTTGGCAGGTTTTCGCTGCTAGGTCCTGCGGGCGGCTTTATACATAGTTGTGTGTTTAACCACTAAGCGTTGCTAAACCATTCATCCGATTGCGATGAAAATTTGTAGATTTGATGTGTGCATGCCCACGACGTTTTCTGTATACAAAAGTGAGCTCTGGAATCATGAAATTACGCACTGCTAAACCGTTAATCCGATTGTGATGAAACTTTGGGGATTTGATGTGTGCATGCCTACAATGGTGTCTATATACTAACGTATGGCAGGTTTTTGCTGCTAGGCCCTGTGGGCGGCTTTATGTATATTTGTATGTTTAACCGTACTTACCTACCCGCTTACTATGAAATTATTTTTTTTCTGTTAGTAAGTCAAGTTAGTTTTAACCCGTTAGTTGCATTTGCAACAGGCATAAGCTAGTACTATATATTAATGCTCAGTTTTCAAAAAACTCACTTTTCTCCTTGACGGGAAAATCGACCGCACCGCCCCTTAAGTTTCACCACCCTCAAGGTTCAATTTCGGATAAAGCATTTTCAGTTTTTTTATGGATCCGAAAATGACCTCTCCGCTCCTCGAGTTTCAAAGACCGCAGAGACCATTATCGGATCAAGGGCCGTTCACCGAAATCGCGTCCCGATTAGGACCATTTTTCATACAAAAAACCGGTGCACGGTTTACAGCGCACCAAACGGCGAAAACTATAATTAAATCTCTCACCTATGAAGAAATTCGGCCTTAGTTCTATTTCCTGCCGCTAGGTTCACCCGTAAAAAACGTCGCATTTTTCACGGAATCTAATGTAGTATTTTTTCCATACAAAACTGATTTTGCCCGGAATTTATACTAAATAATTAAACGGCTTCGAGAAAATTCTTGAGAAAAATTGTCATTTTACAGGGGCATTACGGAATTAAAGAATACGTTAAAAAAACACCTTCCGGCGGACATGTTTTTGATTAAACATAAGCAATACAAGTTTTATAAACTTTTAAATGCACGACATGTACCGCATTTCATTAAAATACCTCACAATTTTGCATCAAAGATTGGAATAATTCTGACATTTGTTGAAATTAATCTGTCCTCGACAATGAACAATTTTGCGGCCAGTTAAAATGAATTCTTGGTAGGTACCTACCGGCGTTGAAAGGCGAATAATTTACATGCAGAAAATAAATAGTACCAAGGTATATGAAACCAAATCGTACTACTACGAAGGTATTCAATTCCATAGAAAACTAAATAAAACGATAAAGATTTTATAATGCTGCATTCACATTTAATTCGCCAGTACGTACTTATCAGTGGGAACTGATTTATAGCAAAAAAATGAATAAAACGCGTGGCCATAGAACATTCTGAAGTGAAAATTTTTACTTAAGGCAGCATCACAATAGGTTTTACTTAAGGCAAATTCACAATAGGTTTAAATGCAATACTGAGGTTGTGTTGTTTCCACGACACTAAATAATTCAACAAAATTTTTTTAAAGTTCATTTTCACGTTCTGTGTAAGTTCTATTCAAGTTCTGTTATTTTATCTGTACATGCCAGTTGCAACATAAAACTGAAATAATTATAGAACTTGAATAGAATTTGAACAGAATGTTAAAATTGACTTGAAAAATTGAAGAATTTTTTTTTTTTTAATTTTTTTTTTTTGCAAAAATGAGTAGGTACTTATGCAAATTATGGGTTCTTATGGGTTGTTATGGCTTCTTATGGCTTCTTATGGGTTCTTATAAGTTCTTATGGGTTCTTATGAGTTCTTATGGATTCTTATGGGTTCTTTTCGGTTCTTATGGGTTCTTAAAAGTTCTTATGGGTTCTTATCGGTTCTTATAGGTTCTTATAAGGTCTTATGGGTTCTTATAAGTTCTTATGAGTTCTTATGGGTTCTTATAGGTTCTAATCGGTTCTTATGGGTTCTTATGGGTTCCTATGGTTTCTTATGGGTTCTTATGGAAACTTATCGGTTCTTATGGGTTTTTATAAGTTCTTATGGGTTTTTATGGGTTCTTTTGGGTTCTTATGTGTTCTTATGTGTTCTTATGAGTTCTTATGAGTTCTTATGTGTTCTAATGGGTTCCTTTGGGTACTTATGGGTTCTTATGGGTTCTTATGAGTTCTTATGAGTTCTTATGAGTTCTTAAGAGTTCTTATGAGTTGTTATGAGTTGTTATGAGTTTTTGTGAGTTGTTATGAAATACTATGAATAATAATTTTTTTCTGTAATTTTTTTAACTGCAGTAAATCAAAGTTTCTTGGAAATTCTGATTTACACATTTTTATAATGTTTTTTGTAAAAAAATACAATAAGGGCAGTAGGTACCTACCCGCTTACTATGAAATATATATTTTTTCTATAATTATTTAACTCCGATAAATTAAATTTTATTTTGTAAGAAATTAAAAAGAATACCTACTAAGAACGTACCCGCTTACTATAAAATAATATTTATTCTGTAATGTTTTTCGTCCCGATAAATCAAAGTTTTAGTTTTTATGAAATTCTGAATAATACATTTTTATAGCGTCGATTTTGTGGAAAAGCACAATAAGGGCAGTAGGTACCTAGCCGCTTACTATGAAATAAAATTTTATCTGTTAGTTAATAAGTAAAGTTAGTTTTAACCCGTTAGTTGTTTTGCAACGGGCAAAAGCTGTCTCAAAATAAATTGATGTACTCAGTCAGTATGTACTGAAAGTAGGAACTATTTTTTGATTTATCCACATTCAAACAAAGTTTTTATCTTTATATATTTAATATAACACCCGCTCCTCGCTTTGTGTTATAACCCGTTAGTTGCCTGCAACGGGCAAAAGCTGTCTCAAAATAAATTGGTGCAGTCAGTGAGTAGGTACTGAAAGTATGAATTAATTTTTTGCCTTATCCACATTCAAACGTCGTTTTTTCTTCATATATTTAATTAAACACCCGCTCCTCGCTTCATCCAAATGCACACGTCAAATCGCATAGTGTTTTAACCCGTTAGTTGCATTTGCAATAGGCATAAGCTAGTATATATTATATATTAATGCTCAGTTTTTAAAAAACTCACTTTTCTCCTTGACGGGAAAATCGACCGCACCGCCCCTTAAGTTTCACCACCCTCAAGGTTCAATTTCGGATAAAGCATTTTCAGTTTTTTTATGGATCCGAAAATGACCTCTCCGCTCCTCGAGTTTCAAAGACCGCAGAGACCATATACATTTGTATGTATAACCGCTAAGCGTTGCTAAACCATTTATCGGATTGCGATGAAACTTTAGGTTTTGATGTGCGCATGCCTACCATGCCTTTATGGCAGTAGATACCTACCCGCTTACTATGAATTTTTTAAGTTAGTTTTAACCCGTTAATTGCATTTGCAATAGGCATAAGCTAGTTATATATTAATGCTCAGTTTACAAAAAACTCACTTTTCTCTTTGACGGGAAAATCGACCGCACCGCCCCTTAAGTTTCACCACCCTCAAGGTTCACTTTCGGATCAAGCATTTTAAGACTTTTGATGGATCCGAAAATGACCTCTCCGCTCCTCGAGTTTCAAAGACCGCAGAGACCATTATCGGACTCAGGGTAGCGTGCTCAAATCGTGTCCCGATTTAGGACCATTTTTCATACAAAAAACCGATGCACGGTTAACAGCGCACCAAACGGCGAAAACTATAATTAAATCTATCACCTTCGAAGAAATTCGGCCTTAGTTCTATTTCCTGCCGACAGGTTCGCCCATTAAAAACCGTCGCGTTTTTCACGGAATGTAATTAAGACTTTTTTCCATATAAAACTGATTTTGCTCGGAATTTATACTAAATAATTAAACGGCTTCGAGAAAATTCTTTCGAAAAATTGACATTTTACAGGGGCATTACGGAATTAAAGATTACGTTAAAAAAACACCTTCCGGCGGACATGTTTTTGATTAAACATAAGCAATACAAGTTTTATAAACTTTTAAATCCACGACATGACCGCATGTCATTCAAAATGTTTGACAATTTTGAATCAAAGATTGAAATAATTCTGACATTTGTTGAAATTAATCTGTCCTCGACAATGAACAATTTTGCGGCCAGTTAAAATGAATTCTTGGTAGGTACCTACCGGCGTTGAAAGGCGAATAATTTACATGCAGTAAATAAATAGTTCCTAGGTAAATGAAACCAAATGAGATAGTAGGTAAGTACCTTATACAAAAGCGCTAGATTTACCCGCGCTTCAACAGCAAATTTAAATGTCAAAAGAAAACGGATCTCTCAGCGGTTTGGGTTGTTGTTTTTCGGGAAACGGCATTGCGGCCGGAAAAACGATTCTGGCTTGGATGTTTTTAGAAAATACGGTACCCTGAAATATTAGGCAACTTTTAACAGTAATATGACGTGTTCGTCTCATGAAAAAATGTTCATGAGGATATGATAAACATATAACATTTTCCAAAAAAATGAGGAAAACGCGTGCCATAGATTTCAGAAGTGGAGATTTTTACTGGCCAGTTTAAATATGTTCCTACAGGGTAGGTACTTATTTCAGTGGTATTGCAAATATGATGAAAAAGCAAATATTGCCGGAATTTTAGTAACAAATGCGGAGGTACCTACCCGAATACGTAGCTACACAATTAAATGCAATACTTAGGTTAGGTTGTTGTACAACGATACTGAATAATTCAACATTTTTTTAAGGTACATTTTCAAGTTCTTCGTAAGTTCTATTCAAGTTCTGTTATTTTATCAGTACATGCCAGTTGCATCATAAAACTGAAATATTAACTGAACTTGAATAGAATTTGAACCGAACTT
Source organism: Limnephilus lunatus (assembly GCA_917563855.2). NCBI lineage: Eukaryota > Metazoa > Arthropoda > Insecta > Trichoptera > Limnephilidae > Limnephilus > Limnephilus lunatus. Next base: position 9,104,224 of record OU830599.1, read on the forward strand.
TTACAGAACGTTAAAATTGACTTGAAAAATTGAAGAATTTTTAATTTCGTTAAACAACCCAGCCTAAATATGTGTTTTTTTTTACGTATGTATGCAAGTACCAGCACTCAAAATTTAGGTAGGTACCCATCTGCATATAACAACTCGGTATCATCCGACTATATTGCATACGTATTAGTTTTCTAATTTTACAATGAAATTACTCGAAGTTGAACGGGATATTTTTTAAAAGTATTAAATTCATATAGCGCTTTATTTTAAGCAGTAAAACTACTGGTGAGTTCTGGCATTATAAAATTTGTATGAAAATGTACGTACGCTCATAACTTCCGAAGGACTGCAACAAATTTTATTAGTTTTCTAATTTTACAATGAAATTACTCGAAGTTGAACGGGATATTTTTTAAAAGTATTAAATTCATATAGCGCTTTATTTTAAGCTGTAAAACTACTGGTGAGTTCTGGCATTATAAAATTTGTATGAAAATGTACGTACGCTCATAACTTCCGAAGGACTGCAACAATTTGAAAAATTCTTTTTTTGTTGTGTTCGTTATTATTAGTACAAGGTTTGTATAAAATTACTGGTGAGTTCTGGCATTACGAAATTTGTAAAAAAAAATTATAGGTGGCGCGCGAGCTGTTTGAAAAATAAATGTACCGGGAATAAGTGTATGTAATGCGGCAGGTGGGGGGGGGGGTGGAAACAGGAAGGGGGGAGGGGAGCCTGGGAGGGGGGAGGGGAACTCGGGAGGGGGTTTACGATACGGAGAAGCCTAGGAGTGAAGTGGGGTGAGGGAAGGTGAGGGAGGCGGAGTGGAAAGGGGAAGAGGATGCTGGTGAGGAAGGGGGGGGGGGGGATTCCTGGTTCCTGGATACAATAGTGAGCTCTGGCAACACGAAATTACGCATTGCTCAACCGTTCATCCGATTGCGATGAAACTTTGGGGATTTGATGTGTGCATGCCTACAACGGTGTCTATATACTAACATATGGTAGGTTTTTGCTACTAGGCCCTGCGGGCGGCTTTTTAAACATTTGTGTGTATAACCGCTAAGCGTTGCTAAACCATTCATCGGATTGCGATGAAACTTTAGGTTTTGATGTGCGCATGCCTACCATGCCTTTATGGCAGTAGATACCTACCCGCTTACTATGAATTTTTTAAGTTAGTTTTAACCCGTTAATTGCATTTGCAATAGGCATAAGCTAGTTTAATATTATAGCATTTTGAACCTCAAGGCCAGATTGTTAATCAAAAGGTGACTTCTATTATATTTATCATAAAAGAAGACAGTGTTTTTTTTTCAGTACTACCCTGATTTCATGAAGTGAAATCATTTTTTTTTGTCTTTTCTGTTTTATTTTATGAACTAATATAATATTACTTTATCTAATTTATTTTTCTTATTAATTGTCATTTTTTGATTATTTAAAAAATTCTTATTTACTGCATTGCACTGCCCCTGCATACTTTCTGGAAAAAAACTTTTATCATTATTATAAAACTCTCTCTGTTCGCCGTTGCTATTCAGTAATAATTAATAAAAAATTATATCCCATTTCCACACTGGACTGGACTGGAAAAAAAAATCTATATTATTATTTCGCCAACGTCTACCATACATGTTTCGTACCATGGATAAGATAATATGGCCTATAAACATATCATTTATTATGCATTGGGTCTTTAGAGTGAAAATTATGGTTAATATTTTATTTGATTTATTTTTCCTTGGAGGCAATATTTTGTCCATTTTGACCATTTGAACATTAATTTTGACAATCTTTTCCATTTGGAGAGTGAATTTGTCCATTTGGACTTTTATTTTGTTCATTTGGGCATTCAGTTTATCCGTTTGGACAGTAATTTTGTCCAATTGGACTTTCATCTTTTCGTACATTTCTCCAATCGTGTTTTTTTATTTGGAAATTCATTTTGACCACTTGGACAATCGTTATATCCATTTGGAAATTAATTTTGACCACTCGGATAATCGTTTTGTCCATTTGGACATTCATTTTGACCACTTGGACTATCATTGTGTCCATTTGGACATTCATTTTCAATTTCCACTTTGACAATGGTTTTGTTTGTTTGAGCATACGTCATGTTCATTCATTTGGTCTTGCATGGGCTCATAAACTGGTAAAAGACGACGGGCTTGGTCAGTTGTATCTATTTATTTTCTAGTCATCGTAAAATTTACTTTTTTGAAAAATGTGCCTTAAAAAAATTGTTCGTATCAATAAATCTGCGATTTTTGTGGTTTTCAACAAATAAATTATTTACCGGCAACGTGAAATAATTTATTTCAAACTAACATCGTCACCAAAACCATTATCAGGATCATTAATACATTAATTGTATTATTTAAAATACTACATTTAATCCGTGGTAAAACCGCAATATCCACATTTACATATAAATCAATTTACGATGTCGGTTTGCGCCTGAACAAAATGTTAATATGTTTTAACATATATTGTTTTAATAGTATTTAGAATATTTCAAATAATGCATTCAAAGTCCTGGTTTAAAATTTAGTTATAATGAAAGACACATTTTATTTAGCTAATTAATAAGAACAGAATTAATAGCCTAGCAACTTAGCTAAGAATACTACTCTGACGCCGCGCCTTACGCAAAACCTTTTTCGTGCGTGGAGTTTGTATATCTAAATAATAAATCTATTTTTATAATAGAACTGAATTAAAGCAATGCCAAAAGATGGCGCCACTTACGTTAACAGCTAGCGTGGGAAGCATCGCTTGGCAGGCGTAAGTACTTTTGGATTTGTAATTTCGTGAATCTCTTTTTTTTTACATGAATACCGCACAAGAGTCCCAACTGCTCCCGTCTGGAGCCTGTGGGACTATGGCATCCCTAATTGGGGTATGTTGTGAGGCTGAAGGTAGTGGGGAGGGGAAGAAGATAAGATAAGGAAAGAGGAAGTCGGGGAAGTACCTGGCTTTTCAGATCTGGTCACCAAACACGACAAAAGCCATTTCAAGCAATGTTTCAATTCTTAATGGTGGTCTTACACCAGGGCGATGAGATTGACTGTGATATGATTATTAAACTAACAGTTGTGAATAATAATACCACGCGTCTATGTATTATGTATGACATCATTGCCTGTCGCGATTAATTTATCCCGGTGACTAGCTGTTACTGGATCTCAGTGGATCCGAGTAACCGGCTATTTTTTTAATCAATTACTATCGGATTTATAAAGTGGTCAACAACACTCAAACTGAGCGAAGCCTTACCAAAAGCCGCCCACAGGGCCTAGCATCAAAACCAGAAGAGTGGGTTTTTAATTGCTAGTTGAAATTAAAGCTTTAACAATTTAGTATTAATAGTTTGGTACTTTCAGAAAACACTACTAACCACTTTTTTAAATTCGGTGAACTACAACCACAAGATAATATTAAAATTTTACAGGTAGCAATCACTTTGTGGTTAGACAATTAATAATTTTGATAAAATGTTCAGACACAACCGAAACCGGTTCTTTTCATTTTTTTGTATACTCAATTAAGTGGTTTTCAAATTTATTTTTATTTTTATTTAAATCATAAATATTATAAATTATATTTATTGCGTAAGTAATGTTTAAAAGTGTGTTCCAATAATAACACGAAACTCAAAGAAGACAAGAAGAAGGTAAGAAATTCTAAGCGTTTGATTAAAAACGAACATTATATTTAATTCATCAAGGAAACTTGTTGAAAAAACATTTGAAAAGAGGATGAGGATTAAATGGTCTGAAAAAATGATTATATTTTTAGTACTTAAAATTTCAGATTAATTTGCTTTTGAAGGGGGTACTAAAAAATCTGTATAAGTGGTGTATTATTAGACTTTTTTAATGAATTCGTAGAAAGAAATCCGCATTTTTAAGTTCATTTGATAGGTTCCCGAAGTTGAAGGATTATGGATTATAGATAATTAAAAGGTGATGGTAAATTCATAAAAATATTAGCATAAAAGATGAGTCGAAAAATATAAATATGTTTTCTTCTTAAATAAACGTAAATTCACTTTGTGGCATCATTTTAAATAAATGAAAACAAATCACTTTGAATCCAAAAAAATATCAACATGTTTCGAAACCAATGGTTTCTTCGTCTTCTTCACTTTCTATGAAGAAACGGTTCGAAACATGATTAAATAAGTGATGTATACAAAGTTATTTGTATTAATTTAATAAAAATATATCTATCATAGCTGAACTAACTAGGTCTTTGGTAAGTTACACTTAAACTAGTCTCAGTGAGAGCTCATTTGGACGCAATCTACGTTCGACCTCTTCCTTTTCAGGTGTTTTGTTTGAAAACGAAAAATACCGAATATTATGCTAGAATGATGGAGTCACGTACTGGGACAAGAATACTCCGAAAACTTTTTATTTGTTGAGAACCTTGTGGGAGCAACATTACAAACTGTTATAATTTTAGCTTTTGAGAATACTTGTATCGTCGTAATAATGCCACGCTTTCAAAAATATAGAGTCGTAAGTCAAACAAGTTAAATTTTGAGTTATAAATACAAAAGTTCGGAAAGGTCTTCAATCTTACGCCCCTGGGTGATTCTGTGACAGTATTTGATTGAGCGTTTTTTCGTCCATCTCTTTCTCAAACAGTGTCATAACTGGACTTGGCCTGGGTACATGTGTGCTTATTTCATTTTTCTTTTCTAAAATAAAGGGTTATATTAAATCTCGCTATTTTAGAAGCACAATGGTGTTGGGTTGCATTCTTAGATCGCAAATGAAGTTCTAAATAAAAAAGTATTGTGTTTATGACTAAGTAAAAGGGTAACAATTATTATAAGGAAAAATTATTAGCCTGAAACACTCATCTCCACTGAAAAAATCTCACGAGAAAAGATACATGCTGCCGACGGGACTTGAACCCGCGTCCTTCTGATATCCGGTCAACTGTTCTTTTATCCACTGAGCTACGTCGGCTTATCTCCTACCCGCCAAATAATTCAATATATACTATTGTTTCATTCAACAATTACTGCTTATTACATTTTTCCACCTGCAAACAACCAACTTTATTTTTATATGAAAAAGGCATTGTAAGTGCTAAATCTCTCACTAGGTGGGGTTGAGACAAAATATGTGTACATTTTTCTGAGAAATACTTTAAATCGTCAAATATTAATTATTATTTGGAGTGTTTCAGGCTATTATTACAGTAATAAACATCAGTTTATTTATTAATTTTCGGACAATTTATTTATTTATTTATTGGAAAAAAAAAAGAAATACATGAAAACATAAGCTGCACATCTCACTAGGGCATTCCTGTATCGAGATATGCAGTTTTACAATAAAGTAATTTTAAAAAAAAAGAAACATACATATACCTAAACTTAAAAGAAATATAATAATAAACCTACAAAAGAAGCACTGAGTACAGTTATTTAAACATTACTAATTAATAATTATTACAGCTGGGCAGTATGCTCATTGTTGACAAAAATAACATTATACTGTTAACTAAATATTAAAATATGTAAATACAAGGTACCTGTTGTGGCTTACCAGATGCAATAATAGGGTGATCATACCACAGTAGCATTAAATTATTAACAAAAAATAAATAATTATAAACAATTATGTTTTAAATTTGATATTAAATATGTAGATATAAATAAATTAAACAAATAATATAATATAATATAATATAATTATGAGTAAACAATAATAAACAATTTAATAATAATAAGTAAATAAACATAAATAAATAAAGTACATAATAATTATGAGTAAATACTAATAAACAATTATAATATTGTATAGTATCTAAGTAAATTATGATACGAAAGAAGTAGATAATAGTAAGTAAATACTTATAAAAATAAGCAAATTAAAAGTACATAACAATAAATAAGTTAAGTACATACAGAGTAATTAAATATGGATTGTATCAAATATAGCTTAATTCCATAGTGATTTATGATATAAGCGACAACATGGGTAAACCAAAACCATCACTCTCAGTTAGTATACATATTTTGACCATTTTCTTGAATAAATGTAATGTACCAATAGTTTTTATTTTTTCATTGAGCATATTATGAAGCAACGGAGCTTTATATGAAAAACTTCTTTGTCCAAAGGATGTTTTGGTATATACTGGCTGATACATTAAAGAAGAGCCCAATCTAGTGTTGCGTATTTGTTGAGATCTTTTAGCAGTGATAATGTTGTTGAAAAATTTACAGAGAGCATGTATTATGTACAATTGCCTTATTGTCATAATTTTGCTTTCGCTATATAATAACTGTGATGAATACATAAAACTTTTCTTGAACATTATTTTTAAAATTAATTTTTGTGCAATATTTAAAGGCTCTAGAGTAGTCTTGTGACAAGAACCCCAAAAAATAACGTTATATGAAAGTATTGATTAAACAAGAGCATAATAAACAGTTTTTAGTGTAACTTTGTCCAATATATTTCTTAGAGTCTTGAAGATATAGGCTAGCTTTCTTATTTTGTTTGTTAATATAGCAATATGATTGTTCCATTTTAAATGTTTATCAATAACTAAACCAAGATATTTGATATTGTCTACTCTTTCCAAAGATTGACAATTACACTTCTGCATGCAACAATGTATTTTTAAAGAGCGGTCCAAAGATGGTTGATTTACAGAAGAAATACTAAAGGTAATATATTTAGTTTTGTTCATGTTTAAGGTTAACAAGTTTTGATCAAGCCAATTTTTGACTGCCCTTAATCCTGTCTCGCACTTAGCATACGTTTCATCCCAAGTATCACCAGAAAACACTAAAACAGTGTCATCTGCAAATACAATTGAAGAACCAGAAAATGGCAGTTTACAAAGGTCATTAATATATAACAAAAATAAAATTGGACCCAGAACACTGCCCTGAGAAACACCATATACAATTGATTTGTTTGAACTAATATGATCATTAATCATGACTCTTTGTGTTCTATTTTCAAGATAAGTTCTGAACCAATCTAAAGCTTTATTAACAATACCCATTGAACTGAGTTTTTTCAATAGTAAACCGTGGGATACGGTATCAAATGCCTTAGACAAGTCCAAAAAGACAGCCATTGCTTTATTGCCAGTATCGAGAGCTTCTATGACTGTGGTGATCATTTTTAATGCAGCATCACTAGTTCCCATGTTCTCTCGGAAGCCAAACTGATTATCTGAGAGAATTTCATATCTTTTTACATAAGACATCAACCTAATTTTAGCTAACTTCTCTATAATTTTTGATAAGGTGTTTAGCAGGGATATAGGTCGATAGTTATTGACATCTATGTTATCTCCTCCTTTAAATAAAGGAATAATTTTGGCATTTTTGCAGTGATTGGGGAACAAGCCATTCTCAAAGCTAACATGTACAATGTGTGTAATAGGTATAACTAGCTCAGAAGCATTTTCTTTGTAGACCATTGCACTTATACTGTCATTTCCACTCGAAAAACCTGATTTTAGCTCATTAATCACCTTTAGAACTTCATTACAATTTGTTGGATTGAATTCAAAACAGGCATTTTGCATAGATTGTGTTGGATTGCAATTATTGATTAAACATTCTTCACTGGTTTTATTTACACTGCACAACAGATTAGCAAAATTTTGACCATATCACTAAAAAAATCATTAACATGGTTAGTGATGAGCGTTGGATTATCATTTATAGAAACAATGTTATTATTTATTTTCAATTTATTTATCGACACCGATTCCTTTTGCATATCCAATGTTGGTTTTATTATTTTCCATTCTTGCTTTATGTTTCCTTTAACTTCATGAAGCTTTTTTTTATAATATGACTGTTTGGTCGTTTTTACAATTTTAGAACACCAATTTCTATATCTTTTATAATATGCAAATAGTTCAATATTATTTGGTTCTTTGCGACAACTCTTATGTAATTTGTCACGTTTTATGAGGCAGTCCACAATTCCAGAAGTTATCCATGGTTTCAAGTAATTTTTATTACTATGGATTCTCTTTGTAGATGAGCAATTTTCAATGTGTAATTTTAGACATTTTATGAAATTATCAGCTGCTGTATTGACATCATTTTCAGATAAAACGGTATTCCATGTTTCTTCTTTCAGTCTTGAATTTAGCAGGTCATTATCCACAGTTAGTTTAAGCTTTACGTCTATTTTTTTTGATTTGGTTATTAAAGATTTAGGATATCTCAATATTGTAGCGAAATGGTCTGTGATGCTGGTCCTGAATACAGCACTTTGAGGATTATCTTTTGACTTGACCATAATGTGATCAATACAAGTCTTAGTTTTTGAAGTAACTCTAGTTGGTGAAATAATTAATGGTTTTAAACCGTGGTAAATCAATAGTGAAAGGTATTGTTCACTTTTTGTGCAGCTCATTTCCAAAATATTTATATTTATATCACCACATAAAATCACTTCGTGGTTAAGTGCTGATATAGAATGGAGTAAATTGTTCAGGTGGTCAAAAAAGTTATCAAGATGTGTTTGAAAAGGAGATCTATAAACCGCCAAAACACATTTTTTATCTGATAGTTGTAATTTAAGACAATTAGCATGTGGAATAGCTATTTCTTCAACAGAAACAATAACATCATTCCGGGTGTAAACAACAACACCATCGTTTTGTAAAAAGTTTTTTTTGGTGCTGTGTGAGGAATATCCAGTAATACTTGGGATATTGATTGTATCTTTCAACCAAGCTTCACTAAAAACAATTATACTGAATCTGTGTTGAATAGAGTCGAGAACAGCTACAGTCTCATCAAAAAATTTTTTAGGCATCTTATGTTCATACAGTATATAGAGAGAGCAGAATGGTTCAAGAATTCGTTGCATATTGATGGGTCATGAATGTTGATATTGATTTCCTTGTCACTTAGTTCTTGATCCAAAAAAAATCCATAATATCGGGCTAATAAGATATATAACAAATTAAAAGTTCTCAATTATTAATCGGTCTCGTTTGAATTTTTTTGGTCAGAGAGCTTCAATAGGTCATCCTCGTGCTTGATGTTGAATACTCCTGTTTCTTCATTCTTTTTAATCAGGATCTTACCATTTTTGAACCATACGTAAGAAAAATTATAACTTTTTGCTTTCAACTTCGCTTTCCACATGAGCTCTTTTAGGTATGGGGTCATTTTTCGCCAATAAAAATTTTATTTTTGTTTTCGACATTATTTTCGAATAGTCCATTAAAAACATAATAATAACACGAATAAAAAAAGCAGAGGTGATGGTGAATGTAGAGCACATATAAATGGATAGCAATGACAATATAAAATGTAAAAAGTACATATAGAAGACACTACAAGTCAAAGCATGAAGAAGCATTTAAATATTGCTTATCGACTGCTGAAAGTCATTTAGTTTTACATCAAAAAATTCAATGCTTTGACTTGCGTTGACAAGTCTTGAAATTCTGGATAAAGGAGAATGGTATCCATAATTAGTAGAATGTTGATTGAGGAACATTAATTCATTATTTCGGAGTCTACGGGAAGGGATGTTGAACTGGATGAGTTGTAACAAATCAGGTGTATCAGTAATACTGTTGATAATTTTAAATATGCAAATTAGATCAGAGTCCTTTCTCCGTTTATCTAAAGAAGAAATGCTTGAAATTTGTTCAATTTCATCATATGAGTACTCGCCTCTTTCAAGACCTAACCTCCAAGCAATTCCTCTCAGGAAACGATGTTGTACGAATTCGATCTGACAAATGTGGACAGAATAGAAAGGAGACCAAATTACACTTGCATATTCAAGGCGAGGGCGAACAAGCGAACAGTAAAGAGTTTTAAGTGTTTTTATATGTTTGAAGTCAGAGGTAATTCTATGAATGAAGCCGAGTAATTTAAGTGATTTATTTACGATGTTATTAATATGATGACGGAAAGAAAATTTGCAGTCCAGAGTGCAGTCAATTAAACTTAATGACACTACAGTGTAATTTTGTACTTCTCAATTATAGATGTATGACATTATTCCAATTGATGTATGACATTATTCCAGAGAATATTTTTGCATTCTGACCGACAATGAATTGTCACGAGCATTCAGCATGTATAATACGTATGTCGACTCGGTCCGTCATGTGGTAAATTTCAGTATTGGATACGGCTAGAAAAATTAAGTCCAAACCTTTTTGACTCTAGAATCCAGAATGCTATGATTTCGACGCATACAAATCTTGTATGGCGGAATCGAGCCTGGTTCTCATATTATAATAAACATTTTTCATCGAAAGCACAACAATTTCCAATAATATTAGAAATAATTAAACCTACACAAATTATATAGCCAAAAGCATGTCTCCATGTTAATTAAATTAATATAACTTAATATATTCTGAAAACAGGGAAGTAACCTACCCTTTACGTGTGCTATTAGTAGGCGTATGCATTAATTACCGTAAATAAGGCATGCCTCCCTATTAGACCTTCCATCACCTACTAATTTAATGTTAGATATTTAGCTCTATATTTCGAGATAATAATAGCCTACAGAGCATACCTTCTCCTAGCTCTCTAATTAGATATTGTTTTGAGAAATGTGAATACCACGATGTTCGAAAATAATTTTTAAATAGATTCAAATTAATAAATTACTTTGTTTTTACCACTATAAATGATTATGAAAAACCGAATGTTTCGTAAGCCAAGCTAACTTCATCAGGGTTTTAATAATACTATTTTTTAAAAATAGACATAGAACATGGTGTCAATAGAAAAATAACAAACATAGACAAATAATAAACATAGACAATAGTAACAATGTAAAAATGAGAATGGGTAGGAGGGATAATGTGGAACCATTTACAAAGGTAATAAGTTTAATATTGGATCATTTAAAAACAATTTTTGTAATAGATTATAATAAAACAAATAAAAAACTTTATTCCACTTAATTTTATTTGACCGTAACCGGTTTCAGCTCGTCAGAGCCATCTTCAGACTGGTACAAATAATTCTTAGCCTACGGTTTATATACATAACATATGGGGGAGGGAGAGAGGGATAGTCTACAAGGATTTTAATGAATTATTTTTGTTACTGAGTCGTTTTAGACTGTCGAATTTCAAAGTATTTTGGTAATTCCAGTGGGCTAATTACTTTGGGTTTGTAGCTCACTTCAATATCTATTGATTAGGGAAAAACCTTACAAGTAATTTGAATTATTAATGGACTAGGACTAACGATTTGACAATAAAATTAGTCCATTAATAATTCAAATTACTTGTAAGGTTTTTCCCTAATCAATAGATATTGAAGTGAGCTACAAACCCAAAGTAATTAGCCCACTGGAATTACCAAAATACTTTGAAATTCGACAGTCTAAAACGACTCAGTAACAAAAATAATTCATTAAAATCCTTGTAGACTATCCCTCTCCCCCTCCCCCATATGTTATGTATATAAACCGTAGGCTAAGAATTATTTGTACCAGTCTGAAGATGGCTCTGACGAGCTGAAACCGGTTACGGTCAAATAAAATTAAGTGGAATAAAGTTTTTTATTTGTTTTATTATAATCTATTATAATGGACTTCCACCACGAATTAACAGTTTCAAAAATAGAAATATTAAAAAGTGCAAACAATTTTTGATTATTAATAATTTTCAAATTAGCATTCACACTCATTCTGATCTCCAAAATTTCAAGTTTATCCAACTGAATACCATTGACACCACAATGCATCAATTCTATTCCACTGTTGAAGTCAAAGGTATATATTTAATATTTAATAGAGTGTTACTCTATTAAATAAGAAGTAGAACTTTCGTGGATACAAACAATTTCTTTCGTTCAAATGGGTGTGGATTGTGGAATCACTATACAAATTACATAATTTATCTTATCACATACGAACAGTTATTTAAAATATATAATTGTAGTTTTCTTCAGTTTTTTAACGTCACACTAAATTTCATAGTATTTTTAGAGCAACAAGATTTTTTTCGCACTTGTTTATTGTGTCATTTCTTTGGGCATTATGATATTTTCTCGTAATTTTAGTTTAAAAGTTAAAATTTAATAAGGAAAATGACCAAAGTCGTTTCGTTCCAGAAAAATGTGAAAATTGGAATAGTAAGGTATTTTAGCACTCAAGACCCGCGCCTATTGAAAAAAAAGGATGATCCGATATCCAAATTTTTCATCCGCGAATTCAAGTTCACAAAAAAATCACAACACTTTAATCTATAAATTCAAATATTATACACCTTTAGTTTGGCTCAATCCATATACAACTAATAATATTCTTCCTGTACAACAGATTTAACTATTTACATAATTATCAAAAATTCAAACGATCAATTCGCAGAATCAGCTTAACGAAAACTGACAGCTGTCCGTGCAAAGATATAAAATAATACTACACATAACTGATGTCTATTTAATTCGTCCATTTAGGTTCCTAACGTGGTGTTGCCATATTATTAAATAATTTATCAAATATACCATCATATATTATGATCGCGTAAAAGGGAATTCCTTTCATGCTGTCAAAAACATCCCCCCAAATATCTCGCGCCAAACTAGCGCAGAGTACTGGAAATTTAAGCAAGCTGTCAAAGTTGCCTGGATGAAGACTTTCTGGGAAATGCATTTTGAATGCGGAATAACGCAAAAGTTTATTATTTTCTTGTATTCAACGCTCAACATAGTCCAAATGGTAAAATATAAGTTCCAGACAGCATTATTTAAGTTTAACCGCCAGGATCTTGAGTCAAAAATCACGAAGTAAGTAAATAATTTTAATAGAGGAAAATAATGATTTTAAATAATAAAATTTCCAATTTTATAACAAAGAATGTGCCCAGTCCAATTCTGTCATCATTTTATGGAAAGAATAAAATGAAGAATTACGCAGTAAATAATAAAGATAGAGATTTAAAAATGCAAGTTATAAAGATTATGTATTTTTTTTATATATGTACTTAGGTAAAAGTTTAGAAAAATCTTAAACTTTAAAAAAAGCCATATATTCGAATAAAATCATCGTAGATCATCCCTCACCCCCTAACCCATATTTGGTACATACACCGTGATTTATGAATAATTTGTACCAGTCTGAAGATGGCCTTGATAGGCTGAAACCGATTATGGTCAAATAAAATTTAGTGGAATAAAGTTTTATATTCGTTTTATTATAAAACATCCCTTTAACTTATTCATTTGGCTTTGTGTCTCTTAACCTTTCAAACAACATTACTAAGCAATCATCATTTCAGTAACGTCATCAGACGTCATTATACGAATAATATTGAATGCCCTCCTTCATCATAATAATGGATACAGCCTTTACTGTGCATAATCATAGTAGTTAATTAAATGGATTATTCCAAAATATTTGTAATCAAAATGCACGCGAACTGGCTTTTAAAGCTGACATAAGTATTTTGAATGTTTGAAGACTGTACAACACAACAGTGGCGGATACAGAAAAAACTCAAGGGGGGGCGCTAAAGATATCTTGAGCAGTGGCGTGAAGCTAGGGCCCACCCGACGCCACCCCAAGAGCCTAGCTAGAAAAACTCATCTCTACTATAGAAATAATAGATACAGGTAGACAAGCAAATATTTTGTACGGGGGCGAACAAGTATTACGTAACGCAATTTTTGAAGATTTTTTACCTCTCCCCCCATGTAACGCGCCCTAACGTTTTCCTGTACACCCCCCCCCCCCCCCCTAAACGTTACGTAACGCCTAAGTGACAAATTTTACTGTTAAGTTGCGCCAAGTACTGGAAAGTCACTTGAATACCTTTTTTCTTGTTATCGCGTTTGCGGTAATAAATAAAACAAGAGATTTCTAATTCTAACTCGCGATACTTGCGTATATTGTTTATTTTATTTATTCATGTTCCTATGTATTTATAAAATAATTGGAAAGTATTATTATTTTTATCGGTTTTGTATTCCTTCCGGATACCTACAATTAAACAGTGTCTTTCCTGATATTCCATACGCAGTTATACAAGTTCTCAAAAGGAAGATTTAAAAATCCACAGTATGATTCATAGAAGAGAAAAACCTTTTTCATGTCCTGACTGCAACTATTCTTTTCCTCTAAAAAAAAACTAAAACGGCACTTGCTGACTCACATTGATATAAAACCTTTTTCATGTCCCGACTGCAATTATTCATGTGGCACAAAGGAACTTCTTAGAAATCATTTGCTGACTCACAGTGACATAAAACCTTTTACATGTTTTACTGCGACTATTCATGTTCTACAAAGAGGCATCAAAAAATATACATGTTAACCCACAGCGGACAAAAACTATTTTCCCGTCCCGAATGCAGTATACAAGTTCTCAAAAGGAAGATTTAAAAATCCACAGTATGATTCACAGAAGAGAAAAACCTTTTTCATGTTCTGACTGCAACAATTCGTGTTCTCAAAAGGGATATCTGAGAAGTCACTTGCTATACTTACTATACTAACTACCCTTTTCATGTTTGAACTGCAACTATTCATGTACTACAAAGAGAAATCTAAGAATCACATGTTTATACACAGTATAACAACAACCTATTTCATTCCCTGACTGTAACATTTCCTTTTCTCGAAAAAATAACTTAAACGGTACTTGCTAACTAACAGTGCTGAAAAACCTTTTCCATGTCCCGACTGCGACTATTCATGCGCTAGAAAACGGTATCTAAAAATTCACATGTTTACCCACACTGGACAAAAACTTTTTTCATGTCCCGACTGCAATGACTCAATTCATATAAAGGAACTTCTTAGAAATCATTTGCTGACTCATAGTGTCATAAAACCTTTTACTTGTCTCTACTGCGAGTATTCACCTTCTTCAAAGAGGCACCAAGAAAATCACATATTTTTCCACAGCGGACAAAACCATTTTCATGTCCCGAATGCAGTTATGCAAGTTCTCTACAGGGAAATTTAAAAATCCACAGCGCGATTCATAGTGGAGAAAAAACCTTTTTCATGTTCTGAGTGTAACTATGCAAATACGAAGATAAATCTAAAAAAATCGCATGTTTTACCATAGTCGATAAAAAACCTTTATCGTGTCCCGGCTGCAAATATACATGTTTAACAAAATAACAAATAAAACGTCATGTATTTACCCACAGAGAAGAAAAATCTTTTTCATGTCCCGATAGCCACTATTCATGTTATCGCACGGGATATCTAAAAAATCACGTATTATCCCACAGTGGACAAAAACCTTTTTCGTGTCCCGACTGCAACTAATCATGTTCTCAAAAGGGACGTCCAAGAACGCACTCGCTGATTCACAGTGGAGAGTAACCTGTTTTGTGTACAAACTGTAATTATTCATGTACTACAAAGGGATATCTAAAAAATAATATATTTACCCACAGTGGAGAAAAACCTTTAACAGAAAATTTTTATTCCATCAAAATTTGAACACTGAAAAAGTTCAAAATAGTGCTCGTAAGTTTTTTAATAACGACATAATTTTGGAGGTTTAGAAAAGTGTTTTTTTGATGAATGTATCCATCTACATATTATTTAACAACGATAGCTTGAGACAGAGAACTGCCCCGAAAAACAAAAGAGATCTTACATTTTAGGTTCTAAGAAATAAAGAACTTAAAACAATTTATCCTAACTTCGCCATAGCCTTAAGAATGTGCATTATGTTTCTTATTCCCTATTTTTTTTTATTTAAATAAATAAAAAAAGCATAAGAAAGCTATTGCTACATAAGAAAGTATAACTACTCAATAACTCGACGAAAGCAACGAACGAATAGCGTGCGGGTTGACGGCCTCGCAAGGGTGGGGCGCGCGCCCCCTGCACCCCCCGCTGTATTCGCCACTGCAACACAATGAATGATTCTCCTACGCATGCCTGGTGAAATTATACCACAAGTAGGGTATGTAAGATCCGGTGATATTTAAACGATTTTTGTAACTTTTTTTTTCTTTTTCAAACATACGTTCCAATATATATAAATACTAGCTTTTACCCGCGGCTTCGCTCGCATGGTATTAGTGAGAAAATACTCGCATAATTATTGGCATAATTTTTATTATTCTTACTTTTTTGTCTAATAAAAAATAATCATTGTTTAATAGAAAATTTCAAAATTTGAGAATGACATTTCGCAAATAAAAATTCTATTTTAGAAAATATTTAAATTATAGACATTTATTTTAAGTACCTACTCCCCTAATTTATTCTGATGATTTCGCTTCAAGTAGGAATTAGTATTTTATTCATATTTGAATCCAGAGTAACCTAAAGAAATAACAAAATTACAGCCCACGTCATATAATTACAAAGCAACGCTATGCTTTTCGTCCGGACAATAAACATTTTTAGAGATAGGTAGATATTAACTATGACGCCAACAAAGCACTATTTTTAGGGTGAATTGCCTAATTAAAAAAAAAAAAACATTTTTTCCAAGGTAACAATTTGTTTGACGTTTGCAATAACTCGATTTAAATTAATTTAATAAATAATTGCATAACGCTACAGCTTATTCATAACGCGCCAGAGCTTACCAATATATATAGCCTATGTTACTCGCAAATAATGTAGCTTTCGATTAGTGAAAGAATTTTTAAATTCTATTCGGTGTTTATTGCGTGAAAGAATAACACTCATCCATACAAACTTTCGCCTTTATAATATCTATAAGTTAAAACATTTCAGAAATTCTAACTGCATTATTCCCTGCAAGCCAAAAACGAACCATTTATTTTTTAATTATGTTTTATTTTTTTATTCTGTGTAAAACAGTTTTAAACTAATATTCATTCACCTGTGTAGAGAGAATATTACAATTTGAGACCTTTTTTACATTAGCCTTACACAGGAGGTCCTGAGAAAAAAAATCCAGGGGACCTGCTGTGCCGTGTGGAAGATCGTTTTAGGGAAATAAATAATTGGAAATTCTGGGAAGAAAAACGGTATAAGGAGTAGCAGGAACCTAGGGCCATTGTGTCTAGGAGTGACGGACGTATTTATCCATCCCACCCACTGCGGTGCAAAGCGATGGGTTCAGAGAGTCCGGCTGAAGAGGTCTAGATTGGGTCTTTCTCAAATTCTCAACCAATCTCTCCCGATCCGTCCCGTCACGCGGTAACCATATTCGCCACAAAGACCTAGACAAATCTCACCCCTTGAACCCGGGCACCCCTGCTAAGTCACCAAACTTAGAAAACCACTTAGGGTGACCTTTAACGATGGTGTTGATTATCCAATAAAAGTTCCTGGGGCGGCGGTACCCATTCCCGCCTCCCAAATTGCCTTGCAATCTATGTGCATATTATTCCGAAAAGAAGAAAGAAATTACCAAAAAAAAAATTCACAAAGATTCAGAAAAACTTTCTCCATTTTTTCAATAAGAATTTTCGTGTAGCAAATCATATTTACTAATCACATATATGACTCTATAAGAAATGTTTAGAGACGCCAACTTTATAATAAAAAATGGGGTGACATTTAAATCCGGCGCTCTTGTTAACCTTTATAACTAAACACAAGCAGCTGCTTTATTAGGAGAGTGATTGAAATATTGATGATATATATTAAATTGAATCTTTATAAATGTTTCAATTAATAAAAATAAAAAACTAACCATTGCTTCACTAATTCCAATACATTCGACAGTAATATTATTTTCAACCTTACGTTGAAATCTTAATTCAAACAATAGCGTCACCAAGTGATCTTTTCCGTGGAAACGCTTTATTCTTTACTCTAATAATTCAAAGGCTTTGTAAGATTTTTTTCCATATTCTAAAATCTAAAAGCATTCCAGAAAATTCAATGACTAAATAAAATTCCCTAAGAGAGGATTTATCATACCAATAAAACATTCTGTCTATGCCATGTGTAATTCTTTACTTGAATATGCATCCCTAGGATGGGGTGGATGTGCCAAAACAATATTGGACTCCCTGGCTAAAGCACAGAAATCTTTACTAAGAGTCATCCTTAAAAAACCATTCAGGTACCCCAGTGATGCATTATTCACGGAATTTAAAGTTCTCGATGTTAGACAATTATATATTAGAAAGATTGTAGTACATGCTCAAAAACGACGCCAGCACTACCCTTCCATTGACCACCTTCACGACACCCGACATTCAAGGAACAATCCAATAGTCCCAATAAAAACCACGACGTCCCTTGGACAACGTCAATTTTCGTACTTAGGACCTAAATTATTTAATATCATTCCTAATGCTTGGAAAACGAAAAGTACCAATGTTTTGCGCAAATTAATCAACGACTGGCTACTTGATTTAGGGAGGGTCAAAAGCGAAGATATGTTGACCAAGAGATAGGCTTCTTATTATTACCATCTGGCTTGTATTTGCTTTATTTACTTTACCGGTTTTATTTACTTTACCGATTTTGTTTACTTTACCGGTTTTATCTTTTATCTTTTATCTTTTATCCTTTATCTTTTATCTTTTATCTTTTATCTTTTATCTTTTATCTTTTATCTTTTATCTTTTATCTTTTATCTTTTATCTTTTATCTTTTATCTTTTATCTTTTATCTTTTATCTTTTATCTTTTATCTTTTATCTTTTATCTTTTATCTTTTATCTTTTATCTTTTATCTTTTATCTTTTATCTTTTATCTTTTATCTTTTATCTTTTATCTTTTATCTTTTATCTTTTATCTTTTATCTTTTATCTTTTATCTTTTATCTTTTATCTTTTATCTTTTATCTTTTATCTTTTATCTTTTATCTTTTATCTTTTATCTTTTATCTTTTATCTTTTATCTTTTATCTTTTATCTTTTATCTTTTATCTTTTATCTTTTATCTTTTATCTTTTATCTTTTATCTTTTATCTTTTATCTTTTATCTTTTATCTTTTATTTGTTTTTGTTTTTGTTTTTAAGCGCTCTAGGGGAAAATATCTGAATTTTATTTTAAGATATCATTATTTGTCTTCTTTTTCTTATGAGTACAAAATTATATACTGTTAGGAATACATAATTAACACCTTTTCCTGCTATAAATAACATGTTATGTTAGTAAACAATGTAATATGAATTTAAATTTGTCAATTTGACTGGCCTAAAACAGGATCCATTCCTAGTTGGCTAGTCAAAGTTTCCACATATGTTTTATTGTTCAATTTTATGTGAAATAAAGTTTATTATTATTATTATTATTATAAGATGGCGACCAAGACGGAACCAATATTGATTACTTATCATATAAACTAAGTAATAACCTTGGAAACCGTCGCCATTTATTTTTGTACAACCACTCGGACACAATGTTTGGTATGTGTTTGGATCGGCAAACCAAGTCGTTTTCTTAGGTATTTTGTTTAGTCGTTGAGAAAATTGTACTTTGAAGCTATTTAATTTGTATCCATTGTGAAATTATCGGTATTAATAAACACATTTTCCAATAGCTTATACCCATGATGAATGAAGAACACTTTAAGCATTGTTGAAAATTATTCCGAAATAGTTAAACTATCAACAAGGAGAAATAAGATAGAATTTCAAATTATTGTTATGAATTCTCAGATTCATTTGCTAAATACTAAAAATGTTGTAGTCAAATTGTTTAAGACTAGCTGATTCGGTCACGCGTTGCTGTGGCTAACGAAACACAATGCCATCTACTGGATGGTTACCCAACCTTTATAATCACCGCCATCTGTTAATTTCCACACAAATCAAATCCAGTCGCAAGCATATGCAGACATTCTCCTTTATATTTTAACCAATTTACACAAAACCTCGACAAAATATATGTTTGAATCTTTCTCATGAATCATTCTATCTATTGGTGAAAACCGCATGAAAATCCGTTCAGTAGTTTTTGAGTTTATTGCGAACAAACAGACAGACAGACACATATATGCGGCAGAGGACTTTAATTTATAATATGTAGAGATTAGTAATCTGTATAGTATTATTATCATAATGACTGTACAGATTGTTGTAAACGCAAGTGGCGCCCTCTGTTATTTTCAAAAAGAACCGTCTATGTTTCAACTAACTTCCTTGATGAAAAATTACACATCGCATTAATTCTTCTATCTGTCAAAAATATGTATTTTACGTTGTTAATAAATCCCATACGTAATTTGATTATTAGTTCACTCCCGTGCGTTGTTATTTTGTGTACTGTACATTGTAATTTAATTAACCCTTACGTTACATAAATTAACTAACACGTTAAGTACTTACATTTGAAAAAAGTTCTCTTTATATTGCTCAAAAGAAGACTTGAATATAACACAGGTTGCGCTGACGTGTAAAAAACGTACAGAAATTTAACAAAATAATTTAACGTAATACGAAACACGACAATCATCCGGCTACAAAGGATTCCTGTGTGACATTTCAGCATCAAAGCCTTAACAAATCTCATAGGGGTAAAAACAGGTCCTGCCTCTTCCCCTATGTGAAATCCGTTCGTTTACGTACCTTTGATGACACTAATTTATCCCTTTCGACGAACACTGACGGCGTGAAAATGATGTTTACTTTTTTACTTTGCACTTTTTTATTTTTTAGTACTGCAAATTTGATTAAAGAGCCGCTGTGATGTTCTCGTAACTGAAAATGTTAAATATTTGCATGTGTATGGCGATTTAATTAATTGAGGACTGAATACCGTTGGCGCCAACAAATAACTGTTCAAAGGAGTGAAGCTAGGAGTCCATTCTCAAGTGCAGGTACTTTGACGTATGGCAGTGAGACACACTGAACCCAAGATTCCTTCCCACCCCTCATACCGTTATTGTCTTCCGAACTTTCTCTCCTTCATTTCCCTAATAAGACCCTCCACACAGCATCCCTAAAGATAACACAGGCCCTGAGGGTTTTTTTTTTCTCGGAGACTCCTGTGTTGGGGCTAACATAAAAATAAAAAAATCGCATTTACACGCGGTAGAAGCGAAAATTTACCAAAAAAAATCTCAACCAATAATTAAAATGTGAGGTCATAATCAAAGCGACCAATAAGCACAGACCTAGCCTAATTTCCGTTTCATATCTCAACCAATAGGACCCTTTAAAAGTGACATCATAATCAAAGCAGTCAATGAGCGCAGTTGATGCGTCGCAGGTGCAGTAATCGTCATTTCCGTTTCATCCGAAATCCAAATCACAGCGGGGCTGTAGAAGTTTCACTACAAAACAAACTTTATCCCATTCTCTATCAATAAATTTAAATCGAAACAAGAAATAAAAATTCTAATAAATCAGAGTAAACGTAGTGGAACTAATTGCACTCCAGCATGTTCCACACTTAATTCAACTTCCAAAATGAAATATATCTTGGCGTATATATAGATCAATATTTTAAATGGAAAACACATATTTGTAAACTTGTAAAAAGAATTAGGAAATGTATATATATTTATAAGACTCAGAAATATTCTTAGACTGGAAAACCTAAAAAGAGTGTACTATGCAATTATTCAATCTATATTACAATACGCTATTATAGGATGGGGAGGAACATACAGTGTTATTTTAAATCCTCTCAAAATAGTTCAAAGATTAATAA
Source organism: Limnephilus lunatus (assembly GCA_917563855.2). Taxonomy (NCBI): domain Eukaryota; kingdom Metazoa; phylum Arthropoda; class Insecta; order Trichoptera; family Limnephilidae; genus Limnephilus; species Limnephilus lunatus. The sequence continues at coordinate 9,125,776 of OU830599.1, forward strand.
TTAAGGTTATTTTGAAAAAACCATCTACATTTTCTACTGAAAAAAATCTTTTAAATATTCAAAGTATCTACAATAGACAATTTATATAAAAAAATATTCAATACTATAAGTTTCAAAGAAATACAGCTTAAAAAATTACATTTCAATATATCAGCAAGATATCAAACCAATATTAAAATCCCAAAATTTAATACCAAGTACATCCAAAATTCCTATCTGTATCTTGGTATACATTATTTCAACAAACTCCCATTTAAACTAAAAATTATCGAAAATTAACGTAGGGGAGACTGGGGATGGTTGAAACACTTTTACTTTAACTAGGCCTAGTAATATTTCTTATGTATTTATGGAAAAGATGTTTATACCAGATGTTCTATGATCTATCTAGTTATCAAATTAAATTTATTGTATGGCCACAACTCGTAAAGGTAAGCTACAATGACCACTTAAAGACGATGGGGAAAACTGTTTCAATTATCCCCATAGTGTGGACGATTGAAACAGTATGTGGGGATAATTGAAACACTCTAAATATCTTTAGAATAAATGGAATAATTTTAATCAATGTTCAACATTTTCATTATTAAAACAGTACTCAATGAGATCATGAATAGTGATTAAACATATCACAAGTATTTAAAAAATTATAAACATAAATGTTATGAAATGAAACAACTTTAAATATATTTTTTATTATTTATGTTTACGTGCTCTTAGTTATACTTATTATGAGTATTTGGCATAATCAACATACTTTTACTGCGATATTATCCTGAAGCAGAATAGAACGGTATTAAAAATAAGTTTTTTGCTTTCATACAAAAGTGGTTGTTTCAACCATCACACTGTTTCAATCATAACAATGTAGAATTTACCTCTGAATTAAGAGCATTTTTTGTGTGTAAAATTCAACAATTAAGAAGTCGAAAAAATAAAAATTTATTGAATTTATGGTTTGGGATGTGACATCATTATACAAAATATCGCAATATTTTAGATTTTTTTTAAAAATAATCTGTTAAGTGGCATTAAAATCTATTAACCAAGTAAATATTATCTATTAAAAGAAAAGAAAAATCTGGATGTGCAATTCACATGCGGTAGAAGTGAAATATACAGAAAACCAAAGTAGACAAGAGTGGAGACTACGAAGCACTTTTTTTTATCAATGTGAAGGGTGATTTTTTTTCATATTTTTGTCCTCGGATTCCAGTGCACCTTTTCCTATACATTGGTCATCTTGTTAGTGGTTTCTTCGGAGTCTCTAGGTGTAGTTTTTTTTGCCTGTTCATTTTGGAATGGTTTGAAGACTAAATATTGATTTTACAAAATAATATTATTTTTTGAGTTCGTAAGATTCGACCGCGATGAATGATTATCGAGTTATAAAAGAACTTTGCGATCTAAGGACGAAATGGTGAATTTTTGAAAATGAATAAGAAATTTGGTAAAATCTTCTTCTTGCATCCAGACAGATTTGTTCGTGGTACCGATACTACCAATCGGGCTATCTTTTAAGAAATGGCTTAATTGATACGTAGAAATGTGAACATCGGCGGAATTGAGTTGCCAATTGCATTTGCCGCTACAGACAGTTATGAAAGTCCCTCGTTCGGCCGACGTTACTGCATCTACTTGCCGAGTTCCTCTCCTGGCTATAAACCGATTAGGTTTTTGAACAGTTGTGACACCGGTCTCATCTACGTCATAGACGTCCTTTGGTTCAATTTTAAAACTATCCATAACGTTCGCTAAATTGTTGAAAAATTCATCAACATTATGTCAATTAAAACTTGTTGCTTGTGCCATACCTACTCGTGGCTTGGGCACATCTTATAGATAATAAATTCTGGATGGCGCGCAAAAATCCTTGGAGACATTCTATTCCGGCCATCCCATTTGTGTACCATGAATCTGGCCTTGTGTGGTCAAATCAAATGCCAATTGTCTTAAATCTTTTGAAAATAGCCCAAAATAGGTAAATTTTGGCTGTTTTTTTAGCATAGTTTGCAACCTCGGTTTCTTGAGAAGGGGAACACACTTTCTTCATAACGTAATTTTTTTCTCTGTTTTTTTGTACTTACATAATTGATAAAACAATGTATACTCTTAACGTTGATTTTTTTTAGTTATAAATGTAAGAAAATCAATAAAGATATGTTATTACGAAATTGTCGCGTGAGGGTGTGTGACGTCGAATGTGGTCGAATGAGATCGACTTCATCAACCAAGATCACAGAAGTTCACCATTCAAGATCACAGAAGTACATTAGACTTAATGATTTGAATTTGAATAATACTTAATGATTTAAATTTCTGACCTTTTTTCATTATAACTTTTAAATTTTCTCTCAGTGTGGACGATTGAAACATGGTTATGATTGAAACGTTGCAATCATCCCCACACGAGTTGTTTCAAACATCCCCACGCTGCATTTTCTGCTTCAAAGTCAAAAACATGCCTTTTAAATAGACATTAACGCCACGCAAATGCATTATAAATACTCTTAAATAGATAAAGAAGAGAATGTAATGAAACATTTCGTCAAGCTGCGAGAGTAAAATGAGTTATAAGATAAGCAATAATGTCTTAAATATTTACGTTTTAGTGCGAAATTCAATAATGTCCCCTATGCACAATTGAGTCACTCGCCGGCTACTGCGCTTTTGTAGAAACGTCCCAACAGACCTGACGGAGTTTCGAGTGTTGTATCACACTCTTAGGTATTATAGTTTTCGAGTAAATTGAGATGTTTCAATCATAACGTGTTTCAATCGTCCCCAGTCTACCCTACATTTAAAATGAAATTAAAAAACTACCTGAAACAACTGTAAGAGTACATTAGTATTATTAATATTACATTTCACTTAATTTAAATCTGTTAATCGATATATCTCAAGTTTCTCTTACATATCTATTATTATTAGTTGCAATATTATTATTCACTTACTCAAATGATAAAAAAAAATTGAGCATGAATTCACTCACCAAATACAAGAGCCTTGTCTCTTTATGGTGAGGAAAGGCTTTTATTATATTCATATTACAAATCTGTTTAATATGTAAAAAAAAAGTATAATTATTGTAAACACATACATATATTAAATAATAAAAAAAAAATTATAAAAAAACTCGAATGAAGATTTTTGATGATAATATAATTTTTTTTTCACATATTGGTATTTGAAAAAAGTATGTTTTTAATTCACCGTTTATCGGTCGAAAAGAGTTTTCTGAAGTCAACTATGTGGCTTGTTCGTCGGGGCTTACTACGCAGAAAATCTGAAAATACTTAGGTAAATATTAGAATCAGCCTGCAAAACCAAACACCATTGTGATTTACGGAAGTCGTTACGGAAACAAAACATTAAACCGAAAGCTTTATTGCGATTTAATTGCATTTAAAATACCACAAGATCTGCATTTCAGCATCACGTTCAAGATGCAAATACACCTTGGGAGTTAATTAATTATGTAAAGGCGGAGGTGACGTCATTGCCGCTGAAATGTTGTACTATTTCAAATGCATTAAAATAAATTAATATCGTTGGAATGAATTTCAATAAAATTAGCAGGGAAATTAATTTTGTAAATTGAATTCGTGATTCGTAATGCATACACAATTAAATAATAATATAATCACGATAAGTTAAATATTTACACTACTCACGGTGAATGGTGTGAACTGATTTCGGAATGTACAAATAATTTCATTCATTATCTCATTTATTTATTTTCAAGTAAGTAATTCTAGAGTCTATCGGAAAATTTAAAAGTTAGTTATATTTTTAATGACAAGCAAATATTATAAATACCGTATCTTGGGTAATTACCATAACTAGGTACATATCGTATTTTTGTAAAATTGAATTATACGATGTTTATCAATTCTAATAAATCAGTATTTGTATATTTACATCGATAAGAATTCTTAAATCGTAGATTAATGTGAAAGGAACCGTAATACTTATATTTTGGAAATAAAAAAAAAGATTTTTATTTTTTTAGGTAGTATTTATTAAAAAAGAGGCAATGATTCGCCTAGTTGTTGCATAAAAAAATGCAAAAGCACCACAAATTGTAATGCTACAACCAGCTAAGTCTAGTTGCATAATTAAAACATGGAAAAACACTTGTGGTAACTAGAGTTACCTCATAATGGAATTAAATGATGTTATTGTTAGGAGATACCCACAAAAACATGTTTAAATAATAGCTTTATGATTCCAATGCGTTACAACTTCTCTGTACAAACATAGACGAGGAAATAGAGTTATGCTTTTGATGTATAATTCAAAAACGCTGATTTTGGAATTACCTAAGTTACTTAGTTAGAGTAATTACCCAAAGACATTAATAATTATAGCATTATATAGTTTACCTTTCAATAGTTATTAAATTATTCGTAGATGATTTTTTATGACATGATGATGTTGCCAAATGTTTAACTGACTTTATCTTTTTTTCGTGTTAATATAAGTGAAAGTAGTATCGATTTTAAATCCCTCCAAAAGCGGAACTATTATTCTTTTTAACAGTTCGAGGTACGTAGTGTTGTATTTGTCACGAAACGTTCAAGTCTGTTGAGTCACGTTGTGCTATATCCATCACCAACCGACACGTCCTCGTGTCCTGATAAAACTTGTTTTATCTAATTTTCTATTATGGTCAGATACGTGAAATATACAGTTTTAGAAGAGAACACCGAACTTTCTCTTTGCATTTAATGTTTTAAATTGTTGTGAACTTTCAAAAGTTTGAAATAAAATAAATAATGCTGGAAAATTTCAAAATAAATCTCTTATCTGACAAATTTTATAATTTACGTGTTATTACAACATAACATGGTATATTCTTTGGTCTCAAGATGAAAGATCCGGCCGCCTATTTACGAAACCTATACCATTACTATATCATTAATGGAAAGGAACTCTTATAACATCAGGCCGCTTCTCCGTAAAGTTAGGCAGAGATGATGGACCGCCAAACAACTCGGTCACACTGCTTGCTTCAATCACATTCATACATATACATCTATACATACATTTCGTAGAAATAGTATAGGGTTTATGGATGATATGTTTAACAAAACCTATTCTATTTCGCTGCCGCGACTGAAATGGCGTTGGTTTTGTATAAAGTCGACGGGTTCAGAAAAATCAGATAATATATGAAAACTCCTCTCATCGTACAAACCGGAAATGATGCTTGTGTCGTGATGCGGGAATTAGCTAGGAGAGGAATTGAACCAACAAAGCTATGCCTTGGTGGAAATCAGATGCGATGCCTTGGTGGGAACCAGACGCGTTTGGCAACTCAGCCAGATCTCAGACTTAGGTATACAATACTATGAAAATAAGTTCTGTATGAAAATAAATAAAAATTGTAAGAATTATTATAAGTAATAATTATTAGCCTGTAACACTCATATAGATTTGAAAAAATCTCCCAAGAAAAGATACATGCTGCCGACGAGACTTGAACCCGCGTCCTTTTGATTACCGGTCAACTGCTCTGACCACTGAGCTATGTCGGCTTATCTCCTGCCCGCCAAATAATTCAATATATACTAGTGTTTCATTCAACAATTACTGCTTGTTACATTTTTCCACCTGCAAACAACCAACTTTATTTTTATATGAGAAAGGCATTTTAAGTGCTAAATCCACTAGGTGGCGTCGACACAAATTATGTCTACATTTTTAGGTGAAATACTTTAATTGTCAAATATTAATTATTATTTTTAATTGATAAACTAATGTTTAAGATAATATTTGTATGCATAGCACAATTATAACTTATAATAATTGTTACCCTTTGTGCTATGCATAAAAATCTTGTCTTTAACATTAGTTTATCAATTAAAAATGAAAATTGTGCCCGAAAATAGGACGATTTTTAACTGTTTGCTTCATTTTAGCAGAATATATGAATATATTGCATAATAATCTATCGGCATAACCACGGTCACGTTATGGTAAATGCTAATATCAATTGTGCATCGCATATTGCAGACCACACCAATAGTGGTCACACATCCTCCCCTTTCATAGGGTGGATTCCCTGGCTATATTATGAAACAATGCTCTTTAATGGAGGTAAAACGTGTGCATTATTTATAGTCTAAATTAATTTAGTCAGCAGTTCTGGGAAATCTATTTAAATATTAGTTCTTTTGATCTGGAAATCTAGGAATTAATTTCTATCAGGCAAACATTACGACAACTTCAATTGACTTTCATCTACCTACCTAAATTGGTAATACCTAAACTATGTTTAATCAATGAAGACAATATTAGCGAAACCCAATCGAAAATCTGAAACAGAAAAATCAGAAAAAGATACGGTCACATCCGGAACAAGAACCCAAGATCTTCGGCTTTCCAGGCCGCAACTCTACCAACTGAGCTAATGTGTCCTTATCTGATTCGGTCATTTTTAACTGTATCATACTTTGATTACGAACTACCAACTTAGTTCATATTTTTATTAGCTGTTTTCTTTATGTATGATTACAATACTCAAACAGAACTTAATGTTATCTAGATAGAGTCTTGGATAAATGTATTCATATTTAATTTAATATACGACATCTATTGACTTTTGTGCAATATTGTCTTCATTAATTAAATATTTCAATTTAAGGTTTTACTGATTAAGTTCATAACAAAAATGAATAAACTACGATGTGCCCTAGAAAGAAACATTAACTAAAAACTTGCTTCGCCGTGGAGACTACCGTACTGTCTCACAGCCAACAAAATTATAAAGAGTTTGTTTAGGAGCCATCAGAAGACTCTTTCCTCATGCTGGACGCTCTGGAATCTGAGATTGAATACATATCTAAATCACAGCCAACCGTGTGCCAGGAGATAGGATCTGGAAGTGGAATCAACATAATCGTCTTCGCTAAAGCTTTCCCTTCGTGTTTCTGCATCGGTGTAGACCAGGGGTCACCAATTACTTTCATTAGGGGTCCGATTTTTAAAATAACATGACCATCGTGGTCCGGAAAGGAAAAAGCTTAACCCCCCCCCCCCCCCCCCCCTCCGGCTTAACAATTGAAATAACAAGGTGTAATATGTGTACATATAATATCAATGACCAAATAAAACGAATGGGTTCCGGAATATTATTTTATTAACTAATAAACAAATGTTATGAATAAAAAGAAGTAACAAGGGTTTTTTACAATATTAATGAGAAAAATAACATTTTTTGCCTTGGAATACCCGTCCGAAGTTTGAACTAAAGTTTTTGCGGGCTATTGTCATTAAATCTTGGAGATGTTCATCGGATCAAGTCTGATCTGGAATTTATTTTTAATGAAGTTCATCTTGGAAAATGCTGCTTTAGAAACATATGTTGACCCAAACAAAGTGGAAGTTTCAAGACAATTTTTTTTTAATTCTGGGCACTATCCACTAATTCTGGCTTTTATTAGCACAAACAAATTTTATCCAAAATTCTTGACAAGAAACTTCCTGTTTTTGGTGTTTTAAAACTGCATTTAACACAAGGTCCTCACAAAATAGGTCGGCGCTCCGGATATGGACCGCGGTCCCCCATTTGGTGATCCCTGGTGTAGACATTAACCAAAAAGCTTGCAGTATTAGCTTTGCTACTATTAAAAAAATGACAAAAAATATTGATTTTATCAAAATGGATCTCGCCTCAGGAATATAGCAAATGTAGTTATACTTAATCCTCGCCACATGACATGGTTACCGAGAGTTTGGATATAGTCCAGAGAGATATTTCTAAGGCTTTGACGAAGGGAATCAAAGGAAGGGAAGTCATTGCCAGATTCCTGGCCATGTTGCTCCAAATTTTGTGAGCCGAGGGAGTTTGCTAAATGCTGGTCATTCAGGTTAACCTACCTGATGAGATACAGAAAACATTGAAGCGTTTGAGATACACATCCACTTCTGTGATCAAAAGAATAGCTTACAATGAAAACTTTCAAGTTTTGAAAATTACCCAAAAAAATTTCTACAAAATATATAAAACATTTAATATATCCATTTAATCAAAAAATAAAAGCACATCATTCCTTAAATGAGTTATTTATTTAAAACAGTTTCCAACATAAACGCCCCAATAAAGGCCCCATACCAGCAAAATCTCGGATCATAGCAGCACAATAATAATACTTCAAAGTAATCAAGAGATCATCTTTTTAAAAGTCCTTTATAGCTCAGTCATTTCATTCAATTTAGAGTCCTGTGAGATCTCTTGCATCGAGCTTGCCGACGACAGCACCTGCGAACATCTCAGCACCTTGTTTATTCTCTTCGTATCCGGAAAAAGATTATGCGCAATTTTCAACCCACTTCTTTACATTAGGGAAAGCGTCTATGTTCCATCCAGCCGCCTATGTAAAATAAAGTTACAAAAATGAATTTCGTTTTTCAAAAACAATATTTCAACAATAGAATAACAATTTAAATTATAAGATACTAGGGGAAGTTCCCCACGTTGCCTAGGCTTTACGCAGAGTGTTTCGAAAACAGACGAAGTTGACAGTTAGTACCTAATGTTCCTCTTATTTTGACAAGTGTGCAATATTTCAACAAGAAGTATCAAAATTCTGCATCACGTAGTGGGATAAGGAGCTGGGGGGTAGTTTTTCGACCTCTCTCTTGTATTGGAGGTCAAGTGTGGAAAATTTGATCAATCTTGGAATAAAACTGTAGATATGTATAAAAAACAAAACCACGCCACAGATAATCATGTTCCCAATAATAATAATAAAGGATAGGCTGAAAAGTAAGATCGAGTAAAAAGTACATTAAAGTATGATTTTTAAACTTCAAAAAAATATATTTATTTTTCGACATAGTCATTGTTAAGGCTTACGTATTTCTCCCAACGTGTAACAAGTTTTTTCATTACGTAACTGAAAAATTCTTCCAACGTGTCTAGAATCCAGGACTTCACATTTACCTTCACCTCATCGTCCAAGGTGTAATGATTACCCTTGAGGTGTCTCTTGAGTAGAGGAAAAAAACAAAAATCGCAAGGTGAAAGATCGGGGAAGTGAGAAAGGTGTGGAATCAGTTCAAACTTCAGGTTTTGCAAAGGCTCTAATCGACGCTGTTTGTTCTCGTTTGTGAAACGGTGTGGTACCATCGTCCACAGATTTTACGGTATCTAATTGTTCAACAATGAAGCCGGCAGGTTCCTAGGATATTTCAAAATGGTTTGTGATACGCTTTTCAGTGATTCGCCGGTTATTTTGAATCAGCCGGTCACGTATAGAGGAGGAATGTCACTACCATATTCCACCTGGCTCGCTTCTTAATGTAATTTTGTTCACACTGTACAAGCATGTGTGCATTACTTTTCAGCTTACCCTCTTACATAATTGGATAATTTGTAGAGCGCCGTTAATGGAGAAAAATCCCTTCAATGTTTCACCCCCTGCCCCTACCTGCCATATTATATTAATTTTGTAAAAATATTGTTTTAGCACCACTAAACATAATATTATGTAACAACGGACTGAAGCAGCTTTTTATGTGAATACCGCACGAGATCCCCAACTGATCCCGTCTGGAGCCAGTGAGACTAAGGCATTTCCAATTGGGGTATGTTGTGAAGCAGAAGGTAGTGGGGACGGGAAGGAGATGGGGAAGTGAAAGGTGGGGAAGATTGTTCCCATTCTAACCGCAATATCGTGAGTTCCAGGACCTCTAGTACGGACGATCGATAAGTATTGTATCGATAACTTTCGGCAACTTCTCATCCTTCCCTAGGACAACGGCAGATCGCTAACGAACAAGCAACAGTTGACTTCGAATATTATAACATACACATGGTAGATCTTAGTTTACGCCGGTCCTAGTTGAATACCTGGAAAAGCGTTGCTGTCAAATATTTTTATACGATTATTGTACACCAATCTCTTTGTAAGGGTTCCAACTATACGTATATATATAAATTATAAAAATAACATAAATATATATATATCTGTAGGTAGGTGATAAAAATGGGGAAATCTTCATATTTCCTTGTCTTTTGTGTCGAAGAATATTTTATCAAAAGAAAGCTTTCTCTTTGTCACTGGATCTGTTAATTGTTATTTTTTGTAGATCTGTACCAAAACGAAAAACAATTTTTTCGTCTTGACTTTTGTGCTATAGGGACGTCCCGGTAAAATTGATACGTCTGACAACGTTGGACATGATACACAATCTCATTCTTGTGGAAAGGAGTATAACAGCATTTATATATATAAAAAAATCAATATATGTTTGCTTGGGTGTAAATGAGTATATGAGTTGTCTATGCGTTGCTAAACCATTCATCCAATTGCGATGAAACTTTGGGGATTTGATGTGTGCATGTCGGTGATGGTTTCTATGTATATAACAGTGAGCTCTGGCATCATCAAATTTGTATAAAAAAATTGCAATAGGTGGTTAGCGAGCTGTTTGAAAACTGAATGTACCGGGACTTAGTGTATGGAATGCTGGAGGGGGGAGGGGAAGTCGGGAGGGGGTTCGCGGGACGGGAAACGGGAGAGGGGAGGGGGGAGAAGGAAGGCAGAGAGGAAGAGGAATGGGAGGCTGAAGGGGAACGGGACGAATGGGAAAGGTCACGCAGGGAGAAATAATTTCTTAATTAACTGGCATAGCAACGCATGCCGGTATAGCGATGGAAATAGTATAACTTACCAGCAATATATGTACCATGCTATAAGGTCGCGGAAATCTATTGATAATAACACTTGGCGATAGTGATTGTATTTATTTGTAACTTTGACATATTAGTTACAGGTTAAATCAGCGTTTCTCAACCGTACTGAAAGAATCGCCCCCTTTACAACAGTAAAAATTATCCAGCGCCCCCCCGCTTAATGAATTTTCTACTGTAAATGAAAAATTACGAGAAGTATAAATAAATTTTTTTTTTTTTAATTTTTTTTTTTTTTTATTTTTTTTTTAATTTTATATATTCAATAATTTTATTATTAAATTAATAAAAACAGTTTATTTATAAACAAGTTCTGCTGGTAATTATTATTACGCGTATTATTATTACAACGCGTAATAATAATTATCAGCAGAACTTGTTTATAAATAAACTGTTTTTATTAATTTAATAATAAAATTATTGAATATATAAAATAAATAAAAATTAAAATGGAGTTCTACAAATTAAACTTGATAACAATAAATAGTATAAATAATACTTATTATTATTACATTAACATTGAGTATTACACCTAAGTTTGTGTGTGAAAGTGTATTTTATTTAACAGAACTTGTCAAATCGTTGCATCGAAGGAAAGTTTGTTAATGTATCAGTGTACCTGGCTCGTGAATGAGTTTATTTTCTGTATTGACACGATGCCCACTCGAACTTCTCCTAAGTACTAAAAATTTTAAAACGCCTCCCCAGGCCTCCAAAATGCCCACAGGGAGGCGCTGGCGCCCCCGTTAAGAATCACTGAGTTTATTTATCAACCGAGACAATTCAGAAGGATTTAGATTGACAAATTTATGTGTTATTGACTCCCTGACAGAAACCGCAATAACGTGGCTGTAAGATTCTAACTGGCTAGTTACATTAAAAAAATAGTTACCAGAATGCTGCTGGCTGAGGAGATATTAGCGATGTCACCGATGGTGAAGTGGTCACCTCCTGCCAGCCACTTATTTCCTCCAAGAAATTTATCCAAGGAACCGAAGGCTTCGTCCAGGCTGTCTTTCTTCTCCTGAGACACCTTCGTTTCTCCCAAGAACAATGCTGGGAACTGAAACAAGATAGAAAGGGCTTTAAATAAGTAATACACGTAACCGGACACAACAGAATACTGACAAAACGGAGCACTTTTGAAAATTTTATATTTTTGAAATGCTCACAGCCAATGGAGCTATTTTTTATGTTTTTAATGTGAATACCACACAAGAGCCCCAATTGCTTCCAACCATCTGGAGCCAGTGAGATTACAGCATCCCCAATTTGGGTATATTGCCAGGCTTAAAGTAGTGCGGATGTTAAGTATAGGGAGGAAAAAGTAAGAGAAGAAAGCAGAAAAGAAGAGGGAGAGGAATATTAAAAATTGCGAGATTATTCAGACCTGGTCACCAAATAGTGGAAGTTCGTCATTCAGAGTCGAAACGTTGCTTTAATAGCTTTAGCTATGTTTGATGACCAGATACGTTAGCCAGCCACTTCCAGCCTCAATGGGTATTTTCACAAACTGTTAAAAACGTATGAAAAAAAATAGTGATTTTATTTATGTAGGTAGGTACTATTTTTTTATATACATCCATCCATTATATACATTCCATGGAAGACAGAGTAAAGTTAGCCTCTCAAAAACTGGGCGTACAGGGCCCACAGATACTTTAATAGTACGCAACTGCTAACCATGTACAAATCACAAGTGGGCCCCACGGTTGAATTTGGCAGCCACCTCTGGTCTAGCCATTTTTTTATTTTTTTCCAGTTCACAATTAGCCTTCTCAATTGATGTTTTCCATGTTTTACTCGTAAATATGATAAAGTATCCATCGGAGAAAGATACTTTTATCATATTTATAACTTGGTGTTACTCTAAACTCTAAGTGAACAGCTCAGGTATGGGGGCTCCATCGAAACCAGAGTTAAATTAGCCTCTCAGAAACTGGGCGTACTGTACAGGGCCCGCAGATACTTCAATAGTACACAACTGCTAACCCTGTACAAATCGCAAGTGCACCCCACGGTTGAATTTGGCAGCCACCTCTGGTCTGGAGCTCCAAAATACCTGAAAAAAACCCTTGACTCAGTGCAGAAACGGGCGGTCCGTTTGATAGATTCTCCCATCTTAACAGACGGATTGCAATCTTTAGAGCACAGGCGTCAGTTGGGAATGCTGTTCTACCGGTATTACAATGGAAAATGCTCCGAGGAACTAGCGTCGTTGATCCCCTCGGCACCGGTGCATAGTCGGAAAACACGCCAAACACGCGCCCAACATTTGTACACGGTTGACATTAGTCACATGAGAACGGGTCGTTTTTACGACTCGTTCTTGAGTTCAACAGCTCGGATGTGGAACGATTTACCAGCCTCTGTGTTTCCTCCCTCCTACAACATAGGTCTCTTCAAGACCCATGTTCACTCCTTCCTTTCCTCAAAAAGACCCTCCACACAGCATCCTCAAAGATGACATAGGCCCTGAGGGAAATTATTTTGGGCCTCCTGTGTGGATTTAATGTAAAAAAAAAAAAAAAAAATTGTATTACCGTCAATATCCAAGTTCAATAAGAAGTTCAAACATATGAGAAATAAGACCGGACCTAGCATACTCCCTTGGGGCTCCCCGTAGAAGATAGGTAATCATTTACTCCTACATTTTTCATTGGAGTGGATGACAGTTGTTTGTGATCTTTGTGTGAGTTACTGTACTGATAATTTAAAGCAAAAATAAATAAAATAGCTCACATCCGTACTAGATATTTGATATACCTTTTGATTACAAAAATAATTTTTCAGTTTGGTTGGGTATTGTGATCTCAAATCCAAATCTAAGATTTGTATAAAACGGGCCGAAACCGGCCGAGCAAACGTTCCTCTTATGTTATCATATTAATAATAATAATACGTAAGTTGTTTTTTGTTCATTGAAGGAAAAATATTTTTGACGAAGCAGTGGGGAGTAGATAGGTAGGTACTGTAGCAAGCAAAATTTAATCTCGAAAATACAGTTGACTGAAAAACGCAATAAAAAAGCTTATTCAGAATGATAATAATCGTTTTAATATTCCTCCAAAAGTCAGAATGGGCAAACTGCGTATTCCAGAGCGGCTGTTGATGAATAAAACGAATAACAACTGGATATTGCCAGGGGCGCCTTGTCGTTGAGTGCAATCAGTGCGGTACATTCGGGCGGCCGAAACAAGGGGTGGACTCATGGCTTGGTCTTTTGTTTTCATGACTTATCGTCATCAATGGTCTTGGATGTATTTTTCTCCCCTGTAAGTTTTCTTACTCAAGACCGATAGGGCGAAGGAGCCTGGTAAGACCAAGATTAAGATGGAGCGACAACGTCCTCAAATATATATTTACCTTGGAGCTTCTAAACTGAAGAGAGCTGGCACAAAACCGAGATGAGTAGAGGAATACTCTTGAGGAAGCCAAGACCCACCAAGGGTTGTAGAGCCAAGAGTTATGATGATGAAGTTTTCTTACAAAAATGGATGCACCCAATAATTTGTTAATTACACTGGAAATGCCTTTCATATTTTAATGATTTTGGAAATTCAGACAGTTTAAGGCTACTTTCAAAAAGTGTTTTATTTTAATAAAACCGCCCAACTCAATTCAGTGATCATTTATCGTGTTTGAATTGGCTATTAGTATTAGTAGTATTAATGGAGTTTTGTACTCATTTAATACATTTTTAATGCACTCTTGACAGAGTTTTTATATTAATTTTCGTTACAATTAAAAATATCTATATCAGATAGAATGTTCTCATATTTATGTTGAAGGCAAGGCAAGCATTTTGGTTTGAATTTGTTGTTCAGTGTTTTTCTTTAACAATATTACACCAGCGTGTGATGGTTATTGCACATAAATTGACCACCATAATACGAGCATCAGCCTAGTATGGTGGTCGAAAAATCCACAAATAATGTATCCATAATATTTATGCAATGCATAAAGAAAAAAAAAACTTAAAATTTGTATTTCATTGACATTCACACATCGACTCTTATATACTATTCTATTATTCTGACTCTTGACGGTGCCCGGCTCAAGTATCTGATTTACTCGATCGTACCAGATTTTCCTCGGGTATCCTCGATTTCGTCTTCCATTCACATCTGCATCATATATAATAATAACACACCTACATAATAAACACAATCCATAAACAAACCAAATCAACAATAATCGCATTCTAATAAAACAGCAGTACCTATATATTTAACCTAACCCTTTATTAACCTTTTGATTCTAGCCCGTTTGACACACGCTCTGTCTCTCTTATACTGCCTTACTTATTATTCTCTTTGAGCGAAATGAAAATATAATAATTATAACACATATATTTTTTATAAGAACTTTAAGCAAAGAATAATCATGACTTCTGAATCTTGAAACACGCACACATAATGTTTTTTCCTGAAATATTTTTTTTGTCGTATAATGTAGCGATGGATAAAGTAATAATTGTCTGATCTAAAACGGGAAAATCTTCCTAGTTGGAGAGTCGAAAATGTATTTTAAATCTTGTAGTACAAAATGCGTTACGTTTTAAGAACAGTTCAATGGTTGTCCTAATTTTTAAAAATCATTACATAAAAATTAGCAAAATGCGTCATCGTTGAGTAATTATAAAATTTGAATGAATGAATTTTATAAACAAACACTCGCCTTAAACGCTTGCGACAGCAGCAAAAACTAAAGTGGTATTTTTTATATGAAAACCGCACAAGAGTCCCAACTGCTCCCGTCTAAAGCCAGTGAGACTATGGCATCCCTAATTGGAGTATGTTGTGAGGCTGAGAGTAGTGGGGAGGGGAAGGAGATAGGGAAGAGGAAGGTGGGGAAGTACCTGGCTATTCAGATCTGGTCACCAAACACGGCTAATGCCATTTCAAGCAACGTTTCAATTCTGAATGGTGGTCTTACACCAGGGCGATACAGAAAGTATCTTCCACTCTGGAACTACTATATATTGTTTTAAATTAATAAATTGTGAAATAACACAAATTAATCAATTAAAATTTATTTGCCACGCCGGGATTCGATCCCGCGACCTTCAGTGTGCGAGTCAAGCGCCTTACCGCTGGGCTACGACGGCCGTCTGTTGGACAAAATAAGGCTTCGACTACCGTCTCAATTATTAATGTATATCAATAGCGGAAATTTCAAATGCTATAATGGAAAATTAATCCGAAAATGTGTGAAATATGCAATTTTTCTTCGATTTTTTTTCTTTCGATCTGTGTCATAGAAATATTTGTAGGAAAATAGTGCATCTTAAAAAATTAAAAATATATTAAATACTGCTCTAAAAGAAATAATTTAAAAACCGTGTCTAGTATTCTTAAAGACCTATTCAATGTTATTTTATAGTAAAAAATCATAAGTGTATGTCTGCAAAAGCAAGAGATATAATGTTTTGAAAAAATAAAAAAAGCTTTCTTTTCGCTCTCCTAAAAAACAAACATTTTATCATTTACAACATTTCAAACTTCCATGATCGATACAATTCTAAAACTTAATTCTAGACCGTAATTTACAATTTGTTACTAAACGTTAATAAATGACGTTTTGTTGCAATTTTAAGCACCTTTCCACACTTTTTTGCAATTCTGTCCTTGCGGCGGTTCTGGATACAGCTATTTTCTTGTAGCGGCAAGGTTTTCTCTCGAATTTGTGATGCTTGGAAAAAATGGCGGCATTTGTCTCTGACAGATTTCCTTTGGAAGATGGCCGCTTTTACGAATGAATAAATAATTATTTTACAAATTCGTCTTGAATTATTACGAGTGATGAATTGTGTTGAATATTATTATTTTGAATTATGTGTTTGAATAAACATCATCTTTTGAAAAGATAGCACTACATACTACATATCAATCCCTAATCCCCAATTAAAACTCATTTTTGGACGGTAGGAACTTACAAAACATAAATGGGAAATAACACAATTTTAAATATACTACTAAATGAGTACTAAATTGAAGTAGTGAGGTAATTAATATTAAAAAAGTATGCAAACTGAAGTAGAAATAAACCATCAGAAAAAATGATAAGAAACTAAGTATATAATCACAAATTTATATTACGAAAATAAAAAATATACGAAATTTGCTGAAAGCTAATATGAAACTCGTGGGACTGCACCACCCTCCCCGAGATCTGGAATAAAGGATAAAAAAAAAATAAAAAAAATTATTACAGACCTGAATGTATAAAAAAATTTCAAGATTAGTATAAGAAAATGTTTCTTATCACATTATAAGTACCCGAAAATAATACAAACACCTAATTTACCGAGGCGAAAAACGCTTACAAATTCAGTTCTATTTATCATATTTTTTAAGAACAACGTTAAGGAAAAAAGCAATAAATACCAAGGCATTAGAAGAAAACGTCATTATAACATTTTTTAGTAAACAGTAGTTTAATATTTTAAAGTAAAGTAGCCGAGAAAAATTGAGTTCTGGTACAGATATAATAAGTAGGTAAATAATTAAAAAAAAAACACTTACAAAAACAATTATTTTAATTAGCGATATAACGTATTTATGCTGACAAAACTAAAACCTCTTTTAAAGTTTTTGTAATGTTTTTTAAGTAAGTTTACAAGAACGACTCCCCAACGGAAGAGATACAGTTTGTCAAAAAAGAGTAGAAAATATATGCGCCACCGTTGCCCAAATGGCAATACTAAAAATATAACCATGGTGTTAATCTAAAGCTGTGTAACCTACATTTTTATTCAAAATTAAAAATGCATTTAAGTGAAAAAAAAAAAATTTCATTCCTATGTAGATACCCACTGATCTCAAAATTAGAATTTCATTAGGGTATATTATTATTATACGTTTGCAATTTTGTGTTTACATAATGAAGAATAACGATATTATAATAAAATATAAAGCACACTTTAGAAATTTCTCACATTTATTTAACACTAGCTTAAGTACCTAGCGTTGCCCGGGCTTTATATCATGCCTCTAATTTTAGATCTGAATATATTTAACTCATTCAGATCTAAAAGTAGTGTGACAGAACTCACCATTAATGATTCTTCCTTTCCACCTACTGTTAAATTCAAATCTATATTAAATTAAATGAAAGCCAATCACTTTGTAAAACACAATTTAATCAAATTTATGTCATTTAGTAGGTACCTTCACAATAGTGCTCATTCGATAATTTTTTTTTTTTAAGAACAAAAAAATGTTTTTTTAAATGTGTATACAGTGTTTTGAATTTTCACTATCATTGCTCTTTTAAAGAATAATTGACATATAAATTGGTGTTGCCAGCCTAAACATTTCTTAGTTTCATTTTATTTATTTTCAACTCTTATTTCAACTTCTATCGGTCATTCCTGCAAGGTACCTACATACATCGGAAAAAGTTATAATTTACCAGTAAGTTAGGTACCTACTCAAAATTTAACATGTTTTTGTCATAATTTAAGAAGCTAATTACCAATTTCGTACACAATTTATTGAATTTATTTTATATGTCTTAACTAGACAACCTACCTGCATTAATATACAAGGTGGGGTAAGCGCAATGTCATGATATGAATTGGCTGCCATTTTGTTAGAAATGAAAAAATTGGGCTCTGTTTTCACGAAAAGTTTATTTGAATACTTAATTAATACATTTCTTTCCAAGTTAATACAGGTACAAACTTGTCAATAATGCATTCACTCAATAACGTGAATAAATTATTGTTTTACATGGCAATAATATTTTTTCTATGATTGGCACTATTGGCAGCATTGTTTGATTGTCTATGAAATGATAAATAATTGTAAAAATGGCGTAACCGCATTAAGTGAATTAATTTTACAAAAATTATAACGTTAAATGCATATTTTTTGCATGTCTTTTTGTCTCCTTCGACATAAATACTCACTTTTCATAATAATAACACTAAATCTAACTATTTGAATAAAATATTCCGTATTAACGAGTAAGCGGTTCAATGCATAAATAATCATTTTTCTTTCCTAAACTTCCTCTCCTTCCTTATCATAAAAAAGACCCTCCACACAGAAGATGATCGGCCCGAGGTAAATTGTTCTCCTCAGGGCCTACTGTTTGGAGCTATTGCAATTAAAAAATTGTTACCTTCGTCTCATTCTATTCACATAATAAACAATCATCAATATATATTTTTCAAATTTTATTTGAAACCTAAACTAACAAAACTCGTAAGTACAGAAAAAAAACAACCAAAAAATATTATTACATATCCAATTCAGTTTTCGATAAAATATTTTCATTTTAAAACATCCCTTAAAAACAATTGTCATTTTTCTGTGGGGTATAAAAATCAAATACCGTGACATACTCAAATTCCGCTTGAATATAAAAACTTGAAATTCCATTATTCCGTGGTTTTAATTTTGACAGCCACATATGTGAGAGTAATCGTGAAAACAAAAAGTGAAATAAAATGCCAAAATTCATATTATTATTTAAATTGAGTTTTTTCACAATATTAAATTTGTGAGTGGCGCGTTTTAAAATAATGCTGGTTCTTCGAAAGACTAAAAAGTTTATGTCGGCAGCATTTTGTTTATTCCAATTGTACGAAATAAAATGACAAAAGAACGAATGTAAGAAAAAATGTGGATACCTTGAATTTTAAAGGAATTCTTCACCGCTGCTACTTTGCAAATCATGCCCTTACTTAAGGCGCCGCAATAGGGCTCAAAAAGAAGAAGATGAAGAGATATAAAAATTACGAATATTAGAGGAGCGCGCTAATATTTAAAGAGACAAAATCGATGCGAAAATTATGAAAATGTTTAATAAAACACGACTCGTTTAAAATAGAGCAAAAATCTATTATCTAATAGGGGTTGTATTACACAGCATTAAAAAACACTGTGATTTTTTTCATACATACAACTTGTAAAATAAATTAACAAACGTGTTTAAAATAATTTTTTTCTATCGAGGGAATTTCATATAAATTGCGTTCCGGCGTGGGCAGTATCTAGACATTTTCTTAAAAAATAACATATATTGTTTTAAGAGCTGAAAAACTTTAAATGTTTAAGGGAGATATGTAAGAAATCGGTAGAAATTTGGGTTGCCGAGGCTTAAGGCTCCGTAGCAAGCGTTTAATAAGAAGAAGAAGACGGTTTACAACGGATAAATATAAATACGAATGGTCGAAGGAGCCCGCTTATATTAAAAAAAAACGTTAATAATTCAGCGAAAATTGTGAATATATTTTATTATAGGTACACAAGACTGTAATATACCCCCCCCCCCTCTACAAAGAAGTAGTAGTAAAACCTTCACTTGGTTTCCAAATCTTAAGTGATAAGCACATCTCCCAATATGCATATATCAACTTTAATAGTCAAAATGTCACACTTTAACTATTATTTCAGAGAATTTTGTGAAGGAACCATGTTCGTTATTTTTTGTGGTGTAAACTAATTTCGTCTGAGCCGGAGTCATAAACTATCCCAATAACGCTTAAAAGAAGAGCTCAGTGGCGTACTTCAATCTAATACTCTTTCTCAATACTTGCGTTGACTCTATTGGTTATATAATAACATTATATATTCATTGTCCGAACACGCTTTTGTCCTTTCTACGTGCGTCACTATTTAACGAATTCTGCAATCCTATTTCGACAAATATGTCAAATATTTCAACCCGTAATCGGCGCGTCGCGCTAGTATATTTAAATGCACCAACGAGCAATCCTTATTGACTAATTTTCAATTTTCCTACTGCCATAGAAAATTCACCAGATAATTGTTTCGTAAATCCAATCTGCCCACGTTAAGATCAACCACCCCACGGGCAAATATCCATCGGCCGCCCCTGACTTGATAATGAACCTGAAATATCCATTAGAATTCCTCCTCCAACCAAAGTATTTTGGCACACGTGTTTTTCCTAGTAATGACCCGGTTTCATAAATCACCCTTAAGAGTTGGAACAGAGAATTGTATGCCATTCCATGTTACAAAATTAAATATATTTCTAAATCGATCTCTCAATTTTAAAAGAATTATTTCGTAGGCCCAAAGGCGAGATCATCACAGTCTCCCCTTTATGGAAAAAAATAGTGGAGGTAGATAGAAATCCAAACTACAATCACCTATTTTGTTCCAGAACTTCAGCAGTAGTCAGCCCGTTTGAACTCGCCTTAAATCTTTGTGCCCCTTTTTTCCAAAATTGTAATGATGAATATTTCCTAAACCGGTCCTGTCCTGTACGTCATCGCATCCCTTCCCTATTCCGTTTTTTTCGTCGGCCTTGCCCAATGTTTGTCTAATGTTGAAACTACGGTCAATGTACCTTGCGTTATGCCTACATATTTCCAGGAATTTGTGCCGGTTACGACCTACAACGGTACCTAGTCATGGTACTCTAACTGTCTCCTATTGTACTCCCCACATAAACCGACAATATAGTATGTGAGCAGTTAGGTATCTATTATTGTCTCTAAACCAATTAATCCAAATTTTAATTTCTGCCTAACTTTATCACCTATTTACGCTGATTTTAAATACCCACCGCTTCACAATAAACTCTGTTTGCGTAATTTGTAAACCCTTCCACAATCTACTACTAAACATTATAAATGTTCCAATGCTCCACATCTCACTGTGTCTAAACTCATAATGTATTTTTCTCTATAAAATAACCCAGAGTGTTTTCCCCAATTCGGCTCTGTCTAGATCGCTTAAGTCGGTACGTCTCTCCTTAATCGGTACTTTCGGTTTCACATAATGGCCGTCTCGAAGGTCCGCCTGTATTTTTTTTTCCTCCAAAATATCCCTACCGTAATTATACGAGTGTGAACGACCTTTCCTTATTTTTTTTGTTTGTTTTTTCGTTAAAGGAACTTTGCCCAAAATGGACCTGACCGTTGTTCTAAATTTAACAATTTGGTACTGGGGACCAATATCATCTATAAATTTTTAACTGCTGAGAAATCAACTGTCTACAATACCTAGACATTTTTTTTATTTCCTTAGATTCATACGTTTGAGTACGTAATTATTATTGTAGTACTTTTAATCTAGTGCATGATTAGAATTAAACATTTTGGATACGCTTATTCTGTAAGTCGGGTTGAATATTAGCAAACAATTTATTTTTAAAATTTTAATTTGCCATCAAGAACCGACTTCCTCCCCTCACATCGGAATACCTTTTATTCCCTATACTTATCGGAGGTTGCCTAACATTTTACCTACCTCTCCTATCTTTAATTTGGTTTTATTGTCTTCACGCCTAATCCGGTTCACGTCACTAATGTTTATTCTGCATGTATCTTGTTTCTCAACAGATTCTGTTTCTTTGAACTATTTAGTTAAACTAATTTCGTTTAATCCTGTACAGATTATTTTGAAATTACGTTTCAAAATAATGCTTTTATTCCGACTGTCACCCACTTCTTGTGATGACCGGCTGTAGGGAGGGTTTCAATTTACCGTTACGTTAAACGCACAAACCTATTTGACACATATCTCCGCTAGTCGGCACTCGGTTTAATGACCTCCCTTTTTTTTTGTTCTTCACGCTGAGTGTTAAATGTTTAAATGATCTACCCTCAAAATGAAAGGGACCCTTTTTTCTATTGTTGACACTAAAGGACACTAATACCTATCAATATTACAATTGTAATGTTTTGTTTACTTCGGTAACCAGAACTACTCCTCGATGTTTTGTATTTTTATTATTTTAACTAATCGTCCGGTATCCAATTTACCAAACGTTCAAACCCAATTGAAAGTTGACTAACATCGATATTATCACCTTGGCGATTTGATATTGAATGCATTATTGAAGGACTATCTCCCCTAATAACGTAACACCCTTTCTCACTAATACTTATCGAAGGTTGGATATCCTTAATTTCTCTTGTTTAATTTTGTAACACTTTTTATTGACGTACAGCGCTCCTCCCCTCAAAATATGATACCTTTAACCTGCGTCTTATCGGAAATTGGACATCGTCAACCAACCTCTCCTAAATTTATCTGGTTAAGCTAATGTGTACATTATTACACTACCTACTCTCTTGATTAATTTTTGTTTCACTTTTTATAGACGTACGGCGCTACTCCCCTCAAAACATGATATCTTTAATCTGCGTCTTATCGGATGTTGGGCATCATCGTCTTATCTCTCCTATTTTTATCTAGTTAAGCTAATGTACCTATACATTATTTGAAGTACCTACTTTCTTGGTTAGTTTTGTTCCACTTTTCATAGCCGTACGGCGTTCCTCCCCTCAAAATATGATACCTTTATCCTGCGTCTTATCGGAAGTTGGAGATTATCGGCCTATCTTTCCTATATTTATCTAGTTAAGCTAATGTAAACGTTATTGTTAATTCCTCTGCTACACATCTATTTTCCTAGTACTTTACTTTTTTTTCGTTGTGTTTTCAGTCATTTTCGGATGACATGCGAACCGTTATACCTACTGTATTAATTTTTTTTTTTTTTTTCTATTCTTGTTTAAGTCATTGTATAAAACCCAGCAAAATGCAACACTTTGTAATACCATACCTCCTGGTCACGGCACCACTGTAATATACCCCCCCCCCCTCTACAAAGAAGTAGTAGTAAAACCTTCACTTGGTTTCCAAATCTTAAGTGATAAGCACATCTCCCAATATGCATATATCAACTTTAATAGTCAAAATGTCACACTTTAACTATTATTTCAGAGAATTTTGTGAAGGAACCATGTTCGTTATTTTTTGTGGTGTAAACTAATTTCGTCTGAGCCGGAGTCATAAACTATCCCAATAACGCTTAAAAGAAGAGCTCAGTGGCGTACTTCAATCTAATACTCTTTCTCAATACTTGCGTTGACTCTATTGGTTATATAATAACATTATATATTCATTGTCCGAACACGCTTTTGTCCTTTCTACGTGCGTCACTATTTAACGAATTCTGCAATCCTATTTCGACAAATATGTCAAATATTTCAACCCGTAATCGGCGCGTCGCGCTAGTATATTTAAATGCACCAACGAGCAATCCTTATTGACTAATTTTCAATTTTCCTACTGCCATAGAAAATTCACCAGATAATTGTTTCGTAAATCCAATCTGCCCACGTTAAGATCAACCACCCCACGGGCAAATATCCATCGGCCGCCCCTGACTTGATAATGAACCTGAAATATCCATTAGAATTCCTCCTCCAACCAAAGTATTTTGGCACACGTGTTTTTCCTAGTAATGACCCGGTTTCATAAATCACCCTTAAGAGTTGGAACAGAGAATTGTATGCCATTCCATGTTACAAAATTAAATATATTTCTAAATCGATCTCTCAATTTTAAAAGAATTATTTCGTAGGCCCAAAGGCGAGATCATCACAAGACACAACTCAATAGAACAAAAATCTCTCGACAAATAACTAATAAGATTTTTTTAATACCTGTTACATCTTAAAAAAACAAAATCGTGTTTTTAATAATTTTGGGAGCATACATTGCGATTTTTTTTTCTCTATTGAACGAATTTTATGTAATAACCTTTTCGCCTCTACTAAAGTACATTATCTTTAAAAATGACGTCTCGATATTTTTTAAAGAAATAAAAAACTTAAAGTGTTCAAGATAAAAATGTTTTAAATCGGTAGAAATCAGAAATTCGGCAACTTAAAGATTTTAATATTTTTGTTTATATTCATCTGATTCAAATATTGAGTTTCAACTTATCGGAGTCATTAGAACCATGGCATTTCGTATAAATACACAACATTTAGTTAGTTCACAGTGAAAATTTTACTTACTGAGAGTAGCGCAATCCTGTTTTAACTCGACCGTTTGGTATTTCATCTGTCTGAAATTTTTTTGTACCTACGTTCAGTTTCTGATGTCGAAATTCTAAATCCATTTTATTATTCAATAAATCCTTAATTTGACTAGGGCTTTACTGATTAACAACCATTCGTTAATACGAAGTATATGCAGCGGAATTGATGAAGTATTTTTGGTTGATGCAACTGATCAAATTTTTCTGCTAGATTCATTACGATGAAGACAGAACATACTTAATTACAAAGTTCCTGTTTGATATCCATACCAATAAAAGCTTCGATTTGTTTTCCAAATCTATTAATCATTGACTGCGGCGAAGTTCTTTTTTAAATCAACTGTTTTTTATTCCATCTGTCTGTTTTCTGTGAATTTGTTTATACATTTTGTTTCCGTTTCAGAAAATCTTCCGCATCCACTTTATTATTTTTTTATTTAACTTACTTAATATTATGGCTTATAATTAAGAAGGTACCTACCTAGATACAAATCTTCTGAACTCTGGAAATTTCGTTATTTTATACATTACATAAGAGAAAATTAGTAAAATACTTTTTGAACGCTAGGTCTACTATTCACAGAACTACCTACTAGTTCAAATTTCACTTTTTTATTTAATTTTATTAATTTTATTTACGCCATTATGGCGTTTACATCAATCATAAATATAACATAATTACAATAGAATAATAATTGAAACTTTCCTAGTTGGACAGTTAAAACTTCCTAACATGCAATTTATACTCTCTTTGTATCTTTGTACAATAAATAAATAAATAAAAGAAACAATAATATACCAAATAATCGAATGGTATTAATAGGCTTGCGTCTGCGTGGGTGAATTTCAGAATCCGGCTTCGAGTGCATTTCTGACGCCACACCAATAAATAACATTTGTGTTCTGGAATTTCGAACAAAGCTATCGTTGTAATTCGGTTTCGATTTCAAGAATTCTTCACAAGATGTCACCACTTCCGTTAGCAGGTCGGATGGGGATGTGTCCGCCCTAGGTATAGTGAATATGAAGTATCTCTCCGGATATGGAAAGGTTGAAGGTAATACATTGTATCAAACGGCTATGTATTACTTATGACATAATTGCCTGCCTCAGTTACTTTTTCCCGGTGACTAGCTATTCACCGGGAAAAAGTAACTGAGGCAGGCATAAGTAACCGGATGACAGTGGATCCGAGAAACGGAATATTTTTGGAAACAGTTCCTATTGGATGTATAAAATGGTAACCAACACTAACTAGGCGAAGGTGAAGTAAAACCGCCCACAGGGCCTAGCAGTAAAAACTTCAATGTTAATAGTAAAAAATTCCCTGTTAATAGAAGTGAAATTTGCGTGCATACTCGTATTTGAATTTTCTCATCCATAGAACAATACCTCCTTGAATACAGACCGACTTGTTTCGCATTCATGGTACGCTGTTACCTTCGTCATTGCACAGGATGTTCAAATAATATTTCAGATGTCATCCCCCTGGCTCATGGCGTACAGGGCACCCCGCACAGGATGACCACAAAGACTGTTTGCTAGTTAGTCGGAAGCTTTATTAAATTCTCTCATTATTCTTCAAAGCTTCAATGATGTTAAATAAAGTAAAACTTGCTTTTTCGGTACACACTCAACGTATATACAACGGTCAGATAACCTGAACAATACAAGAACACACTCAACGCCTGCATTTTTTCTCTTTTCCTCTCAATTATTTTTATGTCTCTAATTTGTTTCTTTCATATTTTTCTATTTTACTCCTTTCTTTTTATTTTTCTTTTATTGTATTTATCTCTCTAAATTAAACTATTTTTTTTTTAAATCTTATTTTTCTTCCAAAATTAAGATATCAAAATTAGTTTAAATCCCTGCCACCTCGGAACAGGCTCAGCCTAGTGAGGTGGTTTATACCAAAAAAAAAAAAATGCACATTGTATTTTGTAAATATGTATTACAATATCTTGGTTAATAAATAATTAAAAAAATATATATATCACAAAAATGTTTCCATTCGCGTAAAACTTTAAATGCACTGTTGATGACTTTCGTAGGGATTTTTTTTTCCGTCCGAAGTAATACTTACCAATAATTGTGGTACGTTGTAAGGCTGAAGGTATGAGTAAGAGGTAGGAGTTGAAGAAGACTAAGGTGGGGAAGTATCTTGCTATTTAATTAGTTATAGTCAGCACGCCGAAAGTCATTCTACCAATGTTTCGATTCTAATAGACTGGTCTTTCACTAGGCAATATTGAAAACATCTTCTACTCTGGAACGTGCCGCAAACATACCAAAATATATATATTTTTACTTTGAAGATATTTATTTCTCAGGTATATTTGTTAGTTCATTTTTATTTATGGATATGTTACCAGTATCGAAACATCCATGGCATTCACTACGAATCTTAAAACTATAATTTAGTACAGAAATTATTAGATTTTATTAGGTGAGGATAGTGGGAGGGGTGATTTTGGGGGAAATTGTTTAGAAATTATCACAAAGTTAATGCCCAAGATAATTTTTTTTATATGAATCTATATATATATATAAAAGAATCCCCGTTCCCCTTGGTCACGCCATAACTTCAGAACGACTTTACCTATTACATTGCTTTTTTTAAAGTTTTCTAATACTTAGAGTAGAAGGTTCTTACGGAAAGAAAAATTAAGAAAATTACTCAGAAAATTGAAAAGTTTCAGAAAACTTAACGACCATTTTAACTTCGCATGTTTGACAGTTTTGTGCGTTTGATGAAATTGAATTTAGCAAGCAGCTGTTTTTTTTTTCTATTAAAAGAATTGTATATGGATTTTTTAAATTATAGATATCTTATATAGGTACCTACCGAAGAAAGGTACCAAATTTGATTGATTGTTCTTATAATAACTAAAATTAAATATTTATATCTACGAAAATTGAAAATTTTTATTAAAAAAATGTAATAGGTGTCACGCAAGCTGTTTAAAAACTGAATGTACTGGGACTGAATATGTGGAATGCTGGAGGGGGGTTTGTGGGACGGGGGAGAGGGGAGAGGTGGAGAGATGGAGAGGGGAGAGGTGGGCGGGGAAGTTGGAAGGGGAATGCGGGTGGGTAGGGGATGCGGGAGGGGAACAAGGACGCACGGGAGATAACATGCAGGGAAAAACAATTTAGTTCTTTGAATATAGCATTGCAACCAATTTGAATATCTTTGATTGCAACGTACGCCGGGAACCAGCTAGTAATTTTATATAAATTAAAATTATATAATTATAAATTGAGATGTATTTGTGCACGCTGGGATTTGGACGCACGGTGTTTGGATTCATATCCAATGATAATACCCACCTAAATTGTAAAACTTTTTTTTTATTTCTGAATCATTTGACAAGGTGTTGAAATGAAATGATTAAATTAGTAATGTCAAAACTGGCGACTTAGCAGGGGTGCCCGGGTTCATGAATGTCTAGGTCTTGGCAACATGTACGTTTGGCCACCTCTGCGTGGCGGGCCGGATCGGGAGAGATTGGTTGAGGGAGACCCTTTTACCTCTCCAGCCGGACTCTCGACCTATCGCCTTTTACAGCAGTAGGATTGATCGATTCATACGCCCGTCACTCCTGGACACATTGACCCCCAGATTAATACCCACCACTCATACATTTTTCCTTCCTCTTCTTCTTTCCCTTAAAAAGTTCCTCCACACAA
The DNA here is from genome assembly GCA_917563855.2 of Limnephilus lunatus. Classification (NCBI taxonomy): domain Eukaryota; kingdom Metazoa; phylum Arthropoda; class Insecta; order Trichoptera; family Limnephilidae; genus Limnephilus; species Limnephilus lunatus. The sequence continues at coordinate 9,153,992 of OU830599.1, forward strand.
CATATCAAAAGATGACACAAGCCCCGAGGGAAATTGTTTTCCTCAGCGAAAACTGCGGCAATTTATATGCGGCGTTAATATTGCTTTATAATTTTATTTTTTTAAACGACAATAATATTTTCATGTCTGAAAATAGTATATGAATTAATCTTACTACCATCATATTTAAAAAAATATATATTGATTCAGGAATATTATGTTTTTTTTTTTTTTTTTTTTTTTTTTTTTTTTTTTTTTTTTTTAAAGAAAGACAAACATTCCCGGGTTACGAATAACCCAACAATGTTTGAAAATCTCCTACTACCACCACAGAAAGCCGAAAATGTTGCTTGTGTTGTGATGGAGGACTTAGCCAGCCGAGGAATCGAACATGCGACGCCCGGGTGGGACCCAAGCGCTATGCCCACTCAACCACTGACCGGTCAAACATTATACTATAATGTGGGCCTCACTGGGTACTTTGCCCGTTCTGAGCCTCTTAATAAAAAGATAATTGGAAATAAAATACAATAAAATGAGATAAAATAGAATACATTAATAGAGGCGCTAATCAAAAATGAAAATAAAAAATCGGCAAATCTCGTAGGTATATAATGAAAGGGTACCGCCGCCCTGGGAACCATTTATTGGATGACCAACACCTCTGCCACAGGTTACCCCAAGTGGTTCGCTACGTTTGGTGACTTAGCAGGGGTGCCCAGGTTCATGGGGTAATGTTTATCTGGGTCTTGATGGCGGGTGCGTCGGCCCACCTTCTGCGTGGCAGGCCGGATTGGGAGATGCTGGTTGAGGGAGACCCTTTACAACCGGTTACCGTTGTCCGGGCCGCTCGGTAGTACAGGGGCCCGACCCTCAGGCTCACGACTGAGGGTGGGCTGCCCCATCAACGAGTGCAAAAACCCCACCGCTGCTGTTGTGCCGGTTCGTGACCGGAGGGGACCCAGCAGTTGCGTTTGGGGCGCATTGGGCGACCTCTCCAGCCGGACTCTCCCAGCCCATCGCCTTGCACCGCAGTGGGTGGGTTGGATTCATACGTCCGTCACTCCTGGACACTCCGATCCCCAGCTTCCTACCCACCCCTTATACCTTTTCCTTTCCAGATCTTCATTTCTCCTCTTCAAAACAAAAAACTTAACTCAATCATGAACTCACAAAAAAACATAAATAACATCTTTACAACGGCGAGAAGCAGGAGTCCCCGGTGCAGGCCAAAACTGTTGGTGAACTTCACCAACATTCGCGGCCTGCACAAAAATCTAAATTCAGTCCACCACCACCTTGTTTCCCAACGTCCCAACCTTCTCTTCCTTTCCGAAACGCAGATAGCTGAGCCTACAGACACCTCCTATCTGGATTGCCCGGGTTTCACCCTCATGGGCAAATTCAGACCCAAAGGAGGTGTATGTCTCTTCAGCCGAGCTGACGTCAACTGTGTGCGACTGTTGAATCTGGAGAACTCCAAATTCGACGTAATGTGGGTGCGCGTCAATCTTGCCAGTACGGTAAGGTTTTACGCGTGTTTATACCGCTCACCGAACATTAGCGTTTCAGATACATCCGAACTCTTCAAACATCTAAGTAATACTGTTGATGACCTCTTGCCCCGCTTCCCTACAGCAGAGTTTGTGGTCCTGGGGGACTTCAATGTTCATAACGAACCTTGGTTAAAGTTCTCAGGACCAACGGACTCGGCTGGACGAGAGGCGGAATCCTTTGCCCTCTGCTACGGACTGGAGCAAATGGTTCAGGAGCCTACAAGGGTTCCTGATGTCCAGACTCACCGCTCCAATCTGCTAGATCTGTTTCTAACCACTGTGCCACACGGCTACAAGATTGAAGTCACAGCGCCTCTAGGATCGTCCGACCACTGCCTGGTGACAACATCAATCCCCGTAACCTTCAGACCGCCAAATGAGCGGCTGAAGAGAAAAGTGTGGCACTATAGATCAGCAGATTGGTTTGGTCTGCGGGCTCATTTCAATGCCTTCCCGTGGTCAGCTGTCTGTTTTCAGACTTCGGATCCCTCAAGATGTGCCCAGGAAATTGGTGAAGTCATCACATCCGCGATGGATGGCTTCATCCAATCCACTGTGAAAGAAACTGGTGTGGGCTCGAAGCCGTGGTTCAGTCGACAATGCTCCGAAGCAGTGCGACGAAAAAACGCGGCTTACCGAGCCTACAACACATCTCGAACGTCTGAAAGCAGAACAGTATATAACAAAATGGCAAAGGAATGCAGGAGGATCATTAACAGGTCAAAATTCGAGCACGACCTGCAGATCAGCAGTAAGCTGGCTGCCTGCCCGCACGGCAGCAGAGCGTTCTGGTCGCTTGCGGGCTCAATAGGTCGCAATTTCTGCAAATCCAGTCTGCCACCTCTTACCAGACCCGATGGCTCTCTAGCAAATACCGCCGCCGAAAAGGCTAACTTATTAGGCAAAATGTTCGCGGAAAACTCGACCCTCGATGATCAAGGTGCTACCCCGCCGTCGGTTCCTCATTGCAGTTTTCGTATGAAAAAGCTGAGGATCCGGCATCGGGATGTACTCCAAGTCTTACGAGGGCTTGATGTTAATAAAGCTAGCGGGCCTGACGGAATACCTGCCCTGGTATTGCAGAGGTGCGCTGTAGAAATAGCTCCAATTTTGACGAAGCTTTTCAAAATGTCCTTGAAGACTGGCTCTGTGCCCTCTGGTTGGAAAAAAGCGATCATTCACCCTATTCCAAAGAAGGGTGACCGCTCCAACCCAGCCAACTACCGCCCCATAGCGATCACATCTGTTCTGTCAAAAGTGATGGAACGTGTGATCAATGACAAACTGCTCACATACCTCGAGAAGAACAAAATTATTAACGACCGTCAATACGGATTCCGGCGGAACCGCTCATGCGGTGATCTTCTCGCGTATGTGACGCATGTTTGGGGACGGTGCCTGGAATGTTTTGGTGAGACCCAAACGGTTTCACTGGACATTTCCAAGGCCTTTGACCGGGTTTGGCATCGAGCGCTTGTCAACAAACTGCGTTCTTACGGACTTTCCGCATCCTTGTGTGCGTGGATTGCCGACTTTTTGAGGGGGAGGTCGATTCAGGCGGTTGCTGACGGTTTCACCTCTTCCTCGCATTCGATAAATGCTGGCGTCCCACAGGGATCGGTTCTGTCTCCGACTTTGTTTCTGTTGCACATCAACGACCTCTTGTCATGTGCACCGATTCATTGTTACGCGGATGACAGTACAGTCCATGATAGCTTTTTGTTTGACAAGCCTCCAAAGGGCACACAAACCCCAATAGCTCGGAGGGCTTTGAAGCAGAGAATGGACGGTTACCTCGAGAGTGTTTTCTCTTGGGGTAAGAATAACCTCGTCGAATTTAATGTTTCAAAGGCCCAATCATGTCTGATAACGTCTAAAAGGGATCGAAATGATAATCTAGTCTCCTTCAAAGGAAGCATTCTCCCGAACAGGACCTCCATTGATATGCTTGGTGTAACTCTTAGTGACCAGCTCAGGTATGGGGGCTCCATCGAAACCAGAGTTAAGCTAGCCTCTCAGAAACTGGGCGTACTGTACAGGGCCCGCAGATACTTTAATAGTACTCAACTGTTAACCCTGTACAAATCTCCACCTCTGGTCTGGAGCTCCAAAATACCTAAAAAAAACCCTTGACTCTGTGCAGAAACGGGCGGTCCGTTTGATAGATTCTCCCATCTTAACAGACGGATTGCAATCTTTAGAGCATAGGCGTCAGGTGGGAATGCTGTCCTTGTTCTACCGGTATTACAATGGAAGATGCTCCGAGGAACTGGCGTCATTGATCCCCTCGGCACCGGTGCATAGTCGGGAAACACGCCAAACACGCGCCCAACATTTGTACACAGTTGATATTAGTCACATGAGAACGGGTCGTTTTTACGATTCGTTCTTGAGTTCAACAGCTCGGCTGTGGAACGATTTACCGGCCTCTGTGTTTCCTCCCTCCTACAACATGAGTCTCTTCAAGACCCATATTAACTCCTTCCTTTCCTCAAAAAGACCCTCCACACAGCATCCTCAAAGATGACATAGGCCCTGAGGGAAATTATTTTCCTCAGGGCCTCCTGTGTGGAGTTAATGTAAAAAAAAAATATTTTTTAAATTGCCTTTTCTGTTCTTTAATCCATTTTTTAATTTCGTTTCTGAAATGTTTTTTTTTTATTTCCCTCATTTTTTTAATCGAGAGAAAGATTGTTGAATGCTTTTATCGCCTCGAATTTGTAGTGCCTTTGTTCAAAGTTTGTGTTTACCGTCGGAAATTTAATGTTTTTTTCTTACCTTTTGTCTAACTGGTCTACTAATGACAAATTGTTTTAGTTTAAATTTATGTTTTTGGTCAAAAATGTAAATTAGTAGTGTTTTTTATTTACTAGGAGCGGTTGAAAGGTATTTGCCCCAAGCGTTACGAAAAGTGTAATGCGATCGGTAGTCGATGCAAACGGTGATAGATGCGAACGGTGATCGGGCGAAGCGTACATACTGCACAACTAAAGTAAGGCGTACATACTAACCCAAGATCGTAGGTTACCCCAAAGTCGTAGGTCACCCCAAGGTCGTAGGTCACCCCAATATCGTAGGTCACCTTAAATTCGTAGATCATCCCAAGGTCGTAGGTCACCCTAAAGTCGTAGATCACCCCAAAGTCGTAGGTCACCCCAAAGTCAAATGTCACCCCAATGTCATATGTCACCCCAGGGTCATATATTATTTTATAAGTTAGTGAAGTTTTACTTCAGTCGTGTGGTCTAAAGCACACTCGTTTTCTTTTATTAATATTTGTACAGCTCGTAGCTGAAACTTTTTCACCAATTTTTTTTCTTGGACTAATTGTCTTTTAACATTCTGATTTTATTTAGAAATCCGCTGTTTTCTATTCAGATCTCTCATCCTAAAATCCACATTCTAAAATATGAATTTTCGTTCGTTCCCAACTTGACATCAACCGGTAACCCTTTTTGGTCCAGTTAATTTACGGAATATGGCGCTTTATTCCGTAATATAACCGTCGTTATGATAATTTGTTATGTTTTTTGTCTAAAAACAGCAGAGTTTTTCAAATTTCCGTTTCAGGAAGCGACAATAGGGTTGAATGTATATGCTTTATTAATAATATGCGGGACGAAAATAAAAAAGAATTATTTATTTGTTCAAGAAACATGGTTCGTAGTGCCGTCGAAGTAATACTTTTTTCGGTAATGCGCGTTTTCATCTCGTAACAAAATATCCCCGACAAAATATCCTAAGGACAAAACATCCTCTAATAAAATGTCTACTGAAACCTAACATAACCTAACGTTACATGTATTATTGTCCCATTTAACTATTTTTGAATAATACTTTATTTTCTTTACTGGATGTCTTATTATTTTTGTCCATTTAACTATTTTTGAACAATTATTTATTGTCTTTTAAGATGAAACCATACTAAATAATGCAAAACCATACAAAATCGTATGTTTTTGTTTTGAAAATTTGACCGCTAAGAAGAATTATAGATGCTTCAATTAAATACTGCGTGTAGAAGATACCATGGCCCTTAAAAATATTGGTCATTTTTTTAATAAGTCTTTTAATAAGCTAAGAAAAAAATAAAGTATTAGGTCTATAAAAAACATTTTTAAGTACAAATCCTACTTATCAACACTTTTTCGGATATGGTTTTTTTTGCATAATGTGGCTAATTCAGTTTCTTATATAATTATCGCAAAAAAAAAAATTGAAATTTCCGCCCGAACCTCACAAAATAAAATATAATATGCATTTTCGCGTTGGTATTTTTGACATCACGGCGACAATGCGGCAGTCGACGCATTTGTTATATCAAAGTGAACCTTATACCGTCCACCGAAGAACGACTGGAAGCCGCCCCATTCTTCCGTCATTACTCCTCCGGACGGAGCGAAGAAACAACGTGTTAGGGTCCGCGCTGCTTGTTTTCGTGAAATCAATTTAAAAATTCCGCTTTATTACAATAAGCAATGCAAAATGAATAAATGTTTTTTACAGGCCTTTACGAAATCAACATGTAAAAAAAAATTCTCAAATATCTTTTCCAACCTTTTCAAAAGCTTTTCTCAAGTATTTTTAAACTCCTCCCATAAAAGGGCGTGAATTCCGATTTCGATTTTTTCCTGTACTAGTGGATCGCCTTAAAGGATGTCTGTATGTTTGACCCATTTTTTGTTAGGTTAGGTTAGGTTTTAGTAGATATTTTGTTGGAGGACGTATGGTCCGCAGGATATTTTGTCGGGGATATATTCAGGGATGAAAAGTCGCGGTACCACTTTTCATCCGTCGCGGTTACACAATGGTCGAGTGCTTACGATCCTTGGCTATGAATCCAGCGATCGCAGGTTCAACCCCCAGTGTTTTAAACTAAATTTAATTTCTTTAATTTGTCTTATTTCACGGTGTATTCAATAAAAAATAATATATTTTTGTCACGTTCTAGAGTGCAATAGACTCTCAGTATTGTAATAAAATGCAGGTTTTTACGTGAGAAAAACTAAGGAACTTTATTTGCGTCAATACACAATTAACAGGTAGGTTCGCTACAAATATAGGCCAACAGATGGCGCTAGTAGTAATCTATATTTTGCTCTATATTTTTAACACTTCCTCTCAAAATACAGATTACATAAGAACATACTATAACAAAATAAAATTACACTTTCACAATTCCTAAAGCGTTTACATGTTTATAATGTTTTACTGCACCTAAGCTCTTAGTAAGCAAGTCAGCAGGCATATTTGATGTACACAAATAATTAACACTAACAATGTTTTCATTTATCATTTCTCTACAATAGTGATATCTAACATCAATATGCTTAGTTTTATTATGGAAAACAAGGTTTAACAATAGTTTTTGCGCACTCATACTATCATTATATATGATAATCTTATACAATTTTTTGGTCACTTCGTACTGCAAGTTTCTTAAATATACTGCTTCTTTGCAGGCCTCAGAAATTGATACATATTCGGCTTCTGTGCTAGAAAGTGCAATACATTTTTGCTTACTACAGCTCCAAGATATAACAGATCCTGACAAAGTATAACAAAATCCAGAATACGATTTTCTATCATTAATATCATTGCCCCAGTCCGCATCTACATACCCTTGAATATTAACATTTTTACCTTTAGTATATTTTAAACCTAAATCTTTTGTATTTTTTTAATATCTTAATACTCTTTTTGCATAAAGCCACTGCTCTTGAATGTTGCAGTTATTAAATTGACTTAAATATGACACTGCATAAGCTATATCGGGCCGTGTAAGTACAACTAAATACATTAAGCTTCCTATAAGCTCCTAATAGGGATTCTGATTATTACAATTATTCTCCTTTTTACTTTATAATTTTTTTTTTTTTTTTTTTTTTTTTTTTTTTTTTTTTTTTTTTTTTTTTTTTTTTTTTTTTTTTAATCCTTTATTCCAGATCTCGGGGAGGGTGGTGCAGTCCCACGAGTTCCATATAATACATATACAATATATCAAGTAAAATAAAAATATGCAGGATGAGAGAAAAAAAAAATTATATGGTAAAAGAAAATAATAGATAATAATACAAAACAAAATAAGAAAATTTGAATTAAGTTAACTTTTTGTTATACATCTATGTCATCAGGAAGTGGCTCCACCGCTTGTAGATGGGACCCTGCCAGAAGTGGAATACTGCCATCACAAGACTGTTTTCGCTCGAGGCTAGACGCGTTCTGAAATTAGTGATCCGTTTCTTCATGAGTGCTCGGAATCCGGGAACTCGCCCTTCTTCAAACATCTCGGTGGCACTGCAGTACCAGGACAACCCAAAAAGCGTTCGATACGAGTTGTTGTACTGTTTCTTTTTAGTGATGCTTTCTTGAAGTTGGTCCATAGCTCCGAGGTATATAGGCTCGTGCAGTACGTGTTAAAAAATTGCCTTTTTGCAGCTGGGCTGCACTTGCTAAATCTTCGAGAAATCATATTTGCCCTTATGCACAGTGATCTTCTCTGTCGCTCAATTTGCCTCCATTGGAGTATTAATTGTTTTACAATCGATCATATTGAACTTAGACAATAATTCATCAATATATTTCTCTTGGCTTAAAGTAACAGTACTATTTTTCTTATCAAAACCAATTGACATCCCAAGACATTTCTTTGCTATTGCTAAGTTTTTTAACTCAAAATTCTTACTTAACATGTTTTTAAGATGATTAGCTTCAATTTTGTCATTTGAAAAAACAAAAAAATCATCAACATAGAAAGTCACGATAGTTTGACTACTATCAACAGTATTTATATACCATAATTTTGAGAACACCCCTTAGGCACAAGCCGGCTCGATACCGGACATTATTTTCAGAATGGCACTTCTTTTTTAGGACCCACTTGCACTTCACTATATTTCCATTCACAGGAATATCAACAACGTTCCAACCGTGGTCGTCTTCAAAACTTTTCACCTCTTCTTTGATAGCTTGTTCCCAATGCTCCTTTTCTGGTCTCTGCAGCGCTTCTTCTAATGTCATTTCATCACTGAAAGATTTATTATATTTTTCTGTACAAATATATCCAAATCTACCGGGTTGTTTTCTCTCCCTCTCTAAAATTTTTTTTATTATGATATCCGATTGTGACTCTTCTTCTGATGTCATGGACTCCTCATCTGCCTCATCTGGTACAAAGGTTTCATCCATGTCATTAGCACTCTCCATAGAAACAATTGAATCTTCTCTTCTTTTGCAAAGATCGACTTTTTCTCGAAGATTCATTCCTTCTACAGCACTGGTCATTTTATTCAAATAATTACTATTAACATGACCCAATCTGCGGTGCCAAGTATTGCCTGAAACCGCTAAATTAGTCATTATACTTTCAGGAACTTTTAACTTGTATTCCATCCTTAGTTTATAAACACCACCTTTCATATCTGCTATAGCAACTAACTCGTTCTGTTTATTATAAACATAGCAGCATTTTCTTTTGAAATCAACTCTATTTCCATTTTTAATTAACTGACTGACAGATATCAAGTTTGTCGTAAGGTTAGGTACGCACAAAACATCTTTTAATGTAACTTCATATTTACATTTCGAGGTTAAAGTTACAATATTAACTTCTCCCGAGCATAAAACAGGCACAGCACTCTTATTAGCTGCAATTATTTCCTTTACACTCGTCCGATTCGAAGCATTGCACATAATGTTTACATTCGGTGACATATGAAAGCAAGCGCCCGAATCTATAAACCAATCCATTTTATTGTAGTTCCCGCTCAAAAACACAACAGAAAATGCATTAGATTTCTTCATATGCTCTGATTGTCCAACAGGACACTGATTTTTAAAATGCCCTTCTTGTTTACATCGATAACACCTGATGGATTAAACAGGTTTCATTACATTTTTGACTTTCGATGTATTTCCGGAAATATTGCGGCGCTGGTGCACTCTGGCGGACAATGCCCCAACTGACTCGACGTCATTTCCTGCCATGTCAAGCAATTTTGTTTTTATTGCATCTGCAGAAATTATTATTCATGCTCGATAGCTAATATCATGGGGTAGAATTTTTCTGGTAGACCAGCTAGCAAAAGGCACCCAATCCATTCATTGTTCACATTAAATCCAGTTCCGGATAATTTCTGGCCAGTTTCAATAATTTGCGTGACGTAACTCTGCATCGAGTCACAAGTTTCAAGACGAATGGATATCAAACTCCTTAATAAGGAAATGCGTCTTGAAAAACCATTATCATCGAACATTTGCTTTAGCCTTTTCCATAAGTCTGCAGTAGACGTAGCTTGTTTAATGTGTACATACAGCGAAGGATCTATAGTGAGGACTATCTTCGCTTTTGTTTTTGCATCATCTGCAACGGCAATTTTCACAGTTTCTTCGGCCTTGATACATTTCTCCATTCCATCCAATATAAGTAGATTTTCCACAGCATACGACCATTCATCGTAGTTTTGTCGTCCAACCAACTTGGGTATACTTTTGAGGTATGATGTCGCCGCCATCCTTGTTAAAAATGTCCCGGCACTAAATGCGAGTTCGTATTCGCAATAACTCCTTGCTCTTTTCTCACAGATAATAGAACCTAATATCTTTGTCTATTCTCATCCGCGACAATTGAAAATTAATTTTTAACACAAATACCATTTAAATTATCGTGACTGATGATTTAAAACCGCTTGGGAATGATCTGGGCCCATAACCTGTAATAAAACGCAGGTTTTTACGTGAGAAAAACTAAGGAACTTTATTTGCGTCAATACACAATTAACAGGTAGGTTCGCTACAAATATAGGCCAACAGATGGCGCTAGTAGTAATCTATATTTTGCTCTATATTTTTAACAAGTATTGCATTGGTAAAAAGCTACCATTCAGAATCTAAGTAATGCCAGAAATGGCTTTAGCTTTAGTGAACTAATCTGAATAGCCAGGTACCTCCCTACTTACCTCTTCCCCATATCCTTCCACTCCCCACTTGAGCCTCGTAACGTACCCCAACTGGGTAATACTTTATAGTATATTTCCAAGATGTTTTAGAGTAGAAGATACTCTCAGTATCGCATTGGTAAAAGATTACCGATCAGAATCTAAATATTGTTTAAAATAGATTTAGCCATGTTTGGTGAACTGATTTGAATAGCCAGGTACCACCCCACCTTCCTCTTCCACATATCTTTCCTCTCCCAACTTGAGTCTCACAACATATCCCAATTGGACAAGCCATAGTCTCGCTGGCTTCAGACGGTTTAGAGCAGTTGGGACTCAAGTGTCGTACTTCGCGAATTTTAAAGGGAGCAAACTACATAAATAGGTAAATTTGGTTTTTGTTGTAAGTAAGAATAATAACTTGTCGTTATATCACCAAATGCATGTTTTTATATTAAATTCACATGTGTACTAAGTTATCATATCAGTCTTTTTTTTTGCAGAAACAAACAGTAAATTACATAGAAGAAAATAGTTACAAAGTTATAGAAGTTAATATAATAATTGGTTGGTTTTGTGTGACATATTATACATTTTACCTAAATTAAGTTAGTATATTATGGAAGGAGAGGTGTGAAGATGAGAGGGTGTGTGTGAGGGTGTGAGGGTGTGAGGGTGTGTGGATGTGTGTGTTATGTGTGAGAATTCAGTGTGCTAGAAAAGTTTTTCTTAAATAGAGGGAGGTAATCAAAAAATATATCGGTTTTTGTGCTTGTTTGAATTGAGTTGAATGTTTGAAGGATGCGGGAAGTAGGGGAGTTGGCTGCAGCGTTTGTTTTATTAACGTAAAAAGGTTGATATGGCGAGTTTTTTTAAATGGGATGTTAAAATTTATTTAGGATAGAAGTTCTGGGCAGTTTATTTCGTTGTGTATTATTTTATGGAGATATTTCATGTCATGTCATGGAGAAATGAAGTGTCATGCCATCTACCTTTCGACTGGATTTCAAGGATTGGAGAGTGCATATACCTACAATTAAGGTAGGAACATACTAGGCCCACGCAACGCGACGCGACGCTACGCAAAGTTCCTGTCCATGTTCACACTAGCCATACGCATCGCTGTGACCACGTGACAATAGGTCTCTGGTGCGCCGACGCGTTTGATTTGACACATTTGACGTTTATTTTGTTATGTTTATGTGATTCTTTTCTCAGCAGACGACAGCTTTGCCATGTCTTCTAAAAGCGAATTTGAAGATAATTTGCTACGATTATTATTATTAAATCAATATTCTCGTAAAAAGAAAAACAAAAAAGTGAGAAGTATTTGGGTCCACAGCATTAACAAACGAAGACAAATGTTTGGAGAGTTCCATACTTTAGTAAAAGATCTATAATCTGATACGGACGATTCTTAATATACTTCCGTATGAGTAAAGTGGTATTTGAAGAGCTTCACAGCATAATTGAATATGATATAAAAAAAGAAAACACACGTCTTCGAAAGTCAATTTGGACTAGAGAAAGACATTCATTATAGGGGTATAATATTGAAATTAGTTATTTATTATATAATCGTATAGCAGAATCTCTATAATTCTGAGATTTGATATTATAAATAACTTCGTGCTCAGTTTCAATGAACTGTTCGACACCCATTTTTTAATAATAAATGTCAAAAAAACAACCACAGATATAGCGAAACGCGTTATGCTTAGATAACACCAAAAAGATGTGAAATCATCTCATAGTAGGCGTGACCATACCCCCTCCACCTTCCACACGGCCCACGCCAATCTGGCTGTGGCAGATCCGCGTCGCGTAGGGCACCTCGGTTTGCGTTGCGTAGGGCTAGTGTGATTCTAAAGCACCCGTTTCCATAGAAAATGTATGGAAGATAAGTAGTCCAGATATGGAAATGGTGACGTCAACCTACGCAGCGTCGCGTCGCGTGGGCTAGGTGTGTTCCTGCCTTTATTGTTATATTTATAACCGAGATACTAAATTTATTTTGTATGCGCTCTATATTATTAACGTAGTGGGTGTATTTGGGATTCCAGACAGGCGATGCGTATTCCAGTGTACTTTTGACTAGTAAGGAATAAAGCATTACTAGTTTGTGTGGATTTTTTAATAATTTACTTAGACTTAGTATGAAACCCAACACTTTGTAAGATCTATCAGTGATTTTTTTTTTTACATTAACTCCTTGCAGGAGGCCACGGGATAAATAATTTACTTAGGACCTATGTCATATTTGGGGATGCTGTGTGGAGGGTCTTTTTAAGGAAATGAAGGAGAGGAAGTTCTGGGAAGAAAAAAAAGTAAGAGGGTTGGGTAGGAATCTAGGGTCCAGTGTTTCCAGTTCATACGCCTCCGGATCCAGACAAACCGCACCCTATGAACCCGGGCACCCCTGCTAAGCCACCAAACGTAGCGAACTACTTGGAATGACTTATGGGAGAGGTGTTGGTGATCCAATAAATGGTTCCCGGGGCGGCAGTACCCATTCCCGCCTCCCAAAATGATTTAATGTGCGTATTGAATATAAGTTTACTGTGTAAATAGACTCCAAGGTACTTACATTCATTTTTTGAGATCACGGGTTCATTGCAGAGTGAATTGGGAAAATAAATATGTTATATGTATAAGTAAGCAATATTAGTGTCCACAAGCACATTGTTGGCAATCAAATAATATTCCTTTATATTCGAAAAATCACAGAAATGCGTCAAATTTAATCGTTTGCTCATAAAAATATCACCCAGTATTCCACAATACCAAAATTTCACACCAAGGGTGATGATAATTTCTCAGAAATTTCTTGGCAATTGTAGGCGTGTACTGGTTGTAATAATTTTAAGCCTCTTTTTACTACACGTAACCTCTACTGAAAACGTCTTAGTAGTTACCAGTGGCGTGTATCGCTCTGATAGTCTGTGCGAAGTTTTTCAAATTTGAGATGCGGGTATGGGTACCGCCGTCCCGGCAACCATTTTTTGGATTTCTTGGGTTCGCTGTTTGGTGACTTAGCAGGGAGTCCGGGTTCACGGTGTCTTGGTCTTTGCGACGATTTGGCCACACACTGCGTGGCGGGCCGGAATGGGAGAGACTAGTTCAGAGAGACTTAACCTCTCTATAGACTCTATAAACCTTGCACCGCAGTGGGATGGATGAAATCATGGTCCCGTCACTTCTGGACACATTAACCCTCAGAGTCCTACCCACCCCTCACACCTTTTTCCTTCCCGGAACTTCCTCTCCTTCCTTTCCCTAAAAAGACGCTCCACACAGAATTTCCAAAAATGACATAGACTCTGGGGGATTTTTTTCTCAGTCTTCTGTGCAAAGCTAATGTAAAAAAAATGAAAAAAATATTTTATAAAACATCTTATCAATCTAATATTAAAATTAACAGAATGAGTAATATTATGTCACCTAAAACAAACCGTGACAAAACTTTAAAGTTTCGCCTCTCGAACGAGATCAACAAGGAAGTTATTTTGCCGCACCCTATTATCTAGTATTATCTACAGTAGGATGTGCTGAAACAGGCCGCTGAAAGAACAGAACTTTTTTTATTACTCGTACGTAATATCCAGATCGCGATATTGTTTAACAGTGAGAAAGCAAAAATTTTCCTTTTTCACGATAAAAAAAACACAACATGGAACATTTTCCGAAATTTGTGTAGACCAAAAGGAAGACAAACTACCCACACTGCTACACAATATGTAGTTTTATGATTTCAAAAGTTATTTTGCGTTCCCTTTGACTCTTGCATATTAAGCCATAGAGATATTTACCACACACATTAATAAGGAAAATGTTTGAAAAATGCTTCCTTTGAGTAAAATGCTACATTTAAAAAAAATGTAAGTACTTTTTTTTATTTTTTATTATTTATTGAGTTAGTTTATACTACATGAATATAAACTAATAAGCACAATGTAACATTTCATTTGATAAATTTAAATATTTTTACAGTAAGCATAACATTTCTTTTTAAATACATTCATTCTTTCTTCATTCTTCATACTTTCAGGCATTTCATCATACATCTTTAGTCCTCTATACATTAGGCAGTTCTGTGATTTTGATTTCTTCATTTGTGGCAATCGAACTCTGTTTATATTTCTTGTTTCATAATTATGTACGTCTCTATTAAAAACAATTTCATCCTTAAAGTATTTTGACATTTGGTTTTTCATAATTTTATGCACAAAAATGAATACATTAAATAGTAGTATTTTTTTATTGGAATCCAATTTAGCTCCTCTCTCATTTGATTAATCCTTGCGTATTTGCCTTTTCCCAGTATACATCTCATAGCTCTGTTCTGTATAACTTCTAGTTTGTTTAAATTTCCTTCATTGGCCAAATATAACATTGTAGAGCAGTAATCCAAATGTGGAGCAACAATAGTTTTATAAATGAGCTCCGTAGTGTTTCTATTTAATTTATGTCTTAGTCTTCTAAGAAAACTTACCTTTTTTGACACCTTTTTTAGCACATATTCAAAGTTTGCTGTGAAAGTCAGTTTTGAATCGAGTATTACACCCAGGTATTTGATTTCATTTACTTTTCCAATTTTTTCACCATAAATTGTCAAATTTAACCCTGTGTTACGATTTTTATTGCCTATTTCCATATATTTTGTTTTGTTTACGTTTAGTTTAAATTTGTTTAATATCAGTTATTTTGATATATTTTCTAGGTCTTCGTTTATTTTGTTAATTGCATCTATGTAATCTTCACATGAAATATAGATTAAGGTATCGTCTGCAAATAATCTAATTTTGCAATGTTTAATAGTTTAAATACTATAATAAATACTGATACTAAAAATACTCCCAACTGCTCGAGCCAGTGGGACTGTGGCGATTGCATTATATATAAGGTGGGTAGTTGTGAGGAGGAAAATGGGAAGGGGAAGAGGTAAGCTAATGTAGCATCGCGCTCTTTCGTTACATGGAATTTTTGGAGTATGAAATTGACTTGATTACATCCAACCTCCAATAGGAGAGGGTATTAATAGAAATAGGGGTTACAAACTTTACCTTATTGCAAATGTGTTTACTTTGATGACAATAAATGACTAACTAACTAACCATTACACCGTTTTCCTACAGGGGTTGACAGAGAGGACGGACAAACTCTTTGCCTCATTAATATTTGTACATCGTCTCATACATGCTGTTCTATTATTCTGACTCCTGACTCAAATATCTGACTATTACAACTATCTGACGAGTTTTCTGACTCAAGCACCTGATTCACTTGGTCGTGGCACGTCTTCCTTGGGCGTCTCCGACTTCTTTTACCGTTCACATTTGCGTTATATATTCTTATACTCCTTTCCTCGTTGATTTGCTCTACATGCCCAAATCATCTGAGCGTCCCTTTCTTAATCCTACTCATTACATCAGCCTTGCATGCTTTGCGAATCTCAACGTTTCTAACACGATCGTACATGGTTTTACTATCCATACTTGACTCTGTGAAGAAACGGGTGGTCCGTTTGATAGATTCTCCCAACTTAACGGACGGATTGCAATTTTTAGAGCACAGGCGTCAGGTGGGAATGCTGTCCTTGTTCTACCGGTATTACAATGGAAAATGCTCTGAGGAACTAGCGACGTTGATCCCCTCGGCACCGGTGCATAGTCGGGAAACACGCCAAACACGCGCCCAACATTTGTACACGGTTGACATTAGTCACATGAGAACGGGTCGTTTTTACGACTCGTTCTTGAGTTCAACAGCTCAGATGTGGAACGATTTACCAGCCTCTGTGTTTCCTCCTCCTACAACATGGGTCTCTTCAAGACCCATGTTCACTCCTTCCTTTCCTCAAAAAGACCCTCCATACAGCATCCTCAAAGATGACATAGGCCCTGAGGGAAATTATTTTCCTCAGGGCCTCCTGTGTGGAGTTAATGTAAAAAAAAATAAAAAAAAATACGCTTCGGTGATCTCATTTCTACAGCAATCAGTCTTTCATGTATTTGCATTATGAGTTTTGTTCTGGATATGATTAACAATGAATCTGTTTAATAGTCGTCGATATACGATACTAGAGTAGATGTCTACCTGTCTACTGACTTTTCAAATTTCTGAAGTCTTATTATTTAAAAGTTAATATTGAATAAATCAAAGGATTCGAGATCTTGTGCCAGTCTTCCGAAGAACACAAACTCACTAAATTGTACAAAAATCCACCATTCACAACAACTAAATTAGACAGCGCTCCCCAATTAGTTCCCAGTAATTATTTAAAAAAAACAATGGTGGTCTAATATGCTGCCCATAATTGGGGTCCTCTTGAAATAACCCAACTGCGGAAAGGCTGCTGTTGGGATAATGGGGAACAATTGTTTCATAATGGAGGTGTTCCATCCTGCTGAATTTTTTATTAACTAATTCACATCGTCGCTTAGTCGGTAGAATATGGTTTATGGTGGGTAATTTTTATCAAACTTTTCTTTAATTTCATTATTCTTCATGCGCCTTTCTTTTTGCATGTTACTACAAAATCCCTTTCAATTTGTTAATTCTCTTTTTATCGGTCTTTTTATGGTTTAATTTGTTTTTAGTTTTTCGTGGGAAATAGCTTCGAAACAATTTCTCGACTTTTTTTTAAGAGCTTTATTTTTTTGAATTATTTATGAATTTAAAAATTAAGTAACAAATGTTCATTTTAAATAAAAATCTTCAAAACAAAATGACTAAAAATTGTTACACAGTATGTCCATGAAACAGAAAAGACAAATCAAACTATTTCATGACTTCATCTACGAGTGTTTTTGTAAGTTTTGGGATATAAAATAAAAGTCTTCAAAACAAAATAGTTAAATCGAACGTTATTTATACGCTAGGTATCTACGGTTGAAATTGAAGAATCCAGCTCCAAATCTGATCTGTGAACGTGAAGTTTGTGCCTTAAGCTACTATCGTAATAGAACCGAATTGAAGCAAGTGGCTACTAATACCAAAAGATGGCGCCACTTACGTTAACAGCTATAATGAGGAACGTCGGCAGGCAGGTATAAGTTTGTATGGGGTTTTTAACTGCAACCTTCCCCAAATGTTGGAAACACGCGCACGTCATTCTCATCCCAAAACCTGGGAAGGACCCAAAATTCTGTGAGAACCATCGTCCAATCAGCCTTCTCTCAAATGTTGGTAAAATATTCGAACAAATTCTCCTCACCCGGCTCTTAAAGCATATTCACGAGATGAAAACCCTTCCTGATGAACAACATGGCTTCAGATCTACACACGTAACCCTTCATCAACTGCTCAGAGTTTCCGAACTAATCCTCGGCGGCTTCAACTCCCAACGGTCCACTGGCGCCATTTTCCTGGACATAGCCAAAGCCTTCGACAAAGTATGGTCAAACGGCCTGCTCCTCAAATCGCACAACACGGACATCGAACCCCAACTCCTCGGTATCTTAAAATCATTTCTTCAGCACCGGACTTTTCAAGTAAAGATCCGAGGTGCACTCTCAACGCCCAGATTCATGACAGCAGGCGTCCCGCAAGGATCCCTGCTTTCCCCTACCCTCTTCAATATCTACTTACACGATATTCCACTCACGGAGAACCAACATTCGTATAAAGCCTTGTACGCTGACGACACCGCCATTATGGTTCGATACAGTTCTCCCAGGATGATCACACTTCGCTTACAACATAACATAAACATACTCCAAGACTTTTATAACAAATGGCGTATAGATGTGAACCCTTCCAAGAGCGCTGCTATTTTCTTCTCACGAAGAAAGGTTCGCAGCACTCCTAAGGGTCAAGTTTATATGTACGGCCAAGCAATACCCTGGCAAAACAATGTTAAATATCTTGGAGTCACACTCGACAAAAAACTCACATGGCACACACACATCAAACATACAATTAAAAAAACCAAAAACGCTGCTTCATCCCTTTACCCGCTTTTACATTATAACAGTCAAACGTCGCTTCAGAACAAACTTCTCATTTACAAATCAAAATTACGACCCATCATGACTTACGCCGCTCCAATTTGGGCCACAAGCAATACTAAGAGTCTAGAAACCTTCCAAAATGTCTTGCTTAGAAGATTCACCAAAAGCCCTTGGTTCGTCCGTAATAGCATTATTAATTCAGGCACGAAAATCCCTCCACTTAAAAAACACATTATAGACCTGGCCAAAACATTTTTCTCAAAACTTGCTTCAAATCCGAACCCAAGCATCTCATGTCTCGGGCATTCAAGTCCCGATGACAATCCCCTCCACCGCCTGCCCATATCCATCCTTCATCCACCTTGATGCGCGGGCTATAACAAAATTTACCTTTATATTCTTATATAAAAAATTAAATACTTATTATGGTATACATATTTGTGGTATATGAATACATACATGCATGGGTGTATGTAAAAATGTCTGTATGTGTGCATATATCTATACAAAATATATGCCACTCGCAGATTTAAAACAAGCAATAAAAAAATATGAATGCCCTTCATCTTGCCCAAGGCAGCCCGAACATCGGGTTAAAAAAAAAATCCATCAGGTGACATTACTACAGTTTGCAAGACAAAGGGGTTAATTTCTCCCTGTAACTTGCTAAGAACCAATATATAATAATAAAACTGCTAGTGTGATTTATTGTGCATATTTTATTGAAGAATGAAAGATGAGCACTATGTTTAAAATACCACAAAATACAATTAAATTAATATACAAGGTGAACTTCGATTGTCGTTTCTGATTACACATTATTTTCAAAGATGATCGATTATAATTCGATAATTAATATTCACATGTAGTTACTCATAAATGTATAATGAAACGATTCAGCGAAATGTAATTGCTTTCCATAAATATTTTTAATATAGATACAATATTACAATGTATTTATATTTGTATCATAATGGTCGGTTACAAACAATCATCTTGAGTCATTAAATCATAAATAACATGCCAAGATCAGATAACTTTATTAATCAAATGAAATAAATAATATAGATAATAAAAAGGCTAATAAGTGTTGGAAATAAATTAAAACTGCCAACATTTTATGTGAAAAAAAACGAAATAGTAAACTTCTTCTTCAGTCAGCTTTTACCTAGGATAGAACTCCAATAACTTCACCAACCGGACAACATAAACAATTTAGCAATATATAGAGGGTAAAAAACCATAGACAAGCCAATCAGGGTAAGAGGGACAAACCAAGTTGCGCGAAGAGAGGGAGGCGGCGCGGCGTGACAGTCACCCTTTCTGAAATTTATCAATAAATAAATCTGATAGTACACAGGCAACTCGCTTGTAATATCACTATTCAGTCCTCAAAAATAAAATCGGCTTAGGAATAACTTTTTACAATGTGTAAAAGGTGCGAAAATTGTTGGCTGTGTGAAAAAATTAACTGAAAAATTACAAATCAAAAGTTCAGCCATGTTTCTAAATTTTAATATTTTGAAAATCTATTTAGTTTTACAAATGTGTTGCAATTCACACACCTCACTCAATTTTATCATCGCTGCGCCAGGTGGATCATTAAAACGCGCATTCAGATCCTGCGCAGAAATGTACCACAATTGACTGCGCTGCAAACCTTTGCCTTACTTTAGCGAACTTAACTTTTCTGCGCAGGGTCTGGTTATTTCAACGAGCACTCGTCGATTGTCAATATAGGACTGATGTCGTTGTTTATTCAAAGCAATCTCTAAACCCTCCTGGTGCAATAAAATAAGGTGACGTGATTTAGCCAGCTCGTCGAAATGATAATTAGCAAGTCTATCAATTTGAATGTCTATGGAAGCAACCAAATCTATATCTCTCCAACGCCACCGTCTTATTTTTATATATTAAAGATAATTTTAGATATCAAAGATTTTTAGTTAACTTTTATACAATGTTCTATTTGATGAACATTGGGTCTCAAAGTGTTCATATTTATTAGATAAACGTAAAATTCTAACAATGTTTCCAAACATTACAAAGCTTTCTTAACTAATAGACTGTGTGGCAATGCAACATTTATTGCGAGACAACAGAGTAATATACTACGACCTCATTGGATAAACCAATAAAATGGCTTCAGCGTTAATCGGCTTAAATAGTGCAATGAGGAATCAAATGTTCTTTTTGCAGTAGATACTAAGCCGTGCAATTTTTATTACACTGGTAAACAGAGACCATAGGTAGACCACAGGCAGTAGGTAGACATATGTATATTTGAAATAATTCTTAACCGAGCTTCCGTACAGATGTAGCATTGTACTCTATTTATGTATGTGCCTGATTCCATGATGTACTAACTTATCTGTGCAATCGAGGACAACGCGAGTGTACATTTGGATTTCCAGTGTAAAAACATGTTTATTCGTTCAGGAGTGGTCACCTATGCAAATAAGTTTAGAAATAACGTAAAGCGCTGCGGTGTGAAATTAGGTACTTTTATCATCTTTTGGATTTTGTTGTTTTGCTAACGTGTGAATATCTATCAAGCTGAAGTTTATTGTATTATGAACATTATTAAAATAGATATTTTTATGTTTTCGCTTTTGTTGTTTTCACATTTCTCACCAATTCACTTTTGTGATGTAATTTTTATTTAGTGAAACTACATCACTTTTTACACACGATTATTTAAAATAGAAGTCTAAACTGTGTGATTTATTTTCGCTTATTTTTATTTAAGATATATTTTTGTTTACCAATATACTAAATATTAAGAGGGAATAACAAGACAAAACCGGAAATATGTCATTTTAAAATCAAATTTTTGATTGAATATTTCAAATTTCAAATTTGAGTATTGACTCTTTTCCACAAAAAATTATAAATTGATTTCAAAAGACTGTTATTTTATCTAGTAAAGCTATGTTTTAATTTTTGAGAATATATGTTTATTTTTAGTACAATGAGGTTTTACCGTAGGGCGTTGGCAGATTTGTTTAAATTTCAAAGAAAATTTTGTATTATACAACACACATTGACGGCCGGCATAGTCCAGCGGTAAGGCTCTTGACTCACACACCCAAGGTCACGGGATCGAATCCCGGCTTGGCAAATAATTTTTATTCGATTAATTTGTGTTATTTCACAATTTAATCATTTAAAATAATATATAGTATATTTGCGGCACGTTCCAGAGTGGAAGATACTATCAGTATCGCCCTGGTGTAAGACCACCATTCAGAATTGTAACGTTGCTTGAAATGGAATAAGCCGTGTTTGGTGACCAGATCTGAATGTCCAGGTACTTCCCCACCTTCCCCTTCCCTATCTCATCCCCTCCCCACTACCTTCAGCCTCACAACATATCCCAATTGGGGATGCCATAGTCTCACTGGCTTCAGATGGGAGCAGCTGGGACTCTTGTGTGGTATTCATATAAAAAATAAAACATTTCGAATCATATAATCATGCAGTAAAATAAATCAATAAATTATCTAGGACAGCAATGTTTCAGAATTTTAATTTTAGTTTAAATAAAATCATATACATTAAATTATAAGATATTTAAATCTTGATAGTTGAGCTGTGGCAGAACATTTTTTTTGCCATCTTTCAACGACAAGACCAAAAGACATATTAATAAAAATTCGAAAGCCCTACCACAGCCCAAGAAACGTTGTAAAAATGTGATAAAAATCATTATAAATCAACTATTTGACGCGATTCGAATTTTGAACATTTGGCTGTCATCAGTTGTTTTGTTTTCTCTCTTAAAAAAAATAATCTTTTTTATTATTTTAACTAATATTTTTATGTTTTCTGGTCAATAAAGTGTAGTGTGTTGTTCCTTGAGGATTCTTCTCCCCTCTGATCTTCCAAGAGTGTTTTTTCGTCGCTGATTTTCAGATATTTATAACCTTTTTTTCACTACTGTCACATTCCATACATATTTTTTTTTTTGTAATTTTGTGAACAATGGAGGAGGATTTCCCTCCTGGACATCCTAAAAAGCCTCCAGATCCTCCCCCTGACACTCCAGATGGTGAAAATATTGTAATTTCTGACAGTGAATCTGTCATTCTAACTTCCACAAAAAAAAGGAAGTTTAGTCCCTCTTCCCCAGTAAAGCATGACTCTCCTTCTACTTCTCAGTCTCTACCAGATCTTCATCAACCTCCTCCAACCAATTTTTACTCTACTCATTCCTGTGGCCCCTACATTGTTTATGCGCAAAAAACTGAGCAAGGTAAAACCATACATCCTCTTGAATTTGGTAAATTCCTTTCAACCAACAAGAACCTTTCGATTAAGCCCGGAGGTGTAAAAGCCGAGGGTCGCTTCCGAATCTCTGTTGAATTCCTCTCAGGTTCAGCCGCCAACAACTTTATTAAAAACATTTTTATTACATCTAATTCTAAATTCAAGGCGTACATCCCAACTTTCAATGTCACTCGTATGGGCCTGGTCAGGGGTATCTCGACCGATCTGTCCATTCCAGAAATTCTGTCTTCTCTTTCAACCCCTCAACATTTCGGCAATCCCATAAAAGCCAGGAGGCTAAATTATAAGGACACCTCTGAGGGCAATGTTTCCTGGAAGCCCTCCCAATCTGTTGTGATCACATTCGAAGGACAATCTCTTCCCTCCCATATCTATTTATTTTTCAACTCCTTACCAGTTGAAATTTATACTTACCCCACCACCCAATGCTACAATTGCTGCCGTTTTGGTCATACCAAAGCTGCATGCAGATCCCCTCCCAGATGCTTCAAATGTGGAGAAAACCACACGGCTGACCAATGTTCTTATCTCTCTTCACCTAAATGTTTTAACTGCTCAGGCGCTCATTCCGCCATTCACTCTTCTTGTCCTGAACAAACTCGCCAAAAAAATATAAAAATTTCCATGGCCTCTGAAAACTTGTCTTTTCTGCAGGCTTCTAAACTATTCCGGCCTGTCAAAAAATCTTTTGCCGAGGTTTTATCCAGTAACTCTCTATCCAACCCTCTCCCCTTCTCCTCAACATCTTCTCGATCAACTAAATTTATGTACAAAAACCCTGTCTCTAAACCGGCTCCTGGATACGATCGGCAACAACACAACTCACTTCTCTTAAATCCCAATGGTTCTCCTCTTTCAAATGCCACAAATGGGTGCGCAAACAACTATAATTCGTCCTAAACAAACCATCAAAAGCTTTCTGAACAACTCTCGCAAGATAATTCTTCATTTATACAAACTCTTATTATGCTTCTAATTGACCTAATTTCTTCTCAAACTAATCTACCGTCCAACGCTGCTTCTATTATTTCCACGTTAAAATCATTTGTTCAAAATGGCACTTCAAGATGTCAGAATACTTCAGTGGAATAGCCGCAGTGCTATTTCTAACAAATCGAACCTTCTTAACCTATTAAATTCAAACCTTGTTTCTGTGGCTGCTGTCTCGGAGACATGGTTTACTCCATCCACCCACTTTAATGTGGGAGGGTACTCCTGTCTCCGTGATGATCGCCTGGAAGGTATGGGCGGTGGTGCTGCCCTTTTTATTAAAAAATCCCTTCCGTTTTCCCCAATAAATAATATCAAACCCCCCAATGCTGACTTTCAAATGGTTGCAGCTAAAATAAAGGACACATCCTTTGTTTCTATCTATATTCCCCCATCATCTCACTTCAATAAGCAAGCTTGGTTACAAATTGTCCGTCAACTAAGCCCTCCATTCTTTTTATTGGGCGATTTTAATGCCCATTCCCCTGTCTGGGGTTCTGCTTTCTCTGATCGAGATGGTCGAAATGTTATGGATTTTTTAGATGAATCCAACCTTTTCCTTTTGAACGACGGATCTCCTACGAGAATCTCTCGCCCCAACACAAACCCCAGTGCAGTGGATCTCTCCATATGCTCTACAAATCTGGCACCTCTCTCCTCGTGGGTGGTGTCCCCCGATCCTTGCTCCAGTGATCATTTCCCGATCACCATCACTTATCAAACTTCTTTCCATTCAGACAAGTCCCATATTTCGACGAAGATTAAAACAAAACACACCAAATGGGACGAATTTAACTCGCATATGGATAAGTTTATACAAAATTTACCCTCTTCCGATGTATTATCTGTCAAAGATGACTACGATAACTTCAAATCGATGCTCATAACTGCAATACATAAATCAAATCCTCCCCCTAAAACCAAATCTCTTAAAAAACTCCCTCCGACTCCCTGGTGGGATGAGGAATGTTCTAAGGTAGTGAGAATTCGGAAAGCTAAATCTCTTTCGTATCGTCACAATATGACTATGGAGAACTATCTTATATACAAAAATGCCGAAGCCAATGCCAAAAGGGTATTGAGGTCAAAAATAGATCCGGGTGGTACAACTTCTGCAGTTCAGTATCTCCGAATACTCCAATTTCGGAAGTTTGGTCTATGATTCGAAGATTTCGATCCTCCTTCAGTTCAACATCTCCTCGAGCGTCTCATTCTAAATGGATAGATGAGTTCTTGGACAAAATTGCCCCCCCTTCTGTACCTAACTTAGATGAAATAACTCCCATCCACAACACTCCTATGTCTGATCATTGGCTAGACTCTCCATTCACTTTAATTGAATTAAAAAATTGTTTATCAACAGTCAAAGACTCATCTCCAGGCAGAGATGGTATTCCTTACAGCATTATCAAAAATAGTAATGATAATGTTCTAAATCACTTCCTAAGCATCTTAAATAAAATCTTTCAGTCTGGCATAATGCCTGATGACTGGAGTTCTCAAATAATCATCCCAATCCTAAAATCAAACAAATCACCCAATTCTGGATCCAACTACAGGCCAATTGCTCTTTCATCCACCCTCAGTAAAATTTATGAAAAATTAATTAAAAACCGGTTAGAATTTTTTGTCGAAAGTAATCAGCTTCTCTCTCCATCTCAATTTGGATTTAGGAAAAAAAAATCTACGCAAGATAACCTTGCCATCATCAGCACTGATATTATTTATCCATTTCTAACCATGAAGTATGTCTTGCAGTCTTTATAGACATAGAAGGTGCCTTTGACAATGTTTCCATCCCAATCCTTAAAAAAAAACTTTTAGGCCTTGGCCTTCCCCCCATGTTTGTCCAATCTATTATTAATCTATTTCTTGATAGAAAAATTTTCATTGAACTACCAGATGTTACTCCTCAGAGTAGATCAATTTGGAAAGGTTTACCCCAAGGCGATGTATTATCCCCTATACTGTATAATATATACACGTACGATATGCATGTCTCTATTCCCCCTCAAGTAAAAGTTATTGAGTTCGCAGATGATTTAGCTTTCTACTTATCATCCAAAATCATCCCACTTGCCGTCAAATATCTTAATGAAGCCATGGATGCCCTTTGCACATGGCTCACTTTAAATGGTCTGGAACTTTCAGTTAAAAAGAGTCAGTGTGTCACCTTCTCAAACCGTCATAAAAATCCTCCAGTTCAAATTTTATTTAAAAACTCTCCAATCCCCAACGCCTCTGAAGTAAAATTTTTGGGAGTAACATTTGATAGGAAACTTAAATGGTCTTCCCATATTCACAATATAGTTACTAAATGTGAAAAAAATTTAAATATCATCAGATCATTGACTGGCGTTTGGTGGGGTGCTCACCCTACCTGCATTAAGTTGCTTTACAATGCACTTATTCGAAGTCATCTCGACTATGCCTGCCCACTTTTTAGTACTGCCTCCAAAAATGCACTCAGTAAATTAGACTAAATTCAATCGAAGTCATTGCGAATAATAACTGGAGCAATGCAGTCGTCGCCCATCAATTCCCTTCAAGTGGAATGTTCTGATCCCCCACTTTATTTAAGGCGACAACTGTTTGCTGATAAATTTGTTCTTAAATGTTTAAATTCTAAATGTCATCAGGTTATTCCCAGAGTTTCGTTGTTCAAAGACTCAACACATTCATCTACAATCAGAGCTCGAACTAAACCTCTTCCTGCCATCTGTAAAAATTTTCGCTCTCTCTCAGAGCTTCAAATTATCCAAAATGATCTTCTTCCACTATACAAATTAAAATATAGTCACGTCACCCTATCCCCAACAATTTTGGAAGGGATCGGCATCCTTAAAAGTCATTCTAATCTCCCAGCCCGTACTGTTAATAATATGTTCAATGACATTATTTCTTCTAAATGGCCCAACTCTTCTCTTTTATTTACTGATGGCTCCAAATCTCCTGACTCTCCTAACTGTGGTATAGGTATTAACGTTTACCACAATAATTCTAATGATAGAATATTTTATTCAATTTCAAACCAATTTTCAATATTCTCTGCTGAGTGCATTGCAATAATTGAAGCACTCAAATATATAATCAAAAATAATTATGAACATTCCCTTGTTCTCTCTGACTCTCTCAGTTCCCTCCAAAAACTTAAATCCTGTCCTCTTCTTCATCCTGATGATCACTTTGTATGCCTCATTAGAGTGCTGATAGCCTCCATTCAAAGCTCTGGAAAAACCGTAATTCTTGTTTGGATCCCTGGACACATTGGCATAGTGGGTAACGATATTGCAGATTCTTTGGCAAAACAAGGAGCGTCCAACCCTATTGTTACCCTCGTAAACCATATTCCCCTATCTGATATTTTTTCCATCATCAAAGATAGATCCCGCAATGTTTGGACAGAGTATTGGAACATTGCCAGTCAATCCAAGGGAGCTCGCTACGCCTCAATACAAAGGACTATCCCATCAAAACCGTGGTTTCAAAAATTTCCCCATTTTTCCAAAAAAGAAATTTCCTCACTTATTCGAATGAGAATCGGTCATTGTTCCGTTCCTTCTCACCTTTTTAAAATTCACATCCTTGACTCCCCAGATTGTACGTTCTGTGGTCTAGATGTGGGCTCTTTAGATCACATATTTTTTGGTTGTCCCTCTCTAAATAAATATCCTCTCTTCTATCAAGCGTTATCTAAAATTGCCTCCCCTCCATTCAACATTTCAGCTCTTCTAAGTCTGAACTCGACTCCAATCTTCCATATAATTCTGAAATTTGTACATTTAAATAAAATTAATATATAAATTCACCTTTCCCTTTCTATGTAATTTTAAATGATGGCCTAGAACACCCTTGAAGGGTGAAAGCCAGAAATAATAAAAAAAAAAAAAATAAAAAAAAAAAAAAAAACTATTTGACGCGATGCTGTGCTTACCACTAAATAAACCTTTTTCTTCGTATTAACTGTGCATCAATTTAGCCGATCTATAAGTTTTAGTAGAGCGGCAAGATTCCTGATTCGGACCTAGTTAAAAACATATTGAGGGCTTACATAATAGGCTCCCCCACACGCACACTTCGGCGCGACCGAGTCCCGCGCCACTTCAGGCCGCCGCGCAGAAAAGTACAACACCGATAGGTTTACAGCGCAGTTCACCGTGAGACTTTTCTGCGCGGCGGCCTGAAGTGGCGCGGGACTCGGTCGCTCCGAAGTGTGCGTGTGGGGGGCACTATTGTATATTGTTTCATTTGGGATGCGGGTATGGATTCCGTGCTCCAGGACCCATTTTTGGATAACAAACGCTGCTGCAACAGGTCACCCCAAGTGGTTCGCTACGTTCGGCGACTTAGCAGGGATTCCCGGGTTCATGAGGTGATGTTTAAATAAATTACCTTCTTTTAAGGCATCCATACCTATCAGACATCCAGCTTTTTTGTTCGATTAACTAAATCGTTTACATCACCATAATATTATTACACGGAATGTATTTCAATTTGAGGGGTGGATATGG
Organism: Limnephilus lunatus; assembly: GCA_917563855.2. Taxonomy (NCBI): domain Eukaryota; kingdom Metazoa; phylum Arthropoda; class Insecta; order Trichoptera; family Limnephilidae; genus Limnephilus; species Limnephilus lunatus. Next base: position 9,182,206 of record OU830599.1, read on the forward strand.
GTACCGCCTCACCGAGAATCATTTATTGGATAACCAATACCTCTGCCACAGTAAATCACCCCAAGTGTTTCGCTACATCGATATAATGTAATTTGTACCTTTCTGTGTAGTGCTAAATTTATGAAGTTTTATTTTATTTGAATACTGCACAAGAGCTGCCGTCTGGAGCCAGTGATACCACAACATCCCCAATTGGGGTATAATAGTGGGAAAAGGTGGGAGAGTTGTGAGGCTAAAATAGCGGGAGGAGGAAGGAGATGTGGCAGAGGAAGGTGAGGAAGTACCTGGCTATTCATTATTCATATCTCAACGTTTCAATTTTCAATGATGGCCCCACACCAGGGCGATTCTGAGCTCTGGTATATTATTTTTAATTAATTAATTGCAAAATAAAATTTATTTGCGCATGCCGGGATTTGAACCTGAATTTTGAATTGCTAGAAGAGAGCCTTACCCCTCGGCCACGGAGACCGTCATATCAGTCGTTATTTTGATTACAGAAAAAAAAGTAATAATAACATATCGTCAAATCGGTGAACAAACTACTCGACAAAATGACCACTTAATCACTCCTTTGGAAAGTTATTAAATATAATGAAATTAAAAAAAAAACTTTTAATGGGTTTTCATAGGGGTATTGAAATGTCACTTCGTTAGGTTGTCATGGAACCCGTCAAATCACAATAGACCCACAGTACCTACATACAATTCAGTACACTAAAAAGGTTTGTACAATATCTGCTTATATGTAAATAAAATATGCATTCTACACGGTTTTCAAAAACTGGTAGTATGTGGGAAACTGGGATTTTGTGGTAAAATGATTAAACCGAGTCTAAAGATGGAATTTTAAAATGCGTTAAGGCGTAGATGAGAGTATCTATTATTAAAAATTTGTAGATTATGTCGATACATGACTGCAGATCACCAACGAACAAATAACAGTTCACAACAGTATTATTAATATTACCAAAGAAAAAGGCTGCTTTGTGAGATACTAGGTTTTTTATTTATTTTTTGTATATAACTCCACAGAGGAAAATAATTTCCCTTAGGGCCTATACCATCTGAGATGCTGTGTGGAGGGTCTTTTTGAGGAGAGGAAGGAATGAACATTGGTCTTGAAGAGACCCATGTTGTAGGAAGGAGAAAACACAGAGGCTGGCATATCGTTCCACAGCCGAGTTGTTGAACACAAGAACGAGTCGAAGAAGCGACCCGTTCTCATGTGACAAATGTCAACCGTGTACATATGTTGGCTACGCGGTTGGCTTGTTTCCAGACTATGCACTGGTGCCGAAGAGATCAATGATGCTAGTTCCTCGGAGCATCTTCCATTGAAATACCGGTAGAACAAGGTAGCATTCTCACTCGACGCCTGTTCTCTAAATAAGTATCTGCGTAATAATAATAATAATAATTGGACAATTTGTAGAGCGCCGTTTTTGTGAAAAATCACCTCAAGGGCGCTTTACAATTCATTATGAATTCCTAGGTTCTATTTAATTTTATTATTTACAGAAAGATACAAAAACATACTTACCTGCAGGTCACTTCCGAAAAAAACACTTTATTAGAAAGTGTATGCTTGGGAAAGGTACGACTTTGCACGTGGAGGACAATATATTAAAAACATTGGACATCGCATGACTTTGCTACCCTCATCACTGTTGGTTTTACATTTATATTTATAAGAAGATTAATTATTATTTTTAATTGATAAACTAACGTTTAAACAAGATTTTTATGCATAGCACAAAGGGTAGATAACAAATATTATAATCAATGATTATCAGCCTGAAACACTCATCTACATTGAAAAAATCTTCCGAGAGATTTAGCGGGAGATTTAGTATTAAAAATACCTCTCTCACAAAAATAAAGTTGGTTGTTTTCAGTTGGAAAATGTAATAATAAGTAATTGTCGAATGAAACACTAGTATATATTGAATTATTTGGCGGGTATTTGATAAGCCGCCATAGCTCAGTGGTCAGAGCTGCTGACCGGCAATCAGATGGTCACGGGTTCAATTCCCGTTGGCGGCCAGTATCTTTTCTCGGAAGATTCTTTCAATGTAGATGAGTGTTTCAGGCTGATAATCATTGATTATAATATTTGTTATCTACCCTTTGTGCTATGCATAAAAATCTTGTTTAAACGTTAGTTTATCAATTAAAAATGATAATTAATATTTGACAAGTTAAAGTATTTCAGCAAAAAATGCAGACATACTTAGTCTCGACGCCACCTAGCGGGAGATTTAGTATTAAAAATACCTCTCTCACAAAAATAAAGTTGGTTGTTTTCAGTTGGAAAATGTAATAATAAGTAATTGTCGAATGAAACACTAGTATATATTGAATTATTTGGCGGGTATTTGATAAGCCGCCATAGCTCAGTGGTCAGAGCTGCTGACCGGCAATCAGATGGTCACGGGTTCATTTCCCGTTGGCGGCCAGTATCTTTTCTCGGAAGATTCTTTCAATGTAGATGAGTGTTTCAGGCTGATAATCATTGATTATAATATTTGTTATCTACCCTTTGTGCTATGCATAAAAATCTTGTTTAAACGTTAGTTTATCAATTAAAAATGATAATTAATATTTGACAAGTTAAAGTATTTCAGCAAAAAATGCAGACATACTTAGTCTCGACGCCACCTAGCGGGAGATTTAGTATTAAAAATACCTCTCTCACAAAAATAAAGTTGGTTGTTTTCAGTTGGAAAATGTAATAATAAGTAATTGTCGAATGAAACACTAGTATATATTGAATTATTTGGCGGGTATTTGATAAGCCGCCATAGCTCAGTGGTCAGAGCTGCTGACCGGCAATCAGATGGTCACGGGTTCAATTCCCGTTGGCGGCCAGTATCTTTTCTCGGAAGATTTTTTCAATGTAGATGAGTGTTTCAGGCTGATAATCATTGATTATAATATTTGTTTAGAAGATTAATGCCAAAGTTAAGTTAATATTTATTTGAAAGACTGGAGAATTGTAAGAATTTGCTTTATTTTTACAAAATTAGTTATTTAGTATGTCGCGAGCCGTGAAGCTGAAGTTGAAAGGTTTTTTTTTTTTTAAGGATACGACTGTCTGAAAAGATGAGTTTTTAGTTTAGCTCTAAATTCCTCTGAATCTGTGATCATTCTTAACTCGTGTGGCAGTCCATTCCAGGCTTTAGGTCCTGACACTCCGAAAGCACGCTCACCGAATTTAGTATCTGGTGTGCGCTTTGGTTCCTTCAACCTTCCGATAGCTGATGTTGCTGCTGACCTGAGGGTTGATTGTCGCGAATTGGAATTTTCTGGAATACACATTTCCGATAAGTAAGCCGGAGCCATTCTGTTAAGGGATTTGAATACCATCCAGCAGAGCTTGAACTGGATTCTTTCAAGACACTTGAAAGAATCCAGTACCCTGCGTAGCGTACCCTGTAAAGTACGCCTAGTTTTTGAGAGGCTAACTTTACTCTGGCTTCGATGGAGCCCCCATATCTGAGCTGGTCACCTAGAGTTACATGAACATTATATGAATATTTCCAGACAAAAACCTGTGCAACCTGCACATCCTAACCTCACAATTTCATAGCTTTTGCTGCTTCATATCATCATCATCATCACTCTTGGATCTATAACCCTTGTTGGTTCTTGGCATCCTCAAGAGTATTCCTCCACTCATTTCGGTTTTGTGCCAGCTCTCTCCAGTTTATAATCTCCAAGATAGATATATCTTTGAGGACCTTGTCGTTTCATCTGAATCTTGGTCTTCCCAGGCTCCTTCGCCCTGTCGGTCTTGAGTTCAGCAAGAACTTTGGTGCTTAATGCTTCTGCTTCATGTAGTGAGATTTAAACAACAATACAATAGTGCAATTATTTTACGTGCTACCAAACCCAATCTAGCGCATGTTTAGTCAATGCTTGCTACGTACAATGATATGGTGAAATCGGAGAATTTGATAACAGGAAGGTAATTTGAAAATTATGCAAAACGGAGAAAATTACGCGTTTTGGTCTGGTCAGAATGACTACTATGCTAATTTTATGGAAGTCATAATGTTATATTCGCTCGACCACTTCTACCACCAGCCCAACCGCATAATTAATGATGTTTCATTCTAAATACCTGACCCATGGACTATAGGGCAAGAACTGGGCTGGTTTATGGATAAAGGTACTTAATTGGAATAGCAATACGAGACATATTTCAAAGGGTGTCGAGAACCTCCGAAGTGAAATAATTTTGATCCAATTTTCTAGACAAATGTTTTATTTATTTCTATTCTCGTACGTACTAAACGTGCTTTCAGTTTACGTAGATAATAAGTACCAGTAATACAAAAAACAAATCCGTAACTGTGTGTAAATGGGTTCGTAGTAGTGTTTTGTGAACACCTCATTGGGAGCACCTGTGCTGAGTTGTTCGCGTGTTTTAAGTAAAGTGTTATTCAAAACATTAGAATGGTCAAATTATATATCGTAAAGTGACTTTAATAGATGTTTGGGAATTTATAGAATTCTTTTTTTTCTGTGACTTTTTATAAAGTCATTATTTTTTATTATTATTTACACTTAAGTATAGTTACCCGGCTTCACACGAGCCTTAAATTAACACTCCAATATAAGCGCGTCATCTCACAGATGACCAGTTCTGTTTTTTCGTCATAAGTTTGATGAAGGGAGGGGAGCCTGGTCCCCCGCCCTAGTATTCCCCAAGCTCGCCTAGCTCGACAGTTCTGCAAAATTGCGAAAAAACAACCATACTATTCACTTTTGACAAATAAGTGAACAGTCATCTGACAGATGACACGCGTGTATTTATGTCTCACTAGGGGGCGCGTGTATTTGAGTGTTAAAAGCATTTAATTTTTATAAGAAAAACTTTCTTTTTATAACTTTGTTGAAGGTTATTCCCATCAGTGAAATATATCATGTTAGAATAAGTTAACAATAATAATCTAAATGAAAATATGAAAGAGAACAAGACACAGAAAAACAGAAAAAAGACAATGGTCGCAACTAATAATTAGTTGATAATAATGTTAATTCTAAAATTTGAAAATATGAGATTGACAAATATGAAGGTTTGACAGAAGGTGGCAATAGAGAAATTGGTTAACGCGCTCGTCCCGGTTAGACGGAGAGGTCTGGGTTCGAGTCCCAGTAGCGACCATTGTCTTTTTTATGTTTTTCTGTGGCTTGTTCTCTTTCATATTATTATTATTAAACGCTTTATTGGTTTTTGATATAAAAGCATTTATATCAAAAACCAATAAAGCGTTTTTTTCTGATTTTTTGACACCTAAAAACACTAAAAATGATCTTAATTAATTAATTAAATTCGTGAAAAATAGGCTGTGTAATTTTCATTTTTTTTTTTTTTTTTTTAAATTTTCTTTATTCATTAAATCAAAAATTGAGGTAACATTAGTGGATTTTTCGACCACCATGCTAGGCTGGTGCCCGTGTTATGGTGGTCGATTTAACATAATTAAGAGCAATAACAATCAGACGTTCGTGTAATATAATGTAACATAATTATAAAAAAATAAATATAAATATAAAAACTCCGTCAAAAGTGCATTAGAAAGGTATTAAATGAGTACAAAACTGCATAAATATATTGACATTACCCCAATACTCGTGGTTTGAAGGGTTTTACTGATTTACTGCTTACTTTAAGAGTGGAAGATAATCTCAGTATCGCCCTGGTAGAACGCCACCTTTCAGCAATAGAACGTTGCTTGAAATCACTTTAGCCATGTTTGGTGACCAGATCTCAAAAGCCAGGTACTTTCTCTCATTCCTATTCCCCATCTCCTTCCCCTCGCCACTACATTCAGCCGCACAACATACCCCAATTGGGGATGCCATAGTCTCATTGACTCCATAAGATAAGGAGCAGTCGGACTGTTATGCGGTAGTCGCGAACAAACAGTTCAAGCATTAATTTCAATCTTGTAGTCGAGGTGTGAAAATTAAACATTTTTTTTCATATCACAAAGATCACCACAAACAACAGCCAAAATTATGCAGTAGAGTAGTTGATTAATTATATAGTAATAGTCATCTTTGATATTATAATATATATATATATATATATATATATATATATAAATTCTTAAATGCCTCTAAACAAATAATATTATTAAAATATCAATTTAGGCAATTTATTTCAAATGGTCTTAAACTCATGGTTTAAAACAGAAGTGAATAAAATAGCACATATCCGTTATTTGCTGCATCTTTTGATTAAAAAATAATTATGTTGTTTGGTTAGGTATTTTAGAAAAAGGCCAGGCATCCGTTCCTCTTAATATAGCCGCCCAACTGTGACTGATAAAACCCTTTTTCGTTTCGAAGTACCTAAAGCTTTTTATATTTATCTTTATCTTTATCATAATGAATCATTAATCAATAATCATCAATCATTCGTAATGTAACGGGAAAGAGAGCTGACCAATGAATACGGGTTCATTTTCAAGTAAAAATAGCAGTGTTTCCCACCCTTCCCTCTTTTTTACTCAATAGGTACAGGAAGCCTTGGGGAAAATAATTTCCCTCGTGGTTTTCGTCATCCTTAAGTGTGGAGGAACTTTGAAGGGAAATAAGTTCTGAAAACTATAAGAGTAAAAAGTTAAGGGTGGATAGGAATCTGGGGGTCAGGATGTCCAGGAATGACGTATAAATCCATCCTTCTTACTGCGATGTAGGGTGATGGGGTCGAGAATCCGGCTGGAGAGGTCAAAGGGTCTCCTTCATCCGACCTCGACCGATCTCATACCCATATAGTCGGTGGTCAGACGCATCCACCACTATACAAACCTCACCCTTTGAACCCGGGCACTCCTGCGTGGTCAGCAAACGTGGCGACCAATTTGAGGTGACGTATAGCAGTGGTATTGATTATCCAATTGTCTTATATCTTATCTTGTCTTTTTCACTTCCGCAATCCTCAAAATTTATTGAAGGTGCCTTAATCCCGCTGAATCTGGTCAAATCGTTGTCCTACGCGGTATTCAGGTAAAAAAAAAAGGCTTTCTGAAAACGCTAATGTTGATATTCATTATTGTTTTTATTCTTGCTACGTCAGATATTGTTTTGATAAGCTCTTTTTATCTCTCCACTGTAGGTCAAATAATGTATTTGATGTTATTGTTTCGTTTACATTGATGCAGGTGACGTGCACTGATGTTTTATTAAAATTGTCGCACACGGAGAGAAATCATATTGCCAATTTATTAAGAATTCTCTTCAAATTATTCGTTATTCCTGTTAAAAAAGGGACTGCAGACTTTACGAATGAATTAACAGGACGAGGTGGACTAATAAAAGTTAGGAAGCGAGTTATCAGGATTTCCTGGTAAACTATCGTGAATTTACGAATATTTTATCGTGACGACGACGAATTTCTGCACGAATTTCCTGATGTTTTAGCATTACAATACGAATATTCGTAAGGAAAGCAACTAACATTTTATTCGTTCGGAAGCGAATTATCAGGATTTCCTAATGAGCTACTATGATTTACGAATATTTTTTTTTATTAACCGCGGTTTTCCTGTTCAGAAAGCACGAAAAACATGTTCCAGAATAACCTAAAGTACAATTTACAAACTAAACTAAATAAAGAAATGGTTGTATAATCAGAGAACTAAGTAAGGAAATGGTTGCATTATCAGAAAACTTTGAGATAACACAATCTGGCCATAAAATATTGCATCATTTCCGTTGTACCATGACTTTCTCTACGATAACCGAATTTGTGATAACGTTTAAGTTAACTAGTGAATAAACTGACTGACACCAGATTATGACCACGAGTTTTCAAGTTCATTCAAAGGTCTTTCTTCCTGTAATAATCTCACGAAAGCTGCATGCTACTTTCAAAACAAACAAATTAATTTTTCTATCTAAATTGGATTATAAGTAGTACTTCTCGGCATTATGTTCATTGTTCACGTGTTTATAGGTTGTTTTCAATACTTTTAATGATGTTCATGAAAACGATTGATTTTTTTTAATTATTAATTTTATTTTAGTTATTTGTATTTCTAAGTTAACAAATGTTTAACTTGCTCGTATATATATATAAAAATCTCGTGTCACGGTGTTTGTGGTCGCACTCCTCCGAAACGGCTGGACCGATTTTTATGATTTTTTTAATGTATATTTGGTAGGTATGAGAATAGGTCGTAAAGTATATTTCATACCGCTAGGTGATTAGAGTATCCCTATCCAGATTTGTTTTTTTTTACATTTTTTTTTAAATACCTATAACCCCAAATTTTCACTCTCCTACCCCCACCCTCCCATTTTTTTTATCGCGATTTTAGTATTTTTGTATGCACTAATTTAACCGTCGTTCGTATTTCAAACAGAACGAAATTATTTATGTTGTTGAATGACAGATGGCGCTACGTCCACCTCATCGAACTTTCATCCAATGTATTACTTTTATTTAACTTTTAAGAGAAACAATGAATATGTCCTTTACTTGAATTGAGAAAATGAGTGTTTGGTATTTTTTTGTTTTTTCTTATCGTCTACAGCGCTCCGTTCCTCTTTCTGTCATAGTTCCCATCCCCACGCACTTACAATACATTCGTTATTTTTGATTTAACAACCAAAATATTCGCTAGAAATAATTTATATGGCAGAACAACAGCTAGTTTTTTATAACTTACCTGCATACTATTTTCTTTTGCTTAATGTTTCTCATACAATACAATTATTTGAATCTACCAATTGGTTCAGACAGATTATTTGCAGTATATAATTCCCCCCCCCCCCCCCCCCCCCCCATCGCCTATTTCATCTTTGGGGATGCTGTATGGAAAGTCTTTTTAGAGAAATGAAGGGGATGAAATTCTGGGAAGGTAAAAGCAATGAGGAGTGGGTAGGAATCCAGGAGTGACGGACGTACGAATCCATCCCTCCCACTGTGGTTCAAAGTGAAACGATGAGTCGAAACAGGATCTCCCTCAACCAATCTCTCCCGATCCGGCCAGCTACGCAGTAGGTGGGCAAACGTATTAAGACCTATACAAATCTCACCCAAAGAACCCGCACATCCTTGCTTATTCACCAAATGAGACGAACCACTTGGGGTGACCTATGACAGTTGTGTTGGTTATACAATAAATTATTCTCGAGGCGGCGGTACCATTCGTTGAATGAAATACGAAAGGTATTTACTTTATATCACGTTACAAATATTTAATAACCTAGATGACTCTTACCCAGATTCCAAAAGGTCTTCTGTACACAGATAGAAAGATTGTAACCATACTTTATATACCTAACATGTTTCATATAAAAAGTGTAAAAAAAAATAAATATATAGTTAATCAAAAATAAAATTAAAATTAAAATAAAATACTTCTCTGTCGACATGACTTTACACTTTCATATCAAATAAAAATATATTCAACAAAAGACTACATCGGTTAAAATTATAAACGAACAACCCAAATCGAAGCTCTACAAGCTAATGAAATTATTTTTAAATATAGTAAACAACTCAGTCTGAGATAGGCTTCAACGCAAATATATCGATTACAAACCTACCCAAAAAACTTTCACGAAAATTAATGAATTTAAAACACTAAAATCTTAATATTGTTTATGGTTTCAGTTGAACTAATTAGCGCTTCCATATTGATTATTGGTAATTTGATCTTTGACCAGTGTTAAATTCGGTGTGGTTGGTATTTATAATTTAATGTTTATTTTCAAACTTCAAAATACTAACACGAATTAATTTGATATTAATAAATTTGTGATTCCAAAAACATCGGGGATATTACAAAAAAACCATTTCCCGATAATTAAAGTTAATAAATTTTTAAACATTGATGAAAAGGTTCGTATATTTCATGTTGCACTTTTGCTGGTTCGGAGCGGCTTAGCACGTTGTGCAGGTTTCGTACGGAACCCATTATCAAATTATTTGCAAAAATTATTTTTAAATGGTAAAATTCCTTCTTATATGCTAAAACAATTTAAAACTTTTGTCCATTTAATTCATTTCTGACTGTCACCAGTTTCAATCAATTAAAACCATTTTCAGACTAGTACAATTGTTCCTCAAACTATGGTTTATATAATAACATTTAGAGGAGGGGGTTGAAAGGGATAGTAAAGATTTTAATCAAATCAGATGGATTTTCCCATATTTGTTTCTATGTCGTGTTCAACGACTGAAATTCCAGTTATTTGGTTATTAGGCACAATTACCTCGGTTTTATTGGTTACTTTAATATTTATTTGTGGAATACCTTATATGAATTTTTATCAACCCATTTTGCTGTTGTCATGTAAGTGTCTATTAATATCATTAGATATTATTTTTAATAAAACATGGATTTTTTAAATATTTGCTTTATAACTAACTAAACTAACTAACCATCACGCCGTTTCCCCGTAGGGGTAGGCAGAGAGGACGGACCGCCAAACAACTCGGTCTTGGCACACACTCCTTGCTTCGTTCACATTCATACACCGTCTCATACATGCTCTTCTATTATTCTGACTCCTGACATGGCCCGACTCAAGTATCTGATTCACTTGGTCGTGCCATGTCTTTCTCGGGCGTCCCTGACTTCTTCTACCATTCACATTTGCGTCATATATTCTCGTTCCACTCCTTTCCTCGTTCATTCTCTCTACATGCCCGAACCATCGGAGCGTTCCTTTCTTGATCTTACTCATTACGCTTACATCAGCCTTGCATTCGTTGCGGATCTCCGCGTTTCTCACACGATCATACAGAGTTTTACCACACATACGCCTCAGGGATCTCATTTCTACAGCATTCAGTCTACTTTCATCCTTCCTCTGCCAGTTCCATGCTTCACTGCCATACATCAGGGTAGGTACCAGTACTCCATTATGGACGGCTAGTTTCGCGTTTTTGGACAGTTTTTTGTTGGTGCCAACGGCGTTCAGTCCTCCATTATTAGAGTTACCAGCGTTCACCCTTCTTTCAATATCTATTTCAGCCTTCCCATCTCTCGTAAATAAACAAACTCATCCACCTGCTCTAAGTATTGCTTTATAAATGTGATTATTATGCCTAATAACCAAATAACAATAATTTCAGTGGTCTTGCAGCAGTCTGAAGACGGCTTTAATCGGCTGAAACCGGTTACGAAATCAGAAATCAATTAAGTGGATGAAAGTTTTAAATTGCTTTAATACATTATTTTAACGAATTTCACCACGAATAGTCTTTATCAAAAATTGGAATATTAAAATACCTGAACCAATAATTATTGGTTCTTTTTTTCCAATATCGCCTCAAATTTTACAGTCGATGTATATTGTCCAGTCTCAAACTATATTTTGGCTACGTAAAACGATTTTTTAATAAATCACAACAGAAAACATCTGTTCTCAGGGTTACAATACGAACTTTTTATTTAATACGAACGTGCATTGCTTTCTTGCGCAATGCGACCATGCAACTCTTTATTTTTGTCGTAAAGGATATCAAAAACTTGACCACCACATAATTTGTTTAAATTAAAAAAAAAAGTATTATGTACGGTTATTTTTCGTTAAACGAGTAGCAAGCTTGTTCTATTCGGATTCGGCAAAACAGCCTTCACGCGTAAAAATTAATTAGCATGGTAGTACTTTTTCAAATAAACTTGTTTTGTTTATTTGCTTGAACTATTTAAAAATTCTTTACTTGAATACGCAACGAAAGTATAATTTGGTTTGAAGTTAATCACTGAAGAATCCGTGCCCATGCTTCCATTAACATCAATTAAGTCAGTCAGGTTTGTTTAGATGCCAATCAAGTCCATTAACGCCAGACTACAAAAATGAATCAATATTTAAAAATAGACGAGTTGAATGCCGTTTTCGTCAATACTGAAGGTTAAACTAGGCCTAATTTTCTTGCAATTTATCCCCAATTGTAAAAACGTAACAATCTTAGAAATAGATCAGGTATATCAAGCCCACCCGCTGATTGATGACGTCAGATCGTTAGGGTAGACCTTTAGGAAGAAAGAAAGGAATTAGGAGAAATCCGGCTATTTTTCTCTTGTCGCTCATCATTGATTGTGAGCGTACCTCGTAAATTTAAACTCTGTGGATCTTAAATTAAATTATATGAAAGCGTGTTGGATTAAGTCGAAGCGGTTTATTTTGAAATCATTTTTGTATTTGCAATACTTGCACTAGAGCCCAAACCACCAGGAGTTCAAGGTCAAAGTCAATGAAAGCGAAGAGGGGTAGGTAATGACGGAGATAGAGATCGGGAATATTAATCTATAAATTATATCCATTTGAAGCAATCGATTCTGAATGGCGATCTAGGTGTTCTGAGATTAGTCAAACCAGGCAGAGTTCGCATCCACGTCATCATGGCGCATTCGAAAGGAACGTACGTCCTAACTTGTTTCTTATAATAAATGTTTTTTTAATTTTATTTATTTATTTGACTATATAAAGTATGTTTACATTAGGTTTTTCGATGCCTGTCTCACTATGAAATACCTGTGTCGAGACAGGCGTTGTTAATTAATTAATGGATGACTTTAGAATTGTTTACTTAGAAGTGTTCTAAAATTTACAATATTCAAAATTGGCAATAATGGTCATAATATTACCATTTCATTGTGTGACATTTGAATGCGAAGGGTTACAAATCAAAAAAAATTGTCGTTTCGGTTCGGACAGGAACTTTTGTACTTTTTTTTTCTTTTTTTTATTTTTTTTTATTTATTAGTGACTATTAGTTACAGGTTTGATGACAATTACAAGATATGATGATATATGTATATAAATATTTAATCCGTTTGTTCTTAGTCCTCCTCACTAGGTGGTCCTGTGCTGAGGCGGACAGGTAGATTTCTTTGATTTTCTGTTATTTAGTTTCTATGATGTTTTTAATACATTCTCTAGTATGTCTGCATTAATTTCTTTCACCCATGTTTTGATTTTTTCCTTAAAGTTATTTATCTTTTCTATCTTTTTCAGACTTGGAGGAAGGGTGTTGTAAAGTTTAGTTGCAAGATATATGTGGTTTCTTTGGTCTTGAATTTTGGAACATCTCGTATATCCTTTTTTGAGGCTCTTGTTTCATTTATCAGAGTTTCATTAGGAGATTTTCTGTTTTTAAAATGATGTATAAGAATATTCTTGGCATATATTTGTTTTAAATTAAGAACGTCAAAACACTTAAAAATATCTTTTGAGGGGGTTCTGATGGGTAATTTAAGTATGGTTTTTATAATGCTCTTCTGAGCAATATCTAAGTGGTTAATATGATTGGCTGTAGCAGATCCCCATACTAGAATTCCGTACTCAAGACGGGAATGACATAAGGCATAAAATACTTTTTTTATGTCTTTCCTAGGTAGTATGTTTCTTAGGTTTTTGAAGAAATATACAAGTCTCGTGAGCTTTTTAGTGATTCCATTTATGTGTATGTCCCATCTAAGGTTTTCGTCTATTTCCACTCCTAGATATTTAATACTTTTTGCCTTTGTTATAATAGGGCACTTTGTTATAACTTTACTACGATAATATCATTACTTACTTTTACGATAAAATTATTCACGAATAAGTACTTAATATAAGTATGTGATTGATATTAAACTAGCAGTTCAAAACCCGCTCCACAGGTTTTTGCTGCTAGGTCCTGCGGGCGGCTTTTGATTCGGCTTCGCTCAGTTTCATTGTCAGTAACCATTTTATAAATCCGATAAGAACTGGTTCCAAAAAATGGTTCCTCGAAACCACTGTGATCCAGTGACAGCTAGTCACTGGAACAAAGTCAATGACGTCATATGTAACATATAGCCGCATGATACAATTATTAACAACTCTAAGTATTGCCGTCAATCTTTCGATATCTGGAGAGATACTTAAAATCTATAAATCCGTAGTACATACTTATACCTAGGGGGGTACGTCGTGCGACCTGCTAACGTATGTGGCGCCATCCTTTGACGAAACTGAATAGGCCACTTGCATGGATTTCATAACGACTTGGAAAAACTCGTGTGAATATGGTTTTTTGCTAAGATTACGAAATTTTTTTAGAAACGTACAGTTTTTTTTTTTTTTAAATAAATAAATCCATTATTTGGGCTCGTGACGTCACTACATAAAAATGTCCCGTCTCCGATAATGTTCTATTAATTATATAAAATTCCACACTGATTTTTTTTAATATGGCAACACCTTGATTTTAGGCGAATTTTTTAATTTGACATTTAACATTTACTAGATTTATTGTTTGTTCTCTGCGAACTTATCGTTTGGTTTGACGTTTTGACAGATGTTACGAAGAGAACCCCGTACATTTTATCCTTCTGTACCTGTTTTAGAAGTATAATGGTGATGGTGCGGATTTTAACAAAATATTACTATGATTATAATTTACAAGTACTAGTATATTACATTGGATTTAGTCATGTAGACGTTGAACATTATAATGATCAAGAAAAAAAAGAATTATTTGAAGAAAATGTAATATTTTTGGTACTCCTCGTTATTCTCCTGTGCCATTCGTTTGGAAAACGTTCTTTTTATAAAAATGATTTTCGGCTATGTAATTTACGTTTTTTTCACACCCATAAAATTATGTCCCGTCTTTCAGGTTTATAAAAAATGGTCTGATTTTTTGGAATGAAATTTTCAACAAAAAAGGCTTTTAGTACGATCGATGATGACGTAGATACGATTTCTCCCTGGGATGAATATACCTACCACTCTCGCAAATATAAGATATTTTATTGTAAACATTGAAAAATTGATGATATTAATAAATATATCGGAGTAAGCTACCTTTACATGTTTTTATTTTATACAACAAAGTCAATATTGTGTTTTTTCACTTCATTCAAAACATCGTATGTAGAAGAAATTATCGCAAAAAAATTAAGCTTTAAAAACATCAAATATATATCTACGTGTCCCAAGTAATGTAGCCTTCACACTTTAAGCAAATTCTCTGTAATATGTATTTGTTTTGTTGTGGTCGCGTCAATGGCAAATAAAAGGCGTCTGAATCAACTTTGAAAGTGAGAAATAAACGGCTAACCGAGTAAATGTTTTCAAAAGGGATTTGTCTAAATACACACTTTACTACAAAGAATTCATTTAATGGCTTCGCATTCTTTAGACTCTTTACAGTCAGCATGGCGCCCTAATATATTACAATATTTTAAGTAAACACAACCAAACAAACGATTTAAGGATTCACCATTGGAATATGTATTAACTTACATAGGCCCTGTACATCAGTCGGTCCGTATCCTTGCTATGTGCGACATTCTGTGCTCAAAATTAAGGGGGCTAAATCGGCCGCGGGCTAAGCCTTGGTAAGCCGCAGAATAGTTCCTTTTTTAGACTTCGAGGCGCTAGCAGTCATATGCCAAACTTGACGTTAATGTAAGTAATTGAATCTCACGGAAATTTATGTAAATTGCATAATTTTATCAGTTTGGACTATTATATTCATCGAGCGATGAAGAATATCAACGTTATTAAGAGGATATAACCAGAGAAAAGCGGAACTCCTCTCCTAAACACAAACAGCTGCTTTATTAGGAGAGTGATTGAAACATGAATGTATATATTATGTTATAAAACTGTAACATTGTTATTTTTTTAAATAAAAATAAAAGTTCATTTTTAAATCAAATTTTAGACGTATTGATTCTTTACCACAAAAAAAAATTGATTTCGAAAGATTGTTATTATATCTAGTAAACACGTGTTTTAAATTTTGAGAAAAATGCTAATTTTTAGTATAATAAGATTATACCAGAGTTCGTTGGCAGATTTGTTAAATTTTCAAACGAAAAATCTTATTTTACAAGAAATATTTAATATCATGTAATCATCTAGTAAACGCATGTTTCAAAGATTTAATTTTAGTTCAAATAAAATGATTAAAAAAATATATCCGAACACTTATTTATGACGAAAATTCTCTATTTTGTCTATCTATTTACGGTTTTACAAAATAATATATATCTTAGATTCTTTTGCACATTTATTTTGTTTAGATATTATTGAAAAATTATAAATAGGTACTTATGATAAAAAAATAATTACAAAAAGTACATAATTTTAATAGTTTTATCATCACGCCTTTCAGCATTTTTTGATGTAGGCATAAATTAAAGCAAATTTGGAATGAAATAAAATCGATATTGAGTAATAATTTTAAAAAGCTGGTACGGAGAATAATGAATCTTTCGCATTGGAACCGCCCTGTATGGCTGTAAGAACATCTTTCGACGAAGTTTGAATGATGGCCCTTAATTGATAATCAATCTAAAATATTCTGGTAAGGAATTTTAAGTTTCAACGCCTAGACAACTTGTTTTCAGGGGTTAGTTAGTTATATTTTCATGAGTAGTCCACTAACCCTAGCAAAAGTAATACTATTTAAAATTAGTGTTCTCGCATATAGCACCGTCCTAAAAATATACTGCCGTCGTTTTTGAAAGATCGCCATTATGTAAGATATGTCCCGATGACGATGACAGCAGAGAGCAAAGATATACCACTCACGTAGACAGTTGTTTTTCAATGAAAAAAGAAAAAAATGCCTCTATTAAAGTCTTAGACAATACATGAAAAATTGGTGACGTATAGGCTTTCGACCTATGTACGGATTATGTTCCATTCCAACCAAGCCAAGCTTAAAATCAACTAATATACCGGACCATATAAAATATCATGATAAAGTTAATTTATTATATATTTTTGGTGTGTACGTTGCCACACGCTTATCACAAAAAGCACTACTGCAATGTCGTAACGTAAAAAATTATAGCTAGAAGCGTCAATACTTTCTTTGTAGGCGCAGCATGAAACGTGTTTCTTTATATGGGCGTACGGTACAGGGCCCGCAAATACTTTAATAGTATACAACTGCTAGTCCTGTTCAAATAGCAAGTGGGCCCATGGTTGAATTTGGCAGCAACCTCT
Source organism: Limnephilus lunatus (assembly GCA_917563855.2). NCBI lineage: Eukaryota > Metazoa > Arthropoda > Insecta > Trichoptera > Limnephilidae > Limnephilus > Limnephilus lunatus. The sequence goes on from OU830599.1 coordinate 9,199,171, forward strand.
AGTCCTGAGTCCCAAAATACCTGAAAAAAAATCGCTTTGATAGCGAATTTCTACCGATTTCTTACATATTTCCCTAAAAAATATGAAGTTTTTAAACTCTTAAAAAATATATGTTATTTTTGAAGATAATATCTAGACGCGTTCCACGCCGAAACGCAAATTATATGAAATTCACTCGATAGAAAAAAATCGCAAAATATGCTCCGAAATCTATTATAAACACGTTTGTTTCAGTTATAGATGTGAAAAAATTCACAATGTTTCTTTAAATGATACTTATGATGTTTTTAAGAAGTGTTTTATTAAACATTTTCACAATTTTCGAATCGATTTTATGGTTTCAAATATTAGTGCGCTCCTCTAACATTCGTAATTCTCCATCTTCTTCTTTTTGAGTGCGGATGCGGCGCCTTAACAAACGGTTTGCAATCTTCAGAGCACTGGCGTCGCGTCTGTTGAGAATGCTGTCCCTGTTCTACCGGTATTTCAATGGAAAATATTCCGAAAAACGAGCTTCATTGATTCCCTCGGCACCTGTGCATAATCAGGAAACACACCAATTGCGCGCCCAACACATGTACACGGTTGACATTTGTCACATGAGGACGCGTCGCTTTTACTACTCGTTCTTGAGTTCAACAGCTTGGCTGTGGCCCCTGAAAAGACCCTCCACAAATCATTTTAATTTTATTTACTTTTGCACTAACTCACCTTTTATTTCGATTCCAAAAATGTATTAATGTATGCATAGCATACAAAAATAAAATATTATACATCTAAACTAAATCGTCGATGTAGGTACTTGTATTCACAAAGTTATTAATATAAATATATTAAGAGAATGCACGGATGATGTTAGAGTAATGAGTAAGGTTAAGAAAGGGACCCTCAGATGATTTGGGCATGTAGAAACGTAGAAAGAAGTGTAAGGAAAAATTGTATATGACCCAAATGTGATTGGTAGAAGAAGTCGGGGATGCCCGAGGAAGACATGTGCGTCGGTCCATGTCAACAGTCAGAATAATAGAAAAGTATGTATAAGACGTGTGAGAGTGCAAAGAGTGTGGGCCAAGACCGAGTTGTTTGGCGGTCCATCCTCTCTGCCTACCACTGTGTGAAATGGCGTGACGGTTAGTTGGTTATAATGTAAAGATCCCGTCAATTAAATAAGAATGGTCGCTGTCACCCATCAATATAATAAGAAGCAAGTAAGGACGTACGTTCCTTTCGAATTCTCCATGATGACATGGATACGACCTCTGTCTAGTTTTACTTTATAATTGTGGGATTTGTGAGGCTAAAGTATTTAAAAAAAATATTTGCCACAGAATCATTGTCTTCAAAGTAAGAATTTTACCTATCGAATGTTACAGTAAACTTGAAAAATTACGATGTCCAATGGATCCCACCCGGGCATCGCATGTTCGATTCCTCGGCTGGCTAAGTCCTCCATCACAACACAAGCAACATTTTCGGCTTTCTTTGGTGGTAGTAGGAGATTTTCAAACATTGTTGGGTTATTCATAACCAGGGAATGTTTGTCTTTCTTTAAAAAAAAATAATTCTTCTAATCATCTGCCAAACGTGTAAACAAAATAAATAAACATTTAAAAAAAAGAATAATTTAATTATCTCAAAAAGCAAACACTTTGTGGCTTAACATTATACAAATGAATAACGTTATTTTTTATATCTATGACCTGATGAAGGTTGAGATCCATCGAAACCGGTCGACGTCCATAAATAAAGTGGTTTTAAAAAAATAACGTTTTCCTTTCGTAAAGAATTATGAATTAGTTAAATAATTTTTGTAACTACTTTATCGCTTGTCTAGTATTATTTATACTTATTAGTTTCTATTTTATAAAATTAAAAATTAATACTAACAAATGTCTACATGGAATAAGATTTATACGAATGCGTAAATACATTTCCTCGGCAGTGAAATCCATATTCTATCGATACGTATTTTAAAAGTTTGACCTTTGAGAATTCCAAACTTCCAAACTTCGAAGTGCAAAGTTTCAAAACACCTTACCTTAGAATTCTCACCCTTACAGTCGTTGATTTATTTAAGGTTGGAACATTGAGATATCAGATTTAGCTTTATGCAGAGTTAGCGATAGCATAATATATTATTGTCAAATCTGTGAGAGTCTGAGCTTTGGATCTGAGCTTTGCCAAGCTATTCTGCCAAATCCCTAAGCTACGATCTGTCTTCCGCTCTATAACGATATTCAGATTATATTATTAACATGGCTATCAGACCGGTTCAAACTTATAATCCAGAAGGTGCAGAAATTTGCACAATATCCTTATTTATTTATTAATACCCATTTTAAAGGCAGTGTAAGTAGTAAAATTTATAAAATATTTATTGTACAAAACTGAACTGCCTCAGCATACCATTTTGAATTTGTTTGGTCGTAAATTGAAAATATCCACAGACTCGGGATAATTATTTCCCTTCATTAATATCCTGAGGAGGAATACATACGGTGGTTGGTTCAAGAAATTCTGCACTGAAATAGTATTTCCTAGTATTACGTATATAGTGGAGTCTGAAAGCTTATCAATGCAAGCAATTCTGGACTCTCCTTCTGTCTAGCAATTTCAACATATTCAAATCTTTTCAAAGAATATTGAAGTCCAACAAAATTGCTGGAATACCTATTTTAAAACTGAGAAAACGTAAGAATTTATTTTGTATTCTTTCAATAGTATGTACATTAATGTTATAATGTGGGTTCCAGACGGGAGAATGGTACTCAAGTTTACTTCTAACAAAAGGAAAATATAGGTAACAAAAACACTACACTTAATATTGTTTAAATTTGTAGTTAGCGTAGATATAAATCCCAACATTTGCAAGCCCTTATTTGAGATTTACGTTATGCGGTTAACAAATGAAAGATTCGATGGAAAAGTGTTGCCTGAATCTCTAATTTATGTTAATGTCTCAAGAGCAACGTTGTCAGTTTACCAATTGAAGATCATTCGACTATTTGACATTTTAAGATATTTAAGTAGTCATTTTTCATGGTGCCACATAAACAATTCATCTTGAAGAATGTAACAATCGTAAATATTTTTTACTAATTCAAAAAAAAAAAATGAGATCATCAGCAAAAAGTAAGATAAACATATCATGAAATGTTTCTGGAATATTATTTATAAACAATATAAACGAGATTGGACTAAGGTGTGAACCCTGCGGAATTTCATTTCTTTAGTTAATTTTTTTCTACAGAGAGGATGTTGTTTACCGGTATGATAGCTCTTAGGATGGTTTAACATGTCAACGGCCAAAAATCCACATTTTGTCGAAAGGTGTTCTTACGTTCATACAGGGCGGTTTAAATAAGAAAGATTAATTACTCTCCGTACCAGCTTTTTAAAATTATAACTCAATATCGATTTTATTTCATTCCAAAATTGCTTTAATTTATACCTTCATCCAAAAATGTTGAAAGGCGTGTTGTAAAAACTATTAAAATTATGTACTTTTTGTAATTATTTTTTGATCATAAGTATTTACCATTTTTCAATAGTACCAAGCCGTACTTTGACCAGATGGTTAACTTTAAAACTAGCTGCCTAACCTTGACATGGTTCAGTAAAAATTATTTTTTGAAATGTGAAATCATTTTGTTTATTTGGACTTTCTAAGAAAAAAAAATAATAAGTAGTATTGCGATGGTGACGTTTCGTTGGACTAATTGAATAATTCCTTATTTGAAATGAGCAGGTCTTATAAATATGTGGTTTATAAGTAAGCAAGTAAGTACCTACTTACAAAATTTATGATTTCAAAGGAAATTTTATTTATGAATTAAATAAAAGAAAATTTGAAACGTGCTTTTTTGGAGGCGAGGTCTACTGTTCACAGAACCACTAGTAATAGATACTTAAATAAAATGAATGTTGTTGTCATGAAATGAATAAACAATCGATGCACTTTTCTTTGGTGCTCTAGTATTACCTGTGAAATGATTGGGTATCGGTTCTTGTCTACTCGATGCTAACTATTTATCGATTTTTATAGAAGACACGGACGATACAGCCGTGCAAGAAAGTTTATTTGAATAATGCTAGTTCTTATGTACCTATTACGGAAATTGTAATAAGTGGAAAAATGAGTTAACCTGCCCTCGAAATCGGCAGACAACAGAATAATAAATCAACTGTATCGTTACAAAAATAAATGATTCTTATGTTATTTTATTGAAGCGGAGACTGTGAACAAGACGGTGGTTCCTGTGAGCATGGGCCCATTATGCTTCGATTTTTTCGCATTCCTTTTAGTTTGTTTGCAAGAACTATGAGGGTCCCAGGTCCTGTGAGGGTCTCAGGTCCCATGAGGGTTCCTGTTTTCCGTATGAATTCCCTGGTGAATCCTGTAGCGGTATAGATTTTCCCATAAGAAGTCCCTCTTTGTTTGTTTTCCCTAAAGGCCCCCAGAGTAAAGAGCCTGAGAGTATTAAGGTAAATAGTTGGTCCACTCCAGCAGAGCTATGGTAAGGTTTAAACACTCCGAGATGCGACCCTGTTTCTCGGAGGCTTAATGACACTGTTCACCAGCTCATTCTGCCTGAGCACGGTAGCTCACACCATAGCTTGGGGTGGTTATTGCAGGTGAGCGATGGGTTTGCCACACTACTTATATCATTTCTTAGCAAACCACCAACATATATATATGGCTTCTCATAAGTTATTCATACGCATGAAAATAGCATGAATCCTTGACTATTACAATAATTTTCTGAAAAACCCATTGTTTAAATATTAAAATAATATTTATCATCAGTGACTCGCGAGTGGAGTGTTGACATGTGCATTAAATGGATTCAGTCAACGAAACAATTCGGAATTTTAATAACGAGGACAATAAGGAACTCCAGTGAAAAATATTATGGCTTTAAAAAAATATGTTCATATAGACCAATAAACGCTGATTCTGAATATATAACTTTTATTTAATAATATTAAACGTACAGTTTTTAAAAAAATATTAAAAAGTGCATTTTTAATATTCTCGTTAAAACACAGCGTCAGGTTGGTATGCTGTGTAATGCTGTTATGGTGACGTCACAATAGTAATCACGGTAATGACTGGTTTATTTATGCTATACGTCATTTATATGGGAATTTAGGTATGACACAAGCGAATGTTCTATATATTTCTTATTTTTGAAGATGTCGTAAAAGCATATACCTTTATAGAAATTTAATAGAATTGCCTTTTAGATTTTTGTATCTGACATATACGATTGTGTTTGAAAAATGCAGTATTTTAAGTTTCAAAATGAAAAAATTTAAAAAAACAGCCGACTGTAAACATATTCTATTAAATGGTCGAAAAAATTAGGAAAATTCAAAATTTAAAAAATACAGTCCTCTTACTTTATGAATTTGGAATAAAACTGTCACTTCACTTTTTTATCTCGTTCATACAATTAAAAACGATAAAAAAATATTATAATAATTCCGAAAAAATAACTGAAAAAATCCGACATCTTGGACTCGGTTTTACGCAATTAATGCGTTGATTTCTCGAATTTGTATTTATTTACACATGCATAAGGCTTTTACATTATCAAATAATATAACTTTTATGGAAGTTTTATTAAATTCACGCGGAAAAGTCATAAAAATTATAGAGAAGTAACCTTTGATTATGTAATGTCAGTAACCTAAAAACCGAACGAAACTAAATCACCAAAAAAACATTATTTAAGGACTAAAACTGAAAAAAAGTACAGGCAGCATTAGTACTTATGCTGAATTACACTAATATCACAGTGAATTAATCATTTAAACGCAAATTATCATCAAAAACAGCAAACTGCAAGTTACGTCATTCATTGTTTTGCAAAGAATTTGATTTCGCCATTTGCAATAAATAAGCCATTAGCCAATCAACGCGTTATAATAAACAAGATGGCCGCGCGCCTGCGCAAATCTATGTGAGATTCAAGAAAACCAACATAAAAATCTTAAATATATGAATCGTTATTTTAGTAGATGACGTCACAAAATTCACCATAGATATGGGTGTTTTCGAGGGATCTCCAAAAATTAAAACTTTGAAAATTATTTTAACTATTAAAACTAACTCTAAAAAAAAAAAAAAATATGCAGTAATTTAAGTTAGAAGGTCATTTTTCATAAAAAAAAATTAAAAAAATGGACTGGACTTCTCTATTAATTAATGTCTTAAAAGTAGCTGGAACGCAGATCCACCTAAATTTTGTGAAAATGCACCGTTAAATCCGAAATCTACCAAACACAGTAGACAGACTTCTGTCAGTGCTTTATACCTTTGCAAAAAATGTAAAAAAAGATAAATTATTACGTGAATGCTTGACTTCGTCTACACGGGTATTAAAACATCGTTTATCTTTGTTCGCAACCAGTGTAGGTGACTCACAGGATCTAAAAGTAGAAAAAAAGTAAACGTCTGAAGAAACATGTACGAGTGGTAATTTAAAAATCACCTAAAATAGTTCAGAGGTAAGAACTATGAACTGTAAACGAAATTACACAGAGATGATGTTTAAATAATAAATAATATGATCTTCAAATAGACTTTAGGCCACTCAAATAGCCATTTTATTACCTTTTGAAACGCCAGTTTAAACGCTTCATTAGATATCTTAAGCAGACTAGTTTCATAAGCAAAAGAAAAAACTTATTTCCATTAAAATTAATATGTTCTGTGGGAGACTTTTATTGCTTTGTTTGTCTGAACTATTTGAGGTTAATGCTTCAATGCGCAATTAAAAGCAAGATCAAATAATTAATATTTATCTAAACTAATTTTGATGGAAATTTTTCTTTTGTCGGTTTGCAGTAGATGTTGGAAAATTCGACGCTTTTTTGAAAGAGAGAAGCAGTTATAGAGGAGTATAATAATAGAGTTTCTTAGAAAAGTCGATTTGAAGTATAGAAGGGAATAATACATAATTATTTCAAAGTACCTATTTAAATTTGATTACCTTTTTCTCATTATGGATGTAATAGTTATAGTTGATATTGAATATGAAAATTCTGAAGCGAACATAATGTCTTGCTTTAAATAATGTTTTTTACGTTTTAAACTTTTTGAATTTGGGAGGCTGGTATGGATACAACCAACGCCCCTGCTGTAGGTCAACCTAAGTGGTTCGGTACGTTTGGTGACTTAGTACGGGTTCTCGCGTTCATGGGGTGAGGTTTGTCTAGGTATTGCATTATATTAAGCTTAAGCTTACCTTATTATTATTATTTTAGTCTTAGTGTTTTATTTTAGCACTCTTTCTTGTTTATGTATCTTTGTAAAGCTGTTTGTTTTCCAAATAAAGATATTATTATTATTATTATATCGCAGTTGGAGGGATGGATTCAAACGTCCGTCACTCCTAGTTTGACGACCTCCGTAGTCCAGTGGGTAAGACTCTTGACCCACAATCCGGAGGTCGCGGGTTCGAACCCGGCGTACGCAAATAAATTTTATTTGATTAATTTGTGTTATTTCACAATTAATTCATTTAAAAAATATATAGTTATTTGCGGCACGTTCCAGAGTGGAAGATAATATCAGTATCATCGCCCTGGTGTAAGACCACCATTCAGAATTGAAAAGTTGCTTGAAAATGGCTTTAGCGGTGTTTGGTGACCATATCTGAATAGCCAGGTACTTCCCAACCTTCCTCTCCCCACCTCCTTCCCCTCCCCACTACCTTCAGCCGCACAACATACCCCAATTGGGGATGCCATAGTCTCACTGGCTCTAGACGGGAGCAGTTGAGATTCTTGTGCGGTATTCACTGTAAAACAAAAAAAATTTTTTATGCATTTCTTTGATGATTTGTTTAATTTGTGTATTTTTCGACCACCATGCTAGGCACATGCCCGTGTTGTGGTGTTTGTTGATCACCATAATTCACAGTGATCCCCAGATTCCTACTTGCCCTCATACCTTTTTCCTTCCCAGAACTTTCTATCCTTCTTTCCCTAAAATGCCTTCCACACGGCATTAATATATATATATAAATGTGTACATATATATATAGCTAAGGAGCATTTCGAGGGCTTAAAGTCAATCCACCTTAAAAAAACATAGAAATATCTGTCGGACAGTCAAATAAATTATGAATAAGAAAACTTACATTCACGTCATAATTACTAATTCATAATTCGTGAGTTTTAAGTCAAACAAAGTTATCTTCAATCAAGCATACCAAGAATCGAGTTGTTGGTATGTTTTTTGTTGTTGTAGAAAACTTTATTTAACTTTAAGACCTTGAATTATTATTTAGCCGTGTTTTGCAGATAACGTTGTTTGACTGTAAACGCTCAATTTTCCGGGTGTACTTTATTTATTTATTTAAACGCCCATAGGGCTTTTAGATATGGTGCAGTGCGTTTTATCTTAAGTTCACGCCAATTGGTGGATAATATAATCAATTATCAACTAATTGGTGTGGTCTACAATTTTTTGTTGTCGGTCTGAACAAATTTTTAAGAACGCTCATTTAAAAAAAAAACTTTGACAACAAAATAAGGTTGAGATTATTTTTAAAAATAACCATATAAATTGTAATAGATGATGTTATAAATAACAACACAGCACGAGTTTAAAAAAATTACCAGTTTGAAGATGTTGACACCAGACCAGAAAGAAACTAGATATAATTTGAGATTTTCACGCCTATAATTAATAATAATAATATTATGTAGGATTACGAAAGATTTTTTAAAGCAAAAGTAGGTCATTTTAAATACATGTAGGATTACGAAAGATTTTTTAAACATTTATATTGAGGGATCAGTAGGATTTATCGGACCAGTTAGGATTTCATCAGAGCCGAACCCTCTGATATGAAAATATCTGGAGTCGGTGAAATATTTTCCCATTATTTTTCTGGTGGATTGACGTATTGTTCTTGTATTGTTTTGTATTTATTATACTTATGTAGTGCACTTACATTGCGTGAATTTACTAGATAATCATTTGTGGAAAAGTGTGTGGAAGGGTTTAGTCTAAAATCTGGAGCACCGTTAAAAAATAATATATCTACAAAGTTTGCAAGATTTATGACTACAAAAAAATGTACATATTCAGTGTTAACATTTACAATGATTTATGCAAGTACAAAAGATTAAAAACAGAAAATAATATAAATATGAACAGTAGGACTAGGTACCAACTTAAAGAATAGAAAATAGTTATAAATTTAGGTTTTTCGTAATCCGCCTCACTAGGCTAGCCTGTGTTGAGGCAGTAATTTTTTAGCCAATTTATATTTCTTATTAACATACCTACACTTATTTTATAATATAATTATAAAATAGATTGGTTGCATTAACAATAAATTTTGAATAATAACAATCAGTACATTGGTTTTATTTCGATTTTGGGTGAGCGCGCCGGTAAAAGCCCTATATTTTTTTATAATCCAATTTTTTAGGTTATTTTTGAAATGTTTTTGTGAATCACATTTTTTTAACTCTATTTGGAAGAATGTTACGATCGTGATTTATTTTTGGAGTATTATGCCGTGTTGTGCTGCCTTCTTTTTAAGCTAACGTGTCGGAAAGCGTCAATGTGTCCATGATTAGGACAGATTATTATATTATACCCTCAAATCAAAGATCTGTGATCAGAGATTATACCCCAAAGTAAATCTCAATTTAATGGGGTATATATTGGTTGAGGGACACCTTTCAACCTCCCCAGACAGATTATTTCGACCCATCGCCTTGCATAGATGTCGGATCTGCCGGATCTGCCCTAATGATGGACACTGCAGAAGAAGACACTGCATTGAAGAAGGAGGTGGCGCAACACGGTATAACACCACAAAAACAAGTAACGAAGAAAATAAATACTTATAAGAGCTAATAAAGTATTTGTTTAGGATATACTCATTAAGTATTCAAACAAATAAATTTGGATGTCAGAGAGATAGAACCAGCATCGGAAGCCAAAATTCAAAATCCCTTTCTTTGGATTGATAATCCTCGAGCCGAAGGAAGATGTTTAATTATAAGAAGTCGGCTTTAATATTATAAGCTCTAGCGCATGGCTCCAAAATTTTCTAACACCTAAGAAAATATTCTCGCTCGAATAAATTATCAACTTACCTCTAAAGATAATATTTGTATAGGCCGAAAATAGGCATGCTCGAACCTTGATAAATCGTAGTTCGTAGCGGATACCTGTATTTATTTAATGTTTTACGGCTCAGGATAAATCCTTTGAGAGAGATGGGACCTTCCTCATAATATTAGGTACCTACTCTTAGCGAGGTGGTGAAGGTTTGTTTTAAATGGTAGAGTGCCAACGTAAACAGTAATTATTGGGGTACCTACTCTAAAGCGTCTGAGTAACTAACTTGAAAAATGACTCATTCAGCCGAATATGTAAAAACAACTATTATTAAGTGGGAATAAACAAATAAAACCGGACATATGTCATTTTTAAATCAAATTTTAGACGTATTGACTCTTTTTAACAAAAAATATAAATTGATTGCGAAAGACTGTTCTTTTATCTCGTAAAGCTATGTTTTAAACTTTAAGAAAATATATTTATTTTTAGTAGTGCAGTAAAAAATTCAATAAATTATCTTGGAAAGCTATATTTCAGAATTTTAATTTTTAGTTTTAAAAAAATCAGTAAAAAAAAGATCCGTGCATGTGTTTTGTGACAAAAATACTTCAATTTGTCTATTTATTCGCGGTCTTACAAACTAATATAGTTAAGATTTTTTTTTGCATTCTTATTTTGCTTAGACATTATTGAAACTTTTTAAATATTTATGATTAAAAAATAATAACTAAAAGTACATAAATTTAATCGTTTTATCATCACGATTTTCAGCATTTTTGAATGTAGGTAAAAATTAAATCAATTTGAATGAAATAAAATGAATACTGAGTACTGAATACTGATTATTAAAAAAAGCTGGCACGGAGAAAAGTGAATCTTTCTCATTGAAACCGCCCTGTACGATCGTAAGAACATCTTTCGACGGAATATGAATTCTCAGCTGCTGGCTGGTTAATGGCCCTTAATCTCAAATTTGTACCTAAATACTAAATTAAGCTTTTGGCCAAGGTAGAGTGATCTAACCACAAGTGAGTCCTTAAGCAAAATACAGTGTTATGTGAAAAAACGATTTTTTTTCTTCTGTTTAATTGAATTCCTCACAAGAGTCCCAGCTGCTTCCGTCTGGAGCCAGTGAAATATGGCATCCCTAATTGGGGTATGTTGTGAGGCTTAAAGCAGTGGGGAGTGGAAGGAGATGGGGAAAGAGGAAGGTGGGGAAGTACCTGGCTATTCAGATCCGATCACCAAATACGTCAAAAGCCATATCAAGCAACGTTTCATTTCTGAATGTCTGTAGTTTTCTTACACCAGGGCGAACGTCTTCCACTCCGGAACGTGCGTCAAATGTACTGTATAATATTTTTAAATTAATTAATTTTAAAATAAAGATAGGCAAATGAATTACATTTTATTAAGACATTTCAACTAATAGACAATACATTTTATATATTTTGAGTACACCATAACTTTGAGTACAAAAAACGTAAAAATAATCATTTTTAAATAAATCATTATTTTATCGTTTTACTAACCTATTTTCATAAAAATTGAAAATTCCGGGTTTGTTAATCACGATAATAATGACAGAGCCAAGCGCCGATCGCACAAACCGTCAGTTTCAATTTACCAACACCAACTATGTTGTCTGTGGTTGAAGTTTGAAAACGAATATGCTGGTCGCGTAGCTGAATATGTCACGCGTAATGGATCTCCTTGTAAACAAATAGTGTTATCGACATAACGCCTTTTTTTCGCATAAAAGCTCATAATTGTATTTTTATTTCTTATGTGTAGTGTATCTAAAAGCTTCTTACAATTTTCACAAAGCACGACTGGGACTTAAACCCAGGACCTTTCGCTTTCCGGCAAATGCGCTAACTACTGCGCCGAGGTGTCGATATCCGATTCGATCATTTTTAATTGTTTCATACGAGTACTTCGACTAAGAACCACCCACATTATCTTCATTTTCTGTTTCCAAATTTTCGTTTGTGTTTCGCTAATATTGTCTTCATTTAATTAAATATTACAATTTGAGATTTTACTTATAAAGTTAAAAAATAAATTTATAAATAATTATTCATCCTAGACTTGCAGAAAAGTCCACAGAAAAAAAAAATGATAAAATTTATCCAAGACAATATCTAGATAGCATTTAGTTCGTAATCTTGCAGTCATACGTAAAGATAGCCGCCTATAAAAATATGCGTTAAGAAAATGTTGGTAGTTCTTAGTTGCAGAATTATACAGTTAAATATGACCGAATCCGATAGGGACACATTAGCTCAGATAGTAGAGTTCCGCCCCGGCAAGGCGTAGGTCAAATTTCGAGCGTGAAATTTTTTCCAAGTTTTATTACTTCCATATGTAAAACGAGTAGTGAATTCTAATGCAATAATTCAGTACCCATAAATACATAAAAATAAAGTAGGATGGAACAAAAAAACAATACGATATCAATTACACTGATAAATTCCTCAATTACAGACACATTAATCAGCTATTTGTATAGAGTGGGAAGATGTGTAATAAATTATTATCGAAAAATTGGTATCGAATGCACAACAACAGAAATTTCTATGAATAGATACAAAATACGAGAACAATCGCTCAGTGACAGAATTTGAGTTGAGAGATTAATGTTTCTTTTATGGAAAATGTTTTGCCCCAAGAGAAACGGTACTGGAAGATAAAATTACTTCAACCAAAAAACATCAACTTCGGTCAAGTGTCGAAGGACATTATTTATAACTGGAAATAAATCACGAGCAAAGCTAGGAAAAAAAACATTATAATCTTTATTTTATAGCAGAATTCGTACTAAAACAGTGAGATCTGGTGTCATAAAATGTGCTTTAAAATTTCTGTTCCTATTTCCTTGATAGCTATAAAAATTAAATGCTAAACAATTGGACAAGACACCATTTTTTTTCAATTCAAAAGAGTTTTAGAACTCATGGCGAAATCGGGGTTTGAAACTATTATACTAAAGTAAACTATATAAAAACAGTTTATTTAAAAACAAATTCTGCCATGTAATAAATTCAGCTTGTTTGTAAATAAACTGTGTTCATAAATTTAAAAAATAACGTGTTAAAAAATGTTAAAAAAAATATTTTTTTTAATTTATGCAGTTCAGATGCGGTAGAGGTAAAACCTTCAGAAAATTATAGTAGACAAGAGCACGAAACACCTCACGAAGAGGAGACCGATTAGTCTATCTCTTTCTTTCGAAGGCTAAATTCTATAGATGTACCTATGTGTTTGTCTATTTTTAATGTCGCTATTTAGTTTGATCGAGATTTAACGGTGCTATAGAAGTTTTCATAAGAGACCGATTAGTCTATCTCTTTCTTTCGAAGGCTAAATTCTATAGATGTATGTGTTTGTCTCTTTTTTAATGTCGCTATATCGTTTGATCGAGATTTAACGGTGTTAAAGAAGTTTTCATTCAAAAAAATAAAATAGAGTTCTACAACATTAAACTTGATAAAAATACATAAAAAGTATAAAACTTCCCTCTTATTTTGTGTGATTGATGTGGAAAATTATTTTTACAGCTTACTATATCCACTGAAAAAAAAATTATATGAAAAGAAGATAAATGATAAATCGCCAAAGCTGGACAATTTTTTTCTTCTTTTTTATCTTTCTGATGGTTCGGCTCACCAAGCAGAATACAATCTAGTCACTAGTGGACACGTCACTCCCCGTATTCCTGAATCACGCCGTATCATCAGAAGTCATTAATAAGGTTGGACACGAGAAGTCAAACACGAATGGTCGAACTGATTGTCGGCATCCTGTTGGTTTGTATTGACACCACAATCAAAAGTGCGTAAAAGTTTATTTAGAAGATCATACCATTGTTGAAGGAATTGACAGCTATTCCTTCAATCAAAAATGCATAAGGATCATTATCATTAACTCTGACGAATTTTATAAAAATGTTTTTTTTTATTCTGCACGCGTGCTTCTGCCAAAATATCATTTATAACTTATATTTCAAGTTTTCTAGTGGGATATTTAAAAAACAGAATTTTTTTTGTAGTCGCTCAATGTTATTAATGTGAATTTTGTAAGAAGGAGACCAAACTACCGAGTTATATTTCATTAGGCTTCTAACTAGAGATACACATAATAATTTAATGGCTTGTATGGAATTAATTTTTATTTAATTTTAGTCGTTCTTAATATGAAGCCTTGTCTTTTCATACCTTTGTTCACAATTTGGTGGATATGATTGGCGAAACTTAGTTTTTCATCCAAAAAATTCCAAATAATTAATTTATTATCTTCTTCTTCTTTAATAAGATCTCTATTTTCTATTTTAGAATAATTGATGCTTGAACGCAACATTACTCGTTAGGTGGGTATGTATAATAATTATAGTGGTATAGAAAAAAACTGAAAATTCCACGACTTCACATTTAACCAAGAAAAAGTTTTTGGTTCTTCCGAAAACAGCTACCATATTTATTCTACTTATTTAAATTTTATAAACAAATAAAATGTAGTAAATATGTGAGATCGTCTCTCATTAAGTTGTTGTTCTCCCGTATCGTACAAGCCGGCGCACACAAGGACGGCAAAATAAATTACCGCGCCAAAATCTTTAAAATTCGCGCATATCTTTAAAATGTTCTATTTGAAACAAGACAAAATGAACCACAAGAATTTATTTTGTAATTTCCTGAATATGTGCCCAAAGTTGAGTTATCTTTCTCGCGGTCATACTGGTTAGTTTCACCTATGTCTCGTCCTATTTACCCTATTTTAAAATCAGAAAGTTTTCAAAACGAATAATGAAGATTCAGGTAAGTACTTTAATATAAAAAATTAGTTAAAAAACAGTTGTACGTAATAATGATTTAGCCTGCGAGAGAATGAGATATTGTAATCGGTCTCCTCTCTGTGCGGTGCGTCGTATCCTTCCCACTCTTGTGTACTTTAGTTTTCTGAAGGTTTCTCTTCTATTGCGTGTGAATTGCACACTCTGATTTTTTAAAATGAAAACTTCTTTAGCACCGTTGTGATTTGAAACTCCATGAAATGAAAAAGCGACACCAAAAAGTGACAAACACACTATCTATACGATTTAGCCTGCGAAAGAATGAGATAGAATAATCGGTCTCCTCTTTGTGCGGTGATTTGTAGCCTCCCCACTATTGTTTAATTTAGTTTTCTGTTTTTAGTTCACTTCTACCACGTGTGAACTTCATCCAAATATTTAAAAATATGTATTTTGAATTGTTACTTTAAAGTTCCATAACTCTTTTCCGCAAACAAATATCTCCTAAACTAATTTGACCTTAATATATGTCCCTCTTTTCCCCCCTTTGTTAAATCGAGCGCATTCTTTTCAAGTATTCTTTGCGATCCCGTTCTTAAGGAACTTACGATTAAGAGAAAAGAGATACGTTTTTATAATGTTAGAAAATAAACCATCGTTTTACAGTTTAGTCATAATAATATGTCATATTAACCTTCATCACTAATTTGACATGAAAATATTTTTAATCATTTTATTAGATTTCTAAGAACAACTGACTAACTAACTAACTAACCATCACGCCGTTTCCCCGCAGGGGTAGGCAGAGAGGACGGACCGCCACACAACTCGATCTTGGCACACACTCTTTGCCTCGTTCACATTCATACATCGTCTCATACATGCTCTTCTATTATTCCGACTCTTCACATGGCCCGACTCAAGTATCTGATTCACTTGGTCGTTCCATGTCTTCCTCGGGCGTCCCCGACTTCTTGTACCATTCACATTTGCATCATATATTCTCCTTACACTCCTTTCCTCGTTCATTCGCTCTACATGCCCAAACCATCGGAGAGTCCCTTTCTTAATCTTACAAATCACGCTTACATCAGCCTTGCATTCTTTGCGGATATCCACGTTTCTCTCACGATCGTACATGGTTTTACCACACATTCGCCGCAGGGATCTCATTTCAACAGCATTCAGTCTACTTTCATCCTTCCTCTGCCAGTTCCATGCCTCACTGCCATACATCAGGGTAGGTACCAGTACTCTATTATGGACGGCTAGTTTCGCGTCTTTGGACAGTTTTTTATTACCGCCAACGGCATTCAGTCCTCCATTAATGGAGTTACCGGCATTCACCCTTCTTTCAATACCTCTATCAGCCTTCCCATCTTTCGTAAACATACTACCCAGATACACAAACTCATCCACCTGCTCCAAGTATTCATCATTCACAACTATATTGCATACTGTTTTCGTACTCTCTCTTTCAAACACCATGACTTTAGACTTACTTACATTCATTAACTCATTCTTCATACATACTTCGTTCATCCTAGACACGAGAGACTGTAGATCTTCCATACTGCTAGAAATTAGCACCGCATCATCAGCATACAATGACCCCAGCTAAAACCAAATTAGGTATATTTTTGAATGATTTTCTTATATAGTCTCCTCATAAGCACTTCTGATCAGAATATCACATAAAATATTTTTGGCCTCGTAAATTAATAATGTGGCCTCTGTGTGCGGCGCCCAACTATCATACATTCCTAATATACATGTTATTAAAACCCATTTATCATTGTCAACAGTTCATAACCTGCTCACTGCTAAATGATTAATCGTTTGACTTGTTATTTTTTGCCATCGTGGTGTTACCTAATTGAATTATAATTCTTCCATTTTATAAATTATGACTATTTTTATCTGAAAGCTTTTGCAGCGTGACATAATAAATTAAATAGGTAATAACTTATTTAGCATGTTGTTTTAACATCGCTCTTTATCAATATGACATTGCGTGTGTCGCCCTTTTGTATCCCTCCATTGTGCAAAGGTATGTGAAACCATACATAATATATCTACATGTATGTAATTACGTAAAGTAAGTAAACGCTAGCTAAAATCACTGTCTGTACACGACACGATCAATGTCATTAAATCGGAACATCAGTGTAAAAATAACGTTTGCGCTCTTATACGTAGGTATAGATAGTTACACATTGTATTTCTGGTGTTCAAACAAGAATGTTTGGTGAAAATTTTATAGTGATCGCTGGCATGATGAAATTTTAAATAAGTTAATCCAACTTATAGATAGAAAACCCCTTTGAATCATAATATATGTATATCTGGGTTTCTAAGACAGTGAAATCGATATCTTTACAATATCGGTATTTTATACCGTTTTCCCGAGCACTATTGAAGCCAGACCGATATTGACAGGGAATACAAAAGAAATTGATATACGATGGCAACACTGACCGATCTGTCTATGGTTTTACGTCAGTAAATGTCAAAAGACTTCATAAAAATTAAAATTCTAATAAATTGACAATTTCGAATTGAAATACTAACTTTAATGTACGCTTATTTTAATTTTTTAATTTTTTAAAAAATTTATTTATTACATAAGATCATAGTCATACAAATAACTAGACGAGAACTTACAGATGAGGGGTAAAAACCAACTATGGCGGGGCGAAGAGAGGAAAGAGACTTGTGATTCGCCAATAAACCAATCTAACAGTATATAGGCACCTCGCACTATAATATCACTATTTAGATCTTGGTAGTAAAATCTGCTTTTGAATGAATAGACCTTTTTTATATGGGAGCGCGAATTGCATGCCACGGTATGAACAGATGTGTAAAATCCAAATTCGCAAAGTAAGGTCCTGAGTATTTTCATAGTGGAATATTTTGTGGCCGTAGACACTTTTACAAATGTTTCATGATTTACTTAACCCAGTAAACAGCGGCTTTGTGTTTCGCGTCGCTATGTATCTCGATGTCTAAGTATGTGTTTCATAGGCATACAGCGTCCGTGCGTAAAATGTACGATGAGAGCACGACACTGGTCCGGACACGCCCAGCCGGTTCCAAAAAATGGTTCCAATGGGAGGGGGAAATAACACGTTTTTTAACACGTAAGGGCATGTCCATATATTTTGTACGTCCGTGCATAAGATACATTATTTATACAGCAAAAATAACATAATATTTACATTTCAAAATATATATATTTTTTAATACAAAATAAATTACATAATAAATTTTCACTGATTATTATTTTTTTAATGATATTTCTCTACTATAGAAGCAGACGCTTGTGATTAGAAGAGGGACGAGTATCGGGATGAAAGTATATTTAAAATTTATTTACAAAATATATTTTGTGTCTTATAATTTAATTATGGTAGATACTTAAAAAAAAAACAAATTTAAAAATTATATAAGTTATGAAGATAATTTTATCACATCTTGGAGAATAATGCTCCCAATGAGCATGTATGGAGAGCGATTTGCTGAAATAAACAAAGCCAAAAAACGCTGGCGCTTTTAACGCAAGGTGTGAATCTAGCATATTGGGTAATTAATTAATGAGATTTTTAGTCATATTTTAACCATTTTCGATCCTCCAAGATCGAACGGAATAAAATGGTCCCATCTTAGATGACTTATTTAAGTCTATGGATCACATATTCGTTTTCTTTCAATTTTAAGAGCTTCGTTAACTCACCTCCATTCTTTAATTAGCCAGTATTTTGCGTAACCAACGACATTATTCAAAATATTTTGTATATTGACAGCTTCTCTGACACTCAGGAAGCCGCTCTAAAATTTGTCAATCGTCGGTCGAAATAACTCTTTTCAATTGTTGAGCGTGCTTGCAAATATAAAAAAAATAATCATAGATTACGGATTTAGTCAATTCGTATTGATTTACGTTTTATCAATCGTCCGTACTAGACCCTCTAGACTAGAACTAGACCTAGGTTAATGCTAGAAGTGCCTATGTCAGTTTTAGGTAATTTGATTCAGGTACCAGAAAGTATTTTAAAACGTCCCTTATTTGGAAACAATGAATATCTATATTAGGTGCTCTAAATTGACTGAATTATGATTTAACTTATGAAGAAATCAAAATATTGTTTCAGCGTTTTGAACGCCAACATATCGATTAACCAACCTCATTCCTGAGCGATTCACAAATTTGACAAAGACACTTCTAGCATTAAAAGGAAAGATTTGGTCCGAAAAAACGTACTCCCCAATTTCCTTTTGGTTTTTGACACTAGTGCAAATATTTTTTAATTTAACCCGGCGAGTGTAAGATTGGGTGTGGTACAAATAAAT
Organism: Limnephilus lunatus; assembly: GCA_917563855.2. Lineage (NCBI taxonomy): Eukaryota > Metazoa > Arthropoda > Insecta > Trichoptera > Limnephilidae > Limnephilus > Limnephilus lunatus. The sequence continues at coordinate 9,218,412 of OU830599.1, forward strand.
ATATAATCTAAACGAGAAATCGATCAATATTTTAATAGTGATTTGATATTATGCTCTGCGCGCCTGAGTAGCAGGTGAAGTCCCCGGCATTGCCCAGGCTCTACGAAAAGTTTTTCGAAATCAGCAGTAGATAGAGTAGATAGTAATTTTCCTCTTATTGAACGTCAAGTTTGCGAAATTTCGATAAGAAATATCAAAATTCGCCAATGGGGTGTGAAAACGTGTTGGGGGTTATTTTCGAAATCTCTTGTAAATTCATTGACCTTCCTCTTTTTTTGAAGGTTAAGTGTGCCAAATTTCATTAATCTGGAAATAAAACTGTAGATTTGCATAAATATCAAAGCCCGCCGCTTAAACACTCTTCTTTATATAAATAGATTAATGGAAACGTTTTAAAAAGTTCGATTTAAAAAAACCAAATTTGAACAAATCGGGGGTTTCAAAAATGTTGGATTCTAATGAGAAACGGGGGGACCCAAAAGTTATTTCTGCTGACACATGGGGAATCCCAAAGTGGTGTTAGTTTCACCCCATAATTACCCGACGACCCCCGTTACATGGGGTCTATAAGTCTGAATTTAATATCTGAAACTGTGGGGTCTCTTCTCGAGAATTATTGTGATTGTGATTGAATCTAAGTTGCTTTACAACTACTGAGATTGTTTTTTTAAAACAGGCGATGATACCAAGAGAAAAAAATATGGTATTCCGATTCAATTTCCATTACGTTTCCATAAAGTTATAAAACTCGAACTAAAAACGGTTGTCAATTTAGCGGATTTAAAAAAATGTATAAAATAAAGACATGGATTATTGCGACAAAAAGAAGTAACATTGACCCCTGTTAGAAATGCATGCTCTTTCATTCTATTCACTATCTACACATTTTACTTACTTTAGGACAACTTGTTGTTGAAAGTTCTATTCATATTATATCAATAATGTTCTATCTATAGTTATTATTTCACCATGGCAGGTTCCTTCACATACCTTGGATAATGAGAGAATTTGAATAGAACTTTCGCAGAACTTTTATTTTGAACTAGCGAGTTCCCGGCATGCGTTGTTTGGCCACTTAATAAATAAAATGTTTCTTCCCGCGTTTCTTACTCTCCCGCCTCCCCTTCCCCTCACGCATTCCCACTCCGCTTTCTCCGCCTTTCCTATCCTCACTCCCCTCTCCCGCTTCCCCCGCCCCGCGAACTCCATTCTCGGGTTCCCCTCTCCCCTCCCGCATTCCATCCATTTAGTTCCGTTACATTCAGTTTTCAAACAGTTCGCATGCCACCTCTTGCAATTTTTTTATACAAATTTCGTTATGCCAGAGCTCATCGCTTCTTTTTTACAAACCTTATCCAGACAATAACGAACACAAAAAAAATCCAATTAGGTACAGTCGTTTGGAAGTTATGCGCGTACATACATTTCGGCAATTCATTTTTATTTATATAGATAGATAGACAGATTTTAAATTTGAAATTTAATCGGTTATTGAAATTCTGTAAAACAACCCTGTATTAGAACGGGTTGTTAAAATTTTTTATAACATTTCATCAAATATTTGTATTTAATTTTCACGTTCTGTGTAAGTTCCATTCAAGTTCAGTTATTGTATCATTATAGGCCAGTTGCTCCATAAAACTGAAATAATCACCAAACTTGAATGGAACTTTCACAAAAATAGACTTCAAATACCTACTTAATGAATTGTTCATTTTTCTTAAAACAACCAATAATGAATTTATGTTATTTTCAATTTTTTTTCTCTTTTTTATGTACGATATTAATTAAGTATTTTTTGCTTCCCAATTGATATTATACCCACTCTTGTCACCTTAACTGAATACATTTTCATTTATAACAACAATCCGTACATTGTGGCCAACGGGCTACCTCAGAAAGGCCACATTATTAGTATTTTCTTTCCTTTCTGTAATCTGTCAACTGATAAATAAATTTCAAAGTAAAAATTCAAGATTTGTGAAATTTTTATTCATTTTAAATCAATAAAGTTTTATCTATAGTTATTGTCAAATTGAAATTATACTTTTATTAAAAATATAATATAATAATTGAGGGATCAGTAGGATTTATCGGACCAGTTAGGATTTCATCAGAGCCGAACCCTCTGATATGAAAATATCTGGAGTCGGTGAAATATTTTCCCATTATGTTTCTGGTGGATTGACGTATTGTTCTTGTATTGTTTTGTATTTATTATCTTATATAGTGCACTTACATTGCGTGAATTTACTAGATATTCATTTGTGGAAAAGTGTGTGGAAGGGTTTAGTCTTTCATTTGGGAAAGATTCAACCCGGACATAAAATCTGGAGCACCGTAAAAAAACTGAACTTAAATAATCGAATTATATAATCGAACATTTAGATTAGAGGGTATTTTACCAACCTCTTGATAGCTGTCAAAACATAATTCATGAGATAACTTATATTTTCGATTTATGATTAAATTATATTATTATTTATAAAATCAGAGCTTACAATTCGGTACTCGAACATATATATTTTAATATTATATATTATTTTTGATAATTTAGCCGAGCTTTCTACCTACTAGGAGTATTTATTTGTGATAGTGGATAGTTTATTGACAGCGTATCGAAAGGATGGTGAAATACCCCCTCTTGGCCTTGAAATATTTTGTTTGATGATGATTGTATCAAAATTAATGAATACAGAACAATTTCCAAAATAAAATTTAAACAAGTGATTTTGACAATTTAATCAATGTTTATTTCAAACATGTCTAAGGCAGTTTTCAAAAGCCCCCGCATTCCAAATTTCTACCAATTTATAACATACTAGCTTTTACCCGCGGCTTCGCTCGCATGGTATTAGTGGGAAATTACTGGCATAATTATTGGCATAATTGTTATTATTCTTGCTTTTTGTCTAATAAAAAATAATTATTGTTTAATAGAAAATTTCAAAATTTGAGAATGACATTTCGCAAATAAAAATTCTATTTTGGAAAATATTTAAATTATAGAAATTTATTTTAAGTACCTACTCCCATAATTTATTCTGATGATTTCGCCTCAAGTAGGAATTAGTATTTTATTCATATTTGAATCCAGAGTAACCTAAAGAAGTAACAAAATGACAGCCCACGTCAAATAATTACATAGCAACGCTATGATTTTCGTCCGGACAATAAACAATTTTAGAGATAGGTAGATATTAACTATGACGCCAACAAAGCACTGTTTTAAGGGTGAATTGCCTAATTTAAAAAAAAAACATTGTTTCCAAGGTAACAATTTGTTTGACGTTTGCAGTAACTCGATTTTGTTAGGGACAGAAAACGTATGAAAAATAATTGCATAACGCTACAAGTTATTCATAACGCCAGAGCTTACCAATATATATATAGCCTATGTTACTCGCAAATAATGTAGCTTTCGATTAGTGAAAGAATTTTTAAATTCTATTCGGTGTTTATTGCGTGAAAGAATAACACTCATCCATACAAACTTTCGCCTTTATAATATCTATAAGATTTCTCGTAAACATTTAAGTTTTTAATTTCCTAAAAAAGAATGTTATGTAGTTTTAAAGATAATATCTATATTTTGTAGAGCCGAAACGGTAATTTCATGAATTTCCTTTGATTGAAAAAAATCGCAAAGTGTGCTCCGAAAATTATTAAAAACACATTTTTTCTTAAAATGTTATACTTAGGTATGAAAAAAATCACCATGTATCTATATAGGAACTTAGGCATTTGTCGAGAGATTTTTGATTATTTTTTTTACTTTAGCTCCACACGCATTAGGGGATGATATGTGGAGGATTGTTTTAAGGAAAATAAAGAAAGTAATTGCAGCAGGTGGGCAGACGCATCGGCCGCCAAGACCTGAACCAACTTCACCCCATGAACCGGGGCACCCCTGCTATGTCACCAAACGTAACGAACCACTTGGGGTGACCTATGGCAGAGGTTTTGGTTATCCAATAAATGATTCCTGGCGCGGTGGTACCCATTTAAACTAAAACTTAAATTAAAACTCTATTTTAAGGGAGTCGTTTTTCATTTAACTTTTTCGCTATGTTCATTGAAATATTATCATTTTTTTATATTAGCGCGCACATTCGTTGTTACATATATCTCCCGTTCAACCCGTCTTCTTCTTCTTTTTGAACGCTAATGACGGAACCTTACCTAACCTATTATGACTCCGGAATTTATTGACATTAAGTCCACTCAGTCATGACTTAAAAGGTACGCTAAAGGCTACATAAAACACACATTTATCATTATTTATTAAGTCATATCTTACCAAAATTGCGACGATAAAATATAAGATGACAAAACCCAGGTTCTTTGTGACAAATACAATATTTCATAATAAAAACATTTTTTGCGATTCGTAAGCTAATAAAACTTCGAGAGCTTTTTTATTTAATCATCGAACACGCTTTCAGGTTAGATCTGAGTTGATCCAATAACGTAAAGATTTTTTTGGAACGATTTCGAAACATGTCCCCATGTATCATGATAAATTTATTTGCTATTCAATATTTTTGTTATGCTCGCATATTCGTATTTTTACGTAACCATTGAGTGAAATATTCCTATTTTCAGAAAATTATATTTGCAATTTGCGAGAAATATTATTCTTTTCGAGGACTCCGTGACAAAAATGTCTCTTCTTATATTCTTCTTCTTTTTTCGTATGGTGGGGGGTTAGAGGGGGAGATCTAGGTCTGCGAGCCAATCTAGGGTATCAGGCGTTGCCCTGTGGACCTCATCAATCCAGCCGGGGAATGAATGGAGCGGGCATCCGTTAAACACATGTTCGGTGGTTTGCACCGCGCCGCATTGACAAATCTTCGATTCTTTAAGGCCCCATCTGTGCATCATGTGAGCACAAAACTCTTAACCGCTTGGAGCCAGTGAGACTACAGCATCCTCGATTGGAGTATGTTGTGAAGCTGGAGATACTAGGGAGGGGAAGGAGATGGGAAGGGGGAGTGGTGAAATACCTGGCTACTCAGATCTGGTCACCAAAGACTAATAAAGCCATTTCAACCAACGTTTCAATTCTGGATGGTGGTCTGGAGGGCGATACTGTTGGACGTGCTGCAAATATGAATTATATATATATATATATATTTTTTTCCATTAGCTCCACACAGGAGGCCCTGAGGAAAGTGTTTCCCCTCAGGGTCGATATCATCTTTGGGGATTCTGTGTGGAGGGGAAAGGAAGGAGAGGAAGTAGTGGGAATGAAAAAGGTACGAGGAGTGGGTAAGAATCTTGGGGTCAGTGTATCCAGGAGTGACAGACGTTTGAATCAATGCTTCCCACTGCGGGTAAGGCATTGTTCTAAGAGTCCTGCTGGAGAGGTCTACAGGTCTTCCTCAACCAGTCTCTCCCGATTCAGCCTGCCACGCAGTTGGTTGGCAGAGGCATCCGCCGACAAGATCCGGACAAACCTCACCCCATTAACCAGGACACCCTTGATAAGTCACCAAATGCAGCGAACCACTTGGGGTGACCTGTGGCAGAGGTATTGGTAATCCAATAAATGGTTCCCGGGGCGGCGGTACCTATACCCGCCTAACAAATTTAAAAGATTAAATTGTGAAATAATCAATCAAATAAATTTTACTTACGCTCGCAAGGATTTGATCCCGTGACCTTCGGATTTCTAGTCGAGAGCCTTATTACTTACAAGTCATATATGCATGTATGTAATATTTAAACAAAAACTTATGGGCAGTTCGTACATACTTATAAAAATGATCTCAATAAATGAGAAATTAAATGAACGTCGTCACAAAAATGATAACAAATTGCTTTACATAATTCCAAAAAATCATACAAAATCTGTCTTCTTTGCCACAATCAAAATCAACGACAATCACCATCTACTAAGAAACCCTGAAACTTTCCATGTTCCTTTATAAAGAACCAACTTATACTTTTCCCAACATCTTTTATGAATTTGTCATCTATATTCCAACATCCAAGATTCTGAACATATTTAGCAATAGCCCCCAGAACTTTACAACATTTCTTGAATCTCTTGTTGACTTCACTTGAGTAGACTCAAATTGTGTGGTCTCTAGTTTTTGTTGTTGCTGTTGTTTAACAAACATATCATTTTGTTGACATATTATTGTACTCCGTCATTGGACCGTTGCGTTGGTATTTAGGTACCCTTTGTTATTTCTTTGTGATTTTTTAGTGTTATTCCTCTGTTGCGTACATTATTATGGAGCGATTACGCGAAATAAATAAATTTGCCTAGATTGCTTGAGATTTTTTCGCCAACATTAAAAAAATCTTCAAATTTTATCATGGAGACATAAAAACTTATTATAGTGCTATATAGCCAATGAATTATCCTGTATTTTACTGTTTCTCCACATTTGTAGGATTTATAAAAAAAAATATTGAAAAATCGTAAAATTTATAATCGCGTGAATCCTGGGTGTTTTTTTTACTTAAAACTGCCATGAGGGATACGTATTCGGGTCAACATAGAATATTTTCGGTTTCTGTATGTTGTCTGTGGTATACTTGATAATAAAAGGTGCATATCTATGGAAAATGACTTTATTTTATCCGTAAACAGCTGTTAAAAATTCGGCGGGAAAAAAATATTTTAAACATTAATTTTTAACATTGTTCTAAAATAGTCTACGAAGTTTAGATTTGCAAAATCTATAGTCATAATAGATAAAGAATTTCAATAGCATTGTGTTAAAATAAACAGCTGGCCATGGAAATATTTTAAATATTTACAATAAATTTTTTACAAATGGTAGGAAAATGTGGTCCATTTTTGGACCGCAATCAATCGCAGAAAAATAAACGTGGTCAATTTTTCGACCAAAATCGCTCCACTGGCAAATATAGCTGTAGTAGAATAATACTCAAAATCTTGTCATAACTCATAATGATTAGTTTCCAGAACTGGCACCCAGCGACATCAACAGCGACCATCAACAGTGTATTTGGATCAGCTCTCATATAATGTTAGAACTGTTGTCTTTATACAATAGTCACTGTAACACGTGTTAAAATACAAGTCTTTATCTTCTGAACGGAAACGTGAAACGTTACTCCTGAATCTTCATCATGAATTTCTCGTTCTCCTCGTTAATTTCCCAATCTAGTTTACAATGGTTTAGCTAGCTCCGGGCAGGGAACTCTAGTGAGACGAAACAAACATCAACAAAACAAAAAATTGTTTCTTTTTTGATGTCGATGTCTTTGATCACTAGAGAAAAATAACAATGACATTATATACATCAGTTGGCATGGAAATCTAAAAGTTTTATCTAAGCAATGGCTTTTGCGAAATCTTCACTTATTTCGAATAGTTTCTTTTGTGCGCTAAGTAATGATGTCATCTGCGTAATTAATATTATTAACAACCGACCAGAAATACGAGACAAAGTGCTACCTTTTTCTATGACAATTTCAAAACAAATTATGAGGCTCATACACCTATTAATAGAATGCATCATCTGGGCAATAAATTCGGGAATAATGTAGACATATTTAAAGATTCCGTGTTAGTCACAAAACGAATTCTTTATAATTATTTTAGTAAAATATATGATTTCACGACTCCGTAGTGAACACACTTTATATATTTCTATTTTCTTTTAGTTTTCATATGTCTTTTTACAAATTTCGCTTTCCATACCTATACATTTAATTTGTCTTAAATTTATCATAAATCAATATATATTGAATACTATGTATTTGCTAACACAATTGTATTACTTATATATCTATCTTGTAAAAGCCCACTAGGGCGTAAATAAATAAATAAATAAGTACTCCTTCAACATGGCAACCCATTTTTGTGTTTTTAAACGTTTAAATTAGTTCATTGTTGTATAAATTGAAAATAACTGAGGATATGCTTCCTCTTAGACTTACGCCATTTTAAAAAAATGGGTTGTTAAAATCTCCTGACCATTTTTCATGACATTTTCTTGAAACTTGTGCCAAATTGAAAGAATCGTAAGATTTCTCTTTAGATCAGGGGTTCCCAACTTCTTTCTGGTCGCGACCTCATTTTAAAGAACCGCGACCCCTGCAAGAAGAGGGAGGGGGGAGGGGGGGTTGATGTGAAGTTTTTTTAGTAGGTACTGGGGATTCTGAAATAGTTTAATAATATTTATAAATAACTATATAGGACGTGTTGGATTGCACTATCCTCCTCACACTGCCTCACAGCATGGAATAAAGAATTATTATTATGATTATACAAAAAACAATGAAAATAGATTTTTCTACTTTCACATATTTTCTAAACTATATATTATATTACTGTTACAAAATGGACCAGATTTGAAACAGCATATTTTAAATATATATGTTACGAGCAAAGTAATGGTTCGATTAAAAATAATTTGTATATCTATCAAATATATTTTTTGCTATTTCGGGCGGCGCGCGGCGACTCCACAGTCGGGAACCCCTTTAGTTGGGAACCTGTGTTTTAGATTATAGATCCACAAACTACCTAGAACAATTTGAGTAAGTAAATATTGCAAATATTAATCCTTAAATAGCCAAAGATTCAAAATTTTGCTTAGAAATAAAAACCTTATGTTTGCGCCGATTGTAAGTGACCAACCGGTGAATTGTTTTGTTTTGATTTTGGATTATGCTAAGGTAATAAATTTTTCCCTGTCGCTCGCTTTCCTCACCCTTCCCGGATGCAGATCGAAGAGGGTGGCAGATCAGCTAAGTACAGCAATGGCAGTTCATTTCAAACAATACACCTTTTTTGGGTTTTCGCAATTGATTGGAGTGAAGTTCTGTCACGCGATTAACACATAAAACGCATATTTAACCGCAATTGAATTCTCATCGCAAAATTTATTATTCTTGTGAAATACAGTTATCAACAAAATGATCTCCATCTCACCATTTCCTACTGTAAGTACCTTTTTCCTAATATAATTTATTGCCAACTATTGACCTGGAGCAAAACAGTACAATTTGCCGTAAAAAACTCTAACGCGCGAACACAGTAATATAATTTATTTCGGTCTTATTATCCATACCCATATTAAAAATCAACCATCTGATGAATAATCCAATGACAGATTTTTGGAGTATTAGACGGAAGAAGACTCATAACTTCGAAACTCGCTCGAATTATTCTGCTGAAAGATATTGGCTGATCTGCGAGAAGAAAAACGCTCTGATAAAAGCCAATTTCCGACAGGAAAGAGTTTCAGAAGCAGAATAAGACCAGCGAGTTACTCCAGACATAATGAGAACCTGGGGTATTGTTAATGTATATGTTAACACACCCACCGAAGTCAACACGGGGATGAACACACGTTAAGCTTAGTTGTTTCCAACAAATATTGTTAACATTTTAAATTTTTTGTCATAACTTATGGTTAATTTTCTAAAAAATAGTTGTATCGTTCAGATTCCTGGTTTTGCCAATTTATTATTTTGCTTTCTTTTTACATTATTATTATTATTTTCAATTTGCTTATGCATGACGGGATTTGAACCCGCGTCTTCCGGATTGCTAATACTCTTCGACCACGGAGGTTTTTGTTTTTTATTTTATATTATACAAATTATTATTTTTATTTGATTTCGTTATTATTCCTAATGCTTCCAAATCATTAAGGCGCAAAACCTTCCTTCCCATCAATTCTTAATAAAAGTATGTTTAGTTTTACAAAATGTCTTGTCCTAGTAATTACAGACAGAAAAGCTGTGAACATTTCGTGACTACAGATATATCCGACCGATATCAGTTTTGACCAGAAATCTAATAAAATAATTATTTAATATTCAAAATACTTATTAATGCAATTTTTAAATTTTATATATTTAAAAACAATTCTCTACAAACGAATGAACGGTATTCAACGTTTTCTTGTAAATGTTGTTTCTCACTTACATAAATACTATTAATTTGTTCCTCATATAAAATATTTGTTTAAAATTTATAATCGATGATAACAGTACCTACCGTGCCAATTATCGTGAATACCTTCAAATAATATAATAATATGAAGATATATCTTAGTGCTGCGTAAGAAATGATTCTTTACCAAAATAAAACAGATAGCCTTATCTTTTAAAAAAAGTTGTCGCACGCCGCACTTATAAACTATTTTTATATAAAATAACATCCATCAGAATCTTGTTTCAAACAAGTTAAAAAAACTAGTGAAGCTATTAATTATCAGAACTTTATTTTACATGAAATTTCAACGCGGAATATCCGTCATGTTCGTGACAAGTTAATTAAAATATTGTTTACCTTCTAAGTTTTAAACTCCAAATGAAAAAGATGCTGTCTTCTTTATAAACGGCAAGCAGTCACTAAGCACTAGGATTTCTTTTAACGAAACGAACACCCACCTGTTAACAGAACAACCACAAATGACGAAAACACGAAATTTAACTGCCCTTAGTAACGAAAGAAGGGAAACTGTCGACAGTGCGCGCGACCGTGCCTTCCCGCGGCCGAAGGAAAACTGACTGCAAAGTATGGAAACTCAAGCGCCTGGGTACTAGATTTTCTAGACCTCCTGCTCTCGTCTCTACTCCTGGTTTAAATTTTCGTCAATTGACAAGTTTTATCGGGAATTTTAAATAATACAAAGACGATTTTTTAAATAGATAGATAACAAGATTAATGATGAAGAAATGGAACGTTAATTAAACTGTCATTTAATCTTTGATTCTGGTTAAACAGATAAATTTTCACGATTCATCAGTGTTGACTATTTTTTTTTTATCTCTGCATACGTAAACATTTTATAAATTTAACCATCTTCATTATTACTATTAACGTGAATGTGTACTGTAAGATTCCAATATTTTTAATTTTTTTAATTTTCTTTATTCATTTTGTTTGTTACAGGTTTGTTTTACATGATTTTTTCGACTACCAAGCTAGGCTAATGCCCGTATTATGGTAGTCCACAATTTTAAGTCAAGTCACATCAGTGTGGGCCAAAGATTATGAAATACAAAAAGATATGCTATGATGTCCGCGCAACTGTCGGTGGATTACTACCTAAAAGGAGTAGTTTGCATACGAAAAGAATTTGTTAATTTTTAAGACTAATTTGAATTATTTGGCTCATTATAATTTATTATAAAACCACATTAATCGACAGTTGCATTCATGACATAAGATTCAAGATAACCATTGCCACAATAAATATTTTAAGCAATGTAAAAAATTGTTTACGGTCATAAATTTCAAATCATTCTCAAAATGGTCTTAAGCTTTTTTCGCTTTGTTTTATTTTATAGAATTTACCTATTTTCATCATTGCAATGTAAAGAACTTGAATGGTTTGTGTTACCAACAAAATGTGTGTCCCATAATAATTATTGTAATATTTCGCACATAACTTTTTTCAGAAAGAGAAACATTTCCCGGTTACGAATATTTTAACCTGACAATAATATGAAAATCTACTACTACCACCACAGTAAACGAGAAATGATCTTAAAAAGGTAGTAAGATTACATAAATATAGACTACAATAAAATAAAGGCCCGGGTTGCGGGCATTGAAACAGAATTGAAAGTATTTGCGTTTACTTAAAAAAATGACACAATGGCTTCATATTGCCACTGTATAAATAAACCAATTTTCTGGTTTACGAAAAGATTTTTGGATATACAATATGTATGTACCTACATATACATTTTTAAACTAACATATTATATAATTTAATGAAAACAAATTATCGAAGAAAGCAAACACTTTGTGGCGTGACATTATACAGAATGAAACAAGTTATTTGTTTAAAACCACTTTATTTTTATTTATATTTGTGAACTGGTTTCGGTTGAAATAAAATAAAGTGGTTTAAAATAAAGAACTTGTTTCATTCTGAAAACAATTCACTTTGTGAAATATCACTATTTAATCAAAATTATCTATGTTTCAAAACAACGGTTCCTTCGTCGGGATAAGATTCCCAAAAAGCTTTGGTTTTGAAATGTGTAGATAATTTTGATTAAATAGTGGTGTTTTATAAAGTGGTTTATTTTAATTTTATTAAAAATGATGCCACAAAGTGAATTTGCAAGTGAACTACCATTGATAAAACCACCTCGAAATTAAGATATCTTACTTACACATTTGATAGACTTAAGGAAGTACTCAATCTCGACAAATTAAAAATGATCTACTTTTCCCTGGTACAATCTTCAATAATCTACGGCATTATAGGATGGGGTGGTGCGCTTGATGCATTTATTAAGCCTTTACAAACCACTCAAAAGCGCATTATTAAAGTTAGGTATAATAGAAAAAAATATTCTTAACTGAGTTATTATTCAAAGAGACAAAAATATTCAATATCCGTAAATTATTTATATTGCAGACTATGAAATATATATTTAAAAATAAAAATTGCCTCGTAAAAAATGAAAACAGAATTAGCAAAAGAACTAATAATATGTTTTACTCTCCCCAAACCAATACTAAATTAATGCAAACACATAGCAGCTTTATTGGTCCTCGTACATTTAATCTTCTACCAAAACACATTCAAATGGCAGATAAAATATCACTTTACGTAAAAGAATTAAAATTATGGTTGAATGATGCAGATATTGGAACATTTTTTCTATAAATTATTTGTAAGCCTTCATGTTTCACTTTTCAATACAATTCTAACTTTATTTACTTTCTTTACTATAACAAAAAATCAACAAAATTTATGTTTCATTATTTTATTTCACTATTTTATTTTATTTTACTATAATGTTTTTACAGATTACTATATTTCTAAACCTTTAGTTTAAAATTTACATTTTTTACATATACTTATTGATGTATATATAGCAATCTTCTTTTTATTACCCACACACAGGCAGTGCCTTAGTGGGTTCCCATTGCCTACTCTTTTCTATTATATATTTTACTTATTGCTAACTTTTACATTACTTGTACCTTATATTTACTCTTACTGTATTTATAAATTATGCAAAATTACTTTTGTATGTATGAAGATACAATGGGAAAAAATAAAGAAAAAAAAAAAAAAAAAAAAAAGGATTTAAGAGGTTAGTATGTAATTGTTTAACTTCTAAAATATTTTATTACATAAACGCAACTCGGTTCGGCTCTAGACACTATTTACATAATGATTGATTATAAATGAAAATATATTTAGTTTCCGAGTGCAATAAATAGCAAGTCGTCACTTTGTTTGTTCAGCGTTTTGACTTCGATTTACCTCGTTCTGAGATATGAGGTGTCAAAGTTTATAAATGCGATTTCTCATAATATATATTTTTAAGAAAGACAAACATTCCCGGGTTATGAATAACCCGAAAATATTTGAAAATCTCCTACTACCACCACAGTAAGCCGAAAATGTTGCTTGGGGACCTGACCATAGGACCTAAACGCGATGTCCACTCAACCTCTGACAGGTCATTATTTATCGATTTATGATTTTGAGGTTGGATTTTGTGTAAATTGGTCAAGGTTGTAACTTCGCCTTGCCATGTCAAAATTTGCAAAAAAGGAATTCTTGTAACATATCTCACAATTTCTGATTTTGAGGTTCAATCTTATGAAAAGTATTATAGTATAATTATATTTTAAAGGAAAATATTTAATAAGAGTGTGGCTCTATATATATCACAACAATTCATTTTTACAAAATGTTGACATCTCAGAACATAGTAAAGCGAAGTTAGAACCTTATCCAACTAAAGTGACGAACTATACTGCGCCTCTTAAAACGGTCAACTGTCAGATGCAAACAAAATGGCCAATGTAAAAATTTCAAAAGTGATATTAGAACCCTGTAAAATAACTAGAAGCCTTGAAGACTTGATGTTTGAACATCGTCATACAGACACACATATCTACGAAAATACCAAACAAATGGCTTTGAAAATTATTTCGGTTATTTGTTTTGTTTTTGTTTATTAGGGAAACAAACAGTTGTACATATTACAATATAATTACATATTACATGGGTGCATTAACCAGTGAAGTTTCCGCAAAAAAATTATAATATACAAACACAGATTAAAACGTTAAAGAAAAAATAAAGTGTAAGAAAAAAATGAAAAAAAAAAAAATATTATGTATACAACAGAAATGAAAAAACACAAACTAAAGCATGTGGGAAAAAAATATGAAGTTAAACAGCGAACCTATATAAAATTTACCCTTCAAAAATTTGGCATTTTTTTCAGATGATCAAAATATTTTCGCTTTATAATAAAATGCAAATATTTGGAATATTTCTGAGCACATTCAAAAACTAAAAACTGTTTTAGAAAGGTGATAAAATACGCTTTCAAATTAATTATATAATTCGAAATAAACATATATTTTTTTAATTATAAATTTTTGCATACAATCTTAAAAAGTTTTAAAAATGGCTCACCTTACGTTTTTTCTAACTAAAGTTACTGATAATAAAAAAAAATACAAAAACATACATTTTTTATTAGACAAACGTATAACAAACACATATTGTAATCTCACTTTTTTGTCGCTCTATATAAAAATAGTTTATAAAAAATTCCCGAAGTTTCAAATTATTTCTTCAATTTGCGATTCAAAACTTTGTATACATAAAAGTGTACATTTTACTTTTTTGGTGGCTATTTTTTAGATTGGAATGTAAAGCGTGGTGTTTTCCCTTTCTAACACCGTTTAGAACATATTTCTCACTATGATAGTAAGTTACTGCGTTTTATACGAGACCTAAGTGCGTTGGGACAAATATGGTCTCCTGCCATTCAAAGGGTTAACACATTTTCACATCATTAGAAAACGTTTAAGGATAAATGATTAGCCATTTGCCAGCGCCCTTGAGGGGGTTTTCACAACAACAACAAAAAATAGCGCTATATAAATCATCCAAATATTATTATTTTTATAATAAGAAGGAAAAACGGTGGAGGGTTCGCAATTAACAATTGGTTTAAATTTTTTCAGTTATGAATTTAATAAATTGGCCTGAGAACAAATGGAAAATATCAGCTTCGTAAAACATATCGTAAACGTATATTATTGAAACGAGCAAGATAAATGGTTTTGCTTTCAAGGTCATTTTTGAAAGAAATGTCAGTTAGAATCTTGTCCAACTGAAGTGATGAAGTATAAATAATATATCTAGTTCTAGTGTTATGTTTATTTCATTGCGGTCGGCCAGATGTAGATATTAACTGTTTGACAATCCACTCTAAAGTAGTTAGTGTAATGTGGAAATTAAACACACGCAGTGATTCCACTATTCAAATGTTTATAGTTGTTGATCTACTAAAGTTATTATTCAATCAACGATAAGTTGGTAAATTATCGTTCGCAAATGTTTGAGTTCACACAGTGCAGTCTGATTTCTGCTTTAGTTGTGAAATTATTAAGTAAACGCAATAACTTACATGAATACAAGCATCAATTTTTTATATGAACACCGCACAACAATCCAGAGTAAATTAAGCGCTACCGATATCTGCCTTTTCTCTTTCATTTTATAAGCATGTCCTATTCTGCAATTACTTCCTTAACCCGCCTACAATATTTTCCAACCGGTGGAGACGTAACCTCCCTTATCGCTCTTGAAAATTGTCACATAAAAAGGAGTAATGTGTACTAAAATAAAAATTAAACTAAATTTCCACAACGAAAATGCTTCAATTAATTTTTTTTTAAGTTTGTATATCTCAAAAAAAGTTCGAAAAATTCAAAATATTTCGGTAGTGTCTCTGTGTAACTCAGGTTTGAATTTCAATATTGGAACTAATTGTTGAAACTATTCAAACAAACGGCAAAGTGTGTACGAAAATTATTTTATTTTAATCATTTTATATTTTAAATGAGTATTTATTTTTCATTGTTAGTTTTTGGAATGTTATGCCGTGTTGCGCTATCTCCTTCTTTAGCCGACGTTTTGGACAGCGTTTCAGTTTCCATCAGGGCAGATCCGGTAGATCCAATGATGTGTAATTGTTAGTGTTGAGTGTGTGCTTATTTACTTGGATGCGATACCGTGTCGGCAGTGATACCGTCGGCTAAAGAAGGAGATAGCGCAACACGGCATAACATCCCAAAAACTAACAATGAAAATGCTTTTGGCCGTGAAAATCTAAAAACTTATCAGTATTTCTTTTGTTTAAATTTTTTACAGATAACGTAATTTTTCAAATTTACTAATGGCGTTCATTCGAAAGGTCTGATCGTTTTTTAAGTGATTATCCCAATACAATTACATTTTTTTTTTATAATGACTAACTTTCAGTATCACAAACGCTACAATTAAAAAATCACATGATTTTTTCACTCTATGTAAAAATTCACTTTTAACTTCAAATATTTTCCGACTTTTGATGTAAAAGGTATAAATAAAGCGAACTCTAAAATTTATATTTATTATTTTTTCCCGAGTCTTGATTTCATCACTCAACACATTTGCAATAATCTTGCACGCCGCGCCGGGCCATGAATTGCTTTATTTATGAATAGTTCTGCTGGGCACGTATCCGTGCAAAATGTTGGCTTGGTCGTTACTAATAATAATCGACATGCATTCCTTAAACGCCAGAAACGAAAATAAAATCCGTACATGAGGTGAACTTTAGGCCAATTTGTTATCACGCTTATCTGTAAGAAAATTGTGGTCAAATTAAGAATTTTAAATAGAAATTTTGCTCATAATTAAATTAGTAAATTCATTAAAATTTTACGCTGCTACGTGATATTATTATTTATCAATATCAATAAGTTTCAAGGAATGTGAAATGAAGAAGATACCGACAATAAAGGATAAACACAAGAGATATAACCTCTTTGGGAATGTATGGCGAGCGAGCAATATGATGATATAGGCCATGTCCACATGTCTAAAACTGTGTAAAATCACTAACAACATGTATGACTCTTCTTTAATTAATCAAATTAATCTTAATAAAAAAAACTTTGTAACCTTTTGAATCTATACTTGTCGTATGAATAAAAGATTTTTCAAAACCTACAACATTGAAAGGTCTCGATTATATTATAAATACTGAGATCGTCAAGACTTGGATATATTTTCGAATTCAAATACTACCTTCAGAGGGAAGTTAAACTCGCATATACCTGACAATCTCCTCACTTAGAGCTACTTTGTAATTATTGTATCATTCACCTACTTATGGATTGGCTCTACAATCTACAATGTGTGTATATGTATGTGTATATGTGTGTGTATAACTGTATACTGTATACATATATGCGAGTATGCACACGCAAATTTAATGTGTATGCGTGTATTTACTAACATTTGTTTTTGATCGTCCTTGTTTTACGTCTTTGTAATTTAATTTATTATTATTGTAACTTATCATTTACACAGATAATATTGAGATGAATGGTGTGCTCACTTACACTTAGAATCATCATTATAACCATGTATAAATGTAAATTACTGTACAAATTATGTGGTGTATTCTTTTGACAAAACAATAAATATTTTTTTTTTAAAACTAGAGAAATTTGCAACTTAAAATCTATCTCGTGCAGTAACTCCACCAAACTTGTATAAAAAATTGGTAGCAAAATCTCGTTATTGTTTGTTAATTTTAATCTCTTTCGAAATTGTGACAGTTACAGAGCGAAAAGGAAACAGAAGATTTGGCCCGTCGGTAATACTTATTATCTGTAGCCATGCGAACTCATCGAATACGCCGATAAGAGGCAATGACAATACGAAATCTTGACGGAAATATCTTGTCGGCAATGAATTTGAGAAAAGTTGCAAGTTCACCAAAGGTTTACAAGGTTTAGTTAGATTTTTTCTCCATTGAAAAGGTACTTTTAAAATCATTTTCAGAAGTCGTAAAAGTGACCAATTTACAATGTTTGTATAATAAATAAGGAAGTGTGACTTTTATTAGTTATTTCATCAATTTGATAGACTTCTTTTACAATTAACTGGCTGAAGTCCTCTACACTTTACATTACCTAGTCTTTACGCCGATTTTTTCAAAGATGATGATAGTAATTTTCCTGTCATTTTGAGCGTTTCGTGTGCAAAATTACATCACGAAGTATTAACATTCTGCTTTAAGCTGTGGGAAAAGAATATGGGATGGTTTTTCAAAATCTCGTGTAGACAATCATCTTTCTCTTATTTTAAAAGTCAAGTGTGCAAAATTTCATAAATCTTGCAAAAAACTATAGATTTGTACAAAAAAAAACAAAGTCACAGCGCCACAGATACTCTTTGCACACTTCTAGCTGAAATCCTTTACGCAGAATTTTTCAACATCTCGTTTAGACAGTAGACAGTGCCCTTTTCGTTGTTTTGTAGGTCAAGTGTGCAAAATTCCATCAATCTCGAAAAAAACCGGACGCACCTACACTCTTTTAGAATAATTTCTATAATCGTAAAAATGTTACATTGCGGATAGGTATTCTCAAGAGATATATTACATCTATTAATATGCAATGTTCAGAGAACAATGAAATATTAACATGACCTTGTAAAGGCAACTAATTATTCGCTAATCTAGTTATGAGGCGTAACACATAAAACAGTATTGAAAGTTTCTTATCTGCATTATGAAAATAAATAGGTACGTACGTATATGTACAGTGGCGGCTCAATATCAAAATTTGAGTTAAATATTTCAAAAAAATTTTAAATGTACATTTTTTTAATTCGGTTTATTATTTTTTTTTTATTTAGTAAAAAAGTAAATATTAACACAGTTATAATATCATTTCATTACATATCATTCAGGAGTTTTTTGGTTACCTAATTAGAGAAATATTATCGGGTCAAACTGGGGATCTAGTCTATTTACTTATGTTATATATTTCGAACTGCTTATAGATAATATGTGTAGTTACAAAAATGGAAATAAAATACTTTTAAAAATAGTGTACGATATTAAAAAAATATTTTACAATAAGAAAAATACATATAATTACTTACCTCGTCGAATTTAATGTTTCAAAGACCGACTCATATTTGATAACGTCTAAAAGGGATCGAAATGATAATCTTGGTGTAACTCTAAGTGACCAGCTCAGGTATGAGGGCTCCATCGAAACCAGAGTTAAGTTAGCCTCTCAGAAACTGGGCGTACTGTACAGGGCCCGCAGATACTTTAATAGTACTCAACTGCTAACCCTGTACAAATCGCAAGTGCGCCCCACGGTTGAATTTGGTAGTCACCTCTGGTCTGGAGCTCCAAAATACCTAAAAAAAACCCTTGACTCTCTGCAGAAACGGGCGGTCCGTTTGATAGATTCTCCCATCTTAACAGACGGATTGTAATCTTTAGAGCATAGGCGTCAGGTGGGAATGCTGTCCTTGTTCTACCGGTATTACAATGGAAGATGCTCCGAGGAACTAGCGTCATTGATCCCCTCGGCACCGGTGCATGGTCGGGAAACACGCCAAACACGCGCCCAACATTTGTACACGGTTGACATTAGTCACATGATAACGGGTCGTTTTTACGATTCGTTCTTGAGTTCAACAGCTCGGCTGTGGAACGATTTACCGGCCTCTGTGTTTCCTCCCTCCTACAACATGAGTCTCTTCAAGACCAATGTTAACTCCTTCCTTTCCTCAAAAAGACCCTCCACACAGCATCCTTAAAGATGACATAGGCCCTGAGGGAAATTATTTTCCTCAGGGCCTCCTGTGTGGAGTTAATGTAAAAAAAAAAAAAAATAGAATATCAACAAAATATTAGCAACAGAATATATCTGAAAATCATCGATAAAAAAATAAGTCAATCTGTTGCTAATCTGAAAAAATATAACGTGAGTTTTTTTTTTAAATTTAAAATAGATTTTCTCATTTTTTATTGTATCAGGTAAATCGTTTAACAGCTTTGGGCCTACATATTCATAATGGTGTTGTGCGGCTTTCGTGTTGCATCTAGGTACATACATGTTGCCAGAAGTTCTAGGTCTTATACTTCGTGTTAAGGACACTTCAGATTCTCTAAAAACTGTTAAAATAGTGTTTTTAAATAGTTTTGAAACCGTCAGAACTTTTACATTTTTCAAAAAGTTCCCTGGCTGGGAAAATTCTTGGTTTTTTAATAATAACTTTGACGATCATTTTTTGTGTTGTTACTATCGGATACAGATTATTCTTATAGATGCTTCCCCATGCGATTATGCCGTACTGCAACACTGACTGTACAAGAGCAAAGTAAACCATTTTAATATTTGAAAGATTTAGGGTATTTCTAAAAATTCTTTCTGTATGAAGATTATGATGATGTCCCCACATGACTAACGAAAGATTCCAGAAAATCTCTTTTCTGATACAACATCAAAAATGTCCTATTTAACAAACTTTGCACTTCAGCTAACTTAAAAGTCACGAGTCGGCACTGTAGGTACCTATGTATAAAGTTAGGTACTAGTGAATGACGTGCGTTCATAAACGAGCAATAAACCATAACTAATAAACTAATGAATGCACTGGCAATATTTTATGTGAACCACACCCGAAGCCGACGCTTGGCGTAAGACGAGAGAACCAAACGACGCAACGACTATGGTAACCCGATAATGCCGAACAGTGACAAAATAAACTACTTTTGAAAAGTGATATTAAGTCATGAAGAAAAGTGTAACAAAACAAAACTTGGTTAGCTTTGATTAGAGTTTTTTGAGACTTTGTATTATCACTTTACAAAAGTGTTCTGTTTTGATGTGGATTGTGGACCACTATTTTATTCATTACTAGCTGATCCGTAAACTTTATACCGCCTCAGAACCAATAACTGTTGTGTTAACTTATTAGCTAGATTAAATTCAGTTTTTTTATGTTAAAAATTACACAATGAAGCAATAATCGATGCGCAACTGTTAGTGTTAGTAACAGAGATGGCGTTTTGTACGGATTTATAGTTTTTCTGATTTTCTTACTTTTCAACTTACAAACGGGAATTGCGTTTCATTTTCTTTATACGTGTGAGGGGTAGTTATTATAATTATTGTATTATTCCTTTGGAGGGGTGCAGACATACGTTCACTGTTTGTCTCATTTTCAACTGTTGAAATTTAGTGTGTAAGAAAGAGGGGCAGCATATGTTTAAGAGCAAAAGCAAAAAAATGACATTTGACTTTTTTGAATTTTTGGAATGCACTCACTATTCAATATTATACATATCACAATATTGCTGCAGATCTTTCAAAATATGAGAATTCGTTCCATGCAAAATGTATGAGGAAAATAATTTTCTTCATAATTTTTTTTTCATTAATTTTTCCCGATGCTTTAATAGCTATTCTACTATTCGGGGCGGAGACAAATCCAACAAATCAAAGATCATACAAATCGGTCCAGCCGTTCTTGAGTTATAAATGGTGTAACTAACCCGACTTTGTTTTTTTTTTTTATTTTTTTTTTATTAAATAACAAAATACATTTTGTACCAACAATTTGAGTAGACCCACAAAGCTGTCATATGGCAGCTTGTCTGCAGGTTCTAACAATTTAAACATTCTTAATATAATATCTAAGAAAATATTTGTAAATACATTTATAGTTTTAAGGAAACATTAGAATAGATCACATAGTAATATTAGATCATTTAACTTACATCTATAAATATATAAGATATTTCAATATACCTGCCTAATAACAAGATATGTAGGCAGCTATATTAAGATATTCAAAGATACATGGAGTTTTCGTTCATTAACCATAGTTTTATCATTTTAGGATATAGTCTCTCATTTTATATATTAAGATTGTAGTGAAAACTTCTTCAGCACTGTTGTGATTTGAAACTCGTTGAAACAAAAAAGCGACACTAAAGAGAGATAAACACATACATCCATAGGACTTAGCCTGCGAGATAATGGGATAGAATGTCTCCTCTTTGTGCGGTGCTTCGTAGTTTCTCCACTCTACTTTAGTTTTCAATTTTAGTCAATCGCCTGTGAACTTGCACACTTGTTATTTTAGTATAGTTGAAGAAATCATGTTTCGCTTTCATAATTAAATGCTTATATTAAAAATTTGTTATCTCACAGTTACGTTAGGTACTTATATAATTTAAAAAAATATATTAATTAATTGTTACATATATTTTATTAATCAATTTATTTAATCCTTACGTTAATTAATTAAAATCTTACTATCTTACTAATATTACAAACGTGAAAGTTTGTATGGATGTTTGTGTGTTTGTTACTTTTTCACTCAAAATCTACTGAATGGATTTTAACGACACTTTACAGTAATATAGCTCATACATCAGAATAACATAATGGCTATATATAATGGTAAGCTCTGGCGTTATGAAATTTTTATAAATGAAAATGTGTGTATTTCATATATTTTAGCGGCAGGGAAGAAAGGCAGGGGGAAAGGGAACGGGGGGGTGGGGTTCGTGGAGAGGGAAAAGACGAGGGTGGGGGAAGACGGGGAAGGTGGAAGGGAACGGAGACGCACGAGAAAGGACATGCAGGTAGAATTAATTTATTTCTTTGAACGCATGCCGGTGACCAGCTAGTAATAAAATATTAATATGTTTCCGTTGTTGACTCCAAGTTCAATAGCTCCCCACAAAAGCAAACAATTGTTTGACAAAGTATTACAAAATCTGAGAATCAATCGAAAATCCAACAAAACAACGCAAAAAATGTGAGGGCATAATCAAACAAAACCAGAAATATGTCATTTTTAAACTAATATTTTGCCGTATTGACTATTTTCCACAAGAAAGTATAAATTGATTTCGAAAGATTGTTCTTTTATCTGGTAAAATTATGTTTTAAATTATGAGAAAATATGTTCATTTATAGCACAATAAGGTTATACCGTAGGTCGTTGGCAGATTTGTTAAATTTTCAAACATAATTTTTGTATAATACAACATATATTTTAAATCATAAAATCATCCAGTAAAATAAATCAATAAATTATCCGGGAAAGTAATGTTTTAGAATTTTAATTTTAGTTTGAACTAAATTATTGAAAAATGATCCGCACACGAGTTTTGTGACGAAAATACTTCAGTTTGTCTATTTATTTAAGTTCTTACAAACTTATATATTTAAGATTTTTTACAATCATATTTTAATAATAATAATAATAATAGTTTATTTCAGAGTGTATGCAGGGGTAGTGCAATGCAATACATTCCATATTTTGAAACAAAAAAATGGGTTAATGTTAAAAATAAAAATAAAGTAATTAACAACATATAAATAAATTTTAAAAAAACGAATAAGCATGAAAAACATGAGAAAAATAATAATAAACAGTAAAATTAATTCATGCAGCTGTTTACGGAGGGTATTTCATCGTCTCCCGTCTCCAGAGGGCCATCAGGGGGGACTCCAACCAGGTAGTCATGGCGGTGATGATTGCATTCTTCGATTGGCGTAGTCTGCGCCATAAACTTCCCATGCGGTGGCGGAGAAGTGCTCGGAAAGTGTGCACTCGTCCCTCCAGGAACATTTCCGTAGCACTGCAGTATCTCGGTAGGCGGAAAAGTTGACGGTATGCGTTGTTGTAAGCAACCTTTTACTTGTTCCATTGGGATGCAGTGTAGTCAACTCACAGTTCTGATGTGTACAGCGAGGTACAGAAAGCGTTGAACAATATTATTTTTACTTTTGGGCTGCATAGGTAAAAACGTCTTGACAGCATTCCCGCTCTAACTGATATCGCTCTTCTCTGCCTTTCCATATCCTCAATATCCTTAAGGTCGTCTGTGATGATGTGTCCCAGGTACTTAACGCTGTGATAAACATTCATTTTCCTGTCATCTAACCGTACTGAGGGTGTTTGGATGGTTGCGTTTTTGTTTTTAAAAACCATAACTACTGACTTGGTAGTATTATATAACAGGTTATGGTTTTTTGCAAAGTTTTCACAAATTCTTAGTAACTTCTGTAATGCGCTTAGTGACGGTGCAAGAAGAACCATGTCATCTGCGTAATTAATGTTGTTCACACATACTCCATGTATATGGCATCCTATTTTCGTGTCATTAAGTTTTTTAATAAGATCATAGATTGAACAGAACCGGAGACATGCTTCCTCCTTGCCTTACGCCACTTTTCAAATAGAATGGATTAGACAGCTCCCCAGACCATTTCACAATATTTTCTTGTTGCGTGTGCCAAATTGAAAGAATCGCTATTACATCTTCCGGAACTGCTCTTTTCCTTAGTTTTTCCCACAGTTTATTATGACGTACACGGTCAAACGCCTTGCTTAGATCTAGAAAGCAGGTATAGATTGGCGTTTTCCTTAGTTTATAATAGCTGATGGTTTCTTTTAGGGAATGTATTGCCATAGATGTTGACAGTGCAGGTTTGAATCGGAACTGGTTATCTTCTGTTTTTAGATGGTCTGTTACAACAACGGATAAAAATTTTTCAAATAATCTCGCCACGGCGGTTGAGAGTGAAATTGGTCGGTAGTTATTGATCACGGATGGATCAAGATTTGTTGATTTAATTATGGGAATAATTACCGTTTTTGTCATTTCATTCGGGGTGTGCCTGTAACGCAAAATATTTGAAAATAGTTTTGCTAGGATGAAATGAATTGCTGGTCCAGCATACTTAATGTGTTCAAGAGCTATTGAGTCATGTCCTGTGGCTTTTCCTGCTGCCATTTCTCTTTTGCTTAGACATTATTAAAAAATTATAAATATTTATGATCAAAAGTAATTACAAAAAGTACATAATTTTAAAAGTTTTATCATCACGCTTTTCGGCATTTTTGAATGTAGGTATAAATTAAAGAAAATTTTGAACGAAATATAATCGATATTGAGTTACAATTTTAAAAAGCTGGTACTGAAAATTATTAATTTTTCTCATTGGAACCACCCTGTACGATCGTAAGAACATATTTTGACGAAACGAAATATGTTCTGAACGAATTATCGGCTGTTGGTTGGTCCATTCCGTTAGGTTCTAACATAAATGCGATTTTCTATCGATTTCACACAGACTTGTGAAAAATCGCGGGATGTTACAAACAGTTTACTAAAAAGCAGCCCAAACACTACTAAATCACTAAAAAATCAATTCGCATGACCAAAACTAGAACCACAAGTTATTAAATGGAATAGGTTATCTTTTTTATAATATTTTATTGCCGAAGGTTTGTTTTGAACTTTCTATAAACTTGAATTAGCGGTTTGTTTGTTTATATGGGTTAATGCAGTCCGGAATTAGAGCGTTCTGGTTATTATTTTTGTTTGATATCCAAACATTGGAAAATTGTATTGTTGCCTGCGCTATTCATAACACGTTTATTAGTTTTATAAATTGAAATATCCACAGAAACTGCATGGTGTAATATGCTATTTTGATCTCACAAACGCACATACTAGCTATTTAAATATATAATGTGAAATAATGCAAATATAGGGCAACCACAACGTGTTTACATTCGCTATTAACCAACCGCCTTGCGAACACTTGTAAATTGTTTATTGTGGTTCCACGATTCATCATTTACTAATCAGAAATAAATTTATTCAGCCTTACTAATAAAAAAACACTTCCCAATCGTTAAATAGTGTTTTGTTAACACATTTAATGAAGACTGTTGGTACAATTTTTGTTTCGAATTCTTTCTACTGAAAATGTTTGTAACTGTTTGCGGAAGAGCTGCGTTGAAGTTCCCGTCTTAAAAAGTTATGATATAAGTTATCAGTTATTTCAGACATATTATTATTTTTAAATATATAATATAATGGAGACACTCAAAAATATTCTTGAGTTTTATTACATTTTTCAGTTAGATAAGTGTTCTTCACAATAAAAATAGGTCATACGAGGATTTCTGGTAAATAAATACAGTAGGCTGTGACTTTTTAAATTCGAACTTATGACATTTGACGTAAAATTTTGCGAAGCGCTTTTTCACACATAAAATAAACATATTTGCAAGTGACAAAAGGACGAGCCAGAATTATATTAAGGTACATTGTTTCCAAGAAATAAAATTTATTTTAGTATGTTAGGAGCATTTAAAGGTGCAAAATACCATAAAATCGAGGCAAGTGCGGCAGCTACTAGCAAATACACCTTGGATTTCTTGGCACGAAGCAGACTACACCAATCCAAAAATACTATTATCATTTCCCTTGGCTGAAATTCTTCTGGAAACAGGAACCTAAAATATCCCCCGATATCCTAACGATATTTTATACATATTTTATCAAAAAACCCTATCTCCAAATGTTGTCCTTTTATTTCCTCGTTTTTTATTGGTCTATACTACTATTGTTTATTAAATTTTATTCACTATCTTTTATAAAAAATAATAGTTTGTTCCAGAATTAATGCAGGGGTATTGCAATTCAATACATTCTATATTTCGAAATAACAAAAATAAATTATATTATTTAATTAAATGAAGACAATATTAGCGAAACTCAATCGAAAATCTGGAGACAGAAAAATCAGAAAAGGATATTGGTTCCACTAGGACTCGAACCCAGGGCCCTTTGCTGACATGGCAAGATTCTTTCCATGTCAGCAAAGGGCCCTGGGTTCGAGTCCCAGTAGAACCAATATCTTTTTCTGATTTTTCTGTCTCCAGATTTTCGATTGAGTTTCGCTTATATTGTCTTCATTTAATTAAATATTATAATTTGAGATTTTACTCATAAAGTTAAAAAAATTAGACAAATAATAAGAAAAAGTAATGAGTATGTAACAATACGTACATGAAATAAATAAAAAAAATAAAAATACCCTGAAAAATGATGCTGAAAAAATATTAAACATAAAAATAAATACATGCTGCCGTTTATGTAAGATATTTGACCGTCTCCCATCTCCAGAGGGCCATCAGGAGGGACTCCATCCGGGCAATCGTGGCAGTGATTGTATTCTTCGATTGGGTAGTTTGCGCCATAGGCTTCCCATGCGGTGGCGGAGAAGTGCTTTGAACGTGTGCACTCGTCCCTTCAGGAACATTTCCGTAACGCTGAAATATCTCGGTTGGCGGAATAGTTAGCGGAAAGCGTTATTATAGGTAACTTTTAGTTTATACCATTGGGATGCAGAATTAATCTACACATAGTTCTGACGTGTACAGCTATATGCAGAATGCGTTGAACAGTATTCTTTTTACGTTTTGACTGAAAAATAAATATAAAAAAATTAAAGCATTGCAGTACCACTGTGTACCTTCTCGAAATATTACAGAACCTCTACAGATGATATTTAGGGAAACAAATTTTAAATCACTTTATTATATCAAACACTAGATGACCCGACAAACTTCGTACCGCCTCAGAATCAATAACTGTGGTGTTAGCTTATTAGCTGAATTAAATCCTTTTTTTTATTAAGGTAAATATTACGCAATGAAGCAATTATTGATGCGCAACTGTCCGTGTTTTGTTTTTGTCAGTATCAGAGATGGTGTTGTGTACGGATTTATATTTTTGTGATTTTCTACTTTTGCACTTACTGGAATTGCGTTTCATTTTCTTAATACGTGTGGGGGAGATTTATTTTAATTATAGTGTTTTTCCTTTGGAGGGGTGCTGACATATGTTCACCGTTTGTCTCATTTTCAACTATTGACATTTAGTGTGTAAGAAAGAGGGGCAGCATTATATGTTTAAGAACAAAAGCAAAACAATTAGCACATTGACATTTGAGCTTAATGAATTTTTGGAATTCATTCACTACTAAATATTATACTCATTACTCATCACAATATTCGTACAGATCTTTTAATTAGTTCCTTACAAAATGTATGAGGAAAAGAATTTTCTTCATAATTATTTTTTTCGTGAATTTTTCCGATATTTTAATAGCAATTCTGCTATTCGGGCGGAGACAAATCCAACAAATCAAAAATCATAAGAATCGGTCTTGCCGTTCTCGAGTTATAAATGGTGTAACTCACCCGACTTTGTTTTATATATTAAGATTAATTTTGTATCGCAATAGGCAATAGGCAAATCGAATATTTTAGTATATGTATTATTATGTTTTTGATAGCAAAAACTCTTAAAAAATTTAATTCCAGTAGAAAATAAACCCACCTTCTTCCTCTTTTGAATAATTTGAAGTAAAAAGTAAGATATTATTTTTAAGGCGCTAAAAACACTGAAGACGATGTCTTTTTAATCTTCGGCTTTTGTCAGGAGATTGAAAGTGCTCGGGGCTGATTGCGTCATTGTCTGAAACAAGGATGGAGGAAATATGATATGGAGATGAGCTTTTATATTCAACCCTAAAAAGCAAAGATTAAATTCGAGCGTTTTCCAATATTACATACATAAATGTTACATTTAAATTACAGCCGTTTTCACCACGGCCATTTTAATTTATATGCATATCGATCGTTTATGTAGTTGTTAGGTATTTCAGAAATATCGATATTTGAGTTGAGTATGCAGTTGTATGTAAAAGTGTACCCTCTATCTGGTACAATACTCAGATTACTCGTAAACACTACTAAATCAATAATATTACAGAAAAAATGTGTTTTCTGGGTTACTACTTAATATAAAATTTCAAAATGTCACGCTAACGTACCGGGTTATTTTATAGCATAATATAATAATATTTGATTGATGGTGAGCGTTCGAATATTGCTTTCCTCGTAATATTTGGAGATGTCTGACTAATCAACTGGAAGATCGATACGTGTATTTCTTTTTTTCGTTAAAATAATGTCATAATATTATTTTAAAACCTACTACTACATTCACAGTAAGCGGAAAATGTTATTTTTTAAATTATTTTAAGTTAAAAGAAATATATCATATTAGAATAAGTTAACAATAATAATCTAAACGAAAATATGAAAGAAAAAAAGACACAGAAAAACAGAAAAAGACAATGGTCGCAACTGTCGCAAAATTTAATATTCATTTAGACTTTCATAAAAGTCAATTGTTCCATATAAATTAATAAATTTGGATATATCTATCCGAGACGCTATCCAGGTCACAAACCAATTCTTAGAATGATTGTTTCCAATAAAAAGGGCAGTTGCCCGTAATATGCAGAAAAATAATTAGTTGATAATAATGTAATTCTAAAATTTGAAAAAAATATGAGATTGACAATTATGACATTTTGACAGAATGTGGCAATAGCGAAATTGGTTAACGCACTCGTCCCGGTTAGACGGAGAGGTCTGGGTTCGAGTCCCAGTTGCGACCATTGTCTTTTTCTGTTTTTCTGTGTCTTGTTCTCTTTCATATTTTCGTTTAGATTATTATTGTTAACTTATTCTAATATGATATATTTATATGTAACGAAAATATAAAAGAGAACAAGACACAGAAAAACAGAAAAAGACAATGGTCGCAACTGTCGCAAAATTTAATATTCATTTAGACTTTTATAAAAGTCAATTGTTCCATATAAATAATTTCGAATATATCTATCCGAGAAGCTATCCAGGTCACAAACCAATTCTTACAATGATTGTTTCCAATAAAAAGGGTAGTTGCCCGTAATATGGAGAAAAATAATTAGTTGATAATAATGTAATTTTAAAATTTGAAAAAAAAAAATAAGATTGACAATTATGACGTTTTGACAGAAGGTGGCAATAGCGAAATTGGTTAACGCACTCGTCCCGGTTAGACGGAGAGGTCTGGGTTCGAGCGTAAGGGATAACATCGGTCATTTTTCATTGAACTATGCTGCAGCTTTCGGACATCTCAGAGTTGTTGAACTACTCTAACTTAAAGGAGCTGATGTAAACTCTCAGCCAGTTGCGACCATTGTCTTTTTCTGTTTTTCTGTGTCTTGTTCTCTTTCATATTTTCGTTTAGATTATTATTCTTAACTTATTTTAATATGATATATTTCACTGATGGGAATAACCTTCAAAAAAAGTATAAAAAGAAAGTTTTTCTTATAAAAATTTAAAAGAAATATACCTAATATTTTGCTTTCTTGACATAAGTTCAGAGTGTATAATATGTATACAGTATACACATATATAAAGTAGTGTATGGTTTTGTAGTCGTATTTTTAATTTTTTTTTAAAAATGTAAGTTTAAATAGTGTATTTTTTTTTTAAATTTATATTCTTCTCCATTTTTAGGTTATCTGAAAGGAGATTATATATGTGTACGCCCTCGTGGCCAATGCTTCTCTTGCCACTTTCAGTCTTAACAGTATTTGTGTACAATTTATTATGTGGTCCAGTATAATGTTCGTGAACTTGTGACGATTTTATAAATGCAGTGTTTGTGTGCATTAGTACATTTGGTATTTTGTAGATTAAAAGGCACATGTTATATTCATTTCATTTTTTAAAATATGTTTGTAAAAATATGTAATAGGGCAAAAAAAGTTGTTTTTTCTTCTTCTTCTTTGTGTGCCTTATCAGGTCCCCCCGACGCACGTTGGCGATCACTCTTTAAAAGGTCTATCTGTCTTGCGCTGCCCGGAATAGCTCCTCCACACATCTAATGCCGGTCCAGTCTTGTAAATTTCGCAGCCAAGACATTTGTCTCCTACCAGGCCCTCGGCGACCCTCTATCTTGCCTATCAATATTAAATGGAGCAAGTGATACTTCTCTCCTCAAAGTATAGGACCCAGATATGAAATTTTCTTCTTT
This sequence comes from Limnephilus lunatus, assembly GCA_917563855.2. Lineage (NCBI taxonomy): Eukaryota > Metazoa > Arthropoda > Insecta > Trichoptera > Limnephilidae > Limnephilus > Limnephilus lunatus. The sequence goes on from OU830599.1 coordinate 9,248,979, forward strand.
TTTATTAATGTAAGCAGTTTTCTATCTGCTCTAGCCCGCCTGAGAATTTCTGTGTTGGTGATCATGTTGGTCCATGGAATCTTGAGCATTCTCCGGTGAAGCCACATTTCGGAAGCCTCTATCTAACCTGTTAATGGTATTTATTTTCAAGGTCCATATTTCACAACCATACAGCAAGACCAACCACACATAACATTTTAGCATTCTCTGCCTTAGTTTTAAGCTGATATTGTCATTGCACAAGAGGGATTTCATTTTTATGAACGCAGTTCTTGCTGTTCAATTCTGCACCTAATCTTTATTTCTGGGTCAAGAGTCTCCGTGAAAATATTGCCGAGGTATCTAGAACTCTCCACCTGTTTGAGTTTGGTTTGTGTAAGATTTTAGGACTTTAACTTCAACAATAAATTCAGGTACATTAAAGATAGTTTTTATTGTAACCAACAAAATATACAAAACGCCCTTGAAGACCCCCAAAGGACCGATAATATGGTGTTTCCTTTTAAAGGCAAACTGATGCAGAAGAGGTCGAATTTAAGAGAATCATTGTATTTATAACCTCCATTATGGGTCTGTTGGGGGGAAAATATAGCCACTCCTGACACCTATGTCACGGAACCTAAACTAATTACTCCTGAAATCTGTGCCAGGCGCACAGAAGCTTTTACTCTATTTTCTATTTACTTCATTTCCTAACACCACCTTTCGACATTACAACCATTTAACTGTATCATTGATCCAGAGTGATCTAGTCATCCAAAAGTCATCCATTTAGTTTTATTGACGTTGATTGTTGGGCCCAGTTGGTCACCAGCATTATTAACAAGATTTAATAGGTCTTGGAGGTCGCTAATACTGTCAGCTAGTAAAACAGTATCATCTGCATATCTTATGTTATTAATGACAACTCCGTTGATCTTGAGACCCTTCTCGTTATTACTTAGGGCTCTTTTGAAGTCATAGTTGGAATAGAGATTAAATAATAGTGGCGACAGGATACAGCCTTGTCGTACTAAATAGCGATTGCGTTAGATCTCTCATTCCCATGTCTTATTTCTGCTGTTTGGAACCAATACAGGTTTTTAATGAAATTCTGTTCTTTGGTGTCAACGTTACAATTCGCAAGCATTTTCATTAGGTCAGCATGTTTTACCCTTTGAATGCCTTTTCGTAGTCAATAAAACAGGCAAAGACTTTCTTTCTTTGGTCACGACACTTTTGCAATAGTACGTTGACAAAAAATAATGCTTCACGCGTACCAAACGCATTTCTGAAGCCAAACTGAGTGTCATCCAAGTCCTGCTCGCACTTATTGCGTATCCTGGCATGTTTTATTTTAAGGAATAGTTTAAGGACATGACTCATCAAGCTTATTAATCGATAACAATTGTTATAAGCAATAATTATTAGCCTGAAACACTCACCAACATTGAAAAAATCTTCCGAGAAAAGATAAATGCCGCCGACGGGACTTGAACCCGCGTCCTTTTGATATCCGGTCAACTACTCTACCAACTGAGCTAAGTCGGCTTATCTCCCACCCGCCAAATAATTCAATATGTACTAGTGTTTCATTCAACAATTACTGCTTATTACATTTTTTCACCTGAAAACATTGTTACCCTTGTGCTATGCATAAAAATCTTGTCTTAAACATTAGTTTACCAATTAAAAATAATAATTATTAATCGATAGTCACTGCACTTCTTAGGGTATTAATTTTTAGGCAATGTCACGAAAGTGGATTTTAGCCAATCTTGGGGTATATTCCCTGTGTCACATATAGAGTTAAATAACCTCAACAGGTAGTCAACATTTTCATTATTAAAGAGCTTCAACACCTCAACTGGAATATCTTCTGGTCCGCACGCTTTTCTATGTTCTGAAAACTTTATCGCATGAAAAATTTCTGATTTTAAAATCGATGATCCATGCAATTGATCGATGGGAATATTAATGTCAGGTCTAATTTCTTTGAATGTATCATGAATGTACTTTTCCCATGTTTGTATATTATCTTTTTCATCCAATATCAATTTATTGGAATCGTCAACTAAACATGATGGAGTAACTCTTCTAGAAGTGCCTGTAATTTCCTTCAATTTTTTGTGAAGTTTGAATGCATTGTGACTTAGACTGTACGACTCTAGTTCTTCACACTGTGACTTCATCCATTCTTCTTTGGCTTTTTTAATTTGTTTTTTACAGGTTGATCTTTGAAAATTTATCTCCTTTTTGATAATTAACGATAAATGTGATATTTTCACAAATCATGAACATGGTTAAATACGCATGAAAGATATAAAGTTTATTTTCCCATTCTGATCATCGTACTAAGAATGTGTAATTTTGATGTTTTCTTTAATAATTTATTATTGGTTTTAAAAACCACTCATAACCACAATATTGAAACAGTCCCAAATGGCTACAACGTAAAACGACAAAAAATGTAGAAAACCCTACTGAATGGTAAGACAGCTGTCACCGACGCGATGTTGGCCGGTATAACTTCAACGACGCCATATTCACGAACGAAACGAACATATCGTTTTGGTAGAAAACAAAAATGGCGCGTTTTTAGGCTCCAAAGTATGCATTTAAAAAGAAAAAGATATGGTCTGAAAGGAGATATAGATATATAAATAAGAATGTTAGAGGGAGCGGGCTAATATTAAAATGACGATTATAATTAAGCAAAAATTGTGTGGCGAATGTGTGGTAAAACCATGTACGATCGTGAGAGAAACGTGGATATCCGCAAAGAATGCAAGGCTGACGTAAGCGTGATGTGTAAGATTAAGAAAGGGACTCTCCGATGGTTTGGGAATGTAGAGCGAATGAACGAGGAAAGGAGTGTAAGGAGAATATATGATGCAAATGTGAATGGTAGAAGAAGTCGGGGACGCCCGAGGAAGACATGGCACGACCAAGTGAATCAGATACTTGAGTCGGGCCATGTGAAGAGTCGGAATAATAGAAGAGCATGTATGAGACGATGTATGAATGTGAACGAGGCAAAGAGTGTGTGCCAAGATCGAGTTGTGTGGCGGTCCGTCCTCTCTGCCTACCCCTGCGGGGAAACGGCGTGATGGTTAGTTAGTTAGTTAGTTTTAAAAATTGTAAAATCATTTAATAAAATATGACTGGTTTAAAAAATGCAAAAATTTCTCTGAAAATGTGTAAGATATCATTTAAACATACATTGTGATTTTTTTCATACGCCACATAACACGTTTAAAAACAAAACAAAAACAAGCAGCTAAATTTGTAGTGAAACCCGGTCGGCATAAAGCATAAAAAATAAAAGTGGTGTTTACAAAGTTATTGTTTTATTTTAAATTAAAAAAGAAAATGTCTGTGTTTTTAATCATTTTTGGAGCATACTTTGCTTTTTTTCTATCGAGGGAATTTCATATAATAACCGTTTCCGATCAACATATGTATTGATATTATCTCAAAAATAACAGATATATTTTAACAACTAAAAACTTAAAGTGTTCAATGTAAATACATAATAAATCTGAAGAAATTCGGAATGCCAAGTCTTTTATCTTTTTTTCAAATTCATTTGTAAACACTAAAACAAAATAAAATTACCATGAACATCGTAATTTTTTAGAAAAAGAAAACAGTGAGCTGTTGCTAAAGATTATCGGCTTTTGTTATATTGTTAAAATATCAAGTGCGCTGATTACGATACAAAATCAAGAGTCAAAATCTCGCTGAAGTGCTAAGAAATATTTACATTTTAAAGCGGGGGAAATACGATAGCACAATGGCCAAAGATCGATTGATTACGTAGCCCGCATAGCCATTTCTCTCCCTTATTATGTTTGATCAGCAGTGGGAGGCAAATATGTGTACAGCCACCCGGGAAACATTTATTGGATAACCAACACCTCTGCCAAGACACCCGGGCCGGGACAGACAAGGGGGCCGTTTATCGAGTGAGAGACAGGGAGACTATGGCATTCCCGATTGGGGTATGTTGTGAGGCTGAAGGTGGTGGAGAGAGAAAGGAGATGGGTTAGATGAAAGTGGGGAAGTACCTGACTATTCAGATCTGGTCACTAAATACGGCTAAAGCCATTTCAAGCAACTTTTCAATTCTGAATGGTGGTCTTACACCAGTGCGATTCTGAGAGTATCTTCCACTCTTGAACGTGCCGCAGGTATACTATAAATTATTTAAAATGAATTTGAAATAATTGTGAAAAAATAAAATAAAAAAATTTACCCATTCCGGGATTCGATTCCGCGACCTTCGGATTATGAGTCAAATGCCTTACCGCTCGCCTACCCATCAGTTGCGTTGCGGACCGGTTCGGTAGAGGACGGTTTGGGGAGACCCCTTGATCTGTACAGCTGGTCTCTCTCGAACCATCTCGACACGCTGACCCCTAGATTCCTACCCACCCCTAAATCTGTTTTCCTTTCCAGATCTTCCTCTCCTTCATTTCTTTAAAAAGAACCTTCGCACAATATCCCTAAAGATGACATAGGCCCTGAGTGAAATTATTCTCCTCAAGGCTTTCTATGTTATTTAAAAAAAATAAAAGTGCGATGCAGTCAGTTCCTACATAACTATTAGTACGACGATGTATAAAAAAATATTTCCCTATGCATTTTGAGTTTATACTATCTACTCTTCTATTTGAAGCATTTGCTTATCCACATAAGATAATAAGTTATTGTCTTTAAGTACAGAGAGCGAGAAATCAACCATACGGGTTAAAGATTATCTCATTAACATGTTTAGAGATGGTCTTTATTGAGAATTATAACAAATCTTGTAATTGCTTCTTTCAAAACCTGTCTGGTAACTGGTAAAATTGTTTATCTCTAGAATAACAACTTGTTCCTTTACTTATTTACCTATATGCAAGTGTTGTTTTGTAAAGAGTAATCTTTTCCAAGAAAAATCATTGTCAAGGTATCAAATAGTACTCTGTTTAATAGTTTCCTATTGTGCGATACAGTAATTGTGTTTATAACAATGGAGACCTGGTCAAGACCTTACACACATCATAATCCATGTTCAAAGGCGAAAGTGCTAATTATAATTATTGTCACTCAATAATTACGTTATTTACATGTATGTATTAACATTTTTTTGATTTACCAGTGGATTGTCCAACGTTATACACGGTGGTTGGAAACTCGTACAAAAAACGGGAAACATCTCATTTGCATTCGATTTTGTGGTATAGCTTATTTTTATTTGAACTTTCGTTTTCCAGTAAATCGAGTTCAGAAAACTAAAATGGAAAAAATGTGGAGACTATATTAATGTGAAGGATGATTTTTTTCAATATTTTTGTCGTCAAATTCCAGTGCTCTTTTTTCTATATATTTGGTCTTCTTATTAGCATTAGTGCTTTCTTCTTCGGAGTCGTGAAATGTCGCTTTCTTTTGTGTTTTCTTTGCATGTTCATTTTGGAGTGGTTTGATGTTTGGAAGTTGGTTTTAATAAAAACTTTTTTTTTATTTCGTAGGATTCGACCCATAATCCGCAGGATGTCTGACCGCTAAGGTTGGTCAGGCGCTTCATATCACTAGACCAAAGGGGGCTTGCGCGAGACCGTGAATTTATCGAATTGTATTGAAACCAATAAATATTTTATTGCTATCTCATTCTCTCGCATTCTAAATCCTAATGATAGATGTACCTATGTGTTTGTCTCTTTTTAATGTTGCTCGATTCCGTTTCATCGAGTTCAAATCTCAGCGGTGCTAAACAAGTTTTCAGTTCAAAAACGGTCGCTAGGTAGTTAACAACAGCTTTTTCATTTTATTTATTTATTTATTTATTAACAGAAACAAACAGTACATTATTTACATTGGTGAAAAAAGTTTACAGTTAATAAGTGTATTTCAAGTTAGGTACCTATGATATGTTTCATTGAAGTATCTTGTTTATATTAAATTTTTACCGGGTGATGTGCGTTGTGGGAGGGGGTGTGTGTGTGAGTATGTTTGTGGATGTGAGAAGTGGTGATGTATGTATGTATTTATGCGCCTTGAACAATTTACATTACTGACATGATGCTCTTTTTAAATTTGGGAAGTGAATCGGAGAAAATGTCGATATTAGAATTTAGACAAACATTATTTAACATATGAAGAGCACGGTTAATTGGCGAATTAGTTGCTGCATTTGTTTTATAATTAAGCGTGTGGAATAATTCTGTATGGCGTGTACGTCTTAAGGGTATGTTGAAATTAATTAGGGAAAGAAGTTCGGTACAGTTGATGTTATTATTTAAAATTCTGTGTATAAATGTTACATCAGCTATTGTTCTCCTTTGTTGCAAAGTTTGAAATGTGCATCCAAAGTTATTGTTGAATTTGAAGGCAAGATATTTTATAAATTTGTGTTGAATATTTTCTATGCTATCAATATACAGTTTGTACTGCGGGTTCCAAATTGGTGAGGCATATTCCAGTGTACTTCTGACTAATGCAAAATATAACATTACTACTGTACGCGGGTTACTGAATACTTTACTGACACGGAGAACAAAACCAAGCATTTTATATGACCTGTTAACGATTGAGTCGATATGCTTACTAAATATAAGTTTGCTATCAAGGTAAATGCCAAGATCTTTACATTCCTTTTTAGAGATGACCGGTTCACTGTGGAGTGAATAAGAGTACTCAATTATATGTTTATTTCTGGTGAATGTCATAGTGTGACATTTGGAAATATTGATATCTAAACAGTTAACTTTGCAATACTTGCAAAGCCTATCTAGGTCACTTTGTAACGCTTCACAGTCAGAGAGAGAATGCACCACTTTGAATATTTTCATGTCATCAGCGTAAAGCAAATATTCGGAATTTTGAAAGCATGATCCAATGTCATTTATATAAATGTTGAACAAGAGCGGACCTAGGTGGGAACCTTGCGGGACACCAGATATTACCTCTATAGACTTTGAGAAGACGCCGTTGATTAATATTACCTGATTGCGATTACTAATGTAAGACTTAATCCATCTAAACAGGTCGCCATGTATACCAAGGAGGATGAGTTTTTTCAAAAGAATTGAGTGAATTACACGGTCAAAGGCTTTAGAGAAGTCTGTATACATAGTATCGACTTGCTCCTTATCGTCCATCTTGCTATGCAAGAAGTTAATGAAAAGGGCAAGGTTGGATGTTGTAGACCTACCTTTCATAAATCCGTGCTGATTCGGCGTAATGATTGTCGAAATAGTAGAGTACAATTGATCAAAAACAATTTTTTCAAGAACTTTACTTAGAATAGGAAGTTGGGAAATTGGACGGTAGTTTTGACGTCATGTTTATCACCTGTCTTAAAGATTGGTGTGATAACGGCTGATTTCCATTTGAGAGGAAACGATCCTTCTGTCAGTGATTTTTTATAGATGGCGCAAACCGGAACACAGATGTATTTACTGCAGTTGCGTATAAAAATCCCGGGCAGCCTATCTATTCCTGGTCCTTTGTTAATATCTATGCTTGAGAGATATTTTAAGGTGATTTCTTCATTTATTTTGATTGAAGATATTAATGTGTTGTTAAGAGGATCTACCGTATTATTAGCATCAGGAGTTGGAATTTCATTTGTAAAGACTGTTGAGAAGTAATCAGCAAAAAGGTTTGTAACTTCTTTGCTGTCGTGTGCCGCTGTGGAATGATATGTCATGTGTTCAGGTATAGTGGGAGATTTTCTTTGCGTCTTAACATAACACCATATTTTTTTAACATTATTTTGAATATTAGATTCCAATTGGGCAATATAGGCTTTATGAGTAAGATTAGAAATCTTCTTTTGTCTTTTGCGGAGTAATGCGAAAGATTGATAATCCAATGGATTCTTGTAGCGTTTCCAGGCACGAAAAAACTTTAATTTTTCTTTCGTTATATTAATTAAAGCCGCCGAATACCATGATGGAAATTTAGTTGATCTGGTTACTTTTTTTGGAACCATGTCATCTATTATGGCATCAATGATACTATAAAAATGGTGTACCGCAGTGTCAACGTCTTGCGCATTCAGTACAGAAGACCAATCACTATTTCTGAGAGCATCATTGACTACATCATAGTTAACTTTATTAAACAATTTGATTATCTGGGGTTTAAGAACGACAGCAGGGAGGGGAATATTAAGTTCAACTATAATAGATTTATGATGTGCATCTTCGATTACTAGTGGAGAGTCGGCAGCGGAGATGTTGACTGTAGTGTTACAAAACACGAGATCTAAAATTCGTCCGTGAGAATTATAAATTGCATTATACTGTGTTAAATTTGAGAACGAAAGGCAACTAAGGAGGGTAGAAGCGCAGAGATCAGTACTACGTGGCTGACACGTAGAGTTCCAGCTCATGTTTGGCATATTGTAATCGCCTAATATTAGAAAAATGTCATTTGGATATTCAGTAGTTAGATCAGATATGGCAGTTGTATGACTATTGATGATAGATAAACGCTGCGCATTAGATAACTTAGGACTAACCCCCGGTAAGTAAGAGCAACAAATATGAATGTTAGAAATATGATGTTTCGAATGTCTTAATAACAGTGAGATCCATATATCCTCTGCTTCTGAAGTCCATGATTTTCGTGATCGAACTTTAAAATCTTTTTTTATACCTATAGCAACGCCTCCCCCTTTAGTTTTACCCGTTAGAATAGTGTCTCTGTCATTTCTGTAAACGTTGTACCGGCAATCAAACAACTCATCATCGGATATGCTGTCAACTAACCACGTCTCGCTAATTAAGATTAAGTCAAATTCGTTAATCAGGACATTTTGATAGAATTCTTTGGTTTTGGATCGAAGGCCTCGTGCATTTTGATAAAAAATTACGATAGTGTCATGCATTGTGTAAATGAAAAAATTATTATCCTATTACGATTTGAAATAAATATAATAATTATTAAAAATAAAGCATTAGTCGAAATGAGGCTACTAATATGATAATAATTAATCAGCAGCCCAAAGTCCACTGGGGTGAGCATATTTGTCAATCTGCGCAGAAATGAATGAATGTTTTTGTGATGTATTGATTGAGAAGTTGAGTCATGTGTGTGTAAAGTTGAGTGGAAAAATGGTACAGGTAGAAAATCTAAAATAAAATATAATATAAATTTAAGAAAAATTATTATGTTAAATTGTTTAGAAGGGTTTGACCAGATACAAGTATAACAGGAGAGGTGATATTTTTTCTTAAATAAATTTTCGAGTTTCTCACCCATAAAAAATCATAATTATTAACATTTTTGAATTCTTTGGCTGATCTCAACAAGGATTTATTTTTTCTTGTAAGGTGGTCATTGACATAAATTTTACCTCCTGCAACACCTAAACTCTTATTGTCAACCCCCTTCTTCTTTTTAATAGCCGCTATCAATTCATCCTTCTTCCTTCTGTTGACGAATTTAGCCACCACGTTCCGAGGGTGGGCGTCACGGTGAGCTGCTGCTAGTCCCTCTTGAGGATGTCGGCGTGGTTTGGCTCTAGTGATAAATTCAATATCCTCTTCCTTAATTGTTAGTCCGACATTTGACGCAATTTTAGTTAGACTGGAAACTAGGTTTTCGTCTTGCTTTTCAGTCAGACCGAAGATTTCTATGTTATTGATGAGCAACTGTTGTTCTCTATCGTTGTTTGTTTTGTCCAAATATGTAACAATCTTTTTTAATTCAATTACTTCGGCTTCAAGTTTGTCCATTTTTTTTAGTTTTTCTTCTAATACCAGAATTTTATTGGTGTAGTCTTCAATTGTGCTATTATTGTGGACGATTGTTTGTTCAAAAGAAACCAGTTTTGAATTCATTGAGTGCAGTTGTGAGGAGAGTTTCTTTATTTCACTGAGAAGAATTGTTGAGTCATTAGAGTTGAGATTGCTGGAGAGTGGTGATTCTCCTGTTTTACATTTAGCACACATCCATGACTCCTTGTTCTCATCAGACATCTTCTTAAAAGCTGCGGAGGTAATTTTGGCACAGCTGAGATGCATTTGGTTTTTGCAATTTGTACACTTCATACAGTCAGCCGTTTGCACTGTCTTGCTACATTGATTGCAGGTAGAATTCATGGTGGGTAACAATAAATATTATCTGCGATGATAATTAAATTCTTCAATTTTAATTTCTACAATGTCCTGTCACTTGATTTCACCAAATTCAATGTTCAGTACACAGAATTACTATTGAGGTAATTGTTTTGACACAATATATCACTTAGAAGTACAGATTTATATTTTTAAATTTGCTAAGAACTTTGACACTTTAACAAATGATGTTGTCACACCGGTAGTTGTTGTGAGTATAGTTCATTCTTTACGTTTATTCTATACGACGATATAATAAAAAAAATGGACCAAACAATATTCCAGAATCAAAAAATTGAAAACAAAATGGAAACATTAAAAATGGAACAAAAAGGAACTCAAGCTACAACGTATGCGACTATTGCAGCTAGGCAGAAGACAACCCTTCAAAATCATGCCTTAGTAATAAGCTCCGACGACCCACAGAGAAAATCAGCCGACATTGAAAAACTCATCAAAAAGCACGTAGATGTTCGCACTCTTGGGATCGGTGTTGCACGCATGCGAAAATCGAATAACAGTGACAAATTAATCTTCAATATGGTCTCCCTGGAAGATAAAAATAATTTTAAAAGAGAACTAAATAAAGGGCTACAAGGCAAAATAAATATAGAAGATGGAAAAAAATTTAATCCTTTGGTTATAATTAGAGGCCTTATCAAGGGAGCAACTAATGATGACCTAATGCATTCCATGGAGAAACAAAATAATGGGATAGGTATAGATTTCTCGGAAAAAATATCCATTTAATACAAAAAAAAATCATAGGAATACACATCTTTGCAATACCATATTAGAATTATCGCCAAAAAACTGGAAAAGCTTGATAGAAGCTGGCCATATCAATGTAGGATACCAACGCTTAAAAGTGGAGGATCAGTCACCATTGGTCCAATGCTATAAATGTATGGGTTTCGGACACACCCAATTGTTCTGCAAGGAAGAAACGGCATGTGTTCACTGCGGCGGCAACCACAAATACGAGACCTGCCCTAACAAAAAAGAGCAGCCTACATGTACCAACTGTAATAATGTAAGTCATAACGACCACAGATCCACCAGCTCAGAATGTCCAATCTGGAAGATAATGGATGAACGTGTTAGGGAAAAAGTGGACTACGCTGGAATTTGTTGAAAAAGCTGCTGACCAATCAATCATACAAAGGAAATACCATTCGGTGGATGACTATATGCCTATAAAAAATAGTTTGAGAGTCCTGTACATTAATGCCAGAAGTATTAGAAACAAAATAGACGAAATAGAAGAAACGCTCAAAAGAATAACGGATACTGTGCACGTTTTAGTTGTCACCGAAACATGGCTGGGAGATGGAGAAGGATCTTTGTTCAACATCAATGGCTACCAGGGTACTTTTGCTTCCCGGACTATTGGAAGAGGAGGAGGAGTGGCGATATATACTCACAATACATTTAACTGTGAAGTTATTGAAAAGTGGTCAACGAATAACTCTTTTTTAGGAGTTAGGGTACAATATAAGCATTTTAAACCATTAAACATATATGCTATATACAGGAAACCTAACAACAATATAAATGATTTTCTAGTATCTCTTGAATCTATTTTACAAAAAAGTAGCCTAGATACACTCATCTTCGGGGATTTTAACATTAATGTTCTTAAAAAAAATGATTCCACAAAAAAATATATCAACACTTTATTTTCATATAATTATTTCATATGTAATAATACACATCCCACGAGAGTTACGGAAACCTGCAGTTCTCTCTTAGACCATATTATATCAAATAGAGAAAACATATCTTCAACGACCTCCAATATTGATAACCAGATAAGTGATCATAGTATAATGATGTTAGACTACCAAAACTCTTTGAAACACCACTCTAACAACAGAATACCACCAAACATAAACATCAGCATCAATAAGAGGGCTTTGAGAACATATCTTGAAACCCAACCGTTTTCTCATAACACCACCAACATAACCGAAAATTTTAATCAATTCTTTAAATATATCAAAACAGCAATCGACACTTGCAAATTTAAGCCAAGGATACGAATAGGAAACCCTAAGCAAGGTAATACACCATGGTTTGACAAAAAACTGGATCTTCTTATTAGAGAACGAAATACTAACTACAAACAGTGGAAGAAAGATCCGCAAAACAGTCAACTTTTATCACAAAAAAATAAGTCAAGAAATTCGGTAACTAATTACAGACGTTTCGCCAAAACAAAATATTACACAAATATTTTTACAGAAAACATACATAATCCAAGACAAACCTGGAAGACAATAAATTCAATCATAACTAACAGTCCAAAGAACTCGACAAATAAAATTGAAACTCTTACAATCAATAATATAGTCATAAATGACCCGAAGCAGATATGTACAGCGTTTAATGACTTCTTTACATCGGTTGGTGAAAATTTAGCTGCGAGTATCCCATCTTATTCAGATGACATGAATACAATAAACATCGAAGCAAAGCCATTACAGTCCCTCTACATGGCCAATACAAACAAACTAGAAGTTTTAAAAATTATCTCAAAACTAAAAACTAATGCATCTCCAGGAGTCGATGGTATGACAACTAACTTACTCAGATTCTGTAAAGAAAAATTAGCGGATCATCTTGTTATTCTAATTAATCAATCTTTAGTGAGTGGACTGTTTCCGGATCAATTAAAGCTAGCAAAAATCGTTCCAATTCACAAAGAAGACTGCAAAAAAAATCCATCTAATTATCGTCCAATATCAATACTCTCAGTCTTCTCCAAAGTATTTGAACATGTAATTAAAAATAGACTAACAAAATATCTCGCAACTAATAATATTCTTACGCCTCAACAATATGGGTTCAGAAAATTCTCCAACACGAAATGTGCTGCCTTTGACTTTATACTAACTCTTCAAAAACACTTAGATCAAGGAAAATATGCAGCGGGCATTTTCATAGACCTCATAAAGGCATTTGATACGGTTGATCATAAGATTCTATTAAAAAAACTTGAATATCTGGGCATCGTGGGCAACAGTCTAAAACTTTTATCTAGTTATCTTACGGGTAGGTGCTGTTCGGTTGTTATTGGAAAAGAATCAAGTGATCATAGAAATATAACATGTGGTGTACCACAGGGCTCGATTCTCGGACCATTATTATTTTTGATTTATATAAATGATATTGCAAAATGGGGAGTGAAAGGTACACTTCAACTTTATGCTGATGACACAATATTATTCTACCATAATACTAATTTAAACGAAATGGAAAAGGACATGGAAAGGGATTTGGCTCATCTAGCCGAGTGGCTGAGAATTAATAAACTTAGCCTTAATATTAAAAAGACTCACTATGTGCTATTCGGGAATAGGAGAGGACAACGCCTAAACATTTCCCTGGGAATAAACAAACTGGAACAAACAGATGTCGCGAAGTATCTAGGACTTTTAATTGACTCACGGCTTACATGGAAAAACCATTTTGACTATGTTAAATCAAAGATTGCTCCAGTGACCGGTGTAATGTACAGACTACGTAGATTGCTTCCCACAGCCATACTGCGATCTTTGTACTATGCTATGATTCACTCCCACTTGGCATACCTTTCGAATATCTGGGGTTTTGCTACCAAAAAAATGATATCAGTGGTGCAAATAATCCAAAATAGAGCCCTACGTAACATTTTTGGCTTGCCTTGGGATACACCTGTTAAAGATATTTACCGTCACGCACTTGTATTGCCATTTAAGATTGTTCCTAGCTTTGAGATAACAAACACCATTTTAAATATTATTCAGTGCAACACCCACACAAATATAAAACTGAACTATAACAACGACGTTCACCAATATAATACACGACAACACAACAAACTACACATATCAAAAATACACTCAACAAAGTTCGGACTGAAATCATTAGAATACATTGCCTACACTAACTATAACAAACTGCCTGAAAATTTGAGACAGGTATATGCCTCTAACAAATCTCGAAATGATATATTGAAAACATATTTTTTCAAATGTTATTTGGAAAACGAGTCATAAGTAGGTACAAACTCTGTTCTGATAGCCCTAATTATCTTCAAATACTAAACTTATAGTATGATGGGCGCGGTTTATACCTTACTTAAATCTCGTCATGTATTTGTATGTAAACATCTTGTATTAGGTCTGTATATTTTTGAGCCCGTACCTTATATTGTATTTTCCTGATTTTGTTTTATCTATGCATTTCTTAGTCCATCTCATTAGTCCATCATGGAGGAAACTCTATTTTAACTTTTTGAAACCCAAAGTACATAAATCAAATGAGTCAATGAGTTATACAAATTCATAAAATGTTATAAGACATGTTTCTGTGAAATATTTGTAAAGTGATTCTTCGTATGTTTGTATCTGTATGTTGCTTCTGTGAAATGTTTTGTAAATTTTTTATTCATAAATTGTGTCTACATATTGGGTTGAGTTTGGGTTTAACTTCTCAAAAGTACCAATTGGCGATCCCTTAATGAGTTTTGATAACTCATGGGAGTGCAACTTCGTTGTATGTTTTTAATAATAAAAAAAAAATAATAAAAAAAATATTTATTTATACTGGGTTTTACAGATGTTTACACTTACATGAGAACAATCCTGTTATAAAACTCAGTTATTACACAGTTATAAAAATCTACAATTACATACAATTAAATACAAATAAATAAATTAGAAAAACAAAAACATCACAAATAAAAATACAGAATTATAAACAAGGTCACTCAAGTAACACATTGCAATGAGTGGTAAAAGACATATGAAATACGCGAGCATGCATAGAGAGACAATTGACACAATTTAAAAGGTCATTCTTTAAGCGTCGAAGCTTAGGCACGGAATTAAAGGTTTGTGTAACTCTTTAGTTACCACAAAAAGGAAAGAAGTATTAAAAAACAATCAATTGCCCAGATCAAAAAATTAAAAATAAATTGATTTCTCTACATATGTTCTCTAACACAATATATTATATTATATTCATTTATACGCAGCAGAGCGTTCATTGGTCAAATGCATTGCACATGTAGTTTTGTATTTGTGATCGACGAACCGGTGGATGAAATCTTTTAGCCGTAAGTTGATATGTTTTTTCTAGTCTTATAGTTAGAAGTAAGAGTGTATAAATTATACAATTCACCAGTTTAAAGCTAGTACTACGAGTTTCCGGATACCTTGTATTTATGTTTAATTTTTCACGCAAATTTTTCGCGAAATTTGACAAGACCGTGAACAAAAAAATTGATCCAATTCGTTCGGTCCACATGCCGCTCGCACAACGTACTGAGCCGCTCCGAACCAGCAAACTATTTATTAAGCAGTCAAAAGGGCAAAATGAAGTGTATAAAATCAATTGTGACTATAGTAGTGTATTCGGGCCTTCGTACTAATATTCAAATATTTATTAACTTAATCGTTAGTTTGGAGCGGGTTAAGGCGTTAAACGGGTGCCATATTTGTGGAACCATTGACTTACCCATTATATTATGTGTTCTTGAGTTTATGTCTTGAACCAATGGAGCTATATGATGCAGACACTTTGTGATGTGACATTATAATTTAAAATAAAACAATAACTTTGTAAACAGCACTTTTATGGGTATAAAAGTTGTGAATACAAAGTTATTGTTTTATTTAAAAAAATTAAAAGGTGAGTTATGTAAGGTATTATTGTTAATTTCGGATAAATAAATAATAAAAGCGAATGTCGAAATTTGTCAATCGCACCTTTTTTTGGTTAGACTATTTTCGTAATCGGATTTTTAGTAATAATTTAAGAATTGCAAATTTTTTTCGATTGGCTTTAAATCGAAGTATCTAACTGTAGGACGCGGTAAATGCATTCGAATATAAAGCTGGTTATAGCTAGTCGAATGATTTAGAAATTCTCGTGTATCAATTATAAATTATTGGTGTTTTATTTTTACAGTAGCTCCACACATCAGTAGATCACCTGAGGAAAAAATCCCTTAGGGCCTATTGTCATCTGTGGAAATGTTGTGTGGAGGATCTTTTTGTAGAAAGGAAGTTCTGAGACGGAAAAAGGTATAAAGGGCGGGAAGGAAACTGGGGGTCAATTTGTGACCTGGAGTCACGAGTATGAATTCAACCCCCCCAACTGGGGTGCAAGACGATGAATTCCGGCTGAAGAGGTCAACCAGCTTCTCCCAATCGCAGAGGGTAGACAAATGCAGCCGCCACGATGTAAGTGGACAAATGCAATCGTCGCGCGTCGCCAAGACCTAGACAAACCTCTCCCCATGAACCCGTCACACAAGTTGTTGTCAACGGTCACTGGAGGAGAGATATTAAAAGCCACTTTAGACAAAATGTGAAAAGTAGAACACCGACTTTGGGTCGGGGAATACTGACTTCATTCTACATAATTTATTCGTTCAATTTTCTTATTACATTCATGGCACTAGATGTAAAAGATGTATTCCGTATTTGCATACAATTGAGGAGCTCGACATTGTTTTATTCTACAAAATGTTTAAACGATAACAATACATATAAAATTTCATTATATTTATAGAAATTTGCTGATTAAATTTGAATAACTTGTGCGACCCATTACAATTATGAAAACACATCATTACGCACACAAAGTGATCATTTGAGGTCAAAACGGGTCACCCGCTATTATAACAACAAAAAAATCATCATTATATGACACATTTCGAATGAGATTGCCCTTATTAATCTTAAAATAAATTAAGCAAAAATTGTTATTATTTAAATTAAATTTATCAATATTTTTGGAAGGTTAAATTATTATTAAAAGACTCGAAAATTTCATTTACAGTTTTTTGTCTTCTAATAGAATCACGTTTTCAGTCAGATACGTTTTTAGATTTTCACGGCCAAAAGCATTTTTGTTGTTAGTTTTTGGGGTGTTATGCCGTGTTGCGCTACCTCCTTCTATAACCGACGTTTCGGACAGCGTTGCAGTGTCCATCATCAGGGCAAATCCGGTAGATCCGACGATGTGATCCGACAAAGAATGGCCCGCTTTCTTTTCAAATATGCTGATTTGAATCTCCCGCAGGATTGACACATCGTCGGATCTACCAGATCTGCCCTGATGATGGACACTGCAAGGCTGTCCGAAACATCGGCTATAGAAGGAGGTAGCACAACACGGCATAACACCCCAAAAACTAACAACAAAAAAAACACGTTTTCGGTGTTTTCAATCGGTATGGATTGGCGTAACCATAAAATTTTAAGCCCTCAGGCAAACCACAATAGCTTTTAAACGAAAAAATAGGAATAACCAGCATTCTCCGATATCAATTTCAAGGAAAAACATTTAATATTATAAGTAAGTAAGTTTATCGCAAGACTGCGCAGTTCAAAGGTATCTTGTTAAACGTTGTTACTGGGGATGAGGTGGCAACAATGTATAATACTGATGCCGATTAATTTAGAGTAAGGTGGACTCACTTGACAAAAAATGTAAGGAATTGGTTCTAGTTTTTTTAGAATGAAAAGAAGATATTCAAAATACAAAAGTATATTAAAAGGAAAAGGACATCCTGAAATCTAAGGTTGCCTGGCTTAAAGGGCTTGCTTAAGTTAATAAGTTCATGGTGATACCGTTGTAAGTAGAAAAATAGCATGATGAAATCTCCTCCTTTTGTGAAACGATTCTCACATCGTGAGAATAACAGGACTGCAGGGAATTAGCTCCCAGCCAAAAGGACCCTCCAGAAGCAGGACAGGCGGATGACTCTGGGTGCCACTCATCCTCCCAGGATGATTCCCAGTCAGCTCCGAAGATGGTGAAAATCACTTCCATGGTCCACAATCACGATCGTAGCAATTTTCAAAATGATCCGTCGTGTTTCAGTCACGAGGATCGCAGTCGTGTTCTGGGCTGGTACACAAAGAATGGCCCGCTTTCTTTTCAAATATGCTGATTTGAATCTCCCGCAGGATTGACAACTGTTGCATTCCAAAACATTGAAGAGCTCGCATTAAAACCGATGCGCAAATGTCAATGGGCAAGTACTGGAGGTGCCACACACCGAGACCATAAACAAAATGTGTATAAAAGAGTGCACACACCATGTTACAAATACTTTTATGTAACAATGTAATAAACATATTTCGGATATTTTTCCAAATACATGCATGAATTTTATGACACCAATGACGTTCATGTGGACTCGCTCCGAATTTAAATCGGCAAACAAAAGGCAAACACTATCTTATACTAGTCCCAGAGAGAGATCGTACGTGACATCATCATTTAGTAGCTTTTTCATTTTCGAATGAGACACGGGAGAAAGAAGAAGACGAACATCGATTACGGCCGTACGAGCTCTCGCTTTTATTAATAATATACCCGTTGTTACGATGCTGCTACATTGTCACCTCCACACTTTATTGTGAACTATTTATTCCCTAGTTAATAATGTGTGGATTAAGGTGTAATTTCAATTTGAGAGGCGGGTATAGGACCGCCGATTTATTGGATTACCAACACCTCATCCATAGGTCACCCCAAGTAGTTCGCTACTTTTGGTGACTTTGCAGTGGTGCCCGAGTTAGTGGGGTGAGGTTTTTCCGGATTTTGGCGGCGCCAATTTATTAATGAATGATGAATGTGTCATCAACTGCGTGGCAGGCAGGATCGAGAGAGACTGGTTGAGGGAGATCTGGTGACATCTCCAGCAGAACTCTCCGAATATCGCCTTGCACTGCAGTGGGAGGGATAGATTCATACATCCGTCACTCCTGGACACACTGACCCCTATACCTTAACCCCTCATTCCTTTTTTCTTCCCAGAACTTCCTCTCCTTCCTTTCCTAATATCTCATTCTCTTGCAGGCTAAATCCTGTAAATGTGTGTGTTTTTAGTCTCGCTTTTTTTCGTTTCATTGAGTTTCAAATCACAACGGTGCTAAAGAAATTTTCACTTAAAAAAATAATATTTCTTCTTTTTGAGACTTTTTACAAAATAACATGTTATACGCTATATTTTTCTTCCATGACGGGTAGCTAACCGCCAATCGTGATGAAAACGTTATATTGTGGAATTTTGCCAAAAACAATATATAATAAATTCATATTTTATTTATTAATGGTTGCCACGTGAAGACGGATTCGATTGGTATAACCACAACATTTTTAATTGGAACAGTTAAGTAGTCTGGGTTGCAGATTCAGAGGCGTCATGTTTGGTGACTAATTATATTTATTTTCTAGTGCACGATATAAAAATATCATCAAATCAATAATTTTAGATCAATCTAGAAGCAAACATGCTGAAATTAAAATTTGCGGATCATTTTCTTTGGTTGGTTCAGATAATGAATGATAAATGTAATGTAAAATACTAGGGTAGGCTGAAAAGTAATGCACACATGCTTGTAAAACACGAACAAAAACAAATAGCAAGATTTGGCAAAAAGTACGTTAAAGTACGCTTCTTCAGCTTTAAATCATATATTTATTTTTCAACATAGTCACCGTCAAGGCTAACGCATTTCTCCCAATGTGTGACAAGTTTTTAAGAAACTTTTTCCGGCATTTCTCTAATCCAGAACTTGACGGCTACCTTCACCACATCGTCCGAGGTGTAATGATTATTCTTGTGGTGTCTCTTGAGTAGAAGAAAAAATAAAAATCGCGAAGCGAAAGATCGGGGAGTAAGAAGGGTGTAGAAACGGTTCAAACTTCAGGTTGTGCAGAGGCTTTAATCGACGCTTTTTGTTCTCGTCTGTGAAACGGCATAGTACCCATCGTCCACACTTTATGGTATCCTAATTATTCAATAAAGAAGCTGACATGTTCCTTGAATATTTCAAAATGGTTTGTGATACGATTTTGAGTGATTCACCGGTCATTTTGAATCAAATCGTTGACGAGTTTGGATAGTTTATCGTCTGTTCCAATGATCGAATGTCATCGAAACATCCTTTAAACGACGATGAATCTCAGGAGGAGCCACTTTTCCAGCAGTTAAAAATTCAATATGAGCAAGCTGTTTACCTTGCATTTACATAACACTAAAACACGTCTCCTTACTTCCGCTTCTCAAAATACACCGGATGAATTCAACGACCTCAATCTTAAGCGTACGTATAGAGGAGGAATGTCACTTCCAAAATCCACCTGACGCACTTCTAGAGGTCATTTTGTTCGCGCTGTACAAGCATGTGTGCATTACTTTTCAGCCTACCCACGTAATTGTCAAGAATTTAGAGGGGTAAGAGAAGCTTACGTTTATTATAATTGGATAAACGCTTTTAGAATTTTGAATCTACTGTGCTTTGAATGGGTGCATTCTTTCACCAATTTTATGATGAATATTGATGGATGGAAAGTTGGAATAAACAATGATGGTAAAAGAAATTCAAATCTCCGATACGCAGGTGAATTTACCTTTGTCACCCCTTCTGAAGAAGAAATAAACCACCTCACTGCTAAAATAAAGGAAGAAAGCTGATAAATAGGTCTGCTGATCAACAAGGCCAAAATAAAACTAACTGTGATCGACAGAGCAAACACCTTTATAAAAAAAATAATGCTGTCACAATTGTTAGAAACAGTGAACAACTTTATATACCTAGACCCGTCTATAAGTAATATAGGAGGTTGTGAAAAAGAAGTGAAAAGAAGAATTTGCAAGACAAAAGACGTCATGAGTAAAATGCAAAAGATGTGGAATGACGGAGCCATAGCGAAGAACACCAAGAAGAGACTCGTCTGTGCGATAATTTTGCTCATATTTGTATTTGGTATGGAAATATGGACACTTACAGCCAGGGAAAGAAAGTAGATAGATTCGAAATGTGATACTGGAGAAAAATATTCAGGATTCCATGGACAGTTAGACACACAAATGTATCCATTCTGAAAGACCTAGGCATCCATAATAGTCTTTCAACTATCTGCCCACAACGAATTTCAAAATACTTAGACACCTTGCTTGCCAAACTGAGGACTACAACTTAGAGAAACTCATCGTCGCGCATCGCTGGCATGGTGAAACCCGGAACCAATGCGCTTGAGTCACCAAGTATCACTGGCGTCCAGTACGTCGGTGTCTGCAGCTCTCCACGCGGCGCAGAACCGTGAGATGTGGAGGAGCTTTGTCCACTATGGAAATTGGAGTAGGGGTCACGATCGTGAAAACAATTGGAAAACGGGTATAAGCAACTTACCGTAGTAGAAATTAACAAAAACGAATAAAAACAGTATCTACGATATTCAAAAAAATTGAAGGTATTATCATTTTATGAAATTACACAGAAGCCATGACTTAAGAATTTGATACACATACAATAACTGAAAATGCAATAATAGGTCGGTTTTGAAAAATCATACATCATAAATAAATATTATAAAAGAAAGTCCGTCCCGCAAGAACTCAGAGACGAGTCCCGGTACAAACAAGGGAGTTATATGGTGCGGTAGATTTATATCTCCCCTCCAGGATGACGGTTCCCGTTTTTACCTAAATAGCGTGCTTTTGAAGACATAAGGGTTGGAATTTTCACCCTCTTGAAATTTCTAGAACAGTTTTACGGAAAATTTTAAAGGTTTGATGGAGCTCTAGAAAGTTCTGGAAGGAGTGGCGAAGTATGTCGTAGAATATTCGGGAATAAGGAATCGGGAACATCATTGTGGAACGTTCCAGAACACTCTTGAATGTTGCCCTGAGCGAAGCCAGGTAACCCAGCTAGTACTAGATAAAATTTAAGTAGGACGTTATTTTTTAATGTTTTTTTAACCAGTCAACACGAGTAATATATGAATTTGTTCACTGTGATCCGCACCCCACTGCACTACAAATTCTTTTGATGTTAATCGTACAGGAAATAATTAAGATACTAGAATAGATTAAATAAAAGGTAAATCTCGAATGAACCCAAGACGTGTTTTAATAAAAATTAGTTTTATGTAGGTTAATTAAACGATTCAAGAGAGTTTAAAACATATTTACAGAACCGATTTCAACAGAACTTTAATTATTGCGAAAATGATCAAATAGTTTTTGAAGGAGGATCGGCTATAGTACAAGAGCCCGTGACGATCAGATCTTCGTTATTTTATAAAACCTGAAAGTTTCTCTATGTATGTTCCTAATACAGGCAAACACGATCGCCGAGTATGAAGTTTGGATCACGGTGGCTTTGAAAGATATTATATTAATTAATTATAATTGTACTTACGTTAAAGTATAAAAGCTGAATTTTATATGTGTTACTTGAAGAACTATCAACATTTTATGTTTTCTTAATTATCAGACAGTTTCGATGGTTCCTTCGCCTTATCAAACACATTAAAAGTCTACCGTAGGTGGGGGCGCGATATATACATACATACGATATATACTGCCCCGTCATCGAAAAAACACAAAACCTAAAATATCTCGAAGTAATAATTGACGAAAATCTTAGATGGGACCTACACATCAAAGGTATTACGAAAAAACTCACAAGTCTTATACATTTCTTTAAAAATCTAAGAAACGTGGTAAATAAAAAGGATATGAAAAGGGTCTACTACGTGTTATGCAATTCTCGAATTGAAAACGGAATCATAGGATGGGTATCTGCTACACATCCGTACCTACACAACCTGAATAGAATTCAAAAAGGAATCATAAAAAACACATTGAAAGTACCAATTAGAACGCCTTCAATTGAAATTTTCAAAAGCTTTGACGTACCAAATGTACAGCAAATATATGCCAAAAAAATATTATTGAACCTTTTAAAAAATAATGAATTCTCTACAAGACCATGTATGCATCACACTAGATCGAATAAAAATGATATAAAAAATATTCCAACTTTGTACTTTGCAACAGAACTCCATAATATACTTTCCCAAGACATAAAACTAATAAAAAATCCTAATAAATACAAATCAAGAATAAAAATATGGCTGAAAGAGGTCAATGAAAAAACCTTAAAGAATACACTAAAATCGACATAGAAGACAAATATACAACACATATTAAAATTACTTTAGTCCTCCTCGGCACAGAACTCCCTAGTGAGGAGGACTAAGAAATACAATATTTTATACTTAATTTCACCATTATATTTTGTGTGTAAAATTATTTTATATAGTCGCTAAAATAAATAAAAAAAATATAAAAAAATACGATGTATGCAAGCGGGTGGGAGTGAAATAGTGCGAAATTTCAACGCTAGCAGACGTAGATTATAATAAAACAAATAAAAAACTTTATTCCTTTTTATTTTTTTTTATTATAATCTATTATAATGGACTTCCACCACGAATTATCAGTTTCAAAAATAGCTAGCAGACGTGTAAAAGTGCGAGCAAAATGCTCTTGAAATTGGGGTGCAATTTTATACACCTTTCCTACCTGCTATCTTTCAAGGCCACCGTGATCCAACTTCATAGTCGGGGATCATTTTTGCCTGTATTAGGGACGTACATAGAGAAACTTTCAGGTTTTATAAAATAACGAAGGCTTGATCGTCACGGGCTCATGCTCTACTATAATAATTCATCTCCTCACCTCAGTTAGACGAGGTTCTAAATCACATTTTTTTCAATAACGTCCCTTGAACCATTTATATTGCTCATTTCACTTCTCTCAACCTGATTAATTTTCAGAGCCATCTATGTTGTATTTTCGTAGATATGTATTATTGCATATTAACAATTTATAACACCATGTTTTCAAGGATTCCATTTATTTTACAAGGTTCTAACTTCACCTTTTTGCAATTACCATTTTGTTTATATCTAACAGTTGATCGTTCTTACGAATTGCAGTAGAGTTCGTCACTTTAGTTGGATAGGGTTCTAACTTCGCCATACTTCTGAGATGTCAGAGTTTGCAAATACGAATTTCGGATTTTGAGGTTCAATCTTTAAAAAAGTATTTTAGTTTAACACATTTTAAAGGAATGGTTTTAATTAGAACATGGCCCAAGCTTGGAATGGCATTTGTGAAAAGGTATTAGAACCTTTTGCAATGAATTATTATGCCCCAGCTTATTTATTTATTTATATATAATTTGTACATTTATTTATAACAAATTACAGGCAATATAGCCTATGATGTTATAATTAAACCATTTATGCAGTGTACATGCAATGCCGAAAATCTTACAAATGCGCTATAGGACACAAAAAATAAATCTATTTTTTTATCCACCGCATTCAAAAAGCACGTAGCTCTCCCCACAGGTGAGTTCATAAATAAATTAGTGCGGCTTGCTCTACTACATAGGAGGTTGCGATGACGTCCTCGAGAGTGAGACTCTGGTACAAAAAAAAATAATTTGGCTAGTATCTCATTATTAGATAAGTGAACGTTTATTAGTTGAAAAAAATATTTAAGCAAAGCAATACCTTTACGTGTCTCTAGGGAGTGGTATTTGGTTATGCCTAATATATAAATCGATGGGTAAAGCCAAGGGTAACGTCCATAGAGCCTCGAAAATAAAAACCTTAAAAATTTCTTATGGACTCTTTCAATGCGTAAAGTGTATGTTAATTCGTGTGGGGCCCAAATGATCGAATTTGACTCAAGTACACTCAGGACTAGTGTGTTATATAATAACGTCAGTGTTTTTGTGTTACGAAACGGATATGAGTTTCTAATTACGAAGCCGAGAAGCCTGTATGCTCTGCTTATTAAATCATCGATGTGTTGGTGAAAAGTTAGTTTGCTGTCGTAAATAACTCCTAGATCTTTGATTTGGTTTAGGTGTTGGAGAATAATTTCATTAATTGTATATTGAAATACATGCGGTTTCTTTGATCTTGTATACGAGACGATATTGCACTTGGGTGTACTAAAGTTCAAGCCGTTTATTTTGGCCCAGTTTGAGACGCAGTCAATGTCACGTTGAAGGAAAATACAGTCAAGAAGATTTTTTATTGAGCGATATAGTTTCAAGTCATCTGCAAATAGTAAATACAGCGAATGTGTGATGACTGAACCAATATTGTTAATAAAAAAATAAAATAAAACAAGTGGTCCAAGGATAGACCTCTGAGGAACTCCAGAAAAAACTACGAATTCAAAAGAACTGGAACTTATCGTTCTATCCACACGTTTACGTATATTCTTAAATGGTAAGTATACGTCCTATTTAGATATTTTCCTTTTAAATCTGAATCTAAATTAATGAATCTAATCTGAATGAAACTAAAATATTTTACCTCAAAATCCGAAATCGGTTGATGGATTATGAGAAATCGTGTTTGCAAACTTTGACATATCATTTCTCAGAAAAAGCTAAAGTGAAGTTAGAACCCTGTCCAACCAAAGTGACGAATTGTAAAATAAACATGGATTCTGTTTAAATTCAGAAGAACAAAAAAGTTCAAAAATAACCCGGTTTCCATCACATGTACCGAAGCAAAATGGGATATCGACACTGTTATAATATAACGCCAGTATATTTTATGGATCATCGATGTTTTAGCGAGAGAAGGTTAATTTATGAATATGGAGATGTTTTTATATTCTGCCTGACTCACAACAGATTGTGTGTAAATTATTCTCACATGTTTTATTATTATCAAAATGTTAGTACAAAATAACAATTTGTAAGACTTTAACTCATTCTGTAGCTCAGCGTAAACTGTTTGAAGCCCGAAAATATCCCGTAAATACATGCTCACCATATATAATATTAAACATATGTATATACTATCACAGGTATCTCTACTTACTTTGTATCCCACCTGAGTCACTGGGATTATAATGGTGCAGCTCGGAAGCAATTTACATACACAAAGCAAAGGAGAGAAACGGATGCAATACATTTCCCAGAAAATAAATAATGGCGGTTCCGAGAACGGAGAACGTTTACCTTTTTAGGTGGCTTTTTTACGAACTGAGCTACACGAGACTCAGGTGAAATCCGTAAATAAAGGACATCATCACCTAGTTGAGCTTTTTATTTGATAAAGCTCAACAAATTACATTCCTGAGGGGCGATTCTGGTTCTATTGTTTGTAACCTTATAATTAACGAATTTTTCGCTTTAACCGAGAGAACTGGAATCGCAGTTAACGAAATGATCGTTAATTTTGGCTAAGCACTATCCGTATTGTACAACTTATTTTTTAGAAGTAAAAAACAAAGAGCTTTTGATTTCATTTTTATCACTGGGAAACAAGAAAGACGGGACAAATTAAACGGGATGATTTTGTTTGTCTATCTATCTATCTATTTATCTATCTATATAAATAAAAATGAATCACCGAAATATAAGTACGCGCATAACTTCCGAACGACTGCACCAAATTGGAGTTTTTTTGAGCTCTGCAATTATTATTTTTTTTATAAAACATTTGCAATAGGTGGCACGCGAGCAGCTTGAAAGCTGAATGTATGGATTTATGGAACAGGGAAAAGACACGCAGGGAGAAAAAATTTCGTTATTAAATGGCATAGCAACGCATGCCGGGTACCAGCTAGTTAAAAATAAAATACAAAAACGTAAATGAGTGCGATGTTAAAAGAGATTTTGCAAATGTTTCAATAACTGATGCCATCACGACAACGACGATATTTCAACAAAGAAATGTGGGTACTTTCCAATTGTACAATTAATATTAGAACTGGCATCGATGGGTAAGTATTTAGTCATCATCTTTTTCTTCTATTTACCAAGTAATGCTTTGTGAGGAAAGAAAAGGAACAAAGGAGATGACAATATTTCGAACAGGAACTTGGGATCTACGGAGTAGTCCCAAAACTGTTTCAACTTTAAACTACCACTGTGAAAACTTTCATTGTTGATTTAAAAGCAATAGATAAAATTCATTTGGAAGAGATATTTTAGGTTTGGACAATATCGGTCGGTACGTACCAAGAGTACAATTTTGTGTTGCTGTGTTGAACATCCCCTCACAGTCTGTTTAATGAAATTTTAATCTGGTAGACAAGCAATTAAACGATTGCAGTAGACCAGTGTGGGTGGGGTAGCGATGGGCACAATCGATCAAGATTTTTCGATTAAATGTCATAGACAAATCGATTCTCTCTTACATCGAAACTCATTCGAAAACACAGTCCAAGACAATCATTTGTCAAATGTTAGGACGGGTTGTTTAAAAAAATTTGAAATATTGAATTTAATGATCAAGTTCTGTGATTATT
This sequence comes from Limnephilus lunatus, assembly GCA_917563855.2. NCBI lineage: Eukaryota > Metazoa > Arthropoda > Insecta > Trichoptera > Limnephilidae > Limnephilus > Limnephilus lunatus. Next base: position 9,276,216 of record OU830599.1, read on the forward strand.
ACAGTTTTAAGAAACAACTGGGCTAAGTTTATTTAAAACAGAACTTTAATCGAACTTACACACAGCTTGAAAATTATTTGAATTTATTCGAATATGTTTGACAATCGTTCAACAAAATTCAGTCTAAAACGTAAATTGAGACAATCGTTTCTCAAATCCGATGGGTTATATTTCAAGATACTTCAAAGACATCTCGAATGACTTGACAAATGAGGTAATCCACAATAAGGTACATTTTACCTAATAAATAAAATATTATGTGAAGCGTATATAAGATTACGCAATTTTTTATGTACGTTAAAAGGTTATCGTCTATAGGCCTCTGACTGAAGCTATTGCTCCCTAAAAACTCAGAGCAATTCATTCGATTGTTTTGATGTTTTGATTGAAATATTTCAATTATCAAAATGTTACGGTTATGCCCATCACTAGTATGGAGACTACAATGGAAAATACATTAATTATTCCGATGTTCTCAGCACCCGCAGTACGCAGACTAGTATCACTTGAAACAGCTACCCTAATTGCATCGTCTGAGAATTGCAATCTACATGATGCAAAGTGCTTTACGCTAGGTTTTGTGGGCGATGTGACGCTGTGAAGACACCCATGGAACCTTTGTAATGGCGCTTCATAGCAAAGAGATTGTAAAATGTACCAGTGTACAACTACCCTACACTTCACACAACACTTCAAAAATATCTTTGACTTCGACTAATTTTATTCTGGTATTGATGCAGCCGACTAAATAGACAAAACCATTGTTCGGTCAGTTAGCAGAAATACATTTCGCATTTCGAGGCCGAGTTCTTTCTTGATTTATCTTTGGATACAAACATTTTTCTTGTGATACTCGCATATGTTTAATAACAGTATGATTGCTTTAAAAAGCTTCGATCATTTTTTCTATCTGCTTCTCTAACTTTGTGTTTTGTTAATTTATTTAAGCTCCACGCATAGATTCTACGTGAAGACCGAAAAATAATCTATACTTTGTGAGATTTATTCTTTCATATTTGGATGAGGTGACTCAAGGGATTTTTTGCTCCTCCTAATTTCGACTTAGCAGCCATCTTGGGCACTCAGATAGGATGCACACGATGAATCAAGGTTGTACAAAGATATTGCAGTGGGCGAGAGGGTACAATTTACTCTGATATAGTGGATTTGCTACTAAAATCACTGTTACTGTAATATTCTGCAACAATACACTCTCGCGCAAAATACCAACGAGGGAACAGAACACATAAGACTACACAAGGCGACTCTTGAGGTCATTTCATAACAAAATGGCGCTGTACAAATTATTTAATTAAATGAAGTCAATATTAGCGAAACTCAATCGAAAATCTGGAGACAGAAAAATCAGAAAAGGATTTTGGCTCCACTGGGACTCGAACCCAGGACCCTTTGCTTAAAATGAAAGTGCTCTACAAACTGAGCTACGGAACTTATATCCAATTCGGTCACTTTTAACTGTATCATACTTCAACTAACAACTACCCACGTTATCTTGGGTTCGAGTCCCAGTGGAGCCAATATATATTTTCTAATAGTTTCGCTAATATTGTCTTCATTTAATTATATATTATACTTATAAAGTTAAAAATAAATAATCATCCAAGACTTGCAAAAAAGTCAACAGATGTCGAGTTTTAAAAATAAAATGGATAAAAACTTATCCAGACAATATCTAGAAAGCATTTAGTTCGAGGTGAATCTTGCAATCATATATAAAGAGAGCAGCCAATAATATGTGCGTTAAGAAAATGAAGATAATCTTGATAGTACTTAGTCGAAGTGTGATACAGTTAAAAGTGACCGAATTGGATATAGGTTCCGTAGCTCAGTTGGTAGAGCACTTGCCATGTGACCAAAGGGTCCTGGGTTCGAGTCCAAGTGGAGCCAATATCTTTTTCTGATTTTTCTGTCTCCAGATTTTCGATTGAGTTTCGCTAATATTGTCTTCATTTAATTAAATATCATAATATGAGATTTTACTCATAAAGTTAAAAATAAAAATTAATATCTAATTACAATCATTCTACAGCCGGGGGTAGATCACCAATGGCATGCGGTCCTAGATCAAATATGTTTAAGATTAAAACTTTATGCTAACAGATACAAAAATTATCAATTTTTCAATGCCAAACAGCGATCAACTTGGTATTTCTGCAGTTAGTTTTATTGCGCCATAAACCAAAATATTTGCAAACTTAGGGAAACAGGTTTCTGTCTTAAAAACTTTTAACTTTTGGTTCTTTGGTCCCATAAATATATTTATTAGCATATTTGTGTTCCAACTTCCCATTCACTCAGAAGTTTTTGGCACTTGGTTGCTGAACATAACCAGATGGCTAAACACTTCGAGTAAACAATAAATTCCTTTTATATAAATCTTTATTTTGATGATGTGGAATTCTCAATATTTTTCACACTAAATCCGCCTAGAAGCTTTGCAACAAATACTTTAAATTCCATAAAATTTCTATGTTTCGTAAATTTTAAACTTAACATCCCTTAAGAGTTTAGAGTACATACATAAATTACTTATCGTTATTGAATATTTTAAATATTCCAACTTTAGAAAAAAGACGAAAAATAAACGACCTAACCCTTTTATTAAAATTATTAAACTCTAAATTCGACTGTTGTGAACATCTGCAATTAATTAATCTACATGTACCTACACGAACAACTAGACAAGCATTAACATTTTATATACGTACATCTCATTCCAACAATGATTTGCATTCTCCAATACAACGTTTACATAGTCTTGGTAACAAATACTTAAACAATATAGATGTATTTGACAATGATTTGAACTTAGCAAACTTCAAACGCCATATGTGCCAAGTATGTTTTTCTACCTATCCCATAAACTAATGTGAACAACAATTTTAAAAATTAGGTACCTACTTTATGTCAACTCCTATATTTTCTTTCTTATATTTTATGTGAACTGTATGTTGTTAACGCTTATATTTTATCTAACCTATATTTTGTTTTTAACATATATTATGTTACTTGTATTTTGTAAACTCATTATTTTCACTGTAATTAAAAAAAACATGTACCTACTGCATTTTTTGTAAAAACTCTATGGGCGTTTAAATAAATAAATAAAAATTTAGATATTTTATCCGGAGGGTTTGGCAGATAACAGTCCTTCAGGTCTGTAAACTGGATGCGTGCGTTGTAGAGGTTTTCAATAATAACTAACTTGATTAACGCGAGTCAAATATAATAATAATAATAATAATAATAATAATGATTTATTGTCTTTCTTTCTTTACAAACATCTAGAGATAATGATATCCTCGCTGGGATTTCCCGTGCTGAGGATTTCATTTACATTTTATAATTTTATTATAAGAAATTAATATGAATTAGTTATAAACATACAGGTATCATGTAGTATTTTTTTAAATAATTAAAAATTAAATAAAATTGTGTTTTTTTTTTATAATTCAGTTCAGTAGATTCGGTTTTAGTCTGTATTTGATATCAGTATATTTTCTATTTCTGTTCTCTCTATATTTAGTCTCCAGCTTTTTATTTGAGATTTAAATGTTATACTGTTGAGGTTTTTAAGTGAGAGTGGTATTTTATTGTAAAGTTTAATACCATAATATAAGAAGCTTTTTTGCCCAAATGTTGTGTTAGTAGTTACTTGTTGGAAATATTTTTGACCATGAGATCTAGTGTTTCTAATGTACGTGTAAGTTGTCATTTCTTGGGTTTTCTACTTATGAATGTAAATGAGTATAGTTTTAGAACACAGTTGTTTAATTGACATGATGTTAAGATTGTTGAAGATTTCGTCAGTGCTAGTTCTTAGAGGAACTTTCATTATGGATTTTTGAGTTTTAGTTAGTGGATTTAGTATGTTTCTATTTGCACTGCCCCATCCGATAATACCGTATTCTAACAGTAATTGGCAGAAAGCCATGTAAATCTTGATTAAGTCTTTTTTAATGAGGACATTCCTGATAGTTTTGAAAAAATAACTTAGTTTTTTAATTTTATTATTTAAATAGGTAATGTGTTCGGTCCATTTTAAGTTTTGGTCAATTTTTAGACCCAGATACGTTATATGGTCAACGTTTTCTAATGAGGGACAATTACAATGCTCATTTAAGTGATGCTGACTATGAATTTTCAAGTTCAGGTTTTCTTCAGAGTTTTTCTTATTTTTTTTTTTATTTTGAAAGTGATGAATTTGGTTTTATTAGCATTAAGTGTAAGTGAATGGTAGTCTAGCCAATTTTTTATTATTTTAAGTGTGTCTTCTGCTTTCTTAAATGTTTCTGTCCAATTTTTCCCATTTATTAGGAGAACAGTATCATCCGCAAAACTGATGATTTCTCCGTCACATTCTATGTGGCATAGGTCATTAATATAAATATGGAACAGAATCGGACCCAGAATACTTCCCTGAGGCACCCCGAATTTGACATCAATACACTCACTGGATATACACTCATTTGACTCACTTTGACATCAATACACTCACTGGTTATATATATATTTACAAGAAACTTTGTATTGCAATACGTTAGCACAGATTTAATAATTTTCTCGCCTAGGGGAAAAGCAGATGGACGGAACGAACGTTTAGCGCACTTGAAGTGAAATGACACAAAACTGCGCTATACAAATATTACGTTATTATTATTGTTGAAACCGGAATGGTTTTGCATCGTCAAGCACTAGACCGGGGAGTGGTAGGTACTCAGTGATACCAGTCTGTAAAATCGAATTTGAATTATATTTTTAAGGTTGTTTGTTGCTCGGCTACACAAGGAAAGTTCAAAACCTGTGCCTGGAAATTATGTTAATATGGTCAGTATGATCAACTAAGATATAAAAATTAAACATACAATTCAGATAATCTTTTTAGGGATAAATCATGTAAAATGAAACGATATTAAAAACAATTAGTGAATCTATAATTTGGTTCAAATAGGAGGTAGGGACTTGGAAACACAATATTATTTCACGAAAAGGAACGTTTATAGAATAATTAATCAGTAGTGCAAAACACAATGATTAAGAAAACCTCGAAGCTCAATTAGTGGTACTGAATAATTCATACGGTTTGATATAAGTACATAAAGACGGGTTCATGTGTGTCGCATCTAATTAGTAATAAGGTAATTTGTAATCTTTATGTGCAATATACGCGTAGGCAACCCATGGGGAGAATAATACTCTTAGATTTCATTACTTGAAAATATTAACAATATTACATATGTAAGTTATTGGTGAACGTGATCAATAATGTAACCTTCAATATAATATTTTGTAAAATTATATGTGTAAATGTAAATGTAACCCATATTATTTATATTACGATAGAAAATTTAATAAATATTTAATTAAATGACGACAACCTCAGCGAAACTCAATCGAAAATTTGGAGACAGAAAAATCAGAAAAGATATTGGCACCTCTGGGACTCGAACCCAGGACCTTCTGCTTTCATGGCAACAGCTCTACCAACTGAGCTAAGGTGTCTATATCCAATTCGGTCACTTTTAACTGAATCATACATCGACCAAGAACTACGAAAATTATCTTCATTTTCTTAACTCACATATTATTGACTGTTATCTTTAAATATGATTGCAAGATTCTATAAATGCTATCTAGATAGTGTCTAATAATTTTTATAGAAGTTAGAAGTAATTTGGTAGAGCCGTTGCCATGAAAGCAGAAGGTCCTGGGTTCAAGTCCCAGAGGTGCAAATATATTTTTCTGATTTTTTTGTCTCTAGATTTTCGATTGAGTTTCGCTAATATTTTATTAAATAAAACATACATCGAATTTGCACTCCCGTGAGTTATCAAAACTCATTACGGGATACTCATATTGTCTTATTTAATTACATTTTACAACTTTAGATTCTACTCGAAAAGTTAACAAAAAAATAAATAAATACATATTATTTGTAGAACGTCTTCTATCGATACGATATACACAATAAGTTGTGGTAAGTATTAAGTAGAGGTCCCAAAAAACTATCTAAAAAAAATTCCAACCCCCCCCCAGTATCAAACGCGCCCCCTAACGACCCCCCCCCCCCTTGTGAACGCTATTGCTATGCCCTTGGACCCTCCTATCTAAAATGGTAATATGGCATGCGGTTCACATATAATTTTACGTATTGAGTGCAATATAGGGATTGGGGTTAACATACATATAATTCATTCAGTGCAACGTTCAACTGAGTAATTTATCAACGAATTTCAACACATATAACATTCAATGCATATAAAATTGCAGTCGAGCAGTATCAGTTTCAATACTGCAGAATACATAGAGGCTATTAAAACTATACATTTCTCGAAAGCGTTAGCCTGCAAATGAACCGTTATTAAGTAATCACCCCATCAAAATGAGTTTATTATATCTCCTGGCAACACCAGCTTCGTTCTTTCCACGTGAAGTTTATGTAGGTACCATCGCAGTGTAATTACACACGTCGTTAATCAGCGAGTGAACGGCAAAATGAATGAGTCGGGTATTGGAAGATAGGTACTAGATGAAACTATTCCGTTGAAACATAGTGTTATTCTTGTTTGCTCAGCAATTATGTTTCAAACAAAATTAACGTACCTTCTCATCTTCTAGAATATGATATGTTTTGCAAGGTTACATCCTGTGTTTACAATTTACATTACGAGCGAACAAACAATTCTTTGAAAGTTGTTTGGCCTCGTCTATAATATTTTTCAATTAATATTCTCACGTGAATAATGGAAAATAAATTGATTAAAGAGTACCATGTAACCAGCAAATTAACGTTTTATTATAAGGGGAGCCACAGTGAATAAGTTTTTATACGTGATCAAAGCGTTAAATTCTCCCACTTGTAACGAATCTGTATTTTCGGTACAATCAATTTGCAAGTGTGACACGTACTTAGAACTTCGAACATTGGAGGTTATCCACCACTTACCCGCCCTGGTATAAGTAACAGATGGTTACTCCTTCAAGGCTCTCGCAAGGACTCTATTTTTTTTGATTGAATGAATCTACATTTAATTTTTAATGAATCTAGACTTCCAGTGTCCTTGCATACGTTGTTAGTAAGCAGTATGCAAGGAAATCAAGATACAATAAGTGTTAGTATGACTATGACTTAGAACATTTCAACAATAATAAGACTGTATAATAAACTTAAACAATAACTTTATGGGTTCACTTCCAAAGTAAACGAGTATATTTACTCTGGGTTAGCTGATAGTATTCCAGTCCTCTCACAGATTTACCTGAAGATGCGCGGTAAGAACCGGGAAGCAACTTACTCTATATAGTTACCTAACACATGAAGTTAAGCAGAGGCCAATTGCAGAGGTCAAAGAGGCTCCCCAAACCGGCCTGCCACGCAGTTTGTGATGAACCTGTTTCACTCCGGTATAGGTGGGTAAATTTTTTTTTTTAAATATAGAATATGATCACACTATCGACATCTTTCGGGTGGTTTTAAAATCAATATTAAAGGAATCTTTTTTAAACTTTTGGGGTTTCCTTGCCACGAAGGGGTGTAGGCAGTTAGGAAAAAAACCGACTATCCAATCAGAATGGAGATGGGGACAGTGGGTGCGTCTTGGACCAATCACAGGCTGGGGGCGTGGGATGATGGATTTGAAAAATTAAGATTCAAAGATTATCTCACGGTTTGGTCGGGCAGATATTTTAAGAGGATAGTACCACTTCTAACTTGGTCATAAATCGCATTTTTATGGGAGCAGGAGGGGATCGACAACAGTTGATTTCACGTCTGGAATCGGAAAGTTTGCGAGGATCTCGATGGCGGAAAATTCAAAAGGACAAATATCATGCACTGATAAGTAAAGTAGCAAGCGATCTCGATTACTTAGTAATCATGAAACGGGAGTGGACATTGACGGTCTTAACCGCTTTTTCCAGACAAATATCTAGCGGATTCTGCAGGTAGACGTTGGGGGAAAGTGTTAGACGTGGAAAACCCACAGGAGCCGATCTCTTCGAGGTAGTCGAGGGAAATCAATTCATGTTAGTGACCATATGAAATCTAAGATTCTGTATTGGATTTTTGTCCGTTAGTTTAGAGGGGAGGGAAGGTTTACGATCTCTTGTTACTTAAGTGGGTCTCGAGTGTGAGACATCGGACATGATTTTGGGTCTCTAAGGTACGCATTAAGCTGAAATCACCACTTGATTTTACATACAGATGATAGGAGAAAGAAATTAGTGAAAAAGCATAAAATTTAACGACCTGTCAGGATTTTAAATTATTTGAAAACTCAAGTATTTTCTTGATCACTAGGCGAATAATTAAGGGGGATTTATCGGTTTTGGTGCCAGAGAGAGATGTAAGATGTAGGAGGAACTAGAAAAAAGGAAAAAAAAACGTTCGAAGGCAGGATTGGAATGGGATCTTGGCAGTGGTTATAGCCATAGGAAAGGAGGATCGAGGTTATAAAAGTTTAGATTATTATAAAATAAGGTTCTAAGAGCATCACGACTTTGCGGGGAGGTAAATCAAGGGGTTAGAGATTGCACATGAGCGTTTGCAAACGCGAGAGATATTAAAATTGTATACGAACACAAGAAACGCGACATGTAGCCAGAAACGGACACGGCTGAGTGTGCACACTAGCGGTACGTTCGATACAGGATATTCAGTCACGAATTTATTAGAAAATCCATAGCCAAATGTTAGAACGTCGGAATATCTAGGCAGTGACGTGTTGGGAGAAGTTTAAAATAATGAATGTTTAATAGATAACTGTCGGGATATGTTGTAGGTTAAAGAGTTGAAATTGGATTTGAGTTAAGCCAAGAAAGTAGGGCAGTTATATCGAATATTCAGGATACACCGTATTTGGAAGCAAATTAAAAAGGAGTAGAACGGACACTATAGATTTTCGAGAAAAGTTGAATTAATTATTCACACGATAAAAGGTGGATTATATCCACTAATCATGCGGAGACTCGAGTGGGAATTAGATGTTTAGACCCAAATACGCCCCTGATCGATTGCAACAGAAGAGTATCATCGTACGAAGGCGGGTCGATCAGAACGGGACCTTAGAAGGAAAAAAGGTGAACTGACGTGATAGGATTATGGAAAAGGAAAGGACGATATTACGCGTTCATAAGGTTGTAAATTGCAAAATTTTAATTTGATTGATGGGAGAAACGTGGTATTAAAAGGGGTAGTTTGGGCGGAAAGGGGGAGTTCGGTGCTAGATTTCGAGAAGGATCGTTCGGGTTGATTTTTGCGAGAAGTAGGACTGTGGAAAATCGTGCGTGCATCGGAGAGTGACTAAGGTTTATAGCTGGACTTAGAGAAAAACCGAGACTGTGCTGAATTAATTAATTTTCTTTGCAAGCGTTAGTGGATTAGATTCAGTGAAAGATACATGGCTTAGTTCACGAGACAGTGGTGAAAAGTGTTAATTGATTAAAGAGGATAATACTTAAGTCAATAAATTCTAAAAATAATATTTAACCTATCGATTGGACGAAATAAAAGTCAGTAAATACGTATTATGAGAGTGACGGTCTTATATCTTATCCGGTGTTGGGTTGATTATTCACAAAAATAATCGTCGGTAAAAGTTCGCGATTGTTATCGTCTATTATGTAGAGAGATAAAAGATATCTATAAAAATTTACCCTAAAGGAAAAATATCGGACTTGAATTTTAATAATAATAATAAATGGTGCAAATTCGGATGGGGAGGAGGATCTAACTAACTTAATTTAAAGTAATGACGGATCAACGAATAAACAGTCGTTCTAGGATTACAATAATGGCCCCAGTTTTGCGATAATAAATTTCATTCCTTTTATAAAAATGTCGTGATAGACCGCGAAAGAACGAAATTAATAATAAACTTAACTAGATTTAAATAATCTCAGCAAGGGCCCGGGAGTCAGGAATGATATCGAATTGGTATAATTAAATTTCAATAGTTAGAACATATCTAGTAATCTACGAAAACGTTCAATTTGCGAAAGCTCACATAAACGGCGTCGAGCGGTTATCTACCATATTTAGTTTACAAATAAAAGTTTAGAAGTTCGTAGGAAGTTTTTGTTTTCTCCACAGGTCTACGGCATACGTAATTAAGAATTGGTCGTGTATATCTCCGACCGGGACTTTTAGCAATTACGTATTCGGTAAGTGGTTATACCTAATTTAAATTCCCAGGCCATCCCGGAACGCGATGCAGAGACGCCAGAATCGAAGCTGCCTCGTGAAACTGAAGATTTAAATAAATGACAAAATTTCATATTATTCCAGAATACGTTCAACGGTGTTATCACCAAGGACAGTGACCATTTCTTGCAGACAGCTGATGGCACGAGCGGAGGAGCAAAAAAATGTACGAGCATTGTACCCTCAACCAAAAGGGGGAGTTCATCGGGGTACACGACATACCCAATAGAAAGCGACTGTCTGCAACCTAAACAAACGTAAATTTAAAACTAACAGGTACTCCTTTGAATTCCTATTTGTTGAATTGCGCCTTTTAAACTTTATGGTTGAACAATGTGGTGGTGACACCGAGGCTATACATATGTGTCAATGTCTGGTCCATCGGTAAGGGTCTTCCCACATTGTCCTGTTAAGAGGGGATGCTCACCATAGACTGATCGGGTCACGCGAGATGCTGGAAGCAATTCCCTTTCGCGGAACCGTGTCGAGAGAATGGGCGTGACGAGACGGATTTGAATTGAGTTGCCAAACGGTATGAAAGGACGCGGTTCGCTGACGGAGGCGTCTTGGCCAAAAGCATCTCGGGTTGCCGGCAAGGTAGTGTGGGAGGAGCATAAGCAGCACATTTTGTGGGAACAACCCCTCAGCGCTTGCACATTTTTTAATTCTATCGACCTAGAAGCAAACATAAAGCCTAGACAATACTTAGGTAGTATGTTCGCTACTAGAGGTGGTTTATTCGCTGGCCAGGTCACGCAGGAGGAAGGATCTGTCTATCACAAGCTGTAGCCACATGTTCGCGAGTAGAGCCGTTACAAGGGACGAATTGGATTACCCCTTCTAGAGCCAGTAAAGTAGTCCTGGAGGTGTTCGATACTGGGGTTGATTGGGAAAGGTTTGAAGGCATGCCGTCCTTCCTTGGTTATGGAAGGGTCCGGGTATCTGGTTGGTCGTCAAGAGATCTTCTGGGTGCCATGGGTATAGCCTTGACATGCTTTGGTCGGGAGGTCGTGTCCGGAGATCTGACCACCTGGTCAATTTGGTCAAGTGGAGGAGCCAGTACTAGATTGCAAAAACTGCATGATCCATATCCATCCCTCCCTTATCCCTTCCATCTTAGGTACGAAGTTTGCGTTTACTAACAATATAATATTATCAAAATTATGTATAGGGTTCAGCCATGGAGAGATGCAGAGGAGCCACCAAATAACTAAATGAAATATTCTAGGTATGTATTTTAAAATCTATTAAGACGTATAGGATCATAGATCAACCTTATAGGCTTCCCAGAATTACAGGGGGTACTGCGAGAGTATTAAAACAACGTGCAACATTAGAGACGTAATGGGGATATATTTAGGATAGATTTAGACAATAAGTATCCTTCTTACGTTCAAGAGATACAGAGAAATTCTTCCACACCTTATCTAAAAGAACCAAAAAGTTACCACATATAGACATTAAATACCTATTCTAGATTTTCTAGTACCTTTGAAACAAAAATAAAACACAACGTAAAGGAAAGGGTTTATTGTAAAGTTTTCCCGGAAGGAGAAAGCCTTTTGCTGTGTTCAGTAACAGGGGTGGGAAAAGCGAGTCATGATTCAAGACATTATTGGCGAATCAAACAGTACGAGAGAAGGATCTACCGTCCGGAGATCGAAACGCAAGAGAGGAAGGTATTAAAACACAAGTAAAGGGGTTGACTCATCACAAGTTGCCCCCCCCCCCCCCTCCGCCGGACCCTTAAGTCTATTGTTATAAGTAGTTTTAAATAAACCCTTATGTAGTAAGCGTTAATATTTTTTATTAATTTTGAATTTAAACTGTTGCCACAAAATAAGTTTGCTGCGTTTGAAAATTTTTCAGAGATTAAAAATAATTTAAATACACACTTTATACTGCTAGATAAGAAAACCAACCGAGTTTGCGATTAGTTTAAATTTCTTTTTTAAAGAATTCTGTCGACATTTTAAACAGTGCATCCGTCATAAATAATAGCTGGGCCATTTTTGAGCGAATGATGGCATGTCTCAGGTCCGACGCTAATACCAGGCTAAAACGTTCCACCGGCATATTATTTCTGACTGTTTATTCTCCAAGAATAACCACTCCCGCATAAATAAATTATTTCGTAAACCATCGGCGTTTGCGGCGAACCGCAAGGCCCGCTTTCAGACGCGGTTGAAACTTTTGAAAATTTCCCAAAAAAGATCGTTGTGCAAGTATTGATCTGACAGTGAGAGCTCTTTTGTGAACCGCATTTTTCACATACGCCGTTCATGACAAAGGTAGAGTTGTAACAAGAGAGCTTTCTAAATAAGAGAATATTTAAAAAGAGTTTTCACCATTTGCGGTGAGAACCTTTTCAGGTTTTATTTAAGGTGTCAAAGTTTAAAAATTTTCAAACCGTTTGTTTCAAATAATAATTCAATACTTTGGTGTGTAATTTGATTTTATTATCATCATAATAATCATCATCACTCTTGGGTCTATAACCCCTGTTTGGTCTTGGCCTCCTCAAGAGTCTTTCACCACTCATCATGGTTTTGTGCCAGCTCTCTCCAGTTTACAATCTCCAAGGTGGATAAATCTTTGAGTACGTTGTCACTCCATCTTAAATATAGTCTTCCCAGGCTCCTTCGCCTTGTTGGTCTTGAGTTCAGTAGTGCTTGATGCCCAGTCATTCTCTCTACATGACCCAGCCACCGAAGTCTTCCCAGTTTTATAAATTTTTGTGACGTTCATATCTTTAAATTTATTTATATAATTTGCTTTTATTACTTGTGTTTAATTTAAATCCTGTTATCTGTAATGTATGATTGTATTTCTGAGTAAAAATTTGTAAAACGACTGAAATTAATATGGTTTAATTACTATATTTTGTTTAAATATGATAAAGCTAGTGTCACCGTCCATTCTGCAATTTCTGCAAGGATGTGGAGAAGGATAGCGTTGGTATATATACCAACTAAAGTCATTTGAAGTATGGACCAGTTCAGAATTGTGATTGGTGGTCTCTCACCAGGGCATCACTGAGAGTATCTGCCAAAATTTTCTTATCATATTTACGGAGACTCCTAACAGATAATATTAGATACATTGAACCCTTTATAATTTTTCTGTTTGTTTGTTTATGTGAAAAATAGTCTCTCATAAGAGTACCATCTGCTTCCGTCTGGAGCCAGTGAGGCTATTTACCTTTATTGAGGCTTCCCCAATTAGGGTGCATTGTGAGGTTGAAGGTAAGTGAGAAGGGGAAGGTGGGAAAGTACTTGGCTATTCAGATCTAGTCACCAAACACGGCTAAAGCCATTTCAAGCAACTTTTCAATTCTGAAAGGTGATCTTACACAAGGGCGATACTGAGAGTATCTTCCAATCTGGAGCTTGCGCAAATATGCCGTATATTATTATAAATTATTAAATAGTTAAAAACACAAAGCAAGATTTGGATCCGTCCACCGGATGAATCGAGGGCTTTGCGCTCGACCACGGAGTCAAATAGTTTTCTAATCTATTACTCGACACAGGAACTTTTATCAGTGAAACAGACATTGCAAAAACCGTAATACAGCCTTTAAACGCAATAAAACAGGGACATTCCCAGCATGGCGGACGATAGAATATTCTCAAAAAATATATTTTTTAATACAGATATAATAAAAGAAACTTTGATTAAAAAACTATCGCAGTCGGCAGGTTGGTACTTGGTTGGTACATGAAACTATCATACAGGCCGCAGGATTAATAATTTTGTAGTAACATTAGGAATTAACTGGAACACGTCTGAGTAAAACATAGTCTTGCTTTTAATCGTTTTTATTATGTAATAATATATGTCGCAAAGATAGAAGGCAAATCATTTGTATAATTTTATGTACATATCTATATATGTTTTTGACTGTAATATTATACCGTCGCTGCATATTCAATACCTACCTCTTACGCATGGAATAAAAAACAGAGTGTGCAATTCATACGCGGTAGAAGTGAAACTTTCAGAAAACTAAAGTAGACAAGAGTGGGGAGCCTACGAAGCACCGCACAAAGAGGAGACCGATTATCAGTGGCGTAACTTACCATCTGATGCCCGTGGCAAATTCATTGGATGGGGCCCCTCAGTAAAAATTGTCACGTTGTAATTGAATTTTAATAAATCACCCAAGAAGTTACCCAACAGTATTACTAATATGCATTTTTGTTAAATACTAAATAAAAATAAATTTTATAAAAATTATAAATAAATAAAATCTATTTTTAATCTCTAATATCTATATGAATTTTATTTTTAAAAGGCATTACATATTTATAATGAAATAAAAATTTAATCTTTACAAGATATTTATTAATAAAATTCATTTTCTGAGCTTTCTATTCCGCAAAAGTATCAATAACTTCATCAAAGTTTATAGATCGGGCCATCGAAATTTCGATAGACAGAACAGCCAAGTTCTTAAATAGGTTTTTTTTAATTTTTGTTTCTAAAATGATCTTTCAGCACTAGCTGTAGTCAAAGGAATTGTAACAAATAACATTAATACAGTACATATTTCGGGAAAGCTGCACAACATAAAATGATTCTTTATTATTAAAAAATCAGCAAGTTTTCTAATACACGAAGCCATTTCTATTTCGTGTCTAAAGGGGGACCGAAAATTAACCACGGTGACCGATTTCTAAAGAAAGACTGCAACCATTTCACGTGGACCGTATCTACGGTGACCGATTTCTTAAGAAAGACTGAAACCGTTTCACGTGGACCGTTTCCACGGTGAGACTTTTAAGAAAGACTGAAACCATTTCACGTGGACCGTATCCACGGTGACAGATTTCTTAAGAATGACTGAGACCACTTCACGTGGACTGTATCCACGGTGACAGCTTTCTAAAGAAATACTGAAACCATTTCACGTGAACCGTATCCACGGTGACAGATTTCTTAAGAAAGACTGAAACCACTTCACGTGGACCGTATCCACGGTGACAGCTTTCTAAAGAAAGACCGAAAACATTTCACGTGGAACGATCCACTGTGACAGATTTCGAAAGAAAAACTGAAATCATTTCACGTGGACCATATCCACGGTGACAGATTTCTCAAGAAAGGCTGAAACCATTTCACGTGGACCGTATCCACGGTGACAGATTTCTTAAGAAAGACTGAAACCATTTAACGTGGATCATATCTACGGTGACAGATTCCTAAAGAAAGACTGAAACCATTTCACGTTGACCGTATCCACGGTGACCGATTTCTAAAGAAGGTCTAATAATAATAATAATAATATGCCGGCAACCCGGGCATTTATTGGGTTAGATTATCGTATACAAACAAGTAAGTAACCCGCCTCACTAGACTATGTCTGTTCTGAGACGGGTACATGTACATATATTTACAGATGCATTCATTTACACACATATACATGTATACATATAAACATATATTTCTCACGTCATATTTGTCCCATTGTGACATTACATTTGTAGTCTAATACACCAACCACCTCATACCTCACCTCATATTTGTCCCATACGTGACATGACATGAATGTAGTCCAATACCCCAACCACCTCACACCTCATATTTGTCCCATACGTGACAAAGTGACATAACATTTGTGGTAATACAAAGAAAAAGAGTTGGTACAAATACATTTTGTGAGGTAGGGGGACATTTTACGTTTTTGTATGGAACATTTGAGGTGCCTCTTGTTTGAGGTACTCAACACTACCGAGCTGGCCGCCTCTTCCGCGTGTTAGTCCGACACTGCTAATAGGGACACCTTTTTGTCAAGCTCATAATTGAAATTCAGAATAAACAATATTTTTTAACTATTTTTTTCGAATAATTAAAAAAGAGGCTGCCAAAAATATGGGAATAATTATTCGAAGAGAATATTGTTAATCCTAAATTTAAAATATGAAATTGACAAAAATTGTTTAAAAGTGAGAGGTCTCAGTGACTGAATTGTGAAAGGCGTATGTCCCAATAAGACGAGAGATCCTAGGTTCAGAGGCGTCTACTAATATCTACAGGATTCCAAAAACTGAACAAATCTGACTAATATCTATGAGAACCAAAGTGAGGACGAATATCTACAGCTCAAACTGCTGACTAATATCTATGGAACAGGTGATGTCGATGAATATCTTCAGCACTGGAAGAGGTTGGATTTGCAATTATGTATAGTATATTACAACACTTTTCTTTCAACTCTTCTAAATAAATATGCTCCAACTTCTACAAAAACTCGGCGACAGCGAAATTCTGATGACTGGTTTGACGAAGAATGTCGGAGCCAGAAGAGATCAATGCGTAAATTGGAGAGGTCCTACAGACACTCGGGCGTTACTTCACGGGACGATTGGATACGGGCTCAAAAAGAGTACGCTTTACTAATTCGCTCGAAAAAATCTGAATATTGGACAAGTAGGATCAATTCAGAGCGTCAAAATCCACGAAGTCTGTGGAACTCTATTAAGACAGTCGTTGCCGATGTACGTGCACAAAATACAACCGACATAGCTCCGGAAATTTTCTCAAATTTTTTTCTTGACAAAATCAAAACAATACGTGACCTAACAGCCTCCGCCCCACCACCATCGTTTACTAAAAGCAATAGCGGAACCTTTTCTGCCTTCAAACCTACAACCATCGAGGAAGTAACGAAGTTAATACTTACTTCACCGAACAAGCAGTGTTCACTCGATCCTATTCCAACGTGGTTACTGAAGAAGTGTTGCAAGGAAATAGCTCCCTTTCTAGTTCATCTTTTCAATAAGTCACTCAGCATGGGTGATTTCCCAAAACCCCTTAAATTAGCTGCTGTAACTCCACTAATAAAAAAACCGCAATAAGACGCTGAAGATCTCTCAAACTACCGACCCGTTTCAAATCTTCCATTTATTTTCAAAATCTTAGAAAAAATCACTGCTTCACAGATAATCTGTCACTTAAACTCAAATGAATTGCTCACTAAATACCAATCTGCATATAGAAGGTTTCATTCAACGGAAACTGGATTACTACGTGTTTTGTCAGACATAACTCTTGCTATCGAGACGGGAAAATTGGCACTCCTTTCAGTCTTGGACATGAGTGCCGCTTTCGACACGATCGACCATGATTTTCTTATTAAACGATTAGAAGAATCCTTTGGTTTAAACGGCGTCGTTAAAACCTGGCTAACATCGTACCTGGGAAACCGTTTACAAGCCGTAAAGGTAGGTAAAAACCAATCAAAATATGCAACCCTTTCATCTGGAGTACCCCAGGGGTCTGTTCTGGGCCCACTTCTTTTCATCCTCTTCACAAATTATGTTGCTAAAATAATCGAATCATTTGGCCTTCTATCTCACTGCTACGCTGATGACCAACAAGTTTACTTTTACTGCTTACCAGAGGAAGAAGACAGTCTAAAAACTCGCATAATTGAGTGTCTAGAAGCAATTACCCGCTGGATGACCTCAAATAGATTGAAACTAAATCCGTCAAAGACTGAGTTTCTCTGGACCGCCACAAGCAGACGTCAGCATAACATTGATAACTCCCCAATAACCATTTCAGGAAGCGACATCACTCCAAAGACGTGTATAAAACCACTGGGTGTCAATCTGGACGCTGATTTTTCCCTTAAAACTCAAGTGAACAGAACCTTAAGCACGGGGTTCTTTCAATTAAGGCAAATTAAAGCAGTAAGGAGAAATCTACCAACAGAAGCGACTGAATTACTAGTCAATTCGTATGTTGTTTCACGTTTAGATTATTGCAACGGAATATATGCAAGTCTTCCAAAATATCAAATCAACAAATTACAATCCGTTTTCAACGCTGCGGCAAGACTTATCACCGGCGTATCTAAATATTCCCATATTTCAGAGCATCTCAAAAATCTTCACTGGCTCAAATGTCCTGAAAGAATCCAGTTCAAGCTCTGCTGGATGGTTTTTAAGTCCCTTAACGGAATGGCTCCAGCATACTTATCGGAATTGTGTATTCCAGAAAATTCAAATTCTCGACAGTCAACCCTAAGGTCAGCAGCGTCATCAGCTGTTGGAAGGTTAAAGGAACCAAAGCGCACACCAGATACTAAGTTCGGTGAGCGCGCTTTCGGAGTGTCGGGACCTAAAGCCTGGAATAGACTGCCACATGACTTAAGAACAATCACAGACTCGGCAGAATTTAGAGCAAAACTTAAAACCCACCTTTTCAGACAGTCGTATCCATAAACTCAAATTCTTTAACCTTCACATTCAATGCCCGCGACACTGTAAACAACTAACCTAAAAATGTAGAAAAAAAAAAAAAAAAAAACTATTTGTAAGCGTTTTTAAAGGTCATTTCAGTAACATTCTCCATCCCTAAAGAGTCCTAAATTCTCCAGTCTTTTAAAATACAAATTTTGATATTATCAACTCCACTTTTGCCACTAATCTTTTAAAATGTAATACTTATAGTGATGGGGGTAGCTATGCAATGTCCGGTGTTTTAAATATAATACCCTCCGCGTGCAAAGCTGTATCTTTTCCAAGCACAAACTTTCTAATTAAGGTGTTTATCGGAAGTGACCTGCAGGTAAGTATGTTTCTGTATCCATTTGTAAATATTAAAATTAGATAGAACCTAAGAATTATGAATAAATTGTACAGCGCCCTTGAGGTGATTTTTCACAAAAACGGCGCTCTATAAATTATCCAATTATTATTATTATTATTATTATTATTATTGGCATAACGTAATATTGCATATGCAGTTTCATAAACTTAATTTATGTTAAGTTAGGTTAGGTTAGGTTAGGTTAGTATTACGTAATTGAAGTAATTTATATATTCAGCTGCCCTCTGTAGATATTAGTCCCACCTACGCTCCATAGATATTCGTCACCACCGGGACCGTCATAGATATTTATCCGATCTTATCTGTGTAAATATTAGTCTTCATTCTGAAGTTCATAGATATTTTTCATTGTTTGTTTTTGGGGTGTTATGACGTATTGCGCTACCTCCTTCTTTAGCAGACGTTTTGGACAGCGTTGCAGTGTCCATCATCAGGGCAGATCCGTCTGATCCGACGATGTGAAGGAGGTAGCGCAACACGGCATAACACCCCAAAAACAAACAATGAAAATTCTTTTGGCCGTGAAAATCTAAAAACGTATCTTCATAGATATTTGTCCAGCATATGAGCTGTAGATATTCGTCCGACATACAGGCTGTAGATATTAGTATCTGGAGTCCCTAGGTTCGAGTTCCAGCTGCGACCGTTAGCTTTAATTTTTTTTTTTATCTTTTTCTTTTTTTAATATTTCTTTTAGTTTTGTTAGCATTATCTTCTTCTTCAACGAATAATTTATATTCGAGAACGCAATCCTTAACTGTAATTATAATTATTTTAGCTTGAAGGTAGGGCTAACGGACAGGTGGCAATTAAATAACACGCGGGTGTCAGTCCAAAGCTAACATCTCCCAGAATTCCTTTAGTTTGACGAGCAGGCTTCTCACTGAGAAAACACCTATTAAATCTGCCCTGAGCGGTATAAACTAGGTAAAGCTGTTATTTATAAAGCAAATGTTGCTGAATGAAAGTGTTTAAGATGAAGTTATACGTGAAATCCTATTTAGATACTATTTAGATTAATCTTTATAACGAATCTGAGCTTACAGTGTGAACATCAAAAAATATTCTACGGTAAATCTAAGCTTTTACATGCTTTTCTATGTAATGGAATTACAATAAAATTATTATCTTAAAAAGCCAAAAATGATGGACCAGCTAATTTAATTTTCGATTTTTTATGGAAAACTTTATCGTTAAAAAATAGAAGCGGTCTTTATAAAACAACACCTACATGGTGTCATGGTCAGGACCAGAATCTAATTCTATGTAATGGAATTACAATAAAATTATTATTTAAGTACATAACAAAAAATATAAGCGTAAACCACTAAAAAAAAATGTTTTTTCATGACTTAACTATGAAGTAACAAGAAAGAATTTTTAAAATATACCTACCCCTTTATGGCTAAGACTATTTTTGAGGCTTTGTATGTTCTAATTTTTTTTTCGTTTTTTCGTTCTTATGAAATTATGAACAAAATAAATAAAAACCACTTTTTCGCTTACTTGCATCGTATAAATAAGACGCTCGATTTTTAAATTTGCAGGCATGAGAATCGAAATATTTCTAGCATTTATATTCCTCTTATAGGAACGAGAAAAACTTTATTTTGGATTTGAGATCAAAATAACCAATCAAACTGAATAATAATGTTTTTGAAGTAAAAACTTCTTTGGCACCGTTGTGATTTGAAGCTCGATGTAACGAAAAATAGCTACACTAAAAAGAGACAAACACATACATTTATATGATTTAGCCTGTGAGAGAATGAGATAGTATAATCGGTCTCCTCTTTTGTGGTGCTTTGTAGAGCCTATCGGTCTCCTCTTGTTCGGTGCTTTGTAGCCTTTCCACTCCTGTCTTCTTTAGTTTTCTGAAGGATTCACTTCCACCGCGTGTGAATTGCACACTTTAATATTGTTTTTTTATTTTTACAGTTACTCCACACAGGAGGTCCTGAGAAAAAAAATTATTTCCCTCAGGGTCTATGTCAACTTTGAGGATGGTGTGGGGAGGGTCTTTTTGAGGAAAGGAAGGAGTGAACATGGGTCTTGAAGAGACCCATGTTTTAGGAGGGAGGAAACACAGAGGCCGGTAAATCGTTCCACAGCCGAGCTGTTGAACTCAAGAACGAGTCGTAAAAACGATCCGTTTTCATGTGACTAATGTCAACCGTGTACAAATGTTGGGCGCGTGTTTGGCGTGTTTCCCGACTATCCACCGGTGCCAAGGGGATCAATGACGCTAGTTCCTCGGAGCATCTTCCATTATAATACCGATAGAACAAGTACAGCATTCCCAACTGACGCCTGTGCTCTAAAGATTGCAATCCGTCTTGTTTAATCAAAAGATATATTAAATATCTAGTACGAATATATATATATATTTTTTAAAGATAATACATAGGTATATAGGTAAATACAGAATTCAATTTTTGCTTTATTTTGGAAGCAACTTTGGATTTTTTTTAGTTGATTATAATGATTAAAACTTACATTATCTACTGTGCTAATATAATGATAAATAAAACATTGTGATAAATGCGTTTTTTGGCTAGTAATTTTAATTTGTTTGTGACAAATTTGTGTTCCTACGTAAATAGATCATTTCTTATTTAAATTAATTACTAAAATGCTTTATTTAATAATTTATTTATTTATTTTATATTTCACTAGCTTTTACCCGCGGCTTCGCTCGCATGGTATTAGTGGGAAATTACTGGCATAATTATTGGCATAATTGTTATTATTCTTGCTTTATTGTCTAATAAAAAATAATTATTGTTTAATAGAAAATTTCAAAATTAGAGAATGACATTTCGCAAATAAAAATTCTATTTTAGAAAATATTTAAATTATACAAATTTATTTTAAGTACCTACTCCCCTAATTTGTTCTGATGATTTCGCCTCAAGTATGAATTAGTATTTTATTCATATTTGAATCCAGAAAAACCTAAATAAATAACAAAATAACAGCCCACGTCAAATAATTACATAGCAACGCTATGTTTTTCGTCCGGACTATAAACATTTTTAGAGATAGGTAGATATTAACTATGACGCCAACAAAGCACTATTTTTAGGGTGAATTACCTAATTAAAAATAAAAAAAAACATTGTTTCCAAGGTAACAATTTGTTTGACGTTTGCAATAACTCGATTTTGTTAGGGACAGAAAACGTATGAAAAATAATTGCATTACGCTACAGCTTATTCATAACGCCAGAGCTTACCAATATATATAACCTATGTTACTCGCAAATAATGTAGCTTTCGATTAGTGAAAGAATTTTAAAATTCTATTCAGTGTTTATTGCGTGAAAGAATAACACTCATCCATACAAACTTTCGCCTTTATAATATCTTTTTCTTCTTTATGTGCCTTATCAGGTCCCCCCGACGTTGGCGATCACTCTTGAAATAATATCTATAAGATTATATTTTTATAAAAAATATGGTCAAATTATTTCGACTACAGAATAGAAAATCCCAGTGGAATTAAAAAAAGTGTTCAATTTTATAAAAGAAAATATTGGGCCTTACTAGGGTTTTTAACTGATGAATTAAAAGAACAATTTCGAATATTCAAAATACAAATATCTTTTCCCTTTTCGCTGATATAAATTGAACAATTGACTATTTTTCATTGACATCCCTATCGAACGTATACACACATGCATCAATACACATAATCCTTCGTGTTGTTCTGTAAATTTTTTTATTTACCTACTTTAACAACTCT
Source organism: Limnephilus lunatus (assembly GCA_917563855.2). Lineage (NCBI taxonomy): Eukaryota > Metazoa > Arthropoda > Insecta > Trichoptera > Limnephilidae > Limnephilus > Limnephilus lunatus. Next base: position 9,298,801 of record OU830599.1, read on the forward strand.
TCAGAAAGATTTTCAATTTGAATTTATTTACTACTAGTTAACTTATTAGCTGAATTAATGAATTGAATGAAGCAATTATCGATGCGCAACTTTCCGTGTTTTGTTTTTGTCAGTATCAGAGATGGCGTTGTGTACGGATTTATTTTATTTTCTTAGTTTTCAACTTACTAACGGGAATTTCATTGTTACATAAAAGTATTTGTAACAAAGTATGTGAACCCTCTTACACACACTTCATTTATGGTTTCGGTGTGTGGCACCTCTAGTGCTTGCCCAGTGACATTTGGGCATTGGTAATGTTGCGAGCCCTGCAATATTTTTAGAATGCAACAGTTGCTCATCCTGGAGACAATTCAAAATCTGCAAATTTGAAAAGAGAGCTGGCCATTCTTTGTATCACAGCCGAGGGCTCAGGGCGGTCCCCTCGACCGCAATACGACGGATCCTTTTTTGAAGACCGCTACGATTGTGTTTGTAAATTTGGATCTCATACTCGCCATCTTGAGAGCTGACTGCAAGTCATCCTGGAGGGATGATTGATATCCAGAGTCATCCGCCTTAGCTGTTTCTGGAGGGTCCTTTTGGCTGGGAGCCATTCCTCAGGAGTCCTGCCCATCTCACGATGTGAGATTCATTTTCACAAATGAAGACTTCATCATGCGTCACTTCGACTTACCATGGTATCAAAAGAACTATTTAACCTAAGCAGACAGCCTTAGTTATAGGATGTCCTTTTTTAAATTTAATACACATATAATTTGTATTTCTAATACCTAATTTTATTTAAATCAGCCTAAACCTTACATCTGCCATGCTAGACATTTTTGCACATACTAATTTACTATCTACATTGTTGCTTTCTCATCCCAGGTAACGTCATTTCATTTTCATTTTCTTTATTTTGTGAGGGAGATTCATTATTATTATTGTATTTTTCCTTTGGAGGGGTGCAAACACATGTTCACCGTTTGTCCCATTTTCGACTGTTGATACGTAGTGTGTAAGAAAGAGGGGCAGCATTTTTATGTTTAAGAATAAAAGCAAAACAATCAGCGCATTGACATTTGACGTTTTTGAATTTTTGGAAATCACTCACTACTCAATATTATACTTATCACAATATTCCTGCAGCTCTTTCAAAATATGAGAATTCGTTTCATACAAAATGCATGAGGAAAAGTATTTTCTTCATAATTTTTTTTTCGTGAATTTTTCCCATGTTTTAATAGCTATTCTGCTATTCGGGGCGGAGACAAATCCAACAAATCAAAGATCATAAAAATCGGTCCAGCCTTTCTCGAGTTATAAATGGTGTAACTAACCCGACTTTTTTTAATATATTATTAAGATTTCAATGCGGGGAAAACTATTTCGGTAGATATATCTATAATCGTCTCGCCTAAACCACTAAGAATATGTTATAAGCATGGTTCATTTTGGTGCGGTTGAATTAGCGAAAGCATTTTGGCAAACTTATTAGCTTGGCGGGCATTAAAAAAACATTTGGTGCATTCGTCTCGCAGTTAATGGCACTTTATTGCATTTCATAATTCGAGTTTTAACTGCTGTTTTATTATTATGTGCCATCACAGGCAGTTATGACAGTTTGTAAATTGATTGATCAATTAATTATGCTCAAACCATCTAGTGATGGTGATATTATATTTATTTTGAATGGTTACGGATCTCCATTCTGAATCAATAAAAAACATGTAATCATAACGCACATAGTTTCAATAATGTATTATCGATCAAAGAAAAGCGTTTGTTGTGTGTTCAACATTTTTTGACAAAAGGGAATACTAAATTAAGCCCATTAACAAGCGACCGAGAATTCAGATTTTGCCGAAAAAAAGGTCTTGCGATCGCACCCTTTCAACTGTACAGGGCGGTTGCGATGAGAAAGATTGATTATTCTCCGTACCAGTATTTTAAAATTATAACTTAATTTCGATTTTATTTAATGAAAAAATTGCTTTAATATATATACCTACATTCAAATTAGCAACAAGAATTATCCACCGCGTAATGATAAAATAATTAAAATTGTCTATTCTTTGTAACGCCTGTTTCGACACAGGTAAATCCCAGTGAGTCAGGCATCAAAAACCCAATGTAAACATACTTAATATAGATAAATAAATTTAAATATATATTTTTTTATTTTTTTCAACCACTCAGGTATTTTGCCATTGGGCAAGTTTTTTGTCTTAAACGAACTGTCAAATTTATTAAAACTTTGTGTTATTTCCGCATCGCAATTAAAACTCTATAAATGAAATATTTCTGAAAGTAAACGAATACTAAAATCTTTTTTTGAAAGGTTATTAAATAAGCTTACAAATAAATATTAACATTTGAAAAATTAGATTAATTATTTCCAGCTCAGTGGTAGAGCTCCTGAGCGGCAATCAGAGGGACACGGGTTCGAGTCCCGTTGGCGGCCAGTATCTTTTCTCGGAAGATGTTTTCAATGTAGATGATTGTTTCAGGCTGATAATTATTGCTTATAATAATTGAAGTATTTTCGTCAAAAAACTTTTTCGCAATTGTTTTTATGATTTTAAACTAAAATAAAAAATCTAAAAGTAGCTTTCCTTGATAATTTATCGATTTATTTTACTAATAAATATATAATTTGTAATGTTTATTGTATAATACTACATTTTGTTTGATAATATTAAAAAAAAATGACAACGACCGACAGTATAACCATATTATAATAAAAATAAAGGCTGTGCAGGCTCAATTGGAGCAGTCCGCTCGGGGCGCTGACTTTCCAAAGCGCCAAGGAACCAAGGCGCTGAAATTACCTAACAGTTAATAAAGAGCCCTTGAGGTTTTTACTAGCGATAAGCGGCACCATTTCGCTCACTGTCGGCACTGGGTGAGAGATATGAGGTGAGTTTTATTTCATGTTATTGGTTTTTTGCCCAGCCGGGTACTACATAGATCAAAACAGAATTGAGTGAGCTATCGGAAATTACACAAAGTTATGTAAAACTGATAAATTAAATACTAGGGATGTTCACAAAGTAAGTGTTCTGTGATTATAACGGCCTAGGTTTTTTGTTTTTTTCACGGTGTAGTGTCCAGTTGGGTGAAAGATGTAGGCAAAAATCCCGCCAAATGCTGTGATCCGTTTTTTACTCACGGAAGAAGTAACACCTATGTAGAAGAAAAAAAGGAGAGGATTTCTGAGCTCTATTGTGACTGGAGTTGATAGTGGGTAACTTATTACACGTCAAAAAAAATCTGTTCTCAAAGTGACGTCACACCAATTCCCCATCTGCCAAACATTTTAAAACCACAATTTCTGGCAAAAAATCATAACCTTTGTGGACCGAAAAGGCATAATTTTGGTCGAATTTCTGCTTCAAGTGGAGTCCATCAATGCCCAACGATATTGTGATGCCCCAAAAAAACCCAAAAGAAGCATTCAAAATAAAGGGAGGGGAATGCAGACCAGAGAAGTGTGCTTGATTCACGAAAACGTCCGTCCTCACACAGCCTTAGCCATCAATACGCTCTTGAACTCAATTGGTTTGGATGTTTTGAACCATTCCCCGTATTCCCCTTTTCAGATTATCATATTTGAGTATATGGATGAAAAAAAAATTTCAACCGACCAGCAGGTGCAGAAAGAGGATCTGAATTGGGGGAAAAGCTGGCGGTAGATTTCTTCGGGAAGGGTATAAAAAACTTGTGCCACGGCTCACCACATGCATTGAACGGAATGGCGATTATGTAGAAAAAAAGTCAACAAGTGTATCAATAATATCCTGTCATTTTTTTTCAAATACACTTTTTCTAATAAAATCTAGAACACTTAATTAATGAACATGCCTCGTATGTAACAATATTAGTAAAACATGTAATAATAACATAAAATAACGAGGAAACTAAAATAATACTATAGGACAAATCAATAAAACTACATTAACTACGCTACTACCATCAGCAGTTTTCAATAATTGCTGGTATATGTTAAGCTTTATTCTATAAATGGGGTCCGCAAATATATTTATAATATCCCAAACTTGTTGCCCAGGAGGTATAAAACCCTATGTCAACACGATATTCCAAATCCGTATGGACAGTTATTAATATTTGCGATCACGGTCAACAATGACACGGATATTTCGACCAACGATTGATAAATTTTAGTCTGGCCTCAGACATCAGATAAGTTTCGGTTAACTTTTAATATTTATTATTAATATTATTTGGATAAGGTCGTTCGTTTTGCAAATTACTGGCTTATTAATGAACGGAGTTCAACTAACGAAGCTCTCAGCATTGAGAGAAGTTGTACAAGCGATCCATAGCTTAAAAGACGCGACCAATTTATTCTGTTTGATCTTTGAGAAACTAAGTGGTCGAAAAATGAGTAAGAACCTGGCTAACTAATTAATTCCAGTTTAGTGGTAATTGCTTGGCGTGGTGTATATTCATAGAAAATACCTTCAGTGTTGTCAGCGTATATCTATTCCTTTTTTATTTTTTGTCTTTGAGTTCGGCTGTCAACGGTGAAACCGTGCTCGGGACATCAGTGAAAAATCATCGGAAGTTACGCCTATCGATCCAACATTGCAAAATTAACCATTTCACCGAGCTAGAGCTCCTCATCGTGTACATTATTGGTAAGTGAATGTGTCTGATAATCGTTGATCGTGTATATGTTGCAAAAATTGTTTAATTCTGTCTTTGTTCCTTGTCGATACATGAAATTTAATAGTGGTGACGAGGAAGGGCTATCAATTAACTTATAAATGACTATATAATCCAAACTGGTCTGAAATAATTCTCCTGTCAGAGAGCGTAATTAGATGCAATTGATTCATTAAACTTTTCAAAATTAAGTAGTTCAATTGGGATTTTTAACTTAAAACTTATGTTCCCTAGAAATTTATACTGAGCTCATCCTATATTGTTAAAGTGAACTTTGTACAAAGAAGACCTTGTAGGTAAAATATACTCCACTTGACTTCTAACTACTGAAAGATAGAGCGTTCTTATGCAATCTTAAGGACTTGAAATCATATATCGTTCTGCAAAGGAAGCTAACCATTTTTTAAAGCCTTATTAGTTATATGGTTAATGTGTGCAACGAAGGTCAAGTTTTCATCGAATGTTACACCAAAGTCAGAAATTTGTGACACTGATATTAATTTTATATTATTTAATGTATATTCATATAAAAGGCGACAGCGAGTTTTGGAAAATTGTATTACTTGACATTTCTGAATATATAATAAAGCTTGTTGTTCACACCATTGATGTAGTTGATCTAAGTTAGTCTGTAAAATTTACTTATCATATACACTTCGTGTTCTTTTTTATTGTTTAAGGTCTTCTGCATAAAATAGGACTTGTACATCTTCAAATTTGTTAACAAAATCATTAATAAAAAATGATAAAAATATGTAGGGCCAAGGTGGGGACCTTGAGGAACACCACTTATCTTCGAATATATAAGATTCTACGGAATGTATCTTTACACTAAGTACCCTTTTACTAAGGTGACTAAAAATCCAACTCAATATGTACCTTTGGTGCCCAACAATCGGATTTTATCAAATAAGTATGTGATGAAGAAGTTGCTACGGGGAACTGCCCCACAAAGCAGATCTACGTTTTTGGAAGTTATCGTATATTACGTATTTGATTTAGTTGGGTAGGAAACGATTTCAGAATGAGATATAGCCATAAGATATATACCTAGATACGATGCCACCAAAATACCAACTGCCTAACCGAGATTAATAATATCGATTCAGATATAGCCATAAGTTATATACGTAAACATGTGAATCGCGTATTTAATCATACACTTGTTAATACCGAAATATAAGAGAAATAAATTTCTTCTGAGAAAAACTATTCGCAATCTTTTCATTCAAAGTGAACACTCCGCAGCAGTGGCGGCCAGCTCTAAGGTGCGGAGGAGCGCCGCACTCCCAAAATATATCTATTAATTTAAATCTAATCTAATTAATTAATTTAAATCTAAAAATTTCCGAGCGCCAAAAAACATATTTATTTCCGACACGCCTCATCACAGTTCACAATATACACTCGGTTATAATGCATGCGTAATATAGGTGCCTACTGGACTGCCCGCGTAACAAAGCAGATCGTTGTGTGCCTATATTCAGAGTGGTGGTTCATTTTGCAAAGCGATCACAGGAGTTCTTCTATAATTCTATAATGAGCCAAAATCGTAGGTAGGTTGAATGCTTTGCAAATTTTACGAAATCGCAGGTGACGATCCAAAAATTTCCACCATATCAAAAGGAATGGTTCGTTATGTAGCATGTTAAACGGGGACACGTTTGTGTCATATTATTATCCATATCGTGTCTTTATTTTAATATCTACTCTTTTTCATGCTATGTTTCACTCAGCATCGACCAACGACAGCATAACAACAAACATTGCGGACATTATTTGTTATGAGTTATGAGTTATGACAGTATATATTTCATTGGAGTTACGGAGCGTAAGGAAGACTTTCGGATGTGTGATAAACTGAACATTTTTTTAACTCGATTTTCGTGCCAATAAGTATCTAAATACAATTTTCTGGATAGGAGTCAACTGTTATTGAATTTGAATTTACAATCGCGGCGACTTTACAAATGGTGATGGATCAATATTTATTTTACTAGAACTCTTTTAAAATAATGGAATATGGAATGCTTTTTCAGTGAGTTGTTCCTCACAATCCTTATGATATCTGTTTAGATTGAACGATGTTGTTAAACTTTAAAAAAATTTAATCTATCTTAATAAATATAATTAATTTAGACTCAATGTGTTGCATGCACCCAGAGATAATCGAGGATCGACCTAATTTACAAATAGGTAGGTGTTTCGATAGCTCTTGGAAACCTATGATCTTTTGGGAAGCGCGAATTTTGTGCCGAAGGAAATAGGGAACGAAATGAAACTGGGAAAGGATGCCACCAGAATATTGAATGTCCTACCTTAGTATCGTGTGGAATCCTCTCGTGTTCCCTCTTGTAGTTGCACAAAACTGACTGACCATGAAAAAACACTTGCCAGTTGCATATGACAATGTGGCTCTCAGTGAGGTAGAAATTGTACTAAAATCTGCAGGAACAATCCTTCTCCTGGTGACAGATAGTGGGTAGGGTAATATTGGTAGGTAGGTCGGACAGTATGGAAGTAGGGAATATGGAATGTGTAGGTACTGTTTATGAGTATGTGCCCGAACATATACCGCCCGCCAAAAAATACCAATTTTTCCAAAACCCATCGAAACTGGTCGATTCCGAAAGAATACAAAATATATGAAAAGAAACCTACCCCTAAAATTTAATCTATTCCTTACAAACTAGGTGCACGTGAAACTTAAGACTAAACGTGCAAAACGTACAGGAAAAAATAAATAATAATAACTAATAAACCTGAATCGCAATCGATACGAAACCATGGAAGGCATAAAAGACAAACAAAATAATATATGAACATATACCATGATTCATATAAAAAAAAAGAAAAATATATTTATTACTCTCTATTCTACAGGTAAAAGGCAAAGCTTTGCCACAGGCCGCAGATATAAACCGTCGCTGGTTTTCACTGAGGCTACTCTTACGACCCCGTCAGAGCCCGGTTTCACCTCCCTTATCCTGCCGAGCGGCCATTTTAATGGAGGACTCCTAGCATCCTTGATAACCACGAGGTCATTGACTTGCAGATTACGGGTAGCCTTATACCATTTGACGCGATTTTGAAGCGCTTGTAAATATTCGGTATTCCAGCGCTGCCAAAAATGTTGGGTCATTTTCTGTAAATGTTCCCAGCGATTGAGACGATTGAATTTAACCTGCGAATAGTTGTATTCGGGAATCGAAATTAAGGGTTCCCCAATTAAGAAGTGACCTGGAGTTAGGGCCTGAATGTCTTCAGGGTCTGATGTTAGAGGACAAAGAGGTCGAGAATTTAGTATGGCCTCTATTTTATTTAATATAGTTGTAAATTCCTCAAACGTTAATGAATTGTCCCCTATGACTCGTTTTAAATGAATTTTTACAACTCGTATGTTCCCTTCCCATAGTCCGCCAAAGTGAGGACTGGAAGGAGGGTTAAAGTTCCACACTATTCCCTTTTCTGAACATGTACGCATGACTTGTTCATCATTACTACAACTATTTAAAAAATTTTGCGTTCCTATCAAATGCCGTTTCGCCCCAACGAAGTTCGTACCGCAATCCGAATAAATGGCCTGACAAATACCTCGTCGTGAAACGAACCTATCGAGAGTAGCGATGAAGGCCTCAGACGAGAGATCCGAGAGGACCTCGAGATGAATCGCCTTCGTTGACATGCAGACAAAAATTGCAAAGTACGCCTTGTACGTTTTAGCACCTCTGCGTTTTCCTTCTTTTAGGATATACGGGCCGGCCAAATCCACTCCCACAAGACTGAAGACGCGGTTCGGTGTGACACGCGATTCTGGCAGACTGGCCATGAGTGGAGCTGACGGGGATGATCGCAATCTTGCGCATCTCACGCATTTTGAAACTAAGCTCTTTATTTTATTGCGGGCAGATATAATCCAGTAATTTTGTTGAATTAGAAATTGCAAGGTTCGTGACCCTGCATGCAAATAGACCTTATGGTAATATAATATAAGAAGCTCGGCTATTTTACTATTTTTTGCAAGTATTATTGGAAACTTAGTGTTGTAATTTAAATGAGAATTACAAAGCCGCCCGCCAACGCGAAGTAAATTCTCGTGGTCAATAAAAACATTTAAATTTTGAAAGGTCACTGGGGTCACCCCATCCCCTTTGAGTTTTCTGATTTCATCCGGAAAATGGAACTGCTGATCGCATTTTAAAATAACCTTAACCGCGTGATTTCTTTCAGAGAAGGTCAGAATTCCGAATCTGCGTGCATCCTTGCTCCGTTGCCGCACATTATGTATGAATCTAATGGACCAAGCAACTATATTCTGAAGACGTGTCCACGAAGAAAAGCGGGAAAATTCTAGGCCTTCATAATAATCAAACGTTGGCCCGTGAACTGTTGAAACGTGGGACTTAACCTCCGGCAGTTCTTCAACCTTTAATGCATCCGGTAAAGTTAAGGGCCACATCGGCAACGACTGAGTTAACCACGGAGGGCCTTGAAACCATAATTCGTTATCTTTAATTTGAGGAGGAAATAAACCGCGAGAAGCTAAATCCGCTGGATTCTCCTTCGAAATAACATGGTACCACTTTGCGTCCGCGACTTGATCGAGTATCTTAATTACGCGGTTCGCGACAAAAGTTTTTAATGTATGAGGAGGTGCCTTAATCCATGACAAAACAATTGTCGAATCAGAAAACAATATAACCTCGGTAATTTTTATAAGATTTTCAATCGACGACCTAGTCATTTTTACTAGCTTTGAAAGCAGGTAAGCTCCCATGAGCTCGAGGCGTGGTATTGACAATGTTTTTAATGGTGCAACTTTAGATTTGCTAGCAAGCAATGTTACTTTAGGCTGTGCTTCATTCGTAACCAAATAAACGCAAGCAGCATAACCCAATTCGCTCGCATCCGAAAACCCCACTAAAATACAGTTCGACCCTTTAATTGTATTGCAATGTCTAGGTATTTGTAAATACCGTAAAGTTGGTAATTCGTCTAAGAATTTTTGCCATAAACAAACAATGTTTTCAGGGAGCGAATCATCCCAACCTATCTTACTTTTCCACATTTCTTGCAGTAGACATTTTACCTTGAAAACAACGGGGGTTATTAAACCAATCGGATCGAAAATGCGAGCAACGCAGCTCAATATGGCGCGTTTTGAAAATACCCTTGCCTTTTCTTCTACCGAGTACGAAAAGGTATCCTTTTCAGGATCCCAAATTAAACCTAATATTTTTAATGAGCAAGATGTTCCGTCATCAAATGCAACCTGACCACTTGTGTGGATCCGATGTTCAATTGGAATGTTATTTAACAACGGAAGCGAATTACTCATCCATTTCCTTAATTGAAAACCTCCTTTTTCAAGGAGTTCTTTCAGCTCCATTTGAAGCTGAGAAGCGCTGTCTGGCTCCCATTCGCCAGTAACAATGTCGTCAACATATGTATCGAACAACAGTGCCTTAGAGGCCTTTGGAAATTGTGCACCTTCATCTTTCACTAGCTGATGTAACGTCCTTATTGCCAGATACGGCGAAGAGGTCACGCCGAACGTGACCGTGCCAAGTGTATATTGCCCTACTGGCTCTAAGGGAGAAAAACGCCAAAAAATTCTTTGAAAGCTAGTATCCTCTTCTCTGATTGGAATTTGCAGAAACATCTTTTGAATATCCGTAGTGAATACTATAGGATATAAACGAAACTTTAATAAGATATGACCTATTTCATTTTGTAATTTAGGACCCGAATATAAACAATCATTTAATGAAATTTGTTTATCTGATTTACAGGAGGCGTCAAAGACAACCCGAATTTTTATATCATTACCAATTTTTTGCACAACCGGATGATGTGGAATGTAGTTCGCATTCTGTATTTCAGTCGATTGGGGAATTCTCGACATGAAGCCTTGCTCTAAAAAGTCTTTCATGTATTTACGATAATGTTCCGCTAATGTCGGATTTAAAGACAAACGTTTTTCCAAATTGTAAAATCTTTTAAGTGCGATTTCATACGTGCTTCCTATATCTGCTTGAGATTTATTTTTAAAAGGTAATGCTACTATATACCTGCCGCAAACATCCCGTTGAACCGTGGACTGATATATGCGTTCGCATTCATTGTCTTCTTTACTTTGAATAACCTCATTAGGAATCTCCTCTACTTCCCAGAAACGTCTCACCGCATAATTTAAATCGCTGTTTTCTACTGCAGTTAGAGCTGATGTCACAAAGGTTTGTGTTAAACCGTACTCCTGAACACATGAGCCCATAATAATGTATCCGAATATTGTATTAACAGCTATCAAATCACGGCTTGAAATATAACCTTTCCTCCATATTTTTGCAATCAAGTCAGACCCCAATAGGAAATCTATCTCTCCTGGATTTTGAAATTCTGGATCCGCCAGATTTAGGCCTTTAAATTCTTCAGACATATCTTGAAAGTTTATAGCCGGGAGATTTGACGTAATATTGGAGATTATCACTGCCTGCCCTGAAATCCAAGAGCTGTTTTTCAAGGAAAATATTTTACAAGTAACTAAACCTTGTACATTATTTACTGTTGTGTTATTGATTCCTCGTACATTACCGTTCCATGCTTCCGATTTTAAACCCAATATATTACATAATCTCTTGGATATGAAAGAAACCTCGCTACCCGTATCAATTAAAATCCTAGCATTGTGTTTACGTCCCGAATTATCTAAAAATTCTGCCAGCGCGGTAGGCAATATCGATCGCTTAGTCAATCCAAACACAGCGTTGCAGACTGGGCTATCGTTTCCAGCATCGCGGTTGTTTGGCGAAGGGGATCTTTCATCGCTATGTAGCAGAGTATTATGCGTTCGGTTGCACATTTTGCATCGAAATTTTGAACGACAATATTTAATAAGGTGAGGATTTAAACAGTTGAAACATAACCGTTCCCTTTTAACGAAGTCTCTCCTACTGGCTAAATTCAATAAAAGAAATTCTTCGCATTTTGTAATATGATGCGAGGCTTTGCATTTTCGGCAAGTAATTTTGTCATTATTGTCATTTGAAACAAATAAGACTCGTTTAACCTTCCGATTGTCTTTAATATCAGATAACATGTTTATACGGTTTTGAGATGCTAAAAACTGAATTAATTTTTCTATGTTCGGAATCTCATCTTTTTCCACTCTAGTTTCAAATGCCCGGCGTGTTTGTGAATCTATTTTTTGTAAAACTAAATGACATAAAAATTCATCGAACAATTTTTCTCTATTTAATTCGTGAAGTCCCGCAAGATTTTCTCGTAGAGAATTTAAAATATCTACATTGTTGGAGAAATTACAATTCAAAATAGCGTTAACATAATGTATAAATAATGCCCGGGACTCGGAATAGTGATTTAATAAAGTCTCCCAGGCCAATTCATAATTCTCTTGTATTAAAGGAATAGTTCTAACCAGAGATAAAGCCGTGTCTTTTAAACAACTAAGTAGGTAATGAAATTTTTCAATTTTACTCAGAGAACTGTTCTCATGCACAATACTCCTGAAGATATTAAAAAAGGGTGGCCAATCTCTAATATGCCCACTGAATGATGGAATTTTTATCTCTGGCGCAAGAAAACTACGACCGGGGCGTTGTACTTCCTCGCCTGACGTGTCATGATGACATTGACTTTCATTTTGACTCGCTTCGTAAGCATCACGTGCCGACGTAACTTCGAAAAACAATTCTTCAAATACACGCGAAACTTCCAATATATCATTTTTCGATTCGAAATCGGGAAGTGAAACCAGATCTGACAGTTCGCATTGAATATTTTGAAATTCCTCATAGGTTGCTTCGACCTTTACCATTCGAGCCCTGAATTGGCATAACTTTGACTTTTTATCTAAATCTTTAACAAGATCATAAGCCGCCTGAATTCGACCGAATAATCTTTGACGCTTTAATTTTAAAGAACAAATTTTATTTGCGATTTTATCCATTTTGAAATATTTGACTGTGAATACTACCTACCTTGAAATTCACCCGTTCTTAGAAGTAACTTTGTAAGAATACTATAATAATCGAAAATAATCTAGTGATTATTGAAACTATTGAAAATTGATTATTGAAAACTATTAACCATTTAACCATTTGAATACAATTTCTACGCATAAATAACTAATCTATCCGGCGAGATGACCAATGTTTCGATAGCTCTTGGAAACCTATGATCTTTTGGGAAGCGCGAATTTTGTGCCGAAGGAAATAGGGAACGAAATGAAACTGGGAAAGGATGCCACCAGAATATTGAATGTCCTACCTTAGTATCGTGTGGAATCCTCTCGTGTTCCCTCTTGTAGTTGCACAAAACTGACTGACCATGAAAAAACACTTGCCAGTTGCATATGACAATGTGGCTCTCAGTGAGGTAGAAATTGTACTAAAATCTGCAGGAACAATCCTTCTCCTGGTGACAGATAGTGGGTAGGGTAATATTGGTAGGTAGGTCGGACAGTATGGAAGTAGGGAATATGGAATGTGTAGGTACTGTTTATGAGTATGTGCCCGAACAGTAGGATTTTTTTCATAATTGAATTTATTTTAATTAGAGTAGGTAGGTCCAAGATTTATGGGATATCTCTATGGTATGTGTGGGATTGCACTCACCTTCCCACATCTTGAAATAAAGACCATTATTATTATTATTTTAGCGCACCACCTATTTTTATGAACACCAGCCGCCACTGCTCCGCAGTACGATATTGACAATTGAATAAAGTTACTTTGTGGATATACAACTTTTTGTTTGGTATTATGCTTTATCGGCACCTTTTTTTAATGTGAGAAAACAGTGAGGCTGTGGCATCCCAACTGGGGTATGTTGTCAGGCTGAAAGTATTGGGAAGGGGAGGAGATATAGAAGAGGAAGGTAATAATATGTAAATGTAATAGTCACAAAAATCGATTGGCCAACGGAGTATTGGAACACTCGATTTCACGTGCAAATTTGTTTTTTATTTATTTATTTTATAATGTATTTTTTTACATTAAATCCACAAAGGACGATTATATAACAATTATATAAGAAAGAAAAAAGTTATTTAAGACAAACTAGGTAACCTTATCCATAATACTTTCGCGTTCATACATTTCATATTAAAATTTGTTTTTTTTCGTAGTTTGCGCTTATATTTTCTATAAAGTAATTAAAAGCATATTTTTTAAACGACTTCGAAAAGGAGGGGGTTCTCAATTAGACAATTTTTTTAATTTTTTTTTTTATGTTTGTTACCTCAGAGCTTTCGATTGGGTGAACCGATATTGATCATTATTTTTTTATTAGAAAGCTGGTGCTTCCCGTGTGGTCCCATTTTAATTTGGCCTAGTTCTGACAATGGATCCATGAGAAAACCATATATATCTTAAATTTTCAATTAGTATGTGTGCGACAAATGGACGAATAACTCAATATTACGCCAAAAGATTTCGATGATTCTTTTTTTGAAGTAAAACTTCTTTACGTACGCTCTCTCGCTTCCCCCGCCCCTCGAACCCCCCTCTCGAGTTCATACATTCAGTCCCGGTACATTCAGTTTTCAAAGACCTCGCATGCCATCTATTGCAATTTTTTATACAAATTTCATTTGGAGAGAGCTTACCGCTCCTTTTTTACAAACCTTGTCCTGATAATAACGAACGCAAAAAAAAAGAATTATCCAATTTGGTGCAGTCGTTCATAGAAGATTTTTTTCTGTTAAAACAGGGACGATGCCCTAAACTTACATATACAAAAGTAATAACAATGTTAAATTAAACAATTCAATTTTGGAATCGGGTATAGGTACCGCTTCCCGGGAACCTATTTATTGATCAACCACCACCTCTGCCATAGGTCACTCCAATTTGGTGACTTAGCAGGGATGCTTGGGGGTTTCTTTATGGGTGAGGTTTGTACGGTTCTTGGTGGCAGACAGGTCTGCCCACCTATTGCCTGGCGGACCGGATTATGAGAGACTTGTTGAGAGAGGTCTTTTGACCTCTCCAGCCGGACTCTATCCAGATTTTTCTACATACATAAAATCGTGTTCTTTTTTACTTACCCTCTTTCTTCCAAATAGTCTTTCTCTCATCAAAAAATATCCCATAATCATAAAAACACTGTCACCAAGAAGATACTCTTCAGCAGAGATACTCTTCAGCAAGAAAAATATATTTATAAATAGGATAACATTCAGGTCAACAAAGACATTTTTTCATTAGATTAACACAGGAGGCCTTGAAAAAAGAATTACCATCAGGGTTTATTTCATCTTTGGGGATGCTGTGTGGATGGTTTTTTAGAGAAAGAAAGGAGTGGAAGTGGAAGTGGAAGTTGTGAAGAAAAAGGTATAAGGGGTGGGTAGGAATTTGGGGGTCAATGTGTTCCGGATTGACGGACGTATGAATCCATCTCTCCCACTGCGGTGCAAGGCGATGTGTCGAGAGAGTCCGATCATGATCCGATCTATCCCTATTCCGATTAAGTAGGCAAACGCATTCGCCGATAAGACCTAGAAAAACCTCACACCATGAACCCGGGCACCCCTGCTAAGTCACCAAACTTAGCGAACCACTTGGGGTATGACCTATGGCAGGGATGTTGATTATCCAATAAATACTTTCCGGGGAGGCTGTATCCGTCATCCAAATTGCATGCCCGTCACCCAAATTGTTTTCATCCATAGAAAAATAATATATTCTAAATCAATGCGTATGTGGCCTACGTTGGCACCCACCATATTTGCTGGTGTATAATAACATAAACACGAAACAATAATACAATAATCAAATTGTATAAAGAAGATGTCTGTAAAGGGCGGCGCTTCTTTGATTTCTACACAAATCTGCAATTTTATTATAGGATTAATAATAAATAATAATATTTGGCTGATTTATAAAGCGCCGTTTTCGTGAAAAATCACCTCAAGGGCGCTGTACATGTGTACATATAAGCATACAATAAAATAAAATTAATACGATAGGCTGACAACTAAGATTCAAAATTATAACTAGGTACTTAAATTTAAGACTTATAAATTATTATGTACATAGCTAGTGACTTACGACTAAGACTTATTACTACTGACTGAAAACTAGTGGCATACATATATATTTACAAATGTGACTTAAAATTAGAGATTTACTATTAAAATAGGTGTTTACATATAACAATAAATATTTTTTAGTTTTGCGAGGTGTCTAATATTACCAAGTGATCAACAAAACTCTACCGATATAGGTACAGACAGAGAAGAAAGTTATTGCTGCAAGTCGAAGCAGTTTGATGATTTTATATATACATGTATACATACATACATATTTTATTCTACACATTTTACAAATTATTTTATACCCTTTTTTAATATTAATATTGTTAGCGCCAGAAGAAGAAGGAAGTTTGTATATAATATTACAATTTTATAACAAGGTTTTGAAAATGATTTTAATGGGTTAACTGTATTTAAAGGAAAGCATAGGTATCTTAAATGAATGAATGAATTTAACCGTCGATCTCAACCGCAATAAAATAATTCATCGCTCAACAACAGATTGGGTAGCAATATTTGAATGGAATAGCGAATTTATGGAAATGAGTGTTTAAATAGGTGAGTTTTAAGTTTGGATCTAAATTCTGTTGGGCTGGTTATGCATCTTAATTCCATAGGAAGTTTATTCCAAGCCTCAGGGCCGGATACTCCGAATGCACGATCACCAAAATTAGTGTTCGGATTTTGCTTAGGTTCTTTCAACCTTCCGATTGCAGATGATGTCGCTGATCTAAGAGTTGACTGCCTTAGACCAATATTTTCCGGAATGCACAATTCAGAGTTATAGGGTGGAGCCATTTCATTGAGAGCTTTAAACACCATCCAGCATAACTTGTATTGGATCCTTTCAGGTCACTTCAGCCAGTAAAGATTTCGAAGGTGTTCCGAAATTGCGAAAACTTGGGTGCCCCAGTAATTAGCCGTGCTGTGGCGTTGAACACTGATTGTAGTTTATCAATACGCGATTATTGTAATAATCAAGACGCGAAACTATGTATGAGTTCACAAAAAGCTTAGTTGCCTCCGTTGAGAGGTTCCTATGAACTGATTTAGGTTGTCTTAGATAGAAGAACCCAGTATTTACGGTCCTATTTACTTGACTTTTTAGCGAAAGGTCTGAATCCAGATAAACACCTAGAAGTTTAACGGTTTTTTTGGCAATTACGTCGCTACCGAAAATAGAAATTGGTGAGTTGGCTATTAAATGTTGGCGTCTATTCGTGGCTGCCCAGAGAAACTCGGTCTTTGTAGGATTCAACTTAAGTTTGTTCGAGGACATCCAAAGACTGATCACTTCTAGACACTCAGTTGTGCGAATTTAAGGCCGTTGATCTCATTTGGTGTGCAGTAAAAGTATACTTGCTGATCGTCGGCATAACAGTGAGATAAGAGACCAAATGACTCGATAATTTTTACGACATCATTTGTGGATAGAATGAAAAGAAGTGGACCCAAAACGGATCCCTGAGGTACCCCTGAAGAGAGTTTTGTGAAGTTGGACTGTTTGTTTCCAACTTTCGCTGCTTGAGAGCGATTGGATAGATAAGATTGTAGCCATTTTTTTATGTTAGAGTGTAAACCAAATGTTACTTCTAGTCTCTTAATAAGGAAGTCGTGGTCAATGGTGTCAAATGCGGCACTCATATCTAAAAGTGAAAGAAAGGCTAACTTACCTGATTCTATGGCAAGGGTTATATTTATCAGGACACGAAGTAATCCGGTTTCTGTTGAGTGGAACTTCCTATATGCGGATTGATGATCAGTAAATAATTTTTTCACGTTTAAGTGGGAAGTTATTTGAGACGCAACAATTTTTTCAAGTAGTTTCGCTACGAAAGGCAAATTTGACACAGGTCGGTAGTTACCCAAATTGTCGGCATCAAGCTGCAATTTTTTAATGATTGGGGTGACTAATGCAGACTTAAGTGGCTCTGGAAAGTCACCTGTACTTAAGGACTTATTAAAAACGTGAACCAGGAAGGGAGCCAACACGTTGCTACATTTCTTGAGAAGCCAAGTTGGGATAGGGTCAAGAACACATTGTTTATTAGGCGAACTTAAAATTAACTTTCCTACTTCTTCTAGCGTTGTAGGTTTAAATGATGATAGGGAACATTTGGGATTGGCTGTAAATATTGGTGGGGGGGCAGAAGATGTGGAGGCGCGTATGGATTCAATTTTTTCATAGAAAAACTTAGAAAAGGCCTGCGGAGTAATGTCTGTAGAGGTTTGCACGGTATTGTTAGCAAGGACAGTTTTAACGGAGTTCCAGAGACGTCGTGGATTTTTCCGCTCAGAGTCAATGTTATTGATCCAGTATTTAGATCTTTTTTCACTTATTCTCGTCCTGTACTCTATTTGAGCATTAATCCACTCGTCTCGTGGAGTAACATCGGGGTTTTTTCGGTATAACCTCTCCAGTTTCCGCATAAGCCTCTTTTGACTCCGACACTCTTCATCGAACCAGCCATCAGATTTTCGAACCTTCCGTATTTTCGAGGTGGTCGGAGCATATTTATTTAGTAAAGCTGACAAAATTTTATTATACTCCTCGACGAGTTCGGTCGGTGTCTTAATTCCCCAGTGACTTTCTATGCATACACTAGAATTTTTAAGTTCTTCAATTCAATTCCCTCGATTCTATTGTCCTATATGGAACTTTAGGCGGGTTGAAATCAATTTCAGTGCGGACAAGACGATGATCCGATAAACCTATATCATGAACTTTAGCTATTAGTGATGGGCCCTTACACCTGGACACAAAAATATCTAATATTCCACCAGCGTCGTGAGTGGGTACTTCGACCCATTGACGGAGTCCAAAGCTATCCAATAAGTCAATGAATTTGACAGCATTGGGTGACGTCTCACGCTCAAGGTAAATATTAATATCACCTGTGATGATAAGAGTTTCGGATAGTCCCACTGCCCATACCAAAAAAACACGAAAACTCCCTAAAAAAATCCACACAGATCGGTTTAGAACCAGGACGGTACAGCGTTAGCAGCGTAAATGATGATCCCGCAGAAGAAATACGGCACCCAATGTACCCAAATGAACTGAATGTACCGTTTGCCACCTTGGTAAGCCGCAGTCCTTGTCGGGCTATAATCACAACACACCCATGATTCACATTTTTAGAATGTTTCGCAGCTCTATGTCGAGCCTCCTCCAGAACAGTGTACCCTAGGGCTTGTAGTTTCTTGATCGCATACGACTCGCGGTTTTCGTGCCAGCTTTCAGTCACGGTGAGTATGTGGAGCTTAAGATCTTTGAAAACCTCGTCCACATCCTCTAACTTGTTGTTAAGAGATCGTGCGTTCCAGGAACCCACCGCAAGCAGCCTACTTCTAAAATTGGCATGTCGTTCTGTTCGTATCACTTTCAAGTTGGTGCAATTATCACGAAGGGCTTCAGAAACTAGGCTGCTTCGTTCATCAGTAGGTATGACCACTTGAATTCCCTGTTCTGACAGTGTGTCACTATTATCACAATCCGTATTAGTTTGCGGGTGTTGTACCTTCGTGCGCACATATTTTTTATTGTTTTGTCCACCTCTAACTGTCCTACTCTAAGTGTCCACCACGGCAACCTCGGTACCCGGTAGTTTTTACATTCGGGTCACGCACAAGGTTATATAAAGTTACTTTTGCGGCAATGAAAGGGTCCAAAAATACACTTTTATTTTTAAAACTTAACGATGCTGCCCGATTGTAAACAATATTAGTATTTACCAGATGCATTGCATCACAAAACAAACATCGTAAATCACTGCACTAGAGCTAGACATTCGGAACTAGCTTTTGGGTCTGAAGGTCCAGCCACATGCGCTATGCAGTACTATGCACATGTGTTGATTTTGTGTGTCCCTTTGACCATTCGATGCAACCGTGGTGCATTTTACGAAACAGCGTACGAACTTGAAAATAAAATATGTGTTATTTTATTAAAAACTAAATTAAGCGGTAAACTGCGACTTTTAAAATTATTTTGATTTTATACACTTAACATAAAATATTATTTCACTTATTTTATGATGTTTTCACAGCGAAAAAATAAGGACTTCCTTAATATTTTCAAAATAAAGCTATGAACGATAGAAATGCAACCGGCAAGCCTTACATTTAGCATATTTGACCTTTAAAAACAAGATTAAAGTCACTGTCTTAAGTCTGATTTTGAAAACACCGTAAAGTCCGAAAAACGCAGGTGAAATCAGCTAGTCACAAATAAATAATAAAAAAAACAGTGTGAAACCTTCAGAAAACTAAAGTAGACAAGAGTGGGGAGGCTACAAAGCACCGTACAAAGGGGAGACCGATACGCTACGCAGTACTGCTTAAAGAGGAGACTGATTATACTATCTTATTCCCTCGCAGGTTAAATCCTATATTCGAAAGTGTTTGTCTCTTTTTAGTGTCACTATTTTGCGATTCATAGATTTCAAATCACAACGGTGCTAAAGGATTTTTTCACTTCAATAAACTAATACAAACAGTGAATTCCTAATTCGAATATCATAATTTGCTATCCCTTTAACACGTTATAATATTGACGATACATTGACATTATATTGACTTTATATTGACGTTACATTGACATTATATTGACGTTATATTGACGACCTTTTCACTAAAAAAAGTTTGGGGATGTGAGCAATTCCGCGATTCCATTAAACCTGTTTTTAATGGGCGCTAGCGAATTTCCAAAATAAATTAAAAATATTATTAAAGTTTTAAAAAATTACTCTCTGTTACTTAATTTGCACAATTTAAATACTGCTATCAATGCGATTTTTATTGTTCATGCTGAACAAAATGCATAAACCACTTTAGTTTCCGTTTTTATTAAACGACTTCGAAAAGGAGGAGGTTATCAATTCGACGGTATTTTTTTATTTATTTTTATATTTGTTACCTCAGAACTTTCGATTGGGTAAACCGATATTGATGATTCTTTTTTTATTAGAAAGCTGCTGCTTTCCGTGTGGTCTCGTTCTGAAAATGGGATCCATGAGAAAACCATATACGTCTTAAATTTGCAATAAGTATGTGCGCGACAAATGGACGAATAATTCAATATTACGCCAACAGATTTCGATGATTTTTTAAAAAGTAAAACTTCTTTACGCACGGTCGTCACTAAAAATCAAAAAATAAACAAAAATTTTAACAAGACAAAAAACGACTTAAAAAATACACTAAAAAGTAAAAAAATAATTTCGTACGATTGTTATTTTTGGAGTCGGTGTCAGCCAAGATCTCCACATCTCACCTATAACTACCTTTGTATGTAGTTACCTTGGCTGACACCGACTCCAAAAATAACAATCGTACGAAATTATTTTTTTTAATTTTTAGTGTATTTTTTGAAGACGTTTTTTGTTTGGTTAAAATTTTTGTTTATTGAGTTATTATTTTAACATACAAAAAGCGACGTGTACATAACAACGACAGTGAATAATTTTAGAGGTTTTTCTTGGGCTACCTCCTTCTTTAGCCAACGTTTTGGATAGTATCTAAATGCTGTCCAAAACTTTTACTAAAGAATGTGGTAGAACAATAAGACATAATACCCAAAAATAAATTACTCTTATAACGGGCGATAATGACAGTTTAAAAAATAAAATAAAATCCGTATCTTAAATAATTTTAAATTGCTAACAAAAATATTTTAACTTGTCATTTGGTTTGCTTTGTGAAACTAGATGTTTAACTTAAACGCCTACACTTTGCGGTAAGATTTACAATTAATAAATCTCTAGGACTCTAGGATATTCAGTTCAGTATTTGTACAAACCGTTATTCTCATAATTATATGAATATCGGAAACTTAAAGGGGAGTAAGTGCCATTTACAAAAAGGAGGTAGATCTGAATTAAAAGTACGCTCAATCATTCAAATAAAACCCAATTTTATGCCAAATCAACAACAAATTAGGTTCGTTTGTCGATTTGGCATAAAAATAAAATTGGGTTTTCTTTGAATGTTTTAGCGTATATTAAATTCCTCTTTTTTTTGTATATGGCACTTCCACCCTTTTAAGTTTCCGGTATTCATATATATATTTTTTGTATTTTTTGGGCATTAACTACGTAATAATTTCTAGACATTTTGTTTTGAAGAGTTTTAATTTTACTTAATTATTATTTATCTGCTGCTAGTGAAATGACACGGATGTGGGAAACCGGTAACAGATAAAGAACAAAACAAAAATGAAATAATAAATGTACATGTAAAATAAAACTCTTCAAAACAAAACATATATTACTCATTGTGCGCAAATTTTCCTGGAAACATCAGAATTTTCGCAGCTCTGTGGTAAGAGAAAAAACATAAGTTTTGTCAAAGTTAACTTAAAAGACAGAAATCGGTTGAAAATAATTTTAATTTCTTTATAAAAAATATACAAAACTTCTTTATAAATAAATGCGTGAAATTTGATTAGATATTATGTAATCAAAGCAAACTTACGTTACGTTTAATATAATCAATAACAACACAAAACTATACAACATTGCATAGACAAAAAATCACTATAAATATAATATGTAATGACTGATGAGCCTCATGCATGCATTTTTAAATGGCTTAGAAAACTACACGTGTATTTTTTATTTACAGATTCTTCTACTTAGAATATGAAAATCAAAAAACAAATTAGACCATTAGGTAGCTTCACCTAATTAATCAATTTGGGAGGCGTGTATGGGTACCGCTGTCCCGGGAACCATTTATTGGAATTGGAAAGCCATTTTATTTTTTTGATAGTTTATTTATTTATTTATACTGGGTTTTACAGATGTTTACACTTACATGAGAACAATCCAGTTATAAAACTCAGTTATTACACAATTATAAAAATCTACAATTACATACAATTAAATACCAATAAATACAATTAGAAAAACAAAAACATCACAAATAAAAATACAGAATTATATACAAGGTCACTCAAGTAACACATTGCAATGAGTGGTAAAAGACATATGAAATACGCGAGCATGCATAGAAAGACAATTCACACAACATAATTAGTTAGTACTTTTTAACAGCGCTAGAACTTTTTTTTTAAATCCGTACAATTTGTCAACGAAAATATCCACATCAGCGCACTCTATCTTGTTATACAGTCGACACATCTGGGTCAGAGGGCTAAAGTAGGCGATATTATTTTTAAATGTATTCATATGAAAAATGTTATGGCGTCTTAAACAATGGGAATTGGGGACATTAATTTCAATACTGTTAAGACATAATGTAGGATCAAGATGGCCGTGAATAATTTTATGTAAACATATTAGATCAGTCAATTGCCTTCTAGTTTTAAGTGTATCAATCTTGAAGTAATCACTACGTACATCGTATGATCTGAGATGGTCGTGTAGTCCACATTTGAAGGATAACATTCTTAGTAATTTTTTTTGAACTGATTCTACAATGTTTTTCATATTTGCAGTAATGTGGATTCCAAATAGTGCTTCCATATTCAAGTTTACTTCTAATTAAGGCATTGTAAAGTGTTAGAATTGATTGAGGATCTTTGAAAGGTTTACATATTCTGTGAATAAATCCCATCATGTTTAATGATTTGCACTTAATGTTGTTAATATGTACATCAAATATGAATTTAGAATCAAGAGTGATTCCTAGATCCCTTATTGAAGAAACTTTTTTGAGAATAATATTATTGATAACATAAGAAAAATCCTTTATAATTCTATTTCTAGTAAAGTTTAAAATGTAACATTTTTCAACATTTAAGTGCATATCATTGACAGTACACCAGTTATTGAGTGTGTCGAGGTCATTTTGAAGCAGCTGATGATCTTGATACCTACGATTGGTATGAACTTGATACCTACGCACACGCGTCTACGTCGCGCTGTCGTTTAAAAATTGTTTCAAGAGTTTTTATTACTCTCTAGCGAAAATAAAATGAGTGATCCAGTGCTCCAAGAATTGAGGAACATTATTCTCGATCAAGGCAAGATAATTAATGAATTGTTAGTGCGACTTAAGTCCGTTGAAGCAATCTTGAATCGCGAAGTGACAAATACAATACTACCTACTGCAACTGTCGGTAACATCGCGCAAGGTACGAGTACCGTCTCGAAAGTACCATCGCCCGCGCCGGGCCCCAGTACCAGTGCCAGTGTGAGTGACGCAAATGTGTATGTGTCACACGCGTTGCAGCCAACTAGCTCGCCGCCCCCTGCCGCCCCGCTCCACCTCGCCCTTTCCAGTACTCACGCTTTCGTAACCGTAGCGCCTACGAGCGACATAAATGCACGCAGAATGACGACTAGATCCAGCGCAAAAAAACAAGCATCCGGAGAAGATAACACCCCCGCGTCTGCAGGGACATCTGATACACAAACGTCATCGGTATTTTCCCCGACGTCCGAACAGACGACCGCGCCTGTAAAGTCATACAGTGATGCCGTCGTCAGCGGCAGACGAATACGGTTTCGCCCAATTACTAAAGGGACAGGATTTACGGATGAAAACTTGGTGGCCATCCCCAAAAATCTACACCTACATGTATTCATGTTCCACCGGACAACCACGGAAGATCAAATAACTTCATTTCTAAAAAAGAAGAAGCCAGATTTAGAATTTACAGTAGAGAAACTCGTTACGAGACACGAACGGTATGCCTCATTTAAAATAGGTATTCCTGAAAAAAGTTTCAAATTTTTCATGGACCCCACGATCTGGCCTGAAAATGTAGCCTTCAATGAGTGGTCATTTCGGAGGCCACGACCCAAAACCAAGACGGACGACACCAACACACAAGAAAACCAGCATTAGTGGAATCAATCAAAAAGTGAGAAGTTTACATGATGGTGCCGAAAAAATCACCGATTTAACGGACGAAATGACATTATGTAATAATAAAACAGGATATAACGCATGTCTCAATATAATGCATCAAAACGTACAATGCATTCGAAATAAAATCTTAGAATTGGAAAATATTCTGTATGAAAAAAACATCGATGTACTCTGTGTTAGCGAACACTGGTTACAAAAGGATGAAACGACTTCTATTAATTTCAATGGTTTTAAATTAGGTTCAATTTATTGTCGAGAGAGCCATATCCATGGAGGTGTCGGCATTTACTTAAACGAAAACATTGCATTTAAAGAACTAGAATTTGTTAAACAAATAACAAAAGAATTTGTGTTTGAATGTGTTGGTATTGAAATTCCAAAACTTAAAATGATAATCTGTACAATTTACTATAATGACTCTGATATTAATATTTTTTTTGAACAACTTGAAATTTTACTAAACAAAATTTGCAAAAACAACAAAAAACAAATAATACTATGCGGAGACTTAAATATTGATATAAGCTACAAGAACAAAAACGCCGATTCACTCAAAAACACACTAAAATCACACAACATACGTTTAATTATTGACAAACCTACTCGCATACAAGGAAATAAAAAAAGTATAATAGATCACATAGGTACAAATATATCAAAAAATTGTTTTACATGGGAAGTCACAGAATTAGCTATATCAGATCACATGGCACAGTTAATGCACATAAAAATAAAACATAATGTAATCCAATCTTGGTATGCAAAAAAACAATTATTTAACAAAGAAAATACTAAAATGTTTAACGATTACTTATCTTGTATATGTTGGGAACCACTGAAATCATTTGAATCCGTTGATGACAGTTATGAATACTTCATTAATGAAATAAATAATGGTATGAAGCTTTGCTTCCCCTTTAAACAATATAAATATCCCCAAAAACATAATATAAATTGGGTAACTCCTGGTATTAAAATATCTATTAGACAAAAAAGACATCTGTACATGAAACAAAAAAACACAAATGACCTTACAATCATAAACCATTACAGACAATACAAAAAAATTCTCAGTAAAATAAAACAGGTAGCTAAACGGAATTACAATAGTAAACGTATTCAAAACGCGCAGAATAAAACCAAAACATCATGGAACATAATAAAAGAGAACTCAAATAATTCAAATTCTAAAATTAAACCAAAAATCTGTCTTAAAATAAATGATAACCTGGTATCAGAACCAGAAAACATTGCAAATGCATTTAACATTTTCTTTGCACCACCGCCACCACCACGAAATACAACTCTTCATCCACAATCTGCTAAAACAATCACAAACAAACAGTCGCGATCATTCTTTATAACGCCTGTAAACAAGAAGGAAATTATCAAAATCATTGTAGAATTGAAAAATAAAAGCAGTGTCGGCACTGACAAAATCCCTATAAAAACTATAAAAGCATGTGCACAAGCATTGAGTTACCCGTTGGAAATATTAATTAACAAATCTTTTGAATCAGGAACCTTCCCAGAACAATTAAAACAATCTATTATTGTACCTTTGTATAAAAAGGGACCTAAGCAGGAAATTTCAAACTATCGACCAATATCCCTATTACCAAATTTTTCAAAAATATTTGAAAGAGCCATGTACAATCGCATTTATAACTTTCTTGAAAACTTTGAGATAATATGTCCACAACAATTTGGATTTCGTAAAGGCCGTTCAACAACACAGGCAGTCTTTAATTTTTTAAACAAAATTCTTGAAAGTATTAATGTTAGCAAAAAAACCGTAGGTATTTTTCTCGACCTCTCAAAAGCATTCGACAATGTTGACCATAAGCTTCTTCTAATTAAACTTGAACATATGGGTATAAGAGGTTTAGCATTAAAATGGTTTGAATCATATCTAAAAAACCGTGAGCAGAAAGTCCAAATTCCAAATATCGATGAAAAAATGTTTCAGTACATGGTAGAATCCAAATGGAGAAAAATTAACAAGGGTGTGCCACAAGGAAGCATTCTTGGGCCCCTCCTCTTCCTTATCTACATAAATGAACTGCCAATTATTGCTGGCACAGAATGTTCAATGTTTGCTGATGACACCGCTTTGTTGTTTGAATGTAATGGAGACGTTGAAGAATTTAACAAATATGTTAACGAGACTTGCCAATTAATAGCAAACTGGCTGTTATCACAACATCTGTCACTCAACACAAATAAAACTCAAATTTTAAAATTTTGTCCAGTGCAAGCTACACCTATAAACATAAATGTAAACTTTAATAATAATATTATCGAACCCTCCCAAACTTGTTCACTGCTGGGAATACAACTAGATACAAATATAAACTGGAAAGAACATGTATCAAAAATAGTAGCAAAAATCAGTAGCTTTTCTTTTGTTCTAGGTACACTGAGAAAAATATTGAACATTGAATCAGTAATAGCCGCATACTATGGTTATGTTTATTCAATAATAAAATATGGTATAATTTTTTGGGGAAACTCAGTGAACGCTAAAGATGTTTTTATCATCCAAAAAAGATGCATGCGTAAAATTACAAACTCTGCTCGTCTGGATTCATGTAGACCTTTGTTTAAACATCTGAAAATTCTGACAGTCACAGACATGTATATAATGGAACTATGCATGCAAGTGCGATCATCTACAGTCAAGTTTCCACAAAAAAACTCGACACATAAATACGCTACAAGATTCACAGAAAACTTATCAATTCCCAAAGCAAACAAAACAATAGTCCAAAAAGGACCATATTACATGGCCGTTAAAGTATATAACAACCTTCCACATAATATCAAACAAATTCAAGACACACACAAATTCAAATCATCACTCAAAACATTACTTCTAAACAAATGTCATTACACCTTAAGTGAATACCTCACATAAATGAAACACCTATTTTTGTATTCTTGTTATCTGTATTTTCTTATTTGTATAAAAATTATAATATTATTTTTTGTATGAACATTATAATATAACATGTTTGTGGTTAGCTGGAAGAAATGGGATCTACCCATAAGCAATACCTTTTGTATTTTTTAAATGTACAATAAATATTTTTTTGATTTGATTTGATTTGATTTGATCGGAAACAGACTTAATTTTACGAAAAATTTTAAGATCATCGGCGAAAAAAGCATAATCACAGTTTAATTTCGAGCCAAGGTCATTTATGAATATAAGAAAAAGCAGGGGACCAAGATTTGAACCCTGTGGTACACCAGAAGTTACAATTATAGGGGATGATTTGTATCCATTAATAAGAACTAATTGAGTTCTGTTATACAAATATGATTTCACCCAGCGTTATAGGTCTCCATGTATTCCAATTTGTTCAAGTTTTTTTAGTAAGATAGAGTGGTTAACTCTATCAAAAGCTTTTTGGAAATCAGTATAAATTGTATCTACTTGTAATCTTTCATTAAAAGAATTACAAACATAATTACAAAATTCCAAAAGATTTGAGTTGATTGATCTTTGAGGAACAAACCCATGTTGCCTAGTGCAGAGAAGGGGTTTAAAATGTGAAAAAATACTTTTATATATCAGAGATTCAAAAACTTTAGCAAAACAGGATAGTATACTGATTGGCCTATAATTTTTTATTAAAGATTGGTCTCCCGATTTTAATACTGGGACCACGTGTGCTTTTTTCCACAGATCGGGAAAAGTTCCCGTGGTAAGGGATGCATTAAAAATTATAAAAAGCGGTAAACATAAAGAGTCTGCACAGCAACTAACAAAGAAAGAAGGAATTTTATCAGGTCCTGGGCCCTTACTGAGATCTATTTTACTCAAAAAACATTTTATTTCATCTGCACTAATATGTATTTTACCCAAATTGCTTTGATTGTGTTCAGTTATGTTTGGCATTGAATCATTAGTAGATGATTCCGACTTGGTATAAACAGATGAAAAATATTTAGAGAATATGTTTGCTATGTTTTCACCGTCATTCGCGGAAATATCGTCAAGATGCATTACTTTAGGAATACAATTATTTTTTCGTAAAGATTTTGAGTACGACCAGAATAATTTTATGTTACCTTGCAGATCACTTTCGACAGAGTTGATATATGATTTATAACATTCGCTTTGTATTTTTTTTGTAAATTTCCTTAAATAAGAGAATTCCCTATAATCTGACTCATAACCATGTTTTTTTTTACCTTAAGTCTAACTTTGTTTTTTTTCTTAAGAAGAGCAATCAATTGCTGATTAAACCAGACAGGATATTGATTTTTTGTTTGAGTACCATATTTTTTAAAGTATTTGTCAATAATTTCCCACAATTTTTCATATAATAAGATTACCATGCTATTCACATTTTTATTTTTAAAGAGAGTTATCCAATTAACAGACAATAGATCCTGTCGACATTCATCAAAGTTTCCCTTCCTGAAGTTATATTTTGAATCGCTTCTATTCATTTCTAAGAATTGATATTTATTTTGTTTCACTATAATTTCAAATGAAGGGTGATATTGATCCAATTTGGTTAAGCCTGGTGCTATATGTATATCAATGTTAACTTTATCTGAAAAAACAAGATCCAATAAATTTTCATTTCTATTTAGTACATAATTGAATTGATACAAATTGCAAATTGATGAGAGATTGACAAGACTATGTGCTTTCATGCTTTTATAATTAGAAGGGGAAAGTACATTATTTTTTAATGAATTGTCAGGTATCCATTTAATTTCGGGCAAATTAAAATCACCAACAAAAATAAACTGCGAATTGGAAGTTGAAAACTTTAAATACAGATCCTGTAATTTTTCAATATGTTTACAATAATTATCAACGGTTACACTAGGAGGAATATAGAGGATGCATATAAAGATGAGCGAGTTGGAACGAGACTTAATTACAAGCCACAAATCTTCATTGTCACTCTCCCCTTCGGTTCTTCTTGACACAAGAAGTTTTTTAGAAACGGCGGCTAGAACTCCGCCACCTTCTTTAGACACAGATTTGGTTGACTCACGATCTCTTCTAAATATTACATATCTATCATCAAACAATTCTTCACTAAATATCGTTGAGTTCAGCCATGTTTCGGAAAAACAAATAATGTCAAAATTATTGATTAAAATATTATTGCGTACACTTACAGTCTTTGTTCGAATACCCCTCACATTTTGATATAATATATTTAATGCATCAACAGCAAGTACCTCGCCATCTATTTCGGTATGCTTAGATGCCATAGTCAATGGTGGAGAGGTCCTTCAATAGTGCTGCTTTGTAGGCCGGACAATCCTTATCTCCGGTGGGGTGGGCACGCAAGGATAGTTGAAAGGTTCCTGTTAAAAACCGATTTTAAGTCCGTTTCAGCTTTTGAACAAATTGTGATCAACAGAAGAGGACGACTATCATGTTGTTAATTAAGCTTGTCAGCTTATGACAATGATAGAAAGCTGAAAAGCACCTAAAATCAGCGTTTAACGGATACCTTTCAAAATGACAAAAAATGGCGCTGAGTGGCTATTTGACGACTTTGTTACACGTGAATTTTTGCGAAACAACTGGGCCTTAGTATCTACTTAGTTGGCTCTATTTTTAAATATGTTATTCAAATTAACAAAAAAAATACATCTTCACAGATTTATTTTCGAATTTAAATTTTAATGTAACATTTTTTATTTATTTTTTTTAATTTTCGGGAAATCTACAGTTTACGTTTTTTTAGTTTGTAGATAAGTGTTATATAGCCAAAATAAAACCAATTATGGATTCTTCCTTGTGACTTTACCTCTACAGAGGCAGCATAATGAGTAATAAGTAAATTAAATGTATAAGAAAGGAATATGAAGCCAAAAATTACATAAAACAAAAAATTATGTAAAACAAAAAAATTACAAAACAAAAAATTATCAGCACATTAGTAGCCGTGGAGAGAAGTTGTACATACAAATCAAATCATAACAGAAATATAAACAATAGAAACATAATATCATAACATCAGAGAAATAGGTACTCTTTTATGGACCTCTTATATTTGGTAAGTTCACAACAAATATTATAATCAATAATTATCAGCCTGAAACACTCATCTACACTGAAAAAATCTTCTTTTTTCAATGTAGATGAGTGTTTCAGGCTGATAATTATTGATTATAATATTTGTTATCTACCCTTTGTGCTATGCATAAAAATCTTGTTTAAACGTTAGTTTATCAATTAAAAATAATGGTAAGTTCACAATTGAAAATGTCCACATTGGATAATGTGTTATTATAACTACTGCATTGTTTGTTCACACAAGAATTCTACTTAGAGTTCGTCTTCCATTGATCAACCCTGAACAGGACAGAAGACCTTGTTGAACGTGCAGATATATTGAATTGAATTTTATTTAGCAACTCTCGGCATTGAATATAATTGTTGACCAATTTATTCAGGAAATGTGCATCCATATGATGCCTTCGTACACTCAATTAATCAATTTTAAAGTATGAAGCTTTTCGTTAGGGAAGGAGATGAGTGAGATGAAGGTGGGGAAATACCTTCACCAAAAACGGTTAAAGCCGTTTCAATACTGAATTGTGGTCTTACACCAGGAAGATACTGAGAGTATCTTCAACTCTGGAATGTGCCGCAAATATACATAATAGCCCTTGTACTATTCAGGTCGGGGACCCATTGCATCGCAAATATACTATGTATTATTTTTAATTAATGAATTGTGAAATAGCACAAATGAATCAAATAAAATTTATTTTATTGATCCCGTGAACTTAGAATTGCGAGTCAAGAGCCTTACCTTTCGACCACAGAGACACCTGCTCGTCTAAGAAAACCTTTCAATACTAAGCAAAAATAAAATAAAATATCATGCAATCGGTTGATAGAAATAAATATAATTGTATTTATAAGTATCGTCAGGTACGTGTTGACATTTCAATTTTATCGTTGATGTAATTCACCCGGTTATAATGGCAACACAGGCTAGATAATTAATCCCAAATGGCACACTAATAAACACATAATGACACGTGAATAGAATAAATAAACACTCCGGTGTAGATAATAAACTAGTAACTGTGCCGATTGGTCATAATAACAAATTGTCTAAACGGCTCATTAGGCGATCTCTATTGAATCCATAACACATCTGTTGAATGATTTATTACGAACGTTGAGACTTGATTAATTCAAGCCAGATTTTATTGCTGGATTTTTTTTGAATTACACACGTTTTTGGTTTGCGGTATATCGATTCTTATCGTGAAAAAATCCTCAATTATTCATTATTATAAATATTAGTTGACTGAGCGTAGTGCAGTTCTGTTTTATCTTGACCGATAGGCATTTCATTTGTCTGTAAATTTGAATATGTTCTGTTTCTGGTTCATGGTGGCCGTGTTATGCCTCTAACAAATCTCAAAATGATATATTGAAGTCATATTTTATCAAATATTATTTGGAAAACGAGTCATAAGTAGATACAAGCTCTGTTCTCATGGCTGTCCTGATTATCTCCAATTACCAAGCTTTGTACATCCAGATATGATGGGCGCAGTTTATATCTTTTTGAAATCTTGTCATGTATTTGTATTTAAACATCTTGTATTAGGTCTGTATATTTTTGTGCCCGTACCTTTAATTGTATTTTCCCGATTTTGTTTTTATATGCATTTCTATAGTCCATCATGGAGGATACTTTATTTTAACTTTTTGATACCAACAGTAGGTACATAAATCAAATGAGTGGTTATAATAATTCATAAAATCTTATAAGACATGTTTCTGTGAAATATTTGTAAAGTGATTCTTCATATGTTGCTTTTGTGAAATGTTTTTAAAATTTTTTTCTTCATATATTGTGTCCGCATATTGGGTTGGGTTGGGCTTAACTTTTCAAAAGTACCTACCAATTGGCGATCCCTTAATGAATTTTGATGACTCATGGAAGTGCAACTTCTTTGTATTTTTTTATTTAATAAAACAATAAAAATAAAATCTTCCTGTCTGAAGAGGAGCTTGAAAAAATAATTGTCATTAATATAGTGACGTTTTTTGGATGAGTTCAAGTTTTAGAAAGAGTTCTAGGAGTACTAGAAGTTTGGTCTATGATCCAGTGAAAACATAATTTTTTTAATTGAAAAGCGGTAGATCTTCTAAGATTAGTTGCGAACGACCCTTATGTATGCGATCTCAATTAAATTCGCATAATCCACCATCATTCACACAAAGAAAGCCGAACTCTAACTTGTCCACTGTTTGCGGTGAGATACAAACCCGAATTTATCAAGCTTATCCCCGGATCAACTGTGTTTACTGCGAATCGTGGATTCTTGCCTACTTTTGACTCTCGGCTCACAAAATAGAGAAGGTCCTTATCTAGAGCTTCAACCAAGAAAGAGAATCCGGGAAATCTCTAACCTGACTTAATGTATACCCAATGTGTAACACTACTATAAGTTGATCATTATAATGGTTTATCGGCATCCAATACGTAGGTATATAAATTGCGGCATAACTGCCTGAAAATGTTTTGTAAGATAAGATCTCGAGATAAGATCGCACATAATAACTAATATCTGGATAAGGTCACACATAATAACTAATATCTCGATAAGATCGCACATAATCAGCGCCGGATCTGCCATTCGTTCAAAATCGTGCAAAAAACCTGGCGCCAACTCCAAAGGGGCGCCGTGAGAAAATAAATATTGTATTAAAATTTAGTTATAATATTCCCTGAATCGTTTAAAAATTACCCATAGTACGAAATAATTATTACGCTCTAGCAATACTTTCCAAAGAAACAGAATGCGCACGCATTAGGTTGAAATCAACGGGTTACGAATTTAGAGTCAGTTACAGAATTTTTTTACAAATTCTATATATTTAGTTTAAACGTAAGATCTATTTTTCCATATATCTTTTACGACGAATGGGTGCGATCCAAATTCAATAACCAATCACAGCGCAGTTTTTTTGTTCCTGTGAATCAAACAAACCGACTTGCGCCTTTCAAAATGCTGACAATTTTTATTAGTGTGTTGTCCGTGCGCTCGCTATTGTTTTATTTTGTACGATTTAAGTCTCTAGGAGAAGGAAGTTAAAGACCATTTTCTTATGAAATCTTCAGTAAATTCCACTAACAAAAGCATCGCACGGTTTACAGGATTTGCAGGTTGAACGTGTTGACAGTTGACAGTTATTTGAAGTTCGTTAAATGTATAATTAATATCTATTAGATTTGTTGGATGTTGGCTTTGTTATTTTACGGTGTCAGTGTAAGCGTCTTTCGTAAGCCGTTGATACCATACGTCAGTGTTTAGTGTTTGTTCGCTCAATTTGGTGTTTGTTCGCTCAACACAGGGGAAATGCAAGGTACAAATTTGAGGTTCTTATTAGATTTTTAAATTTATAACTAAATTTCTATTGGTTGTTAGAGGTTATAAAAGTACTGTGGATTACAATGAATAGAATAATATTTTTTTAAAAAAACTTTC
Organism: Limnephilus lunatus; assembly: GCA_917563855.2. Taxonomy (NCBI): domain Eukaryota; kingdom Metazoa; phylum Arthropoda; class Insecta; order Trichoptera; family Limnephilidae; genus Limnephilus; species Limnephilus lunatus. The sequence continues at coordinate 9,332,867 of OU830599.1, forward strand.
AGGCTCGCAAAATCTAAAACGTAGAATTAAAGAGCAGAATGACATAAAAAAACTCGTTTCCATTGGGAATTTTTTATTCCAATTTCTCCAGCACCGATAAAAAATATATGTCTTGATTTTATTTGATAAATTAGTGTAAAAATATAAAAATTGGGATGAACGAATTTTTAATCAAAATAAAAATGTAGGGGGGGGGGGGCGCCATCGGTACCTACTGCACAGGGCGCCAGATTTCGTAGATCCGGCCCTGCACATAATAACTTAGATCTCGATAAGATCGCATGAAATAACTAAGATTTCGATAAGATTGCACATAATAACTAGGATCTCGATAAGATCGCACATTTGTAACAATGAAAAAATCTCAATAAGATCGCACGTAATAACCAAGATCTCGATAAGATCGCACATAATAACCAAGACCTCGATAAGATCGCACATAATAACTTAGATCTCGATAAGGTCGCATGAAATAACTAAGATCTCGATAAAATCGCACATAATAACTAAGATCTCGATAAAATCGCACAAAACAACTAAGATCTCGATAAGATCGCACATAACAACTAAGATCTCGAAAAGATCGCACATAATAACTAAGATCTCGAAAAGATCGCACATAAATGGGATCTCCAAATTAACCTAATTACAAAAAAAATACGGAAACTCTCTTACATCTTCAAAACAATTCGAAATATTATGTCACTACCTCAGCTAAAAAAATTATATTATGCACTCTGTCAAAGTATTCTAATGTATGGTATTTCAGTATGGGGAGCAGCAGCAGAGACTCACCTCAAATCACTTAAAATTAATCATAAAACAATAATCAGAATTATGTTTAGAAAGCCTTATCAACATCCGACAGAACAGCTAATGATCAACTATAACCTATTAGACATAAATAAACTATACATAAAGAAGATCATCTACAAAAACTGCATAAAAATATCACCATACTTCATAACTCACTCGCAAAACACAAGAGCAAACACACACAATCAATTACAAGTACCACATATCAAATCAAATTTTGCAAAAAAACATGAATCTTACTTGGCACCATATATATTCAATAAGTTTGTAGCCCAAACAAAGACCTACGTCGCATCTAATAATTTGAATTGGGTTTTCAAAAGATTTTTAAACTGGTTGAATGTCAAAGAAAGAAGAAAGATAAGTAATATTCTTAATATCTAGTATTATATATTTTCTTTTATTCTACTCTGTTTTTAAATTCTGATATCCTCTTATTTTATTATTATTATTTTTACTATAATATATATATTTATACGTATATAATATATATATTTATATATCAGTACGCGCGCGCGCCCGAATGTGGGTGGTCGTATGTTGCCGGATCGCTCCCGCCGGCAATGAAAACGTCATAAGAAGTGACAGCGCGTATTCAAGCGAAAACAGTTTGCTTGCCACAAACTTTTTAAGCACGGAGAAAGGCACCATGAACAAACCTAAAGCATCAAAGCTGAGGATCGGCACATGGAATGTCACCAGTTTAGCCGGAAAGGAATTTGAACTAGTGAATGAGGTCAAAAAATACGCATTAGACATCTGCGGAATCGCATCTACAAAAAGGAAAGGTGCTGGGGTAGAGAACATTAATGATTGGCATTTGTATTATTCGGGAGTTGAGATATCGGTTCACGCTAAGTCAGGAATCGCGTTTCTTGTAAATCCTAACCTTACGGACAGTGTAATTGAATGGAAGCCGGTGTGCGATAGAATAGGTATTCTGCGAGTACAGCAAACGGACAAAGTGATTACGGTGATTCAAGTGTACGCACCAAATGTTATCGGTGAATTTCAGCTGTTTATTAACCAATTAAGTGAAGTGCTTGCTAGTGAAATTAATAATGAATACGTCATGTTAATCGGGGATTTGAATGCGCACGTTGGAAACGACACAGAGAAGTGGAAAGGAGTTATTGGTAAATTTGGCTTGCCTAATGTAAACTCACAGGGAACAATGCTACTGGATATGTGTGCAGGGTGTGGATTAAGTATTATGAATACAATGTTTCAACACAAAAATATACACAAAATAACCTGGCAACAAAGGAGACCGAATGAAATAAGACAATCCCAGATTGACTACATTATAACTACCCACGAAATGCGCAAACTGGTGACGGACGTAAAAGCTAAAAGAGGTGCGGAAATTTCAACAGACCACTTCCTGGTAGTGTGTCAGATTAAACAGACAATAAACCCACTGAAAAAACCTAAAAGAAAACTGAAAGCATGTCACAGGATAAAGTGGGAACAGCTGTCCGACGACGGAGTACGAGAAAAATACAATAATACGATAGACCGACTCTTCTCAGAAGTTCCGAGTGTCACATCAAACGTGGAAAACGAATGGGAAATGTTCCAACGCGCAATAGTGGAAACAGCGAAAGAAACCTGTGGTACGAAGCGAGTTAAATCAAGTTCGAATAATCAGAGAACACCCTGGTGGACGGAAAGTGTAAAACGATCAGTTAACGAAAAGAAAAATGCATACCGAGAGTATATTGCAAATCCTACACAAGAAAACCGTAAAAAGTACTCAGAAAAAAAAACGATTGCCAATAAAGTGGTCAAGGAATCCAAAAAAAATGCCTGGGAAGAGTTTGGATCCAAATTAGAAGAAAATTATCACACGGCAAATAAGGTTTTCTGGCAAACAATACGACGACTTCGTAAGGGAGACGCAATCGCAACCAGATGCATAAAAGATGAGGCAGGGAACCTATTGAGGGAGGAAAATGAAATTCTCAGTAGATGGAAAGAATACTTTGAGAAGCTGCTGAACGCCCCCCAGACAGGAACCCAAGAAGAGCTAAATAACATTCAAACGGACGAAGAGGGCGAAATTTCGTTGGAAGAAGTAAAACTGGCAATTAAGTCCCTTAAAAGGGGAAAAGCAGCCGGCGTAGATGAAATAAGGCCAGAAATGTTAAAAGCTATGGGCAACCAAGGCCTCAGGTGGTTAACGCGAGTTTTCTCAGTGGCTTGGAGAACGGGTAAGACCCCAAAAGCCTGGAGGACAGGAATTATAGTACCAATATTTAAAAAAGGGGACCAGAAACTGTGCTCCAATTATCGAGGAATAACACTTCTCAGTCAACCAGGAAAAGTTTACGCTAGGATCCTGGAAAAAAGATGTCGAAGAGCGAGAGAGAACAAGATTCAAGAAGAACAGTGCGGCTTCAGACAAGGTAGAGGCACTACGGATCAACTCTTTACACTACAAGTGACCATACAAAAATGTTGGGAATACGGTAAGCCATCATATGTTGGATTTATTGATCTAGAGAAAGCATATGACTTAGTACCGCGACAACTACTGTGGGAGGTGCTTAAGGAATACGGAGTTGAAGGCAACTTGCTAAAAGGCATAGCATCTCTGTATGAAAATAGTAGCAGTAGGGTCCGCATAAACGGTCAGGTTTCGGAAGAATTTGAAGTGGAAATCGGCCTCAGACAAGGGTGCCCTATGTCGCCAATCCTCTTCACTATATTCATGGACAGAATCAGCCGAAAAAGCCAAACACCGGATGCAGCCCTGGTAGGCAGTACTAGAATCAGCTCCCTACTATTTGCTGACGACATCGCGAGGTTAACGACATCACAGGAGGGACTACAAGAGTGGATTAACCGTTTCAACGAAGAGTGCACGGCGGCGGGAATGAAGATGAGTACCTCAAAAACGGAGGTAATGGTTATAGGAAGGGACCAAACTGAATGCAACATAATCGCTAATGGGACTCAGTTGAAACAGGTGAACAGGTTCAAATACCTTGGGGTCGAGTTTTCCAGCGATGGTCGGCAAGACGGAGAAATTGATAGAAGAATATGTGCGGCAAGCAGTGTATTGCGTCCTCTCTACAGCTCAGTAATAAGAAAAGCCGAGCTTAGCACCAAGACAAAGATGGCAATGTTTAAAACGGTATATCGCCCAACGCTCACTTACGGCCACCAGACATGGATGCTAAATGAAAGAACACGCTCCAGAGTCCAAGCTGCCGAAATGAGATACTTGAGAGGAGTGGCAGGAGTTACGAAATGGGATCATATAAGAAACTCGACGATCCGAGATGATCTAAACATTGAACCACTGCTACTCTTCATAGAAAAATCACAATTGAGGTGGCTTGGGCATGTACTAAGAATGTCTGATGACCGAATTCCGAGGAAAATACTGAGTGCGATTCCAGAAGGAAGACGTCCAGTGGGCCGCCCTAGACACAGTTGGGCGAGGCAACTCCTGAAACTGTGTGAGGAGAGGATGGGTCTACCATGGACAGAAGCCGAACAATCAGCACAAGACAGGGACTTATGGAGGAGCCTTGTCGATGCAATGGGTCCCCGACCCGAATAGGACAAGGGGAAGAAGATGTATGTATGTATGTATGTATGTATGTATATATATTTATTTTTTTATTTTTTTTACCACTTACTTGTTTTTATGTAATTAAAAATTGTTAGTTACCAGCCTCAGAACAGACTCTGTCTAGTAAGGAGGGTAAGGAAAAAAACTGTTGTACATAACTAATAATAAATAAACACCCGGGTTGCCGGCACTGAAATTAAAAAAATTAATAACTAACATCGAGATAAGATTGCACATAATAACTTAGATCTCGATAAAATCCCACATATTAACTCAGATCTCGATAAGATCGCAAATAATAACTTAGATCTCGATAAGATCGCACATAACTAACTAACTAACTAATCAACCATCACGCCGTTTCCCCGCAGGGGTAAGCAGAGAGGACGGACCGCCACACAACTCGATCTTGGCACACACTCTTTGCCTCGTTCACATTCATACATCGTCTCATACATGCTCTTCTATTATTCCGACTCTTCACATGGCCTGACTCAAGTATCTGATTCACTTGGTCGTGCCATGTCTTCCTCGGGCGTCCCAGACTTCTTCTACCATTCACATTTGCATCATATATTCTCCTTCACTCCTTTCCTCGTTCATTCGCTCTACATGCCTAAACCATCGGAGAGTCCCTTTCTTAATCTTACACATCACGCTTACATCAGCCTTGCATTCTTTGCGGATATCCACGTTTCTCTCACGATCGCACATGGTTTTATCACACATTCGCCGCAGGGATCTCATTTCAACAGCATTCAGTCTACTTTCATCCTTCCTCTGCCAGTTCCATGCCTCACTGCCATACATCAGGGTAGGTACCAGCACTCCATTATGGACGGCTAGTTTCGCGTCTTTGGACAGTTTTTTATTACCGCCAACGGTATTCAGTCCTCCATTAATGGAGTTACCGGCATTCACCCTTCTTTCAATATCTCTATCAGCCTTCCCATCTTTCGTAAACATAATACCCAGATGCACAAACTCATCCACCTGCTCCAAGTATTCATCATTCACAACTATATTGCATACTGTTTTCGTACTCTCTCTTTCAAACACCATGACTTTAGACTTACTTACATTCATCATTAACTCATTCTTCATACATACTTCGTTCATCTAGACACGAGAGACTGTAGATCTTCCATACTGTTAGAAATTAGCACCGCATCATCAGCATACAATAGGCAACATACTTCCAGATTACACAATTTAGCGCCCAATCCCATCTCTTTCAATTCTTGCATATAATTATCCATGTATAGATTGAATAACCACGGTGACATTACGCAACCTTGTTTAACACCTTTTGTGATGTCAATCACAAATGCTCAACCTGCTCATACAAACAATGCCAGTGATTGTTTAAACTCAAATAGCGTAATTAGCTCAATCGAGATCAATGAAGACATAACTTTCAAATACCTTTAGTCTATCGATATCAAAAAGGGACCGGGTAACGATAAACTTCCAGGGATCTTTATAAACTACTGTAGTAAACAATTGACACCCCCCATTTTTGCTATTTTCAAATTATCGCTATCTGAAGGAACATTTCCCGACAAGTGGAAAACAGCCTTGATTACCCCAATCTTTAAAAATGGCAGTAAAAATGATGTCTCCAACTATCGACCTATATCCAAATTACCGATTCTAAGTAAAGTACTGGAAAAAATTGTTTACGATCGATAATACTCTACCATCTCACCTTCACTCTCAACTAATCAACATGGCTTCATGAAAAATCGCTCCACAACCTCAAATCTTGCGTCTTTTACAAATTTTCTTCATGCTCAAATGGACATGAGATGCCAAGTGGATGCTATCTACACTGATTACTCCAAAGCATTCGACCGTGTTAACCATTATATTCTTTTACATAGGTTAAGGAAATCACGGTGATCTCTGATCTCTATAGATGGATCGCATCTTATGTTAGTAATCGACACCAAATCACGGTTGTCAATGGTTTCGCATCTTGCTTAATAGAAATCGTCTCAGATGTGCCCCAGGGGTCGCACCTCGGTCCACTCCTATTCAATATTTATATAAATGACATTCTTGTATGCTTCCCAAATAGTTACTTTTTGTTGTATGCGGATGACATGAAAATTTTTAAACCTATACAGTCGTTATCCGATTGCATCGAATTATAAAGAGATCTTGATCATTTGTGCGCATACTGTGAATCAAACCTATTGTCCTTAAATATATCTAAGTGTCACTCGATTACGTTTACTAGAAATAAAAATAAAATAATCTATCCTTACAACTTGAATAACAAACCTTTACAATATATGTCTACATGCAAAGATTTAGGTGTCCACTTAGATAGCAAACTAATATTTGATAAGCACATCGAATATATTATATCAAAATCTTACAAGATGCTAGGTTTTCTATTAAGAATATGTAAAGTTTTTAAAAGTGCTAAGACTCTGGAAATATTATTCTGTTCATTAGTCAGAAGTCCACTGGAGTATGCTTCCACCACATGGAATCCTCAATATAAGGTATACATAGATTTAATAGAGAGTATACAGAATAAATTCTCGAAACGTTTACTCAAGAAATACAACAAAACTTCAAGTAATTTGTTATCTTTACAAAAAAGACGTACATTGTCAGATCTGATGTTTCTACATAACCTGCTTAATAATAAAATAGATAGTCCTGAATTGCTTTCTGTCATTTGTTTAAATGTTCCATTGACGCGTACCAGGCACACTTCACTTTTTCACATAGGATCCAATAATACTAATGCGGCAAAAAAACTCACCAATCTCTCGCGCAATCACATCTTATACACACTATGAAAAATTATTACACTTAGACATTTTTCGCAACTCCTTGCAAACATACAAAACTAATTTACTAAATTTGTTGGCGTGATATAATTTATTTTAAAACTTCTTATTTACACTTATATTTTAATTAAACTAATTAATATTTGTGAGCATGTAATTCTTGTTCTAAAAGTATATCTCTTTTATCTTCATATACAATCTTCCTTTATATTATTCTTCTCATTCATTCATTAGTTAAATTTTAAGAACTGTTCAAATCCCAGGCAAATAATTATCCCAAATATTCTACGGATTTACGTAATAGGTACTATATCATGTAATAACTTCATTTAGTATTCCTTAAAACTTGTAAACTTATGTACTGTGTATAACCTAATAAACAAATAAACAAACCACTCCGTAAAATCGCCGTTCACCCTAACACATGCAACGCTTCCCTTATATAGCAACGCAATTGCCTGAATGAGCTTCGTATTCACTCCGTACTTGGACAACACCGTCCATAGCTTTTTCCTGTCAACTCGGTCGTACACTTTTTGTAGATCTACAAAGGCACAGAAGAGTTTCTGGTTTTTTGCAAGAAATTTCTCAGTGAGCATACGCAATGAGAAAATCTGGTCCATGCACCCCCTTCCACTCATAAAGGCACCTTGCACATCCCATATTTTATCCTTTGTTTCCATTCTTACCCTTTCAATCAATATTCTACCATACAGCTTGCCCACTGAACTAAGAAGGCTAATAGCCCTATGATTCCCACATTCCATACGTGACCCTTTACCTTTGTATAATGGCATGATTACAGCCCTTCTCCAATCTAATGGCGTGTAACCCTCCTCTAAACATTGGTTAAAAAGTCTGCACAACCATGTGAGAATAATTCGACTATCTCCTTTAAAGTATTCGGCAGCAATATTGTCGAAACCCACAGCCTTGCCACTCTTCATGCATTTAATTGATCTTTTTATTTCATCCATACTGATTTTGGTAACATTCACTCCATCATCGTTCATAAACGATTCGCCGCTGGGATCACAACCACTCGGGTTACTTTCGAAGACTTCCTCGAAATATTTCATCCATCTCTCTTTAATTTCATTCTCATTCGTCAACATTTGTCCATCTTTCGATTTTATCACTTTCATGCTTCCGTTTTCTGGTCCACTCCGGGATCTTTTGACCTCCTTCCAAAACAGTTTTATGTTTTCTTGGAAGTGGTTTGTCATTTTGATTCCCTCTTCTTCTTCCAGGCGTTTCTTTCGTTCTTTTACCCTAACACTTACTCTTTTCTTGCATATCTTATACACTTCTTTCGCTCGATCTTTCTCTTTGCTTGAAACACTGCCAATCGCTAGCAGACGTAACCATGCTTTCTTCTTCTCTGAGACCAGTGCTTTGATCTCGTCATCCCACCATGCATCACCTTTTTTCCTACCGTGCTTACTCATTCCACACACATCTCTAGCAGATTCGCATAGACTCACCTTAATGTGGTTCCATGTTTCGTCTATGCTTATACCGTCCATTTCCTTCTCATTCAATCTCATTTCTGCACAATTCTCACATTCACTTCTGACATAATCGTTTTGTAGTTTTTCTATTTTGACTCTTGTTGGAGCTGATACCGTTTTCCCCTTAGAGCGCCAACCGCGAAAGAGGTTTACTTTTGACACCACCAGAAAGTGGTCGGTTTCAACCTCAGCTACTCTGAAAACTCTTGTGTCCTCGGTAACGGCTCTTAACCTAGAGTCAATTACTACAAAATTGATTATCGATCTTTCAATTCCTCTTTCCCACGTATACTGACGGATACCCCTATGATCGAAGAAAGTATTCGACACAAAAAGGTTCCACTCCAAACATACTTCAAGTATTCTATTCCCATTGTCATTCGTTCTTTTATCCCCAAACATACCTAAGGCCGAATCAAATCCATCACGTCTAATACCGACCCACCCGTTCAAATCGCCCGCCATTATAATCCTTTCATTCAACTCTTTTAGTCTCATTACATCATTCAAACCAGTTCAAAAATCATGTTTCACTTCGTCACTTTCAGAATTAACAGGGGCATAGCAAATAATAAGAAACACCCTTGTCAAACCAATTTTGAATCGGATCCACATTATTCTCGGACTTACACATTCATATTGCAACATACATTCAACCATTCTGGGAGACAGTAGCGCTGCAACACCCTGACAAGCCCTCTCCGTATCTGATCTCCCAGACCAGATGAAGAACTTATCATTATGCTGCAATGTACCGCTCTCTTTTTTCATACTCTCAGTTATACAAAGTACGTCCAAACATTTGCCTTTCATTGTATTACATAATTCATTCATCTTTCTTTCCATTCCTCCTCTTATATTCCATGTACCAATTCGGCATTGCTCACGTTCCGTCCTCCTCTTTGCGCCACCGAAGGGATGGCGATGTGATGAATAGCGAGTCTCATCGACACCTATGTCGGCCATTCCCTTCCACGGACTACTTATGCACTAAAATCTTTAGTCTAACTCAATCCAACTTAGTCTTACTTAATCTAACTTAACCTAACTTAATCTTACTCACACGTACACAAAATCTATATTCAATAAATCTGCAGTTCATAACAACAATTTTAAGAAACAATAACAATAACATGTAATCAACGCTAAGGATAAATATTTATAGTACACTGTAATAATTGTCACTTTGAACTGTTTATTAATATTAATTGTTCTTTTTCAAACACTATCTCTTAGGTATTTTATTTAGTCCTCGTATCATTCCATACGTACGGCACTGGTAGAAACCGAAGGGCGCAGGCTCAGTCTTCGTAGTCCATGTGCTATGGCGGGCGGTTGGCAGCGGGGGCATCCTTTTTGTGGGGCGGCGGGGTGGCGGGGCTACAGTTAGGGATGCACAGGCAAAACTTCCTAGTGTGGGTGACGGCAGAGGTCGCCAGATGATGATCTTCTGAGAAAGGTCGCATCAGCAGCGGTCATAATGTAAAGGCGCGGCGAGGCAGGCATAACGCGAGCAGCGGATGCGGGGTAGGCAGTATAGGTGCGGGGGATGCGAGGAGCAGAACCCAAGTACCAAATGGCCGAAGGGATAGTCACATCTGGCAAATGTTCGATGCTACTTTGAGACTTTAGCCACTGCATTTAAACTGTATCGTATAATTAACTATATTATTAGGTACACATATTAAAAAATCATTTCACGTCCACACTATTCACAGAATTATTATTTTTAATGCTCTTACGTAATTTTCACACAGTAAGGAACATTTTTTGATACTCTTACGGGCTGAATATATGAAATATCCCCTTTAAATAGTAAGGAATACCGAGACCGACGAAAAACACGCCAGGCTGCTCCGAGAGCCTGACAAACTTCGCACATAATATCTAAAATCTCGATAAAATTACACGTAATTACTTAGATCTGGATAAGATCGTATAAAATAACAAAGAACTAGATAAGAACGCTCGTATACATGTTAAATTGTGATAACCGAAGTATCGAATTATGCGTCCCGGAAAATACCGGTCCGAGGCAATTAACCCTTATATCGGTAACTTCATCTGCTATAGGCAGACTAATAGAACCCAAACAAAATCCAAATACTAAGTTCGGAGATCGTGCTTTCGGAGTATCTGGGCCCAAGGCTTGGAATAGACTCCCTCCGGAATTAAGATGCATAAAAAGCCCAACAAAGTTTAGGTCCAAACTAAAAACCCACCTTTTCGGGCTCTCATACCCTTAACTTAATTTAAATATACCTATCTGAGAGTATCATACTTGTATTGCCTATGATATGTCTTAATCACACTTTTCTTACTGAATTAAAATTACTCGAATCCTTACACGTCAATCTGTTTGTCGGAAGATCAAATCCTTGTAATACTGCACCGGCCACCATTAAATGTTGCTTTTACTTTCAAAATACACTCATTAAAAAATATATTACATATTAATATTAAAATATTTTCAGGATTAAATAACATGTGTTCACAATTATGTCCTCTGCGTGCGAACTCTATCTAAATTTCTTAAAATAGACAATAAACAGTGTTAATTTCAAGCGACCTCCCAGGTAAGTATGGTCCTGTATTAATTCATTTTTAGGCAGCATCGCGTTCATTGGTCAAAATATTGTACATATATTTTCGTATCGGTGATCAATGAACCGGTGCGCGGTGTATGCAATTTTTAGCCAAAGTTGTTTTTAATTGTTTGTCTAGCTTGTAGTCTTTCTAGATTTTAGGCATGGATGGTAAGTTTGTACAGCGCCCTTGAGGTGATTTTTCACAAAAAACGGCGCTATATAAATCTTCCAAGTATTATTATTATTTATTATTATCATTTTACTTTTTAATCTAATATTATCGTTTTAACGAAATCCGATGGAAAATATTTGCCTCAAGGTATCACAAATATTACATTAGTGAATTTAATGGTCAGATGGTTTTATAAAGAGGTACCTACTACAGTCTTCACTTTTGTCAGTTTAATGTCTTGGAAAGGGATATCTTTATCGGAAGCAGATATTTCGTTAACATCAGGTTTTGGCGTCGATATCTACTACTTCCGAAAGATTAATTCGGGTTAATGGAAACCAGGGGTCAATACGTATTTTCGTTTTCAACATAAAAAACAGATTAACCCTTATTGTCGTTTGTAGAATTTACTTTATGAAGCGAATAGACAGGATAAGGAATTTTATACTTTTACCGTCTTACTATACTTAAAAGAAGTTGTAAATATTTCATTTCTGCAAGGTAGGAATAGTGAAAAAAGAGTGTGCAGTTCACACGCGGTAGAATGAAACCTTCAGAAAACTGAAGTAGTCAAGAGTGGGGACTCTATGTACTATCTCATTTTCTCGCAGGCTAAATCCTAAAAATGTATATGTTTGTCTCTTTCAGTGTCGCTTTTTTTGTTTCATCGAGTGTCAAATCACAACAGTGCTAAAGATTTTTTCACTTCAAAACTTAACTTTTTTTATATGAATACCGCACAAGAGTCCCAACTGCTCAACCCCGATTGGGGTATGTTGTGAGGCTGAAGGCAGTGGGAGGGGAAGGAGATGGGGAAAAGGAAAGTTATAAAGTACCTGGCAATTCAGATCTGGTCACCAAACACGGCTAAAGGCCATTTCAAGCAACTTTTCAATTATGAATGATGGTCTTACACCAAAGCGATACTGGGAACTCTGGAACGTGCCGCAAATATATTATAACAGCGCGTAGGTACTGCCTAAAGAGCGTAATACACGAGCCCGATTTTCAGCCCGTTTCCAATTAGAGACAAAAGTCAACATTTTTCGCTTTACGCGATCGCTGTTTTCAACTCTATTTTCATACCTACGATTTCAGTAGGCATCACAACAAACAGTATGGTTCATGTGTTGTTTGCAGTGATGACAATTGAAATCCTAGATATGCAAAATAGAGGTGAAAATAGCGATCGCGCAAATCGAAAAATGTTGACTTTTGTCTCCAATTGGAAACGGGCTGAAAATCGGGCTCGTGTATTACGCTCTTAAGGCCGATTTACCCATAACCTAGGTATACCAACGCTGAACCGGCACGTAAGATCTAAAACGAAGTAAGACTGTTCTTGTGAAAAAATCAACATATTGTCCATCTTTTCATATTATTCTGTTTCGTCCATTTGAATAATAAACCACGAAGGTTCAACTCAATGTTAATAACCTATTTATAAACTGTAAAAATAGCATCGTTGTTAACTACCTCTGTTATGAAGAATAAAAACCCCATCGTTTGTACATTTAATACCTTTACACTTTTAACTATACTCTCTAATTAATTATTTTCGAAGCTTAGCCTAGATTTTGAGGTTTATTGTCTTTTAACGCCGACGATAGCATCTTAACGCCGAGATTTTCCGTGTAATGTTGTTTATTGCATTCGACACCCGAAACCTTTCGCTGTAATGAAGGAGTGGATTTCAGGAAAATTGTTCAATTACTTAAAATATTGAATCTGGTCACCCGGTGGATTGTAAAAAAGTAATTCTAACTTAATTAATCACATTAAACAGAAATAAAAAAAGAAAAAAACTACACTCATGGTTAAGGGCAACGATTCTATGCTTCAGCCGATTCCAGTAACAAACAAAGGGGGAGGGTTATATTATAAATAATATTACCGACAAAGTGTTTTGAGCTTCGTTAGAAAACGAACCAGTACATTTTCACCCGGCAAGCTAATTGGCATAAAACCATAGCACGATTCTGTAGGTCAAAGACTGCGATGGGCTGGCCACGCAAATTACTGATGACAGGATACTGACAATCTTAACTTACCTGTTATTTTCTAATTTAATTTTGAGAAAATCTATATCTACTTGTGTGTCGTCGATCTGCGTGCAAAACCGCTAATCTTCATTTTTTGGGTAAAATGAAATTTTGGTTAAAATAACGCTTCTTTTTGGTTACGTTTTTAGATTTTCACGGCCAAAAGCATTTTGGGTGTTATGGCGTGTTGCGCTACCTCCTTCTTTAGCCAACGTTTCGGATAGCTTTGCTGTGTCCATTATTAGGGCAGATCCGACATCTGTCGGATCTGCCGGAGCTGCTCTGATGATAGACACTGCAACGCTGTCCGAAACGTTTTCTAAAGAAGGAGGTAGCGCAACACGGCATTACATCCCAAAAGCAATCAACAAAAAGGCTTATTTTTGTCTATTGAATTTTCTGTTTAGCCTCTACCAACATTTTTAACCTTTGAAAGGTGATTATTTAACCTCCTACCTACCAGCACAGAACTTCAGCGAATCAATTATTTGACTCTATTGAACAATCACAATTTCATAGATTGGAGATTTTTGTTGAAATGTGTTCCCTTTACCCATTAATAATAATAATACAAATATTTTTGGGACAGGCAGTGAATTATAGGTTTTTCAATCTACCGTGTCCCATATAGTTCACACATCGTCGGATCTACCGGATCTGCCCTGATGATGGACACTGCAACGCTGTCCGAAATGTCGGCTAAAGAAGGAGATAGCGCAACACGGCATAACATCCCAAAAACTAACAATGAAAATGCTTTTGGCCGTGAAAATCTAAAAATTTATCTACATAGCTTATTTAATTTATGCATAAATTTTTAATACCACAACCCGCTCCAGTAAATATTACCCTAGAAATTCTACACGTGTGACCAACGGAAAGAAAATATTTACTTAATACTTACTAACATAACCACTGATCTGCCATCAAAAAAGTAACCACTTCAGGTTTGTGTCTCTCCCGAACCACAACTGAATGTAGGTTAGGTAAGTTAAAAAAAAAAAAAAAAACTATTTGTAAGCGTTTTTAAAGGTCATTTCAGTAACATTCTCCAGCCCTAAAGAGTCCTAAATTCTCCAGTCTTTTAAAATACATATTTTGATATTATCAACTCCACTTTTGCCACTAATCTTTTAAAATGTAATTCTTATAGTGATGGGGGTAGCAATGCAATGTCCAGTGTTTTAAATATAATACCCTCCGCGTGCAAAGCCGTATCTTTTCCAAGCACAAACTTTCTAATTAAAGTGTTTATCGGAAGTGACCTGCAGGTAAGTATGTTTCTGTATCCATTTGTAAATATTAAAATTAGATAGAACCTAAGAATTATGAATAAATTGTACAGCGCCCTTGAGGTGATTTTTCACAAAAACGGCGCTCTATAAATTATCCAATTTTAAATACGGTGCTCCAGATTTCATGTCCGGGTTGAATCTTTCCCAAATGAAAGACTAAACCCTTCCACACACTTTTCCACAAATGAATATCTAGTAAATTAACGCAATGTAATTGCACTATATAAGAATAAAACAATACAAGAACAATACGTCAATCCACCAGAAACATAATGGGAAAATATTTCACCGACTCCAGATATTTTCATATCAGAGGGTTCGGCTCTGATGAAATCCTAACTGGTCCGATAAATCCTACTGATCCCTCAATATAAATATTTAAAAAATCTTTCGTAATCCTACATGTATTTAAAATGACCGACTTTTGCATTTTTATGTACAAATTTTTTGACAAATCTAATACGTCTAAATTATTATTATTATTATTAGCGATTTAGCACACCGACCTGTAATACCCAGATATTATTCCATAACCTTGCCACAATTACTTCCCTTTGCTTCCCTAAGCACACTTAAGATTACCATATATTAATCATTATTATTAATCGTGCAGGTATTGTAAAACGCCCCCGGGCTGCTGAATACAATGATCCAATTCATACGGTGTTCCAGTTCTATCTTAATTAGAATTTCAAATGATGTGGTATGCAGTTTGCATACACTATTGTCTCCCTGCATACAAACACGGTCGATAGTGGATATTTCAGTTTTCAGGCGCTTTCAGGTTTCATCAACAATTCGAAAACAATGTTAACTGCATTACGCGGACGTATTATGAATTACAGCGCATAACCGTGAAAAATCACAAGAAATTATAATTGTAGCAATTATAATAAGCAATAATTATTAGCTGAAACACTCATCTACATTGAAAAAATCTCGCGAGAAAAGATAAATGCCGCCGACGGGACTCGAACCCACGTCCTTCTGATATCCGGTCAAATGCTCTACCATTGAGCTACGTCGGCTTCAATCTTCAAGTCGGAGTTCGACTGTTGCGAACTCTTCAATGTAGTCTATTTAAGAGTACCTACTCGACCACAAAATTTTAATGTCATTTACAAAAAAAAAATATATCAAACTCACTAATTCCTCGCTTTTGTAGTTTAGCAAGCAAATATAGAAATGATACCGACATTCATGTTTAATGTAAAAATTTCTGTTTTTAAAAAGTAAAACTTTTTTTAAAAAATATTATTTCTGATAATTTCAGTTAATTATTGTTAATATTTTATTATTTCAAATTTATCTAATTTAAACCACTGATATGAGTATAATGTAAGAAATAATTTTTTGCAACTTATTACTAACCCTTGTAAAAATGTAAACATTTTGTATTCCATATAAAAGCCCCATGACCGTATAAAAGAGTGAATAAATAACATTGGATGCAAAAGGTGTTTTCTTTATTTTGTTTAGTATCCTCGGAAATTTTCATTTGTATTGGTGGTGAAGATTCCTTGGCAACTATTATGTCCGGATAAAATTTTGATCTTCAATTAATTCACCCCTTTTTCTACTTTATTTTAATGGTGGTAATTTTAAATCCTTGAGTCTACCTTTATATTGCTGGCCTCACAAAACTGTTGATGTTTTGTGAATCGACTTAGTACCTTACCTATTAGATTTTCAAACGTCCTTTATCGCTCGCTCTACCATTGCGACAACTCCCCGCATTGGCTATGGACTACGGGAGTTCTGTAAACCAAACAATGTTAGCGTTAAATTAACTTGTTAGGTTGTTCGTTATGTACACATCACAATGACCATTTCCAGAAACTAAACCTAACTTCAAGTTCCTTACATGATGTACATTTTACGTTACCGTACTTCTAACTAGAAGTCACGTTCCTTCATTCTTCCGCAGGCATCCGCATTGAGGGGTAAGATTCTCAACTAGCAATTTGAAGATCTCAGGTTCAAATCCCGGCATGCGAAAATAAATTTAATTGGTAATTTGTGTTATTTTCATAATTAAGTAATTAAAAATAATAAATAGTGTACCAGTAGTTTAAATCCTACTTCGCATGTTTTTACTGACAGGCCCTGCGGGCGGTTTTGTTTCGGTTTAGTTCGGCCCAGTTAAAGTTTAATTTAATTTTTATTTACCATTTATAAATTCTATAGGAACCGGTTGCAAAAAAAGCCGGTTCCTCGGATCCAGTGACAGCTAGTCACCGGGACAAAGTAACCGCGACCGCTATTAATGACTACATATATCTACTACACTATATAAAGAGGTAATATTTGTTTGTTTGTGTGTTTGTTTGCATCGAATAGGCTCCGAAACTACTGAACCGATTTGAAATTTTTTTTCGCTCTTGGGAAGCTACTCTATCCTTGGGTGATATAGGCTATATTATATTTTTAAAAAAAATAGGCATCCTTACTAAAACTTCAATAATGTAACCCAGGGTGTAAAAAAATTACCTAAAATATTCTTTAAATCACGTGCGCTGCGAAAACTATTGATGATAGAATAAAATAATGTACTACAACTTTATAGAACACATCATTATTTACAAAAAAAGTCAAGATAGCATATGTCTAACTCTTATGGTTATGCCACAATAAGTATTCTTTTATTTTAAAAATTTAATTTAAATGTCGCCCCTTGAAAAGGCTCTTTATTTGTATCTTGGTTTTAATCCTTATCAAAATAAATTACTTCATATTCAAGACAGCTTCAATACCTTTATTTAACTTTTTGAATTTTTCAATTCGAATATTTAATTAGAAAGATATCACGAGTTTAAAATTGTTAGTATTAGAAAAAAGTTTCGGCTACGGGCCGGGCGGGAGAGGAGTCAAGAAATGCAGTGCCTGGGGGGTTGGCGGGACGGGGAGCGTGAGAGCGGTGGCGGGGAAGGTGGAAGTGGAACGCTGGAGGGGAACGCACGGGAAAGGACATGTAAGGAGTAACATTTTATTTATTGGAATATGGCATATATTATAAAAGAAAGTCCAAAAAAACGTGCAGCTCGCAAAAACTCAGAAACGAGTCCCGGTTCGATCAAGGGAGTTATATGGTGTGGTAGATCTCTATCCCCCCTAGGGAATAAGGATATCCGTTTTTACCTAAAGGGCGTGCTTTTAAGGATATAAGGGCTGAAAATTTCGCCCTCTTGAAATTTCTAGAACAGTCTTCCGGAAAGTTCTAGAAGGTTCCATAGAGCTGTAGAAAGTTGTGGAAGGAGTGGCGGAGTATGTGTGAAATGATCAGGAATAGGAAATCGGGAACATCATTGTGCAACATTCCAGAACACTATCTTATTGTCCTGAGCGAAGCCGGGTAACCCAGCTAGTAATATATAAACGCGTGGTGTTATTATTCACAACTGCTAGTTACAATAGTAATCATATTATCATCAATCTCTCCATACCGAAAGATTCACGAAGTTACAAATCCAATAGTACTTATACCTGCCAGCGGCAGGTCCTCACTGTTAAAGTAAGTGGCGCCATCTTTTGGCATTATTGGCCACTTGCTTGAATTCGGTTCTATTAAAAAAGTAACTTTTTAACAAACTTCAAGTCCGAAGATGGTTTTGCATAAGACGCGGCGACGGAGATGTATTCGAAGACGGATTCTTAAATTTCAACCGTACGGACGCAAGCCTATTAATAACGTCTGATTTGTGATACGTTCCGAGTGGCAGATACTCTTAGTATCGCCGTGGTGTAAGACCACCATTCAGAATTGAAACGTTGCTTGAAATATCTTCAGCCCTATTTGATGACCAGATCTGAATAACTTGATACTTAACTATCATTTCTTCCACCTTCAAACTTACCACATACCCCAATTTGGATGTCGTAGTCTCATTATCTCCAGACGGGAGCAGTTGGGACTTTTGTGCAGTATTTACATAAAAAAAAACTAGTGCGCTTTAGACTACACGACTGAAGTAAAACATCACTAACTTGTATCTCCCTCTTATCATCCTCATCCTCATCCTCATCCTCATCCTCATCCTCATCCTCATCCTCATCCTCATCCTCATCCTCATCCTCATCCTCATCCTCATCCTCATCCTCATCCTCATCCTCATCCTCATCCTCATCCTCATCCTCATCCTCATCCTCATCCTCATCCTCATCCTCATCCTCATCCTCATCCTCATCCTCATCCTCATCCTCATCCTCATCCTCATCCTCATCCTCATCCTCATCCTCATCCTCATCCTCATCCTCACCCTCACCCTCACCCTCACCCTCATCCTCATCCTCATCCTCATCCTCATCCTCATCCTCATCCTCATCCTCATCCTCATCCTCATCCTCATCCTCATCCTCATCCTCATCCTCATCCTCATCCTCATCCTCATCCTCATCCTCATCCTCATCCTCATCCTCATCCTCATCCTCATCCTCATCCTCATCCTCATCCTCATCCTCATCCTCATCCTCATCCTCATCCTCATCCTCATCCTCATCCTCATCCTCATCCTCATCCTCATCCTCATCCTCATCCTCATCCTCATCCTCATCCTCATCCTCATCCTCATCCTCATCCTCATCCTCATCCTCATCCTCCATCCTTATCATTATCACTTCCCAAGTCAAACGTGCGATCACCGTTCGCATCGATTACCGTTCGCATCACACTTTTTTGTAACGGATTCACCGGCTTACCCCCCAAGTCGAGCGTGCGTAAAGAAGTTTTGCTTCATAAATAAGGTTTTCCGTTATTTGTCATACATCCACGTAACCAGAGGCAGTTTGAATTGAATTACTTATCATATTTGTGTAATATTTTATTTTACAAAATTGCAATTACGTATTCCGATACCACTCACTCAGTCCAAGGTCTATATCGAAGAGAAGTAAAATACGACTATTTGCGCTGTCAACAATAATATCATCCTGTTAGTCCGCTATTTATTTGTTCTCATAATTTGTTGAGAAAAGCATTTGAAAACTTAAGAAACATTGTTATGTAATTGCAACAGTAAAGGGTACATAAGTTTTTTTTTATAATTTCATCTTGGGCTGCTTACGAAAGTTTAAAGTAGTTACACAAATATAAAGTCGTAAAATAAATTTTGACAACTTAATATAATTTTTTGGAAAAGCTGTGTTATTTTTCAGCGATATTTTGTAACAAGAGTGATGTTATGTTGGCTTTTTGAGTTTTGCAGCAAAAAAATATCTCGAAACGCCGTTTTTCTTTTTCAAAGTCAGGTATGTATGCGGCGTTTTTAATCCCTCAGCCCTCTACCACATTTCAAAATTTGAGAAGGACATTTCGCAAATAAAAATTCTATTTTATAAAATATTTAAATTATAGAAATTTATTTTAAGTACCTACTCCCCTAATTTATTCTGATGATTTCGCCTCAAGTAGGAATTAGTATTTTATTCATATTTGAATCCAGAGTAACCTAAAGAAATAACAAAATGACAGCCCACGTCAAATAATTACATAGCAACGCTATGCTCTTCGTCCAGACAATAAACATTTTTAGAGATAGGTAGATATTAACTTTGACGCCAACAAAGCACTATTTTTAGGATGAATTACCTAATTAAAAAAAAAACATTGTTTCCAAGGTAACAATTTGTTTGACGTTTGCAATAACTCGATTTTGTTGGGGACAGAAAACGTATGAAAAATAATTGCATAACGCTACAGCTTATTCATATCGCCAGAGCTAACCAATATATATAGCCTATGTTACTCGCAAATAATGTAGCTTTCGATTAGTGAAAGAACTTTTAAATTCTATTCGGTGTTTGTTGCGTGAAAGAATAACACTCATCCATACAAACTTTCGCCTTTATAATATCTATTAGATGTATCCGAAAACTAAAAACGGTTTTTGAAAAGAAATAAAATACGCTTTCAAATTTCAGAATTCAAAGTAAATATACTCGTATAATTTTAAACATAAAAATATTGCGTGCAACCATAAAAAAAGATTAATTAATGATTCATGTTTTCTAACTAATAAAATCTGTCTAAAATTACTGATAACGAAAAAAAATAAAAGCACATATTTTATTAGGCAAATGAATTACTTATAAACTTCTCCCTCGTTTAACTTTTTTGTCGTATCATTTACTATAATTAATACAAAATTTGCAAAATATCCTTCATTTAATTATTTTCAAATTGCGATCCGAAACTGTAGTTTTAAAAAGGTGTACATTTTACTTATTTTATTGTTAACTTTTGAATTTAATATAAAGCGTGGTCTTTTCTCTTTCTAATACCATTTAAATCATATTTATCACTACGCTAGTAGGGGTGTACAACGATTTCTATGAGACCTGTACGAGATTTTCCGAAAAGCGACCGAATTGGCCTGAAGCTTAAGTAAGCCGCGTTCCATTTAATAGCTTTTCAAACTTTTCAAAACTATACAATAGAAATTATTTACAATGTATAATACCTACCTATTATTTTATTATTTTAAAATATCAGAAAATCGACACGAAATTTTCGGATCTTAATTAATAGATTCCAAAAAGCTTACACTTTAAAAGGAAATTTTAAAAACGATTTCGAAAGAACATTATTTTAAAAGTACCTAATTATAGGTGTGCAATGCTTTAAACTATCCATATCCATTCAAAACTAACACGATAAAAATGTTATAATTATTATTTTCCTCAGTGTCCTGCGGAATATTTCCAATCCTTATTCCAGTTTTATATAACCTATTGTATTGAGCTCGTACGAAAATTTCAATCTTACCAACATCTGGCACAAAAGTAAAAATGGCAGAGGTTGAAAAATAAAACTCACATACGCAATATAAAAAAGGGGTCGGTACGATAGATTTCTTTTATATCCGCTAAACTCTGAACGATTCAATTACCACCACATGGTTCTATCTTAATTTGGTTTGCGACTTGGCTAAACTATTCAACCAGGCAAATAGTTGCACTAGCCATGAATAGATTCCTGATTGTATTTATTTATTCTGGTGCTAGCTGGCTGTCGCCAGTAGTCGAATTCTACCCGGAGTTCAGACTGATAAATAACCCAGTTGGTTTTCTCTAAAGGTGCAGTGAACACTGAACACCCATAAAAAACAATAAAATAAAAGAAACTTGTATTGTAATTTTTCTACATTTTTTGTTACTACAACAGTATGTTATTAAATTTTCGTTTAAAATATCCACCACCCCGCATAACGGTGAGGGAGTATTAATCTCATACAGGGTTAGGGGACATTCTTGACTTAAGGCCGTTATACACGATCCCGATTTTCAGCCCGTTTCCAATTGGAGACAAAAGTCAACATTTTTCGCTTTACGCGACCGCTGTTTTCATCTCTATTTTTATATCTACGATTTCAGTAGGCATCACAAGAAACAGTTTGGTTCGTGTGTTGTTTGCAGTGATGACAATTGAAATCCTAGATGTGAAAATAGAGGTGAAAATAGCGATCGCGCAAATCGAAAAATGTTGACTTTTGTCTCCAATTGGAAACGGGCTGAAAATCGGGCTCGTGTGTAACGGCCTTTACTTTAACCAGTGATAGCTGACATTATTTGTAGTAAAAATGTAAATGAAATTTTTATTTCTATATTCATTTTTCATGTTTTTTTAAACTAATTCAATAAAATTTTTGTAAGTATTGGACAGTTAGGGTCGGGTCACTGTGGTGGTTACTCAGCTTAGTGACCACTGACAAGTGATGACCCGTGGAAGAAATATTTTTGTGTTTTGGTTTAGAAGAAAAAAAACTAGAAAAAAAACACTAAAGAAGTCATCACTTACATTTTGTACTCCAAATAATGTCAGGAATAACTGGTTAAAGCAAGTCTCGCACGTTCCGCACTGTAATAATCAATATACAGGGTGTCCGGGGGTAAAGTGCATTAACTTCGGGAGGTGATTCTACATGATATTATAAGTAAAAAAGATAAAAAACTTTTTCCGAAATTCCAACTTTTAGGGCTTGTTTTGTGGTAAAAAGATAAAAATAGACCGGCGTGTGCCGCTAGCTTCATTATTTTCCGCTGTTACGATACGGGCCAGTCACAAACGACAAACATGCTATGTTGCCACAATAGTGCCCGGCGGGCGCTCAGCAAATAAGATCGTACCTCACACTAACGATTTTTAGTAGGTACGTCTTTTTGTTTGGGAAAAAAATTTTGGAATTTCGTAAAAAGTTATGTTTCTTTTTTACTCCTACCATCATGTAGAATCACCTCCCGAAGTTAATGCACTTTACCCTCGGACACCCTGTATATATATTATAAAAGAAAGCCCGAAAAACACATGCGGCCAGCAAAAACTCAGAAACGAGTCCCGGTACGATCAATGACGTTATATGGTGTGGTAGATCTCTTTCCCCCCTCCTGGATGACAGTTCCCGTTTTTACCTAAAGGGCGTGCTTTTGAAGATATGAAAGATTCGCCCTATAGAAATTTCAAGAACAGAAAAAAGTTCTAGAAGGTTCGATAAAACTCTAGAAAGTTCTGGAAGGAATGGCGGAGTATAACGGTGTGTCTAAAAGTTTCGAAAAGCAGGAACATTCTGGAATGTTCGGAAACAGGGAATCAGGAACATCATTTTGGAACATTCCAGAACACTCTCGAATGTTGTCTTGAACGAAGCCGGGTACACCATTTAGTTATATATAAAAGTTGTAGATACATTGAATTAAGCGATTAAGCTATTTTATATTCTTAGAAATGGTACACACAAAACATGCTAAAGGCTCCAAGCGTGCAAACCTTGGGGTTTTTTTGACATTTTCCCTAAGAAACCGCACTAATTCAACAAATTTAGATAATTAACCATCAGATGGTAATAGCAATAAAGTTAGACAAGCCGCAGTACCTACTAGTTAGATAGACACAATAAATAGTATTTGAATAAGCTCTAGACTGGATAGTTTTTTTTTTTTTACAGTGAATACCGCACAAGAATCTCAACTGCTCCCGTCTGGAGCCAGTGAGACTATGGCATCCCCAATTGGGGTATGTTGTGAGGATGAAGGTAGTGGGAAGGGGAAGGAGGTGGGGAAGAGGAAGGTTGCGAAGTACCTGGCTATTCAGATCTGGCCACCAAACACGGCTAAAGCCATTTTCAAGCAACGTTTCAATTCTGAATGGTGGTCTTACACCAGGGCGATACTGATAGTATCTTCCACTCTGGAACGTGCCGCAAATATACTATATATTATTTTAAATGAATTAATTGTGAAATAACACAAAGTAATCAAATAAAATTTATTTGCGCACGCCGGGTTCGAACCCGCGACCTCCTAATTGTGAGTCAAGAGTCTTAGCCACTGGACTACGGAGGTCGTCGAATTGTAGCATTACCTCCGAAGGAATAAAAATAAAAATAAAAATAAAAACTTGGAAATCACATAGCTGACCTGGTGCTCATCGACTGTGAGATTTGTTAATACCAAATTTTTGAGGGTTGGAATTTTGTAAAAATCTTATTTTTTTCTGTCATTAGGTTATTATTTATTATTATGTTATGATTATGGTATTATTAAGTTAATTGCAGAATGTGTCATTTTTTAATATTAAAAACTAATAATTTCTTAAGTAAATTGTGATTTCGTGATTAAAACTATTTTTTGTAAACCACAACATTAATACTATTCACACGAATCGCCGAAATATATCTTGTTGCTTGGTCGCTAATCTCTGATGCGTTGGTACGATGACATTCCTTTTTTTTCAATTATTTCTGGCCTTTACCTTTTTTTCAATGTCCGATTCTCATTCGAATAAATAAGAAAATTTCATTTTTGGAAAAATGGGGGTATATAATAGAGGTCTATAATAATGGAAAAACCAATACAGGATTTTTTCACAATAAGTGAGGGAATTTTTTCTTCCTCTTTTAATCTCCGATTGAACATCCGATGAAATATGCCACGAGCCGCAATTGAAAGGAAGGAAGGTAAACTGGACTAGTTAGGGGAAGTCTAGCAATGGACTTCAGCCAAAATTGAATGATCGTACTACTACAGATCTGTTTTAGTTCAGTAAAGTCTCGAGATGGGATTGTGTTTGCTAGACAGTGTCCAAACCGGATTATTCAACCCGTGTGGAGTTCAAAATGAGCATACGTTGAAATTGGACTAAGTTAGTTCGTTATTCCGACAGTAAATTAAGTTATTTTATACTTCCAACGGATGAGTACCTACTTACTTTCACATGAAAATGCTCTAGAACTTACGGTGCAATTTTCATCATAGAGACGAGCTGGAGATATTAGAAATTTGTTGGTTTAAAAAAAAGTGATTTTAAAGACATTGTGAATACATTCCCAACTGTCCGGAGTCAGTGGGTCAATGGTGTCCTTTTATGTTTACATCGATACCATTTGTAAAGAACTGCTGGAAACGTTGTACATTACAATCTAGTCGTTTTGTAAAATATCTAATCTTACGAATATTAAGTATAAACGCGAAGGTTTGTATGTTCGTATGTGTGTTTGTTACTCTTTCGTGCAAAAACTACTGAATGGGTCATAATGAAACTTAACACTAATATAGCTCATACTTCAGAAAAAAATATAGGCTATATATAATGGTAAGCTCTGGCGTTATGAAATTTGTATAAATGAAAATGTGTGTATTTCATATATTTTAGTGGCAGGGAGGAAGACAGGGGGAAGGGGGACGGGGGAGGTGGGGTTCGCGGAAAGGGAAGGGACGAGGGGAGGGGAAGTCGGGAAAGGTGGAAGGGAACGGGGACGCACGGGAAAGGACATGCAGGGAGAATCAATGAATTTCTTTGAATTGCATTGCAACGCACGCCGGGGACCAGCTAGTAGAAACATATTATACACCTATCAATTGAAATATATATTCCCCTTAAAGTGAAAGCTACTTGAAAGAAGAATATTGTTGCCAATCAATGAAAATTATTATCTGTTCAAAAAAAAATTCTATATCTGAAAATATTTCACCAATATCACCAGATTATTCTTTTGGGCACCATATCAGCATAGTTGAATAGAAGTCAAAATGCCTGCTCCATGCATCTTGTGAATTTATTAATACAAATTTTAAAACATGAATTTGAAAATTAAATATAGACTTGAATTAGATACTCTAAAAGTGGTTGAATAAGATAAAATCAAGCGATGGAGACGTACGAAAGACCTTAACAATCATAATCATAATCCTACAATGACAAATGTGAATTTAATTAAAAGATTTAAGCTCTCCCCAAGCAAAGAACTAAACAAGGAACAATGCCAGAGTTAGAGCATTTGAGATCAAACGTATAACAACAAAACATGAAGAACAGAAGCTATTCCAAGAGTTGTTCTTCCTATTCCCTGTTTGTAAATTTTATTATATAAACATCGTAACAATGGGGAACGCAAAATGATTTATGACACGTTCAGTAAAGCCGTTAAACCGCGGAAAACGTTTATTCTAAAATAAAGTTTAGTTTTACATTCGTTTAAACTTTAAACTGATGTGATTCTGTTTGAACCTATATGATAAAATATACCTAATACTCGTATTGTTATATTCTTCGTGGTATTGTTGTACTTTTCATCACAGTGAAAGATTACAATTGAGATATCAGAGGTAGGTTTTCCCATAGGTACCTCTACTTAAAATAATACGTTATACATATTTTCTTTTTTTTTACAATAGCTCCTATGCGCAGGAGGCCCTGATGAAAATAATTTCTCTCAGAGCCTGTGTTCTTATTGGT
Source organism: Limnephilus lunatus (assembly GCA_917563855.2). Classification (NCBI taxonomy): domain Eukaryota; kingdom Metazoa; phylum Arthropoda; class Insecta; order Trichoptera; family Limnephilidae; genus Limnephilus; species Limnephilus lunatus. The sequence goes on from OU830599.1 coordinate 9,359,406, forward strand.
GATGTGTGGAGGGTCTTTTAAAGGAAAGGAAGGAGAGGATATTCTGGGAAAGAAAAGGTATGAGGTGTGGGTAGGAATCCGATGATCAGTGGGTTCATTGACGGACGTATGAATCCATCCCTCCCACTGCGGTGCAAGGCGATGTTCCGAGAAGTCAAAGAGACTCCCTCAACTACTCTCTCCCGATCCGGTCTGCCATGCAGCAGGTGGGCAGCGCATCTGATGCCAAGACCTGGATAAACCTCGCCCCATGAACCCGGGCACACCTTCTAAGTCACCAAACGTACCACTTGGAGTGACCTATGCCAGAGGTGTTGGTTATCCAATAAATGGTTCCCGGTGGTGGTACCCATACCCGCCACCCAAATTGTAAATTAGTTAATACACAATATGGCATCATGCCTTATAGCTGATATATTTTACCACTTTACACTTTAATCTCACCATTTACTGGTAGAAATGGTTAGAAATGCTGAGATAGCTTCAAATAAATACTTCTGAGTATTATATTTAAAAAAATCAAATTTTACAATCAATTGCAACATATTTAAAATTTAAAAAAACTTGTCCTTTCGTACGATTTGACGAACCGGTAAGGTTAATCGTATCACCGGTACATAAACTTAAAATCAAGGTAAGCTGCACAATGCCTATTCCCTGAGACATACATGAATCATAATGTATATACTATATACTGATGAAGAAAAAAACTTTAATTACTCATAAATCCTCTGGTCACTTTCAGGAGAACGAAATCAGAAAGAAATGATCTCTTGGACAATTTACTGATTGTCGTTAAGGACTATTATACACTAGATAGACATTTAAGTATAAAAAGCTCATGTCGCCAATTTACATGAAACCCTTTGACTCCTGAGCAATTAACTCGATTATCTGGTCAAGACAAAATGTTGATGTTTTATCAATTTCAGCAGAAGTAGGGAAAACATGAGCTTAATTTGAACCCACAGATATTCCCAAAACACGCTTCTGTCATGATCCATCAGCGTCCCATCCCACCTTTCCTAATTGTATTTGATTTTTTTAAGCTTGTCCAACCACATGTCACCAAATTCGAAAAGTGCAATGATAAGCAAATCAAAAATAATAATTTTGTGTGTCTATTAATTTAACTTTTAAAAGCGTTATTTTTCCAAACATAGTTGGGATAAGTAACTTCTGGGTATCTAGCATGGTCGATCGATAAGGATTGTATTGATGACTTTCAGTAACTTCTCATCGTTTCGAACGATGAGAAGTAAGAACTATTTTTCTAGTAACCTTACAGTACCCGCGAAGTGTCAATTACGCTTAGATTCCATAATAATTAATTGAATTCATGCATGATAAAGACACGGCCGTGATTTGTTTGCGTGTTCGACCATTAGGAAAAAAACCCAATAATATTACCCTACTAACTAGTAATAAGCTTATCTGTAAAGCCCAATTTACCCAAAGGGAATATTCGTACAACAGTAATGTGATCGCGATAAAAGTTTCGCCACAATGCCAACACTAAAATGTTTTTCTAGTAGGAAAAATGTTTTCCTTTTTTCTTTATCACAGAAAGGAATCCAATAGTTCGATTTTTTTGAATCCGGTAATTCACTCTAAATAGAGTGATTTATGCTTTATGGACTAATTTCTTACGATAAATATTTAAAAACAGCCAGATATATAATGATAAATAATAATTATTTTTCTGAATTCGCCAATCACATTTTGGATAAAAAACATTCGATTGATAAAAAAAACACAAATTTTACAAACAAACCTAACAGGTTTGTAATAATTCAATTAAATATTATCCTACTTTTTATAAAAGCCATCTGAATTTATATTCATACTAGCTGTTCCAGTTAAACAAGATTCATACAATAGATTCTCCCTGCATGTCCTTTCCCGTGCGTCCCCGATCCCTTCCACCATCACCACCTTCCCCGTTCTACTTCTCCCTGCCTTTCTTCCCTGCCGCTAAAGTATATGAAATACACACATTTTCATTTATACATATTTAATAACGCCACAACTTACCATTATATACAGCCTAAATGTTATTCTAATGTATGAGCTATATTATTGTAAAGTTTCATTAAAATCCATTCAGTAGTTTTTGCGTGAAAGAGAAACAAACACACATACATTAATACAAACTTTCGCGTTTATAATATTAGTTTATAGTAGTAGTTTACTTGTTTTTACTTATATTTATAATGTTTTATTTTTGTTATTTACATAGACAAATTATTAGATATTATTTTTATTTTATTTATAAAACGTTTTAAAATATAAATGTAATGGTATATATAATTGTTTTTATGACACCTTCAACCAGTTAATCACTACTTGCATTGCTTTTTTGTCTATGGGAACTTATTTGTTTTTTGTTATTTTTCTTAATTTTAATTTTTTTCGGAAGAAGAAATCATTGATTGCAGGATCTAGGTTAATTAACCGACTTGTAATATTTTGAAATCAATTTGTCGAATTCAATTATTCGATATGCAATTTTTCGAACTTCAATTTTTCTAAAACATATTTTTCAAACATCAATTGACCGAAACACTAGTTTTTCGAAGTGATATAAGTATGCATACAGTACTTACAAGAGTATTTTATTATAGGATGGACAATATCAACTAACCTAACCTAATCTTACCTTACCTAACAGTATCTCGTTAGTCATAAGCAATTGAAATTTATATTTTAGAAGTTGATTAACAATTTCGAAAAATATGTTTTTCGGCCAATTGCTGTTCGAAAAATTAGTCTTTCGAAAAACTGAAATTCGAACAATTGATTTCGAAAAATTGAATTAAAAAAAAAACATGTCTGCTCCCGTGCATACAAATTTGTTGGTTTTAATATAATTAACAAACATTTATGTATCTATTTCTAATAAGACGTCATAACGCAAGTATAACACACTTTTGAAAGAATAACTCTGTTGGTCTTCGTAAGGAGTTTCATTTAAAACGTGCTTTGTTTATTTTTCCAGTTAAGATAGCTTTTCCAAAGATAAGCGCGTTTGAATACAGCCAATGTTTGCATACAAAATTGGAAACAATATTCGGTTTCTTGCTATTCTGGGGAATCCGGGAAGCGATTCAAAACCCTAAAATACTCTTAAACTTTGAAAAACATTCAAATTGTGTGATGCTGTAATGTAATAGTCGGTACCTAATAACCTAAATTATTCACCCAATGACTGTTATATATTTGATTATGCGTTAGATGAGTTAGAAAACTCCTTCCAGATCAGATCAGATCAGCAACCTTTACTAAAACAAGCAACCAAAAATAAAATGAGCAAAAAAAAAGAAAGCAAGCGGCTAAAGAACAACCAATTTTCGAAAAATAAAACAATCATCAATAATAAAATAAGCATTAATTAGTAAAACAAACAGTAAATAATAAAACACGCTGGGAAGAACTAAATAAACCACATGGAATAAAACAAGCAGCAAAGAATAAAACAAACTTCCAAGAATAAAACAAGCATTTAATAATAAAACAAGCAGCACATAATAAAACATGCAGCGAAGAACTAAACAAGCCATAAAAACTAAACGAGCTTCGAAACAAATCATGATTTAAAAAAGGAGAATTGTCCAATTTTTTGACAACCGCCGCGCGGCGCGTTCAGTCAAGGTGCATAAATCGAGTTTTTGAGGTTATGTGAACTGAGCGAGTGTAATAATTACAAGTTTCATAAATTGTAAATAAATAAGGCCGTAATGCATTATTATTTCTATCGAACTCACCTTAAAATAAAGTCCTTAAGACTATTAATTTATATTTAGAGGGCCCAATAAACCTATGTTACGATTTATCAAAAATTACTGTTTTTAAATACCTAAATGCTACAATGAATTCTGAAATGGTCGTGTACGAATCGCTAGTAGCCAAAAATCTTAATGTAATGCAAATTCATATTATTTCAGCTGAAATATTTTCTTTCACATGTGGTATAATGAAAACTAGTCCTTCAAAATGGTTTTCAGAGACACGGAAGAAATTTTTTGAAAATGCCCCATCCTAATCGGTATTCCATTCTTAATTTCTGATAAATAACTAGCCGTTAAAATTTCGAGGTAGGATGGTGTAACTTGAAACCTGATTTAGCATCTCTTCCTCATCAGAACCCATCTTCACATTTTTTGACATCTACGTAAATAATTAATACTACGAATATAACTCGGTAGTTTGGTCTCCATCTTACAAAATTCACATTATAACTTGAGCTCGAATTAAAAAAAAAAACTGCGTTTTATAAATTTTAAATTAAGTCTTCCGTTAGAAGATTTTTTTAATTAAATATTCTAAAAATACACACGTTCGAATACAGACGTAAAATAAATTTCTTAACCTTCTTATTCAAAATTTTACACTCTTAATTCAACTCTTGCGAACTCCTGCATCTCATAAACTAACGAATACCACACATGAGGCCCTGAGGAAAATAATTTCCCTCAGGGCCTATGTCATTTGAGTTGCTGTGTGGAGGGTCTTTGCGAGGAGAGGAAGGAATGAACATTGGTCTTGAAGAGACCCATGTTGAAGGAAGGAGGAAACACAAAGGCTGGCAAATCGTTCCATAGCCGAGCTGTTGAACACAAGAACGAACACTATTCTACTGCAGCATACATAAGCGTAACTACATTGCACACTCTCCGATACAACGATTTCACACTATCTATGGGAAATGAGTACTTAAGTGATTTTGAAATATTTAATATCAACTTGGCGAGTTTTGTGAATCTTGTAAAAAATATATATCACTATTCCTAAACACATCTGTATTTTTGTATTTTTAGACTTATGTGCATTTTTTAACTAATTTTATTTTTAATATTTCTTTATCTGTTTAAACATTATCTGTCATGAATTAATTGTACTACCAAACATGTAAAAGCCTTCTGGGCGTTAAATAAATAAAATAAAAAGAATGTAATAATAAGCAAATAATGTTTGTTTAATTAAATGAAGACAATATTGGCGAAACTCAATCAAAATCTGGAGACAGAAAAATCATAAAAAGATATTGGTTCCACTGGGACTCGAACCCAGGTCCCTTAGCTTACATGGCAAGTGCTCTACCGATTGAGCTATGGAACCACTCCAGATTTTGATTGAGTTTCGCTAATATTGTCTTCATTAAATAAATATTATAATTTGAGATTTTACTCATAAAGTAAAAAGAAAAATATAAATATATATAATAATAATAATAATGTTTGAGCTATGTTTGTCGTAATGTTTGATTTATTATTTGTGTTTTCGGTCGCAGGAGACTCCGCTATAATAGTGCATTCGCATATATAGTTGTTTTGTGTCAAAAACGCCAAATTTCGCAAATTTGCATTTAGTATCTGGGTGTATTGGTTTCTTAAAAATGGTTTTGGTAATTGCTTTTTGAGTAACGTCTTATTTTCTTATAAAATATTTTAAATACCTTCCCATATTCAATTATGGATTGGCTAAGTGCGTAGTAATTATTTAAAAAGATATGGTTTCAATATTTTTGAAAGTGTATAACTAAGAGTTGAAGAAAATGCAAGAATAAGTAGTTTGTTGATGATATAGTCTATGGCGTTCGGTCAGTACAAACACATGATTTTAATTCTCTCATGAGAAAAATACGAATATTTAAGGCACTACTTAAATATTCTCAATGATATAATACCTGAGCTGTATTATAACTCTCATAAATTCAGCGGGTGCTTAACATTAATTTGATTTATAGGCCGAAACAAGAAAACACTGGTTTCTGCTTTCTTTAAAACTGGATAAAAATAATATTTGGTACAACAATTTCGAATTAGATTCTTTGAGAATACGCGAGGGGTAAAGAAAACTTATTGAATAATGATCGGTACTAAGCAAATCTCAAATCACTGCCAATTGAAGGATTCCTTAAATATCTTAAGAATTATTAGTTCTTCATCTACAATGGGAAAGAAAGTAACAATCTGTTCCTTCAGATACGTTTTTAGATTTTCACGACCAAAAGTATTTTCGTTATTTGTTTTTGGGGTGTTATACCGTATTGCGCTACCTCCTTCTTTACCCAACGTTTCGGACAGCGTTACAGTGTCAAATATCATCTGCCTTGATGATGAACACTGGAATGCTGTTCGAAACGTTGGCTAAAGAAGGAGGTAGCGCAACACGGCAAAACTAAGTTTTAAGTAAACCCTAAAGAAGTGAGCGTTGCTCATGAAACATGTTAGTTTTTATAAACAACTAGTTGACCCGGCGAACTTCTTACCGCCTCAGAATCATTAACTGTTAACTTATTAGCTGAATTAAATTCAGTTTTTATATTAAATTAAAAATTACACAATGAAGGAATTATCGATGCGCATCTGTCCGTGTTTTGTTTTTGTCAGAAATGGCGTTTTATACGGATTTATCATTTTTGAGATTTATTAAAATTATTGTATTTTTCCCGTGGAGGGGTGCAAACATACGTTCACCGTTTGTCCTATTTTCGACTGTTGACATTTAGTGCGTAAGAAAGAGAGGCAGCATTATAATACAGGGTCCGCCAAATAACTTTTTTTTTTGAAAATGCTATAAAAAAAAAACTACTGAATATTTTCTCAAATTTCTTTTTTTATTTATAAGTACAATCCTTCCGGTTAATAATGGAAAATAATTTCATTCAAATGGCTGCCTCGGCTGGCCATGCAGTAGCCTACACGATCGGTCCAATTTTTAAGCACATTATCGATTGTGTGCAGCTGTATTTCACCAATGGCTTCACGAATATTGTCCTTTAAAGCGTCAATTGTCTCTGGCTTGTCGGCGTAACATTTATCTTTGAGGGCACCCCACAAATAATAGTCCAACGGTGTCAAATCGCAGCTCCGAGGTGGCCAAACGACATCAGCTCTGCGGCTGATAATGCGATCTTCAAAAACAGGGCGCAAAACATCGAGTGTAGCTTCGGCTGCGTGGCACGTAGCGCCGTCCTGTTGAAACCAAATGTTGCCAATATCCTCCTCTTCAATTTTTGTGAACAAAAATTCGTTCAACATGGCCCGATAACGATCGCCATTGACTGTAACGGCCACTCCTTGCTCATTTTCAAAGAAAAATGGCCCAATTATGCCTCTGGACCAAAATCCGCACCAAACAGTGACTCGTTTTGGGTGTACCGGCTTTTCAATGTATGCGTGCGGGTTTTCTGTGCCCCAAATACGACAATTTTGCTTGTTTACATACCCGCCAAGATCAAAATGAGCTTCATCCGAAAAGATGATTTTTTTGGCAAAATCGGCATCTTCTGTAAGTCGATCGCAGGCCCACTGTCGCAGTATTTCCCAGCGTTGTTCAAGCGTATACACAACCATATTCGCTCAGCGGAAGGATAAAACTAATTATCTGTCAAATCAGACATGAGCTAAGTGTTACCATTCACGAAATAAGCACTAGTTGAAAAAAAAAACTTTAGATGGCGGACCCGGTATAATATGTTTAAAAACAAAAGCAAAACAATCAGCGCATTAACATTGGCCGTTTTTGAATTTTTTGAATTCACTTACTACTCAATATTATACTTATCACAATATTCCTGCAGCCCTTTCAAAATATGAGAATTCGTTCCATACAAAATGTATGAGGAAAATAATTTTTTTCGTAACTTTTTTTTCGAGAATTTTTCCTATGTTGTAATAGCTTTTCTGCTATTCGGGGCGAAGACAAATCACAGATCATAAAAATCGGTCCAGCTGTTCTTGAGTTATAAATGGTGTAACTAACCCGAATTTGTTTTATATATTAAGATAAAACTGGTAAAAACTAAGTATTCTATTAATTATGATACATCTTTTCCTGTTTTACATATTCTGAATATTTTAAAAGCAGTTCCAAAAGTAAATCAATTGGATATTTCACCATCTCCAATACATGTAATAATATAATGAATATTATTGTAGTTTAGGTACTATAAAATAGAATTAAAACGTCCGCACAAATGTAAGGTATAGACAGACATTTTATGAACCCATAGATATATAGGTAGATACACCATAGAGGGAGGCGGTAGTGGCGATTGCAAATTTTATTAATGCGACCCCTTGAAATTCGTGAAATGGGCAACTAGTAAGTTTGACATGTATAAATTGAATTTTTAGTCTAGACACAAACCATGTGTGGTTTTAAATTGGTCGAGGGAGTGAGAAATGTCCTAGATATTAGTGTAGTAGCAGACCCACAGATGGCACTCAATTCAAGTCTATCAGATTACTCATAGATTGCATTTAGCTGTCGGTATTCCAGAGAGCGAATGTATAATATATAAGGTGGTTGGGTTCTACATCATTCCAACCGCCTGCTAAATGGGTCTCAGAGCCCATTGCCAATCTATCACAATAAAGTTCAAAGTGTTTTGTTGACCCCGGAGTTTTTATTAAGAGTTAAGTCCGGAGTAACAACAATAACAAATTAAATTTCCCACAACCTATCCAATCTTACAGAGTTTCTTTGTGTTGCTAAATCATTTGATAACAAAAACATGATTAATTTCTTACAAGTCTCATGATAGACTTCCGTTTGAGGGGGAAAGGTAACTCCCACCCTCGTTTCTGGGGTCTCGAGGAAATTGTTAATTAAGGGAATTTTGAATACCTGAAATGCTTTCTGGGAACCCTCGTCCATCCACTTAATATTTGGAGGTACACTGTATTAGAAGTAAAGCGGTGTAAACACAAACATTATCTTTCACAAGCAGCAATCACTTTGTTGGAATACATAAATATAAAATACCCTGGAGTATGAGGGGTTGGTAGTACCGCTGTTCGGCAGAAGCGATCCCAGCGCCTCAGTCGGTCACGACATCATCCGCTGACATCTTGCGGAGTAGTTTGAAAGCTTTTACATACATCACAGAAAATAAATGGCTCTTAGAACTGGTTAATGTTTTTTTTATTATTGTTTATCCGATATATGTTATCATTAGAAATAGATAAAATGATCAATAGGAATTCACCACGAATAAACACTGTTTGGACAGAGTACCTTGCAATACGATCAGTTTTGTTTACCTGGCTTACAAATACTTGTTTATTTTTTTTACCGTGTTGGTTTTATACCTCCATTGACTCTGCCACTAGTTTTTATTTAGGGCTAAATGCACTTTTAATTTTCACTCGGAACATTGAACTAATAGCAGACATTAGCCAGGAAATGTATGCAGCAATGGACAGTGCATGTTGAAATACAGGCTGACTTATGATATAAAAATTGTTTTTTGTTAGAAATATAAAAAGATAACGGTCGCAACTGGGACTCGAACTCAAGATCTCTGTTCTTACCGATTAATTAAAATAATAATTTAGACTTTTAGACGAATGTATATATGTTTATCCGAGACCCTATCCAGGTTACAAACTAATTGTTTTAATATTGTGACCATTTAAAAATATGAGAAAAATATAATTGTCGGCGACAATAATGTTAATTCTGAATTTCAAATATGAAACTGACAAAAATGACTTAAAAATATGGCCGAGTAATTGAAGCACTTCTCCCGGTAAGACGAGAGTAATTCTGAGTTCGAGTCCAGGGTGCGACCGTTACCTTTTCATTTTTCTGTGTCTTGTTCTTTTTCATAAGTAAGTTTAGATTTATTAGTATTAACTTCTTATTTAAAGATATAATAAATAAATTGTTTCTCCCTGCGAGTCCTTTCTCATTCATCCCCTTTCTCTTCCGCGTCCCCTTCCCCTCTCGCGTTCCCACTCCGCCTTCTCCGTCTTCTCTCTCCCCATCCCCTCTCCTGCTTCCCCCATCCTGCGAACCCCCCTCCCGCCTTCCATAAATTCAGTCTCAGTACTTTCAGTTTTCAAACAGCTCACGTGACACCTATTGCAATTTTTTATTCAAATTTCATAATGCCAGAACTCACTATTATATAAATATATACGAACCATCGCGGGCATGCACATATCAAATACCCAAAGTTTCATCGCAATCGGATGAATGGTTTAGCAACGCATAGCGGAAATACAAACATTTTTAGATTTTTATATATATATGGATTATATCGATGGGATTGATGGGAATAACCTCCAAAAGTTATTTTTAATTGATAAACTAACGTTTAAACAAGATTTTTATGCATAGCACAAAGGGTAGATAACAAATATTATAATCAATAATTATCAGCCTGAAACACTCATCTACATTGAAAAAATCTTCCGAGAAAAGATACTGGCCGCCAACGGGAATTAACCCGTGACCATCTGATTGCCGGTCAGCAGCTCTGACCACTGAGCTATGGCGGCTTATCAAATACCCGCCAAATAATTCAATATATACTAGTGTTTCATTCGACAATTACTTATTATTACATTTTTCCAACTGAAAACAACCAACTTTATTTTTGTGAGAGAGGTATTTTTAATACTAAATCTCCCGCTAGGTGGCGTCGAGACTAATTATGTCTGCATTTTTTGCTGAAATACTTTAACTTGTCAAATATTAATTATTATTTTTAATTGATAAACTAACGTTTAAACAAGATTTTTATGCATAGCACAAAGGGTAGATAACAAATATTATAATCAATAATTATCAGCCTGAAACACTCATCTACATTGAAAAAATCTTCCGAGAAAAGAAACTGGCTGCCAACGGGAATTGAACCCGTGACTATCTGATTGCCGGTCAGCAGCTCTGACCACTGAGCTATGGTGGCTTATCAAATACCCGCCAAATAATTCAATATATACTAGTGTTTCATTCGACAATTACTTATTATTACATTTTTCCAACTGAAAACAACCAACTTTATTTTATCTTTTCTCGCCAGTATCTTTGCTGACCGGCAATCAGATGGTCACGGGTTCAATTCCCGTTGGCGGCCAGTATCTTTTCTCGGAAGATTTTTTCAATGTAGATGAGTGTTTCAGGCTCCAAAAGTTGTTATAAAACGTGTTTTAAGTTATTACGTAATGTTATTATTGTAATGTTTTTAGTTATTTTAATAAAAATAACATGTTTTTACCCAGAAATTTAGGAGGTAGAAGTATAGTCAAAATAACATCTTTAAAACATAATCAGGTAGAAATGCTAAGAATTTTTTTCCATAGGAAAGCTGATAGTTCAGAAATGCACAAAATAATTTGCAAGGCAGATAGAAATATTTCACCATTAAATTTATACGACGAGAATGCCAGCATTCTTATAAATACAAACCAGGAATTATTAGATTCCTGGTCAAATAAAATTCTTCACGCAAAACACTTCAATTATCTCAACCAAACATATGTTGACAAATTTTCGTCAAACAAATGGTTGAGTATTGGAGAGTTGAGCGCAGAAATAGAAGGCTTTATGCTTGCCATACAAGATAGAGTCATTAATACTAAAAATTATAGGAAGCATATAATCAAAGATGCAAATCAAATTGATGATTTATGTAGAAAATATTTGGCTTTTCCGGAAACTATAGAACATATTATATCGGGATGTTCTGTATTAGCGCCGTCCGAGTATACATTTAGGCACAATCAAGTTTTAAAAATAATTCACCCAAGTTTGGTAATTAAACATAACTTGATTGACTGCCGTAATGTACCATATTATGAATATGAACCAAATTCATTTTTAGAAAATGAATTTTATAAAATTTATTATGATAAAACTATTCTGACAGACAGAACAATTAGTCATAATAGACCCGATATAGTTTTACATGACAAAATTAAGAAAATAACTCATATCATTGATGTCGCTATTCCAAATTCTTGTAATATTCAGAAAACTGTTTCTGAAAAAATTAGAAAATATACAGATTTATGAAATTAAAAGAATTTGTTCGGCTACTGGCATTATACCTAGCTCTCTCATTCAAAATTTAGGCGTATTAGATTTGTCAAAAAATTTGTACATAAAAATGCAAAAGTCGGTCATTTTAAATACATGTAGGATTACGAAAGATTTTTTAAATATTTATATTATTATAGGGATCAGTAGGATTTATCGGACCAGTTAGGATTTCATCAGAGCCGAACCCTCTGATATGAAAATATCTGGAGTCGGTGAAATATTTTCCCATTATGTTTCTGGTGGATTGACGTATTGTTCTTGTATTGTTTTATTCTTATATAGTGCACTTACATTGCGTTAATTTAATAGATATTCATTTGTGGAAAAGTGTGTGGAAGGGTTTAGTCTTTCATTTGGGAAAGATTCAACCCGGACATAAAATCTGGAGCACCGTAAAAGTTTATCACTCATTTACATTTAAGAGCAAATACATATTTTTCTACCATATTTCTCTAGTTCTCAGCTGATTGAAATAACCCGCCATGTTCCCAAATGGCCTCTTTATTTAAATACAAAATTCTGCATAAAAAAAACCGTTTTGCAACTGAACCAGCCTCATATTTCCCAAGGGTTCTGAACTATGCGCTGGAATTGGTATTCAGCAAATGTTTTGTTTGCAATTCAATTTAGTTTACCTCCCTATTGCGGCCATGTCCGGCCCGCCATTTTACCGGAAGTAATTAACAATTGAACTGAACCTCCGTTTGTGGATAGTAACGTTACGAGCCTTACATTGTAAGGGGTATAGTAATAAATACGCTGAAATTTTTTTTTTTTTAATTTTTAGAGTTTTTTTTTATCCATTTATATTTGTATTTTAATTTGTTTTAAACCTACAATGAATGTTCTATAAATATCCTGTTTGTGTCTCAAATAAATAATAAAATTATTATATTGACATTGCGGATATTCAAAACCTTATCAAAATTTGTGCCATTCTTGACAGTTCTTGATATTTGTTACTGCATCATTTTGCGCAATGTTTTTTTTTACGCTACTTAAAAATATTTTCTAATTTTATATGTTTTATCTTCTTAATATCATTTGCAATGTGTATTATTTATATATATTTTTTTTTAAATTCAATGTTTTGCTATTTAGGTAGCTATCATGCATCTAATCAATATATATTATAAAAGAAAGTCCAAAATAACGTGCGCTCGCAACAGATATGAGTCCGGTACGATCAAGGAAGTTATATGGTGTGGTAGATTTCTATCCCCCCTCCAGGATGACGGTTCCCGTTTTTACCTAAAGGGCGTGCTTTTGAAGATATAAGGGCTGGAAGTTTCGCCCTCTTGAAATTTCTAGAACAGTCTTCCCGAAAATTCTAAAAGGTTCCATAGATCTCTAGAAAGTTCTGGAAGGAGTGGCGGAGTATGTCGTGGAAATTCAGAAAAAAACATTCCAGAATACTCTCGAATGTTTTCCTGAGCAAAGCCGGGTTGGTAACCCAGCTAGTGTATTTATATAAGCAGTTGGGAGACGGGTCACGGGAACCATTTATTAGCTAACAATTATCGTAGTAGTAAGTAGTTCACTTTGGGGACTTAGCAGGTGTGAACGGGTTAATGGGGTGAGGTTTGTCTAGGTCTTGGCGGGGGATGCCTTCGCCCACCTCATGCATGGCGGGCCGGATCAGGAGCGACTGGTTGAGTGAGACCTTTCGATCTCTCTCGACCCATCTCACCCAAAAACATTTCACAACGATGCTAAAACAATAAAATTTGGTGTGCTGATGTAATCATACTTGACCACCAAAATTTACTGCCATAGTATACAGATAGTCACTATCAACCGAAATTTAAAAAAAATATGTACTGCGAAATCTTTTTTTACGCTTGCTCCATACAGGAGTGTCATCTTTGGGGATGTAGTGCGGAGGGTTTCTTTAAGGAAGTAAAAAAAGGAAGTTCTGAGAAGGAAAAATTAGGTAGTACCTACCTAGACGACTAAAACATAGACGCCGTCAAATCGTTCTACAGCCGAGCTGTTGAACTCAAGAACGACTCGTAGAAACTACATGTTTTCACAAATGTTAAGCGTGAACACATTTTAGGCGCGTGTTTGGCGTGTTTCCCGACTATCCACCTGTGCCGAGAGGATCAATGACACTAGTTTCTTGGAGCATCTTCCGTTGAAATACCGGCAGAACAAGGATAGCATATTCTTAGCCGACTTCTGTACTCTAAGGATTGCAATCTGTTTGTAGAGATAAGAGAATCTATAATATAACGGACCGCCCATTTCTGCACGGAGTCGAGGGTTTTTTCAGATATTTACATTTTAAGCTATAGACTTGACCTTGTTTTAAAATTCTAGACTAACATAAATATTTGCTAATCTATAAATAAAGAATGATAATAAAAAGTAAAATTTTCTAAATTTTAAACAACCCCCGACACAAAAAAGAACTGATGACCTTGAAACACCTGGACAGATTTTCATGAATTGTAGCTAAGAACAATCTCGATCACGTCAGCTTTCAAACAACCAAAAAACCGCATCACAATCAGTCCATTCGTTTAGGAGCTACGATTCCACAGACAGACAGACAGACTCACAGAAAGTCAAACTTATAACACCGGTCCTTGCATCGGGGGATAAAATTTTTTCAATAATCTATCTAAGTATCAAAAATAATTCCAGTCAAAGTTGTCAATCGTCAACTTTGCAAATGTTGCGAAAGAAAAAAAAAACTTCATAAGAATGTTAAAACCTCGGAAAAATCCAAATAATAAAGCATTTTTTATTGATCCTATAACATTTGGTTAATGCAATTTTACATTTAATGTTTATTCTCTGTGCTCCACTAAGAAGTTTTATTACTGCAGCTAATTAATCTTCATCAATTCGAAAGATTGTTAAAACTATTTTACAACATGACATCTTTGGGTAATTATGCCGTGTTGGCTTATTTTTAAATACCTTAGAAGTAAAAGATTAGTCAGTCGAATTAACGATTTATTTAACAAAAATGATAGAAAAAATAATGGACATAAAGTGTTTATTTCTCACTTTAAAATAACAAAATACACAAATAAAATAATAATAAAAACGAAACAAAAAAGCAGCATCGTCCCCAGCGCGGTTGTGTCATCAAAACAAAAATGGCAAAAGGTAAAAAATGTATTTACATTAGTATAAAAAGATTATATTCGAAACATTATATTAATATGACGGTGAGCGTTTTATAACGTGACGTTCTAAGATGCAGAAGCGATTAAAGTTGAAAATGTCTTCAAACAGACGATACAGGTATAAAAATTACAACTAATTGAGCGACTTTATATAACAACATCGGCTAAATGCCATAAAAGCTGTAAATATTATAGAATCTTTAGATTCTAATTAGAAATTAATATTCTTAAAAGCTGTATTGATGATTTCTTTGGATGACACACTCTCATCTCTTCAATATCTAACTAAAGCTTACCTCAGATTATAAATATTGACACAATATACAGAACATTTCACAATTTCTTAATTAACATTTTTTTATAAACAAGAAATTAAAAAAAAAAGATAATAAAAATCGTTGTGATCTTAAATCCTCAAAGTGACGTAATTAAAATCCTCAAAGTGGCATTATTAAAATCCTCAGAGTGAATTGATTAAAATCCTCAAATTGATGAAATTGAAATTCTCAAAGCAACGAAATTAAAATTCTCAAAGTGATGAAATTAAAATTCTCAAAGTGATGAAATTAAAATTCTCAAAGTGACGAAAATAAAATTCTCAAAGTGATGAAATTAAACTTCACAAAGTGATGACATTAAAATTCTCAAAGTGACGAAATTAAATTTCTCAAAGCGATGAAAGAAAATCCTCAAAATGACGTTATTAAAACCCTGCAAAAGATTGGTATAATAAGTTAATTATTTTTAACAAAATAAAATCTAAGAGCTCATTTTATGCTGAGTTTGATTCATAAATTATTAAAAAAAGCTAACTTAGTTTTAAAATCTCTTAACTCTCTAATCACATATTTGGTTTTGAACTTATTTAACATTTGTTTACTCTAACAAAGCTGAGGAATAGTTTCAAATATTGCAAACAACTATCAAAAGTAAGCCAAACAAATTAGGAGTTTGATCACGCGAAACTTGCAAAGATTCTGTTCCGAATCTTCGAACAAACTTTGAAGCGTAATATATCAGAGAGAAGAGTGTGTAAGATGGTGAAGATTGATGCGGTGGACTTAGAAGCACTTGCGGTGGACAATGCCAGGTCCGGACTCGTCGTACTCTTGCTTGGAGATCCACATCTGCTGGAAGGTAGACAGGGAGGCGAGGATAGAGCCGCCGATCCAGACGGAGTACTTCCTCTCGGGAGGAGCGATGATCTTGATCTTGATGGTTGATGGAGCGAGGGCGGTGATTTCCTTCTGCATCCTGTCGGCAATACCTGGAAAAGGGAAAATATTCGTTAAGAATGTTATAAGAGAAAAATAAAGTTCAGTTAGATGAATTGAAGGGAATCACATTTAGGTACGTATTAGATTAACTATTGAATTGCAAGAATATATTATATGCTTACCAGGATACATGGTGGTTCCGCCGGAGAGTACAGTGTTGGCGTACAAGTCCTTACGGATGTCCACGTCACACTTCATGATAGAGTTGTATACGGTCTCATGGATGCCGCAGGATTCCATTCCCAAGAATGAGGGCTGGAACAGTGCCTCGGGACAACGGAACCTCTCGTTGCCGATAGTGATGACCTGTCCATCGGGCAACTCGTAGGACTTCTCCAGTGAGGTGGATGCAGCAGCGGTGGCCATTTCCTGCTCGAAGTCCAGGGCAACATAGCAAAGCTTCTCCTTGATGTCCCTGACGATTTCTCGCTCAGCAGTGGTGGTGAAAGAGTATCCTCTCTCGGTGAGGATCTTCATGAGGTAGTCTGTCAAATCGCGACCGGCAAGATCCAGACGGAGGATGGCATGGGGAAGAGCGTAACCTTCATAGATGGGCACTGTGTGGGATACACCATCTCCAGAGTCGAGCACAATACCGGTGGTACGACCGGAAGCGTACAGAGACAGTACAGCCTGAATGGCTACGTACATAGCTGGGCAGTTGAAGGTCTCGAACATGATTTGGGTCATCTTTTCTCTGTTTGCCTTGGGGTTCAGCGGAGCTTCAGTCAGAAGGATGGGATGTTCTTCCGGAGCCACTCGGAGTTCATTGTAGAAGGTGTGATGCCAGATCTTCTCCATGTCATCCCAGTTGGTGATGATGCCGTGCTCGATGGGATACTTGAGGGTGAGGATACCCCTTTTGGATTGGGCCTCATCCCCTACATAAGAGTCCTTCTGCCCCATGCCCACCATGACTCCCTGGTGCCGTGGCCTACCCACGATGGATGGAAACACGGCCCTGGGAGCATCGTCTCCAGCGAAGCCAGCCTTGCACATTCCGGATCCATTGTCCACTACGAGCGCTCCCGCCTCATCATCGCACATGCTGGCTGCTTGCTCTTACTGACTTCCGCTCACTGAAACAACAAATTACACAGCGTTGTAAAACGACATTTTTCACACTCACGCCACATAAGTTCTTTTAGCTTTTAGATTTTCTGTGCTTTCTTTTTTTTGCGTGGGTTGATATTATAATCGACGAAAAATCTTCCTTTTCACTAGGATAAAAGACGAAATTAGATAAATTTTTCATTTCATTGAATAAAAAAGATATTAGAAGAACATATCTATTTAATTTGATTTGATATGCCAATATCTTGGAAAAACCCTCACATTTATAATATATAACGAATAATAATCTCTCCCACTCAACAGAAAAAAATCCAATTTGCTATTGATCATATGAGATATTATAAAAAAACTTACATCAAATTTCTGAGAATTTCGACAGTCAATAACAATATTATTCGGTTCACAAAAATACTTTAAGCTCACCGAAAATATTATACCCTCCCACGGAATCACCTTTTCCAGTTCACCGATATGATTTAACTTTACTTGAATTTATTTAGTTTGGTCGCGTTAAAAGGAGTCTTGTGAGAGTAAGTCTCCAGACAGCGAACAGACCAACAATGGGAGTAAAGTTACTATGAGCTGATAGATTGCGTTGCGTTGGCCAACACATCTTTTAAATGGCATCCGGTCAGGGTTGCCGCAAACGTCAAAGAAGTACTTTTATAAAATTTATCCATGCTCAATATATTACGACAAACATGAAATTATTTTAAAACCCCACCTTTTATTACATATTACTTTTATTAGTTAACCGCGAAATAATCAAAATGTACTCCTTTATGAAACTAAAGTTTCCGACTGCAATTTTTAAAAGATTATGCAAGTTTAGGATATTTTTATTAATTACTGATTACTGATGTTTGACAGTCTTCGTGGTTCAGTGGTTATGATCTGTTGCTACAAAACTAGAGGTGGTGGGTTCAAATCCCTGCGTGCGATAGTTAATTTATTTGATTAATTTGTATCATTTCTCAAATTAGTCATTTAAAATAATGTTTAGTTTTGCGGCACGCTCCAGAATAGAACATATTTGGTATTTCCTTGCTATAAGACCAACATTCAGAATAGAAACGTTGCTTGAAATGGCTTTTGTAATGTTTGGTAATTAGATTTGAATGCCAGTTGCTCCCACCATCATTTTCCCCATCTATGTACTTTCCATCCCCGTTACCATAATTGTGGGTGCCATAGTTCCACTGGCTCCAGACGGGAGCAGCGGTCGCTATATTCACATAAAAAAATAAAATGGACCTTTATATTCGAAAATAATAAATTATGTAAGCAAACAACATAATGATTTTTTCGCTATAGGTTCAAGATTTGCTGTTGCCGTAAAAAAAAATGCTCTGTCGGTACTCATGCATATAAATGTTTTTCAAACTGAAATTTCCGAAACGCTTTTGAATTATTCCTCATCCCAAATTCGGAAAAAGTAATATTGTCGCACAGCCATTTTCGTGATTCTACATTGTGAGCACCGTTAATATCGTATTTTTTTACATTATCTCCAAATAAGTGGCCCTGGGAAAAAAAACCATCAGAAACTGTGTCATCTTTGGGAATGCTGTGTGGAGGGTCTTTTTAGGGTAAGGAAGGAGAGGAACTTCGGGGAAGGAAAAGATATGAGAGTTGGGTAGGAATCTTGAGTCAATGTGTTCAGGAGTGACGAACGTGTATGAAGCCGTCCCTCCCATCGCGGTGCAAGGCGGCGGATTGAGAGAGTCCGACTGGGGAGGTCAAAAAGTCTCCCTTAACCAGTCTCTCCCGATCCGGCACGCAACGCAATAGGTGGCCACGAAAGCCTCACCCCATGAACCCGTGACCACCTGCTAAGTCACCAAACGCAGCGAACCACTTGGGGTGAGCAGGGGTGTTGGGTATTCAATAATTGGTACCCATATACGCCTCCAAAATTTAACACACATATATACGAATATCTCAGAAAAATCGTTTTAATTAAATGACTAATCTTATTGTACTTTTAATTGGATTTTTAAAAAAAATTTCATTTTTTTTTTCGTCAAATACATTTTTCTGCTCCACTTTTTTTCTCAGATAATCTAGAGCACTCTGAAAAAATGATCTTATGAAAAGCCGCAGTTCTCCTAATTCAGTGACAACCCTGGTGCAGATGGAAGACATGCATCACGTCTCGCATCCAACGTGCATCCAAGTGTGATTTTTTTGCATTCCCCGAGAGACATTCTGCAACAAGTGCATTTGCATTCGATGCAAAAATACACACTATCTGTATTGTCTTATTATTAAGCTTTTAAAACTGCAAGTGCTAACGGTTATGCGATTCCATCATGTTTTAACAATCATTAATTTATCCGTTTATTGCTTTCAAGCTTTGGTTACCAGAATTTTTTATGTGCAATTCGTGTATTTCCCCTTTTATTAACATTCTTAATTTTTTTTATCTAAATTTAAAAGTTAACCGTAAAATAATTAAAATGTGCACCATTATGAAATCAAAGTTTCCGACTGCAATTAGAAAAAAATTATGATACTTAGCAATTTTTTATTTATTTATTGTACATGGAACGACCAAAAAATGACGATAAGGTTTATACATTTGCCTAATATGTGTGTGTGCGTTTTTTTAATTTATTTTTTGTTATCAATAATTTTAGTTAGAAAAAACGTAAGGTGACCTATTTTTAAATTTTTCTGAAGTTTGCAATAAAAAAATATATATTTCTAAAATTTTATATTGATTTTGAATTACTTATAATATTTGATAGCGTATTTCATCATCTTTCAAAAAAAGTTTTTAGTTTTCGGATGGGTTCAGAAATATTCCATGTATTTGGATTTTATTTCAAAGCGGAAATATTTTGGCCTTGAGGGGTTATAATAGTAATTGTGATCAAAATACAAAAATTTGGATAAATTTATTGTTTTGCTGCCCAGAACGGTAGATTTCGGTAAGTATTTTCCAATAAATCAATTCCTACGACAGATAAAGTTACTTCGTTTATAAATCTATTTACCAAAAGATTGTTTACTTCGAAAGCGTATTACATCAATTAATCAACTTCAATACAATGTTGCGTAAAAGATCTATTATTACACAATTAGTAAATAAGGTCTTTATTTGTTTTCTAGTTAAAGCGAAGTTCACAATGAGCTTTTCTTCATTATGTCTGTCAAACAATTAACAATTAATCGCTTACTTACTTTTTTTTCAAGTGTTTAGATAAGTATTGGAAACAAACTGTGATAGAAAGTCTGAGAAAGAAGGCAAAGCTCAATGTAAAAAATAAATATCACGGGAATGCTGCTTTTAATTTCGACATTTCGGGTGGATCAATAAAATTGATTGGTCCGCCAATCAAATATCATTTCAATCGTTTCCAGAGAAACTTTCGCAAAAATGCTAAATGTCAAAGGGTTATACGATCAAGCAAATTTTGGTAACCAATTTTCGAAATAGTACCTGCGTAGGTCCGGGCTGAATATCAAAATGAAAGTTGGTAAAATTTTAGCTGAATATTTCTTCATAATTGAATCGGATTCCCAATCAATCAATGATTTTTAAAAATGCACGAGAAATAGAATCAGTGAAACTTTTTTTAGCCAGTCCGTGCATAACCATATATCGATTACATCTAGTGGAACGTCATTTAAAAATATTTTTAATTGAAACCCGATTACTACCGTAATGTATGCATTTAATGCAATTTAATGAATATGAGGTGGAACAGTCATTCACAGAATTCTGAAAAACACTATCACTTCCCGAAATAAAAAAAATATATTTTGAATACTTAGTATTTTAGAAAAAAAATATTGCATAAACGATTATTTTAGGGGTAAGTATCCACGTTTGATCCAAAGCACGCTGCAAAGACGTCGAAATGTGTAACAAAACTCACAATTTCACTATGGCTCCTTCACAGTAAAAATAATTAAATCACTTGTGATCGTTATACCAAAAACCACTGAAGATTAAAAATACTTCAAAACAAGCTGACTGTAATTTGTAACACTGAATCAAAATTCTAAAAGAGAGCACAGATTCAACATTTTAAAAGATGGCGGCAGTGTTGGTAGTAGATCGATGATCGAAAATCGATATGAGAACTGACCTGATGAAAGAAACGACGCTGTTGGTCGCTAGTGGTGATCTAGTGGCGAGTGCCAAGATCCCCCATATATATAGCAACCTGAGGCGCCCCAGCACCGACCCTTACAAGGCTTGCCAGGAGAGCCCGCCCTTATATGGAGAAGCCACGAAAGACTAACCCCAGTCGTTTATACCTATCTTCTATACGTCTCTATCGATGTAATCTGTCTAAGGGTGTCTGGGTATCTTGCAATCGTCTGTATTGGTGTCCATTGTCTGATATAGCTATCGATCTATATCGGTCTTTGCTTGTATTTGTCATTTTATCTTTGTCTGAGTATTGCCGTGCATGTATCATGTATCGATACGTCTTCATCATCATTAGCAGGGTTGACAATAAGTGTTATTCTATCATCCACCTCTGTTACGAGTCGTAGCTGCAAATGAGCTGGTTCTAATTATTCCAAGCCCGAATTTACGTTAGCTAACACCAACCACCCAAAAACCTCTAAATTATCTATGAAACTTGTTAAAATAGTTAAATTTTTCATTCATAGGGGTGGCGCATTAATATTTCTGTTGAACGTTGATCAAAAGTGGTTGGGGAAGACGCCGCACTTCATCGCTACAAAAACTACATCAATAGTCCATTGCTACAAAACCTACGTTATGGAGGACATTAAATGAAGAATGCATTAAATAGAAGAAAATTATGTGCCGTAAATATCTTCAACAGGTTGAACAATGTTGTTATTTTGTTACGTCATCTAGAGAGCAATCGTTTTATTGTAAAACAGGTCTTCTCCTACGGTATTTATATTATCATTCCTAGAGAGCTGAACGAAATTAATAATTTATAGCCACAAATATAAGAACACTCTCTCAATGTTAAGCATTATCGTCAAACCCTGATTTAAAGTTATTTGTCTGGTGCATTCTACTAATGTCTGAGTGGTCTTTGTTAGCGTATACAATCTACAAGACTCAGAAAATACACCGTTACTACTTGTACGCCGGTGAGCGCCTATCCCTACAGGTGAGGGTTATTTGTATATCTAGAGTGATATATGTATGCATGTGTGTGTTACTAACTGACTATCACACAATGTGTCCCTGATTGTGTATGTATATTTAAGTAATGTATGTGTTTGTGTTATCAAACAATCGAGCTGCAAGAGCGGCCATCGATCTATCAATAGAATCCGCTCTAAGGGCTGCCAGACGCAATCAACCTCGCCATATACTCGTACACCAACTAAAACAATTACTCGTAATAATTTAGAATCGTGGCGTACTTATCAGGCATAAGAGCTCCTTTTTTCTGTTAAGGTATACAGGACCAATGATAATGAAACTTAAATATGATATTTTGTAAAATATATATGTATAAATGTAATTATTTATAATACAATTAAAAATCAACTTTTCTGAAAAATAAAATAAAATGTAAAATAACCAGGCTTCAACAAAACCGTATAACCGATGAATTTAACTGCTTGGCATATCTCAAAAAATGCGATTTTTTTTCGAATCTTTTGAAAATTCGCATGCCTCATGGGTGAATCCACAAACTAATGTTTTGACCAATTACTGCTCCTTTTATACAAAGTTATGTATTAAAATAATTGTTACTTATCGATGAACAGCAGTAAATGTTTATACAAAGGTTTTATTTGGTTATAAGAAAAAAATTATAGTAATTTTCAAATTCTTACTAGCTGCCCTGACGAACTTCCTACCGCCTCAGAATCAATAACTGTTGTGTTAACTTATTAGCTGAATTAAATTCAGCTTTTTTATTAAGTTAAAAATTACACAATGAAGCAATTATCAATGCGTAACAGTCTGCGTTTTATTTTTGTCAGTATCGGAGATGGCGTTGTTTACGGATTTATAATTTATGTGATTTTCTTACTTTTCTACTTACTTAAGGGAATTGCGTTTCATTTTCTTTATACGTGTGACGGAGATTTATTTTAACTATTGTATTTTTCCTTTGGAGGGGTGTAGACATACGTTCACCGTTTGTCCCATTTTCGGCTATTGACAACGAGTGTCTAAGAAAGAGGGCTGCATTATGTGTTTAATAACAACAACTCTTTCCTCTTTCAACTCTTTCCTGAATGCATCCACAAACTCCTATCGAACAATAAATCTCTCCCCTTATACTCATACCCCTATGAAAGTCTTTCTTTCTTTCCAAAGGTGCACCAATTTATAGGAATATGTAAAAAAATATATATATAAAAACTCAGCTCAATCCAATAATGCAGAATTCAACAAAATTATTGAAAATAACTAGCCAAATTATTTTTTTTTTCACAGATGGTTCCAAACTCAGTTCGGACTCCCATTGTGGGTTCATGCTTAATTTTTATTTATTTTTTTATTTGTGTTGTTATTTACTTTTAACCTTAACCTATTATTTGTATAAGTAATTTCTTTTGTTGTTTCAAAATATGGAATGTATTGCATTGCACTACCCCTGCGTCATTTCTGGAATAAACTATTATTATTATGTTATTATTATTATTATAATGTGAGCGACGCTATCATTGACATTGTAATAATGTCATTGGACGCTATAATGCTTTTGGAGAGTGATTTATAGGTGCATCCTTGAAATACTCTGGACAGATGATGTGCATAATCTAGAGATTATTAATCAAAAGATAATCCAGATGGAGATTTATGTAAGAACGTATTAATGGCAGAGAAGTTAGAATTGTTTCGTGCTGCAATCTGTAGGGTAAAGATTTTCCTCACAATAACCGTTCTTCAACAGGCAAGTACTGGGTTATAAATTATAATATATAATATATTTGCATATAGGAACTTTTGCAGCCTCCGTTTTATTAATTTTAAATCTGAAGTCTTTGAAAACGTAAAAAATTGTAAAATTACAATACATAGTTCTATTTTGATATCGACAGTTCGTTGTGGAAGTCCATTATTATGATATTCTAGCTGACCTAGCCACGCGTTGCTGTGGCTAACGAAACACAATGCCATATAGTGAACGGTTACCTACCCAACCTTCATAACCATGATAAATTAACTCACACCGCCATCTGTTAATTTGCATAAAAATCAAATCTCCACGACCCGATTGCCAGCCCGCTCGTTTATTCTAGATAATTAGAACTCTAATCACCTAGTGGTATGAAGTATTCTTTACGACCTATTCTCATACCTACCAAATATACATAAAAAAATTTCACAAAAATCGGTCGAGCCGTTTCGGAGGTGTGCGACCGCAAACACTGGAACATGAGATTTTTATGTGTATTGATTGAAACAATTTGAAACTTTCATTTATTTATTGACCGTTACCGGTTTCAGCCTATCACGGGTATACTCAGATTGGTATAATTTATTCTTAAACTAGGGTTTAGGTTTACCTAAATATATTCACACATTTTGGGAGGAGGTATTAAATGGTAGTAAGCAATGCAAAAATGTGTCAAGGTGTAACGGCGTGTACCTGAGCATATTTGGAGAAAAAATGTTGAAGTCATTTTGTTGTCCGATGATAATTTATTAAATTACGAGTAAAAACAAAAACTGAGCAACTACTACACGAAGTGGTGTGATACAGTGACAACGCGTGATGGAATTTTTTTTTATGGAAAATAATATGATCGGACAGCACTAACAATAAATGACATCCATGTTTTTACCCCAAATACGCTCACGTTTCCGGTACGTGCTATTTGTACACCTTACGCACCCCCACCGTGAGGAAAAATTCTATCAGTCTGAAGATGACCATGATAGGCTGAAACCAGTTAAACACCTTCTGAAACCAGATAATAAATTTAAAAATTTGTAAAAAGTTTTAAATTGAATCAATATATTTTCGTTATTTGTTTTTAGAGTGTTATGCCGTGTTGCGCTACCTCGTTTTTTAACCAACGTTTTGGACAGCGTTACAGTGTCCATCATCAGGGCAGATGTGTAATTGTAAGATTTTTTAATTATTTTTGATTGATTTATATTACAGAGTTCCTAAACATGAGTTTACTGACTCTAGCATAATTATATATTGGATTATCTAATGATACTTTACTTTTATTTTATTTTTAGGTGTGATTTGAATGACAGTAACAACTATACTGCGGCTGTTGGCAGGTTCTTATTCCTTCCGGAAGACAATCTTTGGCTTTTAAAATTTAAAATTTTGCGAGCGTATTTATCGTACGATTAGAGTGGCCGGGTAGGCCGGCGTAAAATTTGGTTGCTTGTGAGACAATAAAGTCCTTTATCAACGGAATGTTGGAGTCTTTATGGAGACAAGAAATTTTACTCCATTTAAGTCTAATGGCTTTGTTTTGAAAGATTTGAATTTCTTGTATGAGACTGGGTGCCGCGTGCCCCCAAACGGGACAAGAATAGGTGAAGCCAGGCCTTATTGTTGTTTTGTATAACAGTAATTTATAAACGACTTCTTTTTCCCATCATTGGATATAGTGATGATAGACATTTATTTGCTGCTTTAATTTTTCCCGTAATGTGTTTCTTCTAGCTGTGGAAAAATTCCCTCTAACAGAGATTCATTTATTAGTGCAACTAATCTGTCTAATATAACTAGCAGTGCATCTTTGATTATGCCTATCGTAATTCCATCCGTAGACGATTTTAGTTTCATTGCATTAAGAATTTTCATTAAATACTCAATGATTATTTTATTGAAATATTATTATTCTTTCTTCTTTCCATTGATTGAGAAAATGTGTCTGTAACTAATGGAATGCTATTATTTATGTTTCCGACACTGAGTATAAAATTTGTATAAAATTTTCGGGCTATTTTAGGTTTATCATCTTCAACTCCATCGGGGAACCGAACTTCTTTAGTGTCTCCCTTCTGTTTACCGCTTATAATTTCTTTGAGTGTAGTCCACATTTTTCTTGAATCACTTTGAGAGGTAATTATTTTTTGTCTAATATACGAATTTATGGTTTGTTTTATTTCTGTGCTATACATATTTCTAAGTTTCTTATAGGTTTCCCATCTTTCTTCCGTAAATTGTATTTTACAGGCTTTATAAGCTGTATCCCTTTGTTTTTTTTAGAAGATATAGAGATTTCGTATACCAATTATTTGTATCTTTTAATATAATATTAGTTATAGGCATTAGCTCGTTTCCTACTGTTTTCAGATAGTTGGTCTGTCTGTCTCTTAGGTAGTTGGCTATTAGTTGAATAAGTCTTAATGGATAACCAAGAGAGTACATTTTATGTAAGAGGCTGTTATGCCAGACTTTGTCGAAAGCCTTACTTACGTCGAGTAAAAGAACTACTGTTTTTTTCCTGATATTGAATGCCTCTGTGATGTGTTCCACAACACGCAGGAGTTGGTGAGAGGTTGAGTGACCTGCTCTAAAACTATGTTGGAAGTCTGACAAGAATTTACTTTTATGAGTGAATGGATTTAATCGTGCTAGTATTATTTTTTCCAGGATTTTACCAAGGCAACGAAGGAGGCTGATTGGCCGATAATTCTCCGTTAATAGTGGATCCTATTGTTGTTGCTTGTTTATGAACTGGATCTAAAGTATGAACCTATATTGTTGGGGTTAAATGGGGACCTATGGGTTTGTAGGGGCTCGTCTCTCTCTCTGGGGGAACGGGGATTATAATAGTGTGGCTCAGGCCACTTATGGTGGGGGGGGAAGGTGGAGCTGTATTGGAGGTGATTTTTTATTTCTTAGATTTTTTTTATTTCTTGAAGAGATGAACCATTTAAATTAACTGAATTTAAAGTTAATGTTCTTTATAAATAGAACGGCGTCATTTGTGCCTTGCAATTTTTACCTCATGTGGGTATTTAAAAATGTTACCTGGCTATTATAGACTTAAAGGCCTTGTATTTCATCGTTAGCGAAAAATTGTTATCTAAAAACCCTACTAAATTTGCATGTTTTGCTAAGCTCCAACATCAGCACCGGCAGGCGCCCATGTATACATACGTGTCTGTTTGTGTTATGTTGGGAGTGGGAAGGAGTCAGATGGGGATGGAGGGGTGGGGAGGGGGTGTAATTGTTAGTGGTGAAATGTAGGCTTAACTACTTAGAAGCGATACCGTGTGGCCAGCCCCACTTCACTTCGAGCTTGTATTTCAGAATTTCATTTATGTGAATACCTCACATAAATGAAACACCTATTTTTGTGTTCTTTATTGGTATATTTGTATTTTTTTTATCTGTAAAAACATTATAATAAAACATGTATGTGGTTAGCTGGAAGAATAATGGGGTCTACCCATAAGCTACACCCTTTGCATTTTATATTTGAACAATAAATATTTTTTGATTTGATTTGACATACTTCAAAATGGTTTTTTGCATTGAACTTTGCTGTAGCCGTCAATTACCGGATACCAAAAATTTACTATCTATTTTATTTTCAAGTGTTAGACTGTTAAATGCTTTTATATCATTATATTTATAGTGGCTTTGTCTTGCTTTGAATGCTTTTGTAGCATGATATTTATAGTGTTTTTTTGTACGCTTGTCTAACTGGTCTGTAAGTATGTGTTGTGTTTGTTGAAATTAGTTTTTTTGGTCCAAAATGTAGTTTACTACTGTTTTAACTTATAATTGGCGTATATTTAGTGCGTAACTGTTGAATATTTGGTCGGAGTCAGTTAGTCTGTGTTTTTTAAGTATCACCTTACTTTAAGATCGTCTATGTCGATAGCAAAGTTTGTTGCTCCTCCCCCCAAGCAATTATTCCATATTCTGTTATTGATTGACAAAGTGCAAAATATATTGTTTTCATTTGTTTTATTTCATATACATATGTATGTTTCTTATGTATAGGAAAATGTGTATTGAAAATTGATATGGATCCTGTTCACGATTTATTTCAATTCTAAGAGCTTGATTAGTTAACCTCCAATGATTTGTATATTGGAAGCTTAACTGACACTAAAGAGGCCATTTTAAAATTTATCAACCGTAGCGTCGATCGGAAAATCTCTTATCAATTGTTGACCATGCTCGCAAATATTGATAACTGACCATAGATGGCATATTTAGTCATGTTGATACAGGTTTCATCTGTCCGTGCTGGAGCTCATATATGGTAAATACAAGCGTTGGATCACTTGGCCACGATTAAAAACATTACAATTGAAAAACAATTCAAAAATAAAAAAGAAAATCTTGTGAAAATCTTTCGAATGATTCTTACGCTATTGAACCACTTTACCAAAAATCTTTTGAAAGGTTTCCAAATATCCATATTACATTATTAATTCATCGTAGATAAAATTCCCGTCAAGGACTTCCACGAAATGCGGATCTCATTTTGTTTGTCGTGGAATTTTAAGGATGAAAGTACCGTACAGTAACTACCCCACTTCGTGTTCATATTTCGAGTATGAGCATTAAAATAACAAGGATTCCAATCACCGGAAAATCCTTGTATTCTCACATCATCACGTACTGCGGTTACCTACCAATCTATGTAATGTTCAAAAGCTTCTTAATAATTATTATTCCTACCTGGAAATTATGTTTTACTCGTATAGGTTAGGTAAAGGTATACGATATTAAATCACCGATTGAAAACAAATTGAAATCTAATCTATCATTGAAGCAGAATAATACTAATAAATCTAAACGAAAATATGAAAAAGAAAAAGACACTAATTATGCTTATCTGAGAATCTATCATTTAAAAATGAAGCTGCCCAAAAATATGGAAAAAAATAGTCGAAGGTAATATTATTAATTCTGAATTTGAAAATCGAGACTGGCTAACATGACTTAAAAATAGGATGTCTCAGTGTCCGAGTTGGTTAAGGGCCTTAAACCAGCCAGCGGCGAAGAATTCAAATTTCGTCGATTTTACGATCGTACAGGGCGGTTCCGATGAGAATGATTAATTATTCTCCGTACAAGATTTTTTAAACTATAATTTAATATCGATTTCATTTCATTCATAATTTGCTTTAATTTATACCTTCATGCAAAAAGGCGCGATGAACAAACTATTAAAATTATGTACTTTTTGTAATTATTTTTTTTGATCATAAGTATTTATAATTTTTCAATAATGTCTAAGCAAAATAAAAAAGTAAAAAAATCTTAAATATATTAGTTTGTAAGACCGTAAATAAATAGATAAACTGAAGTTTTTTCGGCACAAAACAAATCTTTTTTAAATGATTTTATTTAAACTAAAATTAAAATTCTAAAACCTAGCTTTCCCAAATAATGTATTGATTTATTTTACTGCATAATTATATGATTTGAAATGTATGTTGTATAATACAAAATTTTGTTTGAAAATTTAACAAATCTGCCAACGACCTACGGTAAAACCATGTTGTACTAAAAATAAACATATTTTCTCAAAATTTTAAACATAGCTTTACTAGATAAAATAACAGTCTTTTGAAATCAATTTATAATTTTTTGAGGAAAAGAGTCTAAAATTTGATTTAATAATGACATATTTCCGGTTTTGTCTGGTTATTCCCTCGTAAAGCACTTGTCCCGGTAAGACGAGAGTTCCTGCGTTCGTGTCCCAGTTGAGACCGTTAACTTTTTATTTTTCTGTGTCTTGTGCATTTTTCATATTTTCGTTTAGATTTATTGGTGGTATTACCTTCTTCTTCAATGATATATTAAACTGATATAAATAACATTCAAAAGTTATTATAAAAGAAAAGAGTTATTTTAATATAAAAATATAACCCAGAACTGTGTTTGGGAGTGTTTCCATGTATCCAGAATAAGCTCTATTGGTCGCCACTTCTGTTGAAATTGATAAAAAAAATTCAAATAGATAGTTATCAAAATTCTTTTTTGAGCAGATAAACCATTTCATTGGTCTATGTAGGGCCTAGGAGTCGAAAGATCTCATGTAAATTGGAAACATTAGATTTTATTGTTAAATTAGTATAGATTAAAGTTTTATGGATTAAAAAAATTAAAGAAGTACAAATGAATGATCCATTTTAATATCACCGTTAATAATAATAACAATTAGATAATTTATAGAGCGCCGTTTTTGTGAAAATTCACCTCAAGGGCACTGTACAGTTTATTATGAGTTCTTCGGCTCTATCTATTTTTTTATATACAAATACAGAAAACATACTTACCTGGCAGGTTACTTCTGATAAATACATAAAAAACAACATTTTCTGCATTTTCTTTTTCTTTTAACTTTTTTCTTGACCGTGATCAAGAAAATTTGCGCATGGTACGGGTGGAAAATGCCTCCCTTGCGTCACATAAGCCTTCATGAAATTTTTCCCTTATATTTTTCAAAAACTACAGGGGGCCACTTAAAGAATACTAGTACCATATATCCATATAGATTATGAACTTAACTTCTATATACGTTATTTAAGACATTGAACGTAAATTTCCACGTGCTTTATCCGTGCTGAGGCACCCATTTTACAATTAAAATGATTGATTTTATTGATTTCTCTCAAGCCTCATGTTACCATGTTTAATCTTCTCAATACATATGTATTTTTGACTATTATAGACATTTTACACTCTCTTAATTCACTTTATGTAGTTAGTGAATAATTATTTTAATTTTTTCTGAAATTTCTTCTAAAAAAACTTGATAAGCGTCTAAATTATATAAAATTAACAATTTTATATAATTTGGATCATTTAATTTAATTTAATTCTTAAGCAAACGCAAAGTGGAATGGCGAGAATATAATATAATGGATATATAGTTTTAAAATAATCCTAAACCTTTATAATAAAATTATTACATTAGTTGAAAATGTCACTAAAAAAATTGTTATTAAACTTTTTAGGTTCTTCACACTAATGTTTCTTCGATAGTCTGGTGTCCTTCCTATTAAAAATTATATGTATGATAAAAAATACTGAAAATAAATTACCTCTGGTGTAGATGTTACTTATCGTTTAATCGAACTTTCTATGTCAAATCTAGCCGTTTACTATGATCACTCCTTCCGTGTAACTAGCCCGCTCATTTGTAATAAATTTCCCTCAGCTCTTACTTATTATTATGAATACCATGCATTCATGAATCATAGCTATATTCTGTGATAAGTCATGTTCTCAAGACTTCGATAATTGTTTGCTTTCGGTTTCTTCCTTTTCAGAATGTTTCTTATTTCTGAACAAAAACTGCCTCCTATTTTATATTAAATTTTATTTTTAATTTTCTTGTTTTATTAGCACGATTATAGTTTATTATTATTGTCCTGTGCTACAACAGCACTGTTATTAATAATTTTGTTCTCTTGGCATTGCTTAGTAAATACCATTTTTTTTTTGTTTCATATTATTTGATTAATATTTTGTGATAACTTGTAAGGAGCACTATAGGATTATTTTAAAGTTTATTACAGTTAAGCGCACTTGAAGTGAAATAACACAAAGCTGCGTTATAATAATATCAAGTTATTATTGTAATTTGAGAAATCTCTGATAAACTTCCCCTGAGACGAGTATTGCATTTTTCTAAATTTTTAATAAATTTCTTGATAAAAATACCAGTTACAAAGCAGAAAAGTAATAAAAAGTTTTGCTAAGCTTCCAGTTGAACGAGATTATGTCAACGTGGAACTTGAAGAGATGTGGAAACTTTCGTCCAGATTTCACGAAATGTACAATCAACCAAAAATATGAGGAAAACTCAATTTGAATGCGCTTTCAATTAGCTACGGTTTTCGTATTATTAGCTGACGATCAATTCAATCAGTTGCATCGGAAGAAGGCTTCATTGCACGTTGCATCATGGGGGGGCATCATTGAATCATTTGGGAGGCGGGTTTGGGTACCGCCGCTCCGTGAACCATTTAGTGCAGTGATTCTTAACGAGGGCATTTTGGAGGTGTAGGGGGGCGTTTTTAAATTTTAGCATTTAGGGGGCGCTGCAGAAGTTCGAGTGGGCATTGTGGGAGGGTAAAGGGGGCGATTCTTTCAATACGGTTAAGAAAAATTGATTTAGTGTATAACCAACATCTCCGCCATAAGTCACCCTAAGAGGTGACTTAGCCGTTGAGAGGGTGCCGGGCTATATGGGGTGAGGTTTATACAGGTCTTGGCAGCGTATGCGTTCGCCACCTACTGCGGGGCGAGCCGGATCGGGAGAGACTGGTTGAGGGAGACGTTTTGAACTCTCCAGCCGGACCTTCTCGACCCATCGCCTTGCACCGTAGTGGGAGGTATACATAGATTCATATGTCCGTCATTCCTGGTAATTGACCCCTGATTCCTACCCACTCTTCACACGTTTTTCCTTCCCAGAACTTCATCATCTTCCTTTCGCTAAAAAGACTCTCTAAACACCATTTTATTCCTCCGACCTCCTGGGTGTAAAAAATGTAAAAAACACATGCATATAATTTCATATTAACTACAACTACGAGTTTGATAACTTTATATTAAAGAGTCAAAGTTATTTGCGTATTTAAAAATATATACCTGCACTGTGAATACCGCACAAGAGTCCCAACCGTCTGGACCCAGCGAAACTATGGCATCCCCAATTGGGGTACGTTTTGAGGCTGAAGGTAGTGGGAAGGAGATGGAAATGGAGAGAAGAAAGGTTAGAAAGTACCTTTCTATTCAGACCTAGTCACCAATCACTACAAAAGCCATTTCAAGCAACTTTCCAATTCTGAATGGTGGTCCTTACACTAAGGCGATACAGAGAGTATCTTCCATTTGGGAATGTGCCGCACATATACCATATATGGCCGTGATTTGAACCCCATCGAACATTGAATTCGGTGGAATAATTGATAGAACATTATAGTATCTGTAAACCGTTTCATCACTGTAACCAATGTACTGTTTGTTTCTATAATGTAATGTAAAACTTAAATTTTAATTATTATCAATCTTTTTAAGGATTACGTGTACATATATTTTATCTTTTTTCATTGCATTGTTTATTTTATTATATAATCATTGAGAATTTTAATACATACAGTGTATTAAAATACCTTAAAAAATACATCAAAAATGAAATATAAAAGAATATAAAAAGTATAAAAAATAAAAGAACCTTAGCTGAGCAACGAACAACCATAAAATATTATTCAAATCCGATTTTAGGTATACACCATCACTACTTATATCACCGGGCACCACTCTCCGGCCGAATGCATGATAATGCGAATTTGTTCCGGTTTCAACGTTCGTTCCATCCACCTGTTTTTTCTCTAAGCGAAATAATTATTAAATCTGTGCTTATTGCAAAACAAAGTTTCAATGTAAATATATTTGATTCGCGTTAGTCAAGAGTTATTATTGAAAACCTCTACAACTCACAACATACGCATCCAGTTTACAGACGTGGCAAGGCCTGTAAACTGTCAAACCCTCTCGATAAAATATCTAAACATAACCCATATTGCTAAAGAATATAAAAAGTTAACAGAATATTAAGAAGTACATAATTTTAAAATATTAAATAGATGTGTAGTTTCCGAAATGGATAATAAACTTCTCTATCTGCAATGTCAATATTGATTTTAATACGTGACTTGAATTACTTGGGCCTTGGTTTGGGATTCGAATATTTTAATTCTCAAGTTGATAGTGTATATGGCCCATATTTCTCTATTATAGAGTATAGGTGTTTTTTTTAGATTTATTTTTTTCAAATTTTTCCAGCGAAAACCAATTTTACAGCTGTTTTGTGCTCACTTTGGTTAAGCGATGAGCAGGTTCCGCGTTTTATCGTAGGCTTCTGAGGAGTGCTTTCTTTAAAAAAAACGAGTTCTAGAAGTCGTTCCAGATTCCGATTTCTTGGTGCGAACGCGTACTAGGACCAGTGGCAAGTGCTGAGACGCACGGTTTCGGTCCAAACTCGGACTCGGACCCCAACTGTCGATCGTTGGATATTAGGGCAATCAATTACGAGTCTCGGTACGAGTTCTTTGGGAGTAGTTGTTTAGAGGCATTCGGGTCCGAGTCCAGGTCCAAGTTCTTTGGAATTAATTGATTCGAAAAAGGAGTAGCAGTAGGATCTACTTCCCGCAAATGAATCGGATTCAAGAATTCATTCCATCTTGACATTCTATTTGGATGACATTATTGTGATCGGTGAAGACGAAGAAGATTTAGAGAAAAACGTGTGTGACGTTTTAGAGAGGTTAAAAAGCTGTAATTTAACGGTGAATAGTGAAAAATGCGAATTTAATTTAAAAGTTATTGAGTTTTTAAGTTATAAGATAAGTGAGCAAGGGATTCAACCGTGTCAACGGAATAAGGAAGCTATTTTAAATGCACCGTCACCTAGTGATTTAAATCATTTGAGAAGTTTGTTAGGCATGATTAGCTATTATCGTAATTTTATCCCAAACATGGCAAATGTATTGTCACCGTTGTACGAGTTACTTAAAAAAGATATCAAATTCCAATGGGGTACAGAACAGGAGAATAGTTTAGCGATTATAAAAAAAATTTTAACTTCGGATAGGATTTTAACTCATTTCGACGAAAATATTCCAGTGAAACTTGTCACAGACGGTAGTCTCAATGGTGTTGGAGCGACACTTATACATGTGTTTCAGAATGGGGTTGAAAGGCCAATAGGTTTCGCAAGCAGAACTTTAAGTAAAGCGGAAAAAAATTATTCAATTTTAGATATTGAAGCAACTGCTATTATTTTTGGGATTAAAAAGTTTTATCAATACTTGTACGGGAGAGAATTCACCTTAGCTGTGGATAACCAACCCTTAGTGAGAATCTTCGGTCAAAATAGAGAAATTCCTAAAATCGCAGCGTCTAGGTTACAACATTATGCGGTTATGTTAGGGTCGTTCAATTTTAAGATTGAATATGTAAAGTCGAAAAACAATTGTTCAGACTTTCTGAGCAGGTGTCCGATTGAAAAGGGAAGCTGTGAGGATAAGATAGAGTCTGGTTACATTAATTACTTCGAAAATAACGGGTTTAATTTATCTCTAGACGTGATAAAAAGTGAGACCGAAAAGGACGATATGTTAAGTCAAGTTAAGAAATTTCTTATCAAGGGTTGGCCAGCATCAGTAAAAAAAGTTCAAAATAGTAATTTTAATAGAATTTTCTGGGAAAAAAGGTTAGAATTATCATTGATAAATGGGTGTATTTTATATCAACATAGAGTTGTGGTTCCGGAGTCTTTAAGACAAGAGGTTTTAAAGATGTTACACAGATCTCATTTAGGGGTTTTTAAGACTAAAGGTATTGCGAAAAGTTTCGTTTGGTGGCCAAAAATTAATCAAGATTTAGAGAAAATAACTGAAAATTGTAAGGATTGTTAAGAAATTAAACCAGAATCTCAAAAGAGTTCACTAGCAGTCTGGCCATATGAACCTGAAGTATGGTTCAGGGTGCATATTGACCATGGTAGCTTACATAACAAAAACTTTTTAGTTGTGGTAGACGCTTCTTCGAAGTGGATCGAATGCCTGGAAGTAAACAGTCTGTCTTCAAAAGAAAATATTGAGGTACTTCATAGGTTATTTTCGCAATTTGGTTTTCCAGCAACTTTAGTTAGCGATAATGGTACGTGTTTTTGTTCTGAGGACTTTGAAATTTTCTGTAAAAAAAATGGTATGGTACATATAACTAGTCCAATTAATCACCCTAGCAGCAACGGACAAGCAGAGAGTGCGGTTAAAATATGTAAAAATTTTCTTAAAAAAATTTGTAAACGTAATAGATTTCCATCAGACTATAAAGAGCAGCTTGATAACTTTTTAACAGATTATAGGAATACCGTGCATGCAACTACAGGGTGTGAGCCATCGTTATTGTTAATGGAAAGAAAATTAGGACTGTCTTTGACTCTCTGATCCCTAGGAAAGTGGAGGAAAGAACCAGTAATTCAGGTTCTTCTCGACAAAACAAAGTAATTCAAAAGGTTATTCAGAGCCAAGGCAATCAGAAAAGGCAATATAGGGGTAGAACTAAGACAGGTTTTGATGTAGGTCAGAAAGTGATGGCCAGAGATTTCAGATCTCAGGGTAATAGATTATGGGTCCCTGGGGTTGTGGTTGAGAAAAAAGGCAGCAAAGTATATATCATAAAAATTAACAATTCTAATATGGTATGGAAAAGACATTTAGACCAGATAAGGAAATTACATGTTTCATGGCGGGAGGAAGATGGTCCTGAATTCATCGCGTCTGACACACTAGAACTGTCGACGGACGAATTAGATCTCTCCGGTATGTTGCGCAGTAGAAGCGACTCTAATTCTGTTTCTCCATGTTTCAGGTCTAAACCGTGGCATGGACGACTTCGCCCAAGATGAGACGGACGAACGAGAGAGAGAGAAGAAACGGAAGGGAAGAGGAGAAATTATACTTAATTTTAAGTTACTTGAATAATGTGTATTAAATTAAGAAAATGAAATATGTAGACTTATATTATATTGTAAGAAAATGAAATATATAGACTTATATTATATTGTATGAAATGAAATTTATAGCAATAGGAAAATGAAATATGTAGTTAGGGAACTTCCAATTTTAAGTAGGGGAGGATGTGAGAATGGTACTTAGGATGCAAGAGCGAGACGGGAGATGTACATGTATAAAAAAAGATGCTCGCCCTTTCTCTTCCTCCTTTATCACCGATAGCGCCGTAAGCTAGGATTAGCTGTAGAACACATGATTGTGCAAATATAATTTATACTCGACACGCGCATTATTTCTAAACTATTCCCTGATCACTAAAAAGATCCCATTGGTAATTAACAGTTTTAACACATCTGAACTCACATATCGCTAGGTAGTTTGATTTGCCTTTTTACCATGGAAAGACTTACTCCATCGTGTGCGTCATACTTTATGTGAACGGGCCGAAAACGAGATAGCTCTTGATCTTCCTTCTTACCGCAAAAATTTGATTTAAATTTAAACACACGAAAATCATCTTATTGAATATTAAATAGTAAAAATATCATTACAGCATTTTCAAATAGTCATAAACAAATGTTCGCATCTTCTCGTAAAAGTTTCACAAATACTTCAGGGTATTTTTCTGATTAGCCAAGCCAAAATCGAACTTAGTTTCTGATCTTCTGCCAGTAAATTGTTGGATGAAACTCGAATCCAAGCATTTATTTTATTTCATTCCATCTTGGAACTTTGTAAAATTTCCTAAAAAGATCTTTGTATTGAGTTTTGTGCCAATGTAAAACATATTATTACACTGCGAGACGAAAAACTTTCTTGGTATTTTATATAAATAAAATTTATCTGAAAAGAATTCCAAATTATAATGTATCTATAGAATCTTACATAGTAAGACGGTAGGTATCTTCTAATAAATTTATTTGGGAAAATAAATTATTCTCTTCAATTATGCTTTTAGTCGATATAACTAACATGTAGCGTTGGCATCCAGTCAACATTTTTACAAATATCTACATAATATTGAGAACATCGATCGTCCAGTTGATTAGCCAGACATTTCCAAATACAAATTTTTGAGATATTGAGGAAGCAATTATTCGAATGCTGTTCGTTCCAGAATGCGATTTTTTCTATTTAATCTTAAGTAAAATAATTATTCGTAATATTCATGTTATTTTAGTTGCACGCAGTTTCTCTTTGTCAAATATGCAAACAAAATATTATCTCACGGTTTCTTCAAGTAAGGTCCCAACTTTGAGAAATAATACGTATTCTGCCTGGTATCATATAAATGCATTGCTTTGCAAAGATTTGAAAGAAAGCGTTTATTATTTAAATTCTTTTATTTTTAAGTAGGTATTGTACACTTCAAATAGACCCTCAAATAGCACCTATAACTATTTATGGCAGCCCCAAGGGAAAGTGTTTGCTGTCGGCCTTTTATGGCCCAAACGAATAGGATCTTTTATAGTAGTAAAATTTGCAATATTTGTTAATCCCTAAGGGCCGGTATATCAGTTGGTCTAAAAGCTCGGCTTTGACGCAATGTGGAGCTTAAGCGGGGCTTAGCACACAATCCGTATATCAGTCGTAAACCTAGAGTTGACCAATTTTAAACGTTTAGTCTATGGTAATTTTAGTCATTTCTATGCTGAACCAATCTATTTATGTAAGTATCTATGGTTAAAATCAAACTTCAAACGTCAAACGTCAATGCTTTTTTCAAAGTTTTTTTATTATTTTCAGTAAGTTTTACACATTTTTTTACGCACAATTGTGTATTTAAAAGCTCGATTTATTATTGTTCATTATAGTTTTTATTTTTTTACTTCGATTTAGATTAATCATTAGAATTGACTAGTTAGATAACGAGCATGAAATTATTTCAGAATCAAAAATACTAGAACACCGAACTTCGCAGAAGAGGGGGTGAAATTGCTGGTGGAGTTGGTCTTATCAAAGTATTCGCTTTATTTGGAGAATAAAGAGTCCAATGCGGTCAATTAGAATTGGATGAGCTGACTTGAGAATTCAATTTCTGTCCAATGCCCACGGCAAATGCATGGGAAAAAAGTGAGACAATCGACAAAAATAAACATGAAGCAAAAATTTGCCACAAATAAAAAAGTATCGTATCAGACAGAAGGGCCTGTTGCTGCCGATCCGAGATCGATGGGAATATAATGGGACTGTTGTCCACCCAGTCGACCGGAGTAGAATGAACTATTATTAAGTATGCATATCAATTAATTGTAATATGAAATACTAACTTATTGTGTTTGTCATATCAATTGACTATATGAGGATAAACGAAGAAAGGGTGCAAGGAAAATATATGGCACGAATGTGAGTGGTAGAAGAAGCCGAGGGTCTTATCCGAGGAAGACATGGCTTGATCAGTTGGACCACGTCAAGAGTCAGAATTAGAGTAGGTTATGTAAAAGAAGATGTATGCACGTTTAGAGATTCATTCTCTGATATGACAGTTCGTTAGTTACTTACTTAACTCATTAAAAAAAATCTGTTTTCATTTCTGCTGTTCATGGCATATTTCTGCAAAACACCTCAAAAGATTTGTCTTTTTTGAATCATTTGGTAACAATATTATTATCTTTCTTTTAGCATTCCGAAATTATTCAGAATTGACGCCAAAATATACCATACTGAGAGCACCCGCTACACTTGCACCCAATCCAGCACTAGCTACAGGTGTTTCTAATATATTGTTAATTTTTTTAATGTGAATATCCCACAAGTGTTCCATTTTCTCCCTGCTAACCGAAGTCGGTGAGATGGCATCTTCTGTGGGGTATGTTGTGAGGATAAATTAAATGGAAAATTAAGCAAATAAGAAATCTTTCAATGAACAAATTAAAGATTTAAAGAAGTCTGTTGAATATTGCTGTTCAAAAATTGATGAATATGAGGAGAAAAACAAAAACAAAGACAATTTAATTAAACAATTAGAAAAAGACAATAAGGAAATAAAGCAGCAAATTAATAAATTGGATCAAAATTATAAACAAAATAACATAGAATTACAGGGTGTTCCTTACAAAGAAAACGAAAATATTTCAAAAATATTTAGTAACATATTAGAAACAATAAATTGTGATAAAGATGCATTGAAATTCGCAAATATATACAGAATCAGAAATAAAAATCCTACAAACAAACATCCCCCCATAGTAGTAACACTACAGAATAAGGAAACTAAAGATATAATTATCTCACAAAAGAGAAAATATGGTGTACTACATACCAAAGACATAAATTTCGCTGGAGACATTAATAACACAATTTACATAAACGAACAACTGACCCAACACAATAAACACTTGCTTTACCTGGCGAAATCATCAAGAACGGGATACAAGTTCATATGGGCTAAAAACGGAAGTATCATGATGAGGAAAACCGAAACATCTCCAATAATCCAAATAAGAGAGCCAGAAGATATCCCCTCTGAATAAAGGACCATCATACAATCACCTAGCAACTATAAACAAATATCTTTCAACATGTCGGACGAAGATTTTTTACACCAAAACCATACATGTAAAAACCCTATGGAACTCAATAGCCTTTTTAAAAATGTAAACTTCTCAATATTAAATTTCAATATTAGGAGTATAAGGAAACACTTTGATGAACTATGTGTCCTCCTTCATAATTTTGATTTTTCTCCTAGCGTAATTGTACTAACTGAAACCCAAATGAAAGATGTAATTCCATATAATTTACCTGATTATACTACAATTTCTGCTGCCTGTAAACATACTGGACATGATGGAGTGACTGTCTTTTGTCATAATACTTTAAAAAATGTTGAGGCTGAGTTTATTGATTTTAAGACGGCTAATGTAATAAAATTAACTTTTTGTCAAAATAACTATAAATATCTCATAATAGCCGTATACAGATCCCCTTCTTTAAATGATTTTCTATTTGTAGATGAACTAAAAACATTTGTTAGAAATCTTGACAGACATAACTTCACTTTCTCAATTCTAACGGGGGACATCAATATAAATATTAATGATAATACAAAAAATATTAATTGTCAAAACGAATATCTAGATTGTTTATCAATTTATGGATACCTTTCATATATTAACTCACCAACAAGAGTAACCTTAATAAACTCCGCGTGTTTAGACCACATTTTTGTCTAGACACACAAAGATGTTAATATTATCTCCTCAATTCTAGAACAAACATCACTGATCATTTTCCAACACTATATGGGCATAATTTCAAATATTCATCTATAAAACAAAATTGTGAAACTCTTGAAAAAATAGACATTAATTATCATACATT
The DNA here is from genome assembly GCA_917563855.2 of Limnephilus lunatus. NCBI lineage: Eukaryota > Metazoa > Arthropoda > Insecta > Trichoptera > Limnephilidae > Limnephilus > Limnephilus lunatus. The sequence goes on from OU830599.1 coordinate 9,400,505, forward strand.
AAATTCTTTACTTCATTTAGAAAGTTGGGAAAATGTTCTATCTTTAGTTAATCCACATTCAGCATTAGAAAATTTCTATAAAACTCTACAAGATAATATTCGAAAAAGTGAAATTAAATTCTTGTAACAAACAGAAAATATAAAAAAATCAAACCATGGATTACTGTTGGCTTAATAGTCTCAATTAAGCAAAGAGACAAATTATACAGAGAAATGTTAAAATATCAAATAGCTTGCCAAAATAATAATGTCAGAATAATGTCTTTTATGAAAACAAAATATTTAATGTACCGAAACTTACTCAATAGGCTGATTCGAAATCGTAAAAAGAAATACTACTGTGAACAAATTGAAAAAACATGGAATATTATAAATGAAATTATGAACAAAAAAAATATTTCTTCAAGTGTTGTAAATGAGGTTAAAATCAAAAACAAATTAATAACTGACAAATCTACCATTGCCGAAAACTTCAATTACTTCTCTACGAATATAGTAGATGAGGTACTTGAATCATCCAGTATGAATTATAATAATACTTTCATAGAGACATCTTCGCAATCAATTGCAGATAATGAATCAATCAACCCTATAGAATATTTTCACCTATCACAATAAATGAAATTGAAAAATATATAGATAGCCTAAAACCATCCAATTCTAAGGGAACTGATGGATTATCTAGGAATACATTAAAAAAAATTAAAAAAACATATTTTAACTCCTCTGGAACATATCTTCAATATGTGCCTTAAAGAGGGTCATTTTCCAAAACAGTTTAAAATCTCCACCATAATACCAATTCATAAATCTGGTGAAACCCATAAGTTAGATAATTATAGACCAATCTCACTTGTTTCAAACCTATCAAAAATGTTAGAAAAATGCATCAAAAATAGAATCATAGAACACTTGGAAAAATATAATATTCTATCGCAAAACCAATATGGTTTTCGTAAAGATCTAAGCAATGAAGATGCAATATATGATTCAACAAAAAAAATTTACACACCTATCGATAAAAATAAGAAATGTCTTGCTATATTCTTAGATTTAAGAAAAGCTTTCGATACTGTAAATCATAAATTACTAATTAAAAAATAACTCGACTAGGTTTCAAAAAAGACACATTAAAAATACTGACAAACTATCTTATAGACAGAACACAAAAAACAAAAATTGGGAATTTTTATAGTTCAGAAGCACATATAAAAAATGGAGTTCCGCAAGGAACTGTCCTTGGGCCGATTCTATTTTTGATGTATATAAATGATTTATGTAATTTTGTGATCCCAGGAAAAATTATTTCTTACGCCGATGACACGGCAATAGTAGTTAACGAAAATTCTTGGATTGAATTTTTCTAAGGCAAACGAATGTATTGCACTTGTTTCAATATGGCTAAAATGTAACAAACTCACTCATCAATAGAAAAAAAACATTCTCAACTGAGTTATTATTCAAAGAGACAAAAATATTCAATATCCGTAAATTATTTATATTGCAGACTATGAAATATATATTTAAAAATAAAAATTGCTTCGTAAAAAATGAAAATAGAATTAGCAAAAGAACTAATAATATGTTTTACTCCCCCCAAATCAATACTAAATTAATGCAAACACATAGCAGCTTTATTGGTCCTCGTACATTTAATCTTCTATCAAAACACATTCAAATGGCAGATAAAATATCACTTTACGTAAAAGAATTAAAATTATGGTTGAATGATGCAGATATTGGAACATTTTTTCTATAAATTATTTGTAAACCTTCATGTTTCACTTTTCAATACAATTCTAACTTTATTAACTTTCTTTACTATAACAAAAAATCAACAAAATTTATTTTTCACTATTTTATTTCACTATTTTATTTTATTTTACTATAATGTTTTCACAGATTACTATATTTCTAAACCTTTAGTTTAAAATTTACATTTTTTACATATACTTATTGATGTATATATAGCAATCTTGTTTATATTACCCACACACAGGCAGTGCCTTAGTGGGTTCCCATTGCCTACTATTTTCGATTATATATTTTACTTATTGGTAACTTTTACATTACTTGTACCTTATATTTACTCTTACTGTATTTAGAAATTATGCAAAATTACTTTTGTATGTATGTAGATACAATGGGAAAAAAAAAAAAAAAAAAAAGCAGTTTGTCAACAGAACGTTAATTTTCAATTACAATTTAAACATACATACATAATATTATGCCTTTTTGTTAGATTGAAATTTTATTACTTCAACATTTTTTCCTTAATCTTCTAAATTCATACTTGAATTGTACAATGCAAGAAAAAAATTACTGATTTGGTTTTATTTTTATAACTGTCATATTATGTAAACAAAAACCTAGATAACAACCACTCTGTAAATTGCCATCTCAACACAGGCGTTTCACACCTAGTGAGATGGGCAATGCATCATTACTGTAATCAAATGTAATAATGAAATAAATAAAATAAAACAAATATTACTATAACTATACCTATTGTCATAATTGACATGACAATATAAACCAGCTTTATTTAGTAACCATTAAATAAAGTTGGTTATTTCTATATTGTCGGTGAAAGCTTTCACCTGAAATATATCCAGATTTTGATCCGTCATTATCTTAATTTCTTTATTTTAAAGTCTGTTAAGAATTCTTCTTTTGTTTAATTTGTTTGTATTTCTTTGAACATTACACCTGAACAAAGACATTTAAAAAATAAACAACCTGTTATACTTCCTCAGACAATTTTTTTTTGGTACATTATTAATTTACATTTTACGGTATGATTAAATGTTGAAGAGGCCTGGGGTAAATTTACAACTACATTAGCTGAAAAAATAAATAATTACACTAATATAAAACTTGACCCCTGCCACCTTGAAACGATATCGGTGAATCTGAGATTGGCATCACAAATAGCTTTCACATTGACAGAAAAGAAACCTTTTCAGTTCCGATAAAACTCTGCATTGCGTCCACCTAAAATAATGATTCACAAATGATTAGTCTGCATATTCATAAGTCGAATAAGGTAAGCAAGCAAAGGGGGACATGTTTGTTGATATTGGGACAAGCACTTGGATAAAATGACGTTTAACTTACCAGGGGACTATACCCACATGTGCCTGCAATTAAGATCACCAATCACTTTGGGGAAACGTGCTATTGCAAAAAACCCTCTTTGTTTTTCTTCCAAATTTTCAGGATCATTTTTCAAAATTAATAAAAGCAGTTCTCAAACATGCAATTGATTGTAAAACTATCCAAATGTGCTTGCTTGCAGTGGTTTTGTGAACTCTGATTAAGTCCCCCACAGCAATCAGCATGGAGCCAGATGCTAGGTATCTGATTGTCAAAAGTATCTGGTGTTTTGGAGTGAGTGCTTTATTCCTGAAATGAAAATAAACACACTATGCAGACAGGTACTACATTGTAAGATACTTTTTTTTACACCTTTTCACTTACCAGTTCATTTTAGATTTGACGTCATCCCTTATCAAATGTAACAAGTAATTAACGACCATTTTGGAGAGGCGAAACCTGTTATAAAATTCAATATCATCCACGCCAGGAAGTCGTCCACCTATTTTTATATATTCGCAGTTTGCGTGGTCTGTTTAAATGTTCTACGAAATTAACGATATCTAAATCCTCAACGCTCGAAGAAAGCTCAAACTCCATGCTGATGGTTAATTTATTCATAATGTAATTTACGTACGTAGCAGATGTATATCGAAATCGAAACATTGTCAAATGTCAAATTTGACAGATGTGTTATTACCAATAGCGCCACAGAATCTAGCAAAGGAACTATTCTGCGGCTTAACATGGCTTAAGCGGCCGATTTGGTAGGTTTAAGTTGAGCGAGGAATGTGCTCCTTAGCAAAGACTGATATACCGGCCCTAAGTGTCTTAGATTTAGTTTTATTGGTAGCCCTTTTCGGCGACTTTTGAGCAATTGTTTTATTTCTACATTTTGAAATCCAGTTGTGGGAACCACTAAAATATTCTGTTCCCACATTTAATGTACCATATTAATTATTTGTATTTGTATATTTTTCTTTAAATATGGTGACAGAGGGAAAATAGGCCCTTTGCGTGAGTGTCGTTGTTAACGATTGAACTGGGAGGTACATGAAGTACCAAGAGTTCAGTATTGGAAAAACTGATAGAGATATCGAAGTAAGGACCTCGATATTTGTCAGTGTGGTGTGATCGTGAAGATCAACCGATCAAATGGTAAATAGACCCTTTTGTAATAATTGTATTTTTATTGCATTTAACAAATCGTGTTAAAAAAGAAGAAGTGTTTTCCTGCAAACTCCATTCTGTTGTGCTCTCGTACCACGATAGTATGAAACAAATGCTCACCAATTATTAATCAATAATTATTTACACGTATCTGTGTTTTCCTTTTTTTTTACTTTAACTCCAAACAGGAGGCCCTGAGGAAAATAATTGCCCGCAGTGCCTATGTCATCTTTGAGGAAGCTGTGTGGAGTTTCTTTTTGAGGAAAGGAAGGAGTTAACATGGGTCTTGAAGAGACTCATTTTGTAGGAGGGAGGAAACACAGAGGCCCGTAAATCGTTCCACAGCCGAGCTGTTGAACTCAAGAACGAATCGTAAGAACGACCCGTTCTCATGTGACTAATATCAACCGTGTACAAATGTTGGGCGCGTGTTTGGCGTGTTTCCCGACTATGCACCGGTGCCGAAGCGATCAATGACGCTAGTTCCTCGAAGCATCTTCCATTGTAATACCGGTAGAACAAGGACAGCATTCCCACCTGACGCCTATGCTCTAAAGATTGCAATCCGTCTGTTAAGATGGAATAATCTATCAAACGGACCGCCCGTTTCTGTACAGAGTCAAGGGTTTTTTTAAAGTATTTTGGAGCTCCAGACCAGTGGTGGCTACCGAATTCAACCGTGGGGCACACTTGCGATTTATACAGGGTTAGCAGTTGTATACTATTAAAGTATCTGCGGGCCCTGTACAGTACGCCCAGTTTCTGAGAGGCTAACTTAACTCTGGTTTCGAAGGAGCCGCCATGCCTGAGCTGGTCACTTAGAGTTACACCAAGCATATCAATGGAGGTCCTGTTCGGAAGAATGCTTCCGTTGAAGGAGACTAGATTATCATTTCGATCCCTTTTAGACGTTATCAAACATGATTGGGTCTTTGAAACATTAAATTCGACGAGGTTATTCTTACCCCAAGAGAAAAAACTCTCGAGGTAACCGTCCATTCTATGCTTCAAAGCCCTCCGAGCTATTGGGGTTTGTGTGCTCTTTGCAGGCTTGTCAAACAAAAAGCTATCATGGACTGTACTGTCATCAGCGTAACAATGAATCGGTGCATATATAAGACAAGAGGTCGTTGATGTGCAACAGAAACAAAGTCGGAGACAGGACCGATCCCTGTGGGACGCCAGCATTTATCGAATGCGAGGAAGAGGTGAAACCGTCAGCAACCGCCTGAATCAACCTCCCCCTCAAAAAGTCGGCAATCCACGCACACAAGGATGCGGAAGTCCGTAAGAACGCAGTTTGTTGACAAGCGCTCGATGCCAAACCCGGTCAAAGGCCTTGGAAATGTCCAGTGAAACCGTTTGGGTCTCACCAAAACATTCCAGGCACCGTCCCCAAACATGCGTCACATAAGCGAGAAGATCACCGCCGTTCCGTTCCGCCGGAACCCGTATTGACGGTCGTTAATAATTTTGTTCTTCTCGAGGTATGTGAGCAGTTTGTCATTGATCACACGTTCCATCACTTTTGACAGAACATAAGCTTATATAAATAAAAATCTTAAAAAAAAGTGTGTATGTATGTCCGCTATGCGTTGCTAAACCAATCATCCGATTGCGATGAAACTTTGGGGATTTGATGTGTGCATGCTCGCGATGGTTTTTGTTTATAATAGTGAGCTCTGGCATCATGAAATTACGCATTGTTAAACCGTTTATCCGATTGCGATGAAACTTTGAGTATTTGATGTGGTTTCACGCGATAGTTTCTGTATATAACAGTGAGCTCTGGCATTATGAAATTTGTATTAAAAAAATGAAAATGGTGGTACGCCAGTTCTCTGAAAACTGAATGTACCGGGACTGAATATATGGAATGCGGGAGGGGGGAGGGGAACTCGGGAGGTTCGTGGGACGGGGGAAGCGGGAAAGGGGAGTGGCGGAGAAGGCCAAGTGGGAACACGTAATGGGAAGGGGACGCTGGAGACGAAGGGGAGGCGGAAGGGGAACGGGACGAATGGGAAAGGACATGCAGGGCGAAACAATTTCTTTATTAAGTGGCATAGCAACACATGCCGGGAAGTATTGTATAAAATAACACCGGGAGGCGTAGCAGTCATGTTCATTAGTATTGAAATATATAAATATATATTGAGATATATAATATATACATTTTGAAATATCCTACTAGTAACTGATATACTATAAGTTTTTCTGCATTTTAATTGATCTGGTTGTGTCTAAGAGTAATCTGAGTATTATACCAGATAGAGGGATATACCAGATAGATTATACCAGATACCTTTACATATAACTGCATACTCAACTCAAATTTCGATTTTTCTGAGATGTCTGACTAATCAACTACGTCGATCGCGACGTAGAGTTAAAACGGTTGGTAATATATCTTGTTTGTGTGAATACCACACAAGAGTCACAACTGATCGCCACCTTCTGGAGCCACTGGGACTATAACATCTTCAACAGGAGTATGTTTTGAGGCTGAGGGTATTGAGGAGGGAGATGGGATGAGGAAGGTAAAGGGCGAGAATACCCTGGCTTTTCAGATCTGGTCACCAAAGATTGAATGGTGGTCTTTCACCACAGAAATGTCGAAAACATCAACCATACTCTATTTACGCAGTATTTATATATTTATAATATTATACCATTGTATTCGGTAGATCAGTCGGTAGGTTCTCCCACGCATCCTGTATGAAGTACAATTTTTTTCCGAACAATTCTAAAAAAAATTGTTTCTTAGGTTAAAATGGAAAAAAAAATGTTTACAACAATATTTTTTTACACCATATGCTCCACACAGGATTCCCGAGGAAAATAATTCTTCCCAAGGCCTATGTCATCATTGGGGATGTTGTGAGGAGATTATTTTTAGGAGAGGAAGTTCTGGAAGGAATAGATATCAGGGGTGAGAAAAATTCTGGAGGCAGTGTCGGAGTGAGTGTGGAACATATTGAGTCTGTCCCTCCCACTGCGGTGCAAGGCGATTTTTCTGTACTGTCGGAGAGGTCAAAAGGTCTCCCTCAACCAGTCTCTAACGATCTAGCCTGCCAAGCAGTTGGAGGTCAGACGCATCCGCTCCAATATCCGGACAAACCTTACCCAATGAACCCGGGTCCCCCTCGCTAAATCATCAAACATAGCGAACCACTTGGCGAACCACCACAAATGGCGGAGGTGTTGGTAATCAAATAAATGGTTCCCTGGGGGTCGGTATCCATAACCGCCTCCCAAATTATAATTAAGTAAAAACATAAATTACACAAATAAGATTTGTAAGTATGTTTTTAAATGTCTACCTGCTTAATTATAAACCATAAATGTGTGTAGTTATATTTTTTTATTTATTTCAAATAAGCAATTCAATTTGTCCCAAGAAATGTCGCCATCTCAATCACTTTTTTTTTTCAATCTTACTTCACGCCGATAGGTAACGTTATATTAATTATTCCGATTTGACAGCTCATAGTAAGGATCCTCGTTAGTGGCGGGATTCTTGTGGGATGAAAATGTAGTATCCTGTATTGGATAATTACAAATGGATGAAAAGCCAAAGGTGCTCAGTCAATTATTTATTACGTTTTATGGATGCGACATCTGTTAATTAAAGAAGAAACTACAAAGTTAAATTAAATCTACGACATCTGTTAATTAGATAAGAAACTACACATATGAATAAAATGAAGCGCAAATGGTTCGGTTGGAAACTCGGCTGATTATACCTACTGGCATTTCGAGATTCCTGCAATAAAATAATAATATATTTACTCCGTAATTTTTTCAATTTCAGGCATCAATGTATTATTATCACTTTATTACGGGTATCTCAGGATATAATTAAAAGATGTCACTATTTTCAGGTTGCAGGTTATTCTTTTTTAAACTTTATAAAATAAATTAAAACTGCAAACTGTTCAATCAATGTGATAAACCGTACAACAATAAAATAGTTATATTGTACGCTAAAGAAGAGACTTATAAATATACCAAACCTATCATAAGAGACTCTACTGATTGATGAAAGATAATAAATATGGACAAGAAATATACAATTATTTATAAGCAATAATTATTAGCCTAAAACACTCATCAACATTGAAAAAATCTCCCGAGAAAAGATAAATGCCGCTGACGGGACGTGAACCCGCAATTAAAAATAATAATTAATATTTGACAAGTTAAAGTATTTCACCAAAAAAATGTAGACATAATTTGTCTTGACGCCATCTAGTGGGAGAGTTAGTACTTATAATACATTTCTCACAAAAAATAAAGTTGGTTGTTTTCAGGTGAAAAATGTAATAAGCAGTAATTGTTGAATGAAACACTAGTATATATTGAATTATTTGGCGGGTGAGAGATAAGCCGACGTAGCTCAGTTGGTAGAGCAGTTGACCGGATATCAGAAGGACGCGGGTTCAAGTCCCGTCGGCGGCATTTATCTTTTCTCGGGAGATTTTTTCAATGTTGATGAGTGTTTCGGGCTAATAATTATTGCTTATAATAATTGTTACCCTTTGTGCTATGCATAAAAATCTTGTTTTAAACATTAGTTTACCAATTAAAAATAATAAGAATTATACAGTTAACCACTTAGAACAAGTTGTATCCAGTGGCGGTTCGTGGCTTTTGGATGTGCTACTAGCTAATATTTTAAAAAAATGGCATGTTGTAGTGGATAGCCGACAATGTTTTTTTTTTAAATCGGTTTTTTGTATGAAGATGAAAAATTTTCAGGAAATTTCACTTTAGCAGTGCGATGCATACGGATTTTCTGAAAATCTTTTTACGAAAATCCTAAAATTTCTAAAAAAAGTCCATCGTATTCGACTTCAACAACAATAATGGATTTTTTTTAAATATTAGCACTAATCCGAAAGTCAAGAGCCGCCGCTGGTTGATTCACAGAATTTGAAAAATTCATAAAATTCTAGTTCTGTGAAAGTCCCATTCCAGTTCTATTATTATTGTAATACTGTGAAATAACCGGTCCATGAAGAAATAATAACAGAACTTCAATAGAACTTGACTTTTTTAAACTTGATGAATGGTTCGAATTCTGTAAAACAATCCGTCCCTATCCAAATACTAATTCTGTACTTTGAGTAGATTTTTAGGCTTGAAAATTATGAAAAAGTGTATTTTTCTTTAGGTCCTATACAGTACATGGTATTTGGAAACTCGTAGTACTAGCGGGAAACTGGTGAATCTTCAGAGTGTAGAGAACCAAAAAAAAAAAAGTTATCGATTTTGTTTTTAATTATTCTTTTATTTCGGAAACTGGGGGGTTAAAAATCTTTTTTAACTAGGTCTACTCTTCGACATATTTTAAAAGAAGTTAAAAATCTGATATTATCCCCCTACTGACAGATTTTTATAAATTCGAATATGATAACATAAATCTAAAAAAGATAAACAACACATCGATTCCAAATGTGGTGTAGTTTCACAGAATTTCCGGACGCGCGTCATATATGTATCTAATAACAAAATTGGCAGTCAATATATAAATGTCGTGTCAACTCGGAATGCATCAAACATGTCAGCAAAAACGGTACAATCTGTCATTATACTCCCTTTCAGAACGAGCCATTCATTGCAAATCATGAAATTGATATTTTCCATATTAAATTAACAAAAAAATCGTGCAGTGTTGAACCCTGCACAAAATCACCCGTCTATTGTTCTACGAATAATTAATTTATCAACGTAACAGGTGTGTGTTTGGTATCGTTCAATGTGTTGGTTTCTGTAAGTGTGTGAAGTATAATACGCACACATTCACTCATACCAAAAAACACACTTACTCATTCGGCTGAGAAACATTTGTACAATTGCACGAGAAAGAAAACAAAACGGGATTGTCTGGCCTAATCGAATTGATCTCGGGGTTCTAAAACAGTACGGCAAGTAATATCTATTTTAATTGCAGGATGTAATCGAAAATTATGTACAGATTACAATCACAAATGACTCAGTAATATAGCGTGTGTGGGGGTAGGTAAAATGGATAAACAAATGAGAAGATGAACGTTTTTGGGATAGGTTAGGCAAGGTGGAAGAGGGGCAAGAACAATGCAAACGTGAACATGTCGACAAATCTTCACAATTACTTCAATTGTATTTTTGAGTACGTATAACCAGTGCTATATTTAGATTCCCAACATTCTGACAATTTTCCGACTTAAAAATCGTCCGGACTAAACAATAATTTTAAAGATAACGTCGTTAAATTATGTTAGATTATCGCAGACCCGTAGAAAAACGACACGGGATAGTCTTATATATGCACGAATATTTTTAGGAAAAAACTTTTTTTTAAGTTAATCTCCAGTATAATACTAAATCCGCCTGTGTTGAAAGAGATTAATTTATATGTCCCTAACGCGTATACTCGTGGGAGATCCCGTGCACTTTTTTATGCTCCAAAAGCGAGAACTTCTGCCTATCAGAATGCGCCAATAAACAGAGCGACTCAACTGCTTAACGATTCTGCATTGAACATCCATATTTTCAATATTACCTATCGAGAGTACAGCAACTATCTTTTGACATACTACGTCACAACATAGTGAAACTGCCCCCATGCACTTTTTTTAATTTTGTAATATTCTCCATTATATTGTATTAGTGTATAACTGTTTTGTGAAGAATATGGAAAAAAATCACAATTGTTTTATTAATGTAAGATTTTCTCACAACAGGTAAGTGAGTGTTCTTAAAATTATTAGATAAGCAAAACAATATAATTCTACAAACACTGGAATCTTCGATCATGTAAAATAAACCAACTCGATCCGATTTGAAATTTCTTTCCAACCCCGATTTGGACGTCATCGTAAGTAACTCACATCATCACACGAAATTGCACCCAAATTGCCTTTTGGTTTAGTGCATAAAGTGCCTTGCATATTTCTCGGCACTTGGCCGGGTTCGACGTGCCGCCGAAGTGAATTAGCGACGGGCTATTTAAAAATCGAAACAATGCAAAAAGCAAAAGTTGTTAGGTAGAGAAGGATGGATGCATTTGGTAGGTACAAGTGGAAGTAGGTAAGTACTTATGTTTGGGAAAATCCGTAGGCGAGGCTTATACCAAAGAACAAGGTATGTTACAACTTTATTTTTTAAAATTTGTTGATATATAATGAAAACGATATTTTTTTATTAAACTATCTGAAACTTGTGGAACTATGGCATCGCGAATTAGAGAAATATGATAGTTTGAAGAAAGTGAGTATGAGTAGGAAATGGGGTAGATGACAATTGTGGAAGTAAAAGCCTGTCTGTTCAGATCTAGTCACTTCAGAAATAACCTAACTAACCCTTAGTAATTAAAAAAAAAGTGAATACTGCATAAGACCCAAAACTGCTCCACTATGGAACCAGTTAGACTATGGCATCACTAATCGGGGTGTTTTGTGAGGCTGAAGTTAGTGGAGAGGGGAGGGAGATGGGGAAGGGGAAAGTGGCTTTACTATTCAGATCCGGTCACCAAATACGGTTTAAGCCATTTCAAACAATGGTCTTACACCAGGGCGATACTGAGAGTGTCTACCATTCTAGAACGTGCCGCAACTACCTTTCATATTTTTGTAATTAATTAATTGTGAAATAACACAAATTAATCAAATAAAATTTAATTCCGCCCACCACGCACTGGGACGAACCCGCGACCTTCAGATTGCGAGTCGAGAGTCTTACCCCTCCATATTATAACACCATTACTCACATCAAGGAATTAATTCTTCAATCACCTGTGTGAAGACGTTAGAATAATGAAAGATGCTAACGATATTGCAAATGTATTAAAAATACCTCAGTAGGTATATAACTTCTAATTAAATGAAGACAATATTAGCGAAACTCAATCAAAATCTGGATACAGAAAAATCAGAAAAAGATATTGGTTCCACTGGGACACGAACCTAGGTCCATTAGCTTACATGGCAAGTGCTCTACCGATTAGAGGTTCCATAGCTCAATCGGTAGAGCACTTGTTATGTAAGCTAATGGACCTGGGTTCGTGTCCCAGTGGAATCAATAATATCTTTTTCGATTTTTCTGTATCCAGATTTTGATTGAGTTTCGCTTATATTGTCTTTATTTAAATAATATTATAATTTGAGATTTAACTCATAAAAGTTAAAAATAAAAATATATGACTTCTTTTTTTTAATGACAACTTTGTCAATATCATGAAAACATTGTGTGTAGGTACTCTTTTTGAAATGATACTTCTTTAGCGCCGTTAGTGATTTGAAATTCGGGTGAAACGGAAATGCGTCACAACTCAGTTCTACACAAATACTCGGTTCTAATATAATGCGGTAAATTCGCAATTCGGAGCGTGCCTTCCATAGCGTAGAGGGCAAGGTGCCTGACAAGTCTCAGCGGCTAGAGAGACAGACAACAAGCAAAAGGGGGTTCGAATCCTACGAATTAAAAAAATATATATATTTTGTGAAACCAATATCCAATCTTCAAACCACTTAAAAAAACAAGCAAAAGAAAATAAAGCTACATCTAGCGATTTTCTAGTTTCACTTCTATATTGTGTGAATTACACAGATTTTGTTAATATTTTCAGTATATTTACGTACAACATTACCAAGTTAATATTCCCAAATATTGTTTTCCTTAAACTTAAGCTTCTCTTAAGCACTTAAGAGAAGCGTGTTAGTTTAATGAATTTCAATTAAAAAATAATAATGTATAATTAATAATTTATTCATTTGTAAATGTGATTTGTCACCAGGGTGATTCTGAGAGTATCATCAGCTGGGGTACAATGTGTATTATTACTTCACTTACTCTGCGGAGATTGACCGTTCTACAACAAATGTGGTCATTCTTTGAAATGTGTCAAAATATCAATAATTAAACCCAAAAAATACAATAACAAAAACAGAAGCAACAAAAAAAATAACAATAAGATCAGTTAGCAATAACGACCACAACAACAACACAAGCAATAATATTAAAACTCCAGCTATTTACAGCAAAATCAAAATTTCCATTCTCGTAGAGATTCCAAAAATGGTCCTTATTTTCGCATTTAGCATAATTTAACGCCATTGCGCTGCATTTAATTTTGTCGTTTTCTCTGCCAAATGGATAACCAGCAATGTACGAGTCACCACACGCTAAATAACGATGTTATGGTCTTTCTTGACTCTAATCTGACATAAACTAAACACACGCCTTCTAAACTTCTTGAAAATCGCAGAGGAAATATGACGCAATCCTCACTTTTACATTTTGATTTGCAATGGAATTTTTAGGGCCAAGTGTTCATTATATTCCGGGTGATATTTCACACTTATTTTAAAATGTGCGTTAACAACGCTATAGTCGCGGATATATTGACTGGGAATCAATAGACTGAGATTAATAATTTTTAAATTTAAATAATTTAATTGACAACTATGTGGAAGTTAGAAAACATTGGCTATTTGTAAAAGACTGTTACCCATTTATAATGGTACGATATTATAGGGAATCGATATTATGATCTTGGGGGACACAGCTGGCGGTAATCACGACACAAGATAATATAACAGATTCGAATAGAGTGAACTCGATGCTCACTCTACTGGTTTCTTATTTTGACCAATTGTTCCTTAATTTATAGTGCCAAATGTCTTATTTTTCTTCAATGCCGCTACAGCCCATTTCAAGCCTTGGCCTTCTTCAAGATAAGCCTCCACCACCCTCTGTCGTCGGCCGTCGTCTTCCAATCTGCAACATGGAGGAGTGCTCTTGCATCCTTCCTGACATCATCCTCCCATCTCAGCCTAGGTCTGCACGCCTTTCGTTTACCTCCCGGGTGTCCTGTTAAAAACCTTCTTCGGTACTCGTGTGCTTGGCATTCGGTGCACATATCCTGCCCATCTTAGTCTTTGGAACCGTAGTTCCAAATGACACATATAGGTTATTTGGCCACACATTGTTAGATAGGAAAGGTATATGGAAAGTAGGTAAGAAGGGAGATGTATATAGTTGCATCAAAAAACACAAAAACAATAATACTTATTAAAGGTGAGAGATGATTACTGCTAGCACATACATCATTATTCAAGCTTGTCATTCAATTTCATATAAGAAAGCTGCTGTGAAATTGTAAAAAGTTTAATATGTTAATAAAAAAAACAGCATTTTCCGAATACCCAAATTCGAACAGTGCTGTCGATTTTCCACTAAAAATAGTACTGGTCTTAAGCAAGGTAAAAGATGTCTCAGAGACGTTTCGCTAGGATAATATCACGAAAGTATACAAATTAACCAATTAACCCAATCATATCCATATATTTATTATATGTAATAAAGACATTTCATTAATAAAAATGTTTTTTTTTTCATTTTTCATTTCTTCTCTTCTTGCCTTCTGAGCTTGTCTTGTCACCTTAAAAAATCACGTCTACTATCTTTGGAGATATGTGAATAATTTTATCGATTGCAAATGTCGCGTACGACGTTCTTCAAATAATCCAATATCTTCCATTTCACCTGGCATCGGTCGACTCTCGCGCACGGGAAAATGATCTGCCCATATTAGTACACCGGCAGGCGACTGCCCACCCTCCCTCCCCTCCCCCTCCCCCTTCCTGCCCGCCCGATGTGTGATGACTTTACTGGCCACAGAACAGATAATGCACTCTAGAACTGCTTTCCATGATTTTTTTCAAGTAAGCTCCACACAGGAGGTCTTAAGGAAAATAATTCCCCACAAAGTAATATTTGTAGAGTGAATTGCCTATTTAAAAAAAAATCCTCTCAGGGTCTGTGACATCTTTGGGAATGCTGTGTGAAGGATCTTTTGAGGAAAGAAAGGAGAGGTCCTTCTGAGAAGGAAAGAGGTATGAAGTTAGAGGTATGGGTTAGAATCTTCAGTGTCTCCAGGAGTGACGGATGTATGAAACCACCCCTCCCAGTGCGGTGCAAGGCGATGTTCCGAGAGAGTCCTGCTAGAGAGATCAAAAGGTTTTCCTCAACCAGTCGCTCCCGATACAGCTGGCGGGCAGATGCGTACATCGCTGAGACCTGGACAAATCTTACCCCCAAGAACCCGTTCACTCCTGCTAAGTTACCAAACGCAGCGGACTATTTGGGGTGACCTATGGCTGAGGTTTTGGTTAAAAAATAAATGGTACAGGGGCGGCGGTACCCATACTCGCCTCTCAAATTGATATCTGCGTGTTTTTAAATTTTTGCTGCATTTCGTTTTAAGGTAAAATATTTACTGTCAAATGTACATAATTTAGAGCAGTCTTTCGCAAAGTGGGCGCTGGTGGCTTTCAAGTGGGCAGTAGAAGGCTAAAAAAAATTAGGGGGCGTTAAAAAATCGGCTACAAGTTACTAAACGGCTGTATTTAAATTAATACGAGCCTGATACTAACGAGCTCGCCGAATTGCAACAGCTTTCAACCTTCACATTAGATATTAAATTCAAAGCCTTCTTTTTTAATGTTAATTAAAGTTCTTCTAAATATGAATAAGTATTTAAGGAAATATCTCATTTAAACATTCTTTAATCTCAAAAATAAAGACTGTCCGATAGAATAAAAATTGAATCCATTAAGAGACAAACAAGAACTAAAGAAATAAAATTATTATTATTATTAATTATTAATTATTATTTTGAACTCAAGTTATTTTGCAAAGATTGAAAAAAGAACTAAAGATGTCATAAAAACAATAAAAAAGCTAAGTGGAAGTAGTCAGGCCACACAATCAGAGGAAGTGAAAAATGGTCAAAATTAGTCATGAATTGGTTCACAAGTGACAAGAAGAGAAAACGAGGTAGACCATTTAGACGGTGGGTTGACGACATCAAAGCCATAGCAGGTAAGATTAGTTCGAGGAGGCCTTTGTCAACTAGTGACATACAGACAGGGAGTTGATGCATGATAAGTGTTATAACTATTATAAATAATGTAATGTAATTTACTGTCTGAAGGTTATTTACGGTGCTACAGATTTTATGTCCGGGTTAAATCTTTCCCAAATGAAAGACTAAACCCTTCCACACACTTTTCCACAAATGATTATCTAGTAAATTCACGCAATGTAAGTTCACTATATAAGTATAATAAATACAAAACAATACAAGAACAATACGTCAATCCACCAGAAACATAATGGGAAAATATTTCACTGACTCCAGATATTTTCATATCAGAGGGTTCGGCTCTGATGAAATCCTAACTGATCCCTCAATATAAATATTTAAATAATCCTACATGTATTTAAAATGACCGACTTTCGCATTTTTATATACAAATTTTTTGACAAATCTAATACGCCTAAATTTTTAATGAGAGAGCCAGGTATAACGCCAGTAGCCGAAATAACAAATGGTAATATTTTTATAGTCTGAGAATGCCAAATTCTTTTAATCTCATTTCCTAAATCTGTATATTTTCTTATTTTTTCAGAAACAGTTTTCTGAATATTACAAGAATTTGGAATAGCGACATCAATGATATAAGTCACTTTTTCAATTTTGTCATGCAAAACTATATCGGGTCTATTATGACTAATTGTTCTGTCTGTTAGAATAGTTCTATCATAATAAATTTTATAAAATTTATTTTCTAAAAATTAATTTTGTTCATATTCATAATATGGTACATTACAAGTCAATCAAGTTATGTTTAATTACCAAACTTTGGTGAATTATTTTTAAAACTTGATTGTGCCTAAATGTATACTCGGACGGCACTAATACAGAACATCCCGATTTAATATGTTCTATAGTTTCCGGAAAAGCCAAACATTTTCTACATAAATCATCAATTTGATTTGCATCTTTGAGATAAGATTCCAATAATTTTTAGTATTTATGACTCTATCTTGAATGGCAAGCATAAAGCCTTCTATTTCTGCGCTCAACTCTCCAATACTCAACCATTCGTTTGACGAAAATTTGTCAACATATGTTATGTTGAGGTAGTTGAAGTGTTTTGCGTGAAGAATTTTATTTGACTAGGAATCTAATAATTCCTGGTTGGTATTTATAAGAATGTTGGCATTCTCGTCGTATAAATTAAATGGCGAAATATTTCTATCTGCCTTGCAAATTATTTTGTGCATTTCTGAACTATCAGCTTTTCTATGGAAAAAATTTCTTAGCATTTCTACCTGATTAAGTTTTAAAGATGTTATTTTGACTATACCTCTACCTCCTAAATTTCTAGGTAAATTAATTCGTTATGTATATTCATTAGGTATAATGTATTTATTATTATTATTATTAATCTCAGAAAAAGGATATGGGTCACACACTATATCTATCCTATCCGTATTATAATGCATGTTTAAAAATTATATTTGAAATAACTGTTTTTATGATTTGCAACGGATGGTAATGCAAAAAGACAACTTTAATATTATGGGGGGCACTAGATTTTTTTAAATCTCAAAACGGGCGGTGGTCGAAATAAGTACAGGTATAAGAACCTGTCATTTAGAGGAAAATATTATTCAAATAAATAGTGCTGCTAACTCAATTCTCATCAAAAATTACAAAATTCTGAAAAGCCAGTTGAACTATGGTATCTCTAATATGAAAAATTGCCACGTGTGACACATTTGACACATCTCCTCTGATGATCGACACTGTAACGCTCTCCGAAACAATTTGGCCGTGAAAATCTAAAATTATATCGAAAATGATTCGGTACATTTAGTTGTAGCACATTCAGCAAGCGCTCTGTCTCTCTAATAATGCCTGACATACTAAATTGCCATTACATCAATTCGATCGTAATGAAAGTTTCATTATAATGATGAAACAAATTTGTGTATTTGAAATAAGGAAAGAATGGTCAGATTTTTGAATTGCGAAACACGCCCACATTGCATTTCTTTTGTTATTCCATGTTACTGAATTATATTTAGTCGCTGACACATAAACACACAGCCACGTGCTCACAGCTGCCCTCGTGCCCACGTGTGCAATCATTCGCCCATCAGCGATAAGACCATATAGGGATCGGGGGTGAATGGAATAGAATTATTATTACAAGGGCGAAATGGCGTTATATTTTCTTTTCACATTAAAATCACTGAGAGAAGTGGGCTTGACTTCATGGCCGAAGTGATGCCATTATCTTACTTCGAGTGAAACTGGGCCAGTTGTATAACAGAATTTGAACAATTCACCAAATTTCAAAATTAATTTTCAAGTTCTGTGAAAGTTCTATCAAGTTGTTCCATTATTAATTCAGTTTGGTGAAACGACTGGCCCCTTATGATACAATAACAGAATTTGTCAATAATCTTTGAAAATTAATTAATTGTTTAAATTCTGTGTAATACCTGGCCCTGAGTTAATAACTCGGGCGTTACGCCACCAAACGGACTGATATTTTGAATTTGCGCTAAGAATCATGGTCTGATGACGATTCAAGAAAAAAAGTCTTACGATGGAAAAATTATTGAAATATCGATATTTATGGACGAAATTTTTCGCCAAAGCCAATTCCAAATGTTTGAAATCATGGTCTAAAGAACGATCAATGAAAAAAACTTGTGCTTTAGACCACACGACTGAAGTAAAAAAACTTCACTATAAAACTGCTCTCTCTTGCTCCTACAGTGTGATATAGACAATAGGCCTGCACTGTGTCTTAAGATATACCAAACGTAACTGGCTACGAGGGAAAGAGAGAAAGAAAATATGTGCTCGCACCTCTCTACAGTAAATACGAAACGTAACTCTCTCTCTTTCTATCTTCACTAATTTATATCTCCCTCTCAACTTCCGTTCGCCTCGCCCGATCACACTTTTCGCAACGCTCTCGTCACGAATTCACCAGCTTACTCCTCAAGTCAAGCGTGCTTAAAGAAGTTTTACTTCAAAAATCTTCTAATTGATGTAAAAACTTCTTTAGCACCGTTAACGCAAACGAGAAATAGTGGCACTAAGTGACAAAAACATACATCTTTAGTTTTTAGCCTGATGAATGAGATAGAATAATCCGTCTCCTCTTTGTGTGGCGCTTCGTAGCCTATCGGTCTTCTCTTTGTGCTGTGGTTCGTAGCCTCTCCACCCTTGTTTACTTTAGTTTTCTGAAGGTTTCACTTCTGAACGAACGTGAACTGAACACTTAAAGTAAAACTTCTTTACACACGCTAGACTTGGGGGCTAAGCTGGCAAATGCGTGACGAGAGCGTTACGAAAAGCGAGGCGAAAGCTTCGTATATTACTGTAGGAGCAAGAGACAGCAGCGCGCGCGCACATTTTCTTTCTCTCTTCCTATCATATAGATGGAGCAGAAGTTTTACTTCAGTCGTGTAGTCAAGTCTAAAGCACTATCGTTTTTTTTTACATTAACACCGAACATGAGACCCTGAGAAAAATAATTTCCCTCAGGGGAATGTCATCTGTAGGTAAATATGCTTTGTGAAGGGACTTTTTGATGAGAGGAAAAGATGAACATGAGTCTTGAAGAGACCCATATTGTAGAAGGGAGGAAAAACACAGATAGATAATTCATTCCACAATCCAGCTGTTGAACGGAAGAAAGAGTCGTAGAGCGTAGTCGTACGTCTTCATATGACAAATGTCACAGCGTACGTATATTGTGTTCACACATATAGTGCGCGCGTTTGGTGTGTTTTTCAACTATTCACCGGTACCGCATCAATGATGCTAGTTCCTCGAAGCATCTTCCATTGTAACATCGATAGAACAATGACAGCATACCTACCTGATGCCTGTGTTCTGAAGATTGCAATCCGCTTGTTAAGATAGGGGAATCTATCAATCGGACCGACAGTTTCTGCAGAAAGTCAAGGGTTTTTCAGGTATTTTGGGGCTCCAGAACATAGCTGATTTTCACAAAGGAAACTTTTTGCAGATTTTTTTATAAGATCATAGTTTTAATCCAAAGTTTCAGTCCGTTTGGCAGCACAAGGCCTGAGAAAACGACGTGGGAGGCCCCGAGAAAAATAATTCCGTTCAGTCTTTGTGGATGCTGTTTGGAGGGTTTTATTAGGAAAAGAAGGAGAAGAGTTTATGGGAAGGAAAAGGTTACTAGGAGTGAGTAGGAATCTGGGTCAGTGTGTTCAGGAGTGACGAACGTATGAATCCATCTCTCCCACTGCGGTGCAAGGCGATGTTCCGACAGAGTGCGGCTGAAGAAGCCAAAGGGACTCCCTCAACCATTCTCTCCCTATCCGGCCTGTCATGCAGCTGGTGGGCAGATTCATCCGCTGCCAAGACCCGGATATAAACCTCACCACATGAACCCGGGCGCCCCTGTTAAGTCATCAAACGTAGCGTATTATGCCCATAAGAACGATGAGTTTTTTCACAAACACCACTTTTAACAGATTTGTTGGGTGATTCCTATTAAGATAGTATTTTTTAATGGGAATCTAAAACTTCAGTCGGTTCGGCGGCACAGATCCTCAGAAAACGACTTTTAAATTTTGACCAGAAGCCTTGCATTATGCCCATAAGAATGATGATTTTTCCACGAACGCTACTTTAGGCAGATTTGTTGATTGATTCCTATAAAGACCGTAGTTTTAAGTAGTGCAGGCGCTAGAGGTAGTTGAGTATGCAAAATGTGAGGACCGAATTCCACCAATGGATTTGAGTTAAAAAACTTCATCGATTAATAATGTGGATCTTGCCGGTCAATTTTTTGGTCCAATTTTTTTTACCTACTCTACTCTTATTTGTAAAGGGAATGTTTTGAGTACATGATATTAAATCATTTTAATGATTATTTCAGATATAATTTATAGTTTTTTCTAATGCTAAAAGTGAGGATGGATTCTTGAATGAAAAAGAAAACGAAAATAAAAGTAATAAAATCATATTTATTAATTTAAAAAATATACCAGGGCTGTCCGTAAAATAATCTCCAAATAGTCTTCAAGGTGCTGCGGTCGTAAGGAATGATTTTACACGCAATCCTGCAACACTGGCGTATAGCTTGGTTTCCCCTTATCAAATCCCCACCACGTTGCCCCTCTATGATGCTTAGTCTCGGCGTGGCAGCCATTCGCGATGGAGTTTCCACTCGCCGCACCCGTCAAAGTGTGAGTTAAGCCCTGTAATTCGTTTTTAAACTTTTTAAGCTTCGGCTAATCTGAATGATGCCACTGGGATTGTTCCTTTGTCTCTAGGATCGTGTAGTGTATCCGGGTCTCGTCCCCAGTCACAAATTGAGTTCAAGAATTCTTCGCCATCGACGTCGTAGCACTCAAGTAATTCGCGAGCTGCTTCAACACATCCATGTTTATGATCTTCAGTGAGCATTTTGGGACCCACCTTGGGCAGACTTTGTGGTCTCCCAATTTTTTAGTCAAAATCTTGTCAATAGTGGTCGTAATGACATCAGGGAGCATATCACAGAGCTGATTTGCAATCATTGTTTTTTCCACTTTGGCAATTTTTTCGTTTGAAACCGATGGCCGTCCGCCACGCCTATAAATCCTCTGCACCATTTGCGCACGTTTTCGCACTCATACACTGTTTTCCGTACACTTCAAGTAGCTGAGAATGAATTTCTACCGGGGTTTTGTTATTCGCACAAAAAAACTAATTATAGAGCGTAATTCACAACTGGCGGGTGCAGCGAGCGGAAGCTTCATCGCGAACGGCTGCAACTCCGAGACTAAGTGTCGCAGAGAGTGCAGCGTCGTGGGGATTTGGCCTAGGGAAACCAGGCTACACGCCAGTTTTCCCGGGTCTCGCGTTAAATCGTTCCTCGTGATCGCAGCACCTTGGAGACCTTACTTTACAAACAACCCTCGTGCACATATATAAATCAGCGCTGATACAGATGTGTTCGTCTTGACAATTTATTTTTGGAAATACTTAGCAAATATTGGGTGTCTTGGGCAATGGTTAGACGGTTCTCATACAAAGAAATATTTTGTAGGATGCCATTAAGCTGCCGAATCCCTGAATGAAAGCATATGCGATATTTTGCCAGCATTACATGCTGTACGTGGCTGTGATACAACTAGCAGATTTAGCAGTAAAATGCAATGTTTGAAAGCTGCGTCTGAAGATTTTGTATAAACAGTTCTTATGTCTTTGGGAAATCTTGACCTACAGAACGGGCGTAACAAGCGTAACTCACACCTGACGGGTGCGGTGAGTGGAAGCTCCATCGCGAATGGCTGCCACGCCGAGACTAAGCGTCACAGAGGGGGCAACGTGGTGGGTATTTTACAAGGGGAAACCAAGCTACACGCCAGTGTTGCAGGATTGCGCGTTAAATCATTCCTTGCGACCGCAGCACCTTGGAGACATTATTTCACTGGTAGCCCTAGTATATCTTTTTTTAAATTAATAAATATGATTTTATTACTTTTATTTTCGTTTTCTTTTTCATTCAAGAATCCATCCTCACTTTTACGATTAAAAAAACTATAAATTATAACTGAAATAATCATTAAAATGATTTAATATCATGTACTCAATAATTCCCTTTACAAATAAGAGCAGAGAGGGTAAAAAAAAATGCACAAAAAATTCCACATTATTGATCTATGACCTTTTTTTAACTCAAATCCATTGGTGGAATTCGGTCCTCACATTTTGCATTCTCAACTACCTCTAGCGCCCGGTCTATAGTGGGAATATAAAATTTCAGTCGGTTGGGTGGCATAGGGCCTGATAAAACTACTTTTAAAGTTCAACCGCGCTTTGTATTATGCCCATAAGAATGATGATTTTTCCACGAACGCTACTTTAAGCAGATAATTTGTTGATTGATTCTTATAAAGACCGTAGTTTTTAGTAAGAATCCAAGATTTCAATTGGATTCTGGGACTATTGGAGTCGAACTTTAAATGTAGTTTTTTCAGACCGACTAAAATTTTGGATTCTTACTAAAAACTATGTTCTTTATTAGAATCAAACAAAAAATCTGATAAGTAGCATTTTACGAAAAACCGTAATTTTTAACGGGCTCAATGTAAGGCTTGAGGTCGAACTTCAATGGACGTTTTCTCACGACTTTTTTGGCACCGAACCGCCTGAAATTTTGAAATCTTAGTAAAAACTATGTTCTCTATTAGAATCAATAAAAAAACTGCCAAAATTAGCATTTGAAGAAAAATTAAAAAACTTTATTTCAGAAACAAGATGTTAGAGCAAATAATAATAATAATATTTGGATGACTTGTATAGCGCCGTTTTTGTGAAAAATCACCTCAAGGGCGCTGTACAAATTTATAAAACGTTTATACAATCTTATTTTAAACTATATACAACAACATCTTATGGCTAAAAATTGCATCCATCGGTTCATCGATCACCGATACGAAACTATATGTGCAATGATTTGACCAATGAACGCGATGCTTCTGTAAAAATGCACTGTACAGGCAGAAAATATATACAAGACCATACTTACCTGGAGGGTCACTAGAGATTAACACTGTTATTGTTTATTTAGAGCAATTAAGACACAGTTCGCACGCAGAGGACATAATTGGGAACTATAATTATAATATATAAAATGTTCTGTAATGAGCGTATTTTGAAAACAAAAGCAAAATTTTATGATACTCCGATAGGTATTTTTATTTAAGGGTATGTCCCGTATAAAGCGCTGGTAAAAAATGACAGTTTTTGGCGTGCATAATATGATAAAATTTTATTTTGAATTATTAATATTATTATTAAATTAAATTATCAATAATATTATACAATATTATTCTTAATTATTCTTATGTACCGATGGGCGCCATAATCTAAAAATGTTGATTTGCTTAACATGTTTGCTGAAATATTGCAGACTCACAGGCGCAACCAAAACGCAATTTTCAATGATATCTGTCTTCTTTTATTAGTTTGCTGTTTTGAAATAGGGCCATGTGTTTGCTTTTAACCTGATTATAATACATTAGAGTGGGTTGCCATATTAAAAGGGACACCTATAAAAAATGTCGCGTTTGGGTCCCACCCAGGCGTTCCGTGTTCGCTTGGCAAAGTCCTGCATCACATCGCAAGCAACATTTTCGGCTTCCTGTGGTGGTAGTAGGAGATTTTCAAATATTGTTGGGATATTCGTAACCCGGGAATGTTTATCTTTCTTTAGTTTATTTTTCACGGTTTTGCATTGCGCTTTAGCTCGGGAGAGCGATGCCACACTCAGTTGAGGGATTCGATGAGCTGCTGCTTGGTTGTGATCACCTCCTTGGCAATCTCCCCCTTCGTGAGCTCTCACAGGGTTTCAGTGGAATGAAGCGATACGCCGCTTGCAGTTGCTTCGTCCCTTTTCCATAATTCTTGTATCTGCATTAAATGTTTTTTGGCGCCCAGACTAAATTTTAGCAATAATTATGTTGGTTTTTTGACGTCTTTCATAGGTTTTTAATTACAAACATTTTTGTGAACAATAGAATTTTGTAAAAAATATACATAACTAAAAAGTATATCATCTATCCCCGGTATCCCCTAAACACAGGAATGATAATAAATTTACGGTCATTTGTTGATTTATGCCTAAAATGGCGATAATGATGTTATAAAAAAACGTTAAAATTTTGAGCAACACACGATTTTAATGATTTATTATACATGTAGATGATTTATTGTGGAAATAATAAACAACGAATAATAACTATGACTTTTATAAAATATATGATTAATGATTTTTATCACTTCGTACTCTTTATGCAAACATTATCTGAAGACGTATTAATAAATTTTAGATATAAGTAGGTACCTTGGTCGTTACGCTGACTCGACGGTTGATTCATAATTATTATAAAATTATACTTTTTTCTTCATTATTTATCAGTTTTAAACCTAAAATCGACTTCAAAAATACCTTTAATAATACGTTGGTAAGTTGGTATGGATATCAAAAGCATTTATTGCAGTTTTATACACTGGAATATGCAGACAAGCAATTTTATCCTTGATGAATTTGATGAAAATATGTTTTATACTTTTGTTTAATAAAAATAATTGAAAAGTATCTACGTAATACATTGAAATTACAAACAATATTAATTATTTATTAAGACATTTCAGATTTAAAGAATTAGCTAAGTAGGTAATCTAGAAGGTATTTTAGAAAGTTAAATGCCCAGAAATTATGTAAGCTTTTAAGGCTATATTTTACTCAAAAGAAATAGTGTTGGAAGCAGCGGAAGAAGTAAAAAGAACTGACATGAGTTAAGAAAATTTACGTAATACCCAGATTAACTATTACGAGCTATTTTTCGGGCAGAAGTGGGAAGAAATCTTCAAAGATGGGGCGAAAGTACAGCCCTACTGTATGAAGTTGTTTTCAACTAACTCTACATTTTTGATGTTTTTTTCTAAAAAAATGTAAAACATGGGAGGTGGTGGACAGTTGGAGACGGGGTAAGGGGTTGGTTGGTTACTCGGCTGAGTGACCAGTGACAACATGCAGAATTTTTTTTTTTATTTAATTTAGGAAAAAAAAACATTTTTAAAGTCACGGGAGACCAAAATTTCATTTACATTTTTACTCCAAATAATATTAGGTATCACTGGTTAAAGTAAGTCAATACGTAAGTATCGCCTTGCACCGAAGTTGGAGGGGTTACCTATTTCCTTCCAAGAACTTCCTCTCCCTCCTTCCCCTAAAAAAACCTGTGACCCTGAGGGAAAATGTTTTCCTCAGGGCCTCCTTTGTGGAGCTAATGTAAAAAATATAGTTTTCTATATTCGAATGAAAATTTGACATTGTTCTGTTCCTTCTCACCTTTTTAAAATGTAAGTCCTTGATTCCCCAAATTGTACATTATATGGTATAGAATTGGGAACTTTAGATCACGTATTTTTTTGTCATTCCTCTCTTAACAATATTCTCTCTTCCATCAAGCCTAATCTAAAATTGCCTCCCCACCATTCAACATCTCTTTTAAGTCTATACTCGGCTCCATATAATTTTGAAAATAGCCCATTTAAATAAAATAATTACATAAATTATTAGGAGAGTTAAAGTAAGTCAATACGTAAGTATCGCCTTGCACCGCTTGCAGCTCTTGCCCTATTATAACAAAGGCAAAAAGTATTAAATATCTAGGAGTGGAAATAGACGAAAACCTAAGATGGGACATACGCATAAATGGAATCACTAAAAAGCTTACGAGACTTGTATATTTCTTCAAAAACCTAAGAAACATACTACCTAGGAAAGACATCAAAAAAGTATTTTATGCCTTATGTCATTCCCGTCTTGAGTACGGATTCTAGTATGGGGATCTGCTACATCAAACCATATTAACCACTTAGATATTGCTCAGAAAAGCATTATAAAAAACCATACTAAAATTACCCATCAGAACCCCCTCAAAAGATATTTTTAGGTGTTTTGACATTCTAAATTTAAAACAAATATATGACAAGAATATTCTTATAAGTCATTTTGAAAACAGAACATCTCCTAATGAAACTCGGATACAAGACACAAGAGCCTCAAAAAAGGATATACGAGATGTTCCAAAATTCAAGACAAGTTTTGGCCAAAGAAACCACATATATCTGGCAACTAAACATCCTTCCTCCAAGTCTGAAAAAGATAGAAAAGATAAATAAGTTTATGGAAAAAATCAAAACATGGGTGAAAGAAATTAATGCAGACAAACTAGAGAATGTATTAAAAACATCATAGAAACTAAATAACGGAAAATCAAAGAAATATCTACCAGTCCGCCTCAGCACAGGACCACCTAGTGAGGAGGACTAAGAACAAACAGATGAAATATTTATATACCTTATCATATCATATTTATATACCTTATCAATAATTTTATAGTTATTTTTTTTTGTTGTTATTTATGTTCAAATTTTATTTTCATTAGACTCCTACCTAATAATATGATTTTTAATATGATTTTTATTTACTCTGTATGTAATATGGCAGGCTGGGATTGCACTACCCTCCCAGCCCTGCTGGAATAAAAACTAAAATAAATAAATATGTTGTAATTCTCATCAAACCTGTAACTATATAGTCACTAATAAATAAAAAATAAAATAAATAAAAGCTGAAATGCCACTTTTTTTAGTTGTCATGGAACCGATTTGCATCAATAATTATTTCGTAATATTTGATTTTATTAAATTTGCTGTATTTTTATTTAAGCTGTTTGAGACACGGAAATTTTGATTGCATACCTACATCTTTTTAGATGTATTTTAAGTAGCATGTTCATGGATATATTACGTGAAAATCAATTTATGATAGCTTACATTTTTTTTAAATATTATCGTTGATTTGCTGGATTTAAGCAGATTATCCCATACAGTTAAAGTTTCCTGAATTCTGTTAACTCCAGTGTATTTTTATTTTTAATTATCATTTTAATCTCCAAAAAGACGTAAGCACTGCATCATTATATGTAAACACCTTTTAAATAAATAAATAAAATTTTATGTTAGGGGATGCTGCGTAGGGGATAGTCTTGAAGGGACCCACGTGATGGGAGGGAGGTAACCAGAATGTTTTCTCTGCCGAGCGGTTGAACACAAGAATCAGTCGTAGAAAGAAGTACTAAAGAGTGATTTATTATCATGTGACACATTTTATTTAAATTTAAGTACGCCCGATTTCACGTGTATTGATGAGGCTTTTGAATAAAAGACTAACGTGGTAAGGTGCAATCTCACTCGTTCCCAATCCTCTGCCGGAAAATGCTCAAAGTACTCTTCCTTTTCTCGGTCGTCTTGGTTGCAGCTAAAGGTAAGTCAATTAAAATTTTCGAAAACTGTTTTTAAATTATCCTACTGATATAAGCTAGGTTAAATTTGTGATTTGATAAGCGCAATAGGAAATGTACTTATTTAAATATTTATTAGACAAAGAAATATTCTTTAGAAATATATATATTTTAAAGTTATTACTTTATTTCGCATCCCCTTCCCCTCCCGCGTTCCTCTTCCACCTTCATCACCTCTCTCTCTTCCTTTTCCCTCTCCATCGTCCCACTTACCCTCCTCCCTCCTATATATTATATATATTTAGTCCCAGTACAATCAGTTTTCAAACAACTCGCGCGCCACCTATTATTACAATATTTTTATTTAAATTTTCATTTTTCATGTATTACAAATATTCATTTTTGTAAATTTTAAGAACAATCAATCAAAGTTATTACCTAACATAGGGACCTAATTAAAATATCTATAATTCTTGATTCGATTCAAAGTATAAGCGAGCACATCAAATAAATTCATTAATTTAAAGAGTTTCGAAAATTGAATTTTGATTTAACAATCATTGGTTTGCGAAATGCCATTCTCAACTTTTCACATTTTTTACAGTTTTGCAAGAGCTTTGTAAAAAAAGCTTTTCAAATGTATTGTGATGTGGTTGTAATATCCAAAACCTTCGCGGGGGAGGAAAGAAGGTATTTTGAAAATTTCAAACATTTCCTATGCGTAATATAGCGATAGGTACATAGACAACTCATATATACATCCTCAAGCAACCATATTTTGATTTTTATATACTTTTACATATATTATATTATTTTATATAATATTATTTTTAACTCCCGAAACAACTCTTAATTGGCGTAGAAATACTTAAAAATATTTGTTATGCCGTTATTTTACATTTATTTTTTAACAAATATCATAATATTAATTAATAAAAAATATATTTATTTTATTTATTGAAAAAAATACTGTGCTACAAACCATTTTGTTGCATATCCTAATTTACATCTTCTTTAAATATCCGAGGAATTTAAAAATTGATGCAATAACTTAATGAAGTGTCTTTCCTTTTGCAAATTTCTAACATAGTTTTTTTTTTATCAACATAATTATGTTACGAAAGTCTGTTATATTTTAATATGTTTTAAATGTTCCTTCCTTTGAAACACGGTTTTCCACTTTCTTACGTTTTACTTCTTCGTCATTCATTCCCAAAACAGCGATCAGGTATTTCCACTAAACTCTTCAATATGAAAGGCGGGTATGGATAACGCCCCCGGGAACCGTTTTCAGATAACCAACACCTCTACAGGTCAATGGTTCGCTATATTTGAAACATTTATAAATTTAAAAATTTTAAATTGAAAGAGGTGGGATTGGGCGCGAAATTGAATAATCTGAAAGTGTTTTGCCTGTTGTATGCTGATGATACGGTGCTGATTTATAAAAGTATGGAAGATTTACAGTCTCACGTGTCTACGTCTCGAATTATGTGTGAAGAATAAGTTAATGATGAATGAAAGTCATGGTTTTTGAAAGTGAGAAAGTACCAAAACGGTGTGCAATGTAACTTTAAATGATGAATACTTGGAGCAGGTAGATGCGTTTGTGTAATTGAGAAGTAAGTGGAGAACAGGTGGGAAGGCTGATGGACAGATTGAAACGAGGGTAAATTCATGTAACTCCAAAAGAGGAATGAACGCGGTTGGGGCTAAAAAAACTGCCCAAAGAAGCGAAGCCTGTATGTATGGCAGTGGGGCATGATGGAACTGATGGATCAAGTGAATCAGATACTTGAGTCGATCCATTCAGGATACAGAATAAGACAAGAATGAGACGATTCATGAATGTGAATGAGGTAAGGAGTGTTTGGCGATCCATCCTTTCTGCCTACTCCCGCAGAGGAACGGTGTGATGGTTAAATCGTAAGTTTAAAAATATATCCTATAAACAAATAATACCAATTTGAATTCTAAAAACAATAATGAGGCTACAGTAATGAAATCAATGGTTACTTATGAATAATAATCAATGAATAATTACGTTGGGACAATAGTAATATAAAAAATTAATTGACGTGTATTTCCAGCTGCACCAACGGCTGATAATGGCATCCAATTGCGTATGTTCGGAGGGACTGACGCTAAAGTCGATGAGTTCCCCTACATGGTATCCCTGAGGTACAACCACAACCATTTCTGCGGAGCCTCCATCCTCAACTCCCGCACCATCATCACAGCTGCCCATTGCTTTACACAGTAAGTGGTTTAATACGTTTGGTGACTTAGCAAGGGTGCACGTGTTTGTGCCTTTGCCCACCTGCTACGCGGCGAAAGAGAGACTGGTTACCCGACAATTGGTCCGGCGAAAGTTGGTCCAAAGACATTTGATCCGGCGACAGTTGGTCCGGCGACAGTTGGTCCGGCTGATAGTTCGTCCGATCGACAGTCGTTCGGCCGACAATTGGTCCGGTGACATTTGGTCCGGCGACAGTTAGTCCGGCGACAGTTGGTCCGGCTGATAGTTCGTCCGACCGACAGTCGTCCGGCCGACAATTGGTCCGGCGACATTTGGTCCGATTTGGTCCGGCGACAGTTGGTCCGGCGACAGTTGGTCCGGCTGATAGTTCGTCCGACCGACAGTCGTCCGGCCGACAATTGGTCCGGCGACATTTGGTCCGGCGACAGTTGGTCCGGTGACAGTTGGTCCGGCTGATAGTTCGTCCGACCGACAGTCGTCCGGCCGACAATTGGTCCGGCGACATTTGGTCCGGCGACAGTTGGTCCGGCGACAGTTGGTCCGGCTGATAGTTGGTCCGGCTGATAGTTCGTCCGACCGACAGTCGTCCGGCCGACAATTGGTCCGGCGACAATTAGTCCGGCCGAAAGTTTAGAAGATGTTTTCTTCAAATAAGTATGCAAATCCTAAACAACTGATTTGATACAAGTCTACTTACAATCTTACAATTATTGCAGAAAAAAACCAGTTTATATTCTCAATAAATATGTTCAGAACTTTCCCTAACATTGATAGAACTTACTCTAATTATAGATTTTTAAAAACGGACACAAAGAAGCTTGTAATAAGTAATAACTCATGTACCATATTTAACCATACGACTGAAAAAAAGGAACCTCGGTGTGATTGAAGATCCGCTTATGAAATGGAACAGACACATATGCGCTTTTGAGGAAATATATCTATATATTTATCAGATTAAAAAATATACTCAAGTTAAGTAATCTAAAAAAAAACTATTTCACACTAGTACAATCCTTAATTCAGTAGAAAATCAGTGGAGGGGGAATTAATAATCTCATCAGAAAAGCCTGTATTCACATAATGTATTATGTTTATATAATTATTGTAATTTAAACGACGTAACCGTAAACAAAAAAAAAAATTTTTTAAACGTTTCATAACGAAATTGGAAACGGTAATATTCAATTGTGGGCATATAAGCCAATTGTAGACATGCAATGGATCATTAATTAAATAGAGCAGTGCACAGATTTATTGAAAAACGATTTAACACAAAGCAACTAAATTCAAATCTACCGTTATTCCACTCTTCGGTCCTGACGTGGATAAAAGTTTAATCTTAAATGTTCGTACTTTTCCAATAGTGGTTCTACTGCCAATGCCGACGATGTGAAAGCCGTTGTGGGAAGCATCTACCTGAAATCTGGAGGTACCGAGTATCAAATATCCAAAATCATCATCCACCCCGAATACAAGAATAAACGCTTCCACGCCAACGACATCGCCGTCCTTATCACCAGCGAGCCCATCACCACCAGCGAAAGCGTGGGCTTCATCGATTTGCCTTCGAGCACCACTGGCGCCGATGTCAACGTCACGATGTCTGGATGGGGACATACCGAAGTGAGTCTTATTCAAAAATACAATTTTTTGCATATGTAATTTCATTATTTTATTTAGACATTAAAAACGGGTTGTTTTACAGAAATTCATATGTAAATTGACATCAAATGGCCATTCATCATTAATTTTATTTTATAACAGATGACAAATAAAAAAGTTTGCCTTTAAATGACGATTCCAAGATTCCGAAGTTCTGTTATTATATTATTATAGGCCAGTTGCTTCATAAAACTGAAATAATTATAGAACTTCTACAGTACGTGAATATTAACTTTAAAAATTTGATAAATTGTTCCGATTTTTTAAGCCAACCCATCCTTTGTCAGTTTCATACTTTGAACAAATTGCGATCAGTGAAAGAGGACTACTCTTGTCAGGTTATTAAAATTTATAATTATTTATTTAATTTTAACGGGGACCTTCTATAACCTTTTCTGTCATCCAGTGGCGTAGCGTGCCTTAGAGGGGCCCTGTATCAAAATTAGTTGGGGCCCTTATTATTGCCCAGTGCAATACGTGATCAGGTATTTTCATGACGTATTGAAGGTTGCCATTGTTCTCTCAAAAAAAAATCACCCTTCGCTACTGGTAGATAAATAGGTAGTGCTTATCATTGCAATTTAAATCACTCACAGAAGCTGATTGCTGAAAAAATGAAGAAATTTTGGGCATTTTTTTAATAACCTCCTCCCTTTTCTGTTATTTTTTTTCTTTTCATTGCTCCACTGGGATAATCTCTTTTCTTTTCACTCATTATTTTCACAAATCGAACTAAATAACCAATAAATAATCAGAAGTACAAGATTGCATTGTATTACAATGTAATAAATAACGTTTGAACCGGAATGAAATAAAACACGTAAATATTGCTCTCCGTGGTTTGTCATTGTACATCGGTTTTTGTGGGATTCCCCCGTTTAAGCGAATGACTTAAACAGAGGAATCCCGCAATAGCCGATGTAGGATATTGCCAACTTTCGGGCGCACGCTTAACCCGGGAAAAAAGAGATTGCTTTTTTTTACTTTTGTCACTTCTGAAGTGAAAACTCTATGGGCATGTTTTTTTCGAAAAGCACGAGATTAAGTTTAGTGACATTGTGGATAACATTTTACTAATTTTTACTTACACACGTCAGGAACCCCTGTAGCCCTGGGGCCTCGTATCATTGATACGGCTGATACGGCGGTAGCTACGCCCCTGTTGTCATCAGTTGTTTTGTTTTACTCATTTTAAAAATGTATTTATTTATTCATTTATTTACGCACTGATGGCTTTTACATGTAAGGTTAGTTGAACAGGAGCATCATAACAAGTAGATAGTACTTACATAAATAATAAACTGAGCATGAAAGACGCAAGTAGACACAACATAAGTAGGTATGAGTTTTCACTAAGTACGTTGTACAAAGGAGTTCCACGTGCATTTTCGTATTTGGCTTTGGGCTTACAGTACCAATACAATTCAGCTATAATTGTGACAATAATACTCAAAACATGATTCCAAACATACTCGAAACATACCGGTGTTAGTGGTGTAAAACATTTTCTAGCAATTAATATAAAAATAAATAAAGTTTTCTTTCTGCTCTTATAAGTGTACGTAGGTTAGTTGAATTTATTGAATTGAATTTGTTACTGTTAATAATCTGAAACATTTAAGGATGGTTTAGTAATATCTGCATACATATACGCTTTAAAGGAAGTGATTTTTATATTAAAAAAATATGTCAACAGAGCAAGTTTCATTCCCCACACGATGTAATCTCTGAAGACAAGAGTTGAACATAAAATTAGTGCGAGAAGTAACTATAACAAATGAAGCATGGAGTCTAGTGTTGTAATTATTGGGTACTTGATAATTTATCACATTCACAAGTTTAGGACTATCCAAATATCCGGTGATGTTTTTAAATAATGATAAATCGACACAGATTTTTCTTCGCTTTGATAATTAGATTAAATTATTATTATTTAAATTTCATATTGGAATGTGTAACTTATAATTTATATGCCTTAAAAAGTTATGCTGTACTCTTATCAATTTTATGTGAATGTATATTGTATAAATGCGACCAGAGAGAGAAATCATATTCAAGAATGCTTCTGACTAGTGTTATGTACAGCTTTTTGGGTGTATTAGTATACATTAGATCTTTGTACGATCTTAATACAAAATCGAGACATTTACGTGCTTTATTCGTGATTGCATCAATGTAAGGGACGAATGTCACCTTCTTATCAAAAACGGGCTTTAGTGGGCATACATTAATTATGTGAGCTCAAAAGGGGGGGGGGAGGGGGGGTCCAGCAAACTCTCACGATATTTGAAAATAATAAACGAAGTGGTCGAAATTTATCTCACCAAGGGGGGGGTCTACATTAGAAGAAAACTGCTAATTCTTTTAAACGTTGTCTTTCGTCTTGTAGCGTCGCTAATAAAATATTTTCATAATGTGCGAATAAAGAGTTCCGCTTGATTATTCGAAAAGCAATTGTTTTCAGCTCATATTTTAAAAAGGGGCATCTTTTCATCATATGGACATGTTTCGGACCATTTTAAAATGAAGGTTTTTTTATGATGAACCATGTTGGCACGTACACTTTTATCACAAACATACAACCAGACTATGAGTTGAGAACTTTGTTGTTTCATATAGTCTCAATATTCTGTTGTCTTTCCGACCATCAAAATATAGCCCACTTATTTTACCGTCAGAACCCCTGAAGCTCAAAATCTGCGTTCGTGGAGAAACTGACATGAAACCAGTTGTCAACGCACCAGCACTGTTGGTCGTGCGGCAGTCGCAATTCACGTTGCATTGTTAACAGGTTGCCATGGTAGCGGCTCACAAACTGCCAAGTTTTCGAATATTTTTTTGCGATTGTTTGCTTGTTTTGGAATTTTAATATATAGTAAAATATATAAAATACAGTTTACGAGATATTTAATATACCTATGTGACTAAAATAATATTGGTGAGTATGTTCGACAATCAAAAATTATTTTTTTACATATAAAGCACACACCTACGAAAATTGCTAAGGCTTTCAGCATTTGGTAGGTTATTATAAAGTTTTTGCCCTTTATAAAAAGCGCTGTTTTATTATTACAAATTATATGTTATTTGATCGTCATCATATTAAAATTTTCTAACATTATTTTAACAGATATTTAATACTTTTTTTTTTTTTTTTTTTATTTATTTATCTATAATAAAATATATTTACAATGGTTTTATGTATATGCCTGTCTCACTAGGATATACCTGTGTCGAGACAGGCGTACAGATATATAAATGAATATTGTAGTTACAAGGATATTTAAGGTAAAATACATACCACTTTAAATAGAATTAAAACAGAAAGGTGATTGGAAGGGTGATAAATCTTTTAAAGAGAGTTATTTTATAAATGTTGGAGATGAAGTAGAGAAGTAAATTCTGCTTAATCTATTTAAAGGTCAATTTGACAGGATTCCATTATTTTCATTTATTTTATATGGGTTAGGTTGTATGTGCATAGTTATTTTTGTCTATGTGTGATTTATTTTACAGATGTTTGTAATAGTGAGGCGTCCAATACTTATAATCCATTTTTTAATATCTTGTTTGAATTTTGTAAAGGAGTCAGTTTGTCTGATCGTAGTTGGTAGTGTATTGTATAGTTTGCAAGCTATGTCTGCTAACCCTTTCTATGTTTAAGTTATCAATTTTTAATATTACCTGCTCGTTTTTACCTAGGCTATCCACAATTAAAAACTTTGTTTTTATGATATTCAATTTTAATTTGTTTTGGTTTAGCCAAAGCATTACATAATTTGAGTCAATATGTATTTTTTCAATGACGTCATGTAAATTTTCATTGGCTTTATATAACAATGTATCATCGGCATAGAGTTTAATCGCACAATGCTTTAACACTTTGACAACATCATTCATATATATAATGAACAACAATGGACTAAATCAGAACCCTGCGGAACGCCTTTACTTGTATGATGTGGTTCAGATGTTATAGGTACCACCATATTTTGTTACTTGTGTTCTTTCTGTCAGGTAATCAACAAACCACTTCCTTTTTTTCATTATTTCCAATATTTCTTAACTTTTTGATTAATCTATCTCCATCGATTGTGCCAAATGCCTGTTTTAAGTCTAGAAATACTGCAATAATTAAAAAAAAATTATCTTTAAAATTTTTCTACTCGCCTTTAACATAATTAATAGCGGTTTCACAGAAACTTTTCTTTCTAAAACCAGATTGTTGTCAACTGAGAGGAGATCAAATCTGTCCTTAAAACCTAGTAGAATCTCATACTTTATAATTATTGATATGTGTGGTCTATTTCTCTTCGGAGACGGCATTTCATGTTTAATTCGCTACACATGGACTGGCGCGCTGGAAATGGAAATACTTTCCACAAAGCCGTATTCGAGATAATTTTTTCGTTTCACATCGACATAACCTTATTTAAATGTTACTGCAAAGAAACAAGAAACCCGGTATCTGTATGGTTTTAAATTATACACACAAATGGCGTTAATAGTATTTTAATATGAGAAACTAATCGAGTGCTGATAGAAAGTAATCGAAGCCTCCACTGGAAAAACGGTAACTGTGATTTGAATTCATTTTGGATTCTGGGCATGTTGGCATAGTGGGTAACGATATTGCGGATTTCTTGGCAAAACAAGGAGCGTCCAATCCTATTGCTTCTCTCGTAAATCATATTCCCCTATTTGATATTTTTTTCTATTACCAAAGACAGATCTCGCAATGTTTGGGCAAAGTTTTCGAAATCGCTCGTCATTCTAAGGGAGCCAGCTACGCCTCAATACAAAGGACTATCCTATCAAAGAATTTTCCTCACTTATTCGAATGAGAATCGGACACTGTTCCTTCTCGCCTTTTTAAAATTCACGTCCTTAACTCCCCAGACTGACCCCAGTTCAAAGTCACTAATTATAAGACTTCTATGAAGTCTTGTGCATAGTGTGGCAGTCGAAAAGCCTAAAAACTGTAAACAATAATTATTTTACGAATAAAAAGAAATAAAAACTATTAATCTTATTTTTTGTAATCCATTAGTGATAAAGCTTAGCTTAGTTATAAGTTTTAAGAACATGACAATCATTAGAAAATGTTCTACTACCACCACAGTTAGCGGAAAATGTTTCTTGTGATGGGGGAAATAGCCAGTCAAGGAATTGAACTCACGATGCCTGGATGGGACCCAGATGCGATACCAACTCAGCCACTGACCGGTCAAAATATTTATAGCTACCTATAAGTTATAAGTCTAAGGCCCGGTATATCAGTTGCTTTCAACCACGGCTTGATATGAAAGAAGAGCTTAGCATGGATTAGCACAAAATCCTGTATATTTGCCGCAGGTATAGGCACCACCAATATTACATGTTCTGTCTGCGAACATATCTCTTTTTTCTTTGAAAAACGAAACTACTGTCAACGCGATGTTTCAAAATGGCGCGATTACTTTTCATGCGGATTCAATATACCGGGTCTATGAGTAGGAAGAAATCATTTTCTACCCATGTAGGCATTTCTGCCGCAGGTATAGGCACCACCAATATTACAAGTTCTGTCTGCGAACATATCTCTTTTTTCTTTGAAAAACGAAACTACTGTCAACGCGATGTTTCAAAATGGCGCGATTACTTTTCATGCGGATTCAATATACCGGGTCTATGAGTAGGAAGAAATCATTTTCTACCCATGTAGATAAATTACGCATTATTTTTTTTATTTTTAAATTAGCTTGAGACCCTGAGAAAAAAAATATTCTCCTCAGTCATCTTTGGGAATGCTGTGTCGAGGGTATTTTAGTAAAGGAATGAGTGGAAGCTCTGGGAAGGCAAAGGGTTTGAGGGGTGGGTATGAATTTGGGGATCAATGTGAGTGACGGACGTATGAATCTATACTTCCAGCTGCGGTGCAAGGCGACATTCCGGGAGAGTACGGTTGGAGAAGTTAAGGGAACTCCGTCATCCATTCTCTCTCAAACCGGTCTGCTAAACAGCTGGTGGGCTGATACATGCGCTGCTAAGATCCGGAAAAATCTCACCTTATGAACCCGGGCACCCCTACTAAGCCACCAAACGTAGCGAACCACTTAGGGTAATCTGTAATATAGTTTAAACCATAATGAACAGACAAGCGCGTATTTTGTTAATACCGAACTCTGTTCGTACAACTGCTACCCACGGAGCGATTGAAAACTTCTGATGATCGCGATGTAAGTGACGTCTCCGTCTCTTACATAAACTGAAATAAGCTGGAGGTTCCGATCCACGAAGGCGCCAATACATCGGGAAAACGTCGTTTCGGTTGCCCGCTTTAGAGTGTTGTTCTGAGTGATCCAATGGCTTCTTTCTTATGATGTTGCCGAATCTGGTCCATAGAGTGTAGTTGTCCAGGGTGAAGCGATGGTCAGAAGAAAACGAGGCGAATGGAAGCAGAGTCAGAGCGCAGTTAGTCGGGCAAGCAGAGAGCAGTTTTGGTTGACTGACTATTTCGGATTTTTAGCCCTATTTATACCCTGTGGCAGCGCTGCGTAGCCGGTCGCTTTGCCAGCTCGCACCCCCACTCCGACGATTTATTTATTTAGCATTAAAAAATTACAAAATACTTACACACATAATACAAAACACATGGTTGCATTCGGCTTTTCCAAGTTATGGTCAAAATAGAAATGCTTCAACGTCCGACACAGGTGACTTCCTTTATTTCTGTAGCTTATTAAATTTGAATCGTTTTCAGAGCGGCAGAGATTTACCCAACACTCTAAAGAAGATGAGTCTCACCACCCTCTCCAATGATGACTGTAACAACAAGCAGGAACCTTATCTCGATCCGGTCCACCCCACTAACTTGTGCACATTCAACAAGGTTGGAAAGGGAGTTTGCGGAGTAAGCCATACATTTATAAATTATTTAGGTTTTGTTTGCGAGGTGGCAATACGGCGGTTAAAGTTTATATAAAACTTCATACAATTTAAGTTCTTACAAGATTTTTTGTCACGCGTTTCGTTTAGTAGCAATTGATTTTTTTTTATTTTTTATATTAATACCGCGCAAGAGTCCCAACTGCTCCAGTCTGAAGCCAGTGAGACTAAGGTATCCCCAAATTGGAGTATGTTGTGAGGCTAAAGGTAGTCGGGAGGGGAAGGAGATAGGAAAGAGGAAGGTGGGAAAGTACCTGGCTATTCAGATCTGGTCACCAAACATGGCTTATGCCGTTTAAAGCAACGTTTCAATTCTGAATGGTGGTCTTAAACCAGGGCGATACTGAGAGTATTTTCCATTCTAGTTAAAGTTTGACGAATGTTTGGCTTACCTTTTTGAGCGGCTTGAATAACCAAAACATCCTGTCATGCACTAAATTTATCTGTCCTGCCAATAAATTTCTAAGTTAAAAAAAACCTTTTCTACCGTAAAGTACTTTGCAAAATTAAAGTTTTATCAGTTACATCACGAAAAAAAAAACTTAACTAAAAGCGTTGATGTTGATAATGTTGATGACGTAGCCATTTTCATGATTAAAATTTCTAAAAACAACAAAATTATTTAAAATAAGTAGTCTTCATTTGAACATTATAAATTTTCATTACCTTAAAGTAGTAGTAATAATACTAATATTAGATCAAAATCACTACACCAACCATAATTTTTAATTTTGTTTTGTTTTATTTATTTATTTATTTTGTTTTAACCTTCCTCGGTTCCTCAAATACAATGTACATTTAAGGTCTTCGGGTCATTTAGAGCCGATTTCAAAAATATGAAGAAATAGTTTTAAATTAAATACTATTTTTTATTAATTATTTTTGTTGGTACATATGTTGGTATAATTTTACAAGAGAAGCTTTTTTTATATAAACAGTTAAAAAGTAAAGAATAATACAATTAGCAGATTAACAAAAAAAATCTCACATATCCATCACCAGTTCGTGGGTATACTTGTGTGTTTTTAAAACTGTTCAAATTTGAAGTATATATTTATTAAATTAATTCTACCTAATCATGTTTTCTTCTATTTCCAGTCTATCATTAAGTATCATAGTATAAAACATTAAACATCAATCATATTATGAAATATGGCTATAGGCCACCTTATTGTCATTCGTTTGAAACTATAGGCCGAAACCATTTTGTTTTGAAAATCAATAGCACCTTTTGTTGCATTATAGTCCATAAAGGTTTCGTCTGCTCTGAATCCTGTATTTTGATTGTGTTGTGGTTTGTGTTCAACAAAATAATTTATTTTATTTTTATTTCGTACTAGAGCAGAATTTCCCAAACATCGTAGCACAATTACGCCGCCTGGATCATCAACTTCCCCCAGTCATAACTATTTAACTAATATTCATAACTTTTTAGGGAGACTCCGGTAGCCCACTCGTCGATGGAAAATACTTGGTTGGTATTGCCTCCTATATAACTAAGCCATTAAAGCGTCCTGGAGATCCTCCCCTGAATATGTGCGCCAATGGATTGCCTGATGTTTACACCAGGGTCAGCTCCTACGTCCCCTGGATCAACAACAATGCCCAGTCATAACTATTCAACTAATTAATTACTGTAATGAGTTTTATTAAACGCTTCTGAATAATGTATTATAAATATTATTGTTATGGTTTTGTAATATATTATCAAAAGATAAATTAAAAAACTCTTTAATATAAACAATGCACATTTTCGACAAAATTTATTTATTCACAAAAAAAAAAAAAAAATACCATAAGTGAATCACCATATGGATGGTGATGTGATGGTCTACTTACCTAAACCATCACTCCAATGAAGGTTATATTCATCACACAATCTTTCATAGCGACATTTATAAACCCATTCCAGCCAACTTTTGCATGGGTGCCTCTTAACCACCACTAACTGATTGGAGATATAAAAATCGATTATGAATCAGCATGCTATTTTCTAGAAGATATACATTTACTGATATCTTTGAAGGTTACATCTTTTGAGCCGCTCTTTTTTCTTTTCGAAAGATATTTCTTGATTCCCAAAATTTCCACACTGAAGACGAGGTATGTATATCTAATTTGTTGTAACATTAGATGCTGGAATGATGCACTTAATTCCTCCCATGGCGTGAAATATGTTTAGATCATCTAATGTTTTTGTATTGACGTCGGCATTGTCGAACACAAATTGCGTGAATTTGTGATCTTCGATTGTAGGAGACTCGGCGCGTATTATTATATTTTATACATTAATTCCACACAGGAAGCCCGGAGGAAAATAATTT
Source organism: Limnephilus lunatus (assembly GCA_917563855.2). Classification (NCBI taxonomy): domain Eukaryota; kingdom Metazoa; phylum Arthropoda; class Insecta; order Trichoptera; family Limnephilidae; genus Limnephilus; species Limnephilus lunatus. The sequence continues at coordinate 9,441,641 of OU830599.1, forward strand.
CCCACAGGGTTTATGTCATCTGAGATGCTGTGTGGAGAGTCTTTTCGAGGAGAAAGGAATGAACATTGGTCTTGAAGAGACCCATGTTGTAGGAAGGAGGAAACACAGAGGCCAGCAAATCGTTCCGCATCAGAGTTGTTGAACACAAGAAGGAGTCGAAGAAGCGACCTGTTCTCATATGACAAATGTCAACCGTGTACATATGTTGGGCACGCGTTTGGCGTGTTTCCCGACTATGCGCCGGTGCCGAAGGGATCAATGACGCTAGTTCAGGTAATTTGGAGCTCCAGATCAGAGGTCATTGCCAAATTCAACCTTGGGGCGCACTTGTGATTTGTACAGGGTTAGCAGTTGTGTAATATTTTATTTTATTTAATAACACTCAAGTATCTGCGGGCCCTGTACAGTACGCCCAGTTTTTGAGAGGCTAACTTTATTCTGGCTTCGATGGAGCCCCTATATCACAGTCACTGGTCCTGGTCACTTAGAGTTAAACCAAGCTTATCAATGGAGTGGAGAGCCTGTTCGGAAGATTGCTTCCCCTGAAGGGTACTAGATATTCATTTCGATCCCTTCTAGACGTAATCAGACATGATTGGGTCTTTGGAATTGAATTCAAAGAGGATTGAATTCAAAGAGAATATTTTTACCCCAAGAGAAAACACTCTCGAGGTAACCTTCCATTCTTTGGAATTTGTCATCTGCGTAACAATGAATTGGTGCACATGTCAAAAAGTCTTTGATGTCCAACAAAAACAAAGTCGGAGACAAAACCGATCCCTGTGGGACGCCAGCATTTATCGAGCGCGAGGAAGAGGTGAAACCATCAGCAATCTTCTGAATCGACATACATAAGAATGCTCTCCCTCCCTCCTCTCCCTCAAAGTCCACATACACAAGAATGCTGGATGTCTGAAAGATGACAGTTTGTTGACAAGTCCTCGGTGCCAAACCCGGTCAAAAGCCTTGGAAATGTCCAGTGCAACCGAATATAATCCTAAAAAATATTTTTTCGGTTGTGTGTATTTTACACAACACTCTAAAATTCATAAATACGTAATTTTTATCTGGAAATATGTAATTTTTATTCTTAGTGGATTTATGCAACCGTTTCTAAAATAGGCGGTGTTGAGTATATAGGTTGAGGGCGAGAATTATAGGAATGAAATAAAACTATCGCAAACGGCGCGATACGCCACTTGCAGTCGCTTCGTTCATTTCCCATAATTCGTGTATTTCCCATAAGGGGAAGTATCTGCATTGTGTTTTGTGGCGCTTGAACTTAGTAGTAATTATGTTTGTTTTCTGACATCTTTCATAGGTTTTTAACTTTAAACATTTAGATAAGCAACAGTAAAAAACATACTCAAATAAAAAGTATGTCATATGTCCTCGCCCCACTATCCCCTAAATACAGGAATAATAATAAATTGACGGTCATTTGTTGATTTATGCCTAGAATGATTGATGATAATGATGCAATAAAAAAACCTTTAAATTATGCGCATTAACACATGGTGTGTTGATGATTTATTGTGGAAATAATTAATAAAGAATAATAACTATGACTTTTATTAATTATATGATTAATGATTTTTATCATTTCGAACTCTTTATGCAAAAATTACTTGAAAACATATTAATAAATTGTTGATTACTAATTAGGTTCTTACGCTGACTCGACAGTTGATATATACTCAATAGTTGGCCCCCGAAATAATAACAATTATAAAATTATATTTTTTTGTCCATTATTAAGCAGTTTTAAACCTAAAATCGATTTCAAAAATACCTTAAATAATACGTTGGTAAGTTGGTACAGATATAAAATGCATTTATTACAGTTTTGTACACTGTTATATGTAGACAAGTAATTTTATCCTTGATGAATTTGAATGAAAATATGTTTTATACCTGCATATTTATACTTTTGGCCGTGAAAATCTAAAATGATATCCGCCTGCATATTGTTTATATATATTATTGTAGAAAGCAATCACTTTGTGGTTTGATATATTATAATAAAATAAAATACTTTTTTGTTTAATACCACAAGTTTTATTAATTTTTTGAACCGACCGGTTTCGCTTTACTCAAGCATCATCAGGGTAAAAATTAATACAAAACAATAAGTCATAATGTGTGCTTATATAAAAGAAAATATAGAGGGAGACAACATGATATAAATATAACAAACACATCGACGGCCATAAAATACATTAACATAAGTGCAGAAGTAATGGAAAAAAACCTAACTATAATTATGTGACTAATGGGTTACAATAATAAATTTGGAGAAACAGAGCATGAACTGATATGGTGGTAAGGAACACTGGGGATAATTATAGTTCAGTTTTTTTTCCATTACAGTTTTTTGATTTTCCGTCTTCAAATATATTGTTATCGTCATTATTTTTAGTACTTTATAAATAATACACCGTAGAAATGCTCTCCATTAGTGCGGAACGCATTTTTTTCTAATTTTTATTTGGAATAGTTGTATTAAGTTGCCCATTGCCATAAATTACCTCAATTAAAAATATTTTAAAAATATCAGACAACGGTAAAAGCCCCCGCCAAGAAATCGAACATTTACAAAAACGACGGTGGGCTATTTGCGCGGCCTACAAGATGGTACAGAATTTATCAAAAAAGGTTTATTTTATATAATAACATATTCAAATATAGTTAACTAGCTGTTGCGATCAAATATTTCATTATTTTAATATACTTTGGCGCTGAGACAAAGGAGCAAATTGCGGGAACATAGAAGGAAGACCTGGCCCCACCGAGACATCACCACAAGACCATCCTCATCCCCATCCAGAAGAGGAAGTACAGGACCCCCGCCGTGCGGATGTTCCCCGGACGGTTCGCAGACCCGGAGGAATTTCCGACAATAATCCCCCCGGGCGCCCGCCAATTCAGTCACCGGTCCAAAACCGGGACCATTAAAGTAACGATAACATTAAGTAACGATTCCCGCCCCCGAGCCCCTGGAGAGCCAGCCTGACCCGACCGAGAAGCCGGCAGCTATCCCCCTGCCGCCCCCCAAGATGCCCGAGACCGGCCCCGCACCCGGAACCAGCCGCCCCCCAGGAGGAGCAGCTTCGGGCTATGTACCGCCCCCCAGACTCAAGCAGCCCGCCCAGGAGATGACCTGCCAGGAGGAAGGTTAGACGGGGCCGTCCAACCCCGTCAAGAGGCCCCTATCACCGCAGGAACCCCGGGCGGTTGTTATCGGCAACCGCTTCGGCAATTTGAATAAAGTAAGTAAAGGCGGCGGCGCACCGCAACCAAAGCGCCAAAATACTAACCATTATGTTTCTTCTTCTGTAGGTACCACGAGCGCAGCGAAGAAGGACCGATTCCCCCCGGTTGTGATGACCCTGGGGAATCTCACCCATGCCCAAATCACCTCAGCGGTGCAGGGCCACATCGGGCACCCGAACTTTACGTTCCGATACAACCGAGGCGGGACAGCAAACATCTTCGTACGGAGCATGGCGGACCACCGCGCTCTCACCAACGGGCTGCGTGCGGAGGCTTCCATACCTACACAGTGGAGGCGGAAAAGCTAAAAAAGGCGGTCATCAAGGGCCTGCCTAATATCGACTCTCGGATCAAGACTTCCCTCCTGTGAAAGTAATCAGAATGACGACCGCCTCGGCCGAGTACCCCATGTACCTTTCCACCTTTGATAAGGAAGTTAACATGGACCAGCTGAGGGCCGCAGTAAAATACATCTGCCACTGCAAAATCTGCCTGCAGAAGCACCGCAGCAACCACCTGCAGCACGGGACTCAGTGCTACCGCTGCCAGAACTTCGGCCATGGGTGCTGAAACTGTGCCCACACCGCAAGGTGTGTAAAATGCTTGGTGGAGCATGCCTCGGCCGAGTGCCCCAAGACCACCAGGGACGAGCCCGCTGCGTGATGCAACTGTGGAGGACCTCACTCCGCCAACTACAGGGGCTGACCGAAGACTCGCTACAACAGCACCAGCGACAGCCCCGTTGCCAGGCCCCAGAAGCCAGCAGGCCACATCCTCAAGCGCAGCAGGCGCCGAGGACAGATGGACGCACCTGGGCTAGCGTAGCCAGCGGAAGGAGCGAGGAGCGACAGGAGGAACAGCCCCGCTCGCAGCCCCGCTCGCAGCTGCCCGCAGGAGAAGCAAGGAGTGACGCCCAACTGATGATGGCCATGCTTAAGGGATTAAGTCGCCTTCAGCCGCAGCTGGCCGCAGCTTCCAGCGAAACTGAGAAGGCATGGATCCTGATGGATCTGATCACCAACACCATCAATGTCTAATACCGAGATGGTGAACGTCCTCCTGTGGAACGCCAACAGCATCCGCTTCAAGACTGATGAACTGCTCGTACTGGCAAATAATACCAATACTGATATCATTCTCATTTCAGAAACACATTTAAAACACAACACACCGCTGAGAGTGCCCGGCTTTGAAGTTCACCGAGACGACCTAATGGAAGGAAAAGGCGGAGGCATCGCCATATTCGTTCGTCAATCCATCACTTCTACAAGAATCCCCACTCCAAATCTGAAATATACTGAAGCCACATTTATCGAAGTAATCATAGAGGAAAGAGCGCATACCTTCATCGCCGCCTACTGCAATAATGACAACCGTCTTGTGAGAGAAGATTTGGATAAGCTACTTAATTTGCGACCAATTGTTGTTTTAGGAGGAGATCTCAACGCCAAACACAACTATTGGAATAACTACAGAGGCAACGCGAACGGTAAAACGCTCTTCACACATATGCAGACGCATAACTACTCTATAGTCTATAATGGCACCGGACAAACCAACATTCCACTCAAGCGCAAAGTACCCCAGCTTTGGACATCGTACTCGAGAAAAATGCCAAGATCTCGCCACTGCGCACGCTGGATAAACTGTCATCGGACCACCTGCCCGTGAGCTTCAGTATTGGAGGAACGACTTTAAGGAGCCCCAGAAAACGGCGAAACTACAAAGATGCCGACTGGGAAGGATTCAAGAAAGAGATAAACGAACGAATACATCTCACATCGGGAACTCTGCGCTCAAAGGAAGAAATCGACGAGGCCGCAAGCACTCTCACCGAAATCATACAACATGCCCAAGACACGTTCATACCGCTCAAAGAAGAACAGACATACACGGTCAAGCTTCCCGAGCACGTCTTATCGCTCATTAAGGAGAAAAATCGCCTGCGACGCATCTACCATCAAACGCGCGACGGCTACTTCAAAACGGCCTACAACACTCTACAGCGAGAAATCTCAGACGCCAACTTTGGACGAAGAAAGTTACGTCACTCACGCCCAAAGATAACAGCTTATGGAAAATGGCGAAAGCTCTGAGACACCAAGATCTCACGATACCCCCGCTTGAGAAGCTAGACGGCTCAGGGCTGGCACTTTCAATGGAAGAAAAGGCAAACACGCGCTCGCGGACGGATTCGAGAGAGCCTACGCAGCCACGGATGGCCTATCTGACCCGGAAACGGACAGACTAGTAGAAGAATCTCTACGAGATCTCAGACAAGAAGAGCGGACGAGCACGGCCGATATCGATTTCAGCACACCGAGCGAAGTAGCCGTCATCATCAGGCGATTGAAGACAAATAAGGCGCCGGGAAGCGATCAAATACACAACATTCTACTCAAACATCTACCGCAGAAAGCCATAATTTACATTTTTTTTTTTTTTACAGTGAATACCGCACAAGAATCTCAACTGCTCCCGTCTGGAGCCAGTGAGACTATGTCATCCCCAATTGGGGTATGTTGTGAGGCTGAAAGGTAGTGGGGAGGGGAAGGAGGTGGGGAAGAGGAAGGTTGGGAAGTACCTGGCTATTCAGATCTGGTCACCAAACACGGCTAAAGCCATTTTCAAGCAACGTTTCAATTCTGAATGGTGGTCTTACACCAGGGCGATTCTGATAGTATCTTCCACTCTGGAACGTGCCGCAAATATACTATATATTATTTTAAATTAATTATTGCATACAAAATAAATTTATTAAGTATCTCGGTTATAAATACAACAATAATTATATCTGCACTCTCCAATCCCTGAAATCCAGGCGAACGGTAGCCAACATGACATTTCTCCATAAAATAATACATAACGAAATAGACTGCCCAGAACTCCTATCCCAAATAAATTTTAACATCCCATCTAAAAGAACTCGCCACACCAACCTTTTTTACACAACCAGTAATAATACGAACGCTGCAGCCAACTCCCCCATATCCCGCATCCTTCAAAGATTCAACTCAATTCAAACAAGTACAAATATCGATAATTTTTTGATTCCCTTCCTTTATTTAAGAAAAACATTTCTAGCACACTGAACTTGCACACATAACACACGCATCCACACACACACACACACACACACACACACACACACCCTTACCCCTCTCCCTTAATAATTTATTAATTAAATGTAGGTAAAATGCATCATTTGTCACATAAAACTAACTTTAAAAGCCCTTTGTCAAACCTAGGTTCGGCCATAACTTTGGCACTATGGTACCAATTTGAATGAAATTTTGGATTCTCTTAAAGAATCATGGTCTGTACACGAATCAATCACAAAATCAGACAAAAGAAGATTTTGATAAAAATTTCATCGTTTTCACACTTGGGTTCGCTCGTTTAAGTACTTAGGGTCGGTGTTTTTAACACTTGTGTTCGGCCATTACTTTGGCCCTATGGCAGCAAATTGACTGAAATATTGGATTCCCACTAAGAACCATGGTCTGTACACGAATCATTAAATAAATCAGCAAAAGAAGATTTTTAATTTTCTTCATGAGTATGAAAATTTAATAATTTTCATCGTTTTATGGGCACTTTGTCAAACTTAGGTTCGACCATATCTTTGGCAATATGGCATCAAATCGACTGAAATTTTGGATTCTTACTAAGAATCATGGTCTTTACACGAATCAATCACAAAATCAGTCAAAAGAAGATTTTTTAAAAAATATCATCGTTTTCACACTTGGGTCCGCTCGTTTAAGTACTTGGGGTCGGTGTTTTTAACACTTGGGTTCGGCCATTACTTCGTTCCTATGGCACCAAATTGACTGAAATTTTGGATTCCCACTAAGAACCATGGTCTGTACACGAATCAATCAAAAAATCAGCAAAATAATATTTTTCACATTCTTCCTTAGTATGAAAATTTAATAATTTTTATCGTTTTATGGGCCCTTTGTCAAACTTAGGTTCGTCCTATATTTGGCACTATGTCACCAAATTGAATGAAATTTTGGATTCTTATTAAGAATCATGGTCTGTTCACGAATCAATCACAAAACCAGCCAAAAGAAGATTTTGAAAAAAATATTATCGTTTTCACTCTTGGGTTCGCTAGTTTAAGTACTTGGGTTAAGTGTTTTAAACATTTGGGTTCAGCCATTACTTCGGCCCTATGGCACCAAATTGACTGAAATTTTGGATTCCTACTAAGAACCATCGTCTGTACACGAATCATTAAAAAATCAGCAAAAGAAGATTTTTAATTTTCTTCATTAGTATGAAAATTTAATAATTTTCATCGTTTTATGGGCCCTTTGTCAAACTTAGTTTCGGCCATAACTTTGGCACTATTGCACCAAATTTAAAAAAAATTTGGATTCTTATTAAGAATCATGGTCTGTACACGAATCAATCACAAAACCAGCCAAAAGAAGATTTTGAAAAAAATATCATTGTTTTCACACTTGGGTCCGCTCGTTTAAGTACTTGGGGTCGGTGTTTTGAACATTTGGGTTCAGCCATTACTTCGGCCCTATGGCACCAAATTGACTGAAATTTTGGATTCCTACTAAGAACCATCGTCTGTACACGAATCATTAAAAAAAATCAACAAATGAAGATTTTTAATTTTCTTCATGAGTATGAAAATTTAATAATTTTCATCGTTTTATGGGCCCTTTGTCAAACTTAGTTTCGGCCATAACTTTGGCACTATGGCACCAAATTTAAAGAAATTTTGGATTCTTATTAAGAATCATGGTCTGTACACGAATCAATCACAAGATCAGCCAAAAGAAGATTTTGAAAAAATATCATCGTAATCACACTTGGGTTCGCTCGTTTAAGTACTTGGGGTCGGTGTTTTTAATACTTGGGTTCAGCCATTACTTCGGCCCTATGGCACCAAATTGACTGAAATTTTGGATTCACACTAAGAACCGTCGTCTGTTTACGAATCATTAAAAAAATCAACAAATGAAGATTTTTAATTTTTTTTATTAGAATGAAAATTAAATAATTTTCATCGTTTTATGGGCCCTTTGTCAAACCTAGGTTCGGCCATAACTTTGGCACTATGGTACCAATTTGAATGAAATTTTGGATTCTCTTAAAGAATCATGGTCTGTACACGAATCAATCACAAAATCAGACAAAAGAAGATTTTGATAAAAATTTCATCGTTTTCACACTTGGGTTCGCTCGTTTAAGTACTTAGGGTCGGTGTTTTTAACACTTGTGTTCGGCCATTACTTCGGCCCTATGGCACCAAATTGACTGAAATATTGGATTCCCACTAAGAACCATGGTCTGTACACGAATCATTAAATAAATCAGCAAAAGAAGATTTTTAATTTTCTTCATGAGTATGAAAATTTAATAATTTTCATCGTTTTATGGGCACTTTGTCAAACTTAGGTTCGACCATATCTTTGGCAATATGGCATCAAATCGACTGAAATTTTGGATTCTTACTAAGAATCATGGTCTTTACACGAATCAATCACAAAATCAGTCAAAAGAAGATTTTTTAAAAAATATCATCGTTTTCACACTTGGGTCCGCTCGTTTAAGTACTTGGGGTCGGTGTTTTTAACACTTGGGTTCGGCCATTACTTCGTTCCTATGGCACCAAATTGACTGAAATTTTGGATTCCCACTAAGAACCATGGTCTGTACACGAATCAATCAAAAAATCAGCAAATTAATATTTTTCACATTCTTCCTTAGTATGAAAATTTAATAATTTTTATCGTTTTATGGGCCCTTTGTCAAACTGAGGTTCGTCCTATATTTGGCACTATGTCACCAAATTGAATGAAATTTTGGATTCTTATTAAGAATCATGGTCTGTACACGAATCAATCACAAAACCAGCCAAAAGAAGATTTTGAAAAAAATATTATCGTTTTCACTCTTGGGTTCGCTAGTTTAAGTACTTGGGTTAAGTGTTTTAAACATTTGGGTTCAGCCATTACTTCGGCCCTATGGCACCAAATTGACTGAAATTTTGGATTCCTACTAAGAACCATCGTCTGTACACGAATCATTAAAAAATCAGCAAAAGAAGATTTTTAATTTTCTTCATTAGTATGAAAATTTAATAATTTTCATCGTTTTATGGGCCCTTTGTCAAACTTAATTTCGGCCATAACTTTGGCACTATTGCACCAAATTTAAAAAAAATTTGGATTCTTATTAAGAATCATGGTCTGTACACGAATCAATCACAAGATCAGCCAAAAGAAGATTTTGAAAAAATATCATCGTCTTCACACTTGGGTTCGCTCGTTTAAGTACTTGGGGTCTGTATTTTTAACACTTGGGTTCGGCCATTACTTCGGCCCTATGGCACCAAATTGACTGAAATTTTGGATTCCCACTAAGAACCATGGTCTGTACACAAATCAATCAAAAAATCAGCAAAATAATATTTTTCACATTCTTCCTTAGTATGAAAATTTAATAATTTTTATCGTTTTATGGGCCCTTTGTCAATCTTAGGTTCGGCCTATATTTGGCACTATGTCACCAAATTGAATGAAATTTTGGATTCTTATTAAGAATCATGGTCTGTACACGAATCAATCACAAAACCAGCCAAAAGAAGATTTTGAAAAAAATATTATCGTTTTCACTCTTGGGTTCGCTAGTTTAAGTACTTGGGTTAAGTGTTTTAAACATTTGGGTTCAGCCATTACTTCGGCCCTATGGCACCAAATTGACTGAAATTTTGGATTCCTACTAAGAACCATCGTCTGTACACGAATCATTAAAAAATCAGCAAAAGAAGATTTTTAATTTTCTTCATTAGTATGAAAATTTAATAATTTTCATCGTTTTATGGGCCCTTTGTCAAACTTAATTTCGGCCATAACTTTGGCACTATTGCACCAAATTTAAAAAAAATTTGGATTCTTATTAAGAATCATGGTCTGTACACGAATCAATCACAAGATCAGCCAAAAGAAGATTTCTTAGTGGGAGTCCAAATTTCAGTCAATTTGGTGCCATAGGGCCGAAGTAATGGCCCAACCCAAGTGTTCAAAACACCGACCCCAAGTACTTAAACGAGCGGACCCAAGTGTGAAAACAATGATATTTTTTTCAAAATCTTCTTTTGGCTGGTTTTGTGATTGATTCGTGTACAGACCATGATTCTTAATAAGAATCCAAAATTTCATTCAATTTGGTGACATAGTGCCAAATATAGGCCGAACCTAAGATTGACAAAGGGCCCATAAAACGATAAAAATTATTAAATTTTCATACTAAGGAAGAATGTGAAAAATATTATTTTGCTGATTTTTTGATTGATTCGTGTACAGACCATGGTTCTTAGTGGGAATCCATAATTTCAGTCAATTTGGTGCCATAGGAACGAAGTAATGGCCGAACCCAAGTGTTAAAAACACCGACCCCAAGTACTTAAACGAGCGGACCCAAGTGTGAAAACGATGATATTTTTTAAAAAATCTTCTTTTGACTGATTTTGTGATTGATTCGTGTAAAGACCATGATTCTTAGTAAGAATCCAAAATTTCAGTCGATTTGATGCCATATTGCCAAAGATATGGTCGAACCTAAGTTTGACAAAGTGCCCATAAAACGATGAAAATTATTAAATTTTCATACTCATGAAGAAAATTAAAAATCTTCTTTTGCTGATTTATTTAATGATTCGTGTACAGACCATGGTTCTTAGTGGGAATCCAATATTTCAGTCAATTTGGTGCCATAGGGCCAAAGTAATGGCCGAACACAAGTGTTAAAAACACCGACCCTAAGTACTTAAACGAGCGAACCCAAGTGTGAAAACGATGAAATTTTTATCAAAATCTTCTTTTGTCTAATTTTGTGATTGATTCGTGTACAGACCATGATTCTTTAAGAGAATCCAAAATTTCATTCAAATTGGTACCATAGTGCCAAAGTTATGGCCGAACCTAAGTTTGACAAAGGGCCCATAAAACGATGAAAATTATTTAATTTTCATTCTAATAAAAAAAATTAAAAATCTTCATTTGTTGATTTTTTTAATGATTCGTAAACAGACGACGGTTCTTAGTGTGAATCCAAAATTTCAGTCAATTTGGTGCCATAGGGCCGAAGTCATGGCTGAACCCAAGTATTAAAAACACCGACCCCAAGTACTTAAACGAGCGAACCCAAGTGTGATTACGATGATATTTTTTCAAAATCTTCTTTTGGCTGATCTTGTGATTGATTCGTGTACAGACCATGATTCTTAATAAGAATCCAAAATTTCTTTAAATTTGGTGCCATAGTGCCAAAGTTATGGCCGAACCTAAGTTTGACAAAGGGCCCATTAAACGATGAAAATTATTAAATTTTCATACTAATGAAGAAAATTAAAAATCTTCTTTTGCTGATTTTTTTAATGATTCGTGTACAGACGATGGTTCTTAGTAGGAATCCAAAATTTCAGTCAATTTGGTGCCATAGGGCCGAAGTAATGGCTGAACCCAAATGTTTAAAACACTAAACCCAAGTACTTAAACTAGCGAACCCATGAGTGAAAACGATAATATTTTTTTCAAAATCTTCATTTGGCTGATTTCGTGATTGATTCGTGTAAAGACCATGATTCTTAGTAAGAATCCAAAATGTCAGTCGATTTGATGCCATATTGCCAAAGATATGGTCGAACCTAAGTTTGACAAAGTGCCCATAAAACGATGAAAATTATTAAATTTTCATACTAATGAAGAAAATTAAAAATCTTCTTTTGCTGATTTTTTGATTGATTCGTGTACAGACCATGGTTCTTAGTGGGAGTCCAAATTTCAGTCAATTTGGTGCCATAGGGCCGAAGTAATGGCCCAACCCAAGTGTTCAAAACACCGAACCCAAGTACTTAAACGAGCGGACCCAAGTGTGAAAACAATGATATTTTTTTCAAAATCTTCTTTTGGCTGGTTTTGTGATTGATTCGTGTACAGACCATGATTCTTAATAAGAATCCAAAATTTCATTCAATTTGGTGACATAGTGCCAAATATAGGCCGAACCTAAGTTTGACAAAGGGCCCATAAAACGATAAAAATTATTAAATTTTCATACTAAGGAAGAATGTGAAAAATATTATTTTGCTGATTTTTTGATTGATTTGTGTACAGACCATGGTTCTTAGTGGGAATCCAAAATTTCAGTCAATTTGGTGCCATAGGGCCGAAGTAATGGCCGAACCCAAGTGTTAAAAATACAGACCCCAAGTACTTAAACGAGCGAACCCAAGTGTGAAGACGATGATATTTTTTCAAAATCTTCTTTTGGCTGATCTTGTGATTGATTCGTGTACAGATCATGATTCTTAATAAGAATCCAAATTTTTTTTAAATTTGGTGCAATAGTGCCAAAGTTATGGCCGAAACTAAGTTTGACAAAGGGCCCATAAAACGATGAAAATTATTAAATTTTCATACTAATGAAGAAAATTAAAAATCTTCTTTTGCTGATTTTTTAATGATTCGTGTACAGACGATGGTTCTTAGTAGGAATCCAAAATTTCAGTCAATTTGGTGCCATAGGGCCGAAGTAATGGCTGAACCCAAATGTTTAAAACACTTAACCCAAGTACTTAAACTAGCGAACCCAAGAGTGAAAACGATAATATTTTTTTCAAAATCTTCATTTGGCTGATTTCGTGATTGATTCGTGTAAAGACCATGATTCTTAGTAAGAATCCAAAATTTCAGTCGATTTGATGCCATATTGCCAAAGATATGGTCGAACCTAAGTTTGACAAAGTGCCCATAAAACGATGAAAATTATTAAATTTTCATACTAATGAAGAAAATTAAAAATCTTCTTTTGCTGATTTTTTGATTTATTCGTGTACAGACCATGGTTCTTAGTGGGAGTCCAAATTTCAGTCAATTTGGTGCCATAGGGCCGAAGTAATGGCCCAACCCAAGTGTTCAAAACACCGAACCCAAGTACTTAAACGAGCGGACCCAAGTGTGAAAACAATGATATTTTTTTCAAAATCTTCTTTTGGCTGGTTTTGTGATTGATTCGTGTACAGACCATGATTCTTAATAAGAATCCAAAATTTCATTCAATTTGGTGACATAGTGCCAAATATAGGCCGAACCTAAGATTGACAAAGGGCCCAGAAAACGATAAAAATTATTAAATTTTCATACTAAGGAAGAATGTGAAAAATATTATTTTGCTGATTTTTTGATTGATTTGTGAACAGACCATGGTTCTTAGTGGGAATCCAAAATTTCAGTCAATTTGGTGCCATAGGGCCGAAGTAATGGCCCAACCCAAGTGTTCAAAACACCGAACCCAAGTACTTAAACGAGCGGACCCAAGTGTGAAAACAATGATATTTTTTTCAAAATCTTCTTTTGGCTGGTTTTGTGATTGATTCGTGTACAGACCATGATTCTTAATAAGAATCCAAAATTTCATTCAAATTGGTACCATAGTGCCAAAGTTATGGCCGAACCTAAGTTTGACAAAGGGCCCATAAAACGATGAAAATTATTTAATTTTCATTCTAATAAAAAAAATTAAAAATCTTCATTTGTTGATTTTTTTAATGATTCGTAAACAGACGACGGTTCTTAGTGTGAATCCAAAATTTCAGTCAATTTGGTGCCATAGGGCCGAAGTCATGGCTGAACCCAAGTTTTAAAAACACCGACCCCAAGTACTTAAACGAGCGAACCCAAGTGTGATTACGATGATATTTTTTCAAAATCTTCTTTTGGCTGATCTTGTGATTGATTCGTGTACAGACCATGATTCTTAATAAGAATCCAAAATTTCTTTAAATTTGGTGCCATAGTGCCAAAGTTATGGCCGAACCTAAGTTTGACAAAAGGCCCATTAAACGATGAAAATTATTAAATTTTCATACTAATGAAGAAAATTAAAAATCTTCTTTTGCTGATTTTTTTAATGATTCGTGTACAGACGATGGTTCTTAGTAGGAATCCAAAATTTCAGTCAATTTGGTGCCATAGGGCCGAAGTAATGGCTGAACCCAAATGTTTAAAACACTAAACCCAAGTACTTAAACTAGCGAACCCATGAGTGAAAACGATAATATTTTTTTCAAAATCTTCATTTGGCTGATTTCGTGATTGATTCGTGTAAAGACCATGATTCTTAGTAAGAATCCAAAATTTCAGTCGATTTGATGCCATATTGCCAAAGATATGGTCGAACCTAAGTTTGACAAAGTGCCCATAAAACGATGAAAATTATTAAATTTTCATACTCATGAAGAAAATTAAAAATCTTCTTTTGCTGATTTATTTAATGATTCGTGTACAGACCATGGTTCTTAGTGGGAATCCAATATTTCAGTCAATTTGGTGCCATAGGGCCGAAGTAATGGCCGAACACAAGTGTTAAAAACACCGACCCTAAGTACTTAAACGAGCGAACCCAAGTGTGAAAACGATGAAATTTTTATCAAAATCTTCTTTTGTCTGATTTTGTGATTGATTCGTGTACAGACCATGATTCTTTAAGAGAATCCAAAATTTCATTCAAATTGGTGCCATAGTGCCAAAGTTATGGCCGAACCTAGGTTTGACAAAGGGCCCATAAAACGATGAAAATTATTTAATTTTCATTCTAATAAAAAAAATTAAAAATCTTCATTTGTTGATTTTTTTAATGATTCGTAAACAGACGACGGTTCTTAGTGTGAATCCAAAATTTCAGTCAATTTGGTGCCATAGGGCCGAAGTAATGGCTGAACCCAAGTATTAAAAACACCGACCCCAAGTACTTAAACGAGCGAACCCAAGTGTGATAACGATGATATTTTTTCAAAATCTTCTTTTGGCTGATCTTGTGATTGATTCGTGTACAGACCATGATTCTTAATAAGAATCCAAAATTTCTTTAAATTTGGTGCCATAGTGCCAAAGTTATGTTCGAACCTAAGTTTGACAAAGGGCCCATTAAACGATGAAAATTATTAAATTTTCATACTCATGAAGAAAATTAAAAATCTTCTTTTGCTGATTTTTTAATGATTCGTGTACAGACGATGGTTCTTAGTAGGAATCCAAAATTTCAGTCAATTTGGTGCCATAGGGCCGAAGTAATGGCTGAACCCAAATGTTTAAAACACTAAACCCAAGTACTTAAACTAGCGAACCCAAGAGTGAAAACGATAATATTTTTTTCAAAATCTTCATTTGGCTGATTTCGTGATTGATTCGTGTAAAGACCATGATTCTTAGTAAGAATCCAAATTTCAGTCGATTTGATGCCATATTGCCAAAGATATGGTCGAACCTAAGTTTGACAAAGTGCCCATAAAACGATGAAAATTATTAAATTTTCATACTTATGAAGAAAAATAAAAATCTTCTTTTGCTGATTTTTTGATTGATTCGTGAACAGACCATGGTTCTTAGTGGGAGTCCAAAATTCAGTCAATTTGGTGCCATAGGGCCGAAGTAATGGCCCAACCCAAGTGTTCAAAACACCGACCTCAAGTACTTAAACGAGCGGACCCAAGTGTGAAAACAATGATATTTTTTTCAAAATCTTCTTTTGGCTGGTTTTGTGATTGCATTGTGTACAGACCATGATTCTAAATAAGAATCCAAAATTTCATTCAATTTGGTGACATAGTGCCAAATATAGGCCGAACCTAAGTTTGACAAAGGGCCCATAAAACGATAAAAATTATTAAATTTTCATACTAAGGAAGAATGTGAAAAATATTATTTTGCTGATTTTTTGATTGATTCGTGTACAGACCATGGTTCTTAGTGGGAGTCCAAATTTCAGTCAATTTGGTGCCATAGGGCCGAAGTAATGGCCCAACCCAAGTGTTCAAAACACCGACCCCAAGTACTTAAACGAGCGGACCCAAGTGTGAAAACAATGATATTTTTTTCAAAATCTTCTTTTGGCTGGTTTTGTGATTGATTCGTGTACACACCATGATTCTTAATAAGAATCCAAAATTTCATTCAATTTGGTGACATAGTGCCAAATATAGGCCGAATCTAAGTTTGACAAAGGGCCCATAAAACGATAAAAATTATTAAATTTTCATACTAAGGAAGAATGTGAAAAATATTATTTTGCTGATTTTTTGATTGATTCGTGTACAGACCATGGTTCTTAGTGGGAGTCCAAATTTCAGTCAATTTGGTGCCATAGGGCCGAAGTAATGGCCCAACCCAAGTGTTCAAAACACCGACCCCAAGTACTTAAACGAGCGGACCCAAGTGTGAAAACAATGATATTTTTTTCAAAATCTTCTTTTGGCTGGTTTTGTGATTGATTCGTGTACACACCATGATTCTTAATAAGAATCCAAAATTTCATTCAATTTGGTGACATAGTGCCAAATATAGGCCGAATCTAAGTTTGACAAAGGGCCCATAAAACGATAAAAATTATTAAATTTTCATACTAAGGAAGAATGTGAAAAATATTATTTTGCTGATTTTTTTATTGATTCGTGTACAGACCATGGTTCTTAGTGGGAATCCAAAATTTCAGTCAATTTGGTGCCATAGGGCCGAAGTAATGGCCGAACCCAAGTGTTAAAAACACCGACCCTAAGTACTTAAACGAGCGAACCCAAGTGTGAAGACGATGATATTTTTTCAAAATCTTCTTTTGGCTGATCTTGTGATTGATTCGTGTACAGACCATGATTCTGAATAAGAATAACAATTTTTTTTTAAATTTGGTGCTATAGTGCCAAAGTTATGGCCGAACCTAAGTTTGACAAAGGGCCCATAAAACGATGAAAATTATTAAATTTTCATACTAATGAAGAAAATTAAAAATCTTCTTTTGCTGATTTTTTAATGATTCGTGTACAGACGATGGTTCTTAGTAGGAATCCAAAATTTCAGTCAATTTGGTGCCATAGGGCCAAAGTAATGGCTGAAACCAAATGTTTAAAACACTTAACCCAAGTACGAGCGAACCCAAGTGTGAAAACGATGATATTTCTTTCAAAATCTTCTTTTGGCTGATTTTGTGATTGATTCGTGTACAGACCATGATTCTTAATAAGAATCCAAAATTTTATTCAATTTGGAACCTATGTTTGAAAAAAGGCCCGTAAAACGATGAAAATTATTAAATTTTCATACTAATGAAGAATGTGAAAAATATTCTTTTGCTGATTTTTTTATTGATTCGTGTACAGACCATGGTTCTTAGTGGGAATCCAAAATTTCAGTCGATTTGATGCCATATTGCCAAAGATATGGTCGAACCTAAGTTTGACAAAGTGCCCATAAAACGATGAAAATTATAAAATTTTCATACTAATGAAGAAAAATAAAAATCTTCTTTTGCTGATTTTTTGATTGATTCGTGTACAGACCATGGTTCTTTGTGGGAGTCCAAATTTCAGTCAATTTGGTGCCATAGGGCCAATTGCAATTGATTTTGTGATTGATTCGTGTACAGATCATGATTTTTAGTAAGAATCCAAAATTTCAGTCAATTTGGTGCCATAGAGCCGAAGTAATGGCCGAACCCAAGTGTTAAAAACACCGAACCCAAGCACTTAAACGAGCGAACCCAAGTGTGAAAACGAAGATATTTTTTTCAAAATCTTATTTTGGCTAATTTTGTGATTGATTCGTGTACAGACCATGAATCTTAGTAAGAATCCAAAATTTCAGTCGATTTGGTGCCATATTGCCAAAGATATGGTCGAACCTAAGTTTGACAAAGTGCCCATAAAACGATGAAAATTATTAAATTTTTATACTAATGAAGAAAATTAAAAATCTTCTTTTGCTGATTTTTTATTGATTCGTGTACAGACCATGGTTCTTAGTGGGAATCCAAAATTTCAGTCAATTTGGTGCCATAGGGCCGAAGTAATGGCCGAACACAAGTGTTAAAAACACCGACCCTAAGTACTTAAACGAGCGAACCCAAGTGTGAAAACGATGAAATTTTTATCAAAATCTTCATTTGTCTGATTTTGTGATTGATTCGTGTACAGACCATGATTATTTAAGAGAATCCAAAATTTCATTCAATTTGGTGCCATAGTGCCAAAGTTATGGCCGAACCTAGGTTTGACAAAGGGCCCATAAAACGATGAAAATTATTAAATTTTCATTCTAATAAAGAAAATTAAAAATGTTCATTTGTTGATTTTTTTAATGATTCGTAAACAGACGACGGTTCTTAGTGGGAATCCAAAATTTCAGTCAATTTGGTGCCATAGGGCCGAAGTAATGGCTGAACCCAAGTATTAAAAACACCGACCCCAAGTACTTAAACGAGCGAACCTAAGTGTGAAAACGATGATATTTTTATCAAAATCTTCTTTTGTCTGATTTTGTGATTGATTCGTGAACAGACCATGATTCTTAATAAGAATCCGAAATTTCACTCAATTTGGTGCCATAGTGCCAAATTTATGGCCGAATCTTAGTTTGACAAAGGGCACATAAAACGATGAAAATTATTAAATTTAAGATTCGTGTACAGACCATGATTCCAAATAAGAATCCAAAATTTCATTCAATTTGGTGCCATAGTGCCAAAGTTATGGCCGAACCTAAGTTTGACAACGGGCCCGTAAAACGATGAAAATTATTAAATTTTCATACTAATGAAGAAAATTAAAAATATTATTTTGCTGATTTTTTATTGATTTGTGTACAGACCATGGTTCTTAGTGGGAATCCAAAATTTCAGTCAATTTGGTGCCATAGGGCCGAAGTTATGGCCGAACCCAAGTTAAAAACACCTACCCTAAGTACTTAAACGAGCGAACCCAAGTGTGAAAACGATGATATTTTTTTCAAAATCTTCTTTTGGCTGATTTTGTGATTGATTCGTGTACAGACCATGATTCCAAATAAGAATCCAAAATTTCATTTAATTTGGTGCCATAGTGCCAATGTTATGGCCGAACCTAAGTTTGACAAAGTGCCCATAAAACGTTGAAAATTATTAAATTTTCATACTAATGAAGAAAATAAAAAAATCTTCTTTTGCTGATTTTTTGATTGATTTGTGTACAGACCATAGTTCTTAGAGTGAATCCAAAATTTCAGTGCATTTGGTGCCATAGGGCCGAAGTAATGGCCGAACCCAAGTGTTAAGAACACCGAAACCAAGCACTTAAACGAGCGAACCCAAGTGTGAAAACGATGATATTTTTTTCAAAAACTTATTTTGGCGGATTTTGTGATTGATTCGTGTACAGACCATGATTCTTAGTAATAATCCAAAATGTCATTGCCATATTGCCAATGATATGGTCGAACCTAAGTTTGACAAAGGGCCCATAAAACGATGAAAATTATTAAATTTTTATACTAAGGAAGAAAACAAAAAATCTTATTTTGCTGATTTTTTTAATGATTCGCGTTCAGACCATGGTTCTTATTAGGAATGGAATCTAAAATTTCAGTCAATTTGGTGCCATAGGGCCGAAGTAATGGCCAAACCCAAGTGTTAAGAACACCGAACCCAAGAACTTAAACGAGCGAACCCAAGTGTGAAAACGAAGATATTTTTTTCAAAATCTTATTTTGGCTGATTTTGTGATTGATTCGTGTACAGATTATGATTCTTAGTAAGAATCTAAAATTTCAGTCGATTTGGTGCCATAGTGCCAAAGTAATGGCCGAACCCAAGTTTGTCAAAGGGCCCATAAAACGATGAAATTTATAAAATTTTCATACTTATGAAGAAAATAAAAAATCTTCTTTTGGCTGATTTTGTGATTGATTCGTGTACAGATCATGATTCTTAGTAAGAATCCAAAATTTCAGTCGATTTGGTGCCATATTGCTAAAGTAATGGCAGAACCTAAGTTTGACAAAGAGCCCATAAAACGATGAAAATAATTAAATTTTCATACTAATGAAGAATGTGAAAAATCTTCTTTTGCTGATTTTTTTAATGATTCGTGTACAGACCATGGTTCTTAGTAGGAATCCAATATTTCAGTCAATTTGGTGCCATAGGGCCGAAGTAATGGCCGAACCCAAGTGTTAAGAACACCGAAACCAAGCACTTAAACGAGCGAACCCAAGTGTGAAAACGAAGATATTTTTTTCAAAATCTTATTTTGGCTGATTTTGTGATTGATTCGTGTACAGATCATGACTCTTAATAAGAATCCAAAATATAAGTCGATTTGGTGCCATAGTGCCAAAGTAATGGCCGAATCTAACTTTGACAAAGTGCCCATAAAACGATGAAATTAATTAAATTTTCATACTAATGAAGAATGTGAAAATATTCTTTTGCTGATTTTTTTAATGATTCGGGTACAAACCATGGTTCTTAGTAGGAATCTAAAATTTCAGTCGATTTGGTGACATATTGCCAAAGATATAGTCGAACCTAAGTGTGACAAAGTGCCCATAAAAAGATGAAAATTATTAAAATTTCATACTAAGGAAGAAAATTAATAATCTTCTTTTGCTGATTTTTTTATTAATTCGTGTACAGACCATGGTTCTTAGTAGGGATCCAATATTTCAGTCAATTTGGTGCCATAGGGCCGAAGAAATGGCCGAACCCAAGTGTTAAAAACACCGAACCCAAGTACTTAAACGAGCGAACCCAAGTGTGAAAACAATGATATATTTTTTTCAAAATCTTTTTATGGCTGATATTGTGATTGATTCGTGTACAGACCATGATTCTTAGTAAGAATCCAAAATTTCAGTCAATTTGATGCCATATTGCCAAAGATATTGTCGAACCTTAGTTCGACAAAGTGCCGAAAATAATTAAATTTTCATACTAATGAAGAATGTGAAAATATTATTTTGCTGATTTTTTTAATGATTCGGGTACAGACCATGGTTCTTAGTAGGAATCCAAAATTTCAGTCAATTTGGTGCCATAGGGCCGAAGTAATGGCTGAACCCAAGAGTTAAAAACACGGAACCGAAGCACTTAAACGAGAGAACCCAAGTGTGAAAACGAAGATATTTTTTTCAAAATCTTATTTTGGCTGATTTTGTGATTGATTCGTATACAGACCATGATTCCTAATAAGAATCCAAAATATCATTCAATTTGGTGCCATATTGCCAAAGATATGGTCGAACCTAAGTTTGACAAAGTGCCCATAAAACGATGAAAATTATTAAATTTTCATACTAATGAAGAAAATAAAAAATCTCAATTTGCTGATTTTTTTAATGATTCGCGTACAGACCATGGTTCTTAGTAGGAATCCAAAATTTCAGTCAATTTGGTGCCATAGGGCCAAAGTAATGGCCGAACCCAAGTGTTAAGAACACCGAACCCAAGCACTTAAACGAGCGAACCCAAGTGTGAAAACGAAGATATTTTTTTCAAAATCTTATTTTGGCTGATTTTGTGATTGATTCGTGTACAGATCATGACTCTTAATAAGAATCCAAAATTTCAGTCGATTTGGTGCCATAGTGCCAAAGTAATATTCGAACCTAAGTTTGTCAAAGGGCCCATAAAACGATGAAAATGATTAAATTTTCATACTTATGAAGAAAATTTAAAATCTTCTTTTGGCTGATTTTGTGATTGATTCGTGTACAGATAGTAGATAATATATATATATATATATTCGTGTATTCTTAGTAAGAATCTAAAATTTCAGTCGATTTGGTGCTATAGTGCCAAAGTAATGGCCGAACCCAAGTTTGTCAAAGGGCCCATAAAACGATGAAATTTATTAAATTTTCATACTTATGAAGAAAATAAAAAATCTTCTTTTGGCTGATTTTGTGATTGATTCGTGTACAGATCATGATTCTTAGTAAGAATCCAAAATTTCAGTAGATTTGGTGCCATATTGCTAAAGTAATGGCAGAACCTAAGTTTGACAAAGAGCCCATAAAACGATGAAAATAATTAAATTTTCATACTAATGAAGAATGTGAAAAATCTTCTTTTGCTGATTTTTTTAATGATTCGTGTACAGACCATGGTTCTTAGTAGGAATCCAATATTTTAGTCAATTTGGTGCCATAGGGCCGAAGTAATGGCCGAACCCAAGTGTTAAGAACACCGAACCCAAGCACTTAAACGAGCGAACCCAAGTGTGAAAACGAAGATATTTTTTTCAAAATCTTATTTTGGCTGATTTTGTGATTGATTCGTGTACAGATCATGACTCTTAATAAGAATCCAAAATATAAGTCGATTTGGTGCCATAGTGCCAAAGTAATGGCCGAATCTAACTTTGACAAAGTGCCCATAAAACGATGAAAATAATTAAATTTTCATACTAATGAAGAATGTGAAAATATTCTTTTGCTGATTTTTTTAATGATTCGGGTACAAACCATGGTTCTTAGTAGGAATCCAAAATTTCAGTCGATTTGGTGACATATTGCCAAAGATATGGTCGAACCTAAGTGTGACAAAGTGCCCATAAAAAGATGAAAATTATTAAAATTTCATACTAAGGAAGAAAATTAATAATCTTCTTTTGCTGATTTTTTTATTAATTCGTGTACAGACTATGGTTCTTAGTAGGGATCCAATATTTCAGTCAATTTGGTGCCATAGGGCCGAAAAAATGGCCGAACCCAAGTGTTAAAAACACCGAACCCAAGTACTTAAACGAGCGAACCCAAGTGTGAAAACAATGATATATTTTTTTCAAAATCTTTTTATGGCTGATATTGTGATTGATTCGTGTACATACCATGATTCTTAGTAAGAATCCAAAATTTCAGTCAATTTGATGCCATATTGCCAAAGATATTGTCGAACCTTAGTTCGACAAAGTGCCCATAAAACGATGAAAATAATTAAATTTTCATACTAATGAAGAATGTGAAAATATTATTTTGCTGATTTTTTTTAATGATTCGGGTACAGACCATGCTTCTTAGTAGGAATCCAAAATTTCAGTCAATTTGGTGCCATAGGGCCGAAGTAATGGCTGAACCCAAGAGTTAAAAACACGGAACCGAAGCACTTAAACGAGAGAACCCAAGTGTGAAAACGAAGATATTTTTTTCAAAATCTTATTTTGGCTGATTTTGTGATTGATTCGTGTACAGACCATGATTCCTAATAAGAATCCAAAATGTCATTCAATTTGGTGCCATAGTGCCAAAGCTATGGCCGAACCTAAGTTTGACAAAAGGCCCATAAAACGATGAAAATAATTAAATTTTCATACTAATGAAGAAAATTAAAAATCTTATTTTGCTGATTTTTTTAATGATTCGTGTACAGACCATGGTTCTTAGTAGGAATCCAATATTTCAGTCTATTTGGTGCCAAAGGGCCGAAGTAATGGCCGAACCCAAGCGTTAAAAACACCGAACCCAAGCACTTAAACGAGCGAATCCAAGTGTGAAAACGAAGATATTTTTTTCAAAATCTTCTTTTGGCTGATTTTGTGATTGATTCGTGTACAGATCATGATTCTTAGTAAGAATCCGAAATGTCAGTCGATTTGGTGCCATATTTAAAAGATATGGTCGAACCTAAGTTTGACAAAGTGCCCATAAAACGATGAAAATTATTAAATCTTCATACTAAGGAAGAAAATAAAAAATCTTATTTTGCTGATTTTTTTAATGATTCGCGTACAGACCATGGTTCTTAGTAGGAATGGAATCCAAAATTTCAGTCAATTTGGTGCCATAGGGCAGAAGTAATGGCCGAACCCAAGTGTTAAAAACACCGAACCCAAGCACTTAAACGAGCGAACCCAAGTGTGAAAACGAAGATATTTTTTTCAAAATCTTATTTTGGCTGATTTTGTGATTGATTCGTGTACAGATCATGACTCTTAATAAGAATCCAAAATATAAGTCGATTTGGTGCCATAGTGCCAAAGTAATGGCCGAATCTAACTTTGACAAAGTGCCCATAAAACGATGAAAATAATTAAATTTTCATACTAATGAAGAATGTGAAAATATTCTTTTGCTGATTTTTTTAATGATTCGGGTACAGACCATGGTTCTTAGTAGGAATCCAAAATTTCAGTCGATTTGGTGACATATTGCCAAAGATATGGTCGAACCTAAGTGTGACAAAGTGCCCATAAAAAGATGAAAATTATTAAAATTTCATACTAAGGAAGAAAATTAATAATCTTCTTTTGCTGATTTTTTTATTAATTCGTGTACAGACCATGGTTCTTAGTAGGAATCCAAAATTTCAGTCAATTTGGTGCCATAGGGCCGAAGTAATGGCCGAACCCAAGTGTTAAAAACACCGAACCCAAGCACTTAAACGAGCGAACCCAAGTGTGAAAACGAAGATATTTTTTTCAAAATCTTCTTTTGGCTGATTTTGTGATTGATTCGTGTACAGATCATGATTTTTAGTAAGAATCCGAAATTTCAGTCGATTTGGTGCCATATTTAAAAGATATGGTCGAACCTTAGTTTGACAAAGTGCCCATAAAACGATGAAAATTATTAAATTTTCATACTAAGGAAGAAAATAAAAAATCTTATTTTGCTGATTTTTTTAATGATTCGCGTACAGACCATGGTTCTTAGAAGAAATGGAATCCAAAATTTCAGTCAATTTGGTGCCATAGGGCCGAAGTAATGGCCGAACCCAAGTGTTAAGAACACCGAACCCAAGCACTTAAACGAGCGAACCCAAGTGTGAAACGAAGATATTTTTTCAAAATCTTATTTTGGCTGATTTTGTGATTGATTCGTGTACAAATCATGACTCTTAATAAGAATCCAAAATTTCAGTCGATTTGGTGCCATAGTGCCAAAGAAATGGCCGAATCTAACTTTGACAAAGTGCCCATAAAACGATGAAAATAATTAAATTTTCATACTAATGAAGAATGTGAAAATATTCTTTTGCTGATTTTTTTAATGATTCGGGTACAGACCATGGTTCTTAGTAGGAATCCAAAATTTCAGTCAATTTGGTTCCACAGGGCCGAAGTAATGGCCGAACCCAAGTGTTAAAAACACCGAACCCAAGCACTTAAACGAGCGAACCCAAGTGTGAAAACGAAGATATTTTTTTCAAAATCTTATTATGGCTGATTTTGTGATTGATTCGTGTACAGATCATGATTCTTAATAAGAATCCAAAATTTTATTCAATTTGGTCCCATAGTGCCAAAGTTATGGCCCAACCTAAGTTTGACAAAAGGCCCATAAAAAGATGAAAATTATTAAATTTTCATACTAATGTAGAATCTTATTTTGCTGATTTTTTTATTAATTCGTGTTCAGACCATGGTTCTTAGTAGGAATCCAAAATTTCAGTCAATTTGGTGCCATAGGGCCGAAGTAATGGCCGAACCCAAGTGTTAAAAACACCGAACCCAAGCACTTAACGAGCGAACCCAAGTGTGAAAACGAAGATATTTTTTTCAAAATCTTATTTTGGCTGATTTTGTGATTGATTCGTGTACAGATCATGACTCTTAATAAGAATCCAAAATTTCAGTCGATTTGGTGCCATAGTGCCAAAGTAATGGCCAATTCTAAGTTTGTCAAAGGGCCCATAAAACGATGAAAGTTATTAAATTTTCATACTTATGAAGAAAATTAAAAATCTTCTTTTGGCTGATTTTGTGATTGATTCGTGTACAGATCATGATTCTTAGTAAGAATCCAAAATTTCAGTCGATTTGGTGCCATAGTGCTAAAGTAATGGCCGAACCTAAGTTTGACAAAGTGCCCATAAAACGATGAAAATTATTAAATTTTCATACAAAGGAAGAAAATAAAAAATCTTATTTTGCTGATTTTTTTAATGATTCGCGTACAGACCATGGTTCTTAGTAGGAATGGAATCCAAAATTTCAGTCAATTTGGTGCCATAGGGCCGAAGTAATGGCCGAACCCAAGTGTTAAGAACACCGAACCCAAGCACTTAAACGAGCGAACCCAAGTGTGAAAACGAAGATATTTTTTCAAAATCTTATTTTGGCTGATTTTGTGATTGATTCGTGTACAGAACATGACTCTTAATAAGAATCCAAAATATCAGTCGATTTGGTGCCATAGTGCCAAAGTAATGGCCGAATCTAGCTTTGACAAAGTGCCCATAAAACGATGAAAATAATTAAATTTTCATACTAATGAAGAATGTGAAAATATTCTTTTGCTGATTTTTTTAATGATTCGGGTACAGACCATGGTTCTTAGTAGGAATCCAAAATTTCAGTCGATTTGGTGCCAAAGGGCCAAAGTAATGGCCGAACCCAAGTGTTAAAAACACCGAACCCAAGCACTTAAACGAGCGAACCCAAGTGTGAAAACGAAGATATTTTTTACAAAATCTTTTTATGGCTGATTTTGTGATTGATTCGTGTACAGATCATGATTCTTAATAAGAATCCAAAATTTTATTCAATTTGGTCCCATAGTTCCAAAGTTATGGCCGAACCTAAGTTTGACAAAAGGCCCATAAAACGATGAAAATTATTAAATTTTCATACTAATGTAGAAAATCAAAAATCTTCTTTTGCTGATTTTTTTATTAATTCGTGTACAGATCATGATTCTTAGTAAGAATCCAAAATTTCAGTCGATTTTGTGACATAGTGCCAAAGTAATGGCCGAACCTACGTTTGACAAAGTGCCCATAAAACGATGAAAATAATTAAATTTTCATACTAATGAAGAATGTGAAAAATCTTCTTTTGCTGATTTTTTTAATGATTTGTGTACAGACCATGGTTCTTAGTAGGAATCCAATATTTCAGTCAATTTGGTGCCATAGGGCCGAAGTAATGGCCGAACCCAAGTGTTAAGAACACCGAACCCAAACACTTAAACGAGCGAACCCAAGTGTGAAAACGAAGATTTTTTTTTCAAAATCTTATTATGGCTGATTTTGTGATTGATTCGTGTACAGATCATGATTCTTAATAAGAATCCAAAATTTTATTCAATTTGGTCCCATAGTTCCAAAGTTATGGCCGAACCTAAGTTTGACAAAAGGCCCATAAAACGATGAAAATTATTAAATTTTCATACTAATGTAGAAAATCAAAAATCTTCTTTTGCTGATTTTTTTATTAATTCGTGTACAGATCATGATTCTTAGTAAGAATCCAAAATTTCAGTCGATTTGGTGACATAGTGCCAAAGAAATGGCCGAACCTACGTTTGACAAAGTGCCCATAAAACGATGAAAATAATTAAATTTTCATACTAATGAGGAATGTGAAAAATCTTCTTTTGCTGATTTTTTTAATGATTCGTGTACAGACCATGGTTCTTAGTAGGAATCCAATATTTCAGTCAATTAGGTGCCATAGTGCCGAAGTAATGGCCGAACCCAAGTGTTAAAAATACCGAACCCAAGCACTTAAACGAGCTAACCCAAGTGTGAAAATGAAGATATTTTTTTCAAAATCTTATTTTGGTTGATTTTGTGATTGATTCGTGTACAGATCATGATTCGAAGTAAGAATCTAAAATTTCAGTCGATTTTGTGCCATAGTGAAAAAGTAATGGTCGAACCTAAGTTTGTCAAAGGTCCCATAAAACGATGAAAATTATTAAATTTTCATACTTATGAAGAAAATTAAAAATCTTCTTTTGACTGATTTTTTTAATGATTCGTGTACAGACCATGGTTCTTAGTAGGAATCCAATATTTAAGTCAATTTGGTGCTATGGGGCCGAAGTAATGGCCGAACCCAAGTGTTAAAAACACCGAACCCAAGCACTTAAACGAGCGAACCCAAGTGTGAAAACGAAGATATTTTTTCCAAATCTTATTTTGCCTGATTTTGTGATTGATTCGTGTACAGACCATGATTCCTACTTAGAATCCAAAATTTCATTCAATTTGGTGCCATAGTGCCAAAGTTATGGCCGAACCTAAGTTTGACAAAAGGCCCATAAAACGATGAAAATTATTAAATTTTCATACTAATGAAGAAAATTAAAAATCTTCTTTTGCTGATTTTTTTAATGATTCGCGTACAGACCATGTTCTTAGTAGAAATCCAATATTTCAGTAAATTTGGTGCCATGGGGCCAAAGTAATGGCCGAACCCAAGTGTTAAAAACACAAAACCCAAGCACTTAAACGAGCTAAACCAAGTGTGAAAATGAAGATATTTTTTTCAAAATCTTATTTTGGCTGATTTTGTGATTGATTCGTGTACAGATCATGACTCTTAATAAGAATCCAAAATTTCAGTCGATTTGGTGCCATAGTACCAAAGAAATGGCCGAATCTAACTTTGACAAAGTGCCCAAAAAACGATGAAAATAATTAAATTTTCATACTAATGAAAAATGTGAAAATATTCTTTTGCTGATTTTTTTAATGATTCGTGTACAGACCATGGTTCTTAGTAGGAATCCAATATTTAAGTCAATTTGGTGCCATGGGGCCGAAGTAATGGCCGAACCCAAGTGTTAAAAACACAAAACCCAAGCACTTAAACGAGCGAACCCAAGTGTGAAAACGAAGATATTTTTTCCAAATCTTATTTTGCCTGATTTTGTGATTGATTCGTGTACAGACCATGATTCCTACTTAGAATCCAAAATTTCATTCAATTTGGTGCCATAGTGCCAAAGTTATGGCCGAACCTAAGTTTGACAAAAGGCCCATAAAACGATGAAAATTATTAAATTTTCATACTAATGTAGAAAATTAAAAATCGTATTTTGCTGATTTTTTTTATTAATTCGTGTACAGACCATGGTTCTTAGTAGGAATCCAAAATTTCAGTCAATTTGGTGCCATAGGGCCGAAGTAATGGCCGAACACAAGTGTTAAAAACACCGAACCCAAGCACTTAAACGAGCGAACCCAAGTGTGAAAACGAAGATATTTTTTTCAAAATCTTATTTTGGCTGATTTTGTGATTGATTCGTGTACAGATCATGACTCTTAATAAGAATCCAAAATTTCAGTCGATTTGGTGCCATAGTGCCAAAGTAATGGCCGAATCTAACTTTGACAAAGTGCCCATAAAACGATGAAAATAATTAAATTTTCATACTAATGAAGAATGTGAAAATATTCTTTTGCTGATTTTTTTAATGATTCGGGTACAGACCATGGTTCTTAGTAGGAATCCAAAATTTCAGTCGATTTGGTGCCAAAGGGCCAAAGTAATGGCCGAACCCAAGTGTTAAAAACACCGAACCCAAGCACTTAAACGAGCGAACCCAAGTGTGAAAACGAAGATATTTTTTACAAAATCTTTTTATGGCTGATTTTGTGATTGATTCTTGTACAGATCATGAATAAGAATCCAAAATTTTATTCAATTTGGTCCCATAGTTCCAAAGTTATGGCCGAACCTAAGTTTGACAAAAGGCCCATAAAACGATGAAAATTATTAAATTTTCATACTAATGTAGAAAATCAAAAATCTTCTTTTGCTGATTTTTTTATAAATTCGTGTACAGATCATGATTCTTAGTAAGAATCCAAAATTTCAGTCGATTTGGTGACATAGTGCCAAAGAAATGGCCGAACCTACGTTTGACAAAGTGCCCATAAAACGATGAAAATAATTAAATTTTCATACTAATGAGGAATGTGAAAAATCTTCTTTTGCTGATTTTTTTAATGATTCGTGTACAGACCATGGTTCTTAGTAGGAATCCAATATTTCAGTCAATTAGGTGCCATAGTGCCGAAGTAATGGCCGAACCCAAGTGTTAAAAATACCGAACCCAAGCACTTAAACGAGCTAACCCATGTGTGAAAACGAAGATATTTTTTCAAAATCTTATTTTGGCTGATTTTGTGATTGATTCGTGTACAGATCATGACTCTTAATAAGAATCCAAAATTTCAGTCGATTTGGTGCCATAGTACCAAAGTAATGGCCGAATCTAACTTTGACAAAGGTCCCATAAAACGATGAAAATTATTAAATTTTCATACTTATGAAGAAAATTAAAAATCTTCTTTTGACTGATTTTTTTAATGATTCGTGTACAGACCATGGTTCTTAGTAGGAATCCAATATTTAAGTCAATTTGGTGCCATGGGGCCGAAGTAATGGCCGAACCCAAGTGTTAAAAACACCGAACCCAAGCACTTAAACGAGCGAACCCAAGTGTGAAAACGAAGATATTTTTTCCAAATCTTATTTTGCCTGATTTTGTGATTGATTCGTGTACAGACCATGATTCCTACTTAGAATCCAAAATTTCATTCAATTTGGTGCCATAGTGCTTAAGTTATGGCCGAACCTAAGTTTGACAAAAGGCCCATAAAACGATGAAAATTATTAAATTTTCATACTAATGAAGAAAATTAAAAATCTTCTTTTGCTGATTTTTTAATGATTCGCGTACAGACCATGTTCTTAGTAGGAATCCAATATTTCAGTCAATTTGGTGCCATAGGGCAGAAGTAATGGCCGAACCCAAGTGTTAAGAACACCGAACCCAAGCACTTAAACGAGCGAACCCATGTGTGAAAACGAAGATATTTTTTTCAAAATGTTATTATGGCTGATTTTGTGATTGATTCGTGTAAAGATCATGATTCTTAATAAGAATCCAAAATTTTATTCAATTTGGTCCCATAGTTCAAAGTTATGGCCGAACCTAAGTTTGACAAAAGGCCCATAAAACGATGAAAATTATTAAATTTTCATACTAATGTAGAAAATTAAAAATCGTATTTTGCTGATTTTTTTATTAATTCGTGTACAGACCATGGTTCTTAGTAGGAATCCAAAATTTCAGTCAATTTGGTGCCATAGGGCCGAAGTAATGGCCGAACACAAGTGTTAAAAACACCGAACCCAAGCACTTAAACGAGCGAACCCAAGTGTGAAAACGAAGAAATTTTTTTCAAAATCTTCTTTTGGCTGATTTTGTGATTGATTCGTGTACAGATCATGATTCTTAGTAAGAATCCGAAATTTCAGTCGATTTGGTGCCATATTTTAAAGATATGGTTGAACCTAAGTTTGACAAAGTGCCCATAAAACGATGAAAATTATTAAATTTTCATACTAAGGAAGAAAATAAAAAATCTTATTTTGCTGATTTTTTTAATGATTCGCGTACAGACCATGGTTCTTAGTAGGAATGGAATCCAAAATTTCAGTCAATTTGGTGCCATAGGGCCGAAGTAATGGCCGAACCCAAGTGTTAAAAACACCGAACCCAAGCACTTAAACGAGCGAACCCAAGTGTGAAAACGAAGATATTTTTGTCAAAATCTTATTTTGGCTGATTTTGTGATTGATTCGTGTACAGATCATGACTCTTAATAAGAATCCAAAATTTCAGTCGATTTGGTGCCATAGTGCCAAAGTAATGGCCGAATCTAACTTTGACAAAGTGCCCATAAAACGATGAAAATAATTAAATTTTCATACTAATGAAGAATATGAAAATATTCTTTTCCTGATTTTTTTAATGATTCGGGTACAGACAAATTGGTGCCATAGTGCCGAAGTAATGGCCGAACCCAAGTGTTAAGAACACCGAACCCAAGCACTTAAACGAGCGAACCCAAGTGTGAAAACGAAGATATTTTTTCAAAATCTTATTTTGGCTGATTTTGTGATTGATTCGTGTACAGATCATGACTCTTAATAAGAATCCAAAATATCAGTCGATTTGGTGCCATAGTGCCAAAGTAATGGCCGAATCTAGCTTTGACAAAGTGCCCATAAAACGATGAAAATAATTAAATTTTCATACTAATGAAGAATGTGAAAATATTCTTTTGCTGATTTTTTTAATGATTCGGGTACAGACCATGGTTCTTAGTAGGAATCCAAAATTTCAGTCAATTTGGTGCCATAGGGCCGAAGTAATGGCCGAACCCAAGTGTTAAAAACACCGAACCCAAGCACTTAATTGAGCTAACCCAAGTGTGAAAACGAAGATATTTTTTTCAAAATCTTATTTTGGTTGATTTTGTGATTGATTCGTGTACAGATCATGATTCTTAATAAGAATCCAAAATTTTATTCAATTTGGTCCCATAGTTCCAAAGTTATGGCCGAACCTAAGTTTGACAAAAGGCCCATAAAACGATGAAAATTATTAAATTTTCATACTAATGTAGAAAATCAAAAATCTTCTTTTGCTGATTTTTTTATTAATTCGTGTACAGATCATGATTCTTAGTAAGAATCCAAAATTTCAGTCGATTTGGTGACATAGTGCCAAAGAAATGGCCGAACCTACGTTTGACAAAGTGCCCATAAAACGATGAAAATAATTAAATTTTCATACTAATGAGGAATGTGAAAAATCTTCTTTTGCTGATTTTTTTAATGATTCGAGTACAGACCATGGTTCTTAGTACGAATCCAAAATTTCAGTCAATTTCAGTCAATTTTCAATAAGTAATGGCCGAACCCAAGAGTTTAGAACACCGAACCCAAGCACTTAAACGGGCGAACCCAAGTGTGAAAACGAAGATATTTTTTCAAAATCTTCTTTTGGCTGATTTTGTGATTGATTCGTGTACAGATCATGATTCTTAGTAAGAATCCAAAATTTCAGTCGATTTGGTGCCATATTTTAAAGATATGGTCGAACCTTAGTTTGACAAAGTGCCACATAAAACGATGAAAATTATTAAATTTTCACACTAAGGAAGAAAATTTAAAATCTTCTTTTGCTGATTTTTTTAATGATTCGCGTACAGACCATGGTTCTTAGTAGGAATCCAAAATTTCAGTCAATTCGGTGCCATCGGGCCGAAGTAATGGCCGAACCCAAGTGTTAAGAACACCGAACCCAAGCACTTAAAGGGGCGAACCCAAGTGTGAAAACGAAGATATTTTTTTCAAAATCTTCTTTTGCTGATTTTGTAATTGATTCGTGTACAGACCATGAATCTTAGTAAGAATCCAAAATTTCAGTCGATTTTGTGCCATATTGCCAAAGATATGGTCGAACCTAAGTTTGACAAAGTGCCCATAAAACGATGAAAATTATTAAATTTTCATACTAATGAAGAAAATAAAAAATCTTATTTTGCTGATTTTTTTAATGATTCGCGTACAGACCATGGTTCTTAGTAGGAATCCAAAATTTCAGTCAATTTGGTTCCATAGGGCCGAAGTCATGGCCGAACCCAAGTTTTAAGAACACCGAACCCAAGCACTTAAACGAGCGAACCCAAGTGTGAAATCGAAGATATTTTTTTCAAAATCTTATTATGGCTGATTTTGTGATTGATTCGTGTACAGATTATGAATCTTAATAAGTATCCAAAATTTCATTCAATTTGGTCCCATAGTGCCAAAGTTATAGCCGAACCTAGTAACTCTTAGTAAGAATCCAAAATTTCAGTCGATTTGGTGCCATAGTGCCAAAGTAATGGCCGAATCTAACTTTGACAAAGTGCCCATAAAACGATGAAAATAATTTAATTTTCATACTAATGAAGAAAATAAAAAATCTTATTTTGCTGATTTTTTTAATGATTCGTATACAGACCATGGTTCTTAGTAGGAATCCAATATTTCAGTCAATTTGGTGCCATAAGGCCGAAGTAATGGCCGAACCCAATTGTTAAAAACACCGAACCCAAGCACTTAAACGAGCGAACCCAAGTGTGAAAACGAAGATATTTTTTTCAAAATCTAATTTTGTTGATTTTGTGATTGATTCGTGTACAGATCATGATTCTTAGTAAGAATCTAAAATTTAAGTCGATTTGGTGCCATAGTGCCAAAGTAATGGCCGAACCTAAGTTTGTCAAAGGGCCCATAAAACGATGAAAGTTATTAAATTTTCATACTTATGAAGAAAATTAAAAATCTTCTTTTGGCTGATTTTGTGATTGATTCGTGTACAGATCATGATTCTTTGTAAGAATCCAAAATTTCAGTCGATTTGGTGCCATAGTGCTAAAGTAATGGCCGAACCTAAGTTTGACAAAGTGCCCATAAAACGATGAAAATAATTAAATTTTCATACTAATGAAGAATGTGAAAAATCTTCTTTTGCTGATTTTTTTAATGATTCGTGTACAGACCATGGTTCTTAGTAGGAATCCAATATTTCATTCAATTTGGTGCCATAGGGCTGAAATTATGGCCGAACCCAAGTGTTAAAAACACCGAACCCAAGCACTTAAACGAGCGAACCCAAGTGTGAAAACGAAGATATTTTTTCCAAATCTTATTTTGGCTGATTTTGTGATTGATTCGTGTACAGACCATGATTCCTACTAAGAATCCAAAATTTCATTCAATTTGGTGCTAAAGTGCCAAAGTTATGGCCGAACCTAAGTTTGACAAAATGCTAATAAACGATGAAAATTATTTAATTTTCATACTAATGAAGAAAATTGAAAATCTTCTTTTGCTGATTTTTTTAATGATTCGCGTACAGACCATGGTTCTTAGTAGGAATCCAAAATTTCAGTCAATTTGGTGCCATAGGGCCGAAGTAATGGCCGAACCCAAGTGTTAAGAACACCGAACCCAAGCACTTAAACGGGCGAACCCAAGTGTGAAAACAAAGATATTTTTTTCAAAATCTTCTTTTGGCTGATTTTGTGATTGATTCGTGTACAGATCATGATTCTTAGTAAGAATCCAAAAATTCAGTCGATTTGGTGCCATATTTAAAAGATATGGTCGAACCTTAGTTTGACAAAGTGCCCATAAAACGATGAAAATTATTAAATTTTCACACTAAGGAAGAAAATTAAAAATCTTCTTTTGCTGATTTTTTTAAAGATTCGCGTACAGACCATGGTTCTTAGTAGGAATCCAAAATTTCAGTCAATTTGGTGCCATAGGGCCGAAGTTATGGCCGAACCCAAGTGTTAAGAACACCGAACCCAAGCACTTAAACGGGCGAACCCAAGTGTGAAAACGAAGGTATTTTTTTAAAAATCTTCTTTTGGCTGATTTTGTGATTGATTCGTGTACAGATCATGATTCTTAGTAAGAATCCAAAATTTCAGTCGATTTGGTTCCATAGTGCCAAAGTAATGGCCGAACCTAAGTTTGAAAAAGTGCCCATAAAACGATGAAAATAATTAAATTTTCATACTAATGAAGAATGTGAAAAATCTTCTTTTGCTGATTTTTTTAATGATTCGTGTACAGACCATGGTTCTTAGTAGGAATCCAAAATTTCAGTCAATTTGGTGCCATAGGGCCGAAGTAATGGCCGAACCCAAGTGTTAAGAACACTGAACCCAAGCACTTAAACGGGCGAACCCAAGTGTGAAAACGAAGATATTTTTTTCAAAATCTTCTTTTGGCTGATTTTGTGATTGATTCGTGTACAGATCATGATTCTTAGTAAGAATCCAAAATTTCCGTCGATTTGGTGCCATATTTTAAAGATATGGTCGAACCTTAGTTTGACAAAGTGCCCATAAAACGATGAAAATTATTAAATTTTCACACTAAGGAAGAAAATTTAAAATCTTCTTTTGCTGATTTTTTTAATGATTCGCGTACAGACCATGGTTCTTAGTAGGAATCCAAAATTTCAGTCAATTTGGTGCCATCTGGCCGAAGTTATGGCCGAACCCAAGTGTTAAGAACACCGAACCCAAGCACTTAAAGGGGCGAACCCAAGTGTGAAAACGAAGATATATTTTTCAAAATCTTCTTTTGGCTGATTTTGTAATTGATTCGTGTACAGACCATGAATCTTAGTAAGAATCCAAAATTTCAGTCGATTTGGTGCCATATTTAAAAGATATGGTCGAACCTTAGTTTGACAAAGTGCCCATAAAACGATGAAAATTATTAAATTTTCACACTAAGGAAGAAAATTAAAAATCTTCTTTTGCTGATTTTTTTAAAGATTCGCGTACAGACCATGGTTCTTAGTAGGAATCCAAAATTTCAGTCAATTTGGTGCCATAGGGCCGAAGTTATGGCCGAACCCAAGTGTTAAGAACACCGAACCCAAGCACTTAAACGGGCGAACCCAAGTGTGAAAACGAAGATATATTTTTAAAAATCTTCTTTTGGCTGATTTTCTGATTGATTCGTGTACAGATCATGATTCTTAGTAAGAATCCAAAATTTCAGTCGATTTGGTTCCATAGTGCCAAAGTAATGGCCGAACTTAAGTTTGACAAAGTGCCCATAAAACGATGAAAATAATTTAATTTTCATACTAATTAAGAATGTGAAAAATCTTCTTTTGCTGATTTTTTTAATGATTCGTGTACAGACCATGGTTCTTAGTAGGAATCCACAATTTCAGTCAATTTGGTGCCATAGGGCCAAAGTCATGGCCGAACCCAAGTGTTAAGAACACCGAACCCAAGCACTTAAACGGGCGAACCCAAGTGTGAAAACGAAGATATTTTTTTCAAAATCTTCTTTTGGCTGATTTTGTGATTGATTCGTGTACAGATCATGATTCTTAGAAAGAATCCAAAATTTCAGTCAATTTGGTGCCATATTTTAAAGATATGGTCGAACCTTAGTTTGACAAAGTGCCCATAAAACGATGAAAATTATTAAATTTTCACACTAAGGAAGAAAATTTAAAATCTTCTTTTGCTGATTTTTTTAATGATTCGCGTACAGACCATGGTTCTTAGTAGGAATCCAATATTTCAGTCAATTTGGTGCCATATTGCCAAAGATATGGTCGAACCTAAGTTTGACAAAGTGCCCATAAAACGATG
Source organism: Limnephilus lunatus (assembly GCA_917563855.2). Taxonomy (NCBI): domain Eukaryota; kingdom Metazoa; phylum Arthropoda; class Insecta; order Trichoptera; family Limnephilidae; genus Limnephilus; species Limnephilus lunatus. Next base: position 9,478,457 of record OU830599.1, read on the forward strand.
AAAATTATTAAATTTTCATACTAATATAGAAAATAAAAAATCTTATTTTGCTGATTTTTTTAATGATTCGCGTACAGACCATGGTTCTTAGTAGGAATCCAAAATTTCCGTCAATTTGGTGCCATAGGGCCGAAGTCATGGCCGAACCCAAGTTTTAAGAACACCGAACCCAAGCACTTAAACGAGCGAACCCAAGTGTGAAAACGAAGATATTTTTTTCAAAATCTTATTATGGCTGATTTTGTGATTGATTCGTGTACAGATCATGATTCTTAGTAAGAATCCAAAATTTCAGTCGATTTGGTGCCATATTTAAAAGATATGGTCGAACCTTAGTTTGACAAAGTGCCCATAAAACGATGAAAATTATTAAATTTTCACACTAAGGAAGAAAATTAAAAATCTTCTTTTGCTGATTTTTTTAAAGATTCGCGTACAGACCATGGTTCTTAGTAGGAATCCAAAATTTCAGTCAATTTGGTGCCATAGGGCCGAAGTAATGGCCGAACCCAAGTGTTAAGAACACCAAACCCAAGCACTTAAACGGGCGAACCCAAGTGTGAAAACGAAGATATTTTTTTCAAAATCTTCTTTTGGCTGATTTTGTGATTGATTCGTGTATAGATCATGATTCTTAGTTAGAATCCAAAATTTCAGTCGATTTGGTTCCATAGTGCCAAAGTAATGGCCGAACCTAAGTTTGACAAAGTGCCCATAAAACGATGAAAATAATTAAATTTTCATACTAATGAAGAATGTGAAAAATCTTCTTTTGCTGATTTTTTTAATGATTCGTGTACAGACCATGGTTCTTAGTAGGAATCCAAAATTTCAGTCAATTTGGTGCCATAGTGCCAAAGTAATGGCCGAACCTAAGTTTGTCAAAGGGCCCTTAAAACGAAGAAAGTTATTAAATTTTCATACTAATGAAGAAAATAAAAAATCTTATTTTGCTGATTTTTTTAATGATTCGTGTACAGACCATGGTTCTTAGTAGGAATCCAATATTTCAGTCAATTTGGGGCCATAAGGCCGAAGTAATGGCCGAACCCAAGTATTAAAAACACCGAACCCAAGCACTTAAACGAGCGAACCCAAGTGTGAAAGCGAAGATATTTTTTTCAAAATCTTATTTTGGCTGATTTTGTGATTGATTCGTGTACAGATCATGACTCTTAATAAGAATCCAAAATTTCAGTCGATTTGGTGCCATAGTGCCAAAGTAATGGCCGAATCTAACTTTGACAAAGTGCCCATAAAACGATGAAAATAATTAAATTTTCATACTAATGAAGAATGTGAAAATATTCTTTTGCTGATTTTTTTAATGATTCGGGTACAGACAAATTGGTGCCATAGTGCCGACGTAATGGCCGAACCCAAGTGTTAAAAACACCGAACCCAAGCACTTAAACGAGCGAACCCAAGTGTGAAAACGAAGATATTATTTTTTTCAAAATCTTATTATGGCTGATTTTGTGATTGATTCGTGTACAGACCATGAATCTTAGTAAGAATCCAAAATTTCAGTCGTTTTGTGCCATATTGCCAAAGATATGGTCGAACCTAAGTTTGACAAAGTGCCCATAAAACGATGAAAATTATTAAATTTTCATACTAATGAAGAAAATAAAAAATCTTATTTTGCTGATTTTTTTAATGATTCGTGTACAGACCATGGTTCTTAGTAGGAATCCATTATTTCAGTCAATTTGGTGCCATAGGGCGGAAGTAATGGCCGAACCCAAGTGTTAAAAACACCGATTCCAAGCACTTAAACGAGCGAACCCAAGTGTGAAAACGAAGATATTTTTTTCAAAATCTTATTTTGGTTGATTTTGTGATTGATTCGTGAACAGATCATGATTCTTGGTAAGAATCTTAAATTTCAGTTGATTTGGTGCCATAGTGCCAAAGTAATGGTCGAACCTAAGTTTGTCAAAGGGCCCATAAAACGATGAAAATTATTAAATTTTCATACTTATTAAGAAAATTTAAAATCTTCTTTTGACTGATTTTAAGATTGATTCGTGTACAGATCATGATTCTTAGTAAGAATACAAAATTTCAGTCGATTTGGTTCCATAGTGCCAAAGTAATGGCCGAACGTAACTTTGACAAAGTGCCCATAAAACGATGAAAATAATTAAATTTTCATACTAATGAAGAATGTGAAAATATTCTTTTGCTGATTTTTTTAATGATTCGCGTACAGACCATGGTTCTTAGTAGGAATCCAAAATTTCCGTCAATTTGGTGCCATAGGGCCGAAGTCATGGCCGAACCCAAGTTTTAAGAACACCGAACCCAAGCACTTAAACGAGCGAACCCAAGTGTGAAAACGAAGATATTTTTTTCAAAATCTAATTTTGTTGATTTTGTGATTGATTCGTGTACAGATCATGATTCTTAGTAAGAATCTTAAATTTAAGTCGATTTGGTGCCATAGTGCCAAAGTAATGGCCGAACCTAAGTTTGTCAAAGGGCCCATAAAACGATGAAAGTTATTAAATTTTCATACTTATGAAGAAAATTAAAAATCTTCTTTTGGCTGATTTTGTGATTGATTCGTGTACAGATCATGATTCTTAGTAAGAATCCAAAATTTCAGTCGATTTGGTGCCATAGTGCTAAGTAATGGCCGAACCTAAGTTTGACAAAGTGCCCATAAAACGATGAAAATTATTGAATTTTCATACTAATGAAGAAAATAAAAAATCTTATTTTGCTGATTTTTTTAATGATTCGTGTACAGACCATGGTTCTTAGTAGGAATCCAATATTTCAGTCAATTTGGGGCCATAAGGCCGAAGTAATGGCCGAACCCAAGTGTTAAAAACACCGAACCCAAGCACTTAAACGAGCGAACCCAAGTGTGAAAACGAAGATATTTTTTTCAAAATCTTATTTTGGCTGATTTTGTGATTGATTCGTCTACAGATCATGACTCTTAATAAGAATCCAAAATTTCAGTCGATTTGGTGCCATAGTGCCAAAGAAATGGCCGAATCTAACTTTGACAAAGTGCCCATAAAACGATGAAAATAATTAAATTTTCATACTAATGTAGAATGTGAAAATATTCTTTTGCTGATTTTTTTAATGATTCGGGTACAGACAAATTGGTGCCATAGTGCCGAAGTAATGGCCGAACCCAAGTGTTAAAAACACCAAACCCAAGCACTTAAACGAGCGAACCCAAGTGTGAAAACGAAGATATTTTTTTCAAAATCTTATTATGGCTGATTTTGTGATTGATTCGTGTACAGACCATGAATCTTAGTAAGAATCCAAAATTTCAGTCGTTTTGTGCCATATTGCCAATGATATGGTCGAACCTAAGTTTGACAAAGTGCCCATAAAACGATGAAAATTATTAATATTTCATACTAATGAAGAAAATAAAAAATCTTATTTTGCTGATTTTTTTAATGATTCGCGTACAGACCATGGTTCTTAGTAGGAATCCAAAATTTCAGTCAATTTGGTGCGATAGGGCCGAAGTAATGGCCGAACCCAAGTGTTAAGAACACCGAACCCAAGCACTTAAACGAGCGAACCCAAGTGTGAAAACGAAGATATTTTTTTCAAAATCTTATTTTGGCTGATTTTGTGATTGATTCGTGTACAGACCATGAATCTTAGTAAGAATCCAAAATTTCAGTCGATTTGGTGCCATATTGCCAAAGATATGGTCGAACCTAAGTTTGACAAAGTGCCCATAAAACGATGAAAATTATTAAATTTTCATACTAATGAAGAAAATAAAAAATCTTATTTTGCTGATTTTTTTAATGATTCGTGTACAGACCATGGTTCTTAGTAGGAATCCAATATTTCAGTCAATTTGGTGCCATAGGGCCGAAGTAATGGCCGAACCCAAGTGTTAAAAACGCCGAACCCAAGCACTTAAACGAGCGAACCCAAGTGTGAAAACGAAGATATTTTTTTCAAAATCTTTTTATGGCTGATTTTGTGATTGATTCGTGTTCAGATCATGATTCTTAATAAGAATCCAAAATTTCATTCAATTTGGTCCTATAGTGCCAAAGTTATGGCCGAACCTAGTAACTCTTAGTAAGAATCCAAAATTTCAGTCGATTTGGTGCCAAAGTGCCAAAGTAATGGCCGAATCTAACTTTGACAAAGTGCCCATAAAACGATGAAAATAATTAAATTTTCATACTAATGAAGAATGTGAAAATATTCTTTTGCTGATTTTTTTAATGATTCGGGTACAGACCATGGTTCTTAGTAGGAATCCAATATTTCAGTCAATTTGGTGCCATAAGGCCGAAGTAATGGCCGAACCCAAGTGTTAAAAACACCGAATCCAAGCACTTAAACGAGCGAACCCAAGTGTGAAAACGAAGATATTTTTTTCAAAATCTAATTTTGTTGATTTTGTGATTGATTCGTGTACAGATCATGATTCTTAGTAAGAATCTAAAATTTCAGTCGATTTGGTGCCATAGTGCCAAAGTAATGGCCGAACCTAAGTTTGTCAAAGGGCCCATAAAACGATGAAAGTTATTAAATTTTCATACTTATTAAGAAAATTAAAAATCTTCTTTTGACTGATTTTAAGAATGATTCGTGTACAGATCATGATTCTTAGTAAGAATCCAAAATTTCAGTCGATTTGGTTCCATAGTGCCAAAGTAATGGCCGAACCTAAGTTTGACAAAGTGCCCATAAAACGATGAAAATAATTAAATTTTCATACTAATGAAGAATGTGAAAAATCTTCTTTGGCTGATTTTTTTTAATGATTCGTGTACAGACCATGGTTCTTAGTAGGAATCCAATATTTCAGTCAATTTGGTGCCATAGGGCCGAAGTAATGGCCGAACCCAAGTGTTAAAAACACCCAACCCAAGCACTTAAACGAGCGAACCCAAGTGTGAAAACGAAGATATTTTTTTCAAAATCTTATTTTGGTTGATTTTGTGATTGATTCGTGTACAGACCATGAATCTTAGTAAGAATCCAAAATTTCAGTCGTTTTGTGCCATATTGCCAAAGATATGGTCGAACCTAAATTTGACAAAGTGCCCATAAAACGATGAAAATTATTAAATTTTCATACTAATGAAGAAAATAAAAAATCTTATTTTGCTGATTTTTTTAATGATTCGCGTACAGACCATGGTTCTTAGTAGGAATCCAAAATTTCAGTCAATTTGGTGCCATAGGGCCGAAGTAATGGCCGAACCCAAGTGTTAAGAACACCTAACTGAAGCACTTAAACGAGCGAACCCAAGTGTGAAAACGAAGATATTTTTTTCAAAATCTAATTTTGTTGATTTTGTGATTGATTCGTGTACAGATCATGATTCTTAGTAAAAATCCAAAATTTCAGTCGATTTGGTGCCATTGTGCTAAAGTAATGGCCGAACCTAAGTTTGACAAAGTGCCCATAAAACGATGAAAATAATTAAATTTTCATACTAATGAAGAATGTGAAAAATCTTCTTTTGCTGATTTTTTTAATGATTCGTGTACAGACCATGGTTCTTAGTAGGAATCCAATATTTCAGTCAATTTGGTGCCATAAGGCCGAAGTAATGGCCGAACCCAAGTGTTAAAAACACCGAACCCAAGCACTTAAACGAGCGAACCCAAGTGTGAAAACGAAGATATTATTTTTTTCAAAATCTTATTATGGCTGATTTTGTGATTGATTCGTGTACAGATCATAATTCTTGGTAAGAATCTTAAATTTCAGTTGATTTGGTGCCATAGTGCCAAAGTAATGGTCGAACCTAAGTTTGTCAAAGGGCCCATAAAACGATGAAAATTATTAAATTTTCATATTTATTAAGAAAATTAAAAAACTTCTTTTGACTGATTTTAAGATTGATTCGTGTACAGATCATGATTCTTAGTAAGAATCCAAAATTTCAGTCGATTTGGTTCCATAGTGCCAAAGTAATGGCCGAACCTAAGTTTGACAAAGTGCCCATAAAACGATGAAAATAATTAAATTTTCATACTAATGAAGAATGTGAAAAATTTTCTTTTGCTGATTTTTTTAATGATTCGTGTACAGACCATGGTTCTTAGTAGGAATCCAATATTTCAGTCAATGTGGTGCCATAGGGCCGAAGTAATGGCCGAACCCAAGTGTTAAAAACACCCAACCCAAGCACTTAAACGAGCGAACCCAAGTGTGAAAACGAGGATATTTTTTTCTAAAACCTTATTTTTTCTGATTTTGTGATTGATTCGTGTACAGACCATGAATCTTAGTAAGAATCCAAAATTTCAGTCGATTTGGTGCCATATTGCCAAAGATATGGTCGAACCTAAGTTTGACAAAGTGCCCATAAAACGATGAAAATTATTAAATTTTCATACTAATGAAGAAAATTAAAAATTTTATTTTGCTGATTTTTTTAATGATTCGCGTACAGACCATGGTTCTTAGTAGGAATCCAAAATTTCAGTCAATATGGTGCCATAGGGCCGAAGTAATGGCCGAACCCAAGTGTAAAGAACACCGAACCCAAGCACTTAAACGAGCGAACCCAAGTGTGAATACGAAGATATTTTTTTCAAAATCTAATTTTGTTTATTTTGTGATTGATTCGTGTACAGATCATGATTCTTAGTAAGAATATAAAATTTCAGTCGATTTGGTGCCATAGTGCCAAAGTAATGGCCGAACCTAAGTTTGTCAAAGGGCCCATAAAACGATGAAAGTTATTAAATTTTCATACTTATGAAGAAAATTAAAAATCTTCTTTTGGCTGATTTTGTGATTGATTCGTGTACAGATCATGATTCTTAGTAAGAATCCAAAATTTCAGTCGATTTGGTGCCATTGTGCTAAAGTAATGGCCGAACCTAAAATTGACAAAGTGTCCATAAAACGATGAAAATAATTAAATTTTCATACTAATGAAGAATGTGAAAAATCTTCTTTTGCTGATTTTTTTAATGATTCGTGTACAGACCATGGTTCTTAGTAGGAATCCAATATTTCAGTCAATTTGGTGCCATAGGGCCGAAGTAATGGCCGAACCCAAGTGTTAAAAACACCGAACCCAAGCACTTAAACGAGCGAACCCAAGTGTGAAAACGAAGATATTTTTTTCAAAATCTTATTTTGGTTGATTTTGTGATTGATTCGTGTACAGATCATGATTCTTAGTAAGAATCTAAAATTTCAGTCGATTTGGTGCCATAGTGCCAAAGTAATGGTCGAACCTAAGTTTGTCAAAGGGCCCATAAAACGATGAAAATTATTAAATTTTCATACTTATTAAGAAAATTAAAAATCTTCTTTTGACTGATTTTAAGATTGATTCGTGTACAGATCATGATTCTTAGTAAGAATCCAAAATTTCAGTCGATTTGGTTCCATAGTGCCAAAGTAATGGCCGAACCTAAGTTTGACAAAGTGCCCATAAAACGATGAAAATAATTAAATTTTCATACTAATGAAGAATGTGAAAAATTTTCTTTTGCTGATTTTTTTAATGATTCGTGTACAGACCATGGTTCTTAGTAGGAATCCAATATTTCAGTCAATTTGGTGCCATAGGGCCGAAGTAATGGCCGAACCCAAGTGTTAAAAACACCCAACCCAAGCACTTAAACGAGCGAACCCAAGTGTGAAAACGAGGATATTTTTTTCAAAAACCTTATTTTTTCTGATTTTGTGATTGATTCGTGTACAGACCATGAATCTTAGTAAGAATCCAAAATTTCAGTCGTTTTGTGCCATATTGCCAAAGATATGGTCGAAACTAAATTTGACAAAGTGCCCATAAAACGATGAAAATTATTAAATTTTCATACTAATGAAGAAAATAAAAAATCTTATTTTGCTGATTTTTTTAATGATTCGCGTACAGACCATGGTTCTTAGTAGGAATCCAAAATTTCAGTCAATTTGGTGCCATAGGGCCGAAGTAATGGCCGAACCCAAGTGTTAAGAACACCGAACCCAAGCACTTAAACGAGCGAACCCAAGTGTGAAAACGAAGATATTTTTTTCAAAATCTAATTTTGTTGATTTTGTGATTGATTCGTGTACAGATCATGATTCTTAGTAAGAATCTAAAATTTCAGTCGATTTGGTGCCATAGTGCCAAAGTAATGGCCGAACCTAAGTTTGTCAAAGGGCCCATAAAACGATGAAAGTTATTAAATTTTCATACTTATGAAGAAAATTAAAAATCTTCTTTTGGCTGATTTTGTGATTGATTCGTGTACAGATCATGATTCTTAGTAAGAATCCAAAATTTCAGTCGATTTGGTGCCATTGTGCTAAAGTAATGGCCGAACCTAAGTTTGACAAAGTGCCCATAAAACGATGAAAATAATTAAATTTTCATACTAATGAAGAATGTGAAAAATCTTCTTTTGCTGATTTTTTTAATGATTCGTGTACAGACCATGGTTCTTAGTAGGAATCCAATATTTCAGTCAATTTGGTGCCATAGGGCCGAATTAATGGCCGAACCCAAGTGTTAAAAACACCCAACCCAAGCACATAAACGAGCGAACCCAAGTGTGAAAACGAAGATATTTTTTTCAAAATCTTATTTTGGTTGATTTTGTGATTGATTCGTGTACAGACCATGAATCTTAGTAAGAATCCAAAATTTCAGTCGTTTTGTGCCATATTGCCAAAGATATGGTCGAACCTAAATTTGACAAAGTGCCCATAAAACGATGAAAATTATTAAATTTTCATACTAATGAAGAAAATAAAAAATCTTATTTTGCTGATTTTTTAATGATTCGCGTACAGACCATGGTTCTTAGTAGGAATCCAAAATTTCAGTCAATTTGGTGCCATAGGGCCGAAGTAATGCCCGAACCCAAGTGTTAAGAACACCGAACCCAAGCACTTAAACGAGCGAACCCAAGTGTGAAAACGAAGATATTTTTTTCAAAATCTAATTTTGTTGATTTTGTGATTGATTCGTGTACAGATCATGATTCTTAGTAAGAATCTAAAATTTCAGTCGATTTGGTGCCATAGTGCCAAAGTAATGGCCGAACCTAAGTTTGTCAAAGGGCCCATAAAACGATGAAAGTTATTAAATTTTCATACTTATGAAGAAAATTAAAAATCTTCTTTTGGCTGATTTTAAGATTGATTCGTGTACAGATCATGATTCTTAGTAAGAATCCAAAATTTCAGTCGATTTGGTGCCATTGTGCTAAAGTAATGGCCGAACCTAAGTTTGACAAAGTGCCCATAAAACGATGAAAATAATAAAATTTTCATACTAATGAAGAATGTGAAAAATCTTCTTTTGCTGATTTTTTTAATGATTCGTGTACAGACCATGGTTCTTAGTAGGAATCCAATATTTCAGTCAATTTGGTGCCATAGGGCCGAAGTAATGGCCGAACCCAAGTGTTAAAAACACCGAACCCAAGCACTTAAACGAGCGAACCCAAGTGTGAAAACGAAGATATTTTTTTCAAAATCTTATTTTGGTTGATTTTGTGATTGATTCGTGTACAGATCATGATTCTTAGTAAGAATCTAAAATTTCAGTCGATTTGGTGCCATTGTGCCAAAGTAATGGTCGAACCTAAGTTTGTCAAAGGGCCCATAAAACGATGAAAATTATTAAATTTTCATACTTATTAAGAAAATTAAAAATCTTCTTTTGACTGATTTTAAGATTGATTCGTGTACAGATCATGATTCTTAGTAAGAATCCAAAATTTCAGTCGATTTGGTTCCATAGTGCCAAAGTAATGGCCGAACCTAAGTTTGACAAAGTGCCCATAAAACGATGAAAATAATTAAATTTTCATACTAATGAAGAATGTGAAAAATTTTCTTTTGCTGATTTTTTTAATGATTCGTGTACAGACCATGGTTCTTAGTAGGAATCCAATATTTCAGTCAATTTGGTGCCATAGGGCCGAAGTAATGGCCGAACCCAAGTGTTAAAAACACCCAACCCAAGCACTTAAACGAGCGAACCCAAGTGTGAAAACGAGGATATTTTTTTCAAAAACCTTATTTTTTCTGATTTTGTGATTGATTCGTGTACAGACTATGAATCTTAGTAAGAATCCAAAATTTCAGTCGTTTTGTGCCATATTGCCAAAGATATGGTCGAACCTAAATTTGACAAAGTGCCCATAAAACGATGAAAATTATTAAATTTTCATACTAATGAAGAAAATAAAAAATCTTATTTTGCTGATTTTTTTAATGATTCGCGTACAGACCATGGTTCTTAGTAGGAATCCAAAATTTCAGTCAATTTGGTGCCATAGGGCCGAAGTAATGGCCGAACCCAAGTGTTAAGAACACCGAACCCAAGCACTTAAACGAGCGAACCCAAGTGTGAAAACGAAGATATTTTTTTCAAAATCTAATTTTGTTGATTTTGTGATTGATTCGTGTACAGATCATGATTCTTAGTAAGAATCTAAAATTTCAGTTGATTTGGTGCCATAGTGCCAAAGTAATGGTCGAACCTAAGTTTGTCAAAGGGCCCATAAAACGATGAAAATTATTAAATTTTCATACTTATTAAGAAAATTAAAAATCTTCTTTTGACTGATTTTAAGATTGATTCGTGTACAGATCATGATTCTTAGTAAGAATCCAAAATTTCAGTCGATTTGGTTCCATAGTGCCAAAGTAATGGCCGAACCTAAATTTGACAAAGTGCCCATAAAACGATGAAAATTATTAAATTTTCATACTAATGAAGAAAATAAAAAATCTTATTTTGCTGATTTTTTTAATGATTCGCGTACAGACCATGGTTCTTAGTAGGAATCCAAAATTTCAGTCAATTTGGTGCCATAGGGCCGAAGTAATGGCCGAACCCAAGTGTTAAGAACACCGAACCCAAGCACTTAAACGAGCGAACCCAAGTGTGAAAACGAAGATATTTTTTTCAAAATCTTATTTTGGTTGATTTTGTGATTGATTCGTGCACAGATCATGATTCTTAGTAAGAATCTAAAATTTCAGTCGATTTGGTTTCAAAGTGCCAAAGTAATGGTCGAACCTAAGTTTGTCAAAGGGCCCATAAAACGATGAAAATTATTAAATTTTCATACTTATTAAGAAAATTAAAAATCTTATTTTGACTGATTTTAAGATTGATTCGTGTACAGATCATGATTCTTAGTAAGAATCCAAAATTTCAGTCGATTTGGTTCCATAGTGCAAAAGTAATGGCCGAACCTAAGTTTGACAAAGTGCCCATAAAACGATGAAAATAATTAAATTTTCATACTAATAAAGAATGTGAAAAATCTTCTTTTGCTGATTTTTTTAATGATTCGTGTTCAGACCATGGTTCTTTGTAGGAATCCAATATTTCAGTCAATTTGGTGCCATAGGGCCGAAGTAATGGCCGAACCCAAGTGTTAAAAACACCGAACCCAAGCACTCAAACGAGCGAACCCAAGTGTGAAAACGAAGATATTTTTTTCAAAATCTTATTATGGCTGATTTTGTGATTGATTCGTGTACAGATCATGATTCTTAATAAGAATCCAAAATTTCATTCAATTTGGTCCCATAGTGCCAAAGTTATGGCCGAACCTAACTTTGACAAAGTGCCCATAAAACGATGAAAATAATTAAATTTTCATACTAATGAAGAATTTGAAAATATTCTTTTGCTGATTTTTTTAATGATTCGCGTACAGACCATGGTTCTTAGTAGGAATCCAAAATTTCAGTCAATTAGGTGCCATAGGGCCGAAGTAATGGCCGAACCCAAGTGTTAAGAACACCGAACCCAAGCACTTAAACGAGCGAACCCAAGTGTGAAAACGAAGATATTTTTTTCAAAATCTTATTTTGGTTGATTTTGTGATTGATTCGTGTACAGATCATGATTCTTAGTAAGAATCTAAAATTTCAGTCGATTTGGTGCCAAAGCGCCAAAGTAATGGTCGAACCTAAGTTTGTCAAAGGGCCCATAAAACGATGAAAATTATTAAATTTTCATACTTATTAAGAAAATTAAAAATCTTCTTTTGACTGATTTTAAGATTGATTCGTGTACAGATCATGATTCTTAGTAAGAATCCAAAATTTCAGTCGATTTGGTTCCATAGTGCAAAAGTAATGAACGAACCTAAGTTTGACAAAGTGCCCATAAAACGATGAAAATAATTAAATTTTCATTCTAATAAAGAATGTGAAAAATCTTCTTTTGCTGATTTTTTTAATGATTCGTGTACAGACCATGGTTCTTAGTAGGAATCCAATATTTCAGTCAATTTGGTGCCATAGGGCCGAAGTAATGGCCGAACCCAAGTGTTAAAAACACCCAACCCAAGCACTTAAACGAGCGAACCCAAGTGTGAAAACGAAGATATTTTTTTCAAAATATTATTTTTTCTGATTTTGTGATTGATTCGTGTACAGACCATGAATCTTAGTAAGAATCCAAAATTTCAGTCGATTTGGTGCCATATTGCCAAAGATATGGTCGAACCTAAGTTTGACAAAGTGCCCATAAAACGATGAAAATTATTAAATTTTCATACTAATGAAAAAAATAAAAAATCTTATTTTGCTGATTTTTTTAATGATTCGCGTACAGACCATGGTTCTTAGTAGGAATCAAAAATTTCAGTCAATTTGGTGCCATAGGGCCGAAGTAATGGCCGAACCATAGTGTTAAGAACACCGAACCCAAGCACTTAAACGGGCGAACCCAAGTGTGAAAACGAAGATATTTTTTTCAAAATCTTCTTTTGGCTGATTTTGTGATTGATTCGTGTACAGATCATGATTCTTAGTAAGAATCCAAAATTTCAGTCGATTTGGTGCCATATTTAAAAGATATGGTCGAACCTTAGTTTGAAAAAGTGCCCATAAAACGATGAAAATTATTAAATTTTCACACTAAGGAAGAAAATTAAAAATCTTCTTTTGCTGATTTTTTTAATGATTCGCGTACAGACCATGGTTCTTAGTAGGAATCCAAAATTTCAGTCAATTTGGTGCCATAGGGCCGAAGTAATGGCCGAACCATAGTGTTAAGAACACCGAACCCAAGCACTTAAACGGGCGAACCCAAGTGTGAAAACGAAGATATTTTTTTCAAAATCTTCTTTTGGCTGATTTTGTGATTGATTCGTGTACAGATCATGATTCTTAGTAATAATCCAAAATTTCAGTCGATTTGGTGCCATATTTAAAAGATATGGTCGAACCTTAGTTTGAAAAAGTGCCCATAAAACGATGAAAATTATTAAATTTTCACACTAAGGAAGAAAATTAAAAATCTTCTTTTGCTGATTTTTTTAATGATTCGTGTACAGACTATGGTTCTTAGTAGGAATCCAAAATTTCAGTCAATTTGGTGCCATAGGGCCGAAGTAATGGCCGAACCCAAGTGTTAAGAACACCGAACCCAAGCACTTAAACGAGCGAACCCAAGTGTGAAAACGAAGATATTTTTTTCAAAATCTTATTTTGGCTGATTTTGTGATTGATTCGTGTACAGATCATGATTCTTAGTAAGAATCCAAAATTTCAGTCGATTTGGTGCCATAGTGCTAAAGTAATGGCCGAACCTAAGTTTGACAAAGTGCCCATAAAACGATGAAAATAATTAAATTTTCATACTAATGAAGAATGTGAAAAATCTTCTTTTGCTGATTTTTTTAATGATTCGTGTACAGACCATGGTTCTTAGTAGGAATCCAATATTTCAGTCAATTTGGTGCCATATAGCTTAAGTTATCGCCGAACCCAAGTGTTTAAAACACCGACCCCAAGTTCTTAAACGAGCGAACCCAAGTGTGAAAACCATGATATTTTTTTCAAAATCTTCTTTTGGCTGATTTTGTGATTGATTCGTGTACAGACCATGATTCTTAATAAGAATCCATAATTTTATTCAATTTGGTGCCATAGTGCCAAAGTTATGGCCGAACCTAAGTTTGACAAAGGGCCCATAAAACGATTAAAATTATTAAATTTTCATACTAATGGAGAAAATCTTCTTGTGGCTGATTTTGTAATTGACTCGTGTACAGACCATGGTTCTTAGTAGGAATCCAAAATTTCAGTCAATTTGGTGACAACGGCCGAAGTTATGGCCGAACCAAAATGTAAAAAACACTGACCCCAAGTTCTAAAATGAGCGAACCCAAGTGTGAAAACGATGATATTTTTTTCAAAATCTTCTTTTGGTTGATTTTGTGATAGATTCGTGTACAGACCATGATTCTTAGTAAGAATCCAAAATTTCAGTCGATTTGGTGACATGGTGCCAAAGATATGGTCGAACCTAAGTTTGACAAAGGGCCCAATAAACGATGAAAATTATTAAATTTTCATAATGAAGCGAATTAAAAATTTTCTTTTGCTGATTTTGTCATTGATTCGTGTACAGACTATGGTTCTCAGTAAGAATCCAAAATTTCAGTCAATTTTGTGCCATAGGGCTTAAGTTTTCGCCGAACCCAAGTGGTTAAAACACCGACCCCAAGTTCTTAAACGAGCGAACCCAAGTGTGAAAACCATGATATTTTTTTCAAAATCTTCTTTTTGTTGTTTTTGTGATTGATTCGTGTGAAGACTATGATTCTTAAGAATCCAAAATTTCAGTCGATTTGGTGCCATAGTGCCAAAGATATGGCCGAACCTAAGTTTGTCAAAGGGCCCATAAAAGATGAAAATTATTTAATTTTTATTCTAATGAAGAAAATTAAAATCTTCTTTTGGCTGATTTTGTAATTGACTCGTGTAAAGACTGTGGTTCTTAGTAAGAATCCTAAAATTCAGTCGATTTGGTAGCATAGTGCCATAGATATGGCCGAATCTAAGTTTGACAAAGTGCCCATAAAGCGTTGAAAATTATTAAATTTTCATACTAATGAAGAAAATTAAAAATCTTCTTCTGGCTGATTTTGTAATTGACTCGTGTAAAGACTGTGGTTCTTGGTAAGAATCCAAAATTTCAGTCAATTTTGTGCCATGGGGCAGAAGTTATGGCCGAGCCCAAGTGTTAAAAACACCGACCCCAAGTTCTTAAATGAGCGAACCCAAGAGTGAAAACGATGATATTTTTTTCAAAATCTTCTTTTCGCTGATTTTGTGATTGATTTGTGTAAAGACCAAGGTTCTTAGGAAGAATCCAAAATTTCATACGATTTGGTGCTATAGCGCCAAAGTTATGGCCGAACTTAAGTTTGACAAAGTGCCCATAAAACGATGAAAATTATTTAATTTTCTTACTAATGAAGAAAATTAAGAATCTTCTTTTGCCTGATTTTGTGATTGATTCGTGTACAGACCATGGTTCTTAGTAAGAATCCTAAGTTCAATATCTTTATAGCAGAGGTGCCCGGGTTCCTAGGGTGAAATTTGTCGAGGTCTTGGTGGTTGATGCGTTTGCTCACCTACTTCGTGGTGGGCTGGATAGGGAGATACTGCTTGAAGCGCACCACCTCACATTCATACGTCTCTCACATTGACCCCCAGATTCCTAACCACGACTTTTTCCTTTCCATAACTCTCTCTCCTTCCTTTTCCTAAAAATACTGTTCCACACAGCATCCCCAAAGATGACATAGCCTTTTTTTTTAGCCATAGAATTTTTCCTCGGGGCCTCCTGTGAAGAACTATTTAAAAAAAGATAATCATATCATCGTTGTTTATGAAAAGATTAAAGTGTAGAAATATCGAGGAAAAAAAGTACAAATTTTCAAATCTGTGCAAATGTGATCAATGGGACGTGAGCTAAAGTTTCGTAACTCTCGGTTTTTGGAGATTTATCTTTTATCTTCTTGGAAAAGTTGATTGTTTAATCATTTTGATAAACATGTTGGCTGAGAAGATTTCATAATATACTGAAATATCCGATGACTGTAAGAATTCTAGGTACCTACTAGTCGCTCGGTGACCGCTATGGACTCTTTCAGATCCCAATAAAATATGAATTATTCTAAAATAATTAGAATATAACACACACATCCACACACCCTCTCACGCATACACACAAACACTCATAAGCACCCCTCTTCTTCAATAATTTACTAACTTAATTTAGGTAAAAAATATAATTTATCAAATAAAAATATGTATACAACAGCAACATGTCATTGGTTCCAATTATTTTATTAAATTATATAACTTGTAAACTATTTTCTACTATGTAATTTATGTACTATTTGTTCCTGAAAAATAAATAAAATAAAATAAAAATAAAAGTTTGACACATGCGGGACTTTACAATGTTGATTATATAAGAGCAATATGCCGGGTCTCCTCCGACCGACAACACCCACATTTCGAAAATAATAATAATAATAATAGCCGTTTTTGTTAAAAATCACCTCAAGGATCATTGGTTCAACCATTTTTGAAAAACATTGGGTTGCAGTAATAGTCCAGTAACTTTGTCGCCTGAATGTATGGGGTAGTATGCGTTAAATCCGGTAGTTCTGATTTTTTGCAGGCTTATTTATAAAGTTGGCTTAATGAATAATCCAAGTTTTTGACCTCGACCGCCGAACGCAACTTTGTCAAAAATCGAAAAAACCGCAAAAATATCGTTAATTTTTCAATTTTGGCGATTATAACCCTAAAGGACTAGTTTTTTAAAAAACTTTTCTATGACGTTTTCAATCTTTTTTACTTCATTATTCGTAGCTTAGCTTATACATCAAAGAAAATACTTTGTTTTTTTTATCTTTATCTTTATCCCATCATAAAAGTACAGGGCTTCGATAGAATAATCAGTGTCAAAATTCATTCAGAAAGACAGAATTGCAAAAAAATTGCGAAATTCGAAAAAAATGATAAATATTGAAAAGCTTAATCTCGAAAACTATTGGGTCTACAGAGACAATTTTTGTATCATACTGTAGCGAATTTAGTCTACTTTAAAAAAAATTTCGAAAGTTTTTTCTAAAACTAGTCCTTTAGGGTTATAACCGCCAAAATTTGAAAAAAAAAACGTTTTTTTCGCGGTTTGCGCTCGAGGTCACAAACTTTGAAAGGCTTTATCTCAAAAACTATTAGGTCTACAGAGACAATTATAGTATCATTTTGTAGCAACTTTAGTTACCTTTAAAAACGTCATACAAAAGTTTTTTTAAAAACTAGTCTTTTAGGGTTATAATCACCAAAATTTTTAAAAATAACGATATTTTCGCGGTTTTTTCGATTTTTGACAGAGTTGCGTTCGGCGGTCGAGGTCAAAAACTTGGATTATTCATAAGGCCAACATTATAAACAAGCCTGCAAAAAATCAGAACTACCGGATTTAACGCATACTGTGATGTATAAAGTTAATGGACTATAAGCGCGGCTACACAAATTTTGTTTAATTGTTTGCGGTGCTGGAGTTCGCAACAGTCGAACTTAGAGTTAAGTATTTTTTAATAAAAATGTTAAGAGCGTATAACCAGCCAGCGGCCGAAAATCCACATTTCGTCGAAAGAGGTTCTTACGATCGTACAGGGCGGTTCCAATGAGAAAGATTAATTACTCTCCGTACCAGCTTTTTAAAATTATAACTCAATATCGATTTTATTTCATTCCAAATTTAATTTAATTTATACCTACATCCAAAAATTCTTAAAGGCGTGTTGATAAAACTATTAAAATTATGTACTTTTTGTAATTATTTTTTGATCATAAGTATTTATCATTTTTCAATAATGTCTCATCAAAATAAGAATGAAAAATAAATAAATATATATTACTCTGTAAGTGCGCAAATAAATACACAAACGGACCAATTTTTGTCAAGAAACACATGTACCTTTTTATATGACATATTTTTTTATGATTTTGTTTAAACTAAAATTAAAATTCTGTTACATACGTTTACCAGATAATATTTTGATTTATTTTACTGCATGATTATATGATTTGAAATGGGTGTTGTATAATAAATCTACTTTTTTGAAAATTTTACAAATCTGCCAACGACCGATGGTATAACTTTATTATACTAAAAATTATCATTTTTTTCTGATAATTTAAAACATACGTTAACTAGATAAAAGAACAATCTTTCGAAATCAATTTATAATTTTTTGTGGAAAAGAGTCAATACGTCTAAACACTGTTTTAAAAATGACATATTTCTGGAGTTCTCTGGTTATACGCTATTAAGTCACTTATTTTACGTCTGTCTTCTAATGTGTTTATTTTTAGACTATCTAATAATAAATTAAATTTTAAGTCTTCTAGTAATATATTTAATTTAAAATTTATAAAACGCAGAAACATTAGTATATAATACAAATATCAGATGCACCAAATTTATATGTTTATAATATAATAATATAAAGATAAATAGAATAAAGTTGGAATACGAGGAAAAGTGAGAAAACACAGCATAAGTTAAAACCGTAAATGAAAATATGGGTAGATGTCTTACACAAAAAAAGCGTACTGAAAATATCCAACAGGACAACAGGATTTAGGTACCTACTTGTTTGTAGACGAATTCAGTTACCTAACACATTATTATTTAATTACTATTCTCATAACAATAGGTCATGAACACATTGGACCACAAAACACAAAGTCATATTTATTACGGTTTTTTTGGCACTATCTTAACAATGTCTACAACGAGGGTCCACAGTAGTACTGGGCGTTGACGATAATTCCATGCAACGCCAACGTCGTTATCGTTGGCGATTTTCAACTGTTGAAAATAACGTCGACGTTGACGCAACTATGGAAGAGACGCGCGACAAGCCAGTACAATCAAACATCGAACTAATCGGATAGGAGATCGACACGATACTAAGTCAAAAAAACAAACAAAAATAGATCAAAATCGTATTAGGGAATCCCTTTTAATGGGTTGCCCGGATCATTGATGTATAATTATTCTCTATGCCCCACACACGCAATAATAATCCTATAATAACGTTGAAAGTTGAAACTGTTGGAAGACGTTGGTTTCGATGTTGAAAACATTACCCTGTTGAAATCAACGCATTTAACGATTCAACTGCCTAATAAATAAAAAGGATTAAGAGTTTTCACTTCGTGAACAACATTACTCGATATTGCAAATGGTCTTTTGGTAATGTACGTACCTACTGCACTTTTTTTTTTATTTTCCCATCCATTACTTCCGATACGTAGCGCCAGGGGACAATCAAATTTATCAACGACAAGCAAAAAATAACCTACGTCAGATATTAATTATCAATAGGTTACTTTTTGCTTGTCGTTGATAAATTTTATTGTCCCCTGGCGCTGCGTATCGGCCGTATTGGATGAGAAAATCAAAAAAAACGTGCAGTAGGTACCTACGTACTTTACCAAAAGACCATTTGAAATATCGAGTAATGTTGTTCACGAAGTGCAAACTCTTAACCCTTTTTTATTTATTAGGCAGTTGAATCGTTAAATGCGTGGAATAATATTCGCATGTAGGTATTATATTTCAACTGTTGGCGCTAATTATTATCAACAGTGTTGGACGTTGAAACAATATAACTATTGTTTCCAACGGCTAGTTATATTTTGATACAGTACTAGTCCACAGGTAACAAAATCCCTAATGATCAAAATTTGTTTTTTTTTTTTTTTTATTCAGAAAAAGATACATAAATTACAATAAATTCAATATAATAATTAATTATATAATATGTGTACATATTTGATTTATCCCCAATCAATCAACTCCGTAGCAATTATCGGAAGAGAATGTCTATCGCTTCATTATCTCTTTCGATTATCTTGAAATCGGACGTATAAAAAACAGGTATAAGTTATGACTTACGGATCAAACTTATTAGTGTCGTATTAAATTTCAACCGGTTTCATAATCATTGGTTTTTTTCGCAATGGCTTATATTAAAATCCAGTTCCTCAACATTACTTTATTGGTATTATTTTTTAATTTTTCGTTTTTATTAAAATGTACAGCTTACGAATTTTACGATCGTGAATTAGAGGAATTCAACGGAATCGTCCGGAAAGGAATTTTGAATCAAATATCTGAAAGCCTCGCGCTTGATGATAGTGGGGTGACGGGGGAATGTTCACAGGATTTGTTACAGTGGTCGCAAGATTTAGTGTCCTTAAAAACATGGGCTATAAAAAGTAAGCATAAATATTTTTACGTTATTTTACAACATCTTTATTTTTTTTATTCAATTTACTGTGAAATGTTTATATAAAATTTTGTGGGTAGGTACATGTAAAATGAAAATATGGATATGTTTCACGTTTCAGAATAGTTAAATTTAATATTGGTTATTGAATAATATTATTTAGATATCTATTAAGAGCGTATAACCAGAGAACACCAGAAAAATGTCATTTTTAAATCAGTGTTTAGACGTATTGACTCTTTTCCACAAAAAAATATAAATAGGTTTCAAAAAATGGTTCTTTTATCTAGTAAACATATATTTAAAAAATTCAGAAAAAGTGATAATTTTTAAAATAATAAAGTTATGCCATAGGTCGTTGGCGGATTTGTTAAATTTTCAAAAAAGTACATTTATTATACAACACCCATTTCAAATCATATAATCATGCAGTAAAATAAATCAATACATTATCTGGTAAACTTATGTAACAGAATTTTAATTTTAGTTTAAATAAAATCATAAAAGAATATATAAGTACATGTGTTTCTTGATGAAAATTGGTCGGTTTGTGTATTTATTTGCGCACTTACAGAATAATATATTTAATTTTTTTTTTACATTCTTATTTTCCTGAGACATTATTGAAAAATGGTAATTACTTATGATCAAAAAATAATTACAAAAAGTACATAATTTTAATAGTTTTTACATTTTCGGCCGCTAGCTGGTTATACGCTCTTAAAGGGACTTAAATTCTACGATAAATTATGCGTTCGTTTTATTTTGTTCTGATATCATTAAATGAATATGATTACTTTATTACAAAAAAAAATATATAGATAAAGGCTATTTATCGCCAATAGTGAAGCAAATGGTTGTAATGTAAACAAGAAAAAAAACCTTTTTTCTGTAATAAAAAAAATAAATAAATAAATAAAAATAAAATAAAATAAAAAACTCATTATTATATGTAAAACGAACTAAAACTGGAGGGTATAAAAGGTGTAAAAAATGAGTGCTTTTATTTATTTATTTTATTTAATGGTTCGCTAACAGAATACACCACATTATAATAATTACATTATTTCACATATCCATTTTGGTTACAGTGATGATTCAATTTATACGTGACAGTATGACTATAAGTTTTAAGAGGTAATAAGAAATTAAATTAAAAGTAGGTACACACAAAAAGGAGGATTAAAATCATATATTAGTAATATACAAATGTAACAGGTTTCAGAATTCCTTTCAAAATCTTTTAATATTTTCCCTTTTTGTAGAATCAATTGTCAACCGGTCAATCAATCAACCAGTCCAATATTGGGTTCCAACACCGGTCCGGTGTATTGGACGATTTCAGTAAATTAATTAAAAAAATCACTTTAAAAGTTATTTGACAAAACTTGTCATTTTAGGAAGACACCTCTGGTCATATTGTGGAATAATAAATCGCGCAAAAATACATATTTGTTAACAACTACAAAATATTTTAATTTTTTTGTTTTTCGGGTATTATGCCATATTGCGCTACCTCCTTCTTTAGCCAAGGTTTCGGACAGCGTTGGTCAAAGAAGGAGGTGGCGCGGCACGGCATAACACCCCAAAAACAAAAAACGAAATCTAAAAACATATCTCACTATAAAATATTGTTCGAAATTATTAATATATAAATGACAAGTGTGCAATTAACATGCGGTAGAAGTGAAACCTTCAGAAAACGAAAGTAGACGAGAGTGGGAAGGCTACGATGAGGAGACCGATTATTCTATCTCACTCTCTCGTAGACTAAATCTTTTAGATGTATGTGTTTGTCTCTTTGTAGTGTCGCTTTTTCGTTTCATCGAGTTTCAAATCACGTTTTCAATTCGAAAATATATTTTTATAGTAATACCTCACAAGAGCCTGAGTGCTCCCATCTGGAGCCAGTGAGACTATGGCATCCCCAATTGCGGTATGTTGTGAGGCTGAAGGTAGTGGGGAGGGGAAGGAGACGGGAAAGAGAAAGGTGGGGAAGAACCTGGCTATTCAGATCTGGTCACCAAACACGACTGATGATGGACACTGTAACGCTGTCCGAAACGTTGTCTAAAGAAGGAAGAAGCGCAATACGGTATAACACCCTAAAAAAAATAACGTTAACACAAAATTGAAAAACCGTTAACATTTAAAATCATATCCAGCGGACTTAATATTTATAAATCCGACTTGATTGTTCACAAAAGTTACAACACTCATGAACTCTGGTGGAAGAAAAAGAACCATCAAACACGGTGACCATCGTGGCAGGATTGACCTGATTTGGAACGCACAAGCAAATTTATCCATAAAGCAGTATAGGAAACTGCCTAATTAGGGGTAATTGGTAAAGGGGCCCCGAGACGTGCATTGCCTAGAGGCCCGGACATGTTTAACCCGGCCCTGGCAGGGCTGTATTTTTCATGAAGCAGTGTTGGTCACTGCCTAGGGGCAACGCATTGGCTAGGGGCCCGTATGGTAAATGGGCCTCGAGACGTGCATTACCTAGGGCCGCCGACATGTTTAATTCGGCCCTGGCAGGGCTGTATTATCCATAAGGCAGTGTAGGCCACTGCCTAGGAGCCCCGCATCGGCTAGCGCTTCTGTGGTGAAGGGGCCCCGAGACGTGCATTGCCTAGGGGCCCTGATACGTTTAATCCAGCCCTGGCAGGGCCGTGTTGTCCATAAGACAGTGTGGGCCACAGCCTAGGAGCCACGCATCTGCTAGGGGGCTCTATGGTAAAGAGGTTCCGAGACGTGCATTGCCTAGGGGCCCCTACATGTTTAATCCGGCCCTGGACTGTACGCATCGGCTAGGGGCCCCGCATTACTTTTCCTAGGGGCCCCGACTTACTTAATCCAGCTCTGACTATAACACCACATAGGAATTGTTTTATAAAGGGCCCCCTTCTATTTAATTTTTTTATTTTTATGAACGTTGAAAATTTTCCATAATTAATTGAAAATAAAATTCGCTGGTCCGCCATTTTTTTAGTTTTTTTTTAGATTTCGAAATTCCCCTACATGGTGCCATAGACACTGGATTTTCGAACAGTTTATGAAATGGTGCCTGCAAATCGGATGTATAGTTCAACCAGATTGAAAAAACGTATTAAACAAGTTTCGAGAAAAACGCATTCAAAGTTTTGCTGAAGAATAATTCAACATACAAACCGATTCAAACGGTTTCACATAAAATGCTGTATCTCTGTCAATTTTTCGAATTTTTTAAAAATATTTGGTGAGAGCATTCATAACAAGTGCATCTTTCAGAAAATGTAATAACAAAGACTTTTTTTAAGGTGTCTTGGTGCCTTGAAGTCATATTTAGGATTTGATCAAGTGAACGAATGAAGGAGGCGGGGGCCGGGGCGGACCACCACCCCCCCCCCCCCCCATTCTTAGTCCGCCACTGTACTTAAGGCGATCCACTAGTACAGGAAAAAATCGATATCGGAATTCACGCCCTTTTATGGGAGGAGTTTAAAAATACTTGAGAAAAAGCTTTTGGAAAGGTTGGAAAAGATATTTGAGATTTTTTTTCTACATGTTGATTTCGTAAAGGCCTGTAAAAAATATTAATTCCTTTTTTATGCATTGTTTATTGTAATAAAACGGAATTTTTAAATTGATTTCACGAAAATAAGCGGCGCGGGGCATAACGCGTCTACTCTCCGCTCCGTTCGAAGGAATAATGACAGAAAATCGGGGGCGGCTGCCAGTCGTTCTTCGGTGCACGGTATAAGGTTCACTTTGATATAAAAAATTCGTCGACTGCCGTATTGTCGCCGTGATGTCAAAAATACCAACGCGAAAATGCATATTATATTTTATTTTGTGAGGTTCGGGCGTAAATATCATTTTTTTCGCAATAATTATATAAGAAACTGAATTTGCCACATTATGCAATAAAACCATATCCGAAAAAGTGTTTATAAGTAGTTGAGTTGTTTTCAGTTAAAAATGTTTTTTATAGACCTAATACTTTATTTTTTTCTAAGCTTATTAAAAGACTTATTAAAAAAAATGATCGATATTTTTAAGGGCCAAAGTATGTTCTACACGCAGTATTTAATTGAAGCATCTATAATACTTCTAAGCGGTCAAATTTTCAAAACTAAAACATACGATTTTGTATGATTTTGCATTATTTAGTATGGCTTCATCTTAACCCTAGATTACTAAACTATCCTACGAGTGATGTTGTTACTAAAAATTCGTATTCTTGCTATAAGTCAACAGACAAATGACACCCAACCACAATGACAGCGCGTGGCACAGTGCACACTGACCATACACTGACAGAACAAATTAGGAAGGTACTGTGAAGCGGAGGTCGTTGGAACGTCGCGAACATTATTTTTCCCAGGAATCGTCATTTTGCCGTCGTAATTTTTGCGATAGTTTATTATTCTAGGGTTAATGGCATTGGTTAGTCATATGATGAAATTATGAATGCGGTGTACTCAAATATGTGCACTGAATGTTCTATCGTGATTATTGAACGATTGTTCATTTTCCCATTAATTCCAGTGCTCGACGCAGGAGGGAAACCACCCCATGGTATACTGAAAGGCAACACCAACAGCTTGGGGATGTTTGAGGAGTGTCTTGGAATCAGCTACCAGAAAAATGCAACTACCAGGACCATCAAGGGGCAGTACTGTATAGCTAGGATACCAATTCCCCTCTCCATCCTGGGAATTACTAAAAAGATGTTGACATCACTCAAGGCAGTGATACCGGATGCTCCGGCAGCAAACCAAAGGTAAATATTGTTTTAAATGAAATATAATCCTTTTCAACTATTTTTACCTGTGGTAAAAAAGTACATGTTTAAAAAAAGTGTCGGAATGAAAATCATTGTCACGTCGTTTAAAAAAATGAAATACATATGTATGATTCAAAGATATTCAAATACAAAAGAGATATGCTATGATGTCCGCTATGACCTAATCAGCGTAGTTTGCATTCAAAAAGAATTTGTTCATTTAGTTTATTTGTTAATTGGTAAACAACACCGCCGACACCCAGAAGTGCAGTCTCACCTAGTAAAAACGGCGGATATCACATTTCCTTATATTTCAATATCTTTGGTATGATTAATAACCACCTAAACACTGAGAGTTTTTAAAGCTCAGCGGTTTTCTTTGAATAACAACGAGGAGTTGGGCTACCAACTGCTCCCAATAGTTCAGAGCCAATGGTAATGAGGCTATATTGTATTATGAGAAGGAAGGATATGGGTTGATGAAGG
Source organism: Limnephilus lunatus (assembly GCA_917563855.2). Lineage (NCBI taxonomy): Eukaryota > Metazoa > Arthropoda > Insecta > Trichoptera > Limnephilidae > Limnephilus > Limnephilus lunatus. The sequence continues at coordinate 9,503,778 of OU830599.1, forward strand.
TTGAGAAGTATCGGTTCATTCAGAGGTAAGCTAGTATGCCGGCATCCTGTCCTAGCAAGATCCTGGCTTACTATCCTGACTTGGAACAAACTAGAGCGGTTTATACGATGCTAGGAAATTTTAAGCTAGTATCATTGCAGTAACTGCGGTAACCACACGTCCGTCGGTAAGGAAAAATTAACGGGGTAGAAGAAACATTAGACATGAAAGGTCATTATTATGCCGATTGTCATTAATTCGGCACATTTTTTTTTAAAGCTGAATTACGCACAGACTTGTTTTTATAAGATGGAATATTATCGTTCCACAGACATTTTTTATCACGATATAAGTGTACAAACTTCAAATTAATCCCGTTACTGAATTTTTCAATTGTTCATCTGTCAGAAAAAACACATCACGTCGTAACCATGCACTAGCCGATCATGTACTAGCTTTGAGAGGATTCTAGCTCAAATAATAGAACCGCATCATATTAAACTATCCTTTTTTGAGATGCTGGCTTCTAGCTGACTAGATTAAAAATAAAGTTTGTTTTTTTCACACTAGCCTAGTAGCTGGTGTTATTAGCTTACTGGGTTACTATCAAGAGCTTGCAATCCTGACCTGAAATAATTAGCCGAATGTGTACCGGGCAATATTTGTGTTACAACAGACATAAACTAGCAGTTACTATCTTGGTTCGGTTGACTTTCAACAATAAAAACAACAAACTATTTCCATTTTACATACATCAATTATTACGTTCAACTCATAGATCAACTTTTTGTGACAAATGAACTAATATTTCAATTTCAATATCGTGATCAGTTAAAATGTTATCACAATCCACAAAACTTTCGCAAACGACCGGTGGAGAAACAGTTAAATTTTAGGGCTGAAGAGATTTTGATGGGTTAGTCCATCCGCTCATGAAGCAACTGATAGAAAACCTGTTGGCAACTCAATCGCTATCCACGGGAAAGCAAATTTTAAATTTCTTTGGCGATCCGCACACTGGCACTTGTTAAATACCATTTGTAAATGACGACGTCGCGGTCGTGGCGTCGATTTCAACCGCGACTAGGACTGCTAGACAGGTATCTATGCGACGCCTCACGACCTGTCAAGTTTTTGAGTAATTTGCGATTTTCAGAGCAGGAAAATATCGATTTTGTTCAGGAGGTCGATAAATTATTATTAGGTATATAATATTGAGGTTCAAAATTGATAAATTATTAATAAATTATGTTTATGTGAGCCATTAATGAGCGAAATAAATAAATTTGCCTCGATTGCTTGAGATTTCCCAGAAGGTCATTTAAAAAAAAATCATACCTTCGAATTTTAACATCGAGGCATAAAAATGTATTATAGTGCTATATAGCCAATGAAACAACCTGTATTTTACCGTTTATCTCAAATTTGTAGGATTTATAACAAAAATATAAAAAATCGTAAAGTTTTTATTCGCGCGATTCATGTTTTTTTTTTGCTTGAAACTGCCGAAAGGGATACTTATTTGGGTCAACATGGAATATTTTCAGATTCTGTATATTTTCTGCGGTAAAAATGATAATGAAAGGTACATTCTATGGAAAGAGGACTTAAAAATTTGGCGGGAAAACAGTATTTTAAAAAATTATTTTTAACATTGTTCTAAAATAGTCTACGAAGTTCAGATTTGCGACATCTACGGTCATAATAAATAAAGCATTTCAATAGTTTTGTGTTAAAATAAACGGCTGGCAGAGGAAATGTTATAAATAACTACAATAAATGTTTTACGAATGGTAAGAATACGTGGTCCATTTTTGGACCGAAATCAATCGCAGAAAAATAAAAGTGGTCTATTTTTCGGCCTAAATCGCTCCAGTGGTTAAACAAGCTGATATGTTTACTGAAATCGTATAGTTGAGTTGCGCCGTGAATTTAATTAAATTGAGTTGCTAACCAGTTTTCGGTTTCTCCATGATCGAAGATACTTACCCAAACAGATTTTCTGCGTTCTATATTTAAATAATAAATATTATGTAATTATTTATTACTAGCTTTTACCCACGGCTTCGCTCGCATGGTATTAGTGGGAAATTGCTGGCATAATTATTGGAATAATTGTTATTATTCTTGCTATTTTGTCTAATAGAAAATAATTATTGTTTAATAGAAAATTTCAAAATTTGAGAATGACATTTCGCAAATAAAAATTCTATTTTAGAAAATATTTAAATTATAGAAATAGAAATTTATTTTAAGTACCTACTCCCTTTATTAGTATTTTATTCATATTTGAATCCAGAGTAACCTAAAAAAATAAGAAAATGACAGTCCACTTCAAACGCTATGCTTTGTAGCAACTTTATGCTTTTTGTTCGGAGAATAAACATTTTTAGAGATATGTAGATATTAACTAAGCAAAAAAGTACTCTTTTTAATCACAACAAAGCACTCTTTTTAAGATTAAAATTAAAAAAAAAATTGTTTCCAAGATAACAATTGGTTTGACGTTTGCAATAACTCGATTTTGTTAGGGACCGAAAACGTATGACACATAATTTCATAACGCCACAGCTCATTCATTACGCTAGAGCTTACCAATATATAAAGACGTTGTTACTCGCAAAAAATATGTAGCTTTCGATTAGAGAAAGAATTTTTAAATATATATATATATTGATATATATATATTTATTGCGTGAAAGAGTAAGGACCATCCAACCATCCAACCAACCATCCATACAAACTTTCGCATTTATAATATTAGTAAGATAATTTTAAAAAATTCCCATAGCATTTTCTTCGAACAAGATACTTCGATCAATTACTCGAACAAGATTAGATGATCAGAATAATTTCTTGCATGTTTATATAGCTCTTAGATATAAGGAATCCCAGTAAAGTAATTTTATCAGGGAGATCTGAGTCACTGCCCAAAGATTTCTGTTGATATTTTATCTGTTTTTTTTTATTGATAGCATCGTCAAACTTTCGCATTTATAATATTAGTAAGATAATTTAAAAAAATCCCCTAGCATTTTCTTCGAACAACATACTTCGATCAATTACTCGAACAAGATTATATGATCAGAATAATTTCTTGCATGTTTATATAGCTCTTAGACATAAGGAATCCCAGTAAAGTAATTTTATCAGGGAGATCTGAGTCACTGCACAAAGATTTCTGTTGATATTTTATCTGTTTTTTTATTGATAGCATCATCAATTAAGGTTGTTATAATCAAGCCAATATATCTTGCTTGTGTGATCACGATGTCATCAATACATTATTCATCTGTGAAATAATAACAAATATGGTATACAAAAATGATAAGAAAAAATCGAATTAGTTTATTGAGAAGTCTTGATCGCGATACATATGAATAAATTTAAACAAGATTTAATATTTTAGTTTTTCGATTCGTTTAAAATCGTTTAAATCGATTCGCAATTTTTTCCGGTAATAGGGAAGTGATTTATTACGATTACTATACTATGAAGAATAAACAGTCCTTTCCACAATCTAGTTTATTATTGTATTTACGTGTTTAAAATATATTGTACTAACTGGGTAACACAACCGATCTTAACTGGCTATGAATTGTATCTAGAGTTTCTAGAGTCTGGCTGGCGAGCGTTGATTACCTCCGTTGGCCGTTCGGGCACCCTCGGCGGCATCTGTCGGAATTTGAGAGAAGCTCTAGGCCTAACAACATCTTTTGATATCAACAAAAACTAAGGGTCTTTTCAAAACACTACGGCAATCGCATTTAATCACTTCTCAACATTGATATATATATACACTTCTCAAGTATAGTAATAAATCTATACCCAAATAAGTAGGTAGGTAGATACTATCTTACACATTCTTAAAATGTCATCAATATTTGAAAAATTTTGTGTTAATTAAATTGACGAAGGATAACATTATAGATAAACTAGCTTTTGCCCCCGGCTTCGCTCGCATATCCCCCCCCCCCCCTTTCCCTTTCCCCCCCCCCCCCAACCACCCAAATCACAAATTCTCCTTCTATGCGAGGATTCAGTTTCTTTGCGATCAGCTCGCTCACTATGTAACTACTCTGAATGATTTATTTATTTAGTTATTTATTTATTTATTTATTTATTTATTTATTTATTTATTTATTTATTTATTTATTTATTTATTTATTTATTTATTTATTTATTTATTTATTTATTTATTTATTTATTTATTTATTTATTTATTTATTTATTTATTTATTTATTTATTTATTTATTTATTTATTTATTTATTTATTTATTTATTTATTTATTTATTTATTTATTTATTTATTTATTTATTTATTTATTTATTTATTTATTTATTTATTTATATTTATTTACGCCCTAGTGGGCTTTTTCATGAATAGACGGAAATTTATACTCACAATATTTAATTGAGTGTGTTACTAAAACAATAAAACAGATTAAATACGAATGCAATCATCATCCCAAGGTATAGCACATCATAACAGAGATTAAAAGAAAATAAATAGTATGAGTAAGTACTTATACAGAACTTATACAATTTAGCTTAAAATATATGAACATATATAATCAATAACAAGACCTGAAATACAATAAAGAACAATGTGTTAGAGTGAGTTAGTAGGTATGAACATACAATTGTATGTACATATATATTATTGCAAATTGTGATTGTATTTTATTATTATTTTTAAATGATCGCGTGTGTTCTTTGAATCTAATATTAAAGGACCGGCCAGTTTGTCCAACATAAACAGCGTTACATTCGTCACACTGGAGTTTATAAATGCCGCTATTTTTAAGTTTGGGTGTTTTACTTTTTGAATTTTTAAGAGATGATCCCAAATTATTATTAGTGCGGAAGGCAATGTCTAATCCACAATTTTTGAGAATTTTAGCAATTTTATTAGATGTAGGTCCTGCAAATTCTAAACACGCAAATTTATTATTAGCTTCAAGGGTAGTGATATTGATAAAATAATTAGTCATAAAAAATACAAAATTAACCTTAACTCAATTTACCCAGCGATTAATAATAAAACTAATAATAAATTTGCGTGTTTAGAATTTGCAGGACCTACATCTAATAAAATTGCTAAAATTCTCAAAAATTGTGGATTAGACATTGCCTTCCGCACTAATAATAATTTGGGATCATCTCTTAAAAATTCAAAAAGTAAAACACCCAAACTTAAAAGTAGCGGCATTTATAAACTCCAGTGTGCCGAATGTAACGCTGTTTATGTTGGACAAACTGGCCGGTCCTTTAATATTAGATTCAAAGAACACACGCGATCATTTAAAAATAATAATAAAATACAATCACAATTTGCCAAACATCTCCTAGATGAGAATCACTCACTTAGCGATGATAATAAGCCAACTCCTTTACACATTCAAAATAAAGGACGTAAACTTAATCTTTTAGAGCAGCTGGAAATTAACAAACATAATAATAATCCTAAAGCTATTTTAATAAATGAACAAAAAAATATAATACACTCTCCGCTTTTAGATGTATTCAAAACCAATTTTTAAATAACTAATTATGCTTGAAAAAAAACCATGAGTCAGCATTTGTGAATGACTCACAATTAGATTGCTTAACGACTTTCAGTCAAAGTGGGAAATAACAGTCATTGAGAAAATAATAACCATTAATAATTTCAGTCATTTTTAATCAGAAATTAGAAATGAGTCATAGTACAAACCTATCCAAAAATACTATAAATAGATTGCCTGTATGTGGCATGACCACAGTTTGATAATGCCCTCAGAAGGCGAAACAGCTGTCACGCGTAATAATAATTACCAGCAGAACTTGTTTATAAATAAACTGTTTTTATTAATTTAATAGTAAAATTATTGAATATATTATAAAATAAATAAAAAAAAAATTAAAATGGAGTTCTACAAATTAAACTTGATAACAATAAATAGGATTTTTACCTTTGTAAAAACTAATAATCTGGCATTTACTAATGTTTAGTTGTAAATCATTGACAGAACACCACGCACATAGTTTGTTCAGGTTAAACTGTAGAAAAATTAAAAAATTAAACTGTGATAATTGTATCTTGATCAAAGCGGGGCTTGGTGAAGACGACTTATTGGGATTCGAACGTGAGCTGAAGAGCATTGATTTTATACATTTCTGTCCTCCCAATTCACTAACCTTGGGGTGTTTCGAATTATGATGAGGCTCCAAGTTGACTTTTTTCATAACTGCATAATGAATCGCCACAAACTAAACATACCGGTTTGCTTAACTTAACCTCAACAAAAAAAAATCATTTTTCCATTTTTCCTGGTAAGAGCGACACTCAGCTTCAACTTTTTTTTCTTCAGAGTTGCCATTTATAGGATTTTAATGATTTACTACCCACTTTACTTCCACAACGATGACTAGAATATTATGTTTATGACAGACTGCCTAAGATTCCCCTCCGAATAAAGTTGCCATCAATCCTGAAATATCTGGATTGTCCCTTACGAGAAAGTTAAAAAAGTATCGATGGAATTTCACTATCGATCCACGATAATAAATAAAGGGGGATATTGTTATATCACGTTTTTATTTGTATCTAAACTAATTTGTAGAAACGATTTTGTAATAACGTCTTACATCAGAAACACCGTGAAAAAATCATCTCGTTCTGTGTAATTTTTTGTTGTTCTTTCAGCAGGCCCCATCAAAAGTGCCCGCGGGCCGCAGGGTCCACACCCCTGGTATATAGCTTATTACCCTATTAGCTATAGCAAATAATGTTGCTTTCGATCAGTGAAATAATTTTTAAATTCCATTTGGTATTTATTGCGTGAAAGAGTAACGAACAAACTTTCGCCTTTATAATATCTACTATAAGATAAGATAAGATAATTCTGACTTTCTTATACTATAATCATTTTTAAAAATTTGCACATTTCTTCCAACTGTTTTTCCAGGTGAACTATTTACTTTTAATCCTTTATGGTTCCTTAATGATATCCATTAAACATAAATAAGACGTTTAATGGCGTCGACAAATAAGTTGACATAAAGTAGATACCTAGTGATAAATATCGGGTGAATCCTGGTACAAACAGTAGATACCTAATGGTAAATATCGGGTGAATCCTGGTACAAGTAGTGATACTTAATGGTAAATATCGGGTGAACCCTGGAACAAATATAGATACCTAATGGTAAATATCGACTGAATCCTGGTACAAATAGTAGAAACCTAATGGTAAATATCGGGTGAATCCTGGTACAAATAGTAGATACTTAATGGTAAATATCGGGTGAACCCTGGTACAAATAGTAGATACCTAATGGTAAATATCGACTGAATCCTGGTACAAATAGTAGAAACCTAATGGTAAATATCGGGTGAATCCTGGTACAAATATTAGATACCTAATGGTAAATATCGGGTGAATCCTGGTACAAATATTAGATACCTAATGGTAAATATCGGGTGAATCCTGGTACAAATAGTAGATACCTAATGGTAAATATCGGGTGAATCCTGGTAAAAATAGGAGATACCAGATGGTGAATATGATACATAATGGGAGAATCCGAGAATCGAGTGCAGATCACACGCGGTAGAAGTGAAGTAATAATTTAAATAATATTGTGTCAATTCTGAGATGGAAATGGACGAGTAATAAATTAAAAATTTGCGCAGTGAATTAATTTTAGCCGCTTTAACTTGATTAATTTTAAAGGTGTTCGCAACCGAATATTGAACATCTTGAATTCGTTGTTGGAATTCTCTGTTTGATCTATTGTTAAATTTTATTGGAAGTAAGGGTTTGCTGTGTGTGTATAAAAGGGATGTCTGTTTGTCATTTTGGGGTCGAGAGTAGGGCGAGTAGTTCACGGGAGGTATGTTACATATATTGGTTAATGCCGACAGTCTAGATTTCTAGATAATTCGTATTAAGGGGGTATTCTAGACCAGAAGCCCAAATTTCGGGCGTTTTTTGACGATCAATAAAAAAAACATTATTATTTTAGCCATACATTATGCATATTTGCCATTTCGTGCCATGCATATTTGTATATATTTTAAGAATTCAGAATTTTTTTTTAAAAAGAATAAAAAAAACCGAACAAAATAAAAAAGAGTTTTCTGATATTTTTTATATTTTCCGAATTTTTAAAAACAGTGAAATTTAAACACTTTAATTTTTAAGAAAATTAATGCCCAATTTCAAGAAAATCGGTCAATTAGAACTTGCGATTTCGAGACACTTTTCGAAAAAAGTAGTTTTGAGAAAAACGCGGTTAAAGTTTTACTCTATTTAGATTCTACATAGATTTCTTATAAACCGGTCGAACTAAATTGCCTATAACTTTTAAAATAACTCGAATTTTAGAACCCCCTAAAGCGTTTGGAGTATAAATATTTAAAATTTTAATAGCTGAGACAGTTCATTTACTATAATTATCTTAGACATTTATCACCAAGTAAGCCTTAGTTAATGTAATGTAATAATGTAATGTCCAGTCAATAGGTTTTGCAGCGAAAACATCAACATGAGGAAATTTATTTACTTGATAACTATCTTAAAATTTAACAGGGGTCTCTAAAAACTTTATTTGACGAAAGAAAAACTTTTTTTTAAAATTTTATATATATATTTATTTATTTTACATTTGCACAATATAACATAATATTGTTTACATATTTTATACACTCTCCTAACAAAGCAAATGCTTGTGTTTAGGAGAGGACATCTAATTATAATCTTTAAAAAATATGCACAAGCATTTGCTTTGTTAGGAAAGTGTATAAAATATGTAAACTATATTATGTTATATTGTGTTAATAACTTAAGAATTATTAAAAAATCTTTATCACAAACTTAAGAATTTAACTTATGAAGAGATTTAGACTTAAGATATTTTTTAAAGATTATAAGGGTTATTAAACAAGAAATGTATATGGGGTATACCGGATATATACATAAAATATTAGAAATAACAAACAGTCAAAAATATATCTAAGAGAAAGTTAAAATTATACGGTGGTCCTACCAAAATAAGTTTTTTTTTTATATTTGTCGTAATTTTTTTCTGTCGCATATCGGCAGGTAATTGATTAAATAATTTTATTCCTTTATATACATAGTGATTCTGTGCTGTTGTGTTTCGTATGAGTGGTAAACCATTAGAAGTATTCCTTTTGATAATATTTAGCAGTGGGGTAATATTTTTATTAAAGATAGCTTTGTGTAGCTGAAGTAGTGCTATTTTTTGTAAATTTTTTTGGAATACGTTTATCGTTGGGTAGTAATACGGTTTTTTAGGATAATTTTTATAAGATTTTTTTTTACTGTTTCGAGTGGGAGAAGGGATGATTTATATGCACATCCTCAAGCTATGATTCCATATTGTAGTACAGAGTGCGCAAGTGCAAAGTAAATTTCTTTTAATATTTTTAATGAGATAGTATTTCTAAGTCTGAAAAATATATATTTATATTAGTTTCCTCATTCTGTCTACTGTGGAGTTTATTTGATTTTTCTATATGATGTTATTGTCGATAATTATTCCGAGATATTTTATATGTTCTTTACTACTAATATTATATTACCAAATATTTAACAGTTGTGACGTACTAGATATACACCAATTGTATGTTAAAACACTGCTAAACTACATTTTTGAGCAGAAAAACAAATTTCAACAATCTCAAAATATCACTAACAGACCAGTTAGACAATCGTACAAAAATAACTTAAAAACTCCGACGGTAAATACAAGCTTTGGACAAAGGCACTATAAATATCATGCTATAAAAGCATTCAACAATCTTACCCTTGAAATTAAAATGGAAGAAAACAAAAATAATTTCGTACTCAAAATTACAAAATGGATTAAAGAACAAAAAAGACAATATTACCAAAATTTCTTTACAAAATAAAAATAAAACACAACTACACGAAACACTCAAAACCAACATAAAATACACATCACTCACAAACACACAACACATAATATATATAATATATACCGATTTTAATTTATTTTTTTAGTAATAAAATAATTCATTTTATCCTATAATTTTAGCTTAATTATAAATTTTAATTTTTAGTTTATTTTGTTTTTGTTTTATAAAATGGAGGCCTCAGCACAGGTGAGCTACCCAGTGAGGCCGACATTGTTTAATTTTATTTTTGAAATGTTAAATATTATGTCAAACAAATGAATAATAATAATATGTATACAATTTGAGTTACAGGGTGTGCTTTTAAGTAGACAATTTCTGTCGTGGACTTTAATGTTTACATTTATAATTGAAATATGCTCTGTTAGGCTCAGAGGTAGAAAATGAGTTTTTTCAACATTTAAAGAGATTAAGATTTCGTCAAACCATTGTTTAATGATATTTATTGCATTACTTGGCGATATTTCGGTCTCTTTCAAGAGTATTCAATCGTTAATACTGTATCATCCGCATAAGATATAATCTTTCCGATGATTGGGAGTTCAAAAAGTTCATTTACATATAATAAGAATAGTATTGGGCCTAATACAGTTCCTTGTGGGATTCCAAAATTATTTTTTTCTATATCACTTAACTCGTTGTTTACTTTCACTTGCTGAGTTTTTTGATATAGATAACTATATATCCACGATTTAGCTTTGTCGGTTATTCCTATATTTTATATACATATTTGTTTCCTCATTCTGTCTACGGTGGAGTTTATTTGATTCTTCCATTTGTTGTTATTGTCGATAATTATTCCGAGATATTTTATTTGTTCTTTTCTACTAATATGTATACATTTTGAGTTACAGGGTGTGATTTTAAGTAGATTATTTCTGTCGTAAACTTTAATGTTTACATTTTTATTTAATTGAGTTTCAACAGGTCTATGTCCGAAGGGGCAAATGGAATTTCTTTCAACCTGGCAGTCTGCATGCCTTCATCCTGTAAGGCTAGTGATGTGGAGTCTACATTATCAACCCTTAATATAACCCTACCTATTGAAGTACATGAGGACTTTTGCAGTGTGGATGAGCCTAGACCGTGGGACGCAGGAGAGATATGCGCAGTGTAAGTTTCAATACCTGTATAAATGACAAATAGGAGTAGAGGTAACGATCCTCAACTATGAGGAAATGACTTGAAAGAAGAAAAAAAACACAAAAATTAAAATATCATTCTAAAAAGCTTCCTTGAAAATAAAGGACCAGTCAGAAAAACTTTGGTTCCATAAATTAAATTAAATTTCAATTTGGGAGGTGGATATGGGTACCGCCGCACCAGGAACCATTTATTGAATAAATAACACCTCTGCATAGGTCACCCCAAGTGGTCCGCCACGTTTGGTGACTTAGCGTAGGGTGCCCGGGTTCATAGAGTGAGTTTTGTTCGGGTCTTGGCGGCGGATGCGTCAGCCCACCAGCTGCATGTCAGGCCAGATCGGGAGAGAGCATTTGAGGGAGTCTCTTTGACTTCTCCAGCTGTACTATGTCGGAACATCGCCTTGCACCGCAGTAGGGAGGGATGGATTCATACGTCTGTCACTCCTGGATACACTGACCTCCAGATTTCTACCCACTCCTAATACTCCTAGCATGAATCTCAAAGATGACAAAGGCCCTGAGGAGAAATATTTTCCTCAGGTCCTTCTGTGTGGAACTGATGTAAAAAAAGTCAATATATATTTCAGCCCAAATTTGTTATTAGGCTATTATTATCTACTTTGAACACCATTGAAATATCTTTGTTTTCGTTTAACAACATTTTTAATTTAAGTTTATTGTTTATGATATTGGAATATGCATACCATTCTACTCTGCATTTATTTTTATTTTTTTGTTAAACAATTTCATTTTTTATTTTCAGAGTCGTTTTGGGGGTGATCGTGTGTTTGGTGGTTTGCGGCACACTGTACGATATTTGGTATAGGAAAGTGAAAAAAGGTAAGAGAAGATCAGAAAACTTGTGTTTTCTAAAAATGGTTTTAAAAATCCCATGTAATTTTTTTCTTCAATCATTTTTCGATATATTTTCAGGAGATCTCAAGTCACAGATTTATTTGCTGATAGCATTTTCTGCTTACACCAACTCCATGAGACTGACTACACTCAGTAAGGATCCCGGGCCACTGGCGTGTATTCATGGAATAAGGGTTCTATCTATTTGCTGGATTATTCTGGGACATCGCTATAGTCTTTCTTCTACGTTTCCCATGGAGAACCTTGTTGATGCGATTTCAGTGAGAATTTTTTTCTTCGTATGTTAGTAAATTGGTTGTTTACTGGGTTAAGAAATCTTACCTGTTTTAAGCTATTCTTACGTTTTCATCAGCCGAATAAACATTTCAACAAATATTTGCATATAGAAACAAGTCTATGCATGGCATCGAGTTTACGATATAATTGTATACCTTACAATTGTGAATAAATAATACAAGTTCGTTTGCTTTAATATCATAAAATATCATTTTGTACCAGTTTTATGGATGTATAAAATTGATATAGAGTAGCGGGATTATTAAATAAATGCACGATTTTAACGATGAACCTTAATGGTGTTTATTTTGGATACAATCAATTTGCAAATATGATACATATTATGCATATCAGTTCAATAATAGAAAAAGAGTATATTATATTAACTTTAATGATAACTTTATGGGTTCACTAATAAACAGATTATGCCGGTGTCCCTTAACCGTTCGTTTTACCATAAAGATTTCAACGAGTTTTTTCTCTCTGGGTCAGCTGAACTCCGAAGCAGACTGTTTACAAAGCATCTCTTGGGTCAGTCCTGTCAGAGTTTCACTTAAAGTAGCGCCGTAAGCACCGGGAAGCAACTAGCTCTCTAGCGCTAAAACTTGACCTTTATCGGTCATCCAAGCTCTGACAGCCCTTCCAGGGATCACATCTGTAAACCTGAGCGGCGCGGGGATGAAAAGCCAACCAATAGAAACGATGCGAGAATAATAAAGTTTTCGAAGTCAAATAACTAATCAATATACGCTCGTAATTCTGCATAAAAATTATATAATTTGATGGTTTCTTTCAATACGACTTTTTATTCGATATAAAATCGTTAGTTTTAATCACAAGATTTTTTGTTCCTTTTATCTATTCCTCAATCATTCAACTTGCATTTTTTTTATCTATTACCCATATTTCCGCCAAAAATTATTGAATTATTAAAATAAAGATTATCGTTTTTTTTTTCTCAAAATTTAATTCCTAATTTGAACTTTAAGCCTTCCCTTTGGCGATCAAATCAAACGCTGTTGTGACAAAATCTTATTGATACCCTATTTAATTGCAGCGCTTCCGTATTTTCGTACTATTAAACAAATTGTCAATTTTCAGTGGATGCAATCCTATGAAGGTATGAGCATCGTAGCATCTACCATATCTGTTGACACATTCTTCCTTTTGAGTGGATTGCTACTCTCTTACATTTTCTTCCGCCGAACTGACAATAGTAAGTCAAAGAAAACCGTAAAGTTGATTTAAAAAAAATCTCTTTCTTTGGGAAATAAAAATTATTTGTAAACTTTTTAGAATCGCTTCGAGACATCCCCATGATGTATGTCCATCGTTTCCTGCGACTTACTCCAGTGCTGATGATGGCGATGCTGATACAAATAACTATTTTCGCTAAAGTTGGACGAGGACCATTTTGGAAACCGTTAAATATTGGCATTGACTACTGTAGGGAGTATTGGTGGACCATGTTTCTATACGTACAGAACTACGTTTACCCTGAGCACATGGTAAGAAGAAAATTATTAAAGTAGATTAATATTCAAATTTCAATCCACACCAATTAAACTCTGTTCATTCCAAGGCTTCCGATCCATACAGCTGTATTGAATTTTGTGCACACAGCTGCAGTTTTGCCATTAATGGTTTTCTACGCGGATAAAAATAATAAATCGTGTGTGAAACCAAGACGTAGGATTCTGAAATTACGTCGGTATGGTCTGGCCAGAGGCCATTTTATAATAATGCTGGAGGATAGGATACCAAATACCATTACTATAGGTGCCCTCAAGGCCGTAGCCAGAGAAAAATTTCGGGGGGGGTTTTGTTTGGTGTAACAGTGTTTATAGAAATACGCAGTGGCGGACTAAGGGGGGGGGGGGGGGCACTGGTTCTGGGGGACCCCAAACGCCTCCATGTTCCCTTGATCAAATCCTAAACAAGGCTTTGGTACCTAACATTTTTTTTGTCATTTTTTCAATTTCATTTTCTGAAAGATGCACTTCAAGGATGCTCTCATCAAATGTTTTAAAGAAATTTGTGGAATTGACGGAGATACAACATTTTATGTGAAACCGTTTGAAACAGTTTGTATGTTGAATTATCCTTCAGCAAAACTTTGAACGCGTTTTTGACGAACTTTTTAACATGTTTATCAACCTGACTAACAAGATAAAAAACTATATATCCGATTTGCGTGCACTAAGTCTTATACTATTCGAAAATCCAGTGTCTTTGGCACCACGCTTTGATTATGCACCACGTAAGAGAATTTTGATGTCTAAAAAAAAGTAAAATAGGCGGACCAGCGAATTTTATTTTCGATTTTTTATGGAAAATTTTCATCGTTCAGAATGGGTCCCTATAATTGGATTTTCGAACAGTTTAAGACTGGGTGCATGCAAATCAGATGTATATATTAATTTTTCTAATATATTGTCAACCAGCCGAGCGATTCCGTATCTTTTGTGGAATCGTTATTGGATAACGTACGTTATCTCCTGTCAGATTTGCGCGATTTTAACATATTTACTGTCACATATTTTAGTTTAGATCGATTTAAACACGAATTCCTGCAAGTACGCATGATTATTTATTCATTTAATGGACGTTATACGTAGAAAAAGCAAATTATAGCCGTAAAAATCACACAAATCCGACAAGAGATTAATTACGTCCGCCATAAAAAAAACGGAATCGCTCGGCTGGTTGAAAAACGTAGTTTCGAGGAAACCGCGTTCGAAGTTTTGATGGATAATTCAACCACACAAACTGTTTAAAACGATTTCATATTTAAACGCTGTATCTCCGTCAATTTTACGAATTTCCTTAAAACATCTGGTGTTCTTTTTTTTGTACAGTGTCCTGGTGCCTAAAAGCCTTGTTTAGGAGTTGATCAATTGAACATGGAGGCGTTCAGAGACCCCCCAGGACCAGACGTGCACTTCACCAGAAATAAAAACATATTTATCCACGAATACTCAATTAATCATCAACCATTATCCATCAAATCAGAAATTAAGGCCCTTGGTAATATACTTGATAGTAAAGTGAATTTCAATAAACATATCGACCACATAGTCATTAACGCATCCTCTATGCTTGGTTTCATAACCAGTTCCTGTAAACAATTCAAAGATCTTATTACTTTCAAAATACTTTACTTCTCATACGTTCGTAGTATCCTTAAATACGCATCTCAAGTGTGGAACCCAGGCTATGCAATACACAAAAATAGAATTTATAGTGTTCTATTCTTAAGGTACCTTAACTTCCGCTCTCATGTTAGTAATGAAGACTCTGCAAAATTCTTCAATATGCACACGTTAACTTGCTGAAGAAATATAGCAGATTCGGTAATGTTATTTAATTAAATAATTAAAAACACTTTTTTTAAATAAAGATTATTGTGGTAAAAACAAAGTGTTTTTAATTAATTAAATAATAAAATTATGCCACAAAGTGAATTTGCAAAATTTGAAGAAATGTTATTTAAAATTACACATAACTTAATTGATAGTCCTGATCTTCTTCAACGCCTACCATTCCATTTTCCAAATCGCAACAGCAGGCAGTCGCTTACTTTTAATCTCAACTCCAAACAGAACTCATTTATCTACAGATCCATACACTCATTCAACTTAAATTATTACCATATTGAGAATTTTAACTCAACTTTACGTGACATAAAACGAAAACTCACTAAGCAACATGACTCAAACTAAAAAGTTCAATCCCTATATATTCCCGTCCTTTGCCTCTTAATCCTAATTCTATGTTTCTCCTCCCCCCTCCCCTTTCATGTATTCAAACAAAAAAATAAATTAATTAAGAAAACACCCTTTCATCCATTCACTACCATCAGTGGAAAGTTCATAATTGGCATAATTAACTATCTTACTATTGTATTATTGTGTAATCTCAGATTTGCTGTCAACTTTCCCTAACATAAATAAAAATAAATAAACTAGGGGGGGGGGGGGTGGCTCATTCAGCTTTGGCGCCCGGGCCTCTGACGGGCTTAGTCCGTCACTGGAAATCACATATATTTATAATTACAAAATTAAGTTTAGTCTTTTTTTTGCAACGAACAAATCAATTACCTCGTCCGTGTCAATGTCAATTCTGCGTGGTCTTTCCTGGCCTGTGGAATTTCTTAAATAAATTTTGAGGCGTTTCAGAGAAGAAAAAGTCCTTTCAAGGGTACTTGAGGAAACAGGCAGTGTCACAAGAATTTTTTTCAAAGTTTGTGAATGTTTCGAAATAAGGCCTGGTTGTATTCTCCGAGAGCTGCAATAGCATTATGTTGGTCGATTTAGTTCAGATTATTTCAGCCATTTTATCCTCCACATTTATAATTCAGCTTTTACCCATTCCAAATATTTTTTATAGAGCTCAAAGTAGTATTCTTGATAATTAAGTTGGTTTTTACAACACACAGACTGAATTATTATGTTGAGATATGATAATGTGGATCTATGATTTTGGAATCTAGAACGAAACTGATCAATCGAATCATCCAAAAGTGAAATCATGACAGTAACTCGAAAATAAGTTTCAGGATCATTTGTGTTGTAGTTTGCCCTATGCTTTTGGCGTGACTATATTTGCGGAATTTTGATTTCCTCTTTTACAGTTCTGAGCAAATTCTGAGCGTTCTTATAAAGTTCAGCAACTTTCGAATCGGTATTTTGACGAACATCTTCAATAGTTTTTTTATAATTAAATCGGTATATTGATGAAAAGCAGCTGCTAAATAGTATAGGTGAGATTGAAGTATTTTGCATACAGTCAGTGTGTATGGAAGCAACGATGTTAAAAATATATTTTTTTTAAATAAATTTAATAAACGCAAAATTTTTGATCAGCTGTATTCGGATAAAATTAAGTCCTTTTTCCACAGATACGCATCTTTCATTATCAAGTATATCACAGACAATATACAAAAATCTAAAATATTCTACGTTGACTCGAATAGTATCCCCCACGACAGTTTCAAGTAAAAAACACGCAGGATTCCCGCGATTACCTATAGCTTTACGATTTTTTCATATTTTTTTTATAAATCCTACAAATAAGAGATAAAAGGTAAAATACAGGTCATATATATATAGCACTATAATAACTTTGTATGTCTCCGAATTCGAAGAATGATATGATTTTTTTAATGTTGGCGAAAAATTTTACAATTTTTTTTATTTTTTATTTATTTAATATTTGTTTGTTTTTACAATAATTTATTTTGCGTGATCGCTCCAATGGCCAAGCATTAATTATAAGCTTCTAGCAAAATTACTTGAAATGACTGATCTCAGAAAAGAATAAGCCTTTGATGGTGTTTCAGAATCCATGTCACTGTTTAAATCTTCGAGTGTCTCAACAATAACTTTATAGATTTCCTTGAAACTTATCAACCCGTCATGATTTACAACAGGTCTCGCACGTTGCCGTAAGGGTTTTCGAACCTGGCAAGAATGACATAGAGCTAAATTCAATTAATGTAAGCTACAATAAACGTATAAGGACGTGACTTACAAATTACTGCCTGCACACCTCTAAAACTTCCTTTCATCTAAAAGCTCCATCATATCCTTGTCCGATTAAATATTCGCAATCTACACCCAAATATTTTAATTCAGATAAAATTGCATTAGCGAAAAAAATTGGTAAAAAGATAAAAGTTAAAAAATCTTAAGTCAATTTCGGGGGGGGATCAAACCCCCTCGATCCCCCCCCTGGCTACGGCCTTGGGTGCCCTCATGAAAATTTAACAGAAAGTAGGTAGAAAAAATACTGTGTGGCAGAAAAATGAACCACGATGAGTAGTGGAAACTGGAAAAGAAAGGTTAATCATATATTATATTATATAGAAAATGTCAAATGACATGCTAGAACCCATTTATATAAAGCGCTGTGATTAACGGTTCTAGCCAGATCGGGGTTTTTTTAAGATATTTAATCATTATTCATACGGAGATAAAATGATTGATAAACAGACATATTGTGAAAGTGTTCCAACAATATACATGTCTGTTCATCCATGCCACGAGCCTTACTCTTGTATATAGAATTGCGTTAATAGTTTTTATTAAATTTTCATTGGATAATGGTTTTTATGTTTACTGGAACGTCAATTTATGTTTTTGCTTTTAGTGTTTGGGCCAAACATGGTATCTGGCCGTAGACATGCAGCTGTTCATACTATCTCCACTCCTCCTCTTTCCAATCTTAAAAAACGTAAAGATTGGAATGGCTTGGATTGGTGCATGGATTGTAGCTTCTCTCGTTACAGTGTTCACAATATGTTACCTTAATGATTGGTACGGAGCCTCATATGTGTAAGTTAAATAAATTTTCGATTAAAATTCTTTATTAACACATTATTTATAATACAAGCCCAGAATCCAGAAAAATTAAGGAAATTTTTAAAAATTCGTAAGTTATTTTTTTTTAATGTAAATGGCTTCCCCGTAATATGATTAACAACTACTGTCACTGAGCAATCATTGTTTATAATACGAGACGGAAATACTCAATCGTATTTCTGTGCTCCTGGTATGTAGTTCTTGTCGGCAGGTTCGCATCTTGACATTTATTATTTACATATCGCAAACGCGTGACAAATCTCCGAGAGTCGGAATTATCGACAACTAAGTCCCAATTTTGAAATTGGCAATTCAAATAATTTTCTGTTAACATAAATAGTTGTAGCTTACTACATTTTCTTGATTGAATTGTCTACCTGTGTGAATGCTCCAAAAAAACAAAATTTTGAAAATGATGACTCTTACATTGAAAGCAAAAGTTCTAACCGTGGCTACAGACAGACACAATCCTAATCGTCGAGTCACAATCAAAAATTGTATTTTTAATTATACAATATAAGTGCCTGTTCAGAACAGGCGAATTCGCCGCGAATCGTTATGCGCGTAAGCATACGAGGGGGGACCCATAAAAAGGGTAATTTCGTCATAACTTCTTTATTTCTCAATATTTTTACACCAAATTTTGATCACCTTAATAATATTCTCCATTGACCATAACGCATTTCTCCAGACGCTTCTTTAATTGTTCAAAACATTTTTTTAATTCACTTCTCGGGATGTCCTTTAGGCCTTCCGGCGATTTTTGTTTTACCTCATCCACAGTGACTAAACGCTTTCTTTTCATGTCCCTTTTCAGTGTGGGGAACAAAAACAAGTCACAGGTGGCTAAATCACCTTGGGAAAAAAATCAGGGTCCCCTTCGAGCTGATTTTGAAGCTCATAACATGCCTGAAGTCGAAGCTCCCTTTGCTCGTCTGTGAGAAGGCGGGGGACAAATTTGGCTGAAAACCTTCTCATGTGCGATTCTTCGACATTGAGAAGGTTTTGAATTGAACTCCATGACATTCCAGACATCTCATAGAGTTGATCAATGGTTTGGAGACATTCTCTGTGAACGAGGGTATTGATTTTGTTGACGTTTTCATCAGTTTTT
This sequence comes from Limnephilus lunatus, assembly GCA_917563855.2. Taxonomy (NCBI): domain Eukaryota; kingdom Metazoa; phylum Arthropoda; class Insecta; order Trichoptera; family Limnephilidae; genus Limnephilus; species Limnephilus lunatus. Next base: position 9,523,477 of record OU830599.1, read on the forward strand.
GACTTTGAGGGGCGTCCTGACGGAGTTGGCCTTCAATTAACATTTCTCCATTTTTAAAACGTGAAAACTACTCGTAGACTCTGGTTTTACCTTGGGCAACATCCCCATAAGCAGTCAGTATTACAATAGTTTGCCAATTTCCCCAACACGAAATAAAATTTCACAACCGCGCGTGGCTCTCGATAATCTGCCATCACTTTTTAGCAGAAATGGAAAAAGTTGTTTTACTAAAAAAAAATCTCACAAGCGAACTGATGCACTCACAGCGACACAACTTCGCGTGACTTCGCGTACTGACTCAGGAAGAGCGACCCTAATACCGGCTCCAAACACATGGCAAGCCTCCGCAAGCGTCCACAAGTCCCAGCGTCTGGAGCGCGCGTGTGGCTTGGCTTGCGTAGGCTTGCAAGAGCTTGCGAGAGCTTGCCGCCGATCCGATCGAGGTCGGATATTTTGGCCACAAGCGGCAAACGCTGGCGTGGCATCCACACGTTGGTACAACTTACGGACAATAAACAAAATATTAGAAAATTAAATGAATTACCTGGTACGATTTCTATGGATTTTAATCATCCACTATCTTCTCTTTCGAATTCTTCGCTTTCTTTCGTTTTGTTTCGCTTTAAAATAGAAATAGTGAGAAATAGGTTAGCGCAAAAATGACAGCTGATGCAGCTGCTTCGACGTCCGCCATCTTTGGGCGCTGCGCGCGCTGCGAATGTACTGGCACGCTTGCAAGTGTGGGGACGCCAGCCATTCGCTTGCCAGTACTTGGTCGAAAAATGGGTCCCCCACTCTTCCTCTCCACCACGGCACAACTATCGTTACTTTTGGGTCTCCCTCATACGCGCGTAGGCGAGGTACTAGGCGCCAATACATTGCATCCAGAAGCTTCGCGTATATTCAAAATACGGGCGTAACTCGCGCGCAGGACATAAAGCAATGCAGCGGGCTCGTTTCGCGCTTCTTCTGAACAGGGTCTTAGTGTAAAAAAAGTGTCTCACGCCACCGATATTTGAACTTTGATTTTCTTGTATCGTGCGTGATACCAATATCACCATAGAACTGCTTTTCAATTTTTTTTTTGGGTTGCTCCAGTAGCTTATTTCTGAAAGTTATCTACAATGTTTCACATTATTTTTTCAATGAGAGGACGTTTTATATTTTCTTACTGACGACTCAAACCAGAACTAAATAACTTACTAGTATTTAGTAAACGGGGATGGGAAAATATCAACTTTTTAATATATATATATATTTTTTTTTTTTTTCAAGACTTTTGTTTTTACATTAAAAAATGATAACATATGCAAGGTTATACAACAATTTTTTTATTTTTTTTATTCTACTACTCCATAAGTTGAGCTCTAGGAGCTCGTGTTTATGGGAGGAGTATTTATTCACATGCAAAAAATAAAATAATAATAATGTTCTAATTAAATGTTTAAACAATATTCAAAGAACTTATGAGATAAATACAAATATTAATTGACATAGGTTCGTAATTTAGGAAAAAAATAGTTATACAAGGTCAATACTTTTTTTTATATATTAAGTATTACAGTTAAAGTAAGGGTAATTTAAATTAAATTAAGGGTACAATATATCATTATCCAATTTCAGGGACTTGATTTGTTTTTTGATTTGTTCATATTTCAATGTTTCAGTTACACTAATTTTGTTTTTGGATAATAATATATTGTACCATCTTACACCTAGATACAGATAGTGGTGCTGAGCCATGGCATAATTAAGCAATGCATATTACCGATTCCGATACGTATAATTTGGGTTAACAGAACTACAAATGCCCATGAAAACAATTCTATAATATGTATGTACATGCCTTTCTTGAAAGGACTGGGTTTTTATACCAACAAAACTATTTATTCATTTTATAAGTTCAAACACTCAATTCATTCTAATATTTTGCAGTGTAGTTTGCAAAAATTTTTTTTTTCCTAAAATAATTAAATTGAACGAGCAAATTATGAAATATTTTAAGTTTACCCGTAATGCCCTTATAATTTTCCCGTAAATATTTTTTTCGCTTTCTTTATACTAGAGCAATGCACCTATACTAGGTACAAGTACTTTTGATCACACCTTATGGTCTTATTATAAGTGCGAGGCCCAACAGTTGTTATGTTATGTTTTTAGAGATCCGAATATTGCCACCCGACAACTCCGCTCGTATATACCAACCCACATGAGAGCCACCCCGTGGCTGATAGGAATAGTGGCTGGATATTACTTCAGAGTTTACAATCTACGAGAAATCAAAATGAATAAGGTAGCTAATTATTTATTAAACACCGGAGGTTTTTCTTTTATTAACCATTACTAGCATCGTTCCTAAAGGTTCGCTTCCGCCAATATACACCAGGTACAATAGACCCTAGGTGCCAACTTTCGAGCCAACGTTTCGGACAGCGTTGCAGTGTCCATCATCAGATGGAAGATCCAACAGATGTGTAATTGTTAGTGGTGAAATGTGTGCTTTTTACTTGGAAGCGATACCGTGTGGGCAGCTCCACTCCACTACGAGCTGGTATTACAGTAAACTTCAAAATGGTTGTAGATTTCAATTGCCTCCGTTATCAGGCGTGCTACAATAAGAACTGGTTCCAAAAAATTGTTCCTCGAATCCACTGTCCTACAGTGACCGCTAGTCACCGGTACAAAGTAACCGAGATAGGCAATGGCGAAGGAACCGGTTCTAAAATAGCCTGTTCCTCGAATCCACTGTCGTCACACTGCAACTCTGTCCAAAAAGTCCAAAATAACGAAAAAAAAAACTTTATGTTTCGTTTTAAAAATACTTATAATTTGGGTGGCGGTTATGGGAAATATAGGCCCTGGGGAAACATAGGCCCTGAGGGATTTTTTTTCCTTAGGGCCTCCTTTGGGAAACAATGTAAAAAAATACTTAATGTATAATTCCAAAAGTTTTTTTATGGGAATAAGAAAAAAATAATAAATAAGAACATTTCGCCTTCGGCCGGAGCCGGCGACACCACAGTTTTAAATTTTACAGTAATATTTTTTTCTGAAAACTTTTACAATATAGTATTTTTACACTTAAATGTATTACCTCTTTCCCTTGAATCAATAAAAACCCACGCCATTTTATCTGTTAATATCTTGTTTCTCTCCTTTTTTTGTATAATGCCAATACCTTATCAATATTTTAAAACCTATCGAGACATCCCATTGTAAAAGGTATTTTTAAAATGGAAACCTTTTTTTGGTCTGTCATGGATCTAAATACCACGCATTGTCAAATACTTGTATGAATTAAAACGGTTTTCGTGATTTTTGTATTATTTACAATCAACACTATTTGTTCTGTGGGGTAACTTCTGGATAATACGATAATACGATCCTTGATACAAGCTGATTTATTATGAGTTTACGTATTAATTTACAATAATTATGCTACCGGTCACACGACCCGTCTATACTGGCTGCTAATTGAATCTGATCGGTAGGCTGGAAAATCCCGCTTTTTATAGCCACTGTCTAAATGTGCACAACTGCTGGCATCTGTCAGCAATTGATAGAAGCTTTTTTCCATGCCGTCATCTGTCGGCATCTGATAAAAGCTCTTTTAATACATTACAGTATTTATTTGTTTTTTTGTTATAGATTGTCGTTTGTATTTTGTGGATGGCAAGTTTGGCAATGATGTTGGCCATAGTTTTTGGAACGCAACCACTAGTGCAACTAACGCACGAATTCTCTCACATCGCAGACACCACGTATCTGGCCTTCAGCAGGACCGCCTGGTCTTTGTCGGTGCTTTGGGTCATCTTTGCCTGTGCTTATGGATATGGGGGTAAGATCTTAACCACATTATATAACTTTATTCACAAGAAATCCTGGTGAACGGCGGTCACTTTCCGTTATCATTTTGATTTAATAAAATTGTTTAATGAAATCAGTGTCGTATATTCCTGAACCTGGACAGAGTTCATAAAAGAATATTAGGCACAAGTTTAACTTGAACAGGCTGTTTGAAAATGTAAAATTAATGATTTTACAATTGTACAATTTGTATTGATATATTGAAAAGCAGCATGTGTCAATCCTTTGAAATAATGAAATAAAATAATATACATGAAACAAATAAAATTAATTAAGTAAATTTATGAATCTAGCAAAGGAAAGGGAGGAAAGATGTGACATCTCTACGATGACTACTAACATTATAACATATTGGTTTGTTGTTTAAACCGTTACAAATTTTTTTCATATTTTGTTCAGGAAAGATATGACATCTGCTTCGATGACAACTAACACTATAACATTGTACAAAACGTTATCTAAAGAAGGAGAAAGCGCAACATTGCATAATAATCCAAACGTTTATAGCAATAATAGGTACTTCTTGCGTGAAAATCTCAAATCCTAAAGTCCTCTTGACCATATTATTATCTAAATGGTTTACTCAATTCTATATCTATCTGAAGAGGAAAACCCTAGTTTCACTGCTCTGATTTATACAAATCCCTAAAAAGCGTAGAATTAAAAGAAAACTTTTTAGAAAACGAACGATATTAGGAATATAGCATTTTAAAAATATTTTATTGACAATAATAACTACCCTAGAAATATCTTCTTTGGACTTTTCAAAACGCTATAAAACCCAAAAGATATCTTTGTTTCAGTCTAATATTGTTGCGTTAACTAAAATATTAACGAACATTTTTTATCGTATTGTTTGCTTTCAGGTCCTGTGAACTGGTTCCTCAGTCTGAGGCTCTGGGAGTTCCTGGCTCGTCTCTCCTACTCCATGTATCTCATACATTACACTCTCATGACATTCTTCATAACGACCTCTAAAACGACTCCCAACTTTAATCACGTCACATTGGTAATTCAAACATTCAATAATTTTCATAAATAAAAAACTTAAAGTAAAAATACACAAACATAATGATTAAAATCGACGGCCCCGAAGAACAAAGTCGGATTTGCTAAAAATTTTAAAATCTTTGAATTTTCTGGATTTTTTGTTGATTTAAAAGTCTGTAATTCCGGAATTTTAAATAAAATGAAATGAAATGCAAAATATCGAAACAACGCTATATCGTGATCTCAAAAACAGTGAAAATGCAGAAATGAAACAGTTCTATAGAGAACTACAAAATCGCACATCCGACTTGTTCTTCGGGACCGTTGAAATGGTTTATCTAAAATATATATTATGTAGCTATTGTCTTTTTTAGGTGCATGAAGCATTTGGAGATCTTTTGGTGACGATTATGGTTTCATATTTCATGGTTTTGGCTTTTGAATCTCCGGTGACAATTTTGGAAAAAGTATTGTTTGGAACCAGTAAGCATAAAACTCCAAGATCAATATTATCACATGTTATCCATTTGATGGGTTGGAGATGAAATGAAAACCCCAAACTAATTTCTACATGACCTAATGTGTGATATTAATTTTTTTCAGAAAAAAATATGAATTCCCAGGAAAATTTAGTGGCGAAGCCACAACAAATGGCTCGTTCGGAAGATGAACCTACCATTGTGATATCCACTTAGAATGATATTTTGGAGTATCTAATTGACTGATAGTCGAGGGTCTTATCCTCCGGGATACCAAACACCTCAAAACAGAAGACAATAACATTGTATTGTGTTACGAGTGTGTTTAAAACCAGTGATTGATATTGACTGATTCGTATTTTAATCATGTATATGTATTTTTTTATAATAAGAACTTCTTAATAATAATAATATTTAATTCGTGAATAAAATTGCGTAAATAAAACATACTCCCTCAAATAAAACGTCTCCTTTCTATAAAGTACACTCTAACAAATTAGAACAGGTTCAACACAAATTTCTTAGGTACTTAAATTTCAAACTTAAAATTCCAATAGAAAACATTAATTATGTAAATTTGATGAATCGACTTAATTTAATTACGCTGTCTGACAGAAGAACCATTTCAGATCTAATTTTATTATACAGAGTCATGAACAACCTTATTGACAGCCCTGCCATCGTTGCTGCTATTAAACTCTATGTACCGACAAGGAATACTAGACAAAGTACAACATTCTTTTGCGACACATACACAACCAACTATCAATCACATTCACTTACCAATAGGATGCATGATTTGGGCCACAAGTTTGGTGGTATTATAGATATATTTGCTGATTCGCTTTATAATCTTAAATGCAAATTAAACCAACACTTTGTGGAATCCTACAAATTATCGTAATGTGGGTATAATATATTTAACGATTTGATGTGTTGTTGTAATGTTTTATATCATGTTATTGTCAAATATTATATTGTTTTAATTTTTCACTTTTATAACTTTTGGTATAAATTCTAACTCGATAACTCAAATATTATATTGTTTAAAATATTTCTTTACGCCATATTCTTCAAAAACTACTTGTATATATATATTTTTTTCATTTTTCACTTTTATAACTTTTCGTATAATTCTAACTCGATAACTTATGTAAAACTTATTTATAATCTATGTAAAAGCCCCTATGGGCGTATAACAATAATAAATAAATAAATACATAGAATATCTCTAAAGTGTCATTTTTTGTATGAAATTATGTTTTTTTTTACGTTCTCCACACAGGAGGCCTATGTCATCTGAGCAGGTGCTGTATGGAGGGTCTTTTTGAGGAGAGAAAGGAGTGAAGGGTTTCGTGAGATCTATGTTGTAAGAGGGAGGAAACAGAGGCCGGCCAATCATTTCACAGCCGACTCGTCCTCGTGTCTCAAATGTCAACAGTGTACAGGTTGGGTGCGCATTTAGCGTAATTCCCGACTACGCACCGGTGCCGAAGGAATCAATGGCTGTAATTCCTGTGAGCATCTTGCATTGTAATACAGGTAGAGCAAGGACAGCCTATTTACCTGACGCCAGTGCTCTAAAGATTGCAATCTGCTTATTAAAATACCGTCCGTTTTCGCATAGGGTTAAAGATTTTTTCATGTATTTTAGAGCTCCAGTCCAGAAGTAGCTACCAAATTCAACAGTAGGGTGCACTTGCGATTAGTAGAGGGTCAGAAGTAGTGTACCATTAAAATATCTGCGGGCCCAGTACGGTACGCCCAGCATCTGAGAGGCTTACTTCACTCTTGTTTAGATGGTTCCATGACAGTTGATCCGCCAACAGTTGGCCCCCCGGCGTACTTATATACAATGTGCAGTCGGTTTAGAGAAAATACGGAATACCTAATTATACAAAATATAACTAAGTGACCCCGAAGGGATGTGCAGAGAATAATAAAAGTGTAAAACATATTTTCATTCAAATGCATCAAGGAAAAATCTGCTTCTCTTTAAACTCTTTTAAAAAATCGACACTGTGGATAAATTCGTTTGATATTGATACCAATTTATTATTAAGGCTATTTTTGAAGTCGATTTCATTTCTTTTGAAGTCGCATTTGGGAAATAATGTCATTTCGGGGGGCAAACTGTCGGCGGATCAACTATCGGGTTAACGGCTTCGATGGAGCCCCATGCCTAATCTGGTCATTTAGAGTTACACCAAGCATATCAATGAAAGGCATGTTGGGAAGATTTCTTCCGTTGAGGGAGACTAGATTGTCGTTTCGATTCCTTTTATTTGTAATTGGATATGATTGGATCTTTGAAACATTAAATTCGAGTAGGTTATTCAAGAGGAATCTTCCTCAAAGTAATCATTCGTTCTTTGCTTCAAACTTCTCTGAGCTGTTGGAGTTTGTGCACCCTTTAGGAGTCTATCAAACAAAAAGCTATCTTGGACTGTACTGTTATCAGTGTAATGATGAATTGTTGTATACGAGAAAGGGTCATTGATATGCAACAAAAACAAACGCGGAGACAGAATCGATCCCTGTGGGACGCCAGTATTTATTAAATGTGATGAAGAGGTGAAACCATCTCTTCCATAAAATTTATAATGGCGGTAATTTGATTTGACGATGCTGTTTCGACGAAAGATTTTTTAAGTATTTATATTGGGGGATCAGTATTATTTATCGGTCCAGTTAGGAGTTCTACCGAGCCGAACCCTCTGATATGAAAATATCTAGAGCCGGTGAATTATTTTCCCCTTTGGTCTCTGGCAGATTGACATGCCGTTCTTGTATTGTTTTGTATTTATTATACTTATGTAGTGCACTTACATAGCGTGGATTGACTAGATGTGGAAAAGTGTGTGGAAAGGTTTAGTTTTTCCTGTGGAGAAGATTTAACCCAGGCTTTAAGGCTGATAGGGATATTGAAAAAAGGGTGAATGCCGGTAACTCCATTAATGGAGGACTGAATGCCGTTGGCGCTAATAAAAAATTGTCAAAAGAAGCGAAGCTAGTAGTCCACAATGGATTCCTGGTACCTATCCTGATGTATGGCAGTGAGGCATGGAACTGGCAGAGGAAGGATGAAAGTAAACTGAATGCTGTTGAAATGAGATCCCTGATCCATGAGAGGTGGTAAAACCATGTATAATCATGTGAGAAATGTGGAAATCCGCAAATAATGTAAGTCTGATGTAAGCATAATGAGTAAGATTAAGAAAGGGACCCTCAGATGGTTTGGGATTGTAGAGCGAATGGACGAAGAAAGTACACTACTTATATGTAATATGTAACGCAAATGTGAATGGTATAGGGTCTTTCATTAATAGCTTCCTATCTTTAAATTTAAATAAAACAGAGTGTGTGTGAGATATCATCGAATTTTTTTTTCGTTCGAAAGGCCTATCGATGCCACTATGTACGGAATATAATATCCTACAAATATCTGCCGCGGCTTCTCTGGGTGGAGCGCATTCGAAATGTCCTATTTTCCATAACTCTGGAGCATAAATTACGCTGAATTTGACCGATGGCATGGGTTATGTTGGCTTTGACCTATATTATATTCTATACATAATGGCATCAATAGGCCTTTTAGTCAGAATAATAGAAGAGTATGTATGAGGCGATGAATGAATGTGAGTGAGGCAAAGAGTTTGTGCCAAGATCGAGTTGTTTGGCGATTCGTCCTCTCTGCCTACCCCTGCGGTGAAACGGCGTGATGGTTAGTTAGTTAGTTATATTACATACTAGGTAATTTAAAAAGTGAAATAAACAGCTGGCAATTTCAGTCACGAGCCGTCTCTGGTAATGGTTCCATGACAACTCAGAATCATGCAACTTCAACACTCCTTTGAATAGTTTTAATAACTCACAAACTAGCCTAACGTAACCAATTTAACCAATTTTTAAAGTTTTTTTTCATCGCTTTTAATGACTTTTCAAAGAAGGTTTTGAAGTTGCAGATTCTGAGTTGTCCGGTCATCCTGGTAATTACATCAAAAAGTTAGTACATAGGTACTTAAATAAGTGTACTATTGAAAAGAATAAATTTGTAATAAATAATATATGATCCTTTAGCTTGACTTGATACGTAGCTTTACCTCCAGTATTTACAAATATCCCGGTTGGTAAAATGCATCAGGATTGGCCACAACAGATTGGCATTTGGTATTTCTATGCTATTATTCAAGCCCTGACTTTTGGCTACAATGTCCAAGACATTGACATAGCAATAAACCTCCTGGTTTCCAGAATAACCTTCGTACGATACATTATACGCTATTATACCTGGGGACAAAAAATATATATTAATTTAATATTTTACGCAAGAGAATTTGCATCAATACTATGTTATTTGCTATGTTCAACACAAAAATAGTCCTGTGAAATTCCTGCATAATATAAAATAGGTACTATTTTTGATTTCACATCATCACCGGCAACCCATTATTAATTTTATTTTCCCTTGTACAAGTATGTTGCCCGCTCACTGGACAAAGTGCGCTTTTATAATTACCGTGACGATTAACGGTTACGGTACCGTGACGGCAATAAATATACATTCCTTATGGCTATAATGCTGCAGCTCTTTCTTATACATTAAATAATGGTGAGACAAAATAAGTGTTTCTGTTTCCTCCAAAGTACTACTTTTTTCCAACAGGAATTTACGTTTCATTTTCTTTATACATGTGAGGGAGTTGTATGATTGTGATTGTATGTTTCCTTTGGGGGGGTATGCATCGTCTATCAATCTTTTATTTCAGGTTTACAACAGAGTTCTCAGCTGCAGGAACATAAAATAACAATTATTAATAATAAATGTCCACTTTCACACTTACAACTTGTGCCACGTAGTGCACACTGCCAAATCGTTCACCGTTCATACGTTCACCATCATACGTTCACCATTTGTCTCATTTTCGACTGTTGTTATTTAGTGTGTAAGAAAGATCGGCAGCATTATATATTTTTAAGAACAAAAGCAAAACCATTAGCACATATTAACATTTGACATTTTAGAATTTTTGGAATTCACTCGCACTTCAATATTATTCTTGTAACTATATCCCACCCTTTCATAATTATCGTCACGGCAAGTAGTATTGGTAGGGATCTACGGAGACATCACGGTGCGGTGTGTGAGAGAGATGCAAGAAAATTATTACTTTTTTCCTTTTGATTAAACCCTACGTACATCTTTTGAAATAACTGCAGCATTATAGTGATAAGGAAAGTATGTTTATTGCCTTTTTTTGCCATCACGGTACCCGATCGTCATGGTAATTATAAAAGCACACAACATCTGTTCCAAGAAGTATATTAATTATGTACCTCTGGTGTTGTCAATGTTTGTGTTGACTATGATGTCATCAATGTAGAATTTGGGAAGAAGTCAAATGTAGTTGAAGAAGTCAAATGAATGCTGCGGTTTGATGGTCCCGTTATCTCTGAAATATTAAATAATTTACAGTGTTACATTTGATATTAATGATAGTTCCCTTGTTGCTCTGCCACGAAATTAAGTTAATTCATAGTTAAGAATGCTAAAAAGGTTTTTTTTTTACTTTTCCCTCTGTGAGTGTCATTGCGCAGTGTATTGTCGCAAGCTGCTGTGAGCCTATTTTCCACTCTGTAGTTGATGTAATGCTGGAAGGGAAGGTGTCCCATCTCATGAGTCATCACCTCATCACAATTCACCCACTTAAAATACAATAAAAATAAAATTGTCAAAATAATTTTAATAAGATGTGCCAAATTTGTTTGTAAGGCATGATAAAACACGAATTGTTGTATTTATTAAATGAATATGTATGCATCGTCTATCAATCTTTTATTTCAGGTTTACAACACAGTTCTCAGCTGCAGGACCATAAAATATCAATTATTAATAACAAATATGCACTGTCATACTTACAACTTATCACTGTCACACTGCCAAATCGCAGCCACACGCGGCTCTTGGCATTCTTCCATGCGTCTGGTGCAAAGAAGCTGCGGTCGTACCACACGAAGCCTACGTGGTCACGCACGTGGGGATCTTGCGCCACGTCATTTTAGCTGCTGGGTACCGAGTCTTGAGTCATCCAGGAGTTCTTTGGTCTTCCTCTGGATGACTGTCGATGAAACTCCATAGACATTGCCTGCTTCACTGTGTGGTCTGATGATCTCCGTCTTATGTGCCCATACCATCTCAACTGTCGTTCCTCCAGCTTACTGTTAATGTCCGTGACACCCAGGCTACCACGTATGTGTGAACTCTTAATCTTATCTTTTAGTGATCCTCCTGCCGACCATCTATGCCATAGATTCTCAACCTTTTTTTGCCCACCGCCCCCTTTGAAAATATTATTTTCTAGCGCCCCCTAAATCGCAAAAAAAGCAATTGTCGTCGCGATTATATTGACCACACCGGGGGGGGGGGGCGTAATGGGATGGGGAAAGATGGGATCTAATAATTATTTTTATTATTTTCTTACACCGTTACAAATTTGAGTTTATTACTTATAAGAAATAACGCCATTTAAATATTTTACAAAAAAAGTGTACAAATATTTATACATAAAAGAAATTTCAAGAAAAATTGAAATTCAAAAAAATTTCAGGCGGTGGTGAAAATTTCGTCAATGTGGAGAGACTCTTTTAAGAATTGTACTTCTGCAAAAATGGCCACTTAATGTTAACAAAACTAAATATTTAACTTTTTCTATAACAGCCAGAGGACAACCAGCTGAGGATTACGCTCTTAAATTACACGATTGTCAAGGAAAAAACTTAACCCAATCATGCCACTGCCCCACCATAGCACATTCTAAAAATATAAAATATCTCGGCATTGAAATCGATGAAAATTTTCGATGGGACTCCCATATAAATAGCATTACAAAGAAACTTACAAAGCTTGTATACTACTTTATAAACATACGCAATATACTCAATAAAAATGATCTATATAAAGTATACTATGCTCTTTGCCAATCACGCATAGAATTTGGAATTATAGTATGGGGAACTGCCTCAAACATTCACATGAAGCAGCTAGCTAAAACGCAAAAGGCAATAATAAAAACAATCATAAAAGTACCCATAAAAACTCCATCAAAAGAAATCTTTAAAAACTTTAATGTGTTCAGCATTATTAAATTATACTCAAAAAATGCACTACTCAAATTTAAAGAAAAATATGAATACCCTGTGGACCAACACACCTACACTACAAGGTCGAAATCCTCAAAACTACTTAAAATCTCGCAATTAAATACATCTTTTGGCCAGAAAAACCATAATTTCCATGCGACAAAATTATATAATGCCCTTCCAATTGAAACTAAGAACACCGTGGAGATACAAAAGTTTAAAAAAGACATCAAATTATGGTTGAGTAAACAGGACGATGAGGAAATTATTAAAATTATAAAGTAACCCCAATGCAACCTACAGACAACAAACCAATACTTTTTGTTTATTTTGTGATAACCAAGAAACTGGAAGATGAGGAAATAAAGATCAGCACCCATTCAGCAACATACAGTCCGCCTCGGAACAGGAATACCTAGTGAGGAGGACTGTAAACAAACCACATAACTTGGTATTTTTACTTATTGTGTAATTTTACTTTATCTTATATGGTCATTAAATAAAAAAATAAAAAAAAACCAAAAGAATTTCCCTTTTGAATCTCTCCTCGCTGACGCCAAATGTATCAATCTCGGAGGAGATTTGATTGAGAAGCAATATTCTCCTCCCTACCGGGAGAACCATTGGCTGGTTAGTCCTTCAGACATGAAGATAGAATAATCTATGATGACGCTGTCTAAGATAGTCATCTGGAACATAGAGACTCATGCGCTCCAAAATGGCTGAGTTCTCAATATAGCCTTGCAGCAGTCTGAATAAGTGGGTGACGGCATACCCCTCTCTTCTGGGAGCTGCAGGGAGTGAAGTCCCAGCATGCCCAGAAGAAAGTTCGTCGGGTAGAGCCATAGATAGATTTCGGGATACTTCCTCATGTAGATAAATCTTAGAAACTTTTTTGAACCCCCTTCAATGTTGGGGAGCACCCCACCTCATGAGGATTCCAGATAAGCGAACCACTCTCCAGCCTACTGCGGACCAGGGAGAAGTATAAAATCTTCGGAGAACGGGTATCCCGAAAAACTCTGATGGTTGGGAGAACAAACCCTAATATTTTTAAGGCCGACTGGCACACTCCTTCGATATGAGGGCGAAATATCAACTTACTTTCATGCATAATCCCAAGATCCTTTATATTAGAAACTCGTCTGAGATTATGATCGAGCATAGTGTAACCGTGGTAGGTGAGACTAAATTCTCTGGTAAAAGTCAGAACTACGAATTTAAAGACATTGAAATGAAGCTGGTTTCGTTGACTCCATTCTGAAATATTGTCAACATCAGCTTGAAGGCGCGTGCAGTCCTCAATATTTCCCAATAGAAGATATAATTTTAGATCGTCAGCGAACAGCAAAAAGCGAGAAAAATGGATGACTCTAGCAATGTCATTAATGAAAATGGAAAAGAGAAGAGGCCCTAGGATCGATCCGTGGGGAACCCCAGAAAAAACAAGAAATTCAACTTGTAACTTTAAAAAAACTTTAACATTCGAAGGGAAAACACAAACTTAAACTCGAATTCTGGATCAGAAACCGAGAATCTTAAAAGGCTCAGCCACGAAGATCGTCAAACATTAATTATAGTAAGCCGTCAAAACTAAAGAAAAGACGGTGAATTTGTTCGGTTAGCAAGCATTTATTTTATTTTACCTTATCAAGGTCTGACTTATACTAGAAGTTTTTGAAGCCAAACTTGGAGTCCTGCAGAGGCATGCGGAAGTTCCAGATCCCATCCAGGGACGCACTTGACCTCGCTGGTCTCCGAGTAAAGGGCCCCGCTGAATGAAAATATATTATGACATATAACATTTGATCATTGTTTTCGTGGTATTTTTTCACTCTGTTGACACTTTTTATAACTATTCCTTTGCTGAGACAAGCATCCACTAGTCCGGTTTCCGTAGACTGAGCGATGCTTATGGCGTGCTTAAACGATTCTTGTGTGTTGGAAAGAGCGTAGTTGTGCATTTGAGCAGTGTTAAGCCTTGGTTTCGGCTTAGCAATTGATTAGTAGGATTGGGAGAGATTGGGGAGAAATGGGCCGTTAGAATTACTTTGGTATTGTGTAATGACCTGTTAGGGTGACGGTATGGGTTTTTTTATTCATTTTACTAAAGATATGATCAATGTTAGTATTGCTTTAGTTATATACACGTGCAGGTTCATCAATTAGGCTTTTGTATCCATGGTATGCTAATTTCTGCTTATGATCATGTTTTTTGGTTAGGATAATAAAAGTTTATGTAGTGATACACATAACTTTTAAATTCACCGCAAATATCGACATATTTAATATGTATGAAAGTTTACCAGTATTTGAGAGATACCTGAATTATATTTTTTATTATGATACTAGCGAGTACCCGGCATGCATTGCAACGTCACTCAAAGAAAGAAAATATTTCTGTTTAAATTCTGTTTATTGAAGTATTTTTGGACACACAACATTTTTTGTTTTTCCGTCTTTTGCATTAGATCAGAAGGTTGCCCAACGTGTGATCATAAACAGTTGTCCAAATTTACCTCCTGCTATCAAATTTATCCCTCCCTCCGTCCCTCTCTCATCCCCCACCAATATGTCACCTCTGTCCTGCGTGTCCTTTTCTAAAGTGTCCGGCAAAGGCTTTCGCCTCCGTGGTTCAGCAGGGGTGCTTCTCTTAATTCAGCGAGCACAAACACAAAAGCACTATAACTAGTGCAGGTAACATTGTACATTGTACCTCAAAGAATCATCAGGCTTTTATTGATTAAATGGGGTGTAAACCGTAACGGCTATCAGGGCCTTCTGACCCGCTGCTCTCCAGTGTGTCGATGTCAGTGCGGTTCCAGAGAGAATGAGATGGCCGGCGCAAGCGTGCTGGCTTGGCCTGGGTTGCACGCGTATCTGCTACTCGCAGTCCGGCAAGTGGCACCGCCATTTGTTGTGGCACACTTTGTAATAGGTTATAATAATCTTCTGAGATTCTTTCAAAAAAATTTGTGTTTTAAGAAAATATATTTGATAAATAATGTTAATTACCTGCAGTCTGGAAAATATCTCTCACTAGGAAGGTACTTATAATATATACCTACTTGTAAAAAAATAAAACATACGACAATTTGTTACAGTGTAAATTTAAACGATAGTTATAAATTAAAATTTCAATAAATCACCATACTTTAATTTTGCGATATTAAATAACTTAGAAATTTATAACTTTTTCAACTCACTTATTTTCAGTAAAAAAAAAATTTCTAATGTGAATACGGTATAAAAGTCCCAACTGTACGAATCCAATGGGACTAAGGCGTCCCCAATGGGGGTATTACTTGAGAAAGAAGGGTGTGGGGTGTGGGGAAGGGAAGGAGTTGTAAAAAGGAAGGTTTGGGATTATCCGGCTTTTCAGATCTGTTCACCAAACATGACGACAAAAGCCAAGTTATGATTGAGATCTTTCACAGCCAAAAGTATTATTGTGCTATATTTTTCTAGTGTTATGCCGTTCGGCACTTTCTCGTTCTTATTTCCAACATTTCGGACAGCATTACAGTATGCATCATCAGGACTGATATGTAGATTGTGGTGAAGTTTATGTTTATGTACATAATATGTTGAAGTGGTACCGTATTGCAAGTGTTAATCCTGTTAGGGCTGGTATTTCTGAATAATTAGTTAAATATGGTAATCGGTGTTTTGTTGAAGCATAGTCATCAAGTTGCCGATACTAAGAATTATTAACGCACTTCAGGCGGGCGAAAATAAGGAACCCATTCGAGAATGGAATTTATTTTAAACCAATATATATTTATAAATAATAAGTACTTACAATTTGAATGGATTTTTTATACAGTACTCACCACACCCCAACTGCAAATGATTTGTTCAAAATGCTTTGCCTGCTTTGTAATAGGACTAAAACAGAAGTTAAAGTCAATATTGGGCCACTTAGTCACGTTTTGAATTGAAGGCAATGAAGAAGAGGAAGTACCTGACCTGGCTATTCAGATCTGATCACCAAACACGGCTAAAGCCATTTCAAGCAACGTTTCAATTCTGAATGGTGGTCTTACACCAGGGCGAGTATTTTCCACTCTAAAACATGCCGCAATATGCTACATATTATTTTAAATGATTAAAATTGTGAAATAACACAAATTAATCAAATAAAATTTATTTGCGCATCCTGGGATTCGAACCTACGTCCTCTTGATTGCTAATTGAGAGCCTTGTTCCTCAACCATGGAGGCCATTGTGTATTTTACAATAAGATAAAATTAATGTTTAATTAACTCACCATTGTTGTATAGAACTGCGAAAATTATGTAAAGAATCCACATTTTTAAGCATGTTGTTTAAAAAATATGTATTTACTAGCTGACCCGGAGAACTTCGTACCGCCTCAGAATCAATAACTGTTGTGTTAAGTAATTAGCTTAAATTCAAATTCAGTTTTTTTATTAAGTTAAAAATTACACAATGAAGCAATTATCGATGCGTACCTGTCATCGTTTTGTTTTTGTCAGTATCAGAGATGGCGTTGTATACAGATTTATAATTTATGTGATTTTTTTACTTTTCGACTTACTTACGGGAATTGCGTTTCATTTTCTTCATAAGTGTGGCGGAGATTTATTATAATTATTGTATTTTTCCATTGGAGGGGTGTAGACATACGTTCTCCTTTTGTCCCAATTTCAACTGTTGACATTGAGTGTGTAAGAAAGAGGGGCAATATTATATGTTTAATTACAATAACTCTTTCCTCTTTCATCTTTCCTGGATGTATCCACAAACTCCTATCGCAATGAATCTCTCCCCTTATACTCGTTAAAACCGGATCAGCTCAGCTAAGGGAAGGTAACCCCTACAGAAAAATCCCTGGAGAAGGCAACGGGAAACCACTCCAGTATCTTTTCCCAGCAAATCACTATGGAGAGAAACCAACCAATGGCCCCGAGTCCCGGTCGGCCCTTAAATGGGCCAGGGGTGCGAAGAATCTCCTGGCTCAAAATAGTGAATTCAAATATAAGATTAGGAACATTGAATGTTAGAAGTTTATACAGCGGTAAATTGGATAATACGATACAGGAAATGGAAAGATTAAAAGTGGATATTCTTGGAATTAGTGAACTGAGATGGACTGGCAGCGGCATACACCAACATGAGAAGGGAAATCTATACTACTCAGGAAGTGACCCGCAGGACAAAAATCGTCGAAACGGAGTTGCTATATTTGTCACGGAGAAGTATGTAAAATTTGTTAAGAATTTTGTACCCATCTCGGACAGAATAATATTATTACAATTACACTGTCAACCCATCAACATTAATATTATTCAAGTGTATGCACCAACAGCGGAAGTGAGATATGATGGTGATGTGGAATCTTTTTATGACTCACTAGCCAGTACATTGCAAAATTTGAAAGGAGGAGAAGTCAATTTTGTCATTGGAGACTTAAATGCCAAAATTGGTGAAGGTCGCCGCTCTCATATAGTTGGTGAATATGGCTTAGGCATAAGCAATCAAAGAGGTGATAGACTATATGAATTCTGCCAGGATAAAAATATGGTTGTATTAAATACTTGGTTTAAACTCCCGAAAAGAAGGCTTTATACATGGAGATCACCTCAAGATGGAACAATCTATGATATTTTCAGGAACCAAATTGACTATGTGTCAGTAGACCATAGATTCAGGAACTCTGTAAAGAGAGTCACCACGTACCCTGGTGCGGACATTGGTTCTGACCATGTTTTGTTAACTGCCGATATTGTTTTATGCTTAAAACAAATAAAAAAGCCCGAAAACAAAATTAAAATGGATATCTCGAAACTCCAAGAAGAAGTGGTCAGAAATAAGGTATCTCAGACTTTGAACGATAATATTAGACTACTCCCTCGTGATCCATCGATAGAAATACAAACACAGTGGGATAACCTGAAGTCAGTTATATGTGAAACCTGTAATACAAATTTGAAAGCTGATAAGCAAATTAGAAAAAAAAATTGGATGACTGACCACATTTTGAACTTAATGGATGAGAGACGTAAACACAAACATAATGAGACACAATATAAAAACTTACAAAGAACGATTAGATGTGAAATTAAAAAAGGCAAAGAAGAATGGATGAAGTCACAGTGTGAAGAACTAGAGTCGTACAGTCGTAGTCACAATGCATTTAAACTTCACAAAAAATTGAAGGAAATTACAGGCACTTCTAGAAGAATTACTCCATCATGTTTAGTTGACGATTCCAATAAATTGATATTGGATGAAAAAGATATTTTACAAACATGGGAAAAGTATATTCATGATACATTCAAAGATATTAGACCTGACATTAATATTCCTAACGATCAATTGCATGGACCATCGATTTTAAAATCAGAAATTCTTCATGCGATAAAGACTTCAGAACATAGAAAAACGTGCGGACCAGACGATATTCCAGTTGAGGTGTTGAAGCTCTTTGATAATGAAAATGTTGACTACCTGTTGAGGTTATTTAACTCTATATATGACACAGGGAATATACCCCAAGATTGGCTAAAATCCACCTTCGTGACATTACCTAAAAAACAATACCCTAAGAAGTGCAGTGACTATCGATTAATAAGCTTGATGAGTCATGTCCTTAAATTATTCCTTAAAATAATACATGCCAGGATACGCGATAAGTGCGAGCAGGACTTGGATGACACTCAGTTTGGCTTCAGAAATGCGTTCGGTACGCGTGAAGCATTATTTTCTGTCGACGTACTATTGCAAAAGTGTCGTGACCAAAGAAAGGAAGTCTTTGCCTGTTTTATTGACTACGAAAAGGCATTTGACAGGGTAAAACATGCTGACCTAATGAAAATGCTTGCGGATTGTAACGTTGACACCAAAGACCAGAATTTCATTAAAAACCTGTATTGGTTCCAAACAGCAGAAATAAGACATGGGAATGAGAGATCTAATGCAATCGCCATTCAGCGTGGAGTACGACAAGGATGTATCCTGTCGCCACTATTATTTAATCTTTATTCCAACTATGTCTTCAAAAGAGCCCTAAGTAATACCCAGAAGGGTCTCAAGATCAACGGAGTCGTCATTAATAACATAAGATATGCAGATGATACTGTATTACTAGCTGACAGTATCAGTGACCTCCAAGACCTATTAGATCTTGTTAATAATGCTGGTGAGCAACTGGGCCTAACAATCAACGTCAATAAAACTAAATGGATGACTTTTGGACGACTAGATCACTCTGGATCAATGATTCAGTTAAATGGTTGTAATGTCGAAAAGGTGGAGAGATTTAGATACCTCGGCAGTATCCTCACGGAGACTCTTGACCCAGATATATAGACTATGTGCAGAATTGAAGCAGCAAGAACTGCATTCATAAAAATGAAATCCCTCTTCTGCAATGACAATATAAGCTTTAAGAATGCTAAAATGTTATGTGTGGTCGATCTTGCTGTATGGTTGTGAAACATGGACCTTGAAAATAAATACCTTGAACAGGTTAGAAGCTTTCGAAATGTGGCTTCACCGGAGAATGCTCAAGGTCCCATGGACCGACATGATCACCAACATAGAAATTCTCAGGCGGGCTAGAGCAGATAGGGAACTGCTTACATTAATTAAAATCAAGAAAATTTCATATCTGGGTCATATACTTCGAGGGGAGAAGTATCACTTGCTCCATTTAATATTGAAAGGCAAGATAGAGGGTCGCCGAGGGCCTGGTAGGAGACAAATGTCTTGGCTGCGAAACATATGAGAGTGGACCGGCATTAGAAGTGTGGAGGAGCTATTCCGGGCAGCGCAAGACAGAGAGACCTTTTCAAGAGTGATCGCCAACGTCGGGGGAACCTGATAAGGCACATAAAGAAGAAGATACTCGTATCCCTATGAAAGTCTTACTTTCTATCCATAGGTGCATCAATTTATAGGAATATGTAAAAAAAATATGAAAAACTCAGCTGAATACAATACTGCAGAATTCAACAAAATTATTGAAAATAACTGGCCAAATTATATAATTTTTTTCACAGATGGTTCCAAACTCAGTCCGGACTCCTATTGTGGGGCCAGTATCTATGCACCTTACAGGAAATTGTGTTTGCCACACAGATTTCCCAAAGAGTGTTCCATTTTCTCTGCTGAATGCAAAGCTATCATATAAGCTGTATGACTCGTCAAATCTCCCAACATTAGAAATGCCCTCATCCTTTCAGACTCACTTAGCTCACTATAAAAAATAAGCATATCCCCTCTCAATTCCAGTAGCGACTCTCTTACCTGCTCTATTTTATCTTGCTGGCTCAAGTGCCAGTGGTCTTGACCTGGATCCCAGGACACTTTGGTATTGTTGGAAATGAAAAGGCTGATTCTATTGCTAAGGAATCAATTGTCCATGGTCCATTAAGTAGTATAACTATTCCTGTTAGAGACTATTTCCCTATTTAAATAAAGTTTAAAATAAGTTACAATGCCAATGGTCCTCTGAATGGAAATCGTCATCTCTGATAAAAAGTCACCAGTACTCATTAATTCAACCTTCTTTTCCTGTCAAGCCCTGGTTTTACAAATACACTTCCATGCCTTAAAAATACATCTCTTCCATAACTCGAATGCGTCTAGGTCATAATTGTTGTCTTGGCCATTTCTCCAGATTCCACATAGTCAATTCGCCTTATTGTGATTATGGTTCAGAGGATACTTTAGACCATAATTTTTTTGAGTGTCCTATCAATGACCAATTTCCAAACTTCATACGTGAATTAATAAAACTTAAAATTGAATTCCCTACCAGTGTTCCCTGCCTTCTAAGTCTCAACCCTCCTTAAATTCGATATTTGTTAGCAAAATTTATTTGTAAAAATGGCCTTAACATTTAAGCATCAATCAGATTTCTTTCTCTTCCATACGTATGCATTTATTCTTGGAGTGTTATTATGTACAATCGTAGAGGTTCCTATTTTTGGGAACCTGTACATCTTCTTAATCTACAATTTTGTAATAACAATTAATATCAACTATGTACAACCAAATGAATATTTGTATAACTTGTATAATCATATGAATATTTGTCTTGGCCCATTTTCTATGTTTGCTAATATAATATGTAAAAAAACATGCTTACATGTAAAAAAAACTGATCTGAAAATGTAACTAATTTTAAAAAACTGATATTGTAACTAATTAAAAAAAAAAAGCTGAAAATGTAAATACCTACTTTAAGAAATGGCCAAGATCACCCTTAATGGGTGAAAGCCAAATAAATAATTTTAAAAAAATAATAAAATCAAATGCAAAACCATTAGCGCATTGACATTTGACGTTTTTGAATTTTTGGAATTCACGCACAGTTCAATATTATAGGTATTTATCACAAAATGCCCGCAGCTCTTTCAAATATGAGAATTCATTCCATATAAAATGTATGGGGAAAAGATTTTTCTTAATAACTATATTTTTCGTTGATTTTTGTGATGTTTTAATAGTTATTATCCTTTCCGGGGCGGAGACAAATCCAACAAATGAAAGATCATTAAAATCGGCCCGGCCGTTCTCGAGTTATAAATAGTGTAACTAACCCGACTTTGTTTTATATATTAAGATAAGTACTAAAATCTTATTTTTATCACAATGTAACCAACAATCACAATTACTTGGGTAGGCTGAAAAGTAATGCACACATGCTTGTAAAACATGAACAAAAACAAATAGCTAGATCGGGCAAAAATTACATTAAAGTACGATTCTTAAGTTTCAAAATCATGTATTCATTTTTCAACATAGTTACCGTTAAGGCTAACGCATTTCTCCCAAACGTGTAACAAGATTTTTCATTACATAACTGAAAAATTCTTCAAACATTTCTCGTATCCAGGACTTGACAGCTACCTTCATCTCATCGTCCGAGGTGTAATGATTACCCTTGAGGTGTCTCTTGAGTAGAGGAAAAAAATATAACTTGCTAGGCGAAATATCGGGGGAGTGAGAAGGGTGTGGAATCAAACTTCAGGTTTCACAGAGGCTCTAATCGATGCTGTTTGTTCCGTCTGTGAAACGACGTGGTACCCATCGTCCACAGATTTGACGGTATCCTAATTGTTCATCAATGAAACCGACATGTTCCTTATGCCGGATATTCCAAAATGGTTTGTGATATGCTTTTAAGTGATTCGCCGGTCATTTCGAACCAAATCATGGACGAGTTTGGATTGTTTATCATCTGGGTCAATGCTCGGACATCCGCTGTGTGTTTGATCAACAATTATTGCATTTCCAGGCTCACAATCATGAAATTTTATAACCCATTATGAAAAATCAGAAAAAGATATTGGCACCTCTGGGACTCAAACCCAGGACTTTCTGCTTACATGGCAACAGAGCTGTAGCATTGTGGTCATGTCCATGTTCCCAAAGAAAGCTCATTTTTTTCTTGTGATTAACTTAATTTGTTATTGAACAGATAATCAATTTTATTGGCTATGGGCTGAGGACTATGAGCATTGAAATGTTTTTGGAAAGTTGCCATTTTTTTATTTAAAAAAATGTAGCATTTGAAAGGCAATTTTTTTCGCCAGTACAAGTAGGTAGGTACAGTACGCACCAAACTTAAATTCCGACCTGAACATGATACAATCTATTCTCGTGCAGATATAACTTTACCGAATTTACAATGACCATAAGCGAAAGAGAAAAATGTGTAAAACTTATATACGACAGAGAAAGGAGTGGAGGCAGAGAGGCATGCCGCTTTTCAGACCTTAAACTCCCTTATTGCAACAATTTCTGTAACGACAGGTCGGCATTAAGGTTTGGCGCTTATTATACCATCTAGTTTTTTTGTTATAAAATAAGTAGGTAGGTACCTACATACATAATTTATTCTGACAATATTAACTATTTTGCTTCCTAGCGTCAAACATACTATTTCGGTTGTCTGTGATGATGTGCGATAGTTATTCCTTAAAAATAATTTTTCACATTCAATAAACTTAATTTTTTTTTTAAATATGTGTCATAAATTGGGACCGATTGTCTGAAGAATAATTCGGACAAGCGATGAAGTAGGTACCTTCCTATAATCAGACAATTATTAGCTAACAAACTAGGAATAGACATTCACAGTTGAAGTAGCATGGGAACAAGTAAGATGAAAAATAAGAAAACAACAGATTTATTTGGAAAAATTTATATATGCACATAGATTAACATTATTTAGATACTATATTACAAATAGAGATAAACTCTCGTTAGTTTTTAAGATTTCACAAGGTCTACAATTCTGGAGCGGATAATTTAGATATGCTGATGGTAGCAAGGTACGTACAAAGCAAATAGTGCAGTTTAGTAACAAGTGCGTGGAGCCCATTCTACCCAATCACAGAGCGGTCAATATCTAACTAGCGGTAACTTCTAAAAGCCTGCGTAAACACGACTTGAAAAATATATAGACGGAAATGGTTGAAATACTAACATAGAAACGGTCATTGAGTGTACATATCTACAACCGATACTATCTGCCCAGCGTTTAAAATCACAGCGGGTTTTATAGTCCAGTCAATTTAGCAAAATTCCCTGCAAAAGGTTAGGTAGTTTTGAATTTGACATATCGTTTGGGTTGTCACAGTGATGTTAAAACCAAGTTTTCGACTTGGGCGAACCTATTTATTTTGGTTTTTGGTAAATATTTCAAAAAATAAACGTCTGTTTAAAATTATTGTTGCCTTTTTGAAAGAAGAGTAAATTTGCCACAATTTGAGCATAAGATGAGCTATGACAATTTCTGATGTACAACTTTTTAAAAAAGTGTTTTTTTAAAAGACGTAAAAATTATCGAAGACATATAGATTATAAATTCCCATACAGATGGACAGATGGACAGACGGACAGTGAACCGAAGGACCGAACCCATCTTTCCGTCGCAGGAATACACGGGCGGATCTGTCTGCAGAGCATACTAGGCTGATAGTATATAAAATTGACAACTTATTATAATTATATGTATTATTAATTTACGAAGTTAAAAGTTCCTCTAAAATATCAGGTTTCTTTTTGTTTTCAGGTGCTATAACTTTAAGGCACTCTTCGACATACTCTACGAAGATTGGTTCCTGCATGAAGTTTTTCAGCATTTGTGCGGGGGCATCGCAACTGTCCAAGGACTTGAGGATATCTCTCAAATATGGGTTCCGGATGCAATTCCTCAAGCCTTCACTTTGCTCTGTGAACAGGTGAATAATTCATTAGTGATATTCAAATCGATGATATTATTAATAAAAACATGAATTCCACCAATGTAAGCAGACATGATTAACTTAGCAGGTACTGGTGTAGTATATTTTGGGTATAACATAATATAATACTTTTCAACACTGCGACGTGCTATTTAGATTTGAATGTGTACATAGTCATTACACACCTCTGCGTCCTAACAACGTATACTTTCAAAACACCCAGCATTGACTGAGGACTTAGCTAGCAGAGGATTAATCCCGCAACGGCCGGGTGGGAATCTTTGGACCACTTTAAATCTACTCTAAATCTGGTTTAAAGGCTCTCTGGTCTCGAGAGTTCAATTCCACTTCAGCCATGCCATCCATCATTGCAAAACCAACATCTTCAGCTTATAACAATGACTGGAGGAGTTTTTCAAATACTGTCAGTTTATTCGTAACCCAAGAATGTTTATCTTTTTTTTTCAAAGTAAAAATATTTATTCAGAGTGTAACAGCACGTACCCGATGAATTTCAATCAGTGATTCCTGAGCACATTTGGAGTAAAAAATGTACATGTCATTTTGCTGTCTGATGATATTATTTTTCTATTAAAAAAAATATATTTCAATCACACGTCGTTACTGATCCCACCCCTACACGTCGTGACGGTATCGTGTTTTACCATGCTGCTGGGATGAGACAGAGTACTTATCACGTGACCGTATATGCTATACCCAAATACTCAGTTCTGACGTATGATGAAAAATATTTTTTGTTTTTAAATGAAAAAATGGCATCTGCATTTCTGACTCCAAATATGCAAAATTAAAGTCGTTCGGGTAAGTGCTGTTACCCCTGTATAAGTAATAAAATATAAATACGCTCATAAAAACAAATTGTTAAAAAATACTACAGTAATTCCAATTAAATTAGTTTGTCAAATAAGTAAATAGGTGTACTCAATATTTACCTAAAAGCTGCAACTTTTCTACAGGCACGGTGTCTTCAGTTGGAAATCTGTACGTGGAAAGGGAATTGGATTTTTCTTCTTCCACATTTTCAGCACTTAAGGGAGGTGAGCATTTATTTTCTTTATGTTGCTTACAACAAACCACGGAACAACTGCAAACAATAGAGTGTAATAATACATTAGCACTGGAAAATCAACAGAAGACTAAATACATCAAAATACAGCGTTCTTTTTCAAACGTCCAAACATTTTACAGATGAAATTACTATTTACATTATTTCAAAAATCAGTTGTTTATCCAATGACAAGCAGCCATTCGTGTTTATTATGTGTACAAGTTCACTTTGAGCTGACTTAAAAGCACGTCCGTCAAAGTAAAAATAGTTTAATGTCATTTTTCAATATGTGCAGTGAGTGAATTATCTATCATAATTTATAAATAGTTTCACGGTATTACAAATTATTACAAATACTATGAAAAAACTGTTTTCAGCGCGTGTAATAAAGAAAGACTTACTACGGTTCGCGGCAAACGGGACATTTGTATTTCGATTCAGCGTCACATATTATGCACGACATTTCAAAATTAAGATTGATTTATGTATTTAAAAAACGAGATGTAATACAAGTTATTATTTACTAAAACTTCGGCAAATATACACACAACTTTGACAGCAGCTAACAAGTTTTTTTGGTTATGTTTTCGTTTTCGACAAGAAGTGACGTAAACAAAAGTGAACATCGCGCAGATTTTGTTTCCTGAAATTTATTTCACTTGTTTTTGTATATTCGGGGTATTATAGAACCAGTAGGAAGAAATAGGCGCGAACGATACCGGCCCCTGTGGCCTAATGGATAAGGCATCGGCCTCCTAAGCCGGGGATTGTGGGTTCGAGTCCCACCAGGGGTACATATTTTTTTTTCAAATTTATAAAATGAGTTATTTAAACGTCTTTTAAATTTTATAATTGTAATTATCTCAAAAATTATGGAAAGCTGGTAATAATATATGAAAGTGTAATTAAATTTCCTCATGATGGCTCGATTTTGTATGGAGCCTCAGGGAATGAAGGGTAGTTGGTTACCTAACTTCGTATCCTGAAAAATAGATGTCTCTTTCCATGAAACATTTTATTTGGTGAAAATTCACTCATGAAAATAGTTTTTGTAATAATATCGGAAATTGTATTACATTTAAATGTATAAGAATAATAAGTAAAATTTGGATAATGTTTTATAGACTACTTCTAAACAACGTTCTTACTAGGTACCATCCAGGTAGGTACTAAAAATGCGGGAAGTCATGGTTAGGAGGGATGCTATCTTCGAAATAATTCGTACAAAATCTTTCGAAACATTTTGATTAAATGGGGACTTACTAATTTATTTAATTTTTAAGTATGTAGGTACATATTTCTTCTGGTGCCGTATCATATCGGGAGTTGGTTATTATTAGGGCACTCTTCACCCTGTGTATAGATAGATCGTGGCCAGGAAAAAATTAGCGGAACTACACTCGTACCGGTCACTTAGATTTCATAGCCTCGAGGTGCGGCATCTTCCTCTTTCATAAATCATTCGAATTAAACATTTTTAATCTAATAATATCATACATTTATATCTCTAATTAATTTGAGTACTTAAAACTGTTTTACCGATTATTTCGTTGTGGACATCTCGATTTAACCGCTGCTTTAATATTGTTAATGAGGGAACGGGTCTTCTTTACGACTCGTTATTGATTTTTTTACTCCTTTCACACAGCACCATAAAAGATGACAAAGGTTACCTGTCAGGAGTTCTTATGTTTTTATAATGCCTCAAGTTTCCAAGTCAAGTCCCTAAGCAGTTGGACCCTCAGTATCAACTTATTAGAAGATCACCATTCAGAATCAAAACGGTATATGAAAAAGAATGACCTTAGCCTTAGTTTGTGAGCAGATCTGAGTAGCCAGGTAGGTACTTCCAAACCTTACGCTTCCCATCTCTCCACCTCCCGAATCCCTTCTTCCTCTCAACATATACATAGGAATTTCCCAGCGAGGAAGGAAGAGAATAAACACAAAATATTATATAATAATTTCGATTGTATTTGTTTGTGTAAATCTGGTTTAATTAACTCGGATTTGCTTTGAATTAATGTGTCATTTTCAAAAATTGGAAATGATTGTGTGAATAATTCAGATGAGCGTTAAAGTAGGTACCTGTAATATGATATTTTAACTGAAAATAATTTCAAATAAGTCATTTTCAAAAATGGAACTGATTGTGCCAATTATTCAGACAAGCGAGAATTGAAACGGTATTTGAAATGGCTTTAGCCGTGTTTGGTGACCAGATCTGAATAGCCAGCAACTTCCCCACCTTCCTCTTCCCCATCTACTTCCCCTCCCCACTACCTTCAGTCTCACAACAAACCCCAATTGGAAATGTCGTAGTCTCACTGGCTCCAGACGGGAGCAGTTGAGACTCTTGTACGTTATTCACATTTAAAAAAAAGTTGCTAATATAATAATAAAATTTTAACAAAAAATTTTGTTATTTCTGTATTTGAAATGTGTATTTCTTTTGTTTAATAATAATAGTATTTTATTCCAGAATGTATGCAGGGTAGTGCAATGCAACACATTCTATATTTGAAAAAAAGCAAAGAAATTAGACAAGTAATAAGTTGAGGTTAAAAATAAATAACAGCACATAAATAAAATAAAAACGAATAAGCATGAAAAACATGAGAAATGAAACTGAAAAATTAATAAACACTCAAATGAATTGCAACTGTCTACGGAGGGTATTTCATCGTCGTCGCCCGTCTCCAGAGGGCCATCAGAGGGGACTCCATGCAAGCAGTCATGGCGGTGTTGATCGCATTCTTCGATTGGCATAGTCTGCGCCATAAACTTCCCATGCGGTGGCGGAGAAGGACTCGGAAAGTGTGCACTCGTCCCTCCAGGAACATTTCCGTAGCACTGCAGTATCTCGGTAGGCGTAAAAATTGACAATAAGCGTTATTGTAAGCAACCTTTAACTTATGCCATTGGGATGCAGTTTAGTCAACCCACAGTTCTGATGTGGACAGCGAGGTACAGAAAGCGTTGAACTATATTCTTTTTCCTTTTGGACTGCATAGGTAAAAACGTCTTGACAGCATTCCCGCTCTAACTGATATCGCTCTTCTCTGCCTTTCCATATCCTCGATATCCTTAAGGTCGTCTGTGATGATGTGTCCCTGTTAGGGTTAATCTTGACAAGTAAAGCCAGATTTCGTGATTTTTCGAATCAGTTCGTTTTTTAGCTAGCAAGCCATTACGAATCCTGCAATAAGTCCATTATTTATTATATTTTAAATTAAAATTAGTATTAGATTTCTTTGTTTTAACCACGTTTTTTGTTTAAAAAAACCGACAAGTTTCATGAGTTCGCTTGAAGAACTAATTATATTTTATTATGACAACTAATAAAAAAAATAAACCTCAATAAATAGGAGATATGCAGTGTAAAGTAAAAATGATTTAAATATTTGTATTTTTTCGTGAACACCTCACAAGGAGAACCTGGGCTGGGTGTTCACGTGTATTTTAGGTAGATTACATTATTACGTTAAATAATATCATAAGAAATAACTAACCATCACGCCGTCTTCACGCAGAGGTAGGCAGAGAGGACGGATCGCCAAACAACTCGCTCTTGGCACACATTCTTTGCCTCACTCAAATTCATACGTCGTCTAATATGTATTTTTATTATATTAGCTCCACACAGGAGGCCCTGAGGAAAATAATATTCGATAAAAGACCTCCGTCAACCAGTCTCTTTCGATCCTGCCCACCACGGACAAGACTATCAGACCTGGACAAACCTCACTCCATGAATCCGGGCGCCCCTGCTAACAAACTTAGCAAACCATTTGGGTGACCCATGGCAAAGGTGTTGGCTATCCAATAAATGATTCCCGGGGCGGCGGTACCCGTACCCGCCTCCCAAATTGAAATATATATTTAATTAAATGAAGACAATATTAGCGAAACTCAATCAAAAATCTGGAGACAGAAAAATCAAAAAAAGATATTGGCACCTCTGGGACTCGAACCCAGGACCATTTGCTTACATGGCAATTGCTCTACCAACTGATCAGCTAAGCCGTCTATATTCAATTCGGTCACTTTTAACTGTATCATACTTCGACGAAGAACTACAACATTATCTTCATTTTCCTAACGCATATATTATTGGCTGCTATCTTTATATATGATTGCAAGATTCAACTCGAACTATATAATATCTGGATAGTGTCTGACTTTTGACACGGCTAGACACAAGCACCTTCACGTGATCGTGCCATGTCTTCCTCGGGCGTCCCTGACTTCTTCTGCCATTCACATTTGCGTCATATATTCTTCTTACACTACTTTCTTCGCGCATTCGCTCTACATGCCCAAACCATCTTAGGGTCCCTTTATAAGAAAGATTTTACAAGATATTACGAGAAAGATTATGTAAAGCCTCGATTATATTGAGCGAGTTTACAAACTACCAACCGGCGTATTCACTATCTGCTAGTGAACTCGTTCAGTGTAATCATATTACTAGCTAACTAGCAGATTTTACAATTAAGAGGAATATAAACGCTAGAAATATTTTTATTCTCATGCCTTTGAAAATTTAAAATCGAGCGTCTTATTTGCACTAGGCAAGTAAGCGAAAAAATGTTTTTTATAACAATGAAAAAAGTTAGTCTTAGCCATAAAGGGGTATTTTTTAAAAATTGTTTCTTGTATAACTTCATAGTTAAGTCATTAAAAAACATTTGTTTTAGTGGTTTACTCTTATATTTTTTGTTTTGTAAATAATTTTATTGTAATTCCAATATATAGAAAATCTAGTAAAAGCTTTAATTTATCCGTAACATATTTTTGATGTTCGTACCGTAAACCGATTGGTCGTAAAGATTAATCTAAATAGAATATAAATCTAAGTAGAATTTCGCGAAAGCTTCATCTTAAGGAGTTTACTAGCAGATAGTGAATACGCGGGCTAGTAGCTTCTATACTCGCTTAATGTAATCGAGGCTTAAATGATTTTTAAAATATTGTAGTGTTTCGCGAACATCTCACTACTAGTCTCCGGAGCCTTTTTGAAATCTTAACCTAACCCAAACATTTCATTATTATAAAGTACCGTACGGATGTAATGAGTGTTTGTCTCAGTTTGTCTGTTGAACACTGAACGCCGCAGTAGAAAGAAAGAGGCGGATCTGATAATCATTTAGGTGAACGACCTTCCGGCTCGGGGTGAATGGCCTCCGTATTCGGCAGGCCCTCCCGAGCCGCGAGCCGGATGTCCGCACCTCCGGTAGAAAGTGGCTGCACTAACACACGCACAGTCAATCATAGCACACTACAGCCACAGACATGTATAGTCACACTACAGTCATACAGTCATATTATAAGTTACAGTCGCGGACGGCACAGATCCGGACAGACGAGAGACCTTTGCCGCGTTTTTCTTTTCTCAGGCGGCCTCTACAGGCGTGCACAACCTTTTATTTATTTAAAAAAATCAAATATAATATATAACCTGAACATACCGACGGAAGAAAGGCTAATTGACGTAACCAACATTTTGTCGATTTTCACTTTTTGATGTCATTTTACTTGAAAAAAAAACTGCGTAGATCTGTATATTCGAAGTTTACATATTATGAAAATTTAAAATTTTACCCCCCTTAAAAAATCTACTATTTTTCCCGGAAGTCCGACCATAAATTGACGTAAGTGATGAAAAATCCGACGTTTTTTAATAAAATTCGGGTTACTCCCTTGGACCCAGGCGTGTCCAATGTTTTACTTTTTATTTACTATGAAAAATTACATGGTTACGTCAAATAGCCTTTCCGTGTTTTAGGAAACATTTTCGCTTACGGCAAATGGCTGACTAAAGTTTTAAGTTTTATTTGGTTACATTAATCCTATAAGTTGTGCCGCATCGAAAAGTTTTTAGTAGCATCATTTTGTAATTTTAAAAACTTGGTTATAAGTTGGAGACTACCACAGATTTGAAGACTTTTATTTTGTGGAGAACGTTACACTGTTTTAATCGAAAATGCGTCACGTTCAAACATCGTGTTATTGCATCCGAACCCGAACACCCGAACCCCGTACGTTCCATATTACTTTCGCGTGCCCTGCTGCATCTACTATATCAAATACACGAATGAAACTAATGAATAACTGTAGTCTAGATTCGTGGTCGTCAAAGTGCGGCGCGTTTTCTTTTTAAATATATAATTTTTTCAAGTACAATTATATTAATCTGCTTTTTTCCAATATTTTGCGTACGCATATCCTTATGATTTTAAAACGTTGATTTTAATTGATTGACATTTGATTTTCAAACGCCCTGCTGGTTTTTGAACACATCCTAAGTCGATTTTGAACGCGCGCATAGTGTACGTCGTAGGTTATCAACGTGGGCGACAACGCCCCCTTGTGGTCGTTTGAGATTTTCAGAGGGGCAATAGTAGACCCAGATAAAATTAGACAGCGTTGAGATGACACAGTGAGTGCGTGAGCAAGTAAAAAAATATGGTCTAAAAAAGAAAATAATAACACTCCATTGACATACTAATAAAGCAAAATAAACTTTAATATTGGTTGTTATTATTGTTTGTATTGTAATCATTTTTATCACGGTGCAAAAATTCACATATTTCGCGGTAGTTCGGGAAGTGGATGAAAATTTAAAACTGAAAAATTCCATTACAGATCTATGTAATTTTTTTTATATAATTTTATCATCTTTGTTGAAATATTAAGAATTGAAAATATAATATATCATGAATACCAGAAGAAAAGAAGTAGCAACCCAGTACTTAAATACAAAGGAATTGTTTTTTTAACTTGCTAAACAAAAATGTACAACATCATGGCCCGCGGTGATATCTACCTCACAATGTCCTATATGGCCCTTGACCAGAAAAATGTGACGACCGCTGGTCTAGATCATCCCATTGAAGAATTTCTTGGTCTGCCGACCAGCAGCCTGGCAGTTTTTGGTGTATGATTTTTTTAAAGTTTTTTATCGTTTATAAAAAATATACATTTACTTATTGTTTTTCTTATTTTTATTTCAACATGATTTTTTAAATTTAATTATCAGATATAAAAAAACATATATGTATAATAAAAAATAATTTGAGTGTTCCAAGTGCTCCGATTGGGCGGGCGAGCCTTTCGACGCGAATTGCCTTACGAACCCGTCCGCGGTGCTCCTCACCACTGTCACCTGCATAACATAAATATCATTATATAAATATATAAAAAAATAATTTGTACTCGTTGTAATATTGCCTAATACTATGTAGTGGTTAGAAGTTCAAAAAAAATCGCCCTCCGCCACCGTATCTTCCGAACCCCGTCCGTCCCCTCATTGCATCGCTGGTTGCACGAGAAACAAAGCGAGCTTCACGAAAATGCCTGTCCTTACTCTCCGGATGGTGGTCGGAGATTGGCGCGTGACTGAGCAGATCTCCCTCCCCCTCTTCACCAATCCCAACCGGTCCGATCGTGTTGCGACGCGTATTCACCTCAGTCGCAACATGATCGGACCGCTCGGGATAGGAGGAGTGGGAGTGGGGGAGGGGAATCTGCTTAGTTAGTGTTTCTAACTTTGGAACAAATACTAGGACGAGTATTTTTTTTAAATTACGAGTTATCACTATTTTAATAGAGCTTAAAAAATTTTTTTAAAATTATGTGAATAACTCTATTTCTGAAAAAATGTCAGTTGCGTCAAGCAGTCAACTTATTGCCATCGATATGAAAAAAACGGTTATTACAAGAATATTTCGCCGTACCTCCCATTAATTTTGTAATTTTATTTATTAATTTTTTAATTTAAATTTGGTTACATCAACTAATTGTAAGTCTGAACCCCTTCGAAGAGGGTTACACCGTGATTTAAGGAGCTGCAAATAACACAAAAGAGGTTACGCTCTTTTGTCTTTCCGTAAATTGATCGCACATCGAGCTTCTCATACTAGATATTGTTGGTTAGAGCCAAGCAATCGTAAAATTTTCACAAAAAATAATGGATGTAACCACCAAAATCATCATTTTTTAAAATAATTATATAGATCTAATTATATTGGTAGAAACATAAACATTATTCTGTTTTTCACGAGTAACAAGAGTTGTTTATTGTAAAAATCTACGAGATTACCAATACTATTTTCTGAATTTTTTGTTTTTGTTTTTTCGACTTTCCCGAAAATAGAAGATTTGCTGGTTACGTCAATTAGCCTTTCTGCCGACGATAAGTTCTCTTTTGTACCAGACCGTCCCGTTTTTTGGTACTTTATTTGGTACTTTATTTGGTATTTTTTAATCTCTGCTTTAATATTCTATACAATACGAGAAAATGAGTTATTTATCCTGTTTTATTGGTTTGTAACACTCATAATTAATATTGTAAGTATTTTTTTTTTGGTAGAAAGCACGCACTTTGTGGTTTGACATATTAATTGAAATAAAACGATAACTTTGTTTGTAACTACGACTTAAGTAATTATTTAGTTTTTCAATACCGACCGGTTTCGCTTAACACAAGCATCTTCAGGTTATAAAATTAAACTGATCTAAAATACACATTGTGTGAGCTTATATAGGTATACATACAAAAAGAGACAAAACATAGTATAAAGGAACAGTGAGATGGTTAATTAACATCTTAAATAGTGATAGAGAGAGAGACGGGTGAATTCATCATTTTTAATTTTTCAAATTAAAAGTTCATTAAACTTGAATAATTTTACGCATTACGCAAGAATACAATTATCTTAAACCACGCACCCATGCACCGACAACCAAAATTAAAACGTTTATTTCATATTTTACATGTAAGTTATTTTAAATCCACCGAATACCCTATATTATTTTGCCATTTACTTTTAAAGTCAACAGTTATTTTATTGCATTTAAAAAGGGTTACAAACATAGACATACAAATAACTAGACGAGAACTTACAGATGAGGGGTAAAAACCAACTATGGCAGGGCGAAGAGAGGAAAGAGACTTGTGATTCGCCAAGTCTTCTTCATTGTCTAAGTGTGTGTTTCATAGACATACAGCGTCCGCGCGTAAAATGTACGACGAGAGCACGACATTGGTCCGGACACGCCCAGCCGGTTCCGAAAAATGGTTCCAATGGGAGGGGGAAATAACACGTTTTTTAACACGTAAGGGCATGTCCATATATTTTGTACGTCCGTGGTTACAAATTATTTATTTTTGTTGCACATACCACGAGGTTTAAATGGTTATTTAATGAATATTCAATTTTTATAAGAAAAACTTTCTTTTTATACTTTTTTTAAGGTTATTCCCATCAGTGAAATATATCATATTAGAATAAGTTAACAATAATAATCTAAACGAAAATATGAAAGAGAACAAGACCCAGAAAAACAGAAAAAGACAATGGTCGCAACTGGGACTCGAACCCAGACCTCTCCGTCTAACTGGGACGAATCCGTTAACCAATTTCGCTATTGCCACCTTCTGTCAAAACGTCATAATTGTCAATCTCATATTTTCAAATTTTAGAATTACATTATTATCAACTAATTATTTTTTCTCCATAATTATTTTTTCTCCATAAGAAGGTGGCAATAGCGAAATTGGTTAACGCACTCGTCCCGGTTAGACGGAGAGGTCTGGGTTCGAGTCCCAGTTGCGACCATTGTCTTTTTCTGTGTCTTGTTCTCTTTCATATTTTCGTTTAGATTATTATTGTTAACTTATTCTAAAATGGTTATTTTAATGGTTGCATGCCTTAAAATACAATTGAAAAGTAATTGTAAACGTAAATAAGGCTTAAAATCGAACAGTATTAATAGGCCAGAGACTGTACGGTTGAAATTTAAGAATCCGGCTAAGAATGCAACTTTGATGCCGCGCCGTACGAAAAAACCATCATGGTACTTGAAGTTTGTTAAAAAGCGTCTTTTGAAATAGAACCGAATTCAAGGAAGTAGCCAATAATGCCAAAGGATGGCGCCACTTACGTTAACAGATCGCATGAGGACCTATCACTGGCAGGTTTAAGTACTACGGATTTGTAATTTTGAGTATCTGCGGATATGAAGAGATTGACGGTAGATAATATGATTATTATTGCAACTAGCAGTTGTGAATAATATGTAGTTCCACGCGGCTATATTATATATTACGTATGACGTAATTGCCTGTCGCTGTTACTTGGTCCCGGTGACTAGCTGTCACTGTATCCCAGTGGATCCGAGGAACCGGCTAAATTTTTAACCAATTCTTATAGGATTTATAAAATGGTCACCAACACGCAAACTGGGCGAAGCCGAAACAAAGGCCGCCCGCAGGGCCTAGCAGCAAAAACCTGCGGAGCGGGTTTTCTAACTGCTAGTCAACCAAAATTTCCAAAAGAGTACCTACCAATATCGCGCGTCGCGCACCAATGGTTTTGTACGAACTCAAGAATGTGTTCATGACTTGAATGGTCCAAAGAAACCGATCTGATAAATTCACAATGTTTCGGTCAGCGAAATGTTAATTCTTGGTAAAAGTTGCGCGGTGAGATCCGCCTGACCCACGACCACGATACCAGCAGCCGTATGCTGCACAAGTAGATATCTACCTATTAAGTAGGTACTATGGGGTTAGCCCGAAGACGTCACCGAAATGAAAGAAAACGAACCAATCTGTATTGTATTTCAAAAAGCCTACCTCTAATGCTTATGTAATCAGTTCAGAGGGCAAACATGGTATGATAATGCATGACGTCATAGATGATATGGGCTGATGATCTGAAGCAGACTGCAGGCTTCGAGATTTTCAGAGATTTCCATAATCGGCGAACCTAGAAAAGTTGAGGGAGGCCCATTTTTTTATATTTACATTACCTTCACACAGGAGGCCCTGAAGAAAATAATTTCCCTCAAGGCCCACGACTTCTTTGGGGATGCTGTGTGGAGGGTCTTTTTTAAGGAAGGAGAGAAATTTCTGGGAAGGTAAAAAGGTTACCCCCCATACAGGCTAGGAATTCGGGGTCAGTGTGTCCGAAGTGAAAGACGTATGAATCCATTCCTGTCACTGCTGTGCAAAGCGATTGGTCCCGAGATTCCAGCTGGAGAAGTCAAAGAGTCTACCGCAACCAGTTTCTCCTGATCCGGCCCCCCACGCAGTAGGAAGGCATCCGCCACCAAGACCTAGACAAAAACCTCACCCCATGAGCCCTGCTAAGTCACCAAACTAAGCGAACCACTTGTGGTGACCTACGGCAGAGGTATTGGATATTTAAAGCTGGACGCCAGAGGGTTCTTTTTTTTACATGAGTTCCACACAGGAGACCTTGAGGAAAATAATTTCCCTCAGGGCGTATGTCATCTTTGGGGATGCTGTGTGAGGTTTTTTTTTTTAGTTTGAGTTCTGGGAAGGAAAAGGGTTTATATATAACTATGGCAGAGGTGTTGGTTATCCAATAAATGTTCCCGGGGTGGCGGTATCCATACCCGCCTCCCAAAAATCCCAAGAAGAAGAAGAAAATATAATATAATTTTTGCTGATTGAAGCCACTACTACTCTGTATTTTTTTATGTATTTTTATTTTATATTTATTATAATTATAAAGATTCTTTTGACATAAGACTGCCCTAGCGAGGTGAGAGGCTCATTTTTGTGTTTTTATTACATATTTTTTAAATAAATTAATAAATAAATATCCCCATATCTACAGTGGGGACACTACCGACTGCAAAAGAAGTATGTCGAACGGTACCCAATTTGCAATTCGAAAAAATCATTGTTGCCACATTTAAAATATTAATTCTCATGGAGTCGTCACGCTTTCATTGTTTGCATGGGATTTGAGATTTTATAATTAGTTTGCAAGGTGAGTCGTTTTGGTGGGAAATTCTCCACGATACACCTTGCATTTTGTTTATAATACTCGTATATCATATTATGTATTAGATATGAGTCATGCAATGCCAAAGTCGGGAACTTAACTTTTCTCTTTTTGGTCGAATTAAATCCCCATATCCGTTTACTTCAGCCCCACAAACAGGCCCGGACTGGCCAGGTCCGCAGGTCCGCGATCGCGGAGGGCCCCCGGCGCGAGGGGGCCCCGAAGGGGCCTCACAAAACGTACAAAAAAAAGTTTTTGTCTTGTTAGTAGTTATTTTGTGTTCTTGGTAATGGACCCCAAAAAGTTTGACTTTATCTTGAAACTCTAAACATTTCCCACAGAAGCTCTGCACAGTGTTTCTAAACTGTGTAAAATTGAAAGAAGTCGGCTGTTGATAGAGCTGCGATAGTTTGCACAACAATACAGCAACTCCATAGCGGAGAGTCCACTGAGAACTACGGAGACAGATGCAGTGACAAAGAAGACGATTTGGACCCAACGGCAGCGGAAACAAATGCTGACATTTACTGCTCTGAAAATAGACAATGTTTCCAGTGTTCGACATGTACTTTTTCTGTTATCTTTGAACTTACTCAATCTGGACTGTTTACCAACCTGTATATTGTATATAAATTTGTTCTTACCATACCTTGTACCCAATTCACATGTGAACGAGTTTTTTCTAAACTTAAAACCGTCAAAAATCGACTTCGGTCGTCCTTAGGCCAAGACCTTATGTCCAGTCTGGTTTTTATTGATGTTGAGAGGGATTTATTTTATATTTTGGATAAAAATAAAATAGTAGATGAAGTAGTTTTAACAAGTGAGTTGCTTACAAAAAAACTGTTACTTTAGGGCTAGGGGAGCAAAAAGTCGAATCATTTCAGTTAAGTTAACCTTCTATTCTAGTATACAACATTGTAAACTATTAAACACCCAGGTTTTTTTTTAAATGTTGGTATTATTTTTCTAATCCCTAAAATCCGTTTGTCATTATTTTTACTACACAAATAATTTTGACATAATTCATTAATGCTTTGGTGTGAATAAAATCCTGCCCTTTATTTTGAACTCCGTTATAATTATTGGCAGTTCTACAGCATGTGTTTAATAGTGTTGTGGTATCCTAAAAATACCGTGAATTTCTTATTTCAATAAATAATAAAGTCAACAAAAGTCGAAAATCATAATGTTCGTATAAAAACCTATCTGAATTTCTTCTTCTTTATAGGTGCCAATATAGCGTAGAAACGCGTTTTCATTGTTTTCAAGCGCTTAATTTTCAAAAATTATCCGGGGGAGGCCCCCGGACCCCTTGTTTTCTGCCCCCCCCACTCCCCCTTCATGATAGGGGCCCCTTTACAGGTTTTAGCGGAGGGCCCCAAATTGTCCCAGTCCGGGCCTGCCCACAAAATTCCCCAAGATAGGGAATCCATAGTTCTAGTTACATTGACGTATTATTCTGTTGGTATGATATTTTGTTGGTTTGAGATTATGCTGGTGTGGTATTATTTTGGGTAGTAATCTGCTGGTGTGGTGTCTGCTGATGTGGAATTCTATTGAGGTTGTATTCTGTTGGTGTAGTGTGGTTATGTGTTGGTGTTTAGTGTAGTATTTTGTTGGAGTAGTAATCTGCTTGTGTGGCATTCTTAGTTGTTGTATTGTGTGTTGTTGTAGTCAGGGCTGGGCAGTATTTGAATTACTTGTAATTGAAATACGTATTTGAAATACAAATACGTATTTTGTATTTGTATTTCAATTACTTCCTAAAAATGTATTTTGTAATTGGTATTTCAATTACCCGATGCTGAGGTATTTTGTAATTTGTATTTCAAATACTTTTTTTAATTTATGGCTTCAAAATACATTTTCAAATACATTTAGCGATCTTAGTTATGATAATGAAAAATAAACTGACGTAGATAATACATAGACTAAAAACGTTAGAATCCTGCTCAATATATTAGAGTAAGTTGGCAACACTATTTGTCTCGTATTATATTATTAGTGTCTGACCGAAACAGGACTTCCTACCGAAACCGAAACCGAATCTTCGGCTTCTGTCTCAGTTTTGGCCGAAACCGATTCTTTTTTAGCTATTGTATAGTGAAGTTTGGCTTATTTTTACACTTATGCAGATAATTAACTCGTGTTAAATGAAATAAAAAAAAAACAATTATTGAAGTACATGTAAAAAATTGTTATTTATTTATTTGATATCACCGCTATAAAACAAACAAAAATTAACAAAACATGTTAACTACTTCTTGGAACAAAAAATTGACAATAATCAACACTTACATTACAAAGGAAGGACCTCATTAATTGAGTATTTTAATTGCGTTTACAATCACAATATTCTTTATGAACATGTTAAATGAAATAAAGAAAACAGAAATTGAAGAATGTGAAAAAATAATTATTTATTATTTTTTTAGTATTAGTTCCACATAGGAGGCCCTGAGGAAAATAGTTTTGTATGTCATTTAAGGGGATGCTGTGTGTAGGTTTTTTTTAGGGAAAGGAAGGAGAGGCAGTTCTGGGAAGGAAATAGGTATGAAGCATGGGCAGTAATCGGGGGGTCAGTGTATCTAGGCATAACGGACGTATGAATCCACCTCTCCAACCGCGGTGCAAGGCGATAGGTCGAGAGATTCCGACTGGAGATGATAAATGACCTCCCTCAACCAGTCTTTCTCGATCCTGCACACCACGTAGCAGGCAGACAGACGCATTAGTCCCCAAGACCTGGACAAACTTCACCCCATGAACCCGGGCACGCCTACAAAGACACCAAACGTATCGAACCACTTAAGGTGACCTACGGAAGAAGTGTCGATTATGCAATAAATGGTTCCTGGGGTGGCGGTACCCCTACCCGCCTCCCAATTTGGGCGGCGGGTATTATAACCGGTACATTACTGTTATAAAACAAATAAAAAAAATAAAAAATAACCAACATTTTAACTACTTATTGGAACAAAAATTTGGCGAACGAGCCACGAACTCACCCCATGTCAGCCGAACGACGCGCGATATTTCACGAACGCAGAGTTTAGGTGTGGCTGATGCCGAAACTAGATTTTTTTGCTGAAACTTGCCGAAACCGAACCTTCGGTCGGTCACTATATATTATACTTGTCATTGCTTTGTATTGTACATTTTTGTGTCACAGTATTAGATCAAGCGCTATGAGAATAATTTGCTGAATACTAAATTATTTTTAAGTTATTTACAGTAGAGCGCATTTGAAGTGAAATAACACAAAACTGCGCTGTGCGCGTCTTGTTATTAAATTAATAATTATCTAACACCTGGGAAGTGCGTAGCGAAGGGGGGGTGGACCGACGGACCCGACCGAGTGTCACCCCCCAAGAGCACAATTCTCTAGCCACCAACCCCCCCCCCTCCCCCCTCCCTATGATGGAGCAATTTTTGGTGAAGTCAATAGGGGGGGGAGGGGGGGGGCGTTACCCGCCTTATCCGCCCATGCTAGCTACACCACTGCACCTTTGCCCTATACCAAAAAACTTTACAAGTGGAGCGAGGATGAGATGTGTCTTCTAAGCAATATGATTAGTCAATTTTTGCACGTCTCTGTTTCACTCTGCTCAGCTTTGATTTTATGGAAACACACCATTAGATAACTACACTTACGACAATTTATTGCAACCAATGGTTCTACCAAAACCAAATGTATTTTGTATTTTGTAATTTGTATTTTGTATTTGAAATAAAAAAATGGTTAAAATACTGTATTTTGTATTTTGTATTTCAAATACACCACTTCAAAGTATTTTGTATTTCGTATTTTAAATACATGCGAAAAAGTATTTTGTAATTTGTATTTCAATTACAGCAAAGCATGTATTTTGCCCAGCCCTGGTTGTAGTATTCTGTGGGGTAGTAATGCACTGGTGTGGTATTTGCTGGTATGGTATTCTATTGAAGCTATATTATGTTGGTTTAGTGTGGTTGTGTGTTGGTGTAGTATTCTGTGGGGTTTTAATTTGCCGGTGTGGTACATACATCAGAATCTATGGTTGTGTATTGGTGTAGTATTCTGTGGGGTTGTAATCTGCCGGTGTGGTATCTGCTGTATGGTTGTATGTTGGTGTAGTATTCTGTTGCTGTGACAATCTGTTGGAGTATGGTGTTGGGATGGTTTTCTGTTAGTGTAGTTGTATGTTTAGTTATGTGGTTAAGTATTGGTGTGGTGTCGGTGTAGCGGTGCCGGGTCTCCAGTAACGGCCTCAGACTGCCGACCTACTTTCCGCAGTTTCAATGCCGGAACCGGTATGGGTTACAATGACCTTGCGATGCTCGCGGTTTCACACAGAGGAATAAATCAAT
The DNA here is from genome assembly GCA_917563855.2 of Limnephilus lunatus. NCBI lineage: Eukaryota > Metazoa > Arthropoda > Insecta > Trichoptera > Limnephilidae > Limnephilus > Limnephilus lunatus. Next base: position 9,565,421 of record OU830599.1, read on the forward strand.
CATTTTTATTATTATATTTATTTTGCTCATCTAAATACACGAGTTTGGATAAACTTTTGTGCCAGAGTTGTATGCTTTCCATCATATTATGATGTGGGATGTTGTTTAGATAAATATACTCCGTAAACCTTTCACTCTCAAAGGACCTACAAGTTATCCGATAAAAGAGCATAGAGACAAACTGAAGAAATTTTAGCTTTGAATTTCAGTACTCCTCGACCACGGAGGCCATCAATATCTATAAGATATCAGAATTACATTATAATCCCAAAATTGGACACTTTCTAGGCATAATAATTTTAAAAAGCTTTTTCGGTTTTTCATTTTTTCACAAATCTTCCTTTTTTAGTGACATACTTATATAAAATGCTATCATAAATGTAATTTTTTTACGAAAAATAAAAATTGTAAAAATACCCTTTTCGGTAGGAACTTGTTTAGTTCGCGAGCCGCTAGATTGATCACGATCACGCCAATGCCAATGTTGCGGCCGACAGTGAGAAGAAGAAAGTCTGCAGGGCCTGAGGCGCTTTCAGGCGACGGAATGTCTGCACCAGAGCACCGGAGCACCGGTGGCTCGGGGGCCAACTATCGAAACAGCCAACTAACCAACAAAACGATGAAATAACCTAAATAACGAAGCAACTAACCATCGGATCAATGAATCCACGAATAGACGAATCGACTCTCCATAAACAGGCAGTCCGTTTGATAGATTTCCCTATTTTTTAGGAACGAGTGCCAGTCTTTAGAAGATTGATCAAAACTCAATATCCGTTCCTCAAAAAGCTTCTACACACCATCCCCAATATGACATAGGCCCTGTGAGAAAGAGCCCCAGCAAGGTCTCCAGCGAATCAACGTCCTCTGCCATAACCATGGATCACCCCAAATGGTTCGCTACTTTTGGTGATTTAGCAGGGTGAGGTTTGTCCAAGTCTTGGCAGATGGTGGGTGGCGGGCCATATCGGGAAAGGTCGGTTTTCCAGCCAGATTTTGACTCGACCCATTGCCTTGCAGCGCAGTGGAGGAATGGATTCCTACGTCCTTACTGTCTTACGTACATAGTGTATTTCATTAGTCTCCGCCCTTTTTTAAAAAATACCCCCACACAGCATCCCCAAATATAACAGTCCCCGACGGAAATTATTTTCCTCAGTACATCCTGTGTGGAATTAATGTAAAAACAACAACTTATCAACGAAAAAGCAAATCAACAAATCGATGAATCGATTCTTTATTGAATCAACGAACGATTTTGCTTACACATATCGGTATTACCAAAATAAATTAGAAATTGAAAATGGAAATCGTTAGATAATGTATTTACGTTATGTTTGCAGGACTGCATTTTACTTTTTTGTAATTTGCAGTTTAATAATCTTTGATTGAACTTTTTAGAATTCGTAATATTTTTACAAGAATTTGACCGCAGGTTCAGAATATGTTAATGGCCTGTTCAGATTCAGTGCTCTGTCCGAATGTGCCGTTAATCGCTCTCATGCCGAATTATGTCCCGGTGATTCAGTTAGTTTCAAAGTCGAAGAAGTGTCCGCATTATAGGTCAGGGATCAATTTAAGATTGTTTGGTAACCGTTTGTATGTATCTACTGTACTGGTTTGTTAGCTTGGATTATGCACAGACACATTAGTAACAATTTTGTTTCCCACGAATAATAAATAGTTGTTTAGTTGGATCAATTGCGATTTTTCTCCTAATTATTTTTATTGCATTACACACTGATTGGCAGCAAGTGCAATTGCGTTGCATCTACAGTAAACAAAGACGTGTTTATTATCCAAATGAGATGTTTAAGAAAAATTACAAATCCCGGTTTTCTTGATTCATGTGGAGTCCTTTTTTAAAAAAAAACTGAAACAGCTGACCATCATAGTTTACGTTTAATGAAGTTATAATTTCCACTTAAACAATCAACACATGCGACAAGTTCTACAAAAAAATACTAGCAGACAAAACAATATTTCAAAAAGTACCGCACTACATGGCTTTTAAAATATGTGACAACCTTCCACGTAACATTTAACAAATAAACGAGATACTCCAATTTTCGCTAAAAACTTTAATTTCAAACAACTCTTGCTGCATCCAAAACGAAAATTTTATGTGAATTAAATATATGTTCTTCTATTTGGAATGGATGAATTCATCAATTTTTTAAAACAACCAGGATGTACCTATAAGTCTATAAGCTACACTTTCTACTTTCTGCTAATGTTGTACAATACATATATTTTTTTTATTTAATTTGAACATACAGTTAATTCAAGACCATAGAGTCGGTATAACTTTTTACTATACAATTAAGTTAACACTTGTCACTAATCAGTTGCTGCTAATCAAAGAGCAAATGTTTGTTGTGACGCTGAATGGAATGAAGGGAATAAGATATTAAGGTTGGGATGTTGGCTATTTAGATCTGGTTACCAAAAACGGGTAAAACTTTTTCTCCTGTAGAAGCCTCCACAGTGGTCAGTTGTTCTCTGCCAATCTAGCTAATAAAGTGTCCTGCCCCGCGAAATTGTCCCAGTTTTACAAATATTGTAATTGACGGCATTTCAAACATTTGGCTCATACAAAACCACCAGTAGTTATTTAAATTTAAAAACAGTAGGTATTATCAGTTTTTTTCAGTATCCGTGGAATATCTTTGCTGAGGTCAAACAAACATGGCAAGTAGCATCCATCATGTCATCTCGGGCTACTACTAAGCAGACAAAAAACTGGCATAAAGCGGCGTGATCGATGGTGTAGCTCACCTGTGCCGAAACTTGCGGGTCAGATGGCAGATGGCAGATGGCAGATGGCAGATAGACATTCTAGGAATCCCGGAATTCCGTTGTCTCTCTTTTTATTTATTTTATTTATAACTAGCAAGTACCCGGAATGCGTTGCACCGCCACTCAATGGAAGAAAGTGTTTGTATTTTATTTCTGTTTATTCAAGTGATTTTGGATTTACAATATTTTGTGATTATCAATCTTGTGCGTTCACAAAAAAATCAGAAGGGTTTCCGACGCGTGAGCAGGTCACATACAGCTGTCCGTGTGTGTCCAAATTTACCTGCTACACTCTACAGTTGTTATGTGTAACCCTCCCTCATGAAAATATCATTAACATTTGATCAAATGAAAATATCATTAATATATTTGATCAAATGAAAATATCATTAGCATTTGATCAAATGAAAATATCATTAATATTGGATCAAATAAAAATATCTTAATGATTTGATCAAATGAAAACATCATTGATATCATTAATATTTGATCAAATGAAAATATCATTAATATTTGATCAAATGAAAATGTCATTATTATTTGATCAAATTTTAGTGATACTATAATAAAAAAAATAAAAAGATTATTTCATTTGATCAAATGTTAATGATATTTTCATCAATAGAAATATCATTAACATTTGATCAAATTAAAATATCATAAATAAAAATGTCATTAATATTTGATCAAATGAAAAATCATTAACACTTATACATTCGTGTAATATCCATTCCTTACCCATTATTAGGTAAACTTACCGATATTTTAATTTCAATAATGTCACAAAACATGATTGTCTCACGTGTGAATGAATAGCTTCTAATCATAGCTTATATCTAATTATCTACTAATCCAAAGGCAAATGGCCGATCACCATTATTAGCACTGAGCAGTGAACAGTGAACACTGAGCGCCAGGTAACTTTCACCAAGATGCGATAGTTGGGAAGCTAATAGGTAATAATAATAATAATGGTTCCGCATTCACCGCCATTTCTCAGAACAGAGTCTGGCTGAGACTACAGATGAAAATGCTTCACGAACCGTATTTATTTATTTTATTTTATTCTATTATGAACGATCTTTGCGCCGTTTATTTCACACTTTTATTTATTTATTTTTCTTAATTGATTCTTATGGTTGAGTTACTGTCAAACATTCGTCCATGAAAGTGTGATTATAAGTAACGCTTTAATGAAGATTCTCACCCGAAGAGCAGGATGGTTGATTTTTGTTGTGTTAACACTCCTCCTAACCTTTGTCAAAATTCTTTTGCGAATAGGCCACTTGCATGGATTTCATAACGACTTTGAAAAAATCGTGTTGATAGATTTTTTTACTAAGATTACGAAAATTTTAGTAAATTTTTTTTAGAAATGTATAGTTTTTTTTTTTTAAATAAATAAATCCATTATTTGAGCTCGTGACGTCACTACATGAAAATGTCCCGTCTCCGATTATGTTCCCTTAATTTTGTAAAATTCCACCCTGATAATTTTTTTTTTATGGCAACACTTTGATTTCCGGCGAATTTTTGAATTTGCGTTTAACGTTCACTAGATTTATTGTTTGTTCCATGCGAACTTATCCTATGATTGGTTTGATTTTTGATAAAGATGGCGGTATTTTTACAGATGTTACGAAGAGAACCCCGTACAATTTATTGCTATTCGTGTGGAAAACGTTATTTTTTTAAAATGATTTTCGGCTATGTTATTATCGTTTTTTCGCATCCATAAAATTATGTTCCGTGTTTCCGGTTTATAAAAAATGGTCTGATTTTTTGGATTGAAATTTTAAAAAAATCGCCACGGTTTCAAAAATACGATTTAAAAAAAAAAATACAGAATGTCTTAGAATATTTGCCTAAACCGGAAAAAAAATTAAAAAATGTGATGCAAGTGGCCTATTCTTGTATGCAATCTGAAATCTAAGTTATAAGACGTTAAAAAAAGAAAAAATTGCTCTATCATGATTCCACATCTTCATGTTTGTTGACTATTTTTTTATAATTTTCTCATCTTCTTGTTTGATGATTTCCGCATCTGCATATTTGTTGACTGTAGGTTGTGTTGGTGTTACTTCACAATTTTTATGATTTTCTCGTATTTATATTTACGCCTCCATATCTTGATGTTATTTATCTCCATGGTGTTTTTAATTTCATTTAGCACGAAATTTATGATATTTCTGGCCAAAAGATTCATTTAATTTTGGGGTGGTTAGTGAATTTGAGGTTTTTTTTTCCTTTCTGTGATTTATGATTATTGAATTTGACAGAATAAAGGCAACTCGCGTTGTAATATTGGGTCCTTATATATGAAATTGGCGTTTTGCCGTACTGGCAACTTTGATCTCAAATATCTTCTCTTTGGTTAGGAGTTTCAAATGCAAATTTATACAGCTGTTTACTCATGTATTTGTGTTTCGAAAATAATAATTAATTTGTTTTTTCCTTAATTGTTTTTTTTTTCTTTGCGTCACTTAGTTTACAAAATGGAAAACTTGAAATATCGCGTTATTTACGAGTACGAGTTCCACCGTGGCACCAGTGACGCAGAAACGGCTATGGCGACGGTGTCGCAAAAGAAAACACAGTGCGTTTTTGGTTCCAACGTTTTCGTTCTGGAAATTTCGACCTGCAGAACAAGCCCCGTGGACGGCCGGAGACCAAAGTTGATAATGAAGAATTGAAGGCTATTGTGGAAGCGGATCCATCGCCCTAATATTTAGTTCCTTTAGTCCCTTTTCACTATTTAGTCCGTTTTCAACGGCTCGCAAATTTCTGGCTGTGTAAAAAATTACAAATCTGATTAAAAACAAAAGTTCGGGCTTGTTTCCGAAAAAGAATATATTGTTACCCTATTTTCCTATTTATATATTTTTTTACAAATGTGTCATAATGTACTCACCTCACTCATTTTTTCATGCAATCTTATTTGTAGACGGTTACATTAAAAACGAACATTCAGACTCTGCGCAGAAAAGTCCCACAATGAGCTGCGTTGCAAACCGTTGCTTTACTTTTGCGAACTTCACTTTTTTACGCATGGTCTGATTATTTCAATGTGCCCTCCATAGACATATGAATATTGATAGACCAGAACATAAAGGTGAGGGGTAGAAGCCAACTACAGCGGGACGAAGGGCAGGAAGATGGCTTTGGTGATACGTGATTCGCCAAAACTCAATCTGACAGTATATAGGCATCTCGCACTATAAAATCATCATTTAGTTCTTAAAAGTAAACTCTGCTTTTGAATGAATAAACCTTTTTACATGGGAGCGCAAATTGCTCGCCACGCAATGAACAAACTTGAAGTTCAAATACGTCAAAGTAAGGTCGCCTATAAGGTCGAGTTCAATATTTTGTTGCTGTATTAAGTGAAGACACTTTTATAAATGTTTCATAATTTACTTACCCCAGTAAACAGGGACGGGCACACGCCATGTATCTCGAGTGACAGTGTATGTTACAAAAATGATCATATTATGTGATCTGAATTGGCTTAAAATAGTGTAAAATAATGCTTGCTTATGGAATGTAATACCACAATTGGGTTTATTATCTTTTTCTCTTCTATGTTTACACGTATTTATAGCACAAGCCACCATTTTTACCGTGTTATTTACGATGAGAGCTCGACACTGGTCCGGACACGAATGATGACGTCACATTTTTTAGATTGACGCGTGGCTCTCGCAAGCCCAGCCGGTTCAGAAAAATGGTTCCAATGGGAGGGGGAAATAATACGCCTTTTATCGCTTAGGGCAAGTCCATGTATTTTGTACGTCCGTGGTGCCCTCTATATACGACTGATGTCGTAGCTGATTCAAAGCATTCTCGAACTCTCCTGGTGCCAAAAATATGGTCTCATTGCTTGTCTCCAGCTCGTCTACATGACACCCAGGTTTTATGCTAGGGCACGTCATTCAATTTAAATGTCTATATGCACGGCAAATAATATTGAAGCGTTTAAAAAGCTAAACATTCCATAACGGCCACATTTAATTAACCAACCATAAGAAATTAAAGCTTAAAACATGAAGATTAATTTGTTAAATAGTGCATTTTTCTGACCGCATTTCAGAGATCATTGACCCATCATCTCAGCAAAAAAGATGCTGTCACGAATCTAAAATAATAGGGCTGCTTATTGCCAATAGATATCAATAGAAAAGGCTTTAATCATCTTGTCGTGACATTGCAGAATACTTCTTTTGACCGGAGGCGGTGCGTTCGCAGATCAAACAAACTGATAGCAGTTGCCAACCTCCTGACTTCGAAGATGGAACTTATTGATTGGTCTTTCATACAATTTTATGATTTTAGCACTCATCACACATTCAATTTTTGCAGGCAGCGGGACTGGGGATTCCCTAAATTAGGGAATTAAGAAGTGGGGAGGTAAGTAATTGGGGACGACATCAATTTAAGCAATATCAGCACGGGCAAAGTACCCAGTGAGGCCCCCATTATCATATAATGTTTGAAAATACATAAAATAAAAAATAATAAGTTTGGAATTATCCCATCACTAATCGGACCACATAATTTCGAAGCTGGATGGTTTTCTCCCATCAGTGTCTCACTGAGACCACCCCACACATGGTTAGGTAGACGCTTGGTGGCGGTCGTTCCATGAAAATTGATGGCTTATCTTTAAGTCCTTCGAATGAAAATTGCGCTCAGCTGTGTTGACGACACTGAGATTGAGCTAGATATTAACTTGATTTGATTGACGAAAGCTATGATTGAAAAGGAGAACTCTTTCTTGCATCTATTTCGCACTATAGGTAACTTACCAGGCGCACCACATTATGCACACAACAAGCTCTCAACCATCTGCCTATAACGTATTTTAGGATACTTGGAGAAACTGATAGTCATTGGCAAAGTAAAGTTCGGCAGAAGAAGTTTGGCGGAAGAAGCAGAGGAAGGTCACCAATGTGCTGGAGTGACCAAGTAATGCTGGCGTCCAAAGTACTAGGGAGTTCGCAGCTCTCCACGCCGCGGCCGTGCAGAACCACGAGGGGTGGAGACTGAGGACCTTGTTCACCATGGAAATTGAAGTAGGGGTCACGATCTTGAGGAATGAGGAACCGACTTAAGAAGAATAAAACATTATTTGTGTTTCGTATTTTCGTTTGTCTATTTGTCCTTTCAATTGTTTATCTAGTATCTTGGTATTCTATCATAAATCGTGTAACAGCGGCTCAACTAACGTGGCTTCAATTTGCCAATTCGGTGAATTCCGATCTCAGACGGTGTTTAATAATGGGTTTTTCTAAGAATTAGCGGACAACGAAACCAAATGTTAATAAATAATGGTTAGGTATGAACCACGGAGCCATAACACGAAGTGTAACGAACGGTATCAAACCACAACGGTTATTCAACAGTTTGGAGCCGGAGAAATTCTCACGAAGAACCTTATTCTACTGGGTGGTGCCTTACTTTGGATATATCGACCATATATGTTGTGCAAAATAACCATAATCCATTTTTTTGGTATTTGGTCACAGACAGGAAGTAATTAAAATTTCAAACAATTCAAAATTCAAAATGAAAAAAAATCCAAATTCATACATATTTTAAATCAAAAAATTCAAAATCCGAAAACGTCAGATTCCAAAAAATTCAAAATTACAAAAACATTTAGGTACTTAATTTTTTTTAAAGAAAGACAAACATATGAATTACGAATAACCCGACTATATTTGAAAATCTACTACCACCACAGAAAGCTGAAAGTATTACTTGTGTCGTGATGGAGGTCTTAGCCAGCCGAGGAATTTAACACGCGACGCCTGGGTGGGACCCAAACGCGATGCCAACCCAGCCACTGACCGGTCAGTGTTTATTTTTATTTGTTATACCAAATAAACAGAAGGTACTCGTGCAAAGTTATAGTTTTTAGGTACATCCGATTTCTAATAGCTAACCCAATTAACAAGAAGTAGATAACGATAAAATATATTTAATATTACAGCATGTACATATACAAATCGAAAAGACAGACAGGGGTACCTATAGAAGAAGAGGCGGTTCTCCGAATTTCAACCGATTTCTTGCAAACTTCCCTTAAACATTTGAAGTTTTTAAGCTCTTAAAAAAATATATGTTATTCTTGAAGATAATATCTAGACATTTATCGCGCCGAAACGCAAATTATATAAAATTCCCTCGATAGAAAAAAATCGCAAAGTATGCTTCAAAAATGATTATAAACACGTTTGTTTCGGTTATTTTACAAGTTATATGTATGAAAAAATGCACAGCGTTTCTTTAAATAAAATTAAAGACAATTATCGCGAGATTTTTGCTCTATTTTTAACGAGTCGTGTTTTATTAAAGATTTTCATGATTTTTGCATCAATTTTAATCGCTGTAAATGTTAGCGCGCTCTTCTAACATTCGTAATATCATATCTCTCCATCTTCTTATTTTTGGGGTCGGGAACTGAGCCTTAAGGTGTAGTGTAGTAGGAATGTTCTTAGTGACGTTTTTTTTAATGTTGCGTGGAAGATTTAGTTGATGTTAAATTCTTTATTAGCCTTGTAAGGTCTTTTATTAATTAAACATTGTTTGGTTTTCTTGTGGTATTAATAACTTTTCTGTAAATCTTATCGCGTGCTTATGTTGTTTTAGTGCAAATTTGTCTGCAGATAACTCCATCATATATCTGTGATCGTCAGAAGTTTCCGTTTTTAAAAGTGTGTCTATATGAATTCGGAATTTCTTTTGTATAATAAAGACGTGTTTGTTTTCCTTCAGAGTCAATGCAATCTTTCTGGATGCCCTATGGAGAAGCATTTTAAGCCATCAGGCTAATTTTGAGAACAACTAACATGGGTCTTATAGAAAGATATAATAAAGCATTGTGTCTCCCTTACTATCATGGTTAGAAATGTGATCTAAACGATGTTAGAAACCGAAAATACCACGCTTTTCATTCAAATCTACAAGTTAACCACAGAATAATTAAAGTGTACACCTATTTGAAGCTAAAGTTTTCAACCGCAATTAAAAAATAAATACTAATCTTTGTTTTTATGTATTTATCATATTTACGTAGTATAAAATGAAGTCGCTAAAAATGTGTGCGCCGAGAAATTCAAATATTCATTTCAGGCAGCGGGCAGCTGTCAAGCGGGTTGTGTGGATTTTATAAAGGTTGGGTAAAGGCGTTGTGTTTCGTTAGCCACAGCAACGTGTGGCCGAGCCGGTCAGGAGGTGAAAAAAAACGTTACTAATACATGCTAATAAAATACGTGTTTTTTTCGTTATCAGTAATTTAAGTTACAAGAAACTAAACTTTTACGTAAAATAAAAATAAAATATTACTAAAAAATTTAAATTTTATTATTTCTAATAATAAAATTTCAAAACGTATAATATCACCTTTCAAAATAGTTTTTAGCTTTCATATACGTTCAGATATATTCCAATTATTTGGATTTTACTGCAAATTAGAAATTTGACAGAATGTGATCGAGGCCTGGGGGGTTAAAAAATAAAGGAATTAAAATGGAGAGTTCTCAGCTGATACTTTTGAAAGAAAAGTGTTGAGAAGAATATATGGACCAGTGAAAGAGGGGGAACAGTGGCGCATCCGGCACAACAAAGAACTGTATGATATATATATTATGCCCCTAACATCTCAGCCCATGTGAGACTTCTCAGGTTGAGATGGCAGAGAATGTACAGAGAATGCCGGATACACGCGTCCCAAAAAGAACGTTGACTGGACACCCAGGTGGAAAGAGAACAGTGGGAAGACCCAGACTGAGGTGGAAAGACGAGGTAAGAGGGGATACAGAACAGCTTCTCCAGGTACCAAACTGGAAGTCAGCAGCTGAGGACAGGAGGAGTTGGAAGTGAATCTTGCAGCAGGCCAAATATGATATGGGCTGTAGCACCATCTAAGAAGAAGAAGAAGTGTTCGGCTGTAGAAGAGAGATAACATAACCCATCAGATGATTCGCAGCTGATCAGTTTGGCATTTTGATATTAATTTGTCGCTCCTCCAATTGCACCAAGATTCAATTTGGCATTTTTTGTCATTCGTGAAGATCTTCTAAAATAGTTGTTAACCTGTAATCAGGAATAAACTAAAAATAGATAAAAAAAAAATCAGGGGATTTTATAATTGTACGATTTGTGAAGCTGAAAGTATTGTATTATAAGTATGTATTTCAATAAATAATAAAAAATTCACATCTTAACTATTTGAATATTTTTTTGACATCTGTCAAAGATTTAAACAAAGAAATATACATTTCAATAAAGAAATCTTCTTCTTTTTGTGCCCTGTCCGTGCAACGGACGTTAGCTATCATGTTGGCAATGCGGACTTTATTTACTTAAATAATTTCCCGACGTAATGATAGGAAAGATGGAAAGGGACCTCAGAATGGGGTCCCTTTCCATCTTTCCTACAGTACATAGAACTTTATTATGTGTGGCCAAGTCAGCTCTTTCATTTTTCAGCTTTAAATAGATTATGTTCCTCGTTCAAGTATAATTATTTGGTCAAACTATCTTTATTCTTATTTCTTATTACCGCGCATTCTTTATTCTACTTATTCAAATTCCTAGAGCCTGTTTTTCGGCTATTTTTTGCCAGCCAAAGTGAGTGGCTTTCGAATCACCGGCACCGGCACCGGCACCAGTACCGTGCTACCGGCACCAGGGCAGGGGAAGGGACAGGGGCAAGGAACGGAGGGGGCAGCACAGCGATGTGAATGAAATGTGAGGAATGCGCGACCTTGGTGGATGCTTGCAGACTTGAATGTTTCTAGGTCAGCCCCACTGCCGTTTTCTTCCGCCGCCTTTCCTCCTCGCTCCCCGCTCTCCTTCTCTTACTTTCTACTGCCATCCGTATTCGATCTCCCTCTTAACTTTTGCCGTCGTCCCTCCTTTCTCTCCCCCTTACTCCTTACACCATTTCTTTTCGATCTTCCCTTTACCTTTTTCCTATGTCTCCTGGCTCTTCCCATGGTAAGAACCTTCTATTATACTAGCGTTTCTCCTCGTCCTTTACCTAACCTAACCTAACATTCTGTCATCGTTTCTCCCCGATCAACAAGCAACATTTTCTGCTTACTATGGTGGTAGTAGGAGATTTTTAAATATTGTCAGGTTATTCATTATTCATTACACGGGAATGTTTGTCTTTCTTTTTTTGATAAAAAATATATAAATCGTCTCCTTACTTTCTGTAGTATCATTCTTCCTTGCTCTCCCTAGGGTAAGGACCTTCTGCTATCGTTCCTCCTTGTTCTTCCCTTTGCCTTCTTGTACCACACCCCTCGATCACCCCCCTTATCTTCTGCCAGCGTTTCTTCTCGTTCTTCCCCATAACCTTCTGTGCGTTCCTCCTAGCTCTTCCCATGGCTAGGACCTTCTGCTAGCGTTCCACCTCTTTCTTCCCTCTTATCCTTGCTTTCCCTCCTTAATGCAGCTAAAAAATAGAAACTCGCTAGCAAAGACATAAAAATCACAGGAACAACCAAAAACTCCCAAGATTTTAGGCAGTCGCACTATATTGTTCAATATGTCAATATTAATATCGGATGGGGTGAAGAAAACAAAACTAAAAATGTTGGACTATACAACAGAAATCTCTGCCGTTTTCTAAATCCTTGGGATTTTGTATTTCGTGGGGGGAAGGGTGCAAACCACCACTTTTCTAATTTTGATCCCCATTCCCTTATTAGGATAGTTATTTTTTCACAAAAATGAAAGATCAAAAGGACTTTCATGATTTTTTTTATCACCAACTCTAACTCTCTTCTGAAACCTATAACTTCATCCAGATATCTGCATTCTGCATCTGTTCCTCCTTGTTCTCTTCCTCCTTCACCCACCGGACTACTTGGTTCTCTTTCTCACACGCACTTGTTCTCGTTCCCCCACATCGTGTCTGAGGTCTGCGGTGTCTTTCTCTCTTACTGATGATGTGCCGTTGTATTGATCCGGTGCGGCGGATAATCCGCACGAAACGGTATTTGGAAAGAACCTTGATAACAATAAGAACCCGGTGACAGACTTCTTACTTAAAAAATATGCATTTAATAATCCCCACCTTTTTAAAAAATACCTACCGTTCCTAAAAAATGCGATATTTTCAAAACCTATGATCGGTCATTACGCCCAAGTGTCCTACAATTGTCAAAAGACGTTGGAAGATAGTTAGCATGGTATTAACTAGCCGTTAAAGATCTTCGAAATAATTCATGTAATTAGATTAGTTATATAATAGTTATATTACATATATACATAATATGTGTGAAGAAGAATGTTCCTGTTTGGGTTTGTTTTTTTAAGCGAATCTGTAGTGTTGTTGAAAATTTGCACATTTTACCTTCAAAACAGGAGAAAGGTGACTGCCTATGTGAGATTTCTAAAACCCACCACCTCCTTTTTTCCCTCCCCTTAAAGCAGAATTTTGACACTTCTTGATGAAATTTCACATATTTGACGTTAAAAATTACTCTCTACACCTGCTTTTGAAAAACACTGTGTAAACGCTGGTAACTTCAGCTATTTTCATAGAAAAAAATGCCTTCAAAAAAATAATATAGCGCAACAAATCTGATCTCCAAAAATTAGAATTTGCACACTCTTCTTAAAAATCGTGACATTTGTCAAAGTCCAATGCATTCAATCAATTCAACCGTCAGCATTCAATCAATTCAACCGTCAACCGTCAACCGTCAACCGTCAACCGTCAACCGTCAACCGTCAACCGTCAACCGTCAACCGTCAACCGTCAACCGTCAATCGTCAACCGTAAAACATCAAACATCAACCAACCACCATCAACTATCCACCAGCAACCATCATCAACCAGCAATTTCTCCCGCTTCGAGTCTACAGTTTGGTGTGAGATATATCCAAAACATTCAACTATAACAAAGCCATCAACTAATTGGTTAAAAAATCTGGGTTAGCCACACAAAATGAGCAAGACCAATTAATTTCCAAAGGTCGTTGAACTTGGACGAGATCTCATAAAAAGCGCAAGAGAAGGGGTGTGAACAAGGCAAAAATGGTCATCATTATCAATCCCAAATAAAATTCTCAGAAACTCTGAATTTTCCATCGCATCGTGACCATTTTTTCAGCAACACTTAGATATTTATTATTAGAGTACAATCACGACTGTGTTCTGTTGCACGATGCATCAGCGACTTGCATTAGACCTGAGTGAGTTTACAAGACTTGTATGGAATAGCATAGCCAATAAATTATCAATGCCTGCCTCGGGGAAAAAGCTGGTATTCATACATTCCAAGAGTTTACCTATAAGGTATGCAGACTATAAATAATTTAAACAATTATTTTTAATTTAACACTGTTTTAGTTAATTTTAAGTATTTAAAAAATGCATTTATAATGTATTTTAAAGGAAACTTGAATGTTTATTTTTCCACTAGGCGTACCCTGGTAAAGTGCTCGTTTCATTTAATAAAATCTCTTTTATTTGTTAATTAAAATAACAAACAACCTATTAAAGGCGCTTTCTTTTCTAGACCACCACACCATTATCTGATTATAGCCATTATTACTGGAGTAACAGTTCGATTGAAACGGTTTTCAGAAAGCGATCCGAATCGATATAGATTTAATTTACGAAGAGGCACTAGCGAAACGCGATACAGCTTGACACAGTTAACTTTGGAGTCGATGGTGTTGCCACCGTAGATGTTGGGGATACAAGTGTAAAAAAATACTTGGATCACATAATTATTATCATTTTATCGGTTTGTAATTTGGTTTTTACGCCCCTGTTCAAGATGGTAGCCCTTTTCGATACTTCCTTTTTATCGATTTTTCCTGCCAGAATTCGCACGATCGCGGTTCCTACTACGAGCTGTCAAATCTGAATAATCAATATTATTGTACCTACCAGCCTGAAGAGAGTTTGAAAATAGATTTTTAATGAGATGGTGACATTTCTTTGGACAAATTGTTGAATTCCTCATTTAATATTTTTTTGCATAGAGTATTTGGTGATTTATAATAAAGTGGGTAGATATTTAAATTCCTACTTACAAATCTGTTGATTTCAGAGGAATTTTGGTTTGATTTATTAAATAAGTGAAAATTTGAAACTTTGTTGTTTTTGGGCGCGAGGTATTCTGTTCACAAAACTTAAATCGGGGAGGGGGAGAAATGCATAGAAAATTTAGTTCGTAGAATCGCTACTGGGGTTAGAAAATAGTGACAAGTTAAAAAGCTATACAAAAATAATACCTTCCCAATCATCAAAGAAAGCACTTGTTTTGTGGCTTTTACCTACTAAGTTATAATAATACCATCTTAAAGAAGATTAGAACAGTAGGCATTATGCTAACATTGCTTATAATTATTAAGGTATGTTGTTATAGCCCGCTTGTAACTATATTCTTTTCAACTGAGAAACTATTTCCAACTGCATGATAATTAGGTGCAAGCGAGTATCTAAATGACTCGGTCCTGATATTGTTGTTGCAATTAAAAAGAATTTTAGATCGAGTAGTTCTTGTTGGTATATGAAAAGTAATTAAGCTCAACAAATCAGGGCTGTCTACAACACCATTAACAATTTTAAAAATAAAAATCAAATTGGAAATCAGTCTTCTATCTAAGAGTTTTCTTATTTTAATTTTATTGTTTCATCAAGTGGTTGTAATTTATTGTTTCTGTAAGGTAGACCGAGTTTATAGTTAATATATCTTAGGAATCGGAGTGGATTTTAAAGTGAGGGGGGCCAAATAAGAGAGTTATATTCGACCTGACTAATCACATAGATCCCCGATAGAAACAATATCTGTATCCATATACAAATCTTTGCTTTACCCTTAGCACGATCATTATTTTCATACTTATAATATCATAGTTGAAAATTCATGATAGTTACCATTAGAGAAGAAATAAAATTTTATCCAATAGAATGTCACCCAATTTCAGGGAAATAAGGGTTTGTGGGCGTGTATCTACGTGAGTATCACGAAAATATGATAAAATGGTTTTTTTTACATTGGCTCCACACAGGAGGCCCTGTGACAAAAAAATAATTCCTTCCAAGGCATATGTCATCTTTGTGGATGCTGTGTGGAGGGCATTTTTAGGAAAGGAAGGAGAGGAAGTTCTGGGAAGTAAAAGGGTACGAGGGGTGGCTAGGAATCTGGGGGTCAGTGTGTCCAGGAGAGATGGACGTACGAAACCAACCCTCCCACTGTGTGATGCAAAGCGATAAAATGCATTGTCATGCCGAGTTTCAACTAGATCGGATGTTATGAAGTGGATGCATTTCCGCTTTCAAGATTTGCATTCATGCATGATGAATTTAAAAATAAATCATGTGTTTATTATTAGAATTTAAAAATAAAAACATCGGAATTCATCACGGTATATTTCCCGAAACTGACATAGTTAACTGTATATCCAAGTCAACAAACCTCCAAAGTTCATGTTGCTAAAAAATATATATTCCAAGACAACCTGTTGTATTTCCTCGTAAAAGGATTCTGTTTCCAAATAAGACTCGGATTAGTCATCTCAAGTCTTGAGGCGCAGTCCAGGTGATATCACCTCTCACTGTCCACTGATATTACGTCACTGCAAGCAGGGCCGGATTAACCGTAAAACAGAGAAGGTGATTGCCGCTGGGCCCGCTCGTCTTGAGGGCTTCACGAAAACGGATAAAAAATTGCAGAAAGTATTAAAACATTTTCAAAACAACAATCAAAACGTAATCAATCAGGACGGTTTGTAACAAAAAATTAAAAATTCATAAAAAAATTTAATCAATTTTCACGTTCTGTGTATGTTCTATTCAAGTTTTATTATTATATTATTATGCCGGTTGCTTCATAAAACTGAAATATTCACAGATAATATAATGAATAGAACTTTCAAAGAATGTATATTATCTTAAAGAAATTGATGAATTGTTCAAATTTATTGAAACGACCCATAGTTAGTCTACCCCAGCGGTCCCCAAGCGGTCATTAAGTACCGCAATTTTCATAAAAAATCTGCTTCAGGAACGGATTTTCCGATTCCTACACTACCTACTATATTAATGTAACCTATTTTTGCAATTTTTTTTTATTTTTATTTCATTTAATTTATTTTAGTACACAAAATAAGCATGATGTCCAAGGGCGGATTTAGGGGGGGGGGGGCACGGGGGCACGTGCCCCCCCTTAGGATGGTATTTTTGTGTACTGTGGAGATTCCATCACAGTACATACTTGGAAGCAAATCAAATTATCAGAGTTGTTAAAATATATTAATAAAATAACAGAAAGAACATGAGTCAAACTCTTGTCTATTTCTGGCTGGAATTGAGAATTTTGTTCGTTGCATCCCATTCATGCACTTGCAAATGAACGATGATAATCAGCGTTTGTGAGAGCGGTACGGTAGGGGGAAAGCGCGGTCGGAAAAGCCCCCCATTAAAGTTGACAAACACAAATTTCGACTTGCTAAAAAATTGGTCCGTTCGGGGGGGGGGGGGGGGGGAATTATGCTCTTGAGGGGCACCCCCCCTCCGCCCCTTGTGCCCCCCCCAGAAAAAAATCCTGGATCCGCCCTTGATGATGTCGAAATTTACATACATGAATGTTTAAAGAGTTATACTTAATAATTAAAAAGTAGATGAATTAAATAAAATAATTAGATAAATACGAGTAAGTAAAAGTTATACAAAATTAAATGGCCTCCGTGATCGAGAGGAAAAGCACTCGTCTAACAATCCGAAGTTCGCAGGTTCAAAAAGGTCACAATTTATTGATTTAAAAATAGTATGTTTGCGCCACATTTCAGAGTGGAATATACTCCCAGTATCGCCCTATTGTGAGACCACTATTCAGAATTAAAACATCGCTTGAATTGGATTTAGCTTTGTTTGGTGACCAGATCTGAATAACCAGGTACTTCACCACCTTCCTTTTCCCCGTCTCTTTCCCCTCTCAACTACCTTCAGCCTCACAACTTACCCAAATTGGAGATGACGTAGCCTCACTGGCTCCAGGCGGTTGAGAGTAGTTGGGACTCTTCTGTGGTATTTAGGTAAAAAAAGAAAGGTCAATGTAAATAAGACACTATTTTGGAACGTGCCTTTCTTTAAAATAAAGGGCTTCCATACACAAGGACGTACTTGACTTACTTTAACCAGTAATTTCAGACATTACTTGAAGTAAAAAATGTTAATGAAGTGTTTTTTTCTCCATAAACATAAAAAAATGATAGGTGTTGGACAGTTGTAGGCCGGGTAAGTGGTTGATTGGTTACTCGGCTGAGTGAGCAGTGACATCATACGGAAGAAAAAAAAAGTTTGATTTTGAAGAAAAAAATGAAAAAAAAAATCCACAAAAAAAGTCACCGGAGACCAAAATTTCAATAAAATTTTTACTCTAAATAATATCAGGAATCATTGGTTAAAGCAAGTCAATTACGTCATTTAACACCCTGTATATTATCAGCCACGATTAATGGTAAACCTTTTTGCTGTCGCTTTTGGTTTAATGTTTTTGTAAAAAAATAAATCTCCTTCGCTGAATATCTTCCTGCATAACAAACTGGTTTCAGACTACCACAATGGATGAATTTTCCTCCAACTGGAAAATCATCGCTTTAGGTGTGCCTCAGGGGTGCATTTTGGGTCCCATGCTTTCCTCTATCTATATAAATTATATTACATGTTTTCACAGCGCTCAAGTATTACTATTATCTGAAAATATGAATGCATACCTTTCTATAAGCTCCCCGGTGACTCAGAAACAAGCTTTTTTCAATACATCGTTAGTCGCACGCAACCGTGTGAAAATACTGCATGATTACATCAGTTCGCTACTAACAAATAAGAGTCTACACGTGATCTCGGAGTTCTTTTGGACTCTAAACTTACCTTTGGGAAACACGTTGATCATAGTGTCACCAAAGCAGCAAAAAGTCTAGGTTTTGTACTGAGAACATGCAAATTGCAACCAAATTATACTTGTCTAATTCTCTACATTTCACATGTTGGTCCACACCTGTACACTATTCACAGGTTTGGATTCCGCGCCATATTTTTTTATGTTAACAGGTTAGAAAGAGTTCGGGAGCAATTTCCCAAATTCCTCAATATTAAAACAAATTTTAAATTCAACTTGTAGAACTCTTACGACGAAATCGAGAAATATTGTCGAATTACGAAACTACTCAACAGGAGGCCTGTCGCTGATCAGATGTTCCTGTACAAAAATATTAACTCCAAAGTTTTAAGAATTTTCAAGAATTTCCATGTGCCTCTTCGATAACCAGACAGAACACCCTTTTCTACATTGATGGGTGCAACATCAACTCCAATTAACATGAATTTATTAAAAGGACATGTAAAGTACTCTTTTTAGGGTGAATTGCCTATTTAAAAAAACTTTGTTAATTCTAATAAACACAATAATATAATGTAATGATATATTTGTAATGATTGTAACTTTTTTTTATATTGGAAAAACTTCTAGAAATTTTAACATTAGAGTTAAGGAACATATAAGAAAAAAAAACATTTAAGATGTTTAAATAATAATAATTATTCTGAATTAGCCAACCATATTTTGGAATTTTTTTGATATTAATGCAGGTCTCAAAATTTTACATACTAACACTACGGGCATATAGTTGGATAATTTAGAAATTTTAGAAATTAGAAAAAGCATTAATAGTAAATTAAATATTATAAATAACCAAACATTTTTTTAAAATAGCCATCTTTTAAATTTATTTTCTTATTAATACTTACAATAATTATAATTATTTATTTTTTGATTTATACTAATTATTTTAATTTATTTGATCTAAAAAGTTTTTTATTATCTAAATGCAATTTTATTTTTCCTTAAATAATTTAATTTTGTATAACTATTTTTATGATTTTTAAGCAATTAATCACCTCTACTTTTTAATATTTTGTCTATGTTCTAGTTTATTCTAATTTGTCTATACTTGTTTGTCATTTATTTTTCTTTATATTAACATATCCTGATGAAGATAACATTGTTATCGAAACATATATTAAACATTATTGTTTATAATATAGTGGTTTATACAAAGTGATCTGTTATTAGTTATACAATAATATAACTTTACTTTTAATTCCGCTTTATTATTTCTTTATCCAAGCGGTTTCGCTTCATCCTGAACTTTCATCAGGGGTGATTATATTTTTAAAAACCTGTCTGTGAACATTAATAATTTAATTTGTCTGTTTTTTGTCATCCTCTTCTGTAAATTATAAAATTAAGACTGTTTATGTTACTTAAATAAATAAATAAATGCACGAGTAAGCATTATATTGTTCCATAAAATATGTACTTCATTTCCACTTTATCGTTTTTGGACTTAAAGGAGAACTGAACGTATTATAAGGTTCAATTTGAAATGTTAAACTTTTCTTTAAAATATATATAATTTTTTTTTATTAGCTCCTCCCAGGAGGCCCTGGGGAAAATCATTCCCCTCAGGGCCTGCGTCATCATTGGGGATGCTATGTGGAGGGTCTTTTTAGGAAAGGAAAGAGAGGAAGTTTTTGAAGGAAAATGATATCAGGAGTGAGTAGGAATCTGGGGGTCAGTGTGTTCAGGAGTGACGGACTTATGAATCCGTCCCTCCCACTGCGGTGCAAGGCGATGTTCCGAGAGAGTACAGTTGGAGAAGTCAAAAAGACTCCCTCAACCGTTCCATCCAGCCTGTCATGCAGCTGGTTTTCAAGCAAAACCCGAAAAAACCTCACCCCATGAACCCGGGCACCCCTGCTAAGTCACCAAACGTAACGAATCACTTGGGGTGACATATGGCAGAGGTGTTGGTTATCCAATAAATGGTTCCTGACAATGGTTTCAAATTGCAGACCTGAAATTACAAAAAAAAATCACCTGAGGTACATTTTTTCTGCGTAAGTTTATTAGTAGGTAAAGACCATAGGGCTTAAAAATCCAGCACTGATTAATTTAAACGTTTTTTTTAAGTGCTGAATTCGTGAATGTCCAATCTATACACAGAATGACCGAATTACATGTACGGCGGTAGAATTTTAATATACGCAGATACTAGTCGACAGCCCGTCTATAATGAGAATTGGGTAAAACAAGGCGCAATATACAACTGAAATAGAATCTGTAAGTTTTTGCGAGGCTTTATTAACATCTTCGAGGCCGAGCTTTGAAACGCCTTCCTAACCAAACCTGTTGTTACGTTTTGATGAAAATCCGGATTTAATTATAAAAGCACTATTGCATGCCTTAAATAATTATTTCTGTTGCATGTTTCATACTTAATTAGGTAGCTACTTAAACAATAAACTTCAAGTTGTAAAATACCTGCATTCCCAGACCATAAATCTCGAAATGTATTAATAAGGTCTTTTTACAAAGTTCCAAGACACGAGAGGAAACCATAATAACTAATAACAAAATAATAAACCAAACTTAATTAAGAGGACGCCAAAAAATTATGTATTCTTAGTGTGCCATATATCGCCACAAATATAGGTAATAGGCATAACAATTGCTGGGCAAACAGACTCCATAGGTCACAATATCAAGCGAAAGAGTTGTTTTCAAGAAAGAAACAAGTTAATCAACGCAAGTTGTCACAGATATTTATAGCCATAAAACTGTATTTTTAAAAACATATTTCTTATTTGCTTTAAAATACATTTCTAATTAAAAAATATATATTTTTTAGTATTTTACGCTTTTATTTTTTATTATATTATTAATTTGTTCGCTTTTGTGAAAGGTGAGAAATATGATCTGAACGGTGTAAGAAAGAAAAAAACACCAAGCTTTATATTCAAATCTAGAAGCTAACCACAGAAAAATTAAAAAGTGCACCAAAGTTTTTAACTGCAGATTGAGAAAATTTTATGAAACTTTTTGAATGTTTTATTATTTTTTTTATGAATGCATACAAAATTGAGGTAACAAAAACTTTTTAATACATTTGTCTAGTAAAAAATGTGTTTATTTATATTTTTTCATTACCAGTAATTTTAATTATATAAAACAAAAGGTGAGCCATTTTTAAAACTTTTTTATGTTTTAATTCAATATTTTAATATTTCAAAAATTATGTGTTTACTAGCTGGTTCCCGGCATTTAATAAAGAAATTGTTTCTCCCTGCGTGTCCTTTCCCATTCGTCCCGTTGCCCTTCCGCCTCCCCTTCCTCTCCCGCATTCCCTTCTCCTCTCGCGTTCTCATTCCGCCTCCTCCACTTTCCCTCTCCCCACTCCACTCCCCCCTTTCCCCCGTTCCGCGAATACCCCTCCCGAGTTCCCCACAGCTCGCATGCCACCTTTTGTAATTTTTTATACAAATTTCATAATGCCAGAGCTCATCAGTAGTTTTATACAAACCTTGTCCTGACTATTAATAACGAACACAGAAAAAGCATTATCTAATTTGGTGCAGTCGTTTGGAAGTTATGCGCGTACATACATTTCGGCGATACATTTTTTTTATATGGAAAGATTTACAATAATTGCGTTTCAAAAACAATTTTTCGTTTTCGGAATAATTCAGAAATGTTATGGATTATAATTTGAAATGTTGGAGAGGTTGAAGAAATTAACAATTTTTTTTTAATTCTACTCAATTTATCCAAAGCATTTTTTTATATGTATATGTTAGGGTGTCCCAAGACATAAGGGAGAATTTTTTTTTCGTGAATTTAAATACGCATACCCTCTTATTTTTTTTCCATTTGATCCCAATAACTCATATAATAAATATTATTTTGATCAAACACCGGCAACCCGTGCCGACTTGATGCCAAACATATCGTACAAAAATTTGTACTGAGTTAATACGGAAGGATTTTAAACTTTAATTTTTCTCGGATAAGTAAAACTAAAAACTGCACAAATGTTCCATTATGTAGTATTTTATATTTAAAAATGGTTTATTGATTAAATTTTTGCTTCAAAGTTTGTTTTTTAGAGTCTTCCGGTGTTCCTGAACGCATCGTAACAATTTTTTTTTCGTAAGCCTTCATCGATTTCAAAAAGCACAAGTCCTGGTAAGGTGCTTTAACTGCTATATAACATTGTAGCCATGGCTTGACATAGGATGTTACTATGAACAAGCAAACGTCTAAAAGTGCCGCCTTATCCTTACTGGTAATATAATAATATTTTAAACGAATAAAGCGCCCTTGCCATCCATCGAGCATGGTGCATAGCACCTGGAGGCCGAATCGTAAATTTTCTCTCTACATATATCTCCGCCTAAAAACATCACAGAGAGCTCTAACAACTCTCGATAATCATCTCGAAGTAGGTATTTTTGTTGTCGGTGCAGTACGGTAAAAGTCAAGCAAATCATGGATTTCGGAAGCGATTAGGTGCAATGTGAGATTTTCTCTGTAGCACCGAATTTTATCGGGATTAGCATTTTTCCAGTTATCTCTAAACTTTTTGAAGAGTGGGATGTCAGGGCTTGTAGTCACTTGATTGATTTTTAATTCAAACACAGCTCTTAATACCAACTCATACACGTGATGGCGGAAAGCAAAAATAAGCATTTCTCTGTTAAGCTTTTGTTCAAGAAGCACACAAGCACCATTAAACTGACCTGTATTTGAAGCTGTTGTATCACAACACAGAATTTGCCCTTTATCTTCCAGATTCCAGTCTACAATCGCATTTCATACAATAATAAGTTGTTCGTTATTCCCATATGATATAACAGTTGGAAGATGTTCTTCTTTTGATTTTCGAGGATCTAAAGCAGGCAACAGTTTGTTGTCCCAGTGAAGAGTCAAAGCATCTGGTACCTCGTTTTAAAAAAATAAATTTTATGGCCTTCACGCGCGCCTTTCGTTTTTCCTTTCGAATTTTTTGAGTTGAAGACTTACTTATTGGAAACTGATCAATATTATATCCAAGCGCCTCAATAGTAGCTTCAAGAATGAAAACAGAATCTCTCATACGTAACTGGCACCTGTCTAGCGCAGCGACTAACTTTGGAGTAATGAAGTCTTTTCGCATCGACGTTTTACTGGTTTCAGGTTGAGTGTTCTGTAGCGGTTTTTAAAAACTTCTGAATATGTGAATCAGAAGATGAGTAGTTTTTTTGACGATTTGTAAGAGGATGTTGAAGGAGTTAACGCAGATAAATATTTGGTTCGTCGCTTTTCTTGCTTGATTGTTTTAAGTCGCGCTCTCTCCTCTATATCTGTCAGTTTTTTGTCCACCCCCGCTAAGTAGCTAGGATGACCTGGCTCTCTTTGCCGCTGCAAGAAGATTCTATCTTAATTTATTTTTATTAATTTAAGGGCATCGTCGTGTGCAATGTCAAATAAATTATAAATTAGTTTTTGACAACCTTTTGACGACGTTGTTCAAATATGTCTTGCGTTTTCTGCGCATTTTTTTGCAAATCCCTCCAAACTTGATGCAAGTTTCAAGATACAAATTCCTTCACACAATTAGGTAAATATTTGGTTGGCATACGCGCCTTTTCCCAATAGATAACACACTCGCGAATAGTGAGATTAGCACTTTCATTGACAGTTAAATTCACTTCTCGGATATTGTAGAACAAAACTTCAAGAACTTGTTCATTAGAGGGTAGTTAAGAATCCGATATTTGGTGTTTTACGACTCCTCTTAAAAAATATACCCTTTTTAGAATTGCGTATATCTAACGACATCTTGCCTGAATGAGTAATATGCGTTTATTAACAAAAAAGCAAGATACTACAAGCGCATTAACACGTTTGCTCGCGGGCGTCTTATATAAAAGTACTAATAACTTTCGACGCAAGTCGGCACGGGTTGCCGTGGTCCCAAGTAAACGCAATTTTTTTTATAAGTGTTTTGTCATTATTGAAACAAAATTAGAGGGTATGCGTTGAAAAATAACAACTTTCATTTTTTTGGGACACCCTAGTATATGTACTGTAAACCGATTCGTAGTAAAGATTATATATAAACTCCAACATTTCAAACACAAACAATTTACATATCACAAAAACTAATAATAAAAACAATTTTAAAAAAACCCTACTCATATTCGTCAGAACTTTTATTCCAACAATTTAAAGTCAGAAAATTAAGTGCAATATATTTTTATCATGCAACATAACAAATTTATAAAGATAATATTCAAAATAAAGTTGCACCATTTAAAAACAACAGAAATCTTAGACAAACATCAATACTTCCTACTTCAAAATGTAAAAAAACACTAGGACAGTTAAGTCATAAATATCTCGGAGTAACATTTTTTAATTCACTTCCTGAAAAAATCAGAAACATGAACAGTAATATCAAAAAATTTAAAACTCACCTTAAAAATTATACCGAAAATTTGAACTGAATAAAAAAAATAAAACAATTAAACCAATATAATAACACCCCTATACACACAAGCCCTGCTTTTTTTATGGGGATAAATCAAATATGTATCTACACATATTATGTAATTAATTATTATATTGAATTTATTGTAATTTATGTATCTTTCTCTGAATAAAAAAATATATATATAGATATATATATTTTTTTTATTTACTTATTTTTTCAAAGTAAGAAAGTTCAAATAAACACGACGATTTTTGGGTTGAAAAAAGAATCTTTACTGAACCATTGTCAAAGTAAGGCTTGCTTAATAATGAAGTGGATGCAGAAGATAAACTGAACCCATAAATAAATTTACAGACAGACCAAATGCCAAACGGTCGAGTTTAAAACAGGATTTGACAACGCTCGGTCAATTGTGTTAAATTCTCTGTTTTGTTAGTTAAATTTAGATGATTTAATGGTGGCGTCCCACAGGATCGGTTCAGTCTCCGACTTGGTTTTTGTTGCATATCAATGACCTTTTGACATGTGCACCAATTCATTGTTACGCGGATAACAGAATAGTCCATGATAGCTTTTTGTTTGACAAGCCCCCAAAGGGTTCACAAACTCCAACAGGCGTCGGGTGGGAATGCTATCCTTGTTCTTCCGGTATTACAATGGAAGATGCTCTGAGGAACTAGCGTCATTGATCCCTTCGTCACCGGTGCATAGTCGGGAAACACGCGAAACGTGTGCCCAACATATGTACATGATTGACATCCTTCACATGAGAACGGGTCGCTTCTTCGACTCGTTATTGTGTTCAACAGCTCGGCTGTGGAACGATTTGCCAGCATCTGTGTTTCCTCCTTCTGGGTCTCTTCAAGGCCGATCTTAATTCCTTCCTCTCCTCAAAAACACCCTCCATACAGCATCTCAGATGACAAAGGCTCTGAGGGAAATTATTATCCTCAGAGAGGCCTCCTGTGTGAAGTTAATGTAAAAAATATATATATACATGATATCTTGATAAAGATCATTTTTTAACAGACTTCGAAAAGGAGGGGGTTATCAATTCGACGGTATTTTATTTTTTTATTTTTTTTTTTATTATTTTTTTTATGTTTAACCGATATGAACCGATATTAATGATTCTTTTTTTATTAGAAAGCTGGTGCTTTCCGTGTGGTACCAATGGTACCATTTTAATTTGGTCCAGTTTTGACAATGGGATACATGGGAAAATCATATATGTCTTAAATTTGCAATAAGTATGTGCGCGACAAATGGACGAATAATTCAATATTACGCCAACATATTTCGATGATTCTTTTTTAAAGTAAAACTTCTTTACGCACGCTCATCACTAAAAAAAAAAAAAAAAAACAAAAATTTTAACAAAACAAAAAACGACTTAAAAAAGTGCACTAAAAAGTAAAAAATAATTTCGTATGATTGTTATTTTTGGAGTCGGTGTCAGCCAAGATCTCCACATCTCACCTATAACTACCTATGTATGTAGTTACCTATGTAAGTAGTTTTTTTTTTGTTAAAATTTTTGTTTTTTCTTGTTAAACCTATGTTTTTGACCTTAAATCGAACGTCTATAATACCTCCAACATCTGAGAGTAATGCATTGCAGGTCGCTTCCTATCATTGCAATATTCAGGAATACGAGTATGTAACGACATCTGCCACCTACCTGTAACAGGTGATGCAAGCGCTTTTCTCACATGACGTCATATCAGGTGCAGTGCTCACTTAGTCCGGGTGACACACCTGAGCTAGTCACCAGGCAACCAGTCACCAGGCACCATGAACTAATCTCTAAGCAGAAAAAAGCGGTGATAAGTCTTATAGTCAGAGAAATCGACGAATTGCGTGGTGATCTATTATTAGCGATGAAATGGTATGTTATTGAGTGAAAATAGTGTCAATTCAGTTTATAATAACACCAGATCTGGCAAAGTCCAAGTTTTCTCTCAAAGATTACGTAAATCTACTAATATTTTGATACTGTAAACGCCCGAAAATTGGTAAATCTAATCTATGTAAAACTATCACATGTCTACCAATATGTTACTGTACAGTACAAGCCGTAAATTTGATTACTCACAGTGTGTTTATTAAATGCCAATTAATAAATTAAAATGTTCTCTCTGCGTGTCCTTTCCCATTCGTCCCGTTCCCCTTGTAACGGACGTGTCGTCGTCCTTACAAGACTGTAAATTATGAGGGCACCGGTGGCTGTGCACTCCTTCCCTTTTGTGCGCCAATGATGATGATGATGTCGATTTAAAGCTGGCCTCCCTACCAGTGGCGGCTGGTGTTCATAAAAATAGGTGGTGCGCTAAAATAATAATAATAATGGTCTTTATTTCAAGATGTGGGAAGGTGAGTGCAATCCAACACATCCCATAGAGATATCCCATAAATCTTGGACCTACCTACTCTAATTAAAATAAATTCAATTATGAAAAAATCCTACCTATTTGTAAATTAGGTCGATCCTCCATTATCTCTGGGCGCATGCAACACATTGAGTCTAAATTAATTTTATTTATTAAGATAGATTAAATTCTTTTAAAGTTTAACAACATCGTTCAATCTAAACAGATGTCATAAGGATTGTGAGGAACAACTCACTGAAAAAGCATTCCATATTCCATTATTTTAAAGAGTTCTAGTAAAATAAATATTGATCCATCACCATTTGTAAAGTCGCCGCGATTGTAAATTCAAATTCAATAACAGTTAACTACTATCCAGAAAATTGTATGTAGATACTTATTGGCACGAAAAGCGAGTTAAAAAATCGTTCAGTTTATCACACATCCGAAAGTCTTCCTTACGCTCCGTAACTCCAATGAAATATATACTGTCATAACTCATAACAAATAATGTCCGCAATGCTTATGTTGTTATGCTGTCGTTGGTCGATGCTGAGTGAAACATAGCATGAAAAAGAGTAGATATTAAAATAAAGACACGATATGGATAATAATATGACACAAACGTGTCCCCGTTTAACATGCTACAGAACGAACCATTCCTTTTGATGTGGTGGAAATTTTTGGATCGTCACCCACGATTTCGTAAAATTTGCAAAGCATTCAACCTACCTACGATTTTGGCTCATTATAGAATTATAGAAGAACTCCTGTGATCGCTTTGCAAAATGAACCACCACTCTGAATATAGGCACACAACGATCTGCTTTGTTATGCGCGCAGTCCAGTAGGCACCTATATTACGCATGCATTATAAATTATAACCGAGTGTATATTGTGAACTGTGATGAGGCGTGTCGGAAATAAGTATGTTTTTTGGCGCTCGGGAATTTTTAGATTTAAATTAATTAATTAGATTAGATTTAAATTAATAGATATATTTTGGGAGTGCGGCGCTCCTCCGCACCTTAGAGCTGGCCGCCACTGCTCCCTACATCCAGTGGGTGGTGGCCCTGGATGCGCCTAGTTTCTGCCTGGGCCTGGTTGCCTTGGGAGTACCCAGAGTTAGGGCCGGCTATGGCGGCAGGCACCAGGTACTCGTCCAGGCAGAACTTCAGCAGGAGGCAGCAGGTAGTAGGACTTCCAGAGGTAGGAAGTAGTAAAACAAGAAGAGTAGAATTGAACTTGAACTGAACACAACATATTTATTTGGAAATTTGCATCATATATAAGGGGTACTTGTACCCGACAGCGTTCGGGCAGTGTTTTTATAAAAAAGTGGAGGGGTTTTCGTCCTCAGACCAAATGGTATAAATAGGGCGGTCATTATGTGGGCACCCTATTTTGCCGGTGTCACCGTTGAAGGCGGTCGCTTAAAATGTATATTTTATATTAATTCTACAGAGTTAATTGTGTACATATGTGTTTGTTATTCTGTATCAATGGTAAAATAAACGCATTGTTTAATAACAGATTTTTATCAGGGCGATTATCTCATTTTTTTGGATAAATCGTAAAATTTAAGAAGTTATTTGCCGTTTGGCTGGACACTTGGTAATTTACCAATACAGTGTTATTTTTACGAGATCCCCCGTAAGATGTGTTAATGAAACCTGTTTGTTTCACCATCTTACGGGGCACCTGGATTTTTATAATCCGGAAAAACATATTTTTTTTAAGTGTTTTTTGAAGGCCATTTTTTGCCCTAGTTTCAGTAATTTAAGGGCTAGAGACTCAGGCTCTCTTTCCCTCGATGCCTTGTAGGACTGCGGAATGAAATTTCCTAGTTTCATTATCCTACAAGGATCGTAAGTTAAAATATTTAACAATATGTCAAAAAAAAGGAAACATAAAAAATACGTTTGAAATTATAAACTGAAAAATGTCCCTGGTGGCAACCTGAGCATGATAGCGTTTATTTGTTGCACCGGGGGCATTGTACATATAAAAATGAAAGTATTTTATTAATACAATATTACAATTAGAATAACTTTTAAATTCTAATTGGAAAACAAACATAAAAATATTTTCAACGAAAAAGATCGCCGGCGGTACGGTACTAACGAGCTCAGTGGCCAAGCGGGATTTCTGGTTTTTGAGCGAAATCCCAAAAAATGACCACTGAACTGTAGAGGATACCGCCAAGGATGTTTTTCGTTGAAAGAACATTTGAGGGTACGTAACACGTCGGTTACACCCCTTCCATCTTCCCTATCACGTCCCTTTCCCCTCACGCGTTCCCACTCTGCCTTCCCTCTCTCCACTCCCCTCTCCCACTTCCCTCGTCCCGCGAACCCCCTCTCGCGTTCCCCTCTCTCCTCCCGCGTTCCATACATTCAGTTTTCAAACAGCTCGCGTGCACCCTATTGCATTTTTTTTATACAATTTTCTTAATGCCGGAGCTCACCAGGATATATAGAAACCTTTGCGGGCATGCTTATGACAACTCACCTAAGATTCATCGCAATCGGATAAATGGTTTAGGAAATAATTTCATAATGCTGGGATTTACCACTATATGCAGAAACCATCGCGGGCACGCGCACATCAAATCTCCAAAGTTTCATCGCAATCGGATGAACGGTTTAGCAACGCATAATTTCCTGACGCCAGAGCTTACTCTTGTATATAAAAACCATCGCAGGGATGCGCACATCAAATCCCCAAAGTATCATCGCAATCGGATGAATGGTTTAGCAACACATAAGGATCATACATACATTATAACAGTGGAGGTCCGTGAGTTTTCAGTGAGCTAGAGTGATATTGAAAAATATGACGTTATTGATGTTGTAACTGAAAACGATTTTTTTAAATTTCTTATTTCAACTTTTTGTATGACGACATACTTAAATGTGGATGCGGCGCATCTGAAAATCCTGAATAAATATAGAAATTTTGAAAAAAAATATATTTTCAGCTATAATAACATCAATAACGTCGTATTTTTCAATCTTAGCACTCTAGCTGTCTGAAAACTCACGGACCGCCACTGACATACAAGCAAGCAAACATATTTGGATTTTATATATAAAGATAAATGAAATGGAAGCGTTTACAAGCTTTTTAAACTAACCCAGCCTAGCCTTTTTTCCTAGTTGCTTACCTAACTTAACAATTTTTTACTTTTGCACGATAATAATTTCGATAATTTTTTTCAGTAGAATATATCTACTTTTTCGCAATCATTGAAAAAAAAACAATGTATTTTTCTAGAGGTGCCTTGAAATTATGATACGGACCTGCAGCCAGCTGCACGCAATTGCATTAAAAATTTAATAAATCGGTAATAAAATTTTATTAAATGAAATACCAACTTACAAAGAATACTGTATCCTGTCGTGATTTATTTTTCGGGAATTATACCGTGTTGCGCTACCTCCTTTTTTTCAACGTTTCGGACAGCATTACAGTATCCATAAGTAGGGCAGACGTGTAATTCGTATACTGTATCCTGTTGAAAAAACAAATAAACCTTTGGTTTTTTTATGTTGTAATTTTAATGTTAATATTTTTATCAAAAATAGTGGTATGTTGGTTATTTTCTTTTAATATAAAATGACGCCACAAAGTAATTTTGTAATCGAGGAGCATTTTTACAAAGAGAAATATTTACGAAACTTATTTTAATCACTCGAGGTCGATATTTATGACAATTTTTAAATGCAAATCTAATTAATTGTACGATATGATGAATAATAAGAAAATTCAAATCGTTTTTCGAAAGCCATCTTTATTATTTTTTTTATGTGAGTCCCCACTACTCCCGTCTGGAGCCAGTGGGACTATGGCATCCCCAATTGTGGTATGTTGTGAGGCTGAAGGTAGTGGAGAGAGAAAGAAGATGGGGAAGAGGGAGATGGGGAAGTACCTGGCTATTAAGATCTGGTCACTAATCTAAAGCCATTTCAAGCAAGGTTTCAATTCTAAATGGTGGTCTTATACCAAGGCGATACTGAGAGTATCTTCCACTCTGGAACGCGCCGAAAATATAATATACATTTTTTTATTTAATTAATTGTGAAGTAGCACAAATTAATCAAATAAAATTTATTTGCGGACGCCGGGTTCGAACCCGCAGCCTTCGGATTGTGAGTCGAGAGTTTTAAAGTTGGTCGAGTTCGTCCCTTAACACCCTGTATAATATTTTTAATTAATAAATGCAAATACTACAAATCAACCGACTGATACTGTGGGTCTAAGAGTCAGGGACGTACGAATCAATCCCTCCTTGTGCGGTGCAAGGTGATGGTAGAGAGAATCCTGCTGGAGAGATCAAATGGTCTCCCTCAACCAGTCTCTCCGGTCTGGCCATGGAGTGAGTGAGAGAGTAAATGGGCAAACGTATCCACCGCCAAGACCTAGATCAGGGGTGCCCAACCCAAATCATTCAGTGGGCCAAAACAATCGTTCTGTGCTTAGGTGGGCCACACATATAACCCCTCTTAGGGAGGGGGGAGTCAGCTGAAATGCTGACCATTAGATCCATCCATGAATACAGAAAAATGGCGGAGATTGCCGTTAATTTGTACCGGTAATTCGGTGTCCAAAATGCTATTATTGTGAAACCTCCAGCAATATCTGATTTTTTTTTTTTTTTTTTTTATTTATTATTATTAACGCCGATTAAAGCGGCTTTTACACTAATATTTTGCACACTAGATCATAACTTCTTTTGTCGTTAAATTAATACGACCATAGGGACGTAGTGCTTGTCGTAAAATATTTGTGATGATACTAATAGTTTTTTTTATGAGAGACCTTTTTAAGAGAACGACATTATTAAACTACAAGTTCTGTTCATTTCAATAGAGTGAAGTAGAACGTGATGGGTTTAACGACAGAAATGCATTCACCGAAATGGGTATTTATAATACCAGCTGGTTCCGGTCTTCGTTGCTATGCCATTCAAAGAAATAAATTGATTCTCCCTGCATGTCCTTTCCCGTGCGTCCCCGTTCCCTTCCACCTTCCCCGCCTTCCCCTCCGTCGGCCCTTCCCTCTCTGCGAACCCCACCTCCCCCCTTCCCCCTGCCTTTCCTCCCTGCCACTAAAATATATGAAATACACACATTTTACACAGAGTAACAAACACACATACATCCATACAAACTTAAGCGTTTATAATATTAGTAAAATGAATACCTTTTTCGCTAGAAGGCATAAACTGATACGCGAACGATTTTTATCCTTTTTTATGAATTCC
The DNA here is from genome assembly GCA_917563855.2 of Limnephilus lunatus. Classification (NCBI taxonomy): domain Eukaryota; kingdom Metazoa; phylum Arthropoda; class Insecta; order Trichoptera; family Limnephilidae; genus Limnephilus; species Limnephilus lunatus. The sequence goes on from OU830599.1 coordinate 9,598,205, forward strand.
AAAATCCAAAACATAAAAAGAAAATTTCGAAAAATTTGGCAGCATAAAATTTTCAATTGTGCCGCAGTTTGGTCATTCCTGACCTAGACAAATCTTACCCTATGAACCCAGGCTTTGGAATGACCTATGGCAGAAGTGTTTGTTACCCAAACCCGTCGCCTCAGTATCAGTTTCAGTTCCGGTGCCGGCAACCCGGGCCTTTATTTTATTTTAATTTATGTTGGTACATAGATTTATTTTACCCACCTCACTAGACAAAGTCGGCTCCGAGGCGGGTAGATAATAAAGAAATGTATCAGAATAGAAACGGGTATAAAAATATTAAAAAAATAATATTTAAAGACCAAATCAAAAAATAAATATGAAAAAATAAAAATATATGCAAATGCACACGTGCATACATACATATATACATAATGTTGTAATATTAGCTCTTTACATTTAAATTTTGTTATTTGATATATTTCGATAAAAAAGATTGCATACGTAATTTAAAATTCACATGTAAATAAATAATTAATATTATTATGATAGTTTGTTGGTGGTTACATTTAAATGTATTATTATGTAGGTAAGAACCACAGGGGATTACCGCACCTTCACATAAGCATGAAATATTCCATAATTGATAAGTAAACTCAATCATTTATGACAAATATCTATTTCAGATACCGGTTCATCGCCGAGGTATTTAAATGACTCTTTTGTATGCAATTTCAAAGTTTTCAATCAGAACTCCTGCACGCGGGAGCTGATGACGGAAGACTATCTTCATTGATGACCAATATGGAAAAAAATATGGAGGGAAGATCTCTGGAATAAGAAGACAAGAAAGACAATGTAAACAGTGGATGAGGGACGTGAGCCAACATGTCAATAGAACTGCTGAAATACGCCACACATGACAAGAAGAATTTCAAATTGCCGGCCAACTGTTTGATTCCTAAACATAATAATATATATATATATATATATATATATATATATATATATATACATCCCGCAACAGATTTGGCAACCTTTCACTTCGCATCTTTTTGGCAACCACTGCTTACGGTAGGTTTTTAAATAAAATTGCTGTGAATGTTCACATGTTTTTAGCTTAAGAAAAGAGTGATAGTAAAAGAATTATCCAGAAATTGTGTTTTAAGGGTATTCAAATTTTTGGTAGTTACGTATACTTTAGAGTCTTTTGGACTTCCTTTCATATTGCCGTCGTATTGGTAACCGCGTATATCCTACGTATATCACACTTCATTCCATATTTAGGGCGTCCGTTCATTACGAACATTTGACGACCTCCGTATATTCCTGTATGCATTACGTTTATATTATGACGCTTTCAGAATCGGTTCGATTCTGATTGGTTATCATACAAAGGCTAACTTGACGACATAATAAAATTTGGCATTTTTTTTAAATTTACTTGTTTGGTTTGGTGATGTTTGGGAGTGGGGATAATGCTCGCTTCCTGAATAGAATTCTACCTTCAACATTCTTCTACCACTACGCGCTTAGTTTAGCGAGGAAATTAAATTAATGCATTCATGTACAATCTTAATATATAAAACAAAGTCGGGTTAGTTACACTATTTATAACTCGAGAACGGCCGGGCCGATTTTGATGATCTTTGATTTATTGGATTTGTCTCTTCTCCGGATAGGATAATAACTATAAAAAAAATCACAAAAATTAACGAAAAATATAGTTATTAAGAAAATTCTTTTCCCCATACATTTTGTATGGAACGAATTCTCATATTTGAAAGAGCTGCGGGCATTTTGTGATAAGTACCTATAATATTGAACTGTGCGTGAATTTCAAAAATTCAAAAACGTCAAATGTCAATGCGCTGATGGTTTTGTTTTATTCTTAGACATATAATGTTGCTTCTCTTTCTTACACACAAAATGTCAATAGTAGAAAATTAGATAAACGGTGAACGTATGTCTCCACCCATCCAAAGGAAAGATACAATAATTATAATAAAAATCCCTCACACGTCTAAAGAAAATAAAAAGCATTTTTTTTACATCAGTTCACAAATGAGGCCCCGAAGAAAATTATTTTTCTTAGGACTCAGGACCTATGTCATCTTAGGGGATACTGTGTGGAGGGTATTTTTAAGGAATGGAAGGATAGGAAGTTCTGGGAAGGAAAAAGGTATAAAGGGTGGATAGGAATCTGGGGTCAGTGTGTTCGGGAGTGACGGACGTAATAATCCATACCTCCAACTGCGGTGCAAGGCGATGGGTCGAGAGAGTCCAGCTGGAAAGGTCAAAAGGCCTCCCTCAACCATTTTCTCTCGATCCGGCCCGCTACGCAGCAGGTGGGCAGATGCATCCGCCATCAAGACCCGGACAAACGTTACCCCATGAACCCGGGCACCCCTGCTAAATCACCAAACGTAGCGAACCACTTGGGGTGACCTATGGGTGACTTATGACAGGGGGATTGGTTATCCAATAAATGGTTCCCGGGGCGGCGGCACCCATACCCGCCTCCCAAAGTCTCGTAAGTAAGTGGAAAAATAAGAAAATCACAAAAAATATAAATACGTACACAATGTCATCTCTTGAGTCTGATACTGACAAAAACAAAACACGGACAGTTGCGCATTGATGATTGCTTCATTGTGTAATTTTTAACTTAATAAAAAAACTTAATTTAATTCAACACTTATTGATTCTGAGGCGGTATGAAGTTCGTCGGATCAGCTAGTCTTTTATGATTTTTAAAAAAATAGCGTTCAGAGCCGCTAATATTACAAATATTATTTTGAAGGAAACCAAAACAGAATCCCAATAATTCAAAACGGTAAACGATTATTATGATAACGTTTTACATTTTGGAGGCAATATCAAACAAATTATAAATTTGGGAGGAGGGTGTGGGTACCGCCGCCCCAGGAACTATTTATTGGATAACTAACAACCCTCCCATTGGTAACACCAAGTGGTTAGATATGTTTGGTGACTTAGCAGGGGTGCCCGGGTTCACGGGGTGAGGTTTGTCTAGCTCTTGGCGGCCTATGCATTTGCCCACCTACCACATGGCGGGTCGGATCGGGAGAGACTGGTTGAGGGAGATCTTTTCATCTCTCCAGCCAGACCCTCGATCCATCGACTTGTACCACAGTGGGAGGGATGGTCACTCCTGGACACATTGACCCCAGATTCCTAACCACACCTCATACTTTATTCCTTCCCAGAACTTCCTCTCCTTCCTTTCCCTAAAAATACCCTCAACACAACATCTCCAAAGATGACATAGGTCCTGAGGGAAATTGTTTTCCTCAGGCCCTCCTTTGTGGAGCTAATGTAAAAAAATATAAAGTGTCAAAATTAACTATCGCTTTTGGCTTCTTTTTTAAATCTCTTAAACTACTAAACTCTTAAACTCTACCGATTAATCAGAGTAAAAGTGGCTACCGTTTTGCGATAGGTAGCAAGGTAATATTTTTATAAAGAAAGACAATCATTCTCGGGTTACGAATCACCTGTCACTTATATTAAACTAGCTGTTACGCGGCATGCGTTGCTATGCCATTGAATAAATAATTGTTTCTCCGAGCATGTCCTTTCCCATTCGTCCCGTTTCCTTCCCCGCCTCCCCTTCCTCAACTGCGTCCTCAAAGAAAAAGATGTACCTACCTATGTTTCACTTCATTCCTAACTTTTAGTGGCGATCGGGTATGGCGTATTCCACATTTCATTCCTAGCCTTTAGTGGCGACCGGTGGCGAAACAACGTTGCCGGTTTAAGTCAAATCCCGTACGAGTGTTGAGGTGCACGCCGCGGCGGCGTGATTTGCTACGTTGCCGCACATATTTCTTCTTTTCGATCGTTTTTACGGTCAAATTTACTTCTATTAAATTCCGTTTTCCTATTTTTTAAATTTTTTTTATTATTATTTATTGAGTTAGTTGTACTACATGAATATAAACTAATAAGCACAATGTAACATTTCATTTGATAAATTTAAATATTTTTACAGTTAGCATAACATTTATTTTTAAATACATTCATTCTTTCTTCATTCTTCATACTTTCAGGCATTTCATCGTACATCTTTAGTCCTCCATACATTAGGCAGTTCTGCGATTTTTATTTCTTCATTTGTGGCAATCGAACTCTGTTTTTATTTCTTGTTTCGTAATTATGTACGTCTCTATTAAAAACAATTTCATCCTTAAAGTATTTTGGCATTTGGTTTTTCATAATTTTATGCACAAAAATTATCACATTAAATGGTAGTCTCTTTTTTATCGGAATCCAATTGAGCTAATCTCTCATTTGATTAATCCTTGCGAATTTGCCTTTCCCCAGTATACATTTCATAGCTCTGTTCTGAATAATTTCTAGTTTGTTTAAATTTCCTTCATTGGCCAAATATAACATCGTAGAGACGTAATCCAAATGTGGAGTAAGATAGTTTTATAAATGAGCTCCGTAGTGTTTCTATTTAATTTATGTCGTAGTTTTCTAAAAAAAAATGACCTTTTTTGATACCTTTTTTAGCACATATTCAAAGTTTGCCGTGAAAGTCAGATTTGAATCGAATATTACACCCAGGTATTTGATTTCATTTACTTTTCCAATTTTTTCACCATTAATTGTCATATTTAACCCTGTGTTACGCGTTTTATCGCCTATTTCCATATATTTTGTTTTGTTTACGTTCAGTTTCAGCTTGTTTAATTTCAGCCATTTGCTATATTTTGTAGGTCTTCGTTTATTTTGTTAATTGAATCTATGTAATCTTCACACGAAAAATAGATTAAGGTAACGTCTGCAAATAGTCTAATTTTGCAATGATAATTTATAATTTACAGGAGTTCACTTACTCTGACGGTGATGGTGGGATACGACCCAAATCCCAAATTAACACTGATTTCAGGTTTTAGACAGCGGATGTGTGAAACAAAGACGAGCTCACCAGTTAATTTTACTCGAAAAAATATTAAAAAATTCTGATAACGACCTTCGTACATCGTTTCCACAAAACTTCAATGTATTGACCAAATCCAAGAAGAAAATATGAATAAATGATATAGAAATAACAAAATAAATACACTGCGCAGTTCACACGCCATAGAAATGAAACATCAGAAAACTAAAGTAGGCAAAAGTGTGTAGGCTACGAAGCACCGCACAAAGAGGAGACCGATTATTCTCCTCTTTGTGCTTTGTGATTAAAGTTTTTGTCCCTTTTTAGTGTCGCTATTTTTCGTTTCATCGAGCTTAAAATCACAAAGAAAGATAGACTAACATTGCTGGGTTACGAATAACCCAATAATGTTTGAAAATCTCCATCATTATTGGGTTACGAATAATCCAAAAATGTTTGAAAATCTCCTACTACCACCACAGAAAGCCGAAAATGTTGTTTGTGTTGGGGTGGGCCTTTTTTTACATTAGCCCCACACAGGGACCCTGAGGAAAATAAATTCCAAAAGGGCCTATGTCGTCTTAGGGGATGCCGTGTGGAGGGTCTTTTAGGGAAGGGAAGGATAGGAGGTTCTGAAAAGGAAAAAGGTATGCGGGGTGAGTAGGAATCTGGGGGTCAGTGAGTCCAGGAGGGGACGTATGAACCCATCCTTCCAACTACGGTGCAAGGCGATGGGTAGAGAGAGAGCACTACTGGAAAGGTCAAAAGGCCTCCCACAACCAGTCTCTCTCGATCCGGCCCACCACGCAGCAGGTGGGCAGACGCATCCACCGTCAAGACCTGCACAAACTTTTCCCATGAACCCGGGTATCTCTGTTAAGTCACCAAACGCAATGAACCACTTGGGGTAACGTACGGCAGAGGTGTTGGTTAACCAATAAATGGTTCCTAGGGCGGCGGTACCCATACCCGCATCCCGAACCTAAACGCGATGCCCATTAAACCACTGACCGGTCAATGATTCTATCTTTAAAATAAATATATAAAACTTGTGTGCAGTTCACCTTCACAAACCTACCTTACACCCAACATAATAAAATTGCCAAATATATTATGTAAAAATGTTAATAATTAGGTAAATACTGTAATACTTATATAGAAATAAATAAATAAAGTTCACACGAGGGAGAAGTGAAGCCTTCATAAAACTAAACCTAGAAAGAATGAAACGAATCAGGAGTAGGATAATTGTAGAGTTTATTTATTGTAATATTTTTACCAAGTGTAAAAATTATTTTATTCTACGAAACACCGCACAAAGAGGGCACAGATTAGTGCCATTCTTTCGCAGGCTAATTCCTATATATGTATAATCCTAACATCTGGTCTCTGAAAATGCAAATAAATGCACATCCATTGTCAAAGTATGGCTCAATCAAAACCTTATAACTCTGAACTGCGGAAAAACTCTTTATATTCCATTTAACAATACCAAAAAGGCGACAGACACCCTTAACTCCCTTAAATATAAGGTTTCACAAAAATACTTACAATCCTGTCTAATGCTCTAACTGTACGGAAATGAATACGGGGATTTTTTTATATGAATACCTCACAAGAGTCCCAGGTGCTCCGTCTGGAGCCAGTAAAACTATGGCATCTTCCATTGGGGTATGTTGTGAGGATGAAGGTGGCGGGGAGGGGAAGGAGATGAGGGAGAGGAAGGTGGGGAAGTACCTGGCTATTCAGATATGGTCACCAAACACGGCTAAAGTCTTACACCAGGGCGATACTGAGTGTACTTTCCACTCTGGAACGTGCCGCAAATATACCATATATTTACTTCTTCAAACTTCGCAAAATTACTTTGTGGCATCATTAATTATATAATGAATAACAGATCACTTTGTAGAAACCACTATATTATAAACAATATCTACATGTTTCCATAACAATGTTATCTTCATCAGGATATGTTAATATAAAGAAAAATAAATGACAAACAAGTATAGACAAATTAGAATAAACTAGAACATAGACAAAATATTAAAATAGTAGAGGTGATTAAATGCTTAAAAATTATAAAAATAGTTATACAAAATTAAATATAAAAATTATTTAATGAAAAATAAAATTGCATTTAGATAATAAAAAAACTTTTAAGAACAAATAATTCAAATAATTAGTCTAAATCAAAAAATAAATAATTATAATTATTGTAAGTATTAATAAGAAAATAAATTTAAAAGATGGCTATTTTAAAAAAATGTTTGGTTATTTATAAAATTTAATTTACTATTAATGCTTTTTCTAATTTCTAAAATTTCTAAATTATCCAATTGTATGCCCGTAGTGTTAATTTTAAGACCTGTATCAATATCAAAGGAATGACTTGTTTCCAAAATATGGTTGGCAAATTCAGAATAATTATTATTATTTAAACATCTTATATGTTCCTTAACTCTAATGTTAAAATTTCTAGAAGTTTTTCCAAAATAAAAAAGTAACAATCATTACAAATTAATTTATAAACCCCAGATTTGTTCAAAAAATCACATTTATCCTTATTATTTAATATATAATTTTTTAATTTGTTATTTGTATAAAAAGCTGGTTGTACATTATTTGGCATGTTTTTAATTTTTAAATTTGAAATGCTATTATTTTTAAAAAAAAAATTCTCCATTTATTATCATTTTCAACAACGTGTGGATAAACAAAAGATCTAAAAAACTTTTTCTTATATTTTTTGTTTAACATATTGTCTATTAATTTTGAAGTATAACCGTTATTAATTGCAATTTGTTTAATAGTATTTAATTCTGTTTTAAAATTACGCAAAGATAAGGGAACATTAATTAATCTACTTAGCAAGGTATGAAAAGCTGCTAATTTTTGTGAAAATGGATGATTAGATGTTTCATGTATAATGATATCTGTATATGTATCTTTACGAAAAATATTAAATTAAAAAAACATGTAGATATTGTTTATAATACATATAGTGGTTTATACAAAGCGATCTGTTATTGATTATATACCATATATTATTCTAAAATAATAAATTGTGATATATAACAAAATTAACAAAATAAATTTTATTTGCTAGACAGGGATTCGATCCCGCAACCTTCGGGTTGCGAGCTAAGAGCCTCACCGCTAAACACCGGCCACACCGGCCATCGAATACAGTTTAATACTTAAGAATTACATTAGACAGCCAACTCAAATGGACAGATCACATAGAAAAGCTTGTAAATAAATTTATGTATTTAACTTATATTTTTAAACGTTTAAATTAAAGAGTCGACATTAAAATAATGAAATTTGTGTAACATGCATTGGTGCAATCATAAGAATCTTATGGAATAATTGGATGGTAGGGGAGGGGGTGTATAATAATAATAATAATGTCGCATAATGATATGAACTACCCCTTCCTGCAATTATTCCAAGAAGCTGAATTGTAAGAGATGAGAAAAATTTACTGTGTACGATGTTTAAAATACACAAAATGTATAGTCTTGGATAAATACCATTGAATTGAAACCGACATTTACTTGCTGTAACATCTGAGCCGATGTAACTTCACAAATTTTATTAATCTTTATTAACATGTCGTGTGAATTGTAATTCAGTTATCACGATCACAATGATTTTATTTTTTATTTATTTAATTTTATTTTTTAATCTCTACGAAGATAGTGCATGTTTATGAGTAAAATTTTAACTGTTTTAAAAACACACAAGTACACCCACGAACTGGCGATGCCTGTGTGGGATTCTTTTGGTTAATCTGCTAATTGTATTATTCTTTACTTTTCAACTGTTTATATAAAAACAATTATATGTATTTTAAATTTATACCAATTTAGGTACCAAAAAAAAGCGGAGCTTTAAAATAAAAGTCAAAATCGATTGATAATTTTGACACCCGAGAAGAAAGATATTTATAGATTTGTGTTATTTTTCTGTTCAATTATACAACATAAAATGATATCATGAAATCGTCTGCCGTTTTAAATTTTCAGAATTCTATTCTGAGTTTTTTTAAATAATAATATAGTGGAGTATTAACGGCTCTGAAAGCAAATTATGTTTAAAAAAAGAGAAATCTTATAAAATTGTACAATAATACACTATTTCAATTCCATTATTTCCACGCATAGCTAAAGGGCTTGTTCACATTGGTCAAGTGGTAAGTCAAGTAGAGAGTACGCTTGCTACATGACTCGCCGAAAACCGTTCGCCTTAATTTCAAATAGAGTAGATACATTTATGCCCGCCGCCCGTTGTAGGATGACGGCGGATGACGGGCTGCTACAAAGCAAAGTAAATACGCTAATTAAGCTGATTTTAATGCTTATTATAGAAGACGTGGAAGAATAAATTAGTGAGATAATAATAAATAAAATGTCCACAAAATGAGATTAATAGCAGCACAAATAAATAATTTTAGAGTAGCATCGCTCCAATGCCTCCACATTTCCGCGGGTCTACAAATGAACTCTGCTAAAACGGCATGTCAGTGCACAGGGACGCGAGGGGGGGGGGGGGGTCCCTATACGCTCTAAAAATAGAACGAAATTGATTGAATCCACTAAAAAGCTGACTAACCCACTCTACTAAAATGATGGTGTTCGGACGCGTTTAGATATTACTTTACTCCCCACTCAAATAAAATACATAGCGTGTTTGAACGGCTCTTAAGCGCTTGGGTAGTGGAAAATAGGACAAAATCTGCGGACGTGGGTAGGATTCTAACCAGAGGTCTTCTGTTCAGGAAGCGAGCATTATCCCAAGCATCACCAAGACAGACAAGCACATTAAAAATACCAGTTAGTGGTTGAGTGGGCATCGCGTTTGGGTCCCACCCGCGGGCGTCGCGTGCCCTATTCCTCGGCTGGCTATGGCTATGTCCTCCATCACAACACAAGCAACATTTTCGGCCTTTTGTGGTGGTAATAGGAGATTTTCAAATACTATTGGTTTATTCGTAACCACAGGGAATGTTTGTCTTTCTTTAAAAAAAAAACAAACAAAAAAATGTTTGTTTATATGAATGCGTCTTTAAAATGACAATGCATATGCATGACCTGAAGTTCAGCAAAAAGCTGCCCGCAGAGTGCTTGAAAACGCCCTTTATTCAGGGGGACGTTTTACGGTGAAAATTTGAATGTGGGATGGAAGGTTACAAATAAACTTCTTTTTTATGTGTAAACCTTAAAAAACCAAATTCATGTACAGGATTTAGCCTGCGAGAAAATGGGATAGTGTAATCGGTGTCCTCTTTGTGTGGTGCTTCGTAGCCTTCCCACTCTTGTCTACTTTAGTTTTCTGAAGGTTTCACTTCTACGGCGTGTGAATCGCATACTCAGTTATTTTTAAATATGAAACTACAAAAATCTGAGGTGGCAATAACTTTTAAAATACATTTGTCTAACAAAATATGTGTTTATTGATTCTTTTCTCGGTATCTATAAGTAGTTTTAGTTAGAAAAAACGTAAGGTGAGCCGTTATTAAAACTTTTTAATGTTTGCATTGAAAAATTTAATGTTTTCAAAATTATATGTCTTTCTAATAATAAAAATCTTTCAAAACCAGTTTTTCGTTTTTGGATACATTCGAAAATGTTCCATTTATTTGGATTTCATCGCGAAGCAGAAAATTATGTGACATTCCGACAAAACATGCCCGAGGACTGGAGGGGTAAATTAATGTAAAAGTTCAAAAAGGTGGCAGATTTTAATTGATAATTTTTTTAATTAGTAAATTTAAAAAAAAAAAACGAATCAAAATGTACACATCTATGAAAAACAATTTTTCCAAATGTGTTCAGCATTACTTAACTATACTAAAAAATGCAATTTTATCAAATTTAAAGAAAAATATGAGTACCTTGCTGACCAACACACCTACACTACAAGGATGAAATCCTCAAAACTACTAGACATCCCGAAATTAAATAGATCTTTTGCGCAGAGAAACCATAATTTCCATGCTACAAAACTATATAATGCCCTTCCAATTGAAATTAAGAACACCATGCAGAAAAAAAAGTTTAAAAAAGACATCAAATTATGGCTACGTAAACATGAAGATGAGGAAATAATTAAAATTATAGAGTAATCCTAACGTAACCTACAGACAACAAACTTAAATACTTTTAATTTTATTTATTGTTTATTTTGTGAAAATCAACAAAAGATGCAAAAGTGATTCGTAAATAATAATAGCTACTGGTTTTAAAAATATTCGAATGGAACCTCGGGGGTGCCCGGAGCTAAGATTTTTAGAAATAAAGATAGCATTTTTGTATTTGATTGATGTACGCTTTTACTCATGCGTTAATGTAAAAAAAATATAACGGATTAAAATCTTTCAAACAATTCAAACAGATTGCATCAATACAAAAGGATTGCAATCTTTAGAGCAATCTTTAGGGGTCGGGTGGGAATGCTACCCTTGTTCTACCGGTATTTCAATGGAAGATGCTCCGAGGAACTAGCGTCTTTGAACCCTTCGGCACCGGTGCATAGTCGGGAAATACGCCAAACGCGCGCCCAGCCTGCAGTTCATTCCTAGTTTTTAGTGACGACAAGAAGGGAAGATGCATTCTGCATTTCAAAACTCGTTGTCAGTTCGTTTGAACTCTCCCGTACGAGGGTTGGGGTCAAGGGTCAGGGGGCGGCGCGCGGCGGGTTTATCACGACGCGTGCCGCGTGTATTTTGGAGGTTGAGCGTGTTCACTGTTCACACACAGCTATAATATGCGTGGGACGGCATATTTCAGCATAACGCTGGCCTTATATTCCAATTTGGAATGTACGGCAAGCGATATGCCGAAAAACGCCATCCCACGCATATTATAGCTGTGTGTTAACAGAGATATCCGGGTTTCAGGGGGGGGGGAAGTTTGTCCAGGTCTTGACGGCGGTCTACCCACCTGCTGCGTGGTGGGCCGGATCGAGAGAGACTGGTTTTGGGAGGCCTTTTGACATTTCCAGTAGTGCTCTCTCTCTACCCATCACCTTACACCGTAGTTGAAGGGATGGGTTTATAATATATGTCCCCTCCTGGACTCACTGACCTCCAGATTCCTACCCACCCCGCATGCCATTTTTCCTTTTCAGAACCTCCTATCCTTCCCTTCCCTAAAAGACCCTCCACACAGCATCCCCTAAGACGACATAGGCCCTGAGGGAATTTATTTTCCTCAGGGTCCCTGTGTGGAGCTAATATAAAAAAGTCCCACCTCAACACAAACAACATTTTCGGCTTTCTGTGGTGGTAGAAAGAGATTTTCAAACATTATTGGGTTATTCGTAACCCATCAATGTTAGTCTATCTTTCTTTGTGATTTTAAACTCGATGAAACGAAAAATAGTGACCCTAAAAAGGGACAAAAACATAATTCTATAGGATTTACACTGCGAGAATAATCGGTCTCCTCTTTGTGCGGTGCTTCGTAGCCTACACACTTTTGTCTACTTTAGTTTTCTGAAGTTTCATTTCTATGGCGTGTGAACTGCGCAGTGTATGTGTTTGTTATTTACATATCATTTATTTATATTTTCTTCTTGGATTTGGTCAATACATTGAAGTTTGGTGGAAACGATGTACGATGGTCGTTATCAGAATTTTTTAATATTTTTTCGAGTAAAATTAACTGGTGAGCTCGTCTTTGCTTCACACATCCGCTGTCTAAAAACTGAAATCGGTGTCAATTTGGGATTTGGGTCGTATCCCACCATCACCTTCAGAGTAAGTGGAACTCCTGTAAATGATAAATTAAAATTGCAAAATTAGATTATTTGCAGACGATACCTTTATCTATATTTCGTGTGAAGATTACATTACAAATGGCTGAAATTAAAAAAAGTTGAAACTGAACGTAAACAAAAAAAAATATAATATGGAAATAGGCAATAAAACGCGTAACACAGGATTAAATTTGACAATTAATGGTGAAAAGATTGGAAAATTAAATGAAATCAAATACCTGGGTGCAATATTCGATTCAATACTGACTTTCATAGCAAACTTTGAATATGTGATAAAAAAGGTATCAAAAGTAAGTAAGGTATCAAAAATAAATTAGTTTATATTTTTTTTAGAAGACTAAGACATAAATTAAATAGAAACACTATGGAGCTCATTTATAAAACTATCGTTACTCCACATTTGGATTACTGCTCTAAGATCTTATATTTGGTCAATGAAGGAAATTTGAACAAACTAGAAGTTATACAGAACAGAGCTATGAGCTGTAAATGTGATGAGCTAAATTGGATTCCAATAAAAAAGAGACTACAATTTAATGTGTTAATTTTTGTGCATAAAATCGTGAAAAACCAAATGCCAAAATACTTTAAGGATGAAATTGTTTTAGTAGAGACGTACATAATTCCGAAACAAGAAATATAAACAGAGTTCGATTGCCACAAATGAAGAAATAAAAATCACAGAACTGCCTAATATAGAGGACTAAAGATGAACGATGAAATGCCTGAAAGTATTAAGGATGAAGAAAGAATGAATGTATTTAAAAATAAATGTTATGCTTACTTTAAAAATATTTAAATTTATCAAATGAAATGATACATTGTGCTTATTAGTTTATATTCATGTAGTATAACTAACTCAATAAATAATAAAAAGGGAATTTTATAGAAGTAAATTTGACCGTAAAACGATTGAAAAGATGAAATATTATTTGAAGGCACACATCTCACAATATCTGAATTCTACGTCAGAGGGCTGGTGTGACTCCGAAGAGTAAACTTGGTAAGGCTATTCTGTTATTCTTTCAATTATTTTGTTCCATTTCAATGCATCAACAGTAATCAATACTGTATTGTAAATAAGACACTAAAATGATCGGTCGCCAAATACACCCTAAGCCGCATGGACGTCAATGCTCGGTATACGATAATACGGTTGATCGCGACAAATTTTGAAATGGAAAAACATTCGCAGCAACCGGCCAAATATGTGCGGCAACGTCGCAAAATCACGCCGCCGGGGTGTGCACCTCAACACTCGTACGGGATTTGACTTGAACCGGCAACGTCGCCAATTTGGGCTAGAACGAAATGCCGAATACACCACCAAAATTTGCCAACGTCACCGGTCGCCACTAAAGGCTAGGAATGAAATGCGGGATACGTCATACCCGGTCGCCACTAAATGCTCGGAATGAAATGTGGTATACGTCATACCCGATCGCCACTAAAAGCTAGGAATGACGTGAAACATAGGTAGGTACATCTTGTTCTTCGCGGTCGCCATTTCGGACTTTATGAAATGCAGGATACGTCGTTTCTGGTCGCCACTAAATGCTAAGAATGAAATGTGGAATACGTCATAGTCGGTCGCCACTAAAGGGTTGTAATGAAATGAAGAATACATGGCCATGTATATCACCTAGCGCCTAGCTGCGTAGCGACAGACTCCGGAACTTTAATATTCGAAATCATCCACTTCAAGCCCAATTTGGCGACCAGGACAAATTTCGCCAAGATGCTTGTGACGACATATATTAATGAACTGTGTAAAAATTTCGAAAAATAAAGTGGCGACCGTATATCGGTCGCCAAATGTCGGTGGTCGCCACTTTAAATGCATATTTGCCCATGATGGTCGCCAAATAGACGGTGTGATATATATATATATATATATATATATATATTTATCTCCTCTCGTAAAACGTTGATCTTGCGCGACGGTACACCAGTTTTAAGTTGATCCGTTCGGACGTGTTGATCCATCCGGATATGCTGATCCATTACACAAGCTGGCATACACATCCTGATCCATGTGGATCAATTTATACCATCAAGATTTAGCTGTAAGCCACGCCCATTGTTCGGTGTCTTATACATTTTACACGTTTTTTTTTGTTGATCCATATAAATGCTAAGTTTTGACCGCCAACAAAGGTGCCCGTCTGTCGTACTTTTCAGCTTCTTTTAGTAGGTACCTGTACGTTCTTATTTCAAGTCGTTCTATTTCATTTCTTTTTTAATGTATTTTGGTTTAAGATTTAATTTTTATTTTGATTTTGTTTTTGATTTTGATTTCGATTTTTTTTGATTTTGATTTTGGTTTGAGATTTTAATTTTGATTTTGATTTTAATTTTTATTTGCATTCTTATTTTGATTTTTTAATTTTGGTTTTAATTTAGATTTTGATTTTTACTTTCATTTTGATTTTGATTTTGGTTTGAGATATTGATTTTGATTTTGGTTTTGATTTGAGATTTTGGTTTTGGTTTTAGATTTTAATTTTGATTTTGATTTTGGTTTGGATTTCGATTTTGATTTTTATTTTGATTTTGGTTTTGGTTTGAGATTTTAATTATGATTTTGACTTTGATTTTGATTTTGGTTTTGGTTTGAGATTTAGATTTTGATTTTGATTTTTGATTTTGTTTTTGATTTTGATTTTGATTTTTGATTTCGATTTCGATTTCGATTTTGATTTCGATTTCGATTTCAATTTCGATTTTGATTTTGATTTTGTTTTCGTTTCCGCTTCTAAGACCCGCACAAACCTCACCCCATGAACCTAGGCACCCCGGTTAAGTCACCAAACATAGCGAACCACTTAAGGTATACCTTAATTTTGGGAGGCGGGTATGATTACCACCGCCCCGGGAACCATTTTTGGGTAATCAACACCTCTGTTATATTGCAGTGACATTCGTGACTTAGCAGGAGTGCCCGGTTCAAGGAGTGAGATTTTTTCTAGGTCCGTGCGGCGAACGCTTTCGCTGATTTACTGCGTGGCAAGCCGGATTGGGAGAGACTGATTTTTTGTGACTTAGCAGGGCTGCTCGGGTTCAAGGGATGAGATTTGTCTAGGTCTTTGCGGTGAACGTGTTTGCCCACCTACTGCATTACGGACCGGATTGGGAGAGACTGGTTGAGGGAGACCTTATTTTTCTTACATTAGCTCCACACAGGAAGCCCTGAAGAAAATAAATCCCGTCAAGGCCTATGTCTTCTTTGGGGATGCAATGCATTATCGGGGAATACGTATGATTCCTCGATAATGCATTGCATTACGATCTCTACGAATTCGGAAGTCGCAAGAACAAATTGCATTACGATCAATACGAATTCGGAAGTCGCAAGAACAAATTGTGGCGTGCGCAAGTAAATATTATTTTGATTTAAATGTATAATTCAACGATATCTAAGGGGCATTGCGACCTTGACTACGAATTCGGGAGTCGCAAGTTCGAATTGTGGCGTGCAGAGGTAATTTTTATTTAAAACGTTTGTATAATACAACAATAATGCATTGCAGTGCGATCTTGACTACGAATTCGGATGTCGCAAGTTTAAATGGCATGAGCCAGTAAATTTTATTTTGATAAATACGTAAAATTCCTCGGTAATGCGTTGCCTTACTATCTTGGCTACGAATTTGGAAGTCGCAAGTTCGAATTGTGGCGTGCGCAAGTAATTTTTATTTTGATATAATTCCTCGACAATGCGTTGCATTACGATCTTGACTACGAATTCGGAAGTCGCAAGTTCGAATTGTGGCGTGGCCAAGTAAATTTTCTTTTGACAAATACGTATGATTCCCCGATAATGCATTGCATTACGATCTCTACGAATTCGGAAGTCGCAAGAACAAATTGCATTACGATCAATACGAATTCGGAAGTCGCAAGAACAAATTGTTGCGTGCGCAAGTAAATATTATTTTGATTAAAATGTATAATTCAACGATATCGAGGGGCATTATGATCTTGACTACGAATTCGGAAGTCGCCAGTTCGAATTGTGGCGTGCGGAGGTTATTTTTATTTGATAGTTGAGATATTGATTTTGATTTTGGTTTTGATTTGAGATTTTGGTTTTGGTTTTAGATTTTAATTTTGATTTTGATTTCGGTTTTGATTTCGATTTTGATTTTGATTTTGGTTTTGGTTTGAGATTTTAATTATGATTTTGACTTTGATTTTGATTTTGGTTTTGGTTTGAGATTTAGATTTTGATTTTGATTTTTGATTTTGTTTTTGATTTTGATTTTTGATTTCGATTTCGATTTCGATTTTGATTTCGATTTCGATTTCGATTTCGATTTCAATGTCGATTTTGATTTTGATTTTGATTTTGATTTTGATTTTGATTTTGATTTTGATTTTGATTTTGATTTTGATTTTGATTTTGATTTTGATTTTGATTTTGTTTTCGTTTCCGCTTCTAAGACCCGCACAAACCTCACCCCATGAACCTGGGCACCCCGGTTAAGTCACCAAACATAGCGAACCACTTAAGGTATACCTTAATTTTGGGAGGCGGGTATGATTACCACCGCCCCGGGAACCATTTTTGGGTAATCAACACCTCTGTCATATTGCAGTGACATTCGTGACTTAGCAGGAGTGCCCGGTTCAAGGAGTGAGATTTGTCTAGGTCCGTGCGGCGAACGCGTTCGCTGACCTACTGCGTGGCAAGCCGGATTGGGAGAGACTGATTTTTTGTGACTTAGCAGGGCTGCTCGGGTTCAAGGGATGAGATTTGTCTAGGTCTTTGCGGTGAACGGGTTTGCCCACCTACTGCATTACGGACCGGATTGGGAGAGACTGGTTGAGGGAGACCTTATTTTTCTTACATTAGCTCCACACAGGAAGCCCTGAAGAAAATAAATCCCGTCAAGGCCTATGTCTTCTTTGGGGATGCAATGCATTATCGGGGAATACGTATGATTCTTCGATAATGCATTGCATTACGATCTCTACGAATTCGGAAGTCGCAAGAACAAATTGCATTACGATCAATACGAATTCGGAAGTCGCAAGAACAAATTGTGGCGTGCGCAAGTAAATATTATTTTGATTTAAATGTATAATTCAACGATATCTAAGGGGCATTGCGACCTTGACTACGAATTCGGGAGTCGCAAGTTCGAATTGTGGCGTGCAGAGGTAATTTTTATTTAAAACGTTTGTATAATACAACAATAATGCAGTGCAGTGCGATCTTGACTACGAATTCGGATGTCGCAAGTTTAAATGGCATGCGCCAGTAAATTTTATTTTGATAAATACGTATAATTCCTCGATAATGCGTTGCCTTACTATCTTGGCTACGAATTTGGAAGTCGCAAGTTCGAATTGTGGCGTGCGCAAGTAATTTTTATTTTGATATAATTCCTCGACAATGCGTTGCATTACGATCTTGACTACGAATTCGGAAGTCGCAAGTTCGAATTGTGGCGTGGCCAAGTAAATTTTCTTTTGACAATACGTATGATTCCCCGATAATGCATTGCATTACGATCTCTACGAATTCGGAAGTCGCAAGAACAAATTGCATTACGATCAATACGAATTCGGAAGTCGCAAGAACAAATTGTTGCGTGCGCAAGTAAATATTATTTTGATTAAAATGTATAATTCAACGATATCGAGGGGCATTATGATCTTGACTACGAATTTGGAAGTCGCCAGTTCGAATTGTGGCGTGCGGAGGTAATTTTTATTTGATAGTTTGTATAACACAACAATAATGCACTGCAGTGCGATCTTGACTACGAATTCGGATGTCGCAAGTTCGGATATTGATTTTGGTTTTGGTTTGAGATTTTAATTTTGATTTTGACTTTGACTTTGATTTTGATTTTGGTTTTGGTTTGAGATTTTGATTTTGATTTTGATTTTAATTTTGATTTTGAATTTGATTTTGACTTTTGATTTCGATTTCGATATCGATATAGATTTCAATATCGATTTTGACTTTTGATTTTGATTATGATTTTGTTCAATTTTGTTGGCGGTTCGGCGCACGAGTGCACTTTAGGACGGGCCGCGCCTGGTGGTAGGTGTGAGTAGGAATCTGGCGGTCAGTGTGTCTAGGAGTGAGGGACATGTGAATCCATCCCTCCCATTTCGGTGCAAGGCGATATTCCTAGAGGGTACGTCTGTAGAAGTCGAAGGGACTCCCTCAACCATTCTCTCCCGATCCGGTCTAACTATCTAATCTGACATCTAACATATAATCTAACGGTGACCAGGCAACTCAGAAAGAAACCAACTCAGAAGCAAATCAGAAAGGTCATTAAGAGTGGTAATAAAAATATATAAAAACATTTGTTAAATAGGTTAAGCTAGGTTAGGGTTACCGGCTATATTAAAATTATGTTTTCATAGCTTTTAATGACCTGAATTATGAGTTGGTTTCTTTCTGAGTTTGCATGGAACCAATCTAAAACTATTTAAAGAGGAAAGATTTGATTGTTTGTTTGTTTGCATTGAATAGGCTCCGAAACTAATGAACCGATGTGAAAAATTCTTTCATTGTTAGGAAGCTACACTTTCCCCGGTTGACATAGGCTATATTATATTTAAAAAAAATTAGGAATCGTTACTAAAACTCCAATAATGTAGCCCAAGGTGTAAAAAAAATACCTAAAATATTCTTTACATCGCGTGCGCTGCGAAAACTATTAACAATAGAATAAAATAATGTAGTACGGCTTTGCAGAAAACATCTTTTTTTACAAAAAGTGTCGTGACAGCATATGTCTAACTATTATAGTTATGCCACAAAAAGTGTTTAATAGTAGAAGTGTGTTAGATTAGAATGATCGCCTTTCGAAACGGTGACCAGAAAACTCATAATGAAACATACTGAGAAAACATAGGTTGAATAGGAAGTTAGGTTAGGGTTACCGGCTTTTTTAAAATTATATTTTCATAGCTTTTAATGACCTTTCTGAGGAGGTTCTGAGTTATTATGAGTTGGTTATTTCTGAGTTGACATGGAACCTTTCGGAACATCGCCTTGCACCGAAACGGGAGGGATGGATTCATACGTCCGTCACTCCTGGACACACTGATCCCCAGATACCTACCCACACATACTACCCTTGTCCTCCCCAGAACTTCCTCTACTTCCTTTCCAAAAAATACCTTCCACACAGCGTCCCCAAAGATTACATAGGCCCTGTGAGGGGAATTATTTTCCTTCGGGCCTCCTTCCTGTGTGGAGCTAATGAAAAAAAAATACCTCTACCAGTCTCTCCTGATCCGGCTTGCCTCGCAGTAGGTGAGCAAAAGCGTTCGCCGCACGGACCTAGACAAATCTCACTCCTTAACGAACCACTTGGAGTAACGTATGGCAGAGGTGTTGATTAGCCAAAAAATGGTTCCCGGGGCGGTGGTAACCATACCTGCCTCCCAAAATTTAGGTATACCTTCCTCATCAAAGAAAAAAAAATAAAAGAATAAAAATATAGCTATTATTTTAGCTCATTGACATAAGCTCCACACAGGAAGCCCCGAGGAAAATAATTCCCATCAGGGCTTGTGTTATCTTTGGGGATATCTTTTTGAAGAGACTCCCTTAACCATTCTCTCCCGATCCGGCCTGCCAGATGGTGGGCACACGCGTCCGCCGCCATAACCTGCACAAACCTCAACCCATAAACCCGGGTACCCCAGCTAAGTCACTAAGCTTAGCGAACTACTTAACCTAGACCTACAGTTTGGCAGGCGGGTACGGGTACCGCCGCACCGGGAACCATTTATTGGATAACGAACTCCTCTGCCATAGGTCTCCCTAAGTGGTTCACAACGTTTGGTGAATTAACAGGGGTGCTCAGGTTCTTGGAGTGAGGTTTGTCTAGGTCTTTGTGGCGAATGCTTTTCCTCACCTACTGCGTGGCGGTCCGGATCGGGAGAGGTTGCTTGAGGCAGACATAATCTAGACCTCTCCAGCCGGACTCTCTCGACCCCACGTAAATAATAATAATTAAATAACTTACATTGCTTAAAAAGTGAATCTAAAAGGTTTCATTATCGCCATGACGGCCGGCGTAGTACAGCAAAAACTCAACCACCGAAGGTCACGGGATCGAAACCCGGCGTGGCAAATAAATTTTTCTTGGTTAATTTGTGTTATTTCACAATTTATTCATATAAAATAATATATAATATATTTTACTTATCAGATTGATTACCATAGGTAGGTAGGTACCTATGGTCTGGAATTTTAACATGAAAAATTATTACAATTTGGAAGGTGAGAGTGGTACCGCTGCCCCGGGAACCATTTATAGGAATTTTAGGAACAAATGCAGCATAAAAATAAGAATATGCATAATATGAATAGCTGCATTTACAATTGCAGTTATTCTTATTATGTTGTTTACAGATTTTCTTCATTTTTATTGTTTCATTGGAAATAAGGTTGCTTCCTGTAGTGACGACCGGCGTAGTCTAGATGTAATCAGTGGCGGCCGCTGCCCTGAGAATGTGGTGGTTCACTGACAATCCGTACCTACTTATGACAAAAAAATTAAATTAGGAATTTTTTATTATTAATTTATTTTCAAACAAACTGTTAATCCCTCTTATATGTATATTCAACACTGGTTGCACTCATTTTGGTAATAAAATTATATATTAACAAATTATGTTATTAGTATTTAACATAATCAATACAAAAAAAAAACAAAACAATGACAATTATCACGTGACGGGTCAATATAACGCGCGCCGCAAGACGCAAACGATCTACGATCTTCGCCGAAAATCGATTGTATTCGTGTCACCTCGGGTCCATAGTTCATGGTCAATCGGTAAACTTCGGCAAGGATCGGATTATGTTGGGCCGGTGGCACGCGAATCCAAGCCAAATTCTGGTGCAAATAGCGAAATCGACGGGCTTTCGATGTTTTAAATATCCCGATACGAGGCCGCTCTCTGATAATATTCGTAGCATTATATTGTATATTGGTAACTAATATTTTGAAATGATTAAATTAGAGATTTGATAGATTTAAATTAGATAAATTAAATTAGAGATTTTTTAGTCTTTAGTAAGTAAATAAAGTAAATTTAGGCATTATATTTTGCCAGTGCTGCACACGAGCGCACTGTGCGACCAGCCGCCCTTGGAGGTAATGCTCTTGACTCGTACACCGAAGTTCGCGTGGTTTATCACAATTTATTAATTTAAAATAATAAATGCATAGTATATATACTGGGCGTACTGTACAGGGCCCGCAGATACTTTAATAGTACACAACTGCTAACCCTGTATAAATCGCAAGTGCTCCCCACGGTTGAATTTGGCAGCCACCTCTGGTCTGGAGCTCCAAAATACCTTAAAAAAAACCCTTGACTCTGTGCAGAAACGGGCGGTCCGTTTGATAGATTCTCCCATCTTAACAGACGGATTGCAATCCTTAGAGCACAGGCGTCAGGTGGGAATGCTGTCCTTGTTCTACAGGAGGTATTACAATGGAAAATGCTCCGAGGAACTAGCGTCGTTGATCCCCTCGGCACCGGTGCATAGTCGGGAAACACGCCAAACACGCGCCCAACATTTGTACACGGTTGACATTAGTCACGTGAGAACGGGTCGTTTTTACGACTCGTTCTTGAGTTCAACAGCTCGGATGTGGAACGATTTACCAGCCTCTGTGTTTCCTCCCTCCTACAACATGGGTCTCTTCAAGACCCATGTTCACTCCTTCCTTTTCTCAAAAAGACCCTCCACACAGCGTCCTCAAAGATGACATAGGCCCTGAGGGAAATTATTTTCCTTAGGGCCTCCTGTGTGGAGTTAATGTAATAAAAAAAAAATATATTTGCGGCACGTTCCAGAGTGAAAAATACTCTCAGTATCGCCATAGTGTAAGTAAGACCACCATTCAGAATTGAAACATTGCTTGAAATGGCGTAAGCTGTGTTTGTTGACTACATCTGAATAGCCAGGTACTTTCCCACCTTCCTCTTTCCTATCTCCTTCCCCTCCCCACTATCTTCAGCCTCGTAACATACCCCAATTGGGGATGCCATACTCTCACTGGCTCCAGACGGGAGCAGCTGAGACTCTTTACTATAAAAAACAAATAAAATTACTTAACATGAAATATATTTTACTTTTTATTTACCTACTATTAAACATTTTCGGTAGCATATCTCTTTTGTGTTTGAATATCTTGTACAAACTGACTGCGATTGAAAGTGCAAAAACAACACGAAAGTTTCAACATTATAGTGCGTGATAATTTTTCTCAGAACAAGGCAGCACGAACACTTTTACTTACATTTTAAACTCATCATATCTTTCTAATGAATTGTCCGATTTTAATAATTCAAAAAGTTGAATACAGATATTGAAACAATATTGAATATGAAGTATTTTTTTTGATAAGGATTAATACCAAGATACAAATAAAGAACTTTTTCTAGCGGCGACATTAAAATTAAATTTTTAAAATAAAATAACACTTATTGTGGCATAACTATAATAGTTAGACATACGCTGTCGCGACCTTTTTTGTAAATAATGATGTGTTCTGCAAAGTCGTAATACATTGTTTTATTCTATCTATAATAGTTTTCGCAGCGCACGCGATGTAAAGAATATTTTAGGCATTTTTTTTACACCTTGGGTTACATTATTGAAGTTTTAGTAAGTATCCCTATTTTTTTTGAAAATATTATTTAGCCTATGTCACCCGAAGATAGTGTAGCTTCCTAACAATGAAAGAATTTTTAAAATCGGTTCAGTAGTTTCGGAGCCTATTCAATGCAAACAAACACACAAAGAATCAAATCTTTCCTCTTTATATTTTAGTGTGCTGAATTATGAGTTGGTTTATTTCTGAGTTGACATGGAATCTTTCGGAACATCGCCTTGCACCGAAATGGGAGGGATGGATTCACACGTCCGTCACTCCTAGACACACTGACGCCCAGATTCCTACCCACACTTACTACCCCATTCCTTCCCTGAACATCCTCTTCTTCCTTTCCTAAAATACGCTCCACACTGCATCCCTAAAGATGACATAGGCCTTGAGGGGATTTATTTTCTTCAGGGCTTCCTGTGTGTAAGAAAAAAAGGTCTCCCTCAACCAGTCTCTCCCGATCCGGTCCGTAACGCAGTAGGTGGGCAAACCCGTTCGCCGCAAAAACCTAGACAAATCTCATCCCTTGAACCCGAGCAACCCTGCTAAGTCACAAAAAGTAATTGGGATGACGTATGACGAGTTGGTTATCCAATAAATGGTTCCCGGGGCGGCGGTACACATACCTGGCTCCCAAACTATAAGTCTAGGTTAAATGGTTCGCTACCTTTAGTGACTAAGCCGGGGTGCCCGGGTTCATGGGCTGAGGTTTGTACGGGTTTTGGCGGCGGACGCGTCTGCCCACTATCTGCATGCCAATCCGGATAGGGAGAGAATGGTTGAGGGGGTCCCTTCGACTTGTTCAGTCGTACTCTATCGGAACTTGCCATGCACCGCAATGGGAGGGATGGATTCATACGCCGTCACTCCTGGACACACTGATCCCCAGATTCCTACCCACACATACTACCCTTGTCCTCCCCAGAACTTCTTCTCCTTCTTTTCCTAAAAATACCTTCCACACAGCGTCCCCAAATATTACATAGGCCCTGAAGGGAATTATTTTCCTCAGGGCCTCCTTCCTGTGTGAAGCTAATGAAAAAAAATGCCCCTTTACCAGTCTCTCCTGATCCGGCTTGCCTCGCAGTAGGTGAGCAAACGCGTTCGCCGCACGGACCTAGACAAATCTCACTCCTAAACGAACCACTTGGAGTGACATATGACAGAGGTGTTGATTAACCAAAAAATGGTTCCCGGGGCGGTGGTTGCCATACCCGCCTCCCAAAATTTAGGTATACCTTAAATGGTTCGCTATGTTTGGTGACTTAGCCGGGGTGCTCAGGTTCATGGGGTAAGGTTTGTGCGGGTCTTAGAAACGGAAACGAAAACATAAACAAAATCGAAATCCTAATCGTAATCGTAATCGAAATCAAAATCAAAATCAAATAGGTAGGTAGGTACCTGTGGTCTGGAATTTTAACATGAAAAATTATTACAATTTGGAAGGTGGGTGTGGTACCGCCGCCCCGGGAACCATTTATAGGAATTATAGGAACAAATGCAGCATAATAATAATAAGAATATGCATAATATGAATAGCTGCATTTACAATTATTATGTTGTTTACAGATTCTCTTCATTTTTATTGTTTCATTGGAAATAAGGTTGCTTCCTGTAGTGACGACCGGCGTAGTCTAGAGGTAATGTTCTTGACTCGTACACTGAAGATCGCGTGATCTATCACAATTTATTCATTTAAAATAATATACGTTCCAGAGTGAAAAATACTCTCAGTATCGCCCTCGTGTAAGACCACCATTCAGAATTGAAACATTGTTTGAAGTGGCGTTAGCCGTGTTTATTGACTAGATCTGAATAGCCAGGTACTTTCCTACCTTCCTCTTTCCTTTCTCCTTCCCCTCCCCACTATATTCAGCCTCATAACATACAATTGGGGATGCCATAGTTTCACTGGCTCCTGACGGGAGCAGCTGAGTCTCTTTACTATAAAAAATTAATAAAATTACTTAATATGAAATATATTTTACTTTGAATTTACCTACCATTAAACATTTTCGGTAGCACATCTCTTTTGTATTTGAATATCTTGTACAAACTGACTGCGATTGAACGTGCAAAAACAACACGAAAGTTTCAACATTATAGTGCGTGATAATTTTTCTCACAACAAGGCAGCACGAACACTTTTACTTACATTTTAAACTCATCATATCTTTCTAATGAATTGTCCGATTTTAATAATTCAAAAAATTGAATACAGATATTGAAACAATATTGAATATGAAGTAATTTATTTTGATAAGGATTAATACCAAGATACAAATAAAGAGCTTTATCTAGCGGCGACATTAAAATTAAATTTTTAAAATAAAATAACACTTATTGTGGCATAACTATAATAGTTAGACATACGCTGTCGCGACCTTTTTTGTAAATAATGATGTGTTCTGCAAAGTCGTAATACATTGTTTTATTCTATCTATAATAGTTTTCGCAGCGCACGCGATGTAAAGAATATTTTAGGCATTTTTTTTACACCTTGGGTTACATTATTGAAGTTTTAGTAAGTATCCCTATTTTTTTTGAAAATATTATTTAGCCTATGTCACCCGAAGATAGTGTAGCTTCCTAACAATGAAAGAATTTTTCAAATCGGTTCAGTAGTTTCGGAGCCTATTCAATGCAAACAAACACACAAAGAATCAAATCTTTCCTCTTTATATTTTAGTGTGCTAGATTAGATGTTCTTCAGCCGTACTTTCTCGCCTTTCGGAACGTTAATTATGAATTATGAGTTGGTTTATTTCTGAGTTGACATGGAATCTTTCGGAACATCGCCTTGCACCAAAATGGGAGGGATGGATTCACACGTCCGTCACTCCTAGACACAATAACGCCCAGATTCCTACCCACACTTACTACCCCATTACTTCCCTGAACATCCTCTTCTTCCTTTCCTAAAATACGCTCCACACTGCATCCCTAAAGATGACATAGGCCTTGAGGGGATTTATTTTCTTCAGGGCTTCCTGTGTGTAAGAAAAAAATGTCTCCCTCAACCAGTCTCTCCCGATCCGGTCCGTAACGCAGTAGGTGGGCAAACCCGTTCGCCGCAAAGACCTAGACAAATCTCATCCCTTGAACCCGAGCAGCCCTGCTAAGTCACAAAAAGTAATTGGGATGACGTATGACTAGTTGGTTATCCAATAAATGGTTCCCGGGGCGGCGGTACACATACCTGGCTCCCAAACTATAAGTCTAGGTTAAATGGTTCGCTACCTTTAGTGACTTAGCCGGGGTGCCCGGGTTCATGGGCTGAGGTTTGTACGGGTTTTGGCGGCGGACGCGTCGGCCCACTATCTGCATGCCAATCCGGATAGGGAGAGAATGGTTGAGGGGGTCCCTTCGACTTCTTGAGCCGTACTATATCGGAACTTGCCATGCACCGCAATGGGAGGGATGGATTCATACGTCCGTCACTCCTGGACACACTGATCCCCAGATTCCTACCCACACATACTACCCTTTTCCTCCCCAGAACTTCCTCTCCTTCTTTTCCTAAAAATACCTTCCACACAGCGTCCCCAAAGATTACATAGGCCCTGAAGGGAATTATTTTCCTCAGGGCCTCCTTCCTGTGTGAAGCTAATGAAAAAAAAAATGTCCCTCTACCAGTCTCTCCTGATCCGGCTTGCCTCGCAGTAGGTGAGCAAACGTGTTCGCTGCACGGACCTAGACAAATCTCATTCCTTAACGAACCACTTGGAGTGACATATGACAGAGGTGTTGATTAGCCAAAAAATGGTTTCCGGCGCGGTGGTAACCATACCCGCCTCCCAAAATTTAGGTATACCTTAAATGGTTCGCTATGTTTGGTGACTTAGCCGGGGTGCTCAGGTTCATGGGGTGAGGTTTGTGCGGGTCTTAGAAACGGAAACGAAAACAAAAACAAAATCGAAATCGAAATCGAAATCGAAATCGAAATCGAAATCGTAATCGTAATCGAAATCAAAATCAAAATCAAAATCAAAATCAAAATTAAAATCAAAATCGAAATCAAAATCAAAATCAAAATCAAAATTCAAAAGTCAAAGATAAAATCAAAATCAAAATCAAAATCAAAAACCAAAATCAAAATGAAAATCAAAAGTCAAAATCGAAATCGAAGTCAAAATCAAAATCAAAAGTCAAAATCAAAAGTAAAAATCAAAATCTAAATCAAAATCAAAGTCAAAATTAAAACCAAAATTAAAAATCAAAATCAAAACCAAAATCAAAATCAAAAAAAAAATCAAAATCAAAATTAAATCTTATATAAAAAAACATTAGAATTGAAATAAGAACTTAAAGGTATAATATTATAATTTTATAAAACACATACAGCAAAATGCATTACTCAAAACAAAAGATACAATATAAGTAAGGTTATGCAGAATGTATAAAAATATGTATTCTTCATAACCGTTTTAAAAATTTATCTGAAGTATTAGATATATTTTTCCACCAAGTGCCGTTGTATTACGTTTTACAACTTCCATATCGGCTCAACCAATGAACAGTAAAACCAGATAGAGGTATATGTGTTTTTATGACCAATCAGAAGGCTTCGTTCATGACGCCATCTTGAACGCCATTCTGATTGGTCATGGTCAGATCAACAATTTTATAGTAAAAGCACATATAGGTACATAAGATATACGATTATGTGGATCAACAACGCATGGCAATTTGGGCGGATCATCAACGCATGGTGATTTGGGCGGATCAACAGTTACGAAGCGTATGATTTCCATACAAATATCGAAAATTTTATGTGTAGTATTTCGTTTTCTTTTACTGGGAAACTGGCAACCGTGCTATTTAATGTAACGTTGTTGCCAAATCATACAGAAGTATTCCATCAAAGCCAAGTTATATGGTGTTAAAGGTGGATCAACACTGTCGAATAACTTCTTACTGGATCAGCATACTACGAGAAGAGGTCAATATATATATATATATATATATATGGGTATATACAGGGTGTTACGGGACGTACTTGACTTATTTTAACCAGTGATTCCTGACATTATTAGTAAAAAATGTAAATGAAATTTGGGTCACAAAATGATTTTTTCGATCACTTCTTTTTCGTTTTTTTTTCATGCAAATCAAACAAAAAAAAAACGATCTTTTGCATGTCGTCACTGGTCACTCAGCCGAGTAACTGCCCAACAACTCACCCGCCCCCTAACTGTCCAACACATATTATTTTTTATGTTTTTGTAGAAAAAAAATACATAAAAAATGTCACCGGAAACCAAAATTTCGTTTACACTTTTTACTCCAAATAATTTCAGGAATCGCTGGTTAAAGTAAGTCAAGTACGTTCCTTAACACCCTGTATATCTATTAGCAATAATTGCTCGTTGCCCAGATTTGCCACACCAGAACGATTATTAAGTATACCACTTTGTAAATTAAGTATGCGAAAAATTCATTAATGGGACGTATCTGTAAAATATTCAACATCTTATCAACTGGACCTTGAAAACAAATAACATCAAATCTGGCGGAATCTATCTCTTGCTGCAAAAATTATAGATTTTCTCAATAATCGTAGAACTCAAGTTTACTGTTTTCGCTGTTCTTATTGTTTATTTGATTCTTAGTTTTGGTTATGGTCAAGAGTCAAGATTCTGCATGGTTAGTTATAATGGTTATTAAAATATATTATTCTGTTTTTTTTTTTGTGAAATGTTATTTAATTCGCCACTTCTTACTTCTTAAAATATATATCGATAATTTTGAATACATATATCGTGTCATTTTTGTCACAACGACGCGACGCGACGTTGACGAAACACGACTCACGGTAACGCAACATCCAAAAGTCTCCCAAAACTTATTGACCGTGAGAATGCTCTTTATGGATGTGCGCATAAGACGGAGATGATTTTAAAAGTATATTGGTATTGAGTGTGTTGGCAAGCAGAATAAAGAGGTAGACTATTGTTGAGAGAGCAGGAACTCGTCCACAGTTCGTCTGACGAAGAGAGAGGCGGCACAAATCTTGCGACAGATCAGAATGGAGTTTACACTGTGAAAGTGGTTTCGTCCAGGACACGGATGCTGGCCTAACATCTAGTGCATTTGTTAGCCTTTTTATTTTTCATTTGAAAAGATATATACTTCATGATAAATCTAAACTCACGCGCAAAATTCATTAATGAGACTTGCATATTTGCAAATATTCAACGAGATGTAGACATTTTCAATTGTACCAAGAAAACATTAAAAAAATCAATATGGCTGAATCTATCCCTTGGTGCAAGAATTATAAAAATTTGGTTAAATGCTCAATAACTCGACAGGAGGGTAAACTTACAATATGTTCGTGTTTAACCTTTAATGTAGTGTTGTTCACTGCGGTGAACGTTCTGAAAAATAGATCTTGTACATTCTTATGTTTTGTGAGAGTTTTTTTTAAACAATGTTAATTTATCCTAAAAAGTTGTTAAAAAATATTTTTGTTCTAGGCATTATTTTTGTTTTGTCATTAAGCATTTTTTTTCAAATGTTGGTTTTGATTTGCTAAATAATGTTTTTTTAGTGATTGTAAAATAATTAAATAGGTTCATATTTTTACTGATATCACTGTTCTCATTATATATTTTTTTCAAATTAATAAATTACTTTGTTTTTACCACTACAATTGATTATAAAAAAACCGACATGTTTCGTAAGCCAAGCTTACTTCATCAGGGTTTTAATAATACTATTTTTTAAATATAGATATAGAACATAGTGTCAAAGAAAAAATAACAAACATAGACAAATAATAAACATAGACAATGGTAACAATGGAAAAAATTAAAAATTAAAATGGGTAGGACAATATGGAACAATTTACAAAGGAAATAAGTTTAATATTGGATCATTTAAAAATAATTTTTTATTATTAATAATATTCAATGAATTCCCACGGGAAAAACTAAACCCTTCCACACACTTTTCCACAAATGATGATTTAGTCAATCTACGCTATGTAAGTGCACTATATAAGTATAATAAATACAAAACAATACAAGAACAACATGCCAATCTACCTGAGACCAAATGGGAAAATAATTCACCGACTCCAAATATTTTCATATCCGAGGGTTCGGCTCGGTAGAACTCCTAACTGGACCGATAAATCCTACTGATCCCTCAATATAAATATTCAAAAAATCTTTCGTAATCCTACATATATTTAAAATGACTTATTTTTGCATTTTTATATATAAATATAGTTTTTTTATTATTGACTACTACTACTACTAAATAAAATAAAATACCAAGTTAGCTATTTGGACCAATAAATAAATTAATAATATTTTCTTGGTAATCTGACTAATAATAAAAAAAATTATATTGTTCTGGCATAAATTTGTAGTTTGTTTCTCCGTCATGTATTTTCGTGAAATCTTTAAATGTCCACTGGGTTCGAGGTCTCATGACAGATGAATGAATCACGTTTAGCGCATCCGGAAAGTTGGCGGTGAATGTCACGGGCGAGAGGCGAACCTGTGACCTGACTGCCATTGCCATCCATCCAATCCAATCCATCTCTTACTTACCCAACTACAAACTAACTTACCTACCGCTACTTATCTATCTTAATTTATCCCTACCTCAATTTACCTATGTAGGCCTTTGTCTAGCTCCCCATTGACTATTTTTCTATCATTTGAAAGTAGACTCTTAAAGAAATTTGTCGTCAATGAATTTGAGATAGAAACAGGATGCGAAACTATTTAAAACAAATTAATAATACCACTTTTAATCGCAATATTGAATTTATCAAGCACATAATCTGTGTGGTACAGAGTAAACCCTTTTACAAGTATGTACTCAATATATACTCAATGTTTATTACTCAAGAAATACAACAAAACTATAAATATCATGTTAAGTTTACAAAAAAGACGCACATTGTCAGATCTGTTGTTTCTATACTATAACCTGTTAAACAATAAAATAGAATATATGAAATAGATAGCCCTGAATTGCTATCCGTCATTGGTTTAAATGTCCCAATGAGGCGTACCGGGCACACTTCCCTTTTTCATATAGAAGCTAACGACACTAATGAAGAAAATAACTCACAAATTACTCGCGCAATCACAACTTATACCCACTACGAAAAATTACTACTGTTTCATAACGCTGATGGGTTTCGTGCGTATTTGTGTTCTGATCGCCTTTGGGATCGGAAGGAATCCAGATTTTGGTATTCTGCACAATAAGGGTACCTAAGCAACGGCATAGACAGAAGTCAAGTACCGCCTTATCGTGAATCGTCAGTCCATACGTTAGTCTATTAACAACCATCGTAACGTGTCGTACCGTGACATTTCGCTCTTATCGTAAAGTATCGCTGAAGTGTTATTCATCTTATCGTGACACAGTATACATCCTATCGTTGTTTATCGTATGCTTTGTGTGAATTTCTTACGTTAATTTGACTCAAACTAGAACAATAATATCGCACGCTTATGGATAACCTGTGACTGTCGCCAAATAATAACAAGCCAGAAAACATCACAGTGAGTATTGCTTTTTGTGTTTACCGATCTTATTTGGTGGTTGGGCGTAGATTGTATCGAAGTCCATAAGCGTTTATAGCAAAGAGTGGCCGCAAGGTCATTCTAACCCATGTAAGATAGTTCATCAACGGGCTATTACAACTACACTTAGACATTTTCCATGATTCCTTGCAAACACACAAAACTAAATTATTAAATATCTTGGCGTGATATAAAAATACATATTATAAATTTTAAAACTACTTACACTTAACCTGTCACTAAACCTTAATCAGTCAATGTTAAAATGAATACCTGGTGATTATTTTCCACTCGAATATTTTTGTAAATATTTTTTCTCATGACATAATAGTAAATACAACAGAAGAGACAAATTTTTAATCATATATCATATTTTTATCATAAAAAATCAATTCAATAAATCGAACATTAGTTTCGTATTTTATAGCCATCCAAATTATTATGGGTGTTGTTGAAATGCATTCATATAAATATACACAAACAAATTTATAAACAAAATAAATGTAAAACGGTCCCTTCGCTATGAACAGTCAATAATTTAAATATACAAGGATACAAAATCATTTTCACAATTTACCAGAAATCGTTTTAAAGATAAACTGATTTGTTAAATGTTTTGAACATAATACTATACCTCTGCTAAAACAGTTTAGTCTGACCAAAAGAATTGACGTGGGATGCGAGAAGATGCAGGGATATGGAGGAGGCAGATATTGCAAGTGAGGGCAGCATCCATCGACTAACTATTATCTAGACAGGGCACAAGAACCTGAAAATTAATACCGAAATCAAACATATTGGTTTAGGAAAACATTCTGCACGGAGCAAATTTGTGATCCAGAACGTTCACCCCAACGCCAACGCTCAATAGACTAGCTGCGAAGATCATTTTTCAAACAAGAATTTGAGGCAGTTAGAAATATTTAAGGTATTTTTTTAAATCGCCTTTTTTCATTAACAATTTAATCAGCTACATAAATATATTTTTTTTAAATATGAATGAAAATGAAATTTTGGTCTCCGGTGGACTTCGACTTTTTTCATGATTTTTTTCGTCGAAACAAAGTAAAAATAAAATTTCTTCGACAAGTCATCACTGGGCACACAACCGAGGAACCGCTCAACCCCTTATCCCAATCCTAACTGTCCAATACCTACCGATTTTTTTACAAGTTGAATAAAAATCAGAAGGCCAAAATTTCATAATATGTAAAGCATGTTTAGGTCGTACCTACTTGAAAGTAGCGTCGACGCGGCGGGAGTAACTAAAGTAAAAATTGATAAAAAAATACTTTTGCTCTACACAGGAGGCCCTGAGGAAAATAATTCCCCTCAGGGCATATGTCATATTTGGGGATGCTATGTAGGGGGTCTTTTTAGGAAAGGAAGGAGAGGAAGTTCTGAGAAGGAAAAGGGTATGAGGGGTGGGTAGTAATCTGGAGGTCCATCCATCAATAAGACAATATTCCGAGAGAGTACGCCATCCCTCAACCATTCTCTCCCGATCCGACCTGCCATGCAGCTGGTGAGCAGACGCATCCGCCACCAAGACCCGGACAAACCTCACACGGGTGCCTGATGAACCCAGGCACCCCTGCTAAGGTGACCTATGGCAGAGGTGTTGGTTATCCAATAAATGGTTCCCGGGGCGGCGGTACCCATACCCGCCTACCAAATTGTGTTTTCTCTCGATATCGAAACATCTAGGTCAAGCAACATTTTTAGAAGCGCGTACTGTACATTTACATCAAGATGTACAGCTGTATTAGGAAATTAATCTTAGGTGGTGTTATTTTTAAGTTGAAATTAGAATGAGAGGGCTAATCTATAGTTATTAAACTCGTGCATCGATGGAAACAGCATTTAATGATCGATCCGGAGCGCTTTATAAAGCGCAGCCTTGACGCCATCTCCGGCAGGGGATCGCCAACGCCAAGGCCTTATCGAGGCGATGGTAATGCATACTCTTCTGAAGGAGGGGGCGGGAATTGACAGCAGTGATACCTGCTCATTGATTGAATTGGTGACTAGATGAACCTCGCAATAAAATAAAAATACGTGCTTAAAAACTTCAGCCGTTGTCGGCCCAGATACGATACGGCAGAACAAATATTCTTGCACTAGAGGAATGCAATTGTAATTGTAAGAAAGAAAGAATGAGTGATGCTGTCAAAAGGTATAATCCATTAATGGGGAGAGGTTGGAATTTTTTTTACATGAGCTCCACACAGGAGGCCCTGCGGAAAATAATTTCTCTCAGGGCATATGTCATTTTTGGGGATGCTGTGTGGAGGTTTTTTTAGGAAAGAAGGAGAGGAGAGTTCTGGGAAGGAAAAGGGTTTCAGGGGTGGGTAGGAATCTGGGGTTCAATGTGTCCTGGTCATTCGCCTCAAATAACTATAAATCCGGACAAACCTCACCTTATAAATCCGGGCACCCCTGCTAAATCACCAAACGTACGAACCACTTGGGATGACCTATGGCAGAGGTGTTGGTTATCCAATAAAGGTTCCCAGGGTGGCGGTATCCATTCCCGCCTCCCAAATTATAACACAGTATTATAGTCACAATTGATTTCATTCAGTAGGTACTTTTTTCCTTTCGACTGTTAACTAATTTATTTGCATGTTGGGAGCGGATACACAGGAGACCCTGTGGAAAAACATATTCCTCGGAGCCTTTGTTGTCTTTGGGGATGCTGAGTGGAGGGTCTTTTTAGGTAAAGGTAGAGTAAAGTAGAGGAATGAGGGTGGATAGGGGGTAGGGATCTGGGGATCAATGTATCTAGGAGTGACGGACTAGACTAAAAACTATCCCTAATAGTCGAGAGAGTTCGGCTGGACAGGTCTAGGTTAGGTCTCCCTCAACCAATCTCTCCCGATCCGGCCCGCCACGCAGTAGGTGGGCAAACGCATTAGCCACCAAGAACCATACAAATCTACATAGACAGATCCGGGCACAAGCCGATGTTGGTTATCCAATAAATGGTTCCCGCAGCAGCGGGACCCATACCCGCCTCCCAAATTGTTATGTTTTTTTTATATATAATTTTTAAAACGTACTTGAATGTAGGTTTATTTTTAATATGTATTTTAGATTTTTTTTTGTATAAGTATAGGTTGTAACTCATATTAGCTTTCTTGTGTATTCCATTCCACTGCACGGCTGCACTCCCACCGGGAATATCAGAAAAGGTGGGCTATAATTCTCTTAAAAAAACATTCCCGAAACACCTAATAAGCGGAACTTCTCTATAAAATACTCTAAAGCAAACAGATGGCGGTGCCGTACGACTGAATGTTGTTCTGCGAGGAGAAACTGTTGATCCGGGTCTCTAAGCTACTTAAATACAAAAATAGTTCTTACCTAACTTTATTTTTCACACTGAAAATACTTGTTTATTGATACATCCGCAAAGAGCATTTCGATCGAAATACTGTCACATTTTTGTTTCCATGAGTCAAGAAAAAAAAGTTAGGTCGTTATTAACCACTCTCATACGAAAAATGGGAGACAAAAATGATTCGGCGAATTGGGAGACAAAAT
The DNA here is from genome assembly GCA_917563855.2 of Limnephilus lunatus. Classification (NCBI taxonomy): domain Eukaryota; kingdom Metazoa; phylum Arthropoda; class Insecta; order Trichoptera; family Limnephilidae; genus Limnephilus; species Limnephilus lunatus. The sequence continues at coordinate 9,633,640 of OU830599.1, forward strand.
ATGATTCGATGAATGGGAAGAAATGGGAGACATAAAATGATTCGATGAATGGGGAGTAATGGGAGAATGAAAATATTGGGTGAATGTGGAGAAATTGGAGACAGAAAATATTCGATGAATGGGGAGAAATGGGAGACAGAAAACGATTCGATGAATGGGGAGAAATAGGAGACAGAAAACGATTCGATGAATGGGAAGAAATGGGAGACAGAAAATGAATCGGTGAATGTGGAGAAATGGGAGACAGAAAATATACGATGAATGGGAAGAAATGGGAGACAGAAAATGAGTCGGTGAATGGGGAGAAATGCGAGACAGAAAATGATTCGGTGAATGGGAAGAAATGGGAGACAGAAAATGATTCAGTCGCACGTGAAAGTTGAACCCAGTGCCGGGGTGGTGCTCTTACCACTATATATATATACACTTCTGTCATTTTTAACTTTGCCTGAAAGATGCTAACATATTTCTTCATTTTCTTTATGCATATTGTTCGGCTGCTGTCCTTTCGTGTGAATGCGATCAGGAGAGAATGGTTGAGGAAGTCCCTTTGATTTATCCAGACGTACTCTCTCTTAACACCGCATTACACCGCAGTGGGATGGATGGATTCATACATCCTTCACTCCTGGACACACTGACCCCCAGATTCCTACCAACCTCTAATACCCTTTTCCTTCCCAAAACTTCCACTCCTTTCTTTCCTAAAAAGTCCACACAGCATCCTTCAAGATGACTTAGGCCTTTAGGGGAATTATTTTCCTCGGGGTCTCCTGCGTGAAGTGCAAAAAAATCTTTTTTTAATGTTTAAGTCTTATACTTCTTTTCGCCCCTCGGTAGTCTGCGAGCAAAAATGCGTTCAGTCACGACAGTGTAACGAAGTTTTAGAATGTAGAATTTGGAAATTCTCAATTTGATTGGCGAAATCGGCCTTAAATGACGGATAATTAATCAAATATCATTAATATTTCATTAATTATTTGGCCAAACTCCGTCCAACATTGTTCAAATAATTTATCAACCAAATAATTTATTAACAAAATAATGGAGTCGACTAAGTTGTATTGGGGTGGCTTTTTGATTATTTGGCTCAGATTTCGTACGGAGATACTTCAATGCGCAGACAAGCCAGAAACTTTAACAAAAAAAAAACAAACCTCGCAAATAAAATATAATAAGAAATTAAATTTCCCATCATGGGTATATCTGTACGTGATCCAGCGATAAAGTAGTGTTATTAGATATCCATTTATGTGTTAAATCCGTTATTGAAGAGAATGTACGGAAATGCCTTTGATGCCCAGGTATGCGAGGAATGCTCAAATTGAGAAACTGCCTCAAGTTTTTATAACATTTTAATCCTATATCAGGTATGGTACTAATATAATTTCTAAACTCAGGTGCTTATTTTTTTTAAAGTTTAGGTTCAATCCCCCCCTCCCCCCCCCCCCTCCCTCTCTCCTTACTATAACAGAACTCTTTTGGAAAAAAGTTGTGCCTGCTCGTAGATGTTTTTTTAAGTGAAAACTTCTTAAGCACCGTTGTGATTTGAAACTCGATGAAACGGAAGCGAGAAACACTAAAAACAGACATACACATACATCTATAGGATTTAGGCTGCGAGAGAATGAGCAATAAAATATTTATTTATTTCACAGGTACTCCAATATAATACCATAAATCAACGGTCCCACGCAAGTCTCCTTTAGTATGGTGATATAAAGCGCCTGACAAATCTAAGCGGCCAGACATTCAGCGGTCCAAGGATCGAATCTTACGAAATAATTATTTTTTTTCGTGAAATCAATATCCAATCTTCAAACCACTCCAAAATGAATAGGCAAAGGTAACACGGAAGAAATGGTCATCTAACGACTCCAAGGAAGAAAACACAAATACAAATAAGATGACCAAATGTTTAGGAAAAGGTGCACTGGAATTTGGCAACAAAAATATGGTAAAAATCCTATCCATAAAAATCGTATCCTTCACAGTTATAAATCAACTAGCTAATGTTAGAACATGATCATAATAAATTTAAAAATAAAATAAACTATTATATCATAAATAATTTCACTAGTAAGAATCAATTGACATCTTATTTTTCTTATTCTAGTACTTTTGGTGTATCTAGTACTTTTTTTATTTTTTATTTTAATTTTAAATAATTTGTTATGAATATTTAACTTTATATTATTATATACAAAAATGTCTTTTCATTTTTGTATCCAAAATATTTTTTTGAAATGGGTATAAAGGGTGGGTAGAAATCTGGAGGTCAGTGTGTCCAGGAGTGACAGATGTATGAATCCATCAGGCCAACGGCGGTGTAAGGCTATGGGACGAGATATTCCGACTGGAGAGGATAAAAGACCTCCCTCATCCAGACTCTCTCGATCCTGTCCACCACACGGCAGGGGGGCAGACGCATCGGCCGCCAAGACCTGGACAAACCTCACCCCGTGAACCCGGGTACCCCTGCTAAGTCACGAAACGTAGCACTTGAGGTAACCTATGGCAAAGGTGTTGGTTATCCAATAAATGATTCCCGGGGCGGCGGTACCCATACCCGCCTACCAAATTGTGTTTTCTCTCGATATTTTTCTCCCAAAACATGTGGTGAGTAGATTTCTAAAAAGGTCGGTATTTTGTTTGAATCATTTTGGTGGCACCATTTTAGTGAGAAAATCACTTCAAGGGCGCTTATTAATATATCTCTCTTCAAGACTTTATATTTTTAAGGTCCTAAAAAAATATATGTTATTTTTAAGATAATATCAATACATTTGTAGAGGCGAAACGGTAATTATACGAAATTTCCTCTTTAGAAAAAATTGCAAAGTATGCTCCGAAAATTATTTAAGGCTCCGCAACCGGGCTCTAAAAGAAGAAGATGGAGAGATACGAAATAAAGAATGTTAGAGGAGCGCGCTAACATTTACAGCAACAAAATTGATGCGAAAATTGCGAAAATGTTTAATAAAAACGACTCGTTTAAAATAGAGCAAAAATCTAGTGGGGAGCGAGCAGCTTGAATATCATTTTTAAAGAAACATTGTGAATTTTTTCACAAATATAATTTATAAGATAATAGAAAAATACTTTGGAGCATACTTTGCGATTTTTTTTCTATCGAGGAAATTTTAAGCGCCCTTGAGGGGATTTTTCTCAAAAACGGCGCTCTACAAATTGTCCAATTATTATTATTATTATCTTCAAAAATAACATATATTTTTTCAAGAGCTTTAAAACTTCAAATTTTTAAAGGAGATATGTAAGAAACTCGTTGCCGAGGCTTAAAACATATATGATTCTATTATTTAATATGTTATAGGTATTATCAAATTAATTCGCAGTGTATCTTTTAACGCAACTCAGGCATTTGTTGAGAGTTTTTCGCTTTAATTTAAACGATATAAGCGCGTTCCCTCTAACATTCGTTATGTACCTTCCTTTCAAACTTTCTTCTTATTTTTCTTATTTATGAACGCATACTACGGAGCCTTAAATAGGCATATAATTTCCGTAAACAAAACTTCGTTTCAACTTAATTTCATTCCGTACGCAAAAATACTCAACTTTAACTTTTAAATTACATTAATTCCAAAATAATGAATATAAATAGAAAAAATATATATTGATATTATATCAATATTATAAATGGCCGCAAACTATACGGAAAATTACACGTTCAAAATTTGGAGGAAATGAACATTTGAATGCATTTTCAATTTCCTCTAATTTGAATATTTTTTCTCGCGGAAATTTAGTTGAAATGGTGGTATTGTTTATGGTAATTATACGTATTAATAATAATAACCTCGAAATAGTAAATATTTATTTAAAAAATGTTTTTTTTTTAAATTTAGCTCACGCCGTTTATATGTCAATATACTGTGTCCGAACTAACTAACTAACAAACCATCATATCGTTTCCCCGCAGGGTAGGCAGAGAGGACGGACAGCCACACAACTCAATCTTGGCACACTCTTTACCTCATTAACATTCATACATCATCTTATACATACTATTCCATTATTCTGACCCTTGACATGGCCCGACTCAGGTATCTGATTCACTTAATCGTGCCATGTCTTCCTTGGGCATTCCCGACTTCTTCTACCATTCACACTCCTTTCTTCTATCATTCGCTGCCCAAGTAGTTCACTTTAAAACTGACACAAAATATTATTTATATTATAATATTTCATATTAAAATTTCTGTCACACTTCGCATATTGTAATCTTTTCTGAAAACATGTTCGCTTTAATTTCTCACACTAAATACAGTAAATAGGTACTTACCCGACCTACTGCAGTGAACAGCGAGCGCTGAGGTCAACGCTATCAACTTGTGCAATGTGGAATATGGAATATGTGCATTCGTGATGCGATTACCTCATCACCAGTCGCAGTAGACCTGGGACCTGGCACCCGTGACTTAACTTATGGCCAGTACCTAACTAAAGCATTTAGTCCACTGACGTCTAAATATGTCTATGATATAGCCAGTCAGTGGCCACCAGGACAGTAACGGTGGTTATTCGAGGTATTCGGCATTGGCTTAGCATTAGTCACCGGTGATTGTCTCTTCTGCATGTAAATTAGTTGACTTTCTTGGGGCTAGTGTGTATTGTGACCTAGCTGCTAACTCTAACCGATAACTTCTGCCATTGTAACACTGATGTAATATTGTGAGGATTACATCTTGTTCTTTATTTTATGATAGATTTATGTTTTTGTAGGGCCTGATTAACCCCTGGGCGCAAGATTTTTAGGGGGCTCTTACAATATTTTCAAAACACCTCTTTCTTCGGTGCAGTGATTTTCCCTCCACAATGCAATGCCGTCAATCCCCTCTCGAGGACAATCGAAAGCATTTGTTCGTTTGCCCTCCGACCTAGAAAAATTTGACTGTATTGGGCCAGTAGTTTTACAGAATTTGAACAATTCATCAGATTAAAAAGTTATGTTTAATTTCTATTCATGTACTGATATTATGCCAGTTCTGAGAAGCAACACTGGTCCGTAATGATATAATAACAGAGCTTGAATAGAACCTTCACAGAGCTTGAAAATTAGCTTTGAAATTTTGATGAATCGTTCTAATTCTGTAAACCATTTATTAGTTTATTTTTCTGATTTTAATCCTTGCACTAAAAATGTGTAGTTTAAATTTTTTTATTCATAATTATTGATTATTCATAATTAAATCTAAAAAATGTTTGTATGTATGTATGTCCGCTATGGGTTGCTATATTAAGCATAGGAAATGTTTCAAACTTTCAAAATACCTTTTTTCCACACTCACGAAGGTTTCTGGATTATTACAACCACATGACAATACATCTGAAAAGTTTTTTTAATCATTACAAAAACTCTTACAAAAATGACACAATTTGAAAATGACATTTTTAAAACATCGCTTGTTTAATCAAAATTCAATATTCGAATAAACTTTTTAAATTATTGAATTTAATCGAAATACTCACTTATGGTACTGATCAAAATCTAATACTTTGAATCTAATTGAAAATTATATTATTTTAAATCGGTACCTATGTTAGGTACCAAATTTGATTGATTGTTCTTATAATATACAAAAATGAATGTGTGTAACATCTAAAAAAATAAAAATGTTTAAAAAAATTGTAATAGGTGGCACGCGAGCCGTTTGAAAATCTGAATGTACCGGGACTGAATATATAGAACGCGGGAGAGGGGAGGGGTTCGCGACAGGGTGGTTTGCGGGAGAGTGGAGAGGGATGACGGGGAAGGTGGGGGGGGGAACGCGCGAGAGGAAGGGGACATGGGAGGGGAAAGGGGGACGGAAGAGGAACGGGACGAATGGGAAAAGATACGCAGGGAGAAACAATTTCTTTATTAGTGGCATAACAATGCATGCCGGGAACTCGCTAGTTATGAATAAAATTCTAAGACCTCACATTTGAAATCGTTTCAACTGGCTAAAACGTCATTGTAACGTAGAAAACGCTACTGGCTGGTAAGACCACTGTTTCCAAAATTGTCTGGCGTAACGTCAACGCCGCCAAATTCATGAATAAAAACAAACATCTCGTTTTGACTGCAAATCGAAAATTTTAAAACATTTAAAATCGTAACAGAATATTTATTCATCAAGATAAAAATAAAATAAAAACGGAAACTCTCGATTTTTTTAAATTGAATACCACACAAGAGTCCCAACCGCTCCTAACCTCCTGGAGCCGGGGAGAGTATAGCATCCCTAATTGGAATATGTTTTGAGGTTTAAGGTAATGGAGAGGGGAATAATATGGCAAAGAGGAAGGTGGCTATTCAGAACTGTTCCGACGCGCACAAGTAAATTGTTTTTGATTGATTATTTCATAATTTAATCATTTAAAAATAATGTGAGGTATATTTGCGGCATATTCCAGAGTGGAAGATACTCTCAGTATCGTCCTGGCAAAATACCATAATTCAGAATTGGAACGTTGCTTGAAATGGTTTAAGCCGTGTTTGGTAACTAGATTTGAATAGCCAGGTATATCCCCACCTTCAACTTCCCCTTCTCGTTCCCTTCCCCACTTCAGCCTCACAACATACCCCTATTGGGGATGCCATAGTCTCACTGGCTCCAGACGGGAGCTGTTGAGACTCTTGTGAGATATTCATATTAAAAAATATAAAAAGATCTGAAAAGCCGGGCACTTCTTGGTTTTCCTCTTCTCAATCTCCTCCCCCTCCACTCTACCTTCATCTTCACAACTTACCCCAACTGGGGATGGCGTAATCTCCCTAGCTCCAGGCGGTTGGGAGCAGTTGTGATTTTTGTGCAGTATTAACATTTAAAAAATGAGAAATCCATACTATAACACTTAAAATATTGAAAATCACAATTTGTAATGTATTGTAATAAGTGGTGACCAAAGATAACATAGAACACAAATGGTGCCTAATCGCTTACTAAATTATGGTATTTGTGCGAATGCACTTATGCACATGTGCGGTGTTGTCATGTACGAGGTTATTATCGCCAGTACATGAAACTAACGTTGTGAAGGAAATATGCAGGTAATCGGGAGACTCCCACGCTTATGGGACAGCTTTGTGTTACGACAACTTACAACGACCTTCGCTGATAATAATCGGAATTTGTCTCTCTGAAAGTCATATACCTACATATTAACAAAAAAGCAGAAATCTGGTGTCAAAAAATGAAGTGTCATCTCATATGCAGATGACACAATTATCATTATCAAAGGAATAATATGGACAGATGTGACAGTAGTTCCGAATGATGATATTTAGTCTTAATGGAGAAAAAACACCGTAGGTATATGCCTTTTTACCTTAAGAGGGTATAACAGCCAGCGGCCGAAAATTCACATTTCGTCGAAAGAGGTTCTTAAGATCGTACAGGGCGGTTCCAATGAGAAAGATTAATTACTCTCCGTACCAGCTTTTTAAAATTATAACTCAATATCGATTTTATTTCATTCCAAATTGGCTTTAATTTATACCTACATGCAAAAATGCTGAAAGGCGTGTTGATAAAACTATTAAAATTATGTACTTTTTGTAATTATTTTTAGATCATAAGTATTTATCATTTTTTAATAATGTCTTAGCAAAATAAGAATGTAAAAAAATTTTACATATATTATTCTGTAAATGTGCAAATAAATACACAAACTGACCAATTTTCGTCAAGAAACACATGAATTTAAAACATACGTTTACTAGATAAAAGAACAATCTTTCGAAACCAATATATATTTTTTTGTGGAAAAGATTCAATACGTCTTAGTCTAAGCACTAATTTAAAAATTACATATTTCTGGTGTTCTCTGATTATACGCTCTAAATGACCCTGTCCTTACCTGGAGTGATGGTGCACAGCCATCGTTACACCCCCCACATGTGTGGGGGGTGTATGTAACGATAAATGTTAATTCATGAAGAAAACCTCAGATGTCAAATATCTGAGGATCACTATAGAAAGTAATATGAAATTTAAAAAACATGTCAATAACTTTATTAAAAGAATTAGAAAACTCACTTATATATTTATACCATTAAGAAATATCCTAAAACTTTCAAAAGTTAGAATGATTTACTTTGCTCTTGTGTACAACTGTACATAGTCAGTGTTGCAATATGGTGTAATCGCTTGGGGAAACATTTATAAGACAAACTTGTATCCGATAGTATAACAGAAAAAAAATATTATTTAAGTTATTTTTTAAAAACTTTTTAGTATATTCAAGGTCTGTTTTAAAACTTTTTCAAAAAATGTTTTTCATAAAGTTTTTTAAAGAATCTTCCCCCCTCCCCCATTATAAATCCCTCCCCCCCCCCCCCTATACGCACAAGCCCTGCTTAATTATGGGGGTACATAAAATATATTATTCATGTCATTAATAATTGTATAAAATTTATTTGTAATTTATGTATATTTTTGTTACTAATAAAAAATAAATGAAATTAAAGTAAAATAAAATCTATGGGAATATACATGTACATGTACGTGTTTGCAAGACAGCTGCATAACACCATTATGAATACAGAGGCCCTAAGACGTAATAAAAAGTGAGAAAAGCTATTTTAATTTTGTCTAATTATATGATTGGAAACAAATAGACTGATTGATTTTACCAATGATTTTCAGATATGTTCTGTTACTATTATTGTATATTTATTTATTTGTTGTCAAATATTTTTAATATCTTAGATACTATAATTTTTTTGTAACCATACTTACCTACTATTAATAAGCTGTAGCAGTTTTGATTTTTCACCTAAAAACATTAAAAAATCAGTAGGTATTTGACAGATAGGTTTATTTACTCGGTGAGTGATCAGCGAAGATGCGTGGAAGATTTTTTTGTTTAATTTTGAAGCGAAAAAATTGGGAAAAAAAACATCATTGAAAATCACCGGACACCAAAGATTTCGTTAACATTTTTACTCCAAATAATGTCAGGAATCATCACTGTTTAAAGTAAGGCAGGTACGTCCCTTAACACCTTGTATTGAAATTTCAGTGATATTGAAATGAAATTTTGTTTTTTCCGCGTCTAAAATTTTAAAACCCACGAATTTATTTCAGATCGCAAAGTAATTACTTACTATAGAATGAAACAAGTACTTTGTTTAAAAACCACTTTATTTGTATTTATATTTGTCGACCGGTTTCGGTTGAACTCAACCTTCTTCAGGACAATAAACATATAAACTAAATTAAGGAACAGAGTTAAGATTAAAGTAAACAAAAGAAAGAGATAGCATATAAGAAAGGGAGAGAACATCAGATACTGGTTGGTGGAAGGGAAGGGGGCGGAGTCACGGGCGGGTGGGGGTGGGGGTTACATAGGGAGAAAGGGAATAACTTTAAAATCGGACTGTTGGTTAATTCTAACTGTTTGTTTAAAATTTGGCAATTACGTTTCTTTGATTTGGATATTTCTAATGCTTCTAGGTTATTAAGGCGTATTCCTATTTTATTGATAGGTATGTATTATTTTTACTCCTGTATTTATGTTAAATGTATGGTCAGTATCAATTAAATGGTCTGCAAATTCAGAGAACCCTGTGCTTGTAAGGCACCTGACGTGTTCTTTAACTCTAATCTTAACATTACGCGCTGTTTTACCTATGTATGTGGCTGGGCAATCGTTACAATTAAGTTTATAAATGCCAGAGTGGCTTAATTTATCCTCTGTATCTTTAGAATTAGTAAGAAGTTTAGCTAAATTATTGTTAGTATAGAAGGCCGGCCTTATTTCTGATGGAAGTGTCGACGTACACTGGGAAGAGAATTTACTAATATACAAAATTCTACGCCATTGAGTAGTTATATTATTATTATTAATAGGTAGGGCATTATACAGAAATTTATTTGATGCGATTAGTCGAAGTTTTTTTGAGAGGATTTTATCTATTAGATCGGTGCCGTGGATATGGCCCCGATCTAATAGATAAAATCCTCTCAAAAAAACTTCGACTAATCGCATCAAATAAATTTCTGTATAATGCCCTACCTATTAATAATAATAATATAACTACTCAATGGCGTAGAATTTTGTATATTAGTAAATTCTCTTCCCAGTGTACGTCGACACTTCCATCAGAAATAAGGCCGGCCTTCTATACTAACAATAATTTAGCTAAACTTCTTACTAATTCTAAAGATACAGAGGATAAATTAAGCCACTCTGGCATTTATAAACTTAATTGTAACGATTGCCCAGCCACATACATAGGTAAAACAGCGCGTAATGTTAAGATTAGAGTTAAAGAACACGTCAGGTGCCTTACAAGCACAGGGTTCTCTGAATTTGCAGACCATTTAATTGATACTGACCATACATTTAACATAAATACAGGAGTAAAAATAATACATACCTATCAATAAAATAGGAATACGCCTTAATAACCTAGAAGCATTAGAAATATCCAAATCAAAGAAATGTAATTGCCAAATTTTAAACAAACAGTTAGAATTAACCAACAGTCCGATTTTAAAGTTATTCCCTTTCTCCCTATGTAACCCCCACCCCCACCCGCCCGTGACTCCGCCCCCTTCCCTTCCACCAACCAGTATCTGATGTTCTCTCCCTTTCTTATATGCTATCTCTTTCTTTTGTTTACTTTAATCTTAACTCTGTTCCTTAATTTAGTTTATATGTTTATTGTCCTGAAGAAGGTTGAGTTCAACCGAAACCGGTCGACGAATATAAATACAAATAAAGTGGTTTTTAAACAAAGTACTTGTTTCATTCTATATAATGTCAAGCCACAAAGTGTTTGCTTTCTACGATAATTTAATTACTTACTATTGTTTGTTTCATATCTTTCAGTTGTATTCACACTACAGCATGAAAAAACGAACAAAAGATGTTAAAACTCGTGCGAAGCCGGGTAGTAACGATTATTATATTAATATTTTCAGGAATTTTTCTTATATTGCTTCAGGATCCTGTTAAAAATGAGAGTCAGCCTTCAACGTGTTCTTAATTATTTGCAAACTAAATTTGATAACACGACACGGTGAACAACAAGGTTACAATGTAACAATGTACATAAGTATTAAAAAAAATGGCAACAAAGCTTGCTTTGTACAGCGTCCTTATCGATACCCCGCTGAAATTAGCAAGCATCAAGTCCTGGTGGTCGGAGTAGTCAGGTGTGGCCAGGTGTCGCGATAAGAGGTGATAATTGGAAGCACTGTTGGTTCCGTGTATTGCCAGGTACTAACTAATATCAGGACCGAATTAAATTACCTACTCACTGTCGAAAATTTCAAAAGCAAACATTCGCCGTTTATGAATAGGCAACCTGTCAATATTTTAAATGGAGATGTTGCTTTACCAATTTGGCTGGCAGAGGACTTAATCTGCGATGCCTGGGTTAGAACCAGACGCTTCGAACTACTCGGTCACTAAACTGATTTATGAATCTGATTTTTTCTCAATTTCACGGCATTTTCTTCGAGGAATTTCAATTTTCTTCACGCACTTTTTTTTTTTTTTAAATTTATTTATTTATAATTAAATATATTTACAATGGTTTTATGTATATGCCTGTCTCACTAGGGTATACCTGTGTCGAGACAGGCGTAGAGGTATATAAATGAATATTGTAGTTACAAGGATATTTAAGGTAAAATACATATCACTTTGAATAGAATTAAAACAGAAAGGTGATTGGAAGGGTGGTAAATCTTTTAAAGAGAGTTATTTTATAAATGTTGGAGATGAAGTAGAGAAGTAAATTCTTCCTAATCTATTTATAGGTCAATTTGACAGGATTCCATTATTTTCTAAGGGTTAGGTTTTATATGAATAGTTATTTTTGTCTATGTGTGATTTATTTTACAGATGTTTGTAATAGTGAGGCGTCCAATACTTATAATACATTTTTTAATATCTTGTTTGAATTTTGTAAAGGAGTCAGTTTGTCTGATCGTAGTTGGTAGTGTATTGTATAGTTTGCAAGATATGTATTTAGAGTGTCTTTGCCCGAAGGTGGTTTTGAAAAAAAGGAGTTTTGAGAAGTTCGTTGTTTTTGGCTCGGGTATTGTGTATTGTTTGTGTAGCTTTGAATAGTGTTTTGTTGTTTTTGTGTAAATTAATTAGTATGGATCTTAAGTAGAGCTGTTTTATGTCCTTAACGTTGAAAGAATTGAATATAGTATCCGTCCGTGCTGGTAGTAAGTGGCATTTTAAGAATTATTTTTATGATTAGTTTTTGTGCTTTCATGATGGGATCAAGGGCATTGGAATATGCATTACCCCAGGCTAAAATTCCGTATTCGATGTGAGATTAGCACAGTGAGTAATATATTGTTTTTAAAAGTTTTAGGTTAAGGAAATTGCGTGTTTGTTTGAAAAAGTATATAGATTTGCGAATTTTGTTTGTAGTATTATGTATTTCGATCTTTCGATCTGCGAGAATTATACCTAATGTCATGACAAAAATTATTAAAATCATGATGATGCTTATTATTACAATCGTCATGAAGTTTATTATTATAATCATCATGAAGATTATTATTACAGTCATCATGAAGGTTGTTATTACCAACATCATGAAGGTTATTATTACAATCATCATGAAGGTTATTATTACAATAATCATGAAGGTTATTATTACAAACATCATGAAGGTTATTATTGCAATCATCATGAAGGTTATTATTACAAACATCATGAAAGTTATTATTACAATCATCATGAAGGTTTTTATTACGAACATCATGAAGGTTATTATTGCAATCATCATGGAAGTTATTATTACAAACATCGTGAAGGTTTTTATTACAATCATCGTGAAGATTATTATTACAATCATCGCTTAGACAAGGTGCATTATTTTCAACGTATATTTTGTTGTGTGTGAATACCGCACAAGAGTCCCAATTGCCTCCAAATGTCGGGAGACTGTAGGACATGTGGCAAGTGGCAAGGTATGACTGGGAAACGGGTGGGGAAGAGGAAGTACCTACCTATCTATTCAAGTAAAAAACACAACTAAATCCATTTCAAGCAACGTTTTCGAGCTAGTGTGAATCTGAGAATATCTATAATAATTCAACTCTGGAAATTGTTATTGAGTAATGGCTGTCCCAATATTGCAATAAGGCTGCGGCCCTGACATTGCGCAGAAGGTTCCCATTTTGTACCGTCGCCGCGCATCCGGATCCGAGACAACAATGGCCGCTTCAGGGGCTTTCAACTAAACCCAATTTAGATGGCGTCTATTTTACACTGTCTTGCAAAATCAAACTAATAAAAATCTGAAGTCAATATAATCAGTTTCTTGCGAAATGCTTTTCCTGAAATTAAACGGATTCTTCTTATTCATATTATTAAAAAATGATCATCACGTGTGTATAATATATCCATTGTTGTTGGGTTTAATTCGTAGAATACCATTTAATTATTTTTAAATTTAAAAAATATATATATAATATAAAAATCAAAATATATATATGTTTGCTCTTGTCTTTATAAGTATGTTATGCGTTGCTAAACCATTCATCCGATCACAATGAAACATTGCGGATTGTTGACCCGCGATGGTTTCTATATATAATAGTGAGTTCTGGCATCAAGCAACTATGCATTGCTATACACGTCTTTGGTTAGAAGTCAGGTTGAATACAATTCAAGTATTTGGTGTCCTCATTTCAACTCTCATTGTTTACAAATTGAAAAAATTCAAAATAAATTTCTACGTTTTATTAATTTCAAAATTGGTATTCCTATTATTGAAATCAATTATGTCAGTTTACGCTGTAAACTTAACTTACCAAAATTATCTGAAAGGCGAAAAATATTTGATCTCCTTTTATTGTATAAAATTATTCATTCAAGGTTGGACTGCCCTGACGCTATAAACTTGTTATCCTTACACATACCTCCAAAATATACTAGACGGAATATTTTATTTTGCAACAATAACTTCGCTACAAATTCTGCAGTAGAAAGAATACATAGGCTGGGTAATGAACTGACTGATGTCGCTGACATATTTAATTTAAACTTAGATTCATTTAAAGCCAAATTAGTCCATCACTTTTTAGATGTAAATAATGAATGAGAAATTTTTATTTTATTTCGATTTTCTCTTGTTTGTTGTTTTTTTTTATTGTTCTTATTCCATAAGCATATGAGTAATTAAGTAAAAATTAATGTGTTTTGATTTTTTTAATGTTTTTGTTGTTCGTAGGTATATGAATTGTTGTATCTACGAGTTCTCTAAAGTCATCCAAGTGGAATTAGCTTTAGATGTATGTACTCCTATTTTTTTTATTGAGTTTATGCTTTATTTGTATATTTTGTAATCTTTTTTTAAGTTTGTTATGTACTGTTGTTATAAATGTTATTTGTATTTTATATGTTAAAGCCCAATAGGGCGTCAATAAATAAATAAATAAATAAATAAATTGCTAACCGTTCATCCGATTGCGATGAAACTTTGGGGATTAGGTGTGTGCACTGTGTATGCCCGTGATGGTTTCTATATATAAAAGTGAGCTCTGTCATTATGAAATTTGTATAAAAAAATTGCAAGAGGTGGTGCGCGAGCTGTTTGAAAACTGAATGTACCGGGACTGAATGTGTGGAATGCGGGAGGGGGGAAGGAGAACTCGGCTTGGCTTGCAGAACTTAATAACAACATTATTCAATTTGATTTAATACTTTTTTTAAATCACGAGATATCGTCTTCCTTTTGTTCAAGTTAGCAAAAAAATACATTTGTCTAGCACATATAAATTTGGCACGCCAAATGTATTACGTACATATTTTTCCTAAAATAAATAATATTACGTGTAAAATACAAGGTGAGGTGAACATAGAACACAGGCAATATTTTGAATCAAATCCGGGTGACATAACTTTACCAAAATGACTGCCATGTTTTCAACATAGTAGAATTTCATAATATGTTTTATGTAAATCTGATTTTCAGAGTTCTTCTGCCGAGTGAAGATTGCCCTGATGATAGCCAATTTGGTTGTTTTACTTCTACAATAATTATTATTCCCACTTAGAAATTGGTTGATTCGAAAATATAAGTGAACTATTGTTACATTGCCGGCCGGCGGCGTAGTCCATCGGTAAGAATCTTGACTCGCACACCGAAGGTCGCGGGATCGAATCCCGGCTTGGCAAATAAATTTTATTTTATTAATTTGTGTCATTTCACAATTTATTCATTTAAAATAATATATAGTATATTTGGGGCACGTTCCAGAGTGGAAGATGCTCTCAGTATCGCCTTGGTGTAAGACAACCATTCAGAATTGAAACAGTGCTTGAAATGGCATTAGCCGTATTTGGTGACCAGATCTGAATAGCCAGGTACTTCCCCACCTTCCTCTTCCCTATCTCCTTCCCCTCCCCACTACCTTCAGCCTCACAACATGCCCCAATTGAGGATGCCATAGTCTCACTGGCTTCAGACGGGAGCGGTTGGGACTCTCTCTTTCTAACACCGTTTATATAATATTTCTAACCACGATAGTAAGGGAAACAAAACTATTTCTACATATGTGACCTATACGAGTTGTTCCAAAAATGACAGAAAAAATCTCCTGGACACTCTTGTCATTGAAACCTATATTTTTTTCGGTAATTTTTGTCTTTCTTATGTTTCAAATTAAGAATTAACAGTATTATTAATCAACCAAAAAAAGTTTTTCCAATAAGAATTAAAAAAAAATATATATATATATATATATTCAGAAGCTATTTATTCATCAGAAGCATTTATAATTATAAATGCGAAAGTGCGTGTGTTTGTTTGTTACGCTTTCACGCCTAAACTACTAAACCAATTTTCTTTCACCAATAGAAAGCTACATTATCAGCGAGTAACAAATGCTATATATAATGGTAAGCTCTGGCGTTATGCAATTTTTATACATGAAAACGTGGGTATTTCATATATTTTAGCAGCAGGGAGGAAATGCAGGGAGAAGGTGGGATTCGCGGAGAGCGAAGAAACGAGGGAGGGGGAAGGCGGGGGAGGTGGAAGGGAACGGGGACGCACGGAAAAGGACATGCAGGGAGAATCAATATATTTCTTTGAATGGTATTGCAACACATGCCGGGTACCAGCTAATTATATTGACATAAATAATAATATAGTGTTAATAAATACAGAAATCATCGGTGTCATGGTCACCAAATAAAATCAGAGTAACAGTGGATGAACTGTTACTTAAGGTATATTGTAGTACAAAAATTCGATCTCCAACTCTTTTTGCGAACGGTCTTGTGTCTAGAGAAGCATCGTGAACCATGATAAAAGCAATAGAAAATATTGGAGAAGCCTTCGAACTCAGCTAATATTGTCACATGTTGGGAATTCCCAGACAAATAGAATAGCAAATATTATAAAGATATTTTATACAAATACAGGAACATAATAAAAGGTTTCCAATGAAAATATTAAATAATATGACTTTGCAAAAATATATTCAGTTGTGCGCTTTTATAATTAGCGTGACGATTCACGCTTACGGTACCTTGACGGCAAAAAGGTAGTAAACAAACGTTCCATAGTGGCCATCCATGTGACGTAATTTCCCACCCCCCCCCCCCCACCTCCCCCCCCCCGTCCCCCCAACCCGTCCCCGTCCACCCGTCCCTCTCACACATCGTCACATTGGTTAGACCCCCTCCCCCCTAGTTTGACGCATTTTCACATATTTTGCAATTTTTACATCTTAAAATAATCAAAACAGTTGTTCAATTGTTTTTTACATGTGACCTCACAGAGCCGATGAACCCTCCCCCCCATACCCTTTGTCACACTTCTCTACTTTCCTCCCCCCCCCCCCCCCCCCCCTTAAGGTGTGACGTAATTCGCTATAATGCTGCAGCTCTTTCAAAAGATGGGATAAATAATGTACGTAGGACTGTTTCCTCCAAAGAAAAAAGTCATCATTTTCTTGCATCTCTTTCACATACCGTATCGTTACATCTCTGTAGATCCCTGCTAATACTACTCGCCGTGACGATAATTTTGAAAGTATGGAATTTAGTTACAAAGATAATATTAAAGTGTGAATGAATTCCAAAAATTCAAAAACGTCAAATAACAATGCGCTGATGGTTTTGCTTTTGTTCTTAAACATATAATGCTTTCGCTCTTTCTTCCACACTAATTAATGACAGTAAAAATGAGACAAACGGTGAACGTATGTCTGCACCCCCCCTCCCCCCCCCAAAGGAAACATAAAATCATTATCACACTTCTCCCTCACACGAATAAAGAAAATGAAAAGCAATTCCTGTCGTAAAAAAACTAGTATTTGGAGGAAACTGTGTGTATTCTGTGTGTCTCATTATTATGCAACGTGTAAGAAAGAATTGCAACATTAATAGCGATAAGAAATGTATGTTTATTGCCTCTTTTGCCGTAACCGTGAACCGTCACGATAATTATAAAACGTACAATGGAACAACAGATATCGATTTTGAATAATAAACATATTATGTAAGTTTAGAGGTAAGTAATAGGTATGTATGGTTATTTCTTTTAATTGTGACATCGACAGTCAATATATCTGAGCAGTCCAGACGGCATTTGACGTCATAAAAACCGTCCGGGAGGTCATCGGACAGAAAGATTTACTGCAAGGCCGACTGGAACAACGGCGGCAACCGCCAAATAATGCTGTCGCTAAGTAAACTATATTTAAAATAGTCTAATCACGCTCTTCATTTAGTCCCGCCGTTGTCGGGCTGAGACAGTAATTTACCTCTTATTTTTTGCAAAATGCAAAATTTTATCATGTATCAAAATACGATGGGATTGTTTTTTAAATCCCATGTCGTCAGTGACCTTCTCCTTGTTCTAAAAGTCAAGTGTGCAAAATTTCATCATTCTCGGAAAAAACTGTAGATATAAAAAAATATATAAAACCCACACACAGACTATCTTTATAATAGATAGAAGATGCATGCGGCAAAACAACACACAAATCAGCAGTAACAACGAGTATCAACAACAATCGTCTCCATTTGCAAACACTGTTTCGTTGCTTAATGGCACCGATTTCATATGACGCTTCAAAATCCTTCGTGCACTAAGGCATGTGCCTGTACCTACTGTAGTCGGCCTTGATTGTCTGTGGGTGTCATCATTTCATTTTTATCCCTATTTCATTTTTTTGGTTAGGTTAAAAAACGTATTTTCCCTTGAAAAATTACCTTAATTAAATTTGGGAGGCGAATACGGGTACCGCTGCTGCCTCGAGAACCATTTATTGGATAACCAAGACCCCTGCCATACGTCACCTCAAGTGGTTCGCTATGTTAGTAACTTAGCAGGATTGCCTGGGTTCATGGGGTGAGGATTGTCCGAGTCTTGGCGGCGGATACATCTGCCCACCGACTGCGATGTCGCAGACTGGATCGGGAGAGATTGAGACCTTTTGACCTCTCCAGCAGGACTCTCTAGGAACATCGCCATGCACCGCAGTGGGAGGGAAGGATTCATTCATCCATCCCTCCTGGACGCACCGAGCCCCAGATTCCCACCCACCCCTTATAGATGTTTCCTTCCTAGAACTTCCTCTCCTTCACTTGATAAAAAGACTCTCCACGCAGTATCCCCAAAGGTGAAAGGCCAAAGGTAAATATTTTAATATTTTCTTCAGGACCTGCTGTGTGGAGCTAATGTAAGCAGAGCCTACAAACTCTGTCTTGCAACGCACACCTTGCTTCTTTCACATTCACGCATTTTCTATGCTATTCTATCTCGAACCAATTCAAACTACCATCGGTGTGTACAAATGCATTTTAAACATGTGTTCTTTAAAATGATGTTCTTGTTAGTACTTACGTAGGTACACACATTCGTAGAGTTTAACACTGACTCACCTCCGCAAATAATCATATGCTGGTACTACGAAATTCGAACTTTATCAAGAAAATTTATTATGAATAATTAAAGCATTTCGTGACGTCATAATAAAATAATAATAATGAATGAAAATGATTGCATTATGAGTAATATTTATAATGCAGGTACGTCTGGATTAATGACAACGCTTTTCAGTGGGAAATAATGCAAAAAATGCTGAAACGCGATATATTATTATACTTGGTCGATGGTACCAGCTTACAAATAATAAAAATTACGTCACTTATTGCGTTGTAAATGAGTTTTGCTCCTTGTCGAAAAAGGTAGCGATGACTCACAGAAATCTTTTCAGGTACGGGACAGGTTTTTATGCATTACTGGCGAGTTACCGGCATGCGTTGCTATGCCACTTAATAAAGAAATTGTTTCTCCCTGCGTATCCTTTCCCATTCGTCCCAAATAATATTCCTTTTTTATCCGAATACAGCACAACTGCTTCAAACCGTCTGGAGCCATGAGTGAGACCATGGCATCCTCAATTTTGGAATATTGTGAGGCTGAAGGCATGGGGGAGGGGAAGGAGATGTGGAAAATGTACCTATTTTTTTATATGCACATCGCACGAGAGTCACCAACTTCTCCAATGAGACTATGTGAGACTATGGCATCCCCAAGGCTGGTGAGGCTGAAGGTAATGGGGAAGTGAAGGAGATGGGGGAGAGGAAGGTGGCGAAGTACCTGGCTATTCAGATCTGGTCACCAAACACAACTAAAGCCATTTAAAGCAACGTTTCAATTCTGAATAATGGTCATACCTACACCAGGGCGGTACTGAGAGTATCTTCCACTCTGGAACGCGCCGCAAATATATTATATATTATTTTAATGAAATACCACAAATTGAAAACGGATTGTGAGTCAAGAGTGTTACCTCGGGACCACGGAGGCTATTCAAATCTAGTCACCAAAATCCTTTCCACTACCTTCAGCCTTACAACATACCAAAATTGGGGATTCCATAGTCTCACTGGCTCCAGACGGTTGGAAGAAGTTGGGACTCTTGTGTTGTATTCGGGTAAAAAAGTTATATTATATCATTTTTTTGCATACTTACATGAAGAATTAATCTTTTAGGGAATCAATTGTCCGCCGGATCAACTATTAGGGAGCCAATAGGCCACTTGCATCACATTTTTTAAAAATTTTCCGGTTTAGGCAAATATTCTAAGATTTTCCGTTTTTTTTGTTTTTTTTAATCGAATTTTTGAAACCCTGGCGATTTTATTAAAAATTTCATTCCAAAAAATCAGACCATTTTTTATAAACCGGAAAGACGAGCCATAATTTTATGGGTGCGAAAAAACGATAATTATATAGCTGAAAATCATTTAAATTTTCCACACGAATAGCAATAAATTGTACGAGGTTCTCTTCGTAACATCTGTAAAAACACCGCCATCTTTATCAAAAAATCAAACCAAAGGATAAGTTCGCATAGAACAAACAATAAATCTAAAATCAAAGTGTTGCCATATAAAAAAAAAATTATCGGTGTGGAATTTTACAAAATTAAAGGAACATAATCGGACATTCATGTAGTGACATCACGAGCTCAAATAATGGATTTATTTATTTAAAATAAAAAGAACTAGGTATACATTTCTAAAAAATTTTACTAACGTTTTCGTAATCTTAGTAAAAAAATCTATCCACACCACTTTTTCAAACTTATGAAATCCATGCAAGTGGCTTATTGTTATAGAACCGCATAATTTATTTTCGTTGTTAGTTTTTGGGGTGTTATGCCGTGTTGCGCTACCTCCTACTATAGCCGACGTTTCGGACAGCGTTGCAGTGTCCATCATCAGGGCAGATCCGGTAGATCCGACGATGTGATCTACGATCGACTACCGGATCTGCCCTGATGATGGACACTGCAACGCTGTCCGAAACGTCGGCTATAGTAGGAGGTAGCGCAACACGGCATAACACCCCAAAAACTAACAACGAAAATGCTTTTGGCCGTGAAAATCTAAAAACTTATCCGCATAATTTATTGTTTATCATCTTGTAAATTGAGGAAATCTGGCATTACAAAATTTGCACTACTTTTTCTATCTTTTTTTATCTTTTAGTGAAACTACGGCATATCCAATTGGGATACGTTGTGAGGTTGAAGTTAGTGGTTAGGGGAAGGAGATGCGAAGAGGAAGGTGGGCAAGTATCTGGCTATTCAGATCTGGTCACCAAACATGGCTAAAGCCATTTCAAGCAACGTTTCAATTCTGAATGGTGGTCTTGCGCCAAGGCGATATTATGGGTGTCTCTCCTTTTGGAACGTGCCGCAAATAGACCTTAATTTTTTTTATAATTAAATTGTTAAATTTATAACACATCAATCAAATAAAATTGGTTTTCACACGCCGGAGTTTGAAGCCGCGACTCTCGGATTGCTAGTCGAGAACCTTTACTTACCCCTCAATAATGGAGGCCGTCGAATCCTCAATATATGAAATCCTTAATTATTAACTATAAACCTTTGAAACATCCAGTCAACTCCCCATTGCTCGTTCCGTATTAGGAAATCATTTTCTAAGAAATTTAAAAAATAATTGTGCTAAAACTCTGGCGAAGTTGATATTCACAAATTGGGAGGCGGGAATGGGTACCGCCGCTTCGGTTACCATTTATTGGATAACCAGCACCTCTGCCATAGGTCACTCCGAGTGATTCGCTACATTTGACGACTTAGCAGGAGTGTCCAGAGTTCATGAGGTGAGGTTTTTCTAGATCTTGGCGTCGGATGCGTCTGCCCACTTACTGCGTGGCGGACCGGATCGGGAGAGATTGATTAAGGGAGATCATTTAGTCCCTCCAGCAGGACTCTCTCGACTCATTGTCTTGCATCGGAGTGGGAGAGATGGATTCGTACATTAGTAATTCTTGGAATCACTGGTCCCCAGATTCCTACCCACTCATATCCTTTTCCTTCCCAGAACTTACTCTCCTTCCTTTCTAATAAAAGGCTTTCCATACAGCCTCACCAAAGAAGACATATCCTGAGGGATATTATTTTCCTCAAGGCATCCTGCGTGGAGCTCTACTAAACAAAAATGTTTATCATGTTATACATATATATATATGAGAAATTTTTTAACTGTTTTAAACACGCTAGTACCTATACCCACGATTATATGCCTATGTGGGATTTTTTTGGTTAATCTCATAGACATACAAATAGCTAGACGACAACTTACAGATGAGGGGTAAAAACCAACTATGGCGGGACGAAGAGAGGAAAGAGACTTGTGATTCGCCAATAAATCAATCTAACAGTATATAGGCACCTCGCACTATAATATTACCATTTAGTTCTTGAAAGTAAAATCTGCTTTTGAATAAATAGACCTTTTTATATGGGAGCGCGAATTGCTTGCCACGTTATGAACAGATGTGTCAAGTCCAAATTCGCAAAGTAAGGTTCTGAGTATTTTCATAGTGGAATATTTTGTTTCCGTAGACACTTTTACAAAAGTTTCATAATTTACTTACCCCATTAAACAGCGGCTTTGTGTTTCGCGTCGCCATGTATCTCGATGTCATAGTATGTGTTCCATAGACATACAACGTCTGTGCGTAAAATGTACGATAAGAGCTCGACACTGGTCCGGACAAGAATGATGACGTCACATTTTTTAGATTAACGCGGGGCTCTCGCAAGCCCAGCCGGTTCCGAAAAATGGTTCTAATGGGAGGGGAAATAACACGCCTTTTAGCACGTAAGGGCAAGTCCATGTATTTTGTACGTCCGTGGTTAATCTGCCAATTGTATTATTCTTTACTTTTTAACTGTTTATATAAAAAAGCTTGTATTTATTGTAAAATTATACCAATATATTTACCAAAAAAATATTAATAAAGAAAAAAAAATGCGTTATGAAATTTGCAATACTTTTTTATCTGAAACGTACAGGGCAAAGCAAATTTTTTAGCTCGCAATGTCATCTCCATTGTTAGCTATACCTAAAGCATTGAAACATCCAGTCAACTATAAAATAAAATAGGATGAGCGCTATTGTTCTTTCTCTACTTTCTATTAGGTACTCAATGTTTTAACAAGCTTTTGAATTAATAATAGAGAGATAGGTACTTAATTTATTTTTTTTAAATTTTATTTTAGTAATTTGTACATTTAAGGTTACAAATTTCTAATTAATTATAATATTTTATATTTCAGCTAATAAATTATAATATTTCAAATTCACTATATTCTTTCTTTCTTTTTTTCTTGTTTTATGTAGCTCCTACAATACATCTTGAACTTTTCAATTGGTGAGGACTTTAGAGTATCTGGTAGTGTGTTATATAACTTAACTCCTTTGTATTGCAAACTGTTTTGCGTATTAGTTTTGTCCTTTTTGTTTAATCTTATTTCCTTGCACGTCCTTGTGTAATGTCTGTGAATGTCCTTATTATAAACGATTTTATTTGAGAAGTATTTTGGTAACATGTTGTTTAATATTTTGTGAATAAATATCAACGTGTTCAAGGTCAGCATTTGTTTCACTGTTAACCAATTAAGTTCTTTTAACATTTCATTTATTTTCGAAAATCTATTTCTTCGGAGAATTATTCTCATTGCTCTGTTTTGGAGAATTTGAAACGTATTCTGTTCTCTTTCATTACACAGGAAAAGGATACTTGAACAGTAGTTGAAGTGTGGAGCAATAATTGAATTGTAAACAGTTTTTCCGGAAATTTTAGGCCGAATTCTTCCCAAAAAAGATATCTCCCAAAAAAATATCTGTAATAAAATAAAGGACCTACCCCCACGGATGTGAAATAAAATAAAGGAAAAAATAAATAAATAAAATAAAATAAAGGATAATGTGAAATAAAATAAAGGACCCCTACAAAAATTGCGATTTAAATTCCCACGATGTCCGTGTTATTTTCTTGTAGCTAAACAGGTAGGTACCTACCTACATCGGTAGTTCGGTAGCAGATTGGTTCCTACATGGCCCCCGAAGACGTACGTCTCTGTGATATTTTTTAAACAAACAGATCAACAATAGGAACAGGCACAAGGCGTAGTCTGCAGCCGCCTTTCGGCAGTGTGTGAATAAGCCATCTTTCTCATTCCGCGCGGCAGACCGCGGGCAGACGGCATTCCATCGCCGCTTTGTGTCTCATTAAACGGTTATCGCTAATATACCGTTCGGGGGAATGCGAAAGAAATGCTGTACGAAAATATGCAAAGGAAAAACATCCGAAAGAGGCTCTCGCGAGAGAAGGGGCTGGCCTAGTTTCGGTTCCGTGATGGTTCGCAGGTCTTCCATGCCTAGTTCTCGAGCGGCCGCCAGTGCGCGCGCACCGCGCTCTTCCCGCGCGCTTCCTATTGGCCGGCCGAACAAACATGGTCGCCGTGTCAAAACACAAATGCCGGCAAAGTCTCTCGCCTTCGAATCTGCAGTGTCGTTGGTGCGAATTAGTGCGAATATTTCGTGTTAAACTAAAAATCAATTCATAATTATGATAAGAAGATTTTATCAAACTTCTTGGCTATTTTGTTTGTATAGATTCAGTGCGCGAACGACCTTTGATTTCCACGAAAAAACTCGGAAAACTGTACGAATAAAACATAAATTCAAACTTATTTTACCGCTAATCTTAAAATATTACTAATTGTACGATATATTTTGTTATAATACAATGTATTACGATTATTTTAAAACGTGAGTGCCGATTCTTGGATATTTTAATGTTCCCCGAGCAGACATCTGGTAAGTAGGCGCAATTGTGTTAAAAGCAGGTGGGTTTTCACCGAAATACGACTGATAAATAAATTATCTAAGCACTGGAGCTATCCATCATGCTTACGTACCCAATTTCAAGGTAAGCTACAAGTGCTGCCAGTATTGTTTCAGAAAAATGTTAACGACTCAATAAATAAGTACCTACCTCCATTATTTTTTTAAGTAAGTAGGTACCTATATCATAAATATTTAATTTACCTGTACCTGTATTTACTTGTACACTATGCACATTTCTGGTCGTATTTTTCAGGCGTGGCATTTATTCAGATTTCAAATAGTCTGTGGAATTTTCTAAAGTTCATTGGCATTACGTTAATTTTCATGTATAAATAAATGTATATTTATGTAACCTCAATTCCAAGAACCTCAAAACGAATACACACATCCAAAAAAGTACCCACAAAAATATAATATTGATTCTTATCTTCATTTAAATGTTCAAACTCAAAACATAATAGGTATTTTTAAAAATGTGTACGAAATATGTATATATATATTTTCTTACATTCCGTTGCACCATTTTCCAATATATTCAATTTAAGATTTTTTAAAGTAACTACACAAGTTTTAAAATAATATATAGGATTGTAATTATTTAGTATTACAGTTACGAATTTTGTATGACGAATCAACGCATAAATCAACTACCTACCCTAGCAGTTCCTTACGACATTGACCATGTACTGGCAATGCTGGCATGGGTATAAGTCATCAGGGTGACTCAGTTTAAGTAAATGCTTTTCAATATATTATTAATTTTATTTAGTTACTGAAGACATTGAATGAATTAAAGCCCGGCTCAAATATTTTACGAAATGTGATTTAAAAACGGTACTAAATTTTATTCATAATCATAAATAAACTTTCATAATTTGAATAATTTTATCGAATAGATAATGGTTTACAATAATATCGAAACTTTTATCGGTTTTTAAT
Source organism: Limnephilus lunatus (assembly GCA_917563855.2). Classification (NCBI taxonomy): domain Eukaryota; kingdom Metazoa; phylum Arthropoda; class Insecta; order Trichoptera; family Limnephilidae; genus Limnephilus; species Limnephilus lunatus. The sequence goes on from OU830599.1 coordinate 9,659,260, forward strand.
CACACTATTATTTTCATTGATTATTTTGCTTGATGGCCTATCATGTGATAACAACAAAGTCGTAACAACATTACCTGTTATGTGGAACACGAAACAACAATACATACGTATGTTGAAAGTCGAAAAATCTAAATCTCGCTGAAAGTAGAAACCATGTTGTGTACATATCATAACAGTGTTAAAAGTCGAAACATCCAAGGTGTAGCAAAAGTCGAAACATTCAAGTTATGTCAAAAGTCGAAACAGCTAATTTACATCGAAAGTCAAAACGTTTAAAAGCCGTTAAGTCGAAACATCTAATTCACATTGGACGAATCATCCGCTTGTGTCAAACGTCGAAAAATCCAATTCATTATGAAAGTCGAAACGTTCAAGTTGTGCCAGACGTCAAAATATCTATTTCATGTTGAAAGTCGAAACGTTCAAGTTGTTTCAGAAGTCGAAATATCTAATTCGTGTTGAAAGTCGAAACGTTCAATTGGTTTCAGAAATCGAAAGATCTAATTCATATACGTTTTTTTGATTTTCAAGGGGCCAAAGCATTTTCGTTACTGTTTTTTTTGGGCGCTATGCCGTGTTGCGCTACCTCCTTCTTTGGCCAACGCTGTCCGAAACGTTAAAAGTTAAAGAAGATGGTAGCGCAAAACGGCATAACACTCCAAAAACAAATAACGAAAAATATATAATTCATGTTGAAAGACGAAACGTTCAAGTTGTTTCACAAGTCGAAATATATATAATTCACGTTGAAATTCGAAACGTTCAAATTTTTTTCAGATTTCGAAATATCTTACTCATGTAGAAAGTCGAAACGTTTAAGTTTTGTTAGAAGTTAAAACATCTAATTCATGTTAAATCTAAAAATTATAGAAAATAATCATGAATTCCAACTTAAATTGAAAGATTACCTGAAACTACTGTTAGAGTTCATTCTATTATTATTATTTCTTTTAAATCTTGAAATCTGTTTATTGATATATCTTGAGTTTTTCCTACTTATATTTTTGTTATTATTTGCAATTTGCAATATTTTATTATTTACTTACATGATTACTTATAATTGAGCATGAATTCCCTCACCAAAAATAGAGCCTTGTCTCTTTATGGTGAGGAGAGGCTATTTTTATATTCCTTTACAACACTGTATAATACCTATATAAAAAATGTATACTTTTGTAAAAACATACAAATATTAAATAAATAAATGAAAAATAAATGTTGAAAGTCGAAACTTTCAATTAGACAAAAGCCGAAAAAAATAATTAATGTTAAAAATCGAAATATCCAAGCTGTGTCAAATCAATACATTTAATTCATTCCGAAACACGAAATCTCTAAGTTAAGATGAAGCCATACTAAATAATGCAAAATCATACAAAATCGTATGATTTAGTTTTGAAAATTTGACCGCTTAGAAGTATTATAGATGCTTTAATTAAATACTGCGTGTACAACATACCTTGGCCCTTAAAAATATCGGTAATTTTTAGTTCTCTAGTCTTTTAATAAGCTTAGAAAAAAATAAAGTATTAGGTCTGTAAAAAACATTTTTAACTGAAAACTCCCCTACTTAAAAACACTTTTCGGATATGGTTTTATTGCTTAATGTGGCAATTTCAGTTTCTTATATAATTATCGCGAAAAAAAATGATATTTACGCCCGAACCCCACAAAATAAAATATAATATGCATTTTCGCGTTGGTATTTTTGACATCACGGCGACAATACGGCAGTCGACGAATTTGTTATATCAAAGTGAACCTTATACCGTCCACCGAAGAACGACTGCCAGCCGCCCCGATTTTCTGTCATTACTCCTCCGAACGGAGCGGAGAGAAGACGTGTTATGCTCCGCGCCACTTATTTTCGTGAAATCAATTTAAAAATTCCGTTTTATTACAATAAACAATGCATAAAAAAGGAATTAATGTTTTTTACAGGCCTTTACGAAATCAACATGTAAAAAAAAAATCTCAAATATCTTTTCCAACCTTTCCAAAAGCTTTTTCTCAAGTATTTTTAAACTCCTCCCATAAAAGGGCGTGAATTCCGATTTCGATTTTTTCCTGTACTAGTGGATCGCCTTAAGTTAAACGTCAAAATATCTAATTTATGTTGAAAGTCGAAACATCCATTTTGCACTGATTGGAAACAGCAAAATCGTGTTGAAAGAAGATATATCAAAAGATGTTTAAGGAAATAATTACATAGGTGTACAATCGTGAAATTGCTTTAGAGAATTAGAAATGCAGGGAACGTTCCAGAACCCTGAAACCACAATGCCCTTTCAGGTTCACGGCTGGCTCCAGTACGGAGGTTGGCTGGAATGTATCCGCGCTGAAGTTGGCGATACTTTGAAACTGGTCTGCATCCAGTTTCAGGTTTGGAGATATGCCGTCATCGGCGGTGACGTCAGCTGACCATTAGGTACCTCCATTGCTCACTGCTTACTCGCCCGACCTGAGATCGATCAAATATTAGTATAAACTTAATTAAATATTATTATTATCTTTTTGTTCATCATGTTATGCTTTTGAGAATTTTTTTTTTTTAGAATTTCGCTAGAAGTTGATATTCGACCTTGATCGAGTTTTGACAGTTGTTGTTCAATATCGGTTTTCGTTATAAAAATTTAAAAATAGCAAGCAAATTAACCACAAGTTTAATGATAGTATGTACTATGGTATTCGCTTTATGTATTCTTGTTTATTAATTGGAAATATTTTTGGAGGCGGGTATGGGTACCGCTGCCCCGGGAACCATTTATTGGATAACCAACACTTCTACCATAGGTCACCTCAAGTGGTTCGACTTCGCACGGGTGTCCGAGATCATGGGGTGAGGTTTGTAGAGGTCTTGGCGGCCGATGTGTCTGCCCACCTGATGCGTGGCGGGCCGGATCGAGAGAGACTGGTTAAAGAGATCTTTTGACCTCTCCAGCCAGAATCCTTCGACCCGTCGCCTTGCACCGCAGTTGAAGGGATGGATTCATACATCCGTCACTGCTGGACACACTGACCCCCAGATTCCTACCCACCCTTCGTACCTATTTCCTTCCTAGAACTTCCTCTTCTTCCTATTCTTAAAAAAATCCTACACACAGCATCCCCTAAGATGACATAGGCCCTGGAGGAAATTATTCTCCTATGTAAATGAAAAGAGGCATACGAGATGTGTAAGATAAACAGGAAAAAACCTTTTTTATTTTTATTTTTAACTTTATGAGTAAAAACTCAAATTATAATATTTAATTAAATGAAGACAATATTAGCGAAACTCAATCATAATCTGAAGACAGAAAAATCAGAAAAAGATATTGGTTCCACTGGGACTCGAACCCAGATACATTAGCATTCATGGCCAACTGCTCTACCGATTGAGCTATGGAACCCATTTCCAATTCGGTCACTTTTAACTGTATCATACTTGACTAAGAACTACCAACACTATCTTCATTTTTCATACCAACTCTGTCTTCAGATTTTGATTGAGTTTCGCTAATATTGTCTTCATTTAATTAAAAATTTAAAAACCTGTTTATTTGACAACAAACAATAATCGTAAAAATATCAACATTTACACGCAAAATTTTCATATTTTTTAAGTGGTTGCTAACCGGTTTAAACCCTATTTCAACACACTCTTTATCCTTATTAACAATTTAACAAATATGTAACAAACAATCTAGTGCATTGTTCATTTCATAGCCCCATATCTCATGTTCGAATTTAAATTATGAGTTAAATTTTAGAAAAAAAAAATGCATCTGATGTTTGTAATCCTCAATTCTAAACTTATATTAGTGGAATGAAAAATAATTGAATTTATGAAACACCTGTCGCATCTTTTTCAAAATCATCAGTGTAACCGTAATTCTCTTTAAAAACGGAGAAATTTGTTTGACGTAGGGCCTTCGCTCATGGAGAGACTGAAAAAATCCTTTTTTGACGCAATCGCAATCAACCTCCTGAACAAAATCGACATTTTTCTGATCTGACAAGTCAAAACATAACAAAACTTGACAGTTCGTGAGCCACTACCATGGCAATTTGTCAACAAGGCAACTGAAACGCAGCTGCTGCGGCGACAGATGGACTGGACAATCATCAGGTTGAGTCGACAACTGTTTTTTTTAAAGTTTTTTCTATGAGCGAAGGCCTTTGCTGTTACTTTATAAGATTGTTTACTGTCTTATTGACTGACCAGCTCTCAGAAAGGATTGCCCTGAATGCATTACCATATTGAATATCTTTTTATTTACATATAAAGCAAAGTCGCTCCCGCTGTCTGTACGCTTACATCTTTTAAACTACGCAACGGATTTTCATGCGGTTTTCACCAATAGATAGAGTGATTCATGAGGAAGGTTTCGGTATACAATTTGCCACGGTTTTGTGTAAATTGGTTGAAATATATAATAAATATATTAAGGAGAATGTCTGTACGTGGCGGACGAGCGGGCTGGCAAGCGGGTGGTATGGATTTAATTTGTATGAAATTTTGCACACGTATGACCTTCAAAACAAGAGGAAGGTCACTGTCTACATTTGATTTAGAAAACTCTGTGCAAAGCTCGGGCATCGCCGGGGACTTAAGCTACCTAGTAGTCATTATTTTAGTAGTATTTTAATAGTACTACCTAGTAGTCAATAAACACATAATGTCAATATACAATATGCTAAACCAAAAACTTTGCCGTCTATACTTGACTTTCTTGATCGTGTCGTATCTACCTCTCTATCCCTGACTTCTTCGACCATTCATTTTCAAGTCATCTTTACATAGTACACCTAAAGGACGTTCGCTCCAGCTGCCTGTACGCGTAGATCTTTTATATGACGCAACTGATTTTCGTTCGGTTTTCACCAATAAATAGAGTGATTCATGGGGAAGGTTTAAGTATATAATTTATCAAGGTTTTTTGTAAATTGGTTGAAATATATAATATATAAAAGGAGCGGGTAGGCAAGCAGGCGGTGTGGATTTAATATGTATTGAAATTAACAGATGGCGTTGGTTATAAAGGCTAGGTAATGGCGTTGTCAGTAGATGGGGTTGTGTTTCGTTAGCCACAACAACGTGTGTCTGGGTCAGCTAGTATATTATAATTCTCACGCTTCTTTCTCAGTTCATTAGATCCACATATTCCCACAAACCATCTTAGCATCCCTTTCCTAAACTAATTTGTCACAGTAATTGTGCATTTATTTCACGGATGCACTAACACTGCCGCAATATTTAATAAATGCAGCGTAGAGTCCTTTCATTCTTCAATTGGTGTACTTGCATCATTTTTAATTCAGTTGATTGAAAATATTTTCCGAAAGACAGAAGAGGGCTCCTGGAAGTAAGGCAATCTTCATAGCACTGAAATTTTCTTGATCACTTGAAAGGTTATCGTTATAAGTTACTAGCTTGAGTAGCTGACCCGGCGAACTTCGTACCGTCTCAGAATCAAAAACTGTGGTTTTAACTTATGTTATTAGCTGAATTAAATTAAGTTTTTTTTAAAGTTAAAAATTACACAATGAAGTAATTATCGATGCGCAACTCTCCGTGTTTTGTTTTTGTCAGTATCAGAGATGGAGTTGTGTACGAATTTATATTTTTTGTGATTTTCTTACTCTTCCACTTAGGTACTTACGGGAATTGCGTTTCATTTTATTTATACGTGTGAGAGAGTTTTATTATAATTAATTATTGTATTTTTCCTTTGGACAGGTGCAGACATACGTTCACCGTTTGTCTCATTTTCGACCGTTGATATTTAGTGTGTAAGAAATAGGGGCAGCATTTTATGTTTATGAACAAAAGCAAAACAATCAGCGCATTGAAATTTGACGTTTTTTTTTAATTTTTGGAATACACCCACTATTCAATACTACACTTATCACAATATTGCTGCAGCTCTTTCAAAAGATGAGAATTCGTTCCATTCAAAATGAATGGGGAAAAGAGTTTTATTTTTAATTTTTTTCGTGAATTTTTCCGATGTTTTAATAGCTATTCTGCTATTCGGGGCGGAGACAAATCAAACAAATTAAAAATCATAAAAATCGGTCCAGCCGTTATTGAGTTATAAATGGTGTAACTAACCGGACTTTGTTTTATATATTAACGAGATAAGTTTTAATATTAATTTTTTTTTAAACTTGAGATGACAAAGTACAAATACAAAAGTTTTTTAAATTTAAAAAGTAGTTTTTCTAGATAAAATAACATTCTTTAGAAATCAATTTGTGTCTAGAATTTGATTTGAAAATGACTCATTTTTAGGTGTGTCTGATTATTTCATCTTAATATTATATTTATACCTGCCCTTGCTAGCAAACTGCGTAATGGTGACTCAACTTGCTTATTTATCTTCTATGTATATTTATTGTGTACAATGTATTTATTTGTTATATACGATTATTTGTTGTACTAGTACAAATTGTCCGGGAGCAAAGCGCACTTACTTCTGGAAGTGATTCTACATGATGGCAGAAATAGAAAAAAAAGTTGAACCTACCCACCTCCCAAATTGAAAAAAGTTCCCCGTTAAATGCCGATTCTAAGTCAGTTTCAGCTTTTAAACATATGTGACCAGCAGAAGAGGACAATTATTATCGTATTGTTAGGCTTGTCAGCTTATTACAATTTGGTAGAAAACTGAAACTCATCTGGAATCGGCGTTTAACAGGGACCTTCCAAATGTCAAAAAATATTATGCTGAATGGCCATTTGATGATAAGGTTACATTTGAATTTATACGAAACAATAGGGGCTAAGTATCTTTAAATTTTATAAAAGACCATTTATATTTTTTACTTGTACTATCATGTAGAAACACCTCCCGAAGTTTACCTGTCCACTTTACCTACACTCTCCAGACAACTTTTATAAAAAAGAATGTGTGTGAGTTTTTTCATATACTTTACAGTTATATTTGTCTACAGTTTAATTCAGAGATCTATTATAAATTTGGACACTTAACCTTCGAAACAAGAGGAAGGTCACTGTAAATTCTACGACTTAAGAAATTCTAAAAATTATAGTACCTACTTTATTAAAAGTGCTTTATTAAAGCCATAAAGTACTTTATTAAAGCGGCCCGCCTTTGGCAGCAGATAGCGTGGATGTAGGGCTATCAGACCACAGCACGGACGTACAAAATATATGGACATGCCCTTACGTGTTAAAAAACGTGTTATTTCCCCCTCCCATTGGAACCATTTTTCGGAACCGGCTGGACGTGTCCGGACCAATGTCGTGCTCTCGTCGTACATTTTACGCGCGGACGCTGTATGTCTATGAAACATATACTTAGACAATGAAGAAGGCTTGGCGAATCACAAGTCTCTTTCCTCTCTTCGCCCCGCCATAGTTGGTTTTTACCCCTCATCTGTAAGTTCTCGTCTAGTTATTTGTATGTCTATGGACCACAGACTAATTCGCTAACACACAGAAAATCCCCTACGTAACCATCACCTCTAGAGCATGGCGTGGTTTTAACTTTGACGATTTCTTGTCAGAGCTAAAAGCTTCTCCACTTTGCAAACAAAGCGTTTGGGAAACAGAATCACCAACCAAACTGGAAAATTATTACAATACTGTTCTTTCAATTATTTTAAACAAATACGCTCCTACTTCTACAAAAACTCGGCGACTACGAAAATCTGATGACTGGTTTGACGAAGAATGTCGGAGCCAGAAGAGATCAATGCGCAAATTGGAGAGGTCCTACAGACACTCGGGGGTTATTACGCGGGACGATTGGATACGGGCCCAAAAAGAATATACGTTATTAATTCGTTCGAAAAGGTCTGAATATTGGACAAGTAGGATCGACTCTGAGCGTCAAAACCCGCGAAGTCTGTGGAACTCAATAAAGACGGTCGGGGCCGACGTCCGTGCACAAAATGCAACTGACATAGCTCCGGAAATCTTCTCTAATTTTTTTCTCGATAAAATTAAGTCAATACGCGCCCAAACAGCCTCCGCCTCACCACCATCTTTTACTAAATGCAGTAGCGGAAACTTATCTGCCTTCAAACCTACATCCCTTGAAGAAGTTAGGAAGTTAATACTCAATAAGTTAATACACCGAACAAGCAGTGCTCACTTGACCCTATTCCAACGTGGTTATTAAAGAAGTGTTGCAATAAAATTTTTCCCTTTCTGGTTTGCCTTTTCAATAAGTCACTTAGGATGGGTGATTTCCCAAAACCCCTCAAATCAGCCGTCGTAACTCGATTAATAAAAAACCGCAATTGGACGCTGAAGATCTTTCAAATTACCGACCCGTTTCAAATCTTCCATTAATATCCAAAATCCTAGAAAAAATCACTTCTTCACAGATAATATGTCACTTAAATTCTAATGAACTGCTGACTAAATACCAATCCGCATATAGAAGGTTTCATTCAACGGAAACTGGATTACTACGTGTTTTGTCGGATATAACTCTTGCTATCGAGTCGGGTAAACTGGCACTCCTTTCAGTATTGGACATGAGTGCCGATTTTGACACGATTGACCATGATTTCCTTATTAAACGATTAGAAGAATCCTTTGGCTTAAACTTCGGTGTAAAAGACTGGCTAATATCTTACTTGGTCAACCGCGTACAAGCCGTTAAAGTGGGGAAAAACCAATCGAAACATGCAACCCTTTCATCTGGAGTTCCCCATGGTTCTGTTCTGGGCCCACTTCTCTTCATCCTCTTCACAAATGATGTCGCTAATTATCGAATCATTTAGTCTTTTATCTCACTGCTACGCTGACGACCAACAAGTTTACTTCTTCTGCTTACCAGCGGAAATAGGCAGTCTTAAAACTCGCGTAACTGAGTGTCTAGAAGCAATCACGCGCTGGATGACCTCAAATAGATTGAAACTGAATCCTGCAAAGTCTGAGTTTCTCTGGACAGCCACAAGCAGACGTCAGCATAATATTGATAACTCCCCAATAACCATTTCAGGAAGTGACATCACTCCAAAAACATGCATAAAACTACTAGGTGTCAATCTGGACGCTGATTTCTCCCTTAAAACCCAAGTGAACAGAACTGTAAGCACGGGGTTCTTTCAATTAAGGCAAATTAAAGCAGTACGGAGAATTTTGACAACAGAAGTGACTAAATTACTAGTTATTGCAACGGAATATATGCTAGTGTCCCGAAATATCAAATCAACAAATTACAATCTGTGTTCAACGCTGCGGTAAGACTCATCACCGGCGTATCTAAATATTCCCATTTTTCTGAGCATCTTAAAAATCTTCACTGGCTCAAGTGTCCTGAAAGAATCCAGTTTAAGCTCTGCTGGATGGTATTCAAATCCCTTAACAGAATGCCTCTGGCTTATTTATCGGAAATGTGTATTCCAGAAAATTCCAATTCACGACAATAAACCCTCAGGTCAACAGCAACATCAGGACCTAAAGCCTGAAATGGACTGCCACACGAGTTAAGAATGATCACAGATTCAGCGGAATTTAGAGCTAAACTAAAAACACATATTTTTAGACAGTCGTATCCATAAGTTTGAAAAAAAACCTATCACCTTCAGCTTCACGGCTCGCGACATAGTTAATAACTAATTTAGTAAAAATAAAGCAAATTCTTACAATTCTCCAGTCTTTCAAATAAATATTAACTTAACTTTGGCATTAATCTTCTTATAAATATAAATATAAATGTAAAACCAACAGTGGTGAGGGTAGCAAAGGTACAGTCATGCAATGTCCAGTGTTTTAAATATAATGCCCTCCACGTGCAAAGACGTATCTTTCCCAAGCATAAACTTTCTAATAAAGTGTGTTTTTCGGAAGTGACGTGCAGGTAAGTATGTTTTTGTATCTATCTGTCAATAATAAAATTAAATAGAACCTAGGAATTCATGATGAATTGTAAAGCGCCCTTGAGGTGATTTTTCACAAAAACGGCGCTCTACAAATTGTCCAATTATTATTATTGTTATTATTATAAATTCACGGGGAATTCATATGTCATATATTGGTTTATAAACGTGTAAATTCTAATCATACAATTGTAAATGTTCTCTAAAATGGCCTGGAAAGAATCTCCTACTCGTGATCTCACTAAAGAAACCACTCATTCACTCTGAATGCAATAATTAATGTTCTCTAAAATAATCCTTGAAAAAAAAATCACATTTGCGATTCTTTCAAAGACATAAAGAAACCATCCCTTCCTTCAGAATACAATTTTTAATGTTCTCAAAAGTTGTCTTGACAGAAACTCATTCCTGTGATATCTTGAACGAAACCACTCCTTTGTTAAGAATATTATGAACTAAATATACAATTAGGCTGTCCTGAAACGGGTATCCTTCCCAGTTGGACAGACAAAGTATCATTTTATAATGCATTGTAATATATATATGAATAAATAAATAAATAAAAATATATATATTATGAGACATCGAAAAAATATCCCTGTTTCGTTGTCCCACCCCTTGAAGCAGAATAAAACCCGGGCGACGCTGGGTGCTACAGCTAGTTACATGATTTAATTTAGGTGTAATAAATAAACCATAAATTATATTTGTCTTTTTTTAAACCTGCATTTTTGCAGACTTAAGAAAGGGGTTAAATATTCATTGCCATTTTAGTGCAAATGTTCAGCTTTGTGTCTGATGCGTTCGTTAAGTATTTTATTTTAATTTTTCAAAAGAAGCAAACACATTGTGACTTGACATTTTAAATAAATAAAAAGAAAATACTTTGTTTTAGGTCACTTTATTGATATTTTATAGTCTACCGGTTTCGGTACCTCCGTACCATCCTCAGGACTGTTATAAAAATACTATTTTATAGTATTTTTATAACACTCCTGAGGATGGTACGGAGGTACCGAAACCGGTAGACTATAAAATATCAATAAAGTGACCTAAAACAAAGTATTTTCTTTTTATTTATTTATTTTATTTTAATTTGAAGAAGGAAATTATTTTTTTTATGCATTTAAGTGTCAATATATTTTATTCATGTTTATTCAATTTGGGATGCAGGTGGGTATGGGTGCCGCCACCCCGGGAACCAATATTGGATAACCAACACCTCGGCCATAGGTCATCCCAAGTCGTTCGCTACGTTTGGTGACTTAGCAGGGGTGCCAAGGTGTCCAGGTCTTGACGGCGAATGCGTCTGCCCACCAGCTGCATGGCAGGCCGGATTGGTAGAGAATGGTTGAGGGAGTCCCTTTGGCTTTTCCAGCTGTATTCTCCCAGAACATTGCCTTGCACCGCAGTGGGAGGGATGGATTCATACGTCCGTCACTCCTGGACACACTGGCACCACAGTTAAAAGCGCAGTTGGTAGAGCTGTTGCCATGAAAGCATAAGGTCCTGGGTTTGAGTCCCAGAGGTGCCAATATCTTTTTTGATTTTTCTGTCTCCAGATTTTCGATTGAGTTTCGCTAATATTGTCTTCATTTAATTAAATATTACATTTTAATATTTCTATTTTTGAGACTGACAATTCATGATGGAATTTTATTATAATATATGTTATAATAAAATTAATATAAAACTTTTTTCCACTTAATTTTATTGACCGGGTTAAGGCAATTTTCAGACTGGTCTGGCCTTAACAGGCTGAAACCGGGTACGGTCAATAAAATAAGTGGAAAAAGTGTTATATTCATTTTATTATAATATATTAAATATTACAATTTGAAATTGTACCCATAAAGTTGGCCTCAAATCCAAAATTAAGTTTTTTTATGAAAACCGTTCATCTAACCGTTCCCGAAAGTAAACCTGTTGGTTCCTATATTAATTGTGCCTCTTCAAAGCTATATAATACTTGATTAATCCTAAGAAATTTAAACAAATGAAATAGGTACACATTTCGAATATGAAATGTGAACCATAGTTACCATCACTCATAGACAGAAGCACGACCGAAATTTGTGTACATATATAACCTTAATAATAAACGTATTTTAAAATTTACGCAACTGTTAAACAACTATTTTGTAATTTTATCGGTGTGTAAACATTAAAAAAAACCTTTATTAGATAATACAATTTTTTTCGAGGAAAGGTACTTTTAATCGGTTTTTACTTTGTGATGGCATTATTTATTTTATTATCAGATCAACCCAATGTTTATAAAAAAATATATAAATTCGGGTCATGTATTAGGCAGTCGAGTATCTAATTTCAGAGAAAAGCATGTGTGTGTGCGTAAGTTCCACCATTACATCGGTAGCAAGTCTATCCGCCGAGTTTCAGCTCGATCGGATGTCGGGGAGTGGGTTATTTTCGCTTCCAAGATTTGCATTCATTTACGAAAACAAACTCGAAATTCAAATAGATATAAAATATTTTAAACGTTTCAATAAATGAAACTGTATTTTTTTGTTAGAACCACTTCATTTTTAAATACGCCTACCGGTTTCAGAACAACCGGTCTTTCCTCAGCTCAAAGTACTAGGCAAAAAGGAGGAATGGTTGTTCTGAAACCGGTCGGCGTATATAAAAATATAGTGGTTCTAGCAAATTAATTATCTTTCATTTATTTATAATGTATAACCGCAAAGTTATAGCTATTTTCAAAAGTACAAATAACTTTGTTTATATCATTTTATTGATACTACGCTGGTTATATAAATATTAGAATTTCTTGACCATATATAAAATTACGGGTATACTTAAAAGAATCCGTAATCTGCTCTTTTTTATTATTTAAAGTGTAATATTATTATTTAAAGTATATTAATAAAGTATACTCTCAGTACAAACTCTAAATCAAATGTAATCGTAAATACGATGTCAGGCAGAAAAGAGGGACAGGGTACGTATTAAAAGTTACCTTGTCATTGGGGATGTGATGATGATGGGGATGATGGGGATGGACCTAGATGTCCCCCTCTGACCCCCACCATACGAAAGAAGAAGAAGTGGGGACATTGGTTTCCATTCAAATATACATGGAAGGCATTTCTATTTGACGGTGTATATTATCTATTATATTCTATTCAGTGTAGGTACCAGAAATCAATAATATCAAATTTTGTTCCTGAAAGAAAAGTTTCATGAAATAAAATCAAAAGGGTATAAAATATACATTTACCAGTTTCAATAATAATTTTTTTTTATTTTTTGGTCCATTCGTCATTTACCAGTTTCTGTTTGGCGGAGATAAGGTTAGCAGGCAGCCCCCGCACAGAGATGTCCATCAGCCCAAAAGCGAGTGCTAATTTCGTCCTTCGCCAAGGTTGCCATAAGGAGTTGTTTCAAATGGCACCCACGCTGTTGTTATGACGCTCTGTTGTTAGGGCTGGAACAAATGAAAATAACAAATCTTTATAATTATATGTATATGTATATATATATATATATCTACTTTATTTATAGTTTATTTTATTATTCGCAGACACAGCCACACGATGCTGTGGCTAACGAAACACAACGCCATCTACTAACAACGCCATTACCCAACCTTTATAACCAACGCCATCCGTTAGTTTGCATTATTTTCAAATTCACACCGCCCGCTTGCCACCCCGCTTCCTGCATATATTATATATTTCAACCAATTTACACAAAACCTTGACAAATTATATACCTAAACCTTTATCATGAATCACTGTTGAAAACCGCATGAAAATCCGTTGCGTAGTTTAAAAGATCTAAGCGTACAGACAGCGGGAGCGACTTTATACCATGTGAAGATGATCAATCCGTTGTATATTAACAGCTGGATGAAGAGTATGAAGACCACCCAAACATTAACTCACAATTATCTCCGTAACTAATAAATTAAATGCCTACATGGATTCTCAAAATATGTCAATGTATTTTTTTTTCATTTTAATCAATTATAATTATTAAACATTTTTAAATACATCCATTTGAAATTGATTTTGTTTTCTTAATTGAGTACAACTCGTGGAAGTGGAAATTACCCTCTTTCCGACATCCGATCGAGCTGAAACTCGGTAGATAGACTCGTTTTCGATGACAATACATTCTCTTATCTTTTGGCGGCACTCACGCACACATACGCAATTCTCTAAAATTGAATTATATCACGGCGCAACCAGCTCGTGTCTAGATGTTATCTACCGAAAAAAATAATTGCTTGCTTGTTTTACAAAAACCTGAAAAAAAAATTATGGTAAGTATTAATATTAACAGAAATATTAAGCTTACTTCTTGGGCATGACCAAAGATTAATAATTTTGCGGAGCCTAGTTGAAAAGACTGAAAGAATTTCAAAGCCGGGATAACAACTACCCTATTCATAATTTTCAATGGATAATTAAATAAGTATAACTCATATAGAAAAAAAGGATTTTCAAAGGAAATTTCAAACAAAACACCTACGGCTGAAATTTGTTCGGTCGCATTCAATTTTCGAGTGGTTAGTTTTTAGTGTCCTGAAGAGATGGCGCCACTTCCGTCCGCAGATCGCAAGCGTAAAATTCCAGCAGTACAATATATACCGTGGGTTTCGACGGATGAAGCATACTTACCTGGCGTAGGGGACACCGTGATCACTAAGGCGGTACCCCCAGGGCGAGGCTGTTCCATTGCACTCCGGTTCGGCTGACCCTTGCGATTATCCCTAATGCGGATAACTCGGGCGCGTAATTTTTGGTAGTCGGGACTGCGTACGCGCTGTCCCGTTCCTAACTATGAGAGGGCGTAGAGGAGACTGTAGAGGGGTCTAATTGGAAGATCGAAATCGGTAGCACCCACGCTCAGGGGTTGCAGAGCTTACGAAGTAACTATCAATCACACAAGCGAACATTATCTGTGCGTATAGTATGAGCAGTGGTTGAGTGGGCATAATAGCGCTTGGGTCCCACCCGGGCGTCGCATGTTCGATTCCTCGGCTGGCAAAGTCCTCCATCCCAACACAAGCAACATTTTCGGCTTTCTGTGGTGGTAGTAGGAGATTTTCAAACATTGTTGGGTTATTCGTAACCCGGGAATGTTTGTCTTTCTTTTTAAAAGAAAAAAAAAATGTGTCATGTATCGATACAAAATATCGCGCAACTTTAGGCGGGTGTATAGAGCCCGGCAACACAAGTTCCAAAAACCAAAAAAAACGCGTTTGTGAGCTATAATTAAAATACGTAAACATAATTAATTATACTACCCTTCTTAATTAAATTAAAGTCCTCCGCCGCGTCTGTCTCTGTCTATTCGCGATAAACTCAAAAACTACTGAACGGATTTTCATGCGGTCACCAGTAGATAAGAGTGATTCTCGTGATTTGATTTGTATGCAAATTAAAAGATGGCGGTGTGAGTTAAAAGGTTGGATTACCATTTAGTAGATGACGTTTGTGTTTCGTTAGCCACAGCAACGTGTGGCTGGGTTAGCTAGTTAAAAGTAATCATTTATGTTTTTCCTTTGGTTATATTATCTTAAAAAAATCCATATGAATGAAAAAAATATTTTTTTACCGTTTTAGCTTAATGTGTCGCACTCATTTAATTTTAAAATGAGTGCGACACATTAAGCTAAAACGGTAAAAAAATATTTTTTTCATTCATATGGATTTTTTAAAATTATTTACTTAATAATTTAAAACTTTTTCAGGTTCGTAAGAAGAAATTCTCCTACAATTTCAATTTATTCTACATTTTACAGTAGTTAGTGTATGTAGGTACCTCATTAAAGTTACATGATGTATTTATATATTTTGAAATAATTAGATAAAGAGACATTGCGAACGCGTACTGAAGTACAAAAACATCAGGATTTCCCCACACTAAAAGATTGTATCTCACTCGAGTATTCAAAAGTACTTTTTGTGGGTGAACACAGCAATAAACAGTTCCATGACACTTGATCCCCCTACAGTTGGCCCCCCGACATACTTATATACAGTGCGCAGTAGGTTTAGGGAAAATACGGTATAGTATACCTACAATAACTAAGTGTCCCCTAAGGCTTGTGTAGAAAGGATGCACAGCCGAATAACAAAAACAAAATACGTATTTTCATTCAAATGTATCAAGGATAAAACTACTTTTTTGTATACTGTATGCATATAATACCAGCGTATAAGTACAAAAAATCGACATTGTAAAAAAGGCGTTTAATATCCATACCAACTTATTATTAAAGGTTTTATGAAGTCGATTATAGGTTTGAAATTGATAAAAAATGCACAAGAAATAATAATATTTATAATTTCTAGTTTCAGTTGATACCCTGACAGTTAACCTGTCAGGGTATCAACTGTCGGTCCCCATAAGAAACAACACTAGCTTTTTTCATACAAAATGCCTCAAAATGCCATCCTATTACCTATGAAAAACTTTATTTTACGTGTTGACTTCACGCATATTATTATTTGTTTTATTTTCAATGTTAGTACCGACACCCTCGTTAGAGAATTCAAAATAGAAATGGTTACTTGAAATGGCTTTAGCTATATTTTCTACTTTTATTAGACATTTCTCCCACTCACCCTGCAGTCAATTTTACAACATTTCTCTAAATAAGAATGTACATACCATAATTTCACTGGACCCAGACATGATATGAACAATTCATCAAAATTAACGTTTAAAATTCAAGTTCTGCGAAAGTTCTATTCAAGTGCTGTTGTTATTTCATCATGAGCCGGTTGTTTCACAGTACTTAAATAGGACTTTCACAGAACTTGAGTATATACTTTAAAATTTGATGAATTGTTAAAATTCTGTGGAAACAACTGAAATAAACCGTATTAGTGGGATATCACTTTTAAAAAGACAACATTTAAATTATCCATAAAATTAATGCAGCGATATGTAAAATGGTCGCTACCAAAACAAATTGGTACCTACTCAAAATATTATACGTCATCCAGTGACTAAAAAAATGATACACCTATTAAAATAATGTGAATCATTGACGGTCCGACGAGGTGGTCGATATGGAGTAGGAGGACAATTAAACTGAATAGCATTCCATCCATATTACTTCAGAGTACCTCCTCCCACCCGAGTGTCTGCTGTCTGCTGTCTGGTGGACTGATTCTCGTATTAAAACTTTTTGTAAAGGGAGCGCACAGTGGCGGATTTTGACGATTGCGGTCATTGATTATATATACACTAGATCAGCAATGAATTGCGGTTAAGAAATTCGACCTCTTCCTTAAAAAGACAGAAGATACCAGAAGGATGATGTCACGTACGATCTCTCGCTGGGACTAGTACAACACCAGCCGCCTGCTTTTTTTTAAATTCTTTATTCATTGCTTCAATGGTTACATAATTTGTGGATTTTTCGACCACCATGCTAGACACATGTACTTTAAAAACATAGCCGAAAAGCACGTTTTATTTTATTTTGGGAAGTTCAGGCACAAACATGATTTACGATGATTCACGGACTTATATAAGGGGGGGGGGGGGTTGGGGGTCCGGACCCCCCCATTCATATCCATCTTACTTGTCCAACAGAAAAAAAATTACATGCACCGCGCCATGTAATTTTGCAGCAGAAACTGCCGAAATATACTATCGACGAAATGTGTTTTACCCTTGCATTGATCATGTGTTATTACAGAACTCGACGCTCGTTTTAAACCACATGAATCGACGATCGAAGGAATTCAAATGCTGCTACCTGAAAAAACCGGTAAAGACTCCAGGATAAAAGAAAATCTTAAAAATATTGCACAAACATTTCTGGGTGGGGAAAATGAAGGCACAATATTTCTGAGTGAATATGAGATATGGCACAATCACTGGAAATCTGTAGCACAAAAACCTGCAACTGTGATCGACGCTATCGATAACTGCGATGATCAGTTTTTCCCTTTAATAAAAAAGTTTCTCATTATTTTAGCCACACTCCCAGTGTCCACTGCAACCCCGGAAAGATCTTTAAAAACTTACCCAAGAAATAAAATGGACGATGAAAGACTTACTGGTCTGGTAAACGTAAAACGTAAAAGACTAAATTTATTACTTTAAAGTTTCAACTTTGTTACTTTTGAATAAATATTGCAATACATACATTACATATAACTTTTTTATTTAAAGGCGCCTACTTAGAGTAACCTAAGTTATAAATTATAGATTACCCGCGACTATACTTGCGTGTTATAAAATAAATTATATCGTAATTAGAGATTTTGAAATTTTAATCAATTTTTTATGGTCGTAAAAATATTCTAGGAAAATAAGTGCTTTCTTCTTAAGTTAAGTATTTCACGACGAATATTTTTTTCCTGAAAAATGAAACATAATTTAAATACATGTTATTGAATAAATTTACGAAAAACTTTGTTAAAGATTATTAAAGATTTATTCAATATTTTTTTTTAATAAAAAAATTTATAATTGTAGATCATTTTGGGAGGCGGGTATGGGTACCGTCGCCCCGGGAACCATTTATTGGATAACCAACACCTTTGCTATAGGACACCCCAAGTGGTTCGCTACGTTTAGTAACTTAGCACGGGTGTCCGGGTTGATGGGATGAGGTTTATCAAGGTCTTGGCGGCTGAAGTGTCTGCCCCCTGCTGGGTGGCAAGCCAAATCGAGAGACTTGTTGATGAGGTCTTTTGACCTCTCCAGCCAGAATCCCTCGACCCATCGCCTTGCACCGCAGTTGAAGGGATGGATTCATACGTCGGTCATTCCTGAACACACTGACCCCTAGATTCCTACCCACCCCTCTTACATATTTCCTTCCCAGAACTTTCTCTTCTTCTTTTCTTTAAAACCTCCCCAAAGCATCCCCTAAGATGACAAAGGCCTTGAGGGATATTATTTTCCTCATGGCCTCCTGTATACCTGTATTAAGCTAATATAAATAAGGTACCTACCTACTACAGACTTTTCTTTCAAAACTCGACAGCCAATGTATAAAATTACATAAATCAATCAACGCAAATATGGTTAAATTAAATCTTTTTTAGCCGATACTCAAACTGTTTAGGTTCCTTTCTCTATTGTATTCACTATGGGTACTATCACAAAACGGCGGTTTGTATCTGCGTAACTCCGATTCAATTACTTCTAGAACTAATTAATTTCTGAGATTTCTGTACATGAGGGAGTACGGCTATTACCCGTGGCTCTATCCTACAGACTTTCTTTTGGGTATGCTTGGAATGAATAATCTACGGGTCAGAAGAGATGTGCACATTGCTACGCATTTCTTCAGATTGATTCGCGGATGGCTTGAAAACTCAGCTATCATGGAGAGCATTCATTTCTATGTACCCGATGGGTATCTTCGCCACCGACAGAATAGACTGTTCTATCTTCCGGCCTGCAGGACTAATTTGCCAATGGTCATGCCGGTCGGGAGAGCAATCTTGCTGTTAAACAGGATTAATTCGGATATCGACATATTTAGCATTAGTGAAGCTGCCTTTAAAAGGCAAGCTCTATTAATGCTTATATAGTTTGTGTTCAATGTAGTACAAATGTATTTTAAAAACGCATTGAAATATAAAATTTTGTAATGTTTTTGAAATAATAAAATTGAATTGAATTGAATTGAAACTAATTACATTTTCAAAGTTAAAACTGATTACGGGAACAAATCAGAAAAGTTATGAAATTAATTATATATTTGAAATATGTAAATCTATGAAATTTTTGACAAATACCTAGATGTAGTAATTTTTCAAGTTTACGCTGAGTGGAAGGGGGTGCATGGACCAGATTTTCTCATTGCGTATGCTCACTGAGAAGTTTCTTGCAAAAAACCAGAAACTCTTCTGTGCCTTTGTAGATCTACAAAAAGCATACGACCGAGTTGACAGGAAAAAGCTATGGAAGGTATTGTCCAAGTACGGAGTGAATACGAATCTCATACAGGCAATTGCGTCTCTATATGAGGGAAGCGTTGCATGTATTAGGGTGAACGGCGATGTTACGGGGTGGTTTGACATCGCAAAAGGTGTTAAACAAGGCTGCGTAATGTCGCCGTGGTTATTCAATCTATACATGGATAATTGTATGCAAGAATTGAAAGAGATGGGATTGGGCGCGAAATTGAGTAATCTGAAAGTATGTTGCCTGTTGTATGCTGATGATGCGGTGCTGATATCTAACAGTATAGAAGATCTACAGTCTCTCGTGTCAAGGATGAACGAAGTATGTATGAAGAATGAGTTGATGATGAATGTAAGTAAGTCTGAAGTCATGGTGTTTGAAAGAGAGAGTACGAAAACGGTATGCAATATAGTTGCGTACGATGAATACTTGGAGCAGGTGGATGAGTTTGTTTATTTGGGAAGTATGTTTACGAGAGATGGGAAGACTGAAAGAGATATTGAAAGAAGGGTGAATGCAGGCAACTCTATTATTGGAGGACTGAACGCCGTTGGCACCAACAAAAACTGTCCAAAGACGCGAAACTAGCCGTCCATAATGGAGTACTGGTACCTACCCTGATGCATGGCAATGAGGCATGGAACTGGCAGAGGAAGGATGAAAGTAGACTGAATGCTGTAGAAATGAGATCCCTGAGGCGTATGTGTGGTAAAACCATGTATGATCGTGTGAGAAACGCGGAGATCCGCAAAGAATGCAAGGCTGATGTAAGCGTAATGAGTAAGATCAAGAAAGGAACGCTCCGATGGTTCGGGCATGTAGAGAGAATGAACGAGGAAAGGAGTGTAAGGAGAATATATGACGCAAATGTGAATGGTGGAAGAAGTCGGGGACGCCCGAGAAAGACATGGCCCGACTCAAGCATCTGATTCACTTGGTCGTGTCAGTCAGGATAATAGAAGAGCATGTATGAGACGATGTATGAATGTTAACGAGGCAAGGAGTGTGTGCCAAGACCGAGTTGTTTGGCGGTCCGTCCTCTCTGTCTACCCCTGCGGGGAAACGGCGTGATGGTTAGTTAGTTAGTTACTAACGGCGTACATTCAAAAGATAAATTTTTGGTCGTCTTTTGAAAGGCAGTGATTCTAAAGCAATGAGACAAAAATCCTAATTTTTCATGGTAATGCGCGGTTTAATCCCGCGACAGAATATCCCCGACAAAATATATATCCTCCGACAAAATATCCTCCGACAAAATATCTACTAAAACTTAACCTAACCTAACCTCACAAAAAATGGGACAAAAATAATACAGACATCCTGTAAAGACAATAAATTATTGTTCAAAAATAGTAAAATGGGACAAAAATAATACAGATAACCAAAATTTATTGTGTTTTCAGGATGACTGTGTTATTTTTGTACCATTTTTTGTTAGATTAGATTAGGTTAGGTTTTAGAAGATGTTTTGTCCGTAGGATGTTTTGTCGGAGGATATTTTTTCGCGGGATGAAAAGTCGCGGAACCCTTTTTCACATGTCTGCGCTAGAATTTAAATAAAATATATTTATTAACCTTGAACGTTATGATATGAATATTTGTAGTAATTTATCTTGGGCACCTAGTCGATAACCAGCTAACACATAACAGATTGACACAGCTAAAAGTAGCTAAGTAAACTGTTGTCTCGGAATGTAGCTGGTTGTGTTGTCTCGGAATGTGGCTTGGTATGTGGGGAAGTAGGAACTAACCTGTGGCTAACTGTGTGGCTGTGGACTACTCGCTACTACATTACTGGACTACTACAATGTAGAATGGGGTTGGCACACTGTACACTGTACGCCATGTCGTTATTATGCACATGAATTATTATAATGTTCGGTGGCATTGGTATTTGAATCTTAATGTTTTTTGTTTGTTGTTCGTCGTTCTTTGTGAGAACTTGTATAATTTTGTATTGTTTATTTTTGGCAAAATTTAAAATTTTCAGCCGAATAAATAAGATATAAAGTAGAAATAAAGAACCTTCCTTTGGATTGTAGTGTCGCTATTATCGCTGCTAAATTATGGGGTTTGATTTTCTACACAAATGTGCGATTTTTTCATCCTAGCACTTAACTGAAAACTTCTTTAGCACCATTGTGATTTGAAAAATAACAATGCTAAAAAGGGACAAACACATATACATCTATAAGATTTAGACTGCGAGAGAAGGAGATAGAATAATCGGACTCCTCTTTGTGCTGTGCTTCGTAGCCTCCCCACTTTTCTCTACATTAGTTTTCTGAAGGTTTCACTTCTACCGTGTGTGAACTGCACACTCTTAATTAACCGTGTATAAAGGTGTCTTCGTAGGGGAAAAACGGCGTTTACTAACAAAAAAAACATAGATGGATATTCCAAAAAAATATCACAAACCCCTTTAACAGGGGCGGTTCTATAGACTTTTCAATTTTAGCACTCTAAGCTCATTTAAAAGTCACGAACCGCCACTGCCCTAAAAAATTGAACGTAGAAATTGATATGTAAATGCAGAACTGACGGTTTCGATGGTCGACGGGTGAGGTTCTCGACTAGCGGGATTTGATCCTGCTTCCTTCATTCAAATCCCGCCATTTGCAAACAAATTAATTTGTGTTTTTTCACAATTAATTAATTTTAAATAATATAAAGCATATTTGTGGCACGTTCCGTAGTGGAAGATTCATCACCATTCAGAATCGAAATGTTGCTTGAAATGCCTTTAGCCGTGTTTGGTGACCAGATATGAATAGCCAGATACTTTGCTATCTTTCTCTTCCCTAACTCCTTCCCCTTTCCACTACCTTCCCCTCTCCCTACCTTCAGTCTCATACCATACCCTGGGCCGTATTATCCATAAGGCAGCATAGGCAACTGCCTAGGGCCCCGCATCCGCTAGGGGCTCCTAGAGTAATGGGGGCCCTGGAGGTGCATTGCCCAGGGGCCCTGACATGTTTTATGCGGCCCATAGCAGGACCGTATTATCCATAGGGCAGTGTACGGAATTGCCTATAAAGGGGCCCGTGCCTAGGGGTCCCGACATGTTTAATCCGGCCCTGAACTTACCCCAATTGGAGATGCCATAGGCTCACTGGCTCCAGGCGGGAGCAATTGGACTATTGTACGGTATTCATATTTAAAAAAAAATTTAAAAAAAAATAATACTTAATAATAATAGCCTTTATTCAGACAGTAAATAACATTACATTATTTATAATATTTTATTTATTTATTTTTTTATTTGGGAAACAAACAGTCATACAAAATGATAATATAACAAAGAACATTCATATGTTGTAGACCAATTAAGTTCCATTAAGTTAAAATTTTGATATAGTTTTTTTACCTATTCAACTTATGTGACAAAAAAATAAACATAATAAGGAAAAACATAAAAAAAGAAAAACATAAAACGTAATAAAGAAAAAAATATACTATTTACTACGGATAATAATATTATAAATTTTCACAAAAAATAAAAGTATGTTAAGTTATTAATATATTAAGCTGCATTTTATATGATTTCAAGTCATGGTTGAAAATGTCTACATCTCGTAAGGCATTGTTAGTTTCACAGATACGTATTATTACAGAGTTTTGCGCGTATTTTGTTTTACTGTGTGGTATTCTAAATAAATCGTTTGATCTGGTATTTTGTTTGGGGCAACGAAATGCAATATTTTCTAACAGAAATGATGAATCAACAAGGCAGTTCATGATTTTGTATAAGAATAATGCATCAAAGATTTTTCTTCATTTATATAAGGCGATAGGGTCAAATTGATGATCACTAAAGCGATACGATAGGTGTTTTATAAATTGTTTCTGGATATTTTCAATGCGATGAATATATTTTTGATATTGAGGATTCCAAATTATTGAGGCGAACTCGAGTTGTGACCGTACATATGACATATATAACAGAATTAGGGTGTGTGCTATAGTAAAAGGTTTTGTAATGCAAATAATGAAACCCAATTGCTTATAAACTTTTTCTAGAATATTTTCAATATGATCCCTAAATAACATTTTAGAGCCTAGTATTACTCCAAGATGTCTTATTGTTTCTACTCGTTGTAGAGGGGCATGGTTTAGTGTGTAAATATAATTAATTGGATTTTTTTCGTGTAAAAGTAATAACATTACATTTGTCTATATTTAGATATAATTGATTGTTTTCGCAATATTCCTCAATTCTGCTAATGTCTTCTTGTAATTGGTTGCAGTCATCTATGGAGCTAATACACTTATATAATTTCATGTCATCGGCGTAAAATAGGAAACAAGAATGATTTATGACACGGTTCATATCGTTTACCTATATATAAAATAAACAAGAGAGGCCCTAGATGGGAGCCTTGCGGTACCCCTGAGGGAATAGTTATAATTTGTGACATGTAACCTTTTAAAGCAACAGCTTGACTTCTATTTTTAACATATGAAGAAAACCATCTCAGAAGATCTCCACATATACCAATCTTCGAGAGCTTGTATAACAGTATGTCGTGATTTATTTTGTCGAAAGCCTTAGAAAAATCTGTGTAAATGGAATCAACCTGTTTCCCATTATCCATAGATTTAAGAACAAAATCAGTAAACTGTCCTAGGTTCGATTCAACAGATCTGCCTTGAAAAAAACCATGTTGATGGGGGCTAATAATAGTATTTTTGCATAAGCATTTATAACACTTATCACGCATCGACTCTCTGTATATCACTAGTTGACAAAGGCCTCCTCCAACTGTCGCCATTTCTCTCTATCATTAGCTACTCTAGTATAAAAAAAATTAATGTTTAAATTACCTACAACTTTTTGTCATGACAATTTTCAATCAAATATCAACTAAAAGAAAAGAGTAATCGCATTATTGTTAGGATCTGCCTCTTATAAATCATTTTGATCAAATTCTGGTCATCCTATGTTGACCTATATTATTACCTAATAAGTTTTTTGTTTCAGGAAAAAAATGTATGCATTTCTTCAACGGAATTCAAAAACCGAATGGGAAAATCCTGAAACTGAAAGGAATTTCTGAAATTTGAAGGAAATAGGTGGGTACTGAAACTGAAAGAATATCTTTCTTGAAACTGAAAGAAGATGCTGAAATTGAAAAAAGATACTGAAATTGAAAGAATATTCTGAAACTGAATGAAGATCCTGAAATTGTAGAAGTCAGTCAACTAATAAATCACCTTCAGAGAATGGGTAGAAAGCGCTACGCCCGGACGACAGTCGCACAACGGCCGGGAATTGACGGGTCGGTGGGACTTTCGTCCGTTTGTATCGCTTTCCTAGAACACCATTCTAAATAGCTGCTAAACACTTCATCGTGTCCACGTCATCTGTCACCAGTTTCTACAGAATACAATGATGCGGTAAAAATTTAATGAAGATAAATTTATCTATACTTTTCGACAAAGGCGTTTATACAATTTGGGTGGCGGGTATGGGTACCGCCGCCCCGGAGCATTTATTGGATAACCAACACCTCTTCCATAGGTCAACCTAAGTGGTTCGCTACGTTTGGTGACTTGGGGTACCCGGATTCATGAGGTGAGGTTTGTCCGAGTCTTGGCAGCGGATGCGTCTGCCCACCAGCTGCATGACATGCCGGATCGGTAGAGAATAGTTGAAGGAGTCCCTTTGACTTCTCCAGCCGACTCTCTCTCGGAACATCGCCTTGCACCGCTGTGGGAGGTTAGATTCATACGTCCGTCACTCCTGGACACAGTGGCCCCCAGATTCCTACCCACCCCTAATACCCTTTTCCTTCCGAGAACTTACTCTCCTTCCTTTTTCCTAAAAAGACCCTCCACACTTCATCCCCAAAGATGACATAGACCCTAAGGGGCATTATTTTCCTCAGGGCCTCCTGTGTGGAGCTCATGTAAAAAAAAAAAAGAAATTGCAAAAAAAATATTTTTCATTATAAATACACAAGGTTAAACATAACGCTTAGTGCTTAAATTCGTTGAGACAAGTGGAAAACATTCACATTTCCTGTGAAGCAGTTAATTATGCTATAAAGTAGTATTCCCAGGAGCATCCCCATTGGAAAGTTAGTTCTGCATCTGCCATCTGGGAAGAATCAAAAGCCTGTGATGGCGGCCTCGCGTGTTGTTATACAGGATATAGAATCAGATTTTATCCAGAATGTCTGGTATTAATAATAAAACTTTTTTTTTTTTTTAATTAGTATCTATAGCAAAATTTGTACACAATGTATTTATAAATCCTATTATATTAAGGTATTATAAGGTACATTATTTTTTTTTCACAGTCCTCCTCACTAGGATTTCCTGTTCTGAGGCGGCCTGTAGTTTTTCCACATTTGTATTTAGTATCCAGTTGTCTTTACATGGTCTTCAGTATGTTTGATAGTTCATTTTCACTTTGTTCTCTCAACCATATTTTTACTTTTGTTTTTAATTTATTTATTTCTGTTATATTTTTTTGTTTGAGTTGGTAGAGCGTTGTATAGTTTTGTCGCATTGAATTTCATATTTCTTTGTCCAAAAGATGTTTTCAAACTGGCTGTAGCTAGAATATTTTGGTTTATTGCCCTGGTTGTGTATCTATGTTGGACAGTGGAGTATTCTGATATGTTTTTTTAAATTTTAAATAAAATATTTTTTGCATAAAGTTTTTAACATATACCTACCTACCATCAGCGGTAAGTGACTTCCCGCCTAGAACTAAGGCTGCAGCTACCAAACATTTCCGAAATTAATAATGCTCAGAATCATGCAACTTCAACACCTCCTTTCGAAAGTCATAAAATATATTTTTAACTGGTTAAATTGATTAGGCTATGTGCTATTTTTCATTATTTTCATTACTTTTACTGACTTTTTAAAGGGGTGTTGAAGTTGCATGATTCTGAGTTGTCATGGAACCCTTAGATACGGCCATGATGGGTAAAAACATTAAATCTATGGTAAAAACCGAGCTCTCTTATTTTCCTTAAAAATACACTGCCATCTGTTGCCCTGCAAACCAACTACATACTAAAGCTTTCATACTATTTCAACAGAGGGCAATGTAGTAATATTTACAGGCCTCATGCCTCATCATTCATTTTATTTTATTTTATCTCTTCTTATAATAATGAATGCTACTTGTGTGTGGTTATTCTCACCATTATATCCTTATTAAATTACTTAAAAATACGTGCTTTTGCTTTCAACTGCGAGGCGCATTTCACGGAGATTGAATTTCAACTGAGAAGATTTATATTATGTATTTATGAAAACCCTATTTAACCTAGTCATTGTACTCGGTCATGATTCATGCATCACAGCCATTGCAAACTCGTTTTTTAAATAAAATTATTCCCTGAACCAGAGGCGCACTGTGTTAGGGGGACTCCAGATACTAATATCTACAGCATAAATATACCAAACCACCCAGGTATGTCGGACGAATATCTACAGTTCATATGTTGGACAAATATCTGAACTTCAGAGTGAAGACTAATATCTACAGAGGGCGGCTGAGCACTTAACCTCACCTAACCTAACCCAACCTCTGCCAGTGCTGTAGATATTCGTCGACATCACCTGTTCCATAGATATTAGTCAGCAGTTTGAGCTGTAGATATTCGTCCTCACTTTGGTTCCCATAGATATTGTTCCAACATATCTCGTATAGATATTAGTGAGAACATGGATTCTCATAGATATTAGTCCGATTTGTTCAGTTTTTGGAATTCCTGTAGATGTTAGTAGACGCCTCCGTTAGGGGCAATGGGAACGAAGCATACGATCGGCCAGACCAAAGAGCAGCAAATTAAATATTTGACTGCACCGACCGGCCGCACCTCAAGTCGAGTCTTCGCGAGTGATTCATTTGTAATCATTGCAATCAATAACCAATAATATTTTCAGCTTAAGACTTATCTAAATGAATGCATTTAAAGGTAAAGGAAGGCTTAAATTAAGACTCTTAGTAATTTATTTTAGAGTACAATTATTAACCTTTGGAACTACAGCGCCATGTGATCAGTCATGGTTTTTTTTTTTTCAATATGTGTATATTATCGATTATCTTCCATATATTTTAATATTACGTTCATTATGATTTTTTTTTTCATAAAAGCAACAAATTAACTTGTAAAAGACGCTGAAAAAAAATAATGGTTGCAATTGGGAATCAAACCCAGGACTCCTATCTTACCGGGACAACACTTTACCACTGAGCTACTGAGACCTAATTATTTTCCGTCCCTTTTATCGATCTCATATTTGAATTTAAGAATTGCCAATATTCTTCTTAATAATTACACGTGCTTTTTTTAAATTTGTATTAATTGCGTATAATTTTGGGATATCTTAATTGAATTACGAAATTGATAAAAATGACGGAAAATAATAAGAACTCATCAAGTAGCTCAGTGTTGTTCCGGAAAGGCAGGTCCTTGATTGCGACATTTAACTTTTTGTTTTATTTGTCTTTTTCTGTATCGTTTTTCGTTTAGATTTATTATTATTATCTCTTTCAATGATTAAATATTGCATTGGTGTGTAAAACCTTCAAAACTTATAACAATAAATTGAATAAATTACCTACTAGTATTGTCAATAATCGTCTCCATAGAATATCATTTTAGTGATATAAAATAAAACCTTGATCTACAATATCTACATACTCATGTGTGTTTCTTGCAGTGGCGGCCGTGACTTTTAGGGTTAAATGAACAAAAGCGCTAAGATTGAAAAAGTCTACACTACTAAAATTTTTGTAGCTGAAAATGAATGTACTTATTTTACATTTCAATTTTTCGTATGACATTTTTTATTTTTAAATATCTAATTTAAATTTTGTTAAAAGTCATTTTCATCTGCAGTAATATGAAGAATGTAGTGTTTTTCAATCATCATTCTATCTCACGTATTCTAGAACCGCCCCTGGTTTTATGTCTACCGATTTAAGTTGCATGTATATTACATGGCGGAGTTTTGTCCATACGTTTTCCCCAATTTCCTCCCTCGATTTTGACATATTGCAAATATTTTATCATATAATATAGATATCGACCATTGTGCGTGTCGGTACGTAGTGCTTTTTTAATAAGTTACTTCTTACAGGAGTTAGGACTCGACCTTGATCTACAATATCTACATACTCATGTTTGTTTCTTGCAGTGGCGGCTGTGACTTTTAGGGTTAAATGAACAAGAGCGCTAAGATTGAAAAATACTACACTACTAAAATTGTTGTAGCTGAAAATGAATGTACTTTTTTTACATTTCAATTTTTCGTATGAAATTTTTTTTATTTTTAAATATCTAATTTAAATTTTGTTAAAAATCATTTTCAGCTGCAACAATATGAAGAATGTAGTGTTTTTCAATCATCATTCTAGCTCACGTATTCTAGAACAGCCCCTGTATATGTCTACCGATTTAACTTGCATGTATATTTTGTATATTAAGATAAAACCGGGCGGAGTTTTGTCCATACGTTTCCCCCAATTTCCTCTCTGGATTTTGACACTACTGCAAATATTTTATCATATAATATAGATATCGACCATAAGCGTGTCGGTACGTTGTGCTTTTTTAATAAGTTACTTCTTACAGGAGTTAGGACTCTCCAAAAATCTTTATTCAGTATACAGTCTAGTTCATAGATTCTCAATATTTTTTGCCCACCGCCCACTTTGAGAATATTTTTTTTTCTAGCGCCCCCTAACTCGTGAATCTTAAACAGCTATTGTCGTCGCGATTATATGTAACACAACAGAGGGAGCGTAATGGGATGATGGGATAGGGCAAGATGGGATGTGGTGGGATGGGTTTCTCTGGGTCTCCTACCGCCCCCCTGAAAATCTGAAATGCCCCTCAATTTTCTCTTGGTCTTCTAACGCCCCCTGAAGGTCTAAAACGCCCGCAGGGGGGCGTTATCATCCACGTTGAGAACCTATGTCTAGTTTTTTTAAAAAACAAAGCGTCGCTTTTAATACAGAAAGTAAAAAAAAATCTTAAGAATCGGTCTAATTTTGGATAAATGTGGAATACAAAACCTGGATTCTGATTATTTTATTTATATATTATCGGTGCAGTTGATTCTTTCGTTCAATATTCGGGGGGAGTAAGAGTGACAGTGGCAGAGACAGTTTGGTAAAATAACTATTATTCACATTTCTCGGCGACCGGGTTTCCTCGTAACTTTTCATCTGATGTTCGATGCCAGTCAACACAATTAATTAATAAACTTTAACAAACTACAAAGTAGGCATCACGCCACTGCCCGCATGTACGTTGTTTCATTCACAATCAAATCATTATTTGATTTGATTGTAAATGAAACAATCAATGATCATTTGATTATTCAGTTATATTTACGAAACAGCGAACAGATGACGGCAGGAGTTATGAGAGAATGCGAGTTATACAATATTCATTCCAGAACTTGTGAGTCATACCCAGTGGCGGACTAACGGGGGGGCGGAATGGGCACCAGAACACTGTAAAAAAATGACATCTTTAAATTTCAATTTCTGAAAGATGCATTTGATGTGAATACTTTCACGAATTTTTTTTACAGCCTAGATACAGCATTTTATGTGAAACCGTTTGAAACAGTTTGTATGTTGAATTATCCTTCAGCAAAACTTTTAATGCGTTTTTCTCGAAACTTTTTCAAAACGTTTTTCAACCAAGTTGACATCATATTAAAAAAACTATACATCCAAATTGCATAGTTACTTAAACTGTAGATCAAGGTTTAAATTTTCGTCGTTCATAAAAATTACAAAATTTAAGCGAGTCCTTTATAAAAACATCAGTTTAAGACTTGGTGCGTGCAAATCGGATGTATAGTTTTTCTTATATGTTGTCAACCAGGTTGAAAAACGTAGTTTCGAGAAAAACGCTTTCAAAAGTTTTGTAAATGATAATTCAACATACAAATTGTTTAAAATGGTTTCACATAAAATGCTGTATCTCAGTCAATTTTACGAATTTCCCTTTTTTTTTAACGTTTTGTGAGAGCATTATTAACAAATGCATCTTTCATAAAATGAAATAAAAAAATAACATTTTTAAATTTTATTTTCATTTGCAAAAAGTTTGGAGGCACCCCAGGACCAGAGACCCATGTGAACTGAATAAAAAGCTTCTAAAGTTACATCAATCTCTTAAACTAGGGGGGAGCTCATTCAGCTTTGCCGCTCGGGGCCTCTGACGGGCTTAGTACGCCACTGGTCATACCTACTGTCAATTTTGCATAATTTGACAGGCCCAATAAGACGTACCTACCTACTAGTATTAATTTATTCGTTAATAAAATATTATGACCCCGTCACGTACTGGCCAGCTATAATTTTTTTACGGACACAGTAGAAAATAATTCATTCTTACTTCTTTCAAATATTTCTTGAACATTGTTTTCGTAGGCAGGTATTAAATAAAAATATATATATTTTTAATTGCAGCTTATCGTTAATTAAATAGCAAACCAACGCTATTAATCACGTTGCTGTGTGCTGATGAATGAGATTTTTTTTCTTTACTGTGCTAATATTGTTAATTGAGCATATACTTAGTACACGGTGGCTCAATAAATACATCGCTGATTTGAAAATTTTAATATATATATATCGACGGTCCCGAAAAAAAACGTCGGATCTAGAAATACATATAGTATTGTTTTGATAGTTGGAATTTCATTTCATTTCATTAAAAAATCTGAAAACACAGATTTTTAAATCAACAAAATGAGTCCGTAAATATGTCAATTAAAGGAATTTCATTTTTTAGCAGATACGACATTATTCTTCGGAAATTCTTCTTAAAATTAATAAAAACCGGCCCTGTCAGTTGGATCAAGTCGGAACGATGTTCTTGTTTGAAAAATCCATTGACTAAATCGTTCCTGTGAAATAAATCGATAAAAGTACCGATTCGGTTTTCGATGTTAAAACTTTCAATATTCCATTTAACTCATTTAACTATACCCGAAAAGAATTACGACAAAACGCCATTTGTTTTTTCAGTGTATTTAAATAACGAAAACATTTTGGATAAGAGTGTTTTGATAGGCGAAATCGGGTAGTCTAGACTTTTAAATAAGTACTATTAAATAATAATATTTTTTTAAATTTTTATGAGTTTAAAACTAAACATCATACCAAATTGTTGCTGTTATTATTGGGTCACTTTGTACGATTCATTTAAGCTTTGAGCTTCAGCCGCAAGTGTGTGACGAAAGTGGCGCTGTACGCGGTGTTAACGCGCGCTAACATTTGAGCACTTTTGACATTTACGTTACGCCGAGCCGGTGGAGAGCGTGTTTTAACGACCAGTGTTACAAATCAGCTGTTTTTAGAATAATATTCGTTTGTTATTTTGTGCCACCGATTTCAAAGTTCTCAAGAATATATAGATATATATTTTTGAAATTATATCAGTGCCCTGTTTTCTAAGGAGAGAAGAAGGTAAGTCTTTTAATGTTATTCTTATGATGTATTATTTGTAATGAATTGTGTGCGCACATTTTCAATGTAAATAATAAACTCTCGCATCAGATGATTTGCGTCTCGAATTATGTAAATTGTTTTAAAATAAGTTTTTATGAAGTCATACTTTTGTCTGACATTTTATGAATGGTTCTACCGTACTATTCTAACTTTAAAACCAGTTAATTCTTGTAGGATTAGCCCATTATGCTAAAGACTGGTAACTTGTTTGTATTTTTTTAGGGTGACCTAACTCTCTGTTGCTGAGCGAATTCAGAATATAAAATATTATTAGTGTAGATATATTATATTATTAAGTTTTTGAATTAATTTTATCTCTTGAGAATTTCAAATAAAGATAAGAGATAAGAAATTAGGAGTTACTCGGTCAAGTTTACTCATTATTTATCTAGGTCGCCCAATAATAATATTGGTAATAATATTTTTATATTAAAATAATTATGTGTTATTGACAACGAATTTGTTAATTTACTGGGCATAGCGAAGTCCTGTTTTAGCTCGACCATTTTGGCGTATCGTTTGCATGTACATTTGGTTGTTACGTTCCGGTTCCGGTTTCAAGATGGTGGCCCTTTAAATAGTTCAGTAAAGATTATTTTTAAAAATGTGAAATCGTCGTGTTATTTATTTTATTAGGTTGATATTTAACCCCTAAGGCCTCGCGCCTATTTTGTTTGAAGGTCAAAATATTTCCGCTTTGCAATAAAATTCAAATAAATTGAAAATTTGTTAACGCATCCGTAAACTAATTTTTTTTTTTAAAAGTGGTTCAAATTTTATAATTCCTAACTACAATAAAGATACATATAATTTTTTTTTTAATGAAAAGGCTAACCTGAAAAATGTAATAAGCAGTAATTGTTGAATGAAACACTAGTATATATTGAATTATTTGGCGGGTGGGAGATAAGCCGACGTAGCTCAGTTGGTAGAGCAGTTGACCGGATATCAGAAGGACGCGGGTTCAAGTCCCGTCGGCGGCATTTATCTTTTCTCGGGAGATTTTTTCAATGTTGAGTGTTTCAGGCTAATAATTATTGCTTATAATAATTGCTAACCTTACGTTTTACCAACGAAAACACTTACGTATTTTATTAGGCAGATGTATTATAAAGGATATCGTCAACTTATTTTTGGTTGTTTCTTCCCAAAGTTTCATAATTTTTTCACAAATGGCTTTAGGAAACTTTGGTTTTGTACATTTTAATTATGTTGAGGTTGACTTTTAGACCTATATGAGATGTTCCGAAAACTGAACAAATTAGCCTGAGGGAAGGAACATACTTACAAATCTTATGATTTCAGAGAAAATTTTGGTTTTGATTTAAAATAAGTTAAAATTAAAAACATAATTTTTAGGACACGAGGTCTACTGTTCACAGAACTGTATTATACTAGAATGATTTAATCACACAACAAGATTTAGAGGATATAGTCCAATAATTTTGCTTCCCTTATTTATTTATAGTAAATGTCATGATTTGACCTGATTATGGAAGTTCTATGAATTGGCTTTCACTTGTACCTTTGAGCCTTTCAGCCTTCTAATCGTTAACTACATAATAAGATAATGGTTCAATATATTTATCAGCTTGTATTATATATCAGTGGCGGTTCGTGCCGTGAGGCCTCCCCCCAAAAATAGAGAAGAAAAGGGGGAAAGATACACGGATCCACACATCCAAAATAAAATTTAGCATCCTTACAACCTATAATCATAATTCAAAGAATAATTATAAAAATCATCCTTGGGAAACCATACGACTTCCCTACTCTAGAGATATTTCGAGAATTTAATGTACCATCCATCACAGAATTGTAAAAGAGAAATGCCTTATATCAAATTTATAAAGAGTATTTTATTAAAAAAAATCACCCCTCTGATGATAGCATAAGCAATAGATTTAAAACGAATAGCTTAATAGCCATCCCTATGCTTAGAACTACCACGGCTCAGCACCACTATCTGTATCTAGGTGTAAGATGGTACAATATATTATTATCTGAAAACAAAATTAGTGTAACTGAAACATTGAAATTGAACAATTCAAAAAACAAATTAAGTCCCTGAAATTGGATAATGATATATTGTACCCTTAATTTAATTTAATTTACCCTTACTTTAACTGTAATATTTAATATTAAAAAAAAAGTATTGACCTTGTATAACTATTTTTTTCCTAAATTACGAACCTATGTAAATTAATATTTGTATTTATCTCATAAGTTCTTTGAATTTACGGTGCTCCAGATTTTTTGTCCGGGTTGAATCTTTCCCAAATGAAAGACTAAACCCTTTCACACACTTTTCCACAAATGAATATCTAGTAAATTCACGCAATGTAAGTGCACTGTATAAGTATAAAAAATACAAAACAATACAAGAACAATACGTCAATCCACCAGAAACATAATGGGAAAATATTTCACCGACTCCAGATATTTCATATCAGAGGGTTCGGCTCTGATGAAATCCTAACTGGTCCGATAAATCCTACTGATCCCTCAATATAAATATTTAAAAAATCTTTCGTAATCCTACATGTATTTAAAATGACCGACTTTTGCATTTTTATGTACAAATTTTTTGACAAATCTAATACGCCTAAATTTTGAATAAGAGAGCTAGGTATAATGCCAGTAGCCGAAATAACAAATGGTAATATTTTTATAGTCTGAGAACGCCGAATTCTTTTAATCTCATTTCCTAAATCTGTATATTTTCTTATTTTTTCAGAAACAGTTTTCTGAATATTACAAGAATTTGGAATAGCATTATTATTATTTTATTTTTTGCATGTGAATAAATACTCCTCCCATAAACACGAGCTCCTAGAGCTCAACTTATGGAGTAGTGGAATCAAAAAATAAAAAAAATTGTTGTATAACCTTGCATATGTTATTATTTTTTAATGTAAAAACAAAAAAAAGTCTTAAAATAAATAAATAATGAAACTTTAATTTAAATGTTACCAATTTTATTTATTAAGTATATAAATCATAAAGTTACTTCAGTTTAAAGATTTCCCTTGAATATGTTCGTATTTCACTGGGACTAGTATTATGTAAATCATCACACTATATAACTAATCAAATTCTAAAATGTATAGCTGAGCAGTGACCCATTTGTCAATAGAATTAATGTTATGAAATTAAAAATTCATAAATTTGTAAAAATTTATTGACAAATCAAGGTTTTTATTGTTATTATTATATCAATGCGGCCGGCCACACGTGGATTTCTGACATAACGGCACAATGTAATAAAATAAAAACGCCAGTGGGGCAGAGACAGGACCCGCCTCCGAGAGCCGCAGATTTCATTTAGGCGGAGGGGAATGGAGAAGGCAAAATAAACGGTAGAGGTTGCGCGGCCGCGCGTTTTTAGTTTGAGGCGCGCCTCTAAAAACGAACGCTTCCGAAGTAGAAACGATCATTTACGATTAGCTCTAGTGCTCTACATCTCGATCAAATCTCGGGAAAAAAATCCCCTCAGGGCCTGTGTCATCATTCGTAGGTAGTAGGAGTTACCTGCGGAGTACGACTGTTTGGATTTATTAGGGCGAATTTGGAATATTAGTAGGGCGAATTTGCAGTTGACGATCAATCTTGTGTTAACACAATATTATTATTAAAGTTTGACGTAGACAGTTCCATTGTTTTTTCAAGGTTTAGTTGTATTTATCTGTTTCCTTAAAAAAATATTTTGTGCCTCCCCATATTTTAACGCACCGCTGGTTTGTAAGTAAATACACTTTATATTAATTGTAATCGTATTATTTCCTAACCTTATATTTTAAATTAGTATTTGCTTGGACAATATTAATTTATGATAAAATAATTACACTTAACATCAAATACATTTATTTATCTAGCAAATTTGGAAATGTAATGCGTAACTTTATCTTAAAAACTATAATCTATACTACGTTGAAATGTATATGATGTAAGTAAGTACTATTTTTAGCTTGTATTTATGAAAACAATGCACATAATAATACATATATTTTAAGATATTTCTTAATTATTGTGGAATAATATCTATAAAACGCTGAAACATGATTATTATCTACATATACCTATATAGGTACTTTTTAATTTTAAAATTTGTAATCATTAATCATGTTTCTAACCTATGCAATTTTTAGCCATAAGTTGTTTTTAATTGTTTGTCTAGCTTGTAGTCTTTCTAGATTTTAGGCATGTATGGTGAGTTTGTACAGCGCCCTTGAGGTGGTTTTCACAAAAACGGCGCTATATAAATCGTCCAAATATTATTATTAGTATATTTATCCGTAGTCGGTAATTTTTATTATTATTTTTATTTTCCTTTTTATATTTAATTATTTTGATAATAAAGTTCATTTTTGCAATAGGTGGCACTTATTTGCAATAGGTGGCACACGAGCTGTTTTAAAACTGAATGTACCGGGACTGAATGTATGGAATACGAGAGGGGGAGGGGAAACCGATAGGGGGGTTCACGGGACGGAGGAAACGGGAGAGGAGGGAGAAGGGGAAGAGAAAGGGGAGGCGGAAGGGAACGGGACGAATGGGAAAGGACACGCAGGGAGAAATAATTTCTTTATTAAGTGGCATAGCAACGCATGCCAGGAACTCGCTAGTAATAAAATAAAATAGAACTACAAGTTATGTTATGTTAATTTAAAGAAAGTTTTTTTTTTTGTTGTTTTGGTATAAATTGACTTTCTAAATCGTTTGCAATGATATGTATTCATTCTAATTCTAATGGAGCAACCATTAAGCTACCATTATCTCTACTTTGATTTCAGTCCTGAAACTACAATCTATTCCCGTAGATCAAACACTTCCATATTATTTAGTTAGCTGGCATCAGTTTCATTAGGTGCTATATAGATAATATTAGACATTCTTATCACCACTTAGCTCATATGATTCATTACCGTAAAATGGGGCATCTTATCAATTTTCAACTTTGACACTAAATAACTATTTATAAAACCATTTGTGTTGGAAACTTTTTATGTCATATTTATTGAACGTATTTAAACTACCGAAATACATATATTTTTGAAGTGAAACTTCTTTAGCACCGTTGTGATTTGAAACAGGATGAAACGGAAACGACACTAAAAAGAGACAAACACATGCATCTAAATCTGTAGGATTTAGCCTACGAGAGAATGAGATAGAGTTAACTTTCATTATGACCTCACTTTTCAAGGCTCCTATTGGTTGAGATTGTGCGGATGAAGGTTTCACTTTTACCGCGTGTGAACTGCACTAGTTTTTTTTTTTTAAAATATGTACGTGTATGGGGAGTCAATAATTTTTTTTTTAAAACATTGTATCGTAGTCACTTTTAGGAGTGGAGTGACTTTGATGTACCATTTTAATCAGCTTATTACAATGATACGTCAATTCCAAAAAAATATTTTAATTTTTTTAGTTTGAATATTCAAGTAGTTAAAAATCAGGGTGTAACAGCACATGTAAGGATTTTAACCAGCGATGCCTGATCATATTTGGAATAAAAACCTGAATCGCGTCACCATTGATCACACTGCTACGCGTGGCGACGGGATCGAGTGATACGCGCTCTCTCTCTCTCTCTCCTCTGTCACCGTTCTGTTAGAACGAAACCGAGTGCGCAGCAAGTGATTCATATCGGTAGATAGTAGAACTGATATACTTACAAAATAAATGATATATGATATCCGTAGACTCAAAACTTGCATGTAAGACGCAATCAATTTATTCCGTTCGATCTTTGAGAAACGAAAATGGTTGAAATATGAATAAAGAATTTATTTCCGACAGTGAAACCGTGCTCGGTATATCGATATAAAATCGTCGGAAGTCACGCCCATCGATCCGATATTGCAAAGTTATCGATTTCTCTTTGTTTGACCCCAGACATTAGATTAGAAAACCCTTGTAGACCTCTACAGAGAAATATTGATAAGGGCCATATTAATATTATTATGGGTCTTATGTTTTTATATCCCATAACATAACAGTGACCGTACGACTCAGAACCTCCTTTCAAAGTCATTAAACGTGATAAAAAATATAATTAAAAAATGGTTAAATAGGTAACGTCAGGTTTAGGGTTATCGGCTGTCTTAAAATGATTTTTTTCATAGATTTTAATGACTTTTCAAATAGGTGTTGAGTTGACTTGATTCTGATTTGGCATGGAACCAACATAACATACGAAACTCTTGTAATCGTTGAGAAATTTATAAAATGTTTTACATTTATCTGTGTCTGAAAATATAAAAAGAGCTTCACAATGCAACCGACAATAGTGTTTGAATAGAACTAGAAACCAATTAATTTGACAATTATTTTCGAAGCGTCATTGTATCCATGTTGCCTGAAAAATCATTAAAAAGAAGCGAATGATTTCTGATTGCGTAGCGAGACTTATGCAGATATCCGCGATGTTTAACGTAACCCCCCGACTCAAAAGTCGCCCCGTATTTCGCTAAATCATTATCTCATTTTCCTTTTCCCATGTGGGTAGTTTTAAATTATACTTGTTTATATTAGAGTTAAATAGGAACAGCAATTCCTGCTTGGCACAAATTGCAAATTGCAATTCACACATTGCTGACCTCCCCGGAGGGTAAACTCAATATACCTGCCTATTTATTATACACGGCTAAAGTCATTTCAAACAAAATTTCGATTATGAATGGTGATCTTTCAACAGGGCGATACTGATAGTATTTACCCATTGAACTATGATTGTATCCATACTCTTAGTATCTACCACTTTGATCAGTATCTGTCTCTCTCTGCCAATGAATACTTTTTTTCTGCATTACAAATTGATGCAATCATATTACAATACACATGACATATACATAACTTTAAATGAAATTTTTTACAATAATTGATATTTTAGAGTTTTTGCCTAAAATAACTCTTGAAATCTTCAAGGCCAATGTTGAAAATGTCAAGAGACCTAGAGGTATCATTTAGCAGCACCATATCTCTTGTCATGCTATGCTGGGCCAGAACTTCCGTTCTGCCATGTGGAATACAGAGCAAGTCGTGGCGACGACCCTGACGGTAGTTGTTCGCTACGAACAATTTGTAGCATTCCAAGAAGTTTGGGATGTCAATATAATAGTTGTTTATGATTTTAAAAGCTATTACTGTAAGGGTCCCATTCTTCCTAGATTGGAGACTTTCGTAGCGCGTTTCGGAGTGCAAATCCATGTGATGCATAAATCGCGGGTATTCACCATGCATTCGCATATAAAGATACCTTAGATTTTTTTTTTAAGTTGTACTAATAATTCCATGAATTTTTGCCGGTATGGAGCCTGGACAGTAGAAGCGTATTCTAATTTTGATATCGATGTCATTGCTTCGGGCTTGGAAAATTGTTTACTTATTCTTATCACAAATCCAAATGATGATGCCAACTCCACTATATTATCTGAAAAAGTAAGTTTGGGATCAAATGTAACTCCGAGGTCTCTTATGGATTTCACTGATGACAATATTTCATCTTTTAGTTTATAATCAAATTTAATCGGGTTTTGACACATTTTTTTACATTAAAGAAAAGTTTATTCTCAACTGCCCATGAAGATATTGCGTTTAAATCAAGTTGTAATTTAAAAAAATCTTAAATGTCGATATCCTCCTTAGCAGTTCGAGATCGTCAGCAAAAAGCGGTACTTTGGATTTTTTCTTGAATATCATCTATTGATATCAAGAATAGTAGAAGTCCCAAGTCTGACCCCTGAGGTATTCCTGAATTTCCTGAAAGGGAATTCCCTGGACTCATGGCCACCGGTACATACGCACTGTGTTCTGTTTTTTAAATACGTCACAATAAATTGTATTAGAGGTTGGTCAAAGCCTATTCTATGGATCTTTCGTAAGAGTACGTCATGATCTACATCTAGTATCTTCACGGTCAAATGCCTTTGCAGTCAGTATAATATTCTTGACATATTGTACTATTTACTATAAGATCAAATTTTTCGGACCCATCTAACCCCGTAATATCATTTGATCCGTTTTTTTAATAGTTCGAAACGGGTTTTGAAACTACTTCGATATATGAAATACGCTATATACCTACTGACAACATTTGACAATATTAGAGAAACATAAAAGGCTTTTATTTACCACATTGGTCCACCCTGGTCCCATAATCTAAGGAGGTTAGACGACCCCTGAAGACCTCTTTTATCCAGAGAAATATTGATAATGGCCTTATAAATCTTATTAAGTACATGTCTTATATTTTTTGTCTCATAACATTTAAATAGTATTTACTCATAATTTTGTCCATACTCGCAGCAAAGTTTTCATCCATCTTTTCCTGAATAAAAAAATACATACATATTAATTTACCCCTGGTGAAGGTAACTGCAGGCCTAGATTTATTTAAGTCTAAGGGCCTTCGCTCTTGTAGAAACTTAAATGAAACCAGTTGTCGACGCAATCGCAATTAACCTCCAGAACAAAATCAATATTTTTCTGATCTGTTATATCGCAGATTATTCGAAAACTTGACAGTTCGTGAGCCACTACCATGGCAACCTGTTAGCAATGCAACTGAAACGCGACTGCCGCGCGACCAGCAATATTTCTTAGTTCTCCTGTAACTTTTTTTTATTTTTTTTTATTGTACAACAGATTATTATCCAATTACCGTACAATTTTCTCATTTTGACAGTCTTAACACCTAGGAAGATGATTATTATACAAAAAAATCTTGAGGCTATCTAAAGAAGAGTTATATATATCTAGCGTTTCCGAAATTTCGTTCAACAGCACCATTCCTCTTGTCATGCTATGCTGTGCTAGAGCTGTGTTTCTCAGGAGAAACATATTTTCTACATTATTATTGAATTAATACCTACGGTTTCGATAGCATTGGCGAAGATTGATTAAATTCACTTTTTCACACAATAATTTTTACTTATACGGCCCCTATTTTGTGAATATCCTACTTTGTGAACAAATGGGAAAGAAGAGCATTATAAAAAATGCCATAAAACTTTTATATTTCAATTTTATAGGTAGGTGTATACAGAGTGTAACAGCACGTATCCGAAAGATTTTAACCAGCGATTCCTGAGCATATTTGGAGTAAACATCATTTTGCTGTTCGATGATATCTTATTTCTATTAAAAACCAAAAAAATTTTTTTTTTCAATCACACGTCGCGATGAGATCACGAGATACGCCCGCTGTTTTGTGTGTTACCATGATGCTAGAACGAGACCGAGTGCTTATCACGTGATCCGCTAGGCTACACTTACCCAACTACTCAGTAGCGACGTGTAATGGAAAATATTTTTGTTGTTTTTAATTTTTTTAAATATCGGACAGCAAAATGACATCTACATTTCTTACTGCCAATATGCTCAGAAATCGCTGGTTAAAATTATTTGGGTACGTGCTGTTGCACCCTGTATACTTTATATCCATAATTTATAATAGACTTTCATGGTAAATTCGGCATTCGGTATTCTACATTCTACATGGATGGGCAGGTACTTTACAACGTATTCTTTCCAAATGACTTGGTAAGTAGGTACTGACGCCAATAATCGCATTAATTCGTAGAATGCGTAACCACCAAATGTCAAATTTTACAGGAGGCACAAAAACCGCGTAGTGAAAAAAAATGAAAGATGGGTGATTGTTTTTATTTATTTTCCGAACATATAATATACTTCGAAATTCATTTTCAATCATTTAACTTTTCTTAGTTAAGGAGTTAGGAAGTTTACATAAAAACCGAGAATGGAGATAAGTATTTTATAAAGATACCTACGCACTTTTCTGCGAACAGTTCTATAAACAACTAGCTGAAGAATTTTACATTAAAAAAATAAATCACAACAATACAGAACTACGATTTTTATTTTATGAATTACTCAGTAACATCCTAATTGACTTTTATATTTAGTCTCAGTATTTAAGAATAACGGGATAAATATAATAGAACTTATTACACAAAGCATAACAGCACAATACTAATACTTCGAATAATTTTGAAGTTAAAGAAAATAAAGATAAAAAATAAATAATTTCTTTTTTAGACCCGAAATGGTAAATAAAATAAAGTATGTGGAGTTAAGGATTTTCGAAGTATTCGCGAGTAAAAATGGCAAGCATGGTGTTACGCAGTTTCCTAGTTTGTGTTTATCTAAAAAGATATATTTTTTTAAATTTGCGAGTTTTTCTAGTCGATGCGGAACTAATTTTAACACCAGATGGCATGAAAAACGTATTTTAGAAAAATTTGGAGTTACGCAGTCTACGAATTAATGCGACGATATTATATCTATGTTACCTATAAACTATGATAGTAATAGAACCTACACCCATGGAAGAAATGGTTTGTATGAAATCTATAAGAATTGTTCGAAACACTCCGAGATCAAGATTGTTTGTATAAATGTGTGAGCACGATTGGACGGGATAAATATAAGATTTCGTGAGATTTGTAACGGACGAAAATAGACAGAAGGTTTTCTTTTTTTAGACGGAGTATTTATGGCGTTATTTTACCTAAACGATCTGAATGGCGGGCAATAATATTAACACGTGTTTGAATTATATTAATAACAAGTTGATTACGAGATCGACATTTTATTAAATGATATTATGTCACAGTACAAATAGTGCAAATTAATAATGAGATGTTTTCTCTGGACTTTTCTTGAAGTGTTAGAATTATAAGATTTTTTTTACAATACACAATATGAAATTTCATATTATAGCGGGTTTGCAAAACGAATTGAGCGATCTATAGTTTGCGTTTGTAGAAAGCTGTTATAATACTTGCCCATATCATCAATATTTATATTCCAGTTCCTGTGGTCGATTCTATATGAGTCTAAATTTCAATATTGTTTACTCTCAAGATAATAAAAGTTTGTTTTCGAACACGCGCTTGTTAAAATGTTATAATAGTTTGTTTTATTCTATTTTTATTACATATTTATATACCAGTGTATTCGTAATAGAATTATCTGTCTATTACATTCACTGTCTACAATTATCAATTAGTATAATATCGATTTTGCTTTATTTATTTCAATAGATTGGTTTACACACACATCCTTGTTCACAATGTAA
Organism: Limnephilus lunatus; assembly: GCA_917563855.2. NCBI lineage: Eukaryota > Metazoa > Arthropoda > Insecta > Trichoptera > Limnephilidae > Limnephilus > Limnephilus lunatus. Next base: position 9,702,624 of record OU830599.1, read on the forward strand.
AAGACACAAGGCGGAGAATTCACACTTTGTTTAAAAAGAAATGGAAAAAGGTACATTTTATCATTCAAATGAATTGAAAATACGGTACAAGTGTACCTACCTATTTGCAGAGGGGGAAAGATTAAAATTCAGAACAGAAGCGTTGCTTCAAATAAGCTTTAGCTCTATTTGGTGAGCAAGTCATGACGAGAAAAAAAAATTAATGATTATTAAAGTAAAATCTACTGCACTATATAAAGAGGTAATATTTGTTTGTTTGTTTGTGCGTTTGTTTGCATCGAATAGGCTCCGAAACTACTGAACCGATTTGAAAAATTCTTTCGTTGTTGGGAAGCTACACTATCCCTGGGTGACATAGGCTATATTATTTTTTTTTTAAAATAGGCATCCTTACTAAAACTTCAATAATGTAACCCAGGGTGTAAAAAAATTACCTAAAATATTCTTTAAATCGCGTGCGCTGCGAAAACTATTGATGATAGAATAAAATAATGTACAACGACTTTATAGAACACATCATTATTTACAAAAAAAGTCGCTACAGCATATGTCTAATGCATAGGTTCTCAACGTGGGCGATAACGCCCCCTTGGGGGCGTTTCAGACCTTCAGGGGGGCGGTAGAAGACCGAGAGAAAATTGGGGGGCGTTTCAGAGTTTTAGGGGGGCGGTAGGAGACCCAGAAAAACCCATCCCACCCCATCAGTGCTCCAGATAGTTCGCCGGCAGGACGTACGTCTTTTTCGCCACGCGCGTAATTTTAAAATTATTAAAATCATTTACAAGCTTATCTTAATGGATATCAACGAGGAAACGAGTGCGCTTCGTTTGCTAACGACAGTGGTTTGCTAACGACAGTGGGGACCACTTCGGTACTTGTGTACCGAAGTGGTCCCCGAGAGAAGTCACCTCGAATATAGATATCAAACATGCCCTCATAAGCGTTGGAAAGCTGGAGGCCTTCAAAATGAATACGATCTGTTAAGTTTTGAACGTTAGTTAAGCGCGAAGTTCGAATGGCCTATTGAGCTTACGTGTCTGAAATCGAGGAAAACATCATGCATGATCCCAAGATGTTTTGGCACTATATAAAATCCCTTCGGAAGGATGGTGGTCTTGAATACACCATGATGAAAGGTAATCAGGAATTTCGTGGCTTGGGTGTGGCTAACGCATTTGTTGATCGTTTTCAATCGGTCTACAATAAAGACCCTCCACTTCTAGATATTAATAATGCGGCCATATTTAATACCAGAGGAGCTTCAAACGTCGATTTAGATATATTAACGGAATCTGTCGTTATGAGTGCCATAAGTCTCATGAAGAACTCACACTTCATCGGACCAAACTTCGTTCAGGTATTATTTTTATTGAAGGGTTCGCCGAGTTCCTAAAAACGCCATTATGTCTTATCTTTAACTTAACTATGTATTAGTACTTCCACTTTTCATGAAGTATGGAAAACTTCCAAAATATATCATATTTTTAAGAAAGGTTCGAACCAGTAAATCGAAAATTATAGACCAGTTGCCATACTATCAGCTCCTGCTGAACTATTTGAAAAATTAATTCCTAAATTTCTTATGCCTCAGACATTATATCCGGAACAGCATAGTTTCAGGAAAGGAAGACCCACTGAAACCAATCTGAAGGTTTTTACCGACTATTGTGCTAGGTCCCTAGGCAGTGGATACCTAGTAGACTGTTAGTATAACGACTTCTCCAAAGCCTTCGATACTGTGAATCACGATTAGTCATAAAATTCATTAGTCACAAAACTTGCCCAGATGGGTTTTTCCCTTCGAATGTTAAAGTTTTTTAAGAGTTACCTGAAGAACAGAAAGCAATTTGTCATACACGGAATCTTCCAATCTGCTGAATTTCTTGGTTTTTCTGGGGTTCCCCAAGGATCGATGCTGGGGCCTCTTCTCTTTTCCATTTTCATTAATGACATTGTTGGAGTCATCCGTTTTTCTCGCTTTTTGCTGTTCGCTGACGATCTAAAATTAAATCTTCTAATGAGAAATATTGAAGACTGCCTGCGCCTTCAGGATGATGTTGAAAACATTTCAGAATGGAGTCAAAGAAACCAGCTTCATTTCAATGTCTTGAAATTCGTAGTTCTGACTTTTACCAGAGCATTTAGTCTCACCTACGGCAGTTACACTATGCTCGGTCATAATCTCAGACGAGTTTCTAATATAAAGGATCTTCGGATTATGTATGAACGTAAGTTGACATTTCGCCCTCATATCGAAGGAGTTTTCCAGTCAGCATTAAAAATATTAGGGTTTGTTCTCCGAACCGTCAGAGTTTTTCGGGATACCCATTCTCTGAAGATTTTATACTTCTCCCTGGTCCGCAGTAAGCTGGAATTATCTGGAATCCACATGAGGTGAGGTGCTCCCTCATGTTGGCGAGGGTTCAAAAAAGTTTCGCGTGAGTCTCTATGTTCCAAATGACTATCTTAGACAGCGTCATCATAGATTATTCCATCTTCTTGCCTGTAGGACTAACCAGCCAATGGTTCTCCCGGTAGGGAGGAGAATATTGCTCCTAAACCAAATCTCCTCCGAGATTGATACATTTGGCGTCAGTGACGACAGATTCAAAAGGGAAATTATTTTGACTCTTGAAAGAGTCTCTCCACATTGACGAAATTTTCACCACCACCTGAATTTTTTTAAAATTGCAATTTTTCTTGAAATTTCTTTTATGTATAAATATTTGTACAAATTTTTTAAAAATATTTATATGGCATTATTTCTTATATGTAATAAACTCAAATTTGTAATGGTGTAAGAAATTAATAAAAATAATTATTATATCCCATCTTTCCCCATCCCATTACGCCCCCCCCCCCCCCCCCCCCCCCCGTTGTGGTAAATATACGACGACAATTGCGTTCTTTGCGATTTAGGGGGCGCTAGAAAAAATAATATTCTCAAAGGGGGCGGTGGGCAAAAAAAGGTTGAGAATCTATGGTCTAATGGTTATGCCACAATAAGTATTCTTTTATTTTAAAAATTTAATTTAAATGTCGCCGCTTGAAAAGGCTCTTTATTTGTATCTTGGTTTTAATCCTTATCAAAATAAATTACTTCATATTCAAGACAGCTTCAATACCTTTATTTACCTTTTTGAATTTTTCAATTCGGATATTTAATTAGAAAGATATCACGAGTATAAAATTGTTAGTATTAGAAAAAAGTTTCGGCTACGGGCCGGGCGGGAGAGGAGTCAAGAAATGCAGTGCCAGGGGGGTTGGCGGGACGGGGGAGCGGGAGAGCGATGGTGGGGAAGGTGGAAGTGGAACGCTGGAGGGGAACGCACGGGAAAGGACATGTAAGGAGTAACATTTTATTTATTTGAATATGGCATATATTATAAAAGAAAGTCCAAAAAAACGTGCAGCTCGCAAAAACTCAGAAACGAGTCCCGGTTGGATTAAGGGAGTTATATGGTGTGGTAGATCTCTATCCCCCCTAGGGAATAAGGGTATCTGTTTTTACCTAAAGGGCATGCTTTTAAAGATATAAGGGCTGAAAGTTTCGCCCTCTTGAAATTTCTAGAACAGTCTTCCGGAAAGTTCTAGAAGGTTCTAGAAGGTTCCATAGAGCTGTAGAATGTTGTGGAAGGAGTGGCGGAGTATGTCGTGGAATGATCAGGAATAGGGAATCGGGAACATCATTGTGCGACATTCCAGAACACTATCTTATTGTCCTGAGCGAAGCCGGGTAACCCAGCTAGTAAATAATAATCTTAAAAAATGCGTTTTCGGCTTGAAAGTTTCATTTATATAGGTCAAATGTGTACCTAATGTAGGTTTTACAGGATCTCTTTTTTCAGACCGATTCCAATTAGAAACCAAAGTCAACATTTTTCATATCTACGATTTTCATCTCTATTTTCATTTCTACGATTTCAGTTGGCATCACAGCAAACAGCATGGTTCATGTGTTGTTTACAGTGATGACAATTAAAATCGTAGATATAAAAATAGGGATGAAAATAGCGATCGCGTAAAGCGAAAAATATTGACTGGTCTCAATTGGAATCGGGCTGAAAAAAGAGATGGTGTAAAACGGCCATTAATGGAGCAATTGTATTTTAAATTTAAGCCTTTCAAAAAGCATTTTTAATATTGTTTTTATAGTACGTTATTAACATAGTTGGTAAAGCAATTTTTTTTTTAAATTCGCAAATACTTGCTGCCTCCAAAATCATACATATGGATTTTTTAATGGCCTATATTGTATATTTTAAAATACAATGGCTTATATTCGTATACTAGATATTTTCTATGCATTTTATTTATTTTATATTCAGTTTGGTCGGGTATTTTGGCCTCAAGTTCAAAATTAAGCTTGAATGAAAAAGACATTTCGAACTCTTTCCGTAAAATTTTTCGACTTTGTCACTGTCTAGTGTAGATATTCGAAGATTTCGAAGTAAGGTGTCTAAGTTTTTCCTTGCTTCGGGTAAAATTGATAAATTTTTCAAAATTCAAAATTCTTTCTTGAATAATCCGGTTTCGTTGGCTGTATGCGGTGTACGGGTCGTTAGGTGTTAAGCGACGAAAATTATCCTCCAGTAATCATTAAAAAAAAAAAAATTTACTACATTAGTACTAAGTTTGCTTGAGTTACCTCGTAGCGGTTAAATCGACATAAACAATAGATCACACTCATTGATGAAATTCCTTGGGGTTTTGTTCAGTCCTTCTAGGGATTTTTTTGTTCAGTGCAATTCGAGTACTGAGCAAAAGCGCATAAAGGTTATAAGTAAGTAGGTACCTAATGTGCTAATTGAATTATCTGTGACTTAGTTAAAATAACTCCTAACAGCAGGCGGAAGGTTTCTAACACGAGTTTGCTTCGCCGCACTAATCAATAATCACGACTGCACACAGTGCAACACATACCTACTGCACATGTCTTGTCAGATATATTACATATTCATGTACATTGTACCATTACATACCATCGGGTATTAAATAGAATATTGCACGCGCGACAAGGCTGCGTTCTGAGCGTGAATCACTCCATTCTGCAATCTAGAGTCGGCCATATGCAGTGGCGGACTTCGGAAGTTCTTTTTATTTTAATTTAATTTATTATTAATTTTATTTAATTTAAGTCAATTTTAATAATGTTAGTATCAAGGCCCGCTCAAAAAAAAGGAGAGATATGTAAAAATGAAGGAGCGCGCTAATATTAAACGATAATTGTGAAAATGTTTAATAAAACACGATTTGTTTAAAATAGAGTAAAAATCTCGTACGGAAAGTCTAAAATAGCATTTAAAGAAACACTGTGAATTTTTTCATACATATAACTTGTAAAATAACTGAAAAATGTGTTTATGATAATTTTCGGAGCGTAGTTTGCAATTTTTTTCTATCTAGGAATTTTTTTTTTTTTACATGAGCTCCACACAGGAGGCCCTGAGGAAAATAATTTCCCTTATGGCCTATGTCATCTTTGGGGATGCTGTATGCAGGGTTTTTTTTAAGGAAAGGAAGGAGAGGGGAGTTCTGGAAAGGAAAAGGGCTTAAGGGGTGGTTAGGAATCTGGGGTTCAGTGTGTCCTGGTCGTCCGCCTCGAGGAACTTGACAAACCTCACCCCATGAACCCGGGCACCCCTGCTAAATCACCAAACGTAGTGATCCACTTGGGGTGACCTATGGTAGAGGTGTTGGTTATCCAATGAAGGTTCCCGGGGCGGCGGTACCCATTCCCTCCTCCCAAATTGTCGTGTCTGAGTGGGGAATGTATATATTTTTTAAGAGCTTTTAAAGTGTTTAAGGAAAATATGTAATAAATCCGAGAAGCCAAGTATTTTAGTATTTTTTTTATTATTCACAGCTGTTTCGACTTACAGGACCATTTTCAAATTGTAGTTAGACCACTTTGAGACGACTTATTTATACGATTCTATTTACTCCCGCCCAATTTCAATTTTAAAAGTGCCTAATATGATTTATTACCGGTTAAACTGATTTACTGAGAAAATAAATGTGACAATAGAATCTATTTTTTGGGGTACTTTGAAATCTGTTTTCCCTACATTAAATGTTAATGTGTTCTTATATTTAACATTTAATGTGGGGAAATAAGACGTCTCAAAGTGGTCGAACCACAGTTTTAAAATGTTCTTGTAAGTCGAAACAGCTATCACCATGATAAAAAACGAAAATACTTGCAGAACTTAATAAAAGCATTATAATTTTTTAAAAGTTAAATCAAATTCTACGAATTAAATACAAGAATATTATTAAGTTTTTTTTTAATAAATTTATTCGAATTTCGATTTTGTTTTCTTGTATGAATGTAGTGTGAAATAAGTGGAATCTTGGAAGTGGAAAATAACTTACTTCCCGATATCCGATAGTGCTGAAACTCGGCAGATAGGGTCGTTGTCGATGATAATGTAATCAATCAACTCGTGGAACTAGATCAGTGGTTCCCAAAGTGGTCTGTAGTGGGATCATTCAGGGGGTCAGTGGAAAATTAAAATTGAGTTGGGGGTCCCTGAAAAACGTCAGGGGATCCGCATTAGATTCCCAACCTTTTTTGCCCACCGCCCACTCCCCAACGGGGGGACGTAATGGGATGGGATGGGGTGAGATGGGTTTCTCTGGGTCTCCTACCGCCCCCCTGAAAGTCTGAAACGCCCGCCCACAAAAGGGATCCGTGGTCCAAAAGAGTTTGGGAAAGGGGTTTGTGGGCCAAAAGAGTTTGAGAACCACTGAACTAGATAATGCCGTTCGATGCGTAGGACCGTGGCGGAGGTCGAAACTTTGCACTACATAAAAATAGATGTGTTAGTATAATAAACTTGGTTTTTTTTATAGGTGTTGATTATTTTAACAATAATTCCACACAAAAATTCTTGAAGAAATGATTTCCATCAGGGCTATCATCTTTGGGAATGCTGTGTGGAGGGTATTTTTAAGTAAAGGCAGGAGAAGAGTTCAATGAGAGAAAGAAGTGATGTATGAATCCAACCCTCACACTGGGGTGGTTCAAGAGAGTCCGGCTCGAGAGGTCAAGGGTCTCCCTCAGCCGACCTCTTCCGATACAGCCCGCCACGCGGTTGGTGGGCAATACGCAACCGCCACCAAGACCTGAACAAAACTAAACCCATGAAAACGGACACCCTTGCTAAGTCACCAAACGAACGAACCATTTGGGGTGACCTATGGCAGAGGTGTTTCCTATCCAATGAATGGTTCCCGGGGCGACAGTATCTAAATTGCGAAACGTGAGTTCTGGACCTAAGGCATTGAGTTAAACAAAGCCTAAGGCAGGTCCCGGGTTCGAGTTCTTTTGCGGGTTCCGGCTCCGAGGTCCAGCTCCGGCCGAACCTGTGCGTAGTGCGTACCTTACTTATAAAATTAGGTAATTTACGTAAAAAAGCCAATAAAACACAACTTATTTTTAATTTTGCCTCTGTAATATATATTCTTTAATAGAAATCTACGTAAATCAGTCAATGAATAGTAACAAGTCAATGAATGCATTATAATATCGCCTTTATCGCTTTATAATATTATGTTTATCGGCTTTATTCAGAGTGGAACTGATAGGCAAGGTTCACAATATCGAATGTCGGCCCTACAATAAGTCCTTTTGTTTATTATAATTTTTTCTGTATATATGTATAAAAATGTAGATGAATCAATATACCTAACTCAGCAACTGTGTCAAGTACATCAACAGTGACCCGACAATAATTATTATAAAATTTTAATTTTTTATGCATTATTTGAATGATTATTTACCAATTTCAAACTAAAATCGTTTTTAAAAAACCTTTAATAATGAGTTGGTGTGTATATTAAACGAATTTATTTAGGTACATGTTGATTTTTTGTTGGTGTATACAGTTATACAGTACATAGACAAATAGTTTTTCTCTTGATGCATTTCAATAAAAATATGATTTATGCTTTTTTGTCACTCGGCTGTATATCCTCTCTGCACACCTCTTCGGAAATACTAGTTACTAATATAAATGTAAGTACTTATGTTATTTTTTTGTTTTTTCGTTAGCTCCATACAGGAGGTCTTGAGTAAAATAATTTCGCTCAGGGCCTATCTAATCTTTGGGTTTTTTAAGGAAAGGAAGGGAGAGGAAGGAAAAGGCATGAGGGTTTGATAGCAATCTGGAGGTCAGTGTGTTCAGGACGGACGTTTGAGTTCATCTCTCCTACTGCGGTGCAAGGCGATGGGTTGAGAGTCCTGCTGGAGAGTTAAAAAGGTCTCCCTCAACCGGTCTCTCCAAATACCGCCGCCAAGGTCTAGACAATCCTCACCATATGAACTCGGGCACCCTTGCTAAGTGACCAAACGTAGCGAACCACTTGTTGTGACTTATGGCAGAGAAGTTGGTTATCCAATGAATTGTTCCCAGGGCAGTGTAAATCTCTAACCTTTAAATCTCACAGCTGTAAATATGTGTAACATTAAGTCACTAGTTTTAAGTCAGTAGTGAAGTATTGGTCTTATGTCACTAGCCAGTTATATTACGTTTATTGTATATTTATTTGTACAGCGCCCTTGAGGTGATTTTTAAAGTAAACGTGTAAAACGGCGCTATATAAATCAGCCAAATACTATTATTTTTAGGATATGGATTTCAAAATGATAAAGAGGAAGATAAAATCGTCTACAATTTCTTTTTTAAGATTTAAAAGTAAATCAATACTCGTTGTATAATCAATTGCTGCAAAAGAGAAATAGTTTTTAAAATATTTTCACTCAAGTTATTGCGAAGGCGAAATCAAGCACTCTTTATAATGCATGTTGTGTTTTATTTTGTGACGTTCAGCCAACAATATTAAAATATGTTTCGAGCATAATTTAAAGAACTTAATTTCCCACATTGTACAATGGTACTATGTATATTCGAAAAAAAGAATCATAAGTAGAAGATTTTGCACTTCAAAGCATTTTTGGCCTGATACTTTATTTTTTCTGGGCCTACAAAAATACTTATCAATAAAACACGCTATTATAGCAGTATTTAATTAAATCATCTATAATATTTCTACGTGATTAAAATTTTAAACCAAAAACACATAATTTTGCATTTCTTCTCACTGCATCTCCTCAAACATTCTTTCAAAATATAACGACTTCTCTTCCCCTTGACAAACCGATTTGCGAGTCGTTATTAAAAGTAAAGTTAATTTTCTATATTAATTGTTTTGTGTTTCATTCGTAGAACTCCATTTATTTTTTTTAAATTTAATTTACATCTAATTTAATAATTTTAGTATTAATTTGTGGAAGTATTTTAGTTTTTTATTATTATGGCAGCTTCTTCGGCTTGCAAGGCCATTTTCGAACTGTTTTGTGGCGTTGGCACAAATAATTTATTAATTTAATAATGTTCTAGGTCAAATTAAGTGAGAAAAACTGTTGATAAGAAGTAGCAGGAACACCCTTGAATGTTATCTACGTTAATGTAAAGAATTCATAGGTCAAGTATTAGAGAAAGCACACTAGAGGAGAAATATCATTCAATTTATAATAATATTGCTGAAATCCCCGGCGATTCCCGGACTTTACACAGAGTTTTCAAAATCAACTGTAGACGGTGACCTTCCTTTGCATACAAATCAAATCCACACCGACTGCTTGCCAGCTCGCTCGTCCACCACCTACAGACATTCTCCTTTATATATATATATTACAACTAATTTACACAAAACCTGGACAAATTATATATCTAAACCTTCCTCGTGAATCACTCTATTTATTGGTGAAAACCCCATGAAAATCCATTCAATAGTTTTTGAGTTTATCGCGAACAGATAGACAGTCAGGCGAGACACGGCGGAGGATTTTAATTTATAATATGTAGAGATAATAATACAATATTTGTAAGATAGTAATAATTACTTCTTCAAACTTTCCAAAAATACTTTGTGGTGTCATTTTTAATTAAATGAAATCAAATAACTGTGTAAAAACTACTATATAATCAACATTATCAACATGTTTCGAAAACTATATTTTCTTCATCAGGGTAAGATTAATAATTCATTTTAATTAATTTAAATTAAATAATCTTATGCTGATGAAGAAAACATAGTTTTCTAAACATGTTGATAATATTGATTATATGTATAGTGGTTTTTACACAATTATTTGATTTGATTTAATTAGTATTTATTAATTTATTATAATATATCTAGCAGTTCTGTAACAGTAGACCTCGCGTCCAATAAACTGTTTCTAATTTTCTCTTATTTATTTAATTCTTCTTGTTAAGCCAGTTTTTATTCTACATGTTAATTTAAATGTTACACAGGAGGCCCTGAGGAAAATAGTTTCCCTCAGGGCCTATGTCATCTTTGAAGATAAACCTCATACTTCATAAATATGTCTGGTATTGTTATATTATCGTGAAAACCAAGGTCGGTTCTTCATTGCTGAGGATCTGCACCAAGAGAAAAGAAATCATGTAAGAGGAAGGTTTCGGGCCTTTTTCATAGCGAACAGATCTTTTTTTAAATCAAAAATTTTCAAATCATAAGTGTCCTCGTCACGCATTTTGCTACATGCATTGCATATTACGTAATGCATCGATTTTGGGTATTTTAGAACATATAAATCCATTGGCAGTGAATAGGTTGATTTCTCCATGTTTTGTGTGTTCTCTACGATTTTTTTTACAAGCATCCCCAATTAGATCGTCTTAAACCATGGTGAACTAACTCACTTTTTGCAATTTTTAATAAAAATCTAGCCCTGTCAGAGAGAACCAATCAGAGAAATACTATCTTGGCCAATCATAGACAGTTACGATTTGGAGTCTTTATTTCAAGCTCTAAATTGCAAAAAGTGAGTTAGTTTACTATGGTTTAAGACGATCCGATTGGACGACCTTGAGTGGAAAATTTGATATAATATTATTATTGGCGTGGTAAGTTTACTAAGGCTCCGTTACCGGCCCCAAAAATAAGAAGATGGAGCCATATGAAATTACGAATGTTAGAAGAGCGCGCTAACATTTACAGCGATAAAATCGATGCAAACATCATGAAAATCTTTAATAAAACACGACTCGTTTAAAATTTTAAAAATAGAGCAAATATCTCGCAAGGGTTGTCTTAAACAGCATTTAAAGAAACGCTGTATATTTTTTTTCATACATATAACTTGTAAAATAACTGAAACAAACGTTTTTATGGTAATTTTTGGAGTTCGCTTTTTTTTCTATCGAGGGAATTTTATATAATTTGCGTTTCGGCGCGACGAATGTCTATATATTTTCTTAAAGAATAACATATATTTTTTAAGAGCTTAAAATCTTCAAATGTTTATGGGAGGTTTGCAAGAAATCGGTAGAAATTCGGATAGCGGCCTCTTAAGTATCTACCCTTTTGTAACTTACTAATATTTTATAATAATAATTGTTTATAATATCGGGAAAATTGTGCTGATTGCCCGGGCGGTGATTATGGTTAATATTGTGTTGCATATTTCATTGATCTAAAAATCTCAGACTAGTACAGCTGTGCAAAGTTCGTAACGCCGGAGTTCAGCTCTAGATAGTTTCAGTAAAAAGCCTAGACAAAGCAAATAAGGGATTTTGGTGCCTTTATACCATATATGGCACACTTTTATTACGTTTATCGATAGTCCGATCCCATTCCCAGTGGTCAGTGGCCACGCTATGGCTGTCTTGATAATTATTAATGGTTTTCCCGAAATACATGACGCTGATTAATTAATTAATTAATTTAGTTTTTCCTTGCGTTTCTTACCAAGGTGTTCTATCTCAACTATATTTATGGCGAGTTATTGACCCCTCGGGCTAATTTGTTCGCTTTTCGAAACAACTAAAATAGGTCACGTAGAAATTGTTGTCTCCCTTACTATCATAGTGAGAAAATGATCTAAACCATAGGTTCTCAACCTTCTTTTGCCTACCGCCCAATTTGAGAATTTTTTTTCTAGAGCCCCCTGTTGTTTGTTGTACCTTTTTTTTTAGCAAATTAAAAAGAAATTATTTTGTATTTTAATTACCGGGTTGCTACCTCATGCCTTCTTGTATTCTTGAAATAGTATCAATTCTTAATAATGATAATATACGTAAGATTTAGTACTTACGAGCGGGTTTTTGGGCTTTTTATTTTTTTTACCTACCCACGCCCTCACTGTGTCATCTTAACGCCCCCTAATTTTCTCTGAGTCTTCTACTGCCCCCCTGAAAGTCTCAAACGCTAACAAGGGGGCGTTATCGCCCACTTTAAGAACCTGTGATCTAAACGGTCGCGGTATTGAAAAGAGAATACACCACGCTCAACTGGGACTCGAACCCAGGATCTCGTCATAACGCCTTAACCAATTCAGCCATTAAGACCTCTAAATCATTTTTGCCCTATTTTAAATTCAGAATTAAAAATATTATATACGACCAATTTTTCCCAATATGGGACACCTTTTGACCTTTTCTAAAAGTCAATGAATATTCAATTTTCATCGGACTAATTACTTTAAAAAATTATACCCGTCAACGTATCTAATATATCATTGAAATAATACTATATGTACAATAAATTTTATTTAATTGCGACATTTGTTGTTCTATATGTAAAACATAATGTATATATTTTTCGTTGGCATTCTTCATGCTAAATATCGATTGTTCTTGGAGACGGTCTAAAAATACATTTGGGAAAGTACTACTTATATCAAAATAATTAATACCACAACAAAGAGAAAACTCTTTGTTAGTTATGTTGTGCAGACCAAATTGAGCTTTTGCGCGGCTTTTGTATTCTCTGAACTTTTTAACTAGTTATTGTGAAACCGTTTAGCAAACTCGCCATTGTATAATTTGTGGTCATAATTTCAATGAACAGGACATCCATTGTATATTTGCAATATGCACAAAGTTACAGAGTGGTAAATTCTCTCAGTGACTGTTCAGTGAGCTAGAGTGCTAACATTGAAAAATACGACATTATTGATGCTGTAGCTTTAAATGATTTTTATTTTCAAAAATTTTATGTAGGTTATTTTAATTTTAGGGAGGATATGTCTACAATACAATAAAAAAATACCTACCTATGTCGTATTTTTCAATCTTACCCACTCTAGATCACGAAAAGTCTAGAACCACCCCTGTTGTCGCCCTTATGCAAGTCCACCATTCAGAATCGAAACATTGTTTGAATTGGCTTTAGCTTTGTTTAGTAAGAGTAAGGACCATCCAACCATCCATACAAACTTTCGCATTTATAATATTAGTAAGATATATGTAAAGTCATCGAAGAAGTTATTGAACCAATATTCATCTATAATTTTATATTAGTGTTTATACTACAACTATAAAATAAAATGTAAAATCTAACTATTTTAGGGTCTAATAGATTGGGATCCTGTGCTGTAACTACCTAGATATTTCATACCATTTTTTTAAATTGGGCATTTCACCCTAAAAAGAGGTTATAATTTTGAGGATAATCTATAAGGTAGCATAAATGTCAAGCAGTTTGTATGTCTCGAATGGCGTCGCGGCGCAGCGAGGCGTCGCGCGACGTTTATTTGAAGGTCTCGCCACAAACTCGCCATATCGAGAGAAGACCCTGAAATATCAACATTGACACTACTCTACACAAAGTGGGGCAAACACCATGCAAAGCTTAGTGAGATTAATAGGTGCCTACGTAGTTACCTAGGACATAACCTTTTATAACTTTATTAGCATAAACATCAAATTAGGGACAACCATTCCTACTGTGAGGAATTCCTGTTTTATTTAAATGCCTGCCAACGAACTGCCAGTTTTTCCATCACGTTTTCACAGTTTAAATATATCGATAGTGAAAATTTGACAAGCTGTAAAGGACAACAACAAAAATGAGTTAAATGTGTAATTTTCTATTTCGACCTGCGTCGAAATTTTTTTTCTAAAAAATTAAATAATGTTATAAAAAAATGTTGAGTGTTCTGAAAGATCTATTTAATATTATGTTATAATAAAATTTCATAATTACCGGTCTACAAAAACAGGAGATACGAGATATTTAAAAATATATATACCTATATATATCTTTTCGCTCTCCTGGACAACTACCATCTTGTCCTTAGCAGCATTTCAAATTTCCGCAATCGATATATTTTAGTTAGATTGTTTTAAAATTCGTAAAAACGGTCCAATTTAAATTAATTATATTTAGATCCGGAGCGTTTAGATTATTTTTCGATTTTTTACTACCGATTATGTAGTAGGTATAACTATAACCATAATATTATAGTTATACCTACATGCAGTGGCGTAGCGAGGGGGGGCAGGGAGGCGATCGGCCCCGGGTGCCACCCGACGGGGGGTGACACTTCACCCGACGGGGGTGACACCCGACTGTGGAAAAAAAATTACGAAGGATATTGTCACAAAAATGAACACGGTCTGTTATTTATATTTTCGTAGCTCTATGGCTCCCCGTGGAGTGCCCACATTTAGTGTGGGTTTTGGGGTGGGGCAAAAAATAAAAATCTAGAGAAGGTACCGAAAAAGTAGGCTTCTGCAGCATATTCATGCTTTAGGCTCAATGAATACAAAGAATATGAACGGAAGAAGGAAAAACCATCATATGAAGTGCTGTAAATTTCAAAACGCGACTCGGTCGACAATCCCAGAGATCAAGAGCATCGACCAGCCAGGGTGGGGAAAACGCCCCACCGTGCCTACGCCCATGCTCCCTGGTCAAGAGGTAAGGCCTTTGACCAGCAATCCGGAAGTCGCAGATTAATATTCCAGCGTGCAAAAATAAATGTTATTTGCTTAATTGATGTTTTTTCACAATTCATTCATTTAAAATAATTTATAAGTATATTTTCGGCACGTTCCAAATTGGAGGATACTCTCAGTATCGCCGTGGTGTAAGACCACCAAGAGGCATTGAAACTTTGCTAGAAATGGCTTTAGCCGTGTTTGGTGACCAGATCTAAATAGCCAGCCACTTCCCTACCTTTCTCTCTTCCATCTCCTTCCCTGTCCCCTACCTTCAGCCTCACAACATACCCCAATTGGGATGCCTTAGTATCACTGGCTGCAGACGATTGGGAGCAGTTGGGACTCTTGCGCAATATTTTAACGATTTTTTTTTAGAACTGTAGAGGAACATATTAGCAAAAAAGATAAACCAAATTACATTTTCCATAATAATAATAGTATATTTGTAGGTTAGGTAGGTAGGTACATCACGACGTTATTAGTGCTGTCTATAATGGTGACCGGACAACTCAACTACGTGCAACTTCATCACTCCTTTGAAAAGTCCCTAAAAGTGATTAGGTAAATTAAATTAAAACTTGGTTTAAATACTCGTAGATTTTTAGGTAAGGTTTATGAGTTATGTGCTATTTTTTTCATCACTTTTAATGACTTTTCAAAGGGGTATTGAAATGCCACTTTGTTGAGTTGTTATGGAACCGTCTATGATTTTTTTTTTATTGGTGCCCTTTTTTACTCATTTAAAGTACGCTCTAGCGTGTTTAAATCGCACTTTATGGAACGCGCGTTTTTTAAAGTTACCATGGCCAGGGCTGGGCAGTATTTGAATTACTTGTAATTGAAATACGTATTTGAAATACAAATACGTATTTTGTATTTGTATTTCAATTACTTCCTAAAAATGTATTTTGTAATTGGTATTTCAATTACCCGATGCTGAGGTATTTTGTAATTTGTATTTCAAATACTTTTTTAAATTATGGCTTCAAAATACATTTTCAAATACATTTAGCGATCTTAGTAATGATAATGAAAAAAAAACTGACGTAGATTATACATAGACTAAAAACGTTAGAATCCTGCGCAATATATATTTGGCAACACTATTTGTATCGTATTATATTATTAGTGTCTGACCGAAACAGGACTTTCTCATTCGGTATCTGTCTCAGTTTTGGCCGAAACCGATTCTTTTTTAGCTATTGTATACTGAAGTTTGGCTTATTTTTACACTTATACAGACAATTAACACGTATTAAATGAAATAAAAAACAATTATTGAAGTACATGTAAAAAAATTATCATTTATTTTTTGATATCACCGCTATAAAACGAACAAAAATTAACAAAACATGTTAAATACTTCTTGGAACAAAAAATTGTCAATAATCAACACAATAATCAATCAACTCACAATATAAAGGAAGGACCTCATTAATTGAGTTTTTTAATTGCGTTTACAATCGCAATATTCTTAATGAACATGTTAAATGAAATAAAGAAAACAAAAATTGAAGAATGTGAAAAAATAATTATTTATTATTTTTTTTATATTAGTTCCACATAGGAGGCCCTGAGGAAAATAGTTTCCCTCATGGCCTATGTCATCTAAGGGGATGCTGTGAGTAGGGTTTTTTTAAGGAAACGAAGGAGAGGCAGTTCTGGGAAGGAAATAGGTATAAAGCATGGGTAGGAATCGGGGGGTCCGTGTATCTAGGCATAACGTACGTATGAATTCAACTCTCCAACCGCGGAGCAAGGCGATAGGTCGAGAGATTCCGACTAGAGATGATAAAAGACCTTCCTCAACAGTCTTTCTCGATCCTGCACACCACGTAGCAGGCAGACAGACGCATTAGTCCCCAAGACCTGGTCAAACTTCACCCCATGAACCCGGGCACGCTGTTATGGGTTGCCCATAAATCGTACGAACGGACTCTACAAGCGGCAGGCAGCTGTGGTCACGTGCACAGTACATGTACAGCCTCGCATGATTATTGCTGTCCCTCTCAGGCTAGCAGAAGACATTACCTTATATGGCCACACGGCGCGGATTCCAGCCAATGGCAGAAGACATTACCTTATAGGGCACACGTTCGAGTCTTCCGTCTCGCTCATCACGGGCAGAGAGCTCCAGCCACCGATCGCCGAAGCAAGAGACATATTTCAGACAGCAGCGCGAGCGGTCGTACGTACTACTACGTACTGTCGGGCAGTATGCCACCCTTCGACGCGACTAATTAAGTCTTCACCTACGATCCAAGTATGGCGCTATCACCACAGCCGCCTTTATAATATAACAGCCGCCTGTATAATCCTACTGCCGCCTATTTAATACCATAACATTGGACGCGCCCGGCTTTTTAATCCGCCTACGTGCCGACGAGCCGAGTAATTCACCACGGCCGCCTACCATGGCCGCCCAGACGCGCCCGGCTTTTAATCCGCCTACATTGCCGATAGCCGCGTAATTCACCGTTATCGCCCACCGGTTCGGTAAGCTGGCCGAATCCGCCCACCATGACGCCGAGAAGCCGCCCTCTCCCGCCGAGCCGCCCAGTTCCTGCACACGGTCTATGAGCTTTGCTCTAGACCTCTCCACTTCGTAGGGAAGCTGCCTGCATCCGTCCGACGCCACGTGAGATTCTAAACCCTCTTATAGTCTTTCCGAGCCTAAATTCAGTAGCATTTCTAGTGCCTCACTCTCTCTAATGCTAGGCCTTAAACTGCTTACCTGGTTGCCTGTACTGTTTCCCCTTGCATTATTGAATACATTTGAATTGTGACTAAACCTTGTTTCATTGGAGTCAACCATCGACAGGCTCGGAGGAGCCCTACTACCCTGAGCTGAGCCTTCCAAGCCGAGGCATATGGCCCCCGGGGGGCCTGCTTAACACTTGTCCCCCCCCGGGAGGGACATATTTCTGGAGACCAGAAGTATAACACTGGACCCTACGTGGCTTCAGTATCACCCTGGCCCCAGGAAGTATAACAACGCCTACAAAGACACCAAACGTATCGAACCACTTAAGGTGACCTATGGAAGAAGTGTTGATTATGCAATAAATGGTTCCTGGGGCGGCGGTACCCTTACCCGCCTCCCAATTTGGGCGGCGGTTTTTATTACCGGTACATTACTGTTATAAAACAAATAAAAAATTTAAAAATTAACCAACATTTTAACTACTTATTAGAACAAAAATTTTGCAAACGAGCCACGAACTCACCCGATGTCAGCCGAACGACGCGCGATATTTCACGAACGCAGAGTTTCAGTGCGGCCGAAGGTTTCGGCAGATTTTCTGCCGATACCGAAACTGATGCCGAAACTAGACTCTTTTGCCGAAACCGAACCTTTGGTCGGTCACTATATCTATACTTGTCGTTTCTTTGTATTGTACATTTTTGTGTCACACTATTAGATCAATCAATATGAGAATAATTTGCTAAATACTAAATTTAAAGTTATTTACAGTAGAGCGCATTTGATGTGAAATAACACAAAACTGCGCTATGCAAATGTCTTGTTATTAAAATAATAATTATCTAACACTTGGGAAGTGCGTAGCGAAGGGGGGGTGGTCCGACGAACCCGACCGAGTGTCACCCCTCAAGAGCACAATTCTCTAACCACCAACCCCCCCCCCCCCCTTTGGTGGAGCATTTTTTGATGAAGTCAATAGGGGGGGGGGGGGGTGTTACCCGCCCCGGGTGCCACCCATGCTAGCTACGCCACTGCACCTTTGTCCTATACCAAAAAACTTTACAAGTGGAGCGAGGATGAGATGTGTCTTCTAAGAAATATGATTGGTCAATTTTTGCACGTCTCTGTTTCACTCTGCTCAGCTTTGCTTTTATGGAAACGCACCCTTAGATAAGTACACTTACGACAATTTATTGCAACCAAAGGTTCTACCAAAACCAAATGTATTTTGTATTTTGTAATTTGTATTTTGTATTTGAAATAAAAAAATGGTTAAAATACTGTATTTGTATTTTGTATTTCAAATACACCACTTCAAAGTATTTTGTATTTCGTATTTTAAATACATGCGAAAAAGTATTTTGTAATTTGTATTTCAATTACAGCAAAGCATGTATTTTGCCCAGCCCTGACCATGGCAACATCAACAAATCAACAAAATGTGAAGTCTAATGTCAACTTTTAACTATAAATCTGACAGGAATATTTTAAACGTCAAATAAAACATTACAAATGTTTCAAAAATTTTATTCAAAGTTTACTTTCTTTTTTACATCGTTTACATTCTAATTATTAATATATAGTCGATGCTTTGTACTGTTCCGACATTTTATGAAGGTAAGCAAGCACAACTCGTTCATCTACATCTACTACGTGTTGCTCCTCCATCCATGTTATGAACCTTTCATATTCTTTTTTATAAACGTCTTTGGATTTTTCAGGTATTAACCGCGATTCTGCTTTGGTATTTAAATTATCAATGTTTTTTTTACAACACACAATAACTAGTAAAAACTGTGATGTCAACTATTAATCTTATGTGACAGATTGCAAATTAATGTTTGTGTTTTTCATTTCCATACAACAAGATATTGTGATGTCACATCACGAATTCATTAATAGTTCTTATTTCCAAATTTTTAATAATAATATCAATATTTATGTTTTCTAAGTGTACCAATAAAAAAAAATAGCGTAAAATATTCGTGGATAACTGGTCTTGAAAACACTTGCTTTATTTCGAGCACTCATTAATTACTACACAGATTAATTAATACTCGTGTAGTGTGGTATAAAAATTGATTGACCTCTACATTAACATTCTGCACATGGCTGCATTGGTATAAAATATACCCACGTCGTGTCACGCAATTAGCACCTATTACACTCATGTAATCAGATCTTTTTAGAATTCAAAGATAACATAATTAAATCAAAACCTTTGCGGGGACAACATAGATTCTTCATTAAAAATTCCAAAGTGGACCAATGATCAAAAAAGTTCATCTCATCAAAAAAGCACACGGTCTTACTCTTACCCAAACTCACCTTATCGATTATGTTTTTGTGAATGAATGTAAATCTTTGAAATGTAAACTAACTTACTTCCCGACATCCGATCGAGCTAAAACTCGGCAAATAGACTCGTTGTCGATGGCAATGCGTTTTATCAACTTTTGGTGGCACTCACGCGCACACGCATTTCTCTGAAATTGGATGAAATCATGGAACTATAATATCCATACTCTTAGGTCTTAGGATTACATTAATAAATAATAAATACATACCTACAACTCATTTTAAAAACGTAGATCAGTTAGTAAATATGGAATAAATCTCGGCATCATCTACAGGGATTTGGCTCAACTGTTAGCGGTTTTCACTCGTTTTAGTCAGTCCCTGCTGAGGAAGATTTAATACAAAACAAGTCAAACCAAAAAATATTTTTTAATTAAGTACATTTATTTGAATTTCGTTTTTGTTTTCTTGAATTAATGCAAAATCTTGTACATAATATTATATAATAGATATACGAGTACATATTACCTAATACAACATGACAGGAAAAATTAAAAATAAAATTACGGAAAAAAGAAAAGTCCTAATAAACTTTAAGTAGTTTGTCAATGGATGTTTTTATTTTGAAGTTAAAAAATAAAACTTATTTTACTTAACTACTAACTTTGTGCTTATACAAAAATTCATTTTAGTTTTTTTTTAATTTCCAAAAAAAGGTGTTTTTTTTAAAGGCAATTAATTCACCCAAGAGCTTCCAAAAGGGAGTTTTTTTATGTATCAATATATTGATACACTAGCTGGGTTACCCGGCTTCGCTCAGGACAATAAGATAGTGTTCTGGAATGTTGCACAATGATGTTCCCGATTCCCTATTCCTGATCATTCCATGACATACTCCGCCACTCCTTCCACAACTTTCTACAGCTCTATGGAACCTTCTAGAACTTTCCGGAAGACTGTTCTAGAAATTTCAAGAGGGCGAAACTTTCAGCCCTTATATCTTTAAAAGCACGCCCTTTAGGTAAAAACGGATACCATATTCCCTAGGGGGGATAGAGATCTACCACACCATATAACTCCCTGGGTTACCCGGCTTCGCTCAGGACAATAAGATAGTGTTCTGGAATGTTGCACAATGATGTTCCCGATTCCCTATTCCTGATCATTCCACGACATACTCCGCCACTCCTTCCACAACTTTCTACAGCTCTATGGAACCTTCTAGAACTTTCCGGAAGACTGTTCTAGAAATTTCAAGAGGGCGAAACTTTCAGCCCTTATATCTTTAAAAGCAAACCCTTTAGGTAAAAACGGATACCCTTATTCCCTAGGGGGGATAGAGATCTACCACACCATATAACTCCCTTGATCGAACCGTGACTCGTTTCTGAGTTTTTGTGAGCTGCACGTTTTTTTGGACTTTCTTTTATAATATATGCCATATTCAAATAAATAAAATGTTACTCCTTACATGTCCTTTCCCATGCGTTCCCCTCCAGCGTTCTACTTCCACCTTCCCCACCACCGCTCTCCCGCTCCCCCGTCCCGCCAACCCCCCAGGCACTGCATTTCTTGACTCCTCTCCCGCCCGGCCCGTAGCCGAAACTTTTTTCTAGTACTAACAATTTTAAACTCGTGATATCTTTCTAATTAAATATCCGAATTGAAAAATTCAAAAAGTTACTAAAGGTATTGAAGCTGTCTTGAATATGAAGTAATTTATTTTGATAAGGATTAAAACCAAGATACAAATAAAGTGCCTTTTCAAGCGGCGACATTTAAATTAAATTTTTAAAATAAAAGAATACTTATTGTGGCATAGCCATAATAGTTAGACATATGCTGTAGCGACATTTTTTGTAAATAATGATGTGTTCTATAAAGTCGTGGTACATTATTTTATTCTATCATCAATAGTTTTCGCAGCGCACGCGATTTAAAGAATATTTTAGGTAATTTTTTTACACCCTGGGTTACATTATTGAAGTTTTAGTAAGGATGCCTATTTTAAAAAAATATATAATATAGCCTATGTCACCCAGGGATAGTGTAGCTTCTCAACAGCGAAAGAATTTTTCAAATAGGTTCATAGTTTCGGAGCCTATTCGATGCAAACAAACACACAAACAAACAAACAAATATTACCTCTTTATATAGTGTAGTAGAAGTAGATAGATAGTAGATAGAAGTAGATAGTAGATAAAAAAAAAATCACTCCTTGCAAAAGCTTTACATAATAAAACTCCGCACCGTTTGGTTAAAGTAAAAAATATAAAGGTAGATTTGATTAAGAAATTAGATTCATGCTCGGAGCATTGTTCTCATTTGCACACTATTCGTTCTAATGAGCTATTTTAGTGTTTCCATTTAAAATCTTTTAAACGAGCGCAGCGCCCCCAATAGCCTTATTTTATACCTATTTTGGTACCTACCTCACATATTTAAAAAAAAGATATTATTAGGTAGGTAGGTTAATATCTTAAACGTATTTTTATTAAGTACCTACATAATTATTAAACATTTTTTGTACCCCATCAAGATGACTCCCCCATCCGGCAAGACCCGCCTGCGCGTGCTGACCTACATGTGCCCCACGCACCCGGTGCAGCTGTACGAGCTGATCATGGAACTCCTGGAGAGGGCGCTGGACTGCCACTGCACGCTGACCTACGAGAGCAGGGGCGCAGGCCCCCTGGAGGGGCGCGAGGACCCCTTCGTGGCAGACCAGGCTGATATAGGTAGAGTTTGTGGATTCCCTTTTTCTCTAGGTCTATTGAGAGTAATGCCATATTTTATTACTTGCGTATTATTCGGAATCATTGTTTAGATGAGGCTGATAAAGGAAGGTTTTATAATTTTTGTAGCCCCCAGATTTTTTCTTACATTAGCCACACAGGGGGCCCTTAGGAAAATAATGCTGTGTGGAAAATAATAAGGAGTGGAGGATCTTTTTAGGAAAGGAAGGAGAGGAAGTTCTGGGAAGGTAAAAGGTATGAGGGGTGGGTATGAATCTAGGAATCAGTGTGTCTAGGAGTGACGGATGTATGAATCCATCCCTCCCATCGCGGTGTTCCGAGAGAGTCCTACTGGAGAGGTCAAAATGTCTCCCTCAACCTCTCTCAACAACTCTCTCCCACGCAGAAGGCGAGCAAGTGCAACTGCCACCAAGACCCGAACAAACCTCAACCCAAGAACCCAGTCCCCCCCGCTAAGTCGCCAAACGTAGTGAATCTCTTGGGGTGACCTGTGGCAGAAGGTTATCCAATTAATGGTTCCAGGGTCGGCGATAAACATACCCGCCCCCCAAATTGACAATGTTCCTATTCTAGGGGTTATATTTTTTTTATCACAATAAGTTGAGTTATTTTATTAGCCATTAAGCGTAATGGTAAATTTCCACACGCAGACGGGCCGAGAATCGGCGGTTAAAATCGCGTCCCCGAGTTTTACACTCCATGTTTATTGTTCATACCTCTCTGAACCTAGGCAGTTCGTGAATTATTGATGTTTGGAGGTAAATACATCTTATCAGTTTCTATGCACCTGGTAAATGTTATTTTATATTCGAATCAAAATTGTACATACCTATGTTTTGGGGTTTTTCATACCCATATTGATTTCTGGGCTCCTGGTAGAATTCTTATAATTCAATCAAAATTGTACAAAATTTTTGGAGTTTTTCATACCCATATTGATTTCTGTGCTCCTGGTAAGAATTCTTATAATTTTCAATGAAAATTGTACAACTTTTGGAGGTTTTCATACCCATATATTCTGTGCTCCTGGTAGAATACTTATAAATTTCAATCAAAATTGTACATAATTTTAGGGCGTTTTTCATATATATCCCTTATTGCTTTCTGTGCTCCTTCTTATAAATTTCAATCAAAATTGTACATAATTTTTGGAGGTTTTCATACCTATTTAATTTCCGTGTCCTGTATAATTCTGTGTTCTTATAAATTTCAATCAAAATACTTATTTATTTATTTGATTTTGAGGTATTATTTACCCCATCATACTTTCTGTGCTCCCGGTAAATATTATCTGTTACGACAATAAATGATATTCATGAATAAATTTGGGAGTGTTCAAAATACACACCTTTTCTATTTCTGTGCTCCTGGTAGAAAATCTTATATTTTTAATAATTTTATTTTTGATTCATACATACTTTTTTTTATTTATTGAAATTATAAAACAAAGAGGTGCAATTAACTAATTTAATTACCCAGTTAGTAGAGAAATATTATTGGTTCTAACTGGGAATCTAGTCTATTTACATGTTTTTATACTTAGGATATTATTTCAATGAGTGGTGTCCTCGGGGTATTCAAATCTTCCCACGCTTTCTGTGCTCCTGACAAATATTCTTAATACTTATGAATGCCACATTAATCTTATTTTTCAATTAATACATACATGTCTCTTTATTACCTTTTATTTATTCTGTGCTCCTTTATAAATTTCAATCAAAATACTTATTTATTTATTTGATTTTGAGGTATTATTTACCCCATCATACTTTCTGTGCTCCCGGTAAATATTATCTGTTACGACAATAAATGATATTCATGAATAAATTTGGGAGTGTTCAAAATACACACCTTTTCTATTTCTGTGCTCCTGGTAGAAAATCTTATATTTTTAATAATTTTATTTTTGATTCATACATACTTTTTTTTATTTATTAAAATTATAAAACAAAGAGGTGCAATTAACTAATTTAATTACCCAGTTAGTAGAGAAATATTATTGGTTCTAACTGGGAATCTAGTCTATTTACATGTTTTTATACTTAGGATATTATTTCAATGAGTGGTGTCCTCGGGGTATTCAAATCTTCCCACGCTTTCTGTGCTCCTGACAAATATTCTTAATACTTATGAATGCCACATTAATCTTATTTTTCAATTAATACATACATGTCTCTTTATTACCTTTTATTTATTCTGTGCTCCTAGTAGTTGTTATACTTACATATTTATTTGCAGCGTTCATGTCAGCCGCATCGTTCATGAACTTGAGGAAGACCAATCAGTTTGCTGAACTTCTTCCGGTCACCCCCGTGTTCACGCATCCTAAGAATGTCAACAACGAGCCGGGCTACTACGCTGATATCATCGTACACAGAGATAAAATGTGAGTTCTTACTGCATTATTTATTGTTTGTGACATTATTAACAAATAATTGCTATTAATTATATAGGTTCTTAATTGGATAT
Organism: Limnephilus lunatus; assembly: GCA_917563855.2. Classification (NCBI taxonomy): domain Eukaryota; kingdom Metazoa; phylum Arthropoda; class Insecta; order Trichoptera; family Limnephilidae; genus Limnephilus; species Limnephilus lunatus. The sequence continues at coordinate 9,727,610 of OU830599.1, forward strand.
TAAGTAAATAAGATAGCATTCCTTGAAATTAATTATCTAAAGGGTTCATAATCAGCTCTTTCATGGATGACACTAATTTAATTAATTTAGGAAATTAATTTAATAAATTAATTTTTCGCAAGTTATCCTCTAAAATATTACGATAAATTATTTGTTTGCACGCAATACGAGTAAATGGTTTTGTCCTTATTCAAACTTAATTTTTTCAAGAGAGGCATACAAATACAATATTGTATTGTACAACTCAGAATCACGTAATTTCAACAGCCCTTTTAAAAGTCATTAGTAGTTATGAAAAAAAAGGTAAAAAAATTCTAACAGGCTGAGGTAGTCATTTAACATTAATTATACATATACTTACTCGTTAATAATTTTACGGTAAAAATAATATGATATTAAAATTACAAAATTTGTATATGTTCCTGTCCGGGATGTCTTTTTTCTAGAAAATGTAATAATGTAACTAATTAAATTTCATTTCGACACACATTACTCACATATTTAATTAGATTCCACATATTATTTAGCAAACTAATAAAATATTAAATATCATAATCATCGATGTACCCAGGTACTTTATATGTAATACTTTGTTTTTAATATAAATATATTCTATTGTAAAGGTCCCGTTAATTTTAGAAAATGTCACCCATCAATATTATAAGAAGAAGTTACGATGTACGTTTCTTTCAAATGCTCCGTGATGACGTAGATACGAACTCTGTCTGGGAATCCTTTACTAAAATGTCTAACGGTTTTCCGTGAACTCTTAAAAAATTTAACACTTTTTCATACACATAATTTTTAATTTGTGATTTGTCTGACGAATGAAAGCTATGTACATTTTAATAGTTTTTCACACCGAGAGCATAATTAAAGTGTTGACTTTGAAAATAATTTTTCGCATAGTACTAATTCAATAGTACTCAAAATAAGTTCTAGCCTTGATTTTAGTATGTTAACAATTTCTCATCATGACTGTAATTGAGAACTAGTGTATAAATTTATTATTACTTATAAACGCGGTGGAAATATAAAGCGGCGCGAAAGGTCAGAGCAGTAAAAAAACTTAACTTATTATCATGGCGTTTATGTAGGCTTAAGGTTGGATTTACCATACAATCTAATAAGGGGGCATATATTAATTACGTGAGCTCAAAGGGGGGGGGGTCCAGCAAAATCTCACGTTACTTGAAAATAATATACGAAGTGGCCCAAATTTATCTCACCAAGGGGGGGGGGGGGGGGTCTAGATTGGAAGAAAAACTGCTCATGTAATTAATGTATGCCCCCTAAGAAAGACAGATTGTTTTAAAGTACATCATGATGTATCAGAGATAAAATCAGAAATTACGGATGGATACTAAAGATGAGTTGTTTCACAGAATTTGAACAAATCATCAAATTTTAAAGTTCTGTGAAATACGTATTCATATTTTGTTACTATCCAAGTACAATGAAACAACAGGCCCATGATGAAATAATAACATAATTTTAATAGAACCTTCACAGAACTTGAAAAATTTAACTGTGAAATTTGATGAATTGTTCAAATTTAGTGCAACCACCTGTCCTAAGTAAACGTAGGTATAATTACATTATGCATAGTTTTTTGTTACGTTTTCTATATTATAATATAATATATTGCTTACCAAATAAAAAACTGTTTTTTTATTGTTGCAACATAATGCAATAACAAAAAACATTAATTTGTAAATTAATAATTTAAGATGGTAAAACAGTGTTTTATTTATTGTATTCTTGTACATTGTTTGCTTGAAAGTAATAATAATTAATTCTTATGGCTTTATCTCAATTTTATCTGTAATAGACAGAAGCAACTTGACCCCATGAAGAAGTTGATAAAAACTTATAAACATGCTTTTATAATAGTTAACGCAAGTCTTTCTTTTCTGGTTTAATTTTACTGAGATTTAAAATGACAAACTGACAGCAGAGCAGTAAAATATTGGATTAACACAGAGACAAGTTAAAACAATATGAATTGCAAATTAGTGAATAATTACTATTGCTATTTTTAGTAACCAGACACTTCGCAATTAGATACTTCGCAACCTTCCTCTTTTGCCTCTCTTTAAATTTGATTGAAGCAAGGAGTATGTGCCTAGACGGATTTGTGTGGAGGTCTGTCCCTGTGCATACCCCTGCGGCGAAACAGCATGATAGTTAGCTAGCTAGTTAGACAAATTGATAAAATAGCAAATAATAAAGAAAATATGCAGATGTTCAGGGTTAAAGTGCACTAACCCCACCTTTTTAAAAAATAAAAAAAAATGTCACCAGAGACCAAAATTTAATTTACATTTTTTATTCCAAATAATGTCAGGAATCACTGGTTAAAAGTAAGTCAGGTACGTCCCTTAAAGCCCTGTATAATGATTTATAATCCCCTCCGAAGTTAGTAAACTTTACACAGGACACCTTGTATAATATTTGAAAAGTTTTAGAGATGGAATGAGAATAATACCATTTATTTAACTATTTTAAATGTCCAAATTCCAGGGCACACAATGTATCAGAGCTTCAAGATCTACGAGGATGCAGTTTTGCGTTTAGCAACGAAGAGTCTCTCAGCGGCAGTGTAGTAATCCTCAAGGCCTTACATGATGCTGGAGAGAATGCTACTTTCTTTGGAAATACACTAGGTAAAAATATGTACATATTTATGTTTTCTTATTTGAGAACATATTATAAATATAGACTTTTGGAATGAGCAAGTTCGAATCCAAAATCAAATGCCCGAAAATCTCTAACGCTCAAATAAAAATAAAATAAAATAAAATAAAATCTCTGCTATCGCTCGAGTGGTTAAACAAAAGACAATGACATTATAATTTGTCAACATTGAGTGTACATAGACAATTCTCAGATGCGATGTTGCCATATAAAATCGTAAATTCAACTGATTGTCCTAGAATAGATTTGAAAGTACCTACACATGTTCATGTAATATTTTTAAAGAAAAACACTGTAAAACAAATTCAAACCAAAATGCTTGCCTTATAAGAAGACTGTTCAACATAATATAATATAACATTCTCTCTGATATAGATATCTTCAATTGTGACGAAAATAAATGTAAAAACTATTAAATGAGTACAAAACTGCATTATTGTAATGATATATTATGTAATGACATATACTATGTACTACCTACCTCGTGTTATAAATAAATAAATAATAAATAAATAAATGTTTATTCCGGTATGTGGGGAGAATAGTGCAATCCCACACATTCCATAAGGGTTATAAAATATACATTTTAAGTAGAGAAGCAGGTGATATGATTGTACATGAACAAAGGTAATAACAAAATAAAATCATAATAATTAGCTTTTAGGATTCTGCGACCACATTAGGTGCCAGTATTTTTCTCCAGTGTGCATCAATGCTGGATGATGGACTGAGGCGGGCTTCCATGACGAGGATATTTCCAGAGCTGCTTATCCTTTCCCTCATTCCTGCCACCCTGGATCTAATAAGGGCTGCATAGCCGGGAACTCGCCCCTCCGTGAACATCCGGGAAGCGCTGCAATATCTGGGGAGACCAAATATTATGCGGAAGGCGTTGTTGTACTGAACTCGAAGTCTTTCTATACTACTCTTCTTGTAGTTTGCCCAGAGTTCGCACGTGTACAGCGTTGCGCAGAAGGAAAGGAATAGCGTCCTTTTTACAGCGGTACTGCAAAGGCGGAATCTTCTGCTGAGCATGTTTGCTTTTACGCTGAGAGCTCTTCTTTGCCTATTGATGTCATCATCGTCCATCAGATTACTGGTGATTATGTGTCCAAGGTATTTAGTTACTTCAGTCAACTGCAGGTTTACACCGTTCAGGGTAGCTGGAGGAATATTCTTTGGTCCTTGTCCATGTCTTATGACCAGTAGAGCCGTTTTAGTGGGGTTATATAGCATGTTTGTTTCTTCAGCAAACTCTTCGCAGATCTTCAGAAGAATACGTAGGCCCCTTATAGATGGTGCCATCAAGACCATGTCGTCCGCATAAACGTTATAAAAATGTAATATCTATTAGTTTTTGTAAGATTACTGTTTAATTTCTAGATACACAATATAATAGTACAATGAGGAAATCTATAATTGGTGTTTCAGTTAGGTAAATTATAAATGTATAAATTTATCGAATTGTAAACTTTTTATTTTTATTTTTAACTTTATGAGAAAAAACTCAAATTATAATATTTAATTAAATGAAGACAATATTAGCGAAACTCAATCAAATCTGAAGACAGAAAAATCAGAAAAAGATATTGGTTCCACTGGGACTCGAACCCAGATACCTTAGCATTCATGGCCAACTGCTCTACCGATTGGGTTCCATAGCTCAATCTGTAGAGCAGTTGGCCATGAATGCTAAGGTATCTGGGTTCGAGTCCCAGTGGAACCAATATCTTTTTCTGATTTTTCTGTCTTCAGATTTGATTGAGTTTCGCTAATATTGTCTTCATTTAATTAAATATGAATTGTAAACTGTTGATTTCCTTAAAAATAATAAAATTTAATTTAATGTTACAGAATCAGGATCCCACGTGTCTTCGGCGCAGATGGTTCTGACGAAGCAGGTGGAGTGGGCCTCAGTGGATGCCACATCGCTCCTGTACAGCAAGAAATACATGCAGGACGGAGGCAAAGACATTGTCATCCTCAAGTCCATTGGACCCCTGCCGGCCTACCCGGTCGTCGTCAATTCTAGGTTACCAGGTAACTATAATATTATACACAAATTCTCAAATTCAAGAGGGGGTCAGCGTGACCAGGAGTGACAGATGTATGAATTTAAGACATTTTTAAATTAAGGCAGCCAAAGGAAGAACTAACAAATCCATCTATCTATCTATAGTATAAATAAAAATGAATCGAAGAAATGTATGTACACCCATAACTTCCTAACGACTGCACCAAATTTGATAATTCTTTTTATTGTGTTCATTATTGTCAGGACAAGGTTTGTATAAAAGAAGTGGTGAGCTCTAGCATAATGAAATTTGTATAAAAAAATTAGCTGTCTTAAAACTGAATGTACCGGGAATTAATGTATGGAATGCGGGAAGGGGGAGGGGAACTTGGAAGAGGGAAGGGGAACTTGGGAGAGGGAAGGGGAAATTGAGAGGGGGGTTCGCGGGCAGGGGAAGCGGAAAGGGGAGTGGGGAGAAGGAAGGCGGAGAAGACGGAGTGGGAACGCGTGAGGGGAAAGGGATGTAGAAGAAGAGGAGCGGAATGGGAATGGGAAAGGACACGCAGGGAGAAACAATTTCTTCATTAAGTGGCATAGCAACGCATGCCAGAAACTCGCTAGTTATTCATAAAAATCATAGATTTTTTAATCCACAACTGCGACTGCCTAGTGAAATCTACACTAGTGACTGCGAAGTTAACCTTTTCTAGCCATAATATCATTTTGTAATAATTTGTTCCAAAAACATTCCATTTTTTAATATATCTTTTACGTATCATTCAAACAATATTCTTAATTCCAGCCGAATTGAAGGCAACTCTGACTGAAATATTCCTCACCCTGCCCCACGATGGCGAATGGAAGAAACGGTTTGCCAAATACGGGGTGGTGAAATACGCACCAAACAGCGAGGACAGCTACGAGCGACAGACGGAAGCAAAAGACGCGACGAAAAGGACCTCATTTAATGTTTGCTATTATTAGAATTATATTGACTTTGTTACTTTTATATAATCTGTACGTACTGTATTTATATGAGATTAAATAATTTACGAAAATTGTTGCGACATTCCCATAATAGTTGTTGTATATTGTATGTTACGTAGGTATATTTTTGTAATATATATTGTATGTCCATCGAATTAATAACGTAAGGAGATTTTATTAAATGACGATGCAATTTTTATACAGTATTTTATGCCCACCCACAATCCTGATATAATCTATATATATTATAAAAGAAAGTGTGCATCCCGCTAAAACTCAGAAACGAATCCAGGTACGATCAAAGGTGTTATATGGTGTGGTAGCCACCTATGCCCCATCCATCAAGAAGGTTCCCGTTTTTACCTGAAGGGCATGCTTTTGAAGATATGAGGGCTTTTTTTTTACATGAGCTCCACACAGGAGGCCCTGAGGAAAATAATTTTCCTCAGGGCCTATGTCATCTTTGGGGATGCTGTGTGGAAGGTTTTTTTTAAGGAAAGGAGGGAGAGGAGGGGAAGAAAAAGGGTATAGGGGGTGAATAGGAATCTGGGGTTTAGTGTGTCCAGGTCATCCGCCTCCAAGACCTAGACAAACCTCACTCCATGAACCCGGGCACCCCTGCTAAATCACCAAACGTAGCGAACCATTTGGGGTGACCTATGGCAGAGGTGTTGGTTATCCAATAAAGGTTCCCGGGGCGGCGGTACCCATTCCCGCCTCCCAAATTGAATTGAGGGCTGGAAGTTTCGCCCCCTAGAAATTTCTAGAACAATCCAGAGCATTCGAGAGTATTCGAGAGTATTCCACAATATATTCCAGAACATCCTAAACATTCGGGAATAGTCTGGAATGTTCGGGAACATCCCAGATCATTGTGGAACATTCCAGAACACTCTCAAATGTTGTGGAATGTTCTTTGAAACCTTTTTTGCAAGGGTGGGGCTACTCAGGGGTATATAAAGCAAGATCCGTCGTGGATTCGAAGTCAGTTCAATTTCATATCAACTCCCTGAGCGACGCCGGTTACCCCAGCTAGTAATACAAATATTAGGGTGATGCACCGCGGCATAGAACATTCCGAATCGGCGAAATCACACAGTTCTTAAGTAGATGGCGATAAGGTTGAAATTTACTGTTTACACCTGTTTTGATTTATGCAAAAAAAACATGCTTCATTTTATTTTGTGAAGTTCAGGCCCAAATATAATAAGTGATAATTTTTTAAAGAACTTTAGTTGAGACATTATTATTCCAATAAAATGAGTTTGTAAGCAGGAGATTTTACGAAAGTTTTTTAGGAAGAAAGTTAAATAGGTATTTAATAATAAATGAGAAAACTATTTGCAACGATAACTAATAACTTTATTTACAAACCTTAACTACAATAAATTACAAATGGACATAGGTGACAAACAAGGCATAAAAACTAATCATAATCACATTCATTTAACAATTATTATTGCAAATTTCCATCATGCGTTTCAATTAACAGTAGAAAACAAAGAATAATAAATTATGCACGACCAATGGTTAAATAATACTTGATAATCATTACGCTCTCAGTTCTTCATTGAAGCTATTAGAAGTTCTAAAAGCAAATATTAATTATTTGAGATATGTAGACCGTATACGAACTGTTTTCTGAAATTCCAAAGAAAAAGGATTTAATGACAAATAATAACAAATATAATTTATTTCGGGGCTGCTTTTTAAATTATATAAAATATATCTAAAAAGGTGACAGGACAACAAAAAAAAATGCAACTTCATCACCTCCTTTGAAAAGTCATCTAAAGTGATAAATTTTTTTTTAAAATGGTTGGTCATGTTAGGTTATTTTAACGGCTATTTAAAAAAAAAATCAGAGTGTGTAATTCACACGCGGTAGAAGTGAAACTAGAAAGTCGCTAGATGTCGCTTTCTTTTCTTTTGTCTGTTTATTTTAAAGTGGTTTGAAGATTGGACATTGATTTCAGAAAAATAAAAATGCTTATTTTTTTTGATTTCGTAGGATTCGAACTCACTTGCCCACTGCGCTATCGAAGGCCCGCGCCGATGCGCGAATTTACCGCATTATATTAGAACCGAGGACCCAAAAGAAAAGAAGTTAAAGAAGTTTCACTCAAAAGAAGCTGAAGAAGTTTTACTTAAAAAAATTCATAACTTTTAATGACCTTTCAAAGGGGTGTTGAAATGCCACTTTGTTGAGTTGTCATGGAACCATCTAAAATAGAGAAAGACATAAAGACGTTTTGAAAGAATTCCTAATGTAATACTAATTGTTACTTATGTAATATCATTTTGAAAATACTTGTTGAAAGTTATAACCATAAACTCTTAAATGTTTTCAAAATGATTCCTTATAATTATTGCTGTTCCCGATGATAGCCAACATTGTCCTAATGATAGCCAACATTCGATAAGAGAGGGCACCAGAAGAAGTTATAATAAAGAAAATGTTACGATGGCTTCAAAGGTTTCGGTTTATGGTTTAAGTGTTTTCAAAAAGATTCCGCATAATACGCAACCATCACGGGGAGATATGGGAGAATTTATAAGAAATATTTTTGAAAATTATGAAAAAAAAATCTTCAGACACAACATAATTAAATAAATCAGCAATAAATGTCAGCCATATTAGTACCGTTTGGATGAATGATGAAGGATGACAAGAGAGGATGAGAAGAGAAGAGGGGCAGTCTAGGGAGCTCCGCCCATGTTGATCATCTCACACTCCTCGTCGGAGATCAGGCGTCTCCTGTACCGTCTGGGAAGCTGCCAGTCCTCAATTACTGCCGACGATACCACTGCGTTTGGTTTACCCTAAAAGAAAATTAATTTTGCAAATAGATTCGGTAAATATACACGGTCAATATGCACTAATTATTTTCAAAACACTTAGGTTCGATAAACACGCAATATCATAGAATTTGAACAATTCATCAAAGTTAATTTTCAAGTTCTGTTATTATTTCAGTTCTGTAAAACAACTTGACCAATAAGGGAACTTGAGAAGAACTTGAAAATTATCTTTGAAATTTGATGAATTGTCCAAATTCTATGAAACAACCCTAATACCTACACATAACAATGGGAAACAGTTGTTACAGTCACTGGAAAAGGAAAATAATTCTTTTTTGTTATTTCGTTACAATTAAAATTGATTGGCGGCCAATGTTAAAAGTGAAAGTAGTAGGGTCTTTTTTTTCTCTATTTACGAGGGTTGTCCCAGAAGTACCCGACCTGACGTACTTCTGGTGGTTGTTGTTTTAAATTTTTTTTTATGGTAGAAAGCACCAACCTTATAAGGCTTTCAAGTTTTAAGGCGCTACGTTGTTAAGTGTTTTTTTGGCAGCCATCAATAAATGTCAGTTAATTTGTAAACATGGAAAAATTGGTCATCGTTATGTGATACAAAACTTTCATTTTAAATGTCTAAACCCAACCAATATCAAAGCCGAGCTTAGAATCTACTCTGGGGGCGTCAGCTTCTTCGTTTACAACAATAAAATATTGGGTGGCAAAGTTTAAACGAGGACGTACGAGCTGCCGAGACGAACATCGCAGTGATCGACCAAATGAGGTGACCACGCCAGAAAAGGTAAAGAAAATCCACAAAATGGTATAGAATGACCATCGATTGAAAGTGCGCGAGCTAGCAGACAAAAGAGGCATTTCAAAAAGTGCTGTACATCGCATATTGGTTGAAAATTTGGATATAAGAAAGCTATGCGCAAGATGGCTGCCGCGTTTGCTCACAATGGCCAAAAACAGCGTTGTGAGGATGTTTTAATTGAGTGTTTGGCAATGTTTCACAGCAATAAAGCCGAGTTTTTGCATTGATTCAAAATCATGAGTCATCACTTCACACCTGAGACCAAGGAACAGTCAAAACAATGGACTAAAAGGGGAGAATCGGCTGCAAAAAAGGTAAAGACAGTTCCATCAGCAAGCAAGGTCATGGCATCAGTTTTTTGGGACTCATGGGATAATTTTTATTGATTATCTTCAAAAAGAAAAAACAATCAACGGGGAGTAATATGCGAACTTATTGGAGCATTTGAGTGACTAAAACAAGAAAAAACGGCCGCATTTGGCGAAAAAGAAAACTTGTTTTACCAGCAGAATGCACCAGTTCAGAAATCCGTTATTCCGATGGCCAAAATCAATGAATTAAATTTTCGAATTACTTCCTCACGCACCCTATTTGCCAGATTTAACCCCCTCGCATTATTTTATTTTTTCAAACTTGAAAAAATGGCTTGGTGGTAAAAGATTTGCCAACAATGAAGAGGTGGAATCTGCGGTAGATGGCTATTTTGAGGTGCTCGACAGTTCTCACTATAAACAGGGTATCGAAGCTATTGAACAACGCTGGGAAAAGTGTGTCGACCTGAAAGGAGACTATGTTCATAAAACACTAAAAAAAAATCCCAAATTTTTTGTGTTATCTTTGTGAGGTCGGGTACTTTAGGGACAACCCTCGAAACTCAAACTATGAACCTAAGAACCTAAAAGAGGTTTTTAGATTAATTTAAAAAACTAGCCTAAAAAACCCTTTTTACATTAGCTTCACACAGGAGGCCCTGAGGAAAAAAAATCTTAGGGCCTATGTCATCTTTGAAGGTGCTGGAGGTGGAGGGAAGTTCTGGTAATGAAAAATGTATGAGGGGTGCGAACAAAGAACAGTACAAAGCGATGGGTCAAGAGTCTGGCTGGAGAGTTCTAGGTTAGGTCTCCCTCAACCAGTCTCCTGATCCGGTCCACTACGCATTAGGTGGACAAAGGTATTCGCCGCCAAGACCCAAACAAACCTTACCCCATGAACCCGGGCACCCCTGCTGAGTCACCAAACGTAGCGAGCCACTTGATGTGGCCTATAGCAGGGTGTTGGTTATTCAATAAATGGTTCACGGGGCGGTGGTACCCATACCCTCTTGAAAATTGAAAATTATTACCTACGTTAAAAAATGGATGTCAATATTAGTAATAGCTGTATAAATTGATTATTTTCTATTTCCCGCCGAGCGATTCCGTATCTTTTGTGAGATCGTTATTGGATAGCAGACGTAATCTCCTGTCAGATTTGTGTGATTTTTATGGCTGTTATTTGTTTTTTTCTATGTACATTGTACAACACGATTTGTACAACGTACATTAAATGAATAATCATGCATACTTGCAGGAATTCATGTTTAAATCGATCTAAACTAAAATATGTGACAGTAAATATGTACAGGAGATCATGTCCGTTATCCATAGACATATGCCTTTATCCAATAACGATCCCACAAAAGATATGGAATCACCCGGCTGGTTCTAAAATAGTTGTTTCTCATTGTTTGATAGTGTTTTTAAAATGTGCCTATTTACTGTATCCATATAATCATATATCTATATATTTACCATAGATTAAATACAAAACTGTTATCATGCCACCGTGGTAAAATTTTATGCCTTTCTAAAGGTGTAGCACTGACAGATCCGTTGCAATCTTTCCCCCTTTGGCACAAACAACACACCTCACAGAAAGAAAGGTTTTAAGTAACACAGTTCTCAGTGAGAGAACCATTTGAAATTTATTTAACTACTGTTGACATTTGACATACAAAACAACACTCAGCTATCTGTTTTCAAAACAAACCAAATAAAATCTGCATTTGGTTTACCCTAAAAGAAACGGACATTGTAATACATGGGTCCAATGCTTTGAATAGGAAACCGAACAAGGTGATAACATCATGCAAAGCTAAGTTCAGTTCTTTAGCCTTTTCTGAGAACTTTATATAACGTCATTTTTATAAATTGTGTAATTTTGAGGTTACCGAATTGGTTATCTGTTCAGGGTGGTAAAGAAAGTATACTTTACGAAAGAGGTAATTTAATAAAGAAAAGAATAATAATATACACATAAATCTTTTGCGTGGTTATGGAAACACAAGAATTTAATACATAATGTAGGAAAAATAAATATTTCGAAATTATAAGTTACCTTGACTCCAGCTGGAGCTGGCTGGCTGGCAGTCGGGCTTGCCGGTCCGTGAGCTGCTCCTTGGCGGAATTTGATCATCGGCACACGATTTGACATCCTTCTCACAGTTTGGGCAAACATTTTTCAAGATTTATCGTTTTGTAATGGAAAAAATATTCGTCAAATTGAAGATAACGAAGACGAAGACGGAACACGGAACAGAAAATTTTGACAGATAGCTTCGGGTGTTTTGTAATAGCACTGAGCTATAAGATGACCTACAAAATGATAGCGTATGCGATAGTAGGCTTTATGATACCAAGGTCTAAAGACTATTTTCGAAGACTAAATTTATTACTATTTAGGTACCTTGAAAAATGGACAAGTCAGAATGAAACGAACTCATAACCACCTGAAGTCATTAGAAGTGATGAAAAAAAATTATAAAAAATGGTGAAATCAATGACGTTATATTATAAATAGACTCGCCATAGTCTCACATACTCACAATATTCTTTGCGTTAGGTTAGGGTTATGGACTATTTTAAAATTATTTTTCATAGCTTTTAATGACTTTTCAAAGAGGTGCCGAGTTGACTTTATTCTCAGTTGACATGGAACTGGGCAATAATGCATTTTGTATTGCATTTTTAAGAGACCTATGAGTTAGTCCGAAAACCGAACAAATAGACCTGACGGATTAAATTGGGCCATTATAGGTTTTTCGGGTCGAAGGCTCAATAACGGTGAGTGCTGATATTTCGGAACAAATGGCAACAAAGCTATGCTATGCACTGCGCTTTACACAAAACATTTTTTCTATCCTTCCCCGTACCCTCTATCTATCTTTTTTAGACGTGTTTCATTTGTAATTTTTAATACTCGTTCCATAACGCCCTAGCACCTGTTTCAAAGAAGACTCTTACCACTAAGCTACTTTGGTCGTCAACACACCGAGACACACACTTATAATCAGAGACTAATGAAATTTTGCACACTTTGCCCTCATTTTAGAGAAAATCGATCGGGAGACGTAGATTTGATTTACATACAAATACACAGTCCCAGAACTAATGAAATTTCGCACACTTTGAAATTTTAATTTTATTCGAATTGTGTAGGTTGAGACGTGAAGTTTGATACCCATGACAGCGACCTTACCTCTGAGCTACTTTGATCGCCAACACTACGAGACGAATACTTATAATCCGAGACTGATGAAATTTTGCACACTTTGCCCTCCATTTAGAGAAAACCGGTCGGGAGACGTAGATTTGATTTATATACAAATCCACAGTTATATTCCAGGACTGATGAAATTTTGCACACTTTGCAATTTTATTCGAATTGTGTAGGTTGAGACGTGAACGGCGACCTTACCCCATGAACTTAACAATCAAGTCACACATATACAATGAGGTAATGGAATTTTATACAGAGTGTAACACGACTTCAGGCATTTTAATCAGTGATTCTACATGTGTGCTACATTATTGCGTACCCCCACTTTAGCTTCGCGTACCCCCAGGGGTACGCGTACTACAGGTTGAAAACCACTGTTCTAGATGGTTACGACCTGTGTGTCTATTGTAGATTGGTTTTAATAGATTCAATAGTCACCTCATTTCACCATTCGCTTACATACAATATTTGCTTTTAATTTGAACATTTTACCTACAGAATACTCTCGACTGCATTTAGGGCTTCTGATAGTTTCTTTGTATCTAAGGTCTTTTACCAGTTGCAGCAATCCATGACCAAAAACTCACTCAAAGCGCTATGAAAATAGACATAGACACCTGACCCGTTTTAATATTTTGTAGGTAAACATAAACCACTACTAATATGTCTATGTACTTTAATTCGTACTGAAAATAAATGATTTGTTTTTCATTCAAATCCATCCTTCAAGAGTCGTTTATATTGCCTGTTGATGTTTTGTAATACATTAGGATTTTGGGAAGAGGAAATTAATAATGACACTATCATTGTTTTTTAACATGTAGTTATAATTTCATTAAAAACCTCGCTGTCATGAGGCGAGCGTACAATTTAAAAAATTCAACAATTATTATCCTATTCAATAGGATAGAGTGAACTAGATTTCAAAGCAGTACGGCTAAAACCAAAATAAATAAAAATACACTGTTCAAAATAGAACCATACGCTTATATCACATAACTATTATAAAGAATAATCCAAATAACCAGATCAGTAGGAAATACCAACACTATAACAAAAGAAGTATATTCCTACACGGTAGTAAAGTGCGTTATTTTAGTACACGTACAAATGTCTTATTACATACAAGTTAATTATTTGAATCGGCATTTTAACGGTAGTATCTAAAGAAAGAAAGACAAGCTATGTAGCTATACTTAGTTCCACAACAACAACTTAGTTGTACATTTGATACTGTATTGGTTTATGCTTATAAATGCAAAAGCGTAACGAATGATGTTTGATGGGGTTGTTTGGTGCCAACGTGAGTGTTTAGACGGGGTGACGGAAGTTCTTGCCGGCGTACTTGGCTCCGGCGCCCAGCTCCTCCTCAATGCGGAGGATCTGGTTGTACTTGGCGAGGCGCTCAGAACGGCACGGGGCTCCAGTCTTGATCTGGCCGGTGGAGAGTCCCACCACCAGGTCAGCGATGAAGGAGTCCTCAGTCTCACCGGACCTGTGGGAGACCATGGTGCCCCAGCCGTTGCTCTTGGCCAGGAGATGGGCCTTGATGGACTCTGTGACGGAGCCGATCTGGTTGACCTTCAGCAGCAGGCAGTTGCAGGCCTTCTTCTCAATGCCGGTCTGGATGCGCTTGGGGTTGGTCACCTGCAAACAAACAAAGAATCGATAAGAAATAACCGACTTACTGATGTGCAACGTGTTGTTATATTTTTTATATGCAAAACAACAAAATAACGATAATTACCACGAGACAGCAAAAAACTATAATTATTATTATCAGACGACTTTATTAAGCTTTATTGAATAAATAAGAATATCTTTTACTGTTGTCAACTAATTAGTTTCTAAAATGCTCCGTGGTTAGTTCATTGTTTTGTTTTCATGGCAGTTAAGATATTTTGACATCTCCCTCACACTCATTTTACATAACAAACTATGAAATATCTGAGTTGGAAAATGGTTGCATTAACCTTTAAATGCTGAAGTGGGAGTCCATCAGACGGCATATATATGTTGTAGGCCGATCGTAAAATCAGGCAGATCATGTTGCACCTAGCCACATCGTGAAGTGCCTGAGGCGCATCATGATCTGCCTGATTGTATGATAGGCCTGCGATATATACATTTAATCATATATTTCCGCCTCAAATTAATAAAGATATCCAGATAAACATGTTAAGCAGATCTTTTTCATGTTTGTACAAAATATTGAAGGAAGTGATTACTACATAATAACATTCGCCCCTCGGGTGGGTCATCAGCAATAATGCACCTACCAACCCACATCAACAGTTAAAAGTTAAGTAAATAGAAAAAAAAGTTATATCAAAAAAGTTTCTAAAAACAATAAGGTGACATAAGGAGAAGAATAGTAATTTTTTAACAAAAGCTCTCTCAAAAAAGAATTCTGAAGAAACTTGGCACACAAGAGTGGAACAACTATCACAGTTGACGTAAGCAGAATGAATGAGTCAAATCACAGACTTATTCTTTTGTAAAACAGCTTGTAGGTGGGAGCGACATACCATTAATTTTCTTATTATCATGAATTTAATCCAGGTCTCAAGACCTGCAGTAGCAAATCCCCTCCTTTCACATTGTCGCTCAATCAGGTACTTAGATACTTCTATGCTGTTTTATTGTTAGATGACGCAACAACTTCCTTGACACCAAGGCTTAATGAATATGTAACATGAAGGTCATCATTTCTTCTTCTCTCTAAGCATCAATCTGGTGTCCATCTTTGGACATATACATCGTGCTCAATGACATTTGAATTCTAAGATTCATCTGGTAGTCGTAAGTGACATTGCAATTTTGCAATAAAAATAAGTGTTTACATTTTTGCAATAAAAGTACAAGTTTGAAATAAATGTAGTGTCTTTTATAGGACTATCCGATTCTTCAATAGTGACCAGCTGCTAACCATGTACAAATCTCAAGTACGCCGAACAATTAAATTTGGGAGCCACCTTTGGGCTGGAGCCCCACAATACTTGATAAACCTACGTGATTCTGTTCAAAGAAGGGAGGTCTGTCTGATTGACAATCCATTGTTAACAGACCGATTGCCTTCTCTAATGCATAGACGCAATGTCGGCATGCTGAATCTTTTCTACAGATATTTTAATAGTCTGCTCGAAACTCGACAGACACAAGCAGAACTCCCGTTCACATTTGATGTTGGCTTCACGAGAAGGTCATTTGTTCGACTCGTTTTTATGCAAGTCGCTCGTGTCTGGAACGAGCTACCAGCATCTGTTTTGCTTCCTTCATATAATCCGGGCCTCTTCAAGACCTGAATTAATAAATCCCTTCCTGCTGCCCAACCGGGCACTCATTAATTTGCCAAGGACTACAATGTAAATCCCTACTTACGGTCAAATCATCACCGACGATCTGGATGTCTGTCTTGGCGGTCATGTTGGTCCACGCCTGCCAGTCATCCTGGTCGAAGGGATCCTCGATGGAGACCATGGGGAAGTCCTTGATGAACTCCATGTACAGGGACTCCAGCTTGTCGGGGCTCAGCCAGTCAGCCTTGTTGGAGTTGGGGTTCTTGAAGTCCAGATCGTAGGCTCCTTCCTTGAAGAACTCAGAGGCGGCAACGTCCATGCCGATCTCAATCTGTGAAAATACATAATTATTTTTAATTTGCTGATAAAACAAAATCAAATTTTCTGAAGAGATTCATCAAGGTTTGAATCCTAGCCCCAGATAAATATCCCCTCGACTGAGTGATTTTAAGAGGACATTCATGAGAAAAATCTGCCACTATTATGTACACCATTTTCTTGTTCTCTATTTCTATTTTTTTATGCTGTAGGTTATTCAAAAAACAGTAGATGAAATCACTCAGCCTTAATTATAAAAAGACTTGCAATATTTTACATCAAAATTTTGAAAAAAAAATAACCGCTTTCATATTAATTAACATTTTTTTTTATTTTGTTTTACAAATTTGTAAAAATTTGTTTTTACCGCCTCCAGAAAAGTTTTCTTCTGAGGTTTGAAGGGTTTTACCAAACCGCAGTCGATATATAATGGTGAGCTCTGGCATTATGAAATTTGTATGCAAATTTCACAATAGGTGGCATGCAAATTGTTTAAAATATTTGTGTATATTTCATATAGTTTAGAGGCAGCGAAGGCGGGAGTTCTCCATGAAGAACTCTCTGTAAAAAATATTGCCAATTTCAAGCACTCCATCACGCAGTACGTTTTGACACAATGTATGTGAAAATCGCACGGATCATGTGTGTCACAGCTGTGTATGTAGATCAGGTTAACAATTATTATTACCTTGCCAGTGTATCCAGCCTTCTCAATGGCGTCCTGGATGAGGAAGAGGGCATCCTTGTTGTTGAGAATGTTGGGGGCAAAGCCTCCCTCGTCTCCCACAGCGGTGGCATCCAGACCGAACTTGGTGTTGATCACCTTCTTCAGGTGGTGGTACACCTCAGAGCCCATCTTCATGGCCTCCTTGAAGGAAGTGGCACCTAGGGGGGAAAACATGACAAGGTTAATATCATGAAAGCTTTAGGAGATTAATTCTTTCAGACTGCCATTCTAAGATTACTTAAAAGAGTCATCTCTTTTGGAACCAGAGCGTTGAAGATAGGTCTAATCTAACATAAGCTAAAGTCTAGGCTTGGACGTAGGTAAACCTTGGGAAGCTTTATATATATACAATAGAAAATAAAAATACACATATTTTTTGTAAAATATGATTCATATTCCTATTCCGCTTACGTTGATGATAAGGGTGAAAATAATTAACACCTTGTTACACAATTAATCAATCATATTCTATTAATTTCTGAGAATATAGTACCAACATTTTAACAGAAGCTATCATGTGGCCTCTATTTGGAGTTTTTCTTTCTTTTAACTTTGACAAGTCATTTACTTCTGTAACATTGACTTTGACAAGTCATCGGCATGTGATGAGGGTCAGTGTTGAACAGCAAGATTCTTGAATCAGTCTAGGACTTCAGGCGTTATCCATTGACAAAAAGATTAAAATGTCCGTGGCGGAAAAATCTTTATTCTTACCGGTGGGGAAGATCATGAACTCCTGCATGGCGAGCTTGTTGCCGGCATGGGAGCCGCCGTTGATGACGTTGAAGGCGGGTGTGGGCAGGATGATCTCTTTGTTGCCGGCGAGGTCGGCGATATGCTTGTACAGCGGTACGCCCTTCTTGGCAGCACCGGCCTTGCAAACGGCGAGGGACACGCCCAAGATGGCGTTGGCACCGAACTTGGACTTGTTCTCTGTGCCATCCAGGGTGATCATGAAGTTGTCAATCTGAGAAAAAATGAACAAAGGTAAGTTTGTAGAAATATCATCTTTCATTAAATAAACCTGGCAGGATGGTGTTGAAAATTCCGCAGGTGTAAGGAAATTGTTAGAATAATCAACCTTCAAATAATAAATTCAAATCGAATTCAGCAGGTGTAAGGAAATTGTTAGAATAATCAACTTTAACATCTCTGCTGGAATGGTATTCTATTATGAACTCGGCTAGTCATTCCGTTCGGCATCAACCTGTTTCCGCTTCCGGTGGCTACCAGCGAGGTTGATCGACTCACTCAGAATCGTGAGATTCTAGTGCGTTCTCGTATATGTGGAAGGCAACGTTAAGGAGTAATACAATTATTAGAGTAGATTGCATATTATTGAGTGTGTTTATTTATCATTTATTTAATCGGTATAATTGGTACATGGTTTATACTCTAAGAATTTACGGATCAGAAAGAAAAGGTTTCATCGTAGAATACCTAAGGTTATATTTACGATCTTGGTGCAGCTTAAGTGCAGGAAGTGGAGGCAGGTTACGTTTCAAGTTCGGTGGAGTCATGTAACTCGTTGAAAGATGTTATCAACCCTCATGAAAAATAATAATAAATCTGGTGTACCAACCTCCGCTTGCTGGGTGACCTCGAAGGACTGCTTCAGCAGCTCGGGGGCAATGATGCTGTTGACGTTGCTGATAGCCTTGAGGACTCCCTTGCCATGGTAGTTGGCCTTGTCATTGTCACGCAGCTCCAGGGCCTCATGGACTCCGGTGGAGGCACCGGATGGCACGGCAGCGCGGAAGAGACCCAACTCTGTCACCTGAGGAACAAATAATTAATAGTTAAATTAAATAATCAAACAATAACAACATTTTTTTTTTAGAAAGGCAACATTTGTAGGTTATAAGTAACTAACTAACTATCACGCCGTTTCCCCGCAGGGGTAGGCAGAGAGGACGGACCGCCAAACAACTCGGTCTTGGCACACACTCCTTGCTTCGTTCACATTCATACACCGTCTCATACATGCTCTTCTATTATTCTGACTTCTGACATGGCCCGACTCAAGTATCTGATTCACTTGGTCGTGCCATGTCTTTCTCGGGCGTCCCCGACTTCTTCTACCATTCACATTTGCGTCATATATTCTCCTTACACTCCTTTCCTCGTTCATTCTCTTTACATGCCCGAACCATCGGAGCGTTCCTTTCTTGATCTTACTCATTACGCTTACATCAGCCTTGCATCCTTTGCGGATCTCTGCGTTTCTCACACGATCATACATGGTTTTACCACACATACGCCTCAGGGATCTCATTTCTACAGCATTCAGTCTATAAGTAATCTGACAATATTTTAATATGGTTATAAGTAATCTGACAATATTTTGATACTGCCCCTACTCCAATCATAAAAAGCTTAAATGACTGCTTATGAGGAGATGGAGGACTTAGGTAGCAGTGGATCAAACCTGCAATGCTTGTGTGCAAATCTGACGCTTTTGGCTTATCGGCTACAAATCGATCTCTTCCATTTTTAAATTTTAATATATATCACTGATATTTGTTTTGTTTCAAAGAATGGACTTCTTCATTATACATAATACAAAGTTATAGTTTGGCAATTAAGTGTAGAAAATAAATTATTGCGCTGCAATCGTTTTCTAGGTTTTAAGTGGCAACACCAAGATGGCTCATAAGACAATGGATATATGTTTAAAAAAAACCCTTTGACAAAAATGCATATTTCATAGCGCATTTGTATTTTCAAAATTTTTGCACAAAAAACTGGAATTTAATAGAAGTAAAATAAAACAAAACTAATTTTAAGTGGGCGTTTATTTCGGTATAAAAACGTAGGTACTTAAAATTTTGAGTCTATTAATTCAACACCCGACATGTAATTATTGTCTTCGTCCTCATGATTCTTCTTCTTCCGTATCTTCATCTTCATCTAAACATATTATCAGTTCATCGATATCATCATATTTAGTACTGCCTCGTGCATAATATTCTGCCTCAATTTTCATCACATGTTTGCAACAATTTTTCCAATCATCAGCACTTATGCTATTACATGTTATTATTATGCCCATTTTCCATTAATTAATTAATTGCCAAACTATAAGTCTAGAAATTTATGAAATTGGAACAATTTTTTTTTTCTTTACTATGGCAACACCGAATTACTCGCTTTGTCAATAACGTTTCATATGAGTCTTGGATGTTATCCGATTTACAGTCTTAAATCGTGTAGAACACACTGAAGATCGCTAATTTAATAATTATTTTTTTCATTATTTGCCTGTGCATTGTTTGAATTGAATAAAAATGAACAAACCAATACGTAGTGGTGCAAGAGAAGTTATATACTGCGTTTTCAACGCTGCCTAGCCGATTATCGCGCAGAAAAGCTCCTATGTAATTTGGAAGACGTTTACAAACGAACTACAGAAATGACTGGTACGTAGTATTGTTTTTTAATGAATTTCATTGGTATTACAAAATTTATGGCAATTTTCGAGTGATTATAACCATTACAACCTTATTTGAGGTTATGCTTAAAAATCCGAATTTGACAGTTCAAACGAAGCCACAAGAAAAAGGGTATAACTCAATTAACAAAAAAAAAAATAATAATATGCAACTTCTTTAACCTTTCCCATACCATGCTAAAAATACCCTCGACGTGCCGTCATGTAACGCAGCGTTACTCTATGGGGTTTTGGATTTTAGATTGCATTTTTCAAAAAAAATAGTTGTGAATAATTTTTCATATGCTTAAATTAATTGAATGTATAAACAAAACATTGGTTTTGTGCATAAAACCTGAAATATTTCAAAAAAGAATCATGCATTAAATAATTCAATATTATTCGCAATTCCATGGTCGACCGCCGTGCTGCTAGCGTCAAGCGCCCGGCAGGCCATATGTGTTAGTGGAATGCGGTAGTGGGACGGTAATGACGGAGGGTGAACTCGAGCTCTGAACCATTTCATATACAGATGGTCAAAAGTACATTCTCTTTTGAAAAACAAATAAAAACAATATTTTAATGCATAAGCTTTTTATTATTATTTTGTTGCACTACTGCTTTCAGATAATAATTGTAACTAAGTAGATAGTAGTAGTAGTAGGTAGTATTTATTTCGTATCACATTTTTGGATAGAAAATATTTAAATAAAAAGTTACCAGAAATGCATACCTAATACTTCAACAATATTAGAATTAAAATATGTAAGAAATCTTACGAATACGTAACATTATTTAATTTTTGCTTATAAGCAGAACTCAAACCATGAAAAAAAAACATAAATGTTACAAAATATTTCTCCCTAATTTATTTATTACAGAATTTTTTTTTTTTTTTATAACAAGATTATAAGAGAAAAAACTTTACATAGCATAGTTAAGGTAGCAGGAACGTAAAGATTTAAAACAACACATGTTTGATATTTATTTATACTTACTTAATCATTCGTTGAAGATAATATCAACAACTCTCCAAAATATGAAACAGACACAGAAAAAAAAGTAAAGGTTGCAACTGGGAGTCGAATCCAGAATCTCTCTAATCTTACCGGGACTTAATTATACATTCATAGAATATCTCATTACGATGATTACAATACACATCCAACACATTAATTACTAGTAAAAAACATGCTCATTTTTACTGTTCTAAAGCGAGCAAATTGCTTAGTTGGACAACCAAAGATTAATATAAAAAATGTAATATGCAATGTTTTCAAAATTAATAAAACATGATAAGGAAATATATTATAATTTGTATACAAATCCAAAACATTTGAAATATACCTATTTCAATCAATAATTAAAAGAAGTGTAGTAATATTTGTCGGCTCGTAATATTCCATCAGCAGCAGTAATTAAAATACGTTTTATAACATAAACTAAAAGTTTTCACGACAAGAGTAATACCTAATATTATAATAAGAGTAGTATATACCTAATATAGTAGTAGTAGTATATATAATAAGAGTAGTAATAGAAAAGTCCAATGCAATTATCACAATTATTACAAATAACTGTCCAAAATGAATAAAGAAAATGTCATTATTTATTACAAAGAATTTTCACCATTAATTTGCAACATTATTTGGCACCATTATTTTTCACTATATAAAAGCTCATAAACAATCAAAATATAAAATACATAATACTGGTCGTGTTTACATTGCACAATTTTAATGAAACTAGTCTACACCTATCATTAATCTTAAAAAAGCAAAATGTTTCTAAAATACCTTAAAACATACGGATGTTTAATATACGCGGCACTTAATTTTTTCCAAAAATTTAGGTGGAAACTACAAGAAATCAAAACAGTAATTATTAAATACCATGTTATTTATCTACATATAATTCTAAAAATTTCAACAAATGGTGAATATACCTAAATACTATTACTACAACTATTCTTCACAATTTGGACACCTGATCGACTTTTTTTCTTTTCTATGTACTGTGCAAACCGGTTTTTTGCATTTTTCACAGAATATTCTTGTTCTTCGACTACGTTCTGAGCAAAATCTACAACATCCGGTTTTATAAATACTTTCAGTATTTGAAGTAGTCGCGGGTGCTGCAGCCTCCATCGGCGTCGGCGTGGTAGTGGACATTGCCGCGTCAGAAGATGACAAATATAAAGCAAAGGCATCCTGTTGTTGCCTATGGAATTTGGCTGCACTGTTTTTTCTTTTTTTCACATTTGACTTGGCTAATTCAGTGCTTAATTTTCTTATAAAATATTTTCTTCGACTCCTATCATTTTTTTTCCAATCTGGATATTTTTTAACCCATAAAACATATGAGTTTAAAGCTGCGATGTCAATCATTTCCATAAATATCCGGAAAGGCCATCTTCGGGTGGGTCTCACACAAGAATATTCAGCTGTCATTTTGTCCCCCGTATCAACTGCACCTTTAGTTTTATTGTAATGAAGGATTATTTCAGGCTTTTTTCCTTCAGATGTGCTTATATCGGTACCGTTAAATTGGGTTGACAATAAAATAACCGCGTTATTAATTTTGGGAACATACGACACCAGAGTGAGTCGATTTGTGAAACAAAAAATGCTGCTAAAAATTTCCTTAGTTTTATTTGCCAGCAATTCCGGTGGTATCTCTCTTTTATTTTTGCGAAGAGTGCCTGTCAAAGTTAAGTTGTGGCTTAATAGTTCCTCTGCAAGAGGAACAGAGGTAAAAAAATTA
Source organism: Limnephilus lunatus (assembly GCA_917563855.2). NCBI lineage: Eukaryota > Metazoa > Arthropoda > Insecta > Trichoptera > Limnephilidae > Limnephilus > Limnephilus lunatus. The sequence continues at coordinate 9,750,998 of OU830599.1, forward strand.
TCAGTTGTGAGTCCTCTGTTTGAACCAAAGTATGGTTGAGCTAAATCCATCACCACTCGCCGTCCCTGATTAACCTCACGCTTGTTATTAAGCATTCCAGAATAAATTTGTAAATTAAGTACGTATGCGGTGTCTGAATCAGCTGCACTCCAAATCTTCATCCCGTATCTTCCTGGTTTGCTCTTCATATACACTCTAAATGGACAATTTCCCCTGAATGTAGCTAATCTCTCGTCGATTGTTATGTTTGATCCAGGAGAATACAGCATTTTGCAGGAGTTCACAAATAGATTAAACACTAATTTAATTGCTTCTAATTTATCCCCGGTGCTATCCATTCTCGTTTGTCTAGTGGCTTTGTCATCGAAACGTATATTTGTGTATATGTAAATAAATCTGTTTCGAGACATTGCAGCGGTAAAAAACGGTTGTCTGAAGAGAAACTCACTGGTCCATAATTCACTTAGTTGTAATTTTCTTCCTCTGTTCCTACCCGACGATAGTAATATTCCAATAAATGCATATATCTCATCCACTTCAACAGGTCGATCAGGTTTATTAGCGCCGTGGCAGTGATTATTCGTGTGTGTGCATATTTCTTGGACGATATCCGTACTGATGAATAAGGAAAACATATCTTTCATTGATGTAATGTTTAAACTATTATTTCGTAATCCAGGAACGTCATTTATAATATTATGTGCTCGGCGTCTTGATAATGGAGGTGGCACTGAGTTCCACACAATTCCAGCTTTTGATTGATATGAAACGCTTTCAGAGTTATCTTCGTCTTCTAATTCACCGATATCACTTCTGACACCCTCGGTTACATTACTTTCATCACCCGTTAAGTCTTCGGCGTCACGTTCGTTTATCACTTCAAACTCACTTTCAGACATATCACTTGCAGCTTCTTGAACTTCAACAAAATCTTCACTGTCAGAAATAACTTCATTATTTTCAAATTCTACATCTGAATCGTAGTCACTCTCAGCGATGATACGTAAAATGTCTTCATCTGTCATATATTTCCTCGCCATAATTAGTTTTGATTTAAAAAATATTTCAATATCGTTGCGTATTCGATTTTAGCTTCCGAAATACAATAATTTTCGTTTCAGATTCGTTAGCTGATATTGCTGTATATTTAGGTACTTTACAACTGTATGTATAATGAAATAGAACTTGGTACGCCTGAACACTTGGATGTAATCTGAAGTAATGAGATGTATCTTCAGCATTATTATATAAGAAACATATTTTAGAAAGTAGAACTAATGCGAAGAACTGCAATCCTTTGAACCTATTAAAATATAGTGATTCCAACATCCATTGTAATTTATTACATCTTACATTGTCAAAGCTAAAAATCCACTTTCTTCGATTATTTGTAAAGATGAAACTAATCTTTTGTTTTGGGGGTCTGAAGATCCCTTTTTAAAATAAAGCGTTTTATGGGGGTACAGAAATAAACAAGGATACATTAAAAATACTGTAGCGTACCCACATAAAAATAATAGTTTTATGGAGCCATGCCATTTCTCCTTTATGCTTGAAGGGTATTTTTACACTCTTTAGAAATATACCTAGAGGTTGCAATTATTTTGATTGATGTCTTGTCTCGGCTAACTACTTAACCGGCCTTCACGCCATTTATCCACATGAGTATACACAGCGGATAGACCGCCACCAATTCTGCCTTAGCACGCACTGCTTCATTCAAATTCATACCTCACATACGTAATTTATCAGGGGACTACCTGCGAAGTATGAGAGAATTGTTGGAGAGTGTTTAAAATTAGTCCGAACCAGTTTGAACTTTTATCAGGATACAAATGCATTCATACAAATGCTCTGTAAAATTATTTGTTTGTGCTGTTCTGCTATTCTAACTCATGGCATGCCTCGATCTAAATATTTGATTCGCCTCCTCTCCGTACATTCTCCTTTCTTCGTTTATTCGCTCTACAGTTTCAAAAATCATCAGCTCCTTCTTAAAATCTTTTCCATCAAGCGCCCTTGAGTTGATTGAACTGAACGACGCAATGAAAAGATGACCATCCATATATATAAAAATCGCTAAGCATAGAAAATGTTTTAAACTTTCAAAATACCTTATTAAAACCCCGCGAAGGTTTTTGGATTAATTCAACAATATGACAATACATCTGAAAAGTATTTCAATCATCACACAAATTCTTGCGAAACTGTTAAAATTTTGAGAATGATATTTTGCAAAACAATGGTTGTCAAATCAGAATTCAGTTCTCAAAACTCTTTAAATTATTGAATTAAATTGAATTACGTCCAGCGCCCTTGAGGGGATTTTCCACGTAAACGGCGCAATATAAATTAGTCAATAATAGGGTATTTTCACAAACTGGGGATACTGTTAAAAATATGTGGAAGATTTAAAGTTTATTTTTCTGATTACGATTATCATACTCAAAATGAACAATTTTAATATTTTCATTCATAATTATTGATTTCAAAAGCAGCCAAATATTGTTCATCCAGAAACGGCCCATTATTGGTTCATAGAATCATGACGTCACACCCGTCATCCATTACCGGCTGATTCACTCATTGTCATTTTTTTGTTAGGAGTTAAAACATTGTTTGTTGTTATCGCCTGTTTTCAACTGTTTTGTGTAATTTTTTTAGACTTTTGTGTTATTTTATAATAGTTTAATATAATATAGTGTTGTTATAATGACTGACAGCGGTTTTTTACGGGCGCAGTCCGACAATTTGCCCAAAGTAGATGCTATAATGATGGCATCTTTTATTGCTGGTAACAGTAATTTTCTAAGTGCTGAATTCAGAGGTTTTAAGGCAACCAGGTAAGAAAAACATATTGTGTAACTCTAATCCTATACATATACTTGAACATTTTGTAAACATGCGCACAAAATAGTGTTTATTTTGGCCCTTTATTGAAATTGAAACAAGTGACAGTTCGGTCACCTAACCTCCATTTCGTAAGATGCTTTGTAAAACTTTGGCCATTCTCAAAGTAAATTTCCTTATTATTGTATAGATGTCCTCCTTACAACTATACACAAAGGGTGTAATATCGTTTCTACCTTTAAATTATGAATATAATTAGTTAATATCTTTATGCTGTTATTGTTATGTTATGTCAAATCTGCAAAAAAACATTACCCCCCGCCTGCTAATAATGCCATGTTTTGGTAGATTAATGTGTTGATGAACAGTGGTATTTGTACACATAGGTACTAAACAATACTTATATCGCAAGTGGGAAGACATCGAAACAAATATAATGATATTAACCGAGCAATCTGGAGGTTCACAATCAAGCCAACTGCAACGTACGTACTAACTGGTACTGACAGATCTCACTTATGGCGGTGATTGACGGGGCTGACGTCACAGCTCAGCGACGGTACATTCGGCGCGAAAAAATCGTTTTGGCGGCATTTTAAAAATGGCATACTTTATCGTTGTAGAAAATTTATAAATCATCATATAAATAAAATAAAAATTTCGTTGTTCTCGTAATTTTTTACTTTATTTTTTTCGGCAATAAAAAAAAACTGTGAAAATACCCTATTACGTACATAATAATTTGAATAGAATCAAGAATTATTATAGATATTTTAAATAGGTAAGTACCTATTTTAGGTACCAAATTTGATTGATTGTTCTTACGATACTTGATTATTCTTATATAATGTACAAAAACAAATATTTTAATACATATATGAAGAATGAAAATTTGAATTAAAAAAAATACATGAAACGCGGGAGAGGAAGGGGACGCGGGATGGGAACAAAGACATGTAGGTAGAAAAAAATATTTCTTTGAATATGGCATTGCAACGCATGCCGTAAACCAGCTAGTAATAATAAAAATGTTGGTTCCGTATGTTTGTTTCCCCAAATCTCAGAAAGTAATATAATCGATGGATTGACTCAAATTTTTAACAGATCATCATTATATTTTAGCAGAAGAGTGTTTTTATATAATATAATGGTAAGCTCTGGCGTTATGAAATTTGTATAAAAAATTACTACAAGTGGGGCGCAAAATGTGTGTATTTCATATATTTAAGCGGCAGGGAGGGAAAGCAGGAATGGACCTGCAGGGATAAACTATATCATTGAATGGCATTGCAACGCATGCCGGGTACCAGCTAGTTACTAATATTGTCAATTACGCTTTCTATCAGCCTTGCATTTTCTCCAGATCACCACAATTTTAACAGTCATGGGTACATGTTTTAACACACATATGCCACAAGGAATCTCATTTCTACACCATTAAGTTTATGCTCATCCTTATTGCCGTACATAAGTACTGCATTGTCATACATTATTGTAAATCAAGTCTTCCATGACGAGATTTGGTCAAAATAAATTAGATAATAAAAATGTTTATTACTTCGGAACTAATGCTCAAGCTGTATAATACTGAGACCCCCATAATATCCAAAAACACACAAAAAAACAAACAAAAAACATGTACCTAATATTGTGATGGTTCTCGTTCGTACCATTTGTCTAGAATTGTCCGATATTGCTGTCAATTTGAAGGACACGCGCATAAATGACACCGGTTTAAGGGTCAGTCGGTCCGAATGTCGAACCTTCTGACATTTTTCCTTCGGGTCTTTTTCAATTTAAATCGAAAAGTCGAGTAACCAATGTTTTCTGTAACAAGATAATTAATATTGACACCTCTGTTTTAGACACATCAAATAAATGTGCTAGAAAGAGACTTTACGCATAATATGATGTCAACTTTGAGGAGTAATGTTGTCTCTAGAGATAGGCAAAAGTTTTAACGTTTTATTTTGCATCTCTTTTTGTTATACATAACTAAAAAGAGATCGTAATATTGCACGTAGGTTGATAAGCAGCTCGGTAGCAGGGTTTGATGAGCAAGGCTATTGATGCGTTTAATGTTAAAACACCGCTTGTTAAGTGGGTGTATGATTATATGTAGGTACATATATTAAATAATATAATGGCCATCACTGTGGTCAGCTTTGTTCCCGACGGGAACTCGGACGCCAAACCTTGCCGGAGGCAAGGTATGCTGACTCAGCGGGAAGGCATGGGTTCTCATCATCAGGGATGGGCATGAGGTGCTTATTCACAAGTAGTCTCAATCAATGAAAGGCAAGATCTTCTGTTAACACAATTAGAATCTATTTCATTAGAAGTAAGGGTTTACAAATACATGTGAAAACTTACCCCCATCATTGACCGTATAACTAAACCCTAACTACTATGTCTCTACCGATGGATGGGGACGCCTTCCTCCAGGGTTCCGCGACTGCTTCAGAGCGGCATCCAGCCTGCCAGCTCGTCTCTCGTACAGAATACAGGCCAGAACTATACCGGGACCTCGTGGATTACCTCCGGTATCCTTCCATCCATATGATTGCGTGACTTCCCCGGCGAGCGCGGCAAAGTGGGAATCATGCGATCTCGCCCCCCAAATACGGATCTCATCCGATATCAAAGTAAATAATAGTCGATCCCGACAGTCAACAGTTTCGAAGCGAGCGAGGATTACCCTCCGACACATCGATTCTACAAATGGAATCTCGAATCTCCGGAATACGCCGACACGCGTTTTACGTTCGCGGATCCGGTTTTGTTTCACGCACCATGCGTATTTACTCGCGATTCGCACACGAACTTATTATTCATACTCATCCAGAATTGGATGCCTTGATCAATTTAAAAGAGCATTTGCTCCGCTCGACTTTTAAAAATCACTTATTTAAACTTGGCACTGTGACGTTCCCACAGGGTCCGTGCCCAATCGGGCCCCGCGGGGAAGTGGAGAGCTAAGCAAGAATCAAACACTTCCTGCCTATTTGCATCAATATATGGCTGTCAAAAAAACCATAGACAATAATTATATTGGTAATCAGTACCTGATTACAATTGTTATGAATAATTTCAATATTTTCATAACAAGGTTTATGATGTTGGAATGAATTAATGTTTTGTTTTCTCTTTTACTCAAATGGAAATTTGAAATTTGTTGTCTCATCTGACATAGAAATGTGCCGATATTTAGGAAAACATTTATTATTATTTTGTACAGAATCATCAACATTTTTTGAATATTTTTGACGAATGCAAAAATATATTTTTTAGGAATACCTAAAATGTAGGTTTAATGATACACATAGTTAAGGAGTGATTGAGTTTTAAAGAGTGTGGTAGACTAAAATCGCATCGTGGAAACGGGAGAGTTAAACTCATAGAAAAGTAACTTTTTCTTAATTTTCTCTTTCTTTCTTTTTAAATGAATATTATCTAGTGTGTTTTTTAAACTACCTTCTATAATAATAATTTTAATGATGTTTTTCACACTCAGGTAAATCTGAATCAACGGTAAGACGAATCGTCAAGGAAGGGGAAAAGGTAGATGGAAAATTTTAAACACCGGGAAAACGGAAAATGAGCACAATAATAATATGTAATAGCATAAGTGCTGATGATTGGAAAAATTGTTGCAAACACATGATGAAAATTGAGGCAGAATATTATGCACGAGGCAGTACTATATATTAAGATGATATCGAACTGATAATACGTTTAGATGAAGATGAAGATATGGAAGAAGAAAAAACATATGAGGACGAAGACAATAATTACATGTTGGGTGTTGAATTAATAGACTCAAAATTTAAAGTACCTACGTTTTTATATATCGAAATAAACGCCCACTTAAAATTTGTTTTATTTTACTTCTATTAAATTCCAGTTTTTTGTGCAAAATTTATGAAAATACAAATGCGCTATAAAATATGCATTTTGGCGGAAGTGTTTTTTAAAACATACATCCATTGTCTTATGAGCCATCTTGGTGTTGCCATTTAAAACCTAGAAAACGATCGCAGAGCCATAATTTATTTTGCCAAACTGTACAACAGTCAAATAAAATAATAATAAATGAGAAAGTGGTTTCCCCTAAGAATAGTGTAGTAGCCAATGAAATTTGTCAAACTTACTTTTTCACAAATACTCATTTTCTTTCCCTTAATTCCTAAAGTTTTTTTTTGTTTAACAAGAACAATAAAAATTATTTTTATCAGTTGAAAAAATGTATCGTATGGCAACTATGTTACAATATACATATATAGACGCACTGTAGAAATCTCAAAATGGCAAACCAAAAGCAAGTCAATTGCGGTGTTTTCGATTCCGTAGTTTTAGTACTAAACTGCTATATGTCGAGTAAGGTCCGTGTGCCATATCTAAGTAAATTGCATTAAGAAAGTGTCAAAATTCCCTCTTGTACAAGGCAAAAACCGATAAAAGCCAATGAATAACTTTTTTTTTTCGTTATTTATTTTTGAGGTGTTATGCCACGTTGTGCTCTACTTTCTTCTTAACAAAAACAACAATCGCCGCCATTTGCAAATTGTCATTACTCTATATATTATAGCTTGATCACTCGCACCTCAACATCTGTCAGGCGCCTAGACCTCCTACTCTAGTCGGCAACTGAACTTTTGAATATGAAAACGCCTACCATTTATTTCGTTTGAATTTTTTTTTTTTTTTTTTAAATGTTTGAATTAATTGGAAATGTAAGAGTGTTCCTTGCTTGCCACATTTTATCTTGAGTTTGTGAAACAACAGCAAGTCCAGATGTATTGTAACGTCATTGTTGTATGGTACCTATTTTTAAATGTTTGTTGCTGGTTGGCGACATCTTGAATCAGTTGGAACTAAATATTATGTCACAACAGGAAGTCATTAATAAGCCAAGTTCTGTTACAATATTAGTATACCGAAGGGTGAATTAATATGTGTAGACTGCAACTACATATTAAATAAATGTCAAGCAGTAATAAAATATTATTATTTTATTGTTATAAATAAATGAAACAATACAAATAATAATTCCCTCAGCAAAAATTTATAAGTTACTAAAGTAACTTTATGAAGATGAGAATTAATCTTGCAAAATTAATGTTTTCCTTTTGATTATCTGCAAGGCTCGTTAATATTATATGTTAGAAAAGGTATACATTTTTAAAATATAATCAGAAGGTATTTCACTAATTTTCAAAGTCAAACAACATTTAAAACAAGAGCGTTACAGATTTTTAAAAAAATTGCAATAAACTTTATATTATTTGTCTAGGTAAAATAGCAGAGGTTTAATATTTTAGTGTAAGTAAGAACCTGCCTATTTACTAATTTGATAAGATTTATTTATTATTTATCAGAGTACCATAAATTAATATTGTTATATATTTTATCAAATAACATGTAAATTATCCTTGGCTCTGATTTTATTTATCAGACTATTGTAGTCAACAAAGTGTTCATATTCACAAAAGGTCACTTAAAGGTCGAGTGTTGAACACAATTTTTATTGAATAAATGCAATTCTGCAGGTTGAAAGTACAAAAATAATTCAACATCCCACGGGTTACCAAGTGGAATCCAATAAGATTTAAATTCGATAAATCTTGAAGTCTACTAAAATTACAATTTTTATGGAGATGACACATTCAAAACATTTCAAATTCTATTTAGAATAAGTTTTTTTTTTTAATTTAAAATTTGAGAACAATAAATTAGGTACTTACTTATTCTTACAATTTTTATTGATATTAGGGGTGTGGGGATGGAAGTAAACATGTTGTGACATTGATGGTGACATTGGGGGTTAAGGGCATGATGACATTGGGAGGCACTGGATGGTGGTACTCACCAGATCAACTTCCACGGTGGGGTTTCCGCGGGAGTCGTAGATCTGACGGGCTACAATACTCTTGATTGGCATCTTGAGGATATTACGGAGTAATCTGAAATGATAAAAAATGGATTTTTATAATATAGTACTACCTATATACTTACTGTTAGTTGGTTAGTTAGTTTTAAATAGAAAATGTAAATGTAATTCAATAGAAAAATGGTACAATGCACAGTATTTCTTATTGATTGATTGGCAAAAATTATGAAAATTGTGAAATAAAAATTGCAATCAAGCATCTTTTTTTTTAAATATAAATTCAATAGTTTAATTTATCAGTAGTTATCGCAATTAGATACGTCAAAGTTGCCGGTAGGGAAATCTAATTTCTAATTCGCAAGAGAAATTCACCATTTTATGTGGCCAAAAATGGTGACAGTTTTCTTTTTAAATACCTAGCTGGCACGATGGAAAAATGATTAAATAGAGCACCTGTGAGCAGAAAAGATTACAATAAGTTTTTAATATTATTTTATCGATTATTTTCATGAAAGATAATAAAATAGATATGAAAGTCTAAATTAAAAAGTACGAATACCACTGGCACGTTATTTCGATGACAGATAATGGTTAAATTAAACTTTTGAAACGAATAAATGTAAAGAATTATATAAAATTGCCTTAAAAAATCTAAATATTAGTTAAAACACTCACAATCAAATGTTAAATAACCGGCTGCCGTGCACTTCTGAAATTGAAGTACGGGAGGCGAAGCGAATTTGACCTTCCCAAGGTGACACGACTGGGGATACCATACTAAAGAAATAAAATATATGTTTTAAGTACCTATCTCAAGGCGCCTACCTGGATAGATCTAAAAACATATCCGAGAATGATAATTGATAATGATTTTTATTATTGCTGCACGAGATTCCATTGACTAAAACTGATATTCATTACTCTCCAGTGTCTGAGTGTCGCCTCTAATGCTTAATATCGCCTTGGCGCGAGACCATCACCCAGAATTGAAATATTACTTGAAATGGCTTTAACCGTGTTTGGTTAACAGATCTGAATAGAAAAGTACTTCCCGACCCCACTCTGCCCCATCCTCTTCCCCTTCCCATATCACTCAGCCTCAAAATAAATCCTAATTGGGGATATATTTTGAGATATATAGATTGAGGTATATTTTGAGATATATATCCCTGGGCCCGTTTAGTAAGGAGCATTTGGTACTATTGTGTGGTATTCAAATAAAATATAATAATAATTTAAAAAACGATCGTCGATGATCTTTCCTTCATGATTTTTTAAACTTTATAATTTTATCTATTTCTTGGGCATTAACTATGTAACAATTTTTAGACATTTTGTTTTGAAGAGTTTTAATTTTCAATATACATTTGTTACTTTAATTTTATTTTTTTGCGACCGGTTTTGACACATCCGTGATTAGTACCCTTTACACGTAGAGTTCGGAGCGGGACGTGCCCCGCACCACTTCAGGCCGCCGCGCAGAAAAGTAAAGACCGAAAGTAAGATAACGGTTTACAGCGCAGATCACTGTGAGACTTTACTGCGCTGCGGCCTGAAGTGGCGCGGGGCACGTCCCCATCACGTCCCGCTCCGAACTCTACGTGTAAAGGGTGCTATTATGGCAGACTCGCCAGGCCTCGCTCGATGACACACGGCTGTCTGGTGTCTAATCTCTTCTCTCTGTGCTTGTTTTATATTTTGTCTATGATCATAAATGACAGTACAACTCTGGTTTATTTATGGTTCAAATTCAATCTGTCCGGGGGGGGTATTAGTTCATTTATGCCGGGGGGTGTCCGGGATTGGTATATTATGATTGGTATATTTATGGGGGTTAGTATATTTATGTATTTATGATCTGTCATTTCTCAATTGTTTGACGTTTTTAAATTCAAGTCGACTGTGCTCTATCGAAATATTGTTGTTTTTAATGATTCTTAAAAATAAAAATGTTTAAAGAAGACTGTAACGTTTTCGCTTTGTAGCACGTTGCTATCTTCGACATCGGTATTCCTTCTTGATTATAAAAAAGTGTTATTTAACCTCAAAGTTTGAAGTTTGGGCATCCAGACAACAACAAAATGTACAGCATTTTGGAAGAACTCGATAAAAAGACAAAGGGAAAGCCTCGTCCAGATCCTGATGAGAAGCCCAGGGTGGTTAGAGGGCCGGCAGACCTGCAGAGACTACGCCTTGAGAAGTTAATGAAAAATCCTGTAAGCATCGTTTATTTACAACAATATATACATCCCCTTTCTCCGGTCCTTGTATTTATATATATTCTTCTTAATTTAAGAAAATTATCGATGATAAACGTTTGAAGGCCAATGTTCTCATAGCAAATTTAGACTGTTCATAACACGACACATCAATGTTCGTTTTTTGATTTCCAGGAAAAACCTGTGATAATACCCGAGCGCCCCAAGGGCAAGAATATGCCTTCAGCTCCTGACTTTGTGCGAAATGTTATGGGATCAAGTGCTGGCGCCGGTTCCGGAGAGTTCCATGTTTACAGACATCTGCGAAGGAAAGAGTACTCCAGACAAAAGTTTATCCAGGAAAAAGGCGAAAAGGTAAGTATCAACAATGGTTGGCACGTGATTTTCTTATGGTGGCCTGCTCATGCTCAACATTGTATGTCGTTGTTGGAAATTCATCAATCAAATTCATTCTGTCGATCCATCAAAAGTAGAGCTTGTACATTAATTGTGTTGACAGTGTCAAAAATATATTAAATTTGTTTTAGTTAATGGATTTTCACCCATGGAAATGTTTTCACATTACCGATGATAATATATTTTTTCACTAATTGTTTGTTTTTTCTAGGAAATCCTTGACGATACCTATCATCAAAAGCTGGAAGACAATAAGGAAAAACAGGCTAAGATAACAGCAAAAAAGAGAGCGAAACGATTGAAGAGGAAACAGGCCAGTAAAAACAAAGGAAAAAAGCCGAAAACTGAAAAGCCCGAAAGCGATGAAGAAAGCAGCGAAAATGAAAGCAGTGATGAAAATACAGAAGCTTATGAAGTGAAAGTCATACAGAATACCAATAAAGATGAAATAAAAATCAAAGAGAAACCCGTAAATGATGAAGTAAAAATCATAGAGGAGCCTGAAAATGATGAAGTAAAAATCATAGAAGAACCCAAAAATGATGAAGTAGAAATTGTAGAGAAATCCCAAACTGGTGAAGAGACTGATAAAAAAGTAAGTGAAGTGGAAAAAAACAAAAGCGAAAGTGATGACGATAATGATGGCAAAAAGTGAGTTTTCTGTGATTTAGTCTACTATAGCCGTATTATCAGTTTTCGCCTTATCTGTTTTAACTCCTTATAATAAATCGATGACTGTATTTTTATCAGAATGTTGTGTGTTTATTGATGTACTTCAGAGACTAAAAAAAAGGGTGGACGCAGACTATTTAGTCTGCGTATGTAAAAAATATATAACTGGCTAACCATCACGCCGTTTCTCCACATCCTCACTAGGAGGTGAGGATGGACCGCCAAACAACTCTATCTTGGCCCACACTAATAAGTCGTATCATATATACCCTTCTGTTTCCCTTTTAACATTGCCCGGCTCAAATATTTGATTCCATCTTGCCATGTCTTCTTCCGACATTTACTATATATTCACATTCACGTTGTATATTCTTCTCCTTACACTCCTTTCTCGTTAATTCACTCTACTTACCCAAACCATCTAATCATCCCAAAAAAAACGAGTGTGCTTTAGACCACACGACTGAAGTAAAATTTCACTAACTTATATCTCCCTCTTATCCTTACCCTCCTTATCCTTATCCTCATCCTCATCCCCATCCTTATCCCTATCCTTATCCTTATCACTCCCCAAGGCCCGACCGTTCGCCTCACCCGATCACCGTTCGCATCGATCACTGTTCTCATCGATTACCGTTGCATCGATTAACCTTCGCATTGATTATCGTTCGCATAATACATATATATGACCGATCAGTGGTTGAGTGGTCATCACGTTTGGGTCCCACCCAGGCGTTCCATGTTCGATTCCTTGACTGGCTAAGTCCTTCATCACGACTCAAGCAACATTTTCGGCTTACTGTGGTGGTAGTAGGAGATTTTCAAATATTGTCAGGTTATTCGTAACCCGGGAATGTTTGTCTTTCTTTTTAAAAAAAAAAAAATTAAATATGCTTTTTCTAACGTATTCACCAGCTTACCCCCCAAATCGAGTGTGCTTTGGCAGGTAATATTTTGACAGAATAAGAGTAGTTCGATAATAATACAGTGTCATAGATAGTAACATTTTACCTCACACCAATTATTTATTATTATTTTATTCTCTGAAGATACCAATTAGTCTACAATATAATCATATCTTACCAGTTTATTTTCTTCTTCTTTCTTATGGTGGGGGGAGAAAGGAGGACGTCCAGGTCTGCGAGCCGGTCTAGGGCCTCAAGGCGTCGCCCTGTGGACCTCATCAATCCTGCTGGGGAATTAATGGAGCGAGAATTTGTTGAACACTTGTTAACAAAGTCGACTCTTTAAGCCCTTTATCCTTTTGAGAGCGAACCAGAGTTTACAAGACAGTGAGAAACCAGGCTGTCTCTCAGTGAGGTCATGTACGAGATTGGCATTTCGTACATGACCTCACTGAGAGACTATGTACGACTGATTGCCACTCAAGTTTCCACCAATCTTCTGGAGTAATCAGAGAAGCCTCTCTCCTTTGATCCAGAAGTGGCCTGCATGCATGAGAGATGACATCATCGTGCAAAGCTATTGCTCTATTTTGCGGAGCCTTGTATTCCCTAAAGAGCAGTTCGGACAAGCCAAGTATTTTAGTCGAGTGGAGAGTATAGTAGTAACTAAAAGCGTCCGAACACCATAATTTTAGTAGAGTGGGTTAGTCGGGTCTTTAGTAGATTCAATCCATTTCGTTCTATTTTTCGGGCGAATAAGGACCCCCACCATGCGTCCCTGCGCACTGACATGCGCAAACCTGCCGTTTTAACAGGCCCATTTATAGACGCGCGGAAATGTCGTGGCATTGGAGCGAAGATGCTACTCTAAAATTATTTATTTATGCTGCTATTAATCTCTTTTCGTGTCCATAGTTTTTTTATTTATTTTTATTTTTTTTTTATTTAGTAAAAGATTATACATTTATATAAATTATTTAAGAAATTTTTTGACTGCCCAACTAGGAGGATTCCCGTTTTAGGACAGTCAAATTAGGATGAGTATTAACATTCGGAACATGGTCTGTAAATAATATTTAAAAAAAAAAATAAATAAATAAAAGATTAAAACAAAGTGACTGTTCTTTGTTTAGCAAAGTTTTTAAAAAATAATATTAATTACTTAGGTAGGTACTTAATTACAGAGGATTAAAACAATATAGAACAAACGTGTAAGCATTGATATCATAGTCCTACACAGATGGGTTGTATAAAATAAAAAAAAGAGAAGAGAAAGAATAAAAAAAATAAAAAATAATAATAATATTAGTAATAACCAATTGATACAGAAAAGAAAACCGTGGTTTGCTTAGCATAGTTATTTAAATTATCATAAAAGTAATATATACATACTTAAAAGTAAATTATTAAAACATAATGGTAACTTGTGTTTGCATTTCAAATAATACCTAGTCCTACATACACAATCTATACAAATGAGAACTAGAAAGAGAACAGAAACAATAAAATGAATCAAACATTTCATAGATGGTTATTACTGTTGTTTGATGAGTTTATTTATTTTCATCTCACTAATTTATTCTTCCACCTCTTCTAAAATAAGCGTAAATAAGGGTATTTTCTTTGCTTTGTAGCAACCCGTCATCCGCCGTCATCTTGCAACGGGCGGCAGGCACAAATGTACTCTACTTGAAAGTAATGCAAACGATTTTCGGCGACTAAACTACTAGCCTAGTCTGAACAACACGTGATTGTACAAGTAAAAAAGTTGAATGTTTGAATGGAAAAAAAAAATCTATGGATAAATATGTTTGTTTGTGATAAAACAATAGAATTTAGAAATTTATTTATTTAATTATTTATATTTTTTACTACTCTTATCATGTAGAATCTAGTGAAGTTAGTGCACTTAACCCCTTATCGCCCTGCACGTGTAATTAATTTGATCAATGATTTGGTTTTCAAACATTTTAATAATAATTTTATAATCTGGAATAATATACATTTTTTACGATCTGCATTTTGAGATTATCAATACCGCCATTATCAATCAATAATAATATTAGATTTCAAAACAAGTCTACAATATATCAGAAACATAGTAAGAATAAAAATGCGGAGGTACTAGTTGATTATTTCGGTGCCAGACATTGGCCACGTGGACATTTGGTTGAACATTCGCTGGTCTTCTGTTATCGGAGCTTCGATTCTTCACGTCTCGGGAGAATCCTGAATATGTTTCAGTCTTTTTCTCCACTTTTTGTTCATCGATGGATTTATTGTGATCGTTTAACAGAATGGTCGGTCCCTCGCAGTATTCCTTATCGTATTCTTCGCTGGAGTTTATGCTTAGGATTGATTTGCTGAAGCTGTAACAAAAAAAAATCATCATCTTTGGTAGTTCTGATTGTCCCTCGGAAATGCTTAAGCCCTCTTTACTCTCCAGTATTTTTTATTTATTTACAACTAGCTGAAGTTCTAAGTTTTTTGAAATCTAAGACACTGACCTTCCTCTTGTTTTGAAGATCAAGTGTGTAAAATTTCATCAACGACGGAATAAAACTGTAGATTTGTATAAAAATCAAATCTACATCACCTGCCCGGTGTCCGCCCACCCGCCACAGGTCACAGACTTATATTAATAGATTACTATGTTAAAAAAATTAATATTAAAATAACCAAATTAATCCGACATTAATAAAGAAAAATAAATACATATTAATAGGAGAATTTCTACGAACACCGCTTCACCGTGTGCGTCCATACTCATTTACACATATTTTTTACGGACATACACGGTGCAGTCATACTCTCCTGAAGGTTAATATTTTTTTCCTAAATGCTTGGGTTATTGTATACATATTTTGAATTGCCAATGTAGAACGGAAAACATTTTACCTGTTCATTAAATAATGTATGGACTGCTGGTCATCTTCAATAGCATATTCTCCGTTAGCTCTGCAGATTGCGCAAGTGGCTGAAGAGGGGTACCTGCCCCTGTAGTCCTCGTGTGGTGTGAACCCCACAGCCTTCTGGCGGCAAAACGGGTTCGCGCACGATAGGATCATCGGCTGGTCAAACATGATGTTGTTACTAGAGGGGAAAAATTATATCTGGTGAGATGGTGCATTAAAGGCCTGCTACGTCAAACAAAGACGGTAAACGAGAAAACAGTAAGCTGTCTCACTCTGGACCCAGAGGTTTCAAATCACGGGGTGGACAAATTAAATTTTAAATCATCGATGAAGAAGATAATACTATTAAATCTAAACGAAACATGAAACAGAATATAAAAAAGGTAACGGTCGCAACTGAGAATCGAACCCGGGACCTTTATCTTAACGGGACAATGCCTTAAACCACTCTGCCATTGTGACCTATTTTATTTATGTCATTATTGTCAATCTCATTTTCCAAGAGAATTGACACTATTGGCTTCAACATACTTTTTTTTCTCACATTATTGACAGCCATCTTTTTGAATAATTACAAAGTTGAGTTTATTTCATATAACCACTGGAGCAATCACGTAGAGAGAAATAAATTTGCCTCGATTGCTTGAGATTTCCCAGAAGGTCATTTTTAATTAAACATTAAAAAAATCATATCTTAGAATTTTAACATGGAGACATAAAAACTTATTATAGTGCTGTATAGCCAATGAATTAACCTGTATTTTACCGTTTATCTCATATTTGAAGGATTTATAAAAAAAAATATTAAAAAATCGTAAAGTTTATAATCGCGCGAATTTTGAATGTTTTTACTTGAAACTGCCGTGAGGGATACTTATTCGGGTCAACATAGAATATTTTCGGTTTCTGTATGTTGTCTGTGGTATACTTGATAATGAAAGGTACATATCCATGGAAAAAGGTCTTAATTTTATCCATAAACAGCTGTTAAAATTCGACGGGAAAAAAATAATTAAAAATTTATTTTTAACATTGTTCTAAAATAGTATGCGAAGTTCAGATTTGCCACATCTATAGTCATAATAGATAAAGCATTTCAATAGCTTCGTGTTAAAATAAACGGCTGGCCAAGGAAATGTTTTAATTAATTACAATAAATGTTTTACGAATGGTAGGAAAATGTGGTCCATTTTTGGACCGAAATCAATCGCAGAAAAATAAAAATGGTCCATTTTTCGACCGAAATCGCTCCAGTGGTATTGGTTTTTTTCACGTAGAGTAATGAAATAAATTTTAATATGGGACTAGTGCAGACCTATGAAAAAATCACGTGATATCATAATTCCAATTTTGAAAAAGACAGTTATAATATTATATTACAATATGTAGGTACCTGCTTTATCATGACTTAAATTCAAAGGAAAATTTAGTTTATTGAACGAGATTTTACGCAGGACAACTGAAATTAGTATGTTTGATAATTTGCACCTCATTCCAGAGTGGAAGACATTATCAGAGAAACCACAATTCAGACAAGAAAGATTAATTTGATGTGAAGTGACCAAATCTGAATAGCCAGGTACTTCCCAACCTTCTTTCCCCCTTCTCTCCCCCAACTTCCTACTGCCTTCTTTGTTATATGAATACCACACAAGAGCTGTCTGAAGTTAGTGGGAACACGGCATCTCCAATTGGGGTATATTGGAAACTGAAGGGAGTGGAAGGTTGGGAAGTACCTGGCTATTCAAATCTGATCACCAAACATGACTGAAGCCATTTCAAGCGATTTTTCTTTTCTGAATGGTGGTCTTTCACCAGATCCCCTGGCTCCGAGTAGTTAGGACTTACAATATCACGCAATTTCAATTACTGGCTACAGGTGCAGTGGCAGTCTTGATATTCGGTAAAAAGTGTCTGGTGATGAAATTTTATATATTTATGACAAATAAATATTTAAAGATACGACAATGTTTTTGAACATTGTCAAATCGACCTGTCGCATTCAAGGCTAAAAGGTCTAAAGTATTATCAATAAGATTACCCCACTACGATTAAAACCGATAGTAATTGAAATAAACAAAATGGCATAATTTATAACAAGTGCAAATATTAGTATGTAGTAGTTTTATCAATTTAAACAATACAAAGTCATGTTTCTGAGCCATTCAATTTGATTTAGAACCATTTCCGTTTAATAAAAAATATCAATCTTACTCCAATTCGGATAGGCCATCGCTGATATCAGACGGGATGATATAGTTTGACTTGGGAGAAGAGATGTAAGTGAAGCTGTTGCTGGCTGTGTGACTCGAAGGAATCACGGTGTCCGTTTCCTGAACAGTGTCGCATCTCAGATGCTTACGGCAGTAATTCCAACTGAAAAAGAAACTGCACAAAGAGTAATAAAAACTAGACTTGTAACGGGAGTGTTATAGAGGAATATTTTTATTTTGCGTGTAATTGGTATTAGAAACTCAACGAGGACGGGTAGAATAAAAAGTCTTTAAACACTTTTGTTGGATGAATTGTGTTGTTTGTATTTTAATATTCAAAAATTAACAGTGATAGGTACCCAAATTTTAAAATGGTAGATAATAATATGTTGTATCTCTCTTACCATAGTGCTTAGAAATATGATCTAAACGGTGTTAGGTTAGGTTTGGTTAATTAATCTCATATGAGGAATACAGAAACAAATTACAGAGTGAAAATATAACAAAATTACTTTTAATACAATTTGGGTATCTAACATTGTTAAATTTTGAATATTATAACACAAACAACACAATAAATTCATCCAACGAAAGTGTTTAAAGACTTTTTATTCAACCCGTCCTCGTTGAGTTTCTTATATCAACTATGCACAAAATAAAAAAAGAGAAAACACCACTCTTTATACTCAAATCTAAAAATTAACCGCTAAATAATTCAAATGTAAACCTTTATGAATCCAAAGAAAAAAATTCCCAAATCGAATTTCCAAAAAAAATCCAATTTGAAAAAAAATAATGAAACTGTGGGAATTTTTTATTAATTATTTTTAGGTACATGAAACGATAAAATAGTAAGTTGACGATAACGTTTTTAATACATTTTCCTAATAAAATATGTTTGCGTTTTTATTTTTTCATAATCAGTAATTTTAGTTAGAAAAAATGTGAGGTTAGCCATTTTAAAAAAAATTTTATGTTTGCATTAAAAAAATTTATATTTCGAAAATTATGTTTGTAAATTACGTTGGAACCCACCCATACAAAAAAGGCTTCAAATGGTCCACAACATTTAAGTATTCTGGAATGTTGTGGAATGCTCTCGAATGTTCTGGACTGTTCTAAAGAAATTTCCAGCCCTTGTATCTTCAAAAGCACGCCCTTCAGGTAAAAACGGGAACCTTCATGGATGGGGGATAGAGGGCTACCACACCATATAACTTCCTTGATCGTACTGGGGCTCGTTTCTGAGTTTTAGCCACATGCACATTGTATGTAATACACTTTCTTGTATAATATATATTGATTATAAGATTTGTGTACTCTGATGGCATTATTCGGAGAGGGATTGGAGCCGGTGAAGAGCATTTCTGAAGGAAGTTAAATCTCATCCTGAGATGTGTTGATGAAGATGGCAAGATTAAAAATTAAATAAATTTACAAACTGTAGTTTCCTGCCGCGGCAGTGGAAAAAATGTAGAGGAATCTTTTTCATGGCATTGCTGGAGTTGTGATTTGATGATTTATTTTATTAATTTGATGGACCTTACAAAAATGGCTTTACTGCTATTGTAAAAGATTTTTATTATTATTTATCCAATGTCAAAGACCACCATAAGTTTGTTTGGTTTTCAATCATTTAGAAATATTTCGTTTTTGTTAGTTTCCCATCTGTCAAGCCAGAACTGTGTAAAATCATAATTTATACTACAGACTACAGCCGATTTGAGTTTCAATGTCTATAAGCAGACAGCCAACTTTTGCAACTCGCCTGCACTTGTAAAAAAATTAATCAGAATGTAAAACATATTTACAGTGACAAAATAGCATAAAGCTAGCAGCAGTTTTCAGTGCTTATACATTTTTTTCGAAAAAGCCATCTCATTGCTGCGAGTGAAACAGTACACTAAGGCTTCCATCATTACACAAGCAACATTTTTCACTTATGATGATGGCAGTAGTAAGAATTCAAATATTGTGAAGTTATCCGTAACATGGAAATGTTTCTTTCTTTAAAAAAAATGTAAGCATCAATTTATCAAACATAAATGTGCCAAACTTCTATTTTTAACCTCATTGCAAGAGAAAAATAAACAGATTTATGTATTCATTTTGAAAGGAGTGACAGTGTTTTGAATGGTTCATAATACATAATTACCCACCATTTGTATCCAAGCAGTAGAAAAGTAGCCGTTGCAAACACCGCATATCCCGTCCACATCAATATGAGTCCAGTCTCCATCGAGGATCCGTGTTGTCAAGGCATATGACCAAAATGTTTTTGTAATTTTGTTAAAAACGGTAACTGAAGGAATAAAACTTGACTTTAAAACAATGACATTTGACGGAACAATCTGTCAAAAATGTTATTGTTGCATTTAAATTCAAATTTGGGTTCATTAAATTTGATAAGCGAAATGTGATAATGTTAAAATATCAGGGTTGGTGTAAATTATCAGGTGCTTCATTATAATGATAATTTTTCAATTAATTTATTCAAATATGGATTGAAATTTTATCAAATATTGTTTATTTGTAATGTTGTAGTTTAATTATTTAAATTTTAGTGAATTTAAATGCTAGATTTAATGCAATTTTTAAATTTTGAGTTCAGCTATAGCAATCACAAATACATACATTGATGTCGGTAGATGATATCCAGTATTGAAATGTTGCTTGAAACGGCTTTAGCTGTGTTTGGCGACCAAATCTGAATAGCCAGGCACTTACCCACCTCCATCTTCTCCTGAACATGGAAGGCAATTCTAGAGCATGTTACCAATTCAGTGCTCACAATATAAACTGCCCCCGATACCTTTCTTTTTATATATTTTCTTTGGTTTTAATCATACTTACACCTGTAAATATTTTTCTTTTTCTTTATTATTTCACTCTAACTAGAACTGAATCTGGATGATGCTGAACCAATAGGCGAACACATCTATGATGTGTCTTTATCTTGTTAATTACTGCAAATGTAAGTATGCATACATTTTTATTTTTTTACTAACAATCATGCATGCAGGGACATTGGAGGGTCTAGATTCGTTTTAAAAATAAATGTAGCTTCCTTTTTACAAAAATTAGAGTCCTGTCGTGTGCGGCTAAGGAGGTTAAACAATCAGTTTCCTCACACAGCCGTGGGAAAGTGGTGGGTCCCCTCCAATGCTCACAATATACCCCAAAATTTGGGATGTCATAGACGGTTCCATGCCAGCTGAGAATCAAGTCAACTCAACACCTCGTTGAAAAGTCATTAAAGGTTATGAAAAAAAATAGCCAATAACCCTAACCAAACGTAACCCATTTAACCAATTTTTTTTATCACTCTTAATGACTTTTCTGAGGTGGTTCTGAGTTGACTCCTAGCTCCGGTCGGTAGGGAGCAGTTGGGACTCATTGTCGTCTACAATTTCTTGAGAGACTAAATGAAAACAGTAAATACGTGGTATAAATTTTTTAATATAAGATGCTCACATAGATCAAATTGTTATAATCTGAAATGATATTTATTTCTATGTTATAAATGTACTTCTTTATTTCCTGATGACATAGAACATTCACAAAATACTTGGTAGCACAACTTAACATTACATTAAATTATAAAAAATAGTCGATAAAAATTATTAGTGATTTCATGCCGTCGAAACAATGTGGTCCTCATTTTTCTTAAGTATTACGAAACCTTCCATGACAGGTGATAGGGGGATATATTCATCGGTGGCGAGCTCTGCCCTCTCACCAACTGAGAGAAGGACTGGGGTGGAGTGAGTGTGGGAACCAGCAATTGTTTTTGGAGTACCCGCCTTTCCAATTACATCGACAGCCTGGAACAAAGCAAAAGTTTTAATAAAAGAAAACTGTCAAATCATTTTATATCATAGGTAACGTTACAAGAAGAAAGGAAATTTGAAAAAGTGATCAATGTGAAATATTTTAAATACCACAGATAGCATTACCACAAAGAAAGGAAGTTTGAATAAAAGAACAATATACATAGTTTTTAGATTTTCACGGCCAAAAGCATTTTCGTTGTTAGTTTTTGGGGTGTTATGCCGTGTTGCGGGGTGTTATGCCCTTTTTAATGTAATACCTACCAGCTCGTAGTGGATTGAAGCTGGCGACACGGTATCGCTTCCAAGTAAATAATCACACACTCTACACTAACAATTACACATCGTCGGATCAACCGGATCTGTCCTGATGATGGACACTGCAACGCTGTCCGAAACGTCGGCTATAGAAGGAGGTAGTGCAACACGGCATAACACCCCAAAAACTTACAACGAAAATATACATAGAAGTAAATATTTAATCATTGGGGGCAGTATTAGCGACTCTTAAACGAAAATTTGTAACAGAAAAAGATTTGGTTGCATCTAGCTAGTAATCGAACATAGGCCTTTCCGGGGTTTGCTTGAGAGTAACTAATATTGTCTTTAACTAGTTATTACAATTTTTTGGAAATTTTACTCATTAAGTTATTCCAAAAAAAAAATAGTTAATATTTAAAATACTACAACAGGTTTTCTGAAAGAAACGTCTTATATTTATAGCCATTTTAGATATGTAGTAGTTCCCATGAACACTCAGGCCAAGGACCCATTGTGCTATCTCCTATTTCACCCCATTCCTTTGAGCTTGTTTCCAGGTCCCATGAGAGTCCCTGTTTTCCCGCGCTCAGCTCTCCTCTTCACACCTCCTAGGTTCCCCAAAGGCCCCTAGTTTTTTTGTTGGAATGGTCTGTTTTCGGACCCAATATCTAGAAAAATCGAAGGTCCTTTCCAGCAGAGCCCCGAGTGCTGTGGTAAGGTCTAGATGCGACCCTGTATGTTGGAGGCATAGTTCGTGACACCGTTCTCCGATGTCATTCAGCCTGAGGACAGCAGCTCACACTTCGGCTTGGGATGGCTATTGCAAATCGTGTTTCCATTCCCTGATCAATGGATTCGCCACATTCCCTAAGCTAAATGATAGAGATTAATTATTATAAGTGCATGGTTACCTGTCCGACTCTAACGGTGACATTGAGTGCCTCCAGGTTTTCATCAAGGGTGACGAGCCAACGGGGGTGCATGGCGGCGGCCAGTACGTACAGCAGGTAGTGGGACTTGCCAAGGATTACTACAAACAAAATAATGTTAGGGTTATATAAAATTTTATTCACAATGTTCACGGTTGTATGTACAATGTTGCGGGTTCAAAATCTGACAGGGGCAAGTAGGGATGAATGTCAATTTTAATTACTTTTTTTCACGTTTTTACTATCAGTATCGTTCTAATGAGAGACCACAATTCAGAATGGAAACACTGCTTGAAGCATATTTGGCAAAGCACTAAATCGGAATAACATATTATCTCTATGTATCGCACATCCCATAGAAATTAAATACAGTAGAATCCAGATATAACAACTCTCAAGGAGCCGGCGATACTTTGTCGTACTAACAGGACGACGCACGAAACGGTCGAATAATTTAAGCTTGTTTTTACATGAGACACGCCGAACTCCTTTGCGAGGGTTACATTTAATTTGATTCACCGGCTTCTAAACGGTGTTTTCTTCAATTGAAAAACACTTTCGCTTCACGGAACTCATTGTGTCGATCTTCCTAGTCACAGCAGATGATAAACACAGACTGTGATGCGAGCGGAGAGTAGGCGGGGTGCAGGGAATAGGCGAGGCGCGGGGCGGTGAGGTATTGGTGCGTAGATTTTGTAAACAAAAATACTGCGCGTCATTCTAAGCGGACGAATTATCATTAAAATAGGTCGCTTTAAGCAGTTGGTTACTTAAAACGGAGTCGTACTAAACGGATATGTTTTCCTAGTATCTAACTATGAAACCTAACTTGAGTTTACATTGTCGTCGCTAAAAACGGTAAGACGTTATAAGCGAAGTTGTTTTATCCGAATTCTACTGTAATTCAAAATGAATGTAAGTAAAAATATTCTTTATTACGTTTTATCTCTGCATAGTAAAATGATTTTGATTATCTATGATTAACCACAACAACCGTATTTAAGTTAGATCACTCTCATCTCCGCAAAATGTCGCTAGTATCTCTTTTCGTCGAGAATGGTTGTTCATCATTCGTTCATTTGTTTTCTCTCTCCTGTAAAATAAAACTTTTTGACTTACGACACTTTTCTACGGGATGTGCAATTTATGATATTTCTCTCAGTCTGATATGAATCAGGCTGACATAAATATCTCCCAGAAAAATCCAAGGGATAATAGGGATTACATTACAATTAGATATGGGAATCAAAATTAAGTTGGATAAATCTTTCACTTTCAAATGGACACAGGTTTGGACTTTGCGTAGAAAGAATCATGATTTATAAAGGAACTCACTATTCTTGCAGTCTAGGAAGGCGGTGAGCACCACCAGCAAACCAGCGAGCGCCGTGGGGCTCAGCACCTGACGGTCCCCGTGCAGCGGGCAC
This sequence comes from Limnephilus lunatus, assembly GCA_917563855.2. Lineage (NCBI taxonomy): Eukaryota > Metazoa > Arthropoda > Insecta > Trichoptera > Limnephilidae > Limnephilus > Limnephilus lunatus. Next base: position 9,775,505 of record OU830599.1, read on the forward strand.
AGCGACAGGGTACCCTTGCCCAGATGGCACAGGCCCTGTGCCAGGCGCACCATGAACAGGTGCACGGGGGACTTGGCGTGGAAGAGGGCCAGCGAGCGCAGCATGGTGGCGAGGCGGGCGTTGTTGGAACCGGCGCCCACCAGGCCCATGGCGAAGATGGCATTGTAGGCTACGTCGATGTCGGCATCGTGGGAATACTTGTTGAGGACGTCTATGACAGGCAGCTGCGGGTTGGAGATGGAACAGAGAGCTATGGCGAGGGGCACGGCTCTCCGGATAGCGGGTTCTCCGTAGCGACCCTATAAATACACAAACATAATCATTGATCAACCTATTACAGCAAGTGGATGCAGCGCTGTTTTAAACATGTCATTTTCAATCATAAAATATATGCATGTTGCACTGGGGGTAGGTGATTGCACATAATTACACTTCTTTGGAGAGAAGAAAGGATAGACTTATTTTTTAATTAAAAATAACTCAATTACTGTTAAACTTATTGTGAAATTAGATTTATTTATTTTATGAGATACACCTGAATAAGTAAAGTTTACACATATTTTTTACTTTGTCTATCTCACTAGCATATCCTGCGTATTTTAACATTAGGTACATTTTTCGATAAGCTAAATTTCAATAAGATAATTGAGATATGAGCGCAACTGTAGAATGTTGCCTGCTCATTAACTAATAATAGTTCTTAAAAGCACAGTGCTGAGAACTTTGTTGTAATCTCTCTTTCTGATGCACATGTCATTTATGAGTAAGAAGGAGATTATAACACTCGAGTGACAGGATCATACCGCTAGACCATGGATTATGGAACTCACCAGTTGGCCAAATATTCTGGTGGACATCTCTGCTCCCGTCTCCTCGCCCAGTGCGATGACCGCTACGCCCAGCGCTGCCACGGCCTGCATAGAGCTCAGATCCTTGGGGTCCTTGCCCTCGCGCCACTCCTTGCCCTTTGACTCCTTGCTCTTGCCTAAAATATCAAAATAATGTGGCGATCAAAAACAGTAACCATGACTAAGATGAAGAAACTCTTCTGTAGCTTTGACCTAAGCCAAAGAATCTCTTCTATAAAAGTGATCTAAGCCAAAGAATCTCTTCTATAAAAGTGATCTAAGCCAAAGAATCTCTTCTATCTGTAACTGTAAAGAAACATCTCCGTAACTATGACCTAAGATAAAGAATCTCTTCTCTAACCATGCTCTAAGATAATAAAACTGTTCTGTAACCATGAACTGAGAAAAATAAACTTTTTTGAAACCATAACCAAGACTATATCAGTGATGCACATCCTTTTTAGCAAAAGCGCCAAGTTTTCGCATTTATGGGGGTAATTTAATTTTTGTGGAGCTGGGTTTCACATTTCCTGGGATGCAAACTGGTTCTTCTATCTACTATTTATCTTGGCAAAATTTTCTCAGCCAGGATTTAAAAATAAGAAATTTAGGCAAACATTTTGATTATTTTAGCCAAGCGGGCCGCACAAAATAAACTTGCGGACGGCAAGTTGTGGATTACTGGACTAGGAATAAGGTAATTACTTTTGGTTGGTTTCTCGGCAGCCGGTGCGGCCGTGGAGGTGGAGGGTTCTCCGGTGCTGCTGCTAGCGCCACTGCTACCGCTGGCACCCGCCGCGCTCCCGCTAGCTCCGGCGGCAGCGCTGGCTGCCTCCTTGTCCTTGTCCTTCTTGTCCGCCTTCTTGCTAAAGGCCGTGTCCTCGGTGGTGGACTGTTCATTCTGGAAAAAACACATAAATATTTTATTTATTTATTAAAGCGGAGACTGTATACAGATAGTTCCCGTGAGCACTTAGGCCATGGCCCGTTGTGCTATCTTCCATTTTACCTGTTACTTTTAACGGCAACCTGCCGAGCGATTCTATATCTTTTGTGGGATCGTTATCGAGATAACGGATGTGTCTCTAGTCAGATATGTGTGATTTATTTGCTTTTTCTATGTACAACCAGTGGCGTGCACAGAGTTTTTAGTGAGCTAGAGTGCTGAGATTGAAAAATTCGACTTAAATGATGTTGTTGTAGCTGAAAATGATTTAAATTGTTTTTCGAAATTTCAATATTTTGTATGAAGATTTTTTATTCAGGGTAGGCATACCTATAGGTATGCCTACGCTAGATAAAAATCTTCATGCAAAAAATTGAAATTTCGAAAAAAAATAAAAATTATTTTCAGCTACAACAACATCAATAATGTTGTATTTTCCAGTCTTAGCCCTCTAGCTCACTAAAATTTCTGTGCACGCCTCTGTGTACTCATGCATGCTTGCAGGTATTCGTGTTTAAAACGATCTAAACTAAAATATGTGACAGTAAATATATAAAAATCACACAAATCTAACAGGAGATCACGTCCATTATCTCGATGACGATCCCACAAAAGATATAGAATCAGGGTTGACAATGAATATTTGTTAATATATATATAATATTTTTAATATGTTTCTTTTTCCACAATGTATAATAATCTTCACAGGTATATGAGTCTTGTTCCTATCAGGGCGAGACATTGGCACCATGGATGAATTGGAGTCTCTGCATCCTCTTCACATTTTGTGCATCTGTTGGTGTTTTCCACTCCCAACAGCTGCATGCATCTCCTGAGATGGCAGTGTCCCGTTAGTAGTAAATTTAGTTAGTTATTACCTCAGTGTCGTAATGCTCAGAGCAGATGTGCAGCATCTGTTGGATGACTAGCACGTCTCCAGTTCCAGCATAGGCGCACATAGACAGCACGGTGAGGGACAAGGATTTCAGAGGGTCGCTCAGCACCTCCAGGGCGGCGCTGGTGGCTTCAATCGCCTCCTTGCGACCTGATTAAACAATCAATAAAATATTTTTAGTACAATATAAATATGATTCAAAGTTCAGTCAGGGAAGTTGTTAAATCTGTTGACACCATCGACCAAGTATTATCTAGCTACATGTAAACATTAAAACGAATTTGAGGCAATTAGAAATATTTTAGGTAGGGACTCTTGCAGACTTTGTCATTAACAATTTAATCAGCTATATAATATTTTTAAAAATATGTAACTTTTGTTTTGAGTTGTATTATGAAATTACTGTTAGGTGGTGTAATTTATAGATTGAAATTACATATGATAAACTTGTTATAATTATTGTTAATATATATCGATGATTGGCACACTTAGGCTTTGCTAAAGGCCGACACAGACACACATTTGAACACAAACTTTGATGTATGATATAAAAGATAATGATAACATTGTGAAACAAAAGAACATACATTATTCTCATACATACATACATATATGTATGTACATTACTATGAAGATATAAACAGAGAATAAGACTCACCCAAGTAGCAGAGACCAAGCCCAAGAGGTAAAAATCTGGAATAAGTAGACGACTGCAAGTCTTTCCCTCCATTATCAATCAGTCTTTGGAGAATTGCTGAAGTTACCTGGAATAAAATATATGCCGGTATGTATATCATTATGTTTTTAAGATATTATCTCATTCGCAAAACATTACGAGAGTAATTTTCTTTTTTACATAAAATACATTTCTTACTACTATCCCACCCTGTAAATTTTTTGTTTTTACATTAGCTCCACATGGGAGGCCCTGAGGAAAATAATTTTACTCATTTTACTTAAAAATATGTTTGGTCTGAGGCCCTGAGGAAAATAATTTTACTCAGGGCCTGTGTCATCTTTGGGGATGCTGCGTGGAGGGCTTTTAAGGAGAGGAAGGAAATAGGTATGAGGGATGGGTAGGAATCTGGGGTCAGTATATCCATGAGTGACAGACGCATGAATCAATCCCTCCGACTGTGGTGCAAGGCGATTCTGGCTAGAGAGGTCAAAAGACCTCCCTCAACCTGTCTCTCTCGATCCGGCCCGCCATGTAGGAGATGGGCAGACACATCGGCTGCCAAGACCTGAACAAATCTTACCCAATGAACCCGGGTACCCCAGACGTAACGAACCACTTGGGGTGACCTATGATAAGAGTTGTTGGTTATCCAATAAATGGTTCCCATACCCACTAACCAAAATCTAACCCATTCAGTGATTAAAAGAATACTGCATGGTACCTCAGCATCACAGGATCCAACGGCGATAAGGCCGCAGGAGATGGCGGCCAGGGCCACTATCTCGGCGGTGCTCTTGGGGTCGCTGAGCACCGGCAGCAGCAGGGCGATCACGTCATCCCTCTTAGTGCCGGCGTAGGCCAGACCCAAACCTGCGCAACAACAGGAATTATTTATTAAAAGAGTACATAATAGGTAATCCAAGAGTTGAATCCTGCAGGGTGAAGATTATCCTGATGATAGCCAACCTCCTCCAGGTAATCAAACCACACACCTGATTCCTCTCCTTCAACCACCAGTGAAGTTAAACCGAAACAAAATTCAATTCGTCTTTTAGTATTAAGGTAATTACAAAGGGAGACAGGAAACACATATTTCTAAATTCAGAAACTTTAATCTCCATTAACTTTATTTTCATCAGGAGAACTTCTTGTGTCCCCGTTTTAAATATATTGCGTAAACACCATCTAGTTTTCGACCGGTCAGTGGTTGAGGGGCATCGCGTTTGGGTCCCACCCAGGCGTTCCGTGTTCGATCCCTTGGCTGGCTAAGTCCCCCATCACGACTCAAGGAATATTTTCAGCTTACTGTGTAAAAACACTTTAAAAAAAAACACACACTAAATTGAGGTAACAATCACTCGAATGGTTAAAATTCCGAATAGGTACCAAGTATGTAGTTACTGCATCAAAAACCAACAAGATATTTAAAAAAATAAATTGGTACCAATTGAATGGAGAAGAATTATTTTTAGATTAATATTAGCAAGTTACGCACCTAAGACACTGCCGATCCTCAGTGTGGGTGAGGAATGCAGGACATAGTCGGACAGCAGCGCGAGAGCGGGGTCGCACTCGTTGCGCACACCGCAGTTGACAATACCCAGAGCCAGGAGGGCGCCAGACTTGATATGCTCATCAGCTGTGTACAGGTACTTGTCTATGGGGGTCAGGCCACCGTCCACATCCCACAGGTGAATCATGCCGAGAGATGCCGCCGCAGAGAGCATTCCTGGGGAGAAATTAGGTTTTAAAGGTTATGATATTCATGTTATATGTTTTTAAAATTTCAGCTCCGTGTTTGTTTTACCTTATCACATTGGGTTAGGTTAGTTTAGGTTCAATCACACAATCAATCATACATATTGTCAATATAATATTAAAAATCAAACAGAGTAGTGGATGGATGGAACAAACTTCAACAACATGCCGTCGATGCTACTAATATATATGTAAACCAATTTAAAGCTCTATTGACTTTATATGTTTGGAGAGAAGAAAGGACTAACTTATTTCAAATTTTAAAACAACTCAATTTACTGTTAAACTTATTGTGAAATAGAAATGAGCACTGCAGAACTTCCTGCTCGTTATATAATAATAGTTTGGTCAATGCTAAAAATATTGACAGATATTTTTGATTGTGCCGCGCCTAATCAATATTATTGAGAAGAAGATCATAAAATTCTAGGTCAAGTGAGAAAGTGGTGCAGTAGTGCACAATACACCAGCCATATAATTATCAATAACAAGACAGGTGATCTTAAACATATGTATTGTCTTTCACAATAACCTATCATTCCTCCATCAACAGCACAACTCACCATGATCTTTATTCTTGTACATCCACTTGTTGCCGTCCTCGGTGGTGACGAGCTTGTCCTTGCTGAAGCCAGCGTTGACGAAAGCATTAACAAAGGTGGCCGACAGGTTCTGACGCGCCGAGTCTACGGGGTGATCCGACAGCAGCGAGGGGCGCAGCGCTGATCCCGCACTCTCCAGCCACGACTTGTAAACCTCTTCGGGGGCCTTAGGTTCCATTATGTCCAACTGGAATAACATATACGAGGTGTTAGAGATGTCAAATATTTAAGTGGTACATTAAAGATGTGTGGCGACCAGAACGGTCGCCCCCTTTTGCCACAATCCTTGCACCGCCACTGATACAGCCAGCGTATTCTCGAAAGTGTACAATCTACCTACAGTTGTAGTGTTTCCACGCCGCACACGGCTAAACATTTCGGGAAGCGCAGCGAAAGGCCTCGACACAACAGCCGTCACATTCTTACGGCCGCGGAATGTTCCAGAGGCTTCTCCGCTTTGCGCGGTGTACGAAAACTCGAAGTACAAGCGGAAAACTGGTGAACCTACATCACATAGGGAACCTAAATAAACATAAAGATTTTCAATTTAAGCATTTTTACATTCAAATTTTTAAAAAAAATACATCTAATAAATTTTTTCGGGTTCTTTAGGGTTACCGATACACGGAAATGTTATTTTGACAGTTCGAAGATGCTACTATAAAATTATTTATAAGCTGCAAAATCTTTTTTCGTGTCCATAGTTTATTTATTTTCACTTACTAAGTTATTCTTCCACCTCTTCTAGGCATTAAAATATGGTTAATTAACGTATTTACTTTGTTGTGGAGCAATTTGAATAAGCGGCGGGCAATAATTTACTCCAGTTGAAAGTAATACGAACGATTTTCGGCCAATTCGAATAGGCCTTGTGAGAGAAATTATTAGCATATTTGTGTTCCAACTTACATTATGTAGTAATGTTCCTTTTCAAATCCAAAAACCCTAGGCACATCACAAAAAACACATTAAAATGTCATTGGTACATCACAAAAACATAATAACAGGCGTTGGTATTATTCCATTGTAATACACAATAATTAATCACGTTAAACTACGAAAATATCACAAAATAGTACACAAACACACATTGTTTTAAAGTTTAATGAACGAAAGGGTTGTTGATAGAAAAAATGTCAACAAAACGCGTCAATCGCGTGAGCCGTGAACCGAAAACTGCATAAACAATACAACCCGAAAACACGTGATCGTACAGGTCCGAAGATAGCCGCAATCTTCTAGCCTCTTCTCTCGCGTGTATTGAAATGAGCGAATAGAGATAGCTAATTTTGTATTGGAATGCGATACGTACAAGCTGCGAATGATTCTACTTCTTGAAAACTATCGCGCGTCTCTTATTTCACGTGTTTATTGAAAGGAGCTAATAGACAGAGCGGATTTTGTTATACTACAAGCTGCGAAAATATTACGATGATCTATTTAACCGTCGAATGACCAATTATTTTATTTTTACAGTGAATTAAATTTTGGGCGATTTCAAAATAATGCTTAAAATCCGGAATTCTTTATTTGTTTTTCTTTTCAATAGTTTTTATTAGTTAGGTACTATGATCGTCAGTAATAATTTATAAGAATTTGACCAAAAAAAAAAACAACTTCTGATTCGATTTACTCGAAAACAAAAGCTCAAATCAAAAAAAGTTATACTACAAAATCAACTCCAAATGTGATGGGGAATCCCCAGTTTCCCGCTTGTACTACGAGTTTTCGGACACCTTGTATTATTACAAAGTGTTTGCAAATTATTACAAAGGTGGAGGTGTGGTTAGGGATTATTTAAGAGTGGGGGTGGGGGAACATATCCATGATTGGGCTATAAGATAAAAAAAATTGTTTGTTTATAATGGATTCATTATTTTTAAGTGATTTTTTTTTATTTCCAAGGCCTCCATTTATCTATTATGTTTGATAAAATCTTAAATAATTAAGAGTATAATTTTTTTTACTTTCTAATTTAGTTTTTATTATCTTTCGGGCTTGAAGGGTTATTTTTTTACTAGTAAGGAAAAACCTATCACACAAATTTAAAAAATAATAATTTACAGTGTAAACATGCGTAAATATAAACATAACACAAGAAAACATAAATATAATAACGGAACCCAGTCCAAGCAAAACAGCTGAAATGGGATCTGTCGTTATATTTACGGGATATAGATTGGAACCTAGCACAAAAATTCTTTGTCACGAGGAATTTCCTGTGAGTATAATATATTGATCCTTGATAACAATAATTGGAAGTTTTTGGTGTTTCAATAGTTTAGTTATTGCTAATTTCATTTAAAATAACATTAGGTCTCAAAGGGTGTGTTTCACATAAAATAACAAATCGTAAAACTATACACCAAACTATAACTTTTTAATTATTTAAAAAATGAAAAAAATACTTTCCAACTTATACAAAAAAATTCAAAATTAGGAGAAAAAATTCAGTCTAGATTAAACACAAAAATCACCTTTCAAAATATGAATTGAACTAGTGGCTGAAATCCAATAAAATAAACCCAGTTATACCAGCAATTGAATGAAAACTGCCAATTTTTATTCGCTCTAGACTGGAAGATCTTTTGATGATCCAAGATTCAAGAAGGTTTTGTGATACATCAAAGTTTGATTAATTAGAAACATATCATATTATTTATAGATCCAGTCAGTGTGGTAATAAAACAGTTATTTTATGCTTTATTTATTAAAATCTTTTTTATTTATGTTATACTGAATGACTAAACAAAATATATAAGAGAAGGACTTAGCATCCCGATCCACTGACGGACCGATTGACGGCCTCCGTTGTTCAGGGGTAAGACTCTTGACTCACAATCCGAAGGTCGCAGGTTCAAAATTTATTTGATTAATTTGTGGTATTTTTATTTTAATTTAAAAATATATACGTATATTGTATATTTGAGGCACGATCCAGAGTGGAAGATACTCTCGGTATCGTCCTGGTGTAAGACCACCATTCAAAATTGAAACATTGCCTGAAATGGCTTTAGCCGTGTTTGGTGACCAGATCTGAATAGCCAGGTACTTCCCCACCTTCCTTCTCCCCATCTCCTTTCCATCCCCACTACCTTCTGCATAGTCTCACTGCCTCCAGACGGGAGCAGTTTGGACTCTATGTGGAATTCATACAAAAATAAAAAAACACATACCGAATATTCTGTCCAAAACAAAAATCGTAGTGGTTTCCATGGATATCGTTCAATTTATAAGATAAGTAATAAATATTGATTCCATCTTAGTCGCCATTTTCATGTAACCGTTTGGATTGAATGTTTTATCGGTATGCCAAGTCCTCTCGTAGGGTATTTTATTTAGTCATTGGTTATACTTTTTTCAATTTTATTTATATCTTTATGTAAAATTTTAATTTTTCTTTTAATCTCTGTTACGATGTTCTTCTATACCTTGCGATGATGATTGCTTTCTTATTTATTCTGTTTTATTGGTTTAGTAACACACTATTGTGAGTATAATTTTCCTTCTATGCATGTAAAAGCCCACTAGGGCATAAATAAATAAATAAAAAGCCTAACAGTGTGTTAATAAATAAACATCACGGAGGAATAATGGTCATAGTTCTAACCTCTCGGGCCAAGCTGAGGAAGTGCTCGTTGACGTGTGCATTGGTCATGATGGCCCTCAGGTCTTCATCTTCCACATCCAGAGCAATCTGCTGTCGGCCCAGCATATAGCACAGCTGCTTGCGGATTAGCCTGGAAAGCATACATCTATCAATATTAGTAGGTGTTTGGTTTTGAAATGTGAATATGCTTAGTTCCTAATGGGATGACATTTATCCAGTTCCTACCTCTCCCCAACCACTATCTTGCTGGAAAAGTATTTATAATTTGGGTAAACTTTCGATTTCGTCTCGTTTTTAGCATTTATAATCCATTAACCACTGAAGCGATTATGGTCGAAAAATGGACCACTTTTATTTTTCTGCGATTGATAGCGGCCCAAAATTGGACAATATTTTCCTACCATTAGTAAAACATTTATTGTAATTATTTAAAACTTTCCCCGGCCAGCCATTTATTTTAAAACGAAGCTATTGAAATGCTTTATCTATTATGACTGAACTTTGTAGACTATTTTAGAACGATGTTAAAAATAAATGTTTAAAATATTTTTTTCCCGTCGAATTGATGATCAGTCGTTTACGGTTAAAATTAAGTCTTTTTTCCATGGATATGCACCTTTCATTAACCGCTGGAGCGATTTCGGTCGAAAAATGGACCACTTTTATTTTTCTGCGATTGATTTCGGTCCAAAAATGGGCCATTTTTTCCTACCATTCGTAAAACATTTATTGTAATTATTTAAAATGTTTCCTTGGCCAGCCATTTATTTCAACCCCAAGCTATTGAAATGCTTCATCTATTATGACCATAGATGTCGAAAATCCAAACTTGGTAGACTATTTTAGAACAATGTTAAAAATAAATTGTAAAAATATTTTTTTCCCGCAGAATTTTTGAACAGCTGTATACGGATAAAATTAACTTCTTTTTCCATAGATATGCACCCTTCATTATCAAGTATACCACAAACAACATACAGAAAGGGAAAATATTCTATGATGACCCGAATAAATATCCCTCACGGCAGTTTCAAGTAAAATATTTTTTTTTACGATTAAAACTTTACGATTTTTTAATATATTTTTTATTATGTAATCCTACAAATTTGAGATAAACGGATAAATACAGGTTTATTCATTGGCTATATAGCACTATAATAAGTTTTCCGTCTCCATGTTAAAATTCGAAGGTATGATTTTTTTAATGTTGGCGAAAAATTTCAAAAATGACCTTCTGGGAAATCTCAAGCAATCGAGGCAAATTTATTTATTTCGCGCGATCGCTCCAGCGGTCATCAAGTATACCACAGACAGACAACATACAGAAATCTAAAAATTCAATGTTGACTCGAATAAGTACCCCTCACGGCAGTTTCAAAGTAACAAACACGCAGGATTCGCGCGGTTATAAACTTTACGATTTTTTTATTTTTTGTATATCCTACAAATATAAGATAAACGGTAAAATACAGGTTTATTCAATGGCTATACAGCACTATAATAAGTTTTTATGTTTCGATGTTAAAATTCAAAGGCATGATTTTTTTTAATGTTGGCGAAAAATTAAAAAAATTATCTTCTAGGAAATCGCGAGCCATAGAGGCAAATTTATTTATTTCGCGTTATCACTCCAGTGGTCAAAAGTGCATCTGAAACTCTAATTAGTAAGCAGTTTTGGATGCAACAGTAGGTACCTAATCACAGGAATGCCTAACAGATTACATATCTTCATAGAAAGCAAGCGATAGGGACAACAATAGACAATTGAAAATTATATTATTTTATAGTTAGTTAGCACATCATTTAGTTTTGGGCACTCACGGATCCTCGCATTCCTTGAAGATCTCCTCGCACTTCTCCCTATCATTGAGCTGCAGTGCGATGATCATGGCACGTGCGTACTCCTTAAAGCGCAGATAGTGCTTCAGTACACCCTGCAGGATGAAGGTGGCTTCAGGCTCCTCCACGTAACTTGCGCACCTGAAAGGTTGAAAAACGTTAAACATGAGTTTGACTAATTCACCAAGGATTGACTAATATAGATAGTACTACTATACATTTGCATATTGTTTATGAAAATGAGGTTAAACATTTATAAACAATAAACCCACAATTTTAAGTTACAAATTAGTTTTAGCCACCTTCCAAATTACCATAACAACTGCTGTCAACAAGGGAATACAAACCGAATGTTCTCAACGACGCAAATAAGAAAATTTTGGTATCGACTGTTTGCTGTTGAATTAAATTTATAACCTTACAACTGAGGGAACAGGTAGAACTACTAATAGGACTCTGCCATCTCAGTTGTCGGAAGTGGAAAACACCAATAGATGCAGGAAATATGAAGAGGATAAAGACACTCCAATTCACCCATGGTGCCAATGTTCCGCTCTGTTGGGACAAGGCTCAAATTATGGAATCAGAAGACAGCCACTTATCCAATGACAATCCTGGTGAACTTTATAAAACTGGTGAAATTTATTCTTTAAGGAGTGAGGTAAAATGGGAGGCAGCACAATGAGCTGTGGCCTAAATGCTCACGGGAACTATATGTAAACTGTCTTCGCTCTATATTGCAGCGTGCGGCAGCATAACTTCCTTTTTTAAATGTGCGCCATTCAGTCGATTGATGTCGTAGCGGAGCGCTAGTGATCTCGTTCGAAAGGCGGAACTATAAAGTGTTGTCCTTTAAGTTTTTGAAAAAAAAAACATATTCCTTTCCAAAGACTCTTCGCAAAGTATCCCTGAAGATGACATAGACCCTGAGGGCAACCTTTCGGACCTCCTGAAAATCTCCTGCTTGGTGTTAGAACCTAATATAACAAAGTCTTACCCAACGAGGTACAAGCAGACCCTGGGGTAGTTGCTCTGCTCCATGTGCTGTGTCAGCAGGTCGAGGCGGTCGATCTCCATGAGCAGGTCGCAGGCCTGGATCTCAGCCGAGTGGCGCATATCAAAGCGGATGATGTCCTGCACCAGCGGCAGCAGCTTGTCCTTGGTTTCTGCGTCTCCGTTTACCGCCCACTCCTCGGCGATCTCGCCTTCCAGCTGGCGAACATACTCGTGGCCCCAGTCTCCGCAGTCATTCATCGTACCTGATGGAATAAGACGTGATTTAAAATTCTTACAAACTAATGATTTCTGGAATACACAGTTTTATAAGACTTGTATTGTGTATACACAATAAAATTATGGCTGAATGATTCAGATGTTGAAATGTTCTTCCTGTGAACTATTGGTAAACCTTCACGTTTAACTTTTATTTTATTTTTATTAATATTTTTTGTTATATTACCACACAGGCAGTGCCTTTACTGGGTTCCAAAGATATTATCACACACAGGCAGTGCCTTTAGTGGGTTCCAAAGATATTACCACGCACAGGCAGTGCCTTTAGTGGGTTCCAAAGATATTACCACGCACAGGCAGTGCCTTTAGTGGGTTCCAAAGATATTACCACGCACAGGCAGTGCCTTTGGTGGGTTCCAAAGATATTAAAATGCACAAGATATGCTATGATGGTCACCCGACCATCGGCTGACTACTACCTAATGGGCATAGTTTGAAAACGGAAATAATTTGTTCATTTAGTTGACTTTTTTAAGGTGTGCAGTATAAGGTATTGGTTAACAATATAGTTTGAATACGGAAAGAATTTGTTTATTTAGTTGATTTTTTTAAGGTGTGCAGTAGTATTGGTTAACAATACTGGCGACACCAGGAAACACAGTCCCACCCAGTAAAAACTGCGGATAACACATCTCTTACATTTCAATATCTTTGGTGGGTTCCCATTACTTACATTTGTTTTTCTTAAATTTATATGCACATAAATTTATTTTTTTTATGTTCTAAAATTATTGGGAAAAATTTTAAAAATACAGTACTCTCACTAACCCGCCAACCCAGAAACCAGGCAAGTGTCCAATTAGTGAAAGCAGCGGATTACAGTGCATACTTACAAAATATGCTAAAAATGAAAACAAACACCACTATCTCTCAATTTGAGAGCAGGGTATGGGTTCCGCCACCCCAGGAACCATTTATTGGATAACCAACACCCCTGCCATAGGTCACCCCAAGTGGTTCACTACTTTTGGTGACTAAGCAGGGGTGCCTGAATTCATGGGGAGAGGTTAAACTAGGTTGTGGCGGCACACGTGTTTACTGCGTGGCGGCCGGAACGGGAGAGACCGATAGTGGGAGACCTTTTTACCTCTTCAGCTGGACTTACTCGACCCATCACCTTATGCAGCGGTAAAAAGGACGGATTCATACGTCCATCACTCCTGGACACATTCAGCCCCAGATTCCTATCCATTCCTCATACCTTTTTCCTTCCCAAAACTTCCTATCCTTTATTTCCCAAAAAGACCCTCCACACAGCATCCCCAAAGATGACATAGGCCCTGGGGATTTTTTTTTTCCTCAGAGCCTCCTGTGTCGAGCTAATGTAAAAAAATCAACCTTTCACAAAATTTTTATTCTTTGGTAAGGTGTCATGTCACTTGCGAGAAGACTCCATTTTGTAAACTTATCCAAACAAAAAATGTGACAGAATGAAACAAACACATGTGACAGTTGCTAGAATATACAAAGGACTAACAGAAAACTGAAATGTCCTAAAAAACAATAATGAATTAACTCTGATGACTAGTGCTGGTGGCATGGTCAGCTCTAGCAAGCTAGATGGCGGTATGGTAACTGAATGTGTAGGAGTAAGATAATCCAACGGCGTCGGTGTATAAAAGTTAGCCCTCGAGTCTAGACACGCGCGGACTACTGAATTTTACATAGGAATACTGTTGAATTTTAGAGCATGATTTTGTGCTTTCAACTAGTAAAAATAATGGCAGATTACAGTAGTTGTCGGATAATCGAGCGGCGCATTACTGTAATCTATAATTGTAAAAAAAAATAAACAAACAATAATTTAAAGAAAATATTTTTTTTACATTAGTTCCACTTATCAGCTATACTAGAAGGCCTGAGGAAAATAATTACCATCAGGGCCTATGTCATCTTAGGGGGTGCTATGCGGAAGTTTTTTTAAGGAAAGGAAGGAGGAAGTTTTGGAAAGGAAAAGGAATGAGGGGTGGGTGGGAATCTGAGGGACAGTGTCCCCAGGAGTGACGGACGTATGAATCTATCCCTCCAACTCCGGCGTGGTCTAGCGATAAGGCTCTTGACTAGCAATGCGAAGGTCGTGGGATCGAATCCCGGCATGGCAAATAAATTTTACTTGATTAATTTGTGTTATTTCACAATTAATTCATTTAAAATAATATATAGGATATTTGCGGCACGTGGAAGATAGAAAAAAGTGGAGTGGAGGATACTCTCAGTATCGCCCTGATGTAAGACCACCGTTTAAAATTGAAACGTTGCTTGAAATGGCTTTTAGCCGTGTTTGGTGATCAGATCTCAATAGTCAGGTACTTCACCACCTTCCTCTTCCTCATCTCTTTCCCCTTTCCACTACCTTCAGCCTCACAACATACCCCAATCAGGGATGCCAGTCTCACTGGCTCCAGATGGGAGCAGTTGGGACTCTTGTGAGGTATTCATATAAAAAAAAATTATAAAAAAACTGCAATGTAAGGCGACGGCCGATAAAGTCCTGCTGGATAGGTAAAAAGACCTCCTTCAACCAGTCTCTCCCTTGATTAGATATTACTGGGATTTTCAGACCTTATTTCCGTAAATCATGTGACGTGGCTGTGATCAGTGTTTTTAATACACTCGGAATTACAATATCATATTTATGAAACAGAATACGAATCATTATTGTCTTAATTCTTAATCTTATTAAGTCCTTTTCAATTTTCTTTTAGGTTAGTGCCAACACTAAATGATAGCATCAACTTCTGCGCTGGAACAAAGTATTTAACTTACCTAGAAGACAATATTTAAGACATTCTCGTTTGGCTGCGGCTTCAGGGGTTCCGCTCACTCCCATGGCCAATACTGAGATGACATCTCCACAGAACTTCTTGGTGTCAGAGTCTGTTATTTTTTCATAAGCTTCCTTAATAGTGGGGTAGTGCTCTCTCAAGAATTTTAGGGGCTTCGGCACCGAGGTCATTGAAGTTGTGGACGTCCTTATCAAACTGCTCAGCATTTGCAAGGATGGATTGTAAAGAGTATCATCTGGGCCCTAAAATTGACAGTTGAATGAGTTTGCACAAATTAGAATCAACAATATTTTATGGAAGATGGAAAGAAATATCTTACTGTTAATTTATCAACGAGCATTGTTAGCTCTTCTTGGAGCTTTTTGTCCTCCTCAGACTGAAAAACAAAAGATAGACAGAGATTAGGTTAAACAAAAATAAAGAATGAAAGTACGTATCAAGTCAAAGATTTTCTGTAAAAACGTACCAAATCATCGCTGGGAGAAGGCTCAACCTTCTTTACTTCTTCGGGTTTCTTTGCGTCTTTCATTTTAACTGTGATTACAAAATTTTAATAAATGACAAGCACGTCAAGATGAGGTTGAGCTTCAAAATTTATACAAGTCACCGCATCGACAGTTCTACCAACCGAGCAGAAAAATTTCATTGCGTTTCGAAAACAATTAATTTAGGTAGTTACTTTTCAATTGGAAGGAAAGTAACTTTAGATGGCATACGTCATGTGGATGTCAGTGGTTGTAAAACGTGGATGATACGAGAGTCATTCGAAATTTTATGAAATCCTAGGTACTGTTTACTTACCACCGACAGCCGGCGTAGCGCAGCGGTAAGACGCTTGACTCGCGCACCGAAGGTCGCGGGATCGAATCCCGGCGTGGCAAATAAATTTTATTTGATTAATTTGTGTTATTTCACAATTTATTCACTTAAAATAATATATAGTATATTTGCGGCACGTTCCAGAGTGGAAGATACTCTCTGTATCGCCCTGGTGTAAGACCACCATTCAGAATTGAAACGTTGCTTGAAACGGCATTAGCCGTGTTTGGCGACCAGATCTGAATAGCCAGGTACTTCCCCACCTTCCTCTTCCCTATCTCCTTCCCCTCCCCACTACCCTCAGCCTCACAACATACCCCAATTGGGAATGCCATAGTCTCACTGGCTTCAGACGGGAGCAGTTGGGACTCTTGTGAGGTATTCATGTAAAAAAAAAAACAAAAAAAACTTACCAAGCGAATTAAAAAAAGATTTAATTTAAAAAATCCAAACTAGTTTATATTAAATAGAAAATTGGTTCATGGTTTGGGTATATTTTTTTAAAATTATCCATTAAATATTAATTATACTAATAAATATAATTATACATAATAAACTTTAAAAAATAAACCGAAACCACAGCCATCCAAATTGATAGACTTGTCCTAACATAAAATCTAGGAACCATTTCTAAGAGCTGGAGGCAAAGCAGGTAACCATAATTTTGGCATCATGAGGGTTCGCGAAAACTTTGAATAAAATACGTATAATATATCAAATAAAAGTGAAATGGTCGCCGAACAGCTTGCAATGAAATACGCAGACCCCGCGAGTAAAGTTCGCAAGAGTAAAGCCTCGATTACATTAAGCGAGTTTACAAGCTACTAGCCGGCGTATTCACCATCTGCTAGTAAACTCTTTCAGTGTAAAATCTGCTAGTTAGCTAGTAATATGATTACACTGAGCGAGTTCACTAGCAGATAGTGAATAAGCTGGCTAGTAGCTTTTAAACTTTGGGCATTGTTTTTATAACCTCCTCCCTTTTCTGTTTACTTTTTTTTTCATAGCCTCCACTGGGATAATCTCTTTTCCTTTCACTCATTCTTTTCACAAATCAAACTAATTAACCAATAAACAATCAGAAGAACAAGATTGTATTGTGTTACAATGTAATAAATAACGTTTGAACAGGAATGAAATAAAACGCATTAAAATATTGCTCTCCATAGTTTGTCATTGTATGTACACAGGGCTGGGCAGTATTTGAATTACTTGTAATTGAAATACGTATTTGAAATACAAATACGTATTTTGTATTTGTATTTCAATTACTTCCTAAAAATGTATTTTGTAATTGGTATTTCAATTACCTGATGCTGAGGTATTTTGTAATTTGTATTTCAAATACTTTTTAAAATTATGGCTTCAAAATACATTTTCAAATACATTTAGCGATCTTAGTAATGATAATGAAAAATAAACTGACGTAGATAATACATAAGACTTATAACGTTAGAATCCAGCGCAATATATGTTAATATTTCGAGTAAGTTGGCAAACACTATTTGTATCGTATTATGTTATTATTAGTATCTAACCGAAACAGGACTTTCTACCGAAACCGAATCTTCAGTGTCTGTCTCAGTTTTGGCCGAAACCGATTCTTTTTTAGCTATTGTATACTGAAATTTGGCTTATTTTTATACTTATACAGACAATTAACACGTGTTAAATGAAATAAAAAAACAATTATTGAAGTACATGTGAAAAAATTATTATTATATTTTTGATATTACTGCTATAAAACAAACAAAAATTAACAAAACATGTTAACTACTTCTTGGAACAAAAATTTGACAATAATCAACACTCACATTATAAAGAAAGGACCTCATTAATTGAGTATTTTAATTGCGTTTACAATCACAATTTTCTTAATGAACATGTTAAATGAAATAAAGAAAACAAAAATTGGAGTATGTGAAAATATAATTATTTATTATTTTTTTTATATTAGTTCCACATAGGAGGCCCTGAGAAAAATAGTTTCCCTCAGGGCCTATGTCATCTTAGGGAATGCTGTGTGGAGGTTTTTTTAACCTCTCATGTGCCGGGACCTTAAATTTACGGGCCTATTAAATTTAAAAAATAAAATATTTTAAGT
Organism: Limnephilus lunatus; assembly: GCA_917563855.2. Lineage (NCBI taxonomy): Eukaryota > Metazoa > Arthropoda > Insecta > Trichoptera > Limnephilidae > Limnephilus > Limnephilus lunatus. The sequence continues at coordinate 9,793,684 of OU830599.1, forward strand.
ATTTTTAGAAGCGATTTTGAACCTTTTCTTCAAAGAAACTGTACCAAACAAACGGTTAAAATAGCTTCCCGCGTTCTTGGACTTGATACAACGGGAACACGAAAAACTTCTAGCAGCGCGGGAAAAAATCATAAACAAGTTTCAAGTGGCCTTGGTGTCAGATTACAAAGCATTTCTCAAGTGTCAAAGTGCGTAGTGCGCGCGGTCCCAATAAAACGCCGATAAATCCGAATATAATCAAATAAACGTAAGTAATGTTGGTTTTATACATACTTTATTGCTCACGGCATGTGTTTTGGTAAAAATTATATACGATATCAAAAAATAAACCGAAAAAATATGACATAGAAGTGATAGCATCTTTTTGTTTGAAGTATTTTTCGTTTAGTATTTCAGTTTGTGGATGATAATATCGTTTATTTCGCAATGTTTAGTATTTCATTTTGTAGAAAAATCAATTGAGATTACATATCAAAGTGTTTGTTTTGTTCATAATTACTCGGTAATTTACGAAAAACAAAACTCTGGGCCAGGACGCCTAGAAATTTATGGCGCGTAAATGTCAAGTCACTTTCTCGAATGATATTTACGTAAATATACCATATTAGTATAAAGATTTCTACGTCATTATGTAAAGAAATCTATTGTGATTATGTATCAAAGCCTTTGTTTCGTGAATATTTAGTTGAAATAATAGAAAAAAATACATTTCTGAACCAAGTCATTCTCACGCACACATTCATGATTTTTTTGCATGTGTGTGGGTTGACATCTGGCAGACAGATGAATTCGTCCGCGCTGACGTCTGGCGGTTCTTTTTGAAAACACATACTTTGTATTGGGCGGTACTGAATGGCACAAAACATTATTCTTTATATTTATTATTATTTTTGAATGTTTTATGAAATTACTATTTTTCATAAAACATTGAAAAATATATGAATATATTTTAAAAATAGTAATCAGTAACAAAAAATTGATCAGTTATATAGGGTGTGCTAAAAAAAAATTTTTGTTTTATAATTATATTGTGGAAAAAAAATTGCGAAGATACTTTCTTCAAAATTATAAAATATTTATAAATACAAGAGTATTGATGATTATATTATATGATGATAATATTTGTTTCTATTGTTATAGAATGGCTGAGCAGAATTATTGTTCCTCGAGTGAAGAAGAGGAAGTCCTTCAACCTCCACGGCATCAATTCAGGTAATAATTTAATTTCTGTTATGATGTTCTATACCTTGTGATGATGATTGCTTTATTATTTATTCTGTTTTATTGGTTTAGTAACATGAGTATGTAATTATTATTTATATTTTTGCTTCTATGCTTGTAAAAGCCCACTAGGGCGTAAATAAATATAAATAAATATCTTTTCTTTCTGTCTGTAGGAAACCGAGCACCGAGAAAAGGATAGCGAGAACGAGTCCGATACTTCTATCCGTGATGAAGAACTCCCAACAATTGTGGAGCCGGACTCGGAGGATGAGGAGCCGTTGGAGGACGACCCGGACACCGACCAGGACGACAACCCCGAGGACCAGACCTTCACCTGGTCCGAGGATTTTTCCACCTTCTTGGGTCAGCGTGAGCATTGATGTTGGTTATTGTTATTTATGGTTTTTATTCGTTGCATCATTTGAATTAAAATGGTTACTGAAACAAGTGCATCTTTGCATCAGTTGAAGTTTCGTTTCCATTCATTGTATCTTCCACGTTTGTGGAGGACAGAAATAATGTCTAAAAAATTTAATATTATAATAAATAATTAATTTATGTATGTATTGTCCGGAGCCTTACCTCTCGACCAAAGTTTAAAAAATGTGTTTCATGTTTTATAAAACTGAAATCAATATGATGAAAAAAATATCTTCAACTTTTATTTTTGAACCACACAGTATCTGAATTTAAAAAAATGTATAATGTGTATTTTCATTGTATGTGAAATTGTAATAAATATAATAAAAAAATATTATTATTTTTATTTTCGTGTTTTCTTTTGCCACTCTGTACCTCTGGACCAGATGTGTATACGAAAGTGGCGGCCATCTTGGATTCCACAATGTGAAACCAAAGCAAAAGTTGGTAAAGTATACTGTACATTCTTTCATTGTTTTTGATATAAATTCATTCTAGAAGTAATAAGTTTGAGATATAATCAGAAAGATCGTTTTATCTACATTATTTTCATGTAATTTTCGAAATATTTCGCAAACGAAATGTCATAAATATTCAGTTCGCAAGAAATGTCAAATTTTTGACGTCATAATGACTAATTATATTTTTAGCATTATTTGTTTGTGGGTTTCTAATACAAAAAAATATTATTAGTAACAACAATTGTATAAACTATCAAAATATGAAAGAATTGTTATCATAAACTAAAGAAATCAGACCCAAAAAAAATGCTAAAGTGCACACTTGGTTTTCGATTTTTTTTTGAAAAGATGAAAATATTTTACATTTTCAAAGAAGTACCAATGTCATAATTTCTTTGAAAACACCCTCGGATTGTTTTTTGTCACGTAGGGTGTCTATTCAGGTTTGTGTAGAAATAAAAAAATCAGTCCATTTTCACATAAATATATTTATTTACGATTTGTTTCCGGAATGGGAAAATTTTTACATCATTTTTTTGCTAAAGTTAGCTATTCTGGGAAAACTTGTAATGATATTATCATGTAATATATATGAATAATAAGATACATTATCTGGCAAACAGAAAAAAATCCCAAAAAAAAAAAAAAACATTTTTTTAATACGATATTTGAGCAAAACCCGGGGCGCTAATTTCGCGCGGTTTTTTGCAAAAAAACCGTGGCCTTTGACGGGTTAAGGAAAGGAAGGAGAGGCAGTTCTGGGATGGAAATAGATACGAAGGGTGGGTTGGAATCGGAGGGTCAGTGTATCTAAACATAACGGACGTATGTATCCATCCCTCCAATCGCGGCGCAAGGCGATAGGTCGAGAGATTCCGGCTGGAGAGGATAAAATACCTCCCTCAACCAGTCTCTCTCGATCCTGCACACCATGGAGCTGGCAGGCAGACGCATTGGCCCCCAAAAGACCTGGGCAAACTTCACCCCATGAACCCGGGCATCCCTGCAAAGACACCAAACGTAGCGAACCACTTAAGGTGACCTATGGAAGAAGTGTTTATTATGCAGTAAATGGTTCCTGGGGCGGCGGTACCCTTACCCACCTCCCAATTTGGGCGGCGGGTATTATTACCGGTACATTACTGCTATAAAACAAATTAAAAAATTAACAAACATGTTAACTACTTATTGGAACAAAAATTTGGCGAACGAGCCATGAACTCACCCGAAGTCAGCTGAACGACGCCGACGCGCGATAATTCACGAACGCAGGGTTTCGGTGCGGCCGAACGTTCGGCAGATTTTCTGCCGAAACCGAAACTGATGCCGAAACTAGATTTTTTTGCCGAAACTTGCCGAAACCGAAACCGAACATTCGGTCGGTCACTATATATTATACTTGTCATTGCTTTGTATTGTACATTTTTGTGTCATAGTATTAGATCAAGCACTATGGGAATAATTTGCTGGATACTTAATTATTTTAAAGTTATTTAAAGTAGAGCGCAATTTGAAGTGAAATAACACAAAACTGCGCTATACAAATGTCATGTTATTATAATAATAATTATTATTATCTAACACCTGTACCACAAAACTTTACAAGTGGAGCGGAGATGAGATATCTTCTGAGCAATAGGATTGGTCAATTTTTACACATCTCTGATTCACTCTGCTCAGCTTTGCTTTTATGGAAACGGACCCTTAGATAAGTGCACTTACGACAATTTATTGCAACAAAAGGTTCTACCAAAACCAAATGTATTTTGTATTTTGTAATTTGTATTTTGTATTTGAGATAAAAAAATTGTTAAAATACTGTATTTTGTATTTTGTATTTCAAATACACGACTTCAAAGTATTTTGTATTTCGTATTTTAAATACATGAGAAAAAGTATTTTGTAATTTGTATTTCAATTACAGCAAAGCATGTATTTTGCCCAGCCCTGTATGTACATCGGTTATTGCCAACTTTTGGGCTCACGCTTAACCCGGGAAAAAAAGAGATTGCTTTTTTTGACTTTTGTCATTTCTGAAGTGAAAACTCTATAGGCACGTATGACAGGTTTTTCCCGGGAAGCACGAGATTAAGTGACATTGTGGATAACATTTTACTAATTTTTGATTACACACGTTAGGGACCTCTGTAGCCCGGGGGCGCTGTATAGTTGATGCGGCGGTAGCTACGCCCCTGCACTCGAGCGATGGGGAATATGATAATAGAAAATGGTTTCTTAGTTTGGGTTGATTATTTAATTTTAATATATCCATTAATTATAAATAGTATCCGGCTAGCGGTGGCAAAATGAAAAATTCCAGAGCAGCTCATTATTAAAGTCAAAACAATTAAATTGTCATTATTTAACCAGTCAAATTTGTTTTATGGGGCCAACAGACTTAGCTATAAAAGATAAATGATCATTTGGCTTTGGTCGTATTTCGGCATATCGCTCGCCGCACATTCACAAGGCCCAAATAGGCCAAGCCAAATGATTTTTTAACTTTTATAGCTAAGTCTGTTGGCCCCATAAAACAAATTTGACCGGTGAAATAACGATAGTTTAATTGTTTTGCCTTTAATAATGAGCGGCTCTGGAATTTTTCGTTTTGCCACCGCCAGCCTGATACTAATTATAAATAATTAACCGGACCTGCCAAAGGCTCACAATCAATCATCTTGGAAACCGTTGCTTGAAATAGTGAATAATTACTGTTTCTCAGATGTTTAGCTCTAATGTCGTATATCACTCGATGTTGATTTTGTTCCCCACCATGTCGAGTGACACTAAAATAAGTGGGATTTTTTTTCTAAAATTTTTGAATCATGATTGAAAGAAATATTCTAGAATTGCACGAGACTTTAGTACCTGCTATGGTCGAGGGATGGATGAACTTTGTTTAGGGCTACGCCTCACCGCAAGTATCGATGTTACAAAAGTACACTAGTAATTATCGCACCGTGCTGTCGTCAACATCCTATCTCCAACCCTGCATTATCGTGTTTGTTTTCGTGCAAAAACCAATGGATTATTTTGTGATTTCTATTTTCTATAGCTTGTGTATTAGAGAAATAATCCTCGATCCCGTCGATCCTGACGAATGGCATGGTCTAGGGGCAAGGATCTTGACCCGCAATCCGAAGGTCGCGGAATCGAATCCCGGCGTGGGCAAATAAATTTTATTTATGTTATTTCACAATTAATTTGTTTAAAATAATTTATGGTATATTTGCGGCACGTTCCAGAGTGGCAGATGCTCTCAGTATCGCACTGGTAACCTGGTGTAAGACTACCATTCAGAATTGAAACGTTGCTTGAAATGGCTTCAGCCATGTTTAGTGACCAGATCTGAATAGCCAGGTACTTCCCCACCTTCTTCTTCCCCCACCCACTACCTTCAGTCTCACATACAGTTGCAGACCATTCCTTGTGGGTGGATGTTTCAAACCAAGATAATTATTGTCAAAATATTGATTTTACAAAAGATGGTAAAGTTACGGTCCCTCAAATTCCAACATTTTGCAGTAAGCCTCTTCAATTTTTTCAATTATTTTTAACGGATGAATTTTATTAAAAAAAAAAATTAAAACTAAAACTTTAAAAAATGCAATTTTGGCGTGGAGCTGGTGAAATAAAAACGCTTGGAGTGGAAAGGCTTAGACTTCACAAATCTTATTCTTCCTGGTTATTTTTATTAGTTACCGACTCCCATTAACTTTTTTTTTAGGCATCACCGAGGAACCGGCTAAGGGGCGTGTGGTTCACGGCTAGATCGAACGTCATGCGCATTCTTGCTGGGACTGCCAATTGATTGGAGAGGACTCCCAACCGTTTGCCATGCCCTTATTACTTATGTATTATGTCTTCCTCCCAAACAGGTGCTTGTAGGATACGCTAGATACAATCAATAGCCACCTACCTGACTAATAGACTTTCACCAACCTGTCCCATTGTCTTGTCTATATTTTGTCATACTAAACACATATTGTATTTCCCGCTAAGCACTTGCATACTGCTCACTAACAACGTATGCAGGGACATTGGAGGTCTAAATTTTAGGTTCTAAACTAATTGTAGCTTCTTTCTTTCAAAAAAATTAGAGTCCTTGCGAGAGCCTTGAAGGAGTAACCATCTGTTACTTATACCAGGGCGGGTAAGTGGTGGATAATAACATCCAATGACCTGTGGAATTCTGCAAGTAAAGAGAAAAGGATTGCAATGGAAAAGAAAACAAATTGCTGTATTTTATTTCAGACATGTTTATTTACAGAAAAAATATATACCATAGTCACAAAGTGAAGGTAGTAATAGATAAGTAGCGTAATATAATATATATAATTTAGACAGGCTGGCTGGCAAAAGCACGCCTTCCCTCCACTCTTCCACTCCCCAACACCCCCGAGTGGCGAGGCTGAATACTTTTACACATGCATCATCATCTTGTTCCACGTTCACATACAAATCCTAGTTAGCAATGCAAACGGTGCTGCTAATTTTAATATTAAATATAAATAAGTTGAATTGTATTGCAGCCACGCAATTGCAAACATTTAGCTGCGGGTGGACTATTCTAGGAATATGTAAGAAGCTCTAAAAGGTACAACATAACCGGTTATTTTGTATCCGCGTTTCCACTTCAACCCCTGTACTGTGTGCAATGCTCTTTCATAAGTTACAAGTATAAATAAGTTACGATCAATATTTTTATGATAATAAATTGTTGAACAATAAAAGCATTTGGTTAGGTGGCTACAAGAATGGGTTTTGTAAGAAAGTTTTACAATGGGCAAGTGCAGAGAAAACACATATTTTAAGCTTAAAGTATTAAATTATTGACTAAACCTACCCTAACATGGAGTTCCCTTCAGGAAACATTGAGTACACGATAAGCCATTTCAATTAAATACTTCAGCTGGTAATTTAAGTGGATTATGAAAAATTACGAATATTTGAGTGGTTTATTATGTGATTACATATTACAATATACAAGTCTTCCTCATGTTACAATAATTATTACAGTTACATCATACAAATGTCTAGTGAAGCGGAACTAAATCTTCTAGAATGCACCGCATTCGGTTTACAATAGAAAAAAGTTTTGTTGGAAATATATTTGTATCAAGCAAAACACTACGAATTGAATCATTATTAAAGAATTCCAATCAATTTAATCCTATAAAACGTTATAAAATAGGAAAAGAATCTCCGTAATATCTACAAAAGTTTATCATTGAAATTTATAAAGGAAAACGTTAACTGTAAAGGACTTTGAAATGGCCATAATTCCTTGTATTCAGAGTTTCACTTATATGTATTTGGTAAAGACTGAATGTCAATTAAATATTGAATCTACCAAAACTACCAAAACAGCTTTTAAAGTACATCAAAAGTAATGTTTCAAATCATCAATATAATTTTTATTATTTATTGAAATTTGAATTCTATCTCTGCTACCCTGATTAATATTGAATAAAATCAAACTATGGTTAAAAAGACATCACTGCACTGAGAAGTGCAATACTTTAAAGTTAATTCTATGAGTAAGTGATTTACCAATTGAGCCAGCAACTCTTCACATTCAATAAATAACCGTTTTTTACTTTAAATTACTTAAGTAAAAATGTATTACAAAGTGAGCATTTCAATATTACATAAGTGAAGATATTGTTTACTTTGTCGCATGTCCAATTTCTTCAACAGCGTGTTGTCTCTTTCCACAAATATGCGGACGAACTTGTCGACAAACTCATTGACAATTTGTTAGATACAAATATGTGTAAGTCAGGAGAATTATTAAAAGTAATGAAATGCATTAGAGAAACATTATTTCTTTCACTAAGTATCCCGTGTGGGTTTCGTCAGACGAAAGACCAAACGTCCATGAAATGAAGTTGGCATCAAAGCCAACTGCCACAATGAACCAATTGTTAGCCAAATTCCATCCAAATATAAAAAATTAAAAAGAAACAAAAATATCAACCAAAAAGAATTTATTCTAATTGACTTAAAATAACATACAACACATATATTTATAATTTCCTAACTTATAACACAGCTAGGACAGGGACATGGGGCATTATATAATTCCTGTTAAAAAGAAGTTTTAAATATTTTCGAGGCACGTGAAAAATAAAGTAATGTCTAAACATGATAATAGGGTTACCGCCTCGCACACAATCCCCAACAGAATAAACTTCCGACATCCCAAGGAAATAATATTTATGTTGGCACTTCTTATTGTACCAAATTCTCGGCATTCTAATCGGCCATACTTATACAGGGTGTTAAGGGACGTACTTGACTTACTTTAAACCAGTGATTCCTGACATTATTTAAAGTAAAAAATGTAAATGAAATTTTGTTCTCTGGTGACTTTTTTCTTTTTTTTTTAATTTTTCACCAGAGACCAAAATTTCATTTACATTTTTTACTTTAAATAATGTCAAGAATCACTGGTTAAAGAAAGTCAAGTACGTCCATTAACACCCTGTATATTCCTGTATCTGTAGCACATGATATAGAGCAAACTAGATAGGGAAATAATGAGCAAACAATCATACAAATAAAAGCAATGCAGCCGTTACTAGTTTCGATATCAACCTTACAGCTACAAATCAACACGCAGCCAAATGTAAACTTGTTATTTGAGTTTTATAGTTCTTATACAGTGAAACCCTCTTAAGAAGTTCTCTCTTAAGACGTTTCGTGGCTTAAGAAGTTTGGTTTTTTCGGTCCCTCGGCCCAAAATTGGCCCAATTTTTCCCACATAAAAAGTTTTCCTGCTTAAGAAGTTTGTTTTTTTCCCGTCCCTTGGAAAACTTCTTAAGAGGGTTTCACTGTATACGATAAGTCCACTTTGGTTAAATGTTAGCCAACCAATCATCTTGATTTATTTTTGAGGTACTATGCCGTTGTGATATTATAACATGGCATAATATCCCAACATAAGTCACAATAATACTTTTGGCCGTGAAAATCTCAAATTCAGCAGACCAATTTCTTTCATTTATTACTTTATGAAATTATTTATTTTGTGTACTTTGTAGATGAACTACATAACTAAAACTGCATTATTACTTCAATTTTTAATCATAGCGGACTTACCATACCATACGTAGAAACTTTACAATTACAACACTGGCCTTTTCAATGCAATCTATCCCATCACACAGCACGTTTTGACAAACGCAAGCGTTTTGTTACAAAGCCATGAGAGAAATAAACAGATTTGCAGCGCTTTACATTGGCCAACTAAAACCCTGACATTAGCTCTATTAGGCTGTAGTATGGCATCATGATTGCAGCTGTTAATCCCATCTTGCGTACTCTATACCACTGCTGTAGCTGTATATATTGTAGCATCTGTCCCAATATAGTACACGCTGATATTGCAAGCACCGTCTCACATAAAGAATACCTTAAAATTAAGCCAGTGAAATGTTTATGCTCAATTATTAAACAGAATAAATCAACACCTCCCCCGACCATCATCCATTATCCGTCATTCTCGCGGCTGAGACTTTATATAAATAATGATTACTGATAAAATAATATTTAAGAACACATTATAAACAAATGTTGGTGGATGGTTGGTGAGAGCGTGCCAATTTGATGTATTTCGTTTGAAACATTACGTGTTTTAAGATTTATTCCCGATGGCTACATAAAGTTGTATGGAATTAATTTAGCGGCACTCCCAAACTTTTATATTCTGGTCTACGCTGCCAGAGATCACGTACGGCAGCACTTTGTGGAAATCTGAAACACAAACAATCAACATTACATACATTTGACAATTATATTTTACATCATGAATGAGAGAAAACACTTTCTTCCCTTCTTAGACCAGTTGCTTCACAAAACGTTTCAAAGTTCATATTCAAGTTCTGTGATAATTCTGTTATAATTCCACTATGGTCCTTCACAGTACTCGAATAATAACAGAATTTGAATAGAACATTCACAGAAATTTATTATTAACTGTGAAATTTGTATTTCAAAATCTCTGAGTAAACTGTCAACTAGCGCTACTTGTCAAGTAAATTATATTATCTATACTACCCATCAAATGAATGCCTGTTTTTTTATGAAAGTTACTTGATAAGCAGTTACTCAGCAGTGTACTCGAAAGTGGTGAAATACCCCTTATACTAACATTCTAATAAATCATAGTGATCTAAGATCACCCTGCAAACTGCAGAACTATTATTTAGTTATTTAAATATTATAGCACCTGTAAATCACCATTATTGACAATGTTCCTTTGTTATTTTAACTCCTCCCATCGCTTTTCCCTTCCCCAAAATCACCCCTCCCACCACCCTTACCTAACAAAATCTAATCCTTTCTTTACTTGTATAAATTTTAAGTTAGTTTTAAGGATGCTAGTGATTGACATGGATGTGTCAAAACTGGTAGCAGATAAATAAAAATTAAATAACAAATGTACATGAGAAATAAAACTCTTCGAACCAAAATATCTAGAAATTGTTAAATAGTTAATGCCCAAGAAATATAAAAAATTCTTTAATTTTTTTATATTTCTTGGCACAGATTTTTAGCCTTTATGGACTGCAAGCCACTGCTACATACATAACTCTTAAGAAAAAAAAAACTACTCTCCCAGTTCGTACTGGGAGAGTAGTTTAGTCGAGTAGCGAGTATATTAGTAACTAAACACATCCGAACACCACAATTTCAGTAGAGTAGTTTAGTCAGCTCTTTACTAGAGTCAATCTATTTCATTCTATTTTTTCGGGTGAGTAGCGACCCCCACCACGTGACGCTGTGCACTGACATGATCGAACCCGTCGTTTTAGCAGAGAATTCATTAGTAGACGCGTAGAAATGTCATGCTGTTGAAGCGAAGACGCTACTATAAATTCTTTATTTATGCTGCTATTAATCTCTTTTCGTTTCCATAGTTTATTTATTTCATCTCAATAATTTATTCTTTCACCTCTTCTAAAATAAGCATTACAATCAGATTAATTAGCATATATTTACTTTGTTGTTTGGCAGCCCGTCATCTAGCAACACGCAGTTCACTAATGAACTCTACTTGAACGTAATGCAAACGCTTTTCGGTGAGTCAATTTGCAAGTTACTCGCTACTCGACTAAACTATTCTCCCAATGCGAATAAGCAAATAAAAAAAACACAACCAGAGAAAATTAGTTTTAACCCAAAACCTAGTTAATTTGATATTTTGCAAATGGTGGAAAAAATGAATAATTTTGCTATATAAAACTTGTACAGTTGTCTATGTATAAGTTGAATATATATGCAATGAATGTCCACTTACCAATACTGGTGATAAAGTGCTGGTGCGCGTACAGCGTCTTGAGGCAGCGCTTGTTCTTGATGTCCCAGACGCGGATAGTCTTGTCATCGGAGGCGCTGAGCAGGTAGCGCCCGCCCGGGTGGAAACTCAGCCCGCGCACCCAGTTGTCGTGGCCGGCCAGCGTCATGAGACACAGCCCCGTGCCCACATCCCAAACCTGGACACAATTACATAAACACACGTTAAAAAGACACAAATAATCAGTTAACATTTGATAAAGCACCAAGAACTTTAATATGACTATTATGCTTGACAGCTGGTCAAAATTTCGTCAAAAGCTGAAACGCACCGAAAATTTGGTCTGGTAAGCAGATATGTGTAACCTATTAGACTATGATAACAAAATAATTAAAATGATACACCTAACGCCATCTAGGACTAGGATAAGTTATGGAAAACTAAGTGTACATGCTTTGTTTTATAAAAAAATATATGTTAGTCTGTTCAAAACTAGCTACCGTGTTTCATTATAACCAAACGTAATACTGCCCCGGGAGCCATTCATTGGATAACCAAAGTCTTTGCCATAGGTCACCCCACGTTATTCAGCAGGGGAGCCCGGATTCAAGGATTGAGTCTTGTCCAAAACTTTGTGCCGGGAACGTCTGCTTACCAAATGCGTGGCACGTCAGATCGGGAGAGGTCCGTTAAGGGAGACCCTCTGATCTCATCAGGTGGACTCTCTCGACACAATGCCCTACTCCGCAGTGTTAGGGATGGAACCATACGTCACTCCTGGATATACTGACCTCCAGATTTATACTGTATTATTCCACTAGAGCGACCATGCGAAATAAATAAATTTGCCTCGATTGCTCGAGATTTCCAGAAGATCATTCTTTTAATTTTTCACCAACAAATAAAATCATAGCTTCGAATTTTAACACGGAGACATAAAAACTTATTACAGTGCTGTGTAGCCAATAAATGAACCTGTATTTTACCGTTTATCTCGTATTTGTAGGATTTATAAAAAAAAATATAGCAAAGTTTATAAATGCACGAATCCTGTGTGTTTGTTACTTTGAAACTGCCGTGAGAGGTACTTATTCGGGTCAACATAGAATATTTTCAATTTCTGTATGTTGTCTGTGGTATACTTGATAATCAATGAAAGGTGCACATCTATAAAAAAAAAAAAAAATTAATTTTAATAGTAATAACAGTTGATCAAAAATTCTGCGTGAATTTTTTTTTTTTAAATATATTTTTAACATCATTCTAAAATAGTCTACGAAGTTTGGATTTGCGACATCTCTGGTCGTAATAGATAAAGCATTTCAATAGCTTCGTTTTAAGTCCAAAATAATAAACGTGGGAGTTACAAATATTATTTTCCGAATCAAGAGATAATGGGCTTTTTTATCCGAAAAGCAATCGGAGACATTTAAAATTGCACCAATATATGGAAAAAATCGTTCCAGTGGTTATGTGGTGTACTCACCCTGATGGTCTTATCGCGAGACCCGCTGGCGAGGAAGGGTCCCAGATGGGCCCCCTTGCGGTTGTCGTGGCCGGCCGCCTCGTTGATGGGTCCCGCCGCGCTGTCGGGCGCCCACGCTACGCACTCCACCACGTGGTCGTGGTCTCGCAGCTCCACCTGAAACACACAACAACACGTTTCAATATATATATCACCACATAACACCCGTTAGAAGCTTATCTGATACATAGGAAGATTTTTCCTACCGACTGTCGGAATATTTTATTCAATGTTGACCATGCTCCCACATATTAACCTGTCCCATGCCTTGCCGTATTTCGTTTGAAACCTCGGAAATCGCGCAAAGTATTACTTTGACGTAATATTTTGTGGGATTATTTTGAGCTATCGTAAATTATATTTACCAAAATTCATTCCTTGAACAATAAAATTTGTATAAAAACATTACTTGCGTTTATTTGATAAATTGATAGGTTTTTCAATGTTTTTTGCTACCTACCACGCTCGAACTTTGACAGTTCAAATCGCGGCAAAAAGTGACGCTCAGATACCATAGATAAATTACAAATTATTCCGAGTGGCTAGGCGTTATTCGGGTACCTGTTACGTCAAGAACGAGAATGGCCCAAGCGATTCTGACCTTGTCCTTCAAACAGTTTCTTTATACATAAGGGTTAAAATAGCATTTAAAAAAAAAAAAATTGTCCACGCGCACCGGCGCAGTTACGGCACAGGAGAGGTTAACTATAGGTAATGGATTTAGTCAATATCATTTTGATATAGGGTTTAATCGATAGACCATGCTAGACCCCCTCCCTGGAGGCGCCTTATTAAAGTAATGGTCCCCTAACTGATTACGATAAGGTAAATAATACTTTGATTATAAAGATGATGAATTCTTACCTTGCAGTCCTTGGAATCAGTGTGCCATACTCGCACGGTCTGATCGTTGGAGCATGAAGCGAGCAGAGAGCCGTCCGTGGAGATGCGCACCATCCGTACCCACTCCCGGTGGCCGCTGTATGTCTTCACGCAGTACCCCGTGGTGACGTCCCAGGCCTTGATGGTCTTGTCGCGGCTGCCCGAGAAGACCAGGTCGCCGCTGGGAGCAAAGGCCACCGAGGACACATTGTGGTCGTGGCCGTGCATGGTCTTGATGCATTCATACGTCTGCTGGAAGTCCCACAGCTTTATTGACATGTCTGCACTACATGAGACTGGAAACAGAAAAGAGACATAAGCACTTTTTATTGACATGAAAAAATATGCAAACTAACCCCCATATCTTTAAATTTTGTTACACATTGAATAAAGACTATACATTTTCTTTTTCGAATTATTAAAAATGTTTCAGTCGATCTGGCAACATTGTATGCACGGATGTGCCAATCTATTAAAAATATTATGGTGCATGCGTGTCAGTTTCCCATCAAAATTAGAATTTTGATTTGTGATATTTGATGAGCAATTCATAACATGTTTGTTTTCATAATTTCTATTCTAATGACCAATTCACTGTAATAAAAAAACATAGCATTTTTTTTTAAAGCGATTGTATAAAGAAAATGTATGAAGGACAAAGTCAGAATCGCTTGCGCCAATATCAATCAAGGACCTATGTACTATTTGATTATTGAAGCTACTCTGAATTATTTTATTAATTAAATAATTTTCTATAGAATTTGCGGGTGGCTTTTCAAAATAGAAAAATTTCAAAAAGGACGGTTTTTTATTAATTTCGAATTTTCTGAAATTTTGCAATATTTTAATTAAAAATGTTTTTATTAAGCTTTTTTTTCATGTTTGAAGCTTAAAATATTGCAATAATTTATAAATAATAAAGTTTATTTCAAATTAAAAAATCTAATAACTAAAAAATTTTATCTACTTTCTAAACCGGTATTTGTTTCTACGGCATCTTTAAAAATACGAAATATATAGGGCATTTAAAATATCTTGACTAAAAATTATTATCAATAACAATTTATACAACAACCCTCTTTAATTGGATTAACAATTTATACTATTTTTTGTCAGTTTCTAATTACGTAGTAAGGTTTTCACATACACAGTTGTTTACCAATTGCATAAAATATTCATGACGTTTTTTAGTAAGGCTGTAAAACGTAAACATCCCCATAGCAGTACTTAAGGATGATTAGGACATCTATAAGTACATTTACAACACCTTCCTTGGAATACTTTTTAATCTGCAGCTTATCACTGAATAACCTATCAGTGAATGTTTTGTAGGAAAGTTAAACTTAATAACATGGCCAGAACATCTTGGTGTAAAATCAAAAATTTGATCATTACCCACTCACATATGTTTATTTATTCAGTTCACTTTTGCAACATTTATCTCTTAGACCTCTCAATATGTATCTCTTTGATTCAGCAGATCTAGGGTGCTCTTCAGTAACTAATGTACCAAATGACAACCTCTACAGCAGAGTGGTAAGCTCCGTGGTTCTCAACCCAAAGGTTACAGACAAATAGGAATTTTATTCAATAACTAGCTGACCCGGCGAACTTCAGACCGCCTCAAAATCAATAACTGTTGTGTTAATTATAATTTTAATTGATAAACTATCGTTTAAGACAATTTTTTTATGGATAGCACAAAGGGTAACAATTATTATAAGTATTAAACAATAAACATTTTCTTCCTCACTGTGCTTGTGCCGTCTAACTGGACTTCTCAATCACAGAGGGCAATCAAATATTCAATATAGATAATTCCACAAAATTAAAAAAAATTGGGACATTGAAGCAAAACGGACTGCAAAATTTGTTGATCTAAAAATTCACAGAGGGTGGTAGCTTACAAAAACAAATAAATGGCTTTAGCTATGTTTAATGATCAGATCTGAACAGCCAGGTACTTCAAAACTTTTCTTTTTATCTTAATTTATCTTCCTTCAGCCTCAAATATTGTGTGTAAATTTTTAAACTAACCTAGTAATTTGCCGTGGTGGTCGAATGCTATATCCTGGATGGGATCTGTGTGGCCCTTCAGTGTCCTCTCGTACTCGCCCGTCTCAAAATCCCAAACCTTTATGGTGGCGTCTTCGCTGGCCGATACCATCATGCTGAACACCGGGTGAAAGATCACCTACAACGGGAGAACATTGATGAGGATACAAAAACTATATAAAATTACATAATTCCACGGAACAACTAAATGATTTTGTGGAAATAATTTGTAGATATAGTTTGGCAAGAAAGTGTAGAAATTTATTAATTTGGAACTAAATTTTTTCATTACTATGGTAACACCGAAATACTTGATTTGCCAATGACATTTCGTATGGCTCTTGGCTTTACTGACTTAAATGTAAACGTAGAACACCCTGAAAATCGCTCGTTTAATTGTTTGCAT
The DNA here is from genome assembly GCA_917563855.2 of Limnephilus lunatus. Lineage (NCBI taxonomy): Eukaryota > Metazoa > Arthropoda > Insecta > Trichoptera > Limnephilidae > Limnephilus > Limnephilus lunatus. The sequence continues at coordinate 9,809,958 of OU830599.1, forward strand.
GTGCATTGTTTGAATTGAATTAAAATTAATAAACCAATACGTAGTGGTGCAAGAGAAGTTATATACTGCGTTTTTCAATGCTGCCTAGCTGAATATTGCGCGACAAAGCTCCTATCTAATTTGGAAGATGTTTACAAACGAACTGCAGAAATGAATGGTATTTAGTATAGTTGTTTTAATAAATTTCATTAGTATTACAAGATTTATGCCAATTTTCGAGCGATTATAATCATTACAATCTAATTTGAGGTTACGCTTAAAAATCTGAATTTGACACTTCTATTTGACAGTTAATATGCGGCCACAGGGAAAAGGGAATAACTCAATTAAATAAAAAAGTGCAATTTCTAAACTCATACAAATGTAGCTTTTTTCTTAATTTTCTCTTTCTTTCTTTCTAAATGAATATTATCTAGTTTGTTTTTTTTAATATTAACCTGGCTGCCGCCGGGCGTATTTGGAAAAAACCGCGCGAAATTAGCTTTTTCCCACTCCGGAAACAAATCGTAAAAAAATATATTTATACGAAAATGAACTGATTTTTTTATTTCTACACAAACCTGAATAGACACCCTACGTGAAAAAAAACAATCCAAGGGTGTTTTCGAACCTATGACATTGGTACGTCTTTGAAAATGTAAAATATTTACATTTTCAAAGTTTACACATACAAAATGACAGTTGAAGTGACGCCAAGGTCGCCAAGTCAACCAAAGATAATTTTTGTAATTTATTCCGAGAGGCTAGGCGCTATGCGGCTTTCTGTTACGTCAAGAACAAGAATGGCCCAAACCATTCAGACCTTGTTCTTCATACAATTTCTTTATACATAAGGGTCAAAATCGCATCCAAAAAAGTTTTTTTTTAAAATCCTACCACGGCCACATATGGCCGAACGGCGGTAGCCGTGTTAAATTACTTTCTATAGAATAATAATTTTAATGATGTTTTCCACACAGGTAAATCTGAATCAACGGTAAGATGAATCGTCAAGGAAGGGTAAAAGGCAGAAGGAAAATTTTAAACACCGGGAAAATGGAAAATAGCATAATAATAATAATATGTAATAGCATAAAAGTGCTGATGATTTGAAAAATTGTTGCAAAACGTGATGAAAATTGAGGCAGAATATTAGGCACGAGGCAGTACTATACATACATGTTGATATCATTGAACTGATAACACGATCAGATGAAGATGAAGATACAGAAGAAGAAGAATCACATGAGGACGAAGACAATAATGTCGGGTGTTGAATTAATAGACTCAAAATTTTAAGTACCTACATTTTTATATCGAAATAAACGCCTACTTAAAACTTGTTTTGTTTTATTTTACTTCCATTAAATTCCAGTTTTTTGTGCAAATTTTTTTAAAGTACAAATAGGTACTACAAATACGCTATGAAATATGCATTTTGGCGGAAGTGTTTTTAAAAACATACATTCATTGTCTTTTGAGCCATCTTGGTGTTGCCATTTAAAACCTAAAAAATGATTGCAGCGCCATCATTTATTTTCTACACTTTCTTGCCAAACTGTAGTAATATTTTTTCTAACATATGTAATGTGCACTTGAGAATATTCCCCTATATAAGAGATAATAATTAGTGTCCGACCGAAACAGGACTTTCCACCGAAACTGAAACTTCGGTATCTGTGTCAGTTTCGGCTGAAACCGAAACCGAAACATTTTTAGACAAGTCAAAAAAACCTATAGTTTACTTAAATTTGGTTTATTTTTTACACTTATACAGACAGTTGCCACATGTTGAATGAAATAATAATAAAAAAAACAATAATTGAAGTGTGTGAAAAATAATAATTATTATTTTTATATTACTGCTATAAACCAAACAAAAATTATAAAAATTGAGAAAACATCTTAACTACTTCTTGGAACAAAAATTTGTCAATAATCAACAATTACATACATTATAAAGGAAGGGCCGCATTAATTGAGTATTTTAATTGCGTTTACAATCACAACAATCTTAAGTTTAAACCTAACATTTATTGAGATGTTTTAATTCAAGTTAGTGATGTATGATTACCTAATTAATAACTAGTAATTAATCAATCATGCCGGACCGGCCGGCGAACTCAGCTGATGATGGCGGGTGACACACGAGCCACAAACTCAGCCGAAGTCAGTCGAACGACACGCGATAATTCATGAACGCAGAGTTTCGGTGTGACCGAAGGTTCGGCAGATTTTCTGCCGAAACTGAAACTGATGCCGAAACTAGATTTTTTTGCCGAAACTTGCCGAAACCGAAACTGAAACCAAACCTTCGGTCGGTCACTACTAATAGAAGAAGCAAGAAGAGCCAACAAGAGACGAGAAGATCCAAGAAGAGATAATCAGAGACACGAAGATAAAAAAGTTGAGATCCAAGAAGGGGCGAGAGCATCCAAGAATAGGCAAGAAGAGACAAGAAATAGCAAGAAGAGCCAAGAAGAGCTGAAAAGAGAGGTGCAGATTAAAGAAGAGGCAAGAAGAGCGAAGAACAGCCAGAAATAGACAAGAAGATTTAAGAAGACCCAAGAAGGGGTAGGAATAAAGAAAGGAAAAAAATAATAATAATGCTGAATCCTTTATTCCATTATTGGCTAACTCCAACCTCCTTCCCATCCTCAAAGCATGTGTTCCCAAGTCATAACAAATCAGTGCCCCCTGGTGTACCGGTGTCACCGGGGCAGGAGTGCACCTGGCCGGGGTGGTACAATTGTATTGTATAGTGTATTGAAGAAGATAATAATATATAAGACAAAGACCCAGAAAAAAAAAAGGTGTTTTACAAATCTCCCGTCAGCTATTGTAGTAAGTTTTTAGTTTAATGAAAACAACATTGTTACCTTTGTGATTGGGGCCCTGTGTCCCATGAGGCAAAACTTCTCCGGAGGTCGTGGGATCCACTCTGCGGGGGTCCTCTTGGCGCGCGTGGGGGCTCCCTCGATATATTCCTTCTGGGCCTCTGACAGTTTGGATTCCAGCTCCATAACCTACAAAAGATTTAACATTGGGTTTAGCAAAACTTTACATAAATTTTAGGCAGTCGTACTAAGGTCAGTAAAGAATCAACAAAAACGGAGTGCCATATACCGAGATCCATATATTTGTATTGGGGCCTGCAAACAGTGCAATCGGGTCGTACCAGGTTTCAGTGGCGCTCGATATTTATCTCATCACCGTTAATATCACATAACCGACTTCTAATCAACATTTTTATAAAGTACATTTATTTTAGTTAAAAAATGCTTTTAAAATATTCTTACGAATTTATTAATTAGGCATTTCATTGATACTGAATTGACATAGTCATTTGTTATTTTTTACATGTTTCTAAGTCTCCTGTTAAATTACAATTTATATTAGTTTATTAAATTACCTGTTCTTGAGTCAATTAGACAGATGAAAAAACCATGATATAAACCGAAAAAAGTGTGTTGCTCAATTTAGTAGTAAGCTCAACTTTTTCTTACTTCTGCTGGACTAATCAAACATTTTCAAATATTGAGCCTGTCTGGGACCCAGGTCCTATGTAAATTGGTAACATCAGTTTTCTTTCAAATCGGTATAGGTCACACTTCTAGGAATTATCCATGCATTGGGTTTACCAGAATTTTTATTTTTCAGAAATAATTAAGAGACCAAAATAGTATAATATTGTGTTGACAGAAATAACTATTAGGGGACCAAAAAATAGGGGTTGACAAAATGAAGGACGAGATCGAAATCAGAGGGGTAAGTACAGATAATTAAGATATAAACATAGCAGATGTTGTCACAAATAATTAGGAGGCAAAAATAGTAGGGGTTAGCGGAAGGAATTGAAAGAGTATGGATAACCAGAAATAATTGAGACCAAAATAAAGGGGGTCTCATCAGAAACAATTGGGAGATTAAAAATAGTTGAAATGTCAGAAAGAGCTAGTCTACGAGAAGTTGTAACCATTTTAGGTTTGCCAAAACAAATTTATCGGAAACAAAAAAACAATATTTATTTGAGGAGTTTTAAAATTTTCAATGAACTCCCAAAATCGAAAGAAAGCTAAAATCCTAGCTATTTTTCGAGGGTTATATCTCAACGTAAGTTCAAAGTTTTGTATACAGGTAATATTGTTGCGGCAGGTTTAAAATAAAAATATATACTAGATGTAAAACGATTAATTTATACCTAAAAAATAAGCTTAAAAAAATAAATAAATTGCGTATTCGTGTGTGGTGTATATTGCCCTAGTGTTATAGACCAGCATTCAGAATCGAAACCTTGTTTGAAATGACTTCAGCCATGTTTGATGACCAGATCTGAACAGCCGGAACCTCCTCATCTTCCTCCTCTCTTCCCCACTCCCCCCCCTTCCTTCCCCCCTTCCTGCCCTTCAGCCTCACAACATACCCCAATTGGGGATGTCATAGTCCTGGCTCTGGTTATTTGGGAGCATTTGTACGCGTATTCACATAAAAAAAATTCTACAATCATCACAATTCATTGAATCAGGAACACATCCAAGAGTCAACATCTGTCAATTTAACTTTACTTTGACAATTTCGCTTGGGCATGCGGTTGATTGTATATGGTGTCCGAAAACTAGTGGTACAAGAGAGAAAACTGGTAAATCTAAATCACATTTGGAGTCGTTTTTGTGGTTTCATTTTTTTTTTCATTGAGCTTTCCGTTTATCGAGAAAACAGAGTCCAAAGTTGGAATTTTTCAGGTCAAATTTGAAAAAATCTGCGGTCAATACTGATAGAACTACAACTAATGTTTTTTGAGGTCTCTTTGCGTTGCAGATTTCCCAATTTAATATTATACAGTAAGGACCTTAATAAGTGTTTTTAAATTTTCACAACTGTTTGTGTTAAATTTAACTACTCGGGCTAATTTGTTCCCTTTCGGAACAACTCATACAGTAGAAATCGTTGTGCCTCCCTTAGTATCACAGTGAAAATATGATCTAAACAGTGTTAGAAAGAGGAAACGCCACACTTTATATTCAAATCTATAAATTACCCACAAAAAAAGTAAAATGTTCGCCTTTATGGAGTAAAGGGTTGGGTCGCCACTTGAAAAAATATTATGAAACTTTGGGATTTTTTTTAACAAGAAATAACGACAAACAAAATAGGTGGCAATAAAGTTTACAATACATTTGTGTAATAAAATGTGTTTTTTTTTGTTATCAGTAATTTTAGTTAGAAAAAACGTAACGTAAACTTTTTACGTTTGCAAGCAAAATTTTAATATTTAAAAAACTATGTTTATTTAGAATTATAAAATTTGAAAGCGTATATTTTATCATCTTTTAAAATCAGTTTTCAGTTTTCGGATACGTCCAGAAATATTCCATTTATTTGGATTTTATTGTAAAGTGGAAATATTTTAACCCTCTGACAAAATATGGCCAAGGTCTGAGGGGTTAGAGGCTCTAATTAGTAAGGGGGTTACCTTCTTTTGCAGCCTTATAACCGAGGTCCACTTCTTCTCCAGCAGTCCCCCGAACTTGCGGTCCATCTCCCCGGGCATGTCCGCCTCCTTCTTGAATGCCTCCAGGGCGTCGTTATAGCCATTGCTGCTCAGGTAGTCCGCGATGGCCTTGTTACTGAAATAAAACAAAACACACACCTATTAGTCAAATAATTCATTATTACAAATGGTATCTGTGCACTTCTGCTAGATTATTGTATGGTGCAGCCTGCAGGCTCAAGATTCCCCTGATGATAGCCAACTTCTGATAGGAGAGGGATCCAGAAGATAACGCCTGTCTCGACACAGGTATATCCTGGTGAGACAGGTATCGGAAAATCACATGTAAATAAACTTTACATAGATGAATAAATTAAAAAAAAAAATCTTTTGTAGGGATAAAGATAATATTTCCTCTTCTCTGTCACTCCTTTCTTCATCCACATTCAAATATTTTATATGTTATTTTTTACATTGGAGCCAGTGAGACTATGGCATCCCCATTTGGGGTATGCTGTGAGGCTGAAGGTAGTGGGGAAGGGAAGAAGATGGGGAAGAGGAAGATGGCTAAAGCCATTTCAAGCAACGTTTCGATTCTGAATGGTGGTCTCTCACCAAAACGACACTAAAAGTATGAATACATTGTAAAACAACAAAAATTAATAAAATAAAATTTATTTGAACCCGCAACCTCCAGATTCGTAGCCGAGGATCGTAACCACTCAACCGCCGAGGCCATGTTGTGACATTGTCGTGGCACATCTTCTCCATTGTTTTCGTAATTTTATACGTGTATGGTATTTTGAGAGGCTGAAACGAGTGGGAAAAGAAGGAAATGGGTAGAGGAAGGTTGGGAAGTATTGTTATTATATAATTAGGTTTTAAATGGTACACGGAACCCAGAGTGGAAGATGCTCTCAGTGTCGACCACCATTCAGAATTGAAACGTTGCTTAAAATGATTTTAGCCGTGTTTGGTGACCAGGTCTGAATAGCTAGTTACTTCCCCAACTCTTTCACCTCCACACTACCTTCAGCCTCACAACGTACCCCAATTTGGGGATGGCATAGTCTCACTAGACGAGAGCAGTTGGGACTCTTGTGCGATACTCACATAAAATACAAGTGTGCGGTAGAAGTGAAACCTTCAGAACACTAGAGTAGACAAAAGAGGGAAGGCTACGAAGCACCGCACAAAGAGGAGACCGATTATTATTCTATCTCATTCTATCGCAGGCTCCTGTAGATGTATGTGTTTGTCTCTTTTTAATGTCGCATTTTAGTTTCATCGAGTTTCAAATCACAACAGTGCTAAAGAAGTTGTCAATTAAAAAAAAATTAAAAAGGGTTGGGGCCTACGATCAAGTATAAGAATTTTACTTTAGCTGCCCTTTCAGTTAAGAAAAATAATTTGTTAGGCGTTCTATCCGCTCTGCCTAACCCTACCTCAACACGATAATGCGAACGACAAATTCCGCCTATTTCAAGCTTCAGCGAACACTCTCATAGTCAGTATGGGGGGAAACGCCTCCACGTTTATTAACGCACCGGTGAAGGTGAAGAAAACGCATCACGAAACCGAAGAAATTCTTATTCTTTTTGCGTTGATTCTTTTGCGTCAGGAAAGATGTTATTGCTTTGAAAAGTGATACCGTCCGGGTGATGATACTGCGACACGACGCGTGAGAGAAATTTTCTTCATACAGTCTCGGGGATACGAAGAGGCGCATTCAATTAATTGAGCGGAAAATTTTATTGGAGGCGCCAGAACGCAACGAGTGACTCTGACAGACCGTAGAACGTAGACTATAATATATAGGCGTAATCGTCCGCCGTTAACTCTCCCTCTTTCTCACAACAAGGGTTGCCAGGTGTTCGGTATTTTAGCGCCGTGTTCGGTATGACTGACAAAAATACAGAAGCGTGGGCGGTTCGGTATTTTTCACTGATTCATTTTTCTCCTAATAAACGATTTAACTCTCAGATTTGACGGCCGGCGTAGCGCAGCGGTAAGGCGCTTGACTCGCACATTGAAGGTCGCGGGATCGATTCCCGGCGTGACAAATAGATACATTTTATTTGATTAATTTGTGTTATTTCACAAGTTATTCATTTAAAATTATATACATATAGTATGTTTGCGGCGCGTTCCAGAGTGGAAGATACTCCCTGCATCGCCCTGGTGTAAGACCACCATTCAGAATTAAACGTTGCTTGAAATGGCATTAGCCGTGTTTGGTGACCAGATCTGAATAGCCAGGTACTTTCCTTCCTCTTCCCTATCTCCTTCCCCTCCCCACTACCCCCAGCCTCACAACATACCCCAATCGGGGATGCCATAGTCTCACTGGCTTCAGACGGGAGCGGTTGGGACTCTTTTGCGGTATTCATGTAAAAAAAAAATCGATGTTGGGTAGCATCCCTACTTAGTTTGTGCCGCTTCGTGCACGCGCTCACTGTTTTCGAGCCATTTCGCGGATTAGTGTTACACATAATGACTACGTACTTACGTAAATGTGATTATTCGAATAATTTGACTGCTTACATTGTTTCAAAGTCCGAAAACCCTCCCCCCCCCCACGCGGGTTTTGATTTGCCAAGGTACCACCGAAATCAAGGGAAATTTTCGGAAAAAACCTGGCAACCCTGCTCACAACACGAAACACGCCAAAGAAAGAAGGTTAAAACGAACTCTCAGCGGCAGGTGTGTCGAACTCTCAAGTGTGCAGTTCACACGCGGTTGGAGTGAAACCTTCAGAAAACTAAAGTAAAGAAGCGTGGGGGGGCTAAGAAGCACCGCACAAAGAGGAGACCGATTATTCTATCTCATTATCTCACAGGCTAAATCCTATAGATGTATGTGTTTGTCTCTTTTTCGTTTTATCAAGTTTTAAAATTCATAAAAATACGATAAGTATCAGGTTGGATAACTTAGAAGCACTAGAACTAACTAAGGAAAGCCAAAAATATTAATAGTAAGGAAATTAATAATCAAATAAATTATTATTATCTACTGGCATTATACCTAGCTCTCTCATTCAAAATTTAGGCGTATTAGATTTGTCAAAGAATTTATGTATACAAATGCAAAAGTCAGTCATTTTAAATAAATGTAGGATTACGAAAGTTTTTTAAATATTTATATTGAGGGATCAGTAGGATTTGTCGGACCAGTTAGGATTTCATCAGAGCCGAGCCCTCTGATATGAAAATATCTGAAGTCGGTGAAATATTTTCCCATTATGTTTCTGGTGGATTGACGTATTGTTCTTGTATTGTTTTGTATTTATTATACTTATACATATAGTGCACTTACATTGCATGAATTTACTAGGTAATCATTAGTGGAAAAGTGTGTGGAAGGATTTAGTCTTTCATTTGGGAAAGATTTAACCCGGACATAAAATCTGGAGCACCGTTAAATAAATAAAAGTCCAATCCTAAGGTTGTTCCCTATTGACAAAGACCATTCCCTTTCCCTTCCCGATTCTCCATTTACACTTACACCTTCTTCCTCCTTCACTTCAATCATATAATATTATCTATAACACATGTAAATTAATTTTAGTAGAGTATTATACTGCCCTGAAGGAGCTACGGTTGTAGCGAAACCCGGTCGGCATAAATAATAATGTCACATCACAAAGTATCTGCTTCATATGAACAAAAAAAAGTTCTATTTTTTAATGTTTCAATGTTCAAGATGCCAGATTTTTTATTGCGGAACTTTATATTATTACTGCAGACCGTCGAACCGGGAAATTAAAATTAATCAAACAATAACACTGGTTCTGTTAGTTGATATTTAAAATTATTTTTGTTTACAAAGATTGGAATAATAATTTGTCGTGTTGTAAATAATCCGCAATAAACATCCTAAGACCATATTAATTGAATAAACTATGTTGTCATAACATTAAACGTGGTAGGTAATCTGATTTAGATCGCTACTGAGATCCCTGAGGCGTAGGTGTTGTACAGTAATGTATGGCCTTATTACGAATTAGAAGATCCAACAATAAAATTATACCTCAGTTGGGTCATGAAAATTGTCAGAAAACGGAATATTATGAATGAAGCAAAATTTGTGCTAAGACTGAGTTGTGTGGCAAGTGGCAATTCATCCTCTCTGCATACCCAGCCGATAAATGGAGTGATAGATAGCTGATAAGTCCCGTTAATGAATTGAGTTCGAATCTCAAGCCAGTATTAATTTACAACATTTTCAGAGTAAGTTACTATTTATGTGTTTAATTATATGTGAATATTTAATTAAATGTGTTTAAATATAATTAATTATAAATATGAACGCTTTATTTGATAATAACGCTTTATTATGTTATCACATCTTAAAACAATAGGAAGCGAATAATACGAAGTTCCTTGAAAATACCGCATACGACACGATGGGAATTCCTGTAAAACCACAATTCCTGGTATGTATGACATAATGTTACACTAAATTCGTAAGCGCGCAACAATTCGCAGAAAAATACTAATTCCACTATTTTTTAATGTGAATACCGCTCAAGAGTCCCTACTGCTCCCAACCGTCTGGAGCCATCCCCAATTACGGATTTTTGTGGGGCTGAAAGTAGAGGAGAGGGGGAAATGATGAAAAGAAGGTAAAGAAGTAGCATCTGGTCACCAAACACGGTTAAAACCATTTCAAGCAATTTTTCAATTCTGAATGGTGGTGTTACACCAGGGCGAAACTGAGAGTATCTTCGACTCTGGAACGTGCCGCAAATATACTATATATTATTTTAAATGGCAAATTAGCAACATGACAAAAAAATTGCCTTGTGATCTAATTTCCGATACAAATCACCCCTATGTCTCGATTACTAAACATACATTTAAAAATGAAACACGATATTAATATTCCTTTCTGTCATCGTAGAAAGAATTTTCCGGATAATGCGGGTCCATTGTTTTTAAAATAATATAAGGCATATTAGTAGAATACATAAGCTGTCGTGAAAACATTAACACCAAGTAGGCAAGTAGGATCGGTCACAAGGCCGTCAGATATCGCCGAAGGTCACGAAAATAAACCGGATCACCGGAAAGTGTGCAGTGGGCTAACAACTCGGATAAGGAAAGCGAATTAAGGTTTATTTATACCAGTTTGATTGACAAGGCGGCAATGAAAATGTCTAATCGAGTTTCCTTCCGGGACACTGTAATGAATTGACGGAAAATTTACGATAGGCACCATAAATTACAGCACTATAACATGACCCTGTGTTTTGTTGAACACCTTTGCGTTACTAAATAATGAAGTCGAATCAAATAGTTCGGTTATAGGATAACTGTCTAATCATTATCATTAATTTGTTCCTATTAAAACGCATAGGCAGGCAAGCGAATGAAAAATCGATGCGCGCTGCGGTAAGTACTTACTCTAATAACGATGTAATCAATTTTATAGAAGCTTACAATTAATAAGAAGGTTGAAGAAATTTCTTTTTCTTTATAGTTGAAATTTCTATCTTCATACTTTTATATTAATGGCATAAATTGTGTATATAAATACACAACACCATAATATGTTTATATTATACCCTTATGGAATGTGTGGGATTGCACTCTCCTCCCCACATACTGGAATAAACACTTATTTATTTATTTATTTATTTATTTATAATGCAATATCTCGTCTTTCGTGATAGAAAGCAAAACCGAAATAAAATAACTAGGGATTACAGTAGATCAATGCCTAAAACGGTCCACACACATAAACTTACTCAAAGACAGAGTGAAGAAACTAACATACATCTTTAGATGTGTAAGAAATATCATAAATAAAGATTTACTCAGAAAGACGTATTTTGCCTTCTGCCAATCAATAATACAATATGGTATTACAGGATGGGGTGGTACTTATAAAAAGCAAACAACTTTTTTAAATAGCACAAAATTTATGTTAAAAGCAATGATTCTACTTAAATCATATATGCATATTCATCAGAACGCTTTTTTTAAGAATTTAAAATCGGTCAATTTAAAATCAATATAACTAGATTAAAATTACATTAGAATCAAATTTAACCAAAATCAAATAAAACTAACTAGTCAAACCACTAAAATGAATGGTTTGAGATAAAAAAAGAGTTAAAAGTGGGAAAAATTGATTACTAATGAAAAGTAATATCTAGCAAATTACACAATATAACAAAAAAACAAAAACTAAGGCCTGCCATGGAAATCAAAAGTCAAATTAGCGGTGATAGACAACTGTCAATAAAATTAACTAACCATAGCGAGTCACTCATCGCTGCAACGTCAACACAAGAGATTCCCTGGCGTTAAAAGGCATCTAAAATTAGGATTATCGTGCGTGCAATACGAAATACTACGATGCGGTGTAACTCTTCCCACCGGAGCTGGTCACATACAGGGCTGGGCAAAATACATGCTTTGCTGTAATTGAAATACAAATTACAAAATACTTTTTCGCATGTATTTAAAATACGAAATACAAAATACTTTGAGGTGGTGTATTTGAAATACAAAATACAGTATTTTAACCATTTTTTTCAAATACAAAATACAAATTACAAAATACATTTGGTTTTGGTAGAACCTTTGGTTGCAATAAATTGTCGTAAGTGTACTTATCTAAGGGTGCGTTTCCATAAAAGCAAAGCTGGGCAGAGTGAAACAGAGACGTGCAAAAATTGACCAAAAAACTTCTTGTAAAGTTTTTTGGTATAGGACAAAGGTGCAGTGGCGTAGCTAGCATGGGTGGCACCCGGGGCGGATAGGGCGGGTAACACCCCCCCCCCCCCCTATTGACTTCATCAAAAATTGCTCCATCCAGGGAGGGTGGGGGGGGGGGGGGGGGGTTGGTGGCTAGAGAATTGTGCTCTTGGGGGGTGACACTCAGTCGGGTCCGCCCCCCCTTGTTAGATAATTATTATTTTAATAACAAGACATTTGCATAGCTCAGTTTTGTGTTATTTCACTTCAAATGCGCTCTACTGTAAATAACATTAAAATAATTTAGTATTCAGCAAATTATTCTCATAGTGCTTGATCTAATACTGTGACACAAAAATGTACAATACAAAGCAATGACAAGTATAATATATAGTGACCGACCGAAGGTTCGATTTCGGCAAAAAAATCTAGTTACGGCATCAGTTTCGGTTTCGGCAGAAAGGCCGCACCGAAACTCTGCGTTCGTGAAATATCGCGCGTCGTTCGGCTGACATCGGGTGAGTTCGTGGCTCGTTCGCCAAATTTTTGTTCTAATAAGTTGTTAAAATGTTGGTTAAATTTAATTTTTTTTATTTGTTTTATAACAGTAATGTACCGGTAATAATACCCGCCGCCCAAATTGGGAGGCGGGTAAGGGTACCGCCGCTCCAGGAACCATTTATTGCATAATAAACACTTCTTCCATAGGTCACCTTAAGTGGTTCGATACGTTTGGTGTCTTTGTAGGCGTGCCCGGGTTCATGGGGTGAAGTTTGTCCAGGTCTTGGGGACTAATGCGTCTGTCTGCCTGCTACGTGGTGTGCAGGATCGAGAAAGACTGGTTGAGGGAGGTCTTTTATCATCTCCAGTCGGAATCTCTCGACCTATCGCCTTGCACCGCGGTTGGAGAGATGGATTCATACGTCCGTTATGCATAGATACACTGATCCCCTGATCCTACCCGTGCTTCATACCTATTTCCTTCCCAGAACTGCCTCTCCTTCCTTTCCTTAAAAAAACCCTACACAACAGCATCCCCTTAGATAACATAGGCCATGAGGGAAACTATTTTCCTCAGGGTTTCCTATGTGGAACTAATATAAAGAAATAATAAATAATTATTTTTTCACATTCTTCAATTTTTGTTTTCTTTATTTCATTTAACATGTTCATTAAGAATATTGTGATTGTAAACGCAATTAAAATACTCAATTAATGAGGTCCTTCGTTTATAATGTGAGTGTTGATTATTGTCAATTTTTTGTTCCAAGAAGTAGTTAACACGTTTTGTTAATTTTTGTTTGTTTTATAGCGGTGATATCAAAAAAATAAATAATATTTTTTTACATGTACTTCAATAATTGTTTTTTATTTCATTTAACACGTGTTAATTGTCTGCATAAGTGTACAAATAAGCCAAACTTCAGTATACAACAGCTAAAAAAGAATCGGTTTCGTAAAAACTGAGACAGATACCGAAGATTCGGTTTCGGTTTCGGCAGAAAGTCCTGTTTCGGTCAGACACTAATAATATAATACTTACTCTAATATATTGCGCAGGATTCTAACGTTTTTAGTCTATGTATTATCTACTTCAGTTTATTTTTCATTATCATTAGTAAGATCGCTAAATGTATTTGAAAATGTATTTTGAAGCCATAATTTTAAAAAGTATTTGAAATACAAATTACAAAATACCTCAGCATCGGGTAATTGAAATACCAATTACAAAATACATTTTTAGGAAGTAATTGAAATACAAATACAAAATACATATTTGTATTTCAAATACGTATTTCAATTACAAGTAATTCAAATACTGCCCAGCCATATATATAGGTCACATAGCCTTGTTTAGCATAGGATTAGACCATTTCTATTTACATCGGCATAAGTGGCTGTCGCTGTACCACACGTTGCCACACAACTTGTGTTAAGATTTTTGACCAAGGTCAACAGACTCAGGTTCGATAATCATGTGCTCTTATTGGTAAACAAACAATTAAAGCAGGAGGAAACCAAGGCCGATTAGATCAATATTGGTTTCGGACTGAGATTTTTCGACCACGCAAATGCCATAAGTGGCAAAAATTACAATCATATTACAGGGCCAATACCTAAATATGAGAATCCATATTTTCAAAAACGAAGTTTAAGGCGATCTAATATAATAAGTCCGGGAAAAAATCGAAATCGGAACTCACGCCACTTTATGGGAGGAGTTTAATTTTTTTTTTTGTTTTTACAGTGAATACCGCTCAAGAATCTTAACTGCTCCCGTCTGGAGCCAGTGACTCTATGGCATCCCCAATTGGGGTATGTTGTGACGCTGAAGGTAGTGGGGAGGGGAAGGAGGTGGGGAAGAGGAAGGTTTGGAAGTACCTGGCTATTCAGATCTGGTCACCAAACACGGCTAAAGCCATTTTCAAGCAACGTTTCAATTCTGAATGGTGGTCTTACACCAGGGCGATACTGATAGTATCTTCCACTCTGGAACGGGCCGCAAATATACTATATATTATTTTAAATGATTTAATTGTGAAATAACACAAAATAATCAAATAAAATTTATTTGCGCACGCCGGGTTCGAACCCGCGACCTCCGGATTGTGAGTCAAGAGTCTTAGCCACTGGACTACTACTTGAGAAAAAGCTTTTGGAAAGGTTGGAAAAGGTATATGAGAAAAAAAAATTACAGGTTGATTTCGTAAAGGCCTATAAAAAAACATTAATTCCTTTTTTACGCATTGTTTATTGTAATAAGACGGAAATTTAAAATTGATTTGACGAAACCAAGCGACCCGGAGCCTAACGTCTGTTCCCCGCACCGGCCGAGAGAGGACTGACAGAGACAGAAAATGGGTTTGGCTCCGGTCGTTCTTCGGTGGACGGTATAAGGTTCATTTACAACAACGCTAAAATGCATATTTTATTTTGTGAAGTTCGGGCGTAAATATAATTTTTTTGTGATTGTTATTAAAGAAACTGAATTTGCTACATTAAACAATAAAACCGTAGCCGAAAAGGGGTTTATAAGTAGGAGAGTTTGCACTTGAAAGTGATTTTATATAGATCTAATAATTTATTTTTTGATAGGCTTATTAAAAGACTTATAAAAAATAACGATATTTTTAAGGGCAAGGTATGATCTACACGCAGTATTTAATTGAAGCATCTATAATACTTCTAAGCGATCAAATTTTCAAAACCAGAACATATGATTTTGCATTATTTAGTATGGTTTCGTCTTAACGAAACTTCAGAAATTTCCAAAGCCAATAAATAGACTTTGTAGGTTCATGTCTTTTCTTGATGAAAAGGGTAGGTCCGTGAAGTGTGGGTGTAGTCAATTACACGGGACAAGACCATTATTTTAATTCCACAACAAACAAATCAAAGTCATTGCGAAATGCAATAATTCAACTGGGACAAAAGCCGAGGTTTAGTTTACCAGTTCTTCGCAATCGAAAGGTATATAATTTAACAGCACATTTACGATAGGCTCTAGCCTCCACGAACAATTCTAGAGGCGTATTGCGTTTTACTTTGTGAAAAAATGGTTAGGTGTGTGCCATTTCACAGGCGGGCGGATAAAAAAGTAAAAGTGCGAAACGGAAAGATCGTCGACCTCGCGGATACCAGCGCCTATCCAATGGCTGATATGAATGGGCGGTGGAGGAGTGTCGGCTTTTCAACTGGGTGACGCATGTTCGAGCCCCGTGGAAGACCACTAGTGCATGACTAATGCAGAAACCCACATTTGATTCAAATGCTTTCTTTGCAGACAAAATTTAAGAAGGAAACTCATAAAATTGGAGGGCATTGTCAATTTCCTTTGAAATAGTATAATAAATTAACTTTTAGGCATCACCTTGTTTAAGCTCGTATATTATTAAATGCATCTATGAGAATTTAGATTTTATTTTCTCGATTGAATGAAGTGGAAATTAATCCACTTCCCGAAATCAGATCGAACTGAAACTCGGCAGATAGACTGGTTGTCGATGACAATGCATTCTATTAACTTAGTGGCAATCATGCATACACACGCGGACATACGAGCATTTATATGAAATTGGATGACATTACAGAAGTTAATTTACAAAAAAATGTCTGTCTTATCCAAGGGATTTGGCTCAGTTAAAAGCGTTGTTGACTCCGATTCCTAGAGAGAAAGGTTCAATCCTCAGTCAAAAAGTTTTAAAAGTTCACCGCAGTTTAAAAGCCAGTCCCTGGGGAGTAAGGTTCAAACTTCAGTAAAACCAAAAAAAAATCTTTCAAATTGGCTACTTACTAGCCGGCCCAAGAAATGAAGCAACTAGGACGAAAATTGAAAACAGATGTTTTATTGCCCTTCAGGTGATTTTTCACAAAAACGGCGCTCTAAGAATTATCCAATTAAAAACAAAGTTTTTAAGGGTTAATTTTTTATCATTGTAATAGGTATATAGATATAAAAAGCTGTTAGTTTCTTACAAAGGAAATTAAAGAATTTTGGTCTGAAATGCCAAGACCTACATAAGCATTTGGGTTTCAAAATGCCTTGGACCCCTTTTGAAAATGCCAAAAATAGTTTCCATCGAATGAAACGAAATATGAAGGCTAATGACTAAACGTAACCCCTAAAAAGATGCAAATTAAAATTCTCAACAAAACTTAGGGGGTTGGGGCGATGAATGAAATACAATAATTTATCGCCTTTCGTCACCATTTTATTTTTGGCATAATTGGAACACGATATGGGTTGTTGTTGGACGGTTTTAGAATTTGTGTCAAAATAGAACTGTGGCATTCTAAAATTTCCATCTACCCTTGTGAGGAAACTTGATAAGTTAGTTGATGCGATACCCACAAGACAGAGCATTATATTTCAGAACAGGGAAGGGGTACATTAAGCACTTTGCCACATATAACAGCTGGAAGACCTACCATTATGAACATACCTGAATTCAACCGACAGCACATCAATCTTCATTAACTTAGTACCCTTATCGACTAAGCTTTACAACTTTAATATCATTGAAGACAATATTAACGACTCTCAAACGAAAATTTGAATCAGAATAAGATTCGGTCGCATCTAGGATTTGAACCCAGGACCTTGCCTTGCAGGGCTCTGCTATATTTACTGAGCTAATTCGACCCTATTTCCTTCGGTCATAATATTTAATTGCATCATATTTCGACGAAGAACCATCACATCTTCTTTTACTCAACGCATATTTTTATTGGCTGCTATCTTTAGACCTTATGACCTCCGTAGTCCAGTGGCTAAGACTCTTGACTCACAATCCGGAGGTCGCGGGTTCGAACCCGGCGTGCGCAAATAAATTTTATTTGATTAATTTGTGTTATTTCACAATTAATTCATTTAAAATAATATATAGTATATTTGCGGCACGTTCCAGAGTGGAAGATACTATCAGTATCGCAATGTTGTAAGACCACCATTCAGAATTGAAACGTTGCTTGAAAATGGCTTTAGCCGTGTTTGGTGACCAGATCTGAATAGCCAGGTACTTCCCAACCTTCCTCTTCCCCACCTCCTTCCCCTCCCCACTACCTTCAGCCTCACAACATACCCCAATTGGGGATGCCATAGTCTCACTGGCTCCAGACGGGAGCAGTTGAGATTCTTGTGCGGTATTCACTGTAAAAAAAAAAAAAAAAGACCTGGAATTAAAAATAAGACGCGAAAGTGAAGTTTAGTTTGCACCTGTCAAAGAATTGCTGTTTTCGGAGCAGCGTGTATTTTATCATTATACTATGGGTGTAATACCGAAATCAGTTTGGTTTTTAATATTAATTCAATAAGAGTGATTATTCTAAGATATTTATTTGTCTGATTAAGTATGATTGAAAAATGAATGCCAACGTGAAAAAACGAACAAACGTTTTTGGTATGTTGTAAAAGTTTAAGGTAAAAAAAAAATAGTTACGCGTAGATTTATAATCATTCGAACCCTGTTTTTAGTTCTATTACGAACTGTAAAAATATGCTCACAAATATTCTGTAATGAGTAAAATTTTCAAAGATTTCTGTTAACAAACATACAGATTTAATTAACAGCTTTAAACGACAGTTAGCAGTTTATCTGTTATCGTATCAATGTTCGGAGGTATGATTTTTTGAATGAGCGTAGGCGAATCCAAAACCAAACGTACTTACGAATATCTCCAGCGATCAATTCATTTTTTGTAAATCTCTTGGGAGTGCCACTTGATAAAAGGAAAACCGCAAAAAATAATCGTAATTTCCCATTTTGGTAAAAGTGTTATCAAAACGCTACCAAACGAGCAACACTACAGTTGCGTGAGACGAAATTTTTCAGAGTCAATCGATTTTATTATTATATTGACGTAGGAGTCGGGTGTAGGTACATACTTAATACCCTACTAACTGTGCTGGCTATATTTAACTGCGGTTAAGAACGATTTATTTATAGGAATAAATTTCAACTTTTTACGACCATCGATTCGCTGTAGTCAGTAAAGGTTATACCTGGTTATATACCAACGATTTATAATTTGAATCAGGGTACGGTTAAAAAAAATAGGCATTTATTTTTTTGAGTAATTCGAAGGCGTCGTTTAAAAAGCATAATTAAATAAAAACTAGTTGGTTATATTTGAGCGGGTATGATTTGTTATTTACAACGGATCTCAGTTTAATTCAGCTTGAACATAATTAATTAATTCTAACGATGTCTATTTTTGTTATCAAGTTTAATTTGTAAAACCTTATTTTATTTTTAACTAGCGAGTACCCGGCATGCATTGCAATGCCACGTTAAGAAATTGTTTCTCCCTGCGTGTCCTTTTCCATGCGTCCCCGTTCCCACCCTCGTTCTCATCCCGCGTCCTCCCCCCCCCCCCCCCGCGTTTCCTTTCCATGTTCCCCATCTTCCACCCTCCCACGTCCCCCCGTCCCTCCTTCTCCACCTTCCCCACCTCTCCCTCGTCATCCCTCCTTTGCCCCCCTCACCCCATCTCTGCTTCCTTACCTGGCGCTAAACTATATGAAAAACTTTTTTTATTGTAATGTTTTTTTGCAAATGTCATAACGCCAAAGCTCACTATTAAATTATAAAACTTCGCGGGCGTACGCACCACAACTCGCAGTTTCGGATGAATGAGATAGAAAATAATTTCATAAAGCCAGAGCTCACCATTATTATATAGAAATCCTCTCGAACTTTCCCCCAATAAATCACCAAAGTTTCATCGCAATCCGTTGAATGATATTGAAGCGCATAAGGGACAAATAAAGAAACATTAATTTTTATATATTAAGATTAACTTTTCAAAATAAATATCAACTCTACTTTTGCCACTAAGCTTTTCATAAATGTAATAGGTACTTATTAATAGTAGCAAATGTAAAATCGTGCAATGTCTAGTGTTTTAAATATAATGTCCTCCGCGTGCAAAGCCGTATCTTCTCCAATCATAAACTTTCTAATTAAAGTGTGTTTATCCGAAGTGACCTGCCAGGTAAGTATGTTTCTGTATCCATTTGTAAATAGTAGAATTAGATAAGCAGTAGCTTAGCGGGCAATAAATTCCAATTGTATGCAATTTTAATACAATAATAAAAAAAAAAAGATAGAATCAAGAGTTCTTAATAAATTGTACAGCGCCCTTGAGGTGATTTTTCACAAACACGGCGCTCTACACATTATCCAATTATTATTACTGTAACGGACAGTTTGATAATGCCTTCGGAAGGCGACACAGCTGTCACGCGTAATAATAATTACAAAGCACAACTTGTGTTCTTATAAATTTAATGAATATACATATAAAAGGAAAGAATTTAACGATCTTAATAATCTTAGTTATATTATTCTGCCATTTAGGACTCCATTGAAAAACTCTCTTTCTGATGATATGCGAGAAAACAAAACATGTTACAATGGGTATATCTGCGGTATGCATGAATCGAACTCATCGATTCAAACAAATCGTTCGCTGATTATGTATTATCGCCAGATAGATAATATCTAAACATATTTCAAACATTCGGTTAAAGCCATTCGAATTGATTCGATTCGTAATGAATGAATTATTTATAAACGAGTGAATCGAACTTCACACCTCTAGTATACCAAGCTGGCTGCAGTCAGATTAGGTACAAAGATTGAGAGGTATAATAATAAATAATTTGGAATCGTGACGCGTGGATCCACGTGACCAGAGTCTACCGTGATGCAGAATACGTCAATATCTAGCGAAATGCGGCAATTTGGATTCTTGGACTTCGGTCAACAATTCCTCGTAACTTTATACATAATATTTCAGATATTACGCACGCCTGTCTACGAATACTGGCGAGAGTTGAATATTAATCAAAAGCATCAGCCGAGCGATTCTACATCTTTTGTGGGATCGTTATGAGATAACGGACGTGATCTTTGTTAGATTTGTGTGATTTATTTGCTTTTACTATGTACAACGTACATTAAATGAATAAATAATTATGCATACTTGCAGGAATTCGTGTTTAAAACGATCTGAAATTAAATATGTGACAGTAAATATGTAAAAATCACACAAATCTGACAGGAGATCACGTCCGTTATCTCATAAAGATCCCACAAGATATAGAATCGCTCGGCAGATCTGAATATTTAGAGCATCTAAATTGAAGATATTTCTTGAAAGCTCGAATCAAATAACCGGTGCTTTTACTTTGAATACACGAGTTGAGAATGGTAAAAAAATAACACCCATAAAATCTCTGTATTTTAGTTTTAGTTTCATTTCTTTACTCGAGGTCGGGTCCACTTTTTTAACGTAAAGTTTTCCGAAGTCTTTACACGGATGACTAAAGACAGTTGACCTATCCTACGACGAAGTTCGACAAGTTAGGTCACCTTAAAAGGTCGCAAGTCTACAGATGCGACCTTATCCCCCCATTACACGTATCAGTATTCGCATCAGTATTTACTGATGCGAATTACTGACGACAACCGTCAGTATTTGTGAGCCATTACACGTGTCAGTATTACTGACGTCAGTATCGTTGCGAATCCTTGCGGGAATGACGCTTTTAAAGTGATGGATCCGAAAACAAAAGCGTGTGTTGCTATAATTTTGGCGTTCGGTACAAAGAAACGAGTGAAGCGCTAACGATGGGTGAAGGACTGGCTTCTCAAAAAAGAAAAATTCTCACATTTGAATTTAATGGATGAAATTTTGCTGACTAATCAATTATTTATTTTTAAGCCATCAACAAGGTGCAATACAAAGATCCATTTACATTTTAGCCACTGGAACGATTACAGAAATAAAAATAAAAAAACATACTCCTTGATTGCTCAACATTCCTGCGCGATCATTTTTAAAAATTTTCCTCCGACATTGAAAAAAAATCATACTTCCGAATTTGAATATGGAGACATACAAAACTGATTATTGTGCTATATAGCCAATATTTTACATTATCACATATTTCGAGATTTGTAAAAAAAAAATGAAAAATCATAAACTTTATTATTTTTTTACGGAATTTAGGTAAATTTGGCTTCTCAAAGCCACAAAATCAATCCGAGACTTAACCACTGGATTGCCTTTGGTTCGATTCGGACCGATTTTATTTTTCTGCGATTGCTTTCGGTCCAAAATCGGACCACATTTTCCTACCATTCGTAAAACATTTATTGAACATAATTATTTAAAACATATTCATGGCATTGGCAGAGGAAGGATGAAAGTAGACTGAATGCTGTAGAAATGAGATCCCTAAGGCGTATGTGTGGTAAAACCATGTATGATCGTGTGAGAAACGCGGAGATCCGCAAAGAATGCAAGGTTGATGTAAGCGTAATGAGAAAGATCAAGAAAGGAAAGTTCCGATGGTTTGGGCATGTAGAGCGAATTAACGAGGAAAGGAGTGTAAGGAGAATATATGACGCAAATGTGAATGGTAGAAGAAGTCGGGGACGCCCGAGAAAGACATGGCACCACCAAGTGAATCAGATACTTGAATCGGGCCATGTCAAGAGTCAGAATAATAGAAGAGCATGTATGAGACGATGTATGAATGTGAACAAGGCAAGGAGTGTGTGCCAAGACCGAGTTGTTTGGCGGTCCGTCCTCTCTGCCTACCCCTGCGGGGAAACGGCGTGATGGTTGGTTAGTTTTTATTCATGGCCAGCAATTTATTCTATCAAATAGTTGTTAAAATAGACTATAACGATTGTCTTTGAATTGTTCTAGAACGAATTTTGACAGTTTAAAACTCAGTTACGCACTCAAATTCTACAAAATAATTTTCAAGCCAAACTTTTGATTTGCTGTTAACATATGAAAAATGGATTTCTAATACATATTTGCATCTGAGGTTATCAAACAGGCCATAGGGAACATAACAACGTAGAACATATTCAATATATATATATATATTAAAAATATCCACTGGCGGCAATTTCTAAACACTAAAGCACAAATTTCGCGCATTTATAGAGTTTAAGATTTTTTAATAATTTTTCTCTCAATTTTAAAAACGTAAGATAATTAGTAAAATATAGGTGAATTCATTGGCTGTATAGCCCTATAATTTGTTTATATGTTTACATGCACAAATGTGGAGCAATCATGTTTTTAATATGGTAGCTAGAGGCGATAAAACAGCACCGTCCTCCATCCGTCTTCCATGGCGCATAAGAAATACTGACGTACTGATGCGGCGAGCCCTTACACGCATCAGTACAGCATCAGTATCCCCCACCACTTTTCGGCCACGCCCCAATACTGATGAGGCCGATCCAAATATCTAGATGCGCGTCAGTAATTTTGTCGATGCGTCAGTATTAGCCATTACACGTATCAGTATTCGCATCAGTACCTAAATACTGATGCGAATACTGATACGTGTAATGGGGGGATTATAATGTAAACTAGAATGTATACCCAACGACTTACCGTGGAAAACATACAGATGTTGTTATTTATATCGTTATTTTAAAACATATAAAACAAGAAAAAAATGTGTCAAAAAATCCCTTAAAAGCAATGTGAAATACAACAGACTTTTGAGAAGATACAAATTTTAATAAAATGTAAAGAAAACACAATAAATATATGTAGATACATATTTTTGTAGAGTAATTGACGACTTCCGTGGTCGAGGGGCTAAGGCCCTCGACCAGCAATACGGAGATCGCGGGTTCAAATCTTGAAAAGTTAATTTAAATTACAGAACATTCAAGAGTGGCAGATACCTACTCTCAGTATCGCCCTGAAGACCACTGGTAATTCAGAATTGAAAAGTTGCTTGAAATGGCTTAAACCGTGTTTGGTGACCAGATCTGAATATTCAGATATTTACCCACCTTTCTCTTCCCCATCTCCTTCCTCTCATCATTACCTTCAGCCTCACAACATACCCTAAATGGGGATGCCAGAGTCTCACTGACTCCAGGCGGTTAGGACTCTTGTACAGTATTGACATTTTTTTTAAATGTAGTAAGCAAAGGTACACACATACGTTCTGATAAATAATTCAATCGGAATGCAATCTAGTTCACTAAATCGATTTGTGGAAGTTGAACAAAATAACTACAATCTCATCTCCACTGCTGCCTACTCCAATTCATGTCTAATTAACGTTAACCATTTCATAAAATAGCCCAGGTAAACTGAGTGTCCTGCGCAGGCCGTTTGAGCAGATTGCACGTTGCAGCATATTAGCCACGACAGATGGGGGTGAGGTGGGGATTCTGAAGGGGTGGGAGATTGTGTGGGTGGGAGACTGCAGTGAGCTGGCGGGCGTCTAATTTGTCTATTAGGGTTGTTATCTGAAGCCTGGAGTCTGGAGGAGGCAGGCATAAAGTCGCCGGCTTCTTGACTTTTCTTGAAATTTTCCGGGAATTTTAATTTTCCGGGTGAGAGGCAGAACCGTTTAGGTACCTAAGAGCACAAGCGGTTTCATGTTTGATATTTTATTGGTTGATAATGTAAATAACTTTCTATTCAAAATAAATCGCTGGTTCTGCAAAAGCCAAATAATTAAAATGATAAATACAAATTCATAACTGCGTACTAAAATGTACGAAACTATATCTACATTATAAAATAAGGGTGTCTGTGGGTAGCTTTGTTTTTATTAAAAATATATGGAGTGTAATAAAATTTTGCATACTCGACCTTCAAAACAAGAGGAAGGCCACTGTCTACATGAAATTTTGAAAAACCACCTACATCTCCTTTTCCCTCCCCTTAACGCAGAACTATAATACTTCTTGATGAAATTTTGAACACTTGACGTAATTGAAAGACGTACAATAAACATTCTTTACAACTCCACACAGGACGTACCGAGGAAGATACTGTGTGGAGGGTCTTTTTGAGGAGAGAAAGGGGTGAACATGGTTCTTGAAGATATCCACGTTGTAGGAGGGATGAAACACAGAGCAAACGCAAGCAAATCGCAAACAGCAGAGCTGTTGAATACAAGAACGAGTCGTAGAAACGACCCTTTCTCATCTGACAAATGTCAACAGTGTATTGATGAGTTTGTGGCCTTAGATTTTTTTTATTGGGTCTATTGCTATAATCGTGGCACTTCCCCAAGCCAGTATGCCATATGTGATAATAGATTGACAGAGTGCAAAATATATGGTCCTGAGGATTTTGTTTGTGTTATAAATGTGGCGTCACCGTTACAATACGACAATAAGTTGTCTTCTTGTATTCGGTTGTTTAATAATATCACTTATTGAGCTAAGATTATATCACATTTAAACACCGGCTCAATAAAACATCAGGAATAACAAAGAAAAAGTGTTCCGGCTTCGCACCAAAGCTCTAATAATAACTACGCACCTACCCCAAATGCTATCTTATCTAATGCACTTTAGTATTACATTCATAAACTTCTACGCTTATCAATTCATCTGAGATACGCCCACCTTTGCAGAATTACGAGTGCGTCCAGCGCCCAGTGTCCATATAACATACAAAGGAAGTGTGATATCATGACCACGCACCGGTTCAGGTGAGCAAGGTCAGCCGAGGTGTGAGATGTGGCCATATCGGGTATCTCCAGCGAGCGACCCGAGCGCAGAGTGAATTATGAACAAGGGAAGTCGATAACTCCGAGTCAACGCAACGATACTAAACAACGACTATTTGAATACTATAAGTGAGTAACGAGTTATACTGATTCGAGTTATCGCGAATGTCGGTGAACTGCCACTATCTGTAGTGCAGAAAGGACGACATAGCGAGGGTCATAATGTATTATATTAATTTTTAAAAGAAATAGGTACATACGTAAAAGATATTAGGCCTTCGTGGTCGAGGGGTAATGTTCTTGACTCGCAATCCAAAGGTCGCGGGATTGAATTCCGGCGTGCGCAAATAAATTTTATTTGAATAATTTGCGATATTTCACAATTAATTCATTTAAAATAATATATAGTGTATTTGATACTCTCAGTATCGCCCTGGTGTTAGACCATCTTTCGAAATTGAAACTTTGCTTGAAATGGCTTTAGCCGTGTTTGGTGACCAGATCTGAATAGCCAGGAACTTCCCCACCTTCCTCTCCCCCTCCCCACTACCTTCAGCCTCATAATATACCTCAATTGGGGATGCCATAGTCTCACTGGCTCTAAACGGGATCAGCTTAAAGTCTTGTGAGGTATTCACATAAAAAAAGGTACCTACATTCAAAGACTCCAGATACTAATATCTACAGTCTGTATGTAGGACGAATATCTACAGCTTAAACTGCTGACTAATATCTATGAGAACCAAAGTGAGGACAAATATCTACAGCTCAAACTGCTGACTAATGTCTATGAGAACCAAAGTGAAGACGAATATCTACAGCTCAAACTGCTTACTAATATCTATGGAACAGGTGATGTCGACGAATATCTACAGCACTGGCAGAGGTTGGATTTGCAATTATGCATAGCATATTGGCATAACGTAATATTTGTTTAAAAATCTTTACTGATCTGATTTCATTGTTTTAATTTCGATAAATTGTGTTAATGTATAATGTCAATCGATTTATGTTGTTTGGAATATAATTCAATTGTAATGATTTATCATTTACTGGAGATTAAACTGAAGTTATTTGCCGACATGGCTATATTTATTGAATTTGACGAATCCCGTCACAAATGATTTCGATTATTCGACGCAGAAGGAGAGGGGGGTTCGAGCACTATTATCGATTGTTATACCCCACAACTACTGTAACTATTATTTTACTGTAACTTTTATTTTATCAATTGCAATGATTCAACTTTGCATGTTGTGGGAGATTAAACTGAGGTTGTTTACCTAGATGTCGTCAGTCATTTATTGATGAACGAAAGCTATCACTGGTTTATTATTAGCCTGCAATGGGAAACAAACATCCATGTCGTGAATTATAATAATAAAAATAGTATCAGCTATTATTATTATTTTCCACTAATAAAATTGATAAGAGTGGTATAAAAGCTCTCGACAATAACTTACTTTCATGTTACTTGTGTGAACCTACAATAACTTACTTCCATGTTACCTTTGTAGGTAAGGGTTCACCTTACCTACAAAGTTTCGTTTGTTTTTTATTAGATCACTGACAACCCAGGCAAAACAAAAAAACACGTATGTATTTTTAAACGTAAGTATGTTAGTTGTAAGTCGCTATCTTCAAGTCACGGCTGTAAGTATGTCATTAAGTCACTAGTTTTAAGTCTCAGTCGTAATTCACTAGCTTAAATGTAAGTCAGCAGTTTTAATTATAATTTTTTTTTAAAAGAAAGAAAAACATTCCCTGGTAACCCAACAATGTTTGAAAATCTCCTACTACCACCACAGAAAGCCGAAAAAGTTGCTTGTGTTGTGATGGAGGACTTAGCCAGCCGAGGAATCGAACACGGGACGCCCGGGTGGGACCCAAACCCGATGCCCACTCAACCACTGACCGGTCACAGTTTTAAACCAGTTATATTAATTTTATTATATGTACATTTAATTGCACAGTACCCCTGAGGTGATTTTTCACAAAACGACGCTATATAAATCAGACAAATATTATTATTACTATTTAATGAAAATACTAGGTTACAATACAACTCAAAAAAAGTTACATTAGCTTATCAGAATACGAGATTCATAACATTTCGTAAACGTTGTAATTACGCTGCATAATCTACAACCCTTTTATACACGTGTACATCGCACACAATAATTAATCGTTTAACCGTGTATATTTTGCACCAGTTAAATCTTTCTGAAGCGCCACAGTACTACAGTCAGAGTCATGTCATGTTTGCAGTTTGGAATACGTAGCAGTGAACTTCGCGGTATAAAGAATGAGGCAATCAATGTGGCTGTACAGTACAGGCGATGCCAAGTAAACTAGTCCCAGCGAGAGCTCATACGCCCCTTTTCTTCTCACGCGCCTTGTTTGTTTCAAAACGAAAAAGACGGTAGATACTAGAAAGATGAAGTCACGAACGACTCTCGCTGGGACTTGTTAGTGTACATCTATCTGCATACCTCGTCTGCTATTGTGGGTCGGCAGAAGCTAGTCTGCCGTACAAACTATTGAAATAATACCGGGATCAATACCGGCTCGGAAGCGGGGGTTTATAATATTTCCCCTACAAAACGGATAAAAACCTTTGTTACACGAGCCATCATCAAATTTGAACTGAGTACAGAGAACGTGAGCTTTTTTAGACACTTTCACCGCTGTTGAAGAAAACTTGAAAAAAAAAAACTTGCAATCATTTATTATGTAACAAATATAGAATAAAAATGACATATTTAATGCTTGAAGAAAGGAAAACGATTATGTAGTCACGTGTTGAGCGACATGTGAATCGAGTAAAGGAAAATGCTGTGTAGTTCTAAGAGTAAACGATTCAAGACCCGGCATTCCGAATTTCTTTCGATTTAAAACATTATTTCCTTGTTTATGTTTTTAGTTCTTAAATTATATTAATTTTGAAGATAATATCTACACATTTGCTGAGCCGAAACGGTAATTATATGAAATTCCCTGGATAGAAAAAAATCGCAAAATAAGCTACAAAAAGTAATAAAAACACATTTTTATCTGCTATTTAACGTGTTGTGGTTATGAACAAAATTCACAGTGGTTCTTTAAATGCTTCTTAAGACAATTGCCGAGATATTTTTGCAATATTTTCAAAGATTCGATAAAATATTTTCAGAATTTTCGCTTAATAATTATTATCGATTTTTATTATCTCTAGGTAACATTCATATTTACACATCTTCCATTCAAACCACCTTCTTCTTACGGAGCCTTATTAAATGGTAAAAACTACAAATTCTCGTGTTGTTGAAATTTTAATGAAATACATACTGATAAAATTTCTGAAGAAAATTAGCGTAATAAACAATAACATTAGGTTTCCCGGTCTGTTCATTGCTGTTATTGTAAAAATGATTAAAAAAAAAAACAAAACCGTCTGGAAAATCATAATTATTTAAATCTAGTGGCCTGATATTGAATGCAATTAGTCACCCTCTGGCGCCAGGGACCACCGGTTAAGTATCACTGCCCCTAACTGCCCGAGGGGGAGAGGGTGGAAGTGACACGTCATCGCTGGCTCCATAGAGTGACTCCAATGCCAGAAGTCATTCTACAGTCTGCATGGCGCTCACTACATATTAAACTTTAAAGCTACATGCAAAGGGGCCAATTGCAAGACGATAACAGGGTACAATTCAGTGTTTAAGGTAGAATTTTTAATTAGTGGTAATAAGGAATGTTATCAATCAGCTAATCTTGTCAGGGTTCCTACCAGAGAGTAACCTGACGAACGTAAATTTATATTTTTTAAATATGATTACCGCACTAGATTCCCAACTGCTCCCAGCCGTTTGGAGCCACTGAGACTATGGTATCCCCAATTGGGGTATTTACGAGGCTGAAGGTAGTGGGGAGAGGAAGGTGTGAAAGTATTTGGCTTCTCAGATATAGTTGCTGAAAGAACCACCCTTGTCAGCACAAAAAAGTGTATTATTGACATCTTCGTGTTCAGCTCATTACGGAGATTGGACAGCATCATTGTCCCGTGGAACTGACCTGAAACTGCAGTTCATAACAGAGGCATATTCTACGGATAAACTACCCTTGCCTTCATTCTTCTGAAGCGTTTCGTATTCTTTTTTCCTGGAATTTGAGTTTTTTTATTGCATCGATTCTAATCGTGACCTTTTTTAGTATACCAATGTTATAATATACCGTTGCTTCTTCCTCTTTCTCACAAACTACGCATACCACAGAAAGAGAGAATACAGCGGAGCTCTCAGTGGCAAGACCACGTAAATGGTCTGTTCAATTATGTCTCTAAAGTTTAACATGGGTGACAAAATAGGCAGTTAAGGGTCACGGTAACGCAAGTTAAACGATGGAGACCTAAGGTCTGTAATCTTAAAAAGTACTTTTTAAATTAATATTATTTACCTACAATATTTAAGACCGTTTTCACCTGGACTGGATTTTACATAAATCTTTTAAAAGATGTGAGACTACGGTCTTTAATAGTATGTACTAACTGGAGCGACCAAGCGAAAAAAATAAATTTGCCTCGATTGCTCGATATTTCCCAGAAGATAATTTTTTAAATTCTTCGCCATCATTAAAAAAATTATAGATACCTTCGAATTTTAACATGGAGACACAAAAAAAATATTAAAGTGCTATATAGCCAATGAATTAACCTGTATTTTACCGTTTATCTCATATTTGTAGTAATTTTAAATAAAATATAAAAAATCGTAAAGTTTATAACTGCGCGAATCCTGCGTGTTTGTTACTTTGAAACTGTCGTGAGGGGTACTTATTCGAGTCAACATAGAATATTTCCGATTTCTGTATGCTGTCTTTTCTATGGAAAAGGACTTAATTTTAACCGTAAACAGTTAATCAAAAATTCGGCTTGACAAAAATATTTTTAACATCGTTCTAAAATAGTCTATGAAGTTCGGATTTGCGACATCTATTGTCATAATAGATAAAGCATTTCAATGCCTTTGTTTTAAATTAAATGGCTGGCCATGGAAATGTTTTAAATAACTCACAATAAATGTTTTACGAATGGTAGGAAAATGTGGTCCAAATTTTGGACCTGTATCAATCGCAGAAAAATATAAGTTGTCCATTTTTCGACCATAATCGCTCCAGTGGTTATAATCTCTTAGAGCTCGTTTTCCAAAAAATGTATGTCGTTTAAGAGCGTTTTCACCTGGACTGAATTTTACACGAATCTAGTATCTGTTTGGTTATGCAAATTTAATAAACCATGGCTAAGCTATCTATCACAGCTCGTAATTTAAGCGCTTCAGCTGCGTTTGCTACACAAAACCGGGAAAAGCCATACATAAGCGAGGGTATTCGATTGGTTTTTAATTATTCCTAACACTCCTAACAGGATTAAATCGAAAACCTACGCATTTGCCGCAATTAGGTATTAATGAATCTGCTGACAAAGTATTTAGAGATATTTACTTCGGTGTGACCTTAATCTACCCGTAAGGTGGAAGTAATCTTCATACACTGTTCGATTCACCGAAACCCTAGCCGCTATTTCGCCCTTGTATGTTTTCACCAACAGTTAGGTCTATCGAATAACATCATATCGGATATCGTAAAGTAATATCGGCATTCATTTACTGGCAAAGATGCTATAAATATTCATATTGTGTTAAAACTTGCACAATAAATAAATAAAATTCTGTATAGTTTAAATTGATTTCAAATAAAGTTATAAATTTATCATCTTGGGGGGTGCTGTGTGGAGGGTCTTTTGAGGAGAGGAAGGAGGGAACCAATGTCTTGAAGAGCCCCATGTTCTAGGAGAGAAAAAACAGAGCCCGGCTAGTTATTGGACCGCCGGACAAGAACGAATCGTAAAAACAACCCAATCTCAAGTGGAAAATGGGTACAAATGTTGGGAATATGTTTGGCGTGCGTTTTTTTTATCTACCTCATATTTTATCTACTTATTTAACTTACATCATTTTCTAGGTTTCGTAAAAATAGAAAAATGCTAAAAACTATGTAAACCATCCGTGGAGAATTTTTGCATTATTTGTATATATAATAAAGATTATTTATTAACTTTCTGTAAATATAAACACGTGGGCGATGACGTCAAAGGAAAAAATTAAGATCTAGCGACAGACGTGTCAAATTGACAACAGTAAGACCTGTGCCACACACCGCTATAAAAGATCAAATATCATTTGGCTTGGCCTATTTCAGCATATCGCTCGCCATATATTCCCATTTGGGAATTTACAGCGAGCGATATGCTGAAATACGCCAAGCCACATGGTCTTTTATAGCTGGGTGTGGCATAGGTGTAAGTCTTTTTTTTAACGTAAATTCGTAAACCGATATTACATCAATATAATATTATTATGTTGATGAGTTTGTGGACGGATGAAAAAAAACGAGCGTGCTTTAGACCACACGACTGAAGTAAAACTTCACTAACTTATAAAAGAACACATGACATTGGGGTGACATATGACCATGGGGTGACCTACGACTGTGGGGTGACCTACGAAATTGACCTACGGTCTTGGGGTGACCTACGGCCTTGGGGTGACCTACGACCATGGGGTGAGCTTAAAAAGTTTTTTTTTAAGCTTTTTCTTTACGTGCGTAAAGAAGTTTTACTTCAATAAAGAATAAAAGATCAAATTCATTATGACAGTACTGGAATATAGAGAGTATAGTATGGTGTTGTTATCGATTGCAGAATATCTCATTTGCGTAAAGCGATTGTCTTATTTGTTTTCCACGTGAGTGCACCAGAACAAATAATATCTATTTAGGGAATATCCAGTATCCACGTCACGCAACTAACTATTTAGGAATGCTTTTCGCACTTTACCAAATATACGAGTCTGGGTATATTTATATAATTAGGTGAGTCGGTATACCAGTTTAGATCTTGGAATGTGTCAGCTCGGGGTTGTTCACTTCAATGGATCTGGAATAGTTATCCACTTTAGACTGAGAGGTTGAAAAACCAATCTGGATTATCTATTCAATCGTGGTTGAAGAGAACAAAGGGTTTTTCCCTTGGGTTTTATACGAATTTCGTACGAGACCGACGTACCTAAAATAAAACGAAAATAAATAACACGTCTACTTCAGAAACGATTTGTCCCAAGAGGGTCGAACCCATATAAAAATAATATGCTTTCCAAGTCGAGAAAGTGAGAAAGAGACGAGGGTAGATGAGAAGTAGTTGGTGGTTTTCATCGTAAGATGCAAAGGAAAAAATATGGAATACTGTAATAATAAAATGTTAGTTACCACCCAAATTACCTAGTTAGCATCTGGGGCACCATTACTAAGAAACAAATATCTGAAATACAAGTTATCCATAATAGAGCCATAAGGAATATATACATCTCATGGGATTCACATGTCAAATATATGGATTCATGCCAACATAGAATCAAGTCAACTCAATACCTCTTCAAAAAGTCATTAAAAACTATGAAAAAAGATTTTCATTGTTAGTTTTTGGGATGTTATGCCGTGTTGCGCTATCTCCTTCTTTAGCCGATGTTTCGGACAGCGTTGCAGTTTGCAGTGTCCACCATCAGGGCAGATGTTGAGTGTGTGCTTATTGTGCAACACTAACAATTACACATCGTCGGATCTACGGTGTTGAGTGTGTGCTTATTGTGCAACACTAACAATTACACATCGTCGGATCTACGGTGTTGAGTGTGTGCTTATTGTGCAACACTAACAATTACACATCGTCGGATCTACGGTGTTGAGTGTGTGCTTATAGTGCAACACTAACAATTACACATCGTCGGATCTACCGGATCTGCCCTGATGATGGACACTGCAACGCTGTCTGAAACGTCGGCTAAAGGAGATAGCGCAACACGGCATATCATCCCAAAAACTAACAATGAAAATGCTTTTGACCGTGAAAATCTAAAAACTTATACGAAAAAAGATATTAAAAAATAGCACATAACCTAACATAACGTAACATATTTAACCATTTTTGATAAAAAAAAAATCGTCACTTTTAATGACTTTTCAAAGGAGGTGTTGAGTTGATTTCATTCAGCTGTCCGGACACCAAATAATTCAACATTTCTCACACACCAACACAAAGCCAGCCTTTAATTCTGACGATACACACAAAACACGATCCCAAAATCAAATAAACTTATCGTCATCTATTCCACACGACTAAATTTGGTATTAACTCCTTAAAATACGTCGCACATTCGCAATACAACGCATTATCTAATAACCTAAAATATCCAGCATCAAACCAAAAAACACTGGCAAAAGCTTTAAATGATATTTTCTAGCAGCTTTATTAACAAGTGATATGTTTAGCCTTTCTTTGTAACTCTTGTATTGCTTTCTTAATGTATTTACGATATATTCTTCAATTAATTGTATCAAGCGTGTTTAGTCTGTTTTAAAATCTGTGTACTTTTCATTGAACTTCCCTTTAAATTCGTATTCTTGTGTAAAAATAATTTTCTTTTAAGTGTATTTGATTAAATAATGTATTACAAATATTATTGTTATGATTTTGTAATAAGTATATTATTACAAAAAAATAAATAATTATAAGTTAGCATTTGATAACTGTTGGTTAAACTAAGTTTTCAACTAATCGGAGCCAGTGAAACTATGGCGTACTCAATATCCATTTCGGGAAAGCTCTCAGACTAAAACAAAGTGGGGACGGCGAAAGAAATGTAGAAGAAGAAGGTTGCGAAATATCTGGCTATTGAGACCTAAACGGTCTCCACACGGTACTGCCGCAGTACGTTCTGCCGCAGAACTGACTAAAAATCGTATGGTCTGTAGTCAAAACCGCCAGCCGTATTGTTATTATTCACCATTCATTTTATTTTAAATAATAAAGGCTGGTGAATAATAACAATACGGCTGGCGGTTTTGACTAGACCATACGATTTTTAGTCAGTTCTGCGGCAGAACGTACTGCGGCAGTACCGTGTGGAGACCCTTCTAGTTATAAAATTTAGATAAAGACAATATTTCAAGCAATGATTCAGTCCAAAATTGTGGTCTCTCACCAGGGTCATATTGACAGTGTTTTCCACTCTTAAACGAAACGCAAAACTATAGCGGGATATCAATCGTGATGTTATTGATGCTGAATGCTGCATCATCACCGATCCACCCTATCAAATTCGTCTTTAAAACAACAATATGACGCAGCCGTTCACGTTGATTATTCGTTCATTGCAGGGAGAAATCCGCCCACCAGCGTGGAGGGGAGCGCAGACGGCAGCCGGTGTGGGCGGGCTGGTATTGATTTCGGTGGTGGCGTAGGCGGGCCGCCCCGTCAAGGGTAGCGGGTAGCGCCAGGGCGGCAGAGGGGCGGGGAGGCGTGGGAGGAGCCTCCACCGCACAGATGAGAGAAACTACGTCACGGACCTAGCCAACAGAACGGCGACTTCTACCCTGGCATGGGATGGGGTGGCATTTCTGTTCTCCCGGTGACCGCTACCCGCCCCCCCCCCCCCCTCCGTCAACACTGACTGCAAACAACCACCAATGCGATATAAAGAGACCTAGTACCAGTTTCTTACACATTTAGATAGGTAGATATGGCTCTCAATACAATTCGGCGTAGTATGTTTCCATTGCGCATTTTTAATGAAAATTCTAGAATTTTTCCGCAATATTTTCCCACGGAGTGAAAAGTCCGCGAAATTATTCACACGCACCTGGAAAGTGTTTCTTGGAAAATGGTAAAGAAAACAAACACTATTTCCGACTCTTTCTTTATTGCTCCACCCACAAACCCAAAGGTTTCCCATGACCTTTCCATCTCTATAATATTGTTTAAACTAAATTGCGCATTTTATATTCAAATTGTTGGCTAAATACCGGAATAAGGTTACTTTAGTTATAATGTCTTACTTTTTATCTTATTTTATTTATTTATTATTAAATTATTATTACTAGATCGAAAAATGAGTTTATTGGAAGCGATACAATAATTAATGTCTATAAATTAACCTTTCATTTTTAAATTTTATGTCACCGATGTGTTTAATTACAAAAAATTAATGGTGGGGATAATAGAAACATCCGTTTTCGACACATTTTAATGCGCGATATAATCGCTAGGGTAAGAACGAGACCGGTGTATTTGATAACTGGTTGCATTGCATTCAAATGACTAATTCGAAACATCAATCTTTATGCTAATCATAATCAATTCAAGACGTTTAAATCTATATTACATAAAAATCAAAATATGTTTGCTTCTCTCTATGTATACATATATGTTATGCGTTGCTAAACCATTCATCCGATTGCGATGAAACTTTGGGGATTTGATGTGTGCATACCTGCGATGGTTTCTATATGTACGGGTGAGCTCTGGCATTACGTATGTTGTATATAAACATTGCAATAGGTGGCACGCGAGCTGTTTGAAATCTGAATGTACCGAGACTGAATGTGTGGAACTTGAGAGGGGGGAGGGGAACTTGGGAGGGTGCCCGCGGGACGGGGGAAGCGGGAGAGAGGAGTGGGGAGAGAGGAGTGGGGAGAGAGAAGGCGGAGTGGGAACGCGTGAGGGGAAGGGGAACGGGACGAATGGGAAAGGACACGGGGAGAAACAATTTCTTTATTAAGTAGCATAGCAACGCATGCCGGGAACTCGTTAGTAAATTATAAAGGTGTCCCGATCTCACAAATTTGATATCTATCCTATACATACAATATATTCACCTGCAGTCAGTGGTAATAATTGTATTTATAACATATTAGCTTCCCTTGCGAGGCATGGTCCAAATTCAATATTGAACGTAGAGTATTTTCGTAATGCCGCATCGGATAGACATGACAAAAATACCAACTTAATTCCATGACATTCTGGTTCGTCTAAATGTCAAAATAATAAACGAACTAAGCCACGGCACAGTATGACATAGGTTACGTAATAAAGGGATTATAGGACGTTACATCGGAGGCTTTTTGTGGCTACAAATTAAACATTCCTAACTTTGTTAGATCAATACAAGAAAAGTTAATCTGTCAGGTTGATCGATGAGTGAAATTAACTAAACATTTGATCCGTCCCACGGCAAAATAGTATCACAAAAGCGTCGGTAAACCGAAAACAACAAACCGTTACGTTAGATGTTCGAGCTATGTTATATAATAATCCGCCATGTCATTAATGCATAATTGCTATCGGGGAATGTTTAGTGAAGGAAAAAAAGCCGTTTTAAGCCGAGAGTAGCGGTCGTGGCCTGTGACTTCTGCTTTATTTAGTGTAATGAAATGGTATTATTTAAACAGTACAAAAAGTATTTAATAGTTTTTCAGTTTTACTAATAATACCGCAGACGTTTTGCGAGAAGCTAATGAGCGTGAAGAAAACAAACCAAACACACAAAAATAATAACAACGTAAACGTAGCAAGACAAATTTGGCGGGATTTATAAAGGAAAAAAATAATTTATACTTTCAGATGGACAACTAGTTCAATTACCTACTTAACTAACTAACCATCACGCCGTTTCACCGCAGGGGTAGGCAGAGAGGACGGACCGCCAAACAACTTGGTCTTGGCACACATCCCTTGCCTCGTTTATATTCATACGCGCTCTTCTATTATTTTGACACTTGACATGGCCCGACTCAAGTATCTAACTCACTTGGTCGTGCCATGTCTTTCCCGGTTTCTTGGGCGTCCTACTTGAGATAATTATTTTGAGAATTGAGAATAGAGTAATTTGTTAGAAATTTGGTACCACAAAAATGTCCTTCGAAGGAAAGCATTTTTCACACTATACTTTTTTTATTTTTTTTTATTTACATTAGTTACATTTATACAGCAAAATTACATAATAATAATATTTCAAATAACTGTAGATTTTAAAATGTGTACAAGTGTTATTATGTCTTGTACGTTATTAATTCCTAGCTAGGCAAATTGCCTGTTCTAAGGAACCAAATGCTGGTTAAAAATGCCAAAAATGTATTCTGTAAAAAGTAAAAAAAAAAAACAAAATATTGTTTTTTTTTAATGTTTTTGTAGTTTAAATATACATATACTAAGTTTAAATACACTATACTAAGTTTTTACTGATTGTGCCATTAATAGTTAACCATGGATAAATTTAAGTTTTAAGTGACATTATTTAATACGAAAATATACTTTTTCTAGTTCGATCAATAGGTAAATAAAATACTAATCCAAACGTGTTAGAGTATGGGTATTGCCAATGAATATTTAGAAACAGCAAACAAAACAAGTTTGATGGGAATAGAAGACTTTGAAGGTATGGCAATAATCGAGAAAATTTCGATAAATCAATTGGAAGAACTTGTTAACATGTCGACATAATCCTGTTACGTGAAAAATACTCATTTTAAACTGTATTTTCAGACTTTCGTTAATTACAAGGGAGAAAAATTAAGTGGGAATTTTCAAGAAGTTTTTGAAAATTTATTTCTAGGTACTTTGTGAAAGAAAGCAAAAATTATTAGATAATTTTCTGACTGTAAAATGAACTGAATAATGGTCTATATTCTTCGTGAAAGCAGTTATTCAATTTGCGTTTAAATCTCTCAGGATTAAGTGAACTCGAATCCCGTATAGCTTATTCAATTCCACGGAGATACCTTATTCATTCGTTCCGGCTGTCTTTCTTTATGAATACGATAGTGAAGTCAAACCAAATAGAGCCCACTCGGATGGATTGAAAGAAAAAAAAAACAGTTAAACCGTATTGCAGTGGGTCAAGAAGTTTATTCAAACGGTTACAATTGAATTAGGAGGTCTTCATACCAAGGTTCAAGTTCTCATTTAAATAATCTGCGCGCTCGAATCATAGAAAGGTTACTATTGCTACTTCGTTATCATTGGGAGCTATTTATTACGGGGCGGGCGAGTACCACTTATGCAAAAAAGGGTAAAGCGTTGAAATGAAATAAAATAGATGGGTTATTTCTAATGCAATTGGACACAACATATATTTTTCACATTTTGTTTTGAAGAGTTTTAATTTTCAAGGTACATTAATTTGTTACTTTATATTTTAAATTTTCTGCTACCGGTTTTGAACTTAAAACTAACATAAAAATTCTATACAAGTACAAAAATGATTAGATTTAAATGGATGGGGGTAGTGGGAGGGGAGATTTTGGGGGAGGGGAACAACTGTGGGAAGAGTCAATATTACACGGGAACATCCTTAATAAGGGTGATTTAGAAATGTGCTATTATTTTAACCGGTAGCAGAAAAGTTAAAATATAAAGTAACAAATCTACATTTAAAATTAAAACTTTTCAAAACAAAATGTCTAGAAATTTTTACACAGTTAATGTCCAAAAAATATTTTTTTCACATCTCGTCATTTTTTTGCAATTGCAATGTTGAATTACGGCATCTATAAACTAAAGTTAAATGTGTCAATAGATTGACACATTTAACCTTTTCTCAACTGGAGTCGAATCTGAATAACGAAAGCTTTAGGATTTTTTCCAATCACTGTGCTCATAATGATGAATTTTTTGTAAATGCTTTTACAATCTTTCTTGAACACCCTTTATTTTTTCTTTAGACACCTACAAGCTTTTAATCAAGCCAATAACGCCTTAAAAACGTAATTTACTGATGGCCTTTAAGAAATTATTTCAAAGACTTGAATCAATTACTTCAATTTAACATTTTTATTTACCTACTATATAAAATAATTCCATAAATACACAAAATATAATGGTTATGTAAGGTAAAGATATTGTATTTCTTAGTCCTCCTCACTAGGGGTTCCTGCGCCGAGGCGGACTAAAATTATTTAATTATAGTTTATTTGTATTCTATGTCGTTTTTAGTGTCTTCATTAGTATGTTTTCGTTGACCTCTTTCAGCCATATTTTTATTCTTGATTTGTACTCATTAAATTTTATATATTAATTACATATATTTATAAAATACTTTTATTTCGTTATGGACCGGTTGTTTCACAGAACTTGAATATTAATTTTGAAATTTGATGAATTGCTCAAATTTTGTGAAATGGCCCGCCCTCGCTGAAAACTATTTCTTTTCATACGATTATATTTTTCATTTCTTGGAATCATTTTTGTTTACAATAAAATCTGAATATCTCATGAAAAATCCATCAATCAAATACGACCAGTAGTGGTAAATGAATATCAACACGGCTTAATTCCATGAATTAATTCAAATCAGAAAGGTTTTTAATTCAAAATTAAAATAGCAAATGAAAGAGGATGAAAAGATCTTTTTTCGAAATGTTCAGACTGAGGGGAAGTCCTACATTTTTATATAGCTGGTTAACTATATATAAAGCTGCCTTTTAGATCGCTAGAGAATTTGAGATACGTAGAAAGGTCACAAAAACACTTCGCCAGCATTTTGAGTAGGGTTTACAAATTAAAGAGGTGAAATATTGATTTTCTTATAATGACGTCAAACCACCGGCAGACGGGTACAAAATTAGTCACGAAAATAAACCACAGGTACAACGTTTGTTTTTTCGGCATCAAAAACACAAAGCTGACCCACAAAAATGATAATGGTCTTGCGCTGAAATTCGGGCCAAACATGCGAATTTTGGCGGAGGCAGTTTCATTGATAAACGGACCTAAAAGGCATGTTAATTAATATGATAGTGAGCAAAAAAGAGGACACATCATTTTATAACATGACACGCAAATCCGCTATAAGGAAGACCATATTTGTCATGTTCTTCATGACAGTAATTGACAGAGGATAGCAAAGTCCTATTTCAACCTCAAAAGCATTGCATTTTGTTTGTCTGGAAATTTGTTTGTGTCCTGTCACTCCTGTAAAGATGGTAGCCGTGTTGGATAGTACCTTTTTACTCCGCCAGAGTTCGAATGAGCGTTAAGAGATGTCAAATCTGAATAATCAATATTACGCGAGGTCTACTGTTCACAGAACTACAAGTTAATTAAATTAATAACATGTTTGCAAGGCTTATCAACAATAACAATCAACACCTCGGCTGCCGACACAACAGGCGATAAATAATTATTATGAAATTTAAAAAAAAAACACAATTCAATAGGTAGGTAGGTAGGCATATGTATTACGACTAGAAACGAAACCGTAACTTCTTGAATCAAAGTCAAAGCTTACAGTCCTGCCGTTATCAGTTCTCTTTACATTTACATGCATGGTTTATGAGGAAGATGATTACAACGGAGCTATCGGCGGTGTGCCAACCATAGCAGTAGGGCGGATATTCACAGCGGGAACCGACTAACCTTTTGAGTTCTGATCAGTCAAAAGATATATACTTTTCTATGAACACGAGTATATACGAGGGCTGTCCGTAAAATAAGGTCTCCCAAGGTGATGCGGTCGCGAGGACCGATTTTACGCGCGATCCGCCCACCAAGCTGCACTCTTTGTGACGCTTAGTCTCGGCGTGGCAGCCTTTCGCGATGGAGCTTCCGCTCGCCGCACCCGCCAGGTGTGAATTGCACTCTGTAATTCGTGTAATTTAAAAACTGCCTAATTATTTATGTTATACACAATTGGCTAATCACGCCAAGTTAGAAAATCTTATAATCGTTAGAACGGTAAATAATTATTCAATAATGTCAGTATCTGAAAAGAATCGACATCGGCGAATATAAAAATGAAATTTGTAAAACATAGTAGATCGCCAAACCAAGCGCCTAAAGTATGCATGCTCAATAACCTCCATTGGTATTTATCAAAGAAAGTCGTCACAATACAATATTTCGCTAGATGAGAACAGAAACATTATTATTATTAATAATAAATGAACCGACAAAGACTTTCACTCTAGAAAACTGGTTCAGTATTCTGACGGCTAATGTGATCGCGAATTCAATTGGTAGACGAGATTAAAGTTAATCACCTTTGGGTTTTTTATACGTTGTTGTATTGGCAATGAAAATGTTAACGGAATAGCGGTTAAAGAGTAACTACTTGCAAACCTTGGATTTAATACCGGATAAAACAATCCATATTTTGACAATGAACAACAGAACTGTTATCTTAATGCGATCGCTATATTCAATATTATGGATACGAATACAAATTTTTTGCACCCTCGCCTGTAAGCAAAATAAACTAATAAAACTGTAAGTGTTCATAACGATATTTGGTACTTATTAGATTCACGCCTACTTCTGTAGTTTAGACCGTTAGGGGGCATACATTAATAACGTGAGCTCAAATGGTGGAGGGGGGGAGGGGAGGGTCCAGCAAAATCTCACGTTACTTGAAAAGCATATAAAAAGTGGCCCAAATTTATCTCACCAAGGGGGGGGTTTAGATTGGAAGAAAAATTGCTCACGTAATTAATGTATGCCCCCTTACGCCGATTTGAGATCACAGAATTATAATGTTTAACTCCACTACTTCCAAACACAAATTGTTTTGTAGTGAAAACTGGTATAATGTGTTTTATTTACACTGTGACTGTTTTTAAGTATACTCGAGGTACCAATGAAGTTTTGTAGTATTTTTTTGGGGTAGGTTATGAAGTAATTGTGTTTTGTAGTGATAACTGGTAAAATATGTGTTTTATTTACACTATGACTGTTTTTAGGGATACTCGAGGTACCAGTGAAGTTTTGCAGTATTTTTAGTGTAGGTTATGAAGTAATTGTGTTTTATAGTGATAACTGGTAAAATATGTGTTTTATTTACACTATGACTGTTTTTAGGGATACTCGAGGTACCAGTGAAGTTTTGCAGTATTTTTGGTGTAGGTTATGAAGTAATTGTGTTTTATAGTGATAACTGGTAAAATATGTGTTTTATTTACACTATGACTGTTTTTAGGGATACTCGAGGTACCAGTGAAGTTTTGCAGTATTTTTGGTGTAGGTTATGAAGCAATTAGATTTATATATAATTTAAAGTCGAAGCAGGGATCAGATTTAGTTTAACATAGCAATATAATACGTGGTCAAAGTAATTTATGCTCTAAAGAAATTTTGCTAGGTGTTAAATTATAACAAAATTTTGGGTTCAGTTAAATTTGGTTACTTAAGAAAAGTTTAGGATAACCTATAAATATCATAGGACATAGTTTGGTAAGTAGAACAGTATCCATTACGTAAAAATCTTGACCTCAGTACAAAACAGGAAACTAACGTAATAAATAGCAATTGTTCATTATTGTTTTCGATAATAATAATAATAATGGCTTAATCGGTATCTGTAGTATGGGAACATTCCTCGGAGAGTGGAAGAAAAATGCAGCGATATTGGGACATTGAACCCGTCCCGCATTCCGAGGAAATGCCGGATTCGGCGGCGGCACGAAACTGCGCATTCTGACGCACACAAAAAAGTTCGCCATGCCGTCGAACATTGACGAAAGCAAAAGTTCAAGAAAGTGCTAAGAAGTGTTTGGCATAATTGAGGTTTCGAAATAATCTGAAGAAATATTTTTAAATCACCGAAATATTATTTAAATGAAATACACTAATTATTATTAAAATATCGACTTTATTTGGATTAAATATATCTAAGTAGATAATTGAAATGTCCAAATCATTCGAAATAATTGGTGATTAAAGTGTTACAAACTAAACAATAACTGGTCACTCACTAGTGAAATAAGCTAAATCATTTCGAAATCAATGTACCTATCTCTGGATATTTTTTTAGCTTCGAAAGGGGAGAAAATGTCTGATTGATCGAAACATCTTTCGATTAAATTCGAAAGCGAATGTTTCGAATATGCCCATCACTAGTAACTAACTGCACATAAAGATTGCACAATAAAACAAATAATTTCAAAGCAAAATGGATACTATACACACCCAGAATAAGGCTTTTCTAAAAACAATAATAATTGCGACTTACAATTTCTTACCACGAGTAGTCGTTAAATACCGTGCTCTTTACAAGTAATATAGAAATAATATAGGAAGGAATGATTGCCTGCAAAATGGGTTCTTATTCCCTAAATGAAACTGAGAAGAATTTGAAAGTTTGAGAAAAATAAAAGAAGATTTCGATTATATTTACTTTACGCTGTACCTAAATGTATTTTATTTGCGAACCACAAAGGAAAGGAATTTCGTGTGGTTAAATCGACTGCTGTAGTCTTAGTGATAAAAATATATTTATGAAATATATTTTATGAAAAACTTGTAGGTATGCTGGGAGAAGCTCGGATGGAGTAGTTTAGGACGTAAAGCGACATTTAAAGTCGAATACCACACCTTGTGTCCAAACTATTGAAGTTTTTAATGTATGCTTACCTACTTACCCCAATAAAAATAATAAAAAGAGAGGTTCTAGAACTGAAA
The DNA here is from genome assembly GCA_917563855.2 of Limnephilus lunatus. Lineage (NCBI taxonomy): Eukaryota > Metazoa > Arthropoda > Insecta > Trichoptera > Limnephilidae > Limnephilus > Limnephilus lunatus. The sequence continues at coordinate 9,853,466 of OU830599.1, forward strand.
GTAAAACAACATGGACTGGAAGAACGCATGATAGGCACCACCTAAATAAATCGGAAGTATGGATAAGAAAGCTAACACAAGTTTATAATGATAATGATAATGTGTGTGAATCTGTCAAAAAAACAAACTGCAGTGAGAAGATCACATCGCTCAGAGTATGGATAAATGAAAGATAAACGGTTAGATTAGACAGAAACACGTGGTGTGGCGTAAACCATAGAAACGGGATTTGTAGAAACAACTTGGGGAAGCGTTCATCCAGAAGCGGAGATACAGAGCCTAATAATGATATTGATAAGTGAAGGCGAAATAAATATAAAGATTTTAACATGGAAACTTTAACATGGTGATATGGTAGCTGTTGAGTTGAACCAATCAACAAACGATGTATGGATAAAAAAAAAACACTTTTTTCATTTAATTTCTCATTCTAATAACTAGGCGAAAGCCCCCTCACATACATAATAACAAATTAATTTGTATTTTAAAGAAAATGTTTCAATCAATAGAATTCATTACATTCCTTTCAAATTTCATTTCACATACACAAAAAGGTGTGCTTTGAAAGAATATAATTGAAATAATTTCTAAGCACCATAACCAAAGGTTAAAAAAAAACATCAATATAAGTCACAATTAAAAGAGTGTTGACACTTAAATCCAATGAAATTAAAAAAAAAATCCCAAAAAAAAACACTTTTTTCATTTAATTTCTCATTCTAATAACTAGGCGAAAGCCCCCTCACATACATAATAACAATTTAATTTGTATTTCAAAGAAAATGTTTCAATCAATAGAATTCATTACATTCCTTTCAAATTTCATTTCACATACACAAAAAGGTGTGCTTTGAAAGAATATAATTGAAATAATTTCTAAGCACCATAACCAAAGGTTAAAAAAAACATCAATATAAGTCACAATTAAAAGAGTGTTGACACTTAAATCCAATGAAATAAAAAAAAAATCCCTGTAAAGAAAACGTTAATACACAAAACTACGCAATTACGAAATATTAACGGACCGACACGTTAACCATAATAAGACAAAAGGTAACAACTAGCAACAGTGTTACGAAACAGGTTGTGCAAAGTGTTAGTTGAAAGAGGTGTATTCTTCGCTATTGTTCGCCCATCAGCGCGTTTCCAAATGTCAACCTGACATTAGATGTTATTATTTGATCGAAGAACTGCTTTCACGCTGTTGGAAGTGGAGGACACTAAGGGTCGACCGAGACAGGTTTTTCGTTCTCGGCCGAGACCGAGACCGAGACCGAGAATAAATTAAAATCTCGGCCGAGACCGAGAGCCGAGACCGAGAATAGATAAACTGAACAAAAAAATGAAATAGCGCTATTTTTGCATAATATACTATATTTTTAAGAATGTAATAATGTTTAATTATATAATAATTTGAGATTTTATATAATATATCTAATATTAAATATTTAATTAAACAATAATTTGAGATTTTATATAATGTATCTAATATTAAATATTTAATTAAACAATAATTTGAGATTGTCGATTAGTTGATTTGTATGTTCATTGCTGTTTTTGGCAGTTTATTATGAACAAAGTTCTAAGAAAAATAGCAACGAACATACAAATCAGCGAATCGATGTGTTCTGAGTTCTGATGAATGTGGCCAGTGAATCTAAAAAATCTTCGTACACTCACAAGCTTTCCAACATACGTATAAAATAATACGTAATGATTAATGATCTTAATATTTACTTAACAAGTTTATGTAGTTATTCTGGCTAGTAAAGTAATTATAATTAATCACAACAACATATAAAAGAACTTACTTTTTTCTAGAGCTGTCGTGACACCAAGTGACGAATTTGGACGCGCGCGGTAGATTTGAATCCCATTATCCTATACCGTACCTACTTACAACGGTCTCGGTTACTGTCTCGGTTCTCGGCGATTTTTCGCCGAGAACCGAGACAGAGTTCTCGGTAGAATTTGTAGCCGAGAATGCCGAGACCGAGACCGAGACCGAGATCTCGGTCGACCCTTAGAGGACACCTTACAGGCCCTGGAAAGGTCAGACTCGTTACGGGTCAGGCGGACTGTTACAGCTTATGAGATAGCATCCGTAAAGAAAATGTCTATAATAACATAATACCTGACAATTTCCTAGACGAGTTTTGAATGTGGGCGGACACCGGGAATTTTTTTTTTTAAGTAAGACAAATATTCTCGGGTTGCGAATAATCTGATAATATTTGAAAATCTCCTACTACCATCACAGTAAGTTGAAAACGTTGCTTGTGTCGTGACGGAGGACTGTCGAGGAACAGCCGAGCGATTCTATATCTTTTGTGGGATCGTTAACGAGATAACGGACGCGATCTCCTATCAGATTTGTGTGATTTTTACATATTTTGGTTAAGATCGTTTTAAACACGAATTCCTGCAAGTATGCATGATTATTTATTCATTGTCGTCGCTTTCTCTTCTCGTGTACCTACCACTTCATTCGGCCTATAACATTCTACAATGAGGGGTGTCAAAATCCCACCGGCTGTGGCAAATGGAAAGCTTGTTAAACATAAATAAAGCATTTTTATCACCTTGAATCAGGCTTATCCAAACGAAACTGCCTATATCTCTACTGCCTGCACTGTGATAAATAATTATTGATTTTTTTGAATTAATAATAACAAAACAAGAAAAATCACGGGTAAAAAATCTACTCGTAAAAACGATCATAGCTTTCTACTCATTATATACGAAAAAATATATCTAATGTGAAAAATTTCCCTCAATTAGGCGATACAATGACAGTCTCTTTCGCACTCGACAAATGACAATTGACTACTGACAGTAGTTAGTAGCTAAAGAATACAACATGTCAACGGATCGCCACCCAATAATGCTAGAAATGTCTTGGTGGGACCGAGGGATTAAAAGTAATGTGTAGTAATAATTAAAGAGTGCAATGGCACAATTAAAGGCGGAAAATGTCATTATTCCCATTCGACGAGCGGCGGTTTCTCTCTCGATGTCACACGAAAAGCCGCCGCTCGGATGTGATCGGAGAACCGCTCGTTCCAGATACCGGAAGCTAATGCACCTAATAACCCGCAGCTTCTGAGAACGGGGTACAGGAGTACTTTATATTAGTGATGGGGATAATCGAAACCGTGTGATAATCGAAATAATTGTTAAGAAAGCTTTTAGGATAAAACGCAGGCGCCGAGAAATTTGAAAGATAGTAGGTAGGGGGGCATTCATTAATTAAGTGAGCAGTTTTTCTTCCAATCTAGACCCCTCCCTCCCCCTCGGTGAGATAAATTTGGACCAATTCGTATATTTTTTTCAAGTAACTTGAGATTTTGCTGGACCCCCCCCCCCCCCGTTTGTGCTCACGTAGATAATGGATGCCCCCTAGGTATTTTACAAACTGTCACTGCCCCCCTCCCCTTCCCCTTCTTCCGAATACTGGGCGAAATGAACAACTGTACCTCAGTCTGATTATATATTTAAGTTTAGGCTTACGGAATTCCATACTTCGTTTGTGTGAAAGCACTACGCAACCATACATGATTTTACTTCAAAGGCAAGTTTTTGTATTCCCTCGTACGATAAGTGACTTATCAAAAAAGCAAAACATATGGACATGCCAGTGGTCGATGTCTATTTTATATTCAAAATATTTACACCAGTGTTAAAATCCAGGGAGGAAATATGGGAACACGTTTGTATTTACAAAACGGCGTATTTGATCTAGATATTTTTCGATTCTCACACGTGTGTTAGAAGTTAGAACTCTCAAAATTGTCTGCAGTTTTAGCAAAATTGGCAGTATCGTAGGTTACAATATGACCCATGTCAACGATCGAAAGATATCTGTAATTCATCGTACAAATACGTACAACGTCGATTTTGATAAATACGGAAAGTATAAGACATCTCACATCTATCTGCCAAATAAGTTGACTCACCTAATTATGGAATATCTGTGTTGTTTCCGAGGAATTAATTCTAAACATAAAAAATCGGTACATTTTTTTTTCATCAGAGTTTTTATAAAAATTTAACACAAACATTTTACTTACACACTTGAAAGAATTATTTTAAGCGATGTTTCGATTATTATAAAATATCGATTTTTTTCGAAATGAATAACTCCAACATGCACATCCCTACTTGAAACCTGTTTCAATGCACCGTGAGAGCATGCAGTTGCTGTTATTATTTTATTTGACAAGCGGTTTGCTTCATCTGATGCAGCTTTTAATTAAGTCACGAATAGAGTGGCTGCCAAATAATATCATCCAAATGTATTTCAAATAAAAGTTTCTCTCTTTTTTCATCACTTTTGGATGATGCATTGATAAATGGAAAGAGTGCCTATCTATTCACGCTGTCAATAAAAAATGCCAAAATCAAATGTGTTTGACACATAAATCGATATGCAAAAAATTTTAGAAGACCGATGAAAAAATTGATTCGACTGACAAAGAAGAAAAATATGGTTTGAAAGGGAGGCCTATACATACGAATATTAGAGGGAGCGTGCTATATTTTAAAAAAACATTAATAATTAAAACGCGTAAGAGAAAATATTTAATAATGTATGACTTTTTTTTCTATGTAGGTAATTTCATATAATATTATCATAAAAAATAATTTATATTTTATTAAGAGCTTAAAAACAATGTTCAGGGAAATCTTACTAATATTATAAACGCGAAAGTTTGTATGGAAGTATATGGGTTTGTTACTCTTTCACGCAAAAACTACAGAATGGATTTTATTGAAACTTTACAATAGTAATTTAAATATGGCTCAGTAACTTTAATATAGCTCATACATCAGAATAACATTTAGGCTATAATGGTAAGCTCTAGCTTTACGAAATTTGTATAAATGAAAATGTGTGTATTTTATATATATTTCAGCGGCAGGGAGGAAAGACAGGGGAAGGGGAACGGGGGGGTGGGGTTTGCGGAAAGGGAAGAGACGAGGGAGGGGGAAGACGGGGAAGGTAGAAGGGGAAGGTAGAAGGGAATGGGGACGCACGGGAACGGGGACGCACGGGAAAGGATATACAGGGAGAATTAATTTATTTATTTGAATGGCATTGCAACGCATGCCGGGGACCAGCTAGTATGTTATAAATCGATAGAAATTCGAAATGTGGGGCCTTAAAAATAAATCTCTTATGCTGCGTATAAAAAGGAGAAAAAATGCGCGAGCCGAACCACGAATTATGGGAAAGGAACGAAGCAACGCTTGCCGTTTTGCGCAGTCTGGGTTTGCTTCGTTATTTCCCATAATTCGCTGTTCTGCTCGCGCATTTTTTTTCCTGTTTATACGCAGTCTTACATGGGTGGAGGGAATAAAGGAGAGGTAGCAGCAAATGTGAAAATGAAACCATTTTAAGGTCACCTTATTTCCTATTCTCATTTCGCTTTCATATTAAATTAGGACTATTATTGAATAGAGTTCGCAAAAAGGGGGAAACACATAAATATCAAAAGATTATGTTCGTGATCCCAAAGCATAATATTATGTGGTCTGTGGCCTACAAAAAGGCGGTTAATCTATGGACTTATTCGAAAAAAAGAACATTTAAAAATTCATTAGGATTAGATTAATGCTAGATAAAGGCATTTTTTTGCGTTCACAATAAAGGTGATACCGTATCTGCTCGAACTATGCATCCCTAATTTAGGGGTATGTTTGAGGTTGTAAACGGTGCGGGAGGGAAAGGAGAACGGGGTACCTTGCGTAATCAAATATGGTCACTAATAAACATAACTAAAGCCATTGCATGCAATCTATAAATTCTGTACAATGGTGTCTCACAGCAGAAAGATATTGAGAGTAGGTATCTTCCACTCTTTTTTAACTCAACACAGGAGGAGGTCCTGAGAAAAATAATTTCCACATGGCCTATGCCATCCCCGGGGATGCCGAGTGGAGGGTATTTTAAGGAATTGAACGAGATGTTCTGGGAAGGAAAATGATGTGAGGGCTGGGGAGGAATCTGGGGGTTAATTTTTCCAGGAGTGAGGAACGTATGAATCCATCCCTCCTATTCTGCTGGAGTGTCTCCATCCACGCAGTTGATGGAGACCTCACCCCACGAACACTGTCACCAAATGTAGGGGACTACTTGGGGTGACTTACTGCAGAGGTGTTGGTCATCCAATAAATTGTGGTACACACACGCGCGAACTTGATGTAAATTAAAATATGTTTGAAAAACCCATCAAATTTGAAGAAATATTTATTTTCCGAAGTCGGAAGATGACCGGTTTTGCATTGAGCCAAGGAGCTTAACACTTGAGCCACAGAGATTATGCAATAAAAAATAAAACAACTGAATAATATGATGAATGATGACTAATAAATAATGTAACTGGTGTTTCCGGAAGAGATAGGAACAACTTGTATCTTTGGCCGTCAAATAAGCAATAGACGATATCACAGTTCATAACAAAACACCGTGCACATACTCGTACATGCTGCACGTTACTTAGCGGACGCTATTCATCCAGTCCGTGGGCGGGCCGATAAGTAAAGGAACATCAACTCTGACATAGCGGCCAGTCATTTCAAAAGGTTAGTTCATTCCCAGAGTGGAAGAGTTGGAATGTCTTGCACAATTATTTCAGGCTTGGAAATAATTGCGATACACTTTTCCTAGGCCATGAATAGCCGCGTAATTTTACCCTTTCGGAGTAAAGTACGCTTTCCACGTGCCCAGTTTAATAATAACCTAATCAAAATAGTACTAAAATGAATATTTTATTGTGAGAAACTAATTTGCATTTGAGATTACGTAGCTATAACTTTGTTGAAAGTTTCATCATTTTTAGATTATCTAAGCTCAAAGCTTAAAGCCTAAAGCTCAAAGCCTAAAACTCAAAGCTTAAAGCTAAATAAAAAATTAAAGCGCAATGTTTAAAGCTTAAACATTAAAGGCCAAGCCTTCCCCTCCCTCGTCATCCTTCCCGCTAACCCCACCTCCTTCATTACCCTTCCCTCGTGCCTTCCCTCCCTGGCGCTAAAATACATTAAATACACTCATTTTCATATATACAAATTTCATAACGCAAGAGCTTACCATTTAAAATGGCCTATAAACTTCGCGGGAGTGCGCACAACAAATCACCATAGTTTCATCGCAATCGGATGAACGGTTTGGCAGCGCATAACATACGAACGAACTAACAAACAAACAAATATACAAACAAACAAAAAAATATTTTTATGTATAAGATTGTATAAACGGCATAAAAATGAAGTGATAGTTTTCTTAACCACTCGGACCCATAACCTTGTTTTCACGATAACATAACATTACCAGACATATGTATGACGTACGAGGCGTACCTGACTTATTATTAAATCCATACACAAAATGATTTTGCCTTCCTAAATATTGAATTCTTTCAAAATTGTGGACATTCCGATAAGTTTTTATGTTAACATTTTAATATTTGAAATCTTTGTTTTTGAAAAAAAAAAATTGTCAAATGTTTATTTTAAATATAAACATCCCAAAGATATTTTATCTAGTATACTATTTAGTATATTTGCGGCTCGTTTCAAAATGAAAATTATTATCAGAATCAAATCATCCTGATGTAAGTCCACCACTAAAATTAAAAAGTTGACAAAATCTTAATAGCCAGGTATCTTCCTCTTCCCCTCCTCACTTCATTCAGCCTCATAACATACCCCAATGGGGCATGCCATAGCCTCACTGGCTCCAGACGGGAGCGGAGAGACTTTTGTGCGGTATTCACATTAAAAAATCTAGTTTTTAAAATAGTATTTCTTTTTATGATAACTTTAAAAATATTAAATATATATAGCACAATTAAAGTAGGTAACTCGGAAGCATTCTGAAATCACTTGAAATTTTACCGTGTGTTTGGACTAGGTAAAAAAATATTTTTTAAGACAGAAAAGTTAATAAAAAATAACAGCCCTTTTTATTTTTTTCGTAATCTCTCGGTGACTCCGTTTAAACGTGATCGGATGGCATAATATCTACAAGTACAGTAAGTTCTTTCGTACTACTGGTTCGAGTAGGAGATGCAGTAAGTAGATAGGAGGAAAGTCGTGTCGGAAGAGAATAGAAGAAGGGAGCGATGGGAAGGGAGTACCTCAGTTCTGAGGTCGTGATTGCCGATCTCGGGCATTGAAGAGATAGCGGGAGAGAAGAAACAAGGAAATATGAGGCTGTCTGCAGTTATCAGAGAGATTATTTGAAAAGTGATACACTTAATATTTTAGACTAGCGATTTCCCGGCATGCGTTGTAAATGCCACTTAATAAAGAAATAGTTTCTCCCTGCGTGTCCTTTCCCATTCGTCCCGTCAACCCTCCACCTTCCCCGCCTTACCACACCCCTCTCCCGCTCCCCCGTCCCGCCAACCCAGTACATTCAGTGTTGATTTCAAGCGACCTCCCAGGTAAGTATGGTCCTGTATTCATTCATTTTTAGGCAGCATCGCGTTCATTGGTCAAAACATTGTACATATATTTTCGAATCGGTGATCAATGAACCGGTGAATGCAACTTTTAGCCATAAGTTGTTTTTAATTGTTTGTATAGCTTGTAGTTTTTTCTAGATTTTAGGCATGTGTGGTAAGTTTGTACAGCGCCCTTGAGGTGATTTTTCACAAAAACGGCGCTATATAAATCGTCCAAATATTATTATTCAAATAAAATAAAATATTTTTTTGTTAAAAACCACGAGTTTTATTAATTTTTTGAACCGACCGGTTTCGCTTTACTCAAGCATACCAGGGAACAAATTAATATTAATTTGTACCCTGATGATGCTTGAGTAAAGCGAAACCAGTCGGTTCAAAAAATTATTAAAACTCATGGTTTTAAACAAAAAAATATTTTATTTTATTATAATATGTCAAACCACAAAGTGATTGCTTTCTACAATATTATTATTCAGTTTTGAAACAGCTCGCGTGCCACCTATTACAATTTTTTTATTCACATTTTAATTTTTCATATATTACAAATATTCATTTTTGTATATTATAAGAACAACCAATCGAATTTGGTACCTAACACTGGTACCTATTTAAAATGCCTATAATTCTTACTTAGTACTTCAAGTAAATTCATTAATTTAAAGAGTTTAATCGAAAATTGAATTTTGATAAAACAACCGATGGTTTGCAAAACGTCTTTCTCAAATTGCGACATTTTCGACAATTTCGCAAGAGTTTTTGTAATGATAAAAAAAAACATTAGTTGTATTGTCATTTGGTTATAATAATCCAGAAACCTTAGCGGACATGGAAATAAGGTATTTTGAAAGATTCAAAACATTTCCTATGCTTAATATAGCAATACATAGACAACTCACTTATATTTTGATTTATATATATACATAGATAAGAAATAAGAAGAATGTTAGAAGGAGTTTCCTCATAAAGGTAGGTAGGATATAAATGGAGAGATAACGGGGAGAAAGACGATTTCGAAGAAAATTCATAAGATAAGAATAAACTTTATCTAGTTTTCACACAGACTTAGATTGCATCACGCTACGTTGTATGAACGAAACAGATAAACAAACAACGTTCTCAGATTTCTAAGGTAGATATGGAATGATAGCATAATCTTCTATCTTGTGCATAGTGATCGTTATCATAACCTTAGGGAACACGCTGCATCAAAGCTGCAAATAGACAAAGAAAGAATAAGTTTATCGTACCTAACGAGGCTTTCAGTTATCAATCAGCCGAACCGCGAAAAATAACTTCGTCCTATGAAAGATTAACGCTTAGCGAAAATATATATGGGAAGAGCCATTAACCAGCGGCCGAGAATTTAAATTTCGTCGAACGATGATCTTGCGATCGTACCCTTGCAACTGCACATGGCGGTTCCGATGAGAAAGATTAATTATTCTCAATACCAGCATTTTAACATCAATATCGATTTTATTTCATTCAAAATTTGCTTTGATAAATACCTACATTCAAAATTGCTCCAACTCGTGATGATAAAACTATTAAAATTATGTACTTTTTGATCATAAGTGCTTATAATTTTTCAATAATGTCTAAGCAAAATAAGAATGCAATTTTTTTAAATATATTAGTTTGTAAGATCGTAAGTAAATAAATAGACAAACTGGAGTATTTTCGTCACAAAACAAGGCCGCGGATATTTCTGTAATGATTTTATTTGAACTAAAATTAAAATTCTAAAAGTAGCTTTTCCCAAATAATTTATTGATTTATTTTACTGCATGATTAATGGGTATATATTAAACGTGAGCAGTTTTTCTTCCAATCTAGACCCCCCCCTTGGTGAGGTAAATTTGGGCCATTTCGTATATATTCTTTTCAAGTAACGTGAGATTTTGCTGGAACCCCCCCCCCCCCCCCGCCCCTTTTTGAGCTCATGTAATTAATGTGTGCCCTCGTATATGATTTGAAATGTATGTTGTATAATACAAAATTACGCTTGAAAATTTAACAAATTTGCCAACGACCTACGGTAAAACCTTATTGTAAGTACTAAAAAATAAACATATTTTCTCAAAATTGAAAACATAGCTTCACTAGACAAAATAACAGTCTTTCGAAATCAATTTATATTTTTTTGTGAAAAAGAGTCAGTACGTCTAAAATTTGATTTAAAAATTACATATTTCCGGTTTTGCCTGGTTATTCCCTCCTAACTTAGATAAAAATACGGTTAGTCGCGCAATGGTTGTGCGATTGAGCCTGTAGCTGAATTTAAAAAAAACTAATTATGGAATATCGCATAATCTGTGTTTATAAGCTTAGCTTATTAGCATAATATAATATGGACAATAACCCAGTGTCTTGGGATTAACGACTTATTTCATATTGTATTATGATTCAACTCTACTATTAATCCCACCACTAAAAACATACCTAATATAAAACTGAATTCGTTTTTAACAACAACAAACAATTATAAATTCAATGCTTATTGAAATTTGTTTGTGTAGTGTTTAATATCTATAGTTTAGCAGTAGGTTTGAATAAATTTATACAAAAGCATCGAAGGCAGAGCGTATCTAATCGTACACTTGTGGAACTACTATCCAAGTACAAAGCAAACAGACTACAGGTAGATTAAACACGTGTGTGTTCTACAACGATACGTCAGGTGTTGTGTAAATGGTTATTCATTACAATGTCGTATATGGATTAAGATACAACACACACATTCCTGAATCGAGTATGAACAGACAGATTGCTAGAAATTGTAGTTTTTTTTACTACTAGGAATAACTTACGTAAACTGTACAAGCAATTTTTTTGTCAGTTTGGATGTATTTTCACAAAGTTGAATGTTCTTTTTATGCTTCGTTAATTTAAATAATCTTCTCAGCATCATATCCGGCCGAAGAAGTCTACCATAAAGGAAGCATTACTTTAATGGAAATAGGATGTAGCTTTCGCCTAGAAATTACATGAAAACTGGAAAAAAAACATTATGTTCCTTTACAAGTTTACAGCATCAGAATATAATATCAGCAGATAATTATCGAAACAGATTAAAATCTAAATATTTGCGAACGGATGAATGATTTTAAATGGTCAATTATAAACTTTCACATACTTACACCGCTATTATTCTGTCTGCCACCGGTTTCAAGAGCTAGATATTATAAGAGCCATGCCGTTGTTGAAGGTAATCTGCAATTTGCAGGTGCACTGACAGGTGAAAATGCGCCCTTTCTAGTCTGACTGGCTTTAAACTGTCCGATAGGCACGAGGAAGATGGCTCGCGAGAAATTTAAATGATAATACGTAAGTTGTTCGTAAAAGCCAGTTAATTTATGACAAAACACAGGGAATATTATTTTTATATATAAAAATGATTTTTTCTTTGTTTGTCCCGTATGCGCTCCTCTACTAATCGTCCAATTGAGATGAAATTTTGTTGATGTGTTGTGCGTACGCCCGCGGAGGTTTCTATGTATAATTTTGAGCACTGGCATTACGAAATTTGTGTACAGAATTTATAATAGGTAGCGCGCGAATTATTTGAAAAATGTGTGTATTTCACAGTTTAGCGGCATGGAAGAAAGGTGGGAGGGTGAGGGTAATGGGTGCGGGAACGGGGACGATTGGGAAAGGACACACAGGGAGAAATAATGTCTTTCTTTGAGTGGCATTGCAACGCTTGCCTCCCTAGTACTAAATAAAACAAACACGTACTTTGTGATAGATATCATATTTAGTCTGATATTAAAAAGCTTTCGCAAATAATAAATATCGACTCCCATAAAATTTGATTGCGACGAAATATCTATTAATTTGTAGTTTATCAATGGTGTTGGCGGTTTGGATTTCTTTTGCAAATTAATAAAGTACCAAACATCCTATGTTCCGCGTTTTAAAAATGATAATCTTTTTTTTGTACCTGTATTTGAACACGAGAATATGTTTTGCAACCAGATGAAGGAAGGTGCGGGAAAATGATTTTAAAGAGGACAATTCGAATATGTGAATTTATGCAAAACTACAGTAAAATAATCATTTACCTGTACCTACGTAGGTACTATCGATCTGCAACTTTTCTTCTCTCCAGGATACTTTATGATAGTTTTTTGAGTTTAATTTAAATATCATCATAAAAAAATACTGTTCCTCTGCAATCTTAGGTGTTGCTAGATGACATTGCGAAAACATGTTCAATCAATCACATTAACAAGAGTAAAATTATTTAAAGTTCGAATTGACACGACGAGATTGACGAGGGTGTCGACGTCTATGCTGAAACTAGGAAACAAGTCACTTCAAAAAACTGCTAAACTAAACATAAAACTTTCTCGTAAATTCGTTTGCCCTTTTCCCAGACAGAATGGTAGACAATAGACAGGTAATGTGGTAACAATTCCATAGAAGAAAGGTAACCACGAGAGTGTAGCTAACTTACTAATGAACATACCAGTAAGGCCAGGTACAAGGTGGCACGCTTCCCGATTGTCGTAGACAGACAAACCAGGACATAATGTTGTTATTTTATTCATAAAATATTACCCTTCACAAGAATCGAATAATTTATAGACAAATATTAGCATAGTGTGTTTCAGATTGAAACTTCTAAAATGCACGCACACCGTATTCTTATTTAAATATCCTTTGTCCTTCCTAAGCCAATCCATTGATATTTTTTTGCGTAACAAATAAAACAAATACAGTTGCATGGCGTAATATAATTAAAATCGCTTGAGTAAATATGTAACTGGACCCCTAGCACGGTCGATCGATAGGGAATGAATCGCCAGCTTTCGGTAACATCCCTATGTTCTATCCTATCCTGTCCTTCCTATGTTATGTTCTATGTCCTTCCCTACGTTCTATGTGGTTCCATGCCAACTCAGAATGAAACCAACTCAGAATCACCTCGGAAAGGTCATTAAAAGCTATGAAAAAATAATTTTAAACTACCCGGTAACCCTAATATAACTATATACCTATTTAACCAATTTTTTTATCATCACTCTTAATGACCTTTCTCAGGTGGTTCTGAGTTGGTTTCAATCTGAGTTGGCCGGTCACCGTTCTATGTCCTGTCCTATCCTTCTTATCGTTCCCTAGCATGACTGCAGATCGCCAACGAATAAATAACAGTTTACAATCACTAAGTGTTCTTAATATATTCGTCGTCAATTGTTGTTTGTACGTTACCGAACTGCAGTTGTTCTAGGGTCGTGGTGGGATTGCTGTCTGATTTACCAGTATTTCTGAGGAGCATCATTGCTCTTCTCGGCATCGACGCACCTTTTCAAATGAATACCGCAAAATAGTCCAACTGCTTCCTACTGTTCGGAGCCACTGGGACTACGGCACCACCCTTCGGGGTATGTTGTGAGGCTGAAGGGAGTGGGTAAGGGATGGTAAGATCTGGTTACCAAACACGGCAAAAGTCATCTCAGGCAACGTTGCGATTGTGAACGGCGGTCTTTCAGCAGGACAACACTGAGAGTATCTTCCACTATGAATAAGGGATAATATAATTAGAAGCAAGACGTGCTCAACCACCGTACAAGGTTGACATTTATTTCGTGAAAACGTGTAGTTTTTACGATTATGACTTGTTCTTAGGCGCAAGAGCATTTGATAGAAGTTAGCTAACCAGTGAGCAGTGATTACGTTCCTATGAAAAGGTGTCAAGAAATTATAAATGAATATTCATTGCAATAAAATCACAATGAATATGCAGATTTTCGACTAACACACGCGGACGTAACAGTGTGAAATTTTATTTATACTAATTTATTATCTACAAACGAACGGGAAGTAGATTTACAAGACGGTTACTCCCAAAAAATGTTTAATTAACAAAAAACAACCGTATGATTAAAAAATATATTTGCATAGTATAAAGTTTTATATTATCTACAACCATGTGTTTACTACCAAACAGGAGGGGCTTTTACACTCTTTAAACAATAAAAAATATTGCAATTTGTCTTATTGGCTTCACAGCGAATTGGTATTTCAAAGCTTCAGAACTGAAAACAATTCCGTCAACATTCAGAAGGCCTCCGTGGTCGACTCGCAATCCGAAGGTCGCGGGTTCGAACCCGGCGTGCGTTATTTCACAATTATTCAATAAAAACAACATAAAGCGTATTTGCGGCACGTTCCATAGTGGAAAATTCTCTCTATCGCTCTGGTGTATGACCACTTTCAGAATTGAAACGTTGCTTGAAATGGCTATAGCCATGTTTGGTGACCAGATCTGAATAGCCAGTAACTTCCCCACCTTCCTTTTTCCCTCCCCACTATATTCAGCATCACAATATACCCCATTTGTATAGTGGTAAGAATCAAATGCGGTGGCAGCAATACATACAACTAACACGCATATAGTGCCCTTAAAATGATTTTACAAGAAAACAACGCCATACAAATCATTATTATTATTAAAGATGGTATTCATACTGTTCATATCGTACAATAATTATTCTCAGGGAATATCCCAAACTAATATTGAAAGTTTGAAGAGGTCTTCAGTGGCCTATCGACCAAATTGCTCACGGATAGAGGCACTCGTAAATCTATTCACCACTCGGATGTACAAGTGGTTTTGGCCGTTACCGTTGGTTCGAAGCAGTTCGTTCGCTAGAGACGGCCATTAGTTTCTCACTCAATAGCTTGGGCTTTATCGGTGCTTGAAACTTTAAACTTTTGACTTGCAGCTTTTCCTGTTCAAAAGACGCTAATAACGAATGACATAAAGCAGGAAATGCATTTTTGGCTAACGTTGACATTTTTTTAATTTTTTATTTATTTTTTTTATTTAGTAAAAGATTATGCATTTATATACATTATTTAAGAAATTTTTTTGACTGCCCAACTAGGAGATTTCCCGTTTTAGGACAGTCAAATTAGGATGCGTATTAACATACGGAACATTGTCTGTAAATAATATAAAAGAACAAAACAAAAATAAAAGATTAAAACAAAGTGACTGTTCTTTGTTTAGCAAAGTTTTTTTTTAAATAATATTAATTACGTAGGTAGGTACTTAATTACAGAGGATTAAAACATATAGATATAGAGCAAACGTGTAAGCATTGCATGTCATAGTTCTACACAGATGGGTTGTATAAAATAAAATAAAAAAGAGAAGAGAAAGAATTTAAAAAAAAATAATAATAGTAATAACCAATTGATACAGAAAAGATAACCGTGCTTTGCTTAGCACAGTTATTTAAATTATCATAAAAGTAATATATACATACTTAAAAGCAAATTATTAAAACATTATATGTATAACATTATTAAACAACATATTTATTTATATATTTAACAAGTTTGTTCGCTAAACAAATTGACGGCTTCGTAGTGTAAATATTTGATTGCGAACGAAATCAGTGCAAAATCTTAACCACTCAGGTATTTTGCGATTATGCAAGTTTTTTGTATTAAACGAACTGTCAGATTTATAAAAACTTTGTGTTATTTCCGCTTCGCAATTAAAGCTCTATAAATGAAATATTTCTGAACGTAGCCGAATACTAAAAACTGTTTTTGAAAGGTTATAAAATAAGCTTTCAAATTGTATTATTACAAATAAATAATATTAACATTTGTAAATTTAAAATTTACAATGCAAACATAAAAATATTGTAAAAATGACTCAAGTGATGTTTTTATGTGAAAACTGTACTAAAATCACGCATTATCTAAAACAAAACACTTATTCTATTGTATAATAAACAATTTTGTCACCTCACTTTTTTACCATTTCATACAAGAATATTTAATAAAAAAATAACAATGTCTAACGGCGGGTAGGCGAGGCGATTTAGCGGGTGAAAACTGTTTCTACAAAATAAGTCTTTTTATGTAAACAATTTTGAGTAGAGATGCGAAGCTTGATTCAATAAGGATCTTCTACTTTTTGTTTTAGGGTTGTCACTAGAACAATAACAGAGTTAATAATAATAAATAATTATGTTTGGATGACTTTTATAGCGCCGGTTTTGTGAAAAATCACTTCAAGTTATAACGATTTGGGTGGGAAACACGCGTTAGCTTGAAAACAAGCTTAATGTACTTGACTGCTATTGTTATATTATCGAGTAAACAAGCTTAGGGATCGGAGTGGTTTTAATATGTAAAAATGAATGTTTTTTGTTTTCCCCTTATGCATTCCTAAAGCATTCATCCGATTGCGATAAAACTTTGGGACAGAATTTGAATAGTAAATCTAAATCTAAAACATGTCAAAACATCAAGTGTAAGAAGATTCAGAGTATTTTGATTTCACCAAACCTCCTTGTTGATGTTCTTTTAAATTCTAAAACATCGCCGTTCTTTAGTGACGATTATTTCCGCGCTGATCGCATTAATTCATGCAACCTCCCTAATTCCCAAAGTGGATTACGCCCGACAAATTCCCTGAGCCGCGGAGGGCTGATGAGTTGATGACGTCGGCGGAAAATAAGCCGCGGCTAACTGGATTGGCGAAAAAATTAACGCAAGCTCGGCTTTGCCGCCACGCTATATAATAATGATGATCATTCATTTTATACGACTTGTGTAATTTTCGTTGTTTTTGGGGTGTTATGCCGTGTTGCGCTACCTTCACTACATCTGCCCCGATGATGGACACCGTATCGCTGTCCGAAACGTTGGCTAAAGAAGGAGGTAGCGCAACACGGCATAACCCCCCGAAAAAAATAACGAAAATACTTTTGGCCGTGAAAATCTAAAAACGTATCTGACTTCTGTAATGTTTCTATACGCTATTTCGTAAAATTATGAATATTCATTCAATACTTATACAATTACAATTAACCATTTAAAAACCCGTAGAATTTTTCATTCACCTTTCTAAGCGTGTTAAATAAAATAACATAACTAATAATAATAACTAGATGCATTTTTATATATTTCGGAACATACTTTGCGATTGTTTTTTGCTATCTAAGGTATTATTTCATGTAATTATTTTTCCCAATTCCGACTCGACATCTGAATAGATTATCTCCACAAAAAATATATACTTTTTTAACCACTTGGACCCCTAAGCTTGTTTACACGACAATATAACAATAAAAGTTGTCCAATAAGCTTGTTTTCAAGCTAACGCGTGTGTTCCCACAGAACTCCGTTTTTATTCTAGTTACAACCCTAAAACAAAAAGGAGAACATCTGTAATAAAACACGCTACACATCTCTATTCAACGTTGTCCATAGATATAAGCAAAAAAAATACTTATTTTGTAAAAACAGTTTTCACCCGCCAAAACGCATACGCGCCGTTTAGACAGTGTTAATTTTTTTATTAAATATTTGTGTATGAAATTGTAAAAAAGTGAGGTAAAAAAATTTATTATACATTAGTACGATAAAATAAGTGTTTTTTTTTACATAATCCGTGATTTTAGTACCGTTTTCAAATAAAAACATCAAGCGAGTCATTTTAAAAAAAATTATGTTTGCATTCTAAATTTTAATATTTAGAAATGTCAATATTTGTTTGTAATAATATAATTTCAAAGCTTATTTCATAACCTTAGTAAAGCAAAACAAAAACAGTTTTTAGTATTCGGCAACGTTCATAAATATTTAATTTATTGTGTAACAAATATAATTATTTCGAGCGCATATTGACAAGTTTCACGCTCCTATACTTTCTCTGTCTTGCATTGAACTGTCTCTTACTACCCCGCCGCTAGGGTTTTTTTCACATATGGATCGACCCATAAAAGGTCGTGGAAGGAGCTAGAGCTTGTAAACCAAGCTAATTACTCTATTTGCCATTCTATCAAAGTCAAAAGTTTTCTTGGCGAGGTGAATCGCGTAACTTCCGGGGCTCTATTTGAGAGAGCATACTCGTGAATCTTTTGTATAAAGTTATAAAGTGACGAGTGTTTAAAGGATAATTAGGGTCCTTTGGAGTTATTATCATTGGAATAATAACCATAAAGCTAGTGATAACACTATAAAGCTTGTACGTTAAAGTTACTACTGTTTTTACGATTATTGAACTGTCTACTTGTGTTAATTGCTTGTACCCACCCAATAAAGACTAATTGTGTTCAAGAAGAAAAGCGTGGATTGATTTTATTTAATTACCCCGCTATAATTGAGCTTTAATTGCGAAGCGGAAATAACACCAATTTTTTTATAAATCTGACAGTTCGTTTAAGACAAAAAAACTTGCACAAAGGCGATAGACCGAAGTGGTTAAGAGGTTAAATGCTTCAACTATTTCAGAAATTCGAAATACGGGATCAAGTACAGTCGCGAAGACAGTAAATTTATCTTACGTCTAGGTGATATATTACATCATTTTTGAAATTTAGATAAAAGAAATATTATAATATCTGATTTCTACTTAAATTTAAAAGTGAGCATCCATCGATGTTTCCAGGGTCAAGTGTCCAACACTCACACGTGCTATTCGTTTTTATATTGCGCTGAACAAGACAATTTGTATGAATATTACAATGTCATAATAACGATGGTGAGATCATAACTTCAAAAATCTATGAATAATTTATGGAGTCTGTTGGGCAGAATAATTTTTATGAATAATAAATTCGTAAATAAACTTCTCTAACGACAGCGAAGTAATCTCGCTTGCTAAAACTTTGATGGTATTCTGAATAAATACATAAATAAAATGAGTTCTGGTATCAAGATTTGGATCCTTGTGTCCCAGTTATGGAGATCTTTCAGGATTTTAAAACAGTAAGATTTTAGATTCCATGTATCCTGCAGTTCAGTTTTTTAAAGGATATCTAATATAAGGGTACTTCCGAACCTCCATTGCCCACTTCTTTCCTCCTGACAACATTTCCCAAACTGGGATCTCACTGTAATTAAATTGAAAAAAATATCATCAAACACACTAATTTTGGTTGTCTGCTGAGCATTAGTTCTGCGTGAAATCTGGTTCAATGAACTAAAATTTACCTTGAATTGTCATTTTCAAAATTTGAAATGATTGTATGAAGAATTCAGACAAGCGATGAAGGTACCTACCTACTGATTTATTATAAAATTATTTTCACTTCCATTTTCAAAATTCGAAATCATTTTTCAAGAAGTCAGACGATTCCGTGATTTTTGACGGATCTGCGGGAGTTTAAAATAAAATTGAGAATATTAATCTGGTAATTTAGGATCTGCTGAAGAATGCGATATCGTCGTAAAAGGCTAGATTAAAAAAAATCTTCGTGTTCTATTCATTAGGCTTTGTAGTTCAAATTCCAGACGCAGCAACCCCTTTTGCGTGCGATCATTGCGTAATTTTATACATTAAAATGCTTGCATCACAAGCATAAAAAATAACAACAACCAAAATTTAATTTTAGATGAAAACAAATGAATGTCAATCACATGACATAAATAACTAGTCGATGGAAGGCGTCCAACAAACAAAAACAAATAATATCACAGCTGTCAATAAAGGTGAGGAAATTTGACAGTTCGCCAACAGACGCAAATGCTTGAAATCGTGTGATTTTCGCGGCTTTTCCGTCTGCCTACTCTTTCGGAGAAAGATTGGCACAAAACATACCAGCCAGATGTTGCCAGCCGCGTGAGAGGAAAAATAACATATTCGTGACGTGCAAACTTAACCACAGGTGAGCAAAACATACTTTAAAATGTTAACTTACAGAAATATCAAACTGTAGACAGCCTGGGGCCACAGGAAGAAATGAACGGTTAATGGTCCGTACAAAACGAAAAGGTTGAACTCAATTATTGATAGAATGCTTATAAATCATCTAACACTTTTACTTTAATTTAAAACTTGATATTTGGCAAAACCATGTTTGTACATAATAACACGAAGATTGGAAAGATCAAATAATAAATCAAAGCATAGGTGTAATTTGCATACATAAAATACACGTTCTAGCAATACCAACAACAAAAAACATAATTTATACAGCAGTTTGATTAAAAACAGTTTGTGAGATTCAGTAATTGCGTACAGGAACAAAATGTATGTATATTATTTAAATTACCGTTAGCGCAAATTTGTAGACATGGTGGAAATGTGATATCACGCACAAGGCATGCGATTTTTTGCTTAGTAATTGTTATCACGGCAAGGCCAAATAATCGTACATATTACCGAGCACTGGGTCAATGAAACGATGTGATAGGTACGCTAACAGTTAATTCTTTAAAACGTGGTAAGTTAATGCAGAAAATTGTGATGTAGTTTAGTACTAGGTTACTATGAAAATATTTTTATTTTGTAAAATCATATTTTTTATTGTTTTCAAAGCTTGTTTATTTTTTTAATAATATTTTTATGAGATTAATGACTACGATTTCCGAACAAGAGCCCCCCATTTGCCAGAATCCAATGGGATTATAGAAAGAGATTGGACAAAATGGGGTGGATGGGATTAAAGTCGGGGTCACCAATATAGGAACGATTGACATTACAAAAATCAATACCTCCATAAGTGTGATGGGTGGATAAGTGAGCTCGCTTGTGTCCTGTGTGGCCAGCCTTCACATTGCCTGTGTACAAAATGTATTAAAAAATAATGCTTGACAGTAAGTACCTTGCTATAATGTGTGAGAGTATTGGGTGTCTAGATTTGCTACTTTGCTGGTTGCACCCATTAAGAGTGTCATATTTCGAATTCATTTTAAAGGGGGATTTTAATGGACCAATGGGTAGGTATTATACTAAAACCACAAAAATTCAATTAGGATAAAATTTCGCTTAATCGGTTTTGAATTTCATCTAATCGCCGTATTGTTGATGAACACACAACATTATTATATATTTTAGTTGCCCAGAATCATATAATACAAGTCTATAAACAAATTATCAGCCAATAGTTTTCAAGTGTTGTTCGGTACACGTTTGAATACCTACTTAGGTACTGTGAGTTTTAGAATAACATTCATTTGATAATTCTGGGTGTGTCATACTTTTGTTTGACTTTCTCATGATGTGTGAACTAACATACTACGTTACCCACGAGCATCAGTTCCATGCTGCTGAACTGGCAAATAGCAATGTAAAAATAATTTAATAAAATAAAACAATTTACCAGAGGACGCAACATTTATGTGTTTGAAATTATTTATTAATCCAACTTTGTAATCTGAAACATAATATCACATGCCTGACACCTTGATATTAGTCGGAAAAAGAAATATATGCATGTGGATATTCTTGAATTTAATTGGAACAACCTCTGCGGTTTTCTGAACTCCGGATAGTCAGTAACTCGCGAAGGCGAACACCTTTGGAGAAGAACAAAAATAACACACGTTTTAAGGGGGTTACGACTTACGACTCTATCTATGTTATGTTTGTTTTGTAGAGTTCAGCCGAGCGATTCTCTATTTTTTTGAGATCGAGATATTTCTCGGGCGAGATCTCCAGTCAGATTTGTGTGATTTTCTTTGCTCTTATTTGCTTCTTCTATGGGCCGATGTCCGAATGTCAGTTGTGAGCTGTCACGTATTTTAGTCTAGGTCGTTTTAAACACGAATTCATGCATGCTTATTTATTCATTTAACAGCCTTAGAAAATTAAACCAATCTGACAGGAGACCTCGATTGAGATCTATCTGGATCTCACAAAACATAGAGAATCGCCCAGCAGATTTGCTTCAGGTCATTAAACAGGAATGAAAACAAAGATAGATGAAAGAAAAACAGAGAGTAGACTTTATTTATTTAAGGGATAGTGATTAAAGCATTTCAACTGAGTTAATGTAATAGAGTCAAAGAGTAAAATTTTCGTATCGATTTCCATACAAATGTTACGTCAGAGGAGAAAAATAAGAAATAGCATAATAAAAATTAACATGAATCTCAACGTACGAGTATTTGACGACTCTCAGATATCGCGTCGCGGTTCTATTATAAATCAGAACAAAAGCGATATAAAGTAATTAAAAATAATGAAAACATGGTAATTTTTTCTTCACTTTTCACTACTTTGTCACTTTTCAACATTGTTCTGTTCTGATACCGTTACGCCCTCAGTTCATAGATTTATAAATTTGATATGATGGTCATACTCGTAAAATTGTAATTAAATGAAAACTAATGTGTATCTGGGGTTTGAGATCACAAAGGCCTCTTTAACTCTATTTATTCGTAGCGGTTCCCCTATGATGTTAATTCTCAGATTTATGAAAGAGATTAAACGCAAAATAATACGTTATGATGTAATTTGGTACCAATATGATAATGTTAATAACAGTGTTACGGAGCCTCTTATTACAAAGTTTTACGTCTACTTAAATAGCTCTCTCTTTCAAGTCAATAGTGAACTTTGGTACTAAGTTGCAGACAGAAGAAAAAATCAGAATATAATGAGATTAACGAGCAACGATCGTATTGTTTTGTTCATCAAATTCCGGAAGACTCGTGGAAGTAAAACAGGTCATAAATACTTGACCGTTAAATTTGTGTTTTGTTACGTTGGAACTTCGAATTGGGAAGGTTTGGATGGGTTCGTAAAAAGCTAATGAAATGCCATAAACTGTAATAGTCCGTAGAATTAGAGGTACTAAATATTTGTACGTATCGTGAAAAAACATCAATAACTTCATTATTGTTAAACGAGAGGAAATCCGATCGGATAAAGGAAAACTAACAATAAATCAGCATACAAAAATACTACATACTTTAATATATGAATACCTCACAAAAGTCCTAGCTGCTCTCGTTTGGAACCAATGAGACTATGGCATCTCCAATTGGGGTATGTTGTGAGGTTGGAAGTAGTGGGGAGGAGATGGGGAAGAGGAAGGTAGAGAAGTACCTTGCTATTCAGATCTGGCTAACGCCGTTTCAAGCTCTGAATGGTGGTCTTACACCAGGGCGATAATGAGTATATTCCACTCTGCAACGAGCCGCAAATATACTATACATTATTTTAAATGAATTAATTGTGAAATAACACAAATTAATCAAATAAAGTTTATTTACGGACGCCGGGTTCGAACCCGCTACCTTCGGATTACGAGTCTAATTTTGGAATAAAATTAAGTACGCATTACCGCTAGCATGGTTATATCACAACGATGACGTAGTGCACACACGTGTGACACGAATATTCAACGTTTATGTAAGTATTAAAGCAACGTAATTAATATTAAAATCGATGTTAATTAATGTATTCTGGGTGAATTAAGTAATGTTATTTACATAGTCATCAGGCATTTATTATTTTGTAAATTAAATCATCTTTAGACATGCTTCACAAATGCAGTAATAATTGCACTTGCTGGTGCACTAAGCCATCGATAATATTATAACGTAAGTTTAAAAATCTACCAATCTGAAGATAAAAGCAGCAAGGTGAAACCGTTCCGGTTTGAAATAAACAAGTAGAAAAAAGTTTTTTAATCCCTCAGGCTTATTTGTTCATTTAGGTGTAATAGAAATCGTCGTATCTTCCTTACTAGAATGCTGAGAAATATGATCGATGTTAGACAGAGAAAACATCACATTTTGTATTTAAATCTTCATAAAAATTAACCAAAAAATAAATTTTTAAGGCGTATTTTAATCACCTTTCAAAAACAGTTTTCGAAGTGAAACTTCTTTAGTACCGTTGTGATTCGAAACTCGATGAAACGAAAGCGACACTAAAAAGAGACAAACACATACATATATAGGATTTATCCTAAGAGAGAATGAGATAGAATGAAACCTTACCTACGTAGAGTACCGCATTGGCATTGACCTTATGAGTCCACTTTTCAAGGCTCCTATTGGTTGAGATTGTGTGAAGTTTTCACTTCTACCGCGTGTGAACTGTACTCGATTTTTTAGTTTTCTGTTACGTTTAGAAATTTTTCATTTATTTGGATTTTATTGCAAAGCGGAAACATTTTGACATTTCTGACAGAAAATGCCCGAGGTGTGGGGGGTCAATGACCATATTACAACACACATAATACATTTTGCAAATCTCAGAAGGTTGACAATAGCACAGATTAACGGAATCTAACAAGACAGCATATAAGAAGTAAAAATGTTGCTGACATCAAAATGACTAAACAGGTAAACTCGGCGCAAGAACCACAACGTGAAAAGGTGTTAGCAGAATATTATCACTAAAACGAATAGTTAAATACAAGCAAAGGAGCATTTTATTTGAGTTGGTGTCATACTGTCATATTAACACGATAACAAATAATGTGTAAATATTTCTGGTTGTTATGTAGTAAAAGATGAATGAAAAGATAAGGACGATAACACCAGTGTTGCAAGTGTGGGCGTAAAATTGAAACTGCAGTTAAGTGCATTATTATCATTTTAACAGTGCTTAGTAATTAAAAAATGTTTGAATAGGCAGATAATTAAAATGTTTAGGTTTGCAATTCATGAATATGTTAATCATTCTGCATTTACTGAGATACTGTGTTATATGCATTCAAATTGTCATCTCTTACAGACAAAATGTAGACATGCTAATTCCGATGAAGAAATTGACATGCTAATAAAAATTGAATAACAAATGTTCATGTGAAAAAAAAATCTTCAAAACAAAATGCTAATTCTGCCTCACAACATACCCCAGCAGTTGGGGTGTCAACGTCTCACTGGCTCCAGACTACATACGGTTGGGAGCAGTTGGGAATCCTGTTCGATATTCACATAAAACTAAAGAACGAAAACTAAAGCCTACTCTAACATAAATATTAAAAAACACGTTTGTCAAATGTCAATGATTGTTATATAATATTTATGTCTGCAAATTATTAGCACCCACGATGATGTGAGCAAACCCTGGATTAAAAAAAATAATAGTAAAAAAAACCTAACCCAGCAAACCTAGTTAATTACATTCATGTATCACTATCAAAACTATTCCGGTATGTCTTTGTTATTTTAACAAGTAAGCTGTAAAATTATTTTTTCATAACTTTTCATGAGTTTTAAAAGTACTCTGATTTAATAAAATGAAGACAATATTAGCGAAAATCAATCGAAAATCTGGAAACAGAAAAATCTGAAAAAGTTATTGGCACCTCTGGAACTCGAACCCAGGACCTTCGGCTCTCCTGCATATTTCAATACACTGACAACTTCGCTAACCACTGCGCAGTGGCCAGTGTATTACAATTTGAGGTTTTACTCATAAAAGTTAAAAATAAATGTTCTTGTTTGTTTGGTTACCCTATTTATTTACCAAATAAATAATTACAAAAGCTGTTGATTTTGTATTGATTAGGTACTCTGCCATGCCGATGTAGCGGAAGGAGTGCTGACACTGGGTCGTGCAATTTTTATATTAGAACGTATGAAATCGTAATAAGGGGGCGTTTCATCTAGCAGCGCAAAGAAACTACCGATAAAGATAAATAAAATCGACACACACAAGCACGTTCTACAGTTCTACAGGGCAACGAAACACAACAATACACGAGCGCATACATAACAATGAATACTGAAATATGCTGCGAGCGATTCGCCGAATGATTTCGTTTTCGGCGAAAGTGGTTCCTGCTCCGCAATCATTAGCAGCGAGATATTATTATTCGCAATATTTGGGGCTCGATTTTTCTTCTAATCGTTATTCGTTAAAACATTCGCTTTGGCCGGCGGGCGGCGTTACGTGGTGAAGATTACGGATCTGGGTAAGAGTTCATATAACTGGTTGGTAGACCAGATGGTGCTTTTGCACTAAAATTGGCAGTCATTCAATAATTCAATAAAATACCAACTTTGATTCCACCGATTTCTTTGCAGGCAAATTTGGTTGCGACAAGAGACAAGTGCCCGAAAAGTTGCGACAATATAATGTGAAAATAATTCAAATAAAATTAAACGATAATTATTATAAAATACAGGGACACATGATGAGAACTGAAAGAGGCGTTATATAACCAAAAAGGAAGAAGAAATTTCAGACGGTTCGACGAAATAGAGCCTGCGAAAACGACATTCAAAATTCGACCCCAAAAGCCTTGCATTTTGCCCGGTAAGAATGATGACTTTTCCATAAGTGCTGCTTTCGCAGATTTTCGATGATTCCTCTTCAGACCACAATTTTTAGTAAGAAATCAAAATTTCAGTCGGTTCGGCGATAACCTAATAATTTAATTTAATTTTATTTGTAAAACAAACAATTCAATACATCATAATATTTTATTAAAATGATTACACGTTTACTGGATTGCGTACACCGTACTGGATTTAAAAAATATTTATACATGTATGTAATATTTTTACCTTGTATTTGTACATATTTTAAATGTTTTTTTTAAGATTTTCTTTTTCTGTCAATTCAACTATCTATAATAATGTTTTCTTGAATCATTTATTTATTATTGTATAAGATATATTATGTGAAAATGAGAAAAATAACTTAAAGATCTTAAGATCTTACGCACAGCAGGGGTGATAATTGTAATTAATGATTATTATCCAGTAGAAATGATCAATAAATAAAACGAAGAGATTTAAAACAAAAAAAAATTACAAGCAGTTAGCATTGATTGATGCACATTAGAAAACAATCGTGATAACATTATCTAACTTACGGCCAAAAGATAAAATTGAGACACATTTTTTTAAATGATGTAGTCATGAGGTTACCAGGGGCATATTTTCTAGCGGAGGGAGATTGATACGCGAGGTTAAACTTTCTAGTCATAATACGGCAACATCTGCGCGAAGACATAACATCGCTTCAGTGATAAATATAAAAAATAACGTATTACCTGACTGAAGTTTTGCACAGGATTAATACCGGTACCAAATCACGGATCATGTGAATGCACGATCATACCTATTGCCTAACGTTTTGTATAGCGGCAAGAAAGTTGTTTGCAAGGGGAAAAAAAAACATCGCCGGCAATTAATTAGTTCGGCGGAAGTAGACGTATTGGGCAAGTTAGTGCGCGAAACAGATGCTGGGTCCATTCACATTTCCTCTATAAATAAATTACACGAGAGTAAATAGCCAATTACGTGTATCATTCATCGCACTGCCGAGGCAGGAATTATTGCTGTATTCAATGGCAAGGCTAAATCGGCGGCATAGCGGCCGGAGAAGAAAATAAATGAGAAAGTTACCAGTGGAGGTTTTGTTGCTTTTCCATTTGTGCTTTGACAGGTGTGGGGTCCGGGTCCGGTGAAAATAATATGATATGATGGGTAAAAGGCGGGTCACCTATCCATGTGGAAGATGGATTGTTATTATAAGAACGGGGCAATTAATTAGGGTAACAGGAAATGACACTTAAAAATAGGTGTTAAATATGAAGCTAAAGGTATAAAGTAGCATAAGGTTTTTTAAGTAAAACTTCTTTACGCACGCTCGACTTGGGGGGTAAGCTGGTGAATGCGTTACGAAAAGTGAGATGCGTTACGAAAAGTGTGATGCGAACGGTAATCCATGCGAACGGTGATCGATGCGAACGGTGATCGATGCGAACGGTGATCGGCGAGGCGTACATACTGCACAACTAAGATAAGGCGTACATACTAACCTAAGGTCGTAGGTCACCCCAATATCGTATATCACCCCAAGGTCGTAGGTCACCCCACCGTCGTAGCTCACCCCAAGGTCGTAGGTCACCCCACGGTCGTAGGTCATCCCAATGTTATATGTCATCCCAATGTTATATGTCATCCCAATGTTATATGTCATCCCAATGTTATATGTCATCCCAATGTCATATGTTATTTTATAAGTTAGTGAAGTTTTACTTCAGTCGTGTGATCTAAATCTAAAGCACACTCGTTTTTTTTTTTTATACAAAATTCATCATATTCGATCCATTGCTGGATGAATACGTCCCCAGACTTTGTTCACGTCTTCATTGTGATCGTGGATCTGGTGGATCGATTTGCGCCGATCACAATACCCCTGATAAATGTATTTTTTGGTGGTTCGTCGGAAATCGAACCCGAGACTACCGGCCAAGATTTAAATCCCTCGACTAAATCCCACCCACGTCGGTTAAAGAACTACGAGACAATTGAGTGTTGTCCATGACTAATTGCGACAGCTCGGGGGTAAGGTGAAAATGCGTTAAAACACCAATAATTTAAACTTTTCAGTATAATTTGGTACCCATGCTGATTTATGTGCGATAAGCATGACATCATCACTGAAGGAATATAATTATATTGTTAAGAAGTTTACCCAATCAAGAAAACTAATCCAAATATTATTAGAATGCATTGAAATGCACCAACCAGAGCATACCAAATTGCAACATACTAAGAAGTGCATAATAAACTAAAAAGATTTCATTTCCGCACTCTTCTTTGTTTTGTAGACACGGGTTTACAAAATGGGTTAAGATGACAGAACCAGGAAGATGAAAGAAGTAGAAAGTAGGGAACATGGAACCTACTGGCACACCACAACAATAAAAAAGGAGGTATTTACAGACGAGGGTACCAGGAGAACACAGCTCACCAGAGTGACGTAGGCCACCTGTTTTTAGAAATTGCGTAATGATACAAAGTTGACAAGGTGGTTCATTATTATGCAAAAGTGACTCACTCGAGGAGCCTGTTTGTAGTAGATCTTCCAAATAGCAAATATACATTATTTTATTGTGTGCTAGGAGGAATGTTACCACTAGTCAAATACCGAGAAACCCCATTGCCCGTGGGAAAACTTTGATATAATTTTGATCCGTCTACGACTCTCTTAACCTGTTAAATATTTTATCTATACATATATCATAAATATTGACAGGGGAAAGTAAACTAACATTTTTTGTATTTGATTACAATATTATTATCTGTGGCAAAATACACATCCTGGCAAAGGAATGAGTCTCAGATTATAATGGAATAATACACCTCAAAATTCTCAGAGAGGTAGGTGCATTTTACGATAAGGAAAAATCGAGATAATATTATGCCAGATAACTCGAAATAAATTATTATTTATTGTGAAATGTCTCCAAAGGTAGAAGGAAAAAGAAGCGTTTCTCAAGAAACTGATAAAAGAAAGTGAATAATTCTAGATGTTCATCCTTTTTAATACTTCTAATTTGAAGGTATGATTTTAGACTTCCACGATCAAAAGTATTATAGTGCTTTATTTTGGGGTATTATGACATGTTACGTTACCTCCCTGTTTAGCCAACGTTTCGGACAGCGTTGTAGTGTCCATCATCGGGCAGACGTGTCAGCACGGCATATCTGCCCTGATGATGGAGACTTGAAAGATTTGCTAAAGTGGGAGAAACGCAACACGGTATAATGCCCCAAAAATAAATCAACTTTAATATCTATAGAATTTTTTTTTTCTTGATAGACCAAATGTGTGAATGAAGTGGATCTTGGAAGTGGAAATTAATTCACTTCCCGAAATCCGATCGAGCTGAAACTAGGTAGATAAATTCGTCGATGACAACACATTCTATCAACTTTTGGTGGCATATCACGCACACACACGCATTTCTCTGAAATTCGATGATATTACAGTACTTCATATTAAGTAAATGTCGAACTCGGGATTTGGCCCGATTGGCAGCGCAGTCGATTCCGATCCCTGTGTAGAAAAATTCAATCTTCAGTCAAAACAAAAAAAAAATTAATAGATATTTGAAAAGCAATTTATTGCAGTAAAAGTACTTTGTTTTTACGGGTTGATTTTTTATAAACAACTATGATGAAAGAGTTCTCGTGTCTTCTGAATGTAACACTTTATAAATGTGTGTTCCCTTCTTTCATTACAGAGTGATAATAATTGACACACCTCTGACCTCTCATCACCCATTCATTCATTACTAGTGATATATATTTACTTTTTATAAAAAGAGCCTTCAACAGTAGTTTTAGAATTCTAACCTCGTACCATCATGGTTTTTGACAAACACACACAACTTCAAAATGACAACCTTCCGTGAAATATAAAAGCAAACAATTAAATACTGAATAATCCATCCACTCTATCGTATCCGGGAATATATCGTAGAAATAAATGGCCATCAAACAAGAATCATCACTCATCATCATCACCAATTGAATCAAGTTTTTTTAATAAATCTCTAAATTAACGATCGGTTCCAACACTATTCGAATAGCGCGTTGAGGTAATGTGTTCAACATAAATTGGAATAATACATGTGAGTTTGGTAACATAATGCTCGGTTCCAACATTCAAGGTGTTGTTAGTAACAAGTAACTTCTCACCTTGACTTTTAGCTCACAGCTGACTTGTGTTGTGCTATACAGACGGATATAAAACATACACAGGGTACACGGATGTATTAATACTTTGGAATATAAGCGCGAGGTGGCGGCAGGGTGTCACAATAATATACCCGGAAAAAGCATGATTATAAATGTAATTAAATATATAAGAGATAGTATAAAACTTTCATAAAATTAAGCCACGAATAAAAGAGGAGTTGAGATAATATGTGTAATAAAAGGGTAAGAAAGCTTCGGCATAAATTGGTTAAAAAATTTTACCATTTTAAGTTTTTCTTGAACACATATCGATCGTCCAGTTGATTACCAGTCATTTTTGATTTGTCAAATTTATCCAAGACACTATCAAGGTAGCATTTAGTTCGAGATGCATCTTGCAATCATACATAAAGATGAAGATAATTTTGGTAGTTCTTTACAGTTAAATGTGACCGAAGCGGATAGGGTCCCATTAGCTCAGTGGTAGAAAACCGCCCCGGCAACCCTAAGGCCCTGGGTTCGATTGCTAGATGTCAACGTATATTTTTCTTTTTAAAATTTTCGATTGAGAGTCGCTAATATTGTCTTCATTAATTCAATATAGATAGGAAGTGGGTTAATTAGTATTAATCACAGTATAAAGAAGAAAACTAGAAGTGTCTTCTATACAAATTTGAATGGAACCAAATTATCACAATCGCCTGACATTGTAGATCTCCATCTTATTTTTTGAATACACACAGTTTGTAGGGCTCTATGTAAGGCCCGATTGGCTTTGGAACACGAAACATATCCAAATGGCATTTCTTGTGGTTTTCTCTATTCTATGGTGTCAATCTTTCGATTTTGTAAACATTAATAACGCGGAAGCCTTTACCATTCTAATAGCGCGAACGCTCATCGTATTGTATTTTACCAACGCTCTGACGTCGAACTAATAACAATTACCTGTGAGAAGATAGCATTGAAACAGATTTTAATATTCATATTTTACATATTACTTTTAATTAATAGCTACGAATAATATGAAATTGAGAAATCGCCATTGTATGTGGGAAGATTTCGATAGCATGGCGTGTAGTAGGTATTAATAATTCTTATTATTAATGACGATAATATGAAACGAATGGATAATAAATGGGACGATGATTGGCGGAGGTAATCTTCAAATAGCAAAGGACGTTTGCATGTTCAGAGGTCGTAGCCATCATTACGACTATCATTTTGTAAATTATATAATATACATTACAGCATGATGAACATCATCATTGACTGCGAGAAGAAGCCAGATGCAAGAGATTGGGGGGAGATCTTCACATTCTCATAATAAAATCATGTAGCTTTACTACCCGGTTTCGCCCGAGTTTCTTTAACCGATTTTTTTTTCTTAAATATCATTTTTCGTCTTATTTCAAAGCTCCATAGCCTGACAAAAATGACGTTGAGAATTAAGTTGCGTTCATCTAGAAATTTCATACATAAAAGGCTGTGCAATTCCAAGGATCCAGATTTCACGGTTGGAGGTAAATGCTGTTTCTAACACCGGGTCAACCTTAAAGAGATTAACAATTTTTGCAATCTATCTCTGTAATTTCTAAATATATTGATTAAATTTTTAGTGATCCATCCTATGTACATCATAGCAATTCACATATTGAGAATATCTGATCAAAATTACAATGGGGTATTTCCACGTTTTTTTATTGCTTACTTAAATAAATTAAGCAAAAAAATTACGATGGTTAAGGCATTTTTAATTTATTTTTATATTGACGAATAAATTTTCTACAGCGAGTCAAAGCTTCCCATTTTTGAATTACCGCTAAAACGATATTTTGGGGCGGGGCTATCGTGTGACGTCATGAACGTGGACGCTCACTGACAGTATTTATTTATGCTGGCCCAGCTGAGAGACGCTTGTGACGCCACATTCCGATTTGCCAACCACGGGCCGTTTTGATTTTCTCAGTTTTAGATCGTTTTAAAAATCAATAATATTGAATGAAAACATAAAAAACAAACGTTTTTAGTAGGATGATTAAAATCAGAAAAATGATCATTAAATATTCCGTACATTTTCAGCAGAATTCCTCGTTTGTGGAAATACCCCAATGGTACAGGGAACAGAGTACAACGAACGAGAGAGAGAGGCGTGTAAGTACTTAAAATAAAATTAATATAATTATTTATGAGAAAATTTACAAAGAAAGGGGTCATGTTTGCTCTCTCAAGAATATTGTAACAAAGTTGGAGTCATGTAAATGTTGCGTTAACATTTGCGAACATAAACGCGAGCCGAGCTAAGAATTATGGGAAAGGAACGAAATGACCGCAAGCGGCGTTTTACGTTGTTTGCGGTTTCTTCGTTCCTTTCGTATATATGCCTTAGAAATTAGAGAACGCTTTGATACATGTAACACAGCCTACCAATAACAAGGAGCTTGTTGTCTCTTGCACTCATAAATCAGAAACATGGGTTCAATTAATTTTAGCACATGCGGTGTATCGATTATTAGTCAAATTGACGGTTCTGTAACGGTAGTCGGTAGATAATAACAGGATAAATAAATCAAGATATGGAAGATAAATGCAAAAACGATCTGATTATAATAATTATGGAAAATGTGTTCCAGCATATGAAATCTAATTTTTAAAGTTATTTTACGAAGGGCATTTTCAGCTAAGTAAATAAGAGTTCTTCAGAGTAAAATAAGTCATATGAAATTTTCCTGAAAAAAATAAATACAATACAAACTTTTGAAATGAAAAATTATAACAATTGACACAGAATTTGCGACGCGCTTTTCACAAATAAAAAAATTAATAATTGTAAGTGACGAAAAGCTAAGCTAGAACAGGCGTGCCCAACCTGCGGCCCAATTAAAGTTTTTGTGTGGCCAAAACGAGGTTTTCAGCTTCCTATGTTTTGGATTTTGATTATAAATATAAAAATAAATAAATAAATAAAAGAGTAAATTTATCACATTTAATTAGATCTAGGACTCTCGATGGGGTTTTTGATTTATTGAGGTACGGTCACACGCAGCGTTAAAAGCGTGAGCACTTATCTGTTGAACCTCGAACGCTTATGTGTTGTGCCGACACACTACGCTAAAAATATTTCTTCCTATGGTAGGAGAGGACGACGGTCAGTTGAATTAGAGAGCTGCCGCGAAATGCCATTTCTTTGTACTGGATCTGTCAACTTGTTAGCTGGCATCTGCACGTTTACGCAGCTCCGTAATTAAAATGACCCTCCTCTCCTGTTTACTGCGGAGAGGGGGTCGCATAACTTTTCGCATATATCACCTCAGCAGCGGTTACGGCGTATAACTTTGAGCTTCGAGCGCATCATCTGCTTAGGTGTGACAGACCTGTATGGGATTGTATGGCAAGCGATATTGTGGGTGCGATGATCTTTCATCTTTTACCTTTGCGTGTGACACCTACATAATTGATTAAAAAGTGCCAGGCGCATGGCCGAACTAGAAATTTATTTTAGCAATCAATTCCAACCAGTAAATTTCTCGGAAGATCGAATGCAACTGACCTGATTTTATTAAGTGGAGTATAATATAATAGCATTTTTGGACTCCGAAAGCCTAAAACAATCTAATCATAACTTTTCTTTTGTGAGTGTTGCACGTGTTCGGATAATCAATTAGCTGTTCTCACATTTCTAATTTCAAATAGAACATCTGACCGATTGGAAAGAAATTATAATTATAAAGATGTGTTTACACAAAAGCTTTGCAAACTAAACAAAATAAAATTATATATGTTTTTATTTATTTTTTATTAGGCACAACTAACGAAAAAAAATTTCAACATATTTTGCCAAGCTTTTTATGAACTTCCCAAAGTTTCGCGATATATGCGTGGAACACGGTGTATAAAAGATTTAAAGACCTAACTCTTGATGTAGATAAAATTGTACTGACTCTAGTAGACAGATAAGGTGACCTGTAACTATACAGAGTACAGGTACAGTAATATCTACTCTGTAATGTTCCAGGTAATGGCTGGCGGAGGGAATTAAAGTGGAATTGGATCATTATCCGACCTATCTGATTATAGATCCTATCTGACGGACAGTCTCCTCGGAAGAATGTTGGGATCATTGTGCTGGGACAATGGGTCAATATAAACCGAACCTTTATTATGAATATTAATATTAACTATAAGAAAGGGCTAAGATTTATTACAAATAATTTAGTATAATAAATCTGCAGTTAGCTCGGACGAGAGTGCACTAAGCAAAAAAAAAAAACAAAACTACACCGGGACACTCTTCTTTACAGTATAGGCGTGCACATTAAAAATATATACTATTATGGTTATGTTGTTTTGATTCGTGACCGTTGGTTAATTGGTTTGAGTACGGGCGTTTAGGCAATGTTATAAGTATCTCACCTTGGGTACAATGAAATTTAGATTTCAGTTAAAAATACGACTCGAGAAATAAGCTCTTCAACTTTCTAAGAGACAGTTGTTTCATAGAACATGGAAAATTTATCAAATTTGAAAGTTAATATTCAAGTTCTTTGAAACAACTAGTCCAAAATGGAATTATAAGTGCAAAATAAAACTTTCGCGGAATACAAAATATTAGCTTTGAAATTTGACGAATTATTCAAGTTCTCTGAAACAAAAGCCCTAAATATGTTTTGTATTCGCGTTCATGGCATAGCACTAGAGTGGCCTCTGTATCGCCCTGGTGATAGACCTCCATTCAGAATCTTAACGATGCCTGAAAGTGGCTCTAACATATGGTTATACCAAGGTTTAGTAACCAGATCTGAATAGCCAGATACTTTCCAACTTCCCTCCCGTTTTTCCTCCCCTTTCCACTGGCTTCAGATTTTCACAACAATATCCAAAACCCAAATGGGGATGTTGGGCAAGGGTTCCCAACTTTTTTTAGGTTGGGGGCTACTTTTTAACTTAATTTTCACGGTTTAAAATCTTCAAAACTTTGACAATAAACTGCTTCAATAGTACCTACCTAGATAAGCACGAGCCCAGCAATACTGATATTTGTCCTACTACCAGCACAATGTTTTTTATCCATGGTTGTAAAAAATGAAAAACTGATTTTTCTCTAAATTCACAATCCTAATTATTAGGATGGACCAAATTTTTCTCCGCGAGCGACCGCTTGGGAACCCTTGCCCTATAAATAGACTACGAACAGTTGGTACTCTTATGCGCTTATTGAGACTTTGAAATGCATATCTTCCTAAGACAACGAAATCAGTTCACCGAAACTTATACACTGGTAACAAATTCTAATAATTAGAATCTATTTACCAAACAAAACTAAATCAACAAGCTCCTTATACTCGTACGGCAGTTACATTCCTACGCTATTCATCAATAGGAATAATATACAACAATCTGTTACAAAGTAATATACACAGGTGGTGTACTGCATACAACTTTTGGTCCACGCTGTATTTTCTATTCCGGTACACTCATTGTTCACCAGAGTATCGAAAATTGTTTTGGATCATTCCACGTTACAGCTGTTATTTCGTAATGATGGCCTAATGTAACGTTTTGTAACAGGTACACGATGAATAATGCAAATCGGAATGAAAATGTTCCGAATAAATAAAAATGCTGCATTTGATGCAACTTTATACGAATTTTGTTACGAGAAAACTAACTGCCATTACGAAATTAGATCCATAAACGAATTGTCGGACCAAACACAGGCTGCGTATCAACTCTTATATTCCGGTGGACCCAAAGAGAAAGGGTTGAGTGTTAGTGGGTCATATCTGACCCAGTAAAAAAAGGTTTAACTCTTCAGAGTTTTGACGTATTTTTCAGATGGTCAAAATATTTCCGCTTTACAATAAAATGCAAATAATAGAACATTTCTCAACATATCCAGAAACTATAAACTGTTTTTGAAAGGTGATGAAAATACGCTTTCAAATTGTATTATTCGAAATAAACATATTTGAAATATAAAATTTTTGCATTTTACTTTTTTGGAGGTTATTTTTTAGATTTGCATATAAAGCGTGGTGTTTTGCCTTTCTAACCCCGTTTAGAACATATTTCTCACTGTGATAGTAAGGGAGTTACAGCGATTTATGTGAGCTGGGATAAATATGGCCTCCTGTGATAGGAAAGGTTAAAACATTTTTTTAAAACCATCTTTTAAGTTAAACGATTTTGGATTCTACGATGTATCACGAGCTTTCTGTTAAATTAAATCAACGTTTTTTGGAACGACAATGATAAAGTGAGATTAACCTATCAAACGAATCATTTTTGACGATACAATTTAAATTAAATATTAAATTGTTTTATATCACTTTATTATATAATTTGACAAATAGTCGACTAGTTTCGTTATAACTAACCTTAATGAATCATTTGTGTTTTAATTCGCTTGCAAATTGTTGATAAAAGATTACACAGGAGACAAATGGTAAAAACGAAATATCTAGTATGCAATTAGTATTTTTAATTAACAATGGGTCACATTTGACCCATGATGGTAGGGGGAAGGTTAAAGCATTGGTTAATGACTTCAAGAATTATCTCGAGAAATTCCTCAAAGGCGAGTGATGTATGGTTATTTTAGCACTGACAGATTTGCCTCCGTCGAATGAATTAATCAAATGATGAATACCTAATCTGACAGATGGCCGCTTAATTACTGTCATTATTAAACTAGGAATAAAGCGATGAAAAAACAAATTTTCAAAGAGATTTTTATTATATCTTAGACCCGAAGATGATACACCCAAACGGTGTAAATTGTGTACCCCTATAATATAAAGCAACAGTAGGTTTGAACCAAGGCATGGGCGTAGGATTTCATCCAGCCTCGTAATAATAATAGCAATTAAGAATTAGTATCCATTCAGATGGAAAAGAGAATAAAAATAAATACACACAGCGCCCGATGGCTATTAACTGGAAATTCAATAAACAGTTAAAAACCGCTTTTATCTTATGTGATGTATGGAAGAGAGAGTGGGTTAGATGAGATTGTTGATAGCGATTGATCGCGTGTTTTGAATTGGGGTGGTCCCATAAATTGAACTAAAACTAAAAAGAGAGTTATCATAGTTTAATAAATAGTTTTTCCTATAAACATAATATATTTGCATAAAAAACTATATAATATATTATACTACCTGATCCCCGGCATGCGTTGCAATGCCATTCAAATAAATAAATAGATTCTCCCCGCATGTCCTTTCCCGTGCGTCCACGTTCTTCCCTCTCCGCGAAACCCACCTCCCCCCTTTCCCATGCCTTTCCTCCCAGCCGCTAAAATATATGAAATACGCACGTTTTCATTTATACAAATTTCATAACGCCAGAGCTTACCATTATATATAGCCTATATGTTATTCTGATGTATGAGCTATATTATTGAAAAGTTTCATTAAAATCCATTCAGTAATTTTTGCGTGAACAAATAAACATACATCTATATAAACTTTCGCTTTTATAATATTATAGTAAGATTACGTGCACTTAGCGTGAAATGTGTGTAGACACGTATACATAATCGTGAATACGCGAGTTTAACGAATGGACCGGTTGGGTGCTCAGTTTACTTTGTCCCCTTTATTCTAAATGCAAACAATGCATTTTGATGTTTCAGTATCAAAAAACAGGATAGGTTTGTTGTAGTTTTGAACAATGTGTACAGACGATGAGAATAGGCAGTTTATAAAGCCTGAAAACGTGTGCACGCTCCAGTAAAACAGAACGTTAAAAAAATATTTTCCCATAAATAAGTTTCGATTCTCCATAAAATGATATTTTTTTCAAATGAATCGCATCGAGTAAACATGTTTATATTAATGACCCTATTCAGATGTACCGGTCAATTTAGATTTCCATGCAGATTACACGTCCTCCGCTACATTCGGTACCAGATACGATTGTATGGAGATAATCCAGTACCAAAACCGTGCAGTGTTTTAAAATCATTAAAAATTTCGGAGAACGGTCGAAAAGAAAAGTGAAAAGGGGCGTGAGAAACGACGTGGAAGCACTTAGCTCTTAGTTACGACGGAATTTGTGAGTTTTCAGAGTCAATATTTTGCAGTAGTAATTAGCAACAGCGTTCATTCACATAGCAGATTCTTACAAGTTTCACGTTCCGTTACCAAAACACTTCCACGACCTGAGATCGAGAGATTATAAGATCTGCAAAAATGCGATTAAGACGGTCTCACAATTCAACAAGTGAAAAGAAATTAAAGTAAATCTAACAAGCTTCAATACAAATATACTGCACGAAGAACAGCATACCTCTAGTTCTAGGTGATTCATAATAATTTAATTTTGCCACATTTCAAAAACCGTTTTCGCTATAAGTGGTCGCTGAGTACGGATAATAAGGCTGGAATTATAGAATCGTGTTTTAAAGTCATGTCGATGTTCGGATATGAGTTGCAGAGTGGCGAGTTTGGTTGTTGTGTGGTTTGGTTGGCATGTGTGTCTGTTGCCCCAATGACTCGACGCGGTTGAGTAATCGGCCGTGATGCACTTACCACTACTACTACCTACCTACCACGAGTTGATCACTTCACACGGTGGGCGATTTGTGGAATAATAACCATCAAAGGCTTCTGCCGGATTTGTTTATGCGGGATTCATCCTTGGAAATGGGCCAATAGCGTCAATACAATATAATTTAGTTCAAACACATAATATGCAATATTATCACTGATAAAGAGACCATTTGAATAAGTTCCATCACTGAAGCCATATACTCCCACCTTATTCCTTTGACAGTGTTTGACGATGTATCCTGGAATTGCGTAAAGCCAAGGTATCTGATCCTACTATTCATCAAGAAAGTATATTAGAACTATATAGATAAACCGCTATTTTTTTCACCCTTTTCTATCCTACAGCTAATTAATTGCAAACATTCAGGAATACCCCAAGGCACGAGACAAGGACCTAAAGTATTTACGATTGGAACCACGTACAAAATAATCACCAAAACACGCCTTTCTGGTTGAGCAAGTAAGATTAAATTTCTAGCCATAATCATTACTAGTAGACTCATAAATACTAGAAACGAATTTAGTAAGCTTAATGATTATAGTGATTTCTGCAATGGATGTATTTACAAAAAGTATTCATTATTATTTTTAATTGATAAACTAACGTTTAAACAAGATTTTTATGCATAGCACAAAGGGTATATAACAAATATTATAATCAATAATTATCAGCCTGAAACACTCATCTACATTGAAAAAATCTTCCGAGAAAAGATACTGGCCGCCAACGGGAATTGAACCCGTGACCTTCTGATTGCCGGTCAGGTGCTCTTGACCACTGAGCTATGGCGGCTTATCTAATACCCGCCAAATAATTCAATATATACTAGTGTTTCATTCGACAATTATTCATTATTACATTTTTCCAACTGAAAACAACCAACTTTATTTTTGTAAGAGAGGTATTGTTAATACTAAATCTCCCGCTAGGTGGCGTCGAGACTAATTATGTCTGCATTTATTGCTGAAATACTTTAACTTGTCAAATATTAATTATTATTTTTAATTGATAAACTAACGTTTAAACAAGATTTTTATGCATAGCACAAAGGGTATATAACAAATATTATAATCAATAATTATCAGCCTGAAACACTCATCTACATTGAAAAAATCTTCCGAGAAAAGATACTGGCCGCCAACGGGAATTGAACCCGTGACCTTCTTTGGCGGCCAGTATCTTTTCTCGGAAGATTTTTTCAATGTAGATGAGTGTTTCAGGCTGATAATTATTGATTATAATATTTGTTATATACCCTTTGTGCTATGCATAAAAATCTTGTTTAAACGTTAGTTTATCAATTAAAAATAATAATTAATATTTGACAAGTTAAAGTATTTCAGCAATAAATGCAGACATAATTAGTCTCGACGCCACCTAGCGGGAGATTTAGTATTAACAATACCTCTCTTACAAAAATAAAGTTGGTTGTTTTCAGTTGGAAAAATGTAATAATGAATAATTGTCGAATGAAACACTAGTATATATTGAATTATTTGGCGGGTATTAGATAAGCCGCCATAGCTCAGTGGTCAAGAGCACCTGACCGGCAATCAGAAGGTCACGGGTTCAATTCCCGTTGGCGGCCAGTATCTTTTCTCGGAAGATTTTTTCAATGTAGATGAGTGTTTCAGGCTGATAATTATTGATTATAATATTTGTTATATACCCTTTGTGCTATGCATAAAAATCTTGTTTAAACGTTAGTTTATCAATTAAAAATAATAATTAATATTTGACAAGTTAAAGTATTTCAGCAATAAATGCAGACATAATTAGTCTCGACGCCACCTAGCGGGAGATTTAGTATTAACAATACCTCTCTTACAAAAATAAAGTTGGTTGTTTTCAGTTGGAAAAATGTAATAATGAATAATTGTCGAATGAAACACTAGTATATATTGAATTATTTGGCGGGTATTAGATAAGCCGCCATAGCTCAGTGGTCAAGAGCACCTGACCGGCAATCAGAAGGTCACGGGTTCAATTCCCGTTGGCGGCCAGTATCTTTTCTCGGAAGATTTTTTCAATGTAGATGAGTGTTTCAGGCTGATAATTATTGATTATAAAAAAGTATTCATTAATAATTTAGGAGTACCTCAAGGTTCAAAACATGGTAAACATGGTAAAAAACAGATCAGATATTTTCAACAATTTGCTTTATTAACAGCGATGTACACAACATGACATCCAAAGCACGCCTATCTGGTTAAGCGAGTATGAAGTATTAAATTTCTAACCAGCCCCATTTCCAGTATTCCAGTCCAAGGAGAGCCATAAATTCCGCGACTGAAGCGAGTAGGCCTAATGATTTACAGATTTCTGCTGGGTATTAATTTCCCGAGCAGGAGGACGACTGATGTTATCTTCATGAAGTAATACGTTATTTTATATATAATATTATCGAAAAGGGGAGAATCGGGCTGCAGACCCAGACCGGTGCTGGAGATCACGGAACAGACAGAAATAGAAACCAAAGGTGGGCAGGAGTGATTCATTACTCGGCCAGTATATGCACAGATGGACGGAATCTCCGCTTTCAAGATACATATTTGCGGAAGTTGATGTGATAAATGAATGGAGGAATATTATTCATCAATCATCGAGTGGATTGAAATCAATCATTCCATCGACACGTGGGCTTTGATATCAATCTACAGACTAGAAATGAAGCGATATTATGGTCAGAAAACAGCAATCAGACACAGCTTTCCATAATATACAATCATGTAGTGCTTCATTGTGTGCGCGTTTTATTTTTGTTATATTATATTTAGAAAGACAAATTTAATTAATATTTTAACAGGAAACCCACGCAGCACGCTTAGTTACAGCCACAGACCGCATAATAACACTGCCGGAGTAATTATAGACCCTTTGGCATTAAAGTCTGAACTAAGTGCTAAAGGTTTTACCCACACTCCCAGTTTGCTGTAAGTTGCCATTAGTTCTCCGTTAGCGAGGCACTACACTAATCTACCTGAGAGCCCGATTCCCCCTAAGTGTGCGCATACATAATATGACATAAATCCCCTCAGACGTGGTTTCGCTCCTCGCCGTAAATTCCATCTTCCTTTCAGAAAAAGCCACTCGCTTCTGCGGCACCTGAGACAATCATTATACCGCGCGAGGAAATCAATAAAGTTAATTTATTCCACACAACGGGTAGTTTCGAGTGGTCACGGGCGAAAGCTTATTAAATTAAAATCTTATCGACACAATCGTACCCAGCACTTGGTACTGGTATTCCGCACGCCTCGTCGTATTATATTATTTGCAAATCTCTTTCTACGGTCTATTGCAAACTTTCATTCTTGATGGAGCAAACACACGCGGCCAGATTGCTTTCCTCTTGCATCCAGCGAGGTCAGAGCTTCGCCTTTGAATTCAGTCGATATGCACCATAATTATTATTATAACAGGTTCTTATTTGGAGCAATGTTTTATCGAAACATCTGAGGTTAGCCTACCAGCTGACTAGCTAAATGTCGTGGGAATTTGTACAAGGAACTAATAACGAAAAGCAATTGCAAGCGACAGAAGGAAACTGTAGTATAAGGCGAGGTCAATCTCATTCTCACACTAGCACTATCTAATACGGTACACAAACAATAAAAAAACAATTAAGTCCACCATAAACTTGTAGAACAAGAAGTTTCTTTACACTAAAAATATCAAGACGTTTTAACCGTTTAAGACTATTACATAATTCTTCAAAGGGTGTTTTAATGACGCGTAATGAGGCCGTCCGCTTCGGCAGACAGACATTTTGATTGAGAAAATTATTTTAATTAACCTTGCAACGTTGCACATCTGGCTGAACCCGTCTGATAATTACTTGGATTGTCTACTCAGTTTCTACTTGTGAGTTCGAAGTGTTGTGTGAAAGATCGTTCCGCTAACTGGTATGGTGGAAAACAATAATCAAGAAAAGCATATCAACAAATTGGCTAACACAGTTGGGCAGAAAAATTAGATAAGTTTTTAATTTGTTGGTATTGTATGGTACCTACCTGTAATGCTTGAACAATAATTATAGTGGAAGTTTTAAACATACGTTGGCGATGCACAGCAGGTCCGGGACGAGGTATTTCAGCGCCTGGGGCATCTGATCGAAAATATGCCAACGGAAAATGTC
Source organism: Limnephilus lunatus (assembly GCA_917563855.2). NCBI lineage: Eukaryota > Metazoa > Arthropoda > Insecta > Trichoptera > Limnephilidae > Limnephilus > Limnephilus lunatus. The sequence continues at coordinate 9,896,792 of OU830599.1, forward strand.
CGCATAAAGGCTTTCGAAAACCGAACAAAAAAAAGCATCATGATGCACTGAGAATTAATTCAAAATAATGTGATCTTGGTTTGAACATCGAACTATGTATAAAATAGTATGATAATTTTATTTTATTGAAATATTATCGTACAAAACGACACCAAAACACCAAAATGGCCCATGCATTTTTTACTCCAAATATTCTCATGAATCACTGATTAAAATCCTTCGATTATAATGGACTTCCACCACGAATTATCAGTTTCAAAAATAGAAATATTAAAATCCTTCGGGTACATACTGTTACATCTTGTATCGGTTCGCCCATCCAGTTCAGAAGCGAAGGGAGTTAGCAGTTAAATTTCAAGCAACGAAGAGGATGTTAGCCTCCGGGCCGTCCTACATACGCGTTCCTGATTATAAGAGTTTCGAGTCTAAATAAAGATACGGATTTTTGCGAATGTGGCGCTGGAGGAAAATGCTAAGGATTACATGGAAAGCCAGACGGATAAATGCGTCCATCCTGGAAGAGCTAGGCATCCACCATAGGCTTTCAACTACCTGCCTGCAACGTATCTTAAGATACTTTAGACACGTTGCTCGTCAAACTGAGGACTCCCAACTTAGAGAAACTCACTACTCAGAAGGTCACTAATGCGCTGAAGTGACTAAGTTTCACTGGCGTCTGGTATGTCAGCGTCCGCAGCTCTCCACGCAGCGCATTACCGTGAGGGGTGGAAGAGTCTTGTCCACAATGGAAATTGGGGTAGGGGCATAGACATATGAATATTGATAGACAAGAACATAAAGGTGAGGGGTAGAAGCCATCTACAGCGGGACGAAGGGCAGGAAGATGGCTTTGGTGATACGTGATTCGCCAAAACTCAATCTGACAGTATATAGGCATCTCGCACTATAAAATCATCATTTAGTTCTTAAAAGTAAACTCTGCTTTTGAATGAATAAACCTTTTTACATGGGAGCGCAAATTGCTCGCCACGCAATAAACAAATTTGAAGTTCAAATACGTCAAAGTAAGGTCGCCTATAAGGTCGAGTCCAATATTTTGCTCCTGTAGTTAGTTAATACACTTTTACAAATGTTTCATAATTTACTTACCCCAGTAAACAGTGACGGGCACACGCCATGTATCTCGGAGTGATAGTGTATGTACGGGTGGTTTGGTATATTTATGGTGTATGTTAAAAAACGATCATATTATGTGATCTGAATTAGCTTAAAATAGTGTAAAATAATGCTTGCTTATGGAATGTAATACCACAATTGGGTTTATTCTCTTTTTCTCTTCTATGTTTACACGTATTTATAGCACAAGCCACCATTTTTACCGTGTTATTTACGATGAAAGCTCGACACTGGTCCAGACACGAATGATGACGTCACATTTTTTAGATTGACGCGTTGCTCTCGAAACCCCAGCCGGTTCCGAAAAATGGTTCCAATGGGAGGGGGAAATAATACGCCTTTTATCGCTTAGGGCAAGTTCATGTATTTTGTACGTCCGTGGGTAGGGGTCACGATCCTCAGCAATGGGGAACCGACTTTAGAAGAAGTTTTGTTGTGAGGAGGGCAATATTATTTATCAAGATCCATTAATTATTAACAATAATAATACTCACAGCTCCTCCCGTTGACGCTGCGACAGCACCATTTTCATTGTGCCCGTGTCCGGCCTGGTGTACTGTAGTGTACAGCTCGGCGGGCGGCCCCGCGGCTCTGCGCGGCTCTGCGCGGCTCTGTGCGGGGCCGGCGGGCGCTCACTGAGCACTGCACCACCAACACCACCCACTACTTGCGGCACTGCACACACACTACTGATACCGTCCACACTGGCACTGTTGATGTTTTCTCAGTTAATGCCGGACCAGAGGGGATCCATCACCTGTGGACAATCAAATACACTACTGAACTTCATATAATCATTGGAAGTCTACATGGGTTTTACCCGAAGGATTTTAACCAGAAATTCCTGAACATAGCTGGAGTAGAAAAAGTAGATGTCATTTTACTGTCTGATGACTTTTTCAATTACAAAGTCGCAACTGAGTTGTCGGGTATAGTCTAGCCGTCTAGCGCATCACGTGATAAGCACTCCGTCTGGTTCCAGCAGCACGGGAACACACGACACAGCGTGCTTATCACATGATCCCGTTGCGACGGTAGGAGTGTGATTGAAAAATATTTGTTTTATTTTTAATAGAAGAAAAAAATCGGACAGCAAAACGACATCTATTTTTTTAACTCCAAATATATCGTCGGTTCTTCGGGTACGTGCTGTTTCACCCTATATTTGAACACATGGTTGGTTGAATTAAAATACTATCCTAATCTATCTTATCCTAAATACGCCCTGGTTATAGACAAGAAGAGAAGGTAAGTAGGTATCTGATTATATTCAGATTTGAAAGAAATGTACTAAAAATAGAAGTAATTTTGAGCAACTTTCCATTCAGATGAGAGGTATTTTGTTAGGACGCTTTGCAATCGAGTATACTCCACTGCGGAACAACGTGCAATAAAAGAAAAATGTTAATATTTTTTTTAAATAAAAGTTATCCTTGCCGAAATTTGAACCTCTTTGAAAATGTGTCCATCATGATACTTTTCCAACCTTTATCTAGCTCTTCTTCAATATAAAGGGGGTGCCACAGTCATACAGGCTTTAGGCAGTTGGCATAACATAAATATAAAATACCAAATGATAATTGGTGTAACTTCCCCAAATAAATTAATTGGTCAATGATCCATTGCGCCAATTCTCACCTAACCGAGATTATTATACATCTATGCATTAAAAAAATCGATTTAATAAAAAAGGAAGATTTATATCTCACTTTGCATAGATTAGGTTATTTTTCAATGACCTTAGCTCCAAAACGTAAAGCACCCAAACTAATGGACACATAATCATATACAAGCTAATGATCATCGTCGTCCTCAGGCGTTGTTCTTCATGATTCATCGTTAGTTCAAAAAATACCGTCAAATACTTCACCAAAGTAAGAGGACCGAATATAATCACACTTAAAAAAAAATAGTGATAAAGAAGTTATATTTCGACATCATTGCGATCTGATTGGTTCAAGTTGATCAATGTACAGTATAAATTTTGTCAAAATAGTTTCGTTGACCATTATAAGGATTAAAATTTGATGACGTCAATGTTCACCGTTAAAAAATTTTAATTGGACCATAAAAACAAATTTTCTGCACGAAATAACATTTTTGGAAGTACCATTCTTATCTTTTTACCTGTAAATAATAACAGGCAAATAGTAATCTAATCAAAAAGTTTCATTAATCAGTACATTACGCACTGAGGCAGGCCACATAATTTTACAATTGAATTTATTTACAGCTGATTAATTTACATTAATCATGACGCGTTATCGCGTCAAGCCCGAGAGAAATTCTTAACAAAGACTGGCGATAATAATTAATAATTATTATTAATATTCGTAGTGTGTACCTATCACTGCTCTATGTTCTATGATTCAAGGAAAACTGTATACAATACAATAATGAATACGCCACGTTTCCGATAGTGTAATCAAAGGCACGGCAGTCGGGAGATGTGCACATAAATGAATGTGGAAATTCGCATAAAATTAGATGGATGGCGTTTGATTGATGCATTTTAGAAATACGCAGAGTGGGTTGGTTGCTTTACTGAATTTAACAATTCATAAAATTAAGTTGTTAAAATTCTGTGAAGTCCTAATCAAGTTCTGTTGCTATCCAAGTACTGTGAATAATAAAAAAAAACTTGAATAGCACTTTCAGAGAACTTGAATTTTAACTTTGTAATTTTATGGATTGTTCAAATTCTGTGAAAACAACCAAACCAACTGCGTATTCTACCAAACGCTTGCTGTCACTGTCGCTCATACTCCCCAGAACACTGAGCGAAAGGGACAACTGCACCTCGGGCTGATAATACCGAAATAAAATCATCAAAATCGAGATTTTGTATTCCCCATTTATCTCCTCCAAAACTAAACCGATTTTATTCTAACTGTATTAGGTTACGTTTTACTTACTTTTTTTTAAATACATTGTCTTTGTGTACTGAACGTCTGTTGATAGCCTTCAAACCAGGCAGTTTCAAACGATTTTTGGAGGGTCCTAACTCCTACAAGAAGTAACTTATCAAAAAAGAGCAAAACGTACTGAAACGCTAGTGGTCGATACCTATATTATATTCAAAAATATTTGCAGTAGTGTCAAAATCCAGAAAGGAAATTGGGGAATACGTTCGTACGGACAAAACGCAGCCTGGTTCCTCTCAATAACCCTAACAATTTAGAAGCCTTTTTGGTTGACGAGTTCTACATTTAAAGTACCCATTGACGTCAGAAGATCTCATGTCTATGATAGTACCTAATATATGTTTTTACTTGATTGCCGCACAAGAGTCCCCACTACTCCAAACTGTCTGGAGAATGGAAAGTTGAGAAGCAACAGAGTTATTTAGATCTAGTCACCAAAAATGGCCAATGTCATGTCGTTTTACCGGTTGTTATTAGTTCATAATATATATTAAAAATTAAACACAGAAAACACCACACACCCATACACACACTGATGACTTGAAATACGATTCTCTTCATGTTTATTAATTGTCCACAAATAGGGAATTACTAATATATTTACAGATTTTTATATTACGCAGAGTTCGTATGACATAAATAGCAATTCCTGTATCAACCGGAGCGGAATTTCATTCAAGAACGCTGAATGCTAAATACAAATAATGAAGGCGTCATCTACAAAGACAAAACAGCTATCAACTGCGTAGGAAATCAACGACTAATGATAAGTTTAAATACTCTATTCAGAAATCCTTTCAGTTTCTGTACACATTTCTGACCGCAGTCCATAACGGCCCACACAATTGGCAAATGCTTCATAGATTTGCATTTTAAAACAGAATCGCCATCCTTGAGGCTTAGACCAGTATAATTAATATGTTTAGGCGAGATACCACATAAGAATAATTTGTAAAAAAGACACCTATGTACTATAGGTACTAGTCGAATGGAGAAAAAGTATATAAGAATTAAAAATAACTGTTTTTCAAAGTGCCTAAGATAGAAAAAATATTGTGTGAAGTTCACACGTGGTAGAAGTGAAACATTCAGAAAACTAAAGTAGACTATAGTGGGGAGGCTACGAAGCACCCCACAAAGAGGAGACTGATTATTCTATCTCATTCTCTCGCAGGCTAAATCCTGTAGATGTATGTGTTTGTTTCATTTTAGTGTCGCTTTTTCGTTTCAGTGTCAAATCACAACGGTGCTAAAGAAGCATTAAAAAAATTATCTATTTTAAATAAATATTATTTTTTGACAAATATTTATCAATAGACTAGAATTTTAATAACAGCTCCAAAATGTTCCAAGTAAAAATAACTTAACGAGTGGTAAGGCAGGAGTAGGTACCAATGATGGACAAACACCCAATTATGGACACCCAAATTTAAACAGCGAATAACATTTCCAGATACTAAAAATAATTCTAAATCATCGATGAATCTGAGTTTATTCATCGGGAATAATTTTATTCAAAGTCATTGAGTTAAATATATTTTTTCCCGCATTTTATTATTCACGAATATTTTTTTTATTGAAATCGAGAGGTGAGTGCGCTCTATTAGACTTCACGCTTTTATTAGACCAACCATAATAATTGCAATGTTAATTTCCATTTAATAAAACACTTCCCCACCTTCATCTTCTTCTTCCACATCTCCTTGACTTTCTCACTACCTTCAGTCTCACAATATACCCCAATTGGGGATGCCATAGTCCCATTGATTCCGGCGGTTGGAAGCAGTTGGTACTCTTGTGCGGTATTCACATAAATAAAATCATGTTTTAGAATAATAATCCTGTATCTACTCGCAATAAATTGCTAATGTCCTTGAATAGTATTTTAACTGTCAACATTAGGAACAGGCATCTTTTTGCCTGTCCAACACTAGTTCACAAAGGTGTCACATGTTTTTTTTAATATACAAGCTTATTTTTTTGTAATTTAGCATCACGTTTTTCCTTAGCCATTATTCCAAAATCTACACTATAAACCTACTCATTTTAAATTGTAAATTACTAAATAGTACCATTGATCAATGGACAGTCCTTAAACTGTCCAAGACTGGTATAACCACTTTAGATACTCTCGAGTATTGCCCTGGTAAATGACCACCGTCGTATTTAGTAATCAGATCTGAATAGCCAGGTACTTCCCCACCTTTCTCTTCCCCATTTCGTTTCCATCACCACTCCATTTAGCCTCACAACGTAGCAGCTTCAAATTTTCTATTGCATTTTACGTTACTGTTACTTACATCTAACTCCATCCTAATAATTATTTCGTATTTCATTTTTCAGCGATAGGTAGGTACATTATTATTTCATGCTTAAAAACTTTTTGTATAATTTTCGATAGCTCCACTAAGTAAGTATATTCCATTTCGGTTCCATCACCACTCCATTTAGCCTCACAACGTAGCAGCTTCAAAGTCTCTATTGCATTTTACGTTACTGTTACCTACGTCTAACTCCATCCTAATAATTATTTCGTATTTCATTTTTCAGCGATAGGTAGGTACATTATTATTTCATGCTTAAAAACTTTTTGTATAATTTTCGATAGCTCCACTAAGTATATTTTGTTATACGTAATACCCCAGCTGGGCGTAAACTAAATAAAATAAAACATACAACGTAAATGTGATTTGATTTCGCGATTTCTTTTAATTCGCCTACTTGATTTAATGGCGAATAACGGATTAGAACACACTTTTTCACACAGATAATAATACTTTACAGTGTTCTATTGTTCTGCATCGACAGTGGTAGGGCTAGCAGGTACCTAGTAGATGTGTGAGAAAAGTTGCCCGCATAAAGAACATTCTTGCGGGGAGAATATCGCAACAGCGTGCTTGACAGGAGAATAGAACATTTTGTTTACAATATTCGACAAGAAAAGGAAGAATTCACACAACGTCGTAAGGTACGGGTTAGTGTAAAATTTCGCAAGTGATCACTGATCGGCGTCATACACGAAATATCTTGATTGAGAAAAGTTGCCCGCATAAAGAACATTCTTGCGGGGAGAATATCGCAACAGCGTGTTGACAGGAGAATAGAACATTTTGTTTACAATATTCGACAAGATAAAAGGAAGAATTCACACAACATCGTAAGGTACGGGTTAGTGTAAAATTTCGCAAGTGATCACTGATCGGCGTCATACACGAAAGACCTTGTTAGTAGTTTATGTTGGATTCAAGACTGTTTAGTGATGTCACCTTTCGCGGAACTCAACGCACATGGGTGGTACAAATTGTTCGAATGTGTAAGTAAGATTGGAGGGTCACGCCTTTGACTGTTTCAAAAGAAAGATAAAGACAATAATAATTAGCAATTTGTCTACGCCAACGTCCTCGATTTTGCCCAGAATTGTAAATCCTGGCCTTTTGTGGATGATTTGTATAAACTAAGAAGGTTAGAGAGAAGATGGATTGTAAATCGTTAGATGAAAAAACTCTTTGTTAACATTTGCTATGTAGGTATATAGGTATGTACTTATTTGATGCATTTTTTAAATAGCGTAGTTTCTTTAAACAAAGTTTGTAAATGATTGTGATTTAAGTAGTAAATAGAGTAAGTTATACGTATGAGGCATTTATTAATGAATATGTAAGTATAAGACCTGTGCCGCACACAGCTATAAAAGATCATGAGGCTTGGTGTATTTCGGCATATCGCTCGCCGTACATTTCCAATGGGAAGCCAAGTGATCTTTTACAGCTGTGTGGCACAGGTCTTAGGCTTAACATTCATATGGCCATTATTTGGAATGAAAAATTCATTATTTGGAATTAAAAAAATGTAAATAAAATTTTCGTCTCCGTGTCTTTTTTTGATTATTTTTTGTTTTCATTTATATTTTTCTTCAAAACCAGATAAAAAAATTTCTTCCACATTTCATCACTGGTCACTCAGCGGAGTAACCGCCCAACCCCTCTCCCTGACTGTCTAATACCTACTATTTTTAGGTTAAAATTTTTTTTACCGGAGACCAAAATTTCATTAATATTTTTTCTCCAAATAAGTAATGTCAGGAAACACCAATAAGTTAAGTACGTTCCTTAACACCCTGTATAGAGTTGTGTAGATATTATAAGTCACAATCAACCACCAGTTATGAAAAACAAAAAATGGCAAAACCCGACCATCTTCTTAGGTGGTATTTAAAATGCGACATATACCTAAGTGGCCGAGCGTCATTATATTCTAAGAAATAAGTAATTGTGAGGTTGAAATTCAATTCATAAAGAAAATCTAAGGGGTATGTATGGTTAGATAAAACATACATTTAACTCGTGTAGAAAGTAGAGAACCTGCTCAGGCATGCAAAATGTAATTTGTTATGAAAACATTCAATATACATTCATCTGTTACAGCTAAAGACATCTTGCTAATTAAGTATTAACATATTATTATTGATGTACTAATAAACTTCGACACAAATAATGTTTTGACAATTTCCACTTTATAATGTAAACTTGGCATGAAAGTGTCTACCTACTGATAAAACGTAAAGGAAACTACTCGTATAATCTGGATAAAAAACATGATTGTTTTATTACCGCGTTAGAATAAATAATATTTCTTCAATTGAGTGATTCATAATTTTGCAACAAGACCGTTATAAAATATTATGGTAGAGCAGACGATGAACGACCATCCTGACCTTTGACAAGACCATTTCGCAGCTTGGCGAAAAGTAGAAAATAACTATACAAGTATGTACACCTATGACATTGCGAACAGAATTTGGAGACAAGAAATTTTGCATGTCGTCAAAGCTAAGCAATTCATGAGAATGATAAACAATGAAATTCAATTCTAGGCGTATGGAGAAATATATATTATTGACGATTCGAAAATATCTCAACTTCGCAGTTTTGACATACGCGGATGCAAAATTTAACAAGCGGTATTGTTGGACAACTGTATACGTTATTGTACAACGAATTGATAAAATATCGGATTTCGTCTACAGCTGCTAGATAATTCTGCAGAATAGACGTCAGAAAAATCAATCGATGAAGGTGTACAACAGCATCGCACATTTCCGTACTGCAGGGGGAAAACTGTGATTTTTTGGTACAAAATCATGGGAATACATTTAACTTGCTGAAAATCTATCGATTTTGCGAAACAAAACACAAATATTGCTAAATTCAGTTACTTCATCACAAAAATATTTCGTCACAACGGCCATTTTGGAAAAATGACGGATGTCGTTTTGCGATAATTCAAATTATTTCAAAGACGATCTCAAACAAAAACGTTACTAGACGACCAAGAAAATCACACAACGTAATAAACAGTTACTTACAATTAAAACAAGTCGAATTTATCCAAAATCCAACGGAATATCAAACACAACCGACACTTTGCACAATCGAGCACTTTCGTTAGAACGTTTTTTTAAACTGGCGACAGAGGGAGAAAATGCCAGGCGATTTGGCTCAAGTTTGAATGGCAAATACAGCGCCGCTATGTGGATGTTTTTATAACTTGAGTTGTATGTCGGTAACGCAGATTTTATAGAGAGGTTCCTCGACGGTGGGTCGTATTTGTATGGTGTTTTAACATTGACCGATATGGCAACTTTGAACGTGACATCTTTTTTAATACGATGTATATTTTTACGATATGTTCTGATTGGAATTTCTAGTTACGGCACTGTCCTTTTTTTATAAAATAAATACATATTATACATATAAGGTACACGGAGAATAGGATGTTTTCTGAAAATCGTTAAAAAATTAAATCTCGTGTATTATCAGTAGACAACTTATTTTGCAACAACTATTTTAATAAATCATTTTTGCTTTTGAGTAAATAAGGATATTATAGTATAATTTGTTAATAAAAGTCTCAAGGAATTTATACTAGAAAAACGATTAATTTTTATTTTATTATGATATTTCATTTTATTAATTGTGATGATTTCGCATAAAAACATCCATTGTACATATTGGTATCACAAAGGACAAAAGTGAATAATGTGGAAGTTAAAATATTATAATTTTTTATATTTTATTATTTTCGTCAAAATATAATTCGTGACAGAAAAAATCTTGAACGGTTTGATCAACTGTGTTACGTAAAATCTTTATGGCACTTTGCACCTAATTTTATAAATAGTAAACAAATGTTAATTAATGTTTTTTCCCCATAAATTTATGCCAAAATTTGTATCCCAAGAAAAAATGAACAATCTGACATTTAGGTACTATTGTCCAATTTTAATTTTTCTTATGGCAACACTCAAATACAAATGAAAATCTAACATAACAAATGTCCTATGTGCGCTCATTTTGCTACTCCCAGATCTAGTTGATCAGAGTGGAATATTTCACACCCACATCTCGACATTTATGTATATAAATGTTAAAGTCGATGTCGATTGAATCGAACGAAGAATGCGAAAAAAAATAAAAAATGAGGTAAGTTTTTACATGAACATATTGGGTGTCTTTCACTTATTCGATGTTCGTGTTAATAACTATTTTAGAATATATACATTTGACCATATTCAGGACGTGGGAATCATGTTTCATTATCATTTGTGAATGTTTATACACCGTCGTCAACAATACGAGTGTTTTTCAGTGTTTTAATTGCAATTTTGTCGTTTCAGATCAAAGAAATGGTAGCGAATGTGGATTGGGCGAATGTAGCCCCTGATAACGATAATAATAACACGATGGCCTATCTATTCCCAACCGAGGTCCCTTCCAACAGGGTTGGTGTGGCTAAAGCTGTCCTCACATGCAGACCAGATTCACACCCTTTCCCTGAGAGGACGTTACTCCTTCACCAACCTGTCAAGGTAAGGCTAGATGTGTTTGTCAATTCTCTTATTGCTCAATGCCCACTGCCTGCCTATGTTATCATGCCCACGCTCGTCGTTTGGGCTTTAATTCATTAATCAGTTCATGATCTCTGATTATAATCGTAATTATATCGCGAAACATACAATTTTTACATTAATTATTATCAAATTTTATGACCTGTCAGGTAGGTAGTAGGTAGGTATTTACATGTTTTTTTCTAATTGGAATGAAAACGATTGTACATAGGTATTAATTCTTGAACGTCCAGTGTCACTCCTTGTTTTTTTTTGTCTTGTTTAGGATGACCAGTTGATACATAATACAATAATTGTTGATTTATCTGCCCACTCATTGTGCTGACTGCATTTGTATGATTGATCAGAACAATTCATGTGTATGTTGTGTATTTGCACCATGTCATTTGCACAATAATTCATACAAGGCAGTTAATTGATCGATTACTTTTTCTTTATTTTTCAACATGTGTTAATTAATTCAAACACATTTTTATAATGTGTGGTCAAGTTATTCATAACCACATTATGGCAATCACATGTTTTTTTTCTCGCTACCATATTCATTATATTTTTATTTCTGTGAATATTATCTTTTTTCTATCCAATATCATTTTATCTTGATACTATTATTTAGTAGGAAATTATATATATTTTTTTAAAATTCAGAAAGCCCTCTAGGCACATGGGCAGAATTTTTCAACAGGATAACTTTACTGTTGCCATTCATACACCGTTTTTTAGTTATTAATGTGGATAATTATGATTTGAAATTATAACTGGATGATACAAATTATGCTATTTTGTAGTTAAGCGATGTAGAATTTTTTTATCGTGTGATTTTTAAATTGCATGGTTATAGGCTAAATTATTATTGACCACCTGCTTATCGGAATTGTAACTTTGATCAAATCTTTGTACAGTGTCGTATTTTAACACTAGCTCTGGGCTCGGTAGGCTTGAAACTATTAACCCATCAGGTCTATTTGTTCTGTTTTCGAAACAACTCAATAATGTCTCATAGAAATCGTTGTGACTCCGTTACTATCATGGTCAGAAATATGATCTAAACGGTGTTAATAAGAGAAAATACCACGCTTTATTTTAAAATCTAAAAGTTCACCACAAAATAATTCAAATGTACACCTTTATGAATCCAAAGTTTCCAAATGCAATTTGAAAAAAATTATGAAACTTTTGAGAATTTTTTATCAATCATTTTTACATGAAACGACAAGAAATTCAGTTGACGATAACGTTTATAATACTTTTTTTATAATGAATTATGTACGTGTTTTTATTTTTTTTTCGTTACCAGTAATTTTATTTGGAAAAAACGTAAGGTAAGCCATTTTTAAAGTTTTTTATGTTTGCCCTCAAAATTTGTATATTTCAGAAATTGTATATTTATTTCGAATTATAAAATTTGAAAGCGTATATTATCATCTTTCTAAAACAGTTTTTAGTTTTCGGATAAGTTCAGAAATATTCCATTTATTTGGATTTTATTGTAAAGCGGAAATATTTTGACCCTCTGAAATAATACGGTCGAGGCCTGTCTTCGCGCTGCCAAGCCTTCAGTTTCAGTAGTCGGGCAAGAATTTCCGAAGTAATCAGTAGGCTAGACCCTTGGGGTGCATTGATTTTATACTTCGTCGATAGTATGGTGTCGTGATAATAATTGTATTTCATTCTTTATTTTCCGAGATTGAATGTCGCTCACTTTTAGTTAGTTTTTGTTTGGAGCGTAAAACAAAACCTCCCATTTTTACTACGTTGAGGCGTAAATGCATTTATTTATTATTTATTTCATAGCTTAGTAAGATTGCAAAATTATTTTTTTTTACATATTTAACTTGTTGTGTGCCGAATGTGGCCGCATATGCTTGAAACATTGTCACCCGGATGACAATCGGCACTCAAATGATTAAACATGTTATTCCAACATTACTGCAATTTTCAGAGCTAAAAAAAAACCGTTCACCACTACAAAAGCAAGATCTCTTTATTCTGATTTATGTTATGTATCTGTAATATATAATTATATAATATGGAGTACTAGCTTTTACCCACGGCATCGCTCGCATAGTATTAGTGGGAAATTACTGGCATAATTATTGGCATAATTGTTATTATTCTTGCCATTTTGTCTAATAGAAAATAATTATTTAGAAAATTTCAAAATTTGAGAATGACATTTCGCAAATAAAAATTCTATTTTAGAAAATATTTAAATTTATTTTAAGTACCTACTCCCTTTATTAGTATTTTATTCATATTTGAATCCAGAGTAACCTAAAAAAATAAGAAAATGACAGTCCATTTCAAACGCTATGCTTTATAGCAACGTTACATTTTTAGAGATATGTAGATATTAACTACGACGCCAAAAAAGTACTCTTTTTAATCACAACAAAGCATTCTTTTTAAGCCTAACAGTTAAAAAAAAAACATTGTTTCCAAGATAACAATTTGTTTGACGTTTGCAATAACTCGATTTTGTTAGGGACAGAAAACGTATGATACATAATTTCATAACGCCACAGCTCATTCATAACGCCAGAGCTTACCAATATATAAAGCCGTTGTTACTCGCAAATAATGTAGCTTTCCATTAGTGAAAGAATTTTTAAATTCCATTCGATATTTATTGCGTGAAAGAGTAAGGACCATCCAACCAACCATCCAACCAACCAACCAACCATCCATACAAACTTTCGCATTTATAATATTAGTAAGATTGAATTAATGCTTTTATTTATTTATTTATTATAGGTTGGAAGAGCAGTTGCCAAAATAAAAGCTGCCCCCGACAACGCCATATTTGATTGCAAAGTTCTATCAAGACACCACGCCTCCCTGTGGTACAACAATGGACACTTCTACCTTCAGGTATTTATTACATTTCAATAATTTTACCTGCATGACATATCTGTCATTTGGAATCGATGCAAGAGGGTAATTAATTAACGGGCAGCACTCAAATACATATGTTGTAATCTGCTAACGAAAAAAAATACTGTAAGTGGTTTACTTTAATTTTTTTAGTCAGCTCCACACAGGAAGCCCTGAGGGCGTATGTCATCTTTTGGATGCTGTGTGTAGAGTCTTTTAAGGGAAAGGAAGGAGAGGAAGTTCTGGGAAGGAATAAGTTGTGAGGGGTGGGTAGGAATCAGGTGGTCAATGTGGTTCAGAAGTGATTTAGGATTTTATTTTATTGAGGACTTATGAATCCAATCCTCCCACTGCGTTGCAAGGCAATGGGTCTAGAGTCCGACTGGAGAGGTATAAGTTAGGTCTCCCTCAACCAGTCTCTCCCGTTTCAGCCTGCCACGCAATAGGTGGGCAAACGCATTTGCCGCCAAGACCTAGACAAACCTCACCCCATGAACCCGGGTACCCCTGCTTAGTCACAAAACATAGCGAACCACTTGGGGTGACCTATGGCAGAAGTGTTGGTTATCCAATAAATGGTTTCTGGGGCGGCGGTACCCATACCACCTCCCAAGGAAAATATATGAAAATATACAGGTTTCCAGTCACAAGTTCTTAAGAGTGTATAAGCAGAGAAACCAGAAATATGTCATTTTTAAATCAGTGGTTAGACGTATTGACTCTTTTCCACAAAAAACTATAAATGGATTTCAAAAGATTGTTCTTTTATCTAGTAAACTTATGTTTTAGATTTTGAGAAAAAAAAAATATTTTTAGAATAATAAGGTTATACCATAGGTCGTTCGCAGATTTGTTAAATTTTCAAAAAAGTACATTTCTTATACAACACCCATTTCAAATCATATAATCATGCAGTAAAATAAATCAATACATTATCTGGTAAACGTATGCTTCAGAATTTTAATTTTAGTTTAAATAAAATTATTAAAAAATATATACGGACATGTGTTTCTTGACGAAAATTGGTCGGTTTGTGCATTTATTTGTGCACTTACAAACAAATATATTTCGGATTTTTTTACATACTTATTTTGCTAAGACGTTATTGACAAATCATAAATAATTTGATCGTAAAATAATTTCAGGAAGTATTTAATTTTAAATAATTTTGAACATCGCATTTTACCATTTTTATCGCAGCCCGTAAACACAAATTTCAGATTTCATTACGGGCCCAAACGCGGCCAGGAGAGCACGTCTTCGCGACGCTTTGAATAATAATATTTGGAAATGAAATTTGAAAACGAAATTTGAAATAAACACGAATTCCTTGATTCATGTTTGTTAAATCTACAGGGTTGCCCGAACGCAATTTTTCATGTTCATTGAATATTTTTTTGCAAAAATTTTTATAATTTCGAATATTTTTTTTATTTTAAATTTTTCTTGTGTGAATACCGCACAAGAGTCCCAACTGCTCCAAAATATTTTTTTGGGGTAAATCTTTTTTACGCACGCTCGACACTTGGGGGTAAACTGGTGAATGGGTTACGAAAAGTGGTGATAGTTACGAAAAATGACATGCGAACGGTAATCAATGCGAACGGTGATCGATTGCTCGGCGGGTCGGGCCTTTACGCACGCTTGTTTTTCGTGTTATTGTTATATTGTTAATGGACTATTTGTCCGTAAATAAATAAATAAATTATATACAGCGGGTACCCGGCATGCGTTTCATGGGCACTGTAACCTCGCGGTCAACTAAACTGTTATGGTTCCATCACAAGTCCCGGGAATTATAATGCAAGCGCCTGCACTATATAACATTATATACAGCGGGTACCCGGCATGCGTTGCAAGGCCACTCAAAGAAAGAAAGGGTTTGTGCGCTTTAATTCTGTTTGTTGAAGTGCTTATTATTAATTATGCACACGAATAAATATTTCAAAATGCGACATTTTTTACAATCCAACTTAATATTACTCGTTTTTTTTCATGAATACCGCACAAGTCTGGAGCCAGTGGGACTATTGCATCCCCAATTTGGAGTATGTTGTAAGACTGAAGGTAGTAGGGAGGGGAAGGATATAGGGAAGAGGAAGGTGGGGAAGTACCTGGCTATTCAGATCTGACCACTAAACACGGCTAAAGCCATTTCAAGCAACGTTTCAATTCTTAATGGTGGTCTTACACCAGGGCGATACTGAGAGTATCTTCCACTCTAATGGCCGTAAAATACAATTGAAAAACAAAAAACCAAAATATTAAAAAGAATATAACAAATTGTTTATTCATGTAGCTATCTACTTAATACCTACTGTATTTACGCATTTCACTTGTATCTATTTATGTTTATGCACTTCAATATACAAATAACAAATAACTACTACTAATTAAAATTCTGGAAGCGAGAATAGTAATATAAAGTAGTAATAGTAGCGGGTAGCCCTAGCTCGAGTGAACAGAACCCTCAAAACTCGGATTGCCGCGGAACGAAATTTAGTTCTGAAAACGCCCGCTCGCGAGCCCTGATGTGTTAGCGCTAGTGTCGGAATCGAAGTTGTCATGTGCTGGTTATTCACTCTTAATTCATAAGCTTTTATGTTCTACATGAAATAAATACTGGAGTTTTAGATGAAACATTCGAAAATGTCTTCGCTGATTTTCAGACTGCACTTTTTTGGTATGCATTTCATGGAATTTACAGATTGCATTTTGAGGAATTTTGGCATTGGAAACTTAATATATTATGTTCCTCCATATATAATTTACTGATAAATAATTTATGGTATAGCTTGATAATTCAACTAACATAATTCAGCAGACTGCAGAGTGATGTTCAGGGTAATTTTTTTGTGCTGAACCTTAATAGCCGTCTTAATTTTTATATAAATTATAAGAGATAAGAAATTAAAGATTTTTATCAAAGAGAGTTGGTTACTATATATGACTCATGTCTAGAATGCTATAACTCGGTTATCAGCAAATTGATTTTGATCCCCTTATAATTACCGCTATTCTCCCCCATCATGACTCCTCTCTGATCAAGTCCTGTGATTATTTACTACCATTATCATTGAACCAATATTTTTGTGCAAGTAAAAACTTTCGGTCACCAGCCGAGCTATTCCCTAATTTTTGTGAGATCGATAACGTGCGAGATCTCCTGTCAAATGAGTGTCAGATTTGGGTGGTAGAGTTGGCAACGCTGGCTGTCATAGCTGTCACATATTTTATGAATGCGTGATTATTTATTTTACGTTTTTAAATGCATACTGTGGTAATTTGCACGACAAAGTTATTAAATAAAAAAAGCAACGGGTGGAGATGTCGAATATTCGAATTTCATACTGACGTTTGGCTGTCATCTAGTTTACTGACATACGTTCAAGTAATACAAGTTTGAAGTTCTAAAGCCACTATTGCGACGATTGTACTTCGCCTGTGGTTAGATTTCTTCTAAATAAAGTGTTTTTCCGGCATTATCTGCCACTAATAATTATACATTCAGCAACTAAAGAGAATAAACAAACTTGATTCTCTCAAACAAATACGAGTGAAATATAATTTGATTAATTTTGATAAACTAAGTAATTCATGCGAATTTGGGTTGAAACGAAATTTCGCAAATGTCAAATCCACGGTATACAACTTTAAACATACTTTAAGTGGATAAATAATTATGTAGTATTTCGTGTTTAAAACTATTTAAAAATGGCGAAGCTGGCTGATATCCATAGAAAAAGCAAATAACAGCCATAGAAAATCACCCATATCTGAGTTTATGACAGGCAGCGTTGCCAACTCTACCACCCAAATCTGACACTCATTTGACAGGAGATCTCGCACGTTATCTTAAGATCTCACAAAAATTAGGGAATAGCTCGGCAGAACTATCCGTTTTGAAAATTGGAATTGTTTATATAAAGCTTCATGAAAAGGTTTACCTTCGCTAGTATGTGTGTTTCTTTTCCGTAGTAGTAATTTTAATTTTAAGAAATGTAAGTTGAGCCATTTTTATAGCGTTTTTATGTTTGCATAAAAAACTTTAATATTTCAAAAATTATATGTTTATTTCTAAAAATTAAATTTTAAAGCTTATTTCATCACCTTACAAAAACAGTTTTTAGTTTTCGGGTTCATTCAGAAATATTACATTTATTTGGATTTGGTTGCGAAGCGGAAATACACAAATTCTGATAGAATATGCCAGAGACCTAACAGATTAAAATAAATAGGTTTTGTTATGAGTTCTCAACAGTCACTTTCTTTTGACCTTTCTCTATTCTTTGCCATCTCACATTCCTTTAGTATTGAAACATTCTCCAGTACATATTGTGGGTGCTATAGTACCAACAACTTCTTGCAGCATTTTTGTCTACACTAATAAGTTTATTATTTCAATTAATTAATTTAATAATTTTTTTTATTATTTCAATTATCAAAATTTCAAAATCTAACACAAATATTTGCCATTTGTAGGATACTAAAAGCAGTAACGGGACCTTTGTCAACAACCACCGTCTTTCTGAAGGATGCAAGGAGTCTGCATCTTACGAAGTCTGTTCCGGAGACATTGTCCAGTTCGGAGTAGATGTTCTGGAGAACTCTTGCAGTGTAAGTATTGTATGTTGTATGCTGTTTTATTACTAATTTATTATTTTATATCTACTAATCTATTAAAAAAACATTCTATGCTCTGTTCAACCACAAGAAAGCTTTTTCTAAAATGATCTTAAAAGTCGGACGCTGCTTTGTAATGCCTTAATTATTAATTGTACCAGGCACTAGATACTTAGAAATCAAAATCTAATTTGCTTTCACAGATTACGTTTATTATTACACGGTTTTAGTTTTTGTTTCTTTGGAAATTATCCATTCTCGGTGAATAGACTATAAAAATTGGTAAGCTTTCGATATCACTGGACACGCTTAATAAGAATATTTTTTAGAAAAAACCCTTTGATTATCTTAGTTACTGCCGATCTACTGCGCTAACTAATTTAATTAATTAGTTATTGCGGCCATTCGCGATAGACATTTTACATAATTGAAATTTTTACTACAGTATATTCCATCTCCTCAAATGTTGCTTTATCAAAAAGTTGTCTTTTATAGTATGTAATTAACCAGTCAGCAACGTAAGCAGATATACACCTTAATATGACAATAGCAGTCAAGTACAATAAGCGTGTTTTCACGTCAACGCTCGTGTTTCCACAGAAATCGTTTTAGTGACATCCCTAAAACAAAAAGTAGAAGCTCAATCAAGCTACCCATCACTATTAAAGTAGTCCATAGAAATACATAAAAAAACCTATTCTGTCAGATATATGATAGACCGCCTAATTGCCTACCCACTGTAAGACATTTTATTAAATATTCTTGTATGAAATGATAAAAAAGAGAGGTGACAAAATTGTTTATATACATTTATACAATAGAATAAGTATTGTTTTTTTTTTATATAATCCATGATTTTAGTAACGTTTTCACATAAAAACATCACGTAAGTCATTTTAACATTTTTTTTATGTTTGCATTCTAAATTTTAATATTTACAAATGTTAATATTTATTTGTAATGTAACAATTTGAAAGCTTATTTTGTAACCTTTCAAAAACAGTTTTTAGTATTCGGCTACGTTCAGAAATGTTTCATTTATAGAGCTTTAATTGTGAAGCAGAAATAACACAAAGTTTTCGTAAATCTGACATGTCGTTTAACCACTTAATCGCCGGTAGGCCATATATGGCCGCGGTAGAAATTAAAAAAAAAAACTTTTTTGGATGCGATTTTGACCCTTATGCATAAAGAAATTGTATGAAGAACAAGGTCTGAATGGTTTGGGCCATTCTCGGTCTTGACATAACAAAAAGCCGCATAGCGCCTAGCCTCTCGGAATAAATTACAAAAATTATCTTGGCGACCTCGGTGTCACTTCAACTGTCATTTTGTATGGGTAAACCAGTGTAAAATTTGAAAACGTAAATATTTTACATTTTCAAAGAAGTACCAATGTCAAAACTTGTTCGAAAACACCCTTGGATTGTTTTTTTTTTCACGTAGGGTGTCTATTCAGGTTTGTGTAGAAATAAAAAAAAATCAGTTCATTTTCGTATAAATATATTTTTTTACGATTTGTTTCCGGATACCGGTGTTTTCCAAATACGCCTGGCTTTTAAGCGGTTAAGAAGTAAAAAGTGCATATTCGCGATGGATCGGAGTGGTTAAGGTGAATCTAAAGATTTTTCTAAAAAAATTGTATTAAGGGGTAATTTACGCGAACCGAAATAATATTTCGGGGCGGGGAAGAATGAAGTAAGCTGGAACGGGGAATTCGCTTCGCGCACGGGCGAAGGCAGAGCAGCGAAGAAATCTAGACTAGATGGTACTAGATTGAGTAAGCTTTGAACATGAAACGTTTAATAAATAATGGGCATCTTTCAAATTATGTTTATTAAGTTGAATGTGCATGTTCTAGGTAAATTTAGATAGAAACATTACCGATTGCAAAAGGAGCTCGTGATTTTATGACTCTTTCGATCGGATTTCGATCAAACTTGTTTGATAAATTATTCGATACAATCAACTACACTGCTAGACGGTAGTCAGTCGCTTATGACTCGTAACGGACACGTTCTTCATTGACAGATGTCAAAACAATACGGTATTCAATTACCTACGCACTATTTTCATAATATGTGATCATAATTATATCTGAATATATTGGACAGATAAATAAAATATCGGCCATTTTCAATATTTATTATTATTTTTTACAAAAAATTACATAAAATAACAAATAATTATTTATTTATTTTTTATGAATTAACGCCGATTAACGGCTTTTACATGGAAATTACAATAATTTGAAATGCTACAGAATATACATGATTAAGAAAAAATGTACATGTGACAAAAAATTAAAAAGTACTTTTCGAAGTGACAGCATAAAGTACAAATAATAGTAAGCTATTATAAATACAAATTTGAAGGAAAATAAAACATCGTATAACATGTATATTAGATATTTTGAAAAAAAAAACGTAAAGGACGTAATAAAAATAAATTTAAATATTCCAGAAGTAAACATCGATGAAGAGTACAAACATTCAAAGTATAGTCGCATGTTCGATTCCTCGGCTGGCTAAGTCCTCCATCACAACACAAGCAATATTTTCGGCTTTCTGTGGTGGTAGTAGGAGATTTTCAAACATTGTTGGGCTGTTCGTAACCCGGGAATGTTTGTCTTTCTTTAAAAAAAAAAAAAAAAGTTAAACCAATTTAAAAGGTTTATAATATTATTCGTGGCACTCCAAAGGAAATTTTGGAGTGCCACGAAAATTCCGATTTCCGGGGCGAATACTAAATAAGAGTTAAAAAGTAATAAGTTAATTAGTTACCAATGTTACATCACAATATTTGCCTCTGATATTAAAGCCTAGGAAACTACAAAAATATTTCATACATTCCATAGTTCTCATTAAAAACCTGCGGCAGGAATGTGAACTAACATTTAGTTATTGGTTTTTGTGTGTTATGCCGTGTTGCTCTGCCTCCTTCTTTAGCCGACGTTTCGGACAGCGTTGCAGTGTCCATCATCAGGGCAGATCCAGCAGATCCGAGAGATGTTGCAGGTCCGAAACATCGGCTAAAGAAGGAGGTAGCGCAACGCGGCATAACACCCCAAAAACAAACAACCAAAATGCTTTTGGCCGTGAAAATCTAAAAACGTATGTGAACTAACATGTTTGAATATTAAATAGCGTAATTTGTTGGTTATTCACATTTGGTCGTTTTATTTATTACTGCAAGGTACGTTAGATTAGTACTGGGAGATTTATGATGAGGATCGTTTCGTGTTTTTATGAAACTTTTTGCCTCCTATTTACAATTATTATCTCTTGTGCAATAAAAAATACTAATAATATCTTTATTTTTACCTTATAAACAAGAAGTTTCACTTCTGTCGCGCGTGGACTCCACGCACACAATTTTTATGGTATATTTTATTTTCGCATTTTATGTATAAAATAGGTTTCAATTTTTTTTTTCGTTAATCCTATATTTAATTTTCAGGAGTGTGTCGGCTTCTTTTTGTTTGTTTGCAACCTTTATAATCTATTTTACAATTTTCTTACTTTTTATAACTCTGTAACTCATTTATTTTACCATAATTTATTAGATATACCAATGTTACAACTAACATAACTGTATAATTAGAAATTTATGTAAAAGCCCAGTAGGGCGCAAATGAATAAAACTAGGAATACGATTCTGGTGAAGGCGCACTCTAAATATTCTATGCCGCTGGTTGTAGACAGCGAGCCGAGAAATGGAATTTCTAGTAAAAAAGTCAACTTGGTTCTGAAATAATACACAATATTATTACGACTAGCCTTTAGTGTGACCCCTTTTCTCATGTGCCAACACATTTACGTATTTATTTTTCGTAAAATTTGACGTCGTTCCACTCTCAAAGCATCTCGCGTACTGACGAGAAATAACTTCTGCCTTGGTTTATATAATGGCGCGAGACAAAGTATTATTGAAAAACGGTTTTTATTTTTATAAGCATTGTTTTTATGCTTTTTAAGATAATTTTATTATCTAGCCGTTTAGAAAACATTGATGTGGTGATGATGTTTATTTTTATAATTCTCCTGTATTTAGAATTAAAAGATATAATCGAACTTTGAGCTATTTTTAGAGGTTCCGTAAATATTTTTTTACGCAATTGTTTTAACATTTTAATACGTTTTGTTAGTTCACCATTTAGAAGAATAATTTATTTGTTCAAAACATAATATTATTTTCTAATAAACAATATAGAAATTTTCTAAAAACTGCATCAAAAACCTGCAAATATGCTGCGATTGCGGTAAGATCCCCTTAAGCGTGTCCAGTGATTTTGAAAGTTTACCTAAATATTTTGTATATTGCATTCCTGAAAATCAATTTCATCAGGTTAACCATAACAGAGGAGTTCTATTAAGACATATTATTATGACATCTACCTGGTCCCCGGCATGCGTTGCAATGCCATTCAATGAAATAAATTGATTCTCCCTGCATGTCCTTTCCCGTGCGTCCCTGTCCGTTGCCTTCCACCTTCCCCTCCTTTATCTCTTCCCTCTCTGCAAACTCCACCTCCCCCGTTCCCTTCCCTCTGCCTTTCCTCCCTGCCGCTAAAGTATATGAAATACACACATTTTCATGAATACAAATTTCATAACGCCAGAGTTTAACCTATGTTATATAGCCTATATGTTATTCTGATGTATGAGCTATATTATTGTAAAGTTTCATTAAAATCCATTCAGTAGTTTTTGCGTAAAAGAGTAACAAACACACAAACATTCATATAAACTTTCGCGTTTGTAATATTAGTAAGATGAGCTCTGAAAAATTAAGACAAATGTTATGAAAAACATAAATGTTGGAAGTTTACAAGTTGACTTGTGCTTGATAAATATAATTGAAGAACTTAACTCGATTTATACACGCATGAGCTGAACCTGCAAGCTGAACCATGAATTATGGGAAAGATACACCTCTTGCGGTTGATTCATTCCTCAGTTCCCAAATGTATATATATATAACGTGAAATTTTTGTCTGTAAAATATGAATCTTTTTTATATTGCTACTATTTAGCATCGAACACCATTCACCTTGTAAATAACAATATCTCCATGTTTGTCATTAGCTCTACCTACACAATATGATATTAGCATTTTTTCATTATAAAAATTCAATGTTGAAATAACTTGGTATTTGAAGAAATACATTTTTTTGCATCGGTTTAAAAGAATTCTGTTGAAATAAACCTTCTTAAATTACAAACATGATTTGTCAACATCTTTCTTCACTTATTGTTGCATCAAACAAATTCCACCTTATGCATGACTCACTTTAACACTTTAAATTCATGCACACCAGTAAATACATATAATAATTACATATTTATAGAATTACTTGAATTAATCAAATGTGTGTATGTATTATATGCATGTATATCGCATTCATAAATAATGTTATATAAATAATATGATATCATCTTTTTTCGTAAAGAATTTACGATGTAACTGTTAAATCTATCCGCTTTACATAATTGACTCGCTGGCATTGTTGATTTTTAGCATGCTACTCATAAAAATACTAAGAAATTCACTTTATGTTATTTAATTATTGTAACTCTCCACTACCACAAGGTTATCAATTAAAACACAGGTATCTTTCGCAGTATGTAATTTTATTGGTTCTGAGAAAAAATTGGATTGATTCAAAACAAAATAAATTAAGTGGTAACCAAATCGACAGTCCAGAAAAACAATGTCGGATGTGCGATTTTGTAGTTTTGCAGTAGAGCTGTTTAAAGTTTCGTGTTTGTACATTTTTACTGTTTTTGGGATTAAGATATAAGGTAATTTTTGGATAGGGCCTGACACGCTTATTATGAATAATTTTTAGAAAAAAAACTTTATATTCGCCTTAATTACTATAAAAGGAAACTTTTTGCATTTCGGGCGGCGGAAAACTATGCATTTTAATTTTCAATTGCGTAAAACCAAAATTCACTTCGCGAACCGATCGGCGACTGTCAGCGGCCATTAGGTACGTCACTGTTATGTTGGTATCACTGATGCATTAACAAGAGCTAAATACGACCGTAGCCATCTTCGTGGCATACATAAAGAGGCGCGGAATAATGAAAAACAGAATTAATAATATAATGTATACGAACCTCTAATCAGAATCACTTCAGTTAGATTTAGCTTTATTATCACGAAAAGTGAGTATTTATGTCGCGGGAGGCAAAAAACATGCCAAAAATATGCATTTAACATTTTAATTTTGTTTTTATTTCACAAACAATCAATCATAATTACACAAACCCGCTAGACAAACCCTGCTTTGCCAAACAAACCATTCAAAACCTGGGATGTTTTTTAAAATTATGATGACATGCAGC
Source organism: Limnephilus lunatus (assembly GCA_917563855.2). Taxonomy (NCBI): domain Eukaryota; kingdom Metazoa; phylum Arthropoda; class Insecta; order Trichoptera; family Limnephilidae; genus Limnephilus; species Limnephilus lunatus. The sequence goes on from OU830599.1 coordinate 9,921,610, forward strand.
TTTCGTAGTTTAACCTCGAAGTTCCGTATTATCCGTGAGGTGGACTAAATGCATATTTACCATGATTTTTAATTAAAAAAAAAAAAATTACATTGAAAATTTTATTTTTACATTGAAAATTTTCAGTGTAAAAAAACTTGCCTAAAGGCCTTTATTCATTTTATTTTCAGAATTTCGTCAAAGTAGTGCTTACCTAATACGCTTGTTTTTTTATTTATTTTACGTAACTTCTAGCTAATCGTTATTTTATGGTAATAATAAATATATACGAATAGAGGTTTGTTAACATTATAATTCTGTTGTGTTTTCATAATTCCGCGCCTCTTTTGTATCCCACGAAGATGACTGCGGTCGTATTTAGACCTTGTTAATGCATCAGGGATACCAACATAACAGTGACGTACCCAATGGCCGCTGACAGTCGCCGATCGGTTCGCGAAGTAATTTTTGGTTTTACGCAATTGAAAATTAAAATGCATAATTTTCCGACGCCCGAAATGCAAAAAGTTTCCTTTTATAGAAATTAAGGCGAATATAAAGTTTTTTTCTAAAAATTATTCGTAATAAGCGAGTCAGGCCCTATCCAAAATTTACCAGAAATAAGATTGTTTTGAGATTTTGCAGTTTATTTCATTTTACTAAAAATGCCGGAAATACAGACTTAAATTGTCAAAAAGAAATTCGTGCATAGTTAGAGATTCTGTTATCCTTAAAGATATGATTAGTCAACTAGTTCTGAATCGTTACTATTGCACAGTAGATACACTAAACACATGCCCGACATTTGTATACGGTTGACATTTTCGGCATGAGAATGGGTTGTTTTTATTGAACTCGTTTTCATGTTTAACAACTTGTCTGTGTAACAAATTGCTGTCTTTATATTTCCGCCCTTCGTGTCGTATGAGTTTCACGCATTCCTCTCACAGAAATATTTTTTTTACACTGAATATCATCAGTATGCATCAATATTTATTAGCCGATCCTTGTAAACTTATTCGGTCAAACTTTAAAATGATGCGCAATTTATTTTTTTTTACACTGAATATCATCAGTATGCATCAATATTTATTAGCCGATCCTTGTAAACCCTTTCGGTCAAACTTTAAAATGATGCGCAATTTATTTTTTTTTACACTGAATATCATCAGTATGCATCAATATTTATTAGCCGATCCTTGTAAACTTATTCGGTCAAACTTTAAAATGATGCGCAATTTATTTTTTTTTACACTGAATATCATCAGTATGCATCAATATTTATTAGCCGATCCTTGTAAACTTATTCGGTCAAACTTTAAAATGATGCGCAATTTATTTTTTTTTACACTGAATATCATCAGTATGCATCAATATTTATTAGCCGATCCTTGTAAACTTATTCGGTCAAACTTTAAAATGATGCGCAATTTATTTTTTTTTACTCTGAATATCATCAGTATGCATCAATATTTATTAGCCGATCCTTGTAAACTTATTCGGTCAAACTTTAAAATGATGCGCAATTTATTTTTTTTTACACTGAATATCATCAGTATGCATCAATATTTATTAGCCGATCCTTGTAAACTTATTCGGTCAAACTTTAAAATGATGCGCAATTTATTTTTTTTTACACTGAATATCATCAGTATGCATCAATATTTATTAGCCGATCCTTGTAAACTTATTCGGTCAAACTTTAAAATGATGCGCAATTTATTTTTTTTTACTCTGAATATCATCAGTATGCATCAATATTTATTAGCCGATCCTTGTAAACTTATTCGGTCAAACTTTAAAATGATGCGCAATTTATTTTTTTTTACACTGAATATCATCAGTATGCATCAATATTTATTAGCCGATCCTTGTAAACTTATTCGGTCAAACTTTAAAATGATGCGCAATTTCAATGCGATAATTTTAATTTACCACACTGCCACTAAAATGAAAATTTTACTTTCTTATATAATCTTACTTACATTTACTTTCTATGCCACTAAAATGAAAAGCATATTATTTTAACTCTATTATTATTTGTGTTTAATAAAAAATAGCATTCATATTGATTGATTATTTGAACCGTTGATCTGAGGATATTGTATTGATTTTCAGGTGACCCACGGATGTATTGTAGCCACCCTGAGGTTATATCTTCCCGATGGCAAAGAAGCAAAAGCATCCCAGAGCACCATCGTCAAGTCTCCAACACACGTCGAGGATCTCTGCGTCCTCAATAATATTATACAGGTTAGACTTCACTCCGACTTCATAGATTAATATATGGGCTAGGGCAGTTTTAAAGATGTCCCCACACACATCCGACTTGCCCCTCGTTGTCTATGGTGTTTAACCAGTGGCGGCTGGTGTTCATAAAAATAGGTGGTGAATAATAATAATATAATGGTCTTAATAATTAATAATATAATAATGGTCTTTATTTCAAGATGTGGGAAGGTGAGTGCAATCCCACACGTCCCATAGAGATATCCCATAAATCTTGGACCTACGTACTCTAATTAAAATAAATTCAATTATGAAAAAATCCTACCTATTTGTAAATTAGGTCGATCCTCCATTATCTCTGGGTGCATGCAACACATTGAGTCTAAATTAATTTTATTTATTAAGATAGATTAAATTCTTTTAAAGTTTAACAACATCGTTCAATCTAAGGATTGTAAGGAACAACTCACTGAAAAAGCATTCCATATTCCATTATTTTAAAAGAGTTCTAGTAAAATAAATATAGATCCATCCCCATTTGTAAAGTCGCCGCGATTGTAAATTCAAATTCATTAACAGTTGACTCCTATCCAGAAAATTGTATGTAGATACTTATTGGCACGAAAATCGAGTTAAAAAAATGTTCAGTTTATCACACATCCGAAAGTCTTCCTTACGCTCCGAAACTCCAATGAAATATATACTGTCATAACTCATAACAAATAATGTCCGCAATGTTTATGTTATGCTGTCGTTGGTCGATGCTGAGTGAAACATAGCATGAAAAAGAGAAGATATTAAAATAAAGACACGATATGGATAATAATATGACACAAACGTGTCCCCGTTTAACATGCTACAGAACGAACCATTCCTTTTGATGTGGTGGAAATTTTTGGATCATCACCCGCGATTTCGTAAAATTTGCAAAGCATTCAACCTACCTACGATTTTGGCTCATTATAGAATTATAGAAGAACTCCTGTGATCGCTTTGCAAAACGAACCACTACTCTGAATATAGGCACACAACGATCTGCTTTGTTACGCGCGCAGTCCAGTAGGCACCTATATTACGCATGCATTATAACCGAGTGTATATTGTGAACTGTGATGAGGCGTGTCGGAAATAAGTATGTTTTTTGGCGCTCGGGAATTTTTAGATTTAAATTAATTAATTAGATTAGATTTAAATTAATAGATATATTTTGGGAGTGCGGCACTCCTCCGCACCTTAGAGCTGGCCGCCACTGTGTTTAACATGTAACAGGATCAAACAATAGGCTGGATTTACAGAAATACCCGTCAGTAGGCTTCAGTTGGTACTGGGCAAACTATAGTGTAGTTTGACAAATCTAGCCCTGATGGTTGCAGAAAAGAAGCATGATATTTCAATGAATGTTTCGAGGTGAATAAATTCTACCTCTGTTTTAACGACCAGCCTAGAATGGTGAAATGTATCAAAAAAAGTGTTTTCTACTTTAGTAAGATTTAGGTCTGATATTTTGAAGATGTGCAAATTACCCGGGTATTTACAATTATTTTATACATTGTTTTATGCAACTCTTTAAAGTTCTTTTTTACAATTACTCCTTGTATACTTAATAAGTGTATATTGGGAGCTAATGTAAACCTAGACCTCTCCAGCTGGACCCTCTTGATCCATTGCCTAGCACCACAGTGGGAGGGATGGATTTAAACATCCGTCGTTCCTGAACACATTGACCCCCAGATTCCTACCCACCCCTCATACCTTTTTCCTTCCCAGAACTTTCTCTCTTTTCTTTCCCTAAAAAGACTCCACACAGCATCCCCAAAGATAACAGGCTCTGAGGAAATTTTTTTCTTGTTTGACCTCTTTACCGGCCCTCTTCTTCGTTTTTCCTAAATTTTGAACTTTGAAGTACCACTTTGAATTTTGAATTGATTGTTTTGTGGATTAATTTTGAGCTATGTATTGTATATTTTATTGACTGAAACACATTCCTAGAACAATAAACTATGTACCAAAACTGCATTACGTGCGTTAATTTGATAAATTGATAGGTTTTACGATGTTTTCGTAAAGAATTCCGCATCAGATTCAATCGCGGCAAAATTTGACACTTCGACTCCACAGATAAAAATCATTTAAAAATATTCTGGTGCTGCCAGGTGAATGAAACTAGTTGCTATATCTTCTACGATATTTGGGCAAGCTATTCTGACCTTGTTCATCATACAAATTCTGTACACAGAAGGGTCAAAATTGCATTCAAAAATATTTTTTTCGAACTTTTTTCCGCGCTCATGCGCACAGACCGAACGCATCCGCCGCGCCAATAACAGGTTGAAGCTATTGTAAAAAAATAATAAAAAAATATAAGATACAGAATATAAGATAGAATATAAGCACTCGAAAACTTTTCCAATTTTATAAATTGTCAGCTTGACTCTCAAAAATATGTGCTGGTACTTTTTATTGATTAAATACTCAAAAGCCTTTGATACCCTCAGCCATAAACAAATACTCATTTCACTTGAAACCATAGGAATCCATGGAAAATTTTCATTTTTTAAAATATTTTTGATAGATGGATTTGGTATAATCTATTTAGTGGTGGTAATATGTAGGATATTTTCAAATATTGTCAGGTTATTCGTAACACAAACGTGTAGATAAATAATAGATAAACATCTTTAAAAAAAAAAAAACTTTAGTAGGGCATCAATATAGATCATCTATATCTACAGTCCCTCGCCATATTATTAGACGCACTGCAAGATTTCATGTAAAATATTAATTACCGGGTGATATTGTACCGTTTTATTATTTTAGGTTGATTTGTTTTTTTTTTATATTATCCAATCAATTACCGATTTATTTGACATAAATAAAACAGCATTAATTTAGAAAAGCATAAGTGAAGAAAAGTGAAAATTGTGAAAGATCGCCTTTTCTACCCATAATGAAAATAGTCCAATTACTTTTTTAAAACACTGCATACAAAATAAACTAATAACTGAGTATGTAGTATAAAACTGTTAAACAAACAACCACAGTCCATAGAGCCACAGAAACACGTCCGTACCTGACTCGATTCCGATCGCGACTGATACAGGTTTGTACTTGTTTACGTTCATGTATCACTTTGTCAACACAGTGTTGCCATATGTTAAAAATAAATACAAATATGTAGTCTACAACAATTCTTTTAAATAAAAATCAATAATATTGTAGTTTAAATATCCCATTATTGCATAAAAACTCTTAAGAAACATAAAGTTACAAAAAGAATACAGTGCGTCTAATAATTTGGCCAGGGACTGTAATAGCCATTTCCTTAGATTATATTTTACTTTAGAAGTATAAATGGTATTATTTTTAATTGTTATTGGTAGTTTATTAATATGGTGTAAACTGATTGCTAATATTAATTTTATCTTACCATTCCAGGAGGCAGTCCAGCGCGAGCAGCTGCTGGAGGCCAAGTTGCGCTCGCTGCACATGGTGGTGGAGAACTGCAGCGGAGCCCTGGGGCAGGCGTGGCAGGCTCTGTGTGCCGAGGAGAGGCTGGTGGCGCGTGTCACCTTCCTGGAGCGCCGACTGGCTGCCACCCAACAGCAGCCGCCCACCGACGTCCAGCAGCTGATTGATGACAAGCACCAGTATGAGGTACACTAAAGCTTCGCTGACTGAACATCTCTATATATGTATTATAAATTAATCCGCCGCATCTGTCTGTCTGTTCGCGATAAACTCAAAAACTACTGAACGGATTTTCATGCGGTTTTCACATAGAGGGATTCATGAGGAAGTTTTAGGTATGTAATTTGTCAAGGTTTTGTGTAAATTGGTTAAAATATATAAAGGAGAATGTCTGTGTGTGGCCGGCGTAGTCCAGCGGTAAGGCTCTTGACTAGCATTCCGAAGGTCGCGGGATCGAATCCTGGCGTGGCAAATAAATTTTATTTGATTAATTTGTGTTATTTCATAATTTATTCATTTAAAATAATATATATATAATATATTTGTGGCACGTTCCAGAGTGGAAGATACTCTCAGTATCGCCCTGGTGTAAGACCACCATTCAGAATTGAAACGTTGCTTGAAATGGTTTAGCCGTGTTTGGTGACCAGATCTGAATAGCCAGGAACTTCCCCACCTTCCTCTTCCCTATCTCCTTCCCCTCCCCACTACCTTCAGTCTCACAACACACCCAATTGGGGATGCCATAGTCTCACTGGCTCCAGACGGGAGCAGTTGGGACTCTTGTGCGGTATTCATGTAAAAAAAAAAAATGTGGTGGACGAGCGGGCTGGCAAGTGAGCGATGTGGATTTCCAAAGAAAGGTCACTGTCTACATTTGATTTTGAAAACCCTGTAAAGCCCGGGCATCGGCGGGGACTTCAGCTAGTGTTTTTACAAATGAATTTTAAGTTAGTTTATTTTTGCAGTGTTAACCAGTCAAAAAATTTTTATGACTGCGTGTACACTTGCTCACCGGTGAGCGCTCTAATACATTCCATGCTGGAATATTTTGGAACATTTATATACTGTATTTGCTGATTTTTAGCGACGGGCACAATCGATGAAACATCGATGTTTCATCGATCTTTTTTACCATCGATTCATTATAGATAAATTGACTCTTGAACAATTAATGCTTGGAAATAGATTCTTGACTAATTGATTCTTGATATATGAAACTGACAATAACCTATGACTTAACAATGCACACAAAGTATTCGGATTGTCAATAACATTTGTGGTGTTAATTCCAGGTGAATGCAACGGAAGCCCTGCGCCTAGCCCAAGAGGACAAGCTGAAACTCCTGAACCAGCTGGGAACCATCCAGTGGTCCATCTGCTCATCGGAAGAGGAGTGCGCTGTGCTCAGAGGACATGTGGACAGAGCCCACCAAGATTTACAGGTTACTAGACTCTTATTCTTAACCCCATCTACCCGGCTGTCGCAAACGTGATTCACCGGTGGCTATCCCCTTGTCTGGATTTCACATATGTGATCCATAAAGTACCAACATTGCTTTGAAAAGGCCAGCATTGGGAAGGTTAAATTTGATTAGAATAAAATAATTTAGTTTGAATTGTATAAATAACTAGCGAGTTCCCGGCATGCATTGCATTGCTCCTGGGTTACGCCTCCAACTTCCCCCCCTCCCACTTTCTCACGTCTTGCGATTCCCCACTCCTAGGCTTTTTCCTCCCCACTCCCGGATACCCCTCCCCCTCCCGCCTTCCCTCTCTGTCTCTGAATTAAATGAAATACACTCATTCTTCAAACAACTCATGTGCCACCTAATGTAAATTTTTTATGTAAATTTCATTATGCCGGAACTCACAATTACATATAGAAACCATCACTCCCAATCGCACATCAAATCACCAATAGGAATGCATAAGGGACTAACAAAGAAACATTCATTTGTATATATTAACCTATGATTGGCCGGAGCCGCGCGGATGCGCGCGGAACAATGGTCGAAAAAAAAAATGTTGGATGCGATTTTGACCCTTATGTATAAAGAAACTGTATGAAAGATAAGGTCACAATTAATTGCGCCAATATCTCTCTTCGTAGCTTTAAAGATTTCATGCATGTGGCAACACTACACGATTTGTAATTGAATTATCTCTGACTTCGAAACGCTGTCAAAACTGGAAAGTAGGGAGGAAGCGGATTTTTTGTTCCTTTTTCAAATGCATTTAAAGGTATTTATTTATTAGCAATCACCTTTGAAATGTGTTTTTTCATGTAGGTTGTGTATTCAGGTTTGTGTGAAAATAACAACATCAGTTCATTTTCGTATTAATATGGATATTTAAGCAAAAGTCGGGAAGGTAATTTCCGCGCGATTTTTCCAAATTCGCCTGGCAAATGATGGCCAATGACAGGTTAAGATGTGGTACTACTTTACTTACTAATAATACATACTTTGAAATAGGACTCTAATAGTAATCTGGTAATATTTTGTAACAGGATTTTATAAACAGAAATTAAAGTGAAGTGTTGGGCCATTTAGTGATGTTTTATGTTTAAAAAATCTATATGTTTTATACTTACAAAAAAAATGGTTTTCACTTTGGTACAAATCATTACAAAAAAAAAAAAACAAATTGCGCATCCAGTGCCAAAGTGTAAGTTTCCTTTTGATAAAATATTCTTCCACACAAACGACAAGGTGAAAAGAAGATGGGGAAGACTGGTATCATTTATACATATATATTTATATGTTTTATACATATGTATATAGTCTGGACCCTTGCAAAGAGATTGGTGTACAATATTCATATAAAAATGACAGCAATGTCTAACCAGGCATCTACTTGAATGCCTCGGCGTAAAAGGTTGAATTATCCTTTCCACCCAAAGTGTGTTAACATGTACATTTTTAAGTGTCTATAGCTATTTGGGTTGGTCGAACAAGTTTAATTTAATATATTTATCTCTCGCCTATCTTAAAAATAATGCGTAATGTAATAAAGTACGTACGTGAGTACAGCAAATGAGAAGTTTTACTTTTGAAAACCAAAATTTAAAAATTGGCCTAGTTTGGTTATATTCTTCTAGTTAAGTTATCCTACATTCCTACACATTGATCGCTTAAAGTCAAGACATTATATCTCCATAAACTGTTTTATCTATGTAGGCGATGTGGTTATAATTTCTTGCTCGTTTCAGGAACTGGGCGAAAAGAGGTCCGAAGTGGAAAAAGAGCTGATGGATTCAAAGGAGGCGTTACAAGAAGCCAAGCGACAAATAGCTCATTACGAGGTGATACTGATATCCGATATCATCGGGTACAAGGATGAAGTGAGTATCTTTCATTTTAATAACTACAGTAAAACCCACTTACTTTTTCCGGTTCCTCGAAGACTGCAATTTAAAAATGGCCTAATTTTTCCACAAAAAATTTTCCAACATAGGATTTTTTTTTCTTTCTTTGGAAAATCCTATGACAGTTTCACTGTGTGAAAGATCGTATGGTTTTTCGGCATCTTTTTATTAATTTTTTTTAATATAAATACCTCACAAGAGTCTCAGCTGCTCCCGTCTAGAGCGAGTGAGTCTATTGCATCCCCAGTTGGGGTATGTTGTGAGGCTGAAGGTATTGGGGAAGGGATGGATATGGGGAAGAGGAAGGTAGGGAAGTACCTGGCTATTCAGATCTGATCACCAAACATGGCTAAAGCCATTCCAAGCAATGTTTCAATTCTGAATGGTGGTCTTACACCAGGGCGATACTAAGAGTATATTCCACCCTGGAACGTGTTGCAAATATACTATATATTATTTTAAATGACTTAATTGTGAAAAAACACAAATCAATCAAATAAAATTTATTTGTCCACGCCTGGATCCCGCAACCTTCGGATTGCGAGTCAAAAGCCTTCCCGCTAGACCACGCCGGCCATCAAAGTGTGCAAGACTACTGCTGTGTGGTCCATGCACAATCAGATAATGCCTTCAATTGGAATTAAACACATGTCGTGTATATGAAATATGTATTGTATATTATTTTCATTGTCTTTCAAGAAGACTGATCTAATATAATCATTTTGTATAGGTGATAAAGCAGGATTCGATGGATGCGCTTGTGAAGCACGGCACGGAGAATGGCTACGGCGAGGATGTGGTGGAGAAGAGACTGTCAACGGTCGGCTCGGACAACTCGGAGAACATTGCCCTCATTTGGGAGAAGCTCGGCAAGACGGACCAGAAGGAGACCTCGCTGTCGGAGGCCATCAAGGGACTGTCTGAAAATATTAAAGTAACCACCAACGCCTTCTATTATATCAATAATGTTTTGCGATTCTATATATTTGACTTGTTTATTTAATTGTATCTTAACCTTTTGGCCGAGTTAACTATCTCAGACTTCAATACCCCCACGCTGAGTATTATCGGCAGCCAAAGTCACTGTATGAAGGGTTCTTCAATGCTGATTTTTTTTCCATATCAACTGTTGATATGATCGCAGCCAAAAGTTTAAAAGACATATTTAATCTTTATTTAGTGCCTAACTAACTTAGGAGAGGTTGTCTAAATACATTTTTTCCTTCGCACAGTAGTTACTCATTTATAAATAATTTTATTGATATGCATATTTTTGGTGTGAGTTTTGTCATCTGTCCAAAAAATTTTTCAATAGCTAAAATGTACCGATAATCTGCATATAAGGAAATATCCTAGAATAATAATAATAGGCCCAAATCCAGTAAAATATTGGCAGTATTTACTTATAATGGCTGGCAATTCTGGTCACTAGAGGCACCAGTGTAGCAAGGCACTACTCACGACTTTAGGAGAAACTAGTGTTAGCATACTGCCTTCAGAATATATCGGAAATGCCAAAAGTTGGAGGTATTATAACCATTCTACATTATTTTTTTTAACGCAAATCGATTTGATGGACAATAAAAAGGATGATCAAATAATGTGACGAAAGTTTGAAGCAACCCGACTTTAAGGCCCGTTCGGACTAGGCTACTAGTTTAGAAGCGTATCTTAGTAATGTGTCCGAAATCACTACTAAATAAATTAAGTAGAGTAATTAGTCAGTGGTTTAGTAGAATGGATCTATTTTTCGGGTCAGTAGTGCCCCCCACCATGTGCCACTGCTCACTGGCTCAACCACTAAACAAGTCCGAACCTGTTGTTTTAGTAGAGTTCATGTGTTGAATTTGTTGGAGCGAAGATGCTATTCTAAAATTCTTTTATTTTTTCTGCTCTTAATCCATTTTCATATCCATAGTTTCTTTACTTTCATCTCCCTAATTTCTTCTTCCACCTCTTCTAAAATATCAATTATAATCAGCCTAATTAGTATATTTACTTTGTTGCATTGCAGCCCGTTCATCTTCCAATGCACCACTCACTAATTAACCGTAACGTGAAAGCTTTTTGGGCAGTCACTCAACACTTGACTAAACTGCTAGCCTAGTCGGAACAAGCCTTTAGGATATTACCAAAATGTTTGCACTTTTTGCGGGTTGTTTGAAGGTCATTGATATGCATTAACCTGCCAAGTTGTTAATATATTCATGTTTGTTTTGTTTTAGGTTGGATCTAAATTTAAAATACCGAATCATGTTAAGGAATTGGAAGTGAAACTCTACAGTCTGAAAAACGAGCTGTGGAAATTAGAAAATAATAAATCAGGTAAAATAAAACAGTTTTCTTTTTCAAATATAATGTAAATCTTTTTCATATGAACTGTGCTTTATGTGTATTCATCAAAGGGAAACACATTGTAATGTGTGTGTAACGCTTCTTTGAACGAATTAGAGTGGTGTGTAGTAATTCCAAAGATTCTCCCATCACTTGAGAACAAAAGAGCTTATTTTTTTTTTTTGCAGAGGACAAAGCAAATGACAACTCGGTTCCTCAGCCCCACCCGGCTCCAATCGACTCGGAGACGGAGAGCGAGAACAAGACCAACAGCGACTACAACTCCAGCGACTCGGACTCCTCTAAGATGTCCACCATCATCGGTGACGAAGAACAGAACCACCAGGACGTTTCCCTACAGGAGACCAAGGAAGACGTTGAGAATCAAAATGAAACTGTAAGATATTTTATATTAATTTCTTTTTCAATGTGACCCCCAAACCAAAAGTGTACTGACCAACAGAGTGGAGAAAGATTACCATTCAGAATTGAAACATTGCTTGAAATGGATTTATCGGCATCTTTCACCTCTCTTTCAAACACATAATATTCTCATGCCTTCTCTCTCATGACAATGACCCAAGCCGTCTTCAGCATGCCAGAGCATTTTTACTAGACGATATGGTGCCTTCTCGTTTATCGTATGGCATCCAAAGAGACAGAAGATATCATAGCCGGACATTTGATTAATTGAGTGAAACAGGTATGTGGGTAAGGGAGCTTCTATTTGGGATGTTAGATGTCACTACTTGCTGATTTTTTTTTTTATATGTAATACCGCACAAGAGTCCCAACTGCTCCCCTCTGGAGCCAGTGCGACTGTGGCATCCCCAATTGGGGTATGTTGTGAGGCTGATGATAGGGGAGGGGAAGGAGATGGGGAAGAGGAAGGTGGGGAATTACCTGGCTATTCAGATCTGGTCACTAAACACGGCTTAAGCCATTTCAAGCAATGTTTCAATTCTGAATGGTGGTCTTTCACCAGGGCGATACTGAGAGTATCTTCCACTCTGGAACGTGCGCAAATATACTTAATAAATTATTTTAAATGACTTATTGTGAAAAAACACAAATTAATCAAATAAAATTTTGCGCACGCCGGGATTCGAACCCGCGGCCTCCCGTTTCATTGTCCTGAATCCTACCACTGGACTATGGAGACTATGATGCTCGCTATAATAATACATAATGATAGTTGGATAATTTGTTGAGTGCTGATTTTGTGAAAAATCACCTCAACGGCACTATCTCGCGGTACATTTTCAAATAAATTAGAATAAGCCGAGTTGTTTTGATTTGTATAATATTTAATACAATCTATTGTCATCGTATAATTTTGGGGGTGTCACTGACTTTTTGACCCGAGAGATTTATTTATGTAACATCTGGATTTATTTAATTTTATTTTGAGCAGATCTAAAAGCCAGGTTCTCTCATACCTCCTCAATAAAAACATACCCTAATTATTTCATCTCAAAACATTATCCAACTATAGGGGTATCATAGTCCCACTAAATTTGAACACATTATCCTGCACAAACCTTTAATTGTGGAGACCTTCACATCACCAAATTTTTTGATTTTTACAGGTGTTGGAAAGCAGTAATATCTTTGACAAATTGGACGAAGAGGAAACTAAAGAAATGAAGACGAAACTCTTGAGAGAAAAGATCAGTGAAATCACAGAGCAACTGGACTCGGCTTACGATAATGGATTAGCCCTAAAGGTTAGTAAACCATTAATATTTATACATTATAAGATTAGCACTCATAAACTTCTTACAGATAGGCCCCTACACAGGAATATGCAAGAATCTGATACTGATTTTGTGTATTTATGTATAGTCTGTACACCTCGATACGGAAATCATAAGACTCACGTTGCCACCACCTTTTTAAATATCAAAACTAGCTTTCGTAACCTCGCTCACAACTGTTGTAGCTGTCTTTTTTTGTAGACTTTTGTTTCTAGCATTGATCTAAAGTACTCTAAAAATCTAAAGCATTGTTACAAAATGTCTGACACAAGTGACGATAAGACTACCATGTTTATTAATTGCTCCGCCATGTTCAAAGTCTCGACGATGTGAGTAATAACAACTTGGAGAGACTCAATGGGAGACTGGCATTACCAACGAGTTTATAAAATGTCGGCAACATGTGCCGGCGTACGAACCTTTGTGCAGATGTATGTATGGCAGTTATTGCCATCGCCATTCAGTCATTGAGTATTGGATAGTTGCTAATCCCTGTGGAAGAAGGACTTTACCTTGTGCTTCAATTACGATTCTTAAAAATAAAATATTTTTGACAGAGTAGTGTTTATTTGGCTATTATCAGAGCACCCCACTAAATCACACTCTCTTGAATGTTACAGTTGGTCCTGCTGCAAAAAGAGCTGGCCTTTGCCGAGGGCCACATCGCTAGTCTCACCAAGGACCTCGAGGTCACCACCAATAAGCTGAAGCAGTCCCTTTGCGAAGTGGCTCAGCTAAACCAGATCAAGGAGCAGCTATCTACTGAAGTCTATGATTTGAAAACAAATTTTTCAATGAAAGCTGAGGAATGCAGTAAGCTGGAAATGATTTTGTCACAATCGCCGGTTGAGGAAAAAGAAAAAACTGACGAAGACGAAACCTCCAAGTACAAGGAGGAAGTCGCGCAGTTGCAGAAGAAGCTCGAGGAGCTATTGAAGTCAGAAGCCGACGGTTCAGAAGAGATTGAAAGGTTAAACTCTCGGATATCAGAGTTGCAGAAGGAACTGCAGGAACGGTCCCTCAGCTCAAATGTTCAAGAAAGCACCGCTCGCATCGAGGCGTTGAAGCAACAACTAGAATCCAAACAAAAAGAAGTGGAAGACTTGAACAAACAAGTCGCCGTTCTTATCGAAATAGAAGTACGCCTCGAAGAAAAAGTTAATTCTTTGACTTCAGAGATGTCTGTATTAACGCAAGAGAAAGAACAACGAAACGTAGCCGATAAGATGACCGAAGTGGTAGATTTGGAGTACAACACACTGTCTCCGAGACAAAAATCCAGGAGCCCCTCCGTAATACCCTCTAGTTTAAAGGCCGCTAATTACCTGTACGATAATGCCAGCAGTTTACTGTCGGGTGACGACGAGCCATCCATCTCAACCATTTCCATTGACCCCAAGCGGTTAGCAGAGCTGGAGGAGGAACTGGTGGTCACCAAGGAGAAGTTTGCCCTCATCAGCCAGGACAACGTGCAGCTGACGTCTCGGCTGCGCGGGCTGGAGAAGGGCCAGTTGGGCAGGAAACCCTCTGTGGACATGCTGGTGTATGTGTTACCCGTGGCCGCCATGCTGATCTACATGCTAATGTACCAGTATATTTCCTGATTTACGGCCTCATGGGATCCCCCAAACTTTCGTCCATAGTATTTGGTGCAAGGCTCGTTCTTTCTGTTTGTGGACCTCAAAAGGTAGTCGGTACATTATCTGAACAGCCAAGGAGTTAGGAGTTTAATAGTTAGTGATGGTGACCAGAACGTTTGTGGAGCGCCGTGGACAATTGTATAAATATTGGAATAAGTATAAGGTCACGCCACTGTTTAGTCGGATAGTTGTACATTCACCGTGTAATTTGTTACATTTGTATACATAATAATATAATTAATTGTCACAAAGTAATGTTCACCACATTGTAAATATAGGTAATGTAATGGCGACTGGCTGTATCGAGTATTGCTTCGTGAGATATACCAAGTGCGCCGCCCTCTGTGACTTGTGTTGTTAGTTTCCCTTACTTTATGGTTTATTCTCCACGTTATGGAGGTACATCTCAGTGCAAGTTTATGTTAAAGTTATCTTATTAGTAAAGAGTATGTCATTTTTAATGTTTCTGTGTTATCCGGTGTTGATTTGTAAAAATTGATTTTATTTGTCAAAATCTCACTTTAAAATATGAATCCGCTGTTTGTATTCAGGGTCATTTCTAAGAATGGTTTGTTAGCATCGCATGCGGCATACAACATGCGGCGTGTGGCCCACCAAGTTACCGCAGAGTCTGATGAAATGATCCCCGCAAGATAATTGAATATGGATAGTTAATCGGTGCTCTTCTTTAAATTGTTTTGTAGACTTGTGTTATAAATTTATGTTAATAATATTTATTATCAGTTTTATTCTAACTTATTGATTATGTTTTTTGATGTTAGCCTTTGAGTATAATAATATGAATACTTGTAAATAAAACTACAAAAGTACTTGCGGTTTTTAAATATTTAAGAGTAATATATATTTTTCCGCAGGGTGTAAATAAAATTGAATAAATATCAAGAATCTAAAGTATTTTATATTTAATTTATCACCTAGAATGTTAATTATCTACGGTTAATTGAAATGAAGACTAACGAAGTTGGCACCTGTGCCATACAATTTTGGTGTTTTTCTGTTGGTATATTTTATTATTTTTATCGTTGATTTTGGCACAGCGTGTTAAATGGTCAATGTTTGTATAAAACATTACTTTAATGTGATCTATTTAATGCAGAACTAAAATAAACTAATATATTTGAATATCTTATGAGTTAGATGCAGTTTAGACAGCTCCATAATAGTATAAGCCATTTGGAAGTTGCCAATGTAACTATTTTATTTATTAGCTTTCCAAATTCTCAAGGTTTAAAGAGGACATTTTCAAACTGCTATGAATGCCGAAACAGCTGTCACAATAATAAAAAACTAAAATAATTGCAGAACTTAATAATAACCTTATTAAATTTGATTTAAATTAAATCTTTCAAAAATTAAATGGAGTTCTACAAATTAAATACAAAAAACAATAAGTGTATAAGAGGAGGTCAAATATCAAACTGGTCCTGCTTTCTTTAGTCGTTTTGCGCATATTTTAACCTATTAACATCCTTTTCCTTCCATCTATTTCATACTTTTTTCCTAGTTGTCTGGAAACAATTGCTTCAACAAGGTATCTATACAGTTGCTATCTTGCATTATTTCGGTGGGCCTGGTTCATCTATTGCAAGTTCAGTCTCTCCTTGCGCAATCTCAGTTTACGTCAGATTTTTCTGGGGCGACTAATTGGATGTCTTCCCTACGGAATTGCCTATAGAATTAAATGCAGTAATCATTCTACTTGTTGAAAATTGCAAATGAAACATGCTGAGACATAATTGGAATAATACGCTTGAAGTAAAATGAAAAATTAATATTTAATTTTCATAAAATATATGCAAAGCAATATGGAAGATAGGTGGACAAAATCCTACCCAAGACATGTAAAGACCGGATTTTAACGATTCTCACTTCTGGTTCTTTTGAAGACGATGAAATTAGAATGCATCTTATAAGAATATGCCCGAACATATCATTTGTTATTCCTGATTTTCGTTGATGGTTTGAAGACCAACTCAAAGAGCAATAATCCAAAATGCAAATTTCACTATGAATATTATTGAATAATAATTTAGCTAGCATGTATACTCACTCGCATTGTTAGCTAGATAATATTATAATAAGCTAATCCTGGAGAGAGGTTGTATGCCACGTCGGTGTTCTAGTATTTTCTGTCTTATTTTGTTTTCAAACAAGACTCGTGAGAAGGAAGAGGACAAACGTCGATAATGTCCATACAAGCTCTCGCGGGGACTAGTTTAGCAAGAGAATTTGCAGAAATCGATATTCAATAGCAACACAGCAAGAAAGTAATAAATTACTTTTTTGATATTTGACCGTTGAGAAAATATCATTGTTATAACGTGTATTACGGCATTTCCATTGCATTATTTTCATAATAATTTTGCGTAACAATGACCTTATGTACTATTAATTTTAACACAAAGCAAGAACATGGCACTAAGTTTTAATCATTGTGTTGTTTTTAATATTCAATTCAAATAATATAGTTCATTGAAATATTCCAAACTCATATTTTCATCCTTAATACATAAATAAAGTACAATAAGTAAATATAAATTTATATTGAGATTAAACTTTTTATGAACGTATCGCAATAGAGCTAGAAAGTAATTTTCACTACTGTGAGTATGTAGCTGGAAGACAATTGCATTTTATAACATTTTTACATCAAGATATGTGTAAGATAAATAATACGGCAGAGATCCATCGGTGTAACAACTTGCGATAGACGAGGAAACAAGCATTCATTTCAAATAATGTCGATTCAATGGGAAAATGATATTCTAAAATAAACTGTCTATTAATTAATATTATGCGTTAAGTAATAATATAATTGGATTCCGAGTGAGTCGGTTTCTTATAACCAATTCCACCGATGGAGATTTGGGCTGCGACATCTCTGTTTAATTAATAATCGTCATTTGGAAAAATTTCAACTCCATTCTAAATTAGAAAAAAAAATGGCGCAGGGATGTAATAACATAAAGCGTTCATTAAAAAATATATTCTTGAGGTATGAAAAAGAACCAAGCTCGAGGACCTTATTTAGAGTTCTGAATATTATGTATTTTTAATGTACTCTGTTCTTACTGGCAATTATTCTGAAATCTAAATACTGTGTAGATTATGTTTGAAGGAGACAACTTGTTTAAAGATGGCTGTTGATGTCTGTCTGCTTGACCTGGAGGTTGGATTTTGCAATATAAATGCTGCCGGCTGAGTACAAACTATTTAAACTGACTGCAATATTATGTATATTTGATAAGGACTCTCCCTGCGCCTGTCTAAACACTGCCATTTGGTCGTAGAATAATTTTAAATCGATAGTGTTGTCATGTGAATAGATTTAGAAAATTGTAAAATCATTCAGATTAAGGTTTTGTTAAAATCCTGATGATCAAATGCTTCATTTTGTGCATATCCCAAGTCGGACACCATGAAGATGGACTCTATAGAAAATGTAATATAATGGAGAGCATTTTATATCAATAAAGTTTAATTCATGTTTCGTTTATTACCATGTTTTATTTCTCCAAACTCTGATCAGTTAAACAATGTATTGTAATAAACAAATAACTAAGTAACCATCACGCCGGCACCGAAGGGGTAGGCAGAGAGGACAGACCGCCAAACAACTCGGTCTTGGCGCACACTCCTTGCCTCATTCATATTCATACATACTCTTTTATTATTCTGACTCCTGACATGACCCTCCTCACTTGATCGTACCATGTCTTCCTTGGGCGTCCTCGACTTCATCATATATGGTCTTACCACACATGCGCATCAGGGATCTCATTGCTGCAGCATTCTGTCTGCTTTCAGCCTTCCTCTACCAGTTGCATGCCTCACTGCCTTACATCAGGGTAGGTACCAGCACTCCATTGCATGACGACTGCTAGCAACCGCATTCAGTCCTCCATTATGTATCTCTTTCAGCCTTTCTCATAAGGGGGGATCCATTAATTACGTGAGCACAAACGGGGGGGGGGGGGGGGGGGTCCAGCAAAATCTCACGTTACTTGAAGAAAATATACGAATTGGTCCAAATTTATCTCGCCGAGGGGGAGGGGGGTCTAGATTGGAAGAAAAACTGCTCACGTAATTAATGATGGATGCCCCCTAATAACTACATAGTTGTGACTAGTATCCGGCTGGCGGTGGCAAAACGAAAATTCCAGAGCTGCCAACAGACTTAGCTATAAAATTTGGCTTGGCGTATTTCGGCATATCGCTCACCATACATTTCCAATCGTCTTGCCACCGCCAGCCGGATTCTAATTATGATAAAAGGACAAAAATAAATAAAAATAGTTAATTCACAAATTTTATTCAAATAATTGTACGTAGCAATTATATATTATAAAATATCCAAATGAATTGATTTACATACACATATATAACACATTCAGAATTGTGTGAAGACTCCTGAACCCTGCTTCAAATACTTGTACGGCTTTATCCGGTTTCTCCCTTTGACAGGGCGGAAGATCAACTTCTTTGGTGGGAATTCTGAGGAGCCTACTGCTTCCAGCAAGATGTCCAAGCAACACAGGAGCCTTGTTAACTGCCCGGTTAGAGTTATCTTTGGCTTGGATCCTTCCGGGATGCACCAGTCGGTATTTACACACCTTTCAATGTCTCTTATATCATCATCTGTTCCAGCATGGTGAGCGCCGTTCCAATGCAGTGTTAATGAGAATATGGGCGATTCTTTTGGATAATCACTCTTTAGACAGACGAGAGCAATCAACTTAGCCGATTGTCTGGTGATGATGGCTCTGTAGAACATGTCGTGTTGCGTCACTAATCCCAAGCTTTGCAGCTCCTTAACAGAAGCTGCCTGGCCGTACTCCGACCAGGAGATGGCCTGCCATCTTGTCAAGGATCCCGGAAGGTGAACCTGAGAAGATCCCGTTACTTCGAATGGCGGTATTTTTAAAGATTCTAAATCTTGCAGTTCTTTCATCAAGGATATCCTGGCCTTCAGTCGCTTCTGCAAAACAATCAGCACATTCTCCACACTGATGCTGCTCAAGTTAGGGCACGGCTCATTCTGAATTTTAGATAGAGGTCCCGGTTTGTCTCCGTCGAAGGATGTCGCCAGGAAGTCTAAGCCGCACATCCGCTGTGCCCAGACATAAGGCTGACCTAACTTTGGGATGAACGTTGAGAATTCTTTTTCCACACCGGCTGATCTTAGAATGTACCCTGTAGCTGGATGAGGTGAATCAGCTCCGAAATCTTTGGGATATAGTCCACTGAGAATGCTCTGACTGTTGAGAACATCAGCCGATGAAACTCCGGAAGGTTTCTGGATTTCAATAGCACTCTGAACAGTAACAATCTTGAGGTTTATCAAATATGCAAAAGTCAATGTTAACGAAGCTTCGTCGAACTTGATGGTCAACTTAACAACTAGAGGATGTGATTTGGTGACCAGTTTTAATTTCTCATCCGCCCGTTCTTGTTTGGTGGCGGCAGTTTTAGTTCCGCTCCTGTGGTGGCGTTTCTTCTTGTCCTGGTTATCCTCTTCTTCCTTGGGGTCCTGGTCAGATTCTGAATCTTGGAACAAGTTGAGAGATTCACCCTCCTGCTCTAACCTGCGCGCATCATCCTCGTCCCCTGAGATTGCTGCAAAAGAAGAACAAAAACATTAATTATTTATTTGGTACAATAATTTACATTTTATAATATAATTTAATAATGTTGGCCTCACTGGTGGCTTTCCTGTGGTGAGAACCCCATTTTGAAATATAAAATTCAATAAAATGAAGTAATAAATTTTAATAAAATATGTAAAGTAGGTAATGAAAAACAAAAAAAACTGCATATATTAAGAGTTACGATTAAGTGTATACTTGATAAGTGTTTTATATGGTATTGTGTGTTAGGTGTATACATTTTATTCTTTAATGCAACAAAATTTTTGTATGGGAATTTATTTTTGTTTCCTATTTTTTGTATCAAGCAAAAGATTGTTAAATGCTTTCATTGCCTGGTAATTGTGGTGTCTTTGTACAGTGACCGGACAACTCAGAATGAAACCAAATCAGAAGCACCTCAGAAAGGTCATTAAGAGTGATGACTCAGGTCGATGTCCTCTACACTGACTTCTCCAAAGCCTTCGACCAAGTTAACCACCGTATCCTCATGGCTAAACTATATGCTATAGGCATTAGAGACCCATTTTTATCATTCATTCACTCTTACTTGATAAATAGAAAACAAAGGGTTAAAATAAATAACTTTGAATCCTTTAACATTGATGTAACCTCTGGCGTTCCTCAAGGAGCCCATTTGGCCCCGCTTCTTTTTAATCTTTTTATTAACGATATCATTAAAGTTTTTTCTCACACACGTTTTTGGCTTTTTGCCGATGACAATAAGATTCTTAAGATAATTAAATCCCATCTTGATTGTTTACTTCTTCAACTTGATATTGATTCATTTAATGATTGGTGCAAAATTAACTGCATGCAACTTAATGTTGACAAATGCAAAATTTTGTCCTTTTATAGAACGAAAAAACCTATTGAGTTTGATTATAAACTAAATAATGTTTGTCTCTCTACTGTCACATCTATAAAGGACCTTGGGCTCACTCTAGACTGCAAACTTTCTTTCCGTGATCACATCAATAACATTGTAAACAAATCACTTAAACTACTCGGCTTCATTCATAGAATTACCTCTGACTTTAAACATATAAGTACACTTAAAACTCTTTACTGTTCGCTGGTTCGCCCTCACCTTGAATATGCTAGTGTTATTTGGTCTCCTTTCTATGCTGTCCATATTTATCACATCGAATCTGTACAACATCGCTTCCTGCGAGGGATTGCTTGGAGGTTAGGACTTGAAAGAGGCGAGTACTCGTATGATGAAATTGAACAAACTTTAAACATTTCTTCTTTAGAAAAACGTAGAAAGGACTCTGATCTAATATGCATTTTCAAAATTATCAACAGTATTACTGACACACCTGCTTTGTTACAACTCATCCAGTTCAACATCCCTTCCCGTAGACTCCGAAATATTGAATTGCTGTTCCTCAATCAACATTCTACTAATTATGGATATCATTCTCCTTTATCCAGAATGTCGAGACTTGTCAACGCAAATCAATGCATTGAATTTTTTGGTGTAAGCCTAAATGACTTTCGGCAGTCGATACGCAATGTGATTTTTTAAAGTCTTTTAAATCCATCTTCAAGCTACTTATGTTCTTTTATATTATATGAATTTATATTTACTATCTTCTATGTTTACTTTTATATTATATGTATTTTGTCAATGCTCTTCATATATATGTACTCTCCTTCCATTGTCATCTCTCTATTTTTTATTCGTGTTATTGTTATATTGTTAATGGACTATTCGTCCGTAAATAAATAAATAAATAAATAAATAAATAAATAAATAAATAAATAAATAAAAAAAATTGGTTAAATAGGTTAAGTTAGGGATACCGGCTATTTTACAATTATTTTTTCATAGCTTTTAATTACCTTTCTGAGGTATTTCTGAGTTGGTTTCATTCTGAGTTAGCATGGAACCCTTTGTACAAAGCTTGTCTTTACCGTGAGTTTTTATGTTGTTATTGTTTTTATGTAAAACTAGTCTGTTAGTGATAGTTTGTGTTTGTTGAAATTTTTTTTGGTGTTCAAAAATGTATTTTCGTAGTGTTTTAACATATAATTGGCCTATATCTAGTACACCAACTATGTTTTTTAAGTATTATCTTTGATGTTTTTCTATGCGATTTCCATTTGATCAATACATAACTGAGTTTGTTGCTCCTCCCCAAACAATGATTCCATATTCTACAATGGATGACAAAGTGCAAAATATACAGTTTTCTTTGTTTTATTTTATATATGCTTCTTATAGGAAATTGTGTATTGTTTTCAGGAGTTTATTTGATATGATGTGTCCATCTGAGGTTATGGTTAATTATGATTCCTAGATATTTTATTTGGTCTGTTTTTTCTAGAATGGGGTTATCGCAGTTGTTGGTGTTTATACTTTTGTGTATTTTTATGGGGATGTAGTGTTTTTTGACTGTCCCAAGCTATTTATACTGTACACAGTGAATTTTGTTTTCGATATATTTAGTGTAAGTTGTTTGGGTCTAAATTCATAAAAGAAGAACAAAAGCCTGAGGTGATGTTGTTTTATTGATCAAAGCTCCATAACCACTCAATGGAGATTTCCGTGTGTCAATTGTAATATAATATTAATTAAAATATTAATAAGGAAACATACAAACTGCTTATTGCGGTTTAAAGCCAATTAATCCACCTAGATTTTAACATTTATCCAATGTTTTTAGGATATATAAAATTTAAAAAAAAAACTATGTTAAATATATAATTCATAAAACTCGCCTACCTAAATTTGGGTAGGTATCAATCGAGTGGTTAAGTGATTTTCTAAAGTGGTTGCCTGCCTCGTTTGGAGTTTGGACAATCTAATGGCATTTTGAAGATGTTTTATCTAGTCCGTCTCCGCACAAAGCAGATTTAAGGAAGAGTACTAAGATTTAAACTCAATTTGCTAAAATCAAATGCAGATGCTTACCGACTTGCACCAGCCGGTGTCTGAACGCCTCCGTGTATGCCAGCACCCTCGCATGCAACAAAAACAGGGGCAGCGGTAGCAGGCTGGCGGACCCCCCGGTGCCCCTGACTGGCCCCGCGGTGCCGAGCCCCAGGGCTTCACGCAGCGGCTGGGCGGCGGCCAGGGCCTCTCGCAGGCGTGGGTTGAGGCTGTGCAGGCGTGCGCGGGAGGCGGCCAGCGAGGCGGACACGGCCTGCGCGCCCTCGCCCAGCTGGTTGCACGCCTCCGTCAGCTTTTGGCGCTGCTGGAGCTCCCACTGCAGGCGGGCCAGGCGCAGCTGATGACTGTCTTTCTTTGTTACCTCCTGAGGAAAGAATAAAGGATATTATTTAATAAGTTAATTGTATAGTTATCCGACATTAATAAAGTTTTCTTTTTTCAAAATATGAGTTATAAAATAATACTTTTTTCATTTTTATAAACATAAATACTAAAGTAATTGTGAGTGATTTAAGCGAAACAATATAAAATATGGTGACCGGAGAACTCAGAATCATGCAACTTCAACACCTCCTTTGAAAAGTCAAGTGATGAAAAAATGTATTAAAAAATTAAATAGGTTGCGTTAGGTTAGGTTATAATTTTTTTTTCCATAAGTGGTGTTGAAATTACATGATTCTGAGTTGTCATGGAGCCGTAAAATTTTTTAAGTTAAAAGTTTTTAATGCATATGTTAATTCAAATCAGTTGAATTAGTTTAGTGGTTACAACAGAGTCCCGGCAAGGCCAAGGTCCTGGGTTCAATTCCTAGATACGAGATACGACTGAATCTTTTTATGATTTTTCCGTTTTATCGTCTTCTTTGATTAAAATGTATCCCTATAGTAGAATGAAAACACTAGGACAAGTAGGAAATATTGATGAGACAAGAGTTTAAAAAAACCTTGAAAATACAACCATTTGAGTTACAGGAACCTAAATCTATTTATCTTGAAAAGTACTTAAACAGTTTAGTCTAATTGGCGATCCACCTCGGTATGTAACATTTGGAATCGGGTGGAATCTCACACTCCTTATGCAGATTACGATAAGTTTGAAATTCCTGCATGTTTTGATTTATGCAAAAAAAAAATGGCCGTTTTATTTTATTTTGTGAAGTTCAGGCACATATAATATTTAAATGTTTTCTGATCATAATCAAAACTTAATTTTCCACATTATACAATAAAACAATATCCAAAAAGGGGTTTGTAAGTAAGAGATAGTATTTACAGACTGCAACCGATTAAATTTTCAAACCAAATCATGTTAAGCCCGAATAAACCCAACGAAGCCAGAAAAAACCCATTGGGCAAATCTTTTTTGAAAAAACCTGGGTTTTTTCCAACCCTAAGTATAATACTGCAGCTGGGAACTTGGTTATAACCACTGTTACTGCTACTTTATGGTAAAAGAGGGTAAGAAGGGAACTGTAATACTTTGTTTTGCGCAAGTAAACATAACTAGGAAGGTGTCCAATCACTTACAGGACATGCATCGCTTACAAAAAAGGGTTGTCTAATATTGATCAGGTATTTTCCAACTACATTCTTCCCCGAATTAGGGAAGTCATAGTTCCCACTGGATGCAGGCAATTTAGACTCTTGAGCAGTTACCATGTATAAAATGTAAACTCACCGGTCTTGACACATCTTCCGGGGCATCTCTATAAAACTCCTCCACTGGGACAAGGACTATCTCTTCATCCTTGGACTTGAACTGGAGACACTTGGTGACCTCCTTCTCAAGGTGGTCTGTCTCGTAGTGCAGGTTCTGCAGCAAGAGGTGTGTGGAGTCCAGTCGCAGCTTCTCCTTGTGCAGTGCATCTCGCCCCGCCTTGGTGCGGATCTTCTCCAGCCGGTTCAGCTTCTTCAACGCCACCAGAGTCAGGGTCGCTTGGATGCGCCTTGAAGCGATTTCTTCGCAAGCCTGAGGGTTATTAATAATATGAATGTAGATTTGGTATGAAGTCCACACAAACTTCTGTGATCATAATTAATGGGTGAAAATGTGGTAATTACACAGATTATGGAAATTACACTTTGTTTTAACAATTACTCCAAGAAACAATTATTTACTAATTAATGCACAAAATAGGTTTTTAGGTTCGTAGTTTGGGTAACAAACATTTGGATATATGGTAAAACATGCATTAAAATTCCATTTTCATTCAATCAAACTTCAAAATTTCCCATATAAAATGATTCCTTTACTATTTTTGCACATATTACTTAGTTTACCCAAACTAAGAACTTTATAGTTCCATGCCAACTCAGAATGAAACTAACTCAAAACCACGTCAGAAAGGTAACTAAAAGCTATGAAAAAATAATTAATGATAATAGCCGGTAACCATAACCTATTAATCAATTTTTTTATCATCACTCATGACCTTTCTGAGCTGGTTCTGAGTTGGTTTCATTCCGAGTTGGCCGGTCACCCATTTGAATATATGATAGAGATATCATAGGTAACATAAAGCAAAAAAACTATTTGGGAATGTAAACTGTAACACTGTTATTTTGTGAACTGTGACACAATAGGTATACTGTAACACTGTTATTTTATAATGTTAAGTTACCTCTGGAGTGTTTTTCGTCTTAAGTTCGGCAATTTCAGCGAGCAGCTGACGAATGTCTCCGCAAAATTTATGGAATAAAGCAGCATCTTTCTCCGCTGATCTTTGACGTGCTTCAGCCTCTTCGAAGTCCACAACTCGCTGAAAGTAAACGCATTGATGAAGTTAACAAAGTATAAATGTAAAATGCATTAGGTAAATAAATACAATATTGAGGGTTATACCTGGTAAACATCTACCGGCTTGGTAATTTCTGCGGGAACAGAAGATACACTAGTAATTTTCCTTCGCTTTTTAACTGTCAGCTCTGAATCTTCCTTCATCTTGTGTTCTTATAAACTATTGATTTGAATTAATAATATAAAATGGCTATATTATGTACGCACGCAATATTAATGTAAACTTCCTACCGCTTCCGACAAATGCAAAAGCAATAATGGCAATTGGCAAAAATAAATAATGCACTTTGGAAATGGTGACAGCAGTGTTGCCAACCCGTTTTTTGAAAAAGACGTAGATCGGACTAGAAAATTACGTAGAATCGTATAATGTGGATTATGAAAAGTTAGTAGATCTACGTACTTTTTTTCTTAGTGAAATATAGAAGTTAGGATAGGTGAACGTAATAAGTTATTTTTTGTAGTAATTAAGTTGAAATGAATCTATTATTTCTAATGATTTATCATAGGTTCTCAACCTTGCCTCTCACTCTTGGTTCTCAATTTTGCCCACCCACTTTGAGATTTTTTTTTAGAGACCCCCTTTTTTCTTATGGGGGGGGGGGTTAATGGATTCAATTTTCTTCCACTTCCTCAACTACCGAAACATGTGAATTTTTACACACGTGATAAAAATGATTACAATACATAAAATAACAAAAATTAACCAATATTAAAGGTTATTTTGCTTTATTAGTACGTGATGAGCGTGTTTTTTTGTCTTTTTAGACTATATTTTTTACCTGTCCTCGTCATCACTGTGCCACCTCAACGCCCTCTCTTTGGGTCTTCTACTGCCCCCTGAAAGTCTCAAACGTCCACAAGGGGGCGTTATTTATTGCCCACGTTGATAACCTAAGGTAAACGAAATATAGTTTTGGTAATTATGCAAATGTTGGGTAATAGGCAATATTTAGGAAAAAAAAACATGAATATGGAGTAAACAGTTAAGGTCAAATACTAGCAATAAATAACTTAGCGATGCCTTTGTCTGAAATTGTGTATTTTACCGGGAAGTATGTAGAAGATTACAACTCCAATAAAAAAAATTATGGTAATAGTTAAAAATTTTCCTACATTTGTGCTGATTTCCTTTTTGCCTAAAAAATATTTTTCTCCCCTAGATTTAGGGTAATTTCCCTAGACATCCCAACCCCGGCGCGGACTCTAGTATGAAACGGAACGTTTGTTGGAGTCCGCGCCACATACTTTGCCTGCAGACGGGGGCCCCACCGTAAAGTAACGGAAAATATGCTTCTTCAGCCTAATGAGTTATGTTATTTTGCAAATTTGTACAATTTGACAAAAAATACGTAGATTCTGGACTGAAGTTAGTAGATGTTCAGGAAGGACCTAAAATACGTAGATCTACGTAAAAAGACGTAGAGTTGGCAACGCTGGGTGACAGAGAATATCCATAGAAACAGAAGTAAATAAAAATCATAGACACTGACTCGCACTGACTAAATGGTTCGTACACACTTGCGTGTCGGGGCGTGTCGTGGCGCGCCAGAAGCCATCGGTTTCATACATTACGGCGACACGCCACGACCTACAAATATGTCTCTAACCATAGTAAATGTATGAAACCGATGTACTTCTGGCGCGCCACGACACGCAAGTATGTTTCTGCCTTAGATATAGAAACCACAACCTCCCATAGAGTAAAATATCTGGGGAGACAAAATCCGGATTCCGGTATCAAAAAATCTTTTTTTTTTAAGGGAAAGTAAATAAAAAAATCTTTTATTTATTATAGAATTTTAATTGCAAGCTGACTTTTTTTGGAAAGGCTAAAAGTTTCAACTTTTTTTTATAACAAAGAAACAAATAAATTCAAAATAAAAATGTAATGTGACAGTTTGACAATAATTTAATAGAAATAAAGGGGAACCAAAATAATCTATCACTACACATTACATTCCACGGAGTTACTAATATATTATTATTCCTTCAGTCATATGTGAAGTTATTTTAAAGCAATTGTAACTCAACAATAATAACACAAAAAATGCTTGAATTTGGCATTTCATTCATACAATTTTTATTTGGCCTAAAGTCTAATAAATGGTTTACTTGATATATGTGTGAGCTCATAAATTCAAAATTTCCATACAATCATCGCACTTACAAAGCGTTAAAAATTAAAAGGTTGAATTGTATCACCTTGGAATATAATTTTCTTTCGGAAAATACTATGAATTTTTAAACACGTACGTTTGTGAAAATATACTGGAATAAAATTTATTTATAGTTATAAATTCTGGATTGTGGCGGTACTTTTGATACTAGGAATTTGTGGGGAAATTTCCTGTATTTTGTGGGAGAAATAATCAAACATTTTTTGTATGAACTTAAAATGCCTTGGACTTGGACAGAGCTATCCGCGTGGGGAGATGTATGAAAAATGTATTAACCCAATTAATTTTACCATTACAAGTCCCATTGCCTCTCTCATCATATTTAAAAAAATCATCAGCGGTTATACATTATGCATCAACAACTTATACACATAATATATATAACTTGTATAACCACTTATTTTCATAAGTACAAGAATAAATCATTTGGAAAGTTTGCCATACAAAACGGCTGCCAGGCAATGGCCCCTCTTTCATTCATACAAAATTAATAAAACATTACCATACCATATACCATACATGGGCTTTTTAACTTTTTAGCTGCATGTTCACGTGTCACGCACAGTATTGCACGGGATTGGTTTTTTGAATTCACGAGAATGTTTGTTTATGGTATGCGTCTGCGAACCGATCCACGAACAAATATATTAATATATCCTTATCTTCTATGACATTCTAACGTCATATTGCGAGTGGTTTATCTATGGGTGGAAAATAAAATATAAAATAAAAATGGCAAATTTATTTAGGTTAGGATTTCAATCTCTAACAAGAAATATTCCTTCGTTAATTTCTAACCGTGGAATTACGGTTTCCTCGGTTAGTCGATTAAAAGAAAGTAAGTTCTTGTTACAATCACCAACCACTTTTTTACAAAGTTCTGTTTACACTATATTACAATAATTTTTTTTTGTAAATTTACCCATTAGGGAGATCTTACTATTTCCCCATATATTTAGATATAATACTTTATATTACAGTTAGGATGACATTATGTTGTTTTAATAGTAATACAATCAGTATGACTAATTAGTAATTACTGCACTATAGTTCAAGAAACAAAGAATGGAAAGGAGCTGATTATAGAAGGGGTGTATGTAGAATCACCCCGCGCACATCTGTTGGTAAAACCAGAGATTCCCGTTCTCGAAGGCGGCAAGAAGCCCTGCTTCATGTGTGCCCTGGACTTGGATCTAAAACACACCGATGTGATGATTCTCAGCCAGTTCCAAAGGACCGATGGCTGCGCCTTGCCTTCAAGAATTACAGGACTCTGTAAAAGGCAGCAAAGGAGAGTAGTCTACATGATCAGAATGGCACAGAAAGCAGGTAATGCATTCCTTCACTTTTGCTATCCCACTCTAAATTAATAGTCTCATATAGATAGGGTAAATCTTATTATTTGTGACACTAATGATGCCAATAAGAAGTTACCAACAACATTAAGAGCACATCCTCTTTTGTGTGTGGATTATTTGTTGTTGTTTCCTCTATAAACATTAGATTTTCTAAAAAGATATTGTACTTCTTTATTTACACCGTGAGTGAACAGAAAAAAAACACATTTGTGTGTTTATGTTGAATCTTGGCAACTTATATAGGGTTGTTAATTTATTACTGTTTTTATAATTTTCAGGGCTAATGATGAACATGGCACCTAAAGGCAGTAACCTTGACCCAAGGAAGCGTAAAGATGACAAGAAGTTCAACACCTACTTTGATGAAAGGACAATATTTGCACCAAAGGAACCCAAACAGAGAGACAGATTCAAGCGTTAATTATTGTTATGTATTTTAGTTTGTAGATTGTCTTCAGAATTTATATGCAAATAAATTGGTGTTTTAGGTTATGTTCATTAAAAACTTAAAACCTTATCATTGTGATTAAACTTTCCTGCATATCCTCCCATGGACCAAGTTATAGATGGCATAATTAGAGTTGGCCCAAACACGCACTTAGGATTGTGCATTGGGTGCTTATCCCTTTACATATCTTCGTAAGATTGTGTGTTTGTCTTATAATCTGAAAATATATCTGATTTTGGGAACGGAGCCGATGTCAATCGAATGTGCGGGAGCTGCTTATTTATAAATAAAATATGGTTTATAATTAAGTAGGTAAGCACTTACTTACAAATCTTATGATTTCAGAGGAAATTATATTTTGATTTGTTAACCCCTAGAAGATAGGCAGTATTTTGTAAACTGAAAACCAAATATACGAGGGTTGTCCCAGAAGTACCCGACCTGACGTACTTCTAGTGGTTGTTGGTTTAAAAAAAAATTATGGTAGGAAGCACCAACCTTATAAGGCTTAAGTTTCAAGTTTTTAGGCGCTACGTTGTTTAGTGTTTTTTTGGCAGCCATCAATAGTGAACCCTCTCAGTTAATTTGTAAACATGTAAAAATTGGTCATCGCTATGTGATACAAAACTTTCATTTTAAATGTCCAACCAATATCGAAGCCGAGCTTAGATTTTACTATGGGGGAGTCTGTTTATTCGTTCAACAATAGAATATTGGGTGGCAGAGTTTAAACGAGGACGTACGAGCTGCCGAGACGAACATTGCAGTGGTCGACCAAATGAGGTGGCCACGCCAGAAAAGGTAAAGAAAATCCACAAAATGGTATTGAATGACCATCGATTGAAAGTGCGTGAGCTAGCAGACAGAGTAGGCATTTCAAAAAGTGCTGTACATCGCATATTGACTGAAAATTTAGACATGAGAAAGCTGTGCGCAAGATGGCTCCTGCGTTTGCTCACAATGGCCCAAAACAGCATTTTGAGGATGTTTCAATCGAGTGTTTGGCATTGTTTCACAGCAATAATGCTGAGTTTTTGCATTGATTCAAAACCATGAGTCATCACTTCACACCTGAGACGAAGGAACAATCAAAACAATGGACTAAAAGGGGAGAATCGGCTGCAAAACAGGCAAAGACAGTTCCATCAGCAGGCAAGCAGGCATCAGTTTTTTGAGACTTATGGGATAATTTTTATTGATTATCTTCAAAAAGAAAAAACAATCAACGGCCAGTATTATAAGAACTTCTTGGAGCATATGAGTGATTAAATCAAGAAAAAACAGCCGTTCACGAAAAAGAAAGTGTTGTTTCATCAAGACAATGCACCAGTTCAAACATTCGTTATCCCGATGGCCAAAATCAATGAATTAAAGTTCGAATTGTTTCCTCACACAACCTATTCGCCAGATTTAACTCCCTCACATTATTTTATTTTTCCAAACTTTTGCCAACAATGAAGAGGTGAAATCTGCGGTAGATGGCTATTTTGAGGTACTTGACGGTTCTCACTATAAACCCATCTAAGCTATTGAACAACACTGGGAAAAGTGTGTCGAGCTGAAAGGAGACTATGTTTATAAAAAAAAAAAATTTCCCAAATTTTTTGTGTTTTTCTTTGTTAGGTCGGGTACTTTTGGGACAACCCTCGTAATATTGAAAATTATATTTGAAAAAATTCACAGGCTTTAACAATATCAAATTTTTTGCTTTGGAATTTTCATAGACAGTAACAAAATGCGTTAAAAACTTCTAAAACTTAGCTCTACACCCACATATTGCAGTCCATTTGTATGTGTAGTCATGATTTCACTGCACTGCTGTTGTAGTTGGTCATACCCTAGGGGTTAAGTAAGATAAAATACATCCATTTTTTGGAGGCAGGTCTACTGTTCACAGAGCTACAAGTTTATCATTTAGTTAAAAAAATAATATAACAATTTGCGGGTTTGTATAATTTATTTCATTTAATGAACAATTTTTTCAATACAAAAAGCTTTAAAAAATAAAATAAAACCTCATTTTCCCGAGAGCGGGAGAGGTTTGTTTTAAATGGTAGTTTATAGTTGGTTTAGCAATCACAGTCTTTCGTATAGATAGAGATAGCCCAGATCCTTGGGCGGGTTCTCTGAGAAGGCCACCTTGTTGTCATTGAAGATGACCCAGCGGCCCTCGTGCAGAATGTGGCACACGTAGTGGCCCACCTGCGTGGAGGTTCCCATGTGGGAAATGAATGCTATCAGCTTGTATTCTGTAACAAAATAACAAGTATATTGAGGCATGTTTGATGGAGTCTCAGATGTCATAAACATCGGTAAAAAATATTAAATATCAGGGAAATAATTTTCCTCAGGGCCTCCTGTTTGAGGTTAATGTAAAAACAAAATGAAGGAAAAACGTCTGGGCTCAGTTTTGTAGCGGCAATAATGCTTGCCTCTGAATCCAGAGGTTGCTGAATGGTTGGGTTCTCATTGAAATTGCAAAAGTATGCGTATTAACTTCTCAAGTGCCAAAAGTACCCATTGAATATGAAACATTTGTTTACCTACATTGAGTGCTGTAATCTGAAAACAATACTTTCTGTTTGTGGGATTTTACCCACAGCAGACTACAGAGGGATTAAGGTCACGGCATTTCAAAGGTTAACAAACTTGTCCATAAAAATACACAGGAATTTCTGTCTAGTATGAATGTCGTCTGATACGTTTGATAAACACAAAATGTACTTCAAAGCTCTGGATACCTTTTAACCAGACATTTTTGCATTGAACAAATTATATAACGAGGGCTCTAGAAAATATAAAAAATATAACTTACTAGCATCTCCGTCAGTGAATTCGGGTTCCTTGGGTTCGGCACTGTTCCCCGCCACCTCCATCTCCTCCTCGAAGTCCACGGCATTGCTAAAAAGGCAGTCGGCGGCACGCTCCACGTTGTTGTTGGTCTGCTTCAGTGCCTTCTCCGCTTGGCGCCGCGTGAAGCCCATGGATGTGATCATCTCGATGTCCGCCTCGTTGGCTGATGGCACGCTGTTCTCTGCACAAATACAATAATAATAATAAAAATAATATTTCTAAATAAAGCAAACACTTATGGCCGCTGTTCCCAACGTTTCGATAGACCAATCTGAGTCTACTTTGGTAGGTAGATTGGCGGCGGCCTTCACCATGTGTTCGGGCAATCCGCCTGTACTTACTTATTTCTCTGACTCCATATTAGGTTACCAAAGTGTACCATGATATTTCAAATAAAAGAAAGTATTTTACACTGAAGTTAATGTTTATTCGAACTTATATAAAACACGACAAATCTTTATCAGAAGGAATAGTTAGGGAACGACATCTCTAACGTGAGCAGCTAATCGGACGGTCGGAAAACGAATGAAGTTCGGTATATTTGCCGAACGGGACTCGGTGCAAAATGACGTCAACTGAGTTGCCAGCGTACAAACTCTATTACCCCGTTGTTGAGTATCGTTCCCCACACTACCATCAGCTAAGGAATTTGTAAGTATTTTAAAGGTAACGCTCGATTCTCGTTGTTTCCAAATATTTTATTGTTGAATATCTTAGGTGACCCCGCCCACCTTAACCCAGCCCAAAATGGCATCAAAGTAAAAACTTTGGATGTCAAATTAATATTAAAGACTTGTCCTAAAACAGCAAACTTATTTTGTGGCATCATTTTAATTCAAATTAATAAATTACTTTGTTTTTACCACTATAATTGATTAATAATACTATTATTACAATTATTTTAATATGTTATATAGTATTATTAAAACCCTGATGAAGTAAGCTTGGCTTACGAAACATGTCGGTTTTTTATAATCAATTATAGTGATAAAAACAAAGTAATTTATTAATTTGAATTAATATTAAAGAGTTAAATATTGTATTTATTATTAACACACATAATTTTGTTTAAATACCGTTATCCATAAACTTGCATTTTATATTTTTTAAACAAATGTTCAAAATTTATTAAAAATAGAGTGTCAGTTTGACCTTTGCCGCCGGCGCGTCGGTACCACGTGACGTTAGCGCCACTCTGTTGACACTTTTTATAACTTTGCTTTGCTTAGTTAAACTTAATCCACGTGTCCGGCTTACTTAGATTACGCGGTGCTTGTGTGTTGGAAAGAGCATAGTTGTGCATTTGAGCAGTGTTAAACCTTAGTTTCGGCTTAGCAGTTGATTAGTAGGATTGGGAACAGCGGCCGTTACTTGGTGATGCATACTAAGCAATGCAAAATTATGTGATTTTGGTTTGAAAATTAGATCGCTAAGAAATATTATTTAAATTAAATATTCCGAGTAGATCACATAGTTGTAAATATATTATTATATGTGATTATCATTCAAAAATAGATGATTTTATTAATAATGATAATTTAGGGGTCTACCACAAGACCCAATAAATAAATATCTCAATAAAGTTACAAATGCCTTAAAATCATGCAAAATCTCAAACTTTACAGATGACTCACATAACCAAGTAAATTTTTTGACAAAGTCCCCAAGCTATAACGAGTTCTAAAAATCCATAAAGCTAATAACCCCATCAGACCTCTTGTTTCCTGCTGTGAGTCACCAAAATCACTAATGTCTTTAATAATTCCAAAGTGTTTTCCCCCAAACACACTATTAAAAACTCATTAGACCTAATTAAGAAGGGTTTAAAGACCTCATTTTTCCTAGTAACAGTAAACTAATTTCATTTGATGTAGTTTTTTAGAACTCCATGTATCTTGTGGCGACTTTGGGGTTTGTCAATTTTACATGGTTATTGTGAGTCATCATATTTATTTGTCTGGTCTTGTGGTAAGA
Organism: Limnephilus lunatus; assembly: GCA_917563855.2. Lineage (NCBI taxonomy): Eukaryota > Metazoa > Arthropoda > Insecta > Trichoptera > Limnephilidae > Limnephilus > Limnephilus lunatus. The sequence continues at coordinate 9,956,561 of OU830599.1, forward strand.
TCTCATAATTATCATTATTAATAAAATCAACCATTATTTGAATTCACATCATGACAGTTATGAGAAGTGTATCTTTTCATATAGTTTAGCAGCAGGGAGGGAAGTGGGAAGAGAAGGGGAATCCGGGAGGGGGATGGAAGGAGGGGGTGTTCGGTGGAGTGAGAAGGCGGGGAAGGTCGAAGAGAAATGTGGGGACGCGGGAGGGAAACTGGGACGCATGGGAAAGGACATGCAGGGGAGGTGTGATGGAGGGGTGAGGGACAAGGGAGGGACAGAGGGAGGTATTGCACAGGAGACAGTATCAGTAGGGGATAGAAGGGAGTACATTTGGAAAATCCATGCTTCCTACACGGACAGCTGTATGTGACCTGCTCAAGCATTGGGAAAACCTTCTGATTTATTTGTGTACGCACAAGACGGAAAAACAAAAACAAAAAATAGTGTATCCGAAAGCACTTTAACCACTTCGATATATCGTGATTATGCACTTTTTACGTCTTAAACGACATGTCAGATTTACGAAAACTTTATGTTATTTCCGCTTCACAATTAAAGCTCTATAAATGAAACATTTCTGAACGTAGCCAAATACTAAAAACTGTTTTTGAAAGGTTACAAAATAAGCTTTCAAATTGTTATATTACAATAAAAAATATTAACATTTGTAAACGGTACTAAAACCACGGATTATATAAACAAACAATACTTATTCTAACGCATAAATCTCTAATAAACAATTTGGTCCTCACTTTTTTATAATTTCATACAAGAATATTTAATAAAAAAATAATAATGTCTAACAGTGGGTAGGCAATTTGGCGGTCGATCATGTATCTGACAGAAAGGTTTTTTTAACCTATTTCTATGGACAACTTGAATAGTGATGGGTAGCTTGATTTATTATGGAGCTTCTACCTTTTGTTTTAGGGATGTCACTAGAACAATAACGGAGTTATAACGATTTCTGTGGAAACATATGCGTTAAGGTGAAAACACGTTTATTGTACTTGACCGATGTTGTCATATTAACGTGTATATCTGCTTACGTTGCTGAGTGGTTAATAAACAGAATTAACCTTTTAAATGCCAGTAGGTAGAAGTGTAGCTGTGCACAGCAGGCCGTGAACTTTTAATGAAAATAAATCATTTTTAAATCTTATTTAAAAAAAAAAAAAAACCAAAATCAAAAAAAATTAAAATCATCCCAATAGATCTCTCTGTGTGTTCCATATTTTAAATTAATAAAAAATGGGACAGATGTATGATAAAGAGGCTCAAAAAGAGCGAGAATACTCGCTATTTTTCTATAGCCGGCCTGCTGGGCACGGCCAAGAATGCGAGATATCTCGCTATTGGCACAGAAGCGGTTAAAAAAATAAACACTTTCTTTGAGTGGCATTGCAACACACGCCGGGTACTCGCTAGTAATCGAATAAATTTATCCAATCAAAAAAATACATATATGTTTTACTTATTCCCTGCGATCCATCCTATCCCGTATATTATGTAAATGTTATATTAGGTGTTTACTTATTATTATACATATATCTAATAGGCCACTTGCATCACATTTAAAAACAAAAAATTCCGATTTAGGCAAATATTCTAAGACATTCTGTATTTTTTTTTTTTTTAATCGTATTTTTGAAACCCTGGCGATTTTTTTAAAATTTCAATCTGAAAAATCAGACCATTTTTTTATAAACCGGAAAGACGGGACATAATTTTATAGGTGCGAAAAAACAATAATTACATAGCCGAAAATCATTTAAAAAAAATAATGTTTTCCACAAGAATAGCAATAAATTGTACAGGGTTCTTAAAAACACCGCCATCTTTATCAAAAAATCAAACCAAAGGATAAGTTCGTATAGAACAAACAATAAATCTAGTGAATGTTAAACGCAAATTCAAAAACTCGCAGGAAATCAAAGTGTTGCCATAAAAAAAAAAGAATCAGTGTGGAATTTTACAAAATTAACTTTTTCGCCGCTACGCGCATCATTTCATGCGAAAATAATTTGTTCCCCCAGCGCTACGCGCATCATATCATACGTTTGACTTTAGCGGCTGTATACTACGTAAATACGCGACGAATAAATTGTTTACATAAAACATTGTGAAGGCGATGATTCGTTAAATCTTCATTCAGTCATTTGGATGTCGCGCCGCTGAACCGTTGTGTCATCCATAGTATTTCTTAGGTGATCCAATCTGCTTTGATGGACTTATGCGTCGATGTAAAATATTGATGTATATATGATTTTCTCCATACGAACAAAACCAATGCATTTGGTACGGTGCGGAAGACACGAAAAGGCATGGCGAAATTTAACAAACTTAAAAAGGGTGAAATGAAAGCACAACATCGTGGACCTCTGATGGCTTTAAAGTGGTGCGATAAAAGAGAAGTTCACATGCTAACAACCTTACAACATGACGACTCCATGGACATGACGGGAAAAGTTGATTGGAAAACTCGTCAACCAATTATGAAACCCAAGTGCGTTCTAGACTATAATAAGTGTATGGGTTCTGTTGACAAAGTGGACTTGATGTTAAGTAGTATTAATTGTCTGCGAAAAACAATTAAGTGGTATAAAAAAGTGGCCTTCCATATTATTGATTTATATTTATTGAACTCTCATATAGCTTTTAAATCAATTACAAATAAAAATGTTAGTTTAGCAGATCCCCAATCTGAGCCTCATTCTCGCTCTTCGCACGATTTTCCTCTGAGACTAACTGCTAAGACATTAGCAAAACATATGCCCCACCCAATTAAGGGAAATAATTCTCAAACACTTCACAGAGCCTGCCGAGTGTGCGCCATTTCTAAAAAAAGGAAAATGTCCCAGTATAAATGCCCCGAGTGTGATGTGATATTGTGTGTGTGGCCATGTTTTAGAAACTACCACGAAAAACAAAACTTATAAATATTTCTCCTCGTGTTAACTTTTTATTAAAACTTTATTTGTTTTGTTAGTAGATATAATAATAAAAATAATTGTGTTTTAATGATATCAGCGCAGTGGTCCAAATCCCATCAGACCGGGTAAGTAACTACTTTAAACAATATAGCAGTGTGCATGAATATGGCGACGGTTCTTGTTGATTTCTTGTGATGTCTCACTGTTTATAATATTATATCTGTATCCTGTGGTTTATCGTTTATTTATGTGTTTCAACAAACTTCAAGAGAATTAATAAAGCTATTAAGATAAGCAAATCATTAATCTGTCAAGAAATAAGAGATTTATAGGTGTTAAAAGTGGTAGGTTTTGATTGTCAAAGTGAGTGCCGCGTATGAGTGTAATTTTCGGTACATTTGAATGCAGAGAAAAGGTTAAGGGAACATAATCGGAGACGGGACATTTTCATGTAGTGACGGGGGTTAGTATATTTATGTAGTGACATCACAAGCTCAAATAATGGATTTATTTATTTAAAAATAAAAAAACTATACATTTTAAAAATTTTTTACTAACATTTTCGTAATCTTAGTAAAAAAATCTATCCACACGATTTTTTCAAAGTCGTTATGAAATCCATGCAAGTGACCTATTATTGTTATTTATTATAATGTAAAATACTTTACACATTCAATATGTCATAATTTGTGATTGTAGACATCGGATTATATGCATTTGCATATTTGCATATGCAAATGCATATAACTCTCTTATTACAGCGTTAATGCATATTTTAGCCTTTTTTTCCCAATCGTGCATATTTAGCGTTTGAAGACGCATCCATTATACAAAATATCGCCCTCATCTCAACACATTTCCACAAGTTACCAGATAACATAGAGAAATTGGAAACAAAAAACCTTCCTCTGTTTAAATCGATAGAAATACTGGAAACAATTATTGAACTCGCCAACGCTCTTCCCAATTCAATATCAGTAAAGATTCGTGAAAAGTTAGACGCTATTTTATTTAAAAATCCGAGTCTTGAAGATATGAAGAACATTAATGCCTACATCAACGGCACAGGTCATACAAACCCTGCATAAACAGGTATCTCCAGAAATGGCGCCAATTTTTTTAAATTTTGTCGGATGACGTCAGTTGACGTAGAGAAGTCGTTTTCGGCATTTTGGGTGACAAACATCAAAAATTTGGAAAAATACTTAATTGTATATTGTCACAAAACTATGAATAATTTTAAGAATATTTCGCTGTTTATGTATCGTCTTTAATTAAAATATATATAAATAAAAATGGTTTTTTGATTTTGCATTGTGCATATTTTAGGCATATTAAGAGTTTTTAGTGCATATTTCGGCCTTTTTTAGTGCATATTTGCATGCATATTTTGGCACTTTGTTGGTGCATATAATCCGATGTCTAGTGATTAGTTATGATTAGAATAGAAATTATGATCAATATGATATGAATCACGCATCAAATACCATAAATCAAAACTCTCATTTGCCGGGAAACATTCGCTACGGGCAATGTTACCAGTTCTACTGCATCAAGATAAAGACATTTTTTATTAGCAATAATTCGAAAAAGAAAATGTACAGTCTTTATTCAATATGTAACTAAAACATCGTTTAACGGTTGGGAAGTGGTTTTTTTGTAAGAAAGGCTGTAAATGCTTGCTTGCTTATTTAAAAAAAATAAAGCCTAACCACAAACTAATTCCTTCTTATCAAAAACTGTCTGACACTTCAATCTAATATTAATAGCTTTTATGATTGGTGTCTTATAAACAAATTAACTCTCAATGTAAAAAAATGTCAACTTATGAGATTCCACAGAAAAAAAAACCCTTTGTTGTTTACCTACTTTCTCAATAATCACATCTTATTATCTGTTGATGAAATAAGGGACCTTGGTATAACCTTTGACACTAAATTAACATTCATTAAACATATTAATAATATAACCAGTAAAGCAATGCAAATGTTAGGATTTGTCTTACGGATTTCAAAGGATTTTAAAAATTTAAAAACTGTCAAATTACTTTACACTTCACTTGTTAGAAGCCAACTAGAATTTAACTCCACCATTTGGAATCCTTACTACAGTGTGCATGAGAATTCCCTTGAGCGAGTCCAACATAAATTTTTACGTTATATTAATTTTAAATTGGGAATATTCATCGAAAACATCCCTCTCTGTTACAATTATTGGGACTCGATACATTAAAAGAAAGAAGAATTTGTTCAGACCTATTTTATTTATTTAAAATCGTTACCAACCTGTTGAACTCCCCTGTACTTCTTTCGTTAATATGTTTCCATGTACCTAGTCGATCAGTTCGTTTCAAATTAACTTATCATTGCAACAATACAGGATCTAACGCTGAACTCAATTCTATAATGAATCGCCTGCATGTACTTGGAAATAAATATGTTTTGGATGAATCTATAAACATTGCTAGTTTAACCTCATACAAACACTACTTAATCAAAACTGTCTGTCAGCGCTTTTCAGCTTGATTATAATCAAATACAGTTTTAAAGTATTAATTTCTTAATACATATTGTCAGGGATTTATAATATGTTGTATTGTATTTATAATAACCTACTCGTTGTTGTTTTTATGTTGATACTACAATTTATATTGTTCTTTTTTATGTATTTTATATTTATATTTTTTTTTATATTTTTATATTTTTTTATCTATGTATATTCTGTATTCATATGTAAAATAATTGTAATATTTTTGTAAAAGCCGCTTTAATCGGCGTTAATAATAATAAATAAATAAATAAATAAATAAAAAAAAATAAAAAATTATTAGTTAGATTGATGACGATATGAATATCGGACGTTATTAATAGGCTTAGGTCTGTACGGTTGAAATTTAAGAATCTGGCTAAGAATGCAACTCTGACGCCGTGCCGTATGCAAAACTTTGTATAGTTAGATTTTTCTATTACAAAAGTACATTTGATACAAATGTACTTTTGTAATAGAACCAAATTAAAGCGATGCCAAACGATGGCGCCACTTACGTTTACAAATCGCGTGATTAGCATCCCCTGGCAGGCGTAAGTACTACGCAATTGTGAATAATAATAATATATTACTTGTCATTGTCTGTCGCGGTTACTTTGTCCCGGTGACTAGCTGTCACTGGATCACAGGGGATCCGAGGAACCGGCTACATTTGGTGACTAAGCAGGGGTGCCCGGATTTATGGGGGTCAAGTTTGTCCGGATCTTGGCGGCGGCTGCGTCTGCTCACCAACTGTATGGCAGGCCAGATCGAGAGAGACTGGTTGAGGGAGACCTTTTGACCTCTTCAACGGGACTCTTAGCAGGATTTGGACCGCAGTGGAAGGGATGAATTCATTCATCCGTCGTTTTTGGACCCACTGACCCCCAGATTCCTACCCACCCCTTATACATTTTTCTTCCCAGAACTTCCTCTCCTTCCTTTCCCGAAAAATACCCTCCATACAGCATCCCCAAAGATGAGCCATAGGCTCTAAGGGGAATTATGTTCCCCAGGGGCTCCTGTTTGGAGCTTAGGAAAAAAAAAATTTGGAACCAGTTCCTATTGGATTTAAAAAATGGTCACCAGCGCTCAAACTGGGCGAAGCCGAACCAAAAGCCACCCGCAGGGCCTAGCAGCAAAAACCTGCGGAGCAGGTTGCTACTGCTACTGCTAGTTGGTACTTGGAGATTTTTGATGTGAAAGTCTAAAAATAAAAGACTTACGAGCTTTGTTTGTTCCGGGTGGTACAAATGTGTCAGCGAAGTCAGCATCAGCAATGTGCTCCATGATCCAGTTGGTGGCGGGTTCCAAGCCGCTGTTCTTGGTGAAGAAGAGGGCGCGCTTGCACGCCTCCGGGGGGAAGCCCATGTCCAGCTGAAATTATATTATATTGTGTTAGCTAATGAAACACTATATCAGGGCTATCCATAAATTACGTCACACCTTAAGGGGGGGGAGGGGAGTAGAGAAGGGGTATGGGGGGGTCATCAGCTCTTGGACGTGACATGTAAAAATTTAAATTATTAAAATGCAAACTTTTTTAGATGTAAAATTCTAAAATATGTGACGTCACACTAGGTGGGAGGGTGTCTCGTGTGACGATGTGTGACAGGGGGGGGGAGGGGGGGGGGGGGGGGGGCGAGTAAATAAAATTAAGAAATTCATGTGACATAATTTATGGATGGCCCCTTATGGCTTGTTCACATTGGTCAAGTAGTAAGTCAAGTAACGAGAATACTTGCTACTTGACTTGTTGAAAACCGTTCACATTACTTCTAAATAGAGAAAATTAGTGCCCGCCGCCCGCTGCAAGATGACGGGCTGCTACACAACAAAGTAAATACGCTAATTAAGCATATTGTAATGCTTAGAAGAGGTGGAAGAATAAATTAGTACGATAAAAATAAATAAACTATGGACAAAAAAGAGATTAATAGCAGCATAAATAAATAATTTTAGAGTAGCAATTTCCACGCGTCCACAAATGAACTCTGTTAAAACGGCAGGTTTGCGCATGTCAGTACGCAGGGACGCGTGGTGGGGGTCTTTACTCGCCCGAAAATAGAACGAAACGGATTGAATCTATATTTATTGATACTAAAATTATGGTGTTCGGACGTGTTTAGTTACTACTATACACTCCACTCGACTAAAATACTTGGTGTGTCCGAACGGCTCTTTAGGGGGTATTTCACCATCCTCTTGGTAGCTTATTATTTAATATAGCAACAGGTTTCAATTTTTTTTTTTTTTTTATAAAGTTCAGATTTATTATTTGGTACTCATACCCATGAATAGTGGCTGTATATCCCCTCAGGATAATTTGTTCACTTTTGGGGACAACTCATATAGGTCTCACAGAAATCGTTACTATCTTGGTCAGAAAAATCTAAACGGTGTTAGAAAGAAAAAACACCATGCTATATATTCAATTTATTAAATTTATTCAGTTTAATATGTAATTAACTTTTTTTTTTAAATTTTATATGTATACCGCACAAGAGTCCCAACTGCTCCTGTCTGAAGCCAGTGAGACTATGGCAACCCCAATTGGGGTATGTTGTGAGGCTGAGGGTAGTGGGGAGGGGAAGGAGATAGGGAAGAGGAAGGTGGGGAAGTACCTGGCTATTCAGATCTGGTCACCAAACACGGCTAATGCCGTTTCAAGCAACGTTTCAATTCTGAATGGTGGTCTTACACCAGGGCGATACGGAGAGTATCTTCCACTCTGGAACGTGCCGCAAATATACTATATATTATTTTAAATGAATAAATTGTGAAATAACACAAATTAATCAAATAAAATTTATTTGCCACGCCGGGATTCGATCCCGCGAACTTCGATGTGCGAATCAAGCGTCTTACCGCTGCGCTACGCCGGCCGTCAACTGTATGATGCTTCGACTAAGAACTACCATAATATTCGTCATTTTCTTTACGCTTATTATTTTTTGGATAGCACGATTCTACGTGAATTTAATTTTTCACTACTCACCAATTCTTTGAGGAAGTCTTCATTATATTTTGGTGCGGGAATTTCTGTAGTTACTTCTGGAAGCAAAATTTCACCTTCCTTCAGTCCCAGGCCTCTCAGTTCATTCAGGTTCATCTCCCAAGGCATCTGAGGAACAAAAACAAACATTGTTAACAATGTGACTCCTTCAGTGTAGTTCCCTCAGTTAGTAATTCATATTAAATATTTGGGGTAAGGTATAACGTACATCTACTTCTACGTCCAGTTTGATGGGCACCCAGTCTGAGCGAAGAGTAAATTTCTTCAGTTGGATCACCAAGTAATCGGGGAAGGTGGCCAGTCTAGTTGTCCTGAACAACAAAAAGAACATTATATAATATTAGAAATTAACACTTTGCAAATGAGTTTTTTTTTCTATCATGTATAGCATTTCACTAATTTATTGTAACAACCATGGCTTTGTGTTTTATACAAATCTACAGCTTTATCTGAGATTGATGGAATTTTCGAACTCTTGAACATCAAAATAAGAGAAAAGTACATGAGATTTCGAAAACCACACTCATCTTTTTCCCATACCGTTGGTCGGTTTGTAAATATATTTCTCGAAAACGGTTTAAATTTCTTCACATAACGACTGTGTGGTTTCATATCTGAACTGACAAATCCGCACAGTCGTTGTGGGCAAAAATATTGCGGAAATTAAAAACCGTTTTTTTGAAATATTTTCATAAATGGCCCGCACGATTATCAGCCAGTGTTGAAAGGGATATCTTAAAGCAGAATTTTGATACTTCTTGAAATTTATTTGCACAATTTACCTTCAAAATAAGAAAAAAAATACTGTCTACATCTGATTTTGAAACACTGAAACCCGGGCAACGCCGAGGACTTAAACTAGTCATATAATGGTCTTCTCCGCCTCGTACCGCTGTCCAAGGACACACTTATTGGATAAACAACACCCCTACATTAGATCACCCCCGGTAGTTCACTAAGTTTGGTGCCTTAGTTTAGGGGTATCTGAGTTCATGGAGAGATTTTTTTTTTAGGTCTTGGTGGCAAATGCGTTTGCTCACTTACTGTGTGGCGGGCCGGATTGAAGGAGACTGACACCCCTTGCATCTTTTACCTTCCCAGAATTTCTTCTCCTTCCTTTACCTAAAAAGACCCTCCACAAGACCCCAAAGATGACATGCTCTGAGAGAATTTTTTTCCTCATGGCCAGGAGGCCATGTAAAAAAAAGAAAAGAAATATACTGACTTAATTCCTGTGACTTTTTTGTTGACGGCTGCGCTGAAGAACTGCTCTATTTTCTCCTCTTGTGCAAAAGCCTCGATGCAAGCCTTGAAGGGGATATGTGGCCGAACCAATAATGATGGATCACTAGAAAAACATACACCTTTTTTATTTTTAAACATAATCATCGTTACTAATAAAAAAAACACTTAACGGCCGTTTAACCGTATTCCTATTCGGTGGCCTTTGGTTAAAAAGCTTTTTTTTTCAACATTTTTTCGCGTTTGAAGCTGAAATATGACAATTTTTAAACGCTAAAGTATATTTCAAATACAAAAATCCAAAATGTAATTTTATGTAGTTTTTATAAAGGTATTTGTTTTTACGACATATTCAAAAATAAGAAATATATAAAACATTCAAAATACGTTGGAAAATTGAACAGTGTATACAACAGATAAACAACCCCCTTAGGCTGTGTTAAATGAACAATTTTTTTTAATTACAAGTAATGTTTTCACATCCACGGCAGTTTAACAATTGAATAAAATTTTCAAGAGGTTTTTTAGTAAGGTTGAATGAAAATAAACATGTTTAAAGATTATCACGGTTAATAGAATATTTAGTAATAATTTTTGGGGTATTTATAATAAACTTCTTCCTTCTTTAGCTAACTCTTTGGACAGACAAGTTTCCATCATCAGGGCAGATGTTTACTCACAGTCTCTGCCCCATGTCCTCGACGCGCTTCCGCTCCGCCTCGTAGGCCTCCACGGCTTGTCGGTTGTCGGCGGCGGCCAGAGGCACCTGCAGCGACAGGCACTGCTCGGCGCGCAGAGAGTAGCGCACCTGCCCCGTCTCGCCGCATGCCAGGCGCTCCTCCACTCGCATGGACAGGCAAGTGGACGGATTGGGCAAGTTGCGGCAGTTACGCTGGGGATGATGTCACATATGACGTTAGGTTTGGTTAACATGCAAAGGTTATTTTTTTTAAAAATTATCTCCACACAGGAGGCCCCTAGGAAAATAATTCCCCTCAGAGCCTATGTCATGTGTGGAGGGTCTTTTTAGGGAAAGGAAGGAGAGGAAGTTGTGGGAAGAAAAAAGGTAAGAGGGGTGGGTAGGGTCAGTGTGTCCAGGAGTGATGGACGTATGAATTATCCTACGAGAAGATGCTGAGACTTTAGGCTACCCAAAACTAAACTTTCGTGTACACAAAATAGCGCGTTTTATAAAGGGCAAAAACTTTATAACAGCCTGCCAAATGCCGTAAAGGAAGCCTCAAGTCTTAGTACTTTTCGTAGGATATGTGCATTATAATATGTAAAAAATATTTTTTGATTTGTAACACACTTATCAATATTATTTTAGTCACATAGTTATCTGTTTTTCTTAAAATGTATTTGTAAAAATGTAACTGCATTTATAAATTGTATTTTTTATACATTTTCTTACCATGAAAATAAATTATATAGCGTGCATCCAAATAAATATTCAAAAACGAAGAAACAATCCCCCCCACTACGGGAAAGGCGATGTTCCGAGAGTCCTGCTGGAGTGGTCTACAGGTCTTCGTCAAGCAGTCTCTCCCGATCCGGCCTGTCACGCAGTTGGTGGGCAGACGCATCTGCTGCACAAGATCTGGACAAACCTCACCCATGAACGTAGCGAACTACTTGGGGTGACCTATGGCAGAGGTGTTGGTAATCTAATAAATGATTCCCGGGGCGGCGGTACCCATATCCACCTCTCAAATAAAAAAATTGGTTATGCAGAAAATAGAATATATCGTCGGGGAGAGTTCAATACTGTGGAAGAACCATTTGTAAAAATGTTCAGGAAGGGCGAAAATCCCGACCAAATACTGGGGATGTTTCATTCGCGGTATTGACTTTAATCCAGTACAGAAAGTCTAGCGGTCAATTTCACAATTTAAAAGCACCAATCCAATACGACTTGTGCTGTTCAACCGAAAGCGCAATAAAACGTATTCTGATAATATTAATACCCTAGCGCCTGTACGGTTTATATTTAAGAACCTACTTTTTGTCAACTCTTTATTTTCATAGTAATTTAAAAAAAGACGTACCACATTATACAGGGTGTCTGAGAATACAGCGCAAAAACTTCGGGAAGTGATTCTACGTGATATTACAAGTAAAAAACATAAATAACTTTTTTCGAAATTCCAATGTTAAGGTAGTTTTTGGGAAAAAAAGTTGAATTGTTTGTATGGAAAAAAAAATATTTTCATATAGAAAAATATTTTTGTATGAAAAAAAAATTGGAATTTCGAAAAAAAGTTGTTCATCTTTTTTACTTATACCATCTTGTAGATTCATCTCCCGAAGTTTGTGCAAATTACCTCCGGACACCCGGTATGTAAAAAATTTAAATAAGAAAACAATGCGGGAAAACAACAACAAACAAACAGGTGTGGGAATATGGGAAAAAGCTATACTGATAATAATATGTTTAACCACTCCGATACATCGCGAATATGCACTTTTTACGTCTTAAACGATATGTCAGATTTACAAAAACTTTATATTATTTCCGCATCACAATTAAAGAGTTATAAATGAAACATTTCCGAACTTAGCCTAATACTAAAAACTGATTTTGAAAGGATATGAAATAAGCTTTCAAATTGTTATGTTATAAATAAATATTATCATTTGTAAACATTAAAATTTAGAATGCAAACATAAAAAAAATGAAAAAATGACTCACGTGATGTTTTTATGTGAAAACGGTACTAAAATCACGGATTATATAAAAGACAATATTTATTCTATCTTATAAATGTATAATAAACAATTTGGTCACCTCGCTTTTTTATCATTTCATACAAGAATATTTAATAAAAAAATAACGATGTCGAACAGTGGATAGGCAATTTGGCGGTCTATCATGTATCTGACAGAAAAGATTTATTTTATCTATTTCTATGGACATCTTGAATAGTGATGGGTAGCTTGATTTATTATGGAGCTTCTCCTTTTTGTTTTAGGGATGTCACTAGAACAATAACGGAGTTATGACGATTTCTGAATAAACATACGCGTTGACGTGTAAACACGTTTATTGTTCTTAACTGATGTCGGCATATTAACGTGTATATCTGCTTATGTTGCTGAGTGGTTAACGTTCTAAAAAAGATACATATTTCACATCTAAAAATAAATAGTTATAAATGAGTTTTGTGTGAAATTAATTTGGGACTGAAAGAAACAAATGACACATGGGGGAAAACTAATATTTGAGGAACGATCGATCGAGATTTTAATGTCAAAGGGTTTGAGGATATGTCGTATCAATTAGTCACTAGCAGTTAAAAATCCGCTCTGCAGGTTTTTGCTGCTAGGCCCTGCGGGCGGATTTTGGTGCGGCTTCGCCCAGTTAGAGTCTTGGTGACCATTTTATAAATCTGATAGGAAGTGGTTTCAAAAATAGCCTGTTTCTCAGTTCCACTGTGATCCAGTGATAGCTAGTCACCGGGACAAAGTAACCGGGACAGGCAATGACATTGTATGTAATATATAGCCACGTGCTACTATTATACTATTCATAACTAAGTATTACCGTCAATCTTTTCATATCGGGAGAGATACTCAAATTTACAAAATGGTAGTACTTATACCTGCCAGGGGCACATTCTCATGCGACTTGCTAACGGAAGAGGCGCCATCTTTTGACAAATTCTTGAATTCGAAACCGAATTACAACGGTAGCTTTGTTTGAAATTTTTCATACACAGATGTTTATATGGCGCGACACGTACGGCGCGGCGTCAGACATGCACTCGAAGCCAGGTTCTTAAATTTCAACCACGCAGACGCAAGGCTATTAATATTGTTTGATGATGATGTGGAAAACTACTGTTGCTTAGTTAGCATTTGGATTAGAGGGACTACATTTTTGAAGTTAAGAGTGTATAACCAGAGAACACCAGAAATGTGTCATTTTTAAATCAGTGTTTAGACTTATTGACTCATTTCCACAATTTTTCAAAAATTATAATTAGGTTTCGAAAGATTGTTCTTTTATCTAGTAAATGCATGTTTTAAATTTTCAGAAAAAATGATTATTTTTAGTATAATAAAGTTATACCATAGATCGTTGACGGATTTGTTAAATTTTCAAAAAAGTACATTTACAACACCCATTTCAAATCATATACAACACCCATTTCAAATCATATAATCATGCAGTAAAATAAATCAATACATTATCTGGTAAACGTATGTAACAGAATTTTAATTTTAGTTTAAATAAAATCATAAAAAAATATATAAGTACATGTGTTTCTTGACGAAAATTGTTCCGGTTTGTGTATTTATTTGCGCACTTACAGACTACATAATATAATTCAATTTTTTTTACATTCTTATTTTGCTGAGACATTATTAAAAAATGATAAATACTTATGATCAAAAAATAATTACAAAAAATACATAATTTTATCAACACGCCTTTCAGCATTTTTGGATGCAGGTATAAATTAAAGCAAATTTGGAATGAAATAAAATCAATATTGAGTTATAATTTTTAAAAACTGGTATGGAGAGTAATTAATCTTTCTCATTGGAACCGCCCTGTACGATCGTAAGAACCTCTTTCGACGCAATGTGGATTTTCGGCCGCTGGCTGGTTATACGCTCTTAACTCCCTCTCTAAACACGAGAATTTCTCAATTAGGGAGGTATTGTTACCACCAATATTGTATATTATATATATTTTGTTTAATTGTATATTATATGTATTGGTTAATAAAAAAAATAAAAAAATATATCGCCAACCCAATGATTTGGTCAGTTTTGTATATTCTCGAGTAGTTGACATTTCATATTACATTTTAATCACATACAACGATGATAAAAAAACGATTACTTGAAATATCATAAATGTTTGCCAAGAGCGACCTATAATTTATTTTATTCAATTTTTATATTTTCAATGAACAAAAATATGCCCTTTCATCTCTATGTTAAATCTATAAAAATGTTTATTTGTAGGAAGTTTGATGTTAAGCATACTTATATATTTTACTTTCTTACATATTATTTACTCACTAATTACAAAATTTTTGTTCCTAACCTACATGATTCATTAATTTATAATGATTTTTTAATTTATATTATGATTTTTTAAACTTATAAAAAAAAAAAAAAAAAAAGTGAAAAAACGGTAAACATCATGACCATGTCTTATTGAAAAGCAAACGCTTTAGAAGAGAATAACAAATGCTTTAGAATACATAAAATATGGAAAATTAATAAATTAATTAAAGAACTACCTCCAGAATCTCCAGGAAATGCAAGTAGAACTCCTGGGCATCTTGCTGCCGCTTGGTGCTGAACTCCTGGTGGCCCTTTCCCACCAGACTCTTGAACATTTGTGGGGAGATACCCTTCTGGGACCCATCATCAGACGGGAAGGAGTATCTGCCAGATATGAGACCGACTCCCAGTTTGGCCCTGTTAACATAAATGAGTCAGTTGGGGATCATTTCTTCTAGCACTACATGAATATAGAAGTTGCCTTCAACTTACGTCTGAATGTTGAAGTCGTTGACAGGATCCGAAGGAAACTTGCTGTACAGTTCTGGGGCCTCGTCCACAAAGCGTTTGATGAAGTTGGGGATTCTGAAGATAACCTAGAAATAGAGCAGACAAACTTATTACTAAAATGCACCACAAATCTACTTAACATTTTGAAAATAAACTTTTCACAAATCTAGCATTTTGAATGAAGACAGCATAATAGCACAAAACCTAAAGCCTCGGAACAGGGAGGAGTTCTGAGAAGGATTATGAATATAAAGAGCCTCTATTATTCTACATATATATACCTGTACATAAACCCGTAGGCCTCGGGCCTATTTTGTCAGAAGTTCCGCTTTGTAATAAAATCCAAATAAATGGAATATGTAATTCTGAATGCAGCCGAAATCTAAGAACTGTTTTTGGAAGGTGATGAAATACGCTTTAGAAATTTTAGAATTCGAAACAAACACATACTGTATGGTCTCCTCACTATAACGTACATTAATAGAATGAATACAAAAAAAAATCCTAAGCTTTTTAAATTATGTATAAACTAAAAATACCAAAAGAACAATTAAACTACACCTATCTTCTACGTTTATCTAATTTATTAAATTTGAGTGACAGAAGAACTGTTTTCGATCTAGTATTTTTATTTAAAATCTTGCATAATAAAATTAACAGCCCTGAAGTTTTGGCGCTCATAAATTTTAATGTGCCAGCCAGAAACACTAGGTCGGTACTACCGTTTTATTGTGGCAATACTACGACCATGTCCCATTTCAATATACCACTACACAGAATTCAAAACTTAGGCAATATGTTTTCACACATAGATGTATGAAATATGTCGCTTATAAAATATAATCATGAAATAATAAATCTTTTTTTTCTTAAAAAGAAAGACAAACATTCCCGGGTTACGAATAACCCAACAACGTTTGAAAATCTCCTACTACCACCACAGAAAGCCGAAAATGTTGCTTGTGTTGTGATGGAGGACTTAGCCAGCCGAGGAATCGAACATGCGACGCCCGGGTGGGACCCAAGCGCTATGCCCACTCACCCACTGACCGGTCCTCTTTAAGTTAAGTTATTTGCATGTATAACATATAAACATATTTTTTCATTGTTACAATATTGTAATATTTAAATATCTTAGCATTTATTTTCGTTTTGTTATCTGAATATCTACTATGTCTTTCTCAACTATTTTCTTTCTGTTTTACAAACTCACTAGAGCTGTATTTTTGATGTTGTTGCTATATACTATGTTATATTATGTAAAAGCCGAAAGGCGTTAATATTATAAATAAATAAATAATTTTTTAAATATAAAATAATTGAATGCAAACATAAAAAAAGTTTAAAAAAAGGCTCATCTTATGTTTTTTCTTACTAAAATTGCTCTCAACAAAAAAAAATTAAATTTATCTGACTTTTTTGATGTTTCATGTAAAAATAATGAATAAAAAATTCTAAAAGTTTCATAATTTTTTTCAAATGCAGTTGGAAACTTTGGATTGATAGAGGTGTACATTTGAATTATTTTGGGTTAACAAATTAGCCTCAGGGGATGATAAATGTATTTTTAAAACACTATTCATAAAAAGTGGAATTTGGGTGAGAATTGGGGTGAAATATAAAACGTAGGAGTACCTGCATAACGCTGTTTAGGTAGCACGAGTTGCCGAGGTTGAGCAGACCGGTGAGACCCGCCCCATGGGTGGGCTGTAACGAGCTGGACGACTCCTGCAGGGCGCCCCACTCCCAGGCACGCTGGTTCACCTCCAGCTCTAGCTCCACCATCGACTTCTCCGTCTGAACAATAAACAAACAACTCACTAGCATACACGTACATCGTTATTTCTACACAGATTCAACCATTAACGTTATAAGATAAACTGATCAAAAACGAGATGGATAGATACATTACTGGCGAACGGAATAATAGTCTACTCAATTAATAATAATAGTGTACAATGAAACTTTCTTATAAGGTTTCCAAAGGACTGGAAATAACTTCTTGTGTAGGAAAACTTAAGGTATTAAGCTTTGTAAGGTAAGTAGGAACTTCTTAAACGAGTTTCACTGTATGTTTACTCTGGTACATTCAATAAGTTAAAAATGTCTTCAGATCATTAACCTGACTTAGGATTGTTTTTTTCACAGAATTTAAACTTCAAATTTCGTAGTTAATATTCAATTTCTGTGAAAGTCCTATTCAAGTTCTGTGTACTTGTTATTGTCGAACTAATGTAAAACAACCGGTCTATGATGAAATATAATAGAACTTGAATTTTATCCTTGAAATTTGTTAAATTGTTCACTCATCATTGTAACAACCCGTCCTTAGTTTCCAAACTGTTATAATGATTGCGGGATCGGATAGGATCAGGCTGGATTGCAAAGAAGGCTCTGCTCTCTATTTGCTATAATTCCTTCAAACACATTCAAATATCCTACTCACAATCTCGTAAATTACAGTTCATTTGGAGCCATACCAACCTTTTGCATATTCTGGACATTGATTCCCCAGTGGCCGAGATGGTTGGCGAGGTTTGGGTCCTCCACCATGTCATCCTCTTCATAGGAGAATACATCGGCCTTTCCCTCGGGGGTGATGGTGCCAAGCTTCACAGCCAGTGGGTATGTTGTGTTTACGTAGTGCTGAACCTGGAAAAATACAACAAATATATTTCAATAATGCTTCCATAACAATAATCTTGATTTTTTGATTTAGAACAGAGAAAAACTGTCACATATTGATTGCAAGATTGTTGTCTTGTATTATTTATTATGCCATGTGTTTAGTTGACATGATGTAAAAAGTTGTTGCAGATAATTGAAGAGAGACTTGAAAACTGTTAATCCTTCCCCACTGGAGCTGCCCCCAAACTTTTTCTTGCGATATATCTAAGTTTTTTTTACATCACATAATTTAGGTAATCCGAGAAAAAGTATTTGGTTATCGATAAAAAAATGTTCCTGTTACTATTTCTTAAGATATTAAAAATTATCCATTGAATTCTGGCAAAATTGCTCTCTCCGAATGCAGTCATAAAAGGTGCATTTTACTGAAAAGGGCTACAATATGTATTTGAGTTACGTTCGATTTTGTACTATTTTGTACGCTAGGCGAAGATGGGCAATGCCCATATAAAATAGTGGGTATTATATTAAAAAGATATTAAATATTAAGATATTAAAAATAAGATCAAGATTAATATCCAATAACTATTACCCACCATTTTAACCGGGCATTGCCCATCTTCGCCCAGCGTACAAAATAGCACAAAATCGAACGTAACTCAAATACATATTGTAGCCCTTTTCAGTAAAATGCACCTTTTATGACTGCATTCGGAGAGAGCAATTTTGCCAGAATTCAATGGATAATTTTTAATATCTTAAGATTTTTTTAATATCTTAATTTATTGGATTTTTAAAAACTTAATTATTAATAATTCAGGTATTATTGGACAAGGGCAAAACGAAATTTAAGAGATATAATCGCTTCGCGATATATGGGGTACCCTAGTGACCCCCTTCAGGTGATACATGATTTTTACATTCAGGTAAGTACTAAATAAAGGTTAAAGAAGATAAATGTCACCCTGTCTGTCTGTTCCTAGCTTGTCTTTCTTTGAATCAACGGTGTAAATTTTAAATTTTTGAAAATAATTACTGTCAAATATTAGAATATGTGTATTTCTGAAACAATTAGCATTCTTACCAATTAACTGCATGCAGTTAGGCATTCTATCATATGCTTAGTTTATTTTTCTTTTCAAATTATCTACTTAGTTCAACAGGGAATTCAAAATCTTCATTCCACGAGTTCACTAAACTAATTTTGAACAAATTATAATCTCATTGGATGCCAATTATTATGAGCTAATAAGAACATTAAAATTATCGAAGTAAACCCACAAAAAAGTACTTTTTCGTAATATGTACAAATAAAATTTAAAAGGTAAGATTTATAAAAAAAGGTTGGACTAACGGCATGATCGTTTCCCCCGGAGCCGTCGAAGAACTTGCGTCCGCACATAATGGAGCCATCAGTGAGGTTGACCCACAGGTTGGTAGTGAGATCGCACTTGGCACACTTCCACCCGGTGGGCGGCACTTTCACCCCATTGTCCAACTGCAGCAGATTGGCCGCGTGTCTGGAACGTGATTAGAGAGATGATATGAGAATGATTATTAATATGATTAGAGATATAATATGAGAACACTGAGATCTGATTGGTGGATCAACCCTAGAAGGCTAACGCTAAACTCAATAAGGTAACCATTCGACTTTTTAAAGAGCATTTTTATGCAGATTGTGCAGGAAATTTTTTTGCATAACTAAATAAATTAGCTGTTTTTGAATTATTTCAAAATAAAATACTGTTTTCGAAAGCAGATAAAAGAATCTTTCAGATTTTAGTATTACAAATTGACGTCGCATTTAAAAATAGTAAAGACTTACGCATTTAAAATACAAACAAAGATACATTTTTTTAAGTCGCTTACCATTGGCTTTTATTGTGTAAACTGTAATTACCACTTTGGACCAAACTAAAAAACATATTTAACCACTCAGACCCATAAGCTTGTTTTCACAATAATTTATTGTTACCAGACATACGTAAGACATAGGAGGCGCACTAAAAATATTTATTAAAGAATTTGCAAATCTTGACAAATAGTTTTCAAATGCTGCTTCATAGAATTCTTTCCATTTTTCAGGAGCTACTGTTAACTTTTAAATGCAAATACAAAGCGTGGTGTTCTCTCCTACTAACCCTGTTTAAATCATATATCTCACCGCAATAAAAAATGAGATAACTTTACTTTTATGACTCCGTTTCAGGCTCAGAGAAATATCTTTCAAAAATACTCTACGGATGTTTGACGTTTGGGAGAAATATCTCCCAAAATTGCTCTAGGGGTCAATATTCAATTTGCTCTCAATAATAATTAATCAGTTCTACCCAACTCCATACATTATATTGGTAGCATATTCTATACAGAATTTTGATTAGCAATCCCACTTTTTGTTTTCATACACCTACAATACCTATCTAAATACTGAAATGGAATTAAAAACATAAGGAAACATTATCCGATCTAGATACTCACTTGGAAACCCGTCTCTCCTCTCCGTCCCAGGTACCAGCCATGGACTCCAGGTCTGCCAGCCGCATCGGGGACTCTGCATCCAAGACACCTCGGACTGAGCGTTGGACCTGAATTGAAACAATAAACCACTTGTAGCTGAAACTGTTCATTTCTCAAAAGCAACTGTTAACCCGGTTCTATGACAACTCAGAATCAACTCAACTCAACACCAGGCGTGTTACCTCCATACATACTAGGCTTAAAATAAGTATAATGATAATTATTAGTATTTATTCTGAATTAAAAAGCCGTAAGTTTATTTAAGTTCACTAGATAATGCAATTTAACGACACTGTCCCAACCTCAGAGACCATCAACAACACGACGCTTGGAGCGGATTGAAATAAATTTGTAATATACATTCTCAATGCTCGAACGTCGCATAAACTCACCAACACCAGCAATAGTGGATGCTCCGTTCATTCCGAATCCACAAAGCTGAAAAGAGTTTGATAATTTTGATATTCGCGCACGCTCATTTAGTCAAGCCTGCCTAAGTTTGATTAAGGCCAAATACGGATTCGACAGAAGCATCCAACACACAGAAAAGGAATTTAATGCTTATAGGCATTTATACAACAAAAAATGGACGTGATGGACGAGCAAACCATGCACATAATATGTGATAAATCATTCACCGAAGAAGACATTGAGTCCGCAAAAACCGTTTTGTGTAAATGTGTACCGGAAAAAACCTTTGCCAGGAGAGTAGGCGAAGGTAAGAAAAAACGTATTTTAAGTGACATAATTAAAATTCTGAAAGAAACTGATCCGAATAATATGCCAAAATTTGCAGTTTTAAACATAAATAAACTACCGCCCGTGACTTTTGATTATATTGACGCAACTGCGTTCCTAAGAGATTTAATAATAATTAAAAGTGATGTACAGAAACTGAAAGATGAATCAGACCACAATAAGAACTTGGAGATAAAGGAACAAATTGATTTATTAAAATCGGAAATAAAAAGTCTCAAACTTAATGTCAATGAACTAGCAAAACCATGCAATAACATGATTATCGTACCATCTGTTGACGAACCGGCAAAGCCTCATATCAAGGCCAAACCCACGAAAGATGAAAGCATCGCAATGCCATCTATGGAGACAGATCCAAAACTTGACCCGCCTCTAACCGAAAAACCATTTAATCGCCCGAAATCATTTGCAGATGTCGCTAACATCATCCCTTCAAGTGAAAACGAAAATCCAGATAATCAAGAATGGAAATCCATTAAAAAGAAGACGTATAAAAAGCCACAACCGCCACAAAAAAAAAGTAAAAACATTATTTTGGGCAGAAACAAAAATGCAGAAATTAAAGGTTTGCAGAGGACGAAATATGCTCTCGTCACTAGACTGGAGAAAACAACAACCTGTGAAGATGTTATCTCTTTTCTCAAGCAAAGCGGCATTGATGCGGTTGCTTACGAACTACAGACGAAATCTGGCGAATATCGGGCGTTCAAAGTTGGGACTCCTGAGTCAACATACGAAAAACTTATGGATGCGAGCATATGGCCGAAATTCTCAGTTGTGAGGAAATACATTTTCCGAATGCCGACAACGCAAACCAATGTTCCAGTATAATATTCATAATGGATCACATAAGTACCAAGACTCTAAAAATTATCTCATTCAATTGCAGATCAATTCGTCGAACAGAGCACTTCATAAACGAATTATGTAATTGTAATGACGTCATTGCATTACAGGAAACCTGGCTGTTACCTACAGACTTGGGATATTTGTCGTCAATACATCCAGAATTTCTCAGTCATGGAACATCTGCGGTGAATCTCTCAGACGCCCCATTAATTGGCCGCCCCTACGGAGGCGTTGCAATTTTATGGCGCAATACAATAAAAGCCATTCTGATTGACTGTAGAGATCCTAGAATCACGGCTATTGAAATGGAGTCAGCAAATGGAACTCTTCTAATAGTAACGGTTTATATGCCGACCAATTCAGTTGAGAACTTACCGGAATTCGCAGACTGTCTGGGAAAAATACACGCCATTATTGAAGAACAAAACAGCTCCAACTCAATGATTATAGGAGATTTTAATGCAGATCCGAGGTCACTTTTTGGCCGTGAACTTGCACAGTTCTGTACAGAAAATAACTATACATACACTGATATTGTGCGTTTAAGCTCTGATACATTCACTTATATAAGTGACGCCCACGGAACCACCAGATGGCTTGATCACTGCATTATGACACAGGGGCTGAATTGTGCAGTAAAGAGCGTAAAAATCACAGCCAATGCAACGTGGTCAGATCATCTCCCACTAACTGTGGAAATAGATCTAAATCTAACCCCCATTATTTCCAACAGACAGGATCGACCAAGGGATCTTGGAAAATGGACGGCAAAGTCCGAAAATGATATTAAAACTTACAACGCCCTGGCCAATAAACTACTATTAAAAATAAAACTCCCAGATGCCGTAAGATGTCAAAGGCAGAACTGTGATAACGAGATTCATAAACTTGAACTAGATTCTCTCTACGGTAATATTGTGCATATACTAAGAAACTCCACCATAAAAGCGTTCAGAAGTAAAGGACCCAAAAAAAAGTATGACATTGTTCCTGGGTGGAATAATGATGTCTCCACTTTGTACCGCAAATCAAGACATGCATTCCTATGCTGGATTGAAGCCGGAAGACCCACGGAAGGCCGTTTCGCAGACGAAAGGAAAACAAGTAAGAAATCTTTTAAAATTGCTCTCCGAAAATGCCAACACTCGGAAAACAAAGCACGAATGGATAGCATAGCTACATCTATGCATAACAAAGATTTCAGAAAGTTTTGGCATAAAACTTCAACTGTGCTGAAAGCCAAGAGAAAAGTTCCACTATGTGTCAACAACATCACGGGGGATGAAAACATAGCTAACGAATTTAGAGACTTTTTTTCTTTAAGCGAGGATCAAGGAGATACCACGAAACCTTCGATAATGACATGTCCACCTGCAGCCAATGACGACCTGGTCATGAATATTACTCCTGAAATGATCGAAAGCGCAATTAAGCAAACCGCCCACGGTAAAAGTCCAGGGTACGACGCCATTGGTATTGAGCACATAAGATACGCAGGAGATCAACTTCATACTATTCTAGCTGCCCTGTACTCAAGCCTCTTAAAACACACACATATGCCGATGGACATGAGCCAAACTATTATCGTACCAATCCTGAAATCCAATCAGCTGGATGCTTCGATATTAGGAAATTACCGACCGATTTCCTTGGCGACAATGCTTTCGAGACTGTTTTAAAAAATCTTATTCGCGCTAGTCAAAGAAAAACTATTTACCCTGGACAACCAATTCGGCTTCAAGAGCGCCTCATCAACTGATATGGCCATTTATGGGGTAAAACAAACAATAGCCTACTACAAAAAAAGAAAAACCACCGTTTATGGGTGTTTTCTGGACCTAAGCAAGGCCTTTGATCGTGTTTCTCACAAATTATTGTGGGAAAAACTCATAAAACGAGATGTTCCAGCAGCAGTGGTCAATATGCTGGCTATTTGGTACGGACAACAGGAAAATCAAATTCAATGGGCAGGAGCTTCTTCAAGACCTTTATTCCTTAAAAGCGGAGTCAGGCAAGGGGGAAATATGTCTCCAACTCTATTTAATGTGTACATTAACGACCTCTTACAGGAGCTGAACGATACACGAATCGGTTGTCATATCTGCGGACAAGGCAGTAATAACATTAATTATGCGGATGACATGGTGCTGCTTGCACCTTCGATTAAAGCGATGAGACGACTTGTGCAAATATGCGAAGAGTACGCAAACTCTCATAACTTGTTGTACAATTCTAAAAAGTCAGTCATCGTCGCTTTCAAACACAATAAGGAGCCATTAAATATTCCTCCAATATATCTAGAAGGAAACGAACTGCTTGTGGCCGCACAGGTTAAGTACCTAGGACATATCCTAACCGAAGACATGAAGGATGTAGAAGATATGGAACGACAAAGGAGAGCAATTAACATACGGGCCGGAATGCTATCAAGGCGGTTCTACCACTGTAGCGACGACGTCAGAAAATTACTCTTCAAGACATACTGCACCGCCCTGTACACATCTGAACTGTGGACGCAATACCCAGCAGCGCAATGGGACAAACTGAGGGTGTGCTACAACAATGCATACAGGCAACTTATGCAACTACCGAGGTTCTGCAGCGCCTCCACGATGTTCACCGAAGGGAGGGTGCACTCATTCCCAGCCTTACTTCGCCACCGACTAGCCAGCTTCTGGAGCAGGACACGGAAATCAACCAACATCATTGTCGTGGCTGCATCCGAGTGGCTCAGTTCCCCACTAAATGAGCGATGGATGCAGATGATGAGGCGACCTCCCTGATGGACGATAAATAATTAATTAATTTTATTTTATTTTTAATTATATAGTTTTTTTTTTTTGTTGTTATTTATGTTCAAATTTTATTTTCATTAGGTTCCTACCTAATAATATGATTTTTAATATGATTTTTATTTACTCTGTATGTAATATGGCAGACTGGGATTGCACTACCCTCCCAGCCCTGCTGGAATAAAAACTAAAATAAATAAATAAAATAAAATAGTGCACAGAATAGCTTATCCGAAGCGAGTGGACTTAGTACCTTTAGAGATTTTTTGACAGTTTAGCTCAGTATCATGGTTTGGCTTGAATAACCGAATCCAAATATCTTTCGAATGGTTCCATGCCAACTCAGAATCAAACCAACTCAGAACCACCTCAGAAAGGTCATTTAAAGCTATGAAAAAATAATTTTAAAATAGCAGGTAACCCTAACCTAACTTAACCTATTTAAACAATTTTATCATCACTGACGAATGATGAATGACCTTTCTGAGATGGTTCTGAGTTGGCAGGACACCCTTTCGAATACCTATTTAATTAATTTAATTAGGGAACTGTAATTATTAATGTGAAGCATAAAGGTTGTATGTCAGTAATTGCACCTTGTTCGTGGGATAGTCTATAGACTTTTATATTTGATATTAGATATTTACTCCAGCACCCCTCATACAAAAAGTTACCCACCGCCAGTGCAACTCCTCTTTGAAAAGTCATCAAAAGCTACGAAATTTTTTTATTGAAAAATAACCCATAACCTAACCCAGTGATGGGCAAAGTACGGCCCGCGGGCCAGCTCCGGCCCGCAATAGTATTTAATCCGGCCCGCCGACGATCTTTCTAAATTATAAGTACACCTATTATATACTATTATTTCGAAGGATCGTCGGCGTCAAAATATAATTATCGCGGGTTATTATAGCCAGTTGTATAAAGTAAATGATTTGAATTTGAAAAAAAAGCCATTTCTAGACTAGCCACGTAGTATATGTATTTTTACACGGCATAATTCACCAGGATGCCCTTTGTAAACCTTCTTTAGATATAAGCCATGTACTAAATGTGGTTATAAAACTAATTAACATGATTCGATCCCGGGGCTTGGTACACCGGCAATTTCAAGAATTTCTGGTTGAAGTTGATGCCGATTACTCTGATCTTCTTTACCACGCAAAAGTAAGATAGCTAAGTTGTGGGTATGCATTCGAGCGGATCTGGAATTTAAAAGAAATTGATTTTTAATTCCAAAAAATTAGATTTTTATAGAACACTGCCGAAAACTGAATATCCAAAGATAATTATTCACACCCAGAAAATAATAGCGATGTTTGGGCCGTCGTATGTCTACGAACAGACTTTTTCGACAATGAAATTGCGGAAAAACGCAGTCAGAAATCGAAACTGATGAGCACCTTTTCTCGCTGCTAAAGGTAACTTCGTCGCAGTTCAAACCTGCATTTGAAGACATTATGGCCAATCAAAAACAATTTAATATGTCTCACACACCTACCATAGCAGGGCCTTCGAATAAAAGTTAAATAATTGTAATCTGGAATTTATATTAGCCTTTGTGTATAAAGTTTTATAATTAATATATAGATTTTAAAACAAAGTGCATTTTGGCTATACTCCTGGCCCTCCTCTGAAATTTCTTAAAACTTTCTGGCCCCCCATGAAGATAGTTTTCCCACCACTGACCTAACCTAATGTAACCTATTTAACCAATTTTTTAAAATATTTTTTTTCATCACTTTTAATGATTTTTCAAAGGAGGTGTTGAGTTGTCCGGTAACTGTTAACCCCTACCATGTATTTGTGAAGCATTAATTGAATATTCTGAAGAGTTAAGCTTTTTAGGGTTAATTGTCACTGTCATGAAAATGGATAGCATAAAAGAAAAAGCTATTTTAAATGCACTTTTTGTTGTCGTTTTATTTTCTTGAACTCCCTTCCCCTGGACATCGGACATGGATGCAAAAGTAAATTTATCTTACCACTTCGGGAAGACTTTCATTGGGCCACGGAATAGTGGTGAACGCCGGTAGCACAACCACGGAGAGGTGATCCGTTATCTCGTACTTGGGCTTGGTCGACTCGGGGTCAAATCCCCCCTCCACCCCGATGGCCAGTCGAGTGATCTTCTTCTCGGGCCCATCTCCTTTCTGCTCAGGCGCAATCTGGAAATAAAAAGTAAGAATGTATGGACCACAAACATAATATATTACTTATCGAGACTTTTTCTGGTTAAATGCATTTTGCAGACAATCAAATAATTCAGTGCTAAAAGTACTGTTATATATTTATATAAATGCTTCCACGTAATTGGTACACATCGGGCAAAAGCATTTTGTTCCAAATAGGCGAAGTTTAATGTGTACATATACAGTGGAATGTGGAAGTGGAATGGAAGTCGAATCTCGCATAAAGAGGTTAATTTGATACAGAATCTTACGCATAATGCGAAAAATTCGTTAAGGGAAACAATTTTCTCATATAAATTAGTGTTGTCTCTTGTCATGCTATGCTGGACCAGAACGTTCATTCTGCCATGTGAAATACAGAGCAAGTCTAGATATGTTTAAGTTCAGCAGGAGTGGGTCGGGTTCTTCGCGGGAAGCGGATCCTACTCCTTTTTCAAATCTACTACTCCCAAGGAACCTGGTCCAGGACTCGGACTCATACCCGGAACTCGGAGCCAGAACCCAAATGCTTTCACGGGCATCCTTTGTTCGCGGTTCGAGCCACTCGCGAGTCGGGAGCAGGTCCCGGCTTTGAGTTCTTTTGCGGGTACTGGCTCCGGCCTGGTAGCCGCAACAGCACCCGGTACCCAGTCCGCACCCAAGAATTTGGACCCGGGACCTGCTCCTAGTACTCAAGTACTTTTAAAAGGAAGTATGTCTCGGAGGCCTCCGGCAGAATGCAGAACTTACCCATCTCTAGTTAAGTAGGTACAAACAATTAATGGCATTCCAAGAGGTATGGGCTGTCAATATAATAGTTTATTATTTTAAAAGCTGTTACTGTAAGTGTACCATTCCCCCCAGATTGGAAATTAATGCCGAAACAATTATGCATCTGTTGTCGTTGATAGTCACCGAAGAAGTTTTCTGCTATCTTTGTGTGAGAGCTTGCTGCCTCACCATGCCCCACAACTGATGCCGGTTCTTCTCGAACCATCCATTTCCTAAAATATTCTTCGGCCATTGGTAATTCTGTCTGTTCATTGGTAATATCGTCGCCTTGCAATTGCTTTTCGTTTATCTATAAGGGAAGTAACCTTCCAACATCCTCCAGAACATGTAACCATTGCGTAGATATTTTTGTCACTCCCTTTGAAGCGGCGGCCGGCGTAGTACATCGGTAAGGCTCTTGACTCACACACCGAAGGTCGCGGGATCGAATCCCGGCGTGGCAAATAAATTTTATTTGATTAATTTGTGTTATTTCACAATTTATTAATTTAAAATGATATATAGTATATTTGCGGCACGTTCCAAAGCGGAAGATACTCCCAGTATCGCCCTGGTGTAAGACCAACATTTAGAATTGAAACGTTGCTTGAAATGGCACTAGCCGTGTTTGGTGACCAGATCTGAATATCCAGGTACTTCCCCGCCTTCCTTTTCTCTATCTCCTTCCCCTCCCCACTACCTTCAGCCTTACAACATACGCAAAAAAAGCGCATATCTCCTTAATCTTGTCCTTGTTCTAGAGCAGCAGTCGGCAATTAGTATTGGTGGTGGGCCATGTGAATATGTCATTTTTTACTGAGAGACACTGAGACAGACACATTAATTTACTGAGAGACACTTTTGCATCGAGTCCAGATTGGAATTTTGACAATTAAATGGAATGATGTCCCAGGAAGGAAATTAGCATTAGTTTCTTTATTTGGTTTCTGTTCCTTGGGTTTTGGCCTAAATAACCAACTGTACTGATGATAAACTGGTATACCAATTAAGCGGAATCGATCGTATATATTTTGTTTTAAATGTTTGTTTTTAATGGAAACAAGATACATAGATATTATGGAATGATTAAGGTGAGTACTTACAGCTTTCTTTTCCCTTTTGATATGCAGAAAAACTGGGTTTCCTGAATGCTGTTGGTATTGCTCCACATACTGACGGCCGAAACTCAGGAAAGTCGCCAGGGATATGTACAGCCCTGTTTCAAATTCCTGCAATGGGAAAATAATGCTATAGAATAAAAAAAAACACATTCATTTTCACAACTGGGGCTACAACTTGTGAAAAGTTCTGATCGCCTCCATTCCTGCTCTAATGTGCCCACAGCTATCTTGATAAAGAACTCTGCAAGGCTGTCTGAAATGTTGGCTCAATTATCTTAATATCCCATGAGTCAAACAACTTAAGAAATTATTCTCTTATAAGGTTTTAGACAATAATATAATTCCTATTTATTGGATAACCAACACCCCTGCCATAGGTCATCCCAAGCTTCGCTACGTTTGGTGACTTAGCAGGGGTGCCCGGGTTCACAAGGTGAGGTTTGTCTAATTTATTTTAGGTCTTGCCGACGGATGCGTGCCCACCTACTGCGCAACGGGCCGGATCGGGAGACTGGTCGAGGGAGACCTTTTGAACTCTCCAGCTGGACTCTCTCGACCCATTGCTCCGCAGAGAGAGATGAATTCATATGTCCTGGACACATTGACCCCAGATTCCTACCCATCACCCATACCCTTCCCAGAACATCCTTCCTTTCCCTAAAAAGACCCTCCACACAGCATCTCCAGAGTTGACTTTTTTTTCATCAGGGCCTCCTGTGTGGAGCTAATGTTAAAAAAAATTTTTACTGTTTAAATGTTGTGCAAGTTGTAATTTGCGTGAGTTACAATGAATAATTTATAAAAGAGAAACACATTTTTACACACCCACATGTACAGAAAATTGGCTAATAAATGTTTTACATAAATGAAAGGTTTTCTTATCTTGCTATTATAACTGTATGTAACCCCTATTGTTAAACCATTTCACTGAAGGAAACAAAACAAGGACATTGAACTGAATATGAGCATTCAGTAGAGAATAGTAATTTACTTGAAACAGTTAATATTATTTGTCAAAAAAATGTTTTTTTTTCCAAATTTGTTTTTGGGAATTTTGCTGATCACGGCGGGCATTTTATTTATCGCTCTGAACATTGCATCCTTGGTGAAGTCAAAAGAGCGGGAAAAAAGTTTAAAATGGTGTCTCCTTTCTGAAAATACATTTATCTTTGGAATGGGCGTGCTTTTTATATTGAAATATTTAAACAAAACAAATGATTTATTAAAGACTTTCAATATTGCAACATCTAAATTAAAAATTGCAAAAAGATCAGTAGTTTCTTTCAGTGATGAGTGTACTTTTATGGACTTATTTATTGAATACTCTCCAATAATCTTGCCATTTGTGAACAGTATTGTGAATTATTTGGGAATGAGTACAAAGTGTTGGAAAGAGGTTTGTGATAGTGAATTCACAGAAAATATGTCCAATATTAATGGGGATGGGGTATCCTCTTTAAAGGGAAGTCACGTTGGGACCCCAAAACAGTCAACATCTAGAGAAATGGACAAAGATAGAAATGAAACGACCATAAATTTTAACAAAAAAGAAGACTTAATTTCTAATCACAAAAATGGGGCAAACATGATTGTCAAAATGACAAAAAACCAAGTGATGTTCTTAGGTGTTTTTGCACAATGGCTGATACCAATTTTGGCATCAGCTTCAATGTATCCGATGCAAATAAAAAATCTTTCAAAACAAGACATTAATTTAACATTTCACGATAACTGCATGAAAAACAAACTGGTTT
Organism: Limnephilus lunatus; assembly: GCA_917563855.2. Lineage (NCBI taxonomy): Eukaryota > Metazoa > Arthropoda > Insecta > Trichoptera > Limnephilidae > Limnephilus > Limnephilus lunatus. The sequence goes on from OU830599.1 coordinate 9,987,172, forward strand.
TTAAAACAAAATGTTACACATATGAATTTAACATGAATGGCAACCAATCAGAGGGTATTCAAGCTGCTACAAGAGCATTTTTGAGTAACAAAATGGAAAATGAAGAATTACTCAACATAATTAAACATCCGCCAAATATAACCAACATATATAGTAATAATTCTTCTGAAGGGAGAAATGTTGTAGATAATATTTACAAGATTGTGAATGATTTTAAAAATCTCGATCCAAACTATTTGAGCATTGATTATGAAACAGATTTCTTCAATATAGAGCCTAAAGAATTTAATCTGAACTCAAGTGTGGTGGAGTGGATGGAAAAATACAGAATATCTGCAGGTGAAAATTATCAACAAGACAACTGTGTAAAAGCGTGTTCCATAAAATCTAACGACTTTAAAGTGTATTTATTCTTTTTATTAATTCTAGCGTACTTTCTACCAATATTAATGACAAGTATTTTGTTTACAAAGACAACTGATAAAATGTGCGAGAACGTTGTTGCGAATAATAATAACTTCATGGTTGGAAGAGCAAAGAAATCTTTCCTGTGGAGTATTTTCTTGTGGTCTCCCATGTTTTTCGATTTTCTATTATCTGTATTTCTTTGTAATTATTCCATAAATTCGGTAACGTCTACCATTTTTTTGATAAGTGCAAATTTGTTCCAAGTTATTAAAGCTGCAATGAATCTGAATTATATGAAGAAACATGCTAATAATAATTCTGTTGATCCAATTATTTGAACGTCCATTTAACATATTTTTTCTAGAGTTCTTGTAGGGATAAATTATGGATTTAATTTTACGCAGAAATAAGTAGTTTATAAATTATAAATTAGTGTAATGTGCATGTGGTAATGGGATCAATAATCCCAAAATAAATTATACTTATCACAATTCACAATATTATCATAGTATATGTATAAGTATACTGGGATATAGGCATAAGGACAGTAAGCTCAATGATTATATTGTGGATATTTCACCTTTCTGAGGGTTTTAGAAATAAAGCTAGAGAGAAATAGCTGTTAGTATTTACTAGTACAAAACTTTGTCGAAATTCACTTAGTACGTATTTTAGAAAACTATAATTCCTTATAGCCGCAAACACAAGAAAGAAAGGTTAATTTTTGTGCAACTCACCGGGTCGTCGAAAGAATAAACGCATTCATCCTTGTAGATTCTGTCCTGCTGTGAGGGTATTTTAATTTTAGAAAGATGAGGAATAAGGGCATCGATATTCGACATCTTTACCACTTCAAAAGATGTGTTTATAAATAAATCTAAACTAATTCACAAATCTCACGGCGGATGACAGTTTTCTGGCGTTTGCGATATATTTTCTCCACAGACAAAAATAAAGATGTGTTTATATTTATAGTTTATGGGAAGTTTTGTTTTCTATTACATTTTTCGGCTTTTTAACCATTACCGAGGGACGGGGATATGACTGGTTTATTTATGACGGGGATCTTCGGGTATAGTACACGCCAAACTAATACCGACCTGAGATTAACACAGAAATCGTCGCAATAGGAGAGTAGTTTAATGTCAGAAAAGCGGCATGCCTCCCCGCCGATGCCTTCCTCTGTCGCAAGTATGTTTTACGCATTTTTCTCTTTCGCTCACGGTCATGTTAAGTCATATACATACGAGAGGATGGATCGCATCATCTTCAGGTCGGCATTAAAGTTTGGCGTGTACTAAATAATGTATTATTAGAATCTATATTTTTGTTACGATATAAACATTATTGTATTAAATTTCAATGCCTTTCGAATATTTTTGAAGTGAAACTTCTTTAGCACCGTTGTGATTTGAAAATCGATGAAACGGAATCACCACTAAAAAGAGACAAACACATACATCTATAGGATTTGGCCTGCGGTAGAATGAGATAGAATGAAACCTTACCCGCATTTTCAAGGCTTTAGGCTTTATTTATAAGGCTATTGGTTGAGATTTTGTGTAAGTTATTTGTGAAAGTTTCACGCGTGTGAACTGCACTCGATTTTTTTTTTGTGAAAACTTTTTAGCACCGTTGTGATTTGAAACTCGAAGAAACAAAAAAAAGGCCACACTAAAAAGAGAATCACATATGTTGATATAATACAAGAATTCACAGAATTGAAAAAGATGTGCAATATACATTAGGCCGATGTTTAAAAAATTAATATAGGTTATGTTTTTATTTATTTTGGGAATGTTGAGATGTAGGACACAAGGGTAGGCAATTATTTAAAATTTTACCGAACAACGAATACCAGAAGTTTTGTTTTAAGAATCACATTTCAAACATTAGTACCCCCCACACGTAGAGTTTGAAACGGGACGTGCCCCGCGCCACTTCAGGCTGCCGCGCAGAAAAGTAAAGACCGAAAGTAAGATAGATAACGGTTTACAGTGCAGTTCACTGTGAGACTTATCTGTGCGGCGGCCTGAAGTAGCGCGGGGCACGTCCCGCTTCGAACTTTACGTGTGGGGGAGACTTTATCTCAATAATAATGTGAAAATAGACAATATTGTATATTATTATTGTCTATGAATTAAATTTCATAAAAACAGTAAAAACACTGCATGACGTTTGATTTGGCGCCGTTTCTTGTTTGGTCCTGTTTCTTGTTTGTCAGTTTTGTCTCACCAATAGTTTTCTGAAAATGGATCACGAAGATGATGATAACCAGTTTCCTGATTGCGAGGAGCTTGTTCCATACGTTATCGGCAGCAACATAGTTCAACGCAACGGAGAGAAAATATCCTGTTGGGGTCGAATCACGTCTATCAACCCGGCCGGGGACAACTTTTCAATTCGCACCGTCGACGATCAAGATATTACTGTTCGATTGAGGAGTCCCTTATCGGAGCCACTTGAAGGATGGGTGGAAGTCCACGGCGTGGCACAAGGGAAAACAATCAACTGCAAAGACTTCATCGTGTTTTCTGCGGAGCAGGCTCAAGATGTCGACAAGGAAGGTCACAAAGCTTTTGTGCAACTTCTGACCGCCCTTGATGAGCCATGGAACCTGGGAGAGAGTATGAATGGCCACGATGGAGTCACGCCAATGGAATGAAAAGGATAATAAGGAATATGAATAGCTGGCCTAAGGTTGAATTATTATGCCTCTTGAACTGTCAAATGTCATTTAATATTTATAAGTTATATCCATAAGCCGTACGTTGAAAATATAAGTAAGTAATTTTAATTGTCTCAAGTCTTTTATTTCATAATCTTCAAAATGGTAACGATACACGTAAAACAGATATTCTTTCTGAAATCTTACCATCATTGAACATGTTGTTTCTGTTGCCGGGAGTTCTCTTGTAACCATTTCTGTTTCATGCGTCGTTTGTGAGAAAGGGAAGGGAATTCTGGCTAGTTTCACATTGACAACATAGTGTGATTCTGCCGCGTACATCTTTTTGTATATAAAATGCAAGGCTGCGCACTACACACATTAGTGTCTTAGTTCCGCTATCGATTTACATACAAAACAATGTATCCTGCTGAATAGTGCTGCTAAATCAAGTTGCCAAGTCGTCAATGTGAAAGTAGTCTAACTGGCACATTGATATCAAAGTATTTATACTCTAGTGCCGACTGATACAATCGCCTCAAACGCATTTTGATTGTTCATCACTCATCACATATCAATAGGACAGATATTACAATATTTTATTTCCAATAAAAAAACTTCAACAGCATAGCTTTAATTTATATTAGATTCAATAAAAGTAATATTCTTAAATTCTAATTATTCATTATTGTCTTGTACTCGACGTATCCTTGAATAGTCCTTGTCAGATCGAGAAGTATTGATAATCTATCACATTTCACCAGCAGTGTCTACGAAATAATATAATCTCATCTACAAAATATTTACTTATAAAATGTTGTTGATAATGTGGCAATTTACAACAGAAGTGTCTACGAAACATTTTCGTGTCGCCTTGAATGTCCTGCTCCTAGTCAGATAAAGAAGTGGTGGTAATCCGTGTGTGTTGACAGTTCACCAGCAGTGTCTGCGAACTCGGATCCCAGCCGTGGCCTGGTCCTGGCGCCCCCATTGCTGCATTCGCCTCTCGTGCTGCACGGCATTGCAAGTGCTGGCTTCTATGCAGGTCACTGGACGCTTTCGCCTAAAATAATGGAAGAGAGTTAATCATTTTCCATGTCTCAATCAATGATTGTGATTACCGAATGACAATAGAAAGTATGCTAGATTCAAACCCCCCAAAGTAAAAAAAAGGCGCTTGCTTTTGTTTCAACTGCCCAAGAGGAGAATTAGAATATTGGTAAACATGATATTAAGGCGATCCATCTCGAGGTGTAACATTCGGAATTGGACGAAATCACGCACTCCTTACGCGGATGGTGATAAGGTTTAAATTGGCCACCTGTTTTGAATTATGCAAAAAAAATTTGCCAAATGCAGGTTTTGTTTATTTTTGTGAAGTTCAAGCACAAATATTAAAATGTTTTGCTATCATAATCATCTAAAGAAATTAATTTACCACACTAAACAATGAAACCACATTCGAAAATGGGTTTGTAAGTAGGAGATTTTGCACTTCAAAGCATTTTTTTAATTGCCAACACTGGTTTCGCAACTGCAACCCTGGTTGAAGAGCAAAAGAGTTAACCGCTCTGCTACAGAGCATCATATATTATACCTATTTCTATTCTTTACATCAAGCAATGCAATAGAACACAGTGGGACTTTTGTCATATTTAATAAATGCAGAAAAAACCTTAAAAAGCAGTTACTAAAGCCACCAAAATGTTATATTTACATGGTAGCAGCTTCATTCCCTGACAGCGGCGTGATCCTGTACATCTTCATGCTGCTGGGCCGGCCGATGGCCTCCGACTTGATGGTGCCGCTCCCCTCAAGTGCTGCCTTCACCAGGAAAGCCTTCAGGTACCCCTTCATCCTCCTGTTCTCCCGGCGCAGGCTGTCCCGTTCCGCGCGAAGAGTTGCCGTGTGGATGCTCACACGGTTGTGCTTGAACCAGAAGTTTTCCAGCTTTTCGTATGTCTCAATGTCATCCTGAAAATATTTGAATTTATAAACTTCACAGACCGCATGCTAGGAAGATTGGGTGAGGAGAGAGGTGGTCGTTAGCCTGTTGGTAGGACAATCAATTTTGAAGCCTGGAATAACTATGCCAAACTGTATTGAAAACTAGGGTAAATATTCAGATTCACGGAACATGTTTAATAGGCACATTTTATTTTTAAAAACACTTTATGTCAATAGATAACAGTGAGAAAAAACTATTTCAATGACCAGTAAATAGAAATAAAAAAAAATAATGCATTTTAATGGCTGTTTTGTTCAAAATATGGATGGCATTGTATAAGGGACGGAGGGTTGAAAAAAAAAAAAGAGGGTTGAAGAAAAAAAGATCTGGAGGATTTCTGCCCTATTCTGTTTCCAGGAACACAATTTTCCTTCTTCATTAAAATTAAAATTCATTTTTCGCTCCTATCTATGGCTGGACAACATCATTGGCTCCTGATACAAAACATCAAAGACCTTACAATTATATATTGTAACGTTGACAATTATATTGTCAACGTTACAATATATATATATAATTGTAACGTCATTGATGTTTAGTCTCAGGTGCCAATGATGTTGTCCATCCAGCCATAGATAGGAGCGACTATTTAAAGTTGCAAGCCAAAAACAAGACAATTGTAGTGTTATAAATTTTGTAGTTTTAGTACTAAACCGCCACGCTTCGTGTAAGTTCATGTGCTACCTCTTAGTAAATAGCGTTAAAAAAGTGAGAAAACGTTGAAAAAAATGTTGTCATTACTCGGCAAACACTAGTAACACCCAAAGAATAACATTTCATTTATAAATACACCCCAATTACTTATTATTATCGATTATCATACTGCCATTTGCAAACTGTCGTTGCTCTATTGTAGCTTGATCACTTGACACCTCAAAATGTGTCAGGCGTCCAGGCCTCTTACTCTAGTCGGCCTTGAGGTAGTTTTCGACCGAACTTTTCATAAGAAGAATGTTAAAAATTCTTTGAATGTCTATCTTTGTCATACATGAACAACAATTGAATTCAGAATTTACTGGAAACATAAAGAGTGTTTCTTACTTGCCACATTTTATCTCGAGTTTGTGAGACAATAGCAAGTCTAGATGTAGGTATTGTATCGTCTTTGGTAGACATATAATAAGTTAGACTGCAGTTAAACCTCTTTTCATGCCATGTTTTAACCATGTTTAAGAACCTAAAAGCCTGTATTAGGTTCATACAAGGGTGTAGCGAGGTACGGGCAGGGGCAGCTGCCCCCCCCTAAAAGATGAAGGAATGCTCACAAATCGTTAAGTAATATTACGTCGGTAGCCTATTGTTTGTGAGAATCAATTTAATTTTTATTATTACCTTTTCAGTTTATAATTTTTGTGTGCATCGTGGTAACTAAAGATTGAACGTTTATTTGTATTTTACTTTTCCTTTTTTTATGTATTATTTTTACATGAATTTGTATAACTTCGACCGTATACGGTTTCAAATGTATTTTTGAAGTAAAACATCTGTCTTTAATTGTTTTATTGCTTCTTTTCTTATAATTTAAAATACGGTTAGGGCCCCGAGGGCCTCAGACACAGAATTGGGACTTATACTTAAGTTAGCCAGCCAAAATTTTAGTTAGTACCTCGTTAACAAAATGCCCACATGAGCCAAGGGGCCATCAATAAATTACGTCACATGAATTTCATGATTTCCCCCCCCCCCCCCCCCCCCCCTCCCTGTCACATTTGTGAGATCCCCCTCCCCCCTTTGCAATTTTTTATTTAAAACGTAGTCTATGAAATTTGTAGTATGAAGCCATAAAGTGCAGCTCAAAATTTTTTACATAGTTAAAAGGTTTGTAATATAAATCTTAGGGTTTATAGAATCTGATTTTGTTGAATATATTAAATTTATTAGATATTACCATCATGCCTTTCGTCATCTTTGTATCCTCCTTCATCAACATTGAAGTGCTCCACTGCAGAACATTTTCCCCCTCCATTTCATACTTCTTGCACATGGCATCCATCTGCTGTACCTTTTGGCCTTTCTGCAATAATCTCTCCAATTTCTAGAAGACAAATTTGGCTGAGGTATTTGGTGTTAAAAACTTCATCACATTTGATGACGATCAGCACCATATTTAATTAATTTCCTTTTTACAGTTCAAATGTCTTAAAAATTAAAAATGGCGGCAATTGTCTATATGGTGGTCATAAAATGCGATTGATTGGATAGGAATGAAATTATACAGGGTGTCCGGGGGTAAAGTGCATTAACTTCGGGAGGTAAGATTCTACCGAAATTCCAAAATTTTTTTTCCTATACAAAAATGTACCTATTAAAAATCCTTAGTGTGAGGTACGATCTTACTCGCTGACAGCCTGCCGGGCACGATTGTTGCAACGTTGCATGGTTGTGCTTGGCCCGTATCGTAACAGCGGAAAATAATAAAGCTAGAGGCACACGCCGGTCTAATTTTTCTTTTTACCACAAAACTACCCTTAAAAGTTGGAATTTCGAAAAAAGTTCATTTTCTTTTTTACTTATGTGTAATATCATGTAGAATCACCTTCCGAAGAATGCACTTTACCCCCGGACACCCTGTATAATAACTGAAACTTTTCATACTTTGATTGCCTCATAGCTTTCAACGCTCAAGGTTGTCAGTTGTTCTTTATCTTTGATATGGTTTTGCATCATTTGTATCTTAGCCTTGGCAGACATCATGGTGATGCAGTCTCTCTTGTCCCGGGCATTCCTCGTCTTCTGCTCCAGCTCTCCCGATAGAGTTTCCCAATCGTGTTGGAAGAAAGCAATCATATCCTGAGGGATATAAGTCAATATGGTTATACATAAATTATTATAAAAGGAATCTTGCTTGGTTCAAAGCGTTACCAATGTATGAGATTTTAATTAAGTTGCGAGCCGAAAATAATGGCATTACTAGAAATTCCTAACAGAAAATGGTTGCGTTACTAGAAATTCCTAACAGAAAATGGTTGCGTTACTAGATATTCCTAACAGAAAATGGTTGCGTTAATAGAAATTCCTAACAGAAAATGGTTGCGTTACTAGATATTCCTAACAGAAAATGGTTGCGTTACTAGAAATTCCTAACAGAAAATGGTTGCGTTGCTAGATATTCCTAACAGAAAATGGTTGCGTTACTAGAAATTCCCAACGGAAAATAATTGCATTAGCAGAAATTCTAAGTGATGTCCTTCCGGTAAGTGGCTTCAGGAGAGAGTATTGCTGCAGCTTTAGTTAGAGAGATTTCTAGAATGGAGACTCAGTATTCAGATATCCTTACACTAGCGGCTAACAGCAGTTCCATATTGTGGTTGATGTCCTTCCTGTAAGTGGCATCCTTTTGCCGCAGGAGGTGGTATTGCTGTATTTTTGGACTGTGATAATTGACATAGTCACAGAAGACATGTTTCAACTCATTCCACACTCTTTCTATCAGAAGCTGCTTCGGAAGTATCATGTCATTCAGCTCCTGCTCCAACTAGAAATAGTAAAAAACAATGGTTAGGTACTTTGGTTTTCTTGTAAGTAGGTACTATCAATTTACGACAGAAAGAATAAGGTTTTTACAATTTAGCCACTTTTTTTCATATACTTTTGTGACTTCGAACCTCCTACTCTCAATGGCGGTTCTAGACTTTTCGTGAGCTAGTGTGGTAAGATTGAAGAATACAACATTATTGATGTTGTAGCTGAAAATGAATTTTGGAAGAAGATTTTTCATTTCGGAGAGGTAGCACTCTAGCTCATTGAAAAGTCACGGACCACCAAAACCTACACTTTGCATGTGTCAAAAAATGAGATTCAGCAATGTGGTCCTGTTGTCCAACTTTAAAAAAAAATTATTCAGTTTTTTGGAAAATAAAAATAATTTTTGAATGATGCCAGGATATTATTGCGAAGATAATTGAAACAATTGAATTTGCAGAGCGAGAAATATACCAAAACCATATTTAGGGCAAGCTAATTTTGGGCTAGTAACTATGAGACTTACCGTTATGGCCCTGTAATTAACAAAATGTCCTTTAACATTTATAAATTCTTTTGTATGTTCGTTCATGTTCTGTTCCTGTTGATAAACAACCAGCTTCATGTGGTATTCTGCATCTCTTTGCTTCATTTCAAGATTTTGAAGTTCATCTTCCCAGCTTTCCATCATGGAGAACTTTTGCTCTTCAAAGCTGTCCTGGAAGAATTTTAGGCGGTCTTCTCGGATAGCTGTAAATTTAAAACCGAGCACCTTTAACCAGCTAACTAACCATTTCATGGTCATGCTAATGCATGTTAAAAGGTTAAATAATAAGTGTTAAGCCATAGGTATCTTTTAAGTCGTTCTGAAAATGTTTGATTAAAACAGAAATTACAACAGTCTACCATTAGACATCCAAATTGATAGACCTGCCTTAACATGAAGAATGGGTATCATTTCAACGAACTGCAGGCAAACCACGTGACCATATTTTTGGCACCAGGACGGTTCGAGGATGCTTTGAATAAAGTATGACATAAGTCGTACACATTGACCACCGAAGAGCGCACTTTGAAATAACCAGACCCCGGACAGAAAAGTAATGTTCGCTAAAGTAAGGTAACAATCTGCAGCGCAGTCCACTGTGGGACTTTTATTTTTAAACGAACCGCCTGGCGTAGCTTAGATTTGTGTAAGGGTTGTACGCATTTGTAAAAGTGTCTAAATAGTGTAACAAAATGTAAAATTTTGGAAACAAGCCTGAACTTTTATTTACCCCATTTAGAATTTTTAGCTTTTTACACTGCCAGAAATTTGCATGCTGTTCTAAAAAGGACTTTTAATTCATAAGCAGATTTTATTTTCGAGGATCGAATGGTGATATTACAATGCGAGTTGCCTGTATAATATCAGATTCCATTATTGACATATCACAAAAAAGGGGACAGTCAATGACATTAATACTGGACGCGGGGTAGAAATATCAAAGTGGGAAGCCAAACACAAGACGATTGTAGATGTCTCTATTTCTAGTACTTTAGTACTAAACTGCTACGCGTCGAGTGAGGTCGTGTCTTACCAGTAAGTAAATTGCATTGCAAAGCGCCAAAATGCCTTCCTGTGTGATGAGAAAATGCTTCAATTACACAGCAAATAGTCGTAAAGGCGAAGGAATAACACTTCATTTGTAAGTACATGCAAATTACTTATTATTATCAATTATTATAATTATTACAATTAATTTTATAATAATACGTCATTGTATTCTTTCCCCTTCCCTGTCCATTGTGAGTGAGAGTATCTTGTTATCTCAGTCACACCCATAGGTCACACCCGTGATGTGAAAGCAGTATTCAGCGAAGAAATTAATAAGCCGCCCTACCATATATCTATGACATTCACACACATACATTCTTTGATTGTCTATCTTTATCACACAGGAATAAAGTTTTGAATTTAGAAATTATACTGAAAACCGCTGAAAACAAAAGAGTGTTGCTTGCTTTCACATTATATTGTGAGTATGTGAGACTATGGCGAGTCTATTTATATAATGTCATTGGGGACAGTCTCTTGCGCTCCACATAACTTGGTTTGTTCTCCTTTTCCTGATTGGCTGGTCTATTAATTTGAATGTCTGTCCAGTCTACATATTTTATTAAATCACCTAAAAATTGGCTAATCTTTTCCATGTGTGACTGCAGCATATAGGAATACTGCTCTTCAGCTTCTTCCAAAGAATCCATCAGCTTACAGATGACTGCATTCTTGTCGTCTGTTGTTCTCTTGAATATCCCTATCAGCACCTGGAAATTGTTGGAAAGGCGATGTAATTTTTTTTTTCAAATTTGCTTGTTGAAAACGGCATTTAATGGCAATGGTACGAACCTGTAGATCACTTTGCAAATCTTTGACTTTTAACTTTCTCAGAATGTATCGCCATTGTTGATTGATTTTAGCCAAGTTGGTTCTTGAAAATGCCTCCTCTTTGTGCAGTTTGTTCTAAAAAAGATATCAAAAATTAAACACAATCTAATTCGCTTGTCGTGATTGTCTGTAACTCCTGTTCAATGAACTCTAAAACTTGGATTTGCTTTGAATTTAAGTGTCATTTTCAAAATTGGAACTTAATTGTGGGAATATTTGGACAAGCGATAGAGTAGCTACCAAAATTATTTTATTTTAATTAATAATTCCTCATTTGGAATACTCATATGTATTTCTTTTCTTTAAATTATTTGACATAAATTGTAATTTTTCAAGTTTAAAAGGTAAATTTCTGATTGTCTCTAAAATTGGCATTTGTTTTTGACAGCAATGATTCTGACGAAAATATAAATACTTCCTGCTTCACTAATCCTAATATCCCATTATTTTTCACAGGTCTGCAATGGGTAAGAACTAATTTAGTCAATCCATTGAAGGAATGTTGTGCAGTAGATGGAAAAAAAAATTATCAGATTAATTAACATCTAAGTCCACCTTAAAAACAATATAGATAGATTACATACATATTTTAAAAATAATATAGGTATAGATTGTATGGGTTCTCTCTCTCTCGGAATATGTGACCCCTCTAAACGGCATCCGGTGCTGTCACAGTCGCTATGATATGACGCACAAATTAATTAGGCATTAGGTATTTTGAATGGTGTGAATGAAGACAAATTTTTTTTCAGGCGGGTATGGGTACCGCCGCCCCCGTAACCATTTATTGGATAACTAACACTTCAGCCATAGGTCACCCCAAGTGGTTCGCTACGTTTGGTAACTTAGTAAGGGTGCCCGGGTTCATGGGGTGAGGATTATCTAGGAACAAGACAATCCTCACCTGATCTAGATTCCTGTGGCGGTACGTGAGTTTTCAGTGAGCTAGAGTGCTAAGATTGAAAAATAAGACCTTATAGATATTTCTATTTTTGAAACTGATAATTCGTGGTGGAAATCCATTATAATAGATTATAATAAAACAAATAAAAAAAACTTTATTCCACTTTATTTTATTTGACCGTAACCGGTTTCAGCTCGTCAGAGCCATCTTCAGACCTTATTGATGTTGTAGCTGAAAACGAATTTTATTTTTGTTATTGATGTTTTTATTGTAGCTGAAAACGAATTATTATTTTTTTTTAAATTTCAACTTTTTGTATGGAGAAATACTGAAATGTGGATGCGGCGCATCCCCAAACTGAAAGAATTCTGAAAATCTTCATACAAAATACAGAAATTTTGAAAAAAAAAAATCCTTTTCAGTTGCAACATCGATAATGTTGTATTTTTCAATCTTAGCTCTCTAGCGACTGAATACTCACAGACCGCTACTGATAGATTCTAAATCTTGGCGGCGGATGCGTCTGCCTGCCTACTATGTGGCGGACCATATTTGGAGAGATTGGTTGAGGGACACCCTTTTTTCTCTCCAGCAGGACACTCTTGATCCACTGCCTTGGGCCACAGTGGGAGGGATGCATTCATACTTCCATCACTCCTGGACACACTGACCCCCAAATTCCTACCCACTTTACCTTATACCTTTTTCTCTCAGATTTTCCTCATCTTCCTTTTATAAAAAAAACCCCCAAAGATGACATAGTCACTGTGTGAAGCTATTAATTACACTCCTGTGTGGAGTTAATGCAAAAAAACACATTACTGGATATTAGTATTGTAAGAAAGTCTACTCCAGTTTCCCGCAGGCTTATCTGTGCTGAACCAATTGACTGGTACCGTTAACTGACTGAATAACTTCAGATTCCCAATGACATTAATACTGGACGCGGGGTAGAAATCTCAAAGTGGGAAGCCAAACACAAGACGATTGTAGCTGTCTCTATTTCTAGTACTTTAGTACTAAACTGCTACGCGTCGAGTGAGGTCGTGACTTACCAGTAAGTAAATTGCATTGCAAAGCGCCAAAATGCCCTCCTGTGTGATGAGAAAATGCTTCAATTACACGGCAAATAGTCGTAAAAGCGAAGGAATAACACTTCATTTGTAAGTACACGCAAATTACTTATTATTATCAATTATTATAATTATTACAATTAAATTTATAATAATACGTCACTGTATTCTTTACCCTTCCCTGTCCATTGTGTAACCGAGTGAGAGTATCTTGTTATCTCAGTCACACCCATAGGTCACACCCGTGATATGAAAGCATTATTCGGCGAAGAAATTAATAAGCCGCCCTACCATATATCTATGACATTCACACACGTACATTCTTTGATTGTCTATCTTTATCATACAGGAATAAAGTTTTGAACTTAGAAATTATACCAAAAACCGCTGAAAACAAAAGAGCGTTGCTTGCTTTCCACATTATATTGTGAGTATGTGATACTATGGCGAGTCTATTTATATAATGTCATTGCAGATTCCCGTTACAAACTCCACCATATGAAGAAAAATAAAGCTAACAAACCGTCATGTATCTCGATATCAATTCTTCCTTCCTTCTTCTGGCTTCCTCCTTGATATCTGCCTGATGCTGCAAATATCGCATCCTATCCTCATCGGACATTTTAGCCAGTTTATCTTTCCCTTTTTTCTTTGGAGCCATTTTATCTCCTGATTCACAGCCGCTCTCAAATAAATATTAAAATATGTAAAAATAATTATATAGGTATAATTTATGATAACAAATCCTATTCACTTAGGTCACTAGGTATAAAAAATAGATTTTTATAAATATTTACTGAAGATTTTAAAATAAAATATACATCACAGACATTACTTAATTTTGACTGAACTCGAGTAGAAAATAATAATTTGACACACTTGTATCCATGGTAACAGACTTCTAGTTTCCAAGAGACACTTTTCATGTACCTACACTTCTTCTAATAGAATGATTTGATAGTTACCATATCAACCGACTTTATTCGCTTTTCTTTCCTTAGCAACCCTGAAAATTAATTTCCCTAATGACCTCCAAAAAGGTTTTGCTGTTGTTATTGATTTTACTCCACGTAAGTATCAACAGTTATTTTATGTATCAAGTGATGTTTAAAAGCCGACTCGACAATGACTGAGAGTGAAGAGAGTTCCTCTGTATCTCTGGGGTCCGATAGAGTGCCTAGCGTCAATTTGCACAATAAAGCTGGCGCTGAAGAGAAAGGTAAAAAAATCTAATACATATACGAGTATTTATATTCAGCTTTTTTTGTATGTATTCTGCCACTTGCATCACATTTTAAAAAAAAAAATTCCGGTTTAGGCAAATATTCTAAGACATTCTGTATTTTTTTATTTTTTTTATCGTATTTTTTGAAACCCTGGCGATTTTTTGAAAATTTCAATCCGATTTTTTATAAACCGGAAAGACAGGACATAATTTCATTGGTGCGAAAAAACGATAATTACATAGCCGAAAATCATTTAAAAAAGAACGTTTTCCACACGAATAACAATAAATTGTACGGGGTTCTCTTCGTAACATCTGTAAAACACAGCCATCTTTATCAAAAAATCAAACCAAAAGATAAGTTCGCATAGAACAAACAATAAATCTAGTGAACGTTAAACACAAGTTCAAAAGCTCGCCAGAAATAAAAGTGTTGCCATATAAAAAAAAAAATTATCAGAATGGAGTTTTACAAAATTAAGGGAACATAATCGGAGACAGGACATTTTCATGTAGTGACGTCACGAGCTAAAATAATGAATTTATTTATTTAAAAAAAAAAAAAAAACTATACATTTCTAAAAATTTTTACTAACATTTTCGTAATCTTAGTAAAAAAATCCGCACAATTTTTTCCAAGTCGTTATGAAATCATAAATATTTGCAGCAAATGGCCTATTGCTGCAAATATTTAAAGTTAGCATATTGTATACCACACCCTAACAGTGGTAGATCTACTACCACTGCTTGGGTATTGTATACTACACCGTAACAGTGGTAACCTAATCCCACTGCTCGGATATTGTATACCACACCCTGACTGTGGTAGACCTACTCCCACTTCTTGGGTATTGTATACCACACCCTGACTGTGGTAGACCTACTCCCACTGCTTGGGTATTGTATACCACATCTTAACAGTGGTAGACCTACTCCCACTGCTTGGGTATTGTATACCACATCTTAACAGTGGTAGACCTACTCCCACTGCTTGGGTATTGTATACCACATCTTAACAGTGGTAGACCTACTCCCACTGCTTGGGTATTGTATACCACATCTTAACAGTGGTAGACCTACTCCCACTGCTTGGGTATTGTATACCACACCGTAACAGACCTAATCCCACAGCTTGGGTATGCATACCAGATCGTAGCAGTTGTAGATTGCTTGGGTATTTTTTATGAACCTGTGTCCCGAGGAGGAACATGTGGTAGGAGGGGGGAAAGACAAAAGTCGTCTAATCGTTCCATAGGCAAGTTATTGAACACAAAAACGATTCGTGAAAACAATCTATTCTCAAGAAATTCGAATTTAATCAATGTATTTTAAGAAAATGTCAATATTTTTGGACACAATACAAATAAAAAATGTAACCTACCCTTGTCAGCATTACCATTCCTCAAAATTTTACACCTTTGGCTTACAGTGGAAGGCATAAAGCTTCCCGAAATTAAGTTAGTACTTACATATTTCATCACATATATTTTATTTCTTCCAATTTAGGTTTTGCACCGATTGATATAGAAATCCAAATACAAAATGAAAGAATATTAGCCATTTTCACAGAGGCAATAACGAAAACCGAAATAGCAGTGTTCTTGTCCCTGTGTACTTTGAAAGAGGTAAATTTTGCCATTAGGAAGGTGGTTACTCATGAGGACTTTGAGTTTATCAGAAAAGTTTTCAGCGACGGTAAACTCCACCCTGTTGAACCTTGTAAAGATGTCAATGATGATGATGGTAGCAATGAAGCTGACGGTGACGGTGATGAGATTAATGCTTATAAACCAATAACTGACGAACAAATACAAGAGGTAAATTAATCAAACTACATAATTTCCCTCGTGAGCATTTTATTATTGAGAGTAGTTTATCGCATTCCTGAAGAATTTTGAGAACCATTTTTCATAGTTTTGTAAAAAAACGTCTCCAAAACAAGAAAGACTTCGCCGACACCGAGTTCTCCTTCAAATTGTCAAAAACTCTCTTTTCTCTACTTAGAGCTCTCAATTTCTCCCTACATCTAGGGATTTCTCCCTAGACACGGCAACTGATAGATGTGTTGAGAAAAATATAAAAAGAATCTTTTCAAATTCAGACAAGCAATAAAATACCTACCTATGTGCATACAGATGGCTTAATTTTGCAGTCCGAATGATCTTATCATTTTCGCAATTTGTTTAAAAAAAAATCATTTACAATTTTACAATGCCACAGAAACTTTCAGGTTCTGTTTTTGCTTTTATATCCCTTACACTTTACACGAAAAATTGTTTGATTTCCGTTTATAAATTTGAAGAGCGATTCTATATCTTTTGTGGGATCATTATGATATAACGGAAGAGATTTGTGTGATTTTTACATATTTATTGTCACATATTTTTGTTCAGATCGTTTTAAACACGAATTCCTGCAAGTATGCATGATTATTTATTCATTTAATGTATGTTGTACGTAGAAAAGGCAAATAAATCAAACAAATCTGACAGAAGCTCACATCCGTTATCTCATAACGATCCCACAAAAGTACTTTCAACATTTAATTAATTTAATATATCTATTATTATCAAAATTAAATTCTAACTTCTTGTGACTTGACTATGTGACCCCAATGACATTACATTAATACTGGACGCGGGGTAGAAATCTCAAAATGGGAAGCCAAACACAAGACGATTGTAGCTGTCTCTATTTCTAGTACTTTAGTACTAAACTGCTACGCGTCGAGTAAGGTCGTGTCTTACCACTAAGTAAATTGTATTGCAAAGAACCAAAATGCGCTCCTGTGTGATGAGAAAATGCTTCAATTACACGGCAAATAGTCGAAAAGGAGACAGCGAACATTGTATCACAAAGTGACATAAGCATAACAAGGACAACCTACTAACAGTAGGTCGGTTCACACAGCGTCCCGCATTTGTTTTATTCCATTGGGAAAGATGGGGTAAAACGTACAAAGGGTAAAGCGTTCATTAATTTAATAATGTCGTTGATGAAAATTGTAAATAGTAACGGTCCTAGGTGTTATAGGTGTATAGATTTGTATAATCATTTAAACCTATAACCTGTACTGTATAATAAAATATGTATTTAACAATACTCCTATAATAGTACCAATATTGTATTACTAATGATAACTCATATAATAAATATAAAAATATTTGCCCGTGTGTCTCGTTTTACCCGCCTTTACCTTCCCTGTCCATTGGGTAATCGAGTGAGAGTATCTTGTTATCTCAGTCACACCCATAGGTCACAATCAGTATTCGGCGAAGAAATTAATAAGCCGCCCGACCATATATCTATCGCATTCACACACTTACATTCTTTGATTGTCTTTCTTTATCACCCATGAATAAACTTTTGAATTTAGAAATAATACTGAAAACCGCTGAAAACAAAAGAGTGTTGCTTGCTTTCCACACTATATTGTGAGTATGTGAGACTATAACGAGTCTATTTATAATATATAATGTCATTGTGTGACCCCCCCCTGGCGTCAAAGCTGGATCCGCCCTTGCAACCATTATCAATAAAATTCACGATTCATCTATAAATTATTGCTTAACCATATGACAAAATGAGGTCAGACTTATTTTTACATATATACTCATAAATCTCTAGTTATATTGAATGATTGATTGACTTCCATTTATAAAACTGTTGTCAAACCATTATTAATAATATTTCCGTTTCATCTGCAGATCATTGCTCGACCAGATGACAAAATGATGCCAGAATTATCCCAAGTAATAAAAGTCCTTATGGGCTATCCTGAACTACAGCCTGCCATACAGCGAGAGATTCAATGGGTTTGTTACTACATAAATAAAGAAAAATGTTTAAACATTTTCCCAACATGCTTACATAATATGTATGTAATATTGGGTCCTTACATATGAAATTGGCGTTTTGCCGTACTGGCAACTTTGATCTCAAATATCTTCTCTTTGGTTAGGAATTCCAAATTCAAATTTATACAGCTATTTACTCATGTATTTGTGTTTCGAAAATTATAATTCATTTGTTTTTTCCTTAATTGTTTTTTTTCTTTGCGTCACTTAGTTTACAAAATGGAAAACTTGAAATATCGCGTTATTTACGAGTACGAGTTCCACCGTGGCACCAGAAACAGCTGCAGAAACGGCTCGAAGGATTAATGATCTGTATGGCGACGGTGCCGCAAAAGAAAACACAGTGCGTTTTTGGTTCCAACGTTTTCGTTCTGGAAATTTCGACCTGCAGAACAAGCCCCGTGGACGGCCGGAGACCAAAGTTGATAATGAAGAGTTGAAGGCTATTGTGGAAGCGGATCCATCGCAAACCACGTCCGAGTTAGCTGCAGGCTGCGGTGTTAGTGATAAAACTGTTTTAATCCACTTGAAGCAAATTGGGAAGGTGAAAAAGCTCCCATACAAAACTCCCATAAGCTCCCATACAAAGTTCCTCCCATACAAAACGTCAATTTCATATGTAAGGACCTAATATTCATATCAATTTGCTATTAACTTTATTATTTTTTTTATGTCCACAATATCCTGATGGGCAATCACAAAGTTTCGGCACATATCAGAGAAGGTAATGAATCAATGTTATTTTTTCTAATATATTTTCTCAATTTCCGTTAACATGCCATATTTATGAATGTTTTTTTTATACATATATGCACACTGTTTTCTTCTTTACATAAAAATATTAAAATTTTCATTTAATTATGATAATAATCCAGGAAAAGACTCACATGCATGATTCTGTGCTATTTCTGGATTCCTTAATCCGTTTCAAAAATCGTATGGAAGAAAAGTTGACCATGACCGCTGTGGAAAAACTCAAGAAGGAAATTGTCCAAAGGAATTTGAATAGGACCAATAAAATCCTTAAAGCTAAGATTATGGGTAAATAGATTTTACATTATGTACATACTATCCATTCAGATCTGCGATTCAGTTAAAAATTATGATAAATGTAAAAGAGATACACACTCTCATTGAAATTGTACTTACACAGATTATATATGGTAAAAATGCATCAGCACAGTTCGACACTCAATAAAATTTTGTAAATATGTACCGTTTTAAACTCAATAAAATTGTTAAAATGCAGTTTGAAACTCAATAAAATTGTATAAATACAGTTTGAATATATACAAAATTGTATAAATACAGTTTGAATGTCAATAAAATTGTATAAATACAGTTTGAATATATACAAAATTGTATAAATACCTACAGTTTGAATGTCAATAAAATTGTATAAATACAATTAATGAAATCTGTTATTTTTACTGGTTTGGTCTTGGATGAATTAAAAAGTGAGTTTGGTGAACCATTTTTATAAAGGGTGTCCAGGGGGGAAAATGCAATAACTTCGGGAAGTGATTCAACATGATAGTACAAGAAAAAAGAGTTTAAAAATGTAAAATTTTTTGGGCGGGAAAAAACTTTTTCTACAGAAATTTTTGAAACAATGTAATTTCGAAAAAAGGTACTTGTACCATCGTGTAGAATCTCAGCCAAAGTTAACGCATTTTACCCCAGACACCATTATAATGGCTTGTTCGCTTTGAGAGAGTAGTTTAGTCAAGTAGCGAGTAACTTGCTACTTGACTCACCGAAAAGCATTGCATTGCTTTCAAGTAGAGCACATTAGTGCCCGCCGCCCGTTGCAAGATGACGGGCTGCTACACAACAAAGTAAATATGCTAATTAAGTTGATTGTAATGTTTATTTTAGAAGAGGTGGAAGAATAAATTAGTAAGATGAAAATAAATAAATTATGGACACGAAAAGAAATCAATGGCAGCATAAATAAATAATTTTAGAGTAGCATCTTCGCTCCAACGCCACGACATTTCAGCGCGTCTACAAATGAACTCTGCTAAAATGGCGGGTTCTCGCATGTCAGTGCGCCGGGACGCGAGGTGTAGGTCGCTACTCGCCCGAAAAAATAGAACAAAATGGATTGACTCTACTAAAGAGTTGACTAATCTTACAAAAAATATTTGCTACTCAACTAAAATACTTGCCGCATGCGAACGGATCTTAAGATAGAGTTATTACCCAGATCAAACGAAAGAGGGCAGAAATGACATGTTTCACAAAATTACATTTTTTGCATTAAATAAACCCAGGACGAAATGTTGTTTACAGTTTTCTTTGCTCATTCTTTCTGTGTTATATTATTATATAGGTATTATTATGTATAGTGGCGTAGCTAGCATGGGTGGTACCCGGGGCGGATAACGTGGTGTCACCCTCCCCCCCCCCCCATTAAAGGTGACAGATGTAAATTTCAACTTCAAAAAATTTGGTCCGTCCTGGGGGGGGGGGGGGGGGATTGCTAGAGAATTGTGCACCTGGGGGTAACACTCGGTCGAGTGGCACCCGCCCATCGGGTGTCACCCGGGGCGGACCGCCCCCCCCTCGCTATGCCACTGATTATGTAGATACATGTATATAACGTGATGATAATCATTTTACAGAGGTCACAAAGAACCTGAAGGAAGAGAATGGGACCTTTAACCACATTTATAAACAGAAAGATGCTGTTATTAACCAACACCAAGAAGAATTAGAACTCTTGAAAAATGAATGTGTAACAGTTATCAAAAAGAGAATGTAGGTAGATTCATATTTCCTTCAAATATAATTTTAGTAGAATCACTCGAGCGATAGAGATTTCCAGGCATTTTGGTTTTGGATTCAACCGCACTCATTACAAAAATCATAAAATCATGTCTATAGTCAAAGACATTAAAAAATCCAATTTCTAACATGTAAACAAATGTTCAATTTTTAGAACAAAAATAATTTCTGCTTCTACATGCAGACTTCACCAAATACAAAACATTATCTAAAACAGTGGTTTTAAACCTGTGGTACGCGTACCCCTTGGAGTAAGCAAAGTCAAATTGGGGGTATGTAATATCAAACTGACAAACTTCAATCCGTGTTTAATGCAGCCGCTCGACTCATAACCGGAGTCTCTAAATATTCACATATTTCAGAACACCTTCGTAATCTTCACTGGCTCAAGTGCCCTCAAAGAATCCAGTACAAATTGTGCTGGATGATGTTTAAATCAATTAATGAAATGGCCCCATCTTACATCTCTGAACTATGTGTCCCAGAAAATACTGGTCTGAGGCAGTCAACCCTTAGATCAGCAACATCATCAGCTATATGCAGACTAATGGAACCTAAACGCAAGCCAAATACGAAATTTGGAGATCGCGCTTTCGGAGTGTCTGGACCTAAGGCTTGGAATAAACTCCCACCGGAACTTAGATGCATAACAAGCCCAACAGAATTTAGGTCCAAATTAAAAACGTACCTTTTTGGGCTCTCATACCCTTAAATAAAAATACCTATCGGAGTATCATAAAATTTTGCTTTTGTTTTCAAAATACGCTCATTACAGAACATTTTATATATTATAATTATAGTTCCCAATTATGTCCTCTGCGTGCGAACTGTGTCTTAATTGCTCTAAATCATAGATTCTCAACCTTTTTTTGCCCACCGCCCACTTTGACAATATATTTTTTTCTAGCGCCCCCCCTAACTGCTTTTACATACCATCTTGGGGGGGGGGGGGGGGGGGGGGGAGTTTGATGGGTTTCTCTGGGTTTCCTGAAAGTCCAATTATATGTTTTACATGCTAGGTAGGTACCTAGTGTGTAAAACATAGTCGCGAATCTGAAACAGCTATTGCCACGATTATATTTAAACGTGTAATTACACTGCAATATTACGTAATTGTAAGAAAGGCTATGACTCCTAACCTATTTCTGAGAAGAAGATTGTTTGAAGAACTGAAGAAGAAATATGGAGCCTATTTTTATTTTTGGTTATCAACGTTGCTACAACACTGAATCCACGTTCAGCTAAATAGGACGATGGGAATGCTATTAAAAATCGTTGAACTATCGACCATAATCCTAGGTATAGTTTCGAAATCGGCTTCTGCAGCCAAAACTCTTCGTAGCTATTCTTAAATTTAATTTTTAATTCCTCATTTGTTATCAGTTCTATTAGTTCTTCTTTTAACGAGGATGATCCTACTGTGTTGACATTTGAAAAAGGATCTAAAACTCAGTGTGGTATATCCATGTTTAAAATATCATGGAATCGTTCTTGAAATCACTGTGGAGGTTTTAAGTGTTGACAGTAAACAAGCAAGTCGTCGTTCTTAAATGATACTGCTGAAAAATTTGCGAAGTTATTAAATTCCCGTCTGTCGATATTTCTTGTATTTTAAGTCGTCGCCTTGAAATTGGAGATTGACATCATTAAACAATTTATACAGGCCTGTCAAGTACGCAATATCGTTCTTCGATGAGGTGAGGTTGTCGCGCAATTCTGTGTCTTTGTTTCCTAGGAGCTCTATCACAGACTCAAACAGATTGTAAAATCGAGTCAAACAAGAACCTTTTGACAGCAAGCGCACCTCTGTGTGAAGCAGAAATCGGTTGAAATCTTCATCATTGGCAATGCAAAGCTGACTAAATAATCTGTCATTCAATGAGTTACTTCTGATTTTATTAACTGCTCTGATAACATATTGCAGTGATGTATGGAGGCGTTCACTCAGATTTTTCGCAACCAAATGCTGGCGATAAATTACGCAATGCACAGCAAGCAAGTCATGAACTTTATTTTTTAAGCACGCTATGAAGCCTTTGTAACGCCCTGTCATAGCTGTGGCGCCACCTGTAGCAGCTGACAAAATATTATTAAAAGGAATTTTCTTTTCGTCACAAAACTTTTACAGTGTATTAAATATGGTTTCTCCTTTTGTATCTGTTTCCAAATTTGTAAAAAACAATAGTTCTTGACATATTTTCTCATCTTTGATGAACCTCACGTATGAAAATAACAAGACTTCATTGGTTGGTAAAGTGGACTCACCAGCTGAATTGAAAATCGACAAGATTGCAGATGATTGCACAATGTTTTCATCCATTTCATCAATTCGTCTTTGCACAGAACTATTGCTCAAATGATTTTTTCAGATAATATCTGCAGCTGATTTATGGAGCACAGTGGTTATTACTTATTTTACTGCTGGTAAAATTAAATCGTCCCCAATAGTGTGTGGTTTGCCTGTTTTAGCAATCAACAATGGGATATTGTACGAAGCTCGAAGTCCATCATCGTCATGCTTAGAAGCTGTTGAAAATTGTTAGCTAAATTTTGTAATTCTTTTTCATGTCTTGAAAATGGGTCACATCTTCTAGGCTTCATCGCTTCATTTGAAAATGTTTTTCGACAAAAAATGCACATTGGCAATGATGATTTGTAGGATTTTTGATAAATCCGTATTTAATATAATCCGCACCATATTTCCGTATCTTCTTTTTTACTTCCGACATGGGTTTTTAATAACAAAAATTAACCAATATTAAAGTTTACTTTGCTTTATTATGTGATTAGAGTGTTTTGTTTGTCTTTAGACAATATTTTTTACTTTCCAACGCCCCCCTGTGCCATCTCAACGCCCCCCAATTGTCTCTGGATCTTCTACCGCCCCCCTGAAGGTCCAAAACGCCCCCAAGGGGGCGTTATCGCCCACGTTGAGAACCTATGCTCTAAATAAACAATAACAGTGTTAATCTCTAGTGACCCTCCAGGTAAGTATGGTCTTGTATATATTTTCTGCCTGTACAGTGCATTTTTACAGCAGCATCGCGTTCATTGGTCAAATCATTGCACATATAGTTTCGTATCGGTGATCGATGAACCGATGGATGCAATTTTTAGCCATAAGATGTTGTTGTATATAGTTTAAAATAAGATTGTATAAACGTTTTATAAATTTGTACAGCGCCCTTGAGGTGATTTTTCACAAAAACGGCGCTATACAAGTCATCCAAATATTATTATTATTATTATCGTGGCACACATCAAAATCCCCGAAGTCGTGTTACACTTGCATTAATTGTATTTTTGTGACTTGATTGTTAAATTCATGTAATAATGAGAGTAGGTATTTAAAAATTACAAATGTAACATGTCTTTCATTATACGTGTACAAAATATAGATAGAGGGTACGGGGTACAACACATTTGTAGTACGAGTCAAGGGGTACGCAGGCTTAAAAAGGTTGACAACCGCTGATCTAGAATATTCGATGATACGAACATTAATGACATCTTTTAGTATTCAATAGACTTAAGTTCAAAATAAAATCAAAATTAATTCATAAAAATCACCTACCTAGTGCCTAAAGATACCCAAATTTGGATTGCTATCACTAGAATGGTTAAATATTTGATTCTTATTATGGGTTCTATTTGAACAGCTTGGATTCAGAAAGGAAAATGATGAGGGACACTGAGGCACATAATACCAACTATGAAAATCTAGTGGAACAAGAGAAGGAAATCAAAGAGAAATATGATGATCTTTTAAAAAACCACCTGGAAAGTGAAAAGGCATTGAGGGCCAAAAGGTGACCCCTGTTTATAAATTTTTTATTGTTTTTGGAATAATTTCATTAACCCTTCGAATAATAAGAATCCTTTTTATTGGTTATTTTTTAACCGTTTTGCAAAAAAAAAAATCTAGATAAAATAATCTTTCCGATATGTTTATTAAAAAATCAACATTTTGGTTTCTAAATATTAAAATTTGGATATTGAAAATGTAAATTTAATTGAATATTCAAATTAAAGTAGGTACTGAATAAATTTAAAATATTAAACAAATTTTACATTCCTTTTTCTAAGAAAATTTTATTTTAAAAAGTGTTTGTTACATCACAAATTGGCGCAAAATAGAATCGTCACTTATGATCGGGTTTGTAAAATATCTGAACAATATAGCACTTATATTCCTAAGGCAATAAGAAGAATTATTCTTTCGCTTTATAACATAAAAAAACTAAAAATTTTGGTAATTTTTGGAGATCACTGGCAACGGTTAATATGCACTTTTTTTTGAAAAAATCTTTTGATTCACCTTAATTACATTAAAAGGCAACAATTTGCATAGGGGGAAGTGGAAAATATTTCACTCTCAATTTTTTCTTGCCTTGCGCGAGTAGGCGTTATAAAGGGGCACTTTCTTTTGAATCACAAACCATGTTACACAAACCTAGCGTAGCCGCTAAACTACTTGAAAACTGGGATGTTTTTCTTGCCTTGACGCGAGTAGGCGTTATAAAGGGGCACTTTCTTTTGTATCACAAACCATGTAGAATGAAATATTTTCCACTTCCCCCAATGCAAATAGTTGTCTTTTAATGTAATTAAGGTGAATCAAAAGAATTTTTTTTTTTAAAGTGCGTATTAACCATTGCCAGCGATCTCAAATATTTACCAAAATTTTTACATGACAGGAAGAGAGATATCTAACTTTTAATAATGCACGGTCGCTCTGGGACAATCTCAGGGTCTGGTTCTCTGGGTCTCCTGTTATTATAACAGCTAATGATGTTTTGGGACAACTTGGGTCTCCTGTAATTAGACGGGTTAAACTTTTCACCACGTTTTTGATGTACCTACGCAAAATATCATTTGAAAGCAGCACTCTTTTTCACAATCATAACAATTTTTTTTTATGCTGCTATAACTCTCTTATTTCTTAACAGATTTACGAATTGCTTATCTTAAAAGGTCCATTAATACCCCTGAATTATGTTCAAACACATAAATAAGACACAGGATACTGCTAAAATATTACAAACAGTGAGGCATAACAAAAATCAGGCGTAGCTTCAGCACCGCTCATATACAATGAGATTTCAACACTATTTTTCCTTATTGAACAAAAATTTAAAATTTATGTTATCCTTGTCTAATGTGTGGACAATTTGAAGAAGAACAAATTTCACAAAGAAAAATTGTAATTACAATTGAAAATTATGTTCCCTATTTTAATTGCCTAATTTAAAACAATTGATTCCATTTTACAATAGATTCAAGATTGAAACGCAGCTAGTCAATTGGCTGCGAAAATACGATAATGAAGTAGGGGACAAGCAAAATCAACTAGACGATCTGACCAAGAATTATGAAGATGAGAAAGTAGCCTTGGCTGATTTACAAGTAAGCCGTACACCATATTTCTTAAAAAATATAACCTAGCCATCAAAATATCACTTTTGGAAAAATTGTCACATTCGCAGTATCGCATGCTGAATGATTATTTATTATCAGCTATTCAGTAGGCCTGGTAGGAGACAAATGTCTTAGCTGCGAAATATACGAGAGTGGACCGGCATTAAAAGTGTGGAGGAGCTATTCCGGGCAGCGCAAGACAGAGAGACATTTCCAAGAGTGATCGCCAACATCGGGAGGACCTGATAGGGCACACAAAGAAGAAGATTCAGTAGCCCAGTTCCTTCCTCCAGGATTGTCAATGGGTTTTGTGATGTATCCTGGTTCCACAATGTGGTTTCCCAGGTAACTGAGCCTTCTTCCTTTTGAGGCAGAACCCTGATACTATAAGTGAACAGATGTTTCTTCATATTTACGACAGCCAGGGCCGTCCTGAGCCAAAAGTCGCCTGGACCCTTAGCACGGTCGATCGATAAATCGATAACTTTCGGTAATTTTTCATCGTTTCCTAGCATGACTGCAGATCGCCAATGAATAAATATCTGTTCACAATTACTAAGTATACTTAATATTCGACATCAAGTGTTGTTTGTATGTTAGCGTCTACAGTTGTCCTAGGGAACCATGAGAAGTTGCCGAAATTTATCGATACAATCCTTATCGATCTACCGTGCTAGGGGTCTTGGTGCAAATAAAATTTTGGCGCCTCTAAAAAATCAAAACGAGTAGAAACTTAGTAGATGTAATGTAATCAATAGTATTTGAATGATTTTTATTTTTGTGTAGCGCCGTTTCTACGAAAAATAATCTCAAGGCTCCAATTGCGCCCACGTAGGGCTGACCATGACTACAGCTATTGCTGCTTGCCACAATTTGTAGCAGCATTCTGTTAATAGTCTAACTGGCTACCTCAGTGAGTATCCACTTGGGGCAATTGGGTTTGGTCGTAGGGTTAAGCTTAACTTCAGTTTGTCTATGCATTTTTCAGAGGCGGTTTGACGAGCAGGAGGAGCTGTACAAGCCGCTGATGGCGGACAAGGAAGCGGAGTACCAGGCCGACCTGGCTGTCAGGGTGCTCCACTTCGCCATGAGCTACGCCGCGCGCAAGGTGCAGCGCATCTGGAGGGGCATCCTAGCAAGGGAAGCTGCCAGGAGAAAGGTAAATAATACTTCTTATTTACATTGTATTTCCTCTTCTATCAAATTCAGTATTTCCTTTTTCACATCAATCAAATGATGCTAATAAATACCTCACTTTATGACCGATATACACCTTAGGAATATTTATAAGAAAAAATAATTCATTTTGGTACAAACTCTTTTCATAACCATTCTATGTAATTCTATTCATGCAAGTTCTACTAAAAATACACTCCTTCAAGTGATCCCAATTTAGAATGATGAAAAAGCGTGCTTTGTTTTTTAATACAAGGGCTGTCCGTAAAATAAGGTCTCCAAGGTGCTGTTAACAATTTTACGCGAGATACGGCAACACTGGCGTGTAGCCTGGTTTCCCTACGCCAAATCCTGACCACGCTACACTCTCCGCGACACTTAGTCTCGGCGTGGCATCCGTTCGCAATGGAGCTTCCGCTCGCCGCACCTGCCAGATGTGAATTACGCTCTATAATAAGTTTTTTTGAGCAAAGAACAAAACCCCGGTTGTAATTTATTCTCAGCTGCTTGAAGTGTACGGAAAACAGTGTATGAGTGCGAAATGTGCGCGAATGGTGCAGAGAATTTAAAAGCGTGCCGGACGGCCATCGGTTTCAGACGAAAAAATTGCCAAAGTGGAAAAAACAATGATTGCAGATTGACGAGTGACGGTTCGGAAGCTCTGTGATATGATCTCTGATGTCATTAAGACCACTATTGACAAGATTTTTACAAAACATTTGGGAGACCACAAAGTCTGCCCAAGGTGGGTCCCAAAATGCTCACTGAAGATCATAAACATGGATGGGTTGAAGCAGCCTGCGAATTCCTTGAGTGCCACGACATCGATGACGAAGAATTCTTGGTCTCAATTGTGACTGGGGACGTGCCCTGGATACACTACACTACACCAGAGACAAAAGAACAATCCCAGTGGCGTCATTCATATTCACCGAAGCAAAGTTTAAAAACGAATTACAGAGCGCAACTCACACCTGGCGGGTGCGGCGAGTGGAAGCTCCATCGCGAACGGCTACCACGCCGAGACTAAGCGTCACAGAGGGTGCAGTTTGGTGGGGATTTGGCAAGGGGAAACCAGTCTACATGCCAATGTTGACGGATTGTGCGTAAGATCGTTCCTCACGACCGCAGAACCTTAGAGACCTTATTTTACGGACAGCCCTCGTAATACCATATTCATAACATAATTTATTTATTTTTCCAGAAAAAGAAGAAGGGAAAAAAATGAATCTTTAACACTAACGCCTGTTCTAATTTATTTTCTATTAACGTTAGTGCAATGGTTAAGATATATTATGAATACTTTCCTTCAAATATTAACTTAGTTATACAAACGTTAGTGAAATGATTAGGATACAATACATTTTATGAATACTTTTATTTAAATATGAACTTTTTTTTACTAACGTTAGTGTAATGGTTAGTATACTGTATATTTTATTAATACATTCCTTTAAATATAAACTTTTTTATACAATGATTAGACTACAATATATTTTATGAATACTTTCCTTTATGTGAACTTTGCTTTTGAGTTTATTGTTCTTCTTCTTATTTCGTATGGTGGGGTGATTAATTGTTTTAAATTTACATATTATGTTTATGATATATTTACATGTATAGTTTATTGTGATTAATTGTTTTAAATTTACATATTATATTTATGAAGTTTTAAATTCTTTGCAATTTATTTGCAATGGTGCAAAAAATGTATCATATATTCTACTAATTATTGTTTAATAATAAAAGTCTTTGAATTTTTATTTATTGTTGTCTTTTTTATTGAGAAATTGATGAATACATAATTTTACAAATTAAATAATTATTTATTAACAATCATAAGAGTTGTTTTACATTTCGATGAATAAAAAGTAGTTTTTTCTTGTTATAAATAGTAGTACATATTTATTATTAAAAAAATATACTAAAACATTCTTAGAACAGGGATATTTTAGTAGCACCGTAAATCAAATAAAACTAAAGATAAAACTTTATTAAAATATTGGTAAATTTTATTAAAATATAAAGTTTGGCACATAATCACGGTAATGAGAAGATAAAATAACATGTAGAAAATATAACAAAATATTTAGACACAATTGTTACATTTACAATGTATTACATATCGCTGGGTAATTACTACAACCAAGTATAACTCCGAAATCAGCTTTATCCAGTTCTTCACAAAACAGTACTTTTATTTCCTCACTCGTGTATTTAAAAATAAAAATTATGTGAATACGGCACAAGAGTTCCAACTGCTCCCGTCTGGAGCCAGTGAGACTATGGCATCCCCATTTGGGGTATGTTGCAAGGCTGGAGTGGTAGCAGTGGCGTAGCGAGGGGGGGGTGGACCGGAACTTCCACCCGGGAATAATGTGTCAATGTGGGGGGGGGGGGGGGGGGGGTGGTGACACCAACCACGTTATCCGCCCTCTCCGCCCCGGGTGCCACCCATGCTAGCTACGCCACTGGTGGATAGAGAAAGGAAATGTGGGAGAGGAAGGTGGGGAAGAACCTGGCTATTCAAATCATTTCAAGCAATGTTTCAATTCTGAATGGGGGTCTTGCACCACTGCAATACTGAGAGTATCTTCCACTAGCTGGAACGCGCCGAAATATACTATATGTTATTTTAAATTAATAAATTATGGAATAACACAAATTAATAAAATAAAGTTTAGCATCCTTCGAATTGCTAGACTAGAGCCTTAACCCTCGATCTAAAGCGAAGGGAGTGTGGCGAACCCATCGCTCAGGGAGTGGAAACACAAACCTGCAATAGCCATCCTATGCCAAGGTGTGAGCTACCGTGCTCAGGCTGAATGTCCTGGGGAACAGTGTCACGAACGGTGCCTCTGAGAAACAAGATCGCATCTTGGAGTATTTAGACCTTACTCCAGCACTCGGGGCTCTGCTGGAGTGGACCTTCTATTTCCCTGGTAACTCGTGGGACAAAAAATTGGACCATTTGAAAACTAGGGGCCTTTTGAGAACCTAAGAGTGCTGAGGCCACCTCCGTGAACTTCCTTCCTTCCTTCCTTCCTATAGGAGGAACCAAGAGGAGAAGCCGTGGAGATGAGAGCTGAGGCCACCTCCATGAACTCTTCCCTTGTGGGTCCTTCGGGGAACCAAGGGGAAGGGCACTCTTCCAGCATGGGGCTTTCGAGGAACCAAGGAGGAGTGAGGTGGAGAGCTGATATCCTCTTCCCATGTGGGGCATTCAGGGAACCATGTAGTAGTGAAGAGGAGAAATGAGACCATCTCTGTGAACTCTTCCCGTTTGGGGCCTTTGTGGAACCAAGGAGGAGTGAAGAGGAGAGATGAAGTCCTCTTCCCTTTTGGGGCGTTTGTGGAACCAAGGAGGAATGAAGAGGATAGATGAAGTCCTCTTCCCTCCTGGGGCCCTCGGAGAACCAAGGTGGGGTGGACTCTTCCCTTGTGGGGCCTTTAGGGAACCAATGGGAGGTGGACTCTCCGTCGTGAAGCCTTCGGGGAACTAAGGAGTGGAGAGGAGAGATGAAGCCCTCTTCCCTCGTGGGGCCTTCAGGGAACCAAGGACGAGTGAAGAGGGGAAATGAGACCTGGGAAGACACATTGTCGAACCAGAAGATAAAGCCTCATTCCCAATAACAACTCTGGTGAACTTTATTAAAGGGACTGGGTTGTTGTTAATGGCTTGAGGTAAAATGGGAGATAGCACAATGGGCCTATGGCCTAAGTGCTCACGGGAACTAATAGTAAACCGTCTCCGCCAAGAATAAAATAATAAAAAATAAAACTCTCGATCACGAAGGGCTATATGTATGCCGCAAAGACATAATAAGTGTTGTGATTTTTTATATGAATACCTCACAAGAGTCCCAGCTTCTCCCGTCTGGAGCCAGTGAGTCTATTGCATCCCCAAATGGGGTATGTTGTGAGGCTGAAGGTAGTGGAGAAAGGAAGGAAATGGGGAAGAGGAAGATAGGGAAGTACCTGGCTATTCAGATCTGGTCACCAAACATGGCTAAAGCCATTTCAAGCAAAGTTTCAATTCTAAAAGGTGGTTAAGTTGGGCGATACTAAGAATATCTTCCACTCTGGAACGTGCCGCAAATATACTATATATTATTTTAAATGAAATAACACAAAAATTTATTTGCCCACGCTGGGATTCGATCCCGCGACCTTCGGATTGCGAGTCAAGAGCCTTACCGCTGGACTTCGCCGGCTGTCATGTGATGTACATGGATGAGAAAATAAAGGTATGGTTTTGTGTGTAATAGAAAAAGTTGATTTCGGAGTTAACTAAATATAATACCCAACGATATTATAATTTTTTTCTTCAATTTTATTACCAACAAAAATGGAGCATCATTTTACTAAAAACTTATATCACAACCGTTTAATTTTTTATGGTTGTTGAATTATATTAAAGCATTATAATTTTTTTACAAATAAACACCAAGGGGCCTAGTCCCTATCTTTTACGTTTTACTAACACCCTGTTAGCTTAACTTGGTGGTTTGAGCAAAGTTGTCGTCGCAACTGGCTAAAAATGGTAGTCAGTTGCGACGACAACTGTTTCTTTTATGTCGGTCGCGACGATAAAATAAACTAAACCTTAACAGAAAAGTTACTGACTACCATTTTTAGCCAGTTGCGACAACTTTGTTCAAACCACCAAGTTAAGCTAACAGGCTGTTAGTAAAACATAAAAGATAGGGACTAGGCCCCCAGTAGGCATTTGAAACGAAACCTAAAAATAAATAATATTAAATTTATAATATAAATGTGTGATTTATAAAAAGTGGTTAATTAATATTTTTAAAAATACTTACATGACTGTTATACAGGGTGTAACAACTTGTACCCGAAGGATTTTAACCAGTGTTTCCTGAGAATATTTGAAGTAAAAAAAGTTGATGTCGTTTTCCTGTCTGATGATTTTTCTGTTTAAAACAATCAAAATATTTTTGCATTACATGTTGCAACTTTCAATTTGGGAGGCGGGTGTGGGTACCGCCGACCAGGGAACCTTTAATTTGATAAGCAACACTCCTGCCACAGGTCACCCCAAGTGGTTCACTACGTTTGGTCACTTAGGAGGGGTGCCCGGGTTCATGGGATGAGGTTTGTCTTGGTTGAGGGAGACCTTTTGAACTATCCAGCCGGACTCTCTCGACACATCGCCTTGCACCGCAATGGGAGGAATGGATTAATATGTCCGATACTCCTGGATACATTATCCCCAGATTCCTATCCACCCCTCATACCTTTTCCTTCCTAGAAATTCCTCTCCTCCTGTAAAAATACCCTCCTGTGTGGAACTAATATAAAATAATAAAAAATACTAAGCAGTCAGATATAGCCTAGCGGGTCACGTGATGAGTACTCCATCTCGTTCCAGCAGCACGGTAACACACGAAACAGAGTGTGTATCACATGATCCCATTGCGACGTGTAGGAGTGTGATCAGTTATTTTTTTGTTTCCAATAGAAAAAAATATCATCAGACAGCAAAATGACATCTACTTTTTTTACTCCAAATATGCTAAGGAATCGCTAGTTACAATCCTTAAGGCATGTGCTGTTACCCCCTGGGTAGAAGCAAAATACAGTTTTAAGTAAAAATGTAAAAGTTTTTGCGTGGCTTTATTGACATGATCACGATAGCATCGTGCATGTACATGCGCATACACTGGCTTAACCCAACACAACACATAGGGAGAATATAAAATTGGCCAAATGGGGCAATAAAAAAAGAAGAGGTATGCTGTTAGGTAAGATTAGGTTAGGTTAAGGGTATAAACAATGCTAAATGGCTTCAAAATCTACTTGTCTGGAGCGAGTGCAGTTCCTGTATGCATTTTCCAGGGTGACAAAGCCAAGCGAAAACTTGCAATTATATATACATACTTTAGATTATATTTTTAACTATGTGAACAGTCATAGATAATAGAAACATTGGAGATGGGACATGAACAATTATTAACTTGAAACCACAAACAAAGTGTCTCCAATATTATCTGTCCACCCTTACTACTACATAGCGGTGCTCCCTATTTTTTATGTTTACAAGAGTCCCAACTGATCCTAATCGTCTGGAGCCAGTGAGACTATGGAATCCTCAATCGGGGTATGTTGTGGGGAAGTACCTGGCTACTCAGATCTGGTCACCAAACACGGCTAAAGCCATTTCAAGCAACATTTCGATTCTGAATGGTGGTTTTTCACCAGGGCGATACTGAAAGTTGGAACATGTCGCAAATATGCTATACAGGGTGTCTGGGGGTAAAGTGCATTAACTTCGGGAGGTGATTCTACACGATATTATAGGTAAAAAAGATAAATTACTTTTTTCGAAATTCCAACTTTTAGGGGTAGTTTTGTGGTAAAAAGATAAAATTAGACTGGCGTGTGCGGCCAGATTTATTATTTTCCGCTGTTATGATACGGGCCAGTCACAATCGAGTCGGGCGCCCGGCAGGCTCTCAGCAATTAAGATCGTACTTCACACTAAGGATTTTTAGTAGGTACGTCTTTTTGTATGGGAAAAAAAAGTTGGAATTTCGGAAAAAGTTGTGAATCTTTTTTACTCCTACCATCATGTAGAATCACCTCCCGAAGTTAATACACTTTACCCCCGGACACCCTGTATATTATTTTAAATGAATAAATTGTGAAATAACACAAATTAATTAAATAAAATGAACTTGTTAATTAAAATGTCGGGATTTGAACAAGCGACCTCCGAACCACAAATCAAAGGCATTACTTTCATTGGTTCCACCAATTTGATAATATGTTCAGTTTGCATGCACTGTCAGTCGGCACGCTCTACATCTATACCCCTTTGTTTCTATTATCAATGGTAACAGTCGTGTATCTAAAAATAATGGTTTGTAAAGGATGGGTGTCACGTATCGGTGTGGGAGTCAGAGGTGGTCAACTTCTTGTCCTTCTTGTGACGCTTGAGGGTGGCGGCGCGGGCTTGTAGGATGGGAGAGTTATTGTTGTTGGTGGTCGGCATGAAGGAGAAGGCTCTTCGAATGCCTTCCGTGTCCTTTCTGTTTGGGGACAGGACCTGATCAGAAAATACAAAATTTAATTAATAATTTTAATAAATTCCATAATCATAAATTCCAAGATCCATTGTGTTGAAAAGGGAGTCAGTCGGATATCCACTGAGTGTCCAACAACTCGGCCCGTCCAAATGTTAGAAAGAGTTGTTCACAGAATTTGAATAATTTATCAAATTTCAAAGTTAATATTCAAGTTCTGGTATATATATATATATTTTTTTTTTAAAGAAAGACAAACATTCCCGGGTTACGAATAACCCAACAATGTTTGAAAATCTCCTACTGCCACCATAGAAAGCCGAAAATGTTGCTTGTGTTGTGATGGAGGACTTAGCCAGCCGAGGAATCGAACATGCGACGCCCGGGTGGGACCCAAGTGCTATGCCCACTCAACCACTGACCGGTCTGTGGTATTAAAGTTCTGTTATTTACAAAGTACTGTGAAACAACCGGCCCATGATGAAATGATGAAATAATAACAGAACTTTTCACATAACTTGAATTTTTACTTTGAAATTTGATGAATTGTTCAAATTCTGTGAAACAACCCATCCTAATTAACTAAAGTTATAGGTACATGGTGTCCTCGGAAACTCTTACTAAAGACGGGAACTAGAACAATCTACATAAGATTTGGAGTCGATTTTGTAGTATAAGATATTTTTTGATTTGAGCTTTCGTTTTCGAGTAAATCAAGTCGGAGTTGGAGTAAATCAAATCGAGTCGGAGTAAATCAAATCAAGTCAAGTTGGAGTTTTTGATCAAATAAAAAATTTAAAAAAACAGCTTTCACCAGTTTTATGTATTTTTAAAATGCGTCTAAGTGTAGATCTGGCTCAAATTTTTTTAAAAATTCTTTGGCTGGGGAAAAAAAATAAAAAGAGTTGAAAAAAATTCTAAATGATTCTATTGAAAAAAAGAGGGCCAATTATGTAACAGGGCGAGAAGGAAATAGATTTGGCTTGGCAACGTTGTCGTAATATCGGTAGCCTAGCAAACTCTTCGGCAAGACAGGGCAATATGTCTACTAGAGTAGGAAATATCATAACAATCTTGCCTGAAAATACGAAATCTTGACGGAAATATATTACAATACAAGAAAGAGCCTTTACATGCATCATTTATCAGAAAGAAGGATAGGTCACAACATAAAATTTAATTAATAAAATACATATTTATCTAACTCTTCAGGCTTATTTGTTTGGTTTTCGGAACAACTCACATAGGTCTTACAGAAATCGTTGTGTCTCCCTTATTTATTTTTTATTTCAAATTATAAAATTGGAAAGTTTATTTCATCACCCTTCAAAAACAGTTTTTAGATTTCAGATGCGTTCAGAAATATTCTATTTGAATTTTATAGCAAAGCCGAAATGGGCCCCGAGGTCTAAGGGGTTAAGTTAAACAAAAACAAAAAAAATATTTTTACTTTTGAAAACTTAAACAAGTGAAAATCTCATCCTAGAGTTGCAGAAAAGTCAATAGATGTTGCATATCAAAATAATCCAACACATTATTAATCTATATCTACTATCTACTACACTATATAAAGAGGTAAGATTTGTTTGTTTGTTTGTGTGTTTGTTTGTTTGCATTGAATAGGCTCCGAAACTACTGAACTGGGAAGCTACACTATCCCCGGGTGACATAGGCTATATTATATTTTCAAAAAAATTAGGGATCCTTACTAAAACTCCAATAATGCAACCCAAGGTGTAAAAAAATTACCTAAAATATTCTTTACATCGCGTGCGCTGCGAAAACTATTGATGATAGAATAAAATAATGTACTGCGACTTTGTAGAACACTTTATTATTTACAAAAAAGGTCGCGGCAGCATATGTCCAACTATTATGGTTATGCCACAATAAGTATTATTTTATTTTAAAAATTTAATTAATATGTCGCCGTTTGAAAAGGCTCTTTATTTGTATCTTGGTGTTAATCCTTATCAAAATAAATTACTTCATATTCAAGACAGCTTCAATACCTTTATTTAACTTTTTGAATTTTTCAATTCGGATATTTAATTAGAAAGATATCACGAGATTAATAATGTTAGTATTAGAAAAAAGTTTCGGCTACGGGCCGGGCGGGAGAGGGGTCAAGAAATGAAGTGCCAGGGGGGTTGGCGGGACGGGGGAGCAGGAGAGCGGTGGCGGGGAAGGTGGAAGTGGAACACTGGAGGGGAACGCACGGGAAAGGACATGCAAGGAGTAACATTTTATTTATTTGAATATGTCATTGCAACGCATGCCGGGAAACAGCTATATACATATTATAAAAGAAAATCCAAAAAAACGCGCGGACCGCAAAAACTCAGAAACGAGTCCCGGTACGATCAAGGGAGTTATAAGGTGTGGTAGATCTCTGTCCCCTCTCGGGAAAAAAGGTACCTGTTTTTACCTAAAGGGTATGCTTTTGAAAATATAAGGGCTGGAAGTTTCGCCCTCTTGAAATTTCGGAAAGTTCAAGAAGGTTCTATAGAACTTTAGAAAGTTCTGGAAGGGGTGGCGGAGTATGTCGTGGAATGTTCGGGAATAGGGAATCGGGATCATCATTGTGAAACATTCCATAACACTCTCAAATGTTTTCCTGAGCGAAGCCGGGTAACCCAGCTAGTTAATATTATGAATGCGAAATTGCGTGTGTTTGTTTGTTAAGCTTTCATGCCTAAACCACTAAACCGATTTTAAAAATTCTTTCACCAATAGAAAGCTACATTATCTGCGAGTAACTTAGGCTGTATATAATGGTAAGCTCTGGCTTATTTGCATAAATTAAAATGTGTGTATTTCATATATTTTTAGTGGCAGGAAGTAAAGGCAAGGGGAAGGTGGGGTTCCCGGGGAGGGATGAGACAAGGGAAGGGCGGGCGGGGAAGATGTAAGGGAACGGGGATGCATGGGAAAGGACTTGCAGGGA
This sequence comes from Limnephilus lunatus, assembly GCA_917563855.2. Lineage (NCBI taxonomy): Eukaryota > Metazoa > Arthropoda > Insecta > Trichoptera > Limnephilidae > Limnephilus > Limnephilus lunatus. The sequence continues at coordinate 10,024,582 of OU830599.1, forward strand.
GAATAAATTTATTTCTTTGAATGGCATTGCAATGCATGCCGGCTACCAGCTAGTCATACATAAAGATACAGCCAATAAAAATATGTAGTTCTAAATCGAAGTATGATGCAATTAAATATGGGCCAAGAGGATAAGGCCGAATTAGTGGTTAGGGTAGAGTCGCGGCAAGGCTAAGGTCCTGGGTTCCATTACTAGATGCGATGCGACTGAATCTTTTTTTGATTTTTTTGTTTCAAATTTTCACCCTCAGAACAGTGACGATATTACCTTAAAAACTATTTATAACTTACCATCAGGTGTTCTTCTAGAATTTGTTTTGAATTTTCACTTAGTTTTATTTTATTACACGCTACTTTTAATTCATTGTCTAGCCGCTGTTTCTCCGCTTCTAATTGTCTGAGTCGGTGCTCAGCTTCTGTAAACACAAAACATAAATTCAATAATTGCTGCACAGTATGTTCATATGTAAAATTGATAACTCAATATCAAATGAGGAGTCATTTTGTTAGAAAACAGATTGATTTCAATTTTTAAACCTTTAAGTTGAATCTCTTTTGCTTTCTGGATTTCTTCAAACTGTTTGCGTTTAAGAGTTTCTGTGGCTAGCATCTGTCTCTGTTCTTCTTGGAGTCGCTCCAGTTCCTCTCTCTTTTCCCACTCTTCTGTCAGTACTCTACAATCAAATTGGATAACGTATATAGTATAGGTATTATAAATTTGGGAGGAAGGTTGACTTCAATATTCCTGCCCACTCCTCCTGTATCTTTTTCGTTCGAAGAACTTCCTCTCCTTCCTATCCTAGTTTTTTTTTCTAGGCTTATTAAAAGACTTATATAAAAAAATGACCAATATTTTTAAGGGCAAAGATATGTTCTACACGCAGTATTTAATTGAAGCATCTATAATAATTCTAAGTGATCAAATTTTCAAAACAAAAACATATGATTTTGCATTATTTAGTATGGCTTCATCTTCAAGAATGCTCACCTTGCTTGCAATGCTCTAACTATTTCCTCATCTTTTTTAGCTTGTGTCTCTTCTGCTAAAAGTCTCTCCAATTCCTGCTGTGCATCTTGCATCTTCAGAATTCTTTTATTATCTTCTTTAGCTATGATGGCCAGTTCGTGGGCCTGGTTCTCTGCCAGAACTCTGGCCTTGACCTCCTCCTGTAGTAGTTTCTTTGTCATCTGCATCTCTTGGATGTAGTCGTCTCGCCTCTTCTTGTCTTTGCATCGCTTCTCTTTCTGACCTCTCTGGTAGCCTTGCTTCCCGCAAGAGTGCTCTATTGCTAGTTGCAGGGTAGACAGCCATTGTAAGCGGCTCCTGAAATTACCAATTATCATAATCATATTGGCTGGCCCAAAGAACAGTGCCGGATGTGCTAATTGGTAACTTTGCAATTGACCTGTTTAAAGTTTCGAATCTACATTTTTGTTTTCGATAGCAAGAAATAATATGTGTACTTGCGTTGATATAATATTAAAAAAAAACTACTATTTACTAATAGGAAAAATATATTATGGCAAATTTAAACAGTCTGTTCTAATGCAAAGTTATTATATCTAACCACTGCACCAAGTGCGTTTGGTAAGTGCGTTTGCCCGGAAAGCGAGAGGTCCTGGGTTCGAGTCCTAGAGGTGCCAATATCTTTTTCTGATTTTTCTGTTTCCAGATTTTCGATTTAGTTTCGCTTATATTGTCTTCATTTTAACTAAATATTATAATTTTTTTTATTTGTAGAAAGCAACAAAAGTACTTTCCAGTCACCTAATTAATGATGATGCATACTAAAATCAGAGACAGCTTCTAATTTGATAACCTCATTCATATTGCCAAGCCTCAATGACAACATCACAATAATTCTGGGAAAAACCAAACATGACATTATCCACGTACAATTATTTATGAGATCATAATTATAGAATTTTACTTGTGATCTTGTGTGGCCAGCTCGAAAGACCTTTCTCTTGTGCAGAGGTGCAGTTTGAGTGGCTTGGTTGTGCCAGCCACTGATTCCACCAGGCAGTGGGGGGTCAGGGCGATGGTCCCACTGGGCATCTTCTCCGACGGACTCTTGTAGTAGGTCAGCTCGCATGGTTGTAGGACAAACCAGTATTCCCTCAGCGTTGGAAGGAGGTAGCCTCGTTTGAAAAGATAACCCTGTCATATAAAAGAGATTAAAAAATTATATACATGTAGTTTATATTAATTTAAATGATTAAGGCTACTTGAAATGTATTTGGAAACATCATCGTAATTTTCACAATTAATATTTTACTGGACCTGACGTCCTTTCTGTAGGAGGCTCTAAGTTGTTCTGCCAGCTACGGACCCGGGACACTGATGGCGTCTTTCCGTCTACTAGATATCTTTGGCTATTATCGTAACCATTCGTACATAGACACGAACAATAATAGATGATACTCTTCTAAAATAATACATACTGAGGAATAACCAGACAAAACCAGAAATATGTCATTTTTAAATAAAATCTTAGACGTACCTATTGACTCTTTCCACAAAAATTATAAATTGATTTTGAAAAAATGTTCTTTAATCTAGTAAAGCTATATTTTAAATTTTGAGAAAATATGTTTATTTTTAGTACAATAAGGTTTTACCGTAGGTCGTTGGCAGATTTGTTAAATTTTCAAACAAAATTTTGTATTATACAACACACATTTCAAATCATATAATCGTGCAGTAAAATAAATCAATAAATTATCTGGGAAAGCTATGTTTCAGAATTTTAATTTTAGTTTAAATAAAATCATTTAAAAAAAGATCTACACACGTGTTTTGTGACGAAAATACTTCAGTTTGTCTATTTATTTACGGTCTTACAAACTAATATATTTAAGATTTTTTTTACATTCTTATTTTGTTTAGACATTATTGAAAAATTATAAATACTTACGATCAAAAAATAATTACACAAAGTACATAATTTTAATAGTTTTATCATCACGCCTTTCAGCATTTTTAAATGTAGGTATAAATTAAAGCAAATTTTGAATGAAATAAATCGATATTGAGTTATTATTTAAAAAAGCTGGTACGATTGTAAGAACATCTTTTGACAAAATATGGATTCTCTGCCGCTGGCAGGTTAATAGCCCTTAACCGACATCTTCTGTTGAGATACCACAAAACTATGTATAACTAACTTCACTAATGACATCTATTGGAGGATGTTGAAGCTACACGATTAACCTATACATCACAATACATAAGCCCACATATTATTATGATAACCTAACTGTGCATGAAGCCACTGTGAGATTTTGTAGGTCCCAAAGATAGCGGTGGGCAAATCATGTTGAAATGATGCCAGATGATAGGACACTGAAAATCATGACCAAGTGGTTACTTTTCTAACCACTCGAGTGACAGTGAATAAAAAAAAAATGCCTATAGCATTAGAGATTTCCGGTTTTATATTCGGCCCCACTTATTCCAAAATATCATTAATTTAAACTGCTTACTGTGGTTTAAAGTCAATGAATCCACCCATTTACCCATACTTTAGGTTTCATTTAAAAATAATTTAATTTATTTTAAATTCTTGATCGCCGAAGCTAAATTTTCGCCGAAGCTAAATTTTCGCCGAGCGCCAGCTGATTGTATTTTTATAATAACTCGAATGCTTTTGTAAATTATACTGTCTTACCCATTGATAAGTAATAGCTAAACCATTCACGTATTCTGAGAATGTATTTTTATTATTTATTATTTAATAATCTTTCATATGTAACAGTTTATTTACTTTTTTCGACTACCATACTAGGCTAATGTCCGTGTTATGGTATACATTGATGGTGGATTGGTGGACTCATTTAAAGCAAGACTCGCATTTAGAATGCGATATAAAATTCTCTTTACTGGATTTACATGCAGATGCTTTTCAAAGGAAATCATTCTTGTTTTCCAAGTGCACTAAAAAATTCTAGTTATACCTTTTTAATAACGTCCTTAATAAAAGTCTGATAGATCTCATCGACGGCCTCAATGATTGGCGCCTCATCCACGCTACCGTCTCCGCAGTACTTGGCCTCCAGCACCGTGATGAAAGTCTTCAGCTGGAAGTCACGCACGGAGCTGCTGAACACCTCCCACTCGTCCAGGGACCACACCAGTCCCAGGGAGCTGACCAGCTGCTCGGCCACGAGGCCTGCTTCCGATGCTTCTATAGTCACCTGGAATTTTTTTAAAGACTAAAGGATTGTTGTTTCACAAAATTTTAGTTTTTAAATTTTAAGTTAATTTGCAAGTTCTGTAAAGGTCCTATTCAATAGGCCACTTGCATGAATTTCATAATGACTTGGAAAAAATCGTGTGGATAGATTTTTTTACTAAGATTACGAAAAGTTTTTTTGAAGTAAAACTTCTTTACGCACGCTAGACACTTGGGGGGTAAAATGATGAATACTATATCTTGACAGCAATACGCGTCTGTGCGGAGATTCGTATACAGGCGATGTCAGTCTTCCACGACCAGCCGGGTAAGGTGGTTCTGACTCACGCTGTCAAGACTCGTGTCAAAGACATTTTGTAACAGGATATAAAAATAACAGATATGTACTTTGGTATTTCTGTGGAAGAAGGGCTTAAGAAGGAATTTCACCAACGAAACTAAAAACTAAAACCAACGTAACTCTGATAACGATTAGCACTACTCTTCAAGTAGCTCTTTTTACCCTTTTCACCACTGCTGATTAATGTTACCTGTCAAGTAAATGTTTGTTTTCATCATTTCACTTTTTTTTTAATTGTATCCAATTCATAAGATAATTGCGATTGGCTGGTCACTTGATAAGAAAAGCAGAAACCAAAAATCACATTGAGGCGTACGAGGTGTGCCATAATGGAAAAGATTTAAAGGCAGACCGAAGAAGAGACTGACTTTGTAGAAGAAGAATGGTGTTCAATTAGAAGTTCTGAAGGTTAGTTGAATGGTTTCATGATGCCAGAACTCAACATTCGAGAGTCTTTGTAGCTTCAAAGAAACAGATTTCATGTTTAAAGACGTTTAGCATATTGTAGTTCAATTAGGATGCTACAAAACATTTAGATTGGCATTATATGTGGGTATTTTGAATAATGGATGTGGTTATGAGATAAAGCAAAAAGAAATAAAAAATAATAATAAAATTCCGCTCTTCACCAGAATATTTGTGGTAACATTATTTATTCAATTACGAAGTAAACACAAAATTATCATGATTTATTTTTGGGTTATTACGCCGTGTTACACTTCCTTCTTCTTTAGCCAAAGTTTCGGACAGCATTACAGTGTCCATCATCAGGTCTGCCAAGCGATTCTTTATCTTTTGTGGGATCGTTTCTCCTGTCACATTAGTTTGATTTATTTGCTTTTTCTATGTACAACGTACATTAAATGACTAAACAATCATGCATACTTGCAGGAATTCGTGTTTAAAACCATCTAAACTAAAATATGTGACAGTAAATATGTAAAAATCACACAAATCTGACAGGAGATCACGTCCATTATCTCGATAACGATCCCACAAAAGATATAGAATCGCTCGGCGGATGTGTAATGGACCTTCCATATCCTTATGTAAATATGGATATTATATATATAACAAAATACTTTTTGCGTGAAAATCTGAAATCACGTCCAATTATTTACATTTGATGACTAATTAGTAATTATAAAGAAAATTTTGAAAGTTAGTAAGTATTTTAATCACAAATAATAAGAATATTGGCAAATAGCGCATCACACATTAAATATTCAATAAAATCATGCTTCAATCCATTTGAAGATATTATAGGTAGTAAACAATTCTGATAACACAATGACAGGATCTTAAATAAATATTTAAAATACTTACCTGTACGTTTGTACTGGTGCCTTTTATAAACTTAATAATATTCTACTTGTAATTTAATGCAGCTGTCTACTGCATGTTCAATGCACAATCAAATGGACTTTATAAAATCTAAGCTACAATAATTAATACCTATTATCAAAGAAATAATTTACATGCAGTATTTCAACATTCCGTTACCTGTCTGTAAATAATCACAAGATCAAACAATAAAATTACCTCATTTGCGATTTATACAAAAGTAATTAATCATAATCATTAACAGCTTGATTAAACCACAATGTTTAACCCATCAGGCTAATTTGTTTGCTTTTCGGAACAACTCATACAGGTCTTATAGTAGAAAGAGAAAACACCACGCTTTATATTCAATTCCAAAAGTTAACCACAAAATCAGTAAAATGTACACCTTTTTGAAACCAAAGCGATCATCGATTTGAAGAAAATTTATAAATTTTGGAAATATTTCATTAATTATTTTTTGGAAAGACAAAAAAACTGAGGTTACAATTTATTTTTCATTATCAGTAACTTTAGTTAGAAAATACGTAAGGTGAGCTATTTGAAAAACTTTTTAATATTTTTATTCTTCAAAAATTATATGTTTATTTCGGTGACCGGACAACTCAAAATCATGCAACTTCAACACCCCCTTTGAAGTCATTAAAAATATAATATATACTTACTTCAAAAATTTCTGATGTAGGTAGTTTACGTTAGGTTAGGTTATGGCCTATTTTTAATTTTTTTTTCATAACTTTTTAAAGAGGTGTTGAAATTGCATGATCCTTGAAAAACAGTTTTTAGTTTTCGGAAATGTTCATAAATATTCCATTTATTTGGATTTTATTGCAAAGCGGAAATATTTGGACCACCTGACATAATATGGCCGAGGCCTGGGGGTTAATTTCTAATTTGTTTGACCTTACAAAAATGTTTTCACGTTTTATTTAATTTAGGAATACCTACACAAAAGTAACGCATTTTTTAAATCAAAATGTATCCATACGTAAAAATAGAGTAGGTACTTCAAATAAAAATATAAACAAACCTAAATATGCACAAATAGGTAAGTACTTTTGGATTGGCAATTCTTTATCGAAAGAGTTAATGTTTCCGATACTATCTACGATATAGTTTGTTCTGTAGTGGAAAATACTTTTTTTATTACGTAGATGAACAATAAAAAGAGCCTGTGAAGAGAAGAGAGACGGAAAGAGTGACAGATGACAGGACACCGAAAACCACAATCAAATGTCAAATGGGTGCCCCATTGCGGACCGAGGAAGAGTTGGACTCAATGGACTGAAGGAGTGGAAGATAATTGAAAAGCCTGAGGGTTGTAGGCGAATTAATGGCGAGGGACCGGAGCAAATTATCCTTCTCTCGGATGCAGTCCCGTGGTAATTGTTGATAATGACAAATGAATAGATTTATGTTATTTATTAAAGATATTTTTGTATATACCTGAAAGTTTCCTTCATTCTCTTCATCTGGCACCAAGTCTCCGAGGAGACAGAATATTCTGAAGAGCTGGTAAACGCAGGCCTTGGGGAATATGGGCCTCTCCCTTTGCAGGAACTGTTTGCGGCAAATCAACCAGCAAACCTAAACAGGGAAACAACAAAATTTTGTCAGAAATTATGCATATTTTTTTATAATATTACGAGTGTACTTATAACTAGCTGGTCTCCGGCATGCGTTAAAATGCCATTCTACGAAATAAATTGATTCTCCCTGCATGTCCTTTCCCGTGCGTCCCCGTTCCCTTCCACCTTCCCCGCCTTCCCCCTCCCTCATCTCTTCCCTCTCCGCGAAACCCACCTCCACCGTTCGTCTTCCCCCTGCCTTTCCTCCCTGCCGCTAAAATATATGAAATTCACACATTTTAATTTTTACAAATTTCATAACGCCAGAGCTTACCATTATATATGTTATTAGCCTGTATGTTATTCTGATGTATGAGCTATATTAATGTAAAGTTTCATTAAAATCTAATCAATAGTTTTTGCGTGAAAGAGTAACAAACACACATTTTATTTATTTATTTATTTAATACATGAAAAATCGAAAGTACATATAGTTTTTTTATGATATTTCACCCTTCATGCTAGGGATGACCCTGTGTTATGGCGGGTGACGTTTACAGTTTTCGGATTACATTCATTAGTACCTATTGGTTGAAAATGTTCACTAATTAATACTATGTACACAGATTCTTCTACAATAAGAGAGTTTATGTTGGTATTTTGGATTATAAGAATAAGGTTAAGAAGTTAAAGAGTTATTGGAAAAGAGAAGTTATTATTAATATATTAAGTCACAGTAATCAGTCATACATACATACAAAGCTGCTTAGATAGTAAATAAAAATATGTAAAAAATTTATCATGTTATGCCTGCTCTTAATACTATGCACACAGATCTTCTATAAGAAAATGATATATAGTTAGATTGGGTTACAAGCAGAAGATGAGAAGTTAGAGAATTCTTAGAAAATGAAAAATTTGAGGAGTTGTTAGATATATATCATACTAATTTGTCATATATATACATCCATACAAACTTTCGCAATTATAATATTAGTAAGATTCTATAATAGAATACATACGTAAATATTACAGTGTGTTAAGGGACGTTCTCAACTTACTTTAACCAGTGATTACCTACTCAATTTGGAATAAAAAACATAAATGAAATTTTGGTCTTCGGTGACATTTTTGACGTTTCTTTTTTTTTTAACAAAATAGAAAATCAGTAGGCATTGGACAGCTAGGGTCGATGTGAGGGGTTGAGAGGTTGGGCGGTTACTCGGCTAAGTGATTAGTGACGACATGTGGAATTTTTATTTATTGTTTTTGAAAATAAAAAAGAAACATAAAAAATTCACCGGGGACCAATTTTTTAATTTTATTTATTACAAATGAGCTCAGGAATCACTGGTTAAAGGAAAGTAATATAATAGATATATAAATACAGAGCTAACAAAAAGGATAATCTTTCAGAATAGCTGGACATGCTTAATAATTTATGAATATTTTTGTGAAATAACACGTCTATTCCTTAATTACCATAAAATACAATTTTTTACGTCAGGGCAGATGGTAAAAGATGCATTAAGGTTCCATTTCTGACAATCAATATTTAAAAATTTCATGTGTTTTGACAGTTTCGTCCATGTTTTAGTATTGTTTGACGGGAATTTAAACCTTATCGCCATTTATATAATGAGTGTTATTGTTATCGGCCTGATGCTGAATTTTACACAACGTGGTGCATCACCTTAAAAGGCGCACACGAGCAACTTGTGTCGCGGTACAATTGTTTTTTTAAATGCTTCGAAGCATAGACCCGGCTACAATTAATAGTTGCCGAAAAAAAGAAAACAAAAATCGAAATGCTAGATCGAAAAAAAAACTTTTTTGGTTTCCCCTGTGTGAAGTAGATATTCCGGATTCCTTCATTCCTTGTACAGGCACATAAGACGCAATTACAGAAGTATTAAAAGAATATCTGGTAGACCTAAATCCTAAATTTAGCCCGATTTTCAGCCCGATTCCAATTAGGGACAAAAGTCAACATTTTTCGGTTTACGCGATCGCTGTTTTCAACTCTATTTTCATACCTACGATTTTAGTAGGCATCACAAAAACAGTATGATTCGTGTGTTGTTTCCAGTGATGACAATTGAAATCCTAGATATGAAAATAGAGGTGAAAATAGCGATCGCGCAAATCGAAAAATGTTGACTTTTGTCTCTAATTGGAATCGGGATCGTGTATTACGCTCATAAGTATTTGAAAACATATTCATGGTAACAGCATTCAATTATGCAGTTACGTATTCCAAAAAAAAGGTTATAATAAGTGTGCCTACGCGCACAGTAGGTAATTGTTAGATATATCTTCTATTAGCAACCAAATTACCTTTCTGTTACGTTAAGAGTTATGATTATGTTACGAAAGAAAATACATAAACTTTAAATACTCACTGGGTTTATTAGTAAATAGAAAATAAATAAATCAAACAAAAAAGTAGCTATATTTTTACTATAGGTATCTACCTATAGATATCTGAATCAACACAATCTACAATGTCATTAAAAAAAACGTCGCGGTTTTGCAATACCACGTCGATATGTTTTTGATGAATCACAATAATTCGCAAGAATTTCTAAAAATAGCGTTGAAGCACTTTTTATGTTTACTAGTAGTTACCAACCGGTTTCGGTTCGCGGAAAAATTTCGCCAGAGTTTAGCACCTTTTTAATACAATTTTTTTTCTCAAAACATTGCGTGTGTCTTATTTTGATATTAAATGATGAAGCTCCATAGCTCTTTATGGAAATGACGTAGAAAATGGTTACATTACGGTAGATCCGCCGACAATTCGCCTCCCAGCGTACTTATAGACAATGTGCAGTAGGTTTAGGGAAAATACGATATACCTACCTAATTACACAAAATATAACTAAGTTACCCCGAAGGGATGTGTAGAGAGGATTTACCGCCGAATAACAAAAGTATAAAACATATTTTCATTCAAATGCATCTAGGGAAAATCTGCCTCTCTGTATACTGTGTATACCAGCATTACCAGCGCATGAGTACAAAAAAGTCGACACTACGTATAAATCCGTTTGATATTCATAACAACTTATTATTCAGGATATTTTTAAAGTCGATTTAACGTCGAAAATGGTGGATAATGCACAAACAATTATAATTGTATAGTAAATATCTGCCGGCGGATCAACTGTCGGGTTTTTTTTTTCTCAATAAATTGCATCTGTCTTATTTTGACATTAAATGCTAAAGCTCCATAGCTCTTTATAAAAGTGACTTTGAAATTATTTTTATTGGTAAAATTATCGACAGAATAACGATATACTTATTTAAATCAGGTATTACTTAGAGATATATGTATATTAAATAATAACATTTGAGCAAACGTTTTGCAAACACTTCGATTGTGAGTAAGTAGGTACCTGTAATCGATCTCGTCAAAATGAATGTCTCCATATTGCACATCACTAGATCGATCAGTCAATAACAGTTTTGGGAATCCCATAATTTAGCTGCCTGAGAGCTCGGTTATGATATTTTTCTGTTATTTGGTTGTTGGTTATGTTCATGAAAACGAATTATACGTTACCACGGAGCTATGAACAATACGTTAATAAAGTTATTACTTACTTCTTCAATTTTCTCCTCGAAGTTCCTCTGCTCCGAAAGATTCAGCTTCTCTGACAGTTGTGAGAAGACCTCTTGCTGCAGATAATACTGGAAATGCTGGAAACTGAGCTCTGAAGTAGATCGGTAATGATCCAATCCTCTCTCCACCCCGTAGAGGTCCAATAATGTCCCAATGTTTGCCGTCAAAACCTTAAAAAATACAATAAAATCAATGAAAAAGAAGATAACATTAATAAAATGTTTGAAAAAAACGGAAAAGAAACAGAAAAAAGGGAGCGGCCGTCACTGGGGATCGAAGCCAGAACGACTGCTTAGCGGGACAACACTACCGTTCCTCAAATTAACAATAAAATTAGTACAGGTAATTTTATTGTGATAATCTTTTCAAATCCAGACAAGCGATTTTAAGGACCCACCACGGAGGAAAGAATGGTACTTATACTTTATTATATCATCCGTGGTAGGTACCTACTTACCAACAGTATGTATATATTTTACGAGATGGTTATTTTTGAAATGTGTCGGTAATACTTTTAGATATTGCAGAAACGAAATTTATCAGTTTTCACCGTTGCAAGTCAAGTTACCCGTTCTGTCTCGCGGGTGTTAGGTATAGGTAATAAATAGTATGAGCGCAGTCCCGTGAAAAATCACGGGACAGTCTGATTTATTGATACATCAGTTCCAATTTTGAAAATGATGTTAAAATATTATAATACGGGTAGGTACCTATCTACTTTATCGCTTGTCTGAATTCTTGACTCATTCTGTTCCAATTTTGAAAATGACTTGAATTCGACAAAAATCTGAGTTCATTGAACCAGAGTAGGTACAATGACAGAATAGTCTGAATCCTCGATAAATTAGTTCCAATTATTAAAATGACACTTAAACATAATGTTTGGTTATAAAAATATTATATTTTGGGCAGGTACCTAGGGGGGCATCCATTAATTACGTGAGCAGTTTTTCTTCCAGACCCCCCCCTCCCCCTCGTTGAGACAAATTTGGGCCAATTCGTATATTATTTTTCAAGTAGCGTGAGATTTTGCTGGATACTACAACTCCAATAATTAATTTTTTTTAAATGGTAATGTTTCGAAATTTCCCTAGATTTGTGCTGATTTCCCCTTTGCCTAAAAAATTTTTTTCTCAGATCTATAGATCTAGGGAAATTTCCCTAGACATCCCGACCCCGACGCGAACACTGGTATGAAACGGAACGTTTGTTGGAGTCCGTGCCACACAATTTGCCCCGCTAACGGGGGCGCCACCGTAAAGTAACGGAAAATATGCTTCTTCAGCCTAATGAGTTATGTGTAGACATCGGATTATATGCACTAACAAAGTGCCAAAATATGCATGCAAATATGCACTAAAAAGGCCGAAATATGCACTAAAAACTCTTGATATGCCTAAAATATGCACAATGCAAGATCAAAAAACCATTTTTTTTTAAATATATTTTAATTAAAGACGATACAAAAACAGCTAAATATTCTTAAAATTATGCATAGTTTTTGTGACAATATTATTAATTAAGTATTTTTCCAAATTTTCGAGCAAAAATTTTTGATGTTTGTCACCCAAAACGCCGAAAACGACTTCTCTACGTCAACTGACGTCATCCGACAAAATTAAAAAAAAAATTGGCGCCATTTCTGGAGATACCTGTTTATGCAGGGTGTGTACTGTGTATGACCTGTGCCGTTGATGTAGGCATTAATATTCTTCATGTCTTCAAGACTCGGATTTTTAAACAAAATAGCGTCTAACTTTTCACGAATCTTTTCTGATATTGAATTGGGAAGAGCGTTGGCGAGTTCAGTAAAAGTATTTTTCAGTATTTCTATTGTTTTCAATATAGGAAGGTTTTTTGTTTCCAATTTCTCTATGGTACCTATCTGGTAATTTGTGGAAATGTGTTGAGATGAGGGCGATATTCTGTATAATGGATGCGTCTTCAAACGCTAAATATGCACGATTGGGAAAAAAGGCTAAAATATGCATTAACGCCGTAAATAGAGAGTTATATGCATTTGCATATGCAAATATGCAAATGCATATAATCCGATGTCTAGTTATGTGTTATGTTATTTTGCAAATTTGTAAAATTTGACAGAAAATACGTAGATTCTGGAGACTATACCTCCCCCCCTCCACATCGGTGAGATAAATTTGGGCTAATTCGTATATTTTTTTCAAGTAACGTGAGATTTTGCTGGACTCCCCCCCCGTTTGTGCTCACGTAATCAATGGATTCCCCCTAGGTACTTTATCGCTTGTCCGAATAATTCACACAATCAATCCCAATTTTGAAACAGATGGGCACTGGGTACATCCGTACATGTGTGTGTTACATAAGGAATTTTTGACTAATTCGTATTATTAAGCCCCCCCCCCCCCCCGCAAAACAGAATTCAGCGCATCCTCAGATATGAGGTTGATATATGTATAGGTTATGAATATGCATAGGTTACGTCGATTTATAAAATATTAATGCATTTTATTATAGTGACTATATACCATTTAGAGTGAGCAACTCCACGCTAGTTGCAAATGTATAACTTATCTTAAACAATAACTAACCACTCGTTTTGATGATAAAACACGTCGTCGTATACATTTTTATAGCAAGGTTTCTCGAACTATTATGTTTTAGGTAATTATTTATCAACAGCTTTCATTGTGGCAGCAAATCACGAAAAATCATCCATATTTTATTTTAATTTTTAATTTTATTTATTTTAGAGAAAGTTGACAGCAAATCAGAATATCAGTATATTTATTTGAACGAAATAATTTATTAAGTATTTTAAATGCATTATTTTCAAATTCCGGTAATATTAATACTTTCCTTGCAGTAATTAAGTTGAAACGTAATACCTAATATACAGAAAAATGGGACATGGGTATTAGGCACATTTGATTTTAAATTAGGTAACAATGAGAAACAACTATTTCTGTAACCAAAATTGAAAAAAAATGCATTTTAACAGCTATTTCGTTAAGAAAAAGGGTAATTTTACGTCTTTTATTAACTAAAATGCATTTTTTTTTCTTTATTTATTATATAATTGTGTACAGTTTTACAGGTGATTCGACTACCACGCTAGGCACATGCCCGTATTATGGTAGTCGAATTATGAATATATAATTATATAAATGTAAGAATTGTCTAATACACAGTTTAGTTAGGTACAATATTTTTGTATAACAACGAATTCTTTAAGTGATTTCGCAATTAAGTAGATAGCATAAGCAATAAACCATTCTTATTGTTGGCTGCTTTTTCGTTTGAATAAAATAGGTACATAAATACATGATAGATAGATAAATAAATGAATAACTCTTCTTGTGGAGATGTTGAAAATAATTCATCCAAATATAAATATTAATATGATCATTATCAAAAGTTTTTTTTAATTTGAATGTAAAATAAAATAAAAAATAATAATAATAAAGCAAAATAACTTAATTTGTTGACTTCAGGCATTCTTTAAAATAGTTACTCCCCTTTGTAAATAACCAATCCTGTACATTTATGATATAAAGCTTGTCAGTTTTCGATTTCCTTGTATCAATACTCAGTAAGTTGAACATTTTGGGGGCAATATAGGAGAACTGTCGCTGTGCAAAAGTTGTTTTAGTTGTAGGAATCATGCATTTTAGGTGTGATGAGTACCTACCGAGTGTGAATTTTTTTTTGTGTTTTTTCCATCAAATCATTTTTCCATAAGAATATGAGAATTGTCTTTATATGTATATAGTTAACATAAAACATTATTTCCCATTTCCCGATACTTACTGAAATAATCACTTCTCATTATTATCTGACTTATACAGAGTATTTTTGTTAACTTTTTTGAATATTTACCGAAGAAAATGTTGTTTTTGGGAATTATGCGTAGGTATATTGATAACAAACACGGTGAATAGTAAATTTTTACCTGTTTTTATAGGCACCTACGTATCAGTAGCAAGTTTTAATTTTGTGTTTGGTAACAACATCTGAACATCCAGTTACGCCTCAACTTTCCTCTTCCCACCTCCTTCTTTCCCCACTCCCTTTAACTCACAACATATCTCAAATTGGGGATGCCATAGTCCCACTGGCTCCGGACAGCTGCGAGCAGTTGGGACTCTTTTTGCGGTAGGTGTTCATATTTAATAAAATGGGAGTTTATTAATAAAATGTTTGAGAAACGCTTCTATATTACATACGATAAGAATAATGATAGTCAGTCTTTTCCCAACAGTTGACCTTAGAGTTTGTTTCCATATTTGATTTAACTCCATTAAGGTTCTCAAGGTAGTCAGGAAATATCTTTTCAGATATAATGATTCATTCCTCCTTTATAAAAAAAATATCGTATTTTCAAATCATGCGTATCACACTGTTCATAGAAAACTTTCAAAATATACTTTCCTGCATAAAAGATATTCACATAAAACTGGACATATTATTTTATTATGACTTATGTCATAAACGTAGCCAATATCAAAACTATAAACACAAAAATGTTTTTTTTTTTAAATAAAAAAATAGCCGTATTTTTATTTCATGTGTGTTACATTATTCCTGTATACCTTCTGTTAAAAAAAATTCAATCCACTTTCTTATACAAAAGATATTCAAATAAAACTGAACATGTGATGTTACGATTGTTATGACACATACGTGCCCAACACCAAAACTGTAAACACAAAAAACACCAAAACGGTTTACCTTCAGTTTGGATTTGTGAACAGTCTCCGAATGTCCCTGTCCCTGACGAAGAGCAGAAAAAGCGTGCCAGATGCTGTTAGTCACATTCACCAGAATGTCAGCCATTTCTGAACACACAATAACAAACTTAAACAATGTCTGAACACACAATAACAAACTAGAACAATCGCCAACAAACAAAACGTTGATAAAACTAACACGTTATCTTTGATTGTTTCAGTCACTTCTGGTGATTTATACCATCTCGCAAGAGAGGCGCCGGCAAAGTGGAGAGAAAGAGAAGTCGCGAAACCAGACGAATGTGCACGCCCACTTATTGCATTTCTGCTAAAAAAGGAAATACAACTTGCCGACAAGTTTATTATTGCGTGTACTTCGGAAACTTATCGAAAGTGGTACAACACCGACCCTGTGAGGCGACGTACACTGCTAAAGGCCGGCGTGAATGTGATAATGTGATTATGGAAGTGAAATCACAATCCTAGCTATGACTACTCAATACTCTGTTGTCGAGATGAATCATGCATAATACCAAGCGATTGTTAAAATAATGAGGCATAATTATAGTTTATTCGCCACCCTACTGCATTCAAAGGTTCAACACAATACAATATTGTTTTTCGCAGCTTTAGTGCGTGTATTAACTTTTTAAACTAGGTAGACAGAACAAATGAACAAATAAACTTGTGTCAATCGTCCAGGATTTACACACTTAAAACATTAATTAACTAATTACGACAATTAAGCTAGAAACTTTTTAATGGGAGTCGTTTGCACTTTGCTTTCTTGTTCTATATCAATCTATTGAGAATTTTCGCAGTTCCGAGGAAGTAAAGGTCTTTATTTGCAACTTTAAAATGTGATTCGATGTAAAATAAATTTGGTTAGCGAATGCAGCGATGATTTAAAATTGTCTACAGAAATAGGCAACCGCAGAAAAATAAACGAATAATAATTAATATTACGCGAGCTATCAAGTTTCTAGTCGGTTTCTACTAAGATTCTAAATTAACCCCGTTCATGTATTTACTATTTTACTTCCATAAAATGGTAAACAATAAACAACGCTCGTTTTTCTTGTAATTTGTTGTTAGGTAGTCGAATCATGTTTGTTATGAAGTTAAGTATGGAAGTCTATTATGTATACACAAATGTACACAATTTCAAGAATCCCTATAGGTATGGGTATAGGTATGTAATTTACTATGCCGTTATACACGACACTTTTTCAGCCCGATTCCAATTAGAGACAAAAGTCAACATTTTTGGCTTTACGCGATCGCTATTTTCACCTCTATTTTCATATCTACGATTTCAATTGTCATCACTGCAAACAACACATAAACCATACTGTTTGTTGTGATGCCAACTGAAATCGTAGATATGCAAATAGAGATGAAAATAGCGATCGCGTAAAGCCAAAAATGTTGACTTTTGTCTCTAATTGGAATCGGGCTGACAAAAGGTGTCGTGTATAACGGCCATTGGGTACGCTTTTATTAGGTGTTTATATTTGTAACTGAACCGCGAGCGTTATTGTTATTAATAACAATCGACTCGTAGATACATGCCAGATGAGGGGCCGATGATCTTTACGATTTCGAGGGAGCAGCGTTCTGGGATCCAGATTTAATTCCTCTTCCTACAGGCACCTCTAGGCCTTTCTGTCCTTTGCTACTTTAGCGGCTTCAGTCCATGGTAAGATTCTGAAACCTAAACTAAAAAATAAGAATCAACTACGGGATTCCACAGGGCTCGGTTCTTAGACCTCTGCTATTTCTTTTAAATTACCTATTCAAAATGTAATATCTCAGGAACACTTCACGCGGATGGCACTGTGCTGCATTATCGTAATTAATATCAGCAATACCAGTGCACAAGAATGAAGATGTTTTTAGTCCAGCGGAATGCTTAGCTTAAAATTAAGTCTTATTATTTAAAAAAAACGAGTGTGCTTTAGACCACACGACTGAAGTAAAACTTCACTAACTTATGCCGTCCATTAACAATATAACAATAACAGGAATAAAAATATCCCCATCCCCTCAACATCCCCATCAACTCAACTCAACCCTCAACTCTCAACTCTCAACTCTAAACTCTCAACTCTCAACTCTCAGCTCTCAGCTCTCAGCTCTCAGCTCTTAGCTCTCAGCTCTCGGCTCTCGGCTCTCAGCTCTCAGCTCTCAGCTCTCAACTCAACTCAACTCAACTCAATTCAACTCAACTCAACTCAACTCAACTCAACTCAACTCATATCATTGATTAGCGTTTCACTAATAATAATAATAATAATTGGATGACTTCTATAGCGCCATTTTCGTGAGAAAATCACCTCAAGGGCGCTTGTGGCAATGTACGCCTCTCCCGATCACTGTTCGCATCGATCACCGTTCGCATTGATAAGCGTTTCATATTGATTAGCGTTTCACATTTTTTCGTAACGTGTCACATTTTTTCGTAACGTTTCATATTTTTTCGTAACGTTTCATAACGTATTCATCATTTTACCTCCAAGTGTCGAGCGTGCGTAAAGAAGTTTTACTTCAAAAAAAGAGTGTACTTTAGACAACACGACTGAAGTAAAACTTCACTAACTTATAAAAGAACATATGACATTGGGGTGACATATGACATTGGGGTGACATATGACATTGGGGTGACATAAGACCATGGGGTGAACTACGACCGTGGGGTGACCCACGACCTTTAAGTGACCTACGACCTTGGGGTGACCTAAGACCTTGGGTTAGTATGTACGCCTTGCCCTAGTTGTGCAGTATGTACGCCTCGCCCGATCACCGTTCGCATCGATCACCGTTCGCATCGATTACCGTTCGCATCACACTTTTCTTCAAAAATCACAATTTTTATTTCGCTAAGAGTGACCTAAACTTTAACATCTAGCTTGGAAATGATAATCTCGAAAAGAAACAAATGTAACCAAATATTTAGAGCTCCTATTCGCGATAGACTCAAAGCGTGGTACAACTGTCTTAAGTTTTCATAAACTTTCTTTTAAAATACAACACATCGACCCTAAAATGATCTCAGATCTGACGACATAACATAACGTACACACATACATAGATAGATTGACATAAGTACCTAATATTATAACAATACAATAGGTATTATTGAATAGGTAATTATGTCAAACGAGACTGGTGATTTGTGGTGAGAAAAGCAATGAAAGGCCACCTGTCTAAGGCAAATAAAATAAAATAATGACGGTGAGTCAGATCGCAGCAGGCAGAAGCAAGAGGCAGACTGAAGTCAAATAAAACGCAAAACAATGCACAAATTCCCAACATTCCGCTGACATGCAAATGCAAGCTACAAACAATACGACATTATACATTACAATTTGCAAAAACAAACATGAGTTAGCTAAAATACATCAAATTAAGCAAGTAGGTACCTACGTACTTTTATTATTTAATATTTAATAGCGTATTATTTTTTTAACGGATTATTGTTTACTAACAGACCCGGCCACACGTTGCTGTGGCTAACGAAACCTTTATAACCAACGCCATCCATTAAATCAAATCCACACCACGCTGCCCGCTACCGCTTGGTTAGATAAATTGTGTATTTCTTAGACTAATGATTTCAACCAATTTACACAAAACGTTGACAAATTATGAACCTAAAAACCTTCCTCATGAATCACTCTATCTATTGGTGAAAACCGCATAAAAATCCGTTGCGTAGTTTAAAAGATCTAAGCGCACATACAGCGTGAGCGACTTCATTTTATACCATCTAACACATTATATAAAGAGGTAATATTTGTTTGTTTGTTTGTTTGTTTGTTTGTTTGTTTGTTTGTTTGTGTGTTTGTTTGCATCGAATAGGCTCCGAAACTACTGAACCAATTTGAAAAATTCTTTCGCTGTTGGGAAGCTACACTATCCCTGGGTGACATAGGTTATATTATATTTAAAAAAAAATAGGCATCCTTACAAAAACTTCAATAATGTAACCCAGGGTGTAAAAAAATTACCTAAAATATTCTTTAAATCGCGTGAGCTGCGAAAACTATTGATGATAGAATAAAATAATGTACTACGACTTTATAGAACACATCATTATTTACAAAAAAGGTCGTGGCAGCAAATGTCTAACTATTATGGTTACGCACAATAAGTATTCTTTTATTTTAAAATTTTAATTAATATGTCGCCGCTTGGAAAGGATCTTTATTTGTATCTTGGTTTTAATCCTTATCAAAATAAATTACTTCATATTCAAGATAGCTTCAATACCTTTATTTAAATTTTTGAATTTTTCAATTCGGATATTTAATTAGAAAGATATCACGAGTTTAAAAATGTTAGTATTAGAAAAAAGTTTCGGCTACGGGCCGCGCGTGAGAGGAGTCAAGAAATGCAGTGCCAGGGGGGTTGGCGGGACGGGGGAGCGGGAGAGCGGTGGCGGGGAAGGTGGAAGTGGAACGCTGGAGGGGAACGCACGGGAAAGGACATGTAAGGAGTAACATTTTATTTATTTTAATGTGGCATGTATTATAAAAGAAAGTCCAAAAAACGTGCAGCTCGCAAAAACTCAGAAACGAGTCCCGGTTCGATCAAGGGAGTTATATGGTGTGGTAGATCTCTATCCCCCCTAGGGAATAAGGGTATCCGTTTTTACCTAAAGGCCGTGCTTTTAAAGATATAAGGGCTGAAAATTTCGCCCTCTTGAAATTTCTAGAACAGTCTTCCGGAAAGTTCTAGAAGGTTCCATAGAGCTGTAGAAAGTTGTGGAAGGAGTGGAATGATCAGGAATAGGAAATCGGGAACATCATTGTGCAACATTCCAGAACACTATCTTATTGTCCTGAGCGAAGCCGGGTAACCCAGCTAGTTTATTATATAAAAACATTTCAATTGCTAAAGTGAAATTTTACTTCGTATGCTGATTTCGCAGGAATTTATGTTGCTGTCATTTCGTTCTGCAGGGTAGGCGACTTCATACGGATAAATGGTATGCGCCCCCCCCCCCCCCCCCCGACTTGGGTTTTTATTTTTTTGCCAAGGTAGTACCCCCGAAATGTAGGGAAATTCTAGGGAAATTTCACCTCGTAATCTAGGGATATAAAATTTTTTGGGCATCACATCCCTGCACAGGGCAAAGGTGACAAGCAAGGAATATTAAAGGGAAATCCCCAACCGAGCAATACTTAGAGCTAGAAACGAAAATAAAACAACATAATTTTGGGGTATCTGTATCCCCGACCGATAGAGCCGTAGAGCTACAAATATTAATAGCAGACAGTGTTCAATGTGTAAAATAATTTGTGACAATATTCTTCCTTCGTATTTTTTTTTCACGGTCGGGTGTCACCCCCTTAGCTACACCACTGGATACCAACCCTTCGTAGTACATTATTTTATCTTTCTCTGATTTTTTAAAATTTTATTCCATTGAGGCCTTTCAATGAACGTATTTCGTAGTTTCATTTAGACGCATCAATTCAAATATATTCTGAACCGAGCAACTAAATTTAATATTCTGATGGCATCCCATAAGCCTTGTCTTACAATGTAAATGCGCATAATGCCTCACAATGAGTGTAATATGCATAATCTGCGCGGTTCAACAATTGTCCGCCATAAAGGACAGGAAGTCTGCGGTGAAAATATTCAAAAGCAAGAATATTATATTTACACATTATTAAATACTTATTTGTATTTCAATTATAAATATCTGAAAGCATTTAATTTAATTGTAACTATGAGAAAGCCTATTAATAATGGCGTAGAAAATTAATCAAGCATGTTGTTATTAATTTTTTTAAAAGAACTTCCAATAAATGTACCTTATAGATGAAGGTATTTTTTACATCAAGAGTAGGTAGGTTTTTTTTATCAATACACATATTTATGTTTGTTTGCAAGAGACCCAACTGCCCGTAGCCAATGGGACTATGGCATTCCCGTCTGGGGCATGTTGTGAGGCTGAGTAGAGTAAGGATGGGAATAAGATGGGGAAGGTGAAGGTTGAGAAGTGCCTGGCTAATTCAGAGCTGATCACTGAACACGACTGATGCCATTTCAAGATGGGTGGTTTGGTATATTTATGATTTCAAGTAACTTGTCGATCTGTCTACCTGTCGTTCTGTCTGGTATATTTATGATTTCAAGTAACTTGTCGATCTGTCTACCTGTCGTTCTGTCACCAGAGCAATAACAATAAATTATTTAATTTATTGCGCGCGCCGGACTTCAAGCCGGCGATCTCTCGATCTGACCCGGGGATGCTGTAGATTTGTTGATAATATATTAGGTCTCAAAAATCAAGTGGGGGTACTTCAATCGCGCTCATGGACGCGGATGAAATCATCCAGTGTCCCCAACTAGTGTCAGAGATATTCGCGGATTACTTCAAATCGGTTACATTTTTACGCGATATTCAAGATTGTTTTAAGTTACAACTTGATTTAGACGCAATATCTTCATGGGCAGATGAGAATAACCTTTTCTTTAATGTAAAAAAATGTGTCACTATGACCTATACGCGTTCCAAAAACCCGATTAAATTTGATTATAAATTAAATAATGAAATATTATCATCAGTAAAATCCACCAAGGACCTCGGGGTTACATTTGATCCCAAACTTACTTTTTCAGATCATATAGTGTAGTTGACCTCATCGTGTTACAAACTTCTTGGATTTGTGATAAGAATAAGTAAACAATTTTCCAAGCCCGAAGCAATGACATCGATGTTCAACTGCATTATACGATCAAAATTAGAATACGCTTCTGCTGTTTGGGCCCCATACCAGCAAAAATACATAGATTTATTAGAACAAATCCAAAAAAAAATTCTAAGGTATAATTTATATGAGAATGCATGGTGAATACCCGCGATTTATGCATCATGTAGATTTGATATCTGAAACGCGCATCGAAAGTCTCCAATCTAGAAGGAATGGGACCCTAACAGTAACAGATTTCAAAATTATAAACTACTACATTGACAGCCCATACCTCTTAGAATGCTATAAATTGTTCGTACCGAACAACTACTTCCAGGGTCGCCACCACGACTTGTTCTATATCCCACATGGCAGAACAGACGTTCTGGCCCAACACAGCATGACAAGAGGTATGGTACCTACTGCTAAAGGTCTCTTGACATTTTCAACATTAGTCTTGAAGGTTTCAAGAATAAATTTAGGCAAGGACTCTAAAATATGTATTATGTATATAAGTTACGTGTATTGTAATAGGATTATATTAATCTGTAATGCAAAAAAAAAAATCCCACTTTCCGACTGGCCACTTGTCCTGGGTGGGTTCGAACTCTTGTGCTGTAGTAAAACATAAAAATACATCTATCGAGCGATTTTTGGCAAGTTTTGCATAACGTTTTCCGTTCCCACTTCCGTTTAAAAATCGGACGCCGCGTCGTTCCGTTTAAAAATTGGATGCTCTAGTGGTTGTAGAGATTGAATGGAGCTGTTCACACATGTCTGAGACGATTAAAAAACGGTTCTGGCACGTTTTGTCGAATGAATGGATTTAAAAATTGTATCGGAACTTCATATCATACGAGTATATTTCATTCAGTTTCTGATATTTAAACTAAAAATAAACATTATATAATTATCACTCCGTATTTCAAATAAATTATTTATGCTTTTTGAAATCATAATCGTTAATCGCTTCGTAAATAATCTTTTTTTAAATAGTAGGTATTACCTATTTAAACATTATTAACAAATAACATAAAATAAAAGGTAGAAAACAAAATTACTTTTTTTTAAACCTAATTTGTTTAGGTACACTAAACAAAAAATACTCTTTCATCTTATGAACAAAATAATTTCTTAAACAAACGGTTTGTATTTAACCACATAACTAAATAATTTCTTCTAAACTTTGGTCATTGTATGGCACTCTTTTTAATGAACTACAACATAATTAAAATTAAAAAGGACCTACCTACCTACAATAACCAAATATTTTTAATGCAAATAATACTTAATGTATGAAAATAAGAAGCGCTTTCTCTCAAAACTAAATGAAGAGCTTTCATCTTAAGAATAAAATAATTTCTTCTAAACTTTGTTCATATTGAATGGCACTCCCAAATTCAGTATCCTAGTTTCGGTTTTGGCCGTAGTTCAAAACCTCCTATATACCGTGGGTGACGCGTAGTTTCGGCTGGATGGCGGCTGAAACCGAAACTAAGCCGAAACTCGTTTTTTGGCCGAAACTAGGCCGAAACCGCCGAAACCGAAACCGAAAGTTCGGTCGGACACAATTTTTTTTTTTACATATTTACTGTTATTGCTGATCGTATTTTTTTTGGAATTTCCATGAATCTTAAATATTGTTGATGTACTTACATTCAAGCAACGTTGTTTTAAAAACACTGACAACTCAAAATGATATTATGTACCTAAAAAGATAAATGGGGACTTAAAAAAAAAAGATTATTTAGGTTTCAAGTTACGTTTTTATCTATGTTTATTACAAGAAATTTTCATCAGTTTCAGTGATTGCGTTTGATTTTTATTTTGCAAAGTGATTTTTATTAGGAATTCCGTTTCTATTTCAATGGTAAAGTACATACTTTCAAATTATGGTAAATTTTCGATCGAACTGGCCATGTATGAATATTTACGATATTTTAAATAATATGTATATTTTTTGGAAAACAAAAAAAAAACATTTTTTAAATATTTAAGAAAATATTTTTTAGAAAATATATAAGACAATTTGTCTATTGGTTGTAATTTTTTATTAATAATGTGACATACAAATATCATGAGTTGCTTTGCTGACAAAGAAACTACAATTAAAGTTATTTGTCCGTCTTCAAAATATTATATCACTTTGTAATTATAAACTTATTTTTCAATCTTCTTATTGCTTCAATCTGTGCTACCCAGCTAGACAACCAAACAAAAACCTCTATCATTTTCTGTCTCCATGACAACACCTATTTAAAATTCGAACATAACGGAATCCTATGCATTTCTAGGTAGGTACCTATTCCTTTACATCTCCCCCTAGGGTTAGAAAATTTCTCTGGAGATTTTCGTCTCTTTCAATTCCTTTTTCTTCTTTCTAATCTTCATTTTCTTCTAGTATGGGGGCAGGAATAAGTTTTGAAATATGGAAAAAATTCGACTCCATCTTTCTATGTCCTGTATTAATTTTGTATATTGATTGGGATAGTTTATCTTCGATTTTAAATGGACCAATCCTTAACTCATCTAATTTTCTTCTATTTAGTTTGTGACCATTTTCAACATATACCATATCGCCTATTTTAAAATTATGAATTGTTCTTTTTTTATCAATTAACATTTTATTATTTTCATGTGACTTAATTGTTCTTTCTAATGCAAATTTTCTATCTCTAATCCAGTCATCTGCTTCTTTTTTTAATTTAAGTTCATTTGGTATGAATGAAACATCAGTACCATCCAATAGGTATCTCGGTGCAAAGCCTGTTATTGAGTGTTCCGTGTTATTATATCTATCAACACAATTATGAGCAATAGTTGTCCATGCTTTAGTATTTAGATTTTCATTTATCTTACACCTTATTTTATTTACGAGTGTTTGGTTTAGCCTTTCGTTCAGTCCATTAGAAAACGGCGAATTTACTGCAGTGAAAATTAGTGTGATTGATCTTTCATTTAAAAAAGTTTTAAACTCTTTTGAGTTAATTCCAGGATATTGGTCGGTGAGAACCATGCCAATTTCATTACAATTTGGTACAATATTTATAAGTTTTATAAAGTCCTTTGCACTCTGTGTCTTTGAGGTTACTATATAAGCATATCGAGTAAAATGGTCGACTAAAAGGTGCAAGTATTTTTTGGTTGATCGAGAGCCACCAAATCCCCCAATTGTATCTATTGAGACAATTTCAAGTGGTTTTGTGGCAGGGCCTAAGTGTGACATTACACCATATTTAGCCTGTCCTCTTGTCTTATTTTTTATACATATTTCACATTGTTTGCATAAATCGGTGATATTTCTAGTTAAATTCTTTGCTGTATAAATGTTTCCTATTTTCTTTTGCATTTGTTTTATACCTATATGACACATATTTTCATGTATCAGTTTTATAAATTTTATACTGAGTTCCTCTGACAGTAGTATTTTTTCTTGCTTTCTTACCCTCTTATAATATATATTGTTTTTATATATTAACTTGTTATTGTATTTTTTTTATATCCTCATTTTTTTCTTGATCTGTTAATATATCATTCAATGTTACTAAGTTTATTATTTTTAATTTATTGTTCATGTACATCTTTATTAGCTTCTAATACTGGGGTTTCTGCTCAAGCAATCTGCTTCTAAATTATTTTTTCCTGGTTTATATTTTATTTCGAAGTCATATTGTGATAGGTAATAGGATAAATCTCCTAACTCTTCGTCCGTTCTAGATTTAATATTTAAATTTTCCAATGGTTTGTGGTCGGAATATACTGTGAAAGGTTTGCCTATTAGCCAGTACTGCCAATATCTTATGGCCTCTTTAATAGCTAAGCATTCTAAATATATAGCCTTTTTTTTCTTTTGGACTTCATTTAATTTTTTTGAAAAATATGCTACAGGTTTTTCTTTTCCGTCTTGTTGAGTTTGTTTCAGCACTGCTCCAATACCTTCCAATGATGCATCCGTATATATGTTTATTGATAAGTCTTTATCAAAAATTTCTAAGATTGGTTGTGAACACAATAGTTGTTTAATCTTTTCAAAAGCTTCTTGGCAGTCTATTGACCATATGAATTTTTGGTGCTTCCTTAGTAAATTATGTAATGGTTCTAAAATTATTGAACTGTTAGGTATGTACTCATGGTAGAAATTGATTTTTCCTAGAAGTTGTCTAATATTTTTCTGATTCTTTGGTGTTGGGAAATCTCTTATTGAAATTAAGTTATCTCTCACTGGTTTTACTGTATTATCTTGTATTATATGTCCAAGGTATTTTACCCAATTTGTTGCAAATCGACATTTTGTGAGCTTAATAGTCGGAAACCTTCTTTTTCTATCGCCTTTAAAATCTGTGATAAATGATTTATGTGCTCGGTATAGCTTTTTGAAAATATTAAAATGTCGTCAATAAAATTTACAGCAAAATCCGTTAACTTGTACTTTCTCAATATGTTGCTTAGTATTCTTTGAAATATGGCTGGAGAAGTTTTTAAACCGAAGGGTAAACATGTCCATTGGTAGTGGCCTTCCTGGGTTACAAAAGCAGTTTTTTTTCTATCTTCAATTCGCAGGGGAATAGACCAGAATGCAGAATTTATATCTAATGTTGAAAAGTATTTACAGTTTCTGGTTTTTGTTACTAAGTCCTCAATCAAAGGAAATGGTTGAGCCTGAGGTACCACCATTTTATTTAATTCTCTAAAATCGATACACAATCTTGTTTTTCTATTGTCTTCTTTTTTGAAAGCTAAGGTTACTGGTGCTGCAAAAGGGCTGTATGATTCCTCTATAAGATTTCTTTTAAGCAATTTTCTTACTTGTTCTTCTATCTCTAACTTATCTTCTATTGAACATCTGTAGGGTCTTTTACTGCAGTATTTGTCCACAAGTAGATCAATGCGTGCTTCATAATCCTTTACTGTTCCAATATCATATTTATCCTTTGCAAAGCTTGATTTATATTTATCAATAAGTTTATTTATTTCAGATTTTTGTTGTATATTTAAATGACTCAGATCCATTTTAAATTCTTTTTCTTTTGTATGTTCCTTAAAGTTTATAAAGTTCAAGTTCTTTATATCTTCATTTTCATTGGGATTGTTTTTACAATGTATTTCCTCTTTTTTAAAGCTTTCTTCAGATTTCTGAACAATTTCCAATTTTTCATTCTGAATCAAATTAAACTCTTTTATAGTATCAAGTCCAATTAGAAAATTGTATTTGAATTCTTTTCCATCTACAATATGAACATCAATTTTCTTCTCTATATTAAATATCTTAATTTTTATTGTTGTTAAGCCTTTTGTCTTTTTTACACCATTAATCGTTAGTAAGTTTGTATTGTTATGTATATTTTTTCCTTCTTCCTTTATTCTTAATAATTTAGAATTTATTAAGGAAACATTAGAGCCAGAATCATATATACCAAATATGTCTAATTTTCCTTCTAATGATAGTTTTACTTTAATTAATGGTGTAATTATTCGTTTTTTGACTCATTATCATTCAGTTCAACATCTAATACAGTGTTGTTTACATTCTTATTATATTTTCTCTTGTTCTCATAATCATCAGTTTGTTTAAACCAGCATTTCTCTTCAGAGTGGAAACGGCTACCTTTATTTAATTTTTCACAAGTTTTGCAGGGCTTAATTTTATCAACTCTTACTTTATTAACAAATGTATTTCTCTTATATGTATTTCTTTTTTATTGACTGTTTGTTCATGTTTACCAATTTCATTGAATAGATTTGCAGTCGATGTTATTGATTCCTTATTCATTTTGTACATTATATAATCTGGTAGACCCATAACAATAAGATGAATCAATGTCTGTGTGTCAATATTTTTATTTATCTCTAATAACAATCTTTCTTTCTTTGTTGCATATTCTCGTAATGAACCTCCTTGAAATTTAAAGGCAAATGCAAATTTAACTTGTGACCAACCTTTGTTTCCGTATGTTTCACAAAAATTTGTTTTCCATATTGCCCATTCTGCGTTTACTGTATATTTTATTAACATACTAGTGTACCAATCTAGGCACTGTTTTTCAAGTAAATATTTGAAAGTCTCAATTTTTTCTGCCTCCTTTAATATCTCGAAACATTTACATTCATTTTCAAAATCATTGATCCATTGGTGTACATTTGATGTTTTTCCTGAAAACTTCTCGAGTAAAAATCTTTCTGCTATTTTTCCTAGATTTTTATTTTCAGTACTAATATTATTGTCAGAAAGTTTCGTGTCATATATAATTTCTTCCAGGTATTGGTCACCAAATTGTATATTCTCACCTTCATCTAAGTAAATTTTCCTCAAATCTTGGGTTAAGGGAAACCATATTTTCCGTGTTTGATATCTTTTCTTTAGAGAATTCTTTATTTTGTTATAAACATCCGTAGTCGTTATGGCGGTATGTTTGCTTGCATGTTTTAAATCATCGGGAATATCAAATACATGTCCATCGGGTGTCTCGATTGAGGTTACGCAGATCACATTGCTTTTTCCATCCGATGCTGCTGACACTGTAAATGTGAATCTTAATTTTTCCATTTCCAAGGTTATTGTTTCTCTTCACTAAAATTGTAGTTTTATAAGACAATTTGTCTATTGGTTGTAATTTTTTATTAATAATGTGACATACAAATATCATGAGTTGCTTTGCTGACAAAGAAACTACAATTAAAGTTATTTGTCCGTCTTCAAAATATTATATCACTTTGTAATTATAAACTTATTTTTCAATCTTCTTATTGCTTCAATCCGTGCTACCCAGCTAGACAACCAAACAAAAACCTCTATCATTTTCTGTCTCCATGACAACACCTATTTAAAATTCGAACATAAAGGAATCCTATGCATTTCCAGGTAGGTACCTATTCCTTTACAAATATAAAAACATATATTTTTTAGAAAAAAACCTTCAGATTCGCCAATGACTATAAAAGGCAACTTTTTGCATTCGGGGCGATGGGAAACGCAATTAAAATTTCAATTGCGAAAGTGAAAGTTTACTTCGTAGTAAACTTAAACCAAGGTAGTACCCCCGAAATCTAGGGAAATTCTAGGGAAATTTCACCTCGAAATCTAGGGAAATAATTTTTTTGGGCATCACATCCCTGGCTCAGAGTAACCGGAGTAACCCTGTGTCATGACTGGTTTATTTATGCCTGTGTCATTCTCATTTATATACGTAGGGAACTCGTGAAGTTACCCATTGATTAACGTAAATTAGTGAAAAAGTTGTAATTCTGTTAGTGTTTTTAACCCATCATTAATCGCGTAGGGTGCCAAACACCCCAGACCGTGTTTGAAAACCTATAGATTTATCAAATTTGAATTTATCGCACTAGTTTTCTTAGTAGCATAAATATACCAAACCACCCACCTTAGTAGCTTCGAGCATAAATAAACCAATCATTAGATTGATAACTTCGCGCTTTTTGTACGGACCAAGTGTCAACGCTATTTGACCATAAACAAGCCAATATTTAACGATTTTTTATTCGATTTGAGATCATGTCGTCACACAAACCATCGACAAGGATAGAGGAAACAAAAAAAATACTCGACCATAGACAATATACCTCGTTTTTAGTACCTACCCAATTCATTAGCCTAAAATATTATTTTAAAAATAAAATGAAATGTCAAAATGTTCCCCCAGGGCAACAGAGCCATCTGACAGAATACTGTCTTGAGAAAATGAGCTTACTCTTCTTTACGGCTCATTTTCTCCGGACAGAGCTTTGTCAGATTGAAACCCGTTGCCCTATGAAGAAACCAACTGTCGTAAAAATAACCTAAAATTACTTAAAATTTCAATCCCTTCAAAAAGAGGAGTACAATTTCAAATAAGATTTAGCTTTTCTACGATAGTATCGACTTTGACATTTCTCTGGTTTCAACAGAAAAATGAAAAACTCAATGAAACGTTTTAGTATTTTATTAAAAACAGGAAATACAAGAATAACTAACTAACCATCACGCCATTTCCCCGCAGGGGTTGGCCGATAGGACGGACTGCCAAAAAACTCGGTCTTGGCACACACTACTTGCCTCATTCACACTCACACGACTCATACATACTATTCTGACTCTTGACGTAGCCCGATGCAAGTATCGGATTCACTTCATCGTGTCAGGTTTTCCTCTGGCGTCCCTGACTTCATCTACCACTCACATCTGCGTTGTATATTCTACTTACATTCCATCCTTCGTTCATTCGCTCTACATGCCCAAACCATCTAAGGGTCCCTTTCTTAACCTTACTCATTATGATCAGCCTTGCATTGCATTGCTTGATCATCAATAATAACAATATTTGGATGATTTGTGTAGCACCGTTTTTGTAAAAAGTTACCTCAAAGGTGCTCTGCACAAACTTCTATTTCTACAATCTAATTTCAACTACAAATTACACAATACAACAACTTATGGCTAAAACTTGCATCCACCGGTTCATCGATCATTGATATGAAACTATTTATAACGATTTGACCAATGAACGCTTTGCTAAATAAAAATGTTCATATATTATTTTATTTATACTCTGTACAGGCAGAAAATTTATAGGACCATACGTGGTTTTACCACACATCCTCAGGGATCTCATTTCTACAGCATTCAGTCCACTTTCCTCAGCCAGTTCCATGCCTCACTGCAATACATTAGGGTAGGTACCAGCATTCCGTTGTGGACTGCTAACTTCGCTTCTTTAGATAGTTTTTTGTTAGCGCCAACGGCATTCAGTCCTCCATTAATAGAATTACCTTCATTTACCCTTCTTTCAATATCTCTATCAGCCTTCTTATCTCTCATACACATACTTCCCACGATATACAAACTCATCCACCTGCTCCAAGTATTCATCATTCCCAACTATATTGCACAATGTGTTCGTACTCTCTTTACTGATAAAAATAGTACAAATTTAGAAAAGCTAAGCGTACTGAGAATATATTGCTCCTGCCGCATCCTGGTCCAGTCCATGGAGTACTCTTTCTCCTTCTTGTGTTCTCTCAAGAACAGTGGTGCAAGATAGTGGTGGAACACGTCACCCCTTCATCTCCTGACATGACATCACAACGTTACTGTCCTACATCCCTACAACAAACAATCATATGTCATCATTGGTGCTAAATTAATGCTTTTATATGTATTATTATAACAAGGTAAAATGCAAACAAACCCTGAGACCTGTAGACGTGGGCCGTCGCTCGTGGAACGTGCTCTCTACTCTAGGAAAATGACACTAGTAATCTCCACCAGCCTGTCAGCTGTAAGGGTATCTCATTATATCCGTCACGATTTGGTGTTTCGAGCTGAAAATATTAAAGAAAATATCTCATGAGATATATCAAGATGGATAAAAACAAATCAAGATAAGGCTAAAGTTCGGTTTAGTGGCGAAATTCCTAAAAATACAAACTAGTTATTTTTATACTAACTATGGGCCGGGGAATACGAATCTGAAAGAATTAGGCGGCGGCAAGCAATATTAACTGAATTATACGACTTTAAAAATTTTTTTGACACCACTAGGAAAATGGCCATTTTGGAAACATTCTGATTCCTAGAAAATCAAACTAGTTATTTTTATACTAACTTTGGGCCGGGGAATCCGAATCTGAAAGAATTAGGCGGCGGCAAGCAATATTAACAGAATTACACGACTTTTAAATTTTCAATAAACACAAGCCATCTTTAACACATGAAAACCATAGAAAAAGAATAAAGATGTTACATCACATAAAATTAAGTGTTGCCATTAAGCAGTAATATCAATAACGTAAAATGACATGTTTATAATTTAAGTACTTACTTTTTATAAATTTTACTCACTTTTGTATCACAAACCATGCTACCTAAACCTAGCGTAGCCGCTAAACTACTTGAAAACTGGGATGTTTTTTTAAATTGACGCGAGCAGGCGGTATAAAGGGGCACAAACCATGTGACACAAACCTAGCGTAGCAGCTAAACTACTTGAAAACTGGGATGTTTTTTTAAATTGACGCGAGCAGGCGGTATAAAGGGGCACAAACCATGTTATACAAACCTAGCGTAGCCGCTAAACTACTTGAAAACTGGGATGTTTTTTTAAATTGACGCGAGCAGGCGGTATAAAGGGGCACAAACCATGTTAAACAAACCTAGCGTAGCAGCTAAACTACTTGAAAACTGGGATGTTTTTTTAAATTGACGCGAGCAGGCGGTATAAAGGGGCACAAACCATGTTATACAAACCTAGCGTAGCCGCTAAACTACTTGAAAACTGGGATGTTTTTTTAAATTGACGCGAGCAGGCGGTATAAAGGGGCACAAACCATGTTGGGTTAGGTTAGGTTAGATTAGGTTAGGTTAGGTTAGGTTAGGTTTTATATAATAACATTGATATTGGTGACCGGTCTAGGTAACAACTTTTTAAGACTACGAATTTTCATACTTTTGGTTTAAGAATACGGCCGTTGAGATAGTCATAATTCATCAGGTTAATGTGTTATGTGATGAATTATCATGTGAAGAATTATCGTGTCGGAAAGTTTTACGTTATTGATATTACTGCTTAATGGCAACACTTAATTTTATGTGATGTAACATCTTTATTCTTTTTCTATGGTTTTCATGTGTCAAAATGCTTTAAAGATGGCTTGTGTTTATTGAAAATTTAAAAGTCGTGTAATTCTGTTAATATTGCTTGCCGCCGCCTAATTCTTTCAGATTCGGATTCCCCGGCCCAAAGTTAGTATAAAAATAACTAGTTTGATTTTCTAGGAATCAGAATGTTTCCAAAATGGCCATTTTTCTAGAGGTGTCAAAAAATTTTTTAAAGTCGTATAATTCAATAATTTTTAATTTTTCGAAGAAAACTTCTTCGGAAAGGTTTTCACTTTGTGATGGCATTATTTATTTTAATAAAAAGACAAATAACTTTGTTTACATCACTTTTATTGGTACACAATCAACATGTTTCGTAAACAATGTTTACTTCATCAGGATCAAACGTATACTCCACGTATACGTTTGATCCTGATGAAGTAAACATTGTTTACGAAACATGTTGATTGTGTACCAATAAAAGTGATGTAAACAAAGTTATTTGTCTTTTTATTAAAATCGTATAATTCAGTTAATATTGCTTGCCGCCGCCTAATTCTTTCAGATTCGTATTCCCCGGCCCATAGTTAGTATAAAAATAACTAGTTTGTATTTTTAGGAATTTCGCCACTAAACCGAATTTTTTCCCAAGATAAATGCAAATGCATAAATGTTTCATATAAACGTTTGTACCTGCAGGTTAAAATGTTTTTCACGAGCATCATCATATCGCGAAATGAGACATTTTGCGATACTAGTAGCCACAAACATATGCACGAGTTCTCAAAATCGGGTAATCAATGTATTTAAGGCTGCTAATTTCACATCGCGCCTATTTTACTTGTTCAGGAAGCAATTTTGAATTTGCGTCGCTTGTAAATAAACCGTTGAGAGCAAACATTTTGATAAATTAATTCACCCAGCTGTCAAAAGCTTTTCCACAGAACATCAAAGTTTTCCCATTGGTGGAGAGATAGTGTCGTCACACAGTCATAGATATTATCCATCTTTTGTCTTGGTTGAAAATTAGGATCGGAGTTATACCCCCCGCTTCGAGTAATCGTGTGACTTTCGTAAACAGGGTTGCCGATTTGTGGGTAATTCCCCAAATTGCAGGTAATTTTTAAGATTTTTCAAGAATTGGGGGGAACACCGTTTTGCGTGGAAAATGCGGGGATTCTGGGCATTTTTTGATTATCCAACCTTTTTGAAAAGTATGTATGTTCAGTGGAAGATTTCGTAGTTTATTTTATGGCAGCATTGTAACATTTATTTCTAAATAATAATAATCGGGGGATTCCTGAAGTTTGGGACCCTAACTCGAAGACACATGAATCTGCTAGTCATAGAACTTCTACGATAGAAAGATCCAGATATTCTTGATTTCTCCCAACATGGGCTGAATGTAGATGACGATGCCGAAAGTCACTGGACTAAAGTGTTTGGCCTAAAAAACAATACAGGCAGTGGCGTAGCTACAAAGGTGCAACACGACTTTAAGGTCCGCGGGGCCGGGGACCGGGGCCGGGGACAGGGCCCCCAAGCTCAGGGCCCCCCCGGACCCTGACCAGCAAACCTCATATTTAACTAGCTACAAATTATCCCACATTTGGAAAGAAAATAAAATAGGTTGCAACACTACTTTAAGGTTCGAGGGGCCGGGGACGGGGGCCCCCAAGCTCAAGGGGCCCTAGGATCCTGGCCAGCAAACTTCATATTTAACTAGCTACAAATTCTCCCACCTTTGGAATGTAAATAAAATAGGTTGCAACTTGCAACACGACTTTAAGGTAGTACTGTCGGTCAGTGAGTTATGGTTTAAAATTTTCTAAAATTTGGCATATAAGTAGATAGATTATTATAAAATGATATCGTTAAATTTTTGAAAAACTTCAGAGAACCAGTAAAAAAATATTGTAGTTTGAAATTTATTGCATTTAACATTGAGGCTTATGAGAAATCACAGTTTTTATTTCATTTTACAAAAGAGTACCGTTTAGATTTCATTCAAAATTGAGAAAATGTGAGAAAATAATATATAAAACATTTAAGGAACATAATTACTGCTTCAGGCTTCAGAGCACGTGGTAGTAATAATTGATAAAGAACTGTCAAAAATGTTCTCTATTCTGCCTCCAAAAATTGTACATATGGAAGATTTTGTTAAGGGGGGGGCAGACGGGGGGAGGGGGGGGGGAGTAGGGTGAGTGTGACAAGGGTACGGGGGGTCACCAGCTCTGTGACGTTACATGAAAAAAAAATTGAACTACTCTTTTCAGATGTAAAATTGCAAAATATGTGATGTCACACTAGGGGGGGAGAAGGGGGTCTCACAAATGTGACGATAGGGACAGGGAGGGGTCAAAAATCATGAAATTAGTGTGACGTAATTTATGGATGGCCCTTTAGCTCATGTGGGCATTTTGTTAATGAGGAACTAACAAAAATTTTAGCTGACTAACTTGAGTATAAGTCCCAATTCTGTGTCTGAGGCCCTCAGGGCCCTAACCGTATTTTAAAATATAAGAAAAGAAGCAATAATAAAACAATTAAAGACACATTTTTTACTTCGAGAATGCATATTTCTAAGGAAAGGGTTCGAGGGCCTCTATGGATTAAGTCATAAATAATAAATACCTGAACTGCTTGAAAACATTTAGAACCGTACATGGTTGAAGTTTTACAAATGCACGTAAAAATAATACATAAAAAAAGGAAAAGTAAAATACAAATAAACGTACAATCTTTAGTTAGATACGTAAGTTATGCGGGTACAAAAAAAAGCTTTTCTAATATTTATCCCAACTTTCCACGATGCACAAAAAAATTATAAACTAAAAAGGTAATAATAAAAATTAAATTGATTCTCACAAACAATAGGCTACCGATGTAATATTACTTTACGGTTTGTTAACATCCCTGAATCTTCTAGCCCGTACCTCGCTACGCCCTTGCGTAGACCCAGGCCCGGACTGGGACCATTTGGGGCCCTCCGCTAAAACCTGTAAAGGGGTTCCCTAACGTGGGGTGGGGGGGGGGGATGCAGAAAATGGGGGGGCCGGGGGCCTCCCCCGGATAATTTTTGAAAATTAGGTGCTTGATAACAATGAAAACGCGTTTCTACGCTATATTGGCACCTATAAAGAAGAATACATTCAGATAGGTTTTTATACGAATATTATGATTTTCGACTTTTGTTGACTTTATTATTTATTGAAATAAGAAATTCACGTTATTTTTAGGATACCACAACACTACTAAACACATGCTGTAGAACTGCCAATAATTATAACGGAGTTCAAAATAAAGGGCAGGATTTTATTCACACCAAACCAGTCAAAATTATTTGTGTAGTAAAAATAATGACAAACGGATTTTTGGGATTAGAAAAATAATACTAACAATTAAAAAAAATCCTGTGTGTTTAACAGTTTATAATGTTTTATACTAGAATAGAAAGGGCTTAACTTAACTGAAATGATTCGACATTTTGCTCCCCTAGCCCTAAAGTAAAAGTTTCTTTGTAAGCAACTCACTTGTTAAAGCTACTTCATCTATTATTTTATTTTTGTCCAAAGTTATTAAGTTGTTGGACATGTTCTACTTTTGGAAAATGTATTTTTTTTTTCGAAAACGTAAACAAAGATTACCAAGAACACAAAATAACTACTAACAAGACAAAAAACTTTTTTTAGGTACGTTTTGTGGGGCCCCTTCGGGGCCCCCTCGCGCCGGGGGCCCTCCGCGATCGCGGACCTGCGGACCTGGCCAGTCCGGGCCTGCGTAGACCTATCCATTGCTTTAGCTTTCTATCCCTGTTCAAGAGCGTGCTCGCAGATTTTCCTGTATGAGTTTAGAATTCGATAGAATATGCTCATTTTCAGAGTCGGAATCCATGTTAGGTTGGTGGAACTGTCACGAGCGTGGATGGTATATGGATGGTATGCTTGAGAAGGTAGATCGGTATTTATCTTAGCACTTTATCTATGGATTTTTATTTATGGTTGATCGGTATTCATCTAAGCCAACCATACTCAACCTGCGGCCCGCGGGCCGCATGCGGCCCGGCAAGCTTTTGTGTGCGGCCCTAAACACTTTATTATCAGGAACTTGATTTAAAAAAAAACAATTTTTCTAAATTTCGTATATCTTGAGATTTCACATACATGGTCCACATAATCTGGTATAAGAGTGAGATAGATTTTTAGATTTTCACGGCCAAAAGTATTTTCGTCATTTGTTTTTGGGGTGTTATGCTGTGATGCGCTACCTCCTTATTTAGCCAACGTTTCAGTTTTCGACAGCGTTGCAGTGTCCATCATCAGGGAAGATGTATACCTAAGAGTGTTGCTATTGCAAACGCTAGATTTATTCCCAATAAAAACAAATATTTTATAAATAAAAAAAGTGCCATTTCTAGAAACCACCGCATCAATTACCAATACATAAAAACTGGTTAATGTCACTGGTTAGTCAGGTGCCTACTTGCAAATTTTAACAGCATTGCTTGCTGTCGTATAAAGTATTGTTCTGTTAATTACATGTAAAAAATTCTTCTCGTTTTAAAACGGTCAAATTGGCTAGTTGGACAGCCAAAAATCATTATAAAGTTATAATATGTAATGTTACCAGTATAGTGTTGCGGCCCGCGTAACACTTTACAAATACATGTATGTGGCCCGAAGAGAAAAAAGGTTGAGTATCGTTGATCTAAGCACTTGAATTTTTGTCTTATTGATTTTGTCCATGGAATATAAAATAATTCTACCCTCTGTGAGAAATTGAATATTTTGTAATGAATAGTGCTATAAGCTCTGGTATACCTGAAAGTTGTATTGTTTTTATTTTTTATGAAAATAAATGTAGTCATTTAACGATTGTGGTGTAAATCTCATGTGAGAAGGAGGGGGGGGGGGGGGGTCCCACCAAATCTCACCAAGGAGGGGGGGGGGAGTAGGAGTCTAAATTGAAAAAAATAAAACAGCTCACGTAATTAATATACGCCCAGACCCGGACCATTTGGGGCCCTCCGCTAAAACCTGTAAAGGGGCCCCCTAACGTGGGGCAGGGGGGGGGGGTTTCAGGGTCCGCGGTAATAATTTTTGAAAATTAGGTGCTTGAAAACAATGAAAACGCGTTTCTACGCTATATTGGCACCTATAAAGAAGAATACATTCAGATAGGTTTTTATACGAATATTATGATTTTCGACTTTTGTTGACTTTATTATTTATCGGAATAAGAAATTCACGGTATTTTTAGGATACCACAACACTACTAAACACATGCTGTAGAACTGCCAATAATTATAACGGAGTTCAAAATAAAGGGCAGGATTTTATTCACACCAAAGCATTAATGAATTATGTCAAAATTATTTGTGTAGTAAAAATAATGACAAACGGATTTTTGGGATTAGAAAAATAATACTAACATTTAAAAAAAATCCTGTGCGTTTTAACAGTTTACAGTGTTGTATACTAGAATAGAAGGGGCTTAACTTAACTGAAATGATTCGACATTTTGCTCCCCTAGCCCTAAAGTAACAGTTTATTTGTAAGCAACTCACTTGTTAAAGCTACTTCATCTATTATTTTATTTTTGTCCAAATTATAAAATAAATCTCGCTCAACATTAATAAAAAGCAGACTGGACATAAGGTCTTGGCCTAAGGACGACCGAAGTCGATTTTTGACGATTTTAAGTTTAGAAAAAACTCGTTCACATGTGACTTGGGTACAAGGTATGGTAAGAACAAATGTATATACAATATACAGCTTGGTAAACAGTCCAGATTGAGTAAATTCAAACAGAACAGAAAAAGCACATGTCAAACACTGGAAACATTGTCTATTTTCATTTTACACAGTTTAGAAACACTGTGCAGAGCTTCTGTGGGAAATGTTTAGAGTTTCAAGATAAAGTCAAACTTTTTGGGGTCCATTACCAAGAACACAAAATAACTACTAATAAGACAAAAACTTTTTTTTTGTACGTCCCCTTCGGAACCCCCTCACGCCGGGGGCCCTCCGCGATCGCGGACCTGGCCAGTCCGGGCCTGTATATGCCCCCTAAGTAGTCTTGCTGTGCCATTCAGTGCACGATAAAGAGCTGATGATAAATTAGTAGCTTTGTATCTTTAAAGTATTTCTATTTGGACTTGAAGCAAAGAATGGACGGTTACCTTGAGAGTGTTTTCTCTTGGGGTAAGAATAACCTCGTCGAATTTAAACTGGGCGCACTGTACAGGGCCCGCAGATACTTTAATAGTACACAACTGCTAACCCTGCACAAATCGCAAGTGCGCCCCACGGTTGAATTTAGCAGCCACCTCTGGTCTGGAGCTCCAAAATACCTAAAAAAAAACCCAGACTCTGCAGAAACGGGCAGTCCGTTTGATAGATTCTCTCATCTTAACAGACAGATTGCAATCTTTAGAGCACAGGCGCCAGGTGGGAATGCTGTCCTTGTTCTACCGGTATTAAAATGGAAAATGCTCCGAGGAACTAGTGTCATTGATCCCCTCGGCACCGGTGCATAGTCGGGAAACACGCCAAACACGTGCCCCACATTTGAACACGGTTGACATTAGTCACATGAGAACGCGTCGTTTCTACGACTCGTTCTTGAGTTCAACAGCTCGGCTGTGGAACGATTTGCCGGCCTCTGTGTTTCCTCCCTCCTACAACATGGGGTTCTTCAAGACCCATGTTCACTCCTTCCTTTCCTCAATAAGACCCTCCACACAGCATCTCCAAAGATGACATAGGCCCTGAGGGAAATTATTTTCCTGAGGGCCTCCTGTGTGGAGTTAATATTAAAAAAAAACTCGAGAAAACCTAAACCGTTTAGTAAGGGCCAGTGGCGTAGCGAGGGGGGGCGCCCCCCCAGGATGAACCATTTTTTAATGCCCCCGGTACCACCCATGCTAGCTACACCACTGGTTAGGGCCCCAGTTTTTATTTGCACAAGGGCCCTTGGTTACCTAGCTACGCCTCTGTTCTAAAGTATTCAGTTAATTTTTATTTCCATTATTTCTTGTGCCAGATTTATCTCTCTCTGCCATATTATTTATCAGGGTTGGTATCAGCACTCCATTGTGGACTGTTGACTAAATACCAAATATCTAGCCTCTCAAGAAGCTTAGATTAATTATTTTGTAATGAATAAATCAATAGTATCAGCTTGTGACAACTATTGAATTTTACAGAAAGAGTTATAAAAAATAATATGATGTAGGCAGCTGTACTATTAAGTTGTATCGAAGTTCAGTAAATCACTTCATCTTTTTCTGAAATATGAGGTGTAAAGACTCCATTACACGTTGGGCCAACGTGTAAAGGGCCATATTGTGTGTATTTGGCGTTTGCGGCCAACGCTCGCCGACGAGTGTCAGTTTTTCGTGCACAAATCAAAGGAATTTGGCGCGAGCCGCAAACAGCGATCACACGTTGGCCGAGTGTTCAGTTCATAGTTACGCGTCGGCCGGAGTAGAGTGCGGTGTCGCACTTAATTGTTTCAATTTGAATTTAAACCACTATCGGTGTGCATAAATATATTCAAAAAATGCCACTGTATAATAATACGAATAATTGATGAAACTGATCAAAAAATCCTGATGAAGAAAATTAACGTCTATAGTACTGCAAATAATCATAATTAAACAAAAAAATTCTAGAGATATTATTGAATGATTTATTTTGTCAGAATTAATTTTCTCTTTTGCAAAATGTATTCATTCAACAAAGTTATCACTTATGCAAGCCGTTGACAGATTTTTTCACCCTTCTGCTTAGCGAAAGCCTTTATGAAAAGGCTCCTGGGAATTTGTTTCAAGAATATAAAATATTACGATTTCATACTCATCAGTCAATTTGACTAGTAACCTATTGAAGAAATATGTTCAAAAACAATCTAAATAAATCATAGTGTAAAAATTTCCAAGGTAGCAATCAGTTTGTGGTTAATACCTAATTGTAATTTGAATAAAATAACTTAATAATTAATATTAAAATAAGTTTATTCTTTAATTATTTAATTAATAACTGATAACTTTGTATAAACCTCTTTTTAATAAACAATATCGATATGTTTCAATAACAATGTTATCTTCTTCAGGATATGTTAATATTTTTGCAAAGATTGAAGAAGTTTATTCTTATTTGAATATTTTCTATTGAATATAAAAATGAACATTTCTGAGAACTAATTTAAAAAAAAAAGCGTAAAAACCGCTGAATCAAACTTTTAACTTCTTTATATAGGATGTAATTTCATCTACGAACGCACGTTCATCTTCATCTAGCGACCAACGCAGAATGAAACACGCCAACATGTGAAGAGTACCACGAAAATCTGCCGAGTGCATTCGCCAAACGCACTCGGCCAACGTGAACTGGAACCATCAAAGTTTACAAAGAGATGATATCTACTTACTACTCATTATCTACTTACCTATTTCTGATTTTGAGGTTGAATCTTGTGTAAAGTATTTTAATAGAACAAATTTTAGAAGACAGTACTTATGTAAATTGGACGTATACTTACATACCATTTTAGAACATTCCTAAACTTGCAAATAGAACCACATGAATGTTTTTATGATATTACTATTACCAAAGATGATTGATCCTAAAAGTTCACTTAAATGATATACTATTTAATTTTTTATTGTATTTATAATAATTTACTAGTAAAAAAGGTAATTGATACCAAATGATAAAAAATATTAACATTTTGTCAATTTAATAGCCCTTAGTTAAAGTCCTGCGGGATCTCGATTCCAAAATGTGCGGTATTTGAAAACCTTAATAATAACAAAAACAACAAAAGGAAGGGGTTGGATTTGGACAAAATAAGAGAAATAATCTGTCACTTTATTTTTAGTTTAAAAAAAACTAGTTCAGTACAATGACAGAACAATTTATTACAACTAGATCACATAGGTACAAAGTACTCGTATTTATACTTAAGCATCCAAAATTTCATTTTTTTTGTTTTATTGTACATCACTCAAATAATCACGACAGTAACAAGTATTCAAAATTACATAAATATCAGGATTTAAGAAAAACATATTGATAAATCTATCATTGTTTGTTAGGAGGACAAAAGTTGGGAAGAAATAGATTGCCCTATTTACTAAATAAAATTAAAAACTGTTGTAAAATGGTGTGATCTTTCACCATGCCTTGGCGATACTAACAGTATCTAACTCATACTCTACTGCCACAGAACGGTCGCGATTTACATTTATTAATCAGAACCAATTATTTTTAATATTTACAAACTACGACACAATAAAGATTTTCATACAAGACAGAATATATAAAACATCAAACTACATAAATAAATGAACAAAACAAAAATACAGAATAGTTTACTGTATAATGGGAATCCAAATACATGGCTTATTTCCTAGTGACATTAAAAATGTACCGAGTTTAAGAAAATTTGAAGAAAAATGTAAAAATTAAGTAAAAAAAAAAAAACAAGTTTTTACTATCCCACACGAAGTGGATCTGTTTTAAATGTAATAAATAAATTCAATAAAAAAAAATATGCAGAAAAATCATTATTAATAAATCACCTCGTGGTGTTACATTAATACATTCGTATATCTACATTTATTTATTTATTTCTGCTGGTTTTTGACAAATGATATCACTTATGTGCGAACATTGAACAATCCAGTTACAATAACTCAATTAGAACACAGAATGGTTTCCTACATGAAAATACAAAAACTCATTAAAGGGGACATAATCAAACATACTAAATGTTTTTGCCTTATCAATGATAATAATCAATAACTAACCTATATTTTTATTACTTTTATCTGTATTTTCTCATAAAATCACTAATATTTTTTGTTAAATTACTAATATTTTTTGTTTTAATTTAAACAAATGTAATTTTTTTTTTAGTTGTCCTCTCCTAAACACAAGCAGCTGCTTTATTAGAAGAGTGATTGAAATTATAATATATATATATCATGTTGTAAAACTGTAACCTTGTTATATTTTTAAAAAACAAAAAAAACAAAAAAAACTTATTGAGGTTGTCTGTGATGTCTGTTAGTACACGTGAAATATGATTCAATAAACTCAAATTTGATTTGAATTTAAGTGTCATTTCCAAAGTTGGAAATGCTTGTTATGAAGAATTCAAAGTAAGCAAAATATTTTATAAGAATAATATTGTTTTTACTAATTTAATTAATTAAATTACCGCAAAACGGGCAGTCACTAGGATTAAATAATATTCTGTTAATGCTAGTAAGTTACTCGCCTCACTAGACAGTGTCTGTTCTGAGATGGGTAATGTTACAAAACATTGAAAATATTATTAAAAAATAAAAAGGGTCCATAAAATTTACACAAAATAAACATGAAAATACAAATTGTGTGAATCAAGAGTTAAAAATGAGACATAAAATGTCTTCCCAAAAGTTAGATTTGTATACACCTTTATATATAGGTAGTATATTTTTATTGTCATTTTCAAAAATGGAACTTGAGGTGATTTTTCACAAAAACGGCACTATATTATTTATTATTATTATTGGACAAATATGTAGAATATCCAATGATTTTTCACGGGTTTGCACTAGTCCCTATCTAAATATGAAAACATTAATCGTTATTACAAACACATTTTAAAAATCCTTAACATGGCAGAAGGAAAAGGAATAAATTTTATTAAAAAGGACTAAGGACATTTTTTATCAGCGGACAGAGGGCGCTCAGGGCCACACCACACTCTTCTCCCAGGGGATGTAGGAGGAAAGGCGGACAGAGGGAGCTCAGGGCCACACCACACTCTTCTCCCAGGGGATGTAGGAGGAAAGGCGGACAGAGGACGCTCAGGGCCGCACCACACTCTCCACCCAGGGGGTGTAGGGGACAGGCGGACAGAGGGAGCTCAGGGCAACACCACATTCTCCACCCAGGGGATGTAGGAGGAAAGGCGAACAGAGGGCACTCAGGGCCACACCACACTCTTCTCCCAGGGGATGTAGGAGGAAAGGCGGACAGAGGGCGCTCAGGGCCGCACCACACTCTTCTCCCAGGGGATGTAGGAGGAAAGGCGGACAGAGGGCGCTCAGGGCCGCACCACTCTCCACCCAGGGGATGTAGGGGACAGGAGGACAGAGGGAGCTCAGGGCCACACCACATTCTCCACCCAGGGGATGTAGGAGGAAAGGCGGACAGAGGGCGCTCAGGGCCGCACCACACTCTCCACCCAGGGGATGTAGGGGACAGGCGGACAGAGGGAGCTCAGGGCCACACCACACTCTCCACCCAGGGGATGTAGGAGGAAAGGCGGACAGAGGGAGCTCTGGGCCACACCACACTCTCCACCCAGGGGATGTAGGGGACAGGCGGACAGAGGGAGCTCAGGGCCACACCACATTCTCCACCCAGGGGATGTAGGAGGAAAGGCGGACAGAGGGCACTCAGGGCCACACCACACTCTCCACCCAGGGGATGTAGGGGACAGGTGGACAGAGGGAGTTCAGGGCCACACCACATTCTCCACCCAGGGGATGTAGGAGGAAAGGCGGACAGAGGGCACTCAGGGCCACACCACACTCTTCTCCCAGGGGATGTAGGAGGAAAGGCGGACAGAAAGACGGAAAGGGAGCTCAGGGCCACACCATACTCTCCACCCAGGGGATGTAGGAGGACACACGGATGTAAAGTTCAA
Source organism: Limnephilus lunatus (assembly GCA_917563855.2). NCBI lineage: Eukaryota > Metazoa > Arthropoda > Insecta > Trichoptera > Limnephilidae > Limnephilus > Limnephilus lunatus. The sequence continues at coordinate 10,069,370 of OU830599.1, forward strand.
TGCAGGTGGAATCCTTGCTCTCATCCAAGTAGAGCCCCACCAGCAGCTGTGTGCACCTATCAGTCTTGTTACCATTGCTGGCTATGAGGAAGTTCGAAGAGTATCCCTGAAATACGCATATTAGAGTCAGTCAATTCGGAAAGTAAGTAATACCTGTGTGCAGTGTGCAGCCCTTGGCTGCACGGCACAAGAGCCCTTGTCATAGCCTTGGGACTACACCAATACACAAACTAGCCATCAAATAACCATCTACTAAGGGACACGTGTTTCTATCATCTTAGTGTCTGTTAAACCAACTAGGCCTTATTACACTATTTTACATCAAACAATTATTAAAAATTACTAACTTCATTTGAATTAATTCATAAGCGTGTGATAAAACCAAGGTTTTCATAAAATATATAATTATCGCCAATGACATTAATACTGGATGCGGGGTAGAAATCTCAAAGTGGGAAGCCAAACACAAGACGATTGTAGCTGTCTCTATTTCTAGTACTTTAGTACTAAACTGCTACGCGTCAAGTGAGGTCGTGTCTTACCAGCACTTACTAGTAAGTAAATTGCATTGCAAAGCGCCAAAATGCCCTCCTGTGTGATGAAAAAATGCTTTAATTACACGGCAAATAGTCGTAAAGGCGAAGGAATAACACTTTATTTGTAAGTACACGCAAACTACTTATTATTATCAATTATTATAATTATTACAATTAATTTTATAATAATATGTCATTGTATTCTTTACCCTCCCTGTCCATTGTGTAACCGAGTGAGAGTATCTTGTTATCTCAGTCACACCCATAGGTCACACCCGTGATGTGAAAGCAGTTTTCGGCGAAGAAATTAATAAGCCGCCCTACCATATATCTATGACATTCACACACGTACATTCTTTGATTGTCTATCTTTATCACACAGGAATAAAGTTTTGAATTTAGAAATTATACTGAAAACCGCTGAAAACAAAAGAGTGTTGCTTGCTTTCCACATTATATTGTGAGTATGTGAGACTATGGCGAGTCTATTTATGTAACGTCATTGATTATCGCAAAGAAAATATTACAATCTGAAAACAATTTATTTTAATAAGGTACCAATAAAACAGAATAAAGAGATCCTTGCTTATGTAATGGTTTACTGTATCGTAATGCTTTTCGGGATGAGAAAAGACTACCAGAGGTTGTCCCAAACTAATAATACCAGTGTGCATAAATAAATTCAATGTACCTACACTCTTAAAAATAGATTTGTCATAAACAAAAATATTCAAATACACAGTGCCCGGAAATTTGTTGTACAAACGGAAAACTTGTAAATCCACATCAAGTAGACAAATAGAGGCACCAAACTAAATACTATTTCTCAGGTTCAACATTTAGTTTTTTTTTGCTATGCTATATTTTTTTCGGCAACTGAAGGGTTATAAAACTTTAGGAGCCGGGTCTACGCTTTGACGTATTTTAAAACAGCTGGTATTAACCCCTGGTGACCAATTTTTTTCAAATTTGACCTTCGAGTTTAAATCTTTGGACTTTGACCAGAGAATGAAAATCCAAATGAAGAAATGTTATTCCATAAAATCAATTCAAGTGTGATGTAGATTAACCAATTTCCAGCTTGTACTACGATTTTCCGGACACCCTATATAAAACGAGTACATATATATCTTCCTGAAAACATTCATTAACGTTACAATTAAAAACCAAATTTACTAATAGTGAATTTCCATCATTAAAAAAAGATTTGAACATTTATCTTATGTGAATATCGCACAAGTGTCCCAATTGATCCCATCCGTTTGTAGCTGATGAGACTGTGGCATCCCCAAATGTGACATTTTGTGAGGTGATATTGTAAGTACATATATTTCACTATAACACAAACAAAAACTAATCAAATAAAATTTATTTGCGCACACCCGGATTTGAACACGCTACCTCCGGATTGCTAGTCAAGAACAACTGTAGCGACAATATGCAACTAAATGAATCAATACAACAAGAAATCATTAAATATTTATGTTATTAGAAAGGTAATGCGAAATAAAATTATTTTGTGTTAAGCATTTAATTTAATAAGAAATAGGATTTATTGGGATATTAAAATAGAATAAAATAATGATTTAACAAAATGACAGAATAGCCCGCAAGGCCCATCGAGCAGTACATTGAATTAACTAATAGTTGCGCCATTGTTACTTACACAGTCCCCCTCACTGATGGTGACACACAGGTGACTGTCCGTCACTCCGCCAGCTGCGCCATAACTGCCAGGAGGGAACTTTCTGTGGCACTCTTCTTGGGAGAGGAGGGTCGCTGGGAACTGTAGCAATATATACAAGGAACAATAAAAACTAATTATTATAGGTATTGTGAATTTACTTTCGCACTTAAGACATGCTGGAGGCCAAATATTACATTCATAAATACGTATATATATATAATATGCTTTAAGTACGAACACCGCACAAGGGTCTCAACTATTCAGAGCCAGTGGGACTACAACAATAATTTATTTATTTATTAATCTATATAAGGTATGTTTACATTAGATTATTCGATGCCTGTCTCACTAGGGTATACCTGTGGTGAAACTGACATAGAGGTACATAAATGAATATCACATTATAAATATAAGAGTATTTAAGAATATCATCAGAATATTTAAGGTTAAATACTGCAATGGGCGCCCGTGCAATGTGCTGAGCCCCATCAAGAGGTGTCGGCGCAAATACGCCGTGTGCCCCACTCGGAGCGCCCTAGCAATGTTAGGGGGGCCACGGAGGGCGGCGGGCCGAGTCCCACCACTCGTGGGTATTAAAACATAATTACAGGTCAGCCAGAATTACAGTGGTTTCTAGGTAAACACATGAGAGGGCGGATATACTACTTTTGATCCCAGGGGGCCAGCGTTTGGTCCCCTTACCCGTCTCCTTGCTGCGACTAGCTCCGGCGGCAGAAAGGCCTCTCTACTCTTGGGCTATGAGTCGGCGGATAGTCTCATCTTACCAGCGTTATTTGCGGGTGGATACCTCGGATCATTGTTAATAAAACAGGATGTACAAACACAAAATTTATTCTACCAAAACCATATTTATAATGCAGCAGAAAAAAGAGTTCTACAAGGGGCATCTTCTACCTAAAGTGGTCATTGAATTCTCTCTCTCTCTGGCCTAAATTGTGGTGTCTCAGGTACATGAAGTTTAGCTAGTTAAATTCAGCACAAAAAGGTTATTAAAAGGTTCGGTTTACAATTCAAGCGTGGGTCAAACGCATATAAAACAAATTAAAATAATAAAATCCTATATAATCTAACTCCACAAATAGATTTGACAGAATTTATGTACTACTTTACTTCATCTCTTCCTTCATTCATAACTCTATTTATGGGATTTACCCACAATTTAAATCATCTTTCTGTTTAATTGTATTCAAATTAATATGTATCTAATCTTAAATATTCTTATGATATTTGTAAATGTCTCAAGATAAAACCTGTCTAAGAATTTTCTTGATTCTGAAATATGAATGTATTATGAGTTACCGGACACCTTGAAGGTATTTTTAAACACCTACGCATTTTAATTCAATCCTTAAATTCAGACTTGAAGACACTTCAATTAGGTCCCTAAGATAATAAAAACATTTTGTTTAATAAAATTGATTTTAAGTCGTGAACCTTCTCGTGTTTCTTTACCAGTACATTTTATTACTGACTATGGACTTTGACCGTTCATTTAGTTTCTGTTTGACTATAATAACATATCATACACAATATGACACACACTAATGCTCAGTACTAATATTTGGTCTCATTCATTCACCTCACACCTCACAATTTGGGAGGCGGGTATGGGTACCGCCGCCCCGTGAACTATTTATTAGATAACCAACACCTCTTCCATGGGTCACCCTCAGTAGGGTGCCCGGATTAATAGGGTGAGGTTTGTCCAGGTCTTAGCGGCGGATGCATCTGATAACCTGCTTTATGGCGAGCCGGATCAAGAGACTGGTTGAGGGAAGTCTTTTGACCTTTCCAGTCTCTTGACCCATCGTCTTGAACCGCGGTTAGAGGGATGGATTGATAAGTCCGTCACTCTTCGATACTGACCCCCAGATTTCTACCCACCCCTCATACCTTTTTCTTTCCCAGAACATCCTTCCCTTCCTTAAAAAGACTCTTCACACAGCATACTCTAAGATGACATAGGTCCTGAGGGAAATTAGTAAGCTAATGTGTGGAGCTAATTTAAAAAAACACCTCACAGATGGGACACCTCAACACCTTATTTCAGTATTTGAGTACCTCATGCAAACTCATTCTGAAATGGTGTCCTACCCAACACTAATCGCAAGCTTCATATTTAATTCAGCAAATAGCTCGGAGTGGACGGGAAATGTTATAATATTGGACCAATGATGGTAAACTCACACTGTTACCCAACATGTCCCACTTAGTGAGTGTTAGTCTTCCCACTCCCACTCCCACAGAGTCCTGGGCCGTGTGCAGACAGACAGGCCGATACCTTCCACTGAAGGGGACCCTGAAATACCATCACAGAGTTACTCTATTATTCACTATATTATTTAATTTAGGTAGTTAGTTAGGTAGGTCACTACTGCCCGGGCATCCGCTATTTGGGATATATTATGAGGCTGGGAGGGGAAATAGTTGAAGAGGAAGGTGGAGTAGTAACTGACTTATTTTTTACATTAACTCCACAGGAGGTCCTGAGGAAAATAATTTCCTCAGGGCCTATGTTATCTGAAATGGTGTGTGGAGGGTCTTTCTGAGGAGAGGAAGGAATGAACATTGGTCTTGAAGAGACTCATGTTGTAGGAAGTAGGAAAGTCAGAGGCCAGCAAATCGTTCCACAGACGGATTGCAATCTTTAGAGCACAGGCGTCAGGTCGGAAGGCTATCCTTATTCTACCGGTATTTCAATGGAAGATGCTCCGAGGAAACATCGTCATTGATCCCATTGGCACCGGTGGATAGTCGCGAACTACGCCAAACGCCCGCCCAATATATGAACACGATTGACATTTGTCACATGAAAACGGGTTGTTTCTTCGACTCGTTCTTGAATTCAACGGCTCGGCTGTGGAACGATTTGCCGGCCCCCGGGGTTTCCTCCTTCCAACAAAATGGGTCTCTTCAAGACCAATGTTCATTCCTTCCGCTCCTCAAAAAGACCCTCCACAGTATCTCAGATGGAAATCTCAGGAAATTATTTTCCTCAGGGCCTGTGGAGTGAATGTAAAAAAAAGGCATTACTGAGTAATGCTACTGCTCTGGAACGAATCGTAAAATTAAAATATTTGATAAATTATGTACAGAGTGTAACAGCGTGTACCCGAGGAGGAGTAAAAAGTATAAATGTTGTTTTGCTGTCCGACGATTTTTTTTTTCAATTAAAAATGACTACTACTTTTTATACTCTAAATATGCCCAGGAATCACTTATTAAAATCCTTCGGGTACATGCTGTTACACCCTGTTTAGACTTATGCAATATTTATCAACCAAAAAAATGCTCACAACGAGATTCGAACCCGCGAGCTCTACCACGGAGGTCATCAAAATTAATATGTTAAGTAGACATCGGATTATATGCACTAACAAAGTGCCAAAATATGCATGCAAATATGTACTAAAAAAGGCCGAAATATGCACTAAAAACTCTTGATATGCCTAAAATATGCACAATGCAAAATCAAAAAATCATTTTTATTTTTATGTATTTTAATTAAAGACGATACAAAAACAGCGAAATATTCTTAAAATTATGCATAGTTTTTGTGACAATATGCAATTAGGTATTTTTCCAAATTTTCGAGCAAAAATTTTTGATGTTTGTCACCCAAAACGCCGAAAACGACTTCTCTACGTCAACTGACGTCATCCGACAAAATTTTAAAAAATTGGCGCCATTTCTGGAGATACCTGTTGATGCAGGGTATGTATGACCTGTGCCGTTGATGTAGGCATTAATGTTCTTCATGTTTTCAAGACTCGGATTTTTAAACAAAATAGCGTCTAACTTTTCACGAATCTTTTCTGATATTGAATTGGGAAGAGCGTTGGCGAGTTCAATCATTGTTTCCAGTATTTCTATTGATTTAAATAGAGGAAGGTTTTTTGTTTCCAATTTCTCTATGGTATCTGGTAACTTGTGGAAATTTGTTGAGATGAGGGCGATATTCTGTATAATGGATGCGTCTTCAAACGTTAAATATGCACGATTGGGAAAAAAAGGCTAAAATATGCATTAACGCCGTAATTAGAGAGTTATATGCATTTGCATATGCAAATGCATATAACTCTCTAATAAGTAATATTATTGTCTAATAAGTAATATTATTGATGTTTGATGCTTACGGCCTGTCCATCTCCACAAGAAGTATACTATTAGTGGTTTTCAGGTAGATGTAATTGGGATGGGGCACTCTCCTGCTGAGGGAGAATGCCACATCTGGGGTGATATCCTGAACAGGGTGCCTGCAACCAATTAACATTTAATCAACAGAATTATTAGCGTTTTATTGGAATTAGTAACCGACCACGGTTTACACAATAATAATTTGCCCTTTGCAAAAAAATTCTTGTATTTTCAATAAGAAAGTGTAATAAACATGTTTAGTTAATTTGGCGTTGTTTTATGCATGATTTATATTATAGTCATCGATTTTATAACATCCTACTCTCCTACTTCGTCCTCAACTTTCAATTTTACTCTAATTAAATTGGACCCTTGAAAAATATTTTATTTATTTATTTATTAGATACAGTACTGTTCGAATTAATGTGAACACAAGTGATCAATTGGAAAAAATAATAAATATTATTTATTGAGGAAAAAAAATAGAGAAACAATTACAATTATTTTTTTTAATACCAATTGTGTCCTCCCTTAACTTTTTAAACTTCTTGTATACGGTTTGGCATAGAATCAGCAAGTTTTTTTTACAATTTTCTGATATTTGTGTGTCTCTAAACCATATCTGAATTACTGTCTAAATCAGCTTGGTTTTTGTTGTGCTTGTCTTGCTTTAACTATTTTCAATTGGATTAAGATCCGGAGAGTTACCTGGCTATTCAAGGTATGCATATTTTTTGTCTTTGAAATATTAACAATCTTAGTGCGTTTTTTAGAGAAATATCCATCTTCAAAAATTAGAAACAAAAAAGCTTTAGGTAAGTTTACCTCTGCAAAAAAACTGTAATTCTAAAAAATTACAAAATTTAACGCATCTGTAGTTTGGTGTGTCTCGTAACTCATTGAATGATTGAACAAGAACACAAAATGGCCGCTTTTACAATATGCTGCATACAACTGCGAAACACAAGATAATTGTGCTAATTATCACGTGTTCACATGAATTTGCACAGTACTGTAGATACAAAAGAAAGCACAACTTACATATTAGAAAGCTTTGCCTGTCCAACTAGGAAAGTTTCCCGTTCGAGGACAGACAAATTGACAGGTTTAGTTCATATTATTCCTCAAGAAATGTACATAATTACATAACAAATCATTTTTCTCTGAAACTAAGTTGTGTATTTGTGTAATGAAGAAATATATATGTATATATACATTTTTTTTGTGACAATATAGAAAAAGTAACCTGGTAACATAAAATATATTCGGATTTACAGAGTATGAGATAAGTAGGTAAGTTAGTAGTAATGAAAAATGTAAACCAGGTACCTGATAACAAGATGGAGGAATTACAATAAGATTTACAACATAAAGATATGAAGTTATGTTAGGTTATGTGTTTAGAAGTGTGAACTTATAATACATAGTACACTTATAAGAGAAACTACATTAAAATTTACAATATTAGATATAATTTATGTATGTAATATATGATTTTTTTTTAAGCGTTGTAACTACAATGTGTAATAAATTATGTGCAAACATGATTATTGTCACTGATTTAAAACATGTTTTCAGTACATATTTTATTATAAGAATATACACCGCGCTCATGTCTTGAATTACTCCTGCTAAAATATAAAAATGAGACAATATTTTCTAATATTCATTAATTACTAATAAACATAAACTTCTCATTGTCAATAAAATTTTAATAGCGCACAAGCGTCCCAAATGCTCCTATTTGAAGGCAGTAAGACTATGGTATCCGCAATTAGGGTATGTTATAAGTCTGAAGAAATAGGTGAGGGGAAGGAGATGGGTAAGAGGAAGATGGGGAAGTACCTGGGTATTCAGATACATATATGTAGTCACCAAAACACGGCTAAAAGCCATTACATAGCAGAACTTGGTTATAAAAAAACAGTTTTTATAAATTACAGTGAAACCCTCTTAAGAAGTTTTCCAAGGGACCGGAAAAAACAAACTTCTTAAGCAGGAAAACCTTATATGTGGGAAAAATTAGGCCATTTTTGAGCCGAGTGACCGAAAAAACCAAACTTCTTAAGAGTATATTATAGGGGCAGAATTGTAATTTGCTGAAAAACGGCTCTCTAAAACGGCTTAATACTACCTTTCGTGTGTCATTCTCAGACTTGATATTTTTTGTTACCAAATAATGGACTTTTATTTTTTAATCTGTTTATTTTTTTTTGTAATCGATGTAGGCATTTGACCATGAAAAATAAAAACATTGATACACCATTCAACCCACTTTTAAAACTTTAGTCTATGATTATCGCGTAAATAATGATTTTACACAATATTTTAAATTTGAAATATATACATAATACACACATCTGTAAAAGTACGGCCTCTTATTATCGTTATGATATCTGTGGATATTGATAATTAAATAAATACTTCATTTTTCACCAAAATCGAACACATTTCGTAGCTTCTATTCATTCCGGGCTAGAATCTCCCGTTGGCAGGTAGGGAATCTGTACGCTCCTCGTTTGACAGCGTATATATTTTGAAAATACGGGCGAAATGTTTTATTAATAGCTTTAAACATAGAATACCGACTCACTTGAACCACTGCAGTAAACTCAGTAAGCTACAAAAACAGAAAGTACTCGAAAATTCTCTTTTTTGGTGTAAGTTTGTCGAATTGTATTTTTTCAACCGCCATATTGTATAAATCGTTTAAAATATAACATTTCATGTGCGTTATACTTCCGAAAATGGTTTGTGCGATGTTCATATTGTTCCATGCGTGTGGCGACGGGCACGTTTTGCAAGTATGTGTGAGAAATCAATGCTGCGTACACACACACAGCTATAATATATGTAGCGTGACGTATTTCGGAATATCAGTATTAGTTCATTTGTTTGTGTCGTGGGCATTCATTCACTCGTCGAACATTTCTCCGTAGGTACATTATGTACGCTGTGTTTGGTAGTAGATACAAAAATTACCTTATATGATTAGTATTAGTATTAAGTATAATAGACAAAGAGACAAGATAGGTAAACCCTACGTCATCGAGTATACGAATGAAACTACTTTGTAGTGATAATGGACGTTTATAAAACCTTAAAAAAGCTGGTCTGCCAGTGCGCCTCTTGGCAGGAGCCGCGCTGTCACGGAAATAGTCAGTGATTTTTTTCGAAAAAATTACGACATCAAAACAACGAGAATAATAAAGATCGATTAGAAAATGAGAAAAAAGCAGGTCTGCCAACCGACAGCCTGGCACGTTCGCAGGCAGCCGGCGTCAAAGTGGGGTAAAAAATAGTAAATTTTACGTCATCGAGTACACGAATTAAACCAATGAATAACTATAGTCCAGATCATTTCATTTAAGAATTTCTTGGTCTGCCGACCAGCAGCCTGGCAGCTTTTTGGGTACGACTTTAAAAAAAAAAAAAATTTTAATTTTTCGTTTTTCTGAATTATTATTTTTATTTCATTATAGTTTTAAATTAGAATGCCATATTTTTTTTAAATAAGCCAAAACCTGCCGCGGTGCCCCTCACTGCTGTCGCGTGTCCATATTTTTGTACAAATTTATAATAATAACAGTCATTTTAAGATTGCCAAAATAGTCCATACTAGTTGGAAGTTCGAACAACCAACGCACCGTCGCCGTAAGAGCTGCGTTCGTCCGTAAAACGACGTAAATTTCCGAACCTCGTCCGTTTCATATCGGTTTCGCATGCCCTGCTGCATCGATTACATCGAACACAAGATCGAAACTAACAAAAAACTGTAATCTAGATCATCCCATTCATGATTTCCTTGGTCTGCCGACCAGCAGCCTGGCAGTTCAAAAATGAAAACACCATAAAATCGACTCCAAATGTGAACCACGAGAATAATTACGAAGCAGAATATGTTTATAATAAACTGTTTTTATTCAATACATAACTACGAAATACATAATCACGAAACAGAACTTGTTTATAATAAACTTTTTTTATACATTAAATAATAATATTATTGAACATTTAAAAAAAATAAAAAACGAGTGTGCAAGACCACACGACTGAAATAAAATTTCACTTATCTTACAAAAGAACATATGACATTGGAGTGACATAGACGTTGACATTCCAGACAATTTGGTTTGTTGCATTTCACACAGTAGTACACACTCAGGCGTCTTTTTTTCGCTGGGCAAAAGTTGCCCCGTTTTCTTTTGCATGCTTCGTTTCCTTTTTTAATAACATTAATCACCGTTCGCATCGATTACCGTTCGCATCACACTTTTCGTAACGCATTCACCAGTTTACCCCCAAGTGTCGAGCGTGCGTAAAGAAGTTTTACTTCAAAAAAATTATTTATACAATGCATAAATACGAAATACATAATTACGAAGCAGAACTTGTTTATAATAAACTGTTTTTAAACATTAAATAATAATATTATTGAACATATAAAAGAAATAAGAAATTAAAATGGAGTTCTACAAAATAAACTTAATAACAATAAATGAACCACGAGATTCCAAACGTCGCGTCGGTAGTTTATAATGGGAGCTGCGCGAGTGTATACGAATGACGTGAACTATGGGAAAAAACCATCAACAAGCAAATAATGAAACATTCGTAAAAAGGATCATACTAAATATTCTACCAAAATAATAAGTTCCATAAATTAAACACACTTTGTTATTGGTTTGGTTTTTACTTCGATATTTAAAAATATTGTGCTCGTCATAACATAACACAAGTTGAATGTTGAAGTTTTAAAATTCGCGATGGCATTACTACCGACATCTAGCGATGTAATAATTAATACATTTTGACAGTTTTCGAATTCGGCCGTGGCTAGTACATCCCTTTAAGCCGCGAAACGTCTTAAGAGAGAACTTCTTAAGAGGGTTTCACTGTATATAATAATAAAATTTAATAAATAAAAGAAATTAAAATTAAAGTGGAGTTCTAAAAATTAAACTTGGTAACAATAAATAAAAAAAAAAGCTAAAGCCATTTCAAATATTGTTTCAATTCTGATTGGAGGTATTACAACAGGGCGATACTGAGAGTATCTTCCACTCTCAACTAGTCTCAAATATACTCCATTATATTTTTTAATTTATTAATTATAAAATAGCACAAATAATCTGCAATTTGCAAGGCGGGTATGGGTACCGCCACCCTGGAAACCATTTAATGGATAACCAACACCTCTGCCAAAGGTCATCCCAAGTGGTTCGCTACGTTTGGTGATTTAGCAGGGGTGAGGTTTGTCCGGGTCTTGGCGGCGGATGCTTCTACCAAACAACTGCTTGGCATGCCGGAGTCCCTTTGACTTCTCCATCAGTGTTCTCTCGGAACATCGCCTTGCACCGCAGTGGGAGGGATGGATTCATACAGGACACACTGATTCCCAGACTACTCACCCCTCATACCCTTTTCCTTCCCAGAACTTCCTCTCTCTCCTTCCCTAGAGAGACCCTCCACACAGCATCCCCAAAGATGACTTAAGCCCTGAGGGGAATTATGTGCATTTCTTCAGCATTAACTATGTAACCATAACTAAACAGTTTTATTTCACAATGTGCACTTATTATAAACAGTAAATAACATGTGAACATGTGTATTTACATTATTGCATAAGACTTTTTAAAAACAAAACAAAATGTTTAGTTGTGGGAACAGGACTGCCGGGTCTGTGCTGAAACACCCTGTATATCTATAATAACATTTAGCTGTGGGAATAGGACTGCCGGGTTGTCCTGAAACACCCTGTATATCTATAATAACATTTAGCTGTGGGAACAGGACTGCCGGGTCCATTCTGAAACACCCTGTATATCTATAATAACATTTAGCTGTGGGAACAGGACTGCCGGGTCCGTGCTGAAACACCCTGTATATCTATAATAACATTTAGCTGTGGGAATAGGACTGCCGGGTTGTCCTGAAACACCCTGTATATCTATAATAACATTTAGCTGTGGGAACAGGACTGCCGGGCCCGTCCTGAAACACCCTGTATATTAGGGTGTCCCAAAAAAATGAAAGTTGTTATTTTTCAACGCATACCCTTTATTTTTTTTCCAATAATGACAAAACACTTATAAAAAAAATTTCGTTTACTTGGGACCACGGCAACCCGTGCCGACTTGCATTGAAAGGTGTTAGTACTTTTATATTAAGACGCCCGCGAGCAGATTTATTTATTTATTTATACTGGGTTTTTACAGATTGTTCACACACATGTGAGAACAACCCAGTTATAAAAACTCAGTTAATTATACAAATAAGAATTATATAATAAAGTAAGAATTTATATACAATCAACTAGATAATACAAATAATACAATCATAAATTTTGTAACCGTTTAAATAAAATTTAGATAAAATAAAACATAAACAGTTAGAATAGAAATTGTTAAAATACTAAGTTTACTCAAATAATAATTAAAGAGAGGCAAAATAAGAGACACAATTAGAGACACAAATGATAGGTACATAATAAATTAGCACATATTTTTCAGCAATCTCAGGGCATTTTTTTTGAATCCATATAAATTATTATCGACAAAAATATCTATTTCAGCACACTCTATCTTATTATATAGTCGACACATTTGGGTCAGAGGGCTAAAATAGGCGATATTGTTTTTAAATATATTCAGGTGAAACATATTATGGCGTCTTAAACAGTGGGAATTGGGAACATTTATATCAATATTGCTAAGACACAATGAAGTATCAAGATGGCCGTGAATTATTTTATGTAAACATGTTAGATCAGTCAATTGCCTTCTGATTTTAAGTGTATTAATTTTGAAGTATTCAAGTCGCTTGTCGTATGTTCTAAGATGTTCATGTAATTGACATTTAAAAGATAACAGTCTTAGCATTTTTTTTTGAACTGATTCTACAATGTTTTCATACTTGCAATAATGTGGATTCCAAATAGTACTTCCGTAATCAAGTTTACTTCTAATTAAGGCATTGTAAAGGGTTAGAATTGATAGAGGATTTTTAAAAGGTTTACATATTCTATGAATAAATCCCATCATTTTAAATGATTTACACTTAATGTCGTTAATGTGTACATCAAATATGAATTTAGAATCAAGAGTAATTCCTAGGTCTCTTATGGAGGACACTTTTTTAAGAATGGTATTGTTAATAACATAGGAAAAATCCTTTATAATTATATTCCGAGTGAAGTTTATAGTGTAACATTTTTCAACATTTAAGTGCATATCATTGACAATACACCAGTTATTAAGTGTGTCGAGGTCATTTTGAAGAAGTTGATGATCAGAAACAGACTTAATTTTACGAAAAATTTTTAGATCATCGGCGAAAAAAGCATAATCACAGTTTAATTTTGAACCAAGGTCATTTATGAATATTAGAAAAAGAAGAGGGCCCAGATTTGACCCCTGTGGTACACCAGAAGTTACATCTATAGGGGATGATTTGTATCCATTAATAAATACTAGTTGCGTTCTGTTACATAAATATGATTTCACCCAGCGAAAGAGGTCTCCATGTATTCCTATTTGATAGAGCTTTCTAAGTAATATGGAGTGGTTAACTTTATCAAAAGCTTTTTGGAAATCGGTATAAATAGTATCTACTTGTAATCTTTCATTAAAAGAGTTACACACATAATTACAAAATTCCAAAAGATTTGAGGTAATAGATCTGTGAGGAACGAACCCATGTTGCCTAGTGCAGAGAAGAGGCTTAAAGTGAGAAAACATATTTTTATATATCAGAGATTCAAAAACTTTAGCAAAACATGATAGTATACTAATTGGTCTGTAATTTTTTATTAAAGATTGGTCACCCGATTTGAAAATTGGTACCACATGGGCTTCTTTCCACAAGTTAGGAAAAGTTCCAGAGGTTAAAGATTCGTTGAAAATAATGAATAGTGGTAAACATAATGAATCAGCACAGCATCTGACAAAGAAAGGTGGAATACCATCGGGTCCGGAACCCTTATTGGAATCAATTTTACTCAAAAAATATTTTATTTCAACTGCACTAATATGAATTTTACCGAGATTGCTTTGGTTGTGTTCAGAAATATTTGACATTGAATCATTATCAGGTGATTTCGACTTAGTATACACAGATGAAAAATATTTGGAGAATATGTTTGCTATGTGTTCTCCATCGTTTGCGGAAATATCATCAAGATGCATTACTTTGGGAATACAGTTTGTTTTTCGTAATGATTTTGAGTATGACCAGAATACCCTTATATTATCTTGCAGACCATTTTCAACAGAGTTGATGTATGATTGATAACATTTAATTTGTACTATTTTGGCCTGTTTCCTCAAATTTGAGAATTCTCTATAATCTGAAACGTTGCCATGTTTTTTTGCCTTAAGTCTAATTTTATTTTTTTTCTTAAGAAGAGCAATCAATTGTTGATTAAACCAAACAGGGTATTGGTTTTTTGATTTAGAAACATATTTTTTAAAATTTTTGTCAATTATTTCCCAAATTTTCTCATAAAACAATACAACCATACTATTCACATTTTTATTTTTAAAAAGAGGTATCCAATTAACGGCTAATAGATCTTGACGACATTCATCGTAGTTTCCCTTTCTGAAGTTGTACTTTGAGTCATTTTTATTAGTTTCTAAGAAATGATTTTTATTTTGTTTTACGATGATTTCAAATGAGGGGTGATAATTATCTAATTTTGTTAAGCCTGGAGCTACATGTAGATCTACGTTAATTTTATCAGATAAGACAAGGTCTAATACATTTTCATTTTTATTTAATAAATAATTGAATTGACTCAAATTACAAATTGAAGAAAGGTTGACAAGACTGTGCGCCTTCTGACTTTTATAATCAGAAGGTGAAAGTACATTTTTTTTAAATGAAGTGTCAGGTAACCATTTAATTTCAGGTAAATTGAAATCGCCGATAAAAATAAACTGTGAATTAGATTTTGAATTCTTTAAATACAGGTCTTGTAATTTTTCAATCTGATTGCAATACTTTTCAACAGTTATACAAGGAGGAATATAAAGGACGCAAATATAAATGAGCGAGTTAGAATGAGAATTGGACTTGATCATAATCCACAAATCTTCATTTTCGCTCTCCCACTCAGTTTTTCTAGACACACGGAGTTTTTTAGACACGGCGATTAAAACACCGCCGCCTTCCTTAGATACAGATTTGGTGGACTCACGATCTCTCCTAAATATTACATATCTGTCATCAAACAGTTCTTCACTAAACACTGTTGAGTTCAGCCATGTTTCAGAAAAACAAATAATGTCATAATTATTGATTAGAATCTCATTGCGTACACTTGTGGTCTTTGTAGGAATACCCCTTACATTTTGATAAAATATGCGCAATGTTTCAACACTATTAAAAGAAGGTACCTCACAATCTCTTGCGGTATGATCAGACGCCATAATCGATGGTGGAGAGGTCCTTTAATAACGCAGCCTTGTAGGCCGGGCAATCCTTGTCACCGGTGGGATGGGCGCGGGAAGCTGCAGGTTTTCCAAAACGTGCGCATGTGGCACAACTGGGTGCTGCAGCAGCAGTAGGGCAGGCGTCGTGCGCGTGACCTTCTACACCGCAGTGGGAACATCTTATTTTTTCTTTGCAGAACTTGTGTGAATGACCTACCATTTGGCAATTCAGACAAACGGTAAGTCCCACAAAGTCTCGTACACCGCAAACAGTCCAGTCCACGAATACTCGTCCTTGTTGTATCAGTGCATGACGAATGTTAGCGGGTACCAGGTATACTCTGTGGCAAGACGGTCCAGTTCGAGCTCCAGCCATATGACTGAGTTTGCACTTGGAAATATACTCTTTGAAATCATTATCTCCAGAGATTCCGGAAAATGCCTTCTCAAGAAAGTTCACATCTGATAGCTCTCGGGGTACGTTAAAGAATATAATTCTTGGGTGCCTCTTTACTGGAAGTCGGGCACTCAACAAGTCGGAGCTGGTTACAATAGGAGCATTTAAAAGCCGCTCTTGTTCCTGGCTGTTGGCAGTGTGGATGATTACTCCTTTATTTTTTATATTTTTTACTCCCGTTACTCGAACTCCCAATTGCGAAGGCTTCACGATGTCGCGTAAGATCTTTTTCGTGCCATCGCTATCATCAACCTCCGGTAGTTTGGGGAAAAAGCAGACCGATGGTCTTGGTTTTCCTATCTGGATGGTGGAATGAGTGAGTGGTGGAGGCAGAGGAAGTTTTTTCTTTGTAACTTCAGCAAAAGAAATGCATATGCAGATGTCTTAATGCGCTTGTGGTAACTTGTTTTTTTGTTAATAAACGAATATTACTCGTTCAGGCAAGATGTCGTTAGATATACGCAGTTCTAAAAAGGGTATATTTTTAAAATAAGTCGTAAAACACCGAATATCGGATTCTAAACTGCCCTCTAATGAACAAGTTCTTGAAGTTTTGTTCTACAATATCCGAGAAGTGAATTTAACTGTCAATGAAAGTGCTAATCTCACTATTCGCGAGTGTGTTATCTATTGGGAAAAGGCGCGTATGCCAACCAAATATTTACCTAATTGTGTGAAGAAACTTATAAACTTATATCAAGTTTGGAGGGATTTGCAAAAAAATGCGCAGAAAACCCAAGACATATTTGAACAAAGTCATCAAGAGTTTGTCAAAAACTTAGATAATTTATTTGACATTGCACACGCCAATGCCCTTGAATTAATAAAAATAAATGAAGATAGAATCTTCTTGCAGCGGCAAAGAGAGCCAGGTCGTCCTGGCTACTTAGCGGGGGTGGACAAAAAACTGACAGATAAAGAGGAGAGAGCGCGGCTTAGAACAATCGAGGAAGTGTACTAAAAGCGGCGTACTTAATATTTATCTGCACCAATTCCTTCAACATCGTCTTACGAACCGTTAAAAAAACTACTCATCTTCCGATTCACATATTCAGAAGATTTGCCAAAACCGCTATAAAACACTGACCAGAAACCAGTTAAACGTCGATGCGAAAAGACTTTATTACTCCATTGAGGCGCTTGGATATAATATTGATCAGTTTCCAATAAGTAAGTCTTCAACTCAAAAAATTCGAAAGGAAAAATGAAAGGCACGCGTGAAGGCCATAAAAGTTAATTTTTAAAACGAGGTACCAGATGATGTGGCTCTTCACTGCAAACTGTTGCCTGCTTTAGATCCTCGAAAATCAAAAGAAGAACATCTTCCAACTGTAATAACATATGAACAAGCGCAGGCTGAATGGAATGCGATTGTAGACTGGAATCTGGAAGTTGTGCTTGTGTGCTTCTTGAACAAAAGCTTAAGAGAAAATTGCTTATTTTTGCTTGCTGCCATCACGTGTATGAGTTGGTATTAAAAGCTGTATTTGAATTAAAAATCAATCAAGTGACTACAAGCCCTGACATCCCACTCTTCAAAAAGTTTAGAGATAACTGGAAAAATGTTAATCCCGATAAAATTCAGTGCTACAGAGAAAATCTCACATTGCACCTAACCGCTTCCGAAATCGATGATTTGCTTGACTTTTACCATACTGCACCGACAACAAAAATATTTTGAGATGATTATTGAGAGTTGTCAGAGCTCTCTGTGATATTTTTAGGCGGAGATACAGAAAAAAAATACGATTCGGCCTCCAGGTGCTATGCACCAAGATCGATGGATGGTAAGGGCGCTTTATTCGTTTAAAATATCATTAAATTACTGCTAAGGATAAGGCGGAACTTTTAGACATTTGCTTGTTCAGAGTATCATCCTATGTCAAGCAATGGCTATAATGTTATATAGCAGTTAAAGCACCTTACCAGGACTTGTGCTTTTTGAAATCAATGAAGGCTTGCGAAAAAAAAATTGTTACGATGCGTTCAGGATCACTAATACTACATAATGGAACATGTTTGCAGTTTTTAGTTTTATTTATCCGAGAAAAATTAAAGTTTAAAATCCTTCCTTATTAACTCAGAACAAATTTTTGTACCATATGTTTGGCATCAAGTCGGCACGGGTTGCCGGTGTTTGATTAAAATAATATTTATTATATGAGTTATTGGGATCAAATGGAATAAAATAAGAGGGTATGCGTATTTAAATTCATGAAAAAAAAATTCTTCCTTATGTCTTGGGACACCCTACTGTATATCTATAATAACATTTAGCTGTGGGAACAGGACTGCCGGATACGTCCTAAAACACCCTGTATATCTGTAATAACATTTAGCTGTGGGAACAGGACTGCCGGGTCCGTCCTGAAACACCCTGTATACCTATAATAACAATTAGCTGTGGGAACAGGACTGCCGGATCCTTCCTGAAACACCCTGTATATCTATAATAATATTTAGCTGTGGGAATAGGACTGCGGGGTTGTCCTGAAACACCCTGTATATCTATAATAACATTTAGCTGTGGGAACAGGACTGCCGGGTCCGTCCTGAAACACCCTATATATCTATAATAACATTTAGCTGTGGGAACAGGACTGCCAGGTCCGTCCTGAAACACCCCGTATATCTATAATAACATTTAGCTGTGGGAACAGGACTGCTGGGTCCATCCTAAAACACCCTGTATATCTATAATAACATTTAGCTGTGGGAACAGGACTGCCGGGTCCGTCCTGAAACACCCTGTATATCTATAATAACAATTAGCTGTGGGAACAGGACTGCCGGGGCCGTCCTGAAACACCCTGTATATCTATAATAACATTTAGCTGTGGGAACAGGACTGTTGGGTCCGTCCTGAAACACCCTGTATATCTATAATAACATTTAGCTGTGGGAATAGGACTGCAGGGTCGTTCTGAAACACCCTGTATATCTATAATAACATTTAGCTGTGGGAACAGGACTGCCGGATCCTTCCTGAAACACCCTGTATATCTATAAAAACATTTGTAAAACTTATTATTCCTAAAGAAAGAAACAATTTGAATAAAACTAGTGTGGTACGTTTTTAGATTTTCACGGCTAAAAGTATTTTCGTTATTTGTTTTCGGGGTGTTATGCCGTGTTGAAATACCTCCTTCTTTAGCCAACGTTTCGGACAGCGTTGCAGTGTCCATCATCAGGGCAGATGTCGGATCTGCCAAAAACAAATAACGTGTAGTGTAAAAACTATTAGTTGTGCAGTACTAATAGTATTGCACGGCCTCCGTGGTCGAGGGGTAAAGCTTTTGACTCGTAATCCGAAGGTCGCGGGACCGAATCCCGGCGTGGGCAAATAGATTTCAATGGATTAATTAGTGTTATTTCACAATTTATTAGTTTGGAAGATACTCTCAGTATCGCCCTGGTGTAAGACCACCGTTCAGAATTGAAATGTCGCTTGAAATGGCTTTAGCCGTGTTTGGGAAATTATTTTCTTCAGGGCCTATGTTGTATTTGGGGATGCTGTGTGGAGCATCTTTTTAAAGAAATGAAGAACAAGAAGTTCTGAAAAGGAAAAAGGTATGAGGGGTGGGTCCGCCTAGACCTAGACAAACCTCACCCCAAGAACCCGGGCACCCCTGCTAAGTCACCAAACGTAGAAAACCACTTGGGGTGACCTATGACAGAGGTGTTGGTTATCCAATAAATTGTTCCCGGGGCGGCGGTATCCATTTCCGACTGTCAAATTAAATAGACTAGATCTGAATAGCCAGGTTCTTCACCACCTTCCTACTACCTCCTTCTCTTCCCCACTTACATCCAGCCTCACAACATACCCCAATCGGGGATGCCATAGTCTCACAGGCTCTAGAGGGGAGCAGCTGTGACTCTTGTGGGGTAATTTGAAGTTACTATTGGAACTTACCCCAACAGAGCGTCCCACTCTAATGCGTTGGTAAGGAGCCAGCGCTCACTTATTATGTAGACTGCTACCCCCACTCTCCAGCCAAACATAAGTCCCTGGAAAGCACACAATATTATATAATATCTACATATGTTGTAATAATAAAGGGTTTTCCAATAAAAGGTGTTATTTTGATATTCAAAGAAAAATGCCAATAAATGCAAAATGTATAATGTAATAATAATGTATAATGTAAACATGTACTAAATGCCAAGTGACATCTACCAAAATAGCAGGCTATTCCAAATAACACCTCTTATTGGAAAACCCGGTATTATATTGTATTCAAAAGTTTAAATTATCTTTAATAATTATTAAAGATAATTTAATTTATAAGATAATTTATAAGATAGTTTAAATTATCTTTAAAAATTATTAAAGATAATTTAAACTCTTATAATTATTATTGTTACACTTTTTGTTACAAATTACTAATAATTTTGTTCATAACTAGCACAGACCCTTGAAAAATCATGGGATAGTCATAGAGGCGCTTTTGCATACTAATATCTCGTCGAAACGTGTTCCACTGTTATCACTCAAGTAGAAGTATGCGGGGACCAGATTCAGTAAATTGCAGTTGTTAAAACGAAGGGAGCATTGGAGGTCAAAAAAGACTAATGGGAAGTAAAAAAGAGAAAGCTCATCAATGGTTATGGTAGAGTCTGTCAAATAAGAGTAGAAAATAAATAAAATGGAACTAAGAAATTTTTAGGCCGGCAACACCAATTTATCTGTCAAATATTCTTTAAAATTGCAATGACACAGAAAATTCAAAACACTGTATACACATTTAAAAAAAAAAAATTGTACTTAAAAAAAAAAAAAAAATCGAATAAGCACTATTGTGAAGGCACCTACTAAATGACATAAATTTGATTAAATTGTGCTTTACAAAGTGATTGGCTTTCATTTAATTTAACTTTGGATTTGAATAGTAATTCCGAAATTTGATGGAGATTCTTTTCTTCTTTTTAAAGTTCAATTGATAAGTTCGATGAAAGTTCTTTGATCGCCTATATTTTTAAAAATTCCAGTTTATAAGAATTCTAGTCAACGCTAGGTACTTAAGCTACTATTAAATAAATGTGAGCAATTTCTAAAGTGTGCTTTATATTTCATTATTTTAACACAAAATTGCAAAATGTTATTCTTCATTATGTTAACACAAAATTGCAAATGTATAAAAATAATATACCTAAATGCAATTCTAATTTTAAGATCAGTGGTAGAATCTATATAGCAATGAAAAAATATTTTTTTCACTTGCCTTTTTAATTTTTAATAAAAATGTAGGTTACACCGCTTTAGATTAACACCATGGTTATATTTTTAGTATTGCCATTTGGGCAACGGTGGCGCCCTCATTTATTTTCTACTCTTATTGACAAACTGTAAATATCGGTTCGGACTGGCCACGCTTATTACGAATAATTTTTAGAAAAAAACTTTAGATTCGCCTTAATTACTATAAAAGTTAACTTTTTGGCTTGGGGGCGGCGGAAAATAATGCATTTTAAATTTCAATTGCGTAAATTAAAATTCACTTCGCGAATCTACACGATGTCAAATAGCGGCCATTTGGTACGTCACTGTTATGTTGGTATCCCTGATACATTGCAAAGAACTAAATACTACTGTGGCCAACTTCGTGGGATACATGGAAACACGGTTAAAGTACGAAAGCTGCATGTCATCATAATTTTAAAAAAACATCCCAGTTTTTGAATGGTTTGTTTGGCAAAGCAGGGTTTATCTAGCGGGTTTGTGTAATTATGATTGATTGTCTGTGAAATAAAAAAAAAATGTTAGTTCTTTGCAATGTATCGGTGATACCAACATAACAGCGACGTGCCTAATGGCCGCTGACAGTCACCGATCGGTTCGCGAAGTGAATTTTAATTTTACGCAATTGAAAATTAAAATGCATTATTTTCAGCCGCCCCCAAGCCAAAAAGTTTTCTTTTATAGTAATTAAGGCGAATCTAAAGTTTTTTTCTAAAAAATATTCGTAATAAGCGTGGCCAGTCCGAACCGATAATTACCATGGTTATATACCTAACCCACTGTGTGCCAGGATAGCCAAGCCGATTTCAAAAAAAGCGCGCGAAAATCGCCTTCCTGACTTTTGCTTAAATATCCATATACTTAAATACGAAAATGAACTGATGTTGTTATTTTTACACAAACCTGAATAGACATCCTACGTGAAAAAACACATTTCAAAGGTGATTGCTAATAAATAAATACCTTTATATGCATTTGAAAAAGGAATAAAAATCATAGACATACAAATAACTAGACGAGAACTTACAGATGAGGGGTAAAAACCAACTATGGCGGGGCGAAGAGAGGAAAGAGACTTGTGATTCGCCAAGTCTTCTTCATTGTCTAAGTATGTGTTTCATAGACATACAGCGTCCGCGCGTAAAATGTACGACGAGAGCACGACATTGGTCCGGACACGCCCAGCCGGTTCCGAAAAATGGTTCCAATGGGAGGGGGAAATAACACGTTTTTTAACACGTAAGGGCATGTCCATATTTTTTGTACGTCCGTGAATAAAAATTTACTTTTTATTTATTTATTTATTTATTCAACGCCCAGAGGGCTTTTACAGTAATACAGATATAACAGATGATTTTTCAACAGATAGAGAAATGATAAGAATAAAATTAGATAAAAATGCACACAAATCACAAAAATACAAAAATACAGCGATTTGATAAGTTTACAAAAATACATATATGTTTAGGAATAGTTTTGGAACAAGTTTTTTACAAGATCCACAAAATTCGCCAAGTTGATGTTGAATATGTCAACATCACTTAAATACTGATTTCCCATAGTGTGAAATCTTTGTATCGGAGAGTGGGCAATGTAGTTCCGCTTATGAATGCTGCAGTAGAATAGTGTGTTTTGTCGTGTGGTTACTGTCGGTATTCGTAAGTTTATGAGTTGTAGGAGTTCGCAACAGTCGAATTTAGAGTTAAGTATTTTGAATAAAAATGTCAAGTCGTTTATTTTACGTCTGTCTTCTAGTGTGTGTATTTTTAGAATATTTAGTAATAGATTATATTTTAAGTCTTCTAGTGGGATATTTAATTTAAAATTTATAAAACGCAGAAATTTTTTTTGTATTCGCTCAATATTATTAATGTGAATTTTGTAAGATGGAGACCAAACTACCGAGTTATATTCAATTTGGCTTCTAACTAGAGATACATATAATAGTTTAATGGCTTCTATGGAATTAAAGCTTTTAGTTGTTCTTAAAACGAAGCCTAGTGTTTTCATACCTTTGTTCATAATTTGGTGGATATGATTGGCGAAACTTAGTTTTTCATCCAAAATGATCCCAAGATCCCTCATTTCCGTGACTCTTTCTAAAGCTGTGTTATTGATGGAATATTCGAATAAAACAGGATTTTTATTTCTGAAGAAAGTCAAGGTTTTACACTTTTCTACATTTAAAAATAAATTATTTTGAATGCACCAATCTTTAAACTTACTAATATTCGACTGTAATATTTGGCAATGATTTATATCAGTTATTTTCTTGTATAGCTTGATGTCATCAGCAAACAGCAATACCTCGACATCATTGAAGCAATTGGTTATATCATTGATGAAAATGAGGAAAAATGCTAAAACATTGCTAAAACCTCCCGACTTTTCGGTTTTGACAGCGTTTCGAAGTCAGAGATAATTCAATTACAAATCGTGTAGTGTTGCAACATGCATGAAATCTTTAAAGTTACGAAGAGGGATATTGGCGCAAGAGATTGTGACCTTATATTTCATACAGTTTCTTTATACATAAGGGTCAAAATTGCATGCCAATTTTTTTATTTTAAATACGGCCTGGCCACCAGGTGACATTCGGCACACATTGGGTTTTAAATTGCAACAAATCAGTTCCAATTTAAAAATGGCACATAAAATAATTTTCTGTTAGAAACGTAAATTGTCTCAATTTGCCAAACAAACTCAGTGACACTTTAATTCATAGCAAAAGTTCATTGAACCGGAGTTACAGACACACAGGGTCACGACAGAAATTATAATAAAATTTCCCCAGAGCAATGTACTAAGCAATAGTTGAACTTTATAAATATTCGGATTGCTAGTCGGGAGCCTTGCCGCTCGACCACGGAGGACATCAAAGCTATCAATCTATGAATCACTGTTACAAGCAGAGTGGTGCAAAGTTATGGGTGGATGAGATGTATCCTCCATCACTGCACAAGCAACGTTTACAGCTTCCAATAATAGAAATACTAAGAAATAAAATAATGTTTATTTTGTAAAGAGGAACCGGTTGTCTGTCTTAAAAAAAGAATCTGGATATTTGGTATCCATGATTCTTGTAATTATGGATGACAGTCTTGTTAATATATGAACATAGAAATGGTAACCTTGGGTGGAAATATATATTTCTATGGGCAACCATCTGTCTCCCCGTCACCAACATCCTTTTTAACAAATCCCTTCCTAAGCCTCCCTTCCTCATTTAATCCGGGCATCTTCCTTAAACCATCTCACAACGCCTCCCAACCGGTCACCGATACAGTTCCCTTGAAATTCCCCATACAGGCGAGATAAGAACAATATAAACATGCACTAAAGCGATAAAAGTGTGATGTGTGCGGATTTGATCTCACTTCGGGCAAACCAGCAAAACAATTCTAACTCTTTAATAGTGTTCACAGTAGTGTTTCACAAATTCATTACCTTTTTCCTAATATACTGTTTTTACATTAAAAAAATTTAATGTTTTTTTGCAAATTTAGATGTTCTTTGTCTTAAAAATAAAGCATGTGACAAGAACTTGTACCAGTACAGCAATTAGGATATAAATATTATTATTTTACTCATCATGCTTGAAAAGGAAAAAGAAGTTGGGGTAGAAATTTTTGATTTCTACAAGGACCTTCGATGCTTGTGTGATATTTCCAACAAAAATTATTTGCGGCGAGATCTAAACCATAGATTCTCAACGTGAGCGATAAGGGGGCGACAATTCAGGGGGCGGTACAATTAAAGGAGAAAATTGAGGGCGTTTAAGACATTCAGGGGGGCGGTAGGAGACCGAGAGAAACCAAACCCACCTTATCCCATTAGGGACCATCCATTCACAAAAATAATTTCCCTATCCCATTACGCCCCCTCCGTTGCGGCAAATGTAGCCCCATCGTGATATCCCGTTACGCCCCCTTCGTCGTGGTGGTGATGGTGTACCGTTACGCCCCCTCCGTTGTGGCAAATGTAACCCTGTCGTGCCTGTCGTGGTATCCCATTTCGCCCTCTATTGCTGTTTCGGATAGGGGGCGCTAGGATAAAAATATTCTCAAAGTGGGCGGTGGGCAAAAAAAAGGTTGAGAATCTATGATATAGGTTCTCAACGTGGGCGAAAACGCCCCCTTGGGGGCTTTTCAGACCTTCAGGTGGGCGGTAGAATACAATGAGAGAATTGGGGGGCGTTTCAGATTTTCAGGGGGGGCTGTAGGAGACACAGAAAAACCCATCCCACCCTATCCCATTAGGGGCCATCCATTCACAAAAATAATTTCCCTATCCCATTACGCCCCCTCCGTTGCGGCAAATGTAGCCCCATCGTGATATCCCGTTACGCCCCCTTCGTCGTGGTGGTGGTGTACTGTTACGCCTCCTCCGTGGTGGCAAATGTAACCCTGTCATGGTATCCCATTACGCCCCCTATCTCCACTTTTCTCTACTATAATATCCATGTTTTATACATACAAACCTTCCTCTTGAATGACTCTATCTATTGGTGAAAACCGCATGAAAATCCATTGCATAGTTTAAAAGATCTAAGCCCACATACATTTTGAGCGACTTCATTTTATACTATGTAGAGATTTGCCTAATGAAATATGCGTGTGTTTTTATTTTTTTTCGTTTTCGGTAATTTTAGTTAGAAAAATACGTAAGATGGGACATTTTTAATACTTTTTTATTTAAATTGTTCGATATTGTCCCTACCTTTTCTCATTTTTTCCATTGTTACCGTTGTCTATGTTTATTATTTGTCTATGTCTGTTATTTTTCCACTGACACCATGTTCTATGTCTAATTATTTAAAAATTAGTATTATTAAAACCCTAAAGAAGTAAGCGTTGCTTATGAAACATGTCGGTTTTTATAAACAATAATAAGTAATTGATTAATTTGGACTTTTTTATTTTGCGTGCCAAAATTTTATATTTCAAAAATTATACAGGGTATAACAACACGTACCCGAGAGATTTTAACCAGCGATACCCGAGCTTATTTGGAGTAAAAAAATTAAAGTCATTTTGAAATTTAAAGTCATTAAAGTCAGTCAGCGAGCGTTAAAAACACGTGCGCACAGCGCAAAAACTAAGACCTCTCTGCAAATTGGGTGGTGTAGTGGAAACCGCCAATCTGCTGTCCTGCCTGCAGGAATAACTAGAAATCGGATCGTGAGGAGGCACCTTAAAACATGGCCGGTAGTTCGATGTTGTTGACATGTTTGCACATGCAAAACAGTTTAGTTCACTTCACGCGTTTCGTTCATTTGGTTGACATATTTTCTATCAACAACCCTTTTGAATTAAACTTTAAAACAAAGTGTGTTCGTGAATTATTTTGTGTTATTTTCATCTTTTAACGTGATTAATTATTGTGTATTACAATGGAATATTCCAACACAGAACATTATGACATGTTAACCACTCAGCAACATAAGCAGATAAACACGTTAATATGCCGACATCAGTTAAGTACAATAAGCGTGTTTACACGTCAACGCGTATGTTTATACAGAAATCGTCATAACTCCGTTATTGTTCTAGTGACATCCCTAAAACAAAAAGGAGAAGCTCCATAATAAATCAAGCTACCAATCACTATTCAAGATGTCCATAGAAATAGATAGAAAAAATCTTTTCTGTCAGATACATGATAGACCGCCTAATTGCCTACCCACTGTAAGACATTTTATTTTTTTATTAAATATTCTTGTATGAAATGATAAAAAAGAGAGATGACAAAATTGTTTATATACATTTATACAATAGAATAAGTATTGTTTTTTTTATATAATCCATGATTTTAGTAACGTTTTCACATAAAAACATCACGTAAGTCATTTTAACATTTTTTTTATGTTTGCATTCTAAATTTTAATTTTTACAAATGTTAATATTTATTTGTAATGCAACAATTTGAAAGCTTATTTTGTAACCTTTCAAAAACAGTTTTTAGTATTCGGCTACGTTCAGAAATGTTTCATTTATAGAGCTTTAATTGTGAAGCGGAAATAACACAAAGTTTTCGTAAATCTGACATGTCGTTTAAGACGTAAAAAGTGCATATTCGCGATGTATCGGAGTGGTTAATGTGTTTTTTGTGATGTGCAAAGTGTTTTTGGATTACCTTTCCTCGGAACATTGCCTCGTAATGTAAGTAGATACACACCTTTGCTAATAATCTCTCTCACAAGGCTTGTTCGAATTGGTCCAGTACTAAGTTAAGTAGCGTGTATACTTGATTTGCCGAAAATCGTTCGTATTACTTTCAAGTAGGGTACATTTTTGCCCGCCGCCCATTTGAAGATGACGTGCTACTACAAAACAAAGTAAATACGCTAATTAACCATATTGTAATGCTTAGAAGAAGTGAAATTTTAGAACAGGTGGAAGAATAAATTATTAAGATGAAAATAAATAAACTATGGACACGAAAAGAGATTAATAGTAGCTTATAAATAATTTTAGAGTAGCTCTATCGTAAAAAAAATTTAACCCTAAAGTAGTCGAGTTTTTTTTTTTTTTTTTAATTTTAAATTTAAATATGCTCAAATAGAAAATCTTTATGTTTATTTGGGTTCTCTATGTGATTTAGGTTCACCAGTTTTCCGCTTGTACTACGAGTTTCCGGACACCGTGTATAATGCTATTATATCATAAAACGTGTTTTTTATAATAATTTGAATATGAAGACAATTTACAAGATCGATGTGAATTTCATTAACGGAAATATTGTCATGAATACATTTTACAAAAACAATGATTCCACTGTTTTGATTTATTTTGTAATTTGTAACAAAGTATTTGTATCCAGGTAAATTATAGGTACTTGAGTAGGCGCTAATTCTGGCTTCCCATAACACAATACAATCCGGTTTATGAGCGAGTATACATCACATACATACATACATACATACATCACATCACGCACATACATACATCACATCACATACATACATACATTACATCACATACATACATACATCACATCACGCATATACATACATCACATACATACATACATCTACGCCTAGTATGGTGATCTTATATATCTACTCTATGTAAATGTCTTAATTATGTATCATGTGTTTTATAAATAAATAAATAACATCACATCACGCACATACATACATCACATACGTACTACATCTCATCATTACAGATAACCGAAACTAGTATGTTTAATATTGGTCGTTTAAAACAAACTACTATTTCTCTCTTGTCTGTTGTCACAACATTATATACAATTACATATTGTCTTTCAACGATATTATAATAATCCACTATTATATTTATTATTTGTACAAGTAATTGACTCACAAACTCCGAACCCCTGGCTTTAGTGAGGGGGACCACCCGGAGCTGTGGGTTGTGCTCCTCTGGATTGGGTCCGCAGAGGTCCCCCCTGCTCCACCTGGACCCGTTCTGCTGGCACGGGTACAACCTCTCGGGGAGATCAGCACAATCTGCAAACAATGAGGATACATTATTATTTATATATATTTATAATTTGGGAGGCGGGAAAGGGGGACCGCCGCCCTGGGAACCTTTATTGGATAACCAACACCTCTGCCATAGGTAACTCTGAGTGGTTTATGCTCGCTACGTTTGGTGATTTAGCAGGAGTGCCCGGGTTCATGGGGTGAGGTTTTTCAAGGTCTTGGAGGCTTACCTATTTCCTTCCCACATCTTCCTCTTCTGCCTTTCCTTATAAAAAACCATCAACACAGCATCCCTAAAGACGAAATAGGCCATGAGGGAAATTATTTTCCTCAAGGCCTCCTGTGTGGAACTCGTGGAAAAAAAAAACGAATTTATAATTCCAACGGCATTTTTCTTTGTGTAGATAATTTTTATATTTTATAATTAACCTTTGCCTAAAGCCTATGACATTTTGCGACGTTTGTCTCAAATTAAGAGAACTTATTCCATTATTTTTTATTGTTTTAAAGTTTAATTTGTAAAACTTGTAATGGTGTGTCCCTCTTGGCTTTCGACTCCAATTGTGATGAACCCTACCTAGCTGATTTACTTTTCTAAGCTTCTACCTCGTAGTTTAAATCTCGTAGCTCCTGTCTCGTAGCCACGCTCATAATTCTACCCTTATGTCCTACTGATCACACCACTAGGTATGATGGCCTGACTCAACCCTCCTTTCGGTTTATTTCTACCTCAGGCTCGTGATTTCTAAACCCCTATACCTTATAATCTAGCTAAACCTACCCTATCTTCTTAAATCCCTGCGATTTTCTCACAGTAATCAAGATTTAAGATTTTTGTTCACATTATTTCTATAATCTGCGTTGTGTAATTTTTTTTGTTTTAGATTTTACATCTGTTTGCATACTTAATATGCACACATATGTAGAGAAGATAATGTATTACGTGTGGTAACCCATAGATTCTTTTAGAGAAAGGGTGAGAATTTTCCGATCAATTTATTTATTATTATTTTAGAATATTTAACCGAGTTTGATAAACTACCCCCGCCCTAAACCTTGTGTCTATTTGATTTCCATAGGAATTTAGTGTGTTTATTTAATTCTTCCTATCACCGCTGATACATCGATAACATAAACAACAGTTAATAAATTAAACATTTCAAGAAAGCAAACCTTACCTTAGGATGATCGAACTCGAAGGTCCAGTTTTCTCAATTGAAGTCCTTGTCTGCAACTTCTCCTAACATAATGTGTTTGTAGTCATAGTTAGTGCTTTTGGTTAGTATTCGCAACATTGTTGAAAGAGCAGGAATGGAGGGATATGGGGAGGGGATAATATGTTTGCTTTAAAAAGTCGGCACCTCCGCTAACCAAGTGAAAACCGATGAACAACAATTCCAAACCGGATTCTCCCAAGTACGTTTGCTAAGCTTATCCTTAAGTCCGAGTTTTACTCTCTTCGACGAGCGTCTCTTGTTACGAAAGGGACTCTTCACGCCAGATGGGGGAATACCAAGTCTTCATGCCGTTTTTCTGCCTCACTCCGACTTCCATCTCCGCCGGATTGAATTTAACTCTACTGAGTCTAGAAGGGGTATTTCATGTCTTCCCTTATCATGCCTCTATCCGCTAAATGTGGCGTAAGCTTGTGACGGGCAGATCCTTCCTCCCACGTAACCGACCCAGCGTTACATTCCACCTCTGACTAGCTGACATAAAACTCACCTCGTGAACCTTATGTTTGCTTTCAGGTTCGACAAGACTCACGGTATGCAAATAACCTGTGGCTTTAATGCCGCGTCAGCGTACTGTCCGCATACGTCCTTCCTCTTCCCCGCATGCCCACCTCGACAATACCGCCACAAGATCAAAGCCGTCCGTTCGAGAAAGGTTGACACTTACATTTCCAGATGGCTCATACCTACATACAGAAGCCTTGAAGTTTACGTTCGAAGACAAGTTAGGATTCAGGACTGTATGAGTATTTGAACACCAGTGTTGTTTAAATGAGGTCACTAGCTCCTCGTGTGTTAGGTATTTAGGATAATGGGTATTTATGGGTTCTTGGATACCTACTTCCTATAAGAAAGATTTAAAAATGAGATAAATCAAGTCGACATTGAATCAATGACCTCCTGAATAATTGTGATGTGCTCTCTTAGAGTTTGAAGCTAGTCGCAGTACTTTACTTTGCGAAATTTTTGCATGCTGAATCAATGCTACCTATTGGCGATCGCTCTAGTAAAATCAAGTCGTTTAGAATTGAGTGAATTTAACGTCAATGTCGCCTTCACATATTGACCGCAGATTTCATCTCAAGCTATAATTGATAAACTTGTCCCTGACGTTAAGTTTTGTTTTGTTTATTCGTTAATGAATTTAGGTGACTGGGTCAATGGATGGCCTTGAACTCAAATCGAAATTTTTGTACACTATCGAAGGTCATATAACCATACCCTAATCGTGCTAGTGAAAAGAAACAATAGGTATTTATCTTACAAATACGCTAAGATACCAAAATTGGTTTAGTGATGCGTTTCTATCTAATTATGTGTTAAGTATTTGTTTAGCAACATTTCATTCCGTATGGGAGGTGTGACATGCGAATGCTAATAAATTGGTTAGTTATTTATTTACCCTTTCTTGGCGTTACGTCCATCAGTGTCAGGATATCCACAGGAACCTGTAAAAGCTTAAATATTGTAAGGACTCACCAAGCTCTAATGTCTTAATTTCAGCTCCACCGGGTTACTATCATCGGCGAGAAACTTATTAGAGCATCCATACTACCTGTGTAACTACTCATCTCCTTCCTTTCTCCTTTGAATAGATCTCTGATGTAAAAATCCTCACGTTTTCCTTTAATATCTGCCGTTACTATTGAAGAAGAACGATCCTATCTAATTATGTTAAGTATTTTCCAGATTTCGGATCAATTATTATTATTGCGTTGTCACCTAACGATAATTAATATCTCGTAATAAAATTTCCAACTTTCGACCTAAACGTAAATTTTTTATTTAATGAAACTTATTAGACTGTAATTTTCTTTATATGACCTCGGACTAAATAACTCTATTTTAACCTTCATAGAACAAATTTAAAGCAATTCAAACACACTATATTAAACTCCTCCCGCATTGAATTTGTAATTAATTAATTAATTATTAGATTTTATTGAATCGGAAATTATTGCAAACACTGATTTTAGATTTATTATAAGATCATACACTCCGTTAAATTGCACGATTAACCCTATCCGGGCACTTCACTCCCTGTTTTATCAAAGTATAAACTGATTGTAGACTCTATTTTACCACTGAAATTTTTAAGTATAAAAACTGATTCTAGATTCTATTAATTAATTACCAGGGTAATTCTCACAACATGCGCGACGTTTTAATCAACCTTGCCAGTTGTCGAAGGACCCCTTTTTTTATTTTAATGATAAGTTGAATTTATAAATAGATATATTATTATTCAATGCTGTTATAAAATTCTTTAAACACTGTTGTTTCTTTTTAAATTCGCTACACTATATAAACCTTTTATTTTAATGACAAGTTGAATTTATAAATAAATATATTATTATTCACTGCTGTTATAAAATTCTTTAAACACTGTTGATTTTCTTTAAATTCGCTACACTATATAAACCTTTTATTTTAATGACAAGTTGAATTTATAAATAAATATATTATTATTCACTGCTGTTATAAAATTCTTTAAACACTGTTGATTTTCTTTAAATTCGCTACACTATATAAACTTTTTATTTTAATGACAAGTTGAACTTATAAATAAATATATTATTATTCACTGCTGTTATAAAATTCTTTAAACACTGTTGTTTCTTTTTAAATTCGCTACACTATATAAACTTTTTATTTTAATGACAAGTTGAATTTATAAATAAATATATTATTATTCACTGCTGTTATAAAATTCTTTAAACACTGTTGTTTCTTTTTAAATTCGCTACACTATATAAACTTTTTATTTTAATGACAAGTTGAATTTATTGTAAAACTATATAAAACACTTTATTTAATTTTCAACACTCCACAGATTTAATCACGACCGTAATTTTTATAAGTCCCAGAATTCCCACTCCGAATTTTTCTAAGTCTCAAAATTTTACAACACTTAAGAAATTTTCAACTAATAACCGTTTTAGACGCTACGTCACGTAACTTCCACGTTTTAACCCGACGATTGGTCCCCGACGACTCCTTCACGACAACTAACACCGAAAACTGATCCTAGACTCTATTAATTAATTACCAGGGTAATTCTCACGACACGCGCGACGTTTTAATCAACCTTGCCAGTTGTCGAAAAAGACCCTGAATCATCCCCAACACGCTAATTTATACCCATCACAGCTCCAAAAGGGCATAATCGTATATTCCTTGACGAGGAATTATAATCTGTAATCACTCGAAATTTTTTGAAAACCCCATCTCGTTATTGTATGTTCCTACATAAGCTCTTTCGATTTTGCCTCTTCCTAAATCTCGGTTCGTCCCACAACTTTGTCTCGCTTTCTAAGGTTTTTAGTCCCGGACTTAGTAAGCTGCCATCCAGTTTGCCCATTTTCCACATGTCTTCTGTCTTCATAATATGTTTTATAAACATGGTTTTAATCTTGTTTTTTTTTTTTTCAATTTGAACATGCCCATAAGTGATCTGCTAAAACTGTGTTTTAATTGGCATAAATATTAGGGAAAACGTAGATTCTTCAGTCTCCTAGTTTTAAACGCTAGTTGCCCTGTATAAATTTCCACGAAAATTATTTCTTTTCGCCTAGTCTACGTAAGCAATTATGTCTCAGAACCGTATTTCCATTATTTATGTGTCATATTCAACTTTTCCATTTTCCCACCTAATTTACCTTCAAGTAACGGCGTTTTAACAACTATTCTTAAATGATTTTCCCTTCGTTGTTAATAAGGAATCATAAACTGGTTCCGTATCTACTCTACTTATAACGTTTTGAGTTTTTCCCATTTCCTTATCTGAGTTTTCCGGTTATGTCGGTTTTCCGTTCTCTCCCCCCACCCCTAACCCAATGATCCCTTTATTGAAATTTGACGTTTGCCTTTTTGCCGTGATTCCATCTCCCGCTAAAACCCTTTTTTCCTTTTTTGATATATTATTTATGGTGTTTTCCGGCCCACTAACTATTCCTATCCTGGGATATCTATCAAGTTAACTACTTCGATCAAATTCCGCCCAATTTTCCATCTCTCTCTTGTTCAAAATCCCATAAACTGCAAGCCCTGACGTGTGTATACATTACGATTTCTACATACTTGGCGATAAATCCATTTTAATGTGTTTATAATTAAATTTTACGGAAATTCTATAATCTAAATACTAGGTAAGAGCAATGTTAATTTTTATGACCCTTTTTAATGGATAATGGGCCTTAAATAAACAAAAGGCATGTTCGAATATTCCTTGTTTATATCAAAAATATACACGTGGGGTCGACAACCTTTTTTTACATCAATAGCCTCAGCAATTTGTTCTATCGTCTATAGTATTTTCTCATAGCAAATGACGTAAAAACGATCCCTTCCTTTGAATTAATCTAACGTAATATAACTAGAATAACCATCCTATTTCAAATATATAACGATATCTATTTAAACTCGTCTGAAAACGCAAAATTAAGTCGAAATCTTATATTGTTCAATAAATACTTCCGTTTAAATGTCCGTTTTTTTTTATTAGATTTTCTTTTCAAATCGTTTTCCCTGACCGTATTGCTTCATTTAAAAGTGACATTCCTAATTTCCATCGTTTTTCTTTCTTTTAAATATCAAACGTACGTTTTCCTCTGAATCTGGCCTCCTTTTGTTCTTCACGTTCTCGTTATGTAATTGAGTATCCTTACAGTAGCTTTTCCCACGTTTTCCAGGTCTTTTCTTTAATCTTCCGTTCATTATATTTCCTTGCTATTTTATTGCATCATTTTTTCAACATAATATGGATTTATTTGTTCGTTAACTGCGGTTGTCGATTCCTCTGTTGCACTCAATATTTACCTTTAAAATTAGGGTCATTGTACCAAATGCACCGAACGTGGGATTGTGTTTATCTTAAAGCGTATTGATCTCTCGGGTTGATGATGATTTTTACCCCATAAATCTCAGACTAATGGTCTAGTCCAAAGTCCATCTCTTTGTCTTGGAAAAAGGTAACCTCCCCCTTCTCTGATTGGTAGATCAATCTTAAGTGTTTATAATTGGATCCCTCTGTGTTCTATTTATCAAAACTTGACATTAATTTAATAATTATAGATCTCTGCAGTCTCCATGGCCCAATCAAACTTAATCAGCTAGATGTCGCTAGTGTGTTGATTTCGTTATAATTCTGAATTATTATTTATTCATTCGTAAGGTGGAAGCTACTATATTTTCGTATCCACTGCGATTCATCACAAACTCCATTTCAACTTATTTTATATACATAGGTATTCAATAATAATATTAAAAAAATTTTTAAAGAAAAAATTTCTTTTATAACTTTTGAAGGGTATTACGAGAGGTTTGGGTTCGAGTCCCAGTTGCGACTATTGTCTTTTTCTGTGTCTTGTTCTCTTTCATATTTTCATTTAGATTATTATTGTTATCTTCTTCTTCAATAAAATAATATTTCCTTTATAAAAACAGTTTACTTATTAGCAAGGTCTGTTGTGTAATTATTACGCGTGACGGCTGTTTACAGTTGGATGGTGCCTTCAAAAGGCGAAACAGCTGTCTTAATAATTATGCAGTATGAGGCTGAAGGTAGTGGGGAGGGGAAGGAGATTGGGAAAAGGAAGGTGGGGATGAGCCTGGCTATTCAGATCTGGTCACCTGAATCTGTAAGAAATACAATAATATTGTTCTTGCTAAGAGCTACAATTACATACAATACTATAGTATAAATAAAATTAAAATGAATATTGATTGAAAATATTTGACCGCATAGCCTTTTTGTACTTAGCTTCCGTGCAGGTAAATAGATCAGCCACATCTGCGTATCTATTACTAACTTCATGTAACCTAGGTACAAGCGAGTGTTTCGTATACTCAGTCCTGTTGTTGTTGCATTGAAACAGGATTTTGGAGCGAGTTGCTCTAGTCCTCTAGTGGGTATATGAAATTCAACGAGCTTAGTTAAATCACGACTGTCTATTCTACCATTTACAATTTTGAACATAAATATTAAGTCAGATATAATTCTCCGATCTGAGAATTTTATTAAATTGCTTAAATTATTTTGTAAACAGATACAATCTTCGGTGGTTTTAATTATTTTAAATATTTTTAAATCATCTGCAAAAAGCAACACATTTACATCTTTATCAAATATATCAACAATAACGTTTATAAACAGTAAAATTAAAATTGAGCCTAAATGAGACCCTTGTGGTACACCACTGGTAGCTATTTAATTATTAATTTTTACAAGTACATAGTACTCTATCAGATAGATAGCTTGCAAACCAGTCTAAAAGTTTTACATCAATACCTAGATTACATAGCTTAACCAGTAGAATTTTATGGCATACTTTATCGAAGGCCTTGATAAAATCCGTATACATGGAATCGACTTGAGTTCTGTTAGCTAATGCGTTTGATATATAATTTTTATATAACGAAAGATTTGTTAGAGTTGATCTGCCCGACAAAAATCCATGTTGATTCGGAACAATGAGATGGTTAATAAATGGGGAAATTTGATCAAGTAATAGTTTTTCAAAGAGTTTCAGGATTACATATAGCTTACATATTGGTCTATAGTTAGTGATATCACTTTTATTATCCTTTTTTAATATATGTAGGTGTTAGATAAGAACGTTTACAAACGTCAGGGAAGCAACCTGTGTCGAGGGACTGGTTAAACAATATACAAATCGGGTCAGCCAGTGAAGCGATGAAATTAATAAAGATATTGGGATGCACATTGTCAGGTCCGGCCTTTTTGTTTTTGTCTAGTGATTTAATTTTAGTTTTAACGTCGTTTATCACATCAATATGTGTACAGAGTGGACAAGTATGCTCTCATTAAGGGAAGAAGGTGGTAAATAATTGTCTGGGATATCTTCGCCGTAGACACTTTTGAAATAGTTAACCTTTACTTTCATATCGGTACTACTTTTTTCTTTGAAGTGCATTGAGATGGGTAAACCTTGTTTGTTTTTTCTGAGAGAGTTAACATGTGTGAAAAGTTTTGAATATTAGAGGGTGTAGATTTTTCGATTCCATTTACATAATTACAGTGCTTACAAAAAAGAACATCGATTTGGAAGCCAGGATTAATGTACTTGAGGACCGTCTTGAATTCCAAGAGAGAGCTCTAAAGGCCAACAACTTAGAAATCAGAGGCATCCCGGAAAACAAAGGAGAAATACTACAAGACGTCATTTTTAACATATGCCAAAAAATAAGTCCAACATCCAAATCAAAGACATAGACGCGATTCATCGAGGAGCAAAAAAATTAAATAACAAACATCCGAGAGAAATAATAATCAAACTCAAATCGAATATAGCCAAAGAACAACTGCTAGCTGATGTCAAATCATATAATAAAAACAACCCGAATTTGGAAGACAAATTAAATACATTGAACATTGGAATTGCTGGCCCGAGTACTAGAATCTACGTTTCCGAACAGCTGACATTTCGAGGCAAGCAACTATTTTGGAAGGCTGGACAAGAAGCGAAATGGAAGGGGTACCAGTTCACGTAGACACGAGCGGGACAGATATATGTTAGACATGATACAGGTTCTAATGCAACATGTATATCTGATGAAAGCAAGCTCGCAGCGATGTAATACAACGGAAAGAACCACAATACGAGATTCGAGGCAGTACTGCCTCCTATTGAACACGGAAAAGGAAATACGCTGCCAAATCTGGAGAGACTGGTTGATGGAGACCTTTTTAACCTCTCCAGCAGGACTCTTTCGGAACATTGCCTTGCACCGCTGTTGGATGGATGGATTCATACCTCAGTCACTCCTGGACGCACTGAACCCAAGATTCCTGCCAACCTTCATTTCTTTTTCCTTCCCATAACTTCCTTACCTATAAAGATCCTCCACACAGCACCCCAAAGATGACATAGGCCCTGAAGGGAATTATTATCCTCAGGGCCTCCTGTGTGGAGATAATGTAAAAAAAATGAATTCTTGCATTTGTCACTTCTCCTTCTTCTTCTTCTTTATGAGCCTTCTGGCGTCCAGCTTTGGACATATAGTCTTCCCTTAAATGCTTCCCAGCCAAACTGAGATTCCAAGGGTCATCCTAGAGTCGTGTCACTTCTCAAATGCGTGCATTAATATTAAAGCCAGAATAAATGCAGTACAATGAAACTTACAGTCGTGTGCCTTCGAGCCCGTCTTCCGCTGGCCGACAGCTGAAGATGGCAGAGGCGGGCAGGTCTCCACAGTCTCCCTAGACTTCATGCAGCAGATCTTGGTACTGGAGGGTGAGCAGAGCTGGGAAAAGGAACAGTCTTGTATTAAAATACATGTATTTTACACGTTAGAGCTTTCTATATACTTCAATATAAAAATCTGAAAACATTTTGTTTTAACTTCGCTACTTTTGATCAGCTTTGGTGAGGAAGATTCTTTTTTCTGTTACAACAGAAATGTGTTGAGAGCTACAGTTGAGATGAACTACTTTTGGAAGTCGTCTTTATGTTAAAAAGCCAGTGTTAAAGCATTGAGTTAAAGGTAGGTATTTCACAACTTTCCAAGTTAAAAGCTAAAATTCATAAAATTTTAAGAATTGAGTAACTGAATCTCAAACACCATTGCGTTAACTTCACTGTTTTTTTTTTTTATTTCTTTTAAGTTATATCAAATTTAGTCTTCTTTAAAACTTTAAAAAGTTTTGATACCCAACTCTTTCCTGAAAATTTACACCTTCGGAGTCAAAATTGACAAAAATTGGAAAATGGTTAAAAAATAACGTTTTAGGATTTTTGACAAGGATCCGGAGGTTATATATATTTTTTAATTGAACCTCTGTCATTTTCAAAATACCACACCATCATAATCTATATTTCGTGTGAAGATTACATAGATGCAATTAACCAAATAAACGAAGACCTACAAAACATAGCAAAATGGCTGAAATTAACAAGTTG
Organism: Limnephilus lunatus; assembly: GCA_917563855.2. Taxonomy (NCBI): domain Eukaryota; kingdom Metazoa; phylum Arthropoda; class Insecta; order Trichoptera; family Limnephilidae; genus Limnephilus; species Limnephilus lunatus. The sequence goes on from OU830599.1 coordinate 10,108,490, forward strand.
AAACTGAATATAAACAAATCAAAATATATGGAAATATGCAATAAAACGTGTAACACGGGGTAAAATTTGACAATCAATGATGAAAAAATTGGAAAAGTAAATTAAATCAAAGACCTGGGTGTAATACTTGATTCAAAACTGACTCTCACAGCAAACTTTGAATATGTATTAAAAAGGTATCAAAAAAGCTAAATTTTCTTAGAAAACTAAGACATAAATTAAATAGAAAGACTACGGAGTAAATTTTTACACTAAAGTTGCTCCACATTTGGATTACTGCTCTACGATGTTATATTTTGCCAATGAAGGAAATTTGAAGATGCTAGAAGTTATACAGAACAGAGAGCAATGGGATGTATACTGGGGAAAGGCAAATATGCAAGGATTAATTAAATGAGAGAGGAGCTAAATTGGATTCCAATAAAAAAGAGACTGCTATTTAATGTGTTAATTTTTGTGCGTAAAATTAAGAAACAAGAAATATAAACAGAGTTCGATTGCCACAAATGAAGAAATCAAAATCACAGAACTGCCTAAGGGCTCGTACACATAAACACGATACGATGTCGCATCGTGCTACGACGCAGCATCATTTCACGATGCGACGTCGTATCGTGAAACTATACGACGAGCGAGTGACACGACATCGCAACGTGCCACGATGCACGGTACGACGTCGTTGAAACTGTATCGCCGGTGCCGCATTCATTTGTTATTGAATATTCAAAGATGACGGATGACATTTAAATTAAATGATCAACGTCAATGTCGCCGACATCTTTGAATATTCAATAACAAATGGATGCGTCACAGGCGATACAGTTTCAACGACGTTGTACCGTGCATCGTGGCACGTTGCAATGTCGTGTCGCTCGCTAGTCGTAGATTCCCACAATACGACGTCACATTGCGAAACGATTCCGCGTCGTAGCACGATGCGACGTCGTATCTTGTTTATGTGTACGAGCTCTAATGTATAGAGGACTAAAGATGTATGATGAAATGCCTGAAAGCATGAAGAATGAAGAAAGAATGAATGTATTTAAAAACAAATGTTATGCTTACTGTAAAATATTTAAACTTATCAAATTGAATGTTACATTGTGCTTATTAGTTTATATTCATGTAGTATAAACTAACTTAATAAATAATAAAATTTTTTATGCAAGGTTAGTTTACATTTACTGGACTGAGCGTTTCCAAAAGAACTACAACAATATATACCTGCGGCAGAATTCCATGACTAGCTTCTTCCTTTGCCGCGGGGCAGTTAGTAAATTTCTTACAACTGCCGACGGACCCTCTCATCCTGCACCTTTCTGGAAGTAACAAACATACTTTATTATATTACCATTATAAACTTACTTCAATTTGTGTTTTAAATTACAATATATGTAACTTTAGAAATTTTTTGGATTAAATATAAATTTTTTTTTTTTAATTATTACAATTGAAATTAAAATGACCATTTTTCGTTAAAACAGAAAGTTGTCTTATAAATAATATGGGTAATTATTTCTAAAAAAATGTCGTACTTATATAATATGGTAATTAATAACATCTGAATTTTTTTCCAAAGTATCGCCCTGGTGAAAGATCACTATTCAGAATTAAAACTTTGCTTGAAATGGCGTTAGCCGTGTTTTGGTGACGAGATCTAAGAATCCAGGTACTTCCTTAGCGTACTATTTTCCGTCTGCAAACCATCCAACATACCGCAATTGGGAACGCTGTAGTCTAACGGGCACCAGATCATAAATATACCAAAACCAACAATCTCCAGATGGTTAGGAGCAGTTGGGACTCTTGCTCGGTACTTACTTATACAAAACAGATAATAATGGAAGTACCTACCTACCTTTATTTGTGACTTTAACTTAAAAGAAATCAGATTTTACTTTGTGGCTGAAGTTGTTCCATATTTCTTGACAGCCACGCTCCGTGCAAGAATATGTTGGTGTACATCGCAACATGTTTGGTCTGGCATACTACATTGAAAGGGTCGTCGGCTAACGGAGCGTTACTCAAGACGGCACGAAGGTACCAGCGCGAGAGGCCCGAGATTGTATCCTGCAGCGGGAACACCAGCCCGCCACCGCTGTCTCCCGGGCACATGGCTGAACCTGAAAGTAAATGGAAAGTGTCAGTTATGGTAACATCAGACGGTTCACTATTCACTCGTTTGGTGACGTTATACTCGAGCAAATTTTCCATCTTCGTTTCAGTGCGACTGCATGTTCAGACGGTTCTCTAGAATTAATGTTCATTCCCGCTACAAGTCGCCGAGTGAAGATTGAATGTTATATATATTGATCATATTTTTCACTATGATAGTAAGTGAGAAACAACGATTTCTATGAGAACGGTATGAGTTATTTCGAAAAACAAAGAAATAGCCGTACGTAAGTATTTTGACGTTTCGTGCTGTCTCGCGCACCCCGTCGATTTGACCTCCTGACACAAAATGCAAGGCCAACTGATTTACAGAATGAAAGTATGAAACTTCTTCAAATTTTGCAAATTCACTTTGTGGCACCATTTTATTAATTAAATTATTAAAACACTTTGTTTTTACCACAATAATCTTTATTTAAAAAGTCGACATGTTTCGAGAACGATGTTCTCTTCATCTGGACATTATATGTACTAAAACTAAATTATCAAGCATAGAAAGACAGGCGTGGGTGGAAATGGAATTAGTTGGAGGGGGGGGGGGGGGGGGGGGGAAAGAGGAGGAGCTTAGAAGATAGACAGGGGGGAGGGGGTTGCTTAGAAAGTATGAAAGCCTATTCACACAGTTCATTCGCGTCACGACGTCATATCGTGACGTTGTCGTTCCGGTTGCGAATGAAGACCGATATCCGACATTGTCGGAATGGTTCATTCGGCTCTGTCCAATGGCGGTTTTCTCTAAAGTGCGTTTGTGCGGTGAACCCCCATTAAAAAGATGAGAAAATAAAAACAAACTTGTTTTATAATAATATTATAAACACTATTACAATATATAATATAATAATATTAAAAACACTACTATAGATAGCGCGCCATTAAACCCGGGCCACCGAAAAATATGTTATGATTCGCACCAAACGCTCCATATGAAAAAAATCCTATTGGCGCAAATAGCTCTGTCAGTGACTAGGCCTTTCTATACACAAAATTAACTCATCGCGGTGCGACGATCCCAAACATGATGTCCGAAAATTGTCCGAACACGATGTCCGATGAGACGAGTGTCCCGATGCGCGATGCCGAAGTCCTGCGGGAGCGCAGACTGACCATTGCTCTTTAAACCGTAGATTTTGACTTCTGTTTTCGTATTATTATTTTTTTAATAAGGCTATATATTCCTCGGTTACATTTACGATGATTAGTACCTATAGATATTAGAGAAGGAACTTCTGATAATATCTAAACCTAATTTTAATATCTGCGTAATTGAAGTGTTTTCAAATGCAACAGTCGGCGCATGGTTTTTTTGTACAAGTGAAAAAAAAAAAAATTATTTCTTGCCACTTTTATATTTGTTTTTGTTTTTCTTATGTTTCGAAATATTAATTATATATTCTACGCAATCATTCTTGTTGAAAGAACAATAATAATTAGCAACGTACATTGAGTGCTGTGAAAAACAAATTAATTCCTTCAAAAATTTTCTCGTTATCTAATAATTGTGTTGAGTGTCAAGTGATTCGATAACAATAGTATGTAGGTACCCCTCCCACTAACTTTATTTAAGTTGTGAGTGCCGCTATATTCAACGATTTGACAAAGGACAACAGTAAGTAAATTTTGATTAGATATAATATCTTCTCTTGAATTTCTAAACCCCCTGTTGAAAAAACCACGAACCGCAACTGGCTCTGTCACTCATCACTTTCGTTTCATCGCATGTTCAGAGGGGTCACTTCGAGGGAAAGAGGCGGAATGACGCCACAAAATTAACGAGTGAATAGTGAACCGTCTGATATTACTATTAGGCGGGGATTATTGATTGTGGTGATTTGCTGACAGTATGAACACCAGCCCACCCCCGCTGTCTTCCTGTCACACGGCTGAACCTGGAAGGAAGGGAAAGGAAAGTGCTGTTTGAGCGGAGATTATTAATATTTTTAAAATGCTTACTAACCGTTCGTAAGTCCTGCGCAAATCTTGTCTGATGTAATGTGGGCCTTGAAGTTTGATTGCATCTGCCGGTAGCACTGCCTTTTCTCTACAACGGGAATCCGCAGGAAATTGAGTTGGGTTGGAAAGGTGCCAGATTCCGTGAGCCCCCAGCCCGCCACCTGCAGGACAATCACAATTATTCACTTTTAGTCACTGATTTGTTTCATAAAATGCTCCGACTCGAGATTGAGGGATCAAATGCTGCGTGGACTGTATGCGGTTCTTATCTATTTTATCATCATCATCAAACAGTATTAATACCTTAGGATCTGTGTGCAGTTGAATTTCAGAACCCAGCCACGAGTTTATGTCGACGCCACGCTTAACGGCCGCACCTCAAATAACATCTGTGTACATGGAGTTTCACACAATGCTACCATTGTAGTTTCATTTCTAATTCAAGAATTCAACACAAGATGACGCTACTTTCGTTGGCAAAACGCAGAGGTTCCATTTCCATTCCTAGGTATAAGTTCTACGAATTTGACGGTAAGACGGAAGATTGACGGTAATTCTCAGTTGTATAATGCGGCTGTATATTACATATGATGTCGCTGTACTTTTTCGTGGTGACTTGCCATCACTGCAGTGTTACCGAAGCTCCCGATTTTTCGGGAGATCTCCCGATTTTTCACTTCATCTCCCGATCTACCGGAATGGCATTAAAATCTCCCGACTTTTCGAAGTTCTGAGCGAATTCGTTTCTCCCCGATTTTTTGATCATTTGACAGGCAACTAATTGAGTATGGTTAAAAAAAATTCTTAAGATTCAGGTATTGACCAGAATAATTACAAAAAACCGCAATCTAAGCATATCTCCATTATAGACCCATGCAAACCGATCATCTATGAATTATGAGGTGGAATTTATAATTTATTACCTAACGCCTCTTCGAATCAGAAGGTTTTTCAGTACTTTGTTCTATGAACTTAATATATGTTTTTTAATTATGACCACCTCAGACCCTGATGCAGGCGCAGGTACGAGTGGAAGTATTGCTAAAAAAGTAACATTCCCAATATTATGAAAAAGAGTGGGAAATTTAGTCCGATTATGCAGGTTGGCCTGCTCCTAGCAAAAAAGTTGTAACAAGGACATCAACATTGCCTCTGGAAAAGATGCACTAACAAGGCGCTCTAACTCTTTTCATGTCCTGATTGCAACTATTCTTCTCCTCGAAAAAATAACTAAAACGGCATTTGCTAACTAACAAAACATGAAAAACCTTTTTCATGTACCGACTGCATTTATTCATGTTGTACAAAGGAACTTCTTAAAAATCATTTGCTGACTCACAGTGACATAAAACTGTTTACATTTTTCTGCGACTATTCATGTTCTACGAGAGGCATCAAAAAATTACATATTTACCGACAGTGGACAAAAACCATTTTCTTGTCCCGAATGCATTTATACAAGTTCTCAAAAGGAAGATTTAAAAATCCACAGTAAAATTCACGGAAGAGAAAAACCTTTTTCATATCCTGACTGCAACTATTCGTGTTCTCAAAAGGGATATCTAAGAAGTCACTTGCTGACTCGTGTAGAGAAACCTTATTCAAGTTCCGGCTGCAACTATTCTTGTACTACGTATAGAAATCTAAAAATCACATGTTTACCCACAATGGAGAAAAACCTTTTCATGTCCCGACTGCGACTATTCATGCGCTACAAAACTGTATCTAAAAATTCACATGTTTACCCACAGTGGAAAAAAACCTTTTTCATGTCCCGACTGCAATTATTCATGTTGTACAAAAGAACTTCTTGGAAATCATTTGCCGACTCACAGTCACAAAAAAATAAATCACATGTTTATCCACAGCAGACAAAAACCATTTTCTTGTCCCGAATGAAGTTATTAAAGATCGCAAAAGGAAGTTTTTTTGCAGTTATTAAAATCCACAGCGCGATTCATAGTAGAAAAAAGCCATTTTCATGTTCTGAGTGAAACTATGCATGTACTACGAAGATAAATCTAAACAATCGCAAGTTTTCCCATAGTGGAAAAAAATCTTTTTCATTTTCCGATTGACACTATTCATGTTATCGCAAGGAACACCTAAAATATCACATATTAACCCATAGTGGACAAAAACCTTTTTCGTGTCCCGACTGCAACTATTCATGTTCTCAAAAGGGACGTCTAAGAAAGCACTCGCTGATTCACAGTGAAGAGAAACCTTTTTCATATCCTGACTGCAACTCTTCATGTTCTTCCCTTGTCACGAGAGCCTTTATAGGCCAAGAACAGTTGATGATGTATATCTTTCGCTTTTGAGGACATTATATTAACTCACTTTAACAACACTGACTACAGAAATTTGTGTTTATGCGTATTTCATGTTTAAAACACTAACGAATACTGACAACAAAAATAAAATAAAAATGACGTACAATACAGTCGAGGGATTCCCTGTAAAACTTTAACGAAAAGGCTTGCCAACTTGGGCATTCCCTAGTTTTTTTATTTAAATAAAAAACATGTTACGTAATGCGTTTTTCGACTCTCCCTCCTGCCGCACCGATAACGCATAGTAACGTTAAACAAGACCCCCCTTAAATTGCGTTACGTACCTAATACTTGAACGGCCCCCAAGGTCGAAGTTTCACAAACGTAGAGTAAGTCCTCGTTGAACGTTAAGGAAAATTGCGTTATTCCACAGGCAACATCTACAATAATCGTATTGATGGCGCTTCTTATGGGTTTTTTCATTTTTTGTTAAGGTTCTGCTCCGGAATAATAAAAGGGATTCGGAATTTTGACAAGGGAAGAATTTTATTATAATAATTCTAGTCATCTCCCGATTTCTTCAAAATTCTCCCGATTTTTTGGCGAAAATTCTCCTGATTTTGAAATTTTGGGTTCGGGAACACTGCATCACTGCAATCACTGGTTGACACGTTGACAGTGGATACACGGGCTAATTTTGGAACCAGTTCCTATTGGATTTACAAAATGATCACCAACACTAAACTGGTGAAGCCGAAACAAAAGCTGCCCACAGGGCCTAGCAGTAAAAACCTGCGGAGCGGGTTTTTAACTGCTAGTTATATTGGAATCTCACTTAAACCGAACTGCATCCTGCTTTCTACTGATCTTCACCGGGAAGGGTATATGTTAGTTGGGAGAGATTTTTGGGGAAGGAATGGTGATGGAAATAAACGTTTGAACGCAAATAATGAGCGTTTGATAAGGCTGAAGTCAGACGATTCATTTATCGTTCATTTGTGATTTCATTCCGCCTATTTCCCTTGAAATGACCCGTCTGAACACGTGATGAAACGAAAGTGATGATGTTAACTCGCAACCGGAATTAACATCACGTGACGCGAATGATGTGTGTGAACACTCAGTGAACAGTCTTTCACTCGCGAATTAGTCGGCCGAGAATGTTCTGGCGTAAGGACAAGTGGCCGGAGCGGCTTAGACGTCAAAATGCTCCGTTTTGTTCGCTTTTGAAATAACTCCTACACCTCTCATAGAAATCGTTGTTTCTCCTTTTCTATCGTAGTTAAAAATATGATCTAAACGGCATTGGAAAGAGAAAATAACGCTCTATATAATATTCAATCTAAAAATTAACCACAAAATAACACGAATGTACACTTTTATAAAACCAAAGTTTCCGATCGAAACTTGAAAAAAAATTTATGAAACTTTCTGAATTTTTTATGAATTATTTTTATATGAAACGACAAAAAAGTGAGATGACAAAAACGTTTATAATTCATTTGTCTAACAAAATAAGTCGGTGTTTTTATTTTTTTTTGTTACCAGTAATTTTAGTTAGAATAAACGCAAGGAGAGCCATTTTTAAAACTTTTAACAGTTTACATTAAAAATTATTCTATTTAAAAAATTACATGATTATATCTAATAATAAATTTTTGAAGCATATTCCATCACCTTTCAAAACCACTTTTTAGTTTTTGGATACGTTAATAAATATTCCATTTATGTGGATTTTATTGCAAGACGAGGCCTATTTTGGAATAAAAAATTTTCATGGTGCAAAAATACTGATAGATACAATGACATTAATACTGGACGCTGGGTAGAAATCTCATTGTGGGAAGCCAAATACAAGACAATTGTACCGGTCTCTATTTCTAATACTTTAGTACTAAACTGCTACGCGTCGAGTTAGGTCGTGTCTTACCAGCACTTACTAGCACTTACCATCCTAAGTAAATTGCATTGCAAAGCGCCAAAATGCACTCCCGTGAGTCTCGTTTTAACCACCTTTAGGCCTAAGTTACACGAGCGGTTCTGCCGCCGCGGGAAACCGCCCAATCCTTTACGCGCACGACCAAACAACAACTCTCTCGCAGAAAATGATGCAATCGCGGGAAACCGCCCGTGTAGTTTGAAGTGGCGGTTTCCCGCGGCGGGAGAATCGCTCGTGTACTTTGCGCCATACAACGCACATAGTAAATTGTGTCTGCCAAGGGAAACCGCGGCGGGAGAACCGCTCGTGTAGCTTAGACCTTACCCTTCCCTGCGCATAGTGTAACCGAGTGAGAGTATCTTGTTATCTTAGTCACACCCGTGATGTGAAATCAGTATTCAGCGAAGAAATTAGGTGAAATTAGATTAAATGTTCCATAAGCCGCCGCACTTTTATTAGGCACAGATTTTGAAAAGTACACTACTTTTAAACTTAGTAACCATAAAAAAGGTAAATATTCGGAACAAACGTCAACGGTTAATACGCACTTTTTTTTTATAAAACCTTTAGCTTCATGTCATCATAATTTTTTAAAAATATCCCAGGTTTTGAATGGTTTGAGGGCAAGGCAGGGTTTATCCTAGCGGGTTTGTGTAATTATGATTGATTGTTATGAAATAAATATTCCGTATTAACCGTTGACGTTTGTTCCGAAGAATTACCATAAAAAATATCGGTTTCAGTCGGAACCGGTGGAAAAATATGCATTTAAATTTATATTTCATAAAAAAAAAATTGTACGTAATTTCTCATTACGGCTGACATTTCTTATTACATTATTTTGCATACTGACCGATTTCCAGGGTACCAATCGATAAATATTAAAAAAGATTGCCATATCGCAAAAAATCACACATATTCGAGGAAGGTACTAAAGGTTGCACCATACAAATTTTCATGTTCTGAATAAAAACATAATTGGAGTATATTCTTTTGAATCACAAACCATGTTACACAAACCTAGCGTAGCCGCTAACCTACTTGAAAACTGTGATGTTTTTTTTGCCTTGACGCGAGTAGGTGTTATAAAGGGGCACTTTCCTTTGTATCACAAACCATGTTACACAAACCTAGCGTAGCCGCTAAACTACTTGAAAACTGGGATGTTTTTCTTGCCTTGACGCGAGTAGGCGTTATAAAGGGGCACTTTCTTTTGTATCACAAACCATGTTACACAAACCTAGCGTAGCCGCTAAACTACTAGAAAACTGGGATGTTTTTCTTGAGGTAATAATTTTTCGGGTATGGCAACCTTTATTAATATTTAAAAATTGGTACCCCTTCAAAATGGAAAGAATACATCACGAAATGTCATTCGTAAAGGAAAAATTACGTACAAAAAAGTTTTTATAAAATATAAATTTAAATGCATATTTTTCCGCCTTTTTCGACTGAAACCGATGGTTCTTGTGGTAATTAAGTTTATGGGTAGTTTATTTCTTTAAATGAATGCCTATTAAAAGTGAAGCGGCTTGCGGCGGTTAGGTAAATATTTACCTTGATATTTATTTACTGTTTACAAAAATCGCCAATTTCTCGTAATTTAGTTCGACTACGGAAATGTCCATTTGAAATCGTAAATATTCCCGAACTGAATTTTAGCCGTCGTGCGCCGGCCAACGAGTGCAACTGCGCTCGACGACTTTGTAATGAGAATTGAGAATGTCGAGTGAACTCTTATTTCGAAGGAACCGTCTGAACACGCGGTGAAACGAAAATGGAACATTTCCTCGAGTAAACCTTCCGAGTGAATCGTCTGAGTTCGCCTTCCTTTGAAAAGCGAGGATTTTTTGCCCATACATCGTATAAAATCTCGGAAAGAATACTTTTGAAGTAATATTTTGTGCATTTATTTTGAACTATCGTTTATTTTGTTCACTGAAACACATTCTTTGAACAATAAAATATCGATAAAAACAACATTACTTACTTGTGTTTATTTGATGAATTGACAGGTTTTAAGTTTTTGTGACCCACCATCGACTGACTTTTGACAGTTCGTATTATCGTATTCCAGAGAAAATGCTATTAAAATATTTCAGTGCTGCCAGATGAATAAAACTTTTGGCGGTATCAACAGTACTGTTGGCGCAAGCGATTCTGAGCTTGTCTGTCATAAGCCTCGATGACACACGGCGAGTTTACAAGCTACTATCTACTAAATTTAAAAGCGGGTGAATCGGGCGAGTGAGATTGTCATGATGACACACAAAACTGTCCACTCGCTCAGTAGCTCGCGACATTTTTGTAGAAAACTGGACTCGCACGTAGCTGCTAGCGCCAATAGCGGAAATAACGTGAACTAATCCTTCAGACAGTTGACAGTCAAAATCAGCTGGTTTTTGGCAGCCATATTGGAAACACAAATAAACCAATCACGAGTCGGCTTGTAGCGTGTAAAGTTGAGGACCTTTCAACTTTTTCCATGGATTGTCAACAATCTGCTAGTTAGCAAGTAACACGATGACACTGGGCGAGTTTACTAACAGATAGTGAATTTCCGAGATAGTAGCTTGTAAACTCGCCCTGTGTCATCGACGCAATACAGATTATTATATAAGGGTCAAAATCGCATATAATTTTTTTTTTGCCGATCTCACTAGTGAACATACGGCAGGGATTTTTTAAATAATAAGAAAATATTTTTTAGAAAATATAAAAAAAAAACCTTCAGATTCGCCTGAATAGCAACTTTTTACATTCGGAGCGATGGGAAACAACGCAATTGAAATTTCATTTGCCAAAGTGAAATTTTACTTCGTATACTGATTTCGCGGGCATTTATGGTTGCTGTCATTTCGTTCTGCAGGGTAAGCGACTTCATACGGATAATTGGCATGCGCGAACCCCCCGATTTTGCCAAGGTAGTACCCCCGAAATCTAGGGAAATTTCACCTGGAAATCTAGGGAAATAATTTTTTTTTTTGGCATCACATCCCTGGTGAGCAATGCGGCGCGCGGTACCTTTTAACTTGCAAAATGGTTGCGGTTTATGACTGCGACCATCGGCATACAAATAGATGGACCTGCCCTAAGTGATAAAAGGCATATTATTTCCCCCTCCCATTGGAACCATTCCACCGGAACCGGCTGGGTTTGCGAGAGCCTCGCGAGAATCTAAAAAATGTGACGTCATCATTCTTGTCCGGACCAGTGTCGAGCTCTCATCGGTACATTTTACGAAATAACACGGCAAAAATGGTGTCTTGTTTTATGAAAACATGTAAAAGCAGAAGTGATAAAGACAATAAACCCAATTTTCGTATTACATTCCATAGGTAAGCATTATTTTAGGCTTATTCAGATCATATTATATGATAACACATACTATCACATCAAGATACATGGCGACGCGAAACACAAAGCCGCTGTTTACCATAAATAAACCAGTCATTAGTAGTTTACTGAGGTAAGTAAATTATGAAGCATTTGTAAAAGCAGTGGCGACATTTGCCGCCAGTAGGCTATTCAAATTTTGCCGCCCCTTCTGACCTTCGATACCCTACACGGACCAAAGAAGGTGGAAGAAAATATTTTAGAATTAAAAGACTAAAAAGTGATTCTCTGTTTTTTTAAAAAATTAAATATTATGAAAAACTGATGGGGGTCGAGCTCGACCCGCCATCTTGGATTGAAGGTGCCGAAATTTGATTTTTTCAAAATTGATCTTACAACCAAATTGATGAACGCAAACTTGAAGACAACTAAATTACCTACATTTTTTGTTTAACAACTTTTTTGTAAGTCTAATAGGTAACGAGTTACAGTGGCGGAAATGGGAATATTTTTCTAAAAAATGTTGAAGTTCCCAATTTTTGTTATTTTTACATAATTACATGTAATATATATCACCAATAGGTTACATTCTTCTTCAATGGCGCTACAACCCATTTCGAGCCTTGGCCTCCTTCAACATAAGCCTCCACCGCCCTCTGTCCTCGGCCGTCGTCTTCCAATCTGCGACATTGAGTAGTACTCTTGCATCCTTCCTGACATCATCCTCCCATCTCAGCCTAGGTCTGCCCGCCTTTCGTTTACCTCCCGGGTGTCCTGTTAGAACCTTCTTCGGTACTCGTGTGCTTGGCATTCGATGCACATGTCCGGCCCATCTTATGGAGGCCCATGAGCCTTAGAGCCCGTTCACATCGTAAAAACGGAGATGGGTTCCGTCTTTACGACGGAAGCCCTAGCCGCTGTTATGTAGTGGCTCCATGGAGCTGTTCACACTTGTCGGATCCGGCGTGAAGACGGATCCGTTATTTTTTGCCGGAGAGTTTGCCTACGCAGAGTGTCCGTCGTGAAGCCGGAAAGGAACGCGCTGACTCATACATTTCAATTGAGCTGTTCAGAGCCCGTTCACACTTCCGTCGGAATAACGGAGGTGGGTTCCGTCGTTATGACGGAAGCCCTAGGCCCCTGTTCACACTTCCGTTTTCAAGACGGATCCTACTCTACGAAAACAACGACCAAAACATTTTATCATTCTTCAGTAGACGGTCGTGCGCACTGCGCAATGCGCAATGCGCAATGCAAATATTGCAAATTTTACTATTATAAAAGTTCCTCTTAGTTTGGGCCGTAAAAGGCCGACAGCAAAAACTTTCCCTTGGGGCTGCCATAAATAGTTATAGGTGCTATTTGAAATGTACACATACCTACTTAAAAATAAAACAATTTAAATAATAAACTTTTTCTTCAAATCGGGAATGTATTGATGTAATACCAGCCATAAAATTACTTCAGGGGTCGGACCTTATTTGTTCAAACCGTGGGAGAATATTTTGTTTGCATACTTGAAAAGTAGAAAGTACGCGAAAATCATCCAGCAATTATTATAACTAAAATGACTAAAAAACATTAATGATATGACTAAATATTTTCTTGAGATTAAATAGAAAAAATCGCATTCTGGAACGAACATGTATATTATTTAATAATATTATAAACGCCAAACGCGCGCCCCATAAAAACACAATTTGCCTGCTCGCTTGCGTCTGGGAGCGGGCGGTGGTGAAGTGTGAAGCGGGGTGTGGCGGGTTCAAAACGGATCCGTCGTCCCGCCGTATAGTGTGAACAGCTCCATTGAAATGTATGAGCCAGCGCGTTCCTTTCCGGCTTCACGACGGACGCTCTGCGTAGGCGAACTCTCCGGCAAAAAATGACGGATCCGTCTTCACGCCGGATCCGGCAAGTGTGAACAGCTCCATAGAGCCACTACAGCGGCTAGGGCCTCCGTCGTAATGACGGAACCCACCTCCGTTATTACGACGGAAGTGTGAACGGGCTCTCACACTACACGGCGGGACGACGGATCCGTTTTGAACCCGCCACACCCCGCTTCACACTTCACCACCGCCCGCTCCCAGACGCAAGCGAGCAGGCAAATTGTGTTTTTATGGGGCGCGCGTTTGGCGTTTATAATATTATTATATAATATATATGTTCGTTCCAGAATGCGATTTTTTCTATTTAATCTCAAGAAAATATTTAGTCGTATCATTCATGTTTTTTAGTCATTTTAGTTATAATAATTGCTGGATGATTTTCGCGTACTTTCTCCTTTTCAAGTATGCAAACAAAATATTCTCCCACGGTTTGAACAAATAAGGTCCGACCCCTGAAGAAATTTTATGGCTGGTATTACATCAATACATTCCCTTACCGATTTGGAAGAAAAGGTTTATTATTTAAATTGTTTTATTTTTAAGTAGGTGTTTATTTTTAGTAGTGCTTATTTTTTAAACTTTTATTTTTCTTTATTTTAAAGCTTAAAAGAGCGGCGCGATGCACGGATGAGCGCATTAGTTTAATAAACACATAATAAAACGTATTTGAGTTTTTATTGTTTTTTACCTTAAAAATATCGACAGCCTTTCTTCTGGGACAAATGCACTCTCTCAATTTTGTATTTTGATACGTTAAGCTCTCTGAAACTCGTCCCAGTAGATAGTTAAAGGAAGTGATAGACTAGACGTTCTAAAATAATTAAAGAACTTTAGTTCATCACTTCTCAACTCACCAATTACCACTTGGAAAGTTCCTACAGAAAATCTTTCAGCTATTATAATCTTTATTTATCAAGTTTATAATAGCTGAAAGATTTTCTGTAGGAACTTTCCAAGTGGTAATTGGTGAGTTGAGAAGTGATGAACTAAAGTTCTTTAATTATAATTAATTATAAAAGCTATAATTGGGTGTACCCAAAATTTTCTTTTCACTTTTTTCCTTCTTTTTAATAAGTACCACACGACAACAAGAGCTTCATCGTCGTCCATTGCGCAGTGCGCACGACCGTCTACTGAAGAATGATAAAATGTTTTGATCGTTGTTTTCGTACAGTAGGATCCGTCTTGAAAACGGAAGTGTGAACAGGGGCCTAGGGCTTCCGTCTTAACGACGGAACCCGTCTCCGTTTTTACGACGGAAGTGTGAACGGGCTCTTATATGGATAGAGAGTCTGGGAGCTTGGTATTAAATATCATAGAGCCTTGTTAGGGCGGATTCTCCATGCCTCTCCCTCTCGCATCGCTCCTAAGATTCTTCGAAGTACCTTTCTTTCGAAGGTGTCTTGTTCCCACCGGGATTGGTATATTTATGTTCCCACCTCACATCCATAGGCCAAGACCGTTCTAATATTTTTTTTATATAAGGTTTTCCTTATATAAAAAAATGCTTTGAATACTAGCGACAACGCGAAGTAAGTTTTGTTAGCGTCTGTGATGCGCTTGCTTACGTCTAGTGGGTCTTCGTAGTCCTGCGTTATGATGGAGCCCAAGTATGTAAACTCATCGACCACTTCGAAATTATAAGTGTCTTTAAATTTCACTTTATCTTTTATTCTGCGGTGTGGGATTCTTGTTTACATCATGATTTTAGTTTTATTCTTATTGATTTGCAAACGCACCTCTCTTGCCGCAGTCTCCAAACCCCTCTCTTGTAGACTTATAGCCTTTAGGGATTTTCCGAGTAGTTATATTCCAGGGATGGGACATTTCGAAATGGCGCTTGAGCCGCACAGAGTTCGACTAGTATTCGTAATTACGAAGGTACTAGTCGATCTCTCTGCGGCTCAGTGTTACATAATTACATATTAATATTGAGTAATAATATTTTTTTGTTGATCCCGGTTGGTTGATATTGACATCTTAATAATAGTCTTCGTCATCAATGTCATGATCTAACTCATTGCCCGTGGTACTGAGATTCTGGGTTTCCGTTAATAAAATCTCTTCATATCATTACTTGGTCGAAGCTTCATATTCAATTGCATGAAATAAATTTTAATAAATCTCGGGTGCTGGTTTCTTTGTCATTCCTACTGGAACAAGCCCATTGGTGCCACGTTTCCAATCCCAGTTTTCTGGATTTTTTTGGATTCCATATCATCTTTGGACTTTATGGTATGTCTTAAATGCGTGGTACCATGCAGCGCCATTCGTTGGTGACAAATGGGCAAGATTGAATTTGCTTTTGTTGTCGACTTTGCGAAACGTTGGAAGCGGACTTCTTCCAAGGTTTCCTCATCCATGTCACCCCCGTACAAAGCAACAAGAAGGCGTGTTACTGCATCTGCTTTGTCTTCTGGTTTTGCATCATGTTGTTTTCATTCGTGTACTCGATAAAGACGCACTGGCAGACCAGCTTTTTTAAGGCTTACTAAACGTTCATTATCACTACAAAGTAGTTTCATCTGTGCACTCGATGACGTAGGGTTTGTCATAGTGTGATCATAGCCTGTAGCAATTAGCAATATAGGCACTGAGCTGGCAACGCTGCAGTCAGGAATGCAGGCACGCGGTATGTTGCCGTCTCTTTCTCTCCTCTATGTAACACGAAAAATTACTGTTATTTGAAATATATTTTGCCATATAATTATATTGTGTTGTGGAAATACGTTAAAATGATATTGTGTAATATGTTCTTACAAAATTTATCAAGAAAACTTGAGTTTTACGATTTTTTGTCAAAATTTTCTTCTTTCAACTGCT
The DNA here is from genome assembly GCA_917563855.2 of Limnephilus lunatus. Taxonomy (NCBI): domain Eukaryota; kingdom Metazoa; phylum Arthropoda; class Insecta; order Trichoptera; family Limnephilidae; genus Limnephilus; species Limnephilus lunatus. Next base: position 10,124,878 of record OU830599.1, read on the forward strand.
GTAACTCGTTACCTATTAGATTTAAAAAAAATTCTATAAAAATGTAGGTAATTTAGTTGTCTTCAAGTTTGCCTTAACAATTTGGTTGTAAGATCAACCACTTCACAGTTATTTTGAAAAAACCATATTTCGACACCTTCAATCCACGATGACGGGTCGAGCTTGTCACCTTATCCAGAAGCTGACAGACCTGAAGATAACACCGAACGAACCACGCATCCGGCGCGAAACCAAACCAATAAACGTTATCAGCTACAATGGACCCGGCCGTCTGCTGCTATAAAAGAGACCACCGACTTCTAACGAATGCTTATCTTCGACTTATCATTAAAGGGACTACACGTCCCTATAGTTGTTAGATTCTCCAAAAGAAACTGTAATTACTCACATGTACTGTTTATTGTTTTTAAATAAATAATATAAGTTCACCGAATATTCATTTAACGTGTCTGGTGTATTAAGAAACCCATCAAAATGTAACTAGCTCGAACCCCCCCAAGGTCGAAAACTTTTTTTTCCCTTAGAGTCCCAATCTTAACAACACATATCACAATCGCTGCTACCTGACCTTTTGCAAGGTGAAGCCCTTTTTTATCCCCCCTGACTGGACTATAAGAATACTTGTACTAATTTTTGATATATGGTTGCCAAAAAAAGATAAATATTTAATTAAATGAAGACAATATTAGCTAAATAATCTGAAGGCAGAAAAATCAGAAAAAAGATATTGGTTCCACTGGGACTCGAACCCAGATATCTTGAGATTTCTACCCCGCGTCCAGTATTAATGTCATTGGTGAACACTTGGGTTACATTATAAAACACTAAATATAACGTTAAAAAAACGAGTGTGCTTTAGACCACACGACTGAAGTAAAACTTCACAAACTTATGCCGTCCATTAACAATCTAACAATAACAGGAATAAAAATATCCCCATCCCCTCAACATCCCCATCAACTCAACTCAACTCAAAATAACTCAAAAGAACTCAATAGAACTCAAAAGAACTCAATAGAACTCAAAAGAACTCAAAAGCTATATAAATAACTCAAAAGAACTCGAAATAAATCAAAATAACTCAAAAGAACTCAACTCAACTTAACATAGCTTAACTTAACTCATATCGATTAGCGTTTCACTTTCATTATAGCGTTTCATATAGATTAGCGTTACACATTCATTATAGCGTTTCACTTTCATTATAGCGTTTCATATAGATTAGCGTTACACATTCATTTTACTTCAATTAGCGTTCGCATATGGTTCTTTTTCGTGACATATTCATCATTTTACCCCCATGTGTCGAGCGTGCGTAAAGAAGTTTTACTTCAAAAATTCTCTATTAACTTTATGCTTGACGCTCCCTGTCACTATTATCTAAAAATTACCTTCCCCATCCTGCCCGAGCTGGTCTCCGTGTTGTGCAGCTCCCTGTCCACCAGGTCCAGGCAGACTGCACGCACTACGGGGGAGAAGACGAACTTGGTCCCGAGGTGCACAATGGCGATATCGTCTTGGAAGTGTCGCACGTGAGCTCCGTAATTTTCTCCCAATCGGACAGCGCGCACCTGCAATATTGTTTTTACATTATGTTACTGAACAAAATCCAAAAATTGGTAGTTCCCTAGACCTTTAGTTTTACAAACAGTTCCTAAAGTTTTGTGTTTGTGAGTTGAAAACGAAATAAAGATGAAGTTATAAGTGAAATCCTATTTAGATTAATCTTTATGACGAATCGACTTACAGTATGAACATCAAAAATATGCTACGGATAAATTGATGCTTTAAATAGCTTTCTATGTATTGGAATTACAATAAAATTATTATTTACATAACAAAAAATATAAGCGTAAACCACAAAAAAAATGTTTTTTCATGACTTAACTATGAAGTAATACAAGAAACAATTTTTAAAAAATACCCCTTTATGGCTAATACTATTTTTGAGGTTTTCTATCTTCTAACTTTTTTTTATTCTAATAAAATTATGCACAAAATAAATAAAAACCACTTTTTGCTTACTTGCCGAGCGCAAATAAGACGCCCGATTTCAAATTTTGCAGGCGTGAGAATCGAAATAGTTCTAGCGTTTATATTCCTCTTAAGCAACCCTACTCCATCAACTCCCTTTCCCTAAACTGTACTAATTATTTCCTCCATTTATTCTTCGGTAATCATGGCAAAGATTTTCCAGTAAAAACGGGATTAGCGTAAAATCTTCATGTAAAAAATATGTTTGCTTGTCACCTAAACTCATAACTCTAGCGGTGTACTTCAAGGGTCCCATTTAGGCCTAACACTTTATTATAAACGATATTTTTTACTGTTTTTGATTAAAAAAAGTGTTCAGTGCTGAAGTGGCTTTTCGCCGATGATTGATGATTTTTTTAAACTTATAAAAACCATAGGTGACTGTTCATATTCAAATAAATTTAATTAACAACAAGATTGGTGCAAACTGAAACAATTGGTACAAATAAAAACAAACAAAACAACAAAAAAACAAATTCCTGGGGGGCCTCCAAACGCCTCCTTGTTCCCATTATCAAATCCTTAACCAGGCTTTACAGCACCACGATGCTGTAAAAAAAAGGTTTTTTTAAAACTTAATTTCTGAAAGATGCATTTGTTAATAATGCTCTCATCAAATGTGTTAAGGAAATTCGTAAAATTGACGAAGATACAACACTTTATTTTAAACTGTTTTAAATGGTTTGTATGTTGAATTATCCTTCTGTAAAACAATGAACGCGTTTTTCTCGAAACTACGTTTCTCAACCTGGTTGACAACATATTAGAAAAACAATACATCTGATTTGCATGAATCATGCACCAAGTCTTATTCAGAAAATTATTTATTTTTTATAGTGTTCTTTGATCGAGGGAACATGGAGGCGTTTGGGGGCCCGCCAAGAACATAGGCCCGGGGTAGGCCGCCCCTTCCTTCCTCCCCGTCAGTCCGCCAATGTATATTTCATCTATCAATATAAAATTAACATTGTTCCCTGTCAATGAAATGAATGATTTTGGCAATATTTTCGACTTCCAATTTAATTTTCTTTCTCACATTAAAACGGTTAATAATCAACATCATCATCACTCTTGGCTCTACAACCCCTGGCAGATCTTGGCCTCCTTAAGAGTCTTCCTCCACTCATCTCGGTTTTGTGCCAGCTCTCTCCAGTTTAGAATCTCCAAAAAACGGTTAATAATAGAGGATTAAAAATTATTGGCTTAATGGCTCCGTAATGGCAGAGACTTTCAAAATATGTCAACATTTAATATCTTATATTCTTCTCTAGTTCGAAGTCAAGACAAATATAACTTTCCTATTCGGTCCCCTTGCTTTAAAATCCACTCCGATTCCAATAAAAAAAATTCAACATAAATGATCTCTAAACTACGATTGAAATCAAATATTAACCCTAGCCTAATAAAATTTATTTGTGTCAAAACATGAAGGGGTAGATGAAGTCAAAAATTGAAGGTACTATTAGTGATGGTTGTTTCAGAAGTTCTTCAGGTGGAGTCCAGCTTGGAAATAAACCGCTGCTAAAACCATCACTCACATTATTTGTATGATTAATATAATTGTATTCCAACTATGTTATTTTTTTAGAAAAATACCTCAGATTGCTGCCTGCCTTCTAGATCTTCAGTAGTCCAGGAACGATTGAGGCTGCCCCCGACTACCCGATAGGCAGACAAATCTACCGTGTGGTTATCTTCTTTCATGGAGAAGCAATGTGCAGCTATAAATAACAAACAATATACGTGCTTTAAAGGCATATTTTGAAGAGTGTACATTAATTTAACAACTAGTTGTATTGTGTAAACACAGGAGGTCTTGTCAGATTAGTATGAGAGTATCCTGATCAAGTAACGATGGTGTCAAACGCTGAAGTAACTGTGTTATTGAAAAATAAATTATTAGTATTTAGGTGTAAGTAGATAGAGAAGTCATGCCAGAACTCACCGGTTATCACTAATTGGCTCCGCACTAATGAACCGCCACAGATTTGCTTGAAATTGTCATCGCCCGGGCCATCGTTGTAGAAGATGGCCACGTGCCACGGAAACTCACGGGATATCACACGCTTCCCACCCCATACTAGTGGCCGCGAAACAATGCTTTCCAATCCACAATCTGGAATTACAAATTACAAATTCCATTCAAATCAATTCAAATTACAAATCAGTCATAAGCTAAATTTTAATATTATCTTATTATTTGTTTAATTGTAGCGTCGGACACTGACGCTGATTATGTAGAAAGTTAGTGTCGGACACCGCCGCTGTTTATGTAGACAGGTATAGCGTAGGACACTGCCGCTGTTTATGTAGACAGGTAGTGTCGGGCACTGCCGCTGTTTATGTAGACAGGTAGTGTCGGACACTGCCGCTGTATACGGACAAAAAGTGGCTTTTGAGGATTTACCCCTTTCAGATATAAAAATATATGTATATGTATAATATTATATATTCGTAATCAGCAGATAAATGACATTCGATGATTAGCCACCTTTAATGCAAGATTATTTGGCTTCTTAAGGCGATAATAAATATTTGAGATTCATCACAAAGAGTTAAAACACATTTTATCGAGACGACATCATTTTTAATATTGTTGAAAATAAAACGTATAGGTACGTAAGAGTATTGTCTTTAGCTGAGTTGGCATCGCAATTCACGTTTGGCGTGAGTTCAATTCCTCGGCTGGCTAAGTCCTTCATCTCCACCCAATTTACATTCTCCACTTTCTGTGGTGTTAGTAGGAGATTTTCAAAAATAGTCAGGTTGTTCGTAACCCGGGTACGTTTATCTTTCTCTTTCCTCCAGGAACGACACACGATTGTCAGGTGATCGGTAATTTTTTAGAGCGAGTACTTTTCCTTCTGAGACACTTGGTACAGAATCCGCTAGATCTTGAGCATTAGCAATTGCTACAAAAAATGACTTCATTATGTACTTCATATCAGACAATGTGTCCTGCAAGCAATTCTGACGTGAAATATGTGGCTTTATCAATTCCAGAGCCACTTTCTCTTATGAATACACGTTTTTAAACCAATTATTGTGTGTTTGATACAAATCAGACCAGTAATATTCAAAATTTTAAAAAAGCATTGGTCTTCTAGAAGTGATTCTTGAACCAGAATAATCTAATCCACTCCACATTTGGCCATTTTGTGGAGCTATCCTTTCCAGCATAGGATGGTTTCCTACCTCTTGGTTCATGCTAAAGTGCAGAGGTTGGGTTGTCGCTAGGCATTCAAGTTTCAGGTGTCAAGTGTGAATCTTTGTTAATATTATGCATAGGTATTCCTTGTTACGGCGGGCATATTAAAGTTTCCAATTACGAGTAAAATGTCATCGGGAAGTGCGCAGTTCCATATCCTTTAATCTTCTTGGTTGATGATGCCATTCATTGTAATGTTATTTGATCTACCCCGTCCGGAAACACTGTAAAATTCTATTGGTGCTAGTTCCGGTTCCGGATCGAAAGTGGAATTATAAGCTGACTTTCAGAAATACCGAATATTCAACAATCTTCATTCAATTAGTCGTAGTCCTATGCAGTTTGGTCCGTAGTACTCTATACAGTTTAGTCCGCAGTCCTCTACAGTTTATTCTCAAATTAAAAAAATCTTTACTAGAAGATGACCTTCGTCTTATTTTGAAAGAAATGGTGCAAAATCTATACTACTAAACGATATTCGTCTTGTTTTTAAGGTCAAGTGTGTAAAATCTAGACGATGCCAGACAATGACCTTCCCCTTGTTTTGAAAGAAAGTGTCCAAAATCTATACTTGAAAATGACCCTCGTCTTGTTTTAAAAGTCAAGTGTGCAAAATTTATACTAGGCAGAGGCCTTCCTCTTATTTTGAAGTTCGTTAAAAATCAAAATCATGCCGCCCGCCCGGTGTACGTCCGCCGGTTGCAGTATGGACAGTGGCGTAGCGTGGGGGGGGGGGGGGCAGCCCGCCCCGGGCGGCACTTTTAAGGGGAGTGGCAAATTTTCACAATCTATATATATATAAAAATGAATCCCTGTTTTCCTTGGTCACGCCATAACTTCACAACGACTTTACCTATTTCATTTATCTTTTAGAAAATTGAAATCTGAAATTTTGAAAAAAAATCGGAAAGAAAATTGAATAATTTCAGAAAACTTAAGGACTATTTTAACTTCGCAAGTTTTATAATGCGTGCGTTTGATGAAATTGGATTTAGTAGACAGCTGTTTTTTTTCGTATTAAAAGAATTGTGTGTGGATGTTTTAAATTACAGATATTTTAAATAGGTGCCTATGTTATTTACAAAATTTGTTTGATTGTTCATTTATACAAAAATGAATATTTATAATATACGAAAAATGAAAATTTAAATAAAAAAATTGTTGGCCCGCGAGCTGTTTGAAAACTGAATGTACTGGGACTGAATATATGGAACGCGGGAGGGGGTTTGCGGGACGGAGGAGCGGAAGAGGGGAAAGTGTGGGCGGGGAAGGTGGAAGGGGAACGCAGGAGGGTAGGGGATGCGGGAGGGGAACGGGGTAGCACGGGAAAGGACATGCAGGGAGAAACAATGTATTTATTTGTTTATGGCATTACAACGTATGCTGAGAACCAGCTAGTAAGTAATAATAATATATTTCATATTTTTGTCGCACCTACGATTCGGACACGAAACGAATTTCCGATTCATTGAAATGAGCACGGAATGTTTCATTACTTATTCTCTGACGAAACCAGAGAATCCCCTTTCTTTAAACGAATGTATGATAATGTCATCTCGATCACTGTAGCGACTTGCAACACCTTCTGTAGTTAATTGCAAGAATTTCCCGTATTTTGTTTTGAGCTTGGAGTGTTTATGACAATTTTTCAGAGAGAATTATTGAAATAAGTCCGCGGGCGATGTGATGTGATTGACAATAAGGAAGTTATTCCCCCCCCCCCCCCCTCCTCCCACCAGCACTTGAAGTACCCAAATAAGGGGGCGGCGAAATTTTCCTCCGCCCCGGGCGGCCGATACCCACGCTACGCCACTGAGTATGGAGGAAAAAGAATCTGAAATTCGGATTTTTGGCAAATTTTCAAATCGAATTGAATCTTGCGTTGAATAATTTAGTGCGCATAAATAGTTTAACAGAAATTTGTCCGCCAAGCGCCAGGTCTGGTAATCTATTTCAAAAGCAAACATCTATTCTGTAAACAAGTAATAATGTATCTTAGTTAATCTCAACATCAGCGCCTATTTCTAGTTCAGAAATTCAAGCTGTTTTAATAAACATAAGAGCTACTTTTTTTTAAAATGCCGAATATTTTCATCAACTTTGAAGAAGTACTTTCTAGACCAAAATTTCGATTACCTTTTTTACTCCAAATAATGTCAGGAATCGCCGATTAAATAATATTTTTTTATTAGAATAACTTTTGAAGGTTATTCCTATAAGTGTAATATATCATTGCAGAAGAAAAGAACACTAACAATCTAAACAAAAAAATATGAAAAAGAACACGATACCTACAAAAAAAAAATAACGGTCGCAAATGGGATTTGTAAACAGGATCTCTCGTTTTACCGGGACGAAAGCCTAACCAATTCGGCCACTGAGATCTCTTATTTAAAAGTCATTTTTAATCGCCGGTGGCAATCGTTATCTTTTTTTAAAAAAATTTGTGTCTTGTTATTTTCTAAATTTTCGATAAGATTATTAGTATTATCTTCTTATTCATTAATATGAGTTAAACACGTCAGATGTTATGACACCCTGTGTTGAGTCGTAATGAGTATATAAATAAAAAAAAATATGACAAATTCTTCATCATAGTAAATACAATATAAATACTCCCTAAATACCAATACTTCATAGGGAAATGAACTGATACCAAGCAAAACAATTTAAGCACCTAAAAAATGAGTTAATCCACCCACTGAACTACCTTGTAAATCTGTCAATATCAAAAGGTTTTTTCCGATGATCTTAAAATTGCTACAGTCATGCCAATATACAAAATGGAATAAAAAATTATATTTCTCATTATCCTCAATCAGCCTTTTATCAAAAAATTAAAAGAAAAAATAACTACGTTGAATCAATTATTTAAATATTTATTTTATTTAATCAATTTATCAAAATTTGGCTTAAGGAACTATCGGAAAAATAAATTAATAGATTATTAACATCATCTTTATAGAAGTTACTGAATGAACCTTTGTCAAACAATGAAGATGTACCATAGAATTTGCTGAAAATTTATTCAAAACTTAGTTCTCCTCAGCACAGGATCTCCTAGTGAGGCAGACTACGAAAATAATCTTCATCTCTTTTATATTTTATAATATGTATGTTATATAAATGTAAAAATTATAAAATAGTAATTAAATGAAAAATCGGTGCGTTGAAGCTTGGGTAGGTACTTTAAAATACCTACACATACACATGAGAATAATTGAATTTTTAAAAATAAATACCGTATTCAAAATTTCCAGTAGCACAGATAGCCGTCAAACACATTATAACACAATATTTTAGCCAATTCATATTTAATGTTTCTTAGGTTCTCACTAAACTCAACTTCTCTGCTCTCAGGATCCCACTAAATTAAACTTGCAAATTTTGCGATCGCAAGCTGAAAAAAGCTGCTCTAATTTATTATAGAACGATTTTTTTTTACTCTCACGTGAAGCGATGTTCAATCACTGGTTTCTGAAACAGAAAGTCTATTTAAATTTACCTCGTTCCGAGAGTGCTCACATACCTAAATCAGGCAAGGGGCATGTTGTTGCCGTTATTCGTCCCAAATTGGGAGAAGACCTTCTGAAGAAGCGACGTAAAACAACGAACAGACGAACCCGCCATGCGCCTGCGCAGCCTGGAAAGTGTCCTAGTAGACACATCGACATGACTACCCCCTCCCATGATTCAGAGATTCTAGAGAAGTCTGGAGAATTGCGGATGGGAACAGGCCCTAACAACATGGAGTCGGGAAGAACGCCAACTCCTCAAGTCATCCTGGAGAGAGTCCACACAAAGGTGGCTTAAATGGGGCACTCAAAACGACGTGGATATCAACAATCCCCCACCAACAATGGTCGCCAGGTACTTAGCCCACCTATTCGTTCAAGGAGGTCTAGCCCCACGAACCATTCAGGTCCACAAGTCGGTCATTGTCACATTCTCAAAAAATCAGCTCCGATTTCTTGGCGAGACACGTTCTCAAGGCAATCTCAACGACAAGGAGAATCAAGGAAAAAGTCCCCATCTGTGACCCCAGAAAAGGGATAGACTGGCTGATCAAGAATTCCCCCGCAGAAGACTCACTATTTGAATTGTCACGGAGGGCAGCAATACTTCTCGTCCTGGCGTCATGCAGGAGAGTTCACGATCTGACACCGCTCAGAATCACCCCAGAACATTTTATCGACTAGAGGAGCACTATACCCACTGGCCAATTTTCGGGGCAAAAACTGATACAGCCAATTACAAACAATCAGGCTGGAAACTGACGGCTTCTCAAAAAGAAAACATCAACCTCCTTAAATGGTTGAGGAAAGTCATTGCTCTCTCTACACTCGTTACACTTCAGTCGTTGCTCTCTTTTTACTGCACAACAAATGAGATCACCAGCCTTAAAATTCGCACAGCTTAGTGTCTGGAAGCTATCAGTCTCTGGATGTCCTCAAACACACTTAGAATACATAACACCGAAAATTGCTATCTACAGAGTAATATTATGTTTCAAGAAAATGTTCACAATTATCCTACGAGAAGACGCGGAGACTTTAGGCTTCCCAAAACGGCAAAGTTTATAAAGTATAAAGGGCAAAAACTTTATCACGGTCTGACAAATGCCGTAAAGGAAGCCTCAAGACTCAGCAAATTTCGTAGGATATGTACATTATATACATATAAATAATGTTTTTTGATTTGTACTTACCAATATTATTTTAGTCACATAGTCATCCGTTTTCCTTAAAATGAATTTTTGTCTATTAATCTTTTTTTTCTCTTAAAATGTATTGTAAAAATGTAACAGTATCTCTAAATTGTATTTGTATATATTTTCTTACTAGATGTATGAAATTTTTTTGCATCCATCTAAATAAATATTCAAAAACAAAAACAAATTAACTAAAGTTGAATCCTTCAAAGACCGATTTTCTGTGGGCAGCCACGAATAGACGTCAAAATTTAATAGATAACTCACCAATTGCTTTTTCTGGCAATGACGGAATTTCGAAGACAACCGTCAAACTTCTGAGAGTTCATCTGGATTCAGACCTTTCGTTAAAAAGTCAAGTGAATAGGACCGTTAGCACGGGGTTCTTTTACCAAAGACAACTCAAGTCAGTCCGTAGAAACCTTTCAACAGAAGCAACAAAGCTTCTTGTGAACTCATATATATATATATATTTTTTTTTTTTTCAATTAAATTTATTTTATTCTTTCAAAAACATTACATTTTATTTTTAGCATATAAATTAAATTATAGTATACATTTATATAATGTTATAATTAGCATACATGTTCATGTTCGAATGTTAATACCACTCTTCCATAGAAGCATTAGCTTGTGTCTGGAAGAGTAGTGTACATTTTTTAATTCTATATTATGTTATGAGTTCTTAAATTACTATGTGAATGTAAAAAACAATAAGTTGTAAGTTTGGTGATATGTAATTAAAAGTATTTTTCTACTAATAAACAATTTTACTATTAGAATAAAGTATCTTGAGTTATTGTAATTAGTTGTTAAAAACAAAACAAAATTTACCTTATTTGAAAAACGGGGTATCACTTGGAAACTGAGTTATAAGTTGTTCTTGAGATTAGATTAGTCGGAAACTTTTTTTTTGAGATTATCTTTAAAAAATTTTTTAACAGAGTTTGTTAATTGGATTTTATCATTAATTTTTCTAATTTCATCCGGTAATCGGTTGAAAATAAGTCTTCCTTGATAAGTATAATAATTTTGTGCGAAGGAAGTGTTTAATTTTGGGCATGAAAAAATATATTTATGTCTAGTACGATTTTCAGTTATAAATTGATACTTCTCTTTTTCTTTTATAATTTGAATCAATGTATTTCTATTGTACAGATCTTTGAAAGAAGGTACTTGGAATTCCTTAAATAATTTATCCGTTGGGTAGTCAGATGGTTTTTTTAATATGATTTTAATAATTAGCCTCTGCACAACTTCAATTGGGGAAAGATTAGTTTTGTATGCGGATCCCCAGCTAATGATAGCATATTGTAAAGTTGATTGAACCAAAGCGTAATATATTAGATATAAATTTTTTACAGATAAAAAATTTCTGATTCTTAAAAATATGTAAATCAATTTTCTAATTTTTTTTACAACTTGACAAATTTGTTCCTTCCATTTTAAATTTTTATCGATAATAACTCCTAAATATTTTATTGTGTTTGTTGTTTTTAATATTGTGCAGTTTTGGATACAATTATTAATTACTATATTATAGTATCACGTCTTGATTACTGCAATGGCATCTATGCAAGTCTTCCTAAATGCCAAACTGATAAACAGCAATCAGTGTTCAATGCCGCAGCACGACTAATCACTGGGGTACCCAAATTTTCGCACATTTCGGAACACCTCCCAAATCTTAACTAGCTGAAGTGTCCTGAAAGGATCCAATACAAGTTATGCTGGGTAGTGTTTAAAGCTATCGATGAAATGGCTCCACCCTATATCTCTGAACTATGCATTCCTGAAAATATTGGTCTAAGGCAGTCAACTCTTAGATCAGCGTCATCTTCTGCAATCGGAAGGTTAAAATAACATAAGCGAAATCCAAACACTAAGTTTGGAGATCGTGCATTCGGAGTATCCAGCCCTGAGGCTTGGAACAAACTTCCCGTGGAATTGAGATGCATAACCAACTCAGCAGAATTTAGATCCAAACTAAAATTCATCTTTTCACATACACTCACTCAGACAGACATTCTATAATTTTGTGGATGTCCACGAATTTTTAGAATAATGTATATAATAATAAGTGGGAATTTAACCCCTCAATCTGCATGTTGAGCGATGAGTCATCTTAATGCGGCACGACGATTCATTTTAATTCGCTTCATCCATTTAAGATAAGCCATACTTTCCTATAAATCTAGCTAAGATCATTTTATTGAACCCACAAATCCATTAAGATCATTATTATACCTTTAAATCCATCAAGATTCTTCAACTTCCTTCTTCTTCTGGCGCTAATAAAACTAAAAATAGAATATAATATGTATAAAATGTGTTTGTATGTATAAAATGTATAAATCCTCAAATTGCTTCGACTCTCAGCAATAACTTATCTATGTTACGAGTTTGAACATATACCTACATACCTTGTTTGTTGTTTGGTCTTTAATGTTATCACTATCACTGACAAGTGACAACCCTGGCAAATCAAGTATTTCGAAATGTAGGTACCTACTTATGTTAGTTTTAGGTCTCTAACTTTAAGTCACAGTTGTAAATATGTATGTCATTAAGCCAACTATTATAAGTCTTGGTCATAAGTCACTAGCTATTTGTCTTAGATATAGGTCACTAGTTATAATTACAAATCTTAGTTATACCAATTTTTTTTATATATTAGCTTTTGCCCCCGGCTCCGCTCGCACCACTCCCCCCCCCCTCTCCCTTGATTTTTTTAGAGAAAATTATAGACATACATTTGAACTGGAGTAAGTTAAAAAAGGAGGTAGCGCAGCACGGCTTATTAACCCAAAAATAAATCATGACAATACGAGATCTATTATCCACACATTTCTCCGCCCAGGGCCACCCACCCGACGTACTAGACATCGCAATTTTTAACAAATCACCCTGGATGTACTGTATCGAATCTATCAACGACCTCGACTCCGACCACAACCCCGTGTTGCTAACTCTCAATAAATTCTTAGACCCCTCCCCCCCCTTGCCCTCAAAAAAAACCGATTGGACATATTTTTCACAGATAGTCGGGGATAAATTATCCATAAATCACTCCCTCCAAAACTCGGCCGAACTCGACTCAGCGGTTGACACATTCGCCGAGACAATAATGTCCTCAGTAAATGAAGCCTCAAAAACCCTCCCGGAGCGCTATCAAAATCTCAAAGAAAACCTCCCAAACACAATTAAAGAGTTAATTAAAACAAAAAATAATCTTCGCCGCCACTGGCAGAAAAATCAGAATCCCAAAGTCAAAACCAGTATAAATCGCCTTCAAGCCCTCATTAGGAAAAAACTAACTGAGCATTCAAACACCACTTGGAACATGAAAATTCAAGAGATAAATCCACAGGATGGCTCCCTGTGGAAACTATCCAAAAACCTCAAATCTACCCCCTCACCGAACCACCCCATTCACGCCGAAAACGGCCTCGTATTCGACGACCTAGACAAAGCGGAGGCGTTCGCCGACAGTCTAGAAAAACAATTCAGCCCCAGCTTCAAACACGCCAACCTCGATCACATTGCAGATGTCAACCGCCAAGTAAATAGTATATTTAACTCACTCCCCCCTACAAATATCCACTTCACTACCCCGGCCGAAGTCATAAGTGCTATCAAAGGCCGTAAAAACAAGAAAGCTCCCGGCCCGGACGGCGTCACAAACTTCGCTCTTAAAGCCCTCCCCCCAAAAGGAATCCTAGCAATAGTCAATCTTATAAATGCCGCCCTCAGACTGCGCTACTTCCCCAAAAGTTGGAAGCACGCCCACGTCATCGTTCTCCCAAAACCGGGAAAAAACCCCCTCTTCTGTGAAAACCATCGCCCAATTAGTCTCCTGTCAAACATCGGTAAAATTTACGAAAAAATTCTCCTCACCAGGCTCCTAAAGCATATTCACGAGGTATCCACACTACCTGATGAGCAACACGGTTTTAGATCTCAACATTCCACCCTCCACCAGCTCCTCAGAGTCACGGAACACATCATAGATGGTTTCAATACCCAGCGATCAACTGGCGCCATTTTCTTGGATATCGCCAAAGCCTTCGATAAGGTATGGCTATACGGCCTACTTCTCAAACTCCACAACACAGGCATCGACCCCCAATTGCTCGGTGTCTTAAAATCATTTCTCCACCGGCGTACTTTCCAAGTAAAATACAAAGGTGCTCTCTCCAAAATTAGATTCATGACAGCAGGTGTCCCCCAAGGCTCCTTGCTGTCCCCCGTCCTTTTCAATATCTACACACACGATAATCCCCTCTCAGAAGACCATAATTCACTGAAAGCTCTGTACGCAGACGATACAACGGCAATGGTCAGATACAGTTCACCCAGGATGATTACTCACCGCCTACAAGAAAATATAAACAGCCTCCAAGAATTTTATGACCTGTGGCGTATAGACGTCAACCCCTCAAAGAGCGTGGCGATCTTCTTCTCACGAAGAAGAATCGGCTCGACTCCAGTGGGTGTTGTGACGATGTACGGACAGGTCATACCTTGGCAGAATACTGCAAAATATCTTGGAGTCACACTAGACACAAAACTCACATGGACACCTCATTTCAAAAATACACTCACAAAAGCCAGGAGCATCTCTGGAGCTTTATACCCACTACTACATACAAACTCCAAAACATCCCTCCAAAACAAACTCCTTTTATATAAATCCCAAATTCGTCCCGCCATCACATACGCCTCCCCAATTTGGGGGACAGGCAACACCAAGAGACTCGAACAATTCCAGAACGCTGCGCTCAGAAGATATACCAAAAGCCCTTGGTTTGTCCGAAATAGTATAATTAACTCAGGCACGAAAATCCCCCCACTAAAAACGCACATAGTAGATTTAGCCAAGACGTTTTTCTCTAAACTCGCTTCAAATTCGAACCCAAGCATCTCCCGTCTCGGGCATATAAGACCCGGCGACCCCCCCACCTACCCCTTACCTGTATCCATCACACATCCCCCCTGATGTGTGGGCTCTAATAAAAGAAAAGTAAGCGCAACCAGATATACAAAAAATATAGTATTACATAAAATCTAAAATACCTACAGACAAAAAATAAATAATAATAAAATAAAATTCTTTCAAACCATTAAAAAAAAAAAAAAAAATACAAAAAATTTAGTATTTAAAAGTCCTTAATGTTGCCAAAGGCAGCCCACACATCGGGTAGAAAAAAACCATCCTTCAGGTGACTACAAACCACAGTTCGCGAGAAAAAGGGATTGATTTCCCTGTAACTCGTCGTTTTAACAATATGATATTATGAGATCTATTATTCATAGAAATATTAGTACAAAATTATCTTTTAAGAAAAATTAAGTATGCCATAGAATTCAAATGTACCGAACCGAAACATTCGACCCCTGACATGAAGTCACTAGTATGTAAAAGAATTTCCCCGGGAAGTTTATTTTAGAGTCGTGGTCAGTCTCAGGGCGGGGAGTAGGGAGGAGGGAGTGAGGGGGGGGGGGGGGGGGGGGGGGGTAATGACACGTTCAAATGTACCTGAATTCCTGAATCTATCGTGTGTTATAAATACATTTTTGTAAACAGAATTCCAACTTTTTATATATCTATTTTTCATGCAAACAATTCGTTGTGGAATTTCATTATCATAATAAATATTAAAACGAATTTATTTCATTTTAAAATTATTTGAAAATCTCCTACTACCACCACAATAAGCGGAAAATGTTGCTTGTGTCGTGATGGTAGATGTCGCTAGCCAAATAATCAAACACGCGATGCCTGGGTGGGACTCAAACACGATGCTAACTCAGCCACCGACCGGTCAAAGAATAGCGTTAACAGACTGAAACCAATTTTTTTACAGAGATGTAGTAGGTAGACCGCCAAACAACTTCTCAAACTGTCAGGCCGCTTTTCAGCACAGGTAGGAATATTAAAGGGGACCCACCACTTTCCCAACGGCTGTGTGAGGAAACTGATTGTTTAACCTCCTTAGCCGCACACGTCAGGACTCTAATTTTGTAAAAAGGAAGATACATACAAACGAATCTAGACCCTCCAATATCCCTGAATGGCGAATGCATGATTGTTATTAAAAAGACAAATGTATGCATACTTACATTTGCAGTAATTAACAAGATAAAGACACATCATAGATGTGTTCGCCAGTTGGTTCAGCATCTAGTTAGAGTGAAATAATAAAGAAAAATAAAAATATTTACAGGTGTAAATATGATTAAAACCAAAGAAAATATATTTAAAAAAAAGATATCGGGATCAGTTTGTCCCACTATCACGGGGTAGTCCCGGCGAGAATGAGCGGGCGAGCGGCCTTGCCGCAACGTGCCTAAATACCCGCGTCCCTTAGCCGGTTTCCCAAGAGTACCCTTGAAGAAGTGTTTGTGGAGGGGGGGGGGGGGGGTGGGAGATACTCCCAAAGACCCTGGGAATGAAGTGAGCCTCGGATCACCGGAGGCAGGACGGAAGGGAACCGGACTCACGCTCAAGCTCGCTCATGATGCCGGGGGAGGCACGGGCGTTAGTGCGTGACTAGATGCAGGGACCGGGTCTATCCACCCCCATGGTGGGGAGTTGGAGATATTCGTCGACATCACCTGTTTCATCACAGTAACAAAAATAAATAAATTGTAACGGTTTGAGAAATAAAACCATAAAAAGACGTGAGAACAGTTTATTTGCATTTCCCCCAAAACCCACTTGACTGTTTTTGGTTATCTGCCGTTCTATAGATATCAATTTGGTCTGAAATGAAAGCTAATTAAATTTACTACAACCTGATTGCAACTAATATCTGACGTGGGATGCGTATTTTAGAAAATATTTCCCAAAATAAGTGACAATTTCGAAAAAATTTCACTTTTTGGAAAAAATTGCCTATTTTTGAAGAACTGTATCTTAGGAAATAATGGCTGTATATAGCTCAATTTGGTTTCAAATTATAGAAAATTTAGTCTAATTTAAAAGTATGTATCCTAACTATACCGGTCAGACCCTTTCTTCACTGAGATATTGAGCAATATGAGTGGGTCCACCACCGCTCGCACACTTCAGAAATTGCAAATCTGTTTTTTTAATATTGGTTTAGGTCCCAACAACATATAAAAATTCAGAATGACTGGACTTTTTGCAAGCACAACCCCCTTTTCATGTTTAATTTGTTTATTTATTTATAAAATACATGTTACATATATTAGATATTTACATAGATAAGATTTATTAAATAACCATACTAGGCAGCTGCCTGTTTCATGGTGATTAATTAAGGATAGTTACTTTTATTGTAGTGTTGTGTAAACACATGGTAAAATTAATTAAAAATAAAAGAGAAAAAAAAGTGCGTAAAATAAACATGTAAGTAAAATAAACCTGTAATCATATGGTACTAGTATGTAATGATGTTGAAAATTTATATCTCTATCTGAGTGTGTGAAACAAGTTGTAAACACTGTCATAGTTACTCATCAGAAGGTCAGTAAGCGCCTTTCTGAAAGTGAGATAGGTATTTGGCTTTAGAATTTATTTCAATTGATACGTTATTAAAAATTTTAGGTGTAAGAAAGTTAAACTTGAACTGTGCCATTGAAGTTTTTGTTGTTGGAATTTGTTTTGATTTTGCATCTCGCACACCGTGTTTCGCGACTGGAGTGCTTTTTGCCACAATATGGCACTATTTAAAATACCTAGGATTGTTTTGCTGCCAATTTTGGCTAATTTCCCTTTATTTGTAAGTAATTAGGTAGAATTTTACGATTTTATAATATATATTTTTTAAACCCTTGACTGGAGTATCGTAAATGTAGACACATTTTGTATTCCACGGTTTATTTGTCAAATGGGTATACCTACTTGCATTTGTACCTATTTGTATTTGTGATTTTGATTATAAAATAGATTATCTAGCGCTTTTTTTTTTTTTTTTTTTATTTTATTTATTTATATATGTATATATTTTTTTTTTATCACAAACAAGTCCTGCTAAGCCAATTCAATTGGCTTGTCAGCAGGTGCTTATAATTAAGTTACATATACATTTTAAATGTTATAATTTTACATCTTATATCTACAAATTCAACATTATTCATACAAATCAATCTAAGTATAAATATTTTTTTTCCGATAGCCAATTTTTCAGCATATATTTAACCTTATTCATAGAATTACATTGCTTTATAGTATCAGGTAATAAATTAAATATTTTCGGTATGTTGTATTCAAACGTTCTCTGTCCGTACTTATTATTAAATTTCGGAACTATTAACCCGTCGTTGCGCGTGAATCTAGTGCTGTATTTATGTTCTAATTTCTCTTTAAGCTGCTGGGTAAATATATACTGAATTATAATTTTGTGCCATAGTATTGCCTTAACAGGTAAAATTTTAGCACTCTGATACAATAATGGTGTATCATGTCTCTGTTTGAAAATATTCGGAACAACTAATAATTTTACAATTGCGTTTTGTACAACTTGGACTTGTTTCAGATTTGTTACAGAAGTATTTCCCCATATTGTTAATCCATATCTTATAATGGATTCTGCCAGTGACATATAAATTATTTTTAGTGTTTCAATGGGTAAGAAAAATTTCAATGTGTACATTCTGCCAGCAATTGATCTGAGTCTTTTACAGGTTTTTTTAATATGTTTATCCCATTTAAAAAAACAATCTACGGTAACACCAAGATACACATATTCCGTAACTAATTCTAAACTTTCACATTTACAATTAGTTGGAATATTTTTATGGATGCAATTAAAATTATGAGAAATAATATTAGGATTAAATTGGAATTTGGCATTAGGTGATCTTATATGCATTACTTTGGTTTTTTTGGCATTAATTAATAATCCTGCATCATGAGACCATTTACAAAGTTGATTAAAGTCAATTTGCATGAGTTCAATTGCAGTTTTTAGATCTTTATGTGATATGACCAATGCTGTATCATCTGCAAATACAAAATGTTTTACACAAGAGAAAAGTTTTTTCATTATAGTTACATAGATTATATACAGTGTAGGTCCCAATATGGAACCTTGTGGAACTCCTGCAGATACATTTTTTGTTTTACTAAAAGTATTATTTATTTTGGTACATATTTTTCTATTTCTAAGATAATCTTTAAATAAATTTAACACATTTCCTCTTATTCCAATTTTTTCTAGAGTTTTTAGCAGTTTTTTTGAGTTAATTGTGTCAAAAGCTTTAGAGTTATCGATAAATAAAACAATGACATGTAATTTATTATTTAATTGATTATTTATGTAATTGGAAAACTCTTGCAGTAGTTTTTCAGTATTTTTTTTTCTTTGGAAGCCATATTGATGTGGGTCTATGATAGCGAATTTTTCAATATAATTATTTAATTTATTTGATAAAAATTTTTCGGAAATTTTTTCTAATGCTGGTAGTATACTAATAGGCCTATAATTTCCTAGTTCAATGTGTTTTCCACCTTTAAATATTGGTCTAGTAATACTACATTTAAACTCTTGTGGAATTTTTGCTTGCTTTATTATCATATTGATTAAATAAGTAATTATTGGCCCAAGGCCCAACATTCTTATATTGTCAATACCTGTGCTTTTAGAGTTTTTCATTTTTTTAACAATGTTTTCAATATCAGTTATAGTAGCTCTTGGTATATATAAACTGTGAGGTAGTTCTTCCAGTACTATATTAGTAGCTTTGTGATTGCATTTATGTAACATGTTGCTGATGCTATCCGAGAAGTAATTCACAAAATCATTTGAGACAGAATCCTCAGTTCTATCTTTTAACATATATCGTGTTATAGTTTCATCACAATCGTTTTTGGGTTTACGTCCTAAGATATTATTTATCTCGTCCCAGGTTTTTTTAGTATCATTAAAACAGTTTTTAAATTTATTATTATAGTAGTTAGTTTTATCTTTATTTATAAGTTTATTGACAAGGTTACGAGTTTTTTTGTATTCTGTTTCATATGTTTTGTTTGTTGGTGTACTTTTCCATTTTTTATAAAGTTTATCCCTTTTATTTATATGACATAATAATTCACTGCTTATCCATTCATTTATTGCATAAGGTCGTGTTTTCGGTTTTTGCACTATCGTTTTAGAACTACTCTTGTAAAATTTGTTAAATAAAGTTTTTATTTTTTCATATAATGAAATACAATCCTTCTCTTCTATAAGTTTACTCCAGTTATAATCTCTGATATATCTATCAATAGCCTTTTGTGAAATGATTTGAATATACTTATTTGCAATGTCTACCTGACGTTTATGAGATCTTATATTAATAGCAGTAATAAAATGATCGGCGATATTATTTTCACAGACGCAAGCAGTTATTTTCTTGCCTCTAAATTTGGCAAATATATGGTCAATACACGTACGAGTAATTTGTCCATTTAATACAGCTTCTCTGGTTACTACATTGATGCATTTAGTTAAATAATGGTTAGTAAGTAAGTTTTCATATGAGCTTATGATATAATCTTAGTCATTAAGCAAATTCAGATTTATATCTCCAAGTAAGATAATATTTTCCTTACTATTAATTGTATCAAGATATGATGATAATTCCGTTAAAAATGAAGATTTACTGAAATTAGGTGGTCTATAGATAGCTATTACGTTAACTTTAGTTTTGTCCTGGAGTATGAGCTTTCCTGTTATATTTTCAAAATGTAGTGATTGGAACGATTTTAGTCTAAACTCAAATTTATTTCTTATATACAATATAATACCTCCTCCTGACTTATCAGTCCTGCAGTAGTTATATGAATTATATCCGGGAATATTATACATAGACGCACTTTCAGTATGAATAGAGGTTTCACATAGCATTAGAATGTCAATATGCTTCAAACAATTAAGTAAATATATATGCAATATATCCCAATATTTTTGTATAGATCTTATATTTAATTGAATACAAACAAGATTATCAGACGCATATATGTTTTGTTTTTTTATCCAATCTTCTAAATTATTTACTGTACTACTTTCTATTTCATTATCATTATCTATATACGAAAAATTATTCTGTGCCATTTAATTCGTAGTTAAATTTGAAACAATACAATAAGATTGTGGTACGAAGTTTGGTTAATTTTACAAATAGAAATATTTCTATAAGAAATATCTCTACATAATGCAGTATAAGGTTCAATTTAATACTTGATATAATTACATAATTTTTTTTTTCTAACACCTGTTTTTATACTTAGCATAATACAGCAATGAACAGTTATTATACACGATAATATGATAAAGCATTCGTTTTTATCAAAGATACCACAATTATTTTTCTTAAAGTAAAAGTAGGTATAACATAATGATACAAAATGGTTTTCAATGCATTTAGCATTAAATAATATTACAAATATTTCATTTATATATAAAACAATAAAATTTAATATTTTTGTTAGATTGATTAAATTCCATACATAAATAGTATATTTAACACATATTCTTTTTATCTTTATGGTAAACATGAAAAGAGAGCAATATAAAATAACTCCATTTATGAAACCAGAGTAATTAATATCTTTTGTAGGTTTCAGCCCGTAAAAATGAATTCTTTTCTTGTTTTGTTTAAAAAGAGAAGTATTTTGAGTATAGATTGAAGGATTTAATGTTAAATATTTAGCAATATAAAAGTGCTTATGTCTAGAGCTAATTGGTACAAGTACTTTTTGATAAAGACTTAATAAATATAAAATAAATTGAATGTTTACATCTATGGTTATTTCAGAATATTTATCACATTTTAAGATTTTTTTTAAAAATGTTATATTTATGAATGTGAAATATAATACACAATGAATATATACATGTATAGGTAAACAAAAAAATGTTTTTGAAGGTGTCGTTATGATATTACTGTTAAAAAAATAATGTAATATAATAATATTATTTTTGTTAGTTTTTTTGTGATTTTTTATAATTTTTATAACAATATTTATGTAATAAAGTGAAAGTTCAACAACAGAATATGGCGATGTTTGGAAATCTAGAGTCTTTTTACAATGATTTTTTTCTTTAATATAATATAGAAATAGAAATGTGTAAGGTTTGGAAATAAAAACGTAAATTGTATTTATTGAAATATAGCAAATTCTACGAGAAAAAATCATACGTATTATAATAACACTATATCTACTTTGAGACAGGTTTATTGTTATTTCTAGTCAATATTCTATTTTTTCTTTTGCTAATATGCTCATTTTTTTATACACATTGCATTTTGTTCTATCGTTTGCAGAATGCCTAATGTCAATATTCCAGTTCATTTTTTTATTTTTGCTATCACAGTTTTTACACTTAGGTTCTTTATCTTTGTTAGCACAATCTTTGTAGGAATGATCACCATTTTTTTAATGCATAAAATACTTAGATATACATATGACTAGACATCGGATTATATGCACTAACAAAGTGCCAAAATATGCATGCAAATATGCACTAAAAAAGGCCGAAATATGCACTAAAAACTCTTGATATGCCTAAAATATGCACAATGAAAAATCAAAAAACCATTTTTATTTTCATATATTAAAATTAAAGACAATACAAAAACAGCGAAATATTCTTAAAATTATGCATAGTTTTTGTGACAATATACAATTAAGTATTTTTCCAAATTTTAGAGCAAAAAATTTTGATGTTTGTCACCCAAAACGCCGAAAACGACTTCTCTACGTCAACTGACGTCATTCGACAAAATTTTAAAAAATTAGCGCCATTTCTGGAGATACCTGTTTATGCAGGGTATGTATGACCTGTGCCGTTGATGTAGGCATTAATGTTCTTCATGTCTTCAAGACTCGGATTTTCAAACAAAATAGAGTCTAACTTTTCACGAATCTTTTCTGATATTGAACTGGGAAGAGCGTTGGCGAGTTCAATCATTGTTTCCAGTATTTCTATTGATTTAAATAGACGAAGGTTTTTTGTTTCCAATTTCTCTATGGTATCTGGTAACTTGTGGAAATGTGTTGAGATGAGGGCGATATTTTGTATAATGGATGCGTCTTCAAACGTTAAATATGCACTATTGGGAAAAAAAGGCTAAAATATGCATTAACGCCGTAATGGTTAATGCATATAATCCGATGTCTACATATGACATATTGTGACATTTTATAATATCTTATAATAAACATTATTTACTTAAAAAAGAATTAATTTTTAATTTATTAAATTAAATAAAAATAACTTTAAAAATAAATAAAACATCTTTATTTTTATTTTATAAAATTAACGAACGGGTTCATGGGGTGAGGTTTGTCCGTGTCTTGGCGGCGTATGCGTCTGCCCACCAGCTGCATGCCAGGCCGAATCGGGAGAGAATGATTAAGGGAGTACCTTTGACTTCTCCAGCCATACTCTCTCAGAACATCACCTTGTACCGCAGTGGGAGGGATGGATTCATACGTCCGTCACTCCTGGACAAATTGACCCTCCAGATTCCTACCCACCCCCAATACCCCTTTCCTTCCCAGAACTTGCACTCCTTCCTTTCCCTAAAAAGACCCTCCACACCCAGGGCCGGATCTACGAAATCTGGCGCCCTGTGCAGTAGGTACCGATGGCGCCCCCCCCTACATTTTTTTTGATTAAAAATTCGTACACCCTTTTTTTTTTGTTTTTTTTATTTAATTATTTTTTTTCACTAATTTATCAAATAAAATCAAGACATAAAGGGTGTAACTTTTCCAAGTGACCTGGCGGTAGCTCTCACACTCGTTTTTTTTAAAGAGAGAATCGCCAGGAGCCCTATACTCTCTGAATCTATTGGGTAAACATAAAATTATGGTGCTATTTTAATTATTTTAGGAAAAAACCCTTTTTGCAAGTTATGCTTTAAAATAATACAACGAATTGTTTGTTTCTGCCCGTACCATAATTTAAAATATAGGTTTAGAGACAATGCGGGTGGTTTCGCTGAACTAGGTCCATTAGACATTCTTGAGATTTACTGCGTTTATGTATATACCCAACGCGAATATTAATATAAAAATCAAAAACAAAAACGTTCCCATGGCAACGTACAACACAAGAAGAGCATCTATAGCTTCTGACTAGCTCTAAAATCTAATAAGAATATAACCTCAAATTTGTACCTTGCATATTTCCCCTGTGTTGAGCGAACTAACACCAAATTGAGCGAACAAACACCATACAAACACTAAACACTGACGTATGGTATCAACGGCTTACGAAAGACGATTACACTTGTAGCGGAGAAATAGAAGACAATAACTACTTTTTAAATAGCATGCTTATGAAGTGATGCTATGTAAGATAATGTAGGTACCAAGGAAATATGTTGAAAATCAAAACCCAGAGCATGAGATATAAAATTTAATTAACACTATTAAATCAAAGTCCAACATAAAATATTTAATAGAATCTACAGGGCGTGTCATTCACTCGAAGAGTCAATGATTATGAATTTCTGAATGTTTAAAACAAAGTAGGTAGTTAATAGTTTAAGGAATTGAACGTGGTAAAGGTTGAGCGCCATCTTATTTTGTTGCGAATAAGAAAACAATCAGAATCAGTTAAAGATAAACCATGGTAAATTATATTAAAGCTAATTAACGTTACGTGTAGAATTGCGATGATAAGGCTACAGCATGACTCTTCCGCAGGAGAATTCTGAAGGTCCGGCAACCAGACGCGATCCTCCGTTCGCAAGGTGGGTGTTTCTTCACTCGTTCCCAAATCCAAACTGGCCGGTGTAGTCGCCAACGCCACTAGGAAACGCTCGCTGGTCACATGGTTTGTTGTGACCTAGTGATGTGCATACAACAAACTGTAGGGATGGGGAGCCGAATCGCTACATTACCCCCTTCCCAAAGAGAACATTTCCAGCAGGAAATGTAGGCCCTCCAGGCGCCTATTACAGCAACAGCAACAGGAACATTGTTGAAGTTCCATTTTTTCAGATGATCAGGAGGAGAAGCCATCAACAACCCTTGAGACCAGGTTAATGAGGTATCCATCCTGAAGGCTGCATCCAAGGTACTGATTCAAGCAGGAAGAAAGCCAATTGTTAGGGTTAAAACTTCTGCCTTTTCAAGAGCAACTTAAGTAGGTTGACATAATAAATGAAGGTCCAGGAAATTTGACGAACCCAATAGTGCTGAAGTCCAAATGTAGGAGTTAAAACTTCTGCCTTTTCAAGAGCAACTTTAAGTAGGTTGACATAATAAATGAAGGTCCAAGCAGGATGCAATGTTGCCAAAATAGTTCATATCTTCTTTGTTAAGAGCCCATGACATGACAGGAGGTGGAGCCAGTATTTGAAAGAAGTGTGAATGGTCCAATTTCTTGATGAAGGAAACCAAAATGTAACAGGATGAAACACCAGAATGATGAGAAGCTGTGTAACGAGTCCAATCTTCTTGATGTTCTCTACAGCTAAGACTGCCTAACTTATGGTTTATCAGGAAGGAAATTGAAACAATTAAAAATACAACAATCGTTTAACCAACAATTAAAAAAAATTTAAAGCGCTTTATACCAATCTAAATAAAAAAGTCTCCCAAAATACAGGAAAACTATAAAACATTTGACCTCAACAAATGTGAAATGCTAGCAAGCGATTAAAACTGCAAAATTGAAAATAGAATTTTACCAATAAAATTCAAAGTGACAAGCCTATACATAATGACCAAAAAGTTATCACAACAAAATCAAACAATTAATTAAACAAACTCAGGCATACAAAGCCTAATAAACAAATTCAGGCATACAAAGCCTAATCATACCGAATATGTGAGAGAAGAATTCTCAAGGAATATTACAACAAAATTAAAACCCGAGTTATCAAATTACCGATATTATGTTTAAATATAAATTTTAGCAAAGAATTAAATTTAATTCAAATATTGAAAACAAAAATTTTACTGAAAATTGTAATCTGCCAAAACATTAAAGATACAGTGTGTAATCCACTGAAATATATGTATATATCCTTTGTAAGAAAATTCAAAATTAATACCAACGGTATATGCAAGTAATGATTGAAATCAACAATCAAAGATAAATTATATCTGACGTAAGAAGAAATTGTTTTATTATTGATCTTTTAATTCATATATAAAAAAAAACTCGTCAAGCAATTTCCCTAAGATAGGGGAAGTGCTTAAGAAGATGAACACGAAAACATAAAATAAAGATTGTTCAGATAATCACCCAAATAAACGTTCATAAAATATGACGTCAAGAACTGTACTAAAATATCATCCCGAACGATAATGCATTACGCAAAAAAAAAACATTCCCATATAATCTTTTAATCAAAATTAATTATCTGAACAAAGTAAAACGACTGTTGAACAACACAATTTGCCCAACATTTCCATTTAAATCCTCAGAATGAGATGGAAAACCGGAAAATCCCTGAACACCAATACCTGGAAAATCATTTCCCAAGAATAACGTGAATGTTGTATAAAAACCCCAAAGTGTGAACAAGTGTTATTTAAATACCATTTGAACAAACTTCCCATATAAATCCTCATAATGAGATGGAAAACCCGGAAAACTTCCAAACATAACGAACCGTTAAAACGTCTTCAATATTAATGTAATAAAATAGCAAATAGAAAAGGACAACAGGCCTCCCACCACTACAGGAATAAACATCTGTATCAGTAGGTCCCCTGTCTTCCTGCGATTGAAAAGGAAAGGAAAACCCAAATCCATTTCCGCGAAACGATTTTTAAAAAAATCGCGTCCGAGAACTCAGAGGTTAAGAACATAGAACCCGAGACTAACTACTCACGAACTCAGAGGTATTAAACATGGAAAGCTCGTAATTATTCGCATATCGCTTCCAAAATGCCGAAACACCGGAAAAATCCCCGAGCGCCAATATCTGCAAAATCATTTCCCAAGAATAACATAAATGTTATAAAACCCCAAAGTGTCTCATTAACGAATGAAACAACGTTGTTCAAATATCAATTGAACAAACTTCCCATATAAATCCTCATAATGAGATGGAAAACCCGGAAAACTTCCTACTATAACGAAACGTTACGTCGTCTTCAAGTTTATCGAAAATAAAAAAAAAAACCCATGGCAAATAGAAAAGGACCACAGGCCTCCCACCACTACAGGAATAAACATCTGTATCAGTAGGTCCCCTGTCTTCCTGCGATTGAAAAGGAAAGGAAAACCCAAATCCATTTCCGCGAAACGATTTAAAAAAAAATCGCGTCCGAGAACTCAGAGGTTAAGAACATAGAACCCGAGACTAACTACTCACGAACTCAGAGGTATTAAACATGGAAAGCTCGTAATTATTCGCATATCGCTTCCCAAAATGCCGATACATTCCCACCGAAAGGAAAGTTATGAAAATTATGACCCGAAATTAGAAAACAAAAGAAACATCACATGGACGCCACGAAAGGACAGACAAAACAAAACAACCATTCGAAGCTCATACTCGTGTTCATATATGAACGTCGAATGTGTGTTCTTTAGAAAGAATAACATCCCTCTTCGTGCCGGACAAAGTGAAACGCTGCTCGTTCCAATACCACCTAACCGCAAATAAAGTGAAACCGCTCAAAAAAAAATTGAAAGTCAAAGTAAGGAATAAAATAATCCCGAAATATGATGTATATCTAACACCAAAATCAGACCTAATAGCCATTATAGATTCCGACTAAAATCTTTTATGAACAACTTAACGTTGCATAACTTCCATACAAATCCAACATAACAGTTGATATCCTGACGTTGATACAACCACATCAAAAGAATTGTGTTCCCGCAAAATCAATAAAATTCCGAAAATAAATTTACTTATGCCATTATTAACCGAAGTTTGTTCGAAGACAAAACGGAGATATTACAATTCTTAAGCTTCTGTAAATATTTGTATAAAACTTTTGAAAAAAAAAATTTATAGCAACCAACAATGCTGTATCAAACTTCCATAATACATCCAACATAACCGTTGATGAATGTTTATAATAGCAAAACTTGAGTTGCCAAAGAAAAATAATTAAAGAGATAAGTATGTTAACTTAATATAAAACTCTCAATATCTGAAAAAATTTCTAAAAGAAAAAATAATTGTAAATGAAGATTTGAGTATAAATCATTTCCAAGGTTGGTATATTGTGTTTCCGAAACGAAGCATTATTTATTTTATTTAGAAATAATGTATCTGGTTTAAAATAAAATTAAATGTTGAATCCCAATAAAGTATCTGTAACCATTTCATATATTTATTATTTGAAAAGCGCCGTAAATAATTTATAAAGTTATTAAGTTCTCATAAGTAAGCAAAGCCTCGAACCAAAACTGCAATAAGAAAGATGAATCATTAAGGTGTATGAATATTTTAACCTGACGCGCGACGTACAGATGTCGTTAAATGCGAAAATAATTATAATAATTACTTAGCAATTGCACAAACCTAAAGCTGAGAATGAACAAAACAAATGTATTTAAATATTAATGTTATTTATACTTATTTGGAACCGCTAAGCTTGAAATTACTAAAGGAGAGCGGTGAAATATTGAGAAAAAAAGATGATATATTCAAATTTAATAAAAATTCCCAAAAAAACACTGAATTTCAAACTAAAAATTTAAGTATTGTTCTAATGAAACAATATCGAAAAAAAATTCTACTATAAAATTTTAGAAAACCCCAAAATTGAGCTTAATGTTTTCGAAAAGAGAGAAAATTGTTATATGTGAATGATCCATCAATAAGTTAAATAATTCCCACAATATAATACCGAAGAAGCTATTAAAATTATCAAGTGGGTAAAGTCGATAAATTTAATACTGCCAGGAACCAAACTATAGAAAAAATCAACCCAATTAACACGCGTATTATTCAATTCAAAAAATTTTTAACTCAGGATTAATAAAATTAATTTTAAAAATTAAATTAAAATTAACGCAATTTTAAACAACATACTTGAGCTCAAGCATATTGGATAGAATTGACAATAATTCGACATGATTTGACTGTGACAAAATGCCAATAAATTCCTCATTAATAATAAACAATTAAAGTTATTGAAGAATTCCTAAAAAATTAACACAAACTATTTACAAAATATTTCTGTAAAATCAATCAACAACTCAACCGAAAATTAAAATAAGTTATTTGAAAAACCTTTTATCCATGAAGCAATGTTAAACTGGACTCGGCAATTTCCATTGAATAATAGACGTCTCTCATATCCAATAGTCATGTGAAGAAAACCAGCAACTCTGAAACGCATGATTTGACGCATTTGAAAATAAAGTAAATTAAAATTCCGAAATACAGGAAAATAATTCCTAAATTACGATGTAAATAATTTCAGTGTAATAATTTTTGCGCAATTATTAACGCGTAGACAATAAAATTTACAACTCCATTGAAATTAGTACCCATCAAACTGTAACAATACTACACATGAAGGATAAATTTAAAAATTCCTTAAAATTCGTTGCAAGATAAACTCAATATTAATAGGAAAGTAATTATCAATCACATCAATAACAAAAATTAATCAACTTGGAAATCCATTAATATACTCTGAAAGAAAGATTTAATACTGACATAGATCGACCGTCCCTCATAATAAAATGTTAAGCAGCATAGCGTTCAAAAGCAAATTTTATCAACCAGATGTTGCAATAAAAATTATGAATGATATTGGAACACAATAGCATTATTAAATAATGAAAATTCACTCAAAAGATAGAATATAAAATTGAAATACACTTACGTAGTACAGCGCGTGCCATTATGACCGTAGGTACATATTTGTTCAGATCGCAATCAATAAAGTACATCGTTAATAATGTACGGAGCTACCGGTGATAGCTAATTATATATAAACCTGCAACATTATTACAAAAGGAAACCAACCAACATTATATGCGAATCAAAAATAACCGCTATTATATATTGAAACCTGTGAAAATGAAAGAACCGTTGAAGTATTATTTTTTTTTTTTTTGAAAAGGGAACACATGATATAAAATTAATATAATGATTAAAGTATCTTCGTGAGCGGTTACACTTATGACGAAACGAATACAAAAAAATGAGTTTGGATGTGGGAAACAATGAATATAAAAGTTATAAGGACATTATAATAAATAAAATATAAAACACACTCACCCCACGAACAGAAGATGCGCATGGAACCCACAGAATCTCAACATCGGAGTCATACCAAAAAAAAAAATTCCTACCCAATGAAAAAAAAATAAACGAAACAGAAATTACTGAGGTTAAACCACGTTGCGCGCCATTTTGTAGCGGAGAAATAGAAGACAATAACTACTTTTTAAATAGCATGCTTATGAAGTGATGCTATGTAAGATAATGTAGGTACCAAGGAAATATGTTGAAAATCAAAACCCAGAGCATGAGATATAAAATTTAATTAACACTATTAAATCAAAGTCCAACATAAAATATTTAATAGAATCTACAGGGCGTGTCATTCACTCGAAGAGTCAATGATTATGAATTTCTGAATGTTTAAAACAAAGTAGGTAGTTAATAGTTTAAGGAATTGAACGTGGTAAAGGTTGAGCGCCATCTTATTTTGTTGCGAATAAGAAAACAATCAGAATCAGTTAAAGATAAACCATGGTAAATTATATTAAAGCTAATTAACGTTACGTGTAGAATTGCGATGATAAGGCTACAGCATGACTCTTCCGCAGGAGAATTCTGAAGGTCCGGCAACCAGACGCGATCCTCCGTTCGCAAGGTGGGTGTTTCTTCACTCGTTCCCAAATCCAAACTGGCCGGTGTAGTCGCCAACGCCACTAGGAAACGCTCGCTGGTCACATGGTTTGTTGTGACCTAGTGATGTGCATACAACAAACTGTAGGGATGGGGAGCCGAATCGCTACACACTGACACCGTAAAATAACAAATCCAACAAATCTAATAGATATTAATTATACATTTAACGAACTTCAAATAATATGTCAAATCAATGATGAAACTGTCAACACGTTGCAACCTGTTACCTGCAAATCCTTCAAACCGTGCGATGCTTTTGTTAATGGAATATACTGAAGATTTCATAAGAAAATGGTCTTAAACTACCTTCTCCTAGAGACTTAAATCGTACAAAATAAAACAATAGCTAGCGTACGTACGACACACTAACTAAAATTGTCAGCATTTTGAAAGGCGCAAGTCGGTTTGTTTGATTCACCAGAACAAAAATAGAGCGCTGTGATTGGTTATTGAAATTGGATCGCACCCATTCGTCGTAAAAGATATATGGAAAAATAGATCTTACGTTTAAACTAAATATATGGAATTTGTAAAAAAATTCTGTAACTGACTATAAATTCGTAAGCCGTTGATACCAACCTGATGCGTGCGCATTCTGTTTCTTTGAAAAGTGTTGCTAGAGCGTAATAATTATTTCGTACTATGGGTAATTTTTAAACGATTCTATGGGTTAGTACTATGGGTTTTTGAACGTACGGCAGATCCGGCGCTGTGACCACACCGCATCTTAAGATGACATAGGCCCTGGGGGGGAATTATTTTCTTCAGGGCCTCTTGTATGGAGCTAATGTAAAAAAATAAAAAGAACAAATTTAATGGGTTGTCTTCTATTG
This sequence comes from Limnephilus lunatus, assembly GCA_917563855.2. Taxonomy (NCBI): domain Eukaryota; kingdom Metazoa; phylum Arthropoda; class Insecta; order Trichoptera; family Limnephilidae; genus Limnephilus; species Limnephilus lunatus. Next base: position 10,156,475 of record OU830599.1, read on the forward strand.
TCATTCCAAAAGTCGCGAAATATCAGAACGGTTTAGTTTCGCTCCATTATTTTAATTTTAATTTAAATTTCATACTCAACTATAAGAGTATCAAATCTGTGAGCGGTATATTTGTTTCTATTCTCACTAAAACTGGCAATAGATCTATTTTAAATGATGAATTTTTAATTTGAAATAAATGTATTTCTTTGTGCATATTTTAGTATACAATAATAAAATATTGGTTTTATCATTGAAAAAAGAAGACTTGTTTACTTTCATTAGGCCAATTATAAAATTTCATTCCACATGTTTTTTATAAAGCACAATCTTGGGTCGGCGTTTGAGATGATATGACATTTTTGGACGATTAAAATTACTTAAAAATCAGTCGTCAATTTAGTTATCACCGAAAACATATCAATAATATTCAAACAGACATGACCAGTCTCAGTGGCGTAGCGTGGGTGACGGCCGCCCGGGGGGAGGAAAATTTCGCCGCCCCCTTGTTTGAGTACTTCATGCACCCACGGGGGGGGGGGGGGGGGAAGGGGGGGGGATCCCATTTTCATCAGAATTTTGCAGCATTTGGTATGCAACTCAAATGTAAAGCTTCATTCGGTACACGATGAATCTCCAACTCGTTATTTAATTTACCGTTGTATTCTGACTGCAACACCAGTTTAAATTAAATATGTATGCGGCGAATTCAAACTACACTCATAACATGAAAACAGTTTCTCTTTGATTCTGGCAACACATACATAGTCTCAACTAGAATTTCATGACAGCACTTCGAATAAGAGAATGTTTTCCTGCGAAATGTGTCAGCAGATGAATCCACAACGGGAAATTTAAATTCTCAACACAAAATTAGTTTAAATTAAGTCTGTATGCGGCGAATTAAAGTACACTCAGAATATGAAAATAATTTTTCTTTGATTCTGGCAGCACATCTGTAAATAGAATTTTATAACTGCACTTCGCACGAGTTCCTTCGAATCGTGTCAGTAGATGAATCCACAATTGGAATTTTACGTTCTGAAAAATATCTATAAATTTTTGCCTTCCAAAAATTCCGGTTCTTCTCGTGCATTTTAAATGTTCCTTTGTATTGGTATTTTTTTTACCCTTTGCAAAAAACATAATTGTTCTAAAATCTAGATAAAATAATTTTTCCGATGCCTTTATTAGAACATTTTTGTTTCTAAATATTAGAATTTTGAAATTGGTATTGGAAAATTGGCTCAAAAATACACACCTGTGAATATTCGAATTAAAGTAGGTGCTTAAGGGTATTCTCAAAATATATTTAGAAACTTCACACCGATAGATGGCGTTATTTTCAATATTGTCGAATAAAACGCTTTTAACACGTTATGCTTTTTAATATTGGGATGAATGATTGGTTTGCGAACGTACATAAGATATAGTAATCTGCTTAAATAGTTTTGCATACCTATACTTTTATAATGTTAAAATGCGGCTGAAAAAAGCACAATTTTATTACAAAATTAACACGTAAAAAATACATTTGCTACAATCCCGCGCGCGCTCATACAAAATTTTATTTTACCCAACAGAAACATATTTGCGAAACAGGTGCGTTTCATAAATTTAACGGTAAAACTCACGAGTTCGAAAGAGACGGAATACAAAAGGTTTGTTGGATTCAGTAAATTAAATCAACACCCGGGTAGATAGAATAATTTATAAAAAGGGCCGGCTAGGTTACAAGAGCATATCTTGCGGTTGCTGACGTCAACTGGACCTTTTTTTTAAAGACCGCTTGCAAGACTTACTTCGCTGTGTACGATATTCGGGCAACAGCGAAGTCCGTATTACATGGTTCCAGAAAACTGTATTGTATTTTTTTCTAGTGAATTATATTTTTTCCATCGAAAAGTTCCAAGTTTTATGGAGGTGTCCGTAAATAATATGTGCTGCTGCCGAAAATTTCCCACTCCTTCAACGCCACCTGTAATATTAGAACCCTCTTTAGCTGCAAAATTAATGAATTTCAACGTAGATACCTATCGCTTCTGTAGAAAAATCGTCAACAGTATCTTTTCTTGGTGGAAGTTGTTTATACTTCAAAATAATGCACCACCTCTCATATTTTTTTTGTCTTCCCTTCACATAAAATAAGCTTCATTTGCTCAATGAAGAACGTTGAAATTATATTTTTTGAAGTAAAACTTCTTTACGCACGATCGACACTTGGGGGTAAACTGGTGAATGCGTTACGAAAAGTGGTTATTGTTGTGAAAAATGACATGCGAACGGTAATCGATGCGAACGGTGATCAATGTCATTAAAAAGGGAAAACGAAGTGCAACTTTTGCCCAAAAAGAAAAAAAAATGCATGAGTGTGTACTACTGTGCAAAAAGCAACAAACCATATTGTCTGGAATGTCAATGTTAATGTCACCCCAATGTCAAATGTTCTTTTATAAGTTAGTGAAGTTTTACTTTAGTAGTGTGATCTAAAGCATACTCTTTTTTTAAAAATAATTTAAAGTGCTTACCCACTTAAGGGCCTCCAAGTAACTGGAGTAATTTTAATCAGTTTTAAATATTTTAGATACTATAATAGTGTTTAATGAGATCGCGAAGAGTTAGTATAAGAGAGATAATATATGTATATACATATATTACAATAGAAAGTCTAAAAACACGTGCGGCTCGCAAAAACTTAGAAACGAGTCCCGGTACGATCTAGTGAGTTATATGGTGTGGTAGATCTCTATCCCCCCCTCCAGGATGACGGTTCCCGCTTTTACCTAAAGGGCGTGTTTTTAAAGAAATAAGGGCTGGAAGTTTCGTCCTCTTGTAATTTCTAGAACAGTCTTCCAGAAAGTTCGAGTAGGTTCCATAGAACTCTAGAAAGTTCTGGAAGGAGTCGCGGAGTATGTGGTGTAATTTTGGGGAATAGGGAATAGTGAACATCATTGTGGAACATTCCAAACACTCTGGAATTGATGTCCTGAGCCTGAAGCCGGGTAACCCAGCTAGTATAACATAAGACCTGTGCCACACGCGGCTATAAGGGAATATATGGCGAGAAATATGCTGAAATAGGCCAAGCCACATATTTTATCTGCGCATGTGGTACCGCTTTAAGGCGATCCACTAGTACAGGAAAAAATCGAAATCGGAATTCACGCCCTTTTATGGGAGGAGTTTAAAAATACTTGAGAAAAAGCTTTTGGAAAGGTTGGAAAAGATATTTGAGATTTTTTTTTACATGTTGATTTCGTAAAGGCCTGTAAAAAATATTAATTCCTTTTTTATGCATTGTTTTTTGTAATAAAACGGATTTTTTAAATTGATTTCACGAAAATAATCTGCGCGGAGCATAATGCGTCTTCTCTCCGCTCCGTTCGGAGGAGTAATGACAGAAAATCGGGGGCGGCTGCCAGTCGTCCTTCGGTGGACGGTATAAGGTTCACTTTGAAATAACAAATTCGTCGACTGCCGTATTGTCGCCGTGATGTCAAAAATACCAACGCGAAAATGCATATTATATTTTATTTTGTGAGGTTCGGGCGTAAATATCATTTTTTTCACGATAATTATATAAGAAACTGAATTTGCCACATTATGCAATAAAACCATATCCGAAAAAGTGTTTATAAGTAGGAGAGTTTTCAGTTAACAATGTTTTTTATAGACCTAATACTTTATTTTTTTTTAAGCTTATTAAAAGACTTATTAAAAAAATGACCGATATTTTTAAGGGCCAAAGTATGTTCTACACGCAGTATTTAATTGAAGCATCTATAATACTTCTAAGCGGTCAAATTTTCAAAACTAAAACAAACGATTTTGTATGATTTTGCATTATTTAGTATGGCTTCATCTTAAGTGTTATATTACATGAAATTAAACAACTTAAAATTCATATATTTTTTATTCGTGTTTAAGTGATGTTAGTTACACTAACAGCCGCTGTTCCCAATTCTGCTAAGCCGAAACTAAAGTTCGAAACTGCTTAAGCATCACTTAGTCTAGATTAAGTGATGTTTAAGTAGTTTTGAACCTTAGTTTTTGCTTAGTAGAATCGGGAACTTGTAATTGGGTTATTATAAGTATTGGGTAAATTCAACGTAGTTTTATTGTGATATTACTCTGAATCAGAATAGAACGGTAATTAAAATAAGTTTTTCCCCCAAAACCCGCACATGAAAATCCCGCAAATTCGCAGGATAAAATGTGCTGAAATCGCTAGTAACTAACTAACTAAACATCACGCCGTTTCCCCGCAGGGGTAGGCAGAGAGGACGGACCGCCAAACAACTCGGGTCTTGGCACATACTCTGTACCTCATTCATATTCACACATACTTGGTCTCATACACACTCTTCTATTATTCTGACTCTTAACATGGCCCGACTCAAGTATCTGATTCACTTGATCGTGCCATGTCTTCCTCGGGCGTCCCCTACTTCTTCGACCATTCACATTGCTACTAGCTTCAAATAGCCAATAATAATAATATTTGGCTAATTTATATAGCACCGTTTTTGTGAAAAATCACCTCAAGGGCACTGTACAAATAAATATATAAAAGAATTAATATTACTGGCTTACAACTAAGATTTACAATTATAACTAGTGACTTACATCTAAACTCAAACATGATTGCAAGCGCTGGTTTTTTTCTAATACCAGGCCTCATTTTGCTGACAAGTTTTCAGTTTAATTTTAATAAAAAACATAAATGCTTTATTGTGTTTGACGGGCTCTTTCGCCAAGGACGCAAGCTGTATGTAGGCACCCTCGTATCTGCTTGCTTTTCGCCGTGAGGAGATTTATGTTTGTCAAAAAGCAATAAATGAGTGACACCTATTTGTCAAAAGGACCTGTTCCTATATTTGTATGCATCAAATTTATCAAATAAACAAATTGGTGATTATTACTATATCTGAGAAATGGTTTCTCGTGTGCTCAATCCACGGCAAGTGTACATTATTTACAACTTCATTATACGTAATAAAAAATAAGTTTGTATTTAGGAGTTTGCTAATTTGGTAATTTCCTACATCGTCTCATAATAATATTATTATGAGACGATGTAGGAATGTGAATATGACACGATAGTGAAGGGTAAAAGAAGTCGGAGACGCCCGAGGAAGACATTTCAATTTGAGTGGCGGGTTATGGTACCGCCGCCCCGGGAACCATTTATTGAAAAACCAACATACGTCACCCCAAGTGGTTCATTATGTTTGATGACTTAGCAGGGGTTCCCGGGAAAGGGCGCGAAACGTGATGGTTACACAGTAAATAAATAAATTAGATGATAATTACAGTACCTTCCTACCTACCTACCTACATAGCAAATGTTTGTAGAAATAATATGTAAGTGTTTCACCCATTCTGGGATTCGTTTCTTCCCAGAATATTTGTTTATAAAATGCAAGCCTAATGTTATAGAATAACGCTAAACTGTTTTCTGAGAAAATAATGTTATTTATTTATTTTTACAATAGCTACAATAGGAAAATAATTTCCTCCAGGGCCTATGTCATCTTTGGGGATGCTGTGTGGATGGTAATTTAAAGTAAAGGAAGGAGATGATGTTCTGAGAAGGAAAAAGGCATGAGGCGTGGCTACGAATCTGGGGTCAGTGGGTTCAGGAGTGACGGACGAATGAATCCGTCCCTCCCACTGCGGAGCAAGGCGATGGGTCAAGAGAAGAGTGCAGGAAGGCTCAAATAGTCTCCCTCAACAAGTTCCTCCCGATCGGATTTATGTAAAGCTCAGCACCTCTAACTATATCTCTGTGTCTTGAGGTAATTTTTCCCAAAAAACGGCGCAACCAAGTGAATCAATTATTTGAAAACGGTCAGTCAGAATAACAGAAGAGATATATGAAGACTAATAGATCGTGTATATGCGACAATGTGACAGAATGTAAAAACCCATGCAGCTTGATCTATTCATTTTATTGTTTAGTAAGTCGCAACAACAAAATAACTAAGCAAGTCTCTAGTGATATTTACAGTTTTATGAAAGTTCTAAATTATTACAGTGGCCCTTATTATCATTATGTAGTTAATTTCGCCTCTTTTACTGCGTGCCTCGACCGCAAATATTCCCTGCGCCCAGAAACAATAAAATCAGAATAGCAACTTGACATTTTTTCGACAAATAATACTACACCATAGGAATGTGCCGAAAGCGTGCACGAGACGAGCATATCGGGACCGCTCGCACAGTTTGTCGCCTTCTAACATACGGATTCCTATTCCCGCGCCCGCGCCCCGCGCCTTGCGCCCGGTGGTGTAGCGGAATTTAGCTACCCGTGTCGAACGTAAATCTGATGAAAAATAATTACTTTTGTTAATGTAATTACTTGGTTATTATAAGTCATATAACAGTGAAATTTTCGTTAGCGCTAATTTAATTATTAGTATTATTTTTCTGTACTAAAATAAATACAGTATTATCTGTAGTTTACGAATGCGGCTGAAAAATAGATTGTATGAAAATTGTCGCTTCTGTTTCACCTTAAAATAGAATAAACTTAAAATTTTAAATACAGATTCCTTTTCCTAAATAAAAATGTAACAAAACTGTCTCTTCACTTTATCGCATTCACACAATTATATTTTAAAATTAAATATGTGGGACAATTTTCATCTCCTGTTGTAAGACGGGTTAAATTAAATCCGTATGTGGCGAATTAAAACAACACTCAGAATACGAAAATGGTTTCTCTTTCATTCTGGCAGCACATACATAGTCTGCAACTAGAATTTTATAACTGCTCTTCGAATAAAATAATGGTCTCCTTCAAAATGTATCAGCAGATTAATATATATCTGAAATTAAATCGTTACATTCTGAACACAATTCTGGTTTTAATTAAGAGTGAATCTGTTTGCGAGTTTCCAGCTTTAATTGGTATTACTCTCATAATATCGACCACCACAACACGGGCATGTGCCTAGCATGGTGGTCGAAAAATCCCCAATCTATGTAATAAAAAAAAATTCAATGAATAAAGAAAACTTAAAAAAAAATATATATGCGTACGGTTTTCCTACGAATTACGAAATTTGCAGCTTAAAAAAATAAAATTATTGACTTTTATTTATTATAAATAATAAAATAAAGAATAAGTTATGAAAAATTCCGTGCTTATTTCAATCGTCCCAATCGTCGGTATGACAAAAATATGAAATGAAGTGGTTAAAATTTTATTGAGATTTTATTATTAGACATTATTCTTGATTGTGAAAATTTGCCGCCCCCCTTAAAAGTGCCGCCCGGGGCGGGCCGCCCCACCCCGCCCCCCCCCCCTTTCTACGCCACTGCATGACCTCAGGTTTTTTTTTTATCAAAATTTAGCGAAATATAAGTTTAATAATGCGTAATAATATATTATATTATTATATTTAATATTAATTAAGCTGCAAGTTATATAATGGTAATATATCATTTTGTAATTCAGTCTGTTCTCGTCACCAGCTTAAGTGGACATACACATCTTTGATATTAAATGTAAGTTGATTACCTTGTTTTTGTTTTCTACTTTTTTTCTTAAATTATTATTATATCTACTGTTATTGCTGTCTTATCAAAGATATTGAAATATAAGCTACAGTGTTACTGACACAGTAAACACGTAAAAAAATTGGTAAATATGCATTTGGTCCACCTCACGGATAATACGGAACGTTTGTGTTTTCGAAATTTGATGCACGGATAATACGGAATGTTTCTTTTTTAGGTTGAGGTTAAACTACAAAAGCTGCATGTCATCATAATTTAAAAAAACATCCCAGGTTTTGAATGGTTCGTTTGGAAAGGCAGCGTATATCCTAGCGGGTTTGTGTAATTATGATTGATTGTCTATGAAATAAAAACGGTAAATGCAAAATGGCGTTACTGCGTAAGCGAATTAAAATGTTAAATGCAAATTTTTGCATGTTTTTTGTCTCCCGTGACATAAATACTCACTTTTCGTGATAATAAAGCTAAATCTAACTTACAATAAATACACATATAAATTTGTTGTGGACCACTTTTATTTATGAACACTCCACCGGTTTCGGAAGCACCCTTCCTTCGTCAGGAGAATATTATAACATGAAAATATGTAAATTATGGCGAGCCACAAAGTTAATGCTTTTTACAAATATCTAAATCTAACTGTTTGAATAATTATAATTTTTTACTCCGAAAAATAGGCCACTTGCATGGATTTTATAACGACTTGGAAAAAATCGTGTGGACAGATATTTTACTAAAATTACGGAAATGTTAGTAAAAAATTTTTAGAAATGTATAGTTTCTTTTATTTTTAAAGGAATAAATCCATTATTTGAGCTCGTGACGTCACTACATGAAAATGTCCCGTCTCCGATTATGTTCCCTTAATTTTGTAAAATTCCACACTGATTAATTATTTTTTTATGGCAACACTTTGATTTCCGGCGAATTTTTGAATTTGCGTTTAACGTTCACTAGATTTATTGTTTGTTCTATATACGAACTTATCCTTTGGTTTGATTTTTTGATAAAGATGGCGGTGTTTTTACAGATGTTACGAAGAGAACCCCGGAAATTTATTGCTATTCGTGTGGAAAACATTCTTTTTTAAAAATGATTTTCGGTTATGTAATTATCGTTTTTTCGCACCCATAAAATTATGTCCCGTCTTTCCGGTTTATAAAAAATGGTCCGATTTTTGGATTGAAATTTTCAAAAAATCGCCAGGGTTTCAAAACAACGATTTAAAAAAAAAAAAATACAGGATGTCTTAGAATATTTGCCTAAACCGGATTTTTTTTTTAAATGTGATGCAAGTGGCCTATTAATAGTTAACAAACAATTTAAGAACTCTTTGTAGTGATTTTTATATTACATAAACAAAGTCTAAAGAAACACTGTGTAAATAGTGGTAGATGTTATATTAGTTGGGCAAGTGTAATTAGTTACAAGTCGTAATACACTGAAAATATGCTCATGAAAATGGTAACTGACCCAAATAATAAATTTACAAAAGATCAACTTGCCAAATTTTTTCCCAAAACTAATGAAATACTGGAAACAATAACTGAAATGGCTGTCAAAATGGCATCGCTCGAGGGTGAACTAACTGCCCTGAAAAGCAAACCGCATCATCCCCAACCACGGCAAAACACTAAAAATAATTATATAACTAACTAACCATCACGCCGTTTCCCCGCAGGGGTAGGCAGAGAGGACGGACCGCCAAACAACTCGGTCTTGGCACGCACTCCTTGCCTCGTTCACATTCATACATCGTCTCATACGGGCTCTTCTATTATTCTGACTCACAAGTTTCTCGGGCGTCCGCGACTTCTTCTACCATGATGATATTGAAAAACAAAAAGCCATTAAAAACAAGTACTGCATAATTAATCACTCCAAAAAATAATGAAACATCCACGGAAATGCAGAAAAAATTCAAAGACGCATCAAAAGTAGCGAACTAGGAATACACGTCGAAGGTATTAAAAAATCTCCCGCAACAGGATCACAATCGAATGTGCAAAAAAATATGACGCGACAAAATTACAAACAGCAATCTCAAAAGACATCATGATATTGAAAGCAAAGAGCTAACAAAAAAAAAACCGACGATGATTTTCAAGGGAATTGACAATGATTATACCAAAGAAGATTTTACTGACGATGTCACAGAACAAAATGAAGACATCGAAATCCTTGTAGCCAGGTACTCGAAACCGTATTATTTCGGCTGGCCACACCGCTAGGGTAATGCAGTTTGGATTATCGAACGCAGCTCAGACGTTCCAGCGTTTCATGCATGCCGTGACCCGAGACCTAGACTTTTGTTTCGTATATTTGGATGATATCCTTATAGCCTCGGAGAATGAAGAAGAGCACGAGCAGCACCTGGACATACTACTTCAACGTCTTTCCGAAAACGGTATGATTATAAATATGACTAAATGCCAATTTGGATTATCTAGTGTAAACTTCCTAGGTCATACAATTACTCCGGAAGGAATTCGCCCCATTACAGAAAAGGTAAAGGCCATAGTTGATTTTCCTCTACCTAAAACTGCAAAAGGACTGAGAAGTTTCTTGTGAATGCTTAACTATTATAGGAAATTCCTACCTAATTCCATCCGCACCCAAATAAAACTCTTCGATTGGATTGGCGGATATAAGAAAAATGACAAGCGGATACTCGAATGGACTCCGGAATTAACAGCAGCATTCGAAGAATGTAAAAACCACCTAGCGTCTGCCGCATTATTAGCACACCCGGATCCAACGGCGGAAATTGCCATCATGGTCGACGCTTCCGATATCCCCATGGGAGGGTCCCTGCAACAATCTAAAGGAAAATCCTGGCAACCTTTAGAATTTTTCTGTCGAAAATTCAGCCCGGCACAGCGGAAATACAGTACTTTTGACCGCGAGTTGACCGGTGAATACGAAGCCATAAAATACTTCAGGAATTATATTGAAGGTCGTAATTTTACAATATATACTGACCATAAGCCTATAACTTTCGCTTTTAGTAAGAAGCGAGCTTCAAGTTCTCCGCGTCAGGAACTACAACTGGACTACATATCTCAATTTTCGACAAATATTAAGCATATAGCAGGACACCTCAACAATGTAGCAGACACACTTTCTCGTGTAGAAGAGATTACCTGCCCGTCTGCTATAGACTACGAACGAATGGGTCAAGAGCAGAGTTCAGACGACGAATTTAGTAAGGCACTTAAGGACTCCTCCCTCGTTCTACGTCAAATGGTGATCCCAGGCACTGATACTTCCCTATGGTGTGATGTTTCTACAGGACGTGTTAGACCTTTTGTTCCACGTTGCATGCGTAACCTGATAATAGAAAGCGTGCACAATGTATGCCATCCTGGTATTTTAGGAACCACAAACACGGTGAAGCTGAGATTCGTCTGGCTTAACATGGCAAAAGATATCAAAACTTTTGTCAAACATTGCATTGCTTGCCAGAAAGCCAAAATCTCAAGACATACAGTTGCGCCAATGGCCACGTATATACTACCTGAAGACCGATTCCGAAATGTACACATTGACCTGGTTGGACCCCTGCCCGCTTGCAGTGATTATCAATATCTGCTTACGATGATCGACAGATTCACTCGCTGGCCAGAAGCAGTTTTTTTGAAGGATATGTCAGCAGAGACTGTTGCTGCAGCCCTGACAACCCACTGGATCGCCCGTCATGGTACTCCGAAAACCATAACCACGGATCAGGGACGTCAGTTTGAATCCCATCTCTTCATGAAACTGACAGAAAAATTCGGTATCAAGCATACTAGGACTACCGCCTATCATCCCCAATCAAACGGCATGATAGAACGATGGCATCGTACACTTAAAGCATCACTCATGGCTCAAGGCGACACGAACTGGTTAGAAAATCTCCCTTTAATACTCCTATGTTTGAGGTCAACTGTTCGTGAGGATCTGAAATGTTCGCCTGCGGAACTCACCTACGGAAGAACTCTGAGACTTCCGTGTGATTTCTTCGCATCAACGCCAAAGGAAGAACCTGATACGTATGTTGGTCGCCTACAAAGGCGATTTGAAGATATCAAACCTGCACCTGCTACTGCCCATGGTACAAGAAAATTTTTTATTCATAAGGATTTACCCACTTCTTCACATGTATTTTTACGTACAGACTCTGCACGTACGCCATTACAGAACCCGTACGAAGGTACCTATAAGGTTGAAGAACGCAACGATAAGACGTATATAATTAACGTAAAAGGAAAGCCTAAGCGTGACTCGATAAATCGGCTGAAACCTGCGTTCATCCCTGCGGAAGAAGATGTACCATTACCATGTATCGTTCCCCGTACAAAAGAAGATGTTTCTATAAAAACTTCAAAACCTACCACAGAGACCAGCACTACGAGAAGTACAACTGTCAAGAACACAACGACTAAATATGGCAGAAAAGTTCATTTCCCGGACAGATTTCAGTCTGGAATGCGTACGTAAAATTTTGGCAAGCTTTTTATCTCTATAGAATCTTGATTTTTAATTTAATCTCAATTCTTTTAACACCATAATACCTGCAATTCAGCGGCATGTAAATTTTTTTTGTTCGTTAAGAATACTGTGGTAAAACTGGCCCACAAAATCGATTTTCACTTTCGTAAAAATCTATTTTGTGAAGCCAGAATAACATTTTTATATGTATACTATCACATTCTGTGAGAGAATGTTGATCTTTAGTAATATGTATGTCAATGACATCTTTAAAAAAACCATAGGCTAAAAAATGCCTTATGAGTTATTATTATAAACGTGCTATGTTCACGTCACAACACTTATTTTCCATATTACATAATTAATATGTTGAACACTTTGTATCTTACAGAAAAATGACATGACAATTATTTTATTAAAATAAATACTGTTCTATCGCCCATAACTGTGGTGTAACCCCACAGCGTGCTAGATTTTTAAATACTCCAGACTGCGACAGCTGTTGAAGTATATTTATTAACTAACTAACTAACTAACCATCACGCCGTTTCCCCGCAGGGGTAGGCAGAAGGGACGGACCGCCACACAACTCGATCTTGGCACACACTCTTTGCCTCGTTCACATTCATACATCGTCTCATACATGCTCTTCTATTATTCCGACTCTTCACATGGCCCGACTCAAGTAACTGATTCACTTGGTCGTGCCATGTCTTCCTCGGGCGTCCCCGACTTCTTCTACCATTCACATTTGCATCATATATTCTCCTTACACTCCTTTCCTCGTTCATTCGCTCTACATGCCCAAACCATCGGAGAGTCCATTTCTTAATTTTACACATCACGCTTGCATCAGCCTTGCATTCTTTGCGGATATCCACGTTTCTCTCACGATCGTACATGGTTTTACCACACATTCGCCTCAGGGATCTCATTTCTACAGCATTCAGTCTGCTTTCATCCTTCCTCTGCCAGTTCCATGCCTCACTGCCATACATCAGGGTAGGTACCAGCACTCCATTATGGACGGCTAGTTTCGCGTCTTTGGACAGTTTTTTATTACCGCCAACGGCATTCAGTCCTCCATTAATGGAGTTACCGGCATTCACCCTTCTTTCAATATCTCTATCAGCCTTCCCATCTTTCGTAAACATACTACCCAGATACACAAACTCATCCACCTGCTCCAAGTATTCATCATTCACAACTATATTGCATACTGTTTTCGTACTCTCTCTTTCAAACACCATGACTTTAGACTTACTTACATTCATCATTAACTCATTCTTCATACATACTTCGTTCATCCTAGACACGAGAGACTGTAGATCTTCCATAATGTTAGAAATTAGCACCGCATCATCAGCATACAATAGGCAACATACTTCCAGATTACTCAATTTCGCGCCCAATCCCATCTCTTTCAATTCTTGCATACAATTATCCATGTATAGATTGAATAACCACGGTGACATTACGCAGCCTTGTTTAACACCTTTTGTGATGTCAAACCACTCCGTAAAATCGCCGTTCACCCAGACACATGCAACGCTTCCCTCATATAGCGACGCAATTGCCTGAATGAGCTTCGTATTCACTCCGTACTTGGATAACACCTTCCATAGCTTTTTCCTGTCAACTCGGTCGTACGCTTTTTGTAGATCTACAAAGGCACAGAAGAGTTTCTGGTTTTTTGCAAGAAACTTCTCAGTGAGCATACGCAATGAGAAAATCTGGTCCATGCACCCCCTTCCACTCATAAAAGCACCTTGCACATCCCATATTTTATCCTTTGTTTCCATTCTTACCCTTTCGATCAATATTCTACCATACAGCTTGCCCACTGAACTAAGAAGGCTAATAGCCCTATGATTCCCACATTCCATACGTGACCCTTTACCTTTGTATAATGGCATGATTACAGCTCTTCTCCAATCTAATGGCGTATAACCCTCCTTTAAACATTGGTTAAAAAGTCTGCACAGCCATGTGAGAATAATATGACTATCTCCTTTAAAGTATTCGGCAGCAATATTGTCGAAACCCACAGCCTTGCCACTCTTCATGCATTTAATTGATCTTTTTATTTCATCCATACTGATTTTGGTAAGTATATTTATCAATTGTCATAACAAACTAACTCTACTCATGCCATTTTCTTGTAAGTAATTTTAGGATAAAACTACCTGTATTATAGTATAATTACACTAAAACATCATTTCTATACGTATGTAAACAATATAATGTATTTATAGAAAAGATCTTATGATAATGAGTTCTTGTATAAAAATCTAGAAAACGCTACTTTTATTCCATATTTATGTTAACATGAACAAGGCAATATTAGCTACTTGATGTAGTATGTTCATACTTTTAGTATATTATTAAGGTACTAGTATTTTTAAGGTATATCATATTTGATAAATACATATATTTAAGTTATTCTTTGTTAAAATGAAATATTTAAGGTATATTCTATCCAATAAGTATTTTAATTCCACTTTTTGTATATGTGATGAAAAACCATTATTATTGTAAAAGATAATGCACCACTCTGTGACGTGCCCTTGCAATTGCAAAAGTATTAGCAGTAATTGTTAAATATTTTTACTCTTTCATGAAGAAATTTTTGTATTTCTATATTTATCTTTCAAGTTTGTTAACTATGATATAAATTTTGTATATTTAATAGGTTAATGCTATCTGTATTGAGGATATGACACATTTTCTATTAACATCTGTATATGATCATTGTTTAATCTATAGGTAATCTATATGTTAAATTTTGATATAGCTATAAACATAACGTATTGTACCACACTGTGTGCAGAAGTGATGTGGACAGCATAATGATTATTTGAACCTTTCCATTTCTACACATAATGTGATACACTTATAGAATATTTTATGTATTGCATATTTTAGAATAAGATTTATATGTTGCAGAATAGTATCTAATTGACAATGACACTACCCTAAGTGAATTCTCCCTTGGTAATGCTTTTGTTATTATAAGGACATAATTATTTTTTATCCTTATTTTTTAATCTTGAATGGACTGGTTGATGTTTAGCCCAGTACCCCTGTATATAGATATAGTAAAATTTTGTTTTTGTCGCCAAAAGGCTGGGGAGGAGGTCTGTAGCCAGGTACTCGAAACCGTATTATTTCGGCTGGCCACACCGCTAGGGTAGCGTACTTGGATTATCGCCGCTAGGCGGCGCGGACCTCGCAGCATTGACATTACTTGCAATTCTGAATCTCTCATAGTAGGACGCTTATAAATTATTGTGATCTTTGTAAAACTACCGTGCAATAAATGAACCAAGTTTATAACTAACATCTTTGTTATTTAAATCCCGTGTATTTTAACGTAGTGCTAATGGAGTCAGATTAAATCGTCAATAGTAATATTTACAACCCTCGTTAAATCCTAAAACAGGAAATGGATAAAAAAAACTATATTCAATATAAAGGCAAAAATAAATATAATGATACCGCAAACTATATAGTCGAAGTAGACAAGACGACCAGGAATATTCTGTTAAACAAAGAAAAAATAAATATTGGCTACCAACGTATTACCGTTGAAGACGCTAATCCGGTAATTCAATGTTACCACTGCTTACGTTTCGGACACAGTACGCGTAACTGCATACAGAAGGAGAAAAAGGAGTCGCCAATCTGCTCGCACTGCGGATTAGCCCACCACAGTGGCGTAGCTTGCCTTGGAGGGGCCCTGTATCAAAATTAGTTGAGGCCCTTGTTATTGCTTGATACAATATGTGATCAGTAGATATCGGATTATATGCACTAACAAAGTGCCAAAATATGCATGCAAATATGCACTAAAAAAGGCCGAAATATGCACAAAAAACTCTTGATATGCCTAAAATATGCACAATGAAAAATCAAAAAAGCATTTTTATTTTTATATATTTTAATTAAAGACGATACAAAGACAGCGAAATATTCTTAAAATTATGCATAGTTTTTGTGACAATATAAAACTAAGTATTTTTCCAAATTTTCGAGCAAAATTTTTTGATGTTTGTCACCCAAACGCCGAAAACGACTTCTCTACGTCAACTGACGTCATCCGACAAAATTTAAAAAAATTGGCGCCATTTCTGGAGATACCTGTGTATGCAGGGTATGTATGACCTGTGCCGTTGATGTAGGCATTAATGTTCTTTATGTCTTCAAGACCCGGATTTTTAAACAAAATAGCGTCTAACTTTATTGAATTGGGAAGAGCGTTGGCGAGTTCCAATCATTGTTTCCAGTATTTCTATTGATTTAAATAGAGGAAGGTTTTTAGTTTCCATTTTCTCTATGGTGTCTGGTAACTTGTGGAAATGTGTTGAGATGAGGGCGATATTCTGTATAATGGATGCGTCTTCAAACGCTAAATATTCACGATTGGGAAAAAAAGGCGAAAATATGCATTAACGCCGTAATTAGATAGTTATATACATTTGCATATGCAAATATGCAAATATGCAAATGCATATAATCCGATGTCCAGTGATCAGGTATTTTCATGTATTGAAGGTTGCCTTTGTTTTCAAAAAACAAAATTCACCCTTCGCTACTGGTAGATTTATTTATTTATATTCTCACCATACATTTTGTTGTATTTTTTTTTACATAAATTAACCTCACTAGGACTAATGCCGGTATTGAGGTTAACAATAGTAGATATGTAGTATTTAATATTGCAATCTAAATCACTCACAGAAGCTGATTGCTGAAAAAATGAAGTAATTTTGGGCATTTTTTTATAACCTCCTCCCTTTTCTGTTTACTTTTTCTTTTCATAGCTCTACTGGGATAATCTCTTTTCCTTTCACTCATTATTTTTACAAATCAAACTAATTAACCAATAAATAATCAGAAGAACAAGATTGTATTGTATTACAATGTAATAAATAACGTTTGAACCGGAATGAATTAAAACGCGTAAATACGTAAATATTGCTCTCCGTGGTTTGTACACCGTTTATTGCGGGATTCCCCCATTAAAGCGAATGACTTAACGGGATAGGATGTTGCAACTTTTGGACGCACGCTTAACCCGGGAAAAAAAGAGATTCCTTTTTTTGACTTTTTCATTTCTGAAGTGAAAACTCTATAACTCTATAGGCACGTATGACAGTTTTTTTAATATTATAGTGGGGGGGGGGGGGGGGGGATGGGGGTTGTCGGACTTTGAAACAATGTTAGCAGTTAAATTATTCGAATAATTACATTTACGCAAGTACGTAGTCACCTGTAATACTAATTTGCGAAATGGCTCGAAAACAGTGAGCGCGTGTACGAAGCGGCAACACCGCACAAACTAAGTAGGGATGCTACGCAACATCGTTTGCCGATAGCGTCAAATCTGACAGTTGAATCGTTTATTAGGGAGAAAAAATACCGAACCATACTTCGGTATCTTTGTCATACCGAACACCGAACACGGTGCTAAAATACCGAACGGTTCGGTAGAATATCGAACACCTGGCAACCCTGTCCGTGAGGTGGACCAAATGCATAATTACCGAAACTTTAAGTATCGATATCTCAAAAACTAAGTGAGATATCGAAACAAATTATTCTTCTTTTTCGTCTTATTTTGGGTTGTTATATCTGAATACATGGTCAAATCGCGGGGTCACGGAAATTGTATTCGTCCCAAACTGATCTTACTAATATTATATCTTACTAAGATTATAAATGCGAATATTTGTGTGGATGTACATGTCTTACTCTTTCACGCAATAAATACCAAATGGAATATAAAAATTCTTTCACTAATCGAAAGCTACATTATTTGCGAGTAATATAGGCTATATACATATATTGGTAAGCTCTGGCGTTATTAATAAGCTGTGGCGTTATGAAATTATTTATAATACGTTTATTGTCAAAGCTTGTTGCTAAGTAAATGTTTGACGTGGGCTGTCATTTTGTTATTTCTTTAGGTTACTATGGAGATTTCTTTGATAGCGAAAATTCAAATATGAGTATTCTAATATGAATATTTAGTGTAGATAAAAATATAAAATAGGTACTAATCTACATTTTGACCTAAGCCAACAGCTATACTAATATTATGAATGCGAAACGGAGCGTATTTGATTGTTGATTGATTAAGGGGAGGGGAGGGGGGAGAGAGGAGGGGGAGAGGGGGAGGGGTAGTGCGGGGGAGTGGGGGGGGGGGGAATATGCGAGCGAAGCCGGGGGCAAAAGCTAGTTATGAATATTACAAAAAAATGCTCGCATTTGCACTACAAAAAATTGATTACTAGAAATCTTTAAAAGTATTTCATGTCCTTTCTCAATATCTTATCTATGTAAAACTGATTATTTCCTAAGCGCGTCAAAACTTATTCATTTTATGTTATATTGATTTCTTAAACTGGATCTCTCAGTCTACAAACAATAAAATCAGTAGTGATGTTATAAAAACTATAAGACATTATATTGACAATAAAAAATAATAATATTATTTTCTCGATAACTTAATACTTAATAAATTATAACCAGAAAATAGATAAAATAGTGACAACATGCCAGCGTCAAAGACTGAAAAATGTTAAGTTTCTAAGCTCTATTTATACATCTATTATCGTAAAATTATTATTATTTTGACCCATATTTTGCCCTATCACTATTATAAATTTTATAGTAACAACATATCACCACATATTTTTGGCGCATTACCTTAGCATCTAACATTTTATTTGTTTGTTTACCTAAATATTATATCGACTGCATACAATACTCATTATTTTAAAATCATTATCAAACGAAGAATGAACCAAAATACCGATTGTTATCAACTAAACATATACTTACTAAATTCACAAATACTTTTTGTATATGTATTTAATTCTATAGAAAAAATAAAATTTATAATTTCTATTTTAATCTTGAGTCAAGCAAGGACACTGCAGTACATGAAGATAAACTAAGTTATAACAAATTGTGATGGTTTTACCGCTATTAACACCTATTGAACAAATTTCACATTTTAACACTCGCAATGAAAAATCTTAACCTAAACGAAATTGATAAAAATCTAAACATAGAAGAATATGTATGTTAAACAGCCATAAAATGCAGTAAAATCTATAGAAATATAAAAAAAATCGACTTACAATCTTACACCTGAACATAAGAAGTGTAAATAAAAACATGGATGAATTTCTTGTATCTCTAAATACCTACACTCCGTTCACAACCAGATTTTATAATATTATCCGAAGCCTATAATATAAGCCTAGCGAATATACCAATTATTCCAAACTTTTTTTTTTAAATTTTACATAATATATAATATGGTTACATTATTAGTAGATTTTTTGACCACCATGCTAGGTTGATGCCCGTGTTATGGTGGTCAAGACTACAAGCAATAGGTATGGTACAAATTATCACATTAATAAAAATAGTGGAATCGTAGTATATATTATTGACAAATTTACCGATATCAACGTTTCCGATATACCCATGTGCAACGTAAAAAACTGTTTGTCAATCAATTTTAATGTAAATAATATGCCCTTTAATTTAATCGCAACGTATCGCACACACAGTTCAAATGTACCACTATTTACAGAAGAGTAGAAAAAATTCTTTGTAACAAGAATACTTTAAATTGTATCTTAATAGGTGACTTGAATATTAATATTGGCCCAAATAATCACTGTAAAAATAAAATGTATTACATGAATACGATGAATGAAATGAATTTTATGTCATGTGTTATTAATTTCACAAGAGAAATTGCAAAACAAACACCATCGTGCCTAGATCATATTTGGAGCAATAATAAAAACACAGAAAAAATTAAATCTATCTTATGGAAAAACGATATAGCAGATCATCATACGAATATATTTGTTTATGATTTATGTAAAAACCGGAAAATTTATGATTCCTGAAAAAATGTTAAAATCATTTCTAAAGTGAACTATCATAAATTAAATAGTTAATTATACAATGAATCATGGAAATTAATACTAAATTGCCAAAACCCTGATATATGTGCAAATTATTTTGAAGAAACATTAATTACTAAAATCTCGGACTGTAAAACCTATATTAATCTCCAAACTAATGCTAAACTAATTAAAATTAAACCATGGATTACACAAGGTCTAATCATATATATCAGGAAAAAGGAAAAACTCTTCATTCAAACAAACAAAAAAATCCAAACAATAATCACATCAAAACTGAATATAAAATATTTCGAAACAAACTCACAAAAATTAGTAAAGACACGAAAGTTTCAACATTTTTTTCGAAAACGACGGACAAAAACTTGCATACAAAATTGATCAAAATTATAAACCATATAATATGATATACATGAAGATAAACTAAGTTATAACAATCTATCAGTTTTTAAATCGACAACGGAGGAAACTATTGAAAACATAATAAAATCACTAAAAAATGGTGCTGCACCTGGATATGATGCTGTAACTACAGAAATTTAAAAAAATGTTCTAACTCCCTAACTAAAATAATTACTCATATAATTAATGTAAGCTGTTCGTTCCAGAATGCGATTTTTCCTATTTAGTCAGTAAAATAATTATTCGTAATATTCATGTTAGGTATTTTAGTTACACGGAGTTTCTCTTTTTCAAAGATGCAAACAAAATATTATCCCACGGTTTCTTCAAGTAAGGTCCCAACCTTGAGAAATAATATGTATTCTGGCTGGTATCATATAAATGCATTGCTTTGCAAAGATTTGAAAGAAAGTGTTTATTATTTAAATGGTTTTATTTTTAACTAAGTATTTGCACATTTCAAATAGGACCCTCAAATAGCACCTATAACTATTTATGGTAGCCCCAAGGGAAAGTTTTTGCTGTCGGTCTTTTATGGCCCAAACCTAAGAGGAACTTTTATTATAGTAATATTTGCAATATTTGTCTGTCCTTAAGTGTTTTAGATTTAGTTTTATTGGTGGCCCTTTTC
The DNA here is from genome assembly GCA_917563855.2 of Limnephilus lunatus. NCBI lineage: Eukaryota > Metazoa > Arthropoda > Insecta > Trichoptera > Limnephilidae > Limnephilus > Limnephilus lunatus. Next base: position 10,177,436 of record OU830599.1, read on the forward strand.
GGCGACTTTTGAGCAATTGTTTTATTGCTAGATTTTAAAATCCAGTTGTGGGAACCGCTGAAATATTCTGTTCCCACAGTTAATGTACCATATTAATTATTTGTATTTGTATGTTTTTCTTTAAATATGGTGACGTGTTCAAGAGAGAGTCAGTGTTGTTATTACGGTGGAACTGGAAGGTACACGAGGTGTATCTTCAATTGAGCAGAGGGAAAATAGGCCCTTTGCGTCAGTATCGTTGTTAAGATTGAACTGGGAGGTACATGTTGTACCTACAGTTCAGTATTGTAAAAAACTGATAAAGATATCGAAGTAGAGACTTCGATATTTGTCAGTGTGGTGTGATCGTGGAGATCAACCGATCAAAGGGTAAATAGACTCTTTTGTAATAATTGTATTTTTATTGCATTTAATAAATCGTGTTAAAGAAGAAGAAGAAGTGTTTTCCTGCAAACTCCATTCTGTTGTGCTCTCGTACCAAGATAGATAAGAAACATAAGCATTGAAAGTGGAATATTTCCATCAAACTACAAAAAGCCATTGTAACAGCTGTATATAAATCCGGAGATTCGAAAGAAATAAACAATTAGCGCCCAATATCGTTAATATCCAATGTAGCTAAAATATACGAAAGAGTAATAAAGAAACAAATTTTAGATTACGTGGAAAATAAAGAAAAAATGTATTAACCCCATTCAATACGGTTTCAGAGAAAAAATGAGCACGCAAGACGCAATAGCGGAATTAACTAGAGTTATTTATAAAGCATTGGATAAATGGAAAAAAAGGTATATTCATTGACCTCCGTAACCACTGGAACGCTTTTTGCCGAATTTCGACACCATTTACAAAACCTAAGTTTGCTAAGTTACCGAATTACAGCAAATTCTCCCTAGATGCATAAATTTTTTTTTTGAAATATTTTCAAATAAGCCCGCGGTTCCATTTTGACGTTTTTGCATAGGTAAAAAGAAACTACTTCTATTAAAATTCAACAGATGGCAGTGTTACTAGTAATGTTGGCTAATATTCCACCAAAAATTCGTATTTGGTAGTTCTCTGTAAATGTTAAACGGTCTGATGCTGTCAGTTTAAAATTCGGGTTTTTTTATCGTATTTTAGTGAATGTTTATAACAAATTTGTGTACCAGTGTTATAATAATTGAATAAGTAATGCATTCAACTGTTTCAACGTGTTTCAAACTTAGAATTTCAGTGATTATTGATAAAACAAAGTTTTGTGGTTATATTTTTGTCATTTTTTTCCGATCGTCGTGTGTTTTTGAATATGCAATATTTTCTATAAATAAACCAATAATCGAGTTAATTGGTATTGTGGATTTAAGATAATTGATGTACCTGTTTGATGTACTACAGCTATTTTTGGTAAGTATATTAAGAATTTCATTTTATTCTTATTAAAAGTGTCGCCACTTTTTTCGAATAAATTTGTGTCAAAAATTATTCAAAGGGAACATTCAACAGTTCAAAGCATATCAAAATTCAGTTTTCTTATATACATATGTAGATTGTGATTATAAATTAGACCATTTAAAAGAAACCTAATAGAAAATATTCAATGTGGAGGGAAATTTGAACTTACTAGGCCAGTTTAAAGGGAGGCAATACTGAGAATAGTTTTTTGAATGTTTACGATTTTATAATATTATTTTTATAAATCCTAGGAATATGTGATAAACAACCAAAGATAGGTGAATTCATTGACTATATAGAACTATGATCAGTTTGTATGCCTCGATATTAAAATTCGGAGGTATGATTTTTTTAAGGTTGGCGGAAAATATTCAAAACGGTCATTAAAATATCACGAGTAATCCGAGGAAAAAATTAAAAAACGCGCCGTCGCTCCAGTGCGTAAAGACAGTGTTTCACACTCAAAATTAATCAACAAACTAAATAATATAGGAATAAACGACAAAGCTAAATCGTGGATAAATATTTATCTAGGTATATCAAAGAACGCAGCAAGTTAAGTGATATAGAAAAAAATAATTTTGGAATCCCACAAGGAACTGTATTGGGCCCAATACTGTTCATATTATATGTAAATTAACTTTTTGAACTCCCAATCATCGGAAAGATACAGTATTAAAGATTGAAGAAAGTCTTGGAAAGAGGCCGAATTATCGGCAAATAATGTAATAAATATCACTAAAAAATGGTTTGACGAAAACTCTCTTAAATTAAATGTTGAAAAAACAAATTTTCTACCTCTGAGCCTAACAGATAATATTTCAAATATAAATGTAAACATTGAATTGAAATAAAACAATCACTTTGTTTTAACCACGATTTTATTTATTTAATTTTTTCAATACTTAATACTACTTATTAGTTTAATTTTATACCCTGAAGATGCTTGTGGTTCGATCCATTTGCGGCACTTACGGAAGGAGATTTTAGGTCAAAATATAGATTTACAAAAGTTAACATGAGAAGTTTGATTGCCTTGGTACGGCCGTATTTGAATGTGAACGATAAACGGGGTGGCAAAGTATCTGCCGATCTCCAAGTTCTTTGTGCCATACGATAATAGGGTAGAAACGAGTGATTATAATTGCATTCTTGTGAAACAAATCAGCGAAATCGATAACCAAACAGGCTTTATTATTATTTTTTTATAACACTCATTTCAACGTCACCCTAATTCTTATTACGCCTACTCCTTTTTGTTTCCTCCTCGGAATTACTGTTTATGATGTTGTCCATTATTAGTTATTTTTGAAACGCGAAACACAAAACAATCTCGTCGCATAATATTTTGACGTATGAATAAACGTGAAGTTGGCAATATTATGAAGATGAGTAAAGATTTTTAACCTGAGCAGTGTAGGCCCCCTCCCCTGTGTAGCTACCGCGACGTTACAGCGTCGTGGTAGGGATCATTATGAGTAAGGCTGATGGAGTGACAGAATGACAGAAGCATAACGACGACCACCAGAATGAGACTCGTCCGGGCGTTGATTTTCGCTTTTTTTCTATACGATGTGGAAACATGGACACTTAAAACCAGCGAAAAAAAGCGAATAGTGGTGCTGGAGAAAAGTGTTTTACGACGTATTTTAGGATATTTTGGATATGATGCTCGCCAAACTGAGGACTCCAACATGGAGAAACTCATAGTCACAGGCAAAGAGGAAGGCAAAAGAAGCAGAGGAAGGACACCAATGCGCTGGCGTGACCAAGTATCACATCTTCCGGTACGTCGGTGTCCGTAGCCCTCCACGTAGCGCAGAACCGCAAGGAGTGAAAGAGCCTTGTCTACCATGGAAATTGGAGTAGGAGTCACCATCCTCAGCAATGCGGAACCGACTTAACCGACTTATATTCGTATCATTAATCAATCAATTATTATTATTAAAGAAACTGTCCTACAATGTGCGTCCCACTAAATCTCAGAAACGAGTCCCGTTACGATCAAGGGAGTTATATGGTGATTTTTTGACGAAAAGTTTGATAATTTTACCGCGGTCCAATGGGGGGAAGGGGACACATTGAATGTAGTTTTTTTTATAACAAAATATTTGTACAATATATAATAATAAAAATTACAATTGTGTTACTTACATAAGTTGTGGTGACAAATAATAGTAGAGAAAACACAACGTTTGTGGGAAAATGAATAAAAAATATATATAATAACAATGAATAATTATTCCAAAAGTTTCAGATACTTTTTCAATTATCTTTTAGATTCATGGGTATTTTCTATATTTTTAAGGTTCAGCGGAATGTTGAAAGTGTGTTTTTCAAAAATAGATAATTTTGAGAATGCTTAGGGTTTAATATCGGGATTTTAATGTTATTCTGATATCTTTCCGATATATTAACTTGCAAGTTATTTATATATTTTCTTTAAAAGTTTTGATGTTGAAGCTTTATGTGTTTTGATTTAATAATTTTAATTGAATCGTGTTTAAACATGCCTTCAAAATAAAATACAGTTTATTTTAAAAAAAATGTTTATTAACCAAGATAATATGACAATATATACAAAATACATAAAAAATGGCATATTCCACCTCACTAGTCTGAGCCTATTCCGAGGTGGCAGAACTACCCCTTAAAAATAAATGTAAACAGATTATTTTAACTTTATGCTAAATCAATGAGAACCCTGAGCTTGCTTCATTGAAACGAGATGGATCCATCGGGGGGTAATAGGAGATAGTGACACCCGAAGTGTCTTGCTTATCTCCAGTTTATTTCGTTGTTTTATTTTGGTTGATGTCACTGCAGAAAACTCCGCTTCATACAGATAGGATGTCGGAAATGGCAATTAGGATTTTAGTGCTGTGGTGGCAATCTCAGGGTATTCCGCCATGACTCTAATCCAGAACACCGTCAGAGTTGTTGTCTCGAACATAGTTTTAAGGCTGCCGTCATATGCAATATTCAGCAGTTGATCGCAGTTCTTCTTTCGTAGGCATGCTAGATTTTTTTTTTTTTTACATTAACTCCACACAGGAGGCCCTGAGGAAAATAATTTCCCTCAGGGCCTATGTCATCTTTGAGGATGCTGTGTGGAGGGTCTTTTTGAGGAAAGGAAGGAGTGAACATGGGTCTTGAAGAGACCCATGTTGTAGGAGGGAGGAAACACAGAGGCTGGTAAATCGTTCCACATCCGAGCTGTTGAACTCAAGAACGAGTCGTAAAAACAACCCGTTCTCATGTGACTAATGTCAACCGTGTACAAATGTTGGGCGCGTGTTTGGCGTGTTTCCCGACTATGCACCGGTGCCGAGGGGATCAACGACGCTAGTTCCTCGGAGCATTTTCCATCGTAATACCGGTAGAACAAGGACAGCATTCCCACCTGACGCCTGTGCTCTAAAGATTGCAATCCGTCTGTTAAGATGGGAGAATCTATCAAACGGACCGCCCGTTTCTGCACAGAGTCAAGGGTTTTTTTAAAGGTATTTTGGAGCTCCAGACCAGAGGTGGCTGCCAAATTCAACCGTGGGGCGCACTTGCGATTTGTACAGGGTTAGCAGTTGTGTACTATTAAAGTATCTGCGAGCCCTGTACAGTACGCCCAGTTTCTGAGAGGCTAATTTAACTCTGGTTTCGATGGAGCCCCCATACCTGAGCTGGTCACTTACAGTTACACCAAGCATATCAATGGAGGTCCTGTTCGGAAGAATGCTTCCGTTGAAGGAGACTAGATTTTCATTTCGATCCCTTTTAGACGTTATCAAACATGATTGGGTCTTTGAAACATTAAATTCGACGAGGTTATTCTTACCCCAAGAGAAAACACTCGAGGTAACCGTCCATTCTCTGCTTCAAAGCCCTCCGAGCTATTGGGGTTTGTGTTCTCTTTGGAGGCTTGTCAAACAAAAAGCTATCATGGACTGTACTGTCATCCGCGTAACAATGAATCGGTGCACATGACAAGAGGTCGTTGATGTGCAACAGAAACAAAGTCGGAGACAGAACCGATCCCTGTGGGACGCCAGCATTTATCGAATGCGAGGAAGAGGTGAAACCGTCAGCAACCGCCTGAATCGACCTCCCCCTCAAAAAGTCGGCAATCCACGCACACAAGGATGCGGGAAGTCCGTACGAACGCAGTTTGTTGACAAGCGCTCGATGCCAAACCCGGTCAAAGGCCTTGGAAATGTCCAGTCCAACCGTTTGGGTCTCACCAAAACGTTCCAGGCACCTTCCCCAAACATGCGTCACATACGCGAGAAGATCACCGCACGAGCGGTTCCGCCGGAATCCGTATTGACGGTCGTTAATAATTTTGTTCTTCTCGAGGTATGTGAGCAGTTTGTCGTTGATCACACGTTCCATCGCTTTTGACAGAACAGATGTGATCGCTATGGGGCGGTAGTTGGCTGGGTTGGAGCGGTCACCCTTCTTTGGAATGGGGTTAATGATCGCTTTTTTCCAACCAGAGGGCACAGAGCCAGACTTCAGGGACATCTTGAAAAGCTTCGTCAAAATTGGAGCTATTTCTACAACGCACCTCTGCAATACCAGGGCGGGAATTCCGTCAGGCCCGCTAGCTTTTTTAACATCAAGCCCTCGTAAGACTTGAAGTACATCCCGATGCCGGATCCTCAGCTTTTTCATACGGAAACCGCAATGAGGAACCGACGGCGGGGTAGCACCTTGATCATCGAGGGTCGAGTTTTCCGCGAACATTTTGCCTAATAAGTTAGCCTTTTCGGCGGCGGTATTTGCTAGAGAGCCGTCAGGTCTGGTAAGAGGTGGCAGACTGGGTTTGCAGAAATTGCGACCTATTGAGCCCGCAAGCGACCAGAACGCTCTGCTGCCGTGCGGGCAGGCAGCCAGCTTTCTGCTGATCTGCAGGTCGTGCTCGAATTTTGACCTATTAATGATCCTCTTGCATTCCTTTGCCATTTTGTTATATACTATTCTGTTTTCGGACGTTCGAGATGTGTTGTAGGCTCGGTAAGCCGCGTCGCACTGCTTCGGAGCATTGTCGACTGAACCACGGCTTTGAGCCCACACCAGTTTCTTTGACAGTGGATTGGATGAAGCCATCCATCGCGGATGTGATGACTTCACCAAATTTCCTGGGCACATCTTGAGAGATCCGAAGTCCGAAAACAGACAGCTGACCACGGGAAAGCATTGAAATGAGCCCGCAGACCAAACCAATCTGCTGATCTATAGTGCCACACTTTTCTCTTCAGCCGCTCGTTTGGCGGTCTCAAGGTTACGGGGATTGACGTCGTCACCAGGCAGTGGTCGGACGATCCTAGAGGCGCTGTGACCTCAATCATGTAACCGTGTGGCACAGTGGTTAAAAACAGGTCTAACAGATTGGAGCGGTGAGTCTGGACATCAGGAACCCTTGTAGGCTCCTGAACCATTTGCTCCAGTCCGTAGCAGAGGGCAAAAGATTCCGCCTTTCGTCCAGCCGAGTCCATTGGTCCTGAGAACTTTAACCAAGGTTCGTTATGAACATTGAAGTCCCCCAGGACCACAAACTTTGCCGTAGGGAAGCGGGGCAAGAGGTCATCAACAGTATTGCTTAGATTTTTGAAGAGTTCGGACGTACCTGAAACGCTAAGGTTCGGTGAGCGGTATAAACACGCATAAAATCTTACCGTACTAGCAAGATTGACGCGCACCCACATTACGTCAAATTTGGAGTTCTCCAGATTCAACAGCCGCACACAGTTGACATCAGCTCGGCTGAAGAGACAGACACCTCCTTTGGGTCTGAATTTGCCCATGAGGGTGAAACCCGGGCAATCCAGATAGGAGGCGTCTGTAGGTTCAGCTATCTGCGTTTCGGAAAGGAAGAGAAGGTTGGGACGTTGGGTGAGAAGGTGGTGGTTGACTGAGTTTAAGTTTTTGTGCAGGCCGCGAATGTTGGTGAAGTTCACCAACAGTTTTGGCCTGCACCGGGGACTCCTGCTTCTCGCCGTTGTAATAACGTTACTTGATGTTATTGTGTTATTCATGATTTTATGTTATTTAATTTTTTTTTTTTTTTTTTTTTTTTTTGTTATGCGGGGAAAGGAAGGTCTGGAAAGGAAGGTTGACGGATGGGTAGGAAGCTGGGGATCAGAGTGTCCAGGAGTGACGGACGTATGAGTCCAACCCACCCACTGCGGTGCAAGGCGATGGGCTGGGAGAGTCCGGCTGGAGAGGTCGCCCAATGCGCCCCAAACGCTACTGCTGGGTCCCCTCCGGTCACGAACCGGCACAACAGCAGCGGCAGGGTTTTTGCACTCGTTGATGGGGCAGCCCACCCTCAGTCGTGAGCCTGAGGGTCAGGCCCCTGTACTACCGAGCGGCCCGGACAACGGAAACCGGTTGTAAAGGGTCTCCCTCAACCAACATCTCCCAATCCGGCCTGTCACGCGGAAGGTGGGCCGACGCACCCGCCATCAAGACCCAGACAAACATTACCCCATGAACCCGGGCACCCCTGCTAAGTCACCAAACGTAGCGAACCACTTGGGGTGACCTGTGGCAGAGGTGTTGGTGATCCAATAAATGGTTCCCAGGGCGGCGGTACCCATACCCGCCTACCAAATTAAATTCGCGTGGTTTATTGACAAATGGGTACCGGATCCATTTCTTGCCAGTTCGTGAGTCTTTTGTGGTTAGGAAGTAGCGCTCAAACTCTTTTATAGGTAAAGACAGGTGATCTTGCACCAACTGGAAGAAAGAATGCTCTGGCTCAGTCTCGCCTTAAATCCCCGTCAATGTCTGAAACATGTCCAAAATGCCCCTGTTCACGCGCCGCACAGTGGTTCCAAATACCCCAAAAGTCGGTATCAATTCACAGGGAGGGTTTACAGGAAAAAAATGTGATATTTATTTCGGTATGGGTTAAAAAATAAAAATATTCGGTTTTAATAAGTTTTACTGCGATTTCTGTATTTTATTAACAAAAATATAAAATTTAAAATAATAAAATAAAATTAAAAAATATTTATGTCCATATCCACGCAAAAATAACGGCCGAGTAACGTTTAATTTTGCTTTTTAATATTCTGATACCGACGATAAACAATCGTCATCATCGTCGGTGTTAAAGATATTTGAAGAATGAATGTCCGGAGGAATTATTAAATCAAAAACTTCCTTAGGAAAACGATTAAAATGTTTTTTTGGGAGTTGCCTGTAACTAGTTATAACAGGGTCAGATATAACTAACATTAACTTAAAAACTTCCTCATTAGATTTTTCACGAGAACATTTTCTATAATAGTTCTCGCGATATTTTTAAAAATCTTTGTTTCTTTGTTACTTCTGCAGATGTAAGAGTGATTGTTATATCTTCTTTTTTTGGATAGCATGCCTTTTTTGCCTCGAATATATTGTACGGTGGAAATCTTTCGATCTTATGACATTGTACTGGTGCTTCGTAAGCTTGGCTTCCACCATGGTTGAGAGGGCTTCCTCCTCAGACATCCGTTTAGAGCGATTATCATCAAATATCTTATATGCTTTTCTGTGCATAGATGCGCGCCTAGGTGAACGAATAATATTTCTTACCAATTTTGATGCAATCGGTTGTCCAGATGGTCCAGAGGTTTTCGTTGCAAACGCCAAATGAGAAAGAGGTGAACTTTTCCGAAGATCTTTGGTTTATAAGCGTTTGGATCGGTCAGAACGGTGTTCAAATTGTATTTCCGGGCGACCGCGACCGGGCTGTTTTTCAGGAGAAATCTCATATAATGTAAAACCAATCGGATTCTCAAGCCATTTTTTATTTTCCATCAAAAATCTAGCTTCATTTCGATAAGCAATTGCCCATCTTGTTTTAAAGCAAAATTTGAAGCCCGCAATCTTTTTACAGCCTTCTTTGGGGAAATTTATAAGTTTTTTTTTCAATGTAAAAATTGTTTTTCCATCTGTAGGCACTTTGAGTTAATCACTATATCAAATAACTCCTTTTGTCTTAAGACCAAATCCTTTGAAACGGAACCTGATTCAAAAATTATATTTATGAATCACTCAAATTTTACAGGAAGTAAATTATGTAAAAATTACCCGGCTGAAAAGACGCAAAAATGCGCAAGAATTTTTTTTAATATGATATTAAAATAGTTCAGCTATAAAAGTACATCAGCACATTTACGAAATATTAGGAAATATTAAACTAAAACCTTAACTATTCCAAAAATCATCGTATTTTTTTTAATGTTCACGAGATGTTTTTTAAAAAATATTTCCCAAATTTGTCACATTAGAAAATGAAAAAAAAACTTTATATCTTTAGTACACACCTGAAGGTATTGGATCCATGTAGAAAAAAGTTTGCCAGCAAGTGGTGTAAAAAGTAATCAGTCCCTAAATTTGCATTTTCACACAAACGTCCTGGCTGCTCGGGAAGACAATCTTTGCTGACGTGTTACGCAGCGACGAAACGTTTTGCTGAGTTCGGTGGTGTGGGGAAAGATGCGCTGGTATGTGATGTCAAGATATAGAAACAAAATTTTGTGGTCGCTGCAATTTGAAATTCCGACGCTCCCATACTAGTAAAACCATTGTGCCCCGCCCGGGCCGTTCCCACAACTCCTTTTAGACTGTGGACTTTCCTTATTATTTCTTTGGATTAGTTAGTTGAAAATATCTTCATTATTTGGTCAGGTAGCAACAGACAATTAAAGAATTTTCTTACATTCATTCCAACGGCAAAGTAAGGTTCGTAATTCAAGTCCAACGGCAAAGTAAGGTTCGCGTATTTTCTAGTCGAATATTTTGTTGCCGTAGACACTTTTACAAATGTTTCATAATTTACTTACCCCAGTAAACAGCGGCTTTGTGTTTCACGTCGCCATGTATATCGATGTCATAGTATGTGTTATCATATTATGTGATATGAATAAACTTAAAATAAAGTAAAATAATGCTTACCTATGGAATGTAATACGACAATTTGGTTTATTCTCTTTTTCACTTCTATTTTTACACTTTATAGCACAAGCCACAATTTTTGCCGTTTTATTTCGTAAAATGTGCGATAAGAGCTCGACACTGGTCCGGACAAGAATGATGACGTCACATTTTTTTAGATTCACGTGAGGCTCTCGCAAGCCCAGCCGGTTCCGATGTAATGGCTCCAATGGGAGGGGGAAATAATACTCCTTTTATCACTTAGGGCAGGTCCATCTATTTGTACGTCCGTGGGGGTATATAAAGCAAGATTCGTCGTGGGTTCAAACGTCAGTTCAATTTCATATCAACTCCCTGAGCGAAACTGGGAACCCCAGCTTGTTTATAAAATTGTATTTTCACAGAAAGCATAACAACTTTTTTTTTAAACATTAATTCTTCAGACTTTCGGGCATTTCATCATACATTTTAGTTCTGTATGCATTAAGCAGTTCTGTGGCTCTGTCTTTTTCGGCAATCTAATTCTACTTACATCTGGTTTTATCTATTTATGTATATTTTAATTGAAACAATTTCATCCTTAAAGTGTTTTAACAATTAGGATTTTATAATTTTTGCCTATAAAAATTAACACATCACATAGCAGTCTCTTTTTTAATGGAATTCAATTAAGCTCTTCTCTCAATTGATTGGTGTAGGCACATCTCACATCCCTTTGCTCAGTTTTTTATAATTTGTAGTTTATTCAAGTTTCCTTCATTGGCCAAAAATAATATCGTAGATTATTAATCGAAATGTGGAGCAACTATAGTTTTAAAAATAAGTTCTGTAGTGTTGCTTTTTAGTTTATTTGTAAGTCTTCCTAGAAAATTTATCCACACCTTATCCACAGCTTCTCCAATTTTTACAGAATCTGGAGACTCGGAGATGGCCCGCATTAAATCAACAAACACCGTTTCAGCTGCAACTATTATTATAACAACAGTAGCATTGCTGGGCTGCCCCATAATCACAGCTTGCCAGGAACTGGCAGAGAAAGAATGGAAAACCAATTGTTTCAGTGATGTCAAACACGGCAAATGTGAAGACAGCTTCATACAAATATTAGCAAACCACTATTCATGTGACATGGTTATGGAAATAGATAATCCCCCTACTAAAATTGGTTTCGTAAATGGGTTCATTCTAGTCAGCAATGGAACCAATACCTTCTACATTCGGAATAAAGAATTGCAGGCCACAAATAAAAATAAATTTATACCACGGTGGAACGAGTTCGTTGATAGCAAGCTGAATAAATATTTCATTAAAAAGGGAAATGTATATATGATTGACGGCCAAACTCAATCCCAGTTTGAGATCTTAACATCGGAAGATCGTAACAACAGTCACATAGCCTTCGATATGAATGAAAAAACTATACTGATTCTATCATTTAGTCCAGGTGACATAGCCGGCAGCATATACGCGTTAGATACAGATTCTATAAAACATAAATCTGGGAAAGTGCAAGCGACAAGAGTTGATAGAGCGGGAAAAGATATTACTGCGATGGTTGTAGAAGGAGGTTTTGATAGACTGTTGCTAGGTATAAGAACTCCAGAAGGAGGTAAAATTATCCGCCTCAAAAGACAAAACGAGAATCCTTGTTCTGTTGATACAGGAAAAGTGGCTATTGTGAATCTGATTGAGGAAACTAAAAACAAACTGCTTAAAATTATCTCAGACGTGTACAGTCCGCCGTCTCAAGTAAGGAGTCACCTAATGGTGCCCAACACAGAGGGAAATCCTAAAGATATGGAAACGGAAAACAAGAGGCTGGAAAGAGAACTGTTCATTGCGAAGGCAAAGTTAGATTCTCTTACTTCAAGCCTTCTTACATTTAGAAATAAGCAAGAGAAATCACAAATTGGATGGTTTAGCTTTAAAATCTCATCAGCGGAGCCTATGTTTATACCTAGTGAAGGTGGTCGAATTATCCAATGCATTTCAATGGATGACTACTATAGTATGAACGAAGAAATCATTCAAAATGCCAGAACCAAAGCAGAACTAACGAACGAATTCAATAATCAAATGGAAAACTTACTTTCAATAGCTACTAAGCCAGTTTAAAAAAAAATCTTTTGAAATTCGTAGTTTTCAGCTAACGGCCATAGCATCCTCTTTCTACATAACTTCAGTTCACATAAAAAATGATGATTTTTTATTCGTTAATGCTGCATCGTGTCATTTTACAACTTTGTAGTGACATGGCGACGGATTCTGATTGTAACAACCGATTGACACTCCTCTAGGGCACATTTTGTATTCCACGTTTTATTTTTCAATAAATTTTACCAATTTACATTTGTGATTTTATTTTACCATGAACAGGTTAGAGGCTTTCGAAATGTGGCTTCACCGGAGAATGCTCAAGGTCCCATGGACCGACATGATCACCAACATAGAAATTCTCAGGCGGGCTAGAGCAGATAGGGAACTGCTTACATTAATTAAAATCAAGAAAATTTCATATCTGGGTCATATACTTCGAGGGGAGAAGTATCACTTGCTCCATTTAATATTGAAAGGCAAGATAGAGGGTCGCCGAGGGCCTGGTAGGAGACAAATGTCTTGGCTGCGAAATATAAGAGAGTGGACCAGCATTAGAAGTGTGGAGGAGCTATTCCGGGCAGCGCAAGACAGAGAGACCTTTTCAAGAGTGAATGCCAACGTCGGGGGGACCTGATAAGGCACATAAAGAAGAATTTAATTTTTTTTAAATATTTTGAATATTTTTTTAATGAGAAAAATGTGTCCTTACTGGGGTACCCCGTTCTAAGGTCACATTGTTTGGTAGGCGGGTTTGGGTACCGCCACCCTGGGAACCATTTATTGGATGACAAACACCTCTGCCACAGGCTACCCCAAGTCGTTCGCTACGTTTGGTGACTTAGCAGGGGTGCCCGGGTTCATGGGGTAATGTTTGTCTGGGTCTTGATGGCGGGTGCGTCGGCCCACCTTCTGAGTGGCAGGCCGGATTGGGAGATGCTGTTTGAAGGAGACCCTTTACAACCGGTTACCGTTGTCCGGGCCGCTCGGTAGTACAGGGGCCCGACCCTCAGGCTCACGACTGAGGGTGGGCTGCCCCATCAACGAGTGCAAAAACCCCACCGCTGCTGTTGTGCCGGTTCGTGACCGGAGGGGACCCAGCAGTTGCGTTTGAGGCGCATTGGGTGACCTCTCCAGCCGGACTCTCCCAGCCCATCGCCTTGCACCGCAGTGGGTTGGTTGGATTCATACGTCCGTCACTCCTGGACAACTGAGCCCCAGCTTCCTACCCACCCCTTATACCTTTTCCTTTCAAAATCTTCCTTTATCCTCTTCAAAACAAAAAAACTTAACTCAATCATGAATTCACAAAAAAACATAAATAACATCTTTACAACGACGAGAAGCAGGAGTCCCCGGTGCAGGCCAAAACTGTTGCTGAACTTCACCAACATTCGCGGCCTGCACAAAAACCTAAATTCAGTCCACCACCATCTTGTTTCCCAACGTCCCAACTTTCTCTTGCTTTCCGAAACGCAGATAGCTGAGCCTACAGACGCCTTCTATCTGGATTGCCCAGGTTTCACCCTCATGGGCAAATTCAGACCCAAAGGAGGTGTCTGTCTCTTCAGCCGAGCTGATGTCAACTGTGTGCGGCTGTTGAATCTGGAGAACTCCAAATTCGACGTAATGTGGGTGCGCGTCAATCTTGCCAGTACGGTAAGATTTTATGCGTGTTTATACCGCTCACCGAACATAAGCGTTTCAGATACATCCGAACTCTTCAAACTTCTAAGCAATACTGTTGATGACCTCTTGCCCCGCTTCCCTACAGCAGAGTTTGTGGTCCTGGGGGACTTCAAAGTTCATAACGAACCTTGGTTAAAGTTCTCAGGACCAACGGACTCGGCTGGACGAGAGGCGGAATCCTTTGCCCTCTGCTACGGACTGGAGCAAATGGTTCAGGAGCCTACAAGGGTTCCTGATGTCCAGACTCACCGCTCCAATCTGTTAGATCTGTTTCTAACCACGGTTCCACACGGCTACAAGATTGAAGTCACAGCGCCTCTAGGATCGTCCGACCACTGCCTGGTGAGAACATCAATCCCCGTAACTTTCAGACCGCCAAACGAGCGGCTGAAGAGAAAAGTGTTGCACTATAGATCAGCAGATTGGTTTGGTCTGCGGGCTCATTTCAATGCCTTCCCGTGGTCAGCTATCTGTTTTCAGACTTCAGATCCCTCAAGATGTGCCCAGGAAATTGGTGAAGTCATCACATCCGCGATGGATGGCTTCATCCAATCCACTGTTAAAGAAACTGGTGTGGGCTCAAAGCCGTGGTTCAGTCGACAATGCTCCGAAGCAGTGTGACGAAAAAACGCGACTTACCAAGCCTACAACACATCTCAAACGTTTGAAAACAGAATAGTATATAACAAAATGGCAAAGGAATGCAGGAAGATCATTAACAGGTCAAAATTCGAGCACGACCTGCAGATCAGCAGTAAGCTAGCTGCCTGCCCGCACGGCAGCAGAGCGTTCTGGTCGCTTGCGGGCTCAATAGGTCCCAATTTCTGCAAAACCAGTCTGCCACCTCTTACCAGACCTGATGGGTCTTCTAACTTATTAGGCAAAATATTCGCGGAAAACTCGACCCTCGATGACCAAGGTACTACCCCGCCGTCGGTTTCTCATTGCAGTTTTCGTATGAAAAAGCTGAAGATCCGGCATCGGGATGTACTCCAAGTCTTACGAGGGCTTGATGTTAATAAAGCTAGCGGGCCTGACGGAATACCTGCCCTGGTATTGCAGAGGTACGCTGTAGAAATAGCTCCAATTTTGACGAAGCTTTTCAAGATGTCCCTGAAGTCTGGCTCTGTGCCCTCTGGTTGGAAAAAAGCGATCATTAACCCCATTCCAAAGAAGGGTGACCGCTCCAACCCAGCCAACTACCGCCCCATAGCGATCACATCTGTTCTGTCAAAAGCGATGGAACGTGTGATCAACGACAAACTGCTCACATACCTCGAGAAGAACAAAATTATTAACGACCGTCAATACGGATTCCGGCGGAACCGCTCGTGCGGTGATCTTCTCACGTATGTGACGCATGTTTGGGGAAGGTGCCTGGAACGTTTTGGTTAGACCCAAACGGTTGGACTGGACATTTCCAAGGCCTTTGACCGGGTTTGGCATCGAGCGCTTGTCAACAAACTGCGTTCGTACGGACTTCCCGCATCCTTGTGTGCGTGGATTGCCGACTTTTTGAGGGGGAGGTCGATTCAGGCGGTTGCTGACGGTTTCACCTCTTCCTCGCATTCGATAAATGCTGGCGTCCCACAGGGATCGGTTCTGTCTCCGACTTTGTTTCTGTTGCACATCAACGACCTCTTGTCATGTGCACCGATTCATTGTTACGCGGATGACAGTACAGTCCATGATAGCTTTTTGTTTGACAAGCCTCCAAAGAGCACACAAACCCCAATAGCTCGGAGGGCTTTGAAGCAAAGAATGGACGGTTACCTCGAGAGTGTTTTCTCTTGGGGTAAGAATAACCTCCTCGAATTTAATGTTTCAAAGACCCAATCATGTTTGATAACGTCTAAAAGGGATCGAAATGATAATCTAGTCTCCTTCAACGGAACCAGTCTTCCGAACAGGACCTCCATTGATATGCTTGGTGTAACTCTAAGTGACCAGCTCAGGTATGGGGGCTCCATCGAAACCAGAGTTAAGTTAGCCTCTCAGAAACTGGGTGTACTGTACAGGGCCCGCAGATACTTTAACAGTACACAACTGCTAACCCTGTACAAATCGCAAGTGCGCCCCACGGTTGAATTTGGTAGCCACCTCTGGTCTGGAGCTCCAAAATACCTAAAAAACCCTTGACTCTGTGCAGAAACGGGCGGTCCGTTTGATAGTTTCTCCCATCTTAACAGACGGATTGCAGTCTTTAGAGCATAGGCGTCAGGTGGGAATGCTGTCCTTGTTCTGCCGGTATTACAATGGAAGATGCTCCGAGGAACTAGCGTCATTGATCCCCTCGGCACCGGTGCATAGTCGGGAAACACGCCAAACACGAGCCCAACATTTGTACACGGTTGATATTAGTCACATGAGAACGGGACGTTTTTACGATTCGTTCTTGAGTTCAACAGCTCGGCTGTGGAACGATTTACCGGCCTCTGTGTTTCCTCCCTCCTACAACATGAGTCTCTTCAAGACCCATGTTAACTCCTTCCTTTCCTCAAAAAGACCCTCCACACAGCATCCTCAAAGATGACATAGGCCCTTAGGGAAATTATTTTCCTCAGGGCCTCCTGTGTGGGGTTAATGTAAAAAAAAATTGCACATGTTTTTGTGTTTTAAAATGTAAGTAAATACCTATGTTTAAATATTACAAGAGGAAAATTATAAAGTTGCATCCAAAAGAAAGCATAATACAAGCATTAATCTGATAATGTTAGATTGCAAAATTGAATATATATTTTTCCTTCCCATGTCCATAATCCATTTTTCAATGCTTCCTTTGAAGTCAGTTAAATAATTTCATAGAGAAGTATTGCATATTTCTTTGTCCAAAAGTTGGTGGAACGTATGTTGTAATGTGGATTTTGTGAAGCGGCCAGAGTTAGTCTGTGTAAAGTTATCCTGGTTTTTGAATGCGTACATTAGAATATCTTTTGTGTATAATTGTTTCGGTGACAATAAATTCAGTGCTTCAAAAACGTAATCTTTAGGAGTTCTGATGGAGACTCTAAGTATGATTTTCAAAATCGCCATTTGTGCTATGATGATTGGTTTTATAGTGGAATCGCATGAGCTTCCCCATCCGATAATGCCATATTGTAGATGAGATTGGGAAATGGCAGCAGATCACGATGTGGCTAGGCACATCATGATCCGACTGATTTTATGATCGGCCTCCGACATATTTTAAAATGTAATGTATCAGGAATAAAATTTAATTCCGGTTGCGAGTGAACATCGATATCAAACATTATTGGGAGGCTTCATTCGGTACTGTCTCTCATCATTTTCGTTTTATCGCGTGTTCAGACGGGTCATTTTAAGGGAAAGAGGCGGAATGAAATCACGAAATGAACTATAAATGAACTGTGTGACTTAGCTATTAGTAGCTTCGAGTAATCGTGTGATTTTCGCAAACAGGGTTGCCGATTGGTGGGTAATTCCCCGGGGGAATTTTTAAGATTTTTCAAGAATTGGGTATTTTGCGGGGAACACCGTTTTGCGGGGGAAATGCGGGGATTCTGGGCATATTCTGATTATCCAAACTTTTTGAAAAATATGTTTATTCAGTTGAAGATTTCGTAGTTTATTTTATGGCAGCATTGTAACATTTATTTCTAAACAATAATACACGGGGGATTCCTGAAGTTTGGGATCCTAACACATCACGCTATTCCCGATTTCTCCCAACATGGGCTGAATGCTGAATGTAGATGACGATGCTGAAAGTCACTGGACTAAAGTATTTGGCCTAAAAAACAATACAATACAGAACGATACTTGTTCCCAAATTAAAAAAAAAAAAATTAATATGTTAATTGCTCGTGTTTCCGTTTTCCAACGGGTCCAACGTTTTCCGTTGAGAGGAAATTCAGGGTTCTTAAAACTTTTAAAACAGAAAATAGAAATCACCTTCATACAGATACCATGGTAGCATTCATGGCTACTCGAGAAGGGATTAAAAAAGAAGGATGAAGCAGTAATTGATGAAAGGAGGAAATTATTTTACATCACATTATACAATTTTAACCCATTTAAAAAAATGTTATTTGATATTGAGACCAATAATTTTCAACAGTGAAGTTAAGTTAATTAATAAGCAATTTACATAATTAATAGACTTTATTAACAACATGTGATAGATTATGGGCGTTGCATTTTCGATTCCTCGTCTGGTTATGTCGTCCGCTTAGCGTGATGGTAGTAGAAAAATTTCAAATATTGTTGGGTTCAAACATGACAAAACCCGGGAATGTTTGTGTTTCAAAAAAAAATAATCCATACGGTTTATCTATGGGGCCAGGATTGCCAATTCGTGGAGAATTCCCCAAACTGCTGGGAATTTCTTGGAATTTAAAAACATTAGGTATTTTGTGAGGAGAACATAGATGCAGGGAAAGTGGGGGAATTCTACAATATTATGAGAACTGACGTTACGAAATGAATACCGATATAAAGAGCTTTTTTGATTATTTAACCACATTGAAAAATAAAAATTTGTAAGAATGTACTATAATAGGCCACTTGCATGGATTTCATAACGACTTGGAAAAAATCGTGTGGATAGATTTTTTTACTAAGATTACGAAAATGTTATAAAAAATTTCAGAAATGTATATATTTTTATTATTTTTAAATAAATACATTATTGCTCGTGACGTCACTACATGAAAATGTCCCGTCTCCGATTATGTTCCCTTAATTTTGTAAAATTCCACACTGATTATTTTTTTTATATGGCAACACCTTGATTTCCAGCGAATTTTTGAATTTGCGTTCACTAGATTTATTGTTTGTTCTATGCGAACTTATCCTTTGGTTTGATTTTTTGATAAAGATGGCGGTGTTTTTACAGATGTTACGAAGAGAACCCCGTACAATTAATTGCTATTCGTATGGAAAACATTCTTTTTTTAAAATGATTTTCGGCTATAGCACCGCCATCTTTATTTCCAAGCCGTGCTGTAGAAAACCAACTGACATTTAAAGAGTCCTATTTTTGGGACTTCATAGTAACTTTTTTCTACGCGCCAGTATGGATTGTGTAGGCGTCAGAAGAGTGCGTGCTACTGATTGAAGCAGATATTTAAAAGTTTTCATCACATTTCTGTAATATTAATACTTAAATTTTGTAAAACAATACGTTGGTGGTAATATACGATCGTTAAGGTAAGACAATTCTAAAATATTTACGATTTTAACGTAGTAATAATGCTTTCAACCATTTTTCATAATGGCGGATGATGCTTAGCTTTGGAGCTGTACCGATTATCATTAGAAATTCTATAATTTACTAGATAATATAATAGAATCTACATAATAGTACTATTTTATAACATGTGTAGATCTTTCTGAGAGAATAATAGGATAATTAATCCATAAGCCGCGACGTTTTTAGTTGGAACTTAAAAATGACATTTCCTTTCGACTTGATTGTTGATTTGTTTTCCAAGTGAAATTTTATTGGTTTTGAAAATACATAATATATTTATCAGTGGATATTATTTTCAGATGCCTCATAAGTGCTGTGTTCCGGGATGCAAAGCGAATTACGCCAGTTCTCTGAAGAAGGAAGGTGCTGTTACCATCTTCAAATTTCCAGCGGAGGAAGAACGCAGACAGTCATGGATCAGGGCTATTCCTCGCAAAAATTGGATTCCAGGTGCTTTCGCTGCCGTTTGCATCAATCATTTTGATAAAAAGGATATCATAACTCACCCTAAAAAACCAAAATTGGGTATCGGAGCTACACCAAGTATTTTTAAGGGTTTGCCAAGTTATTTAACAAAGAAAAAGGCAACGGAGAGAATGAATCCCGAAAATCGGAAGTTAAAAATAAAATACCGACACGAGGAACAAGTTGAACTTTTTATTCAAAGTGACACGATAGTGGATAACAATGATTTTGTCAGAAATATGCAAATTAAAATTAAACTCAGTGAGTGGAATGTAAAAACTATAAATGACAGAACATATTTTTACGTCACAAACTTTGACAATGTAGATAAACATTTCTATTTAAGTTCTCAGGTTGTAGTTGACTATCATCTGAATATCAAAGTGTTTGTCGGAACAAATGAACTTTCTCATAGTGAATTGAAGTGGCTATTCCCTAAAACTATGATATTGAGTTTATGGTCACAACTAGAAAATTTATTGGTACGATATCATAATATTAATATAGATATAGTTATGAAGACAGAAGTCAAAATACTGTAAATAATCATTTATTTATATTTAATACATACTTCTACAAATAATTCTTTTACTATTTATCCATGAAATTCTAAAATATCTACTTCCCACAATAATTATTTTACTTTTTACCCATGAGATTTAGGTAAGTACCTAACTATATATATTCATTAATATGAATCAAAACGATTTGTGTAGGTGAAAAAGGTAAGTATAAAAGGTAAGTAGGTAATAAACAAGAAATATACATGCCTTCACTGTAAATTAAATTCACCAACATTTTCTATTAGAATCTTTAAAATCAGAGCTGGAATGATGTATTTGCTTCTTGGGGAAATAGGCCTCTTTACTTTGAATTTTGATTTCCCGCCAAGTCTACAGCATGGCTTGGAAATAAAGATGGCGGTGGCTATAGTTATCGTTTTTTCGCACCCATAAAATTATGTCCCGTCTTTCCGGTTTATAAAAAACTAGCTGGGTTACCCGGCTTCGCTCAGGACAATAAGATAGTGTTCTGGAATGTTGCACAATGATGTTCCCGATTTCCTATTCCTGATCATTCCACGACATACTCCGCCACTCCTTCCACAACTTTCTACAGCTCTATGGAACCTTCTGGAACTTTCCGGAAGACTGTTCTAGAAATTTCAAGAGGGCGAAATTTTCAGCCCTTATATCTTTAAAAGCACGGCCTTTAGGTAAAAACGGATACCCTTATTCCCTAGGGGGGATAGAGATCTACCACACCATATAACTCCCTTGATCGAACCGGGACTCGTTTCTGAGTTTTTGCGAGCTGCACGTTTTTTTGGACTTTCTTTTATAATACATGCCATATTCAAATAAATAAAATGTTACTCCTTACATGTCCTTTCCCGTGCGTTCCCCTCCAGCGTTCCACTTCCACCTTCCCCGCCACCGCTCTCCCGCTCCCCCGTCCCGCAAACCCCCCTGGCACTGCATTTCTTGACTCCTCTCCCGCGCGGCCCGTAGCCGAAACTTTTTTCTAATACTAACATTTTTAAACTCGTGATATCTTTCTAATTAAATATCCGAATTGAAAATTTCAAAAAGTTAAATAAAGGTATTGAAGCTGTCTTGAATATGAAGTAATTTATTTTGATAAGGATTAAAACCAAGATACAAATAAAGAGCCTTTAGAAGCGGCGACATATTAATTAAAATTTTAAAATAAAAGATTACTTATTGTGGCATAACCATAATAGTTAGACATATGCTGTCCCGACCTTTTGTGTAAATAATGATGTTTTCTATAAAGTCGCAGTACATTATTTTATTCTATCATCAATAGTTTTCGCAGCGCACGCGATTTAAAGAATATTTTAGGTAATTTTTTTACACCCTGGGTTACATTATTGAAGTTTTAGTAAGGATGCCTATTTTTTTTAAATATAATATAGCCTATGTCACCCAGGGATAGTGTAGCTTCCCAACAGCTAAAGAATTTTTCAAATCGGTTCAGTAGTTTCGGAGCCTATTCGATGCAAACAAACACACAAACAAACAAACAAATATTACCTCTTTATATAGTGTGTTAGATGTTAGATGGTCTGATTTTTCGGATTGAAATTTTCAAAAAATCAGGGTTTCAAAAATACGATAAAAAAAAATACAGAATGTCTTAGAATATTTGCCTAAACCGGATTTTTTTTTAAATGTGATGCAAGTGGCCTATTTCGTTTTCTTTCGAGGCAAATTTTCAAAATATATATTTTTTAAACCATATCGAAAGAGAAAATCCCAAAACGAATGGATAGTAAAAAAACGCCAATTTCAACAGAATTTTGGACGTGAAGGAGCTTTTGGGGAATTTGAACTCTCGTATGTAGTTTAGAACATATGCACTGACAACCCTTCTGTATTTTCTGCCATAGAAACGAGACAAATCGAACCAAGACGAGAATCGAGAATAGAGAATACGAATTCGACTGTCCTGTCATCTGTCATTCTGACGTTTCCAATTTCGAAATAGGCAAAACTTTCAAATTCAAAGAATATTATCGTTTTAAATAATTCAAAACCGAATTTGAAATATAGCAGACATAAATTATTCATTCTAACTTATTGAAACATAGTCTATTTGAATACAACCTAATAAATTATTATAATACTATCATTATCTGTTTTGGGGTATTATGCCGTGTTGCGCTACCTCCTTCTTTAGCCTATAATACTGGTAAAATTTTTTTGTGAAAAGCATTTCATTAATGTTTTTGTAAAAAAGCCGTGATGATAGACGAAAGCAAATTAGTTTCCCTGGTGAGAAATCACAAAGTTCTTTATGACAAAGATGATAAAAATTACAATAATAACTTGAAGAGAGATGCTTGCTGGACAGACATTGCAGATCAAATGAAAACTACAGGTAAAAAATGTGTTATCAGTTAATATAAATAAAATATCTAGGAATCATAATTGACCATAACCTTAGATGGACACATCATATCAAACAAATAACAAATAAACTCCTCAAAACAATACACATTTTCCTAAACATAAGAAACATATATAATATAAAACAAATGAAAACAATATATTTTGCACTTTGTCAGTCAATAATAGAATATGGATTAATTATATGGGGAGGAGCAACAAACTCAGCTATCGATCACTTAGAAATCGCGCAGAAAACGATCTTAAAGGTAATACTTAAAAAACATAGACTGACTGACACAAACCAAATATTTAACAGTTGTGATGTACTAGATATACGCCAATTATATGTTAAAACACTGCTAAACTACATTTTTGACCAGAAAAACAAATTTCAACAATCTCAAAATATCACTAACAACAGACCAGTTAGACAATCGTACAAAAATAACTTAAAAACTCCGACGGTAAATACAAGCTTTGGACAAAGGCACTATAAATATCATGCTATAAAAGCATTCAACAGTCTTACCCTTGAAATTAAAATGGAAGAAAACAAAAATAATTTCGTTCTCAAAATTACAAAATGGATTAAAGAACAAAAAAGACAATATTACCAAAATTTCATTACAAAATAAAAATAAAACACAACTACATGAAACACTCAAAACCAATACAAAATACACATCACTCACAAACACACAACACATAATATAATTCATTTTATCCTATAATTTTAGCTTAATTATAAATTATAATTTTTAGTTTATTTTATTTTTGTTTTATAAAATGGAGGCCTCAGCACAGGTGAGCTACCCAGTGAGGCCGACATTGTTGATTTTATTTTTGAAATGTAAAATATTATGTCAAACAAATGAATAATAATAATAATATACAGGTTGCAATTTGAAACAAGTGTTTTAAGACCTGGCATTCTGAATTTTTTACGATTTATAACATATTTTTCTTAAACACTTTACGTTTTTAAGGAGGCGGGTATGGGTACTGCCGTCCCGGGAACCATTTATGTATTGGATAACCAACACCCCTGTCATAGGTCACCCCAAGTGGTTCGCTACGTTTGTTTTACAGGGGTGATTTTGCAGAGGTGCCCGGGTTCATTGGGTGAGTTTTGTCTAGGTCTTGGAAATTAATTTCCAAGTCCTAGACAAAACTCACCCAATGAACCCGGGCACCCCTGCCTGTCTTGGAAATTAATTTCCAAGTCCTAGACAAAACTCACCCAATGAACCCGGGCACCCCTGCAAAATCACCAAACGTAGCGAACCACTTATAAACTTGTTAAAGTTGCCGAATTCCACTGCATTCATATTGTACAATTAAAAAAAAAAAAAAAACACTTGTTTTCAACGTAATTACTACAAGAAACAACTATTTATGTCTGGGAGATGGTAAAAGATGCATAATTCCATTTTTTCTTAATCAGTTAAGTTTGAAAGTTACTAAATACGCATAAATTATAAATAACCCTAACTACAACCTAATCATCTCTTTTATTATCTCTCCTGACTTAAATAGTTGTTTCCAGTTTCCAGTAGTAAAAATAAATTGCGTGAACAGTGGAATTTGGCAACTTTACCAAAAACCTTTATTATCATTACACAAAGAAAACCTGAGCTCAGATATCAGTGGCGTAGCGTAGAGGGGGCGGCAGGGACAAATTTTGAACCATCTTATTTCTTATTTTTGTCGCACTTACGATTCGGACCGATTGAAATGAACATAATTCATAACTTATTCGGTGACGAAACCGGAAAATCCCCTCTCTTTAAATGAATTTATAATAATGACATCTTGCTCATTGTAGCTATTGGCAACGCCGTCTGTACTGAATTGCAGGAATTCCCCGTATTTTATTTTGTGCTTAGATTGTTTATGACTTATTTCAGCCAGAATGACTTCAGGAAAGTCATAATTATAGTGATGCTTTGACAATTTTAAGAAAGTTTCATTCATCGATGGATCGTCCGTCAGTGTTCCAACTCACATTAACTTAATCGTGTATATGTATACGCTTTCCAAACTTCGATTTTAGTGCTTATAAATTATGTCGTCAAGGTATAATTTTTATTTTCTTTATTAGGTTTGTCAACAGTGATTTACATCAAAGCTTTCACAGATACAATTACACTGAACATGGTTGATGCTATCACTAATTAAAGACAAACACAACATTGATAACATAATACTTACATATATATAATCGTGAGTTTTCATCAATGTAAGTGGTATACTTGTAAGAATTTTTGTGATTATATTGTAAAACGTTTATGTTACTGTAAATCTTAGGTTTTACTAGTAAATCTTAGGATTTACTGGAAAATCTTAAGATTTACCGTAGTACGGGCTTTTACAGTAAAATATACATACAAGACTTTTTTTTATTTTGTAACCCGTTCAATACACAATAATGATGATTGTTCTTGCCTTTATTTAGAATTACTAATATTTTTGTCTTGAAGTACCTATATAGGGAGCGGCGAAATTTTCCTCCGCCCCGTTACGTTACACCCACGCTACGCCACTGTCAGGTATGTTTATCAAACTAGACAAAATAATTTAACAAATAATTTATTTCCAGAGAATGAATGCAAAACGCAGTGGAAACGTTTGCGGGAACAATACAGAAAGGCCATACGATTCAGATGTGAAGCAACCGGCAGGCGAAGACCATGGAAGCTGGAATTCGAAATGAGTTTCCTTCTGCCACACATGAAAGAGATAACTTATGTCCCGAGATACTCTTACGAAGGAGAAAATACCCAAAAAGACAATACCATTGAAAATCTTAGCTGCAAAGATATTGAAGACAAAACAGAAAAACTGATTGACCAGTTACCAACATCTCCTGATGATATGTTCCTTGATAGCTCAAAAAGAGATAGTAATAGAAGGTCCAGCGATGCAACTACTTCTGATCACCCATTGATCAATTTTTTCACCAGTTTGGGAGAGACAACGCTTACTCTGCCACACCACCTGCAGATGGAAGTTAAAAGAAAGGTTTTCGAAGTCGTCCACCAGGCTGAAATTGCGGCTCTAAATGATAATGTTTCTTTAACTAAATCAGAATAGGAGTAAACTTATCCAAAATTAATATGGATATTAACTCCACACAGGAGGCTCTGAGGAAAATAATTTATCACAGGGCTTATGTCATCTTTGGGGACACTTTGTGGAGGGCCTTTTTGAGGGGAGGTCTTGAAGACACCCATGTTGTAGGAGGGAGGGAACCCAGAGGCCTGCGAATCATTCCAAAGCCGACCTGTTGAACTCAAGAGCAAGTCATAGAAGCGACCAGTTAAATGTTTGGCGTGTTTCCTGACTATGCACCGGTTGCGCCCGTTTCTGCACACATTCAAGGGTTTTTTCGATTATTTTGGGGCTCCAGGTAAGAGATATGTGCTGATAGCTCTGTTGTAAGTCCATCCGCTCACGGGGCAACTGAAAAAAAAAAACAGTTGCTAACTCAACTCGCTATCCCGTGTATTTCGATAGCGGCCCGCACACTACGCAACTTATCAAAGACCAGTTTTCAACTCCGACGCATCCAGTCACTTGCAACTCAAGATAAATAAATAAAACAAATAATGGATAAAGCTTGGAGCGTAGTGGGAAAGACCATTTGTAAATTTTTTTACATTAATGCTTTTTTTGTTATTTATCTATATAAAGTATATTTACATTGGGTTTTTCGATGTCTGTCTCAGTAGGATATACCTGTGTCGAGATAGTCTTAGAGGTACATAAATGAATATCGTAGTTACAAGAATATTTAAGGTTAAATAAATATTCAACTTCGGGTTAAGGCATAGATTGTCAACCTTTTTTTGCCCACCGCCCACTTTGAGAATTTTTTTTTTCTAGCGCCCCCTAACTCTTGAATCTGAAACAGCAATTTTCGTCACGATTATATTTACCACAACGGGATGGAATGGGTTTCTCTGGGTCTCCTACCGCCCCCCTGAAGGTCTGATCCCTTATCGCCCATGTTGAGAACCTATGGGTTAAGATATTGAACCTTTTGTTCAAAATTGAAGGCTACCGACGTCTGTGTGCGATTTAAATTATGTTAAGTTACTAGAGCCACAAGATGTTGTGAGCTCTTGCTAAGGCTTGAGTCGGTAGGTAATGTAGAGAGCTATTTAACTGAAAAAAGGTATCCCCTGTCTCGTGACATGACAGTTTAGTTTTTATGAATTCTTAGATTATAAAAAGACTAACATTGTCTATTTTGTGTTCTTTCTCCTCGATAAGTTTAATTACTAACCAGCCGAGTCGTGCCCGGTGTAGTACCAATCAATATTTTTCTGTATTGTTATTCTCGTCGTCTTTTTTAAACATATTAAAACATGTTCAAGTGAAAATAAAAAGTGAAAGTTTGTTACCAAAATAAGTCTTTAAATTTGAAAAGGGAGTTCCAAAATTTGGAGGATCTCCAGATTTTAACACCTGTCAGATAGGTATTCTGAATCAGCCACACCAAGGTAATATTCCTTTTTATCCCTTTCTATTTTATTAGGGAATTCAAAATAAGGGTGAAATAAAATAAAAAAACTTTATTGTAGGGTAACTTTAGACATTTATTTGAAATCACAACAAAATAGAATTATCATTACAATAAAAAATAAATCAATTCTAATAATAATTTCATAGTTCTTAAAAATAAATTCACTAAAATTTAAAGATAGACTATAATATAAATAATATATCTCAACTTAAGTACTTCATAAACAACACTTGTGCATTAAACATTATCACAAAAATGTTACTGATGCGAAAATAACATTTACCAAATTTCAAAGGAGCCTCTACGACTTTGGGACCAGAGACAATGACGAATATAACTCATTGAACCAAAGACAAGGAACATAATAGAGTTTAGCCGCCAAGAAGTAAACAGCCTTATGTTATTTGAGTATTAAAAAATTAATATCAAAGGTACATGATAAAAATTTGGCGCATGTAAATTTCATATACAATAATGTCACAATATCTATGCTAGGTATCTTAGATCTTTAATTATTTAAGATGAATGCAAAGGCTTTGTCGTTCCAGTACATAAAGATCTTCTTTTCACTTTCGCTGATAACTTAAGGAGTATCTTTTTTGTTAGGAGGTAAAAAAACTGTCCTTACATCCGATATCTTGGTATTCTATAAGAATATTGCCAGATACTTACAATGAATATCAATATTATAAATAACTGGTGCTTTTAAAAGAGACGCTCTGCAAAAAAGCTCCAATAATGTTATAAAATTTCATTAAATATCATGTGTCAGTGTATTTTAATGTTTTGTTAACAGTATTCTTAGAAGAATCACTTCACAAAGTAACACAACTACGGTCCAAAATCACTCATTTTTTTAAATTTTTCGTTATTCACTGGATTGCTTTTTGCCATAATATGGCACTATTTAAAATACCTCGGATTGCTTTGCTGCCAGTTTTAGGCAAATTTTTCCAAGACGCATATGTACTTAATTTGAGTTATTAAGTTAAGGTATGATTTTTTTTAATGTAGGCGGAAAACATTCAAAATGACCACCAAAATATCAAGAGCAATCCGAGGAAAAAGTTTTAAATTGGTCTGTCGCTCGAGTGGTTGTAGCTTCTAAAATATGTCCTTAAAAACGGTTTTCTTTGCTGATATAATCTGTAGAAGGATTGGAAAAAAATATTAACTAAAAACTTTCCAAACTACAGTCCATCAAATATTTCCTTTAATAAATCGATAATTGCGAGAACCTTTAAGTTAGCAGCTGATGATATAATGTGCAACACATCACCCACACTGACAAATATGACAGACAAGAGTGTACAATACAAGAACAATATTATCAAATCTAAGCTGTGATTTTGTGTATTAACTGTTCACTAGATGACATCCATGTTTCAAATACATATCGGTATTTTCGTGCATGTGAGTATTGTTTGGACCATAGTTGTGAGAAATTACAGTATGAGAAAACATAATATTTTGCATTTTCTACAAAACACAAAAGGAGTTTGTTTACACAATTGCATGGCCATTCTTTTAAGAACTGAAGAGTTATGTATTAGTTTGTGTATAATTGTAAAATCTATCAGAAACTAGCCATTTAAATGAGATCTATGAGTGCCGTTTTAATTGTATTTGGGGATTATAAGTTGTGTTATGTTTGTGTAGTTTAAATGTGTTACAGTTCCTACGGCTAACTAAAAGTGTTATGTGTGGCTGCTCTACGATGAGTATGAAGCTGGTTTAACCTATTACACAGTCTCCTTGCTCCGTTTATTGAAGTTTCAGTGCAGATTAATTGCCAAAGCGTAGCAGATATGGATACTATTCTACATCAGATGATTAGAGACCTGGTGTTTTCGCTTTGTTTTATTGAATCATTGAGGCATAATTTTTCACGAAAGATATGTATCTGGTTTTTCTGAATTTCTTCCAAATGGCACACTAATTTGACAATAATTATCATTATCATGAGTATTGTGTGATTCGTTCCGGAAAAATAACAAGTCGACTCCTGAAAAGATTGATTTTCCAGTTGCTCAGGTAAAATCCTATAAAAAACATTGACACGAAAACTTCATGTCAATACAGAAGACTTATTGTGCTCTAACCTAAAAAGACTTCAGATAATTCATACATAGACACGTGCACATAAAACATTTACTCAATATATGGTTACAACATTAAGTTAGTTTATAGATTAATGGCATATATTGGTATAATATTAGCTAAAGCAGTGGCTTCAGGTGACTAGGAATGTAGACAAAGTGACAATAAGTTATTATAATTAGAGTGTGTAAACATTGACCAAAATCCAATACGGGGCACGGTGTCGGTGTCGGTGGTTGGGAACAAACAACAAACTCTCGAGCAATTCAGCAGCCAAGCCAACCTTATTGCGGAACCAATAATAATACCATATTAAAAATTATTATCACAAAATCGACTTTAACGACACGGCTCACTTCAGTTGAAAGTGGAATAGAGATACGGGCTTCAGAAACCTCGGTCTATCGGATGAGTTGAGCGGATGTCGGGAAGACACAACACGTCACACGAGACAGTGGCAGCTACGCAGCTGTGGGCAGTGACCCGGGATCCATCCGGGCCGCCCGTCCAAACAGTGTCACTCCTCAGTCTTAGACCGTACAATCACGACGGTAATTGATGGTGAAGGTAAATATGTTTAAAGGGAGGGGTGGGTAAAACCGGTAGCCCCGTATTGGGTTTTTAGTCAAGAGGTGTACAACGTCTGCTAAGTGGCAGACACGAGGGCGAGGTTCTCTGCAAGCCATCGTCATCTAGTAGCCGACGCGCATGAGTTTGCCCCATGCACGGCGCGGCCCTTGCCTCGGCGATTGAAGCCCCGGTTGCGGTTGAAGCCGCGGTAGGGGCCTCGGTAGCCCCCGCGCCCTCCCTGGGGGCTGCAGGACGCCGAGCCCTCGTGGGATTCCCCCTGCTTCGGGGCACCGGGCTCGCTGGGCAGGCTATTCACCTCCTCGGTCGGGGAGTCGTCAGGAGAGCTATCGGACTGCAAGAGGAAATATTATACAAATCGTGAATCGTAAAGCCTCCTGATAAGGAACAAGTCTGATAAGGACAACTGAATTGAGATTTTAAAATTATTTTATTTTCTATTGAAAAATATCTACAAAGTATAGTTTATAAGTGTTTTAAATAGGCTGTCTTTCACCTGCCTTGAGAAAAAGAATACTAAATTATTTATCAGAGTATATAAAAACTGTCTAAACCTACCAGGCTGACTTTTTTTCTGGCATTCAGTTTTCCAAAGCAAAATATGTAATTGATATAAATGATTTGGTTAATTAATTATCTTTTCCACTGATTTAATTTAGACCAGACTGGAATCATGCTGTTACAATCATTTTCAGACTTGTACATTTTAAAGCAATGTAACAATGCTTTTGCAAGGTTGAAAAGATGTCACCCATAAGACAAAACATAATATATCTCTATTTTCTAAATTAGCGGCATTGTATGTACAAGATTAATTAATAAATAAATTTGTGTGATCTATATCTAACAACTCCTCAAATTTTTCATTTTCTAAGAATTCTCTAACTTCCTCATCTTCTTCTTGTAACCCAATCTAACTTTATATCATTTTCTTATAGAAGATCTGTATGCATAGTATTAAGAGCAGGCATAAAATGATATATCTAACCAGCTTTGTATGTATGTATGTATAAGACTGATTATTGTGACTTAATATATTAATAATAACTTCTCTTTTCCAATAACTCTTTAACTTCTTTACCTTATTCTTATAATCCAAAATACCAACATAAACTCTCTTATTGTAGAAGAATCTGAGTGCGTAGTATTAATTAGTGAATATTTTCAGCCAATACTAATGAATGTAATCCGAAAACTGTAAACTTCTCCCGCCATAACACAGGGTCATCCCTAGCATGGAGGGTGAAATATCATAAAAAACTATAAGTACTTTAGATTTTTCATGTATTAAATAAATAAATAAAAAAAACTAAGAATTTATGAAAGAAAGAATAAATAGTAAAATAAAATGATAAAAATTTGCCAGCGGCCGAGAATTCATACTTCATATTTCGTCCAAAGATGTTCTTACGATCGTACAGGGCGGTTCCAATGGAAATATTAATTATTCTCCGTACCAGCATTTTAAAAATAATAACTCAATATCGATTTTATTTCATTCAAAATTTGCTTTAATTTATACCTACATTCAAAAATGCTGAAAGGCGTGATGATAAAACTATTAAAATTATGTACTTTTTGTAATTATTTTTTGATCGTAAGTATTTATAATTTTTCAATAATGTCTAAGCAAAATAAGAATGTAAAAAAAACTTAAATATATTAGTTTGTAAGACTGTAAATAAATAGACAAACTGAAGTATTTTCATCACAAAACACGTGTGAACATAGTTACGAAACTAAATGATTTATTTTACTGCATGATTATATGATTTGAAATGTGTGTTGTATAATACAAAATTTTGTTTGAAAATTTAACAAATCTGCCAACGACCTACGGTAAAACCTTATTGTACTAAAAATAAACATATTTTCTCAAAATTTAAAATATAGCTTTTAAATAAAGGAGAAAGTCTTTAGAAATCAATTTATAATTTTTTGCGGAAAAGAATCACGTCGAAAATTTGATTTAAAAATGACATATTTCCAGTTTTGTCTGGTTATTTCCTCTTAAACACTTACAAAAAAGATTACTTAAGCCTTACTTACAAAAAAAAAACCTACCAACTGTTTTCGTTCCGTGTCGAATAAAGACTGTACATTTTCTTTTCCGAATTATTACCAATAAAAAATGTTTTTAACTTGTGCTCCGCTCCGACCTATCGCAAATATGTGAGTTTTGAGTCTTAAACAAAATGTCAGATTTACAAAAACTTTGTGTTATTTCCGCTTCACAATTAAAGCTCTATAAATGAAACATTTCTGAACGTAGCCGAATACTAAAAACTGTTTTTGAAAGGTTATGAAATAAGCTTTCAAATTGTTATATTACAAATAAATATTAACATTTTTCAATATTAAAATTTAGAATGCAAACATAAAAAAAAATGTAAAAATTACTCACGTGATGTTTTTATGTGAAAACGGTGCTAAAATCACGTATTATGTAAAAAAAAAACAATACTTATTCTATCGTATAAATGTATAATAAACAATTTAGTCACCTCACTTTTTTATCATTTCATACAAGGATATTTAATAAAAAAATAACAATATTTAACAAATATTATAATTAATAATTATCAGCCTGAAACACTCATCTACATTGAAAAAATCTTCCGAGAAAAGATACTGGCCGCCAACGGGAATTGAACCCGTGACCTTCTGATTGCCGGTCAGGTGCTCTTGACCACTGAGCTATGGCGGCTTATCTAATACCCGCCATAGCTCAGTGGTCAAGAGCACCTGACCGGCAATCAGAAGGTCACGGGTTCAATTCCCGTTGGCGGCCAGTATCTTTTCTCGGAAGATTTTTTCAATGTAGATGAGTGTTTCAGGCTGATAATTATTAATTATAATATTTGTTATCTACCCTTTGTGCTATGCATAAAAATCTTGTTTAAACGTTAGTTTATCAATTAAAAATAATAATTAACAATATTTAGCGGCGCGTGGGCGATTGATTTGGCAGGTAAAATCTGTACCTACCGTGTATCTGACAGAATATGTCATTTTATGTATTTCTATGGACAACTTGAATAGTGTTACGTGAAAACACGCTTATTGTACTTGACTGCTAGCGTTATATTATCGTATATATCCGCTTACGTATCTGAGTGGTTAACAATTGTATAAAACATTCACTACGTTCTTTAGTAAGGCTGCGTGTGATGCTATAAGAAAATGGAGCAAGAAAAGATGGAAATTTCAACGGAGACTTATAACCGTGATGGATGGAGATGTTTTAGGATGATTGATAACGATGACATGAAAAAAATTAATAAATCATAAACAAAAAAGATACATACTTTAATACGCCTCACCTTATTAGCGGCGCCCTCATCGGTGGTGAGCAGAAGCAGCTTGCTGTTGTCAGCCTCCGTGTCAATGATGCCCCCCTTGACCCGCTGGCGCTGGTACAGGTCAGCCATGCGCTTCTGCAGCTCGCGCAGCTCCTTGGTCAGCTCGAAGGAGCGGGCATTGCTGAGAGCCAGGGGCGGGGGTGCGCTGCTGAGGGCTGAGGAGTCGCAAGATATGGCCTCACGGCAGACTGGGCACGTCGGCTGGGGACGAGCAATAATATTATTATTATAACTGTCCGTTTACAAGTAAAACCCAAACCAGCGCGGGCGTCCCAAATTTGACCAATTTCGATGTTCGTCCTGCTCTAGTCAATATTTTATTGCGCGTATAATGGTAATTTTTTATGACTTCATGAAATATGATGATTATTATTTATACGAGACTCGAACTACGTAAATGCATTATACATATTTTTTTAATCAGAATTCACCTCTAAGGGCAGTTAAGTCAATTTTGACCCAGTCATGGAGAAAATTGATACAGCCATACCTAAAAAAAGGAAGAAATATCACTTGTGATAACTTTTTAACGTCCCTTGTTAAAACTCTAAAATCAAACGGAACAAGTATTGTTCGTACAATAAATAAAGCTCGTCGGGAAAACCTGCTTGCGTCAAATAAGCAAAAGAAGAGTTTTACTGTACAGTAGTACCGAAAAAAGACAATATCACTTTGACAGTATATCAAGGAAAACACAAAAAAAAATTTCTTCTACTTAGCAGCACCATGCACCCAGATATTCAAATAGAAAACATTCTATCATAATTACTAGTTTTATTTGAATATATATCTTCACATTACTGTAGCAAAACTAAAATGGCCATAATTGACCCATCCGCGCTTCTAGGGGTGTCAGGATGTTCCGCGCTTCTAGTGTCAAGTCCTTCCGCCACAAGGAATGTATCCCATTACTTATATTATGTACTAACTTGTCACGTGCAGTTCGTACATATTGCAATTAAAATCATGAGGCCTATCGATTGTTGAATTTTCTAAATGTCAAAACTAGAATGCTTACATATCCTCATTCACAACCAAACAGTTGCTGAAGCTGTCATTTTTATATTGTCATTCTTTGTTGACGGTCCAAAGATCTAAAGCAAATGCTTTGTTACAATTTAATTTTTTTACATTAGCTCCACACACAGGAAAATAATTCCACTCAGGGCCTATTTCATCTTAGGGGATGCTGTGTGGAGGGTCTTTATAGGGGAAGGAAGGAGAAAATCATTTATTGGTTAACCAACACCTCTGCCATAGGTCACCCCAAGTGGGAAGGAAAAAGGTATGAGGGGTGAGTAGGAATTTGGGGGTCAGTGTGTCTAGGAATGACAGATGAATAAATCCATCTCTTCCACTGCGATGCAAGGCAATATTCCGAGAGAGTCATGCTGGAGAGGTCAAAAGATCTCCCGCAACCAGTTTCTCCCGACCTGGCCTGCCACACTTTGGGTTCTGAAATTCAACCACACCCAGACGCTAAGGTAATAATATACTACGATATACAACCAACAATTTAATTTATAACAAGCATGACATGTGGTGATTTCATATATCGAGATAACAACGCAATGAATGGCATTGTTATTGTAAGACAGATTACAGCCTCACAATGAGCATAGCGAGATATGAAGATTAAACTAAACCACAAAAAATCAACATTTAAATTAAAACCCTCTGCTGACACTAAAATAAATTTAAAAAAATTAAAATAAATAAAAAATCATCAAACAGTATTATAACAGGCTTACGTAGCGCCGTACCTGCCGCACCATACAAACATCCGTGTACGTGAAATTTCAAGCAAAGCTACCGTTGTAATTCGGTTTCGAATTCAAGAATTCGTCAAAAGATGTCGCCTCTTCCGTCAGCAGCTCACATGGGGGCATTTCCCCCCTAGGTATAAGTACTGAGAATCTGTTAATTTGAGTATCTCTTTGGATATGGAAAGATTGACGGTAATACTTAGTTGTGATACTTATTTGTGAATAATAGTATCAAGCGGGTGTATATTACATACGACAGCATTGCCGGATTCCACTATGTAATAGTAGAAATCAGGATTTATTTCAGTGCAGAAATTCTAGAACTAACTACCATGTAAATTAACTCTTTACCCAGAATACTATTGGAGGGAAATAATTATACCAAGTCAGCGGACATCTTAAATTTATCGTTAAACAAATACAAAATACGGTTACTGAGGCAGTTCAGTTATGTACAATACATTTCTTCTACAAAGAAATATAAAGTATTTATATTTTATTTAATCACAGTGTAATTTGTAAATTTCATATGTAAAAGCCCCGAAAAAGGGCGTATATAAATAAATAAAATTGCCTGTCTTAAATAATTGACAGGCTTCTACAATACCAAATTTTTTGCATTCGAATTTTCATGGACAGTAACAAGATGCGTTAAAAACTTCTAAAATCTAGCTCTACACCCACACATTGCAGTGCATTTGTAGGTGTAGTCATGATTTCACTGCACTGCTATTGTAGTTGGTCGTACCCTAAGGGTTAAAATAATTGACAAATCCACATTGGATTTGTTGACAAACAAGGGGTTAAAATAATTTACAAATCCAAAGTGGATTTATTGGCACACTAGGGGTTAAAATAATTGACAAATCCAAAGTGGATTTATTGGCACACTAGGGGTTAAAATAATTGACGAATCTGCAGTGGATTTGTTGGCACACTAGAGGTTAAAATAATTGACAAATCCACAGTGAAATTGTTGGCACGTCAGGGTTAAAATAATTGAGAAATCTACGGTGGATTTGTTGGCACACCAGGGTTAAATTAATTGACAAATCTGAAGAGATTTTGTTTGAGTTTTTGTGATCCGTAATAAGATTCATATAACATATTTATTTTGATTATCAAAATAAAGTCAGAATAACTTGCCATGTATGGCTTGGCGGTGGGTTTCTGCCACAACGGCAGCTTGTCAAACTCCTCGTGGTAGTTCTTCTCGCCGGCCTCCAGGTGGCGAGCCAGGCAGTAGCTGTGGAAGTGGTGGTAGCACGGAGTCTTGATGAACTCGTCACCCATCGTGAAGTCGTACAGGCAGATCACGCACTGACCGCTGGGCAGGTTCTTGTTGGTCAGATTCTCGCGGATCAGCTGGAAACGTAAACACATGTTCAATATATAATATTTCTGAAGGAAAAAACAATCTGATTTTTCAACAATATCAGCATTTTCTGATACCATTAAATTTTGTTACTTTTATAAACAATGGTTTTTTAATTGTTGTATAGACACATTATATAAATCGTATGAAAATATGGTTTGTCTGTCTGATTATTCAAATGATACAAATAAGGGTAAATATTCTAACCGCCGCACTTTTATTGGGCTCAGATTTTGGAAATTTAACAATGTTACAACTTTATTGCTACAAGAAACAATTATTTACTTTTGGATAGATATTAAAAGATGCATTAAAAATCCAGGTAAATATTCGGAACAAACGTCAACGGTTAATACGCACTTTTTTTTATAAAACCTTTAGATTCTTCTTAATTACCATAAAATACAACTATTTGCATTGGGGGAGGTTGAAAATGTAACATTTTTAATTTTAGTTACGTAAATTGAAAATTTGCTTTCGTATTTAGAAACAACACTTCACCACATGCAATTTGTAATTATGATTGTCATTTTATTATGTTGGTATTACTGATACTATATGGAAGGCTACATCATACCGTAACTGACTTCATGGCAATATATTCAAAGGCGCGTAACTGAAAAAACCTATACGCTAGGTTTGTGTAACATGGTTTGTGATTCAAAAGAAAGTGCCCCTTTATAACGCCTACTCACGTCAAGGCAAGAAAAACATCCCATTTATCATGTAGTTTAGCGGCTACGCTAGGTTTGTGTAACATGGAATGTAAAATATCAGTAATACCAACATATTAAAATAACAATAATATTGCAAACAGAGTGATTTGACAGTGAAAGCAAATTTTCAATTTACGTAACTAAAATTAAAAATGTAACATTTTCAACCTCCCCCAATGCAAATAGTTGTCTTTTATGGTAATTAAGAAGAATCTAAAAGTTTTATCAAAAAAAAGTGCGTATTAACCGTTGACGTTTGTTCCGAAAAATTACCAAAATCCATTTTTTTTATCAACCATAGTTCAAAATTTCCCTACAAAACGATTTCTTTGGTGCCATTTTGGATATTTTTTTTGTATGTATTGACATTTGCGTGATTTTCGTTTTAATCAAAATAAGCATGAATTGCTTAGGGATGGTTTTATAACTGATACTTAATTTATGGTTTTATTACCATCCATTCCTTACTATTTTTATTATTACTATTTTTGCTTGATACTATTTTTACAAATATTCATTATTAGTCTTATTATTATTTATGTCTTACTCCGCTTACTTGTTAATATGGAATATTTTTTATTCAAACAGTTAGATTTAGCTTTATTATCACAAAAAGTGAGTATTTATGTCGCGGGAGACAAAAACATACAAAAAATATGCATTTAACATTTTAATTTAGTTAAAATTAATTCGCTTACGCGGTAACGCCATTTTGCATTAACCGTTTTTATTTCATAGACAATCAATCATAATTACACAAACCCGCTAGGATAAACCCTGCCTTGCCAAACAAACCATTAAAAGCCTGGAATGTTTTTTAAAATTATGATGACATGCAGCTTTTGTAGTTTAACCTCAACCTAAAAAAGGAATATTCCGTATTATCCGTTCATCAAACTTCGACAACACGAACGTTCCGTATTATCTGTGAGGTGGACCAAATGCATATTTACCATCTTATTATTAGTCTACTGCCAAACGAATATTGTTAAAAAAAGGTATCAAGCGTAACGAACAGATAGTTAGGAAACCGATCCTTAGTTAACCAACTCAGAACCTAATAACATGTTTTGTGAATGTAAATAGTTGTTTCTTGGGTAAACTTTCATTACTGGTGTCCACGCGTATTATTTATAATTTTGGGGAAAAAAACTTTAGATTCGCCTTAATTACTATAAAAGGAAACTTTTTGCATTTCGGGCGGCGGAAAATTATGCGTTTCAATTTTCAATTGCGTAAATTAAAATTCACTTCGCGAACCGATCGGGGGCTGTCAGCGGCCATTAGGTACGTCACTGTTATCTTGGTATCCCTGATGCATTAACAAGAGCTAAATACGACCGTAGCCATCTTTGTGGGATACAAGAAGACGGGCGTTATTATTAAATCATAATTACACAAACCCGCTAGACAAACCCTGCTTTGCCAAACAAACCATTCGGTAAATG
Source organism: Limnephilus lunatus (assembly GCA_917563855.2). NCBI lineage: Eukaryota > Metazoa > Arthropoda > Insecta > Trichoptera > Limnephilidae > Limnephilus > Limnephilus lunatus. Next base: position 10,216,050 of record OU830599.1, read on the forward strand.
TTCCGCTATTGAGTCCACGCTCAAAACACACTTTAAAAAAATTAAAATACATTGTACTAGGTAGATAATAGTTAGTAATAATAGACGTACCTAATGGCCGCTGACAGTCGCCGATCGGTTCGCGAAGTGAATTTTAATTTACGCAATTGAAAATTAAAATGCATAATTTTCCGCCGCCCGAAATGCAAAAAGTTTCCTCTTAGGCCCTCCTTTCATTGAGAAACTTACAAGCGACTCGATCCACGTGCGCGTATCATATGCGCCGATCGTAAGTACCCCCCGTACGATTTTGCTGGTGTCCGCTCACGGCGCTACGCGGTGACTGTCGGTTTCCACTCAGTTCCACGATACCGACAGTGCTGGTCGCACGCGACGCGTCGCGTCATTTATGTCAGCTACTTAATTCGTTTGACGTTTGACAGAAATGGCATCGGAACAAGAAAGTAATATTAGATTTGATCTGGAAGTGGAAAAACATGCGTGTTTATACAACTATGCTTAACCAGAATACGTAAGAAAGGATTTAGTGGAGAGGGCATGGATTAGTGTTGGAATAAAAGTCAATTTGACAGGTACGTAATGTTGTTTACTTTTGTCACAAATAATATCAAACACAATAATTGAACTGCCAAGGTAGCGAAGCCCGAGGAGTGATAAAATAGTTGGCTAAATAATTGTTCATACTTGGGATTGGCATCCATTTAATACATTCCATATAATGATAACCGTTTCTCCAACGACTTTTTAAATTGTACATTCTCCTCTCGCGAAATAAAAAGCCAGGCTCGTAAATGTCGATCCTTCAACTAAGTACCTGGAAAAAATAATTATTAAATTAAAACTTCTGTTATCTTTTTCAGGGCCCGAATGTAAAGAAACACGGAGGAATATTCGCAGTGTTTTTGTCCGAAATCTGAAACCTGCAAAAAGTGAATCAGCAGCGAAGAAAAAGAAACCTTGCTATTTAAATGAAGTCATGCAATTTACACTACAATTTATTAAATGGAAAATTCGGATGTGGCTCTATTTTATCAAAACTTTACACCAATTGTAATCCCAGAACCCGATGATTCAGAAATTGTGATCCCAGAATCTGATTTAAACGGCGAAAAATTTGACTCATCTTAAGTTACCCACTATGTATAAGTATTATAAGTAATAAATAAACATATGCTTTTCTTACCTGAGCTTTATTAATATTTTCCCTCGATACTGACACGCTCCCGCATAGTTGTATTTTTGTAATGGATACTAGGGGTCAATAATTGCACCAACAATTGTTTAAGTAAGTATCCTTCGACATTCAATTAAACTTGTTGTCATCATTCTCATGCAGTTGCTTGGCGGCAACGAATGCCCTATAGTTCAGATTTTTTTCGATGCATGGGTGAACCCAAAATCTCCTATTACATCGCTTTTTATTCTATTATCTTCGTCGCTAGAATCGCTTGACATCGTGTTTACTGAGCGGCTGCACGTGAAAAATGATTAAGTTCAGTATATTTCGGGTAGCGCCGTGTACGGAGACCAGCATTAAAAAGTTGTATATCAGCAGGGTACTTGTGGTTGCGTCACAATTACGTAGATTGTGAGTATCTCCATGAAAGGAGGCCCTTATAGTAATTAAGGCGAATCTAAAGTTTTTTTCTAAAAATTATAAATAATACGCGTGGACACCAGTAACGAAAATTTACCATAATTACAATAATAATTTCCGACATGGCAAGATGAGACTGATATTGTGCAATTTTTTTAAATTTTATTTACCTCGATCAATTCAAAGACAACAGACTGCCCAATACATTCCAAAAGTTTTAGGTGGATTTGCTTCATGATGGACTCCACAATGGAGTCATCCAAACCTCGGGGACTTCTCAATTTAACGCTGGGACTCGTGTCGGGGTACTCCGGAGTCAGGGTCACTTCTAACGTCACGCAAACGTATTGCAAATCAGTGTCATCTCCTGTTGAAGGGTGGACCACGGTCTCCACCATGTACGGCCTGTCCCCATCACGATGAATTGTCACATCGTCTAATAAAATAGCTTCCAACGCCTCTATTTCATCCGTAATCCTGAAAAAATTAAAACAGATTTCAGCTTTCATTCAAGACTTTTATTGACAATATTGTCTGGGATGAAGAAATGACGTTTCGAGAAAACGTCCAATATAATCACGTACCTTTCGTCAACACTACTTGACATGTTAATATTATGATTGTTATCTACAGCAAAAGCTAACCCAGCGAACTTTACAGCGCAATGCAGATGCAAATTTGCAGAAATCGTCTGTCAGCTGGCAAATTGACAATATCGATTCGGTTGCATTTGGCCAGAAACGACCGCCGTGAAGTTTGTCGCAGTTCTAGGAAAAGTGAAAGAAGATGTGTTCCTTAAAAGCGTACAACTCAAACGATAAACGCAATAAGATCTTGCAAAAATCCTACTCGATTTATAAAAATATTATACAGCCATAAAACAAGGGGAACTTTTGAATTCATCAATCGTTGTTATTCTTCGTTTGACAAAAACGCCATTAAATTCTTGGAAGCGAACAAAGCGAAGGATAAATCTGTAAACAAAAGAGGTAGGGTTTGTTATGCATAAATCATAAATATACCAATCCCGCCTAAATCATCTTACAAACACTACCTCGTTTCAGTCGCCTACGCGCTTCGTTGCTCTATCTTTTTCTACGAGGGTGACGACCGTAATTATAGAAGGGTAAGCAGAGAGGATAGACCGCGTTTTTTTTTATTTACAAATTTTCTTTGTTTGTAAGGTGATTTATGCATAACAATCCCTCGTTTCAGTCAGTAGCACGACTGAATCGCGGTAGGGATTGTAAATACGCCCTCCGGGCTTTACACAGAGTTTATGGAAATCTAATGTAAACAAAGACCTTTTCTCTTGTTTTGAAAGTCAAATGTGCAAATTTTTCACCAGTCTCAAAATAACACTTTAGCTTTGCATACAATTCAAATCCACACCGCGCGGTGCCTTCATTCCATAAAATTAATGGGACAGGATGAATTTTGACGATATACTATTTTAAGAATTATCTTGATGTGATTCAGATGTCATTTTATAGTTCATAGTGGTGGATCATACATGATAGAAGTAATTTAAATTTTGTTTGACTTCGAAGGCTTGTCTCGTTATTTTTTTTATTTTTTAAAAATGAAATAGGTCTTTTTGCTTTCCTTGTACATATATTTTTAGATATCCAATAATTTTTATTTAATTATTTCATAAATTATGATTTTTTTACCGTCTGGAAATAAGAGTAAAATATGTTTTTTTAGCTAAAATTTAATTTGTTCACAACAATATGTTTCCTCCAGGAAACCAACATAATACAGAAAATATGTTATAATTTTATTTAAGTAAAAGGTTACAAAATTTCACCTACGGATATGTGTTGGAAATTAATTTTTCAAAACCTTTGTCAATTTAGAGATGGGGAGTTCGGAGATCTGTGTCGTGAATGCATATTATTATTATTTAATTCTACTAACTTATATTATTAACGAATTTTTCTGCTTTGTTTTTTTTTCTAAAAATATTTTGAAACCGAGTGAATTTTTTTAGTTTTGAAAATGTATGTAAAAATGTAGTGCCAATGAAAATTATAAACTTGAATGTCGCTCGTGGTTCAAGATGGTCCAGGAAATGAATGTTTTCTACAAATAATGTGTGTTTTATTTTGCGAAGCTCATGCACAAATATTCATAGGTACCTATGTTTATTAAATAATTATTAATGTTGTGAAGAATTTAATTTTCCACTTTATGCAATAAAATGATAACTGAAAAGAGGTTAGTAAGTGGGAGATTTGAACTTTAAAGCAGTTTTTATCGGTTACTTACTTTATTTTTTTTTCTAAGCTTACAAAAAGATGGGTTGTTTAAAAAAATTTGAACAATTCTACATTTTTTTAAAGTTAGTTATCAAGTTCTGTTAACTTTCTATTCAAGTTTCGTATTTTTTTTTCTTCAGTTTTATGAAGCAACTGGCCTGTAATGATAATAATCGTAACATAACTTGAATAGAACTTACACAAAGCGTGAAAAGTAACTTTAAAAAATTGATGAATTGTTAAAATTTTTTGAAACAACCCATTCTAATAAAAAAAACATTTAATAATATTAAGGGTTAAGGCATTTCAAATATTTCTAAGCGATCTACTTTTAAAACCAAAATCACATGAATTTGCATTCCTTAGTGGTGCGTGGTGCACCACCTTTAACAGTTCAGGAGCTACTATTGTTTTGTGCAAAGGCCAGCCCTGAGAAAAATGGTGCCTGGCGCTACTAAAAACCTCAAGGGTGCTGTGTTAGGTATTATCAGAGCCTTGGTTCCTAGGCGCTATGGCAAGTCGGCGTTTGGAGCGGACTACTCCAATTGCACAGCACCGGCCCTGGTGCAAAGATAAGTGTTATCTTGAGGTGTTTACAATGGAGATACGAGTAGGTATCATGCAATAATATTTTTATGCAATCAGTTCACAGTACATTCGTGTCAGAGTGACCGGTCTGTCGGTTAATAAATCGATTCACTTTAAAAGTTAAATTACATACATTTTAATGTTGTATTTCGGCTTAATTTGTGCAATTTTTTGCGCCTTGTCGTGTGACGCCAGGAGATTTATAAATGGCGAACACGGTGAAGAAATTCGCCTGGAGATTGAGCAGGGAAAGCTAGTTGGAGAGTGGAGGACTTCTTTTGGGGGCCGGACATATGGGGCCTTCGAAGGGATCCCTTACGCAAAGCCCCCAGTGGGCGAAAGAAGATTTAAGGTAAGAATTCAAAAAGGTTAACATTTATTTGAAGATACCTAGGTACTAATAAAAAAAGCAACATATTTTGAGTTGGTTAGATGTAAATGCAACCCGGTAATATCTCCCTTCAATTAAAAAAAACGACAAACCTAAGTTCCTCCTATTTCCATAATAATAACTAGAAGATATTACTTGTGCCAATATCACCCTTCAATAAAAAATACGACAAACCTATATTCCTCCTATTTCCATCATAATAACCGGAAGATGTTACTTGTGCCGATATCCCCCTTCAATAAAAAAACGACAAACCCATGTTCCTCCTATTTTCATCATAATAGAATATTGCTTATGTCGGAAAATGTTGCTTGTGCCGGAAGATATTGCTTGTGCCGATGTCCCCTTCCATTTAAACTTTAAACTACGACAAACAGGGTTCCTCCTTTTTTCATCATAATAACCGGTAGATGTCTGTTGTGCCAATATCCCCCTTCAATTAAAGTAAGGACCAACCTATGTTATTTCAATTTTCATCATAATAACTGGAAGATGTCGCTTGTGCCAATATCCCCCTTCTTAAAAAAAAACGACAAACCTATGTTCCCCCTATTTTCATCTTAATAACCAGAAGATGTTGCTTGTGCCGATATCCCCTTTCAATAAAAAAAAACGACAAACCTATTTTCCTCCTATTTCCTATTTTCATCATAATAACCGGAATATGTTGTTTGTGTCGATATCCCCCTTCTTAAAAAAACGACAAACCTATGTTCCTCCTATTTTCATCTTAATAACCAGAAGATGTTGCTTGTGCCGATCAATTAAAAAAACGGCAAACCTATTTTCCTCCTATTTCCTATTTTCATCATGATAACCGGAATATATTAATATGTTAATATCCCCCTTCTTAAAAAAAACCACAAACCTACGTTTCTCCTATTTTCATCTTAATAACCGGAACCTGTAAGATGTTGTGTGTGATATGATGGAGGATTTGGTTAACATTGGATTGAACTTACGACACCTGGGCGAGAACTCGACGCATTTAAACTACATTTTTTGAACAAAAAACAAATTTCAATAAACATAAACCACTTAGATAAATGTTGACAAATTAGACAAGCGTAAAACAAACATAAAAATTCGACGGTAAACACAAGATTTAGACAAAGACACCATAACATCACGCAATAAAAGCATACCGCGACCTTTCACTTGATATAAAAAAATTAGGAAAACAGAAAAATATCGGATAAAAAATTAAAAGCTGGATAGAACGAAAAACGCAATATTACAAAAAAATTATAACATACAAGAATAAAACGTACCTATATACGTAAAACACAATACCATTATAAAATACACATCATTATATACAATCGTAACTCTTAATATAAGTCGATCTTTTTTTTCATTGCCGACTTTACGTATTTTATAAAAATTTATTAGGTAGGTACTTCATCTTATTGCATTTTGTAATGTAAAATGGGGGTCTCGGAAAGGATAAGCCACGCAGAAAGGTAAATATTATCAAATTATGTTGTAAAATGTAAGTTATTGTACCAACATAAATAAACAGATAAAATTTTTACCCTAACCGATCACTAGGTACCATATACTGTTCATCATCTCTTGGTTCTACAACCCCTGGTGGGTCTTGGCCTCCTCAAGAGTCTTCCTCCACTCATCTCGGTTTTGTGCCAGCTCTCTTCAGTTTAGAAGCTCCAAGACAGATATAATGTAATGTTATATCAGTTATATTTAAGAGTTAATACATCAGAGATAATCTCACTAATCCAGCACTATCTGAGTTAGGGTAAGATTTTTAAACGAGCTTCAAGAAAATTATGTATGTATGGTTGATAAGAAATTACTTTAATAAAAAGATAGAAACAAATATGTTGTCTTGAACTAACATGATAAATTAACTGCACTACACGCGAAATTATCAGTGGCGTAAACCATTCTATATATGATAAAAGGGAGGCTGTGTGTAGTTTTCAAGATCTTAAATATGGCATTCACATTATTTTTATTACAGTTATGGCCAACTGAGTAAATTAGCATAATATTTTTTGTTCCATGACAACTCCGAATCAACTCAACTCATCACCTCTTGTAATTAAAGCTATGGAAAAATAATTGAAAAAAAGCCCGTAATCTAACCTATATAATAATTTTTTTTAATATCTTTTTTAATCACCTTTAATGAATTTTAAAAGGAGGTGTTGAGTTGAATAGATTCTGAGATGTCCGGTCACTATGTTTTTTTTCTTTATTTTTTTATTAATAAAATACATGATATTTAATTTAGACATTACATACGTATATGTATTTGATAAATTAAATCACTATACTAGGCGGCAGCCTTCATGGTGACCAATGGAATATAGTTGCTTTCTGAAGTCTAGTGAAAATAAAGAGAACAGAAAAGAAAAAAATACATGCATTAGGATTAGGTCGTATACATATAATTTCATAAATATGCACGCATGCATACGTATGTAAATACGTGCACACACACACACATTCACCCACACGTACAAATATGTTTTTTTTTCTCGTTATTCTTTGACATTATTCATAGGATTACAGCTTTTCAGTATTTTAAAATTATACATTTTCTTAGATGAGTACAAATATTTACACTATTTGATTACTTACATTTTTTTACATATCTTTGGGGATGCTGTGTGGAGGGTTTTTTTAAGGAGAGGAAGGAGAGGAGAGTTCTGGGAAGGAAAAAGGCTTTAAGGGGTGGGTAGGAATATGTGGTTCGGTGTGTCCTGGTCATCCGCCTCCAAGACCTAGACAAACCTCACCCCTTGAACCCGGGCACCCCTGCTAAATCATCAAACGTAGCGAAACACTTGGGGTGACCTATGGCAGAGGTGTTGGTTATCCAATAAAGGTTCCCGGGGCGGCGGTACCCATTCCCGCCTCCCAAATTGAGGAACATGACAGTTAATCCCCCAATAGTTGCCCCCCGGCGTACTTATAAACAATGTGCAGTCGGCTTAGGGAAAATACGGTACACCTACTTATACTAAAAAACTACGTGTCCCCAAAGGGCTGTGTAGAGAGGATGTACCGCCGAATAACAAATGTAAAACATATTTTGTGTCGTTTTTCAAACAGTGTCGTAGCTATTTATGGAGAAATTTTTAACCCCCCCCCCCCCCACAAATTATTTAACCCCCCCCCAGGACAGACCAACCATGCTAACTACGCCACTGATTTCAAATGCATCTTGTACAGATTTATTAAAATAATTTATGACAGTTAGGTACCGGTTTCAGCCTATTACGGCTAAGGTACAACTTTTCCTCAATGATGGTAGTTATTTATACATTTTTTAATAAATATACCAATGCTGATTATTATAATTTGAATAAAATCATTGTTTACCACCCCTGAAACCAGTGAAACCCCAAATATGTGTGGTTACATTGTGTACATATACTACACATACCGTAGTTTCAGGAAAAGTTTTACCAAATGCGATAGATAGGCTGAAACCGGTAACGGTTAAAAAAAAAGTGGATATAAGTTTAAAATAGTTATAATCAATCATTACTTTTAAAGTTTTTTTCATCGGTTTTCCATTCATGCCATTTAACAGCCTTGTAGTGTTCATCGGAGAGCAAATATTGATGATGGACACTGGTAAAATAACTTTAATATGAATTATTTCAATAACTTTCAAAGATCTGAAATATTTAGTTTGAAATTCGAGGAATAGGCCACTTGCATCACATTTTTTAATTTTTTTTCCGGCTTAGGCAAATATTCTAAGACATTCTGTATTTTTTTTCAATCGTATTTTTGAAACCCTGGCGATTTTTTGAAAATTTCAATCCGAAAAATCAGACCATTTTTTATAAACCGGAAAGACGGGACATAAATCTAGTGAACGTTAAACGCAAATTCGAAAATTCGCCGGAAATCCAAGTGTTGCCATATAAAAAAAAGAATTAATCAGTTTGGAATTTTACAAAATTAAGGGAACATAATCGGAGACGGGACATTTTCATGTAGTGACGCAACGAGCCCAAATAATGGATTTATTCATTTAAATATAAAAAAACCATACCCTTCTAAAAACTTTTACTAACATTTTCGTAATCATAGTAAAAAAATCTATTCACACGATTTTTTCCAAGTCGTTATGAAATCCATGCATGTGGCCTATTGTTAAAATTCTGAGAAACAACCTGTTCATAAAGTTTGTCCGAAAAGTTGATTCAAGAAGGAGGGAGAATCGACGAAGAATGAAGAAGAAACATGGTTATGAAATGGTGTTAATTTTCCCACAGGACCCTGAAAAAGCAGAAGAATGGGACGGTACGCGCATGGCCAAGAAAGTGTCCGATATTTGTCTGCAGTGGTTAGATGAATATGACGATGCCGTTGGTAAATATGACTGCTTTTTTATGATAAATCATCAACGTAGATCATAGATTCTCAACATTTTTTTGCTCAACGCCCACTTTGAGACCATTTTTTATTTCCAGCGCCCGTGAATCCGAAACAGCAATTGACTACGACGAAGAGGGCGTCATGGGATACCACGACAGGGTCACGTTTGTCACAACGGAGGGGGCGTAACGGGATACATCGACGAAGGGGGCGTAATGGGATACCAAGATGGGGTTACATTTGCCACGACGGAGGGGGCGTGATGGGATGGGGCAAGATAGAATGGCGTGGGATGGGTTTCTTTGGGTCTCCTACCTCCCCCCTGAAAGTCTGAAACGCCTCCAATTTTCTATTGGTCTTGAATTTTAGAACTCTGTATGTTGTCTGTGGTATACTTGATAATGAAATGTGAATATCTATGGAAAAAGGACTTAATTTTAACTGTAAACAACTGATCAAAAATTATATATTGATGAAAAAAATATTTTAAAAACATATTTTTTACATCGTTCTAAAATGGTCTACGAAGTGGGGGAAGGATGGAAGAATTTGCGGTATCTATGGTCATAATAGAAAAAGATAAAGCATTTCAATAATGTCGTTTTAAAATAAATAGCTGATTATGGAAATGTTTTAAATAATTACAATAAATGTTTTACGAATGGTAGGAAAATGTGGTCCATTTTTGCACCGCTATTAATTGCAGAAAAATAAAAGTGGTCCATTTTTCGACCATAATCGCTCCAGTGGATCTAAATATGTAGAGATGTTAACAATAATAAAAAATAAAAAAGATATTAACAAAAATATAAAGAGAGATAAGAAAAATAAAACATGAAGATTAAAATATGACCTATGAGTATATAAATAACAATCATTAACATTCGATATAAAATACAAATAAAAAATACAACTGACGTATCCTGTTTTGTATAAATATCTATAAAGTCACATTCAAATTGTACATATTATACAGAAAACACATTCAAGATAGTGGATTGAAGTAGGCAATATTGTTATTAAATAATTAAATATTGAATACATTATGACTCCATATTAGGTCTACTATAGGAACTAATGTGAATATTGACCGGACAATGTGTGGTTTCAAGCTTATCATGAATAATTTTGTGTAAACATATTATTAAGTCAGCAAATTGTCTTATTTTCTCCAGATTGAAGTGTTGGAGTCGTTACTTGTAAGATAGAGGAGTAAGGCATTTAGTCTAAGTGAATGACCCCATGAGGCAAACATTTCATAAATACTTTCAGCGCTAGTTTTTAATGACATAAAAACAATCTATTTTTAAGTCTTCTATCTGTTATTAAATGCGAAATACCTGGGTACAACAAATAAGAAAACACTGTAATAGTCAAAACAAATATAAAACTTGTGATAGTGGGTGTTTACTAAACAATTTGCTCATAATATTTTCATACACAAAGTCACCTGAAAGATAAGACAATATTATGTTTTCTCGTTTATCAGAAAGTTCTAAATTTATTATAATGATATAGTTATTGTAAGTAAAAGCATAAATAATATAAAAACCCATTAAAATATATATACCAATTTTTATTTTTTCAGGGAGCGAAGACTGTTTGTACCTTAACGTGTACACTCCCTTGCCAAGGGACATTGGTATGCTCAATCTGCCAGTCATAGTCTACATTCATGGAGGAGCGTTCGTCTTCGGGACCGGGAACACCTTCCGCCCCGACTTCCTCATGGACAACCATGTCGTGCTGGTTACCATCCTTTACAGACTTGGAGTCTTAGGTAAACACGGTTTCTATTAAATTGTTACGAAATTCTGAAAGAGGTAAGTCGGTATAAAAAGGCTGACAGCAAAAAATTTTCCGAGGGATGTCAAATAAGTCGCAGAACCTCAAAATAAAGGACGACATTTTTTGACTTCAGAGAAATCAAAAGTACAGTGTTCAAGTTGGGAGGCGAGTATGGGTACCGCCGCCCTGGGAACCATTTATTAGATAACCAACATTTCTGCCACAGGTCACCCCAAGTGTTTTGCTACGTTTGGTGAGTTTGCAGGGGTGCCCAGGGGTGAGATTTTTCCGGGTCTTGGCGACGGATGCGTCTGCCCAACGGCTGCATGGCAAGCCGGATCGGGAGAGAATGGTTGAGGGAGTCCCTTTGACTTCTCCAGCCGTACTCTTTCGGAACGCCTCGCACCGCAGTGGGAGGGATGGATTCGTATGTCCATCACTCCTAGACACAATGACCCCCAGATTCCTACCAACCCCTTTCTATCCCAGAACTTCCTCTCCTTCTTTTTCTAAAAATACCCTCCACACATCATCCCAAAAAATGACATAGGCCCTGAGGGCAATTATTTTCCTCAGGGCCTCCTGTGTAGAGCTAATGTCGCTCCGTCTCGTACAGACAGGGTGCGTATCACGTAATTCGTTGCGACTTTTGTCTGTGTGATCAGTGGCGACATCTGTCCTAACGAACACCAATTTCTATAAAAAATTACTGGAATATTTCAAATTGGTGGAATTCACATCGTCAAAGACAGTAAAAAATGTTCATGTACGTATTCCTAGTTGTTCTGGTCAGTTTGAGTCTATGAGTTTGTTAACAGGATTATTTTATTTCTAACTAGCTGACCCGGACACACGTTGCTATTGCTAACGGAACACAACGCCATTACCCAACGTCTTTATAACCAACGCCATCTGTTAATTCGAATACTTAACAAATCCACACTGCCCGCTTGCCAGCCCGCTCTCTTCATATATATTATATATTTCAACCAATTTACAAAAAACCTTGACAAATTATAGGTATACCTAAACCTTCATCATGAATGACAGACGGTGTGGTCTAGCGGTAAGGCTCTTGACTCGCATTCCGAAGGTCGCAGAATCGAATCCCGGCGTAGCAAATAAATTTTAATTGATGAATTCGTGTTATTTCACAATTAATTCATTTAAAATCATATGTAATATATTTGCGGCACGTTCCAGAGTGGAAGATACTCTCAGTATCGCCCTGGTGTAAGACAACCATTTATAATTGAAATGGCTTTTAGCCGTGTTTGGTGACCAGATCTGAATAGCAAGGTACTTCCCCACCTTCCTCTGCCCCATCTCCTTCCCCTCCCCACTACCTTCAGCCTCACAACCAGTGGCGGCTGGTGTTCATAAAAATAGGTGGTGCACTAAAATAATAATAATAATGGTCTTTATTGAGTGAGTGCAATCCCACACATCCCATAGAGATATCCCATAAATCTTGGACCTACCTACTCTAATTAAAATAAATTCAACTATGAAAAAATCCTACCTATTTGTAAATTAGGTCGATCCTCCATTATCTCTGGGCGCATGCAACACATTGAGTCTAAATTAATTTTATTTATTAAGATAGATTAAATTCTTTTAAAGTTTAACAACATCGTTCAATCTAAACAGATGTCATAAGGATTGTGAGGAACAACTCACTGAAAAAGCATTCCATATTCCATTATTTTAAAAGAGTTCTAGTAAAATAAATATTGATCCATCACCATTTTTAAAGTCGCCGCGATTGTAAATTCAAATTCAATAACAGTTGACTCCTATCCAGAAAATTGTATGTAGATACTTATTGGCACGAAAATCGAGTTAAAAAAATGTTCAGTAAATCACACATCCGAAAGTCTTCCTTACGCTCCGAAACTCCAATGAAATATATACTGTCATAACTCATAACAAATAATGTCCGCAATGTTTGTTGTTATGCTGTCGTTGGTCGATGCTGAGTGAAACATAGCATGAAAAAGAGTAGATATTAAAATAAAGACACGATATGGATAACAATATGGCACAAACGTGTCCCCGTTTAACATGCTACAGAACGAACCATTCCTTTTGATGTGGTGGAAATTTTTGGATCGTCACCTACGATTTCGTAAAATTTGCAAAGCGTTCAACCTACCTACGATTTTGGCTCATTATAGAATTATAGAAGAACTCCTGTGATCGCTTTGCAAAACGAACCACCACTCTGAATATAGGCACACAACGATCTGCTTTGTTACGCGGGCAGTCCAGTAGGCACCTATATTACGCATGCATTATAACCGAGTGTATATTGTGAACTGTGATGAGGCGTGTCGGAAATAAGTATGTTTTTTGGCGCTCGGGAATTTTTTGATTTACATTAATTAATTAGATTAGATTTAAATTAATAGATATATTTTGGGAGTGCGGCGCTCCTCCGCACCTTAGAGCTGGCCGCCACTGCTCACAACATACCCCAATCGGGGATGCCATAGTTTCACTGGCTCCAGACGGGAGCAGTTGGGACTCTTTTGCGGTATTCATATAAAAATACTGTATATTTTGGTGAAAACCGCATGAAAATCCGTTGCGTAGTTTAAAAGATCCAAGCGTACCGACAGCGGGAGCGTCTTTGCTTTATACTATGTGAAGATACGAGAGGTTGTTTATTGCATTATTACTAAACACTGCATTTATTTGATAGGATTCATGAGCACCCAGGACAGCGCCGTTCCAGGGAATATGGGGATGAAGGATCAGAACATGGCGCTTCAGTGGATCCATGACAATATCCAACGTTTCGGTGGAGCCCCAGACAGGATCACCATTGCTGGGATGTCTGCCGGTGGCGCTAGCGTGCACCTACACATGCTGTCTCCCCTCTCCAGAGGTAATATTTGTACTTTCTTAAGAGGAATATACTTTTAAGCTAAAAATGTGTATTATGATTTATTTATTACCACGCCAATGGGCTTTTACATTCGATTGTTATTTGCATCACTGTTGGTAAGTATTTAAAAACTAAAACACTAAAGAAAATATAAAATGTAGTGAAAAAATGTAATAACAAAAGCAAAAAATAAAATACATTTGTAAAAAATGTGAATAGAGACGACGAATCCTCACATAAATAGATTATCAATATAACAAAAAAATAGTAGACATTACATACGTCTATTTGGGTCTAGCTAGATAATTATAAGGATTGGAATAAACAACGTTTTTTTTATTATTTGATTAAATATATCTCTCAAATCAGAATATTTATTTCTGAGATTGTGAAGGATTTGGGGAATTTCGAAAAGCCAATGTCCTGGTGGCGTATTTCCAAAACCTATACCGGTTCAGTCGCGGTAGCTACAATTTACATTTTAAATACACATCTATATCAGTGGCAGTCCGTGAGTTTTCAGTGAGCTAGAATGCTAAGATTATGCGCGCCGCTGCTCTATATTGGTTATTTTTAATCACTTATCAAAAAGAAAAATAATTGTTCTAAAATCTAGATAAAAGAATCTTTCCAAAGTGTATACCAGAAATTAATAATTTTATTTCAAAATATTTAAATTTTGATATTGAAAATGTAAATTGGACTGAACCGGTATAGGTTTTGGAAATACGAGTCCTGCTATATCACCACGAATAAAGGTAATAGGCGTAAAAATCAGGATATGTAAATGGTCGAGTTATGTGCCGAACTGGTTTTTGTTTATTTTGTGAATAATTTTATAAGAAAAAAAATTAATCAAGTGAAACTGTCAAAAATAATCTTATACATAAAATCGTATTTTTAAAAGTTGTTTCTTGTACGTGTTCGTACATTTATAATGAAAAAATACATTTTCAGTAGTTTACGCTTACATTTTGATTAATGATGATGAAGTAATTAACATTTTTATTTTTATTCTACTCAAGCGAAAGGGTCGGAAAATTATCAATTTATCGAAAACATATTTTTTGGTAATCGTGTTGTAAACTCATTCGCAGTAAAGGTTAAATAATTCGTAATAATAATTAATATTCATTTAGAATAAGGCATCGCCGATGTGATGCAATGCGAAGTAACGCAAAATTTTAACACCTAGAAATAATATAGATGCTGCGAATAGAATACATTCTTTAAAAGCCTAGAAATCCAGAACAAAATAAAGTACCAGGCCTATAAAAAAATCGGTGACCGGACAACTCAGAATGAATTCAACTCAACACATCCTTTGAAAAGTCATTAAAAGTGATGAAAAAAAAGGTTAAATTGGTTACGTTAGGTTAGATTATGTGCTATTTTTCATTTTTTTTTAAATAGCTTATGTCTTTTCAAAGAGGTGTTGAGTTGAGTTGATTCTGAGTGGCATGGAACCAAAAAATGCATAAGCATAGGTTGTTAGACTTTATAGGTTAGGTTAGCTAGGTTAGTTAGGTTAGGTTAAGATAGCTTTTAAACAAACTCTTCCCAATTTTTTTTATAACGGACTATCAAAAAACTTCAAATTCAATATAAATGGTTGCAAAAAACCGAAAGATGGTAAGCAGAACATTTTTTGTTAGTTTGGTATCATAGAATAGATATTTTATTGGGTGACCGGCCAACTCAGAATGAAACCAACTTAGAACGTAGTGATAAAAAAGAATTGTTAGGTTAGCGTTACCGGCTATTTTAAAATTATTTTTCATAGCTTTTAATGACCTTTAAGAGGTGGTTCTGATTTGGTTTCATTCTGAGTTGGCATGGAACCATTTTATTGCATGGTGCCATTTTAACATCTTAATTACTGAGATTATTTCCTTTACCAAAATTATATATTTGACTGAACATAGCGAAGTACTATTTTATGTCCACCGCTTTGCATTTCGTCTGCCTATAAATTTGCTTGTACGTTCCGTTTCCGATTCAAGTTGGTAGCCGTTTTAACGGTTGAGCAAAAATTATTTTTCAAATGTAGAATTGTCTTGTTTATTTTCATTTTTTAGTATTATGGTACCTACCTACTTGTCTGCCTGAAAAAGGTTTGAAAAAAGAATTATTATCATGTTACATCAAATATATTATGGTTTACAATTAAGTGGGTAGGTATTTAAGGACCTACCTACAGATTTCAGAGAAGAATTGGTTTTGATTTATTAAATAAGAGGAAATTAGTAATATATGTTTTTGAACACAAGGTCTATTTTTCATAGAACTATCAGTTTATTTTTCATTTTCTTATTATTTTTTATTAGTGACTATTTAATTACAGGTTTGATGAGAATTACAAGATATGATAATGTATATAAATATTTCATCTGTTTGTATTTATCTTTTCTATCTTTTTCAAACTTGGAGGAAGGATGTTGTAAAGTTTAGTTGCCAGATATATGTGGTTTCTTTGGCCAAAACTTGTCTTGAATTTTGGAACATCTCGTATATCATTTTTTGAGACTCTTGTGTCATGTATCCGGGTTTCATTAGGAGTTTTTCTGTTTTTAAAATGATGTATAAGAATATCCTTGGCATATATTTGTTTTAAATTTAGAATGTCAAAACACTTAAAAATATCTTTTGAGGGGGTTCTGATGGGTAATTTTAGTATAGTTTTTTATAATGCTCTTCTGAGCAATATCTAAGTGGTTAATATGATTTGCTGTAGCAGATCCCCATACTAGAATTCCGTACTCAAGACGGGAATGACATAAAGCATAAAATACTTTTTTGATGTCTTTCCTAGGTAGTATGTTTCTTAGGTTTTTGAAGAAATATAGAAGTCTCGTAAGCTTTTTAGTGATTCCATTTATGTGTATGTCCCATCTAAGGTTTTCGTCTATTTCCAGTCCTAGATATTTAATACTTTTTGCCTTTGTTATAATAGGGCAAGAGCAATGTGACTTATTGTTTTGACACTCGTGCAATTAGAGAGTGTATTCTTTACCCGGTTGACCTCTTGAGTTTATTGAAAAGGCTAGATAATTAGTTTTAATTACATTGAGCGTAAGAGAGTTCATCCGAAGCCAATTTTGAAGTACAGTTAGTCCATGTTCAGTTATATACCGACGTTATATGTTTTTAGGTTTATTCAGCCAAGCTATCTCGATGAGTGGCACTGCCTTGTGTCCCTGGGTGCTCCAGGAAGCCCCCCTGGAGAAGGCGCGGGTGGTTGGGGCTGCAATGGGCTGTAAGACAGCTAACACCAAGGACATGGTGCAGTGCCTCAGGGGCAAGTCCGGAGCGGCCTTAGTGAGGGCTACCACGCAATTAATGGTCAGTGATGTCTTTGGTAGATCTTTTTCTACAGGATATTGATTTGGGTTCCTGTGAATTATTTTAGATAACTTATAAATTACTGTTCCTCTTCATCGTCTTCTATGATTATTAAACACGTAAACCCAATAAATCACTCAGATCTAGTGAAAGAATTCCAAGATAAACACACGTATGAATCATAGACTAAAGAATCAAATGGTTGTCTCCAAACGCTCATGAGCCGCTCCCATATAGCAAGAAAGTTAATAAATACTAGAACAATAATGGGAAACCTGATTTCCATATTATAGTCACAATTGATTTCATAAATTAGTCCCACAGAGGGGTCGTATATGTACGTTATTGAAGGTCGCCCTCTTCCTTCTCACACATCATGCATGAAAATGAAAAGGACAAAAGATGTCCGTACGACCTCTCTCTGGACCACTAAAATTTTACTTTTGCCCTTTTGACAGTTTCATTATTTATTTCCTTCTTGGGAACGGCTCCTGTGCGTTGTGCGACTCATCTGGAAGCAATTAACGAGTTAAATTTATTCTTCAATGGTGGAAAGTTGAATTTCTTTTATGGACATGTCACTGAAATATTACCAAACATAAGTAAATGCTTTCATTTTAAGACTTCGATGAAATAGTTCGTATTTCTTGCAAATCAGTAATACGTAGTTATTTGCATAGTAAACACAATCATCATCGGATCTCTAATTGGAGAGTAGGTACTGACGGCCTCTAGGAAAGTCGTCACTCCTATCTCTCACTTTCTCACTCCAGTTTCACAGCCCTGATTTATTAAGCTTAATTACCTTCCGTAATACACCACCAAGAATTAGATTTATTTTTAATTGCTACAACAAAATCAGGATGTAGATATTTAGATACTCGCTTGTTACTAGATTGCATGCAGTTGAAAATGCTTTCTTACAAGTAGTAGATGTGTTCAACCACACGGAAAATAGTTACAAAACAGGCTACAACAACATACCTCAATAAATCAATGTTAGCATCATACCTACTAAGCTTCTATGGCTTCTACATAATTTATCTCATGATTACTATTCCACTTTTCCACTATTATGTATATCAAATATTTTGTAAATGCCCATATAGGCGTATATTAATATACTCGTTAATAAATAAAATAAGATAAAATAAAACATTAATTGGATATTTCGCCAGCACTTTAACTTTTAATTTATAATTTTGTCGTATAGAAGTCGATTTTATATTTTAATTTTATTGTTTCTGTATATTTTGATTTTTATTGTTTCGTCTTTATATTAACTAAGACCACTGTTTGTTTTTGTTTTACTACTTACATTTTATAATTTATAATTTACAACTGAAAAATGTCCTTTACTACTTACATTTTATAATTTGCTGAATATAATAATTTGTTAGTATTAATATTAATAATAATATGATAATTTGATATAATTTATAGGTTAATTTACTGTAATTTACTACTTACATTTTATAATTTACAACTGAAAAAAGTCCTCTACAATACAGGTGAACTCCTAGTGTGGAGGACAATATACTATACCTTTGTAATGTAAATATACTAAGAATAAATAAAATAAACCATTTCAAAAAGATTAACATTTGCTGCAGATATGTAAACATTTACAAATATGTTTTACATAAATTTAAATAAATTAAAAAAAAATATCTAAATACTGTGTTACAAAGAACCTGCGAAAAAGTGCAGAGAAATATATAGAAAAAAATGCAGAGAAATTATTTAAAAAAATTATTTTTTATTTAAAAAGCTTTCAATTTACTACTGAAAGTACCTACTAAATGAATCAAAGAATATCTCGAAATATGATATTGATCTGAATTCGCACATCCTTCTATTGATGCCTCAAGTCTTTTTACAATATCTCCTTATCTCCCCACAGGAGGCCCAGAGGAAAATAATATCCCTCAAGGCCTACGTCATCTTTGAGTATGCTGTGTGGACGCTTTTTAAAAGAAAGGAAGGAGAAGAAAGAAAGGGAAAAGGTATGAGGGGCGGGTAGGGATATGGGGGTCAGAGGATTCAAGAGTGACGGACGTATGTATCCATCCCTCCCACCAATAAATGGTTCCCGGGGCGGCGGTACCACACCCGCCTCCCAAATTGAGCCTTGTTCTGGGTAGCGTTTAAAAGTGTATTGAGTTAGCAGTCCATAAAGTTGTTGCAGACTTAATAGTGGGTTTTTGTTTTAACAGATGTTCCGCCATTCCCCATTCTCTCCGTGGGCACCTGTGGTGGAAGCGGTCAACTCCGAGGGAAGTTTTATCACCTCCACTCCTCACGAGATGGTCCGCACCGGAAAGTCCATGGATATTCCGTGGATTGTCTCCCTCACCACGGAAGAAGGACTGTATCCAGCAGCAAGTAAAGTTTATTTATTTATTATTTGTATGAAGCAAACAGCTTATACTATTATAATACAAATATCTATACACAAAGTTAAGACAAACAATCAGAGTGTGCAATTCGAACGCGGTAGAAGTGACACCTTCACAAAACTAAACTGTCCTCAGCGACTGACTTCCAGATTGTTACCTGGAGAAGCTGCGCTGCAACCCCCCTTACCTCGTCTTCCCACCTCAGTCTGGGTCTTCCCACTTTTCTCTTTCCACCTGGGTGTCCAGTCCAGGCCAGATATATAATATATTTCAACCAATTTACACAAAACCTTAAAAAATTATATACAAATTAAATTTATTTCGAAAGTTTTATATTTTATCTGGTAAAGTTATGTTTTAAATTATGAGAAAATATGTTTATTTTTAGCATATCTAATAAGGTTACACCGTAGGTCGTTGGCAGATTTGTTAAATTTTGAAACAAAATTTTGTATTATAAAACACACATTTAAAATCATATAATCATGCAGTAAAATAAATCAATAAATAATCTGGAAAAGCTACGTTTCAGAATTTTAATTTTAGTTTATATAAAATTATTAAAAAAAAGATTCGCGCACGTGTTTTGTGACGAAAATACTTCAGTTTGTCTATTTACGAGTATTTACGGTCTTTTAAACTGTTATACTTAAGTTTTTTTTAACATTTTTATTTTGCTTAGACATTGTTGAAAAATTATAAATACTTATGATCAAAAGATAATTACAAAAAATACATAATTTTAATAATAGTTTTATCATCACGCCTTTCAGCATTTTTGAATGTATCTAGGCATAAATTAAAGCATTTTTTTAATGAAATAAAAACGATATTGAGTTATTAGTTAAAAATGGTGGTACGGATAATAATCATTCTTTCTCATCGGAACCAGCCTGTACAGTTGCAAAGGTGCGATCGCAAGACTATCTTTCTACGAAATTTGAATGCTCGGCCTCTAATGACGACGACTAATTTTAATAGAGCCGTTGTTACTTTTATGAAAGCTGATTAATTTATTTTTGTTTTGCTTTAATTAATTAACTTCTCTGTCACGTACACTCTAAACAAACCCATCTTTATGATTATTCTGACTGTGACCTGTGGTTCATAGTTTCTACTTGGTTTCTACCCACAACATAGATACGAAAAATCGCGGGATTCCAGCAAAGTCATTAAATTAGAATTTAACTTTATTGCATTGCACTTTATAAATGATAAAATGCTGTTTAGAATTATTACGAATTTACAAATAACACACCTTGATATAATTTATGAAATATTTGCAATTTGAGATATCAAAATACAAGTAGTTATTGCATAAACATAAACTTACTTCTAATTACGAATTCTAAATAATCTTTCAAATTGCGGAATGGTAGGGCCTTCTTGCATTTTAGGATTATAATCGTGCACTACTTTATTAATTTAACTTGTTTACCCAGTTGGTCATAAAATTATTCACGTTTGAATTTACATTCGTATTTACATTTAGCAAATAATTTTATAAACGCTGTGAAAATTTACATATTAAAAACTAGAATCGTATTGGATTTCAAAATGAACGTGTTTTCTGATATTTTCCAAATAAAGAAAAATTTAATTACTTGGTTCTTTTTCGTGTTACGTATATGGAACTTAACCAACCTTGAGAATGGCATGTAAGCGGTACCTTCTGCATACATGAATATAGGTAATAATATGTAATCTAGAGGGGCATACACACTCAGTATCGATCCGGTCCCACCCAGGCTTCGTGGGTTCAATTCTTCGGCTGGCTGTGTCCTTCATCACTTCACAAGCAACATTTTCCGCTTACTGTGATGGTAGTAGGAGGTTTTTAAATGTTGTCAGGTTGTTCGTAATTTTTGTCTTTCTTTTAAGGCTCCGCAACCGGGCTCGAAAAGAAGAAGATGGAGAGATACGAAATTGCGAATGTTAGAGTAGCGCGCTAACATTTAAAGCGACAAAATTGATGCAAAAATTGCGAAAATGTTTAATAAAACACGACTCGTTTAAAATAGACCAAAATCATCATCTAAAATAGCATTTAAAGAAGCACTGTGAATTTTTTCATACATATAACTTCTAAAGTAAATTAAATTAACGTGTTTATAATAATTTTTGGAGCATACTTTGCGATTTTTTTCTATCGAGGGGATTTCGTATAATTTGCGTTTGGGCGTGGGGAACATCTAGATATTATCTTCAAAAATAACTTTTTTTTAAGAGCTTAAAATCTATATATGTAAGAAATCGGTAGAAATGCGGGTAGCGGAGGCCAAAGAAAAAAAAGAATCGCCTATTGGTAAAATACCACCATTCATAATCGAAATGTTGACGTTGATTAAAATAAATTTTGCCATGTTTGATTCTGAATATACTACACAAGTTTCATTGCGTATTATACGTAGAATGAATAAGTTCTCTTTTAAAAACGATTAGATTTAATCGCACTGTTATTAGTCGGCGAGTTCTGACAAAACTTACACCGCTATAATCACGGGTAAGTCGCAGGTCTAATACAAATAAGCCACAAACCACGGCGTCCCTCAAAACATAACCCATACCATCGGTCAAATTCACCTGATTTATGCGCCAGAGTCATGGAAAATTTGACATTTCGGATGTGCGCTACCAGGAGAGGCCACGGTGGACAATTGGACGGTGTTATATTATATTACATACATTAGGCCTTTAGACTTTAGATAGGCTTTTCAAACGAATTAAAAAGTTCGATGATATCTCCCACACACTTTGTTTTATTTTTATATATTTATTTTTATTTTTAGTGTTCCTGCAGCAACCAGAATGGTTACCTCTCCTGGATAAGGAATGGGACACAATAATGCCCCATCTCTTTGACTTCAACTACACTCTCCCACTCGACCAACATCTGTCCGCAACACAGAAGTTAAAGGAGTTCTACTTGGAAGGAAAAAATCTCACTATGGAAAATTTCGATCAGTTTGTTGATGTTAGAAAAAAATTCATAATTATTTATTGTTGTCACCTGCGATCGCAGAGTAGGACTTTGCAATAATTCAGTCTAATGAGACTTGGTGTGTATTTGCGTATATGAACGTAATGCTTACATAATTCCATATTTAGATCGTCTACATAATTCTGATGTTGAATACATCCTGTCAGAGATGTGACAAAACTTTGGGATTGGTCGTGATATCGACTGATCTTTCTACACCTACATATACAGTGTCCGGAAAAAAATGGCGTAGTGCGGTGGACGGGGGGGGGGGGGGGGGGGCGCCCCGGGCGGCATTTTTAAGGGGGGCGGCAATTTTGCCAGAATCAAAGAGAAACCATTTTCATGTTCTGAGTTTAGTTTTAATATGTAACCCGTCTAATCACAGGAGACGAAAATTGTCCCACACATTTTATTTTAAAATAAAAGTGTATAAATGCCATAAAAAGCGAAGAGACAGTTTTATTACATTTTTTTAAAGAAAATGTGTCTGTATTTAAAATTTTAAGTTTATTTTATTTTAAGTACTTTAATTCGAATATTCGCAGGTATGTTCTTTTGGGCCAATTTACATTTCCAATAACAAAATCGTTATATTTAGAAACAAATGTTCTAATAACCACGTCGAAAAAATTATTTTATCTATATTTTAGAACAATTTTGTTTTTTGCAAAAGGGTAATAAAATAGCCAATAAAAAGGAACATTTAAAATGCATGTTAAGAACTGGGAATTTTGTGCGCAAACATTGACAGGCAAAAGTTTATAGATATTTTTTTTCTTATTATTCGAAGGGTTAAACAAGTTTTTAGAATGTAAAATTCCAATTGTGGAATCATCTGCTATGACAATTCGAAGAAAAACATTATCTTAATCGAACTGCAGGTAATAACATTCTAGTTGCAGACTCAAAGAAAAACCATTTTCATGAAATGAAATTCATGAAATTAACAGTTCTAAATGTACCTATACTATTAATTCGCCGCATACAGACTTAATTTAAACCAATTTTGTGACATTAAAACATTTCCAGTTGTGGATTCATCTGCTGACATATTTCAAATGAAAACATTCTCTTATTCAAAATGCAGTTATAAAATTCTAGTTATAGACTATGTGTGTGCTGCCAGAATCAAAGAAAAACCTTTTTCATGTTCTGAGTGTAGTTTTAATTCGCCAGGTACAGATTTAATTTAAACCAGTTTGGTGTTCAGAATGCAAAATTCCAGTTGGATTCATCTGCTGACACATTTCGAAGGAAAAATTCTCTTATTCGATGAGAAGTTGTAAAATTCTAGTTGCAGACTATTTATTTGATGCCAGAAAGAATTTTCTTGTTCTGAGTGTAGTTTAAATTCACCGCATACAAACTGGTTTTATGTTCCGAATAGGTACAACGACTCTAACGTAGAATCAATCGTTAGTTAAAACCTAACTAAAGAGTTTGAGATGCGAAATCCTTTTACATGGATACCATTCTCGATTTCAGACAGCGCAGCGGTTATAAACTTTGTAGTCGAAAATCGGCTCGTATAATGTATATGTAAATACCTAGGTCGTAATAAAAAAAAACGGATTTCCACATGCATCTCTAGGTATCATCTCGTCATCGCCAAACGCGATGCCAACTCTACCACTAACCGGTCTACTTTGAGCACTGACACTTCTATCAACCGTTTTGTTTTAATTTCGCCAAAAAAATTCCAATTTCTGTTTCCGTTTACTCGAAAACGAAATCTCAAATAAAAGGAAGACGTACCACAAAATCGTCCTCAAATGTGACGTACATTCATCATTTTCTTGCTTTTACTACGAGTTTCCGGACACCGTGTATATAAAGGGGGTTGGGGGACGAACTTGATTTACTTTAACCAGCGATTCCTGACATTATTTGGTTTAAAAAATATAAAATGAAATTTTGGTCTCAGGTGACATTTTTGATGATTTTTTTTCATCTAAACTTAAAATATTTAAAAATCACCGGACTGGCACAGTTAGGGGTAAGGTCAGTTGTTGGGCGGTTACTTGACTGAGTGACCAGTGACGACCTGTCGAAGAAATTTTTTTGTTGTTTGATTTTGAAGAAACAAAAAATTGAAAAAAAAGACGTTAAAAAATATCTCGGAGACTAAAATTTAATTTACATTTTTTACTTCAGATGATGCCATAAATCACTTGTTAAAGTAAGTCAAGCACCCTGTATAATGTATAACGAAGAGTGTCCAGTGTGGTTGTTTTCATAAAAATCGACGGTTTAAAAGTTTACATGAGATTTCTAAAAAACCACCCTCATCCCACGCCCCCCATTGCCACGCTAGAAAAATGTTGTTACTTCTTGATGAAATATTTTGCACGCCAAATAATTATCCATTGCCTACGTCTGATTTCGAAAAACTCTGCTTTAAGCCCGGGTTATGCCGGAGACTTTCACTAGTTGAATATAAAGTATTAATATTTTCAGGCCCTCAGTGACCGGCATTTCAACATCGACGTTGAGAAGACTCGAGCATTGCAGTCCGCAGTTGGAAAACGGCCCCTCTACTTCTATCGCTTTTCGTACAGGGGGGCTACCAGTATGAGCGACGTCAAAAGTCACACCAAGAAAAATTACGGTAGGTCTTACAATAAACATTGTCCACACCAGGACTGGGTAAATGGGCTGCCATTTATCTTTTAGCTACAATTTATAGTATCCCATGATTTGGGTCCCGTGGCGTGTCTGAGCAAGTATTATATATTTTTAAATAATATTTTGACTCTAATATGTTATTTGTTTAATAAACAGGTGTAAGCCACGGCGATGACACGGGCTATGTTCTGAAGACTGCTTACATGAACCCAACCACCACACCTGAGGACATTGAGATGATCGGCGTCATGTCCAAAATGTGGTCATCCTTTGCGCGAGACGGGTATGTTCCGAATATTAGTAATAATCATTTAATTATTTGAAAACATGCATCAAACAAAATGGAGAACGCCTAGGTGTTTGAATCCCCGTTCATTTTACATTCCCCCACAAATGCTCTTCTCTGTCTTTGGTCCTTTCGTCTCCAGTTCTCAATTCTTCCGTCATCTCCAATGCTCTTCCACGCAATCATTCTATCTCTTCCTCGATCTTCACCTGGATCGTTTTCATTGGGGCATCCATTTGTTCATAATTTTAGGTTGTTTTCTACTCATCTAGCATTTTTTCTACATATGCAGTCCATCGCAGTCTTGGAACACACAGATTCTTACGATAGTCTCAAGGCATGACTCGTTGAAAATTCTTGTACTTGCATTATCCAATACAAGTTTATATTTACAAGATTTTAATCATTTAGACTTAAGACTATTATAACCGCCATACATCTTCAAGTATAGGTACTACGTGAGCTGAGACTTGCAAGTACCTACCTCTCTATAGTTGAGCGTGTGTGAGACGAATATTGCTCAAGTTTGATCAAGATTCCTGACTTCAATCTGCGTACCTGCGCAAATGGCGTTTACGCAAACATTTTTGAAGACGTAGGTACCGGAGAAGCGTCAATTTTCAAAGTCGTCGTGAGATTTTAAATCATCTGTATAACTAATTCTAATAACAGAAGGTCAAAGATTCTTCGTTTATATGCAAATAATTGTGCTAGTTTTCAAAACTAATTTCAATTCACTGATTAAAATTATTTGTGAAAATCATGCTCTTTTATTCAGCCAACGAAACAATGCGTTGGTTTCTGCCCTTCTGCCTTTTTGAAGTGAAAAACTTCTTTGGCACCGTTGAGATTTGAAACTTAATGAAACGAAAAAACAGCACTAAAAAGAGACAAACACACAATCTACAGGATTTAATGTAAAAAAAAATAAATTTGCATACGAGAGAATTTGATAGATCTTTGTGCGGTGCTTCATAGCCTCCCCACTCTTGCCTACTGAAGGTTTCACTTTTCCGATAACTAACAATAGTCCAATGGAAATGTAAGTCAAGGAGTCATTGAATGCCATAAATAAGAGCGTTCATCAACCGCCTTCATCTGTTGTTCGCCAGAACCCAGAACTAACAGTTGTGCAAGTATACTTGAAGATGTGTGGCCAGGAATCAAGTATACTTGCGAAAGTCTCAGCTCAAGTATAGGTACTTGAAGATGTGTGGCCATGCCAATCAAGTACACATGAGAAAATCTCAGCTCAAGTATACTTGAAGATGTGTGGCATTGCCGATCAAGTATAATTGTGAAAGTCTCAGATCAAGTATACTTAAAGATGTGTGGCCATAACAATCAAGTACCTATTATATACTTGCGAAAGTATCATCTCAAGTATACTTGAAGATGTGTGGCATTTATTTATTTATTTCTATATATTACAGTTTTTACCTCATTTTTAATATTTTTACATGAAAACATTTTTACATATTAATATTACATTTTATTATGTTGGGTGTAAGGTAGGTTTGAGAAGGTGAAACTGTTGGTTAATAATGTTGTATGTTTCGTGAACACCTCACTAGGAGAACCTGTGCTGAGGTGTTTACGTGTTTATGATTCAGTGTGGCAAGTACAGGTATTTATGTATTGTAGTAGAAAGTTAGTTTTTTTTTTAATTTTTACATTTTAATGGTTATTGTACAATTAAAAAAAAAATATATAAAGTATATATGAATAGTTGGTAAATTCTTGAAAGACATGTTTATTTATTTTACTTTTTTATAATTTTATTATGTTTGGTTAGGGATTAAGAAATTTTGTATAAAGTGAAGGCTGTGATATGTTTTTTATGAATGTTTGTATATGTATGTGTAGTTACTAGTTGTTTCAGAATAATGGGCATATAATTAAAAAGTTTGGTTGCGTAATACTGAAAATGTCTTTGTCCGTGTGTGGTGTATGTTATTGGTATGTTCAGGGTTACATTTGTTAAGGACCTTGTTTTTATTAATGTTTTTGGTTGCATTGGAATATGGAGTTTATTTTGGAGGAGGTGTAACAGAGCAGATTTGGCATAAAGTTGTTTTATTGACATGACTTCTAATGTTTTGTATATTTCGATTGAATCTGTGTAGAATGGCACTTGCAGGATTAGTTTAATTATCGCTTTTTGTATCTTTTGAATAAGGAACTCCAGTGAAAAATATTATGGCTTTAAAAAAATATCCTCATATAGACCAATAAACGCTGATTCTGAATATATAACTTTTATTCAATAATATTAAACGTACAGTTTTTAAAAAAATATTAAAAAGTGCATTTTTAATATTCTCGTTAAAACACAGCGTCAGGTTGGTATGCTGTGTAATGCTCTGTGGTGACGTCACGATGGTAATCACTGTAATGACAGGTTTATTTATGCTGTACGTCATTTGTATGGAAATTTAGGTATGACACAAACGAATGTTCTATATATTTCTTATTTTTGAAGATGTCGTAAAAGCATATACCTTTATAGAAACTAAATAGAATTACCTTTTAGATTTTTGTATCTGACATATACGATCGCGTTTGAAAATTGCAGTATTTTAAGTTTCAAAATGAAAAAATTAAAAAAAACAGCTGACTGTAAACATAATCTATTAAATGGTTGAAAAATTTAGGAAAATTAAAATTTTTAAAGATACAGTCCTCTTACTTTATGAATTTGGAATAAAACTGTCACTTCACTTTTTATCTCGTTCATACAATTAAAAATGATAAAAAAATATTATAATAATTCCGAAAAAATAACTTTAAAAATATGACATCTTGGATTCGGTGTTACGCAATTTTATGTGTTGATTTCTGTATTTTGTATTTATTTACACATGCATTAGTCTTTAACATTATTAAATAATATTACTTTTATGGAAGTTTTATTAAATTCACGCGGAAAAGTCATTAAAAAAAAATTTCAGACGTAACCTTAAACCTATCGTACAACGGAAATACACCAACAAAAGTCGATGTTAAGTGTTCCGATATATAAACTGGTGTATAAACTGGTGTACGCGGTCCGGAGAGGCCTATGGAGCTCGTGTTAAGTTTGTCTTCCACGAAGGAAGACAAACTTAACACGAGCTCCATAGGCCTCTCCGGACCGCGTACACCAGTTTATACACCAGTTTATATATCGGAACACTTAACATCGACAAATAAACGCTTACTTTACCTGGCGAAGAAGACGGCTACGGAAAAAAAGCTAGCTTACGTATGGGTGAAAGCAGGACGCGTCTACGTACGCCAAACAACAGAATCACGAGCTATCCACATTACCTCTGAAAATATTCTTCTCACACTATGACTCACTAATACAAGCATACACATATTATTTTACTCAAACACCACACACACATCGGTACGTTCCCAAATCTTATCATTGTCGGTATACTTAAATAACTTTAAAAAATATATATATATAAATGATTCAAGTATCATTTGATATCCCCGAAGAAACCATGCTCACATGTAACAAAAATGTGATAGATAATCCCGAAGACATGAATAAATATTGTTGGGAATCGTACGGTCTGAAAATTATTCACCAGAACATAAGAAGTATTACCAACATTGATGACTTTCTCGTATTTCTTGACCAACTTAATTTTACATTTGATTTGCTAGTTTTGACTGAGTGCTGGTTAAATAAATACTTCACTTCCAAAGAGATACAAAATTATACTGAGTACCACACAACCAGTATAATAAATAAAGCTAGTGGTATTGTAATCTATGTCAGGGACGGTATACAGACACAAGTTGATGAACTCACTTTATCACAAGCAAACTGTCTAAAAATTGTGCTTAACAAAAAACTATGCATTTTTGCAATCTATAGATCACCATCATTCCACAACATTGATCCCTTCCTTAATTCACTTCACTCTATCATTAACAGCACAGATAACCCAGAACACCAAATAATCATTGGAGACTTGAATATTAATACTATTCTTGACAATCATCGCCAATCCGATGATTATTTATGTTTTCTCACCGAAAATGCTTTTACTCCGATAATTGACACCCCCACTCGAGTACAAGGCGCAAGTAAATCCTGTTTGATTGATTTCACAGACTCGTTTGTTATACACACAACAATTTCAGATCATTATACCATAGCGCTCGGCCTAAGAAATAAGCCTTCCTCTTCTCCTAAAAATAAATATATTTCTAAAATAAATTATCAAGCACTAATTGAGGAGCTGTCAACAGAAAAGTGGCAAAACGTAATAGACCAGACTGACACGGAGCAAGCAATGCAGCAATTTATCACTAAATTACAATACTACATATCTAATCACACTATTAACAAAGTTATACCGAACAAACAATTTAAACTCATGCCATGGATCACCCCTGGCCTAGTTAAATCCATCCACAGACGTAATCAAATTCACAAAAATGCTAAAAGACAACCAGATAATTTTCTAGTTCAAGAACAATACAAGAAATATAGAAACTTATGTAAAAAACTAATTATTTCCACTAAAGAAAATTTCTACAAAAAAAATATATATGAAAGCACTATAACTCCAAAACGCTTCTGGGAAATATTTCGTAAAATTACCAAATCAAAAAATAGCAAATCGTCTTTCATACAATCATTGGATATTAAAAACACAAGTACTACAAACCCCAAATTGATGGCTAATTTTGCTAATCACTATTTCACTTCAGTAGGAACCTCTCTCGCCAATAAAATCCTTAAAAAATGTAAGAAAACTGAATCTGAACTAGCCAACATACCTACAACTGATCTTAATCTTAAAATAGACGAGATTCAAACAACGATTAATGAAGTCATGAAAATGATAGATGAGCTTAAGTCTTCAAATGCCTGTGGACCAGACAAAATTTCCTCAAATCTGCTGAAAGTATTGAAACCACTTATAGCGAGTCCTATTGCATACATTTGTAATCTTAGTTTTAAGACAGGCATATTCCCAAACCATCTAAAACAATCAGTTGTTATATTGATTCATAAAAATGGGAACAAATCGGATATACATAATTATCGGCCAATATCTCTACTCAACTCATTCTCAAAAATTATCGAGAAGATCGTAAAAAATCGTCTCACCCTCTATCTAGAAAGTCATAAAATCATATCTAATAACCAGTTCGGCTTTCGACCAGGTCTAGGAACAGAAAATGCTATTGCAAAGCTGGCGGATATTATTTCCAACAATATTGACCGGGGTAATAAATCCATCGCTCTCTTTTTAGATCTTGCCAAAGCTTTTGATACCATCTCGCATAAAATTCTTCTAAAAAAACTAAAGGCTATAGGTATTCAAGGACAGCTTTACAAATGGATGTGTAGTTACTTAACTAACAGACACCAAAAAGTTAAAATTAATGATACTGTTAGCGATCCGGCCCTCGTAGAATTTGGTGTACCCCAAGGGAGTACCTTAGGACCTATTTTGTTCAGTATTTATATCAATGATCTGTGTAACAGCAATTTTTCCAATCACATTATTACATTTGCAGATGATACTGTCCTAATATTTGAAGGAAGAACATGGTACGATGTACACTGCAAAGCAGAAGATGGAATAAAACAGCTTAAACTTTGGTTGGACCGTAATCTTTTGACACTCAATTCGGAAAAAACCAAATTTATACGATTTAGTGCGACAGAAGCGGGCCAACCCAAGGAAGCATATAACATTTTTATACACAAATGCACTGACTCAACTACCTGTAATTGCTATAAATTAGAATGCGTAGACAGTATAAAATACCTTGGTGTTATATTAGACAAATATCTTAGATGGGACGGACACATAGATCTAGTTGCCACAAAGGTTAGAAAGCTTACGTACATGTTTATGACAATCAGAAATATCTTACGTAAAAAAGAATTGAAACTCATCTATGATGCTATGTGTGGGTCACTTTTAGACTATGCATCCTTAGGTTGGGGTGGCTGTGCAAAAACTGTTTTGGACAAATTAGCAAAAGCTCAAAAATCTCTGCTAAGGGTAATTCTCAAAAAACCATTTAGATATCACAGCGATCCACTATTTGAAGAGTTCCGAGTTCTGGATGTTAGACAACTATACATGAGAAAAATAATTTTAAACACCCATCAACAACGCCACCTCTACCCATCTATTAACCACTTTTACGACACCCGCCACTCACGGAGAAATCCAATTGTACCACTCACAACTAAAACATCTCTCGCTCAAAGACACTTCTCATTCTTAGGTCCAAAACTATACAACTTAATGCCTGATGTTTGGAAAAAGGAAAGCACAGGTGTTGTTCGTAAATTGGCCACTAACTGGTTTCATCAATTAGGTAGAAAGGAGAGTGAACTTTTACTACACAAAAAATAAAATCAAACACAAACCAAAAACAACAAACCAAACTCAAAAAAAAAAAAAAAAAAAATTTTATGATACCTTTATGTTCTAATCTTTATTAGTATGTGTATATATGTACCTACCTATTAAGTTAATATTATGTTTAATTTCATATTTTATTTTTTTTCTATTTCTTCTCTTTGTTATTTATACAAAATATGTTAATAGGCTTATGCAATGCAACACCAGTTAAAAGTACACATTATACCTATTATTTTAATACTATACTAATCAAACAACAGTAATAAGCATCTATTAAATGTTTGATTCATTTTATTGTTTCTGTTCTCTTTCTACTCATTTGTATAAAATGTGTATGTAGGACTAGGTATTATTATTTGAAATGCAAACACAAGATACAATCATGTTTTAATAATTTACTTTTAAGTATGTATATATTACTTTTATGATAATTTAAATAACTATGATAAGCAAAGCACGGTTATCTTTTCTTTTTTTGGTTATTACTATTATTACTATTATTATTATTACTATTATTTTATTTTTTTTAATTTTTTCTTTTCTCTTTTTTATTTTATTTTATACAACCCATCTGTGTAGGACTATGACATGCAATGCTTACACGTTTGTTCTATATCTATATGTTTTAATCCTCTGTAATTAAGTACCTACCTACGTAATTAATATTATTTAAAAAAAAAAAAAACTTTGCTAAGCAAAGAACAGTCACTTTGTTTTAATCTTTTATTTTTGTTTTGTTCTTTTATATTATTTACAGACCATGTTCCGTATGTTAA
Source organism: Limnephilus lunatus (assembly GCA_917563855.2). NCBI lineage: Eukaryota > Metazoa > Arthropoda > Insecta > Trichoptera > Limnephilidae > Limnephilus > Limnephilus lunatus. Next base: position 10,248,730 of record OU830599.1, read on the forward strand.
TACGCATCCTAATTTGACTGTCCTAAAACGGGAATCCTCCTAGTTGGGCAGTCAAAAAAAATTCTTAAATAATGTATATAAATGTATAATCTTTTACTAAATAAATAAAAATAAATAAAATAAATAAAATAAAATAAAAACACTATTTAAAGGACTAAAACTGAAAAAAAAAGTAACGCAGCATTGGTACTTATGATGAATTACACTAATATCACAGTGAATTGATCATTTAAACGTAAATTAACTTCAAAAACATAAAACTGAATTAACTTCAAAAACATAAAACTGCAAGTGAAATTCATCATGTCATTTTTGCGAAGCTTCTGATCTCGCCGTCGCAATATTGCCATTAGGCTCCCCCACACGCACACTTCGGCGCGACCGAGTCCCGCGCCACTTCAAGCCGCCGCGCAGAAAAGTAAAGACCGATAGGTTTACAGCGCAGTTCACCGTGAAACTTTTCTGCGCGGCGGCCTGAAGTGACGCGGGACTCGGTCGCTCCGAAGTGTGCGTGTGGGGGGCACTTATGCCCATACACCATAAATAGACCAATCAACGCGTTAAGATGGCCGGCGGCGCCTGCGCAAATCTATGTGAGATTCAAGGAGACCAACATAAAAAAACATGAAATGGAACTGTTGATGACGTCACAAAATACATCTTAAATTTGGCGGGTTTTGGAGGGACCTTGAAAAATTGAAACTTTGACAATTATTTTAACTATTAAAACTAACTCAAAAAAAAAATGCAGTTATTTAAGTTAGAAGGTCATTATTCATAAAAAAATAAAAAATTGGACTGGACTTCTCTATTGGGTCAATTGCTATATTTGTAGCACTTCCCCAAGCCAGTATTCCATATGTGGCAAGGGATTAACAAAGTGCGAAGTACATGGATCTGAGTATTGTTAGTGGGAAAATGTTTTTAATGGATTTTATCAGGTGCATGACTCGTTTAGTGATGAAGTTTATGTGGTCAGTCCAGCGTAAGTGTGTATGAATATTAACCCCTAGGTACTTTGTTTGTTTGACCCTTTCTATATGCTTGCATTGACAATTGGATAAAGTTTGTTCACAGTCATGCAGAAATAGGTCTATGTTTGATGGAGGTTGACCTCTTTGTGTAATACTATGTGTGATGTATTTTGTTTTGATTATATTAACGGTAAGAGTATTACTGTTTAGCCATTTTTTAACAATTGACAAACTTTTTTCGGCTATTATGAATACATCTTTCCATGTGGCTGCTTGACAGAGAAGAACTGTGTCGTCAGCGAAGGTCACGATTTTACCTTCAATATCAATGTTACACAGTTCGTTTATGTAGATGAGGAATAATAAAGGGCCAAGTACACTCCTCTGTGGGACTCCGTACGTAATTAAAAGTCGATCACTTATCTTGTTATCAATTTGAACTTGTTGAGTTCGGTCAGACGTGAAGCTTTTAATTAAGTCGAATTCCACTCCATTAATACCAATGTTATTCCAATTCCCAAATTTCTAAACTAACGTAAGCTGATTTGTAAACTGATGTTCTTTTGAAGTAAAACTTCTTTACACACGCTCGACTTGGGGGGTAAGCTGGTGAATGCGTTACGAAAAGTGTGACGTTATGAAAAATTTGATGCGAGCGGTAATCGATGCGAACAGTGATTGGGATGTTCTTTTATAGGATAGTGAAGTTTTACTTCAGTCGTGTGGTCTAAAGAGAACCCGTTTTTTTTCAGGATTCCCACTCTTCCCAGCATTGGACAGGAGTGGGATGAAATAGGAGAGAGAGACTTGGGTTACGTGGATATCCGAAGCCCCTCTCTGCAAACAGTGGAGCGTGTTGCTCACACCAAGCCAGAGTCCCTGGCCTTCTGGACATCTCTGGGGCTGAACGAAAATGAAAACTTTAATAAAATTACAGGAAACGTAAAAGAGGAATTGTAAAATAATACATTTCAAAAATACAGAAATTGTAAAAAAAAAACCGGCATGCGTTGCAATAAATTGATTCTCCCTGCATTTCCTTACCCGTGCGTCCCCGTTCCCCTCCCTCGTCCCCTTCCCGTCCCGCGTTCCCTTTCCATCTTCCCCGCCTTTCCTCTCCAATCTCCCGCTCCCCCATTCCGCCAACCTCCCTCCCGCGTTACATGTATTCAGTCCCAGTACATTCAAACAGCTCGCGAGCCACTTATTACAATTTATTTATTTAAATTTTCATTTTTCATGTATTGCAATTGTATATTATTCGAAAATCGATCAATCAAATTTGGTGCCTAACGCAGGTACCTACCTATTTAAAATGTCTATAATTCTTAATTCGATACAAAGTATGACGTGAGTGCTTCAAATAAATTCATTAATTCGAAGAATTTCGAAAATTTAATTTTGATTGAACATCATTGTTTTGCAAAATTTCACTCTCAAATTATGTCATTTTTGACAGTTTTTTTTGTAATGATTAAAAAAACTTTTCAGAAGTATTATCATGTGGTTGTAATAATCCAGAAACCTTCACGGGGTGGTAAGAAGGTATTTTAAAGGTTTCAACATTTCTTGAAGCAATACCTAGACATCTCATATAATCATAAATTACTCATATACATATTTTGATATTTTAATATGGATAAGCTGACAACCATCACGATATGACCGTCATGCTTTGACAACATCACATTCTGAAACCTTTTTTATGTGAATACCGCAGTCCCAACCGCTCCCGACTCCCGACTGGACTGTCCGAAGTCAGTGGAACTTGGAACTACAGCAACCCAAATTAGGTTAGGAATGCCGTGAGGCTGATGGGAGTAGGGGATGGAAAGATAGACGGAAGATAAATGTTGGGAAGTACCTTGATACTTAGATCGGGTCATCACATGGATAAAGCCACTAAACCCTGGATTGGTCGCGTGGATTACATATGTAATCCACTCATGCTAAATTAAAGATTCCTCAAAAACGTGTGGCGAGAATCATTTTATCTTCCGTGTACTTTAATTTGGATAACTCACGGACACGTTCAGTTCAGTTCTAGTGTAGGGCACGCATTGGTTATATTACAGGAGCTCCGCAAAGTCCATGCCCTACACCTGTAATCCGCGCGACCAATTACCTAACACATTTTGCACAAGCGAAAAGTGTATGCAAAACGCAAAAAAATAAATTTTCCTTATCATTATATAATTTTATGTTTAACCTGCTCAGAAATCGGCAATTAAATTACTTTATGTTATTTTTTTAATTTTACTTTTTTTGTTACATCAATAAAAGGGAAAGACGTAATTTTTTATTTAAAAAAAGAGGTTCGTAGTTTATGTTTTGCTTCATTTAGAAAAACATAGAAGTTATGTATAATAAATGTTGCTTATTTCTAATATTATAAGATTAAAACATAAATATACAATAATTCTAAATGATTTCACTTATTTTTTGTTGTTGTTTAAAAATGGTCTACATATGTAATCCACGCGACTACAGGCGTTACTTTTAAGAGCGCGACTACTGCATTGTGTTCATTTTGAAAACCTACAGGATTTGAGTTACATATGTACCTACTACCTTGTAATGTGTAAATGATGGTGGTCTTTCACCAAGACGATATTGATTGCATCTTGCACTCTAGGTTACTTAATAATATTAATACATTCATAAATGCAGTTCCTCGTTGATTCATACCCGGGGTTGAGTAAGTTGTAAGGCAGGGTAAGGTTCCATTCGTAACACAAGAAAGAGCTAATTTATCTTTGGAAAATTACAGAAAATATGCTCACTGTTAAAACCTCTAGAATTCCAATGATTTTTTTGGTTTATTACGCTGTTTTGCGCTACCAATACTTATCACGGACAAAATGAGGAGTCCAAAACAAAATGTCGTGAAAATCTCAAATCATTCCTATTACATTCTATCTAAACACTAGATTCTTTGTAATATGTAAATTATGCCAGGGTGGTATTGAGAGTACCATCTACAACCAAGGGCGGATCCAGCTTTGGCGCCAGGGGGGGGGGTCACATAGTCGTGGTCAAGTCACAAGAAATTATAATTTAATTTTGATAATAATAGATACAAGTAAAAAGTAGGTATTTTATTAAGTACTTAAATAAAATCTATATGGTGACAAAATATGTATAAAAACATGATATTTAACAGTTTTAATTAGTGGTCATGACGCCCATGACCCCCCCCGGATCCGCCCTTGTCTACAACTCTGCAAAGGTAAGGTAATGGACTGAACTATACAAGGAATAATTATCGAAGACACCAACACATTAATGAAGTAATTTAAATTATTTATTCAGGAAATAAAATCTAATTAATTTATCATTACCAGCATTATTATTTATACTCGTCGAAGGCCGTTTTTTGTCAAAAATCGGTTGAAGGGCGCTTGGACTTCCTTTTGTTCAATTACTATTCTATTTCTCAGATGATTGGTTTTAACTCAACTGCATATAATTAGGCATCGACATCTTCAATGTCACCTACAGAGAGTTCAGTAAATATCTTTTGACATACATCACAACATAGTAAATTCACTTTTTTCCCTCTTAAATTATGTAATCTTCTCCATAATATTTTAGGGTATAACTGTTTTCCGGAGAACCAGTAAAAATAAATAAATAAATATTAAGTAAATGACAAAATGGTTAGTCGAGTTAGAGATATTAATTAAGTAAGCTGCAAACTGTAACAACGGGGATATGATACTGTTAAGACCATTAGTATTAAAATCCTTAAATATGTTTATGTCGGCAGATTATAGTTGAGGAAAGCAACTCCACAGGCTACGCGAGGAGAGAGTGGGACTGCAATGGATGGAGATCGCTGAAGTGTTACAGGACAGGGACGCGATGTCTTATCGAAGCGATAGGTCCCCGATCGAATAAGACAAGGTAAAGAAGATGAGATTAATATATATGTTGTCCGCGAAATTAAGCCTGATTTATAAGTTATATATATATTACTTTTGAAGCAGGTGAGAGTTAAGAGTCAAATAAAATTATGCCTGCAGAGAATTGAAGAAGTGCGTATGGTGATTTTTCCACGAGATGTATTCGTTGTTAATAAAAACTAGTATGTAGTTAAAAACTCGTCCGGTGGTTTTTGCTGCTACCAAACAAAATTCACGTACGAAGATGGCTTTGCTTAAGGCGCTGCATCAGAGATGTACTCAAAGTCGGGTTCTTAAATTTTAATCGTACAGACGCTAGCGTATTAATACTATCAGATACTATAAAACATAAAACGTGTATATCGCAGTTTTGTGCTTTTTCTCTAGTTGCCGAATATGCTTTGTAATTATTTCCAAACGTAGAATTCTCAGAAATTATGAAGAATTTTTTTTCAATTAAATGGCGTTCAGTGAGATTTACCTTTGAAACGATGATTTATGCCTAAATGATTATGTTGATCACGACTTTGGAACTGTGATTTTATGTACGGCTATTTTGGAACAGGTGAAATAAAATCACAGGAACAAAATATTGCGTTTTTGAACTTAAACTCTGCGGACCTTTGCTAGGAAAATAATCATATCATTGTAAAATTAAAATGATCAACGAAATCAAAAGACCGATTATTGACTTTTTTACAGTTTATAATAATTTACCTGCACGTATTTCCAGAGGATTTTTCAAAGGAGAGGAAGTTCTGGGAAAGAAAATGGTAAGAGGGGTGGGTAGGAATCTGGGGGTCAGTCCACCCTTCTCACTGCGGCGATGGGTCTAGGTCTAGCGAGTCCAGCAGGAGAGGTCAAATGGTCACCAGACCATGAGTCCATGTAATATTCTATAGGGGGGGGGGGGGGGGTATAACATAGGTATGCCTTTTAATCTACAAAATACAAAATGGATTAATAATACATACAAACACAACATTTATAAAAGCATCACAAGTACATGAACATTATACTAGACAACTAGACAACATTATAAATTGTTCACAAATACTGTCAAGACTGAAATTGGGAAGAGAAGCATTGGCCACGAGATATATAATCTCCTTCCAGATAACCTAAAAATGGACCTTTACCTGGAATACCTTTAAAAAAACTATTCAAACTTAAGTTGTTAGAACAAAATTTAAAATATTATCTACTACCTACTACTTCATGTATATACTTTATTATATTCTCTGTAGGTTAAGTTAGCGAAATATCATATTTATTTTAACTTAATAAAAATAAAAAAAAATAAATAATTAAATATCTTCTGTCTTTTTCGTTTTCATACAAGACATGGAAGAAGGAAGATTTTTATGAACGGCTTTTAGGATGATCATCAATGGCGTAGATACGATCTCTCTCTGGAACTCGTCTATTAGTGACTCACTATAGTTACCGGGGATAATTAATATAATAATACTCATATTATAGAGATTACATTTATAAATAACTGTGCACAAAGATTACGCCGAGTAGGCCAAGATTGCGCGCCGTGATGATCATGATGAAATAAAGTTGATTGCTCGCGATCTTGGAATCATCTATAAATCTATGTAATCCGCTTCCTTTCATATACATATTCAGACTTATAAATTATAAACCGTACCTTCAGAAATGATGTGCTCCATTTAGTAGATTGGACATACCTGGCGACCTTAATCACACCGGCGCAACATTTCCGACTGATGCAACATTTAGACTTTATTTCATTATCATCATTAACAGTATTTTTATATAAACTACTGGATGAAGAAACCCTTGAAAAGATTCTCACACATTTATTTCTAAGGGCCATAGTTTTTTCGATACTTTTCTTTCAGATTTCATATAGTTCTAAATAACATACATTCGGTTCACTTCTTCGATAGTCTACAGTCGTCAATGTGACGAAAATAGGGGGGGGGGGGGACTTATAGAAAGGGTTCAGTTTTCCAGTAAATGGTTCCCGTGGTTCCCGGGGAGGCGATACACATAACCGCCTCCAAAATTATTGAAAACTAACGTTAACCTAAAAATACCTTTAAAAATAAGTGGATATTATATGGATATCAAACGAATTTATCTAGTGTAGATTTTTGTACTTCTACGCTGTTATATACAGTATATTTCCTTACACGACAGCGTATTTCCTTTTCCGTGTTCAATAGGAGGAAACCATGCCCAGGGCTGGGCAAAATACATGCATTGCTGTAATTAAAATACAAATTGCAAAATTCTTCCAATTCGTGTATTTGAAATACAAAATACAGTATTTTAACCATTTTTTTTTATTTCAAATGCAAAATACAAATTACGAAATACATTTGGTTTTGGTAAGACCTTTGGTTGCAATACATTGTCGTAAGTGTCCTTATCTAAGAGCGCGTTTCCATAGAAGCAAAGCTGAGCAGAGTGAAACAGACCGATGAAAAAAATTGACCGATCATATTGCTCAGAAGACACATCTCATCTCCGTTCCATTTGTATAGTTTTATGGAATAGAACCCAGGTGTTATTTCACTTCAAGTGCGCTCTACTGTATTTAACTTTAAATAATGTATCTAGTATTCAGCCAAAATATCCCCATAGTACTTGATCTAATACAATGACACACAAATGTACAGTACAAAGCTCAATTCAAGCATGTGAAGGCTCAGAAATCCATAATTAGAGTCATTATGCGTAAACCCTATAGGTTCTCTAGCGATCAGCTCATCAAAAAACTTTTATGTACTTGATGTTCGTCAAAACTACATAAACGGTTATTATCCACGTACACAAAAATCTAGAAAATCTTAATAAAATTGATCATAAATATATCACAAGAAGTCACACCAGAAAGGATCTCGTGGTTCCAGGGAGCAATACGGGAAAATATCCAAAAACATACATGTCTGGGAGCGAAAATGTATAATAAAATCGACTCAGAATTAAATATTAAAACTTGCAAAATATCCCAAATCGGTTCAATAATAACTAAACGGTTGATTAGCTTGGGTAGGGTGGAATCTGAAAAATTATTAAATAATGTCACTTAAAATTTTACATGGTTAGCTATTGGAGGAGTTTAAAAATACTTGAGAAAAAGCTTTTGGAAAGGTTGGAAAAGATATTTGAGAATTTTTTTTACATGTTGATTTCGTAAAGGCCTGTAAAAAACATTAATTCCTTTTTTATGCATTGTTTATTGTAAAAAAACGGAATTTTTAAATTGATTTCACGAAAACAAGCAGCGCGGACGCTAACACGTTGTTTCTCCGCTCCGGCCGGAGGAGTAATGACAGAAGAATGGGGCGGCTGCCAGTCGTTCTTCGGTGGACGGTATAAGGTTCACTTTGATATAACAAATTCGTCGACTGCCGTATTGTCGCCGTGATGTCAAAAATACCAACGCGAAAATGCATATTATATTTTATTTTGTGAGGTTCGGGCGTAAATATCATTTTTTTTCGCGATAATTATATAAAAAACTGATTTTGCCACATTATGCAATAAAATCATATCCAGAAAAGTGTTTATAAGTAGGAGAGTTTTCAGTTGAAAATATTTTTTATAGACCTAATACTTTATTTTTTTCTAAGCTTATTAAAAGACTTATTAAAAAAAATGACCAATATGTTTAAGAGCCAAGGTATGTTGTACACGCAGTATTTAATTGAAGCATCTATAATACTTTTAAGAGGTCAAATTTTGAATACAAAACATACGATTTTGTATGATTTTGCATTATTTAGTATGACTTCATCTTAACGGCACGTTTAGTAAAAATTTAGTATATATTTAAATTTAAAAAAAAAATCTTTTTCAGAAAAAAATTTGGCATTTTCATTAAAATACATATATTTAATAAAAAAAAAAAACATTTTTTTACAGAATAAATTTTTCGCATTTTCACCAGGTTCTAGCTAGGAACTATTAAGACGTAATAACACTTGTACACATTTGTCCATGGTTATTTTGCAATATTATTACTATGTTATTTTTGCTAAAAAAAGCAATAACAAGTATCACATAATATGATACAAATATAATAGAAAATGTATAGAAAATAAATACCGCGAAACAGTGAAAACGACAATTGACAAGATACTTGCTTTGACGTACAGTGTTGCCAATATAAATTTTATTATTAACATTAAGTATGTATATTGCTCTGGATTTAACGTTTTTAGTCTACGTATTTTCTATGTCAGTTTATTTTTCATTATCATTATTAAGATCGTATGTATTTGAAAATGTATTTTGAAGCCATAAGTATTTTAAATACAAATTACAAAATACCTCAGCATCAGGTAATTGAAATACCAATTGCAAAATACATTTTTAGGAAGTAATTTAAATGCAAATACAAAATACGTAGGTATTTGTATTTCAAATACGTATTTCAATTACAAGTAATTCAAATACTGCCCAGCCCTGACCATGCCTCGAAATCAACACGGGTTTGTAACGCATTTCACCTTCTAAACCCGTGTTCAATAGAAGGCAAGCGGCATCCAATTTTGCACGGGTTTTTAACGCCAATTCTCTTTCCAAACCCGTGTTCAGTACGAGGCACGCGTCCTCGGCGGTGCATGAAACATAAACAATGTTATTGCCATATTAAACAATAATTTATTCATGATATTAAATGAATGCATAATTGACAGGTTTGTACCTGTATTTATAAGAGCAGAAATGAAAAAAAATGTATTTAATATGGCAATAACATTTTTTGTGCTTCATGCTCCGCCGAGGACGCGTGCCTCGTACTGAACACGGGGTTGGAAAAATAATAATTGGCGTTACAAACCCATGCAAAATTGGATGCCGCTTGCCTTCTACTGAACACGGGTTCGGAAGGTGAAATAGCGTTACAAACCCGTGTCGATTTCGAGGCATGGTTGCCTCCTATTGAACACGGAAAAGGAAATACGCGACCCGACAGGCGATCCGCCGACAATGCCCCCCCCCCCCCCCGAAATGATGTTTCCTATAAAATTACAATTTTTTGTGCATTATTTACCACTTTCTAAATTGACTTCAAAAACACCCTTCATAATAAGTTGGTATGAATATCAAACGAATTTATATACTGTGAAGATTTTTTTGTACTTGCTGGTATACCCTGTCTTTAGGCAAGTAAGTTGATTTTTCATTATGCATTTGAATGAAAACATGTTTTGTACTTTAGTTATTCGGCGGTACACACTCTCTACACAGCCCTTCAGGGACACGGGGAGTTATATTTTGTGTAAGTAGGTATACCGTATTTTCCCTAAACCGACTGCGTATTCAAGTCAGTCGGGAGATCAATTGTCACGGAATCATCACCGTGACTGAAATGGTATATATTTGTAAATACGCTACCGGTCTCCCTTGACCATGTAAGTGGGTAGGTACCAGGGTGACTTCTGACAAGATACAAATCAATAATAATGTATGCTGTCACTTTTTAATTTATATTATGGGTTCTATAATACATGCATTTAAATATATCCGCGCTCAGTAGTGGAACGTACTTTAGTTCTGTGTACGGTTGGGGAGGACATGACTTCAGAATGAGTTTGTATGAGGTACCTACACAGCGAGGTGTTCTACTGGAATTGTCCCACTACAAATTAGGTGAGGTGTGATTGAGTCAAAAAAGAGCTAAAAATAGCCAAAGAATATTTTCGTACCTTGGGATACAGCTCGAAAACCACCACACCATCTCACCACCACACCACCTCACCACCTCACCACCTCACCACCTCACCACCTCACCACCTCACCACCTCACCACCTCACCACCTCACCACCTCACCACCTCACCACCTCACCACCTCACCACCTCACCAACTCACCACCTCACCACCTCACCAACTCACCACCTCACCACCTCACCACCTGACCACCTCACCACCTCACCACCTCACCACCTCACCACCTTATAACCCCACCATCTCTCCTAGCCAAAGAATATTTTCGTACCTTGGGATACAGCTCGAAAACCACCACACCACCACACCACCTCACCACCTCACCACCTCACCTCCTCACCACCTCACCACCTCACCACCTCATCACCTCACCACCTCACCACCTCACCAACTCACCACCTCACCACCTCACCACTTCACCACCTCACCACCTCACCACCTCGCCAACGCACCACCTCAAGCTACATAAAGAAGTTATTGCTCAAATTCCGTGGTGTAGTTTGTGAATTTATCGGCCAATACCAGCCTGAAAAGAATCGCGTCACAAGGTACGAGATGAACTTGTTGTCCAAGCCTCTATAAAAATGTACGCGCAACAAGCGAAGATCGTTCATTTTGTGGCAAAATTGTTGTAATTTTGAAGTGAAAACTTCTTTAGCAACTTTGTGATTTAAAACTCGACTTAACGAAAAATAGCGACTCTAAAAAGAGACAAACACATACATCTTTAGGTTTATTATTATTTTTAATTGGTAAACTAATGTTTAAGACAAGATTTTTATGCATAGCACAAAGGGTAACAATTATTATAAGCAATAATTATTAGCCTGAAACACTCATCAACATTGAAAAAATCTCCCGAGAAAAGATAAATGCCGCTGACGGGACTTGAACCCGCGTCCTTCTGATATCCGGTCAACTGCTCTACCAACTGAGCTACGTCGGCTTATCTCCCACCCGCCAAATAATTCAATATATACTAGTGTTTCATTCAACAATTACTGCTTATTACATTTTTCACCTGAAAACAACCAACTTTATTTTTTGTGAGAAAGGCGTTATAAGTGCTAACTCTCCCACTAGATGGCGTCGAGACAAATTATGTCTACATTTTTTGGTGAAATACTTTAACTTGTCAAATATTTATTATTATTTTTAATTGGTAAACTAATGTTTAAGACAAGATTTTTATGCATAGCACAAAGGGTAAAAATTATTATAAGCAATAATTATTAGCCTGAAACACTCATAAACATTGAAAAAATCTCCCGAGAAAAGATAAATGCCGCTGACGGGACGGGCGGGTGGAAGATAAGCCGACGTAGCTCAGTTGGTAGAGCAGTTGACCGGATATCAGAAGGACGCGGGTTCAAGTCCCGTCAGCGGCATTTATCTTTTCTCGGGAGATTTTTTCAATGTTGAGTGTTTCAGGCTAAAAATTATTGCTTATAATAATACATACATCTTTAGGATTTAGCCTGCGAGAGAATGAGATAGTATAATCGGTCTCCTCTTTGTGCGGTGCTTAGTAGCCTTTTGGTATACTCTTTGTGCGGTGCTTCGTAGTCTCCCCACTCTTGTCTATTTTAGTTTTCTGAAGGTTTCACTTCTACCGCCTGTGGATTGTACACTTTTTTTTTTTTGCGAGGCGTAGATATTTTGATAGAAATAAATGTAAGATTTTTTTTATCAATTGTTACTTTTATTGATATAAAATTCGTCGCCTTGAAGTTAAATATTTCTATACGTTATTCATATTTACTTATCTAATTAAATTATTAATGATAAAGTCCGCGAAAGCCTCTACTGAAAACTGATCTTCTGAACTTGCTGGAAGACAAATTTTCTCTAACAAAAGGTAAAAAGCAATGCTTCTTCCGATCTTCCGACATCGAGATAACCTACACTTTCTTTTTAATAGGTAGGTACATGTTTTCTCAAACCAACATTTTTGGTTTCGGTTTTAATGTAAGGTTCACACGCCCTCTCTGAAATTAAGAAAAAAAAACCATTAAGGGCCTTCGCTCTTGGAGAAACTGAAAAAAACCGTTGTCGACGCAATCACAATCAACCTCCTGAACAAATTGATATTTTTCTTATATGACATTTCGCAGATTACTCGAAAACTTGACAGTTCGTGAGCCACTACCATGGCAACCTGTCAACAATGCAACTGAAACGCGACTGCATTTTCAGTTGCATTGTTGACATATTGCCATGGTAATGGCTCACGACCTGTCAAGTTTTGTCATGTCAGATCAGAAAATATCGATTTTGTTCAGGAGGTTGATTGCGATTGCGTCGACATCTGTTTTTTGAAGTAAAACTTCTATACGCACGCTCGACACTTGGGGGTAAACTGGTGAATGCGTTACGAAAAGGGGGCATCCATTAATTACGTGAGCATAAACGGGGGAGGGGGGGGGGGGGGTCCAGCAAAATCTCAAGTTACTTGAAAAAAATATACGAATTGGCCCAAATTTATCTCACCGAGGGGGAGGGGGGGGGGGGGTCAAGATTGGAAGAAAAATTGCTCACGTAATTAATGGATGCCCCCAAAGTGGTGATTGTTACGAAAAGTGTTATGCGAACGGTAATCAATGCGAACAGTGATCAATGTCATTAATAAACAAAAATTTTAACAAAACAAAAAACGACTTCAAAAAATGCACTAAAAAGTAAAAAAATAATTTCGTACGATTGTTATTTTTGGAGTCGGTGTCAGCCAAGGTCCATAGGTAGTTATAGGTGAGATGTGGAGATCTTGGCTGACACCGACTCCAAAAATAACAATCGTACGAAATTATTTGTTTACTTTTTAGTGCATTTTTTGAAGTCGTTTTTTGTTTTGTTAAAATTTTTGTTTATTTTTTTATTTTTAGTGACGAGCGTGCGTAAAGAAGTTTTACTTCAAAAAAAGAATCATCGAAATCTGTTGGCGTAATATTGAGTTATTCGTCCATTTGTCGCGCACATACTTATTGCAAATATAAGACATAGGGTTTTCTCATGGATCCCATTATCAGAACTGGACCAAATTAAAATGGGACCACACGGGAAGCACCAGCTTTCTAATAAAAAAGAATCATCAATATCGGTTCACCCAATCGCAAGTTCTGAGGTAACAAACATAATTTTTTTTTTTAAATGCCGTCGAATTGATAACCTCCTCCTTTTCGAAGTCTTTTAAAAGGGAAACGGAGCATGCAAAAGGAAACGGAGAAACTTTTGCCCAGCGAAAAAAAGACGCATGATTGTGTACTAGTGTGCGAAATGCAACTAACCATATTGTTTGGAATGTCAATGTTAATGTCACCCCAATGTCATATGTTCTTTAATAATAATAATAATAATAAATAACAAATTTTCGTCAAACAAATGGTTGAGTATTGGAGAGTTGAGCGCAGAAATAGAAGGCTTTATGCTTGCCATACAAGATAGAGTCATTAATACTAAAAATTATAGGAAGCATATCATCAAAGATGCAAATCAAATTGATGATTTATGTAGAAAATGTTTGGCTTTTCCGGAAACTATAGAACATATTATATCGGGATGTTCTGTATTAGCGCCGTCCGAGTATACATTTAGGCACAATCAAGTTTTAAAAATAATTCACCAAAGTTTGGTAATTAAACATAACTTGATTGACTGCCGTAATGTACCATATTATGAATATGAACCAAATTCATTTTTAGAAAATGAATTTTATAAAATTTATTATGATAAAACTATTCTGACAGACAGAACAATTAGTCATAATAGACCCGATATAGTTTTACATGACAAAATTAAGAAAATAACTTATATCATTGATGTCGCTATTCCAAATTCTTGTAATATTCAGAAAACTGTTTCTGAAAAAATAAGAAAATATACAGATTTAGGAAATGAAATTAAAAGAATTTGGCATTCTCAGACTATAAAAATATTACCATTTGTTATTTCGGCTACTGGCATTATACCTAGCTCTCTCATTCAAAATTTAGGCGTATTAGATTTGTCAAAAAATTTGTACATAAAAATGCAAAAGTCGGTCATTTTAAATACATGTAGGATTACGAAAGATTTTTTAAATATTTATATTGAGGGATCAGTAGGATTTATCGGACCAGTTAGGATTTCATCAGAGCCGAACCCTCTGATATGAAAATATCTGGAGTCGGTGAAATATTTTCCCATTATGTTTCTGGTGGATTGACGTATTGTTCTTGTATTGTTTTATTCTTATATAGTGCACTTACATTGCGTTAATTTACTAGATATTCATTTGTGGAAAAGTGTGTGGAAGGGTTTAGTCTTTCGTTTGGGAAAGATTCAACCCGGACATAAAATCTGGAGCACCGTAAAATAGTTTATTCCAGAATGTATGCAGGGGTAGTGCAATGCAATACATTCCATATTTTGAAACAAAAAATGGGTTTATGTTAAAAATAAAAATAAAGTAAATAACAACACATAAATAAATTTAAAAAAAAAACGAATATGCATGAACAACATGAGAAAAATAATAATAAACAGTAAAATTAATTCAGTAAGCTTTTTACGGAGGGTATTTTATCGTCTCCCGTCTCCAGAGGGCCATCAGGGGGGACTCCAACCAGGTAGTCATGGCAGTGATGATTGCATTCTTCGATTGGCGTAGTCTGCGCCATAAACTTCCCATGCGGTGGCGGAGAAGTGCTCGGAAAGTGTGCACTCGTCCCTCCAGGAAAATTTCCGTAGCACTGCAGTATCTCGGTAGGCGGAAAAGTTGACGGTATGCGTTGTTGTAAGCAACCTTTAACTTGGGATGCAGTGTAGTCAACCCACAGTTCTGATGTGTACAGCGAGGTACAGAAAGCGTTGAACAATATTCTTTTTACTTTTGGGCTGCATAGGTAAAAACGTCTTGACAGCATACCCGCTCTAACAGATATCGCTCTTCTCTGCCTTTCCATATCTTCGATATCCTTAAGGTCGTCTGTGATGATGTGTCCCAGGTACTTAACGCTGTGATAAACATTCATTTTCCTGTCATCTAACCACACTGAGGTTGTTTGAATGGTATCGTTTTTGTTTTTAAAAACCATAACTACTGACTTGGTAGTATTATATAACAGGTTATGGTTTTTTGCAAAGTTTTCACAAATTCTTAGTGCAAGAAGAACCATGTCATCTGCGTAATTAATGTTGTTCACACATACTCCATGTATATGGCATCCTATTTTCGTGGCATTAAGTTTTTTTAATAAGATCATCGGTATACAGATTGAACAGAACCGGAGACATGCTTCCTCCTTGCCTTACGCCACTTTTCAAATAGAATGGATTAGACAGCTCCCCAGACCATTTCACAATATTTTCTTGTTGCGTGTGCCAAATTGAAATAATCGCTATTACATCTTCCGGAACTGCTCTTTTCCTTAGTTTTTCCCACAGTTTATTATGACGTACACGGTCAAACGCCTTACTTAGATCTAGAAAGCAGGTATAGATTGGCGTTTTCCTTAGTGATGGTTTCTTTTAGGGAATATATTGCCATAGATGTTGACAGTGCAGGTTTGAATCCGAACTGGTTATCTTCTGTTTTTAGATGGTCTGTTACAACAACGGATAAAATTTTTTCAAATAATCTCGCCACGGCGGTTGAGAGTGAAATTGGTCGGTAGTTATTGATCACGGATGGATCAAGATTTGTTGATTTAATTACCGTTTTTGTCATTTCATTCGGGATGTGCCTGTAACGCAAAATATTTGAAAATAGTTTTGCTAGGATGACATGAATCGCTGGTCCAGCACACTCAATGTGTTCAAGAGCTATTGAGTCATGTCCTGTGGCTTTTCCTGCTGCCATTTCTCTTAAAGCTCTTTCAACCATACACGGAGTAATACTAATAGCGGTGGTACTACATTCAGTTTTCAAGCAAAAAATTATATCCAGAGATTTTTCTGCCGCTTCTTCACCCGCCATAGAGAGGAAATTACGAAATTCATTGGCGATATTTTCCTTTCCTCTTACTCCATTAACACAGAGAGGAGTTTTCATATTCGTTTTCAATTCTGAAGATGTTTTTGCCAAAATTTAGGAAAATCTTTATTTATTAGTGAGGTGGCAATACCATCCATTCGCTTTTGTATTTCTGTCTGTTGACATTTTTTCAGAGCTACTTTGAAAATCGTCCGGTATTTCTTCCTGTCTTCGGCAAGTTCGAGCGGTTTTCCGGCTTCAAGCCATGAAAGAAAGGCGCGTCTGGATTCTGCGTATTTGGCTGCAACCATATGATTCCATCCCGGAATGTTTCTATTTTTTCGATTTGGGTTATTGAATGTGGTGGAGGCAGCATTTCGCAGTGCGTCTACAACATTTTTATATAGGGAATTTATTTGATTTTTGTGTGTTTCATCGGTTGATTTTTTATCAAGTTCTAATTGGGAGAAATCTTGAATTATGTTTAGAAGTTTGTTATTGATAGCTTCAGTGTATCTCATTATATCAACATTAGATTTCGGATTCCATCTAGAAGGATCAATTATATTATCATTAAACGATTCCACAAAGGCTGGTAAAAATTGAAGGTTTATATTTATAATCATTGGCAAGTGATCGGACCACACCGCATCATATATGACATTTACGCTACTTATAGCATTTTCCAGTGCTTTTGTGACGACGCAGTGATCTAACCAACTTGTGGTGCTATGGGCATCACTCACATACGTAAAAGTATCACAGTTCATCAGCTTTTGTATCGGCGCAAACGTACCTAAACTCTTCGCAGAATTTTTCCAGTTCTCGGCCGAACAGACTTTTGGGATCTGCATTAAAATCGCCAAAGATAATCGCACTGGACGAGTTCCTTTCATTGATTATTGCGTTTACCTTACCCATGCAGTTTGTAAATTCTTCAAGATTTTCTGGTTTATTTTTCGGCATTTAAATTGAAAAAAATAATATTTTCCCACTGTTTACAGTTACTTGTATTGCCGCTATTCTTGGTTCAAAGCATTCCACAATGTCGACTGAAAGTGAATCCCGCCATAAGATGGCAACTCCACCATAAGGTCGTCCAATTAGAGGGCCATCAGCTTAATTTACGGCTGAAGTTCCATATCCTGAAAATTGGGGATGAATTTTTGAGAATATATTTATTTCAGTTGGTAGAGTCCATGTTTCCTGGAGCAGTATTATGTCATTTTAATAAGTAAGTGAAGTTTTACTTCAGTCGTGTGGTCTAAAGCACACTCGTTTTTTTTCGGTTTCTCCATGACCGAAGTTTTCCCATCTCCCCCTCCCCCTACCCGGATTCCCCTCCCCCACTTTAATTAATTTACCCCTTCCTATCCCCTAACGCTAGTACATTTCCTTTGCAATGCTTCCCTCGTTCCCCACCTCTCAGTAACACTTCCCCTGTATGTCCTTTCATGCGTTTTTGTTCCCGTCCCTGTATCCCTCCCGCGCCCCTTTTCCCTTCCGCGTCCAACTTCCACCCTCCACCTCCCCCCTCCCCCCTCCCGCGTTCCCTCTCCTCCTTCCTTGCTTTCTCCCCTGCATCGTACCCCCTCCCGCCCGAACCCCCCCCCCCCCCTCCGCTTCGATTCCCATCCCACTCACCTTGATTCACCTCCTTCCCTCCCTGCCGCTAAATCATATGAAATACAACAAACAACTCGTGCGCCACCTCACTATTATACATAGAAACATTCGCGAGCGTGCGCACAACTCAGCAAAGTTTCGTCGCAATCGGATTAATTGTATAGGAACGCATACGGGACAAACAAAGAAATATTCATTTATATATCATGTGAAGATTTATATATAAAAAAATTCATTGCCATATTTCAAAAAAGGACGTTTATTAATAAAATTTTCAATGTTCATATTCATTTCCTGTCTCACTAGACAAAGTCCGTTCTGTGGCGGAAGATTGATACATATTTATAATGTTACGGTTTACGGTATAAGATTGTTTTTTTAGCCGTTTATGTAATTAAAAAAACATAATATGAAAGTTTAAAGACATTGTATATTTTACGATGCATATTGTAATTGTGTTATAAGAACATGGCTCGTGGAAGTAGCAAGCTGGTTTTTCCCTTATCAATTTAATTAAAAAGCTAATCAAACCTAACTCATTTTATTGCATTATTGTAATTACTGATTTTTATAAACCATATTAAATAATTGCACGTGTTAACATTAATTTTTTTATTGTCAAATGGGTACGTACTTCCTTTTACTGTAATTTGTATAGAGATACTATGGCCCGGTATAGTATCAGTTGGTTATAAGGTTGGCTTGGTTGAAAAATGTCGAGCTTAGCACAGCTTGGAACATAATCCGCATAAATATACCAAACCACCCAATAATCCGTATATAGGTCGAAAGCCTAGACGTCACCACTGTTATGTCAATGAATTTATTAGAGGAACGAGTTTCTTTTTTCTTCGAAAAACAAATCTAGTCTACATAAGTAGCATATCTATGCTCTCTAAAATCATCTTCACCGATACGTCTCTATGCACCGGGAAAACACGATGTATGCGCGATGTTATGATCACGATATTTCAAAAACAACGGCAGTTTATTTTCAGGCGGGTTTGATTTAGTTAATTTGTCATAAGTTCCCTATGCAGCATAGTGCTATATGCGAGTACTCTAATTTTAATTAGTATATGTTTTGCACAGCCAGTGCACTATTGATTGAAAATAACCGCTAAAATCCAAACTGTTGATTCTTTTAAAATCGCTTATCAGACTATTTTTTACAGATTTGTTTTATCAATTAATAACATCGTCATTCCTTATCGCTAGATGAATATACTAATAACTAAGCAATTTACGTAAATTTCGGTGTGAAGTATTCGAATATTACAGCAGTTTAAAACCCGCTCCGCAGGTTTTTAATGCTAGGCCCTGCGGGCAGCTTTTGGTTTGATTTCGCCCACTTAGTGTTGGTGATCATTTTGTAAATCGATTTCCACAAAAATGGGGGAAATGTTGAAAGCGCAATTTGATGGGATAGTCCTTCATATTGAGGCGTAGCAGGCTCCCATGTATTAACTAGCAATGCGCCAATACTCTGCCCAAACATTGCGGGATCTGTCTTTGTGGATGGAAAAAATTCAGATAGGGGAATTTGATTTATGAGGGTAACAATGAGCTTGGATGCTCATTATTTAGCCAAGAAATCATATCAATCTGGGGCGCAATATTTTAAAATTCTTCTCAGGCTTAAAAGAAATTTGTAGAAAGAATATGTAACTATAAAATATAAAAATTAAGTGAAGTTTCAGCAATTGACCCAAGTAAATTAATTTGAACATTTTCTACACTTTCTGAATATGATCATCTGACAGTTATGTGTGGGTCTTTTAAATAACATATAATTTTTGTGTCCTGTCAAAGTTCCGATGCTTTACTAGATTTATAAGACGTGTATTTAATTTACAAATAAACAACATCCATAATCTGTATTCATCTTTTAAAATTAGGACAGACATTACCGAGTTACAATTAGTTACGAAAAATGGACGCACATAAAAGCGTCCGTTGGAGGCTTTTATATTTACCGTGACGATTCACGGTAACGGTATCGTGATGGCATAAAAAGGCAATAAACATACGTTCCTTATCACAATATTGCTGCAGCTCCTTCAAAAGATGAGATACACAATGTGACGTAGATTTGTTTCCTTTAAAAGAAAAAAAGGCATAATTTTTTGTTGCATCTCTTTCACACACCGCACTGTGACGCCTCCGTAAATCACTACCAATAATAATTGCCGTGACGATAATTTTGAAAGTCACAAAGCACTCTTTTTAGGGTGAATAGGCCACTTGCATCACATTTTTTAAAAAAAAATTCCTGTTTAGGCAAATATTCTAAGACATTCCGTATTTTTTTTATCGTATTTTTGAAACCCTGGCGATTTTTTGAAATTTCAGTCGGAAAAATCAGACCTTTTTTTTATAAACCGGAAAGAAGGGACATAATTTTATGGGTGCGAAAAGACGATAATTACATAGCCGAAAATCATTTTTAAAAAAATAACGTTTTCCATACAAATAGCAATATTTTGTACGGGGTTCTCTTCGTAACATCTGTCAAAACACCGCCATCTTTATAAAATCGTCAAACCAAAGGATAAGTTCGCAGAGAACAAACAATAAATCTAGTGAACAAATTGCAAAATTCGCCGGAAATCAAAGTGTTGCCATATAAAAAAAAAACTGTGTGGAATTTTACAAAATTAATAGAACATAATCGGAGACGGAACATTTTCATGTAGTGACGTCACGAGCTCGAATAATGGATATATTTATTTAAAAATAAGAGAAACTATACATTTCTAAAAAATTTTACTAACATTTTCGTAATCTTCAAAAACATCAAATATCAATGCGTTGATCGCGCTGATGGTTTTGCTTTTATTCTTAAACTAACGAAACAAACTATAAAAACTAATACATATTATACCTACATATAATAAACTAATATAATGGCTGCCGCTCTTTCGTACACACTAAATGACAAAGTAAAAAGTAAGACAAACGGTGAACGTATGTCTGCACCTCCCCCCCAAAGTAAACATACAATCATTTTCATACATCTCCCTCACAGAAAAAGAAACGTCACGGTACCGTTTTCATTAAAAGCGTCCAATGTTTTGAATCCCCTACACCACGAAAAACTGACATTATTGTTGATAGAACAATGCTGGAGGACTTCAGACTCATTGCATAGGATTTTCTAAATATTGTTGGATGTAATATTTTTTTATGGCACTGACACAAATGCTCATAAATTAGCATGCTCATCAACTAAACACATTTGCTCATAAATGAGCATTCTTCGTTTGAGCGTTCTCGTGAATGAGCAGGCTCAAAGCCAACATTTGAACACACATACGTGTTAGCATCGCTCTTGTCAAATAATTTGTCGCTTTAGTTCGTATTTGTCCAATAGACCATTAGAAAAATTTTTAGGGGTAGGAGCATAGACATATGAATATTAGTAGACCTGTCCTAAGTGATAAAAGCGTATTATTTCCCCCTCCCATTGGAACCATTCCATTGGAACCGGCTGGGATCGAGTATGGGTTCGCGTCAATCTAAAAAATATGACGTCATCATTCTTCTGCGAGCCAGCGTCGAGCACTCATCGGTACATTTTACGAAATAACACGGTAAAAAGAGTGCTTTGTGTTTTGAAAACGTGTAAAATAGAAGTGAAAAAGAGAATAAACCCAATTGTCGTATTACATTCCATAGGCAAGCATTATTTTAGACTATTTTAAGCTAATTCAGATCGCATAATATGATCGTTTTTCAAAATCCACTATCACTCGAGATATATGGCGTGTGCCCGTCGTTTTTTACTGGGGTAAGTAAATTATGAAACATTTGTAAAAGTGTCTTAACTGAATACCTCAGCAAAATATTGAACTCGACTTTATAGGCGACCTTTCTTTGCTTATTTAGACTTCGCAAAATTGTTCATTGCGCGGCGTGCAATTCGCGCTCCCATGTAAAAAGGTCTATTCATTCAAAAGCAGAGTTTACTTTTAAGAACTAAATGGTGATATTATAGTGCGAGATGCCTGTATACTGTCAGATTGAGTTTTGACGAATCACATATCATCAAAGCCACCTTCCAGCTCTTCGTCCCGCTGCAGTTGGTTTCTACCCCTCACCTTTCTGTTCTGGTCTATTAATATTCATATGTCTATGGGTAGGAGGTTTTCTTTAATTATTTCAATAAAACATAATGATAGGTGTTTAAGATAGAACTATTTCCGTAAAGGTAAAGGTCCAATAAGTTTAAATAATTCTTAGTTAAGTGATTAACTGTCATGTACTTTATTTTTAATTTTAAAGTGGAGGTTGAACAAAAACTAAAAAGGTCTGTTGGACAAATAAGAACTGAGACAACGAATTATCACCCAATAGAATCAGTTCCATTCGCCCAGAACTAAATAAAAACATGTGCAGTTCACACGCGGCAGTGAAACCTTGAGAAAACTAAAGTAGACAAGAGTAAAGAGGGTGCCAGCACCGCACAAAGAAGAGACCGATTAATCTACGTCATTCTCTTGTAGGATAAATCCTATAGACGTATGTGTTTGTTTCTTTTTAATGTCGCTTTTCGTTTCATCGAATTTCAAATCACGACGGTGCTAAAGTAGTTTATACTTTAAAAAGTGTTCTTTAGACTTTAGATCACACGACTGAAGTAAAACTTCACTAACTTATAAAAGAACATATGACATTGGGGTGACATTGACATCGAAATTCCAGACAATATGGTTTGTTGCATTTCGCACAGTAGTACACTCTCGTGCGTCTTTTTTTCGCTGGGCAAGAGTTGCTCCTTTTCCTTTTGCATGCTCCGTTTCCTTTTTGAATGACATTGATCACCGTTCGCATCACACTTTTCGTAACAATCACAATTTTCATAACGCATTCACCAGTTTACCCCCAAGTAACGACGGTAAGACTCTTGACTCGCACACCGAAGGTCGCGGGATCGAATCCCGGCGTGACAAATAAAATTTATTTGCGTTATTTCACAATTTATTCATTTAAAATACTATGTAGTATATTTGCGGCACGTTCCAGAGTGGAAGATACCAGTATCGCTCTGGTGTAAGACCACCATTCAAAATTGAAACGTTGTTGAGATGGCATTAGCCGTGTTTGGTGACTAGAACTAAATAGCCAGGTACTTCCCCACCTTCGTCTTCCCTATCTCCTTCCCATCCCCACTACCTTTAGCCTCATAACATACCCTAATTGGGGATGCCATAGACTCACTGACAAAAAAATAAAAAATAAAAAAAGTGTCGAGCGTGCGTAAAGGAGTTTTACTTCAAAAATCTTATTGCTTGCAACGCAATTATTTAAGAATCTTTTGACTAAAGAAAATAAAACTTTTCATTTGGGTCCAAGATATCAACGGTTGTACGGTCACAAAGCCATAATAGAGACAGTTCCATCCGCACAGAAGTCAATTTTCTTTTTAGCATGCTTAAAACTAGTAATGTCACTTGAACACATGCCACTAGGTTGCATCTGCTCATTATTAGCATGTTATGTTATCTTGCTACTAATGAGTAATGAGCATGACTGTCAGTAGGTACCATTAAAGATTTCCCGTCACCGAACTCTTTCTCTGAAACACGTGGTTGTTGGATCCAAACGAGTTATCTAAATATGTATTTATAAAATACCGGTTATTAAAAAACCTTAATACCTGTGAACGACCACGGATCAACTGTTTTTTATCCACAACCTTTCCAAGTGAGCAGTTCGTTTTTGAAATATGCAGGCATTTAAAATATGCCATAATGACCAGTAAAATGAGTAGTCCATCAATTTATTGAGTGAAAAACCTGTAACGTAGAATTCTACGAACTTGATTTTATGCCTAGTAATAGGAGAAGAAAACACAAAAAATTGAGGAAATATCATTTTTTATAATTGAGCAAGGATTAGTACCAAGAAATGACAGCGCGTTTGGACATATACATGTACATATGTCTTTTGAAGTGAAACTTCTTCATGATTTTAAACTCGATGAAACGAAAAATTGCGACACTAAAAAAGACAACCCCATACGTCTACAGGACTTAGCCTGCGAGAGAATGAGATAGTATATGCGGTCTCCTCTTTGTGCAGTGATTCGTAGCCTATGCTTCACAGCCTCCCCTCTCTTGTCTACTTTAGTTTTCTGAAGATTTCATTTTTATTGCTCGTGTGCACTGCACACTCTGTTTTTTAATATGATTAATTTGTTTTATTTCACAATAATTTTTTAATGCAAAATAATATTTATTATATTTGCGGCACGTTCCAGAGTGGAATTAATGACTTTCAAAGGGTGTTGAAATTTCATGATTACGAGTTGTCATGGAACCATATTCAGTTATTGAATTTAACAACAAACAAGTCGTAAAAACTATACACGAACGAACTGATAAATATTTTATTTAGAAACTTTTACAATTATTGTTTTACAGCCTTACTAAAAAACATCGTGAATATTTTATTCATTTTGTATTTTTATTAGATATCTCATGTGATAAATTATACACATAATATTTGATAAATGACCGTGTATGTGAATATTTTACTAATTAAAAACTAACAAAAAATAGTTCCTGGAAAAATATATAAATTTCTTCCAACCAAAGGGGGTAATTTATCTGTGGTTTTGTATATACCTACTTGTTTTATTGTAATGAATTTACCAACGAATTTCGGAATTTTTCCAAGGTATTTTTTAAATGTCCTATATATTTGTTATTTTTGAAGATGTCGTAAAAACACACACCATTTTAGAAACCAGATAAAATTACCTTTTTAATTTTTTTATAAAAATTGCAATATTTAGGTACCTATATATTGAAGCAAGATAATGATATAAACTGCAAGTTTCAAAGAAAAAAGTGGATAAAAGTTTACCACAAACATGATCAAGAAAAACGTTGAAAAATTAAATAAAATTGTAAATTAAAAAATCATTTATGCAGTTCACAAGCGTATAAGAAAGCTACACAATTGCACAAGATTGAAAAATTGTTGCTTTGGATTGAAAAATTAGAAACATTAATAATTCAAACTTTTTTTTACATTAGCTCCACACAGGAGGCCTTGAGGAAAATAATTTCCCTCGGGGCCTATGTCATCTGAGATGCTGTGTGGAGGGTCTTTTTAAGGAGAGGAAGTAATGAACATTGGTCTTGAAGAGACCCATGTTGTAGGAAGGAGGAAACACAGATGCAAGCAAATCGTTCCACAGCCGAGCTTCCGTATTGACGATCGTTAATTTTTTTCTTCTTCTCGAGGTATGTAAGCAGTTTGTCGTTGATCACACGTTCCATCACCTTAGACAAAACTGATGTGATCGCTATGGGACGGTAGTTGGCCGGGTTGAAGCGGTCACCCTTCTTTGGAATAGGATGGATAACCGATAACAGACATTTTAAAAAGCTTCGTCAAAATTGGAGCTATTTCTGCAGCGCACCTCTGCAGTACCAGGACAGGTATTCCGTCAGGTCCACTAGCTTTATTAACATCAACTAACTATTTCTGTATACAGCCTCACACTCATCAGGCGACTACACTGAAACTAGAAAAGCTTTCGATACTGCAAGAATCATGTATTTCATTAAAACCGTGTTCAGAATCATAAAACATTAACGATGTATGTTTTTGTGCAATTTATCGTTGCTTTATTCAGATGTATCAGATTTGTAGCCAGGTACCTACCATTCTATCCGTTCATTTTTATTGTTTTTAAGATTGTATTATATAATATTTTTGTATTTTAACATATTTTCAATATCTTCCCAACACAAACAATAACTTACGTCACCCCAAATAATCTGAACTGGCTGTTCAAAAGTTTTGTAATATGGTTGAATGAAAATGAAAGAACAGACATTCGAAATACCCCAAAGAACTAACAGGAATACATTTTATAGACATTCGCTTTTCATATAATTACTCACAAAATTATATAATATTCAAATATATAATAAAATATGCAGGGTACTGCTTGTTTAGCAACATTAATTATATAATCATGTAACTACTGTATTTACATTTTCTTATCTCCATGTGTAATCTTATATTACGTATGCAACTCTTTTATAGAAATTTATCAAATAATAATATAACAACAATACGTATTTGCATGTATCGATGTATGTGCATAATATATGAATATATGCATATAATTTAATATTTTTTATACATATACATAGCTTAGTTGGTACATATCTATTTAATAAATATAATATAATCTTTTTATATACATAATCTTTGTTGTTATATATCTTTTTAATAAATATAATATGTTATTTACCCGCCTCGGAACAGACTCTGTCTAGTGAGGTGGGTAAAAAAAACTATGTACCTACTTAAATTTAAAAAAAATAAACGCTCGGATTGCCGGCATTGAAATTGAAAAATTCAATTGAATATGCTTTGTAATGTGTTATTATTGTCTGTAAACAAATGTAATAAATAAATTCAGTATTATTTTTGAATTTAAAGCAATTTAAACGATTGCGGAGACCCCATTTTTTACATTATCTATTGGTCAGACGGTGCAAAAACTATACAAATGAACTCTTGTGTTTATGTATCTGCTTGGTACACCTACATAGGAACATAGGTACAGTCGTGATTATTTTTGGGGTTATTATGTTGTGCTGTTCTTCTTCCTTCTTTGGCCAACGTTTCGGACAGCATTACAGCGTCCATCTGCCCTGTATGGTTAACTCAACTCAACTCAACTCAACTCGACTCAACTCAACTCAACTCAACTCGACTCAACTCAAATCGATTAGCGTTTCACTTTCATTATAGCGTTTCATATCGATTAGCGTTTCATATTGATTAGCGTTTCATATTTTTTAATACCGTTTCATATTTTTTCGTAATGTTTCATATTTTTTCGTAACGTTTCATATTTTTTCGTAACGTATTCGTCATTTTACCCCCCGAGTGTCGAGCGTGCGTAAAGAAGTTTTAGGTACTTCAAAAATATGCGTTTCAAAGGCAAAATGTTCTAGTCGCAGTATTTAATTACAGCATCTAAAATATTTCTAAGCGATCTAATTTTCAAATAAAATTCACATGATTTTGTATTACTAAAGTCCTTCACCTTAATCAAGTTCATATCTTTGGTCGAAAAATCTCAATATCCTACTTATTTATTATGGTGCTCCAGATTTTATGTCCGGGTTGAATCTTTCCCAAATGAAAAACCCTTCCACACACTTTTCCACAAATGAATATCTAGAAAATTCACGCAATGTAAGTGCACTATATAAGTATAATAAATACAAATCAATACAAGAACAATACGTCAATCCACCAGAAACATAATGGGAAAATATTTCACCGACTCCAGATATTTTCATATCAGAGGGCTCGGCTCTGATGAAATCCTAACTGGTCCGATAAATCCTACTGATCCCTCAATATAAATATTTAATAAATCTTTCGTAATCCTACATGTATTTAAAATGACCGACTTTTGCATTTTTATGTACAAATTTTTTGACAAATCTAATACGCCTAAATTTTGAATGAGAGAGCTAGGTATAATGCCAGTAGCCGAAATAACAAATGGTAATATTTTTATAGTCTGAGAATGCCAAATTCTTTTAATCTCATTTCCTAAATCTGTATATTTTCTTATTTTTTCAGAAACAGTTTTCTGAATATTACAAGAATTTGGAATAGCGACATCAATGATATAAGTTATTTTCTTAATTTTGTCATGTAAAACTATATCGGGTCTATTATGACTAATTGTTCTGTCTGTTAGAATAGTTTTATCATAATAAATTTTATAAAATTCATTTATTCATATATTATATTTATATTTACATCAAAGATGTAAACCTGTGTAGGATAACCTTTGTTTAAGATAACCCTTGATAACCTAAAACCAAACTTATAACCTTTTTTTTAAAGATAACCTTTATTTTTCATAATATTTTTGTACCTTTGTTTCCCATATCATATGTTTTGTTTATGCTTTTCATAATCTACTTCCAATTTCAAACTGCTAAGCAAACAACAATAGATATCAATTGTTTATATATTATTTTCAAAACAGTTTTTCATTTCGTCGGATGTGCTAGCCGGCCAGTTTTCTGGATAATAAATTCTGCAAGGTCTCAGTTAATAATTTCTAGTAGCGTTTGCTTGTAGATTGATAAGCGCAAGTTTTTATTAAAGATTATTTCTATGGGTGTTCACCTGCATGTTGATTACCGCTTATAATATTAACAGTTATAAATGTCCAAGAGGGAGTGATTCACTCAGTCGTTTGGCAATTGCCGCCGCGGTGGCTGTAGGACCGGAGTCTTCCTTCAACTGAGCGCCGTTTATTTTATATCGATTTAACTGTCCATAATGTTGAAATATTATATTCTGGTCTGTGTGTTTGTGTGCGTCCTGTTCTTCGGGGGATGTTCTGCGGAAGATGGGGATGATATTGTGATAGATATCGCCCAGGGAAAGTTGGTGGGGGAATGGAGAACCTCTTTTGGTGGACATCCCTACGGAGCGTTTGAAGGCATCCCTTATGCGAGGTCTCCGGTTGGAAAAAGAAGATTTAGGGTATGTTTCGCTTTTTTATTTAATAATAAGAAAAAATGATGATGGTATGATTTGTTTTGTGTAAAGTTTATTTTTTAATTATAGTTTACACTTTTCACATATTTTTGGAGTAAAACAGAAGTAGATAAATAATCCATGAGCCGCCACACGCGCTACAATTTTAATAGGCATAGATATTTTTTATAGGTATTTATATTTTTAATAGAAAAGTAAACTACTTTTAAACTTAATTACCAAAAGAAACATCGGTTTCAGTCGGTATACACGGAAAAATACGCATTAAAATTTTATTTTCATTCAATCAAAGTGTAAAATTTCCCATATAAAACATCTCTATTGCCGCCATTTTTTTTTTGTATGGATATGACATTTGCGAAGTTTCGTCTCAATCTAAATATGCAAGAATTACTTAGTTTATTATTTATGTCTTAGGTACTCCGCTTCACGGTTAATACGGAATAATTTTTATTCAAACAGTTTAGATTTAGCTTTATTATCACGAAAAGTGAAAATTTATGTCGCGGGAGACAAAAAAAAACATGCAAAAAATATGCATTTAACATTTTAATGTCGTTTAAATTAATTCACTTACGCGGTAACGCCATTTTATTTCATAGACAATCAATCATAATTATACAAACCCGCTAGACATCCCCTGCTTTGCCAAACAAACCAATCAAAACCTGGGATGTTTTTTAAAATTATGATGACATGCAGCTTTCGTAGTTTAACCTTAGGAATATTCCGTATTATCCGTGCATCAAACTTCGACAACACGAACTTTCCGTATTATCCGTGAGGTGGACCAAATGCATATTTACCCTTAGTTTACCTAAACTAAGAACCTAATAACCTATTTTGTGTACGTAAATAGTGGTTTTTGTGGTAATTGTTCAAATAAAGTGTGATTTCCATAAGCTGTGCTTAAAAATGTGGTGGCTTATGAATTATTTAACGATAATTTAACATTTTTGAAAATGTTACTGGTGATAAAATTGACACAAGTAGGGGAGGGTGGGGCGTGTTGAGACGGGGGCGTGTTGATACATCGCGTTTAAAATTCCCGCTAGTTGACTTAGCTGCGCGCGCATCGCGCCGTTTCATGTGAACCCCGTACCGCCAGTTTCTGTCAAAACGGTGGTGCCGTGCGGTCGGTATAATTAAAGTTATACGACAAAGTGTGATTTTTAAGGGCTAAACGAACTTTTCCAGGAAATTTTCGAAGTCGTCTGCCAACCTGCTAACACTCGGTAAGTCGTTATATGTTTTTTTCTCCACAAACTGTATCTTTTGACTGTGTTATTAGTTATAAATGAAATGCGTACGTCAAGTATGTTTACTTGCATGGCCATTTTTATGTAAAATCGTCGGGTGGGGCGAGTTGTTACATCAAGGCGGGGGCGAGTTGTGGCAGACATAACTCGCCGCTAGAATTTAGTTTTTTTTAACGTTTATATAAAATATGCATTAATACAATATGTGTTATGTAAACAGGTGTATTTATTTAACATATTATGAATGTATATATGTATTACCTAGATACAGGGCTGGGCAGTATTTGAATTACTTGTAATTGAAATACGTATTTGAAATACAAATACGTATTTTGTATTTGTATTTCAATTACTTCCTAAAAATGTATTTTGTAATTGGTATTTCAATTACCCGATGAGGAGGTATTTTGTAATTTGTATTTCAAATACTTTTTTAAATTATGACTTCAAAATACATTTTCAAATACATTTAGCGATCTTAGTAATGATAATGAAAAATAAACTGACGTAGAAAATACATAGACTAAAAACGTTAGAATCCAGCGTGATATATGTTAATATTTAGAGTAAGTTGG
The DNA here is from genome assembly GCA_917563855.2 of Limnephilus lunatus. Lineage (NCBI taxonomy): Eukaryota > Metazoa > Arthropoda > Insecta > Trichoptera > Limnephilidae > Limnephilus > Limnephilus lunatus. The sequence continues at coordinate 10,279,293 of OU830599.1, forward strand.
CAACACTATTTGTATCGTATTATATGTATTATTAGTGTCTCACCGAAACACGACTTTCTACCGAAACCGAAACCGAATCTTCGGTGTTTGTCTCAGTTTTGGCCGAAACCGATTCTATTTTAGCTATTGTATACTGAAATTTGGCTTATTTTTAAACTTATACAGACAAATTAACAAGTGTTAAATGAAATAAAATAAAAAATCAATTATTGCAGTACATGTGAATTTTTTTTGATATTACTGCTATAAAATAAACAAAAATTAACAAAACATGTTAACTACTTCTTGGAACAAAAATTTGACAATAATCAACACTCACATTATAAAGTGAGGACCTCATTAATTGAGTATTTTAATTGCGTTTACAATCACAATATTCTTAATGAACATGTTAAATGAAATAAAGAAAACAAAAATTGAAGTATGTGAAAAAATATTTTTTTATTTTTTATATTAGTTCCACTTGGGAGGCCCTGACGAAAATAGTTTCCCTAAGGGCCTATATCATCTTAGGGGATGCTGTGTGTATGAAGGGTGGGTAGGAATCGGGGGGTCAGTGTATCTAGACATAACGGACGTATGAATCCATCCCTCCAACCGCGGTGCAAGGCGATAGGTCGAGAGATTCCGGCTGGAGAGGATAAAAGACCTCCCTCAACCAATCTCTCTCGATCCTGCGTACCACGGAGCAGGCAGGCAGACGCATTGGACCCCAAGACCTGGACAAACTTCACCCCATGAACCCGGGCACCCCTGCAAAGACACCAAACGTAGCGAACCACTTAAGGTGACCTATGGAAGAAGTGTTGATTATGCAATAAATGGTTCCTGGGGCGGCGGTACCCTTACCCGCCTCCCAATTTGGGCGGCGGGTATTATTACCGGTACATTACTGGTATAAAACAAACAAAAAATTAAAAAAAATGTTAACTACTTATTGGAACAAAAATTTGGCGAACGAGCCACGAACTCACCCGAAGTCAGCCGAACGACACGTGATAATTCACGAATGCAGAGTTTCGGTGCGGCCGAAGGTTCGGCAGATTTTCTGCCGAAACCAAAACTGATGCCGAAACTAGATTTTTTTTCCAAAATAGAAATCTAAACCGAACCTTCGGGCGGTCACTAAATATTTTACTTGTCATTGCTTTGTATTGTACATTTTTGTGTCATAGTATTCGATCAAGCAATATGGGATTAATTTACTGAATACTAAATTATTTTTAAGTTATTTACAGTAGAGCGCATTGCGCACGTGAAATAACACAAATGTCATGTTATTATAATAGTTATTATTATTATCTAACTCCTGGGTCCTATACCACTAAACTTTACAAGTGAAGCGAGGATGAGATGTGTCTTCTAAGCAATATTATGATTGGTCAATTTTTGCACGTCTCCGTTTCACTCTGCTCAGCTTTGCTTCTATGGAAACGCACCCTTAGATAAGTGCACTTACGAAAATTTATTGTAAGTATTGCAACCAAAGGTTCTACCAAAACCAAATGTATTTTGTATTTTGTAATTTGTATTTTGTATTTGAAATTAAAAAATGGCGAAAATACTGTATTTTGTATTTTGTATTTCAAATACACAACTTCAAAGTATTTTGTATTTCGTATTTTAAATACATGCAAAAAAGTATTTTGTAATTTGTATTTCAATTACAGCAAGGCATGTATTTTGCCCAGCCCTGCCTAGATACATTTCCTTTTTGTGCCTATTTGTAATTTTATTTTTTTTTCAGTCTTGCAAAATGGTCCGAAAATATAAAAAAAGACGAATAGAGGGAAAATTCCAGAAAACGTTTGTGAACAAGCTGCAGCTGAAATCATTACTACAAACGTGTCACTTCGAAAAGCTGCAGTCTCTTTTGAAATTAATCATATGACACTAAAGCGGTTCATCGAAAGGAAAAAAGCTAGTCCTCTTACAAATTGTAAGGTGGGATATTCCAATCCTGGTCAAGTTTTTACTAATTCACAGGAAAAAGAACTTGCAGATTACATCGCAAAATGCAGCAAAGTTTACTATGGGCTTAATACACCCCTACAAAGAAAAAAATAGAATTAGAAGACAAACTAAGAAAGGAAAAGAAAGAGAAAAAAATAGAAAAAAGCGTACATACAAAACTAACTAAAAAAAACAAGCACCCAATAAAACAAAGGCGGTGTCAAAAACAGAAACACATAAAAAAAATATTTTAGACGTAAAAAAGCGAATTTTGGTGTCCACATCATCCAGTGAAACTGAAGAGGAACCACCACTTATGGAAACTGACGACAGCGATGCAAACGAAGAAGAGCAATGTATATTTTGTCGTAACCCCTATTCTAATGATATTTCTGGTGAATGATGGGTGAGGTGCATAAAATGTCATAAATGGTGTCATGAGTTATGTGCCGGAGTGGATGAATACATTCCTGACTTCATCTGCGACTTTTGCTTGACTGGCTGAGATTTATTTTAAATGTTTTTATTTTTTTTTATTACATTGGAGGTACACTACAACCACTTTTATTTAACTGATGATAATATATTATCAGGACTTTCGATTTTACCAATTTTATTTCGTACCTACCTAATGCTTTTACTTAATTATTTGTTCGTCTCAACACGCCCCACCCCCGTCTCAACTAGCCCCACGGGTGGGGCGTGTTGTGCCAATTCCCATAATTTGTAAAATACTATTTTGTCACTTTATTCGTACGTTAACAAGGTTAATAATACCAAAATAATGTAGCCAAAGAGTTATTTGTTTCCATTAAAATGTCAAACCTTTGATTTCATTAAAGATTTTTCTACGACACTCAGTTTTGTAATTTTGTCACAACACGCCCCACCCTCCCCTACATTTTATTATTTTATCTCTTACTATAGAGTTCCTAGAGTTTTATATTTATTATATTCTGCATTGTGTTTATTGATTCTTTTGTCATTATTTCACCATTTAATAATATTATAAAACAATGGTCGTCATGCGAAAATTGTTAAAACCGAATACCTCTCGAAATTCCCGCGGTATCGTGAAATTTCCACAGCAGTAATTTCAAAATTTCGAGGTCAACGAAACTGTTTTCACCTCACATTGACATTTCCACTGTGAGAGTTTCAGTTGAGCTGAGAAAATGTAGAAACTAACTAGCTAACCATCACACCGTTTCCCCGCAGGAGCAGGCAGAGAGGACGGACAGCCAAACAACTCGGTCTTGGCATACACTCCTTGCGTCGTTCACATTCACATCATTTCATAAATATTTTCAGTTTCTGTTTCGGTGCCGGCAAACCGGGCGTTTATTTTATTTTCATTTATGTATACAGTTTTCTTTTACCCACCTCACAAGACAAAATCTGTTCTGAGACAATGACGTTATATAAATAGACTTGCCATAGTCTCACATACCTCACAAAATAATGTGGCAAGTAAGCAACACTCTTTTGTTTTCAGCGGTTTTCAGTAATTTCTTAATTCAAAAGCTATTCATGGATTAAAAAGATATGCTACTTCCACACCGAAGCCAAAATTCGAACTCGAACTTCCAACGCACGAACTACCCTTCTACACAATCGTCCGAAAGTTTGAAGTTGGAAGTTAACCTCAGTGTGGCCGTATCATAAGACAATCAAAGAATGTGTGTTATTCTCTAATGACGCTTAAAATTGTCGGATGGGAAACATGAAAATTAATTGTATTGCTTATAATAATCGATAAAAAATAAGTAATTTGTGTGTACATATAAATGAAATTTTATTTCTTCACTTTTACAACTGATTGCCGTGTAATGGAAACATTTTCTCATCACACAGGAGGGCATTTTGGCACTTTTTAAATGCAATTTTCCTACTGGTAAGACACGACGGATTGGTATATTTGTCGACGAGTGACACTTTAGTATTAAAGTACTAGAAATCGAGACGAGTGTAGGTTGTCTTGCTTTTGGCTTCCGGCTTTGAGATTTCTACCCCGCGTCTAAAGTATATAACGTCATTGTTCTGAGACGGGTAAATATTCTTCTATTATTCTGATTCTTGACCTGGAAATATAAAGAAAGTAATTTGTAGAAAAACAATTATCTAAATCGATAAAAATAATAATATAGGTATTCGTTATTTAAAACTATCTTTTACCCATGGCTTCGCTCGCATAGTATTAATGGGAAATTACTGGCATAATTGTTATTATTCTTGCTATTTTGTCTAATAGAAAATAATTATTGTTTAACAGAAAATTTCTTAATTTGAGAATGACATTTCGAAAATAAAAATTCTATTTTAGAAAATATTTAAATTATAGAAATAGAAATTTATTTTAAGTACCTACTCCCTTTATTAGTATTTTATTCATATTTGAATCCAGAGTAACCTAAAAAAATAAGAAAATGACATTCCACTTCAAACGCTATGCTTTATGGCAACGTTATGCTTTTTGTTCGGAGAATAAACATTTTTAGAGATATGTAGATATTAACTACGACACGCCAAAAAAGTACTCTTTTTAATCACAACAAAGCACTCTTTTTAAGCCTAAAATTAAAAAAAAAAAACATTGTTTCCAAGGTAACAATTTGTTTGAAGTTTCCAATAACTCGATTTTGTAAGGGACAGAAAACGTATGATACATAATTTCATAACGCCACAGCTCATTCATAACGCCAGAGCTTATATACCAATATATAAAGCCGTTGTTACTCGCAAATAATGTAGCTTTCGATTAGTGAAAGAATTTTTAAATTCCATTCGATATTTATTGCGTGAAAGAGTAAGGACCATCCAACCAACCATCCATACAAACTTTGGCATTTATAATATTAGTAAGATGTTTGAAATAGTGGGAAGTTCTAAAATCAAATGTCTCATTTTCATTTTCGAGTAGGTTCCAAAAAATAAACGCCCAATCTCTTTTTTTTATGATAGGAATAATGTAATGACAGTACCCAATATAATGACGGAATAATTCCTGGCTAAATTATCCAACGACGTGGTCAAGAGGTAAGGCAATCCGAAGATCGCGGGTTCAAATACCGACGTGCGCATTTAAATTTTATTTGATTAATTTGTATTATTTCAGAATTAATTCATTACAAAATAATATGCAGAATATTTGCGGCACGTTCCAGAATGAAATATTCCACTATTCAGAATAGGCCACTTGCATCACATTTTTTAATTTTTTTTCCGGTTTAGGCAAATATTCTAAGACATTCTGTATTTTTTTTTAATCGTATTTTTGAAACACTGGCGTTTTTTTGAAAATTTCTATCCGAAAAATCAGACCATTTGCGAAAATAGATAATTACATAGCCGAAAATCATTTTTAAAAAATAACGTTTTCCACACGAATAGCAATAAATTGTACGGGGTTCTCTTCGTAACATCTGTAAAAACACCGCCATCTTTATCAAAAAATCAAACCAAAGGATAAGTTCGCATAGAACAAACAATAAATCTAGTGAACGTTAAACGCAAATTCAAAAAATCGCTAATAATGGATTTATTCATTTAAAAATAAAAGAAAACTATACATTTCTAAAAATTTTTACTAACATTTTCGTAATCTTAGTTAAAAAATCTATGCACACGATTTTTTCCAAGTCCTTATGAAATCTATGCAAGTGGCCTATTGAAACGTCAGCCGTGTTTGTTAAGTATTCAAATTAACGTATTCAGATAAACAAATCCAAGGAGTTTTGTGATGACTTTACCTTATCGCTGATAATGATGATGATTTTTCAAAATATTTATTTTGTAAAATCATTGCACGGATAATCTTAAATGAATGATATTTAATATTTTTATACGTTTTATCGTATTTACTTTTTATATCTGAGAATCTAGTAGGGAAAACGCTTGTTAATATGGGATGACAGCTGTAATCTAATCGGAGATTATTTTTATAATCTTTCACTTGAACTTTACAATGCAGTGTATTAATTTCGGTTGCTGAATTGAGATTATGTAATATCAGCAATATAGATTGAATTATGAATTAACATTATCAGATATGAAAATAAAATTCCAGGTGACGTAAATAATATTTTTTTTGCACTAAACAGCCGTTTTCCATAATCAAAATAATAGTAGGGGAGGAAATAACGCTAAATGGGTAGTTACTCGAGCGTTGTGGGGACCTATTGGATTGCAAAGATTAGATGCTAAAAAGAAAAAAAAATTATGTGATGTCTGCCCTTTCAGTGGTGGGGGGAGCGAGAATAAATGTTCAAAAATGTAAAAAAAAATCGTCACAATGACTTACTCGAGCGCGTCAGATATTAATAGCGTATACGCCCTACATGTTTCTGGTAACGGAGAGATATTAATCTGACGAGTTGAGTGGTGGGGGTGGCCGTATGAAGAGGTAGAAAATTGAAAAAAAAAATGGATTTATTCGAGCGTGTCAGATTAAGGTAATGTGAGTTAATTACATGCAGAAAAGTTTACATTTGAATAATCTGACGATTTGGACGTAACCTAAACTCGTGGCAGATTTTTGAAAATGTTAAGAAAAATCGTGACCTTGACATACTCGAGCGCGTCAGATTTTTATACAGACTGATCAGTTTGTTGTCCTTGTTGTGCTGACCTATAATCTGACAATTATGTGGAGGGGTTTTCTTAATCTGACAGTTTTAAGTTTTTATTTTATTTTTTATTACTGAATAGAATTACAATGAACAAAAAATAATATATACCTATTGTAATGATAAAAAGAAAATCGCTTAATTGAACTTCTTAAAAATTTCACTTATTAAATTTTTTTACACAATGAATAAACCAAAGCGTTGTACACGAACGCGCAGCCTAAGGGCCTCCGGCTCTGCGACAACAAGCAGATTTGATTGTTTGTTTGTTTGCATTGAATAGGCTCCAAAACTACTGAACCGTTTTTGAAAATTCTTAAACTGTTAGGAAGCTACACTATCCCCGTGTGACAAGGGCTATATTATATTTTCAAAAAATTAGGTCTCCTTACTAAAACTCCAATAATGTTACCCAAGGTGTAAAAAAATTACCTAAAATATTCTTAACATCGCGTGCGCTGCGAAAACTATTGATGATATAATTAAATATTGTACTACGACTTTGCAGAACACATAATTATTTACAAAAAGTATCGCTACAGCATATGTCTAACTATTATAGTTATGCCACAATAAGTGTTATTTTATTATTTAAATTTAATTAAAATGTCGTGGTCGTCGTAATTTTTCAAATCGGTTCAGTAGTTTCGGAGCCTATTCAATGCAAACAAACAAACAATAAAATCTTTCCTCTTTAAATATAGGCAGACCACTTTTATCACTTAGGGCAGGTCTAGTAATATTCCTATGTCTATGGACTCGACAGTTGTAGGCAGTTCTCAGCGCCGTCAGCCGCTGTACGCTCCAAACTCATTGATGATTTTAGCTTCTTCGGCATGTTGAAATCGTCAGATTATATTATTTCTGGGATCCTTACATTATTTCCTTCAAAATAAAAATAAAATTAACCGCGCTCGAGTAAATCCACGTGACGTTTTTTTTTTGGAACTTTGTGACTCGCTAATTTTCTTACGTCACGTTCAAATCGTCAGATTATTGAAATGTTAACTTTTCTGCATGTAATTAACTCATAATACCTTAATCTGACACGCTCGAGTAACTACGGGGAACATTTTTTTTTACAAATCTGATCGGTTGCCCTAGCCGCACCCACCAATATTATTGGTTCATAAATGGTGGTAGTCCATAACAGGGTCGGAAAGTATCTCCCCGTAGTTAATCTGACGCGCTTGAGTAAATCCAAAAATCCCTGCTTCGCCTCCCCTACTATAAGGAATATATTTTAATCGCTCTGTTCCATTCGGACCCACCGATGTTTTCTTTGTTTTTTTTCGATTTTAGTTTGAATTTTAATTCCCGATTTTGTCATTATCTAAAAATAAAATAAATAAAAATTTTAACAAAACATAAAACGACTTAAAAAAATGCACTAAAAAGTAAAAAAATAATTTCGTACGATTATTATTTTTGGAGTCGGTGTCAGCCAAGGTAACTACATACATAGGTAGTTATAGGTGAAATGTGGAGATCTTGGCTGACACCGACTCCAAAAATAACAATCGTACGAAATTATTTTTTTTCGTTGCAGTGCATTTTTTGAAGTGTTTTTTGTTTTGTTAAAATTTTTGTTAGACGTAATATTGAGTTCTTCGTCCATTTGTCGCGCACATACTTATTGCAAATTTAAGACATATATGGTTTTCTCATGGATCCCATTTGTCAGAACTGAACCAAATGGGACCACACGGGAAGCACCAGCTTTCTAACAAAAAAAGAATTATCAATATCGGTTCACCCAATCGAAAGTTCTGAGGTAACAAACATAAAAAAAAATACCGTCGAATTGATAACCTCCTCCTTTTCGAAGTCGTTTAAAAAATGTCGAATATCTTTAGATGTCTTTTCCTCGGGCCTCCTGTGTGAAGCTAATGTGAAAAATCATATATCGACATTTAGCGAACGTATCGAATTTGGAAAATTATTAGTTATACGATATACATATAAAAATCAAAATTTGCTTGCTTGGGTGTATGGTGTATAGTATATATGGGTATATGAGATGTCTATGTATTGCTATATTAAGCATAGGATATGTTTGAAACTTTCAAAATACCTTCGCGAAGGTTTCTTGATTATTACAACCACATGATAATACACTTGAAAAGTTTTTTAAATCATTACAAAAACTCTAACGAAACTGTTAAAAATGTCACAATTTCAGAATGACATTTTGCACACCATCGATTGTTCAATCAAAATTCAATTTTCGAACATGGGAGGGGAAGGGGAGGTGGAAGTTGAACGGGACGAATGAGAAAGGACACGCAGGGAGAAACAATTTCTTTATTATGTGGCATAGTAACGCATGCCGATATCTCGCTAGTTAATTATAAAAACAAGCAACCCAAGTGTATTGCTTTATTTCTTGACATGCACACTATGGTAATAAAATTCCCACAGGTGAGGTATATATTTAACATTGTTTACGCTGACTTATTTGTTTATAATTTTACCGTAAAAATAATATGATATTACAGATAAAGTATAAAAGTTCCTGTCCCAGACGACTTATTTTTAGATTTGTAACACTTGGAATTCAAATATTACAATGGGAAGATGACAACCCAATTTCGATTATTGAAATTTTTAACAAACTTTAAAAAAATATTTATTTACTCTGATTTTATTTTTTTGAAAGAGTTATTTAACGACATTAGAAAATAATTACTAAAAATGCTAAATATCCTAAATTAAATACTAACTTACTAAACACGAGTTATTCTCAATTAGGGAGGTATTAAATTAAATCAAGAAACATGTTATATACTTACCAATATAAATATAAAAAATTACATGAAAAAGTTGTAAACAATATGAATTATGTACTATGTTAATATTTCTTTAAATAATAAAAAAAAAAAAAAAAAAAAATTATCACAAAAAAAAAAAACTCCTCGACCAAAATAAAACTACAGTAAAAAATCTGTAATCACATCCAATGATTTCAAAAGACCATTTTTACGTGCGAATGTTTTTTTAATAAGTCACGCTACAAATTGAATTTTAAAATCTCATTTATTTCCAAATTTAAAAGAGTTTCCACATTTACATATTGTGCTTGGTGGTTTGTCTATTAATTATAATACAATTTATGAATGAATTAAATAGATCAATATTGTAACTGCTTTATTTATGATCCCTCTGCAAAAGTACCTTGCCCGTATTAATTTGATATTTATGCCTTTGAATGTTGAAATAATTATTTGAACTTGAATTCATAAAACCGAATTACGAGAATAAAAATGAAACCAACATTTTTATCAAGTGAAAGGGTATATAATATTACCATTTTGGCCTTACGTAATGTTCGAACACCATTATTAAAATTACACAAAGGATATACGTTTTTAGAAATAGAAATGTATCATTTTGGCAATAAAAAATTATTGGATTTAAATTTTTTTTTTAATTTGTCCGGCATACTGTGAACTGTGACCATCTCGATAATTACTAGATGATTCCTGCAACGAATGTTTCATCATACCTGCTCCAACTAAAACAAAACCAACAGGAGCTCTCTCTAGTACGGTGAAATCAATAACTTTACAATGTCGGATCGATAGGCGTAACTTCAGACGATTTTATATCGATATCCCGAGCACGGTTCACCGAACCGATATTGAAAGGGAATAAAAAAAAACAGTGTGCAATTCACACGCGGTAGATCTGAAACCTTCAGAAAATTAAAGTAGACAAGAATGGGGAGACTATTGAAGCACCTCTTAAAGAGGAGACCGATTATTCTATCTCATTCTTTAGCAGGCTATCTTTATCTCTATCACTATCCCTATCCCCGTCCTCGTCCCCGTCCCCGTCCCCGTCCCCGTCCCCGTCCCCGTCCCCGTCCCCGTCCCCGTCCCCGTCCCCGTCCCCGTCCCCGTCCCCGTCCCCGTCCCCGTCCCCGTCCCCGTCCCCGTCCCCGTCCCCGTCCCCGTCCCCGTCCCCGTCCCCGTCCCCGTCCCCGTCCCCGTCCCCGTCCCCGTCCCCGTCCCCGTCCCCGTCCCCGTCCCCTTCCCTGTCCCCGTCCCCGTCCCTGTCCCTGTCCCATTCCCCACACTCCCCACACTCTCCACACTCCCCGACAGTATGGTCCGTGCTATACACGTTGAGAATAATATTTCAGTTGAATTTAGTCAAAATAAGATTCAAGTATAAAAAAGAAAATCTGTAACATTGAAAAATTATTTGAGTACCTACCTATTTATTGCATATGATCACAAAATCATGATGTGGTTTATATTAATATATAATAAACAAATAAACATAAGTTTGCCAGAAAATAATCTACATACTTCAAAGTTTTCAAAACATCAAAATTTCATCACCTCATTTAGTAGGGTTCTATCTTCAGTTTCTAAGATATGAGTCAAAGTTTGCAAATAAGATTTATTATAATCTATTTACCAATTTCTGATTTTTAGGTTGAATCTTATCATGCCAACCCAGAATGAAACCAACTCAGAACCACCTCAGAAAGGTCATTAAAAGCTATAAAAAATAATTTTAAAATAGCCGGTAATTCAAACCTTACTTAACCTATTTAACCATTTTTTATCATTCATCTCAATGACCTTTCTGAGGTGGTGGAGTTGGTTTCATTCTGAGTTGGCCGGTCGCCATAATTCGCCTCGTAACAACGATCAACTGTCAGATACAAACCAAATAGAGAGTAAATAAATGGAGCTTGTAAAACAAACGGAGATTGATTTTAGAATTTCTTCTCTCAAGAAGTATCTAAGGAAATACGACACATATGGTTCCGAAAATTATTTTAGTTGTAGAAATGAGCAAAAGAAATAATTTTGAATTCAAAGTTCATTTTTGAAAAAAATGTCAGTTATAAACTTGTCCAACCGAAGTGACGATTGGTCGGCTATAGTATTATTTTATTATTTTAACTCTCGGTTCGGACTTGACTGAACTAACCTGGTTAAAACTGTGTCGGGAATCGAATACATGACCAAACAAACCCGATGGAATTTCGTAATGTGGAATTTCATCTGGTTTTCCTCTAAGTTATCGTGGAATCGACGTGTGTAATGCAGTTCAGAAGACTTAACGAGTCATTAGAGACATTTAACCACACATTATATGCCCATATAAAATAGGTAGGTACAATTTAATTGACGGTGCGATTAAACAAACATAACATAATATGCCTTTTCCCCCGAGTCTTGTTTGGCGTTTACCGCCTTATTAAAATTTCCCAGGTGGTATGAAGCAACTAAAATGAATTAGATTAATTATAATGACATTGGATATAACACTTTTCCATAATTTAAAACAATCTGCGGGCAATATGTAATAAATCGTACCATTAAGCAGGCAGGTACTGTAATTTCGATTGTCGGTTTTTTCACGCAATATGAGTGGCAAATATACATACAGAGGAAGGTATATTTTGCAGCCCGATGTACCCATTCGAAAATGCACCCTCGCCGTTTAAAACACTTCGCTTATCACATCACGTTTGAATCAAAGATACTTTTTGTGACATTTTTTACAACAAAATAATATATTCGACAGGAAAAATATTTTTTCATTATTTTTTATTTTTATTTTATTTTATTTCTATATATTACAGTTTTTCCCTTATATTTAATATTTTAACATAATATATTTTGAAAACATTTTTACAAATTAATATAACATTTTATTATGTTGGGTGTAAGGTAGGTTTGAGAAGGTGAAACTGTTGGTTTATAATAATGTTGTATGTTTCGTGAACACCTCACTAGGAGAACCTGTGCTGAGGTGTTTACGTGTTTATGATTCAGTGTGACAAGTACAGGTATTTATGTGTTGTAGTAGAAAGTTGTTTTTTTTTACATTTTAATGGTAATGGATTATTTAGAAGAAAAAAAAATATATATATAAAGTATATATAAATATATATGTATATATGAATAGTTATTAAATTCTTGAAAGATATGTTTATTTATTTTACTTTTTTTATAGTTTTGTTATGTTTGGTTAGGGATTAGGAAATTTTGTATAAAGTGAATATCTTGATTTTTTATCCAGGCTGTGGTATGTTTTTTGTGAATGTTTGTATATGTATGTGTAGTTAGTAGTTGTTTTAGAGTAATGGGCATTTAATTAAAAAGTTTGGTAGCGTAATACTGAAAATGTCTTTGTCCGTGTGTGGTGTGTGTTATCGGTATGTTCAGGGTTACATTTGTTAAGGACCTTGTTTTTTTTTATTGTTTTTGGTTGCAATGGAATATGGTGTTTGTTTTGGAGGAGGTGTAGCAGAGCAGATTTGGCATAAAGTTGTTTTATTGACATGACTTCTAATGTTTTGTAAATTTCGCTTGAATCTGTGTAGAATGGCACTTGCAGGATTAGTTTAATTATCGCTTTTTGTATCTTTTGAATTGGGTCAATTGCTATATTTGTAGCACTTCCCCAAGCCAGTATTCCATATGTGGCAATGGATTGACAAAGTGCGAAGTATATGGTTCTGAGTATTGTTAGTGGGAAAATGTTTTTAATGGATTTTATTAGGTGCATGACTCGTTTTAGTTAATTTGTGATGAAGTTTATGTGGTCAGTCCAGCGTAAGTGTGTATCAATAATGACCCCTAGGTACTTTGTTTGTTTGACTCTTTCAATATGCTCGCATTGACAATTGGACACAGTTTGTTCACAGTCATGCAGAAACAGGTCTGTGTTTGATGAAGGTTGACCTCTTTGTGTAATACTATGTGTGATGTATTTTGTTTTGGTTGTATTAATGGTAAGAGTATTACTGTTTAGCCATTATTATTGGCGATCATTTGTTGTTTTTCTTTAAACTCAGATGTAAATCGTGAAGCTTGTTTATTTGAAGCGTGTTTTAATAGAAGCATTTTAATAATGCTCGTACAACGCACGAGAATATTACAAAATAGCTGAGGCTTATTCGGAAGTAATTTGTTATTTCCTTACATAAGCCTTTTTTGTTTTACAACAATCTAGCAGAATTGGATTCACAAAGTAACCCGAAGAAAACCAAGGTAATGTGCAATCAATATGTACATTGTGATAAGAAAACGAAGCGAGCAATGGCTTTCAGACGAGATTTAAGGCACCAGACCACTTGACTGAAAAAAAAAAGTTTGTAATTTTTTTAAAATTTCATTTTCCAAAAGATGCATTTGTTAAAAATGCTCTCACCAAATGTTTTAAAGAAATCCGTAAAATTGACGGAGATTCAGCATTTTATGTGAGGCCGTTTGAAACAGTACCTATGTTTGTTGAATTATCCTTCAGCAAAACTTTGAACGCGTTTTATTAAAACAATTATACATACAATTTGCATGCACCAATTCTTAAACTCTTCGAAAATTCAGTCTCTATGGCACCACGCAGGAATTTTTTTATAAACGGCCCCCTTCTATTTTTTTAATTAACGATGAAAATTTTTCACATAAACCCGAAATAAAATTCGCTGGTTCACTTTTTTTTATATCGTAATTCCCTTAGGTTGTGCTATAAACCTACATGTTTAGTTTTTAAATATATTTTTATTTTACTTTTCTGATGAACCGTATGGCTTAATCGCTGTTAACCGCAGCAATTTTGTCGGAGGGTCCTGTTACTTAGATTCGTGTACAATTTTTTTAATGCAACCTTCTATTTGTATATATTGACTATGAGCATTAATAAAAAAAAACCGTTCAAGGTTTGCTTGAAAATAATTACGAAAAATACAGCCTTTTTCCCAAACGCTTCGTGGTCTGGTGCCTTAAATCTGGCAGTATTAGAACGTATTATTTGATTGATACTTGATAACAATAATAAAATCGGTAGAGTTATTTGATTTTTTTGCACACTTTTTTCAATAGTTCAGAAGATATTCCTACTTTCAGTTGAATGAACGTTAAATCTCAGAGGGCGTGTTTCGCACAAAATGACAATTCGTAAACTGAAATCTTGAAATACACATCGTGCAAAAAGTTTGTAATTTTGGGTGTCTGATTCAAAACAATGAAGACGTAATAAAGTTGCAAAATCTCATTTTTGATCATGGCGACCAGAAATCCAATCAGTGGCCATTTTTTGAGAAAGATATACATATTCGTGTATAAATCATGTACAATAATATGCATACTTTTACTCCACGAACGATTTCCTGTAATATTGAAAGTACTAACTGTTAGGCCGTTATTACATAGGAATATGCAAGTATCCGATACGCCACATTCCGTATATTCACACCGCTACTGAGATCAGGAGTCCCGCGTCACATCGCATTTTATTGGTCGCCATCACTCATTCCTGAGTACCCTAAACGTCGAAAAAATAGCTTTCATAACCTTACTCACAACAATTGCTGTAGTTTTCATTCTTTATTGACTGTTTTTTATTTATTTTATTTATTTTATTTATTTTATTTATTTTATTTATTTTATTTATTTATTACACGCCCTGATGGGCTTTTACATTAAAGTTTATAAGTTGAGTATAAAAACAATGAAGAAAATATAATACAATGAGAAAAGAAAATACGTAATACAATATAAAAACAAAACCACATAATAAAATAAAATTACATATGTAAAAATATGATAAGAAGTCTCACATTCAATATAAACAAAAAACTGCAGAAATTATGTAAATCTATTTGTGTCTAGAAGAATAAAAGTGATAGAATATGCAACATTATACTGATTGGTTTTAAGATGAAATATATCACCTAAATTAGAATATTTATTTCCGAGACTGTGAAGTCTCGGAAACGGAGAATTTTGATAAGCTAGTGTCCTGGTGTTATTGAAGTAAAAGGGTAATAAATGTCGACATGATTTTTTGGGTACATGGATATTGATAAATTGAAGTAATTCTGGACAGTCAATTTTGTAATGCAGTATTTTATGTAACAGTATTAAATCTGTGCTTATTCTTCTTTCTGAAAGTTTCAACAGAGAAAATTTATCCAGGAGGTAATTATAATCAATGTTTAGTATAGGAATACGCAATTTATAGTTTATGAACCTTAGAAACTTCCGTTGTATCTTTTCAATGTTGTCTGAATGAATATTGAAAAAGGGAGACCATAACGTAGAGTTATATTCAAGTTGGCATCTGACAAGGGTTTTATATAACATAATAAATGTGCCTAAATCATTAAAATCTTTTGCAGCTCTTAAAACAAAGCCAAGAGTCTTTAGGGATTTGTTGATAATATTATTAATATGACATACAAAGGTGAGTTTACTGTCGAACATAATGCCTAGATCCATAATTTCAATAACACAATTTAAATTTTCATCATTTAATGAATACTGAAAATATATAGGATTATTTATTTTGGAAAAATGAATGAACTGACATTTATTTATGTTTAATGCTAGTTTGTTGATAGAGCACCATTCAAAAAGATATATCAAATTAGTTTGAAGTGTAATACAATCATTAATGTGGTTGATCTCTTTATAAAGTTTCATGTCATCAGCAAACAGTAGCACGTTTATGTTTGTGAATATATCAACAATATCATTTATAAATATAATGAACAAAATGGGCCCTAAATGGGAGCCTTGCGGCACTCCACTTGTTGCTATAAATTTGTACGAATGTGTGCCATTTATTTTCACACTAAGACTTCTTTTGGACAAATAACTAACAAACCAAATTAATAAGCTACCATAAACTCCAAGTGTCGCCAATTTATTGATTAATATTTTGTGACACACCTTGTCAAAGGCCTTGCTAAAGTCCGTATATATTGAGTCAACCTGGCACCTGTTTGCTAAAGATTTAGATATGAAGTTTTCGTAAATTAGTAAATTGGTTAGTGTAGATTTATTTGAACAAAAGCCATGTTGATAGGGTGTTATAATTTTTTTTATATTTGTAGATATTTTATGGAGTACAATTTTTTCAAAAAGCTTGGGAATCGATGATTGGATACATATTGGCCTATAATTTGTTACGTCCGTTTTGTCCCCTTTTTTAAAAATGGGTGTTAGAAAACTGTGTTTCCATGTATCAGGGAAACTGCCTGTCTCTAGTGACTGGTTAAAAATTAGAAAAAGAGGAACAGTTATGCCATTTAAACATTCTTTAATTAACACTGGTGGAATATTATCAGGTCCTGCATTTTTTCTAGCATCTAACAAATTTACATGGTTTTTGATATCATTAATTTCTATGCGTATTTCAGATATATCCAGGCTAAGATTCGATGAGAATTTTGGAATTTCGTTGCTAGGTATATCCTCTTCATACACAGACTTAAAATAATCGGCAAATAGATTTGCAATGTTTTCATCATTACATCCAATTTTTCCATTGAAATTCATAGTAGTTGGAATACCCAAGTTATTATTTTTTTGCGAGTTAGTATAATTCCAAAACTGTTTTATATTTACACGAATATCAGTTTCAATTTTGTCGATGTAATTTTTATAGCACAGTTTTGAGATTTTACAACATTCCTTTCTTAACAATTGAAATTCATTGTAATCACTCGACAGTCTGGACCGTTTGTAATTTTTATGAGCTATTTTCTTACGATATGTTAAAGTGATCAATTCTGGACTAAACCAGTTTGGAAAATGAGAAATTCTATTATGTCGAAGAGGCACAAAATTTGCAATAGCATCATTTAGAATAGCATAAAATTTATTTACATTATCGTTAATATCTGTATTTTCCAGAAAGGACCAGTCTGTTGTATTTAAGCAATCAGAATTTTTTTTTAAATTTGCTTTAGAGAAGTTATAAGATGGCTTGATATTTTTGAGATAGGTGTTGTTAACAAAGGGAATAACTATATCCAGAGGAGGATGGTAAACGTCCACAGGTAATAGTTCTTCTAAAGATTTATATACGTTAGCCGTGGGCTCACTGCAAAAAACTAGATCAAGAATGCGACTATTTATATTAGCGACAGTGTTTAGTTGTGGGATTGATAAATAATTCGACATACCCAGAATCTCTCTCTCACTAAGATTGGCAGTTGACATATTAATACCAGACAATTCAGGGTCATCATGGTTCCAAGATATATTTGGTAAGTTATAGTCACCCACTAAAACAAGTTTGGCACTGGGATATTTAAACCTTAAAAATTCCACATCCTCTACATGATTCATATACAGCCGTGTATCGGAGGATGGCGGTATATATATGCATCCAATTATTAATTTGACAGCATTTTTATTTTCAAGCAACACGAATATTTGTTCAACGTCACTATTTTTGTTTTTGAGCACTTTTGACGGAATACGTTTGTGGACAGCAATCAGGACTCCGCCCCCTCTTGTATTGGAGCTGGTGTTTGGACTACGGTCAACTCGGTAGATGTGGTGATCGGGCAATCCAAGTTCCGCTGAGAAAATCGATGGTGTTAACCAGGTTTCCGTTAACATGATGACATCATGTGAGAGAGTCGGGGCACTTATTCTGAATTCCTTTCATTTCGTTCTGATGCCTCGGACGTTCTGATAATAGATGTTACATTTATTTAGTTGGAGTTTTTTGGCAAAACATTGACGATTTTGGGGAGGTTATTTATATATTTTATTGTTAGATTTGATTCACCATTATTTTTTCTAGACTCTAGCTCGTCCCGTAGCATCATCAGGTGTTTTCTTTGTTGGCTGGTCTGATCATTTCTGGCTTTGATACCATCTTTTAATTTTTTGTTATTAATCAAAATTGTCCGAACTGAATGCTCCTCTTTGAATTCCAACTTAATTGGTCTACATTGATTTCCGACTTTCTTCGTTCCCAACCTGAATATTTTAATGTCATGAGGATTAAAGGAAATATCAATGTTTTTCAAGGCCGCGGTAACCTTATTCACGTCATCGGAAATGTTAGTTGAGGTTAGATCTGATGTGCTCTCGGGAACATTGAAAAGAATAACATTTCTTGCGCGGAGCTTCCTCTCTTCAATTTCCGTCAATAAGTCACAAATATTAGATGAAGGATTTGTGGGGTTAGCATCTGTTGGCTGAGTAACTGCTACACTTTTTAAGGCTGATAATTCGCCTTCAAGTATTCCCATACGTACAGCCATCATTCCTGTAGTTCCCAACAGTTCCGTTGTTATAGGTGTTAATTTACCCATCTGCTCCTTCGTAAACTTGTTACCGGGGTCATTAATAATTATTTTTGTTCCCAGCATTGGTCCAAAAAGTATACGTATTGTTAAAAAAACGTCTTCTTCGAGACACTTCATTTTTGCTAGACTATCATTTTTATTAACTGCTTCGCCATGTTCAAAGTCTCTACGACGCGACGAGAGTGGTAACGACTTCGCACGGTTAACTCGGGTGACTGGCGTAGCCGACGAATAAAAAAATACATGGTGCAGCTGAGTTAGTATCTCTATGTGAGATAGGCATACTAATTACTAACAAGTTTTAGTAACAATATAATCACACTATAGAATCGTCTCGAACTCTATACTGAAGTTAGACTATGCTGGCAATGTAGGATCGTTAACGGACAACCGTTGGAATTCAAATATCATCGGTCCAATATCGCCAAAGGATGAAATTTTGACAGCCGGCGTGGTCTAGGGGTAAGGCTTTTGACTCGAAATCCGAAGGTCACTGGATCGAATTCCGGAGTGGGCAAATATATTATATTTGATTAATGGCACGTTCCAGAGTGGAAGATACTCTCAGTATCGCCCTGGTATAAGACCACCATTCAGAATTGAAAAGTTGCTTGAAATGGCTTTAGCTGTGTTTGGTGACCAGATCTGAAGGGCCAGGTACTTATCTCCTTCCCTTTCCCACTACCTTCAGCTTCACAACTTACCCCAATATGGGATGCCATACACTCACTGGCTCCAGACGGAAGCAGCTGGGATTCTTGTGAAGTATTCACTTTTTTTTAAATGGGCTGGCGACCGGGCGACCAGTTGCCGACTTCGGATGAGTGAGAACTGTCATGAACTGGCAAAACAATTTAATGGAAACATTTGGCCGTGTGAGAGGGGCATATGTCCAAATCAATAAAACGTAAGGCTTTTCTATAAGAATAAGAAGAAGTGGCGTATATTTTGTTGGCAACTGTTTTTGACACCATCCAGGAGGCGCAGTCCCGACATAGCACCGCCTAGTGGCGACCCTGGTGAGAAGTAGAAACAACTAATTAACATCTTGTTGATAGAAAAATTCCACAGCATCTCGAGAATTCCTTCCTTACAATAATAGTTTAAAGTATGCAGCTACAAAGTATCTACAACACGTGTCGCAACTAATCATAATACATTTTTTGTGCTTATCGGCTATTATTTATAGACGACAACAAGTTCTAGATTAAACAACATTACAATTATTCCGAGTCAGATAATCGTTTTCTCATGAATAAAAAACATATGAAGTAGGTAGGTACCTTCGATGATAAATCTACAACAACAACCTTCATTTTTATTTCACAATTTGAAAAAACAAATCGAATTTGGGACTCCTCAATATTTTCAGAATTCAACCGGTTTGTTGTTTTATCAAAGCCGAGTTCAAACAAGGTTGATTGCTTTAGGAAGATTCGTTTTTAAAGGTATGTGTGCCGTTGTAAAAGTGTATTCATGATTCCACTACCTACATGTCATTTTCTCTGAGCTCTGGGAGAGTTCAACGCATTAGCGTCCAATCAATAAATTGCGATATTTTTATTTATTTATTTTTATAATGACAATATAAAATAAAGTTACATTACAAAATAAGTATAAATACAAAGTAGAGTGGTTTGTTTACGAATACCTAGTGAGGAGGACTGTAAACTTTACAGTCCTCCTCACTAGGTATTCCTGTTCCGAGGCGGACTGTATGTTGTTGTATTATGTATGTATATATATATTTTTTTATTTTATTTTATTTTTATTTTTTTTTATTTTTTTAAATTTTTTTTTTTATTAGGTTTGTCCACAGTGATTTACATGAAAGCTTTCACAGATACAATTACACTGAACCATGGTTGATGCTATCACTAATTAAAGACAAACACAACATTGATAACATAATACTTACATATATATACAATCATTCACACACACACATACCATATATTACAAAATTTTGAAACAAGTTTTTAGAACAATAATATTATAATATAAGTTTAAAGGTTTAGTTTATAAGTTTATATAACAATATAAAAAGGAG
This sequence comes from Limnephilus lunatus, assembly GCA_917563855.2. Lineage (NCBI taxonomy): Eukaryota > Metazoa > Arthropoda > Insecta > Trichoptera > Limnephilidae > Limnephilus > Limnephilus lunatus. The sequence continues at coordinate 10,300,000 of OU830599.1, forward strand.
CTTTAAATCTTGTTAATAGACGATTTGAAGTTGGCCAATGTTGACATCGTCAAATTAATTGAATGTTTTTTATAAGCCTCATTAAAATTACGGCACATTCTTGATAAAGCTGAGTCATACCCCAGCTTAGTTCGATATTTTTTAATATTTAACGGAACATGATTTACAAGTCGTGAACCAATTCTAGGAACATTGAACCTGATTTGATGAAGTAGAAAAGGGCAGTTTATTAAACCATTAACAATTTTGAAAAGAAAATTTAAATCTGTATTTAGTCTTCTCTGTTCAAGGGTGCGTACATTGTAGAATTTTAGTCTATCGGTGTAGTGAGGAAGTGATCGAGCTCGCTTATCGGTATACGCTAGGTGGTACATAAAATGTTTTTGAACTCGCTCTATTCGCTGAATATGAACTTTGTAGGTTGGACTCCATACAGCACTTGCGTACTCCAACACGTTGCGGGTGAAGGAATTGTACAGCGTTATTTTTGATATAGGATTTTGAAAATGTTTACTATTTCGTTTGATAAATCCTAGCATTTTCAAGGATCTTGAAATGATGTTGTTGATATGAGGTGTGAAAGTAAGTTTTTTATCAAATAATACGCCTAGGTCCCGAATGGTTGCGACTTCCTGGAGTTTAGTACCGTCGATAAAATATTGAGTTGGAATAGGATTGTGTTTACGTGTAAAAGTTATGTGAACACATTTTAAAGAATTTAGAAACATTCTATTGTTGTTGCACCACTTTGAAACTCTGTTAATATCATTTTGGAGAAGTATTGAGTCTAGTGATGTATGAATAATTTTGAATATCTTACAATCATCAGCAAACAACAAAATTTCAGAATCCAAAATAACATTGCACAAGTTATTTATAAAAACAAGAAATAAGATTGGGCCCAAATGGGACCCTTGCGGCACTCCAGATGGCACTTTTAATCCTCTTGACTCATAGCCATCAAATACTACTCTTTGTATGCGGTCAGTTAGATAGGAGTAAAACCAGTTTAGCAAGGTACCATGAACACCCATTTGTTTGAGTTTACGAATTAATAATCTGTGATTTACTTTATCGAAGGCCTTACTAAAATCTGTGTAGATTGTGTCTATCTGTTGACCTCTATCGACAGCTTCGGTTAAGGTATTGACATAGCAAAGTAAATTAGAGGATGTTGATTTCTGGGAGAGAAAACCATGCTGTTTTGGAGTTATAAGATTTTTGAGATGATAATTTAGATATGGACAAATTAATTTTTCGAAAATTTTTGCAAACGAACAGAGAATAGAGATGGGTCTATAGTTTGTGACTTCGTGAAGGTCTCCGCTTTTAGGTATTGGTACAATATTAGCCTGTTTCCATCTTGTTGGGAAAATGGATGAAGACAATGATTTTCTGTAAATGATAGTCAGAGGGAGTGCGAGGCTGTGTGCACATTTTTTTATTAGGAGTGGTGGAATTTTGTCGGGGCCAGGGCCTTTGCTCTGGTCAAGGTTTAGCATTTCTCTTTTTACATCGTGTACACTAATGTTTACTGTGTAAAGAGAGCTGTTCGAATGGTCTATTGATTCAGATTGAGGTTGAGTCTCTTCGTTGCTTCTAATGTCGTCTTTCTCATACACTGATGAAAAATGTTGAGCAAATAGTTCGCTGCTTTCCTCGCCGTTTGACGACTTTTTTTCTCCAAACGTCATGTTTTGGGGGATAGTACTTATGTTTTGTTTCTTGTGTTTGACAAATCTCCAAAAAGCTTTAACGTTATTATGATTAACCAGACACGATTCGATTTGTTCAATGTGTTTAAAGTAGCAATTACTAATGAGTTTGGAACAACGAGTGCGTAAGAGTTCGTAAGAGTTTTTATCACGTGGATTCTTATATTTTTTATAGAGAATTCGAAATTTATTTTTTTCTTTTAGTAATTTAACTAAGTCCGGTGAGTACCAGATGGGATGCTGCCTGTTACGATTTACAAATTTGGTTACGCATTTCTCAATTATACGATACATATGAGTGTAAAATAAAGAAACCATATCGTCTACCGGCATGAAATCAGGTAAAAGTAGTGCCCAATCCAGTTCTTGTAATTCCTGATTGAATTGAACGTAATCATTCTTATTAAAATCATATTTAAGTAAGTTTTTATTCTTTGGCATTTTTGTTAGTTTGAAATCAAAACTATATTCAATCTCTAAAGGTGGATGGTGTTTATCAATGCGACTTAGGATTTCGGTACTTTGCCTGACTTGTATTGTTTGTGAATTGGATAGAACGAGATCTAAGATTCTACAGTTACTATTTGCAATGCCATTGAATTGATTGAGGTTATTTAGGGCAAGAAAGTTTACAAGATGGTTACCAATGTCAGTATTATAATTTTCTGGAGATAGGGAATGAGTCTGGTTGGGTTCATTGTGGGTCCAACCAATGCTTCCCAGGTTGAAATCTCCTAAAATTAACGTATTTGATTCACCAACTGCTTCCATAGCATTGCCAATTTTTTTAAAAAGATATTCAAAATTATCAACAAGCAACGGGGGAGGTATATAAATAGCACATATGTAGAGACATCTCGTTAGTTTGTTCTGGCTGAATTTGATGGTCACCCATAAGTCTTCCAAGGTACTTTCCCAATGCTTACAGCGGTTAGTTTGATATTCTCGTAAAACGGCTATTAATACACCCCCTCCGTCACTTTTGTGGTTAGAAGAACTGCTACGGTCCCTTCTAAAAACATTATAACGCAAGCCAAAAATTTCAGCATCAGAAATAGAGTCGTTCAACCATGTTTCTGTTAGAATAATAATATCAAAATTGTTATTAAGTATTTCTAAGTAAACTTCATTAAGTTTTGTTCTTAAACCCCTGACATTCTGGTAATAAATTCTTAGGTTATCCATCTCAGTTTACATAATTCACAGATAATGCACAATTTGAAATTAAGACAAAGATAGGTAGGGAATCAGATAAGCGAAGCCAATGAGTCCTGGTATATACACATTAAGTATGTATCTTACATAAAAAAACAGACAAACACACCCCTCACCACACAATGCAGGATTTCATATACTGAAATCACTGAAGGGTGAAGGCCGCCAAGTTTCATGTTGACTGTCGGACGACTCTTCCCGGATGAGGTTTTTCATGGTTTCCTCATTCCCGAAGGCAAATGCGGAAGAGCTCTAAATAATAAGGACATGACCGACTCCTTCCCACTCCCAACATAACACAAACAGACACGTATGTATATATGGCCTCCGGCTGCCAGTGCTGATGCTTGCTGATGCTGATGCTATGCAAAACATGCAAATTTAGTAGGGTTTTTAGATAATAATATTTTCCCTACCGATGAAACATAAGACCTCTAAGTCTATAATAGCCAGGCACTACTTAAAATAACCACACGAGGTAAAAATTGCAAGGCGCAAATGACGCCGTTATATTTATATAAAGCACATTAACTTTGAATTCAGTAAATTTAAATTATTCATCTCTTCAAGAAATATAAGAATCTAGTAAATGAAAAAAAATGGGTGTTGATTTTTATTTCCTCATCTTCTAGTTTGTTGATTTTCACAAAATAAACAATAAATAAAATAAAAGTATTTATGTTTGTTATCTGTAGGTTGCGTTGGGGTTACTTCATAATTTTAATGATTTCCTCATCTTCATGTTTACTTAGCCATAATATGATGTCTTTTTTAAACTTTTGTGTCTCCATGGTGTTCTTAATTTCAATTTGAAGGGCATTATATAATTTTGTAGCATGGAAATTATGGGTTTTCTGGCCAAAAGATGAATTTAATTTCGGGATGTTCAATAGTTTTGAGAATTTCGTCCTTGTAGTGTAGGTGTGTTGGTCAGCAAGGTATTCATATTTTTCATTAAGTTTGAGTAGTGCATTTTTGAGTATACATTAAAGTTTTCAAAATATGAATTCATTGTATCCAAATTTTATTTAGACGTTGATTTTTTTTTTAAATAAGTTATAACGTACAATGTAATAGATAGATCGGCGGCACTTACCTAATTTTAATTGTGTTATTATTTTGATTATTCGCTTTCTTGCCAACATTTTAATTCTGAATTTTTATGTTTTTAAGGCTAAGTAGATATTCGCTATATTTTATGGCTAAGTAGATATCAAATGGAAAAAAACGATTCAATCAAAACGTAAACATATAAATAAAACAGAAATCAATATTTAAAAAATCAGTATTTTTTCAATTATAATATTTATTTATTCATGAAAATAACATAATGTTTCAACAAATTGAGGGAGCGGACGCGGATCATCGGCAGAGACGGGGGACGATGAAATGAAAGGCGTCAGTCGATGTATAAGTCAGTCTTTATTGCTGCTACGTAGCGATGGTGAATTTGGTGTAGAGTAACAGTGTAGACAGGAGCGATGATGATGATGCTCGTAGGTGTTGCAGTGATGAAGGTCGGTGATGCAGTGGTGTAGCAGACCTCGTGTCTGCATGTCGCTAGCATGTAGTTGCGCACCGTGTTGGTGGAGTTGACCTTGTCGTCCAGGATCGACGCAGTGAGTCGCGAAGATAAGCTGCGGTGAACCTGAGGAGAATGAAGTCTCAGTGGCTGAGAAGTTGCTGCCTACGTGACAAGAAGGTGCGGCGGGCCTTATATCGCGGGCAATTGTGTCTCTCGAGCTGATGGTGCGATGGACCATGTAAGCTGCGAGATGTTGCGTCCTCGAAGGTTGATGATGCACCGGCACAGGTCTGACATGTCGCCGTGGACCTGGCGGTTACCGCACTGGAACGTTATCACTCGATGCACTGTCTATGTGTTGGTGATGTTACTGATACAGAGACTGGAACTGACTGACTGACTAGCGCTGTGTAGCTGCGCTTTATATAGCCGACCATGTAAGCAGCTACCCGTGCTGCCAAGTAATATTGAGCGCCCGCGCAAAGCGGAGAAGCCTCTGGAACATTCCGCGGCCGTAAGAATGTGACGGCTGTGAGTCGAGGCCTTTCGATGCACTTCCCAAATGTGTAGCCGTATGCGGCGTGAAACACTACAATGTAGGTAATATGTACCTTTCGAGAATGTGCTTGCTATATCAGTGGCGGCGCAAGGATTGTGGCGAAAGGGGGCAACCGTTCTGGTCGCCACAAAATAATACCTACTCACTTATTCATAATGAACATTTTTAAATCAATAATAATACGTATTTATTCATGAAAACAACTATTACTTGCAGCGTATAAAAAATAGGTATCAAAATAATAATTAATCTATCTAACTCCGTTAAATAAATACATATAAATACATTAAAAATATATTTCTTTGTAAGAACCATATGTTCGCCATGAGGAAGGAACGGTCGTTCTGAAACCGGTCTGCGTATAAAAATATGTAAGTGGTTCTAACAAAGAAATATTGTTTCATTTATTTATAATGAATAACCACAAAGTTATAGCCACATTCAAAAGTATAAATATACTTAATATTTAACTGAACTTGTGTACGGTCTAGGACTGGGTAATTCATTTTGATTAATAAAAATATACGTGGGTTTGAACCAGAGGCGGGTCCTTGTTATATGCATTTGTGCACCGCACACTGCACAGCACAGCTTGCCTTCAGTTTTCACATAACTTACAACGACATCATCTGTGCCCCAGTCCAGCTATACGAAATTATGCTCCAGTCACAATTCCTGCCAGACATTATTCATACGCAAAAGAGTCGTGCATTTTCCGGAATGCACAAAATTTCATTTTACAATACTACAGGGTATGGAGACAGCATCTCGGCAGATCGAAACGGTGACACGAGCGAGAAAGTTTACACTCATAACGGCAAATTTACGAGTGTAATAGTGTTGGAGCAGTGCAGATATATAACTCATCCCGTGCACCTACCGTCGCATGCGTGAAACGCCTTGAATTCAAATCAATTTTGCACAACTTTTATCGTGCGTAATTCAAAGCGTCTGGAATGTATTCATCTGAGAATACTGATTTATAAGGTTAGCGCATCCTTTATACATTGGCACTGAACGAATTTGAATGGTTTCACGAGATTTTCGGCGACGAATTGCGTGTCTTTTACTCTCTAGATGATTTGCGAACGCTGACGATGAGGTAGGTATTATTTATTCAATCTGTATATAAAAAAAAAATCTTGCCTATAATATGTGAATATATATAAGTGACTTGTCTATGTATTGCTGTAAGCATAAGAAGTGTTTGAAACTTTCAAAATACCTTCTTTCCAACCCCGCGAAGGTTTTGGATTATTACAACCACTTAACAATACATTTGAAAAGTTTTTTAATCATTACAAAAAAAAATCTTGCGAAACTGTCAAAAATTTCACAATTTGAGAATGACATTTTACAAATCATCGATTGCTTAATCTAAATTCAATTTTCGAATAAACTCTTTAAATTAATGAAATTACTTAAGAAAGTAAAAATATTAGACATTTTAAATAGGTACCTGTGTTAGGTACTAAATTTGATTGATTGCTCTTATAATATATGAAAATTAATATTTGTACCTAATACATGAAAAATGAAAATTGTAATAGGTGGCGTGCGAGCTGTTTGAATACTGAATGTACTGGGACTGAATATATGACACGCGGAAGGGGAAGGCAAGGAAGATGGAGGGGAAGATGGAGGGGGCGTGAGCGGAAGGGGCATGGGAGCGGCGGAAGGGGAACGTGGCGTATGGGAAAGGACACGCACGGAGAAACAATTTCTTTATTAAGTGGCATTGCAACGCATGTCTGGAAATCACTAGTTATTCTATAAATGTAACTTAGTACTGTGAATAAATTGTAGTTCCATTACATTACATAACATTTTATTCACACAGAGCGCACGCAAAAAAACGCTCGACAAAGTTCATATGAATTTATAGCATATTTATTCATTTATTTTTCAGAAACAAACAGTACATAATTACATGTTAGAAAGTAGTTACAAGTTGTAGAATTAATACAATAATTGATACCAATGACATGTCGCTGTCATATAATATATGTTTTTAAGTGACAAATTATAAATTTTACCTATATTAAATTAGCAAATTATTGAGGGAGAGGTTTGTGTGTGTGTGTGAATATGTGTGTATGTATGTATGTAAGTATGCGCATTAAACAATTTATATGATTGACATGATGCTCTTTTTAAATTTGGGCAGTGAATCGGAGAAAATGTCGATGTTATAATTTAGATTAATATTATTGAACACATGAAGAGCACGATTGATTGGCGAATTAGTTGCTGCATATAATACATTAAAAGCAAGAAAATTATCGCTAAGCGTTTTCGTGAAGAACAGTTCCGTGAAATACCCTACTTTAATGAACTCTGGCCGGTTTTATTAAGTGATTAAGTGAATTGATAATCTTTTTGCAAAGTGACAACTAGTTTTGCCGTTGAAATACCTATCAGCTTATTTCTAAACGTACTTCTTCAAAGATTATTGATATTGCACTTATTTCACACTACGTCATAGACGGTCAATAGCTAATGAGTGTAACACGAGCGCGATTTTCAGCCCGATTCCAATTAGAGACAAAAGTCAACATTTTTCGCTTTACGCGATCGCTGTTTTCAACTCTATTTTCATACCTACGATTTCAGTAGGCATCACAACAAACAGTATGGTTCATGCGTTGTTTGGAGTGATGACAATTTAAATCCTAGATATGAAAATAGAGGTGAAAATAGCGATCGCGCAAATCGAAAAATGTTGACTTTTGTCTCTAATTGGAATCGGGCTGAAAATCGGGCTTGTGTATTACGCTCATAAGGGGCGAGAAGGGTCACTGGAACGGCTCAGCTATCTGAAGCAAGTCAGTTCGAATCCTACTCTTTCTTAATTTTTTTTTATACCTCTTTCAAAAGTTTATTTTTTATTTTTTTTAAACAAAATAAATAATACTATACAAAATGGATTCTCAAGCGTATATAAAAGTGGCCAAAGACGCCGTAAATATACTAACTAACATGGTAATGGACCCCAACAGTAAATTTACAAAAGAACACATCGCGAAAATAATTACGAATACGAATGAAATACTGGGAACGATAGCCGGTATGGCTGCCAGAATGGCAACTCTCGAAGGAGAACTAAACGTATATAAAAGCCAACCACCGCATCCTCAACTTTCTTCAAGTACCAGTGCGGACGTTTCTGGAATATCAGAAACAATAGCTGAAATGGAGGAGAGAAAAAAACGCGCCAATAATATTATAATGTTCAACGTTCCTGAGAGCACAGCAACAATACAATCGGACTGCATAAACGAAGATCGCAATCAAGTTTCCAGTATACTCCAAAAAGTTGACAACGTTGACACCACCCACCTCCAAATGTATAGTTTAGGACGAAAAAATGCTGAAAAAACTCGCCCTATCAAGATTGTACTACCAGATTCGAACCAAGCCAAACTTATACCACTGAAAAAAACTATACCTCTGGATAAAAATTCTATTAAAATAAAACACGACCTAACCGTTCTGCAACGTCAACAAATTACAAGCTTGTGGAATGAGTTGAAAAATAGACAAAACAATGGTGAAACAAATTTGACTATAAAATACATAAATTCAACACCCAAAATAGTTAATTCACTCCCAAAAAACTCGTCAAGCCGTCATCGAGAAGACTCTACTACCAGAACGTCAGAGGCCTAAGGACAAAGCTGAATGAATTTAGGATAAATGCCCCAATTATTTCACACGATGTCATCGCTCTTACGGAAACCTGGCTAGAACCGTCGATCCACTCAGCGGAGCTCGGTCTACCCTTTCATCAGGTATACCGGCTCGACAGAAATATCAACACCAATTCCAGATCCAGAGGTGGAGGGGTTCTTATAGCAGTCCGCAAAAAAATGTCCTCAAAAGTGTTAAAAACTAAAAATCGTGATGTTGAACGTAAACGATAATAATCAAAATTACGTCATTGGTTGCGTGTACATTCCTCCCTCAGCTAATATATCGATATATAAAAACCATTCCGAAGATGTTGAACTTTTAAAATCAAAATATAAAAAAACTAACATTCATAATTTTCGAAGATTACAATCTTCCAAATTGTGATTTCAACAGTATTGATTCCCAATCAATAACATTATGCGAAAGGGAAATCTTAGATATGTCAATATTTCTAAATCTCACCCAATTTAATAATGTACATAATTTGAGTAATCGTCTACTAGATCTTGTTTTTTTCATATGAAGAAGACATAGTAGTTAGTTAAGCATCAGAATCTATCCTTCCCATAGATAATCATCATCCTCCACTGTCAGTCATTATTCCAAACAATGTAAAAAGAAGTAATAAACTAACAAGTTCTAGTTATAATTTTAAAAATGCCAGATACAATGAAATCAATGAACATCTCAGCAAAGTGGATTGGTCATTTCCCGAGAAAAGCGATATGACCTCTAACATAGATTCGCTTTATTCCAAAATCAATGCCATTATCGTAGACTGCATACCATTAATTGAATACAAATAATCAAAGCATCCAAAATGGTTTAGTAAGGAATTAATCCAACTAAAACCTAATTTTTTTTTTTCATAAAACATATAAAGAAGAGAGATCCCTTACAAATTATGTAGAGTTAAATAAAATAAGAAAAGAATGCAAAAAAATTTCAAAAATCTGTTAGAACAATTATATAAATAAAGTAGAAAATTCAATTAATGGTGACATAAAACATTTTTGGAATTTTACAAAGTCAATGAAAAATTATGACGTTAGTATACCCTCTAACATGTTCTACGAAAGAAAAAGAGCCAACGACACTCAAAACATAGCTCACCTATTTGCAGACTTTTTCAAAGTGTTTATGTCCGTGACTCAACAGCAGTCAATGATTGCTCGCCCAGTTTTTCCTCAGATCATTATTTAAATTTATCTAATGTAACAATTGAATGTAACGATATACTGACTCAGCTAAAACAACTGGATCAAAGTAAGAGCGGTGGTCCTGATAATATCCCACCTGTTTTCTTAAAGAATTGCGCCACCACTCTTGCATATCCACTACATTTTCTTTTCAACCAGTAGTTACAAACGGGACATTTTCTTGAAAAATGGAAATACAGTTTCCTCACCCCTTTATTGAAAAAGGGAGACAAAAACGAGGTGAGCAATTATAGACCGATCTGCCTGTTATCAACCATCCCAAAATTGTTTGAGAAACTTATTTTAAATACAATCATCCACTGTATCAGGCCATTAATATTACCTAACCAACATGGTTTCACTTCAGGAAAATCTACCTTGTCTAATCTTTTAATTTACCAAAACTATATATCCGAATCCATTTCTAAGAAGTTACAAGTTGATTCAGTCTATACCGATTTCAGCAAAGCATTCGACAAGAGTTAATCATGAGCTCTTGTTAAAAAAACTTCACAAATTAGGAATAGTGGGGTATTTATACGAGTGGTTTAAAAGTTATTTAAGTAACAGGAAATTAGCCGTTAAAATTGACGGCTTTACTTCATATATATTTATCGCTATCAGCGGCGTTCCACAAGGGTCACATTTGGGACCAATTTTATTTTTGTTATTTGTGAATGATGTTCTTTCTATTTTCAACGATGTCCAAGTCTTAATGTTTGCAGACGATATGAAAATATATAAAGCTATAAAAAATATTAATGACTGTCAAACATTGTCTAATAACTTGTTCAAACTTTTTGTTTGGTGCCAAGAGAACCATCTACAACTAAATTTAAGTAAATGTCTTATTATGAGATTTCATAGAATAAAAAATCCAATAATTTATGAATACCTACTCCATTAATGATGTAGTACTAACAACTGTAACCGAGGTGAATGATTTCGGTATAAACTTTGATCAAAAACTGAAATTTATAAATCATATTGAAATTACATCAAATAAAGCTTTGAAAATGTTGGGTTTTGTAATAATAATTTGCAGCCAATTTTAAAATATTCAAACCATTAAAAAATTGTACATGTCATTGGTTAGGAGTCAAATCGAGTACAACTCGACAGTATGGGCACCTAGTTATGATAGTCACGATAGAAAGAATTCAAAATAAATTCTTAAGATATATTAATTTCAGAATGGGTATTACAAGGGAATGTATCAACTATGTCAACTCAATTTATTAAAATTATCCGAACGTAGAATAGTATGTGACCTAACATGTTTACATAAAATCATAAATTCAATAATTGACAGCCCAGAACTATTATACTTGATTTCTTTCCATATACCTCGCAATTCAACATCGAGGCACTATCTACCATTCTATTGTGACAACTCCAACACAGAATCACAATTGTATACCCCTGTTCGCCGTATACAAAATTTGGCTAATGACTATAAAGATGTTGTTGACATATTTAACACATCATTCACTAAATATAAACAAGTCATAGTAAAATTTATATCAGAAAGAAGAACCACAAATTTAATAATTCCAACTGCATAGCTCTGCTTCGAATTATTTCACATGTATTGCACTTTTCCCAGTCTACAGTTTTTCCATCTTGCATGGTGGAGTATTTAGTTTTTATTTCAATTTGTTTTTTTACTCTATTTTTGTTTTAGATTTAGTTATGATTTTGATTTTGATTTTGATTTTGATATTGATTTTTATTTTTATTTTGATTTTGATTCTGATTTTGATTTTGTTTTTGATTTTGATTTTGATTTTGATTTTGATTTTGATTTTTATTTTTATTTTTATTTTTATTTTTATTTTTATTTACGGTGCTCCAGATTTTATGTCCGGGTTGAATCTTTCCCAAATGAAAGACTAAACCTTTCCACACACTTTTCCACAAATGAATATCTAGTAAATTAACGCAATGTAAGTGCACTATATAAGAATAAAACAATACAAGAACAATGCGTCAATCCACCAGAAACATAATGGGAAAATATTTCACCGACTCCAGATATTTTCATATCAGAGGGTTCGGCTCTGATGAAATCCTAACTGGTCCGATAAATCCTACTGATCCCTCAATATAAATATTTAAAAAATCTTTCGTAATCCTACATGTATTTAAAATGACCGACTTTTGCATTTTTATGTACAAATTTTTTGACAAATCTAATACGCCTAAATTTTGAATGAGAGAGCTAGGTATAATGCCAGTAGCCGAAATAACAAATGGTAATATTTTTATAGTCTGAGAATGCCAAATTAAATGCCAAATTATTTTTATTTTTATTTTTATTTTTATTTTTATTTTTATTTTTATTTTTATTTTTATTTTTATTTTTATTTTTATTTTTATTTTTATTTTTATTTTTATTTTTATTTTTATTTTTATTTTTATTTTTATTTTTATTTTTATTTTTATTTTTATTTTTATTTTTATTTTGATTTTGATTTTGATTTCGATTTTGATTTCGATTTTGATTTCGATTTTGATTTCGATTTTGATTTTGATTTTGTTTTTGTTTTGTTTATGATTTTTTTTTTTTTTTGTTATGCACATTTAGATTTAAATGTTCTTTTTTTAAAAAAAAATAATGTATCCAGCCGGGCGTGAAATTCCAAATAAATAAATAAATAAATTTATTTGCTATATTAAATAAGTGAAATTCACTGCTGGCAATTTTAGTCTCGAACCGCCTCTGGTATGTACCTAATTACTCGTTTAATCCTTCAGAACATTTATTTTTAATGTTATGTATGTAAGTACATAAATTTAATTATAATATTGGCAGCAAATTTATTTTTTCTGGTGTAGAAATAAAGCACTTAATCATTTAGCTTTACATAAAAAATATCAAATGTAGATTTTTTTTAAACGGACGTTTTAAACGCTTTGAATAATAATAGTCGCCATTATCTGAAAAAGCCACCATTTCTTGGAAAAAATATTTCAAAATTTTGTAAGGGTCAACAAACAACCAACAAGTTAGCTGAACACCTGCGTTTTGTATTACCATTCAAACAGTCAATAACTCAGTCAAAAGGTGTCCTTCGCAAGTCGTAAAAGGATATATTTTTTTAATGTTTTGGTGGTCGTTAAAATTTTCAGTGCCTATTTGTTACCTAATTGTTATTGTGTTACGTTCAAACGTGACTCGCTGTATATTAATATAGTTCACGTGTTTGCTTGAAAAATGCGTCCAACGTGACGCATAACTATGTTACACCGTTTATACAAATGAAATGGAGTATTTTCACAAACTATGAATAAAATTTGTGGAAGAATTCAAGTTTATTTTTGAAGTAAAACTTCTTTACGCTCGCTTGACTTGGGAAGTAAGCTGGTGAATGCATTCCGAAAAGTGTGATGCGAACGGTGATCGGGCGAGGCGAACGGTCGGGCCTTTACACATGCTTGACTTGAATTCCAAAAACTGAAAAAATCGGACTAATATCTATGAGAACCAAAGTGAGGACGAATATCTACAGCTCAAATTGCTGACTAATATCTATGGAACAGGTGATGTCGATGAATATCTAGAGCACTGACAGAGGTTGGATGTGCAATTACCTATGTATAGCATATTTACATAACGTAATATTGCGTATGCGGTTTAAAAAACTTAATTTATGTTTAGTTAGGTTAGGTTAGTATTATGTAATGGAAGTAATTTATGCTTTTCCGTACAACCCTTTGCTCAGCTGCCCTCTGTAGATATTAGTCCCACCTACGCTCCATAGATATTCGTCACCACTGGGACCGTAATAGATATTTATCCGTCCTTAGCTCTGTAGATATTAGTCTTCACTCTGAAGTTCGTAGATATTTGTCCAACATATGAGCTGTAGATATTCCTTCGACATACAGGCTGTGGATATGTAAACATTGTGTATCTCATCTTTAGAAAGAGCTGCAGCAGTATTGTGATAAGGCGTTAGGCGTTTTTAGTATTCCCACGTACACGGAACGGCAACGTTACAAAAAAGGCTATAAACATACTTTCCTCATCCCAATAATGCTGCAGCCCTTTCTTACACAATTTACGTACTACGTACGTCTATTTCCTCCAAAGTACCACTTTTTCCTTTGGAGGAAACAGACATACGTGCATTGTGTGTTTCATCTGTTATCTCACCATTATTTAATGTGTAAGAAAGAGCAGCGGCATTATTGGGATGACGAACGTACTTTGATTGCCTTTTTTTACCGCCGCCGTTCCGTAAACGTGAGAAAAATAAAAGCGACTAGTTTATTTATTTTTTACATTAGCTCCACACAGGAAAATAATTTCCCCAACGGCCTATGTCATCTTAAGGGAAGCTGTGTGGAGGGGGAAGAATAGGAAGTTCTGGGAAAGAAATAGGTATGAAGGGTGAGTAGGAATCTGGGGGTCAGTTTGTCCAGGAGTGACGGACATATGAATCCATCCCTTCGACCACCTCCTAACAGGCCTCCTCAATCAGTCTGTCACGATCCGGCCCGCCTCGCAGCAGGTGGGCAGACACATCGGCCGCCAAGACCTTGACAAACCTCACCCCGTAAACTCGGGTACCCCTGCTAAGTCACCAAACGGAGCGAACCACTTGTGGTGACCTATGGCAGAGGTGTTGGTTATCAAATAAATGGTTCCCGGGTTGAAGGTTAAATAGTGTCTTGTAAGACGGCTGTCACCAGCATTGCTCACCTTGATGTCAACGCCGCCGAATTCACGAATGAAACGAACGTGTCGTTTTGGCGGCAAATCAAAAATGACCCACTTTGAATCATTATAGAAAATTTATTGCTCAACATAAAAATTAATTTAAAAATACCTTAATTATTGCAATTTTTTTCGAGATTATAAAACAGTAAAAATAGCCTATTACGACGCTAATTCGTAATTTAATTTTCATAAGGCATTGAAAAATGTCAATTATGACGCTTTACAGAGCTATATTATAATTATTGGTTCATTAATTAATGTAATAATATGTTAATTGAAACATACTTATGGATTTACTTGTCATTAGTCACTATTAAATACATTATTTAAACATGGGACTAATTATTTATAAAACTAGCGATACTGGATTATTTATGGAAACGTGCTTAACAAAAAGTATTAATAATGTATAACTTCGTCAAATTGGACGGTTCTACGTCGCGCGAAGTGGAGCCCACTTAGGTACATTGTTTATTTATGTTGTGAAAAATAATGTATCCACCTCCATGTTATTTTATATCTATACTAGCTGACCCGGAGAACTTCGCACCACCTCAGAATCAATAACTGTTGTGTTAACTTATCAGCTTAAATTCAAGTTTTTTTTATTAAGTTAAAAAGTACACAATTAAGCAATTATCGATGCGTAACTGTCCGCGTTTTGTTTTTGTGAGTATCAGATATGGCGTTGTATACAGATTTATATTTTTTATGATTTTCTTACTTTTCGACTTACTTACGGGAATTGCGTTTCATTTTCTTCATAAGTGTGACGGAGATTTATTATAATTATTGTATTTTTCCATTGGAGGGGTGTAGACCATACGTTCTCCGTTTGTCCCATTTTCAACGGTGGACATTGAGTGTTTAAGAAAGAGGGGCAACATTACATGTTTAATAACAACAATTCTTTTCTCTTTCAACTTTCCTGAACGTATCCACAAACTCCTATCGCAATGAATCTCTCCCCTTATATTCGTATCCCTATGAAAGTCTTACTTTCTATCCAAAGGTGCACCAATTTATAGGAATATGTATAAAAAAATATATAAAAAACTCAGCTGAATCCAATAATGCAGAATTCAACAAAATTATTGAAAATAACTGGCCAAATTATATAATTTTTTTCACAGGTGGTTCCAAACTCAGTCCGGACTCCTATTGTGGGGCCAGTATCTATGCACCACAGGAAATTGTGTTTCCCACATAGACTTCCCAAAGAGTGTTCCATTTTCTCTGCTGAATGCAAAGCTATCATAGAAGCTTTACGACTCGTCAAATCTCTCAACATTAGAAATGCCCTCATCCTTTCAGACTCACTTAGCTCACTACAAAAAATAAGCACATCCCCTCTCAATTCCGGTAGCGACTCTCTTACCTGCTTATTGTATCTTGCTGGCTCAAGTGCCAGTGACGCAATCCCAGGACGCTTTCGTATTGTTGGAAATGAAAAGGCTGATTCTATTGCTAAAAAATCCATTGTCCATGGTCCATTAAGTAATATAACTATTCCGTTTAGAGACTATTTCCCTATTTAAATAAAGTTAAAAATAAGTTACAACGCCAATGGTTCCCTGAATGGAAATCGTCCTCTGATAAAAGGTCACCAGTACTCATAATTCAACCTTCTTTTCCTGTCAAGCCCTGGTTTCACAAAAACACTTTCATGTCTTAAAAATACATCTCTTCCATAACTCGAATGCGTCTAGGTCATAATGGTTGTCATAGCCATTACTCCAGATTCCACATAATCAATTCGCCTTATTGTGATTATGGTTCAGAGGATACTTTAGACCATTTTTTATACTTCATACGCGAATTAATAAAACTTAAAATTGAATTCCCTACCAGTGTACCCTGCCTTCTTAGTCTCAACTCTCCTTAAATTCGATATTTGTTAGCAAAATTTATTTGTAAAAATGGACTTAACATTTAAGCATCAATCACATTTCTTTCTCTTCCTTACGTATGCAATTATTCTTGCAGTGTTATTATGTACAATTGTACAGGTTCCAAATTTTGGGAACCTGTACATCTTCATCTAGAATTTTGTAATTACTATTAATATCAACTTTGTATAATCATATGAATATTTGTATAACTTGTATAATCATACGAATATTTGTCTTGGCCCATTTTCTATGTTTGCTAATATAATATGTAAACATGCTTACATATAAAAAAACTGATCTGAAAATGTAACTAATTTTAAAAAACTGATATTGTAACTAATTTAAAAAAACCTGAAAATGCAAATACTTTAAAAAATGGCCACGATCATTCTTAATGGGTGAAAGCCAAATAAATAATAAAAAAAAATTAATAACAAATGCAAAACAATTAGCGCATTGACATTTGACGTTTTTGAATTTTTGGATTTCACGCACAGTTCAATATTATAGGTACTTATCACAAAATGCCCGCAGCTCTTTGAAATATGAGAATTCGTTCCATATAAAATGTATGGGGAAAAGAATTTTCTTAATAACTGTTTGTTTCGTTAATTTTTGTGATGTTTAAATAGTTATTATCCTTTCCGGGGCGGAGACAAATCCAACAAATTAAAGATCATCAAAATCGGCCCGGCCGTTTTCGAGTTATAAATAGTGTAACTAACCCGACTTTGTTTTATATATTAAGATATATAAAAATCTAAAAATGTTTGTATGTGTGTCCACTATGCGTTGCTATATTAAGCATAGGACATGTTTCAAACTTTCAAAATACCTTTTTTCCACCCTCGCGAAGGTTTCTGGATTATTACAACAACATGACAATACATCTGAAAAGTTTTTTAATCATTACAAAAATGTCACAATTTGAAAATGACGTTTTTAAAACATCGATTTTTCAATCAAAATTCAATATTCGAATAAACTTTTTAAAATTAATTAATCGAAGTACTCACTTATGGTACTAATCAAAATCGAAATTGAAAATTATATGATTTTAAATGGGTAGGTACCTATATTAGGTACCAAATTTGAATGATTGTTCTTATAATATACAAATAATTTGATTTATAATTGTTCATATAATTTGATTGATTGTTCTTGTAACATGTAAAAAATAAAAGTTTATGAAAGAAAATTGCAATAGGTGGCACGCGAGCTGTTTGAAAATCCGAATGTACCGGGACTGAATATATTGAACGCGGGAAAGGGGAGGGGATCGCGGCAGGGTGGTTTGCGGGAGAGTGGAGAGGGAAGACGGGGAAGGTGGAGGGGGAACGCGTGAGAGGAAGGGGACATGGGAGGGAAAAGGGAGACGGAAGGGGAACGGGGAACGGGACGAATGGGAAAAGACACGCAGGGAGAAACAATTTCTTTATTAGTAGCGTAGCAACGCATGCCGGGAACTCGCTACTTTGTGTATAAATTTGTTACGTTTTCAAAAAACTTAAATGGGTAATCAATACCAATTATTTTGAAATTATATGAATGTGCTTAAGTTGCCAGACAGGAGGATTGTCACCGATTTGGTATTTCTATATAAAATGTTAAATGATAATTTTGTAGCTATGTAGTAGGCCTTCGTAGTCGAGGGTACAGCTTTCGACTAGCGGTTCGAAGGCCGCGGCGTAGTGTGAACATTAAAAAACAAAACGAGTGTGCTTTAGACCACACGACTGAAGTAAAACTTCACTAACTTATGCCGTCCATTAACAAAATAACAATAACAGGAATAAAAATATCCCCATCCCCTCAACATCCCCATCAACTCAACTCAACTCTCAACTCTCAGCTCTCAGCTCTCAGCTCAACTCAACTCAACTCTCAGCTCTCAGCTCTCAGCTCTCAGCTCTCAACTCAACTCAACTCAACTCATATCATTAATTAGCGTTTCACATTGACAACGTTTCATATTGATTAGCGTGTCACATTTTTTCGTAACGTTTCATATTTTTTCGTAACGTTTCATATTTTTGCGTAACGTTTCATATTTTTTCGTAACGTTTCATAACGTATTCATCATTTTACCCCCAAGAGTCGAGCGTGCGTAAAGAAGTTTTACTTCGAAAAAACAGGTTTTATATGTGTACCTACTTCAAAAATAATAAATTCAATTCAATTCAATTTTATTCATTTTAAACTCAGTTGTCAATATAGGTACCTGTGCAGGTTCAGGTACCTACTCAATTTCACTTATTATGTTTGTGGTTAATGTTTTGCCAGCTGTAATTTGTTTAAAATTGCTAAACTAATTATGTAGGAATGCAGGCAATATTAGTTTCATAAAATAAATACCATGTGTATGCAATCCAGATTCCCATGAGAATTATATCAACGCGAGAGATCAACAAACAACAAACCCGTTAGGAGTTTATATGGCGTGCCACAAACACTAGAGTAAAATTATTAATTAGGTATTATTGTAGAAAGCAATCACTTTGTGGTTTGACATATTTAATAAAATAAAATACTGTTTTGTTTAAAACCACGAGTTTTATTAATTTTTTGAACCGACCGGTTTCGCTTTACTCAAGCATCATCAGGGTACAAATTAATACTTATTATTAATACAGTATTAATTTGTACCCTGATGATGCTTGAGTAAAGCGAAACCGGTCGGTTCAAAAAATTAATAAAACTCGTGGTTTTAAACAAAACAGTATTTTATTTTATTATTAATTAGGTTCCATAGGGGAACTCGGGGCAGAACGCAGTACTTAAGTTTTGATTACAATTTATATATTTATTATACGCTCTATTGGGCTTTTACATTCTAGTTTATAAGTTGAATATCACAGTTATTTTAAATACGTCAAAACTAAAATAATAAAGTTTAAAAAAAAAATTAATTGTATAACAGATTAATTATCCAATTACGGTACAATTTTCTCATTTTGACAGTCTTAACATCAAGGAAGATAATTAGTATACAAAAAAATCTTAAGGCTATCTAAAGAAGAGTTATATATTGTATCTAGTGTTTCCGATATTTCGTTCAACAGTACCATTCCTCTTGTCTTGCTATGCTATGCCAGAAGATTTGTTCTAACGTATGGTATTTTTAACAAGTCGTGTCGACGACTACGGCTGACATTTTCTGACACGTATAAGTCATAGTATTCCAAGAGGAGCGGGCTGTCAATACGGTTATGGATTATATTAAAATTAAGAATTGCAAGATTTGCATAACGTCTAGTTTCTAAGCTAAATCTATTTGTTGCCTCAAGTAATTTTATATGGTGCATGAACCTCGGATAAGTTCCATGCATCCGCATATAGACATACCTAAGGATTTTTTTCCGGATTTTTTCCAGAATATTAATATATTTAGTTTGGTGCGGAGTCCACACACCACTAGCTTCAGCTTACTTCTTATGACGCCATCGAACATGGCCATTATTGCATCTGGATCATCAAATTACTTACATATTCTGATAAAACGATGATAAAACCCAGAAGTTTGTAGCATGCTGGAGTGAGCCGTGATAAGTGATCCGAGAATGTCAATTTGGGATCAAAGACTAGGTTTACTAACACAGAGGACTAAGGTTTTACCCTTGGGGAATACCTGATAACGCCGAGAATTGCTTAGATTCATGTCCATTTATTATTACATAAGTGACTTCTGGATTAAATAGGGCGCAAATAATAGAAGTGTTTGTTGATCGAAACCAAGTTTGAACATTTTAAAAATATAATACAATGAAAGAAGTCTTACATAAATAGAAATTCAATATTAACAAAAATTGCAGAAATTATACACGTCTATTTGAATTCTAATTTGAGAGAGTTTGATAGTAATTTTACCGTTATTTTTTTAATTTGTACTTTTATTTAGCTATTTATCTACAAACTAACGAGGGAAGGGGTTCAATGGGAAATAAACCAGGAGCACAATGTGATACTAATTATTGGCATAGTTCACATATGAGAACATTGTTATTACGATTATCTATACTAGCACACACCATACAGTGTGATACTTCCCTGACATTTAATCAACAACGTTTTCTGGATTTTCTCTTCTAATATCTATCATATGTCTCTAATGTTGGTGATGTCACTTCATACTATCTACATCACCTCGTATCCCACTTCTCCACTGACGACCGCATCAACAGCTTGCTTCATAGCATCTGTCGCATCTGTAGACCAAGACACTATCTTGTACGCACCATCTGCAAATGAAATAAAGGGGCTTATGAACGGGTTTTACCCCATTGTGCCCCGACGTAACGTTCTTTAAAATGGAAACATGGTTACATTTGCTGGCCTTGAGTTATCGCTGGACTTTTAGACAAACAAAAATATGTCAAAACAAACCTGTAATGTTAATTTCCAAATAAATAATAGTAGGTACATATTGTGTAATTACATTGGTGTCACAGATTAAAAATTAGAAATAGCAAGCTTTTCAAAAATCAAAACTTAGCGAACTCGCAGCAACTCCTTATAGCGCAGCAAAGTGAACGTTGTGTGCGAAGGTCAGGGGTCTCTGTCGTCCGTAGCGCACCTTTCCCATCCGACTCTGCTATCCCATGTCTCCTGGGTCCCCTTAAATAATGAGGCTATTTTATTTAATCCCGCGGCGATTACATAAGGCGCCAGCTGTTATTAATATATTGAATAGAGACACTTATTTTTTCTATGTGTAGGTGTCGTTAACAGAGCTTACCCGAACACAGCACTCACATTACTTGCATACAGCACGTTTAAAACATGTTATTAGACTGCCATAAATCGACTTATATGTATATTTTACCGTGAAAAATACTTTTACTTAAATTTTAATCTTATTGATTAGGTAATCCTGAATCATAATATAAATCTTTAATTTTAATGTTAATGTTTAATTTTAACCATAATTATTCCCGTATTAATAATTATGCATGTATGTATCAATAACGATGTATGCATGTTTAATATTAATTTTAATCCTATACAAAATTAAACAAACTAGGCACCAGTGGCGGTCCGTGAGTTTTCATTGAGCTAGAGTGCTAAGATTGAAAAATACGACGTTATTGATGTTGTTGTACCTGAAAATGAATTTTATATTTTTCAATATTTTGTAAGATTGCTTTAAGATTTTCAGGATTCTTTCAGTTTGGGGATGCGCCGATTCCACATTTCAGTATAGCTTCACACAAAAAGTTGAAATTTGTTAAAAAAATAAAATTCGTTTTCAGCTACAACAACATCAATAACGTCGTATTTTCCAATCTTAGCACTCTAGCTCACCGAAAACTCACGGACCGCCACTGCCATAAATATACCAAACCACCCACGCCATTGCTAGGTTACCTTGCCAACAATGCGGCCCGGGCTAGCGTAGCAAGTCGGGAAAATCAATAAAATGTAACAATGATGTGAAAAAATATTAAATAAATATATTCTAAGCTATTCGAAAATTTCGGTGAAATTAAAAATCACAGCAATCAAACACTTCTTGTTTTGACATAATATTATGCTTTAACCGCCACAACCTACGAATATCTTTACATAACATAAAATGAAGTCGCTCACACTGTATGTGCGCTTAGGTCTTTTAAACTACGTAACGGATTTTCATACGGTTTTCACTAATAGATATAATGATTCATGATGAAGGTTTTTAGGTATATAATTTGTCAAGGTTTTGTGTAAATTGGTTGAAAAACATAATATATCTGGCCAAACGGCAGCGCGGGCAAAGGGGAGCAGACGTTCAAACGGGCAGTGGGGATTTGATTTAACAGATGGTGTTGGTTATATAGCAATCTTGTTTATACAAGGTGTCCGGAAACTCGTAGTACAAGCGGGAAACTGGGGATTCCCCATCCCATTTGGAGTCGATTTTGTGGTATAACTTTTTTTGATTTGAGCTTTCGTTTTCGAGAAAATCGAATCAGAAGTTGATTTTTTTTTTGGTCAAATTCTTGTAAATACCCACACACAGGCAGTGCCTTAGTGGGTTTGGGTTCCCATTACCTACTCTTGTCTACTATATATTTTACTTATTGCTAACTTTTACATTACTTGTACCTTATTTACTCTTACTGTATTTAGAAATTATGTAAAACTACTTTTGTATGTATGTAGATACAATGGGAAAAAAAAAATAATAATAAATAAAATAAAATCAAGCGAATTTATATACAGTGTCGATTTTTGTAGGTACTTACGCTGATATATACCAACAGTATATACAGATCAGCAGGGGCGTGCACAGAGTTTTTGATCAGGGTAGGCAGTAGGAAAATACAACAAGTTTCACAGGTTAAAATTTCCATATTCCATCAGATAATTTCAGAATTAAAGTACGATAAACGTTTTTGAACCGACAATTAGCATTTATGAAAGACAACAATTTGATAGAAGTACATAACAACAGATGTTTTTGTCGTCACTGATTGCTATTTGCTAATTTTGATCTAGAAAGCACTGCTTAATACTAACAAAAAAACCACATAGAAGCAAATTCAAAACGACAGTTCTGTTCTACTCTATACTTTGTGCATTTCGTAAACATTGAATTATGTCTTGTTTGAAGTTAGCTCTAGTCTATTATCTACTTCTACTACACTATATAAAGAGGTAATATTTGTTTGTTTGTTTGTTTGTTTGTGTGTTTGTTTGCATCGTATAGGCTCCGAAACTACTCAACAGATTTGAAAAATTCTTTCGCTTTTGGGAAGCTACACTATCCCTGGGTGACATAGGCTATATTATATATTTTTTAAAATAGGTATCTTTACTAAAACTTCAATAATGTAACCCAGGGTGTAAAAAAATTACCTAAAATATTCTTTAAATCGCGTGCGCTGCGAAAACTATTGATGATAAAATAAAATAATGTACACGACTTTATAGAACACATCATTATTTACAAAAAAGGTCGTGACAGCATATGTCTAACTATTATGGTTATGCCACAATAAGTATTCTTTTATTTTAAAAATTTAATTTAAATGTCGCTGCTTCAAAAGGCTCTTTATTTGTATCTTGGTTTTAATCCTTATCAAAATAAATTACTTCATATTCAAGACAGCTTCAATACCTTTATTTAACTTTTTGAATTTTTCAATTCGGATATTTAATTAGAAAGATATCACGAGTTTAGAATTGTTAGTATTAGAAAAAAGTTTCGGCTACGGGCCGGGCGGGAGAGGAGTCAAGAAATGCAGTGCCAGGGGGGTTGGCGGGACGGGGGAGCGTGAGAGCGGTGGTGGGGAAGGTGAAAGTGGAACGCTGGAGGGGAACGCACGGGAAAGGACGTGTAAGGAGTAACATTTTATTTATTTGAATATGGCGTATATTATATAAGAAAGTCTAAAAAAACGTGCAGTTCGCAAAAACTCAGAAACGAGTCCCGGTTCGATCAAGGGAGTTATATGGTGTGGTAGATCTCTATGCCCCCTAGGGAATAAGGGTATCCGTTTTTACCTAAAGGGTGTGCTTTTAAAGATATAAGGGCTGAAAGTTTCGCCCTCTTGAAATTTCTAGAACAGTCTTCCGGAAAGTTCTAGAAGGTTCCATAGAGCTGTAGGAAGTTGTGGAAGGAGTAGCGGAGTATGTCGTGGAATGATCAGGAATAGGGAATCGGGAACATCATTGTGCAACATTCTAGAACACTATCTTATTGTCCTGAGCGAAGCCGGGTAACCCAGCTAGTCAGAAATAATTCCTGCTCAGACCGCATTTTAGTGAAGCAGTCGGAGGGCACGCATGTAGTTTCTAGTTGCAGTTTATGCCGTGTAGTTTCGATTGCTCAGCTTTTTCGCGCTTATTTTTGAAAGTGTGTATTTTTAGCAATAATTTAATAAATTATAATATTATTTACATGCTTATGTTTTACTAAAACGGCAGGGTAGGTAGTGCTTATGTGCCTATATGGAGTGCACGCCCCTGCAGATCAGCAGTTTTATCCTTGATGCATTTGAATGAAAATATGTTTTATACTTTTGTAATTCGGCGGTAAATTCTCTCAGCACACTCTGAATATTTTGTGTATGTAGGTATACCGTATTTTCCCTAAATCGACTGTATATTCAGATATGTTTTTAGAGTTTTACGGCCAAAAGTATTTTCGTTATTTGTTTTTGGGGTGTTATTTGTCGGATCTGCCCTGATGATGGACACTGCAACGCTGTCCAAATCGTTGGCTAAAGAAGAATGTAGCGCAACATGGCATAACACCACAAAAACAATTAACGACTGCATATTGAATATAAGTATGCCGGGGGCCAACTGTCGGCGGATCAACTGCCATGGAACCATATAATACATATTCATTGATTTTTTCTTTTCATTTTATAGGATCCACAGCGAGTGAAGAAGTGGTATGGAGTTTGGCAAGCCAAGAACTTATCCAACCTTTGTGTGCAGTGGTATGACGCCTTCGATAGTGGGGACGATGATGTGGCAGGTAAAACCTTCAAGATACATTACCTATTATAAGGTTCACAAATCACTGAACAGTAGTGGGCAGTGGCGGACTAAGCCCGACAGAGGCCCGGGGCGGCAAAGCTGAATGAGCCCCCCCACCTATTTTAAGAAATTGATGTAATTTTACAAGCTTTTTATTCAGTTCACACGGGCCTCTGGTCCTGGGGGTCTGCAAACGCCTCCGTGTTCCCTTGATCAAATCTTAAACAAGGCTTTAAGGGCACCGTAAAAAATGTAATTTTTTATTTCATTTTCTGAAAGATGGATTTTTTAATAATGGTCACACCAAATGTTTTACGAAAATTCGTAAGATTGGCGGAGATAAAACATTTTATATGAAACCGTTTTAAACAGTTTGTTAGTTGAATTATCCGTCAGCAAAACTTTGAACGCGTTTTTCTTGAAAACTATACATCCGATTTGCATGCACCAAATCTCGAATCCCGGCGTGGGCAAATAAATTTTATTTGGTTAATGTGTGTTATTTCACAATTAACTCATTAAAAATAATATATCGTATATATTTGCGGCCATTGATATATGATTTGCGGCACGTTCCAGAGTGGAAGAAACTCTCAGTATCGCCCTGGTGTAAGACCACCATTCAGAATAGAAACATTGCTTGAAATGGCTTTAGCCGTATTTGGTGACCAGATCTGAATAGCCAGGTACTTCCCTACTTCCCTCTTCCCCATCTCCTTCCCCTCCCCTCTACCTGCAGCCTCACAACATACCCCAATTGGGTATGCCATAGTTTCACTGGCTCCGGACGGGAGCAGCTGAGACTCTTGTGAGGTGTATTTACATAAAAAAGCCATTCTAATGAAAAACTTTTGTTCAAATTTACTAAATTCTATAGGTGTAATACTATGATGTCTCCTATGAAATGGTTTCAGGCAACGAAGACTGTCTCTTCATCAACGTGTATTCTCCGACCCCCTGCGACCTGAATAGCCCGAAGCTGCCTGTGATAGTCTACTTCCACGGGGGGGCGTTCCTCTTTGGCTCCGGGACGGAGTATGGACCCGACTACTTGCTGGACCACAAAGTTGTCTATGTCAGCTTGAACTACAGACTCGGCATCTTAGGTAGTACATATAAAAATAAATATATTTTTTTAACTTTTTTAGTCAAATAACGCAATCATTTTTTTTAATGCGTTTTCACAGATAAGTAAGATTTTCAACCCGCGAAAACGGCCCAATTTAAAGGTGCAAGTGAGGATGTGCAATGTGCATAGTATTGTATACGCAAATAAGTTGTCTTTCTCAATGTTGCATTTAATGGCGTGGGTTCCGATATCGTCCAAACCTTAGTCTTTTATGATCATTTTTCGTAAGGAACAAATATTAATTAACAACGAATCTGAACATTATGTACCTAAGTAGGTACGTAGGTGGGTACATAATGTTCAGATTCGTTGTGTGTTGATATAATTTTTATTAAGTATTTTTCAAGGGAATTCCTGTTTATTTAGATGATAAACAAAGTTATGTTATTCAATAATATGAAATAAGTAGAAAAAAATAAATCAAAATTTCAGAAATCATTGTCCTAATGCAAAGATTTTTCGAGAATTACTGATCAATGTAAATGATTAGAAGATGTATGAAAAATTAAAAAGAAATGAGGAAATAAGGAAAAGGTCATTTTTAACATAAAAAAAAACAATGGGGTATTTTCATAAACTATATATCTTTTTACATTAACTCCACACAGGAAGCCCTGAGGACGATTTCCTCAGGGCTTCCTGTGTGGAGTTAAGTTATGCTTTTATTGGTTCCATGCTAACTCAAAATGAAACCAACTCAGAACCACCTCAGAAAGGTCATTAAAAGCTATGAAAACATAATTTTAAATTAACCAGTGACCCTAATCTAACTTAACATATTTAACCAATTTTTTAATATTTTTTATCATCACTCTTAATGACCTTTCTGAGATGGTCACCATTTTTATTAACAAAAAACATGATATTTAACTTCAAGACATTCATGTAGAATGTTGAAAAAACCATCTACATTTTCTACCGAAAAAATCTTTTCAATATTCAAAGTAACTACAATAGATAATTTATATAAAAAATATTCAATACTACAAACTTTCAAAGAAATACAGCTAAAAAAAATTACAATATCTCAGCAAGATATCAAAACAATATTAAAATCCCAAAATTTAATACCAAGCACATCCAAAATTCCTATCTGTATCATGGTATAAATTATTTCAAAAAACTCCCATTAAAAGTAAAAATTATTGAAAATAAAAGTAAATTCCAAACTAAATTAAAAAAATTACCTGAAACAACTGTAAGAGTTATATTACTATTTCACTTCATTTAAATCTGTTAATAGTTGCAATATTATTATTCACCTACTCAAATGATAACATTGATAACATAATTGAGTATGAATTCACTCACCAAACACAAGAGCCTTGTCTCTTTATGGTGAGGAAAGGCTTTTATTACATTAATATAACAAATCTGTTTAATATGTAAAAAAAAATGTATAATTATTGTAAAAACATACAAATATTAAATAAATAAAAAAAATAAAAAAAATGTACGTCCGTGAGAATTACATTAAAATAAAAATGTCGTTTTAACATCATATTTTATTCTTAATTTTTTCGAGATACCTCAAGATGTGCTTATAAGATTATGCATTCATGTGTTAATTTTAGAAATAATAACCATTGTACATTAATATGTACCCATTGTACACATTTGAAATGAATTATTTTTAGCTAAATAAAAATAAATATTTGAAAATTTAAATTGTTTTGAATAAAATAGGTTCAAGTTACAAAGTCATTCTAAGGCTGACTGCAGTTGTAGGTAGCTTCCTTCCACCTCCCCAACAGAGGACTTCTGCAGGAATTCTTAGGACTTCACTTCATTTGTCTCCACAGGAAAATGCAGAAAAACAACCTGTCTTATATTTGCAGGGTTCCTAAGCACCCAGGACAGCACTCTGCCGGGAAACCTGGGCCTGAAGGACCAGAACATGGCCCTGCGTTGGATTAGGGACAATATCCACCACTTCGGCGGCAACCCCAAGAGCGTCACCATCGCGGGCATGTCGGCCGGAGCGGCCAGTGTGCACTACCACATGCTGTCTCCCATGTCCAAAGGTAAGTTTAAAGTATTTAATGTTTTTAAGTCGTTAAAGGTCCAATCAAAGATATTAATATACAAGAGATATGCTACGATGAAAGCTCGATAGTCGGAGGACTACTACTAAATCCACCAATCAATAATGCGAATAGTTTAAATACGGAGAGAATTCGTTCATTTAGTTGATTATTTTAAGGTGTGCAGTAGCATTGGTTAACAATATAGTTTGAATATAGAAAGAATTCGTTGTGCAGTAGTGTTGGTTAACAATATAGTTTGAATACGGAAAGAATTTGTTCGTTTAGTTGATTTTTGAAGGTGTGCAGTAGTGTGGTTAACAATATTGGCGACGCCAGGAAACACAGTCCCACCCAGTAAAAACTGCCGACAGCACAGCTTTTATATTTCAATATCTTTTGGTCCAATGGACAGCCAGGCGCACTAATTCTGGGCATCCAAAAAAGGCTTTCAGCTGTCTGCCTACAATATATTTTGCCTAATATATTTTGAGCGTTTTGCTCACTAAACTGAGTTTACGGGATCGTGAGGAACGAAGGAGCCTAGTTCGGGAGTGCATGTTTATTGCACGCTTCCTTTATGAGGAGACACCTGACACAGTTATGGGTATAGTTAGAGGGTCGACATTATAACCTGCTATGTATTCCACATGCCACATGGCAGAACAGATGTGCTGACCCAGCACAGCCTGACAAGAGGTTTGGTGCTGCTAAATGATATAATATCCAGATCTCTTGACTTTTCAACATTTCCCTTGAAGATTTCAAGGGTCATATTAGGCATCAACTGTAATATATTATTATTTCATATTAATCTATTTTCAAGTCATGTATATTGTTAGATTATTATGTATTGTAATAGGATTATAAATCTATAATACACATATAAAAAAATGGTCACATTGCTTAAGAAAGTAATACAAGTTCGTATCTACTCAATGACAACGTTTGAATTGTACCACTGTACCAGGATTGCTGTTGTTTTCTATGCTTTTTTAAAATTAAGTACCTACCTAATTTTGACGAAGTCCAAATAGGAAGCGATTATACAAAGGTAGAATGTAATGACAACAAAAATTAACTGCGTAATTTATGTGAATAATATATTCTATCCTGGAAGTTGTTCACTCTTTTGCTCGTCAACAGGTCTGTTCCATAAGGCGATCTCGATGAGCGGCTCAGCTCTATGTCCCTGGACCCTGCAGGACGCCCCTGTCGACACGGCACACCGCGTTGGCGCTGCACTGGGCTGTCCCATTGACAACACCAAGGACATGCTGGACTGCATGCGTCACCGCCCTGCCGTACAGGTCGTCAAGACCGTCAGGAAGCTCATGGTGAGTTTTGTTAATCAATCAAACAAGCAATCAATCAATCTATCCATAAATCCGCCAATCAATCCATCAATCCATCAGTCAATCCATCCATTCGTCCGCCAATCAATCAATCTATCCATCCACAAATCAATCCATTCACCACTTTAGGAACATCTCCATTAGGTGTGGAAGTAACTATCGTTCAAACTCCAAATTGCTAGTAGCTTGCACAGTGGATGCCTCAACATACTTGCAAGTGATACTGCGAGTTGAGGTTTTGCAGTGCCTATTTCATAAAAAAGAACGAGAAAAATTAACATTAATTTTTCTCTCTAATAATATTTTAGCATTTAAGTCATGAAAAATCGGTATCTTTTGTGGCCTATAATTTAAAAAAAACTGACCGGCAATCAGAGGGACACGGGTACGGGTTCAATTCCCGTTGGCGGCCAGTATCTTTTCTCTGAAGATTTCTTCAATGTAGATGAGTGTTTCAGGCTGATAATTATTGATTATAATATTTGATAACTTTCTAGGCATTTTATGCCTTACACTTGATCTTTGAGTTTAGTTAGGTATTTTATGTGAAACAAGCTCAGCAGAGCGATTCTATATCTTTTGTGGGATGGAGACCTCCTGAAGGACGAGATCTCCTGTCAGATTTGCGTGATTTTCTATGGCTGTTATAAGCTTTTTTTATGGGCTGATGTCAGATTTCAACTGTGAACTATCACATATTTTGGTTTAGATCATTTTAAATCGGCGAAGCTGGCCGGATACCCGTAGAAAAAACGTTTGGTGACTTAGCAAGGGTGCCCGGGTTCATGGGGTGAGGTTTATCCGGGTCTTGGTGATGGATGCATCTGCCCACAGCTGCATGGCAGGACGGATTGGGAGAGAGTGGTTGAAGGAGTCCCTTTGACTTCTCCAGCTGTACTTTCTCGGAACATCGCCTTGCACCTCAGTGGGAGGGATGGATTCATACGTCCGTCACTCCTGGTCACACTGACCCCCAGATTCCTACCCATCCCTTTTCCTTTCCAGAACTTCCACTCCTTCCTTTCCTAAAAAGACCCTCCACACAGCATCCCCAAAGATGATATAGGCCCTAGGGGGGATTATTTTCCTCAGGGCCTCCTGTGTGGAGCTAATGTAAAAAAAAAAATTATCTACCCAAAAAAAATAATATTTAAAATATTTTTCAGCCATTTTACCATACTCCATTTTCTCCCGTGGGTCCTGTAATCGAGCCGTTCAGCACAAAGGAGAACTTCATCTCCAACCATCCCATGGATGTTATCAAAAATGGCCTTTTCCACGACGTCCCTTGGCTGGTGTCCGTTACCGCCCAGGAGGGCCTTTATCCCGGAGCAAGTAAGACTGCCTACTAACTAACTAATATCTAATCTAATCATTATCTGACCTTACATTATTTTGGGTTGCTATGCCTGCATTGAAAAGCTTTCAGATTCCATTATGTAATACTAGAAGTCGGGAGAGTGCAGAAATTCAGAGTAATACCGTATGTATTCCTCATTGCTCAGAATTCTAACGGAGGGAAATAAATGTGGTCAGTGGATATCTTCAATTCATCACTTAATAAATTTAATACAAAATACTGTTGCTGGGGCAGTTCAGTTATGTATAAAGCTGCTTGCTGGGTGTTAATAATTAAATAAATAAACTCATATTGGTATCTCAATGGTTTTCCTTGTCATGTATTTCAGTTTATGCGATGAAGGACAAATACCTGGAGCACATTGCCGCTGAATGGGACACTTTGGTACCATATATTTTTGACTACAACAATTCCCTCCCTCTGGAGAAGCACGCCGAGGTCTCACAGAAAATAAAGGACTTCTATTTCTTTGGGAAAGACTTCTCCAAGGAAGGGCTCTCGAGACTAGTAGACGTAAGTACCTCAATACTGAAATTAAAATGAAGTTGGTTAGTAAAATTGTTTAAATTATTTATACCCACATGTTCATGTTGAATTCTGTACAAGTAAAACTGTTTTCTCATTCAAAATTTCTGCTTGTGCATTGTAATTTTTTTAGAGTTTTTTCTTTCCAAGCTCAAATCCTGGAGATTCGACCTTTTTGCCGGATTAATTTTAATTAATTCTGAAAAATGTGTTATTAATACTTAAGATGTTTCTAAATGAATACCTCCCGAATTTATTAATTCATCGTCTAGAAAAATAAAATCTGGTGCTCATCGCTAACTTTATAGTTAAAAAACGGGTTATAAAGTTTTAAAATCATTGTACGTAAAATATATTAATTGAAAGGTATTGTTTTTATTAATCTTAAATATAAAGAACTTACATCCCTAGGTGTCGGTTTGAAAAAAAAAGTTATTAAAGTTACGAATTCACCAGAAATGATTAAAATGTGAGTTTTGAGCAAAAAAATTTATTAGGGTTGTTGTACCGTGTGTGTAACACACTAACGGCGTTCCTTTTGTTCAACTGTTAGCATAAGCGGCACTCACCTTAGCGCACAGCTTTTCCACAGTCAAACGGTTATGTATGGTTTTATAGTGCTTTCACACAAACGAAGTATTGAATTCCGTCTAAACTTAAAATTTAGGTCGCACAGTTTACACCGTGCTGTACAAGCGGGTTCACTACAGAGCGTCGAACCATCTCCTTTCATGTAAAATATTATATTATATTACTAGCTTTTACCCCCGGCTTCGCTCGCATATTCGCCCCCCCCCCCTCTTCCGCACTAACACTTTCCCTCTCCCTCCCCCTCCCCCAATCAATCAACAATCAAATACGCTCCGTTTCGCATTCATAATATTAGTATAGCTGTTGGCTTAGGTCAAAATGTAGATAAGTACCTATTTTATATTTGTATCTAGAGTCTGTCAAATAAGAGTAGAAAATAAATAAAATGGAACTAAGAAATTTTTAGGCTGGCCACACCAATTTAACTGTCAAATATTCTTTAAAATTGCAATGACACAGAAAATTCAAAACACTGTATACACATTTAAAAAAACATTTTTTTGTTCTTAAAAAAATAATTAAATCGAATAAGCACTATTGTGAAGGTACCTACTAAATGACATAAATTTGATTAAATTGTGTTTTACAAAGTGATTGGCTTTCATTTAATTTAACTTAGATTTGAATTTAACGGTAGGTGGAAAGGAAGAATCATTAATGGTGAGTTTAGTCACACTACTTTTAGATCTGAATGAGTTAAATATCTAAAATTAGAGGCATGATCTAAAGCCCGGGCAACGCTAGGTACTTAAGCTAGTATTAAATAAATGTGAGCAATTTCTAAAGTGTGCTTTATATTTTATTATTTTAACACAAAATTACAAAATGTTATTCTTCATTATGTTAACACAAAATTTCAAATGTATAATAATAATGTACCTAAATTTTATTCTAATTTTGAGATCAGTGGGTATCTATATAGCAATGAAAAAATATTTTTTCACTTTAATGCCTTTTTAATTTTTAATAAAAATGTAGGTTACACAGCTTTAGATTAACACCATGGTTATATTTTTAGTATTGCCATTTGGGCAACGGTGGCGCCC
This sequence comes from Limnephilus lunatus, assembly GCA_917563855.2. Taxonomy (NCBI): domain Eukaryota; kingdom Metazoa; phylum Arthropoda; class Insecta; order Trichoptera; family Limnephilidae; genus Limnephilus; species Limnephilus lunatus. Next base: position 10,333,023 of record OU830599.1, read on the forward strand.
TCATTTATTTTCTACTCTTATTTGACAAACTGTACCTACACTAAATATTCATATTAGAATACTAATATTTGAATTTTTGCTATCAAAGAAATAATATTGACAGCCCACTTCAAACATTTACTTAGTAACACGCTTTGCCAATAAACGTATAATAGATAATTTCATAACGCCACAGCTTATTCACAACGCCAGAGCTTACCAATATATATATATAGCCCATGTTACTCGCAAATAAAGTAGCTTTCGATTAGTGAAAGAATTTATAAATTCCATTCGATATTTATTGCGTGAAAGAGTAAAATCCAACCATCCAACCAACCATCCATCCGTACAAACTTTCGCATTAATAATATTAGTAGGATATATCATATACAGTTATGTAAAATACGGCACATACATTCATTTGACATTGTAACAGCTTCAGCTATCTTAATAATCTGCGATCTTCGGAGTCCGAAGCTTGGTTCCTCATCAGTGCTCCTGCGAACCTTCTTAAAATCAGAAACCCACTGTTTTATTGTTGAATATAATGGAGAAGAGTTAACCTCTCCAGGAGTATGGCCGAAATGGTTCCGCGAAGCGAAAAAATGTTCAGAAGAGCATGACTGAAACATTGGGTCCGCGGCTATTATCCAAACGCCGTTATATTTAATAAAAATATATGACTTGTAGTTGCATCTATGGATATCTGCGCGTAGTTTGTCGAAGTTTTGGAACACATTCCCACAATTTCCCAGTTTTAGTTTAAAAATTATTTTTGCGCCATTTAGCGGTCGTCAAAGTAAAGAAGCAGTTTTTTTGTATGCACATGTTTTTTTTATGTTGGTTTATTTTCGAGGATTGATAACGATGACGTTTTAATTAAAAATATTTAAAAAATGAACCAAAAAAACTCACTCTTACGTACATTTTGTTCGCCGAAACTCACTTGCGGAACGTTTCAAATAGAAGTACTTTATAACCGCTTGCTTTTCCGATTTTTCTATTTTCACGAAAATGAGAAAGGCGTCAAACGTATACTAACAGGGCTTTTACCTGAAATTTGGTATGCAAGCTAGTGAAAAATAAAGTTACAGAATGTCAGTGTAAAAGTAGACCTGCTAGTATCATTTGTGTGTTAGGCCGGAAACTTCTCACCCCACTGTCGTACAGCATATTCCAGGGTGGAAGATACTGTCAATATCGCCCATGTGTGTGACCACCATTCAGATTGATGGAAGTGTTGCTTGAAATGGCTTTCGCCATCTTTGGTGAGCAGACCTGGATTGCCAGATACATCCCCACCTTCCTCTTCCCCATCTTCTTCCCATACCCACTGCCTTCAGCTTCACAACATACGCTAATTTGGGATGCCATAGTCTCACCGGGTCTAGATGTTAGGAAGAGTTGGGACTCTTGTGCAGCATTCAAATATTTATTATGAGCAATGGAGCTATGACATATCTATGTGGATGTCCAAAATTTGGACAAAACTCTGTGTTTTTTTTTTATTTCAATCTATATAATAAAGATGAATGTTTGTTTGTTCCTTATTATTTTCTATACAAGTCATCCCATTGTGATGAAACTTTGGTGAGTTCTTGTGCGCATACCGACGATGGTTTCTATGTATAATGGTGAGCTCTGGCATTTTTTGTTTGAAACGCAAGTTGTTTGAAAAATCGAAAAATGTGTGTACTTCATATAGTTTAGGACGGGGAGGGGAATGGAGGCGGGAACGGAAACGGGGATGCATGAGAAAGGACACGTAGGGAAGGGGTGATAGAGGGATAGGGGACAATTTATTCGTTTAGGAATCAGAAGGAAAAACTAAAAATATTGTTTTTCCCAACACACTTCAATAAAGAGTATTGAAACACAGACGTTTTCTTTCTTTGAGTGGTTGCAACGCATGCCGGGTATTTGCTAGTAATTAATAAATAAGAAAAAAATCTGAAAATGAACATTTTCCATGAAGAAACAAGTACATAGATACAATATAGAATAAAATTAAAGTATATAACCATCTACATCACGGGGGCGCCAGCACCACCCTGTGGGCGTTTTGGAGGTCTGGGGGGGCATTTTTAAATTTTTAACATTTAGGGGGCGCTGCAGAAGTTCGAGTGGACATAGTGTCAATATAGAAAATAATCGTTGATTTGACAAGTTCTGTTGAATAAACTACACTTTCGTTTAATACTCAATGTCAATGTAATAGGAAATAAATGTGTTTTATTTAGGACTTCCTACTACTTTTAAAATTTCGTTTTGGGGCGGGGGGGGCGCTGGATGATTTTATTGTGGTAAAAGGGGCGATTCTTTCAATACGGTTAAGAAACACTGATCTACATCAACCATACTCAACCTGCGGCCCCGCAAGCTTTTGTGTGCGGCCCTAAACACTTTATTATCAGGAACTTGATTTTTAAAAAATTTGTCATTCTAAATTTCGTATATTTTGAGATTCGTTTCGACTTTGATGCACAGATAGTGATACCCGAAATGGATTGTCATTATGGTCCACATAATCTGGTATAAGAGTGAGATACATTTTTAGATTTTCACGGCCAAAAGTATTTTCGTTATTTGTTTTTGTTATGCCGTGTTGCGCTACCTCCTTCTTTAGCCAACGTTTCAGTTTTCGACAGCGTTGCAGTGTCCATCATCAGGGCAGATGTGTAAGAGTGTTGCTGTTACAAACGCTAGATTTATTCCCACACATTATTTGACACACAAGTGCGCTCAAATAATTTATAAATAAAAGAGTGCCACTTCTAGAAACCACCGCATTAATTATAATACATAAAACCTGGGTAATTGATTAGTCAGGTACCTACTTGCAAATTTTAACAGCATTTCTTGCTGTCGTATAAAGTATTGTTCTGTTATAATTTAAATACGCATAATAGCCGGAGTGTCTTCAAAATGCAATCGAATGTCCAACGAAAAGAGAGTGCTACAAGCCAAATGGGAAGAAGAATATTTCTTTGTTGGGGGGAGGGGGTTTGATGATTTTTTTTCGTCATACCAGTATAGTCTTGCGGCCCGCGTAAATTTACAAATACATGTATGTGGCCCGAAGAGAAAAAAGGTTGAGTTTCGCTGATCTACATCAAAGGTTCTCAACGTGGGCGACAACGCCCCCTTGGGGGCGTTCCAGACCTTCAGGGGGGCGGTAGAAGACCAAGAGAAAATTGGGGGGAGTTTCAAACTTGTGTTAGGAGACCCAGAGAAACCCATCTATCATGCCTCATTCCATCCCATTAGGGGCCATCCATCCACAACAATATTTTCCCTATCCCATTACGCCCCCTCCGTTGTAGCAATGTAACCTCATCACGGTATCCCATTACGCCCCCTTCGTCACGGTATCCGCATCGCCCCCTCCGTTGTGGCAAATGTAACCCTATCGTGGTATCCCATTATGCCCCTTTGTATTAGGGGGCAATAGAAATAAAAATATTCTCAAAGTGGGCGTTGGGCAAAAAAGGTTGAGAATCTATGATCTACATGAAAGAGAAAACCACTTTAGTTCATAAATCTTTGAATATAAGTTTTGTATTTATTAACTTCTCAAGCAACAAGCAATGAGAAATGTTCATCTGTTGACCGTCGGCATATCTGTTGACCGTCGATAATCTGACACATATTGTTTGTGGGTTTTTTACCCTCGGCACAATGTGGAGATATTAGGTTACGGAAGCTCGGCGTTCCAAAGATTAATGTAGGTTTTCGGTGTTGCATTATTTGTGATGATAGATATTTCTTTACTTTACCAGGCCTTGAGTGATCGCCATTTCAAAGTGGATTCAGAAAAGGCAGCGAGGTTACAAGCCTCCCTCGCCAAATCACCAATTTACTTTTACTACTTCAAATACCGTGGCGCCACCAGCTTGGGAACTTTCTTGTCCCGTCAGCCAGTTGACTTGGGTAAGCACTCCCTCTACTTATGAATTTTATTGTAAAAATAAATTATTAACGTTTGGTATTCAATAACAATAAACCTAAAATAAATTTATTTAAAAATAATATGTAAACATTAAAATTAGTAAAATCGTGTATGTCTGTCATTTTGTCACGTTCACCACGTGTATTGGTGTGTATCAGTTATAAAACTCAGTTTTTGAAGTAAAACTTCTTTAAGCACGCTCGACACTTGGGAAGATGCGTTACGAAAAGTGTGATTGTCACGAAAAATGTGATGCGAACGGTAATCGATGCGAACAGTGATCAATGTCATTAAAAAAGGAAACGAAGCATGTGCAACTTTTGCCCATGCTTCGTTTCCTTTTATAATGTGTTTCAATGTCATATGTTCTTTCATAAGTTAGTGAAGTTTTACTTCAGTCGTGTGGTCTAAAGCACACTCGTTTTTTTAATGTTTTAAATACTTCAAATAAAAATTTAAAATACTTTTTATTTTTTATTTATTTAATGGTACATGTCATTATTAACCCTTTGAACCCTAAGCCCTAAGCAAATTCTCCGCGATTTAATGGCCTAAAGGGTTCAGCCGAAGGGAAATAGAGATAGATGTCGTGGCCGTTAAATCGGCCATTAGGGTACATGTGTCGCCAAATCAGACCGGTTTACCTGCCTATTGGATTAAAAGGGTTAAATAATTGAAAATACTGATTTTGGTTGTGGGTCTGACTGAGTTTTAAGTGTCATTTTCAAAATTGGAAGATTGTGTAACGAATTCAGACAAGCAATAAAATAGAAAATTATTTTAACCACTCGGACCCATAAGCTTGTTTTCAAGCTACCCCTAACACTTTTGTGGGATCGTTATCGAGATAACGGATTTCATATCAGATTTGTGTGATTGATTATTGAGATCGTTATCGAGATAACGGATTTCATATCAGATTTGTGTGATTGATTATTGAGATCGTTATCGAGATAACGGATTTCATATCAGATTTGTGTGATTGATTATTGAGATCGTTATCGAGATAACGGATTTCATATCAGATTTGTGTGATTGATTATTGAGATCGTTATCGAGATAACGGATTTCATATCAGATTTGTGTGATTGATTATTGAGATCGTTATCGAGATAACGGATTTCATATCAGATTTGTGTGATTGATTATTGAGATCGTTATCGAGATAACGGATTTCATATCAGATTTGTGTGATTGATTATTGAGATCGTTATCGAGATAACGGATCTCATATCAGATTTGTGTGATTTATTTGCCTTTTCCATGTACAACGTACATTACATGAATAAATTATCTATCGTACTTGGAGGAATTCGTGTTTAAACGATCTAAACGAAAATATGTGACAGTCAATATGTAAAAATCACACAAATCTAACAGGAGATCTCGCCCGTTATCTCGATAACGATCCCACAAAAGATATAGAATTGCTCGGCTGACTTATTAACTGTCATTTTCAAATTTTGAACTGATGATCCAAGGATTCGGATACAATTTGATAACTTAGGATCCCTGCCCATGGGCAATTATTGCGGCGACAGTTGGAGAATATTTAAAAATCCATACAAATTACAAAAAAATCTCCTAAGTGTTGTGTCACCTCCGTATTCGGTAATGGATTTTGATGTTCACAACTATCACGACACAACTGTTGCCTGAAACTAAAGTTGTTTTTATGGACCTGCACTAACATGATCATGAACAAATATTCATCAAAAATGTTGTTATTATATTAGTTCCTGGTGTAAATATTTTCTATTGATCATTCTGCAGCAATAATAGTCCTTGTTGTGATCTATTCTTTGCATAAACTATCGGTTTCACAAACCCTACAATTATAATAATAACTCATGATTTTTCATGGGTCTGCGCTACTACTTCATAAAATCTCTATGGTGTTGTGAAACTATGAATTAACATCTAAAAGACCAAGAAGAAAGGAATCAAAAAACTTGCAATTGAATGTACTAGTTATAAAGTTAATAAAGAGTTCATTTTTCTATGCTTAAAATAAATTAACGATGAATTGTTGATGAATTCCTGAAATCCCCATACTGAGTTAAAAATGCAAACGATACTAGTTATAAAGTTAATAAAGAGTTCATTTTTCTATGCTTAACATAAATTAACGATGAATTGGCGTTGAATTCCTGAAATCCCCATAATGAGTTAATAATGCGAACGGTATTATTTATTAATGGTAATTTTCGTAATGTTGACAATTCAGATTTGAAAGCTTGTGCGCCAGAGTCATGCCAGAGTGCTTAAGCGTGCTCTAGTGGAATAAAAAGATATGTAATATCAAACACAGCTACCATCTTGACAGGATTGACCAGACCCGAACAAATTTACAGACAAGCGAAATTAAAGTTGAGTTAAAACAGGGCTTCGCCAGGCTTCGCTACCCTAAGTCAATTATAAAACATGTGATATTAAAACAATCATTTTAACACTCTACATAACTATTTAATTCCTCAGAGCAGGTAAATTGCCTAGTTAAGAAATAATATCGACCAGACAAAACATAATGAAACTTATAATTGTAATACATAATAAATAAATGTACATTATTGCATCCAGCTAAATTAATTTTGTAATGTTTTGGAAATACATAAATATGTAGAATTATGAATGTGAGCGAGCCAAGGAGTGTGTGCCAAGATTAAGTTGTTTGGCGGTCCGTCCTCTCTGACCACCCTTGCGGCGAAACGGCGTAATGGTTAGTTAGCTTAAAGCTAATTATTAAAATATAAGCAACTAGCTGGGTTACCCGGCTTCGCTCAGGACAATAAGATAGTGTTCTAGAATGTTGCACAATGATGTTCCCGATTCCCTATTCCTGATCATTCCACGACATACTCCGCTACTCCTTCCACAACTTCCTACAGCTCTATGGAACCTTCTAGAACTTTCCGGAAGACTGTTCTAGAAATTTCAAGAGGGCGAAACTTTCAGCCCTTATATCTTTAAAAGCACGCCCTTTAGGTAAAAACGGATACCCTTATTCCCTAGGGGGCATAGAGATCTACCACACCATATAACTCCCTTGATCGAACCGGGACTCGCTTCTGAGTTTTTGCGAACTGCACGTTTTTTTGGACTTTCTTATCTAATATATGCCATATTCAAATAAATAAAATGTTACTCCTTACATGTCCTTTCCCGTGCGTTCCCCTCCAGCGTTGCACTTTCACCTTCCCCACCACGGCTCTCCCGCTCCCCCGTCCCGCCAACCCCCCTGGCACTGCATTTCTTGACTCCTCTCCCGCCCGGCCCGTAGCCGAAACTTTTTTCTAATACTAACAATTCTAAACTCGTGATATCTTTCTAATTAAATATCCGAATTGAAAAATTCAAAAAGTTAAATAAAGGTATTGAAGCTGTCTTGAATATGAAGTAATTTATTTTGATAAGGATTAAAACCAAGATACAAATAAAGAGCCTTTTGAAGCAGCGACATTTAAATTAAATTTTTAAAATAAAAGAATACTTATTGTGGCATAACCATAATAGTTAGACATATGCTGTCGCGACCTTTTTTGTAAATAATGGATGTGTTCTATAAAGTCGTATTACATTATTTTATTCTATCATCAATAGTTTTCGCAGCGCACGCGATTTAAAGAATATTTTAGGTAATTTTTTTACACCCTGGGTTACATTATTGAAGTTTTAGTAAAGATGCCTATTTAAAAAAAATATATAATATAGCCTATGTCACCCAGGGATAGTGTAGCTTCCCAACAGCGAAAGAATTTTTCAAATCGGTTCAGTAGTTTCGGAGCCTATTCGATGCAAACAAACACACAAACAAACAAACAAATATTACCTCTTTATATAGTGTAATAATAATGTAGTAGATAATAAAAAAATTAAAAATTGTTTTTACAGGTGTAGCTCATGGAGACGACACAGGTTATATACTAAAAACGGTTTATATGGACTCAACTACAACTCCAGAAGACATTGAGATGATGAAAGTCATGACCAACATTTGGGTTTCGTTTGCCACGGATGGGTGAGTCATGATGATTTTTATCTAATTCAATGAACTGTTGAAGGAACCCTCTTTACGAGAGAAAGCACACACCTTTTTTTACCATCATTATAAAATCAAATTAAAATCATTAAAAAAAAAGAGAGTTTACACAGTTCCCGTGAGCACTCAGGCCCATGGGGCATTGTGCTTTCTCCCATTTTACGTTATTCCAGTAACAGTAACCCGGTCGCTTTGACAAAGTTCACTAGGATTGTCGTTGGATATTCGGCTTTGTCTCCTGGCTCACAAGTAGCTGAGCCTGGTTCCCATAAGGGTGGAACATTGGTGCCATAGATGAATTGGAGTCTCATCATCCTCTTTACACCTGTTTTCCACCTCTCTCTTGAGGTGGCAGTGTTCTGTTAGTAGTCCTACCAGTTCCCTCAGTGGGTCCACTGTCCATATTGATTAGTTGCCTGGTTTGTCTAGGGCAGTGATGAGTAACCTCCCACTTGGCTAAATAAAAAATCTGAAATTTGCGGTAAAGAATATTCAACGGTTTGTTATTTTGCAAAAGGGTTTAGAGGAAAACTGCAGTCTATCTTCAAAGTTTTGAATCAGCCGCTCAAAATAAAAAAAAGATTTTTCTTACATACTCTTACAAAATTTTGCGGTTTAACCTTTAAAAATTCACCTTCCTAGTACAGCACTTTTCTTGTTCAGATTTGTTTAATAAATTTTAAAGGTTTTCGTTTCATAAAATGCCAAAAGTTTTCTAGACTATTTTTGTTTTCTTAATTTTTCTTTGCCGAGACGGTTTACGACTAGTTCCCGTGAGCACTTAGGCCATAGGCCCATTGTGCTATCTCCCATTTTACCTCAATCCTTTAACAATAACCCAGTCCCTTTAATAAAGTTCACCAGAGTTGTCATTGGATATGTGGCAAGTTTTCTTGTTCTATAGTGTGTCTCTCCCTGAGCCCTGAGCCTAGTTCCCACCAGGCACCCACAATGGCAGGACATTGGCACTATAAGTGAATTGAAGTCTCTTCACCCTCTTCACATTTTCTACATCTATTGGTGCTTTCCACTCCCAATAGCTGCATGTGTCTCCTGAGATGGCAGTTTCCCGTTAGTCGTCCTACCAGACTAAGTTTTGTTTCACTTTCCGGATGACAAAACTCAACAGTTACCCAAAAATTGCAAGTAGGGTTTTTTTTATATTTCGAGAGATAAAAATCGATAGCATTTATTGGTTTGGTCTTGGAGATATAAAAATTTCGCCTATGGCGCTTTGTTTTTTTCTTTAAAAAATTACCATTTTGAAAATTGTGACACTGCCAACTGCAAATTTAACAATGTCAAGCTGGATCCACCCTACTCCCTACGGCCTGGGAACAAATTGAAAGTGGATAAATTGTCCCTCCGGCTAAAAAGGTTGATCACAACTGGTCTAGGGTTTGGTCCGTTTATGAATACTTAGGATCTTTTAAATCCGAATGCCCTCTCCCATTTCTTGGATTTGATTCTGGGATTTGATTCACCTTTCAATATGTAGTTTGGTGTGGCAAACTGCCACGACTACGGCTGGTTTGGACCCCGCAATCGGTGCTTCTGCCTCTTTCTTTGCCAGTCCGTCAGCCCGCTCGTTACCTTTCAATACATCTATGTTCTGGTACCCAGATCGAGGTTATTTTATTGATGGTACCTAGTTCTTCAGGAATAGTCCTGCATTCCATCACAAGTCTGAAGTCACATTGGTTACTTTCCAGTGCCATTATGGCTGCCTGGCTATCAGAGTTATGCTTGTGTTATTAAATTAGTTATAAGAGTAAATTAACACAATAAACGCCCGGGCTGCCAGCATATTATTAAAAAAATATATGTATTTAAAATTCTTTTGTCAGGAAACCATCAATACCATCGGGGGAGAAATGGCTTCCCACCGGTAAAGGAGAAGAACTGACTTACCTGGAGGTATGTGGCCCCGACAAACTCAGCATGACCAGCTCTGTCCACACAAGCGATGATCCCACCGCCTTCTGGGGCTCTCTCGGGATGAAAGAGAATGAAAACTTTCATCCACCTATGAGTAAGGATGAGCTGTGAACAAACTGCACACTTATACAAATCATATTTTGACTGCTCATTTTTTTGTTGTAAATTAATGTTTTATGTAGAACAAAATAGCACTAACATGACTTTCTACCATAAAAAAAACACCTACATATTTGTGTTCATTTTCACTTTTGTAAAATAATGAGGCTGTCTCCTTAATTTAATTTTTATTTTGATGACAATGTAATGTATAAAGAGTTATATTAACAATAGTAAAATTAGTTTTTCATTATCTCCAAAAATGATGAAGTTGAGAGCTTTCAAAGTGAACTTGGGTAACATGTATGCAATGGTGTCATGTGACGACACACGAGACACGTATTCGTTATTTTCCAAAAATTCAAAAAGTTCATGCTCTATTTAATATGAAACATTTGTAAAAAACGTGAAATTTCATTGTAGGAGACGATCTCATTTGTGTGTTGTTGTTATTGTAATAAAGTGCTGACTTACCTTCCCTGATTTTTCTGTGTGATGTAGATTTTATTATAGATTACTAAATCAACTGTGTAAATATCGATATAAGCTCTCTGTTATGGTGATAAATTATTCAGATTTTAAATTGCTGAATATAAAGGTTACACGCTGCCGGCAGTGTAACATTAACGAAACTTAACATTAAAGGTGAATGTCTTTTAGTCCGCACCGGCCGCAACGCACGGATTTTCACTTAACAAAAAAATACCGGCGGTCGGTTTGGGCGGTACCAATAGTGGACACAGTGCTGTACTAATTCATATAAAGATATAGAAAAATCTGTTGCGTGCCGTGCATGCGTTGCGGCCGGTGCGGACTAATGGACGTTCACCTTTAGGTAGGTACCAGTTAAGGAGATTTAGACAAAAAAGAATTGTCATATTTTTAAAATGTAGGTACTTAATAAAAGCATAACAAATATTTTAACAGATTGATGTGTCATCGGGGAAAAAGGCAAAATCTTACTATGGGGTAGTTATTACTACAACTGGGTAATTCTGTAAAAAGCTTTTCTATTAACATACAAAACTATATCTTTATTTCCTCGCCTAAGAAAGGTACAACACATAATATGGTGAGGAAATAAAGATATGGTTTTGTGTGTAACTCGAAGAAACGATTTCGTTTTTGCCTAGTTGTAATAATGATTTTACATACTGTGTAAGGTATTAAGAGCTATTCTTTGCAGAATTACAAATTCAGAAAATCTGAATATAGAAACTTGTGACTTTATAATAATATATTATATTATTAATAAATAATTTTATAACGAGAACTACCGACTGATGGAGCACATTTTTAACAGTCATAACTCATAACGCACATGAACATTATGTTATTAATTCACTAACCCTTTGGGCACCCTTCAAATATTTTATCTGTACACATTCTTTTTTCTTTCTTCTATTTTTCATGTTTATTGACTGTGACAAACAATACTAATTTCGTTGGGCACAAAAAACCACAATTTAAAGTGTATATATTTTTTTAATGTTTTATAATATGTATGTAATAACTAGACATCGGATTATATGCATTTGCATATTTGCATATGCAAATGCATATAACTCTCTAATTACGGCGTTGATGCATATTTTAGCCTTTTTTTCCCAATCGTGCATCGTGCATATTTAGCATTTGAAGACGCATCCATTAAATAGAATATCACCCTCATCTCAACACATTTCCAAAAGTTACCAGATGCCATGGAAAAATAGGAAACAAAAAACCTTCCTCTATTTAAATCAATAGAAATACTGGAAACAATGATTAAACTCGCCAACGCCCTTCCCAATTCAATATCAGAAAAGATTCGTGAAAAGTTAGACGCTATTTAGTTTAAAAATCCGAGTTTCGAAGACATGAAGAACTTTAATGCCTACATCAACGGCACAGGTCATACATACCCTGCCTCAATAGATATCTCCAGAAATGTTTTTTAAATTTTATCTAATGACGTCAGTTGACGTAGAGAAGTCGTTTTCGGCATTTCGGGTGACAAACATAAAAAAATTTTGCCCGAAAATGTGGAAAAATACTTAATAATATATTGTCACAAAAACAATGCATAATTTTAAGAATATTTCGCTGTTTTTGTATCGTCTTTACTTAAAATATACAAAAATAAAAATGGTATTTTGATTTTGTATTGTGCATATTTTAGGCGTATCAAGAGTTTTTAGTGCATATTTCGGCCTTTTTTAGTGCATATTTTGGCACTTTGTTAGTGCATATAATCCGATGTCTAGTAATAACTAAATAATAGACATAAAAGAAGAACAATATTGATCAAAGATGTCTTTTTCCAAATGCTTGTTTAACAAAACTGCCTTAGAGATAAATGTCCTCCGAAAACATGTTTTTTTTAATACATATTACTTATGAAATAAGTTATTTCTAATTAATTAGAAAAGAGATTATGATTTTCGAATAATGGGATTGGCAATACTCGTGGATTAAAACCACTAAAGTCGCATAGTTGTCTGCGAGCTGTAACCGTTACCCCTTTACGGTTACAGCTTATACTCAGTAACGAGGCTCTCGACAGCCGTTGGCTCGCGATCCATATACAGTATGGTTTTTGGTAATGCTCACGGTTACAGCTCGCAGACGAGAACCCCAATCAGCTGAATCTGCTATCTGCCCGCTAAGGTGGTTCCATCGGGAAGAATACTAAATTATTAGGAGGCAGTTTAATAGTTCCATAACAATGTTTGCTTGAACAATTCAAAAATAATACGACTGCATAAAAACATCTTGTAAATGTATTTATTTATTACTTTATTGCAGCTCTGAGATCTGACACAAATTCTTAAATTGATTGCGACCGTGCAGTACAGGTAGAGGGTTTGATTCCTGGTCAAGTTCAAACAATTATTTATTTTATAATATTATCAAGTGTGGCTAGGCTTGGGTTAAATGAATGAATAAGTGCGAAGAATAAACTTTGTTAAAGATTTTTATTTAATTTTATGTATTACCCTTCTTATCCTGTCTCCCCTAGCCTGTTTTATATTGTTATGCTATGCTTTTATATTGTTTCTCCTCAAGTTGCTGTGAAATCAAATCTTTCTTCACAACATTTTTCAAGATAAAAATTATTGCCAAAAATTGCATAGGGCTCTGCAATGAACATTGCTAAAAAATTGCAAACGTTTCTGTAATAAACATTATTGCAAAGAGCTCTGTAATAAAAATTACTATCAAAAATTGCGAAGGGCTCTTTAATAAACATTATTGTCAAAAATAACTACATACATAATAAAATAATAATTAATATTTTAAAAGTGTTTTATTTTCATTTTGCCAATTCGTGCCAGACTATTCTGATGAAAACAAAATCAATTCTTCATTCAAATTGGAATCACACTCACTTGGAATTCAGTCACGCGATGTCATTATCAGCTGCTGATGTGGTGTCATTTTATTTGCATCTGTTATGCCTTATATAACACTTCCAACTTCTGAAATTTCCCATACATTCTGATGGCAGTATGCTACACTAGCGACACCTAATTTTTTTTTTGTTTTACTTAGCTCCACAGAGAAGGCCCTGAGGAAAATGATTCCCCTTCAGGGCCTATGTCATCTTTGGGAGTGCTGTGTGGAGGGGATTTTTAGGAAAGGAAAGAGATAAATTTCTGGAAAGTAAAAGGGTATTAGGGGCTGGTAGGGTTGCTATCTGGGGGTCAGTGTGTCCAGGAATGACAGACATATGAATTCATCCCTCCCACTGTGGTGCAAGATGTTCTGAGAGAGTACGGCTGGAGAAGTCAAAAGGACTCCCTCAACCATTCTCTCCCGCACAAGCTAAGTCACTCACCCCTGCTAAGTCCCCAAACATAGCAAACCTTTTGGGGTGACCTATGGCCGAGGTTTTGGCTATCCAATAAATCGTTCCCAGGGCGGCAGTACCCATACCCACCTCCCAAATTAGCAATTATGAGGCTTGCTTTACTTTCATAAATTTTAATGGATTTTATGCATGATTATTATGCCATGCCACAAAAGCGGTCAAAGTTGCCAGCCAATACAAGTGACTGCCAATATTTTACTGGAATTGTAAGTATTATTATTATTCCAATTCCTAGAATTGGAAGTATTATTAGCTGCCACGCACTGAATCAGCAGATGTGAAACTTTCAAGTACTTGTTTATGAATTTAAAAGGCATTTCACTAATAATAAAAACAAAACCTAATGGTGTACATTTCCAACGTTTGCAGACTATCATCGCCAGGCGTGTAAATATCTCCAATGTGAAATTTTTTTAATTACACAAAATAATTTTTTTAACAGGAATGAAGGTTGCCTCCCAAATAATATTTAGAAATACGCCCTTGAGGTGATTTTTCACAAAAAAACAATGTTATTCAAATAATAATAGTTGAGAATTAAAAAAAAAACGGGAGAATACATTAATTTTCTTTATTAATCTTTTGTTTGCCAGCATATTCTTAACCCTTTGAGGAGTATCGCCGCACGTATGTGGCGGCACTTGAACGATCCATTTAGAGGAAGGGTGGGGTACTTTTTCGGCGTCAGAGGCCATTGTTTGAAGTATCACCCCCAAGCGGTACATATTTTGATGCGCGGGGGGGTGGGGAATAGGGGGGGGGGGGTTGATATCCCATTTTTATTTTTATATATCATTTATATCACATGTGACGAGTATTCTTCCATTAACAAAATCATGTATATAACTGCTCTCGGATATCGAGAATGGCATCCCATGACTTGCGTCATCAGAAAGTGTTTAGAAAACGAGGAAGTTTTTAATTTAAAAAGAAAAGATTGTGCGTAAGAGTCCACAAGCTTTAATAATAGTTACAACGGGAAAAGTCTATTTCTCAGAATGGTGTACAACTCAAATGTAAAGCTTCACTCGGTAGGTGAGAATGGCTTCCTTTGATGAACCTGCAACTTGTTGTTTTATTTATCGTTATAATCTCAACACAAAGCTGGTTTATATTAAAACTGTATGCAGGGAATAAAAACTACACTCAGAAAATGAAAATGTTTTTTTTTTCTAGATTCTGGCAACACACATACCGTCTGCAATTAGAATTTTAAAACTGCACTTCGAATAAGAGAAGGGTTTCCTTCGAAATGTGTTAGCTGAAGAATCCACAACTGGAATTTGATCGTTACATTCTGAAACTGAAAACTGACTTAAAATTAAGAATGAATCTGCATGCGAGTCCCCGGCTTTAATTGATAATAAACCCAGAAAACGAAAATGGTTTTCAGCAGATGAATCCGCAACAGGAATTTGTATTATGAACACAAGAATGGTTTTAACTTAAATTATATTGTATTCAGAACACATTAATAGTTTTCCTGCCTTTTATAGCAAATTTGTAGATTGCGATAAAATTTTAATAATTTTATATTTATTTACAATAATTTAAGTTGAATGATTTTTTTAATCATTTTTGCAGACGCAGATGAGTGGCAATATATAAAGAAAGCACATCATATTCTTTTCCTTCATGAATGGAGTTCTCATCATTACTGAGATATTTTTTCAATGTTAATTACCCTATCGCATAATATTAAGAAATTAAAATGAAACTAAAAAAACGATGTTGGATCACTTATGTATTTTTGTCTAACCTGATTTCTAGAAACATAGGTGCATATGTAAGCACATACCTGCCAGCTGTTATAACTTTCTTTGGATTTAGTAGTAATAAACGTTCCCGCTTTCTAAGAGTGTTCAAATAAATAAAAAATTTGTGGTGCTTTCAGCAGGCCGCACCAAAAGTGCTCGCGGGCCACACCAAAAAGCTTTGCGGGCTGCAGGTTCCCCACCCCTGATTTAGAGTATCGCCACATACGTGCAGCCATATGACTTTATTCATTTTTTTATAATTCACTAAATTTGTCCAACTATAATTTATAATGCAATAAGAAGAGGTTAAGTAATAAAAAAAGCTCCGAAATTAACTTGTGTGAGTAAAAAAAGTAAGAAGATAATTAATTTAATCAATTACTTAAAATTAAGAAAAACTTGAAAATTATTTCACTCCCACGATGTAAATGATAAAAAAAATAACTCACTAATCAAAGGGTTAAGAGCGTTTAACCAGCCGGCGGCCAAAAATCCACATTTCGTCGAAAGATGTTCTTACTATCGTACAGGACGGTTCAAATGAGAAAGATTAATTACTCTCCGTACCAGCTTTTTAAAATTATAACTCAATATCGATTTAATTTCATTCCAAATTTGCTCTAATTTATACCTACATATATCCAAAAATGCTGAAAGGCGTGTTGATAAAACTACTAAAATTATGTACTTTTTGCAATTATTTTTTGATCATAAGTATTTATCATTTTTCAATAATGTCTGTGCAAAATAAGAATGTAAAAAAATCTGAAATACATTAGTCTGTAAATGCGCAAATAAATACACAAACCGACCAATTTTCGTCAAGAAACACATGTACGCATATATATTTTAATGATTTTATTTAAACTAAAATTCTGTAACATACGTTTACCAGATAATGTATTGATTTATTTTACTGCATGATTATATGATTTGAAATGGGTGTTGTATAATACAAAATCTTTTTTGAAAATTGAACAAATCTGCCAACGACCTGTGGTATAACTTTATTAAACTAAAAATAAACATTTTTTCTAAAAATTTAAAACATACGTTTACTAGATAAAAGAACAATCTTTCGAAATCAATCTAAAATTTTTTGTGGAAAAGAGTCAATATGTCTAAACCATAGATTCTCAACCTTTTTTTGCCCACCGCCCACTTTGACAGTATATTTTTTTCTAGCGCCCCCCAACTGCATTTACGGGGGGGGGGGGGGAGGGGCGAGGGGCGATGGGTTTCCTGAAAGTCCGTTTTTATTTTTTACATACTAGGTACCTAATATGTAAAAAATAGTCGCGATTCTGAAACAGCTATTGCCACGATTATATTTAAATGTGTAATTACACTGTAATATTACGTAATCGTAAGAAAGGCTATGACTTCTATCATATTTCTGAGAAGAAGATTGTTTTAATGATAACAATTAAAACGCATACTTTATTATATAGAGAAGTATTTTTATTAACATTGAAAAGATATTGAATTTATAACTTATCTTATCTGATGGTTGAATTTGATGCGTTTTAAGAAGTTTGTTTATATTAGGCTCGATTTTACTTAAAAACAAACGTAAGTCGCCGCATCAGTAATATGGAGCCTATTTTTCTTTTTGGTTACCAACGTTGCTAAAGCTAAATAGGACGATGGGAATGCTAGTAAAAATCGCTAAACTATCGACCATAATCCTGGGTACAGTTGCGAAATCGGCTTCTGCAGCCAAAATTCTTGGTAGCCATTCTTAAATTTAATTTTTAATTCCTCATTTGTCGTCAGTTGTATTAGTTCTTCTTCTAACTGGGATGATCCTGCTCTGTTGATATTTGAAAAAGGATCCAAAACCCCGTCTGGTATGTCCACGTTAAATATCCTGGAATCGTTCCTTGAAATCACTGTGGAGGTTTTCCAAGTGTTGACAGTAAACAAGCAATTCGTCGTTCTGGAATCATACTGCTGATAAATTTGGGAAGTTATTAAATTCCCGTATATGAAGGTTTTTTAGAAAAAGGAATGAGATGAAGTTATGGGAAGAAATAATGTATGAGGGGTGGGTAAGAATCTGGGGTCGGTGTATCCAAGAGTGACGGACGTATGAATCTATCCTTACCACTAAGGTGCATGGCAATATTCCGAGAGAGTCCTGCTGGAGAGGTCAAAAGATCTCCCTCAACCAGTGTCTCCCGATCCAGCTTGCCACACAGTTGGTAGGCGGACGCATCTGCCGCCGAGATCCGGACAAACCTCCTCCATGAACCCGGGCACCCCTGCTTAGTCACCAAACGTAGCGAACCACTTGGGGTGACCTATGGCAGATGTGTTGGTTATTCAATAAATTGTTCGGGGGCGGCGGTAAAATTGCACTCATTGGTACTTATTTGTGCAAAGAAAATGCACTTATTTGTGCAAAGAAAATGCACTTATTTGTGCAAAGAAAATGAGAATGTGAATATCCCGGAATCGTTCCTTGAAATCACTGTGGAGGTTTTCCAAGTGTTGACAGTAAACAAGCAAGTCGTCGTTCTGGAATGATACTGCTGATAAATTTGGGAAGTTATTAAATTCCCGTCTGCCGATATTTCTTTTGAATACCTAATAGTAGTTGTGGATACAAAAGCTGCAACGTAATTTTTTGTTTTAATCAAATTTAAGTCGTCGCCTTGAAGTTGGAGATTGACAAACAATTTAAACAGGTCTGTCAAGTACGCAATATCGTTTTTCGATGAGGTTAGGTTGTCTCGCAATTCTGTGTCTTTGTGTCCTAGGAACTCTATCACAGACTCAAACAGATTGTAAAATCGAGTCAAACAAGAACCTTTTGACAGCCAGCGCACCTCTGTGTGAAGCAGCAATTGGTTGAAATCTTCATCATTGGCAATGCAAAGCTGACTAAATAATCTGTCATTCAATGAGTTACTTCTGATTTTATTAACTGCTCTGATAACATATTACAGTGATGTATGTAGGCGTACACTCAGATTTTTCGCAACCAAATGCTGGCGATGAATTACGCAATGCACAGCAAGCAAGTCAGGAATTTTATTTTTTAAGCACGCTATGAAGCCTTTGTGACGCCCTTTCATAGCTGGAGCGCCATCCGTAGCAGCTGACAAAATATTATTAAAAGAAATTTTCTTTTAGTCACAAAACTTTTCCAGTATATTAAATATGGTTTCTCCTTTTGCATCTGTTTCCAAATTTGTAACAAACAATAGTTCTTGACATATTTTCTCATCTTTGATGAAGCTCACGTATGAAAATAGCAATGCTTCATTGGTTGGTAGAGTGGACTCATCCAGCTGAATTGAAAATCGACAAGACTGCAGATGATTGCTCAATGATTCTTCAATGTTTTCAGCCATTTCATCAATTCGTCTTTGCACAGAACTATTGCTCAAAGGAATTTTTCGGATATCTGCAGCTGGTTTATGGAGCGCAGTGGTAATTACTTCTTTTACTGCTGGTAAAATTAAATCTTCCCCAATAGTACCTATATGGTTTGCCTGTTTTAGCAATCAACAATGAGATATTGTACGAAGCTCGAAGTCCATCATCGTTATGCTTAGAAGCTGTTGAAAATTATACTCATATAGTTGACTGAATTTTGTACTTCTTTTTTATGTCTTGAAAATAGGTCACATCTTTGTCTTTCTTATCCAGGTGGATTTTATTAAAATGATCTTGAAACCTAGAAGGCTTCATCGCATGGATTTGTGGGATCCATACCATATTGCCGTATCTTCTTTTTAACTTACGACATGGGTTTTTAATAACAAAAATTAACCAATATTAAAGTTTACTTTGCTTTATTAGTATGTGATTAGAGTGTATTTTTTTTCTCTTTTTCAGATCATATTTTTTTACTTGCCAACGCCCCCCTGTGCCATCTCAACGCCCCCCAATTGTCTCTGGATCTTCTACCGCCCCCCTGAAGGTCTCAAACGCCCCCAAGGGGGCGTTATCGCCCACGTTGAGAACCTATGGTCTAAACACTGATTTAAAACTGACATTTCCGGTTTTCTCTGGTTATACGCTCTTAAGGATACTATTAAAAAATTATATCTCTGAATATAACTAGCTATTCGAAGGAAACTACTTGTGGTAGATTATATATAATTTTTTTATAAATATAACACATTATCTGGTAAGGCGTTACAATTCACAAAAACATTATTTTGTAAAAAAACAAGCAATTGAAATACGAAAATAGAATCAGCTGGCGAACGGTGAAAATTTAACATCGGCGATCAAGAAGTTAAAAATACATAGGTAGCCTCTCGTGTAAATTTTTCACATTGTAGATGATACGCGCCCAACGATGCATTATACTAGCCGCAGCGAGAGCTCGTATGTATGTCCTCGACGATCATCTTCTTCCTTCTCACGTGCCTTGTATCAAATTTATCAAAACGAAAGAGACAGAATATAGTAGAACAATTTCTCAGAGATAATAATGATATATTTATTTTTACTAATAACGTAATAACTACAGTTACCGATGTAATAAATCAAATTCAATGTTGAGAAAAGAAAAAGCAAAAATTTGAAGAAATAGTACTTTAATAGGTAAAAAATACATAATAATATTTACTGAATAAATACAATTTTCTCGATATTTCATTGAGTCTCAAACAAACATGGTATCATTATTTCTGTCCACCAAAGGCACACCAACAGTCATAGCTCCCAGTGACTCACTTGCCTTCTAGAATCCCTTAACATTTATAAAAAACATGAAAATAATGTCAATATATTTGTGAAAACAACAAACATTTCACAGTAAAAGTGGAAATTCAAACGATGCACATAAAATATATTCTACTTCAAAACGCAATGAATGATGTAATCTAATGAATGAATATGTACAAAACAAAATGTCTTATCAATTCTGTCATTGACAGTGTGCTCTGAAGGGCAACAGCCCCCTCCTTATTAGGGATTTCTTATTTCATTATATAGTTTTTATCGCTTCCAATATCTCCCGATAACAATAAAATATCACAACGCCAATACAGTACCCGCCCACCAAATTAGTACAGCCACGTTTTATAGAATTTCTTAAACCCATTAACCATAATTTTATCAAACAGCAATCTCTTAAGTTTGTCAGAGTAATCAATCACATACTCGCTGTGATTAATAGATAGTGATGAAATACTAGAGAATAAATTTAAAATCATTTAAGCATAATTTGTATGCTACCCAAATCTAACGAGGATTGCAATATTGTGCAAGTAAATAATGTGGGTAGGAAGAACATCTATAATAAGGAAAGAAACTCTCGAGTATGCTAATCAGTTGCACACAACACGAAACGAGATACACTACAACTGCTACACAAAACTTTACAATATTTCACATAGATGTTGTTCAGATTAATTAGAATTAAAAAAAAAACATTTCACACAATCTTTATGGCATTATCTTTAAACTAGATGTGCCTCAATTAACAAAACACCCTCAAAATCATAAAATTAGCAGTCTTAATCATCTTTCTTCAGTCCGGACTCTCCCACGGTTAACTTCCTCTGCAGTTGGCTGTAGTCTTCAGTGAGCCTGTCGTACTCCTTGTTCAATCCTTCGGCCTGGGACTTCAAAGCCAACTTGTCTGTCTTTTCCTTGGCCAACTCATCCTGGACGAGAGACAGCTTTGCTTTCAATGAGCTAATTTCCCTGGTGTAAGTCTCGTTGGAATCGTTCTGGGCAGCCTCTCCCGCTCCCTTCTCGGCCAACAGAGATCGGGCGGCGATGGTCGCACTTTGAGCCTGACGCATATTAGCTTCAGCTTGAGCCAACAGAGTAGCTTGGGCAGAGATCAAAGTAACCAGACGGCGGATTACAAGGGCTAAGAAGAGGGAGAAACCTGAGATGTAGAAGTTCCTCTGCGCTCTGAACAGGCGCATGTTTCCCTGCATCTCTACCTCCAGTTGGTGGTGGGTGGATTCAGGCTCCGAGGAATATTTGTGCATCTCGCGGATGGCGTCCAACAGGAACATGACCAGCACGCCCAGCAGCACGAGGAAATAAACAGAAGCCTGTGCGCTCACCAGTTGTAGAATTCTCGACTTGAAAACGCGCTGCCATCTTTTGGGGCTCGCCACCGGCAAGACCATAAGCAGGACGATGCCGATTTCAAAATATAAAAATGTCGCGATAAGCGTCCACTGGAGACTCATTTTGGCGTAGTTATTTAACAACTGACTCGTAAAGAAACAATGATAAATAATTAAAAGCGCTAGCGGTTTATAAAATACAAGTTTGACGTGTACTTTAGATCTCGAACAATCGTTACAAAACCGGGGATGAGTAATCGCATTCGGTGACTTTTTTTTAGACAAAAACAAACAAGAAGAAATCTACTCTATTTCTAAAAAAATATTCACAAGATCACAGAGTCTAGTCCCATATGACGCCATATGTATTTATTTGACCTCCAAAAATATTTGTAGTGAAACGATTGGATAATATTCCAACAAGATGGCCGTATATTTGAAGTTTCACAGAGAGTTTGGAGAACTACGTTGTTCATTGTTACGCGAAAAATAATAATAAAGTAGTACGTAGTACCTACGTAGAGCGGTGCTTGGTACTTGCCTATCTCCGCCCTACTCTTCTCTATGACATCACCTCACCGACTTCGATCTGTCAAATTGTGCGAACTGTCAGGCATTCTTGTTTCTTAAAAATTATTTCAAATATAGTATTTGAATTAGTCTGCCATGGCTGATCCCAAGTACGAAAACCTTCCTGGAATCGTGAGTATTTAAAAAAAAAACTGATAATGGAATAAGTATATTAATTAGTTTGTTATTATTATTAATAATCGATCGCACCTTGTGCAATTATTTCTTACACGTTTTGTTTGTAGCTATTTAAGCTGCATTTAAAATGAACATCCTGGTATTCAATTATTTCAGGCGTATGATCAACCTGATGTGTACGAATCCGGAGATCTGCCTGAGGCGGATCAATCCGAGGAAAATTCCGATGAAGAAAATGAATGCATTGAAAAGATGCATATCTCTGTAAGCGATTCCTTCAAGAAGTTTAAAGGAAAGCAAGTGCAAGGCAATGTGGACTTCTCGGATAGAATCAGTCGGAAAATAAGGACTGGATATAAGTAAGCAACTTTTAAATTAAATTTAATTTAACACCTCACAGGAGAAAGCTCAATGGGTTCCCTATGTCATATTTGGCGATACTGTGTAAAGATATTTGGTAATTATTCCACTAACCGCCGCATGGTTTAAGCACAGATTATGAAAATTACATTTCATTTCAACAACTACTACAAGAAACAACTATCTACATGTTAAAAGATCAAGGTTATTAGGTTCTAACAACACCAACAAATTTGCTTCCAATGTAGTCCCAAATCTTCCACTGTTTTTTCAGAAACAAATGCACTTGAATTCACTCTTATCGTTGTTCCAAAATCAAAACGCTTTTCCAGCAAGGTGATGTGGTTAGGGGTCGTCCATTAATAATATAACAATGAAAATAATAATATAAAAAAGGAAAAATATCACAATGAGGGGGGGGGGATATAATGAGATATCACGTGTATTTATTTTTTGTTGAATGCACGATTTCTAAAACAAATGCCAGTCAAAAACAGCCTGCAACCTTAATAGTGCCCTTTACACGTAGAGTTCGGAGCGGGACGTGCCCCGCGCCACTTCAGGCCGCCGCGCAGAAAAGTAAAGACCGAAAGTAAGATAACGGTTTACAGCGCAGTTCACTGTGAGACTTTTCTGCGCTGCGGCCTGAAGTGGCGCGGGGCACGTCCCGCTCCGAACTCTACGTGTAAAGGGCACTTATGTCTCTCTGGAAATTTTTATCACGATGCTTAATTTTCCAAAATTTAATCAGATTATACCTGTTTTTAACCTTTTCCACTCCGTAGGCCAGACATTCTGGCCCAAACGATTTTGGTAGGCAGCTCCGTCGGCCAGAGGTCCTGGCCCGACGCAGGTATAAGTTTAATCACCAATTTCTATCTTCCTAAGTACATTCTACGAACTATTATTTCCGATTATTATAAAGAATCGTCGCAAAATATTGGATAAACCAACATTTCTTCATTTAAATTTACCGTTAATTAGATATATTCATGTAAAAATAGATGCATCATTTTAACACAAAAAATATTTGTTTTCTTCCAATATTTTCGGAACAGTCAGTCGTTATCCTATGTAAATGACGGTTCTCCGCAGTTACTCCCACTTTTAGTGACCATATTTTTTCGTTTTGTGGAACTATTGATGTTGATATTAGTAATTGAAAGTAAAAGAATTACTAATTTAAGTATTCTATAAATAGTTATAGTTAATTAACCGTCATAGAAAATAGTTATGGTTTTACTTCGAAGTGATGGTGAAGAAGTCAGTAACGATCCTAGTGATATAGATAGTGGAAGTGACATTATCCCGCCCATAAGAAGGAGATGCGCTTATTTCAGTAAAGATAGTGATGTAGAAAATATATAAATACACCACAACAACAAATATTTTTGTTCTATTGGAAATACTAATGAGTCATCATCAATTTGCGGATACGCTAATTATTCAGCTGGTTGGAAATTACAGAGAAGGTGTAAAAACTAGAAAAGGAAGCCATTCGGTAGATCCATAACAGCGTTTAAATCATCAGAAAAAGTATTAGGGATTGCATCGATTTCAATTTGGGAGGCGGGAATGGGTACCGCCGCCCCGGGAACCATTTATTGGATAACCAACACCTCTGCCACAGGTCACCCCAAGTGGTTCGCTACGTTTGGTGACTTAGAAGGGGTGCCCGGGTTCATGGGGATGCGTCTGCCCATTTACTGTGTGGTGGGCCGAATCGGGAAAGACTGGTTGAGGGAGATCTTTTGATCTCTCCAGCCGAACTCTATCAAACCATTGCCTTACAACGCAGTGAGAGGGATGAATTCACGCATCACCTCTCCTGGATACACTAACCCCCAGATTCCTACCCACTCCTCTTAAGAGGACATTACCAGAGAAACCAGAAATATGTCATTTTTAAATCAGTGTTTAGACTTATTGACTCGTTTCCAAAAAAAATTATAAATTGATTTTGAAAGATTGTTCTTTTATCTACTAAAGTTATGGATTAAATTTTGAGAAAAAATGTTTATTTTAAGTATAATAAGGTTATACCATAGGTCGTTGGCAGATTTGTTATATTTTCAAAAAAGTACATGTATTAACATGTATTATCGTATTATCAAATCATATTATCATGCAGTAAAATAAATCAATACATTATCTGGTAACCCTATGTGTCAGAATTTTAATTTAAGTTTAAATAAAATTATAAAAAATATATATACGTACATGTGTTTCTTGACGAAAATTGGTCCATTTGTTTATTTATTTGCGCACTTACAAACTAATATATTTTAGATTTTTTTACATACTTATTTTGCTAAGACATTATTGACAAATCATAAATAATTTTAATGGAAAAATAATTTTAGGATGTATTTAATATTAATTAATTTACAGCTTCGCGTTTCACAATTTTTCTTATCAACGACAACACGAATCGAGAGCGCTCATTCAGACCGCAACTGCGGCCACCGGCGGTTGTCTTCGCGGCGCTCTACATCGTAACATTTTCAAACTAATAACGAAGGAAAATAAATACGATTTCATGTTTGTAAAATTTATAGGGTTGCCCCAACGCAAAATTTCATGTTCATTGAATATTTTTATGATAAAATTTTTATAATTTTGAAATTTTTTTTATTGTAAATTATTCTTATGTGAATACCGCACACGAGTCCCAACTGCTCCAAAATATTTATTTTCAAGTAAAACTTCTTTACGCACGCTCGACACTTGGGGGGTAAACTGGTAAATGTGTTACGAAAAGTGGTGATTGTTACGAAATATTTCCTGCGAACGGTAATCGATGCGAACGGTGATCGATTGCTAGGTGGGTCGTGCCTTTACGCACGCTTGTTATTCGTGTTATTGTTTTATTGTTAATAGACTATTTTTGCGTAAATAAATAGATAAATTAAATTATTTAAAAATATATACGTACATGTGTTTCTTGACGAAAATTGGTCCGTTTGTTTATTTATTTGCACACTTACAAACTAATATATTTCAGATTTTATTACATACTTATTTTACTAAGACATTATTGACAAATCATAAATAATTTTGATGGAAAAATAATAAACACGAGAATCGGGTATGGGTACCACCGCCCCGGGAACCAATTATTAGATAACCAACACGTCTGCCATAGGTCATCCCAAGTGGTTCGTAACATTTGGTGACTAGCAGGGGTGCCTAGGTTCAAGGGGGTGAGGTTTGTTTAGGTCTTAGCGGCGGATGCGTCTGCCCTACCCCTTGACCACGCCAGCCGTCAATAGGTAGTATCAGTAATTTGGAAGGTACATCCACCAACTACATGGCAGGTCGGATCTGGAAAAGTTAAGGGAGTACCTTTGACTTCTCCAGCCTTACTCTCTCGGAACATCGCCTTGCACCGCAGTGGGAGGGATGGATTCATACATCCGCACTCCTGGACACGCTGACCCCCAGATTTCTACTCACCCCTAATATCCCTTTCCTTCTCCGAATTTCCTTTTCTTCCTTTCCCTAAAACGACCCTCCACACAGCATTCCCAAAGAAGAGATAAGCAGTGTGTCGAGCGAGTGTAAAAAAACGGTCTCTCCCGATCCGGCCTTCCATGTAGTTGGTGGATGTACCTTCCAAATTACTGATACTACCTATTGACGGCTGGCGTGGTCAAGGGGTAAGGCTCTTGACTCGCAATCCCAAGGTCGTGGGATCGAATCCCGGCATAGGCAAATAAATTTTTTTTGACTAATTTGGGTTATTTCACAATTATTTAATTTAAAAATAATATATTTGCGTCACGTTTTAGAGTAAAAGATACTTTCAGTATCGCCCTGGTGTAAGACCACCATTCAGAATTGAAACGTTGTTTAGTGACCAGATCTGAATAGCCAGGTAATTCCTCGCCTTTCTCTTCCCCCACCACCTTCAGCCTCGCAATATACCCCATAGTCACGTCATAGTCTCACTGGCTCCAGTAGGAGCATTTGGGTCTCTTGTGCGGTATTCAGATAAATATAAAATAAAAAATTGTGCATACGAATAAATATTTCAAAATGAGACATTTTTTACAATCCAACTGAATATTACACTTTTTTCATAAATATACCGCACAAGAGTCCCAACTGCTCCTGTCTGGAGCCAGTGGGACTATGGCATCCCCAATTGGGGTATGTTGTAAGACTGAAGGTAGTGGGGAGGGTAAAAATATAGGGAAGAGGAAGGTGGGGAAGTACCTGGCTATTCAGATCTGGTCACTAAACACGGCTAAAGACATTTCAAGCAACGTTTCAAATCTTAATGGTGGTCTTACACCAGGGCGATACTGAGATATCTTTCGCTCTAATGGCCGTAAAATAAAATTAAAAAACTAAAATATTAAAAAGAATTTAACACATTGTTTATTCATGTAGGTATCTATTTAATACCTACTGTGTTTACGCATTTTACTTGTATCTGTTTATGTTTATGCACTTTGATATACAAATTACAAATAACTACTACTAATTAAAATTCTGGACGCGAGAATATAAGCATACTGTAGGCATGTAGCCGCCCTAGCTCCGCGCGATACACAAAACCCAGTTTACAGCGGAACGTAATCTAATTCCAAAAACTTCCGCTAACAAGCTCTGATATGAGAGCGCTGGCGCAGGAATCAGAATAATGATTAGCTGGTAAGATACTCTTAAGGGGTAATTTACGCGAACCGAAATAATATTTCGGGGCGGGGAAGAATGAAGTAAGCTGGAACGGGGAATTCGCTTCGCGCACGGGCGAAGGCAGAGCAGCGAAGAAATCTAGACTAGATGGTACTAGATTGAGTAAGCTTTGAACATGAAACGTTTAATAAATAATGGGCATCTTTCAAATTATGTTTATTAAGTTGAATGTGCATGTTCTAGGTAAATTTAGATAGAAACATTACCGATTGCAAAAGGAGCTCGTGATTTTATGACTCTTTTGATCGGATTTCGATCAAACTTGTTTGATAAATTATTCGATACAATCAACTACACTGCTAGACGGTAGTCAGTCGCTTATGACTCGTAACGGACACGTTCTTCATTGACAGATGTCAAAACAATACGGTATTCAATTACCTACGCACTATTTTCATAATATGTGATCATAATTATATCTGAATATATTGGACAGATAAATAAAATATCGGCCATTTTCAATATTTATTATTATTTTTTACAAAAAATTACATAAAATAACAAATAATTATTTATTTATTTTTTATGAATTAACGCCGATTAACGGCTTTTACATGGAAATTACAATAATTTGAAATGCTACAGAATATACATGATTAAGAAAAAATGTACATGTGACAAAAAATTAAAAAGTACTTTTCGAAGTGACAGCATAAAGTACAAATAATAGTAAGCTATTATAAATACAAATTTGAAGGAAAATAAAACATCGTATAACATGTATATTAGATATTTTGAAAAAAAAAACGTAAAGGACGTAATAAAAATAAATTTAAATATTCCAGAAGTAAACATCGATGAAGAGTACAAACATTCAAAGTATAGTCGCATGTTCGATTCCTCGGCTGGCTAAGTCCTCCATCACAACACAAGCAATATTTTCGGCTTTCTGTGGTGGTAGTAGGAGATTTTCAAACATTGTTGGGCTGTTCGTAACCCGGGAATGTTTGTCTTTCTTTAAAAAAAAAAAAAAAAGTTAAACCAATTCAAAAGGTTTATAATATTATTCGTGGCACTCCAAAGGAAATTTTGGAGTGCCACGAAAATTCCGATTTCCGGGGCGAATACTAAATAAGAGTTAAAAAGTAATAAGTTAATTAGTTACCAATGTTACATCACAATATTTGCCTCTGATATTAAAGCCTAGGAAACTACAAAAATATTTCATACATTCCATAGTTCTCATTAAAAACCTGCGGCAGGAATGTGAACTAACATTTCGTTATTGGTTTTTGTGTGTTATGCTGTGTTGCTCTGCCTCCTTCTTTAGCCGACGTTTCGGACAGCGTTGCAGTGTCCATCATCAGGGCAGATCCGAGAGATGTTGCAGGTCCGAAACATCGGCTAAAGAAGGAGGTAGCGCAACGCGGCATAACACCCCAAAAACAAACAACCAAAATGCTTTTGGCCGTGAAAATCTAAAAACGTATGTGAACTAACATGTTTGAATATTAAATAGCGTAATTTGTTGGTTATTCACATTTGGTCGTTTTATTTATTACTGCAAGGTACGTTAGATTAGTACTGGGAGATTTATGATGAGGATCGTTTCGTGTTTTTATGAAACTTTTTGCCTCCTATTTACAATTATTATCTCTTGTGCAATAAAAAATACTAATAATATCTTTATTTTTACCTTATAAACAAGAAGTTTCACTTCTGTCGCGCGTGGACTCCACGCACACAATTTTTATGGTATATTTTATTTTCGCATTTTATGTATAAAATAGGTTTCAATTTTTTTTTTCGTTAATCCTATATTTAATTTTCAGGAGTGTGTCGGCTTCTTTTTGTTTGTTTGCAACCTTTATAATCTATTTTACAATTTTCTTACTTTTTATAACTCTGTAACTCATTTATTTTACCATAATTTATTAGATATACCAATGTTACAACTAACATAACTGTATAATTAGAAATTTATGTAAAAGCCCAGTAGGGCGCAAATGAATAAAACTAGGAATACGATTCTGGTGAAGGCGCACTCTAAATATTCTATGCCGCTGGTTGTAGACAGCGAGCCGAGAAATGGAATTTCTAGTAAAAAAGTCAACTTGGTTCTGAAATAATACACAATATTATTACGACTAGCCTTTAGTGTGACCCCTTTTCTCATGTGCCAACACATTTACGTATTTATTTTTCGTAAAATTTGACGTCGTCCCACTCTCAAAGCATCTCGCGTACTGACGAGAAATAACTTCTGCCTTGGTTTATATAATGGCGCGAGACAAAGTATTATTGAAAAACGGTTTTTATTTTTATAAGCATTGTTTTTATGCTTTTTAAGATAATTTTATTATCTAGCCGTTTAGAAAACATTGATGTGGTGATGATGTTTATTTTTATAATTCTCCTGTATTTAGAATTAAAAGATATAATCGAACTTTGAGCTATTTTAAACATTTTAATACGTTTTGTTAGTTCACCATTTAGAAGAATAATTTATTTGTTCAAAACATAATATTATTTTCTAATAAACAATATAGAAATTTTCTAAAAACTGCATCAAAAACCTGCAAATATGCTGCGATTGCGGTAAGATCCCCTTAACTATTTTCCTTCCCATCCTTTTTTTCCTTTCCTTCAAAAGACCCTCCACACAGCAACCCCAAAGATGACATAGGCCCTGGGAATTTATTTTTCTCAGAGACTCCTGTGTGGAGCAAATGTAAAAAAAAATAGTTAGTGGTTCTGATTATGATAGAGAAGGAGGGCAAATAAAATGAACAATATATCACTACTGTAAAAGGTGAAAACAAACCTGCACTTCATGTGGGATAACATTGGACCGAATCGTGAGTTTTTTGTAATAGTAAATGTGAGATAAATATACTCAAAATGTGACAGTATTATATTATGTATAGTACGTACAATACGCTAACTTGTAAACACCGTGTAGAATGTTTGCCAAACTTATTACCTATTTTATGTGTTGTGGGCTGGTCTATCTTTTGTTTCCTGAAAGAGGGTCGAAACCTAAAATAACGTAACCAATGCAAAATAAGAAACCATACACTACCCATAAAACCTAAGCCAATCAGGTTCAGGTAGTCGCTGGTCAGCCGCTGTGCGGTACAGGATAATTAGAAAGGAATTTCTCCAAGAATTTACATTGGATTGTCTGCATATTTTACCCGTATTATACAAATTATTGCTATGCAATAAAATATATAATGCAAATAAAACACGTTGAAATCAAATGTATTATCTTTTCGTTACATAATGTGTGATTAAACAAGTATTTTATACAAAATATATCAAACAACTAATGGTCACACGAATTATCCGATAGGGTGCTGCAAAAATATTCTGAAAATTTCACCAGGGAGGAGGGGGGAGGGGGGTTAAAAAGTTGCTAAAAAACATCACGTGATTAATTGACGACCCCTTGGGGAGGGTGGGTACTGGATAAATGACATCCCGGTAGGAACTATGCATATCACAATTTCAAAACCACAAAATCATTCACTTGCACTTGCCAGAACACTCCTTTGGGGTGAACAGCTATGAAAGGGGAAAAAAAAACAAAAACTGTAGTTAACTAATTTGTGTTTTCGAAAATCTGCTGCATCCACTTTATTATTCAAGCAAGCCTTACTTTGACTAGATGGCTATAACTGAACATTTCAATATTATGGTACCTATCTGCCTCAAGAAAGTGGACGTTTCTTTGGACAAATTGTATAAGTCCTTAATTGTCTTGAAATAAAAAAAAATGTTACATAAAATATTATATCTATATATATCGTTACCCTAAAGCAGTAGTGTGACATCTTAAAAAAATCACTGCTCACGCTTACGATTTTACATCGAACTGCATATTTATCTCAAAAGTGGTTTTTTCGAAGATGTCTCACCAAGGGCGTAGCTAGGATTTTGTTAAGGGGGGGGGGGGGGGGAGGTAGAGAAGTGTGACAAAGGGTATGGAAAGGTTATCAGCTCTGTGACGTCACATGTAAAAAAAAATTTAACTTTTTGATGTAAAATTGCAAAATATGTGACGTCACACTAGGGGGGAGGGGGATCTCACAAATGTGACAGGGAGGGGGGGGGGGAAATCATGAAATTCGTGTGACGTAATTTGTGGATGGCCCCTTGGCTCATGTGGGCATTTTGTTAATTGTTACTAACTAAAATTTTGGCTGACTAACTTAAGTATAAGTCCCATTTCTGTGCCCGAGGCCCTCAGGGCCCTAACCGTATTTTAAATTATAAGAAAAGAAGCAATAAAACAATTAAAGACAGATATTTTACTTCAAAAATACATTTGAAACCGTATACGGTTGAAGTTATACAAATTCACGTAAAAATAATACATAAAAAAAGGAAAAATAATACATAATAATAATATTTGGACGATTCATATAGCGCCATTTTTGTGAAAAATCACCTCAAGGGCGCTGTACAAACTTACCATACATGCCTAAAATCTAGAAAGACTACAAGCTAGACAAACAATTAAAAACAACTTATGGCTAAAAATTGCATACACCGGTTCATTGATCACCGATACGAAAACATATGTACAATATTTTGACCAATGAACGCGATGCTGCCAAAAAATGAATTAATACAGGACCATACTTACCTGGGAGGTCGCTTGAAATTAACACTGTTTATTGTCTATTTAAAGAAATTTAGATAGAGTTCGCACGCAGAGGACATAATTGTGAACACATGTTGTTCAATCCTGAAAATATTTTAATATTAATATGTAATATATTCTTTAATGAGTGTATTTTGGAAAGTAAAAGCAACATTTAATGGTGGGCGGTGCAGTAGTACAAGGATTTGATCGTCCTAGAGACAGATTGATGTGTAAGGATTCGAGTAATTTTAATTCAGTAAGAAAAGTGTGATTAAGACATATCATAGGCAATACAAGTATGATACTCTCAGATAGGTATATTTAAATTAAAGTTAAGGGTATGAGAGCCCGAAAAGGTAGGTTTTTAGTTTGGACCTAAACTCTGTTGGGCTTTTTATGCATCTTAATTCCGGAGGGAGTCTATTCCAAGCCTTAGGCCCAGATACTCCGAAAGCACGATCTCCGAACTTAGTATTTGGCTTTCGTTTGGGTTCTATTAGTCTGCCTATAGCAGATGAAGTTGCCGATCTAAGGGTTAATTGCCTCGGACCGGTATTTTCCGGGACGCATAATTCAGAGATGTAAGGTGGGGCCATTTCGTTGATTGATTTAAACACCATCCAGCACAATTTGTACTGGATTCTTTCAGGGCACTTGAGCCAGTGAAGGTTACGAAGGTGTTCTGAAATGTGTGAATATTTAGAGACCCCGGTTATGAGCCTTGCCGCTGCATTAAACACGGATTGAAGTTTGTCAGTTTGGTATTTTGGAAGACTAGCGTAAATGCCGTTACAGTAATCAAGCCGTGAGACTACGTAAGAGTTGATTAATAGTTTTGTCGCCTCTGTAGGAAGGTTTCTTCGCACTGACTTGAGTTGTCTTAGGTGAAAAAAACCGGTGCTTACTGTCCTATTTATTTGACTTTTAAGCAAAAAGTCTGAATCTAAATTAACGCCAAGAAGTTTGACTGTTGTCTTTGGAATAACGTACAATCGTGACACATTAGATACGTACGTTGTGCGGGTACAAAAAAAAAGCTTTTCTAATATTTATCCCAACTTTCCACGATGCACACAAAAATTATAAACTGAAAAGGTAAAAATAAAAATTAAATTGATTCTCACAAACAATAGGCTACCGAAGTAATATTACTTAACGGTTTGTGAGCATTCCTGCATCTTTTAGGGGGGGGCAGCTACCCCCCCCCTGCCCGTACCTCGCTACGCCCTTGTGTCTCACTATTACTTTAAGGTGACGATATATATAAATAAATCCCTGTTTACCTTGGTCACGCCATAACTTCAGAACGACTTTTCCATTCATCTTTTTTTTTAAAGTTTTCTATTACTTTGTAGAAGGTTCTTACGGAAAGAAAATTGCTCAGAAAATTGAATAATTTCAGAAAACTTAATGTCTGTTTTTTGTATTAAAAGAATTGTCTATGGATTTTTAAAATTATGCATGTTTTAAATAGCTATGTTTGGTACCTAATTTGATTGATTGTTCTTATAATATACAAAAATTAATATTTGTAATAAACGAAAAATGAAAATTTGAATAAAAAAATTGTAATTGGTGGCACGCGAGCTGTTTGAAAACTCAAGGTTCTGGGACTGAATATATGGAACGCGGGAGAGGGGGGTTTGCGGGACGGGTGAGCGGGAGAGGAAGAGGGTGGACGGGGAAGGCGGAAGGGGAACGCGGGAGGGAAGGGGAACGGGGAAGGAAAGGACACACAGGGAGATCCTTGAATATGGCATTGCAACGCATGCCGGGAATCAGCTAGTGGTTTATAATTAAGGAGGTAGGTATTTAAGTACCTACTTACAAATTTTATTATTTCAGAGAAAATTTTGGTTTTTATCGACCAGTTGTTTTACAGAATTTGAACAATTCATCAAATTTCAAAGTTAATGTTCAAGTTCTGTGAAAGTCCTATTCAAGTTCTGATTTTATCCAAGTACTCTGAAACAACCGGCCCATAATGAAATAATAATGGAACTTGAATAGAACTTTCACAGAACTTGAATTTTAACTGTGAACTTTGATGAATTGTTGAAATTCCTGAAAACAACCTGTCCTAATTAGCGATGTGTAAGTTCAGCTGGAGTCGGGAGCAGGTTCCGGGTTTACCGGCTTCGGTAGATCTCGTGTGTCTCGGTCTGAGCCACTCGAGTCACGGGTTCGAGTTCTTTTGTGGATTCCAGCTCCGAGGTCCGGCTCCGGTCGAACCCGTGCATCATCTCAGTCCGAGCCATTCGCGAGTCGGGAGCAGGTTCCTCGTTTGAGGCCTCTGGCAAAATGCAGAACTTCCCCACCTCTAGTCCTATTGCCTAGTTCACACCAGGACAATGCAATATTGTGTTGTCTTAGCTCCAGATTCATTGTCCTAGTGTGAACAGAAGTTTGGAGGTCAGGGCAATGAACCAAGACATTGTCATAGACGGGTAGGCCATCTCCGTAGGACAATGTCTTACCTCCACCTTAGACAATGCAGCCAGGTCAATGTGAGAAGACAGCAGGACAATAGACAATCGCTCCACGTGTACGTATCGTAGTGTTGTGTATCCATTTTCGCAGCGTTCTGCGTTTGAACTACAGTCGAATTGTTGTATTTGTCCTGTCCTGTGCAGTCGCGGCTGTTCACGGAGCAGGAACAATACAATATTATTTTGTCTTCTGTATTGTCCTCGTGTGAACTAGGCACACAAGGTTTTTGATTGTTGTTTTCACACAGAAGATTTCGTTTGTTTCACAGAAATTCTACAATTCTTCAAATTTAAAGTTCTGTGAAAGTTATAAAAAATTATAAACCTTTGGACGTGAGATTTGCAGTTCACAGAACTACCAGTGGTAATAATAACAGATGTTGAAGGTTATTGAACCTTATTGTTCTGGTACCTTCAGGTGCGGAGAGTGGGAGCTGGCAGCGGAGGGAGAGGTGGAGACACCACGGGAGAGGTACCAGCGGCTGCGCTGCGAAACCACAGAGTTACTGGAGCAGCTCATCACCGCGCAGGAGAAGGGCCCAGAAGATGAGAAGGTTTGCAACTTTATTATCTTCTTCATAGACTTCCAAATTGATAGACTTGCCCTGAGTATCATTACATTCTTTGGAATTGAAAAACATGCTTACTGTAATAATTAATCTGCTATTCTATCAACAGGAAAGTATGAAGCAGTTTGCTTCACAAGTGGCTTCAACTAAACAGATTTTGGATGAGCTTAACTTTGATGAAGGCCATGTTGCTGATCCCCAAGTTGACAATTTTAAGTAAGTCAACTTGTTTCTATCTATTTATTATTCACATTTAATCACAATTGAACTCAGTCACACAAAATCTGATATCGGACATTTTTTAAATTATTGACTTTGTTTCAGGAAATTGTTGAATGTGATTGGTGAATCTAAAGATGCAAAGGAAACTGAAACGGCTTCTACTATTATTAAGTTGAAACCAGAAACCATCAATTTAGGACAGACCACTAGGCTAGCTCAATTGGAACACAGGTTGGTCATGTTTTTGTAAAAACTTTTTAGAGTTTTCCAAAATTTCATCCTCATTTAAAAGTGAACAATGTCACAATTTTTTTTTATTGTCAACTCTGTACAGCCCTTTCATAATTTCATTGGCGGCAATCTGATGTTAGGTCATTTGTCAGCTGACCAAAAAAAGCTTTAACTCAAAATACTTGGATAAAATTACATAAATGTACATATTGCTTTTTGTGTAGTCTATTTATTTCTGTTTCATTTAACCCCTCAGACTAATTTGTTCACTTTTCAGAACAATTCATATGTGTCTCGTAGAAATCATTGTGTCTCCCTTACTTTCACGTTGAGAAATATGATCTAAATAACAAAATCTATGGTCAAAACTGAAGTGACAGCTGCTTGAATTTTAAAATTTTTATTTAACGTACAAACCGCAAAATAACATCTAAATAAGTCTGAAAAGTGTGTGAAATAGTGAAAAACAAAAAAGTGCATCGGCCAAAAGCCAAAATCTACACTCATAAACCACTTTCACGGCTATTTCTATGTCACCGAAAAAAATAACAACATTGTACTGTTATGAATTGATCACTAAAATATCTAATAATACAGTTACAGTACACCACAGTGCTAACTACTAGTGTTTTAAAAAAACTTACAGTACACCACAGTGCTAATTACTAGTGTTTTAAAAAAAACAGTTGCCCAATTCGATAACTTAATAGTGATATAATAAGAATCAATAACAATCTCGAAACCGTGCGGTAGAATTAATTTCCAATTAACAGGTACATTATACAGGTTAACCAGATTGCCTGCCCACAGGCGCAACGAAACTGCGGTAGAAATAATTTCAATCAGGTACCAAATTACAGGTTACCCTGATTGCCTGCCCACAGGCGTTACTACCAAATCACAGATTACCCTGATTGCCTGCCCACAGGCGCTACTACCAAAACAATATAATCGCTGTGAAATAAGGGAAAAGAATTTTGAAGATCAACTTAACAAATTCTCTCATTTTATTTGGCAATAGAACACATAAAATAAAGTATGTCTCTCGCTCAAGCAGAATTGAATGAGTCCGTTGTTCTGTTGCCGTGTACTACTGACCGATTACATGATTCTCGAGTTCTTCAAGATAAAATAAAGAATTTGCTGTCTATCAACATTTTAAGCAAAGAAAAGCGGACAACCCTATTGAACTATGTCAGTTGCATTATGGATCATCTGGAAGCTATGGCGAAAGAATATACCTCTTCACCCAAACCATTGGATATGGTTTTCGAATCCATCAAATCGCTCTCAACCAACATTAACGAAATCAAAGCCAAACTAGACCACAATATGACATACGCAAATATCACAGCCAGGCCGAGAACAACGCAACAGACTCACGCTCTAGTAATCAGCTCAGATGACCCCGGGAAGAAATCTGATGACTTGGACCTGCTGATAAAGAAACACGTCGATGTTAGATCCCTTGGTATAGGTGTAACGGACATGCGAAAAACTAATAATCAAAAACTCGTTTTTAAGATGGCCTCTCTACAAGACAAAAATAATTTTAAGGCTGAGTTGAGCAAAGGACTACAGGGAAAAATCACAGTCACCGACGGTAAGCAACTCAATCCCCTCTTAATCATAAAAGGGATGATAAAAGGTGCTTCCGACGAGGACTTACTTAACTCACTCAAAAACCAAAACAAAGATTGCGGTTTAGATTTTACACAAAATCTAAAAATTAAATACAAAAAAAACCACAGGAACAAACTTCTGTGCAACGTTGTCCTTGAGGCATCTCCGAAAAACTGGAAATCTTTAATAACCGCTGGACGAATTAACGTAGGGTATCAACGTCTTGTGGTTGAAGATCAGTCACCGTTGATGCAATGCTACCAATGCCTAGGTTTTGGTCACTCCCAACGTTTTTGCACAGAGAAGCTTAGTTGTGTTCACTGTGGTGAATGTGATACATGTCCCAATAAGGCGAAAGAACCAACGTGTTCAAATTGCAATGGAGGTACGAGAAACCACCGGGCAACAAATCCAGATTGCCCACTGTGGAAGCTTATGGATGAGCGCTTCAGAGAAAGGGTAGACTACGTGGGCCACTGCTAAAGGCAACATCAAGGAAAAAAAATGTTTCAATATTCAAGAATACACCACCAAAAAGTCCTGTATGCGTATTATGTACATGAATGCTAGAAGCATCAGAAACAAAATTGATGAAATTGAAGAAACCCTAAAAAACATTACAGGAACGGTACATATTCTCGTGATTACGGAAACCTGGCTGCATAAAGGAGAGGAAACTTTTTTCAATATTACTGACTATGCTGGAATCTTTGCTTCCCGTGAGCTGGACCGAGGAGGAGGAGTCGCCATCTACATGCATAACACACTAAGCAATAAGAAAATAGAAAAATGTTGCAGTGAAAATACCTTTCTTGGAATTACGATCACGGCAAAAAATATTAAACCTCTCAATTTGTATGTTTTTTACCGTAAGCCCAACTCTAATATAACAGATTTTTTCGACTCTTTAGAAATAATATTAAATAAAAACAAACAAGACACATTACTTTTTGGAGATTTTAATATCGATATCTCAAAAGATACTGATATTGCACGGAAATATGTTCACACCTTAAAATCGTACAACTTTTATTTGTGTAACACAATGTTTCCCACAAGGGTAACAAATAACACCAGCTCGTTGATAGATCACATTATCACAAATAGAACAAATGTTTCTGGGATAATTTCAAATATTGATGATCCCCTTAGTGACCATAATATACTTATATTGGATTACGAAAACTCCCTGAAAAACCTCCCCAACAACAGAACCTCAAACTACCTCTCAAACGCTTACAAAATAAATTATCAAAAATTAAAAACGTCACTTAAAACTTGTAAATTTACCCATTCGTCTGACGATGTAAACCAAAATTATAATAATTTCGCTGACTATCTACAAAATGCTGTAAATTCGTGCAAAACAAAAGTTAAAATTAATAAAGGAGACAAAAGACTGAACAATACGCCATGGTTTGATGCCCAACTTGATTCACTTATTAAAGAACGAAATCGCATATTTAAACTCTGGAAACAAAATCAAGGAAGTATTCCTTTGACAATAGAAAAAAATAAAGCTCTTAATACTGTCACAAATTACAGAAGATATATTAAATGCAAGTATTATACAAAATTGCTTAACGAAAACATGAACAAGCCACAGAGAACCTGGAAAACAATCAATTCCATTCTCACAAATAGCTCGCGAAACCCAAAAATAACTTGTAAATCTCTAGTCATAAATGACGAAGAAGTAAAGGGACCAAAGGAGATTGCAACTGCATTTAACGCATTTTTTCTTTCAGTTGGGGAAAGTTTAGCATCAGTAATAAAAACTTCAAATACTGATGTAAACACGATCTACACGGAACCTCAAGCAAAACAATCTTTTAACATGATCAGGACAAATAAAAATGAAATCCTACGTGTCATATCTAATCTTAAGTCCAAAGCGGCAGCTGGTTCCGATGGGATAACCTCTCTCCTTCTCAAAAATTGCAAGGAGGAACTGGCGGATGATCTTGTATTCTTAATAAATCTCTCTCTATCAAAAGGTATCTTTCCAGACAGACTAAAGATTGCGAAAATAATTCCTATTCATAAAGACGAATGCAAAAAAAATGTCCAAAATTATCGTCCAATCTCTATACTTCCAGCTATCTCTAAAATTTTTGAATGTATCATTAAAGAAAGACTATTGAAATATCTCGAACACAACAAAATTCTCACGTCAAAACAATACGGTTTCAGACGACGATCTAACACTAAATGTGCAGCTTTCGATTTTATATCAAATCTACAGAAACATATTGATCATGGGGATTTTACGGCGGCAATATTTATTGATCTAAAGAAGGCGTTTGACACGGTGGATCACAACGTATTGATCGAAAAACTGAAACATTTGGGTATTGTTGGTCCTCCTCTGGAACTTTTCCGATCTTACCTATCAAATCGCGTTTCGGCAGTAGAACTGGGAGGAGAAACGAGTGAGTTGGGTAAAATAACATGTGGAGTGCCACAAGGATCAATTCTTGGACCGATGCTATTTCAAATCTATGTGAATGACATGACAAAGTGGGGTATTAAAGGAACTCTACAACTTTATGCGGACGATACAGTAATTTTTTACAATAAACTGAACCTAGCGGAGCTTGAAACGGAAATGAATGCTGATGTTTCTAAACTCACAAGCTGGTTAAGAATAAACAAACTAACTCTTAACGTAAAAAAAACTCATTATATACTTTTTGGTAACAAGAAAAATTTCAGCCTCAATATCAAAGTTGGTGATAACTGCCTCGAAAAGAAAATGAGCACCAAATATTTGGGCCTGATCGTAGATTCCCAACTCTCGTGGGATCTCCACATAAATCATGTAAAGGAGAAAATTACCCCCATAACTGGTGTACTATATAGACTCCAAGGATTATTACCCATTCCTTTACTAACATCAGTGTACTACGCCATGGTACATTCACACCTTTCTTATCTCTGCTGTATCTGGGGATTTGCCTCAAAGAAATTGATAGCTGATCTGCAGGTGGTTCAAAACCGAGCTCTCAGAAATGTTTTTGGACTTCCATGGGACACCCATGTCAAAGACATCTATTCAGTTTCCGGTATTCTTCCAATCACAGTCCTTCCTAAACATGAAATCACAAGCACCATCCTACAAATTACTCAACAATCAACTCACACTAACATCAAGCCACTTTACAATCAAGACATTCACACTCACAATACTCGAAATAGCAATAAAATCCGCATACCTCAAACACACACTACAAAATATGGGATAAAATCTCTGAACTATGTTGCCTATACACTATATAATTCGCTTCCAGATATGTACAAGGGAAACCAGCAAAATAAAAAAGTTCAGAATAATGCTTTAAAAGAATATTTTTTAAATACGTTTAAGGATGAAACTATGTAAATTTTCTTATCATGTCTCATTTGTCTTGTTTCCTTTTCTCTTCTTTTCTTTTCCATTTATTTGTAATCATAATCATCCACATTTGTATAACCTTGTTCTTTAGTTATTTTCTATTGTTGTTTGCTCACTCAACCTGTTTTTTTTTTTTTAAATTTATTTTTTGTCTATGTTGTATGTGAAACTTATATTTTTAATATCCATTTTCCAAGTAAAACTGTAACTATTTCCTCACACCCATGAATTTTCCTCCTGTCCTAAAATGAGTTCTGTAACTCATCGGGATTGCTCCAGCAAGTAATAAATACAATAAAAAAAAAAAAAAAAAAAAAAAAAAAAAAAACATTAGAAAGAGAAAAAACAAGGCTGTATATTCTAATCTAAAAGTTGAGACGTTACACGGATAGTACCCAGGCCATGGACCCATTGTACCATTTCATTTCGCCGCATTACTTTGAGTTTGTTTCGCGTCAGGCGTTAGGCGTCGGGTGAGAATGCTATCCTTGTTCTACCGGTATTTCAATGGAAGATGCTCTGAGGAATTAGCGTCATTGATCTCTTCGGCACCGGTGCATAGTCGGGAAACACGCCAAACGCATGCCCAACATATGTTCACGGTTGACATTTGTCACATGAGAACGGGTTGCTTCTTCGACTCGTTCTTGTGTTCAACAGCTAGGCTGTGGAACGATTTGCCGGCCTCTGTGTTTCCTCCTTCCTACAATATGGGTCTCGTCAAGACCAATGTTCATTCCTTCCTTTCCTCAAAAAGAAACTCCACACAGCATCTCAGATGACATGGGACCTGAGGGAAATTATTTTTCTCAGGGCCTCCTGTGTGGAGTTAATGTAAAAAAAAAAAAAGATCCCGTGAGGGTCCCTTTTTTTCCCGCATATAGATTCGCTGGAGGATCCTGTAGCGCCGCAGTGGCGGCTCGTGACTTTTGAGCTAATATTTAAAAAAATTCCATTATTAATGTCGTTCTAGCTGACATTTTTTTTTTTCAAATTTCGGTTTTTTGTATGAAAAATTTTAGTTTGGCCTAAAAATTTTGATATATGCCTCCAACAAATCTCGAAATGATATATTGAAAACATATTTTTTCAAATGTTATTTGGAAAACGAGTCATAAGCAGGTACAAACTCTGTTCTGATAGCCCTGATTATCTTCAAATACTAAACTTATAGTATGATGGGCGCGGTTTATACCTTACTTAAATCTCGTCATGTATGTAAACATCTTGTATTAGGTCTGTATATTTTTGAGCCCGTACCTTATATTGTATTTTCCTGATTTTGTTTTATCTATGCATTTCTTAGTCCATCTCATTAGTCCATCATGGAGGAAACTTTATTTTAACTTTTTGAAACCCAAAGTACATAAATCAAATGAGTCAATGAGTTATACAAATTCATAAAATCTTATAAGACATGTTTCTGTGAAATATTTGTAAAGTGATTCTTCATATGTTTGTGTCTGTATGTTGCTTCTGTGAAATGTTTTGTAAATTTTTTATTCATACATTGTGTCTACATATTGGGTTGAGTTGGGTTTAACTTCTCAAAAGTACCAATTGGCGATCCCTTAATGAGTTTTGATAACTCATGGGAGTGCAACTTCGTTGTATGTTTTTAATAATAAAAAAATAAAAAAAATTTTTTTTGCATGTTACAACATCAATAATGTTATTGTTTTTAATATTAGCCTCTGGCACACCCAACAGTCACGAGTCGCCACTGTAGCGGTAAAGGTTTTTGCATCGGAAGTCCCTCATTGTTTGGTTCTCTGAAATCCCCATGAGGGAAGAGTCCACCGAGGTGGTCTCAGCTCTCCTCTTTACTCCCCCTTGGTTCCCCGAAGGCCCCACGAAGGAAGAGTCCATTAGTACACCCCCTTAGGTTAATCAAATGGCTCTAGTTTTATCCATGAGTATCTAGAGAAATAGAAGGTCCACCCCAGCAGAGCCCCGAGTGCCTGGGTAAGGTCTAAATGCACCGAGATGCTATCCTGTATCTCAGTTACCGTTCATGGTACTGTTCCCAGTGCCATTCAGCCTGAGCCCTGTAGCTCACATCTTGGCTTGGGACGGCTATTTCCAGGTCGTGTTTCCACTCCCTGAGTGATGAGTACGCTAGAAGGGAAGGAGATTCTATTCTATTCTAATATTCTTCTCCTTGTAGATTGCACAAGCTGGAATCGGCTGTGGGCTCGGTGCCCCCATCACTGGAGAGGCTGGGCGGAGGTGGAGAGGCGCAGTACGGACTGCTGCACTCGGCTGCGTGGCTGACGGGGCGCGTGGCGGCACTGCAGCCGGCGCAGCTCGACAGTGCGGAGCAACGCCTGGCGAGACTGCTTCCCGCCATGGACGCGCTCAAGGCCGCAGCACCCCCGTATGATCCTTCCAGAGATCAGAAGGCAAGTGACTGAATTTTATTGGAATTAGCCGTGTAAATATGTCTACATTATATACACATCATTTTACCCTCTTAGCCATAAGCCAAGTGTACCTAGGCTAAGGCTTTTAGTCCACCGCCGCCGTCACCGAGAATGAGATAATGTTGCTGAAGTAGCGATACATACATCACTATCCGAGCGCCGTCATCTTTGCCTACTGCTAGAACTCGGCCCGAGATTTGACCCGTCGAAATGTCAGCAATACAAAACACGTCTGAACTTGTCCATTACACCCGAGATTGTCGGTGCACAGTTTTTTATATTGTGTTGGTTATGTGTCGAAATTATCTGCATACGTCAAAACCACTGAGATCGGTTGCGATAGACATACGATCGCCGTTACGTTGCTCTGAACTCGATCCGAAATAATCTCGTTTCTTGGTGATGCCGGCGGTGGACAATTGCCTTAAGTACGCAACTAACATCAGTTTCAACAACCTCTGTTATTATAATTACATATATTTAATTCTACAATTTTTTAATTTCTTTAAAAATTCAAAAACGTCAAATGTCAATGCGCTGATTGTTTTGCATTTGTTCTTAGTCAATACTCAAACGGTGAACACATGTCCGTATCCGTTTAAGATTAATTGTCCGTAACGTTTCAGATTAATGAATTGTACGATATGGTGAAGAAAACTGAAGGAATTTCGCATACTCAACTATTGGAGAGGATGCAGGCTTTGGAGGGATTACACAAGCAAGGTAATATCACTTTTAAAAAGAATCATTCAACTCATTGTTATCTACCACTGTTATATTAGTGTGTTGGGCAGCCCATAAATAGTGTTAATTTGCATACACCCCCCCCAATCTGTGATGATTACAGGTAAAATAAAGATTGACATTCGAGAAAATGGAATTTGTTTTGAAGCAATATATCTTTGAAAATAAAATGTACATTCGAATTAACTTTTTATACAGCCACACCCTAACTATAAAAGTATTATACAACATTATAACCTACTTTGTAATAGGACTCCATAAACACAAATTAAAGTCAGTGTTGGGCCATTTTGTGAAACGTTAAAACCTCAATTTCTCTACTCGTGCATTAATTTGTAATTGTACATACATATTATGGTGGCGCCAATTGATGTTTTAATTATATAAATTGTCTATTGTTCAAAGCGCTTTTCCTTTGTATCTTGATGCCCCAATTATCCATTCCCTTTGCCAAAGACCTGTAAGGTTGTCAGAACTGCATAGTTTTGCTACAAGACAAGCGTTGCAGTGCATATTTGATTTATTGCCGCCATTGTAATTTGACCCGCCGCTGTATAAGCAACGTGCTCGTACAACGTATTTTTGAATTTTGATCCGCCGCTGTAAAGCAACGTGTGTCGCACCTTGTTTTTTATTCCTCGCTACGCGCAAGTGTGAATTCGTTCTGGCCCGCCACGCAGTAGTGTTTGTTGTTACCGCTCGCTACGTATATCGTAGTCATTGGAATTTACCCGCCAATTGTTGTGAAATATCTCTAATTGTTCTTGAACCGCCGCTATACAAATACTGTTTTGTGTTAATTGTGAATAAGACATTGCTTGAGAACCAGCAGCCTAATAAGGAAAGGACGAGGAAATAAAGGTAGGTCTTTGGCATGTTCCCTGAAACCTACCTCTTTCTCAAGGCGTTATGAGTTTAGTGAATAATTTTGTTGCGTAAACGAACGGATTTAATTGATTCGCACCACCATCTTTTTGGTCCTTCGAGCGGATAATTAAACCTGTTCGTTTAATATTGTAATTGA
Organism: Limnephilus lunatus; assembly: GCA_917563855.2. NCBI lineage: Eukaryota > Metazoa > Arthropoda > Insecta > Trichoptera > Limnephilidae > Limnephilus > Limnephilus lunatus. The sequence continues at coordinate 10,377,772 of OU830599.1, forward strand.
GTTCGTACCGCAAATATCAAATAAATATAACCAATTTCGGCTTGAAAGTTATCACATAGATATTAGTTTAGCTCCGTACTGAGCTCGCACGTAAGTAGGTAATTATTAATTAAGTTAGCGGGGTACCTACCGACTGCCGCCTGCGCCCGCTAGCAAGTAGGTAGCTGTTAACCGTTAAAGCGCCGGAGTAAATTCCTTACATAAAAGTTTAACTCTTAGCGCGCCGTTTAATAATAGTTTAAACATAAAAGTGTATCAATTATTAATTTAATAATGGTATACAGTAGAACCCCGTTAAATCGAAATCCACGGGACATCAAAAATAAAATTTCGAATTAACGAATTCCCACGTAATTCGAAATTTCGCGAAAAAAAAAAAAATCGCCGAAAATTTAATTTTTTGGCGGCAAATTCAAATTCGGGTAGGTTCTTCGGAATAAATTCGTAATAATACGCTTATTCCCTGGGTAAATCGTGTTTACTCAGCCGTGTACCGCCGCGGACGGCCCTCTATTCGAAGTATGAATTCACAAAAATACGACATTTTCCGAGTAAATTAAATTTTCACGGCCGATTACCGTTACAGCTATCCCTTTAAACAAAAAAAAATGTGATATATTACCGCGTAAATCGAAATTTTGCAAATTACTGCCTCCGGGGCCGGCTATGAAATTTAGAAACTCGAAGTAAAACTACGATATATTTCGCTAAAATCGAAATTTCACGACCGAATCCCTTTGCAGCCGGCCATAATGCAGATACCTATTCAGAATAAATTCATGAAAATACGATATATTTCGCGAAAATTGAATTTTCACGGCCAAATCTCGTCGCGGTCGGCCATAATGCAGATACCTATTCGGAATAAATTCATAAAAACACGATTTATTTTGCGTAAATCGAATTTTCGCGGCCGAATCCCATCGCTGCCGGCCCTTGTTCAAATATCTATTCGGAAAAAAATTGTAAAAACTCGGTATATTTCGCGTAAATCGAAATTTAAGGACCGAATACCGTCGCGGCCGGCCATAATGCAGATACCTATTCGGAATAAATTCATAAAATACGATGTATTTCGAATAAATCGAATTTTCATCGCCACCGGCCCTTATTCAAATACCTATTCGGAAAAAAATCGTAAAAACTCGGTATATTTCGCGTAAATCGAAATTTTAGGACCGAATACCGTCGCGGCCGGCTATAATGCAAATACCTATTCGGAATAAATTCATATAAATACGATGTATTTCGCGTAAATCGAAATTTCGCGGCCGATTGCCATCGCGGCCGGCACTTGTTCAGATACCTATCCGGAAAAAAATCGTAAAAACTCGCTATATTTCGCGTAAATCGAAATTTCAGGACCGAATATCGTCGCGGCCGGCCATAATGCAGATACCGTTTCGGAATAAATTCATGAAAATACGATATATATCGCGTAAATCGAATTTTCGCGGCCGAATCCCGTCGCGGTTGGCCCCTGTTCAAATACCTATTCGGAAAAAAATCGTAAAGACTCAGTATATTTCGCACAAATCGAATTTTTGCAGCCGAATCTCGTCGCGGCCGTTCATAATGCAGATACCTATTCGGAATAAATTCATAAAAATACGATATATTTCGCGTAAATTGTGTTTTCGCGTCCGAATCCCGTCGCGGCCGGCCCTAGTTCAGATACATATTTGGAATAAATTCATAAAAATACGATATATTTCGCGTAAATCGATTTTCGCGGCCGAATCCCGTCGCGGTCGGACCTTTAAATTACTATATTCTAAGGAAATTCGTTAAAATACCACAACCAATTCAGATTTTACAAAATAATAATACGAATTAGGACGATGTTAACCGCGTAAATCGACATTTTACCACCACGGCTGTCTGCCAGATTCTAATTTACGAAATTATTTTTTTTTTTTTTTGCTAAAATCAATGTTTTTCGAATTACACAAACGAATTTTCGTGTGCGGGCAAAAATAAATTTCGAATTACGAATTTCGAATTAAAAAATCATTTTGTATGAAAAAATTTTCTGGGGACTTTTTTTTGGCAAAAATTTCGAATTACGCGTTTTTTCGAATTATCGGGGTTCGAATTAACGGGGTTCTACTGTATTATTATTGATTTGATTAATTGATGAATTATTAATTTGATTTAGTTTAATAATACTTAAAACATAATAGATTTAATATTTTTCTTTTCTTTGATTGATTACCTTTAGCATTATGGCTACCGCAAAGGAAAAGAAATTGAAATTATTGTCAGCGCAGTGTGATGCCTTTAATGAACGCATTAAAAAATTGTTTGAATTGTCAAAGGGAATTTGTGACGGGAAAAGTCAGGAAGAATTTTTATCTTTAACAGATACGTTAGATTCAACCAGAAATAAGTATGAAGAAACAAATCAGCAAATTAATGTCATTAATTTGGAAATTGATCCAGATTACAATCCAAATTTTGAAAATTGGTTGAAATTTGACGACATGTATTGTAAAATTAAGCGCACGCTATTTTTGATTGAAGAAAAGAAACCGCCATTGGATTTACAAAACAAAAATTGTAAAAAACCAAAACTACCGCCTATTGAATTAGTTTTTTTTAATGGAGATTTAAACAGCTGGCCAATATTTTATTCTAGTTTTCTAAATGCAGTGCACAATAATGAGTCGCTTTCAAATTCAGAAAAATTATATTATTTGTTGGGGAAGATTAGCAAACAAGTGCAAATAACATTTTCAGGCATTGTGCTAGCACCTGAAAACTACGATATTATATTCGAATCTTTAATAAATAAATACAATGATAAACGCGTAATCTCTTCCGCCTATCTCGACCAAATTTTGGATTTTAAATCGTTTACTGCAGCTAATATCAATAATTTAGAAGCATTTATTGATCATTTTGCGTCTGCGGTGGCTGCCGTAAAAAACGTAAAATTGGATAATCTATGTGATAACATTTTTCTGCACATTGCATTGAAAAAACTAGATTTGGAGTCCGTGAAGGATTTTGAAACAAGTCATCGTGAAACCGAATTTCCCTCGTTTGATGACTTAGTAAATTTTGTTCGTGAGCAAATTAAGATTTTGCACCGAACAGGCGCAACAAGAAAATCGTCCGCATACGTAGAGAAGTCAAAAAGATCGCAAAGATCGACGCAAGCATTTGTAAGCGCTGGTAGCGATTCGGATAGAACCGAAAATCGGCCGTTTAATAAATGTTTACTTTGTAAAAAACCGCACAGACATTTATATAAATGTCAGGAATTTAAAAAATTAAGTATTAAGGAAAGATTCAACTTTGTCAAGGCTAAAGGATTTTGTTTTAGATGCCTTAGTGATAAACATAGAGCTAGAGCTTGCAATTCAAACGAAAGTTGTCATCAATGTAATAACAAATTTCATCATACGATGTTACATTTTGAGGAACAGGGTGAGTCACGCAGAAGGCAGTCAGATTCTTGGAACACCCAAAGAATGGAAAACCAGACCGCTGATCAAACAATTGATCCAAAGGAAGGCAGCTCGAATCCTGAAGTGGCATTATGTACGTTTTCAACTGTTCGACCTTATAATCGCAACACACATTGTACCGTTTTGTTGGCTACCGCACAAGTAGGTATTATGGACTCACGAGGTAATGAACATCTTATTAGATGTTTATTAGATAGTGCATCTCAAAGCAATTTTATTACTCGTGATTGCTGCAGAAAATTGGGTTTCTTTGAATATCAACGCCCGTCTTGTTCCACAGTTAAGGGAATTGGAGGTGCTTCAAAACCCATTAGAGGCTCGATAGATACCAACATTTATTCTCGTTTTAATCGGGCAATAAATTATAATGTAACTTCATTGATAGTGGACAAGGTAACAGAACGCTTACCTACCGCCAAAGTGGACATACCTTCATTGTCATACTTGAATAACTTACCCTTGGCAGACGAATCGTTTGGAGAACCAGGAGAAATTGATATGTTAATAGGAGCTCAGCTCTTCCCGCATCTCCTGTTGTCAAAAAGGGTTCAGGACCCTTCGCAAAGGCATAATCTGCACGCTTTAGAAACGGTTTTAGGATACGTTATTTTGGGGGCAGCACCAACCCGAATTGAGGAAAATGCTACCATATCTTGTTGTGCTATGATAGACGAACCAGTGGATATTTGTCTCAAAAGATTTTGGGAATTAGAAGAGATAAATGTACCGTCCATTAAAAGTCCTGAAGATCATGAATGTGAGGAGATATATAAAAGAACTACGCCACAAGATTCTTTAAGTGGAAGGTATATTGTAGCCTCGCCATTTAAACAAGATGCTTCAGCACTTGGGGATTCGTTTGTAATAGCAAATAAACGTTTATGCCTCAAACGCAAATTGGAAAACTCTCCTAAATTGAGAGACGCTTACATGAGTAATACTATTAGTGAATATTTGGAGAAGGATAATTTGTCTCCTGCCGCACCAAATAAGGAGGATCAAACGCCATATTGTACAATACTGCACCATGAAGTTAAAATGCACGCACGAGAGGGTAAAATCACCACGATATCCTCCGCCATGGGCATATCCGAGGACGCCAAACTAGAAGAGGCCTCCCCTCGGCCGCCACCCATTTCCGACTCGCCGCCGGAAACGTAACAATCTTTGCACTCGCCGCCCGAGAGTGACCACCGCAACAACAACAATTACATAATTCATTCCACGCATGATCATCCGCAACTAAAACCTTTGGATCACCCGCTATGGATCCATGGTCCGCCATGGATAAAATTGAGGCCCGATCAGTGGCCTATTACCGCTTATGACGTCACCATGGTGACGCAACCGCCCGAACTGAAGACTACGTCGTTGGTAGTGACTTCTAGTTTAGAGGAGTATGAAATGCTCAACTTGTCAAAACGCTTTTCTTCGTGGAATGAATTATTACGTTGTTTGGTTTACGTATTTAGATTTATTAAAGTGTTACCATATCGAGGACACATAAGTGGATCAGACCTAGAGTTCGCAGAACTCAGAGTATTTCGCGAGATACAATTGGCTTACTTTCCCCGTGAGTTCAGCAATCTTCAAAAAGGAAAAACGTGTAAACCCGTATTTCAACGTCTGAGACCGTTTTTGCACGACGGACTTATAAGATTAGGGGGTCGATTAGTTAATTTGGATTTAAATTACGATCAAAAACACCCCATAGTCCTTCCACGAAAGGATCACATATTAAATTTATTGGTTGATCATTATCATGAAATTCATTGCCACTTGGGTCCCGCATTATTAATGTCTATTTTGAGGCAGAAATATTGGATTCTATCAGCCCGTAGTTTAATTAGAAATCGAGTACATAAGTGCAATTCATGTTTTCGGCTACACCCTAAAACAATTGCACCCTTAATGGCCGACCATAAGGATTGTCGTGTCACGCCATCTGTAAAGCCATTTACGCACGTCGGAATAGACTTTGCCGGGCCGTTGAAGGTAACCATGTCACGTGGACGTGGAATTCGTTCTCAAAAGGCATATATTTGCTTATTTGTGTGTTTAACAACGAGAGCGATACACCTTGAACTAGCGTCAAGTCTAAGTACCGAATGTTTCCTGAATGCATTTAAACGATTTCTTTCCCGCCGTGGTCCCGTTTCAAATTTATATTCGGACAATGGGACTAACTTTGTGGGAGCTAAACGAAAGTTGAATGAATTGCACGCATTTTCAACATCTTCACATTTTGGTGAAGAATTCGCAAGTATTTTGGCCAATAATAGAATAAATTGGCATCTAAATGCACCAATCGCACCACATTTTGGTGGAAATTGGGAGGCAAATATCAAAAGTATGAAGACTCATCTTTTTCGCGTAATAGGAGATCAGATTCTGTCTTTCGAGGAGACAACTACAGTGCTCGCACAAGTAGAAAACATTCTAAATACAAGGCCACTATGTAGGACGCTCTCTTCAGACCCGTCTGAACTTCTCGCGTTAACCCCCGCTCATTTCTTAACGACTACCCCGCTGAAACACCTGCCAGCCATGACTATCGAGGAGGATAATTTGAACCTTCTATCACGTCATGACTTGCTCAATAAATTGATTCAATCATTTTGGAAACGTTGGAGGTTAGATTACTTGCATACCTTGCAAGTACGTCGCAAATGGAATACTCCCGCTAACCCTGTCAAAGTCGGTTTAGTAGTAATTGTGGGGACCGAAAACACTCCTCCATTGCATTGGCCGCTAGGAGTAATTGTCGAGGTTTTCCCCGCAAAGGACGAAGTCATTCGCGTTGCTCGCGTTAAGACAGCTTCGGGAACATATATTCGTCCGGTAGTGAGGCTTTACCCTTTGCCGACTCAATAATAGGTTATTATTGTTAGAATTAGTAATAGCTTAGGAAATTTAGGATAAGTATTTGGTTATATTTGTTTGTTTTGCGATAATGCTATCACGGTATGGTTTAGAAAGGGCGATCCTTTCAAGGCGAGGGGGATGGTGGCGCCAATTGATGTTTTAATTATATAAATTGTCTATTGCTCAAAGCGCTTTTCCTTTGTATCTTGATGCCCCAATTATCCATTCCCTTTGCCAAAGACCTGTAAGGTTGTCAGAACTGCATAGTTTTGCTACAAGACAAGCGTTGCAGTGCATATTTGATTTATTGCCGCCATTGTAATTTGACCCGCCGCTGTATAAGCAACGTGCTCGTACAACGTATTTTTGAATTTTGATCCGCCGCTGTAAAGCAACGTGTGTCGCACCTTGTTTTTTATTCCTCGCTACGCGCAAGTGTGAATTCGTTCTGGCCCGCCACGCAGTAGTGTTTGTTGTTACCGCTCGCTACGTATATCGTAGTCATTGGAATTTACCCGCCAATTGTTGTGAAATATCTCTAATTGTTCTTGAACCGCCGCTATACAAATACTGTTTGTGTTAATTGTGAATAAGACATTGCTTGAGAACCAGCAGCCTAATAAGGAAAGGACGAGGAAATAAAGGTAGGTCTTTGGCATGTTCCCTGAAACCTACCTCTTTCTCAAGGCGTTATGAGTTTAGTGAATAATTTTGTTGCGTAAACGAACGGATTTAATTGATTCGCACCACCATATTACTTTGTTCGATACTTGTGAAGGTTGTTGTTAGGAATGTCGATATGTATTATGAAATTGGGTTTTAACCATTGATATATCAACTTTTTAAAAAATTGGTTTGTCGGGTTGGTCTTGACAGTATTTGGATTATTTTATTTGTCCTTAGAAGGGACTAATAAAACAAATAAAAATAAAAATAATGTTCTGGGATTTAAAACCTTTGTTAACCTGCTGAACGTTGGATGGCATTTTGAAAAAATGCCTGCAAATTTCATAGAAAACTCTTTTTAAATAATTCAGAGTAGTTAAAATAATCAAAAATGGTACATAGGTCCTAGATTGATATTGACGCAAGCGATTTTGACATTGTCCTTCATACAGGTTCTTTATAACTACGGGTTAAATTGTACATTTATTGTATTGTAATGGGAAGAACATTGTGGTGCCTATGGGCAGCACTAGTGTAAATAAATAGATCACCAAGGAAACTATAAATAAAGATATCACCATGGAAACGAAAAATAACAAAGCAGTCAAATAAAAATCTGGGTATAGTTAGATGACTGTAAAAATAAATAAAGCTGTATTAATGTAAATGAAATGCAAATAAATAGTGTGACTTAAAATCGTGTTGTTTTTATTAGTTTGTGAACCCAGAACAATATTAAAAACGTAACAATTGGTGTCAGGTGTGGGGTTCCAAAAAAAAAAAAAAAACAAACTGCAACAGTGAGAGTTCGGATCAGGATAATAAATTGTTTAACATTATACGGTGACAAGAAAAATGGCAACCAAGAAGAACAGATTGATGGACTTAAAGGTAATGGAATTAAAGCGGGAACTTGAGGAACGTGACCTGGAGACAACGGGGACGAAGAGTATACTGCAACAACGGCTACGGGTGGCTCTGGCGAACACTGGTGAAGATCCAGAGAGTTTTTCTTTCGAAACGACTGGCGGAATGGATGACCTCTGTCGACATATTGACACCAAACTGGAAGCAACCTCCCAAAGCATCAGTGACATGAGCACGCAGCTGGAAGGGAAGCTAGACAACATTTCTCGCTGCTTCAATGAGAAAATAGTCGACATGGAAGAACGCATCCGGAGAATAGAGGAGCGACTCCACGCGACTGGTGGTGAGAGCACCGTCATGGATGTAAAGAATTTATCAAGGCCCCCAAACTCTAACGTCGAGGAAAGGATGGTCCTGACCCAGTTGTTGAGAAACGACCTACCCACCTTCGACGGAAAATCTTCCTGGGAGGAATACCTGACGCTCTTTGAGACCGCGGCCATGATAAATGAATGGCCAGGTATCAAGAAGGCGTCGATGCTGTGCCTGTCGCTGCGGGGAGATGCAGTAAGGGTATTGCAAACTATTTCGCTGACAGAGCGCCAGGACTATGAGCAGTTGACGCAATGTCTGGAAATGCGGTTTGGTCATCGTCACATGGAGCAGATCTACCGCTCGCAACTGAAGAACCGCTTCCAAAAGCCGAATGAGACGTTGCAAGAATTCGAAGCTGACATCGTCCGCCTGGTTAGAGGCGCCTACCCAACAGTGACTGACGATGTCTACGAGAGTCTGGCCATCGACAGATTCTTGGATGGACTGCGGGAGGGTGAAACGCAGCAGGCCGTCAAGTTGGCACGTCCGAAGATGCTGAGAGAGGCGTTGACGCAAGCTCTGGAGTTCGAGGCATTGAAGCAGTCCGTGAGAAGCCAAGCTCGGGTACGTGCTCTGGAGACCACGGGGGAAGAATCGCAACCATCCATGGAGGAATTAGTGAAGCGTGTCCTGGAGGCTTTGAAGGTACAGAAAAGGGAGATACGCTGCTGGAACTGTGGTCAGACAGGACACCTTCGTAATAAATGCCCAAAACCAAGGAGACAAACCTCGGAAAACTAAAAAGGGTTGATGGGAAGGGGCAACCATCGATCCGTACTACCGAGGCCCTTGAAACGTCCGTAACTATGGCGACACTTGGAGGGGGATCTAACGGAATTTACATAGAGGGTCTGGTGGATGGAAAAAGTCGCAGACTGTTGTTGGACACAGGAGCAACTGCATCGATCATAAGACCAGATATTGCTGCCTCCGAGGCAAGGATCGTGTCGTCACGATGGAAACTACGTACGGCAACAGGGGAGTTGGCGTGCGTTCACGGGGAGACAGCCGCCCTTTTCGAAATTGGCAACACCACCTTCAAGCATCAGGTTCTAGTCGCTGACATAGAGGAAGAAGTGATCTTCGGGATGGACCTGCTGTCGAAATTGGGCTGTAAGCTGGACCTGAGAGAGGGAGTCATATGGATCAACAACGAGGAAGTGGTACTGCAGAAGGGGGGTGGCGAAACGGTGTCTGTGATCCTTAGTGCGGATACTCTGCTACCCCAGTGCAGTGAGACACTGATTACCGCGTGTCTAGATACATGGAGTCCACCGGGGCAAACTGTTATCTTGGAACCCGAGAGGGACGGTGCGGGACTCGGACAAGGAATTTTGGTCGGTAAGGCGCTAATCCGCACCCGTGAAGAAATACCCATCAGGGTAATGAATGTCAATGACTACCCGGTAACCCTGAAGAAAGGCACTCGGTTAGGGCATGGTTCACCTGTTTTGGCGGTTGTTCGGCAAGTTAACAACATGACCGTGACATCGAATAAGCTTCCAGACCAGCTAAAAGATCTCGTTGAACGGGCCAGTAGGGGACTTCCTGCCAGACAACGGAACGCTGTCGAAACGCTGATCAGCAAATATCAGAATGTCTTCGAAGGCTCGAACGGGTTGTTAGGAAGGACCGACGTCGTACAGCATCGCATAAGAACAGGGAACGCGGACCCTATCCGACAAGTCCCTAGGCGATTACCATTTGCGAGACGTGACGAAGCTGAACAGATAATCCGGGACATGGAGAAAGGGAAGATAATTGAGCCATCAAACAGCCCATGGGTTTCACCAGTGGTACTGGTGAGGAAGAAGGATGGGACCACACGTTTTTGTGTGGATTACCGACGACTCAACGATGTGACCAAGAAGGATAGCTACCCTTTACCCCGGATCGATGACACGTTGGACACCTTGGGAGGCTGTCAAGTATTTTCTACTCTGGATTTGAAGAGCGGGTATTGGCAAGTAGAGTTGGACCCAAGAGACAAGGAGAAGACGGCTTTTTCTACCGGGACGGGACTCTGGCAGTTCACAGTGATGCCATTTGGACTTTGTAATGCTCCTGCTACGTTTGAGCGGCTGATGGAACATATACTAAGAGGGCTATCCTGGGAAACATGCCTGGTCTATCTGGATGACATCATCATCCTTGGCAAAACCTTTGAGGAACACCTGAAGAACTTGGAACAGGTTTTCCTGCGTTTGCAGTGCGCCCACTTGAGACTTAATCCCAAGAAGTGCAACCTTTTTCAAGAACAGGTCAATTATCTCGGTCATGTGGTATCCGAAAGGGGAGTCTCAGTCGACCCAGAAAAAATCCGTGCCGTCAATGAATGGCCAGCACCGAAGGACAAGCACGATTTGAGAAGCTTCCTTGGCCTCTGCACTTACTACCGACGGTTCGTCTATGGGTTTGCAGATATTGCCAAACCATTGACAAGGCTCACCGAAGAGAAAAATTGTTTTGCCTGGGACTCTCACTGCCAACAGGCGTTTGAAAACTTGAAGCAGAAGTTAACCGATGCCCCTATCTTGAGCTATCCCAAACCAGAAGGGAAGTTTATATTGGATACAGACGCCAGCAACGTGGGTATGGGAGGCATTCTGTCGCAAGTCCAGGAAGGGGAGGAGAAAGTCATCGGGTACTTCAGCAAGGTACTGTCTAGACCTGAGCGCAACTATTGCGTGACGCGAAGGGAATTACTGGCAGTTGTTAAGTCGGTGGAGCATTTTCACAAGTACCTTTACGGGAGGAATTTCCTGCTGAGGACAGATCATGCGGCGCTCAAATGGCTCTTGCACTTCAAAAATCCCGAGGGACAGGTGGCGAGATGGATTGAACGGTTGCAGGAATATGATTATGAATCCGAACATCGAGCTGGAGTTCTCCACCGGAACGCAGACGCTCTATCCAGGAGACCTTGCGCGGAGGATTGCATCCACTGCTGGCGGATGGAGGAGAAGTCAGCAGTAGTGTGTAGAACAGGAGTCATGGATGAGGATTGGGAACCTGCAGAAATTGGGAAGGACCAAGAGGCTGACCCCGAACTGAAATATCTGGTGGAGTGGAAGAAGGCGATACAGCGGCCAACTTGGGAGAACGTCGCTTCTTCTTCTCCAAACGTCAAATCATACTGGGCTCAGTGGGATTCCATTGAATTGGAAAATGGGGTTCTTAGAAGGGCATTGGAAACGCAGGATGGAGAACCACGTAAGTTACAGATGCTGGTTCCAAGGAAACGCATTCCCGAAATCCTTCGGTTGTTGCACGATGGAACCTCCGGTGGGCATTTGGGAGTCAAGAAGACCCTAGAAAAGGTCCGGGAACGCTTCTACTGGGTGAACTGCAAAAGAGATGTCAAGGATTGGTGCAGAAAGTGCGTGACTTGCGCCACGGCCAATGGACCGTACAAGAGGAAAAGAGCACCGATGCGACAGTACAACGTAGGTAGCCCGTTCGAGAGAATCGCTGTGGATATAGCTGGACCGTTCCCTACAACCGAAAACCGGAACAAGTATATCCTGGTCGCTATCGACTATTTCAGCAAGTGGGTTGAAGCCTATGCACTGCCCAACCAGGAAGCAGTTACCGTAGCAGAGGCATTGGTCACGGAGCTAGTCAGTCGATTTGGTGTGCCTCTGGAGCTACATTCGGACCAAGGACGTAATTTCGAATCTGCAGTGTTCCAGAAAATGTGCGAGATCCTGGGAATTAGGAAGACGAGGACTACAGCACTGCACCCGCAGTCTGATGGAATGGTTGAAAGAATGAACCGTACAATCGGCAGACATCTGGCGAAGGTTGTCTCGGATCACCAAAGAGACTGGGACCGACACCTGCCCTTGTTCCTGTTGGCTTACCGATCGGCGGTTCATGAAACTACGGGGCAGACGCCTGGAAGTGTGCTCTTTGGACGAGAGTTACGACTGCCCTGTGACCTGAAGTTCGGATGTAAACCGAAAGAAGACGTAGCTGGTGAGGACTACGTGTCAGACCTTCGTAGGCGTCTGGATGATGCCCACGACCGGGTCCGTATGAATATCGAGGCTGCTAGTGACCGGATGAAGGAACATTATGATGTCAAGGCAGAGAAGGGGGGCTATCAATCTGGCGAACTAGTCTGGCTCTTCGACCCCCGTAGGCGCCAAGGTTTCTCCCCAAAACTCCAACGGTCTTGGGATGGTCCCTATGAGGTGCTGAAGCGGATCAACGATGTGGTCTACAGGATAAGGAAGAGGCCCAACGGGAAACCACGGATCGTCCACTTCAACCGGCTTGCTCCCTTCCTGGGTGACAATCAGGATGATCCGGAACAGCATGTCCGAGTCTGCAAGGTCCCTGAGGAGGAAATTACCTTCGAACAATTCATGTCCCAGGCTAGCGAGGGGCACAAGACCCGACATGGAGTGACACAAGAAATAGCGCAGGACCTGTTCAGGCTTTCAAAGGAGCATGCTCTGGCCTTCTGCGTGACACACGACTTCGACATGTCACGGGGAATTTCAAGGGTTTTGCAGCATAAGTTTCTAGTGAAACAGGAGTTGGAGCGGCAAGCACCAGCTATCGGAGAGGTGGCGCAACTCAACAGGGAAGGACCACCAATCTTCTGCTTGGTGACCAGGGAGACAACCCAAGTTACGCCGGAGTACCGAACCATTTGGGACTGTCTGATGGTTTTGAGGGACCGCTTGTTACAGTCTGATATCAACCGGATAGGGATCCCGAAGCTCGGTGGCCGTGGGATTGGGCTGGACTGGAGGATCTTGCGGAGCATGTTCGAAGAGATCTTCCGATACACTGGCATATTGGTTCTGATATGCTGTTACCACAAAGGGTCAGAAGCAAGTGATGGTAAAACTGTAGCTTGTCATTTCTTTGCGTCGGCTCGGTGCAATCGAGGACTAGATTGCCGATACCTTCATGAAGAGAATTCGGGGCCTGTTCCGGGACGAAACAGCCCTAAGGAGGGGGCAATGTAATGGGAAGAACATTGTGGTGCCTATGGCAGCACTAGTGTAAATAAATAGATCACCAAGGAAACTATAAATAAAGATATCACCATGGAAACGAAAAATAACAAAGCAGTCAAATAAAAATCTGGGTATAGTTAGATGACTGTAAAAATAAATAAAGCTGTATTAATGTAAATGAAATGCAAATAAATAGTGTGACTTAAAATCGTGTTGTTTTTATTAGTTTGTGAACCCAGAACAATATTAAAAACGTAACAGTATTATATAATTAATTAAATATGTATTGCAAAGTTAATTGTAACTCGGCTATGTCTCTAACGCTGCATATAAAGAGGAGGAAAAAAAGTGTTTAACATTTCTGTTTAATTTTTTTCAGCAAGCGACTTTAGCAAATCAATGAATGAACTGGAGGCTCTCCAAAGCACCATCACCTCGGGAGTCCAGAACAACAAGGCCATGCTGAAGGGCGTCCAGGAGGTGTTCGCCAACAACCTGGAGCATATCCAGAAGGAAATCAAGAAGCTGGAAGAACGAATCTCCAATATAGGAAACAAATAGCATTTCGCCGTGTCTTAAATAAATAACATTATTATTTTACTTTATTATTATTGTTTTTTTAATTTTATTAATTTCAAAACTGTAACGCTTTATGTAGTTGTTTATACGGTACGCTAAGTAATATTTTATATATAACAAATTAATCGGTTGCTAACAACACCCATTTTGTTGCAATAGAAAGTTTATACTCTGAAATGTGTTTCATTTTTGAGTTCAGTGAACAATTTGGTTGGGTTGTTCTTTCGAAAGCAGAAGATCAGCCGAGCTATTCTATATATTTTGTGGGATTTATTTGCTTTTTCTATGTAAAACGTACATTAAATGATTAAATAATCATGCATACTTGCAGGAATTTGTGTTTAAAACGATCTAAACTAAAATATGTGACAGTAAATATGTAAAAAATACCACACAAATCTGACAGGAGATCGCGTCCGTTATCTCGATAAGAAAATCCCACAAAAGATATAGAATCGCTATGCTATGCTGTTCATGTTTCTCCCTACAAACACTTAAACTGTGGTCCTGGCATTTGGAATTTCTGTTCCGGTATTATAGAAATATCCATTTAACTGTTGAAAATGAGACAATACACTATATTTCACAATCCAAATATCTTTGGGCATTGTCAGATGACAAAAGTTTATTTAAAATAATTGGTAATCAAGGCTCATCGAAAATGGAAAAAAAAACCTTCACTTTTGTACGCGACAATGACAAATCAGAGTGATAATGTCATCATAAGTGATGAAAAAATTGCCTTAAATCCTAGGTAAAATTTCCGTACTTCGCTTACTTCTTAATAGTAAGCGCTCAAAAAGAAGAAGAAGGGGAGATATGTTAATACGAATGTTAGAGGGAGAGCGCTAATATTAAAAATGATAACATTTATGTGAAAATTAAGAAAATGTTTTATAAAACAACTCATTTAAAATAGAGCAAAAATTTTGTGGGAAATGACTTAAATAGCATTTAAAAAACAATGTGAATTTTTTCAAATACATACATATATGTAAAATAACAGAAAAAAACGTGTTTATAATGAATTTCAGAGCATACTTTGGGATTTTTTTCTATCGAGGGAATTTCATACAATTACCGTTTTGGCATGGAAAATGTATAGATATTATCTTAAAAATTAACACATATTTTTGTTAGAAACTTAAAGTATTCAAGAGAAATATGTTATAAACGGTAGAAATTCGGAGTGCCCCGGCTTAATATGCACAAATTATAACACTTTTTTCACTTAATTCCTACAAGAAACAACTACATATTTACTTCGGGGGCAAGGTAAAAAACGCATTAGAGTTACAATTTTTTTCAAAGCACAAAATTTCCCGTGATTTGACTAATGACATTCGTCATGTATGATTTTGTTAGTATGATGTGATGTTTACCAGAATGTTCCTCTTCAATCTAAATATGCGCAAATTATTTAACCCGAACTAAGAACCTGTTTTGTGCATGTTTTTCCATCTCCCCGATATAAATAAATTAAGTTGAAACGAAATTAAGTGTTATTTCAATAATTTGGGGATATTTACAAGAAAGCGGAGTAATTTTAAATTTACCAAAGCCTAACCTAACCTAACCAGGTTTTTTATAGTAATACCACACAAGCATCTCAGCTGCTCCCGTCTGAAGCCAGTGAGACTATGGAATCCCCAATTGGGATATGTTGTGAGGCTGAAGGTAATGGGGAGGAAAGGAGATGGGAAGAGGAAGGTGGGGAAGTACCTGGCTATTCAGATCTGGTCTCCAAACAGGGCTAACGTCATTTCAAGCAACATTTCAATTCAGAATGGTGGTCTTACACCAGGGCGATACTGAGAGTATATTTCATTCTGGAACGTACCACAAAAATACTATATATTATTTAAAATGAATTAATTCTGAAATACCACAAATGTACCATACGCAAATCAATAAAATAAAATTGATTTGCGCACACAGAGTTCGAACCCGCGACCTTCGTATTGCGAGTCAAGAGCCTTACCTCTAGACACGCCGGCCGTCGAACTAGGTCACAAACCAGTTCTTAGGTAATCTAAATAAAATAAACAGTTTGTTGCTGTGTATTTAAAACAAATTAATTAATATAAGTAGACCTCGCGCTAAAATATAACTTTGAAAGTAAACCTCACACTAGAGTGGCACCAAAAATAGACACCTACATAATTAATAAAAATATTATAATGACAAAATTTGCTTGGCGCAACCTGCCTTGCATAAGTATACCGAACCACACACCCGCCTTGCATGTCCAAAATGTATTCAGAATATTCAATTGTTTTTGCATAAATTGAATGTATTAAAATATTTATTGATTGGCGCCATTGCCTAGCAACCATATGAATTTTTGCAAACAGTCACTTCCCATTGTTTGTGTCATTGACAAATCTTTACAATTATTTAAATAACAGTATTAATTTCATAACAGTTGTGCACATTGCAATCTATCTTTTATCTGTAATACATATTCATTATTGATCACTTATGGCATTTGAAATATAATGAGTAATTTTATAACCAACTGTAGATTACATTTTTAAACTAAATATTTTCATCATCAACTTGTCAAATACATATATGTACATAATATGTACGTTGTACCAGCTTACAAAGGAAATTGATAAGAAAAAATGATACTATGCTATTCCACTGCAATCAAAATTAATTACCCACTCCTTCAGTTATAGGAATACTTGGATGGTAGGGAACCTTTGAATGATGAAAGAATGTTCAAATAATACACATTTCTTCTTATTTCAGAACAAAAAAACAAAAATTATTATTTTAATCGATTGCCTTTCAAAGGAGTTTTGAACATAATAGGTAAAGAGAGTTTCTAAGATGGCTTGGAGTCTACCGAAGTTGCCAGGATGTTCGTTTCCCGACCCCACGAGGACGAGGTTTAGTGTACCGAGGAAGTTTGAGATGGTCAATGGGTTTGCTATGCCAGTTATTGACTTCAGAGGGGTTGGCGGAATCCCCATGGATGCGGAAGGATCCAGATATCTAGATGTAACAGATAACTGCAGGTAAAATCGATAGTATATAACCCACATCAACATGTAAAAATAGTGGAAATGATATAGACTCCTGAAGAATGTGTGTTATTAAACCATGTATTAAGAATGGAACGCTAAGATGCTTTGGAAACGTACAGCAGATGGATGGACAAAGAAGTGGAAGTAAAATATATGACTCGCGAATAGATGAAAGAAGGAGTTGAAGATATTGCACAAACATGTAAGGCCCTTCTTTCTGTGGGATGTGCAAATATCTGGTACTCAACGATTCAAGTATCTTGGCGACTACCTCCATACATCTGCATGTAGGTTCGTTCACGACATTTTGTAACCTTGTCGGTGACGCAAGTCTCCCACGATCAGCCGGTCAATGTTACCACTCACGTCGTCGAGACTAGCAAAGTCTAGCAAAAATTATAGTTTATCATCACTTGTGCCAGACATTTTGTAACAATGCAAATGCTTTAGATCAAAGCTAGGAAATAAACAGTCAATAAAAAATGACAACTAGAGCAGTTGTGAGTGAGTTCATGAAAGCTAGTTTTGTCTCGTTGTTATCTGGTGATTTCTAATGGTGACCTACACAGACTGCATGACGAAGTTGTTTGCGACGTGAATACACAGCATCAGTATCGAATACTTGCATAGTCCTGTGGGTCATGTTAAAAGCCAGTTTAACAGAAGAGTATCTATGAATATTAATGGAAAATTAATTCAGTATTCTAGGTTAAAACCAATACAATGGGTTTAAAATACACGCCATTACAAAAATTATAAAATTTGCAGTTATGATCCTTCGCTAACTTACGGCCGTGTGAAAGCAAAGGAGTTCCCGATCACCTTACCCAACTGGGTTCACTACGATAAGAAGAAACTGAACTTTCGAGGTTTTCTGAGGCAGTCCATATCAGAGTCTCCCCTCGAGTACTTTAGAATACGACCCATTGTGCTGATATATTATCTTGAAAATGATACCATGACGATCGCAGAACCCCCTATTGAGGTAAGAATAAAAAATACATATATATTATAAGAAAATTATTAATTTGCAGTAAAGTTAATAATGATTCTGCACTTCATCTCATATGTGGTAAGTTTATCATTTTATTTCTGCAAATAAGTAAATGCAAAACCAACTAAAGTTCTGCTAAGGGTTAATGTAAATAAAAAATTCATGTTCAATATAGTGTAAGTACATCGGTTTTTAAATTAGATAAGTATCTACATAAAATTGACCATAGAAATTATACATATTTATGTAAACAGTAGGTAATTTCTAGAAAATAAAAATGCATAGCAAAGTTGAGGTTTTCCATAACCTACCTCACTAGGCTAGCCTGTATTGAAGACTAAGTTTTCAAATTTATTTTATAACTAGCTTGTTTCAAAGAAATAAATTGATTCTCCCTTCATGTCCTTTTCCGTGGGTCCCCATTCTATTCCACCTTCCCCGCCTTCCCCCTCCCTCGTCTCTTCCCTCTCCGCGAACCCCACCTTCCCCCTGCCTTTCCTTTCTGCCGCTAAAATATATGATATATGCACATTTTCATTTATACAAATTTCTTAACGCCATGCTTACCATTATATACAGCCTATGTTACCTTCTGATAATGTAGATTTCTATTGGTGAAAGAATTTTTAAAATTGGTTCAGTGGTTTAGGCGTGAAAGCATAACAAACAAATACATGCACTTTTGCATTTATAATATTAGTATGGATACTTACTTACTATAATAAAATATGTTCAATTAATTGTTTGGTAAAATCAATAACTTCGAAAACTAAACTTATGATTGTGTTATTTTGCCTTTGTGTTGTGTTGTTTTTTCTGTTTTATTTTGCTTTGCAAATACAGTTGAAAAATATTGAAAAATTTTACTTGACAGAATTCTGGCCTTTGGCACGGAAAACTTGTGGCTCGCGATAAACTCCCGAAGAATGACGACGGAGAATTCTGGCACTGGAAGGATTTAAATGTTGGGATAGACATACCGATATTTGGAAAAGTTTTCCATCTGGTCCAGTGTGATGACTTTACAAAGGTAACACAAGACTTTCAACAAACATTTTTACAATTCCAAAGAATAGAAGTTATGGCTTTATTAATTATTTTTTAGGAGTTTTTGGAGAGTCAGGGTATAGAACTAGCCCAGGAGGAAGAGATGCCCGAGGATCCTTACACCAAAGCTCAACAGTTTAGGAGAGCTCACAACCCCAGGAAAGTTGCCAAAAAGAAAGACACTCTTAAGAGATTCCTTCAATACGACGGGAAAGTGCTCAAGTATGTTCCCCGTTTATAATTTCTGGTATATTAATTTATTAATTTCTAGGCGCTAACCTACATGTACTGTCATACCCCTTCCGGACTATTTTTTTCTCCCAAACAAGTTAAATAGAACTTGAAAAATAACTTTGAAATTTGATGAATTGTTCAAATTCTATCCAACCTGTTCTGAAACAACCTGTCCTAAGAGTCCTGGAACAGTAGACCTGGCGATCAAAAAAGTATATTTCTAATTTTTTCTTATTATCAAAACCAAAATTTCCTCTGAAATTATAAGATTTGTAAGTAGGTACTAAAAACCTACCTACTTAATTACAAACCCATAAATATAAACTTTTTTTTTTCAAATAAGGAATTATGCAATGTGTCCAAAGAAAAGTCATATTGAACAAATTCAAATCAGAAAGTACAAATCATAAGCCCCGTTTCCATGCTTGTCAAGCCTCCACAAACGCCAACGTGGAAACAGGTCGTTTGTCTTGGCTTGCCAAGGCTTGCAAGAGCTTGCCGCCGATCCAGTCGGGGTCGGATCCAGCGGCAAGCTTCTGCAAACGCTCGAGTGTAATTTCCGAACTGACGGCGAATGCACGCCGTTTTTGCTCCATGCGGTACATATATCGATAATTAACATTACGAGACATATGTATGACGTAAGAGGCATGCCTGACTTATTAAAATATTGAATATTATTATGTTCATAATTTGAATGCACTAATTTAATTTATTGGATTTACCTAAAAAGTCAATATAAATAAATAATCTTTTAATGATGATTTATTATTTATTACAATAAAAAAACATATGATTTTTGTTGGAATAACTTTTTTTTTATAATACAAGACAATATTATATTGTTTTTTTATACTTTGCTTGTATTTCAAATAAAAGTATGTTAAACCAAACGCAATAGCCGACACAAGTTCGGCGTTCGCCACGCTTGGGTGTTGGTAGCGTACTGACGCAGTCACAAGCGTGTAAACGGCTTCCAAATGCCAAGCGAGATTTGTGTACGCTTGGAGCTTGTGGAGGCTTACTGAGCCTTGGCAAGCATGGAAACGCACCAATAAATATACCAAACCATCCATGTACAAATAAACATGATGATTTCAAATTTGGATGTCTTTACTGAACCATTGAAACGGCCGTCATATTGAAGAAACGGAATGTACAGACAAATTTACAAATTTATTGACAGACAAAACTCAAAACGGGATTGGTTTATTTATGCGTTAAATGGTCGAGTTAAAACGTCAATTATTATCATAAGTTTTTAATTAAATTACAAAATTTATAGATTTGATGCCATATGGGACGATCGTGCCACAGAATTCGGCGAACTTAGAGAATGTCAAGTATTCTATTATCTCACTGATGATATGATTTCAATCAAGGTAAGTTGGAAACGGCATTTCAAACACGTAGCAAGAAAGTAATTTTTTAATGTGGATACCACACAAGAGTCCCAACTGCTTCCAACCATCTGGAGCCAGTGAGACTATGGCATCCCCAATTGGGGTATGTTGTGAGGCCGAAGGTAGTGGGGAGGGAAATAAGATGTGGAAGAGGATGGTGGGGAGTACCAGACTAATCAGGTATGATAACACACTGCTAAAGCCATTTCAAGCAACGTTTCAATTCTGAATGGTGGTCTAATACCAGGGCGATACTGAATGTATCTCCACTCTGGAACGTGCTGCAAATATACAAATATACTTTATATTAGCATTTGAATCCGCAACCTTCGGATTGCTAATCGAGAGACTTAACCCTCGGCCATGGAGGCCGTCAATAAAAAAAACCCCTGTCTTTGAGTGAGACATATTTGTACAGCCAGTGAAACTGTGATAATATTTGTACAATATACAGTATTTGTACAAAAAATGTCTTGATAACACAAACAATAATTATTTTACAGGAATGTCACACTGCAAACGATGGCAGGGATCCAGTTTCAACATTATTACGAAAGATGAGAATTCCGAGAAACTGGAAAGATAGGACAGGTAGATTCGTCTTTTGTACCATCGCACTTTTATCACTATCAGAGGAAAGTTCGTAATTGGCATAAATAATTATTTTATTATTGTATGTATGTATAATTTAAGATTTGCTGTCAACTTTCCCAAAAATAAATAAAAATGAGTTTAAAAAAATCAGCGCTGTAAAAAAATCGACACTAAAAAGTTTATGTTTATAATATATATTTATATTTATTTTATTTATTGTTTCTTTACACTGCAAGTAAAATGTTTACAATACAATTTGTCACCTCACTAGGACAAGCCTGTGTTGAGGTAAATAAATAAAAGTAATCATTTAAGTACATCAAAGTAACGAGGCTTTTGTAATCAGACCATTGAAAAATAATCATAAATGAAAAGGAGTCTATTATTTATCTGCAGTTTCGTCGTGGTTATTAATTTTTTTTTTTTCTATATTCAGTGGATGCCCCGTTCGTGGTTCACGAGCCGGTTGTAACAGATGCTAATGAACAGGAGTTTTTCAGACCGATAGATTTGGTCGTTGGTACGACTGTCAATATACTCGGAAGGCCTTTTATCCTGTACGATTGCGACGATTTCACAAGGAGTTACTACAGGTATTATTGCAAAATAATATATTCTTCTTCTCTGGATCTTCCGTCCTTTTGAAATTTGGTCTCTTATGATTTCCAAAAGATAACTTGAAATGATAATAAATTAATAGCACTTATTTACAAATTATATTCACTTTAAACAAAACACTACTAAGAAACCCTGAAAGTTTTCATTTTCATTTTCTTTTTCAAATTACCAAACCTTCTTCCAAGCTTTTGTGCGAATGTGTCAACTATATAACACTAGACCGGTCAGTGGCTGAATTGGCATCGCGCCTGGTTCCCACCCAGGCGTTGTGAGTTCAATTCTGTTGGTCAAGTCCTCCATCACAGCAACATTTCCTCTTACTGTGATGGTAGTAGGAGATCTACAAATATTGAATGGTGGTCTTTCTTTTTAATTATAATTATTTCTTAACTTCCACTGTAGTGGCAAGTTTTTGGACATTTTAGCGATAGCCCCTAGAACTTTAACTAAATTTATCGAATCCCTTGTTTTCACTTGACTCCAGACTTTATGGTATTTTGGCAATATGGGTTATGTCTAGATATTTTATCCAGAGGGTTTGACAGTTCACAGGCCTTGCCACGTCTGTAAACTGGATATGTGTGTTTTGGAGGTTTTCAATAATAACTCTTGATTTGATGCGAGTCAAATATATTTACATTGAAACTTTGTGTTACAATAATTTAGTACAAATTTAATAATTATCTTGCTTAGAGGAAAAGCAGGTGGATGGAACGAACACTGAAACCGGAATAATTTTGCATTATCATGCACTCGGCCGGAGAGCGGTGACCGGTGATGCCAGTGTATAAAATCGGATTTGAATAATATTTTTATGGTTGTTCGTTGCTCGGCTACAGTATCTTATTTTTTGTTGTCACTGTTTTACATACTTAATATTGGAGGGTTGTTATTTATCCTTAGTTATTTCTTAGTAATTTTTATATGTTAACCTTCTGTTGTTGTGTACTTTATAAATAAAATAAATACACCTTTCGCAGCAAAGTGGTAAATATTGAACAACCTGAAAAAGTTGATAAACCAGAAGATCTAAGGACCGTCAAGGTAAATTTATGTCACAACAATTATTGTATTTATACATATAAATGATGACATAAGTTTTATTAAATGAAAAATTTTCAGCCTCTGAAACCTCAAAGAGACAAGTGTGAACTTGAAATGCCAGAAAATGATGGATTCATGGTGGAACCCACTGCTCAAGATGTTGTCATGATGGCACTTAACGCGAACAAGGTAAATGAATATGCATAATATTAAAGTGATGCCTCTCGTGAAAAACATCTTTAAATGCTGTTAAAAATTAATCACAGGCGGCCGTCCCGTGGGTCCATAAATAATCAACAGTAAAAAACATCTTTAAATGCTGTTAATAATTAATCACAGGCCGCCGTCCATAAATAATCGACAGTAATAAAACCTTGTAAAGTTTTCTAAAGTAAGGTAATGCAGACGTTCAATCCGTTGTGAGACTTTTCTGCACAGGTTCTAAAAACATTCGGTTTATATCGATTCCTTGTCGACTCAGGACGACGGGCTCAAAATCATTATAATATGTAGTGGAAAAATACTGCGAGTTAAAGATTGGTGCAATAGCTTACTGAGCAGACACCCAGATAGCGCGTAAGGTTACGAGTTTTTCAATTTCATATGATTTGAGTGATGAATGAGACAGTACATTTTAGGCTGCTGAAATGAGATTTTTGAGAGTTGCAGGTGTTACAAAATGAGATCGAGAAGCTGGTGATCTAAGATAATGCTTAGCACCATACCTTCTCATCATCATGACATTATTATACTTACGGAAACCTGGCTAAACTCTGACATCAAATCAACTGAACTCGGTCTTACAAACTACAAAATATTTCGCTGTGACAGAAATGTCAGATCAAGTTCCAAGTCAAGAGGTGGAGGAGTTTTGATTGCTATAAAACAGAAGTTGTCATCTAGAAAATTAACCACGAAACAAAATAACATCGAACATCTTTTTGTGCAAGTAACGACTCCTCTCGAGAAAATTATATTTGGAACGGCCTATCTACCACCACTTTCTGACCCTCAAACATACAGAAACCACTGTGAAGACATCGAAACAATTTCATCAAAATATTCTCACTCGAAAATTGTTATCCTTGGAGATTATAACTTACCAAACCTAACATGGAAAGCAAAAAACTGTGGTCTCATCACAAACGAAAGTGAAAATGATCGTGCACGTGAAGTTTTGGACATGGTAAACTTTCTAAACTTTCACCAACATAATTTTATTTATAACAGTAACAATCGCTTATTAGACTTAGCTTTATCAAACTATCCTAAAATATCTGTAGAACTCTCAAATGATCCACTCCTACCAATAGATAATCACCATCCTCCCCTATACATTAAATTAAATATTACATGCGAAAATGAAAAAATACCTGTACAAAGAGTCCTAAACTTTAAACGAGCCGACTTCGACTCAATTAACAGCCATCTCTCAAAAACAGACTGGTCGTTTTTATCCGATGAAAACATTGATGAATCTTTAGACCAACTCTATTTATACTTTTCTAATATTATTGAATCCTATGTACCTTTTTATACACCGAGAAGCTATACCTACCCGGTTTGGTTCTCATCAGAGCTTACTGCCTCTCTTCAGCAAAAAAAGAGTCAACACAAAAAATTCAAACAAAGCAAATCCATAAGTGATTACAAAATCTTTAGCGAAACCAGGAAAAAATGTAAAGATCTTTCCAAACAATGTTACAAAATGTATATAACCTCTATCGAGGACACTGTCTTTAAATCCAAAAATCTTTGGAAATTTCTTAAAAAACTAAACAATGAAAACACAGACTACCCGCCAATAATGCAAATGAATGGAACCAGTGCAAACAATACACAGGACATTGTAAACCTTTTTTCGGACTTCTTCAAAGATGTATATGATGAAGAAACCCCAGATAACAAAATACCTGAATACAAATTTAGCAAGACCACACACTTAACAAATTGCCATATCACACAAAAATGTTGCGAACAGAAATTATTTTCCTTGGACACTGACAAATCCGCTGGCCCAGACAACATTCCACCAATATTCCTCAAAAAATGCTCTAATACATTGTCTAAACCACTCACATTATTATTCAACCGTCTCTTAACCCTTGGACACTTTCCAGACCGCTGGAAATCTAGCTTCATTACACCTATCTACAAAAAAGGAGACGACACTAATATAGCCAATTATCGTCCCATTTGTATACAGTCAGTACTACCTAAGCTTTTCGAATCACTGGTCCTTGATGAAATCTATCCCAAATTAATAAAATTAATTGACCAAAAACAGCACGGTTTTATCAAAGGTAGATCTACCGCAACTAACTTAACAATATTTCAAAACTTCATATTACAATCTTTTGCAGAAAATAAACAAGTCGACTGCATATATACAGACTTTTCGAAGGCATTTGACAAAGTATCCCATAAACTACTAATCCAAAAACTATTTGCTCTAGGAATAAGGGGTAACATGCTAAAATGGTTTACTAGCTATTTATTAAATCGTAAACTGTTCGTCAAAATAAAATCTTGGATGTCGAAAGCGTTCTGGGCTACTAGTGGCCTACCGCAAGGCAGTCACCTTGGCCCGGTTTTGTTCCTCATTTTCATCAATGATATAACCAATTGCTTCAATGATGTCGAGGTATTGCTGTTTGCTGATGACATCAAGCTATACAAGAAAATAACTGATATAAATCATTGCCAAATATTACAGTCGAATATTAGTAAGTTTAAAGATTGGTGCATTCAAAATAATTTATTTTTAAATGTAGAAAAGTGTAAAACCTTGACTTTCTTCAGAAATAAAAATCCTGTTTTATTCGAATATTCCATCAATAACACAGCTTTAGAAAGAGTCACGGAAATGAGGGATCTTGGGATCATTTTGGATGAAAAACTAAGTTTCGCCAATCATATCCACCAAATTATGAACAAAGGTATGAAAACACTAGGCTTCGTTTTAAGAACAACTAAAAGCTTTAATTCCATAGAAGCCATTAAACTATTATATGTATCTCTAGTTAGAAGCCAAATTGAATATAACTCGGTAGTTTGGTCTCCATCTTACAAAATTCACATTAATAATATTGAGCGAATACAAAAAAAATTTCTGCGTTTTATAAATTTTAAATTAAATATCCCACTAGAAGACTTAAAATATAATCTATTACAGTTTGACAATTAAGTGTAGAAAATAAATGATGGCGCTGCGATCGATTTCTTGGTTTTAAATGGCAACACCGTGATGGCTCATAAGACAATGAATGTATGTTTTAAAAAACCCTTCAGCCAAAATGCATATTTCATAACGTGTTTGTATTTTCATAAATTTTACACAAAAACACATAATTTAATAGAAGTAAAATAAAACCAAACAGGTTTTAAGTGGGCGTTTATTTTGTTATAAAAACGTAGGTACATAGGTATTTAAAAATCTGAGTATATTTATTCAACACCCGACATGTAATAATTATTGTCTTAGTCCTCATATGATTCTTCTTCTTCCATATCTTCATCTTCATCTAAACGTTTTATCAGTTCATCTATATCATCATATAGAGTACTTCCTCGTGCATAATAATCTGCCTCGATTTTCATCACGTTTTTGCAACAATTTTTTTTAATCATCAACACTTATGCTATTTTCCGTTTTCGCGGTGTTTCAAATTTTCCATCTGCCTTTTCCCTTCCTTGACGATTTATCTTACTTTTCAGATTTACCTGTATGTGGAAAACATCATTAAAATGATTATTCTATAGAAGGTAGTTTAAAAAAAGCACACCTGTAAATATTCATTTAGAAAGAAAGAAAGTGAAAATTAAGAACAAGACATTTCTATGAGTTTAAAGAAGTTGCATATTATTATTTTTTTTTTAAATTGAGTTATTCCATTTTTCTTGTGGCCTAATATTAACTGTCAAATGGAAATGTCAAATTCGGATTTTTAAACATAACCTCAAATCAGATTGTAATGGTTATAATCGCACAAAAATTGGCATAAATCTTGTAATACTAATGAAATTTATTAAAAAAAACTATACCACGTACCATTCATTTCTGCAGTTCGTTTGTAAACTTCTTTCAAATTGGATAGGAGCTTCTTCGCACGATATTCAGCTAGGCAGCGTTGAAACACGCAGTTTACAACTTCTCTTGCACCACTACGTATTGGTTTGTTCATTTTAATTCAATTCAAACAATGCACAGGCAAACAATGAAAAAAAAACACTAAACGAGCGATTTTCAGTGTGTTCTACATGATTAAAGTCATTAAAGCCACGAGCCATACAAAATGTCATTGACAAAACGAGTATTTCGGTGTTACCATAGTAATGAAAAAATTTAGTTCCAAATTAATTAATTTCTACACTTTCTTGCCAAACAATACTAAATATTCTAAAAATACACACACTAGAAGACAGACGTAAAATAAACGACTTGACATTTTTATTCAAAATACTTAACTCTAAATTCGACTGTTGCGAACTCCTACAACTCATAAACTTACGAATACCGACAGTAACCACACGACAAAACACACTATTCTACTGCAGCATTCATAAGCGGAACTACATTGCCCACTCTCCGATACAAAGATTTCACACTATGGGAAATCAGTATTTAAGTGATGTTGACATATTCAACATCAACTTGGCGAATTTTGTGGATCTTGTAAAAAACTTGTTCCAAAACTAGAATTTTACGTATTGTAATCATTTTTATCACGTGTGCAAAAATTCACATGTTTCGGTAATTGAGGAAGTGGAAGAAAATTGAATCCATTAACCCCCCCCCCCCACCCCCCCATAAGAAAAAAGGGGGTCTCTAAAAAAAAATCTCAAAGTGGGCGGTGGGCAAAATTGAGAACTAAGAGTGAGAGGCAAGGTTGAGAACCTATGATAAATCATTAAAAAAATTAAAATTTGCAAAAAATGCATTAAAAATAATAGATACACTTCAACTTAATTACTACAAGAAATAACTAATTACGTTCACCTACCCTAACTTCTATATTTCACTCAGAAAAAAAGTACGTAGATCTACTAATTTTTCATAATCCAAATTATACGATTCTACGTAATTTTCTAGTCCGATCTACGTCTTTTTCAAAAAACGGGTTGGCAACACTGCAGCATCTGTCAGTTTGTTTATTTACGCGTCTGTCATTTGGTTTTGACTCGATTTGTGATTTGAGACGCTTTTTTCCGACATTATTCATGATAATCGTTTACACACAGTTTTTACGTTTCTTGTTTAATTACGTTCGTAATGTCTCAACAAAGAAGAACTGTCAGTTCAGTGCGAGAAAAGGAACATTCTCGAAAAAGTTGATAAAACAAGTTGGTTAGTTTTAAATTGAATCGGTTTACACTAGAATGTCGTATTTTTACAAATTTACTTCGTATATATGAATTTAAATGGCCGGCTGCGGCGGAAATCGGCGGCAAAAATTCGATTTACGAGGAAATTTATCATATTTTTACAAATCAGCCGCGAAAATTTGATTTACGCGGACATTATGCGGAATTTTTACAAATTTATTTCAAAGAGGTATCTAAATTTAGAGTCGGCCGCGAAATTTCGATTTTGCGGAAATATATCGTATTTTGACGAATTTACTTAGAATATCTATACCCCCAGTATTGAAGAAAAGAACATTTTATTTTTTATTTAAAAAATCACATAGATTAGTTTGTTACATTTTTTCTGTTCTAATTCTTTTTCAATCATGTATACACATTTAAAAGTTTCGTCTAGAAAGCAAACAATGCTGGAAAAATAGATTTTAAGACCCTCGATGTACTTTATTGCTTCTTCTTTTGTTGGAATAACATTTTTCTCTTCATATACATGATTATATTAATAAAAAATAAAATTTAAAGGGTTCTTTTCTTCAATTCACCAATATACATGATTAAATAAATAAAAAACAAAATTTAAAATGTTCTTTTCTTCAATACCCCCCATTTACATTTTCCCTCCGTTTAGGTTTTTTTTTTTCGGTCCCTTAACGTAAAATAGGGGTTTTACTGTATTCCTAAACATATATGTATTTTTGTAAACTTATCAAATCGCTGTATTTTTGTGACTTGTGTGCATTTTTATCTAATTTTATTCTTATCATTTCTCTATCTGTTGAAAAATCATCTGTTTTATCTGTAATAGATTATAATAAAACAAATAAAAAACTTTAGTTTTTTATTTGTTTTATTATAATCTATTATAATGGACTTCCACCACGAATTAACAGTTTCAAAAATAGAAATATTAAAATGTTTTATCTGTATTACTGTAAAAGCCCTCTGGGCGTTGAATAAATAAATAAATAAAAAATAAATATAAAAATTATTTATTTAACCTCTGCCGCTATTCATAGAGGAGGTGGCTTGGTTGAGTGGTTACGATTCTTGGCAAGAATCCCCACTACCTTCAGTCTCACAACATACCCCGGATGGGGATGCCATAGTCTTACTGGCTCCAGACAGTTGGGAGCAGTTTGGACTCTTGAGCAGTACTTGCATCAAATAAAAAGTTACATACTTAGAAGACCGACTTCTGCATAAAATACTGGCAGCAAAATCAGAGGGAAGACTTCCAGTTGGCCATCCCAGACAAATTTGATGAAAACAACTCCAGACGCTGTGCGAGAGGCCTATCGAGGATTATTAGTCTTGTTATTATTTATTTAATGATACTTTAATGTTGTGATTGCAGAAGCTGCGTTACCTATGCGAGATGGTAGCCACGAACCCGGAGAACGAGGGACGCACCTTCACGCTGGCGTACCACCTGGCCAATGGGGCCATCAAGCTTGACGAACTGGCTGCCAAGAACTCGGGTCGGGCCGCCAAGTGCTTCAGCCGTCTCACCAGGGTCAAGATCCCCGGTTCAGACAGATTCTACACCCCTGATATGTTTCATATTGGTAAATATCGCCAGAGATATACAACGCTACATACATACGTTTATGTTTACAATGTTTTTGTTATTAATTTAAGTTTTTATAATTATTAAGTTTAAAAGTTTTCAGTGTGCCTTTTTAGTTAGGTTTTGAATTATTAGAATCTTATGTTTTCTGGTAATTTACTACAGAATTTTACTCCTAGTTCTGTTGACCCAAAATTATTTTACAAATTCTAATCGGTAATATTTACTTTTACCTGAGATTTTTGTGTCTCTGAAAGGTGCTGTTTTCTTCTTTATATAATACTAGCAGACCCAGACACACGTTGTTGTGGCTTACGAAACACAATGCCATCTACTGACAACACCATTACCCAACCTTTATTACCAACGCCATCTGTTAATTTGCATACATATCAAATCCACACCTTCCGCTCCCTTTTTATGTATTTCAACTAATTTACACAAAACTTTAACAAATTATATACCTAAACCCTCCACACGAATCTCTCTATCTATTGGTGAAAACCCCATGAAAATCCATTGCGTAGTTTAAAAGATCTAAGCGTACAGACAGCGGGAGCGACTTTACTTTATACTATGTAAAAATTTATAAAATTGCTTGCATCGTATTTCATTTTCAAATTGTAAATTCTGAAATAAGTTCTGAAGAATATAATAATGAAGAAGTGATATGAAAATGATTTATGTAATGTTATTAGTTTTTGTGCAATGTAAAGAGAATGTACGTTGTAATCTAAGTATGAGTTCAGTTCTGGGCTGAAGCCTGTTGAGTGAAGGTTGCCCTGATGATATCCATGCCCATGTAAATCAGTACATGAATTCAACTTTTTATTTCAGTTTGTTCACATCTACAAATCCATTGAAAAATAAGCCAAGTAATGAAATTTGTTCACAGGTGCCATCGTAGTAATCAATGCTCACAAATTCCGCATAACCGGGTGTGATCTGTATGTGTACAGATACATGCAGGAGCACCCTGACAAGTTCCCCCAGCATGTTGTGGACAGCGTTCGCAACTACCATCTTTTGCAGGGACACCTCAAGCACGATGTGAATGTACGTACAGGTTACCTTTACATTATAACAGTTTCTAAGCAATTCCAAAGGTTAAGCAACATTCACATAGAAGTGTTATTAAATGACATGAGAATCTTTTACGTTTTACCAACATTACAGACCTATTGGGGATGGCAGTCCCTCTTGTGGCATGCAGTTATGACCGTATAATAGCATGTAACAAGAAAAACTTCATAATTATATGCGGCTGTCTCCGTGTTGAGTGGATTATCGAAGTGACTATCAAACTGGATGCTTTTATCATTTGTAGCATGTTTTGACCGTTTCCTTGGCATATTGGTTCAATAAATCCCTTACTATATACTATACCAAAATAAATGTTTTAACTCACGCTTAAATGGAAACGATCTATTCATTTATTTTTCGTTCATTATTTTGTCAATAGGATGCGACAGCCAATTTACTGATCCGCAAAGAGGATAAGCCTGAGCCGATAGTCAGCTCCGAGCAGGACACTTGCCTTCAGGGGTTGGGGGCCATCCCCAAGCCCCCTGAGCCTTACGTAGTTCCAACAGTGGACCACGAGGAATGCAGAGAGTATGAAGCCGGCCCACGGTAAGAATAAATTATTTATTCTCCTTGGACATGTTGCAGTCAGAATGCCAGATGGTCGACCCGCGCACAAAATACTGACATCTATTCCAAAGAGAAGACTTTCAGTTGTGTAAAACCTTTCCAGAGGATCCCAATAGGACAAACTGTTGAAAATTAGTGCTTTGCAGAAAGCATAACTTTAATTTCAAATTGTTCACTGCCTTCTTTTCAATTATTCTGTAGTATCGAATTCCAGATAATAACAACGAGTGTCAGGGGTATTATCAATAAATAAACAAAAATTAATTGAGAATGTTTTGATGTAGAAACCCATATCAGCTACCATTGCCCGGAGCTCTGCAAGGACTCTCTCTCGACAGCCCCAAGGAAAAGTCTATAGTCTGCTTCACTGGACCAAAACTGCCTTCTCGCGATGAAGATGGAAGAAACTCAGTTGAATCAGTAAGTAAAGAAACATTCAAGTTATTTGCCAACTACAGTACTAGCCCTTGATTTAGATTTACAAATATGTATATGGAATGAACCTTTTGGATAGTTGAAATGGAAGTTTAAATCTCGTTATGGAAATAAAACTGCAAGGTGAAAATAGTTGCATCTACCTGGAAATTCCAGATAAAAAAGTTGCATAAATTTTACGATGCCAAAGTTACTGCTGTTTCAGACGAACAGATTTTGCGATTTAAGCGATCTGGGGGCGAGTCTAGGGACGGTCCTATGCAGATGCAATAGGAGCAGTCTGCTCCGGGTGTCAACTCAATAAGTTATAATAAGCAGGGTACTAACCTAACCGTGTAACCTGTAACGTATCTGATACTGTATCTAGTGAGTACGTAGGCACGAGTCTACTGCGAGCCGCTCGCGCGTGGAGCGCAGTGTTCTCGCAGTGACCCGCCGACGGCGGTATCACTGCGAGCACAAAGGCGGCTCGCAGTGTGCATGTGGATGGCGACACGGCCGCTTGTATAGCGCCGCGGATACCGTGGACGAGCCGTACCCACTTGCAGATTGATATAGTATCGGATACATTACATGCTACACTCTAGGTGAGTACCCTGCTATACCTGACACTTAACAAAGCTCCCTTGAGGTTTTTACTAGTGCCAGGCAAGCTATCATTTGGAACGAATTCAAATCGCTTTCGTATGGACTTCGCCCCAACGCGTTAGGCTAACACAAAAGATACAGGAGGCTATGATGAAAATAATTTCCTTCAGGGCAAATGTCATCTTTGGGGGGTGCTGTGTGGAGGGTCTTTTGAGAAGAATAAGGATGGGTCTTGAAGAGACGTTGAGATGATTAAGATTATTAGACGTTAAGAAATGTTGTGAAAGGGAGGAAACACAAGACGCCAGCAAACGGTTCCACAGTGGACTTCTTAAATGACAAATGTCAACCACGTACAAATGCTGAGGGCATGTTTCCCGATTATGCACCGGTGCTGAAGGCATCAATGATGTCATTTTTTCACAGCATCTTCCAATGAAATACCTGCAAAACAAGATCAGTATTCCCACCAGATGCCTGCGCTGTTTACTAAGATAGGAATCTATCAAACGAACCGCCCATTTCTGCAGTCGAGGGTCTTTTCAAGTATTTTGGGGATCCAGACCGGAGGTGGCTTCCGAATTCAACAGTCGAGTACACTTGAGATTTGTACAGGGCAGGCAGTTGTGTACTTTTTTACCATGTCAATTTTTGAATTTAGGATAGTCGTAATAGACTACTACAAAAAAATTTTATCTTGAATTTTTGTTGCAGAATGCACGCAGAAGTGCTACGGACCTGAAGGACGGTTCTGCCTCGAAACAGGAGCCTATTGGGATATGCAAGAAGTCTGTCTCGTTTGCACAATCGCCTCGCAATGCATGCCAATAATTATTTCTGCAGCTCAACCATTACTCCACACTATGAAATTTCATTCAAATAACACCATTTTGTGTCAATTTTATCATTGTTGCAATAAAATTTTCAATTATTCTTCAGCAGTTTTGTGTTAATAAAAGTTGTAGTCTAGTTGCAAAGAAAAGTACCAAAAGAAACCCGAGGTCGCCAATTTAAACTTAAGATTCAGACTCCTAGGGTTTCATTGAAATTGGTTATCTGAAGAATTTCCATATTCAAAAATATGAGATACTATACTTACTTTAGACACAAACACGTTCATAATACAATTCTATCAGTACATCTTTTCAATGGTCCAAATGAAGATAAATAGGTTATAAACCCCCATACTAATAAACATATTTCAAATTTTACTCAGCTGATAAAACAACATTTAACTTCTCAAACGCCAGCATATCCTTTAAGATATGTTTGAAAAAATCATATCTCTGCAGTGTTTTGTCAACAGCTGAAATGCAGAGTTGTTGTGAAATTATAATTCTGTCAGTAATCTTCTTCACAGCAAAGAATAAATTTGTTTTCGTATTTTCGTTTGCATCACAAATAATTTAACATTGTAAAAGTAATTTGGACTCTAGCAGGACCTAACCTGGCAAATAATGTCCACCGCCTTATACCAGGAGATGACAATGGAAGGCGATGAATTAACACATGATCCTTACTGAAAAAAACTGTCCAGAATATCAATTTTAATTGAAGGAGGACCACACTAATAGGCCAAGTGAGGTCACAAATAGAGATAACAGCAGGATCATGGCCAGGTTCAAATGTATCCATAAAGAGCAATGGGAAAGATATTGTAATAAAACTATGGAAGTGCGGTTAATAAAGTTTATTAACGTTTATGTTTTAGCTTATAACAATACGAAGATGTTTAGTTTAGAACCTGAGCTTCTGGAAGAACCACTTGTTCTTGCCGCTCTTGTACCTCTCCTCAAACTTGACGCGGGTGGCGAAACGCAGCTTCTTCTTCTTGATGGGATCCTTCAAGTCCTTGGCTGTGATCTTCTGGTCTACGTGCTCCACTGTGTAGCGGGTGGGCATCAAGTGGTTGTAGTTGATTACCTGGAATAGAGGAAAATAAGGTTAGGCGACTTTGTGGCTTGGAAATCATCAACATTTTTCTGCAACACATAGACAACCAAGTATCAGACACATTCACTAACCAATAGGATTGCATGGTCTGCCGAGCGATTCTATATTTTTGTGGGATCGTTCTCGAGATAATGGACGTGATCTCGTGTCAGATTTGTGTGATTTTTACATATTTTAGTTTAAGATCATTTTAAACGAGAATTCTTGCAAGTATGCATGATTATTTATTCATTTAATGTGCGTTGTACATAGAAAGGCAAATAAATCACAAAAATCTGACAGGAAATCACGTCCGTTATATCGATAATGATCGCAAAAAAGATATAGGATCGCTAGGCTGGGCAACACAAGGGATCCTATTGATATAATATTTACTGACTCTTGTAAACTTTTATAATATTAGTAGCTCCACACAGGAGGTTCAGAGGAAAATAATTTCTGTGTCATCTTTGGGGATGCTATTTGGAGGGTTGTTGAAAGGCGAGGGAAGTTCTGGGGAGGAAAAAGGTATGAAGAGTGGGCAGGAACCTGGGGGTCAGGGGGTCCAAGATGCCGGAAGCATGAATCCATCCCTCCCACAGCGGTGCAAGGCGAGAAGTCAAAAGAGTTTAACTGGAGAGGACAAATGGTTTCCCTCAACCAGTCTCTCAGTCAATCTGGCCCACCACGCTGTAAGAAGGCACATGCATCCGCCGCCAAGACCTAGATAAACCTCACCCAAATATAGCGAACTACTTTGGATGACTCATAAGTCATCCCAAGTAGTTGGCTATGTTTGGTTTTGACAGAGGTGTTGGGTTATCCAATAAATGGTCCCCAGGGCGGCGGTACCCGCCTCCCAAATTATTTGTGAATGCTGAATCCAACTAATGATAATAATAATTGAAAGATTCCCGTTAAATGCCGATTTTAAGTTCGTTTCCGCTTTTGAACGAAAGAGGACAATGATGTTAAGCTTGTCAGGTTAAACAATTTGATAGAAAGCTGAAACGCACGTAGAATCGGCGTTTAATGGGAACTTTTCAAAGGTCGAAAAAAAAAATTGGCACTGAGCGGCCACGTGATGACAATTTTACATTTGAATTCCTGCTAAACAACTGGGCTAGTTTCTATTCTATATTATATTAAATGGTTTCAATATTATTGTTCAATATTATGTACATTACTTCATACGTTAAAAGCTTTTTGTACGATTTTCGTGATATAGCTCATCGAGTATATTCTGTTATTATAATTATTTATGTAAAGGCCCAGCTAAGGGTAAAATCAAATTAAAAAAAACAAATGGAAATCAGCAGAAAATGTAGTTTACAAAAACAATATTTGGTGCGGTATTATTCTTGAACTTCAGCTTGACAACCAGCACCAAGACCACAACAGAAATGGCAGAAATTGGCCTAAAATAATAAATGTTGGAAGGACATGGGTCATTATTAATTTTAAAGGTTGGGTTGATTTATGCAAGTATGTATCAGGTAAAAATTTTGTAAAACTTCTGGAAATTGTGGACGAAATCTAAACTAATGGAAAAAAAAAAGTTTTTGTGAGATCTTAAATTTTCAAAGCGGGCGGCAGTGAGATTTTTTTCAACACATTTTGATAATGATCTTCCATTGGTAAGCATCACCAAACAGTTAACTATCCTGCTTAACTTAATCGAAGGTAGCTATTGAATTAAAGGCTTGTTCACATTGGTCAAGTTAAGTCAAGTAGCGAGTATACTTGACTTGCGGAAAACCGTTCGCATTACTTTCAATTAGAGAATATTAGTGCCCGCCGCCCATTGCAAGATGATGGGTGATGACAGGCTGCTACACAACAAAGTAAATATGCTAATTAAGCATATTTTAATGCTTAGAAGAGGTGGAAGAAAAAATTAGTATGAAAATAAATAAACTATGGACATGTAAAGAGAGTAATAGCAGCATAAATAAATAATTTTAGAGTAGCATATTCGCTCCAATGCCACGACTTCCGCGCGTCCACAAATAAACTCTGCTAAAACGGCAGGTTTGCACATGTCCCACACCAAATGCCCAAAAAATAGATTGAATCTACTACTACCACTCAACTAAAATTATGGTGTTTGGACGAGTTTAGTTAATACTACTATACTCTCAACTCGACTAAAATACTTGGCATGTCCGAACGGCTCTTAAGGGTGAATATTAATTTTGCTTCTTCCAAGCCCGGAACCACGTGCTAAAATATTATATTATACGTACAGCAAAAGAGTGATTCTGTATCTTTTGCGTTAAGTCAGCGTTAAGAGATAATTAAGACAAAATCCAATGGATATCGGAAGACATACGTCGTGCGTTATCGGCTTTTAAATTTCTATGATTTTCTATGGCTTGTCAATGTCTATCTTATGTTAAATGGGTTAATTAACTAATATGAATTATTAGATATTAACTATTAAAAATACGAATTATTAGTTATCAAAACTACTTACATATAAGTCTAATAGGCAGGGGCGTGCACTCCATATAGGCACATAAGCACTGCCTACCCTGCCGTATTTGTAAAGCATAAGCATCTAAATAATATTATAATTTATTAAATTATGACTAAAAATAAATACACACTTTCAAAAATAAGCGCGAAAAAACTGAACAACCGAAACTACGTGAGCGTCACATCAAACGGCATACTACAAACGCGGCATAAACTGTAACTAGAAACTAAACGCGCGCCCTCCGACTGCCTAACAGGAATTATTTCTGAAACTTCATACAATATATAATTCAATGTTTACGAAATGCACAAAGCATAGAGTAGAACTGTTTGAATTTGCTGAACTGAACTTTTGAATTTGCCTCTATGAGGTTTTTTTGTTAGTATTAAGCAGTGCTTTCTAGAACAAAATTAGCAAATGGCAATCAGTGATGACAAAAACATCTGTTGTTATGTATTTCTATCAAATAGTTGTCTTTGATAAATGCTAATTGTCGGTTCAAAAAGGTTTGTCGTACTTTAATTCTGAAATTATCTGATAAAATATGGAAATTTTAACCTGTGAAACTTGTTGTATTTTCCTACTGCCTACCCTGATCAAAAACTCTGTGCACGCCCCTGCTAATAGGCATCCATAAATTACTACCTGTTTGTAGTATTTTTTGATGATTGTACGCGACTTACAACTTCTAATGAGGTTTTTACAGATTACGTGGCAAAATGCGCTGTCATCTCTGGCATTGGGGGTAACTACTTTTGAGAGTTGGTGTCTTAATACAGATGCAGTATTTAGCTCGTTAACGCGATACGGGATGCCGCAATTAAAAAAAAAACTGTCAAAATGTGACTATAAGTATAAGGCCGATTTAATGAGTTACACTAATACAAAACATACAGAATGACCTTTCAGCCGAGCGATTTCGAATCTTTTGTGGGATCGTAATTAATTCTGTTTTTCATAATTACGCGCGTTTTCATATATCCCACGAAGATGGCTACGGTCGTATTTAGCTCTTGTTAATGCATCAGGGATACCAACATAACAGTGACTTACCTAATGGCCGCTGACAGTCGCAGATCGGTTCGCGAAGTGAATTTTGGTTTTAATTTATGCAATTGAAAATTAAAATGCATAATTTTCCGCCTCCCGGAATGCAAAAAGTTTCCTTTTATAGTAATTAAGGCGAATCTAAAGTTTTTTTCTAAAAATTATTAATAATACGCGTGGACACCACTTACGAAAATTGGTAAATTTTGGATAGGGCCCGACACGCTTATTATGAATAATTTTTAGGAAAAAACTTTATATTCGCCTTAATTACTATAAAAAGAAACTTTTTGCATTCCGGGAGGCTGAAAATTATGCATTTTAATTTTCAATTGCGTAAATAAATCCAAAATTCACTTGGCGAACTGGTCGGCGACTGTCAGCGGCCATTAGATACGTCACTGTTATGTTGGTATCACTGATGCATTAACAAGAGCTAAATACGACCGTAGCCATCTACGTGGGTAACACAAAGAGGCGCGGAATTATGAAAAACAGAATTAATAATGTAGATAAACGAACCTCTAATCAGAATCACTTCAGAGTCTAGCTGAGGCACTGGAATCATGTGTTGGATTTCATCGTCATTATAGTTGGAGGTGTTGGTATTCGTCGCATTAATAATTGAAGAATAGAAATAATAATAGCTAGAAGTTACGTAAAATAAAAATAAAACGTGCGCATTAGGTAAGCACTACTTTGACGAAATTCTGAAAATAAAATGAATAAAGGCCTTTAGGCAAGTTTTTTTACATTAAAAATTTTATTTTTACATTGAAAAAAAAATTTTTAAGTAAAAAAAAAAAAACACCGCGTTTTTTTTTTTTGCTTAAAAAATTTTTTTTCAATGTAAAAATAAAATTTTCAATGTAAAAAAACTTGCCTAAAGGCCTTTATTCATTTTATTTTCAGAATTTCGTCAAAGTAGTGCTTACCTAATGCGCACGTTTTATTTTTATTTTACGTAACTTCTAGCTAATCGTTATTTTATGGTAATAATAAATATACATAATATAATATACGAATAGAGGTTTGTTAATATTTTAATTCTGTTGTGTTTTCATAATTCCGCGCCTCTTTTTATATCCCGCGAAGATGGCTACGGTCGTATTTAGCTCTTGTTAATGCATCAGGGATACCAACATAACAGTGACGTACCTAATGCCCGCTGACAGTCGCCGGTCGCTTCGCGAAGCGAATTTTGGGTTTACGCAATTGAAAATTAAAATGCATAATTTTCCGCCTCCCGGAATGCAGAAAGTTTCTTTTTATAGTAATTAAGGCGAATTTAAAGTTTTTTTTCTAAAAAATATTCATAATAAGCGTGTCAGGCCCTATCCAAAAATTACCCGAAAATTTACCAAAGGTAAATTCTGGATAGAAGTGTCCATGCTTATTACGAATAATTTTTAGAAAAAAAACTTTAGATTCGCCTTAATTACTATAAAAGGAAACTTTTTGCATTTGGGGCGGCGGAAAATGATTCATTTTATTTTTCAATTATGTAAAATTCGAAACTTAAATATGTTACAGTAAATATGTAAAAATCACACAAATCTGACAGGAGATAACGTCCGTTATCCAATAACGATCCCACATAAGATACACAATCGCTCGGCTGATAAATTTTATTTAAAAGTTGATGAACAATTGGCAAATGAATGTGACGATTGAGCAGTAAGCAAGCGAGAAGTTAACAAAAAAAAAAACAAAAAAAAACCCTGCATCTACATTTGTAAAATCTTCATGTATCTATTACACAGTCAAACAATCCTATCAATTTACACAAAATTGTCTATTCATATATGAAGTGAATTTTAATTTACGCAATTGAAAATTAAAATGCATTATTTTCCGCCGCCCCCAAGCCAAAAAGTTTCCTTTTATAGTAATTAAGGCGAATCTAAAGTTTTTTTCTAAAAATTATTCGTAATAAGCGTGGCCAGTCCGAACCGATATTTACCAAATATTATTGGTATTGCTAAATCAATAAGTCTGACAGCAGTACTCTATTGCGCACTAGTGACAGCTTCCTTTTTTTGGGTGATTATTTACTTGCTTTCACTCGATGCACTTTTATGTCAAAAAACAGTTTGATTGGGCAATTTTCAAAAATGTGTGTAAACAAGCGTTGGTACAATTCAAAAAAGGCAGGTTATGTATAAATAAACTGAGTAATATGAAAATTGATGATACAGAAGCGAAAAATATTTGGTACAATTCGGTTACTAAATAGAGAAAATTACACACTCAATGAAATAAACTTTAAATTATGTAAACTATCCGAGTTAGAGTAGTCAGGACTGACAGCAGCTGAAGTTTTGGTAGAGCACTGATTTGATTGATGTATGCACTTATAATTGTAATAACTTGATAACACTGGCACTTGGAATTAACCTAAAACACTGGAGAAATAAAATTTAGTACAAACCTTGATGAAAGGCTTGATCTTGGAACGCTTCTCAATCTTCTTCTTTCCCAATCGCTTGTGTACTTTCAAGGGGTACCTGTCGATACCAGCAACGATTGCATGGCCATACTGTTTCTCTGAAGAGCCATCGTCACAGGTCTTCATGACGATAGCCTTACGTCCGGCATATCGCCCGCTCAGGACGAGCACCACTTTCCCAACTTTCATAATCTTACCCATCTTGAGCTAAAATAAAAACAAAATAAGTTAGCACTTCAAACTCGGTAGTAAAAGTCATGAGCACTCGCTAAAACACATCCACAACGAATAATTTAACTGTAGGCATGTCAATATAACCCAATTTTGACACATCCATGATGATAACACCGAACTATTTTAAGAAGTCAGGAAACACAAATAATATGTCGGGAACATCGAACATGGAGAAAAAATTAAATGGACAAACTTTAAAACTTGATTTATAGTGGTATTTTCTCTGATTAATGTCGATTATTTACAAAATGTCACAAGGCATACTCACGGATTTAGCGGCACACCGGAAAAGAAATATTTTAGTTGCCAACCTAAAAAATGTAAAAAACAAAGATATTTATCTATGGTCAGAATTCAGAATAGCCAAAATAAATAGGTAGGTACCCAATAATAATATTGAGAAAATGGTTGTTCAAGATGGTAGGCAGTTACGGCAGTAGGTAGGCATTCGAATCTAATAAAATCATAAATATAATTTTTCGAAGAAAACTTCTTCTAAAAGGTTGTCACTTTGTGATGTCATTATTTATTTATTAAAAGAGAATAACTTAGTTTACATCACTTTATTTATTGTACACTATCAACATGTTTCGTGAACCATGTTCACTTCTTCAGGAATAAAAGTATACTAAAGTTAAAAAATTAATTATAGATTACATTTGGAGAGAAGGAATTGAAGGAGGGGGAAGGGTTGACAATAGTG
The DNA here is from genome assembly GCA_917563855.2 of Limnephilus lunatus. Taxonomy (NCBI): domain Eukaryota; kingdom Metazoa; phylum Arthropoda; class Insecta; order Trichoptera; family Limnephilidae; genus Limnephilus; species Limnephilus lunatus. The sequence goes on from OU830599.1 coordinate 10,418,990, forward strand.
GGAGTTTCGAAGAATTGGGGATTACCATGCTATTAGAAGTAAAAGGCCGGTTAAGTGGGAAGATATTTAAAACAGGGTTAACAAAAATTTTTTGCTTATTAATTATGTCAGCTTTGGAATTTACATTTTTTCTTATTTCTAAATTATTGATTTGCGATGTTTTATATCCTGTATGTAATATTTGAAGACCTGAATTTATGTCAAAGCTATGATCATATTTTAATAAATGGTCTGCGAACTCAGAATCGCTATTGCCATTTAGTGCTCTGAGGTGCTCTTTAACCCTAACCTCAAAGTTTCTATAAGTTAACCGGCCTTTTACTTCTAATAGCATGGTAATCCCCAATTCTTCGAAACTCCCACTATTGTCAACCCTTCCCCCTCCTTCAATTCCTTCTCTCCAAATGTAATCTATAATTAATTTTTTAATTTTAGTATACTTTTATTCCTGAAGAAGTGAACATGGTTCACGAAACATGTTGATAGTGTACAATAAATAAAGTGATGTAAACTAAGTTATTCTCTTTTAATTCATAAATATATTTTGGATTGTTAATTCGTAGTTTAATTCCATTGTATTAGAATTGAAATTAAAAAAATTCACTTTGTCCCATTTATTTATTTTCACCAGGACCGGTTTCATCCTACAACGGACATTTTCAGACTACTGTGTGAAATGTCCGTAGTAGGATGAAACTGGTCCTGGTAAAAATAAATAAGTGGTAAAAAGTGAAAAAGTTTTTTTTTTTTCAATTTATTAGCAATCAAATCCATTATTTGTTTGTAACTGTTCAAATGAACCCACTGAAATAAGAAGGCAACTAAATAAAATTTTCGGTCGATGCTTTTATTTAAAAAAAAAAAAAATAGGTTTGTGAAATATTCACTGAGAAATTTTTTATAAATGTCCTTTATTTAAACATACAGTACAATCTCACTAATCCGGCACTAAAAACCAGAGGGTGCCGGATTATTGGAATGTTCGGATTACTGGATTATAGAGAAAAAAATCATAGTAAATAAATCTTTCCTGGTCCAGATTCGTATTCATACGAATTTATTCCGAATAGGTATCTGAATTAGGGCCGGCCGCGAAAATTCGATTTACGCGAAATAAATATATCGTATTTTTATAATTTTTTCCGAATAGGTAACTGAAGTAGGGCCGGCCGCGATGGGATTCGGCCGCGAAAATTCGATTTACGCGAAATTTATCACATTTTTATGAGTTTAAAGGACTCCAGTTACTAATATCTACAGCCTGTATGAAGGACGAATTTCTACAGCTCATATGTTGGACAAATATCTATGAACTTCAGAGTGAGGACTAATATCTACAGAGCTAAGGTCGGACTAATATCTATGACGGTCCCAGTTGTGACTAATATCTATGGAGCGTAGGTGGGACTAATATCTACGGAGGGCGAATCCTTAATAATCAGCTAAATGTGTCCAATAGTCCGATATTAGGGATTTTTACATAATACACACATAAATAAAGTTTTTCAAACTGCATTTGCAATATTACGTTATTCTAATATGCTACACATAATTGCAAATCCAACTTTTGCCAGTGCTGTAGATATTCGTCCTCACTTTGGTTCTCATAGATATTAGTCAGCAGTTTGAGGTGTAGATATTCTTCCTCACTTCGGTTCTCATAGATATTAGTCAGCAGTTTGAGCTGTAGATATTCTTCCTCACTTCGGTTCTCATAGATATTAGTCAGCAGTTTGAGCTGTAGATATTCGTCCTTACTTTGGTTCTCATATATATTAGTCCGATTTGTTCAGTTTTTGGAATTCCTGTAGATATTAGTAGACGCCTCCGTTTAAAGGGATGGCCACGACGATAAATCGTGGAAAAATTTGTGGATCGATCTTTCTCAAAATTTCACCTTTGATCCGGATCTCTTTTTTTGTAAAGGTTTCCATTTTATAAAAATCAAAGTTTTCGATACTAAAATTTATTTAACTTTTCGTAAGATAAAAGTCAACTTGCAAGTTGGTATTTTTTATGTTCTTTAATATTTCAGAAAGATAAAAATCGATAGCTTTTATTGGTTTGGCCATGGAGATGTAAAGTTATCGCCTACAGCGCGTTGTTTACATATTGTTTTATTAAAAATTATAATTTTCTTAAAATAATATTGCTATCTAAAGCAATTTGGGAGGCGGGCATGCGTATTGCCGCCCCGGGAACCATTTATTGGATAACCAAAACTCTGCCATAGGTCAACCTAAGTGGTTCGCTATGTTTGGTGATTTAGCAGAGGTGCCAGGGATGCGTCTGCTCACCAACATTGTAGCAGACTCGATCGGGAGAGAGACTGGTGAAGGGAGACATTTTGACCTCTCCAGCAGGACTCTCTCGGAACATCGCCTAGCACCGCACTGGGAGTGATAGATTCGTCCATCACTCCTGGATCTTACCCTCCCCTCACACCTTTTTCCTTACCAGAGCTTCCTCTCCTTCCTTTCTTAAAAAGATCCTCCATACAGCATCCCCAAAGATCATAGGCCCTCAGGGGAATTATTTTCCTTAGGGCCTCTTGTGTGGAGCTAATGTAAAAAAAAAAAAAAACAATTCTGGAAAAAATTCCTGTCGAACATCGAGTAAGAATAATGGCCTTTGAATCTTTTTCGCATTACGAGCCATTGAACAAAATAGCAGTGAGCAAGACGTTACACACATTGAGACATGTTCGAATGAGCATAAAACCTTCGAGCGTGGGTATGGTCCTTAAGTGTGTGTGTTTCATATTGTGTTTGAAAGACAGAAGAGTATAATCTGCAAGGAACTTGTGCACATAAATAAAAAATAATCTATCAGGATGCTAAGCAGTCTTATCTTCCACCTTTTATGAAAAAAAATTTAAAAGTTTTTAAAGAATCAACTGTCCTAAGTGCAGACCTAGAACGTTTCGGAATATAATATATACCTAGATGCAACATGATAGCTGCACAACATCCTAGGCCTAAAACTATTTATTTGATGTAATAAAAAGTGAGAAAAGCTATCTCAAATTAACCCCTAGGATACGACCAACTACAATAGCAGTGCAGTGAAATCATGACTACATCTACAAATACACTCCAATTTATGGGTGTAGAGCTAGGTTTTAGAAGTTTTTAATGCATTTTGTTACTGTCCATGAAAATTCAAAAGCAAAAAAATTGAAATTGTAGAACTCAGTCAATTATTGCAAATATAATTTTCAATATCATATTTGGTTTTAAATATTTACAAAATACTACCCGTCTTCCAGGGGTTAAAAAAAAAAAAAAAACTAAAGGTAAATTTTTATCCAAAACTAACAGATTGGTTGATATTTAACCGATGACTTTCAGATATATGTATTATATTGCTTTTTACTATGTATTCTCTACTAACTGGGTAATTAAATTAGTTGATTGAGAATGTTATCTAATATATGTATTATTAATTGGTACCTTTGCTTTACAAAAAATAAAATAAAAATGTGAATTTGCGTAAAAGGCTAAATTTATAATAATCGAAGAGACATCATCATTCACATGCTAATAAAGAAATTGGAGTGGGTACTTGTTTATAATAATTCTCTGTTATCTCCATGTTTTAACGCAATCTATTTTTGAAGGGGCTTTTTAAAAAAAAGTTTTACAGTTGAAGTATGGGAGGGAAAACACAGTTTAGAAGGAAAGGAAAACGAAGAAGAGGAAACAGAGGGGGTTAGAAAAAAGTTGGAGGTTACAGTTAGTTTATTTTATGGAAATTATATAAAAAGTTTAATCTGAGGTTCATTAATGGAGAAAGGCACAAAATGCATACAGAACAATAATTATTTTAATCGGAAGAATAATGCACAGCAACAGATCATTGGGCTCACCTTAATAACCTTGGGATTTTTGTATCTCAATCTCTACAACAGTTGTCTGTAAGGTTCATGAACCTTCTTTTTCTCTTGTATGGGTAAGGTGAATTAATCCTCATCTTGTGTGCTTTGTATCTCAATCTCTACAACAGTTGTATGCGAGGTTCATGAACCTTCACAATCAACACTGGCCGTGTCAGCCGTGAAGGATCCTGCTTGTATGGGTGAGGTGAATTAATCCTCATCTTGTGTGTTTTGTATCTCAATCTCCACAACAGTTGTATGTGAGGTTCATGAACCTTCACAATCAACACTGGCTGTGTCAGCCGTGAAGAATTCCTGCACGTATGGGTGAGGTGAATTAATCCTCATATTGTGTGTTTTGTATCTCAATCTCTACAACAGTTGTATGTAAGATTCATGAACTTCACAATCATCACTGCTACATCCAGATTGGCCATGTCAGCCATGAAGGATCTCTGCATTTATGGGTGAGGTGATAAACGGTAAATAAAAAACAAGTAATTTTTTTAAACAATTACATATAATTGAAATAAGTTAAACCTGCTTGCTACCACTCTAACTGCACCCATCATACAACACCAGTATATATAAAAAAATAATCGTATGATGCCGTAATTATTATAGATAGTAAAATAAGTCTGTTCGAGAGGTATTATTATTACAAGGTGTTTGTCAATGTCAAAAATATCCACTCTAAAAGGTCGCAAGGAAATAAACATAAATTATAAATTAAAAATGATATGGAATAAGAAGTACAAGAGACGTTATTATTTAACAGAGTGGGATTTCGTCTTTGGATAAAATGACGGTAGTATCCGACACTCGCTAATGCTGCACTTACAATATATACATTTATCACTCTCGGATTACATTTAATGAAAAATATGAATTCGGTATTTCACTTGTTTAAAACTATGTTTTAAACAAAAAAATATGTCAAAAAAACAAGGCTGTTATCAAAAACAAAGTATCGCATGTTATGATACAGTTGGTTGTTTGTTTAGAATACAAAATAACAATATTCCAATATACAATACAATATGTACATACATGATGATAATGTTAAGGCTCGATGAAGGTCCTGATCCCCCGTGTCACAGGGAAGAAGCATTTAGAATATGGTGACAGAACCGAGTCCATCGAGTCTCCGGATAAAACATGTTCTCTTACTTCACACAAGGTGATTTCACACAATAATCAGAAATGGATAATCTTATGTTAACTATTCATTAATTATCAAACGCACTGTCGTCTGTTCGGTTACTCCGATATCGTCAAAAGTTAGCGAAAGAATCACACGTCGTTTCGTGGAAACAACCAAACATTTCCTCCGGCCCCAATCGTCTCCACACAACACGACACGCGCTCCTACCGACCGACATCACACAACACACACGTTAGTCGCTAATTCATTCGCTCGAGGGTTTACACTTAATACACATAACGTCGAATTACAAAATGGCACGTGTTAACTTCACCACTGACTGGGGAGGGCGGGCGGACTGGGGGCGAAATAAATACAGGGGGGGGGGAGGGGCGGCACCTTTAGTGCCGGGGCCATCCCTATACGGAGATCTCATAGTTCATGTCGTACACAGAGGCGCGCTCGGCAGGTTGCGGAGCTGCCTGCGCTCCCTGCTCCAGCGAGTCCGACACCTCCAGAGCCCGCACGAAGCTCATGGGGCGCGGGTGGTGCTGGGTGCGGCGCGGGGCGTGGGGACTGGGCTGGGTGGGCAGGACAGCCACGCCGCCTCTCAGTGCCGGGTGGTACGGAGGTGGCGGTGGGGGACGTGCGCCCGGAGAGAGCGGACTACGGTAGAACTCCCGCGGCGGCGGCTGTCCGGGACTTGTGTCTTTCCAGAGATACACGCCTCGCTGCGGTGATCCAGCAAGCTCCCGGATGTTGTCGCTGGTGTGCCTCTGCGCCCCGGCCGCCCCCGCGCGGGCCAACTCCCCCTCGGAGAGGAAGCGGCGCTGCGGGGAGGCGTGCTGCGGGACAGGGCGCTCCGTGCAGTAGCCCCCGCCGCCCATCATCATGCTGCCCATCATGCCGGGCCCCACTGTACCCGGGCCGCCTCCCGCGTTGACTCCGATGAAGTCGGGTCGACGGGGCTGCGTCGGTGTCCCGGGGTTGGATCTAAATTACATTAATTAGCATTAGACTTATATTGAATAACCTTTTAAAATCATAAAATCAAGTAATGCAAGTGTAATTAAGACTCATAGCAATTAACTCAAAAGTTGTACATATAGGGAAACGACAGCCTTACGGACAAAGGCAACACATCTTGAATAATGCTTAAATTGTAGTATTTTGCACCCTTGACATTAATTTGTCATATGGGAGTGGGTCATTTTATGACTCTTCTGGTGGAAATTGTGTTGACCCAGAGTAACTCTTTTCTTAAAAAACCTCGACACAGCATCTCCAATATGACATAGTCCCGATACGAAGTGGGCAGGTAGCTCCATAGTGTGAAGTTAATATATATTTTAAAGATTCAATTATAAAAGAGAAATTAAAAAAAAAAAAAAAAACAACAACATGAGATTTAATGAATGAAGAATATTCTACCTTAAAAAACTCTATGATGCGTTTTTAACACACCCATGAAACTGGCAACAGTATTTCTGTGATGATATTGAAAACAAGATCAAACCTACCGAACTCCACATACACTAATAAAATCCAAATTATTTATTCTAAATCAACAAATTAACCAAAATACCAACGCTTCAACAATGTGTGATGTGAGGAAATCACTGCAGAACATGATTTCATGATAAAAAAAAAAAATGTTCCTCAAGATACGGATGATGATTTAAAAGTTTATAGTTAATAGCATAATATTATGACAAAAGTTAGCTGGCAAATATAATGGTCATGGAAATAGATTGATAATGAAAATACAATGTATTATGTTAGTTTAATAACTAGCGCTTGTAATAAAGACTACTCAGAAAATTGTAAAACCAGCGTATAGCACACAAAAACGCATTCTTTTTACAAGTTTTTACCGTAGTTGGCTCAATGAATTTTGTTAGGTCCATCTATGTTTTGGAGGCCAAAAGTAAGCAGATAGAGAAATAAAACAAACAAAATATAATTAGTAACCACCATTTAAATGAAATACATAATAAATATATGAGGCGTCCTCTAAACATGAAGATGAAAAAACCTAAGGCTTTACCTTATGTTTAAAATAATCTGAATAAGACTGATGTTATTCTGCACAAGAGTCGCAATTGCCTGGAACCAGTCAATCTATGGCATCCCCTTTGGGATAATTATAAGGCCTAAGAGCCAGGAGTGGGGAGGATGAAGGCTGGGAAAGTATCTTGTTAACCAGTTCTAGTAACTAAACATAGTTAACGCCATTTCAAACAAGCTATTGATTTTTAATGGTGATCTTTTTAAAAATATTTTTATGTAAATACCGCAAAAGAGTTTGAACTGCTCTCAAAGGTCTGGAGCCAGTGAGACTATGGCATGAAGGTAGTGGGGAGGGGTAGGAGAAGAGGAAGATGAAGGTGGGGAAGTATCTGACTGTTCAGATCTGACAACCAAACACGGCTTAAGACATTTCAAGCAACGTTTCAATTCTGAATGGTGGTTTTACACCAGGACAATATTGAGAATGTCTTCCTCTTTGAAAGTGCCGCAAATATACTATATATTATTTTCAATTAATAAATTGTGAAATAACACAAATTAATCAATTAAAATTTACATGTGCGTGCTGGGATTTAAACGCACAACATGATAATTGTTAGTCTAGAGTCTTATCCCTCGGACCACAGAGACCACTAAAGGTATTTTAGCAGGGTGATACTGAGAGTATCGTCCACTCTGTTTATTTGAAAGATTTGTAGGACAGGGGTGTATTATCGTTTGTGATTAGTTGTACAAAAGAAAGGTGGGGTCAATTAGATTAATATGTATGTATTTATGTATTTTAAAACAACAGTAACAAATTTCAATAAAAAACAGTACAAAAAAACAATAATGTCATTCAAAAAGTATTACATGCAGATAAACAACGAATCATCCAAATATAAATATAGGTTTGCTAAGTATATTATTTTCAGTATAAAAGACCCCTACCAGATAAGGTTAGGTGTAAATTCCTTCTTTTCATGGCAAACAGAAGTCAAATTCCAAACCGAAATTACTGAAAACATCACAGGGAAAAAACATGAACCAGGGAATAAAAAGATGCTTGTAATTGAAAAGAAATATATCAAAGAAAAATCATTAATTAATTAATTTTATTTTGCGCCATTTTTTTGGCTGCATCAACTAATATATCATATAATGAGAAGTGAAATATTATTTTTAAGTAATTTTTTTTTTGAGGTTTGCAACACTCACCCGAATTTCACTTCAGAATTTGACAACTGACACAAGATAGAAAATTTATTAATTGGCAAGCTCTAAAAGCGTTTAATAAATGTAAAAAAGATGAAGAAGATTGCGATAGTTCAACGCCATCACATTAGGTTGTTATGCAATTGCGATTAAGGGAAATAATATATACAGAAATGTTATAGAAAGGGATGTGATGAAGTTGTTCACCTAAGAAATACATTAGTTGTGGTTGGCGAATATGTATGTGATAGGGATGTTTTGTGGTAGAGGGTGATTGAATATTAATACGCAGGGAGGAATATAATACATATGTGCTAGTAACTAGAGAACACACTTCAATAAAAATACAAAAATTTAATGCAGCCATCTCTAAATCTGGATATTATTATTTGCGCATCTTTATGATTTTCAGATCAGACAAAAAACATGGTTAAAAACATCTTCCGTTTATTTTGCATAAGAATTACGTCAAAAACTACCAGCATTTAACCTACCGAGCGATTCTGTATCTTTTGTGGGATCGTTATTGGATAACGGACGTTATCTCCTGTCAGATTTGTGTGATTTTTACATATTTACTGTCACATATTTTAGTTTAGATCGATTTAAATACGAATTCCTGCATGCATGCTAGATTATTTCTGTACCTCAGAAGAAAAAGGTCGGTTGTCAAGTTTTTTGTGAAAATGAGTTATGTATGAGGCCTTTTTAGTTTTTTCAGTATCTACACACAGGTATAAAGAATATTGTCCTAAGACAACGGAAAACAAAGTTAGGTCAACATAAAAGGTCTGGTGTCCCCACAATGGTTCAAAGGAAAAACGTCTGTTAATTAATTAATTAACTATTTTTTTTATGTAAAAATTATACTTCATGTGCCTTAAGACAAATTAAATAAAACAGGAAAAAATTACATACATTTAACCATCAAGAGATAGCCAATAAAGACTAATTATTTTACTATTTCCTTTCTCTTGAACAATTTCAAAAATGTGAAACTGACCTTTTTCTTCTGAGGTACAGATTTATTTATTTAATGTACGTAGAAAAAGCAAATAAAAGCCATAAAAATCACACAAATTTGACAGGAGATTACGTCTGTTATCTCATAACGATCCCACAAAAGATATAGAAACATTTGAGATTTTATGGCAAAAAAAATTATCGTGATTTATTTTTGGGGTTAGCTTCCTCCTTCTGTAGTCAAGCGTTACAATGTCCGTCATACACCTTGGCTAAATAAGGAGAAAGCGCAACACGGTATAATATCACAAAAAATAAAACACGATAAAGCGTTTAACCTTTTCACTGCTTTATCAATGCATGTATCTACTCATATCGAATTATGACAGTATTACATAATATCATAATTTGGATTCAACAAATATTTAACAATTTGATTAACATGAATTGAGTTCTCGTGGTAAGAAATGGTATGCACCTTGAAATGATGATAATAGTGTTGTGTTTAGCTAAAAAATAATACTCAAAAAAGGAAAAGAAAAGAAAATAATAAAAAAGGAATATCCTTACCCAAAGAAGAGGCAGTCTTGAACTGTCTGGTATATTTACAGCTTAATTGATTCCTTTCAAACACAATTCAATTCAACAATCTGTCATCGGTAATGTATATTTAGGCCAACTACAAAACAAAAATTATTTGACCACTCAGAACTTCTACCTGCAAAGGAAAGGGCAAGCAGGATTAGGATAGCAGGTGTGTGAATGTGCACAGGTGATTATTAGTCAATGCATTATACAACCAAGGAATCGTACACATGCTGTGCGGAAACTCATCAACTCAAACAAGACTCACATCGTCGGTTTCCTGACAGAAGTCATTAAGTGACATTTTTGTCAAAACTAAGACATAATCTATCTTTTTGTAATGCTTTATCCAGTAAATAAGTCACTGTGTCGAATAAACACATTGTTTATAGCTAATTGAGCACCACAATAGTCACTAAGTGCATAAAATACCAATGGTAATTGTTACAAAAAAAAACACAAACATATTTTAATGAAATTAAGAAAATAACTTATATCATTGATGTCGCTATTCCAAATTCTTGTAATATTCAGAAAACTGTTTCTGAAAAAATAAGAAAATATACAGATTTAGGAAATGAGATTAAAAGAATTTGGCATTCTCAGACTATAAAAATATTACCATTTGTTATTTCGGCTACTGGCATTATACCTAGCTCTCTCATTCAAAATTTAGGCGTATTAGATTTGTCAAAAAATTTATTCATAAAAATGCAAAAGTCGGTTATTTTAAATACGTAGGATTACGAAAGATTTTTTAAATATTTATATTGAGGGATCAGTAGGATTTATCGGACCAGTTAGGATTTCATCAGAGCCGAACCCTCTGATATGAAAATATCTGGAGTCGGTGAAATATTTTCCCATTATGTTTCTGGTGGATTGACGTATTGTTCTTGTATTGTTTTGTATTTATTATCTTATATAGTGCACTTACATTGCGTGAATTTACTAGATATTCATTTGTGGAAAAGTGTGTGGAAGGGTTTAGTCTTTCATTTGGGAAAGATTCAACCCGGACATAAAATCTGGAGAACCGTAATAATGACTTTTGAAAGTGGAAATAAATGTAAAATGCTCACAAAAATTTCAGTTTTAGTGCAGTTTTTATTAAGTTTTTCCTATTAATATGAATAAAAATGCATTAACCTCTCCTGTGCCGGGACCTTAAATTTACGGGCCGGTCAAATTTTAAAAATAAAATATTTTAAGTATTTTTAGAAGCGATTTTGAACCTTTTCTTCAAAGAAACTGTACCAAACAAACGGTTAAAATAGCTTCCCGCGTTCTTGGACTTGATACAACGGGAACACGAAAAACTTCTAGCAGCGCGGGAAAAGATCATAAAAAAGTTTCAAGTGCCCTTGGTGTCAGATTACAAAGCATTTCTCAAGTGTCAAAGTGCGTAGTGCGCGCGGTCCCAATAAAACGCCGATAAATCCGAATATAATCAAATAAACGTAAGTAATGTTGGTTTTATACATACTTTATTGCTCACGGCATGTGTTTTGGTAAAAATTATATACGATATCAAAAAATAAACCGAAAAAATATGACATAGAAGTGATAGCATCTTTTTGTTTGAAGTATTTTTCGTTTAGTATTTCAGTTTGTGGATGATAATATCGTTTATTTCGCAATGTTTAGTATTTCATTTTGTAGAAAAATCAATTGAGATTACATATCAAAGTGTTTGTTTTGTTCATAATTACTCGGTAATTTACGAAAAACAAAACTCTGGGCCAGGACGCCTAGAAATTTATGGCGCGTAAATGTCAAGTCACTTTCTCGAATGATATTTACGTAAATATACCATATTAGTATAAAGATTTCTACGTCATTATGTAAAGAAATCTATTGTGATTATGTAGCAAAGCCTTTGTTTCGTGAATATTTAGTTGAAATAATAGAAAAAAATACATTTCTGAACCAAGTCATTCTCACGCACACATTCATGATTTTTTTGCATGTGTGTGGGTTGACATCTGGCAGACAGATGAATTCGTCCGCGCTGACGTCTGGCGGTTCTTTTTGAAAACACATACTTTGTATTGGGCGGTACTGAATGGCGCAAAACATTATTCTTTATATTTATTATTATTTTTGAATGTTTTATGAAATTACTATTTTTCATAAAACATTGAAAAATATATGAATATATTTTAAAAATAGTAATCAGTAACAAAAAATTGATCAGTTATATAGGGTGTGCTAAAAAAAAAATTTTTGTTTTATAATTATATTGTGGAAAAAAAATTGCGAAGATACTTTCTTCAAAATTATAAAATATTTATAAATACAAGAGTATTGATGATTATATTATATGATGATAATATTTGTTTCTATTGTTATAGAATGGCTGAGCAGAATTATTGTTCCTCGAGTGAAGAAGAGGAAGTCCTTCAACCTCCACGGCATCAATTCAGGTAATAATTTAATTTCTGTTATGATGTTCTATACCTTGTGATGATGATTGCTTTATTATTTATTCTGTTTTATTGGTTTAGTAACATGAGTATGTAATTATTATTTATATTTTTGCTTCTATGCTTGTAAAAGCCCACTAGGGCGTAAATAAATATAAATAAATATCTTTTCTTTCTGTCTGTAGGAAACCGAGCACCGAGAAAAGGATAGCGAGAACGAGTCCGATACTTCTATCCGTGATGAAGAACTCCCAACAATTGTGGAGCCGGACTCGGAGGATGAGGAGCCGTTGGAGGACAACCCGGACACCGACCAGGACGACAACCCCGAGGACCAGACCTTCACCTGGTCCGAGGATTTTTCCACCTTCTTGGGTCAGCGTGAGCATTGATGTTGGTTATTGTTATTTATGGTTTTTATTCGTTGCATCATTTGAATTAAAATGGTTACTGAAACAAGTGCATCTTTGCATCAGTTGAAGTTTCGTTTCCATTCATTGTATCTTCCACGTTTGTGGAGGACAGAAATAATGTCTAAAAAATTTAATATTATAATAAATAATTAATTTATGTATGTATTGTCCGGAGCCTTACCTCTCGACCAAAGTTTAAAAAATGTGTTTCATGTTTTATAAAACTGAAATCAATATGATGAAAAAAATATCTTCAACTTTTATTTTTGAACCACACAGTATCTGAATTTAAAAAAATGTATAATGTGTATTTTCATTGTATGTGAAATTGTAATAAATATAATAAAAAAATATTATTATTTTTATTTTCGTGTTTTCTTTTGCCACTCTGTACCTCTGGACCAGATGTGTATACGAAAGTGGCGGCCATCTTGGATTCCACAATGTGAAACCAAAGCAAAAGTTGGTAAAGTATACTGTACATTCTTTCATTGTTTTTGATATAAATTCATTCTAGAAGTAATAAGTTTGAGATATAATCAGAAAGATCGTTTTATCTACATTATTTTCATGTAATTTTCGAAATATTTCGCAAACGAAATGTCATAAATATTCAGTTCGCAAGAAATGTCAAATTTTTGACGTCATAATGACTAATTATATTTTTAGCATTATTTGTTTGTGGGTTTCTAATACAAAAAAATATTATTAGTAACAACAATTGTATAAACTATCAAAATATGAAAGAATTGTTATCATAAACTAAAGAAATCAGACCCAAAAAAAATGCTAAAGTGCACACTTGGTTTTCGATTTTTTTTTGAAAAGATGAAAATATTTTACATTTTCAAAGAAGTACCAATGTCATAATTTCTTTGAAAACACCCTCGGATTGTTTTTTGTCACGTAGGGTGTCTATTCAGGTTTGTGTAGAAATAAAAAAATCAGTCCATTTTCACATAAATATATTTATTTACGATTTGTTTCCGGAATGGGAAAATTTTTACATCATTTTTTTGCTAAAGTTAGCTATTCTGGGAAAACTTGTAATGATATTATCATGTAATATATATGAATAATAAGATACATTATCTGGCAAACAGAAAAAAATCCCAAAAAAAAAAAAAAAATTGTTTTAATACGATATTTGAGCAAAACCCGGGGCGCTAATTTCGCGCGGATTTTCCAAAAAAACCTTGGCAAACAAGAGGTTAAAAAAAATCAACTTATTACTTTAGCTTGGATATAAATGATTAAAGGGAGCTGAAACTTAAAGTGATATGTATGCGCAAAAGAATTCAAAATCTACTCTTTCACAGATGGAGGGGCGGTAGTTTAATTATTTTAGGAAAAGACACTTTTTGCAAGTTTTGCTTTAAAATATTAAGACAAAAGTTTGTGCGACCCGTTTATACAAATCATAATTTTGGTTTTAAGATCAAAATAACCAACCAAACTGAAAAATCATTTATTTTTGTAATAAAAGGTATTTCAAATATCTAATTAATTGTTTGCGACCGTACGTACGTAATATGAATATGAATAAATAGTTTTGTCAATAAACAAAATCAATTCTTTCAAGAAAGGCATACAAATACAATATTGTATCAGTGTTTCGATCCAAAGATCCGAAAGAATTGAGTTTGTTCTCTTGTCATTGTTTTGTAAATACTGTATATTCTTTATTTCATAGGTATTATTTTATAAATATTTTGTAATGATCTCGTAAGGAACACTGTAGGATTATTTTTAAATTTATTATAGCTAAGCGCACTTGAAGTGAAATGACACAAAACTGCGCTATACAAATATTACGTTATTATTATTATTATTATTTGTTTACGGAAAAAACTATTTACACGGACGTACAAAATACATGGACTTGCCCTAAGCGATAAAAGGCGTATTATTTCCCCCTCTTATTGGAACCATTTTTCGGAACTGGCTGGGCTTGCGAGAGCCACGCGTCAATCTAAAAAATGTGACGTCATCATTCGTGTCGGGACCAGTGTCGAGCTCTCATCGTAAATAACACGGTAAAAATGGTGGCTTGTGCTATAAATACGTGTAAACATAGAAGAGAAAAAGAGAATAAACCCAATTGTGGTATTACATTCCATAAGCAAGCATTATTTTACACTATTTTAAGCTAATTCAGATCACATAATATGATCGTTTTTGAACATACAACATAAATATACCAAACCACGCATACATACAGTATCACTCCGAGATACATGGCGTGTGCCCATCACTGTTTACTGGGGTAAGTAAATTATAAAACATTTGTAAAAGTGTATTGACTAACTACAGGAGCAAAATATTGGACTCGACCTTATAGGCGACCTTACTTTGACGTATTTGAACTTTAAATTTGTTCATTGCGTGGCGAGCAATTTGCGCTCCCATGTAAAAAGGTCTATTCATTCAAAAGCAGAGTTTACTTTTAAGAACTAAATGATGATTTTATAGTGCAAGATGCCTATATACTGTCAGATTGAGTTTTGGCGAATCACGTATCACCAAAGCCATCTTCCTGCCCTTCGTCCCGCTGTAGTTGGCTTCTACCCCTCACCTTTATGTTCTGGTCTATCAATATTCATATGTCTATGACTATTTATAAATATTCATGTTGCCTAAGTACAGGCACATCTTAATATTTTAAAGCATAACATGTGAAAAGAGTTTTTTCATAAAATATAACTTATCTATGAAAGAGCAAAACATGAATTCTTTAAGGTATCACCTTAAAGTCAATTATCACAGAATCAACGTTTTGATAGTTTGGCAGTAAGCCAACAAAGAATAACGAGCACATACAGAACTCTTTATCACAGTCATAGTGAGTTTAAAAAATATAAAAGTGTGGTGCCTAGAGGCACGATTGTATACACTTGGCAGGTAAAGGGTTAAGTCTGTTGATCTCGTCACATTTGATGAACGGTTCCCATCAAATTTCGTTTTTTTTGGTCAGTTTCATTCTTTGAAAAATTATTATTTATCTCAAAAATATGTGTGTTGTGCATAGACATACAAATAACTAGACGAGAACTTACAGATGAGGGGTAAAAACCAACTATGACGGGGCGAAGAGAGGAAAGAGACTTGTGATTCGCCAATAAATCAATCTAACAGTATATAGGCACCTCGCACTATAATATCACTATTTAGTTCTTGATAGTAAAATCTGCTTTTGAATGAATAGACCTTTTTATATGGGAGCGCGAATTGCATGCCACGGTATGAACAGATGTGTAAAATCCAAATTCGCAAAGTAAGGTTCAGAGTATTTTCATAGTGGAATATTTTGTTTCCGTAGACACTTTTACAAATGTTTCATGATTTACTTGACCCAGTAAACAGCTGCTTTGTGTTTCGCGTCGCTATGTATCTCGATGTCCAAGTATGTGTTTCATAGACATACAGCGTCCGTGCGTAAAATGTACGATAAGAGCACGACACTGGTCCGGACACGCCCAGCCGGTTCCGAAAAATGGTTCCAATGGGAGGGGGAAATTACACGTTTTTTAACACGTAAGGGCATGTCCATATATTTTGTACGTCCGTGGTGTTGTGGTTGTCTTGTTGCCTGAGCGGACAAATAAATTTTGTTTAGTTTTTATCAAACTTTTCTTTGCGAAATGAGTTTCCAGACACCATGTGTAACGTTAAAAAAGTACTAAATCATAAAATCAGGTAGAAGATAAACACTAATAATAAAAAGAAGACATAAATCAAACACACTTCAAGACATATTGTTGTTAATCAGGAATTCATTCACAAAAAGGGGGGCATGCAAATAAACTTGGCAAAACTGAAAATCAGCTTTGTAAAATTAAAAAGTGAAATAATAAATTATAATTTGGAAAACACATAACAGCAAAAGCAAAGTGTTAACTGTTGGTGCAAAATTTTTTTTTTGATTTCAAAGTTTACATGATGGAATGGTTGATTACCTTCCGATTGGTAGATTCATGCCAGGAGTTATAATGTCGGTGAGCAAATGACACCAAGCTCGTGACGTGATTGATAGATAGACCGAAACATCCATACAGAATACACTTAGGGCTAAAAAAATTATCTCACATCAATATTGCACGAATCAGGATTCGTGGATGCCACAGACTGTATTTTAGTACAATATTAAGTTTTCAAAAAAATATATGTATTCCGTATGAATGTTTGAATGGTACAATAAATTACAACTGCAACATCGTTTTTAGCCGTGGACCTGAGTTGAGAAGTACAATTAATCTTTTTGCTTTTGAAACCGTATTTATTTTAGTGAACGATATACATAATTATATTTGTAGCTATTTATCATTTAATAAGGATTCTGTTCAAAAAAGCAGCAAAAAAATTATGTGAGGTGTGACTGAAAAATATCTCTAGAGATTGAAAATATCATAATAGAAAAGAAAGAGACAGATAACACCTGGGTTCAGTTTCATTACTACAGGGGAGATGATAAAAGATGATTTTTTTTTTAAAAGTGCCTTTTTTTCAATCAGTTAAAAATTTCACGTGCATTGACAGCTTCAATGTTTTTTCTTGTTTATATGATCTGATATTTGTCATAGGTTAAGTTTGAAGATTACAAAATATACATAAATTATTAAAATTAAGAATCTAATAATCTATTTGTGTAATAATTCATAACACCATTGATCCTCGATGGGTTTGTTCTGCTTCCCGCCAATGGCAAAGCCAAGATTTAACCAGTAAGGTGGAATCTGCATGATGTGTATTATACAGGGCACCGCTCGCCAGCCAATAGTATTGAAGTTCTTCCTGTCCCATTATGCTGTAACGCTCTTAATGCAAGTGAATATACTGAGGAGTATTCTCACCGTTAAAAGGGTACTATCGTTACTCAGTCATGACAAACTTACGCCATTCCCACGTGTGTATTGCTGTGAAAAGTTATCAAGTAACTCTTGCCCTGTCATAATATCAAGGTAATGACAGTACATGACAGGTAGACAAATCTCACGAACTGTTCACAAGATTAGTGACGTTCGCCGAGGATAACCAGTGTTCTAAACTGCCTATGCAAGATTCTTACATTTCACAATGCAGAAAATGTTTAAATACTTTACATCTCTGATGTATACGAGTTATACAAGTGCATGATTGTGTGGGACCTATTTAACCTTCATGAAAGACACGCCGCTGTAAGTACGTATTGTTATATACTTTGCTGTTACCACAGGCAGAACCAAAAATGCACAGAGAGGACATTACGCTCCCACTATGCTCCCGTTACCTCATCAAGGTGGCACCAAAGCCGTGTCACCTTATTTGCATGTTTTTACATCTCCACTGAAATAAATAGTAATTAAGTTGAAACAAAGTGTTCAATCATTTACTTCAAAGGTGATACATCCCTTCAAAATGAATTTATAATAAAAACCTTTACAAACTTTTGCTGTTCAAAAATAAGATAAGACCCCACATTGTCCATCCTTCATGCAAGGTGTATGGTAACATTGTATGGCAAATTAGGTCGATACAATATTTAGCAATGATCAAAAATTGCCAAAAGATTTCTCTCTCTCAACTCGGGTATCACTAGCAAACATCATTAGACGATCATGTTTCTGTCCGCGACTCACCTCCGGACAGGACTGTTGATAGCCAGCGGAGTAGGCACCCCCAGCGCCTTGATCCTCTGCTGCATGGTGGGCGAGGGGCGCTGCTGCTGGGACTGCATGCCCCCTGGCTGCATGCTACCCGGCTGCATGCCCCCCTGCTGCATGCCCCCCTGCTGCATGGCCATCTGCTGCTGGCGAGCCTGCTGTTGTTGCATCTGCTGTTGGAGTTGGGCTTGGAGCGCCTGTTGCTGCATCTGCTGCTGCTGTTGTTGGAGTTGCAGTTGGGCTTGCTGCTCCTCTACACCGTAGCGGCCTGAGGGGTCCATCGGCCTGCAAACACATTACATTACTTTATTCTTAAGCAGCGGCGGTTTTCTCTAAAGTGCATTTGTGCAGCCAACACACAATGGTGACGCCCCTGGGAAGACTTAATAGGTTAATTAACTACCTTGCAATAAATGTGGATATTTTCCACATGCCCTAAAATGAATTTAAGCATGAAATATTAAAAGCTTGATGTTTTCTCTTTCTAACGTCACAGTTTAGATCATATTTATCACCATGACATGTTATGATACAATTAATCCATTGTTATTTTATCACAACAACTCTAGACAAGTACCTCATTATAAAAATAATTGTGTAAGTGAACGTCCATCAGTCTACTTTTTTTTAAACGTGGAAACTAAGCGATTCACTTATTTTTCGAACACTAAAAAAATAATGCATATTAGACGATCGGAAAGGAAAGCAATTCACTTGTTGACAAGAGATCTCGGGAGGCGGATCCCTTTTCGACGGTCAAACATGATCTATTTGATTTTCTAAAAATGTAGAATCATACGGGTACTTTGTCGATTATCAGGCGATTTCGCAAATCATACGATGAATTCATAATATAAGTAAATCACTCTTGAGTGGTCGCGCCTGGAATTCGGCGTGTAACAGTGTGAGATACGACGATTTTTGTGAGACCAAAATGAGCTGTTCCCAAAAACGAGCAAATTAGCCGGAGGGATTAAAGCTTGATAATTCTTATTTGGAGAGAAGAAAGGATTAACTCATTTTAAAATTTAAAACAACTCAATTACTGAACATATTGTGAAATCAGATAAGTGCGCATCGGCAGAATGCTGCTTGCTCATTAAATAATAATAACATAATACTTTTTGAAAAAATGACAGAAAATTTAGTAATATGTATTCCATTCTGTACGGAACCGTAGGATTTAAGAGAGCTTTAATTTTAGGGCATTACAGAACTCCGGGGATTATAAACCACAAGAAGCCGTAGATATTAAATGTGATCGATATCCAGTCAATTATTTCTTACACGATTTGCGAAATTTAGCCACTGGAGCGACCACGCGAAATTTCATTAATTTTTACGTTTTCGAATAGCTACAGATCATACGCAACTTTTGAGACCCCAGGTTTTTAAAAGTAAGGCAATTTTTCTCGATATGGAGAGCGACACAAGCTAATATGCATGCAAGGATTCCATTGATATGTTTGGAGTGAGTGTATTAGATCGGCTGAATACGATACTTCAAGCTCGAGTACATCTGGCTTCCAAGAAACTGGGCGTCTTGTACATGGCTAGAAAATTCTTTAATAGTTGATAGCTGCTAACCCTGTACAAATCTTAAGTAAGCCTAATATGTAATTGAATTTGGGATCACAATACTTGATAAACCTACTAGATTCTGTACAGAGGGAGGTCCGCCTGATTTACAATTCGTGATAACAGGTCGATTGCCGTCTCTAAGACGCAATGTAGGCACACAGTCTGTTCCATAGGTATTTTAATGGAGCCCGCTCTAAGTATGTCGCAGTTGATGTTGGCTTTATGAGAACCGGTCGTTTCTTCGATTCGTTTTTGTGCATGTCGGCTCATATGTAGAACGAGCTACCGGCAGCGTATTTCCTTTTCCGTGTTCAATACGAGGCAACCATGCCTCGAAATCAACACGGGTTTGTAACGCCATTTTTTCTCCAAACCCGTGTCTAGTAGAAGGCAAGCGGCATCCTACCTGTGCACGGGTTTGTAACGCCAATCCCTACGCAAACCCGTGTTCAGTATGAGGCACACGTCCTCCAAACGTGATTATAACATAAAAAAAGGAAGTGTGTGCATACACGCACAATATAATGGATGGGCAATAAAACGCAAACAGCCTTACTAATAAAATAAATAAAAACACTTTATAATAATATAGTACTTACAACACTTCATAGTACCAATCTTATAAAATAAATTCTCTAAAATAAACTCGCATGTCATCATAATTTTAAAAAACATCACAGGTTTTGAAGGGTTTGTCTAGCGGGTATGTGTAATCATTCTTATACATTTCTTTCCACGTTCTGATGTTATAAATACAGGTACAAACTTGTCTATAATGCATTCACTTAACATGCCTCGTACTGAACACGGGTTTGGGAAGGGAATTGGCGTTACAAACCCATGCACAGTAGGATGCCGCTTGCCTTCTACTGGACACGGGTTTGGTGGATAAATGGTGTTACAAACCCGTGTTCAGTACGAGGCATATCTGTTTTTCCTCCTTTATATAATCCGGGCCTCTCCAAGACCCGCATTAATAAATTCCTTGCCTTAGCCCCTACCTTAAACTATCTCACAACGCTCCCCAACCAGGTGGCGACATAGTTATCCTGTCTTTACTTTGTAAAGACGGGGGCAATCTTGCGAGGCATCCTCACATAAAAAAAAAGGGTAGATTAGGTTGCTTACCTCGCTCTCGTATAAGGGCTATGCCTCTGGTTATGATGTGGGTGGCCCAGCTCAACAGCGCCGGGCGGCATGAAGAAGTTGTTCTTTGAGCCCCGTCTCTGCAGCAAGGGGGGCGTGGGTTCGCAGTCCGCGCTCTGGGTGCCCTGGGGCTCCATGTCGGTATCGGAGCCCTCGCGCCCGGGCGATAACTGCAAGAAGAACCATTATTGAGTTTTGTGGATATTTGAGATTGTCGAGTTGATAACTGGATAATCACATCACATTCACAGTAATTCTGGATTTTTGGGAATAAAATTGAAAAAAAAAATGTATATATACAGAAACATTCAAAGAATAGTTTCAGTCGTCAAAATAAAAACATAATAAATCGAAATATGAGCGGATGAAGGTGTTACGTACACCCATCTTTTCTTATCTTTGGAGAAGTTTTGTGGACAGTCTTTTTAAGGAAAGGAAGTTCCGGGAAGGAAACAGGTATGAGGGGTGGGTAGGAATCTGGGGGTCAGTGTGTCCAGGAGTGACGGACCTATCCCTCCCACTGCGGTGCAGTGGTCGAGAGAGACTAGCTGGAGAGATCAAAGGATCTCCCCAAATCAGCCTCTCCCGATCCAGCTCGCCACGTAGGTGATGGGCAGGTGCATCTACCGCCAAAATCTAAACACACCTCACCCAATGTACCCGGGCACCGGGGTAAGAACTTACATCAATTTACTCATAACTTCCATTTTGTAACATTCTAATCTTCAATGGAAAGTAACAACTTACAATAACTAATTGTTATTCATATTCAAATGAACATGTCTGCGAATAAATAATATTTTAATGATCACAGAACATGCACACATTTTCCATAGATAACTTAACCTGTCCTGTGCCTTGCTTATTTCGTATGAAACCTCGGAAATCAAGCAAATTATTACTTTGACGTAAAAAATTGTGGCATTTTTTTGAGCTATCGTACATTATATTTACCGAAACACATTCCTTGAACAATAAACTATCTATAAAAACAACATTACTTGCGTTTATTTAATAAATTGATAGGTTTTTCAATGTTTTTTGTGACCTACCACTCTTGAACTTGGCAAAAAATGACGCTCAAATGCCGTAGATAATTCATTGCAAATTATAACGAGTGGCTTGGCGTAATTCGGATACCTGTTACGTCAAGAAAGAGAATGACTGACCTTGTCCTTCATACAGTTTATTACACATAAGGGTTAAAATCGCACTTTAAAAAAAGGCACAGGAGAAGTTAATGAGGCCGAACAGGGAGTGAATTCTTTCTGTCTTTACAATATAACGTAAAAATCAATCAAAATGTCAAAAAATAAAACAAAAGATGTTAAGATCTGAATTGGTTACATTACATGTATAACATTTTATGGATGAATTGTAAAATCTAGCACACACAAAAAAATAATGAGAACATAATTAATAAATGGGAATCAAATTGAATACGGACATACTTTTCATTGTTATTATTTGTTAGTCTCCAAGTTAGTTCAAAGGATTTCCATTTTCATACGAGATTAGTGCATTCGTCAAAATTAGGAACTCAAGGGTATTTGGAGAAGTCAAAAATATGCATTCTGAAAATAATAAACAAGAATTTATGCTGGAAATTAACACGTGAAAGATGCTGTACAGATTTAAATTATAGTATGTAAGTATAATGGATATTTTTTAATGAAATACTACGTAAAATATGATTAATAATATACAATATATAACCAGGGCTTTGAAGTGGAATTTGAATACTGACCATTATCATTTTCTTCATGAATCTTCGATAATTGAAGATAGTGGGGTTAATAAGTTACCCCTATTTGCATTTATTCATTACAATAAGGAAATACTAACATTATTTTATGCTCATATTTAAAGTAATTGCAACAATGCAATTTTAGCTATCATTGAGAGAATTTTAATGGCGGGGTTACTAAAT
This sequence comes from Limnephilus lunatus, assembly GCA_917563855.2. Lineage (NCBI taxonomy): Eukaryota > Metazoa > Arthropoda > Insecta > Trichoptera > Limnephilidae > Limnephilus > Limnephilus lunatus. Next base: position 10,441,919 of record OU830599.1, read on the forward strand.
TACCCCACATGGATATGGAAGGGTTAAAACTTTATAATTTTTGAAACTTCCCCCACCGTTTGTTGGTATGTTTCAGAAAATTCTTTTGTTGTTTTGAGATTGGCTACATTGCGTATTATGATTAAATAAATTTTATTGAACGAAGGTGGATCAGTTATGTTTGAAGATAATGGGGTTAATAAGTTACCCCGATGCATTTATCCATTACAATAAGGAAATACTAACATTATTTAATGCTCATATTTAAAGTAATTGCAACAATGCAATTTTAGCTGTCATTGAGAGAATTGTAATGGCGGGGTTCTAAGTTACCCCACATGGATATGGAAGGGTTAAAAACTTTATTATTTTTGAAACTTTGTAAAACTGTGGATTGTTGTTGTTTCCGCCACCATTTTTTGGTATGTTTCAGAATTTTTTTTTTTTTTTTAGGTTTCAAGAATGGCTTTATTGCATATTATGAATTAAGAAATTTACTTGGAATAATGTGGATCAGTTATTTTAGTGTCGAAGTGAAAAAAAAAAGAAAAAAAAAAAGTTCTACCCCAAACCCCTGATTAGTAAATTATGATTGCAAAAAAACAAAATAATTTATTCAATAAGGAACTCCAGTCCAATTTTTGAATATTTTTAATGAATAATGACCTTTTAACTTAAATAACTGCATATTTATTTTTATAGTTAGTTTTAATAGTTAAAATAATTGTCAAAGTTATAATTTTTCAAGATCCCCCGAAAACCACCGTATGTATGGTAAATCCTGCGACGTCATCACTCACCAAAGGTTTTATATATTTTCAACATGTGTTGTCATTTTGTATGGAAGAAACTATTCAATATGTAAAAACATTATTTAGATGGAATTATTTATTTATTATATTTTTCAACATTATTACGGAGGCGTGGTATAAAAATTGTTTGAAATTATTATTTTTTTAGCTTTATGAATCGCAATCAGTATTATGGAAACCGATGCATTGCCTGCACACCGATAAGATACAGCATACATCGCTGAATCAGCTGTTCGACATCCGCCATTTTTGAATTTGTACTTGGAGGGTTGTGGGTAGCATCACGAATTTTTTTGTACAGTTTAAAGTTTGAATGGCTTCCGGCTTCCATCATACATTTCAATACAACTTCAATGTGCTGTCACCAGGTGACCGGAAAATTATACAGAGCAGTGACGTCAGCACTAAAAATTAAATACCACCAACTTGACAGTGTGTTTTAATGACAGGATTTAAAATGGACTTTTTAATAATTTTTTTCTATGTTTAATATTATTTAATAAAACTTGTATATTCAGGATTAGCGTTTATTGGTCTATATATATTTTTTTAAAGCCATAATATTTTTCACTGGAGTTCCTTATTGAAAATATGGTATGAAAACTAGATTTGGCTAAATTTCTAAAGTATGAAAATCAATCAACACGGTGGTGAATTGGTGAGAAAATAATAAACAGTTAGTTCAGACCTTGAGGTGTACAGTGCAATTCCTCTAAGGTCCATATAAAAATACAAACAAGAAACAAGGTATTATAAACCGTACACTAAGCATACATAATAAAATACTTAAGATTAAAATCACTAATCAAATCAATTTTTTTTTGCAATCTTGAACCACCCTCAAGCTACTACTTCGACAGCGGATGTCTTTCATCATAATTATGTAGAAAAATTAATAAGTTGCAAAGTAATCAGGATAATTTGTTCGCTTTTGGGAACACCTCATAAAGGTCTCGTAGAAATCGTTGAGCTGTCAGAAACGTTGGTTAAAGGAGGAGGAAGCGCAACACAACATAATAACCAAAAAAGTAATCACAAAAATACTTTTGGCGGCAAAAATCTCAACTCTATTCCATAATGTTTGCATTGATTAGATTTATATAAATAGGATCTATCTATTCATTGCAAAGAGACATGAGGTGATTTTCACAGAAACAGAGCAATAAAAATAATCAAAATACTATTACAATTGATTTAAAAAAAAACTTAATAAACCCAAATGTTTTTCCAATATAGACATCTTCACTAATGCGCGGGTCACATTATGCTGGTTGCCAGCCGCGAGTTGAAGAAGCCGCTTCTGCCAGCCATCGATCAGCTTGGTGTGAAAACAAAATTCGGCGCTGGCGTCGCCAGCCGGCGAGTATTTGTCAGCGGCTGACGAAGTTGGACATGTTTAACTTTTGGTAGCAGGCAGCGGCGAATAATCAATCACGTGACCGCTGGCACCAGCCGGCAGCGCAGTCTGACCACTATTGCGTCTATCAGCAACGAGAAAGCACGTGTTTTTTTAAACAGACGACATATAGTGAATGACTAACTGGAGAGTGCGAGACGCGAGTAGCAGCAACAGTAGTGTGACCAGATTGCCCGCCGCTGCTAGCTGGTACTACTACCAGCCGCTGGTAAGCAGCAGCTGGCAACCAGCATAATGTGACCCGCGCTTAAGCATAACTTCCATTGACACGCTGCGAGTATAGAACTCGAGCCTTCCGATTTATACTGAGTGTCTTACACGCGAAGCTATCAACCATCTTAAGAATCACGAAAATGTCACTAGAGGCGCTGTCAATGTGCAGGTATTTATACAGGAAGGTGTTGCCCAAAGTGACAAAATATGCCACAACTTCAGACGTGCGTTGTAAAGGCGGTGGTAAATATTTACTTTGTTGTATTGGGCGTGCTGCGCGCTGGAGGTGGGGCGGTGCGCACTGCCGTTGTTGTCAGCCGTGTAGACCTTCACCTGCTGGCTGCCGCTGTTGGGGCTGATGGTGCTGATGGCCGAGGGGATGCCCCCCGCCATGCCCACGCGCTTCAGGGACGCGCGTGACAATCTCTGGAGGCTGGGAAGATCAAACACAGTAGGTTAATTATGGTGTAATTAAAATACATTAACACCGGTCAGTGGTTGAGTGGGCATAGCGCTTGGGTCCCACCCGGGCGTCGCATGTTCGATTCCTCGGCTGGCTAAGTCCTCCATCACAACACAAGCAAAATTTTCGGCTTTCTGTGGTGGTAGTAGGAGATTTTCAAACATTGTTGGGTTATTCGTAACCCGGGAATGTTTGTCTTTCTTTTAAAAAAAAAAAAAAAAAAAAAAAAAAAAAAAAAAAAAAAAAAAAAAAAAAAAATAAAAAATGTTCACAATGAAATAGAAGTGATTAGAGTACACAACGATAGGGAGCCTAAGTTGTCTAAGGGAGATAAGTTGCAAAAATATTATGCTTCCAAAAACCAATAAAATGACAATTATAGAAGAATCAAAAATTTTAGGCTTCGAAAACCAATAAAATAACATTTATAGAGGAATAAAAAATTTAAACCCTTTGTGTGAGGACGCAAAATTTTAGCCGTACGAAAGCTGATTCAAATTTTGGAATAACTTACTCGTTTTTTTGCAAAATTATGTTTTTGTAAACTGTACCGTCTTACAAGATAATACCTGAAAAAAACCTTTGATTCTGTATAGAAATGATTCTCTTATCTAACAAATGGATTGCAATCGTTAGACCAGTGTCGGATGGGAATGCTGTCTTTGATTCCTTCAGCACCGGTGCACAGTCCAACCAACATTTGTACACGGTTGACATTTGTAGCATGAAACATGGTTGCTTCTACGATTCGTTCAGCTCAGCTGTGGAACTATTTGCCAGCCTCTGTGTTTCCTTCCCCCTAAAACATGGGTCTCTTCAACCCATTACAGTTGAATTGATTCTCCGTTCAGTGGTAATGAGATGTTTCTCACCTGGGATACTGCGGACCGAACTGCGTATAGCAACAGTTGTTCCAGCAGCCGCGCGAGAAGGGGTTGTAGCCGCCCTTGAATTTGCCCGTGACCTGTTCGTTAGTAGTGCGCCCGCGCGACACCAGCACCATGTGGAATCCCGTCAGACCGAAGATCGGAATGGCCAGCAACGCCACTATCCCCATTATAACCATCCTGCATTTTGTTCGGTTAAGGCAATATCGGAAATACATAATACAAATTTAAAGATAGAAGCAATGTGAAGATGAAAATAATATAGAATACTAGCAGACCAGGCGAAACTTTGCTGTGGCTAACGAAACACAACGCCATCTACTGACAACATCATTACAATTTGGGAGGCGGGAATGGGTACCGCCGCCCCGGGAACCTTTATTGGATAACCAACACCTCTACCATAGGTCACCCCAAGTGGTTCGCTACGTTTGGTGATTTAGCAGGGGTGGTCGGGTTCATGGGGTGAGGTTTGTCTAGGTCTTGGAGAACCTTCTGAACCCCGGATTCCTACCCACCCCCTATACCCTTTTCCTTCCCAGAACTCTCCTCTCCCTCCTTTCCTTAAAAAAACCCTCCACACAAAGATGATATAGGCCCTGCTGGAAATTATTTTCCTCAGGGTCTCCTGTGTAGAGCTCATGTAAAAAAAAAAAAAAATTACCCAAGCTTTATAACCAACGCCATCTGTTAATTTGCATACATATCAAATCCACACCGCTCGTTAGCCAGCCCGCTGCCCGCTTCCTTCATACATTTCAACCAATTTACACAAAACCTTGATAAATTATATACCTAAACCCTCCTCATGAATCTCTCTATCTGTTGTTTAAAAGATCTAAGCATACAGACAGCGGGAGCGACTTTGCTTTATACTATGTAAAGAAGCAGGATGAAAATCAAACATATTTAAACTTTGAAAAACATAGCTGATAAAATACAGTTTGTCACGATTAAATTTGCAGTCGGTGGCTTCACTGGTGTAGATTTTGTGGATACAAAAGAATTATGGACTTCAAAAACAGTTTGGTTATAAGTTTGGTTTCGTTATAACCGTGTTGAGCTGCAAACTGAACCCTGGATTACTGTAATTAATTAACTGCCTGACAACATAGTTGAACTTTCATGAATGTATCTTGCAACCAACACAATATTTGAACACTGTAAATATGATTGACAACCAAAAACATTTTTAATCCTCGGTTTATGTACTTGCCTGACAACTAACACTTTAGAACTTTGATAATCTGGCCAAACATATTTAAACATTGGATTATCTTGCTGATAACCAAACACACTTAAAACTTTGAATTGCCTGGCTAACAACCAGATATGTACACTTAAACTTTGGCATACCTGGCTGAAAACGAAAAACACTTAAACTTTGGATTATCTGGCTGACAACCAAACACACTAAAACATTGAATCTGAGAACTAAACACGCTTAACTTTGGTAAACAAGGTTGACAACCAAACACACAAAATTTTTGATAAACAAGGTTGAAAACAAATAAACTTAAACTTTGAATTACCTGGCCGATAACAAAACATACTTAAACTTTGGATTACCTGGCTGACAATCAAAAACATAACACGCACTAGTCAGATTGGTAAACGATTGGTAAGGATACGCTACGATGGGCTCAACATTGGAGAGGCGCTCCTTGCTGTTGAGCACGAAGATGAGGCTCAGCGAGAAGATGCTGAGCATGTGGATGGAGAGGGAGATGAGGAAGAAGAAGAAGAAGCGATAGTTGCGTCGCCCAATGCAGTTGTTCACCCACGGGCAGTGGTGGTCGAATGTCTGCAAAAATCAATACAACAAATGTTCATTACAAGATATAATGCCATATGAACTATCAATGCCAAAATATATGCCTAAAGAAACCTACGGTAAAACTAGTAAATTGGAAATACGGCAAAAACTCGTTAAACTTTTGGAAAACAAAGTATTTTTACAAGCAATAATTATTAGCCTGAAACACTCATCTACATTGAAAAAATCTCCTGAGAAAAGATACATGCCGCCGACGGGACTTGAACCCGCGTCCTTCTGATTTCCGGTCAAATGCTCTGACCACTGAGCTACGTGGCTTATCTCCTACCCGCCAAATTATTCAATATATACTCGTGTTTCATTCAACAATTACTGCTTATTACATTTTTCCACCAGGTTCAAGTCCCGTCGGCGGCATGTATATTTTCTCGGGAGATTTTTTCAATGTCGATGAGTGTTTCAGGATAATAATTATTGCTTACAATAATTGTTACCTGTTGTGCTATGCATAAAAAATCTTGTCTTAAAAATTACTTTATCAATTAAAAAAAAAAAGAAAAGTATTTTGTTAAGAGAAAACACGGACGGCTTTTTGTCTTTACAAACAAGTTCCCCTATTTCCTCTCTGGATTTTAACACTAGTGGAATTTTTTTTTTTACAAGTTACTTCTTATAGGTATTAGGACCCTCCAAAAATCCATAAATTTATCTACTTTGTACACCATTAACAGATGTTCAGTCAAATTTGACAATGTATTTAAAAAAAGTAAAACATACAGACACAATACTTTTTTCTAAGACAGTTAGTGAAAAAAATCGATTTTATTAGGTATAGGTTGTCCCTTTGTAACAGCGGCAGTGAAAGCAACATTTTTGTAAAATCCTATTACTCAAATTTATCGAAGCCTGCGTTTTCTCGTAATGGAAATAAAAGTAGTGCTTCAAATATTATGTAGTGTACTACATATCACTTATTCCCGAGTGAGTTTAAAATCCCCACTTTCAGCAATTAAAAAAACATTATTTTTCACTTCAGTTGCTCACATTACTTTTGTGTGAATAACAATAGGTATTAAAAACTTGAGAATGTCAGAATAATAAATTATGAAATATATCATATTCAAAATACAAAAGCTCGAATTCAGCACGTTTCAAATGGATTTCTTAGAATTTTAACGGGATGCATGCAAAATACGTGTTTTATCAAATGCACCGTGTATACTTACATACTGATTATTCATCACAGAGTTATACAAGTAGGATGAAAACAATTTCTAAGAGTCAGCAAATACTTATTTCTATTTTCTATTAAGTTTAGTATTAAAAAAGGAGCCCTAGAGGAGGTGCTGTCGACAAAAAGTTGATACAATAATTCAAGCGGAAAGTTGATTTAGATTTTATCTAATTGAGAGTGCTCAGTGTTATAGTATTGACAATGGAGGCAGAAATAATATCCGGAAAGTTCAGGATTCTCCGTAAAACCGAAACGTATCACATTATACAGTTTCACGTTGTTATAGAATATTACGAGATACGGGATCGGAGATCATCGAAAAAGAAACTAAAGCGTCCTTGCCACAAGGAAATAACGGAATTGCACGGGATATGCAAACTACACAGGGACCAGTACGAGGAAATATAACCTAAATACACACATAAGGCGCTCAATAAAATCCAAACATGAGGGCCAGTCAAAATATATCTACATTTTTGCCATAACACACCTACAAGATTGTCATCCTTTCTTCTGCGCATGTGCTAAGAGTTGGTACAACTGCGGTCTCGTGTGTGAAATTTAATCCTGTTTAATTTAAGCCCTTCTGGCTATCACGGTGTAAATATGTATGACGCACTAAGAGAGCAGGATGCCCATCAACCTCCACCACGAAAGACAAGATTCAGCAAGCCCGAGAGATGGTACAAGTGAACAGGCGAGTTTTCATCAGTGAGGTAGCGTCTTCTTTGAACATCAGTCACGGTGTATCAATTTTGAGGTACCGGAACACCTTCCCTACAGTCCAGATCTTGCGCCCTTCGACTTTCATCTGTTTGGGATGCTCAAGGATGTTTTACGAGGTCATTGATTTCTCAAGGATTTGGACGTGCAGGAAGAAGTGCAAAATTGGCTTTGCAAACAATAGAAAACCTTCTTCTTGGAGGGAGAAGTTTGCAGACCGCTGGACCAAGTGCATTGACAAAGGAGGTGACCACGTAGACAAATTAAATACATGTTGCACCCCCACCTTTGTGTAAATAAATTGTAAAAAAAAAGTGTAGACAATTTTTGACTTGCCCTTGTATATATATGGATTACGTAATAAGATTTGAGAAATTAAAGTAAAGAAATTTGAAAGAGAGGAAATGTGAAGAGTCCTTTTAATAATAACCCTTTGGAATGGTACGAACATGTATTACAATGTGAAATATACATACAATAAAAATAAAAACATATTAATTTGTTGTAAACCACTTTTATTTTATAAACAATCTACAGGTTTCGGAAGCACCCTTCCTTCGTCAGGAGAATATTATAACTTAACTCCAATAAAAAACATATAAATTTGTTGTAGACCACTTTTATTTTATAAACACTCTACCGGTTTTAGAAGTACCCTTCCTTCATCAAGAGAATATCAGTTATAGTATTCTCCTGACGAAGGAAGGGTGCTTCCTAAACCGGTAGAGTGTTTATAAAATAAAAATGGTCTACAACAAATTTACATGTTTTTTTTATTGTAAATTATGGCGAGCCACAAAGTTAATAATAATATGTTTAATTCCAGGATGTGGGAAGGATAGTAAAATCCCACACGTCCCATAGAGCTTGATGCTTGAGCCCATAATGCTTTTTACAAATATGAAATATACATGATCATACAAACTTAATTTTGTTTGATGTTCATTTATGGACATATATATCCAAGACAAATTAATTCTGCGAATATGTTGTAATTTAGATTTGTGGTATTGTGTTTGGTGAAAGTTAAGTTTGAGCAAAAACTGCAACGGACTTTTCTATGGTGACAGTGCATCTTTTGCCAGGAGAAATGGTGTGATTCCATCAAGGATCCTTGGCTATGAAGTAACGTCACAGAAGATATGGTGATATTATCAAGATTGCAAGAGGAACATCCATGGTGCCATGAGATTTGGTGTGACCTTTTGAGATAACGTGAGGTGTGGTGTTGGTTACCTCTATGCAGTGATTGCAGACGGAGCAGTGCGAGCACCTCGGGGGCCGGTAGAACTTGCAGGTGGCACACCACTTCATGCGCACCGTTATGCCGTTAATCTCTACATTCTTGTACAGCGGGGCTCGGAAGTCATCCTCGCGGTCTTCATCCGGGGGAGCTGAAAAGATATGATGATCTTTAATAATAGTTTAATTTGAAGCTAGTATCTTACTAAAGACTCAATGGATTTTAAAAACCAAAATGAGCAGAGTTTTGATGTGAAACCATTCATATTCTGTGGTATGGATTCGTTAACGTTGGAGATTTACCTACTTAATGATCTACATTCATGAATAATCCATAATATTATAACCTTCCCATTTCCTCTTTCCATTGTTTACACATTTAACTTTTTTAACCCCTCAGACAAATTTGTTCGGTTTTCGGAACAACACAGTTCAATTCATACAGGTATCATAGAAATCGTTGCATCTCCTTTAATACAATGGTTAGAAATATGATATAAATGGTATTAGAAAGAGAAAACACCACGCTTTACATTCAAATCTAAAAATTAACCACAAAATAATAAAAAATGTACACCTTAACAAATACAAAATTTCCCGCCGCAATTTGAAAAAATTAATGGAATTTTGGGAATTTTTAATTAATTATTTTTACATGTAACGATGAGAAAGTGTGTTGACGATAATGTTTATATGTAATACATTTGCCTAAATGTGTGCGTTTTTATTTTTTTGCATTAACAGTAATTTTAGTTAGAAAAACCGTAAGGTGACCCATTTTTAAAACTTTATGTTTGCATTCCAAATTTTAATATTTCAAAAATTATATGTTTATTTCGAATTATTTATCAAACTTGAAAGTGTATTTCACCACCTTTAAAAACCGTTTTTAGTTTTCGGATGCGTTCAGAAATACTAAATTTATTTGGATTTTATTGCAAAGCTGAAATATTTTCGCCTTCTGACAAAATAGGCTCGAGGCCTGAGTGGTTAACCTTTAGAACCCAGTGGTCTCGTACGGGACCGCGGATTTGCGTCGTTCAATGCCCAACGGTCCCGTATGGGGCCGGTGATTATGGTGCGAATATTTCACAAAAAATGTTTGGGCAGTGGGCTACCTTTATTGCACATGGCGCATGGGCTTTTAAAGGTTAAACAACGAATCATACAACATATCAGATTTGCTGCAAAAAAACATACAACCGTGAACAACAACAAATACATGTACAAACTATTTAAATATTCTGTGAACATTCATCCAAGATGTCGTATGTACTACTCTTTCATTTTGTAGATTTGAACTTTCACCTTAAAGATTTAATAATAATAATGTTTCATTCCAGGATGTGGGGAGGATAGTGCAATCCCACACGTTCCATACACTTATACATAAAAAAAATCAAGTACATAGATGATGAAAAAAAAAAATGATAATAAAAATGAAAAAAAATAATCAATTAATGTAGGGCGAGGTCTGGGGTGAGCAAGGACCCAGCGCTCACTCAGGAGTGGCGCTTGGTGCTGGAAGGCTGCGGTCACCACTGTGTTATCGAAGGCCATTAGTCCTAGCTCCAGTGACCCGGTGTCTCATCAACCGGCGATCCGTGCAATCCTAACTCCGTTTTTCTTTTAGTCCTCGGGTATTTTACCTGAGTTAATATTAAGTTAACATTCTTTGAGGCTTCACTGAGTGGTTGGCTAAGGGACACGGGAGCTATGTGTGGTTTATGCTCAGAACGAATGCCATTCACATTTTTTGTTGGTACTTGCCAATTGATTTGAGATTTATTATATTTTTTTATGTTCTCTATTTTATACAGGTGCTTGCAGGTTTTTTACACGATGCAATGCCGCCTCATGGAGCCTCATGAATGAGTTTTTCTTTTGCCTTGTTTAATTCATATTTGTCTAACTAACCTATTTTTTGCATTTTGTTTTTCCTGTTAAGCACTTGCATACTGCTTATCAACAACATATGCAGGGACTCTGGAGGTCTAGAAGAGTTCAAAATAAATAAATGCAGCTTCGTTTAACAAAAAATTAGAGTCCTTGGTGGATAACTTCCAAAGTCTTAGCTCCGTAAACATTGTCGATGTGCTACTATATCTTCTGTATTCAAATATAATTCTGCATGCATTATTATATTGGTTCCGGAGTCGTTTCATCGAGCTGGTTCAGTAGTGACACCATATTTCACATGTATATAGACTAGTGCAAAATGCATTGAACAATTTTTAATAATATGAATGTATATTACATATCTTACATAATTCAAAATCTTGAAACAGATTTTTGCAGTATCATCCCGAGACAATTTTTGAGGATCTCGCAAACATCTTATCTTGATCAATGAATACATTTTTAGTATAAATGATCTACAGTACTGCAGCGCTGCTATTTAAATTAAGAATTGCACGGCTTATGACGTCACTAGACATACATTTCACAAATGTTCATATCGAAAAATAATTTTACTGTCATTGTTAACCAACACCTCTGCCATAGGTCACCCCAAGTGGTTTGTTGCCGGGTGCTTGGGGAGAGGTTTGTCTAGGTCTTGGCGGTGAATGCGGGAGAGACCGGTTGAGGGAGACCGAACCTAGACCTCTCTAGCCCGACTCTCTCGACTCATCGCCTTATACCAGTGGGAGGGATGGATTCATACGTCTATCACTCCTGGACATATTGACCCTTAGATTCCTACCCACCCCTCATAAAATAAAATAAAAACTCAAATATTATAATACATTTTCATAAAAAAAATTGTAGACAACTTCTATTACATAGTATAAAGCAAAGTCGCTCCCGCTGTCTGTACGCTTAGATCTTTTAAACAACGCCTCGGATTTTCATGCAGTTTTCCAAATACATAGACAGAGTGATTCATGAGGAAGGTTTAGGTATATAATTTGTCAAGGTTTTGTGTAAATTGGTTGAAATATATAATATATAAAGGGGAATGTCTGCATCTAGTGGACGAGCGAGCGGTGTGGATTTGATTTGTATGCAAATTTACAGTTTTATGCAGAGGTTGATGAATTTTTGCACATGTAACCTTCAAAACAAGAGGAAGGTCACTGTCTACATTTGATTTCGCTAACTCTGTGTAAAGCCCGGGCATCGCCGGGGACAGTAAAAAATAATTTATAGAAATAGTAGTAAAAAATAATTTATAGAAATTTGCAGGAGAGGAAATGAATTGAGTTTAATCCAAAGGATAATCCTTATCATGTCTTGGAAAACTGAAGATCAATCTGATTCAGACAGTAAAAATAAAATTAAGAGCATGCTTACTGAAAACCGTTGATATTATAATCAAATAAATTACAAAATGAATTCAATGTCATTATACCAAATGATAAGATGTCCTCTATAATAGGAATTAGATAAGATCATTGACTTTGAAATAATTACAAGGTTGTGAGGTTAATAGAAATCAGAAAATAAATTGACAACTATTCCAGCCTCTTCTTTTATTATTATTTCGGATATTTTTTTTTTTTTTTTTTTTAATTTTATTATTAAAAACATACAACGAAGTTGCACTCCCATGAGTTATCAAAACTCATTAAGGGATCGCCAATTGGTACTTTTGAGAAGTTAAACCCAACTCAACCCAATATGTAGACACAATTTATGAATAAAACATTTACAAAACATTTCACAGAAGCAACATACAGATACAAAACATATGAAGAATCACTTTACAAATATTTCACAGAAACATGTCTTATAACATTTTATGAATTTGTATAACTCATTGACTCATTTGATTTATGTACTTTGGGTTTCAAAAAGTTAAAATAAAGTTTCCTCCATGATGGACTAATGAGATGGACTAAGAAATGCATAGATAAAACAAAATCAGGAAAATACAATATAAGGTACGGGCTCAAAAATATACAGACCTAATACAAGATGTTTACATACAAATACATGACGAGATTTAAGTAAGGTATAAACCGCGCCCATCATACTATAAGTTTAGTATTTGAAGATAATTAGGGCTATCAGAACAGAGTTTGTACCTACTTATGACTCGTTTTCCAAATAACATTTGAAAAAATATGTTTTCAATATATCATTTCGAGATTTGTTAGAGGCTACCTGTCTCAAATTTTCAGGCAGTTTGTTATAGTTAGTGTAGGCAATGTATTCTAATGATTTCAGTCCGAACTTTGTTGAGTGTATTTTTGATATGTGTAGTTTGTTGTGTTGTCGTGTATTATATTGGTGAACGTCGTTGTTATAGTTGAGTTTTATATTTGTGTGGGTGTTGCACTGAATAATATTTAAAATGGTGTTTGTTATCTCAAAGCTAGGAACAATCTTAAATGGCAATACAAGTGCGTGACGGTAAATATCTTTAACAGGTGTATCCCAAGGCAAGCCAAAAATGTTACGTAGGGCTCTATTTTGGATTATTTGCACCTCTGATATCATTTTTTTGGTAGCAAAACCCCAGATACTCGAAAGGTATGCCAAGTGGGAGTGAATCATAGCATAGTACAAAGATCGCAGTATGGCTGTGGGAAGCAATCTACGTAGTCTGTACATTACACCGGTCACTGGAGCAATCTTTGATTTAACATGGTCAAAATGGTTTTTCCATGTAAGCCGTGAGTCAATTAAAAGTCCTAGATACTTCGCGACATCTGTTTGTTCCAGTTTGTTTATTCCCAGGGAAATATTTAGGCGTTGTCCTCTCCTATTCCCGAATAGCACATAGTGAGTCTTTTTAATATTAAGGCTAAGTTTATTAATTCTCAGCCACTCGGCTAGATGAGCCAAATCCCTTTCCATGTCCTTTTCCATTTCGTTTAAATTAGTATTATGGTAGAATAATATTGTGTCATCAGCATAAAGTTGAAGTGTACCTTTCACTCCCCATTTTGCAATATCATTTATATAAATCAAAAATAATAATGGTCCGAGAATCGAGCCCTGTGGTACACCACATGTTATATTTCTATGATCACTTGATTCTTTTCCAATAACAACCGAACAGCACCTACCCGTAAGATAACTAGATAAAAGTTTTAGACTGTTGCCCACGATGCCCAGATATTCAAGTTTTTTCAATAGAATCTTATGATCAACCGTATCAAATGCCTTTTTGAGGTCTATGAAAATGCCCGCTGCATATTTTCCTTGATCTAAGTGTTTTTGAAGAGTTAGTATAAAGTCAAAGGCAGCACATTTCGTGTTGGAGAATTTTCTGAACCCATATTGTTGAGGCGTAAGAATATTATTAGTTGCGAGATATTTTGTTAGTCTATTTTTAATTACATGTTCAAATACTTTGGAGAAGACTGAGAGTATTGATATTGGACGATAATTAGATGGATTTTTTTTGCAGTCTTCTTTGTGAATTGGAACGATTTTTGCTAGCTTTAATTGATCCGGAAACAGTCCACTCACTAAAGATTGATTAATTAGAATAACAAGATGATCCGCTAATTTTTCTTTACAGAATCTGAGTAAGTTAGTTGTCATACCATCGACTCCTGGAGATGCATTAGTTTTTAGTTTTGAGATAATTTTTAAAACTTCTAGTTTGTTTGTATTGGCCATGTAGAGGGACTGTAATGGCTTTGGTTCCATGTTTATTGTATTCATGTCATCTGAATAAGATGGGATACTCGCAGCTAAATTTTCACCAACCGATGTAAAGAAGTCATTAAACGCTGTACATATCTGCTTCGGGTCATTTATTACTATATTATTGATGGTAAGAGTTTCAATTTTATTTGTCGAGTTCTTTGGACTGTTAGTTATGATTGAATTTATTGTCTTCCAGGTTTGTCTTGGATTATGTATGTTTTCTGTAAAAATATTTGTGTAATATTTTGTTTTGGCGAAACGTCTGTAATTAGTTACCGAATTTCTTGACTTATTTTTTTGTGATAAAAGTTGACTGTTTTGCGGATCTTTCTTCCACTGTTTGTAGTTAGTATTTCGTTCTCTAATAAGAAGATCCAGTTTTTTGTCAAACCATGGTGTATTACCTTGCTTAGGGTTTCCTATTCGTATCCTTGGCTTAAATTTGCAAGTGTCGATTGCTGTTTTGATATATTTAAAGAATTGATTAAAATTGTCGGTTATGTTGATGAACTAACAAACGATTTTATAAAATCATTTTTTGTTGTTATATCCACTAAATCTACACTATCATTTTTTAAAAAATTAACTCCACGCAGCCCTGAGGAAAATAGTTTACCTCAAGGCCTGCGTCATCTTTGGGGATGCTGTGTGGAGGGTCTTTTTGGAGAGAGAAGGAAGGAGTGAAACTGCATTTTGAAGAGAGGTGTGTTGTAGGCGGGAGGAAACAGAGGTCGGAAAATCATTTCACAGCTGAGCTGTTGAACTCAAGAACGAGTCATAGAAACAATCAAATGTGACTATCGAAAGGACTATCAGGCAAGCGTTTGGCTTGTTCCTCGACTGTGCACAAAAATAATTAATCCTGAGGAAAATAATTTAACTCGGGGACTATCTCATCTTAGGGGATGCTGTGTGGAGGGTCTTTTGCTGTAAGGAAGGGAAGGATAGGAAGTTCTGGGAAGGAAAAAGATACGAGGGGTGGGTAGAAATCTAGGGGTTAGTGTGTATAGGTTTGACGGACAAATGAATCCATCCCTCCAACTGCAGTGTAAGACGATGGGGTTGTGAGAGTCCGGCTGAAAAGGTCAAAAGGCCTCCTTCACCCAGTCTCTCTCGATCCGGCCCGCCACGCAGCAGATGGGCAGATGCATCCCCGCCAAGACCTGGATAAACCTAACCCCTTGAACGCGGTCACCCTGCTAAGTCACCAAACTTACCACTTGGGAGTAATCTATCAAATGGACTTCCCGTTTCCGCGCAAGGGTTTTTTCACGTTTTTGGGGCTCCAGATCAGAGATTTTTACAGGATTAACAGTTGTGTACACCAACAGCAAATTTAACCGGTTCGCTTCTATGGTTGTTAGATTTTAGAATGTTTACATCCTCGAAATTTAATGGCAGCGAAGTTATTAAGTTGATCTGTATAGGTGTGTGTTTATTATTTGAATAATATTAACCTTTGGGGATAACTCCCGGGTCCATGAATGTTGCCAGTGTGAAATTTGCGAGTACGAAAAATGTGATAACTCCCTGACAGGCAGGAACCCATGGATGCCTGAATATGTAGTACTGACATCTGCAAATATCCAAAATAAACATCCATTAGTATTATGCATTAATAAATTACATAAAAACGTCGGCACTTGCAGAACATTGCAATGGAACAGGTCTTAAGTTGGATTAACGTAAAAATATTTTCACAAATTTCAAGAGCATGTTCAATGATAATTAAAAGTCTGTATTGCACGAAATATAATTCAAACATAATAGCATACACACAAAACTAACCTTCGTTTTACACTTGAAGGTTAGTAAGTCAATTATTTTAACTGAAAAGTATAATGAGAATCATTCTATTATTTGTAACAGACAATAATAAGAATTGTAAATACAAATTAATTATGGCAGAAACAATAAAATTACTACGAAGCACACCTTTTCGATAATTTTTGTTAAAAATTTTTTTTATCAAAAAATACTAATTTTGGTTGTTGGTGAGTGAAAGAAATATACCTGCGTGAATGAACTCAAATTTACTTTGAAATATAACCAAGAAATTATTTGATTTTACAAAGCGTGTACCAAGCATGCATTGCAATCAGTGGCGGCTCTCCACTTAGGACAATGGGTGTTTGAGCCCCCAAAATTATAAGACATAATAATAATATTTTTTTACGGAATAAACCGCTCAACGCATCGAATTCTTTACTTGAAATGAACCGCAATTACCGCAAAATAATAGCAGTTAGCGGCGACGACTCGCCGGGTGACGAGCAGTGACATCTATCGTGTCAAATGGAAGCTCCAATTCTCACAATATTTAGATCCCTGGGTCAATTTTTGACTTGCCCCCGCTATAGGATATCTTCTGTCTCTATGCGCGCCATACAATAAACGCAATGGCACTATGTTTTTATCTTGGAGTAAAAATTCCCGCGTATAGGTACCACAGAAACCCTAGCGACGTTTTGGACATGACCGAATGTCGTGGAAGGGAGACAGCATTATGAATCTTATTCGTTGTTGAAAGAGATAGCGATACAACATAGGTCGGTTTTGCATTTTGCACGCATGCCTCGTCCATTGTATTTGGACAGTACGGGAAAGATTTTGAATAATAATTATTTACGTTGTTATCGACGACGTTTCAAATTTAGTTTGGTGGCACATCGAGAAGTAGATATTTTCAAATATTATTAATTATTATATTATTATCACTTTTCAACGGACATAGAAAACAGCTTGATTTAAAACAATGTTTGTTTTTTAGGTTCCTAATCTAAGTGACAGCAGATTCTTTACATTTAATTAAATTATCTAGTTACAGGTAAATCATTTGAAAGGGACCTTTGCTTTAGATAGATAAAAAATATCTAATATAATTTAATAATAAATCTGTTTTTGTTAGGTAGCTGAAAAATGCAAAAAAAACATCGTCAAATTGAAACGCAAGTCTAAATTTAAATAAAATTGATAAATGTCTTTTCTCACCCAATATGACATTTTAGGGGTAAAAGGGGACTGCGGACGTGTGTTTCAAAGTCAATTTTTGATATTTCTATTTCGGTTTCTATTTTTTCTAATCTACCTAATTTTGTTTTTATATTTTGTATACTTAGATACCTACATACTATCGGTGTGCATAACTATATTGAAAAGTGCCCTCTTTAAAATGATGTGCCAGCAAGTACCTACATGAATTATTTAGTGATTTTGCAATTTATAAATAATACCCATGTAATTTGAGTTGCGGGTTCATGACCCTACCTGTATTCAAATTGATATAGATAATAATATGTCGGCATTTTTCACAATATCGAAAAAAGGTAATTTCACTTTTTTTTTTTCAAATGACCTCCCATAACTGGAGCCCTAGAGCCGCCTCTGATTGCAATGCCACTTAAATGAAGACATTGCTTTTCCTTGCATGTCCTCTCCCATTCGTCCCTGTCCCCCTTTCGCCTCATTTTCCCCTTCCGCCTCCAACTTTCTCGCCTTTGTCCCTTCCGGATTCCCCTCCAACTCCCGCCTCCCCTTCCTGCTGCTAAAATACATGAAATACACCCATTTTTCAACCAACTTGATTGCCACATATCGCAAAATTTTTATACAAATCTCACGACAGAGCTCACCAGTGTACGAAAAAGCCTTCGCGGACGTGCACACAACTCACCAAAGTTTCATCGCAATCGGATGAATACTATAGGAAATAATTTCATAATGCCAGTGCTCACTATTATATATAGAAACCATCGCGGGAATGCGCACATCAAATCACCAAAGTTTCATTGTAATCGGATGAATGGTTTAGGAGCGCAAGAAACATTCATTAAAATTATAATTCTTTGTTTGAAATTAGTATTTCTTTCGTTTAAGTTTTTGACAGATTTGGTGATTTTTCAATTCAAGCTTCCTGCTCGAACTACCAGTTTTCAGATACCGTGTATAGTGTGACGTGAACACAATTGACATCATGACATCATGAATAACACACCACAAAGGCCACCGAAGAAGTAAACAGTATGTTTTCATAAATTAATATATTAGTTCATTTTTAGCAGAACGGAGACTCGATGATCCCGCAAGATTGACACAAGTGCAAAGTGACCTTAACCCTTAGCAAACTGACAAATTAAAAATGGTGATTTTGAGCTGGTGTTACGAAAATTTTATGAGAAGAAATAGTTTATTCTTCAAAATTTATCAGAAGGAAAAAAAAACATCGTCGTTATTTTAAACCTCATTAGTATCAAAAATAAAAAAAAGTAGTTTTTGTTGTTAAAATAATCATTAACCCATCAAGCTAATTTGTTTACTTTTCGGAAAAACTCACAAAGGTCTCAAAAAAATTATCTAAACGATATTGGACAGAGAAAACACCACTATATATTCAAAACTAAAAGTTCACAACGTAAGAATAAAAAATGTACACCCTTATGAAATTAACGTTTCATACCGCAATTTGAAAATGGCTTCAGTGTTTTTGGATTGCGTGAAAAATCGTTCCTCGCGACCGCAGCACCTTGGACACCTTATTTTACGGACAGCCCTTGTATGTTGCATTTATAAAGGAATCACAAAAGAAATCCATTCCTTTTGTAAGTGGCAAAAACACAACTTTCAATCTCAGTTAGTTTTTCGTTAGCCGGTTTATATCAATCATCGGTAGCTTATATAAAGGGGTTTAATCAACATAAACAATTTAATCCGGCCCCTAACTACAGCTGTAGGGAAAACAAATGTGATACAAAACTCGAGGATAATTGCACAAAGTGAAGAGCCGGTCGTCCATCTCGAAGTTTGGGAAGATTGCCAGAAATGTTGGAACTTTTTTTTTTAAATTCGTTTTGAGTTAATATCGTCGTCAAAATTTTATAGCTGTGAAATTTAGTACTTTTAACTTCAAAGCTTGATATATGTCTTCCGTGATAAGTACTTCTTATTAAGTACGAGTTTGTAGCAAAGTTGTGAGCAAACGATTGAACGTGAGCGATTTTTTAACTTTTGAGACATTTTCTGCCTGAAGAAGCTATCCTTTCTTCTGCCTCAATACAGGTTAACCTAGTGAGGCAGGCTATGCACAACTAAAAAATGCTACTTCTATATAACCGTTCTTACATTACTTTTATGTTTGTTAATTTTTTTGTACTGATGTAATCTATTTGTAAACTACATTGAACATGTACTTTTTTTAGTTATAATGTTGCCTATTTTATTGAATAAAGAATTTAAAATTAAAATGTATAATAATACATGCACCACATTAGAACATAATAGTTAAGAACATTTATAAAAAAGTATTAACAGGTGATACAATACTAATCATCAGAAAAATGCCACATACTTCAATAAAAAAAACTTATGTTATAGAATAGTTGGATAATATTGTAACCTTAACATGCTTACTACATAGATAAGTTAGTACCTACCTAATGAATACTTTAACTGTTTTATTAAGAGTCAAATGCGGATTGTTTACAAGACTGTTGTTAATTTTGATAATATGCCATTGAGAGCTCCTTTGTAACCTCTCTTTCAATTACTTAAAAAACAAATTGAGGGACTAACACAAGAGTACCAACTGCTCCCAACCCTGGCATCTGGAGCCAGTGAGATTATGTCAATGCACATCAACATATCTCAATATTGGGATAAGTAGTGAGGATAAAGGAATGTTTCGATTCTGAATGGCGGTCTTTCACCAGGGCGATACTGAAAGTATCTACCACTCTTACAAGCGTCTTATAAGAAAAAGGGAGAGATTACAACAGATAATATCTCTGCCTTAGATCACCCCAAGTGGTTTGATATGTTTGGTGACTTAGCAGGGTTGGCCGAGTTCATGGAGTAAGGTTTGTCTAGGTCTTGACTGTGAATGCGTTTGCCCACCTACTGCATAGCGGGCCGGCGCGCTGATCGGGAGAGGCTGGTTGAAGGTGACCTAACCTAGACCTCTCCAGCCGGACTCTTTCGACCCATTGCCTAGCGCCGCAGTGGGAGGGATGGATTCATACGTCAGTCACTCCTGGATACATTTACCCCCAGATTCCTACCCTTACCTTAACCTTTTTCTCCCAGAACTTCCTTTCCCTAAAGACCTTCCACACAGCATCTCCAAAGATGACAGGCCATGAGGGATTTTTTTCCACAGGGCCTCCTGTGTGGAGCTAAATTAAGTTATCAGCAGTATGCCCATAGACAATAGCGGATTGTTCACGAGACTATCACAATGAACTTACCGCTGAGAACTACTTCATAACCTCTCTTTCTATTAAATTACTCATGTCATTTATACAATAGTATTGGTACCCCCGCGCTATTTGATATGGCATCAATACAGGTTTACTACAAAGCTCCACACATTGCTTTTAATCAAACACATTATTAGCCGTTTATGTTTGCAACACCACGCTCGGAAAGACGCATAAGGACATCATGTACAAATATTAATTTCAATGGGTTGTTTTATATGGCAAGGAGCCAGCCAATGGTGATTACAGGTGACGGTGTTTCAAATGATCATTGTTAAACAATGAGGTAATTAATTGGAACCAATATACAAGAGGCATTCTATTAGTTTAGGACGTGAATTTATTTTCCAAAATTTGGTACTGCTTTCCACATTTAATATTTCACATTACAAAATGTGTATAATAAAGTAAAAATTAAGAAAGGATGGAATTTCTGAAAAAAAAAATGGTTTTGGAATGCAAGTATTTTGAACCAAAAGAGGCTCCCAGCGTACTAAAATAAACTTTATTCGCTTGGAAAGGAAACAATATATGTTAATATTATGGTACTGGGACCTGGGACCGATTCTATTCATTACCTATATCAACGATTTACATAACCTAATCATTAAAGGAAACAATCAGTTTTGCTGATGATACTGTTTTATTATTTCAAGAAGAAAATTGGACGGATACATTTAATGAGGCTGAACAAGGGCTTAGTGCACTTCAAAATTGGCTTAAAATCAGCTCGCTTACCCTTAATATAAGCAAAACTAAATATATAATATTTTCAATAAACGCACGGAGCCAACCAATAAAATCACTAGAACGAAAACTACACGAATGCCACGGAAATAATATACAATGTTACTGCCCCGTCATCGAAAAAACGCAAAACATAAAATATCTCGGAGTAATAATTGACGAAAATCTTAGATGGGACCTACATATTAAAGGTATTACGGAAAAACTCACAAGCCTTATATATTTCTTTAAAAATCTAAGAAACGTGGTAAATAAAAAGGATATGAAAAAGGTCTACTACGCGTTATGTCATTCTCGAATTGAATATGGAATCATAGGATGGGGATCTGATACACATACGTACCTCCACAACCTGAATACGATTAAAAAAGGAATCATAAAGACCATATTGAAAGTACCAATTAGAACGCCTTCAATTGAAATTTTCAATAGCTTCGACGTACCAAATGTACAGCAAATATATGCCAAAAATATATTATTGAAGCTTTTCAAAAATAATGAATCCTCTACTAGACCATGTATGCATAACACTAGATCGTATAAAAACGATATAAAAAATATTCCAAGTTATAAAACCACTTTCGGACAAAGAAACTATTCATACTTTGCAACAAAACTCCATAACATCCTTCCCCAAGACATAAAACTAATAAAAAATTCTAATGAATACAAATCAAGAATAAAAATATGGCTAAAAGAGGTCAACGAAAAAACCCTAATGAAGACACTAAAAACGACATAGAAGACAAATAAACCATATTTAAATAACTTTAGTCCGCCTCGGCACAGGACCCCCTAGTGAGGAGGACTAAGAAATACAATATTTTATACTTAATTTCACCATTATATCTTGTATGTAACAATTATTTTATAGTCGCTAAAAAAAAAAAAAAAAATTATTCTATCTTGTCGTTTCATCAAGTAAACATAGACTTTTTTATCTGTGAAAAAGCGTATTACAAATTCCGTGTCAAATGCCCTATTTTTAATTTTCAAAAGTCATAAGTACTGTATGTGTTTACAGGAAAGCCTCACATGACTGGTTTTTATTATGAATAAAGCTTATTTAGCTGGAAAATATAATAAAACTCGACAATATTTTCGTATTTCTACATTATTTTATAATTTTTAATAACATTCGAGAGAAAAAAAACATGT
This sequence comes from Limnephilus lunatus, assembly GCA_917563855.2. Taxonomy (NCBI): domain Eukaryota; kingdom Metazoa; phylum Arthropoda; class Insecta; order Trichoptera; family Limnephilidae; genus Limnephilus; species Limnephilus lunatus. Next base: position 10,464,426 of record OU830599.1, read on the forward strand.
CTCTGAATTAGCCATCCTCGGAAAACTAGATAGGATAGATGTATATACGTTTTTTTATTAAAATATCAACACATTTTCTGGTAATATAGTGCAATTTAACATACATTATACAAAAACAAGTTATTAGGAAAATAGTTTCAGCCGCATGGTGGGCAACGTGGCATTTTAGCTGGCACGGGTAAGTTCGTATATCAAATTCAAAATGGTGCAGATTGGTGCAATGTGTGGTGATTCAGTTTGATAGCTATCAAATGCAAAATTTAATATAAACAAAAGATGTGATGGAATTAGGACGTGAACACATAACTTTTTACACTACCCAGGAAACTGCTCTATCAATTGGATGAACATTGGTCTTGAAGAGACCCATGTTGTAGGAAGGAGGAAACACAGTGGCCGGCTAATCGTTCCTCAGCCGAGCTGTTGAACACAAGAATGAGTGGAAGAAGCGACCCATTCTCACGTGCCAAATGTCAACCATGTATATGTGTTGGGCACGCATTTGGCGTGTTTCCTGATTATACACCGGTGCCGAAGGGATCAATGACGCTAGTTCCACGGAGCATCTTCCATTGTAATACCAGCAGAACAAGGATAGCATTTTCACCTGACGCCTGTGCTCTAAAAATTGCAATCTGTCTGTTAAGATGGGAGAATCTATCAAACGGACCGACTGTTTTTGCACAGAGTCGAGGTTATTTTTCAGATATTTTGGAGCTCCAGACCAGAGGTGGCTGCCAAATTCAACCGTGGGGCGCACTTGTGATTTGTACAGGGTTAGCAATTGTGTACTATTAGAGTATCTGCGGGCCCTGTACAGTACGCCCAGTTTTCGGGAGACTAACTTAAATAGGAGATACTGCAAATAGATTGTTGATTAATTGTTTTATAATCAAGACACCATGTGCACTAAAATAATATATAGTTAACTAGTTCACGGCCTATGTTGGCGATTACTAGATTTAATCAGGGCAACATTAAAATAAGATTGTTTACAAGCTTTACAATGCTGTTTAAATTGCACTGAATTTTATTGCTTTCATAATTGAAAATATTATTATTTGTTTATCATATTTGCTCAATTGTAGCTGACCAAAATATTACAGAAATCATGAATAAAATCACATCTTTTGGCATTGTACAACATTTTCCAAGAATAGTGTTGTAACTTGTTGAATGAATATAAACTCTGCATTACATTCAAGGGTTCCCTGGCAACATATATTTTAATACACCAATACCAACATTCCGAAAAAACGGTAAGAATCATTTTAGTATGAATTGGCAATATAAGATATAAACAGTGATTCCCAAAATGGGTGAGGTATATAAATGATTGAGATCCTGTGGAGGTAGTGAACTCAGGGACAACAGGGGGCCATAAAAGGGCATTCTGGGGTTGTGAGGAAAATAAGTAAGGACTGAAAAATTCATCCAAAATATTATTCAAAAATATAAAAAAAAAATTTCAAAAGGACTATATAGAATTTGTTCTTTTTAGCACGTTTTGATTTTAAGAAAAGCGTTTTTTTTGTGTAAATTGGCCCCGGAAAATGGAAAGGTTATTTTAGAATTCGGAAGATAACCCAATTTTAGGGTGACATCACAAAAAACATATATTTCGAAAACTGACATTGGCCCTTTTAGAAGCCAAGCCACAGAATTTGTGAAGACATATTTCTGCAAGAAAAAAATTTACTTTCGGCATGTGCGGGATCTTCATGTGATGCTTGACGACAGAGCAAAATTAGATCAGAAATGGAGATGTGCCGAAATACGGTATATAAACCCCAAACTTAGTTGAAAAGGATTCCCGGATAAAAAAAGGGTGACAAAAAAAACATTTGAAAAGGGGGCACATAACCAAATAAGTTTTCGAAACTCTGCTTCAGAGTGAGAATAATAAGACTAAATAAATGTAAACGGATTAGTTCGATTTCATATCACAATAGGCTGTCATTAGTTATTAATACCGACAAACTTTATCTTATCTGAATGTACAACAAATAATGGCAGACAGCCCATTATAATCAGCAATCCCACCAAATTTCATTCCATGTGTAATGTGGCCATTAGCATTGAAGTAAAAGTAATTGTAACTCTTTTATAACACTGTTGTGCATAAAACCACAATGCACAGTTTGACAGGTACAATGTTAACCAAACAATCGACGAGTTTTCATTGTCGGGTTCAATTTAAACTTTAATTAAATGAATCATCGATTTCGCTACATCAACTACATTATCAATGACGTAGATAATAAAAGGAGTAAAATAATAATACAAAGAACTTCTTAAAACTTATCATTTTGGAAATATACAATATTAAAACAACAAAATTGAAAAACACTAAAATATATTATAATTGAGCACATATTTGGAATAAACAGCATTTTGTAAAAAAGAGAATTCTGAGATATGGGCTATTAAACCTTAAATTTGACTAATGTGAGAATATACACATTGAAAGCCAAATAAATTTAAATCTATGTATTAGGTATTTCAATTAATAGACAACACTTTTATGTATTTTAATTAATTTATTTATAAGTTTTGGGTACAATAAATGAAAAATTTATGCAATTTTTCCAAAACATTAAGATTTTTTCAATTTATTAAAAAAAAATTCCCTAAAGTTTAAAAATTCAATATTCCAGACAAGTTACAGCATTTAACAAATAACTCAAAGCAGAAATAAATCTTATCACCATTATAACGAGTAATATGCCAATTGCACAAACCATCAGTTTCAATCAAGTAATGGCCGACTTGTCTTGACTTTATCGTTGTATGGAAAAATATCGCTACCGGCCATCACCATAGGCCTTGTACTGCCGTCTTTGGTAGAGATTTTAAAACCAAGTACAGCAGAAATCCGGATATAACGACCCTCAAGGGACTGGCGACACTTTGTCGTACTAAGCGGACGACGCACTAAACGGTGAGATAATTTAAGCTTATTTTTACATGAGACTGAGATACACTGAACTCCTTCGCGAGGGTTACATTTGATTCACCGGCTTCCAAACGGCATAATATAGAACTTTTTTCTTCAATTGAAAAACACTTTCGCTTCGAGGAACTTATTGTGTCGAGCTTTTAACCTAGTCCACAAAAGATGATAAACACTGACTGATTTACGCATGCTAATAAGGATAGGTATTAGCGCGCGGGGAGTAGCAAGGCGCGGGGAGGTATTGGTGCGTATGTTTTGTAAACAAAACACTGCGCGTCGGTCTAACCGGACGAATTATCATTAAAATAGGTTGGTCGCTTAAAACAGAATTGTACTAAAAGAATATGTTTTCCTAGAACCTAACTATATAACCTAAGATTGTCATCGCTAAAAACGGTAAGCCATTATAAGCGAAATTATTATATCCAAATTCTAGTATAGATCATTTAGATTTATTGTTATAGAGGTGGTCAATCGCCCGTTGGGTAGAGCGCTTGACTAGCAATTGTAGACGCTGGTTCAATTCACGCTCCTTTCATTCAGAAAAGCCTCAATGGAAGGTATTAAATGTGGCATAAATCTTAGGATAATAATATACAAAAGCTAGATTTTGTTGGAGAAAAATTTTGGTAAATTTAAGTATTTTTTTTAAAAATTTTTTTTACAGTGAATACCGCACAAGAATCTCAACTGCTCCCGTCTGGAGCCAGTGAGACTGTGGCATCCCCAATTGGGGTATGTTGTGAGGCTGAAGGTAGTGGGGAGGGGAAGGAGGTGGGGAAGAGGAAGGTTGGGAAGTACCTGGCTATTCAGATCTGGTCACCAAACACGGCTAAAGCCATTTTCAAGCAACGTTTCAATTCTGAATGGTGGTCTTGAACCAGGGCGATACTGATAGTATCTTCCACTCTGGAACGTGCCGCAAATATACTATATATTATTTTAAATGAATTAATTGTGAAATAACACAAATTAATCAAATAAAATTTATTTGCGCACGTCGGGTTCGAACCCGCGACCTCCGGTTTGTGAGTCAAGAGTCTTAGCCACTGGACTACGGAGGTCGTATGTTACAGTTTTAAAATAAGTTTTCGAAATCAAATTTTCTTACTACTATTAAAAACTAAAAATATGGGTGTACTTCAAGACGAAAGATTTTTCAAACTTCTAAGCACTATCTATTTATCAATCTTTCAGGATTAAAATATTTTGCCATTTGACCTTTGGTCTCTCCGTCTCACTAGTGACCGGACAACTCACAATGAACTCAACTCAACGAGTTTCAACACCTTTGAAAAGTCACCGGTTTCACTACATTGATCATCCGAAAGAAAAAAGGGTAATTCTTCGTAACAAACGTCAACGGTTAATACGCACTTTTTTTTGATAAAACTTTTAGATTCTTCTTAATTGCCATAAAAGACAACTATTTGCATTGGGGGAGGTTGAAAATGTTACATTTTTAATTTTAGTTACGTAAATTGAAAATTTGCTTTAACACTGTCAAATCACTCTGTTTGCAATATTATTGTTATTTTAATATGTTGGTATTACCGATATTTTACAATCCATGTTACACAAACCTAGCGTAGCCGCTAAACTACTTGAAAACTGGGATGTTTTTCTTGCCTTGACGTGAGTAGGCGTTATAAAGGGGCACTTTCTTTTAAATCACAAATCATGTTACACAGACCTAGCGTATAGATTTTTTTGGTTACGCGCCTTTGAATATATTGCCATGAAGTCAGTTACGGTATGATGTAGCCTTCCATATAGTATCAGTAATACCAACATAATAAAATGACAATAATCATTACAAATTGCATATGGTGAAGCGTTGTGTCTAAATACGAAAGCAAATTTTCAATTTACGTAACTAAAATTAAAAATGTAACATTTTCAACCTCCCCCAATGCAAATAGTTGTCTTTTATGGTAATTAAGAAGAATCTAAAGGTTTTATAAAAAAAAAGTGCGTATTAACCGTTGACGTTTGTTCCGAATATTTACCGAAAAAAGTATGTACTTATCAAATGAAAAAATGAAACCTTTGATAAATGCAAATAACAGTTAAATATCATCTAAATATAGCCCCGATGATGAAAACAGTAATATAAATAAATAATAAAATAAAACACATAATTAGACTTGAGATTGAAGAGGATATCAGTTATTACAAAAACAAATATGATGTCACAGAGATAAAGATTTTCGAATAAAAATGAGTCATGGCTCCCACCACGTTTGATAATGTAATCTATTTTATCTGTAAAAGTTCAAAATGCACACTTTTATTACGAAACAGAAAGTTCAATGAATAAAAGAATGACTCAAATAATGAATTGTACTACTCTTTTATGCTGTTTTTCTTTTAAAAATAAAACTAAAGAACCATAATTGTGTGGTTAACAAAGATCTGCCACAGAATTTCACAGTGAATAAGTAAAAGAATAGTAGCATATTAATTAGAGTAATAAAATGACTTTCACAGGAAAAGTATGGAAACAAACCAAGATTATTTGTTAGAAAGAATAATAAAATATTTAATTTGTCTCCAGTGGGGTGGGCATGCATGATAAGCAGACTAAATTGTGACTAATCAATTCTTACGTCAAATAAATTGTTGCAAAGTGTATATCTGTCATACATACTTCAATATCAAAACAAATTAAGAATGATGTCTCACTTGAAAATGTAAAAATTAATATCAGATTTGAATGGTTTTAGGAATGGATTATCATTTTAGGATATGCAATCTGGACTCCGGTGATAATTTATGAAATTAAGAGATAAGCCCACTGTTCTGATAGTAAAGTAATAAAAGGTAGATATAATGTTACTATCATGGAAACCATACGGGTAAAATCAAGGCTGAATTACAGCCAATGTAATAAGTAAGTACTGTAATCTTGTAAAATCAACAAGTTGTTCAATGTAATAATAGAACCAATTGTGCAAAATAAACAAATGCTAAATAACAATTATCATTAAGGACTAATTTATCATCATATTTTCTACTGATATTGGCCATAATACAGCAAATGTGTGCACTTGTCAATAATGTGTGTTTTTGTCACTATTTCCCTTTGAAAATCAATATCATAAATGATAGCAGTATCCACATTTTGCATATATCAAAACACTCCGGTTTTAACACAAGAATATGAAATACCGATTGTAAATACAATTTGATTGACTCGAATGAACATTAATAATCCCTTATAACAAAAACTACTCGTCGAACTGTAAAATAATGTGGGTCATATTGTCGTATCACGAAAATAAGTATTTAAATAGTTGCATGAGGTTGCTATATAGTGTATTAAATAATCATTGAATTATGCCAATAATGCGTGAACTAAATAATCAAATAAAACCTCGTGAAATGTGTAAATATGCAATCGTCTGGGTGTAGGGAACTGCGATGAGCACCATACCGTAAAGAGACACTCGGCTGTCAGAACCATTGTGTTAAGACGTAGGATAAACATAAAAAATATTATTTCGGAAGCCGGATAGCACCGAAATACACTAAACACGTTATTTATAGAAACGTATATCTAATTAGCGCTTAGGGTTGTCAAAACGACGAAAAGAGGATGTTGAAAGAAAGCAATCAAAAGGACTTACGGAAAATAGAAAAAAAGAGTGGTCGTGCCCAAGAGCAGCGTCCAGGCAAATGTTGCAGGAATATATCTTGTTTTGGCATCGCATTTGGGCATATTGGGAGCTGTTGTATCCCGCAAAACAGATTTAATGAAATAGCTCTCTACTGCAGATCAACATGGCCGCACCTACTACCTACTACATTGACAGAACTGAAGCGAATGTTGCTGTTTTCAGGCAGATTCCACGGAACCAACCTAACAAGAAAATAAATTATTTCCGCGTAGGTACTCCGAATTATTGTCTTTTCAGGTGGGTACTTACGCAATGCCAATATATTAAAAATATATTAATCCGTTTAAAAATGATTTTATTAATTTCTAAAGGTTTAAAAATATATTAATGTGATTTTAAAATGTTGTGTAAGATTCTAATAAGAATATAATGATTTTGTCCATCTGTCGGAAATCTGTGTAACTATTTCTAATAATCCATGACTTTAAAACCTTCACTACAGATGGCTCTATAAAGAATTCGGTTACCGGACAACTCAACAAAGTGGCACTTCATCAATCCTTTGGAAAAAGTCATACATTTTTTTTGGTATAATTATGCCACCGAATCGTGATTAAATGTGAGTCAAAGCGTTTAAAAGTAAAAATTAATTGTAAAAATTCTAAAATACCTTTTGGAATTTTTTTTCTTAATCGGATTTTTTTAATTTATTTTATTTAGAAGGACAGTATGGGTACCGCCTCCCGGTAACCTTTTGTTAGATAATCCAGACATCTGCCTCATAGGTGGTTTGTAACGATTGGTGACTTAGCTTAGAGGTTTGGCAGGGTGTTGGCTGCGGAAACGCCCGCCGACCAACTGGGTGGCAGGCCGGATCGGGAGAGAAGGGTTTAGGGCGACCCTTTGACCTTTCCAGCAGAACTTTCTCGGAACATCGCATTTCACCGCAGTGGGAGGGATGGATTCATGCGTACGTCTCTCTTGAACACACTGACCTCTAGATTCCTACCGAACTCTCATACCATTTCCCTTCCCTCTCCTCCATTTCCTAAAACGGAATGTAAAGATCTTGGTGTGTTTACCTTGATAGCAAACTTATATTTAATAAGCACATCGACTCAGTCGTTCACAGGTCATATAAAATGCTTGGTTTTGTTCTTCGTATAAGTAAAGTGTTCAGTAACCAGCGAACAGTAGTAATGTTATATTTTGCATTAGTCAGAAGTATGCTGGAATATGCCTCGCCAATTTGGAATCCGCAGTACAAAGCAAACTTAGATAGCATACAACATATTCAAAACAAATTTATAAAATATCATAACTTCAAATTCAACAATAACTTTGAATGCACATTTCAAACTTTGCAACAAAGGCGAGCAATAGCTGATTTGACATTTATACATAAAATTTTAAAAAATAACATTGACTGTACCGAACTTCTTTCCCTAGTTAATTTTAACATACCACTAAGACGTACACGCCATACAGAACTATTCCACACGCGTAATGTTTTAATTACAAGACAAATGTAGCATTTAATTCGCTAAGCAATCGTGCTCTTCATATGTTCAATAATATTGGTCTAAATTCTAACATCGAAATTTTCTCCTATTCGCTGCCCAAATTTAAAAAGATAATCATGTCAATAATATAAATTGTTCAATGCGCATACATATATACATACACACATACTGACAAACACACACACACACCTTCCCACTACATACATCACCCAGTATTATATATATATATCACCCATACACTACATGCATACCTACTATAAATAAGACACTACAATAAAACACATAATAGGTACCACCATGAAATATATCTACTTATTAATTTAATTCTTTTTCACCAATGCATCTAATGTACAGTTTGTGTCTGTTTATAAATAAATAATAAAATAACCCTCCACACAGCATACCCAAATATGACATAGGCCCTGAGGGGAATTATTTTCCTAAGGGCCTATTGTAAAGAGTGCTAATGTAGTTTTGACGCCAGTTACTAATGTAGTACTAAAGTACTAATGTAGTTTTGACGCCAGTTAAATAAAACACGTTGCTACTTCTCATGTGTATTTTTTATTTGTATAGTGAACGACATAATATTAATATTATGTACTGATTACAAAATTTAATGTGAAAAATCTCTCACTGGAACTATTAATTTCTATCTCTATTACTTCGCCGAGATGAATCAGGGCCGGACAAAATAGCACAGCGGACCGGCGCGGCGGTTGCCCATGTGTGATATACGATATACATGATAAAAAAGAAGAGAATCTGAGTATTATTATGCTAATGTTTGTACAGTTTCGGATTGTTGTAAACGGAAGTGCGCCCTCTGTTACTTTTAAACAGAACCGTGGAAATTTTCTAACAGCGTCTCCGATGGGAAAAAAAAACAAAAATAAAGTTTACGCAACTTGGAATTTCTCAGTTTCTAAAACTTAAATACAATTTTGCCATCAATTTTCCTATCCATTATCCTACCAATTTTTTTCCGTTTTCCATTTTTCTCGCCAGAAATTTTTTGGATTTTTTTTCGGGATCAAAAATTTTCAAAAAAGTTTTCATAAAAATTTTCCGTCTCAGTTTTCGACAAATTTTCCTAGCTAAAATTTTCCGTTTTTTTCCTTTTTTCCGCAAGAATTTTTTTTAGAAAAATAAAATATTTCCAACATGTAATTTTTTTCAAAATTAGTATCAAAAAGATAAATTAAGCCAACTGAATCAATAAAGATCACACAAGTTCATTGAAAAAAAAAAACAGATCAGATATTTGTCGTTTTTTAAGCTTTTTAACCCACCGTTGAATAGCAGAGGTAGGCAAAAAGAATAAACCACCACATAACTCTGTCTCTATTAAGAACACTTCTTGCTTCAATTAAAAGAAGTCGTACTCTATTCTTTCATAGTATTTTCTTTTTTTTACATTAGCTCCACGGGAGGTCCTGAGGAAAATATTTCTCCTCAGGGTATTTTTTTTTATTTTTACATTAGCTCCACACAGGAGGCCCTGAGGAAAATAATTTCCCCTCAAGGCTTATGTAATCTTTGGGGATGATGTGTGGAGGGTATTTTTTAGGAAATGAAGGAGAGGAAGTTCTGGGAAGGAAAAGGGTACTAGGGATGGGTAGGATTCTGGGGTCAGTGTGTCCAGGAGTGACGGACGTATGAATCCATCCCCCCCACTGCGGTGCAAGGCGAAGCTCTGGAGAAGTCAAAGGGACTCCCTCAACCTCTCTTCTCCGATCCGGCCTGCCATGCAGCTGGTGGGCAGAGGCATCCGCCGCCAAGACCCGGGCAAACTTCACCCCATGAACCCAGGCACCCCTGCTAAGTCCAATATGGCCAATAAATGGTTCCCGAGGCGTTCCTGCCTCCAAAATGGAAATCTATGTAATCTTTAGGGATGCTGTGTGAAGGGTTTTTTTAGGAGAGGAAGTTCTGGGGAGGAAAATGATATGAGGGGTGGGTAGGAATTTGGGAGCCAGTATGGGCCCGTAAATTTATTTCTCCCACTGCGGTACAAGGTGATGGGCCAAAAGAGTCCTGCTGGAGAGGTCAAAAGGTTTCCCTCAACGCCTCAAACAGTTGGAGCGAGTTTAATTATTTTGTGGAAAACGCTTCTTACGAGTTATGCTATAAAATATTATGATTAATGAATTGTTTGCGTCAGTTTTATCCATAAACAAACTAAAAACTTACAAGAAAGGCTAACAAATACAATTTTCTATCGGTGATTCAATTCAATATTGTATTTGTTAGCCTTTCTTGAAAGATTTGAGTAATTTCATAGACAAAAATATTTATTCATATAAATGTTGCGTTTATATCTATATGGGTGCAAACAATTTATTCTTATTAATATTTTAATCATAACTTTTAAAATGTGTTTTTCCCTAAAATAATTATACATTCGCCATCTATGAATCAGTAGATTATAAATTCTTTTCAGTATCACCTTGAAACTTATATGGCTTTCCATTAACATAGTTGCCATTTAAATTCTTGACATTGTCATATCATTCTAGCCAATCACCAATTTGAAAATTTCTTCTTTATAAAACTCGAGACCTAGGAGTGTAGACAAGTGTAGACAACCTGTCACAGAATTGTGAAGATATTCATCATCGTTAAAGTGCTGGGTCAGAAGAAGCACCCACTTAATGACATAAATTTGATTAAATGGTGTTTAACAAAGTGATTGGCTTTCATGTAATTTAACATAAATTTGAATTTAACAGTAAGTAGAAAGGAAGAATCACTAAAATTTAATGAATCTAACGCAATTAAACTCACTAATTGCACTACTTTTAGATCTGAATGAGTTAAATATATTCAGATCTAAAATTAGGCATGATCTAAAGCCCGGGCAATGCTAGGTACAAGCTTGTATTAAATAAATGTGAGCAATTTCAAAACTGTGCTTTATATTTTAAAACAATATCGTTATTCTTCTTTATGTTAACACAAAATTGCAAAGGTATAATAATAATATATCTACCTATAAGTATAATAATAGCCTACAAATACTGCGAAGAAAAAAATATATTTTTTTCACTTTTATGCCTTTTTAATTTTTTTATAAAAATGTAGGTTACACTGCTTTACTTTTCACCATTAGTTTTTTTTTAGTATTGCCATTTGAACAACAGTGGCGCCAACAACTCTTATTTCACAAACTTTACTTTCCCGCTTGAAGTACCTACTCGCCTATTCGCATAAATAGGTATGTGCGTAGCCAAGCAGTCGTAAGGGCTCGTAGTTAGGGTAGGGTCGATCATACAGAATTCAATTCGTGTTTTATTAAACATTTTCACAAAAAAATTGTGAAAATGATTAATAAAACACGACTCGTTTAAAATAGAGCAAAAATCTCAGGGGGTTGTCTTAAACAGCATTTAAAGGAACACATTGAATTTTTTCATACATATAACTACTTGTAAAATAACTGGAACAAACGTGTTTATAATAATTTTTGGAGCATACTTTGCGATTTTTTTCCTATCGAGGGAATTTTATAAAATTAACGTTTCGGCGCGGGGAATGTAGATATTATCTTCAAGAATAACATATATTTTTTTAAAAAGCTTTAAAACTTAACGTGTTTAAGGTAGGTATTTTTTTTTACATGAGCTCCACACAGGAGGCTCTGAGGAAAATAATTTCCCTCAGGGCCTATGTCATCTTTGAGGAAGATGCATGGAGGTTTTTTTTAAAGGAAAGTAAGGGGAGGAGAGTTCTGGGAAGGAAAAGGGTTTAAGGTGTGGGTAGGAATCTGAGGTTCAGTATGTCCTGGTCATCCGCCTCCAAGACCTAGATAAACCTCACCCCATGAACCCGGGCACCCCTGCTAAATCACCAAACGTAGCGAACATCTTGGGGTGACCTATGGCAGAGGTATTGGTTATCCAATAAAGGTTCCCGGGGCAGCAGTACCCATTTCCGCCTCCCAAATTGAAAAAATAGGTATTGGTTTCATAGTGTTTTCACACAAACGAAGTATTGAAATCCGTAAGTCTAAACTTAAACTTTAGGTATGTAAGAAATCGGTAGAAATTCGGGTTGCGGCGGCTTCTGGACGTTTGACGGAGTGTATGAAAGATCTATTGTACGAATACTTCATTTAGGTACCGAAAATACATTACAACTTTTTATTTGGGTCAATGAAAATCATTAAATAATATTTCAACACTAGCAACATCACAGAACGTATTATAGCAGTGTTGCCATGGTGATTCTACAATAATTGTGCTCAGCGCCGCCCGTGGAGGGATAACCAACTAATTTATTATTGAGATTTCGTGTTCACATCACGTATCGGATCATCACCTCTCTTGTGGTTTCTACTGCATACTGCTTACGAAATTCATGGCTTATTGAATGCCGGAGAGTCTACGCTTGATTAATAGCAATTAATGTTGATGTTGCTTGGTTGCTTTCGAGGACAATAATATGTAAAAATGACGACGACTATTATGAAATCAAAAAATTGATAATCATATTTTAATGATCACGATGAAAAACAACACAAAATATAATAAAATTGTTGGCGAAATATTATCTAATTATTTGGGTTACATATAACTTATAATTTAGATAGGTTAATATGTTTTTGTAGGTAAACACAATCGTGCAAAATCAATCAAATATGTTTTAAAACTCTAGCTAGAAAGTCGGTTTAGGAATGTTGTTTTTTTTTTACATTTAGCTCCGCACAGGAGGCATTGAGGAAAATAATTACCATCAGAGCCTATGTCATCTTTGGAGATGCTGGGTGGGTGGTATTTTTAAGGAGTCTTGGACGGTAAAAATTATGAGGGGTGGGTACAATGGCGTAGCGTGGGTATCGGCCGCCCGGGGCGGAATAAAATTACGCCGCCCCTTACATCAAGCGCCGGGGGAGAGGGGGGGAGGGGTATGTGGAAATTCTATTTTTTTATTACGACCTCATTTTATGCCGTTTTTTAAATCGCGTTTGACGAATATTCTTATAATGAATATCATTTTTATAAATTCTACTACAAATTCATAACTGCTGTCGGAGATCGAGAATGGTATCCATGTAAAAGGATTTCGCATCTCGAATTTATACACTGTGCTTAGAAGACAAGGTCTTAATTTATGTTTGAATCTGCGTAAGAGTCCCCAAATAACAGTTATATTCGGAACAATTTTGCAGCATTTGGTATGCAACTTAAATGTAAAGCTTCACTCGGTACACGATGAATCTGCAACTTGTTATTTAATTTATCGTTGTATTCTGAACACAAAACTAGTTTTGTTAAATCTGTTTGCGGTGAATTAAAACTACACTCAGAACACGAAAATGTTTTCCTTTGATTCTGGCAGCACATGCATAGTCTGCAACTAGAATATTATATTTTATTTTTATTTTTAACTTTATGAGTAAAAACTCAAATTATAATATTTAATTAAATGAAGACAATATTAGCGAAACTCAATCATCAACTCAATTTTCTTAACGCACATAAAATGAAGATAGTGTTGGTAGTTCTTAGTCGAAGTATGATACAGTTAAAAGTGATTGAATTGGAAATGGGTTCCATAGCTCAATCGGTAGAGCAGTTGGCCATGAATGCTAAGGTATCTAGGTTCGAGTCCCAGTGGAACCAATATCTTTTTCTGATTTTTCTGTCTTCAGATTTTGATTGAGTTTCGCTAATATTGTCTTCATTTAATTAAATAGAATATTATAACTGCACTTCGAATAAGAGAATGTTTTCTTTCGAAATGTGTCAGCAAATGAATCCACAGCTGTTGATTTTTACATTCTGAACACAAAACTGGTTTAAATCTGTATGCGGCGCTTGCACTTCGAATAAAAGAATGGTCTCCTTCGAAATGTATCAGCAGATTCATACGCAACTAATATTCAATCTTTACATTCTGAACACAAAAATCTGTATAGTTCCCAGATTTTATTATTGTTACTCTCATAATATGCGTATGATTTTCCTAAGAATTACAAAGCTTGCAGCTTAAAAAAATATTATTGTAGACATTTATAATAAATTATAAAACAAAGAGTTGAATTCGCGACCGTAAGTATCGTACAACATTTTCAAAAAATTATTTTACCTTAAAAAAAAAAATTACTTTGCTGAAATTTATTTTTCGGATTTTTCATTATTATAAATTAAAGCTTGAACAACGAATCACATAGTCAAACACAGAAAATATCTTTAAAAAAAATCGAGTGCAGTTAACACGCGGTAGAAGCGAAACTTTACCAAAACAATCTCAACCAATAGCCTTGAAAAACTGAGGTCATAATCAAACTGGCCAATGAGCGCAGAATTTGCGTAATTTCTATTTTATATCTCAACCAATAGGAGCCTTGATGCTTCGCAGGTTCTGCAGTGCGTCATTTCCGTTTCACCCGAATTCAAAATCACAACAGGGCTATAGAAGTTTCACTTCAATAAAAAAATGTAAATTAAATATATAATACTCACGTCGCTAGTCACTCATGATCCAGCAATGAATGAAACTTTCTTAGAATTGTCAATCACATCACATTGCCCACGGACTTCTCTCAATCATTCTCACTGAAAATTAGTCATAAACAATCTAAGCGCAAAACAGAATACGGGCAATTCTTGCAATGAACTACAGAAGGTGTTGCCAGTCGCCATAGTGATCGAGATGATATTATCATACATTCATTTAAAGAAGGGTATTTCCCTGGTTTCGTCACAGAATAAGTAATGAAAAATTCCGTGCTCATTTCAATCGGTCCGAATTCGTAGGTGCGACAAAAATATGAAATAATATGGTTAAAATTTTTAAAACATATTATTTTTACTTTCTAACTGGTTCCCAGCATGCGTTGCAATGTCATATTAAAAAAAAAACATTGTTTTTCCCTGCATGTTCTTTCCCGTGCTTTCCCGTTCCCCTCCCGCATCCTCTACCCTCCCGCGTTCCCCATCCATCTTCCCCGCCCACCCTTTCCTCTCTTCCGCTCCCCCATCCCACAAACCCCCCTCCTGCATTCCATATATTCAGTCCCAGTGCATTCAATTTTCAAACAGCTCGCGTGCCACCTATTACAATTTTTTATTTAAATGTTCATTTTTCCTATGTTACAAGTATTGATTTTTGTATATTATAAGAACAAAATATCAAATTTGGTAACTAACAGAGGTACCTATTTAAAATATCTATAATTTATAAAATCCTTAGACAATTCTTTTAATACGAAAAAAAAACAGCTACCTGCTTAATTCAATTTCATCAAACGCACGAACTGTCAAATATGCGAAATTAAAATAGTCGTTAAGTTTTCTGAAATTCTTATTTTTTTTTATTTTCTTTCCGCAAGAACCTTCTAAAAAGTGTTAGAAAACTTAAAGTCGTTGTGAAGTTATGGCATGACCAAGGGAAACAGGGATTCATTTTTATATATATGGATTGCGAAAATTTGCCGCCCCCCTAAAAGTGCCGCCCGGGGCGGGCCGCCCCCCCACGCTCCGCCACTGGGTGGGTACCCACGGAGGTGTTGGTTATCCAATAAATGGTTCCCGGGGCGGCGGTAATCATTCCCGCCTCCCAAATTGATAATTTTGAAGACACATTGATTTATTTGGTTAATATTATATTATTTAATTTTTTGTTCAATATGAAACAGGTTTGCGGAAAAGGATGAAAGTAGTACGGGAAGTGGGCGGGAGATAATTTACTTTTTTTATTTTGTACAAGAGTGTACGAAAAAATGTTTCTCTCAGCCTTTCCTAATTCCTTTTTCACTCCCTTCATCCGCACCACGTAGGTACATACCCCAATATAACTCTAGGAACATATATCTTTATTTATTTATTTATTTAATACATGAAAAATCGAAAGTACATATATAGTTTTTTTATGATATTTCACCCTCCATGCTAGGGAATACCCTGTGTTATGGCGGGTGAAGTTAACAGTTACAAGAAGATGAGGAAGTTAGAGAATTCTTAGAAAATGAAAAATTTGAGTAGTTGTTAGATATATATCACACTTATTTATTTATTAATTTTTTTTTTTTTTTTTTTTTTTTTTTTTTTTTTTTTTTTTTTTTTATTAGCAAATTTTTTTGGTACATTTAACAAGTAAATACAAAATAACAAAAAAAATATATATATAAGTAACAAAAAAAATCCCACGAAGGCGAAGCCTGTGTGTGGGTATTATATTATGTGGATAACAGTGGTAGTTAAAATAAAATTTAATATATATATATGTATAGAGGCTATAGAGATCAATCAACATGATTGATTTTACTGGAGTTTATTTTTGGATATATACATATTTTAAATTTGGATATATACATATTTCAATAATAAAATATTTAAAAATTTATATCGCATATTTACACCCTTACAAAAATACATTTACATTTCCTTTTTTTATTCTAAATATTCAGAACGACATGGAATATTTTAGCAATTTGGAAGCTGTTAGTTTGAATTACAGAAAAAAATTACTCAGTTCCAAATTATTTTTTATCCAGATTTTAACATTTTTTTTATATTCGTTCAAATTTTGACACATGTTGGTGGAGTGAGGTAGGGAATTGAACAATTTTGGGGCAATATAATTAATGTGTCTTTGGGCCAACCTGGTTTTGCAGTGAGGCACTGTGAACACGCATGTGTTATGTCTCTGGCTAGAGCGATTTGTGTTTTTAGTGAAATTGTTAGGACGAGTAAATATATATTTGAGACATTGGGTACAGTAGATCCGCCTTAGTTCCATAATTTCGGTTTCTTGAAATAACTGATTGGTGGGATATGTCTTGGGCTTTTGGTACATTACCTTAATGATGGACTTCTGAGCAATTTCTAATGGTTTTACATGGTTATTGTATGTTCCACCCCAGGCGATTATTCCATAGGAAATGGACGAAAGCACCAGTGCGTCGTAAACAAGTTTCATGGTTCTTGTACTGACGATATTGCTCATACGTTTGAATATGTAAATTAAGTATCTCAGTTTATTTACAGTTTTTTCTATATGGTAAGTCCATTTGAGTTGGCTGTCTATAGTTACACCTAAGTACTTGATATATTTTCCTAATTTTACATCTTCGCAGTTTGAGCATGTCTCAAAGTTACAATTAACATTATGGAACTTCAAGTTAAGGTTATTTTTAGGGGATGACTTATGGGAATTATAAAAGGGAATAAAAATAGTTTTATCATAATTTAGGCTGAGAAGATTTCTATCTAGCCAATCTTTGACTGTTGCAATGCATTTATTGGCTTTACTGATTGTGTCTTCCCACGTTTTACCTTGTACTGTGATTGCAGTGTCGTCGGCAAAAGAGAGAATTTTACCTGGTATCACAATATTGCATAGGTCATTGATGTAGATTAGAAAGAGTAGTGGTCCTAAGACAGTTCCTTGAGGAATACCATGTTTTACTAGATCATAAGTGCTAAAGCTTGATCCTATTTTTGTGCGTTGTTGACGATTTAATATATAGCTTTTTAATAACATGAGACTTTTGTTTTTAATTCCAACGTTAAAGATTTTCTTTAATAGAATTCTGTGGTTGACTGTGTCGAACGCTTTCTTTAGGTCCAAGAAAATGGTTAATGTTTTATTGTTAGAGTCTAGGTTAGAATATATGTTTTGGGTTAAACTAAATACAGCGTCGTCGGTGCACAGGTTAGATCTAAAACCATATTGATTAGCTGAAAGGATTGCGTTTGATTCTAGAAAGTTCATAATTTGTCGTTTTAAACATTTTTCGAAGATCTTGGAAAATTGTGAAGTTAAGGTTATTGGTCTGTAGTTGTCTGTTTTACATTGGGATCCGGATTTATGTATTGGAATGATGTGAGCGAGTTTAAAATTATTGGGGTAAATGCTGTGTCTGATGCAGCAGTTGAAAATGTGATGTAATGGAATGATTATGTGTTTTTTAATTGATTTGATGGTGGTATTGCTTATGTTATCTGGGCCCTTTGCAGATCTATCTTTAAGGTTGTCAATTTGTCTTGAAATTTCGAGTTTTGTTATTTCTTTGAATGTAGAAAGCTCAGAGGTAGTGTCGTTAGACTCTAAAAGGTCGGGAGGAATTTGATTTGAGTGAATATTAAGACTTGGGTTACTATCTATAAGGGTTGAGGCAATGTTTGTAAAAAAGTGGTTGAAATTGTTTTGCGATGCTCTCAGCGTCTTCAATGGTTGTGTTATTATCAGTAATGATTTTTTGTGGAATTTTGTCAACCTTTTGGTTCCTATTTGAAATTTCATTTATTATGTGCCATGTTTTTTTTGAGTCGTTCTGAGCATTATGTAGTTGTGTAGAGTAGTATTGTTGTTTTCGTTTTTTTATGATTGTGTTTAGGTAGTTTCTAAATAAAATGTATTCATTCCGTTTGGTGTGGATCTGTGCTTCGTTTATGGATGTGCAATGGTTTTCAAGGTTTTTGTAAATTTTGAAAAGTTTGTTTCTGTGTTGTATTGAGATTATCAGTCCACGCGTAATCCATGGTTTTATGTGCTTATGCTTACTTTTTGGTGGTGCTATTTGTTCTTGACTTTTTAGAATATGTTTTTGAAGTACTTCATAAAAGGTATTCAAAGTTAAATTTGGGTCATCATTAGATAGGACCGCGATCCACGATTCTTCGTTCAGTAAGGTATTTAAAGTTGAGTAGTTGATTTTAGTAAATGTTTTGTTAAAACTATTTGGTTCAGCAGAGATGGGCAAAGTTGGAGTATGGTGGCCGTAGAAGGTAGGATAGTGGTCAGTTATGTCAATTTTTAGTGTAGCGGATTTAAAGTGGTTATTTTTATTTGATTTTAAGAATATATGATCAAGACAAGTATCATTAGGATGATTAGGTCTGGTGGTGTTATTTATGTATGATAGATATCCTGAGGAATGCATAACGTTTAGATATTCGTTCGCGGCCGGATTTAGTATGGCGTTTTGTATATTTATATTAATGTCACCCATAAAAAATGCAAAATCGAAATGGTTAGAGCTATTGTTTTTAATAAAAGTTTTAATTTCTTCTGTAAACAGATTTGTAGATAAAGAGGGTGAGCGGTATGCCGTCAAAATTGAGTATTTTTTCCCTTTGGAGGTAAAAGTTGCGTGGGCAGCATTGGAATATTTGAAATTTGGGTTGTCTATATTAATGTTGGATATGGAGTGTACATTGTAAAATATGGTAATGCCATCATGAGAGGTATGTCTAGCCGGAATTGAAAAGGTAGTATAGTTTGGTAAGTTGAACGGAACACATTGGCGCATTTGTGTTTCAGTGAGTGCTATAAAATCAATTTGGAAGGATAACGAATTTAAAAGGATACAGAAATCATCAAAATGTTTCCTAATACTTCTAATGTTCATGTTTAGTAAATTGAACGACATATTATTGAATAATGTGTTTACTTCTTCAAAATTGTCACATTCGTGAGTTTCAGGGATGTTGTTTTCTTCTGAAGAAGCCATTTATATTGAGTCCGGATGGTCGTCTTTGAAGGTATAAACGGGAGTCCAGGTTATTGAAGTGGTATGTCGCTCGCGTCTTTGACATATATAATTGGAGTATCCTTGTTTTTGCGTAGAAGGACGTTCCCGTTCTTCGTCCATGCATATTGGTAACCCATTGCCTTTGTTGCTCTCGCTAGCCAGAGCAGTTGTTTATTTTGTGGCGTTAACTTTTCGTTAATATAGATAGGGTTTTCAGAATTGGAGAGGTTAATGTCTTTGGCGGAGAAGTATCCCGTCTTCTTTTTTTGGGAGATGATCCTGTCTTTAGCTTCTTTCGTAGCCATCTTTATTGTAATACACTTTTTTAAGGCGTTACTGTAAGAATTTACATTTACATTTTTTAGTCCATGTATCTCAAGAGATGTCTCTAGAGCATTTTGTTGTATTTTATTCATCATTTGTTTAAGATTTTTATTTTCAGTTTGGACTTCTTTTATTTTTTGGTACATTTTTTTCTTTTCTTCCTCATAGTCATCGATTTTTTTTGAGAAGAAATCAATTGCTTTGCTGATATCGGTTAATTCACACTTCAGTAGTTTTTTCATTTCGGCGCTCAGCTTCTCTATTAGTTTTTCATCCTGATTTGTAGCCGTTTTTGGTGTGAAGCAGAAGTCGCATATAAACGATAAGGTATGTGCCGACTTCGCCATGATTGACTGCAATTCGGCGCGAGTTAGCCCACTGCATGTAGTGTGGAAGTACAAATTACATTTTGCACAACGTATGTCTTTTTCACTATTTGTTGCCTTTTTGCACTGTGAACAGTGAGTTTTGTCGAAAAGAGGCATATTAAATGATTATAAAAGTAACTTCACGATTTTTAAATGTTATTGTTGTGATGGTTATTTGCAGCTGTCAAGTCTGCAGCTATTTTTTGCCACTTTTGCAATCCACAGTCATGAAATATGTGTAAATCTACAACACTCACTACAGCTTTTTAAGCACTATGTTCACTGATATATTTGAGCAAAATATGGATTAGTTAATTGTTTTTATAATAACTTTCTTTACTAGAGCAAATTCTTAGCAACTTGTCAAGTTTAACCATAGACAATTATTGAATTGAATTAAGTTAAGTTATTAAATAATCTTGTACATACAATGCCGCTAATTTAGAAAATGGAGATATATTATGTTATGTCTGAAAGGTGATTAAATTGATAGAGTGTAAAGTGAATGGGTATTAAAATTGTAATGTATTCCATGTGTAAGGATCCATTTCGTTATTTGTTTTTTAAAGGAATGGGGTTGGCTCAACGTTTTTAAGTTTTCAGGGATAAGGTTAAAGGTTTTAGGAGCTAGGAAGAAAAATTGTCTTTGAGCTGTCGTGGTGTGTAGTTTAGGTACATTGTAGTGTCCGCTGGTTATTGTTCTGGTGGTGTAGTTGTGTTGTAAGAGAGTTTTGTTTTTGTATTTGAACAGGAAATGTATTAGCATAAATTTTAGATGGAGTTGCCGTACGTTTAAGACGTTATACTCGATGAGAAGTCGTTTGGAGGGGTATCTAGTCGGTCGCTTGTTAATGACACGTATTACCATTTTTTGGGCTTTTAGTAGAGGTTCGACAATTGATTGAGCACAGCCACCCCAAGTTATAATGCCATATGCTAGTAGGGATTGGCAGAGAGCGTAGTAAACAGTTTTAAGAGTTGAGGTAGTAAGGATAGTTCTTAGGGATCGAAAGACATAAGAGAGTTTGCGGATGCGTGGGGTTAGACTGGCTAAGTGCTGATCCCAACGAAGGTGTTGATCAATGATGACCCCCAGATATTTTATGTGGGTGGCTTGTTCCAAGTTTGGGCAATTACAGGAAGGGCAAGTTCTTAGACAGGAGTGAATTATTATCTTCTGATTGTTGGTAGGTTGGGTTGCAGCAGAAAGACTGAAGGTTAAGAATTTTGTTTTTCCGGCGTTAAGGGTTAGGAGATTATCATCTAACCATTTCTTTATTTGGCCTATGTCGTTTTGAGCTATGTCGAATGCTCCTTTCCAGTTTTTGTGTCTAGTTATTAGTACAGTGTAATCTGCAAAAGATATTAGTTTCCCGGTTATGGGAAGATTACAGAGATTGTTGATGTAGATGAGGAACAGAATAGGGCCTAGAACACTTCCATGTGGGACTCCGAAATGGATTGGTAAGGGGTTACTTACAGCTGTGTTGTTAATTTTCACAGTTTGCGATCTGTCTGTTAGGTATGATGAGAACCAGTTAAGAGTTCTACCTCGGATGCCTATTTGAGATAGTCTTTCTAGAAGTATGGGGTGGGAAACCGTGTCAAATGCTTTGGCCAAGTCTAGGAATATGGCTAAGCAGGAATCACCTTCATCCAGGCTGTTAGTGATCTTATCCGTCAAGTCTAAGATTGCAGATTCTGTATTTAAATTGTTTTGAAAGCCAAACTGATTAGGCGAGAGGATCTTATGGGTTTCAAGATGTGAGACAAGCCTACTTTTAACAATTTTTTCAGTGATTTTTGACAGGACACTTAGCAAAGAAATGGGTCTATAGTTTTCAATATTTGTTTTATCGCCGCCTTTATAGATTGGGATAACCGTTGCATGTTTTAGTAAGTGTGGGAAGGAACCGCTTTTAAAGCTTAGATTAACGATATGCTTTAACGGAGTTGTTATAAAGTGAACTATGTGTTTTATTATATAAGGAGAAATATTGTCATTACCAGCAGCACTGTTTGTTTTAATGGTGAGTATTGTGTCAACTATTTCTTTATTGGAGGTAGGGGCTAGGATTAGTTCAGGGTGCAAAGAGCGCTGTTGTCTTACCCGTGAGGTTAAGAGATTTTGTGTTTTGTTTGTTGCTTTTAGAATTTTGTTGGCTAAGTTCGTGCCAATATTACTGAAAAAATGGTTGGCGTGATCGGCTAAGGTTTTTGGGTCATCATGGACTTAGATATTTTTCCCATTAATAGCGAGTGATTGCATTTTGAGTGAGGTTTTTTTGTTTTCTGAGATATCATTGACTACGTTCCAGATTATTTTACTGTCATATCCTGACCCTTCAATTTTTTTTTTGTAATAGTTTTGTTTAGTTATTGTTATGAGATTATTGCAAATGTTACGATACTTTTTATAGAAGCGCAAGAGTTGGAGGTCTGGGTTGTTAAGGGCTTGTTTATGGAGTCTGTCTCTTTTACGTATACAGAAGATCAGGCCATTTGTAATCCATGGTTTTAGTTTCTTTTTTTGTTTGAAGCCATTAAGATGGGGAAGGTGGCGTGGTTAATGTGGGCTGTTAGTGATGCAGAAAATTTTTCAACAGCGTCATTGACATTTTCAGAAAGCAGGGTAGGTTCCCATTTTTCTTCTTTTACAGACT
Source organism: Limnephilus lunatus (assembly GCA_917563855.2). Lineage (NCBI taxonomy): Eukaryota > Metazoa > Arthropoda > Insecta > Trichoptera > Limnephilidae > Limnephilus > Limnephilus lunatus. Next base: position 10,487,362 of record OU830599.1, read on the forward strand.
TTAACAATTGATCCATATCAACAGTTTTATGGGAAGGATTACTGGCCTTAGAGGGAGAAGATTTATAGTTGTGTAGTTCGAGAATGGTTGAGTAATGGTCAGTTACAGTGGATTCGAATACAACTGTTTTAGCAGTTCGCCTTGATCTAACCATAATGTGATCTATGCATGTCTTAGTAGTGAGGGTGACTCGGGTAGGTATGTTGATGTGTGGTATAAGGCCATGTAGTGCCATTAGGTTTAGGTAATTTGTAGCGTGGGGGCTGGATTCATTTAGGATGTCTATGTTGATGTCACCGATTATGATGAGATCCTTATTTTTTTCATCGATATTTTTTTCGAAAGAATAGAGAAAAGGGGTGACATTGTTGGACTTAGGGGAGCGGTATATTGCGAGGATATTTAAGTTATCGATTGAGATATTAAGGCAATTTGCATGGTCGACTGTAATTTCAGATACTGCATGTTTAAGGTTAGACTTGACATAAGCTATGACCCCGTCGGATTGGGACCTGTGCTGAGACGTATTGTAAACAGAGTAGTTGTTTATTAATTTCGGTATATAATTAACGTTAATCCAGCACTCTGAGAGAACAATGATGTCAAATTCATTTCCTAAGTCAGTAAGTAGAACAAGTAGGTTATCAAAGTTTTTGTTGAGACTACGGATATTCATGGCAAATACTCTTAGAGCATCTGGTTTGGAGGTAATTCTTTTTAATGCATTTATGTTGTTTGTAGTATGTGCCGTGATATTAAGAATGTTATCAATAGGGTTAATGGGGTCCATTATGGGCAACTGTGTGTGGTGGGGGTTTGAGTTCATCAACGACTGGGTAAGAAAGGTTTATGTATAAGTATATTGGAAAACTAAGATAATTATTATTCGAAATGTGTCTTTGCAGGTGCTTAGTGTCTTCTGTGTTTGAAAGAATAACATTAGTTATACAAGTAAATATACATGGAAGATCTACAAACATAAAGGTTATTAAGTGCATTGAAAGTGTGAGATTAGTATGTATGATTATAACTTCATAGATAAAACAAGAATAGGAATCATAGCAGGTTATTAATTTTATTATAAAAATGGAATGGATTACCTGTATAAGCGGAATTTGACAAGTAAGGATACAATCCTGCAGCGTTGGTGTTGAAGGTATGAGATATGCATATAAATTGTTGTAGTTATAAGCAATGACATGTAAAAGGTTAGTTTCACTTGTGGTTAGAATTATACTAATTTTGTATTTATGAATTAGAATGTTCAAATGATAGAAATTATTTGGGTAAGTGGTACCATAGGTTTTTAAAAGTGGTAGTGGTAGTGAGAACTGTTTATAATTTCTGTTTATAGTTATGACACAATTCCAGAGTTCAATGACATTTATATTGATATAAGTGATAATTTGCTGATACTGAAAGTCAAAAGCAATAGAAAATGGTTTATATTTTGTTATTTCACGATTATAAGAGAAGTTTAGGTAAGGTATTTTGTAGTGGAAAAATCTTTTCATTATGAGATATTTTGAAAATACATAAGTATTGTGGGTAATATATGCTGTTTTTGTGAATTTGTATATAATGAAAAAGGTATAATTAAAGAAGTTTACAGTGTTGGCAAAGCTAGGAAAAAATAATTCAGGGTACGATGGATTTAAAAAGTTACAAATGCGTATCATGATTATTATAGTAATGGAGTTCATGATAAGCAATATAGGAATAATATTATTAATTAAGATATGATTTGGGTGGATAATAAGAAATAGTATATCAGTACTTGGGAGTGAGTGCGGTTGTGTAGTAGGGAAACATAATACAAGTGTATTTATTAAGAGAGAATTCCCATATGTAGAGGAAAAATTTGATATCTCATTAGAATATATCAAAATAATTAAACCTGCAAAATTATAAGTAGTACAAATTATATCCATTTTACTAAAAATTAATGCATTAAAAAAGTAGAGTGGGTGATGAGAAGATATGATACTGAGATTTATAATTTTCATTATACTATAGTGGAGTAGCTGGACATTAGAGTTAGGCATACTTTGTATCGTTAGTCATATTACTTGGCGTTTTACTCGTACAATATCTGCGTCATTGCGAATTGTTATTATATTCGAGTCATCGGTCTGCCTGAGTAGAATACTACCTGATTTCACCCATGTATATTTGAAGTGATGGTCTCTAGCAAATTTTTTTGTCTGGGCCAGTAGATATTTGCCTTTTGGGGTAAGGTGTTCCGAAATGTAGATTCGATTTTTTTCCTGCGAGTATCCTAGATCTGCTGTGTTAAGCTTGTTCGAATTGCTATTAGTCGATTTCACGTATGTTTTGATTTTGTCTAACCAGGCGTCTCGAGCTTGAGTGTTTTTGAATGTAGCTATAATGGATCTCGTTGTTTTATCGGATGTTTTTTGTCCCAGCCTGTAGATTTTTGTGATTTCGGTTTGCAGAGGAGAGGAGGTATTATTGTAGTTGATAATATTGGATATTTTCTTCATTAATTCCAGGTTGTTTTCAGCAGTCGTTTCGGGAACTCCTCTAATGTCGATGTTGCACAGAAGGCTTTGGTACTCCAGCCGATCAATTTTTTCGTCTTGTTTGGAGATTATATTTTGTAAAACAGCATAATGATTTTTTAGTTCAATTACTTCAGAGTTGACTCGGTCATTTGATTTTTCGATGATATCTAGTCGTTTTTTCATTTCTTGTTGTTGGTCAGAAACAAATTGTATGGATTTGATGATTTCATTGTTCTGTAGGACGATTGCTTCATATTTATTTAGGTACGAATCGAATTTTTGATCAACAAATTTCAGTACATCTGTTTTGAATGTTTGTAATTCAGAGGTGAAAATTTCAATTAAAATGACAAATTTAATAATTTATTGTAAACTTGCTAATAAAAAACTCCGTTTAAATTTTTTTGTTTTTCTATTATACATGCTGTCCGGGGTTAAAGTAACTTCTGTGATTCTGCACGATGGTAGAAGTAAAAAAGAAAATAAAAATATATTTTTCCACAGAAACAATTAACCTTTTTTGGTAAATAACTACCTTAAAATGTTGGAAGTTAATGCACAATTCGACAATATTTTTATTCAGTTTAGAAAAAACTTGCTTTATAATTATTACACGTGACAGCTATTTCGTCTTCTGAAGGCATTATCAAACTGACAAATTATCGTAGACAGTTTGGTAATGTCTTCATAACAAATTTCATGAATCTCAGAATAAAATTGTAGATCTGTGTACAAATAAAATCCAATCCGCCCGTCCGGCACAGTCGCACAGGCCAGAGACCCTCTTCTAGATTATACATAATAGGTATATTTATTCATTCATTACACAATTCCGAATTAAAAAAAGGATCCCTCTTTTCGAGACGGTCAAATTTATAAGCCGACTAGCTGGTTCCCGGCATGCGTTGCAATGCCATATTCAAAGAAATAAATTATTTCTCCCTGCCTGTCCTTTCCCGTGCGTCACTGTTCCCTTCCGCATTCCCTACCCTCCCGCGTTCCCCTTCCACCTCCCCTCTCCGCCGTGAACTCATGACTTATATTCCTACTCAAATCTTGGTATCGTTGATATTATAATATACTAGCTTTTGCCCCCGGCTTCGCTCGCGTATCCGCCCCCCCCCACCCACCCCCCTTAACTCCTTTCCCACTCCCCCACCACTCTCACCCCACTCCCGCTGCCCTACCCCCTCCACCAACCCCCCCCCCATCCAACACCCCCTCCTCACCCCCACCCCCCACCCACCTACCACCCCACTCCATCACCTTCATACTCGTTACATTCATTTTTCATGTTGTCACCTATTTTTTTAATTTTTTATTTTTTTTATTGATCTATATACGTGATGTTTACAATATATTATTCGATGCCTGTCTCGCTAGGGTATACCTGTGTTGAGACAGGCGTATAGGTACATAATTACATATCATAAAACGTAACAATCAAATACGCGCCGTTTCGCATTCATAATATTCGTAATAATAGTATAGCTGTTGGCTAAGGTCAAAATATAGATTAGTAGATACCTATTTTATATTTGAACAACAAATATTTATATTTGTATACTCATATTTGAATTTTTGCTATCAAAGGAATCTCCATAGTAACCTAAACAAATAACAAAATGACAGCCCACGTCAAACAATTACTTACGGACAATAAGCGTATAATAAATAATGTCATTACGCCCTAGCTTATTCATAACGTCAGAGCTTACCAATATATATAGTCTATTTTACTCGCAAATAATGTTGCTTTCTATTAGTGAAAGAATTTTTAAAATCCCTTCAGTATTTTTTGAGTGAAAGAATAACAAACACACATCCATACAAACATTCGCCTTTATAATATCTATAAGATAAGAAGATTGTTGATTAAATTATATTTTCGATGGACTCTTTAAGATCGAAACAATAATAAATAACTAATTACAAACTTAAATACTTATGTATAGATTACCTAAGTACTTACTTTTTATACCAACTCTATCTCATTGTACCATTAAACGATCATACTTTAAATGTATCTAATTGTACAACTTTTTATGATAAAGCAACTCATGTATTTTTATTTTTGCATGTTAATGTTAATTTTGCTACGTTCTTTAAAACTTGCTCTAGAACAAACTATTCATGTAATAAAATCAACATTATAAATATACATTCCTCTATAACTACTTTCATAGAAACTTCTGTGCACTTCTATTTTACCATTATTATACTAAACTTATTAACTCCTTTGTACAACTTTTCATGATAATGAAACTACATACCTACACCTACACATTGAACCTGCTTATATCCTTAATGTTCAGTTTATTATGTTATATACTACATGCTTATAATTATACTCCTGAATACCGTATGTATCTATAATAACGTGATATTGTAAAATCCTTCAAGGCGTGAATAAATAAATAAATTATCACCGCCATCTTTGCATCTACGAGGATGGATCTACGTGGTGCTAGGAAACTACTAGGTAAATTAAAACCAGCCAAAATGCGGAGCGGATCGCCATGCGCTGACTCACACTATTTTCGTACTAAATACCTTACTTGTTTTTTCACAATGAATGTATTTTTCCCAGAATATCTGCTTATATTCAGAAAAAAATATGGATTAATTAATTTTTAAAAATTAGTGTCAGGAAGCTCACAGGGTGACTGTTTGGGAATATTTCTATCATGATGCCTTTCCTACAATTTCCTACATACACACCTACCTACCTACATACTTCCTCCTACCTACGAATGACATTGCAAATCAGTGCAGTAATAACTTCCGAACAAGCAAGCAGCAAAAAACAGTGTCTATGTGTATTAATCTTATCAAATGAAAAATTACCTTATATAAGTATTAAAAGTCTAACTACTGATGGTGACCAGATAATCTGTGCACAGATGGAACATTTAGTGAATTGTGAATTCTTTTGTGGACACCATCGATCCAGCCTGCTACATCTTACAGTGAGTTTTTTTACGCTTCCTAATTTCCTTCTTCCAAGAAAGTTTCTAACATACCCCATTTTTTGATCACTTCTAGCCGGATAATGAACCAGTTAACGAAAAGAATAGTTTGCTTGAAATTGGGATGCGTAAATACCGATTAATCTTAAAGTTTGCTGCTTAGAATACCTACATATTACAGAGTACAAAATTCAATCATTAACATAGTTAGTATTGTTACCTTTGCCGCATTTCAGTTACGTAGAATTCAAAAGTACCTAATGAGCATTTCGAATACACATATTTTTCAAGACGAAACTTCATAATATAAGGTTGTCTCATTCTGTTACATGTTTCGCGTATAGCTTGCGTTGCAATTAAATTAATATTCATATACCAAACCAAGCGCGGTTTCATAACATATAGCTGTCTCCTTCTAATACATGTGTTTACAAATACCTTGCGTTGAAATATATTTTTAAATACAGTTTTCCTTCTTCAACGCATGGATTTAAGATACAGTTTACAGCGTCATTGCACTCATACATAATAATAATTTAAACCTACAAAGAACTTTTCAATTTAATTAGTAATTCATTACATATTTCGTTATTTCTACACCTCAAGAGTTATTTCAAATCGACATGGATACCATAATTAAGAAAATTACTATACTAAAGAAGAAACGTAGTAGAATAATTTCCAATTTGACTGTTACGTCAAAATTAATTTCACAACTTGATAATGAAGTTAACATTCAATTGTTTAGGGCGAGACTAGAAAAGTTAAATGAATATTACAACGATTTTCAGAAATTACAAGTGGATATTCAAGAATTACTTCCAGATTTGAAAGATGATAAAACCTATGATGACGTAGAAATGTTTGACTCTAATTTCGAGGAATTATATTTTTCAATCAGAGCAACTGAAAATAACATAAACCAAATCGAATCTACTAAGAAGGAACTTAAACAAGAAATAAGTTCTACACGTGGAAGGCCTCCTACAATAAATTTACCAAAATTTAATGGTAATCTCGAAGATTGGCCCCATTTTTACGCTTTATACAAAAGTTTGGTACACCAAAAGGATTATACGAACGTAGAGAAATTTCATTATCTCATATCATGTTTGAGTGATTCGGCATTGAGTTTAATAAAGGGTGTTCCAATAATCGATGAAAATTATATAATTGTTTGGGACACATTACGGCAACACTACCAAAACTCGAGAATTTTATTTAACCATTATTCTGAACAACTTTTAAATATTAAACCATTGAGTAGCGAATCTGCACAAGGGTTGTCGAAATTTATTGCGAATATTCGAGATAATTTATGTGCCTTACAGACTTTTGATAAAACAGAAATCTTTGAAATGTTTATTGCTCATATCATCATAAGAAATTTGGATCATTCTACAAAACGACAATTTGAACTACAATTGAAAATAGACGAAATACCTACTTCAGGAAAAGTTTTAGAATTTCTTCACAATCATCAACGAGTTGTACACATGTCTACTTTTTCTTTTCCATCTACTACTTCTAACAAGAGTTCGCATTCAAATGTTAAACGTGTACTTACTGCTACTAAGAATAATCTCATTTCATCGCAATTATGCAAACTCTGTCAAAGTGATAAACACAATATTATGCAGTGTCCGGAATTCATAAATAGTTCAGTTGAGAAACGAACGGAAATGGTCAAGACGTTAATTGTTTAATTGCTTAAAGGTTAATTGTTTAATTGCTAACGTGTTTTAATTGCTTAAAGGCACACAAGATTAAAAATTGTTTTTCTAAATTTACATGCATGAAATGTAAAAATTTAATTGCTTAAACGTTAATTGTTTAATTGCTAACGTGTTTTAATTGCTTAAAGGCACACAAGATTAAAAATTGTTTTTCTAAATTTACATGCATGAAATGTAAAAAGCGTCATCATTCTCTACTTCATATAAACGAAAGGCCTTTAGTGGCATCTACATCAAGTGAAGTATTATTCTCGTCATCATCATATTGTAATGTAGCTCTCCTAGGAACAGCGTCAGCAGAATGTAAATCAGCAATTGGATCTTACAATACAATTCGAATGCTATTGGACAGCGGTTCCCAGGTATCTATCATGAGTGAATCATGCGCAAAACGTTTGGGTTTGAAAATCACGACATACAAAGGAAAACTCAAGGGAATTGCCCAATTTTCAGTAAATATAATTGGGGAAGTTCATTGCATTATCAAACCAAAAAACCAGATCGGTCCAAAAATAAAAACCAGTGCTATTGTTATTTCCAATATTACTAGTGAGATGCCAGCATCAAGAATCAATTTAGATTTGCATTCAATGAATATTTCTAGGGAAGATTTGGCAGACGACAGCTTCGATACTCCTGCTAACATAGACTTCTTGCTCGGAGCCAACCTCTTTCCTTCCATTCTTGATGGTGGGCGGACTTCTTTTGGAAATAATAGCAATATATCTGGATTATCAACAATCTTCGGTTTGGTACTGATAGGAAACATTCCGAATGAAATTAATACATCAACTTCTTATCATGTTTCGCTTGATCAGTCTATGAAAAGATTTTGGTCTATAGAAGAACCGCCTATTACAGAAGTTTGTGATCCCGATTACATCAAATGTGAAGAAATTTTCAAAAGTAAACATACTCGACAAAGTGACGGGCGTTATGTAGTGCCACTCACGTTGAATTCCGAAACTCCTGAATTTGGGGGTTTTTACAATCTTGCTTCTAATCGGTTACATAATTTAGAGAGTAAATTAACTCGAATCCCTGAAGTTTACAAAGATTACAAACGTTTCATGGATGAATACGAATGTTTGGGGCACATGAAGCTTGTGCCTAGAAGTATTAATACATCCTCGTCGTATTTTATTCCACATCATTGTGTATTGAAGCCTACTAGTATATCTACTAAATTGAGGGTTGTTTTCGACGCAAGTGCCAAGAATCAACAAGGCGTGTCATTGAATCAATATTTACTACCGGGTCCCAAATTACAAAATGACATTAGCAATTTGATTTTAAAATTCAGAATATTTCCAGTTGTGTTTACAGCCGATATATGCAAAATGTATCGACAAATTCTAGTATTACCAGAACATCGCAAGTTTCAACATATTTTATGGCGATCTTCGTTAGAATCACCAGTGTGTGATTATGAGTTAAATACAGTCACCTACGGGCTGTCCTGTGCACCCTACCTAGCTATAAGAACCTTGCATCAATTGGCAAAGGACGAAGGTCCTAGATTTCCTCGCGCAGCGAAGGCCTTGGTTGAAGATTTCTACGTAGATGACTTGTTGACAGGTGCATATTCTGTAGAGGAAGCAATATTACTACGAAAGGAGTTGGTGGATTTACTCAATGCAGGCAAATTTACTCTGAGTAAGTGGGCCAGTAATAATCAAGATGTACTTTCGGACTTATCAGAGGGGAATTCGAGGGAGATATTGGTGTTTGGTGAAGAGATGAATACTATTAATATTTTAGGCTTAAACTGGAATCCACAGGAAGATACATTTTTCTACACAATCAACAAGTTTCCAATAAAGTTTACTAAACGTGAGATTTTATCTAAAATAGCTCAGATATTCGATCCATTGGGATGGCTCTCTCCTGTGGTCTTCAAAGCAAAATGTCTTATTCAAACGTTATGGCGTCTTCAACTCGATTGGGATAGTGCAGTACCACTTCATGTCCAATCAGAGTGGAAATTTATTGCAGAAAGATTACATCTTCTTTCTAATCTTAAAATTTCAAGATATTATAACACAGTTGAAAATACTCCATGTTCATTAGTTGGATTTTCAGACGCTTCAGAACATGGTTACGCAGCCGTGGTTTACATTGTCGTACACAATATCAATCCCAGTGTTCATCTTTTAATGGCAAAATCAAAGGTTGCACCATTGAAAACTTTGACTATCCCTCGGTTAGAGTTGGCTGCTGCACTGTTATTATCAAGGATTGTACAGTATGTTCATTCTTCACTTCAGGATTCGATAAATATTGGCAATATTTATCTGTACACGGATTCAACCATCGTGCTTTCGTGGTTAAAAACGCCTCCCTACTTATTAAAAATATTTGTGGCAAATAGGGTTGTGCAGGTCCATGATAGCGTTAGCAACGCAACTTGGGGTCATGTAGTTTCCCAAGAAAACCCAGCGGATTGTGCATCCAGGGGGTTGTTTCCTGAACAAATTTGCGACCATCCTCTTTGGTTTTCTGGACCAAAGTGGTTGCTCTTACCTCAAAATAGGTGGCCTTCATTTTCTCCAGACTTGCTTACTATTCAAGAGCTCCCTGAAGTAAAATCTACAGCCCACGTTAATGTAATTTCAAGACCTGGTGATCATACTATGGAAATTTCAAAATATTCAAGTTTATCAAAATTACAAAGAATATTTGCGTGGATACTGAGATTTGTGTACAATTGTAAACATCCACTTACCTCGCGTGCAAGGGGTTGTCTGACTTTAAATGAAATGAAAGAGTCTATGGATGTGTTAATTAAAATTGAACAAAGAAATCATTTTGATCATTACTTAAATGATCATAAAAGGGTTTTCCCACGACAACTCCAGAAACTGTGCCCATTTGTGGATCAATACGGAATATTACGAGTCGGGGGAAGGTTGGAACACTCCGATCTCCAAAACAAGAGCAAACATCCTATTATTCTCTCAAAGACCAGTCACATAAGCGATCTTCTGATCGATTATTACCATAAAAGTTTTCTTCATGCGGGACCCAGAGTACTACAATTTCTTATACAACAGAAATTCTGGATCTTATCTGCTCGTAGCAAAATTAAATCACGTTTATCGAAGTGTATAGTATGTACGAAGCTGAAGGCTTCATTCATCCCTCCACTCATGGGAAATCTTCCTTCTATTCGTGTTACTCCAAGACGTCCATTTTCATGTGTAGGGATAGATTTGGGAGGTCCTTTCTTATTAAAAGATCATAAACGTCGAGGATCAAAGAACACCAAGGCCTATATATGTCTGTTTGTGTGCATGACTACGAAAGCAGTACATTTGGAAATCGTATCTGATATATCTACTGGTGCCTTTATTGCTGCGTTGGACCGTTTTGTTTCAAGGCGTGGATTATGCTCTCATATTTACACAGATTGCGGAACGAATTTTATCGGTGCAAACCGATATTTTACTGGATTGTTCAAGTTTATGAAAACCTGTTCGAGTAATGAAGAATTTATGAATAATATGACCAAGAGAGGAATACAATTTCATTTCAATCCACCCTCAAGTCCCCATTTTGGAGGCCTTTGGGAAGCAGGAATTCGTTCCGTAAAGTACCACATAAAAAGAGTGGTAGGAGATACTGCGCTCACCTTCGAGGAATTCTCCACTCTCTTATCCAAAATAGAAGCAGTCCTGAATTCACGACCTTTGTTTAGTCTATCAAATGATCCCAATGAAGTAGATGCGCTTACTCCTGGACATTTTTTAATTGGAGATGCTCTCCATTCGTTACCTGAGTGGGATTTCTCAGACTTGAAGATTAATAGACTAGATAGATGGCAACATTTGCAACAGATGTCGCAACATTTTTGGCAGCGTTGGAGTACTGAGTACTTACAAACTTTGCAACAAAGAGAGAAATGGTTCACTCCCCAAAGAAATATTCAAAAGGGAGATATTGTGATATTGAAGGATTCTAGATTGCCACCTTTAAAGTGGCAGTTAGGTCGCATAATCGAAGTAAGGCCCGGAACAGACGGAGTGGTTAGGGTAGTATCAGTGAAAACTAAAGATGGGACTTACTTAAGACCCGTGGTAAAAGTATGTCCCCTTCCGGTTGTTCCATAAAAGGTTTTAGTTTATAATTTTATTTTATTTTATTTTCTCTCATAGCAACTTACCGACAAAAGGTTAAGTTACAAAAGGTTACCTAGAGATAAGCATTTGTTCTACTTTAAGAGAAATTTTCCAATTTTTTTTGTGTTATTCTTTTTACTTTTAAGCAAACTACTTTTTTCGTTTTTAATTACGTTCTATTTAATTAGTTAAATTTTTCTACATAAAATTGGTGGGCGGTATGTTTGGGAATATTTCTATCATGATGCCTTTCCTACAATTTCCTACATACACACCTACCTACCTACATACTTCCTCCTACCTACGAATGACATTGCAAATCAGTGCAGTAATAACTTCCGAACAAGCAAGCAGCAAAAAACAGTGTCTATGTGTATTAATCTTATCAAATGCAAAATTACCTTATATAAGTATTAAAAGTCTAACTACTGATGGTGACCAGATAATCTGTGCACAGATGGAACATTTAGTGAATTGTGAATTCTTTTGTGGACACCATCGATCCAGCCTGCTACATCTTACAGTGAGTTTTTTTACGCTTCCTAATTTCCTTCTTCCAAGAAAGTTTCTAACATACAACTGAAAAGATCCATTACCGAACTGTTAGTATGGGCACGAAATCCGACAGCCCGACGATCTAAAACATAAATCCGACACTGAGGATAATGAACTTTGGAATGCATTTGCGTTAGATCACAACAGATTTCTGAAAACACTGCAAAGTCACAGAGTGCCAGAACTGGACAAAGTTCCATTAGCCATCGGCGAGGGTGGATAGCAAATCCTACACATCCGTCTGCGAAGATAATTAGCTTATCCAATAGGTACGTTTTAAACCGTCAGAAATAATTAAATAACGCATTCTGTCGCCATTAGTTAATTGAAAACCTACAATTCCATTTCACCACTCTACCCCTCCGCCCCCGATACATCCTATTAATCCTGATAATTTGATGTGTTTGGGAACTGATTCCGGAGGTCCGGCATGGTCGATCGATAGATTTCTTCATCCATCTTCTTCCTTCATCTATGGTCATTTATGAATATTTGCGAGCACGGTCTACAGATATTCCAACCGACCGCGACGCGCGACGATTGACAAATTTCTATACGCACACATATTTTTTATTTATGTCGTACGTTATGGAAAATTACTGGCTCGTTTGATGAGCGTATTGAACCAACGAAGGTCTTAGAAACTAAAGTAAGTCGTAGACTTAAATAATGCATCTAAGTCGCCATCAATTAAATTCGTTCGATCTTTGAGAAACGAAAATGGTTGAAATATGAATAAAGACCTCATTAACTAATTAACTCTTGTTTAATGTCAAACAGTAAATGCGGACTGCCAATGCATATTTATGTTAGTTAGTATAGTATTTATTCAATATAGCCAATCTCTTCTCTATATAAGAATACATATAAAAATCAAAATATGTATATTTCTGGGTTTGTATACAAATATATATATATGAGACATTCATCCGATTGCGATGAAACTTTGGGGATTTGATGTGCGCATGCCCGCGATGGTTTCAATATACAATAGTGAGTTCTGGCATCATGAAATTATACATTGCTAACCGTTCATCCGATTGCGATGAAACTTTGGTGAGTTGGGAGCACGTCCACGAAGGTTTCTATATATACTGGTGAGCTCTGGCGTTATGAAATTTGTATAAAAAATTTACAATAGGTGGCACGCGAGCTGTTTAAAAACTGAATGTATGGAATGCGGGTGGGGGAGAAGGAAGGTGGAGTGGGAACGCGTGAGGGGAAGGGGATGCAAAGGAGAGGAAGAGGAGGCAGAAGGGAAAGGGGAGGAATGGGAAAGGACATGCAGGAGAAACAATATCTTTATTAAGTGGCATAGCAACGCATGCCGGGAACTCGAAAGTTTAATAACATTTTTACGTAATTGCTTGGATTTGACAATTGATTGATTTTGCATTAATTCATAGAAAATAGCTTCAGTGTTGCCAGCGTACATGGATTTCTTATTTATTCCCTGTCAATATCGGTTCGGCTGTCAACGGTGAAACCGTGCTAGAGACATCGATATAAATTCGTCGAAAGTTGCCTATCGATCCGATATTGTAAAGTTATCGATTTCACCGTGCTGGAGCTCCTGACGCAGCTCAAGCTGGGAGAAACCTTATGGCTTTGATATATATATTTATAGTCTTTGTGATACGATGCCAATACTTTTTTGTCGATAAAATGGGACTTGTGAGACAGTGGCTTGTGTGAGCGACTTTATAATTAACTGTAATGTTTTTATAATAGCTGAAAAAAACCTGTTTCACTTATTCTACCTATGTAATACTAACTTTTAACTTTTTATACTAACTTTATATTTTATATGTTTTTTTAAAAGTCTATTTTATACTTTGGGTACTTGGAAATATAGTATTTTGTTTTAATATTACCCACACTCAGGCAGTGCCTTAGTGGGTTTTCATTTCTTGTTCATACTAATTGATATTATATATTTTGTTATTATATAATATTTGCTATTATACATTATATGTACAAAGAAATGTGAATAAATAAAGTTAAAAAAAAAAAATATTGTTCTCTGCGGGTTTTATCCTTAGGATCCACTAAGAGTCCGTTCACACTTCCGTCGTAAAAACGGAGATGGGTTCCGTCATTACGACGGAGGCCCTAGCCGCTGTAGTGGCTCTATGGAGCTGTTCACACTTGCCGGATTCGGCGTGAAGACGAATCCGTTATTTTTTGCCGGAGAGTTCGCCTACGCAGAGTGTCCGTCGTAAAGCCGGAAAGGAACGCGCTGGCTCATACATTTCAATGGAGCTGTTCACACTATACGGCGGAACGACGGATCCGTTTTGAACCCGCCACACCCCGCTTCACACTTCACCATCGCCCGCTCCCAGACCCAAGCGAGCAGGCAAATTGTGTTTGTATGGGGCGCGCGTTTGGCGTTTATAATATTTTTATGTAATATATATGTTCGTTCCAGAATACGATTTTTTCTATTTAATCTCAAGAAAGTCATATCATTCATGTTTTTTAGTCATTTTAGTTATAATAATTGCTGGATGATTTTCGCGTACTTTCTCCTTTTCAAGTATGCAAACAAAATATTCTCCCTCATTTTTAAGTAGGTATGTGTACATTTCAAATAGCACCTATAACTATTTATGGCAGCCCCAAGGGAAAGTTTTTGCTGTCGGCCTTTTACGGCCCAAACTAAGAGGAACTTTTATAATAGTAAAATTTGCAATATTTGCATTGCGCATTGCGCAGTGCGCACGACCGTCTACTGAAGAATGATAAAATGTTTTGGTCATTGTTTTCGTAGAGTAGGATCCGTCTTGAAAACGGAAGTGTGAACAGGGGCCTAGGGCTTCCGTCTTAACGACGGAACCCCTCTCCGTTTTTACGACGGAAGTGTGAACGGGCTCTAAGATGACAATCCTGGGCCCTGTATCTCCAGTATTCTTTGATATATTGAAAGTCGTAGGTACCTTGGTACACAGTAAGTTTATTGTTGGATATAAAAGTGACAACGTTATAATTAGTTCTGGCCACAATGCCGGCACAAAGAGAATTGAGCTCCCATTTTTTTTTATTCGACGGATTCTTTCGTTCAGCTAGGGTTTATGCAATACCCTTTAATGTTTTTAACTAACTAGTATTACGGCTCATTTGACCTTTTTACTATTGTTGTATTTACTGTCATCGTGAGGAAAAAGTCTTTACTGGATAACAAAACCTCAAGCAAATTGCAAAGGAAAAGGGAACATAAGCTCTGAGCCGTTTTCTAGAAATTTACATTTACCTTTACTGAATGTAAGTATTTTATTTTCTTCTGGTATGCGTCTCGTCCTTGTGGGATGGTCCTGGCGCCTATGCTTGATGGGTAAAATTGGGAAGAAACATAATAAAGAACTCCAGTCCAATTTTTTAATTTTTTTAAGGGAATAATGACTTTCTAACTTAAATAATTGCATTTTTTTAAGAGTTAGTTTTAATAGTTTAAATAATTGTCAAAGCTTAAATTTTTCAAGAAAACCACCGTATCTATGGTGGTATCGTGTGACGTCATCAATCACGCCATCTACTATAAGATCGCGGAATCAGCTGTTCGACTCGCCGCCATTTTAAAATTTGGATTACGAAGGAATCTACCTAGAAGTAGCATTACTATTTTTTTTAAACAGTAGTTTAAGATATTTTCAATAATAAAGATAAACTAATAAGAGATACCTTTATTTTTGAAACTGAATTATTTAGGCCTAAATAATGCTTAAATAAACACAACAACTAAATCTCTATAAACAGTATGTAAATAAACGAATAAGATGAAATGTTGTCAATACGATGGCTTGTGTCATACCTACATTACCGTACAATGACTTTAGAGTGATCAGTGACGTCACCACTAAACATTTTAGTAATACCAACTGACGGCATGTTTCAACGACAATATTAAAAATGCACTTTTTAATATATTTTTTAAAACCGTACTATTAATATTATTAAATAAAACATATATATGCAGAATCAGCGTTTATTGGTCTATATACTACATGAACACATTTTTTTAAAACCATAATATTTTTCAGTTCCTTATTAATCTCGGCTCACACCAATCGAACACTAAAAATCCGAGAATCTCACCTCACGCCACTGGACATGATTTCGCAGATGGAATTCGAGGGGTTGTTTTTTTAATATTGTAGATTGTATAGCAAAATTACCCTTTCTGAAGAAGTACGGATTCAGGAAATTAGATCATCCTTTGATCATCTTTCTTCAACCCCAATAAAACGTCACCTCAGTCCGACAAGGTTCCAAATGATTTAAAAAAAATAACCTTTGAATTCAAAACCATTTATTTTCCTCATTTCTATGACTAAAATAATTTTCAGAGCCATCTTTGTTGTATTTCTGTAAAATGCATGATGAAGTTTTAAAGCTAAACGTTCTATTGCCACTTAGAACCTTTCGCAATTGCCATTTTGTTTGTATCTGTCCCTGACAGATGATCGTTTTTACGAGGCGCAGTTGTAGTTCATCAATTTAGTTGGATGTGGTTCTATCTTCGTCTTACCATGTTCGGAGGTGTAAAAATTTACAAAACATTTTTCAGTCTTTCAGTAATGCTAATGGGCG
Organism: Limnephilus lunatus; assembly: GCA_917563855.2. Classification (NCBI taxonomy): domain Eukaryota; kingdom Metazoa; phylum Arthropoda; class Insecta; order Trichoptera; family Limnephilidae; genus Limnephilus; species Limnephilus lunatus. Next base: position 10,503,855 of record OU830599.1, read on the forward strand.
TTTCACCTTCTACAGCCAAAAATCAATCACAGAACGCTCTCTAATACGAACATCGATGTCGGTCATTTTGCAAAGCGGCTGCCACCTGTTGACGCAAAAAGTTACTACTGCAGCAGATTGTAGAAGGTTTGAGGAACAGCGCCAAATTCAAAATTTTCACTTAACTAACTTTATTTAAGCAGAAAAAAATAAGAGGCATTACTTGTTGACTGGTCCTCGTAATTTCAAGAAAGTAAATATTACGTTGTTCCATTTCCCCTTATACCTATCAGGAGAATCCTGATATTGACGTTACAATCCCAACGATAACACGTGATAATGGATGATGTAGTTAGCAACCCGACAATAAAGGCTCGAACAATGTGACTATTCCCAGTATTGACAGGTAAATCAGGACGTTATTATAATATCATTCGCTTTAATTAATTTCAATTAGATTGAAACATTCTCACATTTCATAAATAATCGAATAATAATAGGGTACAATTTCTATAATAACTTTTGAAGGTTACACCCATCAATTTGCACTATTGTTAAAAACATGGCTATTGGAATCAGATTTTCTGTATTAACTGACTCCTCGTGCATTTTAAATTTTTTTTAGACGTTGTCTTAATGTTTTTTATACTTATTATCTATTTATCTATTTATTTTATTATCTATTATGTACTCGTATATTATTAAATTGCAATATTTTTTCCTTCCATGTAAGACATTTTATACTGTACTATGTTTTTGTCCACACTTTGTCCACAGTAGCTTTCCAGGTGTAATGTAAACAAGAAAAAAACATATTTTCTGTAATAAAAAAAGGAAAAATTTAAATATCATTGAAGAAGAAGAAGATAATGAATCTGAACGAAAAGACGAAAAAAAGACGCGAAAAAAATGGTAACGAGCTCTCCCAGTTGCGACCTTTTGCTTTTTTATTTTCTGTGTTTTTTCTTTTTTGTTTTTTCGTGTAATTAATTTTGTTAGTTTTTTCTTCTTTTATAATATATTTTGTATGTTTCATACATTAGGAGAGGAAGAACTGGGAAGGAAGGGTGGGTAGGAATCTGGGGCCCATAACGCACAATACCATTAAAAACTACTATATAAGGAAGAGGACGGTGCCTTTCTGATTTTTTTTCTTTTATTCTAAAATGTTTTTCAAACTAATTATGTCGAAAAACCGTGCGCATAAGGTGTTATTATATCGATTATTTCGTTAAAAATCTGAAAAAAATATGATTAAAAAATCTTAGTGCATATTCAGGTCCGTAATAATAATAATTATTATTGGATGATTTTTATAGCGCCATTTTCGTGAGAAAATCACCTCAAGGGCGCTTAAAAATTAATATCACGTATTAATTATTATCATGTATTCATGTAACCTAATTATCTGAAATTGGCTTGATATTATGAAAGTAAGAACATCTTAAAACCTATGTTTTAAGTTTGTTACTTTCATTGGAATTAAAAATTAAAAATAAGATTTTATGCTTAGCATATCATCAAACAGTATTAATAGCCTTGCGACTGCGTACACACTATATTCACAAATAGATACAAACGGAAGTGCTGCCATCTATTTTGTTTAATTAATAGTCTCGCGTCTGCGTGATTGAATTTAAGAACCCGGTTTCGAATGCATGTCTGCCGCCGCGGCGTACTCGCCGCACAATATAAACATCCATGTACATGAAATTTCAAGCAAAGCTACCATTGTAATTCGGTTCAAGAATTCGTCAAAAGATGTTGTCATTTCCGTCAGCAGCTCGCTTTGAGACGTTTCCCCTTTAGGTACCTATAAGTTCTACGAATATGAAAGATAAAGAAAACGGAAAGATTGACGGTTATATTTAGTTGTGTTACTTATTTGTGAATAATAGTATCAAGCTGCTATATATTAAATATGACGTCATTTTTTATCCTGGTTACTTTGTCCCGGTGACTAGCTATTACTGGATGACAGTGGATCCGAGGAACGGGCTATTTTTGGAACTTTAATTATTCTCTTCCTCCCCCCTACCAAGACAAAATCCTGAGTGCGCTACTGCTGATAGACCAGATAGTACGGAACTGCGCCGTATTGGAAGGCAATATGGAACTGGAAATTGTATCTTACGCAAGAGATCTTCCCGCCTATTCAACGAGCTTATCCGATTCACAGGATTACAATAATTGAACCTTCCGGCAGCAAGCAGTACCCACGCAAATTAACAGATTGCATTGTCAGTAGATGGCGTTAGGTTTCGTTAGCCACAGCAACGTGTGTCCGGGTCTGCTAGGAATAAATAAATGAGAACATTGCTTCGACCAAGGATATCATACGTCAATGGAACATTGTCTTCAACGCTAGAGTCACTTAAGAGGAATATAAACGCTAGAAATATTTCGATTCTCGTGCCTGCAAAATTTGCAATCGAGCGTCTTATTTGCGCAAGGAAAGTAAGTGAAAAAGTGATTTTTATTTATTTTGTCCATAATTTTATAAGAGTGAAAAAAAGTTAGAAGATAGAAAACTTCAAAAATGGTCTTAGCCATAAAGGAGTATTTTTATAAAAATGTTTCTTGTATTACTTCATAGTTAAGTCATGAAGAAACATTTTTTAGTGGTTTACACTTATTTTTTTATTTATGTAAATAATAATTTTATTGTAATTCCGTTACATAGAAAACCTAGCAAAAGCTTCAATTTATCCGTAGCATATTTTTTGATGTTCATACTGTAAGCCAATTCGTCGTAAAGATTAATCTAAATAGTATCTAAATGGGATTTCACGTGTAACTTCACCTTAACATCGTATCTCCACGTGAAAAATGGTGTATTTCGGGTAGAGTTTATATGCAGGCTACTTGTGATTACGTCATAATCACGTAGTTTGTAATTATCTCCATGAACGAAGGGCCTTACAAGTAGAGTGCAATTGATTAATACACCTCCCGGTACACAAGTAGGTACATATCGAATCCAAACCGCTCGCTTGCCAGCCCGCTCCCTTTATATATTGTATATTTCAACCAATTTACATAAAACCTTGACAAATTACATACCTAAACCTTCCTCGTGAATCACTCTTTCGATTTATGAAAACTGCATGAAAATCAATTAAGCGTACGGGAGCGACTTTGCTTTATAACCACGTAAAGATAAGTATTAAAAACGATGTAATAGAAGCTTTTGCGTTCACCCAAACATCAAAAGAAATATTAACTGCAGGGAATTGCATGAGATAATAACAACACGTTTCATTCTTTCTACAGAATGTAAAAGGATTCTTATTTAAATTTGGTGCACTTGTTAACTCCTCGAATTCATCAGAAAAATACACTTTTTTCTAACGCCAATCCTTGCCTTCTCCACTAAATTCTTTGTTACGTATTCTGGTAAAGTTTAGTTTATAAAAACGCATTTTTTTCCTATATACAGAAAAAATTTAACATTATATTCAAGATGTAATGTTAAAAAAATAAAATTAAAAAAATGCATACATATATACATTAATAAATAAATGAATGAATGAATTAAAAAAAAATAATAATAAATAAATAAACAAACAAATAACTTAAAAAATAAATAAATAGAAAAAATATATAAATAAATTAATTAATAAACAAATTAACATAAAAACAAACAAACAAACAAACAGACAAAAAATCAAACAAACAAAACAAACCAAAAAAAAAAATATACAATACATATTTTTAATTTTTAGTTTTATTATTTTACGTTACATATTTTTTGTTTATATGTCTTCCAGTAAATAATTGAATTACTGGAAGACATATAAACAAAAAAATATAATGTAAAATAATAAACGTATGTAAGTAAAATACAATACCATTATAATACGTATTCAAACTTCTCGGCCTTTATCATTGAATTCACTCTGTTAAAGGAACTAGTCATAGACATACAAATAACTAGACGAGAACTTACAGATGAGGGGTAAAAACCAACTATGGCGGGGCGAAGAGAGGAAAGAGACTTGTGATTCGCCAATAAATCAATCTAACAGTATATAGGCACCTCGCACTATAATATCACTATTTAGTTCTTGATAGTAAAATCTGCTTTTGAATGAATAGACCTTTTTTATATGGGAGCGCGAATTGCATCCCACGGTATGAACAGATGTGTAAAATCCAAATTCGCAAAGTAAGGTCCTGAGTATTTTCATAGTGGAATATTTTGTTACCGTAGACACTTTTACAAATGTTTCATGATTTACTTAACCCAGTAAACAACGGCTTTGTGTTTCGCGTCGCTATGTATCTCGATGTCTAAGTATGTGTTTCATAGACATACAGCGTCCGTGCGTAAAATGTACGATGAGAGCACGACACTGGTCCGGACACGCCCAGCCGGTTTCGAAAAATGGTTCCAATGGGATGGGGAAATAACACGTTTTTTAACACGTAAGGGCATGTCCATATATTTTGTACGTCCGTGGAACTAGTGCATTAGAGTGCATTTATCACCTCGATAATACCTCGTCATCGATTCAAACGGAGAATTGTGCATGTGCTCAGCCAAGTGATGTATAGGTAATAGGTGTCATAATAATATAACAAGAACGTGCTGTGGGAAACCCAGGTGAGTCAGATCCCTTTCCAGTGTCAGTGTCCACTGTTCACACATCCCCATATTTATGTCATATTGAAACGCCATATATATTTTTAATAAATTATAAATCATTGATTACAGTCCAATTGATTCGCAATTTATCGGCGACTGCAACCCACATGATCAAATAATGCTATAAATATGTAAATTTATTGTGTCAAAAAAAATAGACGTCAAAGGGTTGCATCCAAGTTAGAGGGACTTAGTTAGGGGGGGGGGGGGTGGTAGGTAGGGAGTTGTTTAAAGTTTACCTTCGTGAGGAGTCCTATCGATGTTTTGTTGTTTGGTCTCGGCTTTTAGGTACGGGCTTACAAGGGCGTGAATGGGAGCTTTGGAAGTTTATACTTGCTCTTCAATAAACTTCTATCGAGAGAAGGGAGCACTCAATTCTAATATAATTTGGGTTTATGCTTACATGCACGGAATAATATTTGGGTTCGATGTATTTTCAATGTACTTTTGAGGGCATCGAAGTATGAAGGTGTTATTATTAGGAGGAAAAAAATGGTGAAAAAATTATTTTAGTTATTTTCAAACTGTCGGTATTCTCATTACTTACTTGAATGGAAATGGCTTTAGTTATGTTTAGTGAAAAGATCTAAATAGACAGGTACTTCCCGACATTTATCACTTTCTTCCCCTCCCCCACTTCGTTCAGTTTAACCATATTCCGTACATGGAGATGCTACAGTCCAACTTGCTCTGCAGGCGGTATCGCATACATAACAGTTTTCACAATAAAGAGTTATATACGAGTATATATTTTTTTTGTTAAAACACTTCGTCTTAGTTGAATTATTTATGTCTATGGATAGCATATATGTTTTCTTTCAATTCTAAAAGCTTCGTTAGTTGAACTCCGTTCATTAATAATCCAGTGATTTTGTATAACGAACGACATTATCTAAATCATAGGTTCTCAACGTGGGCGATAACGCCCCCTTGGGGGCGTTTGAGACCTTCAGGGGGGCGGTAGAAGATCCAGAGACAATTGGGGGGCGTTGAGATGGCACAGGGGGGCGTTGGCAAGTAAAAAAATATGATCTAAAAAAGACAAACAAAACACTCTAATCACATACTAATAAAGCAAAGTAAACTTTAATATTGGTTAATTTTTGTTATTAAAAACCCATGTCGGAAGTTAAAAAGAAGATACGGCAATATGGTATGGATCCCACAAATCCATGCGATGAAGCCTTCTAGGTTTCAAGATCATTTTAATAAAATCCACCTGGATAAGAAAGACAAAGATGTGACCTATTTTCAAGACATAACAAAGAAGTACAAAATTCAGTCAACTATATGAGTATAATTTTCAACAGCTTCTAAGCATAACGATGATGGACTTCGAGCTTCGTACAATATCTCATTGTTGATTGCTAAAACAGGCAAACCATATACTATTGGGGAAGATTTAATTTTACCAGCAGTAAAAGAAGTAATTACCACTGCGCTCCATAAACCAGCTGCAGATATCCGAAAAATTCCTTTGAGCAATAGTTCTGTGCAAAGACGAATTGATGAAATGGCTGAAAACATTGAAGAATCATTGAGTAATCATCTGCAGTCTTGTCGATTTTCAATTCAACTGGATGAGTCCACTCTACCAACCAATGAAGCATTGCTATTGTCATACGTGAGCTTCATCAAAGATGAGAAAATATGTCAAGAACTATTGTTTGTTACAAATTTGGAAACAGATGCAAAAGGAGAAACCATATTTAATATACTGGAAAATTTTTGTGACTAAAAGAAAATTTCTTTTAATAATATTTTGTCAGCTGCTACGGATGGCGCTCCAGCTATGAAAGGGCGTCACAAAGGCTTCATAGCGTGCTTAAAAAATAAAATTCCTGACTTGCTTGCTGTGCATTGCGTAATTCATCGCCAGCATTTGGTTGCGAAAAATCTGAGTGTACGCCTACATACAACACTGCAATATGTTATCAGAGCAGTTAATAAAATCAGAAATAACTCATTGAATGACAGATTATTTAGTCAGCTTTGCATTGCCAATGATGAAGATTTCAACCGATTGCTGCTTCACACAGAGGTGCGCTGGCTGTCAAAAGGTTCTTGTTTGACTCGATTTTACAATCTGTTTGAGTCTGTGATAGAGTTCCTAGGACACAAAGACACATAATTGCGAGACAACCTAACCTCATCGAAAAACGATATTGCGTACTTGACAGACCTGTTTAAATTGTTTGTCAATCTCCAACTTCAAGGCGACGACTTAAATTTGATTAAAACAAAAAATTACGTTGCAGCTTTTGTATCCAAACTACTATTATTCAAAAGAAATATCGGCAGACGGGAATTTAATAACTTCCCAAATTTATCAGCAGTATCATTCCAGAACGACGACTTGCTTGTTTACTGTCAACACTTGGAAAACCTCCACAGTGATTTCAAGGAACGATTCCGGGATATTCACATTCTCATTTTCTTTGCACAAATAAGTGCATTTTCTTTGAACAAATAAGTACCAATGAGTGCAATTTTACCGCCGCCCCCGAACAATTTATTGAATAACCAACACATCTGCCATAGGTCACCCCAAGTGGTTCGCTACGTTTGGTGACTAAGCAGGGGTGCCCGGGTTCATGGAGGAGGTTTGTCCGGATCTCGGCGGCAGATGCGTCCGCCTACCAACTGTGTGGCAAGCTGGATCGGGAGACACTGGTTGAGGGAGATCTTTTGACCTCTCCAGCAGGACTCTCTCGGAATATTGCCATGCACCTTAGTGGTAAGGATAGATTCATACGTCCGTCACTCTTGGATACACCGACCCCAGATTCTTACCCACCCCTCATACATTATTTCTTCCCATAACTTCATCTCATTCCTTTTTCTAAAAAAACTTCATATACGGGAATTTAATAACTTCCCAAATTTATCAGCAGTATGATTCCAGAACGACGAATTGCTTGTTTACTGTCAACACTTGGAAAACCTCCACAGTGATTTCAAGGAACGATTCCAGGATATTTAACGTGGACATACCAGACGGGGTTTTGGATCCTTTTTCAAATATCAACAGAGCAGGATCATCCCAGTTAGAAGAAGAACTAATAGAACTGACGACAAATGAGGAATAAAAATTAAATTTAAGAATGGCTACCAAGAATTTTGGCTGCAGAAGCTGATTTCGCAACTTATGGTCCAACCCAGGATTATGGTCGATAGTTTAACGATTTTTACTAGCATTTCCATCGTCCTATTTAGCTTTAGCAACGTTGGTAACCAAAAAGAATAATAGGCTCCATATTACTGATGCGGCGACTTACATTTGTTTTTAAGTAAAATCGAGCCTAATATAAACAAACTTCTTAAAACGCATCAAATTCAACCATCAGATAAGATAAGTTATAAATTCAATATCTTTTCAATGTTAATAAAAATACTTCTCTATATAATAAAGTATGCGTTTTAATTGTTATCATTAAAAACAATCTTCTTCTCAGAAATATGATAGAAGTCATAGCCTTTCTTACGATTACGTAATATTACAGTGTAATTACACATTTAAATATAATCGTGGCAATAGCTGTTTCAGAATCGCGACTATTTTTTACATATTAGGTACCTAGTATGTAAAAAATAAAAACGGACTTTCAGGAAACCCATCGCCCCTCCCCCCCGCCCATAAATGCAGTTGGGGGGCGCTAGAAAAAAATATACTGTCAAAGTGGGCGGTGGGCAAAAAAAGGTTGAGAATCTATGATCTAAATGAATGCTTATATTGACAGTTTTCTTAAAAGTAGTAGTTTTTTCTACCTGATACTATGGAGTCGGGGATAAAATATATCGCGTCGGACGGAATATCTCTTACCAATTGTTGTCCGTGATCACAAATATTGATAAATGACCATAGATGACGGATCAACTATGCTAGACCTCCAGGATACATGGAAAATCCCAGTAATACCAACTGAGCGTACAAGAGTATTAAGTATTAACTGAGTTCTCCTACCATCAAACAAGCAGTGAGAATTGAAAACATTTCGTATGATATTTAATACTCTTACCTGCTTGTGAGGGCTTTTCTATGATTTTGTCGTGGGCAGGGGTGCTCAAAGGATTGAAACGACAACGCAAAAGCATAGACAGAAAACAACCACATTACGTTTGAAAATTAAATCCCCACTTCGTTCGAAGCATTTCTGTGTTATTTGTGAATGCATGACAAAACGTGGACAATGGGCAAGTTGCTACATTATGAATAATATGCTATGAAGGTTTTAAATTTTTTAATTTTACTTTATTCTCTAAAACAAACAGTTCTATACACATTGTAGGAATAGATTATTGTTTAACCTGGCTAGGATATTTTCTCACAGTTTATAACACTTCCAAATCTGTAAACCGGGGCTCCGTTATTGTTGTGGATATTGCTAATGAAAACTCAAGATTACTAAAGGCAAGTTTATTTGCAAAAGGTATTTTTACATTTGAATTCACAAAGTGCCGATGGAGGGGAGTGAACGACCTGTGAGGGTCGACGCTGAAACCAGAATAATTGCCCCGTCACTATAAATACACCAAACCAACCACATGTTTCCAAAGTCATTAAAAAATATATATATATATAAACTAATTTTCAGGAGATGCGTGCTCAAAACGATTATCCGAAAATTTTTTTTTTTTCACTGATCTGTTGTCTATCTGATTTTATTCTGATTCATGTCTTGTTGTTGTTTTTTTAAATTTATTTTATTTTTATAGGAACGGTTTTTGTGTGCTCGGCTGTTCTACGGAAACTCTTTCTCAGTCTGTGCGAAGCCGCGTCAGTGTGAGACCACGCGTTCGTCCAGACTTTAATTTGAACTAAATCAAGATTTCTTCTCTCGGCGAAAACGCGAAATGGCGCTTCCGAAAAACTTGTCTCCTCTGAAGATCAAAGAGAGCGTCGCCTTCAAGCCTGCCACGAATTAAAAAAATCAGCTGGAAGAGGACCCAGATTTTGAAGGTTGATGAGTCCACTGGTGATGAGTCATGGTGTTATGGGTTCGATTCCGAAAACAAACAAAAGCCAAGCCGATGGAAGAGTGCTCGATCCCCTCTTCCGGAAAAAGCGCGTCAGATGAAATCAAACATCAAGGCGATGCTCATTTGTTTTTTTATTGTCGGAGGTGTTGTCCACACAGAGTTTGTTCCTTCAGGCCAAACAGTTAACCTACAGTTCTACATGGAAGTTCGAAAGAGGTTGCGAGAGAGCACAAGGAAAAATGTTGAATCCTTGGCGCACAGGGGACTGGTTCTTCAGTATGCAGTATTTGAACAAGAATGCAACGACCCCGATTGTTCACCCGCCCTATTCACCCGACTTTATTTCCTGTGACTTCTTTCTGTCCCGACGTTTGTGGTGGTCCGTGAGTTTTCATTGAGCTAGAGTGCTAAGATTGAAAAATACGACGTTATTGATGCTGTTGTAGCTGAAAATGATTTTTTTTTTTTTAATTTCAATTTTTTGTCTGAAGACTTTCAGAATTCTTTCATTTGGATGTGGCGCATGCCTAAACTGAAAGATCTTGTGATGATCTCGCCTTTAGGCCTACGAAATAATTCTTTTAAAATTGAGAGATCGATTTAGAAATATATTTAATTTTGTAACAGGGTATGGTTTCAGAATACAATTCTCTGTTCCAACTCTTAAGGGTGATTTATGAAACCGGGCCATTACTAGGAAAAACACGTGTGCCAAAATACTTTGGTTGGAGGAGGAATCCTAATGGATATTTCAGGTTCATTATCAAGTCAGGGGCGGCCGATGGATATTTGCCCGAGTGGTGACTGACTTTAACGCGAGCAAATTGATTTGTGAAACAATTGTCTTGTGCATTTTCTATGGCAGTGGGGAGTTGAAAAATTAGGCAATAAAGATTGATCGTTGGTGCATTTAAATATACGAGAGCGACGCGCCGATTAGGAGTTAAGATATTTAACATATTTGTCAAAATAAGATTGCAGAATTCGTTAAATAGTGACGCACGCAGAAAGAACGAAAACGTGTACAGACAATGCTTATATAATGTTATTATATAACCAATAAAGTCGACGCAAGTAATGAGAAAGAGTATTAGATTGAAGTACGCCACTGAGCTCTTCTTTTAAGCGCTATTGGGATAATTTATGACTTCGGCGCAGACAAAATTAGTTTGTATTCTGTTATCTAAAGGTTACACACAAAAAAATAGCAAACATGAAAGTTGCACTGATTTCTTGGAATTTGGGATGTAATGTGACAGAACACTATTAAAACGATTGAAATATGCATATTGGGAGATGTGTTTATCACTTAAGATTTGAAGAAGTGACTAATATATTATTGAAACCACACAAGTAGATGGGGGGGAGTCAGGGGGCAGAGAGTGGGAACAGGGGATAGTCGGGGTAGAGGAGTGTTAGAGGACAGTCAGGGAGAGATCCTGTTGAGAATTAAGATCGTCAAGTTCTGAGAGTCGCGAGGAGACCAGCTCGGTGCTTCTAAATCATTTTAATTAAACAAAGAATAGTTCGTCTTTATTAAACAAAAAGAGTCCACGCGAATAAGGAAGACAGAGATTGCGGCTTGCGAGTTCATGAAGTTAAATAATATAATTTGTAAATTAAGGCGGTCAATGTTAATTTAATATCAATACAAAATGCACTTTTGGGGCGTTTGTCAGGGAGGATAAAATTTAATACAAACCGACGCGAAAGTTAGACCGAAATAATAAGTGCTTTAATTAGTGATTAATCAATCAGTGCACGAGGGATGCTGGTTTTGGATTGTGATTCGTGCATGTCAAGGTTCGTGTGCATGAGAGGGGTAAGTTTGACAAATTGAATTAATTATTAACAACATTAATGTTTGGATTTCGTACAAACTAGGGTTAAAACAATAGAATCATCATTACTCCCGAGTATTTTAATTGGTTATAATTGTTCGTCTAGCTTGTATTTTTCTAGATTTTTAAACATGTATTATAGTTATATAGCGCCTTGAGGTGTTTTCCATAAAATCGGTGCCATGTGGATCGTTCAAATATTAGTATTATTATTATGGCTGCTTTAATGGGGCCTTTAATAAGGAACCATGTCATCTAAGTCGGATGATTTAATCGGAAAATTATAACGGTAACATTTAAAAAGCTATCGGGTAATTGTCGGTAATCGTAAAAAAGGAGCGTTCCCTCCGTAAGTCGATCCGGAGCTGCCTGATGTTGACCGGCGACGATTCTTGAGACAATACCGTTGTAAAATAATAATTTGGGGTTCAATGAACTAAAATACTATTTGAAGCACAATAGACACTTTCGGGCAATAAATCTTAGACGAGAGACTTCATTTAAAAGACGGGATTTTGAAACCACAAAACAATAATAAAATCCTTTAAAAGTGCTTTGTTGGTGATCTAGAAAACTAGGTTACTGGGTATGCTCCAATACATAACGGGTAACAAAATACAGAGGTATAGAATATAGGTATAAATTAATGTGTAATGCGCCTTTGAGGTGATAATTATTATTTACGAGTTTCGTAATAATATTTTTAAACGTAGCTAGGGGACTATATTCAGGAAGGTTTTTTTGAAAAGGCATTGGGTAATATAACGGTTTATGAAGGGTGCGTAGCATGGGCATTTTGATTACTAACAAAATCTGACATAATTGAATTCCCATTCAAAAATTTCCTACACCTTATTCCAAATTTTAAGGTATCACAACAAGTCTACTACATAGGACTTTGCATAAACTTGGTTCGATATCTTATCATATAACCACCTTTGGTTCACGTTCAGGTATATCTCTTTCGAAATATTCGATTTAGCAAAAAACGTTCATATTGTCGGTTGAATGAAGCCGTCGGTAGGTATTCACATTTTAGCTTAATGCGCTATATCCACCTACTTAATTAACAAACTCTTTTTTCTTCAAACTTAATTGAGCGGGTTACGACTCGAGAATGGACGGCGGTTGTCGAATGGATCTACAGGTCCAGCTTTCCTATTTCACCATGAGGAAGTATCTCACGCGACTTTATCGGGGGGCGATGTGATCGAAATGCAGGTGGGCTTACACTATTTTTCTAATGTGGAGGCGAAGTAAGCGATGGTCGTGTCTGGTCCGAGCAAATTGGAATCCCTTGTGATCACATCTCGGTAACGTGGATCTCGTACCCGCTCTAGACTGGATTGGAAGCGTGGCCGGAGCCATTTCATGATGTCGACGTATGTACGTCACTAAGGCATTGGGGGACTTCAGGAGAACAAAGGACGTGCACCCATTTCGCCCTCCCTCTACCGCCGCTCCGAGGTACCAGCGGATAAAAGTTGTCGTCGCGGGAGGCCAGTTTGATGCAGGACGAAGATTACGATCTGGCCGGACTACCTTCGTCATGGGGGAAACGAAGTGACGAAATTTGCGTGGGCTTCACTACCTTTTAGGTTACGCTCGTGTGGGGTCTGCCTTGTCGGCGGAACGAAGGGAACATGACATATGGAATTGTTTGGCAACCGATCGGCGGTTCTTTGTTGGAATCCGGATAAGTTTTCTTAACTACTTTTGGTTTACGCTTAGGTAGGTATATTTCCTTCGATATTCGAGTTAGCCAAAACTTTCACATTGTCGGTTGAATGAAGCCGTCAGTAGGTATTCATATTTTAAGCGTAATGCGTTATATCCACCTACATAAGTAGCAAAAGTTCTTTTAACTCCATCACAATAGGAATAGGGATCATCCAGCATCAGGGTGGGAATGTACTCTGGACGAAAGGGCAGCCGGGAAAATAGAAGGGAGGGAAGCCAGATTCACGACCTGGTGCCTTTCATTCTTGGACCCAGCACCCTGGACGCCGAGCTTGACCTTCCTTCTTTGAGCTGATATTTGAGTTTGAGCTTGGGGTACGCCTATCGTAGAGCATATGCCCGTAACACATATAGGGGAAGGTCCCAAGTTACGCTTGTGTATGTTATGCGAGAGGACGTATTTTTCATTCAAATCAAATACCGATGACCATCGCGATTGCAGGCTGGCGCATGTTTTGTAGCGTGCCTAGGAAAAACGTAATCATTATTTCTACTGGTTCGAGGCGGCGTGCTGGACGGAGAACGGGACTATTGAGGACATGAGTGACTGCCAAGGCGAGGATCGGTGACATCAAAATCTTCTTTAATTAAATTCATACATCGCCAGATCAGAGGAGAGAGCGGCCCCACCGATCTCCTGACATTGCCGATTGTCTAATCAACTTCGGTTTAATGTTTATGCCGATGCTTTAGGAGTTAATGGAACTCAAGTCATCGGCATGCTGAAGAACTTCAGAATCAACAACATCATCATCAATCCAGAGTGGGATGTCACGTTCCAAAACCTCGTGCCACCCACACATTTCCTGAACAGTTCCTGACATCGGCTATCACGCCATTAATCGGAGCAGACCCTCATATCAAACGGTATGAGATGACCTCTCATCATCATCATCAACATATTTATAATTTGTCAGCGTATTGGTCGATATTATTCCCATTATCACTCTATGATCCAGAAACACACATCAAACCCTTTCCCGACAGAAGGCAAAACATGTCGATTTTCATTCGTCGCTTGCGACCTTAACATTCTCCGGAGGCGTTGGAATTGGAAGCTGATTCGGCGGTCTATGACCATCACCTTATCAGTTGGGCTATGGAGGAGTCCAATTATTTAAACAGCACATGTTCTGTCTCATGTTAATCCAAAATACCTACCCGTAGAATCAAATTAACAAAATAAAACAAGCTAGCTAACTAACAAACTGCATCTAGAACTGTGAGTGTAGAATTATTGCACTCCGTACTGCTTTGAGTGTAAATCTTTTGTTAGAATATAAATAAATGTCAAATTATTTTCATGATAGCATTCTATACAGCCGCAGAGAGTACGCGCCATCGCATCGAAAGGTAGGATCTTCTCAATTCGCCGTTTGAATGTAAATTTATATACTAGATGCTAGGAGGGAAAATGCAGATTACTTCAATAAAATTAGTCGTCGATGAGCGTAGGTGTATAACAGGTGCTAGGGGAGGAAGCTGGATGAATATAGATAGATAATTAGTTAATTTTCAAGCTAGTCAGACTCAGTCATTGTTATTCGAAGCCTTGCAAATTGTAACACGCCATACCTAAAAGAACAAGGGTTTACCACAAACAAATTATTAATTAAATTGGATTAACTATACCAAACCACTAAAACAAAAAATACACAACGTTGTGGGGTTAATTACAATTGATTAATTAAGAGCCTCTCGTCACGTTTGCATAAAAGTATTACGTGATGGGGTTGAAAAGGCGCTGCAAAAGAAATGCAGGGGAGAGACGCGAGAACGGGCGAGCTACGAGCTTTTAAAGGCCGGCCGGGGTTGTAGCTGTAGCGATGTAGCAGCATTTGGAAATCAAGTGGTAGGTTTTACTTCGTAGTAGGGGGGGGGGGTTATCACAATCTTCATACTGAAAGTTGATATTTAATTTATTTTATAATACACATTTAAATTATATATACTTTTAATATATATATATATATATTAGTAGATTGTTATTAAGAATCCTTTAACCAACTGCTATCTAGCGGTTTATTGGGACTTCATTTAAATTATGCAAAACTGATAAATAAATAAAAATAATAATTAAGAAGCAATGCTACGATGCCTGGTAAAATAAATTTATGATGTAATTATTGCATGTTGCCCATGGTCATTCCACCTTTTTACTGATTAACAATTATTCCAAAAATGTAATCTGGAAAACTTAAATTCCACAGATAATATTCATTTGCGATTTCAGAAAATTGTGAATCATTTTATTTGTAGGTACATCAAAAACATTGGCTGAATTTTCATATTGAATATGGACAAATGTTAATGATCAAGGGCCGAACTGCTAAATAATTACAAAAGAAATTTATAAAAATTAATCTTTACTTGCCACTGAAAACCGTCGAAGGATTAGCTAAGGAATCATGAAATTTACACTTAATTAAATGGGTGAATTTAATGTTTCAAAGATCCGATCCTGTCTGATTACGTCTAAAAGGGATCGAAATGAAAATCTAGTCTCCTTCAACGGAAGCAATCTTCCGAACAGGCCTTCCATTTGTGTGCTTGCCCAGATATGGGGGCTCCATCGAAGCCAGAGTTAAGTTAGCCTCTCAGAAGCTGGGCGTACCGTACAAGTCCCGAAGATGTTCTAGTACACAACTGCTATAAACCTGTACAAATCGTGCGCCCCGCGGTTGAATTAGGCAGTCAAATTTGGTCTCGAGCCTCAATCTACCTGAAAAAGCCCTCGATTCTGTGCAGAAACGGACGTTCCGTTTGATAGATTCTACTATATTCACTAGTGATGCAACGAATACTTCTTTTACGAATACGAATATCAAACCTAATATCCGGCGAATACGAATACGAATAATTTGGCAGAGTAATAAAACACTAATTATTTAACCTTTTTCTGATTGTTTTATTATACTAATAATTAAAATTTACAACTGTGAAATTTTTATTGAGAGAACACAACATCTGTTGATTTTCAGGTGACAGGGGATTTCTTTTTTCAGTTTGGATGTTGCCAGTCGTTGTAAAAAGCCTCTCCAAGGCGACTGTACATGGCTTGTATGACAAATATTTATGCGCGAGATTTTTCAGTCGTGGGAAATATATATCGTTTCGCCAGAAGAGCAATGGATCAGCAGACGGCGATAAATTTGGGAGCTTTAGATAAGCATCAATCTCGTTGTTAATGATCGAAGTTCCTGTAAAAATAAGTATAGTAAATTTTAAATAATAATTTTATTTTAGACATATTTGAAGAAACTGAATACATAAAAGTTAATAACTTTATTAAATACTGACCTGAAAGTTTGTGGCATTGCAATAGGGAATTTCCCTGAATTCCCCATCGCGTCTTGTCGTTGAGTTGTCGTCGTCGTTGCGTCTTGTCACAGAGGTGCGTGACACGCGGTATAATTAAACGGAGATGCGTATGTGGTGACCAGAACGGTCGCCCCCTTTTGCCACAATCCTTGCGCCGCCACTGATACAGCCAGCGCATTCTCGAAATGTACATACTACCTACATTGTAGTGTTTCACGCCGCACACGGCTAAAAATTTCGGGAAGCGCAGCGAAAGGCCTCGACTAACAGCCGTCACATTCTTACGGCCGCGGAATGTTCCAGAGGCTTCTCCGCTTTGCGCGGTGGCTCAACATTACTTGACGTTCCGGGTACTCACACGGTCGGCTATATAAAGCGCAGCGACACCGCGCTAGTCAGTCAGTCAGTTCCAGTCATTAGTGCAAGTAACATCACTAACACACATAGACAGTGCATCGAGTGATAACGATTCCAGTGCGGTACCGGCCAGACTCTCGGCGACCCACTGCCGACTGTGCCGGTGCATGAGGACGCAACAAGCGACACAATTGCCCGCGACATAAGGCCCGCCGCACCTTCTTGTCACGCAGGCAGCAACTTCTCAGCCACTGAGATTTCATTCTCCTCAGGTTCACCGCAGCCATCTCCGCGACACCGCGTCGAGCATCCATCCTGGACGTCAAGGTCATCTCCACCAACACGGTGCGCAACTACATGCTGGCGACATGCAGACACGAGTTCTGCTACAACATTGCATCACCGACCTTCATCACTGCAACACCTATGAGCCGCATCATCATCGCTCCTGTCTACACTGTTACTTTACACCATATCCACCATCGCTACGTAGCAGCAATAAAGACTGACTCATACATTGACTGACGCTCTTTCATTCCATCGTCCCCCGTCTCTGCCGATCGCTGCCCGCTCCCTCAACTGGTGACCCCGACGTGATTTGAACACGCAACCTTCTCTCCCTCGCGTACAAAAGTTTTTTTTATAGTATTCGTAAATATTTATTCGCCGAATATGAATATTCGGTAAATGTCTACTATTCGGCGAATACGAATATTCGTATTCGTTGCATCACTAATATTCACAAAAGGATTGCAATCTTTGGAGCACAGGCGTTGGGTGGGAATGCTGTCCTAGTATCTACTACCGGTAATTCAATGGAAGATGCTACGACGAAAGTAGCGTCATTGATTCCCAAACGCGAACAAATATTTGTATCCATTTGAGATTTGTCACATGAGAACGGGTCGTTTCTATGATCGAGTTTCTTGAATTTTCTCAAAAAAAAAAAAATTCTCCCACGACTTGGGTTTCTACAAAATCCAGGTTCACTCCTTCTTTTTCATAAAAACACCCTCCACACAGCATCCCTAAAGACGACATAGGCCGTGGGAAAAAAATATTTTCCGTAGGGCGTGCTGTGTGGAGTGGGCTTGCGTTGCCAGGTAGTTTTATTAAATTTGATTTAACCAATAATTAAAAGGCAAAACTTAAGGCGAAGATTAATGCTAAATTATTATTTTCAAATAATCTTACCACAAATTGACACCTGATCCGTCGGTCACTTGTTCCCCGAAAGAATTATTTCTGTTGTAGGTACTAGCTCCCTGATAAAAATATGAAGTAAGATACATGACCGGGTGCCAAAAGTCGACATCGTTATAATATCTGCGGGCATCTTGATATTAATATGTTTGCTAACAATAATACCGTGTCCACGAAGAAGTATGCAGAGAGGCTATACCGAGGAAGCACAAAAGAAATAATATTTGGAGAGATCAAGCGCCCGAGGGATTGACTGGAAGAGGGATCAACTGTCAGGGGAGTCAACTATCCCAAGGATCAACTGTCAGATGATCAACTGTCAAAGATCAACATACTTTCAAAGATCAACATACTTTCAAAGATCAACATACTTTCAAAGATCAACATACTTTTGAGGACCAACTGTCAGAGGATCAACTGTCAAAATCAACATACTTTCGAGAGGTTAACTGTCGGGGGATCAAGCATCAAAGAATCGAAATTGGGATCGCGTCGGGGGATCAAACATCAAAAATCTGCTGTATCAAAATATTGAGAAAAAAATAAACATTTCTGTGCGCTATGCGATGCTGGACATACTACCGTTGTAGTGTCGTATATCACATATTTAAATACATTTGTTGCATACCACAAAAATGGTCGCCTGGGGTTGTCGAAACGGTCTTAAGTAATGAGTTTTTTAATTTTTGTAAAAACCTCTCTAAATTACTGTAATATTTGTTTCGACTTGCCACTATAGATCTGACAAGTTAATTTTACGAATCTTGATATATGTTATGCTTTGAAACATTGATCAGAAGACACATTATTAAGGGATTTTTAGAATAAATTATTAATTCAATACAATTTGATACAATAGATTTTTATAAAAAAAACATAAATATTGTACCACTTTACATGCGTTGTGCCGTATCAAGTTTTCCGCTTTGTTAACTAATTCATATCTATTGCATAACGTTGTGCCTTCACTCCCTGCAGAAAATAATGACAACATTCAGTCCACTTGAGAAAAACCCGTAGAAGTATCTTCATAGTAAGGAAATTTTTGACTTACTTCTGGTAAACATTATAAAAACCTCTAAAAATTATTAAGGCCTCTGTGTTTTCTGCTTCCTAAAACACCGGTCTCTTCAAGACCAATATTCATTTCTTCCTCTCCTCAAAAGATTCTCGACATAGCATCTCAGATGACATGGAGTTAATTTTTTTTTCACATTTCAAGTCTTTGTTAGACAGATAAATCAAGGCGCCCAAAATAAACACACTGTATATCCCTTTTTACCCAAAATGAGTTTTTTTGCATATACATTTTTGAATTTTTGGATAGAGTGTAATTACTCGCCTTTTAAAAATGAGTTGGTTACGCCTTTGCTGCTGTAAGAAAAGATTATTTATTATCAAACACTATATATCGCCAGGCAGATTTTACCGAGTAAAATAAGTACGAATATTTTACGAGTAAAACAGAAACAAAGTATTGCTGTATAAGAACATATATTATACATTCATAAGTAAACCATAGACAAAATTACGAGAAAGAATTTTACTAAAAATTCTGCCTCAATACAGGTTCGCCTAGTGAGGCAGACTATGCACAACTTAAAATATATATTATATTACTTCTATATAACAGTTCTTACCTCCATATCTTTTTTCCTATTTTGATACCGCTTTATTGGCATCAATTATTATTATAACATTATTCTTACAACAATGTTATTAAGAGTGAATAACCAGCACATGACAACTTGGATTCCGACACTAGCGCTAACACATCAGGGCTCGCGAGCGGGCGTTTTCAGAACTAAATTTCGTTCCGCGGCAATCCGAGTTTTGAGGGTTTTGTTCACTCGAGCTAGGGCTACCCGCTACTATTGCTACTTTATATTACTATTCTCGCTTCCAGAATTTTAATTAGTAGTAGTTATTTGTATATTGAAGTGCATAAACATAAATAGATACAAGTGAAATGCGTAAACACAGTAGGTATTAAGTAGATAGCTACATGAATAAACAATTTGTTATATTCTTTTTAATATTTTGGTTTTTTGTTTTTCAATTGTATTTTACGGCCATTAGAGTGGAAGATACTCTCAGTATCGCCCTGGTGTAAGACCACATTTAAGAATTGAAGCGTTGCTTGAAATGGCTTTAGCCGTGTTTAGTGGTCAGATCTGAATAGCCAGGTACTTCCCCACCTTCCTCTTCCCTATATCCTTCCCCTCCCCACTACCTTCAGTCTTACAACATACTCCAAATTGGGGATGCAATAGTCCCACTGGCTCCAGACTTGTGCGGTATTCATGAAAAAAAACGAGTAATATTAAGTTGGATTGTAAAAAATGTCGCATTTTGAAATATTTATTCGTGTGCATAATTAATAATAAGCACTTCAACAAACAGAATTAAAGCGCACAAACCCTTTCTTTCTTTGAGTGGCTTTGCAACGCATGCCGGGTACCCGCTGTATATAATGTTATATAGTGCAGGCGCTTGCATTATAATTCCCGGGACTTGTGATGGAACCATAACAGTTTAGTTGACCGCGAGGTTACAGTGCCCATGAAACGCATGCCGGGTACCCGCTGTATATAATTTATTTATTTATTTACGGACAAATAGTCCATTAACAATATAACAATAACACGAAAAACAAGCGTGCGTAAAGGCCCGACCCGCCGAGCAATCGATCACCGTTCGCATTGATTACCGTTCGCATGTCATTTTTCGTAACTATCACCACTTTTCGTAACCCATTCACCAGTTTACCCCCAAGTGTCGAGCGTGCGTAAAAAAGATTTACCCCAAAAAAATATTTTGGAGCAGTTGGGACTCTTGTGCGGTATTCACACAAGAAAAATTTAAAATAAAAAAATATTCGAAATTATAAAAATTTTTGCAAAAAAATATTCAATGAACATGAAAAATTGCGTTCGGGCAACCCTGTAGATTTAACAAACATGAATCAAGGAATTCGTGTTTATTTCAAATTTCGTTTTCAAATTTCATTTCCAAATATTATTATTCAAAGCGTCGCGAAAACGTGCTCTCCTGGCCGCGTTTGGGCCCGTAATGAAATCTGAAATTTGTGTTTACGGGCTGCGATAAAAATGGTAAAATGCGATGTTCAAAATTATTTAAAATTAAATACTTCCTGAAATTATTTTACGATCAAATTATTTATGATTTGTCAATAACGTCTTAGCAAAATAAGTATGTAAAAAAATCCGAAATATATTTGTTTGTAAGTGCACAAATAAATGCACAAACCGACCAATTTTCGTCAAGAAACACATGTCCGTATATATTTTTTAATAATTTTATTTAAACTAAAATTAAAATTCTGAAATATACGTTTACCAGATAATGTATTGATTTATTTTACTGCATGATTATATGATTTGAAATGGGTGTTGTATAAGAAATGTACTTTTTTGAAAATTGAACAAATCTGCGAACGACCTATGGTTATAACCTTATTATTCTAAAAATATTTTTTTTTCTCAAAATCTAAAACATAAGTTTACTAGATAAAAGAACAATCTTTTGAAATCCATTTATAGTTTTTTGTGGAAAAGAGTCAATACGTCTAACCACTGATTTAAAAATGACATATTTCTGGTTTCTCTGCTTATACACTCTTAACTTCTAGATATTTACTTACTAATACATCATTTATTACCTTATGTTTTTAACTTTGTAAGTAACATGTTATTGTCATTAAAATTATGTTATTATTACTACTGTGTAAAAGAAAAGGAAGAAAATAAAAAGGGAAAATGTACTTAAAATGTAACCAATACCGACTGTAATATGATATTATATTATGTATTCATATATTTTTTTGATAAAAAAAAAAAAAAAAAAAACTCTAAACCACAATCTAAACACCAACAGCGTTACTAATAAACGTTTTGTAAATTTGAAACAACTGATTATATATACCATCTGTTTGTTTTCAGTTGGGTACAATTTAAAACAATTAATAATGTTTTGTTCGAAAAATGTGTTTTAAAAGAAATCTATTATTTATTTTAAAAACGCCGAAGAGAAAAAATCGTAGAAGAGTATTGTAGACCTTTCCCTTAACTCGAAATAAGGTAATTTTCCCTCACTTATGATACAATTTACAAAAACATTTTCAAGAATCAAATTTCTTTCCTGAGCACTTAACCAATTACACTGGCCGATCTGGGGTAGGTATAGGAGTGGAAAGGTCTTATTTAAATTAACGACATCAGTTTTCTTTAATATCGCTATGCATAATAGATCACACTTCCAGGGTTTGCCCGATCAGTGATCCTACTCAAGACCAGAGGCGGCCCGTGACAGAATTTGTCAGCAGCGATTTCACAAAGAATGGTAACATTAATATGGATAAATAAAGTGATTTAAAGGGAGCTACATGCCTACTATGAAAGTTCATTCGTCAGAGAAATCTATTCGTCGCTTTTTCACTTGACCTAACATACTAAATTGTACAGTGTTTATGGAATAATGAATGTTTATTTACTTTTTCACTAAAATGAGCAATACTATTTTCACTCCATGGTTTATTTATACATTTGAAAATTGCACACGGAAAACAAAAAAAATGTGCTCATACAATCACACCCACAAAGCCAAGATGCTTTCGAATAGGTTTTTTTAAAATACTCTTTTCACAGTTTATTATTAACCTTACAAACTTGTATTATATTCAGCAATGGTTTTCGAAGGCTATTATTTATCAAAAACAAATTTATCTCAAATGAACTTCGCTTTCTTTTAATAAAATCGACGTCAATTCAGAGCAAAACTCGCGAAAAACGTTAATACTGAATTTTCCAATAACTTGATTTCGTCGGTAGCGCTAAAACACATTGTTAATTAGTTTCAAATTCATTAATACGGTATTGTCAAAGATGATAATGCTTCTGTGCATGAGTTGCTAATGTCTAATGTGCGAGCGTCGTATATCTTCACTGTTCTAACACATAAATTTCCGTTATCAGCTCATTTCACGGTTCATGCTTCTTGAGATAGTGCCAATAGAAAGATCACTTCATGTGACGTCATGTCTCGGCATAACGAAGTATGCATGCATTGATATACATGTAAAGGAATACCTACCTAGAAATGCATAGGATTCCTTTATGTTCGTATTTTAAAAAGGTGTTGTCATGGAGACAGAAAATGAGAGATGATTTTTGTTTTGTTGTCTAGCTGGGTAGCACAGATTGAAGTAGTAAGAAGATTGAAAAATAAGTTTATAATTAAAAGTGATATAATATTTTGAAGACGGACAAATAACTTTAATTGTAGTTTCTTTGTCAGCAAAGCTACTCATGATATTTGTATGTCACATTATTAATAAAAAATTACAACAAATAGACAAATTGTCTTATTTTTTATTTTTATTTATTAATAGAAACAAACAGTACATTATTTACATTGGTGAAAAAAGTTTACAGTTACTAAGTATATTTCAAGTTAGGTACCTATGATATGTTTCATTGAAGTATCTTGTTTATATTAAATTTTTACCGGGTGATGTGCGTTGTGGGAGGGTGTGTGTGTGAGGGTGTGTGTGAGAGGGTGAGTATGTTTGTGGATGTGAGAAGTGGTGATGTATGTATGTATGCGCCTTGAACAATTTACATTACTGACATGATGCTCTTTTTAAATTTGGGAAGTGAATTGGAGAAAATGTCGATATTAGAATTTAGACAAACATTATTTAACTTATGAAGAGCACGGTTAATTGGCGAATTAGTTGCTGCATTTGTTTTATAATTAAGCGTGTGGAATAATTCTGTATGGCGTGTACGTCTTAGGGGTATGTTAAAATTAATTAGGGAAAGAAGTTCGGTACAGTCGATGTTATTATTTAGAATTCTGTGTATAAATGTTACATCAGCTATTGTTCTCCTGTGTTGCAAAGTTTGAAATGTGCGTCCAAAGTTATCGTTGAATTTGAAGGCAAGATATTTTATAAATTTGTGTTGAATGTTTTCTATGCTATCAATATACAGTTTGTACTGCGGGTTCCAAATTGGTGAGGCATATTCCAGTGTACTTCTGACTAATGCAAAATATAACATTACTACTGTACGTGGATTACTGAATACTTTACTGACACGAAGAACAAAACCTAGCGTGCCAGCTCTGATTTGATCGACGGCCTGAGGCGACACCTGGACAGTTCCGGGGGATACGTCACTTCTTGCGTGGGTAGATTCGGGAGTGTTGGGCCCCGTGTCTAACTACGCGACAGTCAAGAGAGTTTTGTGAGAACTTAGTATTTGAACGGGAAAATAATTCCTTTTAACTTTAAATAATGTCGGGCGGTGAAAGTATTAATGGGTACGCATTGTGTGTTCGGAAAGTTTGAATCCCTGTATTGGGATTAGTCGAGTTTCCTGCAACGTAAACTTAAAATGGCGGCAGGCGTGCTAGAAACCCGGGATATATTTCAATCGATATGTAATACGTGCGATCACACTTGGGACAGAGCCCTGTTTTGACGGATGACCGGTGTACCGTTAGCCCGTGATGCAATTTGCCGTTCTTTGTGGCGGAGAAGTAAATTTACGCCGACCTTGACTCTCGTCTGGACTGAGGGCGGTCTCCCTCCATCATAATTCTTCTAGCGACAGGCCCCCTGATGATTTCCCTTTGGCGGCGGGAAGACTTGCTAATTTGATCGCGGCGTAAGGCCGCTTGATGTTTCCCCTTTGGCGGCGGAACTGTCTCCAGATCTCGGCCTCGTGAGGGCCATCCAGATCCTGCATGGGAAAATGCTTCCTGGGCCTGGCAGCCACTAGATGGACAGTATATTAGTTAGCTAGCGATAGTATACACAATAAAGGAGGTCGATTCATGGGGGTAAGTGAAAAGACATATTTAAAAACCCTGATTGCCACTTGTTTTTTAAAAATTATAAGCTTGTTCTCACAACTCTGCCTTTTAATTATGTACCTGACACACCATTCCTTTGGAGAGCGACACACATCATGGTTTAAAATCCACCCCCTGAGCATATTTGGGAACCACAGGTATTCTTGACGGGAACCATAACCCGTCCAGAATTGGCGCTTCCTACGGGATAAAATCTGTGGGTACCTGATCATCACTATAACACTAAAGTTGTTTTACGAAATGTATTACTTGGCGAAAACCGTCGTAACAATTGGCGCCCAACTAAAAAAATGGCTATATGTGTGTCGCGCTTCAAGTGTTGTGTGTTTTATCTTTCAATTCATCTGTTCACACTGAAGTTTATGAACATTTATTAATGGCATAACCTGTATGCATTATATTTCAAAGTAAAGATGCCACAGGTATGTGCTATTTTAATAATCCTTGAAGATTATAAATTATTTTGTACCTGTATTTTTGCTTGCTTAAGTCTTGAATTAAAACAAATATTAATACCGGATATTAATTATGGTGAACAATAATATGTCAGTTAAATGCTCTTCTGAATCGTGTATGTTGTTTTACAAGAGCATAACAGCATTTCTCTCTAAATAAGTGCCTTAGGTTAATTTGTCGTATTATGTAATATTTGTTTGTATACATTTTGAAATGCAAGAAGTTACAACCCGACTGTCTCCTTCGTTTCAAGATGGGCAAAATAAGGAAGCCTTGTTTTCCACTATATGTGTACAAACGCTGATTGTTCTTGTTTCATCATTAATATTGATATGCATATAGTGACATGGCTTTACAAAAGATGTCTCGACAGGTCCAAGATTCAAATAAAAGCCCGCATCAAACGGTGCACATAAATATTATATTCAGTAATTAAATTAGACTTTCCAATAATAAAATATAAATAAAAATTCGCTTTCCTGCTGATGAAACAAGACATATCTTCCTTATTTTTTCTTTTTTAGTCTAGGACAAGCTTATAATGTGGAACGACGTGCCAACTCCGTTCCTTCCACATTTTAAGTCACTTCAGTCATATTTTTTTTTTTTGTATCTAATTTTATTAAAGAGTCCAGAGCATATGTAGATGTGTTGCGAAACCTTTCCTTGTGTTCTGAGCTTTTTTTTTTCTTTTCAAAATATTGTTTATTTGTATTTGTTGCTTACTTATTGACCTCTTGATAGTCATTTTGGTGAACACACTAGTTGTTCTTGCATCAATAATATTTAAAAATTGCAAAAATTTTCATTGTATTTAGTTATAAGTAAGTTTGGTTATGGTTGGATTGACCCTTAGAATAATCAAATTTCATTATTTATTTTGTTACTCTTCTTTATAGTTTATTTATATAATTAATTAATTTATAACATGGAAATTTTCATTAAAATAATGCGTCAAACCTATTAACGGTTCTTATACTGATGATAGTGGCATATCACTTGACCCGATTGCACCTTCTATATTGATGGATGTATACATTATTTCATTGGTACCATTCTTATGCGATGGTTGTTGACAATTTAACACTCTGTATTAACTACGCCATTTCTTTGGTATGCACCCCCATACGACCTAGTTAGATAGGATAGTTAGGTAATCAACGAAGTGTTTTTCTTATCTCCTATGGAGAAGTAGAGGCAGTGTTATGTGAGGATTGGTTTTCCATCCTAAAAAGTGATGCCTATGTGGCTTCTTTAAAAACCTATTTAAGGAAAGTGTTGCCTTAAGGCATTTAAGTGTCGTTGTTGGTTCAAAAGGTGTTAGATTTTAATTATTTCTTATGTTTACTGTTAAGTCCTTATTTTCTTAAGTTGTATTATTTTATTGCAGTTGTAACGCTAACGGCAGTTCGTGGCTTAGTTCGGTTTTCAACACTCATTGTACTTCATACGGCGAGTGCTTGAGGACTCCGTTCGCGTTACACCGCTTCTTTCTATGCTTCCCAGCATCATTATTCGTAAGCTTATCATAATAAAGAATGGTTGTTTCGTGAACCTGGCCATCCGGCCTTAAGCTTGATGGAGTGCGACTGGAGTTGCGAAAAACCCATTCGAAATAAGTTGTTGACAAATCTATTTTTTTTTTCTTTCTTGTCATTTACTTTTCCAAATTTTACTGCTCACTGCTTGCTTGTATTTTATAATTTTGTTTTACTGTTTTAGAAATCCCGTGGACCGATCTAGACAGCATAGGATCAGGTTGTTTTGTGTGAATTACATGTTTGGGGGCAAACATTTGGTGGCGAGGGGGGTAATGTTATGATGCAGTACAAATCTGTATTACTTTAAATATAATTATTAACATCTTTATTATTTGTACTGCATCCTAACAACCCTACCCGTCGAAATCGTAATTAGGTAGGAACTTGTTATTAATTATTAGTGTGCCAGCTCTGATTTGATCGACGGCCTGAGGCGACACCTGGACAGTTCCGGGGGATACGTCACTTCTTGCGTGGGTAGATTCGGGAGTGTTGGGCCCTGTGTCTAACTACGCGACAGTCAAGAGAGTTTTGTGAGAACTTAGTATTTGAACGGGAAAATAATTCCTTTTAACTTTAAATAATGTCGGGCGGTGAAAGTATTAATGGGTACGCATTGTGTGATCGGAAAGTTTGAATCCCTGTATTGGGATTAGTCGAGTTTCCTGCAACGCAAACTTAAAATGGCGGCAGGCGTGCTAGAAACCCGGGATATATTTCAATCGATATGTAATACGTGCGATCACACTTGGGACAGAGCCCTGTTTTGACGGATGACCGGTGTACCGTTAGCCCGTGATGCAATTTGCCGTTCTTTGTGGCGGAGAAGTAAATTTACGCCAACCTTGACTCTCGTCTGGACTGAGGGCGGTCTCCCTCCATCATAATTCTTCTAGCGACAGGCCCCCTGATGATTTCCCTTTGGCGGCGGGAAGACTTGCTAATTTGATCGCGGCGTAAGGCCGCTTGATGTTTCCCCTTTGGCGGCGGAACTGTCTCCAGATCTCGGCCTCGTGAGGGCTATCCAGATCCTGCATGGGAAAATGCTTCCTGGGCCTGGCAGCCACTAGATCATAGATTCTCAACCTTTTTTCGCCCACCGCCCACTTGACAGTATTATTTTTTTCTAGCGCCCCCCAACTGCTTTTACATACCATCTTGGGGGGAGGTGATCTTTTATTTTTTACATACTAGGTACCTAATATCTATGTAAAAAATAGTCGCGAATCTGAAACAGCTATTGTCACGATTATATTTAAACGTGTAATTACACTGTAATATTACGTAATCGTAAGAAAGGCTATGACTCCTATCATATTTCTGAGAAGAAGATTGTTTTAATGAGAACAATTAAAATGCATACTTAATTATGTAGAGAAGTATTTTTATTAACATTGAAAAGATATTGAATTTATAACTTATCTAATCAGATGGTTGAATTTGATGCGTTTTAAGAAGTTTGTTTATATTAGGCTCGATTTTACTTAAAAACAAACGGAAGTCGCCGCATCAGTAATATGGAGCCTATTTTTCTTTTTGGTTACCAACGTTGCTACAGCACTGAATCCACGTTCAGCTAAATAGGAGGATGGAAATGCTAGTAAAAATCGTTGAACTATCGACCATAATCCAAGGTACAGTTGCGAAATCGGCTTCTGTACCCAAAATTCTTGGTAGCCATTCTTAAATTTAATTTTTAATTCCTCATTTGTCGTCAGTTCTATTAGTTCTTCTTCTAACTGGGATGATCCTGCTGTGTTGACATTTGAAAAAGGATCCAAAACCCAGTCTGGTAAATTTAATTTTTAATTCCTCATTTGTCGTCAGTTCTATTAGTTATTCTTCTAACTGGGATGATCCTGCTGTGTTGACATTTGAAAAAGGATCCAAAACCCAGTCTGGTAAATTTAATTTTTAATTCCTCATTTGTCGTCAGTTCTATTAGTTCTTCTTCTAACTGGGATGATCCTGCTGTGTTGACATTTGAAAAAGGATCCAAAACCCAGTCTGGTAAATTTAATTTTTAATTCCTCATTTGTCGTCAGTTCTATTAGTTCTTCTTCTAACTGGGATGATCCTGCTGTGTTGACATTTGAAAAAGGATCCAAAACCCAGTCTGTTAAATTTAATTTTTAATTCCTCATTTGTCGTCAGTTCTATTAGTTATTCTTCCAACTGGGACGATCCTGCTGTGTTGACATTTGAAAAAGGATCCAAAACCCCACTATTATTAAAAGGAATTTTCTTTTCGTCACAAAACTTTTCCAGTGTATTAAATATGGTTTCTCCTTTTGCATCTGTTTCCAAATTTGTAACAAACAATAGTTCTTGACATATTTTCTCATCTTTGATGAACCTCACGTATGACAATAGCAATGCTTCATTGGTTGGTAGAGTGGACTCATCCAGCTGAATTGAAAATCGACAAGACTGCAGATGATTGCACAATGATTCTTCAATGTTTTCAGCCATTTCATCAATTCGTCTTTTCACAGAACTATTGCTCAAAGGAATTTTTCGGATAATATCTGCAGCTGGTTTATGGAGCGCAGTGGTAATTACTTCATTTACTGCTGGTAAAATTAAATCTTCCCCAATAGTATGTGGTTTGCCTGTTTTAGCAATCAACAATGAGATATTGTACGAATCTAGAAGTCCATCATCGTCATGCTTAGAAGCTGTTGAAAATTATTTTCATTTAGTTGGCTGAATTTTGTACTTCTTTTTTATGTCTTGAAAATATGTCACATCTTTGTCTTTCTTATCCGGGTGGATTTTATTAATATGATCTTGAAACCTAGAAGGCTTCATCGCGTGGATTTGTGGGATCTTCGATAAATCCGTATTTAATATAATCTACACCATATTGCCGTATCTTCTTTTTAACTTCTGACATGGGTTTTTAATAACAAAAATTAACCAATATTAAAGTTTACTTTGCTTTATTAGTATGTGATTAGAGTGTTTTGTTTGTCTATTTTAGATCATATTTTTTTACTTGCCAACGCCCCCCTGTGCCATCTCAACGCCCCCCAATTGTCTCTGGATCTTCTACCGCCCCCCTGAAGGTCTCAAACGCCCCCAAGGGGGCGTTATCGCCCACGTTGAGAACCTATGCACTAGATGGACAGTATATTAGTTAGCTAGCGATAGTATACACAATAAAGGAGGTCGGTTCATGGGGGTAAGTGAAAGTAGTGGGGGTAAATTATGTAAATTATGTACATATTTAAAAACCCTGATTGCCACTTGTTTTTTAAAAATTATAAGCTTGTTCTCACAACTCTGCCTTTTAAATTATGTATATTTAAAAACCCTGATTGCCACTTGTTTTTTAAAAATTATAAGCTTGTTCTCACAACTCTGCCTTTTAAATTATGTACCTGACACACCATTCCTTTGGAGAGCGACACACATCATGGTTTAAAATCCACCCCCTGAGCATATTTGGGAACCACAGGTATTCTTGACGGGAACCATAACCCGTCCAGAATTGGCGCTTCCTACGGGATAAAATCTGTGGGTACCTGATCATCACTATAACACTAAAGTTGTTTTACGAAATGTATTACTTGGCAAAAAACCGTCGTAACAGCACCACTTTGAATATTTTCGTGTCATCAGCGTAAAGCAAATATTCGGAATTTTGAAAGCATGATCCAATGTCATTTATATAAATGTTGAACAAGAGCGGACCAAGGTGGGAACCTTGCGGGACACCAGATATTACCTCTATAGACTTTGAGAAGACGCCGTTGATTAATATTACCTGATTGCGATTACTAATGTAAGACTTAATCCATCTAAACAGGTCGCCATGTATACCAAGGAGGATGAGTTTTTTCAAAAGAATTGAGTGAATCACACGGTCAAAGGCTTTAGAGAAGTCTGTATACATAGTATCGACTTGCTCCTTTTCGTCCATCTTGCTATGAAAGAAGTTAATGAAAAGGGCAAGGTTGGATGTTGTAGACCTACCTTTCATAAATCCGTGCTGATTCGGCGTAATGATTGTCGAAATAGTAGAGTACAATTGATCAAAAACAATTTTTTCAAAACTTTACTTAGAATAGGTAGTTGGGAAATTAGACGGTAGTTTTTAACGTCATGCTTATCACCTGTCTTAAAGATTGGTGTGATAACGGCTGATTTCCATTTGAGAGGAAACGATCCTTCTGTCAGTGATTTTTTATAGATGGCGCAAACCGGAACACAGATGTATTTACTGCAGTTGCGTATAAAAATCCACGGCAGCCTGTCTATTCCTGGTCCTTTGTTAATATCTATGCTTGAGAGATATTTTAAGGTGATTTCTTCATTTATTTTGATTGAAGATATTAATGTGTTGTTTAGAGGATCTACCGTATTATTAGCATCAGGAGTTGGAATTTCATTTGTAAAAACTGTTGAGAAGTAATCAGAAAAAAGGTTTGTAACTTCTTTGCTGTCGTGTGCCGGTGTGGAATGATATGTCATGTGTTCAGGTATAGTGGGAGATTTTCTTTGCGTCTTAACATAACACCATATTTTTTTAACATTATTTTGAATATCAGATTCCAATTGGGCAATATAGGCTTTATGAGTAAGACTAGAAATCTTCTTCTGTCTTTTGCGGAGTAATGCGAAAGATTGATAATCCAATGGATTCTTGTAGCGTTTCCAGGCACGAAAAAACTTTAATTTTTCTTTCGTTATATTAATTAAAGCCGCCGATTACCATGATGGAAATTTAGTTGATCTGTTTACTTTTTTTGGAACCATGTCATCTATTATGGCATCAATGATTCTATAAAAATGGTGTACCGCAGTGTCAACGTCTTGCGCATTCAGTACAGAAGACCAATCACTATTTCTGAGAGCATCATTGACTACATCATAGTTAACTTTATGAAACAATTTGATTATCTGGGGTTTTAGAACGACAGCAGGGAGGGGAATATTAAGTTCAACTATAATAGATTTATGATCTGCATCTTCGATTACTAGTGGAGAGTCAGCAGCGGAGATGTTGACTGTAGTGTTACAAAACACGAGATCTAAAATTCTTCCGTGAGAATTATAAATTGCATTATACTGTGTTAAGTTTGAGAACGAAGGGCAACTAAGGAGGGTAGAAGCACAGAGATCGTTACTACGTGGCTGACACGTAGAGTTCCAGCTCACGTTTGGCATATTGTAATCGCCTAATATTAGAAAAATGTCGTTTGGATATTCAGTATTTAGATCAGATATGGAAGTTGTATGACTATTGATGATAGAGAAACGCTGCGCATTAGATAACTTAGGACTAACCCCCGGTAAGTAAGAGCAACAAATATGAATGTTAGAAATACGATGTTTCGAATGTCTTAATAACAGTGAGATCCATATATCCTCAGCTTCTGAAGTCCACGATTTTCGTGATCGAACTTTAAAATCTTTTTTTATACCTATAGCAACGCCTCCCCCTTTAGTTTTACCCGTTAGAATAGTGTCTCTGTCATTTCTGTAAACGTTGTACCGGCAATCAAACAACTCGTCATCGGATATGCTGTCAACTAACCACGTCTCGCTAATAAAGATTAAGTCAAATTCGTTAATCAGGACATTTTGATAGAATTCTTTGGTTTTGGATCGAAGGCCTCGTGCATTTTGATAAAAAATTACGATAGTGTCATGCATTGTGTAAATGAAAAAATTATTATCCTGTTACGATTTGAAATAAATATAATAATTAGTAAAAATAAAGCATTAGTCGAAATGAGGCTACTGCTATGATAATAATTAATCAGCAGCCCAAAGTCCACTGGGTGAGCATATTTGTCAATCTGCGCAGAAATGAATGAATGTTTTTGTGATGTATTGATTGAGAAGTTGAGTCATGTGTGTGTAAAGTTGAGTGGAAAAATGGTACAGGTTGAAAATCTAAAATAAAATATAATTTAAATTTAAGAAAAATTATTATTTTAAATTGTTTAGAAGGGTTTGACCAGATACAAGGCAGGAGAGGTGACATTTTTTCTTAAATAAATTTTCGAGTTTCTCACCCATAAAAAATCATAATTATTAACATTTTTGAATTCTTTGGCTGATCTCAAGATAGATTTATTTTTTCTTGTAAGGTGGTCATTGATATAAATTTTACATCCTGCAACACCTTAACTCTTATTGTCAACCCCCTTCTTCTTTTTATATACATATTGTACGTTTTTTTTCGCATGCGTGGCATTGCGTGGGAGACTACAAAAGTTAAGTGGTAGATAATGATAATTGGATTATAATGAATTTGCGGGAATTCTTTAGGGGTGGATGTACGAATTTACACTTCTGACGAATATCGATGTTTGGCAGTGCATTACACAAATACACCAAGGCAGGAGCCGCCTCTGCTGAAGCCTTGAAACTCGAAACCAACCCGTCTTTCTTCCATCTGTAACAAAGGGAGACGTACTAACAATGCACCACAGGCGCGGAAAGATTCTGTCAACAAACGTACGATGTACGTTACGTTTATGGACGTTCTTGCGACATGAACACGTATATTATATAAGGGTGTTAAATTACTAGGGATTTGAAAACATAAACAACATTTTACGTACAGCAAGGTAAGTGGAAGCAAGTCAGCGTGTTGTGAGACTACTAGATTAATGAATATCGATCGTCTAGTTGATTAGTCAGACATCTTAAAATATGTACTAAGTTTTGAGATAATGAGGCAAGTAATATTCGAGTTCTCACCATATATAAAATATTATTTACACAATCTGTGTTTTATATATTAAATTTGCTATAAAATAACACTGGGAGACATAACGGTCCAGCAAATTAGAATGAAATTTTGATATATCCCACTAGTGACCCAGACAACATCAACATATTGTTTAATTCGCTTCCTCCTTCACGTAATCCGAAAGGATTACGTGAAGGAGGAAAAACAGCCCGTTAGCAACGTTAATTATATATTTTTTCAGTATGTTGCCTGTAGGTATTTCTAAAAATAGTAAAGCATGGAAAGGGCGCGTATTTCGAAAGTATACAAGGCCAAAACGTATGCACTATGGAATGGCCTGGAACAAGACCGTCTCATAAATCGAAAAAAGGTGCAAATAATAAGCTAATATAGCTAAATTAAATTAAATTAATACTTTTGTATACTTAAAATAATGTCTAAGTACGGGTTCAGGCTAAGATATTTAATTGTATCAAAATGTGGAATATTTCGTGGTACAAATTGAAAGCATTTAAACTAGTTTATGTATAGCATATTATATATCACCGCAAAGGTTGTTTTTTAAGCTTTAACAATATGTATTTTAAACATTTTATTTTTAAATAATAGTGATTTATAAGCTCCCTTTAAGCAAATAATACCGAAACCAGATTTTGACGAAGTTCAGGTAAACTTTCAACTAGTAGCAGGGTTTGGTCCTGTGAAATTTAAAACACCATTATATAATGTAAACACCTCAGCACAGGTTCTCCTAGTGAGGTGTTCACGAAACATACAACATTATAAATCAACAGTATCACATTCTCAAACCTACCTTACACCCATCATAATGAAATGTAATATTAATATTTAAAAATGTTTTCAAAAAATATTATGTTAAAATATTAAATATAAGGTAAAAACTGTAATATATAGAAATAAAAAAATAATATAAACCGTTTTTTAATATGTCCATTATAAAAATCTGCAGCTTTTTTGCGCAACAGTGTCAAAAATCGTTTTTTTTCCGTTGCTCTTTTTTATCAGAAAATTTACTAGTCATAAGGAAAAATTGTTTTTAAAATTAGGCCCATAGAGGGATATATAAAGAGAATTCATGCCAAATTTTAAGTTAATCGGTCAATTAGAAATTGAAATTTCGTGACAAACGTTCCAAAGCATTTTTATATCCATTTACTTGATACGATTAGCCAAGGGGCTGGGGTGTAAAAAAATTGGACTAATAAACCTCCTGGCAACATCCAGAATCATAACCTGCAAGCTTTTCTGAGTTCAAAACTATGCGCAGAATGCGGCACTCTTATTTTGTACACTCAACTCCATCCAGCGCCTGCACAGGCCCTAAGATAGTGAACAAACCAAGCAGATCATGGACATTTTTCGACCTTCAGAACTAGGCGTACGCGTGACGGGCGTCCGGAAAATAAAATAAAAATGGTGTTTTACTCCAGACGGCGACAAAAGAAGACCGCGCGTAACAAAATTTTTAATTCCCCAGCTTTCAGTACCTAGATTTTCTAATAAACGTGGCCAGCAAACTTTTGAATTCATTGCACTACTTATATTTAATATGTTGCCATATGAAAGGATGTTGGTCGACATTCCCAAAATTTGCGCTATTGTTAAAAACATGGCTATTGAAATCAGATTTTCTGTATTGACTGACTCGTAGTGCACTTTTTTAGACTTATTCTTTTTTATACTTATTTAAGTTTTTATTGTGTGTTTTATAAAATTGCAATATTTTAAAGACATTTTACATTGTACTATGTTTTTGTCCACAATGTTTTCCTGCCAACAAGCTACTTGCAGTAGCTTTGCGGGTGTAATGTAAACATAAAAAAGTCGTTGCTAACGGGCTGTTTTTCCTCCTTCACATAATGCGAACCTCTTCAAGACCCACATCAATAAATCCATTCCGACAGCCCCTACCTTAACCCGCCTCACAACGCTTCCCATCCAGGTGGTGACGTAGTTTTCCTGTTTTTACACCGTACAGACAGGGGAGCTTGTGTGAGGTGTCACATAAAAAAGCATTGCCCCGTGTATGGTTGCATCGTTTATGTAAAATAATGTCGATTGGACGTATGTGGGATCGGCGGGGAGAGATGCGGGGGAAGGGCTATTTGTCATTCAAAGGGATGCCAGGAAGAGGGGGGTGACGGCAGGGGCCATGTTTGCAGTGACATTCCTGCTCGCATTTGCAAACTATTCACGGGGTGTGTGGGTTGCATTCCAACCAAATTGTGATGATGAATTGGACGAGTTATTACCAAACTATTCTGGAATTCAAATAAGGGAGCTTTTAAACTACTTTCTGGAATAGAATTGAAATTAAAAAACTTTTTCACTTTGTTCCACTTATTTATTATTAACAGGACCGGTTTCATCCTACTACGGACATTTTCAGACTGGTAGTTGAAACTCTTATGCTTTTGATTTTATACAAACTTAGGCAGGGGTACATAACATTGTCTATATATAATGAATGATTCTATTTGGTTTTCTAGTAGATGCAAGGTATGTTGTATGTTGTCAAAAGTATGTTGGTTTTCTAGTAGAACGTCGCCTTGCATCTACTAGAAAACCAACATACTTTTGACAAAGATAGAGATGTAAAAATCCTTCATGTTTGCAACAAAGGACAAAAAGTAGACAGATTAGAGTCACTAGAAATCAATCGCTTAACGAAGAAAA
This sequence comes from Limnephilus lunatus, assembly GCA_917563855.2. NCBI lineage: Eukaryota > Metazoa > Arthropoda > Insecta > Trichoptera > Limnephilidae > Limnephilus > Limnephilus lunatus. The sequence goes on from OU830599.1 coordinate 10,540,227, forward strand.
TAGATCGTAAATATGTTATGAATAAACAGTTGGAACATAATGCTCAATCACCATTAATTTACCCATTATAATACACTTAGAATAATTTTACTTCGGAGAGCAGTGGTATAATTTAAGTATGTAATTTAAAAATGTAATAACCCAAATATGTGGAGAACCCTAACAATAATAATTACTTTAGTGCTACCAATATTTGACAATAAGCCCTAAGCAACGAGGAGGGAATATCCCAACATTACAAAAATAAAATTTCAGAACTCACAAACCTTTTTATTATATAAATTCGTTTATATTCATGTGAATTAAAAATATCTACTTACTGTGTAACATCATTCATAATTTTTTTTATTTTTTTTAAAATACACTTTTAATTACCTAATGTACCCTAAATTAACAAAATAACTTGTAATACCTTAAATTAACAAAATAGAATCATTCATTATATATAGACAATGTTATGTACCCCTGCCTAAGATTGTATAAAATCAAAAGCATAAGAGTTTCAACTACCAGTCTGAAAATATCCGTAGTAGGATGAAACCGGTCCTGGTAATAATAAATAAGTGGAACAAAGTGAAAAAGTTTTTTAATTTCAATTCTATAACAATGGAATTCCACCACGAATTAACGCAAAAACTAGACTCATTCCTTTCTGGAACCTAAATCAAAACACAAAAACTGGCGTAACTACAGTTATACCCATACATAAAAGTGGTAACAAAAAGGATATATATAATTACCGACCCATAAGTCTCTTAAGCTCCTTCTCAAAAATCTTGGAAACTGTAATGAAGAAGCAAATTGTTCAATTTCTTGAACAAAACAAATTATTATCACCATCCCAATATGGCTTTAGGGAAAATCTAAGCACCAATGATGCCATAGAAAAACTAACTAGCATAGCCATAAAAAACATAGATGATGGGAAAAAGTGTTTGGCTTTATTCATAGATCTTCAAAAAGCTTTTGACACAATAGACCATAAAATATTACTAACTAAGCTAAAAAAAATAGGAATGGCCGAAACAACAATGAACTTATTAGAGTCATATATAACAGGGCGAGAACAACAAGTACAAATTGGTAAACAAAAGAGCAAACTACTATCTTTAAACTATGGCGTTCCTCAAGGAAGTGTACTGGGACCGATTCTATTCATTATCTATATCAACGATTTACATAACCTTATCATTAAAGGAAACATAATCAGTTTTGCTGATGATACTGTTTTATTATTTCAAGAAGAAAATTGGACGGATACATTTAATGAGGCTGAACAAGGGCTTAGTGCACTTCAAAATTGGCTGAAAATCAACTCGCTTACCCTTAATATAAGCAAAACTAAATATATAACATTTTCAATAAACGCACGGAGCCAACCAATAAAATCACTAGAACTAAAACTACACGAATGCCATGGAAATAATATACAATGTAACTGCCCCGTCATAGAAAAAACGCAAAACATAAAATATCTCGGAGTAATAATTGACGAAAATCTTAGATGGGACCTACATATTAAAGGTATTACGGAAAAACTCACAAGCCTTATATATTTCTTTAAAAATCTAAGAAACGTGGTAAATAAAAATGATATGAAAAAGGTCTACTACGCGTTGTGTCATTCTCGAATTGAATATGGAATCATAGGATGGGGATCTGCTACACATACGTACCTCCACAACCTGAATACGATTCAAAAAGGAATCATAAAGACCATATTGAAAGTACCAATTAGAACGCCTTCAATTGAAATTTTCAATAGCTTCGACGTACCAAATGTACAGCAAATATATGCCAAAAATATATTATTGAAGCTTTTCAAAAATAATGAATCCTCTACTAGACCATGTATGCATAACACAAGATCGAATAAAAACGATATAAAAAATATTCCAAGTTATAAAACCACTTTCGGACAAAGAAACTATACATACTTTGCAACAAAACTCCATAACATCCTTCCCCAAGACATAAAACTAATAAAAAATCCTAATGAATACAAATCAAGAATAAAAATATGGCTAAAAGAGGTCAATGAAAAAACCCTAATGAAGACATTAAAAACGACATAGAAGACAAAAAAACCATATTTAAATAACTTTAGTCCGCCTCGGCACAGGACCCCCTAGTGAGGAGGACTAAGAAATACAATAATTTATACTTAATTTCACCATTATATCTTGTATGTAACAATTATTTTATATAGTCGCTAAAATAAAAAAAATAAAAAAAATAAAACTTCTAGCGTTAACCCCCAGATATTAATAAAATATTTATTCATATTACATAATAAGACAAAATGATCATTCAATTTCAATGTAGAACTGTCCACTCTGAGCTCTACCATCTAATCCAGTGGTACAGGTACACCTACCAAATCAAAAAACTTTAGAGGTATACAAAAGAAATAGTTTATTTTTTATTTAATATAGAATATTATTAAAATCAATATAATATGAAAATATTATTTTTAAGAGCCCAAGAGGATTTTTTCCATATTTTATGGTTTTGCATGTTTTCAAAGTCAACAGCACAAAAAAAAATTCACAATTTTTTTTAGATTCATTTATGTTGTATCTCACCAGTTAAATCTAAATATTAACAAATAGGAAATCTCAGGGAAAATTTCCCCTGTTAGAAGGAACAATCGAAATCTAGAGACCTACGAAAACAGCTAAGATATAATACTAGGTATACGACACTTTTTAATTTGTGTTTGGGAAAGATCGCTGTAACTTGGGGTTTTTACGAGCGGATCAATCTGCTTTGAATAATATATACTTACAATAACTTCTGGTGGAATTAACTTAAAAATTCTATGAGGGCGACACAAGCGGAAGAAATTTCAAAGAGTTTTAGTATTAATTAAAACCACCATTCGCATAAGTAGGTTGTGGCAAATGGTAAGAGAATTGCAAAAGCACGCTCTAAATGAAGTGGATACCTACTAATTTTTTTAAATGCAACCAAAAATGTGCTTGCTCTGTTTCGGAATTTTTTATTTTATTGTCCGATCAGTTTTTAGCTCCGTGATTTTTTCTTGTTCGTTTATCGGTAAGTTTCCAAGGGAAATGCTATCTGAGAATGTATTTCGTACCCAGTCCATATGTTGCAGATCATACAAACGAAAATATGAGTTTAAAGCCTGCACTATTTTTTCTGAATCGGCAGCCATGACATTTGGGATCATTTCATTACTACCATTGGTATCGTGGCTGATCCATAATTCCAACTTTGCGCGAAAGCTTTCAATCTTGTCCGATGGCGTTAAAATATTACTGATATATTAATTATATATTAAAGAATTCCTCCTTGCATTTTGTTTAGCTAATTTCGATGAGCAAAACGAGATATGCAAGTTTTGCTATTCTTCTTTTTTAAACGGCAAAGCAAAATTTGAATCCTGGGTCTCTAAAAACGACTGGGTCTCATTGTTTAGCTCGCTTGCCGTGAGGAACACCAACTATTGACCACGGTACACTAGAGTGCCGCGGCACACACTTTGCGGAACACTGGTCTAATCTACTGTCAAAACTATAGCTTTATAGCAAGTATGTAACTTATCTACTGTTAGATAGATAAAATATTTTTTGGCTTAGGTATATTTTGAAATTGCTGAAGAGATAAACAAACATAAGTGTATTGTGGGTGTGTCTGTGTGTCTGAAGTAAGGCCAAATTTATCTAACCTTTACAGAAATTTTAAAACGAAAATTTCCAATTATGTAATCTTTTTTGGAGCAGATTTATTTATTATTTTTTAAATATTTAAAATAAATAATTATAATTAATTAAAAAAAGCAGTTTGCTTAAAAATAATTACCATTGCCGTCTGAAGGTTAAAAACTAAAATACATTAGGTTTGGAGCTTGACTAAACCACACTGTCGGTAATGAAGAGTGTTATTATGAGCGCCATTTATAAACCAACTGTCAGTTCGTTTGTCGCGGTATTAGTATTTTGCATATGCATGGTCTATATAGACCACCTCACAGATAATACAGAACGTTCGTGTTATCGAAGTTCGATGCACGGATAATACGGAATATTCATTTTTTAACTAATATACAATCAAATATGACATTTGTCGGAAGTACCAATCTTATAAAATAAATTCTAGTCAAAATAAAAACAAAAAGTACCTACTTCGAATTATTGGGTTGAGGTTCAAACTACGAAAGCTGAATGTCATCATAATTTAATATATACATCCTAGGATTTAAACGGTTTGTTTGGCAAAGCAGGGTTTGTCTAGCGGGTATGTGTAATATAATTCTAATACATTTCTTTCCATGTTCTGCTGTTATAAATACAGGTACAAACGTGTCAATAATGCACACTCTTAGTAACGTGAATAAATATTGTTTTATATGGCAATAATATTTTTTCTATGATTGGCAGCAGTGATTGATTGTCTGTGAAATATTAAATAAAAACGATAAATATAAAAATGGCATACACTGCATAAGTGAATTAATTTAAACAAAATTAAAATGCTAAATTTATATTTTTTGTCTCCTCCGACATAGATATTCACTTTTCGTAATAATAAAGCTAAATCTAAATGTTTGAATAAATAAAATATTCAGTATTAACGAGTAAGCGGTTCAATACATAAATAATCAATGTTATCTTCACCAGAATTGGTCGTGCATTCAAGTTAAATTAATTCAGAATAACAATAGGAGACGGAATAGGGGGAGGGGGGGGGGGGGGGGGGGCAAACCCAATATATCAGAATTGACCGAGGAGTGGAGAGGGTGGGAGTTGGGGAAGGTACTTAAGAAATATCAAGGTCGTTAGAACGGGAAAAAGGTTAGTAAATGTGTAATTTTGGTGGAATGGAGATTGGTACGTGAAATTGACGCCTGCATAATTTCGTCCTGACACCTCCTCATCCCACTTTTGCCATCGGTGGAAGGCTGTATTTGGAAATAAAAAAGCGTAAGTGCCATTGGGCTTAAAACTGGGATGGGAAACTCTAAGCCCGCGAGAACCCTGTTTGATGCCTGTTGGTTACGCCAATACACACACCTACATATACACACACCTACATAGCACGCATACATACTGTTACTGCTTGGGATTGGTATTAATATTGTTGCAAATCCTGTCCTACCTTGTTCCAAAATCCGCACCTAAAAATATTATCACCACGTGCTCCAGTCTGCAATTAACCGCCCGCGCCGCAACATACATACCCTATAGCCACTGTGCTCCTGCTACCTGTAAATCGACATTAACATAATTCCGCCGTGTTATCTATAAATAAACGAAACGCACGCCTATTGCTGTTTCTGTGCCTATTGGATGGGGAGAAAGCAGACAAAATTGCCAGCATACAAGTTCTTTATCCTGTTCGGTGAGTCCTTTCCTTTCTATGCAGCATATGTTTTTTCTCATTTCAATCAGTAACAGTAACACAAAATTCAAGGTCCTTCGTCAGTCAATCTTCACACATATCCAATCCACTCTACACACACTATCTCATTCATCTTGATCCAAACGAGCCGAATATTTTTGAACCATAATATTAGTAGATAATAATCCAGCAGAGTGTGATTACGTTTACAATACCGCATATAAATAATTACCCGCATTCCCGCAGTTTGATATACCTACATGAGTAATTTTGTTTCTTTATACCTATCGTATTATGATTGGAAATAACATATTTACCCGCTGTTAGAATAAATGAATACAAGACACTGCTTTGATATTTATTTCTGATAACTCATGTAATTGTATCTTGCTAATCAAATCGCATTACCTACCTTATAAATAATACGATTATTTCTTAATATTCGTATTGTTTATATTATTGGATATATCATTACAAATAGAATAATACGATCGTAATATTTATAATTTGTTAATGATAATAAACGCAAAATAAAATAACTTTGTTTACGCACGTAGTGCACGGCGCATCTGTTAACCTTTCACCGCTCACCAGTCAATTTAACCCCGTGCGGTGATCACTGTAAATTAATTGAATATACATTAAATATTAATTAATTAATTCCGCATAAATAATACAGACACATTATTTTAACCGCATTTTTAGTTGTTTATCGTCTTATATTTTGTAAAATATAACCGGAATAAATAAAATGGCTACAAGCGAGTCATCCGGGTCGTCTCGGGACGAAAGACGTCTCAAACTTTTAAATGCTAAACTATCAGCTAGCTTTACAAGCTTACAGTCGGTGTATGACAAGATAAGGAAAGCTTCGGAAAGCATTAGCAATCGCCAATCTTTTTTGTCAGGCGCAACTACTGTTGAAAAAATTCGTTCTGAATTTATAACAATTTTAGATGAAAAGGTGGATTGCGAACTGGAATTGAATCCGGAAGCAATTGCTGAATACTCTCAATTAAATGCATTTGAAGAACTCTTCGGGGTTATTAAATATACCGAAGCAAATATGCTGTCCAATCCAGTTGCGAAACCTCGCCGTCAAATTAAGTTACCGCCTTTGGAAATAGCGTGCTTCGACGGAAAATTAGATAATTGGCCTCTTTTCTATGAAACATATAATTCGGTTATACATTTGAATGATTCTCTGGATAATGCTGAAAAGATGCAGTATCTGATGTCTAAATTCATTCAGTCAAGTTATTTGGGACGCATTGTGTACTAAGTATAATGATCAACGCGTTCTTGCTGAATCATACTTTGACCGATTGCTGAAATTGTCTCCAGTTAACTCGGCCACGCCCGCTTCTTTAGAGAATTTCGCAGATGCATACTCCGCTCACATCGCCGCGCTGAAGCAATTAAAAATAAAAGACCTCGCAGAATTCATATTGCTACAACTGGGTCTTAAACGGCTTGACATAGAGACTGTAAAGGCTTTCGAATCTTCTATTAAAAATAATGAAAATTTACCTTCCAGCGCGGAACTAATCGACTTTGTAAGACAACAGCAACGAATTCTCAACCGCGCGCAAATCACGCAACCGACCTCGAGCCGCCTTGGCTTAAAAATTAATTATACCGCTAAACCGCAAAAAACTAATTCCGCAAAGGCATTTATTAATGTCGAAAAAATCGATAATCACTCCATCGAAATTTGTTTTTGTTGTCAAAAGGGATCGCACCCTTTATACCAATGTTCTAAATTCACAAGTCTAGAACCACGCGATCGATTTAACTTTATTAAGTCATCGAATACTCGAGTTTGTGTGAACTGCCTCAGCACTAGGCACATCACGAAAGCTTGTAAATCAAAAAGTACATGCAAAACATGCGCGCTCAACCATCATAGTTTATTGCATTTCAAACAAACTGATGGGAGGAAGTCACAAACAGACCAAATACCGTCTCGCGCGTTACAAGCAGATGCCGATAATGATAACTTAAATTCTTTGAATCCGGTTTCGCTATGTGTAACAAATTCATACCCTAGTGCAAATACTACTGCACTCTTAGGAACGGCTGTTTGCACTACCAGAGACGCTAAGGGCCAGGTACAGACGTTACGGGCTCTAATAGATAGCGGCTCCCAAAGGGACATAATTACGCGCAAGTGCTGTTCACGCTTGAATCTTACGGTGCGGTCATCTCCAAGTACTTACGTCACGGGAATAGGTGACGTAAGAAATGTGACAAATGGCGTAATTTGCTTAAAATTACATTCCCGCTATGACATCACTCAGTCGTATACGATTAAACCATATGTAGTAGAAACTATAACCAGTGAGTTGCCTACTGTTAACATTAACCGTTCCTCTTTGTCGTATCTTGACAATTTGCCCTTAGCAGACACAACATTCTGTACGCCCGGTGAGATTGATATTATCTTGGGATGTGACATATTTGCTCGCATTCTAAAGGCAAACAAAACATCAGGTTCTCTCGGCCAGCCATTTGCTATTGAAACCACTTTGGGATATCTCATCTTGGGTACTGCCCCAACGATGATTGAAAACCCAAGTATAAACGCCACGCAATCATTTTGTACGTTCACGCAAAATAATGATTTTTGCCTGTCGCGCTTCTTCGAATTGGAAGACATTCCAGATGAGAAGTTTTTAACGCCTGATGAACAAGAGTGTGAGGACATTTTTAAACTCACTACCTCTCGTGACACGGCAGGTCGTTATATCGTCGCGTTGCCGTTTCGAAACAGTCCCTCTGTTCTCGGTGAATCGTTACCCGCCGCCGAACGCAGGTTTCGATCACTCGAACGCCGCTTGATATCTCAACCCGCAATGAAGTTAGAATATGACAAAATATTGCGCGAATACCTACAGAAAGGGTACATTTCGCCGGTCGACAATTCTGACTTACCTCATTACGTTATACCGCATCATATTGTAGTTCGTGAAGATAAACTTACTACTAAAATTCGCATGGTGCTAGACGCGAGTATGAAATCCGATTCGGGTTATTCGCTTAATGACATCCTTCATACCGGAAAGAATTATGCTAAAGAATTAAAACATCTCGTGGATCGTCTTGTTCAGACGTTCTGGAACCGATGGCGAATTGAGTATTTAAATACTTTGCAAGCTCGCCAGAAATGGAATACAAATGCTAATTCGGTAAAGACAGGCACGGTAGTAATGATTAAGAGTGACAACATCGCGCCTCTTCAATGGCCTATTGGGGTAATAGTCAATGTCTACCCCGGGGCAGATGGGGTGATCCGGGTTGCGGAAGTTAAAATTAACTCCGGAACATACCGCAGGGCAGTCGTTAAACTCTGCCCCTTACTGTCACAATAGATTTAACGACATCTTAGAAGTTAGTTCATAATACTTTTATTTTTTAAAAATCAATTAGATTAGTTTCATTGTTAAATAGGTACCAAACCCTACTTCTTGTTTTATCTACCGCAGGTTCAGTATTATTTATTGAATCCTTTAAAATCATATTTTTCGTTTCAATGTTTTTTATTTTTTTTTTATTTCCTTGCTATATCAGTCATTTTGACCATTTGGTAAAAGCATTTATATAACTTACATAATATTTTCTTAACTTTTACATAATTTATTACATTCTACCGCGTGTCATTATAATTTTTGTTTGCGCATTGAAACGTATTGGCACTCTTTTGGTTTATGGAAGTGGATTCTTTCATCCCCTTCCAGGCGGGGGGCATGGTTACGCCAATACACATACCTACATATACACACACCTACATAGCACGCATACATACTGTTACTGCTTGGGATTCGTATTAATATTGTTGCAAATCCTGTCCTACCTTGTTCCAAAATCCGCACCTAAAAATATTATCACCACGTGCTCCAGTCTGCAATTAACCGCCCGCGCCGCAACATACATACCCTATAGCCACTGTGCTCCCGCTACCTGTAAATCGACATTAACATAATTCCGCCGTGTTATCTATAAATAAACGAAACGCACGCCTATTGCTGTTTCTGTGCCTATTGGATGGGGAGAAAGCAGACAAAATTGCCAGCATACAAGTTCTTTATCCTGTTCGGTGAGTCCTTTCCTTTCTATGCAGCATATGTTTTTTCTCATTTCAATCAGTAATAGTAACACAAAATTCAAGGTCCTTCGTCAGTCAATCTTCACACATATCCAATCCACTCAACACACACTATCTCATTCACCTGTTGTGTTCACAAGTTGTTGCATTCACACATTCAGGTTCTCTAACTCGTCTTGGAAGGAGATTACTTCTTTTGAATAAAAGAGTTCTTTATGTTAATCTGGATTTATTAATACTTCGCGTATTACAAATGTTGTGACTGCGAGTAATCAACCTAACTATAAGCTAGCTGAAAAAGATCTGAATTATGTGAGCTCCTGCAAACTGTAGACCGGCCTTCGGCACCCCCTTTTGCACAAGCTCCGAACTAAACTAACCGCCATCTTGCGGACTTTCGGGGCAGCTCTTAGCACTGCCCTCTATGAAACGAGCTCGGAAGTTTTTAGATATACAACAATGTCATATCGCTAAAATATCGATCGTCGATCGGTTTTTAGCGAGTTTTTAACACTTCATCGATGATTGCCAAAAAGTTGCTGGGTAAACGAGTATTGCGTTCTCATTTAATTTATCTATGTAGAAATATGTATCTTTATTCGGTTATTGTTTACTTTAACCTTCAATAAACTCAATGAATGATACGGGGCAAAATGTTAAAATTATATTCAAGGTACAATATCTTCCCCAGCAGTTTAGTCGTGTCGTGTGCAGTTGTGAAGCTGTGTTAAACGTTTTTCGTAGAATTATCAAGCGAAATGTTCTCTACTGCTCCATAGATCCACAACCCTTATTTACCCACCGCCCACTTTGAGAATTTTTACTTACCAGTTATTGCGAATCTGAAACAGCTATTTATTAGGGGGGGGGGTCCACTGTCACTGTATCAATAATTCGATTAAAAATATAATAAATTATTTGTTATACCTTTTTGTTACCGGGTGGTTAGTGTCAATTCATAATAATAATACACACTTAGGATTATTAGTAACTTAATATTAGTAATTAAAAATCGGTAGAAATGGGGTATGAAGCGGCTTAAACACAATAAAACGCTTCATTTGTGACCCCTGTCCGGGAGGGATTTATGTGGCCTATAACGCTATGTACCTATAGTGTATAATCCGGTTCCTGCAAATTTCCAACATCAGTACAGTGCTTTTGTTAAGTCTGGTTGTAGGGATTTTTAATACCCCGCTATGGAAAACCTTTTTCAAGCATTATTATTGGGAAAACAGAATTGTGGAATTTCACTGAAAGTCTATTTGATAAAACATTTTCATTGTTATGAATTATTTAGCCGTGGTATTTGTGTACGTCGAAATAAAGCACACAGGACTTGTGATGCGGATTTATGAATAAATGCGTTCAATTTCATTTATTTATTTATCCAAGCGCTAACGGTAGGTTATATCTATCCAGCAAAAAATCCGACTGGAATGAAAATAATATTACTGATATTTTTTATTTTTTTTATTAAAATTAAACTTCTTTAGCCCGTTGTGATTTAGAATTCGGATGAAATGGAAATGACGCATTACACCACCTGCAAAGCATCGAAATGCACTCATTGGCCGATTTAATTATGACCTCACTTTTCGAGGCTCCCATTGAGATTGTTTCTGATTGTTTTACCGCGTGTGAACTGCACTCGTTTTTTTTTATTCCTCACTAGATGGGTTACCCGGCTTCATTCAGGACAATGTTTAAAAGTGTTCTGGATTGTTTCACAATGATGATTCCCTATTCCAGAACATTCCACGACATACTCCGCCACTCCTTCCAAAACTTTCTAGAGCTGTATGGAACCTTCTATAACTTTCCGGATGACGGTTCTAGAAATTTCAAGAGGGTGAAACTTCCTGCCCTTATATCTTCAAAAGCACACCCTTTAGGTAAAAACGGGAACCATCATCATAGAGGGGGATAGAGATCTACCACACCATATAACTACCTTGATCATACCGGGACTCGTTTCTCAATTTAGCGAGCCGCACTTTTTTGAACCTAATTTTATAATATATTATATTGATTATAAGCTCCCGCTTAATTTTCAAAGCGGTTTGTCAGCAGGTCAATTTAACAATATTAATATAACACTAAAGCACAAATTATTAGCTCAATGAACAGCTCATTCGGAGAAGTGCAATGTATACCGATTTGGTAGAAAACTTATGTCGAAAATTTTTAAGACTTTGCGACCCCGATACATTTACGTTAGACAGATCAATTATTTTTTTTGATCCCCGCCTTTCCATATTACTTTCCAAATAGCCAACTTAACCTTCTCTCAACCTCTTGTGCGAATGTGTCCACTGTATATTATATAACGTCCACTAGTGCCAAGATATCGGACATATTATCAATAGCCCTAAAAACTTTACAAAAAAAACTCTTGTTTTCACACTTCACTTTACCCAAACTTTTTGTCTCTCGTTTTGTTGTTGTTGTTTCACAAACTTACTGTAATATTATTACACACTAGCTAAAGTCCCCGGCGATGCTCGGGCTTTATACAGAGTTTTCGAAATCAAATATATCCCCTTGTTTTGAAGGTCACGTGTGAAAAATTTCATCAACCTCGGTATAAAATTGTAGATTTGCATACAAATCAAATCCACACCACCCGCTTGCCAGCCCGCTCGTCCACCACATACAGACATTCTCCTTTAAATATTATGTATTTCTTAAACAAAACCTTGACAAATTATATACCTAAACCTTCCTCATGAATTACTCTATTTATTGGTGAAAACCTCATATATTAACCCGACATCATTGTGGCGGAAAAAAATTACACCAACGTTGAGGTGGGTCATTATGACCCTGTTACAAATTTTACCTTGTATAAAATAATTTATAATTTTTAAAATTTGATATTTATAATGTATAACTGTATATATAATCAGTAGCAGCAATAAAACACATTGGTAATAAATGAAACAATTTTAACTTTTAACTTTCACTCTCTTCTAAATTTAAACATCAATTTTTTTATCAACAAAAAACAATATCGTTTCTTACAAAAATATACAAATCAAATCTATACTACCTAACATTTCTATCACTGGAATATTAATTGGAGAAATAATTAGTCTTTCGTATCATAAAACATTTTTAAAAATTTTTCTCACACAAAATATGAAAAAAATGTATTGGCACAAAGCAGTAACGTCACCGTTGAGCTGGGTCATAATTGCCCGGTCGCAGTTTTACACACGTGTTGCTCATTGCGTGGGCGATGGACGACTAAGGTGAGTTACATGCAGGGGAGGGGTGATACTTAGCTGCAGCTACTGAGACAGACGGTTGTGTGCGGCAATTATTTCTAAGAATTTTTTCGTATACAAAACGTGCAGGGTCATGTTGACCCTGCCTCAATGACGCCGGGTTAATACCCTTTGTCTGTTGTGAATATTATTGATAATATAAAAAATAAAAAGCATAAATTTCGATATATTTTTTGTCAATTAACAACAGAAGTGAGGCACACGATGACGCGCACCCACATCCACTATATACTTCTATCAATCCTTTGCTTTATCTTATCCTTAGGGGTAAGACTCTCGACTAGCAATCCGAAGGTCGTAGGTTCAAATACTGACGTGCACAAGGTAATTTTGATTGAATTGTGTCTTTCTCAATTTAATCATTTAAAATAATATAAGGTACATATGCGGCGGTGACCGGCCAACTTAGAATGAAACCAACGATGATAAAAAATATATAAAAATAATGGTTAAATTGTTTAAGTTAGGTTCCTCATTACTTTTTTTATTTTCAGAAGGTTTCTTCGACTGGTTATAGCCACTATTTTTCCTTTTCTTTTAGTAACACTATTATCTCTATTTTTATGTTACCCATTTCAGAAGAATTATTCCACGGGCTGCTACTTCTATTTATCTTTTGTGTAATGTTAATGTAAGTACTTGCATACTGCTTACTAACCCCGTATGCATGGACATTGGAGGGTCTAGAATCGTTTAAATAAATGTAGCTTCGTTCAATAATTAAGTAGAGTCTTTACGTGTGCGGTGAAGGATGAAACCATATGTTTCCTTATAACGCCTTTGGGAAAGTGGTGGGGTCCCCTCCAATGTTTAAGTTAGGTTAGGGTTACCGGTTATTTTAAAAATTATTTTTTTATAGCTTTTAATGACCTTTCTGAGGTGGTTGTGAATTGGTTTCATTTTAAGTTGGCATGGAACCATACGCGGCACGTTCCAGTAAGTAGATAAGTAATACTATTCTGAATTGAAACGTTGCTTGAAATGGCTTTTAGCTGTGCTTTGTGACCAGATCTGAATAGCCAGATACTTCCCCACCCTTTTCTTCCCAATTACCTTCCCCTCCCCTCTATATCCTCTCAACACATCCCAATTGAGATGCCATAGGCTCACTGGCCCAGGCTGTTGAGAGCAGTTGTGACTCTTGTGCGGTTTTCACATTAAAAAAATCGAGTGCAGTTTACACGCGATAGAAGCGAAAATTTACCAAAACAATCTCAACCAATACTTGAAAAGTGAGGTCATAATCAAAGCAACCAATGAGCGCAGACCTAGCGTAATTTCCATTTCATATCTCAACCAATAGGAGCATTTAAAAGTGACTTCATAATCAAAGCGGCCAATGAGCGCAGTTGATGCGTCGCAGGTGCAGTAATCGTCATTTCAGTTTCATCCGAAATTCAAATCACTAACGGGGCTATAGAAGTTTCATTTCAAAAATCACTCCAGTGATATTCTTAGCTCGTTGTTAATACGTAGGAACACAATAGGGCTTGCGCGAAGAAACACTTGGCCAAGAACGCCAAACTTGGCGGTGCTTTCAACACAACCACTTTAAATTACCCTTTCAAAGCTCGAGGGTTGCAATGAGCGACTCTCCACCCAATCATCTTAATGGAAAATTGCTTCAGTTTACATCTAGTAATTACTAAGTGGTAATCTACTAATCTGGTAAGTGAGAAACTATGATGTAAGTCTTGGTAACCCGGAGACTTGAGAAAGGATATCCATAGGGAATGAATTGAATGTCTTCGGAAGGAGTTAAGATATTTTGATATTTACAGGAATATTTATTTATTTATGAACGCCCTTTTTGGGTTTTTACGTATATGAATAGTAAAAATTATGCAGGAATTTTGCAGGAACTGCCTCAGAAATATTCAAGATATTTGTATTTGTGTAGTGATCAGTTGAAGATGTCCACCGACTCGGTATATATTTTTTGATTGGAAATTATAATAAAATAATAATGTGTTACACAACATTCATTAACCGTTTTAATTACCCAGTTAGTAGAGAAATAATCTCGAGTCTAACTGGGAAGCTAGTCATTTTACTAATTCATATTTAGATATATGTGGCTGATGAAACACTACGCCATCTAATGGATGGTTATTCAAACTTTTAACTCAGACCGCCATCTGTTAATTTGCATACAAATCAAATACTCACCGCCCGGCTGCCAGCCCGCTCGTCCACCACATACAGACATTCTTCTTTAATTATATATTTCAAACAAATTAAACCAAAACTACAACAAATTATGTGTAAGAGGAAAATAATTTTCTTCATAATTTATTTTTTAGTGAATTTTCAGATGTTTTAATAGCTATTCTGCTATTCGTTGTGGAGACAAATCCAACAAATCAAAGAGCGTAAAAATCGGTCCAGTCGTTCTCGAGTTACAAATGGTGTAACTAACCCCACTTTGTTTTTTGAGTATTAATATTAATAATATTAAGATAGACTACCCCTCTCCACCTTCCCCCATATAAACTGTGAGTTATGAATACTTTGTACCAGTCTGAAGATGGCCTTAACAGGCTGAAACCGGTTACGGTCAACAAATGAAAGTGGAAATAAGTTTTTCATTTGGTTTATTAATGGAATTCCACCATGAATTTTATCAGTCCCAAAAATAGAAATTCAATTTTCTTCATCTTATTTTTCAACTTTCAGCATTGCGAGAAGTGTTTGATGTACAATTTTGGTTTTAAGGATTTTCTTTTGTACCTATTTATATTACATTAACTCCACACAGGAGACTGAGGAAAAAAAATCCCTCCAGACCTATGTCATCTTTGGAGACCCTGTGTAGAGGGTCTTTCTGGGGAAAGAAAGGAAAAGAGGTTCTGGTAAGGAAAAAGGTGTGGGGGTTGGTAGGAACTGGTCAATGTGTCCAGTGACTAATGACAAACGTATGAATCCATCCCTTCCATTGCAGTGCAAGGCGATGGGTCGATGGATTCTAACTAGAGGGTTCAAAAGGTCTCTCTCAACCAGTCTCTTCCAATCCGGCCACAATCAACCTAGATATCGAAGCCACTATTATCAGCTTCGCCAATGGCACTGTCCTACTCTACCAAGCAAAAGATTGGCTTACTGCTTATTTCAAAGCGGAGGAAGGAATTCAACAGGTAAAATATTGACTTGACTCGAACATATTAACTCTAAATGTACAAAAAACAAAATACTTACTGTCTAGTCTCACCAATATCCCAAAGTCAAACCAATCCCCGCCATTAAAAATACACGAATGTAAAAATTCATCTCTAAACCGGAACTGTGACTGCCCATGCCTAGAGCAAGTAAACATTATCAAATATTTAGGAGTAACGTTCGATACACACCTAAATTGGAAGCAACATATACATAATACTACAAACAAAATCCTCAAATATTTATACTTTTTCAAACAAACACGCAATTTCCCTAACCTAAAACTTTTAAAAACAGTGTTAACAGTTTTAAACTCACTGTGCCAATCTCACATCGAATACGGAATTTTAGCCTGGGGTAATGCCTATTCCAATGCCCTTTATCCCATCATGAAAGCACAAAAACTAATCATAAAAATAATTCTTAAAATGCCGCTTACTACCAGCACGGATACTATATTCAATTCCTTCAACATAATGGACATAAAACAGCTCTACTCAAGATCCATATTAATTAATTTACACAAAAACAACAAAACACTATACAAAGCTACACAAACAATACACAATACCCGAGCCAATAACAACGAACTTCTCCAAACTCCTTTTTTCAAAACCACCTTCGGGCAAAGACACTCTAAATACATAGCTTGCAAACTATACAATACACTACCAACTACGATCAGACAAACTGACTCCTTAACAAAATTCAAACAAGACATTAAAAAATGGATTATAAGTATTGGACGCCACACTATTACAAACACCTGTAAAATAAATCACACATAGACAAAAATAACTATTCACATACAGCCTAACCCATATAAAATAAATGAAAATAATGGAATCCTGTCAAATTTGACCTTTAAATAGATTAGGCAGAATTTACTTCTCTACTTCATCTCCAACATTTATAAAATAACTCTCTTTATAAGATTTACCACCCTCCCAATCACCTTTCTGTTTTAATTCTATTCAAAGTGATATGTATTTTACCTTAAATATCCTTGTAACTACAATATTCAATTATATACCTGTACGCCTGTCTCGAAACAGGTATACCCTAGTGAGACAGGCATACAAATAAAACCAATGTAAATATATTTTATTATAGATAAATAAATAATAAAAAAAAATTCAACCACCTGGGAAACAACAAACATTTTTAAATAATCAGAGAAAATGATAAACTGTGTTACACAACTATTCTTTTTCAAAATAAGTATATCGTATAACATACCTATTTTGGAATATAAAATGTTATCACATTATTTCATTACTTCCCCACCTTTCTTCTTCTTCAACTCATTCCCCTCCCCAGTCCTTTCAGCATTACCGTACCTCAATTGGGCTTGCTGTAGTCCTATTGACTCCAGACTGTTGGGAGCAGTTGGGACTCTTATGCGGTATTCAATTAAAAATAAATTTTGTGGTAGTCTGCATCCGACAATAAATGTAAAGAGGGTGTTAGAAATGATGACGAAACTCTGGGGTACTTCCCTTTCGAATGGTGATCTTCAAATATCAAAAATCTAGTACGCATATGTGCTACTTTAACAATTACTTTGACAATTATTTAATAGTTTATAGTAATTACTGTATGTTGCTCTACTTACTATACAAATATGATTAAATAGAAAATAATAAACAAAAATTTTAACAAAACGAAAAACGACTTAAAAAAATGCACTAAAAAGTAAAAAAATAATTTCGTACGATTGTTATTTTTGGAGTCGGTGTCAGCCAAGGTAACTACATACGTAGGTAGTTATAGGTGAGATGTGGAGATCTTGGCTGAAAATAATAAATAATATCGTACGATTTTTCTTTTTGGAATCGTACGATTGTTTATTAGAAAGCTGGTGCTTCCCGTGTGGTCCCATTTTAATTTGGTCCAGTTCTGACAATGGGATCCATGAGAAAACCATATATGTCTTAAATTTGCAATAAGTATGTGCGTGACAAATGGACGAATAACTTAATATATTACAAAAGTGCAAATGTTTATCGCCCACCCTGTACAAAGTGATTTGTTTTCATTTAATAATAAAAATATATAACACCCTTGTCAGATGCCAAGTAGAGTATAACTCTACGTTATGGTCTCCATTTTACAATATTCACTCCGAAAGCATTGAAAAGATTCAACATAAGTTCCTGAGGTTTATAAACAAAAAATTGCATATTCCTGTATTAAATATTGATTATAATTACCTATTGGATAAAATGTCAGTATTAAAACATTCAGAAAGAAGAATTACCACAGTTTTAATATTATTACATAAAATACTGCATTACAAAACTGACTGTCCTGGATTACTTCAATTAATCAACATCCATATTCCCAAAAGATCTTGCCGACACTTACTACCCTTTTACTTTAACAACACCAGGACACTCTTACCAAAATTCCCCGATTCCGAGACTTCACAATCTCGGAAATAAGTATTCTGATCAAGGAGGTATATTTCATCTTAAGAATAACCAGTATAAACATTGTTTATTCCAATTCTTTTATACATCTAGACACCAATAGTCGTGGATAATTTCTGCAATTTTGTTTACATTGTATATTTTTATGTGAGCCTTCTTATCATTTTTACCAATGTATTATATTTCATATTACATGCTTTTGTTGTTATATTTTTTTCATTTTATTATATTTTCTTTATTGCTTTAGTTTTAAAGTATTTAAAAGTACTGTGTTACTTAACTTATAAACAAAGAATGTAAAGCCCATTTGGGCGTGTAATAAATAAATAAATAATATTCTATAGCGCCGTTTTAGCGATGGTGCCCGAGCTCTCGTATGTAAAGGTATTATTAATAAACTATCCTCCGACACGTATATGATTTGCCAACAATTTAACCAAAAATAAAATTTCAAACATAGTTGTCAAATGAGCCCGATGAGCCGCAGCATTATTGGTATTATTTCTCGGCGAACAGTTTCATGTGTATGAGGGGGGGGGGGGGGAGTGTTGTGGGCGACCATTTCAGGCTGACTAGGAAATGTGGAGGCGAAAACCAAATATGATTTAATTATCTGCTACTGAAAACTGGTTTTCATCAACAGAGTGATATTCAGAGGGAGGTTTATCACTTTCCGATATTCGAAATATCTACCAATAATTATTTTGACATGACTACGAGGAAAAACAGACACGTTTTCATGAGTTAATTTACGTTCAACAAAAGATATTTCACTGGCATTTAAAAATATTTCATTGATGAAGAAGATGACAATAAAAATCTATACACCTAAATTTATTTAATTAATAAGAGATAACTTTGTACAAACCACTTTTTTTTTAATAAACAATATCGACATGTTTCAATAACAATGTTATCTTCTTCAGGATATGTTAATATAAAGAAAAATAAAAGACAAACAAGTATAGACAAATTGGAATAAACTATAACATAGACGAAATATTAAAAAGTAGAGGTGATTAATTGCTTAAAAATCATAAAAATAGTTATACAAAATTAAATATAAAAATTATTTAAAGAAAAATAAAATTGCATTTAGATAATAAAAAACTTTTAAGAACACATAATTAAAATAATTAGTCTAAATCAAAAAATAAATAATTATTGTAAGTATTAATAAGAAAATAAATTTAAAGGATGGCTATTTTAAAAAAATGTTTGGTTAATTATAATATTTAAATTACTATTAATGCTTTTTCTAATTTCAAAAATTTCTAAATTATCCAATTGTATGCCCGTAGTGTTAGTGTGTAAAATTTTAAGACTTGTATTAATATCAAAAGAATGACTTGTTTCCAAAATATAGTTGGCAAATTTAGAATAATAATTATTATTTAAACATCTTATATGTTCCTTAACTCTAATGTTAAAATTTCTAGAAGTTTTTCCAATATAAAAAAAGTTACAATCATTACAATTAATTTATAAACCCCAGATTTGTTCAAAAAATCACAGTTATCCTTATTATTTAATATATAATTTTTTAATTTGTTGAAAAAGTAAAATTGAAGAAGTAAACCTAAATTTATGATTGTCAAATCTTGAAATCTTATTTTCTTTCATATTAATTCAGTTCGGTATACCTACTTTTATAACATTGTACAAAACGCCATTTTAATTCAAAAAAGAAAATGTGAATAACGGAACTGAAATATATGAATGTAAATTTTAGCTGGGATTGGCAGAAAAAAAAACATTCCCGTTTCTTTTAAGCAATTAATGAAATAGCAAACGATGTTTGATAAAATACCGCAAAGCAATCTGGTTGCAAGGAAAGCTTTCAACGCATACGTTCTCCGACTTATTAAATAATAAGCAATAACGTATCTTCAAAGAATAAACTAATTATATACCATCAGAGGGATGCTGCATATAAAGTCAGTGCGGGCGACAGGAGGGTGAAAATGCAATAGGGTGGAATTGGGGTAGAGAGTGGGAGGTATCAGGCTTCGGAGAAGCTCGGATTGATGGTGGAGGACGGCTGGGGGAAGAGGGGTGAAGCTGGTTAGCAACGGGGGGCAGAGGGAAGTTAAAAACTAAACGCGAAAAACCTCCGTAATTCGTTTATTGACGTATGGCGATATTGAGATGAAATTTCCAACCCTCGTTGATTTATTTTTAAAAAAGTCGAATCACATCGAAAGTGCTTCGGTAGTGTAGACAGATTCGAACATGGACAACGTATTATAATGTCACCATAGTGGAATATTAGCTTTACATCAAACTCGTCTTCATGGCATTGTTAACTTTGAATTAAAGGTGTTTCCATGGTGAAATTGGCTTAAGTTTTTTTTAACTGTGAATACTGTACAATACTATACCGCTGCCATAGTAAACATTTATCGGATAACCAACACCTCTGCCGTAGGTCACCACAAGTGGTTCGCTGCATTTTGTGACTTGCGGCCAGAATCATAAGATGAGGTTTGTCTAGGTCTTGGCGGTGGATGCGTTTTTCCACTTACTATGTAGCGAAAGGTCAAAAGATTTCCCTCAACCAGTCTCTCTCGATCCAGTGATCGAGAGAGACTGGTTGAGGGAAATCTTTTGACCTCTCCAGCAAGGCTCTCTTAACCCATCGCATTACAGTCCAGTGGGGGGTATGGATTCATACGTCCATCACTCTTGGACAAACTGATCCCCAGATTCCTAACCACCCCTCATACCCTTTTCATTCCCAGAACTTGCTCTTCTTCTTTTCCATAAAAAAGACCCTCCACACAGCATCTCCAAGGATAACGTAGGCCCTGAGGGAAATTAATTTCCTCAAGGCCTTCTGGGTAGGGCTGATGTAATAATAAAATAATCCCCTATTGATGTTGTCCGGCTGTTGAGTAGCGGGGAGGGGATAAAAATGGGGTAGAGAAAGGTGGTGAAGTACCTGGCTATTCAGAACTGGTCACCAAACACGGCGAAAATCATTTCAAGCAACTTTAAAATTTATTCTGAGTGGTGGTCTTCTACCAAGACCATACTGAAAGTATCTTCCACTCTTGAACATGTCACAAATATGCTTTATATTATTTTAAATGAATTAATTGAGAAACAAAAAAACAAAATTTTTTAAAATTCTGTGGAGATTGAGATTTGAATCCGTGGCATCTGAATTGCTAGTCAAGAGCCCTACTCTTCGACCACAGAGGCTGTAGCTTTCGAAAGCTTATGGATGTGCTTTCTGAACTTATCAGTCTACCTAGACGAAAAATAATATTAAATTTCATCCCTGAAACCAATGCGGTGCTCTTATAATGGAACCGCTCTATAACCCCATTCTATGAAGCCTTTATGCAAATTTAATTTGATTTAAGGCGATACCATAAAATAAGGTCAGAATCTTGACGACGTAAGTGAAGAAGGCGTGTACACAAATACGCGGTGCGCGACCCACGGTGCATTGCACGAATCTTTTGTCGAATTTTCCCTAGCAAATATTCTAAAATAATGTGGGAATCTTAACGACGTAAATTAGGATTTGCATTTAAATATTAATAAAATAATGAAATATTCTTAAGAAAGATAATAATTTAGAAAAGTCAGCGTATGAAAAAACTGTGAGATCTGTAAAAGTGGTAAAAAAACAAATTATTAAAGAAATTTTTTATAAATTTTTTTTTAACAAAACAAAAAACGACTTAAAAAAATGCACTAAAAAGTAAAAAAAAATATTTTTGTATTCTTCTACAAGTTAATAATCAACTTACTTTTTCTACTCATCAATATGTAGGTACGATTGTTATTATGAGGATACAGTGGCCTTGCAACGCATGCCGGGATCCCGCTGTATAAAATTTATTTATTTATTTACGGACAAATAGTCCTTTGACAATGGCCCGACCCGCCTAGCAATCGATCGCCGTTCGCATCGATTACCGTTCGCAAGACATTTTTCGTAACAATAACTTCTTTTCGTAACGTATTCACCAGCTTTCCCCCCCAAGTATCGAACGCGCGTAAAGAAATTTTACTTCAAAAAAGAATCGTCGAAATCGGTTGGCGTAATATTGAGTTATTGATCCCTTTGACGCGCACATACTTTTTGCAAATTTAAGACAAATATGGTTTTCTCATGGATCCCATTGTCAGAACTGGACCAAATTAAAACGGGACCACACGGGAAGCACCAGCTTTCTAATAAAAAAAGAATCATCAATATCGTTTCATCCAATCGAAAGTTCTGAGGTAACAAACATAAAAAAAAAAACAACCGTCGAATTGATAACCTCCTTCTTTTCGAAGTCGTTTAAAAATAACCTATGTTCCATTCCGCAACATTATTTCAAATAATCCAAGTTCCAAAAATTGAAGACATTTATTTACATGAATGATAATTAAATTTACAAAGGAATAAATTATTTTAATAGTTTTATATTTTTGTACTACGAGTTTCCGGACACCGTGTATATATATATTTTTTTAATTTATGAGTAAAACCTCAAATTGTAATATTTAATTAAATTAAGACAATATTAGCGAAACTCGATCGAATATCTGGAAACTCAATAATCAGAAAAAGATATTTGCACCTCTGGGACTCGAACCCAGGACCTTTCTTGACCAGGACGGCCAAATGCGATGACCACTACGCAGTATTCCTTCCACACGCTCACCAGTCTGTATGGGTAACCCTGTCGGCCATCGATAGAAGCAATTTCCCTGCTGACATCTGACGACATCACTTAGAAGCTTTTTCGATACATTACATAAAGCAAATAATATTTAAATTTAAATAAATGATATAATGAAGTAGTGTAATAAATTTGGTGACAGATATAGCACTATGGGACTCAAGTAGTTAAAGCCTTCATGCGAATTCCTACAGCGAAGGCTTCCAAGGAAGCGCCAGAAATCAAATAATAATAAAAGTGTAAAGGGTGGCGGTTGGGAGGCTTCACGGCGCGCGGCGTGGCATCCGGCAATTTAGTTGCTCTCGACTGCAGGCCAAGGTTCTATGGGCCCCCTGGGAGTACGGATGTTGCCAACTTTTGTACTCAACCTGCTGCATTTTTCGAAGAAGATAACGTGGATATTAGAGGTCACAAAGACGTTATAAAACAAATATATCACTCCGAAGATGGCCTTAACAGCCTGAAAACGGTTCCGGACACGGCCACAAATAAATTAAGTAGAAAAAAGTTTTATATTTGTTTATATTAATACAACCTATTTAAGTTATCTGTGAATAAACAACTTCCTGCTTCAAGTTGTCTGCTAGGTTGATATCCTATTAATAAAGTGTCAATGTGACAGTTAGACAAACATTCCTGTAATCGATGGGAAGTTGCAAGATGGAGGTTGAATGTACGAATGTATCGAAAAATAACTGCAAGAGGCGTAATATGGGAAGTCGTAGGGTTCTTAGAAAGGGGATGGAATCCGATATTAGTGCGAATTGAGAATCTCTGATATTCTATTGCAAGTTAAATGGACGACGAAAATCACAATATTTTTTTCAAAAATATTACATTTCAATTTGGGAGGCGGGTAAAGGTACCACCGTACGTAATCTAAGATAGAATAATGAAAGTAAAGAAGAGACTAAGATGAGTTTATAGTGTAAAAATTAATATCTCAAGATTGTGGCTTCTGTAAGCGTCTGTGAATACTTGATGTGAGCAGGGGTTATTAAATAAAATAATAAAGTGCTTTAACACGGATAAATTTGTCTATTTAGTAGGGGAGACTCAGGCAAAGCGGGTGTTTTAAGATAGATGTTAAATAAAACACACAATTTTTATGTAATGTTAAAAAAATGTTTGACTACAAAAGTAAAACAAATGAAAAGGCAATATTAATTAGAATTATAAAAATAATGTAAATTTAAAAAAATCTTCGTATTGTCCACTTTGCCCGGGTACCCGGGCAAAGTGAACTTGGGCTCCGGACAAAGAGAATTAGGAATTACAATCGTAGCGAAAGTAAGAACCATATGAGGTGCATGATTCGTGAGCCCAACTTTTACACTGGCTGCATTGAATCCAATCCTCTGTTAATGGTTCACCATAATTTTCGTCACAAATAAGACATTTTTGGTCCGCTGGTGGGTAAAGTTTTTTTTCTTTATGATTTAATATTTTTTTTCGAATGTTGGCTTCATTTTTGACTTTTTGTATTTTTTTTATGGGAGTAGAAGTAAGAACTTCTGACTTTTGGAATTTTAATTTTCTTTTTCAAAGCGAATGGTCCATCCGCTTTGCCCTATTCGCTTTGCCCAAGGCAGTGTCAAATAACGTTTTGTTAAAAAATACAATGTGGTTGTTGTATTTCATAACTAAACTTAGTTTTTTAGATAGGAAACATTGGATGAAATAAACTAATATTCACATGAAATATAACCAAATAATATATCAAAAGGAGCTTGCGTTCCTGCCAAACGACAAATATTTACTGCCATGGCGTCGGTAGTGATGCGGTACACCGATTGTGAGACTATTACAGCATTATAGTCGTATTTTTCGGAAATATTCAATTTATCCGCTTTACCTGGTCCATTCGCTTTGCCTGGGTCTCCCCTAGGTACATATGTAGGTGCACAAATAAAATAACATTATAAATATGAAAATATATGATAAGGGCTAGACTATTTAACTGATTGGGCATTAAAAATGTAGCGATACTACCAAAGATATTCAAATACAAAAGAGATATGCTATGATGTCCGAGCGACTGCCTTGATTTTTTTAAAGTGTGCATTATTATTGGTTAACAATATAGTTTGAATACGGAAAGAATTTGTTCATTTAGTTTAGCGTTCGTTTAGTTTATTCGTTAATTGGTAAACAACACCGGCCACACCAGGAAGCGCAGTCTCACCTAGTAAAAACGGCGGATAGCACATCTCCTTATATTTCAATATCTTTGGATACTACCATGCAGTTTTATGGATGACGTGTAGACAATACACTCAAAAATACACTCTCAAATTGCACGAGTGTCAAAACAATAAGTCACATTGCTCTTGCCCTATTATAACAAAGGCAAAAAGTATTAAATATCTAGGAGTGGAAATAGACGAAAACCTTAGATGGGACATACACATAAATGGAATCACTAAAAAGCTCACGAGACTTGTATATTTCTTCAAAAACCTAAGAAACATACTACATACGTAGGAAAGACATAAAAAAAGTATTTTATGCCTTATGTCATTCCCGTCTTGAGTACGGAATTCTAGTATGGGGATCTGCTACAGCCAACCATATTAACCACTTAGATATTGCTCAGAAGAGCATTATAAAAACCATACTAAAATTACCCATTAGAACCCCCTCAAAAGATATTTTTAAGTGTTTTGACGTTCTTAATTTAAAACAAATATATGCCAAGAATATTCTTATACATCATTTTAAAAACAGAAAATCTCCTAATGAAACTCGGATACACGACACAAGAGCCTCAAAAAAGGATATACGAGATGTTCCAAAATTCAAGACAAGTTTTGGCCAAAGAAACCACATATATCTTGCAACTAAACTTTACAACATCCTTCCTCCAAGTCTGAAAAAGATAGAAAAGATAAATAAGTTTAAGGAAAAAATCAAAACATGGGTGAAAGAAATTAATGCAGACATACTAGAGAATGTATTAAAAACATCATAGAAACTAAATAACGGAAAATCAAAGAAATCTACCAGTCCGCCTCAGCACAGGACCACCTAGTGAGGAGGACTAAGAACAAACAGATTAAATATTTATATATATCATCATATCTTGTAATTGTCATCAAACCTGTAACTAAATAGTCACTAATAAAAAAAAATAAAAAAAATCCATATGCATAGGTACAGCTCCCTCCATTACTGAGGGAAACGGCAGACTGGAGCGACTGACCCGCGGTTCCTGGTGACGTCCAGTCACAGGACGGTTGACAGCCAACCTACTATTTCGAATGAGGTCAAAAATCATCAGATCCCGCGCTGCAAGATCCTCTACCTCCAGGTGTAGTCGGAAGGTCTTGTGTGATATCTGTCCTATGATTCCAAATCCATGAATCTCGTAAATAATAGACGTCCATGGTAGACCGATGTCGATCCAGGATTTTGATAACAGGAATAAAAGTCTTCAGCCTCTGAAGTTACCGATGGACACGGATTTTAACGATTACATGGTTGTAGTATATATTTTTTCAATACTTTTGTTGTACTTTACTTTCAATAGTTTACTTTCAACTGTGGACAAACTGCTTTATTGGGGTTTAACGGGATTGTATCTTGAAACAATAAAAAATAAAACACATTGTCAGACGATAATAAATAATAATAAAAACTTCTCAGCTTTTAGAAATCCACTCCTGTCTGAATTGAAAAGTCTCTTCGAAATTATAAAACGATGGATAATAATAAAAATAAAAATAAATAATAATAAAAATAAATAAAATAAAAAAAATAAAAATAAATAAAAAAAATTTAAAAAAAGGTGGTAGGTAATTAATAATAACAAAGTATCGTTTATCGCTTCCTTCCTGGAATCGTACAGAAACAAGAATCATCTAGATTCAAGGCATAGATGGTCGCTACCCGCGCACGTCTATGAAGGAGGTAGGTACTACAATGGTGAAGTAAAATAAATACCAGGCCCTGGGACGGCCGGCGTGGTAGAGGGGTAAGGCTCTTGAATCCCAATCCGAAGGTCGCGGGATCGATCCGGCATGGGAAAATAAATTTTATTTGATTGATTTGTGTTATTTCACATTTAATTCATTAACAATATTATATAGTATATTTGCGGCATATTCCATAGTGGGAGTTGGATAATATTTCATTGTATCGCCCTGGTGTAAGACCACCATTCAGAATTGAAACGTTGCTTTCAATGGCTTTAGCCGTATTTGGTGACCAGATCTGAATAGCCAAGCTCTTCCCCACATTCTTCTTTCCATCTCATTCCCTTCCTCACTACCTCCAGCCTCGCAACATACCTCAATTTGAGATATCATAGTCTCACTGACTTCAGACGGAAGCAGCTGGGACTTTTGTGAGGTATTCATATAAAAAAGGAATGAAGGTTCAAGGCCAAACTTGCTTTAGTGACTCCGCTCAGATGGGCAGCCTAACCAACTGTGAAAAGTAAATATAACGATGTTGCCAATATAACCAGTCTGAAATGTTATTATTTCCATACCTGAAGATATTCACTCACTGTGTGATATTAACTTTGGCAATCCACTAAACTTGTTACATTTATATATAACAATAGATTCAAAGGTCCATCACTCCTGGACACACTGACCCCCTGATTTCTAACTAACCCTCATACCTGTTTCCTTCCCAGAACTTCATCTCCTTTATTTATATTAAAAGAACTTCACACGGAATCTAACAAGAAGACATAAACCATGAGAGAAATTATGTTCCTCACATTTTTTAAATTTTTTTAAAAATTTGTTGTTATCATTTTAAACCAACGCCATATTTAATTTGAACTTTTTAAAAAACTTTAATCAAACATTAAAATTAAAAATTCTCTCCACGCTAAACTAAATCTAAAAAAAAATGTTTTGGGATGCAGGATGTAAATTGGTTCTGGCTGTATTGCATGAAAAAATGGATGGTGTAATCAGACTTTGAAAACTTCAATGCGAAAGATAAAAGTTTTGATTTGTCGGTCTTCCACAAAGCAATTACACTGTGCAGGTATTGACTGCGATAATGCTTTTCTCGGGAATGAAATTCTGCTAAAATAAAATAGTAGTTAAAATGCAAAACAAATTAACTCGGTTTTGCAAATCTGCTTTTTGATTTGCCGATTCGTCTTGCCTTTGGAAAGTATAATTGAGGAATGGAATTATTTATTTATAATATTATATTTATTTATTTCATTATTATATTTGAGATTTTACAAACTTGACACAGAATTATTTTGAATCCTGACCCGTCAAGCCGCGGGGCAATACGTCAATATTGCCAAAAAACGTAAATCGTGTATCGGCGTGCTTTCACATCCAGAAAAGTTCCCCCGAAGTTGCACGGAACACGTCAAACTCCGCTAAATGGCGGTGCTATTTTGCATCAACAACCACCCCCCGAAAGGTTGTGAATGGCGGTCTGCCCGCCAACCATGCTCCGTACTACAGTAGGACGATGACAAGGTAATATTTATTTATTTTATTTATTTATTTAACACCCAAAGGGCTTTTACATATTTGGTATTACAAGTAATTCATGACAGATGATTTTTAAACACAATGTCATGAAGAAATAATAAAAATAAAGGTAAACAGTGGGTACGTGCTCACCCCCATCCTTTAGCCTTTCTGGGTCTCTCAGTGTAAGTAGCTGTTAGAGTAAAATAAAAAACAATATATTTTTTAAAACAATTTCATGGTGAGATTATAATAATACTTACATCTTATTATTTAGATTTGAATGCAACCAGAACAATAAAAAATCAACTATTCCAAGACTCAACCTAACCTCGGCAATGAATTTTCTGATCTAGAAATGTTATTTTATAATTCGTTTCAATTTGGGAGGCGGTATAATCAATTTAACGGATAATCAGCAACCTGCCATAGGTAACTCCAAGTAGTTTGCTACGTTTGGTGACTTAACAGGGATGTTCTGACCTGACCTAAACCTTTACAGCCGGACACTCTGTCTTCAGGGACTTTTGACCTCTCCAGTCGAACTATCTCGACCTCTTGTTTTGCACCGTAGTGGAAGTAATGGATTCATACTTCCGTCACTCCTGGACATACTAACCCCAGATTCCTAACCACCCCTCATACCCTTTTCCTTCCCAGAACTTCTTCTCCTAACTTTTCATAAAAAAACGAGTGTGCTTTAGGTCACACCACTGAAGTAAAACTTCACATTAAATATGTGGCGTTTCACATTAAATATATGCGTTTCATAGCGTTTCAAACAAAATATATGGTTCTTTTTCGTAACGCATTCATCATTTTACCCCCAAGTGTCGAGCGTGCGTAAAGAAGTTTTACTTCAAAAACCACAACACAACACTTCCAAGATGACACAGATGGTGTAGAGCTAATGTAATAAAAAAATAGACCTTGTGAATTTCACTTGTACCAAATATTGCCTAAATTTTCTAACAACTTTTTTATAGGTTATTTTCCAATAGTAACCTTTAGTTATCTGAATCTTCGCTAGATGAAAGTTTCAGTGCAGGCTTCCTTGTCTCATGCCCACATCACGTTGACAATATATTACTGCAAAGTGGAACCTTATACTTATTTTATTCTATTATACTGAGAGCAGGAAACATCCAGAAAATGAATTCAACATCCCTCTCAACAAGCGGAAACGCGGCGTAGTAATTCGATCACCATGTTTGCTCCCCGTTATAAAACATCTTTTGCTGAACGCTTCCCCCCTCCTACACCCCCTCCCCCTACCATCTGTCGGTTTCCTCCTCGTCTGGCGGATATCCGGTGTGTTCACCTTTTCAGGTTATTAGACGGCAATCACCGCTGAAAGTGTCACTGAAACAATTGCGTTTCAGCTCGGCCGAATGGAATCGGATGACTGGTTCTATTAGCGCTCTGGTGCTATTGGTATTACTGTGAGGCATTTATGCTAAATGGATAGTTACTCGAGCGTCGTGGGGACCTATTGGATTGCAAAGATTAGATGCTAAAAAGAAAAAAAAGTTTATATGATATATGCCCTTTCAGTGGTGGAGGGAGCGAGTATAAATTTTCTAAAATGTAAAAAAAAAACCGTCACAATGACATATTCGAGCTCGTCAGATATTAATAGCGTATACGCCACGCCCTACGTGTTTCTGGTAACGGAGAGATATGAATCTGACGACTTGCTTAGTGGGGGTGGCCGTATGAAGCGGTATAAAAAATTGAAAAAACATTATTCGAGCGTGTCAGATTAAGGTAATGTGAGTTAATTACATGCATAAAAGTTTACATTTCAATAATCTGACGATTTTGACGTAACCTAAACTCATGGTTGAATTTTAAAAATGTAAAAAAAAATCGTGACCTTGACATACTCGAGCTAGTCAGATTTTTATACAGACGGTTCAGCTTTTTATACAGATGTCCTTGTTGTGCTGACCTATAATCTGACAATTATGTGGAGGGATTTTCTTAATCTGACAGTTTTAAATTTGTTTTTATTTTTTATTACTGAATAGAATTACAATGAAAAAAAAATACAATGATAAAAAGAAAATCGTTTAATTAAACTTCTTAAAAATTTCATTTATTTTCACAATGATTTAAACCAAAGAGTTGTACAAGAATGCGCTGCCTAAGGGTTAATTCGGCTCTGCGACAGAACACAAAGCAAGCCCCCGTCAACGTGCGACTCAACACTCTCGACAGTAGGCAGTTCTCAGCGCCGTCAGCCGCTGTACGCTCCACACTTAAGTGATGATTTCAGCATCTTCGGGTGTGTAGAAATCGTCAGATTATATTATTTCCGTGATCCTTACATTATTTCCTTCAAATACAAAAAAAATGTACCGCGCTCGAGTAAATCCACGTGACGTTTTTTTTCCAACTTTGTGACTCACATTGCCTTAATCTGACACGCCCGAGTAATTTAGGGATCGATTTTTTTTTACTAATCTGATCGGTTGTCCTAGCCGCACCCACCAATATTATGGGTTCATATATGGTGGTAGTCCATAACAGGGTGCGAGGTATCTCCCCTTAGTTAATCTGTCGCGCTTGAGTAAATCCCAAAATCCCTGCTTGGCCTCCCCTACTATAAGGGTTTTCTGGGAGGCGTTTACTCAATGAAAAATTAAAACGTCTCCTGTTACTTTCTCACAGACTTATATTATTTTTTGAAGTGAAAACTTCTTTAGCACCGCTGTGATTTGAAACTCGATGAAACTGAAGCGAGCGACACTAAAAACAGACAAACACATAAATCTATAGGATTTAGCGTGTGAGAGAATGAGATAGCAATAAAATTTTTGCACGGTTACTCAGTTCCAATATAATGCGATAAATCCACGGTCCCACGCGAGTCCCCTTTAGTGTGTGGTATAAAACGCCTAATGAAACTTCGCAGGCATTCAGCCGACCAGGGATAGAATCCTACGAAATCATTAATTATAAAAAATATTTTTCTAAAATCAATATTTAATATTCAAACCAAACCAAAATAATACACAAAAGAAAGCGAAATCTAGGGACTTCGATGAAGAAACCACAAATACTAATAAGACGACAAAATGAATAGGAAAAGGTGCATTGGAACTCGGCGACAAAAATATGAAAAAAATAACCTTTCACATTGATAAAAAAAGTGCTTCGTAATCTCCCCACTCTTGTCTACTTCAGTTAAAATAAAAGTTAAAGTAAATTGCATACTCAGATTTTTTTATTTAAAAATAGTTACAAATTATTTATTTTTGATATGTAACTTAATACTACTGACCAGGGGGCCTAGTCTCTATCTTTTATTAACCTCAGTTAGCGCTAATTAGCGTAGCTGTCAAAATACGTGTTTGTGACGTAATTAACTCGCTAACTGAGGTTAATAAAAGATAGAGACTAGGCCCCCAGGTATTAAACCTGTTCTGAAGTCTACATATGAAAGTAATTATTGCTTTACTGATGGTTATTTAAACCTCTGATACATAAATAAACAAAGGTCCTATTGCTTCAAGGTTTGTCCGGATCTTGGAGGCGGATGTGTCTGCCCACCAACAGCGTGGCAGGCCGGATCGGCAGAGACATTACTCTCGCAACATTGCCTGGTATCGCAGTGGAAAGGATGGATTTATTCGTCCGGCACTCCTGAACATACTGACCCCCAGATTCCTACCCACCCCTCATACCTATTTCCTTTCCGGAACTTTCTCTTTTTCCTTTTATTTCTTCCTTTTTTTTCTCCACACAGCATCCCCTAAGATGACATACGCCCCCAGGGAAATTATTTTTCTCAGGGCCTCCTGTGTGGAGATAATGTAAAAAAAGTACACATCTAAAATACGAAATTATTGTGATTAAATAAAATATATTTTTTTACTTTTATGTGTTCAATAATATTATTGTTTATTCTGCTGTGTAATTATTATTACGCGTGATAACACACATGTAAACATTTAGCATAGTTTGATAATGCCTTCAGAAGGCGAAACAGCTGTCACGCATAAAAATAATTACGAAAAAAAAACTTATTTATAAATAAACTTTTTTTATAAATAAAATAATAATATAACTGTAAACGTAAAAGAAATGAAAATTAAAATGGCAAATTAAGCTAAGCAAATAAAAAATGAGTGCGCTTTAGACCACACGACTGAAGTAAAACTTCACTAACTTATAAAAGAACATTTGACATTAGGGTGATTTTGACATTGATCTGAAAAAAAAAACCTTTCTCCTCGTCCGATCACCGTTCGCATCGATTACCGTTCGCATCAGACTTTTCGTAACGCATTCATCAGCTTACCCTCCAAGTCGAGCGTGCGTAAAGAGGTTTTAATTTAATAAATTTGGTGCTTTCCCATAGGGAAATGCATAAATAACTAAAGTATTACGGTAACGCGGGCATATTTTGATATCAGACAGAAGGATGTTTTCGAGCTTGGAAACCGAAATGTTGCTGCCCCCCCCCCCCCCCTTCCTCCCACTAACCCTCCAGTCGTTAGTTCATAAGCACTCACGGTACAAATCAGCCAGACAGAAGGGTATCAATTTCGTATTTCGAAAACGCTTTGGGGCAAAATGAACGCGGCTTTCCACGATCAGTCAAGTCAATCAACGTTAATAAACTGATGGAAAATATGATTTACCCATAGAATATTATCAGTGGCGTAGCTGTGCTTCGGACCCACAATTAAATAAAAAAAATAAAAACAGTTACTTTTTGAAATACGTTTTCATAGGCAGTGGATTTAGCCGTTCCGAAACCAACACCGTTATAATATTATGTTTGATGTGTTTAGATTTATAATGAAAAGTTATGCACACTTGCCTGTTAAAACACGAACAAAAACAAATATCAAGATCGGGCACAATGTACATTAAAGTGCAATTCTTAAGCTTCTAAATTGCTAAATCTATTTATTAAATATATTATTTTTCAACATAATCACCGTTAAGGCTACCGCATTTTTACCAACGTGTAACAAGTTTTTTCATTTCTCGAATTCAGGACTCGACAGCTGCCTTCACCTCATCGTCCAAGGTGTAATGATTAGCCTTGAGGTGTCTCTTGAGTAAGGGAAAAAATAAAAATCGTAAGTTGAAAGACCAGGGGAGTGAGAAGGGTGTGGAATCGGTTCAAACTTCAGGTTTTGCAGAGGCTCTAATCGATGCTGTTCTCGTCTGTAAAACGGCATGGTACCCATCGTCCACAGATTTAACGGTATCCTAATTGTTCAACAATAAAGCCGACATATTTCTTGGATATTCCAAAATGGTCTGTGATATGCTTTTTAGTGATTCGCCGGTCATTTTGAATCGAATCGTGGACGAGTTTGGATTGTTTATCGTTTGTATTAATGATCGGACGTCCGCTGCGTGTTTCATCAACAATTATGGCTTTTCCAGGCTCACAATCATGAAATTTTATTACCCATCGATTTACAGTAGACCCATCAACATAATCGTCACCATAAACATCCTACGACGATGAATCTCAGTGGTAGTCACCTTTTCAGCAGTTACAATTCAATAACAGCACGCTGTTTACCTTGCGTTGATATACCATAAAAACACGTCTCCATAATTCCCCTTCTCACAATACACTGGATGAATTCAACGACCTCAAACTTACTCGTACCTATATAGGAGCAATGTCACTTCCACAATCCACCAGGCGCGCTTCTGAACGTCATTTTGTTCGCGCTGTACAAGCATGCGTGCATTAGACGTGGGCAAATTGAATGACTGAATTAATTGAATAAATTCAATATTGTGACACACTCGATCTGATTCTTCATTCCTTAGCTTTGGCCTTGCATGCTTGCATCCTATGGTTTTTAACGGCACCATAAATTTTTATTTTCTATTTATTTTACTGTTAAATTATTTCAATGATGTGTACCGCAAACAATGTAAATATTAAAATGTTTCATAGGTATTTAAATATTATTATATGGACGAGGCGCCGCGAATGAAAAGTACATATCTGTTATCTTCTCACAAACAGTATCTCCAACACTTCTTGGAAGGAGAGGATTTCACTTAGGAAATATTAGATTTCTTTTCACAATCTGTGATCTATTATTATTACGTGGATTACAAAGTAATGACCACGGTTATTCAACCTAACTAGGAGCTGGCTATAATTTATCTGGTATTATTTTTGTGGTAACAGCTGCCCTCGGTCCTCTGATGATCTTGTTGGGAAACCAGTCCTGCCGACATCTTGCGGACATTATGCAAAGCTTTTATATCTGCCATCTGTGTGATAAGACAGGATGCTTTTAGATATACTACACTATCCCACTCCCGCACCGCCATTCACAAAAACACATCATTGTAGTCCCCGGCACAAGTAAAAAACGGCATCGAGTCGGATGATTTAGTTCCGAGCAACGCGTCTCTTTCACTTGCAGGACGAATGAATACATTTATTCTCTCAGTTTGTCCCCGTCAATCTGAGGTCCCAGCTGTCCCAGATCCGCGTCCATAGGCTGTCGCTATTGAGTTTGTCCGAAGCGTTCTATTTTGGAATTAAAATATTAGCGTCTTTTTCAGTTGTGACAAAGACCAGTTCAAACTCGTCAATCTCTCTCAAGTCCCAGGTCTGTCCGAAACGGAAAAGTATTTACTAGATGCGCATCTCGCGAGTCATTGTAGACACTTGTCAAAGGTTACTATTTTATTATTAAATGAAGACAATATTGTCAATCAAAAATCTGGAAACAGAAAAATCAGAAAAAGATATTTGCACCTCTGGGACTTGAACCCAGGACCTTTCGCTTTCCGGGCAAATGTGCTGACCACTGCGCCAAGGTGTCTCAATTTGAGGTTTAACTTCATGAGTGAAACCTCAAATTGTAAATACGCAGACAATTTTAGCGAAACTCAATTGAAAATTTGGAAACAGAAAAATCAGAGAAAGATATTTGCACCTCCGGAACTCAAACACAGGACCAGGTTTTTAATTAAATATTACAAAATCCACAAAAAAAATAATCAAAAAGAAAAGAAATTACATACATACTGTGTTGTTGATTAGCAATACAATTTTGATGATCAGGGAGTTTACAATAGTAATTCGGTTCATTGAGATTACGGGTTTTGTTCATATCTTTCTACCTCACTCTACTACTACTGGAGTCATGTTAAGTACTTTACTAATCCCATAAAAACTAATCGGTATTTACTATCTTCATGGATAATCTAATGGAGATGTCACTGGTATTGACCACTTGGAAAAAGGAGTATACACCTACTAGACTAGAGACTAGATGAACGAAGAGAGTTAGTCAATAGTTTCCAAATTGACATTGACATTCCGAGTCAGACACGGAAGTGCATCGGAAGTGCCTAAATGGATACTGATATTTCGAAGTGGTTACGGATATTCCGAAATAGACGTGAACAATGCAAAATGTAGGTCAGATTTTATATTTAATACATCTATTTTTTTGATTAATCCGATCGAGCTGAAATTAGATAGATTGACTCGTTGTCGATGATAATGCACCACACGTATTATCTGACATTGGCTACTAGCCGGTAAGGCTGGCGCAACTAGGCCCTTGGTTTTTTTCATGTTTATTATTTTGAACTTTTCTGCCAGAATAGAGCCGAAAGGTGGCCGAAGGAAAAATAACAAATGATTGAGTAATTTTTTTTTAAGTTTAAACGTCACGCACCTTATAATCGACGCATTCATAGATGGCGCCAATCAAATTATTTTAGGTTTTTAATGCTTTTTGCACGTTACGCTTAAAAATATTGTCCATAAACAAACCCAAATCTTTCAAGAAAGGCTGAAAAATTCAATTTTGTATCGGTGACTCAACCCAATATTGTATTTTTCAGCCTTTCTTCAAAGATTTGGATTTGTTTATGGACAAAACTATTTGTTTATATTCTAATAAAATATGTAGGGTCGCGAACAATTAATTTGCCTTAGTATTTTAAAGCGTAATGTGCAAAAAGCGTTAAAAATCTAAAATCATTTGATTGGCGCCATCTGTGAATGCGTAGATTATAACGTACGCGACGTTTAACCTTAATGTTCTTTTTTTGTTTATTCAACAACAGGTTTAACACCTGAGAATAGAGGTATGAATTTAAAAAAACGGGATGCAATGAGATAAAATGATGAAAAAAATTAGAAAAGTCAACAACCACTGACAACTGCTCTCTGACCCAGACCGCCGCGGCGCTCGCTAAGCCAATTGCGAATTATTAGCAATACAACACAATGCAATGTCAAAGAACGGAAAGCGATTATTTTACATGGATACAGGGCAATAGCTAGTACGTGTATAACACGTAAGTACCAGTGGCTCTTTGCGGGGTTGAAAAGTGGGGAGGAACATCATTTTTTTTTGTATCTTTAGTATTTTGTATAGCTTCACCTACCTATTATACCTAACCTTGAAAAAAAACTATATTTTTTTATTTTTATGTTTGTTACCTCATAACTTTTGATTGGGTGAATCGATATTGATGATTCTTTTTTTATTTGAAAGCTGGTGCTTCCCGTGTGGTCCCATTTTAATTTGGTCTAGATCTGACAGTGGAATTCATGAGAAAACCATATACATATGTCTTAAGTTTGCAATAAGTATGTGAGCAACAAATGGACGAGTAACTCAATATTACGCCAACCGATGATTCTTTTTTTGAAGTAAGACAAATTAGTTAGTGTACTTCAGATTCACTAAAAATAAAAATAAAATTAACTAAACAAAAAACGACTTAAAAAAATGCACTAAAAAGTAAAAAAATAATTTCGTATTCTTCTACAACTTAATAATCAACTTACTTTTTCTACTCATCAATATGTAGGTACGATTGTTATTTTTTGAGTCGTTGTCAGCAAATATAGAATAAAAATACAAATAGCAAAGGTAAATACATACATAGTTATAGGTGAGATGTGCTTGTGAGCACGCGCGACAAACCTATCTTGGCTGACAAGGACTCAAAAAATAACAATCGTACGTACATATTGATGAGTAGAAAAAGTAAGTTGATTATTAAGTTGTAGAAGAATACGAAATTATTTTTTTACTTTTTAGTGCATCGTTTTTTGAGGCGCGCCTCAACCTGAACAACACGAGATCGCGCAACCACTACACCACCACTCCCCTCCACCCACATAAAAAGAGTTGGTGTCGGAGGCGGGCCCTATCTCTGCCTCCCTAGCGTATTATTTTACTGCGTTGTATAGTCGCATGCACTGGTATGATGAGATAATAAATAATGTAAAGACAACCAGTCCGTTAAACTGAAGTAACTTTAAGATTTCCAAGATTTATAAATTGGTAACATTTAAATTAAAGTTTATACCAAATTTGGGATATTTGTGAACGCATATCTTGTATCTTTTTCCGCTTTCCAACATTATTTTTCGGGGAGGCGCAGTCTTTTCTGCCTCATAGCATGAGCCGCCACTGGTAAGTACTTGTAAAAAAATGTATGCAAGAAATAGTTATTTCACCGATATCAACTTACTTGTTTTTGACGTGATTCATCACGTGTTCCAGGTATTCAGAGAAATCTGGTAAAAAGCAAAAGTTCATTTAATTTTTTTTTATGTGATAACCGCCCAAAGGTCCCAACTGCTCCCATCTGGAGCCAGTGCGACTATGGAATCCCCAATTGGGGTATGTTGTGAGGCTGAATGTAGTGGGGATGGCATGAAGACGGAAAGACTGGCCAAATACGAATAGCCATTTTTTTATTTATTTTTTTATTTCTATTCTTGAACATACACTTAACAAATTATTACATCGGTTTACATAGATAATAAGTTTCATAATAAGAAAAAAAAGTTCATGATTCGTAACTGTATGTAAATAGGCTGTAGTAATAGTATTTTGTAAACACCTCACTAGGCGAATCTGTGTTGAGGTGTTCCCATGTTTAGGATTAAGAGATATCCTGTCTACATAAGTAGAAACACCGTATCCTCCTTGATATTGTCAAGAAGGGCACTGTGGGTCGACAGTATCGTATGCATAAAGTAAAGATTAGTTGCAGTGATGATCTTTTTACAGTTATTCTCAGCATGTAGATTATATGTAAGATAATTATTTGTCTTGATAAACATGTAGATATATTTCATTTCAAGCAACGTTTCAATTCTGGGTGGTGGTCTTACACCAGGACGATACCGAGAGTGTCATGATGGAGGACTTACCCAGCCGAGGAATTGAACTCACTAACCCTGGGTGGGACTTAAACACTATTCCCACTCAGAGATGGTCACGGCCATGGACATACAAATAGATGGACCTGCCCTAAGTGATAAAAGGCGTATTATTTCCCCCTCCCATTTTAACCATTCCATCGGAACCGGCTGGGCTTGCGAGAACCTAGCGTGAATCTAAAAAATGTGACGTCATCATTCTTGTCCGGACCAGTGTCAAGCTCTCATCGGTACATTTTACGAAATAACACGACAAAAATGGTGACTTGTGTTATGAAAACATGTAAAAATAGAAGTGAAAAAGATAATAAACCCAATTTTCGTATTACATTCTGTAGGTAAGAATTATTTTAGGCTTATTCAGATCAATTCTGTGAATATGCAAATGTTATTACTGCAGACACATTAGTCTAGGGATATTTATATTTTATTAGAATTTATTTTATATTACATGCAAAAATGTTTTGTAAATATCCTGTTTGTGTCTCAAATAAATAAATCATATAATATGATAACACATACTATCATATCAAGATACATGGCGACGCGAAACACAAAGCCGCTGTTTACTGAGGTAAGTAAATTATGAAGCATTTGTAGAAGTGTCTTAACTAAATACCGTAATAAAATATTTCACTCCGAAAATAAGTGCAACTTTACTTTGCCGAATTTGGACTTCACATATTTGTTTGTAAAAAGGTCTATTAATTCAAAAGTAGATTTTACTTTTAAGAACTAAATGGTCATATTATAATGCGAGATGCCTATATACTGTTAGATTGATTTATTGGCGAATCACAGTCATCGTCCCTCTCTTCGCCCCGCCATAGTTAGTTTTTACCCCTCATCTGTATGTTCTGGTCTATCTATTTGCATGTCTATGGTCACGGGCAAATTTATTATCGTGATTTATTTTTTGGGTATAATGACGTGTTGCGCTTCCCTTTTCTTTATCAACGTTTCGGACAGCGTTATCATGGCAGATGTGCAGATTGCAGTGGTGAAGTGTGTTATAATATACATATATAGAAGCGATACCATATATTGTGCACGTAATTCCTATCACATTTCAGCACTTCACTTCGCCCTGATGATGGCCACTGTAACGCTGTCCAAAACTTTGGCTGGAGGGGGCAACAGAGCAACACGACGAAATACCCCATAAATAAATCACGATAATACTTTTGACCGTGAATGTTTCAAAACATATGGTGAGTTTTATTTTCTACCTTATTTTGGACCGTTTTTTCTGCTATCTAGCATTTAACGGGACTTCTTTAAAATAACGAGTATGTGACATTTCAAAAATAAATTTAAAAAACGTATTTTCAATGGTATTTTGCATCTATATGACGCTTATGCAATCTTTAACAAAACCTTGCATAAGTTTCAAAGCATCCCCAAAGTTGACAGAGGCCTTACTCATTTCCCTCATGGGGTTAATATACAAAATTCCAGTCTGAAAATGTTTGTGGTAGGGAACGAAAGTAATTTTGGAGCTTCAAATTTATCATATACCAGCTGAAGTCTCCGGTATTGCCTGGGCTTCACGCAGAGTTTGAAACAGTGACCTTTCTCTTATTTTCAAGGTCAATATGTAAATTTTTGTTTTTTTCCTTGGCAGCAATAACTTTGTGGTTAGGTATTAAATTTTTAAAATAACATCAAATCAACACCGCCCACCCGGTGTCCGAAGAGACAATCTTCTTTGTATTAAAATCAAAAAGTGCTAACATTCTGCCTAATCTGGTAAATGATCGGCTTCTGGTCTTTGGGAGAGCTGAATGCGAAAATATGCTTAGTAAAAGTCATATTTTTTTTTGTTGTTGACCATTCCTATATGTGGATATTATGTTTGTACTACTTTATTATTAATTTTATACGAATGTAAGTTCAAAAACTGCTTACATTTTTTTCTTGCATTATTTAAAATAAACAGTGTTAATTTCAAGCGTAATTCCCAGGTAAGTATGGTCCTGTATTAATTCATTTTTAGGCAGCATCGCGTTCATTGGTCAAAATATTTTACATATATTTTCGTATCGGTGATCAATGAACCGGTGTATGCAATTTTTAGCCATAAGTTGTTTTTAATTGTTTGTCTAGCTTGTAGTCTTACTAGATTTTAGGCATGTATGGTAAGTTTGTACAGCGCCATTGAGGTGATTTTTCACTAAAACGGCGCTATATAAATCGTCCAAATATTATTATTATTATTTATCGTTTCTCTACCTTCCTTTCTTTAACTATTTTTTTGAATCTATAGTCCATTAATTCATCAAAATCTAAACTAACATTAATGGTTGAAAAGGTTACTAAAAGGTTAAAGGTTAAGGAAACACGAATGGTTGAAAAGCATACTTGTTTATATATTTTTTTGTTTCTTTTGAATTTTTTTTTTATTTCTCTTCTCTATGTTTATATTATTCTAAAATATACTTTTTACATTTATAAGCAACTTCTTGTAACTGCCATCTAAACTTTAATAATATATAATCCACCAAGTGTAATTTCTAAGTAAAAGTCAATATAATAGACAAAACAATATTTACTCGCAATAAATCTGCTCATTTTGACTGTCCTAAAACGGGTAAATTTCCTAGTTGGACAGCCAAAGATCATTGTATTATGCAATACGTAATATTTTTAAGAAATAAATAAATAAAAACAAATAAATAAAAGATGAACATTTTTAAGCATTTGACACATTTTCCATTTCTATTTCTAGCAAGATTATCGCGATTCGTTTAGTATTGAGAACAAAATGTAAATTAATTGAAGCAGTGTACTTATGAACACAATTTTGATTGAATAGTATCAATGGCCTAATAGCGTAATATTGTCTGTCGGATTGATTATTGCAATGTCTATGAAAAAGGATTTGTTCTGGCAACTGTTGCACCTGGCTTAACGCTGGATCACGGATGATAGAAAAACAAACTCCCTGGGCGGAGTACTTGCATTTTACTGGAGCGGATGGCCACACATTTAATATAAAATAAAGTAAATGTGATAATATATTTTTTTTTAAATGAGGGTACGTGATTAGACTCGTTTAAAATAAGTAAAGACAAGATTAATTATTTCATAACAGTCGGCCTTCACCTTTTCACGTCGGCCAATGCGTATATTTTGTCATCGGATGCAAGTCTTGGTTTGCGTGTGTCACACCTCCCAAAGGGGTTGGGCGTTGCTTCATATCCATTGGGAGGAAATCACATCCCCGTGGGGAGAGGACAACCCCACTGCCCATGAACTTCAGCCCGTGTAAACTCTACCGGGATATTTCTATGAAATATCACGGAAATATTTTTCAACGTGAATTCAAAGGATAGTTAGAATTTAATGAATTTGGTTTGTAACTTCCAACTTTTTAATGACCATTTGCGGTACAGAGTATTCTTCTGCCGAAAACAAAAGGAATCCAGATCTGATATCACGAGTTTCTCAGTCGTAAAAATAATTGCGTTATTCGATTTTACGATTTACCTGGCAATTTAAATATTGAGGGAGAAATATTTTTGAAGTGAAACTTCTTTAACGCCGTTAGTGGTTTCAAATTCGGATGAAACGGAAATGCGTCACAAATTTATTATTCGGCGGTCGTCCGTTCTAATATAATGCGGTAAATTCGAACCTCAGCGCGTGCCTCCCATAGCGCAGTGGGCAGGGCGCCTGACAAGTCTCAGAGAGACAGACATCAAGCGAACGGAGGTTCGAATCCTACTAAAAAATATATTTTTTTGTGAAATCAATATCCAATCTTCAAACCACTTTAAATAAACAGGCAAAAGAAAGGAAAGCGACTTTCTAGTTTCACTAACGGCTCTTTTTTAAATAACTGAGGGCTTCACTTCAGTTTACAATAATCTAAACTGTACAGTCATTAAGATAATAATACTGTCTGGCTATGCTGAATGGCTAATGAGAAAATCTTTTCTTATCTTTCTTGATATAACAAGGAAATTGAAGACTCTATGAAATATAACTTGATATTATTTTTACTTTACTAATGGTACTAATCTGTATTTTCACTTTATTTTATTCCTTTATATAAGAGTTAATAATCGAAGTGGTGTGTTGAAGAAGAAAAATAGTACGTTAAAAACATTAGATAATATATTCGTCTCTTTGATGATGTGGTGTCCAAAAAAGTACTGTTTTTCTTCTTCTTCAACACACTACTTTCTTTATTAAGTCTTCTTCTTCATATATTTTACTTTTATTAACAAATACGTACACACATTTATCAATACATTAAAGAATCAATGCATAAGATTATCATATAATAATTATAAAGTGTATAATTTTTATTTTTAACTTTATGAGTAAAACCTTAAATTGTAACATTTAATTAAATGAAGACAATGTAAGCGAAACTCAATCGAAAATCTGGAAACAGAAAAATCAGAAAAAGCACCCAGAGGTGCCAATATCTTTTTCTGATTTTTCTGTTTCCAGATTTTCGATTGAGTTTCGCTTACATTGTCTTCATTTAATTAAATTATAAAGTGGTTTTAAGTGAGGAGATTATCAGGTACACAAGAGGCGGTTAAAAAGTAATCGACCTAAGCAAGAAAACACAACTTTTTCTGGCAAAACTCAATTTATTTCTCAACATATCATACTTTTAACCCTATACATTTCATCCAACTATTTTTTTTTCAATTATTCGATTCTCTCCGAATAATACGATTTCTCGAAGCCCTAAAAATAGGCCTCTTTTTCAGCGATGACCTCCTCACTCGGCTCAAATCTCTTACCATCAAGCCATTTCTTAAAGTTTGGAAATAAATAAAAATTTGGAAGGGGTCAAATCTGAAGAATATGGTAGATGAGGAACCAATTCGTAGCGCAAAACATGTAGTTTTGCCATTGCGACTGCGCTCTTGTGCGCCGGTGCATTGTCCTGGTAGAAGAGCATTTTTTACATCGCCAAGAAAAAAAATGTTTTCCCAAAGTAAAAAGTACCCATACATTTTAGATTTATTATGTTATTATTCTTTAATAAAATAAAAAATTGTGTTTGCTCTATCTTATTTGATCTCTGTGCAATCTATACCAGAAGAAAAATGATATAGAACATACCGCATTGTAGGTACGGCTGTAAAAAAGATTGGACGAGACTGAACGCATTTGGTATCACACAAAAAACATCTCCTTCAGATGAAGCCATACTAAATAATGCAAAATCATACAAAATCATATGTTTTTGTTTTGAAAATTTGATCGCTTAGAAGTATTATAGATGCTTCAATTAAATACTGCGTGTAGAACATATGTTGGCCCTTAAAAATATCGATCATTTTTTTAATAAGTCCTTTACTAAGTCTAGAAAAAAATTAAGGGTTAGGTCTATAAAAAACACTTTGAAGTGCAAACTCTCCTACTTATAAACCCCTTTTCGGATATGGTTTTATTGTAATAATAATTTTATATAATAATTATATAATGTGGCAAACTCAGTTACTTATAATTATCGTAATCAAAAATGATATTTAGGCTCGAACTTCGTAAAATAAAATAAAATATCCATTTTCGCGTAGCTATTTTACAATACGGCCGGAATAGACGCCTTGCACTCCGCGCCACTTTGTTCCTTGAAATCAATTTTACATTTCCGTTTTATTACAATAAACAATGCTTAAAAAAGGTATTAATGTTTTTACAGGCCTTTACAATATATAGAGGTAATTTTTTTTCTCAAATACCTTTTCCAACCTTTCCAAAAGCTTTTTCTCAAGTATTTTTAAACTCCTCCTATAAAGGGGCGTGAATTCCGAATTCGATTTTTCCCTAGACTATTGGATCGCCTTCACTACATTTTTCGCTGGTCACTGGTGTATTTTAAAAGGCTGTAATTTATTGGTTTATTGATGTTCTTTGACACAAACGCATCCAATGATGATAACATGATATTCGCATTGAAACCTTGAATACCAATAAGCCTTTGAAACCATGAAACCTTTGAATCAGGCCATCATATAATCTACTTTGCATTGGTCAACCAATATTCATTGTGAGATACAGTGAATATGTGGAAATATCAAAACACCAAAGTGTATATATGGATGGATGACAGAAACTAATATTGCAAAGGTTAAGGGTGAAATACAAAATCACATGTCATGTAAATTATTGGTTTCATATACCGTGTCCAGTGTCCAGGGTTGCCAGAAGCAAAATAAATATGAAAAGTCACATTATTAAAATATCTTAATATTAAT
Source organism: Limnephilus lunatus (assembly GCA_917563855.2). Taxonomy (NCBI): domain Eukaryota; kingdom Metazoa; phylum Arthropoda; class Insecta; order Trichoptera; family Limnephilidae; genus Limnephilus; species Limnephilus lunatus. Next base: position 10,585,140 of record OU830599.1, read on the forward strand.
TAATATCCATTCCCCTGTGATTGAAACATTGCTTTTTGCCAAAAGGAGAGCAATGAGTTATGAATTTTAAAATTTAATTAATAATTTGTTTATTTTTAACACAATTGAAACAATAAATTATTTAGGTACCCCTTTGATATTTTAAATTATATGTACCTTTAATATTAATTCAAGTCTTCTAATAAAAAAAATTCTAATTACAAACTTTGAAATATGTATTTAAAAACAAAAATAATTTCGAAATAAATGAAAACAGAATGAGCAAAAGAATAAATAATATATTCCCCCCCCCCCCCCCCCCCAAACCAATACTAAATTATTGCAGACACATAGCAGTTTCATTGGTCCTTGTACATTTAACCTTCTACCACTACAAACTCAAATGATAAATAAAATGATAAAATATGTAAAAGAGGTAAAATTATGGCTGAATAATGTGGATATTGAAACGCTTTTTCTATAAATTTATCCATCCTTCTACAACTCACTTTCTGTAACTTTCTAAACAATTTAGTATAATTAGTACAATATGTTTTCTGTTTATTTTTTTTTTTATAATAACGAAAAAAAAATTAAAAATCAGTATGTTTTTCTCCATATTTTTAATTTTATTTTTAAAATAGCTGAAAAAAACCTTTTTCACTTATTCTACCTACGTAATACTAACTTTTTAACTTTTTATACTAATTTTATATTTTATATGTTTTTTTAAAGTCTATTTTATACTTTTGGTACTTGGAAATATAGTATTTTGTTTTAATATTACCCACACTCAGGCAGTGCCTTAGTGGGTTTTCATTTCTTGTTCATACTAATTGTTATTATATGTTATGTAATTATTAATTATATAATATTTGCTTTTATACATTATATGTACAAAGAAATGGGAATAAATAAAGTAAAAAAAAAAACAAACAAACAAATCAACTTTCCTTAGTAGGCCTTCCCGTCAATGTTCATGTATTAATTAAATTACTTGGTAGTTGGGAACTGATCAGTTCGTTGGGCGGGCGTGCAGGCGGAAGTATGTGGTTGTGAGAAACAAAATAGTGTAATAGTTACTTAGTCAAAAAAATTAAAAATGGTCTTAAGAATCTCAACATTGAATTTATCGTCTAGGTCTAGATGTTTATAATGTTTTTTCAATCTTTGGAGAAATGTATGTGATTTTTCAAGATTTATAAATCGATTTAATTAGGCTGAACACAATGATGGAATTACGCTTTTCTACTTACAGGCTACAATATTGTTTTTCCTGTAATTGTTTGGGGTGTGTAATTTTGTGTTTTTGTTTTTTCTATTTTTTTATTATTGCAATAATAGTATGTATTTTCAAACATTGTATCATAAAATGGGTCTCAATGAATGCATTGCCCGTGCGCGTATTTCCAATCCCTACCGAGTTTCAGTCACGTTACCGACTGAAACGCGGTAGGGATTGTTATGCATAAATCACCTTACAAACACGACCGCGTTTCAGTCGCCTAGGCGATTTGTTGCTCTATCTGTTTCTGTGAGGATAACGACCGTAATTATAGAAGAGTAAGCAGGTCTGGGAACTTAATCTCGACCAAAAACATGACTGTTTCTGTTGTAAAAAAGTGTTTTTAAATTTCAATAACTCAGCTAAAAATATAAAAGTTTGCTCTAGCATTCATTGCCTCGTGAACTACGAACGTGCAAAGTGAACTCTCAGTTTTCGATTTGCCAAATACGACACTTGTCCATAGATGCGATCATAAACGAAAAATTTGAAAAAGTTTGAAAATTAAGACTTTTTATTAAAAATTTTTTGTTAAATATAAGCATTCAAATATTTTTAAACGTAAGCATTCGAATATTGTTAAACATAAGCACACTTTTATTATAATAATTATAATATTTTGTATTCGATTTAAACAAGCGATTTAAACATCCATGTTAATTATGATATTTTCTAATCACGCTTGAAGAATGTCTTGATTCTCAATGTTTGCAAGTGATTTAAATAACCAAACATCTATCTATTGTCATACATAAGCTTTCGATACTGAATTTGTATTTTTATAATTTGTATAAGTACAAAATTATATATTTAACTCAAGCTTCTATCTCAAATAACCAAACATCTATCTATTGTCAAACACAAGCATTCGATACTGAATTTGTATTTTAAGATATTGTTTCTTCTCTTCTTTTTCTTATAAGTACAAAATTATATATTTAACTCAAGCTTCTATCTTAAATAACCAAACATCTATCTATTGTCAAACACAAGCATTCGATACTGAATTTGTATTTTAAGATATTGTTTCTTCTCTTCTTTTTCTTATAAGTACAAAATTATATATTTAACTCAAGCTTCTATCTTAAATAACCAAACATCTATCTATTGTCAAACACAAGCATTCGATACTGAATTTGTATTTTAAGATATTGTTTCTTCTCTTCTTTTTCTTATAAGTACAAAATTATATATTTAACTCAAGCTTCTATCTTAAATAACCAAACATCTATCTATTGTCAAACACAAGCATTCGATACTGAATTTGTATTTTAAGATATTGTTTCTTCTCTTCTTTTTCTTATAAGTACAAAATTATATATTTAACTCAAGCTTCTATCTTAAATAACCAAACATCTATCTATTGTCAAACACAAGCATTCGATACTGAATTTGTATTTTAAGATATTGTTTCTTCTCTTCTTTTTCTTATAAGTACAAAATTATATATTTAACTCAAGCTTCTATCTTAAATAACCAAACATCTATCTATTGTCAAACACAAGCATTCGATACTGAATTTGTATTTTAAGATATTGTTTCTTCTCTTCTTTTTCTTATAAGTACAAAATTATATATTTAACTCAAGCTTCTATCTTAAATAACCAAACATCTATCTATTGTCAAACACAAGCATTCGATACTGAATTTGTATTTTAAGATATTGTTTCTTCTCTTCTTTTTCTTATAAGTACAAAATTATATATTTAACTCAAGCTTCTATCTTAAATAACCAAACATCTATCTATTGTCAAACACAAGCATTCGATACTGAATTTGTATTTTAAGATATTGTTTCTTCTCTTCTTTTTCTTATAAGTACAAAATTATATATTTAACTCAAGCTTCTATCTTAAATAACCAAACATCTATCTATTGTCAAACACAAGCATTCGATACTGAATTTGTATTTTAAGATATTATTTTTTCTCTTCTTTTTCTTATAAGTACAAAATCATATATTTAACTCAAGCTTCTATCTTAAATAACCAAACATCTATCTATTGTCAAACACAAGCATTCGATACTGAATTTGTATTTTAAGATATTATTTTTTCTCTTCTTTTTCTTATAAGTACAAAATCATATATTTAACTCAAGCTTCTATCTTAAATAACCAAACATCTATCTATTGTCAAACACAAGCATTCGATACTGAATTTGTATTTTAAGATATTATTTTTTCTCTTCTTTTTCTTATAAGTACAAAATTATATATTTAACTCAAGCTTCTATCTTAAATAACCAAACATCTATCTATTGTTAAACACAAGCATTTGATACTGAATTTGTATTTTAAGATATTACTTTTTCGCTTCTTTTTCTTATAAGTACAAAATTATATATTTAACTCAAGCTTCTATGAGGAATACATAATTAACACTTTTTACCTTCTATAAATAACATGTTATGTAAGTAAACAATGTACCTAATATGTAATTATGATATGAATTTGAAATTTGTCAATTTGACTTGCCTAAAACATGATCCATTCCTAGTTGGCTAGTCAAAGTTTCCACATATGTTTTATTGTTTAATTTTATGGGAAATTAAATATTGTTATTATTATTAATTTACAAAAAATTGGTCGGAAGCATATAACACAAAATTTCAAAGATAATGACATAATATGCAATCAAAAAATATACCTACATAACGATTGGGTTACCATATTTACGATATCACCGGTCAGAGGTTGAGTGGGCATAACGCTTGGGTCCCACCCGGGAGTCGCATGTTCGATTCCTCGGCTGGCTAACTCCTCCATCACAACACAAGCAACATTTTCGGCTTTCTGTGGTGATAGTAGTAGATTTTCAAACATTGTTGGGTTATTCGTAACCCGAGAATGTTTGTTTTTCTTAAAAAAAAAAAAACTTTTGAATTAATTCAGTTTAATATTGGACTCGTTCAATTGCAATCCATTTGATTGAGCATCTTGTTGCTTTGCAGAGGACAGAGGACAACCCTTATAGTGACAAAACGTGACGGAAGCCTGGTCTGGGGTGTAAGCAACTCAAACACCAAAACGTGCATACATTTTACAGCGGATTTGCCATAAACCGGTCGTTGAAATAGGTAAATCTCATATTTTATATTGTAAACATTGAGGTAACAAGTCCTGCAATATCCAACGGTAAATATGCAATAGAGTAGGACACGGTAAATTCGCCCTATGTATCAGTTAGATAATAATAAGAAGTGATTATTTCAGATTCAGAATCATATAATGGAATAATATAATGAATTTTAATAGTTATTTTGCTCAAATTAAAATTGATTGTTCACTTGACGCCATTGTCATTGTTGTGAAAGTTTTAAGGTTTGTTTTTCTTCTTTTCTTATTTAACCCAAAATATGAAACTAAGAAACCAAACAGGTTTATGGTTTTGGTTTAATTAAAAACGTAACAATAAAAAAAACTTTAAAAAAAAAGTATTTTAATAATATTGTGTCAATACATGACGGAAAATTATGCAGCATTGTCTGGGAAAATTTTAATGGTTCATTGGAAACAGAGCTAATATTGGGCTACTTGACACATCTAATTGATTTCTAAGTATATGACTATTGGTTTTTAGTGATTTTTATTTCTAGTGTTTCCAAATTATTTAAACAGTTACCATGCCAGGATTTTAGCACCGGTGCTATGACAGAAAGTGTGATCCTTATCAATCAGGTGATTGGCGGATTCTATTATTAACACATTCGCTGCCTAAATAATTCAAAAATATGATTAAAATGAATCAGATTTTGTTTCTGCTCAAGCTTTACGAGAACTAAATAATATTTTACAATAAACAAATAAAATTAAATAAACGCATACTCAGCCGGTTTTTCAAATAATCCCTCGTTAGCCATATCGAGCTCAAAACAATTTTTCAAAGAAAATATCTCCTTGTTTCTCAGGCTTATGTCGGAACTTGAGTAATAGTTTGATTTATAGATAAAACTTTCTTCGGAATCTTTTTATTAATAAGAGACCAATAATCGCAATTGTAGCAGATCCGATGCCAAGTGGCAAGACCCTCAACTCTTTCCCTGAAGTAGAGGAATCAATATATAGCAAAAGTCTTTGACTCGGTAGATCCGCTTATTTTCCTAAATAAACTCGACCATTTTGCATTTTCAGCGAAACTTCTATGCCTATTTTTAAGTTATTTCTCAAATAGACAGTAATTCGTAAATTATGGTATTTTCCACTCTTCCAACTTCATTACAAACTCTGGAGTTCCACAGGGGTCATATGTTGGACCCTTACTTTTCTAGCTATTTATCAACGACATTTACCATTGCATAAAATTTTCTGACAACAGCAACAGAAGGAAAACTGCTTTGCTGACAACATTGGAGGTTATTATCCACCACTTACCCGCCCTGGTATAAGTAACAGATGGTTACTCCTTCAAGGCTCTCGCAAGGACTCTAATTTTTTTGAAAGAACGAAGCTACATTTAGTTTAGAACGAATTTAGACCTCCAATGTCCCTGCGTACGTTGTTAGCAAGCAGTATGCAAGTGCTTAGCGGGAAATACAAGATACAATATGTGTTAGTATTACAAAATATAGACAAGACAATGGGACAGGTTGGTGAAAGTCCTCGAGGTGGCAAGCGCTGGGTGATTGTATCCAGCGTATCCTACAAGCACCTGTTTGGGGAAAAAAAACACAGTACAGAAGTAATACGAGCATGGCAAACGGTTGGGAGTCCTCTCCAATCAATTGGCAGTCCCAGCAAGAATGCGCATGACGTTCGGTCTAGCCGTGAACCACACTCAGCTTCCGCGCCCCTTAGCCGGTTCCTCGGTGATGCCTCAAAGAAAAGTAAATGGGAGATTGGGGGGGAAATACCCGACGACCCTAGGGAATTCAGCGTCGAGTAGCCGGGGGCAAGGCGAAGGAGAGCCGAGGTCGCCCCCCCCAAACCTCAGGCATGCACATGTTGCTGGGGGTGGCGCAAATGATTTTAGAGGGCACCGTGCCGTCGTCGACTGACTCCTGTTGACGCAGGGACGAGGTCTAGTGCACCCCCCAGAAGGGGAAAAAGAAACATAACAAAATATATAGATGCAGTTCAGTTCAGCCTCCTGAGCGAAGCAAAGTAGAGGTTGTGATACTAAAAAGAAGAAAAAAAAACATAGAAACCAAAACAAACGCAAGGGGAAAAAAAAACAAAGTTGAGTATGTAAGTTGGGTCACAACAGTGTTCCTTGGAATAGGAAACTGGAAAACAAAGAATATAACACAAAAATGATGAAAAATAATAAATAGGTATCTCGATAAAACATCGTCTAGCATAGCTTAGCGAAATCTAAAATAAACAATGCTAAAAGAAATAAAATAAGCAATAAAAAAAAGATAATTCACACAAAAATAAAATTAATAGAAACAAAATGTATACAATAAAATAAGATAATGGTATATACGATAGAGACGATATAAAACATAAAATTCTAGCAGTAGATGTAATGCAGTAATAAGGATGTCCGTGGATTCAGGAGCAGATACACCTGACACCTACATGATTTTACAGCTAGTCAGCGACTCTAAGATCAGGCCATCTCTCAACCCAGACTTTCGTAAATTTCCTCAAGCACTCAAAGTTCACCTTATTCGAAACGAGATCCGCGTTCCAAGCTGGTCTCGTAGTAACTTGCAAGCCATCGAGCATTTCCTCTCGGGCATCCATCATAATCTCACAATGCCACAGAATGTGCTCGGCTGTTTGGTCCGTATTGCCACACGCGCAGTTTGGATGGGGGGATAGAGAGAGACTGTGCAATCTTCCCCTAAACTCCCCATGCCCGGACAGTAATTGGGTCACATGGTGGTCCCTTACAATGTGTGCCCCTTCCATTCTGAGTTTAACTGACGGGAAGAAGGAGTAAGTCCATCTTCCCGTATTCGACCTTTCCCATCGTTCTTGCCATTCTCTCAACGTTCTTTCTCGCATATCTCTAAGAAGACCTGGGAGGGAAACCGCTCCACCTGGTATTAGCTCAATACCATGGTGGGTTGCAGTTCTTCCTCTTGTTAGAAGCTTCTTTGTTAACACCTCCCTAATTTCAAGATCGATAGGCAAAACGCCGGCCAAAACTGGCAAAGCGTCCGAAGCGACTGTTCTGTATGCACCCGAAAGCGCCAGCAAGGGGACTCGCTGGCCTCTCTTGAGCGCCGAGAGTATGAGTGAATTCTTCAGGCGGTGCTCCCACACAGAGGCCGCATACGAGACTTGCGTCACGTAGGCCCCCCTGTATAGGAGATGGAGCGCTGGAGAACGCAGTCCCCACTCGGCAGTAGAGATTCTTCTCAATTTCAAGAAGAGGGCCTGGGCCTTACTTGACACGCTTTTAACATGGGTCAAGAACGAGGACGTTCGATCCAAAGTGACGCCTAGGTATGAAGTGCTCTCAACGAATCGGATGTTGGTATCACCCATTTTGATGGTGGGATTTCTACTTCTATTGAGGTTACCCTTCATCAGGAGTCCCATGGTCTTGTGGGGAGTGAAGGTCAGCCGATTTCTCTTTCCCCATTCTAAAATCACACTTAAAACCTCTTCAGCTTTACTCTCAACTTCCTTTCTGCTGTTCCCCGAGACCAGAACAAATTTGTCATCAGCGTAATCTACCGAGATACATCCCTCAGGCAAGGGCAGCCTGGAGGAATCGTCAAACAAAATGTTCCAAAACTCAGGTCCAAGGATTGAACTTCTATGCCTATTTTTAAGTTATTTCTCAAATAGACAGCAATTCGTAAATTATGGTATTTTCCACTCTTCCAACTTCATTACAAACTCTGGAGTTCCACAGGGGTCATATGTTGGACCCTTACTTTTCTAGCTATTTATCAACGACATTTACCATTGCATAAAATTTTCTGACAACAGCAACAGAAGGAAAACTGCTTTGCTGACAACAGCATATAAACTTCTAAACGGTAACATCTGTATTCCCTACAACATCGCAAGAGCGCGCAGACACATAACTTTTGTTGATCCGAGAAGCAGAACTAACTCACCATTAGTAATGCCGCTTGGAAAAATGATTCTGTTACTAAATTACCTGTCCCCTAATATACATATTTTTCAACTAAATATTCAACAATTCAAAAATGCTATTAAAAGAAAATGTATGTTTGTTATTGGTTATGTATAGCTGTAAATGTGAATTTAAAATAAAATAAATAGAAATAAAATATCAATGTCGTAAGAATAGATGAGTGCATGATATTTGCAAGACAGAAATAAACGAACACAGGGCGAGAAAACTTATCTGATCTGATCTGGAAACCGTTGAAATGTAAAAATTCTAAAAGATTGATAGGGAAATTAAAAGGAATACACAAGCCACAACGTGTTTATTCTCAGTAAGTCTTATATCACCACAAAGACAGGTTGATAAGAGACAAAAAAATCGTTTGCAAAACGGAGACGATTTTTTTAATAATTTTGCGAGAAAGAAAAAAACTTAATCACGTGAAACTGTCACAAACAATCTTAACCATAAAATAATATTTTTTTAATGTTGTTTCTTATACGCGTTCATAATTTTCTATTGAAAAATACGGTATTTTGTGATTCACGCTTATATTTTTTGTAAAGATTAATTTTTATTATTTAGTTATTATATTGTTCATAGACCATCCATTAAACACAATACAAAGCATGTAACACGAACTGAATAGTAAAATTGAACGAAGAGAAAAGTAGGTATCTACAAAAATTAATGACAAATTGTACTACACAAATCATGTGATTTCCGTACATGGTTAACGAAATACATGATTCAACCAGCATCAGTAATTAGCACTTTTATTTTAATGCAACTTAAGCGAAACGATAGGAAGAACTTAAATTTTTCCGTAACATATTTTTAGACAACATTTTAAGTAATGTAGATTGGAGTTCTTTTTAATACAAAGTGAACGTATGTTTGGAATGAACGCACGACGCAAACAGAGGGTATAAAAGGTTTGAAAAGGTTTTAGTAAGGTTTTGCGTGTCAGAAGCCTCTGATTCCCTTTAGGAGTGTGTGGTTTGGTTTATTTATGCCATTAGGCCACCCACAGAAGTAGAACCAAATATAATACTGATAATCTCAGAGTTTATATTTTGTTGTAACGGTACCGGTATACCTAAAGTAGTATAGATGTAACATTGTCCTACCTCAGTGGTTCCCGACCTGTTTTTGACCAGGGACATTTATTTGTTCTCACAGGGACCACTAGGTACAATAATGATAAACCCTTAATCGCGTAATTAAACGAGTCCTTTCAATGACTATCATTTTGCAATTCAGTGTGCTCTTCTTGGACTTTTTCAGAGGGTAAAATCAGAGAAAACCAGAAATTTGTCATTTTTAAATCAGATTTTAGACGTATTGACTCCTTTCCACAAAAAATTATTAATTGATTTCGGAAGATTGTTTTTTTTATCTAGTAAACGTTTGTTTTAAATTTTGAGAAAAAATGTTAATTTTTAGTATAATAAGGCTATACCATAGGTCGTTGGAAGATTTGTTAAATTTTCAAAAAAGATTTTGTATTATTCAACACCCATTTCAAATTACATAATCATGCAGCAAAATAAATCAACACCCACATTATATGGTAAAAGTATGTTTCAGAATTTTAATTTCAGGTTAAATAAAATCATTAAAAAATATATACGTACATGTATTTCTTGTCGAGAATTGGTCCGTTTGTGTATTTATTTACGCACTTACAAACTAATATATTTCATTTAATTAAATATTACAATTTGAGGTTTTACTCATAAAGTTAAAATAAAAATTATATTATATATTTCAAATTTTTTTACATTCTTATTTTGCTTAGACATTAAAAAAATGATAAATACTTACTCAAAAAATAATTACAAAAAGTACATAATAATAGTTTTATCATCACGCCTTTCAGCATTTTTGAACGTAGGTATAAATTAAAGCAAATTTGGAATGAAATAAAATCTATATTGAGTTATAATTTTAAAAATCCGGTACGGAGAATAATTAATCTTTCTCATTGGTACGATCATAAGAACATCTTTCGATGAAATGTGGATTTTCTGCTGCTGGCTGGTTAAACGCCCTTAAAAGGTTTACGAATAAGCTTTTGGATACCTTTCGATTAGGTTTTGTAGTAAATGAATAATGTAGTAAAGACCGCCCGTGGTTCACGGATCACTGGTTGGGAATCACTGTCCTGGCTGCATTGTAATGGAATAGCTACACAAATTAATTATTGAAAATAGTGTTTTTAAATTATGTTTGTTACAAAACCAATAAAATAGAATGCAATCAACTCGCAAGGAATACATATAACATCTTAACAGAAATTAAAAGAAATGAAATAGAATGAGTTGTACTTATAAAAAACTAATATAATTTAGCTTAAAATATTATACATATTATAATAAATAAAAAGATCTGAAATAAAATAACGTGCAATGTATAAGAGCTAGTCAGTAGGTACAAACAAACAATTGAATGTGTATATTACTGCAAATAGAACAGAAAAATAAAATAAGGATATAATTTAGCGGTAAGGTTTTGAATGAGAGAAGGTTTTATGAAAAGAACTTAAATAATAAAAGTTAATTATTAGCAGATAAAATCTAAATTAGTTGCCTCTTAAAAATTGCAAAACTGTCAACACCGAATATATATCTCTGGAGGCACTGTTGAAAACCAGCTGAATTCCAGGTGAAATCCTGAATTATAGCTGACCGGTGACCTTATCATCAATAGACTCAATGATAAAAGAAAAAAATGTATAATACTTTAAAAAATCTATTGATGAATAAAAGTTTTTATTATTATCTATAAGTTCGCAGTTTTTATTCGCAAGGCTGTGGATTCTTGGAATTGGCGAATAAATAGAGTAATTAGTTTATTAAAGGTTATTGTTACATTTGAAAATATCTTAATTTCGAGTTTATCTGGCAGGTATATTAATGCAAATTAGTTCCAATAAATTAGGGCTGTCGACTAAAGATTTGAAAATTTTGTATAAATATAACAAATCAATTAACACTCTTCTATCCGATAATTTAAGAAGTCTGGTTTCAGCGCGTAAGTTATTATCTACTATACACTATATAAAGAGGTAATATTTGTTTGTTTGTTTGTTTGTGTGTTTGTTTGCATCGAATAGGCTCCGAAACTACTGAACCGATTTGAAAAATTCTTTCGCTGTTGGGAAGCTACACTATCCCTGGGTGACATAGGCTATATTATATTTAAAAAAAAAATAGGCATCCTTACTAAAACTTCAATAATGTAACCCAGGGTGTAAAAAAGTTACGTAAAATATTCTTTAAATCGCGTGCGCTGCGAAAACTATTGATGATAGAATAAAATAATGTACTACGACTTTATAGAACAAATCATTATTTACAAAAAAGATCGCGACAGCATATGTCTACCTATTATGGTTATGCCACAATAAGTATTCTTTTATTTTAAATTTTTTATTAAAATGTCGCCGATTGAAAAGGCTCTTTATTTGTATCTTGGTTTTAAACCTTATCAAAATAAATTACTTCTTATTCAAGACAGTTTCAATACCATTATTTAACTTTTTGAATTTTTCAATTCGGATATTTAATTAGAAAGATATCACGAGTTTAAAAATGTTAGTATTAGAAAAAAGTTGCGGCTACGGGCCGGGCGGGAGAAGTCAAGAAATGAAGTGTCAGGGGGGTTGGCGGGACGGGGGAGCGGGAGAGCGGTGGCGGGGAAGGTGGAAGTGGAACGCTGGAGGGGAACGCACGGGAAAGGACATGCAAGGAGTAACATTTTATTTATTTGAATATGGTATTGCAACGCATGCCGGGAAACAGAAATATATTATAAAAGAAAGTCCATAAAAACATGCGGACCGCAAAAACTCAGAAACGAGTCCCTGTACGATCAAGGGAGTTATATGGTGAGGTAGATCTCTATCCCCACTAGGGAATAAGGGTACCCGTTTTTTACCTAAAGGGCGTGCTTTTGAAGATATAAGGACTGGAAGTTTCGCCCTCTTGAAATTTCTAGAATAGTCTTCCGGAAAGTTCTGTAAGGTTCCACAAAGCTCTTGAAAATTCTGGAAGATCTGGAAGAGTATGTCGTGAAATTTTCGGGGGAATCGGGAACATCATTGAGGAACATTCCAGAACACTCTCGAATTTTGTCCTGAGCGAAGCCGGGTAACCCAGCTAGTAATTTATAAATTGGATTGAAATTTTCATTTTAAATTTGATGTACCAAAGGAATTTGTTTTGTACCTTTTCCAATGATTGAGAATGGACTTTGTAGTATGGTGACCATACGGTGGAATTTTATTCTTATCTCCATCGTAATAACGAGCAATACAGATTTTTTATTAATATTGACACACTTTTAAAATTTGCCCCCATTCTCAAAATAAAACCTAGTATTTTCATTGCATCACTTGTTATTTCATCGATGTGAACATTGAACTGTAGAATCTCGTGGAATATAACACCGATAAGAAAATTTAAGGGGATTTTTACCTTTGTAAAAACTAATAATCTGGCATTTACCTATATTTAGTTGTAAATCATTGTCAGAACACCAAGCACATACTTTGTTCAGGTCAACTGCAGAATGGCGCGATCGTCATCGTCTCTAATGGTTCTGTATATCTTCAGATCATTAGCAAACAACGGGACTTTAACATTACTAAAAATATTAACTATATCATTTATGAACAAGCAAAATAATATCGGGCCCAAATGAGATCCCTGTGGTACTCCGCTAGAGGCAGCAAATGTAAAAGAAGTAAACGAATCAACCTTGATTGCTAAGTACCTTCCCAATAGATAACTCAAACTATTCCAAAATACTTCCTCTCCTAACAATTTCAGTTTTCGTAATAAGATTCTGTGGTTTACTTTATCAAATGCTTTACTGAAGTCAGTATACGAGTATGTATATTGAATCAGTTTGATATGATGCAATCAGGGCATTAACAATATCATTCGTTTACAGCATTAAATTGGAAAGGGTTGATCTTCCTTTAATACATCCATGTTGAAGCGGTTCCCTTTTTGAAAATGGGCGTCAAAAGACTAAACTTCTAAAGGTCCGGGGACACACCCGATGAGAGTGGCTTTGTAAATAACGTGTGTATGGGGTACGACAATGTATGCATACAATTAACTAAGAAAGTGGGTGGAACTTTGTCAGGTCCTGCGGATTTGCGGGAATCGAAACTCTTCAGCTTGGATGTAAACATTTTAGGAATCACTTGGTTAAAGTAAGTCATTTACGTCTCTTAACACTTGTATACATATCGTAATATCATTGATAATAATTCATTAATGACCCACGGCTTTTGAATGCAATATCACCGGACAAATATCTGCTGTTGGCAAGTCCATTTCCACGAAGCTTTCGATCGTCTCGTTAAGGGAAATTGGGGGAGAAGGTCTGGGAGCTTATTTAGGGTTGAAATAATTCACCGGGCATTAAGCCTCTACTTCAGGGAAGGTATTAAGCAAAATGGACCGGACATCGAGGGGAGTTTTTGCACCTATTAGCTACCTAAAGCTCCCAGCAATATTAAAATATTTTTAAAAACCATTAGAATCTCAATTGTTTCCCGAAAACTCCCTGCATTAAAAAAAACGTTTATTTCTATTCCATTTTTATTTGCAGGATTTGTATATGTTTCTTTTTTTTTGTGAAACACTAGCCCTGTTAGTGATTTGAAATTCGAATAAAATAGAAATGCATCATAAAAAATATTATTTGACCGTCCTCGGTTCTAATATAATGCGGTAAATTCACGACTACGCGCGGGCCTCTAATAGCACCGCGGTACGAATCGCCTGACTCTCCAGCGAACGGAGGTTCGAAACCTACCAAATTCAAAAAAAATAAACATTTATTTTTACAAAATCAAAATACAATTTTCAAACCACTTTAAAATAAACAGGCAAAAGAAAACTTTCTGGTTTCACTTCTACTGCGTGTGAATTGAACACTCTGATTTTTGTTTTCATTGTATAATAAATAAATTATCCAAGTACCGTCCAATTTTCACATTTTGACAGTCTTCACATCTTGGAAGATAATTATTATGAAAGAAAATCTTAAGGCTATCTAATATTATTATATTTCATAATTATTAATATGCGTTAGGTAGGTACTTAGAATAACTGGGAAAAATATGGTAAAGCTTTAGTTCAATGTTGGTTTATATCCGATGCGAATGCTGTCCTTGTTCTACCGGTATTTCAATGCAAGATGCTCCGTGGAACATGCCTTCAGCACCTGTGAACGGTCAAGATATACGCCAAACGCGCGCCCAACATTTGTACTCAGTTGACGTTTGTCACATGAGAACGGGTCGTTTCTACGACTCGTTCTTGAGGTCAACAGCTCAGCTATGGAACTATTTTCCGGCTTCTGTTTCCGCCCTTTGATATGGGTCTCTACAATACCCAGGGTCACTCTTTCGTTTCCACAAAAAGAACCTCCACACAGCATCCCCAAATATGACAGGCCCTGAAGGAAATTATTTTCCTTGATGTTTTCTGTGTGAAGTTAAAATAAAATAAAACACATGGTAGAAACTTCTAGAGCGGAAGATACTATAGTAAAACCCTGGCGTAATACCACCATTCAGAATTGAAACGTTGCTTGAAATGGCTTTAGCGATGTTTGGTGACAAGATCTGATTCATAATCTTCATATAAAATTTGGTTTTCATTCATAGGCGCTAGGTGGTGATGGCGTCGCGCCCTCACATCTGTAGTCTGTTAACCGCGCAAAAAGTAGCAGTTTGGTTTTTATGCATGGCGGGAATATTTTTAGTAAATATTGAGATTTTACTGAATGATTTCTATTATAGTGACCAATGCACCCTTCTATTTATGTAATTAATATATTTGCCGTGTTATTTGTGTGGTTTTACACCAGTTTTATCAAGTTATTGCACAATAATACACCGTACTTTAAAAGTTGAACTGTCAAAATATTGTTTTGGGTTACATAAAAGATCAAATTAACATTTTTAAATCTTTATTTTATGAGAATTTCTTAAAAATGTAATTTTTTTTAATATCTGTCATTTTTTTAATATCTAATACATGTGGTGGTAAACTTATGAAAGAAATTAACTTCTTTAGTTGTGCAAGAAATCTGTTTTAATATCAGTTATGTTTTTAGGTTATTTTTTTGGCAATAAAAAAAACTTTTAAAATATTTTATTAATTTTTATTGCTTGCACGAGGAAAAAGTGAGATGACAGTTTCATTCCAAATTTATTGTATAAAAGGATTGTATTTTTTAAATTTTAATTTTTTATAAATTTCTGTAAAGTTTATTTCAAATACACAAATCTAAAAGGTAATTTTATCTAGTTTTTTATAAATGGTTTGTTTTTACGACACCTTCAAAACTAAGAAATATATAGAAAATTCAAAATACTTTGGAAAATTCCAAATTTCGTTCAGACATCATTACTAAAACAGAGATAAACTACCCTCCCAGGCTGTGTAAAGAGTATGTATTTCTTTCCAAGAACAATTTTTTATTTAGAAATGTTTTCATATCCGCGACCGTTTATCAATTGAATAAAATTTTCAAGGGATTTTTTAGTAAGGCCGTAGGTGTCTCATAAGCTACGGATCAAATGAAGTAGGTAATATTAACGGTCAATTACAATCAAAACGATCCTACATGTAGTTGTCCTAATCTAAACCTTTCCCTTGCCTAAGAAAAAATGTCATTGAATTTATTTGAACTTTTTTTAAAAATTAAATGAAGACAATGTTAGCGAAACTCAATCAAAATCTGGAGACAGAAAAATCAGAAAAAGATATTGGTTCCACTGGGAGAAATATTCATCCTAGACTTGCAGAAAAAGTCAATAGATGTCGCGTATTAAAAATAAAATGGATAAATATTTATCCAGACACTATCTAGATAGCATTTAGTTCGGGTTAAATCTTGCAATCATATATAAAGATAGCAGCATAGTGTTGGTAGTTCTTAGTCAAAGTATGATACAGTTAAAAGTGACCGAATTGGAAATGGGTTCCGTAGCTCAATCAGTAGAGCACTTGCCATGTAAGCAAAGGGACCTGGGTTCGTGTCCCAGTGGAACCAATATCTTTTCTGATTTTTCTGTCTCCAAATTTTGATTGAGTTTCGCTAATATTGTCTTCATTTAATTAAATATTATAATTTGAGATTTTACTCATAAAGTTAAAAATAAAAATATTTTTAATTTTTTTTTATTTAATTTATTTGAAAAAACAAAACTGAAAAATCAAATATCGTACATATAATATATAATGGTTTATAATTAAGTACGTAGGAATTTAAGTACCTACTAATTACATAAAAGTTTATTATACATATATTAAATACGAGAAAATTATAAACACAATACATGTACCTGCTATTTTTGTCTGTTTTCAGAACTACTACTTATTAATTTATTTTATAAGTTGTGATACGATAATAGAAAAATTAATGTAAATTATATTTAACCCCTTAAGTAAAGGGTGAAAAATACCCCAAGCTCTAATCAAACGTTTCCGTTTGCCCGGAAAGCGAGAGGTCCTGGGTTCGAGTCCCAGAGGTGCCAATATCGTTTTTCTGATTTTTCTGTTTTCAGATTTCAATTGAGTTTCGCTTATATTGTCTTCATTTAGTTAAATATTACAATTTGAGGTTTTACTCATAAAGGTAAAATAAAAAATAAAAAAAATTTCAAAAGAAGCAAACACATTGTGACTTGACATTTTAAATAAATAAAAAGAAAATACTTTATTTTACGTCACTTTATTGATATTTTATAGTCTACCGGTTTCGGTACCTCCGTACCTTCCTCAGGTCTGTTATAAAAAATACTTATATTATATAGAGTATTTTTATAACAGTCCTGAGGAAGGTACGGAGGTACCGAAACCGGTAGACTATAAAATATCAATAAAGTGACGTAAAACAAAGTATTTTCTTTTTATTTATTTAAAAAAAAAAAATTAATACGCTAGACGTTACATAGGTTACGAAAAATAAAATTAAGAAAAGCTTTCGCTTTCAGGGTGATTTTTTCATTATAATAATTATGATCATAAAATAATCTAAAACCTGTTTATTATTAAATCTAGAAAATTCGCCCGGTAAAATTGATGTAACCTTGGATTGAAGTGATTACCTAGTAATGGAAAGAGAGGGCCTGATGTAATTGCATCTCAGTCCACCGGGTCCCTATAGCAACAATATCCACAATCGATAAAAGATTTTTCTTTGAAATTCGCTCCACCCCCAAAAGTACATCCATCAGCAACATTTACAGGGAGAAAAGAGCACCACCGATAAATGCAATCACCTCTCCCCCTCATGCACTCCGGGATTGGACTTCCCAAGGCATCATCATCCTCCTGCCCCCACTATCCAAATCCCGGGGATTCCTGGAAAAAAGCGGATGCAACCAACAAAGAGCCCCCTAAAATCACTCAAACCAGCCACTAACACAACAAACCTCGAAAAACTTAATAAAATCGACAGAAAAAATTACGACAAAATCTATTTCTATCTATTGGTTTTGGATTTTTAAAAATATTCATTCATCTTTTCCGAGAATCTGTGGCGAAGGTGGATCGCTCCATTCGGGGTGGCCGGGTAGGTACCGCGGCGAGGGGCTGTGATTGGCCAGCCGGAAAGGCCCGGGAAAGCCAGACCCTACGCGGGTGCAGTTCACGGTTGCGCTATTGCAATCCTTCGTTCCTCATTCCTTCCGTGCCCGCCAAATTGGCGACACTGCTGCCGCTGCTTGGCGCTCGCGCTTCTATCAAAAAATTCAAACATGGAAAAGATCTCCTTTGACTTGAACCTTAAAATATTCAACATTCATTGTTTCAATAAAGCAGAGTGCTGTGGATAAAAAATAACTCACAAATGCAGTAAAATTTTTAACAGTTTTCAACTTTTTGAGTAATTTTATACTTAGGTTTTATACTTTCACGGTCAAATTTAACCTGCTTTAGGCGGTATTTGAAACTTTTAGTTTTTCGTCTTTCATAAAGACTTTAAAATCAAAACAAATAAAACTTTATGTTTAAAAATCTATTTTTTACACTAATTAATTGTGCGCGTTTGGAGACAATTTTGCAAGTTTGATGCAGTTAAATTCATCTAAAAATATTTTAAGATCTTAAAGCAAATCAAATTCTAATCTGCGCTTAAAATATTACTCATTTCTTCGTATATTAATTTAATTGTGCAGTTTTTATGACAATTTTGCAAGTTCGTCACAATTAAATTCATTTGATAATATTTTTTAGTGTTCGATAAAAAATGTTGGCCATTACTGAGAATGCAGAATAAATAAGATGTAATAAAGGTAAGACTTTTAATTGTTTATAATACAAGTGTTTCGATTTTATCAAATTCGGCAAACACATTACGAAAATAAACCAAAAACTGAATATTTTCTTGTGTCCTAATTTAATAAATAATAACTATGGATTTATCTGTTTTCTCAACATAAAGAAAAAGATAATTAAAAAGGAATATCCATGTGGACGAATATTTATTTAAATAAATTAAGTTTTTTTTAAAGAAGCTAATTTGATTATTTGAAATGCTTTATTTTGGAGAAATGTCATGTATTCTTTCATAGATGCTGTCGACGCGTGCTGTAACTGAGTCACAGTATGTAGGCCAGGTAAGTGTGGTACTGTATTCGATTCCTGCGGTCGCCAAATTTTTGTATAAAATTGTATTCACTTAAATAATTTTTACCGTATCAATAAATGATTAATAATTCATCAGATATTATTTATTATATTGCAACCCAAAAATATTTGTTAGCAAAATATTAATTAACTTTATGCGATTAAATGTAAATAACAAATAATTTATTGCAGTCTGTAAAATAATACATTTAAACAAATTATTTTTTAGTGAGTATAACGGTTAAATACTGATTTTTTCAGCAAAATAATTAATCTTAAGTAAAATATTTAACCGTTTTATCGTTCAAACGGCTGCACGCACAGATAACCCTTTTAAACACAATACATCTATTAACTTTCTTTCAGAATTAAATTGGAGAAATAAGAACCGAACAGTTAAAATAATTTAACAACATAGAGAAAATACATTTGAAAATTATTAAAAAAAATTGTCAACCATTTCTGTAAATTAGGGTTATCTGTAGAGATATTTAAACACAATATAATAAAAATAGTAGACTATAATATAATTTTGAAAATATAGTAGATTTAGATTTGTGCACAGAAAACAAATATTTAGGGAGTTTCTCTTTCATAAAGAAAATTTAGATTTTTTTATGACTAGATTCGTTAACCTTAATAAAAAAGTTTGTCAGATATATAAAAATATGCTTCAACGTTACAACAATTATTCATGTTAGCTAAAAATCATAGAACCTTGAAAATCACAAAACCTCTGTTTACTTCAACTACATAATAAGTAAGACTATTCAACACACGAATTTAAGCACTGTTAAATTGCATCTCCCGTATAATACACTATTTTATTAAAAATAAGCGATCTAACAATGAAATGAACTCTGATACAAACTACGCTTTTGAATTCCGAGCAAAACAAAACAAAGTATGCTGACGCGTGGTCTCGTGTCTGGAATTCGCCCATTCAACAAGTAGCGTTCACCCCAACCCCCTAACATTAGACCCCCAACTTTAGCCCTCACCATTATACCCCTCGGGCCTCCTCAGACCGGGAAACCCCCAATCTTGGCGTTGGGGTAGGTTGTGGAAGTTTGACGCGGCGGATGGTGGAAGGGTAGGAGGTTTAGTGTGGAATTGTTACGGTCCGTCGCGTCGGGAGAAAATTTGATGGAAAACAAACTTTGAAACAAAACTGATTTATGTTGCTGGATTTGTTGAGGCGTGAAGGAGACTTTTGACAGAGTTTGGAATATTTGTTGCCATATTGGGTTCATGCATTTCATATTCAATTTGAAGTAGAATAACAATATTGTTAGACAACTTTTTGTGTAAATATCTATTATGACATCATACTTCACAACTTATTGTTCAAAATCTGTGACCAAATTTTTAATGCATTATGATTTTGAAGTTTTTCATATTACACTAGGTTCATGAAAAATAATATTTATGGCACAACCTGTAGCTAAAATTCCGACAAGTTATTATTTTTTTACATTAACTACACAGAGGCATCGAGGAAAATAATTTCCGTCGTAGCCTATGGCAACGTTGATGCTGTGTGGAGAGTCTTTTTGTGGAAAGGACGAGCGAACCTGGGTCTCAAAGAAACGCATGTTGTAACTCAGAATCATACAACTTCAACTTCCCTTTGAAAAGTCATTAAAATGTATTAAAAAAAACATTTGAAAAATAGCCCATAACCTAATCTAATGTAACCTATTTAACCTGTTTTTTTTCATCAATTTTAATGACTTTCCAAGGAGGTGTTGAAGATGCATGATTCTGAGTTGTCCGTTTCCCGTGTAGCAGTTGTAGAAACAGCCCGATCTCAAATTTACATTGCAAAGCGCTAAGTTTCTTGTCTGCGAACTGATAGGCCTCGGGTTCCAAATCCGATGTGTGAAAGCAAATTGATTACACTTGCTAGTGTAATCAATATATATTATAAAAGAAAGTAAAAAAAAACGTGCGACTCGCAAAAACTTAGAAACGAGTCCCGGTACGATCAAGGGAGTTATATGGTGTGTTAGATCTCTATCCCCCCTTCAGGATGACGGTTCCCGTTTTTCCCTAAAGGGGGTGCTTTTGAAGATATACGGGTTGGAAGTTTCGCCCTCTTGAAATTTCTATAACAGTCGTCCGGAAAGTTCTCGAAGGTTCCATAGAGATCTAGAAAGTTCTGGAAGGAGTGGCGGAGTATGTCGTGGAATGTTCGGGAATAGGGAATCCAGAACATCATTGTGGAACATTCCAGAACACTCTCGAATGTTGTCCTGTGCGAAGCCGGGTAACCCAGCTAGTTTAAAATAAAATATTAAAAAGTACGATTATTGCACCACGTCTCTTAGTGCTAAATACTGTCAAAATTACTCCGGTGAAAGATCACTATTCAGAATCAAAATGTTGCTTAAAATGGCTTCTGTCGAGTTTGGAGACTATATATATGAATAGCTAAGTAGATACTTCCCAACCTGCCGCTTCTCACCTTTTCCCCATCCTTACTTTTCGACATATTTAATATAAGTTTACCATTAATATAAGGATATCATTATTTAAGAAGTACCTGAATGATATTCTCATGTAGCACATTTTGATATTTAAGGAGCATCGCATAGGAGCTATTGCATATATTTTCTATACCTTCTATTTATCTACAATATAAAAACTTATTCGTTTTTCTTTTTCTGTGTCATGCACTTTGTCACATATTATTAATCACAGGCAGTCAGTCCGTCACCTGTAAACTTTATATTATTACCAGCTGTTTCCCGGCATGCGCTGCAATGCCATATTCAAATAAATAAAATGTTACTCCTTGCATGTCCTTTCCAGTGCGTTTCCCCTTCAGCCTTCCACTTCCACCTTACCCGCCACCGCTCTCCCGCTCCCCCGTCCCGCCAACCCCCCTGGCGCTTCATTTCTTGACTCCTCTTCCGCCCGGCCCGTAGCCGAAACTTTTTTCTAATACTAATATTTTTAAACTCTAATTAATATATATATATCTTTCTAATTAAATATCCGAATTGAAAAATTCAAAATGTTAAATAAAGGTATTGAAGCTGTCTTGAATATGAAGTAATTTATTTTGATAAGGATTAAAACCAAGATACAAATAAATAGCCTTTTCAAGTGGCGTCATTTTAATTAAATTTTTAAAATAAAAGAATACTTATTGTGGCATAACCATAATAGTTAGATATCTGCTGTTCCGATCTTTTTTGTAAATAATGATGTGTTCTACAAAGTCGTGATACATTATTTTATTCTATCATCAACAGTTTTCGCAGCGCATGCGATGTAAAGAATATTTTAGGTAATTTTTTTACACCTTGGGTTACATTCTTGAAGTTTTAGTAAGGATGCCTATTTTTTGAAAATATAATATAGCCTATGTTACCCAGGGATAGTTTAGCTTCCCAACGGCGAAAGAATTTTTCAAATCGGTTCAGTAGTTTCGGAGCCTATTCGATGCAAACCAAAAAACAAATCTTACCTCTATATAAAGTGTAGTAGATAGATAGTAGATTTCTGAGCCATCTCCAATTTAAAAAGTTTCTCTTTTCTTGTAATACATAATTTTCATTTAAATTTACATAAAAGCCCACCTGGGCGCTAAAATAAAAAAAGATAAAACTAATTTTTTGTTTTTTTATTTATTAATTTATATATTATTTGTTTTTGTTACAAAGAATACATCAGTACCTACAAAGAAGCTTTGACTGTCCAACTAGGAGTCTCCCGTTCTAGGACATGAATAAATATTTAACGACCTAACAATAATTATTACATTTATATAATTAATTTAAATATTACCATTTGTTATTTCGGCTACTGGCATTATACCTAGCTCTCTCATTCAAAATTTAGGCCTATTAGATTTGTCAAAAAATTTGTACATAAAAATGCAAAAGTCGGTCATTTTAAATACATGTAGGATTACGAAAGATTTTGTAAATATTTATATTGAGGGATCAGTAGGATTTATTTCATCAGAGCCGAACCCTCTGATATGAAAATATCTAGAGTCGGTGAAATATTTCCCATTATGTTTCTGGTGGATTGACGTATTGTTCTTGTATTGTATATACTTTACTTATATAGTGCACTTACATTGCGTGAATTTACTAGATATTCATTTGTGGAAAAGTGTGTGGAAGGGTTTAGTCTTTCATTTGGGAAAGATTTAACCCGGACTTAAAATCTGGAGCACCGTAATAATACATATATACATATTTCGACTACCATAATACGAGCATATGCCTAGTGTGGTTGTCGAAAAATCTGTAAACAACTGTATACCTAAGATATTTTATGAATAAAAGTAAACAAAATAAACAAATTATATTAAAAAAAAACTTTTCCTCCAGCTGCACAACATACTGCAATAAGCGGCAGATGAGAAAAAAAGAAATATCAAATGAATTGAATCGTGTGGCATATTCTTCTTCCCATTTGTCTTGAAGAACTCTCTTTTCATCGAACATTCGATTGCATTTTGAAGACACTCCCGCTATTATGCGTATTCAAATTATAACAGAACAATACTTGTTTTGTTGTTTAAGGTAATTCACCCATACGACAGCAAAGAAATGCTGTTAAAATTTGCAAGTATAGGTACCTGACTAACCAGTGACATTAACCAGTTTTTATGTATTATTGGTTTCTAGAAGTGGCACTTTAATTTATAAATTATTTGCACGCGTTCTTGTGCGTCAAATATTTGTTTTTTGCAACACTCTGCCCTGATGATGGACACTGCAACGCTATCGAAAACTGAAACGTTGGCTAAAGAAGGTGGTACCGCAACACAGCATAACAAAAACAAATAACGAAAATACTTTTAGCCGTGAAAATCTAAAAAACGTATCTCACTCTTATACCAGATTATGTGGACCATAATGACAATCCTTTTCGGGTAACACTATCTATACGAAATTTTGAATGATGGATTTAAAAAAAAATCAAGTTCCTGATAGTAAAGTGCATAGGGCCGCGCACAAAAGCTTGCCGGGCCGCAGGTTGAGTTTGGTTGGTCTAGTGGTCTTTTTTTTTTTTTTTTTTTTTTTTTTAAATGCCGGTAACCCGGGCGTTTATTAACATTAATAGTATGTACAAATCATGTGCGCTACCCGACTCACTAGACAATATCTGTTCTGAGCCGGGTAGCAGTATCTATCATTACATTAAATTTAAATAACAATAAAAGTAACTAAAAATACAAAAGACAATAAATAAAGATACAAAATACAATAAAAAGAAATAATAAAACTTAAGTAGAAATACAAAAGATTATCTACATAACATAATTTAAATATTACGTATGTATAAAAATGTTTTTTTTTTTTTTAGTGTGAATGAATTAATCAAATTTTTTTTTTTTAGTATGAATGTTTTTTTTTTTTTTTTTTTTTTCATTTTTTTTTTTTTTTTTTTTAAAAGAAAGACAAACATTCCCGGGTTACGAATAATCCAACAATGTTTGAAAATCTCCTACTACCATAACAGAAAGCCGAAAATGTTGCTTGTGTTGTGATGGAGGACTTAGCCAGCAGAGGAATCGAACACGCGACGCCCAGGTGAGATCCAAGCGCTATGCCCACTCAACCACTGACCGGTCAGTACATATACATGTATTTAAATATCAATATACAGCGTATACATATAGAAAAAAAAAAATAAAAAAAAATCTAGTGCATAGATTCTCAACCTTTTTTTGCCCATTGCCCACTTTGAGAATATTTTTATTTCTAGCGCCCCCTATCCGAAACAGCAATACGGAGGGTTACATTTGCCACAACGGAGGGGGCGTAACGGTACACCACCATCACCACGACGAAGGGGGCGTAACGGGATATCACGATGGGGCTACATTTGCCGCAACGGAGGGAGCGTAATGGGATAGGAAAATTATTTTTGGAAATGGATGGCCCTTAATGGGATAGCGTGGGATGGGTTTCTCTGGGTCTCCTACCGCCCCCCTGAAAGTCTGAAACGCCCCCCAATTTTCTCCTTGTATTCTATCACCCCCCTGAAGGTCTGAAACGCCCACGTTGAGAACGTATGGTCTAGTGCAGTGGTTTTCAACCTGTGGTACGCGTACTCCTGGGGGTACGCGAAGCAAAATTGGGGGTACGCAATAACATGGCACGCATGTAGAATCACTGGTTAAAATGCCTGAAGTCGTGTTACACTCTGTATAAAATTGCATTACTTTATTGTATTTGTATGACTTAATTGTTAAATCCATGTAATAATTAGAGTATTAAAAATAACAAATGAAACACGTCTTTCATTACACGTGTAAAAAAGATACATAGAGGGTACGGAGAACGACAAATTTGTAGTGAGAGACAAGGGGTACGCCGGCTCAAAAAGGTTGAGAATCACTGGTCTAGTGTATCGTGTCTTAAGTACATTTACATGTTGGATCTTAGCTTGGGGAGACGGAGCCAAACCTAATCTTGCGTCACTTTCCTGTATCACTCACTTGATTAAATCTTCCAACTTAGATTCCCGGTAAAACTACTCTAAATAAATTAAATCTTGTGCTCAATTAAAATACACTGCTTTATCCTCAAAATGGGGGTTTATTTGAACTTTGTCTACATTCACAAAAAACGATTTAGGTGAAGACTGAAAAATCAACTAAGTGGAGACTTTAGTCGCGGAAAGTTGGAAAACTATTCCAAAATTCAAACTAATTAAATATTATTATTTTTAATTGATAAACTAACGTTTAAACAAGATTTTTATGCATAGCACAAAGGATAGATAAAAATATTATAATCAATAATTATCAGCCTGAAACACTCATCTACATTGAAAAAATCTTCCGAGAAAAGATACTGGCCGCCAACGGGAATTGAACCCGTGTCCCTCTGATTGCCGGTCAGCTGCTCTGACCACTGAGAGTGTTTCAGGCTGATAATTATTGATTATAATATTTGTTATCTACCCTTTGTGCTATGCATAAAAATCTTGTTTAAACGTTAGTTTATTAATTAAAAATAATAATTAATATTTGACAAGTTAAAGTATTTTCAGCAATAAATGCAGACATAATTAGTTTCGACGCCACCTAGCGGGAGATTTAGTACTTAACAATACCTCTCTCACAAAAATAAAGTTGGTTAATTTTCAGTTGGAAAAATGTAATAATAAGTAATTGTCGAATGAAACACTAGTACCTACATATTGAATTATTTGGCGGGTATTAGATAAGCCGCCATAGCTCAGTGGTCAGAGCAGCTGACCGGCAATCAGAGGGACACGGGTTCAATTCCCGTTGGCGGCCAGTATCTTTTCTCGGAAGATTTTTTCAATGTAGATGAGTGTTTCAGGCTGATAATTATTGATTTTAATATTTGTTAATTAAATATGTTATTCGGTTTGGTTGGGTATTTTGGTCGCAAACTCAAATTTAAGTTTTACATGAAAAACGTCGGGCAACCGGTCCTCTTAATTCAACTTCTTTTAACTTGGCATAATGTACTACATCCTTTTGCAATGTGTATTTAGGTTAGTATTTCAAATCAATGTTGTCAGTTTATTAATATTTTTACGTAATTCATTGAAAATACCTTCAGTGGTGCTAGCGTATATCGATTTCTTATTTCTTCCTTGTCAAAATCGGTTCGGCTGTCAATGGGGAAAGTGTGCTCTGGATACAAATTCATCAGATGCTATGCCTATCGATACGACATCATACATTTATCGATTTCACCATGCTAGAGCTCCTGGTCCACAAATTCCATTGTGCTACATAATTTTAAGACATATAGAAATAGCTGTACAAATTGGTAAAACACTGCTGAATGACTCAAAATTATGAAAAACTAGCGAGTTCTTGGAACGCGTTGATACGCCACTTAATAAAAAAATGTTTCTCCCTGCATGTCCTTTCCCATTCGTCCGGCTCCCCATCCGCCTCCCCTTCCTCTCCCGCGTCCCCTTCAACTCTCGCGTTCCCACTCTGCCTCCTCCACCTTCCCTCTCCCCACTCTACTCCCCCCCCTTCCCCTATCCCACGAACCCCCCTCCCGAGTTCTCCTCCCCCTTCACCCCTCCCGCATTCCATACGTTCAGTCTCGGTACATTCAGTTTTCAAACAGCTCGCGTGCCACCTATTGCAATTTTTTATACAAATTTCATAATGCCAGAGCTCAACAGCAGTTTTATACAAACCTTGTCCTGACAATAATGAGCACAAAAAAAAATTATCCAATTTGATGCAGTCGTTCGGAAGTTATGCGCGTACATACATTTCGGCGATTCATTTGATTCATTCAATTATATAGAAAGATAGATTGAAAAAAAAAGCGAATACAGAGTCTGGATAGTAAGTAACGAAGCTATGTCCCGATATAGCATCGATACGTTTCAGACCGGATATAGCCGATGCACTAGGTTATGCAAATTTCCGGTCGTAAAATAAGATTTTTCACAGACCGGCCATCCGTCAATTAACACGATTAACGCCGACACGGACACTTGACAGCCGAGTTGCTTAATCGAATATGGTACCAGCTTAAAATTGACGATAACTCGATTATTTTAATATGTATGCGTCGTGCTGGGAGGGTATAATGTCGATCAGGGTGAAAAATACAAATTATGTAAATTGCTTGTTTCGACGTGCCTTCATCCAGTTCAGAATGTATATTAAAAAAAATAATTATGCGTACAGCATGAAACATTATATAGGGTTAAAAGAAGGAAGGGAGAGTCGGCAACGGAGTAATGGAATATTAAACACAGATCATATGAATAAAATATTGACGTTATAATCTTTGTTGTGTTTCTTAGAAGTATGTTTTAAAAACTATACCTAGCTGTTATCGATGAGAACAAAAACTTGCTGGCTTCTTTTCCAACGCGTATTATTAAAAATACTAATTTCGGTTGTGCCTCCGTCTGTAACTCCGGATATCTTTTTCAAAATTAGAAGTGTTTTTTTGAAGATTCCAGACAAGCGATAAAGTACCTACCTACAAAATAATATTTTTAAGAGAAGATTATTTTTAACTAGCATTTGCCCCCGGCTTCGTTCGCATATTCGCCCCCCCCCCCCTACTCCCCCAACACTCCCCCAGCACTACCCCCATCACCACCCCCCCCACTACCTCCCTCCACTCTCCCCCCTACCACCCCGCTCCATCCCCTTCATACTCGGTACATTCATTTTTCACGATGTCACCTATTAAAACGTAACAATCAGATACGCGCCGTTTCGCATTCATAATATTAGTATAGCTAATAATATATTATTAAAGCTTTTCAAAAATATATATTTAATAGTATAGCCAAAAATATATTATTGAAGCTTTTCAAAAATAATGAATCCTCTACTAGACCATGTATGCATAACACAAGATCGAATAAAAACGATATAAAAAATATTCCAATTTATAAAACCACTTTCGGACAAAGAAACTATACATACTTTGTAACAAAACTCCATAACATCCTTCCCCAAGACATAAAACTAATAAAAAATCCTAATGAATACAAATCAAGAATAAAAATATGGCTAAAAGAGGTCAACGAAAAAACCCTAATGAAGACATTAAAAACGACATAGAAGACAAATAAACCATATTTAAATAACTTTAGTCCGCCTCGGCACAGGACCCCCTAGTGAGGAGGACTAAGAAATACAATAATTTATACTTAATTTCACCATTATATCTTGTATGTAACAATTATTTTATATAGTCGCTAAAATAAAAAAAATAAAAAAAAGCTGTTGGCTTAGGTCAAAATGTTGATTAGTACCTATTTTATAATCATATTTGAATTTTTGCTATCAAAGGAATCTCCATAGTAACCTAAACAAATAACAAAATGACATCCCACGTCAAACAATTACTTACGGACAATAAACGTATAATAAATAATTTTATTACGCCACAGCTGATTCATAACGCCAGAGCTTACCAATATATATAGTGTATTTTACTCGCAAACAATGTAGCTTTCTATTAGTGAAAGATTTTTAAAAATCCATTCAGTATTTTTTGAGTGAAAGAGTAACAAACATCCATACAAACATTCGCCTTTATAATATCTACTATAAGATTGCTTTTTTTTTAAAATTGGAACTGATTTTCTGGGAATTCCGATCAACCGCATTGGCGTATTATTTTTAGAAATATACAGATAGGACACGAAGAGAAAAAGAATGATTCCCCTTTTTTACCTTAGCACTGAGGTCAAATTTGACCTCCAGTGCTCTACACCAAACTGGAAATTACCGAATCCGGCTCACATCAGTACAAGATATTTGCTATGATTCCGCGACTTTTCATCCCGCGACAAAATGACCCCCGAAAAAATATCCCCGACAAACTATCCTACGGACAAAACATCCCACGACAAAATATCCTACGGACAAAACAACCCCCAAAAAAATAACTACTATTAGGTTTAAAATGGGACAAAAATAATACAGAAAACCTGTAAAGACAAAAAAATTATTGTTAAAAAATAGTAAAATAATACAGACATCCCGTAAAGACAATCAATTATTGTTCAAAAATTGTAAAATGTAATCCAAGGTTAGGTTAGGTTAGGTTAAGTTAGGCTAGGTTAGGTTTTAGTAGATCTTTTGTTGTAGGGTGTTTTTTCCGTAGGATATTTTGCCCTTGGGATGTTATGTCGAGGGATATTTTATGAAAACGCGCGGTAGGTACCATATGCTATGGCGTTTGATTTACAAAAAAATATTTCAGTTTGTACTCATTTTCAAAATTAAGTTTTATATGAAGAGGCTGATTTGTGAAAAGTGTAGATTTTCACGCAATCAATAAACTTTTCAAAATATGTTAATTACTGCTTTTGATGAATTAATAAACGATTTTTTTACATCTCTCCTTTCCACAAATTAAAGATTGCATAAGTAAGTTTTTCTTATTTTTATTTATGATTTCAACTCCGCCATGGCCGGTCCCAAGCCCGGAAAAGGAGGAAGGGTTTGAGAGGATTTGTTGAATAAGCAGGATTGTTGAGTAACACACAGACACTCATTTTCCATAACTTTGTTCATTTCAAGTCTTCAACAAATACAATATAATAATTTATACCAATTTTATCAAAATGTTTTTCATATTTGTTCGTAATCTATATAATTTATCAACTTGTGTTATATTTTATTAAAAAAATCACAAATTTTATATTATATTATTTAATCATAACAAAATTTTTCCCTTTTTCAAAAAGACTAGCATAATGTCCATCGCTTTTTTAAGTAAAAAAACACGTTTTTTTAAAAATAAATAATGTTACAATTACAAATAAATTAAATTAAAATAAAATAAAAAATTATAAAAAAAACGCGGTCCATCTTCTCTGCTTACCCCTCTATAATTACGGTTGTCACCCTCACTGAAACAGATAGAGCAACGAATCACGTTGGCGACTGAATCGTTAAAGGGTTTGTTGTGCAAAATCACCTTACAAAACCTAACCCATTTCAGTTGCGGCCGTGACTGAACCGGTATAGTGTTTGTAAGGTGATGTATGCACAATAAACCCTACCGCGTTTCAGTGGTTACCGGTATAAGTTTTGGAAATACGCGCGGCCGGCCTTACATGTTTCTTCCGTGTGATGCCTTGACCCCGAGAGCGTATTTCCTTTTCCATGTTCAATACGAGGCAACCATGCCTCGAAATCAACACGGGTTTGTAACGCCATTTATCCACAAAACCCGTGTCCAGTAGAAGACAAGCGGCATCCTACTGTGGACGGGTTTGTAACGCCAATTCCCCTCCCAAACCTGTGTTTAGTACGAGGCATGTTAAGTGAATGCATTATAGACAAGTTTGTACCTGTATTTATAATAGCAGAACATGGAAAGAAATATATTAGAATAATTACTCATACCCGCTATACAAACCCTGATTTTACAAACAAACCATTCAAAACCTTTGATGTTTTTTAAAATCATGATGACATGCGAGTTTATTTTAGAGAATTTATTTTATAAGATCAATTTCAATTTCAGTGCCGGCAACCCGGGCGTTTATTTATAATTAGTTATGTACATCAGTTTTTTTTCCTTACCCTCCTCACTAGACAGAGTCTGTTCTGAGGCTGGTAACTAACAATTTTTAATTACATAAAAACAAGTAAGTTGTAAAAATAAAATAAAAAAAGATATATTTATATTATAGTAAAAATAATAATAATAAAATAAGAGGATATCAGAATTTAAAAACAGAGTAGAATAAAAGAAAATATATAATATTAGATATTAAGAATATTACTTATCTCTCTTCTTTCTTTGACATTCAACCAGTTTAAAAATCTTTTGAAAACCCAATTCAAATTATTAGATGCGACGTAGGTCTTTGTTTGGGCTACAAACTTATTGAATATATATGGTGCCAAGTAAGATTCATGTTTTTTTGCAAAATTTGATTTGATATGTGGTACTTGTAATTGATTGTGTGTGTTTGCTCTTGTGTTTTGCGAGTGAGTTATGAAGTGTGGTAATATTTTTATGCAGTTTTTGTAGATGATCTTCTTTATGTATAGTTTATTTATGTCTAATAGGTTATTGTTGATCATTAGCTGTTCTGTCGGATGTTGATAAGGCTTTCTAAACATAATTCTGATTATTGTTTTATGATTAATTTTAAGTGATTTGAGGTGAGTCTCTGCTGCTGCTCCCCATACTGAAATACCATACATTAGAATACTTTGACAGAGTGCATAATATATATTTTTTAGCTGAGGTAGTGACATAATATTTCGAATTGTTTTGAAGATGTAAGAGAGTTTCCGTATTTTTTTTTGTAATTAGGTTAATTTGGAGATCCCATTTTAAGTTATTGTCAACAGTTAAACCGAGATATTTAATATTTTGCGCATAATCAATTTTGTGACAAACACAGCGTGAGTTAGTTAACGAGGTAACTGTGCAGGGGTGAAGATGTAGTTGTGGGCGACTATCTGGCTGACCAGCTAATGTTTTACTGAAAGTTAAGTATTTTGTTTTAGAAATATT
Organism: Limnephilus lunatus; assembly: GCA_917563855.2. Lineage (NCBI taxonomy): Eukaryota > Metazoa > Arthropoda > Insecta > Trichoptera > Limnephilidae > Limnephilus > Limnephilus lunatus. Next base: position 10,617,094 of record OU830599.1, read on the forward strand.
TAGTGTCAGTAGATTATTTATTAGCCAGTTATTTACTTCAGTCATCCCTGCTTCCGTGTTTTTGAAGACGTTTTCCCATGATTGGGCTTTGAATAAGATTACAGTGTCATCTGCATAACTGATTACTTTGTACTCTATGTTCCCTAGGCTTATCTCCGTTAGACTGTTAATGAGATGAGAAACAGTATGGGACCTAAGACGCTGCCTTGGGGTACTCCATACCTGGTGCCTACTTTGTCACTTTCTTGATTATTGATTTTTACAATTTGTTGTCTATTTTCAATGTAGCTGATGAACCATTTTAGTGGTGGACCTGTTATGCCAATGTTTTTGAGTTTTTGTTGGAGTAATTTGTGTGAGATGGTGTCGAAAGCTTTTGCTAGGTCTAAGAACACTCCTAACACCTTTGAACCGCCATCTAGGTTTTTCACTATGTAGGTGGTTAGTTCCGATAAGGCGTCTTCTGTTCCCATTTTCGCTCGAAACCCGAATTGACGGGTGGAGATCAGTTTGTGTTTGTCAAGGTATGCGAGCAGTCTTTTTTTCATAGTTTTTTCTAGTAGTTTCGATAGCGAATTTAGGAGAGTGATTGGTCTGTAATTTATGATCAGCGTTTTGTCTCCCGATTTATGTATTGGAGTAATACAACCTATTTTTAGATGATCGGGGACAAAGCCGAGGTTGAAACTTTGGTTGAAAATATGTTGAAGTGGTATAAGTATATGTTCTCGGAGACTAATCAGTATATGATTGGAGAGGTTATCTGGGCCCACAGCGCAATTTGGTTTGAGAGAAATAATTAAATCCGATATTTCCTTTGTACTTATTTTGTGAGCATAGAACGAATGATTTGGTTGCATGGTAGAGGATAGTTTGGTTAAAGAGTCTTCTGTTGTGCCGTTTTTTAAAAGAATTTTTTCAGCCAAGTTAGATCCAACTTTTGCAAATTGGGAGTTAATAAAATTAGCTATTTTACCAGGTTCATTTTTTGTAAGGGTTTTGTTTCCATTTATTAACAGTGCTTTGATCTTCGAGTCTTTTTTCGTATTGGAGAAAGTAATATCTTTGACGATTTTCCAGATTTTTTTGGGATCATTTTTGGCGGATTTTATTTCTTTTTTGTAGTACTTGTATTTGGCTTGTTTGATTAATTTATTACAAAGGTTTCTGTATAGTAGGTAATTATTTTTTAGTTTGTCATCATATGGGTTTTTGCGTACTTGCATGTGCATTGTGTCTCTTTTATGAATGCTGTTTACTAAACCTTTCGTGATCCAGGGTGTTATTTTTTTTTCTTTATGTGAGTAGTTTATCGGGGTATTTTTTGTTGTATATTTAGCAATATAGGTTCCAACTGTGGTCATAAATGTGTCCAGCGCGTTGTTGGGATCGGGTTCATTTAGTACATTTGACCAAGATTCATTATGTATGTCCTCTATTAGGGATTTAAAATTGATTTTGTCTTGTACGGGGTAGTTTTTTTCATCTTTTTGTTTCTTGTTAAGATGTATGCTTAGTGTAGTAGTGAAATGATCTGTGACCGTTGTTCGAATTATTGATGATGATGTTTTTTTCCTAGTTTTAACAAATATATGGTCAATACAGGATTCAGAGTTTGACGTAATTCTTGTTGGTGAGTTGATTGTCGAATTTAATCCATAGTGAGTAAGTAGACTTAAGTATTCTGTGGTTATTGGTTGCCCGTTTAGTAAGTTAATATTCATATCCCCTGCAATAATTAAATGTTGTGTTTTTTTATTTTTTTCGAGAAGTCTATTTAAGGAGATGAAGAAAGGTGAGAGATTGTTATAGCATGGGGGTCTGTAGACGGCAAATATGGAGATGTCTGGTCCGAGGGAGATTTGGATGCAGTTTGCTTCGATTAGGTTGATTTCTGTTATTGATGAGTTTAGTGAATCTTTGACAAAGATTACTATACCGTCGTTTTGATTTAGATGTTTTGTGGAATGGAGAGTTGTATAGTCCTTTAAGTTTAGGTTTGTGTAAGAGTCATCTAACCAGCATTCAGTCAAGATAATAATGTCGAAGCTTATGTTTATTTCGTTTAAGAGGATCGAGAAATTATCGAAGTTCTTTCGAATACTTCTAATATTTTGGGATATTATGTTTAAGTTGTGTTTTTCTGTGAACAGAAAATTACAATCTGTCGCTTTGTCAAAAGTGTGTTCTGAGTTGTTAAATGTTTCTGTATCAATATTAAGTTGAGTGATCATGTTGCGGTTGTGAAGATACATAAGTAGATCCATACAAAGTTCACACATTTTGCTAGTGGTGGTAAATTAGGAATAATATAGGAGTAAAAATTGAGAGTAAAATTATTCAAATACTTTGGATAATAAAATCCTTTAAAAACATAAAATTTCATGGTAGAATAATTAGAATACTTTGGATAATAAAATTGAATCCTTTTAAACCACAAAATTTGATGGTAAAATAATTCAAAGAGTTTGGATAATAAAAAATATTTAAAACAGTAACATTTGATGGTAAAATAATAGCAGTATTTTGGATAATAGAAACCTTTAAAAACATGAAATTGGATGGTAAAATAATGAAAATACTTAGGATAATAAAAACCTTGAAATGCACAAAATTTTAAAGGAAAATTATTTAAGTACTTTGGATAATAAAAACCTTTAAAACAATAAAATTTGACAGTAAAATTATTCAAATACTTTGGACAATAAAAACCTTTGGTATAATATAATTTGATGGAAAAATAAGTTGAGTAATATGGGTAATAAAAACTTTTAGAACAATAAAGTAATATGGTAATAATGATGGTAAAATAATTCAAATACTTAGGATAATTAAAACATTTAAAGCAATAGCATTTGATGGTATAATAATAAAACAACATTGGATAATGAAAACCTTTATAAATATAAAATTTCATGGTAAAATAATTAGAATACTTTGGATAATAAAATAGAATCCTTTTAAACGTTAAAATTTTATGGTAGAATAATTCAAAAACTTTGGATAATAAAAAATATTTAAAACAGTAACATTTGATGGTAAAATAATAACAGTACTTTGGATAATAGAAACCTTTATAAACATGAAATTTGATGGTAAAACAATGAAAATACTTTGGATAATAAAAACCTCGAAAAGCATATAATTTTAAAGTAAAATCATTTAAGTACTTAGAATAATAAAAACCTTCTAAACAAAAAAATTTGACAGTAAAATTATTCAAATACTTTGGATAATAAAAACCTTCGGTACAATGTAAATTGATGGAAAAATTAGTTGAATAATTTGGGTAATAAAAACTTTTAGAGCAATAAAAATTGACGTTAAAATAATTCAAATACTTTGGATAATTAGAGCATTTAAAACAATAGCATTTGATGGTATAATAATGAAAATACATTGGATAATAAAAACCTTTGAAAACATAGAATTTCATGCTAAAATAATTAGAATAATTTGGATAATAAAATCCTTTTAAACCATAAAATTTGATGGTAAAAAAATAAAGATACTTTGGGTAATAAAAACCTTTAAAGGTATAAGATTTTATGGTAAAATACTTTAAAAACTTTAGATAATAAAAACCATTAGAGCAATAATATTTTATGGTAAAGTGATTAAGATAATTAGAGTAATAAAAACATTTAGAATAATAGAATTTAATGATAAAATAATCAGAAAAGTTTGGGTAGTAAAGACATTTAAAAAATTAAATTGTATGGTAAAATAGTTAAAATATTTTGGGTAATAAAAACCATTGGAAAAATAGAAATTGAAGTAAAAATAATTAAAATACTTTGAAAGACCTTTAAAACAATAAAGTTTGGAGGTAAAAATGTAGAGATAATTTAGGTTATAATTTGGGTTATAATAGAAAATTATGGTAAAATAATTAGAATAATTTAGGTTATAATAGAAAATGATGGAAAAGTAATTAAAATAATTAGGGTTATAATAGAAAATGATGGAAAAACAATTAAAATAATTTGGGTTATAATAGAAAATGATGGAAAAATAATTAAAATAATTTGGGTAATAAAAACATTCAAAACAATCAAATTTTATGATAAGATAACTTAAATAATTTGGGTAAAAAAAACATTTAGAATAATAAGATTTGCTGTTAAAATAATTAAAATGGTTTTGGTAATAAAAATATTTAGAGCAGTAAAATTTGGTGTTAAAATAATTTGGATAATAGAAAGAATTAGAAAGATTTTTGTAAACAAAATAGGTAGAAATAATTAATGAAATGGGACTTGTATGGGAATAATATAGTTGCAATGATTGCAATGTGTTAAATAATTCTGCCATTATGATTTATTGCAATACAGGAAGTTTATAGTAGAATGCTTAGTTATCTACAGTTGAATCCCCATTTTTTTCAAATCATTTTCATGTTTTATTTCAATTATTTTTTCCCCAGTTGCTTTGCGGACAAGCACTTTATTAGTTTTAAACCATACGAATTGATAAAGGGTTTCTTTGGCCCTTTGCTTCGTTTTCCACATCAGTTCCTTGAAGTAAGGAGAGAGTACTTCATTGATGAAGATAGGAGAGTTTGGGTTTAAGGTTTTGGCCTCTTTCTTTAGCGAGAGCAACGATTCCCTTGTTTTTTGGCTGTAGAAGGCAATGTGTAGTTTGACCGGGGTGTTCCGCCTGCGATCTTGGGTCCTGGTCACCATTCGGATTTCTTGATGTTGGAGGGGCAGTCCCAGCGAGCCAGCTACCCGAAGAACGGCCTCCGCGGGTTGTTCTCCCGTCCGTAAGTCCACCCCCGCCATTTCCACGCTGTCGGAGAGTTTGACTTGTTCTAAATCCGCAAGACGACTTTCCAGGGAAGAGATTCTGTTGTTTTTTTTTTCGTTTTCCTCGCGTAGGAATTTTGCTTCTTTATGAATGTCCTGTACTTGTTTGAATTTTAATAGCAGGTCTTCATATTGTTTGCAGATGAATTCACTGCTTCTTTTGAGGTCATTGATTTCCTCCTCAAACATTTGTTTTATTTCAAAAATTTTGTCATCAAAATGTTTAGCGAGACGATTATATAAGGAGTCGGCTTCAGATCCGAGTGTCGCGGCCGACGTAGCAGGTGAGCTCGGTCTGCTTTTGCATTTAGGGCATTTCCAAGTTTGTTTGTTTTTTAATGACATTTTTTTGAAATTGATATCTGTGATATTTAAGCAATTGTTATGGAAACCGATGTTGCACGTGGCACACGTGAGCGCATGGTCATTTTTGGTGATAAGGTTTAGGCAGGCTTCGCAATTCATTGTTGTTTTTTTTTTTTTTAAATAAATATTCGGAATAGAGTAGGATTCGGTGGTTAGTGCGGCCTCTGTGTGGTGATCGAGCTAATAGATTTGTAATGTTTCTAATAATGATTTTGTTAATTGCTCGCAGACACAGATGGCGTTAAATAAACAAGAAAATAAATAAATAAATGTTATGGTGAAATTTGCTTATTTAACTTATTTAACTGATCTGGTATGCACTGGACACAATAATTTAATTTATTTCATTTATATATTTTAATTTTCACTGTCTTGATTTAGGAATCTAGAGGGAAATATTTTTATGTGGGTTAATTATGTTACACTTTAAATAAATGTCAAATGTCACAGTTTGAATGATGTTTTTGAATAGATTATTTAGAACAGATTCGTGTATTTTTTACTAGGGACGGCTAGATGATTACGTAGGATGAAGCACAGTCGCCACTTTAATCCGTTCTGGGTTCACAGAACACTTTATTAAAAATATTTTTTATAATTATTTCGGGAGCTGAGCAAAACACGATATCACTCTGTTGTATTGTTGTTACATTGTTACTATAAAGTGTTATAAGAATCTACTATATTTAAAAGTGTTTTTATTTATTTTATTCGTAAGGCTGTTTGCGTTTTATTGCCCACCCATTATGTTGTGCGTGTATGCACACACTTCCTTTTTTTATGTTATAATCACTTTTGGACAACGCGTGCCTCATACTGAACACGGGTTTGGGAAGGGAATTGGCGTTACAAATCCGTGCGCAATAGGATGCCGCTTGCCTTCTACTGGACACGGGTTCGGAGAAAAAATGACATTATAAACCCGTGTTGATTGGTTGCCTCGTATTGAACACGCAAAAGGAAATACGCACCCCGAGATGTCCGCGCGCTTACACCACGTAGAGAAGTGTATGGGACTTTTATCTGAACAATCCGGTCCATGAGGCGCGTGCTTGAGCTAGTCAAATAAAACGCCGTTTAGTTTGTAGTAATTACGATTCCGTGCAATATGAGCCAATATTTTTTTTTCTTTCCTTTAAGTTGACATTTTGTTAATAAATACAATTTTCACTTTTAACAAGGAGATAAAGGAGGTTTTTTTATTTTCATGTGTGTCATTAATCAAATCCTGCTTACTTATTTTTATTTATTTCTTTGTTAATGTAGATTTATGATGATCAGTGATCACGAAGGCACGAAGTGTTTTCTTTGTTTTAATCAAACATTAGCCTCTCAGTAAAAATAGAATAAGAAAAACTTATTGGATGCAATAAGACGAATCTAATGGTGCTATAAAACTTTTAAATAATTTTTAATATAAAAAAAACAAATCATAATTATTGATCCCTATGAACATAATTTACACAATTAATTCGTAATCTAAATAATTAGTCAGGAGGAAAGTTAGTTACCTGTAAGTTAGGTTAGTTAGGGAAATTAGGAAAGGTACCCTAAGTTGTTTAATATTAGGATAGGTACAAGTCGCTTAACATTAAGATAGGTTCGCTAAGTCACTTAACATTAGGGTAGATTCGCTAAGTTGCATAATATTAGGATAGGTTCATTAAGTCACTTAACATTAGGATAGATTCGCTAAGTCGCATTATATTAGGATAGATTCACTAAGTAGCTTAATATTAGGATAGATTCACTAAGTAGCTTAATATTAGGATAGATTCACTAAGTAGCTTAATATTAGGATAGATTCACTAAGTAGCTTAATATTAGGATAGGATCGCCAAGCCGCACAATACTAGGATAGGTTCACTTAGTCGCTTAACATTAGGGTATATTCGCTAAGTCGCATAATATTAGGATAGATTCACTAAGTAGCTTAATATTAGGATAGGTTCACCAAGTCGCATAATATTAGAATAGGTTCACTTAGTCGCTTAACATTAGGATAGATTCGCTAAGTCGCATAATATTAGGATAGATTCACTAAGTAGCTTAATATTAGGATAGGTTTGCCAAGTCGCATAATATTAGGATAGGCTCACTAAGTAGCTTAACATTTGGATAGGTTCGCACAAGTCGCATAATATTATGATAGGTTCACAAAGTCGCTTAACATTAGGATAGATTCGCTAAGTCGCATAATATTAGGATAGTTACAAGTCACTTAACATATTAGGATAGGTTCGCTAAGTCGTTTAATGTTAGAATAGATTCGTTAAGTCGCTTTTTATTAGGATAGGTACAAGTCACTTAATGACTATCTTAATAAATCGCTTAAAATTAGGCTAAGTTAATCTAGGTCTTTGAAGCGATTTTTCAGACAATATGATAAAAATTAGTGGAGCGTGCATCCCCTACCCTTCCCCCACCTCTACTAGCGTTTATCGTTATCACTGAAAGAAAGCTCCGATGTAATTAACTTTTCTATGATCAACGATGTTGAGTAACAAAATAATTCATTTATTTTAAATGGTTCAAGGTGTTTAATATTGGTTCGCGGATTGCGCTTTCCGGGCCAAATGCTCGTCGACAGGATCAGATTGGGCCACTTAGGGTTTAACATAGCGAATCAAATAGGACCATATACTCACAAGGTATTTGACGGGACCAAACTCAACCATTTAAAAGAGTTAGGGGCCAAATTCGTATTATCGAAACTAATCAATTGTATAATTTCGATACAATATTTTATACATATTGCGCTTAGATTTTTGAAAGCCGATATTTCGTCGCTAACATTATAACACCGCGTAACTCATTTTACACAAGTCTTCAAGAGGAACAAAAAACCGTTTATTTTATGAAATAAATAAATCTTCGAAAAAAAGGGTCAACTTATATTTAGGGATCAGTTATTTGGTAAGTTTTTGTTTTCATTCAAATTCACCCGGGAGTAAGGCTCACCACTTTGTGACTCCATAAAGTTAAATCTGAAGATAACGAATGCACTCATGTCAACTAAACTGCTTGGCGTTCACACAGAAAGGTAAAGGGTGTGGGGTGTGGGTTGGTTCTCAGGTGCCTCACTTTAATTACGTCAACATATTTTAAATGGCAATTCTAAGTTAACGAATCCCATTTTGCCACTGCTTTCATTTCACTAAGTCTGTGTGTGCTTCCATGTGAACAAAACAGCTATGTTCATCCAAAAAGATCGCAGATGCGTGGCGAGTTCCAGGTATTTTATTTAATCCTCCAAACAAACAAAAAACATTTTTACTAGCCAAACTATTTCAGGTAACAAAAAGTTTTATATAACATAATTTTTAGGTAGTTTTATAAGAAGTTCATTGGCAGAATTTTTTTTTGTAATAATATTTTAGTTCAGGAGATTTAATGGCTTCAATGGAACCATACAATTTCAATGTTTTGGGGGGCACCGGAGGGGAAGCAAGCGGGGGAGGAGAGGGGACATTTTTGAAAATACTCCCTGTGGTAGGCGCTATTCACCTGCAAACAATTAGCTTTCCCCTAATTTGTTCCATTTCGGGTCGGTTTTTTGTCTAGATTGGCTGAATATGAACAATTTCAATACATAATAGGTACAGCTCTATTCGATAACAAAAAAACGTATTAAAGCCAGCTTACAATGCAATATTATCGAACTGAATGTATCTACAACATCGGATTTTGGTATTCCCAAAAATTGGGTTCATGTCATAGGTGTATATTATTGCGGCATTGAAAAATAATTATTACAAACTAGCTGACCCGACGAACTTCGTACCGCCCCAGAATCAATAACTGTTGTGTTAACTGAATTAAATTCCGTTTTTTTTATAAAGTTAAAAATTACACAATGAAGTAATTATCGATGCACAACTGTCCGTGTTTTGTTTTTAGTCAGTTTCATAGATAATGTTGTGTACACGTACAGATTTATGATTTTTGTTATTTTCTTACTTTTTCAATTACTTACGGGAATCGCATTTCATTTCCTTTATGCGTGTGAGGGAGATTTATTATAATTATTGTATTTTTGCTTTGGAGGGGTGCAGACATACGTTCACCGTTTGTCTCATTTTCGACTATTGACATTTAGTGTGTAAGAAAGAGGGCAGCATAATATGTTAAGAATAAAAGCAAAACAATCAGCGTATTGAGATTTGTCATTTTAGAATTTTTTGGATTCACTCACTATTTAATATTGTATTTATCACAATATTTTTTTTTTTTTTTTTTTTTTTAATTCCTTTATTTTTCCCATATTTTACAATTTATATTTACATATTTGAAAATCATAACAATAATGTGGGAACCCACTAAGGCGCAGCCTGTGCGTGGGTAATATATTTAAAAAAAGTTTTTTTTTTTAGTACCTAGAAAAAAACAAACAGGGGTATATAAAGCAAAAACAAAAATTGTTTAAAACATTTTGTACAAAAAGTGTATACAATAGTGTACGGTTAAATAAGTGTAAGTGTAATTAATGATATACATTGTAATAATAGGTGTAAAGTTTGTGAGAAAAGTGATATAAAACTAAATAAATAGAGTTTTTAGAAACATAAAGTGAAATAAAACTAAATAAATAGAGTTTTTACATCTGTATGGTTTAGCCATAATTTTAACTCTTTTACGAAATGCGGAAGTTTTGTTGCAACTTGAATATGTTTTGGTAAACTATTGAAGGTACGAGGTCCAATAAAACTACTATGAGTTTGCATTTGTTTTGTGTGTGTTTGGGGGGTATAGAATACATTATTATTTCTAATGTTGATTCTGTTTACATTTTTTTCGAATTTGTTTACGTTTTTAAAGATATATTTCATAGTTTGCAGTATAAATAGTTTACGGAGACTGAATAGTTTAGATTCTTTGTATAAAGCATCTGTCGAAAATGTTTTAATTCTATTATACATAACTTTGATAATATAATTTTGAGTTGTTTGTAAAGGTTTTATAAAAGTATCAAGGGCACCACCCCATCCTATTATTCCATACATGAGTGAAGATTGCACCATAGAATAATAAATCATTTTCAATTTGTCAATATTCAATACTTCTTTGAGTCTGTAAAATATGTATGTAAGATATCTCAATTTAGAAACGGTATTATTTATTTGTGAATGCCAATTTAAATTTGTGAATGCCAATTTAAATTTGTGAATGCCAATTTAAATATTGCTGCAGCTCTTTCAAAATATGAGAATTCGTTCCATACAAAATGTATGAGGATAAGAATTTTGTTTATAATTTTTTTCCTTGAATTTTTCCGAAAATTTAATAGCTATTCTGCTATTCGGGGCGGTGAAAAATCCAACAAAGCAAAGATCATTAAAATCGGTCCAGCCGTTCTTGAGTTATAAATGGTGTAACTACCCGACTTTGTTTTATATATTAAGATAATATGGTAGGTACAATCTTGCAATTGTCATGCCAGGAACATGGAACGAAAAATAGCAACTCAGGGGTGTTCAATATCAAATTAATAATTTTAACAAACACGTTAAATCGTAAATAAGTTTGAAGTTAACAATTTTGAAACAAAATAACTTTCTTTTCATGCAAGAACGCGGCAGCTCGGTGAATTCCATATTCCATGTTTGGTCCATTGTCGACTTCCAATATAAATTAAAAATAATAATAATTGAAGTATTCCAATTTCGACAGTATCTACTTCAACTACTCATGTTTTCATTTATTCTGTGCGTGCTTCCATGCGAACAAATTAACTTCATGTTCGCGGAAATTGGTCACGGGTGTGCGGTGGGTTCTAGATTGTAAAGTGTCAATCGTAAGTGCAAAGTAAGAACTAATCATGTGCGTTCATAACATTAAAAACAATTTGTGTCCATGTCCAATGAATATTTTTGGGGTGCGGTTGTGCTTTCCAGGTGATTCTTTAACCAATTTTCATTTAATCTTGCCGAAGAAACCATTGGTTTCGAAACATGTAGATGATTTTGATTAAAAGTGATTTGTTTTTCTTTTTCAAAAGTTAATTTGCAATTAGTGAAGAAATAAAAATATTGTTAAATGGTTTAAAGTGATGTGTATTACAAATCGCTGCCTTAAATTACCATCGTTTTTACGTCAAAGAGAAAAGTAATTTAACTTCTTGTCCTTTCTCAAGATTCGGGTGCGTGGTGCGTTTTTTCGGGTGCACGGTGGGGTTTGACGGGTGCATGGTGCGGGTGTTCGGGTAGGGGGGAGAGTTATTGCAAGTATCTCTCTTTATTTACTTCAATTGCTTTTAATTAAGTTGTAAAAAAACTTCTTATATTCACATAAAAAAATAAGTGTGAACTAGCGTGAACCCGTGAAAAATCACGGGATATTGTAATTGTAGGATTTGTGAAACTGAAAGTATTTATAAAAAAACATATTTGCCTCTAGATCTGGACCATACCCGTTCAAAAGACAGTGAGAAACTTATAGTCCAGTCACTTAGCCAAAAAAGAAAGTCAACCCCGGATGAGAAATAAAAACTGTAAACATGTAAATCTTTATTTTTTCATTAAATAAAGACAATATTAGCGAAACTCAATCAAAATCTGAAGACAGAAAAATCAGAAAAAGATATTGGTTCCACTGGGACTCGAACCCAGATTACCTTAGCATTCATGGCCAACTACTCTACCGATTGAGCAGTGTTTCTGTAAATGATATTTTAGATAATGCCCACGAGATTTTTGGTCTATTTTAAACGAGTCGTGTTTTATTAAACATTTTCGCAATTTTCGCATCGATTTTGTCGGTTTAAATGTTAGCGCGCTCCTCTAACATTCGTAATTTCGTATCTCTTCATCTCTTTCTTTTCGAGCCCGGTTGCGGAGCCTTAAGGGAGATACGTAAGAAATCAGTAGAAATTCGGATAGCGGGCGGTGGCTTAAACTACAACTATGTTATAAATTATATGAACATGCTTAAATTGTCGGAGGAATGGAGTTTCATTGACTTGGTATTTCTATACAAAATTCTAAATGATGCACTTGATAGTCCAGAAATTTGCGTCCATTGATAAGCTTTTGGATTCCACTACGTAATACTAGAGGTCGAGATTTATTTCATTGTAGAAATTCTGCGTCTAACTACCATAATAAAATGTATTTCTCATTGAAAAGAACCCAGAATGGAGGGAGGGACATAATTATGCCGATTCAGTGGACATCTTCAATTTATTACTAAATTAATATAAAAGATTGTTACTGAGGCAGTTCAATTATAGTGTATATTTTTTACTAATCCTACACAAAAGCCGCTAAAAATAGCGTTTATTACTAGTTAAACAAATACATTATATATCGGATAATATACATTATGTTCGGACCCGGTATCGCGGTCAGAACCCCTAAAAATTGCGTTGATTACTGGTTAAATAAATACATTCGATATCGCGGTCAGAACCCCTAAAAATGGCGTTGATTACTGGTTAAATAAATACATTCGATATCGCGGTCAGAACCCTTAAAATGGCTTTTATTACTAGTTAAATAAATACATTCGATATCGCGGTCAGAACCCCTAAAAATGGCTTTTATTACTAGTTAAATAAATACATTCGAAATCGCGGTCAGAACCCCTAAAAATGGCTTTTATTACTAGTTAAATAAATACATTTGATATCGCGGTCAGAACCCCTAAAATGGCATTTATTACTAGTTAAATAAATACATTCGATATCGCGGTCAGAACACCTAAAAATGGCTTTTATTACTAGTTAAATAAATACATTCGATATCGCGGTCAGAACCCCTAAAAATGGCTTTTATTACTAGTTAAATAAATACATTCGATATCGCGGTCAGAACCCCTAAAAATGGCTTTTATTACTAGTTAAATAAATACATTCGATATCGCGGTCAGAACCCCCTAAAAATGGCGTTTATTACTAGTTAAATAAATATATTCGATATCGCGGTCAAAGCTCTGGTTTACCAACAAATAATAATATTTTATTTGTCAGCCCAGTCGTATACATGAAATTCTCCTTGCCGACCTCTAGTTAAAATATTTGCCCAGCCCTGCTCTAATATAACGGGAAAAAGGTTTTTAAAGTTTATATCTGGATTGTCTTAGCTACTCAGGCCTCGCGCCTGTTTTGTTGGAAGGTCAAAATATTTCGGCTTTGCAATAAAATCCAAATAAATGGAAAATTTATGAACGCATCCGAAAAGTAAAAAATGTTTTTGAAAGTTGATGAAATACGTTTTCAAATTTTATAATTCGGATTAAAAAATATAAAATTTTTCAACCCAAATATAAAAAAAAATTTAAAATGGCTAAACTTAGTTTTTCCAACGTAAAAAAAACACACACATATTTTATTAGGAAAATCTGTTAAAAACGTCGTCGTCGACTCATTTTTGTCGTTTCATGTAAAAATAATTAATAAAAATGGACAAAGCTTATTTTTTTTTTCAAATTGTTGCGGGAAATTTTAGATTTTTTTTTTTTTTTTTACAGAGAATACCGCACAAGAATCCCAACTGCTCCCGTCTGGAGCCAGTGAGACTATGTCATCCCCAATTGGGGTATGTTGTGAGGCTGAAGGTAGTGGGGAGGGGAAGGAGGTGGGGGGAGGAAGGTTGGGAAGTACCTGGCTATTCAGATCTGGTAACCAAACACGGCTAAAGCCATTTTCAAGCAACGTTTCAATTCTGAATGGTGGTCTTACACCAGGGCGATACTGATAGTATCTTCCACTCTGGAACGTGCCGCAAATATACTATATATTATTTTAAATGAATTAATTGTGAAATAACACAAATTAATCAAATAAAATTTATTTGCGCACGCCGGGTTCGAACCCGCGACCTCCGGATTGTGAGTCAAGAGTCTTAGCCACTGGACTGCGGAGGTCGTCAAATTAATAGATTCGGAGATTAATAGTTATTTTGAATATAATGCGTGGTGTTATCTCTTTCTAAGATAGTTTAGATCATATCTCTTGACCTTATCATTATAGTGAGGAAGACACAATGATTTCTACGAGACCTTTATGAGTTGGCTCCAAATCATAATCTAGCTCTGCCAGAGAGAGCCATGTTTCTTGACCAATCATGGACAGTTTTTGAGCAACGTGAACCAATCAGAGACAAGCATTCTTACATTGGTTCTCCACCCACACTTAACTAACCCAGTATCCAATATCAATATCAATTTTTTTTAAATATTTTTTTATTGTTCTGTGAAATGTGCTGGAATAATAAATATATATTCAACTAAACCTTTATCTTAAATATATGTTACAATTAAGTTACATAGCAATGGTGATATTTAAACAATAAAAACATATATGTGATGGTAAGGCTCTTGACTCGCAATTCAAGGTCACGGGATCGAATCCCGACGTGGGCCAATAAATTTTATTTGTTTAATTTGAGTAATTTCACGATTAATTCATTTAAAATAAAAAATAGTTTATTATTTAATGTTACAGAGTGGAAGATAGGTACTCTCAGTATCGCCCTGGTGTAACACCACCATTCAGAATTGAAACGTTGCTTGAGATGGCTTTAGCCGTATTTGGTGAACAGATCTGAATAGCCAGATACTTCCCCACCTTCCTCTTCCCCATCTCGTTCTCATCCTCACTACCTACAGCCTCACAATACACCCCAATTGAGGATGCCATAGTCTCACTGGTTCCAGACGGGAGCAACTGGGACTCTTGTGAGGATTTCACATTTAAGAGGAATATAAACGCTAGAAATATTTCGATTCTCGTGCCTGCAAAATTTGCAATCGAGCGTCTTATTTGCGCGAGGCAAGTTAGCGAAAAAGTGGTTTTTATTTATTTTGTCCATAATTTTATAAGAGTGAAAAAAAGTTAGAACATAGAAAACCTCAAAAATGGTCTTAGCCATAAAGGGGTATTTTTATAAAAATGTTTCTAGTATTACTTCATAGTTAAGTCATGAAAAAACATTTTTTTTAGAGGTTTACGCTTATTTTTTTTTGTTATGTAAATAATAATTTTATTGTAATTCCGTTTCATAGAAAACCTAGTTACAGCTTCAATTTATCCGTACCATATTTTTTGATGTTCATACTGTAAGCCAATTCGTCGTAAAGATTAATCTAAACAGTACCTAAATAGGATTTCACGTATAGCTTCACCTTTAAAAAAAGTATAATTCGCTCTCCACTCTTAGATATGTTTAAGCCAATTTCAAATACTTAATTACGCTTGAAAAGAAATCATTTGGGTCATCATAGTGACTAGAATAACGAATTTTCAGTCAAATTTAAACAATTCAGTTTATTTATACAATAAAATATCTCATCGTACTTACCTAACTAGAAATAATATAAATGTATCGTCTGTGAGTGGTATAACCACAGTTTGATAGAGCGAAACATGAGGTTTGAGCATGAGATTTGATAAGGCGAAACAGCTGTTACGCGTAATAATAATTGCCTAGCAGAACTTGTTCTACAAATTAAACGCGATAACAATAAATAATAATTAGACCATACGCAAAACCATTGTTTTCTCAAAAGTAAGATTTTTGACTTAGATGGTTCTAGAAGACATAGGTTCTCAACCTTGTTTTGCCCACCGCCCACTTTGAGAATATTTTTTTTTCTAGAGCCCTCCATTTTTTTAAACATATTGAGGGAGAGGGGCTTCAACTGTCACGGAATCAATAATTCGATTAAAAATATATTGAATTTTTATAAGAAAAACTTTCTTTTTATTACTATTCCCATCAGTGAAATGAATTCGGATATATCTATCCGAGACTCTATCCAGGTTGCAAACCAATTCTTAGAATGATTGTTTCCAATGAAAAGGGTAGTTGCCCGTAATATGGAGAAAAATAATTAGTTGATAATAATGTTAATTCTAAAATTTGAAAATATGAGATTTACAAATATGACGGTTTGACAGAAGGTGGCAATAGTGAAATTGGTTAACACGCTCGTCCCGGTTAGATGGAGAGGTCTGGGTTCGAGTCCCAGTTGCGACCATTGTCTTTTTTCTGTTTTTCTGTGTCTTGTTCTCTTTCATATTTTCGTTTAGATTATTATTGTTAACTTATTCTAACATGAAATATTTCACTGATTGGAATAACCTTCAAAATAGTAATAAAAAAAGTTTTTCTTAAGAAAATAGAATATTCATTTAGACTTTTATAAAAAGTCAATTGTTCCATATAAATAAATTTGGATACATCTATTTTTGTTGTAACAACTTGCTTTGATACAAGCACCTATTATCGGATAGAAATAAAAAAATCTTTTTTAATCCAACCGGGGCGGTTCAATCACTATTCAATTACTAGTCGCCTTTAGATTCTTCCCGTTATTTTTTTTAATTGGCTCCACATAGAAGACCCCGAGTAACATTATTTCATTCAGGGCCTACGTCGTCTTTGGGGATATTGTGTGAAGGGTATTTTAAGGAGATGAAAGTCAGGTTCTGGGAACTAAAAATGAATGAGGGGTGGTCAGGAATCTGGGGGTCAGTGTGTCTAGGAGTTAAAATTTGTGAACCCATCCCTGCCACTGCGGTGCAAGGCAATGTGTCAAGAGAGTCGCGCTGGAGAGGTCAAAGAGTCTCCCTCAACCGTCCTCTCCTAATCTGGCCCGTAAAGCAGTCGTTGGGCAGACGCATCCGCTGAAAATACCTGAACAAACCTCACCCCATGAACCCGGGTACCCCTACTAAGACACCAAAGCGATCCACATGGGGTGACCTACGGTAGAGGTGTTAGTTATCCAACGAATGGTTCACGGGGCGGCGGTAATCATACTCCAAAAATGATCATGGACCTAAATACCTAATGTGAACGAAACCTGTCAATTTGAATGTCCTAGAACGGGAGACCTTCCTAGTTGGACAGTCAAAGCTTCATTAAACTGTGAATGTACCTACTTTTATAACAAATAAACCGAGACGTTATTCAGGTTACAAATCAATTCTTAGAATGATTGTTTCCAATGAAAAGGGTAGTTGCCCGTATGGAGAAAAATAATTAGTTGATAATAATGATAATTCTAAAATTTGAAAATATGAGATTGACAAATATGACGGTTTGACAGAAGGTGGCAATAGCGAAAATGGTTAACGCGCTCGTCCCGGTTAGACGGAGAGGTCTGGGTTCGAGTCCCAGTTGCGACCATTGTCTTTTTTCTGTTTTTATGTGTCTTGTTCTCTTTCATATTTTCGTTTAGATCATAGATTCTCAACCTTTTTTTGCCCAACGCCCCCTTTGACAATATTTTTTTTTCTGGCGCCCCCCAACTGCTTTTTACATACCATCTTGGGGGGGGGGGGGGAGGGCGATGGTTTATGGCTCCTGTCATATTTCTGAGAAGAAGATTGTTAATTAAAACGCGTACTTAATTAAATAGGGAAGTATTTTTATTAACATAGAAAAGGTATTGAATTTATAACTTATTTAATGAGATGGTTGAATTTGATGCGTTTTAAGAAGTTTGTTTATACAAGGTTCGATTTTACTTGAAAACCAACGTAAGTCGCCGCGTTCAGTAATATGGAGCCTATTTCTCTTTTTGGTTACCAACGTTGCCATAGCACTGATTACACGTTCAGCTAAATAGGACGATGGGAATGCTATTAAAAATCGTTGAACTATCGACCATAATCCTGGGTACAGTTGCGAAATCGGCTTCTGCAGCCAAAACTCTTGGTAGCCATTCTTAAATTTAATTTTTAATTCCTCATTTGTCGTCAGTTCTATTAGTTCTTCTTCTAACTGGGATGATCCTGCTGTGTTGACATTTGAAAAAGGATCCAAAACCCAATCTGGTATGTCCATGTTTAAAATATCCTGGAATCGTTCCTTGAAATCACTGTGGAGGTTTTCCAAGTGTTGACTGTAAACAAGCAAGTCGTCGTTCTTGAATGATACTGCTGATAAATTTGGGAAGTTATTAAATTCCCGTCTGCCGATATTTCTTTTGTATAATAGCAGTTTGGATACAAAAGCTGCAACACAATTTTTTGTCTTAATCAAATTTAAGTCGTCGCCTTGAAGTTGGAGATTGACATCATTAAACAATTTATACAGGTCTGTCAAGTACGCAATATCGTTCTTCGATGAGGTGAGGTTGTCGCGAAATTCTGTAAATCGAGTCAAACATGAACCTTTTGACAGCCAGCGCACCTCTGTGTGAAGCAGCAATCGGTTGAAATCTTCATCATTGGCAATGCTAAGCTGTCCAAATAATCTGTCATTCAATGAGTTACTTCTGATTTTATTAACTGCTCTGATAACATATTGCAGTGATGTATGGAGGCGTTCACTCAGATTTTTCGCAACCAAATGCTGGCGATGAATTACGCAATGCACAGCAAGCAAGTCAGGAACTTTATTTTTTAAGCACGCTATGAAGCCTTTGTGATGCCCTGTCATAGCTGGGGCGCCATCCGTAGCAGCTGACAAAATATTAGTTAAAGGAATTTTCTTTTCGTCACAAAACTTTTCCAGTGTATTAAATATGGTTTCTCCTTTTGTATCTGTTTCCAAATTTGTAACAAACAATAATTCTCGACATATTTTCTCATCTTTGATGAATCTCACGTATGACAATAACAATGCTTCATTGGTTGGTAAAGTGGACTCATCCAGCTGAATTGAAAATCGACAAGACTGCAGATAATTGCACAATGATTCTTCAATGTTTTCAGCCATTTCATCAATTCGTCTTTGCACAGAACTATTGCTCAAAGGAATTTTTCGGATAATATCTGCAGCCGGTTTATGGAGCACAGTGGTTATTACTTCTTTTACTGCTGGTAAAATTAAATCTTCCCCAATAGTATGTGGTTTGCCTGTTTTAGAAATCAACAATGAGATATTGTACGAAGCTCGAAGTCCATCATCGTCTTGCTTAGAAGCTGTCGAAAATTGTTTTGATATAGTTGGCTGAATTTCGTACTTCTTTTTCATGTCTTGAAAATAGGTCACATCTTTGTCTTTCTTATCCGGGTGGATTTTATTAAAATGATCTTGAAGCTTAGAAGGCTTCATCGCTTCATTTGAAAATGTTTTTCGACAAATAAGGCACATTGGCGACGATGGATTTGTAGGATTTTCGATAAATCCGTATTTAATATAATCCACACCATATTGCCGTATCTTCTTTTTTACTTCCGACATTTAGAGATACGTGAGTAAAATATTAACTCTTAAAACCCTGTTATTAATGGCGCGCGTTAATGTTAATGAACATAAAATGATAAATCAGTGCCTTTATATAGGTTGGAGACATATAACACGCTTCGACAGGAATAAAATAAACACGCAGTGACTCGCTTTCAGCACCAGGTCGCGTATTTACAAAACCTATACCGGTTCAGTCGCGGCGGCCGCGGCAGCTGAAATGGGATAGGGTATGTTGTGCAAAATCATCAACAAACCCTAAACAAACTGTTTCGTTTGCTTCGTTTCGTTGCTCTCTCTGCTTCAGTTACACTATTTTCTACAATAACATTCATACATACAAGTCCATTCCTACTAGTACCTACATCTCAAAAACTACAATACCATCAGATAGTTTTACCGCATGGGTAGGAGATAGGATGACCGCCAAACAACTATTAAATACCAATACCTAAAATATTAGTAAGATGTATCTATTCTCATACGTATAAATGTGATTAAGCAAGCAATGGAACCGAGTTGTTTGGCGGTCTATCTTCTCTGCCTCCCTCTGCGGGAAGCTGCCTGATGTTATTAGAGAAGCGGCCTGATGTTATTAGCTACCATAACTGAAATGGTGGGTATATAATAAAGACTAGTAAACAAGACGATGTATAAATGTGGTTAAAGCAAGCAGTTTGACCGAGTTATTTGGCGATCCACCATCTCTGCCTACCCCTGCGGTTAAACTATCTGACGGAATTATAGTCTGTTGGGATGGCTGAACTGGTAGGTTTGGACTTGTATGTAAATTTAATCATGTAGGAATGTCATTGAAGCAAGGAGTATGCAGTAAGTGACAAAATATGTATTGCTAGTTTTAATTATGTGTCAAAATGTACTGCAACTGCACTTATGATCCAACATAGTTTGAGTTCACCCATGAGTTTCATACCTTTTGAGAATTTAATGCAAGCTATGAATTGTACACGTTTTTATAAATTTACGAAATAAATATTATATAACCATGGAAATGCACCAGCACCAACACCAACAGAAGCTACTCTGTAATTACGGTCCCCACAGTCTCTGAAAAAGATAGATAGAGCAACGAAGCGCGTTGGCGACTGAAATGGTATTAGGTTTGTTGATGATTTTGCACAACAAAACCTATCCCATTTCAGTCGCCGCCGTGACTGAACCGGTATAGGTTTTGTAAATACGCCACCCGGCGCAGAAATAAAACGCGGACTTGTCGCGGAGACAAAGGCGACGCATGAACAGAATGGATCGGGGGCTAAGGGGCTGTCTTGTCGACGCATGTAAGCTCACTCGTTGACTCCCAAATGCATTGACGACACTGAGCAAGTTAGATCAATACACAGATAATACTGTCAATTCTTGCAGGATTGCAAAAATCCCGTTATTTAACAAAACACGTTATAATTTAATAGATACAAACTTTTTATTTATTAACAGGCTTTTATTAACTTCGCTAGTATTTATGTATGTATGAGACATTTCACGTGAAATCGGAAGATTTAAATTTTTGAAAAAAAATTATTCTAATCAACAAATTAAAATTTTCATTCATAAAATTTAATGTAGATCTGAATGTAACGGAATCTATCAGTTCAATTTTCGTTCACTTCCCGAACTCTCGAATGAATTTTCGCAAACGTGATAAAAATACACACAATAACAAAAATTACCCATTAAAGTTTACTTTGCTTTATTAGTATATGATTAGCGTGTTTTGTTTGTCTTTTTTAGACCATATTTTTTTACTTGCCAACGCCCCCCTGTGCCATCTCAATGCCCCCCAATTGTCTCTGGATCTTCTACCGCCCCCCTGAAGGTCTCAAACGCCCCCAAGGGGGCGTTATCGCCCACGTTGAGAACCTATGGTTTAGATTATTATTGTTAACTTATTCTAAAAAAATATATTAAATTATTTGTTGTACGTTTTTGTTTAGCAATTTAAAAAAGCAATTCTTCTGTATTTTAAGTACCGGGTTGCCACCACCTTCCTTCTTGTATTCATAATATAGTGTCAATTTTTAATAATAATAATACACATAGAAAACATGATAAAAAATAATAAAAATCCTATGATCCAATTTAATGTAGATCTGAATATAATTGAAACTTTCAGTTAAATTTTCATCCACTTCCCAAACTATTGAAATATGTGTATATTTTCCGTATATATAAATACCGTATATATTCTCGCACAAGTGATAAAAATGATTATATTTCATGCAATAACTAAAATTACTTTGCTTTATTTGTACGTGATCAGCGTGGTTTTTTAGACCATTTTTTACGCCAGAGGTATCTAGCTCGACTTTATTATAAAATCTAGGTTTCTTTCTGGATTTTATTTTAATTTAATTGGTACCTACATTAATGTCTAATCTTGTTCTAATTTAAAAAAAAAATATTTTAGCTGCTTGTGACCTATGGGACCATCGCAAATACGCAATAACTCGTAACTCAAACGAGTAATTTTATATCACTCAAGTTTAGATCTCTCCGTGGATGGACGTGTGCACGTCATCGTGATAATTGAACTATAACTACTATGTTTTTCTGAAGCTTTATGATGAAATCTAGGAAATCAGGTGATTATCATAACTATTTAACTTGTGTTTTAGTGTGATAAAAAATATAGAAATAACCATTTTTCAAATTGTATTTTTCTTAAAGTTTTGAATTCATCGAGACTTAAAAATGTATCTGGCAAAATTTAACGTTTTCTGTGTTTAATGGATATTAATGCGTAACATCAACTTTAGTTTTGTGATATATTCAGGGTTTACTTTAACAACTTTTTGCGTGTAACAACTTTTGGGCTATTTTTGTCTGTAGTAATTTTTTTTAAGTTTCATATTGTCAGGACTTACTATTATATATATAGAAACACTCTTTTGCTAAAATGCAATGTTCTGTAAATTTTTTAAGTCAATCCATCGATTACTTTCCGAGATCTGCGAACCCAAACATACGGAACCTTAATTTTTATATGTACAGAATGCTATAGGTATTAAAAACGACTGTATCAGGTCGAATCGCACAATAGAGGGTGTCCGGGGTTAAAGTGCATTAACTTCGGGAGGTGATTCTACATGATATTTTAAGTAAAAAAGATAAATAACTTTTTTCGAAATTCCAACTTTTAGGGCTTGTTTTGTGGTAAAAAGATAAAAATAGACCTGCGTGTGCAGCTAGCTTTATTATTTTCCGTTGTTACCATACGGGCCAGTCACAAACATGCTATATGTTGCCACAACAGTGCCCGGCGGGCGCTCAGCAAGTAAGATCGTACCTCACACTAAGGATTTTTAGTAGGTACGTCTTTTTGTATGGGAAAAAAAATGTTGGAATTTTGAGAAAAGTTATTTGTCTTTTTTGCTCCTACCATCATGTAGAATCACCTCCCGAAGTTAATGCACTTTACCCCCGGACACCCTGTATATTGTTTTAACAATTTTTTCATATAATGATAATTTATATTGTCCCAAAAACATACTAAAATAATAAAGTCGAACTTGATACTCAAAATTACCAACTGTGCCATCTCAATGCCACCTAGATTTTCTACTGCCTCTCCGTAAGTCTCAAACGCCCACAAGGGGCTTTATCGCCCACGTTGAGAACATATAATTTAAGACGACCCATTTGCCCTAACAATGCAGGGTTTTCATACAAAGACACAAGGGACACGTCAATAAACTATTGATGTTCCATCACAAAGCTGCTAGTCAGTGTATATTTTACACGCCAATTAGCATATAAATTTTCTCTACTATTACCTTATGAATTCTTGATTCAATAATAGAGAGTTTTACAGAGTTCTACCAGTGCAATTTTAATTTTATCAATATAGTCGCTTACAGAGGGGAACGTGGAAAGGTTGTCAGCCTTAACCCGGAAACAATCGCGCCTTTAAAACTCACACGAGCAGTCGCGTATAGAGCATTTTGCTCACGTTCTATAAATAGCGAAAATGTACATAAATCGTAGCATATTTATTTATATTAGTACTAATATATAATAAAAGAATCATTTATAACAAATGCTATAAATATATAAAAATTGTTATTCCTTAACTGCACTTTTGGAATAAACTAATTGACAACTCGCGCGCTATTTTGCTCATCGCATTGACCCGGCCGCGTATTTCCAAAACCTATACCGGTTCAGTCGCGGCAACGACAATTTACATTTTCAATATAAACATTTAAATATTTATAAATAAACTTATTCATTTCTAATATACACATTGGAAAGATAATTTCAACTAGATTTTAGAAAAATTGTTTATTTTTGGGAAAAGGATAGAAAATAACCAATATAGAGGTGTATTTAAAATATAAATCGTTGCTACAGCGACTGAACCGGTATAGGTTTTGGAAATACGCGACCCGGCCGAACAAACCACCTACACTGAGCGACTGGTACGCACTAATTATTATTTTTAAATACCTTTATGCGCAGGACGGGGGAAGTATAGAACTCAACTATTGGGCGATCGAGATACGTATGCACATTGATGCATAAATGGCGCGAATTTTAAATTCACCGTGAGGGAAATTAAAAAAAATTAAAAAAAATGCTCATAGTACGAGTGCTCGCGGGTTAATCACTCATGTACGCCTCGTAGGTCATACTTATGTCTAGTAATGTTACATTGTAGTGTGTACAAGCTTCGGGTCCGAGTAGTTATGAGTCTTATTGATTCATTTTCCCCACTTAGGATTTTTCAGAAAAAATCTGTTAAAAAAGCATCATTTGGTGACCCTTAAAAACTGTAAATACTAAAAATAAATACAAATGAAAATGTTACACATTCATGTACATACCTCCTACATAACCAATAGTGACTCCAACAAAACTTCGAAACACACTGCAGCTATCCGATTAGGGCGTAACGCACACTCTTCGTGGCGGTGGACGATTGAATATTGCCAGCGCTGTGTTTGAAAGAGCGTCCACGCCTCCATGTTGTGTTTCAATATGAAATTCGTCCAGTTTAAACGCGTGGTGTTATTTAGGTGCAATATTAGCCTACTTAAAAATAATTATTTTAACCTGTGTTTTTTTTATTGTTTCCCCATAGTTTCCTTTAATAATCTCTGCCCCGACTTTCCAGTGGAGATACAAACATATTATTTATGTATGGATAGTTAATGGAAAACTCGCTCAATGATGTTCTTAACTTAATCGGTTTTTACTTACGTGACATAATTTTATTAATTATTTTACCTAAGATTGTCCGTATGAATAAATTTGGCTGTAAATAAGACTCAGAGTTTGGAATACCAAATTTAGAAGATTTTTTAAACACTGTTGGTAGATAATAGAATAATTGATTTTTATTATAACAGAATTGATTTCTGGTGAATCGTATTAAATTATTGCCATGAAAAATAGGCTCACAGGAGTCGAATTCAGTACCAATCATCTCGACAGATCTTCTCAGCATTACTGGAATATGTACGTATTGTCTGATGTTTCCGCTATTTTGTTGTATGTGAAATCAAGTACATTTGTCACCTCTGAACCAAACCTCTGAATTATTTAAGTATGTAACTACATATTTACTTCATGTGATCTTTTTGGTGTAGTATAACTTTTAAGCACTTAATTATTTTGAATGATAAACCCTTCACAACTTTCAAAGTCCTTTGAAGTTTGAGGTGATTTTTTTTTTACTGCTGGCATATTAAACTTTTTTAACATTAACTCCATACAGGATGCCAGAGGAAAATATTCTCTCTCGGAGCCTTTGTTATCTTTGGAGATGCTGCATGGAGGGCCTTTTAAATGAACAGAAGTACAGGAAGTTCTGAGAAGCAAAGGGGTAAGAGGCGTGGGTAGAAATCTGGAATCGGAGTGATGGACGTACGAATCATCCTTCCCTTTACGGAATGGCGATGGTTCGAGAGTATCCGACTAGAGAGGTTAAATGGACTACCTCAATATAGCCTTCCCCGATCCGGCCCGCCACGAAGTTGGTGGGCAGACGCGTCCGCCACCAAGACTGAACCCGGTCACCCCTGTTAAGTCACCAATCGTAGCGAACCACTTGGGGCGACTTATGGCAAAGGTGTTGGTTATTCAATGAATGGTTCCTGGGCAGCGGGACCCATACCCTATCAATTTAATTAAAAAGTAGATAAGTTAAAAGAGAAAGGTGTGAGCAGAAAATTATAGATTCTCAACAAGTGAATCCTTGAACCGGCAATAGTATAAATCCTGTAAAAGTGAAAAATTGAAATTTCATAAAGTATGAATTTAAAAATGCTAAGCCTTAAAAATGTAAAAATATGAATAGAGAAAATATTTCAAAAGCATGAATTCAGAAAAAGTAAAATGTTTATCTTCTAAAAGAATGATTCCTGAAAAAAAAGCTGAAGGACACATACAACAGAACCAGTCCTGAAACTAAAACCTGAAATCGTAACAGAATGAATCCTAAAAAGTGAAATCAGTATTTAACAATTGTTCGAACCTGAATTTTTCGGAACATGATTAAATTTTAAAAGAATTGTGATAGCCTGTAGTAGTTTAAGGGGTTATTCATAGAAGGTACTGTTAATATTAGAGCTGTCGATAACGCAGGGATGGAGATATGGTTAAGCATCATCACTATATAAAAGTTCAAGAGACACCGGAATTACAACAAGAACGAATCTCAAAAAAGTGAACGCTGAATGAGGTAAAAATAATAAAATAAGGAAAATGGAAGAGATAATCGAAATCGAATTGGCAAAAGAGTTAATTTCAAAGTGAGAACAAAACAAAAAAATTACTCTGCCAGCTTTTTATAAGTTTGTACCTAAGATTTGGGTTATATTGCCACAAAGATTTTTCAGCACAGACATGAAGCCATGAAATCAACTATGAGTATGATTTAAGATTAAAAATTGACAAAAAGTTGTTAACAAAAAGGGAACCATAATAAAAGTACGAGTACCTACCACGAAAATATTTTAAATGGGGCTACGAGGCCATATAAAAGGTTCAATCCGTACGAATATTCCATATCTGATTGAAGTGTTTGATTACATAATTTGGAGTTAAACACACATCAACATGTAATATAGCGCAGACCTGTGAAAATTCACTGGGTATAATAATTGTGGGATTTGTGAAGATGAAAGTAATTATCAAATATTTGATATTAAAGAGGAACGAAATTTTCATTAGAGGTGCAAGTGTAAAATATTCTGTACACAAAAGCACAATATAAGGTCGACCCTCAAAAATAGCTTGGCGAAAACCATTAAACGAATGGAAGATGAGAAATAGGGGAGTACTGCAAATAAGGAACTTCCGAGGATGCTTGAGCACTTAGAAGCAGTGGACTCTATGAAACCCGGAAATTTGGCATGGTTCAGAGCATCAGGAATTTCTGCTTTCGATCCTGAAAGAGTTCTTAAGAAAATTACTCACAAAGAACAAGACAACTCTGAAGCGAGTAGCACTGACTAATCTTGGGCAAGAAGCCTTCGCATCTCTACTGAAGGATGCTAGATCCACTGACTCAAGTAAAAATCACAAAAAAATCTGTCCAAAAACTAAACTAAAGATGATCAAACTTCATGGAATTATTATAATCGATAGAAATGAAATCGTTTTCCGTTAGAGATATACGTTTTCGCTCGTCTGAAAAGTCAGTTTTAATTGTTGATTGAACCAGAGTTACAGAAAGACACGCAACCGAAATTAGAATTTTGATAATCAAAAATATGTATTATTTTGGTCAAATGTACTTGATTTCAAATATATACCTGTTCGAAGTTTTATTGAAATGTATTTTGCATGATTTTCAGCCACTCACTTGCCTGTCTGGTTAGGTTAATTTGAGAAGAAATATCGACCATGACCCTTTTATAAATAATTACTGCCCTTGCAGAGGTCACCATCGCGAATAAATTACTGCAAATGTTTTTTTTTATGCACAGTTCAAGGTTTAAGATACCGAAGTATTACTTTTTTTAAGGGGTGAGCAAAATCGATAAAAATACTTTTACGGCTCAAAGATATTTAAGGTGATACTTAAAATAACTCACAATCTGCTCGATCGTAGATGGCAGTAATTTAATTATTTAAGGAAAAAAACCCTTTCTGCAAGTTTCGCTGTAAAATATTAGTATGTGCAAATTGTTTGTTTGAGCCCTAAATACACAATATGGATATGAATAAATAGTTCAAAATTCAATTCTCTTGTAGGCCAATGCGTTTGTCCACCTACTGCATGGCGGGCCGGATCGAGATATATTGGTTGAGGGAGACCTAACTTATACCCCTCCAGCCGGTCTTACTGGACCCATCGCCTTGCACCACAGTTGGAGGAATGAACTTGTACGTCCGTCACTCCTAGATACATTGCCCTCCGATTCCTACGGACTCCTCATGCTATTTTCCTTCCCAGAACTTCCTCTCCATCCTTTCCCTAAAAAGACCCTCCACACAGCATCCCCAAAGATGACATAGGTCCTGAGGAAAATTATTTTCCTCAGGGACTCCTGTGTGGAGCTAACGTAAAAAAAAATCATGTACATATTGGGTATGCACTGGGGCAAACAAACAATTTGTCTTAAGGCGAGGAAGTAAGCGTTCAAAAAGAAGAAGAAAGGGAAATATGTAAATACGATTGTAGGAGGGAGCGTGCTAATATTGAAAACAATTATAATTAAGCGAAAATAGTGAAAATATTTAAAAAAAAAACGACTAGTTTTAAATACAGCAAAAATCTCTCTAAAAATACTTAAGTTGCATTTAATGATACACTCTGAATGTTTTCAAAGCCATAACATGCTAAATAACAAAACGAGTCATTAATAATTTTCGGAACGGGTTTTGCGATTTTTTTCTATCGAGGTAATTAATTACCGTTTTGGCTCCACAAATGTACAGATATTATCTTCAAAAATAAAAATTTTTTTGAACTCACAAAAATGAAAGTTTGTCACGAGAAATATTTTTTAACTCGGTGGAAATGCGGAATGCGGGGGCTTAATATTAAAAAAAATACTTGTGAACAAAGTTATTTTCTACAATAGTGATGGAATTATTAATTATTTAAAGTTTACCCTTAAAACCACTGGAGCGATTGTGGTCGAAAAATGGACCACTTTTATTTTTCTGCTATTGATAAACATTTATTTAATTATTTAAAACATTTCCATTGCCAGCCTATATAAATATAACGAACTTATTGAAATGCTTTATCTATTATGACCATTGATGTCGCAAATCCGAACTTCGTAGACTATTTTAGAACGATGTTAAAAATAAATTTTAACAATATTTTTCCCGCCGATTTTTTTATCAGCTGTTTGCGGTTAATTTTCCATAGTACTTTTTCCATAGATATGCACCTATCATTATCAAGTATACCACAGACAACATACAGAAATCAAAAATATTCTATGTTGAGTCGAGAAAGTACCCCTCACGGCAGTTTCAAGGTAAAATTTTTTTTTATAACGGTAAAATACTGGTTAATTTAATAGCTATTTAGCATTATAATAAGTTTTTATGTCTCAATGTTAAAATTCGAAGGTATGATTTTTTGATCTTGGCGAAAATTTTTAAAAATGATCTTCTGGGAAATCTCGAGCAATCGAAGCAAGTTTATTTATTTCGCGTGGTCGCTCCAGTGGTTTAACCACTTAGTTTATATCATTATTTGAATAAATTAACTAAAAATCTATTAAACATTTTTCAGTTTGCTGTAATTCCGCTCTCAAAATTACATAGGGAAATTTAAGATATATAAAACGGTTTTCGAATGGATTTCGTATTCGACGAGATGCAAAATTTAACATAATATTTTTTCCATATTTGTGAATGCAGTCTCTACTGTCTGCGACAATTCACTCGGCGTCCTCGATACATACAAATGACTTTTTTAAGATATTATCGTAGAAGCTTTGTGTCCGATGGTGATAAAAGTTCAAAATGGGTTGACCATAATCTAGTTACGTCGTATAGATGGACTTATAGATAAGATATTGGATTAAATTCGTGGTCTCTTACTATTTTAGTTATTTTTCTAAGAACGGGGAAGATAGCAGGGAGGAGGTGATTTCAAGGTGCAGTTTCTAAACGAAAGTTTGTAAATTATAATTTTTTTGCGGAAACTTCACTGGTTAATACACCCATGTAATATGTAATTACCTTATAATATGTACAACTGTTTGTTTCCCTAATAAACAAAAACAAAAATTTATTTAAAAAAAAAATTTTCAAGACATCAAAACAGTCACTTGTGGTCAACATTCCATTTAAATTTTTCAAGCAATGTCAGGAAGCACTGCCGAGCAATTCTATATGTTTTGTGAGATCGATATCTCCTGAGGGACGATATCTCCTGTCAGATTTATGTGATTTTCTATGTCTGTTATTTGATTTTTCTATGGGTATCAGGCTAGCTCCGCCGATTTAAAACGATCTAAACTAAAATATGTGACAGCTCACAGTTGGAATCTGACATCAACCCATGGAAAAAGCAAATCACACAAATCTGACAGGAGATCTCGTCCGTCAGGAGATCTCGATCTCACAAAAGATATAGAATCGCTCGGCTGGTTAAAGTACTCGTATAAAAAGAACGTCGCGAAAGCGTACCTAAAGTTTCGAAAAGTTAATAAAATAAATGTAAATATGATGTTAATGATAATAATAAAAAATGACGTTGGGAAATGATTTAAAGCATTTTTTGCATTAAGTACGATTCAATCTAATTCCATATATTTTTAGAAGCAAGAAGCCATTATTAACATTCGAACCTAAAAAATTGTGACTAGAGTGTCCTAAAAGAAGTTCGGAAAAATTAAACGATGTTGAACACTCAAATAAATCATGCAATATGGAAATTCTCGGAATTCCAGAAAAAAATAGCGAAAATCTTTTGGAAATCTTAGATGACATAGGAGCATAAGCAGAAATAAGCAATTTCTGCAAAATCCGGCGGGACCCGAAGATTTCTGATGATAAGCCTCAGCATAAGTGTGTGCCCCCAATAATAGCAAAGTTTAATAAACAGCTAAAAAGAGATTACATGCGGCAGTCAAAACATTCAACATGAAACAAAAAAAAAGATAATCTAAATACATCCCAATTGAAGAATTAAACAACGCATAAAAGGAGCCCATTTTCATAAGCGAGCACCTCCCAATACACGAAAAAAATATACAAAGGCTAACAAAAAGATTCGCAAAAGATCAAAACTTCGCTTTTGTGTGGACAAGAAACGGACAATGCTACCTTAGGAAGGTTATAGTGATTTCCCACAAGGATCAATGATCGCCAGAATTATTGAATGAACATTCCGATATACCTACAAAACAGCATATTGCTGGAAGAAAAACTGAATGATAATTTTACTAATTTGATAAAATCAATATATGTTTAACTAAATAATCGGTACTCAAGTGATTCACCGGCACGACCAAATGAATGAGATACTTGAATCGAGCCATGTCAAGAATCAGAATAATAGAAGAGCATGTAAGTATTAGACGATGTATGAATGTGAACGAGGCAAGGAGTGTGTGCCAAGATCGAGTTGTTTGGCGGTCTTTCCTCGGCAGCGTGATGGTTAGTTAGTAACCTATGATCTAACTAAGCAACGTATTAAATAACTCAGTAGTAATTCAGTAAGCATCATACCTAAGTAACATACTCGTATTACCACACGTGTAACATATTACTAAATATTAAACATATTAACTACCTAAATAACTTATTAACTAACTAAGTAACATATTAATTAACTATGTAACCTATGTACTGACTTAGAAACGTATTAAATAACTCTGTAGTAAGTCAGTAAGCATCACGCCGTTTCTCTCGAGTGGTAGGCAGACTCTTTCTTGGCAAAAGCTTCTTTCTTCAATCGCATTCATGCAATGTCTCATGAGGATACCTTTTGTTATTCTGACATGACCCGACTCAAGTATTTGGTTGAATTGATCGTGCCATGTCTTTCTAGGGCGTCCCAGACTTCCTTTATCCGGACCTTTTTGGAATTCTGTTTAAATTGTTGTTCTGAAATTAATTTGTTTTAATGTATACTAATATTATAAATGCGAAAATGCGCGAGTTTGTTTGTTACGCAATCACGCCTAAACCACAAAACCGATTTTAAAAATTCTTTCACCAATAGAAAGCTACATTATATGCGAGTAAAATAGTGTGGTTATAATGGTAAGCTTTGGCTTTATGAAATTATAAATATTAATATATATATATTATATTTATTATACGTTTATAGTCCCTTACAAAAGCGAGTTATTGATAACGTCAGACGAAAAGCAAAAATCGTTGTCTCTTGGTAACTATATTGATAGATACATTTGCGGGAAATTTTATTTCAGACGTCGTAGTTAATATCTATCTATCTATATTCTATCTATCTATCAATCTTCTTCTATATAAATAAAAATGGATCGCCGAAATGTATTTAAGCGCATAATTTCCGAACGACTGCACCAAATTGTATAAATTTTTTTGTTTTCGTTATTGTCAGGACAAGGTTTGTATAAAACTGCTTGTGAGCTCTGGAATGATGAAATTTGTATAAAAAATTGCAATAGGTGGCACGCTAGCTGTTTGGAAATGAAATGTACCGGGAATGAATGCATCGAATGCGGGAGGGGGGGGGGGGGTTCAAGTAGGGGGTTCGCGGAAGGGGGGAGGGAAACCCGGAGGGGGAAAGGAAAACGGGAGGGGGGAGTGTGGAACTTGGCAAGGGGTTCGAGGGACGGAGGAAGGGGGGAGTGGAGTGGGGAGACGGAAGGTGGAGGAGGCGGAGTGGGAACGCGAGAGGGGAAGGGGACGCGGAAGAGGAAGGGGAGGCGGAAGGGGAACGGGACGAATGGGAAAGGACACGCAGGGAGAAACAATTTCTTTATTAAACGGCATAGCAACACATGCGGGTACCAGCTAGTATATTATAGGAGGGGCGAATATGCGAGCGAAGCCGGGGGCAAAAGCTATTAGTTTTATAAAAATGAATTTGGTTCGTATTCATCTATGTATTACGGCAGTCAATCAAGTTATGTTTAATTACCAAACTTTGGTGAATTATTTTTAAAACCTGATTGTGCCTAAATATATACTCGCACGGCTCTAATACAGAACATCCCGATATAATATGTTCTATAGTTTCTATTATTATTTTTTTTAAGTTTACAGAGTTCCCAGTTGCGGCCGTTTCCGATTTTATTTTTCTGTGTTTTGCTCTATTTCATGTTTCGTTTGGATTAATTAGCATTATCTTTTCTCCGTTGATGTATGATATTACATTGACGGGTGTAAACTTTAAAAGTTATTAAAAAAATTTCTTCCAATAAAACTACAAAACAAACCCTTTTCTTACTTAGGTACGTATAAACCCAACGTATTACACCAGTAATCAAAATATTGTGCAGAAAATCCAAAGATATTTAGAAACTAGCATAGATACTTAAAAAATCACGGGATATTATAGTTGTCGTATTTCTGAAGCTGAAAGAATTTTAAAAAAAGTCCATAATTTACCTTTCAAATGTAAGTAAACTTGGAAAGATAAGACCTTTATCCAATTACGTTATACAAATATACGATGCGTTATATTAATAATATAACTCCGAGAAACTGTTTAACCCTCCGTCGGGCGCACCTATGGGCGAACCGAAATAAGGCGCACTCGGCCTGAGAGGCCACCCTCCCCCCGCCCCCACTTTATTATTTCTAATACAAAATACTTGTCGGGTAGTCTTTACTAGGATCTATAGAAAGGAATTATACCAATTGAAATAAATAAATTACTTTTTTTTTACCACTATAATTGATTATAAAAAACCGACAAGTTTCGTAAGCCAAGCTTACTTCATCAGGGTTTTAATAATACTAAATAATACTAAATATACCAAATTTAACACAAAAGAACCGGTTAATTAAACATTAACAACCATAAACTAAAATAAACAATTTTTATAAATCTTCAACCAAAGCTGGATCTTCAGAAGCATCATCGTTGGGAGAAGCTTCAGCATATCATCAACATCATTCGTTGATAGAGAGGACATTTTCTAGCCATTTAAAAAAAAAATCATAAAAATCTGCAATTAAAATGCCTGAAAAGAGGAAATCTGAAATTAGAATCCAATCGGGCGTAGGCGGCCTGTGAAGCCAGGGAGGTTGTACGTGAACTGTGTAAAGGCCGACGACTAACTGAGACGGGCGCCGTGTGAGGTTCCTAAAGTTAGGGGAGTAAAAGGAGATGATAGGCGGTGGTCCGCCTTTGAGAAGTGGAGAGGGAAATAATGTCTTTTGTTGGCATCTGAGGCCGGCTGCACCCGACAGAGGGTTAAACACGATCAATGCTTTTTTATCCTAATTTCAAAGTTTTATCCGTGTAAACAAACATACAATATTTAAAATTTTATTTATAGACTCCAGATTTTTCATTTTTAATTATTATTATTTAATAAATATTTTTTTAAAATTATTATTTGTATAAAATGCTGGCAGAATTATATTTGGTATAGTCTTTATTATAGAATTGGAAATTTAAGATATTTTTTATATTAGGTACCTTAATATATTTATGTTTGTATTTTTGGTTAAGAATGTTTTCAAATAAATTAGAATTACTCCAATTATTAATTAAAATTTGAGTAATTAGATAAAGTTCAATTAAAAACATATTTGGATATAGAGGAACATTAATTAATCCGTGAATCATTGGAAATCTGACATTTTTTGAGAAAATAGGTAGTTTGATGTGTGCATTAAATTCAAGTTTATTACTAATAGTAATAAGTATTTTTTAAATGTTTTATTCACTTCACACAAGAGGTCCCAAGGAAAATCGATTTCTCTCAGGCATCTTCGAGGATACAATGTGCAGGGAATTTTTAAGGGGTGATGGTTATTAAAGAAAACATATTTTAAATCCCCAAGCTTCCATTTTCCAGGTATATTCGTAAAATTACATTTACCACAGGAGATCCGGAAATCTCTGTTCTTGAAAGCAAGTACATCAAAATAAACCCAAAGGGGTAAACAAAGCGAGCGAACACAGATGCGTTAAGCATTTTATCATATTAAGAGATTTTAAATATTCGTCAATTTTACAAGATAATAATTTAATTTCTAATTATTGAAGTCATTATAAGCGACTCTCAAACGAAAATTTGAACCAAAAAAATCGATCGGATTCAATTCCTAGATGCAACAGAATTTCTTCAAATTTTATATTGGTTCAAATTTTTGTTTCAGAGTCGATAATATTATCTTCATTTTTTAAATACCAGCGAGTACCCAGCAAGCGTTGCAATGTCACATAAAGAAATTGTTTTTCTCTCGTGACCTATCACATGCGTCTCCGTTCCCGTTCCCCTTCCGCGTCCCCTTTTCATCCCGCTTTCCCCTTCCACCTTCCCCGTCTTCCACCCTCCTGGTACCCCGTTCCTCGTCCCCCCACCAGCGAAACCCCTCTCCTTCGTTCCCCTACCCCCCTCCCCAGATTCCCTCCCCTTTTCTTCTGTCCTCCCTGCCACTAAACTATACAAAGTACACTCATTTTTCAAGCAACTCATGCGCCACGTGTTGTAAAATTTTAATACAAATTTCATAACGCCAGAGCTCACCAGTATATACAGAAACCTTCCCGGGTGTTCGCACACAAATCAACAAAGCTTCATCGCAATCGATCGAATTGTTTAGGAACGAATAAGGGACAAACAAAGAAACATTCATTTTTTTATGTATTAAGATTACAATTTGAAGTTTTACTCACCAAGTTAATAATAATATTAATAATTTCTAATACGTACTTCATAATAAATAAGACCCAATTGTTTCACAGAAATTTAAATGTAACAATGTCATCAAATGGCCATTTAGCGCCATTTTGTTTTTTGACATCTGAAATGCCAATTGTAGGTGCGTTTCAGCTTTGAGCCCTAATTGTAATTGTGCTTAAAAACATGATGATTGTCCTCTTCGGCTTATCACAATTTTTTCAAAAGCTAAAACGGACTTGGAATCGGTATTTAATGGAAACCTTTCAACTGTCAAAAGAATAAAATGGCACTGAATGGCCATGCGATTGCTTTGTCACAAATGTCACAATTTGAAATTGAAAATGTGAATTTCTGAGAAGCAACACTGGGCCTAATAGTTCAAGGCTTTACTTTATCCATCCCGCTAAAAACTCGAACGCAACGTAATATTTTGACGATACGATATTTCTGTAGTACATTCGTGTTACCAGATCAACGCAAATATTTTCAGCTTATAGCGTCCATCCCGCGCTTTTTTATTTTGAAGTTTCCATTTAAAACTACAAATACTATATATTGTAAATCAAGTGAAAAATCTGCTGCCAGAAAAACCAATTTCATCCTCCTAGCTACATAATATTTTCAAATTACTTTATTTTCAACAGCAAATCCATTCCTTCTTACAAAGCTTCTCGAAGACTTTCAATGCCAAATTTGATTAGGAGAGGAAAATATATCTCATATTCTTAAAAAAATTCCGGTTCAGTTCAGTAAAACGAGTAAAATTCTATTAATTTCTCTGCAATTTGAACAATTTTTTTTTATGTTGGGTACGGAATATAATACAGTAAGCCACAGTGACACAGAATATACTAGAAGCTGTGTAAGCTATTTATTTATTTATTTTATTTTAGAAAAACACAACAGTTTACAATATGGTTAGTTTATATACATGTGCAATTTATTTAACCGAGAAACCGATTATAGATTTCCTCGTTATAGTTATAAATTAATAAAAAAATAGCATTTGAAAGTGTTTACATACCTACTTTTTTGTGAGCTCAACTGCCCGTTGCGAGGGAAATTGAAAATGGGGATTGGGAAAATTCACGTAATAAGGAACTCCATTTAAAAACCAAATTAACTTACAATTGAACTTTCTATTTTTCACAGCTAAAATAATTAACGAGTCCTCCAAAACGATCTAAATCTGGCAAGGTACGCGTTGTCAGTTAAAAGTAAGGCCATTCCCAAAGGGTTCTGTATGAAATCAATAAATCACTAAATAAGTGGTGTGCAAGAATAAAAAAAAAAACCGTTAAAATATACTCAGAATCTTAACGACGCAAGTAAAAAAGCCGTGTATACAAATTGCGACTGGCGACTCGTGTATTGGACCTACTGTCGAATTTGTCCTATCAAAGAAAAGAAGAAGACAAATAATTTTTGGAATCTTAACGACGTAAGTGAAGAAAGCGTGTAAACAAATATGCGCCTGCCGCACGGCGTATTGGACGGACGTACGGTCGAATTCACCCTAGCAGGCCCGGAGATTCGACCTTTCCGCCGCGTTCATTTTAATTAATTCATCGTCAGGTAGGTACTCAGGATGATGCTGATGGTAGTGAAGATAATAATGATGATGATCTTGATGATGGTAGTGATGATGATGGTGATGATGATAGTGATGACGATTCAAACATGTCAGATAAAGAAAATTAAAAATATTTTGGTAGTTATTTAACTAAATAATAATAATAATAATTGGAAAATTTGTAGAGCGCCGTTTTTGTGAAAAATCACCCCAAGGGCGCTTAACTAAATTGCTTATTTATAATAGGTACACAGCTAATACAATTTATATACATGTAATTTTTAAAAAAATGACCTTCCAAGTTCAAATCTTCACCGTAAAACGTCCCTATGAATGTAGGACATTTACAACACTCTGTCCCACTCTGCGATGTATAAAAAATACAATCATTATGAAGCAATTTATCGCCGTTCAAAGAGATTTTATGTAAACAATGGTAGATGAAATCTCGATGCATGAGCGATCAGTTTCCTGACATATATTGACATGTTTTAAAAAAGTTTTCTGAAACAATCGATGAAATTAAAATTTCACAAATCGTCTCAGAACCTCAAATCAACATACAAAACTACATCAAAACTCTCCCTCCTCCTCATTATACGCATGTAATAGAAAGAGATGCACGGAGATGTTTAATTACTACATTGTTCAAACTTAACACAGAATACATTTGACGTCATATTTCGTTTGACCAATCATGGAGCATTTGTACAGTAAGGCTTTTAAATCATTATTCAAGAACCATTTATTAATTCTGATAGTAAAATATAAAAATATATATGCATATTCAGAATCGTTTTTTTATCTTTATAAACTTATGTTTTGAAAGTCAAAATATTTTTTACCCAAAATCCTTATTGTTAGACTGAGAATGGTGGTTTCACACCAAGGCGATGCTGAGAACAACTAAAGTCATCAGCTCATGGAGAAACTGAATTAAAAAACAGTTGGCGACGCAATCGTAATCAAACTCCTGAACAAAATCGATATTTTTTCTGATCTGACATATTAAAACATGACAAAACTTGACAGGTCGTGACCCGCTACCATGGCAACCTCTCAACAACACTACACGAGTAGAATGAAGTGCAAAGACATATCTAGGAAGGTATACAAACACCTTACACAAACATATTACACCTTACTCTGAGGGCTCATGGAGCAAAAAGTTTCACCATTTTGCTGTTTGGGTCACTTCAGCTCTCATGGGCTCAAATTATTACTTGGAATTAGAAGCCAAAAAAAGAACGTGCCCAGAACCAATGTGAAAGTGAACGTGTGTACTAAGACTTAGTTATTTGGCGATCTATCCTCCAACAATTATTGCCGATTAGCTATATTTCAAAGAAAACATACTTTTAAATTTTGTAATATCGTATTTCATGTTGAAATGTTCAATGTAAGTCATGGAATGGGAAAAGCAGTCTCGGATGTTTATTATGAATATCGTTGAATCCGTTCTCATTTGAAATAGTAGAATTCCAGAGAGATTCAAAACGTGTATTCTGGATGCCAGATATTGTTACAAAATGCTTTCTTTGAACTGTATACTCGTGTGCACAATTTCCTGCAATGCGATAGAGTTAAATTCGATATTGAAATTATTGGAAATACATTTTCTTATTGTATAGGGTAACGTTTAGTGACCCAGACAATTTTGAATACTATATTCTTTTTCTTTCTCTAATTTTTTTTATTTTCATCTGTGAGATTCTAACCGAGTTGGGAGGAAAGGAAGTCAAAAGAAAGCTCATACTATACAACATCCCCGAGAGCTATTCACAGTCGACTGCATCGAGAATCACCGAACTTATACTAAAGGTTTCATCTTACTTGGGAATTTGAAAACACCTTCACTTCCAACTTTCAAGATCAAGATGAAACGGTTTAGTATCAAGAAACCCGACTAAAATATGCCCTCCGTGTTTGAATTCAAAGATCTAACAACTTCCAATTCTATTCTGATGAACTAAAGATGAAGAATGGTGTCAAAGCAGCAAACGAGGTCACAAGTCTCCAAAGAAACGAACTTACTCTTTTACTAAGTCAACTGCAAACGAGAATAAAAAATGGCGAAAACAATATCAACATTAAATATATTAACTCAACACCAAAACATCGTGAAGGCTCAAATAAAAATCTATCAAAATCCAGAACGCCAAACCTTTCCTATCAAAATGTGTGAGGACTGAGAAAAAAACTCGATAACTTTAGAATTTGTAGACCATTAAATACAAGGGTGTCCATGTAAAAAAATCTTTGCTCATTTTCGGCGACGCGGACTTTATTTCAAAAATAAGTAAGCACTAGTACGCAGCTCAGATTTTCCCCTGCGAAACGAGCGGTGATCCGGCTCGGTGGCTGTTTCAGTGCGACCTTTACGTCCGTTTGAGATGGACGCTCCGCTTTCGAATTCTTCCGCTTGTGAGGTACCTAACCAAAAAGTCAATCAATGACACCAAAAATTTATTGTACACAACACAGTCTTCAAATAAATTTTTAAAAATGCGGCGTCATCAGCTTCACCCTAAATAAAAACGCCATTTCTTTCAATAGAGAAGTCCAGCCCAATTTTTTAAATATTTTTTTTATAATGACTTTCTAACTTAAATAACTGTACATTTTTTTTTTAGAGTTAGTTTTAATTAAAATAATTGTCAAAGTTTTAATTTTTCGAGATCCCTTCAAAACCACCATATCTATGATGAATTTTATGATGTCATCTACTAAATAACGATACACGTATTTTATGATTTTTATGTCGGTTTCCTTGAATCTCACATAGAACTGCGCAGGCGCGCGGCCATCTTGTTTATTATTACGCGTTGATTGGTTTATTTATGGCAAATGGCGAAATCAAATTCTTCGCAAAACATGTTTTGACTTGATGAATTTTACTTGCAGTTTTATGTTTTTGGAGATAATTTTCGTTTAAATGATCAATTCACTGTGATATTAGTGTAATTCAGCATAAGTAGCAATGCTGGCTTTACTTTTTTTCAGTTTTAGTCCTTTAAATAATGTTTTGTTGGTGATTTAGATTAGTTAACGATAGGTTTTTAGGTTACTGACATTACATAATCAAAGGTTACTTCTGAAAAAAAATAATTTATGAATTTTTCGCGTGAATTTAATAAAACTTCCATAAAAGTAATATTATTTAATAATGTAAAAGCCTTATGCATGTGTAAATAAATACAAATTCGAGAAATCAACGCATTAATTGCGTAAAACCGAGTCCAAGATGTCCAAGTTATTTTTTCACAATTATTATATTTTTTTATCCTTTTTAATTGTATGAACGAGATAAAAAGTGAAGTGACAGTTTTATTCCAAATTCATAAAGTTGTTAAAATCTGGAGTGATCCCTTTAAATAAAATCTCGTTCTTTTCACAAACTTTCACTTTTATTTCAACTATTGAACATGGATAAGTTTTATAAGAAACGGTGAGAATAATAACTGCTATACTAGCTCTGACTTATGAGCTTGGTTAATATGGAGTTTATTGTAGAGAAAGAACATGAAACACATGATGCGAGCCTTTTTAAAGAGTAAATTCCATCCTTGTAAACAACCAAGTCATTTCACAGGAGTGGGAACTGACTAGAAGATAAAACGAAAATCTACAATATCGATCAATAACCTGATAACATCCATAAGCAAGGGCTCACACCATTTTGGTTAAACATAGTGATTTGAATTAATCGACCACAGATGTCGGTAGCCTTCACTTTTTCAACATATTGCCCGGGGCAGGATTCACAAATTTTATTAAAATTTTGGAATCATAATCTATTTAAAAATAAACTATAAAACAAACAAAATAAACCAAAAAATCCTTAATCTAAGTACCTATACCACAAAAATACTAATAAAATAATTCAAAATAGCATAAGTTAACTAAAAACCTTTTTTTAATATCCTACACTAAACTTATAATTTAACTGTATAAATGCTGTTGAATTACTCTATTAATTAACTAAAAAATAACTAAAAATTATGAATCCTATTAAATAACTAAAAAAATCAAATGACTAAATTACACACGTGTACATACTAAATTTTACATATTTAAATGATCCAATAACACAAAATAATATTGTTTACACTGAACACAACACAATTATTGTTTTTTTTTTCTTCTTTCTTCTCAGTCTTCTGCTTGATCCATCCAAGGTGTAGTCGAGAAGATAAGTACCATAGTGTAAGGTACATAATCAATCCTTGGTAAGGTCCGGGATGTCAATTACAGGTTTAGTATCTGACTCCAGGGGCATCAGACATATCTTTGTGATGGGCCTCACAAAGATTCCTTGAGGTGTTTTTAGGGTAACAACTCGTACTACTCCATCCGCTCCAGGGTGTGTCTGCAGAATTCGGGCCATTTTCCATAACGGTGGAGGTAAATGGTCTTCCTTTAAGATCACCAGATCGTCTTTTTGCAGTGCCCGTTGAGTGCTGGTCTGCCATTTAGTCCTCCTTTGCAGTTCCATCAGGTAATCTTGCTTCCATCTAGACCAAAAAGATTGAATTAGCGAACTGATCCTCTAATATTAA
This sequence comes from Limnephilus lunatus, assembly GCA_917563855.2. Taxonomy (NCBI): domain Eukaryota; kingdom Metazoa; phylum Arthropoda; class Insecta; order Trichoptera; family Limnephilidae; genus Limnephilus; species Limnephilus lunatus. Next base: position 10,658,329 of record OU830599.1, read on the forward strand.
GTTAGCCTGTTGTCTGATATCGCCCGGACGTCTCTCTCTGGAATGATAGAGGATTCAGTGCCTATAAGGAAATGGTTTGGGGTGAGTGGTTGGTAATCATGGATGTCATCGGACAAGGAAGTTAATGGACGGGAGTTCAGACAGGCCTCAATCTGACAAATTAAGGTATACAAGAGTTCAAAGGTTAATGAAGAATTATTAGTGATTCTATACAAATGGAACTTTGCTGACTTAACTGCTGCTTCTCACAAACCTCCCTGATTAGGGGCTCGAGGGGTTATGAACTTCCACTCGATACCTCTGTTCACTAAATAATTTTGAATCATGTCGTTGTTTTCCCTCAAACTGGTGTACAGCTCTTTGAGCTTGCTGCAAGCCCCCCTAAAATTACTAGAATTGTCGGAAAAGATCTTTTCAGGTTGTCCCCTATGGGAGATAAACCTTTTTAAACTGTTAAAAAAAGCATTGCTAGATAAATCCGAAACTAATTCCAAGTGAACAGCCTTGGTTGAAAAGCAAATAAAGACACATAAATACGATTTCACGAGGGAAGCCTTTCTCAGCGTCCCACTTTTAATTGGAATTGGTCCGGCATAATCGATTCCGGTGATTGCGAACGGACGACTCGGCGTAATTCTTTCGGGTGGTAGATTTCCCATGATTTGATGACCGGTTCGGGGACGACATCTAAAACACACAATACATTTATGTAATATCTTTTTAATAGTATTTTTCCCAAAGATAGGCCAAAATTTTAGTCGTATTTCAGCTAACAGAGCTTGAGGTCCTGCGTGTAAGTTTACATTATGGTAGTGACGTATTATCAATTCAGTTAGCTTATGTTTAGCTGGCAAGATAATTGGGTGTTTTTGTTGGTACGATAACTGTGTAGCTAAATTCAGCCTACCGCCCACATATATTAGACCATCATGTAAGAAGGGATGAAGAGATTTTAAATTACTTTTTTTGTTGACGATGCCATGGTTTTTTAATTCCTTCAATTCCTTTTGAAAGGCGTGTATTTGAGCTGATCTCAGTAGACATTTCAAGCTTGATTCCAATTCAGCTACACTTAAAATGCCTGAAATTCTACCTTTAACACTTCTGCAGTTATTGACAAATCGCAATACAAATGCATTAACTCTTTTCAATTTAATAAATGATGAGAATTTTTTAAATATCTCCCATTCTTGAACATCTGTGGATAATAGAATATTTTTGCTTTTGAGTTCCGGAGGGTTTGAACACGAAATATTTGATATAGGCCAAGCGTTGACTCCTTCGGTCAACCAACTTGGTCCATTCCACCATATTGCAGAATTTATCAATTTATCTGTAGTGGTTCCTCTTGAAAGTATATCCGCTGCATTGTCGGCTGAAGATACGTGTCTCCATAGATCTGGATCACTAAGTTCTTGTATTTAAGCTACTCGGTTTGCAACGAAAGTAGCCCATCTCGTAGGTTGACCTTTCAGCCAGCACAACGTTATCATGGAGTCACACCAATAATATGTGTCGATCTCCACTATATTTAGCGCTTGTTTTACATTTTTTATTAATTTCGCCAGTAGCACAGCACTACAAAGCTCCAACTTAGGCAGTGAAATACACTTCAATGGTGCTACTCTTGATTTAGACGTTATTAGGTGTGAATGCCACTTACCGATATGGTCCACTGACACCATGTAAACGCAGGCTCCGTAAGCCTTCTCAGATGAGTCGCAAAAACCGTGTAGTTGTGGATATTTAGATTGCCTGCAAATAATTTTTCTTGGTATTTTCAACACATTTAATTGACTTAATTCTTGAAGGTAGGACCTCCAGGGTGCTAATATTTCATTAGGCAATGGATCATCCCACGCTGCTTTAGACTGCCATAACTTCTGCATTATCAATTTGGCTACAACTATAATCGGTCCTAGCAGACCTAATGGATTGAAAGTTGATGCGATGCAATATAATATCTGTCTTTTACTCTCGGTTCGACTTGATGGTTTCATTATTACATAAGAAAAATAATCAGATTCATTATTCCATCTTTTATTTTATTAATTTATTTATTTTATTTATTTATTTATTGTTTTAAAATATTACATAATACAATATAGTGAACTTAAAATGTCCAACTAGGCAATTGCCCGTTTTAGGACATTCCAGTATGATAATGTTTTTACATGTAAATTATAATAAATTATAGTGTTGACTATTCTGTTGGTAAAATAATACATATGTATATTCATATTCTAGAATACTTTCAGTTATACCACGACATTTTTTACTATTGTTTAGCTGACATAATAAACTAAAGAAATATTAATAGATAAAACAAGAAAAATGAATTTGAAAATGAAAATGAATGAAGAAATTCTGTTGGTAAAATAATACATATATGTATATATTCATAATCTAGTATACTTTCAGTTATATCACGACATTTTTTTGCTATTGTTTAGCTGACATAATAAACTAAAGAGATGTTAATAGATAAAACAAGAAAATGAAAAATAAAAATGAAAGTAAAGAAGGAACTTTTCCTTTAAGGAAAAATACCACGAAGAATTGAGCAATTTTCGAAGTTACTTTATGTAAAAATACAGTTACTGTAATGCTAATATAATACCAATATAAATTAAAATGTAAAGAAAAAAAAATTACAATTCAATTACTGTTGTTTAGCATATTCTCGCATTCAGCTCTCCCCAAGACCAGAAGCCAATTAGTAACCTGCATACGCAGAATATTAGTACTCATTGCCTTCCATGCATCAGGTATGAGATTGAGCAATTTAGGGCCTAGGTATGAGAATTGTCTCTGTGCTAAAGATGAGGAAGTGGTGGGCGGAACTATTGGTTTTTTTTGCATGTCTTGTATTATGACAGTGGTTTACGGAAGCGTAGTGGTGCCTCTGTTTTTGAGTGTGTAATATGATTTTCCTTATGTATAATTGTCTTACATCAAGAACACGAAACTCTGCGAACAATGAATCGCTGGGGTACCTGAAAGGTTTTTTCAGTATGACTCTTATAAGCGATTTCTGGGATTTAGCTAAGGGATCGAGTATAGTTTTAGCACAACCGCCCCAACCTAAGGAAACATAGTCTAATATGGAATTACACATTGCAAAGTAAATTCGTTTCAAATCATTTACGCATAGAATATTTCTTATTGCTATGAACAGATGTGTAAGTTTCCTGACCTTTGTGGAAGTTAAGGCTATATATTTGTCCCATCTCAGAAATTTATCAATGATAATTCCTAGGTATCTTATATTGTCCACACATTCTAAGGTATTGCATTTACATGTAATAATGTCGTTGCAATTTTGTATTCTAATTTTAAGGATTTCTTGTGGTTGACCCGCTTGAGTTGAACTAAAGCAGATGAATTTCGTTTTATCCGAGTTTAGAGTGAGGAGATTACTATCTAGCCACTGTTTAACTTTGTTTATGCCGAATTCAGCTTTACTGCAAGACTCATTCCAGGTTTTGCCTTCAAATAAAAGTACTGTATCGTCAGCAAATGTAATAATGTGGTCTGCAAAGGAAGTATTACATAAGTCATTTATATAAACATTAAACAATATGGGACCTAGAGTACTTCCTTGCCGTACGCCATATTTAATATTGGCTGGATCACTTAGAGTACCGTTAATATCCACTCTTTGGCTCCTGTTTTCTAGGTAACTAACCAACCACTTGAAAATTTGACCCTGTATCCCAATTCGCTGTAGTTTATTCAGCAGAATTTTGTGCGAGATAGTGTCAAATGCTTTAGCTAGATCTAAAAAAAGTGCAATGCATTTACTACCTTTATCTAGGTTATTGGAGATGATTTTTGTCAAATTAGCGATGGCGTTTTCAGTGCTTAAACCTTTGCGAAAGCCGAATTGTCTACTAGAAAGGATGTTGTTTTTTTCTAGATAATGGGTGAGACGGTTCTTTACAATTTCGTACTTATGTATCAGTGATTTGTCTCCTTTTTTATGCAGTAAAATGACGATTGACTGCTTTAAATGGTTAGGGAATTTCCCTGATTTAAAGCTTAGATTCGCAATGAACGCAATCGGTAATGCTATGTATACTTTAATGATTTTTAGAAGATTCGATGAAATCTTATCGGGACCACATGCTATTGATGACTTAAGGTCGTCAATTATCTTCATGACTTCGTTAGATGACGTTGTGATTGAGTCTATTTTGTGACCGATATTAGGGATAGTTAAATTGGCGAGAGCGGTTTCTGATTTCTTACACTTATCGAGAATTTTTTTCGCAAGTGTGTCTCCCACAGATGAAAAGTAACAGTTTGCAAAGTTTTCCATATCTTTGGGAACTTCAGAGTTTGATGTGTTAATGTATAGCGATTTAATTTCTGAAGATTTATTGATTTTGGATTTGGTTATGTTGCAAAAGGTATCCCAAAAACGTTTTGGATTGCAGTTGTTTTCGTAAATGAGTTTCTTATAATAATTTTCTTTCGCCGATGTAATTAATTTCTTACACAAATTCCTATACTTTTTATAATAACATTGTAATACCAAATTTTCAGGATATGTTTTTGCCTTTTCATGAAGATGATTTCTTCTGTGAATCGATTTAACTAGACCCAGGGTGATCCATGGTGTGAATTTAATTTGTTTATTAGATATGGTTATATTACTTGTGTGTTTTAATATGTACTCGTGTAGTTTGGTAATAAATTCTTTCATTGCTAAGTCAGTGTCTGATTGATCTAGAATATTTAGCCAGTTTTCTGCGCTCAAGTCCTCAATTAAATTATTGAAATTAGTTTTAGCAACGTATTTAATTTTCGAAGAAATGGGAGGCTTGTTTTTAAGGCAAAGAGATGTTGTATAGTGGTCTGAAATAGTTGAGTGTATAACATAAGTGTCAATAAAGTTAATATTTTTCACATTGATGTGATCAAGACAGGATTTATTCGAGCCCTGTTCACGGGTAAAGCTGTTAATAGTCTGTGTGAAACCATTTTCCGCAAGTAGACATAGATAATCGATTGATTGACGGTGGTAATCAGGGATAGTATTAATGTTTAAATCTCCCATAATAATTTGCTTTTCAAATTTTTTAGCATTGTTTAAAATTGATTGCAATGAAAACAGGAAGGGGTCAATATTGATGAAGGAAGGAGATCTGTAAATGGCAAATATGCATATGTTATTATTCAAATCTTAATCCTAATATTTTCTCAGTCTTTGGATTGTCAGTAATATTTTTTTCAGAATTGCCTGATTCGGCAATCTTAGCTTGGCCCGACTCGGCTGACAACTCCAAGACATTGGACCTCCATTTCCTTAAGGTCATCCCCGCAGACAAAAAGATGCTGATTAATTGCTCTTTTAACTCTCTACAGGATTCCATGTCATCTTCTCCGGTTAACAAGTCATCCATATAGAAGTCATTTTCTATGACCTGACTAGCTCTAGGAAAATTTATATTGTTATCCATACCAATTTGCCGTAGACTTCTAGTAGCTAAGAAGGAGGAAGGCCCCAGACCATATGTGACTGTCTTCAGACGGTAATGCTTGAGCACCTCCTGCGGCGACTCGCGCCATACTATCTTCTGCAGGTCACGGTCCGCTTCACACACGTTAATCTGGCGGTACATATTATCGATGTCGGCCGTCAGGACCACTTGATGTTTCCTGAAATGCAATAGTTGGGTGTATAAGTCCTTTTGTATAACAGGTCCTGTCATCAAGGCGTCATTGAGAGAACTTCCATTTGAAGTTTTGGCGGAGCCGTCAAAAACGACCCTCACTTTAGTAGTAGTACTTGATTCTTTTATTACAGCGTGATGAGGTAAAAAATAGGATTCACGATCCCCCTTTGACTGGTCACACACCTCCATATGACCCAATTCCTCATATTCACGCATGAATTGTATATATTGTGTCTTCAATTCGGGATTTCACACAAATTTTCTTTCTAAATTTTTAAATTTTTTTCAGCAGTGAGCAATGAACTTCCCAGCTGATCAATGCATGCCCGATGCGGTAAACTTACTACGTATCTACCGTCGTCTTTTCTGGTATGAGTACTAGCAAAACTGGCTTCACAAGCCTTTTCTTCATGATTTAGAATCTTAGTGGGATTAATCTCCTCCAATTTCCAAAATTTTTCTATTTGATGACTTCTTTTATTTATAGATAATCTACAAAAATCTGATACAGGCCTTTGCTTGGGGTACATGTTGATCGGTCCTGATATGATCCATCCCAGTTGCGTACGTTGAAGTGTTGGTCCCGACTCGAGTTTCAATCTATCGTTGGTTAGGATTTCCCAAAAACTTTCCGCGCCCAACAGGATGTCGATGGGTGCAGCTATATTGAAGTTCGGGTCAGCTAGCTCCAATCCTCGTGGTAGCTTGAAGATTTTTTCTCCATTGTCACTTGTGGTAAGTTTGTTGTAATCTCCTGTAAAATCAGACATGATATTTCGCGTTTATAATCAGTATTAAGCGAAGTCATCTCCACTGAAATTCTCTTTTTTATGTGTGTGATATTATTATGGATCCCAGAGACGGGTTTGTTTATCAATTCACATGGTAAATTTAATTTATTAGCAAATTCAGCTCTCATAAAATTTGACTGGGCCCCTGAATCAATCAGAATGCGGGCTTTAAAAATCTTATTGTTACTTGACAATAATATTATTTTTTCTGCTTTATCCGATGCAGAAAAATTCGATACTGAAACCTCGTTATCAGCATCCATATTGGAGGCCTCCCGCAGAGGTACCTCATTGTGTAGCAAGGTGTTGTGGTTATCTTTGCCACAACGCCTGCAAGAAAGGTTTGCCTTGCAACTCTGTGCATGGTGACCCACCTTTAAACATTTAAAACATGCTTGGATTGATTTCGTAGCATCAATCCTCTCATGTAATTTTAATTTTATAAATTTTTTGCAATAATAAATTTGGTGACCTTCCTCGTTACAATAAATGCAGTTGTTAGCCTTTACCGCTAAAAATACTGATCTTTTTTGTAATTATTGTTGCTTATTTGTGTTTTATGTAAGCTAGAAATTTTTTTCTCAGAAGCGTTCATAAGTTCCAATACTTGTGCTCTAGCAGATAAACATTTTTAGAATTCCTTTAACGTAGGTCTTGCAATGTATATTGCTCCCAATTTTTTCGGGTAGATGCGTCTAATTTATTTGATATTATATAAATAATCAACGGATCCCATTGATCTACCTTGACCCCGATATTTTGTAATGCCTTTAAACTAACGTTTGTTTCATCAATTAAATACCTCAATGCTACAGGCTCTTCTTGTTTCATGTCTTTTAATTGAAATAGAGATTGGATGTGTTTATGCGCGGTAGTTCTTAAATTTGCATATCGTTCATTTAACAATTCCCAAGCGGAAAGGTAATTTAATTCCGAAACTTCTAGATTAGCAATTATCTTCAATGCGTTTCCCTTTAAGGTGGATTGCAAGTAAAAGAATTTTTGCACATTGCTTAAAGTACTGTTATTATGGACTAAAGTCTTGAAGGTTTCGACGAAATTAACCCAATTTTTTTGATCTCCATGAAATTCCCGCAATTGAAGGGTGGGTAGTTTTATTTCCACCTTACTTTGATCGACGGATTCGATCGCGCCTTTGGCCGTTGCCAAAACTGAGAAATATTGGTTTTCGAAAGCTTCTCGTTGACTATAATTTTCAATTTCGTCTGAATCCGGTAACATTTCAATTTTCTGTTGAACTGCTTCGAATTCATCTAGCAATGATTTCACCCGATCATATCTTAATTTAATTTCATTTACCGACAATGCATTTAATGAATGTGCGAACCTAGTCAATTTTCCCTTAATCACGCCACGTTTGCTTATTAATGATTTTATATTTTCCATTTTTGATTCTATTTTGTTAATATCGCCTGACAATTATTTTATTTGAGCAAAGCACCCGTTTGAAAGAATACCAATGACAATCTTGACAATACTATTTGAAAACACTATTCAAGTAATATTATATTATTATTCTCAAGTGGGTAGTGATTTTATTTATAATATTGACTCTATTTAAGATTGATCTCGTTTAAATACATGAGGTCTGAATAAACATAAGATAGATGTGATAGGAAGGCACTGAATACTTATCTCAGAATTGCTATGTGGTCCACTTTCCTTAATAATTTCCAGGTTCAATCAATTTTGTATCTTTTGGCTGCTGGTTCCTTGTTTTTTTTTTTTCTATACAATCTCCTGATTTTAATCCGGTGGAAGGATCAAATGTTAAAATCTGGAGTGATCCTTTTAAATAAAATCTCGTTCTATTCACAAACTTTCACTTTTATTTCAACTATTGAACATGGATAAGTTTTATAAGAAACGGTGAGAATAATAACTGCTACACTAGCTCTGACTTATGAGCTTGGTTAATATGGAGTTTATTGTAGAGAAAAGAACATAAAACACATGACGCGAGCCTTTTTAAAGAGTAAATTCCATCCTTGTAAACAACCAAGTCATTTCACAGGAGTGGGAACTGACTAGAAGATAAAACGAAAATCTACAATATCGATCAATAACCTGATAACATCCATAAGCAAGGGCTCACACCATTTTGGTTAAACATAGTGATTTGAATTAATCGACCACAGATGTCGGTAGCCTTCACTTTTTTAACAAAAGTAAGAGGACTGTATTTTTTAAATTTTGAATTTTCCAAAATCATTCATGGAATGCACTGCAACTTGACTTAAGAACGGTCACAGACTCGGCAGAATTTAGAGCTAAACTTAAAACCCACCTTTTCAGACAGTCGTATCCATAAACTCAAATTCTTTCACCTTCACATTCAATGCCCGTGACACTGTAAATAACTAACCTAAAAATGAAGAGAAAAAAAAAAACTATTTGTAAGCGTTTTTAAAGGTCATTCTCCAGCCCTAAAGAGTCCTAAATTCTCCAGTCTTTTAAAATACATATTTTGATATTATCAACTCCACTTTTGCCACTAATCTTTTAAAATGTAATACTTATAGTGATGGGGGTAGCAAATGTAAAATCATGCAATGTCCAGTGTTTTAAATATAATGTCCTCCGCGAGCAAAGCCGTATCTTCTCCAAGCACAAACTTTCTAATTAAAGTGTTTATCGGAAGTGACTTGCAGGTAAGTATGTTTCTGTATCCATTTGTAAATATTAAAATTAGATAGAACCTAAGAATTATGAATAAATTGTACAGCGCCCTTGAGGTGATTTTTCACAAAAACGGCGCTCTATAAATTATCCAATTATTATTATTATTATTATTATTAATAATTATCATCAAGTAGGTACTCCTTAAATTCTCGCCTCTAAAAACAAATAATCTCTGTCAATATTCTTTACAATATAATGATATTTTTGTTGACAAATTATTGCCAGACCCGACATACCTACATACTTACCCCTGACAAACAAATTAACTTTCCACTTAGTATCATGTCGTATTTACTACAAACTGCAAACTATACATGCCGCAAGCTGCTTGCTGCATATTAAAGTGCATCCAGGAATATTTTGAATTCCGTACACCACCATTTCCTATGTCACGAAATATTTGACACCGTCGACACCAACAAGAATTATTTAAAAAAAATAAAAATCAAGTGCAGTTTACAAGCGGTAGAAGCGAAACTTTACCAAAACAATCTCAACCAATACTTGAAAAATGAGGTCGTAACTAAAGCGGCTAATGACCGCAGACCTAGCGTCATTTCCGTTTCATACCTCAACCAATAGGAGCCTTGAAAAATGACATCATAATCAAAGCGGCCAATGAACGCTGTTTTATGCCTCGCAGGTGAAGTAATGTGTCATTTCCGTTTCATCCGAATTCCAAATCACAGCGGGGCTAAAGTAGTTTCACTTCAATAAAAGTTTATTAATTCTTCAGGAGGTCCTTCACGACCAAATTTATAACTTAACGATATCGTATCGATTATATTATATATCGTTGCGCTGTCGATAGCCTAGCCAATAATCACGAAATAAATATGAAATCATTTTACGGTGGCAACACTGGCGGATCTATCTATGGATTAACACTTCTAAACATCAAACGTCTAGTACCAGTAAATTGACAATGTCCTATTGAAACACTCAGTTTAATTTGCATTGGCGGTCCACATACACTTTTTGGCTTTAAAAGGAAGTTAATTAGTTAATGAGGTCTTTACCCACATCTTGTAATATAATATTTGAACAGCTTTCGTTTCTCCATGACCGAAAGAATTCAATTAATCGCGAATACGACTTTTTTAGTTCTCTTCGGGCGTCCTCGACGTCATCATTCATGTTCGGCGCTTCTTTTTACGTCCATCTGCTCTATGTATCACCTGCTTTATATATTTAAAGTCGTAACTGTCCACGGAAGTTATTTGACATTTCGTGTGACTACTTTGACAACAGAACCATCGAACTCTCATATAGTGATGTTGTCACTGAGAGGGAAGTGGACATGGTTTCTCACTAGGGTTCGGTTTTTGGACCGGAATACTGGAACATAAAATTAGGCGATTCACCCTGGCTACCCTTGCCTGAAGGATTCGTCTCGGTCGATTACGCAGATGACAAGTTGTATTAAGTCTTGGGGGACAATAGAAGAGAAGTTGAGAGAAAAGCTGTAGAGGGTTTGAGCATAATTTGGAACTTGGGAGAGAAAAATAGACTGACCTTCGATCCCCACATGACCACGGGTCTCGTGATGAAGGGTTTCCATTAGGAAATCCCAATATCAAAATGGGAGACACAAGTATCCGTTTCGTAAGTGGCCTACATTAAAAGCGTGACACGCAAGGCCCAGTCTCTTTTCATAAAATTGAGGAAAATCTCAACTGCCGAGTGGGGTTTGCGCTCTCCAGAGCTCCGTCTCTTGTACAGGTGGGTCTACGTAGCGCATGTTGCGTACGACTTCCCTGTGTGGGAGCACCGCCTGGAGAATGCATATGCACTGTAAAGGTCTGGGTTCAAGTCCCAGTTGCGACCATTGTCTTTTTCTGTGTGTTTTTTCTTTCAAATTTTCGTTTAGTTTATTATTGTTATGTTCTTCTTCAATGATATATTACATTGATGGGAATAACCTTCAAGAGTATTTCTTTTAAAAAAAAATATCCTTTTTTCCCTATTTAGGGGTGCACTAGACCTCGTCCCTGCATCGACAGAAGTCGGACGGCACGGTACACTCTAAAATCATTTAGCAACATGTGCAGGTATGAGGTTTGGTCGGGCGACCTCGGCTCTCCTTCGCCCTACCTCCGGCTACTCGTCGCTGAATTCCTTAGGGTCGTCGGGCATTTCCCCCCAATCTTCCACTTACTTTTCTTTGAGGCACCACTGATGAACCGGCTAAGGAGCGCGGAAGCTGAGTGTGGTTTACGGCTAGACCGAACGTTGTGCGTATTCTTGCTGTGACTGCCAATCGATTGGAGAGGAATCCCACCCGTCTTCCAGCGCCTTATCCTTATTATTTATGCACTTCGTCTTCCTCCCATACAGGTGCTTTGTCTATACTAATTCATACTAACACTTATCATATCTTGTATTTCCCGCTAAGCACTTGCATACTAGTTACTAACAACGTATGCACGGACACTGGAGGTCTAGATTCGTTCAAACTTAAAAGTAGATTCGTTCATTCAAAAAAATTAGAGTCCTTGCGAGAGCCTTGAAGGAGTACCATCTGTTACTTATCACAGGGTGGGTGGGTAGATACTTTTATTTGTATCTGTATGAAACGAAACACCAATGATTGATATTGATCTTGACAGTGGCCAAGACAGAACTACCATGGTTATTTATAATTTTGAAAATATGATTTTATTTTTGTCAGGACGTTATTTTGAAGTATTAGTACGGTAATATAGGAATGCTCCGATTAACCTTGTGGAGTAATGACGTGAGATCCTGCATTCCTAATTTCTACCGAAATGTAACATACTTTCCTTGATCCCTTTAGGTTTTTAGGTAAAATCTGACATTTAATATGTTCAAAAAAATTACAACGTTTCTTTATAAATTAACTAGTTGGCCTCCGGCATGCGTTGCAATGCCATTCAAAGAAATAAATTGATTCTCCCTGCATATCCTTTCCCCTGTGTTCCCGTTCCCTTCCGCATTCCCCACCTTCCCCTCCTTCGTCTCTTCCCTTTCTGTGAAACCCACCTCCCCCGTTCCCCTTCCCCCTGCCGCTCGTCCCTGCCGCTAAAATATATGAAATACACACATTATCATTTATAAAAATTTCATAACGCCAGAGCTTACCACTATCCATATACAGCTTATATGTTATTCCGATGTATGAGCTATATTGGTGTACAGTTTCATTAAAATCCATTCAGTATTTTTTGCGTGAAAGAGTAACAAACACACATACATCCATACAAACTTCCACGTTTATAATATTTATTTATTATTATTATTAATTTATATACATATACCTTCATGTAATATATTCAAGAGTAATTACATGTTCAGGTCACAATCGGATCATTCATCAATATTAGTAAGATTAATAACACCGAAGTTATTTTATTGAAATCTACGTTTCACTGCGTTTAACTTTCTAATGCCGGCGCCAGACACGAGTTCAAATAAGTGTGCACTTATTTGAAGACTGTGCTCACACATTTGGTCACTTATGTGTTCAAAGATTTGATCACTTCTTTGAGCTCACAGTTTTCAAGTAGACCTCACATAACATGGACGACGATTTGGTCGACACAGTTTGCTTATATTATTTATGTGCGTGTAATTATTTATTACACATGCAAATAAATAAACAAAAACAGCCAAAACGAAGACGTGAATGGATGTGTGAAATGTATCGTAATAGAATAAGGTATAAGTGAATTTTATTTTAACAGCTAGCACAACACTTACAAAAATAAATCAGGGAAATTATAAGTCACCATACTTATATATTTATATATATATGTATATATAAATATATATATTTTTTTTTACATGAGCTCCACACAGGAGACCCTGAGGAAAATAATTTCCCTCAGGGCCTATGTCATCTTTGGGGATGCTGTGTGGCGGGTTTTTAAACGAAAGGAAGGAGAGGAGAGTTCTGGGAAAGAATGGGGTTTAAGGGGTGGGTAGGAATCTGGGGTTCAGTGTATCCTTGTCATCCGCCTCCAAGACCTAGACAAACCTCACCCCATGAAGCCGGGCACCCCTGCTAAATCACCAAACGTAGCGAACCACTTGGGGTGACCTATGGCAGAGGTGTTGGTTATCCAATAAAGGTTCCCGGGGCGGCGGTACCCATTCCCGCCTCCCAAATTGAATATAGAATAATTTTAAGATAATGTTTTCCCTGTAGTCGTTTTTATTTAAAAACTGTTGTTGATGAATGATGCATAGACCAGTGGGTTACTTCAGTAATTTTTGAAGAATGTCTTCTCTCCACGGCGACGCTCGCGCTACTGGGCTTCGCGCAGTGTGGCAGGCATACAAACATTTGGACTTTGATCCCTTTGATGTGCGCTAAAGAAACCGATACGGAACGGCAAAGCGCACTTAAGTGCTCAAATAAGTGAACACAGTGTCAAATGCCCGTGCCACACATGTGAACACTTATTTGAACACTTCTTTGAACACATGTCTGGCACGGGCATAAGAAGAAACCAGCAGATTTGAATTACATACATTTTTCAGTTTCAGTGCCGGCAACCCGGGCGTTTATTTAGTTTCATGGTTATTTACATTGTTTTCTTTTCTTTTACCCGCCTCACTAGACAAAGTCTGTTCCGAGGCGGGTAATTTAATTTGTTATTCCTTACTTGAAAAGAAGGGGCAAAGAATGGATATAAGGAAATTGCTGAGACGTCAAATAAGCCTTTCTGCAGGCGGAAACCATTCAAGCACAGACCGCATTTTGAGTCCCATTTTATAAAAGATAAGGGTTTCTGACTTTGCGTACCATAAAAATAATCATAATTTTGTAACGGTAAGGAGCCAATCTTGAAGTCTTTGGATAATATAATATATTATAATAAGCCGAATCATTATAGCGATAAGGAACGTATGTTTATTGCTTTTTTTGCCGTCACAGTACCGTAATTGTGAATCGTCACGGTAATTATAAAAGCTTTTATTGAATTTGAAACATTATAACTTTTAACAGTTAACATTTTCACCCTTGGAATTTCATAATAATTCGAATTCTCGTACATAATTTTACTTAACTGGAATTTTCACATATTACATATTTGTATATCAGCAAAAGTCATAGGTACTCGATAAATTTAATGATACACTGAAAAACTTAACCCAATTTTCTTCCCGGAAATTCTCTTTAAAAAAGAAAAAAAATTCAGAAATATAATTTTATTCGTGATCTTGGTCACAATATTCTTGAAAAAGATATTTTTTCTGAAATCGTAATCATCTTTCTGAAAACCTTATGTTACTATGACGGTCTCTCCTCGTAGTAAATTTTATTTGATTAATTTGTTTCATTTTACATTTAACCACTGGAGCGCTTTTTGCCACAATATGGCACTATTTAAAATACCTCAGATTGCTTTGCTGCCAATTTTGGCAAATATTCCCTTATTTGTAAGTAATTAAGTAGAAGTTTACGATTTTCTTTTTCATAAATCCTACGAATATGCGATAATCGACTAAAGGTAAGTGAATTCAATAGCTATATAGAACTATATTTAGATTTTTATGCCTCATTATTAAAATTCGAAGGTACGATTTTTTTTAATGTGGGAGGAAAATATTCAAAATGGTCACAAAAAAATCTCGAGCAATCCGAGAAAAGAGTTTTAAATTGTGCTGTCGCTCTAGTGCTTAATTGACTTCAAATAATAGTTCGCTACCTTTAGTGTCTTAGCAGGGGTGCCCGGTTTCATGGGGTAAGGTTTGTCTGGGTCTTGGCGGCGGATACATGTGCTCACCATGCATGGCAGGCCAGATCGAGAGAGAATGGTTAAGGCAGTCCCTTTGACTTCTCATGCCGTACTCTCGGAATATCACCTGATGGATTCTTACGTCCGTCACTCCTGGACACTGACCCCCAGATTCCTACTCACCCCTCATACCCTTTTCCTTCCCAAAACTTCCTCTCCTTCCTTTCCTATAAAGATCCTCGACTTCAGTATCAACCCGGTGAAACACCACCATTTAGAATCGAATACTTGCTTGAAATGGTTTTAGCCGTATTTGGTGACTACTTCTGAATAGCTAGATACTTTTAAACCTTCCTCTTCCCCATCTCCTTCCTATCCCCACTACCTTCAGCCTTACAACATACCCATCACATGAGGCTCTTAGGGAAAAAGTCCTCAGGGCCTATGTCATCTTTGGGGATGCTGTGTTGAGGTTATTTTTACGAAATAGAAGGAAAGGGAATTCTGGGAAGGAAAAAGGTATGAGGGGTGGGTAGGAATCTGGGGGGGCAACGTGTCCAGGAGTGACGGACATATGAATTCATCCCTCCCAAGGCTATGGGTCTCTCCAGCTGGATAGATCAAAAGAATCTGACAGATCCGACCCGCCACGCAGAAGTTGGGCAAACGCAACTCACCCTTGAACCCAAGAACCTCTGTTAAGTTCCCAAACGCAGCAAACCACACGGGGCGACCTATGGCAGGAAATAAAACCAAAAAATATTTTCTGTAGGTTGTAAAATACCAATGATTAGTATATTTTTTCTCGTCACAATAGGAAACTACTACGTAGCTTGTTAAAAAAACTGCAAAATTCACCCTCGCCGAAGTTGCTTGCTTGGAGAGAAATTATGTACAAAGAGTAGAGACAAAAAAAAATATTTCCGAAAATTTCCAGCATAATTTGATTGTCATGAGGGGAAAAAAACGCCTCTCCACACACGGGGCAAATCTAAAAGCGCAGGAAACTTCCCACTACCTACAAAGCCCTTTTTAAATGCAGAAGTGTAGAAGGTACCTCTATCATAATTGAATTTCCTGTTTTCCAGATAGGGTGAATCTCCAATAAGAGGCACTATTTTACAAGTAAGCTTCCTGAAGTATATTAATAATAGACAAGTGGAAGCGCCTTGCTCTACACTCTAGATCTAGAGTCTAGAATATACTTACGGTAGGTACTGACGGTTTTACCAAGAAGTCTATTATTGCTGTTAGTTCGACTATGAGTAGTTAATTTCATTAAATCCGATGTTTAAAATGGCTTGTTGATCGTGTTAGTACATGCGCGTGGTAGAAAGCATGGTAATACGCGTTTTCATCCTCCGACAAAATATCCCCGATAAAATAACCGCCTACTAAATATCCCTCGACATAATATCCCATGATAAAATGTATCTCCAATCTCCACTACGCTGAATTATTTCTTATAACTAATTTTTTATTGTCTTTACGGGATGTCTGTACTAATTTTGAACAATAATTTATTGTCTCTACAGGATGTGTGTATTATTTTTGTCCCATTTTAGCATTTTGGAACAATAATCTATTGTCTTTATGGGATGTCCGTATTATTTTTTTCCCATTTTACTGTATTTAAACAATAAATAATTTATTGTCTTTACGGGATGTCTGTGTTATTTTTTTCCAGGTTAGATTAGGTTAGGTAAGGTTAGGTTTTGTTTTGGCAGGTATTTTGTTGGGGGATGTTTTGTCCGAAGGATATTTTGTCGGGGGATGTTTTGTCGTGGGATTAAAACGTGCGGGACCAGAAAGCATCATACAGAGCTACACACATACAAAGCTACACACATCTAAACTCTTTACCACCCGGTACGCGATCAAAGTTAAAGATAAAACAATTTTAGCATAATACCTGTATCGGAATGGTCTTTAGAGAAAATAAACAGAAAAAACCGGAAAAATGTCATTTTTAAATAAAGTTTTTGCCGTAACAAAAAAATATAAAATGATTTTCGAAAGATTGTTCTTTTATCTGGTAAAGTTATGTTTTTAATTATTAGAAAATACGAATAATAAGATTATACCGTAGGTCTTTGGCAGATTTGTTAAATTTTCAAACAAAATTTTGCATTATACAACACACATTTCAAATCATATAATCATGCAGTAAATAAATCAATAAATTATCTGGGAAAGCCATGTTTCAGAATTTTAATTTAATTTTAAATAAAATCATTTAAAAAATTATCCGCGCACGTGTTTTGTGACGAAAATACTTCAGTTTGTCTATTTATTTACGGTCTTACAAACTAATATATTTACGTTTTTTTTTACATTCTTATTTTGCTTAAACATTATTGAAAAATTATAAATACTTATGATCATAAAATAATTTCAAAAAGTACATAATTTTAATAGTTTTATCATCATGCCTTTCAGCATTTTTGAATGTAGGTATAAATTAAAGCAAACTTTGAATGAAATAAAATCGGTATTGAGTTATAATTTTAGAAAGCTGGTATGAAGAATAATTAATCTTTCTCATTGGAACCGCCCTGTACGATGGCAAGAACATCTTTCGACGAAATTTGAATTCTCGGCCGCTGGCTGGTTAAAGGCACTTAACCAAGATTCGTAGGTTAGTTCATCGAGGGGGTAGAGTGGCGATTGGCTAAACATTCGTGACGTAGCTTGAAGTCCATTGTCCACTGGGAGATTTTAATTAACTGCAATACAAGTGGTAGTGTTTTGTTTCAAGCCACCTCACGCGTTCGAAATTTTGAAAGCGGCTGACGAGTTTTTTTCGAAAAAGGCCCGTATGAGCTAACCTTGTTAAACGTATTTTCTTCAAACCTTGGGTTTTAACTAAAAAAATCAGAAAACTATGCACGGTTTTAATCCAATAGATTACCGAATGAGATGAATCTCTTTGATTGAATGGAATATGAAGAAGTGTCCCAAAGTACACTCTAAAAATGTAGAGTCGGACAAAGGTCGGTCCATCCATTTGTGTGATCCGTGATTTACAAAATATTGTTAAAGTATAACCGGTCAGTGGCTGAGCTGGCATCGGGTTTGGGTCCCGGGCGTAGTGTGTTCGTTTCCTCGGCTGGATAAATCCTCCATCACGACCCGAGGAATATTTTCCGCTTACTGTGGTGGTTTTTTTAAATATTGGCAAGTTATTCGTAACCCGGGAATGTTGTCTTTCTTTTTCTATTAGTATATTTTATTTTAACAAATAGAAAACGTACAGAAACAAGCTACGAATACAGTATGATTACAGATTATGAATGATTAAAAATGGCGTAGGTATACTCGAATATGATTCTTTTATCTTTGCTCCGAACCAAAAAAGTTCAAGGCTTGCGAAAATAATATTGAGTAATTATTCAAGTAGTTTTTATAAAATACCGATCAGTGGTTGAGTGTGCATCGCGTTTAGGTCTCACCCAGACGTTCCGTGTTCGATCCTCGGCTGGCTAGTCCTCCATCACGACTCAAGCAACATTTTCGGCTTACTGTGGTGGTAGTAGGAGATTTTCAAATATTGTCGGGTTATTCGTAATCCGGGAATGTTTGTCTTTCTTAAAAAAAAAATATATATATTTATAAATATATACATTATGAGATTTTAAAGAAATTATGTATTGTTAAAAAAATTTGAGACGTGTGTGAATTTTAATGAAGCAAGAGGCCTGTTAATGATTTGTTGTACTTATCTATCTATCTTCTATCTATATACATAAAAATCAATTGGTGTTCGTTTTTCTCGCTAAAATTAGAAAACGGCTGGGCGGATTTAGCTGGGTTTTGAAATGTTTGTTGTAGTCCAGAGAAGCTTTAAAAGGTGAGAAAATATGGAAAAATTGCGAGGAAGATGGTAAAAACAACAATTTCACTTTCCCATATAAACTGTTCAGAATAACAAAATCGAGTTATTGCAAACGTCAGAAGTAAATTGTTGTCATACAAATTGTTGAAAGGATGTTTTTTTTAATTAGGCCATTCACCCTAAAAAGAGTGCTTTTTTGGCGTCATAGTTAATATCTAAAATATGAATCTCTAAAAATGAATCGCCGAAATGTATGAATGCGCATAACTTCCGAACGACTGCGGGGGGAGGCGAATACGGGAGGAGGAGGGGGACTCGGGAGGGGTAGGGGAACTCGGGAAGGGGGAGGGGAACTCGGGAGGGATCCACGGGAGGGTGGAGGGGAATACAGGAGGGAAACTCAGGGGGGGGGGGGTTCACGGGATGGAGGAAGGGGGGTTGTAGAGTGAGGAGAGAGAAGTTGGAGAAGGAGGAGCGGGAACGCGAGAGGGGAAGGGGACGCGGGGGAGGAAGAGGAGGAGGAAGATGAACGGGACGAATGGGAAAGGACGCGCAGCAATCTTTATGAATTTTCGCTTGCAGCGTTTTTCCGTGTTTCTTTTGGAATATTGAAAAAAAGTAAGAATTGACGCGGCTAATAATATATTGGAATTTGATTTCTGAATGACAAAAATCAACAGCATTTATTGATTTTCCTTGGTCAAAAATGTATAAATTTTCACCTGCTGCGCATTTTTTCGTTTGCTCTTTTGTTTTGTTTTTAATTTGCTCCACCTGCCACTTCACTTCTTCCGCCCTGAGGAAAAAATATTCCCTCAGGGCTTACGTCATCTTTGAGGATGCTGTATGTATTTAGGGAAAGGAACTAAAGGGAGCTCTCGTTCCTTCTCTAACTAAACAAACGAATATTCGGAAACAACGAAATCGTTTTACTAAAACACCTGCTTGTTGAAAGCATTAAAGCCAATTTATATTGGCTTTGTTGTTCGAAGTCGAGACATTTTGACTTCAGAGTCCTTCACACCGAGCGCTCTTTTTGCTACGACCTGTTAATCAAGCGATTTTACGCTGGGAGTAAGAGAGTTCGCAACCTTTTTTATTTTTCTAGTAGTTAAAATTAAATAGTTTTCGATAATGTCATTTTATGTCATCTTTTAAAGTCTCTACCTAAAGAGCGAATTTATTTATTTATTAAAACCATTTTTAAATAATTATTATACTTAGTTAATAATCATACGTAGTTAATAAATATGAATAGTTATTAAACATAGTTATAATACATAGTTAATAATTGCATGGAATTAATAAATATACGTAGTTATTATACACAGTTAAAATTTTACTTGGTTATTATACAAAGTTAATAATTATACTATTATTCACAGTTAATAATTATACTATTATTCACAGTTAATAATTATACGTAGTTATTATACATGGTTAAAAATAATACATAATTATTATACTTAGTTCATAATCATACGTAGTTTATAAATATGCATAGTTATTACATATAGTTATTATACGTAGTTAATAATTATATGTAATTAATAAATATACATACATAGTTATTATGCACAGTTAATAATTAGACGTGGTTATTATACATAGTTAATAATTATACACCGTTATTATTCACAGTTAATAATTATACGTAGTTATTATACATACTTAATAATTAAACACAGTTAATAAATATACCTAGGTATCATACGTAGTTAATAAATATACGTAATTACTAAACATAGTTATTATTAGTACTTAATAAATATACATAGTTATTATACACAGTTAATTAATCGTAGTTATTACATATAGTAAGTAATTATACACTACAGATACCAGGCTATAAAACTATACAATTCTCTTCCAACACAATATAAAACAACTAATTTTATTGAATACAAAAAAACATAAGCAACTGGCTACAATCATTTAACTTTTAATTTATAATTTTGTGGAATTGAAGTCGATTTTATATTTTTATTTTTATTGTTTCTCTTTTTTATATTAACATGACACTGTTGTTTTGTTTTACTACTTACAATTTATAATTTACAACTGAAAAATGTACTCTACAATACACGTAAACTTCCAGTGTGTAGGACAATATACTATACCTTTGTAATGTAAATATACTAAGAATAAATAAAATAAAATGAAAAATACATAGTTATTATTCACAATTCATAATTTTATACGTAGTTATTATACATAGTTAATAATTATACATAGTTATTATGCACAGATAATTTTTATCCGTAGTTGTTATAGATAGTTCATAACTATCCATAGTTAATAATTATACATAGTTAATAATTCGACAGGTCAGTGCTTAAGTGGGCACCGTATTTGGGTTCTACCCAGGCGTTCCGTGTTCGATTCCTCGGCTGGTTATGTACTCCATCACAACTCAAGCATCATTTTCGGCTTACTGTGATGGTAGTAAGAGGTTTTAAAATATTCGTAACCCGGCAATGTTTGTCTTTCTTTAAAAAAACAAACAAAAACTTAGTTAATAATTATACATAGTTATTATACATGAGGTGATTTTTCACGAAAACGGCGCTATATAAATTAGCCAAATATTATTATTATTATTAACTCATCTGCCTCAGAGACCACATTTTGTTTTCGTTTAGTGATAAATTGAAAATGTCAACTGACTCGGTATAATTATTTCCCACCATTAGTATTCTGAGCATAGAGGAATACATATGGTAGTTAGTTCCAGAATTACTGAAATAAATCCCGACTTCTAGTATTACGTAGTGGAATCCAAAACTTATCAAAACACATATTTTTTTAAAGAATCATAAAACAAGTAAGCTTTCTAGACAATGTATGGGTTTGAAGATTTATAAAATGTAAGAAAATACGTACTTACATCGTTAACAGATGTCGCGGGCTGCAAGTTGTGTTTTCTCGGGAATAAAAGATAATATAGTAAATAGTAAATCGTAAATCTTGGATGAGTTCCTTAACAGAAATTTATATATAACTTTGTGATCAAATGGCCATTCAACAACATTTAGTTTGTGGTTTTTTTTGACAGTTGAAAGGTTCCCGTTAAATGGCGATTTTATGTAAGTCAGTTTCAGCTTTAGAATAAATGGTAATCAGCAGAAGACGACAACTATCTTGTTGTTAAGCTTGTCAACTTATTACAATTTGATAGAAAGCTAAAACTCATTGGAATCGGCGTTTAATGGCGCTGAATGGCCATTTGATGACAATGTTACATTTTAATTTCTGCTAAACAACTGGGCCTTAGATTTTGGGTACCCCGAACTAATTCTGAAACCTCGAAACAAATATTTTATTTTTGAATGATAAATTTTTGGAGAAACGTCTTTTGAGTTTTACACGAAAACGGTTGAGTGATTACATATGGAATTCGATTCCAAACTTCAGAGTCAAATATTCCGAAAGCACGATCTCCAAACCGAAATTTAAAGGCTTTTATTTGGCTGAATTATTTTAAGATGCTTATTTCCCATTAATCCAAGATGTAAAACTTGCTGCCAGGAATTTCCCAGCTTTTCTCTTGCTCTTCCAAATTCCCTAGAACCTTTTCCTCCTCACTCCCTTCCGAGCACACTCCTTACAGGGATGTCGTAGTTTCACTGGCTCCAGGCAATTGGAACTCTCGTACAGTCATCACGTATGAAAAAGATCGAAAGAAAAATGGCCTTCTGGGAAAAAATGAAATGAAATAATAATTTCTGTATTACAAATATAACAACAACTGTGCTAGTTGACAAACTTTTTTGTACAAAATGGGATGAAAAATTAAGTTTAAAAGGTTTACGTATAAAGTTTATAAAAAGAGAGTTGAAACATTTTGCGACAGTCCAAAAATATATTTTAAAGACGTTTCAGTGAATATCTGCAGGGTTCAATGAAAATGAAAATTTAAAAAAATCATACTTGCAATAATCACTCGCCCGAACGGGTGAGCGTACATAGTGTTGCCGAAAACGTTATTAAAACGTTGTAAAACATTAAAAAATTCTCTAAATGAAGAAGCATACATTTTTACAAAGAATTGAAAAATAAATTTTAAAAATAAGGAAGACTTTTTCAAAAATAAAATACTCTTTACAGACAATAAAAATCAACTATGGAAAAAAGTAACTTTTAGTCAAGGGCAATAGGTACTTAAAAAAACACAAACATAACATGAAAATAAAATCATAGATTCTTATATTCAACCTAAACAATGAGCATAAAAGTGGCGGTAGATGCAGATGCAGAAGCCTGTATTTATATGAGTTTATGGAGAATAGACAAAATTAGTAGTTCATCTAATAATCGTCAGATATTCTACTTGCTCCATAAATGTTTGAAGATTGCACTAGGGAAAAATAAATCATTTTTTATTAGTCAATATTGAGTACTTGCTTAAATTTATAAAACATTTACCTAAGATATCTTAATACAATTTTAATGTTTTCAGCGACTTGATTACCAAACACTTTTTGAGACGATCGTATAGTGTCAACTGTCAGGAGTCGGTAGAACATCGGCAACCTTTGTCAATATTGGAAATATTGCGCAGGAATAAAATGAAATAAATAGTGTATCAAGCCAAGGTAAATATTCGGAACAAACGTCAACGGTTAAAACGCACCTTTTTTTATAAAACCTTTAGATTCTTCTTAATTACCATAAAAGACAACTATTTGCATTGGGGGAGGTTGAAAATGATACATTTTTAATTTTAGTTACATAAATTGAAAATTTGCTTTCGTATTTAGACACAACGCTTCACCATATGCAATTTGTAATGATTATTGTCATTTTATTATGTTGGTATTACTGATACTATATGGAAGGCTACATCATACCGTAACTGACTTCATGGCAATATATTCAAAGGCGCGTAACCGAAAAAACCTATACGCTAGATTTGTGTAACATGGTTTGTGATTTAAAAGAAAGTGCCCCTTTATAACGCCTACTCACGTCAAGGCAAGAAAAACATCCCAGTTTTCAAGTAGTTTAGCCGCTACGCTAGGTTTGTGTAACATGGAATGTAAAATATCAGGAATACCAACATATTAAAATAACAATAATATTGCAAACAGAGTGATTTGACAGTGTTAAAGCAAATTTTCAATTTACGTAACTAAAATTAAAAATGTATCATTTTCAACCTCCCCCAATACAAATAGTTGTCTTTTATGGTAATTAAGAAGAATCTAAAAGTTTTATCAAAAAAAAGTGCGTATTAACCGTTGACGGTTGTTCCGAAGAATTACCCAAGCCAAGTTTAAAATCAAACGGTAGTCTTTCAATAGGATGACCGTAAAATACATTCTTCTGCAGTTAAGCGATTTGCAAAATTAAAAAAAAAAATGTCATCAATATTATTAAATATAAACATTTCATGAAAGCCATCATAAACAATGGTCCGCACTGATAGAGTACAATATACTTTTGTACTGACAAAACAGACCCCTGAATGCTATCTGTGTGTTTATACAGGCTAATGGTAAAGAACAAAAATATATACCAGCTTTGAGCTGCAAGGAGTGAAGGACATGTGTCGGCGGCTTTCTATTATTTATCTTTGTTAAAGAATATCATTTACGAAATGCAACAGGTTTCTGGGTAAGTTTTTTAATCCTTGTGGACCAGTCATTATTTTATCTGGGAACTTCAAAGAGCAATTATTGTCACCCGTGGTGCTTGAGTTCCGAGATTCTCCGTTTTTTCTGGCACATCGCACGATGAGGAGGATCCCAATAAAATGGTGCTCATGGGCAATGTTCCACGAAGACAAGGAAGAAGACGTTCGTCCTCATGCTGCACCTGACAAAGGAGAAGCTAAACACACATACGGAAAACAGAAAAGGACCACGGTGACTCGAAAGCTCTAGTCTCCTGAATGAAAACCGCAATCATGAGGTGCTAAGGTCTTTTCAAGTAATGATCGTTATCTTTGGCTTTCTCGAGGCCAATCCTGAACCCATAAATTCTGGAGAACCTTGGGCGTTGATTTTGTATGAATTAATCCAACTCTACCACTGAATTTTGTATCCAGAAAGCATTTATCATAATATTTAATGTTGAGCCATATGAAATTATGACCCCGGAGCTAATAATAATCCTGATGAAGGAACCGTTGAGTCTTAAACGTGCGTAATAATATAATAAGTACCTATTTGCGAAGTGGCCATAGTGCACGTAAATTATGATGATTAAAAGTGTGTTCTTTATGGATCAGTAAGATTCCTAACCCATGTTTGCGAGTTTTGCCGTCTATAATAAATATTTATTTCGTTTCAAATTTTGTAAATCCCTTTAGTTTTATTATTTTCACTGTAACTCAGTAAACCTGGGGCCAACAAACTTTTATTTATTTTAAAACCTAAAATGTTTGTATTATAAAAAAATAACCCATCACCGACAGATGTCCAACCGGTCGACTAACATGGAATGAAAGTGTATGTCATGCGGAGAAATACAAAGACAGTTAAATGATGGAAGCCAAGCCATCTGATACTGACCATTAAGAAGTCAACGAGAGAGCTTCGTGGTTTACATGATAGTCGACGTGGAGAAGCAAGGAAAACGAGTTGCTGGGAGCAAAAATTAAGTGGAATACCATAATCGAAGAGGCTCAAACACCACAAGAAATTATGACAACATTTTCTATTATAAATATGATTCATTTTTTAAGGACCTTTTTTGTAATATTTAATCATTGAAAATAATATTGACAACTCGCAATTAAAATAGAAAAATAGAATAAGACACCGAAAATTTAAAAAATGGTAACAGTCTCTACTGGGGATTGAACCCAGATCCTCTAGTATTAGAGCCCCAGGTAATTAAATAAATAATTTAAAATATAGGTGGACATGACAGGAATTGATCATAGTAATGGAGAGGATGAACTAATAAAAAGACAAAAATAACGAATATATACGGAATAACGACAAGTTGATCGGGCGGGGAACAACCCAATGTAATACTTTAATTTAAGAATAACTTACATTATCTTTAATTATTTTTTCATAATCTGCCATCTTTGGAATGATTGCAAAATTCTTGCCAGAGTTTAATTTCAAAATAGATGGTGTCTCGGAAATATTAGGGTTACATATACTGAGTTATGCCTATTCTATTTTCATATATTCATTGAGTGTAAATATTATTTAGTATTATTAAATTATCTTGTTTAATTCAAAGTGGGGAAAGACTCGACATTATTTTTGCTAGAATATTGTTTATCAGGGATTATTTTTATTTTTATTTATTTATTTTAACAGGAGTTCGTTTCTTCTTTCTGAATCGTGGCGAAAATCGATAGAATCTGAATATTGTGGCCATGTTTAAAAAAAACGAGGAAAAATGCTAAGCATGAAACCAAAAATTTCAAAATAAAAGTGCCTGGGACCTACGGTCAAAATAATCGAATAAATTAAAAAATTAAACATGTTTAGGCAGGTAAAATGGTCACTGCGATGATTAAAAAAAGGCAAACAAACGTCGCCGGAAATATTGAATTGCGCATTGTTTTGAAAGACACTGAATCTACTCGAAAAATATTTTATTCAACAGAAGAAAAACATTATCTGAATACTCCGCTGCCCAACATAAATACATAACCAGGGTAATACGCCAAAATATACCAGTTAAATACCATGACAGATCGAATATTAAATTTCATGCATAATGCTCTACCAGAAAAAACAATAGCAGAACTGAATATATTGAAAAAAATAAAGTATAACATGGCTGAGAGTAAAGAGTGATAATCAACTTGCAAACATTATGAAGACAGTGTACAAAATACAGGTCGTCTCAAAACAGGAAACCCTAGTGAGGACTGTAAAAACTTAAAAAATAAATATATGATGCGATGCGACACCGGGCCATTACAAAGACTAGTGGATAACAAAAGGCATTCCGACACGACCACCATTCCAATAAATCCTCGTACATGACATGCACACCTACTCGCTATTAATTCATCAAAAAAATTGGCTCTTAACAAAATAATCAATAAGGTCTATGTTCCTTTTCAAGGTTTTCATTTATTTCATTTACTTGTGATGACTCGTATCATTTTCCCCCTCGCGAATCTCCACCTTGTCGCGGTGAGGGGGCTTGCGCAATCCAATGACTCTAGGGCTGGCCTTGGCCATTTGGTCAGATAAGCCCTAAGACGAGGTTTCAGACTAAGAGAGATTCAACTGGTTGACACTGCCTTTTTTTTAAACAACTACATAATTGTGATTAATCGCAATAAATGATCAATCGCCATTCAGCGTGGAGTACGAGAAGGCTCTATCCCGTCGCCACTATTATTTAATCTCTATTCCAATTATGTATTTAAAAGAGTCCGAGAAGTAATACCGAGAAGGGTCTGAAGATCAGCGGAGTTGTCATTAATAACATAAGATACCCAGATGATTCTGTATTACTAGCTGACCGTATCGATAACCTCCAACACCTATTAAATCTTGTTAATAATGCTGGTGAGCAACTGGGCCTAACAATCAACGTCAATAAAACTAAATGGATGACAATTGGACGATTAGATCACTCTGGATCAGTGATACAGTTAAATAGTTGCAATGTCGAAATAGAGGAGAGATTTAGATACCTCGGCAGTATTCTCACGGAGATTCTTGACCCAGATGTAGAGGTTAGGTGCAGAATTGAAGCAGCAAGAACTGCTTTCAGTAAAATGAAATCCATCTTCTGCAATGACATTATCAATTTAAAACTAAGGCAGAGAATGTTAAAATGTTATGGATTGATCTTGCTGTATGGATGTAAGACATGTACCTTGAAAGTGAACATCATGAACAAGTAAGATGCTTTTGAAATGTGGCTTCACCGAATAATGCTCAAGGTCCCATGGACCGACATGATTACCAACACAGAAATTCTCAGGCGGGCTAGAGCAGATAGAGAACTGCTTACATTAATAAAAATCATAAAAATTTCATATCTGCGTCACGTACTCGTACTTCGAGGGGAGAAGTATCACTTGCTCCAATTAATATTGAAATTAATATTTTTCATATTCAGTTCATTATGTCAGAACTATGTTATTATTATTAAACTCCTTTCTACAACTTACCCACTATAATGAACACACGTAAAATCCTTCCTTATATATTAATATAACTTACGAAGAAGTAAAACCCTTCAAGTCAGAAATACATAAATAAATAAATGTGTGCCAGCCGATTGTTCACAAAATTATAACGTTTACAATGATTCGATTAGTTGACAGTAATTATTCAATAGTCTCAATTAATGAAGATCCCTACTCAATGCTATCTACCCGTTTCCAGATATTTAAAATAAATCAATTCCGTTTAATTTTCAGGAGTCACATCAGCATAAAACACACTCCTATAAATATTCTGAAATAAATTGATTCTCCCTGCATGTCCTTTCCCGCGCATCCTGTTCCCTTCCCTCGTCTCTTCCCTCTCCGCGAACCCCGCCTCCCTTGTTCCCCTCCCCCCTGCCTTTCCTCCCGGCCGCTAAAATATATGAAATACACACATTTTCATTTAAACAAATTTCATAACTGCAGAGCTTACCATTAAAAGCCTATATGTTATTCTGATACATATTATTGTAAAGTTTCATTAAAATCCATTCGGTAGTTTTTGCGTGAAAGAGTAACAAACACAAATAAACCCATAAAAACTTTCGCGTTTGTAATATACCAGCTTTTACCCCCTCCCCCCCCCCCCCCTCCCCCCTTCCCATCTCCCCACGCGCTACCCCTCCCCCTCTCCCAATCAATCAACAATCAAATACGCTCCGTTTCGTATTCATAATATTAGTATAGCTGTAGGCTTAGGTCAAAATGTAGATTAGTAGGTACCTATTTTATATTTGTATCTACCTGCATTAAATATTCATATTAGAATACTCATATTTGAATTTTCGCTATCAAAGAAATCTCCATAGTAACCTAAACAAATAACCAAATGACAGCTTACGTCAAACATATAATAAATAATTTCATAACGCCACAGCTAATTCTTAACGCCAGAGCTTACCTTACTGCCTATGTTACTCGCAAATAATGTAGCTTTCGATTAGCGAAAGATTTTTTAAATTCCATTCGGTATTTATTATGTGAAAGAGTAACGCCACATCCATTCATACAAACTTTCGCATTTATAATATTAGTAAAAAGTAAAATAACACTTTGTATAATGGTTTTGCACTATTTATTCTACCCATTTAATCACCGGGTCGGTCCCCCTGATTTTTAAAGGAACTGCTTGTTTTGCTTGCGAGTTAGAAAAAAGAAAAATTGAAGGATTTTTATTTCTTTTAAACTTCCATAGAGCATCGTTGCGATTTAAAACTTGATGAAACGAAAAATAGCGGCACAAAAAAAAGACAACACATACACTTATAACAGCCTTACTCATAAAACCCTACCACGACTCTGTAGAGTCGCGGTAGCCACACAGGGGGGTACACTACGCCGCTCAGAGTAAAAATCTTTACTCATCTTCATAATATTGCTCGACAGCTGGATTATGGGTTATGTTTTTTTTACGGTAGCATCACTCTGCTCCAAAGCTGAAAAGCGCGGTCAATTTGGCATTTCGTGGCGTGTTGCAAACTTCACGTTTATTCATACGTCAAAATATTATTCGATGAGATTGTTTTGTGTTTTGCGTTTCAAATTAACTAATAATGGATAATCATAAACAGTAATTCGGATGAGGAAACAAAAATTAGCAGGCGTAATAAGAATCGGGGTGATGTTGAAATGAGTGTTATAAAAATAATAATAATAAAGCCTGCTTGGTTATCGATTTCGCTGATTTGTTTCACAAGAATGCAATTATAAACACTCGTTTCTACTCCATTATCGTATGGCACAAAGAACTTGGAGGTCGGTAGATACTTTGCCACCCTGTTTATCATCGTACCAAGGCAATTAAACGTCTGACGTTAACTTTAGTAAATCTATATTTAGACCTAAAATCTCCTTCTGTAAGTGCCGCAAATGGATCGAAACTTTTTTTGTGCACGAATGCCGCGAATAGGGTCAATATTTGCCAATGCTCCATTCAAAACGTCAAGATTCTCATAAAATTTTGCCATCTCGAAAGTTACAACGCCGTGGTACTGAGTTAACCCTGGAGACCGGGTGGTTTAAATTCTGACAGCTACTACATCTCCCGTACAGCGACGGATGAGCGACGGGGTAAGAAAACACGGATGCGCGCGATTGACCCACCATGTTGAGTAACAATTTCACTTACCTCGGTCTTGCTCTCGTGGTTGTATCTTATTTTGTGATTATGAGTAAGACTGATAGGATTTAGCCTGTGTGAGAAAAGAAGGCGCTAAAGAAGTTTCACTTCAAAAATATTTAATGTAGATAAAATAAATGCTATCCACGTTCGAAACCTATTTATTCCACTCGGTGGTCAAATATAAAACAAATTGATTATATGAAACGAACCCGTTGAATTCAACAACCCTATTACAAATCAGGTCGTTACTATTCCCCTCCCAGGGCGTCTACTCTACGGAGGGCATTTGGTATCATTAACCCAGATGTAATCCTGGACTGTTATTCACGTGAATAATAAAGGCCTCTGTTACCATGGTGAGAGACGCTTCCCCCCCTTAAGGGAAAAGGCTGCGTGATCCTTTTCACACAATATTTAAATTTGGATTTATGTTATTTATTTATTTTATTACATTAGTTACATTTATACAACCAAATTACATAATAATATTATTTCAAAAACTGTAGATTTTAAAATGTGTACAAGTGTTATTATATCTTGTACGTCATTAGTTCTTAGCTAGGCAGATTGCCTGTTCCAAGGAACCAAATGCTGGTGAAAAATGCCAAAAATGTGTTCTGTAAAAAGAAAAAAAGAAGAAAATGTAGTTTTTTTTGTAGATTAAATATATACTAAGTTTAAATATACTATACTAAGTTTTTACTGATTGTGCCATTAATAGTTAACCATGTATAATTTTAAGTTTTAAGTAACATTATTTAATCATTTTTCAGATTCAATCCTACCTAAGTCAATTAACCATTTAGTTATTATTGTACCGATGAATGCCATTTTGCATGTTTTAATATTTAATTCTGGGGAGATTTTATTGTACAATTTCGGTCCCAGATATGTATATGTCTTTTGAAACTTTGCCGTATTGCTCCCTGGGACCACGAGATCCTTTCTGGTGTGACTTCTTGTGATATATTTATGGTCAATTTTATTAAGATTTTCTACATTTTTGTGTAAGTGGATAACAACCCTTTTTATATAGTTTTGACGAACATCAAGTATAGAAATTTTTTTGTAGAACTGAACCCTAAATATCCATCCAAACTGAAAAAAAAAAATTTGAGTTGAAACTTCTTTAGCCCCGTTAGTGCTTACAAACCATCACAAAATGTGGTTAAGCGGAGAGAACTTTATAGCAGCGGATTATGTCGATTAAACTTGGTCAACTAATTTTTTTATTATGTGGTTAGATATTGTTTCCATCTATTTTTCTGATATTTGCGATGCGATGAGGCATCAATAGTAAATTCTATAGATGATTTAATAAATTTAATAAATTAAATTTTCCGTTCTGTCTGATAGTATCACAACATTGGGGTAAATTAGAAAACGATGCATGCTCGAGCAACTCCGACGGGATATGTTACAGATGTAATTTTCCATTCTGATTGTGTTTGTTGTGAAAAAAAATATATATATTATTAGTTTTTGTCTTAATTTAATAACTTGGAAAACACCAAGGCGAAGTTCGCTGTACTACTTCGGGATCTTTGTACAATGAAGATCCAAAAATAGGTTAAATACCTATTTTATTTTTATTTCTTTGCAGATCTCGAGTTTCGATTACTATCCAGTAAACCTGTAGGATTTTCATATATTATACCGATACTTCCCAACACAATTTATGCACTGCCTCCTTCATAATGCAGGTGAGTGATGGACAACTAATTTCAAGAAAATTAGACACTGGTTAAAAAATATTTTAACCCCCTTACTAATTAACGTGTTAAATTAAATTTAACACAACTGATAAACAACCATTTAACCAACATTAGTGTTTTATCAGTTTCGAAAAATTTAAAACAAATATTTAGTAGGGTCCGAAATGTTTTAATATCATTTTGCAGTACCGTGATTTATTTTTGGGTTATTATGCCGTGTTACGCTACCTCCATCTTTAGCTAACGTTTTGGAGTTAGTGGGTTGGGGATGGCAACACGGTATCGCATCTACACACATCAGCACACGCTTCACCACAATCTTCGATTATGCATCAGTCCCTGCCCTGTTGATGGAAACTGTAATGATATTCGAAATGATAGCTAAAGAAGAAGGTAGCACAACACGGCATAATAACCCAAGAATTAATCACGCTAATACTTTTGCTCGTGAAAATCTCAAATCATAATCATCATTTTTAATGTTTAAATAATAACTATCTCTGATCAAGCATCCATTATTAGCAACTATTCCCAACACTGTATGTTACGGCGCATAGTGTCTTTTTCGGTTTCCGTGATTTTTCAAATAATATTTTATCTATCTATATACAAACATCTTTGGTACTTAGAAATATTTCCACGACAACATAGTTCACAATTGTGTTTGAAAAATATTGAAAAGAAGGAAACCAGAAAGCGTTATGAACAAATAATTGAATTTCATAATAAAACAATATTATTTACAATTAGACAATGTTGCATTTCATTTTACAGTCATACTTTTCTCTAAACCACTAATATTTTGAAAATTGTGTTTTTATGTTTTCTCTTATTCACTGTTTCTTTTATCTTGCAGGTATGCATATGCACTTGAATGCGGATAATACTAAAAATAAAATTCGCAGTGTGGAGGTTATCTAAAAGTGTGGTGGTTATCTTAAAACATTATTTTAAACGCAGTGTAAAGATGAATGATTTAATTTTTTAAGTCCAACAAGAACAATGAAAGTATTGTAAATGAAATAATTTAGTTCAAAATAATTTAAATGAACTCTTTTGACATTTCACGTCACGTGAAAGTACTGCTGATGACAGCGAGTAAATTTCTTCATACAAATTCATTTAAAAAAAAGTCTTTTATGATGTCTTCAAAAATGGCAAAAATCTGCAGCAAGTGCTTTTTCCAGATAATCTATCCCGCAGTAATCACTTGTGACGGATGTCACAGAGACTTCTGTCTCAAATGCACCGATCTGTCAGTACCAGAAGTAAGATGCCTCAAAACGCCTGCGAGAAGAATTATGTATCTTTGTGAAATATGTCACCACAACCTTTATCAGATCTCGACATTAAAAAACACAATTAGTACTTTCCCAGCAGAAATAGAACGTGTCAAGCGAGAAGCTACCGCTCTAAACTTTGACTTAATCACCAGCGAAGTCATGGAAAGAGACAGGAGAAGCAAGAACATAATCATCTACAACTTAGCAGAATGCGAATCTTCTATTTTAAATGACATTAAGAATTATGATATCAAATCAGTCATGAAGATTATAACGCACGTTCTTGTGGTCCACGAAATTGAGATACAAGTTCATCGTCTTGGACGGTATAAGCCTTTAGTTGGGATAAGACCTCGTCCCATTCTGGTCGGTTTCGAGTCCACGGAAAAAGCACGACAAATCTTGAGATACAAGCGTTTTCTGAAAAGTAAATTTTGCGTTACAATTGGAAACGATGAGACACCAATGCAGCAAGAGTTTCTACGACATCTGCGGGAGGAGCTTACTGAGAGGAAAAAAAATAACAGTAATTTAACGATTAAGTATGTGAGAGGTTGTCCGAGGATTGTTGATATGAATCTTATTGATAGGTAGACATTTTGCAAGTAAATCCTCAAATTGCTGATTGTTCAGCAAATATTTTCGCATTACATTCGATTCCAGATAAATTCGCTGTTTTTGAAAGTATCAAAATATTTGTTATGTTCAAAATAAAATTTAAAATTTTTCAATGAGCCTGAATTCATATGAAAGGCTTTTTTCAGATTTTACTATTTGCAAATCGATATACCTATATATAATTAAAAAAATAAAATTTTGGACGCAAATTTGGTTTTAAAAAGTAAGTCGCTTACCAATGGCTTTTATCGTGTAAATTATAATTATAACTTTATACGAAACTAAAAAAACATAATATTTCGTTAGACTTTAGGGTTAATAAAAGTTATTTTCACATAACATTTTTTTATTTAAAATTTTTTAAAACATTTATAACTGTGGGGTGACCTACGACCGTGGGGTGACCTATGCCCTTGGGGTGACCTATGACCTTGGAGTGACCTATGATCTTGGGGTGACCTATGACTTTGGGGTGACCTATGACCTTGTAGTGACCTATGGCAAGGTTATTCAATAAATAATTCCTTGTGCTCGCACCTCTCTCTCTTACCCCTACAGTAATATACGAAACGTAACTCTCTCTCTTTCTATCTTCACTAACTTATATTTCCCTCTCAACTTCCGTTCGCCTCGCCCGATCACACTTTTCGTAACGCTCTCGTCACGCATTTGATAAAAAAATATTAAAAAATTGTTTGAATAGGTTAAGTTAGGTTAGGATTACCGGCTATTTTAAATTTATTTTTCATAGCTTTTAAAGACCTTTCTGAGGTGGTTCTGAGTTGGTTTCATTCAGAGTTGGCATGGAACCGTTTTGGACTCTTTTTCAAAACATTTTTTACAAATAAGTTTACTGAAAAATTACATTTTTATGATACTTCTCTGGAAATAGATTATAACCGAATCTACATAGCTTCAATCTACGATATATTTCCCGACACACATCCGGGGCTATTTGAAACTAATCTCTAAGCGCCGCCAATATCAAAGCACGCGGTTAACGCGGCGACGCAATTTCCTTATCGCAAAGAGCGACAGGAGTGTGTGGCTTTTCTGAAGGGATCGAGGACTTAACATGAATTGGATTGCCATAGCCTATTTCCAAAATTTTCATCATAATATAATCAATCGGTCATATATATACTAAGACTTAATTCAACATATACCTAATAACATTCTCTCTGATATAGATATTTTCCATTGTGACGAAAATAAATATAAAAACTCTATCAAAAGTGTATTAAAAATGTATTAAATGAGTACAAAACTGCATAAATGTATTAATATTATGTAATGACATATATTATGTATTACCTACCTTCTGTTATATATGTCTATACATTTCCAGTAAGTACTTTAAGTAGAGAGAATTTAATAAGTAACTTACAATTCCTATGTTTGCATTAAAAATATTCTATTTTAATAATTCTGTACGCAATGTACGCAACATATATTTAAAAACAAAGGAAAAATTACCGTTTTTTTTTAAATAAAACATACGATTTAATAATGTTTTTACTGAAAATTACCTTACTACAATATGGATTCCGCACGCCATTGCATTTTCAAATTAAAACAACGGTAATAAAATTCTTAAATTAAGTACATTTATGAGTTCAAAATTATTGCCATGACCGGATTTAGAATGTTTGACTCTCCGGCAACTGCTCTAAACTGATGAGTTATCGATGCAATCCTTAGAAAAATCCTCCCCAAAAATTCTACTTCCCTAGTTATTTTTCCAATATTAATTATTTCTTTAGTAAGATTGTGTCACGTTTTTCAATACAATTTAAGTGATTTAAAAAAAATTAATAAACTTTAAATTTTCTTTCATGTTGTTAAACAATATATTTGTTTGTAAATGGCAGGTTGTCACCAAGGGCCTGCAGTGCATAGAAGACGTACAACTGTGCATTCCCCAAAATAAGAATAATGTATAAAAAAATAGTTTTACAGCTTCTATGTGCTGGACGCTCTGGTTGTTCCCGATGATAAATATATTATAAAATGTTAACGATTGAATTATATGACTTGAAAATATTTAAAATAAAAAAACCAGACAGACGTTTTTGTCAGTCGTTTTCTAGGTTAGTATTTGTTTAGGCGCACGTTTTATTTAAATCGTGGTGTACTCAAACACTAGTCTAGAATTCGAACAATCTACGGGAGACCAGAAAACGAAACCCATTGTTTACCTGTTGAGGGATATCCGATTGTAAGAATTATGAAGCGATTAAATTCAAGAGAAGTCCCTGACGGAAAAGTTTTTTCTTGGAATAGCTGCGTTTTCTTGGAATTGCTGCGTTTTCTTGGAATTGCTGCGTTTCCTTGGAATTGCTGTGTTTCCTAGGAATAGCTGCGTTCTCTTGAATTAACTTTTTAGCGACAAAAGTGTTACTGTTAATTTTTTCGACATTACTGGCAGCTTCTTCTTCTTCTTTGCACTCTCCCAACTCATTGCCTAGGTAGGCTGTTGGGGTCGGCTCTTCTCGTTCTCAGGCCGTTTCTCTGTAGTATTTTGACACATTGTGTCATCCAGGAGTTCTTTAGTCTTCCTCTGGATGACTGTCGATGAAGTTCCATACACATTGCCTGCTTCACTGTGTGGTGTGATGGTCTCCGTCTTATGTGCCCATACCATCTCAACTTTCGTTCCTCCAGCTTACTGTTTCTGTCCGTGACACCCAGGCTACCACGAATGCGTGAATTTTTAATCTTATCTTTTGAAATTTTTTTTAAATTTAATTAAAATTTAATTTGATAATGTTATCGAGTTCTGCAAGTACATATTTTAGTATATATGTATTTTAGTATGAATGGAGTTCTACGAATTAAACATAAAAACAATTTAAAAAATTAATAATGAATTCATTATCTTTACTAGGAGCTTTATTAATCAAATATAAAACACCATAAGTGTTCATTATTTCTATACTATATTTTTGAGTGCCTACCACAATAATATTAATATTACTACTAAAAACTTTTATTTTTAAATAATCTATGGATTTACAAGAATTATTAATAACTGTAAGAAGATATTCATGTAAATCTCCGAAAAAGGGCATAAATAAATTAATATATACAGAGAAACAGCGTAAGAAACTAAATAAACAAAAAAAAAATGTGAGAATTTATACGATTACAATGATGTTATTTAACTCTCTTTACTACTGGAGCCATAGACATGCTTTGTACTGTGATGAATCGCAGTGGATACGAAAATATAGTAGCTTCCACCTTACGAATGAATAAATAATAATTCAGAATTATAACGAAATCAACACACTAGCGACACCTAGCTGATTAAGTTTGATTGGGCCATGGAGACTGCAGAGATCTATAATTATTAAATTAATGTCAAGTTTTGATAAATAGAACACAGAGGGATCCAATTATAAACACTTAAGATTGATCTACCAATCAGAGAAGGGTGAGGTTACCTTTTTTCAAGACAAAGAGATGGACTTTGGACTAGACCATTAGTCTGAGATTTATGGGGTAAAAATCATCATCAACCCGAGAGATCAATACGCTTTAAGATAAACACAATCCCACGTTCAGTGCATTTGGTACAATGACCCTAATTGTAAAGGTAAATATTGAGTACAACAGAGGAATCGACAACCGCAGTTAACGAACAAATAAATCCATATTATGTTGAAAAAATGATGCAATAAAATAGCAAGGAAATATAATGAACGGAAGATTAAAGAAAAGACCTGGAAAACGTGGGAAAAGCTACTGTAGGGATACTCAATTGCATAACGAGAACGTGAAGAACAAAAGGAGGCCAGATTCAGAGGAAAACGTACGTTTGATATTTAAAAGAAAGAAAAACGATGGAAATTAGGAATGTCACTTTTAAATGAAGCAATACGGTCAGGGAAAACGATTTGAAAAGAAAATCTAATAAAAAAAACGGACATTTAAACGGAAGTATTTATTGAACAATATAAGATTTCGACTTAATTTTGCGTTTTCAGACGAGTTTAAATAGATATCGTTATATATTTGAAATAGGATGGTTATTCTAGTTATATTACGTTAGATTAATTCAAAGGAAGGGATCGTTTTTACGTCATTTGCTATGAGAAAATACTATAGACGATAGAACAAATTGCTGAGGCAATTGATGTAAAAAAAGGTTGTCGAGCTCACACACGATTTTGTTGTTTAAACAATAAGATTTCCGACATGGTTTTGGGTGATTATGATAGTCTTTATTGCTTTTGGGGCAATAAAAGTTAACATGGAACTTATGCAATATTTGGATAAGATAAAAGAGATTAAATTTAACGAGTTAATATTAATTTATTATTTACGACCAAGTACGTAGAAATCGAAAACATCAACATATGTCAGCGATGATACTTTATGGGGTTTTGGGATGAAACGAGACACAATTTTATACGTTTTTATACGAAGCAATTAACCTGACACATATCCCAGAGTCAAATTGGAATTTTCTTCTATGAAAATTATGAAAAAATAGCAGATTGAATATTTATGACTAGAAGGTGAAGTTTTCTAAGAGAAGATAAGCATTGGAAATTATGCAAATGATGGTAAAGAATGAAGTAAAGACAGTTTAAAGACGATTCCGTAAGGAAAACTCATGAAAATTCAGAAGTATTGATGAAAACAGTAAATTTGGCTTGGAATATAACTAATCATATAGTTATGGACAATGACATAAGAATGAAGCAGAGAAATCATAAAAATAACGTCGTATATAAAATATAATTGAAGAAAATAAGAAAATTCAAGTCTACGACATAAGTAGAGACAATACAGCTTAAAATTGAATTGATTCATATAGGAAACATGAAAATGTGGGGAAATTTAGGGAAATGAAAATTGGAAAATGCGTAATGAAGATTTCGACATGAGTTTGTTCGTGTTCTGGTAGCGATAAACCAAATTGAGAATTACATACAGTTTATTGAAGACGTACCTATTATATATTGAGAGAAAAAAAGACACAAAAATCATGATATTTTAGTTAAATTTGTAAGACCTGAAGACAAAGGAACGACGGGGCAAAATTTGACATAATGATAGGTTCGACACTGGAACAATTTACGTAAGAGACAGAAGATTTCGAAAATCAGGGGGGCCGGACTTAACACGTTGATACGAAAATAACAGAATTGATATATGAAATCTCGAGTTGTTAGAGTTTGAATTAGAAAATCAATGAACGCGTAATTAAGATGTTCTAATCCTGGAGGTACATATAAAACTTAGGACTTAGAAGAATCGAGATGAGTTTTTTCGGTGTTAGTTGTCGGGAAGGAGTCGTCGGGGACCAATCGTCGGATTAAAACGTGGAAGTTACGTGACGTAGCGTCTAAAACGGTTATTAGTTGAAAATTTCTTAAGTGTTGTAAAATTTTGAGACTTAGAAAAATTCGGAGTGGGAATTCTGGGACTTATAAAAATTACGGTCGTGATTAAATCTGTGGAGTGTTGAAAATTAAATAAAGTGTTTTATATAGTTTTACAATAAATTCAACTTGTCATTAAAATAAAAAGTTTATATAGTGTAGCGAATTTAAAGAAAATCAACAGTGTTTAAAGAATTTTATAACAGCAGTGAATAATAATATATTTATCTATGAATTCAACTTGTCATTAAAATAAAAGGTTTATATAGTGTAGCGAATTTAAAGAAAATCAACAGTGTTTAGAGAATTTTATAACAGCAGTGAATAATAATATATTTATTTATAAATTCAACTTGTCATTAAAATAAAAAAGTTTATATAGTGTAGCGAATTTAAAGAAAATCAACAGTGTTTAAAGAATTTTATAACAGCAGTGAATAATAATATATCTATTTATAAATTCAACTTATCATTAAAATAAAAAGGGGTCCTTCGACAACTGGCAAGGTTGATTAAAACGTTGCGCATGTCGTGAGAATTACCCTGGTAATTAATTAATAGAGTCTAGAATCAGTTTTTATACTTTAAAAATACAGTGGAAAAGTAGTCAGTTTATACTTTAAAAATTCAGTGGTAAAATAGAGTCTACAATCAGTTTTATACTTTGATAAAACAGGGAGTGAAGTGTCCGGATAGGGTTAATCGTGCAATTTAACGGAGTGTA
Source organism: Limnephilus lunatus (assembly GCA_917563855.2). Classification (NCBI taxonomy): domain Eukaryota; kingdom Metazoa; phylum Arthropoda; class Insecta; order Trichoptera; family Limnephilidae; genus Limnephilus; species Limnephilus lunatus. The sequence continues at coordinate 10,698,041 of OU830599.1, forward strand.
TGATCTTATAATAAATCTAAAATCAGTGTTTGCAATAATTTCCGATTCAATAAAATCTAATAATTAATTAATTAATTACAAAATTCAATGCGGAAGGAGTTTAATATAGTGTGTTTGAATTGCTTTAAATTTGTACTATGAAGGTTAAAATAGAGTTATTTAGTCCGAGGTTATATAAAGAAAATTACAGTCTAATAAGTTTCATTAAATAAAAAAATTTACGTTTAGGTCGAAAGTTGGAAATTTTATTACGAGATATTAATTATCGTTAGGTGACAACGCAATAATAATAATTGATCCGAAATCTGGAAAATACTTAACACATAATTAGATAGGATCGTTCTTCTCCAATAATAACGGCAGATATTAAAGGAAAACGTGAGGATTTTTTTTTATCAGAGATCTATTCAAAGGAGAAAGGAAGGAGATGAGTTCCGGATCTTGTAGGATTAAATCGTTAAAAGTGGGAAGTCGAAATAAAAGTGCGATAAGTTACACAGGTAGTCTGGATGCTCTAATAAGTTTCTCGCCGATGATAGTAACCCGGTGGAGCTGAAATTAAGACATTAGAGCTTGGTGAGTCCTTACAATATTTAAGCTTTTACAGGTTCCTGTGGATATCCTGACACTGATGGACGTAACGCCAAGTAAGGGTAAATAAATAACTAACCAATTTATTAGCATTCGCATGTCACACCTCCCATACAGAATGAAATGTTGCTAAACAAATACTTAACACATAATTAGATAGAAACGCATCACTAAATCAATTTTGGTATCTTAGCGTATTTGTAAGATAAATACCTATCATTTCTTTTCACTAGCACGATTAGGGTATGGTTATATGACCTTCGATAGTGTACCAAAATTTAGATTCGAGTTCAAGGCCATCCATTGACCCAGTCACCTAAATTCAGTAACGAATAAACAAAACAAAACTTAACGTCAGGGACAAGTTTATCAATTATAGCTTGAGATGAAATCTGCGGTCAATATGTGAAGGCGACATTGACGTTTAAATTCACTCAATTCTAAACGACTTGATTTTACTAGAGCGACCGCCAATAGTTAGCATTGATTCAGCATGCAAAAATTTCGCAAAGTAAAGTACTGCGACTAGCTTCAAACTCTAAGAGAGCACATCACAATTATTCAGGAGGTCATTGATTCAATGTCGACTTGATTTATCTCATTTTTAAATCTTTCTTATAGGAAGTAGGTATCCAAGAACCATAAATACCCATTATCCTAAATACCTAACACACGAGGAGCTAGTGACCTCATTTAAACAACACTGGTGTTCAAATACTCATACAGTCCTGAATCCTAACTTGTCTTCGAACGTAAACTTCAAGGCTTCTGTATGTAGGTATGAGCCATCTGGAAATGTAAGTGTCAACCTTTCTCGAACGGACGGCTTTGATCTTGTGGCGGTATTGTCGAGGTGGGCATGCGGGGAAGAGGAAGGACGTATGCGGACAGTACGCTGACGCGGCATTAAAGCCACAGGTTATTTGCATACCGTGAGTCTTGTCGAACCTGAAAGCAAACATAAGGTTCACGAGGTGAGTTTTATGTCAGCTAGTCAGAGGTGGAATGTAACGCTGGGTCGGTTACGTGGGAGGAAGGATCTGCCCGTCACAAGCTTACGCCACATTTAACGGATAGAGGCATGATAAGGGAAGACATGAAATACCCCTTCTAGAGTCAGTAGAGTTAAATTCAATCCGGCGGAGATGGAAGTCGGAGTGAGGCAGAAAAACGGCATGAAGACTTGGTATTCCCCCATCTGGCGTGAAGAGCCCCTTTCGTAACAAGAGACGCTCGTCGAAGAGAGTAAAACTCGGACTTAAGGATAAGCTTAGCAAACGTACTTGGGAGAATCCGGTTTGGAATTGTTGTTCATCGGTTTTCACTTGGTTAGCGGAGGTGCCGACTTTTTCAGCAAACATATTATCCCCTCCCCATATCCCTCCATTCCTGCTCTTTCAACAATTTTGCGAATACTAACCAATAGCACTAACTATGACTACAAACACATTATGTTAGGAGAAGTTGCAGACAAGGACTTCAATTGAGAAAACTGGACCTTCGAGTTCGATCATCCTAAGGTAAGGTTTGCTTTCTTGAAATGTTTAATTTATTAACTGTTGTTTATGTTATCGATGTATCAGCGGTGATAGGAAGAATTAAATAAACACACTAAATTCCTATGGAAATCAAATAGACACAAGGTTTAGGGCGGGGTAGTTTATCAAACTCGGTTAAATATTCTAAAATAATAATAAATAAATTGATCGGAAAATTCTCACCCTTTCTCTAAAAGAATCTATGGGTTATCACACGTAATACATTATCTTCTCTACATATGTGTGCATATTAAGTATGCAAACAGATGTAAAATCTAAAACAAAAAAATTACACAACGCAGATTATAGAAATAATGTGAACAAAAATCTTAAATCTTGATTACTGTGAGAAAATCGCAGGGATTTAAGAAGATAGGGTAGGTTTAGCTAGATTATAAGGTATAGGGGTTTAGAAATCACGAGCCTGAGGTAGAAATAAACCGAAAGGAGGGTTGAGTCAGGCCATCATACCTAGTGGTGTGATCAGTAGGACATAAGGGTAGAATTATGAGCGTGGCTACGAGACAGGAGCTACGAGATTTAAACTACGAGGTAGAAGCTTAGAAAAGTAAATCAGCTAGGTAGGGTTCATCACAATTGGAGTCAAAAGCCAAGAGTGGCGGACCATTACAGTACGTCCGTGACTGGAGCGCTTTTTGCCACAATATGACACTATTTAAAATGCCACGGATTGAGGTATTGATATATTTGACGCTAATTTTGGCAAATATTCCCTCGGTTCTTTAAAAAACCCTCTCTTTTTCTCATTGCGTATGCTCACTGAGAAGTTTCTTGCAAAAAACCAGAAACTCTTCTGTGCCTTTGTAGATCTACAAAAAGCGTACTACCGAGTTGACAGGAAAAAGCTATGGAAGGTGTTTTCCAAGTACGGAGTGAATACGAAGCTCATTCAGGCAATTGCGTCGCTATATGAGGGAAGCGTTGCATGTGTTAGGGTGAACGGCGATTTTACGGAGTGGTTTGACATCACAAAAGGTGTTAAACAAGGCTGCGTAATGTCACCGTGGTTATACAATCTATACATGGATAATTGTATGCAAGAATTGAAAGAGATGGGATTGGGCGCGAAATTGAGTAATCTGGAAGTATGTTGCCTATTGTATGCTGATGATGCGGTGCTAATTTCTAACAGTATGGAAGATCTACAGTCTCTCGTGTCAAGGATAAACGAAGTATGAATGAATAATGAGTTAATGATGAATGTAAGTAAGTCTAAAGTCATGGTGTTTGAAAGAGAGAGTACGAAAACAGTATGCAATATAGTTGTGAATGATGAATACTTGGAGCAGGTGGATGAGTTTGTGTATCTGGGTAGTATGTTTACGAAAGATGGGAAGGCTGATAGAGATATTGAAAGAAGGGTGAATGCCGGTAACTCCATTAATGGAGGACTGAATGCCGTTGGCGGTAATAAAAAAACTGTCCAAAAACGCGAAACTAGCCGTCCATAATGGAGTGCTGGTACCTACCCTGATGTATGGCAGTGAGGCATGGAACTGGCAGAGGAAGGATGAAAGTAGACTGAATGCTGTAGAAATGAGATCCCTGAGGCAAATGTGTGGTAAAACCATGTACGATCGTGAGAGAAACGTGGATATCCGCAAAGAATGCAAGGCTGATGTAAGCGTGATGTGTAAGATTAAGAAAGGGAATCTCCGATGGTTTGGGCATGTAGAGCGAATGAACGAGGAAAGGAGTGTAAGGAGAATATATGATGCAAATGTAAATGCTAGAAGAAGTCGCGGACGCCCGAGGAAGACATGGCACGACCAAGTGAATCAGATACTTGAGTTTGGCCATGTGAAGAGTGGGAATAATAGAAGAGCATGTATGAGACGATGTATGAATGTGAACGAGGCAAAGAGTGTGTGCCAAGATCGAGTTGTGTGGCGGTCCGTCCTCTCTGCCTACCCCTGCGGGGAAACGGCGTAATGGTTAGTTAGTTAGTTCTTTAAAAAAAATTTGATATATTTTTTAATATTCCCGCGGTATAAAGCTTGACGTTTTAAGAAAGCTGGAAGAGCCTACTTCTACCTGCTTCTACTTATAAATAATCAATAAGTGTCAATGTCCTTTGGTTTTTTACGTAATATTCAGGTTTACAAAAACGGAATTAAACAAAGATATCTGAAGCGGTCGCTGTCAAAATGCTTGTGTATAAAATGTCGTGTTTCATCGTGTTTTCGTGGATTTTTCTACCACATTTATACGACATGTGTATACCAGTGTAATAATGATTGAATTATCAATGCATTCAACTCTTTCAATATCTAGAAACTTAAAAATACAGTGAATACTTGCAAATTTTTAGTGGTCGTATTCGTGGTTACTGCGCAGTATATTGGCCGAATAGACTGTGTTTGACAATGGATTATTTTCAATAAATAAAGCAATGATCGAGTAAATTGGTATTCGATTTTAGAGTAATGAAATATTGGAATTTCTCAACAAAAAATTGAGTCAAAAGTTTTTCCAAAGAGCCATTAGTAATCGACAAATGGGATTTTTATAGCGCTAATATTATATAATCTTATTCAAGATTACTTTCTAAACACTGAGCACTATCGGATTTCGTCCGCAATTAGTACGAGTATTTGTGATTGCTAGAGATGGTCGATATTCCTGTTACATGGAACCAGTACCTCTGCTGTAACTGGAACCGTCAATTAATTTCTTCGGGGAATCGGTAATTTTCGAAACAGATTCCTTGTGGAATATTTATAAGAAATATTAAAAAAAAGAAAAATTATAAAAATGAAAATTATTTTGCAATCATTGAGCAACCGATTCAATTTTCCTCCTAAATTCTCAATTCACCGTACCAGGTTTTTTTTGAGGAACGGGTTCTAAAAGTAGCGGGTTAAAAAACCGGTTCCACGTCGTTCTTCGGTAACTGAACCGCGGTGACCACTTATTTCAGGTATCAAACATATCCAATGATTGCATTGATGTCTGAGATTTTGTTATTTCGTTAACCAATTTTTTAAGAGAAAGATAATGTTAGTTTTGCATAAAATCCCGCTGTTTCATTTTTATTTTTACCTTATAGAGTGAAATGCATTATTAAGCTTTTAATTATTATTAAATTTAAAAAAAGCTTTTCCACCTTTATATAATCCGGACCTTTCAAGCTCCCCATTAATAAATACCTTTCTACAGCCCTTATTTTAATGCACCTCACATCGCCGCCCAATTGTGTGGCTATATAATTCCCCTGTTTTTACACCGAACATATAGGTGGCGCTTTTGTGAGAGTAAAGCTCTCACATTAAAAAAAAAACAATAATTTTCATAAATAAATATATTGCTGAGAATCGGGTTATTTCCAAGCTCATGCTGGGAAATTCTGAAGAAGCAGCCATAGACAATAATAAAATACATGTTTCCCGTTGGCGGCCAGTATCTTTTCTCGGAAGATTTTTTCAATGTAGATGAGAGTTTCGGGCTGATAATTATTGATTATAATATTTGTTATGTTTACAGTTCCCAAACGTGTGATGAATTAGAGTTTACATAATTTGTTCAAGTCAAATTAACATTAAATCTTTATTTATTTATTTTGAATTTCACGCCCGGCTGGTCTTTTACATGTTATTTTTTTTATTTATTACAAAGAACATCTTAGTAAGCACAACAAATTCAAAGCAAAATCAAAAACAAAATAAATAAAAATAGAAGACAAAATCAAAAACAACATCTAAAGCAAAAACAAAGTAAAAAACGAAATAACATCTAAACTAAATACTCCACCATGCAAGATGGGAAAATTGAATATTAGGAAAATTACAATATTGGTAAGATCTCGTAATTCGATGCTGAGCTACGTAGTTTGTTTAGTTAAATTAAATTAAATTTAATGTTCTTCTTTTCAATATAAATTGGGTAATGACTTGTTTATGTTTGGTGAATGGTGTATTGAATATGTCAACAACATCTTTATAATCATTACCCAATTTTTTTATACGGCAAACGGGGGTATGCAATAGTGATTCTGTGTTGGAGTTATCACAATAGAACGGTAGATATTGCCTCGATGTTGGTTTGCGAGGTATATGTATAGAAATCAAGTACAATAGTTCAGGGCTGTCAATTATTGATTTTATGATTTTATATAAACATGTTAAGTCATTGTCTATTCTACGTTTAGATAATTTTAATAAATTGAGTTGACATAGTAAATAATCATAGTTGACACATTCCCTTGTAGTACCCATTTCAAAATTAATTATTCTTAAGAATTTATTTTGAATTCTTTCTATCGTGAGCGAATGACTAGCGTAACTAGGTGCCAATACTGTCGAGTTGTACTCAATTTGACTCCTAATCAATGACATGTACAAATTTTTGTAGGTTTGAATATTTTTAAATTGACTGCAAATTCTTATTACAAAGCCCAACATTTTCAAAGCTTTAGAAGCTTTTATAACACGTCATGAAAAAATAAATTTCCAATAGACGCTTTTATAATTACCGTGAGGATTCACGGTTACGGTACCGTGACCGCAAAAAAGGGCAATAAACATACGTTTCTTATCGTTATAATGCTGCAGCTCTTTCTTATACATTAAATAATGGTGAGACATAAGATGTGTGTATGTTTCTTACAAATTACTACTTTTTTTCCTTTGGATGAAATAGATATATCTTATACTGCTTAAAGGATAAATATATATATATATCTCAGCCACAACGCCGGGAATTTCGTTTCATTTTCTTTGTGCGTGCGTGGGAGATGTATGATAATGATTGTGTGTTTCCTTTGGAGGGTACAGATATTCGTTCACCGTTTGTCCCATTTTTAACTGTTGTGTAAGAAAGTTTAGTGTATAAGAAAGAGCTGCAGTATTATGTGCTGAACAAAAGCAAAACCATCAGCGCATTGACATTTGACGTTTTTGAATTTTTGGATTCACTCACACTTCAATACTATCTTACCAACTTATAACTATATTCCGTACTTTCAAAAATATTTATTTATTGATGAACGCTCTTTTTCGGGTCTTTTACATATAAATGGTAAGAAATGTAAAGGATTTATTGTACATTACTGAACTGCCTCAGTAACAATAATTTATATTAGTTTAATGATAAATTGAAGATGTCCACTGACTTGGCATAATCGTTTCCATTCATTAGTATTCTGGGCAAAGAGGAATAAATAAGGTAGTTAGTCCGAGAATTTCTGCACTAAAATAAATCCTGACTTCTAGTAGTACGTAGTGGTAAACGAAAGCTTATTAATTCAAGCAAAACCGGACTATCATTTAGAATTTTATATAGAAATACCAAGTCAGTGAAAAATCCTCTGTCTGACATTTTGAGAATATTCATATTATTTAACAAAGTCTTGTAGTTCAAGATAATTGCTGGAATACTGATTTTAAAATTTCGAAAGCTTAAGTTTTTTTTTATTGTTTCAACAGCATGTACATGTATATTATAATGAGGGTTCCAGACGGGAGAATTGTACTCAAGTTGACTTCTAACAAATGAAAAATATAAAAGTTTACACTTTATGTTGTTAAAATTTCTAGTTAGCCTTGTAATAAATCCCAACATTTTTAAGGGCTTATTAGAGATTTCTCAAGAGCATTTTAACAATGTAGTAATTAAAGATCACTGTTTTTTTTATTCGAGATATTGTCTACGGAGACGTCACGGTGAGGTGTGTGAGAGAGACGTGAGAAAATTATGACTTTTTATCCTTTGGAGGAAACAGATCTACGTACATTGTGTATCTCATATTTTGAAAGAGCTGCAGTATTATTGTGTTAACTACTACTACTACTCAAAATCAACGTACCAACATCAAAGGAAATTGAAACGTCAAATCATTATGTGAATGATATACCTTGATCATTTGCGCATGATAATCACGGGATTGTGGCGACACCCCCTTCAATATTGCTGTAGCCCCGTGGCCTTTCATCAGTTCGACAACCGAGCTGACCCAACCATCAATTCATTGCGGCTTCGTGGCTTAGAATGCATGCTTAAGATGAAGCCATACTAAATAATGCAAAATCATACAAAATCATACGTTTTTGTTTTGAAAATTTGATCGCTTAGAAGTATTATAGATGCTTCAATTAAATACTGCGTGTAGAACATATCTTAGCCCTTAAAAATATCGGTCTTTTAATAAGCCTAGAAAAAAAAATTATAAGGTTTATAAAAAACACTTTGAAGTCCGAACTCTCCTATTTATAAACCTCTTTTCGGATATGGTTTTATTGTTTAATGTGGCAAATTTAGTTTATTTTATGATAATCGCAAAAAAAATGCGCCCGAACCTCACAAAACAAAATATAATATGCATTTTCGCGTTGTTATTTTTGACATCACTGCGACAATACGGCAGTCGACGAATTTGAAATATCAAAGTGAACCTTATACCGTTCACCGAAGAACGACTGGCAGCCACCCCTATTTTCTGTCACTACTCCTCCGGACGGAGCTGAGAATAGACGTGTTAGGCTCCGCGTCGCTTTTTTTCGTGAAATCAATTTTAAATTTCCGTTTTATTACAATAAACAATGCGTAAAAAAGGAATTAATGTTTTTTACAGGCCTTAATGAAATCAACATGTAAGAAAATTCTCAAATATCTTTTCCAACCTTTCCAAAAGCTTTCTCAAGTATTTTTAAACTCCTCCAATAAAGGGGCGTGAATTCCGATTTCGATTTTTTCCTGTACTATTGGATCGCCTTAAAGCAGCGCAGAGTCGCGGAGGATGCTAAAGAATAATCATTTCATAAATGTCAAAATAAAATGAGATTTCCTCAAAACCTATTCCGGATGCAGCCTGGAGAATGGAAATTGTCGATAAAATGTCTGATAACAACTCTCCGAAAAGAAAGGGTACCAGGAAGACAGAAACAAAATAAACTGTTGACGTTTACATCGTGTTTTACGTTCGTATCGATTTTTTTTACGTTTACTCCACGAAGGAGGCCGTGAAGAAAATAATCACCCTCAGGGCCAATGTAATCTTTGGGTTGTCTTTTTGAGGAAATAAGAGAACCTTGGTCTGGATGGAAAGAGACCCACTTTGAAGGACGTAGGAAACACACAGGCCATAAAACCATTCCACAGCTGAGCTGTTGAATTCAAGAACGGGTCGTAAAAACGACCCGTTGGGTGCGTTTTTAAGAAGGGTGACAAAGAGTGATGAAGGGATCAATGATACTAGTTATTAGGAGGATCTTCAATTAAAATACAAAATAGAACAAGAGCAGCATTTCTATCCGGCACCTTTGCTCTAAACCTTAAAATTTGCAATCTGTTAGCAAAAAAGGGAGAATCTATTAAACCGGCCCCCCGTTCCTGCAAAGAGTCATGGTAATCGAATAAAATCTATTGATATTATAATCAAAATTCTATAAAACATTGTGGGAGTTTCTTTCACCTGAAGGCTCTGCGCGTTAGTCGTTTTAGTGTAGAAAAAAGCAAAAATTGTTATTCCTTAAGGACACTTGGAATATAAATGAACATTTATACAAACTTATAGTCGAATTGCATAAAATAAGAAATGGTATCTAATTATATTTGTTTTTAATTGAGTATCTACTGTTAAAAAAAGGTTTACGTCATCGTAGAGTTTTTCGCTAAAAAGAGACAACAAGCTTAGTGTTTACTTTGTTCGAGATTGAAAAGTTTTTACAGCACCGTTATTCGATAAGTTTTACCGTGTGTTTTTGAACTTTTTTCGATTTCATTGAACTTTTCTCCTGTGAAGTCCAATAAAGGTCAGAAACATGCTGTATGCAAGCAACGCATCCCCGTGAGTAGGTACTTTATTCGACTCAACATTCGCTGCGATACTTATACCTGCTTTCAAAGCAGTTTAAATTGCAATGAGAATTTAGCAATCCATTCGCGTTTCAACATTACAGGACCCCTAGCACGGTCGATCGATAAGAATAGTATTGATAACTTTCGGAAACATCTCGTCGTTCCCTAGGTCAACCGCAGATCGCTAACGTGCGATCATGCGATGGAACGATGAGAAGTTACCGAAAGTTATCGGTTCGATCCTTACTGGTCGACCGTGCTAGAAGTCCTGGTGTCTAGTCGATCAGTATGTTTGCATTCTTGTTACTTATTCGATTAAATCTTTCATCTTTAAATGCGATTCTTTACTGTTTAGAGTCTTTTTAGCTCATTTACTAACCCTCACGCCATGAAATGGAGGACTGTTCTTACAGAACTCGCTACCATCAACAAAATAACACTGATATGGGTACCAGGACATAAGGGTATTGACTACTAACGGGACACTGCCATCTCAGGAGACACATGTAGCTATTGGGAGTGGAAAACACCAATAGATGTAGAAAATTTGAAGAGGATGAAGAGACTCCAATTCACTTGTAGTGCCAATGTCCTGCCCTGGTGGGAACTAGGTTCAGATACCTGGGGAGACACATCGTGGAACCAGAAGACTTAGCCACATATCCAATGACAACTTTGGTGAACTTCATTAAAGGCACTGGGTTATTTTTAAAGGATTGAGGTAAAATGGGAGATAGTACAATGGGCCTATGGCCTAAGTACTAAGAGGAACTTATTGTAAACCGTCTCCGCAAAATTATTAAAAAAAACCCTCATGCCACACAATTTTGATTAATCAACTCAATTTTTGGATTATCCGATCATGCCATGTCTTCTTCTGACGCAATTCAGATTTCCTTCTTTTGTACGTCATTCATGATAATAATCTGCTCTATATGCCAAAACCCTTGAATTGTTTAGTCAGCGGTTTAGAGTAGTCAATACATTTCTATTTTGTCGAGCAACCCCTCCCCCTTCCCCCCTCCCGTTGTTTTGCTAGAATTCATTAGTAGCCGCAGAAATGTTGTCTCATTGGAGCGAATTTGCTTCTTTAAAATGCTTTCATTTTTCTGCTATTAATACATTTTCGAATCCATAGTTTCTTTGCTTACATCTCACTTCTTCCACCTCTTCTAAAATATCCTTTACAATCAACTTAATGAGTCTATTTACTTTGTTGCGTTGCGGCCCGTTCATCTTCCAATGTGCCACTCAATAATGTACTCTACTCGACCGTAATGCGAACGCTTTTTGATCAGTCAAGTGGCGTGTATAACTACTATTAATCTATCCCGAACAATTCTTTATTGACTTGTGTTCTTTTCGAATCCTTTATTTATATTTCACCACCATTGAGAGGATATTTAGAAGAGTCATAATCCTTTCAGCCTACTCCTATAGATACATGGCGTGATACTTAGTTAACATGCACTTACGTTACAAAGTATCGATATAAAAACAAAGATTCAAAACCGTAAAACACTCGTAAATAAATACCGACTAAGCAAATTCGTCGATATAAGCCTCTGAACTAGAGCGGAAAGTGGGAGAAGGGGGAATCAAAGCTCAGTCGGGCGAGATCCCTCACCGCGCTCCGTCGCCTACACCACAATGCCCTAACCCCAAACCACACCGCCCCTATCACCCTTACCGCCCCTCCAGGGGTCGCAATGTTACGGTGTTACAGTGGTGATCTGTGACAAATATGGATCTGATTACCGTAGCGCTGCACGGTTGGAAAACTAGATTATTTTTCAAAATCGATTTTAAAGACGTGTTGTTTGTCGATGTGAGAACTCATAAGCTTGTTTTATATCTCATCTCACCGATGAAGGTTTCAGTTTTACCAGTACCAATCTTGATTTTAAAGGGTTTGTGACATCTTGACTTTTCTATATTCAGTGACTAGATCTGAATACCCCGGTTCCGATGGAATGCCCTTCTCCTCCGAAATATGAACATTTAAATAAATAGTTGTGTGAAATCACACAAATAATGTATTCAGATCAACAACCTTTACTGGTATAAAAATGCGATGAAAAAAAATTCGATTTGGAAAGCAGCGAAACTTGCAAATAATTGTTGCTAACGTTGAAATGCGAATCCCATACACGTCCCGCGGAAATACTCGTATATTTTATGTATAAAAAAAACGTGCAAGATTTTCAATTTTGACTCACCTATCTCAGTGCTTTGTCTGATAGCGTGTAAGATTTTCAATTTTGACTCACCCATCTTCAATGTTTTCTTTGATACATATTTACTGTCGTTATTTTTTACGCTGCAACATCTGTTTATGGATTGGACTGGATAGAATGGTCAGATTTGACTTGGGAGGAACCATCTCTCACTACGTTAAGTCTACAACATTTGTCTACGGATTGAAATCTGTTAATCTGCGTTCCAGATTTGGATAGAATGGCCAGATCTTGACTTGGGAGGAACCATTTCTCATTTCGTTAAGTCCACAACATCTGTCTATGGATTGGACTCTGTTAATCTACATTCCAGATCAGGATAGAATGGCCAGATCTTGACTTGGGAGGAACTATCTCTCACTACATTACGTCCGCTTGTGAACTATAAAAAAAGCTTCTTAATGCAGCGAGAGATAATACGCTCAATGACCAAACAGATGTAGTGACTTCGCCTGACATTTTGGAAACCGAGTTGCCGTGACTTGACCAACACACGAGTTGTCGTTCTGCCGTTATTTTGGAAACCCAACTATAAGTTATCGTGACTTCGGCTGTTATTTCGGAAACCTAACTACAAATATTCATGAATGCAGCAATTATTTTAGACACCCAAGAGTTATTTTTGGTGACGTCGGCAGTTATTTTAACCTAACTAATATTATTTGTGACTTTATCTTTCTTACAAACCCAACTAAACCAACAAATAATCGTGACGTTCAGATTTTTTTCGGAAACTAAACTACAATTTTTTTTTCTTAACTTTATGAGTTAAATCTCAAATTATAATAATTAATTAAATGAAGACAATATTAGCGAAACTCAATCGAAGATCTGGAGAGAGAGAAATCAGAAAAAGATATTGGTACCTCTGGGACTTGAACCCAGGACCCTCTGCTTACATGGAAAATGCTCTACCAACTGAGCTCTTCCAACTCGGCTCTACCAACTGAGCTCTACCAACTCAGCTCTACCAACTGAGATCTACCAACTGTTCTGTCTCCAGATCTTCGATTGAGTATCGCTAATATTGTCTTCATTTAATTAAATATTACATTTTATATGTGTATCGGTGTAACTACCCGGTGTAACATTACCGAGTAGTTAGGTAGTATTTTTCGAGAGTACTTTGCAGAGCCACAACATCATTAAAAAACACAAAATTTATCTTAAAACTCAAAAATTTATTTATTTATACTGGGTTCATACCAAAGATATTGAAATATAGGGAGATGTTCTATCCGCCGTTTTTACTAGGTGGGACTGCGCTTCCGGGTATCGCCGATATTGTATACCAATTAACGAATAAACCATATGAACGAATAATTAACGGATAAACTAAACGAACGTTAAACTAAATGAACGAACTCTTTCCGTATTCAAACTATACTGTTAACCAATATTAACGCACACCTTAAAAAATCAACGAAATGAATAAATTATGTTTGTATGCAAACTACGCTTATTAAGTCGTAGTCCGCTGACAGTCGCGCGGACATCAAAGCATGTCTCTTTTATATTTAAATATCTTTGTTTCATACAGATGTTCTACTTTATGTGAAAACAATTCAGTTAAAGTACAAATAGATAAATAAAATTATGAAAACCTACTAAGTTAAAGGAACATAAAAAATATAAGATTGTATGAAAACTCAACTTAAATGACAAATAATGCGAGGATAGGCTCGAGGCACAAGACAGGCTGCCTTTACACTCATAAGTAAAATTAACGACTTACGTAAGTTTTTGATAAGTTACTCAAATGAACGTTTACTTATGCACTTTTATATCTCAACCAATAGGAGCCTTGAAAAGTGACATCATAATCAAAGCGGCCAATAAGCGCGGTTTGATGCTTGGCAGGTGCTGTGATGCGTCATTTCCATTTCATCCTAATTCCAAATAACAACGGGTTAAAGAAAGTTCACTTCAAAAAACAGGGAAGATACCCTATTATGGTAAATTTCTTAAAAGTCTACACCATAGATTCTCAACGTGGGCGATAACGCCCCCTTGGGGGCGTTTGAGACCTTCAGGGGGGCGGTAGAAAATCCAGAGACAATTGGGGGGCGTTGAGATGGCACAAGGGGGCGTTGAAAAGTAAAAAATATGGTCTAAAAAAGACAAACAAAACACTCTAATCACATAATAAAGCAAAGTAAACTTTAATATCGGTTAATTTTTGTTATTAAAAACCCATGTCGGAAGAAAAAAAGAAGATACGGCAATATGGTGTGGATTTTATTAAATACGGATTTATCAAAAATCTCACAAATCCATCGTCGCCAATGTGCCTTATTTGTCGAAAAACATTTTCAAATGAAGCGATGAAGCCTTCTAGGCTTCAAGACATAGACAAATGAATATTCATTTTAATAAAATCCACAAGATCATTTTAATAAAATCCAGCCGGACAAGAAAGTCAAAGATGTGACCCATTTTCAAGACATGAAAAAGAAGTACAAAATTCAGCTAACAATTTTCAACAGCTTCTAAGCATGACGATGATGGACTTCGAGCTTCGTACAATATCTCATTGTTGATTGCTAAAACAGGCAAACCACATACTATTGGGGACGAATTAATTTTATCAGCAGTAAAATAAGTAATAACCACTGTGCTCCATAAATCAGCTGCAGATATTAACTGAAAAAATCATTTGAGCAATAGTTCTGTGCAAAAACGAATTTATGAAATGGATGAAAACATTGAAGAATCATTGTGCAATCATCTGCAGTCTTGTCGATTTTCAATTCAGCTGGATGAGTCCACTTTACCAAACAATGAAGCCTTGTTATTGTCATACATGAGGTTCATCAAAGATGAGAAAATATGTCAAGAACTATTGTTTGTTACAAATTTGGAAACAGATACAAAAGGAAAAACCATATTTAATACACTGGAAAAGTTTTGTGACGAAAAGAAAATTCCTTTTAATAATATTTTGTCAGCTGCTACAGATGGCGCCTCAGCTATGACAGGGCGTCACAAAGGCTTCATAGCGTGCTTAAAAAATAAAGTTCATGACTTGCTTGCTGTGCATTGCGTAATTCATCGCCAGCATTTGGTTGCGGAAAATCTGAGTGAGCGCCTCCATACATCACTGCAATATGTTATCAGAGCAGTTAATAAAATCAGAAGTAACTCATTGAATGACAGATTATTTAGTCAGCTTTGCATTGCCAATGATGAAGATTTCAACCGATTGCTGCTTCACACAGAGGTGCACTTGCTGTCAAAAGGTTCTTGTTTGACTTGATTTTACAATCTGTTTGAGTCTGTGATAGAGCTCCTAGGAAACAAAGGCACAGAATTGCGCGACAACTTCATCTCATCGAAGAACGATACTGCGTACTTGACAGACCTGTATACATTGTTTAACGATGTCAATCTCCAACTTCAAGGCGACGACTTAAATTTGATTAAGACAAAAAATTGTGTTGCAGCTTTTGTATCCAAACTGCTATTATACAAAAGAAATATCGGCAGACGGGAATTTAATAACTCCCCAAATTTATCAGCAGTATCATTTAAGAACGAAGACTTGCTTGTTTGTTGTCAACACTTGGAAAACCTCCACAGTGATTTCAAGGAACAATTCCAGGATATTGTAAACATGGATATACCACACTGAGTTTTGGATCCTTTTTCAAATTTCAACACAGTAGGATCATCCCCGTTAGAAGAAGAACTAATAGAACTGATAACAAATGAGGAATTAAAAATTAAATTTAAGAATAGCTACGAAGAGTTTTGGCTGCAGAAGCCGATTTCGCAACTATACCTAGGATTATGGTCGATAGTTCAACGATTTTTAATAGCATTCCCATCGTCCTATTTAGCTGAACGTGGATTCAGTATTGTAGCAACGTTGGTAACCAAAAAGAAAAATAGGCTCCATATTACTGAACGCGGCGACTTACGTTTGTTTTTAAGTAAAATCGAGCCTAATTTAAACAAACTTCTTAAAAATTCAACCATCTTATTAGATAACTTATAAATTCAACATCTTTTCAATGTTAATAAAAATACTTCTCTATATAATTAGGTATGCGTTTTAATTGTTCTCATTGAAACAATCTTCTTCTCAGAAATAGGATATGAGTCATAGCTTTTCTTACGATTACGTATTATTGCAGTGTAATTACACGTTTAAATATAATCGTGACAATAGCTGTTTCAGATTCGCGACTATTTTTTACATACTAGGTATCTAGTATATAAATGAACTTTCAGGAAACCCAGAGAAACCCATCGCCCCCCCCCCCCCCACCTCCCCCCCTCAGCAAAGAGCGGGAAGAAAACTCAATCTGACAGTATATAGGCATCTCACATTTTAAAATGACCATTGAGTTCTTAAAAGTAAACTCTGCTTTTGAATTAACCTTTTTACATGGGAGCTCGAATTGCTCGCCGCCCAATGAACAAAATTTAAGTTCAAATACGTCAAAGTAAGGTCGCCTATAAGGTCGAGTCCAATATTTGCTGCCGTATTTAGTTAATACACTTTTACAAATCTATCATAATTTAATTACCCCAGTAAACAGTGACGGGCACACGCCATGTATCTCAGAGTGATAGTGTATGTATGGGTGGTTTGGTATATTTATGGTGTATGTTCAAAAACGATGATATTATGTGATCTGAATTAGCTTAAAATAGTGTAAAATAATGCTTGCTTATGGAATGTAATACCACAATTGGGTTTATTCTCTTTTTCTCTTCTATTTTTACAAGTTTTTATAGCACAAGCCACCATTTTACCGTGTTATTTACGATGAGAGCTCGACACTGGTCCGGACAAGAATGATGACGTCACATTTTTAGATTCGCGAGGCTCTCGCAAGCCCAGCCGGTTCCGAAAAATGATTCCAATGTGAGGGGGGAAATAATACGCCTTTCATCGCGTAATGCCATGTCCATGTATTTTGTACGTCCGTGGTCTACACCAAAGGGTACCTCCGGCATTTTTCAAAACTCATTTACTAAATATATGAGCGTAAGGGTAGAACGCAAACCCATTAAAACAACTTAAAGAAAGCACCCTACCTACCCACGTTATGCCTACCTACACACTTTGCAGTCTTAATACACTACTAAAAAAAAAAACAATCACATTACGTATTGCACCAGGTTTAATTTCTCAACAGATTGGACTGTTTAAATCTCCGTAGCTCATGATAGAAATATTGTTTCCAGCTGAAAATTTGTGCCCGAGTTACAAGTTAGTTTAAATAAAACCTAATAACTTATATTTTTTCAATATATTGAAAAAACTGGGACTCAAAGTGGTCTGGTCTAGTAGGTAGGTTGTTCATCTTTTGGCAATTTATTTTTGATGTGAAACTTATTTAGCGCCGTTAGTGACTTGAAATTCGGATGAAACGGAAATGCGTCACAACTCAGTTCTACACAAATACTCGGTTCTAATATAATGCGGTAAATTTGCATCTAGGCGCGTGCCATCCATAGCGTGGTGGGCAAGTTGCCTGACAAGTCTTAGCGGCCAGAGAGACAGACATCAACGACCTACGAAATCGAAAAAAAAATCTTTATTTTCTGAAATCTAACGACTTTAAAAAACAAGCAAAAGAAAAGGAAGCGATATCTAGCGTCTTTCTAGTTTCACTTCTACCGTGTGTGAATTACACTCTGATTTTTTTTAAAGTCAAGAATGCTTCACTGGGAGATAAAGAATTTAAGGTGCATTTAAAACTGAAAACCCACTCTGATTCTGATATAAGCCAATTGCCACTATAATTTCCATGTAATTTGTACATGGCTTATCTGGGGAGATTCTTTTCTAAGAGTTTATCGAAATTATAAAAGTCTTTCTATATTTTATTTTTAAAGCGTTTTTAAGGCGGTACACAATCCTAATAATTTTTGTTTGCTCAAAACTCAGTTATTATCATTTCCGGCGAATTCGTAACTATATTAACTTTTTTATTCAGATTTTGTCCTGGGAATGTAAGTTCTTTGTATTTAAGATTAATAAAAACAATACCTTACCTATAATATATTTTACGTACAACGATTTTAAAACTTTATAACCCGTGTACAACTATAAAGTTAGCGGTAAGCACCAGATTTTATTTTTCTAGAAGATAAATTAATAACTTCGGCAGTGCGACATCGTGGCACATTTTCAATATTTGTAACACGTTATTCAGAATTAATTAAATTGAACACGGTGGAAAGGTCTAATCTCCATGCCTGCTAGGGTGAATTCCACCGTACGTTCGTCCAGTACGCCGTGCAGCGGGCGCATATTTGTTTACACGCTTTCTTCACTTACGTCGTTAAGATTCCCACATTATTTGTTTTCTTCTTTTCTTTGATAAGGCAAATTCGACAGTAGGTCCGTGCAATACATGGGTCGCGAGTCACTATTTATATACACGGCTTCTTCACTTACGACGTTAAGATTCTGAACATATTTTAGGGTATATTTTCATCTTAATCAAACACCAATTTTCTCACAATAATTCTGCGTGCGCGTCTGTGAACATAGCTTCATGTCCATTTTAAAGGCGCGGGTGTGCGGTGGGTCCCAGGTGTCTATTATTTATTGACTTCCACTTATAAAGTGATATTTTTCTCGAATTTAAAAAAAATTCACTTTTACTAAATGCTGCAGAGACGACGCAAGGTATGTACTTGTTTTCAACAGGTATACACATTATTTTCTGGTTCAATTTCGGTTATGTACGGAATATGAAAAAATACTTTTCAAGAAATCAAGATCCAAATATATTTTTTAAATTATCGAAGAAAGCAAACACTTTGTAGCTTGGCATTATTACCCAAAATGAAAAACAACTTCTTTGTTTACTGGAGCGATTTTGGTTAAAAAATTGACCACTTTTATTTGTCTGCGATTGATGCGGTCCAAAAATGGACTACATTTTCCTACCATTCGTAAAACGTTTATTGTAATTATTCAAAACATTTCCTTGGCCAGCCACTAATTTTAAAACGAACCTATTGAAATGCTTTATCTATTATGACCATAGTTGTCGCAAATCCGAACTTCGTAGACTATTTTAGAATGATGTTAAAAATAATTTGTTGTTGTTTACGGATAAAATTAAGTCCTTTTTCCATAGATAAGCACCTATCATTATCAAGAATACCACAGACAACACCGAGAAAATATTCTATGTTGACTATGAATAAGAATCCCTCACAACAGTTTCATGTAAAAAAAACAAGCAGGATTCTTACGATTATAAACTTTACGATTTTTTTTATTAATTCTACCAATAAGAGATAAACGGTAAAATACAGGCTAATTCATCGACTATATAGCACTAAAATAAGTTTTTATTTTTCCATGTTAATAAACGAAGGTATGATTTTTTAATGTTGGAGAAAATTTTAAAAAATTACCTTCTGGGAAATCTCGAGTAATCGAGGCAAATTTATTTATTTCGCGTGATCACTCCAGTGGTTAAAACCTCTTTATTTCAATTTATTTTCGTCGACTGGTTTCGGTTCTACTCAACCTTCTTCAGGACAATAAACATATAAACTAAATTATTGTACAGAATTAGATAAAAATATAAACATAATAGTGACTGGTTGGCGAGGGGTGGGGGGAGGGGTAAAGGAGGGTGGTTTTTACATATTGAGAAAGGGAACATCTTTAATAATAGACTGCTGGTAAACTGTTTGTTTAAAATTTGGCAATGATTTTTCTATGATTTTAATTTCTCTAATGCTTCTAAATTATTCAGGCGTATGCCCATTCTATTTTTATGGATATACGTAAGTACATTGAAAGAAGGGTAAATGCAGGTAACTCCATTAATGGAGGACTGAACAAGCCGTTGGCGCCAACAAAAAACTGTACCAATAATTATATCCAAATTGAATGGGTGAGTTCTGACTCCGAGATTAAATACACCGAAAATATCGATAACTTGTTTCCGTGACAGTTCGAAAACAAAACACTCAAACTTGCAGAACTTCCATTATTTGGCGCACCATTTTATGTCCGGGTTAAATTTTTCCCAAATGAAAGACTAAACCCTTCCACACACTTTTACACAAATGATTATCTAGTAAATTCACGCAATGTAAGTGCACTATATAAGTATAATAAATACAAAACAATACAAGAACAATACGTCAATCCACCAGAAACATAATGGGAAAATATTTCACCGACTCCAGATATTTTCATATCAGAGGGTTCGGCTCTGATGAAATCCTAACTGGCCAGATAAATCCTACTGATCCCTCAATATAAATATTTAAAAAATCTTTCGTAATCCTACATGTATTTAAAATGACTGCCTTTTGCATTTTTATATATAAATTCTTTGACAAATCTAATACGCCTAAATTTTGGATGAGAGCTAGGTATAATGCCAGTAGCCGATATAACAAATGTTAAAATTTTTAATGCCTGAGAATGCCAAATTCTTTTAATCTCATTTCCTAAATCTGTATATTTTCTGAATATTACAAGAATTTGGAATAGCGACATCAAGGATATAAGTTATTTTTTAAATTTTGTCGTGTAAAAACTATATCGGGTCTATTATGACTAATTTCTATTTGTTTTAGTTTTGATTGTATTTTATATTTGAATTGATTATACTTTATATTAGAATTTTTAAGTTAAGATTATTGCTTTATTTTGAATTCTTATTTAAATTATTACATATTATCTAATTTATTTTCTTAAATTTTAATTTAATTTAATTATTTATATTGAATTATCCTAATGTGTGTTATATTGGAGATTTGGTTAATATTTTTTATTTATTTATTATGAAATTTTATTTTATTTTAATGTTATTTAATGATTTGTTTTGTGTATTATGTTAGTGGCACTGCTGAAAACCAGCTACATTCCAGGAGAAATTCTGAATGTGTAGCTGACTTTTTTGTCAATATAATAAATGAAAATGAACCAAATGTTTAAAACTGTAAAAGTATATTGATGAAAAAATATATATTGTCGGTAGTGGATGAATGACATTCCGATAGGAACCATGCATATTATTTCAAGTATGTGTGAAATATATATATATTTACCTATGTTTCGTTTCACACATACTTGAAATAATATGCATGGTTCCTACCGGAATGTCATTCATCCACTACCGACAATATATATTTTTTCATCAATATACTTTTACAGTTTTAAACATTTGGTTCATTTTCATTTATTATATTGACAAAAAAGTCAGCTACACATTCAGAATTTCTCCGACAATATATATTTTTTCATCAATATACTTTTACAGTTTTAAACATTTGGTTCATACATTGTTTACATTTTTTTTAAATTCTTTTATTTGAAGAAAGACAAACATTCCCGGGTTACGAATAACCTGACAATATTTTAAAATCTCCTAATACAACCACAGTAAGCGGAAAATATTGTTTGTGTCGTGATAGAGGACTTAGCCAGCCGAGGAATCTAACATATAGCGCCGGTTAAAGTTATTATTTCATTTTATGGACAATAGAATCTTTTAACTAAAACATGGTGAAATAGTATTTGACCTGAAGATGATTTCTTAGAGCATCTACTATGCCCTGATTTTTAACCACTGGAGCGAAAGTGCAATTATAAACTTTTTTCTCCGATTGCTCGAGATTTTGTTGGTGTTTTTTTTCCGTCCACATTAAAAAAAACATACCTCCGATTTTTAACATGGAGACATACAAACAGATTATAATTCTATATAGCCAATGAATCCACCAATTTTTTTAAGATTATCACATATTCGTAGGATTTATAAATAAAATATTATAAAATCGTAAACTTCTATTTAATAACTTTACGAAAAAGAGAAAATTTGCCAAAATTGGCAGTAAAGCAATCCGAGGTATTTTAAATAGTGCCATATTATTGCAAAAAGCGCTACCGTGGTTAATATAATAATTATGGAGTCCTAGTCATAGTTTTAAATTTAAATACTACTATTTGTAACATTGTTTCACAAATAAATTCATATGCTTTAATTAAACTCTTTTATTTCAGTTAGAATATATGTAGTTTGACTAAATTTAAATTTCATGCTACCTTTACCTTATGTATATCAAACATTACACATTAATTTTCATACACGTTTCACTTAATCATTTTTTTAATCCGTTACAACATAACAGATAAAAGTAGTGTTTTAAATACTGATGTAAGCTCCTTTGGGACCCCTTTGTGGAGAGGCAGTAGGCCCCAACCACCCTTCCACCTATCACCCCCGCAACACAATTTCATACCGCTCCCCTAACTACCCCAACTGTGGACCAAAAACTATCAATGTGGACTTCACAAAATAAGCTGCACTTTGTGGTGAATTTCTTACCGTGTTTGCGATGTTCCATAATATGAACCACCTTTTTTGTAAATCTTCATTTGCACAACTTTATCAAACGGAAGAGAATTTGTTGTTTATGTTTTGTATAAAGAGTTTCAACTGCCCGTGTTCTGTAAGGAAAAAGGAATGAGAGGTAGTTGAGGAAGGAAGGAAATTACCTGGTTAACGTAATGTTTCGATTTTGAATTATGTTTGAGAATAGGATAGTCGAAGCATCTTCCCATAAACTTTATATAGATTTTAATTTTTTTAAGGCAATGCACCACGTGTGACATTCCGAATCGAGTCATCTTTTTTTATTGAAATTTTTTGATACGATACATATAATAGATACTAGCAAATCTTTTTTCACACAAAAGATCATCAAATTTAAAATTGACTTTAATTTTAGTTCAGGGAGTCGTATTATAAATAGCGCTTCAATTTCATATTCAGCTACGTATACATATAGCTGGGTATGGGGAGCACTTCTTAAAAAAATTATTTAAGGTGAAACAGAAGCGACAATTTTCATACAATCTATTTTTCAGCCGCATTCGTAAACTACAGATAAAAAAATTATTTAAGGTGAAACAGAAGCGCTTCTGTATTTATTTTAGTACAGAAAAATAATACTTATAATTAATTTAGCGCTAACGAAAATTTCACTGTTATATGACTTATAATAACCAAGTAATTACATTAACAAAAGTAATTATTTTTCATCAGATTTACGTTCGACACGGGTAGCTAAATTCCGCTACACCACCGGGCGCAAGGCGCGGGGCGCGGGCGCGGGAATAGGAATCCGTATGTTAGAAGGCGACAAACTGTGCGAGCGGTCCCGATATGCTCGTCTCGTGCACGCTTTCGGCACATTCCTATGGTGTAGTATTATTTGTCGAAAAAATGTCAAGTTGCTATTCTGATTTTATTGTTTCTGGGCGCAGGGAATATTTGCGGTCGAGGCACGCAGTAAAAGAGGCGAAATTAACTACATAATGATAATAAGGGCCACTGTAATAATTTAGAACTTTCATAAAACTGTAAATATCACTAGAGACTTGCTTAGTTATTTTGTTGTTGCGACTTACTAAACAATAAAATGAATAGATCAAGCTGCATGGGTTTTTACATTCTGTCACATTGTCGCATATACACGATCTATCAGTCTTCATATATCTCTTCTGTTATTCTGACTGACCGTTTTCAAATAATTGATTCACTTGGTTGCGCCGTTTTTTGGGAAAAATTACCTCAAGACACAGAGATATAGTTAGAGGTGCTGAGCTTTACATAAATCCGATCGGGAGGAACTTGTTGAGGGAGACTATTTGAGCCTTCCTGCACTCTTCTCTTGACCCATCGCCTTGCTCCGCAGTGGGAGGGACGGATTCATTCGTCCGTCACTCCTGAACCCACTGACCCCAGATTCGTAGCCACGCCTCATGCCTTTTCCTTCTCAGAACATCATCTCCTTCCTTTACTTTAAATTACCATCCACACAGCATCCCCAAAGATGACATAGGCCCTGGAGGAAATTATTTTCCTATTGTAGCTATTGTAAAAATAAATAAATAACATTATTTTCTCAGAAAACAGTTTAGCGTTATTCTGTAACATTAGGCTTGCATTTTATAAACAAATATTCTGGGAAGAAACGAATCCCAGAATGGGTGAAACACTTACATATTATTTCTAAAAACATTTGCTATGTAGGTAGGTAGGTAGGAAGGTACTGTAATTATCATCTAATTTATTTATTTACTGTGTAACCATCACGTTTCGCGCCCTTTCCCGGGAACCCCTGCTAAGTCATCAAACATAATGAACCACTTGGGGTGACGTATGTTGGTTTTTCAATAAATGGTTCCCGGGGCGGCGGTACCATAACCCGCCACTCAAATTGAAATGTCTTCCTCGGGCGTCTCCGACTTCTTTTACCCTTCACTATCGTGTCATATTCACATTCCTACACCGTCTCATAATAATATTATTATGAGACGATGTAGGAAATTACCAAATTAGCAAACTCCTAAATACAAACTTATTTTTTATTACGTATAATGAAGTTGTAAATAATGTACACTTGCCGTGGATTGAGCACACGAGAAACCATTTCTCAGATATAATAATAATCACCAATTTGTTTATTTGATAAATTTGATGCATACAAATATAGGAACAGGTCCTTTTGACAAATAGGTGTCACTCATTTATTGCTTTTTGACAAACATAAATCTCCTCACGGCGAAAAGCAAGCAGATACGAGGGTGCCTACATACAGCTTGCGTCCTTGGCGAAAGAGCCCGTCAAACACGATAAAGCATTTATGTTTTTATTAAAATTAAACTGAAAACTTGTCAGCAAAATGAGGCCTGGTATTAGAAAAAAACCAGCGCTTGCAATCATGTTTGAGTTTAGATGTAAGTCACTAGTTATAATTGTAAATCTTAGTTGTAAGCCAGTAATATTAATTCTTATATATATTTATTTGTACAGTGCCCTTGAGGTGATTTTTCACAAAAACGGTGCTATATAAATTAGCCAAATATTATTATTATTGGCTATTTGAAGCTAGTAGCAATGTGAATGGTCGAAGAAGTAGGGGACGCCCGAGGAAGACATGGCACGATCAAGTGAATCAGATACTTGAGTCGGGCCATGTTAAGAGTCAGAATAATAGAAGAGTGTGTATGAGACCAAGTATGTGTGAATATGAATGAGGTACAGAGTATGTGCCAAGACCCGAGTTGTTTGGCGGTCCGTCCTCTCTGCCTACCCCTGCGGGGAAACGGCGTGATGTTTAGTTAGTTAGTTACTAGCGATTTCAGCACATTTTATCCTGCGAATTTGCGGGATTTTCATGTGCGGGTTTTGGGGGAAAAACTTATTTTAATTACCGTTCTATTCTGATTCAGAGTAATATCACAATAAAACTACGTTGAATTTACCCAATACTTATAATAACCCAATTACAAGTTCCCGATTCTACTAAGCCAAAACTAAGGTTCAAAACTACTTAAACATCACTTAATCTAGACTAAGTGATGCTTAAGCAGTTTCGAACTTTAGTTTCGGCTTAGCAGAATTGGGAACAGCGGCTGTTAGTGTAACTAACATCACTTAAACACGAATAAAAAATATATGAATTTTAAGTTGTTTAATTTCATGTAATATAACACTTAAAGCGGTACCACATGTGCAGATAAAATATGTGGCTTGGCCTATTTCAGCATATTTCTCGCCATATATTCCCTTATAGCTGCGTGTGGCACAGGTCTTATGTTATACTAGCTGGGTTACCCGGCTTCAGGCTCAGGACATCAATTCCAGAGTGTTTGGAATGTTCCACAATGATGTTCACTATTCCCTATTCCCCAAAATTACACCACATACTCCGCGACTCCTTCCAGAACTTTCTAGAGTTCTATGGAACCTACTCGAGACTGTTCTAGAAATTACAAGAGGACGAAACTTCCAGCCCTTATTTCTTTAAAAACACGCCCTTTAGGTAAAAGCGGGAACCGTCATCCTGGAGGGGGGGATAGAGATCTACCACACCATATAACTCATTAGATCGTACCGGGACTCGTTTCTAAGTTTTTGCGAGCCGCACGTGTTTTTAGACTTTCTATTGTAATATATGTATATATATATTATCTCTCTTATACTAACTCTTCGCGATCTCATTAAACACTATTATAGTATCTAAAATATTTAAAACTGATTAAAATTACTCCAGTTACTTGGAGGCCCTTAAGTGGGTAAGCACTTTAAATTATTTTTAAAAAAAGAGTATGCTTTAGATCACACTACTAAAGTAAAATTTCACTAACTTATAAAAGAACATTTGACATTGGGGTGACATTAACATTGACATTCCAGACAGTATGGTTTGTTGCTTTTTGCACAGTAGTACACACTCATGCATTTTTTTTTCTTTTTGGGCAAAAGTTGCACTTCATTTTCCTTTTTTAATGACATTGATCACCGTTCGCATCGATTACCGTTCGCATGTCATTTTTCACAACAATAACCACTTTTTGTAACACATTCACCAGTTTACCCCCAAGTGTCGATCGTGCGTAAAGAAGTTTTACTTCAAAAAATATAATTTCAACGTTCTTCATTGAGCAAATGAAGCTTATTTTACGTGAAGGGAAGACAAAAAAAATTATGAGAGGTAGTGCATTATTTTGAAGTATAAACAACTTCCACTAAGAAAAGATACTGTTGACGATTTTTCTACAGAAGCGATAGGTATCTACGTTGAAATTCATTAATTTTGCAGCTAAAGAGGGTTCTAAAATTACAGGTGGCGTTGAAGGAGTGGGAAATTTTCGGCAGCAGCACATATTATTTACGGACACCTCCATAAAACTTGGAACTTTTCGATGGAAAAAATATAATTCACTAGAAAAAAATACAATACAGTTTTCTTGAACCATGTAATACGGACTTCGCTGTTGCCCGAATATCGTACACAGCGAAGTAAGTCTTGCAAGCGGTCTTTAAAAAAAAGGTCCAGTTGACGCCAGCAACCGCAAGATATGCTCTTGTAACCTAGCCGGCCCTTTTTATAAATTATTCTATCTACCCGGGTGTTGATTTAATTTACTGAATCCAACAAACCTTTTGTATTCCGTCTCTTTCGAACTCGTGAGTTTTACCGTTAAATTTATGAAACGCACCTGTTTCGCAAATATGTTTCGGTTGGGTAAAATAAAATTTTGTATGAGCGCGCGCGGGATTGTAGCAAATGTATTTTTTACGTGTTAATTTTGTAATAAAATTGTGCTTTTTTCAGCCGCATTTTAACATTATAAAAGTATAGGTATGCAAAACTATTTAAGCAGATTACTATATCTTATGTACGTTCGCAAACCAATCATTCATCCCAATATTAAAAAGCATAACGTGTTAAAAGCGTTTTATTCGACAATATTGAAAATACCGCCATCTATCGGTGTGAAGTTTCTAAATATATTTTGAGAATACCCTTAAATATTATATGCAATATTTTCAAAGTTATAGTGGTTGTAAACGAAATCCAATTTCTCGAACGGCACTCTTGTTTTCGGCCGAATAAAGTTTATGTATTTTTTTTTTATTATAAAGAAAGGGTTATACAATATTACAGGAAATAAAATTAAAATAAAATATTACAAAAAAGGAAAGTCCCAATGAACTACTTTTAAGTAGTTTGTCAATGGGTGCGTTTACTTTGAAGTTTTTAAAAAATAAAACTTATTATGCAGTTAGAAATTTTTTGTGTTAGAGTCTAATACAAAAATTAACACAAGAATTGGTTCGGTTTCCTTTAAAAGTACATTCAACATTAACTTCATCCTAATTAACTTTTGGGTATGATTTTGAACATCAATAGATGTTAATACCATTATTATCACATTGTAAACACGTGACACTGACATGTGAGACAGTTTGCTACACATTTTTGAAATTTTTAATGATATAAAAAAATCCAAAAAAGAGTATTCAAAGTCAGGAAAAGCTTGAAAGTAATAATTTGTGCCTATTCAAAACTGCAAGTTCCCGAGTATTTCAGAGATTCTGAAAGCCGCTTTCAAGTGCTTGAAGGTTATTAGTTATTCAGAATGCTATTTGCGAACAGCTCAAAGCTCTGTCACCAAAATATCCTCTGTATTCAATTTATACTACCAGAATTTACTAATTGTATAACTCTAAGGCGCCGAATACCCACTCAAAAAGAAAATGGAGAGATATGTAAGTACGAATGTTAGAGAGAGCACGCTAATATGAAAAACGATAAAATTTATGCGAAAATTGTGAAAATGTTTAATAAATAACGACTCGTTTAAAATAGAGCAAAAATCTCATGAGGAACATCTAAAATGGCATTTAAAGAAACACTGCGATTTTTTTCATACATATAAATTCTAAAATAGCTGAAAAAAAACGTGTTTATTAGAATTTTCGGAGCATACCAAATTTACTTTATAGGTACTCGAGGTTTGTATAATTTTCATCGAGATTTACATATGATGAAAATGATATAATCCTTGAGTATACGGATCGACGCATTTTTTTAAGTGAAACTTCTATAGCACCATTGTGATTTAAAACTCGATGAAACTGAAACGACACTAAAAAGAGACAAACATGTACAGGATTTAGCTTACGAGAGAATGAAATAGAATTAACCGCATTGGCGCTTTGATTATGAGCTCACTTTTCAACGCTCCTATTGGCTAAGATTGTGTGGGTGAAGATTTCACTTCTACCGCGTGTGAACTGAAATCGATTATTTTTACGAGTGAATTTGTATCAAAAAGTGAACATCGAAAACATGTTGGTTACGTCAATTAGCCTTACTGCCGTTGATAAATTGTCTGACAATATCAATTTATTTCTAATCGCTTCAGATCACATTTTCCGGAGCTGTTTGGTGTATATGTTACTGTAAAAGCCCGAACTACGGTAAATCCTAAGATTTACCAACTCTTAATGGTAAAAGTCCGAACCGTTCTATAATCATCGTTCATTTACCTAACCTAACCTAACCTAACCTAACCTAACCTAACCTAACCTAACCTAACCTAACGTAACATGTACTAAATTCTAATGGTAAAAGCCCGAAAAAATCGTTTCTTATTTAAATATTCGTAACCTAACCTAACCTAACATGTACTAAATTCTAATGGTAAAAGCCCGAAAAAATCGTTTCTTATTTAAATATTTTTAACCTAACCTAACATATACTAAATTCTAATGGTAAAAGCCCGAAAAAATCGTTTCTTATTTAAATATTCGTAGAACGGTTCGGACTTTTACCATTAAGAGTTGGTAAATCTTAGGATTTACCGGAAAATCTTAGGATTTACCGTAGTTCGGGCTTTTACAGTAACATATACATATGTAAAAGCCCCTACTACATTAAATCTTAAGATTTTCCAGTAAATCCTAAGATTTATTAACTTTTAACCCCACAGTGGTCGCGTTCAAAAAAGTAACGTCACTGGTCGCATGGATTACATAGGTAGGCCATTTTTAAATTTAAAAAAAAATAAGTGAAATTATTTAGAATTATCGTGTATTTATTTTTTAATCTTATAATCTAAGCATTTTTCATTAGAAATTTTGCAAAATAAATTAAATATAACTTCTACGTTTCACAATTAACCAAAACATAAATTACGCCTTGTTCAAAACTAAAAATTACATCATTCACTTTTATTGATATAACAAAAAAATGGTAAGCACATAAAATAATTTTATTGCTGATTTCTGAGCTAGAATGATCTGAACAAATGATTTATTGCTTTTGCATACACTTTGCGAATGCTACGTAATAGGTCGCGTAGATTACAGGTGTAGATGGACTTTGCGGAGCTCCTGTTACGTAACCAATGCGTGCCCGACACCAGCGCTGAGCTGAACGCGTCCGTGAGTTATTCAACTTAAAGTACACGGAAGATAAAATGATTCGCGCCACCCGTTTTTGAGAAATCTTTCATTTTCCATGAGAGAATTTCGTAAGTAATCCACGCGAACATTCCAAGAATAATGTTAATACTAAGATTTACCAGTAAAACCAAAGATTTACCAATTTAGGAGCATTTACAGTAACATATATATTATATATTTATTTTTTAATTTATTTATTTATTTTCGGGAAATCAACAGTTTACATTTATTTCAGTTTGTACATAATAATTAATAGCCAAAATAAAACCAATTATGGATTTCCTCCTTGTGACTTTACTTCTACTGAGACAGCATAATAAGAATAAGTATCTATACAATTAATTTTTTTAAAAAGGAATATGAATACACAAATTATATAAATCAACTTTTTTTAAATAATTTTTAAAATTAAAAACAATTTTTTTTACATAAGACGAAAAATTACAAAATCAAAGATTACAAAATCACAATTAAAGAATCTATCAATACATTGGTAGCCATGGAGAGAGGTTGTACATATAAATCAAATCATAACAGAAATATAAACAATATAAACATAATATTATTCACTAAACATCAGAGAGATACTCTTTTATGGACTTCTTATATTTGATAAGTTCACAATTTAAAATGTCCACATTGGATAATGTGTTATTATGCCTATTGCATAGTCTGTTTAGGCAAGAATTCTGCTTTATGCAGTTCAACGTATTTATTTTATTATTTTTCTTTTTTTTCTTAATTTCCTTCCAGAGCTTTCAACGCCTAATGGATTGACAGGGACGATTCAGTACTGAAATACATATATATATTTATCTCCTCTCGTAAAACGTTGATCTTGCGCGACGGTACACCAGTTTTAAGTTGATCCGTTCGGACGTGTTGATCCATCCGGATCCGGATATGCTGATCCATTACACAAGCTGGCATACACATCCTGATCCATGTGGATCAATTTATACCATCAATATTTCGCTGTAAGCCACGCCCATTGTTCGGTGTCTTATACATTTTACACGTTTTTTTTTGTTGATCCATATAAATGCCAAGTTTTGACCGCCAACAAAGGTGCCCGTCTGTCGTACTTTTCAGCTTCTTTTAGTAGGTACCTGTACGTTCTTATTTCAATTCGTTCTATTTCATTTCTTTTTTAATGTATTTTGGTTTAAGATTTAATTTTAATTTTGATTTTGTTTTTGATTTTGATTTGGATTTCGATTTTGATTTTGATTTTGATTTTGGTTCGAGATTTCGATTTTGATTTTGGTTTGAGATTTTAATTTTGATTTTGATTTTAATTTTTATTTGCTTTCTTATTTTGATTTTTTAATTTTGGTTTTAATTTAGATTTTGATTTTTACTTTCATTTTGATTTTGATTTTGGTTTGAGATTTTGATTTTTATTTTGGTTTTGATTTGAGATTTTGGTTTTGGTTTGAGATTTTAATTTTGATTTTGATTTTGGTTTGGATTTCGATTTTGATTTTGATTTTGATTTTGATTTTGGTTTTGGTTTGAGATTTTAATTATGATTTTGACTTTGATTTTGATTTTGGTTTTGGTTTGAGATTTTGATTTTGATTTTTGATTTCGATTTCGATTGTGATTTCGATTGCGATTTCGATTTCGATTTCGATTTCGATTTCGATTTCGATTTCATTTTCGATTTTGATTTTGATTTTGATTTTGTTTTCGTTTCCGCTTCTAAGACCCGCACAAACCTCACCCCATGAACCTGGGCACCCCGGTTAAGTCACCAAACATAGCGAACCACTTAAGGTATACCTTAATTTTGGGAGGCGGGTATGATTACCACCGCCCTGGGAACCATTTTTGAGTAATCAACACCTCTGTCATATGTCACTTTGCAGTGACATTCGTGACTTAGCAGGAGTGCCCGGTTCAAGGAGTGAGATTTGTCTAGGTCCATGCGGCGAACGCATTCGCTCACCTACTGCCTGGCAAGCCGGATTGGAAGAGACTGATTTTTTGTGACTTAGCAGGGCTGCTCGGGTTCAAGGGATGAGATTTGTCTAGGTCTTTGCGGTTAACGGGTTTGCCCACCTACTGCATTACGGACTGGATTGGGAGAGACTGGTTGAGGGAGACCTTATTTTTCTTACATTAGCTCCACACAGGAAGCCCTGAAGAAAATAAATCCCGTCAAGGCCTATGTCTTCTTTGCATTGCATTACGATCTCTACGAATTCGGATGTCGCAAGAACAAATTGCATTACGATCAATACGAATTCGGAAGTCGCAAGAACAAATTGTGGCGTGCGCAAGTAAATATTATTTTGATTTAAATGTATAATTCAACGACATCTAAGGGGCATTGCGACCTTGACTACAAATTCGGGAGTCGCAAGTTCGAATTGTGGCGTGCAGAGGTAATTTTTATTTGATACGTTTGTATAATACAACAATAATGCAGTGCAGTGCGATCTTGACTACGAATTCGGATGTCGCAAGTTTAAATGGCATGCGCCAATAAATTTTATTTTGATAAATATGTATGATTCCTCGATAATGCATTGCATTACGATCTCTACGAATTCAGAAGTCGCAAGAACAAATTGCATTACGATCAATACGAATTCGGAAGTCGCAAGAACAAATTGCATTACGATCAATACGAATTCGGAAGTCGCAAGAACAAATTGTGGCGTGCGCAAGTAAATATTATTTTGATTTAAATGTATAATTCAACGACATCTAAGGGGCATTGCGACCTTGACTACGAATTCGGGAGTCGCAAGTTCGAATTGTGGCGTGCAGATGTAATTTTTATTTGATACGTTTGTATAATACAACAATAATGCAGTGCAGTGCGATCTTGACTACGAATTCGGATGTCGCAAGTTTAAATGGCATGCGCCAATAAATTTTATTTTGATAAATATGTATAATTCCTCGATAATGCGTTGTCTTACGATCTTGGCTACGAATTTGGAAGTCGCAAGAACAAATTGTGGCGTGCGCAAGTAAATATTATTTTGATTTAAATGTATAATTCAACGACATCTAAGGGGCATTGCGACCTTGACTACGAATTCGGGAGTCGCAGGTTCGAATTGTGGCGTGCAGTGGTAATTTTTATTTGATACCTTTGTATAATACAACAATAATGCAGTGCAGTGCGATCTTGACTACGAATTCGGATGTCGCAAGAACAAATTGTGGCGTGCGCAAGTAAATATTATTTTGATTTAAATGTATAATTCAACGACATCTAAGGGGCATTGCGACCTTGACTACGAATTCGGGAGTCGCATGTTCGAATTGTGGCGTGCAGAGGTAATTTTTATTTGATACGTTTGTATAATACAACAATAATGCAGTGCAGTGCGATCTTGACTATGAATTCGGATGTCGCAAGCTTAAATGGCATGCGCCAATAAATTTTATTTTGATAAATATGTATGATTCCTCGATAATGCATTGCATTACGATCTCTACGAATTCAGAAGTCGCAAGAACAAATTGCATTACGATCAATACGAATTCGGAAGTCGCAAGAACAAATTGCATTACGATCAATACGAATTCGGAAGTCGCAAGAACAAATTGTGGCGTGCGCAAGTAAATATTATTTTGATTTAAATGTATAATTCAACGACATCTAAGGGGCATTGCGACCTTGACTACGAATTCGGGAGTCGCAAGTTCGAATTGTGGCGTGCAGATGTAATTTTTATTTGATACGTTTGTATAATACAACAATAATGCAGTGCAGTGCGATCTTGACTACGAATTCGGATGTCGCAAGTTAAAATGGCATGCGCCAATAAATTTTATTTTGATAAATATGTATAATTCCTCGATAATGCGTTGTCTTACGATCTTGGCTACGAATTTGGAAGTCGCAAGAACAAATTGTGGCGTGCGCAAGTAAATATTATTTTGATTTAAATGTATAATTCAACGACATCTAAGGGGCATTGCGACCTTGACTACGAATTCGGGAGTCGCAAGTTCGAATTGTGGCGTGCAGAGGTAATTTTTATTTGATACCTTTGTATAATACAACAATAATGCAGTGCAGTGCGATCTTGACTACAAATTCGGATGTCGCAAGTTTAAATGGCATGCGCCAATAAATTTTATTTTGATAAATATGTATGATTCCTCGATAATGCATTGCATTACGATCTCTACGAATTCAGAAGTCGCAAGAACAAATTGCATTACGATCAATACGAATTCGGAAGTCGCAAGAACAAATTGCATTACGATCAATACGAATTCGGAAGTCGCAAGAACAAATTGTGGCGTGCGCAAGTAAATATTATTTTGATTTAAATGTATAATTCAACGACATCTAAGGGGCATTGCGACCTTGACTACGAATTCGGGAGTCGCAAGTTCGAATTGTGGCGTGCAGATGTAATTTTTATTTGATTCGTTTGTATAATACAACAATAATGCAGTGCAGTGCGATCTTGACTACGAATTCGGATGTCGCAAGTTTAAATGGCATGCGCCAATAAATTTTATTTTGATAAATATGTATAATTCCTCGATAATGCGTTGTCTTACGATCTTGGCTACGAATTTGGAAGTCGCAAGAACAAATTGTGGCGTGCGCAAGTAAATATTATTTTGATTTAAATGTATAATTCAACGACATCTAAGGGGCATTGCGACCTTGACTACGAATTCGGGAGTCGCAAGTTCGAATTGTG
The DNA here is from genome assembly GCA_917563855.2 of Limnephilus lunatus. Lineage (NCBI taxonomy): Eukaryota > Metazoa > Arthropoda > Insecta > Trichoptera > Limnephilidae > Limnephilus > Limnephilus lunatus. The sequence goes on from OU830599.1 coordinate 10,732,672, forward strand.
GCGTGCAGATGTAATTTTTATTTGATACGTTTGTATAATACAACAATAATGCAGTGCAGTGCGATCTTGACTACGAATTCGGATGTCGCAAGTTTAAATGGCATGCGCCAATAAATTTTATTTTGATAAATATGTATAATTCCTCGATAATGCGTTGTCTTACGATCTTGGCTACGAATTTGGAAGTCGCAAGTTCGAATTGTGGCGTGCGCAAGTAATTTTTATTTTGATAAAGATTTTGATATAATTCCTCGACAATGCGTTGCATTACGATCTTGACTACGAATTCGGAAGTCGCAAGTTCGAATTGTGGCGTGGCCAAGTAAATTTTATTTTGACAAATATGTATGATTCCTCGATAATGCATTGCATTACGATCTCTACGAATTCGGAAGTCGCAAGAACAAATTGCATTACGATCATAACGAATTCGGAAGTCGCAAGAACAAATTTATACGTCCGTCACTCTTGGACACACTGATTCCCAGATTTCTGCCCACACCTACAAACCTTTTCGGTCTCAGAACTTCCTCTCCGTCCTTTCCTAAAAATAATTTCCGAAGAAATATCTTCTTCAGGGCTTCCTGCGTGAGGCTCATGAAAAAGAAGTTTCCTTCAACCAGTCTTTCCCGATCCGGCCTGCCGCGCATTATGTGGGGCAAACGCGTTCGCCGCACGAACTTAGACAAATCTCGCCCCTTAACCCGGGTACCCCTGCTAAGTCACCAAAAGTAGCGAACCACTTGGGATGACTTACGACAGAGGTGTTGGTTATCCAATAAATGGTTCTCGGGGCGACGGTACACTTATTAACCTCCCATGTTATTCCCAGTTTAAAGACGAGTCAAGGGAGTTCTAGGTTAGGACTCCTTCAATTAGTCTCTCCCAATCGCAGTAGTTGGGCACACGCATTCCCCGCAAAGACCTAGACAAACTTCACTTTCTGAACCCGGGCACCCCTATTAGGTCACCAAACACTATTTATTTATTATCTATTTATTTATTCATAACATTTTTATTTTTATAGGGCACAAGGGATTTTCATTTTTATTTTTCAATATTTTTCGATGTTTTGGGGTTTAGCGTGTTTTCAAAATCTTCTGTGCACGTAACAGCACATTAAAATTTGATTTGTCAAAATATTTTATTAGATGTATGTATGTTGTAAGCCCCCAGTTAAATTTAAATATTAACAAAAAAAGTTATTCTTACTTTAAACTTATAAAATAGCAGTTTTCAATAAATCGTCACTCGACCCCCGGTTTTTTCCATCTGTAATCGTATATAATATGAAAAAGATATATAAAAATATTTTGATACGGAAAACATCTCAACCTGTTAATATATTTTTATAATGTAGCTTAATTATGACGTATTAAATTTTTTTAAACTACGTAAATCAACGTACTTTAAAATCATTTTTTTTTGTACTAAAAACCATTCTTTTTCTGTTTAATAAAAATATTACCCAATAAAACAGTAGTTTAACTTTACAATGTATAAATTAATATTAAAAAAATCAATTGTTTATTTGATTATATCCGCCCGACTGGTTGTCTGTGACGCTCTGTTCCGTAAAGCTGTGTTGAAAAACGTAAGTGTATTAGTTATTAAGATGAATCCATATACACTGTATGAATGAAATCAAACTGTATAATTTGTTCGTGTAATTTGAAGGAAGCGTGTCAAAAAGGATTTCAAAAACGTGCGTAGCAAGGAGACAGACGATGATATGCTTTAACTTTTCCACATTTAACCTGTTTATCATTTAAAAAGAAACATGTCAAAAGGAATTAGTTAAAGTACGTGGCAAGGACTCAGCCTTTTCTTGTATATTGTAACTTCTGATGTGTTACCTTCAAATAGCTTTGCACAGGGTCATTTGTGCGCGCTTTTTTGAAACAGCGTACTCTATAAAATTTTCAAACGGAGCACGTGGAAAGGGACAAAATTACTAGAATACCTAGAACGCGAACGTTCAGATATATTGTACCTTCTCACATGTTACCTTCAAATAGCTTCGCACAGGGCCCCATACCACTCTGAACAACAAAGCAAGTTTTAATTGTATTGTGATCTCTTTCTCTAGCTCGGCGCCGTGCGTATGTCAGAGCGAGACCACTGTAACAATACATTATTGAAACGATACAATATATTTGAAGATATCATATTACATCCGACAAAAGTTTAAGGGCTGTGCAAATAGGTGAATAATTATTATAATCATTTAAGTATTTAATCTAGCTATTATCGTGTTGATTCAAAGAAATGAACATTACTTATTGAATAATTACAAAAAATTCACTTTGTTTAATTAGATTTTGTTTTTTTTTTTCAGTATAAAAATTTAAATATGGGAAACAAATGGCGTTCCAAAACTTGGCGTCAGCTCAATAGACTCCGAATGAAAAAGTATGATTTTTAACCTATTTATAGCATAAAATTTATAGGCTAAAGCCATTTTAAGCACCGTTTCAGTTCTGAATGGTGGTCTTACACCAGGGCGATACTAAAAATACCTTCCACTCTGGAACGTGCCACAAATATACTGTGTATTATTTCAAATGAATTAATTGTGAAATGACACAAATTAATCAAATTAAACTTGACTATTTTGTGTACAGATCGATTTCTCGAAGATCTCAGGGAATAGAAGAGAATGCTGTCGAGGATAACTTTTCTGAAAATTTCAGTACTGAACTACCTACGAATATAGTTTCAACAGTAAGCAACATCAAATAATGATTATTTGGGTAAATTATCAAAAATATTCACACATGATTATGTTTTTTTAGGATCAAAGTGTGTATGACATTCATGAACCCACTACAGCCACACACTTTATTATTCTTTCTTAGCACGTTTTGTGAAATATTTCTTGATACCTTTAGTTTAACCTTTTTATTTATTATACGCTATTAATTCAGATGATCTTTATGGAGCTATCTTTTTGCATGCGCTCTGTGTGAAATGTTTATAACTAATACCGGCCATGTATACTCTGTCTTTTACCTTGTATTATGTTCCTTATGAAAACAAAACTGTTGTTTCTATCAAAAATGTAACAAATTCTTGCATCTTCTCATATAATATAGTATCCTTTTTGAATAAGGATAGGAACTACTTGGTTATTCAAATCTAGTCACCAAACACGGCTAAAGCCATCTCAAGCAACCCTTGGATTCTGAATGGTGGTTTTCATAAAGGTGATACTGAGAGTATCTTCTTTCACTATGGAATGTGAAATATTGGTAAATGCCAGATTACTTTATATTTTGTACCTACCTACAAACTTTATTGATCAAATTCAATAATATTATTACTTTATTTTTTTGTGCAAGTTTCTTAAACTAGTCGTTTCCTGCATTGTTTATGAGTATAATTTTCTGAGTTCTATCGAGCCGAACCGTCTGATATGAAAATATCTGGAGTCGGTGAATTACTTTCCCATTTGGTCTCTGGTGGATTGGCGTATTGTTCTTGTATTGTTTTGTATTTATTATACTTATATAGCGCACTTACATTGCGTGGATTTACTAGACAATCGTTTTTGGAATAGTGTGTGGAAGGGTTTCCTGTGGGGAAGATTTAACCCGGACGTAAAATCTGAAGCATCAAAAACGTAGTTAAAGAATTATGTATTGAAGTAAGCTTGTGTTTTTTTATTATAAAAACTATTTTATTCTATTTTGCAAAAAACCTAAACTTTTAAATAAATGAATGAATATTACAACGTTGTTTTATATTTCCATGTTTTGAAAGCCCTAGCAATTTGCACAGGCGATGATGGACAAGTTGGCACGCTACTAGCAGGTGTTCGGTGTTGAGAGGTAGAAAAGTTCCCAGTATTTATGGAAAATTATGTATTTTACTCGAGAAATGTGGGAATATTAGTAATATGAAATATATCAATACCCCTTTAATTTTCTCTACATACTGAGAAGAAGCTGATTTTTATAGAACTTGGTAAACGTTTTGAGGTTTATAATTTTTAAGATTAAAAATAACATAGAATGTAGTGTTAAAACCCAGTAAACATCTCCCAATTTAATTTTAAAATCATAATATTTGAAACTTGGATATCTGTCAGTTTTTAAAAGCTGTTCGTGTAATATTGAAGATAATTTTTCAACAAAATAGGGAATCTCAGGGGAAATAATTCAACCAAGCACGAAAACGACCAACATGTAAGAAATAGTTGTACTAACCATCACGCCGTTTCCCCGCAGGGGTAGGCAGAAAGGACGGACCGCCAAACAACTCGGTCTTGGCACACACTCTTTGCCTCACTCACATTCATCCATCGTCTCATACATTCTCTTCTATTATTCTGACTTTTGACATGGCCCGACTCAAGTATCTGATTCACTTGATCGTGCCATGTCTTCCTCGGACGTCCCCGACTTCTTCTACCATTCACATTTACGTCGTATATTCTTCTTACACTGCTTTCATCGTTCATTCGCTCTACATGCCCAAACCATCTGAGGGGCCCTTTCTTAATCTTTTTGGTCCCTTTCTTAATCTAGTTGAGAAAGATATACCTACCTACCTAATATAGTTGGGCAGATTAAACATCGAAAATAAAATTGCTACGATAGGTATTTAAATATTACAATATTGCAACAATGAAATAATATTTCTATTTATAATATATGCAAATAATTTAACTTAAAGAGACAGTTTGAAAATGTTTAATGGTGGGTAAATAATAAGTAAAATATATTTCATGTTAAGTAAATTTTTTTTAACAGTAATACATCACAAGAGTCTCAGCTGCTCCCGTCTAGTCAGCCAAGTGAGACTATGGCATCCTCAATTGAGGTGTATTGTGAGGCTGAAGGTAGTGGGGAGGGGAAGGAGAAAGGGAAGAGGAAGGTGGGGAAGTACCTGGCTATTCAGATCTGGTCACCGAACACGGCTAACGCCATTTCGAGCAACGTTACAATTCTGGATGGTGGTCTTACATTAGGGCGATACTGAGAGTATCATCCACTCTGGAACGTGCCGCAAATAAACTAAATATTATTTTAAAAGCATAAATTGTGCAAACAAAAATTAATCTTTTTTTTTTTTGCCACGTTGGGATTACATCCCGCGACCTTCGGTGTGTGAGTCAAGAGCCTTACCACTAGACTACGCCAGTCGTCACTCGTCACTACAGGAAACAAACCTTCTTTCCAATGAAACAATAAAAATTAATCTGGAAACAACATAATAAGAATAGCTACATTTGTAAGATATTATCATTATTTGTAAGTTGGTAACAATGATGAAGAGAAAAAGTATTATTTTTTTTAAATAATTAAATAATATTATAGGATGTGAAGGTTTTTAAAATTAAATTATGAACTACTTGGGGTAACCTACGGAAGTGGTGTTGGTTATCCGATGAATGGCTCCCGGGGTGGCGGTACACAAGCAGGTACACGGTATACAAACCACACCCGTTGAACCAGGGCACCCCTACAAAGTCAGGTTAGGTCTCCCTCAATCAATCTGTCCTGATCCGGCCCGCCACGCAGTGGATGGGCTAACGTATTCGCCGAAAAGACCTAGACTGACCTCACCCGATGAACCTGGGCACCTCTGCTAAGACACCAAAAGTAGCGAAACGTGACAGAGGTGTTGGTCATCCAAAAAATGGTTCACGAGGCGGCGGTACCCATACCCACTCAAACTTTTAGTATAGGTTAAGAGGTTCTCTACGTTTGGTGACTTAGCCGGGGTGCCCAGGATCATGGGGTGAGGTTTGTGGTGTCTTGGCCACGAACGCGTCTGCTCACCATTTGCATTTCAGGCCGGATCGGGAGAGAATGGTTGAGGGAGTCCCTTCGACTTTTTCATACTTGCACCGCAAGTTCAATTTTAAATAAAATAAATCTCTCTTTCTAATCTGTTTGTATTTCGTATGAGAAACAGAGACAAATGCAATTTTATTAATGTTTCTAAAAAAATTCTAGCCAGAGACCGGATGCTACCGAGACGGAATGATCCGGTTACCATTGTCCAGTTTTCAGCTTTAACGCAAAATGGTAAAAGCGATAGTAGGAAAGCGAGCCTGACTCAATTATTACAAAACAGTCCTTTCTATCAAAATGCGGTTTTTAGTAGTTTTTACCGCCCAGCTTGCAGCTCGCTCGTTTAGTACTACTGCTACAAGACGAGGTGGGATGGGAAATACGAATACTTTAATATTTAAAAAAAATAGTAATGCGATACCTTTTGCTGAATAATTTTTTTTTGATTACCTAAATTAATTTATCATTAAGATGAAGCTAAATGATGAATGTAAGTAAGTCTAAAGTCATGGTGTTTGAAAGAGGGAGTACAAAAACAGTATGCAATATAGTTTTGAATGATGAATACTTGTAGCAGGTGGATGAGTTTGTGTATCTGGATAGTATGTTTAAGAGAGATGGGATGGCTGATAGAGATATTGAAAGAAGGGTTAATCCCAGTAACTCCATTAATGGAGGACTGAATGCCGTTGGCGCAAAAAAAAAATGCCAAAAGAAGCGAAGCTAGCAGTCCACAATGGAGTCCTGGTACTTACCCTGATGTATGGCAGTGAGGCCTGGAACTGGTAGAGGAAGGATGAAACTAAACTTAATGCTGTTGAAATGAAATCGCTGAGGCGTACGTGTAGTAAAACAATGTATGATCGTGTGAGAAATTTGGATATCCGCAAATAATGTAAGGCTGATGTAAGAATAATGAGTAAGATTTAGAAAGGGACCCTCAGATGGTTTGGGCATGTAGAGCGAATAAAAACTACCCTTTTTATTCCAAATAAGATCAGGAATGGCTGGTTAAAGTCGTCGGATTGACTTTATTTTAGAACTGGCTGGTTCCCGGCATGCGTTGCAACGCCATATTAAATAAATACATTTTTCTCCCGGAATCACCTTCCCGTGCGTCCCCGTTCCATGAATCTATCCCTCACATTGCGGTTCATGGCATCTTACGATAGAGTACGGCGAAGGAACCCCCTCAACCATTCAAACCATTTAACCTAGACTTGTAGTTTGGGAGCCAGGCATGGGTACCGCCGCCCCGGGAACCATTTATTGGATAACCAACTCGTCACACGTCATCCCAACATTTTTTTTGTGACTTAGCAGGGCTGCTCGGGTTCAAGGGATGAGATTTGTCTAGGTCTTTGCGGCGAACGGGTTTGCCCACTTACTGCGTTACGGACCGGATCGGGAGAGACTGGTTGAGGGAGACCTTTTTTTTTCTTACATTAGCTCTAAGAAAATAACTTACTAAGCCCTGAAGAAAATAAATTCCCTCAAGGCCTATGTCATCTTTGGGGATGCAGTGTGGAGCGTATTTTTTAGGAAAGGAAGAAGAGGTTGTTTCATTCTGAGTTGTCTGGTCACCGTTCTGAAAGGCGAGAGAGTACAGCTGGACAACATCTAACACACTATTATTATATGTATAAAGAGGAAAGATTTGGTTCTTTGTTTGTTTGTTTGCATTGAATAGTCTCCGAAACTACTGAACTGATTTGAAAAATTCTTTCACTGTTAGGAAGCTACACTATCAACGGGTGACATAAGCTATATTATATTTTCAAAAAAATTATGGATCCTTACTAAAACTCCCAAAATGTAGCCCAAGGTGTAAAAAAAATACCTAAAATATTCTTTACATCGCGTGCGCTGCGAAAACTATTATAGATAGAATAAAATAATGTACCACGACTTTGCAGAAAACATCACTATTTACAAAAAGTCTCGCCACAGCATATGTCTAACTATTATAGTTATGCAACAATAAGTGTTCTTTTATTTAAAAAATTTAATTATAATATCGCCGCTAGAAAAGACTCTTTATTTGTATCTTGGTATTAATCCTTATAAAAATAAATTACTTCATATTCAAGATTGTTTCAATATCTTTATACAACTTTTTAAATTATTTAATTCGGACATTTCATTGGAAAGATATCATGAGTTTGACCTGTTGTGAGAACGTAAAAAATATCACCCACTGATTACATGAAACCGTCCGTCCGTTCAGTCCTCCATTGCTGGAGTTACCGGCATTCACCCTTCTTTCAATATCTCAATCAGCCTTACCTACTATCAATATATCTCGTAAACATACTATCCAGTGTAAACATACCTATCTCGTAAACATACTATGGCAGTGAGGCATGGAACTGGCAGAGGAAGGATGTAAGTAAACTGAATGCTATTGAAATGAGATCCCTGAGGCGTACGTGTGGTAAAACAATGTATGATCGTGTGAGAAATTTGGATGTCCGCAAATAATGTACGGCTGATGTAAGAATAATGAGTAAGATTTAGAAACGGACCCTCAGATCTTTTGGGCATGTAGAGCGAATGGACGAAGAAAGTAGTGTAAGAAGAATATACGACGCAAATGTGAATGGTAGAAAAAGTCGGAGACGCTCGAGGAAGACATGGCATGATCAGGTGAATCAGATACTTGAGTCGGGCCATGTCAAAAGTCAGAATAATAGAAGAGAATGTATGAGAAGATGTATAAATATGAGTTAGGCAAAGAGTATGTGCCTAGACCGAGTTGTTTGGTGGTCCGCCCTCTCTGCCTATTCCTGAGGGGACGCCGACTTCCGGTCTGCTAATCCCGTTGGTTTAAAAAAAAAATGAATATTGTGATAAAAGCACGTTTTCACAATAATTTAATGTGGGTATACATACGAATAACGTAGGAGGCGCATCTGACTTGTAACAACATTTGATTTTAATTTACGGAACCACTCGGAGTGGATGTGTTGGTTATCCAATAAATGGTTCCCGGGGCGTCGGTACTCATACCCGCCTCCCAAACTGTAGGTCCAGGTGAAGTGGTTCGCTACGTTTGGTGACTTACTAAGCCGGGGTGCCCGGGTTCATGGGGTGAGGTTTGTGCGCATCTGCTCACCATTTGCATAGCAGGCCGAATCGGGAGAGAGTAGTTGAAGGAGTCTCTTTGATTTCTTCAGCCTTTGTCTGAAAATCTCTGAAAATTACACCGAAATGGATTTATACGACCGCCATACTCCTGGACACACTGACCCCCAGATTCCTACCCACTCCTACTACCCTTTTCCTTCCCAAAACTTCCTCTCCTTCCTTTCCTAAAAATACCTTCCACACAGCGTCCGCAGAGATTACATAGTCCCCCTGAGGGGTATATTTTCTTCATATATAAAAAATAAAAATATAAATATCCCTCAATCAGTCTCTCCCGATCCGGCTTGCCACGCAGTAGGTGGGCAAACGCGTTCCCCGTACGGACCTAGACAAATCTCACTCCTTGAACCCGGGCACTCCTGCTAAGTCACCAAAAGTAGCGAACCATGAGGTGAAGTTTGAATTATACATATATTATCAAAATAAAATACAATATGAACTTGTGACTTCCTAATTCGTAGCCAAGATTGTAATGTAACGCGTTACCAAGGAATTAAACAAATTTATCAAATAAAATTTACTTGTGTACGCCAATTTTGAACTTGCGACATCCGAATTCGTAGTCAAGGATCATAATGCAAAGCATTATTGAGGAATCGTACATAGATATTTATCAAAATAAAATTTACTTGCACACGCCAATTTTGAACTTGCGACTTCCGAATTCGTAGTCAAGGATCATAATGCAACCCATTATTGAGGAATCATACATAGATATTTATCAAAAAAAAAATTACTTGTGCACGCCAATTTTGAGCTTGCGACTTCCGAATTCGTAGTCAAGATCGTACCGCAACGCATTATCGAGGAATTATATCTAAATATTTACGAACATAAAATTTATTATTTTTGAACTTGTGACTTCCGAATTCATAACCAAGATCGTAATGCAACGTGTTATCGAGGAATTATACAAATTTAAAAAAATAAAATTTACTTGCGACGCCAACTTTGAACTTGCGACATCCGAATTCGTAGTCAAGGATCATAATACGATGCATTATCGAGGAATCGTACATATTTATCATAGTAAAATTTATTGCGCACGCCACAATTTGAACTTGCGACTTCCGAATTCGTAGCGAAGATCGTAATGCAACGCATTATCACCCCTCGAACCCGGGCACCCCTGCTAAGTCATCAAAAGTATCGAGTCACTTGGGATGACGTATGACAGATGTGTTGGTTATCCAATAAATGTTTCCCGGGCGGCGGAGCCTAGCCGCAAAAACCCGCGGAAGTATAATATTAGAATTTTATAAAATACAGAAAGATATATTTTTTAAGTCGCTGCCGCAGCCGTTATAATATTACGTTTTACAACTTCCATATCGGCTCAACCAATGAACAGTAAAACCAGATAGAGGTATATGTGTTTTTATGACCAATCAGAAGGCTTCGTTCATGACGCCATCTTGAACGCCATTCTGATTGGTCATGGTCAGATCAACAATTTTATAGTAAAAGCACATATAGGTACATAAGATATACGATTATGTGGATCAACAACGCATGGCAATTTGGGCGGATCATCAACGCATGGTGATTTGGGCGGATCAACAGTTACGAAGCGTATGATTTCCATACAAATATCGAAAATTTTATGTGTAGTATTTCGTTTACTTTTACTGGGAAACTGGCAACCGTGCTATTTAATGTAACGTTGTTGCCAAATCATACAGAAGTATTCCATCAAAGCCAAGTTATATGGTGTTAAAGGTGGATCAACACTGTCGAATAACTTCTTACTGGATCAGCATACTACGAGAAGAGGTCAATATATATATATATATATATATATATATATATATATATATATCTGTACTGAATTTTATATCTCTGTACTGAGTTATATGTCTCTGTATTGAATTGGATGACATTGGTAAATCGTCTGTTAAGACAAATTAGGTAATTTTATTACAGGTAGCAGGTATGAGTCCAATGCAGTCGGCAAGGTTATCTATGTTATTTTAACAATACAACTGTCAAAGTGAGTACACGTATCCCTTAACCTCTTCATAATAATATTATTAAATAGTGTTTATACTAATAATAGTGGCTTAAAACAGTTACCAGTATAGGTTAAAGAAAGTGCTATTTAAAATTAAGTAAACATACTACCTATTGCAGTGCGAAATATCAATTTTATAATTAAAATTATATTCTTGAATATTGCTTAAAGCAAAAGGCGAAATTAATCATAAATGTGCCAATAATACAGTGTGAACTCTGCGGCAGGTACCTACATATATTAAACCTTACCTGGCAGTACCTATTCATATATAAATCAGGGGTGTTGCACTGTGAGGTTCAAAAATATTAACGAAAAGTTTCAGATATCTAAATCAATATGGAATCCATTAATTTCGTCACAATTGCAAAGGAAGCAGTTGACAAATTAACAACTGTCATGATGAACCCTAATAATAAATTCAACAAAGAGCAGATTGCAAAAATAATACCGGAGTCCAACAACATCATGGCTTCAATTTCTCATATGGCGGCTATAATGGCGAAGTTGGAAGGTGAACTCGCCGTTTACAAAAACTTGTCTCAAAATCAACCGACTCAAAAAATTCCAGACCTTTGTGAAACCATAATGGAATTGGAAGAAAGGAAGGAAAAATCGAAAAATGCAATCTTTCTAAACGTACCGGAAACTGAGTTGTCTCAAGAAGAAAATTTGACAAATGACTCAAAAATAATAATATCCACTATCAAAAAAATTGATGACATACCAACACAAAATCTAAAAATATACAGACTTGGTGCTAAAAAACATGGAGTCATCAGACCAATTAAAGTGGAATTTGATGATTCTTTCCAAGTAAAACACATTCTTCGGAATAAATTTAAAATTACCGATGGAATAAAGATAAAACCAGACTTGACAATAACTCAACGAAATCACATGAAGAATCTGATAATAGAATTAGAACAACGGAAAAATAGCGGTGAAACAAATCTCACGATAAAATATGTTCATTCTATTCCGAAAATCGTTCAACAGCATACACCAAAAAACTACACAATAAACTAAATCACTGTTACCTTTATTATCAAAACGTCAGAGGAATTCGAACTAAACTGGACACTCTCAGACTACAAATAACTACTTCAATATTTGATGTGTTGATTTTCACAGAAACTTGGTTACATCCGGATATTCACACTGCAGAACTAGGAATTTCAAGATACAACGTTTTCCGCCGGGATAGAAATCAATCTACAAACGATGACATTAAAAACAATAAAAGAAGAGGTGGTGGAGTTCTGATTGCAGTAGCGAAAAATATTGTCTCCAGACAGTTAAATACAAAAAACGTTGAAATAGAGCAATTATTTGTTATGATTAATACAGGTAAAAACAGAATTTTATTGGGTAATGTGTACATTCCGCCTAAATCGGATATTAGTATTTATAATAAACATTTTGAAGATATTGAAATTTTACAATTAAAATATCCAAAAGTAAAAATAATTATAACTGGCGATTATAATCTTCCGAACATCATTTGGAATCAAAACTTTATGGAATTGACAGGTATAGAAAACGCTGGCTTGTCAACTATAAACAAAGAAGTTATAAGCATGTCAAATTTTATAAATCTAACACAATTAAATAAAATTGAAAATTGTAATAACAAAATACTGGACTTGGTATTTTCTAGTGATACTTCAGTAACTGTAGTAAAATCAAGTGAAATAATATTACCTGTAGATAACTATCATCCTCCATTAAATATTAGCATATCAATAAATAAAATACCAAATCTACAGTGCAAAAAATCACTTCACAATTTTAATAAAGCTGATTTTAATCATATTAATGAATGCTTAAATGCTACTGATTGGACTTTTTTAAAACAAGAAAATATTAACGAAAATATCAACATATTTTATAAAATAATTCACAATATCATAGAAAAAAGTGTGCCTTACATTAAATGTAAAAAAAATGTTTTCCCTCAGTGGTTCAGTAAAGATTTAATTGACTTGACTCTTTTGAAGAAGAAAATACATAAAAAGTACAAAAATTCTAAATCAATTAAAGATTATATTCAATTCAATTCAATTCGTCGACAATGTCACGATCTTTCTAAAAATTGTTACAAAGAATACTTAAATAATGTGGAAAATTCAATTGCAAATAATGACATCAACACTTTATGGAAGTACTCAAAGTCATTAAAAAGAAATGAAATAGATATACCTGCTAGCATGTTTTATAACGGCATAAATGGAAATAATGCAGAAACTATTGTTAATTTATTTGCTTCATTTTTTAAAGATGTATATGACAACACAATTGATAATAGTGAAATTCCTTTTTTTTCATCTAACATCAATTTACAAATTTCTAATATTCACATTGATATAAATGAAATTAAAACCCATATTAACAAATTAGATATAAAAAAAAGTTCGGGTCCTGACAAAATACCACCAATTCTATTGAAACACTGTATACATGCCTTGTCGTATCCCCTCTATTTAATTTTTAATATGTCATTGTCATCGGGATATTTTCCAATTGCATGGAAAAATAGTTACATCACACCCATATTTAAAAAAGGTGACAAATGCGATATACGCAACTATAGACCTGTGTGTATACAGTCAACTATTCCTAAACTATTTGAAAAAATTATTTTGGATAAAATTAGTTTTAAATTAAATGGGATTATAACAAGGTTTCAACACGGTTTCATGAAGAATAGATCAACTCTGACAAATCTACTGATATATGAAAACTTTATAGCGAATGCCTTTGCAGATAAATGTCAAGTAGACTCGATATATACTGATTTCAGCAAGGCATTCGATAAAGTTTGCATTAAAATATTGATAAATAAATTAAGGAGTATGGGTATAACCGGGAACTTTCTTAAATGGGTAGAGAGTTATTTAACAAATAGACAACTGTTTGTAAAGTTAAATGACGTAATATCGGATGCCTTTTCTGCCACTAGTGGTGTGCCACAGGGCTCCCATTTAGGACCAGTACTGTTTATTTTATTTATTAATGACATTGTAGACGTTTTTTCCGATGTTGATATCCTGTTATTTGCTGATGATTTAAAATTATATAAAAAAATTAAAAATACTTCTGATTGCATAATTTTACAAAAAAATTTAAACAACTTGTTTAATTGGTGTATAAGCAATAAACTGGCACTTAACATTAGTAAATGTCAAATAATGAGATTTTATAAAATAAAGAAACCGACCATTTATGAATATAATCTTGACAAAATTATATTAAACTCAGTAGAAACAATAAATGATCTAGGTATTATTTTTAACTCAAAACTTACATTTATTAGCCATATAACTAATATTATTAATAGAGCAATGAAGATTTTAGGATTTATTATTAGAATAACCAAACAATTTTGTAACATTGATACTATTCGCATTTTATACATAACGCTAGTGAGAAGCATTTTGGAATATAATTCTACGATTTGGGCTCCACATTACAATATGCATATTCAAGCGATTGAAAAAGTCCAGCATAGATTCCTTAGGTATATTAATTTTAAATTAGGTATTCCAAGAGAATCCGTGGACTATAATTTGTTATTAAACTGGACTAATCTCGTAAATTTATCAGATCGCAGAAAAATCTGCGATCTATTAATATTATATAAAATAATTCACTCGGTCCTGGATACCCCTGATTTAATAGAACTAATACGATTTCATTGCCCTGGTCGCGCTAACAATAGACTCACTCTACCGTTCTACTATAATAACACACATACATTATCACATTATTACTCACCAATCAGTCGATTACACATGTTGGGAAATGAACATGCTAACATCGGCGACATTTATTTCTTAAAATTAGCGCAATATAAACATGCACTCAAAAATTATTTTTCATTAAATGTTGAAATGAAATGATGATATTTCTCATTGTTCTTTTTTTGTTATTTTTTGTTGTGATACACAAAATGATTGTATGTTATTTTTAAGTTTAAAACTACTATTATGTAATGATTTTATTTTTCTTACTTTTGTACTCGATTATATGTTTATTTATAAAAGGCAGTATAGCCGTTTATGTATTTAAAATAAAAATAAAATAAAATAAAATGTGGGAACCTTGTTTTCAGGACACTGCGAAAATCAGATTTACTGTTCGGGTTGCCTTTAAACAAAGATTCCATTAGATTGACTTTCAAAATTTCGCAACATCAGCGTAATGAGAAGGTATGCATGGATAACAACAAACTATTCGGCGTGTTTCTAGAAAATTCTGAAGTTCTTCGACGCTTTTATAGAAGTTTTAGCTATCAATGTTACAAGATTATTTCTAGTGAGGTTAAAAATTGAATAGTTAACAAATTCATGGGTAAAGTTGCCGAATTCCGTTGAACGCATTAAAAATAACACATACGGGAGATGGTAAAATAAGCATTAAAGTAAAGGGTTTTCCAATAAGTGGTGTTATTTTGATATTCAAAGAAAAACTCAATTTTTTAATATAAATAATCGGATGTTTATTCCATTATAAAGAGGAAGGTATGCCGTTATTAGTGGAAAATAACATCAGGCAAATGACCACCACGCTTACAGGACCATATTCTTTTCATGAAATTTTCCATAACCAAATCGCAAAGTGGCTGTCCTATGTCCTCGATAGCCTCACGAATTCCATATTTGAGATCTTGAATCGACGATGGGCTGTTGGCGTAGACCTTCTCTTTCTCGTGGCCCCAAAGGAAGAAGTCGCAAGGTGTTAAATCACAAGATCTCGGTGGCCAATTGTGATCACCTCTTCGAGAGATAACACGGTCCGGAAACTTTTCCCGTAAAAGATCAATGGTTTCGCGTCTTGTTGAAAGAAAACGTTGTCCAGATCAATACCATCCAATTCCGGCCATAAAAAAATCATTAATCATCTCTCGATAGCGCAATCCATTCACCGTTCCATTCGAAATAACACCTCTTATTGGCCACCGAGATCTTGTGATTTAACACCTTGCGACTTCTTCCTTTGGGGCCACGTGAAAGAGAAGGTCTACGCCAACAGCCTAGCGTCGATTCAAGACCTCAAAGATGGAATTCGTGAGGCTATCGTGGACATACGTGCAGCCACTTTGCGATTTGGTTATGGGATAATTTCATGAACAGGATATGGTCCTGTAAGCGTGGTTGTGGTGGTCATTTGCCTGATGTTATTTTGCACTATTAACGGCATACCTTCCTCTTTATAATGAAATAAACATCCAATCTTTAATATTAAAAAATGGCATTTTTCTTTGAATATCAAAATAACACCTCTTATTGGAAAACCCTTTACCAGTTTTTCGACGTTTTTATTAAATACTATCTACGAGTAAAACACATCTTGGTCTTTGAAATTATAGAGCCTTTATAATCCCAGAAAAAAATATCTGGCCTATAAATACGGCTTTAAAGTTCAAAATCTCCTATATAGGAACCATTTTTTCTATTTGGTTTTATTGCATAATATAGCAAATGAAGTTAGTTAAAAAATGATCGCGTAACAATTAAATATTTGTGTCTCACTTCGCAAAATAAAATAAATTCACCCTTTTTCGGTATGTTTTTTTTCTTGCATGAGTTCACATAGGCGGCTGTTGTCACACGGGGATTTTCACCTTATCGCAATCTTCACAAGGAGTGTATTCTTAGTGGTCCAAATGTTACACGACGTGGTGCGCCGCCTTAAGTTTGAAGGTCAGGAAACATACAAACTATTCAAACGACCCAAACATAATCTATTAACCTACTTTGTGAATGTTTTTCTATCTTCCCGACTTAGTTGTTCCCAGTAGTAATTATGTAAGTAAAAAACAAGTTTTATTTTGAATTGCATTGCATTTATTTTACTTTATGCAGCGAAATTCGGCAACTTTACCAAAAAATTTATCATGTGAACAAAACAGATTAATTTGCGGTAGTAGTATTGGGATTGCTTGAAAATCTATATTTTCTATATATTTAAATTGAAATATACTATCTGTAGTTCCATAAGTCTTCTGAGGAATTGCATACGATGCTTATTATATGTTTGTGCATATGTATATTTATATACATTTTTCTGTTAAACGTCACAAGAGTGCCCCTGCGTGTACAGATGTAAAGACAGGGGAACTCTGTCGATCTTTGCTGTCGATTGACTGCCCCCTTTACGCAGAATCAAGTAGGTTTAACAAGTATTTTTGGGGTCCCAGCCCAGAGGTGGCTTCCAAACTCAATTAATGGGCGTACTTGAGATTTGTACAGGGTTAGTAGCTGATTACTATTGAAGAATCTGTTAGCCCTACACAAGACGCCCAGTTTCTTGGAGGTCATATTTATTCAGGCTTCTAGAAAGCCCCTGTACTTGAGCCGGTCTGATAGTCTTACTCCAAGCATTTCAATGGGGTCTTTATTGGGTTTAGGGTGCTCCTACACAATTGCACCAGACAGTCATTGATCTCCCTTTTTGCCAATATCAGACACATAGCTTGGATTTTTGAGATGTTGAAAGTGACCAGGTTGGCCTTACACCTTGGTTGGTCAACTTTTTGACTTGAAAGTTCCCCTTCGGGCATCATAAGTGGAAGGTCGATTGCTCTTGTGAAATATGCTGTCTACAGCGTAACTATTAATTGGTGCACATTCAATGGGATCTTTGATGTGTAATGAAAATAGCGTTGGTGACAGCACAGATCCTTGTGGTAACCCCCGCATTGAATTGGTACGGAGGTAAAGAAGAGCCATCAACAACGGTTTGAATTATTCTTCCCCTGAGAAAGTTCACAATCCAACTATGCAGGGTTGAATGGGTCCCATGATGGTGCCAGAAATAATACAAGCAAAACAAAAGCCTCTCATTTCAATGTCATTGGCGGAGTCCCTTATAAGTTATAAGATGTAAAATAACGACAAAATTAAACATAAGTACAACTTAAATTAGTTCGAAATTTCATAGTCATATAACTCTCAAACAAGGTTTAATGTATACACATAGTACAGACTGGACAAGAGCAATATGATGGTTCCATATTAAATACAAGTTAATAATTTTATTAAGCTAGATATTAATTTTAATTTGCTTACTCTTTCCAATAATTTACAATTACACTCTTCCCACAACTATATTGATTTACAGAGGAAATGTTGAAAGTAATGTATTTAGTATTTTCGTGCTTAAATTAAAGATATTTAATTTAAGCGTTTTGTTTTGCCATTTAATTGTGGTAAGCGTTTTTAAATGAGTGTCAAAAGACTTTAACCCTAACTTAAGTCTTTAGCAAGAGTGAACCACCAGACTGAAATAAATTATAGTTTATAAGCTCCCTGGAGAATACCGACGGCCGATTGCAAAAGAGACTTGCAACTCTGTAACGCATAGTTGATTGTTTTATTGTTAGAATTACCTACGCGGTACAGATTAGTAAGGCTCTCCCTTTACCTGCAAAGAATCGCATTGCCACCAAGTTTAGTGCTGATGACAGCCATCGCCAAGAAAAACGAATATTCAACTAACAAACTTTTCATTACCAACCATTTATTTATTAATACAGTACTACTTTATTACAACAGTAGGCTCTAACCTGTTTTCCAGGATCTTACCGCAGAATAAAAATATTATTTATGTGGAAAACCTCTATTTCTATTTCGTAATCAATAAAGCCAGACGGCGATGTGGGATTTCAAATAAGCATCTTTTAGCTGTACTAGGTTCCCAGACTGCCCAGCGTGGTCCCAATTAAGTGTATAGAATATGATGGTAATCTCTGTATATATCTCAAAATCAACTCCATAGTATTTTAATTTTGCTAGAAGTACGGCTTTTGGCCGTACTGACTTAGTTCTATTTTTCCAATAAGCATTTTTTAAACTCATAATGAAAGAGAAAGGGGCCTTTTTGGCCCAGTATGCCAGTATATCAAAAAGCAAAAAAAAATTCTGACTTGATCCTCTCGGACGGTCCTTCTTTGATTTGACGCATGACTTGGTGTTTGTCACAAATGTACGTTTATACTCCAAACATAAAACATGTATGTGTTTGGAATTGTAAACACTTCAGAAACATGGTGTTACGTTACTACTAGTCTCTGATGACTAAAGAGTTACCTTGTGACCGATTTCCGTCCAAATCACAATAAAACTAACATGTCACCCTCTTAATATTTCTCTTTGGTGTGCGCGCCTGTGGACATAGAGTCATGTTCATGGTAAGGGCGCGGGTGTGCGGTGGGTTCTAGGTGTCTGTTATGTCCTTTCACTAATACATTGCTTTCTTCTTCCTTTTGCCTTTATCTGTTTTCAAAACTGATGAACAAATAACTCATATCCTTTGCTCTTCATATTCATCGCGGTATCACTTTCCATGGATTTGAAAAAATTCCTGAGTATCGTCGACCACTTACTGAACTTTAGGACTTAAAAAATCTAACATGACGAAAACAAGTTTCTCGGTTGTTTTGCTTTGACACTTCCATTTTCTGGCGTGGAGTTTAGCAAAAATTTTATTTTTCAATACCGACATTGTATATTGTCTGTTTTGGATCAGGCGAGTTAGTATATTTATTATACACTAGCTGGTACCCGGCATGCGTTGCAATGCTATTAAAAAAAAATGATTCTCCCTGCATGTCCTTTCTAGTGCGTCCTAGTTCCCTTCCACCTTCCCCGCCTTCCCCTCCCTCGTCTTTTCCCTCTCCGTGAATCCCACCTCCCCTGTTCCCCTCCCCCCTGTCTTTCCTCCCTGCCGCAAAATATATGAAATACACACATTTTCATTTATACAAATTTCACAACGCCAGAGCTTAAAATTATAAATAGCCCATATGTTATTCTGATGTATGAGCTATATCATTGTAAAGTTTTATTAAAATCCATTGAGTTTTTGCTTGAAAGAGTAACAAACACATATACATCCATACAAACTTTCGCATTTATAATATTAGTAAGATATAGATTTTAACAATTTTATTTATTCAATTCAATGGAAACGGTAAGAAAAACTTCACTTTATTCAAAACATATTTTTTTGTAATTTTATAAACCGATTCGTTGTAAAGTTTAATCTAAAATAGTGATTTAGAAATAAGAGAAATCCGGGCGGTGTTTTGTCCATGCAAACAATGCCCCAATTTCCTCTCTAGATTTTGGAACTACAACTACGCAAATATTTTTTTAATATAATATAGATATCGACAACTAGAGTGTCGATACATTTTGTTTTTTTTTAGACGTTATTTCTTACAGGAGTAAGGACCCTCCAAAAATTGTCAAAATTGCCTGGTTCGAACACCATCAACAGATGTTCAGTATACCACTAGAGTCTAGTGATGTACACCCTGGACGTCTATTGACGGCGTTCAAACCAGGCAATTTTGACGATTTTTGGAGGGTCCTTACTCCTGTAAGAAGTAACTTTACTAGATAATGTTTTTTTTAAAAGCAAAACGTATAGACATAGAACATTTTCTTCTAGTGCAGTTAATTTTTTTTTTAATTCTGTCCCGTTTTGGAGGAGAATGATAAATGCAAAACTTCGATTTTGACGATTTTAATTAGGTTATAATCATCCTGAGGCGCAGTTGTCCCTTTCGTTCAGTATTCTTGGGGAGAGGGGTAAAAACGACAGTAACTGCCATAATTTGGTAAAATATCTATTATTCCAATTTCTCCGCGACCAGTTTTCTTCATAGGTTTCCTCTTAAGCTCGCTGGTCAACAGTATTGATCACATTAACAGGTGCTAACTAAATAGCAGGTGCTTACTGAATATACATTATTATTTGTTTTCCCACAGAATCACGTGAAGAGGATTAGATCAGAACCTACTTCACCCACTGTTTGCATTTCGCTGTAATAATTGATGTAGCGAGTCCCGGTTCCTGTGTATTTGCATACCCAAATTAAAGCACGCTCATATTTTAACTGAATCGAGAAAAATGGCAAAAACAAACACAGTTCTGCAAACACAGGCGGGCACGTGTGTAAATAAGACCCGCAAAGTGCACTAAATATGCTGTGGGGATTTCAGAAGGATTTTGGATGGATTGAGTTGAATCACACTGTTACAACGTAATAATCTGAATATCTAATTTCGTTTTTGAAGTAAAACTTCTTTACGCACGGGGTAAACTGGTGAATGCGTTACGAAAAAGAATATACATACTTAATGCGAACGCTAATCGATGCGAACGCTAATCTATGCGAACGGTGATCGATGCGAACGGTGACCGGATAAAGCGAACGGTCTGGCCTTTATTTTATTTGTGTTATTGTTATGTTTTTAATGGACTGTTTGTCCGTAAATTAAAAAAATTATATACAGCGTGTACCCGGTATACGTTGCAAGGCCACTGTAACCACGCACGGGTCAACTAAACTGTTATGGTTCCATCCCAAGTCCCGGGAAACTACATTATAATGCAAGCGCCGGCACTTAATAACATTATATACAGCGGGTACCGGGCATACGTTGCAAAGCACTTTAACCTCGGGGTCAACCAAACTGTTATGGTTCCATCCCAAGTCCCGGGAAACTACATTATAATGCAAGCGCCTGTACTATATAACATTATATAAAGCGGGTACCCGGCATTAGTTAGTGAAGTTTTACTTCAGTCGTATGGTCTAAAGCACATTCATTGTTTTTCTTCTTTTTTTTAAGTGAAACTTCTTTAGCATTGTAGTGATTTGAAATTCGGATGAAACGGAAATGCGTCACTGAAATTTATTATTTGAGTCCTCGGTTCATAAGGCGGTAAATTTGCACGTCGGCGCGGGCCTTCGATAGCGCAATGGGTAAGGCGCTCGACAAGTCTCACTGGCCAGAGAGACAGACATCAAGCGAAAGAAGGTTCGAATCCTACGAAATCCAAAAAAAAATAAACATTTTGTTTTTGTGAAAACAATATCCAATCTTCGAAGCACTTTAAAATAAACAAGCGAAAGAAAAGAAAGCAACATCTAGCGACTTTGTAGTTTCACTCCAATACACTCTGATTTTTTTTCTTTTCCGGGTTTTTAAGAGATGGCAGTTTTTAGGAGTTTTTTCCGAATTTTTTAGGCATCAAGCCCACTACTACTAAAATTATTACTTACCTGCTAAATTACGTGTTTTTGGTTTGAAATTTTAATCGCTTGGAAATATTTTAAATGTTTTAATTAAATACCGCGAGTAGGACACATCGTGGCCTTTGAAAAAATCGAGTTTTTTTTTGGTAAGCCTTTTTGTAAGCTCAAGAAAAATAAAGTATCAGGTCTATAAAAAGTGTTTTAAAGTTAAAAATATCCTAAAAACCATTTTTGGTCATGGTTTTATTAAACAATGTGGCAGCTTAAATTCTTTAGAAAATGGTCGTAAAACAATTTAACATTTGTGCAAGAATTTTGAAAAATTAAATAAAACACACTTTTTGGTCATGCTTTTTTCTTGCATAAATCAAAATTGGCGGCTGGTGTTAAGCGGGAATTTAAATAATATTATTTTCTTTCCTTATCGCCATCTAAATAAGGCGTGTTATTGTTCCCATTCCAAATGTCCCCATTCCAAATGTCCCCATTCCAAATGCTACATGACGTGGTGCATCGCCAATGGATTTGTCATGACATTGTACAGTGTGCAGCATAAATATACCTACCAAACCACCCGTGAGTGCAGTCGCAAGATGGGTGGTTTGGTATATTTATTGTCGCAAGTGATACTTTCGATATATTATAACACCATATTATATCACCGCCTATCCAAAAAGATTTTTTTGCAATCCACTAAAATAATAAAACAATTTCTCTTAATTATGCGACCAAAATATGAATACCGGTTAGTTTTACCTTTCAGTTTTTAGATCAATATTAACTAGTTATTAAAAGTTAGACAAATAACTTTGTTTACATCACTTTTATTTAAGTTATTTGTCTTTTTATTAAAATAAATAATGCCATCACAAAGTGAAAATCTCTCCGAAGAAGTTTTCTTCGAAAAAAAATATACTATAAACATTATTTTTGAGAGCTTGCTTGATTTCTTGTTCTTTCTTAAGGTGAAGTTATACGTGAAATCCTATTTAGATTAATCTTTACGACGAATTGGCTTACAGTATGAACATCAAAAAATATGCTACGGATAAATTGAAGCCTTTACTAGGTTTTCCTTGTAACGTAATTACAATAAAATTATAATTTACATAACAAACAAAATAAATAAACCAGTAAAAAAATGTTTTTTCATGACTTAACTATGAGTTACACGAAATTTTTTTATAAAAATACCCCTTTATGGCTAAGACCATTTTTGAGGTTTTCTATGTTCTAACTTTTTTCACTCTTATAAAATTATGGACAAAATAAATAAAAACTACTTTTTCGCTTACTTGCCTCGCGCAAATAAGACGCTCGATTGATAATTTTGCAGGCACGAGAATCGAAATATTTCTAGCGTTTATATTCCTCTTAAGGGCCATTAACCAGCCAGTGGCCGAGAATTCATATTTCGAAATATGTTGAAAATGTACACGTTCGTGGGTTTTGTGTACGTTCTTACGATCGTATGGGGCGGTTCCAATGAGAGAGATTAATTATTCTCCGTACCAGCTTTTAAAAATAATAACTCAATATAGATTTTATTTCATCCAAAATTTGCTTTAATTTATACCTACATTCAAAAATGCTGAAAGGCGTGATGATAATGACTATTCAAATTATGTACTTTTTGTAATTATTTTTTTATCATAATTATTTATAATTTTTTGACAACGTCTAAGCAAAATAAAAATGTAAAAAAATTCTTAAATAGATTAGTTTGAAAGACCGTAAATAAATAGACAAACTGAAGTTTTTTCGTCACAAAACACGTGCGCGGATAATTTTTTAAATGATTTTATTTAAAATAAAATTAAAATTCTGAAACATAGCTTTCCCAGATAATTTATTTTACTGCATGATTATATGGTTTTAAATGTGTGTTGTATTATTCAAAATTTTGTTTGAAAATTTAACAAATCTGCCAACGACTTACGGTAAAACCTTATTGTACTAAAAATAAACATGTTTTCTCAAAATTTAAAACATAGCTTTACTAGATAAAAGAACAATCTTTCGAAATCAATTTATATTTTTTTGTGGAAAAGAGTCAATGCGTCCAAAATTTGATTTTAAAATGACATATTTCCGGTTTTGTCTGGATTTTCCCTCTTAAAGAAGGAGCGATTATGTTTGATACATACTATATGGTTACAAGTAGGCGAGATCATAAAAACGTATTTCTCAGAAAGTCCACTTCAAAGACGTTTCACTATCAAAACAGAAGGTTTTGCAAATTAAGAGAACTTAGAAATGTCCCCATCGTGTTCCCTTTCCGCCCTCCCAACTTTCCCCCGTCCCGTGTGTTAAGGAAAGGAAAAACAAATTTAATAATGGGCGGTTCAACAGTACAAGGATTTGATTAGAATTTATCTTATTGAAGCCATACTAAATAATGCAAAATCATACAAATTCATACGTTTTTGTTTTGAAAATTTGATCGCTTAGAAGTATTATAGATGCTTCAATTAAATACTGCGTGTAGAACATATCTTGGCCCTTAAAAATATAAGTAATTTTTTTTATAAGTCTTTTAATAAGCCTAGAAAAAAATAGTTACAAAGTCTATAAAAAACACTTTGAAGTCCAAACTCTCCTATTTATAAACCTCTTTTCGGATATGGTTTTATTGTTTACTGTGGCAAATTTAGTTTCTTTTATGATAATCGCAAAAAAAACGAAATTTACGCCCAAACCTCACAAAATAAAATATAATATGCATTTTCGCGTTGTTATTTTTGACATCACTGCGACAATACGGCAGTCGACGAATTTTTAATATCAAATTGAACCTTATACCGTCCACCGAAGAACGACTGGCAGCCGCCCCTATTTTCTGTCACTACTCCTCCGGACAGAGCGGAGAAAAGACGTGTTAGGCTCCGCGCCACTTGTTTTCGTAAAATCAATTTAAAAATTCCGCTTTATTACAATAAACAATACATGAAAAAGGAATTAATGTTTTTTACAGGCCTTTACGAAATCAACATGAAAAAAAATTATCAATATCTTTTCCAACCTTTCTAAAAGCTTTTTTTCGAGTATTTTGAAACACCTCCCATAAAGGGGCGTGAATTTCGATTTCGATTTTTTCCGGTTTTAGTGGTTTGTCCCTCGGTAAGAGACAAATTGAGGTGAAAGGCTTCTCAAATAAATATAATTATTAATGATCAATTCAGAAGTGGATTGCGTTCCATGCTCTGCGCGGGAAATCAACTGGATTTATAGTATACTAGCTGGGTTACCCGGCTTCGCTCAGGACAATAAGATAGTGTTCTGGAATGTTGCACAATGATGTTCCCGATTTCCTATTCCTGATCATTCCACGACATACTCCGCCACTCCTTCCACAACTTTCTACAGCTCTATGGAACCTTCTAGAACTTTCCGGAAGACTGTTCTAGAAATTTCAAGAGGGCGAAATTTTCAGCCCTTATATCTTTAAAACCACGGCCTTTAGGTAAAAACGGATACCCTTATTCCCTAGGGGGGATAGAGATCTACCACACCATATAACTCCCTTGATCGAACCGGGACTCGTTTCTGAGTTTTTGCGAGCTGCACGTTTTTTGGACTTTCTTTTATAATACATGCCATATTCAAATAAATAAAATGTTTCTCCTTACATGTCCTTTCCCGTGCGTTCCCCTCCAGCATTCCACTTCCACCTTCCCCGCCACCGCTCTCCCGCTCCCCCGTGCCACAAACCCCCCTGGCACTGCATTTCTCGACTCCTCTCCCGCGCGGCCCGTAGCCGAAACTTTTTTCTAATACTAACATTTTTAAACTCGTGATATCTTTCTAATTAAATATCCGAATTGAAAAATTCAAAAAGTTAAATAAAGGTATTGAAGCTGTCTTGAATACGAAGTAATTTATTTTGATAAGGATTAAAACCAAGATACAAATAAAGAGCCTTTTCAATCGGCGACATATTAATTAAAATTTTAAAATAAAGAATACTTATTGTGGCATAACCATAATAGTTAGACATATGCTGTCGTAACCTTTTTTGTAAATAATGATGTGTTCTATAAAGTCGTAGTACATTATTTTATTCTATCATCAATAGTTTTCGCAGCGCACGCGATATAAGAATATTTTAGGTAATTTTTTTACACCCTGGGTTACATTATTGAAATTTTAGTAAGGATGCCTATTTTAAAAAAATATATAATATAGCCTATGTCACCCAGGGATAGTGTAGCTTCCCAACAGCGAAAGAATTTTTTAAATCGGTTCAGTAGTTTCGGAGCCTATTCGATGCAAACAAACACACAAACAAACAAATATTACCTCTTTATATAGTGTGTTAGAAGACTAACTGACGAACGTCGTACCGCCTCAGAATCAATAACTTATTATTAATTAAATTCTTTTTTTTTTATTAAGTTAAAATTTACACATTTAAGCAATTATTATCGATGGGCAACGCTCCGTGTTTTGTTTTTGTCAGTATCAGAGATGGCGTTGTGTACGGATTTATATTTTTTGTGATTTTCTTACTTTTTCACTTACGGGAATTTCGTTTAATTTTCTTTATACGTGTGAGGGAGATATATTATATTTATTGTATTTTTCCTTTGGAGGGGTGCAGTCATACGTTCACCGTTTGTCTTATTTTCGACTGTTGACATTTAGTTTGTAATAAAAAGGGGTTTTTAATATATGTTTAAGAACAAAAGCAAAAATATCAGCGCGTTGACTTCACGTTTTTGAATTTTTGGATTCACTCACTATTCAATAAAAATATAATTTTTTTTCGTGGATTTTTCCGATGTTTTAATAGCTATTCTGCTATTCGGGGTGGAGACAAATCCAACATATCAAAGAACATAAAAATCGGTCCAGCCGTTCTTGAGTTACAATTGGTGTAACTAACCCGACTTCGTTTTATATATTAAGATTATTCAGTTATGAACACAACCGCCCTCCAACGTTTCATAACTGCGCTTTGGAGTGCATTTAAAATTACAGTGAGTTTGATGTTTGCACCAAGGACAAAAAAGGCATCTCACATACACACACACAGTCGCCTGTTTGTTGGCGGACGTTTTCCTAAATTAAACTTTTCTAATTAATATCTCGTCAACTACAAAAGTTTTACCAAATAGTCACATGTGTGTAATACGTATAGATTCATTTGAGGAAATTTAAAGCAGCGATGTTTGACTTTCGAAAATTTTGTCCAAAAACGTACAGCTTTTTATTACTGACAAACAAAATAAGACTGTTGCTTGAGTGCGATAACTTTACTATTGAACGTTTTTCATTGCAAAAAGTTATAACTTGAATTAAATGATCCAAGTGCATTACTTGTGACATATTTATCGGTAGCCCTCAGAACTTAATTTCGGAGGCGGGTGTGGGTACCGCTGCTCCGAGAACCGTTTGCTGCAAGGTTACCAAACGCAGTGGTTCGCTACGTTTGGTGACTTTAGCAGGGGTGCCCGGGTTCATGGAGTGAGGTTTGTCAGATCTCAGATCAGGTGAGACTGGTTGAGGGAGACCATTTAATTTATCTAGCCGGACTCTCTCGACTCATCGCCATGCACCGTAGGGGGGGATGGATTCATACTTTCGTCGTTAATGGACACACTGACCCCCAGATTCCTACCCACCCCTCATACCTTTTTCCTTCCCAGAACTTCCTCTCCTTCCTTTCCCTAAGAAGTAGTCAAATAGTTCGCCGGTTTCCCTCAATAAAACTTAAAATCATACAAGCTACACAATTCAGCTGCGGATTGGTACATTCACTTTATGAACTATACGCTAAAACTAATTTAGTTAAGGATTGGTAGATTCATACTAATTTAGCTACGTACTGGTACATTCACTTTACAAACTATATACGCTAATACTAATTTCGCTACGGATTGCTAAATTCGCTCTACGAACTATACGCTAATACTAATTAAGCTGCGGATTGGAAAATTCGCTTTACGAACTTTACGCTAATACTTATTTAGCTGCGGATTGGTAAATTTGCTCTACGAACTATACGCTTATACTAAGTAACCTGCGGATTGGTAAAATCGCTCTACGAACTATACGCTAATACTAATTTAGCTGCGGATTGGAAAATTCGCTTTACGAACTTTAC
This sequence comes from Limnephilus lunatus, assembly GCA_917563855.2. NCBI lineage: Eukaryota > Metazoa > Arthropoda > Insecta > Trichoptera > Limnephilidae > Limnephilus > Limnephilus lunatus. Next base: position 10,760,790 of record OU830599.1, read on the forward strand.
GCTAATACTTATTTAGCTGCGGATTAGTAAATTCGCTCTACGAACTATACGCTAATACTAATTAAGCTGTGGATTGTTAAATTCGCTCTACGAACTATGCGCTACTAATTAAGCTGCGGATTGGTACATTCACTCTACGAACTATACGCAAATACTACGGAGTTAGTATAATTGTATAATTTAGCTACGGAGTGGTTCATTCTCTATGCGAGCTATATCCTTTACTAATTTAGCTACGGATTAGGACAATCACTATACGAACTACATGCCAATATTAATTTAACGAAGAATTAACGAGGAAAAGGATTTGAACACGTGATAAAAAATGTGAAAAAATAAGATTCCCGTCATTTTTAATAAGCATTTTAAGAAAAATGTTGTAATAATAATCAACATTGATAGAGTTTCCAATGGCATTAATAAATACATTTTTTTTATCATGTAGAATATTCCACAAACATAATTTAATTGCAATATATAAAACCAGAAGAATTAACGAGGAAAAGGATTTGAACATGTGATAAAAAATGTGAAAAAATAACATTCCCGTCATTTTTAATAAGCATTTTAAGAAAAATGTAGTAATAATAATCAACATTGATACAGTTTTCAATGGCATTAATAAATAAATTGTTTTATATCATGTAGAATATTCCACAAAGATAATTTAATTGCAATATGCCGAATCGCAATGACAGCTTTGTATGCATTGATAGAAAAAATATTTGCTTTCATGAAAATATTATTTCATATCTGAAACATTTTCGAGGGGAAATATTAATCGGGAAATGTACCTATAGAGGAAATTTCCGGGGTGTAAGGTAATAAACATATTATTAAGTGATTATATTTTCCAAGCTATATTGCGAGCGCGCATGCACAGGTCGAATCCCTTTGACAAAGCTCCGACCACGAATACAGTAATATATTCTAAAACCAGCTTATGTTTTTTTTTAAATTACATAGTATTTATATAATACTACCCGGCATGCGTTGATGCCGCTTAATAAAAAAATGTTTTCTCCCTGCGTGTCCTTTCCCATTCGTCCCGTTTCCCTTCCTCTTCCGCGTCTCCTTCTTCTCGTGCGTTCCAACTCCGCCTTCTCTCACTTCACTCCTTTCTCACGGTTCTCACGTTCAGTGAACTGCACTCCCGCGTCTTAAATACAGATTTTGCATGCGAACAAAAAAAAGTTTAAAAAATGGCTCACTTTACTTTTTTCTAACTAAAATTACTAAGAACGAAAAAAAAACATATTACAAAATAATTTTATTAGACAAATGTATTATAAACGCTAAAATCACCTCACTTTTTTGTTTTTCCATGAAAAAATAATTAATAAAAAATTCTCAAAGATAATTTTGTTTTTCAATTTGTGTCTCAAAACTTTGATATCATAAAAGTGTACATTTTACTTTTTTGTGGTTATTTTTTAGATTTGAATATAAAGCGTGGTATTTTTCCTTTCTAACACCGTTTAAAATGTATTTATCACTATGATAGTAAGGGAGTTACAGCGATTTAAATGAGACCTTTGTGAGCTGTGTCCAATTTAGTCTTCTGTGATTAAACGGATTAAATTGTTTCGAATGGCGTAGAAACCATTACGTGGTTAGACAGTTCTTGGCATCTAATGGGTCCGTATTTCAGATTCTGCCACCTAGCGGCAAAAATAGTAAAATCAATCATTACTGAGAGACAGCCCTACCCAAGTACCGGTGTGATCCCATGGCAACCGCCAATGGAAGCGTCTACACGTGTACAGAACACAATATAAGGCTATAAGGGTTAGTTTCCGCAAACTCCACCCGCGTGAGGTAGGTCGGGCTCGCCTGGGGTGATAGAAACGGAAGGTTTATTTTTCGTGGAGGTTGTATTTCTCACGGCAAACAGCCGTGGCCGCGGCGGGGAGTCTGTTTACAAGTTCGTTTACATAATAATAAAATTACAAGATGTTAATTCAACTCGTGCGGAAAACAGGTTTGTTCTTTATTCATTTGTCGCCAAAAGCTTTTTTTTTAATTTTGTGAATACCGACTGCGAGCATTTGTCGATCTTTTACAGCGGATTCATCATATTTTGAAAATGCCATCACAAAGCAATGTTTTTCATCAAATCGTAAAGTATCTTTAATACCGGTTAGTAGCCATAAGGATCAAAGCGTCCGGTTTCCATCTGTGTGATGCTCCACTCTTCTCCGCTTAACCCATTGGCCACAGAATTAATGAGCTAAAAAATTGGCCTTCACCACTGAATTAATTTTGAACCAAAAATTGAAACCTGCGTTGGTGTACTAAATCTATTGTAACTTTTAAACCGTATATTCAAATTAATTAATTTCTTTAAATTTGTTTACATATTGGATTAAGGTAAAGAAAAAAATAAAAATCAAAACAATATTAAAATATGTGTAAATAAGGATACAAATATACTCATCTTTTTTTTCGTAAGTTTTTTTCCACATTTTTATTCGAAAAGTTACAAAAAAACATTATATAATATTCATAAATCTAACGTTAAATTTTTTTGTTTTTTATGTACTTGTATACTAATACCTAATTATATAATTTGGTATGATAGTCCTCAAAGCAATCAGGGACGTTCAGAGTCACTACCAAAAGCCTAGAACCGCTCGCAATTTTGAAGAAAATAAATGGCGGCTCCCTGCATATAAAACTTGGAACACAAATATCAGGGAAAAAACATAGGAAACATATTATTGCCAATTCAATAAAATGAATGATTATTTAACAACAGAGCGTTCGGCATTCATTTTTTTTTTGATGTTGCTGTCGTGTTCATTGTACGTTTTTTGGCGGACGTACTCTAGCCCGTCAGCACGCCGGGGTTTGTGGTTAAGTACCCGAGTTGCACACCCGGCAGGCTGCCGGGTTTTGTGGCCAATGGGAATAAAGTGGAACATGGAGAAACTCTAATATTTAAAGATTTTACGTAAGACGGGAATGTTGTTTTTAAGGTTTTTTTTTTAAAGTCAAGAGTAGTATTCCAATAAGTAATTTATTTTATAGTAGAAGTGTTTTATAAAGTAGTAGTAGTATTCCAATGAGTAATTTATTTTATTGTGTTAAACATTTGGTTGTAATAGTCACGAATAGGTGTAAAAGGAACCCCTTTAATAATGTGCAATAGTATTATTAATAATGCGTATTCAAAGAGTAAGTGGATTGATTTGAATTCAATTACAATTTTTTTATTTATTTAATTCCCAAAAGGCTTTTACAAAAATAATGCAAGTCGAAATTTTACATATTGTAGAAATTTAATCTTACTAATATTATAAACGCGAAAGTTTGTATGGATGTATGTGTGTTACTCTTTCACGCAAAAACTACTGCGTGGATTTTAATGAAACCTTACAATAATATGGCTCATACATCAGAATAACACATAAGCTATATAATGGTAAGCTCCGGCGTTATGAAATTTGTATAAATGAAAATATGTGTATTTCATATATTTTAGCGGTAGGGAGAAAAAGCAGGGGGAAGGGGAACAGGGGAGGTGGGTTTGCGGAGAGGTAAGAGACGAGGGAGGGGGAAGGTGTGGAAGGTGGAAGGGAACGGGGACGCATGGAAAAGGACTTGCAGGGAGAATCAATTTATTTCTTTGAATGGCATTGCAACGAGTGCCGGGGACCAGCTAGTCTTATATACATAAAACATCAGAATATGCTTGCTTCTGTCTATGTATATATGTGAGTATATGAGATGTCTGTGTATTGCTACACAGGAAATGTTTGAAACTTTCAAAATGCCTTCTTCAAATCCCCGCGAAGGTTTCTGGATTATTGCACATGACAATACATCTGAAAAGCTTTTTAATCATCACAAAAACTCTTGCAAAAAAATGACTAAATTTGATTATGACATTTTGCAAAACGACATTTTGCGAAACAAAATTCAATTTTCGCCTCTTACTTTGAATCGCATCTAGAATTGTAGTTATTTTAAATAGGTATCTATGTTGGGTACCAAATTTGATTGATTGTTCTTATAATATAAAAAAATAAATATTTGTAATATATGATAAATGAAAATTTAATAAAAAAATTGTAACAGGTGGCACGCGAGCTGTTTGAAAACTGAATGTACTGGAACTGAATATATGGAACGCGGGAGGGGGAAGGGGAAGGTGGGGAAGGCATAAGAGGAACGCGGGAGGGGAAGGGACGCAAGAGGAGAACGGGGACGCACGGGAAAGGACACGCAGGGAGAAACAATTTATTTCTTTGAATATGGCATTGCAACGCATGCCAGCAACCAGCTAGTATATAATAAATAAGTCTTTGTAGACATATTATCGGATAAATTTGCACAAAAGAGTACAACAAGTTTGTAATTTATCCTTTTATTCCCGTTATATAGACTTTACGTAGATTTGTATTACAATAACTCAAAGTAATCTCTAGTTGTCAGTGTAACTTTATTTATTTAAAATAGATACTAATAATGCGGTAATATAATGCGAATATATATAATAATAATAACTATAACACTTTACATTAGATCCACACAGGAGTCCTTGAGGAAAATAATTTTCTTCAGGGCTTATGTCATCTTAGGGGATGCTGTGTGGAGGTTTTTTTTAAGGAAAGGAAGAAGTGGAAGTTCTGGGAAGAAAATAGGGGTGGGTTCCTACCCTGGTTTCAATCTGGGGGTCAGTGTTTCCAGGAGTGACGGACGTAATCCATCCCTTAAACACTGCGCTGCAAGGCGATAGGTCGAGGGATTCTGGCTAGAGAGGTCAAAAGTCCTACTCAACCGGTCTCTCTTACCAGATCTGGCCCGCCACGCAGCAGGTTGGCAGACACATCGGCCGCCAAGACCTTGACAAACCTCACCCCATGAACCCGGGCACCCCTGCTAAGTAACCAAACGTAGCGAACTTTTTTATGTTTTGTTTTGTTCTTCGGGGAGTCGGAATTATTTTTATTAAAAATATTTGATTTTCACTCAAGACACCTTTGACGACCTCCGTAGTCCAGTGGCTAAGACTCTTGACTCACAATCCGGAGGTCGCGGGTTCGAACCCGGCGTGCGCTTGATTAATTTGTGTTATTTCACAATTAATTCATTAAAAATAATATATAGTATATTTGCGGCACGTTCCAGAGTGGAAGATACTATTAGTATCGCCCTGGTGCAAGACCACCATTCAGAATTGAAACGTTGCTTGAAAATGGCTTTTGCCGTGTTTGGTGACCAGATCTGAATAGCCAGGTACTTCCCAACCTTCCTCTACCCCACCTCCTTCTCCTCCCCATTACCTTCAGCCTCACAACATACCCCAATTGGGGATGCCATAGTCTCACTGGCTCCAGACGGGAGCAGTTGAAATTCTTGTGCGGTATTCACTTTAAAACAAAAAAAAACAAAAAAATATTACAGTTTTTACCTTACTTTTAATATTTTTACATAATATATTTTGAAAATATTTTTACATATTAATATTACATTTTATTATGTTGGGTGTAAGGTGGGTTTGCGAAGGTGAAACTGTTGGTTGATAATGTTGTATGTTTCGTGAACACCTCCCTAGGAGAACCTGTGCTGAGGTGTTTACGTGTTTATGATTCAGGTGACAAGTACAGGTATTTATGTGTTGTAGTAGAAAGTTAGTTTTTTTTTATTTTAATGGTTATTGTACAAGAATAGATGGTAAATTCTTGAAAGACATGTTAATTTATTTTACTTTTTTACAGTATTTTTATGTTTGGTTAGGGATTAAGAAATTTGTTTAAAGTGAATATCTTGATTTTTGATCCAGGCTGAGATGTGTTTTCCGTGAATGTTTGTATATGTATGTGCAGTTAGTAGTTGTTTCAGAGTAATGGGCATATAATTAAAAAGTTTGGTTGCGTAATTCTGAAAATGTCTTTGTCCGTGTGTGGTGTGTGTTATCGGTATGTTCAGGATATATAAACTTTGTTTGTAAGGCCGTATATCCTCTTTACATACTTGAAGAAATTTTATTTTATTTATTTATTAGTGACAACACATTACAAAATTATTACTTAACATTTATAATACATTACTCCCGATTAGTTTAATTAAACTCATTTCGGGAAGGACAGCATTATACAACTAAAAGAAAATTATTTTTACATGAGAATATGAACTTAAAGGGCAGTTTAATGAACAGCACATAGATTTTAAACTGGGCTAGACACACCTGATGCAGTTAGTTAAAGAATATACAAGAGTTACAAAGAAAGACTCCTAAAATCCTAAATTAATAAAGCTGCTGCAATATTTTTTACATGAACTTATTGATGTATATACATATAGCAATCTTCTTTATATTTTTTTTATTTATTTATTTATTTAATTATAATGTATTACAAAAACATGGTAAGTAACACATTATTCCCAATGAGTTGAGAAAAAATTCATTACGGGAAGGACAGACACATATAAGTACATTTTACACAAATATTACACGTTTAAAAAATACAACATGAAAAGGGAAAAAAAATGCATTGTCAAGAATAGAGATTTTAGAAATACTGAGGACATCCATACACATAAAACATTTAAAAAATGTATGAAGGCGAGCAAATATTCACTGGTTTAAAAACATTTTCAGGAAATGTTCTTTAAGCGTTTTCACTAATTTTTTTTTGTTATCTACTGGTTGCTTTATTTCATTAGGTAATGCATTGTATTGTATATTTGCAATATATTGTAATGATTTAATACCAAATTTAGTTGTGTGGGTAGATGATGCTAAGTGTATTTGATTTTGGGATCGTGTTTTGTGCTGGTGTATATCGGAATTAAAGGCTGGTTTAGTGTTGGTGTGTGAGGAGTGTTGAATTATTTGTAGGATGGCAGTGGTGATGCTATATTTTGGCAGAATGGTAAAGGGAAGTATTTGTGTCAGTGAGTATATATCTTTGACATGTGTATCCCATGGTAAATGGTATATATTTCTTATGGCTCTATTTTGGATTACTTGTATTTCGGATAATTGTTTCTTAGTAATGGTGCCCCAGATACTAACCAGATAACTTAGGTGAGAGTGGATCAGAGCATAATATGTGGCACGCAGTAGAGCTATGGGGAGCACATCTTGAAGTCGATAGAGTACACCAGTAATCGGGGAAACTTTATTACATAATAATTATTATTAAGAATATTACCCACGCACAAGCAGTGCCTTAGTGGGTTCCCATTACCTACTCTTGTTTTTTTATATATTTTACTTATTGCTTACTTTTGTATGTATGTAGATATAATGGGAAACAATAAAGAGAAAAAAAATACTAATCTTTTAGGGGATCAAGGGGATTTTAGGGGGTCGGCGGGGGGGCAATTGTCGCCGGAGCGATTGTCGGGTTACATCCGGAGATAGATTACAGCAGACTGCAAGTAATCTGCTTCCCCAAGTATAGTCCTCTTCGCATAATCGCATCCTTGAATGGAAGTCAAAGTTTCTCTTTACAGACATGTGATATGCACCACTGAGAATCTTGTTATAACTTTTCTCCAAGCCACATCCCTTAGAACCTAGAACCATCCTTGAGAACTTTCTGTTGGAAAGTATTTCATACAAATTAAAATAAAATTCTTCGTAGTTAAACTGTCAAAACCCCGTTTTTAAGTTTTATCAAGAAATAATTAAAAATGAATCTGTTTTAGACAGCTCGTCAATGCTCACTGATGAACTTGCAAAACTGTAAACCGTTTTATAGAAAACTCCACGAATAACATTTTTTTAAACGCTTTTCTCAGTTAGATATTTTTAGGAGTTGGTAATAACCCCACGAAGCATTCCATCTTTTAGATTTACTAGCTTTACTACCGGGCTTTGCCCACGAGATTTTAGCACAACTTTCTGCGGATCCGTTTGACTTAATGAACACTTGAGAAATATGGATTAAATAATTTTAGCGTCTAAAGCTTCCTATCTTATTATTAAAAATGAATTACCTTGATTTAGAAATTCTAGACGAAAACACGTGCAAAATTCATGACTTCAGATATTACCGTTCAGAGGGAGTAACCAGATAAAACCGGAAATCTGTCATTTTTAAATAAAATTTTAGACATATTGACCCTTTTCCACAAAAAATAATAAATTTATTTCAAAAAACTGTTATTTTATCTAGTAAAGCAATGTTTTTAATTTTGAGAAGAAATATTTATTTTTAGTGCAAAAAGGTTTTACCGTAGGTCGTTGGAAGATTTGTTAAATTTTCAAACAAAATTTTGTATTATGCAGCACACATTTCAAATCATATGTGCAGTAAAATAAATTAATAAATTATCTGGGAAAGCTTAAAAAAATATCCGTGCACGTGTTTTGTGACGAAAATACTTCGGTTTGTCTATTTATTTACGGTCTTACAAAATATTTAAATATACTTTGTAAATTATATTTAAAAAAAAAACATTCTTATATTGCTTAGACATTATTGAAAAATTATAAATACTTATGATCAAAAAGCACATAATTTTAATAGTTTTATAATCACGAGTTTGAGCATTTTTTATCGTACTTAGGTATTTATCAAAGCAAATTGTGAATGAACTAAAATCGATATTGAGTTATTATGTTAAAATGCTGGTATGGAGAATAAGTAATCTTTCAAATTAATAAAAAACTTAGTTTTTACCACTTTTATTGTTTATAAAAACCAAATTAATCTTTCTCATCGGAACCATTCTGTACAAATTTAAGGGTACGATCGCTAGATGACGAAATTTAAATTCTCAGCCGCTGCTTAATGGCTCTTAAGGTGAAGTTATACGTGAAATCCTATTTAGATTAATCTTTACGACGAATTGGCTTACAGTATGAACATAAAAAAATATGCTATGGATAAATTGAAGCTTTTACTAGGTTTTCTATGTAACGGAATTTACATAACAAAAAAATAAGCGTAAACCACAAAAAAAAATGTTTTTTCATGACTTAACTAAGAAGAAACATTTTTGTAAAAATACCCCTTTATGGCTAAGACTATTTTTGAGGTTTTCTATCTTCTAACTTTTTTTCACTCTTATAAAATTATGGACAAAATAAATATAAAACACTTTTTCGCTTACTTGCCGCGCGCAAATAAGACGCTCGATTGCAAATTTTGCAAGCACGAGAATCGAAATATTTCTAGCGTTTATATTCCTCTTAAAGCCCACAATACACGACATCTTTTTTCAGCCCGATTCCAATTAGAGACAAAAGTCAACATTTTTCGCTTTACGCGAACGCTATTTTCATCTTTATTTTCATATCTACGATTTCAGTTAGTATCACAAAAAACAGTTTGGTTCATGTGTTATTTGCAGTGATGACAATTGAAATCGTAGATATGAAAATAGAGGTGAAAATAGCGATCGCGTAAACCGAAAAATGTTGACTTTTGTCTCTAATCGGAATCGGGCTGAAAAAAAGATGTCGTGTATAACGGCCATAAGGCCCGGCTTTCCCAATTTCCACCAATTTATAACATATTTACCTTCAACACTTAAAGTTTTTAAGATCTTAAAAAATTCTGTAAACTACTGAAATTGATAAAGAGTAAATGAAGACAATATTAGCGAAACTCAATCGAAAATCTGAAAACAGAAAAATCATAAACAAAAAAGTTGGTAGGGTTGCGCACCAGCGCGCGGCGAGACGTAGGCCCTGGGTTTGATTCCCAGATGGGGCCGTATCTTTTTCTGATTTTTCTGTTTTCAAATTTTTGATTGAGTTTCGCTAATAGTGTCTTCAATTAATTAAATATTACAATTTGAGGTTTTATTCAACGAGTAAAAAATAAAAATTAATATCGATCGATCACGATGTCACATATTAAAAATAAGGATGGATAAAAAAAATATCAAATACACTACCTAGTTAGCATTTATTTCGGGTTTGAATATTGCAATCATACATAAAGATAGCTGTACATTCAGTTTTCAAACAGCACGAGTGCCACCTATTGTAATTTTTTATACAAATTTCATAATGCCGGAGCTCCCAAGTAGTTTTATACAAACTTGTATCGACAATAACGAACACAAAAAAAGAATTATCCAATTTGATGCAGTCGTTCGGAAGTTAAGCGCGTACATACATTTTGGCAATTCATTTTTATTTATATAGATCTTCCTTTCAAATCATGTTCGTCTTCTTTTCGAACGCTTAAAATTGCGAGCTTAAAATCGTTCATTAAATTTTATTTCAAATGTACATTTAGGATTGCTTTAAGCCGGAAAATACATAGATATAAAAGTGTTCAATAAAGTTGAAATAATCCGAGCGAAACATCTCGGATATTTTATTAAACGCCGCTTTGGAGTTAATGCAATTGCCCTCACCCTCTACGCCGCTACGGTACTATGCCGTTATGCCGCCTCTACGCCTCTACAGTTCTGCGGCGCAGATTGTAATGAGAGGGGGTGTCCTGACAACTCAGGAACAGTAATGCGCGTTTTAATCCACCCACAAAATATCCCTCGACATAATATCCCAAAGACAAAATGTATCTCCACTACGCCGAATTCTTTCTTATAACTATTTTTGAACAATAATTTATTGTCTTGACAGGATGTCTGTATTATTTTTGCCCCATTTTACTATTTTTGAACAATAATTTATTGCTTCTTCAAACTAAGCAAAATTACATTGTGGCATCATCTACTATATCTACTATATATCCACTATATATATAGACCGGTCAGTGGTTGAGTGGGCAAAGCGCTTGGGTCCCACCCGGGCGTCGCATGTTCGATTCCTCGGCTGGCTAAGTCCTCCATCACAACACAAGCAACATTTTCGGCTTTCTGTGGTGGTAGTAGGAGATTTTCAAACATTGTTGGGTTATTCGTAACCCGGGAATGTTTGTCTTTCTTTTAAAAAAAAAAAATATATATATATATCTAAGATTTGTTTGTTTGTTTGTTTGCATTGAATAGGCTCCAAAACTACTAAACCGATTTGAAAAATTCTTTAGCTGTTGGGAAGCTACACTATCCCTGGGTAACATAGGCTATATTATATTTTCAAAAAAATAGGCATCCTTACTAAAACTTCAATAATGTAACCCAAGGTGTAAAAAAATGACCTAAAATATTCTTTACATCGCGTGCGCTGCGAAAACTATTGATTATAGATTAAAATAACGTACAACGACTTTGTAGAACACATCATTATTTACAAAAAAGATCGCGACATCATATGTCTAACTATTATGGTTATGCCACAATAAGTATTCTTTTATTTTTAAAAATTAATTAAAATGTCACCGCTTGAAAAGGCTTTTTATTTGTATCTTGGTTTTAATCCTTATCAAAATAAATTACTTCATATTCAAGACAGCTTCAATACCTTTATTTAACTTTTTGAATTTTTCAATTCGGATATTTAATTAGAAAGATATCACGAGTTTAAAAAATGTTAGTATTAGAAAAAAGTTTCGGCAACGGGCCGGGCGGGAGAGGAGTCAAGAAATGAAGTGCCTCTCCAAACTTGTATTTATTCATAAAATCATAAATTATATATATATATATATAATTATAATTATATATATAATATATAACTTCGAATTTATCTTCCTTAAATGAGGATTTCATCCGGGACTTATATCCGATATAAAAGATTTAATTCGGTATTTTATTTAACGAGACAATTTTTTTTGGGTTTTGTTATTAATCTTCTTGGGAAAATCGATTTTAATTAAATAATCGCTAGGGTATTAATTATTTACTGTAATTTTGATTACGATTAAACTCGCTAATTATAGAACAAAACTCTTTATTTTCCTTTTTTGTCGTTGAATCTAATCCGTGTATTTAAATAATTTATTTTAATCACTATTGACTAAACCGAATTATTACGTCACTTTATTTAGGTACTCATCCCTTAAGCCCGAATAATATGGTATTATTAATCACTTTCCACTTCACTGTTATTTAAATCTGCAATAATCTTTGATATTTATAATTATTTATCCCATTGAATTTTTATTTATTGTCACTGCACTACTCTCTTTGAATTATAATACTTTGGTTAAAACCATCCTTTGAACTTTGTTTTCTCTAAGTCACTCTAATCCGTATATTTATATATTTTATTCTAATCACTATTGTTTAAACCAAATTATTACACTTTATTTAGGTACACATTTTTTTAGCCCGAATAATATGGTTTTATTAATCACCTATCACTTCACTGATTCTTATCTAATTATTATTAATCGTACTATTTTTAAACTGAATTTATTTTTACTAGTCTCTAAAATCCCAGACACTTAGAACTTTTCTATTTAAAACGCATTTATTTATAACACTTTCAAACGCTAAGTCCCAGAATTCACTCTTAGAAACTTTTTCCAATTAATAACCGTTTATCAAGTCACGTCACGCTGACACTACTCCCAAGATCCGACGATTGACTTCCTCGAAATGATACAAGTTCCCCCTCATATACCCACTTTCAGGACTAGAACAACTCACTATACCTTCATTGATTTATAATTCCAACTCTTATCGACTCGCGATTTCATAGTACAATTCCTCTATTTTTGTATCACAGTCGTTAGTTCAGCCTCCCTGATTTTTGAAGTCCAGCCCTAGTCTCCTGTCTCTCCCGTACATTGTTCCAGGATCGAACCTGCAATATTATGTCAAAATTGCCCTGTTGTTCCTTTGTCTTCTGGCATTACGAATTTAGTTTAAATATCATGATTTTCGTGTCCCTTTTTTTTCTCAATATATAATAGGTACGTCTTCAATAAATCGTATATAACCCGTAATTTTGTTTATCGCCGACAGAACACGAACAAACTCATGTCGAAATCTTTATTATGCATTTTCCAATTTCCACCATACTAAATCCTTCTACATCTTCATGCCACCTATACAAATCAATTCAATTTTTAACTGTATTGTCTCTTTTTTCGTCGTAGATTTGAATTTTTCCTCTTTTCTTTAATTTTCTTTTATTTATGGCGTTCTTTTTATGATTTTTCTCCTTTATTCTTATATCGTTCTCCATAACTATATGATTAGTTACATTCCAAGCCAAATTTATTATTTTCATCGATATTTCGGAATTTTCCCGAGTTTTCCTTACGGAATCATCTTTTAATTGTCTTTATTTTATTCTTTACCACCCTTAATATCATTTCCAATGTTTATCTCCTCTTAGATTTCATTTCCTATCCATAATTACTTAATATGTTATTTTTCACATTTTCTATAGGAGAAAATTCCAATTTGACCCTGGGATACCTGTCCGGTTAATTGCTATGTCCAAAAACGTGTAAAATTGCGTCTCGTTTCTCCTTAAAATCCCATAAAGTACCCTCGTAAACACATGTTGATGTTTCAATTTCTATGTACTCGGTCATAAATAAGAAATTAATATTAGCTCGTTAGATTTTATCTTTTTTTCTTATCTAAATACTGCATAAGGGCAACGTTAAAACTAATCACCCTTTAAGCCATAAAGACTGTTATAATGACCAAAATCCATGTCCATATTATCATTGTTATTATACAAGAATCATGTGCGGGCTCGACAACCTTTATAGCATCAATCTCGCTTACCAATTTGCCCTATCGACCATAGCATTTCCTCATTACAAATGACGTATCCGTTCCTTTGAATTAATCTAACGTAATATAACTAGAATGGCCACCCCATCTCAGGTACATAACGATATTCATTTAAACTCGTCTGAAATCGCATTATTAAGTCTGATCCTTATATTGTTCGATCAACACTTCCGTCAATACACCAATTTTTTTCATTTGATTTTCTTTCCAAATCGTTTTTCTTGACTTTATTGCTTCATCTGAAAATGATAATCCTAATTTTCATTGTTCTTTTATATTTTAAATATCAAAAGTTCGTTTTCCCCCGAATCTGGCCTCCCTTTTTGTTATACGTAATCGATCTTCAATTGAATATCCCTACAATAGCTTCTCCTAAGTTTTTCGCGTCTTTTCATTAATTTTCCATCTATTATATTTTTATTATTATAACCTCGCACCATTTTTCCGACATAATATGATTTTAGTTCTTCATAATTTACAGTTTCCGACCCCATAAATGCACTCAATGTTTAGATTATATCTCAGGTCGGCGCACCGATATCCAGACCGTGGGACATTGTTTATCTCAGCGTGTATTGACCCCTCGAGTTGAAATCAAATTAATTATCCAGCTAATGTCCTGGTTCAAAGTCCATCTCTTTGTCCCTCAACGTGGTTACGCCTTGTCTTCTCCGATTTGTTGTTGATTGATTTGATTTCACTTTTTATTTGATTTTAAGCCTACTTCTGGGATCCCCATAAATTGAATTCGATCGTAACAACATCTGTGTTTTTCAACGAAACTTTTTTACTGCCTAATTACAGTCTCTGTTCCCAATTCATTACATTTATATAAACTTCCGTAATGCTTTTAATTTTAACCGCATAGATGTCGTTGAACAGCGCTATTCTCTACGTATTATTTAAGAGAAAAAAATCTTATTGGCTTTCTTAAATTAAAGGTTCCGTTCATCGCACTGTATTATTTTTGCCCCATTCATTTTACTATTTTTGAACAATTATTTCTTGTCTTTACAGGACGTCTGTATTATTTTTGTCCCATTTTTTGTTTAGTTAGGTTTTAGTAGATGTTTTGTTGGGGGATGTTTTGTTCGTAAATTATTTTGTTGGGGATATTTTGTCGTGGGATGAAAATGCGCGAAACCTTCAGGAACATACAACTTCAACACCTTCTTTGAAAGTCATAAATGTGATTCAGGTTACGTTAGATTAGGTTAGGTTAGGTTAGTAGATATTTTGTTCGTAGGATATTTTGTCGGGGGATGTTTTGTCGTGGGACGAAATGCGCGGAACCCTCAGGAACATACATTCATTAAAGTTACATAGGTTACTTTAGGTTAGGTAATGGGCTATTTTTTTCATATCTTTTAAGGATTGTTGTTTTAAGGGGTGTTGAAATGTCACTTTTTTAGTTATCTTGGAACCAACCTTGGGATTGGCTAAAGAATTTCTAAAAAAAAAAAACCGATTCCTTAGAATATTTTCATATCCTAAGGGAGGGGGTGCATAGGAAAATTCTGCGATAAAAGCAAAGATTTCGACCCGGATATAACCAGTTCCTAGACAAATAGCTTTCACACTATCATTTTCCAAAAAACGAGTTGTGAGTGAATAAAAAGGAACTAAAATCTCCGAAAAAATTCTCTTTAAAAAATAACTGAGCTTGCAACCCTGATCGAATTAATGTTCGAGTTAAAGTTCGTTCGGATGACCTGTCTAATAAGGCTGGTTAAGAGGAGGTAAAATTGGACTAAAATTGATGTCTGAAGAGTCGCAAGCGCCTTCGTAAAGAACAGGAGCGGAAAATCTCTTTGATATTGGTGGAAAAATAAGATTTCATCAAAATAATATTACAAAACATACTTCCGTCTGCCGATTAGATGTCGAGCTTCAACTGAAAATTCAATTCTATATTTATTTACTTGCATTACTGCCAAAGCGTTTATTTATAAGTTAAATATAACTTAGTTAAATACCTGATAAAATATTTTTGCAGTGGATTTAGATTTTCAAAACATAGATTTTGAATTTTAAACATGTGGGATAATAATGTCTCTAGCCAGACTTGCTCCGTAGTGGGAGTGATGAATTCACACATTTATCACTTCTGGACAGACTGACCACCAGATTGCTAAAAGAGAGATTTTAGAAGAATAAAAAATAAAAATAAACCAGAAAAGGTGGAATAAAAATAATATTGTCAGGTTATTCGTCTTTTGTAATTTGCCTTACTTCATAAACAGGTGCCTCTTGAGGAAAATGTCTCATATAAATATCTCAAAGAAGCCTTAACAACCATTATGCCTGATGTTTCTTACTATCGTGGTACGAGAACACAACAGAATGGAGTTTGCAGGAAAACACTTATTTTTCTTCTTTAGCATAATTTATTAAATGCAATAAAATACAAATTGAAAGGGTCTATTTTCCCTTTGCTCGGGTGATCTCTACGACCACACCACACTGACAAATATCGAAGGTCTACTTTCCTCGATATTTCTGTCAGTTTTTCCACACTCAACTGAAGGTACACCTCATGTACCTTCCAGTTCCACCGTAACAACAACACTCACTCTCTGTTCAAAATATTTAAATACAATTTAATTGGTAGATACATGGAGAAATGGTGAGAACTGAGATTTTAAGCAGTTCCCACAATTTTTAAATCTAACACCCAGAACACAATAAAATTACTTTAAAAGTCGGCCAAAAGGGCACACCAATAAAGTTACATCTTAAACATTAGGGATTAACAAATATTGCGAATGTATGATTATAGGAGTTCCTCTTAGGTTGAGCCATAAAAGGCCGACAGTAAACACTTTCCATTTTGGGGGCTGCAATAAATATTTGTAGGTTCTATTTGGGGGTCCCATTTGAAATGTACAAAATACCCACTTAAAAATAAAACAAATAAATATAATAAACATTTTCTTCCAAACTTTATGCATTTATATGATACCAGGTAAAATAATATTATTTCTAAAGGTTGGGACTTTACTTGAAGAAACCGTGGGAGAATTTTAATTGCATATTTGAAAGGAGAAGCTACGCGTAATTAAATGACTAAAGAATAACATGAATGATACGAATAATTATTTTACTTAAGGCTTAATGGATTATATCGCATTCTGGAACGAAAACCTGAGTCAGACCACTCTATCTACGCGCTATACTTTCGTGGCTTAGCCTATTTCAGCATATCGCGAGCCATACATACCCAATAGGGATGTGCTGATATATATCAGCATATCCCTGTATACCATATGTATGTATGTATGGTATATACCAAGCACAAACACGCTTATTATTTTAAGTACCTTTATTTATTTATATATAAACAGAAACAAACAGTACATTATATTATCCATTGGTGAGAAAAAATTTACAATTAATAAATATAATTCATGGTGGGTAGGTACCTATTACATATGTGTTTAATTGTAGTGTCTTATTTATGGTGTGCATATTAAGTAATTACCGGGTAATGTGTGTAGTGGGAAAGGGTGTGTTAGGGTGTGTATGTGTGTGTGGAATATGTGTGTATGTATGTATGTATGTATGATGCTCTTTTTAAATTTGGGCAGTGAATCGGAGAAAATATCGATGTTAGAATTTAGATTAATATTATTGAATATATGAAGAGCACGATTGATTGGCGAATTAGTTGCTGCATTTGTCTTGTAATTAAGCGTGTGGAATAGTTATGTATGGCATGTAGGAACGTCTTAATGGTATGTTAAAATTAACTAGGGAAAGAAGTTCGGTACAGTCAATGTTATTATTACTCGTCTTTGTTGCAAAGTTTGAAATGTGCATTCATATTCATACAGAACTGAATAGAAAATAGATGGTATTTTTCAGTTTTTTTTTCATTTGTGGTTTAACGAAAAAAGTTAAATTCAAGCTCTATAAAAATTATATTTAAGTTTTCTTACTATACAAGTACTGTGAAACAACCGGACCACGATGAAATAGTAACAGAACTTGAATAATATTAGCTTTGAATTTTGAGGGACAAATCTGTGAGACAATCCTTCCTTAGAGTTTAAATAAAAAAATACATTAAATAACAATTCTTCACAAAAAACACATCAAAGACTGGATCAAACAACAAGGTATTCAATTTACTCAAAAAATCATAACACCTATCCAAACATAACCAAAAACAAATATTAAAAAGAAATAGTAGGCAATTATAACTTTGTTTCAACACAAAACATCAAAATCACAATATTATTTATTCCATTGGCGTGTGGTCCCTAGAATAATATACCTACCTATTTATCAAAACTACTATCTATCTTGTACATAAACTAGATGCTTTGTATAATTGTAATCTTAATTTAATCTAATAATAATCTTTTATTTTATGTATACGATACTGCCGCCATGGGTCGACCCACAGTCTCCTCCTTGACAATATCAAGGAGGATACGGTGTTTCTACTTTTGTCGTCAGAATTTCAATTATTCCAAAACATGGGAACACCTCAGCACAGGTTCGCCTAGTGAGGTGTTCACAAAATACTACTAGGTACTTACCTATATACAGTTACGGATCATTAACATATTTTTTTTCCTTATTACTTTACTTGATATCTATGTATACCAATGTAATTAATTATCTGTAATATGTATGTATGTTAAAGAATACAAATAAATAAAAAAACATACATTTTATCATCATTCACATATAAACACAGACAACGTTTTCAAATAGGGGTGACATTGAAATATTTATTATCTGGGGGTGGCAATGGTTGTGTGGTTTTGCCGTGTTAATCATTTACTAGCCAACTGTTGCTTTTCAAACCGCGTTTCAACAAACAATCTCTCCCTTGGTAGCACGAGTTTCCCGTTCATTGCACGCGATGTGTTGTAAATAGAATACAGATATAGAATTAAATCATTGGATTGCTAAAATAGTCACGTAAGCTAAAAATGGGGGTCAACTTCGAAATGAAACGGAATAAGCTGAAAATTTGTATAAACCTTTATTTTGGCATTCTAAATATTGTCTCAAAAGTCTCATAACGTCACATTTGAGCGTCCTTAGATATTAAAGGTCAAAGGTCACGAAAATCTGTGATTCATTTGATGAATTGTTGATTGTGATGAATCTGTTTTTTGGAAATATCTCTCTTTCTTTGCCTCAAATCGTATTGTCTCCAGTGCATACGCAGGGTGTACTACACAAGCGAACATAAATATATACATTTTTCTGAAATAGGCATACGCAATAAATGTCAGAATAATCCATTAGCCATTTAGTGCGGGTTATAGAGTTGTCGACATCGGTTAGAAAGGTTCAATTCTCAGACAAACCAAAAAAATAAATAAAAGATATTTGAAAACAGAGTGGGTACGATGGTTCAAAACGTTCAAACCCCAGTCAAACAAAAAAAAAAGACGTTTGAAAATACGAGGGCTGTCCGTAAAATAAGGTCTCCAAGGTGCTGCGGTCGCGAGGAACAATTTTACATGAGATCCGGAAAACTGGCATGTAGCCTAGTTTCCTTACGCCAAATTCCCACAAAGCTGCACTCTCTGCGAAACTTGGTCTCGGCGTGGTAGCCGTTCTAGATAAAGCTTCCGCTCGCCGCACCCGCTAGGTGTGAATTACGCTCTATAATCAGATTTTTTGTGCGAAGAACAAAACCCCGCTAGAAATTCATTCTCAGCTATTTGAAGTGTACGGAAATCAGTGTATGAGTGCGAAAACGTGCGCAAATGGTGCAGAGAATTTAAAAGCGTGCCGGACGGCCATCGGTTTCAGATAAAAAAATTGCCAAAGTGGAAAAAACAATGAATGCTAATCGACGGGTGACGGTTCGGGAGCTCTGTGATATGATTCCTTGTGTCAGTAAGACCACTATTGACAAGATTTTGACAAAACATTTGGGAGACCACAAAATCGGCCCAAGGTGGGTCCCAAAATGCTCACCGAAGATCACGAAGAACAACGGGTTGAGCAGCCGATTCCTTGAGTGCTACGACATCGATGGCGAAGAATTTTTGAACTCAATAGTGACTGGAGACGAGACCCGGATACACTACACGACCCCAGAGACAAAAGAATAATTCCAGTGGCATCATTCAGATTTTCCGATGAAAAGTTTAAAAAACGAATTACAGAGCGTAACTCAGAGCTGGCGGTTGTGGCGAGTGAAAGCTCCATCGCGAATGGTGGCCATGCCGAGACTAAGTGGCACAGAGGGTGCAACTGGTCGGGATTTGACAAAGGGAAACCAGGCTACACGCCAGTGTTGCGGGATTGCGCATAAAATCATTACTCGCGACCGTAGGGCCTTGGAGACCTTATTTTACGGACAGCCCTAGTAGATGTGTTATAGTAACAAAACTTTATTTTTTATGGGTTTATTTTTTAACAGTTACATTGTTATGTTAAACTCACGGAAGTAAGAATAGAAGGAAAAGCTGTACGTAATTCGTGACATCAGAAGTTGTCATCGGAGAGCTTTTGTTTGAGGTTTTGATTTAAAATGAGAGTACTTTTTAGACCATCCATATTTTAAATGACCACAGAGAAGATATTTAATAATTTATCGTAGGACACAAAAAAAACTGCTTTCTATGACGTTCACAAATACAAATTATTTTAGGATCAAGTAA
The DNA here is from genome assembly GCA_917563855.2 of Limnephilus lunatus. Taxonomy (NCBI): domain Eukaryota; kingdom Metazoa; phylum Arthropoda; class Insecta; order Trichoptera; family Limnephilidae; genus Limnephilus; species Limnephilus lunatus. The sequence continues at coordinate 10,780,994 of OU830599.1, forward strand.
ATTTCGAATTACGTTAACTTCCTCCCACAGCATCAGGGCCGGACCTGCACAGCTTGGATCTCTCCAAGATCATTCACTTCTTCCTTTCCTCAAGAATACCTTCCACACAGCACCCCTAAATCAACCCATAAAAGAAATGATTTCCCTCGAGACCTCCTGTCTGTGTGGAGCCCAGATCATGTAAAAAATGTAGGTATGTATATATGTATTTAAGGGGCAGCAACTCGAATATCTACCGATTTCTTATATATCTCCCTTAAACATTTGAAGTTTATAAGATCTTAAAAAAAATATATATATATATATATATGTTCTTTTTTAAGATAATGTCTAGATGCTGCCCAAGCCGAAATGCAAATTATATGAAATTCCCTCAATAGAAAAAAAATCGCAAAGTATGCTCCAAAAATTATTAAAAACAAGTCTGTTTCTATTATCTTATAAATTATATTTGTGAAAAAAATTCACAAAGTTTCTTTAAATGATACTCAAGATGCTCTCCAACAGATTTTTGCTCTATTTTTTAAACATTTTCGCAATTTTTTCATCGATTTTGGCGCTGTAAATGTTAGCGCTCTCCTCTAAAATTTGTAATTTCGTATCTCTCCATATACTTCTTTTCGAGCTCCGTTTGCGGAGCCTTAGTATAAAAAATAAAAGGGATAAAATAAAATGATTTAAAACAAACAATATTTATATTGACGGGCAGATAAGTAGTATCTTTTTTTACAATAAAACACACATAAATTTGTTGTAGACCATTTTTATTTTATTAACACCTACCGGTTTCGGAAGCACACTTCCTCCGTCAGGAGAATATTAAAACTAACCTATGATAAAGAATATTGACAGATATAAAAAAAATTAGGTGTTGGAGGCAAGCAAGGTATTGCGGTAATTGTAGAATTTTCGGGAAGAACAGAGCGGTTTATTGGAAATATAATTAGAATGGGTCTCAAAGATAAATTAATTTGATGATAAAAGATAAAATAAAATATAAAACCGGTAGAGTGTTAATAAAATAAAAGTATTCTAGAACAAATTTATATGTTTTTTATTGTAAACTAGCTGACCCGACGAACATCGTACCGCCTCAGAATCAAAAGCGAATTCATTTTTTTTATTAAGTTAAAAATTATACAATAAAGCAATTATCGATGCGCAACTGTCCGTGTTTTGTTTTTGTCAGTATCAGAGATAGCATTGGGTGGGGATTTATATTTTTTGTGATTATCTTACTTTTTCACTTACTTTCGGGAATTGCGTTTCATTTTCTTTATACGTGCGAGAGAGATTTATTATAATTATTGCATTTTTCCTTTGGAGGGGTGCAGACATACGTTCACCGTTTGTCTCATTTTCGACTATTGACTGAGTGTAAGAAAGAGGGGCAGCATAAACAAAAGCAATACAATCAGCGCCTTGACATATGACGTTTTTAGAATTTCCTTACTATTCAATATTATATTTATCACAATATTGCTACAGCTCTTTCAAAAGATGAGAATTCGTTCCATACAAAATGTGTGAGGAAAAGAATTTTCTTCGTAATTTTTTTTTCGTTAATTTTTCCGATGTTTTAATAGCTATTCTGCTATTCGGGGCGGAGACAAATACAACAAAGCAAAGATCATAAAAATCGGTCCAGCCGTTCTTGAGTTATAAGTGGTGTAACTAACCCGACTTTGTTTTACATATAAAGATTACGGCGAGCCACAAAGTAAATGCTTTTTACAAATATGTATCTTTTTTTGTTCATGCGAAGCAGATAGGTACTTAGGGATGTGACATTTTAATTTTATTTAAAAAAAAAAGAAACGTAACTAGCCATAACTATTTCCATGTATCAGGTGAGAACAAATTTACAGAGCAATATTTCTATTTGTTTCCCAAGTGAATTCCCCCTATTAATAGTGAGCACATCATTTCGCCGTATTTGCATATTGATTTCCGTCCTCCACTATTTGATTGGAATATTATATTGGCCGGTGCGCGGTCTCCAGTAATTTGGACGTTCTCCCTAGCGTGGTCACTGGCCACTGGCGAGGCCCTGAAACCGAATTACCATGTGAAAATGGCAATATGACTCAATCCATGTAAATTAGAATCACTTCTCCATATTGGTTCGTATTCATTTTCGATTCAATTCATTTGATTTTCTTATTTCAGGGGCAGATTGTATTTTATCCACTGGAGCGCTTTTTGCCACAATATGGCACTAATTAAAATACCTCGGATTGCTTTGCTGCCAATCTTGGCAAATTTTCCCTTATTTGTAAGTAAATAAGTAGAAATTTACGATTTCATTTTTTTTTACATGAGCTCCACACAGGAGGCCCTGAAGAAAATAATTCCCTTCAGGGCCTATTTCATGTTGTGTGGGATGCTGTGTGGAGGATTTTTTTAAGGAAAGGAATGAGAGGAGAGTTCTGGGAAGGAAAAGGATTTAAGGGGTGAGAAGGAATCTGGGTTTCAGTGTGTCCTGGTCATCCACCTCCAAGACCTAGACAAACCTCACCCCATAAACCCGGGCACCGTACACAAACTTAGCGAACCACTTGGGGTGACCTATGGCAGAGGTGTTGGTTATCCAATAAAGGTTCCCGGGGCCGTGGTACCCATTCCCGCCTCCCAAATTTAATTCCCGCCTCTTAACATACACATAAATGGAATCACTAAAAAGCTTACGAGACTTGCTTCAAAAACCTAAGAAACATACTACCTAGGAAAGACATCAAAAAAGTATTTTATGCTTTATCCCGTCTATTCCCGTCTTGAGTACGGAATTCTAGTATGGGGATCTGCTACAGCAAATCATATAACCACTTAGATATTGCTCAGAAGAGCATTATAAAAACCATACTAAAATTACCCATCAGAACCCCCTCAAAAGATATTTTTAAGTGTTTTGACATTCTAAATTTAAAATAAATATATGGCAAGAATATTCTTATACATCATTTTAAAAACAGAAAATCTCCTAATGAAACTCGGATACATGACACAAGTGCTTCAAAAAAGGATATACGAGATGTTCCAAAATTCAAGACAAGTTTTGGCCAGAGAAACCACATACATCTGGCAACTAAACTTTACAACATCCTTCCTCCAAGTCTGAAAAAGATAGAAAAGATAAATAAGCTTAAGGAAAAAATCAAAACATGGGTGAAAGAAATTAATGCAGACATACTAGAGAATGTATTAAAAACATCATAGAAACTAAAGAACGGAAAATCAAAGAAATCTACCAGTCCGCCTCAGCACAGGACCACCTAGTGAGGAGGACTAAGAACAAACAGATGAAATATTTTATATACATTATCATATCTTGTAATTCTCATAAAACCTGTAACTAAATAGTCACTAATAAAAAAAAATGTGATAACCGACAAAAGATAGGTGAATTCATTGGCTATATAGAACTATAATCAGTTTGTATGTCTCCATATTAAAATTCGGTGGTATGATTTATCATTTTTTGGTAATAAAAAAGATTACCAAAAAATCTCGAGCAATCGGAGAAAAAAGTTTTAAATTGCGCTGTCAATCCAGTGTAAAATCAATTGGAAATGGTCGATAAATTACAATAAACATGTCATTGTGTGTATTAAGTCCATGTCATTGTGTTTTGAAGACCCAAAAATAATAATTCTTATAAATCTAAACCAATTAAAGGTCTCCTCTAAAAAGTATAAATTTTTCTGCATCAATAATTCTTATAATAAATCTAAACTAATTAAAGGGTTCCTCTAAGAAGTATAATTTTACTGCTTCAACAATTCTTATGAATACTTATTAAAGATTTCCTAAGAGAAGTATAAATATTACTGCTACAATAAATCTATAAATTCATTTCATAACATAAGTAGGAAATCTATAATTGGTTGTATTTTTGGTACAATATTAAATAATTTTAGATTCCCAAAGATTAATATAAAAATAATATCATTTTTTTATCTACCTAAATGTTTTTCTTATAAAATGCTACAAAAAATTAAAAATCTAAATATATCTGATTCTAGTTAAAAAGACTTTTCCAAAATTCGACTGTTTGTGAGAAGAATTCAGACATGTGGAAAGTACTTATATACCTACAATATAATCTTAACTGAAAATTGTTTCAATTATCGTTTGAAAAAATTAGAACTGATTTGTCAAGAATTCAGACTATCCAGTGATTTAACGAGTCTGCGCTAGTATAACATAATTTTAAATTTCAGCTAGTACAAAACAACCCCAACTCAACTCTTCTCCGCTTGTTTCGGTATTCAAAAGGCATTTGCGAATTGGTACTGTGTATTATTACTAGTAGTGATGCAACAGAACTCTGCTTCCGCTTCCGCTTCTGCAGAAGTTCCGCAAGTTTTTAAACGGAGAATACATAAGGTTTAATATATGAAGTACACCGAAACAGACTCAAACGTGTAAAAGCAGCAAATTACTTTTTTATTAATTTTAATTTACCTCTGTTTAATTTCGAGTAGGTACTAAAAGTACAAAATACAAATTTAATTTTAAAAAAATAAAAAAATATAAAATTATTATTTTTCTTCATAGTATTAATACTTGTTCCGCTTCCGGTTCCGCTTCCGCTTCTGTTTCCGCTAAGATTTACTTTTGACATCTGTTTCCGTTTCTGCTTCCGTTAAGACACTTCCGTTGCATCACTAATTACTAGCCACCCTAACCGGTGGTCACAGTTGTCAAGGAGCTTCAAATAACATCTTCTCGACGGTCATTGCCTTTACAGCCTCACTCAGTGGCGGAGTTGCAAATAAACTACTTTAGTTGTTTAACTCTTTAAATCTAAGGGTTAGAATAATGTATATAACATAGCTAATTTAGGAATCAAAACAAGGCTAGATTCAAAAATAATCACACTCAAACAAAATTCACAACGTACAGCATAAATAGCAAGGGACAGCCAATAAACAATACAAACAACAGTATGTTTAAACACCAACATCTGCAATTGCCCCCCTCTAGAAAAAACAGACCAAATGAAGTATCTAGGAATCGTAATTAACCATAACCTTAGATGGACGCATCATACCAAACAAATCACAAATAAACTCCTTAAAACATTAAACATTTTCCTAAACATAAGAAACATATATAAAATGAATGGCTTTTGTTTTGTACATATAATATCTTTACAAAAAATAGAAAAAAAAAAAAAAAATAAATCATTTAAATTAAAATAAAAGTTAATTTAAATAATAATATTCCAACTGTCTTTATATTTTTTTAGTAACCTGATGCAAATAGAAGGGTTTATGCGTGTGTACTATAATTTTTAATTTTTAAATTTTAGTTAAATTAAATACCCATGCGAAGCCGGGGCGGGACCCTATACTAATATTATAAAGAGGAAAACTTTGTTTGTATGTATATATTGTATATGTGTCTAAAGAATAAATGCAAAAACTACTAAACAAACAATTCTTTAACTATTAGAATGCTACATTATTCCACATTAACATAGGCTCTAGAATATTTTAAAAAAGTAAGGGATCTGTATGAAAACTAAATTATTTTTTAAAAATACGTACCTACCCGTGCGAAGCCGGGACGGACCGCTAGTATAAAATAAAACAAATGAAAACAATATATTTTGCACTTTGCCAACAATAGTAGAATACGAAATAATTGCTTTGGGGAGGAGCAAAAACTCAGCTATCGAAAATTCCTTAACAGCTCAGGAGTGCGATTATTCATAATCTTCTGCGTATATTGGAGGTTGGACAGAATTGTATTTGTACATTCCTGTTCCTCGATTCAGTAGTCCGGAATAAGACGATGTGTTGCAGCCAAGCCTATCTCGGACAGTCCTCAGTATGAATATCGCTTTACCTAGCGCACTTGAGGTGAAATGTCTAAAAATGCGCTACGTAAATCTTTTCCTGTACAAAAATTCAGCATTAATTTACAGTAGTTTTATGGTTATTATTCCAATCTATTACACCCACTAGTTTTTCGGCCCTTTTCAGCCAAAAATTGGTAGACATTTATATTTTAATGAAAAGATGGGCGTTTTGGAGGTGGGGGGGCGTTTTTAAATTTTAAGCATTTAGGGGGCTCTGCAAAAGTTCGAATGGGCATTGTGCCAATATAGAAAATAAGCTCATTCCACAAAAATTTTAACTAAGGTTTAATACTCAATGTCAATGTAATAATAATGTGGTGTTGAAGTTGATGTTTCTGAGTTGTCGTGCAACCGTTTTGATTTTCCAAATCAAATAAATTACCCGGATTCAAATATTCTTTATGGCAATTTTTCTCTTTTTCTTCAACGGCACTCAATTTTTGTCTGTGAGTTTAAAGTTAATTAAAATTCGAACGGGGCAGCCCTACATCTTCAACCTCTAAGGTGATTAAAGTGCTCCCAGTTTTTTTGTTTTATTTAGTGATATTTAAAAAACCCCTATGGGAAGAATAAAAATAAGGTTGCTACAAATATGTCTATCAGCAGGCAAGTGAGTTAACCATTTATAAAGCATAACACAGTGTTTCAGATTGATTTTCTTATTTTTTTTCAGGTGTTAACCAAATACCCAGCAAAGAAGGCTTAGAAGACATTTTAAAATCCTAAAATATAAATAAAAACGACGAATCTGAAATGTCCACCTTCGAGGTAACAGAGAAGAAATTAATATGCCCAAGAGAGTCCCCGATCTGGGGGAGTGCCGGGATAAAAGAAGAAACCAGTGTAACGACTACATTTTAACTATTTAAAAAAAACTTTTACAAAATAATTGGAAACATGGAAGAAATTAGACTCCCTTACGTTCCTCAAGTTACGTCGAAAGCAGCCGCGACAAAGCAATTTATTGATGAAAAGAAAATTAAAGTTGATAAATGTTATAAAGAGTTTGTTATTATAAAAAGAATACTCCTAAACAAAAAATGTCTACACAAACCTTATCTACAAACGCAAACGAATCAACCAATGATGAGTATAAGCAGTTATGTACTACTTTTTGGAGTGGACCAAGATTTGACGCATTTTTTAATCAACGACTGTGATGGAAAAATCCCCGTCAGGTTTGGCAAAATTGAAAAGCACCAATCAGAGGTGTCTGTAAACAATCATACGAAAAACGAATTCAGCGAGTGGTGCTCCGATAAAGAGTCTTCGCTCAAAATGAGAAAGTTAGCCATCAACACTACCACGTCACAACGAAACTATAGGAAATGTTCATGTGAACGAAGCGCAAAACGCAAATCTAGGGTCAAAAAATGCAAAAGAAAGAGTAGACGATTGAAGAAGAATCATAAAATAAAAGCGCCGCCACCCAAAGGTAATTAAAAAAATGTATTGTTTAAATGTATACTTCTCCTTGGTCCGTAGTAGGCTGGACATTGGTTCGACCATCTGGAATCCCTGAGGTGGGGTACCCACTTTTCATATTGGAGTATTGAAAAAAAAATCTGAGGCTTCTCTGCATGTGCGGCCACCATCCGTGGCTCTACCTGGCGAACTTTCTTCTGGACATGCTTGCGAACTTCTTGACTCCTTGTAGCTCAGAAGAGAGGGGTCACCCATATCCCACCACCCACTTATTTAGACTGATGAAAGGCCATACTATAGAGAAGCCTCTATGGTCCTTATGATTAGCTTAGACAGCATCATCATAGATTATTATATCTTCTTGCCCGTAGGACCAACCAATATTGCGAACCAAATCTCTTCCGATGTCGATATATTATTTTGCTTCAGTGCAAACATTTTGCAAATCTCTTTCATTTGCACATAATACATTTGCAAGTATGTTTTCACTAGACCAAACGCTTTTGTAATTCAAAAACGAGTCGAGCGATCGCAGTTTCTGTGCGTCGGCGTCGGATTTGAAATTTCCTCCCCACACTAAACAAATCTGTCCTCCGAATTTTGATATGGAGACATATAAACTGATTATATCACTATACAGCCAATGGAATCACATATATTTCTCATGTATGGAGGCCCCGAGGAAAACAATTCATTTGAAATTCAGTTCATGTAAAATTCGATTCCATAACAACTCAGAAACAACTCAACTCAACACCTCTTTGAAAAGTCATTAAAAGCTATGAAAAAATGTGTGTGTTGAATTCATTCTGAGTTGTCCGGTCACCTTGAAATTCACTGCACGAATAAATACTGATTTCTACTAGTAACAAACTCCCATTATCTAAGAAATATTCTGCCAATTAAAACTCAAGAAATTTAAGAACGCCGAACAAATTGTAAATTTTGACATTAAAATCTCCTCTGTAGCAATCTTTAACCAAATCGGTTCGAGAGCTCTAAAACATCAAGATTACCATTTATAAATTAATAATACATTCATTTTCGTCAGAAATTTTATTCCAACAATTTAAAATCAGAAAATTAGGTGCAATATATTTTTATCATGCACATTACAAATTTATAAAGATAATATTCAAAATAAAGTTGCACCATTTAAAAACAACAGAAATCTTAGACAAACATCAATACTTCCTACTCCAAAATGTAAAAAAACACTAGGACAGTTAAGTCATAAATATCTCGGAGTAAAATTTTTTAATTCACTTCCTGAAAAAATCAGAAACATGAACAGTAATATCAAAAAATTTAAAACTCACCTTAATAATTATACCGAAAATTTGAACTGAATATAAAAAATAAAACAATTAAACCAATATAATAATACCCCCATACACACAAGCCCTGCTTTTTTTATGGGGATAAATCAAATATGTACACATATTATGTAATTAATTATTATATTGAATTTATTGTTATTTATGTATCTTCTTTCTCTGAATAAAAAAATAAAAATAAAAATTTTTAGATACAATTTGATATACAAATGCACAACTCAAATTTTCGAATTCTGCAAAAGCCAATATAATATCGAGCGATCCAGTACTTGATTTTTGGTTAGACATTTTTATCTTTTTCGTTTTTGAAATTTCTCATGTTGGGAAATTTTTGATCTTGGAATATTTTATTATAACTGAAACAAATTCTTCTGAGAAAATCAGAAAAAAATCGGGATTTTTTTAAACACTTAAGCATCTTCATGTTATATGTTTGGAAAATGTATATATTTAAAAAAATTGTAAAATTAACAAAATTGATTGTAACATTCGAAAACAGGTCGGAAAATTTTTATAATAAACTTTTAGACTATTATCTTTTTGATTCTGTTATTTAAAGTTAAGAAAATATTCGTGTTGGGAAAGTTTTGATCATGGAATTTTTTTTTTTTGGGGTGTTATGTCGTTGTGCACTACCTCCTTCTTTAATCAACGTTTCGGGCAGCGTTTTAGTGTCCAGTATCAGGGCAGATGACACTGTAATGCTGTCCGAAACGTTGGCTAAAAAAAGAGGTAGCGCAACAAATAAAATTAAATGAAATCATTAGTCCAGTAACTTTATACATCACAGTATGCGTTAAATCCGGTAGTTCTGATTTTTTGCAGGCTTGTTTATAATTTTGGCCTAATGAATAATCCAAGTTTTTGACCTCGACCGCCGAACGCAACTTTGTCAAAAATCGAAAAAACCGCGAAAAAATTGTTATTTTTCCAAATTTTGGCGATTATAACCCTAAAGGACTAGTATTTAAAAAAAAAATTTGTAACTTTTTTAAAGTTAACTAAATTTGCTACAAAATGATACTATAACTGTCTCTGTAAACCCAATAGTTTTTGAGATTAAGCCTTTCAAAGTTTGTGACCTCGAGCGCAAACCGCGAAAAAAACGTTATTTTTTTCAAATTTTGGCGATTATAACCCTAAAAGGCTAGTTTTATAAAAAACTTCTTTGAAATGTTTTTAAAGAAGACTAAATTTTCTACAATATGATACTAGAATTGTCTCTGTAGACCCAATAGTTTACGAGATTAAGCCTTTCAAAATTTATAATTTTTTTCGAACTTCGCAATTTTTTGCAATTCTGTCTTTCTGAATGAATTTTGACCCTGATTATTCTATCGAAGCCCTGTACTTTTATGATGTGATGATGATGTATAAGCTAAGCTACGAATAATGAAGTAAAAAAGATAAAAAAACAAGGTATTTTCTTTTTATTATTTTATTTATTTAAAAAAAGATAAGTACAACAAAAGTTAATAATATAATGAATAACACATCACTTTGTATAAACCACTATATTATAAACAATATCTACATGTTTTGATAACAATGTTATCTTCATCAGGATATGTTAATATAAAGAAAAATAAATGACAAACAAGTATAGACAAATTAGAATAAACTATAACATAGACAAAATATTAAAAAGTAGAGGTGATTAATTGCTTAAAAATCATAAAAATATTTATACAAAATTAAATATAAAAATTATTTATTATTTATAGATCTGTTATTCATTATATAATAATTAATGATGCCACAAAGTAATTTTGCGAAGTTTGAAAAAGTTAATAAGTTTATTTGTTAGGAAACTGAGTAATATTCAAAATCAAAAAATTAAATTAATTTAGCTCTCTTGGAAGGTCCCGGTTGAGGTTCGTCCGTATCTGGATCGACGTATTGGGATGGCATATCCCCATCAGCATCAGGAGATGGTGATGAATCGTCGACGTCTTGTGCCCACAAGTCATCCTACATTTCGACATCGGACAGATCGTCGCATTCTGGGATATGTATTACTTCAACATCGGGTATATTGTCACAAGAGGCCCCGCTACAGTGCCTGCAGACTGATGAGCATTTTAATCCTGCCTTCCTGCAGCTGCACGCGTTCCCACAACCCCTTCGTGTAGCCGCAAGAAATCATCCGCAAGAGGTGTTGTGGGGCTGCATCTCTGGTCATCATTTTGGGGTTGAGGCCTTGTGGCGTGGATATCCATCCCCAGGAGAGAGGGTTCAGTGTGACTCCCAACACGCCTGAACCTGTAGTACATGAGAATAGCAAATGATGAATGACATGTAACTGATGCAAGGACAAATTTTTACCTGATGGAATGTCCGCAAGTAGTGAAATCGAGCAGTCTCGTGTAGGAGGTAACCTGGATGTCGAGTCACAACCACTAAAGGCATGGATGCAAGCTCTATTTGTAAGGAATGGAGGGTGCTGTGCAAACCATATATAGAGTTTTTCAGTATCTGATTCATCAGTGGTGACACGAGATGGTCGCATGTCAACATGTATTCCAGCATCGCTTCTTCAAAATCCTCTTTGAAAACAGAGCTTTTTCTCTTAATATCCCAGAAGGCGACGATCTGTCCGATGTCGAAATGGAGGATGACTTGTGGGCACAAGACGTCGACGATTCATCACCATCTCCTGATGCTGATGGGGATATGCCATCCCAATACGTCGATCCAGATACGGACGAACCTCAACCGGGACCTTCCAAGAGGGCTAAATTAATTTAATTTTTTGATTTTGAATATTACTCAGTTTCCTAACAAATAAACTTTAACTTTTGTTGTACTTATCTTTTTTTAAATAAATAAAATAATAAAAAGAAAATACCTTGTTTTTTATCTTTTTTACTTCATTATTCGTAGCTTAGCTTATACATCATCATAACATCATAAAAGTACAGGGCTTCGATAGAATAATCAGGGTCAAAATTCATTCAGAAAGACAGAATTGCATAAAAATTGCGAAGTTCGAAAAAAATTATAAATTTTGAAAGGCTTAATCTCGTAAACTATTGGGTCTACAGAGACAATTCTAGTATCATATTGTAGCAAATTTAGTCTTCTTTAAAAACATTTCAGAAAAGTTTTTTCTTAAACTAGTCCTTTAGGGTTATAATCACCAAAATTTGAAAAAAATAACGTTTTTTTCGCGGTTTGCGCTCGAGGTCACAAACTTTGAAAGGCTTAATCTCAAAAACTATTGGGTCTACAGAGACAGTTATAGTATCATTTTGTAGCAAATTTAGTTTACTTTAAAAACGTGATAAAATTTTTATTTAAAAAACTAGTCCTTTAGGGTTATAATCGCCAAAATTTTAAAAAATAACGATTTTTTCGCGGTTTTTTCGAATTTTGACAAAGTTGCGTTCGGCGGTCGAGGTCAAAAACTTGGATTATTCATTAGACCAACATTTTAAATTAGCCTGCAAAAAATCAGAACTACCGGATTTAACGCATACTACCCCATACATTCAGGCGACAAAGTTACTGGACTACATAAAAAAAAACATATTTTTCTTAAAATTAAAAAACAAAACTATCTTTTTATACAATTTTTAGACATTTATCTTTAAGATTTTGTTATTTGAAATATGAGAAACTTTTCATATTGGGAAAACTTTAGATCCTGGAAAATTTTCTTTTTCAGAAAAAAATCTCGGGATCGGGATATTTTTTTTAAAATCTGAAGTTGGAAATTTTCAAAAAACAATTCTTTCGGGAAAACTAAACCAATAAAATCGTAAATTTTTGCAACGATAATTGTTAGGAGAATGAATCGGGAAATTGTTTTTTTTCTGTGATGTTTGGAAATTTTTCAAGTTTTAAACATTTCAAAATTGGAATTGGGAAAAAAATGTTCGGAAAATGGGTATGGAAATTGTATTAAAGTTTTCGAAACTGAGAAATTCAAAAATTTGTAAATATTATTTTGACATTTTCCATCTGGAATGCTCATTGATACTTCAAAGGTTCTTTATGAAAATAACGGAGGGCGCCTCTTCCGTTTAGAACAATCAAAAATGTACAGTCGTTCAGATAATAATACAATTAGATATTTGGATAATTTGTATAGCGCCGTTTTCACTTCAAGAGCGCTGCACATGCATTAATTTTTTAGAGTCTTTAATATGCAAGAAATTTAACAAAAAAAATCATACTCACTATTCTATTCAGGGCCGTATTATCATCGGCTAGGGACTCCTAGAGTAAAGGGACCCCGAGACGTGCATTGCCTAGGGGCCCCGACATGTTTAACCCGGCCCTGGCACGGCCGTATTGTCCATAGGGCAGCGTAGGTCACTGCCTAGGGAGCACGCGTCGGCTAGGGGCCATTGGAGGCTATCCACCACTTACCCGCCTTGGTATAAGTAACAGATGGTTACTCCTTCAAGGCTTTCGCGAGGACTCTAATTTGAAAAAAACGAATCTACATATAAGTTTGAATGAATCTAGACCTCCAGTGTCCCTGCATACGGTGTTAGGAAGCAGTATGCAAGTACTTACATAATATACAAAATGCGAACAACATAAAGCAATTCAGGGATAAACTAATTAAAAAAAGATAACAGAAAAACATAAAAGGTGGCTGCTCGTAGGGTAATGGCATCTTGCGTATGCTGCAAGCATCTGCAAGAAAAGATAATGAAAACAAGTATTGTGATATGAAGAACATTTATGTCGGGTGGGATACCTCTCTCGTCATCTGGCAGTACCAGCCAGAATGTGTATGGTGGTCGGTCTGCCGTGAATGAATCTCAACGTCCGCGCCCTTTAGCCGGTTCCTCGGTTGTGCCTTGACGATAGTGATTGGGAAGTAGGGGAACGTATCCGAAGACCCTAAGGATAGAAGAGTCGAGTTGCCGGAGGCAGGGCAGAAGGACGCCGAGTTCGCCCAGCCAAACCTCTGGCCTACACAAGTCGCTGGGGGAGGCGCAGACGAGTTGTAAGGATTCCATTCCAAAAAAAAAATTCACCAGTGTATGCAGGAGCGAGGTCTAACTCTCCCCCAAAATGGGGAAGTTGACATTAACAGAACATTTACAGTTCAGTTTCAGCCACAAGGGTCGGAGCTTTTGCTAAATCGCAAAAACAGAAAAAAATAGCAAATAAAAAAAAAACTAAATATAAGAGAACATAATACTTAGCGAAGAATAGCAGTTGGTAACACGTAGCAGAATACATTATATACCATGTTATTAATTTGGTCAGTAATAACAGAAATGTATCAATTTGTTTTGAGCGAAGGAGTCATCAAGACCTTTGCTCTCAATTCGGCATATCAAAGTCTGAAATGGGAGAAAAAGCAGAAATACATGAAGTACATAAAGCTTTTTAAACCACAAGAAATTTATCGAAGTAAAAACAAAATATTTTCAACTCTGCTTGGATCTGAAATCTAAGGAAACATAAAGGCAGTGAAGATAAAGATATAGAAAACAAAACAAAATCAGAGCAATGGTAATAAAAGAGATGAGAAAGAAAAATCAGTGGTCATCAGGAGCAAATACACCAGGCATCTGACACTCACAATGAATTTACAGCTGGTCAGCGACTCTGAGATCAGGCCATCTCTCAACACAAACCTTTGTAAACTTCGGCAGGCCCCATGAGCGACGTGAGAAATAAATATTTTATTTACATTTTTATTTTTGTAATTGTATGTTTGACTATCTGATTCGTTGTTCAGTCTTTAATTTATTGATAAAGAAAAATCAAAAAAAAATCAGTTAAGCAAGTTATTTTTTTGAAATGCATAATAATTATTTGAAAATGTTCTACAATACTTTATTTTACGAATCCAACTCTTTATTTTATAAATTATTATAGTCAATAATTATATAAGCTGGGAACTCGCAAACAGATTCACTCTTTATTAAAATCAGAATTGTGTTCAGAATGTAACGATTCAATTTCAGTTGTGTATTCATCTGCTGATACATTTCGAAGCATTATGTATGTGCTGCCAGAATCAAAGAGAAACGATTTACATATTCTGAGTGTAGTTTTAATTCGCCACATACACATTTAATTTAACCCGTCTAATCACAGGAACCCCAAATTGTCCCACACATTCTATTTTAAAATAAAATTGTATGATTGCGATAAAAAGCGAAGAAAAGTGAAGTTATTACAATTTTTTTTAAGAAAATGAAATTTTATTAATTTGTGCGTAAGCCGCCGCACTTTTAAGCACGGATTATGGAAATCACACTTCATTTCAATAATTAACACAAGAAACAACTATTTACCTTCACAAAATAGGTTGTTAGGTTCTTAGTTTAGGTAAATTAAGTAATTCATGCGTATTTAGTTTGAAGCAAAACTTCGCAAATGTCAAATCCATACAAAACAAAAATGGCGGCAACGGAAGTTTTTAACTTTGATTGAATAAAAATCGAATTTTAATGCATATTTTTTCCGTCTATCCGGACTAAACCGATGTTTCTTTTGGTAATTAAGTTTAAAAACAGTTTACTTCTTGAAATCTATGCTTATTAAAAGTGTAACGGCATGCGGCGGCTTTAGCACAATTTACCAAATATTCTAATAAGCACGTCGGAAAAAATATTTTATCTAGATTTTTGAACAATTTATTGCAAAAGGGTAAAAAAATAACCAATAAAAAGGAAAATTTAAAATGCATGGTAAGAAATGGAAATTTTTTGCGCAAACCTTGACAGGCAAAAGTTTATAGATATTTTTTTCTTATTATTCGAAGAGTTAAACCAATTTTCAGAATGTAACATTCCAATTGTGGATTCATCTGCTGTCATAATTCGAAGGAAAATATTACCTTATTCGAAGTGCAGTTATAAAATTCTAGTTGCAGACTGTAGGTATGTGCTGCCAGAATCAAAGAAAAACCGTTTCCATGTTCTGAGTGTAGTTGTAATTCGCCAGGTATAAATTTATTTTGGTGATTTTTGGAGATCGCTGGCAACGGTTAATATGCACTTTTTAAAAAAAAATCTTTTGATTCACCTTAATTACATTAAAAGGCAACTATTTGCATTGGGGGAAGTGGAAAATATTTCATTCAAAATTTTTTCTTCCCTTGACGCGAGTAGGCGTTATAAAGGGTTTGAATCACAAACCATGTTAGACAAACCTAGCGTAGCCGCTAAACTACTTGAAAACTGGGATCTTTTTCTTGCCTTGACGCGAGTAGGCGTTCTATAGGGGCACTTTATTTTGTATCACAAACCATGTAGAATGCAATATTTTCCACTTCCTCCAATGCAAATAGTTGTCTTTTAATGTAATTAAGGTGAATCAAAAGATTTTATCAAAAAAAAGAGCGTATAAACCATTGCCAGCGATCTCAAAAATTTACCTTTATTTTAAACCAGTTTTGTGTTCAGAATGTAAAATTCCAGTTGGATTCATCTGCTGACAAAAAATCTCTTATTCGATGTGCAGTTATAAAATTCTAGTTGCAGACTATTTATTTAATGCCAGAATCAAAGAATAAATGATTTCAGACAGTTGTTATAAAATTTTTAGTACAATTAATAAACATGATTTTCGTTGGAAGAATACTCGTCAGATTTGATTATTAAAAAATCTGCTGGTGTATAAAATGAATAAATAGGTCGTAATAAAAACATGTCATACTCCAACACCCACGCTACGCCACTGGAGAGAGACTGTGCAATCTTCCCCTAAACTCCCCATGCCCGGACAGTAATTGGGTCACATGGTGGTCCCTTAGAATGTGTGCCCCTTCCATTCTGAGTTTAAAAGGAGTAAGTCCATCTTCCCGTATTCGAACTGTCCCATCGTTCTTGCCATTCTCTCAGAGTTCTTTCTCGCATCTCTCTAAGAAGACCTGGCAGAGACACCGCCCCACCTGGTATTAGTTCAACACCTAGGTGTGTAGCGGGTCTTCCTTTTGTTAGGCTCTTCTTTGTTAGCACCTCCCTAATTTCAAGATCAATTGGCAAAGCGTCCGCAGCAACTGTTCTATAAGCACCCGAAAGCGCCAGCAAGGGGTCTCGCTGGCCTCTCTTGAGCGCCGAGAGTATGAGTGCATTCTCCAGGCGGTGCTCCCACACAGAGGCCGCATACAATTCTTGCGCCACATAAACCCCCCCTGTATAAGAGAGGGGCTAGGGGCCACTAGGGTAAAGGGACCCCGAGACGTGCATTGCCTAGGGGACCCGACATGCTTAACCCAGCCCTGGCAGGGCCGTATTGTCTAGGGGCCATGCATCGGCTAGGGGCCCCTATGGTAAAGGGGCCCTGAGACGTGCATTGCCTAGGAGCCCCGACATGTTTAATCCGAACCTGATTCTATTACTATTATTTGTTTCAGAACATCACGAAACTGAATTGCCGATGGCGCAGGCCGTGAAACTTCTCTCCAGGGGCATCATTTCAGTGAGCAAGCCAAGCCTGGATTGTGACGTCCCTAAAGAGATCGACACCAAGAGAAGTCAACAAGATGCAGATTGTAGCGTCATTGAAATAATTGATGACTTGAGTTGTTTGTCAGGTAATTCCGTAATTATTGACGAACACAATCAAACCCCCATCATGGTTGAGTCAGAAGATGACGAAACTCGCAGTTTTCTTAAAAAGGAAACAGCATATTCCGTGAACAAATCTACAATGACAGAAGATTATTATTCATCAGCGATACCCGCATTGGAACAAATTAATAACACAGGACCACTTTTCAAAGAGATAAAAAATAAAACACCCAACAAACTACCACAACGGTGTTCCATTGAAACAGTGAAGTATATAATGGGGGATTCAGACTTAACTGAAAATAAAGCAAACAAAATATCTACATACATTAATACCGATTTCAAAAAAGATGATCAAGAGACAATTACTAGATCTGCTTCTAATGGTCGTTCGCAAATCAACTCAAATTTTCTGGGCATATTTAAGGAGAAATCAAATATGCAAAGTAAGTTACTAGATTATTTTTTGTTTCATATTATATTCAATTATCTTCATATTATAGTACAACATTCGGGAGTGTTCTGGAAAGTTCCACAATGATGTTACCGGTTCCTTGTTCCCGAACATTCCACGACATACTCCGCCACTCCTTCCAGAACTTTCTAGATCTCTATCGAACCTTCTAGAACATAGGTTCTCAACGTGGGTGAAAACGCCCCCCAAAAAAGGAACCTTTTTAGGGGCGTTTCAGACTTTCAGGGGGGCGGTAGAAACCCATCCAACCCCATCCACAAATAATTTTCCCTATCCCGTCACGTCCCCTCTGTCGTGGCAAATGTAACCACATTTTGGTATCCCATTACGCCCCTTTCGTCGTTGTAGCCCGTTACGCTCCCTCCGTTGTGGAAAATGTGACCCTGTCGTGTTGTCCTATTACGCCCCTTTCGTCGTGGTCAATTGCTGTTTCGGATTCACGAATTAGGGGGCGCTAGAAATAAAAATATTCTCAAAGTGGGCGGTGGGCGGTGGGCAAAAAAAGGTTGAGAATCTATGTTCTAGAAATTTCCAAAAGGTGAAACTTCCAGCCCTTATATCTTCAAAAGCACGCCCTTTAGGTAAAAACGGGAACCGTCATCCCCAAGGTGGATACAAATCTACCACATCATATAACTCCCTCGATCGTACCGGGACTCGTTTCACATTTTTTTGGAATTTCTTTTATAATATATATTGATTATCTATCAATTTAAAAACGAAATTAATTTAATTTAAAATAAACAGGCAATGTAAGGAAAGAAAGCCTAAACGTTATCTTCAGTATAGATTAATAAACAATTTAAAAACACTAACTAAATGATTTTATGTATGTATGTATACATCTCACGCCAGTTCCATTTAGAATATTGTTTCACTGGATGGGGAAGTTTTTTTTTTACATTTAGATCCACACAGGAGGGAAAAACATTTCCCTCAGGACCTATATCATCTTTGGGGATATGTGGAGGTTTTTTTAAGGAAAGGAAGGAGAGGAAGTTCTGGGAAGGAAAAAGGTATGAGGTGTGGGTAGGAACCTGGGGGGTCAATGTGTCTAGTATGTGGACGTATGAATTCATCTCTCCCACTGCAATGCTAACCAATGGGTCGAGAGAGTCCGGCTGAAGAGATCTAGATTAGGTCTCCTTCAGCCAAACTCTCCCGATCCGACCCGCCACGCAGTAGGTGAGCAAACGCATTGGCCACCAAGACCTAGACAAACCTCACCCCATGAACCGGGGGCACCCCTGCAAAGTCACCAAATGTAGCAAATCATTTGGGGTGACCTATGGCAGGGGTGTTGGTTATCCAATAAATGGTTCCCGGGGCGGCGGTACCCAAACCCACCTCCCAAATTATTATAACAAAAGCAATTATCAAAAAATTAATATTCTTGAGGTCCCTAAAGGGAGTTAGGACTAGGTTAGTAATTTAGTCGAGTGGCAAGTAATTTAATAACATATACGAACAAAATAAATTTAGTTGAGTAGTTTAGTCAAATCAATTAATTTTGTTTGATTTTTTTCTTTTCCCCACCACATCTCACGCTCACCAGTTCAACCACTAAATAAGTCCGAACCCATTATTTTAGTAGTGAACATTAATGAAAGTATTAAAGTCCAAAGTATTCTTTGAGAGAATTTGTACCTATTATATGGTTTATCTCTTTTATTAATCCATTTTAGAATCCATACTTTCTTTACTTCCATCGATTTTCCTTATTTACACCTACATACGTCATAGTATGGTACAGTCGTACAATCATTTATCATATTGCATTAAAAACATGTTTTCACTCTATTTTTAGATCAAACTGACACTGATCAAGATGTAATGGCTATCACTGAAGAACGTTTCAACAGATTAAATAATGAAGAAGCCTTTTTAAATATAAATAAGGTGATTAACAGAAAATGTGCTACAATTGATGAACGTCTGATATCCATAAATGTTGGTGATCAAGCAGATAGCACTGTTTTTGCAGACACCAATTTACACCGAAATATTGTAGAAACATCACCAATAGTTGGTATGAACTGTACTCCAATCAATTGTTTGTTCCAAAATAGTGATATAGAAGAAATTTCAAAGCAAATGATCGAATTAATGGAATGCCATAGTACGTCTGAAATTACTAGCTCCTCAGATCGAAATCGATGTAACAACGCGACAATGGCCCAATCAATCAGTTGTACCGCCGTGCAGCAGATGCTGTTAAAAGATCTTCAGCTGATGGTTCCAAAATTTGATGAATTCAGTCACTCGGAAAAACATGCACGAAAAATTGCAGATTGTCAGACCGCTTTATCAACAGAATCAACAGTGGTAAGCCAAGACGACAATCGAAATTCTGAATCGTTATCGATCAGTGCAAAGTGCTCTGTTGATCTGACTGATGAATATGACTCAACAGAAGCAGAAAAGGTAACCCCAGCGTGTTTCGATACAACAGACTGCGCAACGCAAATCTCACAGGATAAATTGAGACCAGAGAATGATTATAGTTATAGTATAAAGGATATTGATACATGCAGCAATATTAACAGTGCAAGCCAATCGTCCCAGATAACTTCAAGGAATAAAATTAGCATGTATCTTAAAACATATTTTACGAGAAAAAAAGTACAAACAATGAAAAAAGCGCTAAAAACGAAACAAAAATCGAAGAAAATATATCGTCAACATATAAATGACAACGAAAAAGCAATAGCTATACATAACAAAAGAAAGACAATCAGAGCACTTATATCAAAGAATGACCTTCCAAGAAAACCTCAATTAGGAAAAAAAAACATTGATAGTGCAAGCCAGCCAGTCAGTACTGTAAAAAACATTGATAGCACAAGCCAGCCAGTCAGTACTGTCAAAAACATTGACAGCGCAAGCCAGCCAGTCAGTACTGTAAAAAACATTGATAGCGCAAGCCAGCCAGTCAGTAGTGTAGAAAACATTGAAAGCGCAAGCCAGCCAGTCAATACTGTAGAAAACATTGAAAGCGCAAGCCAGCCAGTCAGTACTGTAGAAAACATTAAAAGCGCAAGCCAGCCAGTCAGTACTGTAGAAAACATTGAAAGCGCAAGCCAGCCAGTCAGTACTGTAGAAAACATTGAAAGCGCAAGCCAGCCAGTCAGTAGTGTAGAAAACATTGAAAGCGCAAGCCAGCCAGTCAGTACTGTAGAAAACAATAAAAATATTTCAAATTGTGATGAAATGATTTATAATGAAAACGACTTGTTTGAACCATTAATTGAGAGCGCTAAACTCGAAAATATTGTTGAAAATGGAACAGATCCCTTTGAAAAACTAAATCCAGCAACTAAAGCCAATATTGAAGATGAAATAAATGATAGTGAGAGCTCGGAAGTCGCAATGTCTAACATTCCAGTAGACAAAAATACTGAAAAAGGAATGCGTGAAGAAATTAAGCAGATTCTTGTTTTTATTGACAACAATATTCTCATAGTAGATCCAGTGGAGGGAGTGAGTATCAACCCCAACACATCTAAGTCCTCATACGACGGTTTCCATTTGAATACAACATCAAATCTTATTAATTCAGAGAAGCAAACTGGTGCCATGAAACAATCGGAAAGCGATAAAGATTTCATTAAACCTTCTGATAATTTAACTATGAACAAAAACGACACCCATAGTTCATTGCCTGATAAAGTTAAGAATATTACAGTACCTCGTAAGCGCAAACAACCACAGAGAAGCATCAATCAAAATAAAAACAAAAAAGTGGACATTATTCAGAAGAGTCCACTAATCAAGAAATGTATTTCAGCAGAGAGAGAAAGCATGTTCCAACTAAAGCAGTTGAGAGTTGTTTGCGAACGATACTCTGTCGAAATTAATAACAAGAACACAAAGAAAAACAATTCTACAGTACAAGAAGAGCATTGTGACTCTACAACGGCTGTTATTGAAAACAGACCAGAGATCAGTAGTCCAAAGGAAACACGTGAATCTCGAGAAACTGCGACGTGTAACACTCATCCAGAATATTTCAAATCATATCCATTATATTACGAGTTGACTGAAGATAAAAAACAAATAAACAGTGATTGGCGATCGAAGACACCACTTAAAACCGATAATGAAGATATGAACATCAAAAATATTATTGATAATGAAATTAGCATTGTTAATAATGATTTTTTTTGTGTTGAAAATTCAACAACTAAGGACAGTGATAAGAAAATTTTAAAAGACGATTACAGGTAAGAGAACTTTACTTCATATTTTATTTTGTGTGCAAGATACGTTTTGATTAAATTAAACAGCATTTCTTTGACCAAATATATACACCGTGTCCGGTAACTCGTAATACCTACAATACCTACCTACAAAGCGGGAAATTAGTAAATCTGCATTGTATAGATAACGCTACGCAAGGCACGTTATAAAAGACAGTAAGCAGGAGATATTAATCTCCAGGTGACATGTATTTTTTAAATTTTTAGAAATTTAATTAAAATTAAATATGATAATGTTATTATCGAGTTCTGCAAGTATTTTAAGGATGTTTTTTAGTTACAGCTGTTTCGACTTGTAAGGTCATTTTCAAACTGTGGTGAAGCCACATACTGACGACTTGTTTATAATATTTTAAATGTCAATTTATGAAGGTGTCTAAATTGATTTATTACCGGTAAATCCAATTTGCAGAGACTAATTGAGAGAGTGATTATGTGGGATTCCGAATCTTTCCCTTTTGGTTTCCCTTGCACTAAGTGTGAGGTTTTTCTTAATTGATTTAGAATGTTATTTCTATGACTCATTTAAGTGCATTTTATTGTTTAGGTTTCAAACTAAAAAACATCCTTAAAATACTTGCAGAACTCGATAATAACATTATCATATTTAATTTTAATTAAATTTCTAAAAACTAAAATGGAGTTCTACGAATTAAACACAAAAACAATTAATGTATTTTTAAATGTTTACCTAAAAATTTCAGCTTTGGGCTCGATTTATTCGAAAGTTCAAATCAAAAAAAGTTATACCACAAAATGGACTACAAATTTGATATAGATTCACCAGTTTCCTGCTCGTACTATATACTTTCTCCTTGCATATTGTTAAAATGCCTGGGTACCATGCGTTATACCCATTTTCATCCTACTTTTTTTTATTATCTTACCTTTTAAAACTGTTTTTGATACCTGTATGCACTTAATCACAGAAAATGTAATACATAACATGTAAAAGCTCAAAAGGGCGTTGATGATTAATAAATAAATAAAAATAAATATCGATGGGTAAAGAATATGGTGAAAAGCTTTAGCCTTGTTCGATGCCAAGATCTGAATAGCCAGGTACTTCCCCATCTCCTTTCCTCCCCACTACCTCCAGCCACACAACACACCCCAATTGGGGGTATCATATTTTCACTGGCTCCAGATGATTGGTAGCAAATGGGACTCTTGTGCGGTATGCACATTAAAAAAAAAATTAAATTCTTCAAATAGGACAGTCACATTAGCAGACTGCTGCATTTGCAGATTTTCTTAGCATTTGCAGAGTAAAAAATAACAGTTATTGAACTTTTTTTTTCTTCATACATCGTAGAAATGTATCATTTTATCTATTTACTGTGAAACAATCTTTTACGATAACTGCGTTGAGCCGCATATAGATATTAGCAACACAACACGCAATATAACAAAGGTTGCAATAAATTACCATACTTTTCATGCCCGTTCGTTGCGCAGAGCAACATACATACTATGGTAATTTGTTGCATTGCTTGTTGTGTTGCTAATATCGCGTTATTACTTGGGGTTTTACTTAACCTTCTTTGCGGGATAGCCCAAAAACCCTAGAGGTATGAAGTCTAGATACATAGAAACATTTTCTCTGTTTGTTAAACATATTTATTTTACATTTCAGTATTGCTGAAATACAGGAAGAAGTTCGAAAAATTTCTGAGGCACTTCATTCATCACCTCCACATCACAAGAGCAGCCATCTCCCAATCACAGCCGCTCCCACAGTCCAGAAAACTGCCACACGGATAGCTCAACCGTTACTTGAACCTAATAACACTGAAGAGATTGTCTTCCGATCCAAACTACCTAAATCCACCAACCTAGAATATGAAAAACTAGTAGTCGATGCTATTTTAAATACGGAGAATTCAGTTGTGGTTGAGAATCGTGAAGAATGTAGTGCGGTACAATACATTCCCAAAAATAACTCAGAAGTAATGGAAAAGGATTTAGTAGAAACAATTTCTGATGCATCTTGTAATTTTAATTCTAAGCCAATCAGTATCGCCTCTCCATTAGAGTTAGAAACAATTACAAAATTGACCAATGATGTAATTCCAGACACTTATCTCGTAAATTTGAGCTCAATAGACAATGAAGCTAATTCAAAAACTCTATCCAATACCAAATACAGCGATTCAGAAACAGTGTCGAGTACTACTTTAAGTAATGGTAATGACTTAGAGAAGACTGTTCAATTCGAGAAAACGTATCGGGAAGAACAATTCAATATGGTATCCAATTCCACCATCATTGATACACCGCCACATTCAGAATTAACACCACCGCAAAAACACACGAATCACGAAATGGATGTGAATTCCAATAGCAACTACTGCAATGTAGATTTTCAGGACCTGGTAATAGAAGAACAATCAGCAAAGCATGATCTAGTTAAAACACAACCAGACAACGAAACTAATAGAGCGACTGCCACATTTTATGAAACTACTCCAGCGGAGACAATATATGTTTCACCGCGTAATATTACTGCGAGCGAATACATATTAAGAAAACAACGAAAAAGCAATTACATAGAATTAAATACCGCAATTCCAGATCCTAGGTTACAGGGTTCTTATCTATGTTTTGAGGAAGCAGTGATGCTCTCTGATGTGAACAAGGTAGAAATATTCAAAAATATATCGGCAAAGCAAGCAAATCCGGTTAAGAAAAAATTTAAAAAAAGGGCTGATAAAGATCTTCGCAAATTAGTATATAAGGATGAAAATAATCTTGAAAATGCACTTAAACAGCAAACTGGCGTCACTGATCTTCAAATGCTTTGTCAACGCAAGAAAGAAAAAATACTGCCTAAGAAAAAGATTGGGTTGATTTCTGCCTACGGAAAAACACCAGAATCATGTCTAAAAAATAGGTTACGCTCTGCAAAAAATGTATTATCTTCGTCTTCTCCATCGGAACCCCAACATATTGACCCAGTGTTAGGTGCATTTTCTGATGGAGCTCCTCAGATGTGTCCTGCACCCTCTACAAATCCGCCACTACCGGCTTCTAATCGAATATTTTCGCCTATAAAATCTTTAGAGAGTTTATCTAGTTCCTTGATACACAGTTTTAACCTAACATTCAATCAAAATGCAGCTCAAGAGCCACAATCATCCAAGATTAATGACTATTCAAAGTCAGAGTCAAGCGGGATGAGCATCTCAGAATCACCAATGACAAATACACATTCCTCTCCATTGTCCATTACTGAGAAAGCAATGGCAGATCAGCTTGAATTAAAAAGCAAAGTAGAAAGTAGATTGCAGTTGAAAAAGCCATTCCCCAAAGGGTTAACAGTATCATTGTGTTCAAATGACACGGTGCACAGACACAATGATCAGCCCAGTCCCAGTGTTAGCCTGAAAAATGTTGCGAATAATCAGATTCCACCATGTCCAGCGATAACAAATTCCATAAAAATTGTGCAAGAACCAAAAACTATGGATGATGCCCAAAAATTGGGACTGAAAAATATCAGAAAACAACCCAAACAAGGTAGTGTAAAAGAAAAAGAAGACCATACATTATTATCAGCAACTCAGAGTACCCAAATCCAAATATATTCGAATCCATATTACACTGAAATTAACCCAAACGATACACAAAAAATAGAAGTGTTGGCAACCCGCCAAAATACCACAAAAATAACTGATCAACAGTGTATTGGTAGAAAGGTAACGAGATCTCAAAAGCTGTTGCAAAATTTAAAGGAAGACAATGCACCACAAAGAAAAGGGTTAGATTTATCAAAAGCGTATGAAAATGCTATAGATGGGGAAAGCAACAGAAATTCTTACATTTCTGGAAATAATTACAGAAGTCAGAAAGATGTCCAATCAGATAAAACAGTAAATCAAAATACTAAAATGAATTACAAACACTACTATAGAAAAAGGTTCGATTTTCCACCGGATGTTCACATTAATCTACCACCACCAAATCAAATAAATCAATCTAGTGACGCACAGTGCAGACAAGCTCATTGCGGTCCGCGAGAATCAGAAGTGACGCATGATCCAAACTACCTGAATCCCACGCATCCAAGTGTTCCAACTACACAGCAATACTACGGCAGCTCTATTTATCCAGTATGCCCTACTCCAAACAATATTCACATAATACCACAAAACAATCATTTTGTAGACAATCAAGTTTTTCACAGGAGCCCAAACAACCATGATCAATATTCACCTTGCAATACTGTGTCACATTATCAACACAGTTCTACAAATCTACAAGCAGCTCTATGCAGTCAAAGACAAGTTACTAATCCGCATCATATCGATCCAAATTCTGCACTTTCCACACAATCGGCTTGTGCAGCACATTTCGCGCATTCTACATACTCCACACATTCCGTAAATTCTCAAATTCGATTTCCACCTCCACGGGGAAACATAGGCCCTAATATGTTTGCCAGATCATATAGTTCGTGGATCAACCCTATTCATCCATACCCCCCACAAGAACACAGGACATTCCCTCCACTCGATGCACAAAAACAACAATTCATTCAAAACTACGCAAAGAGAGCACACTTTCCCCCACCGCAAGAACAACCAAAAAATATTCCAAGAAGAAGAAGTAGCACGTTTCGATAAGATTGCGACGGAAAGTTATTGCGAAATTGACAGTGTCTCAAATAGATCGCAAACAGATCACCAATTTGAGATGTGAGTAACAGATATTGTAAACATTAATATGTTTTATCGTGGTAGAAAAATTATAAGGAGAAATATTCGCGCTGTAATTTATTCAAAGGATAATATACTCAGTAATGCCATGAGCAGAGTGAATAAAGCGACACAATGCAAAATTATGCGGTTTTGGTTTAAAAATTTGATCACCCAGGAATATAGCTTTAATAAAATACTGCAAGTAGAACACATCTTGACAACGGGCAGTTTTGAAGGCGAGGTTTTCATAAGTCTCGAATTGAAGTGTAAAACTCCTACTCACACTAACGATGTGACAATGACAATGTGGTAACAATGCAAGGCCGTAGACAGAAAAACATTTTGAGATTAATGGTGTCACAGAAAGAGCTCCAAGAGTGGATCAATCGCTTCTAGAAGAATGCACGGTGGCAACCACACAAGCGCCATCTGCTTCAAGGTTTCCAGATTACCTGCCATTAATTAATTACTAAGGGTGGTGTTTTAAAAATTAAAACTCTAACCTGTGCAGTCGTGTATGCAATGCACGAACTCCATCCACCGGGAACGATAATCCTGTTCATGAAATCTATCATCCATGTAAATAAGTTTTTAAATTCAGTCAGCAAAGAAATCACTGTTAAAAAGTCAGTAATATCGTTAGAAGAATCTAAAAGCCTATTTTTTTTTTAAATTAGTTCTGGTTAGTAACATTCAAAATCGAATATCGTCAGTAATCAAATAATGGAAAATCTGATTATTGTAGAAAAGCAACCACATCTCACAATCTTGTATGCTTCTAGTCAATTATTTTTTTTTAATATTTTGACAAAGTTTTGTAAATATATAAATATGTACAAATTCATAAATATTTTGTCTAACCTACAACCTGTTGAAAGATGTCATAATATATTTTTCCAATGAACTAAATAGGGCTTCATACAAAATATCAAAATATATGTTCCATTTTTTCTTGTTCTCAAAAATAATAAAATGTAAGAACATGTTCGTGGAAAAGAATATTTAAACACTTCTTATGTAAAGCAACCAATTCTCAAGACGTCGGTATGTGGTATGACATAAAAATTAATGTATATACTATAGGGTAAATCGAAAAATATGTGTGGTAAATATAATAATTGGTAATATAAGTAGTGTTTTTATATTGTGTTTTGTATGTAAAATGCATCCTCAAATTATAATTGTTAACCTCAATACAGGCATTAGTCCTAGTGAGGTTAATTTATGTAAAAAAACAACAACAAAAATGTATGGTGAGAATATAAATAAATAAATAAATAAAATAAAAAATCCTATTATCCTTTTGTCTATATATTATTCTAAGAGCTTGGTAAAAGGCTTTAAAAATAGATACTTTTATTTTTGAATATTTGATTGCAATAGAAATTTTTTGATTTTTAATCCTGAACCATGTTTTCTTGCTTAACACAACCAACGTCAACCACTGACTATGTTTTTTTTGATTTTTTGAATGGATTTGAATGAACAAATGTCTTACTTACGTTTTGCAAAATAGAAAATATTATAAATTGAAAAATTAATAGTTTCCTAAGCATAATAAACCAGTCTACGAAAAATCTAATATTTTGGAAATGTAAAAGAGAACCAACTGCATATGCTTTTGATATACAATAAAATTCTGGTTGTGTTATGCAAAATCAAAAGGTTTTTATTACAAATACAGCTGAAAAATGATTATTTCTGTTTTGAAAAGTTTAAATGAGGAATATTTTCACTTGCCAAAAATTAAAACACCTAAAATAATCACTTGGTTCCCGTACTCTACACATATGTATTTGTTACCAAACTGAAAATAGTTCATTTTTATTATTACATAGCTGTATTCACGTAGATATGAATATAAAATAGTCATTTTTACGGAAAAATTAATGTAAATAATTAACATAAACACCACTTTCTTTGTGGGTAAATTTGAAAGAGTAACCCGACCCCTGAGTCAATTATAAAGTTCTTCTAAATACGAAAAAGATGTTTTGGTTTCGAAGTATCGAAATACTATGTTCAATTTTTAGCATTACTTAAATATATATAAAAACAACATCGTTTGAAGAAAAAGGAAAAGTTAGAAATTAATACAAAAAAGCATGTTAATAATTTTTGTATCATTTTACCTCATTAGCGTCATTTCAAAATACCATTACAAACTGGCCAATATTATGAAATATAAAAAAAAAATCATTATAAAACATTTACCGCATCAATAAATAAGTAATTATATTAATAAATAAGTACTTTTAATAAAAACTTTGATATATACAATATTTATGTAACTAGAGTTAGCGTAGAGGGAACTCAAATGATGTGATACAAAATCATATTACGAGCACCTTACCGAACATTGTCTGCATGTATTTTAAAAATAAGATAAAATGTAAATGGACAGAAAGCGACTTAACAGACAGACCTCAAATGATAAAATTAAACCAAACATTTAGTAAACCATTTACTAGTAAATTTGGGATCTCTCTAGGAGCGGTCCATGGACCATTATTATTTCCAATATCCTTCATAAAATTAACTGAGAATTAATCTCTAATGCAAATGATACTGTAATAATAATTAAAGGCTCAACATGGGAACTAGTTACCAAATTTTCAAATGAAGATATTAATACTTTAAAATAACAGTTTGATAAAAACCTTTTAACATATGCAATAAAAACAACTCATGTCTTATTCTCGTTACAGAAAATACCTTTATTTTATTTTTTATTTATTACATTACATTAAATACATTTATGCAGCAAAAATAACATAATAATAATATATGAAAAAAAACTGTAAATATTAAAAATGTGTACAAGTGTTATTATGTCTTGTTTGTCGATATTAGTTCCTAGCTAGGCAGATTGCCTGTTCTAATGAACCAAATGCTGGTGAAAATGCCAAAGATGTATTCTGAGAAAAATATATGTACCTATACATATATATAAACTGTTATTTTTTTTGTAAAATAAATGTATATCTACTAAGTTTTTACTAATTGTGCCATTAATATTTAACAATGTAAAATTTAAGTGACATTATTTAATAATTTTTCATAGCTACCTAATCCAATCAACCATTTAGTTATTAAAGAGAATGACACCAAAAGAGAATGTTAATATTATAATAACCAGTCAGTGGCTGAGTTGGCATCGCGTTTGGGTCCCACCAAGGCATTGTATGTTCAATTCCTCAACTGGCTAAATCCTCCATCACGACACAAACAACATTTTTCGCTTACTGTGGTGGTAGTAGGGGATTTTAAAATATTGTTAGGTTATTCGTAACCATGGAATATATCTTTCTCCCAAAAACTAACCAACATGATTTTTAATGTACTAAAAACAATGCTTCTTTTGAAATTAAATACCTTGGTGTAAATCCATAAATAGATTTGACAGGATTTACTACTGTACTGTATCTCTTCCCTCATTTATAAGAAAACTCTCTTTATGTGTTTTACACACACTTTCAATCATCTTTATGTTTAATTGTAAATTATATTACTCTTATATATGATATGTAATTATGTACCTCTACGCCTGTCTCAACACAGGTATACCCTAGCGAGACAGGCATCGAATAATATATTGTAAACATCTCGTATATAGATCAATAAAAAAAATAAATAAAAATAAATCGTTGACCAAAATCTGTGGAACTGCCATATTACAGAGCTTAAGGAAATGTACCTATATAATATGTATCTGTTAGATAGAAATGTGGAAATAATAAAAATGCGTACTGTACCCTTGGTCACTCTTTGCTTATCTACGGCATTATAGTTTGGGGTGGAACTTATAAAAACAATCTATACTAAGTAAAAGTTTCACAAAGAATCATCATAAAAGTAATTCTTAAATACCTACAATTATACCTTCTCATGAAAATCACTTTCTAAACTGTTTTCAGTACGAATGTCGAAGATATATTTAAAAAGTTTCTATAATTAAAAGGTGTAAAGAAAAAATCTCAAAGGAAATCAGGAGTACTACAAACTTGTGAAAAATGGAAAACCATTCATAACACCTAACTTTAAAACAACCTAAATGCAAAAAAAAAATATGTATAACAAGCCATAAAAAATTACAATAATCTCCCAACTGAATTGGGCTGCATTATTGTACAATCTGAGGAAATGAATAAAATAAAACAATTTAAAAAAAAATATACATAAAATGTAAAAATTTCACACAAAACATTTATAAGAATTCAACTCAATTCCATTTCAAGAAGTCAATCTGAAAGTAAAATGGTGGCTCCCTTATCAGGCACAAGAGCTCCTCTTTTCTGATAGTGAGAATGGTGGCTCCCTTATCAGGTACAAGAGCTCCTCTTTTCTGATCGTAAGAATGGTGGCTCCCTTATCAGGCACAAGAGCTCCTCTTTTCTGATCGTAAGAATGGTGGCTCCCTTATCAGGCACAAGAGCTCCTCTTTTCTGATCGTAAGAATGGTGGCTCCCTTATCAGGCACAAGAGCTCCTCTTTTCTGATCGTAAGAATGGTGGCTCCCTTATCAGGCACAAGAGCTCCTCTTTTCTGATCGTAAGAATGGTGGCTCCCTTATCAGGCACAAGAGCTCCTCTTTTCTGATCGTAAGAATGGTGGCTCCCTTATCAGGCACAAGAGCTCCTCTTTTCTGATCGTAAGAATGGTGGCTCCCTTATCAGGCACAAGAGCTCCTCTTTTCTGATCGTAAGAATGGTGGCTCCCTTATCAGGCACAAGAGCTCCTCTTTTCTGATCGTAAGAATGGTGGCTCCCTTATCAGGCACAAGAGCTCCTCTTTTCTGATCGTAAGAATGGTGGCTCCCTTATCAGGCACAAGAACTCCTCTCTTCTGATGAGGTATTATTATTTATAAGACTAATTATGATATTTTTGTAAAACATATGTACCTATACATAAATGTAACTCATATTTTTTTTATATATTACAATTAAGAAATAAAAATAAAAGTGTTTATAAAGCATACAATGGTAATATAGGCATAATTTTAAGGGGGCACCATTAATTACGTGAGCACAAACGGGGGGGGGTCCAAAATCTCACGTTACTTGAAAAAATTATACGAATTGGCTCAAATTTATCTCTCCGAGGGGGAGGGGGGGGTCTAGATTGGAAGAAAAACTGCTTACGTAATTAATGGATGCCCCCTAAGGCACATTCATGAATGACTCATGATTAATGTAGAATGTGTTGTTTAATTTCACCCCATCATCATTGGATAATTATTGGACACTGTCATTCCACTGCTACCTTCAAACTGTTTCCAATATTCTCTAATTTTGAATCTTTCCATCTTATGTTGGATTGCATTTCAATATTTTACCCCTTGGGCAATAAGTGTACATACATGTTTTCTATCCATAATCTAAGCACTATAACTAATGACGGAAAACTACGAGGGTCAGTCAAAAAATAATACCTCCTATTTTTTTTCTCCTTTTTGTCAAGAAATAAAAAATGAAATTACATAGGTCGAAAACCACACTATTGACGATTAATTTGTCACTTTTCAATATAATCTCCATCCATTTCCAAAGTTTTGGTCCATCTTTTAACAAGGGCATGTATCAAAGAGTGGTAAAAAGCACGGTCCTTCCTAAGGCCATTCGCCATAGCTTTTGTTGGGCGAAAGACTTGCTTTAAGCATTTTAAAGATTGTGACGTATTGGACAGAATTTATTGTGCATCCCTGCTCCAAAAATTCAATCATTATCAAGCCCTCTGCATTCCTAACACTGCCGCCATAACTTTTCTTGCCGATCACACAGTTTTGAGATTTTTCATCCTCGGTGAGTTTGTGTGATGCCATTCCATTGACTGCCTCTTTGATTCAGGCTCCATGAAACCCATGTTTCGTCTCCGGTCACAATTTTTGTACAGCTGCATCATCAGCGTACACATTTTTCAGTCTTTCATGAATGTGAAAAGGCGTTTCATCTTCTGCATTCAAGATTCAATCACAGAACGCTGACTAATACGAATATTGATATCGGTCATTTTGCAAGCAACTGCAGTGCTGCCACCTGTTGACGCAGAAAGTTACTATTGCAGTAGGATTGTAGATGAAGGTTTGAGGAATAGCGCCAAATTCAATTTTTTCATTTAACTAACTTCATTTAATTATAATAAAATAAGAGGCATAAGTTTTTGACTGACCCTGGAATATTTTTGAACGCCCCTGAAAGACTGGAAGATATTCTCAGTATTCGGTTGGGAGCAGTTGGGTATTTTCTTTATGTGAATACCACACAATACAAGTAAGACTATGGTGTCCCCAATTACGGTATGATGTGAGACTGAAGGTAGTGGAAAGGGGAAGGATATGGGGAAAAGGAAGATAGGGAAGTTCCTAACCATTTTAGCTAAAGCTATTTCAAGCAATGTTTCATTTTTAATGGTACTATTTCATCAAGGCGATTCTGAGAACATTTTCCTCTCTGGAACGAGCTGTAAATATACTATGTATAATATATTAAATAATAATTAATTATAATATGCATACATACCAAAAATTATATATAAATAATATGTGCAAGTAAATTTTAAGTACAGTCGATTCCACTTAATTGGGACAACTCTTCCTCTTTTTCTTTTTTTAGAGAAAAAAAATTAGTTGAAGATAATATTGGTAATAAGGAACTCCAGTGGAAAATATTATGGCTTCAAAAAAATAAGTTCATATAGACCAATGAACGCTGATTCTGAATATATAAGTTTTATTTAATAATATTAAACATAGAGTTTTAAAAAATATATAAAAAAGTGCATTTTCAATACTGTCGTTGAACGCCGTCAAGTTGGTATTACTAAAATGTTTAGTGGTGACGTCACTGGTCACTGTAAAGTCATTGTACGGGAATAAAGATATGACACAAGCCATCGTATTAACAACATTTCACCTTATTCGTTTATTTACATACTGTTTATAGAGATTTAGTTGTTGTGTTCATTGAAACATTATTTAGGCTTAAATAATTCAATTTAAAAAATAAAGGTATGTATCTCTTATTAGTTTATCTCTATTATTTAAAA
This sequence comes from Limnephilus lunatus, assembly GCA_917563855.2. Lineage (NCBI taxonomy): Eukaryota > Metazoa > Arthropoda > Insecta > Trichoptera > Limnephilidae > Limnephilus > Limnephilus lunatus. The sequence goes on from OU830599.1 coordinate 10,814,594, forward strand.
TATTCAAAAACTACTCTAGAAAAAAAATAGCAATGCTACTGGGAAATTCCTTAGAATTCCAAATTTCAAAATGGCGGCGAGTCAAACAGCTGATTACGCAATCTTACAGTAGATGACGTGATTGATGACGTCACACGATACCACCATAGATACGGTGGTTTTCGGGGGATCTTGAAAAATTAAAACTTTGAAAATTATTTTAACTATTAAAAATTAAAACTAACTCTAAAAATAAATAAAAAAATATGCAGTTATGTTAGAAGGACATTATTCATTAAAAAAAAAAAAAAAAAATTGGACTGGAGTTCTCTATTCTAAAAATTGAAATATGAGATTGACAAATATGACGTTCAAATAAGAAATTATTGGTGTTATCTACTTCTTCAGTGATATAAATGGAAGTCTCCGCTCATATTCCCGTTGAAAAATATGTTTTCACTCTTCTGTAAAATTTTCACATTGGAGGCATTTGTACCTGTAGTCCGCATATAATTATTTTTCTGTGAATAAAAATATTTGTGAAGTTTAAAAACGCAAACGAGGTTACTCAATAAATGTGAAAATAACATAAAAAAGTTCAATAATAATTTATTTTTTTTCTACCTTAAACTTCATTTATGCGTCGATGACACAGGGCGAGTTTACAAGCTACTATCTCGGAAATTCACTATCTGTTAGTAAACTCGCTCAGTGTCATCGTGTTCCTTGCTAACTAGCAGATTGTTGAAAATCCACGGAAAAAGTTGAAAGGTCCTCAACTTTACATGCTACAAGCCGACTCGTGATTGGTTTATTTGTGTTTCCAATATGGCTGCCAAAAACCAGCTGATTTCGACTGTCAACTGTCTGAAGGATTAGTTCACGTTATTTCCACTATTGGCGCTAGCAGCTATGTGCGAGTCCAGTTTCCTACAAAAATGTCGTGAGCTACTGAGCGAGTGGACAGTTTTGTGTGTCATCATGACAATCTCACTCGCCGATTCCCCCGCTTTTAAATTTAGTAGATAGTAGCTTGTAAACTCATCGAGGCTTTAGGGGCCCATCCATAAATTACGTCACACGAATTTCATGATTTTTTGACCCCACCCCCCTAGTGTGATGTCACATATTTTGCAATTTTACATCTAAAAAGTTTTACGTTTTAATAATTTAGATTTTTACATGTGACGTCACAGAGCTGATGACCCCTCCCTTACCCCTTGTCACACTTCTCTACTCCCCCAATTAAGCGGAATCGACTAAATAAATAAATAAGTCAGTTTTGTGTGGATCCATAAAATGTTTTAGAAAAAAAAATTGCCCCATTAGCTCCGTCCTGGCAACTCAAAGAGTGCAAAAGCATCAAACAATAGTTGAAAATAATGCATAGAACCGAAATATTATTATTTCATAATACAATTCATTTCCCTTTCGGGCGAAAAAAAAATTGTTTCTTAGGAACTGTCTCGAATGCTAGGAGCTAGGTGTATAGACAGGGCTTTTTATGTGGGGGAAAAAAACAGATTCAACTATTACTATAAAAAGGGATATTTTTGATTCAATAAAGAAATGTACTACTCAAATAAAAATAAAATACTTTTTAACTTTTCAGTACTTTTCACAAACCCAAACAGTACAAAACCCTTCTTATGATCGTATATTATTTTTATAAGAATTTGTCCAAATTTAAGCTAATTTTGGCAAATACATAAACTAAGTAAGAACATTTTTAAATGCTACTAATTGGGAGCATTTGCAAAATTCTGTTTATAGCTCTGATATAAAAATTTAATGCAAAGCCACAAAGTGTCCAAGCAATCAAAACACAATAAAGAATTCATAGGACTTGTCAACTTTACTAATACCAATGTAATCAAAATTGTAAAAATATGTACAATGATTTTTTTAATAAAAACAAATATTTTATTAGACTTTACTTTTGAAAATGCAAAAATTTGGTCACTCTCTAAATCCAAAACATATACAACATTTTTGAAAATGGCATATTTTTAAATGGTTCCATGCCAACTCAGAATCAAGTAAACTCAACACCCTTTTGAAAAGACATTAAAAGCTACAAAAAAATAATTTTAATATACCCCATAATCCTAACCTAACATAACCTGTTTAACCAATTTTTTTGACTTTTCAAAGGAGTTTCTGAGTTGGTTCCATTCTGAGTTGTCCGTTCACCTTTTTAAACATATTTATTTGAATTTCGATTCCGTTTTCGTAAATGAAAGAATGCAAATCTAGGAAGTGGAAATTAACCCACTTCCTGACATACATTCTGTCAACTTTTAGAGGCACTCACGCACACCCACGCATTTCTTTGATACCTACTAGTTTCCACAAGAGATGGCGCAACAATTTAAAATAGATGTATTATAGTAAAAAAAACTTTTTTTACAGGTAGATAAAATAATATAATTTTCACTGTATTTACACTTAATAATTGTGTTATTAAAAAATTATAGATAACTGTGTAGGTATGTGTTAAAAAATAAATAAATATTATTTTAAAACCACCATGTTGTTTTTCTTCACTTCTTGCATAGATAATAGAAACACGGGAGATGGGCGTCAAAACTATGCACAAAAGTGTTCACCATCATCATTCACCTATACTAATTCTACTCACGTCCCGCCTTTTGCTTCTACCTACTACAGTTTTTGCAGTTTGGTTGTAATTAGGAGACATTCTGCACGTTTCCATGCCATATCTCCCTTTGTTTATATTATCTATGGTTTCCTGATAATATTGGGCTAATAGACATTCAAAATCAAACTAAAACCAAAATGTGTGTATAAATTTTTTTATTTTCAATACTTAATAATAACGGTTTATTATTTACATCGTGGACATACATTTCAGAATGGATTGCATTTACATAGATGATAGACAAAATGAATTAAAGTAAAATAGCAAACAAAATAAATTTGTTACATTATTTGTGAACTGCAAAACAATTTACCCAGGTAAAATAAATATTATTTTTTTAATGTGAAACCGAGTCTAAGAGCGAACTTCCAGAGTCAGTGCTTCTATGTCAGCCAGTGTGCGGAAGTGAGGGGAGGGTAAGGAAAAGGAAAGGTAAGGAAGTGACTGGTTAAAGTTGGGGTCACTAAAAATTGTTATATATTTTAAGCAACATTTCGATTCACAATGTCTCTGGTGTCTTACGAGGAGGTTATGGGCATTATTATTTTTTGTTACATTGGAACAGTTATAAAACACAGGAAAATAAAACGAAAATAAATAAATAAAAAATACAAGAAAATTCCACAAAGGCAAACAAGGCCTGTGCATGGACAATTATAGTAATTGTGGATTAATATTTACAATAATAATTATTCCGAGATGACAGAAATTCAAAAATTGAATCTTTGGAAAATTTGATTATATGTATATGTAATACATTGAAAATTATATTTTTGGAATGGTGTTATCAAGAGATGCCATATGTAAACATAAATGTATATGCAGGTTCATAGTTGTATTATAACGTTTTCCCAAATAAGACATTTTTGATCGAGTCACACCGTTGAGCATGAATATATAATAATATGTAAGTATGCACATAACTTTAGCTTCAGCCTTCAGTTAGCCTATTTTTTGCTTTATTTGGGAAAGAACAGTACAATACACATATTTAAAAAAAAACATGTTTACTGGGTAGCACAAACCATAAGATACGAGGGTTGTCCCAAAAGTACCCGACCGAACAAAGAAAACACAAAAAATTTAGGAAAATTTTTTGTGTTTTATGAAAATTGTCTCCTTTCAGCTCGACACACTTGTTTACCCTGTTTATAGTGAGAACCGTCGAGCACCTCAAAATAGCCATTTACTGCAGGTTCCACCTCTTCATTGTTGGCAAATCTTTTACCACCGAACCACTTTTTCAAGTTTGGAAAAATAAAATAATACGAGGGGGTTAAATCTGGCAATAGGGTGCGTGAGGAAGCAATTCGAACTTGAATTCATTGATTTTGCCATCGGAATAACGAATGTTTGAACTGATGCATTGTCTCGATGAAACAACACTTTGTTTTTCGCCAAATGCGGCCATTTTTATAGATTTAATTACTCAAATGCTCCAATAAGTGCTCAAATAAATGCTCGCCATTGATTGTTTATTCTTGAAGATAATCAATAAAAATTATCCCATGAGTCCCAAAAAACTTGCCTGCTGATGGAACTGTCTTTGCCTTTTTTGCAGCAGATTCTCGCCTTTTAGTCCATTGTTTTGACTGTTCCTTCGTCTCAAGTGTGAAGTGATGACTCATGGTTATGAATCAATACAAAAACTCGGCATTATTGCTGTGAAACATCGCGAAACACTTGATTGAAACATCCTCATGATGCTGTTTTTGGCCATTTTGAGCAAAAGCGGCAGCCATTTTGCGCACAGCTTTCTCATATCCAAATTTTCAGTCAATATGCGATGTATAGCACTTTTTGAAATGCCTACTGTGTCTGCTAGCTCGCGCACTTTCAATTGATGGTCATTCAATACCATTTTGTGGATTTTCTTTACCTTTTCTGACGTGGTCACCTCATTTGGTCGACCACTGCGATGTTCGTCTCGGCAGCTCGTACGTCCACTTTTAAACTCTGCCACCCAATATTGTATTGTTGTAAACGAAGAAGAAGAAGACTCCCCCAGAGTAAAATCTAAGCTTGGCTTCGATATTGGTTGGGCTTAGACATTTCAAATGAAAGTGTTGTATCACATAACGATGATCAATTTTTCCATGTTTAAAAATTAACTGAGAGGGTTCGCTATTAATGGCTGCCAAAAGAACACTAAATAACGTAGCGCCTTAAAACTTTAAACTTGCCTTACAAGTTTGGTGCTTTCTACCATAATTTTTTTTTAAAGCAACAACCACCAAAAGCATATCAGGTCGGGTACTTCTGGGACAACCCTCGTACGTACGCATAAGATACACAAAAAAATTGAAATGATTATTGATAAAGTAGTCTAAAGCTTAGCTTTAACCTTAGCACCGCCTTCATTTTTCTTGGCTATTTTGTCGAGGATCTGATGGGCCTCGTCGTAGTAGGGATTCATCTCGCTTCTGACACTCTCCATCCAGGCCGCCAGGTTTGGTCTGCCCACCTTGGGGTCGTAGCCTGCCATCCCTACAGCAAAATCATTCTAATATTACCCATATAAAACATTAAATTAACTTCTTTTGCGAAAAATTCATTCCTAAAACTTGCCATACAAAAGTTTAAATCTAAATAAAATACATAATATGAAATTCAATATAAAATAAAATGGTAAACATATTAGGACTCATATTTATTAATTGTCCAGTCGATTAGGCAGACATCTCCAAATACTATGTTTTGAGATAACGAGGAGAGTAATATTCTAATGCTCTCCATAAATCAAATATTTTTTACATGTGTCTGTGTTTTAGATATTAAATATGCTATAAAATAAAACCGGGAGGCATAACGGTCCAGTACATTAGAATGACATTTTGAAAAACATATACTACAGTGAACCAAGAAAATATCAACATTTTGTTTAATTCATAACAAGTATTTCTGCATTATTTATTTATTTATTTATTTGTAAGAAACAAACAGCTTTTACATAATACATATACAGTGATAAATATATAATTGAACTGGAGTCAAGCCACAGAGGTTTCTTATGCTAAAGTACATCGGAAATGAAGTTTTATTATATTATAATTAATTTTGGGTTATAGGAAGGGGAGAGGAAGAGGAATATAGGAAAATGATAGGAGATGCTCATGATATATTCTCATATTAATAATTGATCGTACGCGTTACTTCATATCGATATTTCTTTAGGTTTTTACTAAAAATGTCAATGCTGTGAAATTTTGTATTATATTGTGCACATACACGAGGAATTGGGGAGTTTTTTCTAATGTTTTTCTACAAGAGGGTAAATAAAATAAATCGGATTGCCGGGTTGATCTTGACGGAATATGAAAATTTATTAAATTGGTAAGTTCTGGTGAGTCCAGGCTATTGTTTAGAATTTTAAACAATAGGATTTGATCAAAAATTAGACGTCGTGTTTGGAGGGTTGCGAAATTTAATGGATTCGGTATAATTTGAGAAGTGTAATTTGAATTTATAATTTAAGTGTTTAAAAAATTTTTTTTTAATTCTTTCTATTCTTTCAATATGGGCTTGGTATAAAGGAGTCCAGATCGGTGTACAGTGTTCCAAGTGCGGGCGAATATATGAGGTGTAAAGGGAATATAGAGTGTTTATGTTGTGGAAGGGTTTTGCGATACGAATTATAAATCCCAGCATTTAATTGGCTTTGTTAATTATTTCATCAGTATGTTGTGTGGATAAAGTTTAATTTGACATCCATTATTACCCCAAGGTCCCTGATATATTTTACTTCGTTGATATGTGTGCCGTTCAGTGTGTATACAAAGGAAATTATATTTTTATTACGTGTAATTGATTTATTAATTATTATAATTGATTTGGTGGAGTTGTGAGTAATCTGAGATTGTACCAGATAGAGGGTACACTTTTACATATACATAACTACATACTCAACTCAATTTCGATATTTCAGAGATTTCTGACTAATTAACTGGACGATCGATATATGTATATTATACTAGTTTGAATCATCCATTCCTTGAAAAATCCATTACTATTTCATAGTATAGCAAAATAACAAAATTCATAAAATATCAGGTAGGTATACAATATATAATCCCAGTTTGTACGTGTGAAAAATTCATTCCAAATGATAGTGCTACCATCCACACTAGCGCTAAGCTCTCATAACATATGTTGGCTTGGCCTGTTTCACCATATCGCTCGCCATACATACCCAATGGGAATATATGGCAAGCGATATGGTTAAAAAGGCCAAGGGGATATATATTATGAGAGTATAGCACCCGTGTGAGACTAGCTTAAATCGGAAGAAATCAGATGTCAATAATATATAATACTAACTCATACTGGTGAAAATCTATTCCTAAAGCCAAATCAATCAAATATCAACAAGATACAATGTGTTATTACAAGCTACGTAAAATCACAGCATAACTAACATTCATAGAAAAGGATAAACTAAGATAATATTAACCACTCAGCAATGTAAGCAGATATACACGTTAATATGACAATAACATCAGTCAAGTACAATAAGCGTGTTTTCACGTCAACGCGTATGTTTCCACAGAAATCGTTATAACTCCGTTATTGTTCTAGTGATATCCCTAAAACAAAAATTACAAGTTCCATAATAAATCAAGCTACCCATCACTACTGAAGTTGTCCATAGAAATACATAAAAAAAACATTTTCTGTCAGATACATGATAGACCGCCAAATTGCCTACCCACTGTTAGACATTGTTATTTTTTTATTAAATATTCTTGTATGAAATGATAAAAAAAGTGAGGTGACTAAATTGTTTATTATACATTTATACAATAGAATAAGTATTGTTTTTTATATAATCGCGTGAGTAATTTTAACATTTTTTTTATGTTTGCATTCTAAATTTTAATATTTATTTGTAATATAACATTTTGAAAGCTCATTTTGTAACCTTTCAAAAACAGTATTTAGTATTCGGCTACGTTCAGAAATGTTTCATCTATAGAGCTTTTATTGTTAAGCGGAAATAACATAAAGTTTTTGTAAATCTGACATGTCGTTTAAGACGTAAAATGTGCATATTCCCGATATATCGGAGTGGTTAACATTTGCTTCTGAGAAAATAAGCAGGTCTTTAATTAGATGAAGTGGTACCGATTTTTACAATTTTTCCAGAAGAAAGAATTACAATTTCAAACATGGTCTTGACTAATAAACGCGTTTCAAATTTTACACAATTAATAAACAACTATCTACGTAGGGTAAATGGTAGTTTATGAGTAGTGTAAAATTTAAAACATATTTGTAGGTAAGGGGGTAATTAATTATAACTTCGGTACTTGTTTTTTGCAAAATGATGTTTGTTATGAATTGTACAGTCTTACCAGATAATATGTTTATATATTTTTATTTTATTCAAAACATTTCCGCTTTGCAATAAAATCCAAATAAATGGAAGATTTCTGAACGCATCTGAAAACTAAAAACTGTTTTTGAAAGGTGTTAAAATACGCTTTCAAATTTTAAAATTCGAAATCGACATAAAATTTTTAAAATATAAAAATTTTACATAAAATGGTTTACCTTACATTTTTTCTAAATAAAATTACTGATAACAAAAAAAAATAAAAACACACACTAAAACACAAATAAAAACACATACATTTTATTAGACAAATGTATTTTAAACGTTATTGTCATCTCACTTTTTTATCGTTTCAATAATTAATAAAAAATTTGCAAAGCTTAATTTTTTTTTTCAAATTGTGATTTGAGACTTTGGTTTGATAAAGGTGTACATTTTACTTCTTTAGTGGTTAATTTTTAGATTTGATTGTAAAGCGTGATGTTTTTTCTTGCTAATATCATTTAGATCACATTTTTCACTTTGATAGTAAGAGAGACACAACAATTTAATAACAACACGCTTGACGTTCAAGAGGTTAATAAACATTATTTGACTTCAGAAAAAAATAAGTAAGTAAAATTAATTTAGAAGATAAGTAACACTCCAGAGGGTAAAATTTTAGAACACATAAATATTACGAAGGAGGGAATACCTACATACAATTGAAAAAAATGGTTGATGAAAAAAATTGACTAATCTATTAAAATATCTCCTAAAACTTACTGGGTTGTTCAACTTCGCAAGCCCCAAAGATGTCGGCCACCGTGATCTTGTCTCCGAGAAGGAACTTGGTCCCCTTGCTCAGCACCTTGTTCTCCATGACGTCCAGGGCTTCCACCATCTTCTTGGTTTGGCTCTCAACCCTCTTCTCGCTGGGCTGCTTTCCTGTCAACATGGGCTCAATGGCCTACGAAAAGAAAAAACATAAGATTAAATAAACAATAATAAATATTAGCAGTACACAGGGCTCGGTGGTGGTCTGTGACTTTTATGAGAGTTAGATAAGATTGAAAAAACATAAGATTAAATAAACATTATTGATATTGTTGAAGCTGAAAAATAAATATTATTTTTAAAAGGACGCGAACGTTGAGATTCGTTCACGGCCAGTCTGACAGCCATACACATTTTCGCTGGTACTGCCTCATGACGAGAAAGGTATCCCACCCGACATTAGCGTTCTTCACCATACTTGTTTTTATTATCATTTCTTGCAGATGCTTGCAGCATTCGCAAGATGCCAATACCTTGTGAGCAGCAGCCTTTTATGTTTATGTTTTCAAATACTTTATGCTTGAAATACTCTATATTATTGATTATATGTTATTCGCATTTTGTATATTATGTAAGCACTTGCATACTGCTTCCTAACACCGTATGCAGGGACACTGGAGGTCTAGATTCGTTCTAACTTAAATGTAGATTCGTTCTTTCAAAAAAAATTAGAGTCCTTGCGAAAGCCTTGAAGGAGTAACCATCTGTTACTTATACCAGGGCGGGTAAGTGGTGGATAACCTCCAATGTACAGTAATTTCTTCCTTATACGGAGAGTTGAAAAGATCTCAGTCAAACGGTCTCTCCAAATCACGTCAGATGCATCGACCCTCCACACAGGTCGTCCGTCGCCAAGATCTAGACAATACTAACCCCATTACCATGCAAGCAAAGTCGAGGGTAAAAGTTGGTAATTAAATAATAGAGAGTGACTAAGACATGGTAGTTTAATAACTAGTAGGCGGCAGGTGGAGGCAAAACAAAAATTCCAGAGCCTCTCATTATTAAAGGCAAATCAATTAAATTATAGTTATTTAACCGGTCAAATTTGTTGTATGGGTCCAACAGACTTAGCTATAAAAGATAAAAGATCATTTGGTTTTGGCCTATTTCAGCATATCGCTCGCCATACATTCCCAATGTTTTTGCCTCCGCCAGCCGTCTTCTAGTAATAACATGAATCTTATGATATAGTTCGTATAAAGAAATCCAGGAAAATGTTGCCACCTCTTTGTCTTTTTCCTTTTCTAGCATAGATTAAAAGTAGAAGCAGAATTCAAACAGCATAAACGGACATTAGGCAATTATGCAACAAATGTTCTGGTAAATTCATAAAACACCAAAGCGGATCGTTCCTCACATAAATAAGATTTTAATACCGAACCCTTAGTCAGTTTACATTCAGTCTGGGAAGTGTACTGGCAGTAAGCAGGGAAGTGTACAGCGCGAGCATGTAAACACGTCAATCACGCTGACCATGCTCCTGCCATTGCACAGTACCTGGCGCTCCCTTCTTGGCAGTTTTTTATGCAAAAGTAAAAGGACCGCCAGCGCAAGCGCAAGTGAGTGTTTACATTCTGCTCCCTCGCTATATAAACTCAAGAGGCAGGTCGCTAAAGTAACTAATTCCACGACCTCCATTGGCCAAGTTCGAATGCCGAGTAAGTGTGATGCGGCGATGCACTCCCTTTGAAGGAAGTATGATGCGTAAGTATAACGGAGCAATGCTGCCACACGAGTATTTTGGGGAGTAAACCTCGCGTTAAAAAGAGACAGGATTGTAGAGTTCAGATATAATAATTATATCATGGAAGAATTTGAGCCATTTCTCCGCTCTGATGGAGGCAATATCCTTTTCCAGTTCGCTTCAAGGCTGAAATCTGTGGCAATCCATATTGAGGGCATTCTCCAAGAAAATAATAATAAAAGATAACTACAAAATTGTTATGTAATATATTGACAAAATATGATTCCATACTAGGTACATTATATAAGATATTGTAACTTTCATTGGTACACATTGATACAATGAGATGATAAAAATGAACAACAGATAATATAATAGATTGCCGGTAATCATGTTTTTTCTTGGAAAAGGATTAAAAAATAATAGTTGTCCTAAACGTGAAACAAAATCCTTAATTGGATTGCCTTAAAAAGTAATATCACATGGCCAATTTTTAATGTCCCATTTTGGTGAAAACCTAAAGGTCAAAATTAGAAAATAGTTAAAAACTGCACATACCGAAAAATTATCTGTAAATAAATCTGTAATTAAAATAGAATACGCAAATATGTTCAAAGAATATGTGCGTTTGAACAAAATAAACGTTAGGACTGGGCGACATTTTCGAATTCAAAAGTTCCGTCGAATATTGTCTCAAGGCCAACAAAGTAGGAAGTTGCAAATGGCGGCAATTGTTATTGTACTTGTTTCTGCTGAATGTATGTTGTTTTACCGCAACCATATAAATAAACAAAGGTGATTTTTTTTTTTTTTAATAAGCTCCACAGAGGAGGCCCTGAGAACATAAAAAAAAAACTCAGAGCCTATGTCATCTGAGATGCTGTGTGGAGGGTCTTTTTGAGGAGAGGAAGGAATGAACATTGGTCTTGAAGAGACCCATGTTGTAGGAAGGAGGACACACAGAGGCCGGCAAATCGTTCAACAGCCGAGCTGTTGAACACAAGAACGAGTCGAAGAAACGACCCATTCTCATGTGACAAATGTCAACCATGTACATATATGTTGGGCACGCGTTTGATGTGTTTATTTGATTAGACCGTTTTAAACAGTTAAGTTTACTTAGCGACAGCACTGACTTAGTAATTTGGCTGTTGCGTGCCCAGACCATGTACTTTAATAATAATAATAATATTTGGCTAATTTATATAGTGCCGTTTTCGTGAAAAATCACCTCAAGGGCGCTGTACAAATAAATACATAGAAAATAATATTACTGGCTTACAACTAAGATTTACAATTATAACTAGTGGCTTACATCTAAGTCTTATTGCTAGTGACTTATGACTAAGACATATAAAAGCTGACCTAAAACTGAGCTCAATGACATATATATTTACAATTATGACTTTATGAGATTTATAACTAACATATTTATTTACATTTAAAAATACTTGAAAACATCTTATAAATATCATACATTCGCCAGAATCACCCCACAGCGCCAGAAGAAGAAGGAAGTTTTTACATAATACATATTACTATTTAAGGACATGGATGCAACATTTATCGGATTTACGAAAATGTATGGATATCTTAAATAAATTAATGAAATTAATCGCCGATCTTTACCGCATTACGATGACTCATCGCTCAACATTAAACGGATTGAGGTGTAAGGTTACCACTGACAGACCATTGGTAGGTAGATCAATAGCATTTTGAGTTTTTCGTTAGTAGTTGTAGGGAATAGCAAATAAAATAGTAGGCCTTGCATCCTCTAGTGACGCATAAAATCTTTAGACGGAAAACAATTGAATTACATATTTGTATTGTATCGATAATAATAAGTAAATTGCTTCTATTTGCAAATAAATTGTTATTCCTTGATTTTTACTAGTGTTTGCCGAGTAGTGAAAACATTTTCTGATCACACACACCCGTTTTTGGAACTTTTTTAATGCAATTTACTCAGAAGTAGCACACGAGCTTACGCGACGCTAGGCAGTTTAGTATTAAAAAAAAAAAAATTTAAGAGAATACAATTGCCTTGTTTTTGGCTTGCCACATTGAGATTTCTACCAAGTGTCTATGTACATATATTGCAACATCGTTGACAACAATACTTTTCTTTTTTCGGCCAGAAAACAATTGCACTCGATTTTTACAGTTTTTTTTTGTGTTCTATTCCCTTAGGCCACAAAGTAAAGGATTGTGAAGGTAGGAATTTTGAATAAAAGATATGAAGATAAGAAAGAACCTAACATAAAATAATTTTGAATTCTAACAGTACCTACCTAGAAAGGGTAGAGATAAAATATTTTAGACACGAACAGCGAATGGATGAAGAAAGAAGTGTCAGCCAATGACGTTAATACTGGTAGAAATCTCAAAGTGGGAAGCCAAATACAGGACAATTGTAACGGTCTCTATTTCTAGTACTTTAGTACTAAACTGTAAGGTCGTGTCTTACCAGCACTTACCGGTAAGTAAATTGCAATGCAAAGCGCCAAAATGCCCTCCTGAAATGCTTCAATTACATGGCAAATAGTCGTAAAGGCGAAGGAATAACATTTTTACGGTGCTCCAGATTTTATGTCCGGGTTGAATCTTTCCCAAATGAAAGACTAAACCCTTCCACACACTTTTCCACAAATGAATATCTAGTAAATTAACGCAATGTAAGTGCACTATATAAGAATAAAACAATACAAGAACAATGCGTCAATCCACCAGAAACATAATGGGAAAATATTTCACCGACTCCAGATATTTTCATATCAGAGGGTTCGGCTCTGATGAAATCCTAACTGGTCCGATAAATCCTACTGATCCCTCAATATAAATATTTAAAAAATCTTTCGTAATCCTACATGTATTTAAAATTACCGACTTTTGCATTTTTATGTACAAATTTTTTGACAAATCTAATACGCCTAAATTTTGAATGAGAGAGCTAGGTATAATGCCAGTAGCCGAAATAACAAATGGCAGCCTAGAATGATATTCTTCAATGTGCCCCGTGAACTTACGGACGAGAACTTTTTAGAGAAGGCCCTCTCCGGAATCTCTGATTCTAATGACTTCAAAGAGTGTGCATCCAAGTGCAAACTAAGTCATATGGCTGGAGCTCGAACCGGACCGTCTTGCCACAGAGTGTACTCGGTGCCTGCTAACATTCGTCATGCATTGGTGGAACAAGGACGTGTATTTGTGGACTGGACCGTTTGCGGTGTGCGTGACTTTGTTGGACTTACAGTGTGTCTGAATTGCCAAATGGTCGGACATTCGCACAAGTATTGCAAAGATACAAAGAGATGCTCCCACTGCGGTGTAGAAGGACACGCGCGTGAGGCCTGCCCCGCTGCTGCTGCAGCACCCAGTTGCGCCACATGCGCACGTTTTGGAAAGCCTGCAGCTTCACGTGCCCACCCCACCGGAGATAAGGACTGCCCGGCCTACAAAGCAGCACTATTGAAGGACCTCTCCACCATTGACTATGGCATCTAACCATACCGAAATAGATGGCGAGGTACTTGCTGTTGATGCATTAAATATATTATATCAAAATGTGAGGGGTATTCGAACAAAGACCGTAAGTGTGCGCAATAATATTTTAATCAATAATTATGACATTATTTGTTTTTCCGAAACATGGCTGAACTCAACAGTATTTAGTGAAGAATTGTTTGATGATAGATATGTAATATTTAGAAGAGATCGTGAGTCAACCAAATCTGTGTCTAAAGAAGGTGGCGGAGTTCTAGCCGCCGTTTCTAAAAAACTTCTTGTGTCAAGAAAAACGGAGTGGGAGAGTGACAATGAAGATTTGTGGCTTGTAATTAAGTCTCGTTCCAACTCGCTCATCTTTATATGCATCCTCTATATTCCTCCTAGTGTAACCGTTGATAATTATTGTAAACATATTGAAAAATTACAGGATCTGTATTTAAAGTTTTCAACTTCCAATTCGCAGTTTATTTTTGTTGGTGATTTTAATTTGCCCGAAATTAAATGGATACCTGACAATTCATTCAAAAATAATGTACTTTCCCCTTCTAATTATAAAAGCATGAAAGCACATAGTCTTGTCAATCTCTCATCAATTTGCAATTTGTATCAATTCAATTATGTACTAAATAGAAATGAAAATTTATTGGATCTTGTTTTTTCAGATAAAGTTAACATTGATATACATATAGCACCAGGCTTAACCAAATTGGATCAATATCACCCTTCATTTGAAATTATAGTGAAACAAAATAAAGATCAATTCTTAGAAATGAATAGAAGCGATTCAAAATATAACTTCAGGAAGGGAAACTTTGATGAATGTCGACAGGATCTATTGTCTGTTAATTGGATAACTCTCTTTAAAAATAAAAATGTGAATAGCATGGTAATCTTATTATATGAAAAATTGTGGGAAATTATTGACAAATACTTTAAAAAATATGGTACTCAAACAAAAAATCAATATCCTGTCTGGTTTAATCAGCAATTGATTGCTCTTCTTAAGAAAAAAAACAAAGTTAGACTTAAGGTAAAAAAACATGGTTATGAGTCAGATTATAGGGAATTCTCTTATTTAAGGAAATTTACAAAAAAAATACAAAGCGAATGTTATAAATCATATATCAACTCTGTCGAAAGTGGTCTGCAAGGTAACATAAAGTTATTCTGGTCGTACTCAAAATCATTACGAAAAAATAACTGTATTCCTAAAGTAATGCATCTTGACGATATTTCCGCGAATGACGGTGAAAACATAGCAAACATATTCTCTAAATATTTTTCATCTGTTTATACCAAGTCGGAATCATCTACTAATGATTCAATGCCAAACATAACTGAACACAATCAAAGCAATTTGGGTAAAATACATATTAGTGCAGATGAAATAAAATGTTTTTTGAGTAAAATAGATCCCAGTAAGGGCCCAGGACCTGATAAAATTCCTCCTTTCTTTGTTAGTTGCTGTGCAGACTCTTTATGTTTACCGCTTTTTATAATTTTTAATGCATCCCTTACCACGGGAACTTTTCCCGATCTGTGGAAAAAAGCACACGTGGTCCCAGTATTAAAATCGGGAGACCCATCTTTAATAAAAAATTATAGGCCAATCAGTATACTATCCTGTTTTGCTAAAGTTTTTGAATCTCTGATATATAAAAGTATTTTTTCACATTTTAAACCCCTTCTCTGCACTAGGCAACATGGGTTTGTTCCTCAAAGATCAATCAACTCAAATCTTTTGGAATTTTGTAATTATGTTTGTAATTCTTTTAATGAAAGATTACAAGTAGATACAATTTATACTGATTTCCAAAAAGCTTTTGATAGAGTTAACCACTCCATCTTACTAAAAAAACTTGAACAAATTGGAATACATGGAGACCTATTACGCTGGGTGAAATCATATTTGTATAACAGAACTCAATTAGTTCTTATTAATGGATACAAATCATCCCCTATAATTGTAACTTCTGGTGTACCACAGGGTTCAAATCTTGGCCCCCTGCTTTTTCTTATATTCATAAATGACCTTGGCTCGAAATTAAACTGTGATTATGCTTTTTTCGCCGATGATCTTAAAATTTTTCGTAAAATTAAGTCTGTTTCCGATCATCAGCTGCTTCAAAATGACCTCGACACACTCAATAACTGGTGTACTGTCAATGATATGCACTTAAATGTTGAAAAATGTTACATTTTAAACTTTACTAGAAATAGAATTATAAAAGATTTTTCTTATGTTATCAATAATATTATTCTCAAAAAAGTTTCTTCAATAAGGGATCTAGGAATCACTCTTGATTCTAAATTCATATTTGATGTACATATTAACAACATTAAGTGCAAATCATTAAAAATGATGGGATTTATTCACAGGATATGTAAACCTTTCAAAGATCCTCAATCAATTCTAACACTTTACAATGCCTTAATTAGAAGTAAACTTGAATATGGAAGCACTATTTGGAATCCACATTACTGTAAATATGAAAACATTGTAGAATCAGTTCAAAAAAAATTACTAAGAATGTTATCCTTCAAATGTGGACTACACGACCATCTCAGATCATACGATGTACGTCGTGATTACTTCAAGATTGATACACTTAAAACTAGAAGGCAATTGACTGATCTAATATGTTTACATAAAATTATTCACGGCCATCTTGATACTAAATTATGTCTTAACAGTATTAAAATTAATGTCCCCAATTCCCATTGTTTAAGACGCCATAACATTTTTCATATTAATATATTTAAAAATAATATCGCCTACTTCAGCCCTCTGACCCAGATGTGTCGACTGTATAACAAGATAGAGTGCGCTGATGTGGATATTTTCATTGATAATTTGTACAGTTTTAAAAAAAAAGTTCTAGCGCTGTTAAAAAGTACTAACTAATTATATTGTGTGAATTGTCCCTCTATGCATGCTTGCGTATTTCATATGTCTTTTACCACTCATTGTAATGTGTTACTTAAGTGACCTTGTATATAATTCTGTATTTTAATTTGTGATGTTTTTGTTTTTCTAATTGTATTTATTTGTATTTAATTGTACGTAATTGTAGATTTTTATAATTGTATAATAACTGAGTTTTATAAGTGGATTGTTCTCATGTAAATGTAAACATCTGTAAAACCCAGTATAAATAAATAAATAAATAAATAAAGTAATATTTTTATAGTCTGAGAATGCCAAATTCTTTTAATTTCATTTCCTAAATCTGTATATTTTCTTATTTTTTCAGAAACAGTTTTCTGAATATTACAAGAATTTGGAATAGCGACATCAATGATATAAGTTATTTTCTTAATTTTGTCATGTAAAACTATATCGGGTCTATTATGACTAATTGTTCTGTCTGTCAGAATAGTTTTATCATAATAAATTTTATAAAATTCATTTTCTAAAAATGAATTTGGTTCATATTCATAATATGGTACATTACGGCAGTCAATCAAGTTATGTTTAATTACCAAACTTTGGTGAATTATTTTTAAAACTTGATTGTGTCTAAATGTATACTCGGACGGCGCTAATACAGAACATCCCGATATAATATGTTCTATAGTTTCCGGAAAAGCCAAACATTTTCTACATAAATAATCAATTTGATTTGCATCTTTGATGATATGCTTCCTATAATTTTTAGTATTAATGACTCTATCTTGTATGGCAAGCATAAAGTTCTTTACATCCCATATGTTTTCTGCGACAACCTTTTTGTTGTTCAGATAAAACTTTTTTTTCATCTAAATGAGTGTATATTAAATCTGTCAAGCAAGAGGTTAAAATTTTATATATTGTCGGTAAACATGTAATGGGTCTATACTGAGAGGGATTATTAATATGTTCGCTTTTAGGCAACATATAAGTAATGCCCTTAGTTAGAAAATTTGGAAAATTTTGAGGTTCTCTGACAAATTTTGATAGATTTTTTGCCAAAAGGGGATGTAAAGTAGTCAGACGTTTATACCAAAAATTATGTATCCAATCGCAACCCGTGGCTTTCCAATTATGAGTACTTTTTATAATTTTGGCTAACAATTCAACCGATATATCAGAAAAACTCATTTGTTCAATGTCTGAACAATTGAGTTCTTCATTTTCTATCCACGGACCTGACTCGTTATGTTTTATATCTTTACTCCAAATATTTGTCCAAAAATCGCGCATATCTGATTCAGATGGCAACGGATTATTATTATTCAAAATAATATTTTGTTTATCGTCAAGTTTGGAATAAAATATTTTCTCATTTTTCTGAAATAATCTATTATTATTTTTTTTATTATACGTATAATTATATCTTTTTAATCTACTAGCTTTTACACCTAATTTTTGTTTTAACAAATCTAATAAATCATTGATTATATTTTCATTATTATTACTACCAATGCTATAACCAAATTTTCTCCCAATTACATCTACGTGTCTCAAAATATTCCTACTTCTATTTCCGTTTTTATACTCTATTACTCTAGCTATGCTACTTCTTAAAAATACTACATCATTTTCTAATCTACTCTGCCATTCTGGTTTTCTATAATTATATGATCTATCATCAGAAGACGTTAATTTAACTCCTAACTTATTACATATAGTGATAGCACTAGCATACACTATTGTATGAAGATCTAAAAAACTAATGTCATCAAATATAATTTTTGGTAAAATTATATTATTTAATTCAGAAATTAATTTAGATAATTTCTTTGACGTATGTAATTTTGGTCTAACTGTGGGCTCTATATCTATATATCTATTTATATTATTATGAAGTAAGTTAGCTAATTCTATAATATTTTCATCTAGTAAGTTTAAATTTGCAATGTTGATTTCCCTAAGATTATAAATAACGTCTAAGTTATTTGAGTCTACTGTAATATCATTGGATTCTTCGACTAGAATATTATCTGAACTATCTACGTTCAATGTATCTGATATAACATTACTACTCGTATTAACTTGTTCTAAATTATTTTCTAATTGCAATCTATCTGCTACTTCCTTTTTTATCTGATCTAATGTTACTACAGGAATTAAATTATTTTTGAAAATTGCCCTTTTTTGGTCTGCTAATCTTTGTTCGTTTACTTGGGCAATCGGATAATTTTGTGAGAAAATTAAATGTAATTTTTTCCTATACAATAACATATCTGTTTCTAATTTAGTTACATAAAAATATGAAAGAACGATGAACATATTGACATCGTTCGTCCATTTCATACGCTGCCTAGGAATACCTGCTTTTGTTTTTGGTGGTCTCAGACTATCATTGTTCATCTGTGTAGATGACATAACAGACCTCTCTTCATTTCGGTTGGTTGTAAATGACATATTATCAATTTACAAAACAACACGAAAATGATTATTATTATTAGTTCCTACATTCCAGTAACCAAGCAACTATCGTTACCTAGTAATATCATTTGTTAATTGTCAATTGTCAACAAATAATTTTCAAAATGCCCAAATTAAATATTTTAATTTAAACCTTTTACCTTTCAACGTTACAAATCTATAATATATTATATTTTAGAATACTGCTATCAAAATAAAATATATGTGATTAAATTTACCTTTAAAATATATTACAAATTAATCTCAAATATTATTGTTTACCTTGGTTACTGGAGCCTTCACAAAAGAGATTTTTTATATCCTATTTATTTATCTAAATAACCTATGGTTTACTGGCAGTTTATTTATTACGTAATCTAATATACTTATTTTCAAATATTTATATTTTTTGGGATCTAAACTAATTATTTTCTAATTATTATTATTATCAATTATTATAAATATTACAATTAATTTTCATGTTTCCCGCCCGCGGTTTTACGCGTCATCAGAGAAAATTCAAGGCTTACTAAAGTAAAGGGTCTGGACGCGCAAAAGCCAAATTATTGTTGCTAAGTAAACTTTACTATTTTAAAACGGACTAATCAGCCTAAACACTCTGTTTATTTGTTTGCTTGCGGTAAAACAACAAACAACACATAAATCAGCAGTTCCAACAAGTATTGACGACAACCGTCACCATTTGAAAACTGTCATTGCCCTATTGTATTTATTGTGTAGCTCGACATAGGCATCCGGACCTTTTATTCTAGTGGGCCTTAAAGCCCCGTTTCCACGCTTGCCAAGCCTCGGCAAGCCTGCCAACGTGGAAACAGGTTGTTTGTCTTGGCTTGCGTAGGCTTGCAAGAGCTTGCCGCCGATCCAGTCGTGGTCGGATCCAGCGGCAAGCTTCGGCAAACGCTCAGTGTAATTTCCGAACTGACAGCGAATGCACGCCGTTTTTGCTCCATGCGGTATATCGATAATTAACATTACGAGACATATGTATGACGTAAGAGGCGTGCCTGACTAATTAAAATGTATAAGAACATAATTTGAATGCACTAATTTAATTTATTGGATTTACCTAAAAAGTCAATATAAATAAACAATCTTTTATTGATGGCTTATTATTTATTACAATAAAAAAACACATGATTTTTGTTAGAATAACTTTTTTTTATAATACAAGACAATATTACATTGTTTTTTTATACTTTGCTTGTATTTCAAATAAAAGTATGTTAAACCAATCGCAATAGCCGATACAAGTTCGGCGTCCGCCATGCTTGGGTGTTGGTAGCGTACTGACGCAGTCACAAGCGTGTAAACGGCTTCCAAATGCCAAGCGAGATTTGTGGACGCTTGGAGCTTGTGGAGGCTTGCCGAGCCTTGGCAAGCATGGAAACGCACAATAAAATGTGAAAGCAGTATTCGGCGAAGAAATTAATACGCTGCCCGACCATACATCTATGACATTCACACACATACATTCTTTGATTGTCTGTCTTTATCACACAGGAATAAACTTTTGAATTTAGAAACTATACTGAAAACAAAAGAGTGTTGCTTGCTTTCCACATTATATTGGGAGTATGTGAGACTATGGCAAGTCTATTTATAATATATATAACGTCATTGGTGTCAGCAGCATGGATGACTCGGGACTTCATGTGATCAGCGCCGGATCTGCCATACGTTCAAAAACAAGCAAAAACCTGGCGCCAACTCCGAAGGGGCGCCGTGAAAAAATAAATATTGTATTAAAATTTAGTTATAATATTCCCTGAATCGTTTAAAAATTACCCATAGTACGAAAAAATTATTACGCTCTAGCAACACTTTCCAAAGAAACAGAATGCGCACGCATCAGGTTGAAATCAACGGCTTACGAATTTATAGTCAGTTACAGAATTTTTTTACAAATTCCATATATTTAGTAAACGTAAGATCTATTTTTCCATATATCTTTTACGACGAATGGGTGCGATCCAAATTCAATAACCAATCACAACGCAGTTTTTTTGTTCCTGTGAATCAAACAAACCGAATTGCGCCTTTCAAAATTTTGACAAATTTAGTTAGTGTATTGTTTTATTTTGTATGATTTAAGTCTCTAGGAGAAGGTAGTTAAAGACCATTTTCTTATGAAATCTTCAGTAAATTCCATTAACAAAAGCATCGCACGGTTTGCAGGATTTGCAGGTAGAACGTGTTGACAGTTATTTGAAGTTCGTTAAATGTATAATTAAGATCTATTAGATTTGTTGGATGTTGGATTTGTTATTTTACGGTGTCAGTGAAAGCGTCTTTCGTAAGCTGTTGATACCATACGTCAGTGTTTAGTGTTTGTTCGCTCAATTTGGTGTTTGTTCGCTCAACACAGGGGAAATACAAGGTACAAATTTGAGGTTATATTCTTATTAGATTGTTAAATTTATAACTAAATTTCTATTGGTTGTTAGAGGTTATAAAAGTACTGTGGATTACAATGAATAGAATAATAATTTTAAAAAAACTTTCAGGCTCGCGCAATCTAAAACGTAGAATTAAAGAGCAGAATGACATAAAAAACTCGTTTCCACTGGGAATTTTTTTATTCCAATTTCTCCAGCACCGATAAAAAATATATGTCTTGTTTTTATTTGATAAATTAGTGTAAAAAAATTAAATAAAAAAATTGGGGTGAACGAATTTTTAAACAAAATAAAAATGTAGGGGGGGGGGGGGCGCCATCGATACCTACTGCACAGGGCGCCAGATTTCGTAGATCCGGCCCTGCATGTGATCAAAGGAAACGATAATACTTCCAAGTGTTGAAAATACAAATGAATATGTATGATAATATATATGAAGTGAAGAGTATAAACTAAGACATTGGTGTGTGGCAGTCCATTTTCTTTGCTCATCATAATATAACTTGTTTGTAACTTACCACCAGCAGAAAGTACATAGCGCAGGGAACTCTAACATTGAACTGATGCCACATTAAAAACTCATCTACACGAGCTTGGAGCTTAGAGTCCGAAGGGTAGAAATTATCAGGGATGATTTTCTCACGTCGAAGATATTGCGCAATGGCAACACTAAAATAAATACAAATATTGATTACTGACCAGAATTAAGAAAAGTATTTGGTTTGCTAGAAAATGTGTGTCGAAAACAATGGTGTCCTTTAGACTTCCAGGCGAATGTACCTAACTGATTTTATCTATTCGAGAAACAATTTTAATATTTGAAAATTTATGACCAATTTCACCAGAACTAGGAAAAAAAATTGAGCTTACTATGGGCCCACAGACACGCCCACAACACACTTCTCTCGGTTTATCTGTTCAGTGTCAAGAGACAATTCTCAATTTGGGAGGCGGGAGTGGGTACCGCCGCCCCGGGAACCTTTATTGAATAACCAATACCTCTGCCATAGATCACCCTAAGTCCGAAGTGGTTCGCTACGTTTGGTGATTTAGCAGGGGGTGCTCGGGTTCATGGGGTGAGATTTGTCTAGGTCTCGGAGGCGGATGACCAGGACATACTGAACCCCAGATTCCTACCCACCCCTTAAACCCTTTTCCTTCCCAGAACTCTCCTCTCCTTCTTTTCCTTAAAAAAACCCTCCACACAGGATCCCCAAAGATGACACAGGCCCTGAGGGAAATTATTTTCCTCAGGGCCTCCTGTGTGGAGCTCATGTAAAAAAAAAAGACGGTAAATTTTGGATAGGGCCTGACACGCTTATTACGAATAATTTTTAGAAAAAAACTTTATATTCGCCTTAATTACTATAAAAGGAAACTTTTTGCATTCCGGGAGGCGGAAAATTATGCATTTTAATTTTCAATTGCGTAAATCCAAAATTCACTTCGCGAACTGGTCGGCGACTGTCAGCGGCCATAAGATACGTCACTGTTATGTTGGTATCACTGATGCATTAACAAGAGCTAAATACGACCGAAGCCATCTTCGTGGGTAACACAAAGAGGCGCGGAATTATGAAAAACAGAATTAATAATGTAGATAAACGAACCTCTAATCAGAATCACTTCAGAGTCTAGCTGAGGCACTGGAATCATGTGTTGGATTTCATCGTCATTATAGTTGGAGGTGTTGGTATTCGTCGCATTAATAATTGAAGAATAGAAATAATAATAATAATAGCTAGAAGTTACGTAAAATAAAAAGTGCGCATTAGGTAAGCACTACTTTGACGAAATTCTGAAAATAAAATGAATAAAGGCCTTTAGGCAAGTTTTTTTTCAATGTAAAAATAAAATTTTCAATGTAAAAAAACTTGCCTAAAGGCCTTTATTCATTTTATTTTCAGAATTTCGTCAAAGTAGTGCTTACCTAATGCGCACGTTTTATTTTTATTTTACGTAACTTCTAGCTAATCGTTATTTTATGGTAATAATAAATATACATAATATAGTATACGAATAGAATTCTGTTGTGTTTTCATAATTCCGCGCCTCTTTTTATATCCCACGAAGATGGCTACGGTCGTATTTAGCTCTTGTTAATGCATCAGGGATACCAACATAACAGTGACGTACCTAATGCCCGCTGACAGTCGCCGGTCGCTTCGCGAAGTGAATTTTGGGTTTACGCAATTGAAAATTAAAATGCATAATTTTCCGCCTCCCGGAATGCAGAAAGTTTCCATTTATAGTAATTAAGGCGAATCTAAAGTTTTTTTCTAAAAAATATTCATAATAAGCGTGTCAGGCCCTATCCAACAATTACCTTTACACTAAAGAGAGGCCTACCGTACGATGTTTCGTGAGATAAATAAAAAGGTCACCTTTCAGTCAGGGCGAAGCCATTATGTTCAATCGCAGGAACTTTGTTGAAAGGATGAATTTTAGTATACTCCTCTGAAAAATGTTCCCCTGCAAAATAATAAAAACCGGCAGATACATAAAAAGTCATCGATACTGAAATACTTGACCTCCTTTCATAAAGTTTATGGTCTGATTTATAAAATAACTTACCATTGCGCAATGATATGGCTTTAGCTTCAAATGGTATATTCGCTTTCTTAAATAATATATACAGAGCCCTTGAAGGCTGCGACATGAAATCGTAGTATAATTTTAGACTCATGTTTACTAATTTGATCAAATTTGACTAAGTTCGGTTTAAGTTCAAGACAACAGTGAACAATATAGTAACGAAAAATGCAAAAAAGCCAACAGTACACAGGTACATACAAGGACCGATAAGAATAAAATAATCTATGTCACTTTTTATGTCAACAACGTAATCAACATGTAATCAAGTTTTCCAAGTCAAACAAAGTCAAAGTTCAAAACGTCAATGAACGTCAAAAAACTTTTGCTTTGCTTTTTAATATTTTTAGGGCCCAAGAATTCGTAACCGGTCGGTCAGGTTATTAAACGTCAAAACAAGCCTCGGCAAATAAAGTCACGTCTATTGCTCATCGTGATTTTCATTGCGAAACACTTCCACCAAACGTTTTTCTTTATAAAAAACACTTCTGTGAAACATTCTCTGTAAACCGTAACCACTCGAGAAAAATAATACGAATATTTAAAAGATTTTTTTTTTTTGATCCACCTTGCAATTTGAATGGCGGGTATTGGTACCGCCACCTCAGGAACCATTATTTGGATAACTAACCCCCCTCATAGATCACCCCAAGTGATTCGCTACGTTTAGAGACTTTGTACGCCATAATATGTATCAGCAGCACTTAGAGTCACACCCATGTCACACCCAACTGCATCCAACACTGTCCTCGCATCAATCTTCATCTTCATCGATCCTGTACATCCATCTAAAGCAGAGGTTCCCAAACTTTTTTTCTCGTAGACCCCTTTCAAAATTTTACTGGTTTCGGTGAACCCCCTGCTGCTACATTTCTACCATATTCCCAAAACTCGTAAAAAAATATGAAGTTAGATCTAACGATGGAAATTTGCGTCGCGGCTGAGTTCCAGCCCTAAATTCGTAGTGGTATAAATAAAAAATTGATATTTCTTGTGTTCTATTTATTAAATTCTTGTGTTCCATTATTTTGATTTTTTTTTTGCATTAACTCCACACAGAAGAAAAATAATTTCCCTCGGGGTCTATGTCTTCTGAGATGCTGCGAGGAGGGTCTTTTTGGGGAGAGGAAGGAATGAACATTGGTCTTGAAGAGACGCATCTTGTAGGACGGAGGAAACACAAAGGCCGGTAAATCATTCCACAGTCGAGCTGTTGAACACAAAATGAGTCGAAGAAGCGACCCGTTCTCATGTGACAAATGTCAACCATGTACATATGTTGGGCACGCGTTTGGCGTGTTTCCAGACTATGCACCGGTGCCGAAGGGATCAATGATGCTAGTTCCTCGGAGTATCTTTAATTGAAATACCGGTAGAACAAGGATATCATTCCCACCCGACGCGACGCCTGTGCTCTAAAGATTGCAATACGTTTGTTAAATTAGGAAAATCTATCAGACGGACCGTTTCTTTTTTTTTTTTACATTAGCTCATTAGAAAATAATTCCCCTCAGGACCTATGTCATCTTTGGGCATACTGTGTGGAGGGTCTTTTAAGGGAAAGGAAAGAGAGGAAGTCGTGGGAAGGAAAAAGGTATGAGGGGTGGGTAGGAATCTGGGTGTCAGTGTGCCCAGGAATTACAGACGTATGAATCCATCCCTCCAATTGTGGTGCAAGGCAATGGGTTGAGAGATGGAAAGGTCACAAGCTCAATCAGTCTCTTTATCCAATAAATGGTTCCCGGGGTGGTGGTACCCATACCTGCCTCTCAAATTGAGTTTCTGCAAAGAGTCGAGGGTTTTTCAGGTATTTTGGAGCTCCAGATCAGAAGTGGCGGCTAAATTCAACAGGGTTAGCAGTTGTGTACTATTAAAGTATCTGCGGGCCCTCTACAGTCCACCCAGTTTTTGAGAGGCTTACTTTACTCTGGCTTCGATGGAGCCTCCATGTCTGAGCTGGTCACTTAGAGTTACATCAAGCATATCAATGGAGGGCCTGTTCGGAAGATTGCTTCCGTTGAAGGAGACCAGATTTCCATTTCAACCCCTTTTAGACGTAATCAGACATGATTGGGTCTTTGAAACATTAAATTCTATGAGATTATTTTTACCCCAAGAGAAAACACTCTCGAGTTAACCGTCCATTCTTTGCTTCAAAGCCCTCCGAGTTGTTGGAATTTGTAATACCTTTGGGGGCTTGTCAAACATAAAGCTATCATGGACTGTACTGTCATCCGCGTAGCAATGAATTGGTGCACATGTCAAAAGGTCATTGATGTGCAACAAAAACAATGTCGGAGACAGAACCGATCCCTGTGGGACGCGAGCATTTATAGAGCGCGAGGAAGAGGTGAAACCATCAGAAAAAGTCTGAATCGACCTCTCCCTCAAAAAGTCGGCAATCCACGTTCACAAGGATGCGAGAAGTTTGTTGACAAGTCCTCGGTGCCAAACCCGGTCAAAAGCCTTGTAAACTTCCATTGCAACCGTTTGGGTCGCACCGAAATGTTCCAGGCACCGCCCCCAAATATGCGTCACATACGCGAGAAGATCGCCACACGAGCGGTTCCGCCATGCGGAATCCGTAATGACGGTCGTTAATAATGTTGTTCTTCTAGAGGTGTATAAGCAGTTTGTTATTGATCACACGTTCCATCATCTTGGACAGAACTGATGTGATCGCTACGTGGCGGTAGTTGGCCAGGTTGAGCGGTCGCCCTTCTTTGGAATAGGATGGATAACCGCCTTTTGCAATCAGAGGACACAGAGCCAGACTTCAGGGACATTTTAAAAAGCTTCGTCAAAATTGGAGCTATTTCTACAGCTCACCTCTGCAGTACCAGGTCCGGTATTCCGTCAGGCCCACCAGCTTTATTAACATCAAGCCCTCGTAAAACATGGAGTACTTCTCGATGCCGGATCCTCAGATTTTTCATATGAAAACCACAGTTAGTAACCGACGTTGGGACAGCACCTTGGTCATTGAGGGTTGAGTTTTCCATAAACATTTTTCCTAAAATAGGTTAGCTTTTTCGGTGGCGGTGTTTGCTAGCGAAACGTCAGGTCTGGTAATAGGTGGCAGACTGGATTTGCAGAAATTGCGACCTATTGAGCCCGCAAGCTACCAAAATGCTCTGCTGCGATGCGGGTATGCAGCCAGCTTTTTGCTGATCTGCAGGTCGTGCTCGAATTTTGACTTATTTATGATTCTCTTGGTTTTATTTGCCATTTCGTCGTATGTTGTTCTGTTTTCGGATGTTTTAGATGTGTTGTAGGCTCGGTAAGCCCCGTTTTTTAGTCGCACTGTATCAGAGCATTGTTCACCACGGCTTTGAGCCCACACCAGTTTCTTTAACAGTGGATGATTACAGACTTAATGGAATTAAATATCAAATATGCAAGTTTTTATAAGTAACAGTCGCTGACCTTCTTAAAATAAACTAATCAAAAAAATTAAGGGGAGTTTAAAAAAAATACTGAAGAAACAGGCTAACTGATCCCTAAGCCGGCCTAACTGAAAAAAAATCCCAAAAAAGCAAAAAAATTGCACAATTATTTTTTCGTGCCATCTGTTAGGATTACATGAGAACCGCAGCTCCTAAAAAAATTGACAAAAACTTGAAAATTAGAACCTTAAAGCTTCAAAATGCTTTTTTTAAAGTCTCAATACGACCATTTTTCACCGAAATACAGCATATTAAAAATCGCCGAAAAATTGTTTTTTTTTTGCTCCCTTATTTTTTTGAGTAATCTATTATCTACCTACATTGATAGGTAAAGCTGGGTAAAGCCAAGCCAACATTTTTGTTCTTTACTATCGAAACCAGATAAATTTTCATGGACCTCCATTTAAAACTTGTTGACCCCCATTTTTTTTATCACGCCACCGTATTCCCCCGTTGGGTCCATTTTTAACCCCTGGGGGTGCACCTGAACCACTTTGGGAATCACTGATCTAAAGTAATTAGGATTCTAGGGAATCGTCGATATCGCCCCGCTAAATCAACTACACTAAGTTCTAGGCCAGTGTTCCGCCAAATTTTTGTGTTCAAGGTACACCTACCAAATCAGAAAATTTTTAGAGGTACACCAAAGAAATAACAAATGTTTATTTAATATCTTTTTTAAAATCAATGAAATATGAAAATATGTTTAATGCGAAATGTGAGCCCGCTCCGAGTAGGTAAAGGCGATCAAAATTTGTAGCAATCGTTGATAATGCTGCTCTCATCTCTTCTTCGATCGTCCTCAGGCAAATGGTAAGAAAATTGCAATAACACGTTTTGAAAGCAGTGGATGATACTCATTATTTGCAGCCAAAAATGAGCAAGCTCTGTTTCGGAAATTTTTAGTTTTAATATCGGTTTTTAGCTCTAAGACTTCTTCCTGCTCATTATCTGAGAATGTATTTCGTACCCAGTCCATTTTGTAGGTCACACTTAGGAAAATATGAGTTCATATTTTCTGATAATAGCTGCAAGCTACTCAAAGCTAATCACTTTTTTTCATGCACATTTTTTCATGACATTTGGGATCATTTTATTCCTACAATTGGTGGCGTAGCTGATTGATAACACCAGCTTAGCGCGAAAGCTTTCAATCTTGTCCGTACGTTAAGATATTGGAATTCTTGACTTACATTTTTTTTAGTTCTTTGAAATACGCGAATATGTCCGCAGACATGCAAATTTTGTTACCTATTCTTCTTTTTTAAATAGAGAAGCAAAATCTGAACATATTTTTGATTGACAAGCATAGGTTTTTTTTACCTGACTCTGCTTCTTCATGGGAATCATTAGTTTCACTTGACAAACTTGCGGTACGTTTAATAAATTTATCCATTGTGTACACATATTACGGGCTATTCATTTGTAATTAAAGTAGATCTATATTGATAATTTTTGCAAATATCG
This sequence comes from Limnephilus lunatus, assembly GCA_917563855.2. Taxonomy (NCBI): domain Eukaryota; kingdom Metazoa; phylum Arthropoda; class Insecta; order Trichoptera; family Limnephilidae; genus Limnephilus; species Limnephilus lunatus. The sequence goes on from OU830599.1 coordinate 10,843,852, forward strand.
ATATCAATATTTATATTTTCATAAAAAATATCGGTACCATTTGAAAGAGAATATGGGCGCTCTAAAAATCTAGTATATTTATTAGCCTAATCTAATTCAATCATCTCACATTACCAAACAAATTCCAATTAACAGGCGTTATTTCTAATAAATCAAATAATAATTATCTAAAATTAAGTGGTCGGTTTTGTTGGTCTGAAAAAAATATCAATTTTTATTCCCTTTCGATACTTTTAATTTTAAATCGATACATTGAAACATTAAATATCGCTCGAAAATATCGAAATATCAATATTTTTTCAACAAGCCTGTGAGGCATACCTAAACATGACCACGGCACACCGTTTGCGGAACACTGTTCTAGGCAACACTCCGTACAAAGCTTTTTTACCACTTTCAACCCAAATATTTGCCCATCTCCATCCAATACTGACCAATCAAGAATAACTGTTCAGAGCCCCTTGACCAATTTAAGTTCATCCAAAGAATTTTACTTATCTCAAGATGATTTTTGAATTAAATACCTAATTAAATGTTTTTAATAAATATAAATTGTTTTGTAATTTTTGTTTTATTTACCTCAGTGTAAGAGCAAGTCGTTGTACAGGTGGTATTGTAAAATGCATGTTGGTATCTTGAAATGTTCTTCGAGGCCCCACTATCGTCAACAGTTCGTCAAATGTAAATAGCATATAAATAGAATCACAAAGAAACTTACAAAGCTCGTATACTACTTTAGAAACATACGCAATATACTTAATAAAAATGATCTATATAAAGTATACTACGCTCTTTGCCAATCATGCATAGAATATGGAATTATAGGATGGAGAACTGCCTCAAACATTCACATGAAGCAGCTTAGACAGCAGAGACGCAAACGGTTGGACTGGACATTTCCAAGGCCTTTGACTGGGTTTGGCATCGAGCACTTGTTAACAAACTGCGTTCTTACGGACTTCCCGCATCCTTGTGTGCGATTCAGGCGGTTGCTGACGGTTTCACCTCTTCCTCGCATTCGATAAATGCTGGCGTCCCACAGGGATCGGTTCTGTCTCCGACTTTGTTTCTGTTGCACATCAACGACCTCTTGTCTAGTGCACCGATTCATTGTTACGCGGATGACAGTACAGTCCATGATAGCTTTTTGTTTGACAAGCCTCCAAAGAGCACACAAACCCCAATAGCTCGGAGGGCTTTGAAGCAGAGAATGGACGGTTACCTCGAGAGTGTTTTATCTTGGGGTAAGAATAACCTCGTCAAATTTAATGTTTCAAAGACTCAATCATGTTTGATAACGTCTAAAAGGGATCGAAATGATAATCTAGTCTCCTTCAACGGAAGCATCCTTCCGAACAGGACCTCCATTGATATGCTTGGTGTAACTCTAAGTGACCAGCTCAGGTATGGGGGCTCCATCGAAACCAGAGTTAAGTTAGCCTCTCAGAAACTGGGCGTATTGTACAGGGCCCGCAGATACTTTAATAGTACACAACTGCTAACCCTGTACAAATCGCAAGTGCGTTCCACGGTTGTATTTGGCAGCCACCTCTGGTCTGGAGCTCCAAAATACCTTAAAAAAAACCCTTGACTATGTGCCGTTTGATAGATTCTCCCATCTTAACATACGGATTGCAATCTTTAGAGCCCAGGCGTCCGGTGAGAATGCTGTCCTTGTTCTACCGGTATTACAATGGAAGATACTCCGAGGAACTAGCGTCATTGATCCCCTCGGCACCGGTGCATAGTCGGAAAACACGCCAAACATGCGCCCAACATTTGTACACGGTTGACGTTAGTCACATGAGAACGGGTCGTTTTTACGACTCGTTCTTGAGTTCAACAGCTCGGCTGTGGAATGATTTACCGGCCTCTGTGTTTCCTCCCTCCTACAACATGGGTCTCTTCAAGACCCATGTTCACTCCTTCCTTTCCTCAAAAAGCCCCTTCACACAGCATCCTCAAAGATGACATGGCCCTTTGGGAAATTATTTTCCTCAGGGCCTCCTGTGTGGAGTTAATGTAAAAAAAGCTAGCTAAAACGCAAAAGACAATAATAAAAACAATCATAAAAGTACCCATAAAAATTCATCAAAAGAAATCTTTAAAAACTTTAATGTGTTCAGCATTATTAAATTATACTAAAAAAATGCACTACTCAAGTTTAAAAATATATATGAATACCCTGTGGACCAACACATCTACACAACAAGGTCGAAATCATCAAAACTTCTGTACAGAAAAACCATAATTTCCATGCTACAAAATTATATAATGCCCTTTCAATTGAAATTAAAAACATCATGGAAATACAAAAGTTTAAAAAAGACATCAAATTATGGTTAAGTAAACAGGACGATGAGGAAATCATTAAAATTATGAAGTAACCCCAATGCAACCTGCAGACAACAAACCAATACTTTTATTTTATTTATTGTTTATTTTGTGATCATCAAGAAACTAGAAGATGAGGAAATAAAGATCAGCACCCATTCAGCAACATACAGTCCACCTCGAAACAGGAAAACCTAGTGAGGAGGACTGTAAACAAACCACATAACTTGGTATTTTTACTTATTGTGTAATTTTACTTTATCTTATATTGTCATTAAAAAAAAAATTTAAAAAATGTTGTAATAGACATTTGTTAACTAAAAAAATTATCGAGGTATTGCCTCAATTCTTCGTACATTGTCACAAACTGCTCTTTTGTATCTCGGTTCATTCAGAGGATGAACTCAGAATGCCTTTTGATTTCTTTTTCGTCTTCTAGCAACACAAATCGCTATTGCTATTAATTTAGCAGAAACTATTTTCATGTCTTACTGAAGCGAGAAACGAAACAAGAGTGTTTTTTTAGCGTTTGTATGAACAATCATATCGAGAACGTTATTAAAGCGTCAACGCAGAGTTTTAACGCAACGTTTTATAAAGTCTCGTGCGAATTACGCCTTAGGTAAAGACCGACGATTAATGGTTTAGAGCGCAGTTCCCTGCCAGTGTGAGACATCCTGTGCGGCGCGGTCTGAAACTCTGAAGTGGCGCGGGGCACAGTCGCTCCGAAGTGTACGTGTGGGAGGTGCTAATATATCTTCCGATTACAAGAGCGTTTCTTGATTATCCAAATAAATTGAAAAATATTGTTTACAACCAAATTACAAGTGAATATGCGCAATAATTTCGTTTTCTTTCGGAATGATTTTTCCTACAAAACTTTATTTTAGCCTTTTTGCTAAGAGAAAATCCTAAAATGACTAAATAACAAAAAATCAGTTGTGGGGAATTGTTAATTTTTTCACACAATTTGTGGATTTTTAACTTTTAGTTCCATGATTTTTAACATGGAACTAATATCCATGGAAGCGGCATACCTAACCCGGAATGTATAAAACCGCCAAAACCAGTGTAGCTCTAAAAATTTGTGGCCGCCGGGAAGTGGGGATACAGACGTGGTAAAGCGGCCAGCGTGCGGGGGGAGGGCAGCCGCCAGGAGATAAGGGCCGAATTGGGAATGGGCTTCACATTTTTTTTTTATTATTAAAAAAAACGTTCGTAAATTTTTTATACATTTTGAACATATGTATAATAGTTGTTTTCTGAACAAGGAATGGTGGTGAAAAATAAGTAATGAGGAAAGTGAAGTACTTAACAAAAGACTTTTGAGTAAGTTAAGAAATTTGAGACTACATTATTTAATTTTTAAAAAGTCCTGATGTATGTTACTCATCCAGACCACAAACAATCACATAAAAACAGACATGTCGTGACAATAATTCGAAAAAAAAAACCTAACGGAAGATACGATTATCTGACCAATGTCATGTTGAATTATTCCGACTGATGACGAAACTTATTACTGTTGGATACTAAAAAATAGTTTGCTGACACCAGATGTTCATCAAAAAAATTATTCAAAGCATCAAGAGCTTATACTGCTTTCATCAATTCAGGATGGTAGACATATACAAGTTCACCCTACAGGCTCGTCGGATACATAGATAATATATCATAATCCCAGGTGTCCAGCAGTCAAATGATCCCCGTCTTCATGATATTGTCGAAAACAAAGAAATTTTGCTGCCACCAGCTTTCCAGCACCTAAATAATTTACACAACATTGTCGGATATCAAGATATATCTATAATTAAAAATGACAATTCCAAAACCAACATTGACTTTATTATGAGTAGAACTAAAATTCACGTGCAATATGTCAACAAAAAAGTGCAATCAACAATAACTAGATATATATATTTTTTAATGTGATCACCTCACAAGAATCCCAACTGCTCCATTCTGGAGACTATGGCATCCCCAATTGGGGTATGTTGTGAGGCCCTTGAGGTGATTTTTCACGAAAACGGCGCTATATAAATTAGCCAAATATTACTATTATTATTATTAGTCTCCAAACACGGCTAAAGCTACGTTTTAATTCTAATTGTTGGTCACTCGAGTAACCGAACAACTTCTAACCCCGCCTTTAGCTGTTCAACACATACAATTTTTTTATGTTTTTGTAGAAAAAAAAACATCGAAAATGTCACGACAAGACCAAACTATTAGTTACATTTTTTACTCCAAATAATGTCAGGAATCACTGATTAGAGTAAATCAAGTACGTCCCTTAACACCCTATATATACACACACACACACGTATATATATATAACATAAAATTCGAATATTTATTTATATATATGTAAATAACAAATAATCGAATATGTACATATGTATAACACAAAATCGAATATATTAGGGGAAAGAGATAGGGAAGAGGAAGGTGGGAAAGTATCCGTCTATTCAGATCTTGTCAACAAACACAGCTAAAGCCATTTCAAGCAACATTTCAATTATTATTGGTGGTCTTACACCAGGGCGATACTGATAGTATGTTCCACCTGGAACGTGACGGAAATATACCTTATATTATTTTTAATTATTAAATTTTGAGAACACAAATCAATCGAATAAAATTTATCTGTGCGCGCCGGGATTTGAACCCGCGACCTCCGGATTGCTAGTCAAAAGCTTTTCCCCTCGACCACGGGGGCATGTCAATGTGAATTTTACATAACAATACAGTGATTATTTTATTTTATTTTGTATACTATGAATTACAATTGTAAACATATGTAAAAGGAGTGATAAATTAGTAGGAAAAGAAATAAAAATAACAGTGCAAAAAAGACGAAGTAAAAACGTTTAAAAATGAATAAGATAAAAAACACGTACATACGACATGTGTAAATCAGAACTTTATATTTATGCGTTATGATTTATAAAAAAATAAAAGTTTTTTGGTAACTTTTAATTATTATAATTTAAGTTGACTGATTCGGCCCATTGCTAACCGAAGATCACGTGATAACATGCTATGACGGTTGAAATGAACACGTCGACAATTATAAAATGTATATTTAAGCTATGTTTAAACACTTATATGCGAAAGGTAAGACCGTCTTTCTTCTTAAAGGTCTTCATAGAACTACTTTTACACAATTTTACGGCGCATTGGACCCTTTTTCTATGTTTTATGAACGTTTTACTGGGAGCTCTATACGCGACCGAGGTGTAAAAGCCAATGTCAACCGTCTAAAAACCGTTAGGTAAAATTTTTGAAAAGTCACACTTTGGGTCAGTGTGCACACTTTACATGCCGTCTCTCTAATATCCATACTCTTAGATTTTTAACATCTATACAGGGTATCTTAGAGTACATTGGCAACCCTAATCCACAATATTCACCATGGCAATAATATAATGGCAACACCAATGTAAAATTATAAAATACAAATGGCCGCACGTTTTCGTTTGAGAAACGTTTCTATACGATCATATACGATGCTTCAATCAATGAATGTAAATTGAAATAAAATATCAAATTTGTAGTGTTTATGTGGTAAGAAACCTTATGATTAATCCAATTTGTGTTTTTTGATCCTGACGTCTCGGTAATTACATCTCGGGATCGCCGCGTGATATATCCATATTATTATTTCGTGATATTTCCGTGATATTTGCACTTTTGGAAAACATGTTATTAGCTGTGAATTCCAACATTTGCAATGCAAAATAAGTCAAAGCTCTAAAACCTTTGTGTGGTTTAGCTTCTATTGTATTTTGTTCTTATATATTGTGCGGTGTAATCAAAATAACAATATTTTGCATGCCGGCTAAGCTGATGTCTGTTCAGTGGCATTTTGTAATTTTTGCCTTTCATACTACGCCACAACCCCGTACATTATACCGTTTTGATAAATATACTATACGAATGCAATAATTTAACTGTTTGTATATTCTCTACGAACATGAACACGGTAGTTCATCACAACAATTTGTAACTTATTTGAACGTAAGCTCTTTGATTTTGGGGTTAGGTAATATTGTAGGTTTTCTCTATCGATAATCATAAATACTGTAAAGAATATTCCGTGCAAATTCCTTAAATTTTCTGTTTTTCACAAGACTTGTATTGGTTCGACGATGTTGTGACACCATTATGGCACAGTATAATCATGATTATGAGATTATGACTGATTTGTAACATCATAAATCGTAACAGAATCCCATTGGGAAGAACTATAAATTCATATATTGGGATATAGGTGATGTAGATTAGTTTTATTGGTAATTATCGGTTCGGACTGGCCACGCTTATTACGAATAATTTTTAGAAAAAAACTTTAGATTTGCCTTACTATAAAAGGAAACTTTTTGGCATGGGGGCGGCGGAAAAAAATGCATTTTAATTTTCAATTGCGTAAAATTAAAATTCACTTCGCGAACCGATCGGTGACTGTCAGCGGCCATTAGGCACGTCGCTGTTATGTTGGTATCACTGATACATTGCAAAGAACTAACATTTGTTTTTATTTCACAGACAATCAATCATAATTACACAAACCCGCTAGACAAACCCTGCTTTGCCAAACAAACCATTCAAAACCTGGGATGTTTTTTAAAATTATGATGACATGCAGCTTTCGTAATATAACCTCGAAGTTCCGTATTATCCGTGAGGTGGACTAAATGCATATTCTGTTGTGTTTTCATAATTCCGCGCCTCTTTTTGTATCCCACGAAGATGGCTACGGTCGTATTTAGATCTTGTTAATGCATCAGGGATACCAACATAACAGTTACGTATCCAATGGCCAGTAAATTCCATTAAGAGTATATTATAGGGGCAGAATTGTAATTTGCTGAAAAACGGCTCTCTAAAACGGCTTAATACTACCTTTCGTGTGTCATTCTTAGACTTGATATTTTTTGTTACCAAATAATGGACTTTTATTTTTCAATCTGTTTATTTTTTTTTGTAATCGATGTAGGCATTTGACCATGAAAAATAAAAACATTGATACACCATTCAACCCACTTTTAAAACTTTAGTCTATGATTATCGCGTAAATAATGATTTTACACAATATTTTAAATTTAAAATATATACATAATACACACATCTGTAAAAGTACGGCCTCTTATTATCGTTATGATATCTGTGAATATTGATAATTAAATAAATACTTCATTTTTCACCAAAATCGAACACATTTCGTAGCTTCTATTCATTCCGGGCTAGAATCTCCCGTTGGCAGGTAGGGAATCTGTACGCTCCTCGTTTGACAGCGTATATATTTTGAAAATACGGGCGAAATGTTTTATTAATAGCTTTAAACATAGAATACCGACTCACTTGAACCACTGCAGTAAACTCAGTAAGCTACAAAAACAGGAAGTACTCGAAAATTCTCTTTTTTAGTCTAAGTTTGTCGAATTGTATTTTTTCAACCGCCATATTGTATAAATCGTTTAAAATATAACATTTCATGTGCGTTATACTTCCGAAAATGGTTTGTGCGATGTTCATATTGTTCCATGCATGTGGCGACGGGCACGTTTTGCAAGTATGTGTGAGAATTCAATGCTGCGTACACACACACAGCTATAATATATGTAGCGTGACGTATTTCGGAATATCAGTATTAGTCTCGTATTAGTTCATTTGTTTGTGTCGTGGACATTCATTCACTCGTCGAACATTTCTCCGTAGGTACATTATGTACGCTGTGTTTGGTAGTAGATACAAAAATTACCTTATATGATTAGTATTAGTATTAAGTATAATAGACAAAGAGACAAGATAGGTAAACCCTACGTCATCGAGTATACGAATGAAACTACTTTGTAGTGATAATGGACGTTTATAAAACCTTAAAAAAGCTGGTCTGCCGGTGCGTCTTTTGGCAGGAGCCGCGCTGTCACGGAAATAGTCAGTGATTTTTTTCGAAAAAATTACGACATCAAAACAACGAGAATAATAAAAGTCGATTAGAAAATGAGAAAAAAGCAGGTCTGCCAACCGACAGCCTGGCACGTTCGCAGGCAGCCGGCGTCAAAGTGGGGTAAAAAATAGTAAATTTTACGTCATCGAGTACACGAATTAAACCAATGAATAACTATAGTCCAGATCATTTCATTTAAGAATTTCTTGGTCTGCCGACCAGCAGCCTGGCAGCTTTTTGGGTACGACTTTAAAAAAAAAAAAATTATAATTTTTCTTTTTCTGAATTATTATTTTTATTTCATTATAGTTTTAAATTAGAATGCCATATTTTTTTTAAATAAGCCAAAACCTGCCGCGGTGCCCCTCACTGCTGTCGCGTGTCCATATTTTTGTACAAATTTATAATAATAATAGTCATTTTAAGATTGCCAAAATAGTCCATACTAGTTGGAAGTTCGAACAACCAACGCACCGTCGCCGTAAGAGCTGTGTTCATCCGTAAAACGACGTAAATTTCCGAACCTCGTCCGTTTCATATCGGTTTCGCATGCCCTGCTGCATCGATTACATCGAACACAAGATCGAAACTAACAAAAAACTGTAATCTAGATCATCCCATTCATGATTTCCTTGGTCTGCCGACCAGCAGCCTGGCAGTTCAAAAATAAAAACACCATAAAATCGACTCCAAATGTGAACCACGAGAAAAATTACGAAGCAGAATATGTTTATAATAAACTGTTTTTATTCAATACATAACTACGAAATACATAATCACGAAACAGAACTTGTTTATAATAAACTTTTTTTTATACATTAAATAATAATATTATTGAACATTTAAAAAAAATAAAAAACGATTGTGCAAGACCACACGACTGAAATAAAATTTCACTTATCTTATAAAAGAACATATGACATTGGGGTGACATAGACGTTGACATTCCAGACAATTTGGTTTGTTGCATTTCACACAGTAGTACACACTCAGGCGTCTTTTTTTCGCTGGGCAAAAGTTGCCCCGTTTTCTTTTGCATGCTTCGTTTCCTTTTTTAATAACATTAATCACCGTTCGCATCGATCACTGTTCGCATCGATTACCGTTCGCATCACACTTTTCGTAACGCATTCACCAGTTTACCCCCAAGTGTCGAGCGTGCGTAAAGAAGTTTTACTTTTAAAAAATTATTTATACAATGCGAAATACATAATTACGAAGCAGAACTTGTTTATAATAAACTGTTTTTATACATTAAATAATAATATTATTGAACATATAAAAGAAATAAGAAATTAAAATGGAGTTCTACAAAATAAACTTAATAACAATAAATGCACCACGAGATTCCAAACGTCGCGTCGGTAGTTTATAATGGGAGCTGCGCGAGTGTATACGATTGACGTGAACTATGGGAAAAAACCATCAACAAGCAAATAATGAAACATTCGTAAAAAGGATCATACTAAATATTCTACCAAAATAATAAGTTCCATAAATTAAACACACTTTGTTATTGGTTTGGTTTTTACTTCGATATTTAAAAATATTGTGCACGTCATAACATAACACAAGTTGAATGTTGAAGTTTTAAAATTCGCGATGGCATTACTACCGACATCTAGCGATGTAATAATTAATACATTTTGACAGTTTTCGAATTCGGCCGTGGCTAGTACATCCCTTTAACAAAAGCATCGCACGGTTTGCAGGATTTACAGGTTGCAATGTGTTTGATTTGTTATTTTACGGTGTCAGTGTAAGCGTCTTTCGTAAGCCGTTGATACCATACGTCAGTGTTTAGTGTTTGTTCGCTCAATTTGGTCTATCCCTGTCATGCTCATTTCACGGGCACGGGCACTTCAGCATCTGGAGATGACCCCAGTAGAAATATACCTTCATGTGACGTCACGCCTAGGCATAACAAAATGTGCACGAATTCCTTTCTCTCATGGAAGGGAGTCTAGTCAATTGGTATGGATTTTGTAACGAATTGGCGGGAATTCTTCGTGAGAGGATGTACTAATTTACACTTCTGATGGATATCGAAGTTGGGAAGTGCAGTGCACAAATGCACTGAGGAAGAGGCCGCCTCTGATCGTAACCACTCATTGTTGAACATTGCAAATGTCAAAACTAGCTTTCATGACTGCATTTACAACTCGCAACTGCTGTAGCTTTCATTTTGTATTGACTGTTTCTAGCATTGATCTAAAGCAGTGTTTCTTAACCCTATTGAAAGAATCGCCTCCTTTATCACATTAAAATTATCCAGCCCCCAGGATATCATTATTTCTACTTGGAAAAAAAGGAAGATAATAAAACATTTATTATTATTATTTTAATTGTTTCAGATATCGCCATGTCGCTCCCGCCCTACATCCTGGGCGGCAATGCGGCGTGGGCGGCCATGGTGGCCCAGCAGCAACAGCAGCTGGTGGTGGCGGCCCAGCAGCAGCAGCAGCGTCAGGCGGCAGCCGTGGCGGCGCAGCAGCACCAACAGCTGCAGCAGCAGTTGGCGCACCACATGCTGCACGCTCAGCAGCACCAGCACCAGCCCCCGCTTCCCAAGGCCGACGTGCTCACCGAGGAGAAGCTGCAGGAGAAAGGTACCATTCATTATAACGATCAGTGGCTAAGCCGCCAAAACCCTTTTGGATGCACAGAGAGAGGCTCCTTCAATCACCTCTCACTCCAGATGATTTGTAGATGGAAACTTGACTGATAATTGGCCGACGTGGAAAATACACATCTACATGACCCCACTGAGAGATAGCCTGGGTTGTCACTGCCTAGTAAACTCTGGTCCGCCATCAATAGGATAAGGGACCTTAACGAGTCTGCGATGGTTGATTGCGTTGTCGTGCAGACCACTGAACATGTGGTCAGCGAATGTCATCTCCATTCATTCCCCACAGGGATTGATGACATCTACAGGCTGACGAATGAGACTGACTGGCTCGCAGACCTACATGTGATGACCCTCCGCTATAAGAAAGAAGAAGTGGCTGAGTTGGCATCGCCTCCAGTTCTCACCCAGGCATTGTGAGTACAATTTCTTGGCTGGCTAAGTCCTCCATCACAAGACAGAAGCCACATTTTATGTTTAGTCTGAGGGTAATAGGAGATTTTCAAATATTTTTCAGGTTTATTTTTATTTATTTAACTTTATTCAACCGTGCCTGTCTCACTAGGAAATCATGTGATTAGAGCAGGGCTGTTTACAACAACAATAACAACATAATATTACATTGGAAATATTTGTGAACTTATAAAACAGTTTTTAATAAAATCGTTAATGTTTGATCCGTCTTGGCCGATTCGGTCGTAATCAAATCAGTTTAGATTCGGTCGTAATCAAATCAGTTCTTGCGAAATTTCTTGCACTTTGTTATTTTTTTAACAAACTGCACTCCCAATTAAGGTCTTAGAAGAGGAAGCTGGTTCTATGGGGTCTCATTTTGCACCACCGCCTGTGGTAGTAATTAACTTCTAACATTTTTGTTTCACAGCTCAAAAATGGCAACAGCTCCAGTCAAAACGGTTTTCAGAGAAGAGAAAGTTTGGATTTGTTGACGCACAGAAAGAAGATATGCCCCCGGAACACATTAGGAAGATCATCCGCGATCACGGAGACATGACCAGCAGAAAATACCGCCACGACAAGAGAGTTTACCTCGGGGCGCTCAAATACATGCCCCACGCTGTCATGAAACTGCTCGAAAATATGCCCATGCCCTGGGAACAAATTAGAGATGTTAAAGTCCTGTACCACATCACGGGAGCCATTACTTTCGTCAATGAAATCCCATGGGTTATTGAGCCAGTCTACATCGCGCAATGGGGGACCATGTGGATCATGATGAGACGTGAAAAACGAGACCGTCGGCACTTCAAACGCATGAGATTCCCTCCGTTTGACGATGAAGAACCTCCTCTAGACTACGCCGACAACGTCCTGGATGTGGAACCCTTGGAACCTATCCAAATAGAACTAGACTCCGATGAAGATGCAAGTGTGGCTTCCTGGTTCTACGATCACAAACCTCTCATAGGAACCCAGTTTGTTAACGGATCGACCTACAGAAAATGGTGCTTGTCTCTACCTCAAATGGCGACATTATATCGATTAGCGAATCAGTTACTCACGGATTTAGTGGATTATAATTACTTCTATCTCTTTGATTCCAAGAGTTTCTTCACTGCTAAAGCTTTGAACATGGCCATTCCTGGAGGACCCAAGTTTGAGCCTCTAGTCAAAGACAACAGCGCCGGAGATGAGGACTGGAATGAATTCAACGATATCAACAAGATTATCATCAGACAGCCGATCCGGACAGAGTACAGAATTGCATTCCCGTATTTGTACAACAACCTGCCGCATTACGTACAACTTTCATGGTCAGTATATATATATTTTTTTTTCCCATAAATTTATTATTTATTTATGACGAAAGCTACGTTTTTCCGTTGACCACACTACACAACAATCTCATGTTCATTTTGCATTCTGATTGTTATTCGATTTGTGGAATATTAAACAAATTTATTGCAATATTTGATATTCCCTGCTTTTTTAAAGCATACAAAGTGGGTGCTGAAACTTGCAAACATAAACATTAGAAAATATCAACAACTCTCATTGAAAATATAAAACAGGCGCAGAAAATATGGACGCAGGTAACGGTTGCAAATTGGATTCAGTGATGAAATTCTAAGATTACAATGAGGTCTATAAGCTTCAATATGCTATTAAACATTAATTACCCCTCTCTGTTACAATTATTGTGACTCGATATATTGAAAGAAAGAAGAATTTGTTCAGACCTATTTTATTTATTTAAAATCGTTACCAACCTGTTGAACTCCCCTGAACTTCTTTCGTTAATATGTTTCCATGTACCTAGTCGATCAGTTCGTTTCAAATTACCTTATCATTGCAACAATACAGGATCTAACGCTGAACTCAATTCCATAATGAATCGCCTGCATGTACTTGGAAATAAATATTTTATTTTTTATTTTATTTAATACATGAAAAATCGAAAGTATCTACATATAGTTTTTTTTATAATATTTCACCCTCCATGCTAGGGAAGACCCTGTGTTATGGCGGGTGAAGTTTACAGTTTTCGGATTACATTCATTAGTATTGGTTGAAAATGTTCACTAATTAATACTATGCACACAGATTCTTCTACAATAAGAGAGTTTATGTTGGTATTTTGGATTATAAGAAGAAGGTAAAGAAGTTAAAGAGTTATTGGAAAAGAGAAGTTATTATTAATATATTAAGTCACAGTAATCAGTCTTATACATACATACAAAGCTGCTTAGATAGTAAATAAAAATATACAAAAAATTTATCATGTTATGCCTGCTCTTAATACTGTGCACACAGATCTTCTATAAGAAAATGATATGTAGTTAGGTTGGGTTACAAGAAGATGAGGAAGTTAGAGAATTCTTAGAAAATGAAAAATTTGAGGAGTTGTTAGATATATATCACACTAATTTATTTATTAATTAAGTTAAGTTATTAATTACTCTTGTACATACAATGCCGCTAATTTAGAAAATAGAGATATATTATGTTTTGTCTGAAAGGTGATTAAATTGATAGAGTGTAAAGTGAATGGGTATTAAAAGTGTAATGTATTCCATGTGTAAGGATCCATTTCGTTATTTGAATATGTTTTGGATGAATCTATAAAAATTGCTAGTTTAACCTCATACAAACACTACTTAATTAAAACTGTCTGTCAGCGCTTTTCAGCTTGATTATAATCAAATACAGTTTTAAAGTATTAATTTATTAATACATATTATCCGGGATTTGTAATATGTTGTATTGTATTTAAAATAACCTACTCGTTGTACTTTTTTATGTTGATACTACAATTTCTATTGTTCTTTTTTATCTATTTTATATTTTTTTATATTTATATTTTTTTTTTATCTATGTATATTCTGTATTCATATGTAAAATAATTGTAATTCTTTTGTAAAAGCCGCTTTAATCGGCGTTAATAAATAAATAAATACTGATTTCAGTTGACGCTGCATGAGTGATTTAAAATTGTATTCCTGCGTAATGCGTAAAATTATACAAGCTGAATGAATTTTTAATTTTATAAATTGGAACTGATAATTGTAAATCATGTCAGACAAGTGATAAAGTAGGGACCAAAATTATTTTATTAATTAAGAATTCTTTATTGAAATGTGTATTTCTTTTATTTAAATGCTTGACGTATAAATCTGTCAAAAGTTGACGGATTTTAAACTGAATTACTAATGGATAGGACGAGTTGTTTCACAGAATTTGAATAATTCTGCATGGCTGATTTAGGCATTTTTAATACAAAAATTAAATTTATGCATACATTTTTTTAGGATATTTCGAGAAAACCATAGAAGAAATTACTCAATCCTCAAATCTTTCATATACAACGGTTGTTCAAGAATTAAAGATCGTTCTAATTTTTTCAGACATTCGAATATCGGACCAAATAATGAGGCACAAATTCTAAAGATTTTTCTAGAACAACTATAATGGTTTGACCAAAGACCAGTTCCTTGTAAATAGATGGGTGCTATCTCGTGGGTAACGATAAGCATTATCTTAGCTTTATTGGTCAACAGAACGATCTGCAGGAAAGTTTTAATTTATTTTGCAATGTATGTTAAACATTTGTGATAATTTATGTTTCTTTTTAAGGTACCACACTCCAAATGTGGTCTTCATCAAGACCGAAGATCCAGATTTACCGGCCTTCTACTTTGACCCGCTGATCAATCCGATATCGCACCGTCACGCCGTCAAGTCTCTGGAGCCAGTCATCGAGGATGACACCGACTTCGTGCTTCCGGAAGAAGTTGTGCCATTTCTTCAGGAGATCGCTCTTTACACGGATAACACGGCTAATGGAATTTCACTGCTGTGGGCACCTAGACCTTTCAATATGAGATCCGGTATGTTATTGTAACAATCTGAACTTTGGTATGGCTTTTTTAAATAATAATTTTTATTCCTTTTTCCTATCATCGCTTTGACAAGGTGTGTCCAGGCATCCCGATCTTGCACTACTTTCTGTGGAGACATCTTTTATGTGGTTTCAAAGTTATTGTGACTATCGGAAGTCTGCAGTTCTACGGTACACCCAATTTATGGGGACTTGGGCAACAGGACAGATAAAGGAAGTATGTATTGCATCACCAAGATACTGAGTGGTTTGACCATCGCTGTGCTATAGCATCAGACTCAAAAACACAGCTTTTAATGCACTCTGGAAAATTGACTCCTTGAATAACCAATATTGCTCATTTTATTCAAAATAAATTTATATCTGCATTTCTCATAATTTGAGAAAAGAGTGTCTGAAGATTATTTGACGAATTTTCAAATATTTGTCAATACATAATTAAACAACTGCAATATACAGATGTTCATTATATTTTATTTTGTGATCACTATAAAATAGTATTTTTTTATTTTAAAAAAACTTTATTTTAAAAATAATAACTGTTTTATATTAATATCAATTAAATTATCTAACTAAAATGGTGAATAAATTAGATAACTAGCAGATGTGGACTTTTTACTTGACAAATTTGGTGAATTTACTGATAATTCTGCATTGTTGTTAACTCAAAATTGCGATTTTCACACGTGCAGTATGAGCAAATGCGATATGAGCGTTTATGTTCATAGAAAATGTATGAAAGTTATACAACTGTTATTCTATGAACATCAGGAACGCAATGAAAAGTTTAAGAATGGGGATATCCAAAAAGAATGCATGGCTATCATGGCTAAAGTTCGGTTTAGTGGCCAAATTCCTAAAAATACAAACTAGTTATTTTTATACTAACTATGGGCCGGGGAATACGAATCTGAAAGAATTAGGCGGCGGCAAGCAATATTAACTGAATTATACGACTTTAAAAATTTTTTTTCACACATAGGCAAATGGCCATTTTGGAAGCATTCTGATTCCTAGAAAATCAAACTAGTTATTTTTATACTAACTTTGGGCCGGGGAATCCGAATCTGAAAGAATTAGGCGGCGGCAAGCAATATTTAATGAATTATATGACTTTAAAATTTGCTATAAACAGACACAAAAAGAACACATTTTGACATTATCGAAGTAGTAAGAAAACATAGAAAAAGAATAAAGATGTTACATCACATAAAATTAAGTGTTGCCATTAAGCAGTAATATCAATAACGTAAAATAACATGTTTATAATTTAAGTACTTACTTTTTATAAATTTTACTCACTTTTGTATCACAAACCATGCTACCTAAACCTAGCGTAGCCGCTAAACTACTTGAAAACTGGGATGTTTTTTTAAATTGACGCGAGCAGGCGGTATAAAGGGGCACAAACCATGTTACACAAACCTAGCGTAGCAGCTAAACTACTTGAAAACTGGGATGTTTTTTTAAATTGACGCGAGCAGGCGGTATAAAGGGGCACAAACCATGTTATACAAACCTAGCGTAGCCGCTAAACTACTTGAAAACTGGGATGTTTTTTTAAATTGACGCGAGCAGGCGGTATAAAGGGGCACAAACCATGTTACACAAACCTAGCGTAGCAGCTAAACTACTTGAAAACTGGGATGTTTTTTTAAATTGACGCGAGCAGGCGGTATAAAGGGGCACAAACCATGTTATACAAACCTAGCGTAGCCGCTAAACTACTTGAAAACTGGGATGTTTTTTTAAATTGACGCGAGCAGGCGGTATAAAGGGGCACAAACCATGTTGGGTTAGGTTAGGTTAGATTAGGTTAGGTTAGGTTAGGTTAGGTTAGGTTAGGTTAGGTTAGGTTAGGTTAGGTTAGGTTAGGTTAGGTTAGGTTAGGTTAGGTTAGGTTAGGTTAGGTTAGGTTAGGTTAGGTTAGGTTTTATATAATAACATTGATATTGGTGACCGGTCTAGGTAACAACTTTTTAAGACTACGAATTTTCATACTTTTGGTTTAAGAATACGGCCGTTGAGATAGTCATAATTCATCAGGTTAATGTGTTATGTGATGAATTATCATGTGAAGAATTATCGCGTCGGAAAGTTTTACGTTATTTATAAGGTATGTTCGATGATATTATTGTTTAATGGCCACACTCAAATTGTTGTTTTTCTATGGTTTCTATGGTTTTCATGTGTTAAAATGCTTTCAAGATGGCTGTTTTCGTTTGTGTTTATTGAAAATTTAAAAGTCGTGTAATTCTGTTAATATTGCTTGCCGCCGCCTAATTCTTTCAGATTCGGATTCCCCGGCCCAAAGTTAGTATAAAAATAACTAGTTTGATTTTCTAGGAATCAGAATGCTTCCAAAATGGCCATTTTCCTATGTGTGTCAAAAAAATTTTTAAAGTCGTATAATTCAGTTAATATTGCTTGCCGCCGCCTAATTCTTTCAGATTCGTATTCCCCGGCCCATAGTTAGTATAAAAATAACTAGTTTGTATTTTTAGGAATTTGGCCACTAAACCGAATTTTTTCCGCTATCATAAATAAAGAACATGCTTGAGAAAGGAACGTTTGAATGATTGGATGTATGAAGCACATGTGGATGATAGAAAGAGTAAGGGATGTCGTTTGAAGATATTTTCCTTACGATGTGTTGTAATGTTTAGGATTTAGAGCATTTTTGCATAAGTACTGTGATTTTTGATTGTTTGAAAATAATATAGAGGCACAGCTTTTTAAAAAACTTCATGTGGGATGTTTTTAAAATATCAGCTAATAATGAATATATGAACAGTGTTAATTTTTGTATCTTTTTGACATTAGGTCGCTGTCGTCGTGCCATAGACGTCCCCATTGTGAAGACCTGGTACAAGGAGCACTGTCCCCCCGGGCAGCCGGTCAAAGTGCGCGTCTCCTACCAGAAGCTGCTCAAGTACTACGTTCTCAACTCCCTCAAGCACAGGGCGCCCAAGCCACAGAAAAAGAGGTAACAATACTAATACGTAACATCTGTGTCCTTCGCTGTACTGGTGTATACTCTCATCTTTGGCATGTCTTGCTCACTATAGCAAGTTCATGAATGCAAACGGGAGGTAGATGAAATTGTACTGATAATGCCTTCGGTGTCCACATCATTAATGTCTGGATCCCATCCTCGTAAGGTGCAACAAATGAAATTATGTTTTTTTATAATACCTCCTTACAGAAGAAAGAAGGGATGCTATGTTGAAACTTCTTAGAAAAGAAAGGAGAGAATTATTTGATAAAGAATTAAAGTTGGCAAATCATTCCTCAGCCATGCTGCATAAGAATGAACTCAATTAAAAAAACCAGTTTGTTCTTGTGAGGCAAAAACTGTATACTTAGGTAGGGTACAATTTGGCATGCCTCTCAGCTAGCGTCAGGTCTGATGAAATCATTTACACTGGCACCTTTCATTGAAACAGCAGTAGAACGTACACAGCATCCAACCATCGTCTCATTCGTACCCGATTCGAGTATTTGTATCACTTGATCGCACCATACCTTAATTTTGAATTTTTTCTAAAATCTGTGATCTTGTTCAACTTTTTATTTAGAATATAAAAAAAAAGCTTTCAAAGTCCGAACCAAAGTCTTGCTATAATTTGGCAAACCTCCTGATGATATTAACAATATAGTCTTCAATGCTGATTTGATTGCCATAGAAGTTTCTGTAAAAACCTTACCAATTATCTAATAAATAAAAAAATAGTGTTTTTCCTATTTTGAGAAAAAACGGTTCTTCCCTAAAAACATTAAAAAACATATGTTCTTCTCAAGGATACGTCAGTCTAGAAGGTGAACCCGATTTTAAAATCATGTCATTTATGAGAATGCTAAAATACCGTAGACATCAGGGAAAGGAGAACAAATCAAGATGCGAAGAGCAGGGAGGTGGCGTGACCGTCTCCCGCCCTGTGATTTGTCAATAAATTAATATGGCAAATCACATTGTAATATCACCATTTAGTCTTCAGAAATAAAGTCTGCCTACAAATTGCTAGTCCTTTTCATCATGGCATTGCTCGCTTCGTAATAAACGTACTTGAGAATATGAGAAGTTGAATATTTTGTTATACTATTTGTTATAATTTATTCATCTGACTCATTTATGTAGCGCTATGCAACACAATTTGATAGCACATAAGACAGTTAAAAACACATCTTTCCCAAACTTTTTTGGCCCACAGACCCCTTTTGTGGGCGGGTGTGTGACTTTCAGGGACCTAGAGAAGTCCATCTCACCCCCCTATCCTGCCCCATCCCATCCTGCCCCATTCCAACCCAGAATCTAGCGCAGCCCCCCTAACGTTGTTCAGGAAGCCCCAACTCAATTTTAATTTGCCACGGACCCCCTGAATGATCCTGGGGACCCCTAGGGGTCTGTACGGACCACTTTGGGAACCACTGCTTTAGACCATGTTTAGAAAAGTAGCATGTTGGACAGTGCTGCAAACTGTAGCCTTACTTTAGCAAAATTTACTTTTCTGCACAGGCTCTGGTTATTTCAATAGCGGTCAATGTACGATTGATGTCGAAGTTTATTAAAAGCATTCTCGAACCCTCGAACTGTCGAAATGATGCCCATATTTTATGTTAGGGCAAGACTATCAATCTAAATAACTATCCCTTTGCAACCGGCAAAAATTTTCTGAATTTTGGTGGGCCACACTAGTAAAGCTCTTAATTATGATCCCTTAGGGCTGGGCGACTTACTCGTTGAAACATGTGCGCGAGAAGGTACCCTGGGTAAGCAGCTCCCGCATGTTCAATCGACACCAGTTCCGTTCCCAAAAATAGATTCGTTTTCTGTCAGGATGTTTTTAAATCTTGTTGTAAAGGGTTAAGAGTGTATAAGCAGAGAAACCAGAAATATGTCATTTTTAAATCAGTGGTTAGGCGTATTGACTCTTTTCCACAAAAAACTATAAATGGATTTCAAAAGATTGTTCTTTTATCTAGTAAACTTATGTTTTAGATTTTGAGAAAAAAAAAAAATTTTTAGAATAATAAGGTTAAACCATAGGTCGTTCGCAGATTTGTTCAATTTTCAAAAAAGTACATTTCTTATACAACACCCATTTCAAATCATATAATCATGCAGTAAAATAAATCAATACATTATCTGGTAAACGTATTTTTCAGAATTTTAATTTTAGTTTAAATAAAATTATTAAAAAATATATACGGACATGTGTTTCTTGACGAAAATTGGTCGGTTTGTGCATTTATTTGTGCACTTACAAACAAATATATTTCGGATTTTTTTACATACTTATTTTGCTAAGACGTTATTGACAAATCATAAATAATTTGATCGTAAAATAATTTCAGGAAGTATTTAATTTTAAATAATTTTGAACATCGCATGTTACCATTTTTATCGCAGCCCGTAAACACAAATTTCAGATTTCATTACGGGCCCAAACGCGGCCAGGAGAGCACGTCTTCGCGACGCTTTGAATAATAATATTTGGAAATGAAATTTGAAAACGAAATTTGAAATAAACACGAATTCCTTGATTCATGTTTGTTAAATCTACAGGGTTGCCCGAACGCAATTTTTCATGTTCATTGAATATTTTTTTGCAAAAATTTTTATAATTTCGAATATTTTTTTTATTTTAAATTTTTCTTGTGTGAATACCGCACAAGAGTCCCAACTGCTCCAAAATATTTTTTGGGGTAAATCTTTTTTACGCACGCTCGACACTTGGGGGTAAACTGGTGAATGGGTTACGAAAAGTGGTGATAGTTACGAAAAATGACATGCGAACGGTAATCAATGCGAACGGTGATCGATTGCTCGGCGGGTCGGGCCTTTACGCACGCTTGTTTTTCGTGTTATTGTTATATTGTTAATGGACTATTTGTCCGTAAATAAATAAATAAATTATATACAGCGGGTACCCGGCATGCGTTTCATGGGCACTGTAACCTCGCGGTCAACTAAACTGTTATGGTTCCATCACAAGTCCCGGGAATTATAATGCAAGCGCCTGCACTATATAACATTATATACAGCGGGTACCCGGCATGCGTTGCAAGGCCACTCAAATAAAGAAAGGGTTTGTGCGCTTTAATTCTGTTTGTTGAAGTGCTTATTATTAATTATGCACACGAATAAATATTTCAAAATGCGACATTTTTTACAATCCAACTTAATATTACTCGTTTTTTTTCATGAATACCGCACAAGTCTGGAGCCAGTGGGACTATTGCATCCCCAATTTGGAGTATGTTGTAAGACTGAAGGTAGTGGGGAGGGGAAGGATATAGGGAAGAGGAAGGTGGGGAAGTACCTGGCTATTCAGATCTGACCACTAAACACGGCTAAAGCCATTTCAAGCAACGTTTCAATTCTTAATGGTGGTCTTACACCAGGGCGATACTGAGAGTATCTTCCACTCTAATGGCCGTAAAATACAATTGAAAAACAAAAAACCAAAATATTAAAAAGAATATAACAAATTGTTTATTCATGTAGCTATCTACTTAATACCTACTGTGTTTACGCATTTCACTTGTATCTATTTATGTTTATGCACTTCAATATACAAATAACTACTACTAATTAAAATTCTGGAAGCGAGAATAGTAATATAAAGTAGCAATAGTAGCGGGTAGCCCTAGCTCGAGTGAACAAAACCCTCAAAACTCGGATTGCCGCGGAACGAAATTTAGTTCTGAAAACGCCCGCTCGCGAGCCCTGATGTGTTAGCGCTAGTGTCGGAATCGAAGTTGTCATGTGCTGGTTATTCACTCTTAAGTGAAATACCTTTTAATAAATATTTTTTTATTTCCAGATACTTGTTCCGCTCCTTCAAGTCCACTAAGTTCTTCCAGACCACCACCCTTGACTGGGTGGAGGCGGGTCTACAGGTGTGCCGTCAGGGGTACAACATGCTCAACCTGCTCATTCACCGCAAGAACCTCAACTACTTGCATCTCGACTACAACTTCAACCTCAAGCCTGTCAAGACTCTCACCACCAAGGAGAGGAAGAAGTCGCGTTTCGGAAATGGTAAGCTTTTTTATTAGTCTGGATACAAATACATGCATATTATAGCTAAGTTATTGGTAATGTTAAACAGTTGCGATGGACAATGTTTTAACCTTCATCAGACCATCTCCATAGCAAAACAGATTTGAACAAGCAATACATATTATGAAATCCTTTCTAATTTTTGAATTGTATTTTGAGCTAAGAGCACGATGAATATGACGACAGTGAACAAACTTTTTGGTGCTTCTGCAAACAGCTTTTCTGCTTTACATATAGTTAGAGCATAGGTTCTCAAAAACCTCAAAGTGCAGTCTCTGGATTTCTCCCGACTAATTCTGGGACGGCCCACTGGACATGTTCTTTCCCTTGAAATATCACTCGTATGTAGGTGCACGCTTGCAAAACAAAATAACATTTCAAGTTAATTGAGTTGTAATTTTATTTTTCAGCCTTCCACTTGTGCCGTGAGATCCTGCGCCTCACCAAGCTGATCATCGACTCGCACGTGCAGTATCGCCTCAATAATGTGGACTCGTTCCAGCTGTCGGACGGTCTGCAGTACATCTTTGCGCACGTGGGACAGCTCACTGGCATGTACCGCTACAAGTACAAGCTCATGCGACAAATCCGTATGTGCAAAGATCTGAAGCATCTCATCTACTACAGGTTCAATACTGTGAGTCACATTTTCAACTTTTAGTAATTACCCTTAGTTAATGCAAGGTCCTTTGCTTTGTGTTTCCTCAGTGATATTTTTTAGCATTCTTACATTGATCTTTGTGTCATTGTTTTTTGTTTGCATAAATACAGCAGACCCCCCATCGTTTTGGCCTAAATGGTTCCCATTTTGCATTTACTGTGACGATACATTCATATATAGAAGATATGTAGGACCTCAGAGAATATGCTTCACTGGTTTGGGTTATTTCTTTGCTTCGCTAAAAGCTGAAAGTCTGTACCCTTTGGTTTGTACACTTCATTTAGCATTTTTTGGTGAAAACTCTCTTACTATCATAGTGAGAAATATGATCTAAATGGCGGTAGAAAGAGAAAACACCACGCTTTTTATTCAAATCTAAAAGTTAACCACAAAAGAATTAAATGTTCACCTTTTTGAAACCAGAGTTTCTGTCCACAATTTGAAAAAACTAATGAAAATTTGTGAATTTCTTATTTATTTTAATGTCAATAGACAAAAAAGTGAGGTGATAATAACATTTTTAATATATTTATATAATAAAATGTGTGTTTTTTTTTTAACTGTCACTAATTACAGTTAGAAAATATTTAAGATGAGCCATTTTTAAAACTTTTTATGTTTTCTTCAATATTTTTATACAGTGAAACCCTCTTAAGAAGTTCCCGCTTAAGAAGTTTGGTTTTTTCGGTCCCTCTACCTAAAATTGGCCCAATTTTTCCCACGTATAAGGTTTTCCTGCTTAAGAAGTTTGTTTTTTCCAGTCTCTTGGAAAACTTCTTAAAAAGAGGGTTTCACTGTATTTCAAAATTTATGTGTTTATTTCTACTAATAAAATTTGAAAGCATATTTCATTACCTTTCAAAAACAGTTTTAAGGTCTTAGATTCGTTCAGAAATATTCCATTTATTTGGATTTTATTGCAAAGCGGCAATATTCTGACCTTCTGACAATATATTCATGACTTGAGGGGTTAATAGAAAGATGGTGAATGATGGAAAATGTAATGATGAACAGCGCAGGAGTCCTGAAACTAACAGATACATGTGTGTTGGTGGGCGCCAGGGAACTCTGTCTTGTCTCAGGGATATTTCACCGGATCCTTGGCAACCAGAGAAACTGCTTTCTGAATATTCAATCTTCGAAACCCATAAATCCATCTCAACATTAACTTGAGAACATCTTTACTAACCTTGTCTAATGTAGAATATATTTTCAACCACAGGGCCCTGTGTCCAAAGGTCCTGGATGTGGAATTTGGGCACCCGGATGGAGGGTTTGGTTGTTCTTCATGAGGGGAATTACCCCCCTTTTGGAGAGGTGGCTTGGTAACTTGCTGTCCAGGCAGTTCGAGGGAAGACATTCTAAAGGTAAATAAAATAAAGATGAAGTTTTATTTTATTTCTTTACTGCACTGAAAATCAATTTCATTTTTTTGTTAGCTCCAAACAGTAAAATATGGCCTATACATATATAAATTAGGCCCTGAGGAAAATATTTCCCCTCATGGTCTATTTCATGGGGATGCTGTGTGAAGGGTCTTTTTAGGAAGGAAAAATGAATGAAGGGTGGGTAGGAATCTGGTGTTCAGTGTGTCCATCCATTCATCCCTTCCATTGCGGCGCAATGTGATGGGTTGAGAGTTCAAAAGGTCTCCTTTAACCAGTCTGTACCGATCGGCCCCCGAAGAATTTGCTGCCAAGACCCGAACAAACCCCACCCCATGATCTCGGGCACCCCCGTAGTCACCAAACGTAGCAAACCCGACACCCAAATTGCAAATGTAACCGATTATTGTAATTTTTTACAATATCCTAGAAAAATATTATGTAATTTCTTTATCCCTACTATCATTTATCTACTATCTATCTACTCCTGTATCATTATTTCCAATGTTTTGATGTAAGAGAATCACCAGGAGTAGACTAACCCAATCAGCTTTTTGTCTTTTCCAGGAGTGGCTAAAACAGTGACGAAGCAGCGCGTGGAGTCCCACTTTGATCTGGAGCTGCGCGCTTCTGTGATGCACGACATCGTGGACATGATGCCCGAGGGAATCAAGCAGAACAAGGCCCGCACCATCTTACAGCACCTCTCCGAGGCCTGGCGCTGCTGGAAGGCCAACATCCCCTGGAAGGTACGCTCATCTAACAGTTTCAGTTGCATTCCAATGCTACAACACTGCGGTCGTATATTTTTGTATAGTGCACTGCCTCGGATACCGTGTATTGTTATTCGCTTCATACCCAAAGTACCTCGCCCGTGTGGGTGGGTATTAGAAAGAACATGGAGGACATTCTCGAAGACATTAAGAGTGATATCGCAAAGATAACATCTGTTAAAGATTCTAGAATAAAACTGAGTTTGGAAAACAACTTAAAGAAATTAGAAGAACAAATAAAAACAGAAAATCTTCTCTTACAAAAAAAAATCATTAATCTACAAGAGCAAATTATAACAAACAATGAACACTACAGTGAGAAATTAGAGAATTTCGCGACAAAAAATATAAAAACATATGCGCAAGCCGCTACAATAATTAATAAAATCGAGAAACAAACTCCACAAAAACACGCCATCATTATTTCAACAACTAAAAACTTGAAGGCTGAAGAAATGAGAATAAGAATCGAAAAAAACATAGATGTAACTAAAATGCAAGTCGGTGTAACTGAATTTAAAAAAATTGGTGATCAAAAACTCATAATCTCATGTGTAAAAAAAGAAGACGCACAAAAATTGGTCACAAAAATAAATGGAACATTCGGCGAAGACATTAACGCTGAAGAAACAAAAAAGAGAAAACCAATAATGATCGTAAAAAGATTACAATCAAATTTAACAGAGGAAGAAATTGTTTTAGGCATAACCCAGCAAAATGAGGGTTTACAAAATTACTGTAAAGATGATTTTAAACTCATAAAAGAAATCAAACTCAAAAAATTTGACCAACAAAAGACGTACTTACAAGACGTTTCACACTACTTAATACAAACATCAGGAGCCATAAGGAAAATCCTTCTTAACTTTGAAAAAATAAATATAAAATACCAAAGAGTCCCAATTGACGACGTTAGCCCCCTGACGCAGTGTTACCACTGCTTGAAATATGGACACACTGCCCTAAGATGCCTAAACAGAACACAGCCACCTACCTGCCCCCACTGTGCACAAGACCATACCCTAGAAAAATGCACAGAGAGAAACAACAAACCAACCTGCTTCAACTGTTCCAGCAACAATAAAAAATTCAGGGCGAACATCTTGGAAGACCACCGTGCTGATAACATCAATTGCACATACAGGCATAAAATGCTTCAAATTGCCAAAGAGAGAATAGATTATGAATGAAACAACACAACTTTTATTAATGATAAAAAAAAAAACACAAAGGCTTTCAACAAATCCACCCTCCAAAAAATCCTATCCCATCAGTGCATTAAACAAGTGTATTCATGGCCACTAATGCATTCATTATTATTATTTCTTCGAAATGGATGATTTCGTTATAAATGCTATAGATAAAACCATGTCAATAGACGAAAGAATTTATACATCAGTGAACGATACAAATAACATTTTAGCGATGAATCCCGAAGTTAGCTTAATCATATTTCATATGAATGTAAGAAGCATCGAACGACATTTAGACGAAATCCTGGTAACAATAAAATCACTTAATAGACTGGACTGCATAATATTAACAGAGACGCACTCATCGAGCGATATAAACTATAATATTCCGGGTTATACATACTATGCAACAAATACCCGAATTAATAAGAACAGCGGAATCGCAATATTTATTTCAAATAAATATGTTGTGACTTTTAACAGAGAAATCCAAATGCACAATGTAAACATCCTAAATATGGAAATCAGTTACCAAAAGTATACATTTAGCATATTCGCTATATATAGAACTCACGCCTCAATATTACCAATATATGTAGATGATCTAAAACGCATTCTTCTTGCGAACAGAAATAAGAAAACCATTGTTGTCGGAGACATTAACCTCAATATTGCAAATGATTATTCGTCTAATGATAAAGATAATTATCTTAATATGATGGCAGAATTAAATTATATATCGTGTATTAACTCATTTACGAGAATGATTCCAGGTCAACAACCTTCGTGCATAGATCATGTTTTCACAAATATTCAAGACATACAAAACATAGTATCTGCAGTCATACAAACGACAATCACAGATCATTTCGGGTGCATTTTTACCTACAATTACGAAAACAAATATTCACCATTACCAACCCAAACTCCGGAGAATGAAAACAGCCAACGCAAAATGCTCAACATAAATGCCTTAGTACATAATCTAGATAAAGAGAAATGGCTCGATATTTTTAATTGTAATGATACGAACAAATGCTTCGAACTATTTGAAGAAAAATTATCAATGCACGTAAGTACTGCATATTCTATTGATTCCAGAAAACAATCATCAAAATTTAAACCGGTTAAACCATGGATAACTTTTGGATTAATTGTATCAATCAGACACAAAGAAACAATATACAAAAAAATAATCCGACAACCTACAAACGAAACCTTAAAAAAATACCTAAAAGCATACAAAAATAAACTTACGTATTTAATAAAAACCACAAAAGATAATTATTTTCGGCAAAAACTAGAAGCAACGGAGAACGATGCAAAAAAAGTCTGAAATATTGTAAATGAAATCATAGACAAGAAAAAACACAAAAAAAATGAAATACATAGTATTACACATAACAATATCAAAATACGATGCAAATAAAATCCATCGGCTGCCGCTAACATATTTAACAACTTTTTTGCAAATGTAGGCAAAAACCTTGCAAATCAAATTAAAAAAATACCGTCTAATGATGAACAGAACATTAACGCCAATATGTTAAACAAAATTAACATGTTTCCTCTCACTTCAGCACAGGAAATCGAACAAATCATTTCAAGCATGAAGGGAAGATCAGCACCAGGTTTCGATGGGGTTACTGTCGAAACACTGAAAAATATCAAAAAACATATTTCAAAACCATTAACACATTTAATCAACACTAGTCTTCAAAGCGGAATATTCCCAATGATATATAAACAAACCATCATCACTCCAATTCATAAAACTGGCAACCCAGAAGAAGTGACAAATTATCGTCCAATATCGCTGATTTCAAACATTGCTAAAATCTTTGAAAAAATTATCAAAAAAAGATTGACTGAATTTATTAACAAAAATAACATAATACACGACAACCAATATGGATTTATGAAAAATAGAAGTACCCAAGATGCGATTGCCAAACTATCGAACATTATCCAGAACACATTAGACAAATCTTTGAAATGCCTCGGAATCTTCATAGATCTTAAAAAAGCTTTCGACAGTATTTCTCATGATAAACTTATTAAAAAATTAAACTGTATTGGGATAAACGATAAAGCTCTAAAATGGATAAAAAGCTATTTATTTGAACGACACCAAGTAGTCAAGATAAACAACTTTCTAAGTCTACCACTAACAAGTAATTTCGGGATACCTCAAGGCACAGTCCTAGGCCCCCTACTATTTATAATTTATGTCAACGACATTTTCAAACTACCAATTAACGCAGACATAATATCATATGCCGACGACACAGCTATCATAGTGAATGGGATCGACTGGGATATAGTAAACGAGCAAGCAAATAATAGCATGAATACCTTAAAACATTGGTTTGATACAAATCTTCTCTCATTGAACACTAACAAAACATACTACATACACTTTTCAATTAACAAACTAAAAACACTCCCCAACACTAAAATAATTATCCACAATAACAAATGTAATAAAATCACATGTATTCAAGACTGTTCAACGTTGAAATCAGTATCAGAAACTAAATATCTCGGAGTGATAATAGAACAACATATGAAGTGGAAGAGCCATATCTGTGAATTGGTTAAGCGTATCAGAAAGTGTATATATATATTCATAAGATTAAGAAATATTTTAAAACTCAACAATCTTAAAAGAGTATACTATGCACTAATCCAGTCATTAATTCAATATGGAATTATTGGATGGGGGGGGTCTTACAACAATATTCTAAACCCGATCAAAGTGATCCAGAAGCTAATCATTAAAGTAATCCTAAAGAAACCCTCCACATATCCAACAGAAACGCTTTTCGCAGATTTTACGGTGCCTCGAGTAGAGAATATCTTCAAAAAAAATGCAATTATCCAAATTTACAAAGATAATATCATCAAAAAATTTGAAACCTACCAATCAATAAGATATCAAGACAACATCAAAATACCAAAATTTAATACCAAACTAATGCAAAACAATTACATCTACTTAGGAATAAAGTATTTCAACAACCTTCCAATTGAAATAAAAAAAACCAAAGACATCAATAAACTGAAACTCAAACTGAAGCTACACTTCATCAGGAATAATTAAAACTAAATAATTACCTGTTTTTCTCTTTCTTTCCATTTATTATAAATTATATTCATCTCTATTTTATTTAGATTTTTCGAATTTCGTACCGTATCCTATGTATGTACACCTACACATATTGATGATCCAGAAGGCTCAATTGTTCGTATTATATACTTACCTTTTGCATAATGTTATTCTATTTCTGTTATAATTAGTGTAACTCGCTCATCAAGCACAAGAACTAGCTTCTTCTTTGATGAGATTGCAATTTTAAATAATTTCTGTACCGATATGTAATTTATGTAACACCTTTGTACACTTATATATCTATATTAAATAAATAAAAAAAAAAAAAAAAAAAAAAAAAAAACTGTCTCTGAGCCAGTTCAGAATCTGACTCTGTTATAGTCATATCTCTCTCTGTCACTATGTAATACCTCTGTTTTATTGTCCCCAAAGCCTGACTTTGATACAGAAATCGTCACAATAGGCGAGTTTAGGGTCTGAAAAGTGGCATACCTTTCCATCCACGCCTTTCTCTGTCGCACATATGTTTTTAACCCCTGACGCACGGTGTTATAAGTTTGACCGCCGTCTGTGTATCTGTGTCTGTCTGTAGCATCATAGCTCCTAAACGAATGGACCGATCATGATGCGTTTTTTTTGTTGAAAGCTGACGTGATTGAGATAGTTCTTAGCTACAATTCATGAAAATCTGTTCAGGCGTTTCAAGATCATCAGCTCTTTTTTGTGTCGGGGGTTGTTAAAATTTTGAACATTTTACTTATTACGTATCTTTCTTTTTATTGTATAGTCAGTAACTGCGCGAGAAAGGATCGTACCAAGTTCAGGCCGGCATTAAAGTTTGGCGTTTACTATAACTGTCGATGTCGACGACATGAGAATAGGTTGTTTGATCCTGTTGTATAAAACGAGCTGCTGGCATCAGCTTTTTCTCCTTCATTTATTCCCGACCTTTTGAGAACCACACAAATCCATCCCTCAAACTGCCTCCTAACGTCGCCCAATCAGGTGGCAATATAGTTCTCCTGGCTTTATATCACTTTTTTACCGGTCATTGGCTGAGTTGACATAGCGTTTGGGTCCCACCCAGGCGTCACGTTCGATTCCTCAACTGGCTAAATCCGTCATCACAACACAAGCAACATTTTCCGCTTACTGTGGTAGATTTTCAAATATGTATTGTCAGGTTATTCGTATGTTTAAAATCATCTTTTTTACAATATCTCAGTGTTCAGATACTAAATGAAACATTATACAATTCCGTGCAGGTTCCTGGCCTCCCGACGCCCATCGAGAACATGATCCTCCGCTACGTGAAGATGAAGGCCGACTGGTGGACCAACACGGCCCACTACAACAGGGAGAGGATCCGGCGGGGAGCCACTGTGGACAAGACTGTCTGCAAGAAGAACCTCGGCAGGCTGACCAGGCTGTATCTCAAAGCCGAACAGGAGAGACAGCATAATTATTTGAAGGTTGGCAATACTATTTATTATGTATCACAATATTGTCATAGACATCCAAATTGATAGACCAGCCCATCCCTGGGAAAGGGGAACAAACCAAGTAGTGCGGATCGAGGAAGTGGCGTGACTGTCTCCCTTTATGATTTGTCAACAAACGAATTATTAGCCCTTGTTACAATGGCACGCACGTTAGCTTGTGTCGCTCTCCATAGAGAGAAAAAAAATGTCCTTATTTTTAAATGCCCGGGGTCTGAAAAGTTGCGTGTGATCTGTAGCTATTCGAAAACGTTAAAATAAATGAAATTGTTGTTCACTATTAGCCCGCTAAAATGGCCGGAAGTTTTGAATAAAAAATAGATTTCTTGATTTGAAAAAAAAAATAAAACAAAGGGTCCGTATTTTATATTTTGTACCAAACTTAATTTTTATTCCATAACTGCAGTACAAAGAACGCAAAAAAAAATTGTTAAAAATATAAAAGGGGAAAATAGAATAATTTTACCTACCAAAATTTATATTTTATTTCCATCGATGCCTGAAATCCATTATGAGAGACAGCTAGCTCTTTCGCCCTTTTTGTAACCGTTTCGCGCGCGTTTATTCCCTACGTTTATTCCCTACATTTTATTCGACTTGCCACACAATAACACTTTTTCTGTATAAAATCAGTATTCTTGTTGACTTACTTGTATTCATAAACTTGAATTTTTTTTTCGTTTTTATCAGCTATACACATTTTTTAGTAACTAACGTTAAAGTAAAATTATTGAAAACAAAAAAAATTTTAATAATTAAAAAAAAGATTTAGGTTTTTTTTTTTTTCAGATTTTCAATGCATTTTAGCAGGCTGGTAACCATTTTTTTAAAAATAATTTTAAATGCATTCTCTTTGCAAGACGCAACTTTTGAGACCCCGGGCGTTTTCTGAATTCAAAAGTTGAAATAATTGACACACCCTAACACACATTGCTGACTACATAAAACACTACAAATCCCAAATCCGTAAACAATAGTTTGGGCTTGTTTTTATTTAGTTTACACACTTTTATAAATGTGCAAAAGTTCCACAATGGACAACGCTGCAAACCGTTGCCTTACTTTAGTGAACTTTACTTTTCTGCGCAGGTCTGATCGTTTCAATGTGCGCTCTTCGGCGGTCAATGTATGATGTCCATAGTTTATTGAGAGCGTCTCGAAGCCTGGCGCCCCTGCAACCCTTGGTGCCAAAAATATTGACACCTGGTCTGCCTCCAGATCCTCATAAGAATACCCAGATTTCATGATAGGGCCAGTCTAC
Source organism: Limnephilus lunatus (assembly GCA_917563855.2). NCBI lineage: Eukaryota > Metazoa > Arthropoda > Insecta > Trichoptera > Limnephilidae > Limnephilus > Limnephilus lunatus. The sequence goes on from OU830599.1 coordinate 10,876,075, forward strand.
CTGGATGTCTATTCTGGATGTTGACTTTCTCTGTGCGGTTATCTTTAATTAAGTAGTTGGCATGATACATACATTAAAATATGAGTCCTGACCGTAAAATAAGGTCTCCAAGGTGCTGCAGTCGGACCATTCTTTCAAGTTTCTACGATTTGATCTGATATATTATACCCCTCCGCATTTCTACTAAATTGATATAAGATGCCTCAGCAGTAGAGGGTCAGATGTCAGATATAGATAGTCAGGTCAGATAGGTCTAATTTGGGCATTTGCAGGTTAAGAGGAAACTGGGAGGGTGTGCCAAACTATTTATTAACTAAATTTTTTTTTAAACTTTCCTTAATATCGGTGTGTACATTTAAGGTGTAGGTACTCTTTAAAATGATCTTCCTGTATATTTATAGTTGTCAAATTATAACACATCCAGGGTTGTTGTCAGAATTCCACTGCCAACTTCTAGTCTCGCTTCATTTGTATATTCCACCCAGGTTATACTGTGTCTTACCAGTATGTTTGTTCCAGGACGGACCCTACATCTCCCCCGAGGAGGCGGTGGCCATCTACACAACCACCGTGCACTGGCTGGAGTCCCGGCGCTTCGCCCCCATCCCCTTCCCACCCCTCTCCTATAAGCACGACACCAAGCTGCTGATCCTGGCCCTGGAGCGACTGAAGGAGGCCTACAGCGTCAAGTCTCGCCTCAACCAGAGCCAGCGTGAGGAGCTGGGGCTCATTGAACAGGCCTATGATAACCCTCACGAGGCACTCTCCAGGATTAAGAGACATCTGTTGACTCAGCGTGCCTTCAAGGAGGTGAGTTTTTGTTCCTTTCCTCGGGGTGCCTGAAATGGTTTATAAATCTCATTCACAATTCACAGGTTTTATTAGTTTCTATGCTATAAATATGTCAGTTCCGAGGCAACTCATAGTGGCATTTCAACACCCTTTGAAAAGTCTTTAACCTGTGACTTGCCCTGCCATATTTTGTAATACTTTGATGTAATATTTTATGTTTTTATTTTAAGCTATCGTGTATTATATTTACCGAAACACATTTCTTGAACAATAAACTATGTATCAAAACAACATTACTTGCGTACTTGCGTTTATTTGATAAATTGATAGGTTTTTCCATGTTTTTGTTACTTACCACACTCGGAGTTTGACAGTTCAAATCGCGGTAAAAAATGATGCTCTGATAAAGATCTTATTAAAAAAAAATTTTGAGTGGCTAGAAGTAAATCGGGTACCTGTTACGTCAAGAACGAGAATGGCTCAAGCGATTCTGACCTTGTCCTTCATACAGTTTATGTATACATAAGGGTTAAAATCGCATTTAAAATATTTAAAAAATTATTTAAAAAAAAAAATTGTTGCGGACCGCCTTGGTGCACTGCACAGGACTGGTTTTAAAGTATTTTGGCATTTCGTTATTTATAATTTCCATGAGATAGTTGAATTATAGAAGACCCAACATTGTCTAGGGGTTCACTTGCATTTGCACTTAATCTTAAAACCTTCCACTTACCTTTTGACTATTTTTACTTTTAAGTATCTGCCAATATCTGCCTGTACTTACAAATAATAATCTTTCTAATACCTCGTTATTTATTCATATTTTTTAGACTGGCATTGAATTCATGGACTTGTACTCTCATCTCGTCCCCGTTTATGATGTGGAACCTTTGGAAAAGATCACAGATGCATACTTAGATCAGTACCTCTGGTACGAAGCCGATAAGAGAAGGCTTTTCCCTCCGTGGGTCAAGCCTGCTGACACCGAGCCTCCGCCGTTATTGGTCTACAAATGGTGCCAAGGTAAGGAACTTAACATACTTAAGAATATCCCCAGAAGTCAATTAATGTGAGAGGCGAATGGATCTAGCAATGTTCAGTTACTAGAGTTGGGAGCCACCTCTGGGCTGGAGTCCCAAAATGCTTGAAAAACCTACCTGATTCTGTGCAAAGGTGGGCGGTCTCTGTGATCGACAATCTGTTGTTAACAGACTAATTTAATTTCTGATTGCCAATCCATTGTTAACATATCGATTGTCATCTCTAATGCACAGACGCATTATGGGTATGCTGAGTTTGTTCTACAGGTATTTAAATGGATCCTGCTCTAAGAAGCCAGAGCAGTGGTGCACGTTCGTGAAACTCAACAGACATAAGAGGAACACCTGTTCACGGTTGATGTTGACTTCATGGGATCAGTTTTTTTCTCCGAGTCTTTTTTGTGTTGTCTCTTCAAGACCCGCATTAATAAATCCCTTCTTACAGCAACCTTGCCCGACTTTTTTATTATTATTATTTTTTATATTAACTCCACACAGGAGGCCCTGAGGAAAATAAAATAATTTCCCTCAGGGCCTATGTCATCTGAGATGCTGTGTGGAGGGTCTTTTTGAGGAGAGGAAGGAATGAACATTGGTCTTGAAGAGACCTATGTTGTAGAAAGGAGGAATCACAAAGGCCAGCAAATCGTTCCACAGCCGAACTTTTGAACACAAGAACGGGTCAAAGAAGCGACTCGTTCTCATGTGACAAATGTCCGTGTACATATGTTGGGCAAAAACCGTGTACATATGTTGGGCACGCTTTGGCGTGTTTCCCGACTATGTACCAGTGCCGAAGGGATCAATGACGCTTGTTCCTCGGAGCATCTTTCATTGAAATACCGGTAGCACAAGGATAACATTCCCACCCGACGTTTGTGCTCTAAAGATTGCAATCCGTTTGTTAGGTTAGGAGAATCTATCAAACGGACTGCCTGTTTCTGCGCAGAGTCGAAGGTTTTAAAATTGATGGCGATATAGTTCCCGTGTTTTTACACTGTAAAGACTGGGGTGCTCTTTTAGCTAGATCGATCACACAACTTCGCCTATTTAGTGCCGTTTTGATGTCTTTATTTTGGAGTGTCCTTTTCAAAATTTTATCTTGTTTTCTTGGTCCAGATAAGAAATGTTCATCGGTGCGTAACGAATGGGTTTCTGGCGTGTGCGTTGTGGCAATGGAGATGTGTCTAATACTATCCCCTTGTTACAAACCTCACGCTAGCGGCATGTTCAATCGTCTTTTAATTAACACATTATGATGTTTGACCCAAAAGAAAGGTTTTGTAAGTAAAAAAAATAAGACAGGATAATATACTCTGGACAAGAATCTTCTATGAAAGCTTTACCGTTGGAGTAGGACTATGTATTCAATTATTAAATGTATTTTTTAGGTATCAACAACCTGCAAGACGTTTGGGAAGTGGGAGATGGTGAATGCAACGTCCTCTTGGAATCCCGCTTTGAGAAGTTATACGAAAAGATTGACTTGACACTGCTCAACAGATTGCTTCGGCTTATTGTGGACCACAACATTGCTGATTACATGACTGCCAAGAACAATGTTGTCATCAACTACAAGGTAAACACTAATTACTAGTATAGGTACATATACGGCTGATAATTCCATTAAACCGTTACGCTAATTTGTTTGCTTTTCTGAACAACTCATATAGGCCTCTTAGAAATTATTGTATCTCCCTTACTCTCATAGTGAGAAATATGATTTTATGTGATGTTAGAAAGAGAAAACACCATGCGTTACATTCAAATGTAAAAATTAACCACAAAAAAAGTAAAATGTACACCTTTATGAAACCAAAATTTTCGGATCGCATTTTAAACAAAAAAATTAAATTTTGGGAATTTTTTATTAATCATTTTTATGCGGAATGACAAAAAAGTGAGGTGACAAAAACGTTTATAATACATTTGTATATCCACCATTCAGAATTGTAAGACCACCATTCAGAATTGAAATGTGGCTTGAAATGGCTTTAGCCGCGTTTGTTGATTAGATCTGAATAGCCAGGTACTTGCCCACCCTCCTTTTCCCCACCTTCCTCTTCCCCACCTTCATCCTCCCCACCTATCTCAAAGGGTACCTCTATTTTATTATAGTTTATTTTCATTTGTTGAAGAAATGCATTCTTCTCTGAACATACAGTGAAACCCTCTTAAGCAGTTTTGCAAGGGACTGGAAAAAACAAACTTCTTAAGCAGGAAAACCTTATATGTGGGAAAAATTGGGCCAATTTTAGGCAGAGGGCCACAAACATCTTAAGAGGGTTTTACTGTAATTGCTTCCTTTGAACATAATACCTAGTATTTATAATATTAGTGAACTTTCTTCCAGGACATGAACCACACCAACAGTTACGGAATAATCCGCGGTCTGCAGTTTGCCTCCTTCATCGTGCAGTACTACGGCCTGGTTCTGGACCTGTTGGTGCTGGGTTTGCAGAGGGCCAGCGAGATGGCCGGGCCCCCGCAGCTGCCCAACGACTTCCTCACCTTCCAGGACGCGCCCACCGAGATTGCGCATCCCATCCGCCTCTACTGCAGATATGTCGACAGGATACACATCTACTTCAGGTACACTAATAATTACCCTCGCGTATGATCTTACCAACGCAGACTTGGAGATTAAAGAATTATCTCATTGAAAATGCAAATTTTTATCCAATCCAAATTGTCAACAAGACTACAATTCAATATACAGTGAAACCCGAATTTTACGTCCCCAGATTTAACGTTTTCCCGCCAATTACGTGTAATTATTTCGGTCCCGATATATTTTAGTACATTTATACCCCCTTTTTACGTTTTTGTTCCCGCAATTTATGTCGAAAATATTCAAAATATGTGAGTTACGCGCGCTTGACACGGCCGAGCAGTGATTGGTCGGCAAACTGCGCGAAACGTGGTGATTGGCCGACATCTTTCCATTTTTAGCCGGCCGTGATTGGTCGGCGTACTGCTCGCAACGCGGCGATTGGCTGACATCTTTCAACTTTAGCCATGTGTAAAATGCTACAGCATCTGTCAGTTTGTTTATTTACGCATCTGTCATTTGGTTTTGACTCGATTTGTGATTTGAGACGCTTTTTTCCGACATTATTCGTGATAATCGTTTACACACAGTTTTTACATTTCTTGTTTTGTTTTCGTTAAGTTAATTACGTTCGTAATGTCTCAACAAAGAAAAACTGTCAGTTCAGTGCGAGAAAAGGAACATTCTCGAAAAAGTTGATAAAACAAGTTGGTTAGTTTTAAATTGAATCGGTTTACACTAGAATGTCGTATTTTTACAAATTTACTTCGTATATATGAATTTAAATGGCCGGCTGCGGCGGAAATCGGCTGCATAAATTCGATTTACGAGGGAATTTATCATATTTTTACAAATCAGCCGCGAAAATTTGATTTTCGCGGACATTATGCGGAATTTTTACAAATTTATTTCAAAGAGGTATCTAAATTTAGAGAGTCGGCCGCGAAATTTCGATTTATGCGTAAATATATCGTATTTCGACGAATTTACTTAGAATATCTATACCCCCAGTATTGAAGAAAAGAACATTTTATTTTTTATTAAAAAAATCACATAGATTAGTTTGTTACATTTTTTTTGTTCTAATTCTTTTTCAATCATGAATACACATTTAAAAGTTTTGTCTTGAAAGCAAACAATGCTGGAAAAATAGATTTTAAGACCCTCGATGTACTTTATTACTTCTTCTTTTGTTGGAATAACATTTTTCTCTTCATATACATGATAATATTAATAAAAAATAAAATTTAAAGGGTTCTTTTCTTCAATTCACCAATATACATGATTAAATAAATAAAAAACAAATTTTAAAATGTTCTTTTCTTCAATACCCCCCATTTACATTTTCCCTCCGTTTAGGTTTTTTTTTTTGGTCCCTTAAAAAACGTAAAATAGGGGTTTTACTGTAACTAGAAAGCCATTGTGGAACAGGAAATTATCAAATCAAAAGATACTTTATTTTTTACACGGGATGCCCTGAGAAAACTAATTTCCCTCTCTTTAGGAATGCTGTGTGGAGGGTCCTTTTATGGAGATGATAAGAACAGGAAGTTCTGGAATAGCGATGTGAAGGTTCAGCTGGAGTGGGCTCTTGAACTCAGGTTCTTCGCAGAAAGCGGTTCCTATTCCTGCTCCTTTTTCAAATTGACTACTCCCAGAGAATCCGGTCCATGACTTGGATCCAAACCCGGAACTCGGAGCCGTAACCCGAATGCTTTCACCAACGTCCGTTTGCGGTCCGTGCCACTCGCGAGTCGGGAGCAAGTCCCGTGTTCGAGTTCTTTTGCGGGTTCCGGCTCCGAGGCCCGGCTCCGGCCCAACCCATGCGTCCCGGTAGCCACAATAGCACCCTGTACCTAGTCCGCACTCAAGAACTCGCAAAAAGCAGAACTTACTCATCTCTATTCTGGACCCATAGCACTGTCGATCGATAAGGATTGTATCGATAACATTCGGTAAGTTCTCATCATTCCCTAAGACAACTGCAGATTACTAACATACAACTAAACAAAGGTTGATGTCGAATATATTAATAACTCTTAGTCATTGTGAACTGTTATTTATTCGTTGACGATTTGCAGTCACGCTAGGGAACGATGAGATGTTACTGAAAGCTATCAACACAATCCTTGTCGATGACCGTGCTAGGGGTCCTGGGAAGGTAAAATTTATTAGGCAGGAATCTAGGGGTCAGTGTGTCCAGGAGTGATGGATGTATGAAAAATTTCTTATTTGATAACATTTGTTATGTATTGTTAGCTGCGTGAATATTCATTGACGTTTGGTTCGCTCATCTGCCACCGGAGGTGGTGCTCTCGCCTCTGTCGGCCAAGCGGTTAACTGCTCCAGCTATACGTGTTGTCTGTCGGCAATGAAAGAATTCATTGGATCTTCTGGTCTGCCGCAAGAAGCAGGCTATTCCAATAGCCAGATTCGAATCGAACAACGTAACGTAACCTTGCTGGTTATTGTTATTATATCGACGGTCCCGAAGAACAATGTCGGATCTGATAAAATTTGAAAATCGTTCTTTTGACTTATTTGTTGGCTTGTTGTCTTGATTTTAAAGTCTGTTTTTTCGAAATTTTTGATAAAATGAGATGAAATATCAAAGATCAAAACAACATTATATTTCTTGATCTCAAAAACAGTAAAAATGCAGAAACGATACTTTAATAAGCTCTACTGCAAAACTACAAAATCACATCCGACATTGTTCTTCGGGACCGTTGATATTTAGTATATTAATCACAGGCCATTTTGTTTTGTTCAGGTTCACAGCGGAGGAAGCCCGAGACCTGATCCAGAGATACCTGACGGAGCACCCTGACCCCAACAACGAGAACATTGTGGGATACAACAACAAGAAGTGCTGGCCAAGAGACGCCCGGATGAGACTGATGAAGCACGATGTTAACCTGTAAGTTTGCCAAAATACACGGAATATTGACATGATTTTACTTTTATGACTTGTGTAATTTGTGGTTTGTTGTGATGAACAGCGCAGGAGTCCTGAAACCAACAGATACATGTGTGTTGGTGGACGCCAGGGACCTCTGACATGTCTCAGGGATATTTCACCGGATCCTTGGCAACTAGAGAAAATGCTTTCTGAACATTCCACCATTGAAACCCATTAGTCAATTTTATAAACCAATGGCAACCAATATTTTTTTTGGTTTGGTCACCTTCACAATGTTGATAACAAATTATATTGCCAGAAGTCTGCCCTCTATATCAGTGGCTCTTTACACTCGTTAAGTACGTCAATCCTCGCTAGGCTTGGAACTAATTCCTGGTTTTAGATGTGGCCGCGAGCGACACATATCAAATTTGTCATGTACTTTCACCTGCCTGAAATTTACGTAAATTTAAAAAAAATTAATCAAATTCAACGAGGAATGTCGATGATATTAATTTATAAAGGATAATATCATATAACCTGACAATATTTGAAAATCTTCTACTACCACCACAGTAAGCGGAAAATGTTGCTTGTGTTGTAATGGAGGACTTAGCCAGCCGAAGAATCGAACACGCCACGCCCGGGTGGGACCCAAACGCGATGCCAACTCAGCTACCGATTGGTCTAATGTTGATTGAAGTGGGGACTTTTTCAATGATTCGTAAATTAAACCCTGCGTAAAAATAAACTGTGCTCGTGGATATTTTGAAACATTACAATGACAGCTGTTTGGCTTTATTAAAGAAAATAGAAACATGTTTCTCAATTAAAATCATAGACAATACGTTTAATATTGGTAATATCTATGCTTTCAACCTTTTCAGTGAAACCCTCTTAAGAAGTTTTCCAAGGGACCTGAAAAAACAAACTTAAGCAGGAAAACCTTACGTGTGGGAAAAATTGGGCCAATTTTAAGCCGAGGGACCGAAAAAACCAAACTTCTTTAGCCACGAAACTTCTTAAGAGGGTTTCACTGTATATGGATTATGTGCTAAGCCACACTAAGCTCGACATAAAAACCAAGCGAGAATAAACAGCAACTGATATAAAGGAGCCTAATTAACTATTTGTTGCTGTTGGATAAAATTCGTCACGTTTTATTTGCTATTGGTAATGCTATAAAATGAATTTGTTTATTTGTTTGTTAGTGGGCGAGCAGTGTTTTGGGATATCAAGAATCGATTGCCTCGCTCCACCACAACAGTCCAGTGGGAAGGAAGCTTTGTGTCAGTCTACTCAAAGGATAACCCCAACCTTCTCTTCAACATGGGAGGATTTGAATGCAGAATATTGCCCAAGGTATACTCATTTTGACACTTAAAATTTTCAATGAACTATCCTCTCTATATGAGGGGTGCGTCACACAAGGGGCTCTTTATCGTCGATCTTTTTTATGACTAAACAATAATCACACATGGATTAATATTTTGTTTTACAAAAAAACATTGCTAATGTCTTCAAATCCTTCATCTTTTCAAATTTAAATAAACATTCGGAACATCAAAGGAACCCGATAAATCGTCGAAGTTTTTAATATTTATGAGCACATTTCGGAGTGTAGCTCTCCAGCAGTTGTGCGGATGTGGTTGCGTTTGACTTGATACATGAAATTTATATTGACCCACTTGAAAATACATACCTTACAATAAAAAAATTACACATAAATAATGAAAGGAATTTAGTGTCACTGTAAATAACATTTAACCACTCAGCAACGTTAGCAGATATACACGTTAATATGACAACATCAGTCAAGTACAATAATCGTGTTTTCACGTCAACGCGTATGTTTCCACAGAAATCCTTATAACTCCGTTATTGTTCTAGTGACATCCCTAAAATAAAAAGTAGAAGTTCCATAATAAATCAAGCTACCCCATCATTATTCAAGTTGACCATAGAAATACATAAAAAAACCTTTTCTGTCAGATACATGATAGACGGCCAAATTGCCTACCCACTGTTAGACATTGTTATTTTTTTATTAAGAGCACATTACCAGAGAAACCAGAAATATGTCATTTTTAAATCAGTGTTTAGACTTATTGACTCGTTTCCACAAAAAATTATAAATTGATTTTGAAAGATTGTTCTTTTATCTAGTAAAGGTATGGATTAAATTTTGAGAAAAAATGTTTATTTTAAGTATAATAAGGTTATACCATAGTTCGTTGGCAGATTTGTTATATTTTCAAAAAAGTACTCGTATTATACAACACCAATTTCAAATCATATAATCATGCAGTAAAATAAATCAATACATTATCTGGTAAAAGTATTTGTCAGAATTTTAATTTAAGTTTAAATAAAATTATTAAAAAATATATACGTACATATGTTTCTTGACGAAAATTGGTCCGTTTGTTTATTTATTTGCGCACTTACTAACTAATATATTTCAGATTTTTTTACATACTTATTTTGCTAAGACATTATTGACAAATCATAAATAATTTTGGTAATTCTTCGGAACAAACGGTAACGGTTAACACGCACTTTTTTTTTATAAAACTTTTAGATTCTTCTTAATTACCATAAAAGACAACTATTTGCATTGGGGGCGGTTGAATATGTTACATTTTTAATTTTAGTTACGTAAATTGAAAATTTGCTTTCACTGTCAAATCACTCTGTTTGCCATATTATTGTTATTTTAATATGTTGGTATTACTGATATTTTACATTGCACTGGCTGTATAAGATAACGAGTGGCTAGAAAATTAGTTATACCACCAATTTGTGTGAATTAGGTAAGCACTAATTTGGTTAGAAACATTGTTTGGAATTCAAACTAGATAAATCCTGGGGTGTTTTTTTTAAAGAATTGATGTTTAACGATTTTTTCTTTTGAATCACAAACCATGTTACACAAACCTAGCGTAGCCGCTAAACTACTTGAAAACTGGGATGTTTTTTTTGCTTTGACGCGAGTAGGCGTTATAAAGGGGCACTTTCTTTTGAATCACAAACCATGTTACACAAACCTAACTACTTGAAAACTGGGATATTTTTCTTGCCTTGACGCGAGTAGGCGTTATAACACTTCCCCCAGTGCAAATAGTTGTTTTTTAATGTAATTAAGGTGAATCAAAAGATTTTTTTTTTAAAAAGTGCCTATTGCCAGCGATCTCGGCGATCGTTAAGTTAGGTTGGATTATTGGATTAGATTAGGTTAGGTTAGGATAGATTCAATATGAGTCAAGAAGTTATTTTTATGCGTTAAAAAAAGATTTTTATATTAGTTATTTTCATTCAAATTCTTTCACCTTTACATAAAGTAGGTACTATTTTATATTAAAAAAAGTGAAAATCAATAGTTTCTAGCCGTAAGTTTTTTTCTCTGTTTGCAATTAAGGAAATCAATTATTATTAATCAGTTCAAATTTTTCTTTTCAAGTACTTGGGTGTTTTGAAATTTGAAAAACAATAACGATTTTCCAGTGCTTCAATTCGACTTTGAAGTGATTATCCTGATAAAGGTTTGTATTTTTTTTATTTACGCGCCTTTGAATATATTGCCATGAAGTCAGTTACGTTGTGATGTAGTCTTCCATATAGTATCAGTAATACCAGCATAATAAAATGACAATAATCATTACAAATTGCATATGGTGAAGGGTTGTGTCTAAATACGAAAGCAAATTTTCAATTTACGTAACTAAAATTAAAAATGTAACATTTTCAACCGCCCACAATGCAAATAGTTGTCTTTTATGGTAATTAAGAAGAATCTAAAAGTTTTATAAAAAAAAAGTGCGTATTAACCGTTACCGTTTGTTCCGAATATTTACCATAATTTTAATGGAAAAATAATTTTAGGGTGTATTTAATATTAATTAATTTACAGCTTCGCGTTTCACAATTTTTTTTATCAACGACAACACGAATCGAGAGCGCTCATTCAGACCGCAACTGCGGCCACTGGCGGTTGTCTTCGCGGCGCTCTACATCGCAACATTTTCAAACGAATAACGAAGCAAAATAAATAGGATTTCATGTTTGTAAAATTTATAGGGTTGCCCCAACGCAAAATTTCATGTTCATTGAATATTTTTTTGATAAAATTTTTATAATTTTGAAATTTTTTTTATTGTAAATTATTCTTATGTGAATACCGCACAAGAGTCCCAACTGCTTCAAAATATTTATTTTCAAGTAAAACTTCTTTACGCACGCTCGACACTTGGGGGGTAAGCTGGTAAATGTGTTACGAAAAGTGGTGATTGTTACGAAAAATTTCCTTCGAATGGTAATCGATGCGAACGGTGATCGATTGCTAGGTGGGTCGTGCCTTTACGCACGCTTGTTATTCGTGTTATTGTTATATTGTTAATAGACTATTTTTGCGTAAATAGATAAATTAAATTATTTAAAAATATGTACGTACATGTGTTTCTTGACGAAAATTGGTCCGTTTGTTTATTTATTTGCACACTTACAACTAATATATTTCAGATTTTATTACATACTTATTTTACTAAGACATTATTGACAAATCATAAATAATTTTGATGGAAAAATAATAAACACGAGAATCGGGTATGGGTACCACCGCCCCGGGAACCAATTATTAGATAACCAACACGTCTGTCATAGGTCATCCCAAGTGGTTCGTAACATTTGGTGACTAGCAGGGGTGTCTAGGTTCAAGGGGGTGAGGTTTGTTTAGGTCTTGGCGGCGGATGCGTCTGCCCACCAGCTGCATGGCAGGTCGGATCTGGAAAAGTTAAGGAAGTCCCTTTGAATTCTCCAGCCTTACTCTCTCGGAACATCGCCTTGCACCGCAGTGGGAGGGATGGATTCATACATCCGCACTCCTGGACGCGCTGACCCCCAGATTTCTACCCACCCCTAATACCCCTTTCCTTCTCCGAATTTCCTCTTCTTCCTTTCCCTAAAACGACCCTCCACACAGAATTCCCAAAGAAGAGATAAGCAGTGTGTCGAGCGAGTGTAAAAAAAACGGTCTCTCCCGATCCGGCCTTTCATGTAGTTGGTGGATGTACCTTCCAAATTACTGATACTACCTATTGACGGCCGGCGTGGTCAAGGGGTAAGGCTCTTGACTCGCAATCCGAAGGTCGTGGGATCGAATCCCGGCATAGGCAAATACATTTTATTTGACTAATTTGGGTTATTTCACAATTATTTAATTTAAAAATAATATATTTGCGTCACGTTTTAGAGTAAAAGATACTTTCAGTATTGCCCTGGTGTAAGACCACCATTCAGAATTGAAACGTTGTTTAGTGACCAGATCTGAATAGCCAGGTAATTCCTCGCCTTCCTCTTCCCCCACCACCTTCAGCCTCGCAATATACCCCATAGTCACGTCATAGTCTCACTGGCTCCAGTACGAGCATTTGGGTCTCTTGTGCGGTATTCAGATAAATATAAACTAAAAAATTGTGCATAAGAATAAATATTTCAAAATGAGACATTTTTTACAATCCAACTGAATATTACACTTTTTTCATAAATATACCGCACAAGAGTCCCAACTGCTCCCGTCTGGAGTCAGTGGGACTATGGCATCCCCAATTGGGGTATGTTGTAAGACTGAAGGTAGTGGGGAGGGTAAAAATATAGGGAAGAGGAAGGTGGGGAAGTACCTGGCTATTCAGATCTGGTCACCAAACACGGCTAAAGACATTTCAAGCAACGTTTCAAATCTTAATAGTGGTCTTACACCAGGGCGATACTGAGATATCTTTCGCTCTAATGGCCGTAAAATAAAATTAAAAAACAAAAAACCAACATATTAAAAAAAATATAACACATTGTTTATTCATGTAGGTATCTATTTAATACCTACTGTGTTTACGCATTTTACTTGTATCTATTTATGTTTATGCACTTCTATATACAAATTACAAATAACTACTACTAATTAAAATTATGGAATAGAGAATATAAGCATACCGTAGCCCTGTACCCAAATCCCGGTTTACGGCGGAACGTAATCTAATTCCAAAAACGTCCGCTAACAAGCTCTGATATGAGAGCGCTGGCGCAGGAATCAGAATAATGATTAGCTGGTAAGACACTCTTAAATATTCTTGTGTGAAATGATAAAAAAGTGAGGTAACTAAATTGTTTATTATACATTTATTTGATAGAATAAGTATTGTTTTTGATATAATCCGTGATTTTAGTACCGTTTCCACTTAAAAACATCGCGTGAGTCATTTTTACATTTTTTTTATGTTTGCATTCTAAATTTTAATATTTACAAATGTTAATATTTCTTTGTAATATAACAATTTGAAAGCTTATTTTATAACCTTTCAAAAACCGTTTTTATTATTCGGCTACGTTCAGAAATGTTTCATTTATAGAGCTTTAATTATGGAGCGGAAATAACATAAAGTTTTCGTAAATCTGACATGTCGTTTAAGATACAAAAAGTGCATATTCGCAATATATCGGAGTGGTTAATATATGTATTTCAATTACAGTGAAAGTTTTTTTTTTTAATTGTTTTATTATTATCTATTACAGTGAAACCCTCTTAAGAAGTTTTCCAAGGGACCGAAAAAGATTACATACTTAAGCAGGAAAACCTTATATGTGGGATAAATGGGGGCATTCTTTCTTCAAGGGACTGAAAAAAACCAAACTTAAGCAATAAAACTTCTTAAGAGGGTTTCACTGTATTGTATTGATAATAAGTCAAAAGTATGCAACTTTGCACAATATGCTGCGTATCTGGCACAAACCGCCGCTTGCATTTGATTTGTTCCTTTTCCACGATTCGTGGTTCGGCTCGCAAGTGCATAAGCAGCATTCTGCATAAATTCAGTTCTTGTATGTATGTATTTATTTTTTATTAGTGTATTTTGAATTAAGGATAGACTGATATTTTGTATTTCTATTGCAGGGAGTGACATATGTCTTGCCCGATGTGCCCTTGGTAAAGGGTTTTTAATTTTACTTTGATCTACAGTGATAAGTTTTCCAAGGGATCGAAAAAAAATTCTTAAACGGAAAAACCTTATATGTGGGATAAATTGAGCCATTCAGTCTTAAAGGGACCGAAAAAACTAAACTTGAAAGCATGAAAACTTCTTAAGAGGGTTTCACTGTATTTCTTTCTACGATTCCATACATTCCTTAGAGTTATACCAAACATCTTTCAACATTTGCCAAATTTTTACATTCTAGTGCCGAACCAGTCATGAAGAGTTCACCCACCGAGACGGAGTATGGAATCTGCAGAACGAAGTGACGAAGGAGCGCACTGCCCAGTGCTTCCTCCGAGTGGACGACGAATCCTTGAATCGCTTCCACAACAGAGTCCGCCAGATCCTCATGGCTTCTGGCTCCACCACCTTCACCAAGATTGTCAATAAGTGGAATACGGCACTCATTGGTAATTATACCGTTAAAGACTTAAATATTGTTATCTGAAATCTGGAGTTTAAATCAACTAAAAATGTGATGTTTTTAATGGCCGAATCGGAACCGAACATCCGAAGTGGTTGAACAAATTTCTCGACGTTTTAATTTTATTTTTCCTCCTAGGTCTGATGACTTACTTCCGAGAGGCAGTGGTCAATACCCAAGAGCTGTTGGACTTGCTGGTGAAGTGCGAGAATAAGATCCAGACCAGAATCAAGATCGGCCTTAACTCCAAGATGCCCTCACGTTTCCCTCCCGTGGTGTTCTACACTCCCAAGGAGCTGGGAGGGCTGGGCATGCTTTCCATGGGGCACGTGCTCATTCCACAGGTACATATTCCACTGATACTCTCCTAACTCCATCATACCAAAATGGCTTTAGCTATGTTTTGAGATGAGTGGTCAGGTACATCTTGTTCCCTTTCTGCAGTTCCTATCTCATTTCCTTTCAACAAAATTTTTTCAAAATTTGGAGTAAATCTCTTGTGATTGGGATCACAAATGAACCATTATCTATAGCGAAGCTTAGAGCCCGTTCACACTTCCGTCGTAAAAACGGAGACGGGTTCCGTCGTCATGACGGAAGCCCTAGGCCCCTGTTCACACTTCCGTTTTCAAGACGGATCCTACTCTACGAAAACAACGACCAAAACATTTTATCATTCTTCAGTAGACGGTCGTGCGCACTGCGCAATGGACGACGATGAAGCTCTTGTTGTCATGTGGTACTTATAAAAAAGAAGGAAAAAAGTGAAAAGAAAATTTAGGGTACACCCAATTATAGCTGAAATTATTTGTTCAACCGTGGGAGAATATTTTGTTTGCATACTTGAAAAGGAGAAAGTACGCGAAAATCATCCAGCAATTATTATAACTAAAATGACTAAAAAACATGAATGATATGACTAAATATTTTCTTGAGATTAAATAGAAAAAATCGCATTCTGGAACGAACATATATATTATATAATAATATTATAAACGCCAAATGCGCGCCCCATAAAAACACAATTTACCTGCTCGCTTGCGTCTGGGAGCGGGCGGTGGTGAAGTGTGAAGCGGGGTGTGGGGGGTTCAAAACGGATCCGTCGTCCCGCCGTGTAGTGTGAACAGCTCCATTGAAATGTATGAGCCAGCGCGATCCTTCCCGGCTTCACGACGGACACTCTGCGTAGGCGAACTCTCCGGCAAAAAATAACGGATCCGTCTTCACGCCGGATCCGGCAAGTGTGAACAGCTCCATATAGCCACTACAGCGGCTAGGGCCTCCGTCGTAAAGACGGAACCCACCTCCGTTATTACGACGGAAGTGTGAACGGGCTCTTACCTTCCTAATGGGGTATTTCCACAAACGAGGGATTCTGTTGAAAATATACGGAATATTTAAAGATCATTTTTCTGATTTTAATCATCCTAATAAAAATGTTTGTTTTTTATGTTTTCATTCAATATTATTGATTTTAAAATTGTTCTAAAACTGACAAAATCAAGTAATTTTTTGCTTATTTTTTTTAACCGGTAATTGGCCGGAGCCGCCTGGATGCGTTCGGTCTGTGCGCATGCGCGCGGAAAAAAGTTCTAAAAAAATATTTTTGAATGCGATTTTGACCCTTCTGTGCACAGAATTTGTATGAAGAACAAGGTCAGAATAGCTTGCCCAAATATCGTAGAAGATATAGCAACTAGTTTCATTCACCTGGCAGCACCAGAATATTTTTAAATGATTTTTATCTGTGGAGTCGAAGTGTCAAATTTTGCCGCGATTAAATCTGATGCGGAATTCTTTACGAAAACATCGTAAAACCTATTAATTTATCAAATTAACGCAAGTAATGAAGTTTTAGTACATAGTTTATTGTTCTAGGAATGTGTTTCGGTCAAAAAAATATATGAGTGCTTAAAATTAATTCACAAAATATTCAATTCAAAATTCAAAGTGGTGCTTCGAAATTCAAAATTTTGGAAAAAAGAAGAAAAGGGCCGGTAAATGGTGGCAAATGACAGGTTAAACAATAAAAGAAATGTGGAAATACCCCATTCAACCAAACTATTACATATTCCTTGTGTGATTTATTTATTTCATCATTATCCCGTTCGAGGGTGGGATTTGGCCTCCTCCATAAATATCATGCAGTCAATTTATGGGTCCTTTCATCTGATGGATCCTACAAAATCTTACAATGGTTTCAAGCTTAATAGTTAGATTTCAAGTTTTAATTTAAACTCTGTTACCCATTTTCTAGCATAAGTTATTTCTTGGCTTGTACATTAAGGTGGATCGCCACTGTATGGATTTTATTTTTTTTTAGAAATCAGTTTTCGCGGGGTGCGGAATGGGTGCTCTAGGTACATAGAATTAAGCATACAAAATATCATTTTAAAATTTTGATAAGAAGTACTGCCCCAAAGCAGTTGAATTATTTAAAATCTGGTAAAAATTGTCCCTTTATAAAACAGTTTTGTGTCAATATTAATAATTTAATTTTTTACTTTTACATTTCATAATTAATGAAAATTGCCGTGCCTTAAATAATAATATTAAAAAAAAGTGACAATATTTATTTTACCGCGAAAATTTGACAAATTGCTGAGTCCTCTTTCGCGCCTCGCTCGCTCACAGCGCATCCCCGTGCGCAGGGGCGCGGGGGCGCGGGGTGTTGCAAGCGTTATTGCAATCATCAGTAAACAATTGGAATTAGCGTCGCGTGCACGTCCATTTGAGTAATTACAGTTTACAATTATTATTTTGAGTTCAAGTTAAACAAAATAACAATGAGTTTACGCAGCGGTGACAAAAACTGTCCTTTGTTTGGTTGTGGTGCGGAATTACCAGCTAGTGTGTTACCAAGTCATGAAGACATGATGAAATATTTTATTTACGTCTCGCAAAGTACAGAACAACGTTTCCAGAATTTGGTAAGAGATACAAGTGAAATTGTTGCTACTAAAATAGAAAATATTTGGAAACGAGCGTCTCTACCGATCGTGGAACATCGCACAATTTTGGCGCGATTAAAGGACTACCATGAAAAGTATCGGGCGATTCTTAAACCATACAAAGGTAGAAAGCATAGTGAGAGTTACCTTAAAAAACTGGATGATTTTAAAAGACGCAGCAAGACGTTATTTGATATAGCTGCTTGCAAATGTACTTCGTTCGAAAATTGTTTTTGTGCGCAAGATCGAAAAGTACCTATTAAAGAAAGACATTTTTTGATAGATCAAAGAGGCGACAGAAAAATGATGATTGGTTCTTTAGATAGAAAAACTACTAAGCAAAATGAGAGCAATATGTTAAGAAAATTAAAGCGCAAACTATACCAAGAAACACAACAAACATCTTTAGATCAACCGTCCACATCTCGCAGTACAGTTTTAAGTTTAAATAACGTTGATCTTCCAACTGACGAACAATACTTTGCTGCATCTACTTCTTCTTCTTATGTAATAAAACCAACAGACAGTGGACTATCTGTTGTATCCAGAACATTGGATCGATACAGTATTTCTGATCGGGCAGGTGCTGCCATCGTCTGCGCTACATTGCAAGATATTGGATTAGTGACAACAGATAATCTAACAAACGTGATCGATCGTAATAAGATTCGACGTGCTCGTGCCAAAACTAGGACCACGCTGACTGCCATCAATCAGCCCCATTTTGATTCGTGCATTTGCATATCGTTTGACGGTCGAAAGGATAAAACATTAATCATGGAAGATGGACGCAGAAAAGTTGTGATAGAAGAACATATCAGTCTTTTAAAAGAACCTGGCTCACAATACATTGGCCACATAGGCGTTAAGTTCGGTGATGCTAAAACAATAGCTCACAAATTGTTTGCATATTTTGTGGCAAAATCCATTGATTTAGCGTGCATCGTGGCTATCGGATGTGACGGAACAGCAGTTAATACTGGGGCTAAGGCTGGCATTATTCGACTTCTTGAAGGAAAGCTCCATCGTCCACTTCAGTGGTTTGTCTGTCAGTTACATGCTAACGAGTTAAGTTTGAGACACCTTTTCGAATACCTTGATGGAACGACAACAGGTCCTAGAAGCTTTAGCGGCCAACTAGGAAAGTTACTCCAGAACTGTGAACATCTTCCTGTGATAGAATTTCAAGCAGTAGAATGCAACTTACCGGACATTACAAAATCCCGTGACGACCTTAGCACAGACCAGCTCTATTTATTGGAAATGTGCCAAGCAATCGCCAAAGGACAATGTGACGAAAACTTAGCGAAAAGAAAGCCGGGTAAAATCTGTCATTCGCGTTGGTTAACAACAGCCAATACTATTCTCCGACTATACATTTCAACCAAGAATCCGACAGAAAATCAAGTGATATTGACTGAATTTGTGCTAAGAGTGTATGCTCCAATGTGGTTTAAAATAAAAACACAACCTTCGTGTGTTTACGGGGCGAGACACCTCCACGAAACTATTAAATTGTCTCGTTACCTTCCAGAGCATTTGAAAAAGGTGGTAGATCCCGTAATTCAACGCAACGGGTATTTTGGCCACAGCGAAAATATACTTATTAGTATGCTAAACGACGAACGAAAACAAATAAGAGAGTTGGCTCTGAGACGGATTCTAAGTATCCGAGAACGTACGTCAGGGTTCTCTCCAATAAGAGTATTTAAGCTACCTACTTTTAATTTCAACGCAGCAGACTATATTGACTTGATCTACTGGGAAAAACCATCAGAACCACCTCTTATAAAACTGATATCTAGCGAGACAATAATTGATGCCATTGCAGACCACGAAATTATCGAATCCAACATTTTGTGTAAGTTCCGATTGATGCCCTGTCACACGCAAGCCACGGAAAGATGCATCAAAGTGGTAACGGCATCATGCTCTGCTGTTTGCGGCCCTGAAAGACGTGAAGGATGGATACGAAACAAGCTAGAATCTTGTCGTATAATGCCAGTATTCAATTCGAAGAAGGACTATAAAACACAATAACTTTTATGATTTTTGATTTTATTTTTTAACATTGTTTGTGATTTTTTTGTGTAGCAATAGTACTTTTATTGTTTCTTGATTAGTAGATAATATAATTAGTAAATAAAAAAAATATTTTTTTATATTTTAACTACTTTTATTGACCAAAGATTAAACCCTTCTTTTTCTAGTTTCTCGCTGCTTTTTTTAAATTTGAATTGACTTGGGGCAGTACTTGCACTCAAAATATCTTAATGCTGTCATAATAACTTTTAAAGGTATTCCTATAGAGCATCCATTCCGCACCCCGCTACTAAGAAAAACAAAAAAACAAGAAATCGAACCACCCTATTGTACATCATGGCTAATAATAATTTTTTCCTTTGTTTCTAGTCCGATCTCCGATGGTCCAAACAAACTGATGTGGGCATCACCCATTTCCGTTCCGGAATGTCTCACGATGAAGACCAGCTGATCCCCAATCTGTATCGCTACGTGCAGCCCTGGGAGTCAGAGTTCATCGACTCGCAAAGAGTGTGGGCCGAATACGCCCTCAAGAGGCAGGAGGCCAACGCTCAGAATAGGTGACTTTACTACACTACTTCTTCTATACTCTTGTTATCCTGGGGCTTACGTCTTTATCTTTGAACCTCTTGACGGCTGATATTTCTGCTCCTATTGTTTCTACATAATTGCAACCCCAATGAATTTTGACATTCACAAATTATTTCATAAGCATATAGGCTATATCATGAAATAAAAATTTGAATATAGAGTGATATTAGCGCAACCGATTCTTTTCTCTGTACAGTTGTCAAAGCATAAAGGCTTTTATAACCACGAATTATAGGAATGGAACGAAGCAACCGCCGTTTTGCACAGTTCGTTTCCCATGATTCGGCTCGCGTTTCATTTTGCACGTATGTATGCAGCATGAGAACTGTTGAGTATGTTGTTAATGTAATGCCATTTTTCAGTTATCGATTCTGTGATAGTTCGAGCTTCAAGACATAGAAGGCTCTAGTGTAGATAGATCTTTTTCGAGATTATAGAATTATCCAAGAGATGTCGATAGTATAAGTTTGTCCCTTTATGTTCAGAACCGAGGTGAGCTAGCAGTTTCTAGCAACAGAGAGATTTTGAGAACATCACAACAGATTCTTATTGTCATTTTTGTTTCTTCTTGCAGGCGTTTGACCCTAGAGGATTTGGAGGACTCGTGGGATCGAGGTATTCCCAGGATCAACACACTCTTCCAAAAGGACAGACACACCCTGGCCTACGACAAGGGTTGGAGAATCAGAACCGAGTTCAAACAATACCAGGTAAGGCACAGATTTTATAATAGCTTTATATCCACCTAAATCGTCTTTACTGAACTCAGATAATTTTTTTTTTTTTTACTTTTTGAATATGTATTGTTTTTCTTATTAAGAGTGTATAACCAGAGAAACCAGAAATATGTCATTTTTAAATCAGTGGTTAGACGTATTGACTCTTTTCCACAAAAAACTATAAATGGATTTCAAAAGATTGTTCTTTTATCTAGTAAACTTATGTTTTAGATTTTGAGAAAAAAAAAATATTTTTAGAATAATAAGGTTATACCATAGGTCGTTCGCAGATTTGTTCAATTTTCAAAAAAGTACATTTCTTATACAACACCCATTTCAAATCATATAATCATGCAGTAAAATAAATCAATACATTATCTGGTAAACTTATGTTTCAGAATTTTAATTTTAGTTTAAATAAAATTATTAAAAAATATATACGGACATGTGTTTCTTGACGAAAATTGGTCGGTTTGTGCATTTATTTGTGCACTTACAAACAAATATATTTCGGATTTTTTTACATACTTATTTTGCTAAGACGTTATTGACAAATCATAAATAATTTGATCGTAAAATAATTTCAGGAAGTATTTAATTTTAAATAATTTTGAACATCGCATTTTACCATTTTTATCGCAGCCCGTAAACACAAATTTCAGATTTCATTACGGGCCCAAACGCGGCCAGGAGAGCACGTCTTCGCGACGCTTTGAATAATA
The DNA here is from genome assembly GCA_917563855.2 of Limnephilus lunatus. Lineage (NCBI taxonomy): Eukaryota > Metazoa > Arthropoda > Insecta > Trichoptera > Limnephilidae > Limnephilus > Limnephilus lunatus. The sequence goes on from OU830599.1 coordinate 10,897,835, forward strand.
ATATTTGGAAATGAAATTTGAAAACGAAATTTGAAATAAACACGATTTCCTTGATTCATGTTTGTTAAATCTACAGGGTTGCCCGAACGCAATTTTTCATGTTCATTGAATATTTTTATGCAAAAATTTTTATAATTTCGAATATTTTTTTTATTTTAAATTATTCTTGTGTGAATACCGCACAAGAGTCCCAACTGCTCCAAAATATTTTTTGGGGTAAATCTTTTTTACGCACGCTCGACACTTGGGGGTAAACTGGTGAATGGGTTACGAAAAGTGGTGATAGTTACGAAAAATGACATGCGAACGGTAATCAATGCGAACGGTGATCGATTGCTTGGCGGGTCGGGCCTTTACGCACGCTTGTTTTTCGTGTTATTGTTATATTGTTAATGGACTATTTGTCCGTAAATAAATAAATAAATTATATACAGCGGGTACCCGGCATGCGTTTCATGGGCACTGTAACCTCGCGGTCAACTAAACTGTTATGGTTCCATCACAAGTCCCGGGAATTATAATGCAAGCGCCTGCACTATATAACATTATATACAGCGGGTACCCGGCATGCATTGCAAGGCCACTCAAAGAAAGAAAGGGTTTGTGCGCTTTAATTCTGTTTGTTGAAGTGCTTATTATTAATTATGCACACGAATAAATATTTCAAAATGCGACACTTTTTACAATCCAACTGAATATTACTCGTTTTTTTTCATGAATACCGCACAAGTCTGGAGCCAGTGGGACTATTGCATAATTGCATCCCCAATTTGGAGTATGTTGTAAGACTGAAGGTAGTGGGGAGGGGAAGGATATAGGGAAGATGAAGGTGGGGAAGTACCTGGCTATTCAGATCTGACCACTAAACACGGCTAAAGCCATTTCAAGCAACGTTTCAATTCTTAATGGTGGTCTTACACCAGGGCGATACTGAGAGTATCTTCCACTCTAATGGCCGTAAAATACAATTGAAAAACAAAAAACCAAAATATTAAAAAGAATATAACAAATTGTTTATTCATGTAGGTATCTACTTAATACCTACTGTGTTTACGCATTTCACTTGTATCTATTTATGTTTATGCACTTCAATATACAAATTACAAATAACTACTACTAATTAAAATTCTGGAAGCGAGAATAGTAATATAAAGTAGTAATAGTAGCGGGTAGCCCTAGCTCGAGTGAACAAAACTCTCAAATCTCGGATTGCCGCGGAACGAAATTTAGTTCTGAAAACGCCCGCTCGCGAGCCCTGATGTGTTAGCGCTAGTGTCGGAATCGAAGTTGTCATGTGCTGGTTATTCACTCTTAATATGTTTGCTTTCTCAGGTCTTGAAGCAGAATCCCTTCTGGTGGACACATCAGCGTCACGACGGAAAGCTGTGGAACCTCAACAATTACAGAACTGACATGATCCAGGCCTTGGGAGGAGTGGAGGGTATCCTCGAACACACCTTGTTCAAGGGGACCTACTTCCCCACATGGGAGGGTCTTTTCTGGTAATATTTCATTCAATTATCCAAGTGTTTTTTTATTTCCCAAATATCTCGCATCAAGAATGTAATGATTAATGATGAACAGCGCAGGAGTCCAGAAACCAACAGATATGTGTGTCGGTGGGTGCCAGGGACCTTTGTCTTGTCTAAGGGACACTTCACTGGATCCTTGGTAACTAGAGAAACTGCTTTCTGAACATGCACTCTTTAACTCATAACCTTAAAAAATATATATTTTGATTGCTGTGAGCTGAAAAAACTTCTTCTTAACGGGTGTCTTTTTAATTTCCAGGGAGAAGGCATCAGGTTTTGAAGAGTCTATGAAGTACAAAAAGCTGACCAACGCCCAGAGATCTGGTTTGAATCAGATTCCCAACAGAAGATTCACTCTCTGGTGGTCTCCCACCATCAACAGGGCCAATGTCTACGTTGGTTTCCAGGTAAAGCCAACATCTTCTACTGTTCCATGTTCTAATGTAGCTATGTTCTGAATTCAATCATTTCACTAATTTACATATTATTTATCTTCCCAGGTACAACTAGATCTGACTGGAATTTTCATGCACGGCAAAATCCCCACGTTGAAGATTTCCCTTATCCAAATCTTCAGGGCCCATTTGTGGCAAAAGGTCCATGAGTCTATTGTTATGGATCTTTGTCAGGTAAAAATAATGTTTTTATTCTTAGTCAATTTCAATTTCATCTATCTAGTGCAAAACTGTCCTAAACAGAAAACAGTAAATTGTCTAGGAAAGCATTTCTAAAAGTGTGACTAGAGGGAGAGGTTACAAGTACATAATTAAAGATTTTTATTTTAACCTCTTATTGGCCAGAGCCGTGATCGAGCGCGCGGAACAATTTCCAAATTTTTTTTTTTTTAAATGCGATTTTAACCCTTGTGTGGTTAACTGTCAAAGTCCGAGCGTGATAGTTTACAAAAACATCGAAAAACCTATGAATTTATCAAATAAACACAAGTAATGTTGTTTTTATAGATGGTTTATTGTTCAAGGAATGTGTTTTGGTAAATAAAATATACGATAGTTCAAAATAAATCCACAAAATATTACTTCAAAGTGATGCATTCCGTAATTTCCAGTATGGAAGTTAGTTTCAGGCATGGTTCTCAATCGGTTAATGGGTCGTTTTATGTCCAAATTTATTTATGTTTATTTTATTTAGTATTTAAAAGAATTTTTGCAATTAGGACTACTCACTGGCTTCGGCTGATCATGGAAACCAGTCATTTTTTAATGTGACACAATTCTGAATCGACATTGTGATTTTTGGGGATTGTTTTATTACATGCACATATGTAATATGTTTTACGTGCATAATTTCAACAATAACTTTAAGATAAAAGAAATAAGTATCTATAATTGAGCAAGAATTGATGACAATTTTAAATGTAAAACTGTACTAAACACATGTAAACAGGGATAGTTTTACACAAAAAAGTTATCAATATAATTTACACTATCAATTTAACTATAAAATAGTTTTTTTTTAATATAAATATTTCGAGTATAGGGAAAGATTGATACGATCCTACCGAACCTGAATACAAAAAAATATAATTTACGACAGTTACACCAGAGAGACAATTTGCGTACGAGTCAATTAAAATGTTTCTTCACTGCTATAAAGTTATATTGTTTTTTGTTGTAGGTGTTTGATCAAGAGCTGGACGCATTAGAAATTGAAACAGTACAGAAAGAAACCATCCATCCCAGGAAGTCTTACAAGATGAACTCATCTTGCGCCGATATCCTTCTCTTCTCCGCCTACAAATGGAACGTTTCCCGTCCCTCCCTTCTAGCCGACACAAAGTGAGCACGGAACCACGCAATGCAGTAATAAGATACAGAACCATAGCGAACGGGTGTTTCATTACTGGTATTTGTTTTTCAGGGACACTATGGACAACACAACCACCCAGAAATACTGGATGGATATTCAGCTGCGTTGGGGAGATTACGACTCTCACGATGTGGAGCGTTACGCAAGGGCAAAGTTCTTGGATTACACCACTGATAACATGTCGATCTATCCATCACCAACTGGTCTCCTCATTGCCATCGACTTGGCGTACAATTTACACAGGTAATCAAACATTCTAAATTGTTCAAAATTATAAATACTTCACTTTATTCACTTTTTATTGTTTGGATACAATCAACATGTTTCGTGAACAATGCTCACCTAATCGGGGTTTACCTGAAGAGGTGAGCATTGCTCATATAAAAGATAAAAAGTTGTTAAAAAGAAGTGTTTGTTATTTTTAATTAAAATGGTGCTATAAAATAAGTTTGCTGTGTTTAAAGAAGTTCAAAATTGTCTTTGCAGTTTTTCCTCTCAGTTTTATATTTTTTGATTTGATAACTTTGGTCATAGATATTTGGTCTTATATAATATTTTTAGCAATTTCAAGTGATAACCAATAATTTTGAATGTGTTAATTTTTGAGGAATGTAATGATGAACTGCGCAGGAGTCCTGAAACCAACAGATACATGTGTGTTGGTGGGCGCCAGGGACCTCTGTCTTGTCTCAGGGACAATTCACTGGATCCTTGGCAACCAGAGAAACTGCTTTCTGAACATTCCACCAATACATTAGCCGTTTCTTCCGTATAGAATTCACTTTAGAGGGTATTTTTGATGAATGGTATGTTTGTATTCTAGCGCTTACGGAAACTGGTTCCCCGGCTGCAAGCCCCTGATCCAGCAGGCCATGGCCAAGATCCTGAAGGCCAATCCCGCGCTGTACGTGCTGCGTGAGAGGATCCGCAAGGCCCTGCAGCTCTACAGCAGTGAGCCCACGGAGCCCTACCTCTCCAGTCAGAACTACGGGGAGCTGTTCTCCAACCAAATCATCTGGTAAATATATCAATCTCTTGCAAACCATACTAACTGATAATCCAGGGGCAGATTAATGGAAGATGCTGCACTTCATGGCTTCGAAACCTGCGTGGCTGGTACAAGTGCAGTTCCTGCTAGTTGACTGAGCATAGTGAAGTCCTGAATTAAACTTGCCCGTTTTTTATTTCAATTTTGTGCATTCAATTTCTGTTGAATGCACAAAACAAAATGCACAACCTAACTGAGTACAATCTACATGTCTCTGTTATGTATGAAGTAATGATGCATTTTACAGCCCAACTGAGTACAATCTACAAGATATTATGTACATACATAAATCCATTTTTTTAATGTTAACTTTGTATTTCAGGTTCGTGGATGACACTAACGTCTACCGAGTGACCATCCATAAGACTTTTGAGGGCAACTTGACCACCAAACCAATCAACGGAGCCATCTTTATCTTTAATCCCAGGACTGGTCAGCTCTTCTTGAAGATTATTCATACCTCCGTGTGGGCGGGACAGAAACGTCTTGGACAGGTAATATAATGCCTTCCTACTGTTAAACTTGCCAATCTTTTTGATAACTCCAAATAAAGAAAGTTAGTGTTACACAATATGTACATGTAATACATATCTAATCACAAAAGAATGCTACGTACAAAATGAGTAATTTTTGTGAAAACTTTGTTGTAGCCTCTCTTTCTGTGATATTTTGTTATTAATGAATGTTCTTTGTAATTGTTATAGTTGGCAAAGTGGAAAACTGCAGAAGAAGTGGCTGCCTTAATTAGGTCTCTCCCGGTGGAAGAACAGCCTAAGCAGATCATTGTCACAAGGAAGGGCATGCTGGACCCTCTCGAGGTAATTCATTATGCATATTTATATGTTGTTATCTGATATTTCAATAATTGTGTGCATAATTTTTATATTTTTCGTACCAAATATGATTAATAAGTATTATTTCTTTCATCTCTAGGTGCATCTCCTCGACTTCCCCAACATTGTTATCAAGGGATCGGAGCTGCAACTTCCCTTCCAGGCGTGCCTGAAGGTGGAGAAGTTTGGAGACCTGATCCTCAAGGCCACGGAGCCGCAGATGGTGCTCTTCAATCTCTATGATGACTGGCTGAAGACTATCTCTTCCTATACCGTTAGTTTATGACTTTTAATCATTACTCTGGATTACCTGTTGTACGACATTGCGTTTTTACTTGTACCCGAGTCATGTAGTTAAAGAGTGCTAATTTATGTTATTTTTTGTCTTCACCAGGCCTTCTCCCGTCTTATCCTTATCCTCCGCGCCCTGCACGTCAACACGGAGCGGACCAAAGTCCTGCTGAAGCCCGACAAGACCACCATCACGGAACCGCATCACATCTGGCCATCGCTCACAGATGAGGAGTGGATCAAGGTGGAAGTCCAGCTCAAAGATCTCATCTTGGCTGACTACGGAAAGAAGAACAAGTGAGTTCATGTTTCGTGGCATTATTGCCTTCTTTATAATGGTGGATTTATAAAACAGGTTGTGTTGTAAACTAGTTCCAAAGAGATCACTTTTGAAAATCATCACATATGATGAGCAATAAAGAGATATCGAGATCCCTTTGAGTGGAACGACCGGCTAGAAATCCATACACAACGGAATACTTTCAGAAGCAATCCGTCCGCCTTCTTATCAATATTAGTTTCTAAATTATTTAGAAATGCCGCTATCTTTCTCTAATAGTTTTGTTTTTGTTTCAGTGTTAACGTGGCTTCCCTGACCCAGTCTGAGATCCGAGACATCATCCTGGGCATGGAGATATCGGCCCCGTCGGCACAGCGCCAGCAGATTGCCGAGATTGAGAAGCAGAGCAAGGAACAGAGCCAACTCACCGCCACCACCACGAGAACTGTGAACAAACACGGAGACGAGATCATCACCAGCACCACCAGTAACTACGAGAGTCAGACTTTCAGGTGAGATTAAGAAACTTTAGAATAATATATACTGGCTATTCCCTGATTCGTACGCTGTTCTCTTATTCTACTTTTCTGTAACCCTGTAGGTGTTTAGCACGATACATACAGTGAAAATCTCTTATAAGGTTATTCAAGGGTGTGGAATAAATCATTTTAGGTATTTTGACCACGGGAATACGCAAATATCCAATACTTATGTTGTGTACTTTCATCTGTAAACGTTGCCGTTGAATTCTTGAAATGTCGAGACTAGTACGCCATAACTTCACTCACAACCAAAGAGTTGCGGTAATTTTTATATCCTGTCATTCTTTGTCGATTGTTTTGTTCCTAGCACTGATCTAAACACTCATTGTTACAAAATATCTGACACGAGTGATGCCATATTTAAAATCTTGATGATGCGAGTGGAGACGATCTTGCCCAACTTGCCAAGGGAGACTGGTGTCACCAAGATACTTGAGTCGTACAGTATTGGATAACTTTACTGTCTAGTTTTTTGTACAGCTATTCTTCTGCCGCTGTCATCTTTTATCAGAGCTCAGCTATCAGCGAACTCTTAGATTTGTACACCAAAAGATGGTGTAAAAACTACAATGGTCTTTTAATAAATTGTTGGTTGTGATTTTCTTTTTTTTTATTCTGTATTGTAATTATGATGATTTTTTTCCAGTTCCAAGACAGAATGGCGTGTGCGTGCCATTTCTGCCACCAATCTCCACCTGCGTACCAACCACATCTACGTCAGCTCCGATGACATCAAGGAGACGGGCTACACATACATTCTGCCAAAGAACTTGCTCAAGAAGTTTGTCACCATCTCGGACTTGAGAGCCCAGGTAACATAGAATATAACATCATCAATAATACCTCACCTGCAATGGCACACTGTTCATACATCTTATCTTACTAATATTATAAATGCGAATGTTTGTATGGATGCGACTTACTCTTTCACGCAATAAATATCAAATGGAATTTAAAAATTCTTTCACTAATCGAAAGTTACATTATTTGCGAGTAACGTAGGCTATATTGTAACTAATATTTTCATGTAGGAAGCTATTGTGACTTATCTTTTAGCATATGAAAATTATCAGCATTGTATTGAATGCGAAATGAAAGAAGTAATTTCTTAACAAACAAATTTATTACAAACTGGAGGAAAACAGTTTCATCTTTATCTTAGACTCTATTAAAGTAATTTAATATAATTATTAATCTCAGGGAGTGGTTCAAGGTCCCATTGAGGATCTCTTGAAAAGTGAAATTGGCAATATCGTCTACCTACATTAACCTAGACATGTGATAAGATTGTGGGATCATGGGCACTAACCTGTAATATTAGTAAATGTCGGGCGCCAGACCAGTCTGTTGAACATGGCCAATTAAATTATTTAAAGTAGACTAAAACCAGTAATTCGTACTGAGAGAACTAACGCCGCACACGTAATCAGGCGGAAGATTTTCAGGTCCCAGGAAATCCAACTCGTCCTTCCACGAAATATCCGTTGAGTGCCCTCTTGTCAAAACTCAACTCCAGGTGTTGCAAGCGTCGCCGGTTTGCAATGAGTAACATCTTGCTAGAAGTCGGACGCTCTCGCGTACTAGGGCGTTCAAATAAGTTAACATATAATATGCGTAGTCAAAATTCAAATGTAACCAGTAAGAAACTGTTACAATATATATTGGTAAGCTCTGGCTTTATGAAATTATTTATTATACGTTTGTTGGCAAAGAGTGTTGCTAAGTAAATGTCTGATGTGGGCTGTCATATTGTTATTAGTTTAGGTTACTATGGAGATTTCTTTGATATTTTTTTAGGTTACTCTGGATTTAAATATGAATAAAATACTAATTCCTACTTTAGGCGAAATCATCAGAATAAATTAGGAGAGTAGGTACTTAAAATAAATTTCTATAATTTAAATATTTTCTAAAATAGAATTTTTATTTGCGAAATGTCATTCTCAAATTTTGAAATTTTCTATTAAACTATATTTATTTTCTATTAGACAAAATAGCAAGAATAATAACAATTATGCCAATAATTTCCCACTAATACTATGCGAGCGAAGCCGCGGGTAAAAGCTAGTATTTCATATATTAGAATACACAGTCATACTCACAGGTATCTACTAAAACATATATGTATACATTTCTCTAATAAAATATGTATGCATTTTTTTTTTTTTCACTACCTCTAATTTAAGTTAGAAAAAACGTAAGGTGAGCCATTTTTAAAACTTTTTTGTTTGCTAGCAAAATTTTTGTACTTTGTGTGTTTATTTCGATTTATAAGCGTATTTTATCTTCTTTCAAATCAGTTTTTAGTTTTCAGATATGTTCACAAATATTCCATTTATTTGGATTTTATGGAAATATTTTCACCCTCTGACAAAATATGGTCGAGGCCTGAGGGGTTAAGTCAATAAAATACAATTATGATAAACTCTATCCAGAGAAAAAGAGAGTTTATTTTGCCCGTATGTATGTACGAGTGAACCCCTCTTAAGAAGTTTTCCAAGGGACCGGAAAAAACCAACTTCTTAAGCAGGAAAACCTTATATATGGGAAAAAGTAGGCCAATTTTGAGCCGAGGGACCGAAAAACCAAAAACCAAACTTCTTAACCACGCTCTCGCCGATAGGCTATGGCCGCGGTATGAATTAAAAAAAAAAACTCTTTTGGATGCGATTTTGACCCTTATGCATAAAGAAATTGTACGAAGAACAAGGTCTGAATGGTTTGGGCCATTCTCGGTCTTGACGTAACAAAAAGCCGCATAGCGCCTAGCCTCTCGGAATAAATTACAAAAATTATCTTGGCGACCTGGGCGTCACTTCAACTGTCATTTTGTATGGGTAAACCAGTGTAAACTTTGAAAATGTAAATATTTAACATTTTCAAAGACGTACCAATGTCATAACTTGTTCGAAAACACCCCTGGATTGTTTTTTTTCACGTAGGGTGTCTATTCAGGTTTGTGTAGAAATAAAAAAATCAGTTCATTTTCGTATAAATATATTTTTTTACGATTTGTTTCCGGAGTGGGAAAAAGCTAATTTCGCGCGGTTTTTTCAAAATACGCCCGGCGGCAGCCAGGTTAAGCCACAAAACGTCTAAAGAGAGAACTTCTTAAGAGGGTTTCACTGTATTTGGAAGAATCATCTTGAATTTCTGACCATGGTAAAATAAGCTCACTCCATTACAGAAACAAATTTACCAAGTTTTCTCTTGTTTTTAGATTGCTTGCTACCTCTACGGCCGGAGCCCTGCTGACAACCCGCAAGTGTGGGAAGTGCGCGCGGCCGTGATAGCCCCGCAGTGGGGCACTCACCAGGCGGTGCACTTACCTCGCACGGTGCCCCAGCACCCCCACCTGGCAGATCTGGAGCCCCTGGGCTGGATGCACACGCAGCCCAATGAGCTGCCACAACTTACCCCTCAGGTAATTGCAATAATTGCATCTTGTTGCCGGTTGATTCAGTTCCATGGACAAGTTTCAATTCAGCCTTGGAAATCATTCATTGATAACCAACATCTCTGTCATAGGTCACCTAGAGTAACCAAGTTTATGGTGTGAAATTTATCCAGGACATTGCTGCGGATGCATCTACCTACTGTGTGGCGGGCCGGATCGAGAGAGACCCTTTGGACACATTGACCCACAGATTCCTACACACCCTCACATTTTTCCTTCCCAGAATTTTCTCTCCTTCCTTACTTAAAAAAAACTGAGGGAAATTATTTTTCTCAGGGTCTTCTGTGTGGATTGTAAAACTGGTTTTCTTGCACCTCAGGTTAATTAATGTCAACATTTTTGGGATTGAGATTTTCACAACAAAAAGTATTATGTATCATTATTATTTATTTTTGGGGGACCAATGCCTTGTTGCATTTTCTCCTTCTTTAGCCAACGTTTTGGACAGCTTTACAGTGTCCATCATCAGGGCAGATTGTGGTGAAGTATGATTTCTTTAGGATAGTTGAAATTATTGAAAGGGGTGTACATTCTCCATTGAACTTCTTGATGGAGGGTACATCTTGAAGAAAGCAAGATCAGCAATGCAAGATTAGGTGTGTGGAAGACCAAGACACTAATTGCCACATGGAAAGACAAAAAGGTGTTGCTGTGATGGGTCAAACAAAGAAAGGAAGAAATTTGATTGACATATTCTGTACTTTTTCTTGGTCAAATTTAACTACATACCATTTTGTTTTAATGTTTTTTTATAAGTGAGAGATCAGAAGGTTTGGCATCGAGTTGTTTCTGAAGTAAACAAGATTTAGAAAGATTTTCCAAGATTTCGCTATTGACTTAATATATTTAATGTTTTGCAGGACATCACAACCCACGCCAAGATCATGTCCGACAATCCCTCCTGGGACGGCGAGAAAACTATCATCATCACATGTTCCTTCACGCCGGGCTCCTGCTCCCTGACGGCCTACAAGCTGACGCCCTCGGGCTTCGAGTGGGGCTCGCGCAACACGGACAAGGGCAACAACCCCAAGGGATACCTGCCCAGCCACTATGAAAAGGTGCAGATGCTGCTGTCCGACAGGTTCCTGGGCTACTTCATGGTGCCCTCGCAGGGCAGCTGGAACTACAACTTCATGGGTGAGTGTTCTAATCAGATTTGTGTCCACCTCCAGCCATCTCCCTCCTATTTCTCATTCCTAAGGATACATAACACTTCTTTGTCCTGCAGGCTTACTATAGAGAAGCCGTTATAGGGGTTGACTTTTATGTGAATACCGCACAAGCGTCCCAACTCCTCCCAACCGTCTGGAGCCAGTGTGACTGTGGCATCCCCAATTGGGGTATGGTGTGAGGCTTAAGGTAGTGGAGAGCGGAAGGAGATGAAGAATAGAAAGGTGGGGAAGTACCTGGCTATTCAGATCTGGTCACCAAGTCTGAAGACTTTTTAAGCAATGTCATTTCTGAATCGTGATCTTACACCAGAGTGATACTGAGAGTATATTCTTTGGAACGTGCCGGAAACATGGTATATATTATTTTAAATCAATAAATTGTCAAATAACACAAATTAATCAAATAAACTTTGCATGCCGAAATTTGAACCCGCAACCTAAAGATTGCTAGTCGAAAGTCTTACTCCTCGACCATGGAGACCGTTAAACTACCTTACATCCTTGCTACATGTCTTATTATAACTAATAGTTCTGTGAACAGTAGACTTTTCATATTATAATTATTCCGATTTGTCAGCTCGTACGCCAGGGCGTATTAGAAACTGTCAAACAACCTTACCATCTTGACAGGATTGACTGAACCCAGAACACCTAAACAAATATACAGACAGATGAAATGCAACATAGTATAGAGCTGAAACAGGATTTCACAATAATAACAATCAATAATACATAATATCATGTTTTAATCCAGTATTCTTTTTATGTCTGCAGTACATAACCTACCATATTGGAATATTTTTAAGTTGTCAGGATGTCACTCCTGATTTTATGAGCATCAAATGAGATGAATGCATTCAATTATCCACTGGGGTGCTAAGATATTTACGAAAAATAGCGTCACCACCTGCGATTTTCGTACTTTTGGTTTTGAATTCGCTAAATACGTTTGCGTTTTGCTAAACTTATTGTGAAACAGATTTGAGCACATCAGCAGAATGCCGCCTGCTCATTATATAATAATTGTGGTTATTAATGTAACTTAATCTAAATAACCTGCCACTTTCCAACCTTCTCTTTCACCTTTTACTTCCCCCCGCATTTCTCTTTTGGGGTATCACTAACTTATATGTCCCTCTTATCCTTACCCTCCTTATCCTTTTCCTCATCCTTTGCCTCATTCTCTTCCTCATCCTCATCCTTATCACTCCCCAAGTCAAGCGTGCGTATAGGCCTGACCGTTCACCTCGCCCGACCACCGTTCGCATCGATCACCGTTCGCATGGATTACTGTTCGCATCACACTTTTCATAACGCATTCACCAGCTTACCCCCCAAGTCGAGCGTGCGTAAAGAAATTTTACTTCAATAAACTTTTACCAATGTTTAGTGTAAGAATGTTGTCATCTGTCTGTATTTTAGTTGTAATTTTTACTTGTCCAGGTGTCCGTCACGATCCCAACATGAAATACACCGTACAGCTGGGAAATCCTCGAGAGTTCTACCACGAAGTCCACCGACCCGCTCACTTTATGAACTTTGCCTCCATGGAGGAGGGAGGCACACAATTGGCTGACCGGGAGGACATGTTTGCCTAATCGACCAATGGCGTGGCGTATGATGCCTTTGCATTACAAACACCAGTTGATTGGCATCAAAAATCTCACAAATCCCATGAATAAAGATTAAGTGATTTATGTTATTTGAAGTCGATGATGGTTTCAATTTTATGGTCCTGCCGCTGAGAGTTCCTCCGTGAGCTCTCTTTCCATTACATACATTGTTTATGAAAAAGAGTATTCTTATATTGACTTGGATTGAAAGATTTTCTTAACTCAAACATTTTCACTGTGGTTTAACGACAATTTGAGAATAAAGTGCTTTATTTGTTAGTTACGTGAAGACTACGATTTTTACAGGTATGTTGTTTTATTTTATTTTGACTCTAAATTCTCTCTATTCTCATCTAAAATTAGTCAAAAAAATTTTTTTTCATCCTGGGGTGTAAAATAATGGTTTATGGATTATTTTGTATCCAAGGGCATTTAAAATTAATTTTTTGAAGTATTGATAGAAAAGATTTCTTTTAGTTTTCTATTTGAATGTCGCATTTTTATTTGAATATGCAGCAAGTCACTGTAAAATCCCCTACAAATCAGCTATTTTTATACACAAGTTAAAATAGCAAAGTTTAATAACATTGGATGAGTTGTCAGATTTTTTTTTTATACTTTCCAATACTTTTTTAACAACCTGTCGAGCGATTCTATATCTTTTGTGGGATCGTTATCGAGATAACGGACGTGATCTCCTGTCAGATTTGTGTGATTTATTTGCTTTTTCTATGTACAACGTACATTAAATGAATAAATAATCATTCATACTTATAGAAATTTAACGATCTAAACCAAAATATGTGACAGTAAATATGCAAAAATCACACAAATCTGACAGGTGATCACGTCTGTCATCTCGATAACCATCCCACTAAAGATATAGAATCGCTCGACTGATTGAAAATGAAGACTCATTGATTTTTATTACAAAAATTCCAACAGTTTGACGAGACAAATAAAACATTAGTGAAAGGTTTTCATGCTTGTGTTTGCATTTATGGGAGACCTTGAGCTAGTGTGACATTATCACAAAAAAATAATGTTTTGTGATGTTTAATCCTAAGATTTAAAATGTAAATAATTTCTTAGTTTGAAATAAATAATTTTTAATACAAAACTTTTTTCTTACTAAACTAATCTTTACTAAGGTTTTTCATCAAATCGTTGCCTAACTTCTTATTTGTCCAATAGACCATTTTAGTTTTTGTTCAATCTCCACTTTAAAATTAAAAATAAAGTATAAAAAATTATAGTTAAACTTAACCCTCCGCCCGTCTTGCCTTTTTTGTAACGTGAGGTGTTTATTTTCATTATAAAAGCTTAAAAATCAACAAGGAACATTTTTTTATAATTTTGAAACACACTTTTTTAATCAAACTTTTAACTATTTGAGATTGATATAGACTTATTATATACAACAAAAAAATCAACAAAATAGGTACAATGAAAAAACATATAAACTTAATTTTTCATTGTATTTTGTTGATTTTTTTTTAGTTTTTTTTATCTCACATTGCACATGGGCAGACTGAATTTTGGCGGTGCTAGAGTCAAGTATAGTCCGTTTTAGGAAGCTACCTAAAGTAAGGAATCAGTGGGAACATTAAAAATGTACATAATTAGTATTTCTATAAAACCTGGGCTTTTAAAGACCCCACGCGACGGGTCGAGGGTTAACTAAGAATTATTGAAACTAATGAGACCTTACCTTTACGGAAATAGCTTTATCTTAAACGCCTATCATAATGTTTCGTTGAAATAATGAAAGAAAATCTTCTCCTACTTAAAATTTTCTAATGGTCTGTTAGACAAATACGAACTAAGGCGACAAAATGTTATGGAATTGTGAAATTGTTATATTGTAAGATTGTTAGATTACTGTATAGGTACCGCCAGTGATCGGATGACCTACGCCATTGCCATTGGTCACCCCAAATTGTGCGCAATGTTTGGCGACTTAGCAGGAGTGCCTGTTTTATGGGTTGAAATTTGTCCAAGTTTTGGCGGCGGATGTGTGTATCCACCAAGCTGCGTGGCGGGCTGGGTCGGGAAATCCTTTGATATCTCCAGTCAGACTCTGGAACTTGCTGCAAATATTCCTATATATTATTTTTTTTTAATAGCTTTGCACCGCAGTGGGAGGGAGGGATGTATTCATACGTCCGTCACTTCTTGACATTCTCGTCCCCAGATATCTAACCACCCGTCATACCCTTTTCCTTTCCAGATCTTCATCTCCGTCCTTTCCTTAAAGAAAAACCCTCCTTCTATCGCCCCAAAGATGACCCTGATGAAATTTTTTCATTTGTTTTTTTATTAATTGATAAGCCAAGATGGAAAAATTTTTTTTGTGGATTTAATGTAAAAAAGGACAATAAAAAAATTTAACTACAACATCTTGGTTACATTATTATGAGAAGTGACAAGTTCCAGACTATCCACTGATAATCCAAGAGAAGATTAATGGAAGACATGCTAGAGGAGGACTCCACACCTCTCGACTTATGCAACAGGAATGAGCACAGAAGGCAACACAAGATAAATGACAAAGATTACTGTTTAACTCAGCTTTGTGTGGTGTCCAAAGATATTGAAGTATAAGAGATGTGCTATCGGCAGTTTTTACTGGGTGGGACTGTGTTTCCTGGCGTCACCAACCATTAATTGTTAACCAATACTACTGCACACCTTAAAAAAATCAACTAAATGAACGAATTCTTTTTGTATTGAAACTATATTGTTAACCAATACTACTGCACACCTTCAAAAAATCAACTAAATGAACAAATTATTTCCGTATTCAGTCTATTCCCATTAGACAGTAGTCCGCCGACGGTCGGGCGACCATCATAGAATATCACTTGCATTTTAATATCTTTGGTGGTGTCTCATAAATAATGAAACATTAAAGGAAAACACTATTTTATTATGGTATAATATTTATTTAATTAAATAATAACAATTCACGATAACCAGAATGCTAGTACAGTAAAACACCGATTATCCAGAGCTCAATCATCCGAGAATTGGGTAAATCGTGGTCCTGCTTGGTACAATAAGTTATTTATAACCCGGATACTAAAAATAATTTTTGCTGCGAAAAGCAGACAGAAATATGTTAATTTTTATTGTCCTGTATGCCACCAGCCGAGCGATTCTATATCTTTTGTGGGATCGAGATCTCCTGTCAGATTTGTGTGATTTTCTATGGCCGTTATTTGCTTTTTCTTTGTTTTGTCATATATTTTAGTTTAGATCGTTTTAAATCGGCGGAGCTGGCCTGATACTCATAGAAAAAGCAAATAACAGCCATAGAGAATTACACAAATCTGACAGGAGATGTCCTCCGTCGGGAGATCTCGATCTCACAAAAGATAAAGGAATGCTCAGCAGAATGTTCGTCTCATGTTTTTATACATATCGATCACACATTGGTCGGACATCTCCAAATATGACGTTTTGAGATAATGAAAAAAGCAATATTCGATTCCTCACCACAAATCAAATATTATTTATATGTTTCTGTGTTTTATATATTTAATATGCTGTAAGATAACACAGGGGGAGCATAACGGTCCAGTACATTACTACACATCTTGAAATATTCTACTATTGACCCAGAAAACATCTACATTTTGTTAAATTCACTGTAAGTTTTTCTACATTTTAATTGACTTGGTAGTGTTTATGAGAAATCTGATAGAGGGTACAATTTTCCATATAACTGCATACTCAACTCCACGGACGTACAAAATATATGGACATGCACTTACGTGCTAAAAGGCGTGTTATTTCCCCCTCCCATTGGAACCATTTTTCGGAACCGGCTGGGCTTGCGAGAGCCCCGTGTTAATCTAAAAAATGTGACTTCATCATTCTTGTCCGGACCAGTATCGAGCTCTTATCGTACATTTTACGCACGGACGTTGTATGTCTATGGAACACATACTATGACATCGAGATACATGGCGACGCGAAACACAAAGCCGCTGTTTACTGGGGTAAGTAAATCATGAAACATTTGTAAAAGTGTCTACGGAAACAAAATATTCGACTATGAAAATACTCTGAACCTTACTTTGCAAATTTGGACTTGACACATCCGTTCATAACGTGGCATGCAACGCGCTCCCATATAAAAAGGTCTATTCATTCAAAAGCAGATTTTACTTTCAAGAACTAAATGGTGATATTATAGTGCGAGGTGCCTATATACTGTTAGATTGATTTATTGGTGAATCACAAGTCTCTTTCCTCTTTTCGTCCCGCCATAGTTGGTTTTTACCCCTCATCTATAAGTTCTCGTCTAGCTATTTGTATGTCTATGCTCAACTCAAATTCTGATTTTTCAGAGATGTCTGACTAATCAACTGAACGATTGATTTTTTGCACATTGAATTCAAAACAAACTTATTTTGGGTTAACTGTTATTTCAATTTTTCAAGTTTGAGTTTCCCGCAATTTACACAGACGATCGGCATTTTACTGTACATACTCTTAAATAATCATGTTTCCTTAGTTTATATATCTGCAATTGCTCTGGATTTAATCATTTGAGTGTCGATTGTCATCCGGGTGACAATATTTCAAGCATATGCGGCCACATTCGGCACACAACAAGTTAACTATGTTGACTGAAGTTAGCCAAATGTTCCAAATAACGGGTTTCTTCGTGATTTTGATCTACAGTCCCCGGCCATATTATTAGACGCACTGCAAGATTTCATGTAAAATATTAATTACCGGGTGATATTGTACCGTTTTATTATTTTAGATTGATTTGTTTTTATTTTTTATTTTTATATTATCCAATCAATTACCGATTTATTTGACATAAATAAAACAGCATTAATTTAGAAAAGCATAAGTTTATTAAGTTTTAAAGAAAAGTGAAAATTGTGAAAGATCGCTTTTTCTACCCATAATAAAAATAGTCCAATTACTTTTTTAAAACACTGCATACAAAATAAACTAATAACTGAGCAGTATAAAACTGTTAAACAAACAACCACAGTCCATAGAGCCTCAGAAACCTGACTCGATTCCGATCGCGACTGATACAGGTTTGCACTTGTTTACGTTCATGTATCACTTTGTCAACACAGTGTAGCCATATGTTAAAAATAAATACAAATATGTAGTCTACAACAATTCTTTTAAATAAAAATCAATAATATTGTAGTTTAAATATACCATTATTGCATAAAAACTTTTAAGAAACATAAAGTTACAAAAAAAATACAGTGCGTCTAATAATTTGGCCAGGGACTGAACATGCTACAACTTAATAATGTGAGGCATTTACATCATGATCTAGCAGTTTTTAAATAATCATTAGCTAGCTGTATACTCATAAGTAAAATTTACGACTTAACGTAAGTTTTTAACCAGTTACTCACAGGAGCGTTTACACATTATATGCATCCGACTTGTGGTAATTAATGCTCACGGAAGTTGTTCGGAAGTTCAACTTGTGTAAATGCTCATAGTGTCGATAGCGACCGTTTACATCTGTAAATTTATTTGCTGTAAGATGGCTTTCTGTCAACAACGATCTGCTTTGATTATGCGATTTTGTCAATAAAGATGAAAAGGTCCAAATAAAGTGTTGAAATAGAATTTGGCTTGAATTAAAAAATTCTCCACGTGCTTTTGTGCCGTCAAAGGCGGAAATTAATGGAGTTCTGTCATTTTATAATTTTTTTATTTAAATACGTAATCAGAAACATTGAGATTAGAAAGGATTAGACCGATAATTATGTACATATATAGAAGGATGCTCATTTTCAGAAAACTTTTTTCTACCTGAAAAATAAATTATATCTCTTTTGTTTTTGGAATCAGAAAAGTTTATTTTCATCTAAATTGATTTTTATCTACTGTTATTTTTATATTGTTTTCAGTGGATAGATTTTAGGTATAAATAAATATTAGTTTTATGGGAAAAAATTCTACGAAAACAATTGTCTTTTAATTTTTGACATCTCACAATGGCGCATTTTGGTACCATATCTTGCAGCAAGTCTCTCAACTTATCAAACTGATTTTATAAGCTGTGAGAAGGCTGGAAGTTCGCGCGGACGCAATTAGTCAAAAAACTTGCAAAAGAACAACTTCTATAACTTGCTATAAATTACGTTATGTGACTTTAGGTTTTGTTTACATTGGTAATTTGGCTGTAAATCAATAAATATCATTTCTTTAAAATCAATTGCCATTTATTTTTAACCTTCAGCTACCTCCAGTTCTCATGGTTGAATTCGGGGGCAGACAATTAAACCGGAAAGGTATCAACCAACAAACATTTGTACGAGGATGTTTTTACCAGACAGTTATAACTTCATCTAATTATTCTTCTACTGTATAAAAATGTTACCAATACTACTTTATATTATATGTATTGACACTGGTGTGATTTATGCCCCGTTCTGATTGGGCAAGTATTTTAGTGGAATATTTTAGCAACTAAACGTGTCCGAACACCATACATTCAGTAGTAAGTAGGAGCATTTTGGTCAGTCAAGTGGCGAGTTACTCGCTACTCGACTAAATTACTTGCCCAATCAGAACGGGGCTTTATGATTTTTACTCTAGAATTTCTGTACTTAAATATTAAATGTAATGGTAAATATTTTTTTTAGTTAATTTTATGTAGAAGCGATAAAAATTTAAAACAAAAACACAAAATTTTGGCTTAGAAATCTTAATTTTGGATGTGGGTATGGGTACCGCCGCCCCGGGAACCATTTATTGGTTAACCAACACCCCTGCCATAGGTCTGGTGACTTAGCCAAACTTAGGGTTGCCCGCTGTCATGGGGTGAGGTTTGTTTAGGTCTTCTCGGCGCACGAATTTGCTCACCTCCTGCGTGGCCGACCGGATAGAGATAGACTGGTTGAGGAAGACCTTTTTACCTCTCCAGCCGGACTTTCTCAACCCATCGCCTTGATTCATGTGTACATCACTCCTGGGCACCTCGACCCCTAGATTCCTACCAACCCATCATACCTTTTTCCTTCCCGGAACTTCCTCTCCTTTCTTTTCATAAAAAGACTCTTCCGCACAGCATTCCCAAAGATGACATAGGCCCTGGAGGGGAATTATTTTCCTCAGGCCTCCTGTGTGGAGCTAATGTAAAAATAATAATAATTGAGCTGGTTGCAATGACAACGTAATTCTGCACACGCTGGTTTTGCTTCCGTTGCCTTTTTGGTAACTCCAATCCCTTCCATATCTGCTTTGTAAATAGGCTGTAGAGCTGTAGACAAAATTTCGAACACTAGTTTACCCGTCTCGGAACAGACTTAGTCTAGTGAGGCGGGTTACTTACTTGTTTTGTATAAAATATTATTATTTCAATAAACGCCCGGGTTGCCGGCATTAAAAAAAAAAAAAAAAAGTTACAAGTGAATATTACGCATTTCAACATTTTTTTTATGAGTTTCACTCAAAACTGCAATTTTCATCCCCTCAATTAACATTTAACACAAATCAAGTAGTAAAAAATTCAACTTCTAAATTAATCTGATGAATTAAATATATTACGCTGTTCGAAGTATGTACGATAAGTTGGGTTGTTTGATGAAATGTGACAGGGGTTCAAACAACTAAGCCTTACCAATCTTATTAGTAATAGTCACATACACAGCATGCCTTCAAAACTTAATACAGTGAAACCCTCTTAAGAAGTTTTCCAAGGGACCGGAAAAAACAAACTTCTTAAGCAGGAAAACCTTAAATGTGGGATAAATTGGGTTAATTTTGAGCCGAGGTACCGAAAAAACCAAACTTCTTAAGCCACGAAACGTCTTAACAGAGAACTTCTTAAGAGGGTTTCACTGTATTCTATATAGTTGTGTGTATAAGTATTAGCCCATCAATCGATCAACTCTTCTACCTTGGTTCACTGTTTTTGCAAATATAACCCCGCCCTAAACCACTCTAAGATAATCAACACGCGCAACACGGTATCATCTGTACATCCGATCTGATGATGTAACACTCTCCGAAATTTTGGCTAAAGAAGGAGGAAGTACAAGGTGGCATAAAACCCCAAAAATGAATCACGAAAATCATGTGAGAGATTTTAACACACATGAGATATAAGAAGACTGTGGAAAATAGCATAATACCATTTTATTTCACCCCGAGTTTTGCCTGAAGTCCCGAAAACACTCATAGATGGAAGGAGTGAGATTCCCTCGTTTAAATCTCTCCAGTAGACAGGTGGAAACTTGCATGGAAAGCTCGTGTCTGACCCTTTTGAGAATCGACCTGGGTTTCCACTGGCTCATTCTTTTATCAATAGGATAAGGTGCTACCACTATTGATATGATGCAGACGACAGTCTCGATGGGTTCCCACATGATGCAGATGATGGTTCTAAAAGACTCGGCGATGTGTGATGTGTTGCTGTGTGGACTACTAAACATATTGTCAATGCGCGGAATGCTCGCTCCATTAATTTCTCAGCAGAATTGATGAGGTCCGCAGGATCTTGATGTAGATGTACCATACAAAAGAATGCCTCAAAAATCATACAACCATGAGAGTTTTAAATCAAATCTGGCAAAAGATAGAAACATAACAGCCGAGATACGATAATCATAAACCAAAAAAAGTTACATTGTATGTCAGAGTTTTTGGAGTGGTTCTTGTGTTGAAGAGCGGTTGGACTTGGCTTTTCTGGAGTGGAGTCTTTGCAGATAGGCGGGTTCCTCATCCTTAGGGCTCCACTGTGAAGAAACCCCCCGGGACACTCCGCCCTCGCGCTGGGTGAGCCAGTAGGTGGTCATGGGGCCCTTTCCCTGGAATGTTAAGTACATACTTTAAATAAAGGCGGTCGATCCACTTATTATCCCATCAATTCCAATTTAATAAAATAATAGTAGGAAGCCTGTCTCAAGCTGTCATTCTCTTGGGTTTGAAAATTTGTTTCTGTTCTGTCTCATAATCAAAAGAAAATGGTTCTTATGTTAAAACAGGAAATTACTACTACCGCCCTATTATAAATTATGATACCAATTCAACTGATTAGCTGAATTATTATTTAGCAAATCAAAGGAAATCTTGATATCACAGCTTCAAACCTTTTTTACAATAATCATTTGTAATGAAAATGACCTGCGTTTGTTTATAGCAATGGTGGCCACTGGAGCGATCACGCAAAATAAATAAATTTGCCTCGATTTTCTAGATTTCCCATAAGATCATTTTTTAAATTTTTCATCAACATTAAAAAAATCATACCTTCGAATTTTAACATGGAGACATAAAAACTTATTATTTATAGCCAATGAATTACCCTGTATTTTACTGTTTATTTCATATTTGTAGGATTTATAAAAAAAAATTAATTTTAAAATCGTAAAGTTTATAACCAAGCGAATCCTGCCTGCCGTGAGGGGTACTTATTTGAGTCAACATAGAATATTTTCGATTTCTGTCTGTTATTTATGGTATACTTGATAATGAAAGGTGCATATCTGTGGAAAAAGGACTTAATTTTAACTGTAAACAGCTAATCAAATATTCAGCGGGAAAAAATATTTTAAAACTTTATTTTTACGATCGTTTTAAAATAGTCTACTAAGTTCGGATTTGCGACATCTATGGTCATAATAGATAAAGCATTTCAATAGCTTCGTTTTAAAATAAATGGCTGGCCATGGAAATGTTTTAAATAATTACAATAAATGTTTTACGAATGATAGGAAAATGTGGTTCAATATTGGACCGAAAACAATCGCAGAAAAATAAAAGTGGTCCATTTTTCGACCATAATTGCTCCAGTGGTAGGTACTATAAGAATGTCTGATTTTCTGCTGTTGAAAATGGTGATAAGAAGATGGCGACCTACCTTGACGTCAACGAGGCCTCTTCTTTCCATCCGGAACCCTCCCGCTGCCTCCAAGGCCATTTTCATGTCTTCGCTGATGTGAATCCGGAGTGCTGTAATTATTTAAATAATATATTTAATCAGTTGATTTCACTTGTACATTACATTGAAAAAATAGTTCATTCATGTGCAAATCTTCAATATATTTATCTTATAGGGACATACATCACTTACTTTAACCAGTGATTTAGGAGTAAAAAATGTAAATGAAATTTTGGTCTTCGGTGACATTTTAGATGTTTTTTTTTTCTATAAAACCATAAAAAAATAGTAGATGTTGGACAGTTGGGGATGGGATGAGGGGTTGCTTGGTTAATCAGCTAAGTGGCCAGTGACGACATGTGAAAGAATTTTTTTTGTAGTGATTTTGAAGAAAAAAAATTTGAAAAAAAAGACGACAAAAAATTCACCAGAGATCAAAATTTCATTTACATATTTTACTCCGAATAATGTCAGGAATCACTGGAAAGTACGTCAAGTACGCCCCTTAACACCCTGTATATAATATATATAAAGAAGAGTGTCTATACATATATATATTGGCGTGGTTTTGTTTCTTTTTAAGTCAGGTATGGGTCATATGTCTGGTAATGTTATATTATCGTGAAAATAAGCTGATGGATCCGAGTGGTTAAATACAAATCTACAGTTTTATTTCGACATTGATGAAATTTTGTACACTTGACCTACAAAACAAGAGTAAGGTCACTATATGAGCCTTCGATAAACCACCCATACACGGTTCCCCCTTATTCACACTTCCCCCTTATTCACACTTCCCCACTATTCACACTTCCGCTCCTTCAAAGCAGAATTTTGAAAATTTGCACACTTGACAGTCAAAATAAGAGAAAAATTTCTGCCTTCATTTGATTTCAAAAAAGTCTGCGTAAAACCCGTGCAACACCGGATACTTCAGCTAACATTTAACAAACCAATAGAATTTTTGTTGTAATGTCTTTCCTCCATACATCTGTTCCAAGAAAGGATTTCAATGTTTGATCAATTTCGCCATAAGTGTGGAGAAAATGAACTTACTTTGGGCACATGGATATGCCAATATCAGTTTATCTCTTTAGTTGGAGAATAATACAATTGTACTTATTTGCGTTTAGATTTCACCCCACAATGATTTTGTTATCAACCGTCGGTATCATTGCAAAGTATTCAATGATTGTTCGTACCTTCCCCCGTGGACTCCATGCGGCTTGCCGTGTTGACGGTGTCCCCGAAGAGGCAGTAGCGCGGCATCTTGGAACCAACCACACCGGCTACGCAGGGGCCCGTGTGCAGCCCGCAGCGCATTCGCAGGGGCTCCCCAGGCCGGTGGGGCGCGCGGCACTGTGCCCCCGCCTCCAGCAGTTCCAGGGCCATACAGGCTATCTCCGTCACGTGCTTGTCACCTTCATTCATTTATTAAAATTTATATTTTATAATCTCTAACTAAGTACATGGAAATATCTACAGGTAGAACAATAAGGCCAAAATTAACCTACACAACCCCCATCTGGGCTAGTGTTGAGTACATCATACTTTTTTTTAATTTTATTTTTTTTTTAATTTTCTTTAATCATTTTGTTTGTTACAGGTTCGCAGTTACAGGTAGTCGAGATTCATAAGATGTTATATTAAGTATAAAATATTAAGTGTAATCATCCATATATGTAGATGAAAGTAAAAACATAGCATACATATTAAGGAAAGTATTCATACTAGTATTAGGTACTTGATCACATACAGGAAAGGAGTTAAAGTAGGTGAATCTTATATCAATAAAAATAAAATAGTAATAACAAATCATACTGATCATACACTACATATGAAATACCCTTAGACAGGACTTGGCATACCAATAGAACATTCTGTCTAAAAGGTTGTACAAAATGGCGGGGAAGATGGAGCCAATATTTATTAGTATTGTATAAACTGAACCACTTGAATATAACGCCATTTTTGTATAACGGACAGAATATTTGGTATATATTTAGATCAGTATTCCAAGTTGCCAAGTCCTTCTCTTAGGTATTTTGTTCATTGATTTTCCCCAACTCTTTCTGTATTACTGCAATAGTGTTACTACAAAATGCTTTTACAAATATTTTTTAATACTACAAATATTTTGAGATGGTGAGGTGTTTGTGTATTGGCACCACATTATTACATTTTTTGTGTACAAGACATTTTTGTATTAAATTTTTTCTATGAAATACTCCAGGCACCCCTCCCGGAAATCTCATAAATCCTAAAACGCAGGATATGAGAATATACTGCACAAGATTTTAGCCCCTTTTTGGTTCTTTCACACACACTTTACACCTCACCTCATTTGAGATGGGAAACCTCAAAACCTCATTTCAGTATCTCTTACGAACTAATTCATTCAAATTGTGTCCTACTCAACAGTAATCCGGGCATACGCTTCCAAAACTTACGTAAACTACAGACCACAGATATTCCAAATAAATCTGTTCGGCCAAAATTGTTTCTCGTTCATAGTAGTTTAAGATTCGGGCCCGCCAAAAATATAGGTCCGCGACTGATATCACAACTTTATACATGGATTTGAAGGCGAGATAAAAACACCAAACCTACCATTTTTGACAGGAAGTCCTGATGCCACCATGTAGGAGTCTCCGATGGTCTCCACTTTGTAAACATCGTAGCACTCGATCCTGGCATCAAACAGCCGGTAGATGGAGTTCAGGAACATGACAACCTGATGAGAACAAACCACCACATTATTTTATTTATCGTTTCCCGTCATATATTTAATAGCATCGTTTCCCTTTTCTTCAGATTCTACTCTTTCAGTTTCTACTCTAAATTAAAAACGAATTATTGTGAGAAAAAATAAACATTTGGTACACATATAAATATTCCGTTTTCATTTTCTATTGCGATCCAAAAAGCTCTTGGTGAACCTCCCAAGAAAAATGATGATGGAGGAAGGTTTTTACTCCCAAAGGGCATGTCTCGCAGGAATACACGACCAAAGAATTGCTACCAAAAGGCAAATCCTCATGGTTGATGATTCTGCGGTCCAACAGCAAATGTCCGATGGGAGCAGAATAAGACCGGCTACAGTACCTACAGGCCTTGACGTGCGACAGATTTTGAAGTGCGACAGATTTCTGTGTGATCAGGTCAATGCCAATGAGCAATGACAGTTTGCAAATGGTGGCAATCGCTAATTGTGGTTGACACTCTAGTGCTGATTTGTGTTGTTTCATAGCATATTAAATAAACATAGTGATTAGTAAACATTATTTTAAACAGCAAAGTTTAGGTAGGTAAGTACTTAGTGGCAGTACTGACTTCGTAATTTGTCGGTCACAAACCAGGTAAGTACTGTATCTAGCTGGCTTTGGAACAGAATATAATATGACGAAAAGAATGTTACTTTAAAGCGCTTACTTGGAGTGGCGTTGTCCCAGCAGCTATTTCAGTAAACCCTTCAATGTCGCTGAAGTAAATGGTGACAGAAGAGAAAAACTCAGCTGGAACCTGTTGTTCTCGTTTAAGCCTCATGGCGACACTTGGAGGAAGCATTTGACAGAGGAGAGAGTCTGACAGCTGTTTCTCTCTCTTCAACTCCTGGGCTTTTTCTGACAAATGTGTGGCGTACATCTGGATTAGAAAACATTATTACCCAATTACTAAAATAATATTGCGAAATAAAACTGGTAATGGGAAGAGAATTTGGGAAAGAAGTGGTGGAAGAAAAATCAGAAGATATAGTGTGTGAGTTGGATACCTGAATGGTGTTGACAGCACTCCTGACGAGAGCAATGATGACAGGAGATAGAGCAAGAACTAAAACTAAGATGGCAAGTCCCAACATCTCCGATTGACGAGCTTCACGTATCGTCTTTTCCACCTTGTCTCTGGAAAAGGTTTTAAGGAAACGATTAAAGCAATAATTTTCAGAAATATCTGGTCATCATAATTCAACCCATCTTAATTTCAAACACAATATAATATTCTCTCTGAAAGGAATGCAACAAATGGTCCTTGTAAAATAACTTTAGGAAGAGCATAGTGGTTGGAGATGTTACGTACTTGATATATCCACGAAGCTCTCTTTGTAGTTCTCGCAGTTGATCTACATAAGTTGCTGTGGCATCGTAATAGTCCTTGGCCTCTTCCACACTCCCAGGTCGTGCTTGGTTCTTCACAATCAGTTCGCTCCTGAAAAATGATCAAATATAGTTTAGTTTCAATTTGGGAGGCGAGAATGGGTATTGTCGTCCTGGAAATCATTAATTTGATAACCAATACCTCAGCTCGAGGACACCCCAAGGCTTTCGCTTCATTTGGCGATTTAACAAGGGTGCCGGGGTACTGGGGGTGAGGCATATACAGGTCTTGGCGGGGCGGATGTGTTAAGGAGAGGCCATCCTTTTGACCTCTCCAGCCCATTGCCTTGCACTGCAGTTGGAGGGATGGATTCACACGTTCGTCACTCCTGGACACACTGACCCATCTTTCAAACCTTTTTTCCTTCGCAGAACTTCCTCTCCTGTCTTTCCTTAAAAAGTACCTTCACACAAAAGTACTATCCCCAAAGTTGAGATATGCCTCGAGGGAGATTGTTTTCCTAAGGAACTCGTATCATGGTTTCCATTGTTCAGAAAAAAATTGCAGACGAAGGTCACCATTCGAGGCGTCAGTGTCCATATCCTTACCTCTTCTTGACCACAGCGTACTGCGTCAGATTGGCCGTTGCTCGCAGTCCAGGAACATAGTTGAGCACATTCTCCAGCAAGTCCTGGCTCAGGATGTTGTGCGCAACATACTCGATGTGCTTCTCCGGGGTAAGCGCCCCGCGCCCGAAGTAGCTGATGCCGAGCATGGAGGTAATGCCAACACTCTCTATGCTGCGGAGGAGGTTTTTGAAGCCCACCAAATATCTAGAACAATAGGTTTATAATAGTTTTAGAATTAGAATACTCGTAAAGTTTGATTCTTGAAAATGAATTGCTTGTCTTGATTCGATGAAATAGTTTTAAATACATTGAGAATTTTTTTTTAAAGTCCGTGTGTGCGCCGACGCGCACGGTTATTTATTTTTATTTTTTTAAATGCGATTTTAACCCTTATGTATAAAGAAACTGTATGAAGGACAAGGTCAGAATCGCTTGGGCCATTCTCCTTCTATGCGTAACAGGTACCCGAAATACACCTAGCCACTCGGCATAATTTGTAATAAATTATCTATGGGATCTCGGTGATACCCTTTTCCCGCGATTTGAACACGATTTGAACTGTCAAAGTCAGAGCATGGTAGGTGATGGGTGGTTTGGTATATTTATGGGTAGGTGGTAGGTAGGTTTGGTATATTTATGGGTAGGTCACAAAAACATTGAAAAACTTACCAATTTAGGAAGAGCAGAATTTAGGAGATTTAAAAAAAAATACAAGTGAAACCAGAAAACTAAGGTAGACAAGAGTGGGGAGGCTACGAAGCACATATGTGTTTGTTTCTCTTTAGTGTCGCTTTTTCGTAATCAGGTTTCAAATCTCAACTCAATAGTTAAGGTAATAGCTCGTACTCAAAAGGATTTTAACCACCGATTTTTGTGCTTATTTGGAGTAAAAAATGTAGATTGTCAGTGTCGCGTGTCATTTTGCTATCAGCTGATATTTAAAAAAAAGGCAAAAAATATATTTTTCCATCACATATATCCATTGGAAAGTTGGTTACACCGTAGCGGGTCAAGTGATACGCATATCGTCTCGTTCCAGCATCACGGTAACAGAGAAGAGAGCGCTTATCACGTGATCCCGTCGCGACGTGTACCAGCGTGATCAGTACGTTTTTCACTTCAATATGCTCAGAAATCACTGGTCACAACCCTTCGGGTATGTACCTACTGTTACACCCTGTATAATCAGTTGACTGTTTAAAACTTGCATTCATAAAAATGGTGGTAGTTGGGATGAGCGTAGGTACCTACATACATTATCTTAAATCGGTTAAAATCGCTAAAGATTCGAGCGCAACTGGTTAATTTGAATCTCGAGTAATTTATTTATTTATTTATTTAAGGAACATAAACAGTCATAGTAATAAAATATACATAAGAGGATGGCAAAAAAACAGACCAATTATTAATGATGAAGTTAGAATAATGCTGAGTAGGTAAGCAAAAATTCACACAGTTCAGGAGCAATACCTTCCTACGAATTTTCATACAGACTTTTAACAAAGTTTCGAAAGATCTTACCTCCAGATGGTGCTGCTGTCGGCCTCCTTGATGTGGTTAGTTAGATGTTCTAGCAGCGCTGCATTGACAGCCGTGTACCATTGCATCACCTCCGAGATGGAGCTCTCCTCAGAGCTGATCTTCTTCCTGAAACAGATACAACAAGATTTTTATTTAAATTGGGGAGGAGCGGGAACACAAGCCTTGATTCTGATTCCTACTAAAAAGAAGAAGACGGTTCAGTTTCGTTGTACAAGAAACTAATGTCGTATGCATGACATCATCACCTACAGCTTCTTCAATTTTACATGCCTTCAATTTAAAGACCAGATGGCTTCCTTTATCGGTTCTCACGTCAAGGCTCTACTTTGTTTTTAAAAGAAGCTACTAAAAATATTAAAAGATTTCATTCTTAGAAGAAAAGCGAAGATCTTCATAAAGTTATATTTTATTTTATAACACGATAACTTTATTTTTATTTTAATTTTACTTTTTTATTACATTAGTTACATTTATACAGCAAAATTACATAATAATAATAATATTTCAAATAACTGTAGATTTTAAAATGTGTACAAGTTTTTAACTACTTTACTATTATTTAATGAATGTTTTTATACTGTAAAAACTTTCATTCAATAATATACAGTTATTAAGACAATAGAAGCAGAGCAAAATAAGTTTAAAAAATATTAATAAAGTCACAGTAGTCACGATTCAAAACTTTTCTGATTCCCAGGGATACTAGTCCCCGCAGGAGTAGCACACCTTTAGGTAGTACTCGTATCAACAACGATAAATCTTTTCTCGGTGTTGCGAGGAATAATAAATTAACCAAATATTAGAAAACTACTCTTTTCAGTACCAAATAAAGAATTCTGTGGGTAGCAACTTCGGATAGGTTGTTTAAAAAAATTTGAACAACTCATTAAATATTTGACCAATTTATCACTACTGTGTGGACAGTGGTGATCATAAATATACCAAACCACCCACTTGGTGATTTTGCATCTACTGTGTGGGGTGTGGGCAATTTTGCATCTACTAGTTGGCAGCGGTGATTTCGCATCTACCGTGTGAACAGGGGTGATTTTGCTTATACTGTTTGGAAAGAGGTGATTTTGCATCTACTGTGTGGACGTGGACATTGGTGATTTGCATCTACTGTGTTGACTCTGTGATTTTGTATGTCAATATCAGGAACTGTCATACATTAAGAACAGGGTGGTACAAAACCCAGAAATATTTTTATGTATATTTTTATGGAAAATAGTCAGAAGATACACGAACAAGACACTAAAAAAAATAAACAAAAAAACGAATGCTTCCAATGTTAATTTGCTAATAATTACGAATTATTTTGAAGGAAATAGGAAAATATTGATTTTAAATTTTCCAAACGAGTTAAATATTGATAATTACCTATTAAAATTATATTGATAAAATAAAATAAAATTCTCACAACGATGGGTAAAGCTCACCAAGTTATTTTATGTAAACATTTTTTTCTCCATAATTTCACAAGAAAGTGAAGCATTTCAAAATACTTATTATTAAAAAAGCAATCTATAAATACTACATAAAAAATCAAAATTAACAATTGCTCGATTTAGTTTTTAATTATATAAAAATAAATAATTTCAGTATACCTATACATGTCATAATGTTAAAAAACAACTTTTATTAGTAGGTAGGTACTCTGTAGGTCCAAACGAAGCACACAAATTTCGACCTAAACTTTTTAGCCTTTCTTCATTCCTTTTCCACTTTTTAAAGTTTAAGGTCCCCTCCCCTGGCTTCTGGCTTACAGTTGGTACCAACTCGTAAAACATTAACCAAAATTTTAGAAAAAATAACACAATATAACCGGTACAAAATTGCTGCATCTTCCATACAACGCATAAGAAATAACATTAGCGACGGCCATGTTGAATTAATTTTGAATTCAGGTTTGTGATTAGCTCTTATGGAGGGTGGTGATTTTGCTTGTGGATCTGTGGTGATTTTAATTTAACACCCAATTTAATTTGATGTGGAGAGTGGTGATTTTGCTTCAAAACCCTATTTTCATTTTGAATTTTCCAAGATTTGCGGTTAACTCTGCTAAAGATCTCAAAAACCATGTTGTAGCTACGGACATTGCGCACAGATTGGCTTTTGTAACTCAATTTCATAATTTTTGAAGAGTTGCGTTTTTGCCCTTATACCCTCAATTGCGATCACGGAACAAGCGTAGTATTTTCTTAATAGTTAAGTTATATTTTAATTTATTTTATATATTCAATAATTTTATTATTAAATTAATAAAAACAGTTTATTTATAAACAAGTTCTGCTGGTAATTATTATTACGCGTGACAGCTGTTTCGCCTTCTGAGGGCATTATCAAACTGTGGTCATGCCACATACAGACAATCTATTTATAGTATTTTTGGATAGGTTTGTACTATGACTCATTTCTAATTTCTGATTAAAAATGACTGAAATTATTAATGGTTATTATTTTCTCAATTACTGTTATTTCCCACTTTGTGAGAAAGTCGTTAAGCAAACTAATTGTGAGTCATTCGCAAATGCTGACTCATGGTTTTCTTTTCCAGCATAGTTAGTTATTTAAAAATTGGTTTTGAATACATCTAAAAGCGGAGAGTGTATTATATTTTTTTGTTCATTTATTAAAATAGCTTTAGGATTATTATTATGTTTGTTAATTTCCAGCTGCTCTAAAAGATTAAGTTTACGTCCTTTATTTTGAATTTGTAAAGGAGTTGGCTTATTATCATCGCTAAGTGAGTGATTCTCATCTAGGAGATGTTAGCGATGATAATAAGCCAACTCCTTTACACATTCAAAATAAAGGACGTAAACTTAATCTTTTAGAGCAGCTGGAAATTAACAAACATAATAATAATCCTAAAGCTATTTTAATAAATGAACAAAAAAATATAATACACTCTCCGCTTTTAGATGTATTCAAAACCAATTTTTAAATAACTAACTATGCTGGAAAAGAAAACCATGAGTCAGCATTTGCGAATGACTCACAATTAGTTTGCTTAACGACTTTCTCACAAAGTGGGAAATAACAGTAATTGAGAAAATAATAACCATTAATAATTTCAGTCATTTTTAATCAGAAATTAGAAATGAGTCATAGTACAAACCTATCCAAAAATACTATAAATAGATTGTCTGTATGTGGCATGACCACAGTTTGATAATGCCCTCAGAAGGCGAAACAGCTGTCACGCGTAATAATAATTACCAGCAGAACTTGTTTATAAATAAACTGTTTTTATTAATTTAATAATAAAATTATTGAATATATAAAATAAATTAAAATTAAAATGGAGTTCTACAAATTAAACTTGATAACAATAAATAAGTTAAGTTATATCTTTCTCAGTTAAATTGATTTTTAATACCTCCCTAGCTCACGATGGAAATAATATTTCGAGCTGACCTACAAAATGACGATAGTTTTTAAACCCCAGACAGTAAACGTTGTGAAAATTTCATGACGTTATAGTTTGAGGCATTTTGTTTTTTCAGCAAACATATTCGCTTATCGCTTGTGTTAAAATATTTCATTCAAATTTATACAGAATCTACTTCGTATATTATAACTACACACCACTATTATTCTATTGCCTTTGAAATTTGCGCCAGATCAAGTCAAGTCACAAATCTGTGAACTAGAGAGCAGAAATGACTTAATTTAACCTCATCTCGAATTAATTATAAAATCCCATTAATAATTTCTTAGGAATCCGTAGCAAACAATCCCAGAAACGATAATGCGGAAATGTTCACAAACGTGCCTCACCGACTCCAGAAGATGATGGAAACCAAAATCATCCAACTAAAATGGCATTACCGAAGGCATTATTATTTATTCACGTAAATTATATGATTATATATGATATAATAATTAGGTGCCTACGTGGTTCAAATAATAAAGAAGAAGATAATAAATTATTTTTATTCGAATTCGGCGGAAAATTCAGTAGAAAAATGGATATATTTATTTATGTATATGGATATGTGACGCATATTTGGGGGAGGTACTCTGAACGTTTTGGACAAACTCAAACATTAGAGTTGGATACCTTTGATATGGTCTGGCGCATATTCTTTCGCAAATGATTTTATCACGATTTTTAATTAATTCAATTTTGATCTGTGAAATATATTTTTTCACATAATTTAACATCTAAATAGGCCACTTGCATCACATTTTTCCGGTTTAGGAAAATATTCTAAGACATTCTGTATTTAAAAAAAAATATAATTGTATTTTTGAAACCCTGGCGATTCTTTGAAAATTTCAATCCGAAAAATCAGACCATTTTTTTATAAACCGGAAATACGGGACATAATTTTATGGGTGCGAAAAAACGATAATTACATAGCTGAAAATCATTTAAAATAAAGAACGTTTTCCACACGAATAGCAATAAATTGTACGGGGTTCTCTTCGTAACATCTGTAAAAACACCGCCATCTTTATCAAAAAATCAAACCAAAGGATAAGTTCGCATAATAGAACAAACAATAAATCTAGTGAACGTTAAACGCAAATTCAAAAATTCGCCGGAAATCAAAGTGTTGCCACAAAAAAAAATTTAATTTAATTTTGTGGAATTTTACAAAATGGGAACATAATCGGAGACAGGACATTTTCATGTAGTGACGTCAAGAGCTCAAATAATGGATTTATTTAAAAAAAAAAGTTATAATTTTTACTAACATTTTCGTAATTTTAGTAAAAAAATCAAAACACACGATTTTTTCCAAGTCGTTATGAAATCCATGCAAGTGGTCTATTGTTATTTTGATGCATAGATTTCAGTATTTCATTTTTAACATATAAAAAGCCCTTCCATGTAAGTATATTTCTGGAAAAGCGATAATTACCTAATAAAAATAAAATGAAAACACAACATTGTTTTAGGATATAATGTAGAATCATCTTCTTTTGTAAGAGCTTGTCTGTAGATGGAACATAGCTATTCTAGATATTAGTTTTAGAGGTTACCCATAGATGGCACACAGCTGACACAGCTATCCAATTGCAGGATTGCCGGATTTGCAGGATTTCATATTGATATTTCCTATCCACTAGGTCTTTGCGAATGCATACCTATCAATCCCATACATATTGCGTGAACAAGTTGTGAGACAAACCCGAAACTATAAAAGAAAGTATCACTAATTTCAAGTAAAACATATTCACTTTGACTAGGTATTGTGCTTTTTTAAACTTATGTATATTCATTTTCCAGTGAGCCATCTTGGAGTTGCCATTTAAAATATTTTTGTCTACTATTAAATGTCACAAATCACTATTGTACGCTACCATTTTTTTTCAACCATTACAATGGTACGAACACATAGAGTAATCCAAACCGTCAAAGCAATACAATACATTTTGTTGCATGACTAAAATGTGTTGCAGTGTTTATACAATAACAACGTCGTTATTGTTTGAACACTGAACTAATTAAGTTATCATTAAGCTGCCATTTACAGGAAAATGTGCGCTTAAATTACGGAATCTTTCATTTTCATATTACCGTTCATTGGTTCAACCGAAACAATATAATAAAGTTGACGTTTTAATTACGCAATTAGGTCAATTGGTTAAGTAAACATCCCGCTGGCCTGAATTGTCCCCAGGGCGGCGCAAACTGGGGATCTAGGAATTTTCATCTAGCTCAGTGGTTCCCAAAATGGGCAATATCGCCCCTGGGGGGCGGTGGCGGTTTCAGAGGCATAATGGAGCACCCGCTCCGGACAGCCTAGAAACGCGCGCCCAATTTTGTACATGATAAGTATACTTTCCACATGAAAATGGTTGTTTCCAGGACCCATTCTTGTGTTTTGTGCACAGCTGGGCTTTAGAAATGATTGGCTTGGCCTGCGTATTTCTATTTAATTATATCTACACAGACAGTTATTCTTATTTAATATCTCCTGAAAGGCAATAATGTAAATTGTCTCACTTATAGCTAATGAATTGCTTGGCATATCGTGTATTTATTGTGCTTACAGTGTTACCATGTTGTTATGTAAAGTGTGAGTGCAATTCCGACGTTTTAATGAATTCTGTGTCTGTCTGTGCGAATTAAGTACCTATTAAGTTTATCTATTCGGAGATATATATTATAAGTTTTGTTTCTTCGTATATTTTTTTTATGTTTACTCCTCCCCTTCCTGAAAATACCCTCCATGATGTCAGCGTCCCGGATATGCTATGCGTAGGCATAGGCCCCAAGGGAAAAATATTTTTTTCCACCACCTGTGTAAAGTTGATGTTAGGGATTATTTCTGTCACTATCCTGATTCCTACCCAAACCTGGTCCCTACCTACATCTGTGAAGTCACAAGTTCAGTGCCCGGACAGTCTTCAAAGTGAAAGCAGTGTTCTATGATCAGTATTTTACCTCTTCAACCTTCGATAATACCTTTTGTGGCGTCATTATTGATTTAATGACAACAAATAACTTTGTTAACCCGACTATATAATGAATATTATCAACATGTTTCAAAAACTACGTTTTCTTTGCCAGGATATGATTAATATAAAAAAATCATTCCGTGAGTTCCGTGAAAAAGTTCAAAAATGTGGAAATTGGACAAGAGACACTATTAATTATCCTGCTGCCCTGAGTTTATGCGATAATTTTTTTCTACCTTCCAGAAAATTTCTAACAGTTGATTTAAAAATACAGGGTTCGACATGATATTTTTCGTAGGAATAATAGAAAGTGCATCTTTTCATAATGTAAAATGAAGTCGCTCCCGCTGTATGTGCGCTTAGATCTTTTAAACTATGCAATGGATTTTCAAGCGGTTTTCACCAATAGATAGAGTGATTCAAGAGAAAGGTTTATATGTATAATACATGCATATGCGTAGAGAAAAGCCGAGAAATTCAAAGATTCAATTCAGGCAGCGGGCAACGGGCTGGCAAGCGTGCGGTGTGGATTTGTTAAGTACGCAAATTAAATAGATGGCATTGGTTACAAAGGTTGGGTAATGGCGTTGTGTTTCGTTAGCCACAGCAACGTGTGTCCGGGTTTGCTGGTTAAACAATAAATTGATTTTTACTGCACGGTACATAGGATGGGAGCGAAGAAACAAGATATCCGAAAAGGGGGTACCCTAAAAGTTTGGGAACCTCTAATCTAAAGCTTTATCTTGGTGCTCGACGACATTAAGGGGCTGCTTTGTGAATTTATCGGTCCCACATTGATGAAAACTACGGGGATTAAAATGACCATGTGTCTTCCTTAGAATACCGTCACTGCGGAATCCCGTATTCTCCGCACAATCCCGCATTCTTCGCGAGGTCCCGGATTTCACCCTGATAACGAAATAAATGTCCCGTATTTGGCAATTTACGATTCCAACAGTCAGGACGTTTTAATTTGCTTACGGAGTAAAAATAATTGCTTGCGGATATTAGACACAAAGTTTGGTTTATATAAGCTTTAAAAATTAATGAATTTAAAGTCAGCAACTGCTAAGGACGTGCTGGCACTTTATTTAACATTTTCGCAAATATGCAAAATAGAAAGTTTTCAGAAACGTAAAATATGGTAGTTACTTTGTGGCTTGTCGTTATAAGATTAAACTTAACTTTAAATTTCACTTAGTTTTAACCATCGGATTTATTTAAGTAACTTTTTTTCAGCTCCATACGGGAGGCCCGGAGACCCTTTCCTCCTTGCTCCCTTTAGCCTCACAAAATACCTAATTACGAACACTATAGATCCACTGGCTCTGGGCAGTATTCACATAAATAAAGGTAAACTCATATATTAGAGAAACTGCTAAAAAGCAGTTCAGTGGCTAAGACTCTTGACTCACAATCCGGAGGTCGCGGGTTCGAACCCGGCGTGCGCAAATAAATTTTATTTGATTAATTTGTGTTATTTCACAATTAATTCATTAAAAATAATATATAGTATATTTGCGGCACGTTCCAGAGTGGAAGATACTATCAGTATCGCCCTGGTGTAAGACCACCATTCAGAATTGAAACGTTGCTTGAAAATGGCTTTAGCCGTGTTTGGTGACCAGATCTGAATAGCCAGGTACTTCCCAACCTTCCTCTTCCCCGCCTCCTTCCCCTCCCCACTACCTTCAGCCTCACAACATACCCCAATTGGGGATGGCATAGTCTCACTGGCTCCAGACGGGAGCACAGTTGAGATTCTTGTGCGGAATTCACTGTAAAAAAAAAAAAAAAAAAATACCGGCCTTTTTTCTTGTATTTGTAAATTGTATAAAAAATAAATAATAATAATAATAAAATTGCCCACATTTCACGTATATATCGCAAATTTGTATTTGTTGTTATTAAGTTGTATTTTTTTATATTTCTGTGACTTTTGTGCATTTTTTATTTTTATTATTTCTTTATCTGTTTAAAAATCATCGGTCATGAATTAATTGTACTACTAAACATGTAAAAGCCCTCTGCGGGCGTTGAATAAATAAGTAAGTAAAAAATTGTCAAAATTTCAATTCAATTATGCCTTATACTCTGACTAAGGACGGGTGGTTTAAAAAATTGACAGATTCATAAAATATTTTAAGTTAATTTTCACGTTCTGTGTAAGTTCTCTACAAGTTCTGTGATTATTTCAGTTTTATTAAGCAACTGGCCTATAATGTTATAATAACAGAACTTGAATAGAACTTGCACAGAAAGTGAAAATTAAGTTGAAATATTTGATAAATCCGTCAATTTTTTTGAAACAACCCGTCCTTAGCTTAGCAAAGTCCTGTTTTAACTCCACCATTTTTAATTTCATATGTTTACAAATTTGTTTGTTACGTTCCAGTTCCGGTTCAAGATGGTGGACGTGTTTACAACAAATATTTACGGTTTATAATTATTAAGTAGGTAGGTATCCAAGTAGCTACTTATAAATCTTCTGATTCCCGAGGAAATTTTGATTTCAATTTATTAAAAAAGAGAAAATTAGTAACAGATTTTTTGGACGTGAAGTTTAGTGGGTTTAGTAGGAATAGCTTCACACAAAGCAATAATTTCCGAACCTAGAAGACAAAGTTAGCAGACTATGAAGTACCTACCTTATTTCGAGTACTCCTTTACCGAACTTGAATAGCAAGCTTTACATATTTCAAGCACCATAACTTACCAAGTGTTCCGGAACAAAGGGCCATTTCGGAAGCAAATATGCTAAGCTAGTTAGTAATGTCATAATTATTAGAAGTTCATATTAAGCTATCTTTAGAAGCGATCTCTAGATCAAAGAGCTATTTCCATTAAAATGGATTCTTTTGAAGCCCTTCAATGGAAAATGTAAAACCCTTCAATGGAACAGAATAATCCCCTTTCAAGTATAATCATTTTCTGTCATCTTCCCTTTTTAAGATTCACTGTGCAGCTATGTCGTACAGGAAAATCGTTTTTCCGGGCCAAAACCCAAGGAACCGAAACCATATACAAAACTTGTACTCGCGTGGGATCTTCTGATAAGATATTCCTAAAATTTGATTGTACCTACTGATTTTCTTCATTTTTAAAAATGACAGGAGGCCCAGAGGAACAAACAATATATCAGGGCCTATGTCATCCTTGGTGATGCTGTGTGGAGGGTCTTTCTAAGGAAAAGAAGAGTATAACATTCTGGGAAGGAAAAGGTATGAGGGGAGGATAGGAATCTGGGGATCGGTGTGTCTAGGAGTGATGGACGTATGAATCCATCCCTCTCACTCTGGTGCAAGGCGATGGGTCGAAAGAGTCCGTTTGGAGAGGTCTAGGTCAGGTCTCCCTCAACCAGTCTCCTCTCCCGGTACGGCCCACCATCCAGTAGGTGAGCAAACGCATTCACTACCAAGACCTAGATAAACCTCCCCCATGAACCCGGGCACCCTTACTAAGTCATCAAACGTAGCGGAACACTTTGGGTGACCTACGGCAGGGGTGTTGGTTATCATCATACCATCCTCCCGAATTACGAAACTACAACCACATGAAAAACACAAACATACTCCTTGAAAAGATGTAGGTAAGTAGATTATAACTTTTAACAGGTAAGATCACAAATGTGTTGGTCACCTAAACTAACCTAAAATACGCTAAATTAACCATACCCAAGCGTTTATACCTCCTTAAATGTTATGTCCATCTGATAAAATCAACTCTTTTACTTTGACTTTGCATACTTGAAAGTGAATATACATTTTTAAATATTCAGTAAAATGTTAAGAAAGTACTAACCCCAAACTAATTGTTCAAAATTATATTAAATTTAGGTTAGGCCGCAGTTTGTAGGCCTTCATCCTAAAACATTTAGATGATAAATGAAGCGAAAAATTAGGTTCCACTTTTGTACGTCCCAGTTAGCCTCTAATTTAATAGCTATGTGTTCTAAAGCTTGTAGTTACATAATACAGTCCTAATATAACTTATTATTATTATAGTGACGTTCTCGACTCTATTCCCAGTAGCTTGTCGAACGAGCAATAACACTGCGAGCAAATACTGGGACGTGATCGAATATCAAATGGGAGTTTCCGGTAACGGTACTCCAACCAAACATTCATACCTCTCCTGAATAATTCAATTTAACGTTGAAGTTCAGTTCGATATACTGGGGCTTGATTCTTCAATCCAGATCGCTCGCAATCGCCGTCGAAAGTACATACATTGGTTGACTTTGTTATTCTCGAGTCTCCTCGAAGATACATACTAAGACGTCAAAGGTTAAAAGTCATTCAACCCGAAAAACCAGTGGGTCGAATAATGTCCACACTGACAAAACTGTCAAAATCCAGTACATTGTATCCTAAACTAAGATCGTTTCTCACGCGCACTCTGATTGACACGTATCGTATATTTGTACAAAGTTGTTTTAAGGTTCATTATAATGGCTGTTTTATCGGCGATATAGGCTGCAATACATAATGTAGAGCAACTGAAGCTGATGCTTTGAGACCTGTGATAAACCCCCCCCCCTACGAAGTAGTAGTAAAACCTTCACTTGGTTTCCAAATGCTGCTACATTGCTACAGCTACCCTGTTACACCTACAGGCGCAACCCCGCCCGGCCTTTAAAAAGCTCGTAGCTCGCCCGTTCTCGCGTCTCTCCCCTGCATTTCTTTTGAAGCGCCTTCTCAACCCCATCACGTAATACTTTTATGCAAACGTGACGAGATGCTCTTAATTAATCAATTGTAATTAACCCCACAACGTTGTGTACTTTTTTGTTTGAGTGGTTTGGTATAGTTAATCCAATTTAATTAATAATTTATTTGTGGTAAACCCTTGTTCTTTTAGGTATGGCGTGTTACAATTTGCAAGGTTTCGAATAACAATGACTGAGTTTGACTAGCTTGAAAAATAACTAATTTTCTATCTATATTCATCCAGCTTCCTCCCCTAGCACCTGTTATACGCCTACGCTCATCGACGACTATTTTTATTGAAGTAATCTGCATTTTCCCTCCTAGCATCTAGCATATAAATTTACATTCAAACGGCGAATTGAGAAGATCCTACCTTTCGATGCGATGTCACGTACTCTCTGCAGCTCTATAGAATGCTATCATGAAAATAATTTGACATTTATGTACATTCTAACAAAAGATTTACACTCAAAGCAGTACGGAGTGCAATAATTCTACACTTACAATGCTAGATGCAGTTTGTTAGTTAGCTAGCTTGTTTTATTTTGTTAATTTGATTCTACGGGTAGGTATTTTGGATTAACATGAGACATAACATGTGCTGTTTAAATAATTGGACTCCTCCATAGCCCAACTGATAAGGTGATGGTCATAGACCGCCGAATCAGCTTCCAATTCCAACGCCTCCGGAGAATGTTAAGGTCGCAAGCGACGAATGAAAATCGACATGTTTTGCCTTCTGTCGGGAATGGGTTTGATGTGTGTTTCGGGATCATAGAGTGGTAATGGGAATAATATCGACCACTACGCCGCCAAATTATAAATATGTTGATGATGATGATGAGAGGTCATCTCATACCGTTTGATATGAGGGTCTGCTCCGATTAATGGCGTGATAGCTGATGTCAGGAACTGTTCAGGAAATGTGTGGGTGGCACGAGGTTTTGGAACGTGACATCCTACTCTGGATTGATGATGATGTTGAAGTTCTTCAGCATGCCGATGACTTGAGTTCCATTAACTCCTAAAGCAACGGCATAAACATTAAACCGAAGTTGATTAGACAATCGGCAATGTCAGGAGATCGGTGGGGCCGCTCTCTCCTCTGATCTGGCGATGTATGAATTTAATTAAGGAAGATTTTGATGTCACCGATCCTCGCCTTGGCAGTCACTCATGTCCTCAATAGTCCCGTTCTCCGTCCAGCACGCCGCCTCGAACCAGTAGAAAAAATGATTACGTTTTTCCTAGGCACGCTACAGAAACGTGCGCCAGCCTGCAATCGCGATGGTCATCGGTATTTGATTTGAATGAAAAATACGTCCCCTCGCATAACATACACAAGCGTAACGTGGGACCTTCCCCGAAATGTCACGGGCATATGCTCTACGATAGGCGTACCCCAACCTCAAACTCAAACATCAGCTCAAAGAAAGGAATGTAAAGCTCGGCTTCCAGGGTGCTGGGTCCAAGAATGAAAGGCACCAGGTCGTGAATCTGGCTTCCCTCCCTTTTATTTCCCCGGCTGCGCTTTCGTCCAGAGTACATTCCCACCCTGATGCTGGATGATCCCTATTCCTAGTGTGAGGGAGTTAAGAAAACTTTTGCTACTTATGTAGGTGGATATAACGCATTACGCTTAAAATATGAATACCTACCGACGGCTTCATTCAACCGACAATGTGAAAGTTTTTGATAAATCGAATATCGAATGAAATATACCTACCTAAGCGTAAACCAAAAAGTAGTTAAGAAAACTTTTGCTACTTATGTAGGTGGATATAACGCATTACGCTTAAAATATGAATACCTACTGACGGCTTCATTCAACCGACAATGTGAAAGTTTTTGGCTAAATCGAATATCGAAGGAAATATACCTACCTAAGCGTAAACCAAAAGTAGTTAAGAAAACTTATCCGGATTCCAACAAAGAACCGCCGATCGGCTGCCAAACGATTCCATATGTCATGTTCCCTTCGTTCCGCCGACAAGGCAGACCCCACACGAGCGTAACCTAAAAGGTAGTGAAGCCCACGCAAATTTCGTCACTTCGTTTCCCCCATGACGAAGGTAGTCCGGCCAGATCGTAATCTTCGTCCTGCATCAAATTGACCTCCCGCGACGACAACTTTTATCCGCTGGTACCTCGGAGCGGCGGTAGAGGGAGGAGGAAATGGGTGCACGTCCTTTGTTCTCCTGAAGTCCCCCAATGCCTTAGTGACGTACATACGTCGACATCATGAAATGGCTCCGGCCACGCTTCCAATCCAGTCTAGAGCGGGTACGAGATCCACGTTACCGAGAAGTGATCACAAGGGATTCCAATTTGCTCGGACCAGACACGACCATCGCTTACTTCGCCTCCACATTAGAAAAATAGTGTAAGCCCACCTGCATTTCGATCACATCGCCCCCGATAAAGTCGCGTGAGATACTTCCTCATGGTGAAATAGGAAAGCCGGACCCGTTAATCCATTCGGCAACCGCCGTCCATTCTCGAGTCGTAACCCGCTCAATTAAGTTTGAAG
Source organism: Limnephilus lunatus (assembly GCA_917563855.2). Classification (NCBI taxonomy): domain Eukaryota; kingdom Metazoa; phylum Arthropoda; class Insecta; order Trichoptera; family Limnephilidae; genus Limnephilus; species Limnephilus lunatus. Next base: position 10,940,238 of record OU830599.1, read on the forward strand.
AAAAAGAGTTTGTTAATTAAGTAGGTGGATATAGCGCATTACGCTTAAATGTGAATACCTACCGACGGCTGCATTCAACCGACAATATGAAAGTTTTTTGCTAAGTCGAAAGAAATATACCTAAACGTGAACCAAAGGTGATTATATGATTAAATATCGAACCAAGTTTATGCAAAGTCCTATGTAATAGACTTGTTGTGATACCTAAAATTCGGAATAAGGTGTGGGAAATTTTTGGAATGGGAATTCAATTATGTCAGATTTTGTTAGTAATCAAAAATGCCCATGCTACGCACCCTTCATAAACCGTTATATTACCCAATGCCTTTTCAAAAAAAAACCTTCCTGAATAATAGTCCCCTAGCTACGTTTAAAAATATTATTACGAAACTCGTAAATAATAATTATCACCTCAAAGGCGCATTACACATTAATTTATACCTATATTCTATACCTCTGTATTTTGTTACCCGTTATGTATTGGAGCATACCCAGTAACCTAGTTTTCTAGATCACCAACAAAGCACTTTTAAAGGACTTTATTATTGTTTTGTGTTTTCAAAATCCCGTCTTTTAAATGAAGTCTCTCGTCTAAGATTTATTGCCCGAAAGTGTCTATTGTGCTTCAAATAGTATTTTGTTAACTAAATTATTATTTTACAACGGTCTTGTCTCAAGAGTAACTTCACCCAACAAAGGTACTTGCTAGCCGGTCAACCCGGAAACGTGCAATGCTCCGCTCGACAAAAAAAAAGGTCCTAGATTCCTAAGGCTTGTATATAAACCCTAATTGACTCTTTCCTGCAAGGCCCGTACTAAATATGTTAATAATTTTATACAAACTTACCAAATTCGCCTTGTTGCACAAAATAATTTCACAAATCAATTCACTACAATAATATTTAATTCAAACAAGCACTTATAAACCACAACCCGTCATGCAGTTATTTATTCCAAGATGCAGCCGTCAAACACAATTCTCGCGTAGATTTCTTTTTTTAAATTTCACCCTGACCCTGATAGACGCCCCGAAAGTACGTCCCGACCGCCTCAATTTACAAATTATATTATTTAACTTCACCGATATGAACTCGCAAGCCTCGATCTCTGACTTCCCTATTCGCGTGGACTCTTTTTGTTTAATAAAACGGAATTTCCTTTGTTTAATTAAAATGATTTAGAAGCACCGAGCTGGTCTCCTCGCGACTCTCAGAACTTGACGATCTTAATTCTCAACAGGATCTCTCCCTGACTGTCCTCTAACACTTCCCTGCCCCGACTTCCTTTATTATTATATATAACTATCTGAATTATTCCCGGTTTACGCGCACCAAATTATTATTCTGCCGTTTATCAAAACTCGATGATTTTTATCCCGTCTGCGCGGCCCTAGGTTCCTTCCCTGACTGTCCTTTCTTATTATATATTACTATCTGAATTATTCCCGGTTTACGCGCACCAAATTATTATTCTCTCGTCTATCAAAACTCGATGATTTTTATCCCGTCTGCGCGGCCCTAGGTTCCTTTTCCGACCGTCTTCCAACACTTCCCTGCCCCAACTGTCCAGTTCCAACCCCCTGCCTTCTGACTCCCACCCATCTACTTGTGTGGTTTCAATAATTTATTAGTCACTTTTTTCAAATCTTAAGTGATAAGCACATCTCCCAATATGCATATATCAACTTTAATAGTCAAAATGTCACACTTTAACTATTATTTCAGAGAATTTTGTGTAGGAACCATGTTCGCTTTTTTTCCGGTGTAAATTAATTTTGTCTGCGCCGGAGTCATAAAGTATCCCAATAACGCTTAAAAGAAGAGCTCAGTGGCGCACTTCAATTCACTACTCATCCTAATTACTTGCGTCGACTTTATTGGTTATATAATAACATTATATAAGCATTGTCTGTACACGTTTTCGTTCTTTCTGCGTGCGTCACTATTTAACGAATTCTGCAATCTTATTTTGACAAATATGTTAAATATTTTAACCCCTAATCGGCGCGTCGCTCTCGTATATTTAAATGCACCAACGATCAATCTTTATTGCCTAATTTTTCAACTCCCCACTGCCATAGAAAATTCACTAGATAATTGTTTCGTAAATCCAATCTGCTCGCGTTAAAGTCAGTCACCACTCGGGCAAATATCCATCGGCCGCCCCTGACTTGATAATGAACCTGAAATATCCATTAGGATTCCTCCTCCAACCAAAGTATTTTGGCACACGTGTTTTTCCTAGTAATGGCCCGGTTTCATAAATCACCCTTAAGAGTTGGAACAGAGAATTGTATTCTGAAACCATACCCTGTTACAAAATTAAATATATTTCTAAATCGATCTCTCAATTTTAAAAGAATTATTTCGTAGGCCTAAAGGCGAGATCATCACAGACCAAAAAGAATATTTTACCGGAGGGTAGATAGTTTTCACGTGAAAATCAACTTTATAATTAATCTGTTATACCTACTGTTCTTTTTTATGTTACCAGTTGTTTTTGGTTTTTAATAATATACCCGCCAGCCATTTCGAAGAAAGTGGGCTGGTAATTTCAAATTCACACCATAGAAACGTCAAAAACATCGAAAACATAGACAATATTCACAATATAACAATCTCTACAACCCCAATGAAACATTCGACAAAGTTCGTAGAGACAACGAGTAATTTTTCATTCGTAGATGGCACGTAAAGAGTAACTCTTGATCGTTATTGGAGAATCGCAGACCTGGCGAGCTATTCTATATCTTTTATAGGATCGTTCTTAGATAACGGACGTTATATTCTGTCAGATTTGTGTATTTTTTACATATTTACTGCCACATATTTTAGTTTAGATCGTTTTAAACACGAATTCATGCAAGCGTGCACGATTATTTATGCATTTAATGTACGTTGTACATATAAAAACCAAATAACAGCCATAAAAATCACACAAATCTGACATGAGATAACGTCGGTTATCTAATAACGATCTCATAAAAAATATAGAATCGCTCGGCAGGTCACTCGCGATCGCCGTCGAATGTGCGTACATTGGTCGACTTTGCTATTCTCTTCGAAGGTACATACTTAGACGTCAAACGTCAAAAGTTATTCCTTCCACCCGAACAACAAGTGAGTCAAACCAGTCGACACTGACAAAACTGTAAAAAATATGGTACATTGTATCCTAACCTAAGATCGTTTCCCGGGCGCTCTTCGAAGGACATTCATCGTATATTTTTACAAAGTTGTTTTAAGTTTTTATATAATGGCTTATTTATTTATTTATTAACGGACTTACGTCCAATTTACAACAAAGTAACACGAAATTTGGAAATGTACATTTTAAGGATAAAGGAAGGCACACGGAAGCAAAGAAAACAGAGGAAAAATAATAAAATTGAAGAAAATAGAATAGAAACTTTACTAGGGATATTGGCTGCAACACATAATGTAGAATATAATAGAGCAAGCGGAAGCAGATACTTTGAGACCAACAAGAACGTTTCGTCGGAGGGACGTTAGTTTTCACATGAAAATTAATATCCTAAATATTCTTTTGCAATGTTGTTTTGCAGGTCTTAGCAGGATATTTTTTTTGATAAGCTTATTTTCGAAGAAAGTGCGGTCATACTTTCAAATTCAAACCGTCAATTCATAAAATCGTTAAAAACATCAGAAACACAGACAATATCCACAGAGCTGCCAATATAATCTCCTCTTCAACATTAAAAAATACGTATATATGGAACATTCGACAAAGTTCATCGAGACGACTGGTAATTTTTATTTCTCAGATGGCGCATAATGAAATAATCTTGATCGCTATTGGAGAATCGAGCTCCTGAAGTTTTTAAAATAGCTGCATTAATTTCTCAACTGCGAATTGTGGAATGGTTAGTAAAAGTAGATAATTAAAAATAGTTAACTTTTTTTTTCAAACGAAAGCAATCTTTTTTTAGTTCTTTTAGTTTTTCCTCCTTAACCCAATTATATTACAGCCCTATCATCAATTTGTTTAAGTACTCCAAACTTTCCACCTTTCGATCCCAGCATGGTAGATTCTCTCAATACCACCATTGCGAAAGAGCACCGTTCACAATCCAAACGTTGGTTGAAATGACTGGTATCAAAATTAGGGCTACGGTAGTCCCAGACAATTTGGAATCTTGTGCGGTAATAAAAACACATAAGAAAACATACAATATTATTTTTAAAAGAAGGAAAATTGTATTAAAAGGTTTCCACCCCAATTTAGCAAAGCTTTAGAAGTGAAATTCATTGAAATATAAAAGAAAATCTTCCGAGTTGTTGCGACCCCAAATTTACATACAAATGGAATTTTTTTATTTAAATATGAAGTACCTACCAATCCCAATTCGGTTACAATTTGTCGCAATACGTTTTGCAGGAATTTCGAAGAATTTAAATGGGAAGCGGCAAATGACTAAACCATAGGTTTTCAACGTGGGAAATAACGCCCCCTTGTAGGAATTTGAGACTTTCAGGGGGGGGGGGGGGGCAGTAGAAGATCCAGAGAAAGTTAGGGGGCGTTGAGATGGCAAAGGGGGAGGAGAGTGCGTTAAGGGCGAGGGCAAGAAAACACATATGGTCTAAAAAAGACAAAAAAACGCTAATTATGTCTAATAAAGCAAAGTTAACTTTAATATTGGTTAGCTTTTGTTATTGTATGTATATGTATAGTAATCATTTTTATCACGTGCGAAAATTCACATATTTCGGTATTTCGGGAAGTGGATAAAAATTGAATTGAAAGATTTCATTATATTCAGATCTACATTAAATTGGGTGATAATATGAATAATTTTATTTTTTTATTATATAACTAGCTGACCCGGCGAACTTCGTACCGCCTCAGAATCAATAACTGTTGAATTAAATTCATTTTTTTATTTAAATTAAAAATTACACAATGAAGCAATTATCGATGCGCAGCTGTCCTTGTTTTGTTTTTGTCAGTATCAGAGATGTCGTTGTGTACCTAAGTTTTTTTTGTGATTCTCTTACTTTTTCACTTAACTACGGGAATTCGGGAGGCGGGTACGGGTGCCGCCGCCCCGTGAACCATTTATTGGATAATCAACAACTCTGCCATAGGTCACCCCAAGTGGTTCGCTAAGTTTGGTGATTTAGCATGCGTTCCCGGTGCCCGGGTTCATGGGGTGAAGTTTGTCCGGGTCTTGGCGGCAGATGCGTCTGCCCACCTGCTGCGTGGCGGGATGGATCGAGAGATACTGGTTGAGGGAGGCCTTTTGACCTTTCCAGCCGGACTCTCTCGACCCATTGCATTGCAACGCAGTTGGAGGGATGGATTCATACGTCCATCATTCCCGGACACACTGACCCCCAGATTTCTACGGTTCCATGCCAACTCAGAATGAAACCAACTCAGAAACACCTCAGAAAGGTCATTAAAAGCTATGAAAAAATAATTTAAAAATAGCCGCTAACCCTAACCAAACTAAACCTATTTAACCATTTTTTATATATTTTTATCATCACTCTTAATGACCTTTCTGAGGTGCTTCTGAGTTGGTTTCATTCTGAGTTGTCTGGTCACCGATTCCTACCAACTCCTCATACCTTTTTCCTTCCCAGGACTTCCTATCCTCCCCTTCCTTAATAAGGCCCTCCACACAGCATCCCCTAAGATGAAATAGGTCATATTAGGAGATGGCCTCATGGATATCATGGCCATTTCAGAGATTTATTATAATTATTGTATTTTTTCTTTGGAGGGGATGCAGACATACCTTCACCGTTTGTCTCATTTTCGACTATTGACATTTAGTGTGTAAGGAAGAGGGGCAGCATTATATGATTAAGAACAAATGCAAAACAATCAGCGCATTGACGTTTGAGGTTTTTGAATTTTTGGAATTCACGCACAGTTCAATATCTATCATAATATTGCTGCAGTTCTTTCAAAATATGAGAATACGTTCCATACAAAATGTATGAAAAAAAGATTTTTTTTCATAACTTTCTTTTTCGTGAATTTTTGCGATGTTTTAATAGTTATTCTGTTATCCGGGGCGGAGACAAATCCAACAAATCAAAGATCATCAAAATCGGTCCAGCCGTTCTGGAGTTATAAATAATGTAAATAACCCGACTTTGTTTTATATATTAAGATATTTACGTGTATTACGTGTATTATTGCGTGTGTAGGTTGAGAACCTGTGAAGTAAACAAAGAGCTTAAAATTCTCACCCGCGGAAAATAAAATGTATTTTCTCAGTTTGGAAAATATCTTAGATCACATTCCCGTCTAATGACGCGATTCAACAAGTATAATATATTTAACGCGTATGTTTGTATTCCTGCCGAATTCTCGTGCAACCCTATTATGTGGGCCAGGGGTGCACAATGCCCATTGCTATACTCATACTTAGGGAGTTCGACTGTCAAATTATCAGGATACAAGTGATCGACTATTTTGCAAGTGGCTATAGATGGAACTAATGAACGAATTAATTATATTTGAAGTTTCAGTGTCGGCAACCCGGCCATTTTTTTAAGTAAAATTTCTTTACGCACGCTCAACACTTAGGGGTAAACTGGTGAATGCGTTACGAAAAGTGGTGATTGTTAAGAAAAATGACATGCGAACGGTAATCGATGCAAACGGTAATCGATGCGAACCGTAATCGATGCGAACGGTGATCAATGTCATTAAAAAAGGAAACGGAGCATGTGCAACTTTGCCCAGCAAAAAAAAGAAGCATTGGTGTGTACTACTGTGCGAAATGCAACAATCCATATTGTCTGGAATGTCAATGTCAATGTCACCCCAATGTCATTTGTTCTTTTATAAGTTAGTGAAGTTTTACTTCAGTCGTGTGGTCTAAAGCACACTCGTTTTCTTTATTTTCATTTACGTACATAGTTTTCTATTGGATACGTTTTTAAATTTTCACGGCCAATGCATTTTCGTTATTTGTTTTTGGGGTGTTATGCCATGTTGCGCTACCTCCTTCTTTAGCCAACGTTTCGGACAGCGTTGCGTTGACTAAAGAAGGAGGTAGCGCAACACGGCAAACACCCCAAAAGCAAATAACGAAAATAGTTTTCTTTTACCCATCTTACTAGACAAAGTCTGTTCCGAGGCAGGTAGTACAAACTACATCGTTGTAATACTTCTATTACAACTTAACTTGTTTTCTTGATTGAATTAATGTATGAATGAAATGGAATCTTGCATGTGGAAATTAACCCATTTATAGTCACCTGATCGAGCTGAAACTCTGTGGATTGGCTCGTTGTCGATGAAAATTCATGGCAATCACGTACACACACGCGGATATGTACGTTTTTTTCTGAAATTCGAAGAAATCGCTAAAGCACCACGAAATATGTGTCGATCTTACCAATTTCCGATTTGGCCTGGTCGGTAGCGCGGTTGATTTCGATCACTGGGTAGAAAGATTTAAACCTCAGTCAACCCCACCTTTTTTGGTGGTTTTTAAAGTTTTAAAAGACATTTGATAAGTTGGTAGGGCGGTTGATTTGAATCACTTGGTGGGAAGGTTCAAACTTCAGTCTAATCAGTTAATATATATATTTTTTAAAGTTTAAAAGGGTATAACCAGAGGAAATCGGAAATATGTCACTTTTAATAAAATTTTAGACGTATTGACTCTATTCCACAAAAAAATATAAATTGATTTCGAAAGTTTGTTATTTTAACTAGTAAACGCATGTTTTAAATTTTGAGGAAAAATGTTTATTTTTAGGAGATATAATAAGATTATACCATAGGTAGTTGGCAGATATGTTAATTTTTCAAACGAAAAATCTTATTTTACACGACATACTTGTTTTTGACGAGAATTTCTCTATTTTGTCCATCTATTTACGGTCTTACAAATTAAATGATAAAAAAATAATTACTAAAAGTACATAATTTTAATAGTTTTATCATCACGCCTTTCAGCATTTTTGGATGTACATAGGTATACATTAAAGTAAATTTGGAATGAAATAAAATCGATATTGAGTTATAATTTTAAAACGCTGGTACGGAGAATAATTAATCTTTCTCATTGGAACCGCCCTGTACAATCGTAAGAACATCTTTCGACGATATGTGGATTGTCGGCCGCTGGCTCGTTAAAGGCCCATTCGAAAATAGACGCATCAAAAACAACTCACAATCCGTGATTCAAACACATTCATATAATATAATCTTCTGTTATACCGACCCTCGAGATTCGAGATGACTCTACCTATGAATCAGATTCACTTCATTGTGCCATGTCTTCCTCGGGCATCTCGGATTTTTTATAACATGCAATTTCGGATAAAGTTCATATATTAATGAAAAATCATATTCAATCAAAAGAACATCTTCTTTGTTTAAGGTTAAACCAAAAATTCAATTATTTTTTAAAATCTGATAAAGATATCATATTTAGAAAAGCTTAAAATACCGGAAACTGATTCGAAACATTAAAGACAGATTGAAGCTTGTCATGCCTGTAGACCAGTGGCGGTCCGTGAGTTTTCAGTGAGCTAGAGCGTTAAGATTGAAAACTATGACTTTATTGACGTTGTTGTAGCTGAAAATGAATTATATATTTTTTTCAAAACTTTTTTTGAGGATTTTCAGAATTCTTTCAGTCAAGGGATGCGCCGCATCCACATACTGAAAGATTTTCATACAAAAAATTGAAATTTTGAAAAAAAAAAAAATATATATATTTTCAGCTACAACAACATCAGTAATTTTTCAATCTTAGCTCACTGATAACTCACGGACCGCCACTGCCGTAGACCTCTCCAACGGGATCATCGAAATATCGCCTTACCCGCAGTGGGAGGGATTAATTCATACGTCCGTCACTCCTGGACAAACTGACCCCCAGATTCCTACACACCCCTCAAACACTTTTCCTTCCCACTACTTCCTCTCTTTCCTTTCCCTAAAGTGACCCTACACACAGCATCCCCAAAGATGACACAGGCCCTGAGGGGAATTATTTTCCTCCTGTGTGGAGCTAATGTAAAAAAAAATACCCAGTGGCGTGGATAGCATGGGTGACACCCTATGCGTGTAACGTGGTGTAACCCCTCCCCCCCCAATAAATTTGACTTTGAAAAATTCAAAACGCGAACTTCGACTTCATAAAATAAAAAAAAATTATTAATATTTTTTATTATTACTTAATTATCTATTTATGTACACACAACAATGAAATACAGAAAAAAATACAGATGATTGATCATTTTTCAGTCAGTTATCGATCGATTCTGCTATATTTGTATTCGGGTTTTGGGTTTATCAATTATCGTTTATTTAAAAATAATTACTATTCAATCCACCTACCTTGTTTTTTGAAAGATGTTTAACACTTTTAAAATAACTAACAGAATAACAAATTTTTCACTAACTCACGTCAACCAATAGGTATTAATTCCCTTCACAGAATGAATGAATGACACAGGTGACAAGCGAGGAATATTACAGGGAACCCTCAACCGAAATAACAGACCGTGTTCGTATGTAAAATACTTTTGTAGCAATATTCTACCATCGTATTTTTTTCCATGGTCGGTTAACACCCCCATCGGGTGGCACCTGGTGCGCCCCCCCTACTTACGCCACTCCTTTTGTATTGTACAACGGACCGGAATCCATTTAATATTTTATTTTTTATTCAAGTAAATATGCAGTGTTTTCCTCGAGACTCTCAAGGAAGCCTAAGGAAGACACTGTGTTTTACTTATCACAGCAGTACTAGATGACTCACTAAAAATATTTTTTTGTACCTATAAGAGACATTTACTTTGTTTATGAATTATTTTCCCTTACACCTCTTATCAAAATCGTAATATTGTGCGTATAACATTGATTTGTTATCAATATTCTATACATTTTTTTTTTTTTTACTTAATGAAATAATGACCGAGGTCGACTTTAAAACCTCTCGCAATCGACCGATTGGGCATCCCTGGTGTAGGAAAATTGCTTTGCATATCTAAAATTCCAAGCTGCTGTGCTGCACAGTGTTTGGTTTCATACAAGCTAGCCGAAAAAAAAACTTTAGTACCTCAATCAAGTACTTGTAACCCACCTTCGATATGTATTTAATCCGAATATGAAGAAAATTTATTAAAAATATCATAATTTGTTTTTTAGAAATTATTTTCTTAAATTTTTGTATTTTTATAACTCGCATAAATAAAAAATAACTTTTGTACGAACTTCTTAGAAAATTAATTACTTATTCGCATTTTTTATCATTTACCGTTTATCGGAAAAATAAGAACTTTCAGATAAAATTAAGCCCAACTATGCTGTGATATCCTGATGATGGACACATGCCCAAAGAAGGAGATAGCCCAACACGGCATAACACCCCAAAAACAAATAACGAAAATAAACGTAACAAAAAAATAGTTGTCTAAGAAAAAAAAGCGTGCTATTTTTACACACTCTCCGAAATAAATTCTTTGTAAGTTAGAAATATAATATTTTTTAGAACACATAAAAACACGCACGTTATTTATTATTATTAAAAAAACTCTAACATGGTTAACATTAAAATAATAAAATAAAGAAACGATACAACGTATCTCCCAAGGTAGACTCCATTTTTTACAAAACCAATATATAATAATAATAATTGGATAATTTGTAGAGCGCCGTTTTTGTGAAAAATCACCTCAAGGGCGCTTATATATAACATCATAAACTAAATAAATGACCTAAAATCTGTCTGAATATGTCGTATCTGTAAAACGACAAAATAAACTGATGCATGTTCGTCTGGAAAGATATCGAATCTGATTTGAATGGAATATTAATTTTTCTAATAAAAAAATAAAAATATATATTGTGCGACTTTGATATACTCCCGAAATGAATTCTGTAATACTTAGAAATTTAAAAAAATTTAAACATTTTAAAAAACGCAAGCTAAACATACATTTTTGTTTATATCTGAAATGATTTATATTAAAGTACAAAAAAACGTAGAACATGCCTTTCAACGTAGCCTCATTAAACCGAAACAATATACTTTATACTCATTAACAACCTTAAAGGTCGAAGCCATTAAAAGAAACTGATCGAATCATTAAATAATTGACTTTGGGGATATGGTACTATTTAACTCATATATTGATGAACACAATTAAAAATGCACTTGTCACAGAGCCTACCTGGTAGTACGCCCACGACGTCATCCTTTAAGAATTCCAAAGTGATTTACCTACCTTCTAGCTGTACGGGACGGTACACAGTGCGTTGTCTCTCGGCAGCAAATAGCTGCTAAACCGTCTTAGGTCTTCGCATTAGTAACGTTGAACTAAATAACAATGCACCAAGGAAATCTTACGACGCGTGCAAGTGTTTAAAATAAGCTTGAAACTAAAATGGGTTTAAAAAACATTGGTTGGGTTGTTTCAAAATCCTTGTCACATTTGACGTCTATTAAAAATTAAACGATTGTGCCATTTAGAATAGATATTTGAATGATCCCCGTTGAACGGAAGCCCTCGGTCCATTTCGGCTTTGATCAGCTGACAAGCAAAATAACATGACCGTTTTGCTTGTCAAGATCATCAATCTTGCCATTTAAAATGAACTTGTGTAGATTTTAATAGATATAAAATTGCTAAAAATCTGTAGAATTATGCACTTATAGATCATTTTACTAAAATAATAATAAAATGATTACTTTTATAGCGTCGTTTTCACGGGAAATCCTGGGAAACCCCAAAGCATAACCCTACAACTTTCATGGTCGATGGGTATTGTCCTCGATTACGAATCCGTAGGTCACGGGTTCAAATTAAATTGTGTGATTTTACATTTAATTCATATTAAATAACGTATATAGCTAGTTATTATTTTTAATTGATAAACTAACGTTTAAACAAGGTTTTTATGCATAGCACATATGCATCTTATCTCGCCAGTATCTTTTCTCGGAAGATTTTTTCAATGTAGATGAGTGTTTCAGGCTGATAATTATTGATTATAATATTTGTTATGTATATAGCTAGCTTGCGGCACGTTTCAGAATAGTACTTAATGAACTCAATATTGCCGTGGTAAAATACCTTTCAGATTGAAGCGTTTTGAAAAATGGCTTTAGCTGAGTTCGGTAACCATATATGAACAGCCACTACCTCCCCACCTTCCTCTTATCCATCGCACGTACCATTTAGCTTCACAACATACCCCAATTGATGCCATTGTCTTACTGGCTCCAGTGCATTAAAAATAAGTAGGTAAGCCGGTAATTGCTGGAAACATCGAATACGAACCGTCAATCTGCTATTTGAGTGTCTTACCCACCGGGCTACAGACCACCTTCGTGTTAAAGCGATAGAAATCAATGAACATGAGCCTCGAAAATACCCAGATTGACTATTGTACATAAGAATGAGTTAAAAAGCGACGCTTTAGAAAAAAAAATATTAAAAATAATAAAAAACATTGGAACGAGTAAAACATTTTTCCCCGAAAGGTAAAAAAACACTTCAATAAAGTCAATACAGGCAAAATTACGGATACCTATTTTTAGAATCAACAATATTCGAATAAAATAGGTACTTCAAAGTGAATCCAGAGAATTTTGCCAACGTTCAGAAATATATGAACAGAATTTAATTCCAAAAACCTTTATATCCCCAAACACTCCGTATAAGGGATTTCTTTGATTGGTAAATCTTTAAATTCATACAAATTCGTGTACATTAATGGTTTTCATTGGTGACTTAGCAATTTAAATTTATTCATTATATTAGATCTGAATAGTAATATCAAGGTTTATCTAAGCTTTATCCAGAGCCAAATTTACCGTCGGTTTAGAGTTTAGACGGATTAAGTAACCAGGGAAAAATATCATAATCTCTTTTTGAATTAATTTCTTTGGCCATTCCATGAAACCTACTCCTAAATTTGTTAACCTATCCCTAAGCCTGAAAAGGTTCTATTCTTGTGTTCAACAGCTCGGCTGTGGAACGATTTGCCGGCCTCTGTGTTTCCTCCTTACATGGGTCTCTTGTTTTCTTCTTCCTACAATCAATGTTCATTCCTTCCTCTCCTCAAAAATAACCTCCACACAGCATCTCAGGAGACATAGGCCTGAGAGAAATTATTTTCTTCAGGGCCTCCTGTGTTGAGTCAATGTAAAAACAGACTTGAAAAGCACACCTTTAGTCATATAACAATGCATGCAATCACATAACAACGCCACTTGGATATACACATTCATATTTGAAATTTCAACGTCTTGAATTACTTTAAGCAGTGATTTCTGTCATTATTTGGAGTAAAAAATGTTAATGAAATTTTGGTCTACGGCGATACTATTTTGGCAATATGGGTTTTGTTTAGATATTTTATCCAGCAGGGTTTAACAGTTTACAGGCCTTGCCACGTCTGTAAACTGGATGCGTGTGTTGTGGAGGTTATTTATATTGAAAATTTGTGTTACAATAATTTAGCACAGATTTAATAATTATCTCGCTTAGAGGAAAAGCAGACGGATAGAACGAACGCTGAATTATTGACTTTTTTTTCACCTAAAAACTTTAAAAAATCAGTAGCTACTAGACAGTTAGGGGTAGAGTGAGGGGTTGATCGATTACTTGTCTGATTGGGCATTGAGCATTGATGACAGATGGAGAAAATATTTTTACTTGGTTTTGATGAAGAAAAGACATAGTCTCATTTTTCATTGACGTTTTTTATTCCAAATAATGTCAGGTATCACTGGTAAATAAGTAAGTCGAGTATGTCCCTTAACACCCTGTATAATTGTAAAATTATAACAACTGACTCAATTACGTATATAACAGTTAAATTAGATATTAATAAAATTTGAGCTGGAAGCGTACAACGATTTTTAATATTTGTCTAATCAGAAATTTTAATATTTATTTAGATAAATTATTTAACCTAAAATCATACAATATTTCGTTATACCAAAATTTACGTAAAGAAATTTCAATTATAAGATCAAATACTGCCAATTTATAAGAAAGTATTCTTCTGTATTTTGTAAAATTTGAAATTTTTATTTATCTGAAATTTATTTGTGCCGGTAGCCGCAGCGTGGTTGTTCGTGAAATTGATTAAATTTATGGCGGCTGCGGGTTGCATTCCCATCTGAACTTTTAGCCGTTGCTGCATTTAAACAAGAAAATGCAATTACCGCAATAAGCCGTACTAAAATAGTTTTTATTTATAAACAACCATTAAAATAAATGGTTCTAATTGATATAAAAATAATACACGGTGTTCGGAAACTCGTAGTGCAAATGGAAAACTTGTGAATCAACATCACACTATTTGAAGTCGATTTTATGGTATTACTTTTTTTTTGATTTGAGCTTTCATTTTTAAGCAAATCGAGTCTAAAGTTGAATTTGAAAAAAATTGTTTGCTAGGGGATTAATATCATCAATATCTTTTAAAATACCTGGATGCATATATATACGGCAGCAAAATTTTTAACCAGTTAGTTACCGAAAAAAAACCTTTTAGTTACTGTTTTATGTTTATTTTTTATTATTTATTATCAGTTAGACTTAAGATTATAGAAATACATTATACATTTGTACAGCGTTCTTTGGGTGATTTTTCACAAAAACGGCGCTAAAAATGTCATCCAGATAGTATTATAATTATTCTAATATAAATAAATTATAAGTTATTATAAAAATCAATAAAAAAAATATTTACATTAGCTCCAAACAGGAGGCCGCGAGGAAAATAATTCTCCTCAAGACCTATGTCATCTTTGGGGATGCTGTGTGTGAAGGGTCTTTTTAGGAAATGAAGGAGAGGAAGTTCTGGGAAGGAAAAGGGTATTAGGGGTGGGTAGGAATCTGGGTATCAGTTTGTCTAGGAGTGACGCATGAATCCATCTCTCCCACTGCGGTGTTCCAATAAAGTACGGCTGGAGAAGTCAAAGGGACTCCCTCAACCATACTCTCCCGATCCGGCCTACCACGCAGTTAGTGGGCAGACGCACCCGCCACCAAAACCCGGATAAACCTCACCTCATGAACCCGGGCACCCCGGATAAATCACCAAATGTATTGAACCACTTGGGGTGATCTATGGCAGAGGTGTTGGTTATCCAATAAATGATATCCAGGGTGGCGGTACCCCTACCCGCCTCCAAAATTGAGAGTAATTCTCAGATATATATCCACCAGTTTTTAACTTTTGTACTGCGAGTTTCTGGACACCGTGCATAGTGGTCGATATCTTCATTACTGCAGGTTTAATGAAGCTGTCATGTTTATTTGTATTTAGCTTGAAGCTACTGGAGCCGTGTTGCCGACAGGTTCCATCTACAGCTGTAGATAGTTATTACTCTGTACGTGACTAAACTACAGCAAGGAATCTAAACACTTCTTTCTGTTAATGGAGATATATTCTGTTCGCTGTTCGTAAGGCAAAGATCATAAAACTTTATTGAAAATCAATCGCAGGAATGAAAAAAGTCGTCTATTATTATCACATAATATTACACATTTAATTTTATGTGGTTCTGTGGTAGTATTATTAATTCCGGAACCATTTATTGGATAACCAAAACCTCTGACACAGGTCACCCCAAGTGGTTTGGTACGTTTGGTAACTTAGCAGGGGGGGGGGGGGGGTTCATAGGGATGGGGATTGGAGATAGTCCAGGCCTTGGACTGGACTGGTTGAGGGAGATGTTTTGACCTCTCCAGCAGGACTCTCGGATCATCGGAGAGATGGATTCATACGTCCGTCACTCCTAGACAAACTGACCCTCAGACTCCTACCCATCCCTCATATCTTTTCCATTCCCAGAACTTTCTCTCCTTCCTTTCCTAAAAAGAACCTCCCCACAGCATCCCCAAAGATTAAATAGGCCCTGAGGGAAATTATTTTCCTCTAGGCGTCTTGTGTGGAACTAATGTTAAAAAAAGTATAGTACATGCCAAATTTCACTGCCGGTCTGACGTTGATATGGATATCATCGCAATAGGCGAGTTTAAGGTTAAAAAAACGACATGTCTCCCCGCCCACGACTTTCTCTGTCGCACGCATGTTTTTACGCGTCTTTGTCTTTCGCTTACGTTCATTGTAAAGTTAGTAGCTGTGGATCGTACAATATTCAGGCAAGCATTAAAGTTTGGCGTGTACTATAACAGCGGTTATTCATCTGAAAACATTTCCCAAATTAAAACCGAATAAGAGAGTGTACATTCAAAATCAGTATACCTAATTTATTTTCAATAGAACACTAGAACAGCTGTCCGAACGCGGATCAAACTGCAAAAATAATTGCAAAACGAACGCTTTGTAAACTGCATAAAAAGAAGAAAGAAGTTTCACATTTTGAAAAATAGTATATTAAAATATAAGTGGATAAACAGGTCTTTAAAACACGCGCGATTATTCGAATAAAGCAAGACCAGTTATCCACGAATATTTTACGCTATTTTTTTTTATTGGTACACTTTGAAAACATAAATATTGATATTATTATTAAAAATTTGGAAATAAAACTATTAATGAATTCGTGATGTGACATCACAATATCTTGTTGTCATGGAAATGAAAAACACAAACATTAATTTGCAATCTGTCACATTTGACGTTTAAAATATTCCTGTCAGATTTATAGTTAAAAGTTGAAATTTAGACTTCACATTTTGTTGATTTGTTGATGTTGCCATGGTAACTTTAAAAAACGCGCGTTCCATAAAGTGTTATTTAAACACGCTAGAGCGTACTTTAAATGAGTAAAAAAGGGCACCAATAAAAAAAAAAAAAATAATATTCTCTTATCGGTTAACCCCATGATTTGGGGTTTCCCTTGTGGGGTGACAACTTGTGGGTGAATGATATTGTTTGATTTTTCTAAATCTCTAATATGTTATTTTTTGTCTTTTGATCTTTCACAAATTGTTTGTTTAGGATTTTTCAATTCAGCTTATATCACTTGTTGATATTGTGTTTAAAGAGGGTAACATTTTTTTCCCCTGAAAAAAAGGTTCTCAGAAATTTTCATGATTCGTGAAATGTTTGTCTATGTTCTTAAGTTTAAGAAATTTGAGCTCATATTTGAACTCATATTTCACTATTAAAAAAAATACATATTTATACAAAAATAGTTCTTCTATTGCAATTTGCGCACCGCTGCAAGGATTTAGACATAGGCAATGGTATGAAACTCCATGGGAGCAGTACCTACAACTAAATACTATCAAGTAAAAAATAGCGTTAGATCAGGATCATGGTTGTCCAACATCGCGCTATTCTGTATTTGAGTTTTTAATCAATTTTGAATGACCTAGTGTCAATTTTCTCCTTATTCAATTTAATTTATTCATTTTAAAACATTACAAAATTAAAATTTGAAAGCGTTTTAAAAGAGATAAAATATTAAGATTCAAACAGATTTAAGCAATTTATACATCATCTAGCAGACCCGGCCACACGTTGCTGTGGCAAAACGAAACCTTTGTATCTAACGCCATCTGTTAAATCAAATCCACACCACACTGTCCGCTGCCCGCTGCCAGCTGGGCTTGGCCAGATATATTATATATTTCAACCAATTTACACAAAACCTTGACAAATTATGCATAGTTTAAAAGATCTAAGCGCACATACAGCGTGAGCGACTTCATTTTATACTTAGTAAAGCACAATCATACTAACAGCAACAAAGCTTGTCGTCTGAATTGTGATTCATTGATGTTGAACATATCGCTATTCGAAGTGATTCTATTTAACAACAAGACAGCTCTCCCGACTGGCATGACCGTTGGCAAGTTAGTTCTGCAAGCCGGGAGATAAAATAATCTATGCTGTCGTCGACGGAGATAACCATCAAGAACATAGAAATTAATGCTCTCCATGATAGCCGAGTTTTCGAACCTTCCACGGATCAGTCTGAAGAAATGTGTTACAAATGTAACTTATAAATGCTTAAAGTGAACAGGAGATCATTTACGATGCTACGGAAAGCTTGGATTGCAACCGAGCTGAGTTCGTAAGGGAGTCAACAAGAAGAGAGAGAAATCCTGAAAAGTAATCGGAAGTTGAAAATGGCCTACTTCGATCACATGCTACGGAGCAATGGGGCAATTTGTACGAAGCAGAGGTCGCTCGTGACTGAAATTGCTAGCAGTGCATTTCACTTTTAAAATGCATCTTTTTTATTTTACTTTAATTTATTAGTAAAACAAACATATATTTTACTAAAGTAATTATTATCTTTTACATGGTTGAAAAACATACTATAAATTAGAGATAAAGTAATAGAAAAAAAATATAACAAAAGAAATAAAAAACCCTAACTGTAACTGTTTGTTTTTCTAATAAACTAAAAAAAAGATGCATTTTAAAAGTAAAATGGACTGCTAGCGATTTCAGTTACGAGTCTTTTAAGTGGTGATGCCACACACCATAATACACACTTTTAAATGGGGAGACCATACACCATAATACACACTTTTAAATTGTGATGCCATACACCATAATACATACTTCTAAAAGGTGAGGCCATATTCCATAATACATACTTTTAAATGGTGAAGCCATACACCATAATACACACTTTTAAATAGTCAGGCCACACACCATAATACACACTTTTAAATAGTGATGCCATACACCACAACACTTTTAAATGGTGCGGCCATACACCATTATAAACACTTTTAAATGGTGAGACAATACACCATAATACACACTTTTTAATGGTGAGGTCATACACCATAATTTTAAATAGTGAGGCCATACACCATAACACACACTTAAATGGTGAGACCATACACCATAATACACACTTTTAAATGATGATGCCGAAATACCTCGTCCGAGAAGCGCGCTCAATGCAGGACCACATACATATAATAGGCATGTTATGTGGTTGACAGGTATTATTTATGGTTGATGTAAAGTATTTAGTTTTTTCGGTGTTCAGCACGATTGTATTTGTATCTAACCACATTAACAAAGCTGATATCCTCTTCAGCTTCAAACAGTAATATTATGTGCGCTTTGGAATGATGATATATAAAGATTCCACTACTTATTGGTTTTCCAATAAAATGGGGTTAGCAATTTGCGCTCTTGACCCCGGAGCTGAACAAACACCGGGACTTTATATCTATTGGTACAGCCACCAGGCTCTGGACTATCGAGTATTTTTAAAGCCAGACGATTCATTGCTTTTCTTATTTTTTTACCAGTGGGTACCTACTGTCTTGAGAAACTTTCTTTTAAACTAATCTTATTATTTTTTACGTTACAAAGTGGTTAATACAATGTTTATCCAACTTAACGATCAGCATTACAGTATGCAGACTAGAAGAGTTCAAAAATGAATGTGAATAATCAATGTCGTGATAATATTATACGTATGAATTAGTGGCTATAAACTAGTATATAAATAGAACTATATACTATATTTCATAAACATTTCACACATAAATCTGCCAACGACCAACGGTACAACCCTATTATAATAGAATAGAATATATTTTTTCAAAATTTAAAACTAAACTCTACTTTATTCAAGTAGGAAGCCGCCCAGGGGATCATAAGTCCCCTCAAGTGGTTCGTTACGTTTGGTGACTTAGCAAGGGTGCCCTGGTTCATGGGGTGAGGTTTATCTAGGTCTTGGCGGTGGATGACCTGGACGCACTGAACCCCAGATTCCTACCCACCCCTCACACAATTTATTTCCCAGAACTCCTGTCCTTCCTTTCCTTAAAAAGACCCTCCACACAGCATCCCCAAAGATGATATAGGCCCTGAGGGAAAATATTTTCCTTAGGGCCTCCTGTGTGGAGTTAATGTAAAAAAAAAGATTAAATAACAATCTTTCGAAATCAATATATTTTTTTGTGACAAAGGGTCAATACGTCTAGAATGACGTATCGTCGGTCTAGTGGCAAAGTCCATTTTTTTCATGAAATGACTTAAGTATGAGGTCTTATGTAAAAAAAATGTCCTCTGTCGACTGGCATACTCCATTAAGTCGTATATTTAATCGTTTTTGATTAAAACGTGTTTTTAAATTCACCACAAGTCATAAAACCGATATTATTGTTAAGCAAAACACATTAAGTCAAACACAAATGTAAATAATTCATCGATTTAGACCGTTAAAACATAATCAAAATCCACTAAGTCAGCTTTAATATAATCTTAAAGCTATTTTGTGGCATTACAGTCAACAATTCAACAGTAACCTTAACAAGCAAAGCACACCAAGTCACATTATTGACTGGTAAAACCCACTAAGTCAGGCAAATTTTTTGTAAATCTTTGATTCTGTTATTGCTATCAACTAATATTGTGTATTGATAAGGTACTTAAGGGTTCATTCTAAATTATAAAATATTAAAAAAAACATTTTAGAGATATTCATCCACTTATATAGCCTTTCCAAAATTGCTAAATATTGAAATGCGATTATCCCAGGATAGTGTTTTAGTGACTTAGTGGACTTTGCCAATAAACCGACGATATTTCCGGTTCTGTCTGGTTATTACTTCATAAAGATGTTCTACGGCTTTTACAGTGCTACGATTGGAATCGAACCCCTTATCTATCGCATTTACCTCCGATTTAGTTATTCGTGGATATAATAATGTAATTTTTACTAATGGATCAGAAACCCACAAGAGTAAAACCTAAAATAATAAACATTAAATGTAAATAACTAAAATTTAGAGATAATATTGAAAAGCATTTCGATCAAAGCGATTACATGATCATTAGCGTTATTAAAGCAGCCAAACATAATTAATACGAGGAACATCATCGAAATACATTACGAAATTCCTAGAATTACATTGTTGGATGATCCAAAATACCCCTTTGATGATAGTTATTTTCATTCGCAGTTCTATAAACGATTCAGTAGTTTTTATCAATATATCCTTCGGGTCAATAAATATGACGTTCACAAAATAATAATTATTAAATTGTACATTTCACGTATTTATTGGGATTAAACGATTTAATGGCCGCTTTATAAACTCACCACGAATATACCAATATTATTTTGTAATATTTTAAGCAATTGAAGCAGCCATTCCGGACTTCGTTCTGCTTTAAGGTATGGGAAAAGGGGAGAGGGGTGTACTTCGTAATCTCTAATAGATATTAACCTCCCTCTTGTTTTGAAAGTCAAGTGTGCAAAATTTCACCAAACTTGGAATAAAATTATTGATTTGTATGAAAAAGTCACAGACACTTTCTTTTCGTATTACATAATATGCTGAAATCCCTGGCGTTGCCGGGCGTACTCCCCTTATAGGAGAATTTTGATTCTTCTTGTTAAAATTTTGCAAATTTGACAATCTAAATAAGAGGAAATTTAGTGTCTACATCTTATTTAGCAGGACTAAATTGCCAATTGTCGTGCATCAACTCGGATCGATATATTTAGCGGGACTAACTTGCCAATTATTGTCGTGCATCAACTCGGATATCGAAATATTTAGCGGGACTAACTTGCCAATTGTCGTGCATCAACTCGGATCGATATATTTAGCGGGACTAACTTGCCAATTATTGTCGTGCATCAACTCGGATATCGAAATATTTAGCGGGACTAACTTGCCAATTGTCGTGCATCTACTCGGACATCGACATATTAGCTAATTGTCGTGCATCAATTCGGATATCGACATATTTAACGTCAATTTAGGCAGGCTCTATTAATGCTAGGGTAGTTGACATAATACATGTTTATGTTTCAAGTTGTATATTATATATATTTCTCCTACTGTTTATGCTACAAATGTATTTTAATAAGTCAGGTACGCCTCATACGTTATACGGTTCCGTGCCAACTCAGAATCAAGATAATTCAACACCTCATAGAAAACTCACTAGAAGCTGATTTTTTTTTAAATGTCCAATAATCCCAACCTAACGCAACCTATTAAACCATTTTTTTCATCACTTTTAATGACTTTTCAAAGGAGGTTCTGAGTTGATTTCATTCAACCCAACTCAGAATCAAGTCACATATGTCTGATAATGTTATATTATCATAAAAACAAGTTTATGGGTCAGAATGGTTAAAAAATCATTCAAATGCATAATTTTGTAATGTTTTTAAAACAATAAATAAATTGAATTAGGATAAACTAATCTTACAGATATTATGAAGGCGAAAGTTGTATGGATTTGTGTTCGTTACTCTTTCACGCAATAAATACTGATTGGAATTTAAAAATTATTTCTCTAATCGAAAGCTACATTATTTGCGATTAATGCAGGCTATATATATTGGTAAGTTCTGGCGTTATGAATAAGCTGTGGCGTTATGAAATTATTTATTGTACATTTATTGTCCGAACGAAAAGCAAAACGTGTTGCTAAGTAATTGTTTGACGTGGGCTGTCATAATCTACATTTTGACCTTAGCCAACAGCTAGCGCGTATTTGATTGTTAAGTTTTAATAGGTGACATCGTGAAAAATGAATGAAACGGGTATGGAGAGCGGGGGGGGGGGGGGGGGGCAAAAGCTAGTATTACATAAAAATGACATGAATGTGGGTTGAACCTGGCCACAAGGGGGGTGTAACTGGTAACTGGTTTACATGGAAATGGCCTACCTCAGCAAGGAGAGCCTGAGGCGGAAGGCGGGTTCCGGTAGTGGCGTGGACTCGGGCGGGAGGGTGATGGGCGGCCAGGCGGCCAGCTGCTCCAGGGCGGCATCCGTCACGGCGAAGCGCTGCGTCAAGTTGGACCTGACCACAAGGGGGAATGGACTTTTAAATATTAGGCAAGTGACTGAAATCATTTTAATCAGGAAATATTGTGAAGGGGCTAGCAAATATTGTTTATTTTTTATTTTTATTTGAATTTTATTTTAGTAATTTTTACATTTAAGGTTACAAATTTCTAATTAATTATAATATTTCATATTGCAGCTAATTAATTCAATTTTTCAAATTCACTATATTTTTTTTATGTAGCTCCTACAATACATCTTGAACTTTTCAATTGGTGAGGACTTTAGAGTTTCTGGTAGTGTTTTATATAACTTAATTCCTTTGTACAACAAACTGTTTTGCGTATTCGTTTTGTGAAGAGGCAAGCTCATTACGTTCCGACCGAGGACGAAAGAACTGAGATTCCAAAACCGGCAAAGATTTGCGGAGTCTAATTCTTCATTTAAAAAAAATAAATTATTTTATTCATTGTACATTTGATGTAGGTAGTAGTTTCAGTATGCAGCCAAAATTTTTTGGTTTTTGAAATTTTTATTTAGATGTACCTACGTACATTTTTTCATACATCTATTAGGAAAATATAAAAAAAAATACAATTTATGAAGTACCTACAGTAACATTTACAAATACATTTTAGAAAAGAAAACTAATTAAAAAAGATAACTAGACAAAATACATTACATAAGATGACAATATGACTAAAATAATATTGGTACGTATAATGCACATATCCTACGAAAAGTGCTGAGATTTGTGGCTTAATTTACGGTATTTGGCAGACAGTTATAAAGTTTTTGTACTTTATAAAACGCGCTATTTCGTATGCACGAAAGTTTAGTTTTGGGAAGCCTAAAGTCTCCGCGACTTCTCGTAGGGTAACTGTGAACATTTTCTTGAAACATAATATTACTCTGCAGATAATTTGGGAGCATATTATTTTTAAGCTTGTATATCATTGTTAATGTGTTATATATTATATGTTATTTTGTTGTCATCATATTTAAATTTTGTAACATAATTTTAACTCTAGTAAAAATGTTGCATTTTATAATCATCCTCATCCCCCTATTTTGTGTAACCTGTAGTTTATTATTTTGGGCTTCGTTACATAGGAATAAAACACTAGAACAATAATTTAAATGCGGAGTTACAATAGAATTGTAAACAAGGCGCGTTGTCTTGAGAACCAAGTTATTTCTGATCCTCTTTAGTAATCCAACTTCTTTAGCAATTTCCTTTGTTACGTATTCTAAGTGTTCGTCGAATTTTAATTTATCATCCAATATTACACCCAGATATTTAATACTGCTAACCCTTTCTATGTTTTCGTTATTAATTAATTATTTTTAGTATTGCCTGCTCGTATAATGTATAGGTACATGGATATTCGATATATATATATTAAGAAAGATTTAAATTTATTAATTTGACAGGTACAATGTACGTCGAGGATAATCTGCAATACGGGTGTTAATTATGGATGATGGGTATTTTATTTAATAATAATAAATGTTTTATTATTTACCTTTTTTGTAATTAAAATTGTAGGATGTTTATGGTATAAAAATAAGTGAATTAGGAGTCTAGAAGTCTGGAAAGTCATGTATAAAAGTATCTGAGCTCATGGCCTTTATACCGAAAGCGAAAAGTTTTTGCGTGAATGCGAAAAGTTTTAATGAAGATAGCAGAGGTCCAGTCACTGTATGAAAGATCTTACCTCAGATTACTTCCGTTGGTGAAGATGAAGAAAGCCACCTCCGACCTCTCCAGCTGCAGCCTGGTGACGAGCTTCCCAAGTTCTGTCGCTCGGCTAACCTGAAGCCACAAAATAATTTTTATTGCCATTTTAAATTGTATAATTTATTAGAATAGTTCAGTAGGACTGGCATGGGGATGTTTCGCTGACTCGGTCACGGGTCACCACTGCGGTATACAAATTGTTTTTCATATTTTTATGAATTATTGATAATTATTTTTATTTATTGATGTCATAACGACATGTGTAGGAATGACCCTACTGTTGACCGGCAAGACCGAGGTACGTATGACGTCACGCGTACCCCGCCAGATTTCGATCGTTTTGGCGGCCTGAAACTGTGAAGATTATTTCAACTGTGACAAGTGGTTCGCTACGTTTGGTGATTTACTTGGGTGCCCGGGTTCATGGGGTGAGGTTTGTCCGGGTCTTGGCGGCAGATGCGTATGCCCACCAGCTGCATGGCAGGCTGGATATGGAGAAAATGGTTGAGGAAGTGCCTTTGACTTCTCCAGCCGTACTCTCTCCGAACATCGCCTTACACTGCAGTGGGAGGGATGGATTCGTACGTCCGTCACTCCTAGACACTGACCCCCAGATTCCTACTCACCCCTGATACCCTTTTTCTCTCCATAACTTCCTCTCCTTCCTTTCCTAAAAAGACCTTCCACACACCATCCCCAAAGATGACATACATATGCCCTGAGGGTAATTATTTTCCTCACTGCCTCCTGTGTGGAGCTAATGTCAAAAAAATATAATAAAAAAATTCTGGTTCGTAAGTTAGAAGGTGTTCATAAAAAATTCAACTGATCGGTGGCCAAGAAAGTCTCTGAACAAAAATATAAATAGCTTGTTTAAATAGCCACAGTGCCCTTCTTGACAATATCGGGGAGGATACGGTGTTTCCACCAATGTCGACAGAATAGCACTTTATCCCAAACATGGGAACACCTTAGCACAGGTTTGCCTAGTGAGGTGTTCACAAATACTACTACTGACCTATTTATATACAGTTACGGATCATTAACATTTTTTTCATATTACTAAACTTATTGTCTATGTAAACCAATGTAATAATTTGTAAAGTGTGTGTACAAGAATAGAAATAAAAAATCTTAATATATGTATAAAACAAAGTCGGGTTAGTTATACCAATTATAACTCAAGAACGGCTGGACCGATTTTATGATCTTTGATTTGTTTCCGAAAAATTCACAAAAAAAATTATGAAGAAAATTCTTTTCCTCATACATTTTGTATGGAACGAATTCTCATATTTTGAAAGAGCTGCAGCAATATTGAGATAAGTATAATGTTGAGTAGTGAGTGAATTCCGAAAATTCAAAAACGTCAAATATCAATGCACTGATTTTGTTTGCTTTTGTTCTTAAACATATAATGATATAATGTTACCCCTCTTTCTTACACACTAAATGTCAACAGTCGAAAATGAGACAAACATATTATGTCTTCATCCCTCCAAAGGAAAAATAGAATAATTATAATAAATCTCCCTCATACGTATAAAGAAAATAAAACGCAATTCCCATAAGTAAGTTGAAAGGTAAGAAAATCACAAAAAATATAAATCCGTAGACAACGCCGTCTCTGATACTAACAAAAAAAAAACATGGACAGTTGCTCATCAATAATTGCTTCACTGTGTAATTTTTTAACTTAATAAATAAACTGAATTTAATTCAGCTAATAAGTTAACACAGCAGTTATTGATTCTGAGGCGGTACGAAGTTCGCCGGGTCAGTTAGTAAATAAATGAAATAAGTAAATGGCCGAGATCTGTTTCCCATGTCGAAAAGTCTTGACGACGAATCTTTTACTCTCGTCTGAATGGGGCTTTAGGACGTAAAGTTCGAATGGAAATTGATACTTTTTCGAGATCGTATATTTTTTAGAATTTGACAAATTGGTGGCAATTATTCTATGTCATATGTCAAACGTCTAATGGTCGGTATTTTTCTGTGCGAAACGTCCAATTATGGTCGGGGAGTCTATGAAAAACCCGGAAACCTAATACACAAATTAAATATCGGGTTTTTGCCCTCTCGGGTGCGGTAAGCAAGTACTTACAGTGTGTCGGCTCGCGGTGATCAGTCGTTAGGGGTCGCACAGAGGAAATTATTCCCCCCGACACATGACACCGCGAGCCGTCAGAAAGGCTGCTCTTATTTGCACAGCGGCGGGAGAAGTAATATCACGAAAAGCTAAAGGTATAAATAATATTTGAACAATTCCGAAAATTAAAAATAACTTCAGACCAGAAAGAAGACTAGGCAGCTGTTTCGCAGAATTTGAACAATTTCAACGTTAATTTTCAAGTTCTGTGAAATTTATATTAAAATTCTGTTGACCTCTGTATTATACCTGTATTTAAAGATAATATTCTGAAAATTTCAAAATACTTTGTACAAAAAATATATCACGTGATAAATGGACAACCCCTTACAAGAATATAAAAAAAATGTAATTAATATATGAAAATCATCGAAAATAATCATGAATTGCAAACTTTAATGGAAAAATTATCTGAAACCACTGTAAGAGTTCATATCTATTATAATTATTTCTTTTATGTCTTGAAATCTATTTTTAATAAATCTTGAGCTTTTCTTACTTATGTTCTTGTTATTATATATCTACATATTATTTACAATATTTTATTATGTATTTTCCAACATGATTTTATCTAATTTAGCATGAATTCACTCAAAAAATATAAGAGCTTTGTCTTTTTATGTTGAGGAAAGACTATTTTTATTTTCCTTTATAACACCGTATAACTTATAAAACATATAAACTTATTAAAAAAAAAATTGGATGACAAAAAAAGGATTAAAAAAACGCATGATTAAGTTCGAAGTAATTGACATTGAATAGTTTTTTTTGTCGAAACTTATTTTGATAGGCGCCGCATTGGAGTACCTGTCCTCCATCAACAATGTATTAACTTAAAATGCCACTTCGAGTGTCGGTCATAGGACATACGAGGAAGCTCTATACATAATATTAATCATGCCTCGGTACTCGTGGAGTCCATGCGAAAGCAAAAAAACCTCTCAGATTATATTTCTACTTGTAATTCCTACGGGAAAAATGAGCACAAGGCGACAATATTTAAGATATGTTTTCATCTTTTAATTTAAAAAAATACTTGACGGGCATCACAGTATGATATACTTTATTTTAAAAAATCAGAATATAATTTTTAAAAATTAGGTATATAATATTAAGTTTTTGTTTGTTTGTTTTGGAATATTTATTTAGATGTATGCAAACATTTTTTTCATACATCTAGTAAGAAAATATATACAAATACAATTTTAAGATACAGTTACATTTTTACAAATACATATTAAGAGGAAAAAAAAAAGATTCCAAAAATAAAAATACATTTTGGGAAACAGATAACTATGTGACAATAATATTGGTAAGATTGTTATAAATCAAAAAACATTCTTCACATATAGTGCACACATCCTACGAAAAGTGCTGAGACTTGAGGCTTCCTTTACGGCATTCGGCAGGCTGTTAAAAAGTTTTTGTCCTTTATAAAACGCGCTATTTTGTGTGCACGAAAGTTTAGTTTTGGGAAGCCTAAAGTCTCCGCGTCTTCTCGTAGGATAGTTGTGAACATTTTCGTGAAACATAATGTTACTCTTCAGATAATTTGGTAGCATATTATTTTTCAGTTTGAAAATCAATGTTAAGGCATTATATGTTATATGTTGTTAGTACAAAACAACTGCACCGTAGAAAATCTGTTTCTGTCTGGATCTGCAAAACTCATGATACGTGAGTCTCGTCATTATGAAATTTGGGCAGCTTTGTTGTCTCAAATTCTTCAAACATTTCAAAAGCTATTTTTTTTCAATTAGCCCTACACAGGAGGCCCCGAGGAAAATAATTCCCCTGAGTGCCTATGTCATCTTTGGGGAAGCTACATGGAGGTTCTTTTTAGGGAAAGGAATAAAGGCAAGTCCTGCGTAGGAAAAAGGTATGAGAGGTGGGTAGGAATCTGGGGGTCAGTGTGTCCAGAAGTGACTGACTAATGAATTCATCCCTTCCACTGCGGTCCAAATGTTGCTGCGAATCCTGCTAAAGAGGTCAAAAGATCTCCCTCAACCAGTCTCTCCAGATCCAGCCTGCCATACAGTTGTTGGGCAGACGCATCCACCACCAAGATCCGGACAAACCTGACCCCACGACCCGGGCACCCCTGCTAAGTCACCAAACGTAGCGAAACAATTGGGGTGACCTATGGCAGAGGTGTTGGTTATCCAATAAAGGTGTTGGTTATCCAATATTTGCTAGCAACTTTGCGATGTTTCCACTATAAGCTGTGGAATAGTGAAAAAATGAGATATAATTGTTTTTTCCGTGTTTTTCAACTATTGTTCATCAAGGACGGTTTGTGGTTTTACGAAATTTGCACAATTCATAAAATTTCCAAGTTAATATTCTAGTTCTGTGTAAGTTCTATTTAAGTTGTTATTATTTCATCATGTTTCATAGTAATTTGATAATAACAGAAATAGAAACTTTGAAATCTGATGAATTGTTTAAATGCTGTGAAACGACTCGTCCTTAGTGAAAATAGTTGAAACTTAGGCAGAGCCAAGAAGTACCTACTTCAAAATTTCATTTTCATATTTCAGGGATCAATTCAGTTTCTGTAAAAGTTCCAATCAAGGTATTTAATTATTTCATCGTATTTCACAGTAATCTTTAGATAGCATAAAGCAAAGTCGCTCCCGCAGTCTGTACGCTTAGAGTTTTTAAACTACGGAATGAATTTTCATGCGGATTTCACCAATAGATAGAGTGATTCATTAGGAAGGTTTAGATATACCATTTGTCAAGGTTTTGGGTAAATTGGTTGAAATATATAATATGTAAAGGGAGCGGGCTGGCAAGCGGTCGGTGTGGATTTGATACATATGCAAATTATTATTATAGGTTGGGTAATGGGTAATGGCGTTGTCAGAAGACGGCGTTGTGTTTCGTTAGCCACAGGAACGTGTGGCCGGGTCTGTTCGTTGGATGTAAAAATAATATTTACTTTGAATTTTGATGAATTGCTTAAATTCTGTGAAACATCCCATCCTAAGTGAAAATAGTTGAAACTCGAGCAAAGCCAAGAAGTAGGTTACTAATTAGGTAACTACAAGTTTTTAAGAAAAGTTACTCGAGTCAAAATTAAGTTTTAATTTAACTACGCTGTTTTCAAGCGAATTAAAATAACTTTAATGCGCTTGAAAATTCAAATGCTTTTATCGTTGGCATAATTACAAAACTTTCATGATTGATGACAATTGAATTCATTGCAAAAAGGTAGTGGCTCTTTGATGAACTTCGCCAACGTGGTTGATAATTTAATGAAAGTATGGTAGCAGACGTAATAAATCATGTCCTCTCATCGTTAACTGGGCGAAGTTAGTACAGTTGGTGAAAGCTGGCGGTGATTAGCAACCGAGCGGAGAGTTGAACTAGTTATACCTACCTACCTACCTAACTAATCATATCCTTGGGAGAAATATGTTAGCCTTAACGGTGACTATGTTGAAAAATAAATATATGATGTGTGGTGTTATGCCGTGTTGCGCTACCTCCTTTTTTAGTCGACGTTTCGGACAGCGTTGCAGTGTCCATCATCAGAACAGATCCGACATATGATTTTGAAGCTTAAGACGACACTATACCTACCCTAAAATATATTCAAAATCTTAACGACGTAAATAAAGAAGTCGTGTATACAAATTGCGACTCGCGACTCGTGTATTGGACGGATCTACTGTCGAATTTGCCCTCTCAAAGAAAAGAAGAAGATTAAAAATAATGTGGGAATCTTAAAGACGTAAGTGAAGAAAGCGTGTAAACCAATATGCGCCCGCGGCACGGCCTATTGGACGGACGTACCGTCGAATTCACCCTAGCAGGCCTGGAGATTCGACCTTTCCGCAGGGTTCATTTTAATTATTTCTGACGAACGTGTTACTAATATTTAAGATGTTTCTAAATGAATACCCCACGAAGTTATTAATTCATCGTCTAGAAAAATCAAATCTAGTGCTTAACGCTTACTTTAGTTGTACAACATATTACAATTTTTTAAATGCGTGGTACATTAAAAAAATGATGGCAACGTAATATTTTTATTAATCTAAAATATAAATAACACGCATCGCTTGTGAGGCATGGAACTAAAAATGATAATTCAATTACGAATTTGCCAAAATAAATTAAAATGTGAGCCTTGGGCAAATCCCCGATAAACGTGGTCATGTCTCGCCTTAAGAATTGTCCTGTAATGTACTTTTTCCCGATTTTGCTATTTGTTTTTGTTCGTTTTTACAAGCACGTGTGCATCACTTTTCAGCCTACCGTCCTGGCTTATTGAACGAACGTCTAATTGTATTCACTAGATCTTGGTAGTATATAATAATATGATAGATTATTTCGACGATTTTGGAAATATGATGACTGACTGATTACTGGAAATATAAATATACAGGTTGTTAAGAGACGTACCTGACTTACTAACCAGTGATTCCTGACATTATTTGGAGAAAAACATAATAATGAAATTTTGGGCTCTGGTGATATTGTTTATATTTATTTATATGTTTTCACATATTTAAATAATTTATTTGTTATTTAGCATTTATGAGCAATTAACCCTTGGATAAAACCGTTAAAATGAAAACAAACAGAGCTTTTGTGGGAGTACAAGAGCGAACAATATTTAAATGAAAATTATGCAGTTTTATTGATAGATCATCTTTTCCAACTGTGCCGATTTCGAAAATCCGAAAATAAAATTCACTCCAACTTATAGGAGACACTATTTTTACAAACTAGTTAGTTAAAACTTTGTGATGTTTTAAAAAGATAGCATCCCAAAATATGGGACAAATTATTCAAAGATAATAATGTTATGTAGTTCTGAATTAGAAATATGAGGTCGAAAAAATGACTTAAAAATAAGAGGTCCCAAATGACCGAGTTGGTTAAGACATTTGTCTTGGTAAGACAAGAGATCCTGGGTTCGATCCCCAGGTGCGACCATTACCTGTTAATTTTTCTGTGTGTTGTTCTTTGTCATATTTTTGTTTTGATTTATTAGTACCTACGTATTATCTTTTCCTTTGATATATCATATTGACCGGTATAACCTCCAAAAACAAGGATTATTCCAATGTGAATGGGGTATTTCCACAAACGAGGGATTCTGTTGAAAATGTACGGAATATTTAAAGACCATTTTTTCTGATTTTAATCATCCTACTAAAAATGATTGTTTTTATGTTTTCATTCAATATTATTGATTTTAAAACCACTCGAAAACTGACAAAATCAAAACGGCCCGTTTTTTGCAAATGGGTTTGTGATGTCACAAGCTACGCCCGGCTGAACCAGCATAAATAAATACTGTCAGGGAGCGTCCGCACTCATGACATCACACGATAGCCACGCCCCAAAATATCGTTTTAGCGATAATTCAAAAATGGGAAATTTTAACTCGCTGTAGAAAAATTATTCGTCAACATAAAAATAAAATAAAAATGCTATAATCATCGTAATTTTTTGCTTAATTTTTTTAATCAATTAAAAAAACGTGGAAATACCCCATTGTAATTTTTTTCATTGTCCTATCAACACAATCTTTTCTAGTGAACGATTTAACTTTAAAAACTTTATAACCACATGGAAAAAAGCTTTAGAAGTATTTTTACTGTTTTTCGGGTAATTTTTTGCCCTTAAGGGAGTCAAAGGCTATTAAAAGAAACAAATTTCATGATCTCCATTAAAATAACTCAATTTTCTTCGTTGTAATAAAAAGCTTTTAAAATTAAGTACACTTTATGTTCTATTATCCTATGAACGTAAAAACTCTACAACGTAAATAATACACAAACTTTTCTTAGTGCTTTCCCAAATAATTTTGTCTAAACTGCCGTCATAAGCGAATATGTAGTTGGAAATTTTCAATGGTTACATTCTGATGTACGAGACCTTTCAAGTTTATCAACCTATTATAATAAAAAGTACACCAGAATGTGACCATTGAAAATTCCTAGCTGTCATTTTGCTTACGACAGTTTGCTTAGTACTTAGCTTGACCGTTTGCTTGTTTTACAGTTTACAGTCCTCTGAGAACTTATTATGACCACCCTCACATTTAGTCTAAATCTTCATTTTTTTTAATAACATTTATGGTAAATGATGTTTCCCAGAAAAGTGTATTCAAATGGACTATTTTTCTTGAAGTTAGATCTTTACTCTTTCCGATATCCAAAAATAACACGGAATCATTTGAAAATTGTAATTTCACTAACTAAATAAAAAATAAATCAAATCTTTCCAAAACCCAAAAAATCATACTAATCTTAAATACGTATACAGGGTGTAACAGGACGTACCGGAGAGAACTAAGGATTCCTAAGCATATTTGGAGTAAAAAAATGTACATGTCATTTTGCGGTCCGATGACTTTTTTTTCTATTAAAAACATTCCTAAACATCCTCAAAAATACAAGAAGTGACACAAACACAAGAAATACTTAACCCTACGAACAAAACGAGAGATAAATGGAATTCTTTAGAGGAGGCCTAGGAGAGAATGATTCTTGCTTATGAAAAATTTAAGATACTTAGATATATTACATTTTTCGTAAATAGCATTAATTATTATACTTTTTCTTACATTTTTTAACTCTGTAACATACCTGCCTATTTGCAAGAAATAAAAGGCTTATTTTTAATTATTTATAATTCGAAACAAGTGCTTTGTGGATGAGTCCTTGTGCCTGAATTAAGATATATTTTTCCTTACATCGTATCGGGTGAAATAGTATCATTTTCGTTAGCCTCTCTCTTCCCAAAAAGTTGAAAGATAATAGTCTAAATCAGTTTTCTTTCAAATTGATATTGTTCACACTTCTAGGAAATATTATGTTCAATTCATAGACATATGAATATTGTATTTTGTACGTCCGTGGTTCAATTCCATTCTGACACTAAGGATAAACTTGGCAATGACTTGCGCTTGGTTTCCGTCGGGAAGCGGTTTCAATGGAAACTGGTCTCCCCTTTGAAGGGGACTTCATCCATCAGATGAATGAGGTGTGCAATAATTAGTTTGAAAACCAATTATTATGTTCACCGGTATATTACGTACATAGTTTTTTTTTGTAGGATAATTTCCAGTCAGCCCCGGCCAAAAGTAAATGCCACCTCACTTTTTCACACGTCACAATTTCTTCGTCGCTTTCAACTACAAGGAATAGCTTTAACAGTAGCATTTTACAATGAATGTGATAACATGATATGAAATATAAGAATTACTGTAATTAAAATGGTATTTTCATTATATGAGTGCTGGTGGTGTGAACAGGAGCTAACGAAAAGAAGCATTGCAAAGAAGATAAATAAGATTTATAAGACGGTAAATACAAGCTTTGGACAAAGACACTATACATATCATGCTATAAAAGCATTCAACAGTCTAACACTTGAAAATAAAATTGAAGGAAACATAAATAAATTCAGTCTTAAAATTACAAAATGGATTAAAGAACAAAATAGACAATATTACCAAAATTTCATAATATAAAGTAATAAAACATACCATTAACACAACTTTACATATTTGTATTTAAAAATTATTATGTATATTCTTTTATTTTATTTCATAAAATGGAGGCCTCAGCACGGGTAAGTCACCCAGTGAGGCCAACATTACTGGATTACAATTGCTATGTAAAATATTGTACGAAAATAAATAAATTGTTGTAGGAGACGTTGCTAGGAATCTAGGGGGCTGTATGTCCAGGAGTGATGGACGCATGAATCCATCCCTCCACTGCGGTGCAAGACTATGGGTTCGAGAGAGACTATCTGGAGAGGTCAAAGATTTCCCCAAACCGGCTCTCCCGATTCGATACCAAGACCTGGAGAAGCCCCACCCCATGAACCAGGGCACCCGTGCAAAATCACCAAACGTAGCGAACCACTTGAGGTGACCTATGGCGGAGGAGTTGGTTATCCAATAAATGGTTTCAGGGGCGGCGGTACGCGTATTCGCCTACCAAAATGAGAAAACATAAAATACAGATTTACCTAAGACCTAATCATAATTTAAGGTTATAAAGTGATAGACAAATGTGTGCTTACAGCTTATGCAAATTTACCTAAAAAGAAATACAGATTGACAATAAATTGGGGTAGGCAATTTGTGTTCTCATTTTTCAAAGAGTCCGTAAGCAAAAAAGGACTTGGAATAATAAAGTTACGGGAATTATTATTCAAATAGAAATGAAGACTGAATGTTTTTTAACAGAGTAGGTATTGAAAATGATAATAAATAAACAGTATTGATTGTGGGTTTTAAACTAATGTGTGCTAACATCATAGAATAAAGATTAACGCTGACATATTTTTACAATTTACATAAGTAAGCACCAAAAATCCTCTCCGAAATGAATTTTTAAGATTGGGAACATCGTAAAATGTGCATTTGAATACATTTTTAACACAGCGTCAACAATTTTCTGAAATTTCCATCTCTGCACTCAAACCAAAATATGCAGCGGAACGAATTCAATAAATATATGTGGAATATCAGAACTGAATATTTAATCGTGAATAAATAATATTTGTTATTCAGAAACCACCATTATGCTATGTACCTAAGAATGATGCAGAACAATAAATTGTTCAACTCGATAAACAGATTTTTTAAATGTATTTTTATTTTTAAAAAAAGTCAAACATTCCAGGGTTACGAATAACCCGACAATATTTGAAAATCTCCTACTACCACTGCAAGCCGAAAATGTTGCTTGAGTCCTGATGGAGGACTCAGCCAGCCGAAGAATCGAACACGGAACGCATAGGTGGGACCCATGATGCCCACTCAATCACTGACCGGTCTCGATCAGATAAAAGTGAACTTGATATTTTATCTTTACCCGTAATGCTTATCGGGTTCAAATTCCAATTGTAAGAAATTAATATTATAGTAAAATAAGGCTTCATTAACTTATACCACTCATCAGTTCCCTAACCTCGTTAGTTACACTGAGAACCCAGGCTGTTTCTGTCTCACAGCATTAAAAATTTCCAAGATCGATATGCATTTGTCTGCAGGATTGAAAACTAACTGTAACTCTTCTTCCACCCTGAAGGCTTTCGAAACTTAAAGTAAAGTGACATCATCGTGCAAGGGTATTGCAGTATTGTACACTCTTGTTAAAAATGTGATCTGGTCTCTTCATTAATCCAACTGCCCTCTTTCTCCACCACGCACCTGTACAGCATATGGGCGCGCCCGGTCGATGATGTGTGAGCCGGTCTCTTCACTAACCATCCAAGGACTCTAGTGTCAGACTCACCTGTTCCTCCACCTCCGTAACCACGGACCTGTACAGCAGACTGTCCCTCAGCGCCAGGGTGGTCTGCACGATGAGCGCCAGGATGGGTATGAAGGGGAGTATGAGCAACCTCAGCAGCTGGGCGCGTCTCCTGCCCCGGCCGATATGGGAGCCTATCTCTTCGTCTTCATCCGAATCTTCTTCCACCACATCTAGAAAAACATATAAATTGTTATTTTAAATATAAAAAAGTCATCCCGAAAAAAAAAAAAACATTTACTATGTACTTTCCGCCACGGTCCTACGAATCGACCAGCACGACTTAGTAAGTTCCGTTATTTCAATTTCAGAGAAATGCATGTGTAAGCTTGAGTAACATCAAAATGAATGCATTGCCATCGAAAACGAGTCTTTCTACCGAATTTCAGCTCGATCAGATGTCGGGAACTGAGTTCATTTCAACTTCCAAGATTTGCATTCATTCATTTATTTATTCACGAAAATAAAATTTAAATTCAATACATATATTTAAAAAGAAAACTTGATTTTGGTAGTATCTTTTCTGGAGTTTCTGAATACTAGAAAAATGCTCGTGAATTTGTTAAAAAAACTATAAGTAGGTCCGTTAGATACTCGTAGTTCTCCCTATAGTTACAGATGGATTGTAGTCTTTAGAACATTGGAGGTTATTATCCACCACTTACCAGCCCTGGTATAAGTAACAGATGGTTACTCCTTCAAGGCTCTCGCAAGGACTCTAATTTTTTTGAAAGAACGAAGCTACATTTAGTTTAGAACGAATTTAGACCTCCAATATCCCCGCATACGTTGTTATCAAGCAGTATGCAAGTGCTTAGCGGGAAATACAAGATACAATATGTGCAGTCTTTAGAACACAGATACATATCCCGACTGGAAATGTTCTATTTTTTCTGCCGATATTTCTGCCGTATACATCAACCGGTTGTTTTCCATCCCATTCTTGACATAAAAAAACCCTTGGAGGAATAATTTGACTAAATTTAAGTTTCCTCCTTTCGAAACAAATTCACCTCTTCCTTTTCTTGAAAATATGGCAATTGCCGCGAAGTTAATTTCTGGGTCTCATGTGTGAAGTTAATTTAAAAAAAAAACAATTTGCGCTCTCATTCTTCTTAAAATATACCACTGTAGTAGAAGGTAACATATTGAAAGAGAAAAACTTAGAATCAATTACCTCTTTATAAACTATGATGTACCACAGGGATCGAATTTAATACATATTACATAATAAAAACAAAAACAAAAGCCAGTCATCCCACTATGGCAGTCCTACGATGAGCAATTTTACAAATTTAAATGAACACATTACACATTAAAAATGAAATATTATATAAATATATATAGCTATTCAAGCCACTAATTCTATAGTTGGGCAGTACATTTCCAGGACAACAATTATAATTTTACTGGTTTCTTACTACTGGATTTTTACAATTCAATTTTACACAAATCATCATAAAACATCATTTTTTCCTGGATCTGAAAGAGGGCACAGGCTTACGATACTTGACGTCATTCAAATTTATGACTTTATGCGGGGAGTGAAGAGATAAAAGGGAAGAATATTTTCTTTCATCTAATAAAGTAGGGCTTTTACTACCAAA
This sequence comes from Limnephilus lunatus, assembly GCA_917563855.2. Classification (NCBI taxonomy): domain Eukaryota; kingdom Metazoa; phylum Arthropoda; class Insecta; order Trichoptera; family Limnephilidae; genus Limnephilus; species Limnephilus lunatus. The sequence goes on from OU830599.1 coordinate 10,977,755, forward strand.
AAAAGAACCCATTAAACCACCTACCAGAAGTAGAATGGCGGCGGGAAAATATGAAAAATTGGGTTAAAAAATAATTCCGGACACTCATTGAGGGTGTCAGCATATTCACAAATTCAATCATTTTATTACAAATTCAATACAACCTAACCCTTAGAAAATAAATGAAAATAATGGAATCCTGTCAAATTGACCTTTAAATAGATTAGGCAGAATTTACTTCTCTACTTCATCTCTAACATTTATAAAATAACTCTCTTTAAAAGATTTACCACCCTTCCAATCACCTTTCTGTTTTAATTCTATTCAAAGTGATATGTATTTTACCTTAAATATCCTTGTAACTACAATATTCATTTATATACCTGTTCGCCTGTCTCGACACAGGTATACCCTAGTGAGACAGGCATATACATAAAACCATTGTAAATATATTATATTATAGATAAATAAATAAAAAATAAAATATGGGAGAAGAAGAAGTTAACAATAATAATCTAAACGAAAATATGAAAGAGAACAAGACACAGAAAAACAGAAAAAGACAATGGTCGCAACTGGGACACGAACCCAGACCTCTCGTCTAACCGGGACGTGGGCGTTAACCAATTTCGCTATTGCCACCTTCTGTCAAACCGCCATATTTGTCAATCTCATATTTTAAAATTTTAGAATTAACATTATTTTCTGCAACTAATTATTTTTCCATATTACGGGCAACTACCCTTTTTATTGGAAACAATCATTCTAAGAATTGGTTTGTAACCTGGATAGCGTCTCGGATAGATATTCATATGGAACTAATGACTTTTTATTAAAGTCTAATTGAATATTCAATTTTATAAGAAAAAAATTCTTTTGTAACCTTTTTTGAAGGTTATTCCCATCAGTGAAATATATCATAGAAGAAGAAGAAGATAACAATAGTAATCAAAACGAATTGTTTTTTTCTGTTTTTTTGTGTCTTGTTCTCTTTCATATTTTCGTTTAGATTATTATTGTTAACTTCTTCTTCTCCTATGATATATTTCACTGATGGGAATAACCTTTAAAAAAAGTTATGAAAGAAAGTCAATCATTATTGTTGTCTTCTACTTTTGAATGCTCTTTTAAACAAAAAGTTTATTTGTATAAAAAAGCATTCACTTAATTTATAATGTTTTGTAAAATATATCATAGAGAAAAAGGCAAAAGCTTGCAGAACTCCGCCCCTTCAAAAATTACAACTTATTGTCCAAAGATAATACATTGTTTATAAACTTTTTGTGGGAGCAAAACGAAAACAAACTGCTGTTTTTGAATTACTGTTGTGTCTTCTTCCGGCCATCAGTCAAACGGATGAGTCCAATCCCTTTCTGTCTTCCACTCTTCTTTTTATGGCCAATTTTGGTGCAAATCACTTGTTGTCGGAACTTATGCCCGAGGAATGCCAAATCCTTTTTCTTTATTTTTCGAAGTTTCCTTGGCGTTTGTGACTTTGCTTTCCCTAGTAGGTATCTTTTGTAACCTTCCGTAGGTATAATTACATTTTTAAATCTTCATTGAGTTGGCTTAGTTTCAGAAATAGATTCTATCTATAAATGAGATATAAAAAAAAACTCTCTGTAACGCTTGGTCAATAATAAAAACACTAAAAACAAGTTAAGTTGAAACATTATCGAAGTTTTAGAAATTATGTCGTATACAATTAAAAATATAACGGTGGGCACTTTATGTTTGCCCTCAATCTGTTAGTTTACACTCAAAAGTTATAGGTAGGTTTCCCCTTTTTGTTTATATTTTTTTAAATCGTCATCATTCAGAATTGATGTCCGAAAAAAAGAGACCACAACTTGGCGTAGTTAACTTTGCAGGCGGCCAAATGTGATAATAAGGATTGAACTGTTTTTTGAAGTGAAACTTATTTAGCCCCTTAGTGATTTAATATTCGGATGAAAAGGAAATGGGTCAGTGAAATTAATTATTTGGGACCTCAATTCTAATATAATGCGGTAAATCCGCACGTCCGCCCGGGCCTTTGATAGCGCAGTGGGCAAGGCGCTCGACAAGTCTCAGCGGCCAGAGAGACACACATCAAGCGAAAGGAGGTAATTTTTTTTTTGTGAAATCAATATCCAATCTTCAAACCACTTTAAAATTAACAGGAAAAAGAAAGCGACATCTAGCGACTTTATAATTTCACTTCTACCGCGTGTGAATCACACTCTAATTTTTTTTTAAATACATACTTTCAATATTTAAACAAATTACAAAATCGCTATCGACTACAGATTTGACAGTATTAAGCTAGTTACACTACGTCTACTTTCGTTAATGGTTAACTTCATAATATTCTTAACTATTTAAAGTTAAAATAAAGAAAGGATATTATTTGCTTCCAATCAATTCGCGTGCAGTGTAAATAAATTGGAATAATTTGCATTATTAGTTTGCTTCAAATCACAGCTTTCAGATATTAAATGTCTTCGAGCATATAATATTTTACGAGCACAACAATCCATTTCATCTTTAAGATTTATAATATCAAAGAATCTGTGGAAAGATTCCAGTTCGTACAGTCTGAACGTGTAGCCAAACAGGCGCCGGATCGTATTACGGAACAGGTTGAATTCACTTCGCACGTTTCGCTGCGTTCACGTATTACATAATACGTTGCAGCTACGTCGACCTATCTCTGCATTACGGTGCAACCGGCAGCCGTATTATATACCGTTCTCTGTGTGGGACCATCTGATTAGATAGAAGATGGGATGTGGGATGTGGATAGATTTATGGGTATGTGTATTAGTGAAATGGGTTGGAGAGGATTCGGTCGCTACAAATGGATCGGTACCTAAATAAGAATATTGTACTTTGCTTTCGTTTATTTGAAGAGAGTGAGTGAGTGGTGTTTAAACTGTTGTGGGTAGGAATATATTATTTTTTTTAGCGTAGGGTGTTAAAGAAACTGGAGATTTTAATGTGCTTATTTTTCTAGTGTATATTATAATATCCATACTCTTAGGTTTTTACCCTGCCCAACTTTTACACTTGTACAAGTCACGTACGTTTCGAAGCTATGAGAAGTGATATCTTCCTCTCCAGCATTTTCTATTGGGAATTCTTGTATTTGTCGCTCCTCTACTTAAGATGTTGGACTTTTCATTTATTTATTTATTCTTTACTTCTTCTCATTTTTACACGCATATTTTTTATATGGTTTGAAAAAAATATATGTTAATTTACAAACATAAGACATAAGTATCGTAAAAGTAAGTATATAAATACAATACAAAGTAAGTAATGGGAAACCACTAATGCTCTACCTTTTTGTGGGTAAAGTATTTAACTAATTAAATAACCATCACGCCGCTTCCCCGCAGGGTAGGCAGACACTCCTTGCCTCGTTTACATTCATGCATCGCCTCATACATGCTATTCTATTATTCCGACTCTTCATATAGCCCAACTCAAGTTTTTGATTCACTTGGTCGTGCCATGTCTTCCTCCGCGTCCCCAACTTCTTCAACCATTCACATTTGCGTCATATATTCTCCTTACTCTCCTTTCTTCGTTCATTTGCTCTATATGCCCAAACCATCTGAGCGTCCCTTTTTTAATGAAAAGTTATGGTAAAGTACCTAAAAATAATAAAATACGTCGAGTACCAAAGTATGATAATGTACGTATGTATGTAAATATTATTGTGAAAATGTGCAAGATAAATTTTCATGATACTTTTTTTTAAATACAATAATATTAGTTTTGAAGAACATGCAATGTGAGTTTTGAAGTCATGGTAGTGTTGTAAATAAAAGTGTTACACGAAGGTTTACAGATAATTTTTATGCAAGGAAAGAGCCCAGCAGGCTCATAATTTTTAAACGACTTCGAAAAGGAGGAGGTTCTCAATTCGACAATTTTTTATTATTTTTTTTTTATGTTTCAAAACTTTCGATTGGGTGAACCGATATTGATGATTATTTTTTGTTAGAAAGCTGGTACTTCCCGTGTGGTCTCATTTTAATTTGGTCTAGTTCTGACAATGGGATCCACGAGAAAACCATATATGTCTTAAATTTGCAATAAGTATGTGCGCGACAAATGGACGAATAACTCAATATTACGCCAACAGATTTCGATGATTCTTTTTTTGAAGTAAAACTTCTTTACGCACGCTCATCACTAAAAATCAAAAAACAAACAAATATTTTAACAAAACAAAAAATGACTTCAAAAAATGCACTAAAAAGTAAAAAAAATATTTTCATACGATTGTTATATTTGGAGTCGGTGTCAGCCAAGATCTCCACATCTCACCTTTAACTAACTACCTATGTATGTAGTTACCTTGGCTGGCACCGACTCCAAAAATAACAATCGTACGAAATTATTTTTTTAATTTTTAGTACATTTTTTGAAGTCGGTTTTTGTTTTGTTAAAATTTTTATTTATTATTTTCTGACTGGCTGAAGCCCTCGGCGTTGCCTGGGATTCATTTTACTCATATTTTGAATATCAAGTGTGCAAAAATTCATCAATCTCGGAATAAAACTGTAGATATGTATGCAAATCAAATCCACAAAGAGACGAGAGAGAAGAGTCTCTTTTGTATATTTTAGATTAGTAGCTGACCCAGTAAACGTTGTTCTGCCATAAAAATTATTTCTATTGAATATTTTAAAAATAACGTATGTATTGTAAGTGTGTGGGATGGGATCTATTACAGAAAGAGGAATGGAGCGCTGTGGATGATGACCGCCGATAAAAATAACAAAACACCAACCATTTAAGCAATTTTTGAATGAAATATCAAAATGATGCGACGCTTCTCGTGAATGACTTGCCCATATATGAATGAAAGGTCGATGAGGCGGACGTAGCGTCATCTGTCATTCAACAACATAAATAATTTCATTCTGTTGCTTATACGAACGACGCCAACGGTTAAATTTGTTCATACAAAAATACTAAAATCGCGACTAAAAAGTGGGAGGGTCGCAATTAAAAAATGAGAGGGTAGGGGTAGGAGGGTGAAAATTTGGGGTTATAGGTATTTTTTGGTGCCAAATAAAAAATAAAAAATTGCTTTTTTTTTCTGGATAGGGACACCCTAACCACCTAGTAGTATGAAATACACTTTAAAACCTATTCTCATACCTACCAAATATACATTTTCGCCGTTTCGGAGGAGCGTGACCACAGACACTGCGACACGAGATTTTTATATATCACATATAATATGCCTTGTGGCAGCTGTTATATAATTTATTTATGAATCTTAAGTTAGCTTACAATGCTTACATCGTCGTGTGCGCTAATAATTTTAGAAACATGTATGTAAAAATTAACATCATTTGGGAAACAAAATACTATATTTTTCGTTATTTGTTTTTGGGGTGTTATACCGTGTTGCGCTACCTCATTCTTTAGCCGAAGTTTCGGACAGCGTTGCAGTGTCCATCATCAGGGCAGATCCGGCAAATCCGACAGATGTGTCAGATGACAGATGTGGGGTCTGCCCTGATGATGGACACTGCAACGCTGTCCGAAACGTTGGGTAAAGAAGGAGGTAGAGCAACACGGCATAACACCCCGAAAACAAATAACGAAAATGCTTTTGGCCGTGAAAATCTAAAAGCGTATCCAAAATATTATATAATTAAATATTTTCAATTCAAGACCGGTCAGTGGCTGAGCTGAGCTGGTATCGCGTTTGGGTCCCACACCTAGGCGTCGCGTGTTCGATTCCTCGGCTAGCTAAGTCCCCCATCATCACCCCGAAAACAAATAACGAAAATGCTTTTGGCCGTGAAAATCTAAAAGCGTATCCAAAATATTATATAATTAAATATTTTCAATTCAAGACCGGTCAGTGGCTGAGCTGAGCTGGTATCGCGTTTGGGTCCCACACCTAGGCGTCGCGTGTTCGATTCCTCGGCTAGCTAAGTCCCCCATCATCACGAAAGCAACATTTTTCACTTACTGTGTTGGTAGCAGGGATATTTAAATACTGTCAGATTATTTGTAACTTGAGAAAGTCTATCTTTAAAAAAAAAATTTATATATATATCATTAAATCCCAAACAAACATCGATATTTGAGGTCGACACACTTTCTTAACTCGTTTGAAATTACAAAATCCACAAAACGATTCACTTAGAATTGAGTAAAAATAAAATCGAATCGATATAAAATTGAAATAGAATATGTAAGTAATGACAGTGATTTTCTACCAAACATTCGAAAACAGATACTTTTTTTGTCTGTTAGCGGTATGTAATTTGTGCCATAGAAATTATCCGCCTATACATAATGCACCGTTTTTACGTGTTATTCTTTTGACATCTTCACCATGTAAAAATACAGGTACTCTGTTTTATTCTTACAAAAAAAAAACTCACCAGAGTTTGTACAGAAAATAAAAACAGATATAAAGCTGACGTTTTCTGAAATGCAAATCAGTCTCCAGGATTTTCTCTAATTTTCCCGTCCCGTTAAAATGCCAAGCATCAAATGTATATTATTAGGGATATTTTCAGTCGCGTGTATGTTCACCCACTGCCATTTATGTTTTAATCCTGTTGAGTTTGCTTCGCCATGGGAAATTATTATTTATTTGTATGGAAATTAAGCTTTTTAGCGTATATATGGGTCGGCCGCGGCGTTGTGATAAAGAAGTAAAGTCTGATTAATGACTCGAAAGTTTTCTTTCAAAAGCTCCACATAGGAGGCTCTGAGGAGAAAAATCCTTATCGAAAGGAAGGAGAGGATGTTCTGGGAAGGAAAATGGTACTCACATTTTCAGACAGTCGTATACATAAGCTAAAAAAACATTTCACCTTCGCCTTCACGACCCTCGACGTTGTAAATAACTAATTGTGTAAAAATATAAGAAAACTCTTTAATAGAATTGAAATTAAAAAACTTTTTCACTTTGTTCCACTTATTTATTATTACCAGGACCGGTTTCATCCTACTACGGACATTTTCAGACTGGTAGTTGAAACTCTTATGCTATTGATTTTATACAAACTTAGGCAGGGGTACACAACATTGTCTAAATGTGCTGAATGATTCTATTTTGTTAATTTAAGGTATTATAAGTTATTTTGTTAATTTAGGGTACATTAGGTAATTATAAAGTGTATTTTTAAAAATTATGAATAATGTTACATAGTAAGTAAATATTTTTAGTTCACATGAATATAAAAGAATTTATATGATTAAAAAGGTTTGTGATTTCTGAATTGATTTCCAACATTACAAAAATAAAATTTCAGAAATCACAAACCTTTTTAATTATATAAATTCTTTTATATTCATGTGAACTAAAAATATTTACTTACTATGTAACATTATTCATAATTTTTAAAAATACACTTTATAATTACCTAATGTACCCTAAATTAACAAAATAACTTATAATACCTTAAATTAACAAAATAGAATCATTCAGCACATTTAGACAATGTTGTGTACCCCTGCCTAAGTTTGTATAAAATCAAAAGCATAAGAGTTTCAACTACCAGTCTGAAAATGTCCGTAGTAGGATGAAACCGGTCCTGGTAATAATAAATAAGTGGAACAAAGTGAAAAAGTTTTTTAATTTCAATTCTATTACAATGGAATTCCACCACGAATTAACAGTGCAAAAACTAGACTCAAGAAAACTCTTTTTTTAAGCCTTTGTAAAAGTAATTTAATGGAAATCTCCAGTTCTAAAGAGTCCTAAATTTTCTAGTTTTTCAAAATAAATATTAAATCAACTTTGCCATTAATCTTCTTATAAATATAAAACCAACAGTGATGAGGGTAGCAAAGATAAAATCATGCAATGTCCTGTCTTTTTAAATATAATGTCCTCCACGTACAAAGTCGTATCTTCCCCAAGCATAAACTTTCCAATAAGATGTGACCTGCGAGGTAAGAATGTGTCTGTATCTATTAATAAATGATAAAATTAGATAGAACCTAAGAATCCATAATAAATTGTAAAGGGCCCTTGAAGTGATTTTTCACAAAAACGGCGTTCTACAAATTGTCCAATTATTAATATTACTACGGGTTTAGGGGTAATGTAAAAAAGCATTCCGTGCAATTAAAAACTAGTTGTGAGTTGAAGGATTTAACCTATTTGTAGTCGATATATTGAAGAAACGTGTTAAAACGACAACCGCAAAGTTGATCAATCTTCGGTATTTCTTAGGAATTCTTATATCGTATCAACGGAGTAAACAAATATTTTCCATTGGATTATGTTTACTCAATCATCCGCCAGGGGTGTTTAGGTTCCGCAAGAGTAGGCGGAGTGGGATGCTCAGTGCTCGTGTCATGCGATGAAATGTCTCGAGAGGTATTTAATGACTTCTTTACTGGCGTTCACGGAGTCGTGTTGGAATATCGAGACTCTTTTTGACGTCGAGAGACTCGACTCGAAAACTGATCACTGTCACTCTGTTATTTCCTTATTTTCTTTTGAGGAGCAACTCGCACGTACTTTATCTAATAAGCATTGAAATTGTATCCTAAATAAACATGATAGAATATATTTAATAAAAAAAGAGTGCATCTTGAAATTTGAACCGTTTTTTTTCTGTCTGAAATTTCTTGGTAAGCGAAACAACTTTTTCAGTAGAAAGGCGGAGAAATGAGAATAAAATGAAAAAGTTGCCACACTCTTAGTACTTAAAAATTCTTTCAATAGGAATTAGCGTGTTATAATACCTGATTTGAACATTGTTTCAATATCAATACAGTCTCAGCATCCCTTTATAAAAAACCGCTATCAAAAATCGAAACATAGATATTTTGGTGACCATTTTTTTAATAGATTTTTCGAAATTTACATTAAAATAAAACCCTTCCCAATTTCTTTCCGCGAACAGATTAAAAAATAAAAACATAATTATTGTGCAAAGAGATAGCGTAAAGATGTAATATTATTATTTTATGAATTAATAATTTTGTCTTCAAAATGCGTATTTGTTGTGTTCAAATGCTTAGGTGAATTAATAGAGTGAAGGTACGTTACTGAGACAACACGCGTGGTTTCACTTAAGGTTATCCAATAGTCCAGGAAAAAATCGGATTCGGGTTTCACGCCCCTTTATGGGAGGAGTTTAAAAATACTTGAGAAAAAGCTTTTGGAAAGGTTGAAAAAGGTATTTGAGAAATATTTTTTTTCAGGGTGATTTCGTAAAGGCCTGTAAAAAACATTAACTCCTTTTTTACGCATTTTTGACTGTAATAAAACGGAAATTTAAAATTGATTTCACGGAACCAAGCGACGCGGACACTAAAGTTTGTTCCCAGCTCCGTCCGGGGCCGTACTGATAGAAAATGGGTGTTGCGAGTCTTTAGTCCTTAGGTGGACGCATAGGGTTCACTTTGAAAATCCAAATTCGTCGACTGCCGGCCGTATTGTAAAAAAACATCGTGAAAATGCATAGGTATTTTATTTTATTTTGTGAAGTTCAGGCGTAAATATTTTTTTTGTTTGCAATTTTTATAAAAGAAACCGAATTTGCTACATTAAACAATAAAACCATATCCGAAAAGGGGTTTATAAGTAGGAGAGTCTGCACTTGAAAGTGATTTTTTATAGACCTAATACTTTATTTTTTTCTATGCTTATTAAAAGAAAAAAACGACCGATATTTTTAAGGGCCAAGGTATGTTCTACACGTAGTATTTAATTGAAGCATCTATAATACTTCTAAGTGATCAAATGTTCAAAACAAAAACTAAAATTATATTAATACGGAAGCGTTTTAAGGCCTTGTATAATTTTGCATTATTTAGTATGGCTTCATCTTAACCAGGCCCAGTTGACATACTTAAGGGGCCGTTCATTTAGGTAGGTACAATATACATTTTCATGGATATCTTTTTCAAAAGGGGTGCTATATTTTTTTTTTGATTATTATGAATATAACGTGTCTTGTATTTTTATAATGTCATTGGATAGATATCGTAATTTTTTACGTTTACTAATGTTAGATAGGTAAATAATATCTTTGGTTAATTCGGATAAAATATTTTGTTTAACATCCCGTTGTTGCTTCCAAAATGCGAAACTACCCATTCCAAACAATTTATTCATTAGATATATTTTTCCGCCATTTCGTATTCTAAAATTATCATAAAAAACAAAAAGTTTTCCCCCGTATTTGCGGGGAAAAAATTTCAAAGTACCCCACAAAATAGAGAATCTATTATCACAATTATTTTCAAATCATACAAATAAGTCATTATAAATCATATAAAGTGACCTAATCACGAAAATACCCTTGTAAGGCAAAACACCTGTCGCAATAACAAAAAAACTAAAATACTTGCAGAATTAGCAACATTACTAATGTGGCGACCAGAACGGTCGCCCCCTTTTGCCACAATCCTTGCGCCGCCATTGATACAGCCAGCGTATTCTCGAAAGTGTACAATCTACCTACAGTTGTAGTGTGTCACGCCGCACATGGCTAAATATTTCGGGAAGCGCATCGAAAGGCCTCGACACAACAGCCGTCACATTCTTACGGCCGCGGAATGTTCCAGAGGCTTCTCCGCTTTGCACGGTGGCTCAACATTACTTGACGTTCCGGGTACTCACACGGTCGGCTATATAAAGCGCAACGACACCGCGCTAGTCAGTCAGTCAGTTCCAGTCTCTAGTATCAGTAACAACATAGACAGTGCATTAGTGATAACATTCCAGTGCGGTAACCGGCAGGTCCACGGCGACGTGCCGGACCTGTGCCGGTGCCTCATCAACCTTGAGGACGCAACGAGCGACACCGCCATCTCCGCGACACCGCGTCGAGCATCCATCCTGGACGTCAAGGTCATCTCCACCAACATGGTGCGCAACTACATGCTGGCGACATGCAGACACGAGTTCTGCTACACCACTGCATCACCGACCTTCATCACTTCAACACCTACGAGCCTCATAATCATCATCGCTCCTGTCTACACTGTTACTCTACACCAACTTTACCATCGCTACGTAGCAGCAATAAAGACTGACTCATACATCGACTGACACCTTTCATTCCATCATCCCCCGTCTCTGCCGATCGCTGCCCGCTCCCTCACTAAATTTAATTGAAATGATTTTTCGTTTAAATTAAAGTACCTACACTACGAATTAAACACAAACACAATTAAGAGGGAATAACCAGACAAAACCTGAAATGTCATTATAAAATAAAATAATTGACGTTTTGACTCTTGTCCACAAAAAAATATAAATTGATTTCAATAGACTGTTCTTTTATATGGTAAAGCTATGTTTTAAATTTTGAGAAAATATGTTTATTTTTAGTACAATAAGGTTTTACTGTAGGTCATTGGCAGATTTGTTAAATTTTCAAACAAAATTTTGTATTATACAACACACATTTCAAATCATATAATCATGCAATAAAATAAATCAATCAATTATCTGGGAAAGCTATATTTCAGAATTTGAATTTTAGTTTAAATAAAATCATTCAAAAAAAGTTCCGCGCACGTGTTTTGTGACGAAAATACTCCAGTATGTCTATTTATTTACGGTCTTACAATCTAATATAATATATTTAAGATTTTTTTTGCATTCTTATTTTGCTTAGAAATTATTGAAAAATTATTAATACATATATGATCAAAAATAATTACAAAAAGTACATCATTTTAATGGTTTTATCATCACGAGTTCGAGCATTTTTGAATGTAGGTATTTATCAAAGCAAATTTTGAATGAAATAAAATAGATATTGAGTTATTTTGTTAAAATGCTGGTACTGAAAATAATTAATCTTTCTCATCTGAACCGCCCTATACAGTTGCAAGGGTACGATCGTAAGATCATCGTTCGACGAAATTTAAATTCTCGGCCGCTGGGATATTCTGTACTACAAGAGTAAAAACACCTGTGATTTTTAAGGATCTGCGAAAATTTAAAATAAGAGCTTTTATTAAAAAGCTATTTAAGCAATTTTGATTCCATTTCCATGTATGTATGTACCACTTATACTTGGCTAACCTATTTGATTAAAAATTTCGCATTACTCCAAACATATCTCGAGATTGCAGCTTTCCTCCGATAGGTTTATTTCAGGTCTTCAGTGAACGGTTTTCTAACAATTTGTGCCAAAACTTCTGCACATAATGGAAGTTCAGAACTTAAGCTGGGCAAAGTAGTTTTAGAGAGGACAAAATCTTCAACACAGATTCAAGATTAAAATTTATATGATATGTTTTTAAATTAAGCATTCAAGTACCTAGTCATAATATAATTTTAAACAAACATATTTTATGGAAAACTTGACTCAAAATAGATCTTGCAGACTGCAGTTAAAGAAATATATTTTTTACGCTCTGCCAGTCTACGCAAATTCTCTGAATTTTTAAAAACTTGTATTTTATATTAAAATAACTGGAATTCTACAAACAAACCAAGGGTTTGTTTATTTTATATTTAAATAGCTTAAGGGAGTCTGAGGTCTGGTCCAGCCCATCCAAAAAAATCGACATTTTTGCCTAAAAACCTTTCTATACACGTGGAGAATACATTCCCAAAGTTATAGCATCAAATTCGACATTGAAATATACTTAGAAGAGGTTCCCGCCAAGCACCCAGGATGGAGAACGGAGCGGCTCAGCCAAAAAAATGCGTTTTCTCAAAATTATGGTTTTCTAGTTGGCAGGAATCTTAAGTCATAGAATTTTCATCCAATTCATTTCATTGAAGGTTTAAATAAAAGAAAATTAAGTTTTTACCCGCATGAAACTCGATGGAAAATTACTATTATAGGACAAAGTTATTGCAAAATTAAAACCGATTTTTTTGGTTAATTTTAATTGCATGTCCTCCATTTTGGCTATCAAGATTTTTTTTTCAAACTGTGGTTCATGAACATTCTACATTTATACGATAACGATTTTTTTTTGAATTTCGTGTATCAGATAATCTCAAATGACTCCAGGATTCCAGCCGATTTGGTCGGACCCTCCGCTGCGGTTACTATACCTATTTATTTAGATTTCCAAATCAACTATTCAATAGAGTGTTTTTCTGGTTTAAATGTACCTTTACACGTAACAAAAGTTTCGTGAACGAAAATAATTTTTATCTTTGAATAAACTCGGCTGGACCAGACTCTCCCCTTAAATCCCCCCCGTTGCCCGGGCTTTTACTAGAATTTTTCAAAATTTCATGTAGACAGTGACTTTCCTCTCGGAATAAAAATGTAGAAAATCAACGAATCCACGCAGCACGCTTGGATTTTTCTACATGCTGTGCCCGGTCACCTGACCACCATAGAGACTCTATTTCATATAAACTGATATTGAAAAAAGTAGTGAAAAGTCCAGCCGTTCGTTTCTTAGGCTGAAAGATACTTTTTTTTTAAATCTGAATACTTCACAAGAGTCCCAGCTGCTTCCGTCTGGAGCCAGTGAGACTATGGCATCCCCAATTGGTGTATGTTGTGAGACTAAGGTAGCGGGGAGGAGAAGAGGAAGGGGAAGTGAGATGGGGAAGAGGAAAGTGGGGAAGGCTGGCTGTTCAGATCTGGCCACCAAGCACGGCCAAAGCCATTTCAAGCAACGTTTCAATTCTGAATCGTGGTCTTACACCAGGGCGATACTGAGAGTACCTTCCAGTCTGGAACGTGCCGCAAATAACTCATATATTATTTTTAATGAATACATAGAGAAATAACACAAATTAAACAAATAAAAATTTTTTGTCCGGGATTCGATCCTGCGATCTTCGGATTGCGAGTAAAGAGCCCCTAGACTACGACGGCCACCATGTCACACTATAAAATTGATTCATGCAATATTCTAATAGCGCCCTTGAGGTGGTTTCAGCGCCCTTGCGGTGATTTTTCACGAAAACGGCGCTTTATAAATCAGCCAAATATTATTATTATTATTATTAATAAACACAATTTTTTCGATGGAAAATGTTAATTTGCCTATCCTTTTCTTGACTTGTCTTGTTTACCTACTATTTTAAAATAAACATTGTTGAAAAAAAAACACAACATCACTAAATCAGGGTTATTCTAGCCGTTATAAATCTCTTTATAAAAATCTCGCTATGAAAGTCTATTTATATAACTATTATTTACCTTTCCTTATTAAGTAAACTGTTTTTATTTCACGAATCCGCGTTTGAATATTTATAACAAGCTACTTTATTTTCTTTAAAAAAATTACGATTAAAGCAAATAAATAAGAAGAAATATAAAAAGTGAGTAAAATCTCTGAAGACCTACTTTATTTAAGAAATTTTATGAAGGGAATTTTTTATTTATTTGAAATATCAGCTAATTCCAGGAAGTGATTTTAATAAAATTTGTTTGTAAATGACAAATGACAGGAGAAATAAGTAAGTACTTGTGTAGGAGCGATCTACAATGGAACGTACATTATTAATACTCTAATTTCTCAGAGTTATAAATTTAAACATTTTAGGTTCTGAATACCTACAATGAAGAGGCGTAGGGTAAAATGACTTCACCCTTAAAAGTGTTCTTGTAAATCGTCAATAATATAAAATATCTCGTTCTAGGTAATCTTATCGAAAGCTTGTTTTGTGTCCTTTACAGAGATAAATATCATTTCTAAAATAAGATCTGGAATACATTTGTTTATTTTACGCTTATATAAACATAGGCTGTATAACTTTAACTTGAGAAATAATTTTGAACAAGAAAAAAAAATAATAAAATTACTGTAGATGAATAATATTTCAAGAAACAAAAAATTAAAAAAAACATACGGTGATCAGATATGTTTACAAGCAGACAACCAAATGTTTAAAAATAGGATTGGAATAGGTTTTAGTCGATGAAATTCACCAAGTTGCCCGCTCCATTCATTCCCCGGCGGGATTGATGAGGTCCACAGGGCAACGCCTGAGGCCCTAGACTGCTCACAGACCTAGATGTCCCCCTCTGACCCCCCACCATACGAAAGAAGAAGAATCAAGTTAACATTAAACATGTCTATATTGTCTGTATCACCTAAGTATTGGTTTCCCATAGTGTTCCCGCTGTATCAGGAAACAAGCAATACAGTTCTACTTACGAATATGTACGTACTAACGGACCCGGACACGCGTTGCTGTGGCTTACGAAACACAACGCCATCTACTGGATGGTTACCCAAACTTTATAACCACGATAAACTAACTCACACAGCCATCTGTTAATTTGCATACATATTATAAGGAATGCAGTATTTATGTGTCTGTCCAGCCATACTTACCATTGGTGGCGGATCAGTCCCTTATTTTGACTCAATAATATTTAGGTTATAAATAAGAAGAGTTATGTGTACTATATTGATGTTATATTTTACAACTGTACGTTGTTTTAAATACACGCCGATTAGTTTACTAAATTTAACAAAGCGTGAATACTAAAAATATAATTTAACGAACCAACAATGCCAAAGTCACTCACTGGAATGATTTCATCGAACACGAAATATAATAGCTGAGTCAGCGTTGGGCCCTTTGGTGTTGCTAGTTGTCATCCGAATTATTATCGGAATTTATGGCTGTACAATGTGGAGTGTTCAGTAGTGTTTTTGAGTTTATCGCGAACAGACAGACGCGGCGGAGGACTTTAATTTGTATTATGTAGAGATATTGCAGTAGGACAGAGGATGGTATCGTGTTGTTCTTGTGGGTGTGTGTAGATTCATAAGTTGCAGGAGATCGGAACAGTCAATTTGGAGTTAAGTATTTAAAAAAAATAGAGGATACAATTCACACGCGATAGAAGTAAAACTTTCAGAAAACTAAATCAGACCAGAGTGGGTAGGCTACGAGCACCACACAAAGATAAGACCGATTACACTATCACAATCTCTCGCAGGCTAAATCCTATAGAAGTATGTTTTTGTCTATTTTTAAGCGTTTTTCGTTTCACCGAGTTTCTTATCACAACGGCGCTAAAGAAGTTTCACTTCAATAAGAAAGATGGATCAATTATTTGACCACTGTCTTCTAATTTACGAAATTGTACAATATTTATTAGGAAAGAATAATGAATGTATTCTAATGGGATATAAAAAAAATAAAACAATTATTTTTACGTTGTTAGATTAACGAGTAAAAAATCTCACACCAACCCCAATTCAACCATTGAAGACAATATTAGCGACTCTCAAACGAAAATTTTAAATTCTAGAATTGTGGAAAAGTCAATAAATGCAGCACTTAAAATTAATATATTTATCGGAGACACTTCCTAGATTGCATTTAGTTCGGGAAGAACTTGTTATCGTACATAAAGATAGCAGCAAAAAAAAAAAATATAAATTTTCGTTTGAGAAATATTAATATTTAAGTCACCAATATAATATTTTATTGAATGTTTAGCCATAATTATGGTTATTAGTTATTGCTTAAATATTCAGCCAGTTAAAAACCTTCTTATATCCTATCTTCTTTCATAAATATGTATTTAGTCCCTCTGGGTTTATGCAGTAGGAAGTAAAAAATCTCGAAAAGCATCTTTAAAATCTTCTTTGTTAATCCTTCAATAAAACTTAAGAACTTTCTTTTCTATTTTCAGAGTTTCTTCTGACAAGAAAATTCGCTCTTAACATTTTTTCCCGAAAAGCTGTAAATAATATCTAAGTTGGAAAGATTTAAAAAATATATTTCCTTGCAACTTGGAACAACCAGGAAGAGAAAATAATAAAATGTAACATTATATTATATTGTGAAATGTTTACCCACGGGAATGCAAACTTTTATCAAAGCTTTTGGAAATAGGTACGAGTATGTGTTTAAGGGGAAAGTGTGCGCAATGCTGTGTTTTGGCCCATTTCATACAAATCTTAATTTAGGATTTCAGGCCAAAATACCGAATCAAACTGAAAAATTACTTTCGAAATCAAAAGGTATATTAAGTATCTAGTACGAATATGTACTTCTTTATTAATTTGTGTTTTAAATTACAAAATGTAGGCCATTCGAAATGTTAATGTTTAATGTTTTTAGAGGCAACTTTTGCAATTATTTGTGTTAGGTTATTTATTTATTTTTTTAATTTGTTTTTTTACATGAGCTCCACACAGGAGGCCATGAGGAAAATAATTTCCCTAAGGGCCTATGTCATCTTTGGGGATGCTGTGTGGATGGTCTTTTAAGGAAAGGAAGAAGAGGAGAGTCCTGGGAAGGAAAAGGGTTTAAGGGGTGGGTAGGAATCTGGGGTTCAGTGTGTCCTTGTCATCCGCCTCCAAGACCTAGACAAACCTCACCCCATGAACCCGGGCACCCCTGCTAAATCACCAAACGTAGCGAACCACTTGGGGTGACCTATGGCAGAGGTTTTGGTTATCCAATAAAGGTTCCAGGGGCGGCGGTACCCATTCCCGCCTCCCAAACTGGAACCTCCCAAACTTATTATAAAAATATGAAAAAAAAACATATATGTATAATAATTACGTCGGAACACAGATTTGTCGTATGTATGTATAAATTAAAATTACTACCCAAACAACACATTTTCTGCAATGTTTTTTTTTTAAAAATTTATTTTTCATTATATTAACACATTTGATAAGGCAGGAAATATTTAAAAAAAAGTTATTATGTTGCTTCCAAAATGAAGCAAAATTTAATTACCTTTCTATTTTTACGGTGCTCCAGATTTTATGTCCGGGTTGAATCTTTCCCAAATGAAAGACTAAACCCTTATACACACTATTCCACAAATGAATATCTAGTAAATTCACGCAATGTAAGTGCACTATATAAGTATAATAAATACAAAACAATACAAGAACAATACGTCAATCCACCAGAAACATAATGGGAAAATATTTCACCGACTCCAGATATTTTCATATCAGAGGGTTCGGCTCTGATGAAATCCTAACTGGTCCGATAAATCCTACTGATCCTTCAATATAAATATTTTAAAAATCTTTCGTAATCCTACATGTATTTAAAATGACCGACTTTTGCATTTTTATGTACAATTTTTTTGACAAATCTAATACGCCTAAATTTTGAATGAGAGAGCTAGGTATAATGCCAGTAGCCGAAATAACAAATGGTAATATTTTTATAGTCTGAGAATGCCAAATTCTTTTAATCTCATTTCCTAAATCTGTATATTTTCTTATTTTTTCAGAAACAGTTTTCTGAATATTACAAGAATTTGGAATAGCGACATCAATGATATAAGTTATTTTCTTAATTTTGTCATGTAAAACTATATCGGGTCTATTATGACTAATTGTTCTGTCTGCTAGAATAGTTTTATCATAATAAATTTTATAAAATTCATTTTCTAAAAATGAATTTGGTTCATATTCATAATATGGTACATTACGGCAGTCAATCAATATGTTTAATTACCAAACTTTGGTGAATTATTTTTAAAACTTGATTGTGCCTAAATGTATACTCGGACGGCGCTAATACAGAACATCCCGATATAATATGTTCTATAGTTTCCGGATTAGCCAAACATTTTCTACATAAATCATCAATTTGATTTGCATCTTTGATGATATGCTTCCTATAATTTTTAGTATCAATGACTCTATCTTGAATGGCAAGCATAAAGCCTTCTATTTCTGCGCTCAACTCTCCAATACTCAACCATTTGTTTGACGAAAATTTGTCAACATATGTTTGGTTGAGATAATTGAAGTGTTTGGCGTGAAGAATTTTATTTGACCAGGAATCTAATAATTCCTGTTGGTATTTATAAGAATGCTGGCATTCTCGTCGTATAAATTTAATGGCGAAATATTTCTATTTGCCTTGCAAATTATTTTGTGCATTTCTGAACTATCAGCTTTCCTATGGAAAAAATTTCTTAGCATTTCTACCTGGTTATATTTTAAAGATGTTATTTTGACTATACCTCTACCTCCTAAATTTTTAGGTAAATTATATAAAAATAAATTATTAAATTATATCATCATCATTACATAGTATAAAATAAAATAAATAAAATAAAATAAATTTAAAATTTCTAAATTTCTCTATTTCCTCCTAAATTTCTAGGTAAATTATATAAAAATCTAAATTATTAAATTATATCATCATCATTACATAGTATAAAATAAAATAAAATAAATTTAAAATTTCTAAATTTCCCTATTTCCTCCTAAATTTCTAGGTAAATTATATAAAAATTTAAATTATTAAATTATATCATCATCATTACATAGTATAAAATTATTTAAACTACGCAACGTATTTTCATGCGGTTTTCACCAATAGATAAAGTGATTCAAGAGGAAGGTTTATATGTATAATACATGCTTATTATTGTAGAGCAAAGCCGAGAAATTCAAATATTCAATTCAGGTAGCGGGCAGCGGGCAGCTGGCGAGCGGGTGGTGTGGATTTTATGAGGAATTTGTAATGGTGTTGTTTTTCGTTAGCCACAACAACGTGTGGCCGCACATTAGATATTATTCAGTTTGGTTGGGTATTTAGGCCTCAAATAAAAAAAAAAGTTTTCATAAAACGAGCCGAAACGGACCGCGCAGACATCCCTCTTAAGTACAGTGCGTGTTTGTTTTTTGTATGAATCTACATAAATTCCAAGGTATGTACCCAAGTAATCAGAAGTAAATCATACGTGGCGGCCTTTACCTAGGTGAGGCCCAAACACATAGGTAATTAATAAAAAATTATATTTCTTAAAAAAAAAAAAAAATTTTTTTTTTCAGAATCCTCAATTGATTATTAATTTTTTTTTACATTAACTCCCCACATGCTTTCTTTAGGGATACTATATGGAGGGCCTTTTTGAGGAGAGGAATGAGTGAAGTGGGTCTTGAAGAGACCTATGCGGTAGGAGGGAGAAAATATGGGGAGAAACCACAGCCGAGCCGTTGAACTGTAGAACGAGTCGTACAAATAAACCATTCTCGTGCGACAAATGTCAACCGTATACAAAGCTTAGAAGCAAAGAAATACCGGTAGAACAAGGACAACATTCCCACGTCACGTCTGTGCTCTAGAGATTGCAATCCGTTTTTGGAAATACAAGGTTTTATAAACATTTTTTTGTGGTAAGACCCATTGGGGTGCGATTTGTGCACGCTCAGCAATTGTGCACTATAGCCAGCGCACACAGAGAGCTGTCAGGAGTTCCGAGTTTCCTTGAGCGGTCAACGGTCACTAGAACGCAGAACTCTGACCGCTCTCTGTGTGCGCGGGCCTTTAAAGTATCCACGGGCCTAACTTGACTGGCTTCGATGGAGCCTCCCAGGAGTTGGTCACTTAGAGTTTCACCAAGCATTTTAATGGAAGGAATGCTGGGAAGATTGCTTGAAGTAATAACTTGATTTAAAATAAGTAACTGCGTCAATCGATCTAACCAATCTCGTTCCGTTATAAAAAAATACAAGTGTGCTTTGGACTACACGACTGAAGTAAAACTTCACTAACTTATAAAATAACATTTGACATTGGGGAGACGTATGACATTGGGGTGACATATGACATTGGGGTGACATATAATCATGGATTGACCAATGACCTTGAGTGACCTACGACCTTGGGGTGACCTATAACATTGGGGTGACCTATGACCTTGGGGTGACCTATGACATTGAAATAGGGGTGACATATGACATTGGGGTGACATATGACCATGGGGTGACCTACGACCCTGGAGTGACCTACGACCTTATCTTCATCCTTATCACTCCCCAAGTCAAGCGTGCGAAAAGGCCCGACCGTTCGCCTCGTCCGATCACCGTTCGCATCTATTACCGTTCGCAAAACTTTTTCGTAACGCATTCACCAGCTTACCCTCCAAGTCGAGCGTGCGTAAAGAAGTTTTACTTCAAGAAATATATGTTAAAGACAATTTAGAAAACATTATTTCCTCTGGGAAATGATCACATATTGAGAAAAAACGATCTGAAAGCCATTTCTGTACTTTGACGTCATCTTGAATTAATAGCAAAACTCATAAATGCATCCACAAACCAAATCTCTAGATTTCCTGCGAGAATTTTGTAATCTCTTTGTGTCGTGTGGAATTCGACTTCCGTTAAGAAATATATAATAAGAAACTGCAACCTTACCCGCCTTTGTTAGAAATTTACTATCCTGTTCCAAAACGCTCTCAGAAAAAATAAACATTATCTTTTGTTCATTCCTGCTTGCAGAGTTTTTAAATTTTTTTAATTAACAATTTATTTTCGCTTAGAAAATTTAACCTAACGACTTAAAAAAGGGAGAAATTTCTTTTAAAAATAGACTTTCATGAAACAAGTTTGATAATTAAAATGTCAATCACTTTTAACTTCATTTTTTTGAATTTTTAGAGGAGGAAAATTTAATTAATTAACTTTTTTTTAAATGATTGCTTTTGAGAATAATTTTCAGTAGAGAGATTACCAGAGACGTCCAGAAGTGGAAGATAATTTGAAAAAATATATGCAAAAAATTTTATGCGCATAATATCTGTTTTTATTTTATTTATTGGCTCGCCAACAGAATATGTGCTAGAGATGCCACGAATACCGAATTCCGAATATTCGGCTAAGCTCTCGGCCGAATACCGAATATTCGGTGACAGGTTCCGACCAGCATCATTGAAGTGCGAGTGGTAACTACGTATTTGTTTCATTTGCGAGTAGGTAGTGTCACAACACGCATTATTTGTTGATTGTTACATCAAATTGTGTTACTTATAGTGTGTATCACGTCTGCTTGTTCGCGAAAAGCTTTACGAAATGGCACCATTTAATAAACAATCCCCATTTGGGAATATTATGAAATTTGTAGTGAAGAATATTGAATATTAAATTAAAATGCATTTTTTTCATTATTCAGTATTCGGTATTGGGCCGAATGGTTCGCAATATTCGGCCGAATACCGAACAGTAAAAAAAGTAGCCGAATAGGCGGAATACCGAATACTAGCCAAATATTCTTGTCATCTCTAATACGAGTATGTACATCATATTATAATTTTTACATTATTTTAAATTTTCAATACAGTTATAGCTATGATTCCAATTATATTTAAGCACACAATTTGTCTCAACATTCTTAGTGTGACTATAAGTTATAACACGTAATAGTAAATTAAATTACAAGTAGGTACATACAAAAAGATAAACACACACATTTAAGTATATAAAAACACATACATGTTAGTATAAGAATACCCGTGTACACTCTACCCATATATATGTATACATATACATGTTTTTCAAGATTTCCCGGTTCCCCCACTTAAAAAAATCTATGACAAAATTGCACTATTACAAATACATAAAGATTTCTTTAGTAAAAATAATTTACCACAATTAAATATAAGCAAAAGAATAATATCTGTTGGAGGATTTACCGTGCCACTAGTGCGAACCACAACAGCACAGCATCACTATGTATTCAAGGGAATACAATTATTTAATAAATTACCTCTTGATATACGATCGGAAGAAAGCTACGAAAAATATAAAAAAAAATTTAATTAAAATATTCTAGTACCACCTCATAACTTAACTTATTGTATATTATATCTAGAAATATGTATTGCATATTTAGAAATATATTTTTGCCTTATCAATACTTTAAATCATTTATTTTAACTAACCTATATTTTTTTTACTTTTATCTGTATTTTCTCATGAAATCACTAATATTTTTTGTTTTAATTTAAACAAATGTAATTTTATTTTTTTAGTTGTCCTCTCCTAAACACAAGCAGCTGCTTTTTTTTGTTATAAGTTTTTATTCCAGTAAAAAAGAAAATAACATTTTCACTTACTTAACTAGAATATTGAATTTATACATAGTTTGTACATTTCATAACCTTAAATTACATTAGATTGCAGTACTAACATTTACATAACATTATATTACCATATGATATTATTCACTTTCACTACTTTGTTTTTTGTGAATAAACATGAATAATTTTTTTTTGAATTTGCACATACTTTTTTCGTTTTTGATATCATCTGGAAGGCAATTATATAAGTTGGCCCCCTCGTGACTAATTGATTGCTTACCGTAGTTAGTATGAATGGTGTTTAAACGTATGTTATCGTGTTGTCGTGTAAAATGTTTGTGTACTTGGGACGTTTTTATGAATTCTGTGTTTGTATGTATGAGTTTATTATTTATTTTGTATATAAGGAGACATATATTGTACTAATTGTACTCGTATAGTTTTCTTAATGTTAGCAGTTTTGTTTCCAAATATAATTTTTTTGTGGATGTTTTGGATTCATAGTGAAATAGTTTTTTGATTAGCTTATTTTGAATAACCTGTAATTCATTGATGTATGTTTCATACGCATTTCCCCAGATTTCAATCAGGTAATTTAGGTGTGAGTGTACGAGACTATTAGGAGAGTGATTGAAATATTGATGTATTATTATGTTGCAAAACTGTAACCATTTATATTTTTAAATAAAAAAATAAAAAATAAAAAAATAAAAAAAATAAAAAAATTTACATTTACATACGCATACACTTAGAGATGAATTCTCTAAGTGTCTCTAAGTGAGGAGATCGTCAGGTATATGAAAGTAAGAGTTCTTTCTAAAGATAGTGATTAAATTCGAAGATCTGGTCTGAACTATTACATATTATCGTTTTATTATTTTAGGGAGTCACTGACCCATTGACCTAATGAAGCAGCCGCCTCTCTATATAACCCGTGTCCAATTAGAGAAAGGATAGCAATTATTGACGGAATGGTTCGGTCTCATTTATCCGAACTGTGCATTTCGGAAAACACCAATTCAGGACAATTAACTCTATGGTCAGCAGCGTCATCAGTAGGTCATCATATCGGAAGGTTGAAAAAACCAAAGGGCAGTCTTGGAGTATCTGAACGTAGTAAAGTTCGGAGAACACGTTTTGAGCACATGTCCTGAAAACTTGAAATAAACAAGGAACAGAATACAAAAAGACTTCTAGTACTAGTGGTAACTAGATTCGTATAAATCTGATATACCAATACAAATTTAAAGTCCGCTCAACATTTGAATTTAGTAGACACTTCTGGGCTGGAGACCCACAATACTTGACATACTTACATGATTCTTTGCAAAGGACGGCGGTCTGTCTGATTGACAATCCGTTGTTAACAGACCGATTGCCATATCTACAATGTCGTTATATTATAAATAGACTCGCCATAGTTTAACATACTCACAATATAATGTGGAAAGCAAGCAACACTCTTTTGTTTTCAGCGGTTTTCAGTATAATTTCTAAATTCAAAAGTTCATTCCTGTGTGATAAAGACAGACAATCAAAGAATGTACGTAAGTGAATGTCATAGATATATAGTAGGGCGGCTTATTAGTTTCTTCGCCGAATACTGCTTTCACATCACGGGTGTGACCTATGGGTGTGACTGAGATAACAAGATACTCTCACTCGGTTACACAATGGACAGGGAAGGGTAAAGAATACAATGACGTATTATTATAAAATTAATTGTAATAATTGATAATAATAAGTAAATTGCATGTACTTACAAATGAAGTGTTATTCCTTCGCCTTTACGACTATTTGCCGCGTAATTGAAGCATTTTATCATCACACAGGAGGGCATTTTGGCGCTTTGCAATGCAATTTACTTACTGGTAAGACACGACCTCACTCAACGCGTAGCAGTTCAGTACTAAAGTACTAGAAATAGAGACAGCTACAATCGTCTTGTGTTTGGCTTCCCACTTTGAGATTTCTACCCCGCGTCCAGTATTAATGTCTTTGCATATCTACATTTTATTTTTCTAGGCGATGAATTAATAACTTCAGGAGGTATTCATTTATAAATATTAGTAACACGTTCTTCAGAATTAATTAAAACGAACCTGGCGCAAAGGTCGAATCTCCAGGCTTGCTAGGGTGAATTCGACCGTATGTCCGTCCAATACGCCGCATAGTTAACAATTCAAGGTACCTAGCTCGACTTTATTATAAAATCCTAGGTTTCTTTCTGGATTTCATTTTAATTTAATTAGGTACCTTAATTTCTAATCTTTTAAGAATTTTTTTTTGCTGCTTGCGACCTATGGCACCATCGCAAATACGCACTACCTCGAAACGCGAACGAGTAATTTTATATCAATCAAGTTTAGATGTCTCCGCGGATGGATGTGTGCACGTCATCGTGATAATTCAACTATAACTATTGTATTTTTCTGAATCTTTATGATGAAATCTAGGAAATCAGGTGATTATCATAACTAAGTAACTTGTGTTTTAGTGTGATAAAAAAACGAGTGTGCTTTAGACCACACAACTGAAGTGAAACTTATGCCGTCTATTCACTAACTTATGCCGTCCATTAACAATATAACAATTACAGGAAAAAAAATATCCCCATCCCCCTCAACTCAACTCAATTCAACTCAACTCAACTCAAATCAACTCATTAAAACTCATAAAAACTCATAACAAGTCATAAAAACTCATAACAACCGATAAAAACTCATAACAACTCATAACAACTCATAACAACTCATAACAACTCATAACAACTCATTACAACTCATAACAACTCATAACAACTCATAAAAACTCATAACAACTCATAAAAACTCATAACAACTCATAACAACTCATTAATTAGTGTTCGCATCGATTAGCGTTTCACATTGATTAGCGTTTCATTTCATAATTTTTCGTAACCTTTCACATTTTTCGTAACGTTTCATATTTTTTTGGAACGTGTTCATCTTTTTACCCCCCAAGTGTCGATCGTGCGTAAAAAAGTTTTACTTCAAGAATATTGAAGTAATGATTTTTCAAAACGTATTTTTTCTTAAAGTTTTGAATTCATCGAGACTTTAAAAAATGCATCCGAATGTATCCGGCAAAATTTTACGTTTTCTGTGTTTAATGTATATTATGTGTCACATCAACTTTAGTTTTGTGATATATTCAGGGTTTACTTTAACAACTTAAAATTTTTTCAGTACTAAGGCGATTTTTGTATGTAGTAATTTTTTATTCAAATTTCATAATGCCGGTGAGCTGGACGAAAGAAAGTGCAGTTTTAGATAATCTATATAAGAATTAGTAATGGTGGATAAACACAATGAAGTAGAAAGTGCTTAACGTCAAACCGATACCAAATTATATGAATATTCGTATCCCGTTTTAACTGTAATATTAAAATACAAAAGTCTGGACTGTAAATTATTTTCCAGCGCATTTTTATCCGAAATCCATTTCCCATCCATCTTTGTGAATTGAAATGTCGTTAGGTGTTTGAATAATGCTTTAATATACTTGTACTGCAGTGCGGCAATTTCGTTTCTATAGTTTTCAGTTTTCATTTAACACCGGCAGGTCAATTTTCATTTATCATAGTCGAAATGAAAAATGTTTTCATTGAAAAGCAAATGAAATTTTACAACTATATTGAAAAAAAAATCAGGAGCATTGGGTTTTATATTCTAACGCACGGTATCGTGATCATTAACTTCTAGTTTTGACAGAGAAAAAGACTTGAAAATCTGCCTAAATTAACTGTTTAATCAAGGTCGGTAACTTTTAACGCGTGTTTTCGCGACGATTAAATAACTCTGTGATCTATTTCTAGCAGTTCTCTCGTGTGAAAGAAACCTTTCAAAATATGTATTTATTTATTACTGTTAGCTTCCTTTTCTTTGCGCGCATTTTCGTTTTTTTCGCGACATATTTTGACAGTTCTCACGCTGAAACTATCAAATATGCCTTTAATTATCTGTAAACGCATATTTTCTTTTTTTTTTAAAGAAAGACAAACATTCCCGGGTTACGAATAACCCAAAAATCTTTGAAAATCTCCTACTACCGTCAAAGAAAGCCAAACATGTTGCTTGTGTTGTGATGGAGGATTTAACCAGCCGAGGAATCGAAAACGGGACGCCCGGGTGGGACCCAAACGCGATGCCCATTCAACCACTGACCGTTTGAATCCAAAATGAAACTCAGCGAATGTACCTACATACCGAAAACTATTCAACTTAAATCTGAAAACTATTCAACTTAAATGACGTTTTTCAATAACCAGATACGACAACTTTCTACAGAAATGATCAACATTAAGACGACGCTATACCCTAAAATATATTCAGAATCTTAACGACGTAAGTAAAGAAGCCGTTTATACAAATTGCGACTCGCGACCCGTGTATTGGAATATATTACAACATAATATATACAATTTTTAATTTTTATTATTTATTGAGATAGTTTATACTACATGAATATAAACTAATAAGCACAATGTAACATTTCATTTGATAAATTTAAATATTTTTACAGTAAGCATAACATTTCTTTTTAAATACATTCTTTCTTTCTTCATTCTTCATACTTTCAGGCATTTCATCACATACCTTTAGTCCTCTATACCTACATTAGGCAGTTCTGTGATTTTGATTTCTTGATTTGTGGCAATCGAACTCTGTTTATATTTCTTGTTTCATAATTATGTACGTATCTATTAAAAACAATTTCATCCTTAAAGTATTTTGGCATTTGGTTTTTCATAATTTTATGCACAAAAATTAACACATTAAGTAGTAGTCTTTTTTTATTGGAATCCAATTTAGCTCCCCTCTCATTTGATTAATCCTTGCGTATTTGCCTTTTCCCAGTATACATCTCATAGCTCTGTTCTGTATAACTTCTAGTTTGTTTAAATTTCCTTCATTGGCCAAATATAACATCGTAGAGCAGTACCTAATCCAAATGTGGAGCAACAATGGTTTTATAAATGAGCTCTGTAGTGTTTCTATTTAATTTATGTCTTAGTCTTCTAAGAAAATTTACCTTTTTTGACACCTTTTTTAGCACATATTGTTGCTGTGAAAGTCAGTTTTGAATCGAGTATTACACCCAGGTTATTTGATTTCATTTACTTTTCCAATTTTTTCACCATTAATTGTCAAATTTAACCCTGTGTTATGCTTTTTATTGCCTATTTCTATATATTTTTTTACATTCAGTTTCAATTTGTTTAATTTTAGCCATTTTGATATATTTTCCTGGTCGTTTATTTTGTTAATTGCATCTATGTAATCTTCACACGAAATATAGATTAAGGTATCGTCTGCAAATAGTCTAATTTTGCAATGTTTAATAGTTTTAATAATATCATTTATAAAATTTGATTTTGTTAAAATCAGCACCATTACCATTACACTTCTAAAACAGGTATAGAAGGCATAAATGTACGGGGTTCTCTTCGTAACATCTGTAAAAACGTCAAATCAAATGAGAAGTTCGTAGAGAACAAACAATAAATCTAGTGAATGTTAAATGTCAAATTGAAAAATTCGACTGAAATCAAAGTGTTGCCATAAAAAAAAACAGTATGGAATTTAAAAAAAATCAATAGAGCATTATTGGAGACGGGACATTTTTATGTAGTGACGCGTCACGAGCCCAAATAATGGATTTATTTATCTATAATAAAAAACTGTACTTTTCTAAAAAAATTTAATAACATTTTCGTAATCTTAGTAAAAAAAGTTTTCCACACGATTTTTTCCGAGTCATTATGAAATCCATGCAAGTGGCCTATGAGGAAACCTTAACATTTTGTGCGGGGAAACAGATTCGGACCCCACATAACACTCTCCCAATTAGTGTTTTGGCAAATTGGTTTAACCGGTAATAAATCAGTTTAGACATCTTCAAAAATTGACATTTAATATTGAATAAATAAGTCGTCTCAAAGTGGATTAACCACAGTTTTAAATTGCCCTTGTAAGTCGAAACAGCTGTAATAAAAATATACATGAAAATACGTGCAGAACTTGAAAATAATTTAAAAATTAATGAAATTAAAAATATATATTAAATGGAGTTCTATGAATTAAACACAAAAACAATTAATAGTTTCCCGGTCTTTACACTGTACAGATACGGACGCTATTGTGAGGTGTAAAACAAACAAATATTAAAAAATTGTAAAATATTTGACAGTTTATCTGAATGGTAGATGCTATCATACATAGATAAGAATTGGCTATGAATATCTTCATACAGATCATTCAGGTACTCTGCAGTAAATATACCATAACAATTTCATTTAATAAAGGTCAGATCTGTTAAGAATTGGGTCACTAGTGACATCTATGTTACCTCGTTTTACTTAATGGTCTTTAATTAACTATTATCATTTTTTTTGTTAAAATCAGCCGATAGGTGTTCCAGATTCCTACTTACCGACTTAACTTAGCTTCAATATCAACAGAGTAATATCCGTTTTGGCCTTTTTAAGATTTGATATTAAAAAGGCTACTGGCCTTAAAAAGGTCTCTCTCTTATTGGTACTTTGTAAAAGGATATCTTTAATGGCATTTTGTAAAAGGATATCTTTAATGGCATTTTTGGGGGTCGGGCTTTACCAAAAAATGTTTAAAAGTGTTGATTAAAATACCAGTTGCAGTTGAAAAGTGTTGTAAATAGGCTCTATACTCTACAAAGTGTTTGGAATACAAAAAGACCATCATACAATCCCGATCATGACATAAAATTAATAAGAAGATCTTTTCAGGATTTATGTATGAAGGATTAAACAAATTTTATAATCAATAATTATCAGCCTGAAACACTCATCTACATTGAAAAAATCTTCCGAGAAAAGATACTGGCCGCCAACGGGAATTGAACCCGTGACCTTCTGATTGCCGGTCATTGATCAATTCCCGTTGGCGGCCAGGGGGCCTAGTCTCTATCTTTTTTTAACCTCAGTTAGCGCGTTAATTACGTCACAAACACGTATTTTGACAGATCCAAAATTAGCGTAACTGTCAAAATACGTGTTTATGACGTAATTAACGCGCTAACTGAGGTTAATAAAAGATAGAGACTAGGCCCCCAGTATCTTTTCTCGGAAGATTTTTTCAATGTTGATGAGAGTTTCATGCTGATAATAATTGATTATAATATTTGTTATCTACCCTTTGTGCTATGCATAAAAATCTTGTTTAAACGTTAGTTTATCAATTAAAAATAATATTTAATATTTGACAAGTTAAAGTATTTCAGCAAAAAATGCAGACATAATTAGTCTCGACGCCACCTAGCAGGAGATTTAGTATTAACAATACCTCTCTCACAAAAATAAAGTTGGTTGTTTTCAGTTGGAAAAATTTAATAATAAGTAATTGTCGAATGAAACACTAGTATATATTGAATTATTTGGCGGGTATTAGATAAGCCGCCATAGCTCAGTGGTCAAGAGCACCTGACCGGCAATCAGAAGGTCACGGGTTCATTTCCCGTTGGCGGCCAGTATCTTTTCTCGGAAGATTTTTTCAATGTAGATGAGTGTTTCAGGCTGATAATTATTGATTATAATATTGATTATAATATTTGTTATCCACCCTTTGTGCTATGCATAAAAATCTTGTTTAAACGTTAGTTTATCAATTAAAAATAAGGATTAAACCTTAACAAAAGCTAGAGAAACCACTACAAACTAGCTTTAAAACTCCTTTGTGTACGTCCTTTTGAACTCTAGACATATCGGAAGTTGCAATTCGCAAAATGCTAAGAATTTCCCTGTCGGATCGAATAACTAATATTGCGGTTATAGGATATGTGTATGAGTACAGGCACAATTTAACTAATAAATAGAACAAACCGGTGACAAACAGGCAAAAAGTTGAAATAAATACTTCGGAATATAAAACAGAGAAGAATTATGCAGGAAAATGACCACCGTAGCAAAGCTTTTAAAGATTCATTTGTTAGGGTTGCAGAGTTATATTAGCTTTTACCCGTGGCCCCACTTGCTTGGTATTAGGGAGAAATTACTGTGCAAAGAATTTTCCCACGGAAATGAAAGGTTTTTCCGGGATGAAAAGTAGCCACTTCCTGTCATGTCACTTCTCAGTCCTCCAACTATACCTAAGCAAAATATCACGTCGACCGGTCGCTTCGTTGCGACGCGCGACGTGGAGAAAGGATAAACAAACAA
Source organism: Limnephilus lunatus (assembly GCA_917563855.2). Lineage (NCBI taxonomy): Eukaryota > Metazoa > Arthropoda > Insecta > Trichoptera > Limnephilidae > Limnephilus > Limnephilus lunatus. Next base: position 11,008,682 of record OU830599.1, read on the forward strand.
ACAAACAAACACATTTTCGCACTTTAATATTATTACTTAAGATGAAATTTCACATAAAATAAATATAAGTGATATTTGCGACCCTTTCCACAGTGATAGATAAATATATTTATAGTTTTTACATACAACAGACTGAGTCTATTTACTATTTATACACGAACACATGGATAATAAAATTTGTTATATCAATGTAAAAGCTAAAATACATTAATGTTAAGTTGTTTAGCAGCACCATACCACATGTGGTGCTGTGCTGAGCCAATACCTCTGTTCAGTCTGCGTGGTATGCGTAATAGATCGTGGTGCCGCCCCTGGCAGTAGTGGTTTGGAACAAAAACTTATTTCATTTCATTAGGACTACCCATCATATTATAAAATTTTGCGTGATACTCTTAGTTTTCCTCAAAAGACAACCATTCAGAAAAGAAAAGTAGGTTGAAAAAAAGTAGGTTAAAAGAAGAAAAGTAGGTTGGCTTAAGTGACAAGATCTGAATAGCCAGACATATCTAAACCAGCCCCTCCCCCATCCCCACAGCCACAAATATACTTCAATGGGGCATTTCAACATTATTTTTTACTTAAAACAAATTAAGCAAAAAATACGATAATTATGGCTTTTTTATTTTATTTTTATATTGACGAATAAGTTTTCTACAGCGAGTCAAAGTTTCCCATTTTCGAATTACCGCTAAAACGATATTTTGGGGCGTAGCCATCGTGTGACGTCATGAGCGTGGACGCTCACTGACAGTGTTTATTTATGCTGGCGAAGCTGAGCGACGCTTGTGACGTCATAATCCGATTTGCCAACCACTGGCCGTTTTGATTTTATCAGTTTTAGATCGTTTTTAAAATCAATAATGAATGAAAACATAAAATAACAAATTATTATTTTTAATTGATAAACTAATGTTTAAGACAAGATTTTTATGCATAGCACAAAGGGTAACAATAATTATTATAAGCAATAATAATTATTTTATATGTACAACATTTTTAGTACTGATTTTTTTTTTTTTTTTTTACAGAGAATACCGCACAAGAATCTCAACTGCTCGCGTCTGGAGCCAGTGAGACTATGGAATCCCCAATTGGGGTATGTTGTGAGGCTGAAGGTAGTGGGGAGGGGAAGGAGGTGGGGAGGAGGAAGGTTGGGAAGTACCTGGCTATTCAGATCTGGTCACCAAACACGGCTAAAGCCATTTTCAAGCAACGTTTCAATTCTGAATGGTGGTCCTACACCAGGGCGATACTGATAGTATCTTCCACTCTGGAACGTGCCGCAAATATACTATATATTATTTTAAATGAATTAATTGTGAAATAAGACAAATTATTCAAATAAAATTTATTTGCGCACGCCTTAGCCACTGGACTACGGAGGTCGTCTGATTAAAATCAGAAAAATGATCTTTAAATATTCCGTACATTTTCAACAGAATCCCTAGTTTGTGGAAATACTCCATTCGGTTCGCTATCATAGTCTCATTGGCTCCGGGCATTTGGGAATCTGGTACGATTTTCATATGACAATGACAAAGATTATCAAATAACTTTTGTGAGAAAATAATAATACCCTAGCGCAGACCAGCGAAATACCCACAGAGTGACAGACCCAAAACCGAAATTGGTATTTTTAATTAAATTTTATTCAATATGATATATTATAAAAGAAAGCGTACAATATGCGTGCCGCTAAAACTTGTGATGAACCTGTTTCACTCCGGTATAGGTGGGTAAAATTTTTTTGATATTATAGAATATGATCACACTATCGACATCTTTCGGGTGGTTTTAAAATCAATATTAAAGGAATCTTTTTTAAACTTTTGGGGTTTCCTTGCCACGAAGGGGTGTAAGCAGTTAGGAAAAAAAATCGACTATCCAATCAGAATAGAGATGAGGACAGTAGGTGCGTCTTAAACCAATCACAGGCTGGGGGCGTGGGATGAGGGATTTGCAAAATTAAGATTCAAAGATTATCTCACGGTTTGGTCGGGCAGATATTTTAAGAGGATAGTACCACTTCTAACTTGGTCATAAATCGCATTTTTATGGGAGCAGAAGGGGATCGACAACAGTTGATTTCGCGTCTGGAATCGGAAAGTTTTGCGAGGATCTCGATGGCGGAAAATTCAAAAAGGACAAATATCATGCACTGATAACTAAAGTAGCAAGCGACCTCGATTACTTAGTAATCGTGAAACGGGAGTGGACATTGACGGTCTTAACCGCTTTTTCCAGACAAATATCTAGCAGATTCTGCAGGTAGACGATGGGGGAAAGTGTTAGACGTGGAAAACCCACAGGAGCCGATCTCTTCAAGGTAGTCGAGGGAAATCAATTCATGTTAGTGACCATATGAAATCTAAGATTTTGTATTGGATTTTTGTCCGTTAGTTTAGAGGGGAGGGAAGGTTTACGATCTCTTGTTACTTAATTGGGTCTTGAGTGTGAGACATCTGACATGATTTTGGGTCTCTAAGGTACGCATTAAGCTGAAATCACCACTTGATTTTACATACAGATGATAGGAGAAAGAAATTAGTGAAAAAGCATAAAATTTAACGACCTGTCAGGATTTTAAATTATTTGAAAACTCAAGTATTTTCTTGATCGCTAGGCGAATAATTAAGGGGGATTTATCGGTTTTGGTGCCAGAGAGGGATGTAAAATGTAGGAGGAACTAGGAAAAAGGAAAAAAAACGTTCGAAGGCAGGATTGGAATGGGATCTTGGCAGTAGTTATAGCCCATAGGAAAGGAGAATCGAGGTTATAAAAGTTTAGATTATTATAAAATAAGGTCCCACAAGCATCACGACTTTGCTGGGAGATGACCAAGTAATTGGAGTTTGCACATGAGCATTTGCAAACGCGAGAAATATTAAAATTGTATACGAACACAAGAAACGCGACATATAGCTAGGAACGAACACAGCTGAGTGTGCTCACTAGCAGTACGTTCGATAAAGGATATTCAGTCACAAGTTTATTAGAAAATCCATAGCCAAATGTTAGAACGTCGGAATATCTAGGCAGTGACGTGTTGGGAGAATTTTAAAATAATGAATGCTTAATAGATAACTGTCGGGATATGCTGTAGGTTAATGAGTTGAAATTGGATTTGGGTTAAGCCAAGAAAGTAGGGCAGTTATATAGAAAAATTCAGGATACACCGTATTTGGAAGCGAATTAAAAAAGGATAGAATGGACACTATAGATTTTCGAGAAAAGTTGAATTAATTATTCACACGATAAAAGGTAGATTATATTAACTAATCATGCGGAGATTCGTGTGGGAATCAGATGTTTAGACCCAAATACGCCCCTGATCGATTGCAACAGAGGAGAGTCATCGTAGGAGGAGGTCGGTTGGAACAGGACGTTGGAAGAAAAAGGGAGTAACCGACGGGATAGGAAAGTGATATGAACAAAGGCGATATTACGCGTTGGTAAGGTTGTAAATTGCAAAATTTAAATTTGATTGATGGGAGAAACGTGGTATTAAAAGGGGTAGTTTGGGCGGGGAGAGGGGAAGTTCGGTGCTAGATTTCAGGAAAGGAAGGCTGAAAATCGTGCGTGTATCGGAAATTGATTGCTGGACTTAGAAAAATCGAGACTGTTGTATTGTGGGATTAACCTTTTTGATAAGCATGATTGTGTTTGTGAATTAAATTCAGTGGAAAATACATGACTTGATTCACGTGTCAGTGGTGAAAAGTGTTAATTGATTGAAGAGGATAATACTTAAATCAATAAATTCTAATAATAATATTTAACCTATCGATCGAACGAAACAAAAATCGGAAAATACGTATTATGAGAATGACGGTCTTATATCTTATCTGGTGTTGTGTTAATTATTCACAAAAATAATCGTCGGTAAAAGTTCGTGATTGTTATCGTTTATTATGTAGAGAGATAAAAGATATCTATAAATATTTACCCTAAAAGAAAAATATCGGCCTTGAATTTTAATAATAATAATAAATGGTGCAAATTCGGATGGGGGAGGGGGACTTAACTAACTTAATTTAAAGTAATAACGGATCAACGAATAAACAGTCGTTCTAGGTTTACAATAATGGCCCCAGTTTTGCGATAATAAATTTCATTCCTTTTATAAAAATGTCGTGATAGACCGCGAAAGAACGAAATTAATAATAAACTTAACTAGATTTAAATAATCTTAGCAAGGGTTCGGGAGTCAGGAATGATATCGAATTTGGTATAATTAAATTTCAATAGTTAGAACATATCTAGTAATCTACGAAAACGTTCAATTTGCGAAAGCTCACATAAACGGCGTCGAGCGTTTATTTACCATATTTAGTTTACAAATAAAAGTTTAGAAGTTCGTAGGAAGTTTTGTTTTCTCCACAGGTCTACGGCATACGTAATTAAGACGATTGGTCGTGTATATCTCCGACCGGGATTTTAGCAATTACGTACTTGGTAAGTTGTTATACCTAATTTAAATTCCCAGGCCATTCCGGAACGCGACGCAGAGATGCCAGAACCGAAGCTGCCTCGTGAAACTGAAGATTTAGATAAATGACAACATTCCATAATATTTCAGGATATGTTCAACGGTGTTATCACCAAGGACAGTGACCTTTTCTTTCAGACAGCTGATGGCACGGGCGGAGGACCAAAAAAAATGAACGAGTGCTGTACCCTCAACCAAATGGGGAGTTCATCGGGGAATACGACATACCCAATAGAAAGCGACTGTCTGCAACCTAAACAAACGTAAATTTAAAAACTAACAGGTACTCCTTTGAATTCCTATTTGTTGAATTGCGCCTTTAAACTTTATGGTTGAACAATGTGACGATGACACCGAGGCTATACATCTGTGTCAATGTCTGGTCCATCGGTAAGGGTCTTCCCACATTGTCCTGTTAGGGGGGGATGCTCACCATAGACCGATCGGGTCACGCGAGATGCTGGAAGCTATTCCCTTTCGCGGAACCGTGTCGAGGGAATGGGCGTGACGAGACGGATATGAAATGAGTTGCCAAACGGTGTGTAAGGACGCGGTTCGCTGACGGAGGCGTTTTGGCCAAAAGCATCTCGGGTTGCCGGCAAGGTAGTGTGGGAGGAGCATAAGCAGTACATTTTGTGGAAACGACCCCGCAGCGCCTGCACATTTTTTAATTCTATCGACCTAGAAGCAATCATAACGCCTAGACAATACTTAGGTTGTATGTTCGCTTCTAGAGGTGGTTTATTCGTTGGACCGGTCACGCAGGGGGGAAGGATCTGTCTATCACAAGCGGTAGCCACATGTTCGCGAGTAGAGCCGTGACAAGGGACGAATTGGATTACCCCTTCTAGAGCCAGTAACGTAGTCCCGGAGGTGTTCAATACTGGGGTTGATCGGGAAAGGTTTGAAGGCATGCCGTCCTTCCTTGGTTATGGAAGGGTCCGGGTATCTGGTTGGTCGTCAAGAGATCTTCTGGGTGCCATGGGTATAGCCTTGACATGCTTGGGTCGGGAGGTCGTGTCCGGAGAGCTGACCACCTGGTCAATTTGGTCAAGTGGAGGAGCCAGTACTAGATTGCAAAAAATGCATGATCCATTCTATCCATCCCTCCCTTATCCCTTCCATCTTAGGTACGATTTTTTGCGTTTACTAACAATAGAATATTATCATAATTATGCATAGGGTCCAGTCATGGAGAGCGGCGCGGAGGAGCCGCCAAATAACTAAATGAAACATTCTAGGTATGTATTTTAAAATCTATTAAGACGTATAGGATCATAAATCAACCTTATAGACTCCCAGAACTACAGGGGGTACTGCGAGAGTATTAAAACGACGTAAATTATTAGGGACGTAATGGGGATATTTTTAGGATAGATTTAGACAGTAAGTATCCTTCATGCGTTCAAAAGATACAGAGAAATCCTTCCACACCTTACCTAAAAGAACCAAAAGTTACCACATATAGACATTAAATACCTATTCTAGATTTTCTAGTACCTTTGAAACAAAAATAAAACACAACGTAAAGGAAAGGGTTTATTGTAAAGTTTTCCCAGAAGGAGAAAGCCTTTTGCTGTGTTCAGTCACAGGGGTGGGAAAAGCGAGTCATGATTCAAGACATTATTGGTGAATCATACAGTACGAGAGAAGGATCTACCGTCCGGAGATCGAAACGCGAGAGAGGAGAGGTATTAAAACCCAAGTCGGGGTTTGACCCATCACAAACTCAAATGCGGACCATCTTTAATTATTTATTTATTTAAACATGAAAAATCGAAAGTAAATATAGTTTTTTTTTTATCATATTTCACCCTCCATGCTAGGGATGACCTTGTGTTATGGCGGGTGAAGTTTACAGTTTTCGGATTACATAATTAGTATTGGTTGAAAATATTCATTAATTAATACTACGCACACAGATTCTTCTACAATAAGAGAGTTTATGTTGTTATTTTGGATTATAAGAATAAGGTAAAGAAGTTAAAGAGTTATTGGAATAGAGAAGTTATTATTAATATATTAAGGAATTATTGGTATATAAGTCACAGTAATCAGTCTTTTCATACATACAAAGCTGCTTAGATAGTAAATAAAAATATGTATAAATATATCATGTTATGCCTGATCTTAATACTATGCACACAGATCTTCTATAAGAAAACGACATATAGTTAGATTGGGTTACAAGAAGAAGATGAAGAAGTTAGAGAATTCTTAGAAAATTAAAATTTTGAGGAGTTGTTAGATATAGATCACACTAATTTAGTTATTAATTAACTTATTAATTAATCTTGTACATACAATGTCGCTAATTTAGAAAATAGAGATATATTATATTTTGTCTGTAAGGTGATTAAAATGATAGAGTGTAAAGTGAATGGGTATTAAAATTGTAATGTATTCCATGTGTAAGGTTCCATTTCGTTATTTGTTTTTTAAAGGAACGGAGTTGGCTCAACGTTTTTAAGTTTTCAGGGATAAGGTTAAAGGTTTTAGGAACTACGAAGAAAAATTGTCTTTGAGCTGTCGTGGTGAGTAGTTTAGGTACATTGTAGTGTCCGCTGGTTATTGTTCTGGTAGTGTAGATGTGTTGTAAGAGAGTTTTGTTTTTGTATTTGAACAGGAAATGTATTAGCATAAATTTTAGATGGAAATTTAGGCTTATAATAAATTTTTATGGATTATATGACGTACTTCTTGAATACTTAGAAATGAGTCCTGGTATGATCAAGGGAGTTAAATGGTGTGGTAGCCCTCTATCCCCAACCATGAATAAGGTTCCCATTTTTACCTGAAGGGCGTGCTTTTGAAGAAATAAGGGCTGAAAGTTTTACCTGAGACAGTAGTTTGGCCAGTCTACTGTAGAGCTGTTTCGGGCCGCAGTATACAAAGTCCGCATAGCCAACATTATATCCAACGTCCATTGAACGGACAGGGCACAAGAAGAAGAAGTTGCACTCTCTAGAAATTTCTTTAACAGTCCAGAACATTCGAGAGTATTCGACAGCATTCAAAAACATCCCGGAATATTCTGGAAAGTTATGGAATGTTCAGGAATAGTCTGAAACGTTTGGGAACCTCTAGAAATATCCCAGATCATTGTGGAATATTCCAGAACACTCTCGAATATTGTGGGATGTTCTAGAACATTGTGGATCATTCGAAGTTGTCGTTCCGTTATGGAATCTTCGGGAATAGTCTGGAACGTTTGGGAACCCCTCGGAATATTCCGGATCATTGCAGAATATTCCAGAACACTCTCAAATGTTGTGGAATGTTCTAGAATATTGTGGACCATTCGAAATCTTTTTTGTATGGGTAGGGCTACCCATTGGTAGGGGTATATAAAGCAAGGTTCGTCGTGGGTTCGAACGTCAATTCAATCTCATATCAACTCCCTGACCGAAGCCGGGTACCCCAGCTAGTTAATAATATTTCGCTGCTTGAAGTTTGATTGTAAGCAATTAATTTGCAAACTCTCTGTACTAGAATACTTCAGTCGAAGTTCGGGTGTTCAAGGCATTGGCGGAAGACAGGAAGAAGTTTTAGGATGGTCGCCTACTTTATTTAAGAATATAGTACTTGTATTAAAATATGATATATACAATTATACAACTCCATTGATCGTACCGGGACTCGTTTTTGAGTTTTAGAGGCACGCACATTATACTCTTTCTTTTATATTATACTAGCTGTTTCCCGGCATGCGTTGCAATGCCATATTCAAATAAATAAAATGTTACTCCTTGCATGTCCTTTCCCGTGCGTTCCCCTCCAGCGTTCCACTTCCACCTTCCCCGCCACCGCTCTCCCGCTCCCCCGTCCCACCAACCCCCCTGGCACTTCATTTCTTGACTCCTCTCCCGCCCGGCTCGTAGCCGAAACTTTTTTCTAATACTAACATTTTTAAACTCGTGATATCTTTCTAATTAAATATCCGAATTGAAAAATTTAAATAAAGGTATTGAAGCTGTCTTGAATATGAAGTAATTTATTTTGATACTGATTAAAACCAAGATACAAGTAAAGAGCCTTTTCAAGCGGCGACATTTTATTTAATTTTTTAAAGTAAAAGAATACTTATTGTGGCATAACCATAATAGTTAGACATATGCTGTCACGACCTTTTTTGTAAATAATGATCTGTTCTACGGGGTCCGCCAAATAACTTTTTTTTTTGAAAATGCTATAAAAAAAAAACTACTGAATATTTTCTCAAATTTCTTTTTTTATTTATAAGTACAATCCTTCCGGTTAATAATGGAAAATAATTTCATTCAAATGGCTGCCTCGGCTGGCCATGCAGTAGCCTACACGATCGGTCCAATTTTTAAGCACATTATCGATTGTGTGCAGCTGTATTTCACCAATGGCTTCACGAATATTGTCCTTTAAAGCGTCAATTGTCTCTGGCTTGTTGACGTAACATTTATCTTTGAGGGCACCCCACAAATAATAGTCCAACGGTGTCAAATCGCAGCTCCGAGGTGGCCAAACGACATCAGCTCTGCGGCTGATAATGCGATCTTCAAAAACAGGGCGCAAAACATCGAGTGTACCTTCGGCTGTGTGGCACGTAGCGCCGTCTTGTTGAAACCAAATGTTGCCAATATTCTCCTCTTTAATTTTTGTGAACAAAAATTCGTTCAACATGGCCCGATAACGATCGCCATTGACTGTAACGGCCACTCCTTGCTCATTTTCAAAGAAAAATGGCCCAATTATGCCTCTGGACCAAAATCCGCACCAAACAGTGACTCGTTTTGGGTGTACCGGCTTTTCAATGTATGCGTGCGGGTTTTCTGTGCCCCAAATACGACAATTTTGCTTGTTTACATACCCGCCAAGATCAAAATGAGCTTCATCCGAAAAGATGATTTTTTTGGCAAAATCGGCATCTTAATCAAAATAGTAATGTCGCAATATTTCCCAGCGTTGTTCAAGCGTATACACAACCATATTCGCTCAGCGGAAGGATAAAACTAATTATCTGTCAAATCAGACATGAGCTAAGTGTTACCATTCACGAAATAAGCACTAGTTGAAAAAAAAACTTTAGATGGCGGACCCTTTACAAAGTCTTAGTACATTATTTTATTCTATCATCAATAGTTTTCGCAACGCACGCGATGTAAAGAATATTTTAGGTATTTTTTTTACACCTTGGGTTACATTATTGAAGTTTTAGTAAGGACGCCTATTTAAAGAAAAAAATAATATAGCCTTTGTTACCCAGAGATAGTGTAGCTTCCTAACAGCGAAAGAATTTTTCAAATCGGTTCATTAGTTTCGGAGCCTATTCAATGCAAACAAACAAACAAACAAATCTTACCTCTTTATACAGTGTGGTAGAAGTAGATTGTAATTTAATTAAAAATACCAATTTTGGTTTTGGGTGTGTCACTCTGTGGGCGATAACTCTGGTTCAACGGACTTAGATTTGCTTTGAATTTAAAGTACTTGTATGAAACGTTATCGGTACAACCTAGCCATCCTGTATAGCGATTATTCAGTAAGATTTTCCGTCGTCACTATATTGCGGTCAGAGAAAATGAAATTATTTTGCAACGATGTTATTGAGGGTCTTCTCGGAAAGCTGGGCGAAAATAATTACTGTAGATACTCGACAATTTTACTACGTAGCGTAGTGGTATATCTATTTGATTATGTTTCTTCTGATGAAAACCTATAGGCAATGCTGAAAACCAACTTTACCGGAGAAATCCGGATTGTATAGCTGAGCAGTCGGTCAATAGAATCAACGTGGCACATGATAAAAAAACGACTCTGCTTTAGACTACCGAAATAAAACTTCACTAACTTATAAAAGAATATCCCGTTCACCGTTCGCATCGATTACTGTTTGCATCACACTTTTCGTAACGCATTCACCAGCTTATCTCCCAAGTCGCAAAGAAGTTTTACTTCATTAAGATGTATAAATATGTAACAATCTATTGCCAAATAAATGTTATTGAAGTGAAAATTTCTTAAGGGGCCGCAACTCGATTTTCTACCGATTTCTTACATATTTCCCTTAAACATTTGAAGTTTTTAAGCTCTTAAAAAATATGAGTTATTTTTTAAGATAATGTCTAGATGTTGCCCAAGCCGAAACGCAAATTATATGAAATTCCCTCGATAGAAAAAAATCGCAAAGTATGCTCCAAAAATTATCAAAAACAAGTCTGTTTATTATATTTCAAATTATATTTTTGAAAAAATTCACAATGTTTCTTTAAACGATTCTTAAGATGCTCCCCAAGAGATTTTTGCTCTATTTTAAATGAGTCGTGTTTTATTGAACATTTTCGCAATTTTGCATCGATTTTGGCTCTGTAAAATTCGTAATTTTGTATTGTATCTCTCCATCTTCTTCTTTTCGAACCCGGTTGCGGAGCCTTAAGCAACGTTGTGATATGAAACTTGATGAAACGAAAAAAAAGGTACACTGAAAAGAGACAACACATCTATAGGATTTAGATAGTATAATCAGTCTCCTCTTTGTGCGGTGCTTCGTAGCCTCCCCACTCTTATCTATTTTAGTTTTCTGGAGGTTTCACTTCTATCGCGTGTGAATTACGCAATCTGCTTTTTATTATTATTATTTATTATTGTGTTCAGAGTTCAGGATACATTATTATACATTTTCGCGCAGCGAAATGCAATTTATATTTATTTACAGACATTTAATTGAAAAAATAAAGCTTTTTGTCCTTTTTTAACTTTTAAACTTCAAAGCTTGAAAGCATGCTGAAATTACTTAAGCCAATTTGCAAACAGCCTCAAGCGTTCGCTGGTCAAACTGTGGCCAATTTGAGGAGATATTTTAAAAGATTTATTGAAATATTTCCAAAGTTTCCGCGCGTTGCATTCTTCGACTAATCACAAAGATAACTTTTTTTTTTCATTTTTCAACAAGAGATCTCACTCCCTTTCAGTCTCACTCAGTCTCACTTCTCTTCTGAATTATTTTTGCTATTGACATTTCGCGAATTATAGAAATATTTGTCTTACAAATTATTGCTCATGTGTTACATATAATTTTTTTTTTCGAATTTAAATTGTTATCTGTGATTATCAACTAGGCCAGAGATAAAATATACAGGAATCATAATATGTAATATTCTCCAAATAGTTACTACATCCACCAATATATAAATACCTATACATGTATAAATCTAAATATGCTTGCTTCTATGTATGGAAATGTCTATGCATTGCTAGATATATTAAACACAGAAAATGTTTGAAACTTTCAAAATACCTTCTTTCCACCCTCGCGAAGGTTTCTGGATTTTTAAAACCACATGACAAAACATCTAAAAAGTTTTTTTTATCATTCGAAACTGTCAAAAATGTCACAATTTGAGAATGACATTTTGCAAACCATCGATTGTTCAATGAAAATTCAATTTTCGGTTAAAAACTCTTTAAATTAATGAATTTATTTGAAGTAGGTACTAAGAAAGTAAGAATTATAGGATTTTGAATGGGTACAATTTGATTCATTGTTCTTATAATATACGAAAATGTATGTTTGTAAGATATGAAAAATGAAAGTTTGAATAAAAAAATTGTAATAGGTGGCAAGTAAGTTGTTTGAAAATTGAATGTACCTACCTACTGGGACTAATATACGGAACGTGGGAAGGGGGTTGGTGAGACGGGGGATCGGGGGAGAAGGGGAACGGGACGAATGGGAAAGGACACGAATAAAGAAATAATTTATTTATTAAGTGGCGTTGCAACGCATGTCAAGAAATCGCTAGTTTTAAAAGAATTATATATAGAATTGATGCGTTTGTAAATTGAACGATTTATAATAATTTTTGTATGAATTCTAAGAATATGGGAAGAACGCTTAAATAAAGGCGAATGCAATTACTCTAACACTACAAGCAGTTTGTATGTAACCGTATTAAAATTCGGAGGTATAATTTATTTAACGAGGGCGGACAATTTCCAAATAGGATGCACAGAAATCCCGGACGTTGGACGCGTATTTCAATTATTAACGCAAACGCTCAAGTGGATAAAATCTGTTCAGATATTATTTTGCCGGAGAAATTTATCTGCTTGAACAAAAACAAAGACTTCAGCTCTCCATTATTATTCAAATAATCATTAAAGTTATTATAAGTCCCCGGAAAATGAAACACTGTAGATGTATTAAGAATTTCTAGTAGTAGAAGATCCATAAATTTACACAAAAAACGATTTTATCTTCCTAAAACAAATACAATATTTTATCTAAGAAACTTTTGAAACATTGCAACTAAAATATTATGCAAGATTCTACCTACCTTATAAAACTAGAGAATTAAAATTGCTAAACAAATTTAATATCTTGACCAAACATTGGATCATTAAAGATCGTGCAATAATATCTAAGTCAACTCATCAAATCTAAATTAAAAGTTGTTTTCTTATCCCAGTATTGTTACTAATACCAATAACTAACCTGATTTTATTCTATCAAATATTTTTGCTTCAACTAACTAACCAACACGCCGTTGCCGCAGAGGTAGGCAGAGAGTACGGACCGCCAAACAACGCGGTCTTGGCACACACTCTTTGCCTCATTCACATACATCGTCTCATACATATTATTCTGACTTTTGACATGGCCCGAATCAAGCATCTGATTCACTTGTTCATGCCATATCTACCTCGAGCTTCAAACTTATCAAAAAATACACCCAACAAAATAAACCTTAGGTATCGAAAAATGTACCTACTGTTACTTTTTTTTTTAACAATAGCTCCACACTGGAGGACCCGAGAAAAATAATATCCCTCAGGGCCTTTGTTATCTTTCTTGAGGGTCTTTTAAAGGAAAGGAAGAAGAGGAAGTTCTGGGAAGGAAAAATATGTGAGGGGTAGGTAGGAAACTGGGGGTCACTGGATCCAGGAGTGACAACTGATGAATATGAATCGATCCCTCTCACCACTGTGCAAGGCAATGGGTCGAGAGAGTCCTGATGGAGTGGCCAAATGGTCTTCCTCAACCAGTCTCTCCCGATCCTGCCTGCCACGCAGTAGGCAAACCGTTCGCCGCCAAGACTTGATAAAGACAAGACAAACCATTAACTAGCTTACTTAATATAGGATATCCCTAGAGAGACAAACACAGTAAAACATAATTTGTGATTTTCGGGGCCAAAAATAATAACTTAAACAATTTTTGAATTGTTATATCTGCTGAGCTTCCGCCTTCTTAAGCTAACGCATCGAACAGTGTTAAATTGACCATCATCAGGATAGATATGTAAATTATGAAGGCGCTTATTAAATAATTTCACTTATAATTATAGTGAAATACCGGCAATAATGGGTTAGCGCAAAACACGGTCTCACTTCTACACACGTAAATAGTATAAACAAAAAATTCACCACAACGCTTTCCAAAACGTAAGCTAAAGGAGGAGAAAGGGCAACACGTCATAAAAAACCAAAAAAATTATCACGATATCCATCTATATATATAAAAATAAAAATATTTTTGCTTGGGGATATAATATGTATGAGTATGTGGGTATATGAGAAGTCTATGCGTTGCTAAACCATTCATCCGATTGCGATGAAACTTTGGGGATTTGATGTGCGCATGCCCGCGATGGTTTCTATATTCAATAGTGAGTTCTGGTGTCATAAAATTATGCGTAGCTAACCATTCATCCGATTCCGATGAAACTTTGGGGATTTGATGTGTGGTTGATGCCCGCGATGGTTTCTTTATATTATTATAGCTCTGGCAATATGAAATTTGTATGAAAAATTGCAATAGGTGGTGCGCAAGCTGTTTGAAAACTGAAAGTACCGGGACTGAGTATATGGAACGCGGGAGAGGGGTGGGGATTGCGGGGGGGGGAGTGGGAGAGGGTAGAGGGAACGCGTGAGGGGAAGGGTTGGCGGAAGGGAAACCGGACGAAAGGGAAAGGACACGCAGGAAGAAACAGTTTCTATATTAAGTGGCATTGCAATGCATGCCGGGAACTCGCTAGTTCAAAATAAAACTGGCGAAAATAACATCGCGTTAAAAGGCCCATTTAGTGAGTAAGGCTTGACAAAACTAACGTTTAATTAATTCCCCATGGGATGTTTTTAATATGTTCAATGGGTGACACGTAGTAATGACGTCATTAATAGCACTCCCTTTTTAGTGAGAAATGTAATGACGTTCTTCAGTTCTTGGGTTTCACTGCTAGTTTAGCGAAGAGCTACGAGTACTATTTATCGGAGATACCTAGCAGACATTACCGTCTTTATTGATCAAATGCGTTTGTTTATAAATTGGATGTTATTGATGTGGATATTGTGCCACGCATGACCGCTTAATAAGATAGTACATTTAACTACCAAATTGCAAATTAATGGCTTTTCACCGAAGTGGTAAAAATGGATGAACATTAATAAAACCTGGCACCCAAATCTTGCATCGTTGAGGGCCATTATCCAGCCAGCCTCAAAGAATTCAAATTTCGTCGAAAGATGTTCATACGATCGTACCGATGTGAAAGATTAATTATTCTCCGTACCAGCTTTACCTGAGCACAAACGGGGGGGGGGGGGGGGGGGGGGTCCATCAAAATCTCACGTTACTTGAAAAAAATATACGAATCGGCCAAAATTTGTCTCACCGAAGGGGGGTGGCTAGACCCCACACCCCCTCGGATTGGAAGAAAAACTTCTCACGTAAATAATAGATGCCCCCTAAAGACCGTAAATAAATAGACAAACTGAAGTATTTTCGTCACATAACACGTGTGCGGATTTTTTTAATGACTCTATTAAAACTAAATAAAAATTCTGAAACATGATAATTTATTGATTTATTTTACTGCATATGATTTGAAATGTGTGTTGTAAACCTAATACAAAATTGTGTTTGAAAATTTAACAAATCTGCCAACGACCTACGGTATAACCTTATTATGCTTAAAATAAACATATTTTCTCATAATCAAACACCAAATTTACCATATAAAAGAAAAATCTTTCGAAATCAAATCAAATTTTATTTAAATGTGTGCCCGGCTTTTTACATTTTTTAAACCTTTTTTACATCTTTCGCTCCACACATGTGACCCTCATGTAAAAAATATCCCTCACGGCCTATGTCATCTTTCGGGATGGTGTGTGGAGGGTATTTTAAGAGAAACGAAGGGTATCAAATTCTGGGAAGTAAAAAGGTATGAGGGATGAGTAGGAATGTGAGGGTCAACGGAGTGACGGACCTATGAATCCACCCCTCCCACGGCAGTGCAAGGCGATGGGTCGAAGGAGTCCGGATGGAGAGATCTACTGCTAGATGGGCAAACGCATTCGCCGTCAAGACCTAGACAAACCTCACCTATGAACTCGGGCACTCCTGCTAAGTCAACAAACATAGCGAACGACTTTGGGCGACTTATGACAGGGATGTTGGTTATCCAATAAATGGTTCCCGGAGCAGGCGGTACCGACAACTGCCTCCCAAAGTGGATTATGGGAATACTAAATTAAGTTTGGTTTTGAGACCAAAATACTTTGCAATTATTTTTGAACAATAAATTAATTGACTTTGTGCGTTTATTTTATCTTCCTCGCATTTTTTTCCATATTTCTTCACCGTTCCCTGGACTACGACAAACATTTCAAAACCAAAATCAGCTAAATCGGCCCAGCCGTTCTCGAGTTTTAGCGAGACAAACGAACACCATTTGATTTATATATATTTAGACGATCTGACAATCTATAAAATCAGTACAAGCTTCATAACGCCAGAGCTCACATTTTGTGAGTTTTCGCTGATTTGTATTCGCAAATTATGTTATTTACTTTAGATGTTTAAATCTATGGAAAAATTTTAATACTTCTATATTTTTCGAAAACAACGTCTATATTTTGTGAAAATAACAATTGTTTAACATTCTTAGAAGCAGTTGTTTTAATGAAGTAACTATTTCTCCACTACTAAGTTTCTACTTTAAGATCTTTGAAATCCAAGAAACTTCTACGCCTAGATGTTTGAAGTACAAAGTACACCAGTGAATAACGGGAAATCTCTGGTTATTTCACGCTAGTAAAACAATGAATTTCACAAGTTTTGAAACATGAACAAATTATTCCACGAATCTCACATGGTACATTATTCAAACAGTAAGTAAAATTATATTTAGTCTGCGAGTAATGAGTTTTTAAAGTTTCCGTTAAAAACAACGAATAGCACTGATTTTTTTATATCAAAGGAAAATGTGAAATTTTTAAAGTTGACATAAGTTACAATAGAAGTCGTCCGTGTGATAAAAATTTACTAACTTTTCTCGTGGTTAACTTTATGTCGCAGATGTTATGTGTGGAGCTTCGTAAACTCTTTATAATATTATTGTAGATTAACAGCAGCAATTAACATCAATGATAAAATGTATGCGGTTGTGATATTACATTTAAATAATAAAGCTCGGGCATTTCCAAGTTCAAAAGCAATTATATTTCTTTCAATGACAACGTTTTACTAAATTAGGTCGAAGGAGTATATTCAATTTATAAAATTAATTGTAATTTCAAAGTTTGTATAAAACATTATGTACCTATAATGAATATAATTTCACATAATGTTTTTAATTTCGGTATAAAAATTGAAGTTAATTTTAATGTTCCGATAATTTTGGCAACCAAGTCTAATGAAAAATTTGGCGAGTAGGTAGTTCAAAAAAAAGTATATTTAAAAATACTTTTGGAATCCCAAAGTAAACCAACTAATATGTTATTTTTTATAACAATAATTGAATCATAATTGACCGTAACCTCAGATGGACACATCATACCAAACAAATCACAAATAAACTCCTCGAAACAATACTCATTTTCTTAAATAAGAAACATATATAAACCAAAACAAAAAAACAATACATTTTGCACTTTGTCAATACTTTAAAGAATATGGAATCATTGTTTGGGGAGGAGCAAAAAACTCAGCTATTGATCATATGGTAATTGCACAGAAAACTAAAATAATAATAAAATAAACTTAAAAATATAACAAATATTAAACATTTTTGACGTACAACATATAGGCCAACTATATGTTAAAACACTACTAAACTACATTTTTGAATAAAAATAAATTTCAACAAACACAAACTATCACTACCAGACTAGTTAGAAAAGCGTACAAAGAAAATATAAAAAACTCCAACAAAAAACACAAGCTTTTAACAAAGACACCATAAATACGAGGCAACAAAAGCACTCGAAAATCTCTCATTTGATATGGAAAAAAATAGGAAAACAAAATACAAAATAAATAAAAAGTTACAAAAAATAATAACACAAAACACACAATACCATTTTAAAACATTATCATTAAACACAATCGTAACTTATAATATACCTATGCCTATTTTTATTCATTACCGACGTTTTATATTTTTAAAATGGGGACCTCAGCGTATCAAATTTTGTTGTAAAATGTAAATTATTGTACCAAATAAATAAATAAATACACAGTGATAAAAACACCAAATAACGGGCAACAAATAACTAGTGTCTTAGATCAATATTTGATAAGCAGTTACAAATTTTAGAATCTGGTTATAAGTTAGTCGATTCAATCAAATGTGTGCCTTTCTTGTTTGATATAACTTCGATAATAATTCTATCGTATGCACTAACGAATGATCTATCAAAACAAACAATCAACTTATTGTTTCGGTTCGAATGGATAATTAAAAGTTTCAAACACTTAGATGAATTAACCGCTGATAATTTAGCAAAAATTCATTTAATTTTCCAAAGAAGTGACGATTTCGTTACATATATATTTTAAGCACTTATCAAATTTTGATCTAAAACCACAGGTATTTTTTAATGTATTTCGTTCTACAAAATTTTTCAATAAAATTTTTGTGGAATCAAATATGAAATTCCACCAAAATTTTCAATCAAAACGCATTAATGATGGTGCACGAATTAATTGAAAATTTAAGGGGAGCTATCTAGATTATTTAAATTGAGTTAATAACTTGCCATCACTGACAACGTTCAACACTGAAATTTTCGTTATGAGGATAGCAACGCTCCGACTGGCGGGACGGCACTGCCCGCACGGGGATGATGCCAGTAGCTAGGGGTAGGAGAGTGAAGTGGGGAGAGGATTATGGGGTGCTCCCTTTTCATCACCCCCCACCGGAGGTTGAATTATATTCTATAACTTTTGTGAGAGATTTCAGGTAGTAATTTTGCAATAATACTTAATGTGGTGGAACACAGTTTCCCTCGTCATGTTTGGGGATGCTGCGTGGAGGGTCTTATTAGGGAAAGGAGTTTATGCAAGGTAAATAATAAGTGAACAAGATCATATATCTGGAAAAAATGTACTTGAACCAATCGCTGTGGAACTCGGAAAGCATGACCCTTTACAAGATCGCTTTTCCAAGCATAGATCAATCTCGACTCTCATCATCGACACCCTGCCAGAATGAATCATCTCCCTGCAGCCAGTAGCCTATAGAGAATAAATGATAAAAATATTAATTGACTGATCTATAAAGCGCCATTTTCGTGAAAAATCACCTCAAGGGCGCTGTGCATATAAACATATAATAAAATAAAATTAATGCGATAGGCCTACGCCTACAACTAAGATTTAAAATTATAACTAGTGACTTACGACTAAGACTTAGAGAAATGCTTGTCATACTGCCAGCAGATAGTTGAAGGATACGTGAAGGATATGCGAAGAAGATTGGACTTGGAAAAGCAGTACTTGGATTCTGTTTTTGCCCAACATGACATCCCTGGACTTACCTACCAACACCCACTAACGTGGCGTCGTGGCTAACGTGTGACGTCATGAGTGCGGACGCTAAATTACAGTGTTTATTTATGCTGGTTCAGCAGAGCTACGCTTGTGACGTCACAAACCCTTTTGCAAAAAACGGGCCGTTTTGATTTTGTCAGTTTTAGAGCGTTTTTAAAATCAATGGTATTGAATGAAAACATAAATACCAACATTTTTACTAGGATTATTAAAATCAGAAAAAGATCTTTAAATATTTCGTACATTTTCAACGGAATCCCTCGTTTGTGGAAATACCCCATTGTTTTTATTTTTGGGATTACTTAATGAGTAAAACCTCAAAGTGTACTTATATTTAATCATTGGAGAAAATATTAGAGACTCTCAAACGGATAATTGAAACTGAACTTTTTTTTTTATTTTTATTTTTTTATTAATTAAGATAGCGTTGGTAGCTCTCAGATGAAGTATGGAACAGTTAAAAATTATGTTAGTTGATATGGTTGAATTAGCTCAGTGGTAAGAGCACTTTCCCAACAAGGAAGAAGTCCTGGGTTCAAGTCCTCATTTGAATGTGACTAAATATTTTTCATTTATTTTTTAATATTAGTTTTTTTTTGTTTAATTCGTAGAGCTCCTTTTATTTGTTTAAAATTTAATTTTAATTAATTTGAATAATGTTTTTATCAAGTTCTGCAAGTATTTTAGTATTTATTTTTGTTACAGCTGTTTCGGCTTACAAGGTAATTTTCAAACTGTCAGTTTGAAATGATTTGATTATCATTATTTTCCACCACTATTTATTTGGTAGGTAATTTAATAAATAATAAATAAAGTTAGCACAATTAGCAAGGCTGCAATGTGGCGTATAGTACATTGTAAGATAAACACGCTTTTGCAAACTTTTGAGAGATTTCAAGAAGACAAGACATCTCCTTAGTTGGACAAGCTACTGGCTGACATTTTTATGAAAAATTACCGTTGAATGCAAAACCTTTTGTTTTGCTGATTTCTTAAAAATACTCTTCACAGCCATCTGTTTTGTATTTCAGTACATACTTGTGCGACGAAGTTTTAACATCAAGTTTTTAAAGCTTCCATTTATTTTGCAAGGTGCTAACATCTTTGTTCATCACTTTATTCGGGCAGGGTTCTAACTTCACCTTACCATTTTCTGAAGTGTCAAAGTTAGCAAAGACGAATTCTCATAATCTCTTTAACAATTTTTGATTTTGAGATTCAATCTTGGTAAAAATATTTTAGTTTAACATAATTTAAAAGAAAAAAACTCAAAATTATAACGTGGCCCTTTAATGGAATGACATTAGGGAAATGTAGTTAGAACCTTATGCAATGAAGTATTGTGACCTAGCTCTTTGCGTATGGTTGTATCTGCACGCTTAGGTATGTTCTTAAATGGCAAGTGTACGTCCCATTTAAATACATTCTTTTAAAATATGTTAAACTTAAATACTATATACAAGATTCAATATCTAAATGAGTAGGTCAATAGATAATGAGAGATCGTATTTGCAAACTTTGATACCTCACATCTCAGATCGAGATCAAGTGAAGTTAGTACTCTGTCCAACCAAAGTGACGAAGTACCTACGTAAAGTGATTTAAAAAAAAAGTAATTTAATTTAAATGTAATTTTTAATACCTTCTATTAGTTTGTAACTGTATTGCTGTATTGTGTTGATATTTATGTAAGTATTGAGCGACTGTACAAATAAACTTAATTTATGTACGAGTATAATTAAATAAGAATGATTTTAGTCTAAGATTCGAAATAACCTATTTTTTTTCTTCTAATATTAACGAGTGTATATTGAGGTAGAACCTGCAGACAAGCAGCCATGTGGCAGCTTCGCGGGACTACCGATAAATTGTCTAAATTATATATTTATGTAAACTGTGTTTTTGTTGGAAATAATAAAAAAAAACTGTGATATAATTTCTCTGTTCCATATTTGTTGGATAAATATTTTAAAGTGAAAAAAACGCATAAAACAACCCTGTTAACAGAACACCTTCTATGTAACCAGATAAAACGACCTAATCTTGAAGTAATGTATAAATTATAAATATGGTCCTGCCGCTGAGAGCTCCGATGTAACTTGTTCCGTGATGCATTCGTTCACGAGATAATGTTCTACACGGAGCTCTCAGGGATATTCCTTTATTTCCTCTATGGGTGATGTGATAACGTACGGCCCTTCTAGATGAGCTAACTAAATCTTACCCAAGAAAATTACTTTTCTCCCATAAATGCGTTTCGTCGGAGGGGAATTATGTTTTGAATAAATACATACAAATTTATTGTTGAATGACTCTCTCACTTTAGTCGTGAAATTTATTCAGGACATTTTCTTCCTTTAACCAAAACATATCAAATTTCTTACTTTTTCCCAGAATTTTTCGTGCAAAGTTTTAAAATAATGTTTTTTTTATGGGAACAGACATAATTCGATTCATTAGATCGGAGTGGAAGATACTCTCAGCGTTGCCCTGGAGTTATTTTACCAGAAGTAAGTAAGAACTGAGATTATCTTGTAGTTTATTATCTTCTTCTTGTCATATTAGGGTCACATGGAACTTATCCGAGGTTCATTCACCATCTATGAACTTACTTAAAGCAACAAATAGATCACGCAAATCTTGCAATACTTATTTTTAATATAATGCATAACTCTATTGATAGATTGATAGCCCGTTCCTCTTGGAAAGGTATGGCTTATACGTGCCTGAAAACTTTAGCCAAAGTCGTCACCACGACTTGTTCAAGATACAACACGGCAGAACAGATGTTCTAGCACTGAGGAGTGGCGCTATGAAATTTCTAAAACACTTCATCATCATCATCAATCTTGGCTCTACAACCCCTGGTGGGTCTTGGCCTCCTCAAGAGTCGTCCTCCACTCATCTCGGTTTTGCGCCAACTCTCTCCAGTTTAAAAGCTCCAAGGTAGATATATCTTTGAGGACGTAGTCGCTCCATCTTAATCTTGGTCTTACCAGGCTCCTTCGCCCTATCGGTCTTAAGTTTAGCAGGGACTTTCTTGCTTGATGCTCGGTCATTCTCTCTTCACGACCCAGCCACCAAAGTCTTCCCAGTTTTATAAGTGACGTTTAGAACCTTAAAAAGAGTACATAGCTCATTGTTGTAACGTCTGCGCCAAAATCCATTTTCTAAAACCGGTCCGAAGATAAGCCTCAAAATTTCCCTTTCAAAAACGTCCAGTGCTCGCTCATCCTGTTAGTTAGTTCTCAAGTTTAATACACGATATACTTAATTACTCGTTAAACTATTTAAAATATTATAATTAATCTAAACTTTGCTTAAAATAGCATTAATCACCTTCTTTCACATTTCATTTTCCTCAACACTTCCTTCAACCCAGTAACATACCCCACAATGGGGATGCCATAATCCCACTGGTTTCGAACAGTTGTGACTTCTGCGGTAATCACACACAAACAAGTTTTATTTGTCGTCTAACGTAACATTTATCATTTCAATTATCGACTAACTTATAAAGTCTGTAGTCCGCAATGTAGGGACAAATTGCCTCCATGCTCCTCCCTCGAGGTCTCTAGCGGACAAAAACTGAGTGAATTATGATAATTGCTTAACATGTTTAGGCTTTTAACAGTAGGTAACCTCAGCAGCTCTATGAATTACAAATGTTGTTACCGTAAATAATGATGCGGAACTCGATATGAATGCTAAAATTTACGGTAGGTAGGTGCCCACTTCCTACGTACCCCGTTGAGTGTTTGAAATGGTGTTAAGTTGACATTCGTGAACTAAAACTACAATTGTTAATTTGTAATAGATTTCTAATAATAATACAAATGTTTTGATGTTTTATATAGTGCCGTTTTTGTGAAAAATCACCTCAAGGACGCTGTAGAAATATATAATGTTTTTGCCAAAGTTTGTATCTACTCCTACTATATGTTTTTATTCATTCCATACCGTTTCTTTAACATTCCACTTAGTTTCCACTGTAATGGAAATAACATATATTTTACAATTTGGGAGGTATAAGTACCGCCGCCCCGGGAACCTTTTATTGGATAACCAACACCTCTGCCACAGATCACCCCAAGTGGTCCATAACGTTTGGTGACTTAGCAGGGGTGCCCGGGTTCTAGTGGCGGATGCGTCCGCCCTCCTGCCGCATGGCGGGTCAAATCAAGAGAGACTGATTGAGGGAGGCCTTTTGACATTTTCAGCCGGACTCTCGACCTATCGCCTTGTACCACAGTTGGAGGGATGGATTGATACGTTCCTCACTCCTGGATACACTGACCTCCCAGATTCCTACCCACCCCTCCTAACTTTTTCCTTTCCAGAACTTTCTACCCTTCCCTTCCTTAAAAAGACTCTCCACACAGCATCCCCTAAGATGACATAGGACCTGAGGGAAATTATTTTACCTCAGGGCCTCCTGTGTGGAGCTAATGTAAAAAAAAAAACAATAATGATCGTCAGAGGTATATCCTTGCGAAAAACGCAATGTAAACATAAATTATATATTTAATTAAATGAAGACAATATTAGCGAAACGCAATCGAAAATCTGGAGACAGAAAAATCAGAAAAAGATATTGGTTCCACTGGGACTCGAATCCAGGGCCCTTTGTTGACATGATAAGCATTTAGCATTTGGATCCATTCATTGATAGCATTTAGTTCGGGTTGAATCTTGCAATCATATATAAAGATAGCAGCCAACAATATTTGCGTTAAGAAAATGAAGATAATGTTGGTAGTTCTTAGTCGAAGTATGATAAAGTTAAAAGTGACCGAATAAGAAATGGGTTCCATAGCTCAGTTGGTAGAGCTCTTGTCATGTCAACAAAGGGCCCTGGGTTCGAGTCCCAATGGAACCAATATCTTTTTCTGATTTTTCTGTTTTCAGATTTTCGATTGAGTTTCGCTAATATTGTCTTCATTTAATTAAATATTATAATTTGAAATTTTACTCATAAAGTTAAAAATAAAAATACATTTTATAGATAAATAAATAAAAAAATACTTTGGAGAAAATACTCACATATTAGTAACCTGGGCTGTTCGTGGGTGACATAAGAGAGTTCATTGTCGAAGTATGAAATTTCGAGTTCTTTGTTCGATGAAACAAAGGAGAGATTACGAATTCGAAACTACGCTTTCTTGAGAAAAGTCTCCATATTAACTTGTTCAATGTTATGATTAGAGGTACCAATCTAGTACAAACATATTTCCTTCACGAGTACAAACTTTGTGGAATTAAATTTAAGAGATCTACCAGGGCCGCATTTTGCGCCAATGACCAAAAGACGTTCAGAAAACGCTGATTATTGGTTTACCAGATATATTTCTATTTTTTTTATTTATCAATACAAGGTATGTTTACATTATATTATTCGATGCCTGTCTCACTAGGATATACCATGTCGAGACAGGCGTAGAGGTACATAAATGAATATCATATATAAGAATATTTAAGAATATCAAAAGAATATTTGATGTTAAATACATATTTATTTGAATACAATTAAAACAGAAAGATTGAAAGTGTGAGTAAATCCCATAAAAAGAGTTATCTTATAAATAAAGGAAGAGATGAAGTAAAGTAATAAGTCTATTTATGGAGTTAGATTAATACAGGATTTTATTATTGTAATTTGTTTTATATGGGTAAGGACGTATGTAAATTGATATTTCTGTCTATTTGTAATTTATTTTACAGATGTTTGCAGTAGTGTGACGTCTAATACTTATAATCCATTTCTTTACATCTTGTTAGAATTTGGTCATTGATTTGTAGATGGTAGTGTATTGTGTAGTTTGCAAGCTATATATTTAAAGTGTCATTGTCCAAAGGTGGTTTTAGAAAAAAAGTTTGGAAAAGTTCTTTGTTTTTGGCTCTGGTATTGTGTATCGTTTGTAAAGGGTTTTATTTTTTTTAAATGTAAATAAACAAAGATGGATCTTGCGTAGAGTTGTTTAATATCCATAACGTTAAAAGTATTGAAGATCGTAAGGTCTGGTAGTAAGAGGAAGTGTTAGAATTATTTTTATGATTCGTTTTTGTGCTTTTTTTTATGGGATAAGTGTTACCCCAGGCTAAAATTCCGTATTCGATGTGTGAAGTATTAAATACTTCCTTGGTTTTGAGTTTTTTTATTTTATTTTTTCTCAATAATTTTTCAACCTGAGTGCATACATCTAAAAATAATTACGTTGGTATAAATTATAAAACAATTGTAAGTAATGGAAACCTATTAATGGCACTGCCTGGTGTGGGTAATATAACAAAAAATACTAATAAAATTAAAAATACACTTTTTAATTAAAATACATTATTAAAATACAACATCAATTTTTTTTAAATGTAAGTTGATAATGGTATAAGTAACAGATGGTTACTCCTTCAAGGTTCTCACAAGATTCTAATTTTTTCGATTCTAATTTTAACGAAGCCTCATTTATTTATTTTGAACGAATCTAGACCTATAGTGGTCCTGCATACATTGTTAGTAAGCAGTGTCATTTTTTTTTAAATATTGTAGACAGTCCAGAGCTGGTATAATTTTTTCAATTTCTTTATACTATATCGTGGGAATACAGCTCTCCCACGACATACGAATCTTATTATTTGAGGGAGCGTATATATTTTATATCGGGAAATTTGATATTTTGGAGAGGAATATCCTAAGAAACTTTTTATTCATCTTAAGTAAGACAAAGGGTTTCGGGTGGATGAAGAGACATCGTATCAAATTACTCAAGTAATTATTTTTCCCTTAACCCTCAGGCTCATTTGTTTGCTTCTGGGAACAACTCATATATGTAGGTCTCAAGCAAATAATTGTGTCTCCCTTACTATCATAGTGAGAAATATGATCTAAACGGTGTTAGAAAGAGAAAACATCAGGCTTTATACTAAATGTTAATAAAAAATAATTAAAATGTACACCTCCATGAAACAATAGTTTACGACCGCAAGTTGAAATAATATTTATGAAACCACAAAAAATAAAGTATGACAACTTTTTATTTGTTTTGTCTAACGAAATGTGTGTGATTTGTTTTTCAGCTATTTTTAATTACAGCATTGACAGAACTATACACGGTGTGCCCGTCCGATAGGGATGATTCTTATATTTGAAATCTCTTTATAGCATTTTAATTACAGCAGTGACTGAAATATTTAAGGTGTGCCATCCCGATGGTGATGATTTTTATATTTGAAATCTATTAAAAGTATTTTAAAAAGAGCATTAACAGAATTATATAAGGTATGCCTATACGATGGCGATGATTCTTATATTTGTATATGTAAATAGTATTTTAGTTATAGCAGCGACAGAAATATACACGGTGTTCCTTATAGGGGGAAGGGGATGATTCATATATTCTAATTCTATTAATAGTATTTTAATTACAGCATTGACAGAATTATATAAGGTGTACCTGCTCGATGGCGATGATTCTTATATTCGAATTCAATAGTATTTAATTATTATATTTAATTCAATAGTATTTAATTATTGTATTTAATTATTATTAGTATTTAATTCTTATATTCGAATTAATAGTATTTTAATTACAGCATTGTTATAATTATACGAGGTGTGCCTGCCAGATGGCGATGATTCTATATTCGAATTCTATTAATAGTATTTTTATTACAGCATTGTCATAATTATATAAGATGTGCCTGCCCGATGGGGATGATTCTTATTTATGAAATCCATTAATAGTATTTTAATTACAGCTTTGACAGAATTATACCTACCTGTGCTGTGCATGATGGGGATGATTATTATATTTGGAAGAGGGCGCTTTTTAACCTTCAAACAGCCCTTTTACCGACAAAATATCTCCACCTTACTTATCCAAACTTAGGTATATACATTCTAGACAATACCAATTTACGAGAGCCAAGACAGCGTCGTCATCGACTATCGGAAGGTTGAAGGAACCAAAAGCAGTGCAGTAGCTAAGATCAGATATAGTGCTTTCCGAGTAACAAAAGGCTTGAAATAAACTCTTTCCTGAACTGAACGTATAAAAAGTCCAACAGGATTCGTAGCGAAACTTAAACCCATCTTTTCAGAAGATCATACACGAAAATTTAGAAAGCGAAAGAATTTAGATTGAAACTTATTCTATTGGAAAATTTTCAGAAAAATCATCTTCTTGCGGCGAGGGTATAATAGATATTTAGAGGAACCTTTTCAACCTTGTCCAGTCTCAATTAAATTATGTCATAGAAATATGGTTAAACACACAATACATATTTAAACGATTTACAAAGAATACATACTAAGTTATACAAAAACTCTTCAATTATAACCCAACAAACCAAAGAAAAACTATGTCTCGAAATGAACTTATTGAAAATAAGGAAATTATCAAAACATGCCTAACCTCTAAATATTATAAATTAAAGTCCTCCGCGCGGCGCGTCTGTCTGTCTGTCTGTTCGCGATAAACTCAAAACTACTGAAAGGATTTTCATTCGGTTTTCACCAATAGATAAAGTGGTTCATGAGGAAGGTATAGTTATATAATTTATCAAGGTTGTGTGTAAATTGGTAGAAATACTATGTAAAGGAGAATGTCTGTATGTGGTAGACGATCGGGATGGCAAGCCGGCGGTGTGGATTTGATTTGTATGCAAATCTACAGTTTTATGTCGAGGTTAATGAAATTTTGCATATGAGACCTTCAAAACAAGATGAAGGTTACTGTCTACATTTGATTTCGAAAACTCTGTGTAAAGCCCGGGCATTGCCCGGGACTTCAGCTAGTTAATTTATTATAAAAAAAAAAGATTTATACAATAAAAATAAAAGATTTATTGCCATAAGTGCACGAACACTTTAAGAGAATTTAATACATTTTAAATTAATACAGTAAAAGTAAAAGAACCATAGGCGTTGATGGTTTACATATTTACAATTTCCTTCCCGAAAGCGATAGCTCCTCCCGATGTCCTCACTGATATTGTGATGAAGCGCTTTATTTAAAGACAGGCAATATTGTACCTACTAAATTAGCGTTTCATCACATCTCTCTCTCTCCGATGGCGCTACAGCCCATTTCAAGCTTTGGCCTCCCGCAACATTCGCCTCCAACTCCTCCTGTCATCAGCGGCTGATTTCCTGTATGTATGCAAATTACCTGGAGAAGCTGTGCTGCATTCCCTCTTACCTCGTCTTCCCACTTTTCTTTTTCAGGGCCTTCTGTGTGGAGTAAATTCATAGAAACAATAAATTCTTTCTTACATTTCTTACTTTTTGTGTTCTTCGACTTAGACCATTTTTCATGCGTTCAAAATACGTATAACAATTTTTCTAAATGGCAAGTTTATTTGCAAACCCTCCCCATGAAAACAACAACACTCATCTACACAAAAGGTTCTTGAACATAATAAATACATTCATGCATGAATTCAAAACACAATCTGCAAATTTATACCACGAAAAAGGACAAAAATAAGACACACGGTGAAATTAACATTTAGATTGCAAACTCGACATAATCAAGAAATATTTATCTTCCGTCGATTTGCGAATTTGAAAAGCAAAATTTTCGTATGCATATTTATGTTTTCAAAGTGTAAACAAATTTTGTATTGAAATCGCTGAATTGATAAATAATTTTGTAAAAATAACGAAAATATGACTCAAGCATCATAACACGATTTCACGGTTTAGAAGCATCAACAATGGACGATGGTGTAACGGCATTTATTCGTCGGGTTTATATTTTAAGTTTTTTAGTCCGAATTTCGCAGAACCAGACACCCCAAGCGTTGTTGTTTTCATTGTTTTTATTTATGTTTAATATCCTGGATAGCCCGCTCGGCGGAGACTCCTGCATGCACAACAAAATTTAATCCAACTTCAGTTTTGTGTAAAATCAGGTTGCCGAAAATTGAATGGCGCGAAGATTTTCTTTGTGAACGTAGCATCGCCATGCAAGAATTAGTGATGCGTGATTTATGTGTCTGCGGATATCGAAGGACCTTATATGTGTTTTGAAATGTATGAAAGACCACTGCACAAGTAAAAAGAATGCACATAAAGGAACAGGGTAAAAAGGACTTACTGAGCTGTCACTTCTCTTCTATCTCGGCCGGAATTTGGCAGTCTGGCATCATCAACAAGAGAACCAAGTTATTTGGAAAAATAAAATGTCAACACCAGTAAATATGAAATGCGGCGTCAGACAAGGGGGAAGCTTATCGCCTATTCTATTTAACGTCTATATGAACGATTTAAGCGATAAACTCACCTCCGCAAACGTAGGCTGTCACCTGGGAAATAACTGTGTAAATAACATTGCATACACAGATGATATGGTCATTTTGTCACCAAGCATAAAAGGACTGAGAAAGCTGTTAAAGATATGTGAAGAATACGCTGCCGAATATAACATGGTCTATAACCCCACTAAGTCTGTTTTGCTCGTATTCAAGTCAGGCGCAGGCACCATAAAAGTATTACCCGTCAGTCTAAACGACACAAAAATAACAGAAAAAATCAAGGTCAAATACTTGGGACACATCATAACAGCGGACCTCAGCGATGATTTGGATATTGAGCGACAGAGAAGATCACTGTGCATAAGGGCAAATTTGATTTCTCGAAGATTTAACAAGTGCAGCCCTGCTGTAAAAAGGCAACTTTTTAACACGCACTGCACGAGCCTATATACCTCGGAGCTATGGACCAACTTCAAGAAAGCATCACTATAAAGAATGGAAGTACAGTACAACAACTCGTATCGAACGCTTTTTGGGTTGTCCTGGTACTGCAGTGCCACCGAGGTGTTTGAAGAAGGGCGAGATCCCGGATTCCGAGCACTCATGAAGAAACGGATCACTAACTTCAGAACGCGACTAGCCTCGAGCGAAAACAGTCTTGTGATGGCAGCATTCCACTTCTGGCAGGGTCCCATCTACAAGTGGTGGAGCCACTTCCTGATGACATAGATTTATAACAATAAGTTAACTTAATTCAAATTTTCTTATTTTATTTTGTATTATTATCTATTATTTTCTTTTACCATGTAATTTTTTTTTCTCATCTTGCAATATTTTTATTTTTACTTGATATATTGTATATGTATAATATGGAACTCGTGGGACTGCACCACCCTCCCCGAGACCTAGAATAAAGGATTAAAACAAAAAAAAAGTATAACTATGATATAAAAGTATAACTGCGGTATTTTACTTGCGGTATGCGGGATTAAGTTTGCGGATGCGGTATGCGGAATATTAGAGATGCTTATGGGGCAAGTTTCGATTAACGACTGATCGTTGGTAAAGTTAAATGACAGGTATATAGGGATGGGTAGGATAGGAACATGTGACAATACAAGCTACAAGCACAGGGTCTATGATGTATGTAAATGTATGTAGGTAAGTGTAGCTATATATTGTGTAAATGCTCTACCGATTAGTGATCGTAAACATGATAAAGGTGTCTACTGTCTAAGGCAAGGCTTGAAGTAATGCCTGAGTTCTTATTACATTTTACTTGAGAGGAGACATTTTTATTACATTTAATTTGAGTTGAAGAATAGTCCTAAAAAGGTACATTTAATTGCGCTCATAACTTTTCCGTGTTTGATGTTACTTCCGTCAAGTGGATATATTTTAAGTGAACAACTCACAAAAGACTTGAGGGCTACGGAACCACTGAAAACGTAACTCCTAGGAGTGTGAATTCTATCGATTTAAAATAAATTAACAGACATTTTATTTGCTTTTTATTTTTTTTTGTACATATACGAGGATTAGTCAAAACTAACGCCTTCATTTTTTTTCTACTTAAATAAAGTTAGTTAAATGAAAAAAATGAATCTACTGCTGTCTGCAGTCGTAACTTTCTGCGCGGGTGGCAGCACTGCAGTCGCTTGCAAAATAGCCAACTGATGTTCATACAGACAGCATTCTGATATTGAAATCTTGAAAACAGAAGTTGAAACGCCCATTCACATTCATAAAAGACTGAAAAATGTGTACGGTGATGCTCCTGTACAAAAATTGTGACCGGAGATGAAACTTGGGTTAAATTTTTTGGACCTGAATCAAAGAGGCAGTCATTGGAATGGCCTCACACAAACTCACTGGATATATTGGACGTCCATTATCTTAGACGCTATGATATTACCATTCAAATTTATTAAATATATATATATTAAGTTTTTTAGGTGATACATTGTTAAATGCTTTCTTAAAGTCAGTATTTATTATCCTGATACGTTTTTCATTGGAATTTGCGGTGAAATAAATGTAGTTTGTTATTTTCGCAACATCATCATGGGTTCTGGTGTTTTTTTACCAAACTATTTAAGTTTAAGTTCTAAATATTGGTGGTATTATTATAATTTTATAATTATTTGATACACCTTTGGTAAAGCTTGTATTTATTATATGAGTTAAGTTAAGGGGCAAATAGTTAACTAACTAACCATCACGCCGTTTCCCCGCAGGGGTAGGCAGAGAGAACGGACCACCAAACAACTCGGTCTTGGTACACATTCCTTGCCTCGTTTACATTCATACAACGTCTCATACATGCTCTTCTATTATTCTGACTCTTGACATTTCCCGACTCAAGAATCTGATTCACTTGGTCGTGCCATGCTTTTCTTGGGCGTCCTCCACTTCTTCTATCATTCACATTTGCATCATATATTCTCCTTACACTCCTTTCCTCGTTCATTCGCTCTACATGCCCAAACCTCGGAGAGTCCCTTTCTTAATTTTACACATCAAGCTTAAATCAGCCTTGCATTCTTTGCGGATCTCCACGTTTCTCAGACATGGTTTTACCATACATTCGCCTCAGGGATTTAATTTCTACAGCGTTTAGTCAAATAGTTAATTGTTTTTAATATGTTTACACATGTATTGTCGTAACCGGGAGCAGAACCCTCCTTAAAATCATTGATAATTTTTCAACGTCAAATTCCATTATTTTATCGAACTATATTGTATTGGTGTCGTGTAGAGTGGGGATTATTTTTATTATTAGTGGAAGTTGATGTTTTGATGTCGTTTGCAAGATTTTTTCCAACATTTACAAAATAGTTGTTTAAAATATTACACCATTTTTTGGTGTCATTTAGGACATTTTATGTTTATTTTTCATCTGTGATTTCGGATGTACAACTGCTTTTTATTTATTATTTCGTTTATTATACCTAGTCAATATTTTTTTAATTAATGTCTTTGGGATCTTGAATTAATTGTGAGTAGGATGGGGTTTTCGGATTTTCTAATTTAAGTAGTTATTTTTTTTATTTTTTATTATAAAATGCAATAATTGATTTTTAAGAAGACGGTTTTTGAGTAAGCTTGTATAGAATTTTTTTTTCTAACGGTTTTAATTGATCTGATTGTAATCCGGGGTTCATTTTTCTTTGTTTTTGATAAAATTTAGTTATTTTGGTGGCATTCAAAATGTATTACGAGTATGATATTTAAAATGTGTTATGCACATGAATTAGCGCACATGAACAGGCCATAATTTTTTTTTAACTGTTCTAGAAATAATATCGATATTTAAAATTGTTTGATAAATTTAAATAATATGTGAATAAAGAAAATTACAATTTGGGCACACGGACAAGCCCACAACACATTTAAACATAATTGCTTGTCTCTTCAGTGTATGGAAAAGGGAAAAATTCTAATTAAAACATTTTTCATTTGCCAAAATGTATACGGGATGAAAGTAGAAATACTTAATTAGGGAACAAAGGAAGATAATTAATTAACTTGTTGTTAGCTTGACTCAGCCAGTTAAATGTTAATTAATGAATAGAAGTTGGGGTAATTGTTAGTTACATAGTATATCTGTCACCATAATTAAATTGTTGATTAGGTCATTGCGTTTACTTGGGTCTTCTAATTATAAAAGTTTTTCCTAGATAGAGTGGTCTACAGTCTAAGTAACATAATATACCAAACTAACCAGCGATTCCTAAGCATATTTGGATTAAACATGTAGATGTTCTTTTGCTGTCCGATGATATTTTTTTCGATTAAATTATGTCGTATACTTACGAGTACGGCTAAAAATCAGAGACTTGGAACTGACATATGATATATGACGTTATTATTACGCCAACGACCGGCGTAATCCAGCGGTAAGACTCTTGACTCGCACACCAAAGGTCGCGGGATCGAATCCCGGCGTAGCAAATAAATTTGATTTGATTAATTTGTGTTATTTCACAATTTATTAATTAAAAATAATATAAAGTATTCCTGCGGCACGTTCCAGAGTGGAAGATACTCTCAGTATTGCCCTGGTGTAAGACCAACATTCAGAATTGAAACGTTGCTTGAAATGGCTTTTGTGTGTTTGGTGACCAGATCTGAATAGCCAGTTACTTTCCCACCTTCCTCTCCCCTATCTCTTTCCCATCCCCACTACCTTCAGCTTCACAACATACCCCAATTGGGGATGCCATAGTCACACTGGCTTGGTACGGAAGCAGTTGGGGCTCTTGTGCGGTATTCATATAAAAAAAAATTCTGTTAAGAATTTTTATGAAATTTAAGAA
This sequence comes from Limnephilus lunatus, assembly GCA_917563855.2. Lineage (NCBI taxonomy): Eukaryota > Metazoa > Arthropoda > Insecta > Trichoptera > Limnephilidae > Limnephilus > Limnephilus lunatus. Next base: position 11,042,550 of record OU830599.1, read on the forward strand.
TCCGCCTTACGCAAAACCGTTTTCGTACGTGGAGTTTGTTTGTTAATAGAACCGAGTTAAAGCAATGCCAAAAGATGGCGCCTCTTACGTTAACACCTAGCGTGAGTAACTTCGGCTGGCTGGCGTAAGTACTATTGGATTTGTACTTTCGTGAGTCTCTCCGGGTATGGAGAGATGGATGGTATGACTATTATTGTAATAAGCAGTTGTGAATAATAATACCACGATTATGTACATATGACGTCATGGCCTATCGCAGTTAATTTGTCCCGGTGATTAGTTGTCACTGGATTTGACCAACCGGCTATTTTTGGAACTAGTTCCTTCGAATTTATAAAATGGTCACCAATGCTTAAACCGGGAGAAGTCGAATCAAAAGCCCCCCCGCAGGGCCTAGCAGAAAAAACCCACGGAGCGGGTTTGTAACTGCTAGTTAACATTAAATACTTGTTATGGTTATTGTTTGTATAGAGTCCTATGGAGGTTTACCCACCTGGTATCCTTAGGCACATGCCCGTATTATGGTAGTCGAATTATGAATATATAATTATATAGATGTAAGCATTGTTATTGGTTAATACATAGTTTGGTTAGGTACAATATTTTTGTATAACAACGAATTCTTTAAATATAGATAAATAAATGAATAACTCTTCTTGTGGAGATGTTGAAAATAATTCATCCAAATATAAATATTAATATGATCATTATCAAAGGTTTTTTTTATTATTATTTTTTTTTAATTTGAATGTAAAATAAAATAAAATAAAAAATAATAATGAAGCAAATTAACTTAATTTGTTGACTTCAGGCATTCTTTAAAATAGTTCCTCCCCTTTGTAAATAACTAATCCTGTACATTTATGATATAAAGCTTGTCAGTTTTCGATTTCCTTGTATCAATACTCAGTAGGTTGAACATTTTGGCATACTGACAACCAGTAACACTTATAGCGCTGTAAGGCGGCTCGATCACTTATATATGATGATAGCCCACCAACGCTCCATAAAACATCTCCAAACATCTTTGATATGACATACCTGGGCCTGTAATGGGCATTTTACACGATGCCTTTTTTCGTTCAGTTTCCAAGTAGGTCATATTTTCATGATAAGGATTTGGAATTAAAAAGGACATATTTTATTTTGGTACCGATTTCCGTATAGTTGAAGATTGCGGATATTTTTATTATAAAAAAATATTTACATATTTTTTTATTTTATTTAAAGAAAAGATTTATTACAATTTCACGCATACCCAGCTTAGGTAACCAAAAGGTTTCCTTAGGTTGGCAAAAAAGTGTAGAAAATAAATGATGGCGCTGCGATCGTTTTTTAGGTTTTAAACGGCAACATAAAGATGGCTCATAATGAATATATGTTTTTAAAAACACTTCGGCTAAAATGCATATTTCATAGCATATTTGTACTTACAAAAATTTTGCACAAAAAACTGGAATTTAATAGAAGTAAAATAAAACAAAACAAGTTTTAAGTGGGCGTTTATTTCGTTATAAAAACGTTGGTACTTAAAATTTTGAGTCTCTTAATTCAACACCCGACGTTATTGTCTTCGTCATCATGTGATTCTTCTTCTTCCGTGTCTTCATCTTCATCTAAACGTATTATCAGTTCATCGATATCAACATGTATAGTACTGCCTCGTGCATAATATTCTGCCTCAATTTTCATCACGTGCTTGCAACAATTTTTCCAATCATCAGCACTTTTATGCTATTGCATATTATTATTATTATGCTATTTTCCGTTTTTCCTTGACGATTCATCTTACCGTTGATTCAGATTTACTGTGTGTGGAAAACATCATTAAAAATATTATTCTATAGAAGGGAGTTTAAAAAACAAACTAGATAATATTCATTTAGAAAGAAAGAAAGAGAAAATTAAAAAAAAGTAACTTTTCCATGAGTTTAAAGAAGTTGCATATAATTATTCTTTTTTTTTAATTGAGTTGTTCCCTTTTTCTTGTGGCCCTGTATGAACTGTCAAATATAATATATGTGTCAAATTCGGATTTTTAAGTATAACCTCAAATCAGGCTGTAATGGTTATAATCGCTCGACAATTGGCATAAATCTTGTAATACTAATGAAATTCATTAAAAAACTGTACTACGTACCAGTCATTTCTGTAGTTGGTTTGTAAACATCTTCCAAATTACATATGAGCTTCTTCGCGCGATAATCGGCTAGGCAGCGTTGAAAAACGCAGTATATAACTTCTCTTGCACCACTAAGTATTGGTTTGTCCATTTTTATTCAATTCAAACAATGCACAGGTAAAAAATGAAGAAAAAAAATTAAACGAGCAATTTTCAGTGTAAAGCCAAGAGCCATACGAAGCGTCATTGACAAAGCGAGTATTTCGGTGTTACCATTATAATGAAAGAATTTAGTTCCAAAATAACAAATTTCTACACTTTCCTGCCAAACTATAAGACCGTAAGTAAATAGACAAACTTAAATTTTTTTGTCACATAACGAGTGCGCGGATCTTTTTTTAATGATTTTTAAAATTCTGAAACATAGCGTTCCCAGAAAATCTTTTGATTTATATTACTGCATGATTACATAATTTGAAATGTATGTTATATAGCACAAAATTTTGTTTGAAAATTGAACAAATCTGCCAACGACCTATGGTTATAAGTGTTATAATCTTATTATGCTAAAAATAAACAAGTTTACCAGATAAAATAACAATATTCGGAAATCAATTTATACTTTTTTGTGGAAAAGAGTCAATACGGCTAAATTTGTATAAAAAATGACATATTTCCGGTTTTGACTGGTTATTCCCTCTTTTAAGGTAAATCAAATTAGAATGTTTCTGTATAATTGTTTTTCAATGTTATGTAAAAAAAGTTTATTTTGTATTTACACCCCATGAAGCCCCTGCTTAGTCACCAAAAGTTTTGAACCACTTGTGGTTTAAGCAAGTTAAATGTATTTGTACCGTAAACAAATAAAGAAATTAATAATTTACGCAGAGTACATAATATCATTCTGATAATTAGTTATATATAAACTTTATAAAAAGCTGCGTTTGTGTATAAGGGAAAGTTTTGTTATTAAAAATTAGTTTTGTTATTAAAAAGAATTACTACACACTATTTGTCATTGTTTTGTGTAATTATATTATGTGGATTTGTTGCGCATTTATTTCGTTTTATATTTTTAAAATATCGATCCAAGACCATAACATTTAATAAAAAAAACTTTGAATTAACCACTACTTAATCAAAATAATCAAAAGAGAATTAGCGATTAAACACGGACTAAAACATTTTGTTCATAACTGATTATTATGTGTATTGCTATTCGGAATCATAAATTTGGCGTGTATTTTTGATGATTTGTTGACGACAACGGCAAAGGCAAGATGCTTTCATACGATCTATGGTTATGTTCAGGGTGCCATTTTTTGACTGTTCAACCTTTTTGTGGGTTCCGATTCAGTTTTCATAAGGGGATTTATGAAAAAAAAATCAGAGTGTGCAATTCACACGCTGTAGAAATGAAACCTTCAGAAAACTAAAGTAGAAAAGAGTGGGGAGCCTACGAAGAACCGCACAAAGAGGAGACTGATATGCTGCGAAGCACCGCACATAGAGAAGACCTTTTATACTATCTCGTTCTCTCGCAGGTTAATTCCTAAAGATGTATGTGTTCATCTCTTATTTGTGTTGTTGTTTTTTTTTCGTTTCATCGAGTTTCAAATTAAAACGGTGCTAAAGAAGTTTTCACAAAAATGGATCGTGTAAATCACCCAGAACCGTAAAATCTACACACATAGTTACTAAATATAAAGTGATTATTTTATGCATTCGCATAAAATCTTATGTTGCACAAAACTATGTTTGATCATGATTATAGCACATTATATTATACATATTATTTTGACTGATAATTCGATCATATAGACTCAGCAAATCGGATGAGGCGCCAGTCTAATGGTGTGAAGGATTATGGAAAGTGCTAAGGAAAATGATAGGCATCTTTCGTTATCGTCGCAGGCCTTTTCGGGTAAATGAGCAATTTACAGAGGCGTTAAATTCGCATACAAATATTACACTGCCAAAAAACTAATGGACGAAATTAAAGATCGAGAAAATTACTCTTACTTTAATTGCATAAATGCCTCCGTGGCGGAGGAGTTACACTCTTGACTCGCAATCCGAAGATAACGGGATCGAAATCAGGCATGAGCAAATACATTTTATTTTAATCAATTTATGTTATTTCACAATTAATTCATTTAAAAATAATATACAGTACCGCAAATTCCAGTGTGACAAAGGGGTGACAACATGTTATCCGCCCCGGGTCCCACCCATGCTAGTTACGCCACTGATTGTATTTACTCTTCTCTAGAAGTGGGAATTTTAGATCGCATATTTTTTGGCTATCACTCTCTAAACAAATATCCTCTCTTCTATCAAGCCTTATCTAAAATTTCGTCCCCTCCATTCTTACTTGTCCAACAGAAAAAAATTACATGCACCGCGCCGATTGTAGAAAACGATAGTTGCAGCAGAAACTGCCGAAATATACTACTGTTTTACTCTTTCATTGATCATGTTATTACAGAACTCGACGCTCGTTTTAAACCACATGAATCGACGATCAAATGCTGCTACCTGAAAAAACCAGTAATGACTCCAGGATAAAAGAAAATCTTTAAAATATTGCACAAACATTTCTGGGTAGGGAAAATGAAGGCACAATATTTCTGAGTGTATATGAGATATGGCACAATCACTGGAAATCTGTAGCACAAAAACCTGCAACTGTGATCGACGCTATCCATAACTGCTATGATCAGTTTTTCCCTTTAATAAAAAAGCTTCTCATTATTTTAGCCACACTCCCAGTGTCCATTGCAACCCCTGAAAGATCCCTACCTTAAAGAGGTTAAAAACTTACCTAAGAAATAAAATGGGCGATGAAAGACTTACTGGTCTGGCTTTAATGAGCGTACACCGAGATCTGGCGGTGCAACTTGATTCCGAAGAAATTATTAATAAGTTAGCAACAAAACGTAAAAGACTAAATTAATTATTTTAAAGGTTCAACTTTGTTAATTTTGGATAAATATTGCAATACATACATTACATATAACTTTTTAGAGTAACCTAAGTTATATATTATAGATAACCCGTGACTATACTTGCGTATTATAATCGCAGGCAATGTTTAATTTGTAAATGATAGATTTAATTGGCGTTAAAGCTCTGTTTTTTTTTTTTTTACTTTGGGGACCCCCCCCCCCCCTTCTCAAAGCTATAGCTACGTCCGTGAGTCACATTATTAGTAAACATTTAAGAACACATAAATACTTAATGTAAGGAAAACATATTTCAAAGTACCCCATAATTACTTTCTCAATAAATCGGTTTAACCTAAAATAAAGTGTGACACCTTCAAAAGTAAATTTTGACACCTTCAAAATTGAAATTTGTGAAGTATGTAAATAAGTCGTCTCAAAGTGGTATAAACACAAATTGAAAATAACATTGTTAAGCCGAAAAAGAAACTAAAATACTTGCAGAACTTAAAAATAACATTATTAAATTCAAATATAAAAAAAGGTTAATTAAATAGGGTTCTACGTTCTACGAATTAAACACAACAATTAAAATCTAACATTCAAGTAGGTAATAATGTTTAATTCGTTCAAATCAATTTTAATCTTTCAAATTTAATTTACTTAAAATTACAAAGGTGTAACAGATTCTTCGAGGAAGGATGAATCCAGACAGATCGCCACATTTTTTTTTGTTGTTTGCTGGTTGGTGGATACACATTGTTTTTCCATAAAGGTAAATATATTTATATACTAGCTTTTACCCGCGGCTTCGCTCGCATGGTATTAGTGGGAAATTACTGGCATAATTCTCGACCCTATCCCAACGTGGCTTCTCAAGAAATGTTGCAACGTGTTGGCCCCCTACTTGGTTCACGTGTTTAATAAGTCTCTAAGCACAGGTGACTTCCCGGAAGCACTTAAGCATGCAGTAGTTACCCCAATTATAAAAAAACCACAGCTTGATGCTGACAACTTGGGTAATTATCGACCAGTGTCAAATCTGCCTTTCTTAGCAAAACTACTCGAAAAAATTGCTGCTTCTCAAATAACCTCCCACCTAAACCACAATAAATTAATTACCGATCATCAGTCCGCTTATAGAAGATTCCACTCAACAGAAACCGGGTTACTTCGTGTCCTGTCAGATATTACCCTTGCCATAGAGTCAGGTAAGTTAGCACTTCTTTCACTTTTAGATATGAGCGCTGCATTTGACACCATTGACCACGACTTTCTCATTAAGAGACTAGAATTAACATTTGGTTTACATTCTAACGTAAAAAATTGGCTACAATCCTATCTAACGGATCGCTCACAAGCAGTGAAGGTGGGAAATAAACAATACAACTTCACAAAACTCTCTTCAGGGGTACCTCAGGGATCCGTTCTGGGTCCACTTCTCTTTATCCTCTTCACAAATGATGTCGCAAGAATTATCGAGTCATTTGGTCTCCTTTCTCACTGTTATGCCGACGATCAGCAAGTCTACTTTTACTGCACACCAAATGAGATCACCGGCCTCAAAATTCGCACAGTTGAGTGTCTAGAAGCAATTAGTCTCTGGATGTCCTCAAACAAACTGAAGCTTAATCCATCAAAGACCGAATTTCTGTGGGCAGCTACAAATAGACGTCAACATCTAATAGACAACTCACCAATTGCCATTTCCGGCAATGACGTAATTGCGAAAACAACCGTCAAACTTCTGGGAGTTTATCTGGATTCAGACCTTTCATTGAAAAGTCAGGTGAATAGGATCATTAGCACAGGGTTCTTCTACTTAAGGCAACTTAAGGCAGTTCGTAGGAACCTTTCGACAGAAGCAACTAAGCTTCTTGTGAATTCATATATAGTATCGCGTCTTGATTACTGCAATGGTATCTATGCAAGTCTTCCTAAATGTCAAACTGATAAACTACAATCAGTATTCAACGCCGCAGCACGACTAATCACAGGGGTACCCAAGTTTTCGCACATTTCGGAACACCTTCGAAATCTTCACTGGTTGAAGTGTCCTGAAAGGATCCAGTATAAGTTATGCTGGATGGTGTTTAAAGCTATCAATGAAATGGCTCCACCCTATATCTCTGAACTATGCATTCCGGAAAATATAGGTCTAAGGCAGTCATCTCTTAGATCAGCGACATCGTCTGCAATTGGAAGATTGAAAGAACCCAAGCGAAATCCGAACACTAATTTTGGTGATCGCGCGTTTGGAGTATCCGGTCCTGAGGCTTGGAATAAACTTCCCATGGAATTGAGATGCATAACCAACCCAGCGGAATTTAGATCCAAACTTAAAACTCATTTTTTCAAATACTCATTTCCATAAATTCGTCATTATATTTAAACTTTGTTATTTAATTATACTCTAATAATTGTTGATGTCCACGAATATATACTATTTTATTTGATTTACAACTACTAACGAAAAACTCAAAATGCTATTGATCTACCTACCAATGGTCTGTCAGTGGTAACACCTCAATCCGGTTAATGTTGAGCGATGAGTCATCATAATGCGGTAAAGATCGGCGATTAATTTCATTAATTTATTTAAGATATCCATACATTTTTGTAAATCCGATAAATTTTGCATCCATGTCCTTAAATAGTAATATGTATTATGTAAAAACTTCCTTCTTCTTCTGGCGCTGTGGAGTGATTCTGGCGAATGTATGATATTTATAAGATGTTTTCAAGTATTTTTAAACGTAAATAAATATGTTAGTTATAAATCTCTAACTTTAAGTCATATTGTAAATATATATGTCATTGAGCTCAGTTTTAGGTCAGCTTTTATATGTCTTAGTCATAAGTCACTAGCAATAAGACTTAGATGTAAATCACTAGTTATAATTGTAAATCTTAGTTGTAAGCCAGTAATATTATTTTTTATGTATTTATTTGTACAGCGCCCTTGAGGTGATTTTTCACGAAAACGGCGCTATATAAATTAGCCAAATATTATTATTATAATTATTGGCGTGTCTTTTAAACTACGATTTCCGAATAACCAAAGGAAAAAAACGTTTTCTCCTTTTATTTGTACTGAATTATTATTCTCCCACTTTATTTATACCAAAAAGAACGATAAAGGTTAGTAAACAAGAAATTGGGCAAACACTTGGGTTGTATTTGAAATACTAAGTGATTTGATCGCCAACACGGTACTAATATTGTCGCCGAAAAGAATATTTAAATAATAACTGTTTTAAGTCTTCATTAGAACACATAAACCCCTTGCTTCATTCACAATCATGATTGTCGTTTGTTAGTTTGACTTGATACCTAAAAAGACTACTGCTACCATTATCAAGAAATTTAATCGGCCAGACTAATTCGTCAAACACCCTCTCACATTAATTAACACGTCATGGAAAATGGGTGTGTCTGCAATCTTTGATGCACAGGCGGTCAGGTGGGAATGCTGTCCTTGTTATTTTGGTATTTTAATGGAAGATGCTCAGAGGAACTTGCGTCATTGATACAATCAGCACCGGTGCATAGTCAGCATTTGTAGACGCTTGAAATATGTCACAACAGGAGAGAATGGGTCATTTGTGTGACAGCTCGGCTGTAAAAACGATATATCAGTCTCTGTGTTTCCTTTCTTCTACAACACAGGTCTCTTCAATGTTCATCCCTTTCTCTCCTCAACAAGACTTTCCACACAGCATCTTATTGAATTTCATATACCAACGAGAGCTACTCATTCAAAATCCTGTTTAAATGCAACAATACAATTTGGTAGGCGGGTATGGGTGCCGCTGCCCGTGGAACAATCTATTGGATAACCAACACCACTACCATACGTCATCCAAAATAGTTCGCTAAGTTTAGTGAATTAGCAGGGGTATCCGGGTTCGTTGGGTGAGGTTTGTCTTTGTCTTTGTCACTTATTTACGTGGTGGGCCGGATCGGGAGAGACTGGTCGAGGGAGATCTTTTTACCTCTCCAGCCGGACTCTATCGACCCATTGCATTGCACGACAGTGGGAAGGATGGATACATACGTCCGTCTCTCCTGAACACATTGACCTCCAGATTTCTACCCACCTCTATACCCTTTTCCACCCCAGAACTTCCTCACCTTCCTTTGCTTAAAAAGACCCTCTACACAGCTTCTCCAAAGATGACATAGGCCAGAGGAATATTGTTTTCCTCAGAGCCTCTTGTATGGAGCAAAGGTAAAAAAAATATAGTTCAGATATTTGTAGTCAAATACGCGAAAACGTATTTTCTTTAGAATAAAAACTTAACAAAAAAAACCGCTTTGTGGTGTGGCATTATGAAATGACTAAAATAAAACACGGTAGCATTTATCTCAGACCACAGTCCAATATCGTTTGTCGACGAAGTTTTGCTTCGATTCCAGCTTAACGTAGATAATGTTAAGCTCTGATGAAGCTCAAAGATGGTCAAAGCGATCTAGCTGGCCATCGAATAATAGAGAAGTAAAATAGAGTTTTCATAATGCGTTTACTTTATTAGTGAACTCACATATGATACCCCTAAAATAGAAAAATATGAAAACTTTATACAATATTTTATTTATTGTTAAATGAAAGTTGTTAATTGGGATGATCTGGACGTCCAATTTGTGGTGGATCCAGTTTCCTTTTATGGTGATCTCAGTACTTGAGTTGGGGAGATAATAATAAGACGTGGATAGTCTTATGAGCTAAGATCTGTGCAGTGAGTTCTTCCAGGAAGCCTAATCGCAAAGCCTTTGACTTTGATAGAATGGAAAATAGAGTAATTAGCTTGGTTTACAAGCTCCAGCGCTTTTATAATGATGGGGGTAATTACAAAGAGGACGAATGGACAATAATCATACCCTTTCATACATTACTCATGGTGTCTCACTCATTCACGAATGTCTCTTTCATACCTTAAGACACACATACGTTCACCACATTAATTTTTATTTTTTATTAGTGACTATTTAATTACAGGTTTGATGAGAATTACAAGATATGATAAGGTGTGTAAATATTTCATCTGTTTGTTCTTAGTCCTCCTCACTAGGTGGTCCTGTGCTGAGGCGGACTGGTAGATTTCTTTGATTTTCCGTTATTTAGTTTCTATGATGTTTTTAATACATTCTCTAGTATGTCTGCATTAATTTCTTTCACCCATGTTTTGATTTTTTCCTTAAACTTATTTATCTTTTCTATCTTTTTCAAACTTGGAGGAATGATGTTGTAAAGTTTGGTTGCCAGGTATATGTGGTTTCTTTGGCCAAAACTTGTCTTGAATTTTGGAACATCTCGTATATCCTTTTTTAAGGCTCTTGTGTCATGTATCCGAGTTTCATTAGAAGATTTTCTGTTTTTAAAATGATGTATAAGAATATTCTTGGCATATATAATACAATATAATGCAATACTTCAAAGTGACAAGTGACAGCTGTTTATTTTTGTTTTGCTCCCGCAAAATTAATTAAAAGCAAAGTTTATAAAACATTACCTCTCTATACTAGTCACTATTTGTACAGGGACAAAGATCCTCCACCTTTTGCCATTTTCTCTTTAAGAAACAACAGAGTGAAAGTGTTTTTAGTAGTGTTCAAATTACTTACAAAGTTTACAAGAGTGCACAAATCTTATCTTTGAGTTCAAAGTTATAAAACAAGTGACTCAAGACAAAAGGGGAAAACTTACTCTGTATAGCCCAGAAAATAGGCGAGCAGATTGGTTTCGCGCTACAGCCAGAAGATGTAGACATCGTGACGCAAGTGGCTACCAAGACGACCCAGGTTAAGCCAATTATCATCCGGTTTGCGAGTAGACGGAGGAAAGAGGAATTTCTCGCTTTATCCAAAAAGGCCAGGAAGATAAGCAGCACCGACCTGAAATATTCTGGACCAGAAACTACAATTTATGTCAACAACCACCTAACAATTAATAATAAGATTCTGCTTTCAAAGGTTAAAAGCAAAGCACGGGAAGCAGGTTTTAAATTTGTCTGGGTAAAGGACTGCAAGATCTTGGTGAGAAAAAATGAAAATTCACCAGCTTTTTTAGTCACGAGGGAAGACGACCTCCAGAAAATAACATAAGAAAATACCTACTGCTCATCCGATTATTATTGCATACTCCTCCCTCTCCCTCCACACGCCCGCCTATCCCGCATCTCACATTGCTATCGCATAACTATTATATTTATTACATTCGCACTACATTACCTTATTATATTTTCCTGTTCTCAACTCCTGCCAACTGCAAGATATTCTCACTTTCTATACTCAATTTTTTTATTTTTAATATACTTGGCCATATTTCAAGTGTCTATACATATTACACCTCATATTATGTTCACACATTCTCTGCATATTTTTGTTATTGACACTAAACTGAAAAAGAGTCCCTGCCTCTAAGTATTTTTTATCAGAACGTACGTGGACTGAGAACAAAAAATGACACGTTTCTTCGCAGTGTTGCAAGCGGTGATTATGACGTGATTGGTATAACAGAGACTTGGCTTACTGATTCTATTTTAGATGGGGAGCTTTTTGACTCAAGATACAATGTTTTCCGACGCGACAGAAGTATCGAAGGTGTAACAATGGGTGGTGGGGTGCTCTTTGCTTGTCAAAAAGGAACTCAATTCTATTTGTAATTACTCGTGGTGTTCTACGGATGAAGACATTTAGGTGACTCTTCGCATCCCACGTGCCAATGGATTTACTAGCGTTCATCTTTGTTGTATCTACCTGTCCAAAAGCTTCAACTTCAATGCTCGAATCTCCGCCTTTTCGAATGATCTAGGTTTTAAGCTTTTGAATCAACCTAACGACAAGTTTCTTATTATGGGAGATTTTAACCTTTCTGATATCACCTGGACTCTTCCGGTGGATGAGGTAAACATGATTCCTTGCAATTATACTTCTACAATAAGTTCAACATTTATCGATAATATTAATTACTGTAACCTCCACCAATATAATGGTGTTCAAAATACGTTAGGAAGAATTCTTGATCTCGTTCTCTGTAATTTCTCGGTACGCGTTGCACACGCGAACGACCCGTTGGTTCCTGAGGATACTCACCATAAATCCATCATTATCACTGCTGAGTTTGTTGAACCCCCGGTCATAAAGGAAAATTCAATTAAAAGGCCTTCATCCCACAAAGCTAATTACGATGACATAAGAGACAGCCTGGCGCAAGTAGATTGGAACACACTTAACTTAACCGATTCCGTCAATCCTGCACTATCACATTTTTATAATATTATTAATAATTTGATCTCTGATAAGGTTCCATTGAGGCGTTCTGGTAAACATTCCTATCCCCCGTGGTATAGCTCATCATTAATAAAACTTATTCGCGAAAAGCAGAAATTTCACAGATTATATACTACTTATAAGAACCCTTCCGATTACATTACTTTTTCTAGGCTACGCACCAGACAGAAAAAAATGGCTAAGAAGTGTCATGAAGACTTTATTAATAATGCTGAAGAGAATATCGCCAAAGATCCCAAGGCATTCTGGTCATATGTTAAATCAAAAAAACTATCAGCATATATTCCTAGCGTATTAAATCTTAAGGATTTAACAGCCGAGGGTGGCCAGGCAGTCTGTGATTTATTTGCTGAATATTTTCATTCCGTCTATGAATCGGCTGACCCTCTGGGGACTTCCTGCCACGACCCCGTAGTTAATCAGGTTTGTGAGATAGGATCAGTTTTTATCGATGCTGATCTTGTATCTTAATATTTAAAACGGCTCGATTCCAGCAAGGGTGCTGGGCCAGATGGTATCCCACCACTGTTCATTACCGAGTGTGCAAATCATTTGTCAATTCCGCTATCAATACTGTATAATATATCGCTTAAGACTGGTACATTTCCAGATATATGGAAAAGAGCCTACATCACACCAATTCATAAATCGGGAACTAAGTGCGAAGCAGATAATTATAGACCCATTTCCAAGCTTTGCATTTTTTCAAAGGTGTTCGAAAACATAGTCTATGACCAGTTATTCCCTGTGGTAAAGAATTCGATCAACGAATTTCAGCATGGATTCTTTGCAGGTCGCTCTGTTGCTACAAATCTTATAACATTTATAAATTTCTTGTCTGCCTCTATGGATAAACATGTGCAAGTTGATACAATTTATACAGACTATAGCAAAGCCTTTGACAAGATCAACCACAAGATCCTGCTTAGAAAACTTGCTAATCATGGTATTCATGGAGATGTCCTTCGTTGGTTGTCTTCATACATAACAAACAGGTCCCAGGCTGTGACAGTAGGTGGATTTTCTTTCATCTGGAAAATCATTACTTCTGGTGTGCCTCAGGGGTCCATTTTGGGTCCTTTTCTTTTCTCTCTATATATCTATATAAATGATATTACGACATGTTTTCACAACGCTCAAATTTTACTATTTGCCGACGATATGAAGATATACCTTCCTATAGTGGTTAGCTGGAAGAAATGGGATCTACCCATAAGCAATACCTTTTGTATTTTTTAAATGTACAATAAATATTTTTTTGATTTTGATTTTGATTTTATAAGCTCCCATGACTGTTCTGTGCGTTTACAAGAAGATCTTGACCGACCGACGGATTACTGTCTCAGAAATAAGCTTTTTATCAATATTTCCAAATGTTGCAAAGTCACATTCACACGTAACCATAAAAAAATACTGCATGAATACACCATTTCTGGATCTCTGTTAACAAATAAAGATTATATACGTGACCTCGGGGTTATTTTGGATTCTAAACTTACCTTTGATAAACACATTGATAATATTGTCACCAAAGCAACAAAGAGTCTAGGCTTTGTACTGAGTACATGAACATTTTTCAAAAACACTAAGACTTATCTGATTCTGTACAATTCACATGTTCGTCCTCACCTGGAATACTGTTCACAGGTTTGGAACCCGCGCTATATTGTTCGCTTGTTTATTCACTGCAAGTTACTGTCGTTACAGAATTTCTTTGTATTACATTCTATGTAGGTTGTGATGAATCGCAGTGGATACGAAAATATCGTAGCTTCCACCTTACGAATGAATAAATAATAATTCAGAATTATAACGAAATCAACACACTAGCGATACCTAGCGGATTAAGTTTGATTGGGCCATGGAGACTGCAGAGATCGATAATTATTAAATTCATGTCAAGTTTTGATAAATAGAACACAGAGGGATCCAATTATTAACACTTAAGATTGATCAACCAATCAGAGAAGGGGGACGTTACCATTTTTGAGAACAAAGAGATGGACTTTGGACCAGGACATTAGATGGATAATTAATGTCTTTCTTTACTCTCACGGGAACGGCGGGTCAACGTTCGATTTTATAAGCTGTCTCGAGGCCAAGAGAATTTGGTACAATGACCCTAGATGTATGGTAAATATTGGTTGCAACGGAGGAATCGACAACCGCAGTTAACGAACAAATAAATCCATTTTATGTTGAAAAAAATGATGCAATAAAATAGCAAGAAAATATAATGAATGGAAAATTCAAGAAAAGACCTGGAAAACGTAGGAAAAGCTACTGTAGGGATATTCAATTGTATAACGAATACGTGAAAAAACAATAGGAGGCCAGATTCAGAGGAAAACGTACGTTTGATATTTAAAAGAAAAAAAAACGATGGAAATTAGGAATGTCACTTTTAAATGAAGCAATACGGTCAGGGAAAACGATTTGAAAAGAAAATCTAATGGAAAAAACGGACATTTAAACGGAAGTTAATTGAACAATATAAGATTTCGGCTTAATTTTGCGTTTTCAGAAGAGTTTAAATAGATATCGTTATATATTTGAAATAGGATGGTTATTCTAGTTATATTACGTTAGATTAATTCAAAGAAAGGGATCGTTTTTACGTCATTTGCTATGAGAAAATACTATAGACGATAGAACAAATTGGTGAGACAATTGCTGTAAAAAAAGGTTGTCGAGCTCACACATGATTTTGTTGTTTAAACAATGAGATTTCCAACATGGGTTTTGGTGATTAAGACGGTTTTAATGGCTTTTGGGGCAATAAAAGTTAACATGGAACTTATGCAATGTTTGGATAAGATAAAAGAGATTAAATTTAACGAGTTAATATTAATTTCTTATTTACGATCAAGTACGTAGAAATCGAAACATCAACATATGTCAACGATGATACTTTATGGTATTTTGAGATGAAACGAGACACAATTTTATACGTTTTTATACGAATCAATTAACCTGACACATATCCCAGAGTCAAATTGGAATTTTCTTCGATGAAAATTATGAAAAAATAGCAGATTGAATATTTATGACTAGAAGGTGAAGTTTTCTAAGAGAAGATAAACATTGGAAATTATACAAATGATGGTAAAGAATGAAGTAAAGACAATCGAAAGATGATTTCGTAAGGAAAACTCAGGAAAATTCCGAAATATCGATGAAAACATTAAATTTGGCTTGGAATATAACTAATGATATAGTTATGGACAATGACATAAGAATGAAGCAGATAAATCATAAAAATAACGTCGTATATAAAATATAATTGAAAAAAAACAAGAAAATTCAAGTCTACGACATAAGTAGAGACAATACAGCTTAAAATTGAATTGATTCATATAGGAAACATGGAGATGTGGGGAAATTTAGGAAAATGAATGTTGGAAAATGCATAATGAAGATTTCGACATGAGTTTGTTCGTGTTGTGGTAGCGATAAACCAAATTGAGAATTATATACAGTTTATTGAAGACGTACCTATTATATATTGAGAGAAAAAAGGACACAAAAATCATGATATTTTAGTTAAATTCGTAAGACCAGAAGACAAAGGAACGACGGGGCAAAATTTGACATAATGGTAGGTTCGACACTGGAACAATTTACGTAAGAGACAGAAGATTTCGAAAATCAAAGAGGCCGGACTAGAGACGTTGATACGAAAATAACAGAATTGATATATGAAATCTCGAGTTGTTAGAGTTTAAATTAGAAAATCAATGAACGCGTAATTAAGCCATTCTAATCCTGGAATGGGTATTTAACCTACGACATGGACATTTGATCTTCAGTCGTCGGGGACCAATCGTCAGATTAAAATCGTGGAAGTTACGTGACGTAGCGTCTAAAACGGTTATAAGTTGAAAATTTCTTAAGTGTTGTAAAATTTTGAGACTTAGAAAAATTCGGAGTGGGAATTCTGTGACTTATAAAAATTACAGTCAGTGTTAGTGATTAAATCTGTGGAGTGTTGAAAATTAAATAAGTGTTTTATATAGTTTTACAATAAATTCAACTTGTCATTAAAATAAAAAGTTTATATAGTGTAGTGAATTTAAAAAGAAACAACAGTGTTTAAAGAATTTTATAACAGCAGTGAATAATAATATATTTATTTATAAATTCAACTTGTCTTTAAAATGAAAGGTTATATAGTGTAGTGAATTTAAAAAGAAACAACAGTGTTTAAAGAATTTTATAACAGCAGTGAATAATAATATATTTATTTATAAACTCAACTTGTCTTTAAAATAAAAGGTTATATAGTGTAGTGAATTTAAAAAGAAACAACAGTGTTTAAAGAATTTTATAACAGCAGTGAATAATAATATATTCATTTTTAAATTCAACTTATCATTAAAATAAAATGTTTATAATATAGTGTAACGATTTAAAAAAAAAATTAATAGTGTTTAGAGAATTTAATCAAAGATAATAATAATTGTCGAACCCCATTAATCTAAAAAAAAAATTAACGTCGAATAAATTCGGCTAGATAACGTACGATTGAACGGGACATTTCTATCACAAAGTATTAATCTATTGTTAGACTAAATAATAATAAATCTATTATTTCGTAAATAATCATGAAGTGGTTATTGCTTAAAAATTATAATTTAAGCAGAATGTTATTCTAATAATGGAATAACTAAAATAATAAATCTGGAAGTTAAGATAAATAATAAATGATAAAAATCTATTCGATATTTAATTGTATAATACTTTGTTGCTAGATAAAATTTCGGTGAAAAAAAAAGAACACGAAATAAATAGTGATAATATTACTCCGGATAATAATTATGAATTAATTTGTTAAACTTAATTTAACAAAGTGTTAGGCTAATCAACGAGTTTTGAAAATAAAATACATTTTGGTTAATAAATATTAGTCGTCAATTAATTCAGTTTAGATTCAACAAAATAGCGGAATAATAAATCGAAAGGATTAATTTAGATTTAGTTAGACAATAGCTGAATTAGTTAGAAAAAAAAAATATAAACAAAAGGGTTGGTCGTGTAGCACCCGACTGGGATCGACATGTTGGGGTAAGTTTTTCATAAGTATAAATATTTTCAGAGTCATGGACGAGGAGAGAACAGCTGATCATCGGTATAAAAATTTATATTATTACGACAAAATATTACTTGATTCAAATCTGTGCTATATATGTATATTAAAAATAATGTATACAATATGTATTTCGAATTATACTTGTATGTACATATGTATATGTATTTCTATATATATATTCCGGAAATAAAATATCTCAGAGAGATATTGCACAATTATGATTAAATGTTTATGGCATATATGTGTCTTACATCTGTTCATATTGATAAGTTATCCATATATGGGCAATTATATATATATATTTACATTCCCAGAAAAAAAGAGGTTAATTAAACAAAACATCTTTTATATTGAATTTGAGTGATATCTATCAGATACCTACCTACAAAAATATCTACACTTGATTAATTTCCAAGTTCCTATAGAGTTATATATATATATATATATATATATATTATATTTAATTTGTTAAAAATATGTAGGTTATGTAATCTTATTCTATGCTTAATTATCTCTATATAAGTAATATATGTATATGTATATTTAGAATATAAACCACATTTATTTACGTATAAAGCCTTTATATATATATATATATATATATATATTTATCTCCTCTCGTAAAACGTTGATCTTGCGCGACGGTACACCAGTTTTAAGTTGATCCGTTCGGACGTGTTGATCCATCCGGATATGCTGATCCATTACACAAGCTGGCATACACATCCTGATCCATGTGGATCAATTTATACCATCAAGATTTAGCTGTAAGCCACGCCCATTGTTCGGTGTCTTATACATTTTACACGTTTTTTTTTGTTGATCCATATAAATGCCAAGTTTTGACCGCCAACAAAGGTGCCCGTCTGTCGTACTTTTCAGCTTCTTTTAGTAGGTACCTGTACGTTCTTATTTCAAGTCGTTCTATTTCATTTCTTTTTTAATGTATTTTGGTTTAAGATTTAATTTTTATTTTGATTTTGTTTTTGATTTTGATTTCGATTTTTTTGAATTTGATTTTGGTTTGAGATTTTAATTTTGATTTTGATTTTAATTTTTATTTGCATTCTTATTTTGATTTTTTAATTTTGGTTTTAATTTAGATTTTGATTTTTACTTTCATTTTGATTTTGATTTTGGTTTGAGATATTGATTTTGATTTTGGTTTTGATTTGAGATTTTGGTTTTGGTTTTAGATTTTAATTTTGATTTTGATTTTGGTTTGGATTTCGATTTTGATTTTGATTTTGATTTTGGTTTTGGTTTGAGATTTTAATTATGATTTTGACTTTGATTTTGATTTTGGTTTTGGTTTGAGATTTAGATTTTGATTTTTGATTTTGTTTTTGATTTTGATTTTGATTTTTGATTTCGATTTCGATTTCGATTTTGATTTCGATTTCGATTTCGATTTCAATTTCGATTTTGATTTTGATTTTGATTTTGATTTTGTTTTCGTTTCCGCTTCTAAGACCCGCACAAACCTCACCCCATGAACCTGGGCACCCCGGTTAAGTCACCAAACATAGCGAACCACTTAAGGTATACCTTAATTTTGGGAGGCGGGTATGATTACCACCGCCCCGGGAACCATTTTTGGGTAATCAACACCTCTGTCATATGTCACTTTGCAGTGACATTTGTGACTTAGCAGGAGTGCCCGGTTCAAGGAGTGAGATTTGTCTAGGTCCGTGCGGCGAACGCGTTCGCTGACCTACTACGTGGCAAGCCGGATTGGGAGAGACTGATTTTTTGTGACTTAGCAGGGCTGCTCGGGTTCAAGGGATGAGATTTATCTAGGTCTTTGCGGTGAACGGGTTTGCCCACCTACTGCATTACGGACCGGATTGGGAGAGACTGGTTGAGGGAGACCTTATTTTTCTTACATTAGCCCCACACAGGAAGCCCTGAAGAAAATAAATCCCGTCATGGCCTATGTCTTCTTTGGGGATGCAATGCATTATCGGGGAATACGTATGATTCCTCGATAATGCATTGCATTACGATCTCTACGAATTCGGAAGTCGCAAGAACAAATTGCATTACGATCAATACGAATTCGGAAGTCGCAAGAACAAATTGTGGCGTGCGCAAGTAAATATTATTTTGATTTAAATGTATAATTCAACGATATCTAAGGGGCATTGAGACCTTGACTACGAATTCGGGAGTCGCAAGTTCGAATTGTGGCGTGCAGAGATAATTTTTATTTAAAACGTTTGTATAATACAACAATAATGCAGTGCAGTGCGATCTTGACTACGAATTCGGATGTCGCAAGTTTAAATGGCATGCGCCAGTAAATTTTATTTTGATAAATACGTATAATTCCTCGATAATGCGTTGCCTTACTATCTTGGCTACGAATTTGGAAGTCGCAAGTTCGAATTGTGGCGTGCGCAAGTAATTTTTATTTTGATATAATTCCTCGACAATGCGTTGCATTACGATCTTGACTACGAATTCGGAAGTCGCAAGTTCGAATTGTGGCGTGGCCAAGTAAATTTTCTTTTGACAAATACGTATGATTCCCCGATAATGCATTGCATTACGATCTCTACGAATTCGGAAGTCACAAGAACAAATTGCATTACGATCAATACGAATTCGGAAGTCGCAAGAACAAATTGTTGCGTGCGCAAGTAAATATTATTTTGATTAAAATGTATAATTCAACGATATCGAGGGGCATTACGATCTTGACCACGAATTCGGAAGTCGCCAGTTCGAATTGTGGCGTGCGGAGGAAATTTTTATTTGATAGTTTGTATAACACAACAATAATGCACTGCAGTGCGATCTTGACTACGAATTCGGATGTCGCAAGTTCGGATATTGATTTTGGTTTTGGTTTGAGATTTTAATTTTGATTTTGACTTTGACTTTGATTTTGATTTTGGTTTTGGTTTGAGATTTTGATTTTTTTGATTTTGATTTTAATTTTGATTTTGAATTTGATTTTGACTTTTGATTTCGATTTCGATATCGATATAGATTTCAGTATCGATTTTGACTTTTGATTTTGATTATGATTTTGATTTTTTTTTTTTTTTTTTTTCGTTTATGCTTTTAAGACTCGCACACCCTATGAACCTGGGCACCCCGTCTTTAGTCACCAAATATAGCGAACCACTTAACGTATACCTAAAATTTGGGAGGCGGGTATGGTTATCACCGCCCCGGGAACTATTTTTTGGGTAATAAACACCTCTGTCATATGTCACTGCAAGTGGTTCGCTACTTTTCGTGACTTAGCAGGAGTGCCCGGATCAAGGAGTGTGATTTGTCTAGGTCCGTGCGGCGAACGCGCCCACTTACTGTGTGGCAAGCCGGATTGGGAGAGACTGTTTGAGGGAGACCTTTTTTTTAGCTCCACACAGGAAGCCCTGAAGAAAATAATTCCCCTCAGGGCCTATGTCATCTTTGGGGATACTGTGTGGAGCGTATTTTTGGGTAAGGAAGAAGATGATGTTCAGGGAAGGAAAGGGGTGGTAGGCAGACGCGGCCGGTGCCTTAAATTTTTGATGGTTCACCGAGTAATTCATCAAAAACGTAAAATAAAAGTAGGTAAAATAAAAATAAAATTAGACAGCCTAGTAACTCATAACTCGTACAGTGCCCTTGAGGTGATTATTCACAAAAAACGACGCTATACAAAGTATCCATTTCAAAGTTTTCTTTGCAGATTTAGGTACTATCTTGGTTGATAATTAAATGTAGTTTTGGCGGGCCATTGGCCATAATTCTGCTTTTATTTTCATGGTTCATATATATTTTATTATAGTCTATATTTATTATTACATCACTAATTTTAAAAAGGCAAGGAAATTTATTTATATATATAAACAGAGATATCAGAATATTTCTATAATATAATGATTTAGTAGGCGGCTGACGTAGGCAAAATGTATAGCGAGCGATATGCTGAAATAGGCCAAAACTAAATGATCTTTTATTTTATTTTATTTTTATTTCATTTTATTTTATTTAATTTGGAAAACCAACAGTTTATAACAATAATGTTTGATGAAATACATATGAATAAAAATTTAACCAATAACAGGATTTCACTGATGTATATTAAATTATTAAGTGCGTAAGTATAAAGAAAAATAGTTAAATTAGGTTATGTGGATGGGATGGTGGAAGGGAGGGGAAAGGGATGGATCTATTCTGTGTAAATAGTGGTATGTATGTTTAAATGTTATTTATTCATTTTAGATTTGAAAATGTTAGGTGCTGTGTTAAATAAGTCGAATTCACTGTATGTCATGTTAAAGATGAGTGAAGCGCGGTGAATGAATGTATTTTGTTTAAAGTTAGTGTTGCATTGAGGAATGTATAATGCGTGGTTTTGTCTTGTTTGTCTGATGGGCACTCTTAGTTGAATTCTTTCTAGTAATTCCGGGCAATCTATCATAGAGGTAGCTATTTTTCGTAGAAATAGTACGTCTGCCAAATTTCTTCGACTTTCCAAAGAATATATCTTGAAGAACGTGGCTGACTCTTCGTGGCTTAGATGAGGACGATAGCTCCGAAAATCAAGGTATCGTAGAAATCGGTTTTGCACTTTCTCAATCCTTTCTATGTGACATATGTACTTGGGATTCCAGATTTGAGAGGCGTACTCCAGAGAACTGCGTACGTACGCAAAGTAAAGCATTTTCATGGTTTTTACTTTTTTTAAATCTTTGCAGGTTCTAAGTACAAAGCCTAGAACCTTGGAAGCCTTTGATACCATGGATTCGATGTGGTATCTATTATAGCTAAGACTGTTAGCCCCATAAAACAAATTTAACCGGTTAAATAATTATAATTTAATTGTTTCGACTCAATCATTGTTTTGCCACCGCCAACCGCCTACAAAATGAATAATAACACAATAACAACATAGCGTAAACGTTTCTATTTGTAGCGCATTCACACACACAAAAGGTCACAAAAACTAATAATGACAATGTCAAATCGGTTCCCTCTCGATCAAGATAATATCGCACACGATGACCCGTTGACTCATCGTTTCATTTTACAAGACCAAAACACAATTACTGTCTTATTTAAACCCGACTTAAGAATAGTCATTTCGCTGGAACCATTTCTTCGGAACTCTTCGGACATTTCCGTCATCCGCATGCCGCACGGACAGCCGGCACTCGGTTCCTACTGTTCCGAGCCGATATAAAGTGCGCGCGGGAAGCAATGCTTTAGGCCCCTATAACTATTCTCTACCAATTTCATGTGCACAATTTTATAATTAAAAATATTATGTAGGAATACGATGAGCTGCAAAATGTTGTTCAATTTTGTTGGCGGTTCGGCGCACGAGTGCACTTTAGGACGGGCCGCGCCTGGTGGTAGGTGTGAGTAGGAATCTGGCGGTCAGTGTGTCTAGGAGTGAGGGACATGTGAATCCATCCCTCCCATTTCGGTGCAAGGCGATATTCCTAGAGGGTACGTCTGTAGAAGTCGAAGGGACTCCCTCAACCATTCTCTCCCGATCCGGTCTATCTAATCTGACATCTAACATATAATCTAACGGTGACCAGGCAACTCAGAAAGAAACCAACTCAGAAGCAAATCAGAAAGGTCATTAAGAGTGATAATAAAAATATATAAAAACATTTTATTAAATAGGTTAAGCTAGGTTAGGGTTACCGGCTATATTAAAATTATGTTTTCATAGCTTTTAATGACCTGAATTATGAGTTGGTTTCTTTCTGAGTTTGCATGGAACCAATCTAAAACTATTTAAAGAGGAAAGATTTGATTGTTTGTTTGTTTGCATTGAATAGGCTCCGAAACTAATGAACCGATGTGAAAAATTCTTTCATTGTTAGGAAGCTACACTATCCCCGGTTGACATAGGCTATATTATATTTAAAAAAAATTAGGAATCGTTACTAAAACTCCAATAATGTAGCCCAAGGTGTAAAAAAAATACCTAAAATATTCTTTACATCGCGTGCGCTGCGAAAACTATTAACAATAGAATAAAATAATGTAGTACGGCTTTGCAGAAAACATCTTTATTTACAAAAAGTGTCGTGACAGCATATGTCTAACTATTATAGTTATGCCACAAAAAGTGTTTAATAGTAGAAGTGTGTTAGATTAGAATGATCGCCTTTCGAAACGGTGACCAGAAAACTCATAATGAAACATACTGAGAAAACATAGGTTGAATAGGAAGTTAGGTTAGGGTTACCGGCTTTTTTTAAATTATATTTTCATAGCTTTTAATGACCTTTCTGAGGAGGTTCTGAGTTATTATGAGTTGGTTTATTTCTGAGTTGACATGGAACCTTTCGGAACATCGCCTTGCACCGAAACGGGAGGGATGGATTCATACGTCCGTCACTCCTGGACACACTGATCCCCAGATTCCTACCCACACATACTACCCTTGTCCTCCCCAGAACTTCCTCTACTTCCTTTCCAAAAAATACCTTCCACACAGCGTCCCCAAAGATTACATAGGCCCTGTGAGGGGAATTATTTTCCTTCGGGCCTCCTTCCTGTGTGGAGCTAATGAAAAAAAAATACCTCTACCAGTCTCTCCTGATCCGGCTTGCCTCGCAGTAGGTGAGCAAAAGCGTTCGCCGCACGGACCTAGACAAATCTCACTCCTTAACGAACCACTTGGAGTAACGTATGGCAGAGGTGTTGATTAGCCAAAAAATGGTTCCCGGGGCGGTGGTAACCATACCTGCCTCCCAAAATTTAGGTATACCTTCCTCATCAAAGAAAAAAAAATAAAAGAATAAAAATATAGCTATTATTTTAGCTCATTGACATAAGCTCCACACAGGAAGCCCCGAGGAAAATAATTCCCATCAGGGCTTGTGTTATCTTTGGGGATATCTTTTTGAAGAGACTCCCTTAACCATTCTCTCCCGATCCGGCCTGCCAGATGGTGGGCACACGCGTCCGCCGCCATAACCTGCACAAACCTCAACCCATAAACCCGGGTACCCCAGCTAAGTCACTAAGCTTAGCGAACTACTTAACCTAGACCTACAGTTTGGCAGGCGGGTACGGGTACCGCCGCACCGGGAACCATTTATTGGATAACGAACTCCTCTGCCATAGGTCTCCCTAAGTGGTTCACAACGTTTGGTGAATTAACAGGGGTGCTCAGGTTCTTGGAGTGAGGTTTGTCTAGGTCTTTGTGGCGAATGCTTTTCCTCACCTACTGCGTGGCGGTCCGGATCGGGAGAGGCTGCTTGAGGCAGACATAATCTAGACCTCTCCAGCCGGACTCTCTCGACCCCACGTAAATAATAATAATTAAATAACTTACATTGCTTAAAAAGTGAATCTAAAAGGTTTCATTATCGCCATGACGGCCGGCGTAGTACAGCAAAAACTCAACCACCGAAGGTCACGGGATCGAAACCCGGCGTGGCAAATAAATTTTTCTTGGTTAATTTGTGTTATTTCACAATTTATTCATATAAAATAATATATAATATATTTTACTTATCAGATTGATTACCATAGGTAGGTAGGTACCTATGGTCTGGAATTTTAACATGAAAAATTATTACAATTTGGAAGGTGAGAGTGGTACCGCTGCCCCGGGAACCATTTATAGGAATTTTAGGAACAAATGCAGCATAAAAATAAGAATATGCATAATATGAATAGCTGCATTTACAAATGCAGTTATTCTTATTATGTTGTTTACAGATTTTCTTCATTTTTATTGTTTCATTGGAAATAAGGTTGCTTCCTGTAGTGACGACCGGCGTAGTCTAGATGTAATCAGTGGCGGCCGCTGCCCTGAGAATGTGGTGGTTCACTGACAATCCGTACCTACTTATGACAAAAAAATTAAATTAGGAATTTTTTATTATTAATTTATTTTCAAACAAACTGTTAATCCCTCTTATATGTATATTCAACACTGGTTGCACTCATTTTGGTAATAAAATTATATATTAACAAATTATGTTATTAGTATTTAACATAATCAATACAAAAAAAAACAAAACAATGACAATTATCACGTGACGGGTCAATATAACGCGCGCCGCAAGACGCAAACGATCTACGATCTTCGCCGAAAATCGATTGTATTCGTGTCACCTCGGGTCCATAGTTCATGGTCAATCGGTAAACTTCGGCAAGGATCGGATTATGTTGGGCCGGTGGCACGCGAATCCAAGCCAAATTCTGGTGCAAATAGCGAAATCGACGGGCTTTCGATGTTTTAAATATCCCGATACGAGGCCGCTCGGCGGCCGCGCTATGGGAGATTAAAACCGTTCTCTCTGATAATATTCGTAGCATTATATTGTATATTGGTAACTAATATTTTGAAATGATTAAATTAGAGATTTGATAGATTTAAATTAGATAAATTAAATTAGAGATTTTTTAGTCTTTAGTAAGTAAATAAAGTAAATTTAGGCATTATATTTTGCCAGTGCTGCACACGAGCGCACTGTGCGACCAGCCGCCCTTGGAGGTAATGCTCTTGACTCGTACACCGAAGTTCGCGTGGTTTATCACAATTTATTAATTTAAAATAATAAATGCATAGTATATATACTGGGCGTACTGTACAGGGCCCGCAGATACTTTAAGGTGAAACAGAAGCGACAATTTTCATACAATCTATTTTTCAGCCGCATTCGTAAACTACAGATAATACTGTATTTATTTTAGTACAGAAAAATAATACTAATAATTAAATTAGCGCTAACGAAAATTTCACTGTTATATGACTTATAATAACCAAGTAATTACATTAACAAAAGTAATTATTTTTCATCAGATTTACGTTCGACACGGGTAGCTAAATTCCGCTACACCACCGGGCGCAAGGCGCGGGGCGCGGGCGCGGGAATAGGAATCCGTATGTTAGAAGGCGACAAACTGTGCGAGCGGTCCCGATATGCTCGTCTCGTGCACGCTTTCGGCACATTCCTATGGTGTAGTATTATTTGTCGAAAAAATGTCAAGTTGCTATTCTGATTTTATTGTTTCTGGGCGCAGGGAATATTTGCGGTCGAGGCACGCAGTAAAAGAGGCGAAATTAACTACATAATGATAATAAGGGCCACTGTAATAATTTAGAACTTTCATAAAACTGTAAATATCACTAGAGACTTGCTTAGTTATTTTGTTGTTGCGACTTACTAAACAATAAAATGAATAGATCAAGCTGCATGGGTTTTTACATTCTGTCACATTGTCGCATATACACGATCTATCAGTCTTCATATATCTCTTCTGTTATTCTGACTGACCGTTTTCAAATAATTGATTCACTTGGTTGCGCCGTTTTTTGGGAAAAATTACCTCAAGACACAGAGATATAGTTAGAGGTGCTGAGCTTTACATAAATCCGATCGGGAGGAACTTGTTGAGGGAGACTATTTGAGCCTTCCTGCACTCTTCTCTTGACCCATCGCCTTGCTCCGCAGTGGGAGGGACGGATTCATTCGTCCGTCACTCCTGAACCCACTGACCCCAGATTCGTAGCCACGCCTCATGCTTTTTTCCTTCTCAGAACATCATCTCCTTCCTTTACTTTAAATTACCATCCACACAGCATCCCCAAAGATGACATAGGCCCTGGAGGAAATTATTTTCCTATTGTAGCTATTGTAAAAATAAATAAATAACATTATTTTCTCAGAAAACAGTTTAGCGTTATTCTATAACATTAGGCTTGCATTTTATAAACAAATATTCTGGGAAGAAACGAATCCCAGAATGGGTGAAACACTTACATATTATTTCTACAAACATTTGCTATGTAGGTAGGTAGGTAGGAAGGTACTGTAATTATCATCTAATTTATTTATTTACTGTGTAACCATCACGTTTCGCGCCCTTTCCCGGGAACCCCTGCTAAGTCATCAAACATAATGAACCACTTGGGGTGACGTATGTTGGTTTTTCAATAAATGGTTCCCGGGGCGGCGGTACCATAACCCGCCACTCAAATTGAAATGTCTTCCTCGGGCGTCTCCGACTTCTTTTACCCTTCAATATCGTGTCATATTCACATTCCTACATCGTCTCATAATAATATTATTATGAGACGATGTAGGAAATTACCAAATTAGCAAACTCCTAAATACAAACTTATTTTTTATTACGTATAATGAAGTTGTAAATAATGTACACTTGCCGTGGATTGAGCACACGAGAAACCATTTCTCAGATATAGTAATAATCACCAATTTGTTTATTTGATAAATTTGATGCATACAAATATAGGAACAGGTCCTTTTGACAAATAGGTGTCACTCATTTATTGCTTTTTGACAAACATAAATCTCCTCACGGCGAAAAGCAAGCAGATACGAGGGTGCCTACATACAGCTTGCGTCCTTGGCGAAAGAGCCCGTCAAACACGATAAAGCATTTATGTTTTTATTAAAATTAAACTGAAAACTTGTCAGCAAAATGAGGCCTGGTATTAGAAAAAAACCAGCGCTTGCAATCATGTTTGAGTTTAGATGTAAGTCACTAGTTATAATTGTAAATCTTAGTTGTAAGCCAGTAATATTAATTCTTTTATATATTTATTTGTACAGTGCCCTTGAGGTGATTTTTCACAAAAACGGTGCTATATAAATTAGCCAAATATTATTATTATTGGCTATTTGAAGCTAGTAGCAATGTGAATGGTCGAAGAAGTAGGGGACGCCCGAGGAAGACATGGCACGATCAAGTGAATCAGATACTTGAGTCGGGCCATGTTAAGAGTCAGAATAATAGAAGAGTGTGTATGAGACCAAGTATGTGTGAATATGAATGAGGTACAGAGTATGTGCCAAGACCCGAGTTGTTTGGCGGTCCGTCCTCTCTGCCTACTCCTGCGGGGAAACGGCGTGATGTTTAGTTAGTTAGTTACTAGCGATTTCAGCACATTTTATCCTGCAAATTTGCGGGATTTTCATGTGCGGGTTTTGGGGGAAAAACTTATTTTAATTACCGTTCTATTCTGATTCAGAGTAATATCACAATAAAACTACGTTGAATTTACCCAATACTTATAATAACCCAATTACAAGTTCCCGATTCTACTAAGCCAAAACTAAGGTTCAAAACTACTTAAACATCACTTAATCTAGACTAAGTGATGCTTAAGCAGTTTCGAACTTTAGTTTCGGCTTAGCAGAATTGGGAACAGCGGCTGTTAGTGTAACTAACATCACTTAAACACGAATAAAAAATATATGAATTTTAAGTTGTTTAATTTCATGTAATATAACACTTAAAGCGGTACCACATGTGCAGATAAAATATGTGGCTTGGCCTATTTCAGCATATTTCTCGCCATATATTCCCTTATAGCTGCGTGTGGCACAGGTCTTATGTTATACTAGCTGGGTTACCCGGCTTCAGGCTCAGGACATCAATTCCAGAGTGTTTGGAATGTTCCACAATGATGTTCACTATTCCCTATTCCCCAAAATTACACCACATACTCCGCGACTCCTTCCAGAACTTTCTAGAGTTCTATGGAACCTACTCGAACTTTCTGGAAGACTGTTCTAGAAATTACAAGAGGACGAAACTTCCAGCCCTTATTTCTTTAAAAACACGCCCTTTAGGTAAAAGCGGGAACCGTCATCCTGGAGGGGGGGATAGAGATCTACCACACCATATAATTCACTAGATCGTACCGGGACTCGTTTCTAAGTTTTTGCGAGCCGCACGTGTTTTTAGACTTTCTATTGTAATATATGTATATATATTATCTCTCTTATACTAACTCTTCGCGATCTCATTAAACACTATTATAGTATCTAAAATATTTAAAACTGATTAAAATTACTCCAGTTACTTGGAGGCCCTTAAGTGGGTAAGCACTTTAAATTATTTTTAAAAAAAGAGTATGCTTTAGATCACACTACTAAAGTAAAACTTCACTAACTTATAAAAGAACATTTGACATTGGGGTGACATTAACATTGACATTCCAGACAATATGGTTTGTTGCTTTTTGCACAGTAGTACACACTCATGCATTTTTTTTTCTTTTTGGGCAAAAGTTGCACTTCGTTTTCCTTTTTTAATGACATTGATCACCGTTCGCATCGATTACCGTTCGCATGTCATTTTTCACAACAATAACCACTTTTCGTAACGCATTCACCAGTTTACCCCCAAGTGTCGATCGTACGTAAAGAAGTTTTACTTCAAAAAATATAATTTCAACGTTCTTCATTGAGCAAATGAAGCTTATTTTACGTGAAGGGAAGACAAAAAAAATTATGAGAGGTGGTGCATTATTTTGAAGTATAAACAACTTCCACCAAGAAAAGATACTGTTGACGATTTTTCTACAGAAGCGATAGGTATCTACGTTGAAATTCATTAATTTTGCAGCTAAAGAGGGTTCTAAAATTACAGGTGGCGTTGAAGGAGTGGGAAATTTTCGGCAGCAGCACATATTATTTACGGACACCTCCATAAAACTTGGAACTTTTCGATGGAAAAAATATAATTCACTAGAAAAAAATACAATACAGTTTTCTGGAACCATGTAATACGGACTTCGCTGTTGCCCGAATATCGTACACAGCGAAGTAAGTCTTGCAAGCGGTCTTTAAAAAAAAGGTCCAGTTGACGCCAGCAACCGCAAGATATGCTCTTGTAACCTAGCCGGCCCTTTTTATAAATTATTCTATCTACCCGGGTGTTGATTTAATTTACTGAATCCAACAAACCTTTTGTATTCCGTCTCTTTCGAACTCGTGAGTTTTACCGTTAAATTTATGAAACGCACCTGTTTCGCAAATATGTTTCGGTTGGGTAAAATAAAATTTTGTATGAGCGCGCGCGGGATTGTAGCAAATGTATTTTTTACGTGTTAATTTTGTAATAAAATTGTGCTTTTTTCAGCCGCATTTTAACATTATAAAAGTATAGGTATGCAAAACTATTTAAGCAGATTACTATATCTTATGTACGTTCGCAAACCAATCATTCATCCCAATATTAAAAAGCATAACGTGTTAAAAGCGTTTTATTCGACAATATTGAAAATAACGCC
This sequence comes from Limnephilus lunatus, assembly GCA_917563855.2. Taxonomy (NCBI): domain Eukaryota; kingdom Metazoa; phylum Arthropoda; class Insecta; order Trichoptera; family Limnephilidae; genus Limnephilus; species Limnephilus lunatus. The sequence goes on from OU830599.1 coordinate 11,073,020, forward strand.
ATCTATCGGTGTGAAGTTTCTAAATATATTTTGAGAATACCCTTAATAGTACACAACTGCTAACCCTGTATAAATCGCAAGTGCGCCCCACGGTTGAATTTGGCAGCCACCTCTGGTCTGGAGCTCCAAAATACCTTAAAAAAAAAAACCCTTGACTCTGTGCAGAAACGGGCGGTCCGTTTGATAGATTCTCCCATCTTAACAGACGGATTGCAATCCTTAGAGCACAGGCGTCAGGTGGGAATGCTGTCCTTGTTCTACAGGTATTACAATGGAAAATGCTCCGAGGAACTAGCGTCGTTGATCCCCTCGGCACCGGTGCATAGTCGGGAAACACGCCAAACACGCGCCCAACATTTGTACACGGTTGACATTAGTCACGTGAGAACGGGTCGTTTTTACGACTCGTTCTTGAGTTCAACAGCTCGGATGTGGAACGATTTACCAGCCTCTGTGTTTCCTCCCTCCTACAACATGGGTCTCTTCAAGACCCATGTTCACTCCTTCCTTTTCTCAAAAAGACCCTCCTCACAGCGTCCTCAAAGATGACATAGGCCCTGAGGGAAATTATTTTCCTTAGGGCCTCCTGTGTGGAGTTAATGTAATAAAAAAAATATATATTTGCGGCACGTTCCAGAGTGAAAAATACTCTCAGTATCGCCATAGTGTAAGTAAGACCACCATTCAGAATTGAAACATTGCTTGAAATGGCGTAAGCTGTGTTTGTTGACTACATCTGAAAAGCCAGGTACTTTCCCACCTTCCTCTTTCCTATCTCCTTCCCCTCCCCACTATCTTCAGCCTCGTAACATACCCCAATTGGGGATGCCATAGTCTCACTGGCTCCAGACGGGAGCAGCTGAGACTCTTTACTATAAAAAACAAATAAAATTACTTAACATGAAATATATTTTACTTTTTATTTACCTACTATTAAACATTTTCGGTAGCATATCTCTTTTGTGTTTGAATATCTTGTACAAACTGACTGCGATTGAACGTGCAAAAACAACACGAAAGTTTCAACATTATAGTGCGTGATAATTTTTCTCACAACAAGGCAGCACGAACACTTTTACTTACATTTTAAACTCATCATATCTTTCTAATGAATTGTCCGATTTTAATAATTCAAAAAGTTGAATACAGATATTGAAACAATATTGAATATGAAGTAATTTATTTTGATAAGGATTAATACCAAGATACAAATAAAGAGCTTTTTCTAGCGGCGACATTAAAATTAAATTTTTAAAATAAAATAACACTTATTGTGGCATAACTATAATAGTTAGACATACGCTGTCGCGACCTTTTTTTGTAAATAATGATGTGTTCTGCAAAGTCGTAGTACATTGTTTTATTCTATCTATAATAGTTTTCGCAGCGCACGCGATGTAAAGAATATTTTAGGCATTTTTTTTACACCTTGGGTTACATTATTGAAGTTTTAGTAAGTATCCCTATTTTTTTTGAAAATATTATTTAACCTATGTCACCCGAAGATAGTGTAGCTTCCTAACAATGAAAGATTTTTTCAAAAAATCGGTTCAGTAGTTTCGGAGCCTATTCAATGCAAACAAACACACAAAGAATCAAATCTTTCCTCTTTATATTTTAGTGTGCTGAATTATGAGTTGGTTTATTTCTGAGTTGACATGGAATCTTTCGGAACATCGCCTTGCACCGAAATGGGAGGAATGGATTCACACGTCCGTCACTCCTAGACACACTGACGCCCAGATTCCTACCCACACTTACTACCCCATTCCTTCCCTGAACATCCTCTTCTTCCTTTCCTAAAATACGCTCCACACTGCATCCCAAAAGATGACAAAGGCCTTGAGGGGATTTATTTTCTTCAGGGCTTCCTGTGTGTAAGAAAAAAAGGTCTCCCTCAACCAGTCTCTCCCGATCCGGTCCGTAACGCAGTAGGTGGGCAAACCCGTTCGCCGCAAAAACCTAGACAAATCTCATCCCTTGAACCCGAGCAACCCTGCTAAGTCACAAAAAGTAATTGGGATGACGTATGACGAGTTGGTTATCCAATAAATGGTTCCCGGGGCGGCGGTACACATACCTGGCTCCCAAACTATAAGTCTAGGTTAAATGGTTCGCTACCTTTAGTGACTAAGCCGGGGTGCCCGGGTTCATGGGCTGAGGTTTGTACGGGTTTTGGCGGCGGACGCGTCTGCCCACTATCTGCATGCCAATCCGGATAGGGAGAGAATGGTTGAGGGGGTCCCTTCGACTTCTTGAGCCGTACTATATCGGAACTTGCCATGCACCGCAATGGGAGGGATGGATTCATACGTCCGTCACTCCTGGACACATTGATCCCCAGATTCCTACCCACACATACTACCCTTTTCCTCCCCAGAACTTCCTCTCCTTCTTTTCCTAAAAATACCTTCCACACAGCGTCCCCAAAGATTACATAGGCCCTGAAGGGAATTATTTTCCTCAGGGCCTCCTTCCTGTGTGAAGCTAATGAAATAAAAAATGTCCCTCTACCAGTCTCTCCTTATCCGGCTTGCCTCGCAGTAGGTGAGCAAACGCGTTCGCCGCACGGACCTAGACAAATCTCACTCCTTAACGAACCACTTGGAGTGACATATGACAGAGGTGTTGATTAGCCAAAAAATGGTTTCCGGGGCGGTGGTAACCATACCCGCCTCCCAAAATTTAGGTATACCTTAAATGGTTCGCTATGTTTGGTGACTTAGCCGGGGTGCTCAGGTTCATGGGGTGAGGTTTGTGCGGGTCTTAGAAACGGAAACGAAAACAAAAAAAAAATCGAAATCGAAATCGAAATCGAAATCGTAATCGTAATCGAAATCGAAATCAAACTCAAAATCAAAATCAAAATTAAAATCAAAATCGAGATCAAAATCAAAATCAAAATCAAAATTCAAAACTCAAAGATAAAATCAAAATCAAAATCAAAATCAAAAACCAAAATCAAAATGAAAATCAAAAGTCAAAATCGAAATCGAAGTCAAAATCAAAATCAAAAGTTAAAATCAAAAGTAAAAATCAAAATCTAAATCAAAATCAAAGTCAAAATTAAAACCAAAATTAAAAATCAAAATCAAAACCAAAATCAAAATAAAAAAAAAAATCAAAATCAAAATTAAATCTAATATAAAAAAACATTAGAATTGAAATAAGAACGTAAAGGTATAATATTATAATTTTATAAAACACATACAGCAAAATGCATTACTCAAAACAAAAGATACAATATAAGTTAGGTTATGCAGAATGTATAAAAATATGTATTCTTCATAACCGTTTTAAAAATTTATCTGAAGTATTAGATATATTTTTCCACCAAGTGCCGTTGTATTACGTTTTACAACTTCCATATCGGCTCAACCAATGAACAGTAAAACCAGATATAGGTAAATGTTTTTTATGACCAATCAGAAGGTTTCGTTCATAACGCCATCTTGAACGCCATTCTGATTGGTCATGGTCAGATCAACAATTTTATAGTAAAAGCACATATAGGTACATAAGATATACGATTATGTGGATCAACAACGCATGGCAATTTGGGCGGATCATCAACGCATGGTGATTTGGGCGGATCAACAGTTACGAAGCGTATGATTTCCATACAAATATCGAAAATTATATGTGTAGTATTTCGTTTACTTTTACTGGGAAACTGGCAACCTTGCTATTTAATGTAACGTTGTTGCAAAATCATACAGAAGTAATCCATTAAAGCCAAGTTATATGGTGTTAAAGGTGGATCAACACTGTCTAATAACTTCTTACTGGATCAGCATACTACGAGAAGAGGTCAATATATATATATATATTGTTTATTTTACCTTTAAATTCATAAACAAAACCGTCACTGACTTCGTGACCCACTAACCCAATAACATACTTTCGAATAAGTACATGGAATGACACGTGTTTCTGTTTACACTATGCATTCCAAAACAATTTGCCCTAATTAAATTCCTTTATTTCATTGTATTGGTTTCACTTTATATCTGATCGAAGCCCCGTCTGCTAATTTATTATTCAGTATATATATATATATATATATACTGAATAATAAATTAGCAGACGGGGCTTCGATCAGATATAAAGTGAAACCAATACAATGAAATAAAGGAATTTAATTAGGGCAAATTGTTTTGGAATGCATAGTGTAAACAGAAACACGTGTCATTCCATGTACTTATTCGAAAGTATGTTATTGGGTTAGTGGGTCACGAAGTCAGTGACGGTTTTGTTTATGAATTTAAAGGTAAAATAAACAATTGACATTCTTTAATTGCTTCGGGCTAACATTACTACGATATTAAAATACAAAAGGATTAAAAACCAATTTATATAAAATGAAATTAATATTTATTTTACAAAAAAAATATATAAATCACCTATTTGAAACATTTGGAAAATTCACGGGATAGCAGCGAAATATGATTTGAGGAATTAACCCTTCGAATAATAAGAAAATAATATCTGTAACCTTTTGCCTGTCAAGGTTCGCGCGCAAAATTCCTGGTTCTTGCCATGCATCTTAAATATGCCTATTTATGGGTTATTTTTTAACCCTTTTGCAAAAACAAAAATTGTTCTAAAATCTAGATAAAATAATCTTTCCGATGTGTTTATTAGAAATCCACTTTTTTTTTCTAAATATTAAAATTTTGATATTGGAAATGTAAATTAGCTAAAAAATGCATACCTGCGAATATTGGAATTAAAGTACTTAAAATAGAATAAACTTAAAATTTTAAATACAGATTCGTTTTTTTAACAAAATTTGTAATAAAACTGTCACCTCACTTTTTATCACTTTCATACAATTTTATTTTTAAATTAAATGTTTGTTACGTCAAAAATTGGCTCGAAATAAAACCGTCACTTATGATCGGGTTTGTAAAATATCTCAACAACATAGCTCATATAATCCTAATACAATAAGAAGCATTATTTCTTTGGCTCTCTAACATAAAAGAAATCACAAATATTCGCATGCCAGGAAGAGAGATATATAACTTTTAATAATGCACGGTCGCTCTGGGACAATCTGGGTCTCTTGTTATTATAACGGCATATGATGTTTCGGGACAACTTGGGTTTCCTGTGATTAGAAGGGTTAACAAGAAGATTAAATTGCAGTTTATAATTACATTTGACATTTGAAAAATCACGGGATAGTAGTATAAAAATGAATTGAGGAATTACATGAAAACATTTGAAGTTATGGGAATAAAAACCTCACACGTATCAATCATTTATATGAGACTTTTGAAAAATCACGGGATAGTAGTATAAAAATGAATTGAGGAATTACATGAAAACATTTGAAGTTATGGGAATAAAAACCTCACACGTATCAATCATTTATATGAGACTTTTGAAAAATCACGGGATAGTAGTATAAAAATGAATTGAGGAATTACATGAAAACATTTGAAGTTATGGGAATAAAAACCTCACACGTATCAATCATTTACATGAGACTTTTGAAAAATCACGGGATAGTAAAAGTCTATATCAAAGAGTTGAATCTGGGGAGGGGGAAAATCTAGAACAACAGTTCAACAAAACAAATCAAGAAATCAATAGAGATGGCAATCTCTTAAATAAAATTGTCAACCAAACAAATCAAGAAATCAATAGAGATGGCAATCTCTGAAATAAAATTGTCAACCAAACAAACAAAAACCGGAGTTATTAGTCTTCATTAATAAAACTAATGAATATTCTTAGTTTATTCTTATATATTGATATTTCCTACTCTTAATATGTATATATTCGGTCATCGGCTAAGGTTTTGTGCAGAATTCCTTTTCACGAAATCCGAGCTTGGAATGCGAGGCTAGCTTGCTTCACATTGCGAGTTATAATCCTTCCCAAACGTATGTATACATAAATATCTTCTTATGTACTGTGCATTGGATGATGTGGACTCGCTTACAGCTAGAGGCACTCTCACATCGTCTCTCGCATGCGAGATAAGAATTCACGACTCGAACTCTTGCAAAAACCGTGAGTATATGATTGTGTATAGAACGAAACCGGTTCGCTCTAAGTAAATAGTAGACTTCGGAGGAGTTAGAATTTGGAGATTTAGGGGCTCTGGGAAAGACCTGAGTAACGTGCACGACGACATGGAAGATTGACAGAACAAGGTATAATGGCCCTCTGAAAATCGCGTCGGCTGACTGTGCGAAGTTCTAGTTGACCCTGGACCACCCTGTTTATCTGCAGGAGGATAGGAGCCAAATTATGCAAGCAAAAGAGCATTTCTGAGTTCGTTCTAAAAGACAATCAATTAATAACAATAATCTACTAAAACAATGTCATATGTACGTTATAGCATCAGGACCAAAATAGGGGAGAGCCAAGCAGTAAATAAATCTTGAGTAACAAAAGACTTCACTAACAATCAACCATTTGAGTCATTCTTAATTACACAAACAATTGAACAGGTAAATGTCATTAATTACAGGTATATTACGGATTCATTAGAGGTAGGAAATCGAAATAGTGTTTAGGGAAAGTTTAGTTCCTAAAGAAAATAAAATGAAATTTAGAATTGCAAGAAATAGACCAATCAAATTCGATGCTCAACGCTCCCTTCAGAATCAAAGGGTACCACAAAACAAAAGTAATTAAGTTCCCACACCATAAATCAAAAAATAACACAACGTTTGGTGGAATTTATTTACAACATAAATACGAAAATTTACGTTCAAGGTCGTAGATAACGTATTAATTAATTAAGTACTTATATCTATAAAGATATGAAGTACAAGGGAGTTTTAAATAGCTTCCTGTAGTAATCAAAGAAAATAAGGGTCACATTTTCATGAAGGCTTGTGTGTCATACATATAAAGCCTTTGAGAAAATTAAATATCGATCAGAGCCAAAAGAAAAGTTTAAGAAAACTTGAAAGGATGAAATAATTCAAAAATAGTAAAATTAAAATGGAAAAATATTTTAAAAAAAAAGAATTCAAAAGAAGAGACGAGAGAAGGGGTATTATCACAAGGTGCGAATAACACATATTCATGACTAAATTTATTGTACCTAATATTTTTATATTACTTTCGTGGCAATTTTCCGAGATATGGGAAGGCACTTTTACGAGAGATGGGAAGGCTGATAGAGATATTGAAAGAAGAGTAAATGCAGGTAACTCCATTAATGGAGGACTGAATGCCGTTGGCGCTAATAAAACACTGTCAAAAGACGCGAAGCTAGCAGTCCACAATGGAGTCCTGGTACCTACCTTGATGTATGGCAGTGAGGCATGGAGTTGGCAGAGGAAGGATGAAAGTAAACTGAATGCTGTCGAAATGAGATCCCTGAGGCGAATGTGTGGCAAAACCATGTATGATCGTGTGAGAAATGTGGATATCCGCAAAGAATGCAAGGCTGATGTAAGCATAATGAGTAAGATTAAGAAAGGGACCCTCAGATGGTTTGGACATGTAGAGCGAATGAAAGAAGAAAATAATGTGAGAAGAATATATGACGCAAATGTGAATGGAAGAAGAAGTAGGGGACGCCCGAGGAAGACATGGCACGATCAAGTGAATCAGATACTTGAGTCGGGCCATGTCAAAAGTCGGAATAATAGAAGAGTATGTATGAGACGATGTATGAATGTGAGTGAAGCAAAGACTGTGTGCCAAGACCGAGTTGTTTGGCGGTCCGTCCTCTCTGCCTACCCCTGCGGGGAAACGGCGTGATGGTTAGTTAGTTAGTCTCTCCTCCCCTTACCCGTCCCAACCCAAATACCTATTTCGCAGTCTATTTAAGTATTGTTTTAATTATTTTATTATTATGTATAACATGTTTAATCACTTGTTGAATTAACATCTGTATTATTATTTTTTTTTTAAATTGCTGCTTAGTTCTGTTTTTATTTTTTCTGTTTTTTTTTAAATTTTCTAGTTTACATTCAGTTACTTTTATGTTTCTAAATACCTATCTGTGAACATTAATAATTGGTCTGTTTTTTTGCCATCCTCTTATGTATATTTTCTTACTATGACTGTTTATGTTCCTTAAATAAATAAATAAATAAATATATTTTCAAGTGGCGCTCCCCCTGGTGAAAGACTACCATTCAGGTTTGAAATATTGTTTGTGTTTAGTGACCTGATCTGAACACCCATGAACTTCCCAACCTATCTCTGCCTCATCTCCTTCCTGTGCCGCCCCCTTTCAGACTCTCAACAAACTAGTTGGGAATTTCATGGTTCCATCGACTAAGGGCAGTTGGGGCACAAATTTTCATATTGGGAGGCTGGTATGGGTACCGCCGCGCTGTCGTGTTAATTATTATTTGTATTACCAACATCTCTGGATTTCTACGTTTGGTGCTTTGCTGTGGTGCCCGAGTTCTTGGGGTGCGGTCTGCCCTGGTCTTTGCGGTGGAAGTGTCTACCCATCAACTGCGCGGCGGGTCGGATCGGGAGAGGTCAGTCGAGTGGGAGGGATGGATTCATACATCTGTGACTCCTGGACACACGAACTTCAGATTCCTACCCACACCTCATTTCTTTATCCTTCTCAGAAACTCCTCTCTTACATGTCCTTAAAATTCCCTCCACACAGCACCCCCAATGTTGATATAATTATTTTCCTTAGGACCTCCCTTGTAGGGCTAATGTAAAAAATCATATGTTAATATATGTTGTAAGGGACGTACTTGACTTGACCAGAGATCCTGATGTTATTTGGAGTAAAAAGTGGGAATGAAGTTTGGTCTCTGGTGACATTTTTGATTTTTTTAACTAATAAATTTAAAAAAAATCATTAGGTATTGGACGGTAAGGTGAAGGGTTTTGGGTTATTTGGTTGAGTAAACGTAAACAGGGATGACATGTGTAAGAATTTTTTTAGTTTGATTTTGAAGAAAAAAAAAGAAAAAGACACCAAAAAAGTAACCGGAGACCAAAATTTTGTTTGTAGTTTTAGTCACTGTTTAAAAAAGTCAAGTGGGCCGCTTCGCTCTTTATATACAATACATTAAAATTGCTTACTCCGTGTCCTAAATGTAATATTTGTACAAATGCATGCCTAAATAATTTAAATCATATTCACGTACAGTATAAACAGACCCCTGAACCTCTGAAAGAAACGGCGTAATAAAAATATAATAATATATTTTTACCAACCTGTGTCGGGTTGTGAAACCCAGTTTTTTATTTTATTTTTTTATTTATTATTGTAAGAATGGTTATTACAAATCACAAACAAGTCCTGCTAAGCCAATTGAATTGGCTTGTCAGCAGGTGCTTATAATTAAGTTACATATAAATTTTAAATGTTATAATTTTACATCTTATATCTACAAATCAATCTAAGTATAAATATTTTTTTTCCGATAGCCAATTTTTCAGCATATATTTAACCTTATTCATAGAATTACATTGCTTTATAGTATCAGGTAATAAATTAAATATTTTCGGTATGTTGTATTCAAACGTTCTCTGTCCGTACTTATTATTAAATTTCGGAACTATTAACCCGTCGTTGTGCGTGAATCTAGTGCTGTATTTATGTTCTAATTTCTCTTTATGCTGCTGGGTAAATATATACTGAATTATAATTTTGTGCCATAGTATTGCCTTAACAGGTAAAATTTTAGCACTCTGAAACAGTAATGGTGTATTATGTCTCTGTTTGAAAATATTCGGAACAACTAATAATTTTACAATTGCGTTTTGTACAACTTGGACTTGTTTCAGATTTGTTATCGAAGTATTTCCCCATATTGTTAATCCATATCTTATATTGGATTCTGCCAGTGACATATAAATTATTTTTTAGTGTTTCAATGGGTAAGAAAAAATTCAATGTGTACATTCTGCCAGCAATTGATCTGAGTATTTTACAGGTTTTTTTAATATTTTTTATCCCACTTAAAAAAACAATCTACGGTAACACCAAGATACACATATTCCGTAACTAATTCTAAACTTTCACATTTACAATTAGTTGGAATATTTTTATGGATGCAATTAAAATTATGAGAAATAATATTAGGATTAAATTTGAATTTGGCATTAGGTGATCTTATATGCATTACTTTGGTTTTTTTGGCATTAATTAATAATCCTGCATCTTGAGACCATTTACAAAGTTGATTAAAGTCAATTTGCATGAGTTCAATTGCAGTTTTTAGATCTTTATGTGATATGACCAATGCTGTATCATCTGCGAATACAAAATGTTTAACAAAAGAGAAAAGTTTTTTCATTATAGTTACATAAATTATATACAGTGTAGGTCCCAATATGGAACCTTGTGGAACTCCTGCAGATACATTTTTTGTTTTACTAATATTATTTATTTTGGTACATATTTTTCTATTTCTAAGAAAATCTTTAAATAAATTTTACACATTTCCTCTTATTCCAATTTTTTCTAGAGTTTTTAGCAGTTTTTTTGAGTTAATTGTGTTAAAAGCTTTAGAGTTATCGATAAATAAAACAATAACATGTAATTTATTTTTTAATTCATTATTTATGTAATTGGAAAACTCTTAGTAGCATTAGTTTTTCAGTATTTTCTTTTCTTTGGAAGCCATATTGATTTGGGTCTATGATAGCGAATTTTTCAATGTAATTATTTAATTTATTTGATAAAAAATTTTCGAGAATTTTTTCTAATTTTTATTTATTTTATATATTCAATAATTTTATTATTAAATTAATAAAAACAGTTTATTTATATAACAGTTTATTAATTTAATAATAAAATTATTGAATATATAAAATAAATAAAAATTAAAATGGAGTTCTACAAATTAAACTTGATAACAATAAAAAAAAAAAAAAAAAAAATTCTAATGCTGGTAGTATACTAATAGGCCTATAATTTCCTAGTTCAATGTGTTTTCCACCTTTAAATGTTGGTCTAGTAATACTACATTTAAATTCTTGTGGAATTTTTGCTTGCTTTATTATCATATTGATTAAATAAGTAATTATTGGCCCAAGGGTTTTTATATTTCTATTTAAATTAAACATTCTTATATTGCCAATACCTGTGCTTTTAGAGTTTTTCATTTTTTTAACAATGTTTTCAATATCCGTTATAGTAGCTCTTGGTATATATAAACTGTGAGGTAGTTCTTCCAGTACTATATTAGTAGCTTTGCGATTGCATTTATGTAACATGTTGCTGATGCTATCCGAGAAGTAATTCACAAAATCATTTTACACAGAATCTTCAGTTCTACTTTTAACATATATCGTGTTATAGTTTCATCACAATCGTTTTTGGGTTTACGTCCTAAGATATTATTTATCTCGTCCCAGGTTTTTTTAGTATCATTAAAACAGTTTTTAAATTTATTATTATAGTAGTTAGTTTTATCTTTATTTATAAGTTTATTGACAAGGTTTTTTTTGTATTCTGTTTCATATGTTTTGTTTGTTGGTGTACTTTTCCATTTTTTATAAAGTTTATCCCTTTTATTTGTATGACATAATAATTCACTGCTTATCCATTCATTTATTGCATAAGGTCGTGTTTTCGGTTTCTGCACTATCGTTTTAGAACTACTCTTGTAAAATTTGTTAAATAAAGATTTTATTTTTTCATGTAATGAAATACAATCCTTCTCCTCTATAAGTTTATTCCAAAACCAAGTAGGTATGTAGATAGATATTCTCAACATTCATAACTTTGATTCACACACCCTGCCACTACTCTAAGCAATACCTCAATTCTCAATATTCATAACTTTGATTCACGCACCCTGCCACTACTCTAAGCAATACCTCAATTCTCATCATTCATAACTTTGATTCACGCCCCTGCCACTACTCCAAGCAATACCTCAATTCTCAACATTCATAACTTTGATTCACGCACCCTGCCACTACTCTAAGCAATACCTCAATTCTCAACATTCATAACTTTGATTCACACACCCTGCCACTACTCTAAGCAATACCTCAATTCTCAACATTTATAACTTTGATTCACGCACCCTGCCACTACTCTAAGCAATACCCCAATTCTCAACATTCATAACTTTGATTCACACACCCTGCCACTACTCTAAGCAATACCTCAATTCTCAACATTCATAACTTTGATTCACGCACCCTGCCACTATTCTAAGCAATACCTCAATTCTCAACATTTATAACTTTGATTCACGCACCCTGCCACTACTCTAAGCAATACCTCAATTCTCAACATTCATAACTTTGACTAACATACGTTCAGAATCTAGACTACAGCGAACATTGGCAATAAATTCACTTCATAACTGAAATATTAATTAACCCAAACACTACTTGGCTTTGATGAATAAGTGACGTTTGAAATTAATTACGTTGCCAGTGGTCGGGAACGGGCGATAGGCGATGCGGTGAGTCGCTTGGAGAGATAATATTATTGTGTGGAGTGTATGGAGTGTGCATAAGGCGTTGACCTTCTTCGTTCTGTGCTCCCAGGGAAATTTATAGCTCGTGGACAAACATTGCAGCCAGTGTGTGAAGTAGAGCAAGCCTGTGTCACAATAGCTTCTGAATATTATTGCAATTATTTTTATCAGTTCCGATAAAACTTAATTATTTTTTCGGAAAGCTGGTAGATATAGGTATTATATTGTTTTTTTTTTTTAAAGTTTTGTCGAATATCTCTTAAACTAACACTTTTCAAACTATACCGAATTCATTATTACATTACTTCCCATTATTTCATGCATGAAGATAATTTTTTTAAAATCTAATCGTGTTATTTTAAATTTTGTATAATGCCCTGGAATCAACCCGAGCTTACCAACTTATTGAAAAAGACATATACCGTTAAGATCATCACGATAAATCGATTTCTCTCATTTGTCCGCACGAAAAAAAAAATAGAAACAGTTTCCCAATTCTCTGTGTATGTATGCGCTATGTAACACAAAATTTTACAATGTAGAAATTCTTAGAAATAACCTTCAGAAATATCAAACGTCAGTAAAGCGTATGATCATAAATTAATACTTGGGTATGGAATTTATTGGGAGAATCCCCAATCCTTATCATATATTCCCCTTTCTGTTACCCTTTATAATATCCTAATTAGTTTTAAGACGCATTAAAACTAATATCTCTAAGCGACGAATAATAAACTTTTTTGTCTTAACATTAACTTCATTTATATCTTCTAACAGCAGTTTGTTTCGCACAAACTCAAAAAGAGTACACGATATTAATTCGTTCAGAAAGGTAGAAATGTTCTTACTAAATTTAATAGCGAAAACTTTTTTTCCTTCAAACCTACTTCCCTCAAAGAAGTAAGCAAGTTAATACTAACTTCACCGAACAAGCAGTGTTCACCCGACCCTATTCCAACGTGGTTACTAAAGAAGTGTTGCAATGAAATAGCTTTCTTTCTAGTTCATCTTTTCAACAAGTCACTTAGCATTGGTGATTTCCCAAAATCTCTTAAATAAATGTCGTAACTCCATAAATGTGGTATATCTAAAAGCTTCTGAGCTTGTCATACAGAGGGCAGTGCTAAGAGCTGTCCCTAAAGTCCGTTAGATAGCAGTTAGTTTAGTTCGGAGTTTGGGCACCAGGGGGGTGAAGGGCCGGGGTGCCGTCTGCAGGAGCTCACTCAATTCAGATCTCATTTAGCCAGCTTCCAGTTAGGCCGACTATCGTAGACACCACTTGTAATACGTGAAGTATTAAATATATCCCAGATTAACTGAAAAGAACTCTATTCTTTCCCAAGAAGTAATCTCCTCCCAAGAAATGCAGCCGCTCGACTCATAACCGGAGTCTCTAAATATTCACATATTTCAGAACACCTTCGTAATCTTCACTGGCTCAAGTGCCCTCAAAGAATCCAGTACAAATTGTGCTGGATGGTGTTTAAATCAATTAATGAAATGGCCCCATCTTACATCTCTGAACTATGTGTCCCAGAAAATACTGGTCTGAGGCAGTCAACCCTTAGATCAGCAACATCATCAGCTATAGGCAGACTAATGGAACCTAAACGCAAACCAAATACGAAATTTGGAGATCGCGCTTTCGGAGTGTCTGGACCTAAGGCTTGGAATAAACTCCCACCGGAACTTAGATGCATAACAAGCCCAACAGAATTTAGGTCCAAATTAAAAACGTACCTTTTTGGGCTCTCATACCCTTAAATAAAAATACCTATCGGAGTATCATAAAATTTTGCTTTTGTTTTCAAAATGCGCTCATTACAGAACATTTTATATATTATAATTATAGTTCCCAATTATGTCCTCTGCGTGCGAACTGTGTCTTAATTGCTCTAAATAAACAATAACAGTGTTAATCTCTAGTGACCCTCCAGGTAAGTATGGTCTTGTATATATTTTCTGCCTGTACAGTGCATTTTTACAGCAGCATCGCGTTCATTGGTCAAATCATTGCACATAGTTTCGTATCGGTGATCGATGAACCGATGGATGCAATTTTTAGCCATAAGATGTTGTTGTATATAGTTTAAAATAAGATTGTATAAACGTTTTATAAATTTGTACAGCGCCCTTGAGGTGATTTTTCACAAAAACGGCGCTATACAAGTCATCCAAATATTATTATTAAGACGAGCTGGAGAACTGTTTGTGAGAACAGAACAATAAAAAAAAACGCAATTGGACGCTAAAGATCTTTCAACTTACCGACCCGTTTCAAATCTTCCTTTAATATCCAAAATCTTAGAAAAAAATCACTGTTTTAGAGAAAATATGTCATTAAAATTCAAATTAACCTTTTAGTAATTACTAATCTTCATATATAAGTTTCCACTCAACGGAAACTGGATTACTACGTGTATTGTCAGATTTTTTAAAAATAATGAGAATTTAAAAAATACACAGTAAAATAGTTTATTCTCAGTCCTCTTCTGTTGGGATTCCTGTTCCAAGGCTGACTGTAGGCTTTAGATTCTGAATGGTAGTCTTTCACGAGGGCGATACTGAAAGTATCTACCACTCCGGAACGTACCGCAAATGTACCATGTATTATATTTGATGAATAAATTGTGTGATAACTTATTCGGTCCGCAACTCAATCTACCACGGAAACCGTCAACCAAATCCGTACATTTTACACAAGATGTATAAAATAAATATGTAAGATGAACATGAATAAAACCGAGATAATATATATTTTCATAATAAAAGATCTTACAAAAAAAAAAAAATTAAGATATTTTGGCAATTGTGAGGCTTGCCTTCAAGGGAGTGTTTTTTCCATAGCCATCAACCACCTGACTTATAATCCCTAATAAACACAGCCTTAATGGATTATTGAGGAATATACTGCCTTACTGCTTACTCGCTATTAAGTTCACTGGTTATTCCATTCGTCCGGAGTTCAATAGAATATCAATAGGGGGCTGGGAAAGCGGATATGTCAGGTTTTCTTCCGCTATTAGGGTGGCTATTGACTTAATAAAGGAGTTTATTGATTTTATCGATTAATATTGGAGATGATGAATTCTCTGTTAACATTGCAGTTATTGGAAATGTAAATTGATGTTTGCTGTCGTTAATTCATATTAATAAGAGGGATTAACCAGAGAAAACCGGAAATATGTAATTTTTTAATCAAATTTTCCACAAAAAAATTAAAACTGATTTCAAAAGACTATTCTTTTATCTAGTAGAGGCTATGTTTTAAATTTTGATAACATACATATTTTGTTTAATAAAATACGTAAGGTTTTACCGTAGGTCGTAGGCGGATTTGTTAAATTTTTAAACAAAATTTTGTATTATACAACACAAATTTCAAATCATATAATAATGCAGTAAAATAAATCAATTAATTATCTGGGAAAGATATCTTTCAGAATTTTAATTTTAGTTCAAATGAAACCATAAAAAATATCCGCGCCTTTGATTTGTGACGAAAATACTTCAGTTTGTCTATTTATTTACGGTCTTACAAACTAATATATTTAAAAAAAATTACATTCTTATTTTGCTTAGACATTATTGAAATAATATAAATACTTTTGATCAAAAAATAATTACAACAAGTACATAATTTTAATAGTTTTATCATCACGATTTTGAGCATTTTTTTATGTAGGTATTTATCAAAGCAAATTTTAAATGAAATAAAATCGATATTGAGTTATTATGTTAAAATTCTGGTATGGAGAATAATTAATTCTTTTCATCGGAACCGTCCTGGACAATTGCAAGGGTACGATCGCAAGATCATCGTTCGACAAAATTTAAATTCTCGGCCGCTGGTTAATGGTTCTTAACTCAGCTTCGCCAGAGTTTAACCCGTTTCTTTTTGTATAGAATATTGTTCAAAATATGTGGGGACTTGTCTTTTTTTAAAAAAACAGACTCAGTTTCGCACTGGTGAAAGACAACCATTCAGAATTGAGACGTTGCTTTAAATAACTTGACATGTGTTTGATATCAGATCTGAAAGCCAGACGAGCGATTCTATATATTTTGTGGGATCGTTATGAGATAACAGACGTGATCTCCTGTCAGATTTTTGTGATTTATTTGCTTTTTCTTTGTATGTATAATTTACATTAAATTAATAAATAAACACGCATACTTGCAGAAATTCGTGTTTAAAACTATCTAAACTAAAATACGTGACAATAAATATGTAAAAATAATTAATTCCAACATAATTTTTCTGTGTATTTTCTCTTTCATATTTTCTTTTAGATTATTAGTGTTATCTTCTTCTTCAATAATAATTTTCTTTTCAAAATGCGTCGGATGAATTAATGGAGTGAAGATACTGAACTAGGTACATTGCGCATATTTTAGCGTAAATTTATTTTTTTGAAAAGCATTTTTGATCCTTAGATTATTGTTTTTTTTTTTATAAATACTTTCAGCTTCAAAAATCCTACAATTTCCATAATTTTTCACGGATCTGCGCTATTTACAAATAATAATAGTGTTTTACTTAGTGACCTGATGATGGCACGATTATACCCGAAAATAATTGACTTTACACCCAAGTGAAGTATTCACCAATGCATTTTTACAAATACGTGATAATAACATAACTATACCTTGGTTGTAATTTACCTTATGACTAAAACCTCCCATCTCCCGTATGGCAATGGCGTTGTAATGGTAAAACAGTGAAATTGTGGGGTTGTCCCGCTAGAATTATGTATTTTAAAACGCTGTTTCTCAAACAGCCTACCTCCCGCAAGGCAATGACGCTGTAATGCTTGTAATGGTAAAATAGTATAGGTATTTGTGGGATTGTCCAGGCAGAATGCCGTTTTTTAATACGCTGCCTGTAACTCAAACATACTATCTCCCTACAAGACAACGAATTTGTAATTTATTTATTTATTTATTTACGCCCTTTTTCGGGGCTTTTACATATACAATTTAAAAATTACACTTTGATTAAATAAAATATAAATACTTTATATTTCTTTTACCAACAAATATAAAAAGTATATATTTCTTTTACAGAAGAATTTTCACAGACTTGGTATTTCTTTATAAAATTCTAAATGATTTAGTTGATAGTCCGGAATTGCTTGAATTGATAAGCTTCCAGATTCCTCTACGTAATACTAGAAGTCAGGATTTATTTCAGTGCAGAAATTCTGGAACTAACTACCATGTGTATTCCTCTTTACCCAGAATACTAATGGAGGGAAATAATTATACCAAGTCAGAAGACATCTTCAATTTATCTTTAGAGAAATACAAAATACTGTTACTGAGGCAGTTCAGTTATGTACAATAAATACTGTACATATATTTCTTTTACTAAGAAATATATGTACAGTATTTATTGTACATAACTGAACTGCCTCAGTAACAGTATTTTGTATTTCTCTAAAGATAAATTGAAGATGTCTTCTGACTTGGTATAATTATTTCCCTCCATTAGTATTCTGGGTAAAGAGGAATACATATGGTAGTTAGTTCCAGAATTTCTGCACTGAAATAAATCCTGACTTCTAGTATTACGTAGAGGAATCTGGAAGCTTATCAATTCAAGCAATTCCGGACTATCAACTAAATCATTTAGAATTTTATAAAGAAATACCAAGTCTGTGAAAATTCTTCTGTCTGGCAGTTTGAGCATATTCATATCATTTAAAATAGTGTTGTAGTTAACATAATTGCTGGAATACCCATTTTAAAATTTAGAAAACGTAAAAATTTGTTTTGTATTCTTTCAACAGCTTGTACATGTATATTATAATATGGGTTCCAGACGGGAGAATTGTACTCAGGTTGACTTCTAACAAATGCAAAATATAATAGTTTAATAGACTTTATATTGTTAAAATTTCTAGTTAGCCTTGTTATAAATCCCAACATTTTTAAGCCCTTATTAGAGATTTCTGTTATGTGGTTAACAAATGAAAGATTTGATTGAAAGGTGATGCCTAAGTTTTTAATTTGTGTTAATGTCTCGAGAGTATTGTTATCAATGTTGTAATTAAAGATCACTGGTTGTTTTATTCGAGAAAATCTAACTAGTTGACATTTTGAGATATTTAAGTAGAGTCTATTTTCATTACACCAAATCAACAATTTGTTGATATTATCTTGAAGAATGTTGCAATGGTAAATATTTTTAATAATTCTAAACATTTTGAGGTCATCAGCAAAAAGTAAGAAAAATACATCATGAAATACTTTTGTTAGATCATTTATAAATAAGACTGGGTCAAGGTGTGAACCCTGTGGAACTCCACTTGTTACATACATTTTTTCGTAATGGCAAAACAGTGTATCTGTGAAGCTTTGTCCATTGCGCGGGCAAACGCCAGACTTTTGACAGTCCAACACAACAATCAAGGTCATAAATGTTTAACAATTTTTGCCAACACTCAAGGCCATAACTTTACACCAACATCGTTTGGGGTGAAGTTCGCGCGGTCCACACAATTTGACAAGTGGTCTGAGGTACGGACGTGTCCACGGCACGCACACTTGACCACTTGACGTTTATATCAATATTAAAATGCGTTCTGATGACAAAATAGATGCATCAGGGAGAAAACACAGATATTTATTTATCAGGAAAGATTTCCGACTAATACGCACGACCTAAAGTTACTATTTATTAAGAATTTAGAATGAATACGTTTTGTTGCTACGTAAATAATTACGTAGCATCAAAAATAGAATATCGATTTACAATGGTCAATTTCTCCCGTGTCTCTGAAACCGATTAATAAATTAATAGACTTTATTTACAAGTGAGTTCACGAAAGAAATAATCATCCATTTCGACAGTGTGTTTATTTACAACTTAAAATCATAATTATTAGGTCCGCGCACCAAAAAATTTTACGTTTATCGTTTGCATAAATGTTAAAATGCGTTCGATGTAGAAAAGATGCTACCTGCATCAGGAAGAAAACACAGATCAGGGTTTATCAGGAAAGATTTCCGACTAATATCGATTATTGCACCAATGACATTATATAATAACGTCATTTTATCGCACGACCTAATTTAGAACTATAGAATCTAAATTCTATTATCTATCTTAAATCTAATTCTACTCTAAAGTACGTAAATATTTACGTCAACAACAGAATAATTATAAATATTTGATATTATATTATCAAATATTTCTATTATTATATTATATTTAGGTATAATAATATTTTAAACTCGTGATTATGTTCGCTCATACATAGCACATAACCACAAAAATCCGTTCCGATTTTTCCACATACACGGACCGCACCGCGCGACTTCTGTCAAAAAATGAATTCTCCCCCCCCGCTCGACCCCGCCTGCCTTCCCGCTTCACCCGGGATGAGATGTTTAAGTTTTGTTTTCCGCCGAACACGGGAAGCACAAACACTGCGGCCTTGAGTGTTGGCAAAAATTGTGACCTTGATTGTTGTATAGGACTGTCAAGCAAAATTCTGGCGTTTGCCGTCGCAATGGACCCCGCATGAGGTTGTCCTAACTATAAATGCTATATTTTAAATTGCCATGTTCTGCCATTATAGAAGCGTTATTTCTTTACAATTATAATCATCGCCATAGTCAATTCCTTAGGATGATTTCCAGTTAACACGCGGTAGAAGCGAAACTTTACCAAAACAATCTCAACCAATGAAGAACCAAGGAGCCTTGAAAAGTAAGGTCATAATTAAAGCGGCCAATGAGCGCAGACCAGCGTCATTTCCGTTCTACATCTCAAACAATAGGAACCTTGCTAGGAGTTTGATGCTACGCAGGTGCTGTATGCGTCATTTCCGTTTCATCTTAATTCCAAATCATAACGGGGCTATAGAAGTTTCAATTCAAAAAGTAAAAAATTCGTATGATGCACCTGGATGAAAGAAATTGTATCTATAAATACAGCTTATTGCTATAACACGGGCAAAGAGCTCCCGGCTAATAGCCAACAGGTAGTAACATTATAAAAGCTGGTGGTCTGTGTGTTGTATATGTGCGTAATGTGTGTGATGGTGGTTGTATCATCACATTATACGCTGCAAAAGGATTGTAACGAGATATTGGACATAATTGGGTAGACAAGCAGTCAGTAGCGCAGGGAGGGCTGATAACGATTTAAAGAAAACTTTTTATGACCAAGTATCAACCAATTTATAAAAGATAATGTTGCGTAGTATTTTTTTGCAAATGCGTAACACAAAACACCAATACACACAATAAATAAATAAATCCTGATTTTGCCATTTGTGTTCAACCCACCGCATGACCGATAAACAAAGTAAATGGATGACAAACAAATTTAATGTTACAACAAAACTTAATGTCGATAACCACATTATTTCAGTTAATTATCATTCTGATACACGGTATCACTTATGTACCTATAGAAGTTTGTGCATAAACACGCACTTTACGATAATCTACTTAGCGAATCTATAATATCTTTTGTGGGATCGTTATCGAGATAACGGACGTGATCTCCTGACAGATTTGTGTGATTTTAACATATTTACTGTCACATATTTTAGTTTAGATCGTATTAAACACGAATTTCTGCAAGTATGCATGGTTATTTATTCATTTAATGTACGTTGTACATAGAAAAAGCAAATAAATTACACAAATCTGACAGGAGATCACGTCCGTTATGTCATAACGATCCCACAAAAGATATAGAATCGCTCGGGTGTTTTGATGCTGGACACGGAAACACTACCCAAAATGACGGCTAAAGAAGGAAGAAGCGCAACACAGCTTAATAACCCAATAATTAATCACAATGATTCTTTAATGTTGTTCTACAACATTTCATTCTTCTTGTGAGCCAGATTTGTTTCTGGTAAGACCACAAAAGATGTAGAATCGCTCGGGTGTTTTGATGCTGGACACGGAAACACTGCCCAAAATTAAGGCTAAAGAAGGAAGAAGCGCAACACAGCTTAATAACCCAATAATTAATCACAATGATTCTTTTAATGTTGTTCTACAACATTTCATTCTTCTTGTAAGCCAGATTTGTTTCTGGTAAGACTTAATTCTAAGCTAAGATTCTTTTAATGTTTGTTCAACTACCACCACCTATTTTATATCACAAGCATTTCATTCACAACCAAGAGAGGGCCAATGATAATCTGCAGCAATTTTTTTTCGATTATTTCGTTAATCTAACACAACTCTATGCAAAGAAACATTTGACAAGGAAATTTCCATGGCAATCTACATTGTTGATAACTCCATTGGACGTATAGGAAATAGGTTTTAAATTTTAACACCCTTTGTGTCGGTAGACCAATCATAGATTTAATGATTGCCCAGCATTTTTTTCCTCTACGAGAGACTTTAAGGGTAATCATTACACCTCGGACGATGATGTGAAGTCAGCTGTCATGTTCTGGATTCGAGAAAAGTCGGAAGAATTTTTCAGTGACCGACTGAAAAAAACTTTTTACATGTTGGGATAAATGTGTTAGTCTTAACGGTGACTATGTTGGAAAATAAATTTTGAAGCGCAAGAATTGTACTTTAATTTACATTTTTCCCAATCTTGCTATTTGTTTGTTCGTGTTCTACAAGTATGTGTGCATTGCTTTTCAGCCTGCACTCGTATTATAGGTTATACGTACATAGATCTCGAACGATACTTTATTTTAACCAATGCGTTACTTACTATGCATAAGGTCTATTCTTGCACATTTTTTTTTATTTATCTTTTACAAACTCTGAACGGAACGCGACTAAGGAACGGAAATCCTGGAGAGAAATTATGAGAATTGTGCTCATTCTGAGGTGTAGCAAAGCACGCCTAGGTTGGACTTCCATCTACTTTAGAGGTTTTCATTTCCTCTGTTCTCTTCGTTTAACTTCTCATGTATTCAGATAGTACGAGGGTAATACCAATAGTAGGGTCCCCTACTTTTATAAGCATAAAGATTTTCTTTTTAAATATGATTTTTTTTATAATTACAAAATTTACAATTTTACAAGCTTTAACATTATTTGTCTGTTATTCTAAGTAATCGCGATTTCGGTGGATGCATTTTGGTAAGCGCTGTAGTAATTTTTGCGAACCCAATAAATGTCCTAGAGTTCACCGCCATATCATAAGGAAAGTGTTGAACCTCAACTTTTACCTTGTCGTCGTTGCCAACGTGTGTTTGTAGTCTTCTAGAGCATTCGAAGGACCTATCTCGCGAATATCTTCCAAAAATATCGGAAGGTGTGCGCAAGACGGATCCAATGCTCACAGAAGACCATAATTACACTTCTGCAACGACAAGATAAAAGATGAATTTCAACGTTTCCTCAATGACACGGGGGCGAGCTGGCACGACGTGGGTATTCAAAATTGGCCACAGCATTTATAAAAACGTGTTCACCGAAATGGTGATTATCTTGGAAAATATTTAAGTTTTTAAGCATTAAAAGATGTAAAAATAATTAAAAAAATTATTTTTTCCCGGTATTTTCAAAAATTAGGAGACCTTACTTTTGGAATTACCCTCCTTACAAACTTCCAGAAAACTAAAATGTATTTAATTTTTATTTTTTGATACAATATTTTACTTTTCATAATACAATCCAGTAATGTTGGCCTCATTGTGTGGCTTACCCGTACAGAGGACCCCATTTTTTTTTAATTTTTTTTTTTTTTAATATTTTTAATAAAAATATTATTTTTTTATAAATTTGAATTATGTTATTTTGAAAAATAATTCGAATTAAAGTTAAATAACAATTAATATTTAAAATCATGTTTTTAATGATTTAAATGATTTTTTTTGTTAATTTAATATGTATAATTTAAAAAAAAATTATAAATAACATTAATTTAATTTAAATTTAAAACCCATTTTTTTTAATTGCTTATTTTTTTATAATTTTTTAAAAGTTTAAATTGAAAACAACTAAAGTTGACGTTGTTTTTCCTGGCAAAGTGTTAATACAACCTACGTCCCTACATAGAAATGAACACAATTATTACGTTTTAATCTTTAAATTTATCGTTTGGACAATTAAGAACTGAGGCGACGAATTGTTGAAGCCATAATTTCATATATTTTAGTGGCAGGGAGGAAAGGCAGGGGGAAGGGGAACGGGGAACGGAGAAGATGGGGTTCGCGGAAGAGAAGGAAGATACGAGAGAGGGGGAAGGTGGAAGGGAACGGGAACGCACGGGAAAGGACATGCTGGGAGAATCAATTTATTTATTTGAATGGCATTTCAACGCATGCCGGGGACCAGATAGTATAGATATAAATTATAGAGCTTGCCATTAATATTTTAATGTTAGATTTGTAATATACAGCACAGTATCATTTTCCTCCCCAGAGACAAGTTAAACTTTCGGTTACAGTATTTAATAAAAAAATCTATGAAACCTTTCCATCCCTCCCGTGAACAACCTGTCAATATGTAACGGTGACACGTTATTAGAGGCTGACGGGGTGACGAAGAGTGACAAGGGAGAGGCAGGGAGGTGGGGGGAGGTGGGGGGAGGGGTGGGCATGAATGGAGGGGACTGATAGTAAACAAGGAGGAATCCACATAGCTATTTTTTTCGTTTTGCATACAATCATTTACCGGGGGGTGCCAATAAAAACTAATAATACATAACTAAAAACTTTTACAAAATATCGTTAACATCAAACAATTCCCAAATTAACGTTTTTTTATAAACACATAAAATAATATACAGGGTATCCATGGAGATCTACTAAGATGGCTAGATTTACATATCAGAAACCGTTCGCAAGCTGTTGTGCTAAGTGGTTTCAAATCAAACTGGGTCAATATTACATCAGGAGTTCCACAAGGATCAATTTTGGGTCCTCTCCTGTTTAATATCTATATTAATGACATTACAAGTTGTTTTAAACACTGCAAGGCATCTTATATGCAGACGATATGATACTATACCTTCCAATCGATGATATCGTGTGCTGCTTAAAATTACAGGAGGACCTAAATAATCTCAGCGAATATTGCAAAATTAACTGCTTGTTCCTAAATATAGGTAAATGTTACTCAATATCGTTTACAAGAAATAGGACCAAAATAATATTTAAATATTCAATATAAAATGACGATATTAAAAGAAAAAATCAGTTCGGGACCTGGGTGTGACCTTAGATTCCAAACTTACGTTACTATAACATATTAATAACATTGTCACTAAAGCCACCCAAATGTTAGGATTTATACTGCGAACATCAAAACTATTTTATTATCTCGATACATTTTATTTTGCTATATAATACCGTTCGTCCGTTCGTCCGCATCTAGAACACGCCTCACAAATTTGGAATCCAAGATATATAACATATGTTCATAGAATAAAAGGTGTTCAGGAAAAATTTCTCTCCTACATAAATTTTCGGTCATTTTATGCATTCCAATCAAATGAAAATACCCGTCAATTCTTTAAAATCCCGAAATTAAATTGTAGGAGAATTATTTCTGATCAGTTGTTATTGTACAGAATCCTAAATAATAAGATATCTTCCCCGTATCTTTTACGAAAAATAGATATTAGAGTTCCTGGTCGCAATGGCAGAAACGTATCCCTTTTTTACAACAGCCGCTCCTACACCAACTACTTACAAAATGAATTCATACATCGAGCCTGCCACTATCATAACACACACCTCACATATACAGACATCTTCAATAAAACTTTCAACAAATTCAAAGCAACACTATTAGATAAATGTAATCCATCACAACACACCACTTAACATTCATATTTATATTTATTATATTATTAATCAGATTTCTTTTCCTAATTTGCAATATATTTACATATTCCCTAATTACATACATATCATCCTTATACTCCTATAAGGTCACAAGCTTACCCTTTATTGTGTTTTTATATATTCTTATCATGCATATTTAGGTATTTAGCTTCTCCTAACAATTTTTTTTCTTAGTTTTTATCTCTTTCAAACGCCATTTAACTTGCTTACATTCATCAATAACTAATTCTTCATGCATACTTCGTTCATTCTTGAAAGGTAAAATATTGTAAGTTCTGTTCGCAAACTTTTTGTGTTAAATATATGTATTTATTTCAGAGCACATGCTGCGGTTGTACCTGCCAAATGGGTCCTTGAAGTTTATAAAGCCGTACTCGTACATCTATTTGATTTTTGGTTGAAAGGAAATATATTAGAATATGTAGATCTTTTCTTCCATTACACAAGAGCTCTATTTGTTTTTCTAAATTAAATATTGAATGCCCTGAGTCGGGCGGCCAGATTGGTTCAGTAGCAGATGTACTGAATTGAGCGGTAATCTTCCTGGGCAAGTGAAATTATGCGTTACGGGTGTCAAATTACGCAAATCGACTTGCACAATCCGAATAGCGCAGTGAAAAATTGAGCAAGATGCTCCTTGGCCCTTTTTTGCGAGAAAAGGCCAGTTCTGAACGCCTGAGCTCGAACCGGGCGACTGAAGTGGCCCAAGAGCTGGTGTACGAAATTGAGCGGTCAACTACCTGTGCCATTTGTAGGCGCACGCTCCTCGCTTCATCCGCATTCAAACACCGTTTTTTCTTCAAATATTTAATTTAACACACACTCCTTGCTTTATCCGCGTTCACAAGTCAAATCTCCCAGTATTTAAATCCGCTAGTTGCCTGCAAAGGCAAAAGCTAGTATAACTTATTGTGCAGGTTCATCTTTAATGGCGTAACTTTACATATGACGCTTTACCCATTTTACCTGTCCAGCGTCGGTATTCTTTTTTCAGCCCATTTTTTTAATCCATCGATGGAACCGACCCAGTGTTTTTATGTTATTATCGATTTTATTTCTGGAAAAAAAATATAAACACGTTCTTGCGAGTTTTTCATTGTGTAAATTCGTTTCTGTTGTAGAAAACCACAACCATTATTTGAAAATTATATACTTCCTTTGTAAGGAATTCACATTTCAAGTTTTCTTAGCTTTTTTACTACCGCTTTATTTTGCATCTCATCAAGATAACACGTTTCCGTCTGACATAACTCCCTCCTGAGAAAGTGAGCTGTAAAGAACGATGTAAAGGTCATTTCCTCAGCACAGCGCTTTGTCAGATGGAACCTTGATTTCCTGAGGTAACTTCAACAATCGAAAATGAACATATCTTAGGTCCTTTGGTTTGCCTTTTTTTCCTTGAAATTCGTTCTTTATTATTTTTCGTAAGCATTGTCGCCCATTTGATATAGATTTGACATGAATAAAATTCAACCTACACACTTAAATTAGAAATTAACCATAGTTAATTTCTCTGATATTTTAATTGATTCTAATATTTCTTTGAGATTGGGCAATACTCATGCTCTGAGTTTATAAATTTAATCTTTTCCTACAGTTAAAATCTGTAGGAAAGTATTAAAACTTTCTTAATTATAAATAACTTCAACCTGTATGATTTCTTTTCTTCATATTTCACTTATATCATTTTGAATTCGAGTTTAGTTTAAAGTGTGTTTTATCTACTTGAAATCCCTTGTGTTTTTTTTTAGTTACATGACCGTTTTTGCAACTTAACAGAAATCTTTTTTTTTTCATAAGAAGCAAAAACTATGTGGTTAGACATTATATTAAAAAAATAAAACAAATACTTTATATTTAACCATGAATATTTATTATTCAATACATCAACCGGTTTCGCTTCGACAAAGCTTCAACAGGATATAATAATAACTAATTTCCAAGACAGAGTTATCGGTTATACTCGTATATAAGTTGAGAGACAGAGGGAGAAAGAATATTGCAAAAGAACATAATTAAATAGATTTGTCTTTGTCTCTGTCTAATTACGATCTTTTATAATATTCTTTCTCGTCTGACTCTCAACTCATATATAACCGATAACTCTGTCTTATTAGGTATTTAGTTATTATTATATCCTGAAGAAGCTCGGTCCAAGTGAAACCGGTTGATGTATAAAACAATAAATATTCGTCGTTAAATACAAAATGTTTGTTTTAATTTTAAAATTAACAGAAATCATTGATCCCGTAACGGAATGTTTGTCAATTTCAATGAAGTAATTTAAAAAAAACCGGAAACATAAATGTAATTAATAAACAGTAATTATCACGATATATCCTAGTCTCAGAAGTATTTAGAGACTCGGTGATTGTATTAAGTTGATAGATATTACAATAATGCAGTTGAATCGCTTTTTGAAGATTTTAGTTCAACTTGTGAAATTTCATCATTCAGAATTGAGAATGGAAACGTTGTATCAAAACCTTGTTTCCCCTCCCTCTCCTTTCGGTCTAAAAAATCCACAGATGGGTACATGTAATATACTGCTTAGTCAGAATTAGTCAAACTTGACGTAAAGCAATTCATATAAAAGCCCATTTAAATTAAAGATTTTTTCACATTTTAATAAAAAATAACATTTTAATTTGTGTAAAACTTTATTAAATATTCTAAATCCTAATTACTTCTAATAAAACAATCGTAAAGGAAATTATAAAAGTTAAAATCGTTGCATCACAATTACATTAATAATACTCAACAGCTGTTGCACAAAATTCGAACCAAATCAAAGAGTTATTTTTCGTTGTTGGACAAAAGTGCCAATATTTACATCTCGGATTTTTATTTTCCATAGTAATTTTGTGCGGAGAAGCTGGACATAAGGAAGGAAGTTCAAATTAGAGAACAGGCTGTGATTCCGGGGCCGATGCAAGCTGCGTAGGCCATGACGTGAGGGATTACATTCTGCTCGTAGAGTCCCGTGAAGAGGTGAGACCAGGGGCCGTGTGCGAATACTTCAACATCCTCACCACCATGGGTCTCAGATTCCAAAGGCACAGGAGCTGGGAAGGTGTAGTTAAGGTTGTCTGGAATGAGAAATGGGACAAGTTAGTAAAAGGATAAGTTTGCCTTGTGAAGTTTCATAGGAATCCTAATTAGTATGTATCATTGTTATAGACATTAAAATAAGGGTGAACGAACAACTCATAATCGAAATGGGTTACGTAAAATAGGTTGCGTTATGTTCGGTTATGGATTTTTTTTAATGGAAATTTTAACGACTTTTTAAAGGGGTGTAGAAATGTCACTTAATTGAGTTGTAATGGAACCGAACATAAGATAGCTCAACAAATACCTTAGACACACCGTGAGGGGTAACAAATAATATAACATAACCAAATATTATCTTCAAATTCCAGCAGTTGTGAATTCAATTTAAGTCGTGCAGCCTTTCTATCACACCAGAGAAGAAATGGTCAGTTTTAATTCGAAACCCTGATTAACGTTTATTTGGATGGATCTTCACGATATCACCCATAATATAATAACTAATATCATACCTAATAACTCATAGATAAATGTTAATGTTGACTTTTTTTATTCTTTCGCATGTGTTCCATTTTATAATTTATTTATCAAATTAAAATAATAATAATATGTATAACATGTTTATAAAAACCCGTGTGGGGGTATAATATAAATAAATGAATAATAACACACTTAATCAAGAAGACTTTCCTAGTTATAAAACTGAACATTAAAAAATAAGAGAAAGAGGTGACTTGATTGAGTCATTCAAAATTTCATCTGAACGTTATAGTTGCCCTGGTAATCAAGAAATCTTCACCAACGCAGATGCAAATCTCCGTGGACTCTAAAAACAAATGAACAAAGCACCTTTTGCATCTACTCGTAATTCGACGAAACACTTAGATTAGTGAAAACAAGGAACGAACATCCACAAAATGTCATCGATGCTACAAATATAAATCAATTTAATTGATTGATTTATAGTGAAATTAGAAATGGGTGTATTAGCAGAATTTTGACTGCCAATTAATTAATATTAAAAAAAACATTCTTATTTCGGTTGTCAGTGCATTGGTCTAGCTCACAGATCCCAGGTATCTAGTTTCTGTCACCAACCAACTGCCCATCGAGAAGGTTTTTTTTACTTATGATAACATTTTTAAAATACTCACGCGTATCATCGTGGGTCAGATTGTGCCTTCCTTCCAATTCTGGCTTGTAGCTTGGTCCATTGGCGTAGGCCAGCGTGCTGTAGGGAAGTCCATCAGTCCCGTTGCCCCCCATGCCCAGGATGTCCGAGCCCCTCGTGGCATACCCCGCGTAGGACATGGTGTGCGCATGGTCGGCTGTGACCACCACCAGAGTGTCCTTGTCTATTATGGACATGGCGGCCCTGATGGCCTCGGAGAATTCGATGGTCTCATCCAGAGCTTTTCTCGCCTTGTTGTCGTGGTGTCCGTGGTCTATTCTGCCACCTGAAATGAAAGAAATGTCATTGAATGCACTTCATCTTATTTTTTACACTTTACATACTTATGTGCGATTTTGAGAGGTTGAAGAGATTGCTATTAGAATAAGGCATTAGATCGTCAGGTTGACAGCACCACGGTGTATTTTAAAGAACAAAAGAAGAAAACAAGAATTGTCTTCCATACAAAATTAAATGGAAACAAATGTTCCAGTTAGCTCAAAAGTCCAGCGCTTAGTCTCACCAATCTTCACCTGATATCAAAGATCTCCGTCTCATTTTATTATGGATCGTTAAAAGAGTTCTGTATTGGAAATTGATGTCCCGATTGAGCAAATATTTGGATTCCAAAATACGCCCAAAAAGCTTTTCTTGTGTTCTTATTTATTCCATGGGAATAACCATGTCTTTTTTGGGCAGTTTTACACCTAATTTTAGTAAGTAATAGAATTTTATAATAAAATATGAATAATGAATTAATTTTGAAGAAGAAGATAACACTAATAATCTAAACGAAAATCTAATTAATAACTATAAAATCTAATTGACAACATTAATATTCTAAACTAAAAGAGAACAAGACACATACAAAAAAAGATAACGGTCGCAACTGGGATTCGAACCCCGAACCTCTTGGCTTACCGGAACAAACATCTTACCAATTCGACTACTGCCATCTCTTATTTTCTGTATTCACTTGAATCGATGTACCCCACTATGTATGTTTATCCATGTCCATTAACAATATCATGAGGCAAATTATATAGCAAAATATGTCAGGTAAAAGGTGGATAAGCAACAGTCGAGACAAATATGGATAAGTTTGGAGGATAGAAGATAGTTAATTTGTTCGACTTAATCATAAGAGACGACTGAAAAATCTGTAATGCACTGTATAAGAATATGTGCATTTATATCTAGTGTGACTTGTTTGATTAATAGGTAATCTCTCGGGGATTTCCTGGTGTTGAATATAACACACGAGAAAGTCGTATATGTACTTGATTAAGTGCAAACTAATAACACGAAACATTTATTGTCTTTTGTATTAAGACGTGAGGTTTCCGTGAGCTGTCAATGCAGTTATAATGTATATTAAACAAAGCAAATAATCAAGTTTTACAAAGATTAAAGATACGGCTACTAATGCAGGTGCTAATCTAAATTGCTTCGCAAAATTTTTATTTTCTTTTATTTTACGGCCAGCTAGGCTTTTATATGGATTATAAAAACAGAATATAATAATCTTTTAAAAATTCTTAACCCAGGCAGTAAAATAAAACGGAAAAACTTAATTAATATGAAACGACTTAACATATTAAAACATCCATCAGTAACATAAAATATAATAAAAACTAAAGCAACACTCTAAGACAAATCGCTAAAACTACATTACTTACGCTACTGCAATTTGAGGGTTTTAGCAAATTGATACAGTCAACAGTACCCCCAAATTTGTTGCCTAAATCTTGGCATCCTATTGGTTAGTGAGTATTTTGATAGTTGGATATGAACATGTTGCGAAAAATGTTTACTTATTATGCCTTCTGTTTTAGTATTAAATTCTCATTCTTCTTGATACGAACACTTAATAAAAATTATTATTATTATTTTTTATTGGTAAACTAATGTTTAAAACAAGATTTTTATGCATAGCACAAAGGGTAACAATTATTAAAAGCAATAATTATTAGCCTGAAACACTCATCAATATTGAAAAAAATCTCCCGAGAAAAGATAAATGCCGCCGACGGGACTTGAACCCGATGAGCCGACGTAGCTCAGTGGATAAAAGAGCAGTTGACCGGATATCAGAAGGACGCGGGTTCAAGTCCCGTCGGCGGCATTTCTCTTTTCTCGGAAGATTTTTTTCAATATTGATGAGTGTTTCAGGCTAATAATTATTGCTTATAATAAAAAATATTATTTTTAATTCATAAACTAACGTTTAAGACAATTTTTTTGCATAGCACAAAGGTAGATAACAATTATTATAAGCAATAATTATAAGCCTGAAACACTCATCTACATTGAAAAAATCTTCCGAGAGTAAAAATCTTCCGAGAACTTAATAAAAATTGAAAACATCTGTCGTGACATGCTATGGTATAATTGATTTTAAACACAAGAGTAAGTATGTTATAAAAAATGTTATTAACCTTCAACGAATAAGAAAAATCCCTTATCCTCCTTAGCCAGCATCTGAATCGCAACAGTCGTCATCTCAGCTAGAGTGGGGTGCTTGGCGGAGTCTGCTTCCAGATGGTACTTCATGTGGTCTGAGTGGAACAACCCGAAGATGTAATCGGCCATCTGGGAGGCTCCCAAGAGGCCTTCCTTGTCTGTGACGTAGGCTGATGAGACGCCTCTGGAGGCCTTTTCCTTCTGCCAGGCCGCGATCAGGTCTACGCCGTCGTACCGGACACCGTAATCACCATCGGGGTCAACTGTGGTATTGGGGAAGAAGTTCTTCCGACCGCCACCAAGGATTACCTAGAAAAAAATTGTATCTTACATATATACTCGTACGATATCAGAATTCAATCACTCCTGGTAACACATCATAGGAACAATCCGGTCTAACAGAATATTATTGAAATAACAATTTTTATCAACAGAAGGCGTCCTTTCTTGGAAAAGAAAAGCAGAGGTTTTATAGCCCCAAAGTACCCGATAAACATACATTATTCTATGTAAAGGAGGACGCTCTGTCTGATTGACAATCCGTTGAATAGACCGATTTTCATCTTGTATGTAAATATGTTCTGTCCGAAGCTATCAGCATGGATCCTCCGAGCACCTGTTGACAGTTGATGTTGGCGCCCCTTCTCATAGAGATGAGAATGGGTCGTCTCTTCGACACGTTTTTTGAGGAAGTGGGCTTGCGAGTGGAACGAGCTACCAGTAGCTTTTACCCTCCTTCATATAATCCAGGTCTCTTCCTTAACCCGCCTAACAACGCCGCACAACCGGGTGGCGATACAGTTCCTCCTGCTTTACACTGAATGGACAGGGGCGCTCTTGTGAGGCGTAAAATAATAAAATACAAAAAGGAGGTCGGTCAAAGATGATTTCATCTGAAAAGAGCTGCCGGATTCGACAAAACTGGAGAAATTGAAGACAGGTATGAAGGCTTATTACAAAGAAGTCATCCCCGTCTTGTTGCTGACCAATTATTTTTATAACGTTGTAATATAGCCTACAGATGACTGCCATGATACGGACACTAGCCTAGTAAGCTGGACGTGATAATGTAAATGAATATTTCATTGTGAAATTTATATGATATAATAAAAAGTAATAAAATGAGATTAACTTTTCAGCACCCCTGCACTCTTCAGACATCTGAGTTAAGCGGAGTGACATAAAGTATCGGATTCTGTTCTCACCTTAAAGTTCTTTCCAACTTCTCCCAAGACGAGTTGCTTGGCGAGATCGGTGCAAACATTGGGATCAGCACCAGCCTTGATGAGATCACTGTCAGCCTCCCAATCCCTCTCGGAGGTGTGGCCATATGTTCCCGCGGGAGAGGCGTGAGTAATTCTAGTCGTGGTGACGATTCCTGGAATTGCGAGAGGATTCTTTTATAAAATAATTGTTTTTTTTCATTTCTGGCAGGGTTATGTCATGGCGATTTCAGGGCCTGAGCTTAAAAAGTTAAATATAAAAAGGTTCTTTAGATTTTATTTATCATATGTGTGGTCGGGACCTTTGGTACAGAAAATCATTCTATCAATTAGAATTAAGGGATTATGGAATTAAGGAAGGAATCAGGGAATTATCAACTAAGGACCTATAGCCCTACGAAACCACTTTAGTTTGCCATAATATTCACACATCAAACACATCTACAGAAACTCTCAAATACTTCACATTCCTTTCATTCAACACCATCCCTGCATTCGAAATTTCAAACACCATCCTTGTAATTCAACACTTCAAACCACACTCATCCACAGTCACGAAGTAAACTAAAATAACACAAGAAACCACAATAAACAACATATTATTTTACCTAAAATTCACAAAAAATATAGCTTACATACAACAATTTAGGTTTCTTATACTCGTTAATTTGAAAGAATACTGTGAAAATTCTACAGGTAATCGTGGTCTGAACTATATGAAATCACAAATCCAGATGATGCCTGGACATACTTTATAAATTACCTACAAACTACCATTAACCAACAGACTAATATTACTATAAAGCATGTTCCAAATAACCTCTTACCAATTAAGCCATGGATTAACCACACTATTATTAAATCTATACGTAAACGTAACAAGCTCCACAAAAAAGTTATTAACAATCCTTACGATATACAACTTCAAAATTTTTATAAAAGATATAGAAACATATGTACCCAAATAATAAGAAAGGCCAAAGAGATATATTATAAACAGAAAATAGAAAATTGTAATAATGATCCTAAAAAAATTTGGAAAACCCTTAAAGAAGCCACTCATTCTCAACCTAATCCTGTAAATGACTTGAAACAACTTACTATAAACAATAAAATAATTCGTTTTTCTAGTCATCCCAATATTATTGTTAATCACGCAAACAAATATTTTTCAAAAATTGGTGAAGAACTCGCAAAAAATATCGGTGAAAGTTCTATCAATTCTAGCACACAAGGCTGTAATACAAAATGGCCCATTAACTTGAATTTTAGTCTAAAAAATATTTCGAATGAAGATACTAGAACGATAATAAAGTCATTAAAGAACTCATCTTCAACAGGCTTGGACGACATTTCAAATATTGCCTTAAAAAAACTTTTACCAGAAATCACCATTCCCCTTACAAATCTCATTAACTTAAGTATCGCAAAAGGCCAATTCCCAGATAAACTTAAACACGGAATCATAATTCCAATACATAAAGGAGGTTCTAAAGTGGATATAACTAACTATCGTCCAATAACATTACTAAATTCACTATCCAAAGTCTTTGAAAAAGCAATCAACGTTCAATTGGTCGAATACCTTGAAAAAAATAATATATTATCCCACAACCAATTTGGCTTCAGGAAAAATAAAGGCACCTCCGATGCCATTGCGACAGTTACCGACTTTTTAAATGAAAACTTAGACAAGGGATCAAAATGCATGGCAATATTTCTAGACCTATGCAAAGCATTTGATACTATCTCACATTCCAAACTAATACAAAAACTATCAAACATTGGAATAAATGGGAATGAACTTAGTATTATTCGTAATTACCTTTCAAACCGTAGACAAAGTGTTAAAATCAATAACTGCCTCAGCAATCAATTGCCAATTAGTTTTGGCGTGCCTCAAGGAAGCGTTATGGGTCCCACTTTATTCCTAATTTACATAAATGAACTGTGTAATCTACCAATAGATGCCAAAATCGTTAGTTTCGCTGATGACACGATTCTCCTCTTCAAATCAAGTAACTGGTATGATGTTTACATAAAAGCAAACAGGGGCACAATTATTGTTAAAAGATGGTTAGATAATAATACACTAACAATGAATGTGTCAAAAACCAAATACATTGAGTTTAGTATTAATCCGTCCCTAAGTAACCCTGAAAATAATATTCATATATGTGCTTGCCCCCTGTCAAATGCTAATACATGTGATCGCCCCTATCTAGAACGTGTTACAAAAATCAAATACTTGGGTATTATTTTTGACAGTAATTTAAAGTGGAAAGAACATATTATCACTACAGCAAACAAACTTAGAAAATCTATTTACTTCTTTAGACAAACTCGTAACTTTCTTAACCTGAAGCAA
Organism: Limnephilus lunatus; assembly: GCA_917563855.2. Classification (NCBI taxonomy): domain Eukaryota; kingdom Metazoa; phylum Arthropoda; class Insecta; order Trichoptera; family Limnephilidae; genus Limnephilus; species Limnephilus lunatus. Next base: position 11,108,485 of record OU830599.1, read on the forward strand.
CTCAAAACAATTTACTATGCACTATGTCAATCTCTAATCGAGTACGGTATCATAGCCTGGGGAGGAGCAAATGCTGCCGCCATTGATCCGATCTCCAAAGCCCAGAAACTAATTATAAAAATTATTCTAAAACTACCGATCACAAGCAGTTCGGATGAAATCTTTAGGAGAATCGGTGTTTTGGACATTAGGCAACTTTATGCAAAAAATATACTAACTTACCTATTCAAACATAGAACTGTTTTTGACAATATCCAAACTGTTCGTGATACGAGAACCAAAGGGCAAAATCTCTTACTTATCCCTTTCGCCAAAACAACATTTGGTCAAAGAAACTTCAGATACTTTGCAACTAAACTTTATAATACACTTCCACTGACCATTAGACAGCACACTAATTATGTAAAATACAAATCAGATACCAAGTCTTGGATCACTAGCAAAGACAGATCATATATAAACAATATTTTTATAACCTCCTAGTGCATGCTTTCCCTTTAGTACAATGCTGATTGTCCTTGTACCTTTAAATGTATATAACATTGTTGTTGTTATCCTTATTCTTCTTTTTATATTAAACTACTTATGTTAAAATGCGCCTGCTCTCAACACAGGAATTCCTAGTGAGACAGGCACAGTACAATCACCTATGTAACTTGATAAATAAAGATTATAATAAAAAAAAAAAAAAAAAAAAATTAATTAGTTTGATGTCAAAATGCAATGTAAAAATATAATTATTCCACCGATGTGTGTCTTTAAAGTAAATGATGATTTAGTTTATTAACTCATGCATTTATTAAAAAAATACTGCCACTTCTCTAAAAAAATTGAGAAGATGTATTTAACATTATACATCACTAGTGTTACTACCGAGGTTTTTTCAGAGATTAAATTTGACGAAAGATGAGTTTCTAGGAAAATTTTAGACTCCACAGCTCACAAAGGAATGAACTAAATAATTAAATTGGTTACAAAGGTTTAAAATATTGGTTAACCTAAGAACTCAAACACAAGCCATTGCTTTGCGTTTGTATTTTTCTGCAAAGTGATGATAAAAGAGGTACTAAAGATAGTCTTTGCTTAATACCTGTCGCTTTTCCAGCCTTCTGTGCCCAGTTTGCTATGGAAGTAACGTGGTTGTCAGGGTCTGCAGAAGTAGCGCAGTCTTTCCTGAGCACGGAGCCGGTGACGCCGATGGTCCCGTAGTTGGCTTTTATACCGCACAGGTACGCGGTGGCAGAGCAGGCAGAGTCGGCCACCTGTTTGTCCACGCAGTAAGTCTGGAAGTAGAAGATAAAGCTTATATGAGAATGGTAAGGGTAAAGCTTTATAACTTATATCCTTTTGCTGACCAGGTTATTAGCAATGGAAGATAGCTGATAGCCAAATTGGCTTCTCTGTAATAAGCATGCCGATGACGGAGTGCTGGAAGGCTTAAACATAGGTGACTGGAGAGTGTGGAGGATTGTGTATGAACTAATTTGATTGGAGACAAGACACAGAAAGGATTGAAGATTTTTGGAGAGGGCTATGACTGACCAATATTTTCGATGACGGCATATAATAAAATTCTGATTATTAGTTTTGGTCCATACAAACCGGATAAATAGTTAAATAGTATGAACAGTTGTATCAGATTTCATAATTTGATCGTTTCTACTTTTCACTAGGATAATCAAGATTCAGTAGGCATAAAACAATATTAAAGTACAACGGAGCCTTTTATCAAAGAAAAGAGTCAAGCTTATATTAGAAAATATGGCGAGGTGGTGGAAATTAGAGCAAAGGGACGAAACTTAAACAAACAAAACATTTTAAACAAATATCACTACACCTTAAGAGGCCGCTATCCGATTTTCTACCGATTTCTTGCAAACCTCCCTTAAACATTTGAAGTTTTTAAGCTCCTAAAAAAATATATGTTATTTTTGAAGACAATATCTACACATTCCCCACGCCGAAACGCACATGATATGAAATTCCCTCGATAGAAAAAATTCGCAAAATATGCTCCAAATTTTTTTATTTCAAGTCTGTTTCCGTTATTTTACAAGTTATATATATGAAAAAATTCACAGTGTTTCATTAAGTACAGTTTTAGACAGCCCCTCCAAGAGATTTTTGCTCTATTTTAAACGACTCGTGTTTTATTAAAGATTTTCGCTATTTTTGCATCGATTTTGGCGCCGTAAATGTTAGCGCTCTCCTCTAACATTCGCAATTTTGTATCTCTCCATCTTCTTCGGCACCGGTAACGGAGCCTTAAATGAAAACTTTACATGAATTCTTAAATGAGTTAGATGTAAGAAGGATGTACCTATTGTATATAAGCTATACTTTGTACTTTCTATTTATTTTGTACAGTAAATGATTTTTTTAAAATTTAAATTTGAATTTTAAAAACGCTTAGATCAGGGTTTGAAAAATTTTACCATCCAGACTTAGTCACGGTCAAACAAAGCTTAATCCATTTTAATCAGCTCTTGCACTACCCTGCATTTGATTATTATTTTGTCTTAAAATTGATACTAAGGTCATTTCAAAATACACTTACAAAGTGAACAAAATTGCGACTCAACAAAAATGAGTCAGTTGATAAAAATGTTCATACCTTTGACAGTCCAGTGTAAGGGAAGTCCTCGAAAGCAAGCGACGATTCTTCTCCCAGCAGTCCGAACCTTTGACCATGCATAACCCTGGCTGCGGAGACAGTAGCCACGGACATGCCATCTCCAAGGAACATAATGACGTTCTTGGCGACACTGGTATTCGGCGTCTTGGCCAGGAGTCGCCTGAGTTGGGACTGCGCTCCGGCATGCCACGGGGCCGCTCCAAGACTCTGGTCCTTCTCGTGTAAAGCTCGGGATGCTCTGGATGGAACTATGAAAGAAGAAAGTTAAGATGTTAAATTGTGTGGAATCCTTTTTTCAAGAACGAACCAATAGTACTGGTGACATGGTCTCGTTCGGCCTCTTTCTTTGGCCACCGTTTTATAAATATTCTTAGCCCTAATGATGTTATCTCTTCATTACAAGAACCCCCTTTAACCCTAACCTAAGATAACCTTATTTTTTTGTACTGAAAAGATAAACACATGCGCCTGAGAGGCGCACAGTTTAAAAAACCGATTTTTTAACAAAATGAAACAATTTTACTTTTTTTATAACTTCAATTAACTGTTACATTTTTAATAAGTAAATAAAACAAAAATATATATTTTTATTATTTAATTTTAAGCAAATATGTAAGGTTTTATGAGAAGGTAAAATACATACAGGTATTTATAGTGATAATTCTATATAAGGATAAATTTTTAAATTATGGATTACATTTTTAGTATTTTGTCTTACTAACTAATTATTTACGATGTAATCAGTCTGAAATTCCAAAAAAAAAAAAGAATTAAAAATTATATTCAGTTGTAGAACAGTTGCAAAAGTTACACAGAAGATAAACATGCGCCTCTCGAGCGCAACGCGTTGTCATTGCAACAAAACTGTGGTACTTACCGAACAGCAGCGGTCGTCCCTCGGCAGTGTTGACCGACTACCGAGTTGGATCGGAAACACAAGCTTGTACACGGGTCAGTTAAAAAAAAGACAGTGATATATCGGTTTCGCGGGCGCCTCTGAAGCGCACGTTATCTTTCTAGGGTTATTTAAATTACTAAGGGCCAGTTGCGTCATAGAAATTCAATTGCACCATTGTCGTCAAAAGGTCATTTAGCGCCACTTTTTTTTTGAAGTGAAACTTTTTTAGCCCCGTTAGTGATTTGAAATTAGGATGAGGCGGAAATGCGTCAAAAGTTTATTATTTGGCGGATCTTCGGTTCTAATATACATTCATACATCTTCTTCCCCTTGTCCTATTCGGGTCGGGGACCCATTGCATCGACAAGGCTCCCATAAGTCCCTAACTTGTGCTGATTGTTCGGCCTCTGTCCATATAATTCTGTATAATATAATGCGGTCAAATGTCTGGTGCATTGTAAAGGTGCCTGACAAGTCCCAGCGGCCAAAGAGACACATATCAAGCGAACGGAGGTTCGAATCCCACGAAAAAAAAATATTTTTGCGAAATCAATATCCAATCTTCAAACCATTTTAAAATAAACAGGCAAAAGAAAAGAAAGCGATATCTAGCGGTTTTATAGTTATACTTCTATCGCGTGTGAATTACACACTGTGATTTTTTTTTATTCATTTGTAAGGTCCCCGTTACAGGCCAATTTTAGGTGCGTTCCGCTTTCTATCCAATTGTAATAAGCTGACAAGGTTAAAAATATAATTATGATCATCTTCTGCTGATCATCATTTATTCAAAAGCTGAAATCGACATTTAACGGAGACTTTCAGGGGGTCATTTGATGACAATGTTACATTTGAATTTCTGCGAAACAACCCGTCCTAAGTGTGTCATTGACTAAATACTTCTTCAATAATCGCAAATTTACTTTGTGTATTTTGATTAATTGAATTAAAATCATTTTGAATACGCCACTTATTTAATCAAAATTATAAACATGCTTCGAAACCAATAGTTTTTTCATCAGGATAAAATGAAAATTCATAAAATAAATCTTTTTTTTAAACTTAATTTATTCCCGTTTCTTTGTACATATAATGTATAATAGCAAATAGTATATAATAACATAATATATAGATAATAACAAATAACAAGAAATGAAAACCCACTAAGGCACTGCCTGAGTGTGGGTAATATCAAAACAACATACTATATTTCCAAGTATCCAAAGTATAAAATAAACTTAAAAAAACATATAAAATATAAATTAGTACAAAAAGTTAGTATTACATAGGTAGAATAAGTGAAAAAGGTTTTTTTCAGATATTATAAAAATAAAATAAAAATATGGAGAAAAACAATTAAAATTTCATTTTATAGGTTTCAAAATATATTGATAATTTTGATTACATAATAAGTGTATAGCGTGATTTTTTTTCATTTAATGAAAATATACTTATTATAAAATATATCATCCGTTCTTTTAAATAATGCAAATCGTGAAACCAAACACTATGGACGAGTTGTTCAACAGAATTCATAAGAACTCATAGTTAATATTTATGTTCTGTGAAAGTCCTATTCAAGTTCTGTTATTATTCAAGTATCGTGAAATAACCGTCCCATGAAAATGAAAAAAATAACATGTCTCATGAAAAAATAACAGAATTTGATAACAATTTTCACTAAATTCGAATTATAACTTTGAAATTTTGATGAATATTTTTCCGGCTAAAAGTTTCAATTCTTGAATGAAATATTGTTTAAAGACTCTTTTGCTTATGCAAAATCTTTCACAATACTCGTTTACTTACATTTTATGTGTAACAAGTCAAATTGTCAAATAATATATTATTTAACGCCGTTGTCTGTTTGATTGCAATAAAACAAGTTAAAATGAGCAAATAAAGCGACTTTAATAATAGCAAAACTTTCTAATTAAAAACGTTGAAAATTCTCGTACATAACCTAAACCAAGGTTGAAAATCGATTATTTCTTCCGTTCCTTTGACAAAATCCGTAAAATGTCTCCTACAGTGGCAACATCTCGTGAAGGTATGTTCCTCTTTTGTTCGCAAGATAATTAGAAAATAAACCAACTTCGTCTACGATGTTCTAATACCAGTTTCCTTTCAATAAAATAGATTATTTAGAAGACAGGCCATAATGCAATGACACATTTTTCCTATTGACACGTGTATCTTTGAGATGAAAATAGTATTATGCAGCCAACCGTGATACGGTAAAACACCTTTGATTAACGACCTTCGTCGGTTCATAGGAGACCTATTGATATGAAGGTTGTTGATTTTGAACCAGATATTATTTTACTCCTAAAAAAACAATTATTTACAGATCGCTGGTTTGGGAATATGAGAAGTACCTAACCTACAAATTTATTATAATAATTAGAATAAAACTTAGTTTGAATACCACTTTATTTTATATGTCTTTAATATATAAAACCCACAGGTCTTTATTCAACCTGAACCTTCATCACGGTTATATAAAAGTAAATTATATTAAGGAAGAAATTTTAAATTAAATTAGAATAAAGAAGATAGTCTATCTCACTCGGGTATTTATTCACCCCAATGACTGTCCCGCTTATTATATAGGCAAAACGGCACGGAACATAAACACCCGTGTCAAAGGACATCTTAGATGTTCACACAGCACTTGATCGAAAAAGACCATAAATTTGATAAAAACTCAGGCATCATTCTAATTCATAAAAATACGATAGGTATCAGGTTGGATAACTTAAAGGCACTTGAACCAAGGAAAGCCAAAAACGCTAATAGTAAGGTAATTAATAACCAAATAAATTTAAATAACAGTCCAATACTAAGATTGTTCCCTATTGACAAAGAACACTCTCGTTCCCTTCCCAATTCTCCATTCACACTTATGCCTTCTTCCTCCTTCACTTGAGGAGTCCAGCCCATTTTGTTAAATCATATATTAACTATAACACACATGTAACTTAATGTTAGTAGAGTATTATACGGCCCTGAAGAAGGCCCTGAGTTCTAGTCACGTTGTAACGGAACCCGGTCGGCATAAAGTTTTATAAAATAAAAGCGGTTTTTACAAATTTATTGTTTTATTTTAAATTATAATGTCACATCACAAAGTATCTGCTTCATATGAACAAATAAATTATAGGGTTTGTACTAGTTATTGCATATATTGTACTATGCAAATTATCTAGACAGGTGCTATATATTTAACTGTAAATAGGTACTGAAACGAACAATAATGCGAAATAATATAATAATTATGCCTCGTGTGAAGTTATTGAATCGATTACTTTTACATAATAATATTAATAATAAAGGAATACATCCATAATGTTTCATGATTGTTCATAATATTGTATTGTTTATGGCGTTAGAAATGAATGGCAATGTTTAAAATTTTGTTTTTTTATTTAACCAATTTGGGAGAAGGGTATGAATACCGCCACCCGGGAAGCATTTATTGGATTACCAACACCTCTGCAATGGATCACCCCAAATGGTTAGCTACGTTTGGTGACTTAACCGGGTGCATGGGCTCATGGGGTGAGGTTTTTCTATACATGAGACAATTCGTCCCTTACATCCATATTAGGTTACCCCCTCTCGTAAAGGAACTATCATTAAATATATTAGGAGAAAGATAAACGTAGCCGAAATGGTAACACAATTTCAAATGGGTGTTTGCTGAAAATGTAGTATATTTATTACTTTATTATCGGTTAAATTATGACTTGCGAAGAAAAGTATACATAAAAAGTAAAATTTTCAAAATTTTGTGCAACCCTCGACACAAAAAAGAGCTGATGACCTAGATACGCCTGAACAGATTTTTATGAATGCTAAGAATGCTAAGAACCATCTCGATCAAATCAGCTTTCAAATAAAAAAACCGCATCAAACTCGGTCCATTCATTTAGGAGCTACGATGCCATAGACAGACACACAGAAAGTCAAACTTATGACACCGATCCTTGCGTCTGGGGTTTAAAATTAAAATATTAAAGAAGAAACTGCGTTTATGTCGATGACATTATAAAAAATAGAACCGGTTATATTCATACTGAAAGAAAAAAAAATGTAACACCGCCTATGAAAAGGTTAAGAGTGTTTAACCAGAGAAAACCATAAATATGTCATTTTTAAATTAGTGTTTAAACGTATTGACTCTTTTCCACAAAAATTTATAAATTGATTTCGAAAGACTGTTATTTTATCTAGTAAACGTATGTAATAAATTTTCAGAAAAAATGTTTATTTTTAATATAATAAGGTTATACCATAGGTCGTTGGCGGATTTGTTAAATTTTCAAAAAAGTACGTGTATTATACAACACCCATTTCAAATCATATAGTCATGCAGTAAAATAAATCAATATATTATCTGGTAAACGTATGTAACAGAATTTTTATTTTATTTTAAATAAAATTATTAAAAAATATATAAGTACATGTGTTTCTTGACGAAAATTGGTCCGTTTGTGCATTTATTTGCGCACTTACAGACTAATATATTTCAGATTTTTTAAAATTCTAATTTTGCTAAGACATTATTGAAAAATAATAAATACTTATGATCAAAAAATAATTACAAAAAGTACATCATTTTAATAGTTTTATCGTCACGCCTTTCAGCATTTTTGGATGCAGGTATAAATTAAAGCAACTTTGGAATGAAGTAAAATCGATATTGAGTTATAATTTTAAAAAGCTGGTATGGAGAATACCTTATCTTTCTCATTGGAAACGCCCTGTACGATCGTAAGAACATCTTTCGACGAAATGTGGATTTTCGTCCGCCGGCTGGTTATGCGCTCTTAACGATTCCATTTTTCTATTTTATATAAGAATAACGCACAAGGGTCCAAGCTGCTCCCAACCGCCTGGAGCCAATAAGACTATGGCATCCCCAATTGGGGTACGTTGTGAGTCTGAAGGTAATGGGGAGGGGTAGATGAAGGTGGGGAAGTTCCTGGCTATTCAGATATGGTCAATTTATATGAACTAAAGCCGCTAATGTACGTCCAATGGACCTACGCGTATTGTCTAACGACGCGCGACGCGACGGGTTGTTTTACAAAAAATTAAAACATTCATCAAACTTCATAATCAAAATGCAAGTTCTGTGAACGTTCTATTCAAGTTCTTTTTTAATTTCATCATGGGCCGACTGGTTCACAGCTTGTTACTTCCACGGGATCACATCACTTGGATAATGACAGAACTTTAATAGGACTTTCACAAAACATGAATTTTAGAATTTTTCAAATTCAAATACCCCGTCCTTATTAACTTACCTAATATCAATCTATTAATTCATCTAACGTTTAAATTTTGAATTGTGTATTTTAGTTACTAGAGCGATGATAATGTAAGAGAAATCGAATAATATACTAAACAAGCAAAAAGCCCGACTTCTACAAATGTTGGTGAACTTGTCAGCTAGGTATAATGAACGACATTACAAATATTGTCGAGTGTCATAAAAACATATTCACCATTCACATGATTAATTTTATAAATGCGTCGGAAGTTGTTGATAACATTTTGCTTCGACCCGACGACGATAGAATAAAGGACTGGTTTCGAAAATATTTAAAAATTAATCTATAAGCTAAGTTTTGAAGTTATTTTTGGAAGATTGGAATTTAATGCAGTTGACTGTTTTCGATTATCTTTTATTTAGTTTTCAGCATCCATGAAGTGGGAAATATTCCTGTTTTTATCATGGAATAAAATAGAATTCAAGGTATGCGATGTGGGTTTGTATCGGGAGCCACAAGAGTCTGGTCATTCAAGGCATAAATTTAAAAAAAAATCAGAGTGTGTTATTCATACGCGGTAAAAGTTAAACTAGAAAGTTGCTAGATGTCGCTTTCTTTTCTTTTGCCTATTTATTTTAAAGTGGTTTAAAGATTGGATATTGATTTTACAAAAAAAATGTGTTTTTATTTTTTGGATTTCGTAGGATTCGAACCTCCGTTAGCTGGATGTCTCTGACCGTTGAGATTTGTCACGCGCTTTACGCCGCTGCGCTATCGGAGGCTCGAGCGGAGCCGTGAATTTACCGCATTATATTAGAACCGATGAGCCGTCAAATAATACATTTTTGCTAAATAAGTTTCACTTCAAAAACATCGTTTCATCGTCGTTATGAAATTCAAATTAGATGGCTATATAACGATGTCAGGAGTGTGTTATATAGACAGAACTATAACTAAAAGCTAGAAACATTTAAGTCGACATTGTTTTCAATTCAAACATACTTGGAAGCCATTTCTAGTGTGCATTGTGTATTCAGTGACACAATTACAAATTATGAACAATCTCTTAAAAATTACAGACTGTGACCAAAGCAGTAAAATAAGTACCTACACTTATTGTTGTAGTTCTAGTCACGTTTATATTCTTTACATAAAATTATACATACTTTTATTCATTCTTTGGAATATTTAAGCGTATTTGTCGTTACTGAAATTGCCATTGGAATTTGCATAGACATTAACACTCCAGTTAAAAATGTTCACATCATGCATAAATAAAGATTTAGTTGTTACTATATGGAGAAGCTGCCAGTGATATAACTGAAATAATAATAAGCAAAATAAAATAATTTTTTTATTTCAAATAGCTATATTTGCAATGCCGCCATATTAGCTTACAGCTGATAAAATTACATACATGAGTTCAATATTTATTACACTTACGACAAAATATCTCTTGAGTTTTGTACGTTTTTAGGTTTTGGTTGGCGAAAGATCCCAGAGTCGCGTTTTCAGGAATTTTGTGAAATGATGAATAATTTGAAAATTATTAATATTGCTTCAATACAGAGGTTTATAAATAAGAATAAGTATCAGGCAAAGGAGCTCCTCTTTTCTGATAAGGTATACATTACCAATAACGACCTTTATTATAATATTTTGTAAAATATATATGCATATATGATGTAACTTATGTTTTATATTACAATAAAAAAAAACTTTCCCCCCACAAGGTTAGGCAAAATATTTTGAATACTTCATCCACAATAAATGTACACTATATTTTTACAACTCTTGTCATAAACAACAACAATATCGAAAAATGATTTACTTAATTGTGCCGATTGTTTTAATGATTCATCACTTCCAGGTGAAACACGAATATATATTTTTCATATATGAGTACCACACAAGAATCCCAACTGCTCCCAACCTTCTGGAGACTGTGGGATTATGACAATCCAAGTGGGAGTAGGGACGAGGATGTGAGAAATAGGAGGATGGGGAAGTACCTGGCTGTTCAGATCTGGTTACCAAATATATTTTAGAGCAAGTTTCGATTCTGTGTTGTGCGTAATCCACTAGGACTAGGGCGACTTTCAAAGTATTTACCACTCTAGAATTTGCCACAAACACACTATACATTATTATAGACGAATAGAGTGTTAGGCAAAGTATTCAAATAATGAAAATTGCAAGCGCACGCCGGGATTTGAACTCGTGACCTCCGGATTCGTAACCAAGGATCGTGAGCACTCATCCAGGGAAGACGTTAATATGGATACATCAATTAGCAATAGACAAATACATTATCTTCCTAACACTTCTTTGTTTGTGAGCACACAAAAAGTGAAATAGTCACTTTCTTAATCTCATCCATTTTATAATAAATGTTGGCTAAAAGTAGGTTCATCTCAAGGATTCGATTTCAATTACCTATTTTAGTCCTTTCTTTAGCAATTACAACATCCCTATCATATGAAGTATTGGTATCAAAACACCAACGAACTCAATTCTAAAATGTTCATTATTGCCAATAATATTAACTACGTAATATGTTTTGGCACACAGCACGTGATCTACGGATGTTTTATCATACGACATCCATTTTGTTATAAATTCCATAATTTTAATATAGTCTAAATGCACCTAAATTATTATAATTTGTTAAATTGGCGGATGGCTGCTCCATTAAAATAATTTTCGTCATTTTGTTCCGTGATAAAATTGAAAACCAACATGTAAATATAATTTGTTTTATGAATATAATATTTATCAGATTCGAATTTATTTTTTTCCTTTTTTAAATGTTTTTTTTTTACATGAGCTCCACACATTAGGCCCTGCGAAAATAATTTCCTCAGGGCCTACGTCATCTTTGGGGATGCTGTGTGGAGGGTTTTTTAATGAAAGGAAGGAGAGGAGAGTTCTGGGAAGGAAAGGGGTTTATGGGGTGGATATGAATCTGGGGTTCAGTGTGTCCTGGTCATCCGCCTCCAAGACCTAGACAAACCTCACCCCTTGAACCCGGGCACCCCTGCTAAATCACAAAAACGTAGCGAACCACTTGGGGTGACCTATGGCACAGGTGTTGGTTATCCAATAAAGGTTCCCAGGGCGGCGGTACCCATTCCCGCCTCCCAAATTGAAATGTATCTCCTCACAGGAAGCCCTGAGGTAATACAATTCCTTCAGGGTCTATGTCATCTTTAGGGATACTATGGGGGTCTTTTTAGGGAAATGAAGCAGAGGAAGTTCTGGAAAGAAAAAGGTATGAGGGGAGGATAGGAATCTGGGGGTGACGAACGCATGAATTCATCCCTCCCACAGCGGTGCAAGGCGAAGCGTCAAGAGAGTCCGGCTGGAGAGGTTAAAAAGTCTCCCTCAACCTGTCTCTTCAGATCGGGACCACCACGCAATAGATGGGTTAATGGTTAATGGTTAAAGCATCTGCCGCTAAGACCTAGACAAACCTCACCCGTGCACCCCTACTAAGTGATCAAACGTACTGAACTTGAGGTGACTTATGGCAGTACGTTGGTTATCCAAAAAATGGTTCCCGGGAGGTGGTAGCCATTATCGCCTCCAAAATTGCTTTTGCATTTTTCTAACGAAAACCTTTCAGTGTGCAATCACGTTTTCATGATGAGCTATGATTCTATGAAATATTAGGCAAGATGACTTGTAGATACCAACTTATCAATACAACAAGACGATACTAGGCAGACCCGTTAAAAATCACGGGATAGTCTGAATTAAAAAATTAAAACCCTTTCAATGTGCCTATTGCGCAATATTTTTAATATTGCATAATTTTCTGCGTTTTTTTTATTTTTTACAGTGAATACCGCACAAGAATCTCAACTGCTCCCGTCTGGAGCCAGTGAGATTATAGAATCCCCAATTGGGGTATGTTGTGAGGCTGAAGGAAGTGGGGAGGGGAAGGAGGTGGGGAAGAGGAAGGTTGGAAAGTACCTGGCTATTCAGATCTGGTCACCAAACACGGCTAAAGCCATTTTCAAGCAACGTTTCAATTCTGAATGGTGGTCTTACATCAGGGCGATACTGATAGTATCTTCCACTCTGGAACGTGCCGCAAATATACTGTACAATATGTATAACATTATGATGAAATTTTTTTGTATAAAACGTGTATTATTTTTAATTATAAGAAATATAATGTATCAAAACCATACAATTTTTTAGTTATACCTATTTATTTTTTTACATCTATACGTTAAGCGTTTAAAAATAAAAAATTGTTTTTATTGAAAAAATAACAGTTTTTTTTATTGGCCACACTTCACGCAATTATCACAAGTGTAGAACGTAACAAAGATTGCATGATTTCCTTCATATCAAATTATCTACTTAAGTTAAGCCGATAAATCTCATAAAAAGTGGTAAGCAGTTATAAAGTAATGATTAAAATTAACAATTATAAAGTAAATTCCCAGTGTAATTATTAGTTAATCCATCATAATCGACAACAGTATCCGGCCAAGTAACAGAATAATAATAACATGTCTGGTTTGTGTAAATCTTCATAGAGCTTATGTGATGAAAAAGATAATAATTTAATCTAATTACTTATTAAGAGTATATAACAGCATTTATATGGCATGATAATGAGCATCTGTAAAGCATTGTTTTGAAGAAATTGCTCTAGAATAATAATTATTTAATGTTAAATCAGACAGATAACGTTTGAATATAATATACCGAAAATATTTAATTTATTTCCTCACACTATAAAGCAATGTAATTCTATGAAAAAAGGTGAATTTCTAGATATAAGATGTAAAATTATAACAATTAAAATTTATAAGTTACTTAACTACAAGCACCTGCTGACAAGCCAATTCAATTGGCTTAGCAGGACTTGTTTGTGATTTGTAATAACTATTCTTACAATAATAAAAAAAGTCATCCGAATTATATAGATACGCCATGTAATTACCATTACTCCAAATTATAATCAATACCAATTCACACCGATTACTAATATTTACCGTGGTAAAAGTTTGCTCATAAATGTTATTCTTTGATAATCGAACACTTGTTGGTTTGGTGACAGGTGGTAAAGTTACTGAATAACTCTTTATTTGTGTGAGGTAAATAAATACTCTTCTCAAAATGCTCATCTCCATTGTGGTATAAGCAGTTTAAGACATTCAATTAACATGTCTTTATGCCCAGTTTGTCAAACATGGTTCAGTGTCATTTACTCTCAGAATCACCCTGGTTGAAGACCATCATTCAGAATCGAAGCGTTACGTGATCAGAATAGTCAGGTTCTTTCTAACATCTCCCCATATCCTTCCCATCCGCACTGCCTATAAACAATATAATATTATTTACATGTGAAATAACGGTGATCGGACAACTCAGAACCTCCTTTGAAAAAACTTTAAAAGTGATGAAAAAAATTATATAAAAAAATGGTTAAATAGGTTAGGTTAGAGTTATGTTATGGGCTATTTTAAAATGGTATTTTTCAAAGCTTTTACTGACTTTTCAAAGAGGTGTTGAGTTGACTTGATTCTGAGTTGGCATTGAACCGAAATAACATATTATTGAGTGTGGTGAAGCCCTCTTTTAATTCGACCATTTAGCGTTTCATCTGTCTTTAAAATTGTTTATTGCGTTCCGGTTCCGGTTTAAAATGAAGAAAATACCACGTTTTTCTTCCAGTTTATATTAATTTTATGAATTCTACTATAAGTTTAAATTTTTGTGTTGCATAAACGATATTTTAATAATTTTCATGAATTTTGCAAGTTTAAGAGGAACGACTGCGCAGCCTTTTTCATACAAAACTTAATTTTGGATTTGTAGACAAGATACTTATCCAAACTGGAAAATATTTATTTTAATCAAAAGGTATAGCAAATATCTGGTATCTAGTTCGATATGTGCTACATTATTTATTTATATTTTAAATTATAAATTATAGACCATTAAATAATATATTTTTTTCACGGTTCTAGAGGCAAGTTTGACACTTTTTGGTAAGTTAATGGTAATTGTTAAATAAATAATCATGCTCAATCTACTATTTAAAAATAATGAAAAATAAAATATATATAAGCAAATATCATAAAAAGGTGTTTTTGGGCAAAAAAGCTAAATTTATATGAGACAAATTTCTGTTACACAGTAAATCAGTTGTTTGTAATTTTACGTCCATCGAAAATTCTTTCTTTAATAATTTAATTTATTTTATTATATTTAATGACATTCTTATAGTCAATTGAGTAAAATTATGACCTGTATTTTATTATTTATAAACACAAATCAAAAAAGTAGCGCTAATCCGTACATTCCAATATATTTTAAGTTGCGGAACGCAAGTTTTTTTTTTAGACACCTCAACTTCTTGTTCCTTGGGGGAAACCGATATAGAATATATCATTTTTGAAGGCTATTAAATAATATACAGTCTAGCTAAAATTTGTAGGAAATGTTTAATTTTGTGTATGGTTCTTAGGTTGAAGAGAAGAAAAATAGAAACATGCTTTTTTGGACGCGAATAAATAAAATAAGTTAATACCGTTATTTAATGAACTTGATTTACTTTATACAATCAATTTGGCATTTATTTTTCTGTCTTCTTTTTTACACTCGTTAAGTCATTGGCTTTTTGATACCAATGCTTTTTTACGTAACTGTAAGCATTGGAGCATTGATAATAATGAGGCCAATATCATCAGTGACCTTGGAGACAATAGCACAGAGGTTCACGCCATTATTTGAGGTTAAGGTCATTCTTTTATCACCACGATGACCTACTATGAAACTTGCATTATTTTTCAGTTGATTTTTTGTAATAATTACTTAATTAGCATTTAACAATAAATGCTATGTGGGCTTGTTTCGTGATTCATAAGTAAAAGTCTGACCATTCTTTGCTTAAATTTCAAATACCAACAAAAATTTGTTTCATCGTAATTGAAATTTTCATTTCGGTTAAGGAGTATGACGATACACAATGTCAGGCAGTGTGAAAGAGACAGACTGCATGCTAAACGGGTTAGAACCGAAAGGTATTAAGTGAGTGGCGACATTAGTTTCCTTCCAAATCTAGATGGAAGGCATTTCTACTCATTGAATTTGTAAGATTGTAAATTTAAGGAAATTTTTGAAAAATTTGAACAATTCATTAAACTTCAATGTATATATTTAAGCTCTGTTATATTATACTAGCTGGTTCCCGGCATGCGTTGCAATGCCATAATCAAAGAAACAAATTGTTTCTCACTGCATGTCCTTTCCCGTGCGTCCCTGTTCTCCTCCCGCATCCCTTACCCCTTCCACCTTCCCCGCCCACCCTTTCCCCTCTCCCGCTCCCCCGTCCCGCAAACTCCCCTCCATATATTCAGTCCCAGTACATTCAGTATTCAAACAGCTCGCGTCCCATCTATTACAATTTATTTATTCAAATTTTCATGTTTCTTATATTACAAATATTCATTTTTGTATATTATATAAGAAAAATTTGGTACCTAACATAGGTACTTATTTAAAATATCTGTAATTCAAAAAATCCATAAACAATTCTTTTAATACAAAAAAAGCTGCCTGCTGCAATTTTTTCAAACGCGCGAACTGTGAAACGTTCAAAGTTAAAATAGTCGTTAACATTTCTGACATTATTCAATTTTCTTAAATTTTCTTTTCGTAAGAACTTTCTACAAAGTATTAGAAAACTTCAAAAAAAGATGAATGAAATTGGTAAAGTCGTTCTGAAGTTATGGGAAACAGGGAATCATTTATATACTCGTGTATATAGATAAATTTAAAAGTACTGTGAAATAAGCAGCCTTCGATGAAATAATAACATTTCTAAAATAAATTTGAAATAAACTTTCACAGAACTTGAATTATAACTTTTTCCAATAACACAATATGTAATATTTCGATATTATCTGTTTAGTTTGATCGTACTATGTCTTCCACTGATTGCTTGTTCAAGATCTCTGATAAGAGATGGCACCACGAGAAAAAAAATGCCTTGTCTTGTTTATTTCTAGTATACATAATTATTAACAAGTATCTAATATTCTCAACACTGTTTTAAAGACCAACTATGCAAATTATGCAAATTGTTGCAATTATTAATCTAATTGCACAGATGAGTTGAATGAGTATTGACAATTTGAAAACAGCTAAATATGGCATTTATTGGATTCCTAATCACAATAAAGTAATGTTAAAATTACTTTTATTCATTTCCGCCAGACACATAATTATAATTTATTGACTTACACAAATAACATGAAACATGTGCGGTCATACACACTTTGTAAATATAAAGTTAAAAATAAACTGATTAAACATATTCATATTCCATACGAATTCTTTATCATTAAATTATTGATGTGTTATCAGTTTGTTATCACCATTTAATGTTATTATATATTCATTTATGATGCTCTCAACTACATTCTAAACAAGTATATTATTTCACTGGTAAGCATCTCCACCTAGTTACAACTAAACCTTGTTTTACAGGCTGTGAAAATGTTATGGTTCGGATGAATAAAGAAAAAGAAGTTATAAAAATCCGAAAACTTCAATATCTTGCATCTCATAATGCAGGGAAAGATTGCCGGAAGACGGGGCCCTGGAAGAAGGAGAACCTCATGGCTAAAAAACCTGAAACAGTGGTTTGGCTATTCTACTGTAGACTTGTAGAGCTGTTCCGGGCTGCAGTAAACAAAGTCCGCATAGCCAACGTCCGTTGAACAAACAGGGCAATAGAAGAAGAAAATTTACAGGCTCTGAACGCTTACAGGCTGTGAACATTTACTGGATATGACCAATACAGGGTGTGAACATTTACAGGCTGTGAACATTTACAGGCTGTGAATATTTTAAAATGGAGTGTTAGTACCTATAAACATCCCAATTTGTGAGGCGGGTATGGGTACCGCCACCTGGGGATCCATTTATTGGATAACCAATACCCCTGCCATAGGTCACCCCAAGTGGTTCACTACGTTTGACGACTTTGCAGAGGTGCCCGGGTTCATGGGCGTGAGGTTTGACTAGGTCTTTATGGTGTTTGCCCACCTACTGCGTGATATTCACGGATTGCAAATGCTCACGGGCCTGATTGGGAGAGACGGACTCTCTCAACCTATCGTCTTGCACCGCAGTTGGAGGGGTAGATTCATACATCCGTCACTCCTGGATATATTGATCCCAGATTCCTCTCTCACATCTTTTTCCTTTCCAGAACTTTTTCCACTTTCTTTCCCTAAAAATACCCTTCACACAATATCCCCAAAGACGACACAGGCCCAGAGTGTGAACAATCTATAAATGTTTCGAACAATAAATAAATGAAGTATATTATTATTCTTAATTTATTTTGCTAATACGCAATTATAAATCCCACAACTATAAAATCCTACGATTTTTCACGGTTCCGGACTAGTTTACATTATAATAATTTATGCTAAATCGGAAGTAATTTTAAAATCATTAATTGCGGAATTAACCGCAAAAAATTGTAAACAAAATGACGTGGACTTCACGCTACAATGAAAATTCAGTAAAAAACTGAACTATTTTCAATATAATACGGTGGAACTGCGGGGTCTTCGGATGAACGAGTTTTTCTTGTTTTTTTTAACAATCGTTATATTCCTTGAACTAAATATACCGTGACCTACAAAATAGTTACTATCTTGAATTAATTTGCGGCGTGTCGTTAACTCACGGGCGTTTTGCATTAAAATGCAGAAAGAATAGTACAGTTAACCGTGTCCTCTGGTTAAATAAATACAACTAATAGATAATAAAATATAGATAGGCAATGTCTAATCTAAGTAACTAAATTGCTAAGCGTGCGGTAAGTTAATTGAACTGTATAATAAAGTGAATTCGATTCGTTATAATATTTGAAGTTGTATTTAGATATTTTCACCCTGAGGTCCTATTTACGTCAACTACAACAATTGTTACCAGTGTTGCCAACTCGGTTCTTAAAATAAAACCCGAGGGGGGGTTGGCGGCTAGAATAATTCTGAGATACAAACCAAGTTTTAAATATGAAAATTACCGGTTCCTAAATATGAGCTAACGGCGTCATTTTGATTCTAAATCTAGCTCTAAAGAAGCTGAGTTGGCAACTCTGGTTATGACAAGCGCAGACCCGTGAAAATCATGGGAGATTATATTATTGTAGGATTTGTGAAATTGAAAGTATTTATAAAATATTTGCCTCAAAAACAAATATTATCAATTTTCTTTATAATACAACTAGCCGGGATACCGTTGAGGGCGTTGAAATGAGATTGAACTGACGTTCGAATCCACGACGGATGTGTAATGATCCACAGTGTTCCACGATGATTTAAGATGTTCCGGGATGTTCCCAAATATTCAACATTCCAGAATGTTCCTGAACATTCCACAACATTTTTAGAATATTCCAGGACGCTCTGGAATGTTGTGGAATGCTCTCAAATACTCTCGAATGTTCTGGATTGTTCTAAAAATTTAGGGCGAAACATCCAGCTCTTATATCTTAACAGCACGCTCTTCAGGTTCTTCATGGATGGGAGATAGAGGGCTACCACACCATATAACTCACTTGATCGTACGGGGACTCATTTCTGAGTTTTAGCGGCCCGCGAATTGTAGTACTTCTTCTATTATAACATATATTGATTATATTATTCTTATCAAATTAGAGAGGCGACTAGAAATTCATCGTTCGAATGAACGCCGTTAATAAACTTAAAAACGAAAACAAAAAAAACACGACATTTTAAATATAGAATTATTAATCAATAAATTAAAATAAACTAACTTTGATACGTACATTATCGAAAACGCCTCATAAATCAAAGTTGATTTGAGTTCATTAAACGTGAATAATTTCATGCAGCAATAAATGTTGATTATTGAAAGTAAGGTTGTGTTCACTTTGAGATAAGTCACCCAGAGGACGTAGTTAGGTTAATACAAACAACTATAAAATAATGCACGTTAAACTAAGAAAAAAAGATTTGTTATGATATTCATGCACTTTCAAATTGTTCGGGATTATAGAGCATTATTTGATAATTGCAAAGATATGACGTTGGTTCTCAAGGTGAACATTTTTACCGATCATATCCAAGTTATGTAAAAAACGTATCCCAGGCCGAAGATTTTTCTATGTCAGAGCGTTTGCTAAATGAGGTTATCTCCAATTTTTTATGATTAAATGTGTTACGTTTAAAGAGTCAATTACTAAAGTAAAAATAATTTTTCGATATCTCCAAAAATGACGAAGTTACGAGCTTTCAAATAAACTTGGGTAAAACGGATGCAATAATGTGACGTACATTTTATAATTCGAACGGCAGTAGGTACCGCGATGTCACATGCTTTACGCAAATATCATCATTTTGATGGTTTTCGCCTTCTTTTCCAAAAATTCCCTAGCATGCTCTAATTAATATTATCATCAAAAACACGAAATTTCGTAATAGGAGACAACCTTGTCCACGAATGGCTGCTTTTAAAATTTCCACGGCAACGGCACGGCGATGGCAATTTCAAACGGCATCTTATTTCTTTAATACGAGTGAGGGAGATATGATTGTGATTGCATTTGTCCTTTGGGGGAAGCAAGCATAAATAGTACTATATCGTTTGTTTCACTATTATTGAGGTAAGAAAGAGCGGCAGCATAATTGTGATAAGTGATAAGGAACGTAAAATTATTGCCTTTTTTGTACCGCTGCCTTGCCTTCGCCGTATGAATACTAAAAGCGCCTAATAAAGGAATAATACGACTTAATTTCAATAATCCACCTTAGCAGTCTCTTTTTTTGGTTGGAAAAGCAATCGTTAATGTCGTAGATCAACGTAAAATTATTGCCTTTTTTGTACCGCTGCCTTGCCTTCACCGTATGAATACTAAAAGCGCCTGATAAAGGAATAATACGACTTAATTTCAATAATCCACCTTAGCAGTCTCTTGTTTTTGTTGGAAAAGCAATCGTTAATGTCGTAGATCGGATTTTTCAGATACATAAGGGCGATGAAATGGGAAAAAAATAGTGTTAGAAAGATTCCGGCTTTTGAAATATGATCCTCAAGCTTAACTAAAGACAAAACAAGGAAAATGTTCACGATGAATGTTAATCACTAATGAGTCTATGCCTTTTTAAAATACGAGGCACATTCATATTATGGAAAACAATACACGTGTGACATCTAACTTCCTTTAACTTCCTCCTTCAAACAATAACCATGGGAGATATCATCGTGGCTCCATCATCAATAATAGTTCACTCGTAAGGCTAAAATTACCATGTGTCGTAAATGAAACCAATGGCATGTGCAGTATGCGCACATTGTTCGAGTACCTACCTACTATTAATAGAGAACTTGACAGAGTAGTACGATTAGTGTTGTATGTATATTTTAAATTTAAAGAAAATTAAATTTAATACGTAATGTTATTATTAAATTTCTGCAAGTATTTTAGTTTTTATTATTGTGATCTCTGTTTTGGCTTTCAAGGCCATAATCAAACTGTAACAAACTGTAAAATTTTTGATATGGGTATCACTCCTCGGAAACCATTTATTGGATAACCAACAACTCTGCTAACGTCACCATAAGTGGTTCGCTACGTCTGGTGACTTAGCAGGGGTGTCCGGTTTCATAGGGTGAGGTTTGTTCAAGTCTTAGCGACAGATACGAGAGAGACTCTTTCACCTCTCCAGCCGGACCTTCACGACTCATAGCCTTGCACAGTAGTGGGAGGTATGGATTCTTAAATCCATGGCACACTGACCCCCAGATTCTTCCCCACTCATATACTTTCCTTCTCAGAACTTCCTTTCCATCGTTTAATTTAAAAGACCTTCCACGGATTATTCTCAAATATGACATAAGCCCTGAGGAAAATTATTTCACTCAGGGCCTCTTAACAATATAATATAATATTTGGCTGATGTAAACAGCACCGTTTTCATTAAAAAAAATCTGTGTGAATCTAATGCAAAAAAAAAACAAAATACCACAAAAGCAAAATCCAATAATAACTTAATTAATTAATAATAAATTTATTTTCTTTATTTCTTTTTTAATATTTAAAATTTCTTTAATCCGCTTACTTATAAACACGCCCATATTATTGAAATAACACTCCATTTCAATGTAATCAGTAACAACTATTTACGATGGAGGACATGGAAAAACATGCGCAAAATTCTGAAAGGTTATGAGATTCTTAGTTTGGTTTATTTAAATAATTTAAATAGGAGCGAAACATTCCAACAAATCTCAAATCATACTAACAACATTGGAAAGTTTGAACATTCATTTAAACCAGCCCTGGCCAACCCAAATTGAACCCCGGGTCGCATTGACGACCTAAAATGTTCACCACTTTATCCGCCCCCGGTGCCACTCATGCTAGCTACGCCACTGAATGTATCTACTCGATGTAAATGTCTTAATTATGTTACATGTACTTTATAAATAAAAATAAAAAAACACTTATATGAAAGTATTATAAATAATTTGAATGCAGAGGTAATCTGAAAGTACAATCAGGCTAATTGTGAAAAAAAAAACAATACTATAGCCAGATGTGAAAAGAAAAACAAATCGAACCAAAAAAAAATTATAGTAATTAACACTTTTAACAATCAAAATTATATTATAAAAAAAAAAAAATTATTATTATAAATTAAGACAAATAAATCAAAGAATATTAAAAAATATATCTTACTAATATTATAAATGCGAAAGTTTGTATTTATGGTTGGTTGGTTGGTTGGATGGTTGGTTGGATGGTCCTTACTCTTTCACGCAATAAATATCGAATGGAATTTAAAAATTCTTTCACTAATCGAAAGCTACATTATTTGCGAGTAACAACGGCTTTATATATTGGTAAGCTCTGGCGTTATGAATGAGCTGTGGCGTTATGAAATTATGTATCATACGTTTTCTGTCCCTAACAAAATGGAGTTATTGCAAACGTCAAACAAATTGTTACCTTGGAAACAATTATTTTTTTTAAATTTTAGGCTTAAACAGAGTGCTTTGTTGTGATTAAAAAGAGTACTTTTTTGGCGTCGTAGTTAATGTCTACATATCTCTAAAATGTTTATTCTCCGAACAAAAAGCATAACGTTGCTATAAAGCATAGCGTTTGAAGTGGACTGTTATTTTCTTATTTTTTTAGGTTACTCTGGATTCAAATATGAATAAAATACTATTAAAGGGAGTAGATACTTAAAATAAATTTATATTATATCATTTAAATATTTTATAAAATAGAATTTTTATTTGCGAAATGTCATTCTCAAATTTTGAAATTTTCTATTATAAAATAATTATTTTGTATTAGACAAAATAGCAAGAATAATACCAATTATGCCAGTAATTTCCCACTAATACTATGCGAGCGAAGCCGTGGGTAAAAGCTAGTTTGAAATAAAACCAATTATCATGACCGCTTCTTCAGTGCGAGACATGAGTTTCTTTTTACTTATGTACTTAATTTTTCTAAATCTATTTCAATAGTTGAAGTTCGAGATTTACGTCTGTTATTGACACCCTATTTTAAGTTTTATTATATTTATATTTGGAATAAAAGCTTCTCAAACGTATGTAGATCCAAAGGCACCAACAATTTTTTGGGCAAAACATCTCATATATTGCACTGTAGGTCGATTAATTCCATTTGTAACGTTTCTGAAACGGTAGAAACATCAACACCAAATCGTCACCTCATTTGGACAAGGTTCTAACTGCACCTTACAATGGTTAGGACTTTGACATCTAAGAACATGTTCTTAGGTGTCAAAGTCCTAACTATTGCAAGCTGCAGTTAGAACCTTGTCCAAATGAGATGACGAAATGGAGAACTGAACATCTCAAATGCTTTCTCATAATTTACTAGTTTTTTAAAACGACAATTAAAGGCTACTATAAGTTTTCTTATTTCGTCCGAATTTTGGCATTCTTTCAACAATGGAAAATGTTGTGCATTATTATTTTTAAGTTTGCTCTCAAACATTAATAATTTCATCTGGAACGCTTTAATCAAATTGCAAGCATCGGTAATTAAATTATGCTTATTTTGCAATTTTATATTTAACTCATTCAATTTTTCCATCATGTCTAACAAGAAACATAAGTCTGGCAACCACTCTTCATCGGTCATAAAATAATTGTTTTTTTCTTGTAACTCAAAAAATCGTCTTAAACATTTTCCGCGACTCAACCATCTAACATTTAGTAAAATAAACAATGTTACCGTATTCACAATATAATTCAGTGAGATATTTCTTAAATTGGCGATGCTGAAGAATGAGCTTGGCTCATATATACTAATTGAGCGCATAAACTTTATTGATGTATCAAACAGTTTATCACATATGTATCACTGGTTTTGTTAATTTTTGCCTCCAACTCATTTATAATCAACTTCACAGCACCTTTATTTTTTCCAATCATAGCTGGCGCTCCAGTTGTTGTTAATCCGGAAAGCATTTCTAAATGTAAGTCGAACAAATATACTTTTATGGCTTGGAAAATATCTTCACCCTTTGTAGTATCTTTTTTTTTGACCGGGGGGCGCACATAAGAGCGCCGCGGGCCGCGGGTTGGCCAAGGCTGATTTAAACAAAAGTATTGTTTCGATGTGTTATTTTAATAATTTGTTTGTATATGGAATTTAAGAACAACAAATAAGTGTTGTCAATAGTTCAACTGTCATTGAACCTATCCGTGGGGGATACATGTGTTTAGTTCACACTTGCTGCTGTAGATCTACTTGAAACTATTCAGGGGTTATCTCGAATGCTCGTATCTGTTCTCCGGGTCAAGAATTGGACTTTAAAGTAAGCAATAATTAGTACGTTGTAATACTAATAAAGGAATTTCTTCAGAATTGTAGATAAAGTGTGTGTTCTATGGATAATGTAGACTACATTGAAGCAAGATATAAAGAGTGTGTTTCTAGGAAGCCGGGTGTACCTACTTTACGGAAACAAATATATTATCAATGCAATACAGATCCAAGTTGGCTAACAATTCATAAATATAATACGCATTACTGTTGAGTTTATCAAAAACATCATCTGTCTTACATTTCTTAAAGATAAGTAAAAACCCTCACTTCTGTGCTAAAGCGGAGAATTTCTATCAATTCAACATGCAACGAACGTTTTGCAATCTATAGATTGGACGACAGCCGGTAATGCTGTGTGAATTTAATTCAGATATAATTTGGGAGGCGGGTATGGGTACCGCCGCCCCGGGAACCATTTATTGAATAACCAACACCACATAATAAGTCACCACAAGTGGTTCGCTACGTTTGGTGACTTAGTAGGGGTGTCCAGATTCATGGGGTGAGGTTTTTCCAGGTCTTAGCGGTGGATGCGTCTGCTCACCTGCTGCATGGCGGGCCGGATCAAGAGGGACTGGTTGAGGGAGGCATTTTGACCTTTCCAGCCGACCTCTCAACCCATCGCCTTACGCCGCAGTTGAAGGGATGGATTGATATTTCCGTCACTCCTGGACACACTAACTCCCAGATTCCTATCCACCCCTCATACCTTTTTCCTTCCCAGAACTTCCTATCCTTCCCTTCATTAAAAAGAATTTCCACACAGCATCCCCTTAGATGACATCGGCCCTGAGGGAAATAATTTTCCTCAGTTTTTCCTCATTTTTTAATAAAAAATAACCACTGTCTAACGGCGCATATACGATTTGGCAAGTGAAAACTGTTTCTACAAAATAAGTATATTTTTCCTGTATCTATGGATAACGTTGAATAGAGATGTGAAGCGTATTCTATTATAGATATTCTACTTTTTGTTTTAGGGTTGTAACTAAAACAAAAACGGAATTATAACGATTATTTCTGTGGGAACACACGCGTTAGCTTGAAAACATTGGACTTGACTGCTATTGTTATGTTGTCGGGTAAACAACTCAGGGGTCGGAGTGGTTAATTCAGTCCTCTCAAATAGATTTCCACAGCATCAATCAAACGTTCTAACAGAAGTCCATTTAAGATGTCATCTCGGATATCCAGCAGTTGAACTAAAGAGATTTATCACCATTTATTCATAGATAACAAGATAATCCATGGACGCAGTGCTATAATCATCACAATATTGTCGTAGCGGATGTTCTACCAACGCTACGACAATAACCAACGATACTCGTTGTAGTAAGTGTAAGTACCTGATACCAGTGGTGTAGCTAGAGGGGGGCAGCCCGCACCGGGCGCCACACGATAAGGGGTGCCACCCCGACCGTGAAAAAAACTTACAAAGTTACAAATATTGCTACAAAAATATTTTACATAGGTATGAACACTATCTGTTGTTTATATTTTCGTAGCTCTATGGCTCGGT
Source organism: Limnephilus lunatus (assembly GCA_917563855.2). Lineage (NCBI taxonomy): Eukaryota > Metazoa > Arthropoda > Insecta > Trichoptera > Limnephilidae > Limnephilus > Limnephilus lunatus. The sequence continues at coordinate 11,134,696 of OU830599.1, forward strand.
CAGTCGGGAATTTCAAAAATTCTGTTGTTTTATTTTTGTTCTTGTCTCTAACTATTGCTCGGTTGCGAATTCCCCTGAAATATTCCTCGCTTGTCACCTGTATTGGGATTGGTTTATTTGTGCCTTTTTTATGTGAACACCGCAACAAGAGTCCCAATTGCTCCCGTCTGGAGCCAGTGAGACTATGGCATCCCAAATTGGTGTATGTTGTGAGGCTGAAGGTAGTGAGGAGGGGAAAAGGAAGGTGGGGAAGTACCTGGCTATTCAGATCTGGTTACAAAACACGGTTAAAGCCATTTCAATTCTGAATGGTGGTCTTACATTAGGGCGATACTAAGATTATCTTCCACTCTGGAAGGTGCCGCAAATATACTGTATATTATTTTTAATGAATTAATTAGGAAATAACACAAATCAATCAAATAAAATTGATTTGCCACGCCGGGATTTGATCCCGTGACCTTCGGATTGCGAGTCAAGATCCTTATCGCTAGACCATGCCGGTCGTCATCCGCTAGACAGCACCGTGCCTGTATCATTCTCATCTCTTTTAAATTAATTATCGGGGTGACACCACTTTAATTCTTGAAGTGACACCGTGTTAATTCTTGGGGTGACACCACTTTAATTCTTGAGGTGACACCGTGTTAATTATTGGGGTGACACCACTTTAAGTTTTTAGGTGACAACGTGTTAATTATTGGGGTGACACGACTTTAATTCTTGAGGTGACACCGTTTTAATTCTTGAAGTGACACCGTGTTAATTCTTGGGGTGACACCACTTTAATTCTTGAGGTGACACCGTGTTAAATCTTGGGGTGACACCATTTTAATTCTTGAGGTGACAACGTGTTAATTCTTGGGGTGAAACCACTTTAATTCTTGAGGTGACACCGTGTTAATTATTGGGGTGACACCACTTTAAGTTTTTAGGTGACAACGTGTTAATTATTGGGGTGACACGACTTTAATTCTTGAGGTGACACCGTTTTAATTCTTGGGGTGACACCACATTCATTCTTGTCGTGACACCACGTTATCCGCACCGGGTTCCTTCCATGCTAGTTACGCCACTGCCTACTGCTGGTCTTGCGATGTTATTATTTCATTATATGTCATTAGGATTGTTTAAGTTAGGTTCAGATATTTCAAGATCAGAGTCGTCGCGTGTAGAATGACCACGGCTGCAATATTGCACGACGATCAGTGTAACGATTGCATTATGCAAAATTATGCATTACCGAGGCAACGTTACGTTATATTTTCAATTATTCTCTAGAAAAATGTAAGCATTGCTGTTTCGCAAACGGAAGTTAAAAAGAAGATTGTACAAATTTTACTGCAATTAGAAATATAAAATTACTATCATATCTGCCAAAAACATATTTCGGGTTTTAATTGGAATTACGCCACACAACTGTTTTCTGAAACACTCACCTTCCTACAGCCACATTCACATTCATTATGATGTGTTCTATTTGGGATAAGTTTCTCTGAGACGATCAATTATTAATAGTTCCGTCAATTTACATACTTTATTGATGCGATGACAATCAATTGTTACTGGGGCAATGGGGGCGATTGACAATAATTGATACTTCCCGATTGATAGGGAGAGTGCTGCGTATTTTTATTGAGCACATTGAATGCATAGTCAAGCGCCATTATGACAGCGGAATGATCGTTTCGGTGTACGATTGACAATTTATTGCTTGTCCACTTTCTCTATCTATGAAGCTCTTCGGAATTCAGATTTATCGAACGCGGATCGATATTTGTTTTATCAAGGACTGGTTGCTTACACAATTTGATCTATTCAGCAAATTTCAAAGTACAAATTTAAGTTCTGCGAAATTTCTATAATTATTTCATCATGGGCCGGTTGTGTCACAGTCCCTTGTAAATAACGTAAATGACGAATTTTTCAAATTCTGTAAAAACAACCTGTCCTTATAATTGCATTACATCGCGATTATAGGATATGGAAAGTAAAATAAAAAGATTAGGGAGAAGTACCTACTACGAAGCAACACAAAATCACATGTTTTTGAGTTAAAAATTTAATCGCTTGGAAATATTTAAGATGCCTTGATTAAATACTGAGAGTAAAACTCATTTTGGCATTTTTAACGCGTTATTTCTGCAGATGTCAACTCGGTTACTGGGGCTAAAATATTGAAAGGTCAGTTGAAGTTCCGTCAATCGCTCTTCAATGCACATCGTCAATGATATAATCACATTGAAATCGACGTTAATCATTTCTGAACCCCTAAGAAGTTGGCGGTTACACCTTGTTTCATTCAGGTTGTGTGTGTAGGTTGTCTCAAAACATTCTTCTTAATTTGATTCTGTTATTCTGACTGCCCATGTTTAAGGACGTTTCCGATGTCTTTTTCCACTTCCTGGTAAACTTCTGACACAACCATCCCATGTTCAAATTAACTTCCCTTTCTTAATCTTATTTTTAACACTTCCATCAACTTCGCATTATTTCCGAACTTCGTCGCACGTAATACGTAATACGTCGGATTTGAATTATTTACGCACATACGCCTAAAAAATATTATCAATATATTGTTTTCCATTTTTTTATGATGTATATAATTGTTTCAAAACGATAAAAATGTTTATGTTTCTCCTCCGAGGGCATTTGCCTGAAAAAACATAGTTGTTTTTAAAAGATAGTGATTGTCTTCGCAAACGCATAAATTTACTGATTTAATAGAATTTTATATGGAAGGAAATTTGTGTCGTTTGACGTAGTTATAAAATACATAAACTCTGTTTGATAAAACAGTATTCCTATAATGTACCAACATAAGTAATTTATTACATATTATTTTTACTGATTTTATTTTGCGTCCATACTGATGATAAGAATTCAGGAAGTAAGTCGGTACTCTTCTATTTGCGCAGAATTGATACAAGAAAAACGCTGAGGCGTTTACACCTGTGCTTTTACAACCTTGTACTCTTGACTCTCTTTTCTTGTGGATTCTTTATGCAAAAATTGATAATATGAGCGCTTGGCAAGTGTTGGGGTGCTTTAAGGTAGGTGGTAGGTTAAGGCTACTAATTAACGTGCTTTAAATTTTACACAACTGATAACCTTGATTGTAGGGTATGTAGTTGTACATCAGATTTCCAAAATTTAAAACTAATTTATTAGTAAGGGGTTTTTAAATATACAACTCAGAGGATGAGTACTAAAGCATGCCTTAGATTGCAATCTATTCCGATAAATCGGGGCTGTTACCGTTATCGAACCCTGTGTCCCAACGTCTCAACAAAAACTTAAAATTTCCCGACAAAACCAGTACATTTCCAGCGGCAGATTTTGACTGCCGTCCTTATCTAAAAGACTATCCCTACAGCGTGTCCTTTGTACTTCTTGGTTTCTTTCAAATTAACGTCGTCCTATTAATCTATTAAAAATATAATTTTTATTTTACACCCCCCTTACTTATTGCAATTGTTTACCACCGTATTTCAGGATTTTGATATATTTAAAACTAGCTTTTACCCGCGGCTTCGTATAAAGAAATTACTGTATAAAGAATTTTCCCACGGTAAAGAATTTTTTTCCGTGGTGAAAAGTAGCCTATGTCATTTCCCATTCCTCCAATTATCTCTGTTTAAAAAAAAATCACATAATACAAACAACAAATAACGTTAAGACAAATAAAATTCTTGAGAATGACATTTCGCAAATAAAAATTCTATTTTAGAAAATATTTAAATTGTAGCAAATATAAATTTATTTTAAGTACCTACTATTAGTATTTTATTCATATTTGAATCCAGAGTAACCTAAAACAATAACAAAATGGCAGTCCATGTCAAACTCTATGCTTTAAAGCAACGCTATGCTTTTCGTTCGGACAATAAACATTTTTAGAGATAGGTAGATATTAACTACGACGCCACAAAGCACTCTTTTTTTGACGTTTACAGTAACTCGATTTTGTTAGGGGCAGAAAACGTATGATACATAATTTCATAACGCCACAGCTTATTCACAACGCCAGAACTTACCAATATATATAGCAGCCTACGTTACTCGCAAATAATGTAGCTTTCGATTAGTGAAAGAATTTTTAAATTCCATTCGACATTTATTGCGTGAAAGAGCAAGGGTCATCCATACAAACTTTCGCATTTATAATATTAGTAAGATTTATTATTTGGCATGGTACCATTCCCTCCGTAACGTTCCGATGAAACACTGGTATTTTCTCAGTTTTTTTTATCCTCGAAAAGTATTTCTACTTTATTTTATTTTGACAAATAAATTTTCCATAACCATTTGAAATGTGCCATTAAAGATTTGCCGCTAAAACGCTATGTTCGTTTTTATTCGTGAATTCGGCAGAGTTGATGTCCCGCCTAGCAACGTTGGTGACAGCCGTCTTACCAGCCTGTGGCGGTACCTATATCATAATGATGATATTGTAGTAGCCAGATAGAATTGAATACTTATGAATGGTAGTTTAAATCACATTCTTAATGCAACTTTAAACCTTCCTATCATTTTTAACGGCATTCATAGTTTGAGAAAATACCGCGTTGTCCATAAGGCCGCAAGAGTAAAGAATAATAATTACAGAAGAATAAAACGATGCAGGCAAGAAAAGAGAGCATGATAAAAGATCGATAATTATTGACAAGACAAAATAATCCTCATTTATTTAGCTTACATTCCAATTACCGCTTATTTATAGCAACGCAACACTATGTAGAGATACAAGATGATAAATCTCTAATGATATTTTCATCACAAGGACGTACATTATCTCTCAATACAGTACCCGTTAGCCATTAGGTAATGCAGCATCATGTTTATGAGATGAACGCAATCTTGTTTGTCATTCAAAAAGATAAAGATTTATCTAAAATTTGCTTTAATTTGTATCGGCGTCATCCAAAACGCACGCTGTTTTCACGCACGTCAATCATCTCCTCTTGTGTTAAATAACATGTTTTGTAAATACTGGTTCACACCCATTTCTTTAAAAATTAGTATGATTCCGCCGCGAGTTAATACATATTAAAACCAGAGTAAACATTTAGATAAACGAATTACGCAATATACGAGTAGTTATGACCGGTACCTACGTCTCAAAAGCATTGCAAAATTATACCCTCGGAGGTTTCGGAGCAAGGATATAGTTTGTCTTTTCAGAAGTCAGACGTTATTTACTTTTATGCCCGCAGATGCCGTAATTTGTACCAGTCCCACATAGTTGCTGACGTTGTACGAATTCAGGCCATCTCTGCACCCTTAGATTACTAGATACGAAGCTCTGATTTGAGGAATATAGTATATAAAACTATGAATTAAAATTTTCTCATTTTTAATACGTCCCATAACAATCTATAGATATAATCACCCGCTAGAATAAGAAGTTTAAAGTTAATCTAAGATTAATTTGAAGTATTATTTTTTATACTGTTTGCGTGCAGAAATCCAATAAAATAAGGTAACTGTCGTTATTAATCCGAGCAGGTTTCTTGCGTAGGTGAAACGGGTTCGAAATGAAACCGAAGTTTTCAGTTTCCGGTAATTTCACTTATAAATAACTGACGAAAACGTGTTTCAAAATGGTACAGTTGCAAGTTACAACTTTGATTTGATAAAGTCAATAATGTTGATCGAACTTGGACGTTGGCTTACTGATTGTAGAGGTTTCGGATTATGTTTGGAATTTGAATGGGGCAAGATTAGTTATGGCGGACAATGTTCACTAAATGCCCTAACCATAATCATTAATCATACTGCTTCGTAATGTTATTTTATTCGACTAGCTCTTCCAATTCCAATTTCTAATCATTTTCTGATAACCCCTCAATTCGATTTTCGGAATAAAATTCATACAGGTCCTATACAAAACGTTCTGTCTCCCTTACTATCATGGTTAGAAATATGATCTAAATAGAGTAAAAAAAACAAAACGCCATGCTTTATACTTAAATCTAAAGTTACGACAAAAAAATTATGATACCAAAGTTTCCGACCTCGAATGGAAAAAGTTATGAAACTTGGAATTTTTTTAATAATTATGTTTTTTATAAATATAAATAAGAAGTAAGTTGACATACTTTTGTCTAAGAAAATGTTTGTGTGTGTGTGTGTGTTTTTTTTTTCGTTGTCAGTAATTTAAGTTACAAAAACGTGAGGTGAGCCATTTTTAAAACTTTTTGTGTTTTCAATCAACAAATTAATATTTAAAAAAGTATATGTTTATTGAAAATTATAATATTTCAAAGCGTGTAACTTCACCTTTCAAAAACCGTTTTTAGCTTTCGGATGCGTTCAGAATAAACCCATTTTTTTCGATTTTATTGCGAAGCGGAAATATTTTGACCTTCAGAAATAATAGGTCCGAGGCTTGATGGGTGAATATATTATAATATGGTATTAATATATATATAATGTTAATATATTATATCTATCTACATGTCTGAATTATTCTTCTCACAAGCAGTTACAATTTTTCCAAATTATACTTAAATTCAAAGCAAATTTGAGATTATTTAACCAGATTTCACGCAGGAATAATCCACATCACAGACAACCGAAATATATACGTTTGAATTAATCTACATGAAATTCTTTAATAAATGTGAATAAAAATGTCTTTTCCAAGTAGGTTTAGTGTTTTATCTAAATAAATTACATTTTATCATCATTCCTCAAAGATTTAAGCATGCATGCATTATTTAAACATCTTCTGAAACGAACGGATTTTATTACGAAAGACTTAAAATAATTTAATTCAGGAAACAAACAATAAATTTTATTCCATGGTTACGTTATGTTTTATCTAATTAAAAAAATGTTCGACGAAATACTGATTTTTGGTTCCTGTATCGTGTTAAAACATCACTTATTAATATTATTCTAATGACTAAATAAATGTTTTATTCACATCATTAAAAAAAATGCATCTTTTATTTATTACAGTTGGATGCAAACATATACATACGGTGATTTTTAGATTAAATCAAACGAATCTAACAAGATTATTTAAACTGTCGACCGAAAGAAACACCATTAAAATAATCAACACAACAAAAATATGGAATATAATTTATGTATCAAGAAAGTGGTATGCGCGCGGCATTCCTTAAAGCATGTGTTTTGGTAAATTAGTAAATGGGGAAATACATTTGACAGCAAACCCGATGATACAAAAATATTTCTATATTTATTTATTTATTTACGGACAAAAAGTCCATTATCAATACAACAATAACAAGAATTAAAAAAAATATATGACAATGAAAGGAGAGTATATATAAATGAAGAGCATTGAAAATTTAAATATAAAAGTACACATAAAAGATAACCACAAATAGCTTGAAGACGGATTTTAAAGGCTTTAAAATTACACATTGCGTATCGACTGCCGAAAGTCATTTAGGCTAACACCAAAAAATTAAATGCTTCGATTTGCGTTGACAAGTCTCGTCATTCTGGATAAAGGAGAATGATATCCACTATCAGTAGAATGTTGATTGAACAGCAATTCATTATTTCGGAGTCTGTGGGGAGGGATGTTGGACTGGATGAATTGTAACAAAGCATGTGTGTGAGTAATACTGTTGATAATTTTGAATTTGCAAATTAGATCAGAGTCCTTTTTCCGTTTTTCTAAAGAAGAAATGTTTAAAGTTTGTTCAATTTCATCATACGAGTACTTGCCTCTTACAAGTCCTAACCTCCAAGCAATTCCTCTTAGGAAGCGATGTTGTACAGATTCGATGTAACAAATGTGAACAGCATATAAAGGAGACCAAATGATACTAGCATATTCAAGATTAGGGCAAACCAGCCAACAGTAAAGGGTTTTAAGTGTACTTATATGTTTAAAGTCAGAGGTAATGCTACGAATGAAGCGAGTAGTTTTAAAGCGATTTGTTCACGATGTTATTAATGTGATCACTGAAAGAAAGTTTGCAGACTAGAGTGACCCAAGGTCCTTGATAGATGTGACAGTAGAGAGACAAACATTTTTTAGTTTATAATCAAACTGAATCGGTTTTTTGGTTTTATAAAAGGACAAAATTTTTCATTTATCAACATTAAGTTCCATGCGGTGAATTTCGCACCAATCATTAAATGAATCAATATCTAGTGTCAATATAAATCAGTATGAATTAAATACTCACCTCTTAGTCTTCCTTTACAATTGTGTATTTATATTAATACGGGCATTTACAAAACAAATGATTTACATGATAATTTTATGGAACTTAACGTAATCTTGATGTATTATCATGTAGAAAATATGCAGAAAAATAGTAGGTATTATGCTAACACTAATTTATTAAGGTAGGTATGTTATTATAGCCTATTTGTAACTATATTACATACAGTTGAACACATTTACTTCTTCTGAGAAAGTATGGCATAAATTTGCAGCAGAGAAAAAACTGGCAACGTTAATATATTTTACAGTCGGCTGTTCTAAACGCTAATGAAAAAAAACCAAAACTGCACTTACTTGCACAATGTTATAATATTTCGTTAGAACAAGAACGTATTTCAGTTGCAACCATCGGTTTTTATGCAACACTTCAAAAAAATGTTGTGAAATTGAATACGTAATAAAAACCATCATAATAAATAGATGCGTTACATGTATCCCGAAATCTTGAATGACCAAAGTTCTAAAATTTAATCTCTTCTGAAGAAAAATAGTTAAGTTGGTTCCAGTCTAAAATCGGGTAGGTACCTATTTAGACAAAAAAAATTGTTTATGGTGTTAAATCGAATATCTACCTATTGAGATTAAAATTTACGTTTATTTCTTTGTGCTTTATGATTTCTTTTTGGTTTTTATATTAATTCTTTCACCTTTTGAAAAGTTTTCCCTTTTCAATATAATTAATTGATCAGAATAACCTCCTCCTAAGTAATTTTTTTATATAAAGGAGAATTTTTGTCTTTAGATTATTGTTTTCATAAACGCTTAAAAGTTTTGTTTTCTAGGTAAATTTAAAAAAAAAGAAACTAAGAAACCCATTAGCTTTTAGTTGATACGTTGATAGTGTACAGATTTTTTTACACACGAGCAAATAAATTGATTGTTCATTGAAATCTTATCGTTAACGAAAGAAAAAAAATACAATTACATATTTAATTTCTAAAACGTGTCAATGCACTTTATCTTTATCGCCATGCATTTGAGAGCGTAATTATCAATACATTCTTGCAAATGTGATGTAATATTTTTATTGTTATTTATAGTAATTTGCCTCATACTTTATCGTAGTTTGTGCAATATCAAAGCCGACTGCAGGAAAAAATCGGAATTAGAACACTTTTATATACCCGCATATATTATTGTATGCAAAAAATATTAAACTTATTAACGAATCATAAATTAGTTATGTATATAAAAAGTTAAAATGTTAACGAATGTTTAATGAATTGAAAAAAGGTTTTATTCCTATAATTCTATACATCTAAATATGCATTGAATGAAACTGAAACTAACTAAAATTCAAGGTTTATGTCAAAATGTTTTCTGAACTATGAAGCAATAATGTGTTTGTTTGTCCAAAGCATTATCATTTTTGTGGCGGAAAATTTTATGAAAAGGTTGATAAAAATCCATTACATAAATATAACTATGTTCAATAATATTGGCAGTTATTCAGTTCAGTTGAATGGAAACTCGGGGTTTACTAAAATATAATTTTTTTTTTATGTATAAAAATATATAAATATATCTCCAATAATAGTAGTTAGGTACCATAATTAATTTTCTAAATTAGGTATAATTTAATTGTGGACTTTACTTTTCATACTAGTTGTAATTTGTTCTGAGGTAGGTGACAGGAATGTTCAATAAAAATATTGCATTGTAATGTTATTGGCAGATTTAGATAGGTTTTTTTTTACATGAGCTCCACACAGGAGGCCCTCAGGGAAATAATTCCCTCAGGGCCTATGTCATCTTTGGGGATGCTGTGTGGAAGGTTTTTTTAGGGAAAGGGAGGAGAGGAGAGTTCTGGGAAGGAAAAGGGTTTAAAGGGTGGGTAGGAATCTGGGGTTCAGTTTATCCTGGTCATCCGCCTTCAACTCCTAGACAAACCTCACCACATGAACCCGGGCACCCCTGCTAAATCACCAAACGTAGCGAACCACTTGGGGTGACCTATGGCAGAGGTGTTGGTTATCCAATAAAGGTTCCCGGGTCGGCGGTTCCCATTCCCGCCTCCTAAATTGAATTGAATTGGTTATTAATAAAGCATGTAAATAGTGAGTGAAAGAAGTGGAAGAAGAGTACATAAGATGGAGAGATACGAGATACGAAATTACGAATGTTAGAGGACAGCGCTAACATTTACAGCGCCAAAATCGATGCAAAAGTTGCGAAAATCTTTAACAAAACACGACTCGTTTAAAATAGAGCAAAAATCTCTTGGGGCTGTCTAAAACAGTATTTAATGAAACACTGTGAATTTTTTCAAACATATAACTTGTAAAATGACGGAAACAGACTTGAAAATAAAAAAAATTCGAGCATACTTTGCGATTTTTTTCTTTCAAGGGAATTTCATATAATTTGCGTTTCGGCGTGGTGAATGTATAGATACTATCTTAAAAAAGAACATATATTTTTTTAAGAGCTTAAAAACTTCAAATGTTTAAGCGAGGTTTGTAAGAAATCGGTAGAAATTCGGATAGTAGCCTCTTAAGTGGGATAGCAACGCTTGCCGGGAACTCGCTAGTAAAGAAATACAATAATAAGAAGTGGAAGTGCAGAAGTACTATTAGCAATGCAAAAAGATGTTTTTTTCCACAATGTCTTCAATTTACTTGCGATTTTTTCTCATTAGCCATTCAGTGATGTTTTTTGTTGAAAACATATTGTTGACCGAGTTATTTTTAAGGATGGAAGTTAACCAGAACAAAATATTTTCTTGAATCGGGGCGGGCCCTGCGTATACCCAAATTAAATCACAATAATATAATCAATAATAGAAATTAAATTAAATTCAATCAATAATAATACAAATATTGGCTTTTCTTCGGTTGTAAATCAACTGTTTTGTAGTACACCAAACAAAATTAACAACATCCAAAGACTGACGCCTGACGCGCCTATATTATGATCAATTAATAACTACAAAAATAATAATAATCAATTGTGATATGGAACAAAATATTTGCGCTGCATATAAAATTGATTTCGTAACTACAAGCAGCCTTAATAATAAATATTTAACAACCGATTTACATTTATTTACGTGTGGAACCATGGTAACTACACTATGCTTATTAGTTAGTGTAGAGCATGCAATACAAAGTCATAAGTAGACAATTTTGTTTCGGGAAACGAACACGAAACCAAAATTTTGACACATCGTTTTTTTTATGAAAACATGTTTATTTTCCGTTAAATTTTAAGAAATTAAAGCTTCGTAAATTTTACGAGAGCAGAGAAGACCAAAACCGATTATCGGAAATTTAAGATACAATGGGTGTTTAAAATTTTTAATATTAATCTAACGATTGAAATGTTACAGGTTTTTCGTTATATCGCCCGTAGTCCATATAACAAAGAAAAATCAATAATTAAAATCAAATATTTCATGAAATTAATGATGATTGTCCGTTGTTGTAAGAAGACTAGAAATCTCTTAGACTAAATTGGCCTCGGTTAACTTAACATATTATTATGAGATCGTACAATTGAACACGTGAATGTGAAATACATAGACAAGTACACATGTGAATAACCACGTGTCAGACAATTCAAACTAAGTTTTCTATGATCAAAACAGCAGTTATTTTCTATTGTCCACCTTTTTGTATAACAGTTTAAACACTTTAAAGACTTATTGTGTTTGTCCAAATCATTTCAACAACGTTATGGCAGCGACGTGGAAAGCTATTATCGGTGTAGGAAACCATTACATTATACTCCTGGTAGAATTGTTGTGATGATAGCCAACATCCGGTAGGATGGGCATAAGAAGAAGATCAAAGTTTTTTTTTACTGATACCAGAGATAATAATATCATGTTATAGAATGAAGCACGACCTGATAAAATTTTACCGAAATGCAATAAAAATATTTAAATTGCAAATCTTATCAAAGCTGCACTGGTACTAAAGCGAAATGATAATTATTGATAAAAATTAGCCACATAAACTAAGTTTAAAAAAAACTGAATTGAAAAACACGTGTTCCAAGTTGTGATACGGTTACCATGCGAAAACAAACATTCTCATCAGAAAAAATTACAAGTGTGCAGTTTACACGCGGTAAACGTGAAACCTTCAGAAAACTAAAGTAGACAAGAGTGGGAAGGCTACGAAGCACCGCACAAAGCGACTGATTTTTCTATCTCATACTCTCGCAGATTAATTCTATAGATGTATTTATGTCTGTCTCTTTGTAGTGTCGCTTGATCATTTTATCGAGTTTTAAATCACAACGGTGCTAAATAAGCTTTCACTTCAATATGTTATTCTAAAGATATGTTGGTACACTTCTTTTATAATTATCTGACTTCGTTTCAATGGGTCCTTAATTTTACAGAATGACGTTTAATATAACTCTCATTGAAGTGTTTAAAATTAATTGTAACACCTTAAATTTGTTTACATACATACATCACAAGGTGAAAATATAAACACAATTAATGAATTATTTTTTTAAATTAAGGGTTGTAAAAAAAAACTTACCGTCGTCTTCAACAGGAGGCGCAGTCGTTTCCGTCGCGAATAAGACACATAAGTAGATTAAACATAGGAAAGAACTCAAATATCTTAAGAAATCCATGTTTTTTAAATTAAATTAATACTCAATTACGATAAAAATAAATAATATTATACTAAATAACTTAAGTTTATACTTTTGACTAGTAATTTGAATACAGATGAATTGACAGATGTAAGTCAAAATTGATACAGAGTGATATAAAAATATGCGAAATATTAATATTGATCAAAGGATTTTAATAAGCTATACATTATTGATATTTTTTTTAGTTTTTTCTCGTAGTCATAGCGACTGAGGGTGGGCGGAAGTGAGGTTGACGGATGTGGAAGATGTCGGAAACGGAAGTAGCGAAGGCTGACCGGATGTAGGAACAGTACAAACGCGCGTCGCCGCAACAAGCGGCAAGGAGCGTGGAACAACTGGTCGTTTGAATTTGTGGCGGGCTCTTATATACCCGGACGCTTTTCTCGGATGTGACGTCACGGAGAGATGGCGCGCTTTTTATTAAAACTGTCAGATGAATTTAAGGGAGTTGGGATTTGTATTGTTTATTGAATGCAGTCATTTTTTTTTCATGGAATGGCCTCAGTTTACATTGTAGGTACCACGTCATTGATCATTTTATTTGAAAAATATAAAGGTACTTTATAAAAAAAAAATATTTTGACATTTATATAGGTTAATTTTATTTGAAAAAGTGATTTTAGTTAATAATAAAATCATAATTTGACAGCCGGCGTCGTATAGCGATAAGGCTTTTGACTCGCAATCCAAAAGACGCGGGATCGAATTCCGGCGCGGGCAAATAAATGTTATTTGATTAATTTGTGTTATTTCACTATCAACTAATTAAAAATAATATATAGTATATTTGCGGCACGCTTCAGTGTGGAAGATACTCTCAGTATCACTCTGGTGTAAGACCACCGTTCAAAAAGTTGCTTGAAATGGCTTTAGCCGTGTTTGGTGACCAGATCAAAATAGCCAGGTACTTCCCTATCTTCCTATTCCTTAACTCCTTCCCCTCCTCACTACCTTCAGCCTCACAACATATCCCAATTGATGATGCCATGGTCTCACTGGCTCCAGACGGGAGCAGCTGAGACTCTTGTGAGGTATTCATATAAAAATAAATTAAAAAATCGTATTGGACTAATTTTAAATATTAGTATTTTGGTCTTAAACGTCTTTATAACCAATTTTGTTGATGATTTTCTCATTATTATCAGATAGTTTGTCTCCGTGAGCGCGTGGTTTACTTCCTTGACAACGAAACCAGAAGTCGAGGATTCTACACTTAGCGTGGGCAAAACATATATTTTTTAAGTAAATTGTGCTATTTCGCAAATTAATTCAATGAAAATATACATATTTTTTTTTGCTTAACGACTTTCAGTCAAAGTGGGAAATAACAGTAATTGAGAAAATAATAACCATTAATAATTTCAGTCATTTTTAATCAGAAATTAGAAATGAGTACAAACCTATCCAGAAATACTATAAATAGATTGTCTGTATATGGCATGACCACAGTTTGATAATGCCCTCAGAAGGCGAAACAGCTGTCACGCGTAATAATAATTACCAGCAGAACTTGTTTATAAATAAACTGTTTTTATTAATTTAATAATAAAATTATTGAATATATAAAATATGTAAAAATTAAAATGGAGTTCTACAAATTAAACTTGATAACAATAAATCAAAAAGAAAATAGTATTTTTATTTTTATTCGTGGCACTTTATAAAGTGGTAGATATTGTCAGTATCACCCTAGCGATAGACCGCCATTTAATAGTGAAACTTTACTTAAAATGGTGTAAGCCGTGTTTAATGACCATCTCTCAATAGCCAGATACTATTCAACCTTCCCCTTTATCATTTTCTTTCCTTTCGCAATCTCCAACCTCACATCAAATCTCAGTTAAGGATGATTGGATGTGACTGGCTCCGGGCAATTGTGGTACTCATTCAAACGAACTCCTAAATCTAAATCTAGTCAACAAAAGAGTACCTACTCGAAACACTAAACATAAGGACCTACGTCAATTTTGCCCTTCACAAACAAATTATAAAGCGAAATCGCCAATTCCCCACGTATAGCTTAACAAACGAATATACAAATCTGTACCATAAAAGATAAACCACACACAACTATAGTCTTAGCTACGGACTTACGTGGTTTATCCTTTAGGGTACAGAAATAATATTATCTACTTTTTTAACACAACTAATTCGACATATAAAACTCATCTTAAAGATTTTTTTATATCAACGTGTTGTATCCGATAATTTTATATTATCTTTTTTTTAATAAAATTGCAAACAATTATTTATTACAATTCAATTTAATTTATTTATTATTTTAAAAACATTACAAAATTAAACATTTTAATGTGTTTTTAAAATACAGTTGTAAGAGTATTACATTAAACATAAATATAAATATAAAACAAATGGTAGGCAAAAACTATACAAGCATTAATAGAGCTTGCCTTTTAAAAGCAGCTTCACTAACGCTAAATATGTCGATATCCGAATTAATTCTGTTCAACAGCAAGATTGCTCTCCCGATCGGCATGACCATTGGCAAGTTATCCTGCAAGCCGGAAGATAGAACAGTCTATGATGATGGTGGCGAATATAATCATCGGGAACATAGAAGTGAATGCTCTCCAAGATAGCTGTATTTTCAAACCATCCAGGAATCAATCTGAAAAAATTACGAAAACTTTTTTAAAAAAAACAACTATTTGGTGTTACCTATGTAAAAACCCCACGGGCGTGTAAAATAATTTATTAAAAAAAAATAATTATGAATTTTCCATACATAATACTTAAAACATCGACTATTGACTTTAATGCATTGGAGAATTTTTATGAAACGATTGGTGCAAATATTTATAACAACATTGCGTCGCATATTCTATTTTCAGTTATTTAGTATTCGTGATGTAAAGGGCACTTGAAGTGATATTTCTCGATAGGTAATATTCCTATAAATAAGTCAAGAACCATTGAGAAAATATTTATCATTACTATTCACTTGTAAGAGTTAACGAACTCTTTTTTCAAATATTATACAACTCCTAGACAGCAACTGGTTTGCTCTGTCTCCGCGGCGGGGATATTTATAGAACATTATGATATAATTTCTACAAGACTACGTACAGTAACCCACTTTTTTCTATAAATAAGTTGAACTTTGAAAAGATGTTGTAGAACGCATTATTAATACTATATTATGTAATGGTTCCGAGTCAATTGAACACCTCTTTGAAAAGTCATTAAAAGTTATGAAAAATAGCCCATAACCTAACCTAACCTTACCCATTTATAACAGAAATCACTGATAACGAAAAAAATTACGTACATATTTTATTAGGAAAATGTATTATAAAAGTTGTCATCTTGTTTTTTGTCATTTCATGTAAAACTAATTAAAAAAAATTCCGAAAATTTTCATAATGTTTTTTTCAAATTTCGATAGATTTTAAATATTTTGTCGTTATTTTTGAGATTTAAATACAAAGCTTGGTGTTTTCTTTTTCTAACACCGTTTAGATCACATTTTTAACCATGTTAGTAAGGGATGCATAACGATTTTTATGAGACCAATATGAGTAGTTCCGAAAAGCCAACCAATTATCATGTGGAAAGATATTAATATTTATGGGGCGTTTGTGGAACTCATTTGCCTAGTGGCGGTTCTTCACAGGGGGACAATGGGGACAGTCCCCACCAGTTACACTCAAAACCTACTAAAGAAAATAACAGTCGATGCTTTGTCTTCACCAAAATGAATTAATTATTAAAACATGAAAGTAATTAACATTTGCAGAAATAAAATACAAACAATTATTCCGGATGATTTTAACAAGACCCTACTCGCGTACAGCGAACAATGTACGGTGCAAAAAACAGGGGTTCTATTTCTCAATGCGCAGAATCTACTGCGCACTTGGGGGACGATCCGAACTATCCCTATACTTTCCTTGCGTTGTTTTGCGATCGTATGCAACTGCGCATGCGCAGTAGTATGTGAATTCAAATACCTGCGGGGACAACCCTTTGGATCCTCACAGAACCATTTGTTTGCGAAGTTACGGGCGGGAATCGCTCGCGTTCAAAGTAGTTGTAAGATAATAAAAATAATCTTGCAAGAAAGCTTTATTTTTATTATACTATATTGTAAATTCGCATTTATATCTGTAGACATTTTATATTATTTTATGTTAAATATATCCGACTAGCATGATTAGACCATCAATTTTTTTTTTAATAGAAATTTTATATTATGTTCTACGGGTGGTGAGTTTACGGTACAATCGTAAAAATGTCGATCCCCACCACTAAAGAAGTGTTCGAGCCGCCACTGATTGCCTCTGTAATAAATTAATCATTCACATTAAATTTAAATAAAAGATAAAAGTTAGGAAATTTAAAGTGAGGCAAATTCGGTAACACGAAGCAGTGAATATTGATTCACAATATTTAACAGAAAGCAGTGCTGTTTACTTCCTATGGCCTTTTTCCTAATTATTTTGTTATCATTATTTTGTTGTCATTTTAATCTATACAGCTTTTAATTGCTTACCCTCAATTTCACGTTGTCATCTATTCTTAACCCCCCAGGCCTCGGGAATATTATGTCAGAAGATCAAAATATTTCTGCTTTGTAAAAAAATGGAATATTTATGAACTTTTCCAAAAACCAAAAACTGTTTTTGAAATGTGATGAAATACGCTTTCCAATTTTATAATTCCAAATAAATATAAATTATTTGAAATTTAAATAAATTAAACGTAAAGAAGCTTTAAAAATGACTCACCTCAAGTTTTTACTAAGTATAATTACTGATAACGAAAAAAAACCACATACGCGTATATTATCGGATAAATGTATTATAAATATTATCATCACTTGACTTTTTTGTCGTTTCAAATGAAAGTAATTAATTTAAAATCCCCAATTTTTTTTAAAGGTTCACGTTTTAATTATTTTATGGTTAACTTTTAGATTTTAACCATACCGTTTAGATCATATTTTTCATCGTGATAGTAAGGAAGACAACGATTTCTATGAAACCTATATGAGTTGTTCCCAACAGCGAACAAATTGCAAACTTTCTCCTAAGTGTGGTACCAGTGGGTAGGTATGTTGTCCACGAATGCTGTGTCTTGATCTGTAAAAAGTGTCCAAACCAGATGGCTGTATTTTGTAGACGATCCCCTGTGTCTCTTCTCTCGTTTGCTGATGAAATAGGCCAGTTACTAAGGTCTACCTTTGTTGGATAGATGAATTGCAGGAAGTGACCAAAACTATTGACATTTGAGATAAACCTATATACAAAACCAGAAAGAATAATACCTTTTTGGATTCAATTTGAATCTATGCTGCTTTTATAGGCCACTTGCATGGATTTCATAACGACTTGGAAAAAATCGTTTGGATAGTTTTTTTTACTAAGATTACGATAATGTTAGTAATTTTTTTTTGAAATGTATAGTTTTTTTATTTTTAATTAAATAAATTCATTATTTGAGCTCGTGACGTCACTACATGGAAATGTCCTGTCTCCGATTATGTTCCCTTAATTTTGTAAAATTCCACACGATAATTTTTTTTTTTTATATGGCAACACCTTTTAACTTTCACTAGATTTATTGTTTGTTCTATGCGAACTTATCCTTCGGTTTGTGATTTTTTGATAAAGATGGCGGTGTTTTTACAGATGTTACGAAGAGAACCCCGTACAACTTATTGCTATTCGCGTGGAAAACGTTCTTTTTTTAAAATGATTTTCGGCTATGTAATTATCGTTTTTTCGCACCCATAAAATTATGTCTCGTTTTTCCGGTCTTCACGGATTGAAATTTAAAAAAAATCGCCAGGGTTTCAAATATACGATAAAAAAATTAAAAAAATACAAAATGTCTTAGAATATTTGCCTGAACCGGAATTTTTTTTTTTAAATGTGATGCAAGTGGCCTATTGCATTCCTACAGGTTCAAGTTATCATCTTATCTTAATTGCTAGCATTTTTATTAATTGAAAATATTTCTGTACATTCTAAAAGAACCCATCCAATTCGTCTTATTGTTAATTATCTATGGGTTTTTTAAAGTTTGGAGTCCATGCATCAAGTACCTTCTTAGATATTTATATAATAATATTGTTGGTAAGTCCCACTTTTTATTTTGTTTTTATTTGTATAAAATATTTTACATTTCATATTACAATCCAGCAATGTTGGCCTCACTGGGTGGCTTACCCGTGATGAGGCCCTTATTTTATACAATATAAGAGTTTATACATAATACATTTCGGAAAAAAAAAGTTGATGACGAAAAAACAATTAAATTTAAGATAAATTTAATATAAGTGTAAGGATTAAAGTAAGAAAAAAAAATTAAATGAAAATCGGTATATGTATTATAATTTATATATTATATATTTACTAGCTTTTACCCACGGCTTCGCTCGCATAGTATTAGTGGGAAATTACTGGCATAATTGTTGGCATAATTGTTATTATTCTTGCTATTTTGTCTAATACAAAATAATTATTGTTTAATAGAAAATTTCAAAATATGAGAATGACATTTCGCAAATAAAAATTCTATTTTAGAAAATATTTAAATGATATTAATAGACATCCCTTTATTAGTATTTTATTGATATTTGAATACAGAGTAACCTAAAAAAATAAGAAAATGACAGTCCACTTCAAACGCTATGCTTTATAGCAACGTTATGCTTTTTTTTCGGAGAATAAACATTTTTAGAGATATGTAGATATTAATTACGACGCCAAAAAAGTACTCTTTTTAATCACAACGAAGCACTCTTTTTAAGCCTAAAATTTAAATTGTTTCCAAGGTAACAATTTGTTTGACGTTTGCGATAACTCGATTTTGTTAGGGACAGAAAACGTATGATACATAATTTCATAACGCCACAGCTCATTCATAACGCCAGAGCTTAGATATTTATTGCGTGAAAGAGTAACAAACATCCAACCAACCATCCATACAAACTTTCGCATTTATAATATAAGTAAGATATATAGGTATGTATTATAATTTGTGTGTTTGGGAGTATTGCGTTTTTTGTATTGGTTTTGTGTGTTGCGTATATATGTTTTATTCTTATTTATTTATTTATTTTGCAGAAACAAACAGTACATAAATACATGTTAGAAAGTAGTTACAAGTTGTAGAATTAATACAATAATTGGTACCAATGACATGTCGCTGTTATATAATATATGTTTTATGTGACAAATTATAAATTTTACCTTTAAATTAGTAAATTATTGAGGGAGAGGTGTGTGTGTGTGTGTGAATATGTGTGTATGTATGTATGTAAGTATGCGCATTAAACAATTTATATGATTGACGTGCTTCTCTTTTTAAATTTGGGCGGTGAATCGGAGAAAATGTCGATGTTATAATTTAGACTAATATGCTATAAAATTTTGGTAATATTGTCTTTATCCACATTTTAACAATTTTGTTGTTCATGTCACACAACAATTGTTTTTTTTTTTAATATGAAGCTTATAGCTATAGAGCTATAGACAGCACAAGCGTCCCAACTGCTCCCGTCTGAAGCCAGTGAGACTATGGTATCCCCAATTGGGGTATGTTGTGAGGCTGAGGGTAGTGGGGAGGGGAAGGAGATAGAAAAGAGGAAGGTGGGGAAGTACCAGGCTATTCAGATCTGGTCACCAAACACGGCTAATGCCATTTCAAGCAATGTTTCAAATCTGAATGGTGATCTTACACCAGGGCGATACTGAGAGTATCTTCCACTCTGGAACGTGCCGCAAATATACTATATATTATTTTAAATGAATAAATTGTGAAATAACACAAATTAATCAAATAAAATTTATTTGCCACGCCGGGATTCGATCCCGCGACCTTCGGTGTGCGAGTCAAGCGTCTTAACGCTGCGCTACGCCGGCCTTCTTCTTGTTGCACAAAAACTTAGTTTGATAAATAATGATATAATTACATAACTGAGATAAAACGGACGTAATAATCAGTATTTTTTAACTGTTACAATTAGTCTTAGATAATAAAGTTACAACGTTTTTTTAATTAGCAAGGGCAATAAATAAAGATGATGTGTTTTTAATGCCCTTGTAAGGCGATGAACTATCAAATGAATAATACAATCAAATCTGGGTATTTTTTTATTATTAAAAAAACATGTTTAAGGTTATCTTAACCAAAGAATTTTATAACGGATAACGGTCGGTTGCCTTGTGTGAGACTGCGTTGATGTTTTTGAAGGCCTGAGTTTATTCCTTAGCGACAAAAAATTGATAAATCTTAACGTTCAAAGAATTTTTTTAATGCAAACACCGTACAGAGTTTATAGCTAGGGTGAAATATGCAGGTACTTGTTAAAAACGGTGAAAAATACAAAAAAAATATGCAAGAGAAAGAGACTTTTTTACCAGATTTAGGAAACTACTAACTTAGTTGCTTAGCTAGACAACCTTAAAGTACTAAATTAAACTTGGTTGTAAAATGTGAAGTCTTTAACATAGGAACATGGGCCAAAACTGTGGCACGAAAATGAAAGGTTGTCATAACATTTAAACTTAGTTTCAGAAGTTTTACTTTGTTTCATAATTAAAATTAAACGAATACGCAATCGTCACTTTATTTGAATAGGGTTCTTACTTCACTTCACCTTGTTCTGAGATATGAGGTGTTAAAGTTTGCAAAGGCATGCACTCATTATCTACTTACCAATTTCCGAGTTTGAGGTTGAATCTTGTGTTAAGTCATTTAATGGAACACATTTTAAAGGAAAATATTTAAATAGGACGTATACCTACCATTTTAGAACATACCTAAACATGCAAATAGAACCTTGTGAAACCAGTTAAGGCATAATAATTCATTGCACAAGGTTCTAATTAAATATTCCTTATGCAATTCCTAGCTAGGGCCACGTCCTATTTAAACATTTTCCATTAAAATATGATAAACTAAAATATTTAAACTAAAATTGTTAAATAGATTACGAAAATTCGTCTTTGGAAACTTAGAATCCTTTAAAAATAGTACCCAAGGCGTAGTTATTACCCCATTCAAATGAAGTGAAGAACCATAATGCGCCTTGTATTTAGATCAACTGTCAGATACAAACAAAATAGGGAGTGTAAGTGAAGATAGAACCTTGTCAAATGAATTATTATTGAAAATGTTTGAAGGTCACTCTTATGTCTACGAAAATACAACACGGATGGTTCTGAAATTTATTTTGATCATAGAAATAAGCAAAAGAAATGCTTTGGCATTCAGTTTTGAAAAAAAATGTCATTTGGTATCCAATCCAAATGAAGTGACGTAATGGTAAACCGCATGATTTAAAATAAATATGTTACAAAATTACCGGTATTAACCTATCCATATGAGATACTTGTTTCTTAGCTTGTCTCTTATTATTTCCTATACCGTTCATACGATTGCGATGAAACTACGGTGAAATTTGGCGTTATGAAATTTGTATAAAAATTTACAATGAGTGTATTTCATGCATTGAAAAATGTGTGTATTTCAAGAAGGGGCGAGGGGGGGGAGGGAATCCGGGATTGCGAAGTGGGAAGGGGAACGAATTGCAGGGGGGGGGGGGGGGGGGTGGACGCACCAGATGGAAAAACAAAAAGACATTGTGTATCCAAAAGCACTTGAATAAACAGAATTAAAAGACAAATACTTCTTTCTTTGAGTGACATTGCGATGCAAGCCTGGTACTTGTTAGTTTTTGCATTAATTGCAATTGCCAACTGGGAAGAACGGAGTTAAAAATTTTGTGCACGAAAAACTTTCTTCCAGCGAATGGGTTTTTTGTATTTTGAAGACCATCTTATCGGTTAGGTCCATGCATGTCTAGCAGTGAAAGATATCAACTTCATCGGGCAATAGCTGGCTAGAGGCAGTTCTTATTTCTGATCATTCAATTATTCATCTAACTTCTTCGAAAATCAATAAATTGTTATCTTTATCAGCAGTGGTACCAGTGGTATCAGTCCGTTGTTTTGTTTTACCACAATATCTTAAGGACATAAGGTGACCTATGGCAGAGGTGTTTTTTATGAAATAAATTGTTCCCGGGGCAGCGGTACCTATACCAGCCTCCCAAACTGTAAGTTGATTTACCAAATTAATTGCACCCGTTTAATAAGAATATTTGTAGTAAAACCGTGTCTATAAATATGTAGATACATATCATAACGAATATAAATAATTAATATAATGCAAAAAAAATCGATTTTCCATAAATTTTAGGATAATGTTAATTGACCGCTTTATTAACATCAGATTGTAAATTAAGTTTAACGATTTCAAAATTGTTAGTATAAAACTAATAACGTATTTATTTATTTTGCAAAAAGCGTAAGACAACCAACATAAAAGCGATGACAAAAAATGGTTAGCATAATAAATACATATATGACATTAAAGTATGTTCTTATTAAAAGTTAAAGGATGCTTGGTGCTAAAACTTGTTGAAGGACCTATGGAAATTATCCACATTTAATGCAATAATGTTTTTTTTTACAATATCTCTACGCAAAAGGCCTTGATGAAAAAATCCCTCAGGGCCTATGTAATATTTGAGGATCTTTTTTGGAAGGTCTTTTCAGAGAAAGGAAGGAGAGGTAGTTCTGGTATGAAGAGGGATTGAGGGTTGAGCAGTATTTGGGGGTCGACGTGTACAGGAGTGACAGACGTATGATTCTTTCCCTCCCACTGCGGTGCAAGGCGATGGATCGAAAGAGTCCGTCTAGAGAGGTTAAGTTTAGGTCTCCCTCAACCAATCTCTAGCGATCCGACCCGCTACATAGTAGGTGGGCAAACGCAATCACCACTAAGACCAAGAAACCAAACCTCACCAAATGAACCCGGTTACCCCTGCTACGTCACCGTTAACGTAGCAAACCACTTGGGAGACCTATGGTAGGGATGTTGGTTCAATAAATGGTTCCCGGGGCGGCGGTAACCATCGCCGTTTCCGAAATTAACAATGGAGGTTATCCAGCACTTGGGGGCATCCAATAATTACGTGAGCAGTTTTTCTTCCAATCTAGACCCCCTCCCCTCGGTGAGATAAATACAAGTAACGTGAGATTTTGCTGGACCCCCCCCCCCTGTTTGTGCTCACGTAATTAATGGATGCCCCCTTACCCGCCCTGGTATAAGCAACAGATGGTTACTCCTTCAAGGCTCTCGCAAGGACTCAAATTTTTTTGAAAGAACGAAGCTACATTTAGTTAAGAACGAATTTAGATCTCCAACGTCCCTGCATACGTTGTTAGTAAGCAGTATGTAAGTGCTTAGCGGGAAATACAAGATACAAAATGTGTTAGTATGACAAAATATAGACAAGACAATGGGACAGGTTGGTGAAAGTCCACGAGGTGGCAAGCGCTGGGTGATTGTATCCAGCGTATCCTGCAACCACCTGTTTGGGAGGAAGACACAGCACATAAATAATAAGGGCAAAATTGACAGTTAATTAATTAACCTAGTAAGTCCCAGGACGCAGGGGCATTAGCATTGGTTTGTTAGTTCTGCATCTGGGAAGAATCAGAAGCCAAAGAAATTATCCTGAACCTAGAATACTATTTCAACCAGAAAGTCTAGTATTGATAACAAACCTAACCTTGTTCTTAAAATATAATATACCATTTCTCAAGTAACTTCAAATAATAACTTTTCTAACCAGCTGTACCCGTATATTTTTCAAATACGTACCTATTGGTATTTTCATCACTTTTCGAAAAATTATTTTCTTCAGCCAGTAATAGTTGATATTATGAAGCACGACACAAAAAAATCGTATTATTAACATTTACATACAGAGTAGAGAAATATTTAAAAAAATATAACACAAATGCGATTTTTATGCCGTTTACGTAAACTATTTATTTCTATTTTATTAGTTGTACGTTCTTACAAAAATCGACGATGTGACGTCAAAGGAATTTAAATGAAAAAATTAACCTTAACAACGAAATTCATGAACCAAGGTGAGAAATGCATAATATGTAAGATAATCTTGAAGGAAAAAGCAGGTACGCCAAATTCCCCGGTTAAACAAGAATACAACTGCTTTAATATTTAAAATAAATTTTACAATTATTATAAGTAATAATTATCAGCCTGAAACTCTCATGTACATTGAAAAAATCTTCCGAGAAAAGATACTCGATGAAAGATCACGGAAGATTTTTTCAATGTAGATGAGTGTTTCAGGCTGATAATTATTGCTTATAATAATTGTTACCCTTTGTGCTATGCATAAAAATCTTGTATTAAAAAAGAAACGTTAGTTTATCAACTAAAAATAATAATAAATTTTTCATTTTACATTGAAGAAATACTACGAAGTAATACAAAAGTAACCTTTATTTACTTATTTTTATTCTGCATAAAATGTGTATACTCTAAACGGGCTCATATATTTTTTTTTTGGTTTTAAATCATAATTGTATCCTATAACTAGTTGTTATCATACATATGTACTTTGTTTAATGTACATTCTTATTTTGTTATCATTCCTCCAATGTACCACTGCGTATCATGTATCACCGGATTGTAAAAGCCATTTTATGGCGTTGAAATAAATAAATAAAATCGTGTGTTTTTTAAATATGACCGCTTAGAAACATTTTAGACGATTTAATTTAAATATCAATATTTGTTGTTTATAAGTCCAGAAAAAAATAAAGTTATCAGTACTTTAAAACAGTTTTAAAGTTTTGAATCTCCTACTTACGAACTTCCTTTCTGATATCTTTTTTATTATTGTATAATATAGACAAATAAATTATTTGAAATATTTACCTGAGTGCCTGAACTTCGCAAAATAAAATAAAACACATTTTTGGGGATGTTTTCTTCGTGCATAAATCAAAATCGGCGGCTGGTTAAGCGGAAATTTAAACCTTATGGCCATCTACATAAGGAGTGTTATTGCTAGCGGCCCGATTGCAAATGCTATACGACGCGGTGCAACGCCTTAATATACGTATTACTTAAAATATTGGGTAATCACACAGATTAGTTTGTTAACTCGTGTAATATAATAACATGTGCATGTTATTATACCACACGAGTAATAAAACAGAAAATCGCGAAATTGAATTTACGAAACATGTCTAAATTTTGAAAATATCTTAATGAATGTATCAATAAACATTCATGTAATTAAATATACTGGGAGAGTTTGTTATCACAGAGTACGTGAAATGCTATTGAAGAAAACAGAGATAATAGGTGATAATGTTTTAGAAAAAATCGGTCATTCGATTTTACTTAAGTTTGTTGACATTTTAAATACATAACTCAATGAGATAATGTAAATTTTGCTAATTATTATTGTTTTAAATAATTTATTCTTTTCGTGATATTCCGTTGTTGATATGTTGCTATGACAACTATACAATGTGCGTCAGAAGTAGAGTTTTGAAACTGTGAAGCTTTTGTAAACTTGTTTAACAATCTGTAAAGTATAGGGCCCAACAATATTTCGCTACCCATGTGTGACATAATGGGGAATCCCTTTAACCTTTCAATTTAAGAGGAGGATATGGAAACCATTTATTGAAAAACTGACACCTCTGCCTTAGGTCACCCCAAGTGGCTAGCTACGTTTGGTGACCTAGCAGGGGTTCCCGGGTTCATGGAGTGAGGTTTGTTCAGGTCTTAGCGGCCGATGCGTCTGTCTGCCTGCTGCGTGGTGGGGATGGAAAGAGACTGGTTGAGGGAGGTCCTTCATCCTCTCCAGCCGAAATCTCTCGACCCATTGCCTTGCACCGCGATTGGAGAGATCGATCAAAAGAGATGAATTAAAACACTGGACACAGCCGTCTTACTAATTTTATTCTTATACGCCGGTTCAAATTGGTCTGAGGCAGTTTTTACATTCCAAAAGCTGTGAATTAGTCAAGTTTTTTACTATTCCGATCTTATGTGCTGAGTTGTAGTTACACCTCGTTTATAAGTAAGAGGGTTGGAACAGTGAAAAACTTGACTTATTACCACGACTGTTGTATGACTAATACCGCCTTCAACCCGACTTAAATAAACGCATATATATCAATGCCTCACGTTTTTATGATTTTTTTGCTAATTTTATCTTTCCAAATGTCTGAATCAAGGTTTAATCAGATCACTTAGCTACGATAAATTCAGTTTAATTTGATTTTGCTTGAGGTAGTCATCGCTAGATGGCTTATATAGATAAATAAAACAAAAGACATTTTTATAATTTGTAAACATGGAAAATAAATGATTTTCTGCGCTTATTTTGGATTAGAAATTTACTTGAGTACAATTCTTCCATATGAAGCCACATTGTAATATTTATGTATGAGCTATTAATTCTAAATAATTTCTAACGTTTTAAAATAGGTTTAATGAATGAAAAAATATATATAAATGTGAGGAATATTCTTAAATTATGAGACAGAAGGATTTTCACTGACTTGGTATTTCTGAACGATTTTTTTAAAGACAGTCCATAATGGTTTTCATTGATGTACTTTCGAATTCGTAGAACTCCTTTGATTTAAAAAAAATCTAATTTAATAATCTTATTATTAAGTTATGCAAGTATTTTAGTTTTATTTTATTATTGTGACAGCTTTTTCGGCTAACAGTGTCATTTTCAAACAGTTAGACCACTTTGAGCGTACTTTTTATGTGATTCTATTTACCCTCGCTAAATTAAAAAATTTAAAATAGGTACCTAAAATTATTTGTTACCGTTTAAACCGATTTACTGAGAAAAAAAATTTGTCAATAAATTATTTATTTTGTGGGGTACTTGAAATCTGTTTTCTCCATTGTATGTATATATCATTATAAAACATCGTATATATTGTACATGCACGGTATATATTGTACAGGGTGTCTGGTGGCAGATTTATATTTTTAAATACGATTATTTCAAAAAGTAATAATCGGTTTGGGGGGAGGGTGGCGCCGTTGGAATCACCGATCGTGCGGATTTGTCAGTCACGATGTCGCAGTGGTCGAGTGAGCATCGCGCGTTCGCTGTAGAGACATTTTTTAAGAGTAATGATTCTTACGTAATTGTCCGTCGAAAATTTTGTTCAAAGTTCGGTATTCGGCGAATACGTGATGGACCGAGTGTAAATTTAATTCGTTCGTGGGTGGAGAGATTCCGCGCAACTGCTTTGGCTATGAATGCCCCATGGCCAGGGCCCAGTCGATCTTCAAAGACTCCCGAAAACATTAAACTGGTTGAAAGCAGTTTACGTGAAAATCCGCGACTTTCAATACGGAAAAGAGCAGCCTTACTGGGACTTCCAAGAGCGATTATTCATGAAATTTCAAGAAAGGATCTGAAGTTCCATCCTTTTAAAATTCAAATCGTTCAAGAACTGAAAGAAAGTGACTTTGATTTCCGCAAAAAATTTTGTGAAACGATGTTGGAGCGTTTTCGCACTGTAAATCCCATTTTTTGGAGCGACGAGGCTCATTTTCACTTAAACGGCCACGTCAACAAGCAAAACTGCCGTTACTGGTCTCCAAGAACCCGCAACCCTCGATTGAAACATCAAAAACCATTGCATTGCTCCAGGGTAACTGTTTGGTGTGCCTTATCCACGAATGGGATAATTGGACCTTTTTTTTTCGAAAATTCTCGAGGTCAGGCGACGAATGTTAATGGTGAAAATTATCGACGCATGGTTACGGATTTATTTTTGCCAAACCTGCGAGCTCATCCATCGTACTCTTCACACACGTGGTTTCAACAGGATGGGGCGACTGCACACACAGCCAGAGCTTCGATGAATTTGCTTCGGGAAAATTTCCCCCAAAAACTGATCAGTCGCTTTGGGGACATCCCATGGCCACCGAGGTCACCCGATCTAACTCCCATGGATTTTTTTTTATGGGGCTACCTCAAAGAAAGGGTTTATAATGACAATCCCCAATCTCTTGTGGCTTTAAAGGAAAATATTCGTCGAGAAATCAGCTCAATTGAACCAAGTTTACTGCTGCGTGTGGCGCAGAACACAAGGCTTCGTTTTGAACAGTGTGTGCAACTCGACGGAAGACATTTGGATGACATAATCTTTAAAAAATGAAATCCGCATTTCTATTCTATGGTTCAATGCTCTTAATAAAACTTTGTGTCAATTTTTACGTTTTTTATTTAAGTTTGAAAATATAAATCTGCCACCAGACACCCTTATATTGTACATAACATTTTAAATATTGCATATTGTCTATATTGGATACATTGTGTAAATCGTTATTAAACATTGTATATATCATTATTAAACAAGTAAGAACACATTAACATTTAATCTGGGTAAATCCGCCTTGAAATTGGCCCCGTAAACCGAAACAGCTGTCACAATAAAAAATATTCGCAGAGCTTAATAATAACATTATTAACCACTGAAACGCTTTTGCCACAATATGGCGCCATTTAAAATTTCACGGATTGGCTAGCTGCCAGTTTTGGCGATTTTTCTCTAGATAAATTCAAAATTTTTTTTTTAATATTTTCAAACACGCCCGAAGGTGAAAGATACTACGTATATTCATATTCTACAGATGGCGGTGTACTCTAGTTATTTACGAATTATTTCATTTTTCAAAACCGTATTACTTCTTCTTCTTCTTTGTGTGCCTTATCAGGTCCCCCGACGTTGGCGATGACTCTTGAAAAAGTCTCTCTGTCTTGCGCTGCCCGGAATAACTCCTCCACACTTCAAATGCCGGTCCACTCTCGTATATTTCGCTGCCAAGACATTTGTCTCCTACCGGGCCCTCGGCGACCCTCTATCTTGCCTTTCAATATTAAATGGAGCAAGTGATACTTCTCCCCTCGAAGCATATGACCCAGATATGAAATTTTTTTGATTTTAATTAATGTAAGCAGTTCTCTATCTGCTCTAGCCCGCCTGAGAATTTCTGTGTTGGTGATCATGTCGGTCCATGGGAACTTGAGCATTCTCCGGTGAAGCCACATTTATTAAGCCGTATTACTTAGATTTGTTTAAAACGATCAACTGTCAAAATATTTCATATATAATGTCATATTTGTATACCAGTGTAATAATGATTGAATTAGTAATGCATTGAACGTGTTTTAACGTGTTTCAATCTTTAAAATTCAGTGTATATTTGAAAAACAGAATTTTTGTAGTGCGTATTTTTTTTGCCCATCCGGCTGTGATTTACAATGCAGTATTTACAATAAATAAACCAATAATCGAGTTAATTGGTATTGTGGATTTAAGATAATTAATGTATCATGTATCTGTTCGAGTTGCTGCGAATATGTGATAATAGTCAAAAGATAGATGAATTCATTGGCTATATAGAATTTGTATATCTTGTATATATTGAAATCAGTTTTTTTATCTCCATATTAAAATTCGGAGGTATGATTTTTTAAGGCGGGCGGAAAATATTCAAAACGGTCACCAAAAAATTGCGAGCAATCCGAGAAAAAAGTTTCAAATTTTGGCTGTCGCTCCAATGGTTAAATTAAAAATTAAATCATGTTATGATAATATTATGTGCAATGTGCAGCACTTAATTAGTGTGCACTAATTTATGCAGTGAACATTTGGTGGTGTGAATGAAATATTATGAGATGGCGGATTCCTAGCAGATGCATACAAATTAGTATTTGAAATGACATGCATTAGTTGATAATTGCCATTATGATTCATTTGTTGAACATCATTTATTAAAAAAAAATCTAGTAATATCGATACGAAGTTCTTCAAAGTTTTTCATTACTGTGACAGCGGCTGTTACAAGTTCAAAGCTATAATTAAAAAAAAAAATGACTTTGAATAGGAAGGTTGCTGGTAATGTTAACTTTTTAAGAATTATGACACGCCACGCAGATAGAAAGACGGACGGCCTAACAACTCGATCTTGGCACACACTCCCTGCCTCATTCATATTCTTACATCGTCTCATACATACTCTAATGTTATTCTGACTCTTTACATGGCCTGACTCAAGTATCTGATCCATTCGATCGTGCCATGTCTTCCTTGGGCGTCCCAGACTTTCTGCCATTCACATTTGCGTCATATAATCTTCGTTCACTCTATTCTTCGATCGTTAGCTCTACATGCCATAACCATCTGAGCGTCCCTTTGTTCATCTTACTCAGCCTTACATTCTTTGCGGATCTTCACATTTCTCACACGATCAATATGGTTTTAGTCCAAATGCTTCACTTCTACAGTATTCATTCTACCTCCATACTTTCTCTGCCAACTCCATGCCTCACTGCCACACAGCAGGGTAGGTACCACAATCCATTGTGGACTACTAGCTTCACTTATTTGGACAGTTTTTTGTTAGCGCCAACTGAGTTCATTCTCCATTTGGAGTTACATGCATTTACCTTTCTTTCAATATCTCTATCAGCCTTTCCATCTCTTGTAAAGATGGTCTGATAAATAATGTGAATATTTCAGTTAGATTTATTAAACAAAAGAAGGGAATATCGTTGCATATTATATTGCCCCCTGATTTTTTGGGCAAAGTAATGTTGTACGTATTGTGAATATCTCTTGAAGTGTCCATATACAACCAAACAACTATAGATAACGCCAATTTTGAAAGCTCATCAACATTTCAATCTAAATTTAAATAACCAAAACAGGATTTTAAACTTCGTTCCACGCTTGGAAAATATTGAAATATTATAACAATCATCTTAAATTGTCTGTACGATCGTGGCCGAACATGTTAATTTATTAAACGCCAATAGGGCGTTTACCGAAATTTATTATAAATATGTCTAATTTACAAACATTTTTTTCTCAATTTGGGAGGCAGGTATGGGTACCGCCCGGGTCCCTTTCCCTATACTGCCTTATGGATAATACGGCCCTGCTAATACACAATCATATAAGTTATACTCACATCTAACTATTTTTGCTTTGATGCGTGACGGAGATGTTATGAAAATAGCGAAAAGGTCTGTGAATATATTGGAAGTTCTGTGAAATCGCACTAACTGTGAATGGTGTGTATATGTAATTAGTGCTATGGTTGTCACAGCGGAAAAAATGGTGAAGTCGAGTGGATTTAACAGGGACTCGGATGTTTATAAATGTAAAGTAAAGAAAATTATTATATCTCCGGGTAGTAAGTAGTCGTGGTAGTTTTAGATTAGACATTAAAGTATTGAAGCAGATATCAATTACAGGTTGTCTCAATTTGTATTGAACATATCTAAGAAACTTCCTTTGTACTTTCTCCAAGCGGTATAAGTTTCAAGTATAAGTAGGATACCATACAATAGACGCATATTCTAGCTGTAATCTCACAAAAGAACAATAAAGCACTTTCAATGACTCAACGTTATGAAAAATCCTTGTGTTACGTATTACAAAACCTAAAATTTGCATGAACTTATTTATTTATTTATTTGTAAGAAACAAACAGCTTTTACATAATACATGTACAGTGATAAATATGTAATCGAACTAGAGTCAAGCCACAGAGGTTTCTTATGCTAAAGTACATCGAAAATGAAGTTTTATTGTATGTTAATTAATTTTGGGTCATAGGAAGGGGAGAGGAAGAGGAATATAGGAAAAGGATAGGAGATGCTCACGATATATTCTCATATCGTACGCGTTACTTCACATCGATATTTCTTTAGGTTTTTACTAAAAATGTCAATGCTGTGAAATTTTGTATTTTATTGTGTGCATACACGAGAAATTGGGGAGTTTTTTCTAATGTTTGTTCTACAACAGGGTAAATAAAATAAATCGGTTTGCCGGGTTAATCTTGAGGGAATATGAAAACTTATTAAATTGGTAAGTTCTGGTGAGTCCAGGCCATTGTTTAGAATTTTAAACAATAGGATTTGATCAAAAATTAGATGGATAAAGTTTATTTTGACGTCCATTGTTACCCCAAGGTCCCTGATATATTTTACTTCATTGATATGTGTGCCGTTCAGTGTGTATACAAAAGAAATTATATTTTTATTACGTGTAAATGTTAATTTATTGCACTTTGAGATGTTAATAACAAGTTTGTTTAATTCGCAATAGACAAAAAGACGATTGAGGTCTTCTTGGAGTTTAATGCAGCCATTGATTGATTTGATAACTAAGTAAAAAATTTTATCATCTGCATATGCTAGGTAATTAGCATGTAAAACACATTTGTAAATATCATATATATACACATTAAATAATAATGGGCCTCAACGAGAACCTTGAGGTACACCGGAGGGCACGAAAAAGAAGCTGGACTTTGTTCCCCCAATTGAGACACTTTGAAGTCTACTCCAAAGGTACGAAGTGAGCCACCGGAGTAAGTCACCATGGATGTCTAACTGTTTTAATTTTTGAATAAGGATGAAATGGTTATGACGATCAAAGGTAAGTTTCCTTTAAAAAATAACAGCAAGGTCTTCGATAAATAGTACAAATCCAATTTCATTATTATTAAATTGAATACGAAGTAGATAAAGTATTCTGAGAACGATAAAAATACATGTGGAAAAACTTTTCACATCTAGGATTGTTGTATGTTAATGTCGGATTGTTGTAAGTGTGGGTTTTGTGAGCACTTTGGTAGGTACCTATAACTGAAAAGTATATTTTTTACCTTTTCGTTAGTTTCATATAGTAGCCCTGAGCGGTTTGGTTTGTTTGGTATGTTTGCCACGCCATTACCCAACCAACGCCATCGTTAAATCAAATCCACACCACCCGTTTGCCAGCCTGCTGCCCGCTGCCCGCTGTCACTTATCCAGATATATTTCAACCAATTTACACAAAACCTTGAAAAATTATATACATAAAAACCTTTCTCATGAATCATTCTATCTATTGGTGTAAACCGCATGGAAATCCGTTGCGTAGTTATAAACAAATCGCACTGGTAGGGGGAGTGACTTCATTTTATACTATGTAGAGAAAAGATGACTAGCCCTCTGCGCAAATACGTTTCAAAATCTGTATATATGGGTAATGTAATTTAATCATACTAAACAGAAATTTTGTTTGCCAGTTTGAATCAAAGAAAACATAATTTGCACGAAAGATGGGCATGAAATTTGAACGGGCATTTCGTCTGCAATTTCTAGCTCAATGTTACAATTTTTAGCCCACACCGTCTTTTATGTTATGGTACAGAGAATTTGAAATATTCATGCGACTATTCAAAATTATAAGAACTCAAATTATTTTAGTATTTAATATCACTTTTAGATTAATGTTCGATGAGAGATAATATAGAAATTGGCATTGAAATTCAGGCGAAGCCGAGTTATGAGGGTTATTATTACCAAACAGCTATGGCATAATTTTGCAAGACCCATCACGGCTTTGTAATCAACATTTACATAACTCAGACTTGAACGTCTCGATGTTGCGAAGAGATTTTTTAATCATTGATTGATTGAGGAAAGAAGGAAAGGGCCATCCCCCTTTCTTAATTGTATGCATTATTCATGTTTAATTCCGCAATAACGCTGCTGTTTTAACATTTTCGGGCAAGTAAAAATGAAAAAATAAAGTTTAGTTTAAAGTCAATGAACCAAAATTGAGAGTGCTTTGTGTGGACATTCAATTCGGACCACAGAATTTATTTTTAAAATAAGCAGTTTTGATTCGCGTATGACTATACATACAAAATATTTATATTTTGTCTTTTTAATATTAAGATTGCATCGAGAATAAGTAAAGTTTGTCAAAATAAAACTTATATCTAAATCATACTAAATATCAAGATATTTAATACTTTTTTTGGGTCATATACGGACAGGAAAATTTTGGAAAATTATTTTGATATTCATGTAATTTGAGAGTACGTTTGGGGTATTTTTAGGGAATAGGGATATGTGAAGGGTATTTTTAGGGAAAGGAAGGAGAAAAATTCTGGGAAGGAAAAATGTATGAGGGGTGGGTAGGAATCAGGGGGTCAATATATCCAGCAGTGACGGACGTATGAATCTATCCCTCCCGCTGCGGTGCAAGGCGATGGATTAACTATGTTATGGATGTAACTGGAGATTTATAAGTTGGCTTTTTAAAATTAGAATCATGTAAAAAATGCATGTTGTATTTTTTGCTGTCTCTACTCTTTACCATAGATCAGTGGTTCGTAGGTACCCCTCGGGTTCCTAGGATCATTCGAGGTGTCCTTGGAAATAAAATTCAGTTGGGGGTCCCTGGACAACGTTAGGGGGTCCGTGAAAAGTTTAATATAAAACAAAAAAAAATCATTAATATGGATTACTATTGCTAATCAATATAATATACTCCAGGTGAAGTGCATACAGCAAATTTTCCTAGTCTTGGACAAAAATAATGTTTTCAGTTTCCAAATCTTTCAAAATTGCAAAATAGAGATGAAAATTTGTTTGGTTGTGGGGGAACGGGGGGTGGGGTAGGGATGGGGGGAAGGAATCCGTGGGCCAAAAGGGTTTGGGAAAGCGGACCGTGGGACTACTGCCATAGATCAATTGACAAAATAATCAGCAGGTAAATAAGTTAATTAAATAATTATTCTGAGTGTTTAAATATGAAAAAAAAGAATAATATGTAGATAATATTCTTTCTTAGAATACAGTTTTTTTTTCTTCCTGATGCCAACAACTTGAACAAGAATTCAAAATGCATTCGAAGACATCGAAAAACTCACCTAAAATCTTTTTATCATAAATTATTATTTCAGCTGTATTTTTTCATATATAATGATGTGTTTTCTGACCCACATTCTTTGAATCTCCTTTTAAAATAATCAATAATAAGATTTTTTTTTCTCCAATTAAACATGTCCCTGAAAAACATAAAACTATTTTTCTTGCCTCATTAGCATAGGTCAATTGACTAAATACTCATTATTTAATTAAACAATTAAATAATTAGTACCTCGATTTACTATAAATAATCGAGCTTTACGAATTATTATTAGCTTTATAAATAATCAGTTGCTTTGTTAAGCCAATTCAACAAATATTTCACGGAAACTGACAATCCATTTGATAGGTCCCCTTATCTTAAAGAACGTATTCTATTATTTGGAAAATAGGCGTTAATCGGTATTCTTTATTTGAAGATGCAAGTAGAGTCGGTAATAAGTAAGACGATTCAAGAAGAGGCAAGGAAATCCAAAAAGTTTCAACAAGATCCAAGAAAAGAAAAGCAGAGACAAGAAGAGAGGAGAGAATATCCAAGAAGAAGCAAAAAGAGCTCAGAAGATAGACAAGGATATCCAAGAAGAAACAAAAAGAGCCAAGAAGATATAAGAAGTTCCAAGAAGAGATAAGCTGAGACAAGAAGAGCCAAAAAAATGAGAATCGATTAAAACATCCAAGACGAAGCAAGAAGTGCCAAGAAGAGTCAATAATTGAAAAAAAGGATGATAAGAGTCAAGAAGTGGAAAGAAGAGATAAGATACCAGAATTAACAAGAAGAGGTGAGAAGAAGCAAAACGAGCCAAGAAGAGATGAAAATATCCCAGAAGAGACAAGAAGACACAAAAAAGCAAGAAAAGACAAGAAAAGCCAAAAAGAGGCAAGAAGAGCCGAGAAGAGAAAAGAAGAGAGAATAAAGAGGATACAAGAAGAAGCAAGAAAAACCGTCAAGAGACAAGAGGACACAGGAAAAGTCGAAAAGGCTGAGAAAGCCGAGATTTAAAGAAATGGAAAAAATAACGTTCAACCAATTCCTTTATTCCTGCCTATCCTAATTCCAATATTGGCTTATCAGATTACCATGTATACCGGTCGACTAAACTCCATTCTACTTCCAACCCTCAACCTTCAAGTCCTAACAAATCAGTGCTCCCAGGTGTACCGGTCTCACCGGGACATGGCTGGGGTGGTACAAACGTATGGTATCGTTATTTTGGTATGTGTAATACTGATAATTGTGTTAATTGACGATTACGAATAATCCCTGATCTTTGAATGGTTCTGTATGATGATCGGCAAAATAAGATTAAATTATAGTAGTAGAAACAACAACTCGGCAAATTTATTAATCTAAACCATTAATTATAATTAACTTATTGATAAACACGCCATAAACATTATCTTGTCTGCCTTATAAATAGCTCTTAAGAGGCCCGACTTGTGAACGTATCACTAGTGGTGCCGCTGGCTGGAGCCGGTGTCATGCGGCCGCATGTCGGATGTCGGACGGTGTCCAAAGGCCAACGTGCTGGAAGGCTGATATTGGATTGCAATCATACGCATTACAGCTTCTTTATCAACCCATATTTCCATAATGACAGATGCCATGTGGGCAACACGCTGCCACCGATTTAAGAGAAGTATGGATGACTTCGGCAGTAAATTGAGGAGCTGGATACAATAACAACATTTTATTTATTTTTTTATTTTATTTATTTATTTCAAGACTTGTTTTTACATTAAAAAATGGTAACATTTGCAAGGTTAAACAACATTTTTTTTTTAATTCTACTACTCCATAAGTTGAGCTCTGGGAGCTCGTGTTTATGGGAGGAGTATTTATTCACACGCAAAAAATAAAATAATAATAATGTTCTAATTAAATGTTTAAATAATATTCAAAGAACTTATGAGGTAAATACAAATATTAATTGACATTGGTTCGTAATTTAGGAAAAAAAATTGTTATACAAGGTCAATACTTTTTTTTTTAAAATATTAAATATTACATTTAAAGTAAGGGTAAATTAAATTAAATTAAATTAAGGGTACAATATATCATTATCCAATTTCAGTGACTTTATTTGTTTTTTGAATTGTTCATATTTCAATGTTTCAGTTACACTAATTTTGTTTTTAGATAATAATATATTGTACCATCTTACACCTAGATACAGATAGTGGTGCTGAGCCGTGGTAGTTCTAAGCATAGGAATGGCTATTAAGCCATTCGTTTTAAATCTATTGCTTATGCTATCAGAGGGGTGAATTTTTTTAATAAAATACTCTTTATAAATTTGATATAAGGCGTTTCTCTTATACAATTCTGTGATGGATGGTACATTAAATTCTCGAAATATCTCTAGAGTAGGGAAGTCGTATGGTTTCCTAAGGATGATTTTAATAATTATTCTTTGAATTATGATTATAGGTTGTAAGGAAGCTTTAAAGGCCCCTCCCCACCCAATAATGCCGTACTGTAATAAGGACTGAATTAATGCAAAATATACAATTTTTATGGTTTTCTTGTTTAAAATATTTCGTATGTTATAGAATACATAGATAAGTTTTCTTATTCTTTCCACAGTGAGATTGATATGATCTTTCCATTTAACATTTTTATCTATTAAGATGCCAAGATATTTTATACTAGATTTATGATTTAGCTTAGCGCAGTCCGTATTACATGTACCGTCATTTGCACAATTTTTAGAATGAATTTTTATGTTAATTAAATTATTTGGCACATCTTCTTGTAGAGAGAATGGAATATAATATGTTTTTTCTGTGTTGAGTGATAATAGATTATTATCGAACCATTTTTTTATAACCTTCATGTCTTGATTGGCTGCATTGGTAATATCATTCCACGTCTTTTTTTCGATAATTATTACAGTGTCGTCAGCAAAAGATATAAGTTTTCCATTTAGTGATAGTTTAAACATTTGGTTTACGTATATTATAAATAAAATTGGTCCAATAACAGTCCCTTGGGGAATCCCAAATTCTAATGTTTCATCTATACTTAGTGAGTTATTTAATTTTACTTTTTGACTTCTTTGAGTTAGATAGCTTTGTAGCCAATACCTAACCTTACCAATAATACCGATATCGTTTAATTTATTAATTAGTTTTTTATGGGAGATACTATCAAAAGCCTTGCGTAAATCAATAAAAATGCCAAGGCATTTATTTTTTTTATCTAATGCCTTATATATAGTTGAGGTTAGTTCAGCAATGGCATCATGAGTGCCTAGTTTCTCTCTAAATCCAAATTGGCTAGGACTAAGTATTTTATTTTTATCAATGTAGTACATGAGTTGCTTTTTTACGATCTTTTCAAAAATTTTTGCAATGTTTGAGACTAGAGATATAGGTCGATAATTTGATATTTCCTCAGGGCTGCCTGATTTAAAGATGGGTGTTACGATTGATTTTTTATAAATGGAAGGGAATATTCCACTATTCAAACTAATATTTATAATGTGTGTAATTGGAATGCTTAAAAAATTGTTGTATTTTTTCAATATTTCTACTGTGACTCCATCAAATCCTGGTGCAGATCCACCTTTTAATTCATTTATTATATTTTTTATGTCATTTGTTGTTACTGGTTGGAAAACTGACAGATTATTTCAAAACTACAATTATATGAAAATAATTGTAGTTTTGAGTAAATCTTCACACCTTTGCGTGTAGCTCCGCCTGTGTAAAACCAGCAGATATAATATTTACACATCAGATAAAGAAAGTATTGGAGATACCAACAATTTGATGGCGATAAATAGCGTTTAAGTTGTTATTGCATCCTAAATTTGTGTTCATAAACCCCAATTTCGTCAACGTTCAACGGAAGTTGTCGTACAATTGTTAATCTTGCACAAATTGCAAGTTTGAATTTGAAAGATACCTTTGGTCCTCAAAAAACCTGAAAAAAAAAACACTTGTCTTCATTATCATTTCTTACGCAAGATGCCGTTACCCTGCGAGCAGCCGTCTTTTATGTCTATTTGTTTTCTTTTTTAATTAATTTATCCCTGACTTGTTTGATGTTATTCGCATTTTGTATGTTATGTAAGCACTTGCATACTGCTTCCTAACATCGTATGCAGGGACACTGGAGGTCTAGATCTAACTTAATTGTAGATTCGTTCATTCAAACAAATAGAGTCCTTGCGAGAGCCTTGAAGGAGTAACCATCTGTTACTTATGCCAGGGCGGGTATGTGGTGGATAACCTCCAATGACCGTGCAGAAATTTATGGTCCGTTTGATGGATTTCCTTGTATTCAAACGGATTGCATGTGGAGCGTATACTACATTAATTTAGGTTGGAATGTTGACCTTATTCTACCGGTATCTCAATTCTTAATAGAAGATGTTCCGAGTAACTGGCGTTTTTAATTCGTACATCTAAACGAAAATGTTTCTGAATATTTTTTTTTATTATAATCTTTATTTATCAATTACATTGGTGATTGTGCTGTGCATGTCTCGCTAGGAATTCCTGTGTTGAGAGCAGGCGCATTTTAGCATAAGTAGTATAAAACAAAAAAAGAATAAGGATAAAAACAAAAAGGTTATTTACATTTAAAGTAAATGTTCAAGGACAATCAGCATCGTATCAAAGGGAAAGCATGCATTAGGAGGTTCTAAAAATATTGTTAATATATGATCTGTCTTTGCTAGTGATCCAATACATGGTATCTGATTTGTATATTAAAAAGATTCGCACAATAATTTTCTATCTTAGTTCAGTGGAGTGTTTTAAGCGGAATAAATCCGTAAAAGCCGTTAATAATCTAATAAATTATATATTTTTGAATGTAGAATGTAAATTTTGATTAACTTTGTGGTAATCCATTATAAATAAAACAATGTAGATAAATGAAACAAATGATAAATGATAAATGAAACAATGTTACTTTGTTTGATCCACTTGTATATTTGTTTAAAGCCGACCGGTTTCGGAACGACCGTTGATTCCTCAGGGCAAAGATATACTGATTTGACAGTTATAAAATAGTGGGTGGGTACAATATATTATAACAAAGTGTTGTGCAAATTATTACAAAGGTGGAGGTGTGGCCAGGGATTATTTAAGAGTGGGGATGGGGGAACATATCCATGATTGGGCTATACGATAAAAAAAATTGTTTGTTTATAATGGATTCATTATTTTTAAGGGATTTTTTATTTCCAAGGATTCTAAGTTATCTAAGCGTTTTCCTTTATGGTTGATATGAAGAATATTTATCCCCATATTTTTTTTTAAAACTATGATTATTTTTAATGATACGGTTAGCGAACTCGGAAAAATTATTATTATTAAGACACATTAAATGTTTTTTTACTCTAATTTCAAAATAACGAGTTGTTTTTCCAATATAAAATGAGTAACAGTCATTACATACATTATAAATCATAAATAATACATTATAAATCTTGCAAATATAATGTGTGCCTTAATCTATTCGTCATTTATGCACTTGATTATTCATTCCAACAATAAATTGTGCAGTATTAGTGCATCTTCCGGAGTGCTCATAACCAAAGGGTACCTCGTAAACAAATACAAAACATAACAATCAAAATATTAAAGTTGTAAGTTATATAAATAGTGTTTGTGGTAAATGGTTAGTGTGGATACCCCTTGACACGCTAGCTCCTTGCACGCACATCACACTGAGTCCACACAGCCTGCGTCATAAGACATATTTTCCCCCTTTTATCTCCCTTTGATAATGTTTATGTGTACGCAAATTTTAAAACTAAACAAGAAATAAACATATTATTTTTATTGATACTTGTTTATCTCGATGTGTTTGGGTTAATTACTTTGCAAATAAGAAGAGTGGATTTGATGGCCGTAACGAGACTAGACTCATTTGTTTGTTTTTGTCTAAACCACGTTGCGGGGCCATACATGTCTGATACTAGAATTAATATAGTAAAATTGAATGCCGTTGTTATCTGACGACTTTATATCACCATAATCATTAGTGGCAATTATACGTTACACGACGGTACCGCGCGCCATTACATCTGCCGCGCAGTCTCTTTACTTTACCTGGAGCGGTGGGTTGCACTACGCTCCGAAGTGTGCGTGCAATCGCCGCCATAACCTTCTCTTATCTTCTAAAGATCAGATGAGGATTTTTGGCACCTTCCTGGCTGTGTATGTCTTTACACATGTAAACAAACAAAAAAATAAGACTGTCTGTCACAGATTGTCATAGAATTTTTCAATTTTTAGGAGCTGAAAATGCGTGATGACTGAAAGCGCGCAAAATGAGTGAAGTTAAAATAATAGTACTCGTATACGGTTAGGCACTGTTAGTAAAATGATCATTTGAAAAATTAACGAATATTTGGAAAGATACCTATGTCAATTAATACCTATTGATAGACTGAATATTTGTAATAAGAAAATCTGGTGATTGAACAATTCATCCCTTAACAATTGATCAACCGACAGTTGATCCCCTGGACAGTTTAACCCCCAAAGATTTTTTTTTGCTGTGCGCCTCATTCGCATTCGTAAAGTAAATGATAAGATAGGAAATATGTGACCGCTTAAAAAAAGTCTATATACTTGCATTTGCAAGCGTCGTGATTGGAAATCCGCCATATACTTAAATAATTTTATTAACATTAATTCCGTGTTCCCGAAGGAGTATGCAGTGAAGATATATGGCCGAATAACAAAATACTGTAACAAATATAATTATTTTGAGCGTATGTGAGAAGAGTTCACGCTCGAATTCTTTCTCTGTCTAGCATCTGCTTGTCCCTTACTCCAGCTGCCGCTAGGGCAGCGGGCCAAATATAAAGACAAGCCAAACCTTGAGTTGTTAAGTTTACTTATCGGGGTGTTCCGCGTAACTTCAGGTCTCCAGAGAGAGAATTTACTCGTGAATCCTTTGTGTGTAAGGTGACGAAAAATTAAGGGACAATTAGGGTCCATTGGAGTTTGTATTGTAATAATAACCATCATAAATAATATAATAATAATTATAATGATAATTAGTTAATTCGCCGTTTTCGAGGAAAATCACCTCAAGGGCGCTGTACAAATAAATATATGCTACTATTATAAAATTATTGTGTATTGTTACGGTACTGTTTTATGATTATATTGAACTTGCTACTTGTAAACTGATTGTACCCAATAAAGACTCATTGTGTTTACAGAAGAAGAGCGTGGATTGATTTTATTTCATTACCCCGCTATAATACCACATTCTTACACATACAGAAAGCTTACAATACTTACAAAAAAGTAAATAAGTGTCCCCAAAGGGGTATGTAGAGAGGATATACCGCCATGGACATAACAAAAGTCGATATACTTACATCTGCAGGCACCTAGAGTGTAAATCCGCTATGGCAACAGTAATATTTTTAGTATCATTAATACCCTTACTTTACGTATGAGGTAATACAACAGTTGTTAGCTGTCCAGGGGATCAATTGTTGTGAGGCCAATTGTCGGTGGATCAACATCTGGAATTGAAAATATACAAGTAGGTACTGCCATAAATGTAAGTAACACTAAGAATTGCATCACCTTTTTAAATGGAAACTGATACATCGGTTAGAGTCGTTAGAGCATAGGTTCCCAACGTGGGCGATAACCTTCAGACCTTCAGGGGGGGCGGTAGAAGACCTAGAGAAAATGGGAGGGCGTTTCAGACTTACAGGGGGGGTTGTAGGAGACCCAGAGAAACCTACCCCATCCCATTCTATCTTACCTTATCATCCCATACCAATAGGGGCCATCCACCCACAAAAATATTTTCCTTATCCCATTACGCCCCCTCCGTTGTGGCAAATATAACCCCACCGTGGTATCCCATTACGCCCCCTGCGTCGTGGTATCTCTTTACACCCCCTCCGTTATGGCAAATGTAACCCTGTCATGGTATCCCATTATGTCCCCTTCGTCGTGGTCAATATTGCTGTTCCGGATTCAAGAGTTAGGGGGCGCTAAAAATAAAAGTATTCTCAAAGTGGGCGGTGGGCGAAAAAAGGTTGAGAATCTATGGGTTAGAGGCTAGCTAGAGAGGTAAAAGAACACGCATTTTTTTTCAAATTAAAATAAATACTAGCTTTTACCCGCAGCTTTGATCGCGTGGTAATAGGGAGAAATTACTGTACAAAGATTTTTCCCATGGGAGATGGGAATGAAATGTTTTTCCGGATTTTTTTTATGCAAAAAATCTCGTCGATCGGCTCACTTGAAAGAAGAACGAACAAACACGCTTTCGTATTTATAATATTAATTAGATTAGGTAAATAACTGATAAGTGCAAGTAACATTAAAAAAGTTCCTAATGTGTATCAGAAACTAAGAGTGTATCAGAAACTGTTTTGTGAGCACCTCACTAGAGAACCAGTACTGAGGTGTACCCATGTTTTAAATAAAGTGTTATTGTTTAAATTAGGTTAGTGATTTAGAATCTTACCGTGTTCCGTGTTGTCACGCGCAATAAACTGTCTAAAGTTTTTGGTTCATTTTATTCCTACATAATCCATTCTCTAGAGTAAGTGGTTCAAAGACCTTTTCTTTATTTTTATCGCAATATGAAAAACACTCTTTTTGGTCATTTAATAACGTCGTGAGATTTTCACCTTCTTATTAAATTTTAAATGTAACTGACTTGGCTAAAGACTTATTTTCTTGATACACTTAATCACGTCTGGGATATTACACTACCTTAGTGATCCATTTACTGCTGAATCAACTAGACCAGTGTTTACCGTCTAAAGACTTGATTACGTAAACCCGTCCATTAAAATGCGGTATCTGCAGAATACTTTGGCTTATCTTTTACTGTTTTTACGACATTGTAACAGTTTAACAGTCTAAATCCAAGGATTCATTGTTATACCTGTGATAATGAATGAGCGTGTCTTGTAGCGTGGTTTTTACTGTGTGTGGATTCACGTGGAGTGGTGAAGACGACAAACTGTCTATCAACGAGGTTACCACGATTCAAGCAGCGTTAAAATCACCAGCATACGAGGTGATTAAAGTGAAAAAGATGCTGAAGCGAGATTTTGTTCTCTTGATCAGATACAGATGTTTTAACGCTTCGTTCGTTGGGATATACATATAAATAATATAACTTTGAATTATGTACTAGTTTTTTGATTTGTTGTTTTTATGCGGAACCTCAAAAGAAGACGAAACCGGTA
Organism: Limnephilus lunatus; assembly: GCA_917563855.2. Lineage (NCBI taxonomy): Eukaryota > Metazoa > Arthropoda > Insecta > Trichoptera > Limnephilidae > Limnephilus > Limnephilus lunatus. The sequence goes on from OU830599.1 coordinate 11,179,352, forward strand.
CTAATTATACTATATATATATGACAGAATGAGTTCTTACATAAAACGACACGTTCTTATCCACTGGAGCGATTTTTGCAATATATATGCGTGATTTTAAATGTCTCTGATTGATTTTCGGATAAAAAGCCCATTATCTCTTGATTCGGCAAATAAAAAATATATATTTGTAGCTCCCACGATTGTTATTTTGGACTTAAAGCAAAGATATTGAAATGTTTTATCTATTATGACCATAGATGTCGCAAATCCGAACTTCGTAAACTATTTTAGAATGATGTTAAAAAGAAATTTTGGATATATTTTTGTCATGTAAAATTTTTGATCAGCTGTTTACGGTTAAAATTTAGTTTTTTTTTCTATATATGTATGTGCACCTTTCATTATCAAGTATACCACAGAAAACATAAGGGAATCGAAAATTTCTATGTTGACTCGAATAAGCACCTCTCACGGCAGTTTCAAAGTAACAAACACGCAGGATTCGCGCGGTTATAAACTTTACGATTTTTCTATATATTTTTTTATAAAACTTAAAAAATTAGATAAACGGTACAATACAGGTTAATTCATTGGCCATAGAGCACTATAACACGTTTTTATATCTCCATGTTAAAATTCGGAGTTATGGTTTTTTAATGATGGCATATTTTTTATCAATGATCTTCTGGAAATCCCGAGCAATCAAGGCAAATTTATTTATTTCGCGTGGTCGCTCCAGTGGATGCTGCCATGAATATGTCATGAGCTTTATACGGATGCGAAATATCTATATATATATCTATATAAATATCTTAAAATCTCGGATAATTTTTTTGACTAAGCATTGCGAAGCCCTTTTTAATTCGGTTTGTATTTCATCTACCAATAATCTGTTTGTATGTTTCGCTTCGAGATCAAGATGGTGGCCGTTTTGAAATTTGGTTCAGTAAAAATCATTTTTTCAAAGCTAAAATCGTCTTGCTTATCTGGACTTTCGTATTCGCATTTTTTCAATATTAATATAGGTTCTTACCTGGAGTTCAATTTGTTAGGAACGCTATGCTTCATTGACTACTTCGAAGCATTTGAATGTATACAGTGGAACAATCTGTAAGATGTACTTAAGAAGATGGGAGTTCCTAAATATCATTAAAAATACCTAAGACAGCTAAAAAACGGACTCATTATGAGTGTAAAAAGGAGTACATCAAGGATGCATCCTTTCACCAATGTTATTTAATATGTGAATAATATTAAGTACATAATGCATATGGTTATTGGACATTGGTGGCCAAACCCAAATATTCGATATGTAGATGACAGAAGAAGAAATAAACAACCTCCTTGCTAAAACAGGGAAGAAAGTCGTAATATAGGTCTACTGATCAACAAGGCCAAAACAAAACTAATGGTGAACGACAGGGCAAACACCTTTATATGAACAAATTTTGATCTCACACACCTTTTTTTTCTGGAATGTCCAATTATTATGGAAACATGGACATGCTAGCGAGAGAAAATGGAAAGTGATGTTGGAGAAAAACGCTCAGGATTCCATTGACAGCCAGACGCTTGTGTTCATTCTGGAAGAGCTATGCATCCACAATAGGCTTTCAACTATCTGCCTACAACGTATCTTAAGATACTTTGGACACGTTGCTCGCCAAGGACTTCAACTTGGAGAAACCCATAGTCACTAGCATACTACTGGAAAGCAGAAGAACCAGAGGAAGGTTACCAATACGCTGGAGTGATCAAGTATCACGAGCGTCTGATGTCAACAACTCTCCGCGCAGCGCAGGATCGCGATGAGTGAAGGAGCTTTGTCCACCATGGAAATTGGAGTAGGCGTCAAGATCCTCAGCAATAAGGAACCGACTTGAGAAGAAGAACACGTAGATGATAAAAAAGTATATTTTGATTGTTGGTACCTATCTACCGTGTAATCATGTTTCCTAACAACATAACTGATTACCTATTAACCTTTTTGGTGTGACCTTCAACAAATAAAAAAATAAACAAAAAAACCCTAATTTCCGTTTAATCTGTTGTTATGACTATGGTTTGATTGTTTGATACCAAAATTACGAGCTCAGATGTGTCAATATTTGTGTTAATTTTTAATAAACTTTGTCTCATCGCCAGTGTTTTCTTCTTGTATCTGACGGCGCCACGCGATTAATTGAATTGCGATCTTCCTTATTGTATGTTTGTATTGAAGATTCGTACATTTTTCCAGAATAACTGAAATTGGATTACGTGTTATTATTAGGAGGGGTTGTCTTCGCACACGTACAGTTCAAGAAATTATATTTTTCATAGTAATAAAAACAATCACCTAACCAAATTAAAAATATTTTATTTTTCTTTGAAACGATAACCTTGGTTATTTGGCACACTTCTCTGCACCCCCTTACAATGCCTCCATAATATCCTATTGAATATTGCACCGCTCACTATAAGACGAGAGACAGCACTCTCGAGGACATACAAAAAGGCCATGAATAGCAACATTTCCCAACACAGCACTTTAAAATGGCCTTGCAAACCTCACGTCCAGCCTCCTCATGTCCAGGAAGTAAGAAACTCTTTTGGACTGAAGGAGAAACACTGCTTCTATCAAACACATTGAATAGTCTTTGGGCTAGTGAAAAACAAGTATCTTTTTTATTATTACATTTTAGTTTTATGTGAAAACCGTACAAGAGTCTCAACTGCTTCCAACCGCCTGGAACCACTATGGCATCTCCAATTGGGGTACGTTGTTAGGCTGAAGGTAGTAGTGAGAAGAAGGAGACGGGGAAGATGAAGCTGGAGAAGTACCTATCTATTCAAATCTGGACACGGCTAAAGCCATCTCAAGCATCGAAATGATTAAATTGTGAAATAACACAATACAATCAAATAAAATCTAATCACTATAGACCAGTGGTTCCCAAAGTGAACCCCCAGGGGTCCCCAGGATCATTCAGGGAGTCCGTGGAAAATTAAAATTGAGTTGGGAGTTCCTAAATAACGTTAGGGGGTCCGCGCAAGGTTTAATACAAATTGTGACGCATTTTTATTCATATTAAAGTTATGTTAAGTTAGATACTAATGCTAATCTATAAAATATACTCCAGGTGAAGTGCGTACAACAAATTTTCCTAGTTTAGGAGAAAAATAAAGTTTAAAAATCTTTCAAAATTGAAAAATAGAGATGAAAATTTGTTTGCTTACTGTCAACACTTACCGGCGCTTAACGGGGGGGGGGAGGGGTTTCCGTGGGCCAAAAGAGTTTGGGAACCACTGCTATAGACGATATTAGCGACTCTCAATCAAAAATTTGAAACCTTATTTTTCCTGATATTTCTAAAACGGTGGATGCATGCCCATCAACTGCGTGGCAGACCGGATAGGGAGGTGCTGGTTTAGGGGGATCCTTTGATCTCTCCAGCCGGACTCTCTCGACCCTTCGCCTTGTACCGCAGTAAGAGAGTTGTATTCATATGTCTTTTACTAGATTTACTGACCCCCAGATTACTAGCCACCCTTCTTACTTTTTTTCCTTCCCAGTATTTCCTATCCTTTCTTTTTTAAAAAGACCCTCCACCCAGCACCCCAAAGATGACGTAGGCTCTGATGGGAGTTCCTCAGGGTCCCGCTTGAGATATTATATCAGAATATAAATGGCTATAAGCTGCAAAATGCTAAGAAGAAGAAAAACAGGTTCTTTTGATTTCGTACCAGAGTTAATTGACCGATTAAAAAAGCAACATTTTTTTACCAACTATAAAAGTCCTGTAACCGAATTTCAACGAAATGGCTGGCATATACCGTATCTACCTTTTAGTTTTATTTTAAACAATCCGAAAAACTGGTTGCACAATCGCATTACACCAACAGAAAGAAGAGATACCTAATAAAGATTGCGGGCTGCTACATTTATTTATCTTTTGTATAATGTTAATGTAAGTACTTGCATACTGCTAACTAACCCCGTATGCATGGACATTGAAGGGTCTACAGTCGTTCAAATAAATGTAGCTTCGTTCAATAAACAAATAGAGTCTTGACGCGTGCGGTGAAGGAGGAAACCATATGTTTCCTTATAACGCCGTTGGGAAATAAACTATAAAAAATGTATAGGAACTATTCAAAGTTCAAATATTTTTTTGTGAATACCTACCGCACAAGAGTCCCAACTGCACCTAACCGTCTGGGGATGTTGTGAGGTTGAAAGTGGAAAAAGGAGAGGAAGGAGATGAAAAAAAGGAAGGTGGGGAAATATCTGGCTCTTCAGATCTTTTGATTTCAATTTTGAATGGTGGTCTTACAACAAGGCGATACTGACAGTTGACAGCATCTTCCACCATGGAAAGTGCCAAAAATATAATAATGCTAATTTTCTTTATGGCATCATTTTAAATTAATTCCAATTTATTTTATTTCATCCTGACAAAGAAACAATTGGTGTTGAAACAAGTTGATAGTTTTGATTAAATAAGTGGTGAACAAAGTGATTGGTTTTAAGTTATTTTATATACAACTAGCAGACCCGGCCACACGTTGCTGTGGCTAACGAAACACAACGTCACGCCATTACCCAACCTTTATAACCAATGCCATCTGTTAAATCAAATCCACACCACCCGTTTGTCAGCCCGCTGCCCGCTGCCCGCTGCCCGCTGCCACTTGGCCAGATATATTATTTATTTTAACCAATTGACACAAAACCTTGATCATAGACATATGAATCTAATATTCATATGTCTATGACCTTGATTAATTATATACCTAAAAACCTTCCTCATGAATCACTCTATCTATTGGTGAAAACCGCGTGAAAATCCGTTGTGTAGTTTAAAAGATCTAAGCGCACAAACAGCGAGAGCGACTTTATTTATACTATGTAAAGATAAAGATATCTTATTTGAAATCAACTAATCTTGAAATAATACAAATAAATCTAATAAAATTTACATGTGCACGCCGGATTTTAGCCCGGGACCTCCGGACTGCTAATCCAGAGCCTTATCACTCGACCACGGAGGCCGTCAACAGTTACTAAGATTTTAACTAAGCTTGTCCCAGCGAGAGCTCGTACGTACGTCATTGACGATCATCAAAATGAAAAATAATCTAGCACGATGACGTCACGTACGACCTCTTGCTGTGACTATTGAATGTAAATAGATTACAGTGACCTATATAGGTATTATTACCAACGGAGTAGGGGTACGTCATCAGCGATCGTTCTTTTACTTCTCATACGTTTTGTACGAAAACGAAAAAGAGAGAAGATACTAGCACGATGATGTCACGTACAACCTCTTTCTGTGACTAGTGCATGTCAAAAGATTAAATGTCCTATATGGATACACCATCTATTATTACAACTGAGTGAGACGGAAGACAGAACGGAGCTCCAAGGGCTATCGATAAGGATTGAATAACGTTTGGAAACTTCTCATCGTTCTCTAGGAGAGCCTTCAGATCGCTAACGTACAAACAACAGTTGAGGTCGAATATATTAAGAACACTCAGTCATTGGGAACTGTCGCTTATTCATTACCGATCTGCAATTATGCTAAGGAACGATGAGAAGTTTCCGAAAGTTATACTATCAATCCTCATCGGTCGACCATGCTAGAAGTGATGGGTAAAGGATTGTTGAAGAAAGATCATCTTAAGTATAAAGTTTTTGGTTATTCATGACAACACTTTTATTATTTTTGACTTTCCTTATCTCCAAAAGGTTTTAAATTATCAAGTTCAGATTTATAAATTAACAAAAGACCTACATTTTTAGTCAAGTGGTGTTTGATAAAAACAACATGATTTAAAAAAATAATAAAGTAAAGGAAACGTTATTGTGTAAATGCTGTAACTAAATCTACCACCATAACACGGGCATGTGCCAAGCATGGTGGTCGAAAAATCCAAAAATTATCTAACCATCAAAGCAAGGAATAAGGTTTTTTTTTTAAAACTCTTATTTTGCAAACCAAACATTACGATGATTAAAACCCGTTATTTTCTAACCTCTATTTGGACTTCAGTATATATTTAAATACCTAACTATCAACGTTTCAAGTTTCCTATTACTATCGTAGTCTGGTCGATGGCAGTATTTGTGTATAAATTAATTTTTCACAAAGGTACGCTATTAGGTTTTTTTATAAACTACTAGCGAGTTCCCGGCATGCGTTGAAAGCCACTTAAATAAATATTTTTTTTCTCTCTGCGTGTCCTTTTGCAATCGTCTCTGTTCGCTTCCTCTTTCACTCCCATGTCCCCTATCAGTCCCGCGTTCCCCCTCCACCTTCCTCTCCTTCTCTCTCCCCTCTCCCGCTTCCCCCGTCCATTGAACCACCCCCTCCCCTCTCTGCCGTTAAACTATATGAAATACACTCATTTTTCAAACAATTTGCGCGCCACCTACTCCGAAAATTTGTATACAAATTTCATAATGCCAGAGCTCACCAATATACAAACCTATAGAAAACTTTGAGAGCGTGCGCACAACATCAAAGTTTCATCGAATCGTATGAGCAGTACCTGTAGGAAATAATTTCATAACGCCAGAGCTCATTAATATATATTGAAACCATCGCGAGCATGCGCACATCAAATCACCAAAGTTTTATCGTATTCGGATGAATGGTTTAGGAATGCATAAAGGACAAACAAAGAAACTTTCATTTTTATATATTAATAATGGTTTTTATTTTTTATATTTTTATGAATCCGACGGTTGAGTCACATGTCAAAAGTCGGAATAAGTGAACATTATACATATATGAGACAGCGACACAACGTATGCGTACGAATGAAACTAGTAGGTAATATTGTATATTGATTTGTGGCGTATCATCCTTGCATTGCTCAATTTTTTGCATATTTTCCCAGGTATTTTATTTCCTCCTCTTATTACCATAAGTATTCGATTTCATAATAACACTTAGCAAAGACTTGTAATACATCTACTTTTATATTTTTGTATACTTCATTAGTCCGTAGCCAAATTGAGTATAACTCGTCTATTTGGTCACCAAAACAATCTCAACCAATATGAGCCTTTAAAAGTGACATTGTAATGAAAGCGGCCAATGAGCGCAGACCTAGCGTCATTTTCAATTCATATCTCAACCAATAGGATCCTTGAAAAGTGACATCACATAAGATACATCATATAACATCATATGCGGCCAATGGGCGCAGTTTGATGCTTCGCAAGTGCTGCAATGCGTCATTTCAGTTTCATCCGAATTCCAAATCACAACGGGGCTAAAGAAATTTCACCTCAATTAAATAAATAAATACGCAACTTTAAGTGGATTTTTTCTTGTTCAACGATGGAGGACTTAGCTAGCTTATAGGGTTGAACCTACGACTCACAACGCTTAAGTGGGAACTCGGCGCTTTAGACCGATCAAACAAGTAATCGGCGCTTATATTTGGCAACTTGTTCAATTCGGTACGGTTCATGTTGGGATCATCAAACTAGGCTATGCCCTTGTTATGGCGGTCAATTAAAGTGCACATAAAAAAATGTTATTTAAGTACATGACATCAATCAAATTTAATATTAATTTGTCAGTATATTAGATAAAGAAAAATTATAAATAAATCATTAACGATAAACATGTTGTTATTCAGAAAACGCCAAACAGATAATTTGTTATATTTATTGCATTTTTATTTTGTTGAGGCGCATTTAACTTCTTTATTTAGTGTTTTGCGGTAGTATTTAGTCATGAAATCGATAGAAGACACCATGGAATGGAAAACTTTTTTGATGCAGGCAAATTTCAGACAAGCCAACGGTTTGAGTTACTGAAAAGACTAACGGATAGAAGTGTGATCGGTAATGCGCGTTTTCATCCCGCGACAAAATATCCCAGACAAAATATCCTACGTACAAAACATCCCTTAAAAAAATATCTACTAATACTAAATCTAACCCACCAAAAAAGTGTGCCAAAAAAATACAGACATCCTGTAAAGACAATAAATTATTGTTCAAAAATAGTAAAATGGGTCAAAAATAATGCTGATAACAATAATTTATTGTCTTGACAGGATGTTGTATTATTTTTGTCCAATTTTTTTGTAAAGTTAGGTTAGGTGTTAGCAGAAAATTTGTTGGGGGATGTTTTGTCCGTAGGATGTTTTATCGGAGGATATTTTGTCACGGGATGAAAAGTCGCGGAACCGTGTGATCTACACATCAACGGTCCCGAATAACAACGTTGGATCTGCTAAATATTAAAAAAATATTGTTCAGTTGTCTTATTTATTGGCTTATTTTGTTAATACAAAAGTCTGTATTTTTGGAATTTTGAATGAAATGAAACTTTAAACCAAATATCATAACAACACTATTTTTCTTCATCATAAAAACTGTAAAAATTCAGCAACGTAATTTTAAACAGTAACAATGTACAGCAAATCTACAAAATCACACATCCCACATTGTTCTTCGGGACCGTCGACGTATTATTTGAAAGAAAGCTGAAGTCGCCAATATATGAAGAACTGCTGACTCTCTAGCATGAATTTGATTGTCGGTTCAAGAAAGAATTTCGATCTTGCGGTATGCGGTAAAAAAAACTTTATTTCTTTATAACGAGTTTTCGGAAGCCTTTTTCCTTTTAGTGAGATGGCTTGAAGGTGAGTTGATACAGAAATAGTTGCGAACATTTAATTTTCGAGAACTCATATAAAGTGGTAATTATCATGGTAATGTACATAATGCGGTTTTCCGCGGTTGTATCATCTTTGGCTTCTAAAATGCTAGTTGCAGAGTAAATTTCTGCACTAGAAACTATTGATACTTGTCAGCAGGTCAGAAATCTAACTACGCGAAGGTTTTTTATATCATGTCCTTCTGTGGCCCGTATAAGTCCACTCCATCGTGAACATTGACAACATTGGTTAATCGTTAACGAACTGATTAGTATTTTCCGGTATATTTCAATGGAAATACGCAATACATTTAATTGAAGCCACATTAAATTTATCCTGTTGTGATATTTGTATTGTTGATCAGGTGTTGCGAATTGATTTATTTACTCAATTCAGTACACGGCGTGCGTTTGGTTTTCTAAATATTTCGGTTTTATCGTGTTTATTTTTGGAGTTTTATGCTGTGGTGCTCTTCCTCCTTCTTTAGCCAACGTTTATGGCAGCGGTACAGTGTCCATTATCAGGGCTAAATCAGGATTTAAATTATGTTAAAATAAGAATTTATGTATGTAGAAGAGACACCCTTTTCCGCGCACCCGTCTTCTTAGTACTGGTATTTAAATTTAATTAGTTTTCAGCATTTAGTCTTGGTATAATAGCCGTCAAGTACCGACTACCAAGAACTTTTAAGCTTAACTATTATTTTAATTTTAAATATGGATATCAATTGCCGCTCAATAATTAGGCGTGCTCTATGCGTTTTGTGTCTTCCCCGAACTTTAAGAACCAACGTAATATCCCAAAATAAATCAAAATGATACTTTTGGCCTTGAAAATCTCAAATCGTTTCCATTTCGGTTTCGTTCTAAAGTGTGATATATCGAAATAAGGCAGAACGTAATTTTTACTTTGCTAAGTTTGTTATTGATATAGGTTGTTCTCTTTAAAACTTCTGTAAACCGATGAGAATTGTGTTGTATACATGAAAAAATCTTTAAAATTGTTTCAGATTCTTGAATTTTCAATTAGTGACATCATCCAATAAAAAATGTAAGTTAAAATAAAATGGGTTATGGTTGTCGACCAGTGTTCTTTACAGTTGTTCCTTAAGATTAAATAATTAAATTGTACGTGTAACGGTTAATCCGTATATTAACATATCGACAGGTCGTCCATATAAGAAGGATAATGTGGCAAACCACCGAGGAGTTCCCATTGCATCGCCATGGAACGAGTACTTCTGTTAAGTGTTTTACTCATATTTGTTACCGTCAGCGGAATCCATTACGAAGGTAATTTTGTTTTCTTGAGCTACTCTTAAAGATAAGTTTTATTATGCAATTGTGCGTAAATTGTGCTGAAAAGGGATTAAAAGGGTATTTCACCATCCTCCTCTTAGATTATCCATATGATAACGTACAATTTCGATTAATTAATCGCGATTTTTTTTAAGTCTGAGTTTACTATTCGATACTTACACTTCGATAATTTACTAATATTTATTATCGTATAGAGCTATCAGGAGGATGGTGAAATACCCCCTTAGTCTTTGTGAGTATCCAATTTGTTCTCAATCCGTTCGACCGCTAGCTGAGGGTCTTACACATCAGGATATAGGTCACCACCGACTCTCTTTTACTGATTTGCTTCTTTCAGATAGTATTGCCTCATACATTCTGTTCTTTTTATGGCACTACTTAAGAATTTGATTTACCCCGGCAACTTCTTTCATTGCACAATTTTTTATTTTTCCTCTTAATTGGTATTGTTGAAGAATCGTTTTTACGCATGTAACGAAGCACCCTGCAATTGCAGTGTTAACTTGAAGTTAAAAAATAAAATGTTACCATATAAAGTTCTGTCTTCTTCTCAAGTCAGTTCCTCGTTGCTGAGGATCCTCCACTCTTAGCGGTCCCGCACTGTATGGAGAGCTGTGGACACCGACGCGACGTACCAGACACCAGCGATACTTGGTCACTTCATCGCATTTGCGACCTTCTTCTGCCTTCCACTCTGCCAATGACTATGAGTTTCTCCAAGTTGGAGTCCGCAGTTTGGTGAGCAACGTAAGATACGTTGTAGGAAGATAGTTGAAAGCCTCTTGTGGATGGAGACATTTGTGCGTCTCGTTGTCCATGGAAATCTGAATATGTTTGAATTTATTAAAGTTTCCTGTTGGATCCTACCGGCTATGGTTCCCATCCGTCCCGATGTATCGGGAGTGTCATCGTTTTCATGCCCTCTGTCCTATATCCCGAAATAAACCTGCACAATGCTTCAAAGCTGTTTATTAACGAACGTTTTCAGTTAGGTGACCGGCGACCAGGACGCCAAAATTGACATTGTTTATTCGTTCTATAATCTATGTATTTCCAAACATACACACGGTATGTAAGGTTTAATCTTTTTCACAAAGTTTATTTCGATATTTTTTCGACTTCGACATTCGTAATGCAGTCTTATATGTTTTAAACACACATACATCTCAAAGGTTGTATTGTTTGTTCTTGAACTTACCCATTGATTATAACCTTTAGATTACCAAAGCTGTTGGGCTTTACTTAAGTTTCTCAGTCTTTACCCAATCGATGACAAACAATTTAAAAATGATCGATGATCAACAATTTAAATCGATGATCGACAACTAATCTTTGTTTTGAAGTACCAACACAAAACACATTTATCTTTTAATATCTTATTTTTATTTCAATAAATCCACTTATCAAAATTCATGCTATATTGATAGGATTTGAGATTATTTTAAAGAAATGTCTATTATATAGAACTCACAATAAAAAACACGTCTATTAAATGTTGCGAACCAAAACCAGATTTAAAATGTAATATTTTTAACGACTTAAATTTAGACAAAATATTAATTTAAAATGTATTTAATAACTTTTTTATGTGTTTTATTTTTATGTCGTTGCCTTGCAAATCGTATAATCTTTTAGTATTATTAAATACCTCATTATCATTCATAAAACTGCTACAAAAAGTTTAAGTAAGGCGATACATTACAAGTTCAATAACGGGAGTTTACTCGGGACTCACAATTTAATTATTACCGACAAATTCGTAAATACAATTTTTACTTAATATTAATAAAAACAATACCTTACAATTTGAATATTTCAGGAAACACGATTTGGACATTTTTTAAAACGTTTTTCAACTCTAAAATTAGCGGTAAGGTCAAAATTTATTTTTCTAAAAGATGAATTAGTAAATTGTCGAGATATTTGTTTAGAAACATCTGATATTTTAGTAATACTTATTTAATCAGAATTAATTAAAACAATCCCTGCGGATAGATCAATTTTCAAGTTCTAATGTATCCGACAACGCGCAGAATATTTGTGTACACGCATTTTTCACCAACGTCGGCGTCGTTGAGATTGCGATTCTATTTTAGGGTATTATGAGGTAAACATGTGGGTGTGTCTGTTTGAAAAAAGCAATTTTTTTGCAATATTCCTACTACATATTATTATAACGTGTTAATGATAAATAATTTGTGTAAAAACAAACTAAACAATAAACAATACAAAGGTACTTAATTTTTAATTAAGAAAACTTAAATTATTTTGAAAAAATTAGAAAAATTATTTAAATAGGGAAGACTAGACATTTTAATACTGACACTAAGGAGCACCTAAGGTGCGTGAATAATAAAAATTATTAATCTGAATTTTTCCAAACAAATTTTGGAAACAAATTGATCTTTTAATATAAATTCAGGGTTACATTTTTGACGTACAAACAAAACAGGTTTAGAATAACGTAGATACTGTACAAATTGGAAAAAGTGATTAAAATAATACGAAAATGTTATCATTACCCAATCCAAAATATTTTTTTTATTTATTTCAGATAACATTTTTTTCATGATACATTTTACTATTAATCGTCATTCTTTAGTAGGTCCATAGGTATTTTTTTGTTTATACTTGTTATCCTGACGAAGAAACCATGTTTTGATACATGTTGTTTGATTAAATACGCGGTGTATACAAAGTGATATGTTTTCATTGAATAAAGGTAAGTTGAGGAAATCGATTACCACAAGATAACTGCAATACAGATAGAGTTGAAAGGTTAGAACAAAAATATTGAAACGAGATTACTTAAACTCGTATTTCACTCGAATGGTTAAGCTGCGTTAATTATTATTTTATAATGTCTTATGTCTTTGATTTATAATACTCCTTTTTAATATTAATAATTATAATCATCCATATATGTAGTGTAGATGAAAGTAAAAACATATAGCATACATATTAAGGAAAATATTCATACTAGTATTAGGTACATGATCACATACAGGAAAAGCGTTAAAGTAGGTGAATCTTGAATCAATAAAAATAAAATAGAGTAACAAATAAAAATAAAAGTAAAAGTAACAAATAATAATATTTTAAGGATAATAGAGATAAAAATAAGAATAAATATATAAATCATCTATACAGATGAACAATGATAATCTTAGACCCCAAAAAACAAAAGCAGGTATTCCTAGGCAGCGTATGAAATGGACGAACGATTTAAAAAAATAGTGAGACAGAAAACAGAAAGTAGTAGGGAAATAAAGAAGGTGGGAAAGAGGCAGGTGGGGAAGTACCTGACTATTCAGATCCGGGCACCAAAGCCATTTCAAGTTATGTTTTAATTCTCAATTGTGATTTTTGAGCGGGGTGTTACTGTAATTATATTATCTACTTCTTTTGAACGTGCTTCAAATTAATTATTTTTATAATATTATTTTTTTCGTATTATTTTTATTGAATATAATGTGAAGTAGGTAACTCAAATTAATAAAATGAAATTTTCTTGCCCACTCAGCAATTTATACCAGCGTTCTCCGGATTCGTAGCCAAGGATCGTAACCACTCAACCACAACGTGAACGCGTACAATTTGTGAAATTAGTAATTGTAAGTACGTTTTTATTGATTGCAGATGACGATGATCACGTAATGCATCCTGAACTACCAGCAGCAACAATGAGAGTTGCCAAAGACTCCGCCGAACAGACCGCCGCCTACTGGCAGAAGCTGGGCAGGGAGCGAGTGAAGATGTTACTGAAGCAGTCGCCAAACCTGAATAAGGCCAAGAATATCATCCTCTTCCTGGGAGACGGAATGTCTATCCCAACCCTCGCAGCTTCCAGGATATATAAAGGCCAGCTGGAAGGTAAACGAGGAGAGGAATCGCAGCTGAGTTTTGAAGAATTTCCAGTCACTGGACTGTCAAAGGTAAGGAAAATCAATACATAACAGGCAACATATAGGCAACGGACATTCGCTTATCCTGTCCCTACCATATTTAATAAGATGCCAATGAACATAAAAAATGAATGAAATTGCACCACCGATCTTAAATTTTTTTTTTTAAAAGTGGCTAATAGATCAAGATTTTTTATATTGAATTTTGTTTGTAATCTTTGGAATTGCTGTGTGGAGGATCTTTTTAAGAAAAGGAAGGATAGGAAGATTTAGGAAAGAAAAGGTATGAGGGCTGGGTAGGAATCTAGGGTCAATGTGTTCAGGAGAGACGGATGTACGAATTCATCCCGCCCAGTGCGACTGGAGAGTTCAAAAGAGTGGGCAAACGCATCCGACGCCAAGATATATACAATCCCCCCCCGCTCCTTGAGCCCGGGCACACCAAACGTAAGGAACCACTTGGTGTAACCTATGGTAGAGTGTTGATTTTCTAATGGTTTCCGGGGTCGGCCTCCCAAATTGGTGACATTGGTGTCACCAGATATAATTCATCGAGCTATCAGGAATTTCAGTATTATTAATTGACAATCAATCTTGGCTCTACAACCCCTGGTGGATCTTGGCCTCCTTAAGGGCCTTCCTCCACTCATTTCGGTGTTGTACCAGCTCTCTCCAGTTTAGAAGCTCCAAGGTAGATACGTCTTTGAGGACCATATTAATCTTGGCCTTCCCAGGCTCCTTCGCCCTATCGGTTTTGAGTTCAGCAGGGACTTTGGTGTTTGATGCTCGGTCATTCTCTCCACATGATCCAGCCACCGAAGTTGTTCCAGTTTTACAAATTTCGTGACGTTCAGCTCCTTAAACAGAGTATATAGCTCATTGTTGTAACGTCTGCGCCAAAATCTCTTTTCTAGAACCGGTCCGAAGATACGCCTCAAAATTTTATTTCCAAAAATATATATTTTTTAAATTTTATTATTTTACTTACAAATCTTATTCTTATAAATAAATTAAGTTTAACGAAAACCAAAATATTACGAACACACTTTTCAGATTGATATAATATAATAAATTTTTTTTTTTTTTTTTTTTTTTTTTTTTTTTTTTTTTTATTGAGTAAATTTTTTACAATAAGTTTATTTTAATACAATATTACATATTTTATATACTCTCCTAATAAAGCTATTGCTTGTGTTTAGGAGAGGACAACTTGATAATAACTTTCTTTTTTTTTTTTTCAAAACCTTATAACAAACTTAAGAACTTAACTTATGAATAGATTTAGACTTAATAACATATAAGATTATAAGGGTAATTAAACAAAATATATATAGGATGTACAAACTTGATGGAATAAATAGGATGTAACAAACATTAAGAACTTAACTTATGAATAGATTTAGACTTAATAACATATAAGATTATAAGGGTAATTAAACAAAATATATATAGGATGTACATAAAACCTTTGGAATAACAAACAGTCAAAAACATATATAATAAAAGTTAAAATTATATGGTGGGACTACCAAAATATGATTTAATTTTTTTTTTATATTTGTCGTAATTTTTTTCTGTTCGCATATCGGCGGGTAATTGATTAAATAATTTTATTCCTTTATATACATAGTGATTCTGTGCTGTTGTGGTTCGTATGGGTGGTATAGTTAGTCCACCAATAGAAGTATTCCTTATGCTAATATTTAGCAGAGGGGTAATATTTTTTTTAAATATATCTTTGTGTAGCTGAAGTAGTGCTATTTTTTCGTAAATTTTTGTAAGTGGGGGAACAGGGAATTCTTGGAATACGTTTATTGTTGGGTAGTAATACGGTTTTTTTAGGATAATTTTTATAAGAATTTTTTGAATTGTTTCGAGTGGGAGAAGGGATGATTTATATGCACCCCCCCAAGCTATGATTCCATATTGTAATACCGAGTGCGCAAGTGCAAAGTAAATTTCTTTTAATATTTTTAATGTGATAGTATTTCTAAGTCTGAAAAATATATATATTAGTTTTCTCATTCTGTCTATTGTGGAGTTTATTTGATTTTTCCATTTAATGTTATTGTCGATAATTATTCCAAGATATTTTATTTGTTCTTTACTGCTAATATGTATACAATTTGAGTTACAGGGTGTGATTTTAAGTAGACAGTTTCTGTCGTGAACTTTAATGTTTACATTTATATTTGAAATATGTTCTGTTAGGCTCAGAGGTAGAAAATGAGTTTTTTCAACATTTAAAGAAAGTAAGTTTTTGTCAAACCATTGTTTAATGATATTTATTGCATTATTTGCCGATATTTCGGCTTCTTTCCAAGAGTTTTCTTCAATTGTTAATACTGTATCATCCGCATAAGATATAATCTTTCCGACGATTGGGAGTTCAAAAAGTTCATTTACATATAATAGAAATAGTATTGGGCCCAGTACAGTTCCTTGTGGGATTCCAAAATTATTTTTTTCTATATCACTTAACTCGTTATTTATTTTCACTTGCTGTGTTCTTTGATATAAATAACTATTTATCCACGATTTTGCTTTGTCGGTTATTCCTATATTATTTAGTTTGTTGATTAATTTTGAGTGTGAAACACTGTCAAAAGCTTTACGGAGGTCAATGAATATACTTAAGCATTTTTTCCCTTTATCCAATGCTTTATAAATAACTCTAGTTAATTCCGCTATTGCGTCTTGTGTGCTCATTTTTTCTCTAAAACCATATTGACTAGGATTAATACATTTTTTATTTTCCACATAATCTACAATTTGTTTCTTTATTACTCTTTCGTATATTTTAGCTACATTGGATATTAACGATATTGGGCGGTAATTGTTTATTTCTTTCGAATCTCCGGATTTATACACAGGTGTTACAATGGCTTTTTTGTAATTTGATGGGAATATTCCATTTTCAATGCTTACATTAATTATATGAGTAATTGGTTTAGTTAGTGAGTTAGAACATTTTTTTAGGATTTCTGTAGTTACACCATCATATCCAGGTGCAGCACCATTTTTTAGTGATTTTATTATGTTTTCAATAGTTTCCTCCGTAATCGATTTAAAAACTGATAGATTGTTTTCACTTAGTTTATCTTCATGTATATCATCTGGTTGATAATTTTGATCAATTTTGTAAGCAAGTTTTTGTCCGACGTTTACGAAAAAATTATTGAAAATATTTGCACACTTCTTTGATTCGTGGATAGCATTTAATGTGCTTCCATTGTTGTTTATAAGATTTATAATTGATTTATTTTTATTATTTTTATTCATAATTTCGTTTATGGTGTTCCATGTTTTTTTAGTGTTTTCCTTTGTAAGGGTTATTTTTTCTTTGTAATTTTTTTCTTTCGTATCTTTAATAATTTTTGTGAGTTTATTTCGAAATATTTTATATTCAGTTTTAATGTGATTATTGTTTGGTTATATATTAGTTTCTGTTGAAATTTACGAAGAAATATTTTAAAATTTCGAAAAAATAGTTTATTTTGGCCTGTCGTCCTGGCTGAGTGATGATTGATGATGTTTGGCTGTGGAGAATTCAGTGTTTTTTTAGGTATTTTTTTCATACACTTTACGTTGATTTTTGCCTGTTCAATGATGTATATGATAGTTGGAAGCGGTCGTCAATACGAAACCATTTTGATGATTTTTAATTTGTCCAGACCTACTGCGTGAATTCCCAAGTGGCGGATTCGGCTTGCTCCGCCACTGCTTACCTCGGCGGGGTCAAGGCGAACATCGGGACCATCGGGGTCACCGCTCAGGTGGCGCTCAACGATTGCCAAAAGATGCAAGATAACAGCACGCACGTGCATTCCATCGCCAAACTCTTTACTGATAACGGAAAAAGTGCTGGTGTGTCTCTTTTGCATTTCTTTAATATCCACTTCTTGCTTGTACATGGTGTGTCTCTTTTACATTTCTTTAATATCCACTTCTTGCTTGTACATGGTTTGTCTCTTTTGTATTTCTTTAATATCCAATTCTTGTTTGTACATGGTGTGACTCTTTTACATTTCTTTAATATTCACTTCTTGCTTGTACATGGTGTGTCTCTTTTGTATTTTTTAAATATACACTTCTTGCTTGTACATGGTGTGTCTCTTTTGCATTTCTTTTATATCCACTTCTTGCTTGTACATGGTGCGTCTCTTTTGCATTTCTTTAATATCCACTTCTTTCTTGTCCATGGTGTGTCTCTTTTGCATTTCTTTAATATCCACTTCTTTCTTGTACATCTATACAAACAGAAAAAAGTACATTATTTCATAGACAATCAATCAATGCTGCCAATCATAACAAAATATTATTGCCAAAAAAAACAATAATTTATTAATGTTATGAAGTGAATGCATTATTGACAACTTTGTACCTGTATTTTTAACAGAAGAACGTGGAATAATAATTACATATACCCGTTAGACAAACCCTGCTTGCCTAACAAACGTTAATAATGATGACATGTAGCTTTCGTAGCTTGAACCTCAACCTATAAGTACTAGTAATAATTCGAAGTAGGTAATTTTTGTTTTTATTCTGACGAGAATTTATTTTATAAGTTTCGTACTTCGACAAATGTCATAATTGATTGTCTATTAATTAAAAAAGAAATATTCAGTATTATCCGTGTATGGAACTTCGACAACACGAACTTTCCGTATTATCCGTGAGGTGGGCTTATACATTTTTACCGATATAATAATCGTCGGATTTATGAAAACAATATTTGAATTTCAAAAACGATCAGTTAATTTTAGTGACATAAACCATTTATAGTAGGCACATTTCTTTACACTTCACGCTCTAAATATAGGTTTAACGAAAAAAATTGTATTAGGTGTTTGTGTGCATTTTGTATTATGCAAATTTCTCTTTTTCTAGTGGTAAGTGAACCAAACCCCGTAAAGAGTTTTGATTATACTGACATATTTAACATTTTTAGGAATTGTGACGACGACCCGCATCACTCATGCATCGCCATCTGGAGCCTTTGCCCATACTGCAAACCGTAACTGGGAAAGTGATGCAAACATAAAGGCAGCTGGCCATGACCCACTTCTCTGTCCGGACATTGCCCATCAACTCATCCATGGCGATCCAGGGAAACACTTCAAGGTATTGGACTTAAATTATCGTGAGTAATAATTCAGGTTTTTAAATTCTGGTTGAAGGGGTGAGTTAAATATACCCACGCTAATTTTTACAGGTTATTCTTGGAGGAGGCAGAAGGGAACTCATTTCCAATACGACCGTTGATGAAGAAGGCAAAAGAGGAAACCGACAGGACCAGAGAAATCTCATCAAAGAGTGGGAAGCACAAAAAGCAGCTCTCAAAAGACCATATGAGTACGTCTGGAACAGAGATCAGCTTCGCACCATTAACAGTGACACCGAGTATTTACTAGGTGTGTTTGAATCAGACCATTGCAAATACCACCTTGAAGTCAAAGATGACATGGAACCGACCTTTGAAGAGATGGTGGAAACAGCAATCAATGTTCTTTCTAAGGATAAGAACGGATTTTTCCTATTTGCTGAAGGTATGTCAAAAGCTATTGTTGCTTTTATGATTGAATAATTTAAGAAACTCGCCTTAGAAAATATTTATACTACCAGTATTTTTAAATCAAAAGATGGCTTTCACTGTATATCATTTTAACTTCACAAATATTAAACATTGATTTAGTTCTATCTCAAATACTTTAGTAGAATCTACATCCTAAAATGAACTTTTAAAATGTAATTGTTACTTTTTACTTGATTTCTCTTAAAGGCGGTCGCATCGATCATGCTCACCACTCCACACATGCCAGAATGGCCCTTGATGAAACTGTAGAGTTCTCCAAGGGAATTGAAAGAGCCGTATCAATGGTCGACCTTGAGGAAACCCTCATAGTGGTAACTTCAGACCACGCGCACACCATGTCCATGAGTGGTTACCCCATCAGAGGAAACCCAATTAACGGAGCAGTGGACCGAACATTTGCAGTAGACGGACTGAAATACTTGACGCTAAGCTACGCTAATGGGAAAGGATACAGAAAGGAAGTGGATGGAAAAAGGGTGGATGTTACATTGGAAAATATGGGTAAGAACAAGAACTAAAAGTTTTTTTCCAATGAAGAAATAGATTAATTATGAACATACGCCGCTCTAAAACTCAAAACTTTTTTATTTGTATCATTCCTTTCAAATTTAATGGTGGTATTATAATTACTTTTGCAGATAACACTAGATTCAGAAATCCTGCATTGGTACCACTGGATTCTGAAACCCACGGTGGTGATGATGTAGCAGTTTTTGCCTATGGTCCATGGCAGCATCTCTTCACTGGAGTATATGAACAGTCCTCTATCCCACACATGATGACCTACGCATCGTGTCTTGATAAGGCTCTCACCCCATGTTGGTTTTCATGATATTTGTGTGATGTGTTGTTATGCGTTTAATATATTTGATGTGTTTGCTTTTCATCCATTTGAGGTTAACTAACCAAATGCTGTGTTTCGTGAGTTGTGGGGTTTATTTGTTTGGAATTATGTACATGTATTGTTGTTTGGATTAATTATGTACATGTATTGTTAGTAAGAAAATTGTACCATAATTGGACTTACCTGTCTGTCGTACAAAAAAAGCATGTCTTTCAGAACAAGAATTTTCTTTTTCATCTTCTTCGATGACGCTACAGCCCATATCGAGCTTTGGCCTCCTGCAACATTCGCCTCCAACTCCGCCTGTCCTCAGCGGCTGACTTCCAGTTTGGTACCTGGAGAAGCTGTGCTGTATCCCCTCTTACCTCGCCTTCCCACTTCAGTCTGGGTCTTTACACTTTTCTTCTTCCACCTGGGTGTCCACTCAAAATTAATAGATATAAAATAATTGGGTCTGTTAGGCGCCTGATAAATATAATACAGTTCTTTATTGTGCCGGATGCGCCACTGTTCCCCCTATTTCACGGGTCCACATATTTATATCAACACTTTTCTTAAAAAGTATCCAGCATTTCAGCCATCTTTGCCATCAGTGTCAACGCCTCACATCCATATGCCAATACAGTTCTGACAATGGTCTTATATGTATATATATATAGAATAAGAATAATAATTCATGAACTTTTGTCAAAAAGGTCTAATTGTTTACTAGGGGATTTTTTCACAGCACTCTTTCCGCTTTACAAAATAAATGCACCTCTGGACTAGTGAATTAATTTCTAAGCTGGTAAGCCTCATGTCGCTCCTGTTTTATTTTTCCCAATTAAAAAAATTAACCCATATCTTTTGGATTATATCTATCTGTCATTAAAATTTGTAAATAATACTAAATCTAATTTTCCATTTCAGGTAAAACCTTCTGGCAAATTAACCCCATACTAAATGGTTTTTCCTCTCAATAATGACGTTGGTGACTTCGTACGCCATGATCATCCCATGACATATCATATACAATAACCTGTTATTTAGTACAATTTTAACATTAATAATAATTATTTTTTCAATATTTATATAAATAACCCAAAGAAACAACCCCATACTAAATGGTTTTTCCTCTCATTAATGACGGTGGTGACTTCGTACGCCATGACATATCAATATCATATACAATAATATGTTATTTAGTACAAATTTAATTTATTAAAAATTATTTTTTCAATATATCTATTTATTAACCACAGCTAGGACTATTTACTGTACATACAACGAATAAAATATGTTTTATGAAAAGAAAAGAAATAAATAAATTTTAATAATACAAATAAAACTTCAAATTGTGATATTTAATTTATGAAGGCATTATTAGAAATCTGAAATAGAAAAATCAGAAAAATACACGGTCACAGCTGAGAATCGAAACCAGAACCCCCGCCTTGCCGGAGCGGAGCTCAGAGCTCCACGGGCTGTTTTTTTAAAACAAATCTACAGATTTATTAAAATTGATTGAAACTTTTATTTCAAAACAAGAGAAAGTCACCGTTTATCAGAGTTTTTGAAAAACAACCCCATTCTCTTGTTCCACTCCTTAACCTTCTCGGCTCTTAGGGTCATTATATCCCGAAACTGAAATTTAACAAGGAATAAGTTAACAATAATAATCTAAAAGAAAATATGAAAGAGAACAAGACACAGAAAAAATATAAAAAAGACAATGGTCGCAACTGGGCTCGAACCCAGACCTCTCCGTCTAACCGGGACGAGCGCGTTAACCAATTTCGCCATTGCCACCTTCTGTCAAAGCCGTCATATTTGTCAATCTCATATTTTCAAATTTTAGAATTACATTATTATCAACTAATTATTTTTCTCCATATTACGGGCAACTACCCTTTTAATTGGAAACAATCATTCTAAGAATTGGTTTGTAACCTGGATAGCGTCTCGGATAGATATATCCGAATTTATTTATATGGAACAATTGACTTTTACGAAAGTCTAAATGAATATTCAATTTTTATAAGAAAAAATAATGTAATTCTAAAATTTGAAAATATGAGATTGACAAATATGACGGCTTTGACAGAAGGTGGCAATAGCGAAATTGGTTAACGCGCTCGTCCCGGTTAGACGGAGAGGTCTGGGTTCAAGTCCCAGTTGCGACCATTGTCTTTTTCTCTTTCATATTGTCGTTTAGATTATTATTGTTAACTTATTCTAATATGAAATTTAATTGATCATAATATAATTTACAATGCAATCATTGATCATAATGTAAATAACCTTATCATTAAAGGAAACATAATCAGTTTTGCTGATGATACTGTTTTATTATTTCAAGAAGAAAATTGGACGGATACATTTAATGAGGCTGAACAAGGACTTAGTGCACTTCAAAATTGGCTTAAAATCAACTCGCTTACCCTTAATATAAGCAAAACTAAATATATAACATTTTCAATAAACGCACGGAGCCAACCAATAAAATCACTAGAACTAAAACTACACGAATGCCATGGAAATAATATACAATGTAACTGCCCCGTCATCGAAAAAACGCAAAACATAAAATATCTCGGAGTAATAATTGACGAAAATCTTAGATGGGACCTACATATTAAAGGTATTACGGAAAAACTCACAAGCCTTATATATTTCTTTAAAAATCTAAGAAACGTGGTAAATAAAAAGGATATGAAAAAGGTCTACTACGCGTTGTGTCATTCTCGAATTGAATATGGAATCATAGGATGGGGATCTGCTACACATACGTACCTCCACAACCTGAATACGATTCAAAAAGGAATCATAAAGACCATATTGAAAGTACCAATTAGAACGCCTTCAATTGAAATTTTCAATAGCTTCGACGTACCAAATGTACAGCAAATATATGCCAAAAATATATTATTGAAGCTTTTCAAAAATAATGAATCCTCTACTAGACCATGTATGCATAACACAAGATCGAATAAAAACGATATAAAAAATATTCCAAGTTATAAAACCACTTTCGGACAAAGAAACTATACATACTTTGCAACAAAACTCCATAACATCCTTCCCCAAGACATAAAACTAATAAAAAATCCTAATGAATACAACTCAAGAATAAAAATATGGCTAAAAGAGGTCAACGAAAAAACCCTAATGAAGTCATTAAAAACGACATAGAAGACAAATAAACCAAATTTAAATAACTTTAGTCCGCCTCGGCACAGGACCCCCTAGTGAGGAGGACTAAGAAATACAATAATTTATACTTAATTTCACCATTATATCTTGTATGTAACAATTATTTTATATAGTCACTAAAATAATAAAAAAAATAAATTATAATATAATTTACAACGACCTCATGACAATAATTAATTATCCATTCACTTATTATAAATATTGTAAAATTATGAATAAGTCTTATATTACGAAAATTAAGTTTTGTCTATCTTAGGTTCCACGGGTCAGTTATACCAGAGTATGAAAAAAAAGAAAAAACAAGAAAAAAAACAACAACGTCATGTTGTTGGGCACAAACCAAGACAAAATCGAAATACATGATTTGGAGCAGAAGAAATCTAAAATGATTACGGATTATAATACAACAAAGGGTACAGTTGATTATCTAGACAAAATGGTTTCGGCCTGTAGTTTCAAACGAATGTCAAAAAGGTGTGGCCCAGGTGATTGATATTTCATGTTTAAATGCTTACGTTTTATACTGTAACACTAATATAGACTGTAAACAGAAGAGAACATAATTATGAATTATAATATACTAGCTTTTACCCGCGGCTTCGCTCGCATGGTATTAGTGGGAAATTACTGGCATAATTTATTTATTTATTTTTATTTATTTATTTATTTCAAGACATTTTGTTTTTACATTTAAAAAAATGATAACATATGCAAGGATTATACAACAATTTTTTTTTTAAATTCTACTACTCCATAAATTGAGCTCTAGGAGCTCGTGTTTATGGGAGGAGTATTTATACACACGCAAAAATAAAATAATAATAATGTTCTAATTGAATGTTTAAACAATATTCAAAGAACTTATGAGATAAATACAAATATTAATTGATATGGGTTCGTAATTTAGGAAAAAAATAGTTTTACAAGGTCAATACTTTTTTTTTTAAAATATTCAATATATCAATACTTTTTTTTTAAATATTAAATATTACAGTTAAATTAAGGGTACAATATATCATTATCCAATTTCAGGGACTTAATTTTTTAATTATTGGCATAATTGTTATTATTATTGCTTTATTGTCTAATAAAAAATAATTATTGTTTAATAGAAAATTTCAAAATTTGAGAATGACATTTCGCAAATAAAAATTCTATTTTAGAAAATATTTAAATAATAGAAATTTATTTTAAGTACCTACTCCCCTAATTTATTCTGATGATTTCGCCTCAAGTAGGAATTAGTATTTTATTCATATTTGAATCCAGAGTAACCTAAAGAAATAACAAAATTACAGCCCACGTCAAATAATTACATAACAACGCTATGCTTTTCGTCCGGACAATAAATTTTTTTTAGAGATAGGTAGATATTAACTATGACGCCAACAAAGCACTATTTTTAGGGTGAATTGCCTAATAAAAAAATTAAAAAAACATTTTTTCCAAGGTAACAATTTGTTTGACGTTTGCAATAACTCGATTTTGTTAGGGACGGAAAACGTATGAAAAATAATTGCATAACGCTACAGCTTATTCATAACGCCAGAGCTTACCAATATATATATAGCCTATGTTACTCGCAAATAATGTAGCTTTCGATTAGTGAAAGAATTTTTAAATTCTATTCGGTGTTTATTGCGTGAAAGAATAACACTCATCCACACAAACTTTCGCCTTTATAATATCTATAAGAAGATAAGATAAGATTTAATAAATATGTACCACAAATAAGATTTTGTATTTAATTTAAAACCATTACTTCATATTTTTAAAATCAACCTGACCCGAAGGCCTTAAGTGTACATAGTATTTGAGGAACCGATGAAGGTTAAAGAAGAATAAAATCCGGAAAATACCGAAAGCTTCAGCTAGTTATTTTTTTTATCATTTACATCGTGGGAGTGAGTTAATTTTCAAGTGTTTCTTAATTTTAAGTAATCGATAAAATTAATTATCTTCTTACTTTTTTTACTACATACGTTGATTTCGGAGCTTTTTTTATTACTATATAATCTTTTCTTATTGCATTATAAATTATAGTTGGACAAATTCAGTGAATTATAAACCAATTATTAGAAACGTATGCGGCGATACTCTAACTCAAAATAGATCGTTCGAGTGTCGCCGCGTACGTGCGGCAATACTCCCTAAAGGGTTAATATATTAATATACATTTTTCTTTGCACTTCACGAAATTATCCATTTTGTGATAATAATAAATTAATAGTCCCACTATTAAGTCGACGTATGAAAATAAAAATTAATCCATTATTCAGGTACTTGATGAAATGTCTCATTATGAAAACAACATTAATATGAAGATTGGATGCTGTCACCACTTTTTCAGCCTTCAACATTAGTCAAGACATTCAATGTCAGCTGTGTGTCAACACATGTCCATTAAGTTATTAGGTTAGCAATCATCCTCTCCATTTGCAAATGAATTCTATTATTTTCAGTCAAATTGCGTGCTTAAGAGATGTCATAATAATGGGATGTTTTGAGACGCTTCATAATTTACTATGCTATTCAACGGAGGTTTTAAAAATAAAAGTAATATAATGACGATTTAATGAAATAATCGGTTAACTCGTACCGAAAAGTAAAACACGTTCACAATAGAGATAAGTAGTGTAATATACATAGTAGAATAGCAGACCCGGCCAAACGTTGCTGTGGCTAACGAAACACAACGCCATCTACTGACAACGCCATAAACCAACCTTTATAACCAACGCCATCTGTTAATTTGCATACTTATCAAATCCACACCGCCCGCTCCTTTTATATATTATATATCAACCAATTTACACAAAACCTTGAAAAATTATAAAGCTTAACCATCCTCATGAATTGCTCACTCTATCTATTGGTGAAAACCGCATGAAAATCTGTTGCGTAGTTTAAAAGATCAAAGCGTACAGACAGGGGGAGTGACTTTGCTTTATACTATGTAAAGATGAGTAGTAATAGTAGATGATAAGTAAGTCCCTCGTCCCCCCTCCCGCAAATCCACCCTCTTCTTTCCCCCTCCCCCTCTTGCTTTCCCTCCCTGCCGCTAAACAATATGAAATACACTCATTTTTCAAACAAATTGCGCGCACGTAATTGTAAATTTAAAAAAAAAATCATAACGCCAGAGCTCATCATTATATAAATAGAAACCTTTGCAGGTGTGCTCACCTTATCCGCCCCGGGTGCTACAATAGATGATTTAGCGCAACAAAGTGCGTTGGCGATTGAAACGACGTAGGTTTTGTTGACGCTTTTGCACACGCCACCGCACCTGAACCGGTATAGGTTTTGAAATTACGCGTCCCGGTAGGTAAGGCAAGAGATCCTGGGTTCGAGTCCCAGTTTCGACCGTTACCTTTTTTTTCTGTGTCTCATTCTGCTTCACGCTTCGTTTAGATCTGTGAGTATTATTAAATCTTCTTCAATCGCATTTTTTTGCTTCACGAATATAATTTTATCTATTTTTAAGAGAATTTTAAAGAAAAAATTATTTAAAAAAACTTAATTCATCATTCCTTAATTTATAATGAACTAGGCGTGCTCCGATTTGATTTGATTATACTCAACTTGTCAATGTGTTGTATCTTTGTGATTAAGAGATAATTAAAGTTATTTAAATAACTGATAACAATTTAATTTTTAAAGGATTATATTGATTATAACTTCCAATAAAGGAATTAAAATATTTTTTTATGACTGAAATCTGTAAGCAGTGATGAATGATTATACTGATAACAGAACATTCGATATACCAAATAGTTTATTTATAAATTAGTTCTGCTATGTCATTATTATGAAGCGTGACAGCTGTTTTGCCTTCTGAAGGGATTGTCAAACTGTGGTTAGGCCACCTACAGACGATATATTTATATTATTTCTGTGTAGTTACTTATAATGAAAAACTTTTTGCTTTTATTTTAGTTACCTACACTTTATTGATACGAGTAAAATGTCGATAATTATTAATGGTTTACACAATTACTGTATTGGTTAAATTTGACCAAAGGTCGTTAAATAGGTTATTCCCAAATAATGACTTAGAGCTTTAGTTTTCCAGCATACTTATGTATTTTTATGGTCTGTAATATTTGAACCTGACTTAAACATAACCAAGAGTGGCGAGCGAATTACATTTTTTGTTCATTTATCAATCATCTATCTTCTGAGGTAAGGATATCGGTGACCCCGAATACACTTTCTTCGAAGGCCTACCGGGAAGCCGGCTTAGGGGCGCGGACGCCGAGTCTCGCTTGCGACTGGACTGATGGCTCCGCCAATCCTCGGCGGGACTGCCGGACGACTGCATCTCAGCTGCTTTGGTTAAGTCATACAATGTCATCATAATATGAAATTTTATGATTCTATTAACTCTTCCTCTTTTATATAAACTTTTATTTCAGCTATATCAAATGGCGGAGACGAGACGTGATACATTAAAATAAATAACTAACAACATGTACGCACTCGCACACTGCCTGCTAACAGTGTATGCCGGGACCTTGGGGGTCTAGAGTCATTTTAATAAAAATGAGCTTCTTTATAAACAAAATTTAGAGTCCTGACGTGTACGGTGAAGCAGTGGCGGACTAAGGGGGGGGGCAAACGTCCCCATGTTCCCTTGACCAAATTCTAAACAAGGCTTTAAGGCACACTGTAAAAAAAAAAAGATTTTTTATTTCATTTTTTGATTGATGCATTTGTTAAGAATGCTC
This sequence comes from Limnephilus lunatus, assembly GCA_917563855.2. Lineage (NCBI taxonomy): Eukaryota > Metazoa > Arthropoda > Insecta > Trichoptera > Limnephilidae > Limnephilus > Limnephilus lunatus. The sequence continues at coordinate 11,207,592 of OU830599.1, forward strand.
TCACCAAATTTATTAAAAATAAATCCTAAAAATTGACGGAGATACAACATTTTATGTGAAACCGTTTGAAACAGTTTGTATGTTGAATTATCATTCAGCAATACTATGAATGCGTTTTATTTTTGAATGAATTTTATTTTCGTTTTTTTATAGTAGATTTTCACCCTTCATAAAAAAAAAATAGAACGGGGACATCTATGAAACAATCCCTACGTAGGGTCATAGTCATGACCGGATTAAACATGTCGGGGCCCTAGGCAATGCACGTCTCGGGACCCCTATCCGATGCGGAGCCCCTAGGCAGTGTCCTACACTGCCTTATGGACAATATGGCTCTTCCAGAGCCGGCTTAAACTTGTCGGGGCCCCTAGGCAATGCACGTCTTGGGGCCCCTTTACCTTAGGGGCACCTACCCAAGGTAGTTGCCTATACGTGTTATGGATAGTACGGAATATATGTTTTTTTTTCGATATTTAATGTAAATTTCATGGTATCGTTCATAAAAATAAAATAGAAGGAGGCCATTTATAAAACAATCCCTACGTAGGGTCACAGCCAGGGCCGGTTTAAACATGGTGGGGCCCCCTAGGCAATGCACGCCTCGGGGCCCTTTTCCCCTAGGGGCCCCTACTTGATGTGGGCCTTATGGACATTGTGTATGGACTGTTAAGGTCGACTTAAACATGTCGGGGCCTCTAGGCAATCAACTTCTCGGGGCCCCTACCCAATGCAAGGCCCCTAGGCAGTGGCCTACACTGCCTTATGGACAATAGGGCCCTGCCAGGGCCGGCTTAACCATGCGGGGCTCCTAGGCAATGCACGTCTTGGGGCCCCTTTACCCTAGGGGCCCTATCCAATGCGGGGTCCCTAGGAGGTTGCCTATACGTCTTATGGATAATACGGAACATAATGAATTTCATTTTCGATTTTTCATGGCAAATTTTGTGGCATCGTTCATAAAAAAATGGAAGGGGCCAATTTTGAAACAATCCCCTACGCAGGGTCCTAGTCAGGGCGGTATTAAACATCTCGGGTCCCCTAGGAAATGCATGCCTTAAGGCCCCTTTACCTTAGGGGCCCCTGAACGATGTGGGCCCCTAGGCAGAGGCCTACACTGCCTTATGGACAATAGGGCCCTGTCAAGGCCGGCCTAAACTTATTGGGGCCCCTAGGCAATGCACGTCTCGGGGCCCCTACCCGATCGATGTGGGGCCCCTAGGCAGTGGGCCTAGCCTAGGTATTCAGTTATTTTACAAGTTAATATGCATGGAAAAATTCACAGTGTTTCTTTAAATGCTATTTTAGATAGCCTCCAAGAGATTTTTTCTCTATTTTTAACGAGTCATGTTTTATGAAATATTTTCACAATTTTCGCTTCAATTTTACCGTTTTAAATATTAGCGAACTCTCTCCAACATTCTTAATTACATATCTCTGCATTTTCTTCTCTTTGGGTGGGGATACGGTGCCTTCAGGCACCAGGACACTGTAAAAAAATGTTTATAATTTTTTTTTAATTACATTTTCCGAAGTTAGCAATGCTCTCACCAAATGTTTTTTTACAGCATTTTATATGAAACCGTTTGAAACTGCGCATATTGAATTATCGTTCAGCAAAACTTTGAATGCGTTTTTCTTGAATTTTTTTAACTCGTTTTTTAACGTGGTTAACAACATATTAAAAAAACTATACATCCGCCTGTATTGATTTTTATTGCATTTGCATGTTCATTTGCATATACAAACTCTTAAACTGTTCGAAAATCCGGTATCTATGGCACCACGGAGGGGAATTTTCATATCTAAAAAAAAAAGAAAAAATGGCGGACCAGCGAATGTTATATTCGAATTTTTATGGAAATTTTTCAGCGTTCTTAAAAAAAAAATAGGAGGTCGCAAAATTAGAAAACCCGGAGGCCCTTTATAAAAAAAATCCCTATGTGGTGCCATAGTGACTGTATTTTCTAACAGTTTAAGACTTAGTGCATGCAAATCGTTTTTCTAAGATGTCGTCAACCAGGTAGAAAAACGTAGTTTCGAGAAAAATGCGTTGAAAGCTTTTTTTTCCAACATACAAATGGTTTTAAACTTTCTTGATTTTTTTTAGAATTTCCTTAAAACATTGATAGCATTATTAAAAAATGCATTTTTTAGAAAATGAAATACAAAAAAAAATCATTTTTTTACAGTGAGGCCCCCCAGGACCAGAGGCCCGTGTGAACTGAATAAAATCTTGCAAAATTACATAAACTTTTTATACTAGGGGGGGGGGCCTCATTCGCTTTTGCCGCCCTGGGCCTCTGACGGGCTTAGTCCGCCACTGCGGTGAAGGAGGAAACCATCTGTTTCCTTAGAACGCAGTGGGAAAGTGGTAGGCGCCCCCCGCCCGAAAACCCTTCTGGATGGAATGACTTTCTCCTTCCATCCAGAAGGATTTTTAGGACTTGGGTGGCATGCCGGGTGAGAGACGACATCATCGTGCAAAGTTATTGGACTCTTTTTTGTCAGCAAAAAGTCGGCAACGAACTCATAAGATGTAAGTCTGCAGTCGCCAAGAGACTTGAATCGTCGAGTATCGCATAAATTACATATCACTGTGGAAGAAGGGCCTTTTTTGGAACGATGATGGTATCTTGAGTAGGTCTTACCTAATAGCCAATATTTGATTGAGTACATCATTATGTTGTTATTAGTCAACAATTATCAATTACAATTAAAAAATTAGAATTATAGGTATTTTAAATAGGTTCCTATGTGAGGTACCAAATTTGATTGATTGTTCTTAATATGCAAATATGAAAAATTTAAATTGTATAAAAAAATTGCAATAGATGGCTCGCGAGCTGTTTGAAAACCGAATGTACCGGGACTGAATATATGGAACGCTGGAGAGGGGAGGGGAAAGCGGGAGGAAGTTTGTCGGGACGGAGGAGTGGAAGAGGGACAGGGAAGGGGTTGAAGGTGGAGGGGGAATGGAAGGGGCGGCGGAAGAGGAACGGGACGAATGGGAAACGACACGCAGGGAGAAACAATTTCTTTATTATGTGGCATTGCAACTCCCTAGTAGGTATAATATAAATTTGACAGTGATGGCAACAGTTTGGTGAAATACCTAGATATTATTCATATCGTTGACCGTTTTTCCCTCTTCAACAATTTATCAAGGAAATTACTTTTGGTCAATATACAATCGGTTAAACATAAGTCGGTATTATTTTTTTATCGGGGTTAGCAATTACCAAACTTAAAGATTTGCGAAGTATTATATATCTCATTTTTATGGAGCCATAATTAGTATAACTATGAATCTGTTAGCAAGTGTTGTATTGGCGATATTTTTGGCAGTGGTTAGTGCGGAAGTTTTTAAAGATGGTCAGTTACTTAATTTATATTCACAATATTGATATTCAGAGCACAGCATTTACGAATAAATAGTTTTATTTATTTATTTATTAATATTCAGGAAATCGACAGTTTACATTTATTTCAGTTTGTACATAATATTAAATAGCCAAAATAAAACCAATTATGGATTTCCTCCTTGTGACTTTACTTGTACTGAGACAGCATAATAAGAATGTAAATTAATTTTATAAAAAAGCAATATGAATCCAAAAATTATATAAAACAAAAACCAAAAAACAAAAAATATAAAACATTTTTTTTCTTATATTAAATGAAACATTACTAAACAAAAAATCTATCAATACATTGGTAGCCATGGAGAGAGGTTGTACATATAAATCAAATCAGAACAGAAATGTAAAATAATAAAAACATAACATTATTCACGTAAAACATAACATTATTCAAAAAAATTTTAATTTCATTAAATTTATTATTTCACAAAAAAAAAAAAAAAAAACATATCATTATTCACCATCAGAGAAATATTCTTTTACGGACCTCTTATATTTGGTAAGTTCGCAATTGAAAATGTCCACATTGGATAATACGTTATTATAACTATTGCATAGTCTGTTCAGGCAAGAATTCTGCTTACAGTTTGTCTTGCATTGATCCACCCTGAACAGGATAGAAGAGCGTGTTGAACGTGCAGGTACATTGAAATGAACTTTATTTAGCAACTCTGGGCATTGAATATCACTGTTAACTACTTTATACAGGAAAAGTGCATCCATATGATGCCTTCGTACACTCAATGAATCAATTTTAAAGTGTGAAGCTGCCTCTGCATAGTTATTAAATCTTACAAATGACTTATAACAAAGATATTTTAGGAATTTGTTTTGAATTGCCTCGATTTTGTTTATGTGAATTTTGTAAAATGGAGACCAAACAACTGATGCAAACTCCAGATGACTCCGTACATAGGCAAAGTAGAGTTGCTTAATGATATTGATGCTATTAAAAAGTTTTGTGTTTCTTATGATGAAACCTAACATTTTAGCAGCTTTATTTGTGATTTGTTGTATATGAAGGTTATATTGTAGTTTACTATCAAGGGTTATTCCAAGATCACGAATATCTGAGACTGTTGCAATGTTGTTGTTATTTATAGAATAATTAAATAATGTTTTATTTTTATTTCTTGAAAAGGTAATGTGATGACATTTTGAGACATTTAGAAATAGTTGATTTTGTTGGCAATAGGTAAATATATTGTTTAAATCATGTTGTAAATTGACACAATCATTTTGACTTTTTATTGACTTGTATAACTTGGCATCATCAGCAAATAATTCTATTTCAGAGTATTTAACAACATTGACCAAATCATTGATATACAAAATAAAAAAACAATGGTCCGAGATGAGAACCCTGTTGGATTCCAGAGGAAATTTCACTAAAATCTGATTCGAAGCCGTTTATTGCTACTGCCTGTGATCTCTTAAGTATATAAGATGTAACCCAACGAAATAAATTACCACGTATACCTAATGACCAAAGTTTTCTGAGTAATAGTTTTTGATTAATTTTATCAAATGCTTTGGCAAAGTCTGTATATATGATATCTACTTGAGTGCGGTTGTCCATGTGATCGACAATGAATTCAGTAAGAAGAACGAGGTTACTTTCCACATTTCTGCCTTTTGTAAAACCATGTTGCTTTGTTGTAATGATGTGATTCAGTTGTGGACTTAGATATTTGTAAATAATTTTTTCCATTAACTTACTGAATATTGTTAGTTTTGAAATCGGCCGATAGTTTTTAACATTATTTTTTTCACCATTTTTGTGGATTGGTGTTACGTATGCTCTTTTCCATATTTCTGGTACCGTGCCTTCGTTCATTGATTTATTATATATAATGCAGAGAGGTTTTGCAAGTGTTTCCGCACAATTAACTATAAAGTATGAGGGAATGTCATCACACCCCGCGCTTGTGTTTATGTCAAGAGCTTTTATTTCTTTTAAGACTATTTCTCGTGTGAATTTAACCGTGGTGATATTTATATTATTTGTGTTTTCTGGTATATCTAATGTTGGTAGGTTATTATCATTTATGTAAACTGATTGGAAATATTCCATGAAAATATTGCATATGTCTTGGCCATTATCTGCTTTTTTTTCATCTAGGTGCATCGTCCTTGGAAGAGACGATTGTGTTTTTTTCATGTTATTGAAATGATTCCAGAAGAGTTTAGGATTACCATTCATGTTACTTTCAGCAGTATGTATATAATTAATGTAAAGTTGTTGTGCAATTCGTTTTTGTCTAGATCTTAAGAGTGAAAACGTTTGGTAGTCACGTGGATTTTGAAATTTTTTAAAATTTTTATGATATTTATTTTTTTCTTTAATTATTTTTATGAGAGATGACGTGTACCATGGTGGATAATTACAGTTTTTAGCCGGTTTAGTTGGTACATAATTTATTTTAATACTGTTCAATATGTTATATAAGACGTCAGTTGCGGGTTGAGTATTCAAATGGTTAAGTTTATGATCCCAATCAATTTAATTTAATTTTGTGTTTATTATTGAATAATCCGCTTTTCTGTTTAGTAATATTTGATTTGCGTTAGTTTTCAGGTTTTTATTTATTTTTTTAATAGGAATTGAAATTAGCAGTGTTTTATGATAAACATCTTCTGGTACTAATGAGATATTATTGTGCGAAATTTTCAGTAGTGTGTTGCTTACAGCTAAGTCAAGAATGCGATTATTTATACTATTACTCTGAGAGTTATATTGTTTCAGATTATTAAATGATAAAAATTCTATAAAGTTCAAATGGGCGGGGTTTAATGAATTGATTGGTTCACTATACATATAATCACAGTTCTCATTAATTGGTAGCCAATGTAAGTGAGGTAAATTGTAATCTCCAACCAAAATGAAATTATCATTATTGTTATCCGTCATAATTTGTGATGTTTTGTTTATGTGAGACGTAATATTTATGAGATGTTTACTATCAGGTGCAATATACGAAGTGCATATGTGAATTTTTTTGCCAGGAAGTGAAATCGTTACCCATATGTCTTCAGCCTCAGAGCTCCATTCCATTTTTTGATCAGAAATAAATTTATTTTTTACTGCAATTAAGACTCCACCACCGCGATTCTGATTGAGGTGATGGTAATCTCTATCTCGTCTGTAAACCTGGTATCTTGTATCGAAAAGTTCCTCATTAAATATTGAATTGTTAAGCCATGTTTCACTGAGACATATAATGTCATAGTTGTTTAATAGTACATTTTGAAGAAAATAATTCGTTTTAGTTCTGAGACCTCTTGTGTTTTGATAGTACAATTCTAAAGATTCCATTTTAAGATACAATGTAGTTAAATTGAAAGTTACTGTTATGTTCTAAGCGTTATTGATGGAAATATCGTATTTTTTTAGTTTTTCTAGATCGTTATAAGAATTAATACAATAGTGATTTGAGTTTTCATTTAGTCTCACATAAATTTTACAATTTTTAATCCAGCAAAATTTGAATTTATTAATTTTGGTAAACTCTCTGACCTTTTTGTAGAGTACTTTGTTTTTATGAGTTAAGTGTTCATTAATATAGATCCGATTTTTTCCATTCAAATTAATATCCTCTGCTGTTAGGCCCCGTCTTGTCCGGATTGCTGCCATGATGTCATCTTTTTGTTTTCTGGACTTCAGTTTCACGATAATATTTCGCGGTCTTCCTTCAATCTTCTCCTTAGGGGTTACTCGGGTGACGTATTCAATTTCTTCAGGACTTACTATTTTTAATTCTGAATAGATATTTTTGATAATCTCTGTTAGGTTTTCTTGTTTTTTTTCTGGTATTCCAATTATCTCTATGTTATTAATGCGTGCGTGTTGTTCGTTAGCATCCAATTGTTTTTGTAATTCGTTAAATTCACTTTGAATTACGGCATTTTGTTCCAGGCTTTTTTCAAGGTTGTTGTTTTTTTTCGTGTCAATTTTTTTTTCAAGAGTTAAAATTTTATTTTTTAACTCTTCGATTTCTTCTTTATACTCGTTCCTCACAATTTCCAGAAATTGCACCTTAAATTCTTCAAACTTTTTGTCAAGGAGTTGGAGGAGTTGTGTGTCAGTATTATTTAGTGCAGTCTTTGCAGTTGCCCTTGTAGTCATATTGACACTTAATATTAGCTAATATAACTGATATCACAACACTCCACGATTATAAACTTATTAAATTATATATATTTAGGTTTTAGCTAAAACTTTTGTTTTATTTTGCGAAATTTCTAGAGAGAACTAAAAACACGACAGCTGTCATTGAATGTTATTGTTGTATTTGTTATTGTTGTATTTTAAGACTTAGAAAGTACCCTTAAGACGGGTTGTTTAGCAGAATTTTAAGAATTCATTAAATTTCAATGTTAATTTTTAAGTTCTGTGTAAGTTTTATTCAAATTCTGTTATAATTACAATTCTATGGAACAACTAACTCATAATGATACTAACAGAACCCGTCCTAAGGTTACTTCCTCGGTGTTAAAAACTTTAATATTGTCATTACTTTTGCACAGAGGCTTAAACCGTCTCAATAAATAAAAAATAAATAAATAAATAAATAAGTGTTTATTCCAGTATGTGGGGAGGAGAGTGCAATCCCACACATTCCATAAGGGTATAATATAAACATACATGTACAAAGTATAAAGTATTTGAAAGGAAAAAAAAAGAAAAAGAAGGTGGATATGAATGTACACGAAACAAAAAAACAAAAAAAGATAATAAGCTAATAGTAGTAAAAGGAAAACAAAAGAAAGGAAGACTTGAATAGCGCCGTTTTTGTGAAAAATCACCCCAAGGGCGCTGTACAAATTTATAAAACGTTTACACAATCTTATTTTAACTATAGACAACAACAACTTATGGCTAAAAATTGCATCCACCGGTTCATCGATCACCGATACGAAACTATATGTGCAATGATTTGACCAATGAACGCGATGCTGCTGTAAAAATGTACTGTACAGGCAGAAAATATATACAAGACCATACTTACCTGGAGGGTCACTAGAGATTAACACTATTATTGTTTATTTAGAGCAATTAAGACACAGTTCGCACGCAGAGGACATAATTGGGAACTATAATATAATGTTCTGTAATGAGCGTATTTTGAAAACAAAAGCAAAATTTTATGATACTCTCCGATAGGTATTTTTATTTAAGGGTATGAGAGCCCAAAAAGGTACGTTTTTAATTTGGAACTAAATTCTGTTGAGCTTTTTATGCATCTAAGTTCCGGGGGAGTTTATTCCAAGCCTTAGGTCCAGACACTCCGAAAGCGCGATCTCCAAATTTCGTATTTGGCTTGCGGTTAGGTTCCATTAGTCTGCCTATGGCTGATGATGTTGCTGATCTAAGGGTTGACTGCCTCAGACCAGTTTTTTCTGGGACACATAGTTCAGAGATGTAAGATGGGGCCATTTCATTAATTGATTTAAAAACCATCCAGCACAAGTTGTACTGGATTCTTTGAGGGCACTTGAGCCAGTGAAGAGATTACGAAGGTGTTCTGAAATGTGTGAATATTTAGAGACCCCGGTTATGAGTCGAGCGGCTGCATTAAACACGTAGTTTAAACACCCAAATATAATTAGATATATATCTATAATTTGATGGGTTTAAATGGAATTAAATGTGTAAATTTAATATAATTAGATATATATCTAATTATATTTAAACATGCAAAGCCATCAAATTATTCCCTTGACGTTCAATTTCAAATAAATTCTCTTTTTTAACGTATCCCAATATGGGATTCTGTTTTTGAAAACTCTTCGGACGGGACTCTTTCGGATTGATTTCAAAATGGACATACCTATTACGAAAATTAAAATATTAAAACTATGAACACAAATACAGCAGTTACGAGTCACTATTAATTTGTTTTCTGATAATTCTTGTAAACAGTGTTATTTACGACTTGGCATGAACTAAAAAGGCACGTTTAGACATACTAAAATAATAAGGTTATTGTCACTTTACTTTTTTCGTTTTAAATAAAAATAGTTTTTAAGGTAAGTAGTATAATATAGTAGAGTATACGAAATACAACGCCAACTACTGACAACGCCATAACCCAACCTTTATAACCAACGCATCTGTTAATTTGCATACTTATCAAATCCACATTGCCCGCACCCTTTATATATTGTATATCAACCAATTTACCCAAAACCTTGACAAATTATATAGCTAAACCTTCCTAATGAATTGCTCACTCTATTGAGCATCCAAATTTGCTTTAATTTATACCTACATCCAAAAATGCTTAAAGGCGTGTTGATAAAATTATGTACATTTTCTAATTTTTTGCTAATAAGTATTTATCATTTTTCTGTAATGTTTCAGCAAAATAAGAATGTAAAAAAAATTGAAATATATTAGTCTGTAAGTGCGCAAATAAATACACAAACGGACCAATTTTCGTCAAGAAACACATGTACTTATATATTTTTTTTATGATTTTATAAACTAAAATTAAAATTGAGTTACATACGTTTACCAGATAATGTATTGATTTATTTTACTGCATGATTATATGATTTGAAATGGGTATTATAGCTATAAATGTACTTTTTTGAAAATTTAACAAATCCGCCAACGACCTATGGTATAACTTTATTATACTAAAAATTATATTTTTTTCTGAAAATTTAAAACACACGTTTACTAGATAAAAGAACAAACTTTCGAAACCAATTTATAATTTTTTGTGAAAAAGAGTCAATATGTCTAAACACTGATTTAAAAATGACATATTTCTGGTGTTCTCTGGTTATACGCTCTTAAATGAACCAGTTTAAACATTCTTAAAAAAAATGATTTTTTTCTTATTTTATAATTTAATAGTTTAATTAACATTGGATATAGGTCGCCCAATTTGACAGCCTCCGTGGTCGAGAGGCAAGGCTCTTGACTCACAATCCGAAGGTCGCAAGATCGAACTCCGGCGTGGGTAAATAAGTTTTATTTTTTTAGTTTGTGTTATTTCACAATTAATTAATAAATAATAATATACTTGTATACCTACTTGCGGCACGTTCCAGAGTGGAATATACTTTCAGTATCGCCCTGGTGTAAGACCACCATTCAGAATTGAAACGTTGCTTGAAATGTTCATGGGGTAAAGTTTGTCCGGGTCTTGGTGGCGGATGCGTCTGCCCACAATGGCAGGCCGGATTGGAAGAGTGTGGTCGAGGGAGTCCCTTTGACTTATCCAGCCGTACTCTCCCAGAACATCGCCTTGCACCGCATTAAGAGGGATGGTTCCAAAGTCCGTCACTCCTGGACACATTAACTTCCAGATTCCCACCCACCCCTAATACCATTATCCTTCCCAGAACTTCCTCTCTTTCCTTTCCTAAAAATAACCTCCACACAGTATCCCCAAATATGACATAGGCCCTGAGGGGAATTATTTTCCTCATGGCCTCCTGTGTGGAACTAATGTAAAAAAATGGCTTTAGCCGTGTTTGGTGACCAGATCTGAATAGCCAGGTACTTCCACGCTATACTCTTTTCCATCACATTCCCCTCCCCACGGCCTTTAGCCTCACAACAAACCCCAATTTGGGTATGCCATAGTCTCACTGGCTCCAGACGGGAGAAATTGGGACTCGGTATAAGTGCGGTATTCAAATTTAAAAAATAGTATTATTGATGCAAAAACTACATGTCATTCTTAAGCTAAGAATGCATTTGCGAACATAAGCGGGAGCCGAGCCACCCTAATTCCTTTCTCCCAATTCGTGTCGGCTGGAAGGTTCGGCTCGCGTGTGTATACGCAGCCTAGGAGTTGTTGTGTATATTGGTATGTCTAAATACGTCTACGTATTGTTAACAGCGAGGAAGTGACAATATGCGCATGCGATCATTGAATTTAAATATCCCATAATTTTTTTCAGTTTTTCTAAAAGTTTTACAGTTTTTTGGGAGGTGTTCTTCATCACATTTTTATAATTTCTATTATTAATACTGACAATTCGTAGAGGAATTCCGTTATAATTTGAAAATAGTTTTAAACTAATATATAACAAAATGTTTAATTTTTTTTTAATTTTGGCAGTATTTTTTCTTTTATGAAGTCGGATAACTAATTTGAAACATGTTAAATACAAGCAATGCATGTGTGTAATTGCATAAATATTATTTACGATACTTGTACCATATACTAACTCACAGTAAAGAAAAGAGATATATTTTATAAGAAACGTTTGAATTTTTTTCCCCATTACGGAACTAGCAGTTCATTATGAAGTTGTGATACTAACCGTGATGTATGACAGAGGCATAGAACTGTTAGATGAAAAACGAAGTGGTAGACCGAAATGAGATACATAAGGCGTATATTACTTAGCTATTTTTGTAGCGTCAATTTTTTGTAATATCACTCCTAGGGCGCTCCTTGTTCGAAAAAGATGATCCAGTACAATACTGGATCTATATTACAGTAGTTTAGTCGTAAAATTCAAATATTTAGTATAATAGAAAGAACAATCAATTATTACTATCTTGTTTACTCTGACCAAGATTGAGGGAAGAACGCTAGATGGATTGAAAATATTATGGAGCAGGAGTCAGGGATTCCCAACAGAAGTTTGGGATGATCAGGTGAATTAAATATTTTAGTCTGATTTATGACAAATCATGTTGGAAAGAAAGACAACGGTTGAATACCTTATGTTATCGTAAATGAATATTTTATTAAATGTTAAATTAATTCCATCACAATAATGTTATTTCTCCTTGGGTCCTCTCCTATCGAACCGCACTCAAATCACATTCAGGCCTAGGAGAGACAACTCTCTCAACTATGTCTACTATCAATCATCCTCTAGACTTATTATTTTTGAAGATGGGCACAAACAATATTACAAAATATATAAAACTTATTTCAACATTATTTCCAGCTTTTTCAATCACACAATCGCAGCCTGATGATTTGGAAATTTTTTGTCGCTTAATTCTGATTAATTTGTCAAAACCATTAACGTTGTAAGAACAACGTGGTAAAAAGCAAGGCGATCCATGCAGATATTAAAATTTGAAGTTTAGAACTAAATTGGTTGCCGCTAGAACAACCATAAAGTTCTTCGTCAAGGCACATGGCATAACCCATCAGATGAGGAATGAGGTTCTGCTCGTAGCTGCCAGTGAAGAGATGTTGCCAAGGGCCATGGGCGAATACTGCCACATCCTCTCCTCCGTGAGTTTCACTGTTTATTGGGACCATCCCCGGGAACATCACCTCGGGTTTACCTATAAAACAAATTGAAGAACTATATACTGTTACTAAAGACGAGTGAAATGTGTACCGTGCCCCGGATCTGATGTTTCCAATCAGATCCGGGGCACGGTACACATTTTTATTTGTTATTAAAAGATTTATTTATGTCAGTTTTTCTGCTACAATTTGTTTATTTTCCTCATCATCTATTTTATTAATTGAAATACATACAGGGACTACTAACAAATTAAGGATGTAGACAATGGCTGATGCTGATAATACACACACAAATAACATATCTCTCGATATATACAGGGTGTTAAGGGACGTACTTGACTTATTTAAAGCAGTGATTGCTGACATTATTTGGAGTAAAAATTGTAAAGAAATTTTGGTCTTCGGTGACTTTTCGTTGCCTTTTTTTTTCAAAATCAAACAAAAAAATTTTCTTCCGCATATCGTCACTGGTCATTCAGCCGACTAACCGTCCAACCTTTTACCCCGCCTCCAAATGTCCAACACCTTTATGTTTAAAAAAAAACATCAAAAATGTCACCACAAGGATACCAAAATTTCATTTACATTATTTACTTCAAATAATGTCAGGAATTACTGGTTAAAGTATGTCAAGTGCGTCCCTTAACACCCTATGTAGATATGTTTTCCATGAACCTAATGATTTAAAAAAATATGTGTTAATTACCCTGTAAGCGCGATGTCTCTCTCGTTTATGCCTGCTTATTGAGACTAGCGGAAAAGGGACAGCAAATATATATTTGCAGTCCCGGCTGTTGGAATATTCTAATAGAGCATTCCTCGTTATTATTACTCAGTACAGTCTTGAAGATTATCATATTTAGATAAATTTTTTAAAGAACATTCAGTATTTTAATATTGACGAAATAATAAATGTCTAAAATGCTTCACATTCATAAAAATTCTCAAGGACAGAGGGTACTGGATAGCTGACTTGTACAACTGTACAAGTCAGCTAAGATTGATAAACCCATATATAATTGAGAAAAGAAGTCAAAAAAACAAATAGCACAATGAGAAAAGAAAATAAACAAAAAAGAGCAAACAGTCTCACAGCTCAACGGTTAACAAGTATCCATTCAAGAGGTCCATATTATAGTCTACCTACCGAGAATATAAAAAAAAAGGCTAGTGGATATACAAAATTAATAAGTGGACTTACGTGCAATAAAATCCGCTTCTTTGGCGACGTCAGGGCGTTCCAATTCATGCGTGTCCGCGTTCACATGTTCGGGCCTGTAGCCTGGACCATTGGCGTAGCTCAGTGTAATGTACTCCAACTTATCATCGGCACTGTAAAGGTTTGCGGCTCCCAAGATGTCGTTTCCCCTGCTGGGGTATCCAGCTATGGTCAAGGTATGGCTGTGATCAGAAGACACGACTATCAGCGTATCGGCGGAATTAGTTAAACTCAAAGCCTTGTCCACTGCCTTTGCCATTTCAACGGTTTCATCGAGAGCAAGGTGTGCTTGCGTATCGTGATGAGCGTGGTCGATTCTTCCACCTGAAATTATGATATGCTTACGGATCAGGTTATCGCCTACTATTTTATACTCAATGTCACAAAATCTGGCTGCCGAAATGTGATTTTTGAAAAGTGTAAGGAGGAACTAAATGGAAAATAATAAAAATAATGTTATAAACTAGACAATATGATATGTGCTTGACATGATACCCCTTTTCTTGAATAGCTTGAACATTTTATCAGAAAATCAGGTGAGTGACTTTGGTAGAAAATCCTAGTGACAAATCTACAGGGAAGACCTTCAGTTGGCCGCACCAGATATCAGGTGTTCATCTAGATACCAGATTTCTAGGGACCCACCTTCAACGAACAAGAAGAATCCATTTTCATTCGTGGATAACACTTTTATAGCCGCTTCTGTCATGTCCTCCAATGTTGGCTGAGTTTCTTTAGCTAAAAGATGATAGTCCATGTGACTGTCATGGAAAAGTCCAAAAATATTTTCGGTTTTGTTAACCACGGCTGCTAAAAGTTCCACTTTGTTCTCGACGTATTTGTAGCTGCCACCGGCACTCGCTTTACCCTTCTTCCAGTCATCGACAAGGTTCTTTCCATCTAGTCTCTCGCCTCTTTCAGTAACAGGGTAGAACTTCTTACGCCCACCTCCAAGAATCACCTGCAAAAAACAAAATTTGTCAGAACAAAAATCTTATAAACTCTCTCTGACCAAGACGATGTACAATGCCACCTGACTTCTTTAACCTTCAATATCTCAATAAGCTTACGTAATACCAATCAACTTTTGCTAAAAAATGTCGTTAAAATTAAACACACTTTTTTCATTATTATTTTTAGTTGATAAACTAATGTTTAAGACGAGATTTCTATGCATAGCACAAAGGGTAACCATAATTTTAAGTAATAATTATTAGCCTGAAATACTCATCTACAGGTGCCACCTAGTGGGAGATTTAGCACTTACAATGCCTTTCTCATGTAAAAATAAAGTTGATTTTTTGCAGATGGAAAAATGTAATAAGCAGTAATTGTTGAATGAAATACTAGTATATATTGAATTCTTTGGCGGGCAAGCCAACGTAGCTCAGTGGACAGACCATTTGACCGGAAATCATAAGGACACGGGTTTGAGTCCCGTCGGCGGCATGTATCTTTTCTCGGGAGATTTTTTCAATGTAGATGAGTGTTTCAGGCTAATAATTATTACTTCTAATAATTGTTACACATTGTTTTCATTGGCTTTGAGGAGGCCCTCAGGAGGCCCGAGTATTTTTTTCCTCAGGGCCTGTGTCATCTTAGAGGTATGGAGTCTTTTTTTAATGAAAGGAAGTTCTGGGAAGGAAATCTAACAAAATATAATATTATATAAATAACAATCGGATGAATGGTTTAGCAACGCATAGACATCTCTATATATATATATATATATATATACCCAAAAGCAAGCACATTTTTATTTTTATATATATGGATTATGAAATTTTGTCTGATTTCAGTACCTGGAACATATTCCCTGGCTTGTTTTTGATCAGCTGTGAGGCAATGTCTTGGCAAACCAAAGGGTCTGCTCCGTCCCACGACATATCATAATCGCTTTCCCAATTTCTGCAAGAAGTGTGAGCGTAGGCACCAGCTGGAGAGGCGTGAGTGATTCGAGTTGTCGTAACAATGCCTTAAACAATGGAATTTTCTGCATTAATATTCATCGTCGTAATCACTCTTGGCTCTATAACCCCTGCTTGGTCTTGGCCTCCTCAAGAGTCTTCCTCCACTCATTTCGGTTTTGTGCCAGCTCTCTCCAGTTTAGAAGCATTATTATTAAACTATTTAAAAAATATTACTGTTGAATTCTGCTCGCTTCACGCTTTTGCATGATACCAGTGCCGTATTTAGGTCTCAGCAATCTAGGCAGCCCTGGGGGCGGCATTTCGGTTAAAGGACTATTTAATTTCTACATATTAAACAAAACGGCATATTACAATATACCACCACTGACCTGAACCTTTTGAAGAATCTCTTTAAGATCCATTAAAGGCAGTCCCATGATGATAATCATGGAAATACTTATATATAAGCACTCAACATTGCCCAAAAACAAATTTTTAAGTTATTTAAAAAAAAAATTTAGATATCCAACTCATTTACTCTATAAGGAATGTAATGTCATGAATGTAAAACAGCTATATATTACGTAAACGCTTTGTAGATTTTTTAATAATATTAATATTGCAGAAAGAATTCAGTAAATTCGTACTACTATAATTGGCTCTGGTTTGAGCTTGGTGGCAATTCAAACTAAATCTTCCTTTGGTCAAAGAAATGCTTTTATCAGGATCCACTCATATTTAATAGCCTTCCAGAACATATTAAGTCATCTTATTCCTTGAGCACTTTTAAAAAGATTGTTAAATTATTTGTGTTTGCCGAGAATCGCCAATTATTTTTTCTACTTTGTCGTTTCTAAATTAATTAATTGTGGATTAATTATTTATTATTAATATAGATACCATTAACATGTTAATTTACACATTCATTTTAATTTTCTATGAACTCTCTTTATAATATACGTGTGTTACCTTTAATAAATTATGAAATTATTAACCCCGATACAGGCGTACTCTAGTGGGGTTAATAACTACATGCTAAAAATGTATTTAAAATGTGAAGAAGCAATAAATAAAAAATAAATAATGAATTTTGGGATAGTATAGATTCCCTCAAGCAAGGGTAAAGCAACTAAATTCTCTTGATGAATACATTCCATACGGCAATAGCTAGGATTTTACGGTGCCAGTGTTCACTTTTTTTATGTTATATGTTGCTTTAGATTTAGATGTTTACATACATCAAAAAAACGATTTTTAAGATTTATATACATTTTACCTAAAACGTAAGCTATTTAATTTAAAATAGTGTTTATTTTATCTTTAAATTAATCTTTAACCAATTATCATAACTAATCTGTTATTGAAATCAAATGAGATTTCAGAAGGTTGGGGAGATAAAATAAATTAATCATTCTCTTCAGAATGTCTATTGTCTGATATTAATATTAATTTTTTATTTTATTTACGAAAATGCAAAAACTTTAGGCCAATTTTAATGCCGATATGATCGACGTGTGTTTGCACGTTATTATGTGCGAAATATCAGCAATGGGTATTTACCAGCACTCTTTCCAGCTTTCATGGCCTGGTATGCGATCGAATCTACAAAGTAAGTCTCGTTGTTCATCGCTTTGCAATCCTGAAACTGCACAGAAGCAGATACTCCGATGGTTCCATCATTAGCTTTCACCCCGCCAAGGTAGGCAGTAGCAGAGCAGGCAGAGTCCGCAACTTGAGCGTTCACGCAGTATGTCTGAAATTAAAATGAAGCAATTTACAATTGTGAAGACGCGACGTGATGAAATGAATTCAGTAGTTATAAAGAAAAAAATCCTTACGTTACCTAATTTAACAGGGACAGGATAATAGGTAATTCAGATTCAAATTCATAAGTTTTACAATGTGTTTTTCTGGATCACTCCACAACCTCACACTGGTGAAGCCTCCATTTCTATCTAACTTAAACTAAAAAGTGTTAGGCGTCCTCAACTTGGACCCTTAATTTGGGAAGATGTTGAGGTAAACACCATAACTTTGGACGTAAGGAACTGGAGTGAGACGGCAAACGACTGAAAGATGTGATCGCAATATTAAGAGATGTTTTGGTTTAGAGGCGAAACTTATCCATGGTCGTAGTGACGATCAGTATGATGAGGTGCTCTAACAGTCATCGTGCTCATATGGTGCACACTGCATGGGTCAGCGATATTATGTCATCGATTGCCCGCTCTATTCATTCTGCGGTTGAATTGCGGTCAACAAGGTGGCGCCTGACGTCTTAGATTGGCTTGTAGACTTTACTTACCTTTGCCCCCAGACCTTACAAAGAAAGTTAGAATATGGAGATTGTGGATGATGATAATCAAAATGAAAAGGTTGAGAAACTGTCAAGACTTACGTTGGATAATCCAATAACTGGGAACTTCTCAAAAGACATCTTTTCGTCCTCTCCAACCCTTCCCTCCTTCTGTCCCATATAAATCCTGGCTGCCGCCACAGTGGCCAGCGACATGCCATCCCCGATGAAAAAGATGACGTTCTTGGCCAGCTTATTACCGCCTAGATCTCTATTCAAATGTTCCTTCAGGGACTTGAACGCCTTGTCGTGCCAGAAGCTCTGTACCAGCTCTTTATCTGGGCCGACGGTGGTCTGCCGACTACTTGGGTGCATGCGATGGAGATCTGAAAAAGTATTGTTCAGCATGAAATTATTATTGGTTGGGTCACAGATTTCGGCAATGGACGACTCATGGTAATACGAATGGTTTGATTCGGAGTATTAAAATGCTACGGTGCACGCTATTAAATATAGTTAAACTATCAAAGAATTTCAATTAGGCGAAGAGGATGGAACACCATCCAAAGTGGCCTCGGCACACATTAATTGCTTCTTTCATATTTATGAATCATCTCAAACGTAATCTTCTGACATTCCGACCGATATATTTGACTCGATATTTGATTGATGTATTTATTTGGCGTGACGTTAATTTCCATTTTGAGTTAAGCAATGTTGAAATTAATGTTGTGAGAAAATAACATCAGACGTAATGAATCGCCGAAATGTATGAGCGCGCATAACTTCCGAACAACTGCGCCAAATTGGATAATTATTTTTTTTTGGGTTCGTAATTGTCAGGAGAAAGTTTGTAGGGATAAGAGAGAGAAAGAGGAGGCGGAAGGGGAACAGAACTAATGGGAAAGGACACGCAGGGAGAAACAATTTCTTTATTAAGTGGCATAGCAATGCATGCCGGGAACTAGCTAGACACCGTAAGTGTAGACTAGTAAGACTCCTCTAAACACGAGAATTTCTCAATTATTGTTACCACCAATATTATATACTAGCTTTTACCCGCGGCTTCGCTTGCATGGTATTAGTGGGAAATGACTGTATAAAGAATTTTTCCACGGTAATGAAGAAAATTTTCCGTGATAAAAAGTAGCCTATATCATTTCCCATTCCTCCAATTTTCTCTGTTTAAAAAAAATCACATAATATAAACAACAAATAACTATAAGACAAATAAAATTCTCGTACCAACTTGTTTTTTTTTTTTTATTTTGATTTAACATTTTTTTTAATGTTTGCATACAAATAAAAAATTAAACATCTAAATCGAAGTAGTAACTTATTGAAACTGCGATATTCATCCAAATTTGGGAGGCGTGAATGGGTACCGCCGCCCCGGGAACCTTTATTGGATAACCAACACCTCTGCCATAGGTCACCCCAAGTGATTCGCTACTTTGGTGATTTAGCAGGGGTGCCCGGGTTCATGCGGTGAGGTTTGTCTAGGTCTTGGAGGTGGTTGACTGGTAAATACTGAACATCAGATTCCTTCCCACCCCTTAAACCCCTTTCCTTCCAAGTACTCTCCTCTCCTCCCTTTCCTTAAAAAAAACCCTCCACACATCATCCCCAAAGATAACATAGGCCCTGAGGAAAATTATTTTCCTCATCGTCTCCTATATGGAGCTCATTTAAAAAAAAACTTAATATATAAAACTAAGTCTGGTTAGTTACACCATTTATAACTCAAGAACGGCTAAACCGATTTTTATGATCATTGATTTGTTGGATTTGTAGAATAGATATTGGATTGTTCTGCTGACTCAGCAGCTCTGTTTGCTGCCTAACGCACCGCATGTTTAAGTCATCGCACTTCAGCTTGTGGAAACGTCTCTTCAAGTCTTGCAACTTTCATAGCTCGAGCTTTATTAGAGCTTTTGCTTAGATTCGACTTACGCTTTCGTGGCATAATTGTTATTATTCTTGCTGAAAATAATTATGGTTTAATAGAAAATTTCAAAATTTGAGAATGACATTTCGCCAATAAAAATTCTATTTTAGAAAATATTTAAATTATAGAAATAGGAATTTATTTTAAGTACCTACTCCTTTTATTAGTATTTTATTCATATTTGAATCCAGAGTAACCTAAAAAAATAAGAAAATGACAGTCCACTTCAAACGCTATGCTTTATAGTAACGTTATGCTTTTTGTTCGGAGAATAAACATTTTTAGAGATATGTAGATATTAACTACGATGCCAAAAAGTACTCTTTTTAATCACAACAAAGCACTCTTTTTAAGCCTAAAATTAAAAAAAAAAAACATTGTTTCCAAGGTAACAATTTGTTTGACGTTTGCAATAACTCGATTTTGTTAGGGACAGAAAACGTATGATACATAATTTCATAACGCCACAGCTCATTCATAACGCCAGAGCTACCAATATATAAAGCCGTTGTTACTCGCAAATAATGTAGCTTTCGATTAGTGAAAGAATTTTTAAATTCCATTCGATATTTATTGCGTGAAAGAGTAAGGACCATCCAACCAACCACCCATACAAACTTTCGCATTTATAATATTAGTAAGATTATATATATATATATATTTTTTAATTGTATATTATATGTATTGGTTAATAAAAAAATAACCGTTATTATAGTTTTTTTTATAATTTCTTCATTAGACATTTAAAAGATCATGTTTCTTTTTTATTTTTATTTCTTGATTTAAAAAAATTATACTTACCATGTTGAATAGATCCTCCAAACACAGTGAACAGTATCAACAAACATGTGAACTTAGCCATGGCTACCCGGTGTGTGGCACCTTCGACCAAAATATCGCACTATCCAATAATCTACCTGCAAAGATATCAACACAATGAAATTGATAATCTCTTAGTTTATGTAAATAAAGTGTTAAGTTTTTATCAATAAGTTATTATTGATTATATGAAACAAAGTGCAAATCGGTGAAATTTTTCAGTAGTGTATTTGGTATCTACATGTTTGTACACTATTCTTATAAGATTGAAGTATTATTTTAAAACACCAAAACTAAGTTAGTTTTTAAGGCTCAAATCTTATTGATCCATCGGCATTCTGAATTTAGATTTTTAATGTATTCCTGTTAGAAAATGTAGTCAACATCAAATACCTCGGCGTAAAAACAGATACATTTTTGAAATGGAACGATCATGTCAATTTGTTGGTAAATGATACTAGGAGACTTACCTATATCTTTAAAGAACTTGAACAAAAATTGAAAACCGTTCATTTTGCAATAATCCAGTTTTCTTATAATATAGTTTGCTGGGGATCTTGTCAAAAGACTTATATAGAACCACTCAACATTTACTCTATAAGGAATGTAATGTCATGAATGTAAAACAGCTATATATTACACAAACGTTTGGTAGATTTTTTAATAATATTAACATTGCAGAAAAAACTCAGCAAATTCGTACAACTAGAATTGGCTCTGGTCTGAAATTGGTGGGAATTCAAATTAAATCTTTTTTTGGTCAAAGAAATTACTTTTATCTGGCTAGACTCATATTTAATAGCCTTTCAGAACATATTAAGTCATTTTATTCCTTGAGCACTTTTAAAAATGTGATAAATTATTTGTGTTAGTCGAGGAATGCCAATTATTTTTTCTACTTAGTCGTTTCTAAATTAATTAATTGTAATTTTTTTTATTATTATTAATAAACCATTAACATGTTCATTTACACATTCCTTTTTTATTTTCTATGTACTCTCTTTATAATATACTAGCTGGTTCTCGGCATGCGTTGCAATGCCAAATTCAAATAAATTCATTTTTCTTACCTTACCTTCCCGTGCGTCCCCGTTCCCCTCCCGCGTCTAATATTTTCTTACGTTTCTAATACTTACATTTTTAAACTCGTGATATCTTTCGAATGGTATGTCCGAATTGAATAGTTCAAAAAGTTACTTAAAGGTATTGAAGCATTCTTGAATATGAAGTAATTTATTTTAATAAGGACTCAAACCAAGATACAAATAAAGAGCCTTTTCAAGCGGCGACATTTTATTTTAATTTTTAAAATAAAATAACACTTATTGTGGCATAACTATAATAGTTAGACATATGCTATTACGACACTTTTTGTGAATAATGATGTGTTCTGCAAAGTCGTAATACATTATTTTATTCTATCATCAATAGTTTCCGTAGCGCACGCGATGTAAAGAATATTTTAGGTAAATTTTTTTACACCTTTGGTTACATTATTGGAGTTTTAGTAAGGATCCCTATTTTTTGAAAATATAATATAGCCTGTCACCTGGAGATAGTGTAGCTTCCCAACAGTGAAAGAATTTTTCAAATCGGTTCAGTAGTTTCGGAGCCTATTCAATGCAAACAAACAAACAAATCTTACCTCTTTATAAAGTGTATAGTAGATTTGTGTTACTTTTAATAAATTATGAAATTATTAGTCCCGATACAGGCAAACCCTAGTGGGGTTAATATTCACATGCTTAAAATGTATTTAAATTGAGAAGAAGCAATAAATAAAATGCTAATTTATTTCACCCTATTTGATTGACATACCGGTTTACAACTGTAAAAAAATATCACTCTCCAATATGTGATTTCTAAAGATATCAGTTGATTTAATATAATTTTGTTTGAATTTTTATATAACGGCCTCCGTGGTTGAGTTATGATCCTCGAGGTCGCGGGCCCAAATCCCGGTGTGCATAGATTAACAATATAACCTCTTCAGAATCACTGTACGATAGAAAAATGTCAAATCCTCCCGATCACTTCATTTTTACAAAAAATAGTCAAATTTAACAATACAAAAAAAAATTTTTTTCAACACAACATCTATTTTCAAATGTCCTTTAAAACATAATTTTTTTTATCAGATTGAGGATTGCGCCTTACTATCCAGAAATGGGATTCGAAAACTCTACCAATCGCATTTTTGATTTTTGTAAAACTTTGTATTTTCGCGTTATAAATTTGACGAGTCAATCAGAGTACGACACACTATTTGTTTTCCAGAGTGATTCAAGGTCACAAATCATTACAAAACATTAAAATGTTAAAATATATGTTTTTTAATTAAAACATGTTCAAGAACGGGCACAAAATTTTTATAATTCTCTTCGTTTCAATCAGTAATATACGACCTAAAAATATTCAAATATCAAATCGACCTAAATCAAAATATTCTGACTGACCGACCTAAATCAAATTATCTGTCTATCAGAATCTCTTAAAATATTCTGACTGACCGACCTAAATCAAATTATCTGTCTATCAGAATCTCTTAAAATATTCTGACCGACCGACCTTAATCAAATTATCTGTCTATCAGAATCTCTTAAAATATTCTGACTGACCGACCTAAATCAAATTATCTGTCTATCAGAATCTCTTAAAATATTCTGACTGACCGACCTAAATCAAATTATCTGTCTATCAGAATCTCTTAAAATATTCTGACTGACCGACCTAAATCAAATTATCTGTCTATCAGAATCTCTTAAAATATTCTGACTGACCGACCTAAATCAAATTATCTGTATAGAGAATCTCTTAAAATATTCTGACTGACCGACCTAAATCAAATTATCTGTCTATCAGAATCTCTTAAAAAATATTAATTATTGTATAAATAAAAATGAATCGCCGAAATGTATGTACGCGCATAACTTCCGAACGACTGCACCAAATTGGATAATTATTTTTGAAGTGAATCTTCTTTAGCGCCGTTAGTGATATGAGATTCGAAAGAAACGGAAACGCGTCGCGAAAATTTATTATTTAATTCCTCGGTTTTAATATAATGCGGTAAATTTGCGTGTCGGCGCGGGCCTTGGATAGAGCAGTGGGCAAGGCGTTTGTCAAGTCTCAGCGGCCAGAGAGATATTTTTATGCAAATTAACAGATGGCGATGTGAGTTAATTTATCGTGGTTATTAAGGTTGGGTGACCATCCAGTAGATGGCGTTGTGTTGCATTAGCCATAGAAACGCGTGGCCGGGTCAGCTAGTTATTACTATTTTTGAATTTCGTTCTTACTATCTTCAACGATGTCGAAGTTATAATGTTTGCGGAAGATTTAAAAATATTCCAATCCATTAGAAATATCGTTTTTTTCCCATGTGTAATAAATAACTGGTCACTCAGCCGAGAAATCGCCCAACCCCTTACCCCGACCCTAACTGTTCAAAATCTAGTGATATTTTTATCTTTTAAAAAAATACTTCCAAAGTGTCACCGTTTTGGAATAAATAACAATTACATTGATTTTTTTTTGAAGGTGAAATATATATATCTTCCAGATCAGAAGATTTATTTCCGAGATTCTGAAGTATTTTATCGTGTGTTGTCGGTGTGTTGGTGTTGATAATCCGCAGCTACCGATTTCTTACATGTCTCCCTTAAACATTTGAAGTTTTTAAGCTCTTAAAAAATTGATGTTATTTTTGAAGATACGCACGCCGAAACGCTTATTATATGAAATTCCCTCGATAGAAAAAAAAACGCAATGTACCTATGCTCCAAAAATAAGCTCAGTTATTTTACAAGTTATGTATGAAAAAATTAACAGTGTTTTTGTAAAGGCTGTTTTAGACAACCCCTTAGAAATTTTAGCTCTATTTTAAATGACTCGTGTTTTATTAAGCATTTTCACAATTTTCGCCCCAATTTTATCGTTTTCAATATTAGCGCGCTCTCTCCAACATTCGTAAGTACATATCTCTCCATCTTCTTCTTTTTGAGCGGGGATACGACGCCTTTAAGTAAAATGGTAATAAATGTCGGTCTTTTTGGGTATATGGATGTTGATTGATTGAAGCAATTCGGAGACTAACCTAGACCTTTCCGGCAGGACTCTCTCCCCTTGTACCGCCTGGGAGGGAAAGATTCGTACATCCGTCATTCCTGGGACACATTGACCCCTTGATTCCTTATTCTACCCACCCCTCAAACCTTTTCCTTTCCCAGAACTTAATCTCCTTCCTTTCTAAAAAAAAAACCCCACACAGCATCACCAAAGATGACGTAGGCTCTGAGGATTATTTTCCATTTACATTTATTTTCTATTTTCAGACAATTTACCAATGTACTTTTTTACGTAAAAATATTAAATCTGTCCTTATTCTTCTTTCTGACATTTTAACCAGGGGGTATTTATAATCTATGTTTTGTACAGTAATATGCCATAGTTTATAATATATATCTCAGAAACAAGTGTTGAATCTTTTCAATGTTATCGGAATGAATATTTAAAAAGGGAGACCTTAACTTAGAGTTATACTCTAGTTGGCATCTGACTAGGGTTTTATATAACATGATAAATGTGCCTACATTATTGAAATATTTTGCAGTTCTTAAAAGAAAGTTAAGGGTCTTCAGGGACTGGGACTGGGAAATTTGCACATCCTATAATAAATTTGCCAGCATTTTTATTTTTGAAGAACACGAATATTTGTTCAACGTCCCTATTTATATTTTTAACCACTTTGTAAGTATGTAACATGTTTGTGTACCGCTATTAGGACTCCATCTCTTCCTGTATTAGAGCTGGTATTCGGACTCCGGTCTACTCTTTATATGTGTTTATTGTGTATTCCAAGTTCAGCTGAGAAGATTGATGGCACTAACCAGGTTTCATTTAATATGATGAAGTCGTGTGAGAAAGTGTGGGCACTATTTTGAATTCCTTGAGTTTTGTTCTCTGATACCTCTGACATTCTAGTAGTAGAAAATGTATTTATTTAGTTTGAGTTTTTTGGAAACACATTGATAATTTTGGGTAAGTTATCGATGTATTTTTTGGTGAAATTTGATTTGCCATTTTTCTTTCTGGGCTTAAGTTTTTCCCGAGGAATCATAAGTTGTTATCCCTGTTATATTATCTGATCGGTTTTTACACCATCCTTAATTTTTTTATTTTTATGAGAATTGTCAAGACATTTATTAGCAACTTTCTTAATTCCTAACCCGTATATTATTAAAACATGAGTAATGTAGTAGTGTTAATCTCTAGTGACCATCCAGGTAAGTATGGTCTTGTTGTCTTGTATAAATTTTCTGCCTGTACAGTGCATTTTTACAGCAATATCGCATTCATTGGTCAAATAACTGCACATATAGTTTCGTATCGGTGATCGATGAACCGGTAGATGCAATTTTTAGCCATAAGTTGTTGTAGTGGTTTGTCTAGTATAAAGTTAGAAATAAGATTGTATAAACGTATTATAAATTTGTACAGCGCCCTTGGGGTGATCTTTCACAAAAACGGCGCAATGCTAGTCATCCAAATATTATTATTATTTTTATTAATGTATATACCTACTCGTAAACGTATATTTTTCTTCTGGCCACTGAAAAATAATAAAGATAAGGTTATCTAAGAATCTGAGTTAATTGTGTTATTATAATAATTTGATGTAAGCTGTTTATTATTGGCATGGTTTCATAATGATTGATTGAATTGCTTTGATTAGAAAACTGATTAGTAGTGGTTGGGTTGGCAATAAATGACTAATTCAAATAATAAATTAATACTAATCATTTTTTGTACCAATAATTGTTTGGTACTGTATTTTGTTCCAAATTGTGATAAACAATGATATCATCGTATGCCTTTTCCCCCAGTTTTTTTACATTAGCTCTAGTCATCTATGTCATCTTTGGGGATGCTGTGTGGATGATCTTTTTAGGAAAGGAAGGAGCGTAAGTTCTGGGAAAGAAAGGGCATTAGGGGTGAGTAGGGATCTGTGGGGCTGTTTTTCAAGGAGTGATGGACGAATGAATCCATTAACCTTGCTCTCCCGGCCTGCTTGCCAGCTGGTGGGCAGACGCATCCACCGCCAAGACCCAGACAAACCTCACCCCATGAAACGGGGCACCCCTGCTAAGTTACCAACTGTAGCGAACCACTTTGGGTGATTTATGACAGATGGAGACACTCTTAGTAGCTCCCTGGCTAAACACCATTCATAATCTCAACCCGATTAGGAGGTACGGTTTTATAACCAGTTGTAAGAACATTCAGATCCTAATAGAAAAGTTTACATTTGTCTCTAGCTCGTCTAAATGATACCGAGATGTTATGTTAGGGCAAGTCTATTTAATCGGATGCCTATAATTAATTAAAGCACCTACCTATAACAATTTTTTTTAAACAAACTAAATCTTTTTTCTTAATGTATGTTTATGGATTTGTATTTTTCACAATATTTTAAGTTTATATAAAGTAAGTAAGTACAATTAAAAAAGTAAACAAACACTCTTGTTTTTCATATTTATTTGTTTTCAATGAAATAGATACTTACATAACTTAATGATATTCATTACAAAATGTTCTTTTTGTAGTACAACTACGATATTATAAGTTTTGTTTTTAACAATTGCTACTCTTCGTAAGATAAGACCGTCATATTTTTAGACCATTTGAGTGCGTATTTACAATTTTTTTTAACGTATTTCATTTTTTTTAATATTTCCTAAAAAGATAATCTTTACAGGTAATATTAGGTACAGGTAGTTTAGGTACTTTACAGGTAGTATAGGTACAATCCTACAATAATTATAATATTCCGGGATATTACGCGGGTCTTCGCTACAACAAGAATAATTAATTTATGATGAAATTAGGTGCTCCAATAAATATATAGTATCTATCTTGTCAATCCTTGATATTTTTATAACTGGATAGTTTGACATCACAACAATAAAAAATATTTAAAACTTTTAAAACTGTTTCTTGTTTTTTTTTGCAATTAAAATCAACCACCTTTAATTAGATGAATTCATTCGCCTTTTATTTGAAAAAATGAAATAATACTGTGAAACAACATTTGGCACTTGAAAAATATTTGTTAAGGTGTGCAGATTTTTTAATAGAAAATTTTATATCAAACGAAAAAAAGTGAATAAATTGTATGTTTTGGTAGAAAGCATCATTT
Organism: Limnephilus lunatus; assembly: GCA_917563855.2. Taxonomy (NCBI): domain Eukaryota; kingdom Metazoa; phylum Arthropoda; class Insecta; order Trichoptera; family Limnephilidae; genus Limnephilus; species Limnephilus lunatus. Next base: position 11,235,640 of record OU830599.1, read on the forward strand.
TGTGGTTTGCCAAATTAACTGAAATAAAATAATAACTTTTTTTGTAACCTTTTTTAATGTTTTTTAATACCGATCGGTTTCTCCTGACACAAGCATTTTCAGGGTATAAAATTAAACTGAGTTGAACTATAAAATTAAATGGATTCATTTCGTACCCTGTGGATGCTTGTGTTAACCCTCGACCCGTCGTGTGGGTCTTTAAAAGCCCAGGTTTTACAGGGATTTTAATTATGTACATTTTAAATGTTCCCACTGATTCCTTATTTAGATAGCTTCCTAAAAGGGACTATACTTGACGCTAGCTCTGCCAACATTCAGTATTCAGTCTGTGCAAGTGCGATGTGAGATACAGACTCGTGTCGGCGTGAGGCTCAAAAAATCAACAAAATACAATGAAAAACCAAGTTTAAATGTTTTTTAATTGTATATTTTTAATTTTTTTAATAATAATGAATTTGTATCATTAAGCTTTTACATTGAAAATAAATACCAATTTTTTAAATATTTCTTTTTATTTCAATGCAGTCATTATCACCTGACTATAATCAGTTAAAAAAAACACATTAAATGTAAGCTATGACAAAAATTTAATCTTATTTATTTTTGGGGTCCTCACCAGGGTTGCCAGGTTTTTTCCAAATATATACCAAACAGTGGGCAAAAAAATTTCGAGGTGAATTTCTCTAGATTTCGGTGGTACCTTGACATATCTAACCCTCCGTGGAGGGGGGGGGGGGGGGACTTTGAAACAATGTAAGCAGTCAAATTATTCGAATAATCACGTTTACTCAAGTACCTACACAGTCACCTAATGTGTAAAACTAACCCGCGAAATGACTCGAAAACAGTTGACAGTTGAATCGTTTATTAGGGAGAAAAATTAATCAGAAAAATTACCGAACCGCCCATTCTTCGGTATTTTTTTCATACCGAACACGGTGCTAAAATACCGAACGGTTCGGTAGAATACCAAACACCTGGCAACCCTGGTCGTCACCGACCCCGCGCGACACCTCGCGTTAAAAAAAAACGCGCGACGGGCGGAGGGTTAAGCGAAACCGGTCGGTATTAAAAAATAAATAATTAAATCGGGGTTATAAACAAAGTAATCGTTTTTTTTTTCAGAATAAATAGGACTTAGCTTTTTTAATAAAATATGTTTTTTAGTTTCGTGTAGTTGAGAAAAATTACAGTTTTCACGATAAAACCATCGGTAAGTGACCTTTAAGACTTTATCTTTGTTTATATTCACAATTATTTAAGTATTTTTTAGACATAAATTAGTCAATTTTTAATATTAAAATCTGAAAAAGTCTTTCACCTGCTTTCAAGAACAGTATTGTATTTTGAAAAATCTTCAAGACAGTGAATTTTTCTGAAATCGAAAGACAAGCAAAAATGTTTTCAGTGCAATTTAAATTCACATAAATATGGGCAAAATGTTGCATAATATCACAGGCTTTAGGTGTTAATGTAGAGCAATGTTGTTAAAATCAGGGCGATCCATGATGATACCAAAATTGTTGGTTTAAATTGAAATTGGTTGGCACTAGAACAACCATAGAGCTCTTCGTCAAGGCACATGGCATGTCCCATCATGAGAGGAAGGAGGTTCTGCTCGTAGCTGCCAGTGAAGAGATGTTGCCAAGGACCATTAGCGAAAACTGCCACATCCTCTCCTGCATGGGTTTCCATGGTCATGGGAACCATCCCCGGGAACAAAAACTTAGGGTTCCCTAAAACAAATCAAAGAAACAGGTGAAAAAATAAATAAGATAAATTTAAAATAAAACAATAACTTTGTAAACGCCACTTTTATGTTTTATACTCAGTTCTATCTCAGATCATACGATGTACGTCGTGATTACTTCAAGATTGATACACTTAAAACTAGAAGGCAATTGACTGATCTAATATGTTTACATAAAATTATTCACGGCCATCTTGATACTACATTATGACTTAACAGTATTGAAATTAATGTCCCCAACTCCCATTGTTTAAGACGCCATAACATTTTTCATATGAATACATTTAAAAATAATATCGCCTACTTTAGCCCTCTGACCCAGATGTGTCGACTGTATAACAAGATAGAGTGCGCTGATGTGGATATTTTCGTTGACAATTTGTACGGATTTAAAAAAAAAGTTCTAGCGCTGTTAAAAAGTACTAACTAATTATGTTGTGTGAATTGTCTTTCTATGCATGCTCGCGTATTTCATATGTCTTTTACCACTCATTGCAATGTGTTACTTGAGTGACCTTGTATATAATTCTGTATTTTTATTTGTGATGTTTTTGTTTTTCTAATTGTGTTTATTTGTATTTAATTGTATGTAATTGTAGATTTTTATAATTGTGTAATAACTGAGTTTTATAACTGGATTGTTCTCATGTAAGTGTAAACATCTGTAAAACCCAGTATAAATAAACATACTTTATACTGACCGGGTTTCGCTACCACCGTAGCTTCTTTAGGGCAACTTAACTCTACTAAAATTTAATTGCATGTGTTATAGATAATAATATATGGTTGAAAACAAAATGAGCTGGACTCCTCAAGTGAAGGACGAAGTAGGCGTAAGTATGGATAGATAATGCGGAAGGGAATGTTCTTTGTAAATAGGGAAAAAACCTTACTATTGGACTTTTATTTAAATTTATTTGACTGTTAAGTATCTTACTACGAGTATTAATATTTTTAGCCTTCCTTAGTTCTAGTGCTTCTAAGTTATCCAATTTGTACCTATCGTGCATTAGGGTAACGCCCGATTCTTTATAGAATTTATGGTCTGTTTCAATGAGATGGTTTTCAAATTCCGAGAAGTCATTATAACACAAGTAACTTAATTTTAGTAGAGAAGTATTTTTATCCCTGCAGAAGCTACGGTGGAAGCGAAACCCGGCCGGCATAAAGTATAGAAAATAAAAGTGTTATTTACAAAGTTGTTTTATTTTAAATTAAATAATGTCACATCACAAGTATCTGCTTTGTATGAAAAAAAAAGAAAAGTGATTTAACACTTTATAAGAAAACAAGTCCATAATTAGGTACATTACTAAACAAGTAGGTACTCATAGTAGTAGTAGTACCAACTTTTTTAATTTGGGAGGCGGGATGGGTACCGCCGCCCCGGGAACCATTTATTGGATAACCAACACCTCTGCCATAGGTCAATCCAAGTGGTTCGCTACGTTTGGTGACTTAGATTTGTCCATGTCTTGGCAACGGATGTGTTCGGGAGAGACTGGTTGAGGGAGACCTTTTGACCTCTCCAGCCGGGCTCTCTCGACCCATCGCCTTGCACGGCAGTGGGATGGATTCATTAACCCTTCATTCCTGGACACATTGAACCCCAGATTCCTACCCAGCCCTCATACCTTATTCATTCCCCTTAAATTATTCTCTTCTTTCTTTCCTTAAAAATATCCTCTACACAGCATTTCCGAATATGACATAGGACCTAAGGGGAATTTTGTTTTCCTCAGGGCCTCCTGGGTTGAGCTAATGTAAAAAAAAAGTAAACGGGTAAACCAGTAAACAAATATTCATTGAAGAGCTTCGACTAAGACACTCAAATAGACTAATTTCTGCTTTATGGTTAACGACCTACCTAAAACATAAGACGGCACACAAAATACGAGATGGCTTACGAGGAGTAATTTGAATCACAATTTAATCATTTAATAATAAAAGGTTTATTTGCGGCACGTTGCATATCATCGCTTGAAATGATTTCTGTCCTATTTGGTGATCAGATCTGAAAAGCCAGGTACTTCCCCGACTCCTTCTCTGTCCCCACTACCTCCAGTCGCACAACATACCCCCATTAGCGATGCCATATACTCTCGCTGGCTCCAGACGGTTGGGAGCAGTTGGGGATCTTGTGACTCTTGGACTATTCACATAAATATAAAGAATTCTGGCTACATGGGCCGATAAAGTAAGGAAAAGATAAGAATCGACAAAAATCATGAGATCCTGCGCAGAAAAGTTCCACAATGGTAGCGCTGCAAACCGTTACCTTACTTAGCGACTTACAATTCTGCGCAGGGTCACATAACTCAGTTTATGTTGATCCTTACCAGATCGTAGAACAAAGTGGACTTACGTGCAACAAAATCCGCTTCTTTGGCGACGTCAGAGCGTTCCATCTCAAGCGATTTCTCGTTTATATGTTCCGGTCTGTACCCTGGACCATTGGCGTAGCTCAGAGTGAGGTACTCCAGCTTATCTTCGGCAGTGTAAAGATCAGAGGCCCCCAAAATGTCATTTCCCCTGCTGGGGTATCCAGCTATGGTCATGGTATGGCTGTGATCGGAAGACACGACTATCAGCGTATCGGCGGAATCAGTTAAACTCAAAGCTTTGTCCACTGCCTTTGCCAGTTCAACGGTTTCATCGAGGGCAATGTGGGCTTGCGCATCGTGATGAGCGTGGTCTATCCTTCCACCTAGAATGTAAATACATAATTATTTTTCATAATATGTTTCCGTGTATGTGATCAGGTTATCTTCCCACTGGAGATACGGTCACAAAACCTAGGTGATGATAACCTAATGAACGACGAACGTGAGAGCATATAATAAGCTGCCGAAATGAGATTTTTGAGGATTGTTAGGGATCACAAAATTAACGAACATCGAGTGAGAAACCCGTAATCAACCCTCCAGGGATCCCACGATCTATATTGTAAGATCTGTTTCGAACGAACCGTTTGAAGACGGAAAGAAATTGTTACTCGTTCACACTTTTCTATTGCATAAGGAACAGAACGAAAATTGAGATTGATTCAACATTAGATTTCTATTTTTAACTGGCGTTCTATGGCACAGAAAGTCTGTTCTCACTGAACTTCTTCATTTTAGGTGGCGAGTACGGTCCCGAGAACCATTTATTGGATAATCAACACCTCTGCCATAGGTCACGTGATTTAGTAGGGTTGCCCCGGTTCAAGGTTTGAGGTTTGTCCTGGTCCTGGCGGTGAATTCGTCTGTTTGAGTGAAATTTCTAGCAGGACTCTCACGACCCACCGCCTTGCAACGAAGTGGGAGGGATAGATTCACGCATCCGTAACTGTCGATTATCAGATTCATACCCACCCACTCCTCGCACTATTTTCCTTGCCAAATTTTTTTTTTATTTTCTTAATACCCTCCCACAGATACAAAGATGACATAGGTCACGAGTGAAACTATTTTCGTCGGGGCCTCTCGAGTGGAGCTAATGTAAAAAAAAGATTCCGTGAAATAGATCTTACAATAGATGAGGTCGGGATCCACCAGTCACAGATGGGATGGTTTTAAAATATTTTCAGAATGCATTCAGTGACTTCCGTACAAAATACTGGCGAAAATTCCACAGGGAAGGTGTCCAGTTGGGCGCCCCTGGCAAAGCTCGGTAATTTAGCTTCAAACTTTATTTACTTCCTGACTTTCCTCTACCACATCTCTTTCCCCTCCCCACTACCTACAGCTTCACAACGTACGCCAATTGGGGATGCCTTAGTTTCACTGGCTCCGGATGGTTCACAGAGCAAAAGGTCGTGCATGGAAAAATTGGACATGCACTTTGGCTACAGAAATAGCACAAGATAGGGAAAGATAAATTCTTGAAAGAATTCTTGTAGGATTTTTTTATAAATGGGACTACCTTCAACAAATAAGAAGAATCCTTTTTTATTTTTGGACAACACTTTTATAGCCGCTTCTGTCATATATTCCAATGATGGCTGACTTTCTTTTGCCAAAATTTGATATTCCATGTGATCATCGTTGAAGAGTCCGAAAATGTTTTCAGTGTTGTTAGTGATGGCTTCTAAAAGCTCTTCTTTGTTCTCTACGTATTTGTAGCTGCCATCCGCAATCGCTTTACCCTTCTTCCAGTCATCGATAAGGTTCTGTCCATCTAGTCTCTCGCCTCCGTCATCAACCGGGTAGAATTTCTTTCGACCACCTCCAAGAATCACCTGCAAAAATTATCTTCTATTAGAAACCATTGAAATCAACACAATCTATCATTCCCATACCCTCAATGGCGATCAAAGTTACCTGATTTCTTCAACCTTCAACACTGTGGTAGGCTCAAACATTGCCAGCCTTGAATGTTTGTTATTCCTTAAAAATATCATTTATGATCACAAAGACATCGATGAAAACAGAAGTCAGGTAACATCGAGGGCCATACTTAATATAAAATATGGATATTCTGGTACCTGAAACATATTCCCCGGCTTGTTTTTGACCAGTTGGGTGGCAATATCCTGACAAACCAAAGGATCAACTCCATCCTCCAACATATCAGCATCGCTTTCCCAATTTCTGCAGGAAGTATAAGCGTAGGCACCAGCTGGTGAGGCGTGGGTGATTCGAGTTGTGGTAACAATGCCTAATATTTTTTTTTAAATAATTATTAATTACTTTTCAAAATTCAATGAAATGTTACTATTAAGTTTTGCTTGTTGCATAACAACGCTTTTGTATGACGGTGAGGCCGTATTTAGTCTTTGCAACCTGGGCAGGTGTCTTGGAAGGCAAATTTTAGTGGCTAGTATTTCAGTTAAGGACTAAGTATATAGTTTCTATATTTGCATAAAACTGTACAAATTCAAAAACAAATACAGAAATTTATTCCAAATTGATATCATAAAGCAAAAAATTCTGCTCTGCTGTTTTGAATATGTTGAAGAATCTCTTTCAAGACATCATCAACTTGTAGTTGGCAGTTCCAACATTTATAATTTTTAAATACATTGTCAGGTTACGGATAACGTGACAGTTTAAAAAAACTTCTATTATGTCTTTTGCCATCATTAAAATTTTCCAATATTGCTTGTGCAATGACAGAAGACGTAGCTAATAGAGGATTAAACCTGTGAAACTGATAGTGGACAGGAGTACAATAATCAGCAATACGTATTTACCAGCACTCTTTCCCGCATTCACGGCATGGTATGCGATCGAATCAACAAAGTGAGTCTCGTTGTTCATCGCTTTGCAATCCTGATATTGCACAGAAGCAGAAACGCCGATGGTTCCAATGTTGTTCTTTACCCCACCGAAGTAGGCAGTGGCAGAACAGGCAGAATCGGCCACCTGGGCGTCAACGCAGTATGTCTGAAATTAAAACAAGTAGTTTGGAAAAGATGTGTCAAACGGGCGCAAAACGAAAACTGACGATCTTGCCCGTACTAGAAAGAGGATCGTTCAAAAATAAAAAGATTCACAAACTCGTGAAACGATGATTACCAATGAATAGAGACGGTGGAGGTGAAAAGAGACTTAGAAAAAAGTAAAACAAATAAAATAAAGATATTTCTATTTTTGATACTGACAATTTCAGGTGAAATTCCATTATGATAAAACAAGTTAAAATTTTTTTACACTTATTTTATTTTTTACTGTTACTGCTTTCAACATAGGTTTCCTTAAGTGCCTATAATCAACCAGCATTGGAGGTTATTATCCACCACTTACCCGCCCTGGTATAAGTAACAGATGGTTACTCCTTCAAGGCTCTCGCAAGGACTCTATTTTTTTTGAAAGAACGAAGCTACATTTAGTTTAGAACGAATTTAGACCTCCAATGTCCCTGCATACGTTGTTAGCAAGCAGTATGCAAGTGCTTAGCGGGAAATACAAGATACAATATGTGTTAGTATTACAAAATATAGACAAGACAATGGGACAGGTTGGTGAAAGTTCTCGAGGTGGCAAGCGCTGGGTGATTGTATCCAGCGTATCCTACAAGCACCTGTCTGGAAAAAAAAAACACAGTACAGAAGTAATACGAGCATGGCAAACGGTTGGGAGTCCTCTCCAATCAATTGGCAGTCCCAGCAAGAATGCGCATGACGTTCGGTCTAGCCGTGAACCACGCTCAGCTTCCGCGCCCCTTAGCCGGTTCCTCGGTGATGCCTCAAAGAAAAGTAAATGGGAGATTGGGGGGGAAATACCCGACGACCCTAAGGAATTCAGCGTCGAGTAGCCGGGGGCAAGGCGAAGGAGAGCCGAGGTCGCCCCCCCCAAACCTCAGGCCTGCACATGTTGCTGGGGGTGGCGCAAATGATTTTAGAGGGCACCGTGCCGTCGTCGACTGACTCCTGTTGACGCAGGGACGAGGTCTAGTGCACCCCCCAGAAGGGGAAAAAGAAACAAAACAAAATATATAGATGCAGTTCAGTTCAGCCTCCTGAGCGAAGCAAAGTAGAGGTTGTGATACTAAAAAGAAGAAAAAAAACATAGAAACCAAAACAAACGCAAGAAAAAAAAAAAAAAAAAAAAAAAAAAAAAAAAAAAAAAAAAAAAAAAACAAAGTTGAGTATGTAAGTTGGGTCACAACAGTGTTCCTTGGAATAGGAAACTGGAAAACAAAGAATATAACACAAAAATGATGAAAAATAATAAATAGGTACCTCGACAAAACATCGTCTAGCATAGCTTAGCGAAATCTAAAATAAACAATGCTAAAAGAAATAAAATAAGCAAAAAAAAAAAGATAATTCACACAAAAATAAAAGTAATAGAAACAAAATGTATACAATAAAATAAGATAATGGTATATACGATAGAGACGATATAAAACATAAAATTCTAGCAGTAGATGTAATGCAGTAATAAGGATGTCCGTGGATTCAGGAGCAGATACACCTGACACCTACATGATTTTACAGCTAGTCAGCGACTCTAAGATCAGGCCATCTCTCAACCCAGACTTTCGTAAATTTCCTCAAGCACTCAAAGTTCACCTTATTCGAAACGAGATCCGCGTTCCAAGCTGGTCTCGTAGTAACTTGCAAGCCATCGAGCATTTCCTCTCGGGCATCCATCATAATCTCACAATGCCACAGAATGTGCTCGGCTGTTTGGTCCGTATTGCCACACGCGCAGTTTGGATGGGGGGATAGAGAGAGACTGTGCAATCTTCCCCTAAACTCACCATGCCCGGACAGTAATTGGGTCAAATGGTGGTCCCTTACAATGTGTGCCCCTTCCATTCTGAGTTTAACTGACGGGAAGAAGGAGTAAGTCCATCTTCCCGTATTCGACCTGTCCCATCGTTCTTGCCATTCTCTCAACGTTCTTTCTCGCATCTCTCTAAGAAGACCTGGGAGGGAAACCGCTCCACCTGGTATTAGCTCAATACCATGGTGGGTTGCAGTTCTTCCTCTTGTTAGAAGCTTTTTTGTTAACACCTCCCTAATTTCAAGATCGATAGGCAAAACGCCGGCCAAAACTGGCAAAGCGTCCGAAGCGACTGTTCTGTATGCACCCGAAAGCGCCAGCAAGGGGACTCGCTGGCCTCTCTTGAGCGCCGAGAGTATGAGTGAATTCTCCAGGCGGTGCTCCCACACAGAGGCCGCATACGAGACTTGCGCCACGTAGTAATCAACCAGCAGTCGAGAATCCAAATTTCGTCGAAAAATGTTCTTACGATCGTACAGGGCGGTTCCAATGATAAAGATTAATTATTCTCCGTACCAGCTTTTTTAAATGGTAACTCAATATCGATTTTATTTACCTATGTACAATCAAAAATGCTGAAAGGCGTGATGATATATAATTTTTAAATATTTTTTGATCATAAATATTTATAATTTTTCTAAAATGTCTAAGCTTAATAAGAATGAAAAAAAATCTAAAGAAAATATATTAGTTTGTAAGACCGTAAATAAATAGACAAACTGAAGTATTTTCGTCACAAAACACGTGCTCGAATCTTTTCTTATTGATTTTATTTTAAATAAAATTAAAATTCTGAAACATAGCTTTCCCAGATAATTTATTGATTTATTTTACTGCACGATTATATGATTTGAAACGTGTGTTGTGTAATACAAATTTTTTTTTGAAAATTTAACAAATCTGCCAACGACCTACGGTATAACCTTATTATCCTAAAAATAAACACATTTTCTCATAATTTAAACGTAACTTTACCAGATAAAATAACAATATTTCGAAATCAATTTATAATTTTGTTGTGGAGAATTTTGTGGAGAATTTGTAGAATTTTTATGGTCAATACAGCAAAAATTTTATAATTCCGGTTTTGTCTGGTTATTCCATCGTAAATTGTGGTGTATTTACAAAACATTTTGGGAGGGGGGGGATTCATTGATCTTATTAAAATTATATGGATTTTCCCATCTTAGTTGTTTAGTCGTATCCAACAACTGAATTTGCAATTACTTGTTTGTTACCACTAGACATAATGAATTGTCGAATATTGCGTCACACCTACTAGACAATAAACACTCGTCGACAAAGACAGAGATGTTAAAGTTCTCCATTCTTACAGTAGAAGACAAAAACTAGAATCACTAGAAATATCCCTCCTAACTTAAGAAACGTAGAACCTAACATAGCAAAGATCAGAAAAAAAAACTCATGTTACCTGAATATAATAATATATAATATTAAAAGATATTTGCCTGACAACGGAGAGCATTCATTTTTATATTCCGATGGGTATCTTCGCCACCGACAGCGTAGACTGTTCTATCTTCCGGCCTGGAGGACTAACTTGCCGATGGTTATGACGGTCTGGAGAGCAATCTTTCTGACAGAATTAATTCGGAATTCGACATATTTAGCGTTAGTGAAGCTACCTTTAAAAGGCAAGCTCTATTAATGCTTGTATATTTTGTATGCCTACTTGTTCAATGTAATACTCTTAAAAATGTATTTTAAAAATGCATTAAAATGTTATATTTTGTAATATTTTTGAAATAATAAAATTGAATTAAACTCAAAATGAGTGATAATAAATTTAAGAACGGTATTTGCTAAATTAATAAATAAAAATGAGGTAACTATACCTACTTGTAATAATCAAATAATTGTAAATTCAGTCGTAAAACGAAGATACATGAATAAAAATGAAAAAAAGATGGGATAATCCGCATAATTTTATTCAAATCATTGTAAACCACCCCTGTTAGCCCCTCCACCCCAATGTAGTACGCATAAACCATAGATTAAGGAATCATTGTACCAGTCTGAAAATGGCCTTCACAGGCTGAAACCGTTTACCATCAAAGATAAAACAAGTAGAAGAAAATTAAAAACTGTTTTAAAACCCAACGGCTGCCATTAGCATCTATAGGTGTACGAACGATCTGTGCCAGAACTGCCATTTACACCATACGATGTAAATCGCCTGTATGAATTTGTATTGAAACACCGAAATAGCTGGCGTTCGGTAGAGAAATAATGTTTTTGTTTGGGCAGCTATTGGGTTTTAATATATAATTAATATACATAGATGATATTGAGATTCTCAACGTATCTTTGGGCATAAGAAACCAGAAGTGACACATTCATCCACCCTGCACGAGTGGGGCCTAAAAAGTGTGGATGTGGTGCGGTGCAGTTTACCAAACATATGCTCAAGGAATACTCGCTCCATTCCTTCCAGCGTTGGAATAGTTAGGATCCTCGACTGGCTTGCAGATCCTTATTTCCCTATTAACTTTCCACCATCTGTAATAAGATGACAAATTTCGATGATGGTGTGCAAACTGACCTAGGAGATTAGAAGACTTACCTTGGATAGTCCTATAACTGGGAACTTCTCAAATGACATCTTATCGTCCTCTCCAACCCTTCCCTCCTTCTGTCCCATGTAAATCCTGGCTGCCGCTATAGTGGCCAGCGACATGCCATCTCCGATGAAGAAGATGACGTTCTTGGCCAGCTTCTTGCCACTAAAATCTCTGGTCAAATGCTCCTTCAGGGACTTCGATGCCTTGTAGCGCCAGAAGCCCTGGGTCAACTCGTCCTCTGGACTTACTGTGGTCTGCCAACTTCTTGGATGCCTGCGGTGGATGTCTGAAAAACATTGTTGGAATTGTTGTTATGCTATAACTGGGTTGTATAACTGCTATATAGTATATCCATAGACTTCTCACAAAACTGAGAAACTCTATTTTTTGTTTATGTGAAAATCGGCTCTAATATCGATTGTTTTTACATAAAAATAAGTATCCAAACTTTCCTTAAACTGAATAAAAAATGTTGAAAAGTGAGATTAACTTGCGCTGAAATAGCACTTATTTATAATTACATCATTATTAAAATAGTTTTTTATTCAAATTAGACCTTACTTCCGATTATTACAGATTTTGGAAACTTAACATGGTCTAATTAAAAAATATATATTCTTACATTTTCAGTACAATAAAATTAATTCATGCTCCGTTCTTACATGTGGTAATAGAACATAATAAAATGGATTTATAATAGTACATAATCATATGAATTTATGCCCCGTTCTAGTTTATCATTGTTATTTTTATGTTAGTTTCACGCAGGAGGCTCTAAGGAAATTATTTTCCCTCAGGATCTATGTCATCTTTGGGGATGATGTGTGGAAGGTCTTTTTAGAGAAAGGAAGGAGAGAAAGTTTTGGAAAGGTATGAGGAGTGGGTAGGAATCTGGGGTCAATGTTTCCAGGATTGATGGACGTATGAATCCATCTCTCCCACTGCGATGCAAGGCGATATATCGAGAAAGTCTGGCTGGAGAGGTCTAAAGACATCCTTCGGCCAGTCTCTCCAATTGTAGCCCGCCACGAAGTAGGTGGACAGACGCATCCACCGCCAAGACCCAGACAAAGCTCACCCCCAAGAACCCATCTAAGTCACCAAACATAGCGAAACACTTAGGATGACCTACGGCAGAGGTTTTAGTTATTATTTTTTTATTTGTTGGTTTTTAAGTTCGTCCTTGGTTGTGCAATGGTTGCCTTTCAAGCAGTCGATCGGGGTTCGATTTTCGGCTGTATTAATTTATTTTAAAAAATTTTATTTACTTTAAACCTTAAAAAATACTTGTATCGGTTAAATTCTTCATAACACATAGCGGGGTTTATTTACTCATAAAAGTGCGTATTCTCGTTGTTTGTTTTTGGGTGCTGCGCTGCCTCCTTCTTTAGCCGACGTTTCGGACAGCGTTGCAGTGTCCATCATCAGGGCAAATCCGGCATATCCGACAGATGTGTCTGCCGGATCTACCCTGATGATGGACACTGCAACGCTGTCCGGAACGTCGGCTAAAGAAGGAGGTAGCGCAACACGACATAACACCCCCAAAACAATCAACGAAAATGCTTTTGGCCGTGAAAATCTAAAAACGTTACCATGTGCGTATTCATTTATTTTTTTATATGTGACAGAGAAAAGTTTTAAAATTACATTTACCAAATTACATTTCTTTTTTTTACTCGTGTTTCTAGAATTTAAATATTTAAATAATTTGATACTCACCATGTGGAATTGAACCTCCGATTATCGCAAACAGAATCACCAAAACATATGTGAACATAACCATTGCTATCCGGTGTGTGGCAACACAAAATACAACAATTTATAACTGTCAAGGTTTATAATCTACTTGTAAAGAAATCTCCACACAATGTTGAGTTTATATAGGCGAAGACGTTTTAAAGTTTCTCCATGATGTAAAGGGCAATTTAGTGTATTTTTCAGTGGCGTTTTTAATTACTGGTGGCTATCTAATTTATTCATCGTATTTAGAAGATAATTTTTGTTATTTTACTGAAATATTACGAAACCTAAAATAAACGATAAATTATTTGGAGTAATTTAGGCATTGAAGAACATAACATCAAAAACAATTGGCATTATAAGCATAAAAAAGAAGGAGAAGAATATTAATGATAGAGAGCGCGCTAATATTAAAAAAAAACGATTGCAATGAATAGGCGTATGCGATTTATAAATATCGCAAATCCCTAAGAAAAGTGTCGTAAGTCAAAATTTTCTATTTTTCGTTTTATCTCTGAAAAGTAGAGTGATTATGATTTATGATTCTCTATGCCCCACGAAAACGGTATTTAAGTTAAATCACTTCATCTCCGCAAGATGTTGATGGTATCTCTTTTCGACGGGACTGATTGTTCATCATTCATTCATTTGTTTTTTTTTACATTAACTCCACACAGGAGACCCTAAGGAAAATAATTTCTCTCATGGTCTATGTCATCTAGAGATGCTGTGTTGAGGGTCTTTTTGAGGAGAGGAAGGAATGAACATTGAAATTGAAGGGACCCATGTTGTAGGAAGGAGGAAACACAAAGGCCAGCAAATCATTCCACAGCCGAGCTGTTGAATACAAAAACGAGTCGAAGAAGCGACCCGTTTCCATGTGACAAATGTCAACAGTGTACATATGTTGGGCACGCGTTTGGGGTGTTTCCCAACTATGCACCGGTGCCGAAGGGATCAATGACGCTAGTTCCTCGGAGAATCTTCCATTTTAATATCGGTAGAACAAGGATAGCATTTACACCCGACGCCTGTGCTCCAAAGATTGCAATCCGTCTGCTAGGATGGGAGAATCTATCAAACGGACCGCCTGTTTTTGCACAGAGTCGAGGGTATTTTTCAGGTATTTTAGAGCTCCAGACCAGAGGTGGCTGCCAAATTCGGTGGAAGAGTATTGTAGAAAATTATATTCATTTATATATTTAATTTATTAAATATATAAATGAATATAACTTATAATATAATATGTTAATTATGGAACCAGATGGTTTTATTTAAAAAATTTTGAGCAATTTTAGTATTTTTTTTCTATCCATGGAATTTGATGTATATAATTACTTTTTTATCTTGGCACCTGAATAGAGCTTACCTTACCTTATGGGTAGGTAAATATATATTTTTTTAAAGCTTACAAACCTAGTGTTCAAGGGATAAATGCCAAATGTTGGTAGAAATTAGCAATGCGGTTTAACATTGCGGTTTACATGTAGGTATTAATGAAAATATGAAATAGACAAAGACACACAAAATAAATAAAGTAACAACCGCAACAGGGACTTGAACCCAGATCCTCTAGTTTTACCGGGATTAACATCTTTACCAATTGAGCGATTGAGAACTAATATAATCAGTTCTCATTTTAATTTAACTTTAATTCTGTCTTCTAAGTTATGCCTACCTAGAATTGTTAAGACTTAAATGCTAGGCCCCCAGAAAACGGCCCAATCTTAGATAATTATAAGAATCCTACAGTGCTCTTTACGAGTCCATTACAAAATATTGATAAAATAAAGTGCTGAAATGAGAAATATTCTGACATTAAACATAAAAACACAATTTGGAGGAAACCAAAACCAAACAATTACCGGAAACTTGAGAACATGTCTTATTACGTATATTGAAAAGTTGTTAGGATTCATGAATGGCATGATTTTGTTTTTAAATCCCATTTAAATTCAGCCAAATTCTGGATATTAGTAAGAGCTGAGGGAAGTTTTTTCCAAATGAGAGTTACACGAAAAAAGCGATCGTAGTAAACGACTCGGTTTAACCTAGAAAGTTCGATTAAACGATTAGTAACATCTAGATCCATTAGTAGTTATTAGATCTATCAGTATATGTAATTTGCAGTTCTGTAGAGACGACATATTTAATTTTATTATTTTCTGTGTCTTTATTTTTTTAATTGGCTCCACACAGGAGGCCATGAAGAAAAAATCCATCAACGCCTATGTTATCTATGGGTGACGGACGTATAAATCCATCCCTACCACTACACTGCAAGGCGAAATGTTGAGAGAGTCCAAAAGGTTGGAGAGTTTAAAAGGTCTCTCTCAGCCAGTCTCTCCCAATTCAGCCCACAGTAGCCTTTAAACCTCAATCCACGAACCCGGGCACCCCTGCTAAATCACCAAACACAACGAACCACCTGAGCTGACCTAGGGTATTGGTTTTCCAATAAACGGTACGCCTCCCCGTCGCCCAAATTAAAAATTTTCTCTTGTTAAATGTATTTTTATATATTATTTATTATTCGTGTTTATGTACGTCTATGATGTATTACCTACACGATTATGGTAATTTTTTACTGTGAAGGTAATAAGGATATCATTCTTCTCGCCACTAATAAAATATTGATAAGGTTTAATCTATGCCGCTGGCGCAGCCGTGTATTCCTAAATACTTGAATATTATCATCGGATGTGAACCGTTATTTATTGGCATGCTAGCCCGATGATTTAATGACATGCATTGATTCGATTACTGATAGTGATTGAGAAATGAATGACTAGTTCCCATAAAAAAATAATCTACATGTTTCTACCGACAAATGATATGGCTTTAGCCGCATTTGGTGACCAGATATGAATAGCCAAATACTTCCCACATTCATTTTCTCTATCTCCTTCCCGTTTCCACTTCCTTCGAGTATTTTTAAGAACAATTAAAATAATAATTATAAATGTGTGAAGGATGTAAAGTTGTTTTTCTGTTTCGAATCATTGTACTAAAAATCGGTAATTTTAATATTTTTAAATCGATCTAAAACCGCACATTTTTTTAGATTTTTTAAGTTTTCTTTATTCATTGAATTTTTTATTACATAAATTGGGGATTTTTCGATCACCATGCTAGGCACATGCCCGTGTTGTGGTTGTCGATTTTCTATACAGTACATTATCATATGCAATAGAAAGAATGTGCGAGAATATTAAGAAAATATATACATAAAATAATATATTATTAAAGAATATTAATAGAATTAAGAAGAATACAAAAGAATAAAAAAAGAATTTTAATTAATATAGAGTAATATAAAAGAGTTAGGAAATATATATGTACAACATATAAATCATATAATAAAAGAATACAAAAGTATGTAATTATTAAATCCGCTATACAGTAAGTACATGTTTCAGTCCGGCGAATAGTAAATTAATATAATTATTTTTGTTGTTTTGAATTTCTTGAACATTCTGAATCGGTTCCAATAATTGGCTACAACTTCATTACGACGTGGAAAACGCCACAGGTTGTCAATATGGCTGTGACCAACGTTGCCCTGCGTGACGTCATCGCCGCCATATTTACGAATGAAACATGTCGTTTTGGTGGCAACTCCAAAGCCACTCCAAAACAAAAAACGATGAAAATTAATTTGTCAACATAAAAATGAAAAACAAATTTTCTACATCATTGTAATTTTTTCGGGAATAAAAAAAACGCAAAAATACCATGTTTGGGATGCCATAAACTCATTGTCTCCAGATGGTTGGGAGCAATTAGCAATCTTATGCGGTGCCTATTCACGTAGAAAAAAAGTTTATTTAATTCGTCGGCTTTCCCCGATAGGTTATTTAGAGACGCCTACTATTAAATTTCTTTCTGGCTAAATCAGTGGTCGGGGAACCGGGGTAAATTACCCCAAATGGGGTAAAAATGTTTTTTTTTTGGGTAATAAGGAAATTTTTCTAGTTTTCTATTTCATAAACGTGTTAGTATTTTTACAAACTTAGTCAATTCAGGAACCTCCGGGTTTGGCAGAAACAATACTTGAACTTCAATCTAATACTGAAGCACGTATTCACTTTGAGAGCAAAGCCAATCTGTCGTCTTTTTGGATGTCAAAAGCTACGAAGGCTTTCGAAATTGCACCATTGCACAAACGTTGCTTCCATTTGCAACAACTCTTCGTGAACAAGGCTTTTCCACTCTAACGAACATAAAAACGAAGAACAGAAATCGATTAAACGCCGAAGACTGTATTCAAATTACTCTTACATCAAAAAGTCCCAATTTTGAAGTAATTGTATCAAACATGAAGCAACATCATTTCTCCAAAAACTGAAAGGGAAATCTGAAAATCAAAATTTTTGTTGTATCTAATTTGAGAATTTTATTTTGTTTGTCTATTACATACTTACTATTTCATGTAACTTGTAAAATGGGGGGAAGGGGTAATATCGACTTACGCAAAAATAATGGTTAAAAAAGTTCCCCGACCGCTGGGCTAAATTCTCATATTTTATACAGGAGCCAACATATGTAGATAATCGCTGGTCACTCAGCCGAGAAACCGCCCATTCCCTTATTTCGAATCTAACTTTTTTTTAAATATGAATACCGCACAAGAGTGCCAACTGCTTCCATCTGGAGCCAGTGAGACTACGGCATCCTCAACTGGGGTATGTTGTGAGGCTGAAGATAGTTGTGAAAGGAAGAAGATGCGGAAGAGAAAGGTGGGTAAGTACTTGGCTATTCAGATCTGGTCACTAAACACGGCTAAAGCTATTTCAAGCAACGTTTCAATTCTAAATGGTGGTATTACACCGGGACGATACTGAGAGTATCTTCAACTCTGGAACATGCCGCCAATATACTATATATCATTCCTAATTAATTCATTGGGAAATAACACAAATTAATAAAATGCCGGGATTCGAGCCCCCGACCTTCGGATTGCGAGTATAGAGACTTACCCCTCGACCACAGAGGCCTTCTTAAATCATTAAATAATCAGTACGTCAATACTGTTAGGGTCAGGGTGAGGGGTAGGGTGGGGTGGTTACTCGGTTGAGTGACCAGTGTTAGCATGATTTTTTTGTTGGTTTTGAAAAAACAACTTCAAAAATATATCATGTATAGCTACTGTTTACACGCGGTAGAAGTTATACATTCAAAAAACTAAACTCCAGGAGAATGAGACGAATACAGAAAATCAGGATAATTGTGGGGTTTTATTTATTTATTTATTATAAAATTGTTACCAAGTTTAACAATTTTTTTAAATTTTATTCTACGAAGCACCGCACCTAGAGGACACCGATTAGTCTATCTCATTCTCTCGCAGGTTAAATCTAATAGATGTATTTGTTTGTCTCTTTTTAGTATCGCTCATTTCCGTTTCATCGAGATTAAAATCACAACCAAAAATCAAAATCAAAAGTCACCGGAGACCATTTACACCAAATAATGTCAGGATTCAGTCGTTGAAGTCAGTAAGTGCGTCCCTTAACACCCTGTGTAATTTACTTTGAGCTACACTGTGTTAAAAGTGTAACATTTATTTATGTTTATTTGTTAAAAAAATACATTGGTATAATGAATAAAAAGTTTAAAAACTCAAAACGAAATCCCCGTTCAAATGACATGTATTCATGGTTTATCGTTCATGCATTCAAAAACAGGTCTTAAAGTTGTTTATCCTTTGATTGTTAGATCAGTGATATTTGTCATGTAATTAAGCAGTAATCTGTTAATCTGCTCCGGCAAATGACTTGATAGCAACTAGCATTCATTGTACACGAAGTTCTCAAGACACGCATTGTTAATGTGAAATATGTATACTTACAATGTATTATAATGCTAAACGTGTTACTTCCAGTTTTAGATAAGCACGAGTAATGCGAATACAATTTAGTTAAATGAAAAGTTACATTGTTTTAACTACTTTATTGTCTCGGTTATATTACACATTAAATTTAGGTTTTTTTAGTTACATTTAGGTCTTATTAGTCATATTTATAACTTACTAGCAGACCCGGACATACGTTGCTATGGCTAATGAAGCACAACGCCATTACTTAACCTTTATAAAATCCACACCACCCGCTTGCCAGCTGCCCGCTGCCTGAATCGAATATTTGAATTTGTCGGCTTTTCTCTACTATGATTAGCATGTATTATACATATACACCTTCCTCTTGAATCATTCTATCTATTGATGAAAATCGCATGAAAATCCGTTGCGTAGTTTTAAAGATCTAAGCGCACATATAGCGGAAGCGACTTCATTTTATACTATGTAATGATTTCTAATAGATATAAGTTGAAATGGTTTTTAATATTATTTTGAAATATAAAAGCTTTAAAGAATGAATGTTTTATTTATTTCATTTAGATATGAGTACTTAAAATGTTAATTTACAAAAAAGATTTTTTAACCTAAAACTACCCCTTAGTTAAACTACAAAAATTATCGGGATTTTTGATGTCTTTTGTAAATTTCTTTGTATTAAAAAAAATAATAATCATAACCTTCTTCAGGACAGTAGGCAGTGCCATTATAAATGAATCTAAGTAAAGAAATTTTAATTTTTAAGATTAAAATAAAGATAAATAGAGAGCTTATTAAACGAGAATGAAATAAGAGTGGGGGAGGAGTGGGAAGCGGATTGGGGCTATATGGGGAGAAAAGTAATATCATTATTTATTTATTTAATTTCTAGCTAGTTCCCGAAATGCGTTGCTATGCCATTCAAAGAAATAAATTGTTTATCCCTGCTTGTCCATTCTCATGCGTCCCCTCCCCCCCCCGCTCCCTTCCCCTCCTGCGTTTTCTGACAATTCTCACATTTTCAAACTACTCTTATATCTTTTTCGTTGTTAGTTTTTGGGGTGTTATGCCGTGTTGCGCTACCTCCTACTATAGCCGACGTTTCGGACAGCGTTGCAGTGTCCATCATCAGGGCAGATCCGGTAGATCCGACGATGTGTGAACACATCGTCGGATCTACCGGATCTGCCCTGATGATGGACACTGCAACGCTGTCCGAAACGTCGGCTATAGTAGGAGGTAGCGCAACACGGCATAACACCCCAAAAACTAACAACGAAAATGCTTTTGGCCGTGAAAATCTAAAAACTTATCTACTCTTATATCGCTTATAGCTTACCATTATATATAGAAATAGTCTTCTGCTAAAATTCAATGTTTTGAAAAATTTAGAGTCAATCCATAGATTACCTTCCGATATTTTCGGACCCAAACATACGGAACCTAAATTTTTATTTTTTTATACAAATTTCATAACGCCAGAGCTTAAAATTATAAACAGAAACACTCTTCTGCTAAAATGCAATGTTCTGTGAAATTTTTAGTGAATCTATCGATTACTTTCCGAAATTAGCGGACCCAAACATACAGAACCTACATTTTTATTTTTTTTATACAAATTTCACAAGGCTAGAGCTTACCATTAGGTATATATTGAAACACTATTCTGCTGAAAAGCAATGTTCTGTAAAAAAAATTGAGTCAATCCATCGATTACTTTCTGAGATTTGAGAACGCAAACATACGGAACCTTAATTTTTATATAAAAAATATACATATATAACTATAGAATGGAAGATTATACACTTTCTAATGCTTATAAATATCTATCAAAGGGAAATAATTATACCAAGTCAGTGGACACCTTCAATTTATCTTTAAACAAATACAAAATACTTTTACTGAGACAGTTCAGTTATGTAAAATAAATACTTGATATTTCTTTATAAAAGTAATATATTATACATATTATATTTAATAAGAATAATAATAATATTTGGATGACTTGTATAGCGCCGTTTTTGTGAAACATCACCTCAAGGGCGCTGTACAAATTTATAATACGTTTATACAATCTTATTTCAACTATAGACAACAACAACTTATGGCTAAAAATTGCATCCACGGGTTCAACGATCAGCGATACGAAACTAAATGTGCAATGATTTGACCAATGAACGCGATGCTGCTGTAAAAATGCACTATAGAGGCAGAAAATATATACAAGACCTTAGGTACTTACCTGGAGGGTCACTAGAGATTAACACTGTTTTTGTTTGAAAAATAAATGTAAAGTATTTATATTTTATTTAATATGTAAATTTGTTAATTTCCTATGTAAAAGCCCCGAAAAAGGGCGTAAATAAATAAATAAATATTTTTTTATGTAGAAAATGAATCCATACATTAATATTATTAATTCGACAAATTCTGAAAAACCTGTTACACATTTGATTTATGTATTATTTTATTTCAATATTTCATATCCTTGTCGTTTATATATTTGGCCATGGAGGTACAGAGGTATAACGAAGACCACCAAGATGGGTCTCGTCCGGGCTTTGATTTTCCCCATATTTCTTTACGTTGTGGAAACATGGACCCTTAGAGCCAGCGAAAGAAATCGAACAATTGAAATGTGGAGTTGGAGAAAAATGCTTAGAATTTCGTGGACTGCCAGACGCACAAATGTGTCAATCCTGGAAGAGCTAGGCATCTATAGTAGGCTTTCAACTACCTGCCTACAACGTATTTTAAGATACTAGACACGTTGCTCGCTAAGCTGAGAACTCCAACTTAAATAAACCCATAAGTTATTGGCATAGTGGAAGGCAGAAGAACCAGGGGAAGGTTACCAATGCTCTGGAGTGACCAAATATCACTAGCGTCCGGTGCGTCGGTGTTCGCAGCTCTCCATGCAGCTCAGGACCTCGAGGGGTGGAAGAGTCTTGTCCACCATGGAAATTGGAGAAGGGATCACGATATTCAGCAATGTGGAACCTACTTGAGAATGATACATTTGGCCAGGCATTCATTGCAATGACATTAGTAGATGCCATATATTTTCTTTAAAAAGAGAAATAAGATAAGCACATTAAATTAAATAGTAACCAGTTTAAAATATTTAAAAAAATGTAAGTATAAAAAATCGTTTTTAAAAAGTCAGAATAAAGAAACTAGATTTTTTTAAATATCTACAAATACTGTTCAATGTAACAAAGGATACAAATACTGTTCAATGTAACTGAGTATAAAAATTCTTTTCAAATTAACTATGTGTACAAATACTGTTCAAAGTAACTTTGTATACAAATACTGTTCTAAGATCTGAAAGCAAAAAAAATGTTTTAATTTAATGGAAATAATTATCTTTTCATTAATAACTGGCTATTCAGATGTAGTCACCAAACACGCCTAAAGCTAATTCAATCAACGTTTAAATTTTGAATGGTGGCTACTGAAAGTAGCTACCACTCAGGAACTTGCCCCAAAATGTACTATATTATTTAAAATGAATAAATTCTGAAATAACACAAATTGACCAAATAAAATTTATTTACTTTCGTATTAAGGAACGGCTTAATTATTTCTTTTTCCTTAAACACTTTAAGTTTTAAAGCTCTTAAAAAAAAAATGTTATTCTTGAAGATAATATCCATACATTTTCCACGCCGAAACGGCTATTACTAGACAGTACGAGTATACAAAATTCCTCAATAGAAAAAATCGCTATGAGAATGACTACAAACATGTTTTTCAGATATTTTAGAAGTTATATGTATTAAAAAAAATCACAGTGTTTCTTTGAATACTATTTTAGACATTCCCCATGAGATTTTTGCTCTGTTTTAAACGAGTCGTTTTTATTAAACATTTTCACGATTTTCGCTTAAATATTATCATTTTTAATATTAACGCGCTCCCTCTAAAATTCGTATTTACATATCTCCCTCCTTGTTCTTCTTTTTGAGCGGGTACAACCGGGCCCTAATGAAAAATAGGTATTTGCACACGCTGAAATTCGAAACCACGACCTCCGAATTCATAGTCGAGTATCTTATCCTGACTCTAAATTCTCACTCCGTTTTTGTGGTTGCACAATCTTTTTTTAAAAATTGAATGAATCGTATTTTAATGAATGCAAATAAAAATATTATTTTTTAACTAGTCTCAATTCTGTTTTTTAGAAGAAAAGCGTGGTCTCTTTTTACCAAGTGCATTAGAATTACCTGATAATATAATGCTTAACGTGGTGTGACAGCAAGTTTCAATGACTTGATAGACTGGAAACTCGGTGCACACGGCAATGAAAAGTGTTTTTGTGACAATTTCCCGCCACAGCGGCACGTTTTTATAACCCACTGTTAATGAATTCTGTTTGCATAATATACCTACCTCATAATACAAATTAATGACTCTGCGGTCTCGTTTTTTAATCTTACTTAACGAAGCTTGGAGGATAACAACAGCTTTAACTAATTGGCGAACCGCTGATAGCTCCGTTTTAACCTCAAGCTCATTCTCGTAGCTAAGCAGGTGAGAAAAAGCGGTAGGATCATACCTTTGTCCCCTTATTTTCATAACGGGAAAATTTTTTTGGAACGCAATTCATTAGCGATGTGTTGATTAAAGTAATTGCCCAAACTTTTGTGAATCTATGGTTTTCTAGTAAATGTAACCATTTACCGAATTGTTTGCCTGACGATTTTTCTATACTCCTCATCTCAAAATTGTACGTATTACTTGTGCTCTAATCATTAGACCTTTGACGTTGTAAATCTTTTTCCTAGCATACCCACTAATGCGTGAAAACATCTAATTTTAAATATATTAAATAATTCCCATTTGGATAAACCAATTATATAGTCGTCCACGCTTCCTGGAAACCCAAAATTACTTATCATTTAACAACACTTAAAAAGATTTTATGGGTAATCCCGCTTCTCCTTTGTTTGCTGAACTATTTATGAATTCTATTGAAAACAAACTTTTCTACTGTGGACTTTCCTTTTTATCTAATGTTTTTGTTTGGATTAGATAGTTGAAAATATCTTCGTTATTTGGTCAGGTAGCAACAGACAATTAAAGAATTTTCTTACTAATAACCTTCACATTAATAACCTTCATCGAAATTTTAAATTTACATAAGAACAACTAAAATAACAGCTTAGACTTTTTTCAAAAGAATTTTGATTTTTAAGCAAGCCCTTACGCAGCCCATTACCATTTGGTCCACGGCCCGGTACCGGGCCGCGGCCCATGGGTTGGGGACCACTGTTCTATTGTATCCAGTTGTCTATTTGATTTTGGAGCGTTTTGCATTTTATTTGTATGTGTTACGCACAATTTAAATCTAATGTGATTACTTTATATGTTATATATGGCAAAAAACCTACTGATGGCTCCACAACATCAAGCACACACGCTTCTCATCAAACCTGGGTTGCGTGGTCCCTAAAACTAAAACCTCGTTTGCTCAACGTCAATTCAGGTATATCGCTCTTAAAATATACAATGCTTTGAGTGCCGATATAAAGTCACATAATTCTAAATCTCTCTTTTAAGTCCATATAAAACATTGGGTAATTGAAAAGGGAAGAGATTTCTTCAAACAACACATAAGAGCTTAATATTTTAAAATAATATTAATAATATTAATTATAACAAAAAAAAAATTAACTTACTCTAGCGCATTTATTTTTCAATTTCTTTCGTAGAAAGAACTTGACCATAAACATATACTCTCGTGTAGAAGAATAGTTACCAAATTTTACTTTTATTTTTATTTCAAGAAGAATAATACTTGTGAATTTTAATTTCCATTTTTATTTCAATCTTCTTTAAAATATCTTTTTATTCTTTACTTCTCAGCTGTCTGTTTATATTTTTATTTGTATTAGTATTTATTTTTAGTTTTAGTTTTGTTTATTCTTAAATGTGTTCTTTTTTTCTTTCCTCTTCTTATATTTTATTTTCTGTTTAAATAAAATAATATTTCATGTATGACTACCACAACACGGGCAATAGCCTAGTGGTAAATGGTATTTAAAAAAATTTGCTAAAATGTAACATGTAAACATTTACGAAATTATAAAAAAAATAAATAAATTTTATAGTGCGTTTCAAGACTTGTTCTAACCTAAAATATCTTGACCATTAAATTCCACAGTGTAACTTGACAGTGTTCATGTGAAAAATATTTTTGTGTCAATATTCTACCTTCGTAAGTTTTCCAGATCAAGGTGCTTGTTCTTCAGGTCCGAAGTCTGCCACTGAGATAGCCATGACTCTTTTAGGTGATGGTCGTTCTAGTACCAGAGCCTCGCCATTACTCTAAACGGGTCTCTCAGACGTGGGCGACTACCTGGGAGATTAGAAGGGTCATCTTGAAATTGAATATTGCCATATCATTATGTTGAGCATTCTCCCGGAAGACAAAGATCCTGAGCTCGATCCCCATTTGCGAGCGTTACCTTTATATTTCATTTGTATTTTTGTTTCATGTTTCGTTTAAATTTATTAATATTATATTCTTCTGCAATAATTAAATATTACATTGATGCGTATAACTTTCAAAAATCATTCCAATAAATTGAATAGATATTAATTATCATCTAATCGTAGAAAAATATCATAAGTTAAAGAGTTCATGGGAAAGTTTTATAGGAAAGCGAGAACAAATGAAAAAATGACGAACAAACGGACCGGTAGAAAACAGATGCTAGCAACATTTTGCGGATATGGAGTGATCTAACATAAATATGTATTGTTTTAGTGGCGCATAATGGAGGATAATCACAATAACTTTACTTCTCAGAGATAAAATGTTAAATAGTAAATTTTGACTTACTACACTTTTCTATATGATGTGCGATATTAAGGTATTAATTTTAGCATTAGATACTTAAATTATTTTTTTCAATACAAAATTAAAATAGGCATTGTATGTTTAAAATTCTTTAATGACAAGTTCCGGTATGTTGTTGCTGGATTTTAAATAAAATTTTGTTACTTTGGATTTTGAACTCATGACCGGGTCCAGAAGTTCCTTTAAAAGTAGCTTTACTGATTTGTGTTTTAAAAAAAAATAACGTTAAAAAAACCTTTTGTAAAAATCAGATATTCCAATCTAAACTCTGTTCGAAGATCTAAGCCCTTTAGGAAAACTCAGTTCTGCGTAAAAATATAAAGAAAATTACACCAGTTGTTGTTCAGTTGCGAAGGCTACATCGTCATGGCCCCACAGCGAGCTGTTTGCACACTTTTCATAGCAGTAATAATTATTTGCGCCGTCTCCCGGAAGAATGTCAAAGGTAATTTATTTTTAATTTTTACTGAAGAAATAATAAAATAAAGAGTTGTTTAAAAAAATGATATTGAACTTTTTAAAGTTTAGTTCTAATGATATCACAGTTTTTACGAACAAAATATTGGATGTCTTCATTTTCCGATTTTGGCATATTATTTTGTTCGTTTTTTTTTTAAAATTTTGTTTCCATTCGAAAACAATAATCATTGTTAAAACAGGTAATGTTTTGTTTATAAATATTATTGCACGATGAACTATACCAAGGATTTTGTGTTGTATTTAGTGTTTAGCGTTAATAGTAGTTACTACTGTTTTCTAACCGTATTGGCGAAAAATAAAGAAGTTAATTCCATACTCAGTGTTGACTTGTTAGTTGTTAGTAACCGAGTGGTTAAAGTGTCGGATTCCTAGAAATACGTCCATCGTTGCACAACATAATAGATAGTATAGGTAGAAGGAATCAAAATACTCTCGTGTTATTCGTGACACGACAATGTCCCTCTTTATTTTTAATGTTAATTAAAACCAACCATAACTCCATTTCATACTAATCCTGGGTTGATCTTGAACTATCCGATCACTTTAACACGATCACGAAAAACCGTTCATTTTTCAAAAAAGATTCGATGATCTGTCAGCTCAGTCAGCGCTCGTGATGGGCGTGGCAAGTGACCATAGAATGTACATACGGTCCATCTATCTATCTTTGCATTTTTTCTATGTGTAAAATTCCCTCATCAAAGACCATCGGAGGTTATCCACCAATTACCCGCCCTGGTATAAGTAACAGATGGTTACTCCTTCAAGGCTCTCACAAGGACTCTAATTTTTTTGAAAGAACGAAGCTACATTTAGTTTAGAACGAATTTAGACCTCCAATGTCCCTGCATACGTTGTAAGCAAGCAGTATGCAAGTGCTTAACGGGAAATACAAGATACAATATGTGTTAGTATGACAAAATATAGACAAGACAATGGGACAGGTTGGTGAAAGTCCACGAGGTGGCAAGCTCTGGGTGATTATATCCAGCGTATCCTACAAGCACCTGTTTGGGAAAAAAGACACAGTACATAAGTAATAAGGGCATGGCAAACGGTTGGGAGTCCTCTCCAATCAATTGGCAGTCCCAGAAAGAATGCACATGACGTTCGGTCTAGCCGTGAACCACCCTCAGCTTCCGCGCCCCTTAGCCGGTTCCTCGGTGATGCCTCAAAGAAAAGTAAATGGGAGATTGGGGCGAAATACCCGACGTCCATAAAAGACCAAGTACTTTCAACCCAATCACTTAACTGGTGGGTCGTGTAAAATGATCGATCGACTCGAGACTATTCACACACGACTATACACAAGCCAATTCTTGCTTCTTTTCCATTCATACACCGTCTTGTACATCTTCTGTATCAATTTCAGCTTATCAAACCATCGAGGCCAGCACCGCAGATGAGTTGCAAGCGGGCACGTGGAACGCGCGCGCCCGGGACACGCTTTCCGAGCACTTGGATGCATGGCACGGCGTGAGCACGGCGCGCTCGGCCGTGCTGGTGGTGGGGGGTGGCATGTCCCTCCACACGCTGAGGGCGAGCAGAGCCTACATGGGGCAAGCCCTGATGAAGGAGACGCCACTGGATTTTGAAAATTTCCCCATCACGGGGATGGTCAAGGTATTTATTTACCTATGTAT
The DNA here is from genome assembly GCA_917563855.2 of Limnephilus lunatus. NCBI lineage: Eukaryota > Metazoa > Arthropoda > Insecta > Trichoptera > Limnephilidae > Limnephilus > Limnephilus lunatus. Next base: position 11,263,759 of record OU830599.1, read on the forward strand.
TAATAAAATATTAACTTAATTTAAAAAGGAACTTAAAAGGAATTAATTTAAAAATCAATTTTAAAAACGTTTTAAAAAAATCTCGATATGATGAAACTAGCTATTTTAATTGCCATTATTAATTTTAAGTTATCCATAGACTTTGATTTAAATGCTAGTGGTGTTGGTGATAGGGCAAAAATAATTATTTTATCTCCTCTCCGGTAATACCGAACTACTAGCGCCATCTCTTGGAACAAATCATAAGTTTTTCACCAACTTTAACATGAAGTTGGTATTTGAATAAAATATTGATAAATGGGCGTTGTTTGTAACATTATTTTGGTTTATTGGGGATAATAGATTTAAAAAGTTGTACGCTAGAGAGCCATTAATTTGGATATTAGACAAGTATTAAATCCAAATCAGTACACAATCTCAAATAGTATTTTTACGTAAATAAATATGTTCCCAGAACTCTTTTGTGATTTATTCTTTTTGAGATACTCGGATCTTCGTACTGTGTGTTAAAGGTTTAAAATATTTTCAATCGCAGTATCCTTTTGTAATTTTATAATAATTATATGGCCTTTTTTTCCTTTTAAGTTCTAGACGTCATCCCACAAATATACCAAACCACCCATTGTCATCCCTGTGTTAGTTTTGCATATAAAATACTCAGGCGTGTGAATAACTCACTCTGATTTTATTTATTTATCGACAAACAGAATAAATAAAAAAAACTAACTAAATACCTACCTACTAAAGAACTCTTAAACCAATGTATTGTATAATTTTTGTAGGCACCTACTAAGTATGTAAATATATAATTATTTTACTTCATTAAAAAAAAAAAAAAAATTACTTTATGCATTGCTTTGATGGTTTCATAATTTGGGTATTTTTCGACCGCAGGCTAGGCACATGTTCATGTTCTATGCCCACATGTATTAATGATGATAATAATAATCCTAAGGTCACGGGATCGAATCCCGGTGTGGGAAATAAATTTTATTTGTTTAATTTGTGTTATTTCACAATTAATTCATTAAAAATAATATATGTTTGGGGCATATTACGGCACACTGCGGCATTGCAAGATACTCTCAGTATAAGACCACCATTCAGAATTAAAACGTTGTTCGAAATGTCTTTAGCCGAGTTTGGTGACCAGATCTGAAAAGCCAGGTACTTCCCCACCTTCGTCTTCCCCGTCTACTTCTCCTCGCCTCTACCTTTAGCCTCACAATATAAACCAATTGCGGATGCCATAGTCTCGCTGGCTCTAGACGGGAGCAGCTGGGACTCTCGTGAGGTATTTACATAAAAAAAATATTATAGAAACAACGTAAATAAGAGACTGAAGCAGAAAACTTTTTTTTCGGTAAATACTTACATAACTTTTAGCTGTGTTCGATATTTTCCAGTTGGAAAAATATTTGCCATCATGAGTACGGAGTTACGAAATCTTGTCAAAATTCACGCTATCAATTGTTTATAAGAAAAAGAGGGAATTGAATCTCGGGCCATAAAATTAAAAGGGTCACATAATAACAGTTACATGCATTTTTATTACCATTAAATAGCATGAAATATTTAAAAACTATGTATGAAGGCTAAATCACTTATTCCGGTAAAGCATGTAATAAAAAAAAATATATAGAAGAGAATAAAAATTATGTAGAGCATAGTAACATAATTCCACTAAATATTTTGCATAAATTTCAAATTTCTGTAAACTCGGTCTGCTCAAAGAAAGCATAAATTACAACCACTTGCTGATAAATTAGAATGATTAAACTCTCAGATAGAAGACTTGTTTCTGACTATTTTTAAACAAGTTAATGGTAATATGACAGCTCTGATTTACTTAGCCAAATTACATTCCATGCGCCAACTAGAAAAACTCGACTAAAATTATTTTTATTTGCAATATCAGGACTGAGTCATTAACATATTCATTTGGACCTAGATTTCTTCAGTTGGCAATTAATCCGAGAAAAAGTAGATGTGTTCAACTGTGCGAAATTTGGTTAAGTTTTTAGATTTTCACGGCCAAAAGCATTTTCGTTGTTAGTTTTTGGGGTGTTATGCCGTGTTTCGCTACCTCCTTCTATAGCCGACGTTTGTAACTAAATTTATGTTATAGAAGCGTCGGCTATAGAAGGAGGTAGCGCAACACGGCATAACACCCCAAAAACTAACAACGAAAATGTGCGAAATTTAGTTAAAGAAGGCTGTAATTAAATATTTCGTAAATAATATTAATGTTAGCTTTGGTTTCTCTTTTGCACGTGTTTTGTTTTATAATTTCGTTAACAAATTTGACTTCTTGAATACTGTTCCACTAAATTATTACATAATATATCACATGCGAATAAAAGCACGTATGCATACGCGTATAATTGGGCGTATAATTGAAATAAATAAATCAATTGCATACTGTATATATAAATAATTATTGAATGAGCGTAGCGAAGTCCTGTTTTATCTTGACGGTTTTGTATTTCGTTTGTTAATTTGTTTGTATGTTCCGATTCCGTTTCAAGGACTGTTTTATTGTTTCAGTAAAGATTATTTTTTTCAGATGTGAAATCGCGGTACTTTATTAGACTTTCTTATTCGCATTTTTTTTAAAGTCAGTCGAAATCATCAATATTCTAGTATTCGCCTTGAGGCTAGCTAGTACCAATGAGGGCCCAAAACCTAATTTCATAAACAATACTCATTAACATCTTAAATAAAAATAAGAGTGTGCTTTAGACCACACAACTGAAGTAAAACTTCTGCTCCATCTATATGATAGGAATAGAGAAAGAAAATGTGCGCGCGCACTGCTCTCTGTTGCTCCTACACTTAATATAAGAAGCGTAAAAGGGTCTCCACACGGTACTGCCGCAGTACGTTCTGCCGCAGAACTGACTAAAAATCGTATGGTCTGTAGTCAAAACCAGCCAGCCGTATTGTTATTATTCACCAGCCTTTATTATTTAAAATAAAATGAATGGTGAATAATAAAAATACGGCTGGCGGTTTTGACTACAGACCATACGATTTTTAGTCAGTTCTGCGGCAGAACGTACTGCGGCAGTACCGTGTGGAGACCCTTTAACTATCTCTCTCTTTCTATCTTCTCTAACTTATATCTCCCTCTCAACTACCGTTCGCCTCGCTTTTACTACTTCCCAAGTCAAGCGCGCGTAAAGAAGTTTTACTTCAAAAATAAAAATAATTTGTTATTGAGGAAGTGACGTTTCTTTGGACAAAACGTAAAATTTCTTATTTGAAATTAAAAATATATACCTATTTCTCAAAATATGTTCTTGGTATTTATATTTCTCTAAATAAGTTCTTGGTATTTATATTTCTCAAAATATGTTCTTGGTATTTATATTTCTCAAAATATGTTCTTGGTATTTATATTTCTCAAAATATTTTTCGATTTTTCGATTTCAGTGCCGGCAACCCGGGCGTTTATTTATAATTAGTTATGTACAACAGTTTTTTTTCCTTACCCTCCTCACTAGACAGAGTCTGTTCTGAGGCTGGTAACAAACAATTTTTAATTACATAAAAACAAGTAAGTGGTAAAAAAAATAAAAAAAAGAAACATATATATTATAGTAAAAATAATAATAATAAAATAAGAGGATATCAGAATTTAAAAACAGAGTAGAATAAAAGAAAATATATAATATTAGATATTAAGAATATTACTTATCTCTCTTCTTTCTTTGACATTCAACCAGTTTAAAAATCTTTTGAAAACCCAATTCAAATTATTAGATGCGACGTAGGTCTTTGTTTGGGCTACAAACTTATTGAATATATATGGTGCCAAGTAAGATTCATGTTTTTTTGCAAAATTTGATTTGATATGTGGTACTTGTAATTGATTGTGTGTGTTTGCTCTAGTGTTTTGCGAGTGAGTTATGAAGTGTGGTGATATTTTTATGCAGTTTTTGTAGATGATCTTCTTTATGTATAGTTTATTTATGTCTAGTAGGTTATTGTTGATCATTAGCTGTTCTGTCGGATGTTGATAAGGCTTTCTAAACATAATTCTGATTATTGTTTTATGATTAATTTTAAGTGATTTGAGGTGAGTCTCTGCTGCTGCTCCCCATACTGAAATACCATACATTAGAATACTTTGACAGAGTGCATAATATATATTTTTTAGCTGAGGTAGTGACATAATATTTCGAATTGTTTTGAAGATGTAAGAGAGTTTCCGTATTTTTTTTGTAATTAGGTTAATTTGGAGATCCCATTTTAAGTTATTGTCAACAGTTAAACCGAGATATTTAATATTTTGCGCATAATCAATTTTGTGACAAACACAGCGTGAGTTAGTTAACGAGGTAACTGTGCAGGGGTGAAGATGTAGTTGTGGGCGACTATCTGGCTGACCAGCTAATGTTTTACTGAAAGTTAAGTATTTTGTTTTAGAAATATTTAGTGTCAGTAGATTATTTATTAGCCAGTTATTTACTTCAGTCATCCCTGCTTCCGTGTTTTTGAAGACGTTTTCCCATGATTGGGCTTTGAATAAGATTACAGTGTCATCTGCATAACTGATTACTTTGTACTCTATGTTCCCTAGGTTTATCTCCGTTAGACTGTTAATGTAGATGAGAAACAGTATGGGACCTAAGACGCTGCCTTGGGGTACTCCATACCTGGTGCCTACTTTGTCACTTTCTTGATTATTGATTTTTACAATTTGTTGTCTATTTTCAATGTAGCTGATGAACCATTTTAGTGGTGGACCTGTTATGCCAATGTTTTTGAGTTTTTGTTGGAGTAATTTGTGTGAGATGGTGTCGAAAGCTTTTGCTAGGTCTAAGAAGACTCCTAACACCTTTGAACCGCCATCTAGGTTTTTCACTATGTAGGTGGTTAGTTCCGATAAGGCGTCTTCTGTTCCCATTTTCGCTCGAAACCCGAATTGACGGGTGGAGATCAGTTTGTGTTTGTCAAGGTATGCGAGCAGTCTTTTTTTCATAGTTTTTTCTAGTAGTTTCGATAGCGAATTTAGGAGAGTGATTGGTCTGTAATTTAAGATCAGCGTTTTGTCTCCCGATTTATGTATTGGAGTAATACAACCTATTTTTAGATGATCGGGGACAAAGCCGAGGTTGAAACTTTGGTTGAAAATATGTTGAAGTGGTATAAGTATATGTTCTCGGAGACTAATCGGTATATGATTGGAGAGGTTATCTTGGCCCACAGCGCAATTTGGTTTGAGAGAAATAATTAAATCCGATATTTCCTTTGTACTTATTTTATGAGCATAAAACGAATGATTTGGTTGCATGGTAGAGGATAGTTTGGTTAAAGAGTCTTCTGTTGTGCCGTTTTTTAAAAGAATTTTTTCAGCCAAGTTAGATCCAACTTTTGCAAATTGGGAGTTAATAAAATTAGCTATTTTACCAGGTTCATTTTTTGTAAGGGTTTTGTTTCCATTTATTAACAGTGCTTTGATCTTCGAGTCTTTTTTCGTATTGGAGAAAGTAATATCTTTGACGATTTTCCAGATTTTTTTGGGATCATTTTTGGCGGATTTTATTTCTTTTTTGTAGTACTTGTATTTGGCTTGTTTGATTAATTTATTACAAAGGTTTCTGTATAGCAGGTAATTATTTTTTAGTTTGTCATCATATGGGTTTTTGCGTACTTGCATGTGCATTGTGTCTCTTTTATGAATGCTGTTTACTAATCCTTTCGTGATCCAGGGTGTTATTTTTTTTTCTTTATGTGAGTAGTTTATCGGGGTATTTTTTGTTGTATATTTAGCAATATAGGTTCCAACTGTGGTCATAAATGTATCCAGCGCGTTGTTTGGATCGGGTTCATTTAGTACATTTGACCAAGATTCATTATGTATGTCCTCTATTAGGGATTTAAAATTGATTTTGTCTTGTACGGGGTTGTTTTTTTCATCTTTTTGTTTCTTGTTAAGATGTATGCTTAGTGTAGTAGTGAAATGATCTGTGACCGTTGTTCGAATTATTGATGATGATGTTTTTTTCCTAGTTTTAACAAATATATGGTCAATACAGGATTCAGAGTTTGACGTAATTCTTGTTGGTGAATTGATTGTCGAATTTAATCCATAGTGAGTAAGTAGACTTAAGTATTCTGTGGTTATTGGTTGCCCGTTTAGTAAGTTAATATTCATATCCCCTGCAATAATTAATTGTTGTGTTTTTTTATTTTTTTCGAGAAGTCTATTTAAGGAGATGAAGAAAGGTGAGAGATTGTTATAGCATGGGGGTCTGTAGACGGCAAATATGGAGATGTCTGGTCCGAGGGAGATTTGGATGCAGTTTGCTTCGATTAGGTTGATTTCTGTTATTGATGAGTTTAGTGAATCTTTGACAAAGATTACTATACCGTCGTTTTGATTTAGATGTTTTGTGGAATGGAGAGTTGTATAGTCCTTTAAGTTTAGGATTGTGTACGAGTCATCTAACCAGCATTCAGTCAAGATAATAATGTCGAAGCTTATGTTTATTTCGTTTAAGAGGATCGAGAAATTATCGAAGTTCTTTCGAATACTTCTAATATTTTGGGATATAATGTTTAAGTTGTGTTTTTCTGTGAACAGAAAATTACAATCTGTCGCTTTGTCAAAAGTGTGTTCTGAGTTGTTAAATGTTTCTGTATCAATATTAAGTTGAGTGATCATGTTGCGGTTGTGAAGATACATAAGTTGATCCAAACAAAGTTCACACATTTTGCTAGTGGTGGTAAATTAGGAGTAATATACGAGTAAAAATTGAGAGTAAAATTATTCAAATACTTTGGATAATAAAATCCTTTAAAAACATAAAATTTCATGGTAGAATAATTAGAATACTATGGATAATAAAATAGAATCCTTTTAAACCACAAAATTTGATGGTAAAATAATTCAAAGAGTTTGGATAATAAAAAATATTTAAAACAGTAACATTTGATGGTAAAATAATAGCAGTATTTTGGATAATAGAAACCTTTAAAAACATGAAATTGGATGGTAAAATAATGAAAATACTTAGGATAATAAAAACCTTGAAATGCACAAAATTTTAAAGGAAAATTATTTAAGTACTTTGGATAATAAAAACCTTTAAAACAATAAAATTTGACAGTAAAATTATTCAAATACTTTGGACAATAAAAACCTTTGGTATAATATAATTTGATGGAAAAATAAGTTGAGTAATATGGGTAATAAAAACTTTTAGAAAAATAAAGTAATATGGTAATAATGATGGTAAAATAATTCAAATACTTAGGATAATTAAAACATTTAAAGCAATAGCATTTGATGGTATAATAATAAAACAACATTGGATAATGAAAACCTTTATAAATATAAAATTTCATGGTAAAATAATTAGAATACTTTGGATAATAAAATAGAATCCTTTTAAACGTTCAAATTTTATGGTAGAATAATTCAAAAGCTTTGGATAATAAAAAATATTTAAAACAGTAACATTTGATGGTAAAATAATAACAATACTTTGGATAATAGAAACCTTTATAAACATGAAATTTGATGGTAAAACAATGAAAATACTTTGGATAATAAAAACCTCGAAAAGCATATAATTTTAAAGGAAAATCATTTAAGTACTTAGAATAATAAAAACCTTCAAAAGAAAAAAGTTTGACAGTAAAATTATTCAAATACTTTGGATAATAAAAACCTTCGGTACAATGTAAATTGATGGAAAAATTAGTTGAATAATTTGGGTAATAAAAACTTTTAGAGCAATAAAAATTGACGTTAAAATAATTCAAATACTTTGGATAATTAGAGCGTTTAAAACAATAGCATTTGATGGTATAATAATAAAAATACATTGGATAATAAAAACCTTTGAAAACATAGAATTTCATGCTAAAATAATTAGAATAATTTGGATAATAAAATCCTTTTAAACCATAAAATTTGATGGTAAAATAATAAAGATACTTTGGATAATAAAAACCTTTAAAGGTATAAGATTTTATGGTAAAATACTTTAAAAACTTTATATAATAAAAACCATTAGAGCAATAATATTTTATGGTAAAGTGATTAAGATAATTAGAGTAATAAAAACATTTAGAATAATAGAATTTAATGATAAAATAATCAGAAAAGTTTGGGTAGTAAAGACATTTAAAAAAATAAAATTGTATGGTAAAATAGTTAACATATTTTGGGTAATAAAAACCATTGGAAAAATAGAAATTGAAGTAAAAATAATTAAAATACTTTGAAAGACCTTTAAAACAATAAAGTTTGGAGGTAAAAATGTAGAGATAATTTAGGTTATAATTTGGGTTATAATAGAAAATGATGGTAAAATAATTAGAATAATTTAGGTTATAATAGAAAATGATGGAAAAGTAATTAAAATAATTAGGGTTATAATAGAAAATGATGGAAAAATAATTAAAATAATTTGGGTTATAATAGAAAATGATGGCAAAATAATTAAAATAATTTGGGTAATAAAAACATTCAAAACAATCAAATTTTATGATAAGATAACTTAAATAATTTGGGTAAAAAAAACAATTAGAATAATAAGATTTGATGTTAAAATAATTAAAATGGTTTTGGTAATAAAAATATTTAGAGCAGTAAAATTTGGTGTTAAAATAATTTGGATAATAGAAAGAAATAGAAAGATTTTTGTAAACAAAATAGGTAGAAATAATTAATGAAATGGGACTTGTATGGGAATAATATAGTTGCAATGATTGCAATGTGTTAAATAATTCTGCCATTATGATTTATTGCAATACAGGAAGTTTATAGTAGAATGCTTAGTTATCTACAGTTGAATCCCCATTTTTTTCAAATCATTTTCATGTTTTATTTCAATTATTTTTTCCCCAGTTGCTTTGCGGACAAGCACTTTATTAGTTTTAAACCATACGAATTGATAAAGGGTTTCTTTGGCCCTTTGCTTCGTTTTCCACATCAGTTCCTTGAAGTAAGGAGAGAGTACTTCATTGATGAAGATAGGAGAGTTTGGGTTTAAGGTTTTGGCCTCTTTCTTTAGCGAGAGCAACGATTCCCTTGTTTTTTGGCTGTAGAAGGCAATGTGTAGTTTGACCGGGGTGTTCCGCCTGCGATCTTGGGTCCTGGTCACCATTCGGATTTCTTGATGTTGGAGGGGCAGTCCCAGCGAGCCAGCTACCCGAAGAACGGCCTCCGCGGGTTGTTCTCCCGTCCGTAAGTCCACCCCCGCCATTTCCACGCTGTCAAAGAGTTTGACTTGTTCTAAATCCGCAAGACGACTTTCCAGGGAAGAGATTCTGTTGTTTTTTTTTTCGTTTTCCTCGCGTAGGAATTTTGCTTCTTTATGAATGTCCTGTACTTGTTTGAATTTTAATAGCAGGTCTTCATATTGTTTGCAGATGAATTCACTGCTTCTTTTGAGGTCATTGATATATAATATGTTCTTGGTATTTATATTTCTCAAAATATGTTCTTGGTATTTAAGTAGGTACCTACTTACGAATCTGATGAATTCGAATGAAATTTGGGTTTTAATTTATTAAATAAGAGAAAATTTACAACAATCATTTTTGACACTGTTCACAGAAATACTGGAATAAGGTAGGGAAAAATTTAAATATTATTAGTCGAGTGGACTAATTATCAGTATAGATTATGCATGGAACAACACGCGACTTACTCTGATGTATTATGCAAGGTTAAACTCCTGGCTTAAGATGGGGAAGAAAGGGCAACGCACATCAATTAATCAGAAAGAATACCTGTAAGGTAGATAATATAGTATAATATTATAATAATAATTTAGTTCGTAACAAATTTGTCGGTCAAATATTGCAAAAATTAAGTCTAAAAACATAATACTGTATTCCTTGCGAATCTAATAACACTATTTGTACACCGCAGTTTCATGCTATTTCTTTTTAAATAATATTTATAAATGTTGAAATGATTCAGTTTGCTTACTCGCATTATTTATCTTTGATAAGTGTTTATCACAGTTCTTATCATCTAGTATCTAAATTCAAAATTTAAAAAATTGCGCCCAACTTTAAAATTTTTTATCAGAAATCAATCATTACTCAATATAAATAATAAAAATATCAAATAATATCCAAATATTACCTCTGACTTGCTTCTAGAGCAATGACTTTCGTCTTCTTCTCATTTGAACCATAAGAACAGAATTGTGTCTATGCCAGAGGAAAGACCTACTTATTGTAATAAAAGATGCGGTAGATACATACTGTTGATTAGCCCCCTTTATTTCTTTATTTCTCTTCCTCTTCCTATGATTGCTCTTCGTTCTTCCTTAAATTGCCGTTTTATCCGAATCGTGTACATGATATATGTAATTATGAGCACATTACCTGGTCCTTTTCAATTTCAAAATATAGTATTAAAAAATTCCTACTGTTTCAGACAATGTCATAAATTTTCGTTGTCTCTCTGTTCTTATTCATTCTTCTTCATCTTCGTCTAGTAGCTGGAAGAACATATTAACAAGGAAAACAATCTACAATTTTGATCTCATCTTTGGTAAAGGCATCGTTTTCAATAGATGTTTCACGAAAAACGTTTCTTTCAAAAGATTTTCTTTCAAAAACTGTTCTACCGTTTTATTGATGTCATCAGAGCGTAACAAATATTCATAAGCATTTTCAGGTTTGGATTCTTCTTCATATAATTTGCGTATCTTAGTGTTCATATCTTGCTCATTTTCGTATTCGAACACAGAGCAAAGTCTGTAGCCAAACGTTTTTGTACTGCTCTTTTTACCCTTTTTATGAAAATATTTCGTAACTTTTAACTCATTATCCAACACTGCCAATCCTACATTTTTGTAAACTTTGGATATTTTTATTTTTTGGTTATGGTGTCTTATTTTTCGCAGAGGAATGTATTTTCCAATCAAACCCTTTGATTTTCCTTCAAGGAAGCACCTATAAAGAAACTTGCAATATCCATCAGGAGTTATTTCATGTTTTTCTAGATTCACATATGTTGATAAACAATTCATAATTCGTTCTACTGCATCTGCAGCCAACGCTCTAGTTTCTTGTAGTTGACCATCGTCTAGAGCCATATATTGATGTTCAAAATTTTGGAAAATTGCACATCCCAAACAAATAATAGTTCTTTCTAGATTTACTCCAATGTAACTACAATAATCTTCTAGTCTTTTAATTATTTCTGTCGCCTTATTTGTACGATTTTTATCAACAAAATATTCATATCCAGAAGCAAAAGCCTTTCCTTGCGGAATCATTGTCAAGACCATACCCATGTTTGTGGTTTGCTTGTTAGTGGTAATAGTACTATTGTTGTAAGGTCGTTGTCCTTGGATGTGTGCTGTGTATTTATCAAGTTTTTCTCCAAATTCATTAGTAAAAGCACGTACAAAGAAGTGGAGCCGTTTTACAACCCGAGATCGCTCGTCCATAAATGTTTCTGATGGAATGTATTTGTTCTCTTTCTTAGACGCATCTTGCAGCATTTCCTTGTCAGTGTTAAACGACTCTGGTACGTTTTTCTCTAACTTTTCTGCCATTTCTACGATTTCACCTTCACGCCAATTGTCTTTATGAAACCTGCTCCTCAACTCCAGAAGGTCCTCCGCTGTGGATAGATGATAGATCTATTTGGAACGTTACTAGAGAACGAAATAGATCTCCAGCGTGTGAGAGATTTTTCTTTGTTTCTTCAGCCTTCTACGATAAACTTCTCCAGTTCCGGGGATGCTTTTGATTGGCGAGCTCTGAAACGACCAAAGATAAATAATGATTGTGGGTATTATTTCAAAGTTTACATCTTGTTTACCTTGCAAAGTCAAAAAGCATTATCTTTCCACCCATAGCAGGCATTTCAAGTTTAATCCTCTGCTAAGCTCATCCATTATAGCTCAACCAACATGTTTTGTTTAAAATTATCATTGTTTTTATCAGGTACCTATTCATAACCTGGGAATATCGATATTTCTTTAAAAAAATACAAATTATCATAAAAAATATAAATTATCACATAAAAAAAAATACATGTTATCCCTGAGCTACAATAATAACAAATAACATGACGTATATAAAGCTCAATTTGGAAACATTAACTATTTACAAGAAGAAATGTAGGTGACATCTTACAATAGCGCCTCTGTCTGACAGTATAAATACAGGGGGACTATATTATGAGGCGTATTCAGGTAGCTGCTGTATGAAAGGATTTATGAACGCAGGTCTTGAAGAGGACCGGATCACATGAAGCAGGAAATACAAATGCTGGTAGCACGTACAAGCCGACTTACGAAAAACGAGTCGAAAAACGACCCGTTTTCATGATGCCAGATTCACAGACATCAAACTATGAGCGGGTGTTCCGCTAAAGAGAACAATGGTTTGCGCTTATGTTTTGAAATGTGATTTGGATCAAATATTAATTTGGTTTGCTTGCCACATAAACACTCTTTAAAATTCACTTAAAATGTTTTATAGAATGAAACAAGTACTTTGTTTAAAAACCACTTTATTTTTATTTATATTCGTCGACCGGTTTCGGTTGAACTCAACCTTCTTCAGGACAATAAACATATAAACTAAATTACATTACAGAGTGAAGATTCTAAGGTAAACATAAAAGAAAGAGAGAGAATATAAGAGAGGGAGAGAACATTAGATACTGGTTGGTGGAAGGGTAGGAGGCGGAGTCACGGGGGGGGTGGGGGTGGGGGTTACATGGGGAGAAAGGGAATAACTTTAAAATCGGACTATTGGTTAATTCTAACTGTTTGTTTAAAATTTGGCAATTACGTTTCTTTGATTTGGATATTTCTAAAGCTTCTAAATTATTAAGGCGTATTCCTATTTTATTTATATGTATTATTTTTACTCCTGTATTTATGTTAAATGTATGGTCAGTATCAATTAAATGTTCAGCAAATTCCGAGAAACCTGTGCTTGTGAGGCACCTGAGGTGTTCTTTGACTCTAATATTTACATTGCGCGCTGTTTTACCTATGTATGTGGCTGGGCAATCATTACAATTAAGTTTATAAATGCCAGAGTGGCTTAATTTATCCTCTGTATCTTTAGAATTAGTTAGGAGTTTAGCTAAATTATTGTTAGTATAGAAGGCTGGCCTTATTTCTGATGGAAGTGTCGACGTGCAATGGGAAGAGAATTTACTAATATACAAAGTTCTACGCCATTGAGTAGTTATATTATTATTAATAAATGGTAAAGCATTATACAAAAAATTATTTGATGCGATTTGTCGAAGTTTTTTTGAGAGGATTTTATCTATTAGATCGGCACTATATCCGTTGTTAAGAGCTATTTGCTTAATTGTAATTATTTCATTAGAAAAATTATTTTCAGATAAGGGGATAGTGACTAGCCGGTGAATCATACTATGGAAAGAAGAGTGCTTGTGCGAGATAGGGTGATTGGAGGTATTATGAATTATGGTGTCCGTGAATGTAGGTTTTCTATAAATGTTGAAGCTAATTTTGTTGTTAAAGATAGATAAGGAGAGATCTAGAAAATTTAAAGTGGAATTTATGCCCATCTCTACTGTGAACTGGATTTTTGTATGAAAGGAATTAAGGAGGGATAGGAAAGTGTTAAGTTGACGGTCAGTGCCTGTCCAAATACATAAAATATCATCGACATAGCGTTTCCAGAAAATAACATTTTTTAACAGAGGGGATTTACATTCAAATATTTTATTTTCTATATTATCCATAAATATATCGGCTAATACAGGGCTAGTGGGTGCTCCCATCGGAAGACCATCTTTTTGTTTGTAGAAAACCTCATTGAATTTAAAATAATTTTGATTTAAACAAACGTTAAAAAGGCGAGAAAGATCATTAGACAAGTCATCGGGTAAATGGGAATTATTAAGTAAATTAGCTACTAAAGATTTACATTCAGTTACGGGTATGTTGGGAAAAAGGTTTATAACATCAAATGAAATTAGTTTAGAGTTAGCTGGGAGAACTAAGTCTTTCAAATGATTCACTAATTCAATAGAATTCTTAATTGTATATTTAGGGAAAAACACATTGGAATTATTGAACACATTAGTAACAATGGAGGCTAATTTAAATGTAGGGGAATTACAACAGGCGACAACCGGCCTAATAGGGCAATTAGTCTTATGAATTTTTAAGAATCCATATAACCTGGGTATCTTAGGATTTTTTGTGAGTAATTTAACTTGGTCATATGACAAATCAATAAACAATGGGTTTTTACAGTCTTTTAAAGTATTCTTTACATGTTGTTGGAATTTATTAGTGGGGTCTGAACGTAATGTTTCAAAATCATAATTATTTAGAAAATAATTAATTTTAGAGTTATATTCCGTTCTGGGCATAATTATTACAGTATTGCCTTTATCGGCCTTTGTTAATACTAGGTTTTCAGTATTTAACTTGTTACGAATGGTTCTTGCATGGATGGTTTCAGAATTAAATGAAGGGATATTTTTGGGGATCAAGTCTTTTAACACTTCTGCACTTTTATACTGGTATTTTCGTGGAGCTTTGTGTAGCGCCGTTTCAATATCCACTGCAACATTTTCAACGGCATCACTATAGTTGTGTATGGAGTAGTGGAGGTTATGCTTTAAACCTTTCGACAGGAGAGCCATCTCTTTTGATGACAAAGTGAGAAATTATAAATACATATAAACTAAATTACATTACAGAGTGAAGATTCTAAGGTAAACATAAAAGAAAGAGAGAGAATATAAGAGAGGGAGAGAACATTAGATACTGGTTGGTGGAAGGGTAGGAGGCGGAGTCACGGGGGGGGGGGGGGGGGGGCTACATGGGGAGAAAGGGAATAACTTTAAAATCTGACTATTGGTTAATTCTAACTGTTTGTTTAAAATTTGGCAATTACGTTTCTTTGATTTGGATATTTCTAAAGCTTCTAAATTATTAAGGCGTATTCCTATTTTATTTATATGTATTATTTTTACTCCTGTATTTATGTTAAATGTATGGTCAGTATCAATTAAATGTTCAGCAAATTCCGAGAAACCTGTGCTTGTGAGGCACCTGAAGTGTTCTTTGACTCTAATATTTACATTGCGCGCTGTTTTACCTATGTATGTGGCTGGGCAATCATTACAATTAAGTTTATAAATGCCAGAGTGGCTTAATTTATCCTCTGTATCTTTAGAATTAGTTAGGAGTTTAGCTAAATTATTGTTAGTATAGAAGGCTGGCCTTATTTCTGATGGAAGTGTCGACGTGCAATGGGAAGAGAATTTACTAATATACAAAGTTCTACGCCATTGAGTAGTTATATTATTATTAATAAATGGTAAAGCATTATACAAAAAATTATTTGATGCGATTTGTCGAAGTTTTTTTGAGAGGATTTTATCTATTAGATCGGCACTATATCCGTTGTTAAGAGCTATTTGCTTAATTGTAATTATTTCATTAGAAAAATTATTTTCAGATAAGGGGATAGTGACTAGCCGGTGAATCATACTATGGAAAGAAGAGTGCTTGTGCGAGATAGGGTGATTGGAGGTATTATGAATTATGGTGTCCGTGAATGTAGGTTTTCTATAAATGTTGAAGCTAATTTTGTTGTTAAAGATAGATAAGGAGAGATCTAGAAAATTTAAAGTGGAATTTATGCCCATCTCTACTGTGAACTGGATTTTTGTATGAAAGGAATTAAGGAGGGATAGGAAAGTGTTAAGTTGACGGTCAGTGCCTGTCCAAATACATAAAATATCATCGACATAGCGTTTCCAGAAAATAACATTTTTTAACAGAGGGGATTTACATTCAAATATTTTATTTTCTATATTATCCATAAATATATCGGCTAATACAGGGCTAGTGGGTGCTCCCATCGGAAGACCATCTTTTTGTTTGTAGAAAACCTCATTGAATTTAAAATAATTTTGATTTAAACAAACGTTAAAAAGGCGAGAAAGATCATTAGACAAGTCATCGGGTAAATGGGAATTATTAAGTAAATTAGCTACTAAAGATTTACATTCAGTTACGGGTATGTTGGGAAAAAGGTTTATAACATCAAATGAAATTAGTTTAGAGTTAGCTGGGAGAACTAAGTCTTTCAAATGATTCACTAATTCAATAGAATTCTTAATTGTATATTTAGGGAAAAACACATTGGAATTATTGAACACATTAGTAACAATGGAGGCTAATTTAAATGTAGGGGAATTACAACAGGCGACAACCGGCCTAATAGGGCAATTAGTCTTATGAATTTTTAAGAATCCATATAACCTGGGTATCTTAGGATTTTTTGTGAGTAATTTAACTTGGTCATATGACAAATCAATAAACAATGGGTTTTTACAGTCTTTTAAAGTATTCTTTACATGTTGTTGGAATTTATTAGTGGGGTCTGAACGTAATGTTTCAAAATCATAATTATTTAGAAAATAATTAATTTTAGAGTTATATTCCGTTCTGGGCATAATTATTACAGTATTGCCTTTATCGGCCTTTGTTAATACTAGGTTTTCAGTATTTAACTTGTTACGAATGGTTCTTGCATGGATGGTTTCAGAATTAAATGAAGGGATATTTTTGGGGATCAAGTCTTTTAACACTTCTGCACTTTTATACTGGTATTTTCGTGGAGCTTTGTGTAGCGCCGTTTCAATATCCACTGCAACATTTTCAACGGCATCACTATAGTTGTGTATGGAGTAGTGGAGGTTATGCTTTAAACCTTTCGACAGGAGAGCCATCTCCTGTGGGGGTGAAACTGGATCGAAGAAAGATTTTGAACGCGGTCGTAAAATTTTTTTGTGGGTATTATGAGTGATTTATTTATTGATTTGTTAAGTGCACATAAGGTTTTTAGTTTATTTTCTAAGTTGGCACGTTTTTTAAAAGCTTTAATGGACACATAATTTCTCACTTTGTCATCAAAAGAGATGGCTCTCCTGTCGAAAGGTTTAAAGCATAACCTCCACTACTCCATACACAACTATAGTGATGCCGTTGAAAATGTTGCAGTGGATATTGAAACGGCGCTACACAAAGCTCCACGAAAATACCAGTATAAAAGTGCAGAAGTGTTAAAAGACTTGATCCCCGAAAATATCCCTTCATTTAATTCTGAAACCATCCATGCAAGAACCATTCGTAACAAGTTAAATACTGAAAACCTAGTATTAACAAAGGCCGATAAAGGCAATACTGTAATAATTATGCCCAGAACGGAATATAACTCTAAAATTAATGATTTTTTAAATAATTATGCTTTTGAAACATTACGTTCAGACCCCACTAATAAATTCCAACAACATGTAAAGAATACTTTAAAAGACTGTAAAAACCCATTGTTTATTGATTTGTCATATGACCAAGTTAAATTACTCACAAAAAATCCTAAGATACCCAGGTTATATGGATTCTTAAAAATTCATAAGACTAATTGCCCTATTAGGCCGGTTGTCGCCTGTTGTAATTCCCCTACATTTAAATTAGCCTCCATTGTTACTAATGTGTTCAATAATTCCAATGTGTTTTTCCCTAAATATACAATTAAGAATTCTATTGAATTAGTGAATCATTTGAAAGACTTAGTTCTCCCAGCTAACTCTAAACTAATTTCATTTGATGTTATAAACCTTTTTCCCAACATACCCGTAACTGAATGTAAATCTTTAGTAGCTAATTTACTTAATAATTCCCATTTACCCGATGACTTGTCTAATGATCTTTCTCGCCTTTTTAACGTTTGTTTAAATCAAAATTATTTTAAATTCAATGAGGTTTTCTACAAACAAAAAGATGGTCTTCCGATGGGAGCACCCACTAGCCCTGTATTAGCCGATATATTTATGGATAATATAGAAAATAAAATATTTGAATGTAAATCCCCTCTGTTAAAAAATGTTATTTTCTGGAAACGCTATGTCGATGATATTTTATGTATTTGGACAGGCACTGACCGTCAACTTAACACTTTCCTATCCCTCCTTAATTCCTTTCATACAAAAATCCAGTTCACAGTAGAGATGGGCATAAATTCCACTTTAAATTTTCTAGATCTCTCCTTATCTATCTTTAACAACAAAATTAGCTTCAACATTTATAGAAAACCTACATTCACGGACACCATAATTCATAATACCTCCAATCACCCTATCTCGCACAAGCACTCTTCTTTCCATAGTATGATTCACCGGCTAGTCACTATCCCCTTATCTGAAAATAATTTTTCTAATGAAATAATTACAATTAAGCAAATAGCTCTTAACAACGGATATAGTGCCGATCTAATAGATAAAATCCTCTCAAAAAAACTTCGACAAATCGCATCAAATAATTTTTTGTATAATGCTTTACCATTTATTAATAATAATATAACTACTCAATGGCGTAGAACTTTGTATATTAGTAAATTCTCTTCCCATTGCACGTCGACACTTCCATCAGAAATAAGGCCAGCCTTCTATACTAACAATAATTTAGCTAAACTCCTAACTAATTCTAAAGATACAGAGGATAAATTAAGCCACTCTGGCATTTATAAACTTAATTGTAATGATTGCCCAGCCACATACATAGGTAAAACAGCGCGCAATGTAAATATTAGAGTCAAAGAACACCTCAGGTGCCTCACAAGCACAGGTTTCTCGGAATTTGCTGAACATTTAATTGATACTGACCATACATTTAACATAAATACAGGAGTAAAAATAATACATATAAATAAAATAGGAATACGCCTTAATAATTTAGAAGCTTTAGAAATATCCAAATCAAAGAAACGTAATTGCCAAATTTTAAACAAACAGTTAGAATTAACCAATAGTCAGATTTTAAAGTTATTCCCTTTCTCCCCATGTAACCCCCACCCCCACCCCCCCGTGACTCCGCCTCCTACCCTTCCACCAACCAGTATCTAATGTTCTCTCCCTCTCTTATATTCTCTCTCTTTCTTTTATGTTTACCTTAGAATCTTCACTCTGTAATGTAATTTAGTTTATATGTTTATTGTCCTGAAGAAGGTTGAGTTCAACCGAAACCGGTCGACGAATATAAATAAAAATAAAGTGGTTTTTAAACAAAGTACTTGTTTCATTCTATATAATGTCAAGCCACAAAGTGTTTGCTTTCTACGATAATTTAAAATGTTTTACATTACACAAAAGTTATATCTTTGTTTTTATGTAAAAAAAATTATACTTGGTACTTATTTTAATTGTTATCTCTTTTTAATTCATTGATTATACCAAATGTATTTTAAATTTTATCATATGTAAAAGCCCTAATTGATCATGTTTTTTTCAGCACTTTGACGCTTATGAAAGAAAGTTGTCAAAATACATGTCGCCTGTTATTAATTTAGCAACACATAGATATTTAACATTTAACGAACTTTTTAGTCGCTGTCGATGGCTAGAGAAAGACCCCGAGGTACGACTGTACCCAGATTGCTACTAATTGACTGAGAGTTGAATTGTAAAAAAATATTTAAAATTATTTTTATGAAGTAGTTTGAATTTTTAACTCACTTTGGATATTTTTCAATACACACAACCAACTCGAAGGTCTGATAAGCCTGACTGATATTGTATGGGTTTACTTACTATGTAAGATAATACATTTTAAGCAGATAAGCGTATCATCGGCGTTGGTATCAACAGTTTAAAATTAAATTTATATTAGTTGTATGTTGCATGGCAATATTTTTATTCTGCTTTCTTGTAATTATTTTAAAACATTTACATATATGTCGAGCATTCGCCAATTTATTGTATGATTTCTACATAAATTCATTATATTTTATATATATTTAATATATAATATGTGTGTATACATATGTACCCGTCTCAGAAAAGACGTCGTCTGGTGAGACAGATAACTTACTTATTTGTATATGATAACAGTATTTCAATAAACGACCGGGTTGCCGGTAATTAAAAAAAAAAACGAAATTAAATCGACCTCTTATTTTTTTTAGATCCTCATATTAAATTTTATTAAATATTAGTCTTTATAGTCCAGGCAACGAAGACCAAAAAACACCGAATAGCGGAAATAATTCGTGTAGAAGCGAATTTTGGCACAGTTGTACGGGAATGTATATGCAAGTACCTATGTTTTTGTATCTATCTGTAAATAATAAAATTAAATAGAACCTAGGAATTTATAATGAGTTGTAAAGCACCCTTGAGGTGATTTTTCACAAAAACGGCGCTCTACAAATTGTCCAATTATTATTATTATTAAAGTGTCCTTAACAAAATACTAAAAGTACTGAGGGGTGGCGGTGGAGCTAAGCGTGGGGGGTGTCTGTAAATGTCCTTTTTTACAGTTTTTCGTTAATAACTCGAAAACTACTACCTCTAGCGGGAAAATGTTTATGTACTAAATTATTTACATAAAATTTTCTAAAAAAAAAGATTATTTAAATTTTTTTGTGAGGACCAATACTTAAGGAGATATGGAGGGGGGAAAAAGTCAAATAAAAAAAAGAAGTTTTTATTGTTAAAAATGAAATTTTTATTTTCAAAAAAGAAATAGAAGAGAAGAGAGAGATCTTTACTATGCTTACCAGCATGGAGGAACTTACTCCAGACAAATTTGAAGAGTTTTCTTGGTGTCAGCTTTGACTAAATTTCAGAATCATCTAGAATCCCTCAAGGATATTTGGCCTACCACCGCTATGTGGGTTCAGTACTTCCACATGGTTACCCTGATGAAGAAGTTCATTGATTCTGAGCGTCTTGGTATTGGGATGGCGTGTGTGGCGTGTGTACAGCAGATGATCCCATTCTTGCAAATGGGCACTTCCAGTATGCAAAATGTGGCCATCTCTACATACAAGATATGATACAACTAACCATCTGGATGGCTAGTTTTCAGTTGTATCATATACGCTACGCCTACGGAGGCGTACAAGAAGTTTTGCAGAAAATTCTAACTCCACTATTAATCGCACAGTTACCTACTCCTTGGGCAAGTATTTGGTCGGATATGGTCATAGAACAAACACTGCTGAGGGATCTGTGAATATTGCTAAAATGTCTTGGGTGGGGCCAGGATTTTACATGAAGAGCTTAGCGATTCCTACTTTACTCTTTCCTTGTATCGCCGAGGTGTAATCGCATCCGGAAAGGATATGGAGAAGGAGAATCGTTTTGGCGATTGGACGCTATTAAAGTTGTCGCACCGAAAACAATTTGATTTCCTCATTCCCACGCCTGGATTCGTGAAGTACACATTGATTGTTGATGGTGCCAATCCAATGAGAAGAACTATCAAGTCCACATCCTCCCCAACTCTTGTTACAGTTGGATGTATAGCAGCTTTATCCAACCCGCACCTCACAACAGTGCGGTCATCATCCTCAGTAGCAACAGTTGTTTCAATCCCGGCTGCTGTCATTTTCTCGATGAGCAAGTGAATCAGTCCTCTTTTGTTCCTTTCATTAGCAAGAAAACGCTCTTGTTGAACTGTGATGGTCGTGCTTTCATGAAAGTTGATATCAACAAAACTTTTTGTGAGCCTTCTTCGCTTCAGCTCCACGCATTTTGTGATGTTGACATCACTATAACCATCAAAAACTACCGTTCAATTTTCACAAGAAACATTGCCCAATGTGTAATGTTTCTATACATGGGGAATGTACTGATGGCAAATTGAAGAAATGTAAGAGGACTGTTTACATTTCATGCGGTGGAGAAGAAAACTACCATCTACCACACTGGTGCTCTGGGTGAGATCGAGAGTTGCGTTGTTCTCTACTGGCAAAACATCTTAGAGGGATGATTTTTTCCTTTTCGCATTCCGTCCTCGATGGCGGTGTCTCCGGGTGATCCACAAACCCACTTGGCAAATAACGAACACAAAAAAAAGAATTATCCAATTTGGTGCAGTTGTTCGGAAGTTATGCGCGTACATACATTTCGGCGATTCATTTTTATTTATATAGATAGATAGAAGGGTCACCAGACAACTCAGAATGAAACCAACTAAGAAGCATCTCAGAAAGGTCATTAAGAGTGATAATAAAAAATTATAAAAACTTTGGTTGAATAGGTTAATTTAGGTTAGGGTTACCGGCTATTTTAAAATTATATTTTCATAGCTTTTAATGACATTTCTGAGGTGGTTCTGAGTTGCTTTCATTCTGAGTTGTCATGGAACCCGATAGAAGATTGAATATAAAAGATAGAAAAAGAAGGTAGATCGATAGAAGGATATAGAATAATATATATATATATATATGTAAAGAATGGGAAGGAAAATTAAACAGTTTTATTGGATTTTTTTTCCGCAACCAAAAATTGTCCGAAATAAACAGCAAATAAAAATATTAGACGTTTACTAAAAAGGGTTAATGGAAATATTTGACAAGGTGCTTAAATTTGGAAGATATTTTAAGAAAATGGGCAGTAATCCAAAACATTGCGGCTTTGTCGAATGAGAAAATTAGCAGGCTGTGAAAACCAAAATAGCGAATTACAATACGTAGAACACGCACAATGAATTTTTCTTGGATGTTTTAAGTCATTCAACCTTTTAAATATAGTTATATTCATTAAAACATAAATCATCCGAAAATATTAACAACTTTCAAATAATACGAAATGGAAAAAGGAGCAGAAAATACAAACAATTATATTTCGATGTTTTTTAGCTCAAACCAATTGCAAGCGAAATTGCATTAGTTGCAAAATATTTATGTAAAAATAACAAAAATTCTTGGAAAATAAACCGTACCTATTCTGCACAATTCCACGCCCATGTTATGGCAATTGCCGTATCTATAGCATTTTGGTTTTACAGCGCTCATTCAATTCCACTCGTCGAGCTATATGTATGTACATACATGATTATTGTGATTACTTCTCAAGGAATTGACGATGGCACAATACTATAACTGCAAAAAAAAAAATGCTCCTGTAATGGAAGAACATTACATCTTAAAATACAGCATTCTGCCAGGATAACCCCACAAATATGCTGTTTTGTCATTTCAACACCGTTGCCACAAGACGTTTGAGTTAATTCGTGTTGGCCTCATGTATCGGGTGATATCCGCCCCACGTGCGCGATGTGTCTATATGCTGTATCTTGCAAAGCTAATTTTGAAATGAATTAGGTACTTAAATTTTTTGTGGAAATTTTGGAAATTTCCCCGCAAATTAGTAGTAGTAGCAAATTAAAATTTGGTGGAAAGTTTGATTTGACATTTGAATAAATTATCACGATTATTCAAAATCTTTTAAACTACGCAACGGATTTTCATACGGTTTTCACCAAGTTTTAGTGTAAATTGGTTGAAATATATCTATACTAATATTATAAATTCGAAACTGCGTGTGATTGTACACCAATAAAAAATATTTTACCAATAGAAAGCTACATTATACGCGAGCAAAAATGATGTGTATAATGGTAAGCTCTGGCGTTATGAAATTATAAATATTAATATATTATATTTATTAAACCTACTGTCAAATAAATTTCCTGACCAAATACAGTTATTGCTAACGTCAGACGAAAAGTAAAACAAATCGTTGTCGTGGAAACGATGTTGATATATTAGTGAAGATAGATATATGAATAAAAATAAATCACTGAAATGTATGTAACTTCATTGCCCTGCACCAAATTGGATAATTCTTTTTTGTGTTCGTTATTGCCACGACAAGGTTTGTATAAAACTACTGGTGAGCTCTGGCATTATGAAATTTGTATAAAAAAATGCAATAGGTGGCAAGCGAGATGTTTGAAAACTGAATGTACCGAGACTGAATGTATTGAAGGGGGGAGGGGAGAGAGGAACTCTGGTACGGGGGTTCGCGGGACGGGGTAAGGGGGGGAGTGGAGTGGGTAGAGGGAAGGTAGAGGAGGCGGAGTGGGGAGAGGGAAAGGGGACGCGGGAGAGGAAGGGGAACGGGAAAAATGCGTAAGGACACGCAGAGAGAAACATTTTCATTATTAGACGGCATAGCAACGCTTGCCGCGTTCCAGTTAGTAATATATAAAGGGAGCGGGCTGGAAAGCGGGCGGCGTGGATTTGATACGGTTGGGTAATGGCGTTGTGTTTCGTTAGCCACAGCAACGTGTGGCCGGTCTGCTGGTATAATAATATAAATTTACTTATAATTATTGACTGATGCTATATACAATTACTTATAAAAGTCGCCGCAGACGAAAATTTTACTTACATTATTAACTCCAAATAATTTCATGAATCTGTAGTTACAAAGTAAGTCAAGTACTTGCCTTAATATTATGCTCACCCTGCAAATTGTGCTAATATTATTTAACCGACTATTTAACAGACGGATTGCAATCTTTAGAGCACAGACGTCAGGCGGGAATACTGTCCTTGTTCTATCGGTATTACAATGGAAGATGCTCTGAGGAACTAGCATCATTGGTCCCTTGGCCAAACACGCACCCAACATTTGTACACGGTTGACATTAGTCACTTGAGAACGGGTCGTTTCGATTTGCCGGCCTCTGTGTTTCCTCCCTCCTACAACACGGGTCTCTTCAAGACCCATGTTCACTCCTTCCTTTCTCAAAAAGACCCTCCACACAGCATCTTCAAAGATAACATAGGCGTTAAGGAAAATAATTTTCCTCAGGGCCTCCTGTGTGGAGTTAATGTAAAAAAAAAACCAAAACAAAAATTATAATTAACGAAATTTAATTGGTTTGTATTATATTCACTATTAAATATAATTAAAAGAATTTAAATGTTTAACGGTACGTTTCCTAAACAAACTTAAAAAATAACAAAAAAAATAGTATGTTGAGAAATATTACTGAAAAAATGTTTTATTGTGTTTTTGAATTTTGTATAATTTATCACATTTTGTATATTTATTTCATTATTTCCTTCTTTAGCCAATGTTTCAGACAGCATTATAGTTTCCATCATCACGGAAGAAGTGTAATTAGTAATTATTATTATAATTTTAAAATACATACATTTAACAGATTAAAGGAAAACAGCTATTGAAGTACGAAAAACATGTTTGGTATTTATGTGAATTCATAGCTATGAAACGACAGTTGCCCAATCTTAGTTTTCACAGAATTCAAAAGATGGCGTTGTACAATATCGTTATTTATTCTTGAGATTGAGTTTCGATTGAGAGATGTTTTATCCAAAAAAAAATTTTTAACGTAAATTTAAAGTATGTACTATAAAAAATAACTTTTTATAAAAATACCTGATTATATAATACTAGCTGGGTTACCCGGCTTCGCTCAGGACAATAAGATAGTGTTCTGGAATGTTGCACAATGATGTTCCCGATTCCCTATTCCTGATCATTCCACGACATACTCCGCCACTCCTTCCACAACTTTCTACAGCTCTATGGAACCTTCTAGAACTTTATGGAAGACTGTTCTAGAAATTTCAAGAGGGCGAAACTTTCAGCCCTTATATCTTTAAAAGTACGCCCTTATGGTAAAAATGGATACCCTTATTCCCTAGGGGGGATAGAGATCTACCACATCATATAACTCCCTTGATCGAACCGGGAATCGTTTCTGAGTTTTTGCGAGCTGCACGTTTTTTTGGACTTTCTTTTATAATATATGCCATATTCAAATAAATAAAATGTTACTCCTTACATGTCCTTTCCCGTGCGTTCCCCTCCAGCGTTCCACTTCCACCTTCCCCGCCACCGCTCTCCCGCTCCCCCGTCCCGCCAACCCCCCTGGCACTGCATTTCTTGACTCCTCTCCTGCCCGGCCCGTAGCCGAAACTTTTTTCTAGTACCAACAATTTTAAACTCGTGATATCTTTCTAATTAAATATCCGAATTGAAAAATTCAAAAAGTTAAATAAAGGTATTGAAGCTGTCTTGAATATGAAGTAATTTATTTTGATAAGGATTAAAACCAAGATACAAATAAAGCGCCTTTTCAAGCGGCGACATTTAAATTAAATTTTTAAAATAAAAGAATACTTATTGTGGCATAACCATAATAGTTAGACATATGCTGTCGCGACTTTTTTTGTAAATAATGATTTGTTCTATAAAGTCGTAGTACATTATTTTATTCTATCATCAATAGTTTTCGCAGCGCACGCGATTTAAAGAATATTTTAGGTAATTTTTTTACACCCTGGGTTACATTATTGAAGTTTTAGTAAGGATGCCTATTTTTTTTAAAATATAATATAGCCTATGTCACCCAGGGATAGAGTAACTTCCCAACAGCGAAAGAATTTTTCAAATCGGTTCAGTAGTTTCGGAGCCTATTCGATGCAAACAAACACACAAACAAACAAACAAATATTACCTCTTTATATAGTGTAGTAGATAGTAGATAAAATAGCCGAATTAATCAGATATTAATAACAAAAAAATCATATTAATATTAATTGGAGAATTTCTACAAACTGATTGAAGAAAATTTGTGTTAATAGATCATTTATAATCTATCAATGAATATATAAAAAAATGTATTTCTGTTTTTTACTATATTTTTACGTTTAGATGCTCTCTACAAAATGTGGAAAAGTCAGAAAGATTTAGAATAAATTCGTTCCATGTCTTCCAGACACACTTTTTACACATTTTGTATAGGGTAATTTCTTTAAATCCCTGTGCAATGAACTGATTTTTGTGAAATGAAGTTGGATAAAATTAATCGGTTTATTGAGTTTTAATGTCACAATTGAAAATATCTACAATAGTCACAGACAATTGACATCTGCCAGCTGACGCAGTGAATCAAAAGCCAGCGCTCGAAATCACTCGTAAGTATTTGGCTATAAACCGAACAAGCACCATCTAATGGATGCACCAATAACAACAACAAAACCCTCAGAACACTATGTAGAAACGGTCTCTCTGTTTGATAGACTCTTGCAATCTTTAGATCATAGGCGTCGGGTGGGAACGCTATCTTCGTTCTACCGTACTCGGAGCATCTTCAATGGAAGAAATGGAAGATCTTCATGGCCTCCTGCGTGAAGTTAATGTAAACAAAAAAAAACTAGACAATTGCATTCAATTTTGCCCCATCCTGGCTGGCCGATGCATAATAATAATATTTGGCTAATTTATATAGCGCCACTTCCGCGAAAATCACCTTAAGGGCGCATTACCTCTGGGATTGTCGACCGAGTCGCGTTTTCAAATTAACAGCAATTCGTAGGATGATTTTTCTTCTTCCTTCATATGTTTGTATTCATGGAGCCTAAGGCATGAATATGTTGTAGAAGCCTACTTTTTTCGGTACCTCCTCTAGATTTTTATTTTTTGCCCCAACCTAAATCAAAACCTGGCTACGCCCATGTTGGGGAGGTATATTTTAACCATTGATTTCTGACATTATTTGGAGTAAAAAATGGAAATTAAATTTTGGTCTCCAGTGACATTTAAAATGTTTTTTTTTCTTCAAAAACATGGAAAAAGGTGTTGGACAGTTGGAGGCGGGTGAGGTGCTTGTCGGTTACTCGGTTGAGTGACCAGTGACGATATGCGGAAATTTTTTTTATTTATTTGAATATGAAGAAATTTTGAAAAAAAAAATCGTCAAAAAAAGTCACCGGATAGCTTATTCCCAATCCCTAACGCGATTCAGTCGCTCTACCGACTGAAATGCGTTAGGGATTGGAATGCATAAATCACCTTCCAAACACTACCGCGTTTCGGTCGCCTTCGCGCTTTGTTGCTCTCTGTTTCTGTGAGGGTGACGACCGTTATTATAGAAGGGTAAGCAGAGAGGATGGACAGCGTTTTTTTTTAACTTACAAAATCTTTTTTACATTGAAAAAAAATATTTTTTAAGTAAAAAAAAAGCGCGTTTTTTTTTTACTTAAAAAATATTGTATTTCAATGTAAAAAAAGATTTTGTAAGTAAAAAAAACGCGGTCCATCCTCTCTGCTTACCCTTCTATAATTATGGTCGTCACCCTCACAGAAACAGAGAGCCACAAAGCGCGAAGGCGACTGAAGGCAGGAACACACCTAGCCCACGCGACGCGACGCTACGTAGGTTGACGTCACCATTTCCATATCTGGACTACTTATCTTCCATACATTTTCTATGGAAACGGGTGCTTTAGAATCACACTAGCCCTACGCTACGCAAACCGAGGTGCCCTACGCGACGCGGATCTGCCACAGCCAGATCGGCGTGGGCCGTGTGGAAGGTGGAGGGGGTATGGTCACGCCTACTATGCGATGATTTCACATCTTTTTGGTGTTATCTAAGCATGTAACGTGTTTCGCTACATTATCTGTGGTTGTCTTTTTGACAGATAATGTAATGATAGAAATGAAGAATGACAATCAAACCTTAGACACACTGCCAGTCTTTCTCTAGTCCCAATTGACTTTCGAAAGCGTGTATTTTCTTTTTTTATTTCATTTTCAATTATACTGTGGAGTTCATCAAATGACGCTTTGCTCATGCGGAAGTACATTTGAAATCTTCCGTCATCAGATTCTAGTAGTTCCTTTACTAATGTATGGAATTCTCCAAATCTCTCTCGTTGTTTGTTGATGTCGTGGACCCAAATACTTCTCACTTTTTTATTTTTCTTTTTACGAGAATATTCATTTAATAAGAATACTCGTAGCAAATCATCTTCAAATTCGCTTTCAGAAGAATCACATAAACATAACCTAAAAATTAAACGTCAAATCAAACGCGCCGGCGCACTAGAGACCCCATTGTCACGTGGTCACAGCGACGCGTATGGCCAGTGTGCACATGGACAGGATCTTTGCGTAGCGTCGCGTCGCGTCGCGTGGGCTAGGTGTGTTCCTGCCTTTAAACGCGGTAGTGTTTGGAAGGTGATTTATGCATTCCAATCCCTAACGCATTTCAGTCGGTAGAGCGACTGAATCGCGGTAGGGTTTGGGAATACGCCACCGGATACCAAAATTTCATTTACATTTTTTACTCGAAATAATGTCAGGAATCACTGGTTAAAGTAATCGAGTACGTCCCTTAACACCCTGTATATACATATTAAACATTCAAGCCGTTTTCTACAACATTCATTTAGATCGGATAACTGAAATGTGGGTTACATTAACATTATACTATTGCATTGGCCGCTTGGATAATATAATTGGAGCGTACTAAGATTTTTAAATTGTCGGTTGGACGTTTTCTGCATAACCACGTCAAATTATTTATCAACATTTTATTTTGTATACAGAAATGCACATAGTATCTTATTAGGTAGATATTGCAGTAATGCGACGAACCTTAAAAATATTTCTTAGAAACCAATTCAGCGAAAGATAAAAAAAACATCAAATAACATCGCATCGTTATCTAGTTTCAAAGTAATCCTACTAATAATATTATAAAGGCGAAAGTTTGTATGGATGGATGTATGGATGTTTGTTACTCTTTGACGCAATAAATACTGAATGGATTTTAATGAAACTTTACAGTAATGTAGCTAATACATCAGAATAGGCTATAGGCTATAACTTAGAGCTCTGGCATTATGAAATTTGTATAAAATTATACGTTTATTGTCCAGGTTGTTGGGGGAGGGTGAGGGGGGGGGTTAGTGGGGGCGTGGATGAGGGAAGGGGGGGGGGGTTGGGAGGGGGAGGGATTGGGGGGGGGGGCAGTGGCGCGTGCGAAGCCGGGGGCAAAAGCTAGTAACAAATAATGTATCACCGTCCTGTACGAATATGGAACACGTTTTCATATTTACACGACAAACTTACTAACTTGGTTGGTGACTTAACATGTGTACCCGATTTCATGGGGTAATGTTTGTCTAGGTCTTTATTTGTCTTGTCTTGCAATAAATTTGATTTGATTAATTTGTGGTATTTCACAATTAATTTATTTAAAATAATACACAGTATATTTGCGGCACGTTTCAAAGTGGAAGATACTCTCAGAGTCGACCTGGTGTAAGAATTGACTCAGAATTGAAATATTGCTTGGAATGGCTTTAGCCGTGTTTGGTGATCAGATCCGAATAGCCAGGTATTTCCCCACCTTCCTCCCCCACATCTTCTTCCCCTCCCCACTACCTTCAGCCTCACAACATACCCCAATTGGGGATGCCATAGTCTCACTGGCTCCAGACGGGAGCAAATAAACAAATAAAAACAAATACCAGCAAAATCCTTCTTACTCTCAAATTTCGACATTATTTTGCGAGACCCAATCTAAATTTGCTACGGAAGATTACAAAAATAAAGGATTTATAATTACTTTTATGTACTGAACATACACTCGAAATAACCCCTTAAAATGAAAATTTTCAAAACTTTGAAGTGAATCCGGAGGAAGAAGATCGTATCAGGAATTTGAAAAATTTTAAGCACGTTCTTTTGAACCCATTTGGCACCCTTTTATCGCTCTTAGAATAATAAAAAAAACATTTTTTTTAAATGACCCACCTTTTTATACAGTGTGGGGTTGTACTTGATTTACTTTTACCATTGATTCCTGACATTATTTGGAGTAAAAAAATTGAACGATAATTTGGTCTCCGGTGACTTTTTCGATATGTTTTTTTTTCTACAAAAACATAAAAAAGAAGTAGGAGTTAGACAGTTGGGAGCGGGGTAAGAGATTTGGCGGTTACTCGGCTGAGTGACCAGTGACAACAAGCGGAAGATTTTTTTTGTTTGATTGTATAAATAATTTTTTTTTTTTAAAGTCATCGAAAAAGTCACCGGAGACCAAAATTTCATTCATATTTTTTGCCCCAAATAATGCCAAAAATCACTTTTTAGGTACTAAATGGAAATGGAAACATTGAAAGCTCTTGTAGTGAAAGCAATTTTGCTCATTAAAATGATTATTTTCATTAAAAAACGTATGCATTATTCATCTATGTTTTTTGTAGCATTATAGGAGAAAATATTGAGTCTCTGAAAAAAAAAATTAGGTGTATTAGGGACCTACTAAAAAAAATTATGAAAAATGAAAAATCTATTTGTTTAGCAAATGTTAAATGCTTTATACTTAAAAGGTGTTTCTTAAAATACAAAAAAATTAAAAAAAAAGTTTATTAGTTATTTGCCATTCTACCATTATTACTTAATTAAAACATTACAAAGTGTGGTATAAATTATAAATTATGCGAAAATATTATATGTTTATTATAAATAAATACTTAACTTTTACAGAACGAGACATATTTTCTATCGTGAGTTAAGGAGATACGAAAAATACATGTCAGAATAACAAGAACATCCGAGGAAAACACGCCATATTTATATGTCTATGCTCGTCTATTCGCCAAATATTTTTAAATTTTCGATTTTGATCCTCGGGCGAATCCGGGTAGAAGGAACAGCTAGAGTATAGTTATGAAATAAATTTAAACACATTTTTAATGTAATTGAAAGCATTTTTTTTGTCATTATAGCATAGCATATTGAAATAATAAAGGCTTATATATAATAAATAAAATAAAAACAATTATAATACATAAAAAGCATCTATAAAATGTATCAAATCACTAAATAGATTACACACAAATTTCTTGTTCCATGTAGATTAGAATAGAAATTAATGTTGCCACTGACTTACTGCCTTTTGGTTCTGGCACATTTAGCTCGCGCTCTGTCTCTCTAACACTTGCTTGACATCGCACATCGCAAACCATTTTGATTGAAATCAAATTTACATAATGATGATGAAACACAGTTCTGTATTTGATATTTAAGTAAAGAATGGTCCCACGAATCACAAAACGCACCCATATCCCATTTCTTCTATCCCTCTTTATTTTATACTAGCAGACCCGGCCACACAACGCCACGCCGTTACCCAATCTTTATAACCAACTCCATCTGTTAAATAACATCCACACCGCCCGCTTTCCAGCACGCTCCCTTTATTTGTATATTTCAATAATTTCCACAAAACCTTGACAAATTAGATACCTTAAAACCTTCCTCATGAATCACTCTATCTATTGGTGAAAACCGCATGAAAATCCGTTGCCTTGTTTAAAAAATCTAAGCGCACAGACAGCGGGAGCGACTTAATTTTATACTATAAAAGATGTTAGAAGGCAATTATTTCATATCTTTATTATAGCTTCCGTATTAAATAAGGCAAAAGGTTTCTATTGCTTCGGCTAAAGGCTTCTAATTTTGGACGCGGATGTGCGTACCGCCGCCCTGGTAACCATTTATTGGGACAACACCCCTGCCGTAGGTCATCCCGAGTGGTTTCTCATGTTTGGTGATAAAACAGGGGTGCCCTGGTTCAGAGGTTTGTTTTGATTAGGTCTTGGCGGCAGATGCGTTTGCACACCTACTTCCTGGCGGGCTTATCGGGAGACACTGGTTGAGAGAGACCTTTTGATTTCTTCTGCCAGGTTCTCTCGACCTAGCGCCTTGCACCGTAGTGTGAGGAATGTAATCAAACGTCCTTCACTCCTGGACACAATGGCCCCCAGATTCCTACCCACCCTTCATATTTATTTCCTTCCCATAACTACCTCTCCTTCCATTCCCTAAAAAGACCCTCCTCAAAGCGTACTCTTTCATGTAGAGAAATATCGTAAGTTTCGGTTACATGACGAATTTCATTTACCAATATTATATTGCAAGTTTAGTTTAAGCAATATTAATTGTCGGCCAATTAAACCTTTTTAAAACATTAAACCTTTTAAAAGCGATTCTGTAAGTGTAATATTGGTGCTTTCTCCTACTTTTAAGCACGTGCTCTGTCTCTATTGTACTTGCCTGACATAGTATATCACCATCCTTAGATTGAAATTCATAGCGATGGTGAAACATAATTCTGCACGTGAATTTTAGCGGAGAATCCTCAGACTTTTGGGTGACGAAATGCGGCTACGTGGTATTCCTTGTGTTCTTTCTTATTAGCTGGTCTCTTTCAACTCCAAATCGCAAAAGATTATAAACAGAGATTATGCATTAAAATAAATATTTTAACTATTAAGTTTGGTGCAAGATGACAAAAAGTTTCGTGGTGTCTCTAAGTTGCTGGTTGAACGAGAAAAATGGTCTACATTTTTGATTTCAGTTTTGGTACTGTTTTAAGTTTTTTAATCAAATGAATTTCTCTTAAAAGATTTGCTTTCAAAAACTGTTGTACCGTTTCATTGATGTCATCAGGCCGTAACAAATATTCATAAGCGTTTTCCGGTTTGGGTTCTTCTTCATATAATTCGCGAATCTTGGTTTCCATTTCCTGCTCATTTTTGAATTCGATCACAGAACAAAGTCTATACCCATATTTTATGGTATTGCTTACGTTGTCTTTTTTCTTAAAATATTTCGTTACCCTGAACTGTTCGTCCAATATTGCTAATCCCACTTTTTTATAAATATTCGATATTTTTATTTTTTGGCTATTTTGCATAATTTTTCGGCGTGGAAAATAATTTCCAATGAATCCCTTTGATTTTCCTTCAAGAAAACACCGATAAAGGAACTTACAGTATCCTTCAGGAGTCAATTCATGCTTTTCTGGAATCATATATGCTGATAAACAATTCATAATTCGCTCGACTGCATCTGTAGCTAATGCGATACGTTCCTGTAGTTGGCCTTCGTCGAGAGCCATATATTGACATTCAAAATTTTTGAATATAATACATCCTAAAATAATCAAAGCTCTTTGCAAATCGACTCCTGTATACCTGCATTCGGTTTCCAGTC
This sequence comes from Limnephilus lunatus, assembly GCA_917563855.2. NCBI lineage: Eukaryota > Metazoa > Arthropoda > Insecta > Trichoptera > Limnephilidae > Limnephilus > Limnephilus lunatus. The sequence goes on from OU830599.1 coordinate 11,297,384, forward strand.
TTTTAATTATTTCTGTTGCCTTCTGTGTTCGTTTTTTAAATGCCAAATTTTCAACTATGGAAACAACACTCATTGCTTGTGGAATTATATTCATGATCGGGTCTGTGTTAGGGAGTTGCCTGGGTGTTGTGGGGATAATGCCGTTCTTCATTGGTGTACCTTGTTGTTCAAGCATGTACCCTGTATATTGATCTAGTTTTCCTCCAAATTCTTTTATAAAAGCATCAACAAAGAAGTGGAGACGTTCCACAACCGAAGACCGTTTATCCTTTAGCGATTCTAGTGGTTGGACTGCAATCTCGTGCATAAACGTCTCAATTTTCTTGCCGTCGAGCACGTCTTCGCTTGAGTCTCGTGGTTGGGCCTCAATTTCTTGTTTAGACGTTTTTCTTTTCTTCCCAGACTTAGTCTTTTTAGGATTATTTTTTTCTGTCTTTTCACCAACGGCTTGATGCATGATCTCCAGCATTTTCAGCGCTGCGAGTTGATATTGGTCGTTCAAATTTGCCTCTTGTGGGAGGGATTTATTCTCTCGCTTAGGCAATTTGCCTTTCTTACCAATCTTTAACGTTATCTTTGGTTTCTTTTTCTCCAACTTTTCTGTGTTTTTTGTGTTTTCTGAGTTTTCTACGTTTTCTGCCATTTCTCCCATGTCATTTTAACACTAATTGACCTGAAGAATTGACCCCATAAAGTCCATTCGTAAGGGTCTGAATTGTTGACGATTAATTTCTCCAGGTTCAAAAATTTCTTTGGTTGATAGTACTCTGAAACAAACAAAACAAAATAATCAGTTTTTGATGTTTACGGCGCATTTATTTAGCAATTATAGAACGATGGAACATTGCCCCGCAATGCTGGTTATATTAAAATTACATATCATGCATTAATTTGTCGGGAAAAATTCAGTGGCATTCCAAATAAATTGTGCAATGGTTTGCACTTACTTTTTTTTACATACTTAGTATTTTTGCCATGAGGAACTATTTTGACATAAAGTCGTCAGTTCACGCGTTTATTTGTACCGCAAGTTGCATAGAGTTGACTGAAAATAGTTACATATGATGAGTAAAGTAAAGTAAAGTAACAACATGTTGTTACAAATTGAAAAAAAAATTGATATGCGATACTTCTACCTACAGACTGGACTAGATTGCTAAGCCACATTCACGTTAAATTGTTCGGTAATTTATGAATATTTATTTTATTTATTTATTACCAAAAAATATTAGTAAACAAAGTAAAATATGTTAAATCGCATTACACAGTTATTAGGTATTAAGAAGGTTAGTGTCGGTATCATCTCTTCCTGGCATTCGATAAATGCTTGCGTCCCACAAGGATTGGTTTGTCTTCAACTTTGTTTTTGGTTTACACGTCAATTACATGTCACGACAAAACCTTCTCGAGATGAATACGGTCATCGTAAGAAAAAAAGAGTGCTGGACATTACGCTGTCCCCTAATGCCAAAGGAGCAGGTCCGGAGATTATCTCAGTGGACCCTCAATACTCGGATGATGACTCGGATGACGTGGTATCCCGATGCTCAGACGTGCCTGACGTATCTCCCAATGCCTCTGGAGTGGAAGTCCTCAATGACGCCCAAGCTCATCTTATGGAACTTCAAGACATCTTGGCAGAAAAAAGCTCCAAGGTCCCAAAGGACCAGCAACTTCGAGTCTCAAGAAGCGTATCCGAAGTTTTCAGAGCAGTGTCCCAGTTGCTTCTAGAGCGCGAGGCCATGCGCGCTGATCTGGTAACGGTCACTGCGCAGCTACAAATTGCAAGAGGAGAAACACGATGCGAGCGAGAACAAAACAAACACCTTAATGAAAAAATCCTTCAGTTGGAGTCTGATCTTGGGCCTGTCATGCGTAGAGTCGCTGTGGCAACGGAAGCTAGCCTTTCGTATGCAGACATTGCCCGGAATAGCTTTGCGGACGCTGTTCGATATCGTCCTGAAAAAGCAGGACCTCCGCCAATAACTCGCACGGGAATTCATGTAGGAAGCCCAAAGCCTTCAGTTTGTATATTTCCAAAATTGAACAAGGCCCAAGATAGCGAGCAAACTAAGCAGCTTATGAAGGACACTTTTAGACCCTCGGAACTAGGTGTACGCGTGACAGGCGTCCGTAAAATAAAAAATAACGGAGTTCTATTACAGACGGCGACAAAAGATGACCTCAACAAAATTTTAAATGCCCCAACTCTCGTTAATTCATCGACCCTGAGTGCTCGACTGCCGACCAAAAGACTACCGAGAGTCATATTTTTTAACGTTCCCCGTGAACTGACTGATGATGACTTCCTGCGGAGCGCTCTTACCGGCATCTCTGGGATAACTGACGTTGAGGGTACTACAGTGAGCTGCAAGTTCAGTCACCTAGCTGGCGCTCGCACAGGACCAACATGCCACCGGGTTTACGAGGTGCCTGCTAACCTACGACACATCCTAGTAGAACAGGGAAAAGTATTTGTGGACTGGACAGTGTGCCGCGTTCGTGATTTTATTGGACTTACAGTGTGCTCCAAGTGCCAAATGCTTGGACACTCTTTCAAATTCTGTAAAGACCAAACAAGATGTGGTCACTGTGGCCAGGATGGTCACGGTCGCGATAGTTGCCCAAACACTGCTGCGAAGGCAGTCTGCGCCACCTGCACCAGATTTGGAAAACCTGCCGCTCATCCTACCGGAGACAGGGAAAACTGCCCAGCATACCTAGCTGCGCTTTCGAGGGACTTCTCCACGATCAGCTATGGCGTCTAAATACATAGATGAAGACAGTGATGTTGACTTTAAGAGAATAAATAGGTTAGATCAGTGGACCGAAGAAATGGTAGAAAAAAACAGTGAAGTGGGTAGTTTTATATGTGTACAAGTTAATATTCGGTCAATTTCTAAAAACTGGGATGTATTACATATGTACCTTCACGATTGTTGGAAAAAAATAGATGTAATTATGCTTTGTGAAACCTCTATCAAAAGTGAACATGCCAGTTTGTACGAGATTCCAGGTTACAATAGTGTAAGCTATTTTCGCGAACACAGGTCTGGTGGGGGTATTACTGTGTACATCAGAGATACATTTGTTTTCACACAAAAGCAATTGGAAACTCAGGTATTTGAAAATATTTTCGGTATAATCACACTTCCAAATAATAATGAACTTACCTTACTCGCAATTTACCGCCCACCAAACTTAAGTAAATTAGCTTTTATAAATGAACTTTCTACAATACTCGATAATCTTCCCTTAAATCACTGTGAAAATGTACTAATCTTTGGGGATGTAAATATTGATTTGTTAAAATGTCAGGATCCGCTAACCATTCAATATGAAAATTTATTGTCTATGAACTATTTTACTAAATGTATCGATGACGTCACGCGAGAAGCGGTAATTGCAGGAAAAATAACACGTTCGTGCATTGATCATATTTTTATAAGATTCAATAGTGGAAACCAAATCACTGATATGCTTTCATCGTGTGTATGCGAGATTAATATAGCCGATCACTTTGTAACGGCGATAAATATTCCATTTCCCAAAAGTAATAAGAAATTAACAACGACTAAAACTTCAATTTTATCTCAAAAAAGGATCGATGCAAGCATTAGGAATTTCAATTGGAATGAATTACTTTGTGAAGAAGATTGCATTAAGCTTTATGAAAAAATAAAATGTAAATTTAACGATATTTATGAAAAAAGTAAGGTATTCATACATATTCAGTCAAGAAAAAGACCATGGCCTATAAAACAGTGGATGACAAATGAAGTATTAGATAGCGTTAAAAAGAGAGATAATTTATATAAAATTTGGAAAAATTCACCAAAAAATAAAATTTATGAAAAACAATATAAATCTTTTCGGAATATTGTAACTAAATTAATATTTAAATGTAAATCTACCTTTTTAAATGAAAAATTCAAAAATTATTTTGGAAATACGAAGAATACATGGGATGAGATAAATAAAATATTAGGACGTAGATCTAAGAGTAATTGCGATGAAGTAATCTCAAGGTACTTACTAAAAGATAAATCTGCAGAAACAGTGGCAGACGACTTCGTCAACTACTTTTCGGACAGTATAAACTCACTAGTACATAAATGTGATCTTAAAGCATCAAATGTTGAACCAACACAGCTACCACATAGTCTTTATATATCACGTGCCACACTTTTAGATATTCAGAATATTGTAAAACTTCTAAAAAATTCAAAATCACCCGGAATAGATAACATCAGAATGTTTGATATTAAAAAACACATAGATATTTTAGGACCGATTTTGACACATTTAATTAACACAATATTAATGCAAGCCGTAATACCAGAAGACCTTAAATGTAGTATTATAAGACCTATATACAAAAGTGGCAGACATATTGACATAGGAAATTACAGACCGATCAGTATATTGCCTGCAATAGAAAAGATACTTGAAAAATACATCTCCATAAAATTGAATAAATACCTCGAGTCTTTCTCAATAATAGATCCACACCAATATGGCTTTCAAAAAAAGAAGAGCTCAGAACTGTTACTTCAAGATTTTTCAAATTATATAAATAACGAACTAAACGATAAAAAACAAATATTAGTTTTGTTCATAGATAATTCGAAAGCTTTTGATACTATAGATCCTACAAAATTACTTAAAGTTCTAGAGGCGATAGGGGTGAAAGGACGTTTTCTTAAACTTTTGAAAAACTACCTAAGTGATCGTAAAATTCAGGTCAAAATAAATGGAAAATTGAGTAAAGTGGGAACATTGTCTACTGGTGTGCCGCAGGGTTCTATCCTAGGTCCAACACTATATATAATATTTGTCTCTCTTATGAATAAAGTATTTTCTTTTATCAAACACTACGTATACGCGGATGACACAGCACTTGTCATCTCACATAGGGATCTGCTCACGGCCATGAATATGCTACAGCAGGATTTCATAGCATTACTAAAATGGTCTCACGACTCTGGCTTAGTTATAAATGCACAAAAAACAAAACTAATGCACATAAGATCGCCTCATGCCAGATATACAATAGCACCTTCAATAGTATCACATAACTTTGACTGCATACATAATAACTGTACACAGCCCTGCTCCTGTGGAAGTATTGACCTAGTAAAAGAATATGTCTACTTAGGGGTGACGGTGGATTGTAATATGAAATGGGATATCCATATTGTTAAGCTATGTAAACGCCTTCGAACGATTGTAGGCAAACTGTATAAACTTAAATATTATGTGCCCATCAAAACTATGAAACTAATCTATTTGTCCCTGGCTGAATCTAATGTGAGATATGGTATAACTTCTTGGGGACACTCATGTAAGACAAACATCCGACATGTACAGTCAATTCAAAACGCCATGGTCAAATTACTCGTCAGCAAAGCAGTTTATGACCAGCGTCAAAATATCACTAGAATGTATAAATCCATAAATGTTTTACCTATTAGAGCTCTTTTTTGGCATAAAATCTGTATGCAACATATCCTAGATAGCCCATACAAAACAATGGTGGATCACGTGCACAATACTAGGCTTACACAAAATGAAGGTATGATAGTACCTAGATTTTCTAATAAACATGGCCAGCGAACTTTTGAATACATTGTACCACTTATATTTAATATGCTGCCATATGATTTGAAAAAATGTTGCTCGACACCTAAATTTGCACTATTGTTAAAAACATGGCTGTTGGAATCAGATTTTCTATATTAACTGACTCCTCGTGCATTTTTAATTTTTTTTAGACGTTGTCTTCATATTTTTATTTTTTTATACTTATTTATACCATCTATTATTATCTATTATTATTTATCTATTATGTACTCGTATTTTATCAAATTGCATCTTTTATTATCTATTATTATTTATCTTTTATGTACTCGTATTTTATCAAATTGCAATATTTTTTTCTTCTTTTGTAAGACTTTATACTGTACTATATTTTTGTCCACACTATTTTCCTGCCGACAAGCTACTTGCAGTAGCTTTGCAGGTTGTATTGTAAACAAGAAAATAACCTATTTTCTGTAATAAAAAAAAAAAAAAATAAAAAAAAAAAAAATAAAAAAAAATGACCTTTTAAAATGTGCATCTATTCATTGATAGGCGGATGACGGTTTATGATAGTATTTTGTTTGATAAGCCCAAAGTGCACACAGTCTCCAACAGCAGATACACTGAAGAAAGAAACGGATAAAAAAAACCAACAAAAAAAATCAATCGCTATATTTCCAGAGCTGTTGAAATGACTGAAAGGAAAAACTGTTAGAAAAACTAGAAGATATAAGGCTTTCTGACGTAACTCTTAATCTATTCAAAGAATATCTCCAAGAAAGCAAACATGTACCAAAAGTTTAAACCTCATCATCAGAACCAATAGAAAAGAACCTGGGGGCTCCGCAAAGGTCAGCATTAGGCCCAATTTTATTAATAATTTACAGAAAATAATAGAATTAAAACCGTAAAACATCGCTAAAAAGATTATTTGCAAACGTTATCATATGAAGAGAAGAGTACACAGACGCAAAAAATAAAATAAAAGAAGTAATACAAAATATTATTGCAAAATTGGTGAAAAAAAACAAATTTAACTGAACGTAAACGAAACAAAATATACAACAGCCAATTGAATGCATGAAATAGGGTTAAATCTGACGAGTATTAACGATTTTTTTTTTAATTAATGAAATCAAATACCTTGGTACAATATTGCAATCAATACTAAATTTCACAGCAAATTTTGAATATGTGCTAAAAAAGGCATCGAAAAAAAAAAATTATTTGGAAGATCAAGAAATAAAGTAGGTATACCTATGTATATATTATTTTTTTATATGAATACTGCACAAGCGTCCAAGATGCTCCCATCTGGAGACAATTGGGGAATTTTACGAGGCTGTAGGTAGTGGTTAGAGGAATGAGATGGGAAAGAGGAAGGTGGAGAAGTACCTGGCTATACAGATCTGGTCACCAAACACGGCTAAAGCAATTTAAAGTAACGTTTCAATTCTCAAAGTTTTACACCAGGGTGATACTGAGAGTGTCTTTCACTCTGGAACAAGCCACAAATATACTAAATATTATTTTTATTGAATTAATAGTGAAGAAACAGAAATTTATCAAATAAAATTTCTTTGCGCCCGCGCGGATTCGATCCCGCAACCTTCGGATTGTGAGTCAAGAGCCGCGACTCTCGACCGCGGAGGCCGTCGAAATATAGGAACACTACAGATATCATTTTAAAAGCTAGATTTCCTCCACTTATTGGTTACTGCTCTACGATTTGGCCAGTGAAGGAACCCTAGAAATTATTTAAAACAGAGTCATGAGACGTATACTAAAGAATGGTAAATATACAGTATAAGCATTCAGAAAGGCAGAGTAAGAGCTTAAATGGATATCAAGAAAAAGAGACTGCTATCTAAACTAAGATTTTTTTTTAAATTTTTTTTTCTATATAAAGAAGTAAGATTTGTTTGTTTGTTTGTGTGTTTGCATTGAATAGGCTCCGAAAATGATGAATCGATTTGAAAAATTCTTTCACTGGTGGGAAGCTACACTATCCCCGGGTGACATAGGTTATATTATATTTTCAAAAAAATTGATCCTTACTAAAACTCCCATAATGTAACCCAAGGTGTAAAAAAATTACCTAAAATATTATTTGCATCGCGTGCGCTGCGAAAACTATTGATGATAGAATAAAATAATGTAGAACAACTTTGCAGAACACATCATTATTTACAAAAAGTGTCGTGACATCATATGTCTAACTATTATATTTATGCCAGAATAAGTTTTTTTTATTTTTTTTTTTAAATTTAATTGAAATGCCGCCACTAGAAAAGGCTCTTTATTTGTATATTGGTATTAATCTTTATCACAATAAATTACTTCATATTCAAGACTGCTTCAATACCTTTATATAACTTTTTGAATTATTCAATTCAGACATCCCATTCGAAAGATATCACGAGTTTAAAAATGTAAGTATTAGATAAAAATTGCGTGGTCGCCTGTCACCCCGCTCGGCTAGCTAGGCAACATCTTATGCGATATGCGATCTAGGCGTCACTGGGATACGGGCCGTACGGGAGGGGAGTCAATGTCAAAAAGATGTAAGGGGAACGCAGGAGAGAAAAGGGACGCATGAGAATATCCATTTATTTATATATTAACGCTAAACATTTAGGGATAAACAATTTATTAATTTTAATGGCATAGAAACGCATGCCGGGAACCAGCTAGTAATAATATAACGTGATTATTATTGGCCGGTCAGTGGCAGAGTGGGCACCGTGTTGGGGTCCCACCCGGGCGTCGCGTGTTCGTTTCTTCTGCTGGCTAGGTCCTCCATCACGACTCAAGCAACATTTTCCGCTTACTGTGGTGGAAATAGGAGATTTTCAAACATTGTTGGGTTATTCGTAACCCGGGAATGTATGACCCTCTTTAACGAGAAACAACATGAATAACCAAATGCCAAAAGTCTTTGTTGATGAATTATGATACCAGGAATGTAAATAAAATTAGATTCCCACGTATGAGTCACAGAACTGTTAAGCGTAGAACTACAAATGTTTGATGAGATGCCTGAAATGTAAATATAAATTTAATAACAAATAATTTTTAAAAAACCTGTACGTTGTATTTGGTTTGCTGGTGAACATTATACTTAAATCCCTGTATTTTTAATGCGATTTTAACCTTTATCTATAAAAACTGTACGAAGGACAAGCCAAGCGATTCTATATCTTTTGTGGGACCGTTATCGAGATAACGGACGTGATCTCCTGTAAGATTTGTGGGGTTTATTTGCTTTTTCTATGTACAACGTACATTAAATGAATAAATAATAATTTGCAGGAATTCGCGTTTAGAACGATCTAAACTAAAATATGTGACAGTAAATATGTAAAAGTCATTCAAATCTATGATATCTATATAAAAAATAATATATTAAAAATATATTAAAAAAAGATATACAATCGCTCGGAAGGTCAGAATTGCTAACAGTTTTATAAACCACTTTTTATTTGGTTTAAATCTTCTCGTATAGCTTTGAAATAAATTATCTATGACATTCTGCGTGTAATTTTTTGACAATTTCTTCCCCCCATGTGATTATTTTTAGAAAAGGTTAGCTATTCTGGGGAAACGCCTTACAATATAAACAACATTCACAAAAAAACGTCGATTTTATTCCGATATTTGAGCAATTCCGATATTTGGGGTTCCTAACTCGAACTCCACTTTAATTTAAATTTATTTTATGTATAAACAAGTTCATTTATGAACAAGTTCTGCTTTATAATTATTATTCCATAATACAGCTATTTCGCCGTCCCAAGGCTTTATAAAACTGTGGTTATACCACTTACTAATGTTAAAATAAAGAAACAGAAATTCTAAAAGATATTAAAACTAAAATTAAAGATTGCGACCTCATAATTACTAAGGCGGACAAGTGGAATTTTGTAGTTATACATTCGTGAATAGTGAAGTCGATTACGTGAATAAAGTAAAAGCATTCAGATTTTGAAATCTTCAAAAAGGATCCAATAGACAAAATTTCAGTAATCGTGCGAAACCTAATAAACAATTGCAATGAAAAACAATATAATTCGCACATCGCTTTATAACAAATGAAAAAACAAATATAATTCACTCGCCACTATTAAATACCTACGTTTAAGCCAATTTCAAATACTTTAACTATGCTGAAAAGAAACCCATGAGTTTTCATTTGGAAATAACTCAGATAAATATTAGACCTTCAACCAAATTTAAACAATACAGACATTTTTGTTTGTTGTTTTTGGGTATTATGCCGTGTTGCGCTATCTTCTTCGGACAGCGTTACAGTGTCCATCATCAGGGCAGATATGGTAATTTAATGCAGTAATTGGAAACTTTAAAATGGTAAGAACCATTAATAATTTCGTCATTTTAATCGGAAATCAATAAGGGCATAGGTAATAAAAATATTTTTTTTCATCAAAATTACCAATCTAGAAATAATATAAATGTATGTATCATGTCTGTAAGTGCTATAACCACAGTTTTATGCCTTCATAAGGCGAAACAGATTTCACGTGTAATAATATTTTCATAGCAGAATTTGTTTATAAAAATACTATTTTCATAAATTGAATAATAATATTAGGTATTGAATGTATAAAAGAAATTGAAACATTTAAGTCAATGACTTTTTAACAAAAACTTATCACAAGTAAGCCAAAACAATGAAATAAATTAGGTAATAACCATAGGAAAGATAAGATAATCACTTTGGAGCCACATAATATGTACCCATCTTTTACGATAATAAAAGCGATAATTCAATTCGATCTTTATAAGTCAAACTGAAAATAACACAAATAAGTTGTAACAAAGTAACAGGTGAGCCAATGAGACTAAGATGTTTATTTATTTATTTATACTGGGTTTTACAGATGTTTACACTTACATGAGAACAATCCAGTTATAAAACTCAGTTATTACACAATTATAAAAATCTACAATTACATACAATTAAATACAAATAATACACAATAAGAAAAACAAAAACACCACAAATAAAAATACAGAATTATATACAAGGTGTGATGATCTCGCCTTTGGGCCTACGAAATAATTCCTTTAAAATTGAGAGATCGATTTAGAAATATATTTAATTTGTAACATGGAATGTTTTCAGCATACGATTCTCTGTTTCCAATTCATGGGGGTGATTTATGGGTCCTTACCACTAAGTAACCACATGTGTTTGCGTAGCTCGAGTGCCTGCGAGCCCCGGCAAAGGCCATTCTTCACAAAACTAAGAAGGGACCCAGAATAACATTTAGAGGGATTTTTTCAGGTTCATTATCAAGTCAGGGGCGGCCGATGGATATTTGCCCGAGTGGTGACTGACTTTAACGCGAGCAGATTGGATTTACGAAACAATTATCTGGTGAATTTTCTATGGCAGTGGGGAGTGGAAAAATTAGGCAATAAAGATTGATCGTTGGTGCATTTAAATATACGAGAGCGACGCGCCGATTACGGGTTGAAATATTTGACATATTTGTCAAAATAAGATTGCAGAATTCGTTAAATAGTGACGCACGCAGAAAGAACGAAAACGTGTACAGACAATGCTTATATAATGTTATTATATAACCAATAAAGTCGACGCAAGTAATGAGGCGGTCCTAACTAGATTGAAGTACGCCACTGAGCTCTTCTTTTAAGCGCTATTGGGATAATTTATGACTTCGGCGCAGACAAAATTAGTTTGTATTCTGTTATCTAAAGGTTACACACAAAAAAATAGCAAACATGAAAGTTGCACTGATTTCTTGGAATTTGGGATGTAATGTGACAGAACACTATTAAAACGATTGAAATATGCATATTGGGAGATGTGTTTATCACTTAAGTTTTAAAAAAGAGGGACTAATATATTATTGAAACCACACAAGTAGATGGGTGGGAGTCGGGGGGCAGAGAGTTGGAACAGGACAGTCAGGGAAGGAACCTGGAGGCGCGCGGACGGGATAAAAAATCATCGAGTTTTGATAAACGGCAGAGTAATAATTTGGTGCGCGTAAACCGGGAATAATTCAGATAGTCGGGGTAGAGGAGTGTTAGAGGACAGTCAGGGAGAGATCCTGTTGAGAATTAAGATCGTCAAGTTCTGAGAGTCGCGAGGAGACCAGCTCGGTGCTTCTAAATCATTTTAATTAAACAAAGAATAGTTCGTCTTTATTAAACAAAAAGAGTCCACGCGAATAAGGAAGACAGAGATTGCGGCTTGCGAGTTCATGAAGTTAAATAATATAATTTGTAAATTAAGGCGGTCAATGTTAATTTAATATCAATACAAAATGCACTTTTGGGGCGTTTGTCAGGGAGGATAAAATTTAATACAAACCGACGCGAAAGTTAGACCGAAATAATAAGTGCTTTAATTAGTGATTAATCAATCAGTGCACGAGGGATGCTGGTTTTGGATTGTGATTCGTGCATGTCAAGGTTCGTGTGCATGAGAGGGGTAAGTTTGACAAATTGAATTAATTATTAACAACATTAATGTTTGGATTTCGTACAAACTAGGGTTAAAACAATAGAATCATCATTACTCCCGAGTATTTTAATTGGTTATAATTGTTCGTCTAGCTTGTAGTTTTCTAGATCTAAACATGAATTATAGTTTATATAGCGCCCTTGAGGTGATTTTCCATAAAAGCGGTGCTATGTGGTTCGTTCAAATATTAGTATTATTATTATAGCTACCTTAATGGGGCCTTTAATAAGGAAACATGTCATCTAAGTCGGATGATTTAATCGGAAAATTATAACGGTAACATTTAAAAAGCTATCGGGTAATTATCGGTAATCGTAAAAAAAGGAGCGTTCCCTCCGTAAGTCGATCCGGAGCTGCCTGATGTTGACCGGCGACGATTCTTGAGACAATACCGTTGTAAGATAATAATTTGGGGTTCAATGAACTAAAATACTATTTGAAGCACAAAAGACACTTTCGGGCAATAAATCTTAGACGAGAGACTTCATTTAAAAGACGGGATTTTGAAACCACAAAACAACAATAAAATCCTTTAAAAGTGCTTTGTTGGTGGTCGAGAAAACTAGGTTATTGGGTATTCTCCAATACATAACGGGTAACAAAATGCAGAGGTATAGAATATAGGTATAAATTAATGTGTAATGCGCCTTTGAGGTGATAATTATTATTTACGAGTTTCGTAATAATATTTTTAAACGTAGCTAGGGGACTATATTCAGGAAGGTTTTTTTTGAAAAGGCATTGGGTAATATAACGGTTTATGAAGGGTGCGTAGCATGGGCATTTTGATTACTAACAAAATCTGACATAATTGAATTCCCATTCCAAAAATTTCCCACACCTTATTCCAAATTTTAGGTATCACAACAAGTCTACTACATAGGACTTTGCATAAACTTGGTTCGATATCTTATCATATAATCGCCTTTGGTTCACGGTTAGGTATATTTCTTTCGACTTAGCGAAAAACTTTCATATTGTCGGTTGAATGAAGCCGTCGGTAGGTGTTCACATTTTAGCGTGATGCGCTATATCCACCTACTTAATTAACAAACTCTTTTTCTTCAAACTTAATTGAGCGGGTTACGACTCGAGAATGGACGGCGGTTGTCGAATGGATTAACGGGTCCGGCTTTCCTATTTCACCATGAGGAAGTATCTCACGCGACTTTATCGGGGGCGATGTGATCGAAATGCAGGTGGGCTTACACTATTTTTCTAATGTGGAGGCGAAGTAAGCGATGGTCGTGTCTGGTCCGAGCAAATTGGAATCCCTTGTGATCACATCTCGGTAACGTGGATCTCGTACCCGCTCTAGACTGGATTGGAAGCGTGGCCGGAGCCATTTCATGATGTCGACGTATGTACGTCACTAAGGCATTGGGGGACTTCAGGAGAACAAAGGACGTGCACCCATTTCCCCCTCCCTCTACCGCCGCTCCGAGGTACCAGCGGATAAAAGTTGTCGTCGCGGGAGGCCAGTTTGATGCAGGACGAAGATTACGATCTGGCCGGACTACCTTCGTCATGGGGGAAACGAAGTGACGAAATTTGCGTGGGCTTCACTACCTTTTAGGTTACGCTCGTGTGGGGTCTGCCTTGTCGGCGGAACGAAGGGAACATGACATATGGAATCGTTTGGCAACCGATCGGCGGTTCTTTGTTGGAATCCGGATAAGTTTTCTTAACTACCTTTTGGTTTACGCTTAGGTAGGTATATTTCATTCGATATATTCGATTTAGCAAAAACTTTCACATTGTCGGTTGAACGAGGCCGTCGGTAGGTATTCATATTTTAAGCGTAATGCGTTATATCCACCTTCATAAGTAGCAAAAGTTTTCTTAACTTCCTCACACTAGGAATAGGGATCATCCAGCATCAGGGTGGGATTGTACTCTGGCCGAAGGCGCAGCGGGGGAAATAGAAGGGAGGGAAGCCAGATTCACGACCTGGTGCCTTTCATTCTTGGACCCAGCACCCCGGAAGCCGAGCTTGACATTCCTTTCTTTGAGCTGATATTTGAGTTTGAGGTTGGGGTACGCCTATCGTAGAGCATATGCCCGTGACATTTCGGGGAAGGTCCCACGTTACGCTTGTGTATGTTATGCGAGAGGACGTATTTTTCATTCAAATCAAATACCGATGACCATCGCGATTGCAGGCTGGCGCATGTTTTGTAGCGTGCCTAGGAAAAACGTAATCATCATTTCTACTGGTTCGAGGCGGCGTGCTGGACGGAGAACGGGACTATTGAGGACATGAGTGACTGCCAAGGCGAGGATCGGTGACATCAAAATCTTCCTTAATTAAATTCATACATCGCCAGATCAGAGGAGAGAGCGGCCCCACCGATCTCCTGACATTGCCGATTGTCTAATCAACTTCGGTTTAATGTTTATGCCGATGCTTTAGGAGTTAATGGAACTCAAGTCATCGGCATGCTGAAGAACTTCAAAATCATCACCATCATCATCAATCCAGAGTAGGATGTCACGATCTAAAACCTCGTGCCACCCACGCATTTCCTGAACAGTTCCTGACATCGGCTATCACGCCATTAATCGGAGCAGACCCTCATATCAAACGGTATGAGATGACCTCTCATCATCATCATCTACATATTTATAATTTGGCGGCGTAGTGGTCGATATTATTCCCATTACCACTCTATGAACCAGAAACACACATCAAACTCTTTCCCGACAGAAGGCCAAACATGTCGATTTTCATTCGTCGCTTGCGACCTTAACATTCTCCGGAGGCGTTGGAATTGGAAGCTGATTCGGCGGTCTATGACCATCACCTTATCAGTTGGGCTATGGAGGAGTCCAATTATTTAAACAGCACATGTTCTGTCTCATGTTAATCCAAAATACCTACCCGTAGAATCAAATTAACAAAATAAAACAAGCTAGCTAACTAACAAACTGCATCTAGAACTGTGAGTGTAGAATTATTGCACGCCGTACTGCTTTGAGTGTAAATCTTTTGTTAGAATATACATAAATGTCAAATTATTTTCATGATAGCATTTTATAGAGCTGCAGAGAGTACGTGACATCGCATCGAAAGGTAGGATCTTCTCAATTCGCCGTTTGAATGTAAATTTATATATTAGATGCTAGGAGGGAAAATGCAGATTACTTCAATAAAAATAGTCGTCGATGAGCGTAGGTGTATAACAGGTGCTAGGGGAGGAAGCTGAACGAATATAGATAGATAATTAGTTAATTTTCAAGCTAGTCAGACTCAGTCATTGTTATTCGAAGCCTTGCAAATTGTAACACGCCATATCTAAAAGAACAAGGGTTTACCACAAATAAATTATTAATTAAATTGGATTAACTATACCAAACCACTCAAACAAAAAAGTACACAACGTTGTGGGGTTAATTACAATTGATTAATTGAGAGCATCTCGTCACGTTTGCATAAAAGTATTACGTGATGGGGTTGAGAAGGGGCTGCAAAAGAAATGCAGGGGAGAGACGCGAGAACGGGCGAGCTACGAGCTTTTAAAGGCCGACCGGGGTTGCGCCTGTAACAGAGTAGCTGTAGCAATGTAGCAACAATTGGATTCAAAAGTTAGACGTTACTACTTCGTAGGGGGGGGGGGGTTATCACAAAGGTCACTCAAGTAACACATTGCAATGAGTGGTAAAAGACATATGAAATACACGAGCATGCATAGAAAGACAATTCACACAACATAATTAGTTAGTACTTTTTAACAGCGCTAGAACTTTTTTTTTAAATCCGTACAAATTGTCAACGAAAATATCCACATCAGCGCACTCTATCTTGTTATACAGTCGACACATCTGAGTCAGAGGGCTAAAGTAGGCGATATTATTTTTAAATGTATTCATATGAAAAATGTTATGGCGTCTTAAACAATGGGAATTGGTGACATTAATTTCAATACTGTTAAGACATAATGTAGTATCAAGATGGCCGTGAATAATTTTATGTAAACATATTAGATCAGTCAATTGCCTTCTAGTTTTAAGTGTATCAATCTTGAAGTAATCACGACGTACATCGTATGATCTGAGATGGTCGTGTAGTCCACATTTGAAGGATAACATTCTTAGTAATTTTTTTTGAACTGATTCTACAATGTTTTCATATTTGCAGTAATGTGGATTCCAAATAGTGCTTCCATATTCAAGTTTACTTCTAATTAGGGCATTGTAAAGTGTTAGAATTGATTGAGGATCTTTGAAAGGTTTACATATTCTGTGAATAAATCCCGTAATTTTTAATGATTTGCACTTAATGTTGTTAATATGTACATCAAATATGAATTTAGAATCAAGAGTGATTCCTAGATGCCTTATTGAAGAAACTTTTTTGAGAATAATATTATTGATAACATAAGAAAGACGATTTAAAAAATCAAAAAACATCCATTAAATCATCCTTTGTAAAATCTATTGTTGAAAACATAATCTACACCAGTGATTCTCAAAGTGGTCCAGGTGGACCCCCTGGGGTATACAATATAAACAACATTCACAAAATAACGTCGATTTTATTCCTATATTTTGTAACGGTTATACTTGGGTTGCACCTATCTAAGGACTCGTTTTATTAAGAATGTTTGTTTTAATTTTGTAATGAATGGCTAGCTTATGAAATCTGAAATGTAGAGCATGAATTAAGACCATGGAACTATGATGAGATGGAAGCGGCATAAGCATGTCGGAACGTGTTAAACCGCCAAAACCAGTGTAGCTCGCTCCATTTTTGGCCGGCGGGAAGAGGGGATAGAGACGGGGTTTACCGCTCAGCGAGCGGGGGGAGGGTAAGCGCTCTATAGAGAAGGGCCGAACTGGTAACGGGCTTAACGTTATTTAATTAATTTTTTAATTTAAAAAAAAAACTTTTGTTGGTTTTTTTTTTCTTCATATTTTAGGCACAAAATATAATAACCCATTACGCATTATTTTCTGAACGAATTACTTTATCAAAATTAATAGTTTACTTAGTTTTAACCACGTTTATTGTTTATAAAAAACCGACATATTTCGTGAGCAATGCCTACTTCCTCAGGGTTTAATTAATTAAAAAAAAATGAAGACAATATTTTAGCGAAACTCAACCAAAAATCTGAAAACAAAAAAAAATAAAAAAAGATATGGGCATATATAGAAGGTTTTACTCATAAATTTAACTAAACGACATCTATTGACTTGCATAAAAGTCAATAATGTCGTATATTAAAAATAAAAATATATCCAAACACTTTCTAGATAGCATTAAGTTCGGGTTTGAATCTTGCAATCATACATGTATGGGGGTGTGGCTCTGGAGATAAGGGCCGAAATGTGAACGGAAATATTATTTTCATGGTTTGTTTTTGGGGTGTTATGCCGTGTTGCGCTATCTCCGTCTTTAACCGACGTTTCGGACAGCGTTGCAGTGTCCATCATTAGGGCAGATCCGAGATCCAACGATGTGCATAACACCCCAAAAATAAACAATGAAAATGCTTTTAGCCGTAAAAATCTAAAAACGTATTATTTTATTTATTAATTTATTTATTTTAAATTTTTTTTAATTTTTTCTCACATTTTGGACATAAAATATAATAGCCCAATTGAAAAATAATAAATGAGGAAAGGGGAGTAACAAGAGACTTATGTATTGTTTATTTTTTATTAATCCCTTTACATGTTATTTTACCTTAATCTTCTTCGACGTTACTCATTTTTTTGCGAAATCAAGATTATGATTGATTCGTGTTGCGCTCGTCGAAATACATCGGCCTCACTTTTCACTTGACAAGTGCAAATGGGTAAAAAACTAGTGTTATAAACTTGCTGTAACTCAAAGCACCATTCATCATTGCGTAACTTCGAAAAGTGATAGGAGCAAACGCGGGTTGATTTGATTGGAAACCAGTCATCTCTCCGATTTAAGGCATCAACCCACTTTCTTTTTCTCTCAGGGTCTTTTGGAAACCTTTATTAATAATAAATTGTATTATTTAATTTTATGTATGCATATTGTAGGTACATACTGTGCGCTTGAGGTGATTTTTCAAGAAAACGGGCTTTTTAAATCAACAGCATATGATGTATATGGTGTGTATACATAGTGTGTGATAAAATATCACAATAATCACAACTGCTTCCATCTGCACAAATCAATCGAATAAAATTTATCTGTGCGCACCGGGATTTGAACCCGCGTCCTCCGGATTGCTAGTCAAGAGCTTTACCCCTTGACCACGGGGGCATGTCAATGTGACTTTTACATAACAATACAGTGATTATATACCTACGTACTTTGAATTAACATTGTAAACATATGCAAAAGGAGTGTTAAATTAGTACGAAAAGAAATAAAAACAACAGTGCAAAAAAGACGAAGCAAAAATGTTTAAAAATGAATAAGCTAAATGATAAAAAAAACAAGTATTTATGACATGTGTAAATCACAACTTTATATTTGTGCGTTATGATTATTAAAAAAATAAAAGTATTTGGTAATTTTCAATTATTATGATTTAAGTTGACTGATTCGGCCCATGCTAGTCGGAATTCACGCGGTAACATCGGGCCCATGGCGATGGCGGTTGAAAGGACTCGTCGAAAATTATAAAATGTTTATTTGAGCTATGTTTAAACACTTACATGTGAAAGGTAAGACCATCTTTCTTCTTAAAGGTCTTCATAGAACTACTTTTACACAATTTTACGGCGCATTGGACCATTTTTCTATGTTTTATGAACGTTTTACTGGGAGCTCTATACGCGACCGAGGTGTAAAAGCCAATGTCAGCCACCTAAAAACCATTCGGTAAAATTTTTGAACAAGCACGCTTTGTACCAGTGTGCACACTTTACATGCCGTCTCTCTAATATCCATACTCTTAGATTAAGACATAGGTACAGTACGTTGGCGGTAATAAAAAACTGTCCAAAGACGCGAAACTAGCCGTCCATAATGGAGTGCTGGTACCTACCCTGATGTATGGCAGTGAGGCATGGAACTGGCAGAGGAAGGATGAAAGCAGACTGAATGCTGTAGAAATGAGATCCCTGAGGCGAATGTGTGGTAAAACCATGTACGATCGTGAGAGAAACGTGGATATCCGCAAAGAATGCAAGGCTGACGTAAGCGTGATGTGTAAGATTAAGAAAGGGACTCTCCGATGGTTTGGGCATGTAGAGCGAATGAACGAGGAAAGGAGTGTAAGGAGAATATATGATGCAAATGTGAATGGTAGAAGAAGTCGGGGACGCCCGAGGAAGACATGGCACGACCAAGTGAATCAGATACTTGAGTCGGGCCATGTGAAGAGTCGGAATAATAGAAGAGCATGTATGAGACGATGTATGAATGTGAACGAGGCAAAGAGTGTGTGCCAAGATCGAGTTGTGTGGCGGTCCGTCCTCTCTGCCTACCCCTGCGGGGAAACGGCGTGATGGTTAGTTAGTTAGTTAGTTAGTTACAGTATAATCAATGAAAGTCTGATGCAATCAAATATATAAAAGATTCATTGATATTAAACTTCAAGTGACAATATGATGTATTTAATGATTAGACTCTTAACGTAATTACATGATCTCAAATGGTGTTTGTAATCCTCGAAGAGGGTATTACAACAGTCAAAGTATATTGCAAAAATAATTAATTTACGTTATGTGGAAGCACAATGAAAAGTGGTTGAGCGCCAGAGTTTTTAAGCTAACAAAACCCAAGTAAAATTATGTAAAAACAAATCGTAACCTTGAATATACGAAGATGAATAATATGTTACTAAACAAAACTACATTAGGAAATCGCAACGCCATGGTGTGCTGATTCTGACCGCCGCGGCCGCAGAAAACGTCCTTCCATTGGGCTTGCGCACGGCTTGCGCACGGCTTGCGTCATAAATATACCAAACCACCCACTAGGTATAGATTATACTTTCATCAATAAATTTAACAAAAAGATGATTGATTTAATGTTTTTTGATTTTTTGAAATCGTCCTGTTTCATTGGCTCACCTGTTACTTTATTACAGCTTATTTGTGTTATTTTCTGTTTGATGAAAAATCAATAAATTTTACAGAAGATGATTTATTTAATGTTTTTTGAAATCTTCCGGTTTAATTGGCTCACCTTAAAATCGAATAAATTAGGTAAATATTAAGAGATAAGATTATAAGAAATTACTTTGGACTAGCATAATATGCACCTACCTAGTACGATAATAAAAGTGATAATGATTATTCAATTTGATCATCAACGAAACAACAAATTATGTGTACAATCATATATTCAGCTAGCAAACTAATGGGGTATCTCTACGTATTTTTTTTTATTGCTTAAAAAAATTAAGCCAAAAATTACGATGATTACAGCATTTTTATTTTATTTTTATGTTGACGAATACATTTTCTACAGCGAGTTAAAGTTTCCCATTTTTGAATCACCGCTAAAACGATATTTTGGGGCGTGGCTATCGTGTGACGTCGTGAGTGCGGACGCTCCCTGACAGTGTTTATTTATGCTGGTTTAGCCGGGCGTAGCTTGTGCGTCACAAACCCATTTGAAAAAACGGGCCATTTTGATTTTGTTAGTTTTAAAGCGTTTTTAAAATAAACAAAATTGAATTAAACATAAAAAAAAAATTTTGTAGGATGATTAAAATCAGAAAAATGATCTTTAAATATTCCGTACATTTCAACAGAATCCCTTGTTTGTGGAAATACCCCATTGTGATGGTAATGAAACACATCAGAAAAACTTGAAAAAGTCATGAAAAATAATCAATAATACTAGGTTAACTTTATTTTTTGTTGCGTTTAATTCGTAGAAATCGATTATTTAAAAAATATTAAGTGTAATATAATCTAAATTACTGGCTGAACTTTTAATACTATTTACCCAATTCTTGGCACAGAAAATTTGAATAACTTTAAATTTAAAAAAGAACTTTGTTAACTAGGTTAGATTAAGCTAGTTTTTTTCATGAATTTTAATGACTTTATATGACTATTAAAAAGTGTTCTGATTTGGCAATGTATTGATTGATTCGTCGTCGAACCCTAATTAAAGAATAACAAAACTTCCGCATACGGTAATCGAATAAAACAAAACAGACATAAACAGAACATGAAAAAATCGCACACAATATGAAAAGGAACTTTTTTACATGCTTTGCTAATGGGGTTTTAATTTTTTTTACCCCATTAGAGAAATATTTGATAAAATTTAAGCATCCGGTAAAAAAAACAGTGATCTGGTTCTCCAAAAAAAAAATACAAATATGAGGTACGATGGTAATTTATGGTACCAACCCTGGTGTATGGCAGTGAGGCATGGAACTGGCAGAGGAATGATGAAAGTTGTTTGAATGCTGTAGAATTAAAATCCCTGAGGCGAAGGTATGTATGGTAAAAATCATGTATGATCATGTAGAAATGTGGAGCAAAGAATGCAAGGCTGAAGCAAGCGTAATTGGAATATTAAGAAAGGAACGCTAAGATGGTTTGAGCATGTAATGTAAATGAACCAAGAAAGTAGTGTAAAGAGAATTTATGACGCAAATGTGAATGGTAGGAGAAGTCAGGAGCGCCCGAGGAAGACTTGGCACGACCTAGTGAATCAGATATTCGAGTCGGGTCATGTCAATAGTCAGAATACTATGATAGTGTGTATAAGACGATGTATGAATGTTAATGAAGCAAGGAGTGTGTGCCAAGACCGAGTGACCGTCCGTCCTCTCTGCCTATCCTCTTAATTTTTTCTTTATTCATTGCATAAATATTATGGTTACATTATTTGTGGATTTTTCGACGACCATGCTAGGCTGATGCCCTTGTTATGGTGGTCGATTTATCCTCTAAAATTAAATAAATATCTTAATTTGACGTTCAATTCTTAAATCACATAAATGTGTTTATGTATCTTCGTATAACCATAATAACCATGCAAAAGCCTTGCCTTTGTGGATTTATCAAAAGCTATCAATTTAAAGGTAATAATAATAAATAAAATTATATACCTACTTTTGTATCCAGATTTGAATGGGGTTTGAATTATCATAAATGTTATAATATGTTGTCTGTATTTTTATAACAGATTTTTATAAAATCACCTTGATTATTTTGAGCACACACAACACAACTAACCCGATAGGTCTAAAACGCTTAAATGGTAATAGAAATTGCATATCCGATGTGAAGATAGTAATTTTTATCTAAAAGTGTTAGGTATATCAGGGTCGCCATAAACAGAATAGGCTCAAATTAATGATAATTATTATATTTTCATTTTTTAATACAAGAAAATACATTTTTAAAATACAAAAATTTTTTAAAAATATTATTTCTAATATTAGATACCTTTTTATATTTGTTCGTAGTATGTACAAATGTACATACTACGAATGTTCACCATAAATCAAATATTATTTACACGTGCAAACATGCTATAAAATTGCACCTGGAGGCAAAACGGTCCGGTACATTAGTATAACAATTTGAAATATGCTAGTAGTGACCCAGCAAATATCAACATTTTTTAATTCACCACAAGCATTATTATTGATTTCGTAGTGTTTCTGAGTAATGTAAGTATTGTTCCAGATAGAGGGTACACTCTTGTACATAACTGCGTCCTCAACTAAAATTTCAATTTTTCTGAGATGTTTGACTGATCAGATGGACGGTCGACATATCTTCAATTGTTCACAAAAAAACATTTCTCTGCCTGGTTAGAAAAATACGGAATTCACTTTATTCAAATAACGGGGAAATAATTTTATTGCAGTATATCGAGACCGGTCAGTGGTTGAGTGGGCATAGCGCTTGGGTCCCATCCGGGCGTCGCGTGTTCGATTCCTTGGCTGGCTAAATCCTCCATCACAACACAAGCAACATTTTCGGCTTTCTGTGGTGGTAGTAAGAGATTTTCAAACATTGTTGGGTTATTCGTAACCTGGAAATGTTTGTCTTTCTTTAATCTAATCTAACACACTATATCTAATCTAACACACTCTAACACACTATATAAAGAGATAATATTTGTTTGTTTGTTTGTTTGTGTGTTTGTTTGCATCGAATAGGCTCCGAAACTACTGAACCGATTTGAAAAATTCTTTCGCTGTTGGGAAGCTACATTATCCCTGGGTGACATAGGCTATATTATATTTAAAAAAAATAGGCATCCTTACTAAAACTTCAATAATGTAACCCAGGGTGTAAAAAAATTACCGAAAATATTCTTTAACTCGCGTGCGCTGCGAAAACTATTGATGATAGAATAAAATAATGTACTACGACTTTATAGAACACATCATTATTTACAAAAAACGTCGCGACAGCATATGTCTAACTATTATGGTTATGCCACAATAAGTATTCTTTTATTTTAAAATTTTAATTAATATGTCGCCGCTTGAAAAGGCTCTTTATTTGTATCTTGATTTTAATCCTTATCAAAATAAATTACTTCATATTCATACCTTTATTTAACTTTTTGAATTTTTCAATTCGGATATTTAATTAGAAAGATATCACGAGTTTAAAAATGTTAGTATTACAAAAAAGTTTCGGCTACGGGCCGCGCGGGAGAGGAGTCAAGAAATGCAGTGCCAGGGGGGTTGGCGGGACGGGGGAGCGGGAGAGCGGTTGCGGGGAAGGTGGAAGTGGAACGCTGGTAAGGAACGCACGGGAAAGGACATGTAAAGAGTAACATTTTATTTATTTGAATATGGCATGTATTATAAAAGAAAGTCCAAAAAACGTGCAGCTCGCAAAAACTCAGAAACGAGTCCCGGTTCGACCAAGGGAGTTATATGGTGTGGTAGATCTCTATCCCCCCTAGGGAATAAGGGTATCCATTTTTACCTAAAGGCCGTGCTTTTAAAGATATAAGGGCTGAAAATTTCGCCCTCTTGAAATTTCTAGAACAGTCTTCCGGAAAGTTCTAGAAGGTTCCATAGAGCTGTAGAAAGTTGTGGAAGGAGTGGAATGATCAGGAATAGGAAATCGGGAACATCATTGTGCAACATTCCAGAACACTATCTTATTGTCCTGAGCGAAGCCGGGTAACCCAGCTATTATATATATATATATATATATATATTTAGAATAATTAAGCAGAAAAAAATTATTTCAATAATTTATTGATTAAAACTCCAAATTGCTATATTTAATCAGGATAAAAAGACTAATCAATTATTAGATAATATTAACTACTCGACTGAAAAATGAGAAACAATGAAAGAATCGGTCGCATCTGTCAACTGAACCCAGAACCTCGGTCATGCCGGGACATGGCTCTGACAACTGATCTAATTCAACCGTATCCGTCACTTTTTTTAAACTGTATCACAATTCTGTTTCTATTTCACATTTTTCGTTTGCGAGTTATGAACATTGCCTTCAATTATTAGAAAATAAAGCATTTCCTGTAAAACCTTCCATAAAGTAACGACGCTTTTCTTGGAATTTCAAATGTGTTCATCGGCTAATATAGAATAGATACGTGAAAGAGAAATATAAGCGAATGTGGTAGAAAATATATCTATCGTGACGCTATCTCAAAGTGACTTGATCCGTAATCTTTAATTGTATTTTCGCTTTCACTAGGGCTGAACATTGGGCTGTACCAATGATTGGATAATACGAACTAGAAATATCTTTCATGTGGATTTTAATGGCAATCAATGTTGCCACTGATTTAGCAATTTTTCAGTTGGAGGTCTTTTAGCACGCGCTCAGTCTTTCTCTCACATGATCGCCCTCACCATCGCCATCCATTTGATCGAAATAAGAAATTCTCAAGGATGATGAAACACAGTTATGTTTTTGGAAAATTTAAGCAAATAATGGTCACACTTTTGGATCACGAAAAACGCCTAAATGGCATTTCTTGTGTGTTTGAATTAGTATTTAGTACATTTCTTCTACATTTATTTTCATTTCTGACTGAGCGTGGTAAGTCCAGTATAAACCCTATGATTTTCATCTGTTAAATTTTTTTGTTTCGTCCCGGTTCCGGTTTCAAGATGGTGGCTGTTATAATGGTTCAGTAAAGATTATTTTTAAGGTTCCATGCCAACTCAGAATCAAATCAACTCAACACCTCTTCGAAAAGCCATTAAAAGTTATTAAAAAAAAATGATAAATAGCCCATATCCTAACGAAACTCTAGTTGAATTTATTCTGAGTTGTCCATTCACCATTTTTAAAACGTCGTGTTTATTAGTGAGAGTATTTATGTATCTAGCTATTTAAAAATCTGATAATTTCAGTAGAAATGTTGGCTTTTGATTTAAAATAAGATATAATTAGAAAAATACCCTTTTTATGTGGTACACAGTTTATAAATTTAAAAGTTTAAAAAATACCTACCTACATGCCACCTGTTATTAAAAAAAAATTATCTAAATATTTCTAAAAATTATAAAAGATATCTACCACTCCAACTATAACAATTAGGCCATCAAAGCTATAAAAAATCTATCTACCACTAACTAGTTTTAAATAATGTAACTACTATAAATTTATTTTAAAGTACCTATGCTGTGTATAAAATCACTCATGCAAACAAATTCAAAATTAAAAAAAAATATCCCTTAGCTATTCTGGGCTAGTTTTAAAAAAACTTTAAAAAATATATGAAGTAGAAGAATTTGGCCTTGGGGCTTAGCGTGAACGACTTAACATTGTCAATATTAACGCGATTAAGGTTTTTATCAATTTTACCGCTGATAATAACTAGAGTGGGAAGGGATTTCTTAAGGTGAAGCACTACTAAGTAATGCAAAATCGTGTGTTTATGGTTTGAAAATTTGAGGTGTGAATAACGGTGCTAAAGAAATTTTGACTTCAAAAGATTTTTTAAGCGATCCATTTGCATGAAGCCGACATTATCTGTGTACAAACAGAATAAACGCAGTTTTCGGCTTTCTGATTAGTCGGCGCATAGGCGGCAGACTGGCGCTGGCACTTCGATAAGAATGTTTGTATAAAAGTACGAAACCGCACACAGAGATGCCAGGATCAGATGTCCACAACTTGGTGGAAACTGCCGCCGGCGGACTCGGGCACTGAGCGCTGATAATCTGAAAGCCGAAACCCGCCTTCTTTCTGTTCGTACACTTCCGCTGTTATTGGTGTTAGCCTTTTGGAGCAGGCTCCTGTGCAGTATTGTCGTAGGGCGGCGACAGTCAGCAAGCCACTATGCCATTTATTAATTTGTTTATAGTTTATACTGTCTTCGGTAAGCTTTCCTGAAACATGAAAGGATCATTTTCACCATTGTCAACCCATAGATTGCTTTTTTGAAATGATATTGTTTTTTCCTTAGACTTACTGCGTGGACTCTCAGATGGGGGATGCGGCCTGCACAGCCACATCCTACCTGCGGGGGGTGAAGGGCAGGGCGGGGGTAGTAGGAGCTCCAGCTTCGGGGGCTGCTTCGCACTGCGGCATACCAGATGATGTGGAAGGGGAGAAGTTCGGAACCATCGTAGAGTGGGCGCTGGACGCTGGAAAGTCTATTGGTTGGTATATATTGGTCCTTACATATGAAATTGGCGTTTTGCCGTACTGGCAACTTTGATCCCAAATATCTTCTCTTTGGTTAGGAATTCCAAATTCAAATTTTTCCAGCTCGTGTATTTGTGTTTCGAAAATTATAATTCATTTTTTTTTTACTTAATTGTTTTTTTTCTTCGCGTCACTTAGCTTACAAAATGGAAAACTTGAAATATCGCGTTATTTACGAGTACGAGTTCCACCGTGGCACCAGTGCTGCAGAAACGGCTGGAAGGATTAATGGTGTGTATGGCGACGGTGCCGCAAAAGAAAACACAGTGCGTTTTTGGGTCCAACGTTTTCGTTCTGGAAATTTCGACCTGCATAACAAGCCCCGTGGACGGCCGGAGACCAAAGTTGATAATGAAGAATTGAAGGCTATTATCGAAGCGGATCCATCGCAAGCCACGTCCGAGTTAGCTGCAGACTGCGGTGTTAGTGATACAACTGTTTTAATCCACTTGAAGCAAATTGGGAAGGTGAAAAAAGCTGCCATACAAAACTCCCATAAGCTCCCATACAAAGTTCCTCCCATACAAAACGCCAATTTCATATATAAGGACCTAATATTACATTTTCAAAAACCGACCGGGCGCCCTCAATCTCCACATCTCGCGGAGTTGAGATACCTCTCCAAACTCCCTTCATCTCCCATAAAACCTACCCATTCTCTTCCCAAACTCAGGCATTAAACTCCAACAACATCCCCCACATCCCCATACCCCTACTATGATTTCATTATCTAGCGGCTGTGATATTCGTGATGTGGCAGGCGTAACAAGACGACCGTCTCGACGGTGACCGACAGAGATGTCAAGTTAGAGTGACGCACTAGGGCAGTGGTTCTTAACCTGGGTGCGATCTAACCCCAGGGGTTCAGTTTCAGGGGTTCGGTTTGGCGGAGGTCAAGAGCAACAGCAAAAGCCACACTGATTTGCAGTACATATTTATTATTATGTTTTTGATTTTGTGTGAAAATCACGTTTAAATGGTTTTGTTCATTTTGTGCAACTATATATAAATATATACCTATATTTTGAATCTGAAAAAAATCATATTTTATTTTTCCAATTGAGAAAGGTTCGGTGAATGCATATATGAAACTGGTGGGTGTCAGCACCTTCAACAAGGTTAAGAACTACTGCACTAGGGTGCAGAATGGACGATCTATACACAGGATGTTACAGACCTTATGAATTGTTTTTTTTTTTATTATCAAGTTCTGCAACTATTTTAGTATTTATTTTTGTTACAGCTGTTTCGGCTTACAGGATGTCACCATTCACCATACATTATATTCATTTACCGACTAGAAAAACGTTCCAAAACTGTTAGTCAAAGCTATAACGGCCGTCATGAAAATGGTGGCACCGCTATATGACGTTCCGCTCACAAATCAAGCTCTCCAGAAAACCAACGCCACCTGTTTTATATGGATAATATTTGAGGCCTACTAGAGTACAGGCCTGGGTGCACGACCACCAAATTACATGTTAAAATAGTCAAATGGATTGATTTATTTATTTAATACTAGCAGACCCGGACACACGTTATTGTGGCTAACGAAACACAACGCCATCTATGGACAACGCTATTACTTAACCATTATAACCAATGATATCTGTTAATTTGTATACATATCAAATCCACACCGCCCTATTGCCAGCCCGCTCCCTTTATATATTAAATATTTCAATCATTTTACACAAAGCCTTCACAAATTATATATTTAAACTTTCCTCATGAATCACTCTATCTATCGGTGAAAACCACATGAAAATCAGTTGCGTAGTTTAAAAGATCTAAGCTTACAGACAGCGGGAGTGACTTTGCTTTATACTATGTAAATATATTTGCGGTGGAATCACATACAAAGCAGTATTAATAACGAGTATCAACAACAATCGCCGCCATTTTCGAACTATTGTTGCTCGATGGTTGGCAATGACTTAATCACCTGACACTTCAAAATCTATTGCACGTACAGTACAGTGCTCCAGTCGTTCTTATACAATGTTTTAGTGACGTCAACCACCGCTACCACGGCTGGAACAGAATACCTATAATATCAGAAAACCACAGTTTTAATTGATTGAATGTTCTGTTCTAAGGTATTGTGACAACGAGCAGCGTGACCCAAGCTTCAGTGGCGGGTAGTTATGGACATAGCAGTCTATCCTCATGGCAGAGTGATGCGGATATCGAACAAGCGGACATCGACCAAACTGATTGTCCAGACCTAGCCTATCAACTCATCCACAAACACCCTGGAAACAAATTCAAGGTAGATTACGATTTTTACAACCTCTGTGGTTTGGCGTTAAAACGCCTACAACGATGCGTACACACTTCCTGCTACTTTTACATTCTACATCGTCTCGTACACATTTTCTTGTTCCCAATTTTTGATTGGCATGTCTTTTATTGTTTTCTTAACTCCACACAAGACGCCATGAGGAAAATAAGTTCCCTCATGATCTCTGCCGTCTTTTCAGGATGATCCATCCATCGTTTGCTTGAAAATAATTACAATAAAATATATTGTATTCAAATCACTACTAATTTAGTGTTCCGTTAAATTCAAAACCTAAATCATCGTCCGTGAAGACGCTTTTTTTTGCAAAAAGATAACGTTGCAAAAATATTAATTAAGTCATATAGATATATTAATAGACGTCTCACTTCAAAATAATATTAAGCTGGACATAGTCTATGCATTATTTATCTTATCAATTATATTCAGACTCAATCGTTCAACGGTCTATATTACGCACATGAATTAAAATTACACAATGATCATAATATTATGATATAAGTACTTGCCATTTAATCATATTGTTGCACATCTTTTAATCAACACCCTAACAGATGAGATTAGATAATTAGACATATTTTTTGATGTTATCAGTTTCATTAACGTATTTTCATTTAATTCATTGTAATTATGTAACGTTCATGCATGCATGAAAGGAAACAAGAGCAAGTGAGAAAGAATACTTGCGTCAGTCTACATAAAGTTTATAAAGGAATGAAAGCGTGATTTGTCCTCTTTGGCTATTTCATTCTTCATTTCTCCAACGCCATTAAGGCAGGCCTCTTGCTTAAACAAAAGCTTTAACAACTGCTTTGATATTAATACCAGACATCAAAAGAATGCCGATTTGAATTGGTCAATTTCTACCGTGTCTCTGAAACCGATTTATAAATTAATTGACTTTATTTGCAAGTGAGTTCACGAAAGAAATAATCATCCATTACGACAGTATTTATTTACAATTTAAAGTCATAATTATTAGGTCCGCGCAGTTGACATAACACCAAAAAACGTCGTTTACATAAAAATGCTTTCTGATGAAGAAAAAATGCTACATCAGAGAGAAAACACAGATATTTATTTGTCAGGAAAGATTTCCGACTAATATCGATTATTGCAGTTACCTTTTAAAATAGTAGACGTCAAAAACACAATAATTATGTTGATATTTGATTATAATTTAATTATCAAATATTTTTATTATTATATTAAATTTAGGTATAATAATATTTTAAACACGTAATAATGCTCGGTCATTGCGAAAAAATCTCAAAAAGTCGTTATTCTCCATAAACGACCGTATCGCGCGGCTCCTGTGAAAAAAAAATGCCCCCCCCCCCTGCCAGCCGCCGCCTGCCTTTCCTCTTCACCCGGGATGGGATGTTTTCCATCGTGCATGGGAGGCTCGAAAAACAACAAAAAATGTCAATATTTATCATGTTATTGATGTTTGAGGGATTGTCACGGCAAAAGTTAATGGCGGAGTTCGTAAGAGACGTTCCTTTACTGGCACAGACATGACAGTAACATTAATAATAACTTTAGTTACTGTAACGACATTCCCTGTAAGGGAAGTTTTGAATTAAAAATACAATATGTCCTCATTAAATAATACATCTTATCAAATAGGTCCTGAGAATACTCCTCGATGCATGACATGAAGGTTCAATCGTCAAACATTCAATTGAAAAAACGTGGTCTACTGTACAAACCGGCCTATGTAACTTATAGTAATGCACGCCATTAGTACATATTTGCGAACCCCCACGTTCCGAGTTGTTGATATTTTCAGCAATGTCCTGGTAAAAGACGTTCAGTATCAAAATTTTGCTTGTAATGGTTTTAGATCTTTGTAGATCTTATAGCCATGTACTTTTAAGCCGTTCTCTTCCCCATTTCCTTCCCCTTTCTATCACCTTCAGCCTCATAATGTACCCTAATTATTGAGGATGCCATAGTCTCACCGGCTCCAGAAGTTAGGTACTAACATAAAAAAGCCCACAGATACGATAATAGCAAACAACCGCTGACCCTCTTTTAATTGCGACAATCGGACCTACCGTTGAAGTTGGTTAGGTCTGTTTGTAGCCCGGACAGATCGTGTTCGAGGGGCAAGGCTCTCGACTAGCGATCCGGAGATCGCGGGTTCAAATCCCAACGTATGAAGATAAATTTTATGTGATCAATTTATATTTATACAATTCAATCATTCAAAATAATATAAGATATATTTGCGGCACGTTCCAGAGTGAAGGATACTTTCAGTATCGCCCTGGTGTAAGACCACCATTCAAAATTGAAACGTTGCTTGAGATGGCTTTGGCCGTCTTTGTTGACTAGATCTGAATAGCCAGGTACTTCCCCACCTTTCTCTACCCATCTTCTTCCCCTCCCTGCTTACCTTCAGTCTCACAAAATACCCCAATTGGATATGCTATAGTCTAAATGGATCCAGACGGGAGCGTCTTGAACTAAAAGCGGTTTGACATAAAAATGGAAAGATTACGGTTGAGTGTCGCAGAGTCGAGAGGCTTTTATTTTCATTTAATACACGCGTATCCGGCGGCGTCTTAACTTACATTTGCTCACGGTTACTTTTTCTAGTAGTTTAACCCTATATCACTGGGGTGACTTTTTTGTTTTCACTCTGCTGAGAAGTTGACTGATAGACGTACTTTTTAAGTACTATTATTTTAGAAGTTTTTGTTGTTGAATAGTAATATTTAATTTGTATTAAAATATGTTAATGCAGGAAATTGTCTAATAAAACTCACTTATAAGGGAATATATGTCAAGTACTTATTAATGTTTATGAAATCATGGAACTTTAAGCACAACCATCTTTAAAAATGTACAAATAAGTAAATAAAATAATGACTAAAATAAAACATATCAAACTTAACTTTTCACATTCTCCTGTCTTAAAACAACGTATTTTAAATTTTTTTTTTTTTTTAAACTAAACTTTAAATCATTATCTTGATTCCATTCTTGGCAGGTTTGTTAGGAATATAGACAATTAATTTGCAACGACATTTGGAAGCTAGTAGCATTTAATTTCATCGATACTTCATCGTCGAATTTTCTCATAATTTTAACATCGGTGATGTTCCAGTAGCGTCTCTCTTCCAAGAAGGTCTATCGCTCACCATATAAAATCTAAAATATAGACCAGAGACCTCAGGGTTTTAAAATAAATGTTAAAAAGCAATTCTTGATACGAAATTTTCATTACATCGTCATACTAATCTGTTATTTGTATGCACACATGCTTTCCCTATTGAACATCCAGGTGAATAGTATGTTCTCTAATTTATTCTTCTTCTATTCTCAAAGCTTAAATCAAAAAGTTATATCACAAACGCGACTCCAAATGTTAAATTGATTTGTAAGTTTCTCGCTTTTTCTAAAAATCAACATAATTTTTAGGTGATCCTTGGGGGAGGCCGTGAAAACTTCCAGCCGACCACAACCAACGTCCAGGGCAGACGAAAGGACAAGAAAAACTTAGTGACCGAATGGACAAACGACAAGGTGAACAAGAAAATAACAAGCCAGTTTGTGAGCACCATCCAAGAGCTGAGCAAGGTTGCCAACACCACGGAGACACTGCTGGGGCTCTTCAGCCCTGGGGCCATGGAGTACCACATATCCGCCAATGCCTCGCAGCCCACCATTGAAGAAATGACGGAAGCAGCCATCAAAGTCTTGTCCAAAAACGAAAAGGGATTTTTTTTGTTTGTGTTTGGTAAATATTTTTGATTATTATATTATTCTGGTTGATTGACTCTATCACTCATATTTTGGCGATACGAAGTTCCAAGAAAATTAATTTCTGGTATGGTTTCATCTTATTTGTGTGGTTTGGGATAGTTAATAGAGGTCAAAGTGGGATTTTGTATATATAAATATATATATATATATTACAGTTATTAGATAATTCAGCTCGACGACGGCATCCAGAGTCACTTAGTTAAGCACAGATGTGCCTCCGGCGAATTGCTGAAGGGAACATTCTATTATGATTTATTTTTTTGTTTGCATAATATGTTCATATTCACACAATTTTGAATCTTTTAGGTACCATTTATTTATGCTTCACACATGCAAAATGGCTGTGATTGCACCGAATGCTATTTAGTGAGGTCCAAGTTTTCCGAAGGAAAAAGAATCCTGATAGTGTAAAAGTTGGAACCACAACAAGGTGCTTGTTTTTCACGTCCAAAATGTGCCCCTGAGTTTGCTACAACTCTTCACAGGACGAGGGTCGTGATTAAAGCAAAGTTTTGACTTCAGTCTCAAAAGGGTCTCATTGACAAGAGGCGGATAATCATTTTCCGGGAAGTTGGCAATAGATTTAGACTTTCTAACTTTAGAATTTTTAACATGTCGAAATAACTAGCCGCTCCCTAAAATAGTACTATTGGAAAAACTGTTAAAAGAGGGTGTATCTTTAAACCAGAAAGTATAATAATGAATTGATAATGTTGATGTTGATAGTTCAGAATTGCTTGCCTTTTTAAGCTTTCTGATTCTACTGCGTAATACTAGAAGTTGTGATTTATTTAAGCGCAGAAAATCTGGGACTAGTTACTATATGCACTCCTCTTTGCCCAGAAAACTATAGGAGAGAAATAATAATTCCAATTCAGTGGGCATCTTCAATTCGTCACTAAACAAATACAAAATGTTGTTTCTGAAGCAGTTCAGTTATTTGCAATAAATACTGTATAATTTTTACTATCCATACCTATGTAAAAACCCTTTAAAAGGGCGTTAATAAATAATAATAATTTTACCTCGGAAGGCGATTTTTTTGGTCACAGTGGTTCCCGACAATTCGAATAGTAGGTATAATTCTTAGTACAAATTTATTCAACTCATGAAATCAAGAAAAGTGTTTCAAGTGTAATATGTTTGGTTTACCACTCACACAATACATTA
This sequence comes from Limnephilus lunatus, assembly GCA_917563855.2. NCBI lineage: Eukaryota > Metazoa > Arthropoda > Insecta > Trichoptera > Limnephilidae > Limnephilus > Limnephilus lunatus. The sequence continues at coordinate 11,331,292 of OU830599.1, forward strand.
TTTTAAGTAAATATTTCATAACTTGGAATCAACAGATTTTCTTGGGAAGTATATCTTCTTTCACAGCGTTGGTTTGCTGTTTAAAAATATTCAAAATCATCGTGTTCTTCCACAGGCGGAAGAATCAACGACGCCCACAACGAAAATAAAGCCAGAATAGCAGTGGACGAGACCATAGAGCTGAACAAAGCGGTCAGGAAGGTTTCAGAGATGACTAACCCTTCGGAGACCCTAATGGTGGTGACTGCGGATCATGCGCACACCATGACTTTATCAGGGTACGCCAGCAGATGGAACGACATATTCGGAGAAGCCCTCCCACCCACGGATGACAAGGATACTGACGGTTTTCCGTACCTCAGCATCAACTATGGAAATGGTCCAGGATTTAGGAAGAGGAACCAACAGGGATTGAGGACTCACGTTGTCAGAGAGCAAAAGTACTTGAATCGTAAGTTTACAGTCTTTAAGTTAAGTTCACTATGGTTCGCTACGTTTGGCGACTTAGCAGAGATGCCTGATATCACAAGGTGAGGTTTGTCCCGGACTTGGCGGCGAAGGAGTCGAGGCTGGCCGAATTGGAAGAGGTCGTTTGAGAGAGATCCTTTCCAGCCGGACTCTCTTGACCCATCGCCTTGCACCGCGGCATACCTCTGTCACTCCTGGACACACTGACCTCCAGATTCCTACACACTGATACTTGAGTTAAAGTTAGTGTGTAGTAAATTAATGTACATTCAATCATAAATACGTAAAAGCAAATAATAATCATTTAAATAAGATAGAAAATTCTTGCTGAAAGAATAGAAAGCAAAAATATTAGTGATGACACAATTATTAACTATTTATTTCATCGGGGCATTCTTTAAAATAGTTCCTTACCTTTACAAATAACCAATTCTGAAAAAAAAAAATATTTACTAGTATCAATACACAGCGAGTTCGATATTTGGTGAGTAATATAAGAGTTACTTTAGATTTAGAAATGTCGTTGCGCAAAAGGTGTTTTCGTTGGAGAATTGCGCATTTTAGTTGTGATTAGTAAATTTTGTTGGATTTCGTTCGTCAAATCCTTTTTTGTACATGTTTTTGAGAATTGCTTTAATGTATTATTATTGGATGTCTAAGATTGCGAATATATAAAAAAAGGGGCTCTGATTGGTGATTCAGTAATAACTTATCATGAATACAAATCATTACTGATAGTAAAAACATTTTGAAAAGATTTATGTACTTCCTTTTCTTTTTCGTTGGTAGGTCTGATGACTTGTCATAACTTTGTTCTGATGACTTCATTTTGGTGACCAACATGATTTTGATGATTTAAAATCTATTTCCAGACGATCCGAGCTTCCAGTTTCCATCAGTATTTCCGCTGGAATCGGGGACTTCTGGGGCTGAGGATGTGGCTCTATTTGCCAGAGGTCCATCGCAACATCTCTTCACCGGAGTCTTCGAGCAATACCTCATTCCACATCTCATGGCGTACTCGATGTGTATAGGGCCGGGCATTACAGCCTGTCACAACGCAACTTCTGATATGTCTCCTCCATTATTGCCTTCTACTGAAGGTAAATCTCCATACAAGGTTAAAAAATCTTCTTCAGCTGTAGCCAATTTATCTTCAGTTTGTTTTGTTATAATTATATTCAATTTGGTATTTTAAAAAGCGTTACACATTATTTAACAGATTCGTGTTTGTACGTAACTACTTAAAAATGCAAAAATTTTCAAAAGTGAAAATAAATTGCTATGCACTTTGTAAAGAGTTTACAAAAAATGTAGTTATTTTGAGATTGGCATTTCGGTTTTAGGGTAGACTTATTACGAATATAGATATAGATATTTAACCAAAATCCATTTAAATGCAGTTGTTTTTGATTAAACTGAGTTCTTCTTTAAGGTTCTTAAAATAAAGTTCTTAATTCCAACACCAAAGATTTTAGAACATGTGTATTAGTAAGGGGAAAGGGTTTAAACCTGCGTTTTTTAAACGGTGGTCATGTTCATACCATGAAACTTTAATAATTAAAAAAATAATAGTTAATTGGTTAAACCGTTTTTTTTCATCTTCCTCCTACCAAGTATTATATGCCTACATATATTTATTATTTACAACTTAATCCTTAAAAAAAAAAACTTTATTTTATTTTAAATCAGATCTCAAAACTATGGTCACCCTAAAAGCCTACATGTTTAGATTAATGTACTACCTAGCGCCAGCAGTTAAGTAGGTACCTACACATAATCTCAATCTGTAAGAAATACAACAATACTGTTCTTTTGATATCTGTATAATTTGGTGTTATTTTGTTAATTTATAAAATTGTTAACCTCAACACAGACTTGTCCTAGTGAGGTGACAAATTGTATTGTAAACTTTTTACCTGCAGTGTATATTAGAAACAATAAATAAATAAATAAATTTGATAGGTAATTTTCATACCTAAAGTATATGATTCGTTTTCCAATTGAAAACACGGATTTTCACTTGGAAAAATCCAATTTCAAAATACGTGCTTTTGAAAAAATATATTTAGTTTTTAATTATTTTGATTAAATAAAAACACGTCCACATCACACAGCAAAGATATTTATTACACACTTCTTTAAGTTAACATATTTATTATTTTCTAGCCTATCTCTCATACAACATAACCGTTAAGTTACAAACATAACATTAAATGTAAAAACAGATAATCAAAATGAACGTTTTACAAATGATTTCGATGGTGATATTACTCCCAGTGATAGGTTACTCATTAGGGTGGTACATAGAATAAAGAATAACTCACGAAGTGCCTTGTGGGCGAAATTATAGGCTCAATTTGGGCTTACATCTTCATACAAAACAGTGATTCACAACAATTATGAAATTCAAATGCGATGGTGTTATACAATTTCAGACAAGTGTAAGAAAGACGATCTGTGTGCTAAATGGTCTAGAGCCAAAATGTGCTAAGTCAGTGCCACATTTTTTTCCATTTAAATTTTTATGGAAGGCACTTCTAGAGTTATATTCCTTCCTATGGGGTGACACAATACGATCTTTTTTTAATCATGGAGCTATGTTAAGAAATATATGGTTATTAGTTATTTTTGATTATATGAATATTTGGTGTAATCATTAATTTAAGAAAAAAAAATCGAATAAAATAATAATTTTTACGCTTGACAGCTGTTTCGTATTTCGAAGACATCATACATTTTATTAATTTTTGATTTTTGTTTGCCGCTTACACCCTTTTGACTTAGATCAAAATAAATAAGCCGACGTATGTGGCTGAGGCAAATTTTCTAGAAGCCTTCTAATGGCGATACAGCTATCACGCATAAAATTAAAACCTTGAAGAACTTGCTAATTTAAAAATTTTACATACCAAAAAGAATCCTTATTTCAATGGTAATTAAAAATGATTATTTCGTTAAACTTGTTATGTAAGTACCTGTTATGTGTTATATAAATAAAAGTAGTGAAATTATTGATTTATTTTTTTACTCCTTCAGAAATCTCTTTACAATAACTTGGTGGAAAATTATTAGTGTCTGGGATGAATCCGATAAGTTAACTAGGCTTGGTAATGTTAATAACTTTCCAGTTTGTATATTTGTATAAATTATTTATTAACAATAATGTTGTTTTTGGTAAAATGTATCATTTTTATATAACCTAACCTAAACTGGGAAAGTTGTATGGGTTTCCTACGAGTATAAATTATTAAGAAAGAATTTTTTATCAAACGTATTTCTAACAAATTCGTTATTTTGTATTACGTATACAAATGGGCGTGGACGTTAGTAATGGACATAATTTTTACGAATTTATTTATAAAATGTTTTTTAATTCTTTATAGCCGCTTCATACATCTACAGCGACCGGAGACTGTTAAAACGGCAGCGGTTTACAGCTAGTTATTTTGGAGCACATAATTCCGCTTTAACCAATTTTTCAGGGTATGCATGGCACGATCAAGTGAATCAGTTGAGTCGGGCCATGTCAAGAGTCAGAAAAATAGAATAGTATGCATGAGACCTGTATGTATGAGATTGAGGCAAAGATTGTGAGTCAAGACCGAGTTATTTGCCTACCCCTGTGGGGAAACGGCGTGGTCGTTAGTTAGTTAGTAAGAGTATAATCGTGAGACGTTATAAAGCAAAGATTATTTTGAATATTTAATAATTTAAAGGTATATCAAAAAGAAATACAATCAGTGGAAAAACCTTAAAAATAAGAAAAGTGCCTTAAAACGTGTAAAAAGAGATAGAAGCTATCCACTTTTTTTCTGTAAGCGATTATCGCACAAGATTCCCAACTCCCCCAACCGCCTGCAGCCAGTGAGACTATCGCATCCCCAATTGGAATATATTATTTTGTTAGGCTGAAGGTGGTAAAGAAGGGAAGGAGATAGGGAAGAGGAGGGTGAGGAAGTAACTGGCTAATCAGATCTGGTCACCAAACACCGCTAAAGCCATTTCAAATAATGTTTCGATTCGGAATAGTGGTATTTCAATAGGGTTTTGCTGAAAATGGACACCTTTCTTTTACGGGCCGTAAATACATGATATCAATACATCGTGAAATCAAATTTATTTTCGCTCACCGGGATTTAAACCCGAGTCCTTCAGATTCGTAGCTAGGGATGGTAACCACATAGCTACGGGAGCCGTCGCCTCCAAACTCACCGCGTAACGACACTACGCGGACACTAAAACTGACAAGAGAAATATAATAATGCTTGGTTGACAGAGTAAGTTACTGCTATTTCCAATTATTAAAAATATCAAATCGAATGCTCCAACAAAAAAAATGGTTTTTAAACTTTTTAACGGTTTCGAAGTATTGCATAAATCGGTTTAGACGGTTTGTCATAGCGACCCTTTGGAATAACAAGGTTCCATCTGGTATGGTAACGTCATGCAATAATGAACTCTACAGTAGCTTACTATAGATCCCTTTATAGCATGACGTTAACGCGTTCGATGGAACCTTGTTAGGGTCGATAATATAACGTCATGTAATACGTGCACAATGTCGACTTGTGTCAAGCGATCAAGTCAGTGCCATCGATCAATAACAGTTTTCAAATAGCGGTGATTGTTGTTGATACTCGTTGTTCCTGTGTCTTACCGCAAACGTATTAAATAAATACAGTAATTAGGCTATTTAAATATTGACGTAATTTTTGGCGGTCGCGTGCCAAAGCCTGTAATTTTAGTCGGACTTGCTAAATCGTATTCTCGTTTACTGGGAGATTTCCATTTTGAACACCACAAAAATATTTAATTTTAATACTTTACAAATGTACGTCTTTTTGGAAGATCGTCGTGTATCTATGAAACGTTCCAAATATGTGAATTATTTATCTATTGACAATGGCCATTGGCCATGAATCAAAAGCTTTGAAAATACTATCTATGATTCAGTTTAGTCTTAAAGAAACCTCATTACGATTAAAAACTCTATTCTGATTTTTAATAAATTACCTTGGCATGTTTTCGTAATTTTAAATTTATTTTTATTATTACTGAATAAGAAATGGTGTCACTTTATTTTATTTAAAAAATAATAATTTGGTACCTTTAATAAAATAGTATCTAAAAAGATATGGTGTATTTGTTTACTTAACATGGTGGAATATGCAGTAGGGTAGTTTTTTTAAAATTAATATTTAATAATAACTACATACACTTTTAGTTTATAAAACATACACAGATGTTGAATATAAAATATCTTTTCAGCTCTATAAGCGTTTATGTATTGGTAAGAACCTATCTAGGTATATACCTAGTTGTGGTTCTCATTAGATTCACGACTACCGCTGAAGTTTTGGCAATGCAACATTAAATATTACCCACACTATTATTTAACTATTCCGTGTTTTTATTTCCCTTAAGGCCAGAGCCGGTCCTGTGCAGGCATAATTGGAGCATTCCGCCAAGGCGCTCATAACAAACTAACACCTAATACAGTATCCTTGAGGTTTTTATTAGTGGCAGGTGCCGTTTGGCTCAGGGCCGACATCGAATCTGAGACCAGATGTCGAATTGCAACACTTTTTAGACGTGAATTTAATAAGAACTCCTAATTAATATTAGATGTTTAATACACGTAACGTTACAATCAATTTTCAGACCTTAAAATAAATAAAAGTATTTCCTAACGTAAATTAAAGTATACTGTAATTATGATGAATACGTTAAGATAGATAAAAAATATTAAAAATAACACTTATTTGAAAATAAAATTTGGAGATTCTCAAGGTATTAATTATCTTGGCTGACTTTTGGAAAGTTACAGAATGTTAAATGGGGTGTCGTTAAAATGATGTTTATCATAATGTTTAGGTATTTGTATATACAATGAGTTCAAAGTCAAGGAGCTCAGCTCCATTGTTGATGTCATAAAAATGTGATGAAATAATATGTAGAAGATCCAAAAACTATTTATTGATTGGAATTTACGAGGAACATTACATGAAGTTGATAGATCCAGTTTTTTGAGGGAGCATGTTTTGGTTTCTGACTTTTTTTTACTATAGTAATTCTCATTATTGAGAATTAACTCTTGACAGGTCTGGCATATTGAAATACAAAACTTCACGACTTCCGAGACTCTGTATATCTGCCCTGATGATGGACACTGGGCTGTCCAAAGTTGAGTTTAAGATAGCTCCATAACCCAAATAGTAATAGTAAACTAACAAAACAAAGATAAGTGAGCACTACAGTGTAAACTTTTTAGAAACAATACCTTGCAGGTTATCTTTTGATTTTCATGACTTTCCTTTTTGCATCTTTGATATTATGTAGGTGCCTAAATAAAATATCGTTGAATGATATTGTGAATTACTTATTGATAAGGTAATTAAGTCGAGGGACTATATTATGCAGGTGATTGATTGGGGATTTTACAAATATCGTTAGGTAATATCGCAAATAGACCAAGTCTGATAACATTTGTTTGCGTCTTGTCCAAATCTGATTTTTTTAATCAGATTTGGAACTTCAAGGTAACATTTTTTGTAGATTGCAAAAATTCTTGCAATATTTCGACTGAGTGCTCAAATTTGTGCATTTTTTAATGGTTTACGGCCAAGCACTTATATTTCCATATATACCGACCAATTGATTTTACGGAGGGTTCAACTAATTTATTGTTCAATCACCATAAAAGTATATCTTTTCAATGTTTTTGTTCGGCATCAGCAATCAATCGTAACCCCAAATCTAGTGACCACGATTACATGTATTCACACATGTTCCTTTGCTAAATTTTACATTAAATTACTAAAATAATTTCAAAAATGAATTAATCAATTAATAACGGTTTAGTGGCGGAACTCCGTTCACAAAACATTAATTGTATTATAAAGAAATGATACGAAAGAATTTAAAGAAATGCTGAAATCAATAAAAGTGTTTAAAATAAATCGAAACATGTGACATTTAATCAAATGTGTCTAATATGACATATATAGAGTAACTATTAAATCAATGTATGAATGATATTCAGTTGTTATCGCTGCATTTTGTCAAATCTTTAAACACCCTGTATCACTAAATGAACACATGCATACATACTTGTCAATTAGCAATTACAAGTACCTACCTTACCGTAACACCAAACTACAAAACATAATACATTCAGGATGCATATTAAAAGCTCTGAAATCAAAAAGCACTTCATTTGAATGTGTAAGCAGAAACCTAACACTTAAATATTATCCACGAGGTACTGGTTTAAAATGTGGACTAGTACAGATTTTTTATAAACAAGAAACAAAGTGTAAAACGGTGAAACTATGGGACAGAAAAAATGGTTTTGTTTCTTTCACTTTTAAAGTCATTTTTTCACATATTTTACATATTCGCTGTGTTAAATTTAAAATTTTCATAAATAAAAAATTATTTATGAAAATTATAGAAAAATCCTCTACATTTTTTAATATATCCTTATTAGCGACCGTTAACTAATTAAAGGTGCTATTTTTATACCAATTCATCCGTGAATAGTTTTAAAAAATGTTTTTTACCAAAAATGTTATCGTGGAGATTGTATTCATTTCATTTCTTAAAAATGGCTAGTGACATTACCATTCTTTTTTTCACTGTTATTTGTTTGTAAGATGTAGTAATTTTTAACATTTTTAATTAAATTAGTTTTCAAACGAAAAAAACTATGTAAAGAGATTACTAATTTAGTTAACAAAATGTTTAATTTAATTAAAAAGGAAGACATGAATGCTTTAAAACTAGACATATTCCAATTTTATCTTAGGCCTTTTAACCCTTAGAGCCCCGGTGTATAATTTATGAAAATAATCAGATTAATCTATTCAAAGAAATGGACGAATGACGAAGCGTTTAATGCCTAGCGAATTGGGCTGAAGGGGTTAACATTAATTATTTTACTTTTGAATATGTTTATTGTATTTTAAAAGACATCGATCATAACAACATCACACACATAGCCATTATAGTTTAATTATTATAATTTTCAAACACTTATCTTAATTCTAAAAAGGATTTCTTGATCTTTTAACCCTTCACTAGCTAGGTAGTCAGAATCAATACCATTCGACAACATAAGTCAATAGTAAAAAAATGTTGACCAGTTTTTTTTATATGAAAGGTAAGTATGGTGAGTTTCTCTTCCATAGATGGAATGGTAAATTAAATGAAAAATTTTAACACACGTCAGTTTTTGAAACGCACACTGGGTAGAAGAAGTTAAATTGTTGAAAGAACTTGTTGTTCATTTGTTAAAAAAATTCAATAAAAATAATTAATGTATACAATTCCATTTTTAAAATCGGAACATAAAAAATTAATGCTTTATGTTATTCATAAGACTGATTTCAATAAAAATATCTATAAATATTCAACGAAAAACTTATTTAAATCATTACAATTAATATTACATTTATTATTTAAATCAGTTCTCAGTAGACTATTATTATTTAACCATTTAGGCTTTGTTTATATAATGGCGCGTTTATTTCTAATGAATTATACATTTTAAAGATTAAAAGAGATTCTTGAGTATAATAAATAATTTTAATGTGCTGATGAAATTAGATTTGTAATTAAAAAAAAATTAGTATTCAAAAATTTGTTATTGATTACAAAAGTTAAATAATATTCAAATAATTATTAAATTAAATTAAATTTAAAAATAATTAAATTTTGTAAAATGTTTAATTAGTGGAAATATTAATTCATAAATAATTCAATGCATTAAGGTCGCCTGTAAAAATCTTATTATTCTTATATTTTATAATACGTTATATATTTTGAATTCACAAAAGTATTAAAAAAAATTTAACAACCTCGAAGTACTATCAACGCATTCAAATTTTAATTACAAAATTAATAAAATAATACACCCTAATCTAAAAGACAAATGGGTGATCTAAATATTAAAAAAAAAGTTAACTATATTATTATATTTCTATGTCAATGTTGTCATCTTTTTATCGCTTTGGTTATTCATTTTGCATTAAACCCAAGTTGAATTTTAATTTAAAATAAAAATATAAACCTTAAGTTGTAATGAAAGCTTTCAATGCAGAGTTTATAGTAGGAATTCTTCCAACAATTTATTCTGCTTCTTTGCCATATTTTTTATAATCTTATGTAACGAGTCATTGCAGAAATACGAATCTTAATGCAAAGGTAGGTGGTGAATTCTAAGGTTTTTATGAGTGAGTGGAAAACGTTCAGATTTATAGAATCATGTCCAAAATCATGTTTGACTCCTTCAAGAAATTTGAGGAGAAAAGTATCTTAGACTATTAGGAATATACACTAGAATAGGGATAAATACCAAAAAATTGAAAAAAAAAATTGGTACAATTGCGTTTTACGTTGTTGGTGTGAATTTTGGTCTGTAATTTGCTTAGTTACGATTACATTCTGAGTGGATTATACTATTACAGATGAAGTTATTGCAGTAGTGTAGTAAAGGGTATTCTTTATAATGGTGGGCTTAATATCCACTGGAGCGCTTTTTACCACAAAATGGCACTATTTAAAATACCTTGAATTGCTTTGCTGACAATTTTGGCAAATTTTCCCTTATTTGTAAGTAATTAAGTAGAAGTTAACGATTTTATAAATCTTACGAATAATGGATAATCAACAAAAGATAGATGAATTCATGGGCTATATAGAACTATAATCAGTTTGTATGTGTCAGTATTAAAATTCGAACGCATGATTTTTTTAATGTGGGTGGAAGATATTCAAAATGATCACCAAAAAATCTCGAGCAATCGGAGAAAAAAGTTTTAAGTTGCGCTGTCGCTCCAGTGGTTAACCCTATAGTAAAAAAGGTGCAATATATTCAGTGACAAGATTATACAAGTTTCATAGTCATGCTATCGAAATATTTGTTGGTACAAATGTAGGCAAACAACTTTTCTGACATCTTTTAAATATTGGTGATTCATTAGTTAAAACCAATCGAGGAATGTAAAAAAACGTGTTGAAATACGAAAATTTTTGTGGGAAGTGCAACTGAAAAGTGCTTATAAAAATTATTGAAGGCATAAATGATAGATTAACAATATGTTATCTTAAAAGGGTTCCATTTAAAATCCTTGCGGAAACCTATTATAGCATATATATCCTAATGTCGTAGTATAAATTGTTTCAATCTTGGTTTTTTATCACATATTTCGACTGTTATGTGGCATCTACCGCTTGCTCAGTTGGACAATAGATGGCGCCAGTGTTTGAACATCTTTTGGTCATGTTCGCATTAGTTTATTCGTCTCTTGGAGGACATGTTATTTTTTGGACCTGGGGGTCCTCTGGCAGGATTCCGTTGATTAGCCCAAGGACCTGCACAGGATGGCGGCTGAAGACCAGCGCTTTAGTTCTTGGAGGTTAGAATCGTGACAAACTCTGCAATGAGAAAGTTTAGTTAACAATTTGTGCAAATAAAAGCACTATCTTTTTACTTCTTCAAACTTTGCAAATACACTTTGTGTCGTCATTATTGATTTAATGAACACAATAACTTTGTAAACACCACTTTATTATTAATTTTATCTAATATTTTTATTTTTGTGGTTATTATTAATCATATCTTTTATTTTTGTAGTTCGTTTGAAGTAATTCAAAGAATGTTATGTATTTATACTGCATGAAGTTCTGTCGTTTTTCTTGTAAACCGTTTCCTCCTTCAAAGCGAGTATCAGTGTGAAATATACACATTTTTTACATAATTTATAGGTACTTAGCATAACTCTTTGTATGGTACTCATTTTTGTTACAAAGTTCTAGGTGGGAATTGACTATTGAAATCCAAGAGATGAATTAGAAAGAAATTATTTAACTAAGCGAACAATGCATATCAATTTGGGAGGCGGGTATGGGTACTGCCGCCCCAGGAACCACTTAATGAATAACTGCCATAGGCGACCTTAAGTTGTTCGCTACGATTGTTGACTTAGAAGGGGTACCCGAATTTATTGTTTGGGGATTGTCCAGATCTTGGCGGCCGACGTGTACTATTTAACCTCTTTAAAGAACTCTCCACCAAACGCTTTGAACCGCAGTGGGAGGGATGGATTCAAACTTCAGTCACCCTTTCTTACTCACCACTCACACCTTTCACCTTCCCAGAACTTCCTCCCTCTCCTTTTCTTAAAAAGTTCCTCCACACAGCATCAACATGAGATCCTCACGATGACATAGAGAAAATATGCGGGAAAAATTTTTCCTCATAGCCTCCTGTGTGGAGTTTGTATAAAAATATATCAGTCCATATATATCGCTTTGGCAATCCTAAACTAACTAATCTCCTTGATTTTGAAAAGGGAATGGAAGGGTGTTTGATTAGTCGAATTACAACCAAGGCTTCTTACCATCGTAGTTGACCATGCCGTCTCCGTCTAGATCGGCTTCCTTGATCATGTCATCAACCTCTTCCTCGCTAAGCCTCTCTCCCAAGTTGGTCATCACGTGCCGCAGTTCCAGAGATGAAATCATCCCGTCATTGTTCTTGTCGAAGACCCTGAAAATAAAATGAAATCAGGGTAAAGTAACAAACTAAACTGTAGAGAACTTAGACTTAGTCTAATGCAGTTTGTGATGAATGGTAACCTCCAATTTACGAGAAGGCCTACGAGAATTTTTTTTTATTCTAAGGAGAAAAGCGCAGTGCTACGACATCTGTATGGTCAAATTCAAAACTTGCTCGAAAAAAAGAGGTATTGTTAAGTTGATGTGTTTGTTATAGTTGCCTTAAATATACACAGATGGTGATGAGATCGATATTTAACGGGAACCCCAGGTTTAGGGACGATTTTAAACGCGAGAGTTGAAACAACCAATTAAATAGCAGGAAAAGCAATTAAAAATCAACTCAGCCTATCAGCAAGAAGGAGGTCGTGCCCATTTTGGACACAAAGGATTGTACTTTGACCCGAGTGATTAGTGAAGAAATTTATGGTCTAGACGTTCCCACAGAGATCAGGGTTGAATGGACTAAGAGATAAATATCGAACTATTCAAGGTTTTTAGTACAACGAACCCAAGTAGTGTTATTAATAAAGGGTACCTTCAAGGGGTCGGGAGACCTTAGTTTCGAGTGCATTAGAGCGTTTTTAGTTGCGGAAAAACACACTTGGATAACGATAAAAAAAAATTTATCAGTAATATATTGAGCGGAAAACGCGGGGACAACGGGGCATGCTTGCGGGAGGATTCTCAATTATAGAATAACTACATATGACGGCCGAGAGGCTAAATTCGAGGAAAAACGTACGAAAAGAAAATGAATATACATAACACAATGGAAAATTATTGTTATCAATTCTAGACGGAACGGAGAGATTAGGAAAGCGAATTGGGAAGGAAAATTTCAAAAAGATTAAGAGTTTGAGGATTGAACAAGAAGACGAAACAAAGGTTTGGTGCAGTAGCAGGTGCTTGGAAAGGAATTGGAATAGTATACCTAGGGGGGGTGGAAATACTGCAAACATTGCGATAGATTTAATTCATAAAAAGGAGTCATTTTACGTAATTAAAATAGGGATCATAACATAAAGTTACACGAGACTGCGAGGGAAAATGAAACATTATAACGGTTGTCGACCCCACATGTATATTGTTGATATAAACAAGGAATATTCGAACATGCCTTTTGTTTATTTAAGGCCCATTATCCATTAAAAAGGGTCACAAAAATTAACATTGCTCTTACCTAGTATTTAGATTATAGAATTTCCGTAAAATTTAATTATAAACACATTAAAATGGATTTATCGCCAAGTATGTAGAAATCGTAATGTATACACACGTCAGGGCTTGCAGTTTATGGGATTTTGAACAAGAGAGAGATGGAAAATTGGGCGGAATTTGATCGAAGTAGTTAACTTGACAGATATCCCAGGATAGGAATAGTTAGTGGGCCGGAAAACACCATAAATAATATATCAAAAAAGGAAAAAAGGGTTTTAGCGGGAGATGGAATCACGGCAAAAAGGCAAACGTCAAATTTCAATAAGGGATCATTGGGTTAGGAGTGGGGGGAGAGAACGGAAAACCGACATAACCGGAAAACTCAGATAAGGAAATGGGAAAAACTCAAAACGTTATAAGTAGAGTAGATACGGAACCAGGATATGATTCCTTATTAACAACGAAGGGAAAATCATTTAAGAATAGTTGTTAAAACACCGTTACTTGAAGGAAAATTAGGTGGGAAAATGGAAAAGTTGAATATGCCACATAAATAATGGAAATACGGTTCTGAGACATAATTGCTTACGTAGACTAGGGGAAAAGAAATAATTTTCGTGGAAATTTATACAGGACAACTAGCGTTTAAAACTAGGAGACTGAAGAATCTACGTTTTCCCTAATATTTATGCCAATTAAAACACAGTTTTAGCAGATCACTTATGGGCATGTTCAAAATTGAAAAAAAAAACAAGATTAAAACCATGTTTATAAAACATATTATGAAGACAGAAGACATGTGGAAAATGGGCAAACTGGATGGCAGCTTACTAAGTCCGGGACTAAAAACCTTAGAAAAGCGAGACAAAGTTGTGGGACGAACCGAGATTTAGGAAGAGGCAAAATCGAAAGAGCTTATGTAGGAACATACAATAACGAGATGGGGTTTTCAAAAAATTTCGAGTGATTACAGATTATAATTCCTCGTCAAGGAATATACGATTATGCCCTTTTGGAGCTGTGATGGGTATAAATTAGCGTGTTGGGGATGATTCAGGGTCCTTCGACAACTGGCAAGGTTGATTAAAACGTCGCGCATGTTGTGAGAATTACCCTGGTAATTAATTAATAGAGTCTAGAATCAGTTTTTATACTTTAAAAATACAGTGGAAAAGTAGTCAGTTTTATACTTTAAAAATACAGTGGAAAAGTAGTCAGTTTTATACTTTAAAAATACAGTGGAAAAATAAAGTCAGTTTTATACTTTAAAAATACAGTGGAAAAATAAAGTCAGCTTTATACTTTAAAAATTCAGTGGTAAAATAGAGTCTACAATCAGTTTTATACTTTGATAAAACAGGGAGTGAAGTGCCCGGATAGGGTTAATCGTGCAATTTAACGGAGTGTATGATCTTATAATAAATCTAAAATCAGTGTTTGCAATAATTTCCGATTCAATAAAATCTAATAATTAATTAATTAATTACAAATTCAATGCGGGAGGAGTTTAATATAGTGTGTTTGAATTGCTTTAAATTTGTTCTATGAAGGTTAAAATAGAGTTATTTAGTCCGAGGTTATATAAAGAAAATTACAGTCTAATAAGTTTCATTAAATAAAAAATTTACGTTTAGGTCGAAAGTTGGAAATTTTATTACGAGATATTAATTATCGTTAGGTGACAACGCAATAATAATAATTGATCCGAAATCTGGAAAATACTTAGCCGAAGTTAAATGAATAATCCAAGTGATTAATTTGCTGCTAAACAAAAGTGTTATAAAATAAAGTGGAAGGGGTTCTTTCAGTTTTGTTGTAATCTGAGTGACGAATAATATTTAGTTATTCGTTACAAAGGGATTCTAGTTCAAATTGGAAACATAAATAAAACTTTAGCTTTGTCCTTAAGTGGAATAATTCAAATTTAAAGAAAATCTTTAGTTGTTATGAAAAAAAATATATAATTTAAATTGAGAAAAAAATAAATAAAACTTAAATATTTTTATAAAGTGGAATAATACAAATTTAAAGGAAATTCAAATTAATAAATTAATTTATTGAAGAGTAAATAGGTATAGTTTTATACCACATAATAAAATAATATTCGAGCGAACGATTATTAAGAATCGATTCCCCTCTTTAGATTGGAATCAAATATGGAAGGAAAGGGGAGGAAGGTGAGGGTTGTCGGGGTTAATTAGATAGGATCGTTCTTCTTCAATAATAACGGCAGATATTAAAGGAAAACGTGAGGATTTTTTACATCAGAGATCTATTCAAAGGAGAAAGGAAGGAGATGAGTTCCGGATCTTGTAGGATTAAATCGTTAAAAGTGGGAAGTCGAAATAAAAGTGCGATAAGTTACACAGGTAGTCTGGATGCTCTAATAAGTTTCTCGCCGATGATAGTAACCCGGGGGAGCTGAAATTAAGACATTAGAGCTTGGTGAGTCCTTACAATATTTAAGCTTTTACAGGTTCCTGTGGATATCCTGACACTGATGGACGTAACGCCAAGTAAGGGTAAATAAATAACTAACCAATTTATTAGCATTCGCATGTCACACCTCCCATACAGAATGAAATGTTGCTAAACAAATACTTAACACATAATTAGATAGAAACGCATCACTAAATCAATTTTGGTATCTTAGCGTATTTGTAAGATAAATACCTATCGTTTCTTTTCACTAGCACAATTAGGGTATGGTTATATGACCTTCGATAGTGTACCAAAATTTCGATTTGAGTTCAAGGCCATCCATTGACCCAGTCACCTAAATTCATTAACGAATAAACAAAACAAAACTAAACGTCAGGGACAAGTTTATCAATTATAGCTTGAGATGAAATCTGCGGTCAATATGTGAAGGCGACATTGACGTTTAAATTCACTCAATTCTAAACGACTTGATTTTACTAGAGCGACCGCCAATAGGTAGCATTGATTCAGCATGCAAAAATTTCGCAAAGTAAAGTACTTCGACTAGCTTCAAACTCTAAGAGAGCACATCACAATTATTCAGGAGGTCATTGATTCAATGTCGACTTGATTTATCTCATTTTTAAATCTTTCTTATAGGAAGTAGGTATCCAAGAACCCATAAATACCCATTATCCTAAATACCTAACACACGAGGAGCTAGTGACCTCATTTAAACAACACTGGTGTTCAAATACTCATACAGTCCTGAATCCTAACTTGTCTCCGAACGTAAGCTTCAAGGCTTCTGTATGTAGGTATGAGCCATCTGGAAATGTAAGTGTCAACCTTTCTCGAACGGACGGCTTTGATCTTGTGGCGGTATTGTCGAGGTGGGCATGCGGGGAAGAGGAAGGACGTATGCGGACAGTACGCTGACGCGGCATTAAAGCCACAGGTTATTTGCATACCGTGAGTCTTGTCGAACCTGAAAGCAAACATAAGGTTCACGAGGTGAGTTTTATGTCAGCTAGTCAGAGGTGGAATGTAACGCTGGGTCGGTTACGTGGGAGGAAGGATCTGCCCGTCACAAGCTTACGCCACATTTAACGGATAGAGGCATGATAAGGGAAGACATGAAATACCCCTTCTAGACTCAGTAGAGTTAAATTCAATCCGGCGGAGATGGAAGTCGGAGTGAGGCAGAAAAACGGCATGAAGACTTGGTATTCCCCCATCTGGCGTGAAGAGCCCCTTTCGTAACAAGAGACGCTCGTCGAAGAGAGTAAAACTCGGACTTAAGGATAAGCTTAGCAAACGTACTTGGGAGAATCCGGTTTGAAATTGTTGTTCATCGGTTTTTACTTGGTTAGCGGAGGTGCCGACTTTTCAGCAAACATATTATCCCCTCCCCATATCCCTCCATTCCTGCTCTTTCAACAATTTTGCGAATACTAACCAATAGCACTAACTATGACTACAAACACATTATGTTAGGAGAAGTTGCAGACAAGGACTTCAATTGAGAAAACTGGACCTTCGAGTTCGATCATCCTAAGGTAAGGTTTGCTTTCTTGAAATGTTTAATTTATTAACTGTTGGTTATGTTATCGATGTATCAGCGGTGATAGGAAGAATTAAATAAACACACTAAATTCCTATGGAAATCAAATAGACACAAGGTTTAGGGCGGGGGTAGTTTATCAAACTCGGTTAAATATTCTAAAATAATAATAAATAAATTGATCGGAAAATTCTCACCCTTTCTCTAAAAGAATCTATGGGTTACCACACGTAATACATTATCTTCTCTACATATGTGTGCATATTAAGTATGCAAACAGATGTAAAATCTAAAACAAAAAAATTACACAACGCAGATTATAGAAATAATGTGAACTAAAATCTTAAATCTTGATTACTGTGAGAAAATCGCAGGGATTTAAGAAGATAGGGTAGGTTTAGCTAGATTATAAGGTATAGGGGTTTAGAAATCACGAGCCTGAGGTAGAAATAAACCGAAAGGAGGGTTGAGTCAGGCCATCATACCTAGTGGTGTGATCAGTAGGACATAAGGGTAGAATTATGAGCGTGGCTACGAGACAGGAGCTACGAGATTTAAACTACGAGGTAGAAGCTTAGAAAAGTAAATCAGCTAGGTAGGGTTCATCACAGTTGGAGTCAAAAGCCAAGAGTGGCGGACCATTACAAGTTTCATTATGTTTGTAGCACTGTGCATGTAGCAATGCCTATACGTTTTGGGATTTATGCAGTTTGAATAATTGACGGCCAAGCATTCTACTTATTATTTCATTAAATGAAGACAATATTAGCGAAATTTAATCGGAAATGTGGAGCCATAAAAATCAGAAAAAGATATTGGAACTTCTGGGACTTGAACCCAGGACCCTTTGCTTACATGGCAAGTGCTCTACCAACTGAGCTAAGGCGTCTATATCAAATTCGGTCACTTTTAAATGTATCATACTTCGACTAAGAACTACCAACATTATCTTCATTTTCTTAACGCACATATTATTGGCTGCTATCTTCTAGGTCCTGGGTTGGCGTCCTAGATGTGACTGTATCTTTTTCTGATTTTTTCTGTTCTCATATTTCCGATTGATTTTCGCTAATATTGTCTTCATTTAATTAAAATATTACAATTAGAGGTTTTAGTCATTAAGAAAAAAATAAAAATATTAAACTTGGCTTTTTTAATAAAATTGTCAATTAACTACTATATTCGTACAATTAAATATATTTACCACTTGTTGTGTTATCCTTAGTCAGTTTTAGTCAAATAATTATACAATAATGACATGTCGTAAACTGTACTTTCATTTTATATTAAGTGGGGTTATACTAATAGCATAGAACTTGTACGATCAGATAAAACCCTCTTTGGCTGTATAAAAAATGAATATCTTTCCATGAATCATTATAACATGGCTGTTTAATGTCAATATTTATTTAACATATCTATTAGTAAGGATTCTTATCAATTGTTTAAAATTTTCACTGCGTGTTTAAGTAAGTCTCTAAGTTGGTCAAAAGGGAGAATATAAAGTTTGGTTCTGTGAAGTCAAGTGCAAACGAGAGATACGAAAATTTTTATAAAGTTCTCGGGGCTTTGGCTAAATACGAGAGTGAGCGAAAAGTAATGCAAACATGCTTGTAGAATACGAACAAAAACAAATAGCAAGAACTAGCAAAAAGTACATTATAGCACAATTGTTAAGCTTCAAAATCATACATTTATTTTTCAACGTGGTCACCGTTAAGTCCAACACATTTCTCTCAAGATTTAACAAGTTTTTTCGTTCCGTTACTGAGAAATTCTTCCGACTTTTCTCGAATCCAGGACTTGACAGCTGCCTTCACCTCATAGTCCATGTTTCATCAACAATTATAGTATTTCAAGACTCTCAATAACAAAATTTTATTATTCATCGATTAACAAACAGCATATTCACAAAAAAAATTCTTTAAACTACGATAAATCTCAGTTATCATTTTTTCAGCAGTTAAACATTGGATAACAGAACGCTGTTTTACTCACGTTGGCACAGAACTAGAACACGTCCCCATACTTCCGCTTCTCAAAATACACTGGATGAATTCAACGACCTCAAACCTTAAAGAAGGGAAAGTCACTTCCACATTCCACCTGGCGCGCTTCTGAAGGTCATTTTCTTCGCGCTGTACAAGCAAGTGTGCATTACTTTTTAGCCTACCCTCGTATGTCGGGAATCTTGCCTTAATGTTATTACAGAGCATATTACAGAGCAAAGACAGGAAGAAATACCGAACGATTTTCAAAGTATAGCTCTGAAAAAATGTCAACAGACAGAAATACAAAAGCGAATGGATGGTATTGCCACCTCACTAATAAATAAAGATTTTCATAAATTTTGGCAAAAAACATCTTCAGAATTGAAAACGAATATGAAAACTCCTCTCTGTGTTAATGGAGTAAGAGGAAAGGAAAATATCGCCAATGAATTTCATAATTTCCTCTCTATGGCGGGTGAAGAAGCGGCAGAAAAATCTCTGGATATAAATTTTTGCTTGAAAACTGAATGCAGTACCACCGCTATCAGTATTACTCCGTGTATGGTTGAAAGAGCTTTAAGAGAAATGGCAGCAGGAAAAGCCACAGGACATGACTCAATAGCTCTTGAACACATTAAGTATGCTGGACCAGCGATTCATTTCATCCTAGCAAAACTATTTTCAAATATTTTGCGTTACAGGCACATCCCGAATGAAATGACAAAAACGGTAATTATTCCCATAATTAAATCAACAAATCTTGATCCATCCGTGATCAATAACTACCGACCAATTTCACTCTCAACCGCCGTGGCGAGATTATTTGAAAAAATTTTATCCGTTGTTGTAACAGACCATCTAAAAACAGAAGATAACCAGTTCGGATTCAAACCTGCACTGTCAACATCTATGGCAATATATTCCCTAAAAGAAACCATCAGCTATTATAAACTAAGGAAAACGCCAATCTATACCTGCTTTCTAGATCTAAGCAAGGCGTTTGACCGTGTACGTCATAATAAACTGTGGGAAAAACTAAGGAAAAGAGCAGTTCCGGAAGATGTAATAGCGATTCTTTCAATTTGGCACACGCAACAAGAAAATATTGTGAAATGGTCTGGGGAGCTGTCTTATCCATTCTATTTGAAAAGTGGCGTAAGGCAAGGAGGAAGCATGTCTCCGGTTCTGTTCAATCTGTATACCGATGATCTTATTAAAAAACTTAATGCCACGAAAATAGGATGCCATATACATGGAATATGTGTGAACAACATTAATTACGCACATGACATGGTTCTTCTTGCACCGTCACTAAGCGCATTACAGAAGTTACTAAGAATTTGTGAAAACTTTGCGAAAAACCATAACCTGTTATATAATACTACCAAGTCAGTAGTTATGGTTTTTAAAAACAAAAACGAAACCATCCAAACACCCTCAGTATGGTTAGATGACAGGAAAATGAATGTTTATCACAGCGTTAAATACCTGGGACACATCATCACAGACGACCTTAAGGATATCGAGGATATGGAAAGGCAGAGAAGAGCGATATCTGTTAGAGCGGGTATGCTGTCAAGACGTTTTTACCTATGCAGCCCAAAAGTAAAAAGAATATTGTTCAACGCTTTCTGTACCTCGCTGTACACATCAGAACTGTGGGTTGACTACACTGCATCCCAATGGAACAAGTTAAAGGTTGCTTACAACAACGCATACCGTCAACTTTTCCGCCTACCGAGATACTGCAGTGCCACGGAAATGTTCCTGGAGGGACGAGTGCACACTTTCCGAGCACTTCTCCGCCACCGCATGGGAAGTTTATGGCGCAGACTACGCCAATCGAAGAATGCAATCATCACCGCCATGACTACCTGGTTGGAGTCCCCCCTGATGGCCCTCTGGAGACGGGATACGATGAAATACCCTCCGTAAACAGCTGCATGAATTAATTTTACTGTTTATTCTTATTTTTCTTATGTTTTTCATGCTTATTCGTTTTTTTTTTTTTAAATTTATTTATATGTTGTTATTTACTTTATTTTATTTTTAACATTAACGCATTTTTTGTTTCAAAATATGGAATGTATTGCATTGCACTACCCCTGCATACATTCTGGAATAAACTTTTTTTACGGTGCTCCAGATTTCATGTCCGGGTTGAATCTTTCCCAAATGAAAGACTAAACCCTTCCACACACTTTTCCACAAATGAATATCTAGTAAATTAACGCAATGTAATTGCACTATATAAGAATAAAACAATACAAGAACAATACGTCAATCCACCAGAAACATAATGGGAAAATATTTCACCGACTCCAGATATTTTCATATCAGAGGGTTCGGCTCTGATGAAATTTTTTTTTTTACGGTGCTCCAGATTTCATGTCCGGGTTGAATCTTTCCCAAATGAAAGACTAAACCCTTCCACACACTTTTCCACAAATGAATATCTAGTAAATTAACGCAATGTAATTGCACTATATAAGAATAAAACAATACAAGAACAATACGTCAATCCACCAGAAACATAATGGGAAAATATTTCACCGACTCCAGATATTTTCATATCAGAGGGTTCGGCTCTGATGAAATCCTAACTGGTCCGATAAATCCTACTGATCCCTCAATATAAATATTTAAAAAATCTTTCGTAATCCTACATGTATTTAAAATGACCGACTTTTGCATTTTTATGTACAAATTTTTTGACAAATCTAATACGCCTAAATTTTGAATGAGAGAGCTAGGTATAATGCCAGTAGCCGAAATAACAAATGGTAATATTTTTATAGTCTGAGAATGCCAAATTCTTTTAATTTCATTTCCTAAATCTGTATATTTTCTTATTTTTTCAGAAACAGTTTTCTGAATATTACAAGAATTTGGTATAGCGACATCAATGATATAAGTTATTTTCTTAATTTTGTCATGTAAAACTATATCGGGTCTATTATGACTAATTGTTCTGTCTGTCAGAATAGTTTTATCATAATAAATTTTATAAAATTCATTTTCTAAAAATGAATTTGGTTCATATTCATAATATGGTACATTACGGCAGTCAATCAAGTTATGTTTAATTACCAAACTTTGGTGAATTATTTTTAAAACTTGATTGTGCCTAAATGTGTACTCGGACGGCGCTAATACAGAACATCCCGATATAATATGTTCTATAGTTTCCGGAAAAGCCAAACATTTTCTACATAAATCATCAATTTGATTTGCATCTTTGATGATATGCTTCCTATAATTTTTAGTATTAATGACTCTATCTTGTATGGCAAGCATAAAGCCTTCTATTTCTGCACTCAACTCTCCAATACTCAACCATTTGTTTGACGAAAATTTGTCAACATATGTTTGGTTGAGATAATTGAAGTGTTTTGCGTGAAGAATTTTATTTGACCAGGAATCTAATAATTCCTGGTTGGTATTTATAAGAATGCTGGCATTCTCGTCGTATAAATTTAATGGTGAAATATTTCTATCTGCCTTGCATATTATTTTGTGCATTTCTGAACTATCAGCTTTCCTATGGAAAAAATTTCTTAGCATTTCTACCTGATTATGTTTTAAAGATGTTATTTTGACTATACCTCTACCTCCTAAATTTCTAGGTAAATTAATACGTTCTATAGCTGAATTTGGATGATGGCAATGAAATTTAGTTAATGTAGTTCTAATTAATCGTTCTAAGCTATCTAAATCTGTATTAGACCATTTAATTATGCCAAATGAGTAAGTTAATAGAGGTATTGCCCAAGTATTTATCGCCTTTACTAAATTTTTAGCAGATAGATTGCATTTCAAAATTTTTCTGATCCTAGTTTTAAATTTAATCCTAATATCATTTTTAATACTAGTATGATCTAATCTATTTGATTGCGGATATCCTAAATATTTATAAACCTCACCCCCTTTCATACTTTCAATTTTGAAATTTCTAAATATACCCTCGTCTCCATCTACAATTTTACCTTTCTCTATATGGATCGTTCTACATTTATCTAAACCAAAAGTCATTTTAATATCATCTGAAAAAATTTTAACTACTTTAATCATTTTCTCTAAATTTGGTTCAGAATTTGAATATAATTTTAAATCATCCATAAATAATAAATGAGAAATTATATTTCTCTCTCTAGTATTACCTTTAATTTTTATTCCAAACTTGCTTTTAATTAACATTTTAGATAGAGGATTTAATGCTAAGCAAAACCAAAGAGGACTCAATGAGTCTCCTTGAAAAATCCCTCTTTTTATTGAAATGCCCGGTACTATAATTTTCTTATCTTTCAAATTCAAAAGCAAATCGGTATTCCAAAATGCCATAATTTTTTCCAAAAAGCTAATAATAATTGGGTTAATTTTGTATATATTTAAAACTTTTATCAGCCACGAGTGCGGGACACTATCATAAGCTTTTTGGTAATCTATATAACAAATATGTAAATTACGTTTTTGGGTTTGAATCTGTTTTAGAATTACAGAATCAATAACTAATTGTTCTTTACATCCCATATGTTTTCTGCGACAACCTTTTTGTTGTTCAGATAAAACATTTTTTTCATCTAAATGAGTGTATATTAAATCTGTCAAGCAAGAGGTTAAAATTTTATATATTGTCGGTAAACATGTAATGGGTCTATACTGAGAGGGATTATTAATATGTTCGCTTTTAGGCAACATATAAGTAATGCCCTTAGTTAGAAAATTTGGAAAATTTTGAGGTTTTCTGACAAATTTTGAAAGATTTTTTGCCAAAAGGGGATGTAAAGTAGTCAGACGTTTATACCAAAAATTATGTATCCAATCGCAACCCGTGGCTTTCCAATTACGAGTATTTTTTATAATTTTGGCTAACAATTCAACCGATATATCAGAAAAACTCATTTGTTCAATGTCTGAACAATTGAGTTCTTCATTTTCTATCCACGGACCTGACTCATTATGTTTTATATCTTTACTCCAAATATTTGTCCAAAAATCGCGCATATCTGATTCAGATGGCAACGGATTATTATTATTCGAAATAATATTTTGTTTATCGTCAAGTTTGGAATAAAATATTTTCTCATTTTTCTGAAATAATCTATTATTATTTTTTTTATTATACGTATAATTATATCTTTTTAATCTACTAGCTTTTACACCTAATTTTTGTTTTAACAAATCTAATAAATCATTGATTATATTTTCATTATTATTACTACCAATGCTATAACCAAATTTACTAAATAAATATTAATAAATACTATTATTATTATTATTATCATTATTAAAAACACTTTTTTGCATAAGCACATGCGGTTGGAAGTTGGGGGGTTAATACATATTCAAAGAGGCAGACTTTGCCGGAATTGGTTGAAAAGAAGGAATTGAATGCGCACTGTGCTAACTGAGACTTTCTGCCAAGCAGTCGTACTTTAATACGTTCTTAATATTAATATGTTTAATATGTTCTTAACCAATTTATTTGTTTTTGAGGTCTGTATTCCTCAAAAACAAATAAATTGGTTTCGGAATTGGAAAAAAAAGATAATCCGCAAAACTGGAGACATTTGAAGGAAGACCAATGTCCAAACTGGATGGCCACTTTTGTATCAGGGGGCGACTTGGATGTCTATATAATATAATCATTTATAGCGTAATCTAATAAGCTCGTCACCACTCAGAAATTAATCGCTTCTTTTCAATAATTTTTTTCGGTCAACTTGGATTCAATTTAATGACATTGATTCAGTATTCAGGACAATGATTTAGGATTCAATGACATCACTAAAATAAGTGTCATATTAGTTGTTATATAGTTATATTCAATCCTATTGTTTTTCAAAGCTGTTTTTGAGACATTTTCATACATTTCATAAAAATCTCAACAATTATAATATTTTCTTGTCATTTATTTTTCATTCGATATTATATTTAACTACTAACATTATCTTCTAATACAAACATTTTTGGGATTGGCGTTTCGTTGTAAAAATATTATAAAAATTGTGCATCATATTCGCCCACTCCAAAAGGTGAAATGGTTAAAAAAAAAAACAAAAAACCTGATATAAAATTATCCACCCAAAAAGAAGAAATAGATTTGGTTTCAATTTTAAAATTGTGTCTTATATCTTACCGAAAAGCCTCTCGCAATTCGTCCTCGCCATCCGCCCCCTTCATCTTCTTGGACATCATCTGGAGGAACTCGTTGAACTCGATGGTGCCATTACCATCCTGGTCCACCTCATTCACCATGTCTCGGAGCTCAGTCTCTGGAAATACCACATTGAAACAGTTGGAAGAGTTGAACGAAATAACCATCAGACCATAATTCATATAATAACTTGAGTACAATCCCCCAATCTATGTAGAACCCTCATTACAATATTCATGTACAAGCCGTAGAAGGGTTACAAAATAAATTCTTGTGCTTTCTAAAATTATTACAATTTTGTTAAACTTAAATAATACGAATATGCTTACATAATTTGTCAGATATTCACCGACTTGGTATTTCTATATAAATTCTACAAGATGCATTTCACAGTCCAAAATTGTTTGCATCAAGCAATATCAAATTGATGACCTTTCGAATGCTAGACGTTGGGGATTAATTTCGTTGCAGAAATTCTGGCACTCCCGATCATAATATTTATTCCTCATTGTCCAGAATACTAATGGAAGGAAATAATTATGCCGAGGTCTGGGGACATATACCACAAAATAAATACAACAGATGGTTTCTGATAAAAAGCCCTAGGGGGGTAATAAAAAATAAAAATTGGTTGTTGAAAGACCAGTGCAAGAGAGGTGGGTTTTTTAAAGGAACGAATTTTAGTTACCAAAGTTTTGTGTGTTTAATCTAATTTTCTAAAGTTTTGGTTTAATTTGTAAAGAATTTTATGTGTTTTGGTGTTTCGTGTGTTTAGTGGGATTCCAATGATTTGGCAGAAATCCGTAAATTTCATTTGGCACGGAACGGTTATTACACAAATGCATAAGGGAAAAATATACACTTGCATGCCGAAATGATGAGCAAAAGTGAAAAAGAGTCTTTACATCGAACCGAAGTAGGTACTTTGAAATAAACGCATACTTCCTAAATGGATCAACCAGTAATTTATCTGAGTGCTCTTTGCCAAACACGACACGTATTGTTGCCTGTTTTCAAATAATGTGCTGTCATATTGTTTTTATCTTGTTTCGTTTTTGATTTTTTTATTACGTTTTTAATTTTGGTTTGGTTTTGTTTTTAATTTTTTTAAACTCATTTAAATGTTTTTTTCTGAAATATAGGATATACGTACGTATTTTCAAAAATTAATTGATATTAGTTTTTTTGGCGCGGAATGTTCTTTTTTGATAAACAATTTAATCATTGGATAGAATATACTAATAACATCGCCAAAACACTGCAAAAGAGATTGCTGGTTGGTTTGCGTTAATTTCAAGACATCTAAAAAATGGATTTGATCACTATTGCTTTATTTTTGAGATCACTATTGCTTCATTTTTGAGATCACTATTGTTTCTTATTTGAGATCACTATTGTTTCATTTTTAGTGCGGTCTTCATGTAGGGTAGACTGGGGATGGTTGAAACACTTTTACTTTAACTAGGTGTAGTAATATTTCTCTTGTAATTATGGATAAGATGTTTATACCAGATGTTCTATGATCTATCGATTTATCAAATTAAATTTATTGGATGGCCACAACTCGTACAGGTAAGCTACAATGACCACTTAAAGACGATGGGGAAAACTGTTTCAATTATCCCCATAGTGTGGACGATTGAAACAGTATATGGGGATAAATGAAACACTCTAAATATCTATGGAATAATTGGAATAATTTTAATCAATGTTAAACATTTTCATTATTAAAACGGTACTCAATGAGATCATGAATAGTGCTTAAACATATCACAAGTATTTTAAAAATTATAAACATAAATGTCTTGAAATGAAACAACTTTAAATATATTTTTTTTTGTTTATGTTAACGTGCTCTTAGTTATACTTATTATGAGTATTTGGCATAATCAACAAACTTTTACTGCGATATTATCCTGGAGCAGAACAGAACGGTATTAAAAATAAGTTTTTTGCTTTCATACAAAAGTGCTTGTTTCAACCATCACACTGTTTCAATCATAACAATGTAGAATTTACCTCTGAATTATGAGCATTTTTTCAACAATTAAGAAGTCGAAAAAATAAAAATTTATTGAATTTATGGTTTGGGATGTAACATCATTATACAAAATATCGCAATATTTTAGATTTTTTTTTAAATAATCTGTTAAGTGGCATTAAAATCTATTAAACAAGTAAATATTATCTATTAAAAGAAATGAAAAATCTGGGTGTGCAATTCACATGCGGTAGAAGTGAAATATACAGAAAACCAAAGTAGACAAGAGTGGGGACTGCTAAGCACTTTTTTTACCAATGTGAAGGGTGATTTTTTTTCATATTTTTGTCCTCGGATTTTTTTTTTTTATTTTTTTTTAATTCCTTTATTTTTCCCATATTTTACAATTTATATTTACATATTTGAAAATCATAACAATAATGTGGGAACCCACTAAGGCGCATGCCTGTGCGTGGGTAATATATTTAAAAAAAGTTTTATTTTTTAGTACCTAGAAAAAAACAAACAGGGGTATATAAAGCAAAAACAAAATTTTTTTAAAACATTTTGTACAAAAAGTGTATACAATAGTGTACGGTTAAATAAGTGTAAGTGTAATTAATGATATACATTGTAATAATAGGTGTAAAGTTTGTGAGAAAAGTGATATAAAACTAAATAAATAGAGTTTTTAGAAACATAAAGTGAAATAAAACTAGTGCACCTTTTCCTATGCATTGGTCATCTTATTTGTGGTTTCTTCTTCGGAGTCTCTAGGTGTAGTTTTTTTTGCCTGTTCATTTTGGAATGGTTTGAAGACTAAATAAATATTGATTTTACAAAATAATATTCTTTTTTGATTTCGTAGGATTCGACCGCGATGAATGATTATCAAGTTATAAAAGAACTTTGCGATCTAAGGACGAAATGGTGTATTTTTGAAAATGAATAAGAAATTTGGTAAAATCTTCTTATTGCATCCAGACAGATTTGTTCGTGGTACCGATACTACCAATCGGACTATCTTTTAAGAAATGGCTTAATTGATACGTAGAAATGTGAACATCGGCGGAATTGAGTTGCCAATTGCATTTGCCGCTACGGACAGTTATGAAAGTTCCTCGTTCGGCCGACGTTACTGCATCTACTTGCCGAGTTCCTCTCCTGGCTATAAACCGATTAGGTTTTTGAACAGTTGTGACACCGGTCTCATCTACGTTATAGACGTCATTTGGTTCAAATTTAAAACTATCCATAACGTTCGCTAAATTGCTGAAAAATTCATCAACATTATGTCAATTAAAACTTGTTGCTTGTGCCATACTCGTGGCTTGGGCACATCTTATAGATAATAAATTCTGGATGGCGCGCAAAAATCCTCGGAGCCATTCTATTCCGGCCATCCCATTTGTATACCATGAATCTGGCCTTGCCAGGTTGTACCGTGTGGTCAAATCAAATGCCAATTGTCTTAAATCTTTTGAAGATAGCCCAAAATAGGTATATGTTGGCTGTTTTTTTAGTCTAGTTTGCAACCTCGGTTTCTTGAGAAGGGGAACACACTTTCTTCATAACATATTTTTTTTCTGTTGTTTTGTACTTACATAATTGATAAAACAATGTATACTATTAACGTTGATTTTTTTTAGTTATAAATGTAAAAAAATCAATAAAGATATGCTATTACGAAATTGTCACGTGAGGGTGTGTGACGTCGAATGTGGTCGAATGAGATCGACTTCATCAACCAAGATCACAGAAGTACATTAGACTTAATGATTTGAATTTGAATAATACTTAATGATTTAAATTTCTGACCTTTTTTCATTATAACTTTTAAATTTTCTCTAAGTGTGGACGATTGAAACATGGTTATGATTGAAACATTGCAATCATCCCCACACGAGTTGTTTCAAACATCCCCACGCTGCATTTTCTGCTTCAAAGTCAAAAACATGCCTTTTAAATAGACATTAACGCCACGCAAATGCATTATAAATACTCTTAAATAGATAAAGAAGAGAATGTAATTAAACATTTCGTCAAGCTGCGAGAGTTAAATGAGTTATAAGATAAGCAATAATGTCTTAAATATTTACGTTTTAGTGCGAAATTCAATAATGTCCCCTATGCACGATTGAGTCGCTCGCCGGCTACTGCGCTTTTGTAGAAACGTCCCAACAGACCTGACGGAGTTTCGAGTGTTGTATCACACTCTTAGGTATTATAGTTTTCGAGTAAATTGAGATGTTTCAATCATAACGTGTTTCAATCGTCCCCAGTCTACCCTACTAAGTTTACCTACTTTACAATTGGCACTCTATAATGTTTCGAGGGTTTTTAATGCATCTAAATTTACTTAGTTCTTTCGAATAACAACTTAGAGCAATTGAAATTGTGTCACACCAAAAAAGACAGAGATTGGTTTTGTTGTGGCATTTATGACATTGATTCCATGATGCTTATTCCCCAAACAGTTGACTCCCCGGATAGATGATCTCCCAGACAATTGATACCTCTGCACGTTTATTTGGTCCCTCCCCAACTCAGGAACTTGATTCCCCAAAAGTTTATTTCTGTTATTCTTCCTTCCTGGTGACAACTTTTTTTATATTTGCAGAGAGATTATAGGGCGATTTGATAGGCAGTTTGGGAGGCGGGTAAGGGTATTGCTGCCGGAACTATTTATTGGATAACAACACCCTTGCCATAGGTCATCCCAAGTAGTTCGCTATGTTTGGTGACTTAACAGGGGTGCCCGAACTCATGGGGTGAGGTTTATCTAGGTATTGGTGGCGGTGTTTTTACCCATGATCGGATCTGGTTGAAGGAGACCTTTTGACCTCTCCAACCAGGACTCTCTCGACCCATCGCCTTGCGCTGCAGTGGGAGAGATCAATTTTATTTATTTGTTTTTGTTACAAAGAATACATCAGTATAAAGAAGCGTTGACTGTCCAACTAGGATTCTCCCGTTCTAGGACAGTCAAATTGACAGAAATATTTTGATAGGCGTAAATTTAATTTACAGACGATTGTTTTATATTGGGACACAAATCATTGCCAAATAACTTTATCTTTCTTACTGAGGCAAAAAATCTTTAATAATTTATAATTAACGACACAGTGTCCTTTTCGTACATGTTTTTTTTTTCAATATAGAAAGAAGAAAGAAATGTAAAATTTCAAGATTACTTCCAAATAAACCAAAGAAAAATAGTACATATATAATACATAATTAAACCAAAGGATTACTTGTAAATAAACCAAAATAATAATACATATTAGTACAAAGTTAGTGAAAGCATTAAAGAAGAAACAAACAGAAAATACCTGTTATACAGTGACCTTATTAAAATATGTACAGCTAAATTGTTTAATTAGTACATATTCATGCATTCGTATCGTTTAGGTACTTTGGTAATGTACTCAAAGTAAACGATACCTTTTAATAATGCTCACAAAATATCAGAAATACATTGAACGCACTTCATGTTTGCAATGGATCGTTTTACTTTATTTACCTGTAGGTCTCTGTCCGAGGGATCTCATGACGACTCCCAGCTCGGCCATTGTGATGGTACCATCCTCGTCCTTGTCAAACAGCATGAAAGCCTCCTTGAACTCTGAAAACACCATCATGTTTATTATATTACTGTTGGTTATACTTAGTAACAGCCTTTCTAAGACATCTGCCCTTACTCCTCTCAAACCCCATCACATAAGCTATGTCTTCCTCTAATATGCTATCCCCCTCTCTTGGTTTTAATATTATTATTTATAATGTTAATGTCTGTAATAAGGTTAGTTTAGATATAACTAGTGGTTTTGCGAACAGTAAAGTATACCGCACATCCAAAAAAGTATGTTTCTAATTTTCTCTTATTTAATAAATTAATACCAAAATTTCTTTGAAAATCATAAGATTTACTTAGATACTATATTATTTACCATAATTTACTGAATTATTTACCATAAATATTTTACAAAAAAAAAAATTATATCTAATAAGAATTATACAATTTATTCAAAGAAATTTCACTATCTCCATGACAAAAATAAAAATTTTTTTTTTTCAATAAATAATTTGTTTTTGTTTTTCATGAACATTTTTTTCAAATCAAAACATTTTTTATTGTTTATATTAAATAGGGAATTACTCGTGTATGTAAATATTGGAAAACTATAACAAATATTATAAATTATGTTGAAATATTTACCAGCAACTTGGTCTTCGGTGAGTCCATATTCTGACTGAAACAAAAAATAAATACATTTATTAATGGAAAAACTTTTTATTTCACAAATCTCCAAAGGGCGCAACTTTTTTGCAAAAGAAATCGATTCACATATAGTTTTTTCGAGGTTTTACCCAAAAAATTATAAATTCATTTTCATGACCGGGTAATAACAAAACCTCCTAGATTCTAGGAAGTTTTGGTAATAACGAATGGCTGTTGAATTAAAAAGTATAAACATCATTATAAAACAATTAAGACAACCGTAACTAACTAACTAAAACCATCACGCCATTTCCCCGCAGAGAGGACGGACTGCCAAACAACTCGGTCTTGGCACACACTCTTTGCCTCATTCACATTCATACATTGTCTCATACATACTCTTCTATTATTTTAACTCTTGACGTGGCCCGTCTCAAGTATCCGATTCACTCGATCGTGTCATGTCTTCCTCGGGCGTCCCCGATTTCTTCTACCATTCACATTTGCATCGTATAGAAAACCCTGATATTTTTAGGGATAAAAAACTACAAAAAAATACTGTAAGTGCCTCACACAATAATTGATTTTCTTAGCAAGTCGTTTTCAAAGAAAGTATAAAAAACGAGTGTGCCTTAGACCACACGACTGAAGTAAAACTTCACTAACTTATGCCGTCCATTATCAATATAACAATACCAGGAATAAAAATATCCCCATCCCCTCAACATCCCCGTCAACTCAACTCAACCCACAACTCATAACAACTCAACTCAAATTAACTAAACTGATAACAACTCACAACAACTTTAAACTTTCACTTTAATTAGCGTTCGACTCGATTAGCGTTTCACTTTCTAACTACTCTACTCTATAACAACTCAACTCAAATCAACTAAACGGATAACAACTTATAACAACTTTAAACTTTCGCTTTAATTAGCGTTCGCATCGATTAGCGTTTCATATCGATTAGCGTTTCACTTTAATTAGCGTTCGTAACGTTTCATATTTTTTCGTAAATATATGCGTTTCATAGCGTTTCATGCGTTTCATAGCGTTTCATGCGTTTCATTGCGTTTCACATTAAATATGGTTCTTTTTCGTGACGCATGCATCATTTTACCCCCAAGTGTCGAGCGTGCGTAAAGAAATTTTACTTCAAAAATACATCACTTTAAACACCATACGAACAAAAATAGAGACGTAAATGAGTTATCTCAACCACACTTTGATAATGGTCTTGAACGCTGAAACAGCTGTCACAGTAATAAAAACTAAAACATTTGTAGAAGTTAATAATATTAAAAAAACTTCAAAAAAACCACTTGAAAAAAGAAATCGAAATGCTAAATCCAAATGCCACCTTCATTTCGAATTCGAATTCGAATCTGCGTACTTTACCTTTTGTTATAATATAGTTATCCACAAAGGCTCGTAGAAAATGCATTTAACAAAGCAAAAAAAAACTCATGAAACCGCGACGTAGCTTGAAGTAAAAAAAATCGCCACTAGTAAAACAGTTAATTCAAATCTCCCAGTGAAACATGGACTTCAAGCTACGTCACGATTTTTCAGCCAATCATCCTACTATCCTACAATCTTTCCCTTTCATGAGCTAACCTTGTCAAACGCATTTTCTACCAACCATTATTATATAGTTATATGTTATATACAGGGATTGTATATAACATATAACTATATAATAATGTCTTTATTCTTAATGGATTTTCTTAATTAAAAAACACGGTACAAACTAGTAGAAACTAATTTTATTAATTCTTTACTGTTTATTTTTTTTTAAATAGTGTGATAACACAAGCCAAGTCGGGCAGCTGTTAAAAAGCAAGGTAGGAACCTATTGAATTTTACAATACGTTGAATTCATGATATTTGTCACGTATTCCGTTATATTTGAATTTTTCTATTATTTTCGAAATGAAAGCGCTGAAATTTCGAAAATCTGAACATTCATATTCGGAAAATGGTCACGTATTAGAGAGAGAACAGCAGTTTCCCTCCATTTCTAGCGGCAATGGTCCGGAACATCGGGAAATACATTTCACATAATAATAATATATCGTTGTGGAAAAAAAATAAACCGATAGAAAACATGAAAGTGTGTTGGCAGCGATACAAGTTTCCTCAACAAAATTATCCCAACCCCAGCTGTATGAAACACGCGTTGAAATTATTATGATAAGTGATTCACTTATTCAATTCAAAGCATTGACACGTTAGGCCGAAGCTTTAGTGATATAAATATAATGATTATGTTTACAGGATGTATCAGAACGGATTATATGACGCATAATCACCTGACGCATGATCCCCCGACATCTGAACCCCGGACAATTGATTCCAAGGACATTTGAACACCAGAACATATAATTAATTAATTTTTCAAAAGAAACAAACACATTGTGACTTGACATTTTAAATAAATAAAAAGAAAATACTTTGTTTTATGTCACTTTATTGTTTTTTTTTAGTCTACCGGTTTCAGTACCTCCGTACCATCATCAGGACTGTTATAAAAATACTAACAAGTACAGAATAATACATATATATATATATACAAATTGTTAAGAAAGAAAGGGACATTAAATTAGAGTGGGACAGTGCGTCAGTTGTGGGAGGGAAGTGGGGGAGGGGAGTGGGGGATAACGTGTAACATACTTATACTAGAAGAAAGAAAGAGACAGTAAATTAGAATGGGACAGTGCGTCATTTGTGGGAGAGGGGAGTGTGGGATAACGGGAAACATACTTATAATAGGGCTGAACGTTAAATTTAGTTGATTATTGATGATTTTAGCCTTTGAATGAACTGTTTTTATTATTTCCAATGCCATTAAATTATTAAGCCTTAAGCCTGTCCCATTTTTGTGTAGGATTTTAATAGTGATCACGGTTAAAAGTATGATCTTAATTAATTAAATGTTTTGAACTAGTTAGACCTCTCAAATGTTCTTTTATTCTAGATGTCTGTCCTATATAGAACGCAGGACAATCATTACAACCAATTGTATAAATGCCCGAGTGGCTTAGAACATCCTAAAAGAAAAAAAATCAATTAATTCAAAGGCTGAAATCATCAATAATCAACTAAATTTATCATTCAGCTCTATTATAAGTATGTTTCCCGTTATCCCTCACTCCCCTCCTCCACTTTCCTCCCACAACTGACGCACTGTCCCACTCTAATTTACTGTCTCTTTTTTTCTTAACAATTTGTATATACATATATGTGTATTATTCCGTATTAGTTAGTATTTTTATAATAGTCCTGGTGATGGTACGGAGGTACCGAAACCGGTAGTCTAAAAAAAATATCAATAAAGTGACGTAAAACAAAGTATTTCCTTTTTTAATTTAATTAATTAATTCATTCATTTCTTGGATACTTGATTCCTGTAGACGCAAGGTTCTCCCGGTAGTTATTCAAGGGGTAAATTTTTTAAATTCTTGAAAGAATCTCTCCACATTGACGAAATCTTCACCACAGACTGAATTTTTTTTGAAATTGCTATATTTATTTTATGTATAAATTATTAATATATTTGTAATTTTTTTTTGTAAAATATTTATATGGCGTTCTTTCTTATATTAAGTAAACTCAAATTTGTAATGGTGTAAGAAATTAATGAAAATATTATTATTGTTATTATAGTAATTATAAGGTTACAGGTAAAAGAATATCAACTTTTGTTATGCTATATATATTCTATGCATGTAATGGGGATAAAATATCCAAGGGATCAAGTGACCACAATATCAAGTGACCAAACGGTCAAGTATCCGGGGGTGAAGTGAGGGATCATGTGACTGAGGGGTCAACTGTCCGGGGATCAACTATCCGTGGAACCAACTGTCCGAGGGATCAACTGTCCGTGGTACCAATTGTCCGCGGGGTCAACTGTATTGGGATCAACTGTCCGAGGGATCAACTGTCCATGGAACCAACAGTCTTGGGATAAACTGTCCGAGGGATTAACTGTCTTGGTATCTACTGTCTGCGGGTCCAATTGTTCGTGGTACCAATTGTCCGCGGGGTCAACTGTCTTGGGATCAACTGTCTGAGGGTCCAACTGTCTGTGGAACCAATTGTCCGCGGGGTCAACTGTCTTGGGATCAACTGTCCGAGGGATCAACTGTCCGTAGAACCAACTTTCCGGGGGGTCAACTGACCGGGGGGTCAACTGACCGGGGGGTCAACTGACCGGGGGAATTAAATGACTCTGGGATGAACTGTCCGGGGATTAATTGTACCAGAGAAACTGTCTGTGGGGTTATTTGAATGGGGGATTAACTGTCCGGGGGATCAATGGCCGGGGATAAACTGCCTGGGAATCAAATGTCATGGGATCAACTGTCCGAGGGATCAACTGTCCGACAAGACAAGTCAGCAGATGGTCGGCCCTGCAGATAGTTGTGAAAAATCTTATCTTTTTGTGCTAATAACTAGACCAGATGACACACTGTGCTCCTCTTGCCAACTAGTCAGCTGGTGGGAAGTTAGGAAGACCGCAGTCTTGTTTACGATGTCATAAAACATCACAACTTGCGCTAAACTTGTCAAACTGTACAACGACCAGTGGCATTCTTCGGTGATCAACTACTTTTTATGTTATTTGTAATATCTCCTCTCAAGAGTTACAGCGGAAATTATTTATTAATTTGTTGCATTTTGAAGTAGCTAGAAACCTTAGTAGGTAGGTAGTTGCTTTCACGTATCTGTACTTCAAAGCACATATTTTGATTTCAGTTAAATATGTTTTTTTATCATTTATTTTAGAAATTAGATCTCTGAGGCGAATTTTTTTTCCTGAGGAAAATAATTTCCCTCCGGGCCTATTTCATCTTTGGGGATGCTGTGTGGAGTACATTTTTAGGAAAGGAAAGGGAGGAAGTTCTGGGAAAGAAAAGGGTGTGAGGAGCGGGTAGGAATCTGGGGGTCAGTGCGTCCAGGAATGATGGACGAATCTATCCCTCCCACTGCAGTCCAAGGCAATGTTTTAGGAGAGTCCTGCTAGAGAGGTCAAAAGATCTCCCTTCACCAGTCTCTCGGCAGTCAGTCGATCCGGCCTCCAACGCATTTGGTGGACAGATCCAGCTACCACCTAGATTTACCAGAATTAAAAAAGTATCTAACATAAAACCATGTTTGACCTTATGACAAATGTGGATATCCAGAAAGAATACGTAGTGACCGAGATTAAGAAAGGGACCATTAGATGGTTTGGACATATGGGAATGGTGTATCCGGAGAATGGAGTGTCAGAAGAGTATATTATGCAATTATGGGTCATGTCAAGAGTCAAGAGAGACAACAGAACGGTGACCAAAACAGAACTTCATATTTTTATTATTATATTACTAATTTCATTAGTTTCCGGTACTGGATAGCTACACCAAAACTAAACGCCGAAACCCAGATCAATTACACAGATGAACCGGCCTCAAGACGATTAAAGTGCATCACTTCTACATACATACATAAACACACACTTCACCACAATCTAAACATATGCCCTGGTGATGAACACTGTGCGCGGTATAATAACCAAAATATTAACGACGATAATACTTTTTGCCTTGAAAATCTCATTCATTATTTATCGATTAGGTTTGTTTATTATTTTTCTTCACTATCGTGGAACCATATATTTATTACCAATCGAATGTAATTTATGCAAAATATTAGTGACAGGATGCCAGGAGCAGAGGAAGATGAATGGGATGAAGTTTAGTTACCCATACAAGAGCGCTGGACTTACAGAAACTTGCTGAATATGCAAATCACTCGTGAGCCTCCTCAGTCTTCTGTACTCCCGGCCGTATTTCTCCTCCATTGTGGCCATCTTTACACAATTAGATTTATATCACCCTTCCAAACTTCCAGCAAAACTATTATTACCCTTCAACCACCTTAAATCGTCCTTGGTTCCATTCCACAATTCCACAACTAATTGTCGTCCGAAAACAAGTTGTTTGTTCCGAATTACTTTGTACAGACTAACACATAAAAAGCTCTTCACACCAACAAATATAGCGGAACTACTAAAAAAACTTCGAGCATAGTCGTAAATAAGCAATTTCACTATCTTTTCACTCCGTCTTAAGATCAATTAAGTAACAAATATTTAAAATTCCAATGAACCATAACACCATAATTTCTACTCCATAACATCGACCAAGTTATTATTTGTTTTTGTTGTAGGTACTTCTATTTGACTTTAATCTATAAATTTTCACTATAATCTAAAAACAATTATTTGCAATCTCTGCTTAAGATGTATGTAATTGAAACAGTGATATTTTTCACTCACTGTTTATTAGAACACAATGTCAACACTTTTAGCATTCACAGCAAAAATTAAAAATCACAAAAAAATATAACTATATGCAAGAACGTTTTTAAAACACTTTTTAGAAGGAAGAAAAATATTTAGTATAGTCAGAATTTATTTATATCGAATCTATTAACAGCGAAAGTCAATCAATCGTCAGAACAATAAACTTGACCCTCGAATCGACAGCAGATCGTTGATCGAATGCGGCCGCTAAATCTGTTATCTGCGAAGTGGTCGATTAGCGTTGCTCGTAGTCACGATGTTACAGTGTATGTATATTGTATATGTCTGCAGATATGCGTTGTGTTATGTCGGGTTCGAATCCCGGGAGAGCAGAAATAGATAGAGCGGAATCTGAGGAACGGATTTACTACAGGAGCGAAGTCGGAGATATGTTTATAACATTTGTTGTGATGAATTTCTGCTAATAAATACTATGTAACCAAGAATCTTACTAATATTATAAACGCGTAAGTTTGTATGGATGTATGTGTGTTTGTTACTCTTTCACACAAAAACTACTGAATGGATTTTAATGAAACTTTACAATAATATAGCTCATACATCAGAATAACATATAGGCTGTCTTTATCTTTATTACTAAGTATAAAATGAAATCGCACACGCTGTATGTGCGCTTAGATCTTTTAAACCACTCTACGAATTTTCATGCGGTTATCACCAATAGATAGAGTGATTCATGAGTACGGTTTTTAGGTATATAATTTGTCAAGGTTTTGTGTAAATTGGTTTAAATACATAATATATCAGGCAAGCTGCAGCGGGCAGCGGGCAGCGTGGTGTGGATTTGATTTAACAGATGGCTTTGGTTATATCTAGATATTTCGTTAGCCACAGCAACGTGTGGCCGGGTCTGCTAGTAATTTATAAAGCTAGATAGGAATGGGACGCGGGAGGGGGCAAGGTGATTCAGGAAGAAACAATGTATTTCATTGAAAATGGCACGTCACAAGTGCTTGCCGGGAACCAGCTAGTAATCAATAACTGTACATCCTTTAGAAAACAAAATATTAACCCGAAACTTGAATTGAAAAATATGGAAGAAATTATAATTTTTTTTTTTAAATTTAGAGCGACGAGCTCGGTAAACATCAACTTTCACCGCCTTTTTGGTATATCCACTACCTTCTTTACCTGCTGTGTAAAAAATAGTAATCACTTTGCCCAAGGCAAGGTCAGCTCTTGGAGGGAGTAGCGTGGTGATTGGCTAGAAACTTGTGACGTAGTATGAAGTCCTTTCTCCACCGGGAGATTTGAATTTACTGCAATACAAGTTAATGGAGTCAAGCGACTGAATGCTTATTTAAACATGATTTATTTATAATACAATAAGTGAGTAATTATGGGGGCTCCTTCGAAGACAGAGTTAAGTTAGCCTCTCAAAACTGGGCGTAGGTACTTTACATCTGAAAAGAAATTCCTGAAAAAACCCTCGACTCTATGCAGAAACCGGCTTCTTCTTACTCAACAAACGGAATGCATTCTTTGGAGCACAGACTTCGGGTGGTAATGCTGTCCTAATTCTACCGGTATTTCAATGGAAGATGCTCCGAGGAACTAGCGTCATTGATCTCTTCGAAACCGGTGCATAGTCTGGAAACACGCCAAACGCGTGCACAATATATATTCACGGTTGACATTTGTTACATGAGAACGACTCGCTTCTTCGATTCGTTCTTGTGTTCAACAGCTCGGTTGTAGAACGATTTGCCAACCTCTGTGTTTCCTATTTCCTACAACATGGGTCTCTTCAAGACCATTAAAGGAGACCCCACCACTTTCCCAACGGCGTTATAAGGAAACATATGGTTTCGTCCTTCACCGCACACGTTAAGACTCTACTTACATATTGAACGAAGTTACATTTATTTAAACGACTCTAGACCCTCCAATGTCCATGCAAACGGGGTTAGTAAGCAATATGCAAGTACTTACATCAAAATTATACAAGAGATAAATAGAAGTAGCAGCCCGTGGAATAATTCTTCCGAAATTGGTAACATAAAAATAAAGATAATAGTGTTAGTAAAAGAAAAAGAAAAATAGCGGCTATGACAAGTCAAAGAAACCTGAAAATAAAAGAAGTAATGAGGAAAAAATAGTTGTATGCTTATGTTTTTTAATAGCAGAAAGAAAATAAAATATTTAAAAAGGAAAGAATAGCCAGAGAAGGTATTCCATAGATCACCGGGCAGTCCCAATGAGAATGCGTATAGCAATCGGCCCAACCACAGACAATGCTCAAAGTCCGCGCCCTTTAGCCGGCTCCCCGATTTTGCCTCGAAGAAATATACTTGGGAGAGAAGGAGAAGTTTTTGAAGACCTTGATGAGCGTCGGGTTACCGGAAGGGGGGCGGAAGGGCATCGGGACCGCGTGGGTACGCCTCAGACATACGCATGTCATTGGGGGGGGCGCGGGCGGATCGCGGGATACATGGACAGGGTCTATCCCACCTTCTCTTCAAGACCAATATTCATTTCTTCCAATTCTCAAATAGACCCCCAACACAGCATCTCAGATGACATATGCCCTGACGGATATTATTTTCCTCAGGGCCTCCTCTGTGGAGTTAATGTTAAAAAAAATAAAGTAATTAGCATTTGGATTGAAAAGGAAACAATCCCTGAATTGATGACGCAGATTCGATGTTGATTGGATTGAATCAAATTAATGAAATCATACGAATTTGATATCCTATCCTCATGTGGAGAAAGATATACAATTAGATGGATAGCGACATGAAAATGAGGTTAATGCACAACGTTCAAGGTAATGGAAGAAAATGTCGAGAATACCCTAGGAAGATTTGACACGATCGAGCGAATTGTGGTAATGCAATAAACGAACAGTGTATAATGCATGAATGGGAATGAAGCACATACCACAAAGTTGTATGGCGTATCGTGATAATTGCCTACCCATGCGGGGAAATGTTGAAAATTAGTTAGTTAATTATAGGAAACAGCCTTGCAGATACAAGTACAGTACTCGACGTGACAAAACTCATCGGAAAACATTAAATTGGAACAATTGTATAATACTCCCATTTCGCTCCCGTTCCCGACGGCCAATTGTCACAGTATAATCCCAAAATAATCACAATGATAGTACCAAAGTCAACAAACGGCATCCACCATAGCCGTTCTTAAGTGAAGTCAAGCCTTGGTGTTAGACGTGGCAACAATGCATTTAGTCTATGGTGTGACCGGGTGCGAACCAAGGTTATATTTGACAGGTGAAAGACTTGTTGTATTTCATGCGTTTGTAGTAGGATTTTCGAAGAGGAAATGTATATTTCCAGTCGTTAATGGTAGAATTGCCTATGTCATTTTGGTAATTTGATTTACGTACCAGAAAGTTCTCTTATTTGAATGTTCTGAATACCGACGTTAGGTGCTCTGGATATATGGTGACTGGTTTATTTATGGAGTGATGGCACTTTCCCAAAACGTTTTAAGGACCAGAAGGATTCCTCTACCGGTTCTCACGTCAAGACTTTACTTTTGATTTTAAAACGAAGCTACTGTTAAATGATTCTAAAAGCCCCCGACTGTCCCTACACGGCACAACCTACATTTATACATACCAAAAACTTTAAAGTTCTCTTCCGAGGCAGTTTGTTCCTGTTCTTGAAGCTAGTGGAGAGATATATATATATATAGAGGAACATACACTATAAAATAAAAGCATATTCAAACACGTTCCTACGGCAGCGTACAACACAAGATCCGCATCTAGAGCTTCTGGCAAGCCACAGGCAGCTCTATTGAGAGACAGTGCGATGGGAAGGTGGTCCTTCAAATCATTCACACCGTCCCCGGCAGCACAGTGGCCAGACGTGACCCCTATGAAGACGGTGGGATAGTGGAGGAGAGACTTCTGAAGAACCCAGGGAACTAAGTAACTCACTCCAGCCGACAGGACCACAAGCGAACTGGAAATCGGGGTCGAAAGAAACCCCTCCTCTCACTTCTACCGCTACGTCAGGGGTGGTGCAGTGGATAGTGCAGGAAACTAGGCGCTTACTTAAGATATGAAACAAAGACACCACCTGCGCCAGGCAGGGACAAGGGGGCTATTTGACCCCCTTTTGGGGAGAGAGTAACGGTACAGACGAAGAAGCAGTACAATTCTAGCCTGTTTGATAATAAACAGTTAATATAATAAAAGATCAGTATCATTCCTAGAAGAAAACAAAAAAAAAACAAAGAAATTCATAAGATTATAGCTGTCAGTAGGACGATAGATAGAATCAGGGGAAAAAAATTAAAGTTACATAGTATAGGATCGTTGCCTTCCTATCTAATGAAAAAGTCAAAATATTGATACAGCATTTTTTGCACCACGAAATGAATAAACAATTATCATCCCCGGTCCCAGGGATTCGGGGCGATTCAGTAACTAGGGCATTTCTAGCGGGCATTAGGCCCCACATGTATTTTACACATTCAACATTCATTTTAATCAGAAGAAAACAATTCTTTTAAAACAGCAAAGTTATCAAATGGATCAGATAATAATAGTTTAGAATTTTTTACCTGCATATATTATGATGCTAGATGTCATCACCATTTAATTTAAATAAATGCCAAAAGGATTTGTTAAAATTTAGAAATAAAGTTCGCCAATAAAAATTAAGTTCCGCATTCATTAAAAAAGCAGATAAAGGATAATTTATAAAAATTACAATAAAGGCACTTTACAGTAAAAAGTAAAGAATCAGGTTCGGTAAGAAAATTATGGTGATTTTAATGGTATGATGTATGTTTTATGTATTAATAAAAAAAAATTAAATAAGTATACATACGTACCTATTAATTAAAACAAACTTACTGTTTTAAAACACTTTATTTAATTTTATTGTCAACCAATTACAGAAGAACCCTTCCTTTCTTAGAACAAAATACAAATTAACAATACAATTAATGACAATAACCAAATATTAAATAATTACAATAACCAAAATACAAAGAGAAAAGTAATTGCAATTACCAAAATACAACTGGAGTGCAAGAGTAAGCCATGATTATGTTTTATTTTATGTTATTCAAATATTGCTAAGAAACGATGGCGATCAATAGATATGTAATATTGAGGATTTTAAATGCATATTTTTTTTATTTTTATGTGAATACTTCATGAGAGTCTCGCTACTCCCGTCTGGAGCCAGTGTGACTGGCATCCCCAATTGGGGTATGTTGTGAGGCTGAAGGTAGTGGGGAGGGAAAGGATATGGGAAAGAAAAAGGTGGGGAAGTACCTGGCTATTCAGATCTGGTCACCAAACTCGGCTAAAGCCATTTTCAATTCTGAATGGTGGTCTTACACCAGGGCGATACGGAGAGTATCTTCCACTCTGGAACGTGCCGCCAATATACTATATACATATTATTTTAAATGAATTAATTGTGAAATAAAATTTATTTTGCCACCCCGGGATTCAATCTCGCAACCTTCGGATTGTGAGTCAAGAACCTTGCCCTCAACCACTGTGGTTTATGTGCTGCCATACAGTTCCGATATCCGATTGCAATAAAACTTTAGTGCTTTGTTGCGCGCACGCCCGTAAAGGTTATAGTCTATATGTATGGTGTTAAGAAATTTGTATAAATAAAAATTTGTGTATTTCATATATTTTAGTGGCAGGGAGGAAAGGCAGGGGTGGGGAACGGGGGGTTCGCAGGAGAGGTGACAAGGGAGGGGTAAGGCGGTGAAGGTGGAAGGGAAACGCGGGACGTAAAAGGGGGCATACAGAGAGAATCAATTTATTTTTTTGAATGGCATTGCAACGCATGCCTAGTACCAGTTAGTATCATATAGAAAACTGATTACGGTAAAAACAAACTTATTTTTCCATGTTTAAGAGAAAACTTGACATTTACTTGAATAGCATTTAGGTAGAAGATTAATTATGCTGTTGTATTACGACTATTTTATTGCTTTATCCACAAGCAAAATGCTTCTAATCTTTTCTCTACCGGTATTAAAATGGAAGATGCTCCGAGGTACTAGCGTCGTTGACCCCTTCGCTCACGTAGTACAGTATCAGTACACGGCTCAAATTTGTCATGTGAGAATGGGTCGTTTTTAAGTTCAACAGCTCGGCTATG
This sequence comes from Limnephilus lunatus, assembly GCA_917563855.2. Classification (NCBI taxonomy): domain Eukaryota; kingdom Metazoa; phylum Arthropoda; class Insecta; order Trichoptera; family Limnephilidae; genus Limnephilus; species Limnephilus lunatus. The sequence goes on from OU830599.1 coordinate 11,375,302, forward strand.
GAAAGATTTTCAGCCTCCGTGTTTCTTCCCTTCTACAACCTTCCTCTCGCCAAAAAGACTACACAGCACCCCTGTAGATGACATAGGCCTTGAGGGAAATTATTTTCCTCAGGGGCCTCCTGAGTGAAGTTAAGGTGATTGTCAAAAGAATTCATATTCTACTCTTTTATAAGCGTGCATATAATTATTTTACAGAAAATAACGCTTTTGGCGCCAATCAAATTATTTTAGGTTTTTAATGCTTTTTGCACGTTACGCTTTAAAATTTTGGGGTAAATTAATTGTTCGCGCCTTTACATATTTAATTAGAATATAAATAATAAATAGTTTTGTCCATAAACAAGTCCATTTCAAGGTTAAAAATTCAATATTGTATCGGTGACTCAATCCAATATTGTATTTTTCAGCCTTGAAAGATTTGGGTTTGTTTATGGACAAAACTATATAATTATATTCTAATTAAATGTGCACGGGCGCCAATTAATTTGCATTCATATTTTAAAGCGTAACGTGCAAAAAGTATTAAAAACCTAAAATTATTTGATTGGCGCCATCTGTGAATGCGTAGATTATAACGTACGTGACATTTAACCTTAACATGAATATAAATAAATAGTTTTGTCCATAAACAAACTCAAATCTTTCAAGAACGGCTAACACATTATGGATGGAGTCACCGATACAAAATTGGATTTGTCAGCCTTTCTTGAAAGATTTGTGTTTGTGGACATTATTCTGGTACTAGCAGTTAAAAACCCGCTCCACAGGTTTTTGCTGCTAGGCCCTGCGGGCGGTTTTTGCTTCGGTTTCGCCTGGTTAGTGTTGGTGACCATTGACTATATTATAAATCCAATAGGAACTGGTCCCGAAAATAGCCCGTTCCTCGGATCCACTGTCATAGCTAGTCACCGGGGCAAAGTAACCAGGACGGGCAATGACGTCATATGTAATACATACATAGTTGGGTGATGCAACTAAGTACTACCGTCAATCTTTCCATATATCCAGAGAGATGCAACAAATTCACTAATACATAGTATTTGCATCTGCCCGGGAGACGTCCACAAGAGACTGCTAACGGAAGTAGCGCCATCTATTGCCACATTCTTGATTTTAAAACTGAATTAGAAAGGTAGCTTTGTTTGAAATTCCATGTACACAGATGTTATTTGTGGCGCGGCGCGTATGGCGGGGCTCAGACATGCAGCGAAGCCGGGTTCTGAAATTCAAACACAAAGACAGTAAGCTATTAATACTGTTTGATGATGATTTATTTATTTATTTATTTACGGACTTACGTCCAATTTACAACATAGTATAACGAAAAATTGGGAATGTACATTGTAAGAGTGAAAATGGTTCATGAGAGCAAAGACAAACAGAAAATAGAAGTGTCAAGTCAAGTCAAGACTTTGCAAAAATTACAGTAAATATAAAATATCATCATTTATTTAAAGAGCGACAGAATTCATTCAAGCTTATACCAAAAAAATCAAGGTCTTGTTGTGAGTTGACCATTCTACACATTCTGGACAGTGGTGAGTTGTAACCATAATTAGTGGAGTGCTGATTGAGGAAGAGTAGGTCTTTATTTCTGAGTCTACGAGAAGGTATATTGAATGGGATGAGTTGTAGTAATGTAGGTGAATCGATTATGCAGTTAATAATTTTGAAGAAACAGATGAGATCGGATTTTTTCCGACGGTCTTCTAAAGGAGAAAGGTTTAGAGTTTTTTCAATTTCAGCATACGAATAATTGCCTCGCTCTAATCCTAGCCTCCTAGCAATCCCTTTTAGGAACCTATGTTGAACGGATTCAATATGACGAATATGGACAGCATAAAAAGGATGATGATTATATTTATTTAGTATTATGTATAATCTAATATTTATTCTAGTTCATATTGAATATGTATGGGCGCAAACAATTAATTCACTTTAATATTTTATAGAATAATTGCAAGTGTCAAAAACCTAAAATATTTTAATTGACGCCATCTGTGAATGCCTAGATTATAACGTACGTTACGTTTAACCTTAAGGTTAAACGTCACGTACGTTATAATCTACGCATTCACAGATGGCGCTATTCAAATTATTTGAGGTTTTGCTTTTTGCACGTTACGCTTTAAAATATTAAGGTAAATTAATTGTGCGTGATCGTACATATTTAATAAGAATATAAATAAATACTTTTGTTCATAAATAAACCCAAATCTTTCAAGAAAGACTGAAAAATTCAATTTTCTATCGGTGACTCATTCCAATATTGTATTTTTCAGCCTTTCTTGAAAGATTTGGGTTTGTTTATGGACAAAACTATTTATTTATATTCTAATTAAATATGTACAATCGCGAACAATTAATTTACCCTAATATTTTAAAGCGTAACATGCAAAAAGCATTAAAAACCTCAAATAATTTGATTGGCGCCATCTGTGAATGCGTAGATTATAACGTACATGACGTTTAACCTTAACATAAATACAATGGAAGTGTATGTAAATCTGTTATTGAGATACAAAACAACTCATTGAACAACCGAACAATGCGTAAGTGTTGTAGGGGTGATCTTTCACAACATACATTTTATCATTATTTTTAGCCTGAGAAACAATTTACTAAATATTAATAATTATTTGAATTACATAGTAAATTAAATGACTGACTTAATTTTTCTGGCAATATCCATTCCAAATCATGATCTGGAGTGCATTATTTTTTTTATAAACAACTTCTTGCTACAGTCCCATTCACACATCGTCTCGTACTCGTACATACCATTCTTTTTATTCCATTAACTCCACACAAGAGGCCCGGGGAAAATAATTTACCTCTGGGGGCCTATGTCATCTTTGGAGATGCTGTGTGGAGGGTCTTTTTGAGGAGAGGAAGGAGTGAACATGGGTCTTGAAGTTGTATGTTGTAGGAGGAAGGAAACACAGAGGCCGGCAAATCATTCCACAGCCGAGCTGTTGAACTCAAGAACGAGTCGTAGAAGCAACCCATTCTCATATGACAAATATCAACTGTGTACATAATATGTTGGGCGCGTGTTTCCCGACTATGCACCGGTGCCAAAGGGATCAATGACGCTAGTTCTTTGGAGCATCTTTCATTGTAATACCGGTAGAACAACGACAGCATAGCTACCTGACGATGCTCCGCTAAAGATTGCAATTATCAAACAGACCCCTGTTTCTGCACAGAGTTTTTTTCACGAATTTTGGGGCTCCAGACCAGAGGTAGCAGCTAAATTCAATAATAGGGCGCACTTGCGATTTATAAGGATTAGCAGTTGTGTACTATTAACGTATCTGCAGGCCCTGTACAGTACGCCCAGCTTCTGACAGGCTAGCTCGACTCTGGCTTCAATGGAGCCCCCGTGCCTGAGCTGGTCATTTAGAGTTACACCAAGCATATCAATAGAAATATCCTTCTGTTATTTTGACTCGATCATGCTATCTATTTGGTTCACTTGATCTGCCATGTCTTCCTCATTCGTCCTCGACTTCTTCTATCATTCACATTAGCATCATAAGCTTGTTCTTCTTACACTCCTTTCTTTGTTCATCCGCTTTACATGCCCAAATCATTTAAGCATTCGTTTCTTAATCTTACTCATTATGCTAAACCAGCCTTGTATTCTTTGCGGATCTTCACATATTTCACTTGGTCGTCACGGTTTTACCACACATATCTCGTTTAGGGATCACATTTCTGCAGTATTCAGTCTAAACAACATCATAAATGAAATAAATTCCAGTCATATTTCATGATGCCAGAGCCATAATGTTGAAGAGTTTTTAGCGGGACATAAAAACAGATTGTACATCCTACGCCTCCGGGATCTCATTTCTACAGCATCCAGTATACTTTCATCCTTCCTTTGCTAATTCTACGCCTCACTACCATGCTTTAGGGTTGTTATCAGCACTCCATTGTGGACTGCTGTAGTCTACATTTAAAGTGTAAAATATAATAATATTCACGCGACTTACTTGTACATTCCATACTGGGTCCACAGTTAATTAAGTTTTAAAACTGTCAACAAATTCACTACAATTTAAAAAATGTCTCTTTTCAGAAACACATCAATTTGATTATTTGTCGAAATAACATTCTTGTCGCATTGAAGGATTTTCGTTTTAATATGTAAATATTTATGTAGATTCCACATGGACTTCCATCTGTCACTTCACTAATCTCTTCACCGATGGCCAAATCAAATTTGCATTGTCGTCACAGATTCAGCTCCATTTTTCAAATCAATGTCATGGTTTGACATCTCCCAGGCTCTCTCATTTCTCTAAAACAAGAAATATAAAACATTACCTAATATACGCTTTGAATAGTGTTTGACAATGTGTAAAATAGTAATGTAGCGACTTACGTTAAACAAGTTTACGTAATGCAATATTTACATCATTGATTGCACTTACATCTCTTTATAGAAATTACTACTTATGGATATATTACTGTAAAAATGTGAATAAACGTTACCTTGTAGCTTTATTCAATGATGATTATAAACTTTAATCACAATATTTTGTGACGTAAATCTTTACACAACGTGTACTTCCGTTAGAATCTGAAAAACAACATAAGCATTATTATAGGTTATTATACGCCGACAGTTGAAAAGTGTAAAACCATATCACACATCATTATTAAACATAATATTTATTGTAAAGGGTGAATAAACACTACATTCAACGGTGACTAAAAACTGAGTCTAATCTGAACATAATCACAATATTTTTTTATCATAAAACACGTGTATTTCGTAAAGAATTTGTAAAAACAACACTGCAAATACTGGCGGAGACGCGTTGATGCTTGTAACGTGTAAAACGATAGTTAACATCATATTAAATGTAATAGTAACTAAAAATTGTGTTTAAACGTTACCTTGAAGTTTTATTAAAACAATGATTACAGATTGAGAACCGAATCATACAATTTTCAATGAAAATTCATTATCACAATATCAACAACACGTAGACATCAGAGGGAAAAACGGAAAAACTGTTCGAATGACTAGAAATTACACGACTACTAGCAGCGTTGCCGGATCTCCAAGGCCACGTCTAGTAATACTGTAAAGGTGTCTATGCATCCACCCAATGACGTTATATATTATAAATAGACTCGTTATAGTCTCACATACTCACAATATAATGTGGAAAGCAAGCAACACTCTTTTGTTTTCAGCGGTTTTCAGTATTATTTCTAAATTCAAAAGTTTATTCATGGGTGATAAAGATAGACAATCAAAGAATGTAGGTGTGTGAATGTGATAGATATATGTTCGGGCGGCTTATTAATTTCTTCGCCGAATACTGATTGTGACCTATGGGTGTGACTGAGATAACAAGATACTCTCACTCGATTACCCAATGGACAGGGAAGGTAAAGGCGGGTAAAACGAGACACACGGGCAAATATTTTTATATTTATTATATGAGTTATCATTAGTAATACAATATTGGTACTATTATAGGAGTATTTTTAAGTACATATTTTATTATACAGTACAGGTTATAGGTTTAAATGATTTTACAAATCTATACACCTATAACACCTAGGACCGTTACTATTTACAATTTTCATCAACGACATTATTAAATTAATGAACGCTTTACCCTTTGTACGTTTTACCCCATCTTTCCCAATGGAATAAAACAAATGTGGGACGCTGTGTGAACCGACCTACTGTTAGTAGGTTGTCCTTGTTATGCTTATGTCACTTTGTGATGCAATGTTCGCTGTCTCCTTTTCGACTATTTGCCGTGTAATTGAAGCATTTTCTCATCACACAGGAGCGCATTTTGGTGCTTTGCAATACAATTTACTTAGTGGTAAGACACGACCTTACTCGACGCGTAGCAGTTTAGTACTAAAGTACTAGAAATAGAGACAGCTACAATCGTATTGTGTTTGGCTTCCCATTTTGAGATTTCTACCCCGCGTCCAGTATTAATGTAATGTCATTGCATCCACCACGCTTCTCTGTAAATGAAAATAAACACGCCGCCAGCGATACCTGGCGCTGGAAATGAAAAGCTCGCGGTCGGGTAAAAACATTCCCTGCTTTATCTTTTTTCCGGCTAAAGCTTCCGTTGAAAAACACAATTTTATTTTGTGTTTGCGACTCTGTAAGGTTTAATTTACATTTCTTTATGGAAAACAAACATACCGTAGCGGAATCGGGATCTATGTGTCCACATACATTTCATGCTTTTATTACCAAGTAATTGCGAGAGAAGCTTTTCACCATTGCAGTTATATAGGTCGTCGTCGGGGTGTTATTTATAATAAAGTATCTACTTAATTTGGGTATATTTTTATATGTGCTATATTAGTATATAACTAATTTATTTATTAAAACTTTTTTAATTCCTGTTACCGCAATGGTCGTCGTGAAGAGGGAATAACCAGACAACACTAAGAAAAATTTTAGCCGTATTGACTCTTTTCCACAAAAAAGTATTAATTGATTTCGAAAGTTTGTTCTTTTATCTGATAAAGTTACGTTTTAAATTATGATTAAATGTGTATATTTTTAGCATAATAAGGTTATACCGTAGGTCGTTGGCAGATTTGTTAAATTTTCAAACAAAATTTTGTATTATACAACACACATTTCAAATCATATAATCATGCAGTAAAATGAATCAATAAATAATCTGGGAAAACTATGTTTCAGAATTTTAATTTTAGTTTAAGTAAAATCATTAAAAAATAGATCTGCGTACATGTTTTGTGACGAAAATACTTCAGTTTGTCTATTTATTTACGGTCTTACAAACTAATATATTTAAGATTATTTTACATTCTTATTTTGCTTAGACATTATTGAAAAATTATAAATACTTATGATCAAAAAATAATTACAAAAAGTTCATAATTTTAATAGTTTTATAATCACTCAATTCAGCATTTTTGAATGTAGGTATTAATTAAAGCAAATTTTGAATGAAATAAAATCGATATTGAGTTAAAATTTAAAAAAAGCTGGAACGGAGAAACATTAATCTTTCTCTTCGGAACCGCCCTTTACGATCGTCAGAACATCTTTCTACGAAATTTTGATTCTCGGCCGCTGGCTGGCTAAAAGCCCTTAAATAAACTCGTCTCGCAAAATAATGCCGAAATTTGAGAGTAAGAAGAATTTTGCTGGTATTTGAATACACTGCAGTGTATTGAGAAAATTTGAATTATATTCATATTTTTTTTTTAATAAATAAATCAAAATATTCACTCTATTTCGTGTTTAAATAAAAACAGATAACTTTTACTGGTTTATCTAACATTTTTTTAAGATTTAACAAGGTGGGTTTGTGTGAAATTTTAAAGTAAATCCGGAGGAAGAAAATGTTATCAAAATACTCGTATTATTAGAAAAATTAGGTGATTTTTTCCCCATACAGTCGTGACCCACCCTAGTGTGGATACCGCCGCCCCGGGAACATTTATTGGATAATCAACACCTCCGTGACTTAGCAGGGGTGCCCGGGTTCATGGGGTGAGGTATGTCCAAGTCTTTGCGGTGGATGCGTCTGCCCATCAGTTGCGTAGAAGGCCGGATCGAGAGAGAATAGTTGAGGGAGTTCCTTTGACTTCTCCAGCCGTACTCTCGGAACATCGTCTTGCACCGCAATGGGAGAGATGGATTCAAACGTCTGTCACTCCTGGACACACTGACCCCAGATTCCTATTCATCCCAGATACCCTTTTCCTTCCCAGAACTTCCTCTCCTTCTTTTCCTAAAAAAAGCCTCCCCAAAGATGACACAAGCCTTGTGGGTAATTATTTTTCTCAGTGTGGAGTTAATAAATATAATGTATAATTCCAGCATAGTTATGAATTTAATTTGATCCATACATCACTAGCGTACTCCAGCTAACAGTGACTAAATGTGACTCACCAGATTGATGGTGACGATGAGCTCGTACTGCTGGTGCCTTTGTCCCTTCTTCTTCTTGCCAGGCTGGGTCTTGGCGGTGGCTGCGGCCTGCGCGGCCTTGGGCGGGGCGGTCTTCACCTGACCTTTCTGCGCTGAGGGCGGCTTGGAGGGCGTGCGCGGGGCTCCCTTGCCCGGCTGGCCCTTCTGCGCGCCTGCTGCCGCCTTGGGTCCGGGCGGCCCGCCCTTCTGTGTCACGTGGCTGCTGCCGTCTGCGGGCTTGTTGCGAGCCTGCAAAACATACATCATTTTAGTACATCAAAATTTTCAATATATCAAAAAAATGCATTATTAATGTCTCTTATGCATTGTCGTTTAGAATGTAGGGACAGTAAGTAAATTAAACAAAAATAGAATGAGAGTTAAGGGTAGATAAATAGGTTAAACAAATATCAATTAAAAGTAAAGTTTTTACACTGATTTTAAAAATAGCAATATTCAAATTCATGTCAAGGGTAGAAGTGACAGTTAATTCCGTATATTCCCAAAAAACAGATAAATTATCCAAATCTCGTTATTTTGCCAAAGCAAACCGAAACTATTGATGTATATTCCGATAGGTCAGTGGCCGAGTTGTTGGCATCGCGTTTAGGTTTCACCCAGGCGTGCGTCGTGTGTTCAATTCCTCGGCTGACTAAGTCCTACATCACGACACAAGCAACATTTTTCTCTTACTGTTATGGTAGTAGGAGATTTTTAAATATTGTCAGGTTATTCGTAACCCGGGAGTGTTTGTCTTTCTTTAAAACAAAATCTCTTTCTTGAAGTACAAATTTGAGTAATATTTTTGTAGTTGTTAGGTATGTCCTACAACCTAGAAAAAATAATTGAGGTTTGTGCAAAGTGATTGTTTTGCTTCACAAATACTGTCAAGGTGTAAAGTGATTGATGTTTACGAAAATAGTTTCAAATAAATTAGAATTGTAAATTAGATTCAGAATCTAATACAGTTTGTCAAATAACAGCAGAAAATATAGGAGGGCGCCACTGTTGTTCTTTTGGCAATACTTAAAATATAACTCATGGTGGAAATGTAAAGCCCTCTCAACTTTTTTTTTTAAAATATTAAAATGGCATAAAAGTGAAAAAATATTGTTTCATTGCAATGTGATACCCACTGATCTCAAAATTAGAACTGCACATAGGTATATAATATCTTTGCAATTTTGTGTCAACGTAATGAAGAATAACAATATTGTAATAAAATATAGGGTCGCCGAGGGCCTGGTAGGAGACCAATGTCTCGGCTGCGAAATATACGAGAGCGGACCGGCATTAGAAGTGTGGAGGAGCTATTCCGGGCAGCGCAAGACAGAGAGACCTTTTCAAGAGTTATCGCTAACGTCGGGGGACCTGATAAGGCACACAAAGAAGAAGAAGAATAAAATATAAAGCAAAGTTTAGAAATTGCTCACATTTATTGTACCTAGCGTTGCCCGGGCCTTAGATCTAAAAGTAATGTAACTAAACTCACCATTGGTGAATCTTCCTTTCTACCTACTGTAAAATTCAAATTTATATTAATTAAATTAAAGCAAATCACTTTGTACAACACCGTTTAAGCAAATGTATGTCATTAAGTAGTTACCTTAACAACGATTTTAATTTTATTTCTTTAAGAACAAAAAACTATTTTTTAAAGAAGTGTGATTTACAGTGTTCTATACATTCAGTGTCATTGCGCTTTAAAATAATATTTGTCAGTTAAATTAGTGTTGCCAGCTTACAAATTTTGTAGTTCAATTTTTCATAAATTTTCACCGGACAGACCATATATTACTTGGTTGTTCGTGGATAGCTAAGTAGATATTCAACCGAAGCTGAAGAATATTCAACCCGGATTGAGTATACTGAACACCTAGCACTTTCTTGGAAAACATTTACTTTGTCGTTTTTAATCACGTAAGCAAGAGTAGTTGAATGGAACTTTTTCCAAAATACATTAATACCTCATAGAACGTTGAAACCAAGGGTTTAGCTACGGCATTCACATGGGAGGGAGGGGGAAAGAACTTTAGTTAGTTTTTTTTAACAAGGTATTAATATGATAAAACTTAAACTAATGTAAAGAATGTGGTAAATAGATACAAAATATCATAATTGAGAGGTTTGTATTATTTTTTAAACGACTTCGAAAGGGAGATTATCAATTCGACGGTTTTTTTTTTATGTTTGTTACCTCAGAACCTTCGATTGGGAGAACCGATATTGATGATTCTATTTTTATTAGAAAGCTGGTGCTTCCCGTGTGGTCCTATTTTAATTTGATCCAGCTCTGACAATGGGATCCATGAGAAAACCATATATGTCTTAAATTTGCAATAAGTATGTGCGCGACTAATGGGCGAATAACTCAATATTACGCCAACAGATTTCGATGATTCTTTTTTTGAAGTATAACTTCTTTACGCACGCTTGTCACTAAAAATTATAAAATTAACAAAAATTTTAACAAAACAAAAAACGACCTCGTAAAATGCACTAAAAAGTAAAAAAATTATTTCGGTAGGATTGTTATATTTGGAGTCGGTGTCAGCCAAGGTAACTACATCCATAGGTAGTTATAGGTTAGATGTGGAGAGTATATATATGGTTAAATTTTACGTTCGGTACCTATCTACATTTAATCCGTTTTTTTTTTATTTTCTTTTAATTAATTCCAGTGTATGTTTTTTCTTTAATAATATAAGTACACATGGACGTATTTGAGTTACTTTTACCAGTGATTCCTGATATTATGTGTAGTAGAAAATATTGTTGAAATTTTTTATCTCCGGTAACTTTTTTCAATTTTTTTCATCAAAACCAAATAAAAATAACATTGAAAATATCACTGGAAAACAAAATTTCATTTACATTTTTTACTCTAAATAATGTCAGGAATTACTCGTATGAAGTCAAGTACTTCCTTTAACACCCTGTATAATTATGAAACTTATGTGGAACCTTCACGGGTTCATGCAACCATGTATCATTCAATTTTTTTATAATATTTGTACAACTGTTTGTTTCTCTAATAAACAAAAAAAAATACACTAATGAAATAATTAAATAAAATAGTCGGTGAGTTCATAATTAATCAATCAATAACCTCCCGTTTATTCCTATTTTGCATTCATTAAACTGATCTGAGGACGAAAAACAAATCAATTCGAAGAGTTTTATGTTTTTTTAAAGGACAAACATTTCCGGATTGCAAATAACCTAACAGTATTTGCAAATCTCCTACTACCATCACATTAAGTGAAAAGCTTAAGGGAAGATATATCTACCACATATTATAATATCAGCTATTGTTATAGCGTTTTTTTTTATGTTTTAAAATCTATCTATCTCACTGGCTTTAAAATCTATCTATCTGTAGAACGGGTTGCCATAAATCTTTCATGAAAAATGGCAACAATATTATGATAAATTGCAGCCGTGGGCGGAATTACGTACGTGCGTTCATAGATTTGCACATTACGCACCGATCATAATAATCGGCCAAAAGAATTGAAATCCTAGAGGAAGAATTGATTTTATTGCCTCCAAGCAATATTATAGTACGAGCCAAACTTAGATAAATACCGACGTGAACTTGATACGATCCATTTTTACGTAGGTACAGTCACTGTACTGACTTTACAATGGTCGTAAGCGAAAGAGAAAGATGCATAAAACCTACGTGCGATAGAGAAAGGCGTGGGAGGTGAGGTTTGCCGCTTTTCAGACCTTAAACTTGCCTATTGCGACGATTTCTGTATTAATGTCATGTCGGCAGTAAATTTTGCGCTTACTTATACTATTTTATGTATTAGCAAATATATAGATCGTCCAGTTAATAAGTCAGACATTTCCGAAAAAATTAAGTTGAGTATACAGTTATATGTATGTAAAAGTGTACCCTATATCTTGTACAATACTTAGCTTACTCATAAAAGCAACTCAATCAATTATGATGCAGAAAAACTTGTAGGGAATAAAACAAAATGTCTGGGTTGCTTACTAGAGATATTTAAAAATGTCATACTAATGTACCGGACCGTTATGCCTCCCGGTGTTATTTTATAGCATATTTAATATGTAATACATGGACACGTGCAAATAATATTTGATTTATGGTGAACATTCGAAAATTGCTTTCCTTCCATAGACATATGAATATTACTAGACCTGCCCTAAGTGATAAAAGCGTATTATTTCCCCCTCCCATTGGAACCGGCTGGGATCGAGTATGGCTTCGCGTTAATCTAAAAAAATGTAACGTCATCATCCTTCTGCGAGCCAGCATCGAGCACTCATCGGTGCATTTTACGAAATAACAGAAGTGAAAAGGGGAATAAACCCAATTGTCGTATTACATTCCATAGGCAAGCATTATTTTACTTTATTAAAGCTAATTCAGATCACACAATATGATCGTTTTTCTAACATATAGGTACTATCACTCTAGATACATGGCATGTGCCCGCGCTGTTTACTGGGGTAAGTAAATTATGAAACATTTGTAAAAGTGTTAAAACTAAATACGGCAACAAAATATTGGTCTCAATCGAAAATAGGCGACCTTACTTTGCTGTGCTTGGACTTCGCAAATTTGTACGTTACGCGGCGAGCAATTCGCGCTCCCATGTAAAAAGGTCTATTAATTTAAAAGCAGTGTTTACTTTTAAGAACTAAAAGGTGATATTATAATGCGAGGTGCCTATATACTGTCAGATTGAGTTTTGACGAATCACATATCGCCAAATTCCCGCATTCCCGCATTCCGGCTCCTCGTCCCGCTGTAGTTGGTTTCTACCCCTCACCTTTCTGTTTTGGTCTAGTAATATTCATATGTATATGTTTCCTTCTTTATCTCAAAATATTGTATTTGGAAATGTCTGACTAATCAACTGGACGATTGATGTTATGATAAATGATGTAGGTGAAGCATTGAAATAAGATATTTAAGGAAATACATTTACTTTGCTCAGATTCTGCACATCGAATCTGCAGGCAATCCGGTTTTGACAATATCGTGCTTCTGACAGACAGATATCGGATAATTTCTGAGTTCTTTTATTGTTGCGAACTTTTGAGTGAAACTCAATTTTAGAGTACCTTCTCGACTCACTAGGCATAAGAACCTATTTCAAAGTCAGCATTGATAAACAAATTACGTAGCAAACCATAACTCAAGAACGGCTGGACCGATTTTTATTATCTTTGATTTGTTGGATTTTTCTCCGCTCCGAATTGCAGAATAGCTATTAAAAATAGGAAAAATTAACGAAAAAAAATTAAGAAGAAATGAATTATTTTCCTCATTCATTTTGTATGGAACGAATTCTCATATTTTGAAAGATCTGCAGCAAAATTATGATAAATATAATATTGAACAGTGAGTGAATTCCAAAAATTCGAAACCGTCGAATGTCAATTGCGGTGATTGTTTCGCTTTTGTTCACATATAATGCTGCCCCTCTTTCTTACACACTTAATGTCAACAGTCGAAAATGAGACAAACGATGAACGTACGTCTGCACCCCTCCAAAGGAAAAATACAATAATTATAATAAATCTCCCTCACACATAGAAAGAAAATGGAACGCAATTCCCGTAAGTAAGTTGAAATGTAAGAAAATTACAAAAAATATAAATCCGGACACAACGCCATCGTTGATACTGACACAAACAAAACACGGACAGTTGCGCATCGGTAATTGCTTCATTGTGTAATTTTTTACTTAATATAAAAACTGAGTTTAATTCAGCTATAAGTTAACACAACAGTTATTGATTCTGAGGCGGTACGAAGTAGCTAGTTATAATATAATGTGGAAATATATATCTCCTCCTTTATAAAAAAAAAACTATCTGCGTTACCTTTAAGCCCTATTAAATCACTTCAGAATCATTAATCCAAGGAACATTATTCATTTTTTGTGATGAACATAAATCGTGGCTGAAACTTCACTCATCCGAGGCATTCAAACGCCCACAAAAATAAACTTTTGTTTATCTAACAAAGTTTTGTTTGCAGGCATTTAGCGAACGGTTATAAAAAGCTGTGTGTTTTTTGCGGCCATTGTTTATATTGAATTCGTCTTTTTATGACCCCCAATAGCTGATTTATTGAGAAAAAAATCAGATTTTTGCTTGTGGGATTAAATGCTCATTTTTATTTTTTGTATTTTAATGTATATAAGGGCAAGACTTTTTTGGTATTTAAAATAAAACAATTACTTTGTAAACAACACTTTTATTTTATATACTTTATGTTGACCGGGTTTCGCTACAGCCGTAGCTTCTTCAGGGCAGTATAATTATTACAGAATCCCCGAAGAAGCTACGGTTGTAGCGAAACCCGGTCGGCATAAAGTATATAAAATGAAAGTGGTGTTTATAAAGTTATGGTTTTATTTTACATTTTTTTTATCAGTTTTCTAGCGTTTATTACAGTGAACAGAACTACCGATAGAAGTGTTTTATAGGTGGGTTCGTGGGCAGAAAGTAAGGTCAATTAGTAAAGTAAGGTCAATAACTAGCGTTTATTACAGTGAACAGAACTACCGATAGAAGTGTTTTATAGGTGGGTTCGTGGGCAGAAAGTAAGGTCAATTTTCGCTTACTTCTGATGATATTGGTCAAACATTATCACATACCGAATTTTTTTCTTCAACAAGTTATTAATTTTTTTTCTGGATTCTCTGATTAGAAGGTCTTTTACAATTTGAAGACATCAATTTTCTTTAAAAAAATCGGTATTATGACACATTTTACAAATTGCAATGCAGATTTTCGAGCGTAGGTATATTGTTCAGTTCGTCGGTCACGAATACTTTTTTAATCCCACATCGCTTCTTCTCTTAGCAATTAGGGCAGGGAATTCTATTGGTTAGTTTTTCACGAATTCATCTTTGGGGATGCTGTGTGGAGGACATTTTAGGGAAATGAAGGAGAGGTAGTTCTGGGAAGGAAAAAGCTATGAGGGGTGGGTAGGAATTTGCGAGACATACGAATTCATCCATCCCACCATGGTGCAAGGCGATGGGTCTAGTCTAGACAGTCCAGCTGGAGAGGTCTAGGTTAGGTCTCCATCAACCAGTCTCTCCCGATCCGGTTCGCCGCGATGGGCAAACGCATTCAATACCTCACCCCATGAACCCGGGCACCCCTGCTAAATAACCAAACGTAGCGAACCACTTAAGGTGACCTATATGGCAGGGGTGTTGTATATCCAAAAAATGGTTCCCGAGGCGGCTGTACCCGCACGAGCCTCCCAAATTGATTCAAGGTACATACGAAGATACCGTATGTACTCGTATGTACTACAATGTATTTTTTACCGTACTCAAAAAAACGTATGACAAATTGCACTATTTGGATCATAAAAAAATCATTTTAGTTCAGTTGTCAGCATTTTTAAATGTGGTATTAAAAGGAAACAAAACTATTAGGGCCTTACAAAACTTAATAAAAGTTTTTTTAAATTTTACACAACTGATAAAAAACTGTTAACCATTCAAACATGGTTATTTAACAGTCGTGTATAATTTAAAACATATTTATTAGTATGGGAATTAAAATAAGAAATTTTTAATGTTGATTTGATTTTATTAAAAATGTTGTAAAAAAAATTATTTGATTTTGTAATATTTTCACCAGTGCTTTAATTAATGATCAATATTTTATTTAAAGTGGATACGTTTTTAACAATCAAATTTAAACACTTCTTAAATGTTAAAAAAAAACTTTTTTTCAGGGTGTGGTTTTCTAATGAACGAGTTTCGGTACTAAATACCATTACTAAAAAAATATTATTATTTGTAAAGGTTGCGATAAAATTAAAATATATATAGATATAAGCATAAATATTCATTCTGTCGAATATTATAAAATATACAGTAAGGTAGGAGTAAAGTGGCCTTAGTTTGTGCAGTTTTACTGCTTGTCATAATAAATTTATGGTTTTGCTTCTTTTCTCACAGTGTCATAAAATGATATGAAGTGTTTATGCTGTACATATCATGTTATGTTTACGGCAACAAAAATAAATAAAACAACTAAACCACAACTCAAATACAGCTGTGATCATCGCAGAACACCGGCAGGAATACGAAGTCACAGAATAGTGATAAGGAAATATAATTTACATTTGCCTAAAATGTATTTGGTCCATTCGTAGGTAGGGGAGAGTAAGTAAGTCGAATATTTATATTCGAGTAATTGGTTTTTTCTGCATAGTTTACGCACTTGCATATCGTATGTAAGTTTATCTGAATTATCGTTTTGAAAATAGGCGATTAAGTTTAACATTGCAGTAATTTTGAAAAGTAATCATTCAGGTCAAACTAACCTAACCAGTCATAGTTACAGGGACATCATTGGCATGGCGGGTGAAAAATTACTAAAAAATGCTAGTTACAGGGACATCTTTGGCATGGTGGGTGAAAGATTACTAAAAAATGCTAGTTACAGGGACATCTTTGGCATGGTGGGTGAAAGATTACTAAAAAATGCTAGTTACAGGGACATCTTTGGCATGGCGGGTGAAAGATTACTAAAAAATCCTAGTTACAGGGACATCTTTGGCATGGCGGGTGAAAGATTACTAACAAATGCTAAAAATGTACATTTTTTTGCATAATATGCAAAAAAAAAGGTTTTTAATTATTATTTTAGCATTCTTGTTGTTATCAAGTTGCGTTATTTGCAAAACTTAAAAAAAAAAAATTCTTTTACATTTTCAATAATAATATTTTCATTAATCAATTTATAAAAAAACCTGTTTTTAAACAAGTTACGTATTCAATACAAATATAATTATTATTCAATTTATAAAAAAACATTTATAAACAATTTCTGATTTTCGAAATTCTAAAGAGATGTTTAAATATTTTAATTATGCATGCATCCTTAATATTTTTACAGTGCAAATCTTTAACAAAATTTATCACAATATTTTTATTATTAGATAGATGGTAATTATTTAAGAAATACAAAAAAATGTTTCTGAAGGCCCATATATGATTTTCCTAAAAATTGACTTCACAAAGATTAGCCAATAAATAACAAATGACCAAAAAAACATTGCAACGACTATTCCTGCTTTCCCCTACCAAAGTGTTTACACTGTTCACTCTATGTGATTGTTGGTCGACAGCTATTTGTAGGCTTGCTAGTTTTGGTCGTTATTTCAGCTTAAATGCAATTATTAAATTTATGACTGAAGTTACAGTCATATTGACACTTCATTCTTATTAAACGTCCCAATAATGGATTCGAGTATCGTGTTGGTGTGTTGTGTTGGTGTGGTGTGGTGTGCTGGTGTTGTGTTGTGTTTGGTTGGGTTTAGTGCGTTTTGACTGTTAAAGTGAAAAGTCCAGTGGTTGCGGTACATTTGTGTGTTTCGAAGCGACTATAAAGTGGAAATTATTATCAGTGTTTCTGTTTAAATTACTGTAATGGTGGGCTCGGGATGCTAAACCTAGAGGAATACTTTTGATACAACGATCATGATAGCCTGATTTCAGGCATCTTTTTTTAAATGTTATTTTTTTATATTTTTTACAATAACTGTTGACAATTGGAAAATATTTTTCTTCGGGGCCTGTGCCTTATATGAGGATGATGGGTGGAGGGTCATTTTAAGGGAAGGATGGCGTGTGGCCCTCAAAATAAGATTATTGCCCCTACCCTGTGGTAGGATACCCATTGGTAATGGATATCAATTTTAATTGATTGAACCCATATTAATTATAATTTATTTTAGTACACATGATGTTAACCACTCAGAACATTAGAACGTCAAAAGACGTGAATTTAATAATAGCAGTCAAGACATTAGAACGTGTTTTGACGTAAACGCGCGAGATTTTACAAAAAATGATTTATTTCCATCACTAGTATACGGATTACCGTGAAATAAAAAACGTAATATCGATAATGAACAACGCTACGCGTTTGTATTCAAAAATATCTATGGAACTTAGAGATTAATTTTCTGAGCCGAATGGAACTTCTATATTGTTTGATTCTAATTCTCTTTGAGTTTGCTCGGACACCCTAGTGACGTTTTTCGTGTTTTGAAGATAAATACCCGATAATGGACAAGTAAGTAATTATTTTATTGTTGAGATATATATCTGCCACTCTTTTGTCATGTATTTAGTTGGTTTGAAGTGTTTATCTTGTAAAAATCGTTATTTTCCGGCCAACTTTCATGTAGTTAGAATATTTCATCGCGTTGAACGTTGATTTCGTAATAAATCGCCGCTATTACTGCTTGAAATTGTATATATCCATAAAAGCATGTATTCTATTAGAATATTTACCAAAAACATTAGTAATTTCATGACAAAATTGTTATTTTTGATCGTTTTTGTGAAATATTGGCAAATACAGTCGAATATGTCATAATCCGCCATTTCTGATCATTAGTGATGTCACTTCCATTTTTTTTGAAAAATTCGAATTCGAATTTTTTCTGTGTGAACTGATATTTTTGAGTAAAACATTATATTTTTTCTGCGAATAGCCTTACATGGAATTCCGACGAACCCATACCGGATTCTTTTCAACAGCTGCTGGAAGCCGAAGACGAGAAGGCCGAAGACGAGATTTCCTCTGGAGCCGATAGCAACAACAGCAGCTTTGGGGAAATTCAGGAGGCCCCCGAATCTGACATCGAGGAACCCGAAGAGACATTTGATGACGAAATTTATATAATTAAAATCAATACTTTGTTTAATGTTTTTTTTTTTTTCCGTCAATAAAAGAAAATGTTTTTCAAATTTTTTTTCAGGCTACTTTGTTTTTTGCGAGAAGAGCAAAAGCGAATCAAATGCTCTTGATGGATGATCATTCGATGGTGGCTCCTGATACCCAAGGCTCCAGTGGAGATCTGGCAAGCGGCGGTGGGCATGTAGAAGGTATATACATTGTAATAAATATAAATATATATATTTAATATTATTAATAAAATTGTATATATATATATAATTTTATTTATGTTGCGCTGCCATTGCATTATATTTTCAGAATGGGAGCAGATGGAGCAGCAAAGTGTTGACAGTGATGCAGAAGCTGGACAAGCAAGCGGTAGTCACATAGAAGGTATATGCATTATTATATATTATATTAATACATTCTGATTTATCTTTTGCAGCATTTGTCCATGAGAATAATAATAATAATATATGGATGACTTGTATAGCGCCGTTTTCTACCATTCACACTTTTAGAAATATACAGGACCATACTTACCTGTGTCTTATTCTTATATTTTCAGATTTCCAGTTTCTGCAGCCGCTATAGATAATAATTCTAGACAGTCGTATCCATAAAGTCAAAAACCTTTCATCTTCACCTTACCTGCCTACGACATTGTAAATAACTATTTAAATAGAGCCTAAGAATTCAAAATAAGTTGTTCAGCGCCCTTGAGGTGATTTTTCACAAAAACGGCGCTATAGAAATTATCCAATTATTATTGTTAATAACTGTTTATTTTCTTTCCGAATGGCACGAAAAAAATTATACCTGTCATACTCTCTGGAGCTCCGCACAGGACGTCATGGGTCACTGTTTTGTATGGGAATTGTCACTGTAACCATGTTTAATTTGTATGCTTATTGTAATACACATAAGAGCTTAATATTATATAATATTATTAATAATCAATAAAAAAAAAAAAAACTTACTCTTGCGCACCTATTTTTGAATTTCTTTTGTAGAACGAACTACAAAACTACTCGAAAGTGACCATAAACATGTACTCTCGTGTAGAAGAATAGTTACCAAATTTTATTTTTATTTCAAGGAGAATAATTCTTATTAAAAAAATTTTTCCTCATTTTTATTTCTCAGCATTCTGTTTATATTTTTATTTATAGTAGTATTTTTTAGTTTTATTTATCCTTAAATATGTTCTTTTTTTTCTCCTATTCTTATATTTTATTATCTGTTTATATAAAATAATATTTCATGTATGACTACCACAATACGGGCAATAGCCTAGTATGGTAGTTTAAAAAATGGATAAAATGTAACATGTAAACATTGATGAAATAATAAATAAATTAATAATTGTATGTGATATATTCTGTTGGCGAGCTAACAACAAACAATAAATAAATACATAAATCATGTGTTTTTATTTTTGTCTAACTACATTCAATAATAACTATGAATATGAAATTGTTTCGAGCCGGTTGCAAAAAAATTTGCCGGTGTGCGAAAAAATTCGAATTATTTCAAAAGTTATCACATCCCTATTAGAAGCTAACTTCACTTCGGTTCCAAAACCAGTTGTGAATGACATATTTCGCGCGCGATTTCGTTGTTTTGATTTTATAGTAAATAAGTGTATATTTACATTTTTTCAATAGATTTCAACAATTATATATAATTCGACCTGTGTGCTAACGTTTTTGAGTAAATACAATATTCAAATGCTAAGTTTCAGTGTGAAATCACGACGTCACAAATGTGTCTCGTATTTGTAGGTTATTTCAAATTTACGGAATTTTAGGCATTACTTTATATTACAGTAATAATAATTGTATATCATCCCATATATACGACCATAATGCATCTGTTGAAATCGATTTCCGTTGTAATTACGTATTATAAAAATAGAAATTAAATAATTTAATATTCTCCATACTGAATTCAAATCGTAAAAAAAGGTGATAAAATTATTTACTAAATAATTTTTTTTAATTTTTTTAGTTTGGACGGTAAATATTTTGAGGTGGCAAATAGTTTTTAAATATATTTCTTCAATATATAAAGTGTTATTTCTTTACGTTACTTTAGAAAAAAGTACATTTTCAAGGCTTTGAAATAATGGTAAGCGATTTTTTAATATTTTTGACGTTTTCATAAAAAAAATGTATATTTAGAAACGCAAATATTTACTTATAATAACACAATGTGATAGTGCATTTCATAATCTTTCCAAAACAGTTTTTAGAATGAGGCTACGTTTCCCAAAACGTGATTTATGAAGCTTTTAGTAAAAATCGTAAATAACACAAATATTATCACGTTTTGACAGTTTTCAAAGGCACACATAATATACAAAAGCCTATGCCTGAGAGGTTAAGGGAGTTGACATTTCTTTAATCAGTGATTCCTGACTTTTATTATAGTAAAAAAATGTCTATGAAATTATGGTCAAAGGTGACAGCTTAAAATATTTAAAAAAAATTCTTTTTCAGCTTAACACTAGAAGCGCGGGCGTCCTAAATTTGTCCCATTTCGATGTTCTTTCTGCTCTAGTCAATATTTTATTGTGCGTATAATCGTAATTTTTTATGACTTTTCATGAAATATGATGATCATTATTTATATGATAACCACGTAAATGCATTATACATATTTTTTTAATCCAAATTCACCTCTAAGTGCGGTCGGGTTAATTTTAACCTAGTCATGGAGAAAATTGACGCAGCCATACCAAAAAAAGGAAGAAATATCACTTGTGATAACTTTTTCACGTCTCTATTCCTTGCTGAAACTCTAAAATCAAACGGAACAAATATTGTTGGTACAATAAATAAAGCTCGTTGGGAAAACTTGCTTGCGTCAAACAAGCAAAATAACAGTTGTACTGTACAGTAATACTGAAAAAATACTATATCACTTTGACAGTTTATCAAGGAAAAGACAAAAAAAATGTTCTTCTCCTTAGCACTATCTTCTTCTTCTTCGATGGCGCTACAGCCCATATCGAGCCTTGGCCTCCTGCAACAGTAGCCTCCAACTCCTCCTGTCCTCAGCGGCTGACTTCCAGTTTGGTACCTGGAGAAGCTGTGCTGCATCCCCTCTTACCTCATCTTTCCACCTCAGTCTGGGTCTTCCCACTTTTCTCTTTCCACCTGGGTGTCCAGTCAAAATTCTTTTTGGGACGCGTGAATCCGGCATTTCTGTACATGCCCAGCCCATCTCAGCCTGAGGAGTTTCATATGTGCTGAGATGCTAGGGGCCTTATATATGTCATACAATTCTGTATTGTGCCGGATGCGCCACTGTTCGCCCTCTTTCACTGGTCCGCATATTCTTCTCAGCATTTTTCTTTCAAAAGTATCCAGCATTTCAGCCATCTTTACCGTCAGTGTCAGCGCCTCACATCCATATGCCAATACCGTTCTAACAATGGTCTTATATATGGTTATTTTGGTTTTTCTGTGGACACTACGTGACTTAAACACTGGCAGCAAAGAAAAGTATGTTTTGTTGGCTGCTGTGATTCTCCTTCTGATTTCTGCTGGGTCCTCATTGTTCTCTCTTAGACTGGAGCCCAGATAGGTGAATTAGCACTATGCACCCAGATATTCAAATAGAAAACATTCCATCATAATTACTAGTTTTATTTGAGTATATAGCGAAGATAAAATTTTTATTTTTTTACTACAAATAACGTCAGTAATAATTGATTAAAGTAAGTCAAGTACGTCCCGTAACACCCTGAGTAGTAATAAATATATATTATAAAAGAAAGTCCAAAAAACGTGCGTCCCGCAAAAACTCAGAAACGAGTCCCGGTACGATCATGATAGTTATATGGTATGGTACATCTCTATCCCCCTCCACGATGACCGTCCCCATTTTTATCTAAAGGGCGTGCTTTTGAAAATATAAGGGCTGGAAGTTTCGCCTTTTTGAAATTTCTAGAACAATCTTCCGGAAAGTTCTAGTAGATTCGATAGAGCTCTAGAAAGTTCTGGAAGGAGTGGCGGAATATGTCGTGGAATGTTCGGGAAAAGGGAATCGGGAACATCATTGTAGAACATTCCAGAACACTCTCGAATATTTTCCTGAGCGAAGCCAGGTAACCCAGCTAATTTTTAATATAATCATATAATTTAAATGTTTATTTATTTTGTTCTCCTGGGTAATTATTATTATGCCTCACAGATGTTTCGCCTTCAAGAGGCATTATCAAACTGCAGTGAATATACTTATTGACGAACTATTTATATTTTTTCCACGTACCCAACTAAGTGCTTGAAGAACTTGTTTATTAATAAAATGTTTATTTATAAATTGATTGATAATATAAAAGCAAATATAAATGAAAAACATAAATAAAATTAATTAGGTAAAATATGTATAAATCTAGTGTCATCATGTGTTCAAATGTAGGCAAAAACATAATTTATGACATCGTAATTTACGACATAAACAATTCCTTGTAATGTCTACCTAATAGAGACAAAAGATTTTCAATGTCTCTTTCTATGTACGGTTGAGGCAAAAAAATTAAATTCGAAATAAATATAAAAAGGTTGCAACCTACCTAATTGGGAAAAAAACTACTGTTCATCTGAAATAGAAAAATTAACCTATAACTGCTTATTTGGGGCCTCTCCTTCCTAGCAACAATAATAATATCGAAATACTCCCCTCCCCCGCACGCGACGCATACGCCACTTCCAGTAGCTTCGAATTGAGTGAGTTAGTTTTAAATTTTTAAAATTAAATTTTAATTTTTTTTGGGGGCCTCTCTGACCCATCTTCAGTACTTACGTGACTTTTTTAAAGTTGATTTGTACTACATAAAAATAACTATACTAAAGTTTTATAAACTTAAATAGTTTATTCGAAAGACTATTGAAATATTATAATAAAAGTGAGTTCATTGTTTTTATTCAGTTTAATGGATAATACAAACTGATTTCTGATTTCGAGAGATTTCTGCCCAAATATTCTAATTGTTAAATATCAATTACTTAGCAATAATAAAATGATTGATTTTTATTTTATTTAAATTTTCCAATAAATAATAATTTGGACCTGAAAATTTTCAAGAATCTCTAATAACAGGCCGCCCAGGCTCCCACGTCAGAGTATACGTAAAAAACAATGTCACGAATTTAATACAGCTTTATCTGAAAGTTATTTGAAAGACTGTGAAGCTTTGAAATGTATATTTTTTATTAAATACCGCAAGATGCACAAAATGAATTTCCAAATTTTTCATTAAGAGGCCAATACGAAAAAATGTTTCGAAAATGAGTGATGTGCGACATCGTGCACACATAACAACAGTAAGAACGTGCATCACATAACGTCACGTAACATTGTAAAAAAAAACATAGTGTGCAATTTACACGGCAGAAAACTTGAGAAAACTAAAGTAGACAAGAGTGGGAAGGTTACGAAGCACCGCACAAAAAGGAGACCAATAGGCTACGAAGCACCGCACTGATAGAAGACCTATTATACTATCTCATTCTTTCGTAGGATAAATTTTATAGATGTATGTGTTTGTTTCTTTTTAGTGTCGTTATTTTTCGTTTTATCGAGTTTCAAATCATAACGGTGCTTAATAAGTTTTCACATCAAAAATTTAATTTTTATTTTAATATTCTCACTATCATTATCGCGAGCCAATCGGAAAAGAAACAATGCCTACTTGTGTTCAATGTTCACAATATTTGGTGCTGGAGGAATCGCTACTCAGTCCGAACGTGAATTTTGAAAGGAACTCGCCAATCGCCACTAGCCACTCGTCTACCTTCACACTGCTCATCTTCACATCTCAGCCATGGTATGTGATTATAGCCTTCACTTAGCGACATAAAAACCACATGTAACTAATCCACTTAAAATATCTATAATCCCTTTAATTTATTACAAGAATATACAAAAAAATTAACATTCAACGAAATATTAGTTAAAAAAAATATTTTTAAGCACGTAACAAAGGGGTACTTTCCTGAAAAATCGCCATATTTTTGGCGAAATTCGCGTTTTTGTGTATCTTTGGAAAAGCGGTATTATTTTTTTAGCAAAATTCGTGCATTTTGCAGCAATAAAATTGGCCTAACTCATTTTTTTTTTAAAATCGTAACTTGATAGAGTACGCCGCGTTTTCGACACGAAGTTCGCTGCGTTCCATTTTATGGCTATTAAAGCTTGTTGAAAAAGAGAAATAAATATTTATAAGGCATCTGTAATTAGGTTATCATTTTGAAATACCACGAGAAAATTACGATAGTTAGTTTTATCAGAATTTTGCGTTATTCTCTCGAAATTGATTAATTTCGCGTAAAAATTCGCGATTTTTTAAAGTCTCTAATCATTAGTAAAATTTCGTATCATTTTTGTTTCTTGGTTGATGTTTTTTTTGTTTTGTCGTGGTTTTTCAGTCACTCCAAAAAAGACCACCGTGATTTTATCTGTAAAGCTAAAAAAGTGTAAATAAACCCGTAAAAACTCTCCAACCGTGAGCGCAGGCGTTATGAAATTAAGACAATTTCAAGCAAAACGATTTAAATATGCATCATTATCTCAATTGTAAAACTCAAAATTATTAAATATTCCCTGTTTTAAAAGCTCCCTAACCATCAGCTCCGGAGTAATGAAATATGTAGGTACGTACCTACAATTCTTTTGTCTTAAATTTTTAAGACGACAATTTTTTCTTTGTTTTGTTTTCATTTTCTTCATGAGCTATGGAGCTCTGAAATTTCTACGTTAATTTTAGGGAATTAGATGACAAGTCATATCAATATGAACGCCAAAAATATAAAAGTTGTAATTGGACATTTGTTTCTCAATTCATGTGTCAGTACCGTAAATATAATAAATAAATGGAATTATTACAAAGTTAGTTCTGGCTTAGTATTTAAATTCTTTGATTGAACTAAATAATAATTATTTTAATGAAACAAAACTGAAACCATTAGCGTATCAGTTATCGTTATTAAGCTCTCGGGCCCAGACAAAGTGATATCAAATCATCAAATATTTCCGCTTGACATTAATTTTCAAAAGGATTCGCTGTTTTCAAACGCTTTACTAAACGAAATACTTTTTTTGAAAGCAAATAAAAGATTTTAATGTTACAAATGGACTTGCGTAGTTCTTCTTTTTAACCTACATAAAGTTGTCTCCTCCAGAGATTGAAGAAAAATTCAACAGAATAACCAATATTTTTATTTTATAATTACTTTAAAATCTAATATACTAAAGACGTAACGACTGTGTGCGTTTTAAAAAGTATTTTTGTAATAAAAATAACGTGACAGAGTTGTAACTCCTCGTGATAGAAGTGTATTTCATACAAATCACAATTGTGTCCTGCCACCTCGATTTACGCATATTCTATAATGTTACAAAAAATCAAATGACGACATAAAATATAAAGCCAACTTTAAATTCCAAAAGGTATGACCTATCAAGTAACAGTGATTATTATTTCATATGATGTTTAATAAAATATTTTTAAAAATCTCAAAAACTTGTCTCCTACAACTTTTATGTCGTACGTCAACGTCGTCAACTCTGTCACGTGGGTTGTCATTCGAAATAAGTATACACGCAGCTCGTGTTTGTCACCCCCAATAGGCATTTTAGGCCTCCTTTCCCCCTTGCCACAATTTCCCCTCTGAGATCCAGAGATAATTTTATAGTAAAAACAAATGTGACGAAGGGGTGGAAATGTGACAGAGTGGTAAAAGTTATGTAGGTTTAAAATAAGAACAACCCACTAAAAAAAAAAATATAAAGTTTTGATTGAAAACCAAATAGCGAACGTTTTTTTGTAAACTGTTTTCACCACCTTATTAATTGAAAAATAAATTTATTTAAAGTGGTAATTTTTGGAAAAGGAAGGAGAGGAAGGAAAAAGGTTCTGTGAAGGAAAAAGGTTTGAGGGTTGGGTAAGAATCTGGGAGTCAATGTATCTAGTAGTGATGGACGTTTAAATCTATTCCTCTATTAAGGCGATATTCCGAGATAGTCCTGCTGGAGAGGTCCAAAGATCTCTATCAACCAATCTTTCCAGACAAACCTCATCCCATGGACCCGGGCATCCCTCCTCCGTAACTAAATCACTTGGAGTGATCTGACTACGGCAGAGGTGTTGGTTATCCAATAAATGGTTCCCGGGGTGGCGGAACCCATACCCGCCTCCCAAATTAGAATTTGTCTGACCAAAATAGAAAAGGTGTAGAACGAGTTTTATTACATGTCATTTGGTGACAGATATAGAACTACGCGGCCCGAATGGTTTTAACTGCAAAATACTTGAAATCTATTCGAATGAAAATGGTATCATATAAATTCAGGTGGTTTGGCTAGAGTCCAACTTTAACTCCACCTCTCAACTCAATACTTTAACGCGAGAATAAAACATGCTTCACGTAGGCTGCATTAACGGCTAAAGTTCCACGTCGGGCACTACAAATAAATAAACAGAAAGTGAGTGAGAACCGTACGGGTGTGCGCGCGATAATAGTCTTAATGGCGGGTTAGAATTTCAACGGCACTGTCATTTATATAGGATTAAATGTTGTTAAATTCAAAATTGAATTTCAAAGGAATTGACACTTTACTCTATTGCAAGTAGTAAATTTTTTTAAAGTAGGTATAGTTTTTTCATTAGACATTTTGGCGCGGATTCTTCTACTCGCTGTAGTATTTATGTTTCTCATAAGGTAGGTCGAACACCGTATCGAGTCTTTAGATAATTCATTCTACATACAATTCGGTTCAGTGAGAAAGAAAGTAGGATTGTTCTACTGTCATTTCAATGCAAGATGTTCTGAAGGACTTGCGTTATTGATCCCATCGGTACCGCTGCCCAGTCACTAACGTGCAGCAAACATATTTGTATTTTTCTTTTTAACTGTATGTAAAACCTCAAATTGTAAAATTTAATTAAATAAAGATAACATTAGCGAAACCTCTTGGACTCGAACAAGTCCTGGGTTCGAGTCCCAGAGGTGCCAATATATTTTTCTGTCTCCAGATTTTCGATTGAGTTTCGATGATATTGTCTTCATTTAAAAATAAATCAACATATTTGTGATTTATGGGGAAAATACTTCAGTTTGTCTATTTATCTACGGTCTTACAAACTAATGTATTTCAGATTTTTTTGCACATTTATTTTGGTTAGACATTATTGTGAAATTTTAAATACTTATAATCAAAAATAATTACAAAAAGGACATAATTTTAATAGTTTTATCATCACGCATTTCAGCATTATTGGACGTAGGTATAAATTAAAGCAAATTTGGAATGAAATAAAATCGATATTGAGTTATAATTTTAAAAAGCTGGTATGGAGAATAATTAATCTTTCTCATTGGAACCGCCCTGTACGATCTTAAGAACATCTTTCGACGAAATGTGGATTTTCAGCCGCTGGCTGGTAATTAAGGCGATAAAATTGTTCAGTGAGAAAGAAAGCAGGATTGTTCTAATTGTCTTTTTAATAGAAGGTGCAAAGTCACTAACGTGCAACAAACATATTTGTGTCTACAGGGTTGACGTTTTTAGGTGACCCGATAGTTGATCCTCAGACAGTTGGCCCCCAGATGTTAATATATTTTTTGTGCATTATTTACCAGTATCAAACCTGAATCGACAAAAAATCCTTTGATAATAAGTTGCTGTGGACATCAAACGAATTTATTTACAGTGTCGATTTTTTGCACCTATGTTACTACCGGTTACATTATATGGACCAGTAGTTTTTACTTGATGCAATTGAATGAAAATATGTTTTATACATTTGTTTTTCGGTGGTATATACGCTCTGCACACCCCTTCGGAGACACTTATATTATTACTTATAGATTCAAAATTATTTGAATTTGTGTTCGTGCTATCTTCATTGTACATTTTAAGAGAACTGAACCAGAATTAACATTTTTTTTTCTTCATTTTTTTTATTTATTGATTTGATTATTACATAATATGAGGTTCTTTCGATCACCATCCTAAGCACATGCTTGTGTTATGGTGGTCGATAGATCACTGAGCGAAAAAACTTTTTGTTTTAGGGATCAAGCATCCCAGATTTGATGAAAAGCTTATGCATATTCAATTTTAAAATAGGAATTACTTTTAAATATTACATTATTATAATAATTTTATATTATTGTATAAAAATCGCATGCAATTGTTATTTATTACCCGCTAAGCTACTGCAAATAGCAGATTAGTTACAACAACAAATGAAATAATCATGAAAGCATTAGCGTAGCAAAAAAAAATCACAAATAACAACATGTAACATACCTACCAACATTGTGATATGTTAATGTTGAAAATAATTCAGAATCAGCATTTTTTATGGTGAAAAACAGCGGAATAGGAAAACACATATTTTTTTAATATCATGAAACGGTTGAGAATGCAAAACATTAGCAACATAATTAGTAGTTAATCACATACTTACAATTTAATGCATGGTAAGAATGAGCAAAATATAATCTTAATACATAAGGTTACTCCCTGATAGCCATGATTTTAACATCAGTGAGAATTTTAATTTTAACTTTTAGGAGAACATTATGAAATAGCAAGGTTAACAAAGTTTCGTAGCACATTTTTGTACCATAGTCAATGATGTTAGCGAGTGGCGTCTACCAAGTAATGTGTGTCAAGAAAAGCTCCACTTGAGATGTTGTTGTTGTTGTTTTGTACTATGTGCGGCAAAACTGCAGCGCATTTCATACGAAAATAAGTTATTTAGGTCATGCGGTTTTAACGTTTCTCTCTATACAGACAATATCTTATTATGTAGAACGATCACATAGTACTTCGCATGTCAGCGGCAGAGATGCTGAATAAACAAGAAATACATTTGTTTTATATTCAGAAACATAAGATAGAGTAGATACTTAAATACTTTGCTTAGCTTAAGATGAAACAATATTCTAAAAGAAAATCGGAATCATAACGTCGTAACGTCGTAACGGAAGAAGGCGTGTATACATTTTTTTCACTTTGAGTTAAGTTCAAATATGCCACAGGAAACACTGGAAAATAAAGTCGGAATCTTAACAATGTAAGAATCTTAAAAATTAAGAAGGCGTTTAAAAAAATATTCGGCGCGAAGCCCTGATATTTTGGATGGACCTACGGTCAAATTTTCCCTAGCAGATCAAGAAAATGAATCTTTCCGAGTGGTATATTTTAATTAATAATTAAAATACACCCTATTTTAATTAATAATTAAAATATACCCTGAATAAATTTGATTGAATCTCTCGGGAATTTGTTAATGACTGGTTGTTTAACAGAATTTGAACAGTTCATAAAATTTCAAAGTTGATTACCACGTTCTGTTTTTATTTCGGTATTGTGTAACAACTCGCAAATATTGATGTAATAACAGAACTTGAATAGAACTTTCGCGGAACTTAAATAGAAATTTCACGGAACTTAAAATTATTGAACCTGCACTAATCATCGTCTAGAAAAATAAAATCTGGTAGGATTTACTGCTAATTTTTATAGTTGAAATTTTTTTTTCAAAATTTTCAAATCACTTTATGTAAAATAAATTAATAGTAAGGTGTGTTCTGTTTTTATTAACCTTAAATATAAAACTTAAATCCTGTTGGCATCCGTTTGAATTTTTTTTGTTGTTATTAGGAATTAATTATAATGTGAGCCGTGAGCAAACCCCTGATTTTAGTCGTGTGGCATATAAGATTTCTGGAAAATTTCCCTGATGTGGCTGCAAAATTAACAAACTTTTCGTTTTCTAAATTAGTTTTTTGACTCAGCGTAGCGAAGTCCTGTTTTAACTCTACCTCTTTGCATTTCGTCTGACTGTAAGTGTTCCGGTTCAAGAACTGAGCTACTGAGGCGATATTTAGACATTATTTACAGCGCAATTTAGTGACATTTTATAGGAAGTTTGTTGCTTATTCAGAGAATAGGACGGAACACTGGTGGATTTTATATCCATCTGAGTTCGACTAAAAGTTAAATTTTATTTGGTTTAAGTTAGATGCACCCAAACTGGCGATTTCAGCGGAAAACTTCTTTCCATTGGAACTTTTATTTGGCAAGGTCGGTTTATAGAAATCGCAATACCGATTTCCATTTTAAAATGACCAAATCTTGTTTTATTGGCATTCAAAATCGAGGATATTGAGACGTAGCATAAAACTTTTTGTATGCATTATGCACTAGTGGTTCCTTAACAAAATAACAAAACAAATAACTTTATTTGTGGTACCTACACTATCTGCATTCATAAAATAATTCAAAGCCAAAAATGCAGAGAGTATATTTTTCAGAGGAATGTTAGAACTGAAAACTTCTTAGAATTGAAACCATGTTAAATCTTGAACCCTTCAGAAATTTGACGTATTTTTCAGTTGGTCAAAATATTCTGCATTACAATAAAACGCAAATAAATAAAATATTTCTAAACATATCCCTAAACTAAAAACTATTTTTGAAAGTTGATAAAATACTCATTCAAATTTTATATTTCAAAATAAATATTAAATTTTTTAAATATAAAATTTTTGCATGCAAACTAAAAAAAGTTTGAAAAATGGCTTACCTCCCGGTGTTTCTTACTAAAATTACTGATAACGAAAAAAAAATAAAAACACGTACATATTTTATTAGAAAAATGTATTATAAACATTTTTGCAACCTTACATATTTGTCCTTTTTTAGGAAAATAATTTATAATAAAATTGTCAAAATTTCATAGTTTTCAAATTGCGATTAGAAACTTTGATTTTATAAAATGGTTCGTTTGACTTTTTTGGTATTTTTTTTAGATTTAACTATAAAGCGTGGTATTTTGCATTTCTAACATCATTCAAAACATATTTTTCACTCTGATTGTAAGTGAATTACAGCGATTTATATGAGACGTGCGTGAGCTGGGATAAATATGGTCTCCTGCCTTTCAACGGGTCAGATGTGTACGGTTGGCGGCATTTAGGGTTTGGGTTATCCTGCGGGATTTCAATTATATTTTATCCCGCAGATTTGAGGGATTAGCGAAAAAATACTAAATTTACTCCAAAACGTGCTGTGTTGACAATGCACGCCAACTAGTGTGGAAGCAGAGCGTTTTTCGCTGCTGAGCCTTTGTACACAAATGTCCAAACACGTGTGTGGGTGACAGGTGATGGTCCAAAGTCTTTTAAAACGCTTATAACGTAACGTTTTTAAT
The DNA here is from genome assembly GCA_917563855.2 of Limnephilus lunatus. Classification (NCBI taxonomy): domain Eukaryota; kingdom Metazoa; phylum Arthropoda; class Insecta; order Trichoptera; family Limnephilidae; genus Limnephilus; species Limnephilus lunatus. The sequence goes on from OU830599.1 coordinate 11,407,194, forward strand.
GCATTTTTTTATAATATTATACTAGTACCAAAGACGATTATTCTCAAATGACTACGGAGAGTAACATATTGCATTATTTTGTTTCTTACGATCTTATTTTTAAGTCTTTTTAAAATACTTAAAGGGCTGCTTAAAAAAATATTTACAATTCATCAAATATTTTAAGTTAATTTTCACGTTCTGTTTAAGTTTTATTCAATTTCTGTTATTTTATCAATATAGGCCAGTTGCTTCATAAAACTGAAATAATCTCAGAACTTGAATAGAACTTTCACAGAACGTGAAAATTAACTTCAAATATTTGATTAACTATTCAAATTTTTTTAAACAACCCATCTTTATGGTGTTACCTTTTCAAGACATTTTTTAATTTTATCAGCACCAAAGAAGATTAATACGAAAAATCCTCTTAAATGACTAATTACTTACTATTTTACCTTTTCAATGTGTTTTTGGTTTCATAATATACATACTAGTATCAAATATAATTGTTACCAAATAATTAAAAAGCGTCTACGAAATGTTTAATTTGGGAGACGGGTATGGATACCGCCGCCCCGGAAAATATTTATTGGATAACCAAAACCGTTGACATATGTCACCCCAAGTGGTTCGATGAGTTTCGTGACTTAAGAGCGTAATACACGAGCCCGATTTTCAGCCCGATTCCAATTAGAGACAAAAGTCAACATTTTTCGCTTTACGCGATCGCTGTTTTCATCTCTTTTTTCATATCTACGATTTCAGTAGGCATCACAACAAACAGTATGGTTCATGTGTTGTTTGCAGTGATGACAATTGAAATCCTACATATGAAAATAGAGGTGAAAATAGCGATCGCGCAAATCGAAAAATGTTGACTTTTGTCTCCAATTGGAATCGGGCTGAAAAAAGGTGTCGTGTATAACGGCCTGTACATAGGTTGGGTTCTTCGGGTGATGTGTGTTTAGCTCTTGGCGAAGAATTCACCTGCCCACCAGCTGCGTGATGGGCCGGATCCAATGAAATTTTCCCAAGATAGCGGTACCCATACCCGCCTCCCAAATTGAAACAACTGAGATTCGGATAAAATTAATCAAAATTCAACAGGGTGTCAATTGAAAACGGCAAATTATGCCTAGTATATATAAGTATTCATAAAGAGTCCGACAGACCTACCTATAAAAGCGCCAGAGTTATTTGATTCCCAACGGGAGTGTATGGTGAGCGATATGCTGAAATAGGCCAAGTCAAATAACGCCGTCGCTTTTTTAGCTAAGTCTTTCAGCCCCATAATGCATTTTTTAATCTTTTCTCGACCAATTGTTTCAGTTGTTGTTAAAATGTAGAATTTAGTAAAGCAGAATAGTAATATTTTACCTACAACCTTCCTCTGTATTCCAAAGATTACAATCCGTCTTCTAAAATACTCTAATCATTTATTTCCACACCAAATTCAATACTACTTCACAAACAAATCTTGCCCCATACCCTTGTTGTTGCTCCACTTGAGTGTTTATCATCCGAAAATCGATGATAATGTTAAACTGACAGCGTGTCAACCAGTGTTGCCAGTAGTAATTCGGTGTTGACACAATAGGGTAGGGGGTGGGTTATTTATTTAGCATCAAGTGTATTTGGAGGCTCTGTTGGGGATGACAAACAACATCCCGGCTACTTGAACATCGTCGTTGCAAGGACTTGTATATTGTTATTTTCTAGGAAATATAAACGATGAAGCATAATAAGTAAATCGCATGGACTTAGAATATGAAAGGAGAACCCTACAGAACCAATTTATTACACCTAATATTAAAACAACTTAAATGCAAAACCATTTATTTACCAAGCCATAAAAAATATAATAACCCTCCTTCTGAATTGCGCTATATCATGAACCAATCAGAACAAATAAATAAAATTAAACAATTTAAAAAAAAACTTGTAAAAAAAGTAAGTATTTTATATAAAACATATTATAAAATACAACCTAAGTAAGGATCGTGGCTCCTTTATTAGGCACAAGAGCTCTTTTTTTCTGATGAGGAGTACATGACCAATTACGACCTTAAATATAATATTTTGTAAAATATATATGTATAAAATGTAACTTATATTTTATATATTACAATAAAAAAAATATGTATAAATATTATGGTCCTAATTATAAGCAAAACTCTGATAGGAGAGAGTACTAGAAGAAGGACAAAATATGAAGCTTTAGGGTTTTTTAGTGTAAGGACTTTGGCAGAGTTCAAATGTTTGTTATATCCAGAGTTGCAGATTCATTCAGTATCCCCTGTTGAAAGTATCAACACGTTGCTTTAAATGACTTTAGCCGCATTTGATGACCAGATCTGAATATTCAGGAACTTTTAAACCTTTCTCTTCCACATCTACTTACCCTCCTCGCTACCTTTAGACTCGCAACACACCCCACTTGGGGATGCCATAGTCTCACCAGCTCCACTCACCAAGGACTAAGAAAAAAAATCTATTCAAAATATAATGTTTATGAATTCATGATAGACTTATACGACATATTTAATAAAAATCACGGGAAAGCAGAATTCTTGAAATTTCAGTTTCGAAGATGTCAATTTCAATAATTTGCTAAAATAATAATATCATAATATAGGTAGGTACTTTTTCGCTTGTCTGATTTCTTCAAACGCTCAGTTTCAATTTTGAAAACTATACATTTAAATTCAAAGCCAATATGAGTTCATCGAACCAGATTTTACGCAGGAATAACTAATGCATATCTCAGAAAACTAAAATTATGACTAATTCAGACCTATGTAATATTACGGGAGAGTCTGAATTATCGAATTTTCAATAAAAAAATTAAATTAAAATAATTTTCAATAAAAAATGTTGTATAATAATAAGTAGGTAGGTACCTACTTCATCGCTTGTCTGAATTATTCTCACAATCAGTATCAATTTTGAAAATGACAGTTAAATTCAAAGTAAATTGAAATTCACTGAACCAGCTTTTACGCTGGAATAATTCACCCAGGAATAACTAACACACAGAAATTTGTATGTTTGCTGATTTTATTAATCATATTTTTAACGGTTTTAACTGAATCGAAAGCCCTTCTGGTTTCTACAATATCAATGTCTTTATGTACACAGATTACGGCTGGGAGAGCGTGTCCCAGAATGTTTCAAAGGCTTTATGAATTGATTTATTTTTCAGTATCACGAGGATGTTTGCATTTTTTCACTTTATTTGAAAACAACTTCTTGTTTATCGAAATCATACGAGCTAATACGGGCGTTTTAGGTGGATTTTTTTCCATGAAATAAAACCATGACATAAGTTAAATACGGGACAGAAATATTATAGAAACATTCAACTTTTATTGGCTTCGCAAACTTCCATTTTTTTCACAATAATATAATATTTTTGAATAAGGATTGACCATCGAGGAAATTTTCAGTTAATTTTTTACATCTTTATTCTCATTCATATTCCTGTGTGCTACGTATGTCTTTAAGATGTGACATCGGGTCGTAAAATTTACAACGAGATAAGAATTCCTGTGACATTGTGCAATTGACATTTGCTTTAGCAAAATATATAGATTATACCTTCATCTATGTACATGCATAAAAATATGTTTGCATGGGAGTATATATACACATATGAGTATATGAGATGTCTACGTGTTGCTAAACCATTCATCCGATTCCGATGAAACTTTGGGGATTTGATATGTGCATTCCCGCAATGATTTCTATATATAATATTGAGATCTGGCATCATGAAATTTGTATTAAAAAATGCAATAGGTGGTACGCGAGCAGTGTGAAAATTGAACATACCGGGATTGAATTGAATTGTTTGCGGGACAGGGGAAGGGGAGAGGGGAGTGGGGTGAAGCAAGGCGGTGATTCGGAGTGGGAACACTTGACGATAAGGTGATGCCGAATAGGAAGGGGAGGCGGAAGGGGAAAGGGACGAATGGGATAGGACACGCAGGGAGAAACAATTGATTTATTAAGTGGCATAGCAACGCATGCCGGTAACTCGATAATATTACTATAAAGCAAATTTAGCGAACACAAAATAAATATTTTTGAGATTTTTTTCCTAAACTTTAATAGAATGTAAGTAATAAAGTAATAACTCACTTATAAACGCATTATATTCTAATAACTTTTCGCAATTTCATAGTAATGTAATATAATTGTTTTAATACTTTGGTACAGTCCCTGGGCAAACGGTGTAACAATCCGGTATGGTCTAGTGGCTAGGATACCTGGCTCTCACCCAGGAGGCTCGGGTTCGATTCCCGGTACCGGAAATATTTTTGGAGTGAATTTGCTATTTTTAATTTTTTTTGATTATATTAAAATATTTTTTCTTGGTTTCATTTTTTAATTCTCAACCACGTATTTTTTTTTCTAACAAAACACATTTACGCATGTATCTATCGTAATTTTGTTTTCAAATTCTACTTTAAGATAATAACTTCGACTGGTCAGAGGCTGAGTTGGCATCGCGTTTGGATCCCACGGTTTCCACCCAGTCGTCGTGCGTTCGATTCGTCGACTGGCTAAGTCCTCCATTACGACACAAACAACATTTTACGCTTACTATAGTGGTGGTAGAAGATTATCACGGGTTAACCTGGAAATATTTTTGTTTCTTAAAAAATATACATATATATGTATATAATATGAGTGTATAAATATAAATATATAAGGTCCTTACATATGAAATTGGCGTTTTGTATGGGAGGAACTTTGTATGGGAGCTTATGGGAGTTTTGTATGGGAGCTTTTTCACCTTCCCAATTTGCTTCAAGTGTATTAAAACAGTTTTATCACTAACACCGCAGCCTCTAGCTAACTCGGACGTGGTTTGCGATGGATCCGCTTCCACAATAGCCATCATTTCTTCATTATCTACTTTGGTCTCCTGCCGTCCACGGGGCTTGTTCTGCAGGTCGAAATTTCCAGAACGAAAACGTTGGAACCAAAAACGCACTGTGTTTTCTTTTGCGGCACCGTCGCCATTCACATCATTAATCCTTTGAGCCGTTTCTGCAGCACTGGTGCCACGGTGGAACTCGTACTCGTAAATAACGCGATATTTCCATTTTGTAAACTAAGTCACGCAAAGAAAAAAAAACAATTAAGGAAAAAACAAATGAATTATAATTTTCGAAACAAAAATACATGAGTAAATAGCTGTATAAATTTGAATTTGGAATTCCTAACCAAAAAGAAGATATTTGAGATCAAAGTTACCACTACGGCAAAACGCCAATTTCATATGTAAGGTGGGTCCTTGATATTATGAAAATGCTCAGGATATACTCGTAGACCGTGATTATAGAATGATTTAAGAACAGAACATATTTTTAACGTTTTTTCGATATTACCAGTGTTCAGTTAACTAGTTTTTAGTGTAATGTACCTACCAGGCGCGGCCAGTGCCTCAGTGCACTCGTGCAACGAACCGCCAAAAAAATTGAACAACAATTTACAGCTCATCGTAATCTTACTTAATGTTTTTAATTATAAAATTAAGCAAAATTTAAAAAAAATCCTAAAAATTGCAATTTAATATACTAAATGTTACTAAAACGTGACTAACGACGAAATATTGTAGATAAATACAGCAAAAACATTGCACCCGCGCGCCGTTTACATTGGCTAGGAACGAGAAACCGAGGTACATACCAAACCGCGCGCTTTAGCTATGCGCGTTGTTTGGCTAATAATATTTTGTATGCAGCCCATACGAAACATATCTGGACCGTGGTTTTGACAAAACGTATCAAGAAAAATACCTCTGACAGTACGCCGCACGGTCAGCGGAGATATACGAACGAAGAATCGAAGAATTCCGAAGGAAGGGCTCGAACGATCAAGGGTTTGAACAAGTATGAAGTAAAATTATAACATTTCTCTTGTAAAATGCAACCTCGGGTCAACGGGTCACGGGTCAGCTATGCGTGCGATTTTATCTTGTGATATACTCCTGCGGATTTACATACTTGGCAGTGACTTTATTATTTGCTTTTTTTGCCGAAAGTAACCTTTTATTTGTGTGCGTTTTTTTTAATTATTGCTAACTTCACACCGACGCTTAGTGGGTCAGTAAACACCCGCCACTGTCTGCAATCCTACGCTACAAATCAAAACATTATTGTGATATTAATTCATATCCGAAAGTTGAGTCTTTTTAAATAATAAATAAATACCTTCTCTTCTTTGCCACTAATCCTCTAATACTAATAGATGTAATATCAAAAGAAATGAACCATAGTGTAAAATAGCAAATAATTTATGATTTCTGAAGTTTTTTAATGCAGTGTCACCGCTTGCAAAGTCGTATCTTCCAAGCATAAACTTTCATATAAGTGTGTTCATCGGATAACGAGTTTATCAGGTGAGTATATCTGTTTCAGTATATTATCAGGTGAGTATATCTGTATCTAAGGGTGGTTGAAGTCTTCGCTCGGCAAAGGGATCGAAGAATTGATCTTCTCTATAAATAAGTAAGATACGTGCATTTATATATATATTACATACATTACGTTTTTGATGAAATCGGTGAACCACCAAAAATTTAAGGCACCGGCCGCGCCTGGTACCTACTTGTACATATTAAAAGAATAACACGAAAAAAAATCGGAGTCTGCAATTCACACATGATAGAAATGAATCCTTCTGAAAACTAAAGTAGATAAGAGTAGGATGACTACGAAGCACCGCACAAAGAGTAGCAGTATGTGCGTTGTAAGATTTTTTTTTAGTTGGAAATAATTTTTTTACGTAAATCGGATGGCACCGCTGCTTACGAATCATTATTAACCAGAGTAAACAAGTGCGACGGATTTGCGTCATCAATCTACCAAATGTGTTTAGACTGGTGTTTTCCGTTTGATTAATTTCTCTTTGAAAATGTTTTTGTTTCAGGCCGCCATTGACGAAGAGCAGATGGCAAGTGAGTTTACCAAATTATTATTTCAATATTCTAATATTTATCCAATGTCGTTGAAACGTATTGATGAAGTGAAGAATTATTCAAAATCTATCTTTTAGTAATCAATTAACTATGTATTTATTTCATGTAGTTCTCAAAGCTCTGCTTAACCTATTTGCTTTAATTGTGTTTTATTATTTCTTTGAAATAGTGTTATAATTTTAAAACTATAGTTACACAATTATGCAATTATTATTGTTCTCCAAAATGATCTTGAAAGAATCTCGTCTTTGCGATCTCTCAAAAGAAACCATTCCTTTGTTCTGAATGCAATTATTAATGTTCTCCAAAATGACTTTGAAAGAATCACATCCTTGCGATCCTTTCAAGGACAGAAAGAAACCGTTCATTCGTTCCGAATGCAATAATATTAATATTTCTTACAAATAAATAAATTAATGTTCTCAAAAGTTGTCCTGACAGAATCTCATTCTTGTGATATCTTGAACTTGTGTTTGAATTTGTTAAGAATATTATGAAATAAAGGTGCAATTTGGATGTCTTGAAACGGGAAACCTACCCAGTTCGACAGGCAAAGCATCATTTGGTAATGTATTGTATTGTAAACTATATATAGGTATATCTAAATAAATATATTTATTTATTTATTTAAATTTGATAAATGGGTGTTAAGTATTTCTTCGTTAAGTACGACCCTTTACACCCCATATAGAAGACATCACTAAGTATTATATTTAATCTAAGATCTACATGTTGAAATTATTGTTTAAAATTATTAAAATTTTTGTTTGATTTGAACTTCTAGTATAAAAATAAATCAATAGTGAATCTTGAGGAGGTTGTTTCACAAAATTAGTACAATTCATCGAATTTAAATTCAAGTTCTGTGAAATAAATTTTAATTCAAGTAATGTTATTATTAATTTAATCATGATTTAGTTGTTCAATTTTAGTTGTTCATGTAGTAGTTATTAATTTAATCATGATTCAAGTTCTGTGAAATAAATATAAATTCAAGTAATGTTATTATTAATTTAATCATGAGTTAGTTGTCTCTCAAAACTGAAATAATGATAGAATGTAGGATAATAATAAATATATTTTCATTATAGACCGGTTGTTTCACACTTCTTGGATAATACGACCTCCATAACACTAGCATTATGGTCGAAAAATCCATTAATAATGTTACCATAATATGAAAAAGAAATACCAAAAAAGAAATAACAAAACTTTAAATTTATTTAATTATTTACGCCTATTTAGGCTTTTACATTTACAATTTAACTTTGAAATGTGATGAATTGTTCATATTATGCGAAACAAACCTTCCTTAGTTTGTTGTTTCTTTTAGTTGTGTTAATGGCTCGTTTACGTTACTCTTTATTTTCCAGTTTGTGTTTTTATGAAATCTTTTGACTTGATCCCGAATTTTTTTTGTTATGTTTTGAGAGCAAGATTGTATTGTGAAGTATTTTCATTATGACCGGAATAATATTTCAAGATTTTGGTTCAAGTAGTGCTGTGTTCTCTGTCTAAAAGTAGAATTCATTGAGGATATATTTTTTTTTTAAAGAAAGACAAACATTCCCGGGTTACGAATAACCCAACAATGTTTGAAAATCTCCTACAACCACCACAGAAAGCCGAAATGTTGCTTGTGTTGTGATGGAGGACTTAACCAGCCGAGAAATCGAACATGCGACGCCCGGGTGGGACCCAATCGCTATGTCCACTCAACCACCGACCGTTGATATTATTTTAGTTCAGTTTATTATTTTAGTTTATCATTACGTTGGTATTATTTTTTAAATATTAACGAAAATATATCACCCAATTTACTTTATTATTAACTCTCAACTTTCCAGTGCTTCGAAGAGCTTTCGCCATGTTCGACTCAAGCAAACAAGGACGGATTGAGAAAGAAAAAGTCAGAACTATCCTTAACACGATGGTGCACAGTTACGACGACAAGGAGCTGGAGACACTTCTGGATGGAGAGGATAACGAAGGTACCTAATTGAAAGATGTTTATTGTTGAACCCCTTGAAAATACTTTTATCTTCAAACGACACTTTGGCTCAATGATTTAATATTGTCTTCAAATCGACCATTAATGCCATTTTGATTTTTTCAATAGTTTCCATTTCAAGTAACCATCAAATTAATTTACCGATTCTCGTTCCATCAGTTTTTGTTCAAATTTTAAGTTGAATTGTTTGCCAAATGTCAGGCAAAGCGCTCATCAGAAGTAATATTTTTCAATCTGGTGCATATGTTCCTACTTCTAAAATTATAACTGATTTATCAAGAACGCATACTATAAAGATTTCTTCGTATGTACATAATATTGTTGAGAATCATTTTATGAAATCGATATGGATACATAAAATGAAAACGATAAAAATTTTAAGAAACTTAATAGCCCTCGAAACTGATTTCAGTTTAAACTGTTATAGAGAACATGGTTATCTTCTTGACCTACTTAGCAAACCCTTGAGGTTCTAGACACTCTAGGGGTTTACTTGATCCTTAAATCTTTAAAGTTGAAATGGCCTAGTTTTTGATAAAATGTATCAACTCGATGTATGGAATTTCACAAATGATATTTCAATTATATTATTTTCCAGGAACAGGCAAACTGAATTTCGATTCATTCTGCAGAGTTGCGACACATTTCTTGGATGAAGACGATGAAGCTCTTCAAAAGGAATTGAAGGAAGCCTTCAGGCTGTACGATAAAGAAGGTTATTTAAAAATATGTATTTTGTAGCGAGTACCAACCTAACATAAATATTTACCTACTTCATTCGCTAGCCACATTAGCGTCCATATTTTGTTCTCAACGCTACCGGTCAGCTACTCGCCTACAACGGGTAGCTCGAGGCATCTCTTCATTGACCGGGCTCCAATTACACGTCACTTTCCCCCTCTCTTAAAATCTCATTATAGCCGAAAATAAAAGCAGAGTGTGCAATTCACACGCAGTGGAAGTAAAACTAGAAAGTCGCTAGATGTCGCTTTTCTTTTGCATATTTATTTCAAAGTGGTTTGAAGATTGGATATTGATTTTACAAAAATAAAAATGTTTATTTTTTTGGATTTGGTAGGTTTCGAACCTCCATTCGCTGGATGTATCTCTGGGTGCTGAGAGTCAGGCGCTTCATACCGCTGAGCTTTTGGAGGCCCGCGCGTAGTCATATTAGAACCGAGGCATATTATATCAGAACCGAGGACCGTCAAATAATAAATTTTTGTGACGCATTTCCGTTTCATCCGAATTTCAAATCACTAACGGGGCTAAAGAAGTTTCACTTCAAAAAACTCTCGCAAACCCGTGAAAAATGCGGGATATTATAATTGTAGAATTCTTGAAACTGAATGTAATTAGAATCATTGCCTTCCAAAAACAAAATTCGTTAATTTTAGAGACGATTAAAAATATGAACCCTTTGAATGAACACCATTAGTAAATTTTAAAAATTACGGTATCTGTCAAAAGTTTTAAACTAAAGTAATACACATTTCAAACACGAGAATTATTATTAATTAATTGATTAAATTAAAATTTGTTTTGTACTTTCTTTATCGCTTCACTAAACGTTCTCAAAATAAGTAAAAAATTTGAAAATTATCTACATTTAAAATTCAAAGCAAAATCAAATCCAAGTTAGTTTACAAACAAAATAACAACCTAAATGAGTATTTATAATGTTATTATTAGAGTGAATAAATGAATAAATTTATAAAAATCTTTCTGACTTAACACATTACCTATTACTCTACACACGGTTGTTTAACACAATTTCAACAATTCATCAAATTTCAAGTTTATACTCTCTGTGAATGATCTATTCAAATTCTGATATTATTTCATCACTGCCAGTTCTTTCACATAACTGAATTTAAATAGGATTTTCATAGAACTTCAAAATTAACTTTGTCAATTTTGTTCAAATTCTGTGAAACTGCTGGACCTAAGTTAACTAACAACCCTAAAAATATACATGTTTTAATAGTAATATAATTTGTTGGATTTTAACGATCCTCGACAATAATTTTAAAACTTAAAACTGAGTATTTAAGATATATTGCCCATTCGCTTCCCCACGTTGCTGGGAAACCGGAAAACAGTAACGGTTCATAAATTCCATCGGTTCTAGCGGTTTGTTTTCTGAAAAATTAAAAAAAAAAAAACAAAAGCTGTTCTTTCCCTAGTGATGGGCACCATCGAAATATATTTTAATTAACTTCGAATATTCGATACCGGAACATTGTAATATACGAATTCAAATTCGAGTAGGTGTATCACCACTTGGATAGTGATTCTTACATTAAGAGGCCGGTATTCGAATTTATACCGATTTCTTGCAAGCCTCCCTTAAACATTTGAAGTTTTTAGGCTCTTAAAAAAAATGTTATTCTTGAAGATAATATCTAGACATTAGTCGCGCCCAAACGCAAATTATATAAAATTCCCTCGATAGAAAAAAATCGCAAAGTATGCTCCAAAAATTATTATAAACACGTTTGTTTCATTTTTTATTTATTTATTTTTATTTTCAATAATTTTATTATTAAATTAATAAAAACAGTTTATTTATAAACAAGTTCTGCTGGTAATTATTATTACGCGTGACAGCTGTTTCGCCTTCTGAGGGCATTATCAAACAGTCATTTGAAAATGCCCTCAGAAGGCAAAACAGCTGTCACGCGTAATAATAATTACCAGCAGAAATTGTTTATAAATAAACTGTTTTTATTAATTTAATAATAAAATTATTGAATATATAAAATAAATATAAATTAAAATGGAGTTCTACAAATTAAACTTGATAACAATAAATAAAAACGTTTGTTTCAGTTATTTTACAAGTTATATGTATGAAAAAATTCACAGCGTTTCTTTAAATGCTGTTTAAGACAATTATCGCGAGATTTTTGCTCTATTTTAAACGAGTCATGTTTTATTAAAGATTTTCATGATTTTTGCATCGATTTTACTAACTAACTAAGTAATCGATTTTATCGTTGTAAATGTTAGCGCGCTCTTCTTACATTCGTAATTTCATATCTCTCCGTCTTCTTCTTTTTGGGGCCGGGAACTGAGCCTTAATGACGAGTTCGCACAAGGTCAATACATAAGATAAAACAATATTGTCCTGTCCCAGCTCCGTGAAAAGTATCGACTGCGCAGGACAGAACAATGGGATAATATAAAAATTTGACCTACAGTTCAAACGTGGACCCTGCGAAAATGGATACCCGGCAACGCGCGTTACGAGCGACATCGCGAACAATGTTAGGTCTTTGTACAAAGATTTATTGGAATTGTTGGACGACGAAATAAAAATAAAAATAATAAACTGTGTCTTAGGAATTGAATTGAAAGTCGACCTTATATCGACAATAATCGTTGACCGGTCAGTGGCTGAGTTGGTATCACGTTTGGGTCCCATCCAGGCGCCCGTGTTCGATTCCTCGGCTGGCTAAGTCCTACATCACGATATAAGAAACATTTTCCGCTTGCTGTGGTGGCAGTAGGAGATTTCCAAATATTGTCGGGTTATTCGTAACCTGGGAATGTTTTTCTTTCTTCATAAAGAAAAAAGACAAAGAGATTAATGCGCCGTAAACCAACAAGTTCACAATAATTCGTTAACAAAGTAGTACATAATTTCTTCCGCGTTCCATTTACGCGTCATTTTTAAGCCTAAATAAGAAATACGAGCGCCGTGAGCCAAGAAACGTAAGCGCCAAACTTTAATGCCGACCTGACGTTGATACAGAAATCTTCGCAATAGACGAGTTTGAGGTTCGAAAAGCGGAATGCGGTGTGCGACAAAGGCAGTCCCATCTCCCCGCCTACAGCTTTCTCTGTCGCACGTGCTTTTTACGCATCTTTCGCTTACGGTCATTGTAAAGTCAGTAAAATGACATATTTTTTACTTGAAATGTTTTTAATTCCATATTTGAAATATATATTTCTTTTGTTTAATCTTGCAAATAATGACAGATTCCGTGGTTTTTCAAGGTTCTGCGTTTTTATCTAACTGGCTACAACATTTATTATAATATTCGAGCAATTCTTTTGATTAAATTTAAATAGGTAGGTACATCAAGTTTAAAAATTGTTTTTGAAAAGTATCACAGGGAGTTTTTACGAACACAGTACTCAAACAGTATACAGCATGTTTAAAACTTATCATACGATTTCAAAGAAGACAAATTCAATAGAAATTGAGTGAACTCAGTCTTGGCACACACTCATTGCCTCATTCACATTCATACATCATAGCATATATACTCTTTTTATATTATTTTGACTCTTGACATGGCCCGACTCAAGTATCTGATTCACTTGATCGGGCTATGTCTTCCTCGGGCATCTCCGACTTCTTCAACCATTCACATTCACAAACCATCTTAGCGTCTCTATCTCAATCTTGTTCATTACGCTTACATCAGCCTTGCAGTTTGCAGATCTCCACATTTCTCACAGCATCATACATGGTTTTACGATCATATGTCTCAGGGATCTCATTTCTACAGTATCCATTCTACTTTCATCCTTCCTTTGCCAGTTCTATGCCTGGCCATGGAGATATCAGCACTCCGTTGTGGACAACTAGCTTCACTTCTTTGGATAGTTTTTTTGTTAGCGCCAACCGCGTTCATTTTTGCATAAATGGAGTTGATTTTGAATATTAATAATTATTTTAAAATAATAATTTTCAAATTTGATCATCTTATAACAACAATCCCCCTTTCGTTTGGAACAACAAATACGTGTAAACAAAACCAAGAGTGACACAAAATATAAAAATACACACAACCTTGAGTACAAATAATTGACACGTTTATCAAGTTCTTTAGTACAAATAATTGATATGTTTATCAAGTTATTAATACAAATAACTTTTATTATAAAAAATTTAATTAATGTTATTATCAAGGTCTGCAAGTATTTTAGTATGTTTTTTTGTTACAGCTGTTTCGGTTTACAATACCTTTCAAACTGTGGTTAATCCACATGGAAATTTAAAATCGTAAAATAAGTCGTCTCAATGTGGATTAACCACAGTTTGAAAATGGTCTTGTAAACCGAAACAGCTCTAACAAAAATACTTGCAGAACATTATTAAATTCAATTTTAATTAAATTAAAAAAATATTTAATGGTGTTCTACGAATTACATAAAACACAAAAACAATTATTAATTGATGTGTTTGTCGCTTCAAATTGAAGAGCATATAACCAGCCAATTAACATTTCGTTGAAAAAGGTTCTTACGATCATACAGGGCGGTACCAATGATAAAGATTAATTACTCTCCGTACCAGCTTTTTAAAATTATAACTCAATATCGATTTTATTTCATTTCATATTTGCTTTAATTTATACCCACATCCAAAAATGCTAAAGGGGTGTTGATAAAACTATTAAAATTATGTACTTATTGTAAATATTTTTTGATCATAAGTATTTATCATTTTTAATAATGTCTCACCAAAATAAGAATGTACATTTTTTTTAAATATATTAGTCTGTAAGTGCGCGAATAAATACACAAATGGACCAATTTTCGTCAAGAAACATATGTACTTATATATTTTTTTATGATTTTATTTAAACTTTTTTTTTTTAAAAGAAAGAAAAACATTCCCGGGTTACGAATAACCTAACAATGTTTGAAAATCTCCTACTACCACCACAGAAAGCCGAAAATGTTGCTTGTGTTGTGATGGACGACGCCCGGGTGGGATCCAAGCGCTATGCCCACTCAATCACTGACCGGTCAAAATTAAAATTCTGTTACATACGTTTACCAGATTATATATTGATTTATTTTACTGCATGATTACATGATTTGAAATGGATGTTGTAAAATAAATGTACTTTTTTGAAAATTTAACAAATCCGCCAACGACCTATGGTATAACTTTAATATACTAAAAATTCTAATTTTTTCTGAAAATTTAAAACATACGTTTACAAGATAAAAGAACAATCTTTCGAAACCAATTTATATTTTTTTGTGGAAAAGAGTCAATACGTCTAAACACTGATTTAAAAATGACACATTTCTAGTGTGCTCTGGTTATACGCTCCGTCTATGCTATGTATATAATAAGTATCTCGAATATGCCCATCCTGCCCTGATCTTTTTAAAAACAGGAATAATGTAACAGCAATAAATCACGGTTCGAGCAGCAGATATCGTTCCACTTAATTTATTATAAATAACAACCGACCATAAAATAACCTACATTGCTCTTGTTCATAAAATGTGGAATTCAAGCTATGTTTTTATTGTAAATTTCAGGAAATGGATATATTCCCACAAGCAGTCTACGGGAGATATTGGCCGCTTTGGACGACCAGCTAACTCCGGATCAGCTCAATGAGATGATTGCTGAAATTGACACTGACGAATCAGGAACAGTGGACTTTGATGGTAAATAATCGGTGACATCACGAAATTATACAAGTGTAAATTTCACCTACCAATATTATACTGCCAGAATTAAACATAGAGAGAAAAATTACACATCTAGAGAATTATTACACATACTTACTTCGCACTTAAAAATAAATCAGGGTGGAAGATACTCTCAGTATCGCCCTGGTATAAGACCACCATTCAGAATTGAAACGTTGCTTGGAATGGCTTTAGCCGTGTTTGGTGACCAGATCTGAATATCCAGGTAAATCCTCACCTTCCTCTTCCTCCTTCCCCTCTACACTACCTTCAGCCTCACAACATACCCCGATTGGGGATGCCATAGTCTCACTGGCTCCAGACGGGAGCAGTTGGGACTCTTGTGCGGTATTCATGTAAAAAAAAACCTAACCATACTTTACTCAACGCTTTTGTATTATTTATGTTTAAAATTATTTTGCCCTTACTTATCTAACTCTAAAAATAAAACCCTTTAAACAGTTTTCTTACTGTGTAGGTAATTCCAGTAGGTGTTGTTTACGTAGGTGTAATTATTCTCTCCATTTGTTAATTGTTTTTGTGTTTAATTCGTAGAACTCCATTTAGTTTTTAATATTTTTTTAATTAAAATTAAATTTAATAATGTTATTATTAAGTTCTGCAAGTACTTTAGTATTTATTTTTGTTACAGATGTTTCGGTTTACAAGAAAGTTTGAAAATGGTCATGAAAACCGAAATAATTAATTAAAAATACTAGCAGAACTCGATAATAACATTATCAAATTATTTTTTTATTAAACTATCCATTTGTATTTTTGAAGATATAGTACGACAGAAGAGTAATATTTATCCAGTTTATGAAAAAATGACGTGACTTGTTATTATAAAAGTAAAGTATTTGATAAAAATTAATTTCTTTAAACTGGTAAACTTTGGGCTTGCGTACAATCTTAAATTTACACAATTTTATTTATTGTTATTCCACATAGATAAACTTTAAAGTTACAAAAATAGTACGAAAATCGAGAAAACTCTAGTAAATACTAATATTTAATTTTTTCTTTGTCATAACGACTAACCAACTGAAATGTGTTATACGCACGTCTTCTAAAGCCTTATAAAACGTGTGACAATTAAAAATATACATTTTCAATTTTCAGCCTCGAAGTAAAATATTATTGTCCTCGGTCCAACTTTTTAGATCGTAATTCATCCCGCTTACTTTCCAACTAAAATTTCACAACACAGCCAAGTGACATTTTTGCTTTCATTTGAATATATTTTCGGAAGAAGTAATTTATTGGTATTACATGTTGAGGGTGAGCTTCCCTTCCTTACAAAATAAACAATAGTGTGTCGATCATAATATTACCATTGTGGGGATGGACTCGCAATTTGCATTATTGATGGAGCGGTCTTCAATCCATAGATATGAAGTGAACAAGATAGGTAAAATAAAAGTAATTTGCTTCATGTTAGTGGACCAATAAAAATAGTTAAGTGAGTCACCTACTAGACAACGTAAAGGCTTAGGTAAGTCACCTACTAGCCAATGTAAAGGCTTAAGTTAATCACCTAATGTAAAGGCTTAAGTAAGTCAGCCAATGTGAAGGCTTGCGTTAGTCACCTACTAACCAACGTAAAAGTTAATCACGTACTAGCCAACGTAAAGGCTAAAGTTAGTCACCTACTAGTCAACGTAAAGACTTAAGTTAGTCGCCTGCTAGGTAACGTAAAGGCTGTTTAGTCACCTACTAGCCAACGTAAAGGCTCGTTAGTCACCTATTATCCAACGTAAAGGCTTAATTAAGTCATCTACTAGGCAACGTATAGGCTTAAGTTAGTCACCTACTAGCCAACGTAGACTTAAGTTAGTCACCTACTACCATCAAAAAGGCTTAAGCTAGTAACCTACTAACCAACGTAAAGGCTTAAGTTAGTCACCTACTAAGTCACAAAAATTTATAATTTAATTTTGATAGTAATAAAACAAGTAAAAAGTAGGTATTTTATTAAGTACTTAAATAAAATCTATATTTTGTCAAAAAATATTTAAAAACATTATGTTTTACAATATTAATTAGTGGTCCACCTAGGTCCTGGACCGTTTAATATATAATTTGTTAGCTTTACGTGTAAAATTAAATTTTTTAGATTATTATCTGAAAATATTTTACTTTTTGGGCCTGAACTTTACAAAAAAGAAAACATTAATTAAAGAGTGCGTTATTTCGTGTGGCGCGTCGAGAAGCCTTACACATAAAGACAACATAAATAATTAAGTAAGTTAACTCGCTAATGTAAAGACTTAAGTCATATCGTAAAGAGTTAAGTTAGTTACCTCCTCACTAAACCCAGTTAGTTGCCAAACAATTATTAGAAATAAAAGTTTTTGTAGGAGCGGGAAGAAGTCAGTTTTTTTTATGTTTTCCTCGCCAAGCTAAGATTTCACATTCATTCGTTCCATAGGCTTATCAGAAAAAAACGTAACTCTAGAGATGAAGACCTTCCATCCTTGCTTTAAACGCTGTTCAAAGGAGTATTCCTGGTGTGATAGCTATTTCTTATTATTCACGGATTTTTAAACAGCTATATTTCAGCTTTTATCTTGAACGGCAGACACCCCTAATACTAATGATATTTTTAACATTTTTTTTACGTCAGTACTGCACTAAGCAAAGGCAGAATGAAGTCTTTGTTTTACCGATATTTCAACTAACGTTATCGATGCTTTCAGCACCGACTCATTCTTGAATTCAACAGCTCAGCTCTGGAATTATTTGTCGGTCTCTGTATTTTCTTTCACCTCCAACAAAATGGGTATCTTCATTACCCATTTTCACTCCTTCCTCTCCCCAAATAGACCCTCCGCACGGCATTCCCAAAGTTGACATAGGCCCTCAAGGAAATTAATTTCCTCAAATGGGGAGAGGAAACCTTATCTCAACTTTATTTTTATTTTACATTAGCTCCACAAAGGAGGCTCTGAAGAAAATAATTCCCCTCAGAGCCTACGTCATCTATGGAAATGTTGTATGGATACATGAGGTGTGGGCAAGAATTTGAGGGTCAGTGTGTCCAGGAGTTACGGACGTACGAATCCATCCCTCCCGACGCGGTGCGAGGCGATGTTCAGAGAGAGTACGACTGGTGTAGTAAAAATAACTCCTTCAACCATTCTCTCCCGATCCGGCGTGCCATGCAGATGTTGAGAAGACGCATCCACCGCAAAGACTCGGACAAACCTCACCCCATGAACCGGGCACCCCTGCTAAGTCATCAAACGTGGCAAACCTAGATGACCTATGGCAAAAGTCTTGGTTATCCCATAAATGTTTCCCGAGGTGGTAGCACCCATACCCGCCTCTCAAGTGGTCATCAGGTCACTTAACACGGCAAAAGACGTTTGAAGCAATTTTCGTTATTTGTTTTTGGGGTGTTATGCCGTGTTGCGCTACCTCCTTCTTTAGCCGACGTTTTGGACAGCGTTTCAGTGTCCATCACCACTGCAACGCTGTCCGAAACGTCGGCTAAAGAAGGAGGTAGCGCAACACGGCATAACACCCCAAAAACAAATAACGAAAATGCTTTTGGCTATGAAAATCTAAAAACGTGTTTGAAGTAATGTTTTTTGGACGAAAATTTAAATGGACGAAAAAATTAAAGCTCATTATATTCACGTAATTTCAGTCAATTGTTTACCTAGTGATTACCCTGTCCATGGTTATAGTAAATTACTATAATAACCCTTGTGACATTTACTGACACTTCTGAAATAACATATTTGCTGACGAACTATTCAATTTGTTTTCGTAGATTAAAAAAATTGTTACACAAGAATTGTTTACACACGAAATAACATACATTACGCTACTATAAAAAATATTGCCTTTTTAATTGGACGGTGGCTTTCCACGTGCCGTTGAAAGCAATAATTACGATTAATCGTTCAAAGTAAAATGCTTTCACCTAATAGATTTATGTGGCGTAAACACCATCACTTAAATGTAAAAAAAAAAACATGTATATCGATCGAGTTACATAAACCGTTTCCACGAGGATTATATTTTTTTTCCAGTCGGTTACATTGTTCGTGTTCGAAAGCAAAAACAATGTAGTTACAGATATACCATTATAATATTTGTCATTATGTTAGGTGTCAAATAACGTATTTTGTGAAACCAGTATCTTGATATAGAAATGATAATGCACAGGCTCGCCTAGTGAGGTGTTCACAAAATACTACTAGGTACTTACCTATATACAGTTACGGATCATTAACATTTTTTTTTCCTTATTATTTAACTTGTTATCTATGTATACCAATGTAATTATCTGTAATATGTATGTATGTTAAAGAATAGAAATAAATAAAAAAAATAAAAAAAATGCTAAGCATCGGTTTTCTGACAAATTAATATTGAACCCCTTAGACCTCGGGCATATTGTAAGGTCCGCTTTGCAGTAAAACCCAAATACATGGAATATTTATGAATATAACTGAAAACTAAAAACTGTTTTAGAAAGGTGATGAAATTCGCTTTCAAATATTGTACCTCAATATCAAATTTTTTTATATTAAAATTTTGGTTGCAAAATAAAAAAATTTTAAAGTGGTTCTAAGTAATTTTAATAAGGTTTTTTCTTACTAAAATTACTGATAACGAAAACAAGAAAAATATTCATTTTTTTACTAAACGAATGTATCGTACAAGCAAAGCAATCCTCCTTTGTGGCACCATTTTAATTCAAAATTAATCCACATTTAACTTCAACCACTTTTTCTGTTTAAAAGCCTTAGATTTTTTAACTATTAAAGTGGTTGAAACTAAGTTACGATTAATCTTTAATATTTTTTTCAATTAAATTAATTAAAGAAATGAATTAAATTATAAGTAACATTATGTAATGCATGTTTAAACTGCTTCGAAGACATAATAATATGATTTGAGTTTTAATTTAAGGTTCAGTTCCCGGCCCCAAAAAGAAGAAGATGGAGAGATATGAAATTACGAATGTTAGAAGAGCGCGCTAACATTTACAGCGATAAAATTGATGCAAAAATCTTGAAAATCTTTAATAAAACACGACTCGTTAAAAATAGAGCAAAAATCTTGCGATAATTGTCTTTAATTTTATTTAAAAAAACGCTGAGAATTTTTTCATATATATAACTTGTAAAATAACCGAAACAAACGTGTTTAAAATCATTTTTGGAGCATACTTTGCGATTTTTTTCTATCAGGGGAATTTTATATAATTTGCGTTTCGGCGCGATAAATGTCTAGATATTATCTTCAAAAATAACATATATATTTTTAAGAGCTTAAAAACTTCAAATGTTTAAGGGAGGTTTGCAAGAAATCGGTTGAAATTCGGAGAACCGCCTCTTGAGGCCAAAAGTTTAATTTTTATTACTAATATTTGGTAATTGACGGCTACACCAAAACTGAACTTCGAAAACTAAAAAAATTTAATCAATTATTGTACTGAAATATCGTCCATCGTTTGCAATAGGGTATCACTTCTACATACATAAAAACAGGTTTTCACCACAATCTACACATCTGCCCTGATAATGGACACTGTAACGCTGTTTGAAACGTTAACTAAAGAATGGGAAAGTGCAACAAGGCACAATAACCCAAAAAATTATCACAATGTTGTTCCAATGAATTTAAACCCCCGATAGAAGACAATTCCGTTATTAAAATATCGGAGAAAATTATTGTATTTTCCCTCAATGTATTTACCCAATAAATTACATTTTCATTTGTCTATGATGTCGTGCCAAATTAAATGGACTGTGGAATATTTCACATGACGTGGCGTTGTTAGTTTGAGTTGCATGCGGCAAGTCAATATCGTGTGCATTTCAAAGGTTGCTTTCGAAGTGAAATTAAAATGCACTTATATATGTATTTCTGTGATTCGGACACGACATGAACATCCCTGTTCGATATTGGAACAGGGTCAGTGAGAATAAATTGGATAAAATTTGTTTAATTACAATATCTGATTGTACAATTGCACAACCCTATCAATATTGAACTTATTTGATTAATTGACTTGTAATTATAAAACAGTGACAGTTGGGCGAATTTTTCAAAATTCATCGGTGGCGACGCAAATTAGGGAGAATTTATAAAGATTTTTTATTATTTTAAAATGGTCGCCCGACTGTCTTGCGACATACACTAATTAGGGCAATTTTTTTGAGTTTTTTATTGATTTTGAAATAGTCGCCAGGCTGTCGACATAACACTCGTAAATTAGGGCGAATTTTTTGAAATTTTTTTTGATTTTGAAATGGACGATAAATTTGATTTTTTTTGAACTACACACAGTAGACCCTGGAGAAATAATTTTCCTTAGGGCCAATGTCATCTTTAGGGATTCTGTGTGGAGGGTTTTTTTAGAAAAGGAAGGAGAGGAGAGTTCTGGGTGGGTAGGAATCTGGGGTTCAGTTTGTTCTGGTCATCGGCCTCCACGACCTAGACAAACTTCACCCCATGAGCCCGGGCACCCCTGCTAAATCACCAAATCTGGCGAACCACTTGGGGTGACCTATGGCAGAGGTGTTAGTTATCCAACTAAGATTATTGATTTTGAAATAGTCAATAAATTTTATTTAAGAAGTTTATTAAGATGTTTAGAATATTCGACATTATTTTTAAATCGATAAACATTCTCGGATCATCGTCCTATGAAATAACTTTTTATTTTTAATAAATAATAAATGGCAACATTTTTAATAAATGAACATATGCACACACTCGTTATTTTTAATAGAAACAACAAATGATCTTAGCCGGCCAGAAAAAATAGCTGTTTAAAATAGCGGAACTTTCTCGATAATTTAAAATAATTTTTCGACGCTACAAAAATGACATTTAAAGTGAGAGTTAGTTTAAGAGAGTTAATCGAATACAAACTTATAATTGCTTCTAGAATAATAATTTTTCTTATTTCTTTTTGTTTTAGAGTTTATGGAGATGATGACCGGAGACTAGGCACTACAAAATTCATTACAGAAAATTAAGCGAATTTCCCCGAGCAAATTTCTCGTCACGTAATAAATTATTTTCGAAAGCGTTTTCCATTATTTTATGTGCGGAGTCTTGATGAAAAATTGGTTTAACGATGTTCTTGCTTTCGCCGATCCAATTTGCCTAATGCAAATAGGACTAAATTTTTGAGGCAGAGGCCAAATTTTACGCTGAAATTTTTATTGTTTCAGAACTCATTTTTCACGACCAAAAATGTTTCTCTATCATGTAAAATTACTTATGTAAATAAATATTTTTCAGATAAAATATCTTATTTTTTTTAAATATTGTTGTATGTTCATGGTGATTTATGTTTGTTTTTTATTCAAAACGCACAACCTTTTTATGTAATGTTCGATTGTACTGGCGTCCGAAAGTTCGGATTTCATTTGAACATTTTATTAATAAACTCTATTTGTACCCACCTACCGACATAATGTTTAAATTTATGTGTGGATACAAATATATTTTTTTAATTTTAAATATGCAATTTACATTACATGCTCTTTTAAAATATAAAAGTACTTCATAAAATATGCGAAAATAGATTTAAATAGAAGATTAAGTTAGCTAGAAACCAGTGCTACCACAAAAAAAAACAAGGGATGAAAAATGCTAACATGCAAATACTACCTTTCTCGTTCATGCTTAGTGGTCCTTTAATAAGTAAATGGAAATATAAGTTGATACAGAAAAATCCGAAACCATGAAATGTGTTTGCTCTACTGTTGCTTTGGTACAATTTATAATTTTTCAATTGATCTAAAACTCTATTTTATAAAAACAAATTCGGCGTTTTGAGGTTTTACTTCATTCAAAAGAAGAAATTAACCAAAAAAGTGCTGCACTTACTTAAACAACAAATTACAAATTGCACCTCTTTTGATAGTATAAGGACGGGTTGATTCACAAAATTTGAACAGTACATCAAGTTCAAAGTTAAAATTCAAGTTCTGTTATTATTTCATAATTGGTCGGTGAATTCACAGAACTTGAATGAGACTTTTAAAGAACCTGAATACAAACTGACTTTGAATTTTAATAAACTGTTCAAATTCTGTAAAACAACAAGAATTGTATTAAAAAATCAGGGTTCCTACAACTAATCAATCTAGTGATTTCAGTATACGTCAGGATGTTCATGAATCGTGTATTTATGAGTATGTAAGTATATCAATTGGTAAAAATGTTGTTTTGTATTGTTGTTTTGTTGCATTAAACTGATTGTTGTGGCAAACCAACAGTCTTAAAACCTGAAGTCAGTGAGGACCGTGGGTGTACCACTTTTGTTTTATATATCACCAATCAACGCACTGCCCTGTAAATGTTATTATTTGAACGTTCATTATTAGATAGTTTATTATTTGAACGTTTAGCAATTTCTGTTGCCGTGTCCCAATCTTTATCCCAATTTCAGTATTGTAATTTTTAATGCTATATTTTGTTATGCTTTTAGAGTGTGGGTATTGAATGAAATGAAAATACCAATGACCATAATATTATCATCACAGTGATTACTACAGATTGTGCTATAAAATTTTTGATGAGGTTTTTATGACAGGTATAACAGGAAAGGGATAATTGGACAAAGGATCGAAATGTTTCCCTGCCTCTTGCTCAAGGGTTTAAGAATTTAAATACACCTCTCGTTTGCTGGGTAATCCATAAAGGATTACAGTTTTCGGCATCGTGCCGGAGGGAGTTTTTGCTATATATATTATGATAGTACATGGTTACCTTCAACCGACAACGTTACTGTCATAACAAATTATATATCATCAGAAACTATTTTAGAATTGTGGGCGCAAGTGTCTGTAGGTCGGCATCCTTAGATTTCTAGAAATATCACGAATGGAATATCAGGAAAAACTGGTTTAAAAGGGCATAAGTAAGTAGATCGATGTCGTCAACACAGATGGGAAAAATGAAGTCAAACCTGAAAACTGTTGTGATCTATCTGACTTAAAAATTGATATATCATCATGTACCGGTTTTGCTTTTTACGTCATGTGTCGTTTTAAATTTGAAATTGTTTAATTGCGTCGACCGCCTAAAAAGACTCCAAAATTTGGTTGAGTTTAACTGATAAAAGTTGACTTAGAAATATCTAAGAGCTCTTAGAGCAAAAGTCTCAAAACAGGAAGGACTAAATTTGGTTCAATACACAAAAAAATGAAACATACGTTTTGCAAGTCCGAAAACTGACTGTTAAAAGACTTTCACGGATTTAAAAAAAATTTTTCGTTGGAGGTTTAAAAAATGACATAAAAATATAATACTTTTTAAATGATGCTAAGATATCCTACTCAACAAACTTCTTTATTTGTCGTTTTAAGGATTGGAATCTGAAGTTCCCGAAAGGATCAATAATTGCCTTAAATCAGAGAACGACGAAAAAGGAAAATAATATTATCAAAGGTCTAAAACAAAATAACGAAAATTTATTATTAAAGAAAAGATACGAGGTCACAGCGCACAAGTTTCACAAAAAATCAACGTTGTGGAAGTTTTTGAAGATGTATTATTACATTATTTTATTAGTGTTTTCTGGAATTTCAGCTGAAGAAAAAAGACGTGAAAGAAATGTGAAGCGGACGAGCAGAAATATATAAAGGAACCGAATAAAGAAAACATGATCAAAGAAAGTTGCTGAAGTTTATAAGGGATACAGAGGAGAAATACTGTAAAGATATTTCGATGTAAGAAATTACATAAAAAAGTTGTACGACTGTATTACTTTGAAAGATAATAATTCATTGAGATGAAATATAAATAGCAAAGATTTTTATTCGATAGTGCAATTGTCTAAAAGACGCCGTTGTATCTTCGAAGGAACAGCAATAAATTAAATGATAATTGTTGACAATCAGAAAAATCGATGTCAGAGATTAAATATACTTTGTGTGACTATTAAAAAAAAAACTTTGTATGGGTTAGTTTATCGCAACGAAGAAACCATGGGTTTCGAAACACGTCAATTATTTTGATTAAATGATTGCATATATAACGTATTTTATTTTTGTTATAGTTGAATTGTATCTGCCTGTGTATAAAAATAGAGCTAGATATATCATGAAGGCCAAAAAGCGTTCTACTGTTGTAATTTGTGTCAAAATTGTGCAAAACTCAGTATCTCTACTAAACGAGAGTAACTACATCTCTACTAATATGTAAATGTACAAATTATATTATAGGTCTGGTTATAAATGGCGGCTTTGGAGTAAAGCGAGATGGGGTACTCATTATGCTTTCCAAAGGATATTAATAAGAGTAATTTTCGAGAGATAAGGAAAACGGTTACTGCTTTACTCCAAATTACTCTCTGTTTTAGAGAGAAATACAATCTTTGAGGACAGGCCGAAAAATATCCAAGTTAGTGAGTTTATAGCCGTTAGAAAATACAATTTAACCATTTTTATTCAAGGATTTCTAGAAATTCTAAATGAAGGATCTCGAGAAAAATGTGGATAAGTTATGCTATAATAATGTAAGTCAGTAAGAATTTAAGGAATAGTTTGGGTGTTTTAATGGTTTTCATGTAATGCGCGGTTGATTTCTGATTAACTAAACCTTTTCAATAATCAAGCGAAAATTTTGTGAAATTTTTGGTCGATTATTGGGAATTCATAGGGTAGAAATCTCGTCTGATCTAGTCTAGAGTAACTAAAAACAATTAATATAGTTTATAAGTGGTCTGCATTTTTATGTGGTCCTAAAATAAACAAAAATTGCACGGAACCTATGGTTAAAAAATTTAAAGGGAATACAATTTTTTTTTTAAATTGGCTCCATTTTCCTACTTCCTCAAAAAATACCTTCTGCAGCAAATAATAATAACTAAATACACTATTTATTCTAGATAACTGAGAGTAATTAGGGGTGACTTTTTTTATTTAAAGTGGGGTAAGTTTAAAAAAGAAAAGTTTCCAATTACAGGGGAATTTGGTATATTTTTTTTTTTGTAATTAGAGCAGCTTTCAGGATTATATTCTAAATGAATTAGGGCAGTGAAAGAAAGATACATTTATAAAAAAAGTAAGGAGTGGTAGTTTCAATAAATTTGACGGATTCATTCAATATTTTAATTTAATTTTCACGTTCAATTCAAGTTCTGTGATTATTTCAGTTTTATGAAAAAACTAGCCTATAATGATATAATAACAGAACTTGAATTAAACGTCCACAGAAGACAAAAATTAACTTAAAATATTTGATGAATCCGTCAAATTTTTTGAAACAACCCATCCAAAGTATCGATTTATCTAGGGTAGTTTTCGTACATAAAAGGAGAGTCCAGGCATATATAGAGTAATTTTGGGATATATTCAAGGAGAACTTGGGAAAATGAGGGTAATGAAAGTAAACTTTGAAACTAGGATTACTTTCGATAGATGTAGGGCTCCCGGATGAACTAGAGTAAATTAGGGTAAACTAGGACAGTGAGTGTGGTGTGTAGCAGGTTTACCTGGCTGACGCTCCTAAAGCTACTTGTGCTGGCGCTGCGGGCCTGAAAGAGAACAATAAACACTGATACACTGAGACACAGAAAGGCAGGGGCACTTGTGACACAGACCGAAAGACAAATCCTTATTCACCCCTGTTTACATTAACAATAGACTGCTTTTTACCTACTATTTTGATCGTAATTTTGTAACCAAAAGTTGACATTTTATGTAAAAACTGACTTTCATAAATATAACAAACAGTTCAGTGGTTACGATTCTCGGATAGCAATCTGGAAGATGCAGGTTCAAGTCCCGAGGCGCGCAAGCAATTTTTGTTGTTGTTGTTATTTCACATTCTATTAATTAAAAATAATGAATAATATATTTGCGGCACGTTCCAGTGTGGTGGGTACTTTTAGTATCACCCTGGATAATTAACACTATTTAGAATCTAAACGTTACTTGAAAAGGCAATTGCTGTGTTTAGTGACCAGATTTGAATAGCCAGATACTTCCCCAATCCCCTCTTCCCCGTATCCTTCTCCTCCCCGCTAAGAGCAGTCTCACAACATACCCCAATTGGAGATGTCATCTGTAACCTCTCTGGCTCCAGACGGTTTAGAGCAATTGGGACTACTGTGCGGTACTCACAAGAAACAAATAATCTGATATTTTAATCCTCCATACTCCCCCTAAATCTTGAGGACTGAACTCGCGATGCCTGGGTGCAAACCAAGTCACAAGATTCCTAACTGGTCCCATCCGTGCGGAGCCAGTGAAATTGTCACCGATTGAGGGTGCCATAATCTCACTGACTCCTGCAGCTGAAGGCAGTTAGGAGGGGAAGATGAGGGAGAGAAACTATCTTTATTTATATGAACACCGCACAAGAGTCCCAACTGCTCCCGTCTGGAGCCAGTAAGACTATTGCATCCCCAATTGGGGTATGTTGTGAGGCTGTACGTAGTGGGGAGGAGAAGAAGATGGGAAGAGGAAGGTGGGGAAGTACCTGGCTACTCAGATCTGGTCATCAAACACGGCTAAAGCCATTTCAAGCAACGTTTCGATTCTGAATGATGGTCTTACACCTGGGCGATACTAAATGTATCTTCCACTCCGGAACTTGCGCCAAATATACTATATGTATATTATTTTAAATGAATTAATTGTGAAATAACACAAATCAATCAAATAAAATGTATTTGCCACGCCGGGATTCGATCCTGCGACCTTCGGATTGCGTGTCAAGAGCGTTACCGCTAGACCACGCCGGTCGTCAACCTGGCTTTACAAATTTGATTTCTAAATCCTGCTAAAGCCATTTCAAACAACGTTTCAATACAAAATTATGGTCTTTCAGCTATAAGTACGTGATCTACCTCTCATTGATTATTGAATAACTTTAAACATTTTTAGAAACAGCTACTTTAGAAAAAGCGCATTTCTTTCAAAGCAATTTGAAACGCCTATCATTATTTTCAGTACAGATATCTAAGTTCTCATTGAAACCAATGTACAGTCCGAAGAGCTTCCCATGTCAGAGTCGTCCGAACAATAGTAATGTGTTTTCTAGAAAAAGTGGGGCAACGTTTCTGGAACAAAGAATTCGTTTGTCTTTCGGTCCAAGTCACTTGTAGCAAACATTTAAGGCGATAGAACAGACTGGCATAGAATAGATAGAGACATAGAAAATGTACATACATAGATAGACACAATAGCACAGATAAATGACACACATAGTATACACATAAAATAATAATACATATTGTAATTCGAGTTATGTTTTTAGCGTCGATACTTACTTTCAGATTTTTCCAAAGCGTTTTAATTGGTGATGCTAAAATATTGAATATCTTTTTTACCAATATATGACTTAGACATAATAGACATAGTGGAGATAGACATTATTTCGATTGTCCGATTTCTCTTTTAATTTATTTACATATTTTGAACACTATATTAGGGCGATTGGTACTTGGGGAAAAAGGCAAACATAAAAACATTCCATATTGCTGCAGATGTGATGTCTGGGTGGGGTTATCAACTTAATCTACTTATTTTTTTAAAATTACACTCAATTTCAAATTTACACTTTTAATTCGCCCGTCCCATATAATACTATATTTAACGTTCACCTTGTGAATTTAATTTTATTAATTCTCTACCTACACAGGGTGTAAAATCAAAAAACGTAATTTAAATTTTGGTCTCCGGTGACTTTTTTGATTTTTTTTTTTTAATTAAGCGAGAAAAAATTCTTTCGCATGTCGTCACTGGTCACACAGCCGAGTAACCGACCAATCCCCCATCCCGCCTTTAATTGTCCAACACCTACCAATTTTTTTAGTTTTTTGTGGAAAAAAACATCAAAAATGTCACCGGAGACCAAAATTTCATTTACATTGTTTACTGCCAATAATGCCAGGAATCACTGGTTAAAGTAAGTCAAGTACATCCCTTAACACCCTGTTTATGTTCCCATTTTGGGAAATGTGAAGGTAAAGTTTTGGCACCCAATAAAGAAATGCAACATTTCTGCCGACATGAAGTAGAAATCTAGGAAATTTATCGGCGTTTAGTGAGATATGGAGAATATATGGGGCAGGGCTGCCATTAATCTCAGGGTACTTCTTGGAGCGAGGCAAGGAGCAATAATAATTGATGAAGGGAAGAGATACGAGTGTCTTCGAGGGAAGTGGCTCAACATATAAATAACGTACTGATAAGATTTGCAAAGCACGAAAATCCTAAAAAGATAAGCCTTGGTTTTGCAAAGGTAACCTATTTTGGAGGAATTTACATTTAATCAACGAAAGCGTCTGCAATGTCTGCATGGCAAAGGTCCAAACGTAATAAAATATTACATTGTAATGCACGGTGGCTGGTAATCCATGCGTGATAACGTAATAGACTTAGTCTCTTGATACCCTAGGGATATTTCATTGTCCCTCTCATATTATTTTTTTCATGACTAGATATGAATGTTCTATGCGGCTTTCAAATTAGTTTGGTTATCAGTAATTATTCTATCTACCTGTAAGTTTAATTCTTCAGGAAATTGAGTGCGAAAGTCGCGATTTTGACTTAAAGTTGCAGAAATATTAAATTTTTGTGTGAAAAAACCACGCAAGCTATTTGTCTAATTTTACAGTTATTATTAGATATATTTCTTTGTAATTATTATAACCAATTTAATATATTATTTAATGTAAATTTTTTTTTACAATTTTTTTTAAAGAAAACAATTATCTGTTAAACAGGTGTTTTTGACGTATGCATGAAACTCAAAGTATGAAAAAAGCATATAAGTACATTTTCATCATTTCCATTACATGAGCGACAGTTTTATAAAAATGTTCAAAAAAGTTGACAAGTTACGTTTTTCAAAATTGCGTATAATTCCCCGGCCCGCTTGCATAAGTCCTTTAATTTCTATTACAATACAATAATTGTGTATATAATTTATTAAATATTGAAAGTTCAGAGAGTTCAAGAGTTCAGTAATCAGTCAAATTTAAAGTAGAGTCAACTCGGGTATTTGTTTAAATAATTATTAATGGTCAAAAATTATTACTAATTATAATTTTTATTAATGTTTCATAATATTAACAAAGGGCGGAAATCCTGAAATTGATAACAATTATTATAAGCAATAATTATTAGTCTGAAACACTCATCAACATTGAAAAAATCTTCCGAGAAAAGATAAATGCCGCCGACGGGACTTGAACCCGCGTCCTTTTGATATCCGGTCAACTACTCTACCAACTGAGCTACGTCGGCTTATCTCCCACCCGCCAAATAATTCAATATATACTAGTGTTTCATTCAACAATTACTGCTTATTACATTTTCTCGGAAGATTTTTTCAATTCTGATGAGTGTTTCAGGCTAATAATTATTGCTTATAATAATTGTTACCCTTTGTGCTATGCATAAAAATCTTGTCTTAAACATTAGTTTACCAATTAAAAATAATAATTAATATTTGACAAGTTAAAGTATTCCACCAAAAAATGTAGACATAATTTGTCTCGACGCCATCTAGTGGGAGAGTAAGCACTTATAATGCATTTCTCACAAAAAATAAAGTTGGTTGTTTTCAGGTGAAAAAATGTAATACGCAGTAATTGTTGAATGAAACACTAGTATATATTGAATTATTTGGCGGGTGGGAGATAGCCGAGGTAGCACAGTGGAAGAGCAGTTGACCGGATATCAGAAGGACGCGGTTCAATTTATCTTTTCTCGGGAGATTTTTTCAATGCTGATGAGTGTTTCAGGCTAATAATTATTGCGTATAATAATTGTTACCCTTTGTGCTATGCATAAAAATCTTGTCTTAAACATTAGTTTACCAATTAAAATTAATCCTGAAATTAATTTCATTCATCATTATTAAATTTGTAAAAAGGATTTCTTTTTCAAAAACGATATATATATTCATTTTATCTTTTAAATATTGTTTTCATCAATATTCTTAAGCAAATTTTTCATTTATTGTGCATGTTATTGATTTGTATAATTTTTCATTGCCACCTGACAAAATGAGTTGATTAATAATTTTTTTTTGTGCATCTTCCAAACTTATATAGTTGTAGAGTTTCTCAACAGTTACAAACTTTCACATGTCGTAGGTACCGAGTACCAGTCACTCTGTTCGCGTACCTTGCATATTAACATTATTATGTATGATTTAATAGACCTTTCGGAGATTCTGTTGGTTAAATTTCTTTTTGGTGCATTAACGTTACATATTACGTTTTCGAATTTCTTATCACTGACGGAGCTAAAGAAGTTTCACTTAAAAAAATGACTAAATGTAATTGGATTATTGTGAGAGAGAGATTTGTAAATTAACTGTCATTTCATCGAGAAAGTTACGCATTTTGATGAATGAAGTAATTTGATATGTCGTGTTCCGGAAATTGACGTGTCAAGTAGGCACTTCCTGTTCCATCATCGCTTCTACTGAGACTTTAACCTCTTGGACTCCATCTTGATTTATTTGTTACGTACTTGTTAATGTAATAGGTAGGTTAAGAGAATAAAAAAATTATATTACTTATTATTAGAAATGTAAAAAAAAAAACGTTTTTAAAAAACTCAATTATTAACGTCTTAAGATTTCCATTTGAAAAATAAAGCAGTTGTAACTTATTTTTTTTTATAAATATGTCCTTATGTCACAAGTTGTAAGTCATTATTTATTAGGGTGCTGTTATGCCTCCCTTGGCGATGCAGCGCCTCAGAGTAGCCTAGCCGGGACGAGTCTGCGCTAACGGAGATCGGTAAACACTCGCCGTCATGCGTCGTTCAGTGGCAGGGGGCGCCCCTATAGATAGAGAATTTCTCGCCGCCGTAATGCAAGTGCCAAATATGTTTACCATTTTATTTTACATTCAATATCATATCACGTAATTTATTTAGATTGATGCTTTTATGTGACAAACAGAGTATAGCTGAAATAAGCAAACATTTTTATTATTATTAAGTCTTAGTTGTAAATCACTAGCTATAATTCTTAGCCGAAAGGGGTATTCTAGGCTAGAAGCATGATTTGTAGATATTTTTTCAGGTGTAATAAAAAAAAAATTTTTGTAGCCATTATTTTACCAAATATTTACTAAACATAAAAAAAAATTAAACGAAAAAATTCAAAATTCTCAAAGTTACAAGGTGTTGAAGAGGGGGTCTCAAAAAATGGCGCACCCTGGTTGACACGATTGCAACTCTCCTAGTAATCAGAAATCTTAATCCAAATAAATGCTGTTATGGCCCGTACCACGATAAAGTAAAAAAAAATTTTTTCGCAAAATGGTAGCTGACAAATTTTTAAAAAATAGAAAAAAATGAAATGTTGTTATAGTTCTGGTAGGGGCGATAGAGTAATGTATAGAGAAGGTTCATACCAAATTTCAAATAAATTAGCTAAGTAAAACTTGAGGTATCGTGTCAACCGTCTCGAAAAAAGTAGTTTCGAGGAAAATGCGTTTGAAGGTTTTTTCTATGTATATAGATTTTTAGTTAGATTCCTTCTAAACCGTGACTCTAAAATTGTTATAACTTTTTAAATAATCCGAATTCCGAAAAATCCTTTTAAGGAGATATTTTTGAACATCTAAACTATGAAAAGAATCCTTTTTTTGTCGTCTAGAAAACCCCCTTATGTTTTATAATGAAAGTCAGTTTCATTACATACTTAATCCATATGTTTTCGCTAGACTTCATACAAAATGACTATACTCCATTAGTCACCATGAAACAGGCAGCAGTCTACTGTGGTTAAAACCCCTAGTGATTTGCTATGTTTGGTGACTTAGCAAGGGTGCCCGCATTAACATTGTACGGATCAGGCCGGATCGGAATAGACTGGTTGAAGAAGACCTGTATACCTCTCCAGCAGG
This sequence comes from Limnephilus lunatus, assembly GCA_917563855.2. Lineage (NCBI taxonomy): Eukaryota > Metazoa > Arthropoda > Insecta > Trichoptera > Limnephilidae > Limnephilus > Limnephilus lunatus. The sequence goes on from OU830599.1 coordinate 11,440,488, forward strand.
GCTCTCGGAACATCGCTCACCCGCAGTGGGGGGATTGATTCATACGACCGTCACTCCTTGACACGATGACCCCCAGATTCCTAGCCACCCCTCATACCTTTAACATTCCCACGAATTCCTCTTCTTCCTTTCCCTAAAAAGACCCTCCACACAGCATCCCCAAAGATGACACAGGCCCTGAAGGGAATTATTTTCTGCAGGGCCTCCTGTGTAGAGCTAACAAATTTAAAAAAATGTGATTTTAACTTTAATTTCTACTCATATTTATTTTATAAATAAATAAATAATAAAACAAATAAGTCACTAGTTTCTAGTTTCAAATCTTACTTGTTATAAGTCACTACGTAATAGCCTTGGTTGTAAGTCAGCAGTCTTAGTTGAAAGGTACAAATTATAACTCTTAGTTCTAAGTCAATATAATTTATTAATCTAGTTGAAGGTTAGATAAGTAAGAGGTATTGCGCCGATTTTGTGATTTTTGATTTTTTTTTCATGAAAATTATCCCATAATTTACGCATTTTAGTTTAATTACGATAAACCTACAACAGGTAATAAATTTGACATTACAGAGTCTACAAACGTAATTGCTCTATCACAATATTGATTATGCAAATCAAAGGCAGATGGTTTTAATTGAGATCAAAAGGCTTTATTTTCGTAACAGGGTTTTAACAACGAGTCGCGATAAATAATCTCGTGTTTGATTGTAAATTACAGGAGGCTTTCGTTTAATTCAAATACAGTCCGTTCAATTAAAAACAGCATTTTATAATTAAAAATACGATATTTTTTAATATATATCATATCATTGCTTCTTTTTATTTCATAGCAGGTATTCATGAATGATTTTAGCAACAATTTTGTTTAGCTATTTTTATCGTAGTTTTGCCTCCCGGTGTCTTTATAATACATCTTAAAGATTTGAAGAAATGGAGGTCTACGCACTACGCAATACACACGAAACCATTAAATACACCATATAATATTATTTGTTTTATATTCTGATAGTACCTATTAATACTCTACCGTTTGTGCGGTTGAAATTCGAGAACTCGACTTTAAGTACATCAATGCAAATCATCTTCGTACATGAAGTTTCAGCATCTGAGCGATCTTTTAATTGCCAGTTATTATATATACAAAATTTTAAAGATATCTTTGAAAGTTATCGTTCGATTTAATGTTCTCCCAAATGACCTTGAAAATATCACATCCTTGCGATTCTTTCAAGGTCATAAGGAAAACAATTCTTCGTTCCGAATGCAATTATTAATGTTTTCAAAATTTGTCTTAATATTCTATATTATTGTATGAAAATTGCATAAAATTGGAATTTATTACCCGCTAAGCTACTGAAAGTAGCTCGTCAGCAGGAGATTAGTTCCAAAGATTAGTTATAACCACAAATTAAATAATCATAAACGCATTAGCGTAGTAATTTCATTCTTCTGATATCTTGAACGAAACCATCACTTTGTTAAGAATATTATGAACTAAATGTGCAATTTGGCTGTCCTGAAACGGGAAACCAGTTGGACAGACAAAGCATCGTTTTTTAATGTATTGTATTGTTATGTGTATATAAATAAATAAAATAAATTTATTTACCTAACTTGTTAAAATATTTTAAAATGCTTTAAAATCTCTAATAAGGTACCTAACTTTTCCAAGAGTAATTTTAACTGTACTTAATATACGAAATAGTACAAATGATTAATTATAATTTTATAATTCCTGTGTTTTACGTTTACTTTCCTTAATTTGAGATAAAACATTGACTTTGACAAAGGAGACGAAATTATGTGACAAGTTGATGAAGATAATATTATTATTAATGAGTTAGTCAGCTCTCATCACCTCCCTAAGATATTGTTATTAATCAAACGTAAAGGAGCTCAAAGCTTAACTTGATCATATTAAGTTAATTTTTGGCTTAACGGTCTCATATTTCTTTAAAATAGAAAATTCAAAACCTAAGGCGTATTTTCTTCCTTTTATAAATTAGTTAAATTAAACTTTTTTGATCAATATTTTAATATCCAGAATATATTCCACTACCGGAGCGATCACGCGAAATAAATAAATTTGCCTCGATTGCTCGAGATTTCCAGAAGTTCGTTTTTTAATTTTTTGCCAACATTAAAAAAATCATACCTTCGAATATTAGCATGAAGACATTATAACTTGTTACAGTTCAATATAGCCAATGAATCAAACTGTATTTTACCGTTTATCTTTTATTTGTATGATTTATAAAAAAAATATACAAAAATCGTAAAGTTTTTATAACCGCGCGAATCCTGCGTGTTTGTTACTTTGAAACTCCGTGAGAGGTTGGTACTTATTTGAGTCAACATAGAATATTTTCATTTTCTGTATGTTGGTTGTGGTATTCTTGATAATAAAATGTAAATATCTTTGGAAAAAAGATTTAATTTTAACCGTAAACAACAATCAAAAATTCAGCGTGAAAAAAATATTTTTAACATCGTTTTCAAAAAATAGTCTACGATGTTCGGTTTTGGGACGTCTATGGTCATAATAGATTAAGCATTTCAATAGCTTCATTTGTCCAATTTTGGACCGCTATCAATCGCAGAAAAATAAAAGTGGTCCATTTTTCGACCATAATCGCTCCAGTGGTTACGTATTTGTAAGGCAATAAAGCTAAAAAAGGATTTTAATGTACATTGTGACTAATGCTCAAAATGTAAAATTTTGTTAAAGTTTAAAATTAAAAAGAAAATTCTGCAGAAATTTCTAAGGAAAATTGTGCGTTTGATGTATATTAAAAATATAAAATGAATATATATTTAATTAGGTATAAATTATGTATCGAAATCATTTTTATGTGGAGGGGAAGCGTGTGCACAAATATAAGCGAATTTTTTTTAAAATCATGAATATAGTACTATTTTACAAAAATCGTCACAGACCACACAGTTCTTACAAAATATTATTATGTTAATAAGAAAGCAGCCGGATAGATCGTTTTGCACCAAAGAGCAGATTGAAAGCACAGTGCGTACTTACACCTCGGTATGCTCAATATGCGCATGCTTATAATTTTGCGTATGCTTACCCCACATCAAAGTCAAATATATGCAATCGAAATGCATGTGAATTTCTTTGATCTATTAATCGTACGAGTCATTTGGGTTTGTTTGAGATGACTTATTAATAAATCTAAATAAAATTATCTACAACGCTTTAACACAAAAATCCTGATGTAAAAATTGCATAGCGTTGCCCTAAGGGATTCTATTATTTTTCTGATTGACATAAGAAGTAAATTAAAAGGTTGGATGAATTGAAGTATAACCATTTACCCTGTTCACTTTCTTCGCTACAAGATATAAAACATTATTATATTGTGCCCTTCGAACAGGGACCAAAGATGACCTGAGAATTTTTCCTTTAATCCAGGTGTGTTACTTAATAAATGGCCTTACCCAAGATAAAATTATTCTCCGTGAACATTTCAATCTCATTCCAGTAATGTCTTACCATAAATCTCCGGGATGGCCCTATTTTGCATGTTTCAAATGTTCGACGTTCCACGAGAATTCCAAAGCGACAGGAAACTGTGGAAACATTATAAAGGTTCACCTTCAGGCTTTATAATATCCTTTGTCTCTGTGGAACACAGGCAGAGAGAAAACTAACCAGGGTTTTCTCTTACCAAATGGCATCACTCCAGACCCTGCGACTTATTATGAAAAAGTTAGATAAGACAAAAAATCTGTGACTAATTCTAGGCAAAAAAAACAGAACTCAAACAAACTGAGTTCTGTTTTACACCCCTTTTGTATTATCCCTTCAATCTTCCTTCTGAGAAGTATTTTACATTTGTAAAGGGCGTTGAAAGACAAACCTATGCTTTAACATGATTTTAACGCATGATTTCTGACTATTTGAAATAAAAAATGTTAATAAAATTTAGGTGTCCGGTGACTATTTTTGATGGTTTTTTTATTATTTTTTTCAAAACAAATAAAATATTTTTAAATGTCATAACTGGTCACTCAGCCGAGTAAGAGTCCGACCTCTAGCTTTAACCCTAAATTTCCAAAATCAACTGATTTTTAATGTTTAAAAATAAATTAATGTCACCGGACACCAAAACGTCATCCATATATTTTATTCATAACTAGCTAGTTCCCTTCATTCATTGCACGGCCATATTCAAAGAAATATTTTTTTCTTCCTGCATGTCCTTTCCCGTGTGTCCCGGTTCCCCTCCCGCATCCCCTACCCTCCCGCGTTCCCCATCCACCTTCCCCACTCACCCTCTCCCCTCTCCCGCTTCCCCGTCCCACGAACCCCCCTCCCGCGTTACATATTATTCAGTCCCTGTAACTTCAGTTTTCAAACAGCTCGTGTGCCACCCATTACAATTTCTTATTCAAATTTTCAATTTTCGTATATTAAAAATATTCATTTTTGTATATTATTACAAGAACAATAAATAAAATTTGGTACCTAACATAGGTACCTATGTACAATATCTATAATTTAAAAAATCCATAGACAATTCTTTAATACAAAAGAAAACAGCTGCCTGCTAAATTCAATTTCAACAAACGCGCGAACTGTCAAACGAGCGAAGATAAAATAGTCGTTAAGTTTTCTGAAATTATTAATTTTCTGCGCAATTTTCTTAATTTTTCTTTCTATAAGAACCATTAACAAAGTATTAGAAAACTTTAAAAAAATATGAATGAAATAGGTAAAGTCGTTCTGAAGTTATGGCCAAGGGAAACAGGGATTCATTTTTATGTATATAGATAACCTCGGTAATTGCTGGATCAAACCCTATATATGTACACAAGGTGTCCGGGGGCAAAGTTCACTTACTCTGGGAGGTGATTCTACATGATAGTACAACATATAAGTAAATAGAATTATGAATAAAACTTTTTTTTAAATTCCAAAGATGGTAGTTTTCTGGTAAAATAGTTGTGTTGTTTGAATGGAAAAAAAAAACTTTGAATTACGAAAAAAGTTATCCTTTTTGTATACTTCTCTATTTATCTTCTTATTTTGTAGGTAGGAGGGTCAGTGGGTTCGTATTTCTACCATAACACAGCATCACCTCCCGAAGTTAGTGTATTTTACCCCTGGACTCTGGACACCGGTATGTATATTATGTATATTTGTTTGATTTATGAGATAGTTATGTTTTGGTAGGCTATGTGGAGGATCTTTTTAAGTAAAGGAAGGTTAGAAAGTTTTGAGAAGGAAAAATTAACGAGGGGTAGTTTCTGGTAGTCGGGGTGTCCAGGAGTGACGGACGTATGAATCCATTACTCCCACTGCGGTGCACGGCAATGGGTCGAGAGAACCGGCTGGAGAGGTCTCTCTCAACTAGTCTCTCCCGAGCTGGTCCGCCACGCTGTATGTGGGCAAGTGTATTCGCCTCCAAGACAAACCTCACCTCATATACCCAGACACACCTGCTAAATCACCAAACGTAGCGAACCACTTGGGGTGACCTATGGCGGGGGTGTTGGTTATCCAATAAATGGTTCCCAGAGCGGCGGTACCCATATCCGTCTCTCAATATAACAACTGATATTAATAATATTTTAAACAAATTTGTTTTCAGCAGACAGAATATATCAACAGTGAAGTATGTATAAACACTTACCCACTTATTTTATTAAGGATGTTTTGAATTTTACACGACTTTTAACATACGTTAATGTTTATCTATCTGTCGTCTAAAATTTAAAACACGTTTGTTATTAAGGCTCTTAAACTTTATTAATTTCGTTTTCATATTTTCATTTATTTTTTTGCATATTTCATTGAACTCCATTTAATTTGAGATCACATAATGTTTAAAACAAATTCGATTTGTAAGAATTTTTCTTTATACATATTTTGACAGCTGTTCAACGTGTGAAGGCATTTTCAAAATGTTTGAAAAACATCTTAAAATGAAATCTTAATATTATGTAAATTACAATAAAAATGTGGTATCATTATTTTCAATTTCATGCGTTTATTTTCCAAATGTAAAATAATTGTTTTAACGATTTAAAAATTAATATACCCTGCAGAATAACTTAGATTCCTTAGTTTTTTTTTTCTTGCTTAAAATATAAATAATACAGTTTTTTTCAAAAGAAGGACGTTTTTCATAAAATAACGTATATTATAATAAGTGTTTGTGATTATATTGGGTAAAGTAAAAAAATAAAATTAGAATAATTACCTTGCTGCGGTTTCTCGGATCGCGAAAATCTTCCTTTGATGTTTTCCTCCTCTTATCCTTCAGGATCATTCTAGCCGCTGCGAACGCCATCTTGTTTAGAGTTTAAATGACACCAGATAAATATATCACTGGTTATTAGAATCACCAGCTAAACGTATCACCGGTTATTAGGATCACCAGCTGAATGTATCACCGGTTATTAGGATCACTTGCTAAGGTAACACCAAATTATCGACGAAACAATTTATCACTTTTTTTTGTTTAACACTTATATTAATATTTACTTACACTCTTATTTTTTTAACTAATTACTTACATACGAAGTAATAAATATTGCTTTTAAATTAATTACTTTTTGTTTACATATTATATTAATGAAGTGTACAACAATCTTACATTGATTAATTATTATTATTATTATCAATTGACTGATATTAATTGATGAAATGAGCGTTGTTTTGAATTGTTTTATTAATGATGTAGAAGTCAATTATTATCGAAGATAATTTATCTTGAAGTAGAGATAAGAAGTTGATAACTTGATTGGTGGATCAGTTCATAACTGGAGCCGCAGTTCATTGATGTTTTTTGAAATCCAGTTATTGAATTCGTAGATCCAATCGACATATTCTATGGAAAAAGCAATACACAAACAAAATGAAAATATCTTTAAATGACAACGTTGTGGATTTATTTATTGTTGACACACCCAAAAGTACGATTCCAGTATGGTGAATAAAATAATTGTTTATTTTTTTCGCTACTATTTTTAATCGCGGAATCATTTCTATTGGCCTCTCACACGCCAATAGCGATTCCACAACATTTTTACCAACTGTCGGTACAAAATAATAGGAACCATTCTGTTCCAGATTGTATATCGCTACTTGTTCGCTCCCGCTTTTCATGTACGAATATTTTGTAAATATAAATTATGGTACCGATGTAAATCATTATAATAAACTTGTAAGTACAGTGTTAAAAATGCTCATTTGATTTATGTGCAACAATACATAATATCAACCACAATAACATTAGTTTTAGTACCAACTGACGAAGTCAGCAGGAATACGGTATCTGAAACCCACAATTTAGGCAATATTGGGTGGAATAATGTGAAATAGAAATTAAATGGAAACTAGGAGGGTAAAGAAGTACCTGGTTATTGATCTTGTCTCTAAACTAGACTTTATTATGTGAATAACGCACAATAGTCTCAACTGCTACCGTCTTAATCCAATGAGACCTGGCATCCACAATTGGAATAAATTGTGAGGCTGAAGGTAAAGGGATGGAGAAAAGGAAGTTGGAAAAGTACCTTATATTCAGATCTGGTCCCCAAACACGGCTAAAGCCATTTCAAGCAACGCTTCAGTCTGAATGGTGGTATTACACCAGCGCGATACTGAGAATGTCTTCCACTATGGTATGTACCGCAAATATACTATATTATATTAAATTAATTAATCGTGAAATAACACAAATTATTAAAATAAAATTTATTTAAGCACGCCGGGATTTGAACCCACGACTTAAGAATGGCTATTCTAGAGCCTTACCCCTCGACAAAAGAGGCCGCCAAAAGATTAGAGTTCTGTCAAGCTGGATTTCGATTTTGAGAGGCGCTCTTTCACCGAAGCGATACTGAGAGTATAGGTATACGAGCATAAGCCTGGGATGACGTAAAAAAATATTTTCTTTTAAACTTTGGCTTGTTTACTTAAAATATTGGTAGAACGCAAGCAGTACAGTGGGTATAGGTTTTGTTTTCTCAGTAAGTAATTAAAAAAAATCATTAAGTTTAAAGCGGTTTTTATTTAAACTGGATAGATTATCTTAAATTCTTAACTAAACACAACCTTTCCCGTTAAATAAGCGGCAATAATCTTTTTCAATAACAGTGGCTAGAAACTAATTACTTTTACGCCTACAGCAAAGAACGTTTTTCCATTATTCTGTATTTTAAAAACCACAAAAAAATCAATAAATGAAGGAAAACAGTTTTCGGTTCAGACAAAAAATATTTCAGCTTTAACACAGAATTCAACGCGATTAACTACTTATCATGCTTTAAATAAGAAAATTTGAATATTTTTTTTGGATACTAACAGTTAAAACATTACTCGAAATACAAAACTTGCTATAATTTATATGGTATGGGTACCGCCGCCCGTGAACCATTCATTGGATAAACAACACCCCTGCCATACTATAGATCACCCCATGTTGTTAGCTATGTTTGGTGACTTAGCAGGGGTGCCCTGGTTCATCGGGTGAGGTGTGCCGTCCGGATCGGGAGAGTTAGGAAAAACCTTTTGATCTCGCCAGATGGTATCTCTCGACCGATCGCCTTGCTGGGCAGCGGGAGGGTTGGATTCATACGTCCTTCACTTCTGACCGCTGAATTTCTTACCACCTTTTCCTTCCCAAATTTTTGCTTTTTCATTAGGGCCACACAGGAGGCCCTTAGGAAAATAATTTCCCTCAGGGCCTGTGTCATCTGAGATGCTTTGTGGAGGGTCTTTTTGAGGGGAGGAAGGAATCAACATTGGTCTTGAAGAGACCCATTTGTTACATGAAGGAGGAAACACAGAGACCGGCAAATCATTCCACAGCCGAGCTGATGAACTCAAGAACGAATCGAAGAAGCGATTTTTCTCATGTGACAAATGTATACCGTGTACATATATTGGGCGTGCGTTTGACGTGTTTTCCGACTACGCACCAGTGCCGAAATGCTCAATGACGTAGGCCCTCAGAGCATCTTCCATTGAAATACTGGTAGAAAAGGGATATCATTCCCTCCTCCTCTCCCACACGACGGGTGGGGGAGGAGGAGGTGGAAGGTGGGAGAATCTATCAAATGAATCGCCCGTTTCTACATAGAGTTAAGGGTTTTTTCAGGTATTATGCGGCTCATGACCTGAGGTAGCTGCCAAATTAAATCGTGTGGCGCACTTTATTTCCTTAAAAAGACCCTCCGTACAGCATTCCCAAAGATGATATAAGCCCTAAGGAAAATTATTTTCATGGTGGGTGTGCGGGGTTAATTAAAAAAATTATTCCAAATAAATTTTTCATATTTGCTCTGACTTTCTAGGTTATGTAATTCTGTTAATATGGTTTCATAAATCCTTAAAAATGGCACTTAAGTTGTAACGAAAACAAATAGCAATACGTTAAAAAAATATGATTAGAGTTAAACAAAGTGGAAAAGAGAGTAATACGTTACTTCTAATAACGACCGTGCTAATAGGCTTTTTCCCTTGTAGCAAGATTTGTCGCTACACCGCTGGAAAAACAGCCTTATTGTCGTCATATCTCAACAACCTTTTTTTGACGAAATCTCGCATAAAACAGCAGGGATGAAGAACCCTGGGCAACATAATGGCCTTTAAATATGAAGCATCTCTTTAACCGGAAAAAAATGAGCAGCTCCAAGTCCCCGGTAGGTGGCTCTAAATGACGTCGCTCTCAGCGGAGGTGAAGCTGAACTTTTAACATCATTATAAAGAAAATCTCGGCCGAAGTTTTTACATGACACGGGACACTAATGAGTCCAGAGGCGCCTACGAGATGAAATTACGCAAAAAGCGCTACACCGAAGTTGATTCATTAGTTTTCAGGCGTATTTTAAAAAAAAGCGATAATGTTTTTAGTAAAAGGATTCTGTAATAATGTGAAAAGGCTTTAAATGGCATGTTTTTAAATAGTTTTGGTAATTTTAAATTTACCTAGTATAAAAATAGTAATTTTGTAAAAATATTTATTTTGGGGAAATAACATAATATTATGGTTAAGAATTATCACAGACACCCAGGTGGAAGGAGAAAGTGGGAAGACCCATACTGAGGTGGGAACGTGAGGTAAGAGGTGATGCAGCACGGCTTTCTCCAGGTAACAAACTGGAAGTCAGCCGCTGAGGACAGGAGGAGTTGAAGGCGAATGTTGCAGGAGGCCAAAGCTCGATATGGGCTGTAGCGCCATCGAAGAAGAAGTCATATAATGGTAGATTATAGGTCCAGTTGATTAGGCAGATTTATCCGAAAAACCGAAATTCGAGTTGAGTATGCAATTGTATGTAAAAGTGTACCAAGTATCTGGCACAACTCATATCACTGCAGAAAAACTTGTTAATAAAACAAGAAATATATGTTTTCTGGATCACTGGTAGGATATTTCATAATGACCGTTATGCTTCCCGGTTTTATTTTATAGCATATTTAATACATGAAACACAGACGCGTGTAAATACTAGTTGATTTATGGTGAAAATTCGAATATTGCTTTCTTTATTATCTCAAAATTTATTAGTATTTGGAGATGTCTGACTAATCAACTGGATGATCGATATTTAAACACAATATTGGGTAAGACGGTACAAAACATCATTATACAAAAAATAAGTAAGTTGTGACGAAATTTGATTCAAATAACACAGGGCGATAATTTTGCAGTAGTTCACTAATAATTAAATAACCTTAAAACTTTTTTGCATCCCTGTTTTCCCAAATGTTGATTTATTTTAAAAATAAGCAATCTTGTACATAGTTTTAATGTATGATATTTTGTCGAACAAGAACTCGAATAAAAAAGCATTTTTCGAAATCAATTATGGTCCTTTATTAAAGCCTTGAGGAAACCCAAAATAAATCGAAAGACTTTTTTTTAAATAATTTTTGATACATCTTATTTTGGAATATACTTGGTGGTAGGCTTGAGGGAGCGGACGCGGATCGGCAGAGACGGGGACGGTTGTAAATGGAAGGACGTCAGTCGATGTATGAGTCAGTCTTTATTGCTGCTACGTAGCGATGGTAAGTTTGGAGTAAAGTAACGGTGTAGACAGGAGCGATGATGATATGGCTCGTAGGTGTTGCATGTGATGAAGGTCGGTGATGCAGTGGTGTAGCAGAACTCGTGTCTGCATGTCGCCAGCATGTTGTTCCGCACCGTGGTGGTGGAGAAGACCTTGACGTCCAGGATGGATGCTCGACGCGGTGTCGCGGAGATGGCTGCGGTGAACCTGAGGAGAATGAAATCTCAGTGGCTGAGAAGTTGCTGCCTGCGTGACAAGAAGGTGCGGCGGGCCTTATGTCGTGGGCAATTGTGTCGCTTGTTGCGTTCTCGAAGGTTGATGATATGATGATGCACCGCCACAGGTCCGGCACGTCGCCGTGGACCTGGCGGTTACCGCACTGGACGTTATCACTCGATGCACTGTCTATGTATTGGTGATGTTACTGATACTGGACTAGAACTGACTGACTAGCGCGGTGTCGCTGCGCTTTATATAACCGACCGTGTGAGTACCCGGAACGTCAAGTAATGTTGAGCCACCGCGCAAAGCGGAGAAGCCTCTGGAACATTCCGCGGCCGTAAGAATGTGACGGCTGTTAGTCGAGGCCTTTCGCTGCGCTTCCCGAAATGTTTAGCCGTGCGCGGCGTGAAACACTACAATGTAGGTAGTATGTACATTTCGAGAATGTGTTTGCTATATCAGTGGCGGCGCAAGGATTGTGGCAAAAGGGGGCGACCGTTCTGGTCGCCACACACCCCCTTTCCAGTGTACGGAGTACAGGGTTGTAAGATGCCAAATGTCGCAGGTAAGCCGGGTTGATGCTGGTCGGTGCGTCCATGATGATGCGTCCATGTGGTGCTGATGCGTCTCTACCGATTCCCTCAGTTGCTGCTTTTGCGTGCTGCTTGATGCTTGTTGCATGTTGCTTGTTGCTGAGTTGCTCGTTGCAGTGCTCATTGCTTGTTGTTCGTTGCTCGCGTGTTGCGTGTTGCTTGTTGCATATGGCTTGTTGCCTGTAGCTTGTTGCTTGTAGCTCGTTGCTCGTTGCTTGTTGCGCTCGTTGCGTGTTGCTCGCGTGTTGCGTGTTGCATATGGCTTGTTGCCTGTAGCTTGTTGCTTGTTGCTTGTTGCAGAGTTGCTCGTTGCAGAAGGTTGCGTGTTCAAATCACGTCGGGGTCACCAGTGAGGGAGCAAGGGTGATCACGTCGGGGTCACCAGTTGAGGGAGCGGACAGCCATCGGCAGAGACGGGGGACGATGGAATGTCCGCTCCCTCAACTGGTGACCCCGACGTGATCACGCCGGCTCCCTCAATTGGAGGCCCCGACGAGATCACCCTTGCTCCCTCACTGGTGACCCCGACGTGATTTGAACACGCAACCTTCTGCAACGAGCAACTCTGCAACAAGCAACAAGCAACAAGCTACAGGCAACAAGCCATATGCAACACGCAACACGCGAGCAACACGCAACGAGCGCAACAAGCAACGAGCAACGAGCTACAAGCAACAAGCTACAGGCAACAAGCCATATGCAACAAGCAACACGCAACACGCGAGCAACGAACAACAAGCAATGAGCACTGCAACGAGCAACTCAGCAACAAGCAACATGCAACAAGCATCAAGCAGCACGCAAAAGCAGCAACTGAGGGAATCGGTAGAGACGCATCAGCACCACATGGACGCATCATCATGGACGCACCGACCAGCATCAACCCGGCTTACCTGCGACATTTGGCATCTTACAACCCTGTACTCCGTACACTGGAAAGGGGGTGTGTGGCGACCAGAACGGTCGCCCCCTTTTGCCACAATCCTTGCGCCGCCACTGATATAGCAAACACATTCTCGAAATGTACATACTACCTACATTGTAGTGTTTCACGCCGCGCACGGCTAAACATTTCGGGAAGCGCAGCGAAAGGCCTCGACTAACAGCCGTCACATTCTTACGGCCGCGGAATGTTCCAGAGGCTTCTCCGCTTTGCGCGGTGGCTCAACATTACTTGACGTTCCGGGTACTCACACGGTCGGTTATATAAAGCGCAGCGACACCGCGCTAGTCAGTCAGTTCTAGTCCAGTATCAGTAACATCACCAATACATAGACAGTGCATCGAGTGATAACGTCCAGTGCGGTAACCGCCAGGTCCACGGCGACGTGCCGGACCTGTGGCGGTGCATCATCATATCATCAACCTTCGAGAACGCAACAAGCGACACAATTGCCCACGACATAAGGCCCGCCGCACCTTCTTGTCACGCAGGCAGCAACTTCTCAGCCACTGAGATTTCATTCTCCTCAGGTTCACCGCAGCCATCTCCGCGACACCGCGTCGAGCATCCATCCTGGACGTCAAGGTCTTCTCCACCACCACGGTGCGGAACAACATGCTGGCGACATGCAGACACGAGTTCTGCTACACCACTGCATCACCGACCTTCATCACATGCAACACCTACGAGCCATATCATCATCGCTCCTGTCTACACCGTTACTTTACTCCAAACTTACCATCGCTACGTAGCAGCAATAAAGACTGACTCATACATCGACTGACGCCCTTTCATTACAACCGTCCCCGTCTCTGCCGATCCGCGTCCGCTCCCTCAACTGGTGACCCCGACGTGATCACGCCGGCTCCCTCAATCAGGCTGAAACTTAGGTAGGTGCTTTGGTTCCTTTTTTACAAAAATGCAATTTCATTTTTAATCTGGAAATATGTAAATTATGAACCCTGAAAGTACCTAGAGCTTTCCAAAAATTGCAGAATGTTTTTCCGAGGAGAATAATAAGATAATACTTCTTCCTCTTTTTGGCGGCTTGCCCATTAAAATTTCTTGTTAGAATGGAAGGAATTCCTCGAATCTGTTGGCGTACAAAGGCGCATTTACGAATGGATGGGGCTTCAGTTTTAGGAACGAAAAATTTGGAATTCCTTAGAACCAAACCCACTCGAAATTCATTCATAAATTTGACTTTGTTGTTGAAAAATTCTCTCTAAAAGTATAATGACAAAAAAAGAAGAAAAAAAACTATCATTATCTTTACCTACCACATTAATCATGGAATAATAATATAGCTCATCAACATTGCTTATTCTGTTTATGTGTCTGTCCTGCATAGCTCTGGTACAGTGAACTAAAATTGGTTTTGAATTTAAGGTCATTTAAGTAAAACATTTTCGTTTTACATGAAACGAAACTAATTCTTATAAAAAATACCTTTGATTGATGATTGATTAGAATTATATTACCTATCTGCTGCTCTGTAAAAATAAGTGGAAAGTATCTACAAAGAGGAAAGTGATGATTTTTATCTCAAATTCCTTCCTTTCTAAAGATAGTGATAAGATTTGTGTTAAGACCTTTGTATCTGGGTCGCAAGTCTTTGGATTTGATCTTTTAAAATCATGTTGAGCAACCGGATATCAAAATTCTCTCACTGGTTCCGGAAAGTGGAACTCTTGAATGGTGACGTAAGTATTTAAGAAAAACCTTTCCTGAAAAGAATTCGTTGAATTTATTTTAAATACAAAAAAAAAACTTTTTACTACCCTAATCCACGAAGCACCTAATAATGTTAATGAGAGAAGCCTAATGACAAGGGCGCGTACTTAAAAAGGCATTCCTGTAGGTAAAAAAGGACAGATGAATTAATGGTCTTCTAGATTAAAAATACAACGCTTAAGGAACATTACAGACCTGCAGTTTTCAGAATTTGGCAAATCCGAAAAAAAGTACTCTCTAAAATATAAACTGGCAATGTTATTTTAAGATAAAATTTTCATCCTTTTTTTCTAGTAGGGTTTATAGAAATCTCCCTATCTTGCGACACTTAAGTGATCTTGGACTGTATCTCTATTCGTGCAGATTATGTTTTTTTGTCAATTACAACGTACATATGTAAAATGGTGTTACCTGTTGTAAGTTTTATAAATTATCTCATATATTTTCGCATCGTTCCAATATGAATCATTGTCGCCCTCACAAGACTGCCAACTGCAACTATACAGTCTGGAACCAGTGAGATTATTGCATTCCCGAATGGGGTATCTTGTGAGGCTGAAGGTAGTAGGGAGAGGAAGAAGATGAGGGTGGATAGATGGAAGGAGATAGGGAAGAGGAAGGTGGGGAAGTACCTGGCTATGCAGATCTGGTCATCATACACGGCCAAAGCCATTTCAATTCTGAGTGGTAGTCTTGAAATAATGAAAATATGAAACATTAATAATTTAAACTTAGTTTGAACTGACTTCATCGATCTTATGGGCCTTTAGCCAGCCAGCGCCCGAAAATTCACATTTCGTCGAAAGATGTTCTTACGATCCTACAGGGCGGTTCCAATGAGACAGATTAATTATTCTCCATATCAGCTTTTTAAAATTATAACTCAATTTCGATTTTATTTCATTCTAAACTTGTTTTAATTTATACCTACATCCAAAAATGCTGAAAGGCGTTATAATAAAACTATTAACATTATGTACTTTTTAATTATTTTTTGATCATAAAAATTTATCATTTTTCATCAATTTCTAAGCAAAATATGATGCCAAAAAAATCCTAAATATATTAATTTGTAAGGCCGTGTATAGATAGACAAAATAGAGAAAATTTCGTCATTCATAAGTGTTCAGATATATTTTTTAAAGATTTTATTGAACTAAAATTTTGATAAATGCATTTACTAGATAAAGTATTGATTTACAATAATGTATGATTACATGGTGTAAATATGCCTTGTAAAATAAGATTTTTCGTTTGAAAATTTAACAAATCGGCCAACGACCTATGGTATAATTTTATTATACTAAAAATAAATATTTTTCGCAAAATTTAAAACATGCGTTTACTAGATAAAATAACAATCTTTCGAAATCAATTTATAATTTTTTGTGAAAAAGAGTCAGTACGTCTAAAATTTGATTTAAAAATGACATATTTCCGGTTTTCTCTGGTTATTCCCTCTTAAAAAACCAGACAACAATCCCCTCTGTTTCTTTCAAACCTTGTTTTTCCTATATGCATTAATTTTTTTTTATATCTTTCCGCCAAGCAAACATTTCCATTCCATAACCCACACACAACCGCCAGTTTCCAGATTTTACCATGAGCTTCCGGGCACTATGTAAATGAGCAACTATTTGTCATAAAAAGCATGTATACACAGGACGTTGTTGTGGTTTACGAATTTGTGGTTCCATAACCACAACATAATATACCCACATAAATCCTACATGTGTGTCGTACTTAACATATTACGAAGATCAATGGATTTGATTTGAGGGCGAAAGCTCTTTGGGGGAAACAAACAGGAAACGCCGGCCATTAGCGATAAGGATGCGGAAACTGTTCCAAATCAAAATGGCGCTGTGAATTTAATCCCCAAGTAATGACAGGAGTCTGATGAAACATACAAATCAGCGGCAGTGGGAAAACGTGACACAGCCTACGGATGACATATCTGTAGGGTGCACAACTGTACAAATACTCTGTCAAAGAGGAACGTCCAAAGTCTTTCACAGATGCCCGTTACAAGGTGAAACACGTCCCGTCATAACTAAAAAAGTCGAAGAAAATTATATATTTTTTTAATGAGTCCAAAAATTACACACATAAAAATGTTGATCCACTGGAGCGATCACGCGAAATAAATAAATTTGCCTCGATTGCTCGAGATTACTCAGAAAATCATTTTAAATTTTTTTTGCCAACAATTAAAAAAATCATACCTTCTAATTTTAACATGGAGAAATAAAAACTTATTATTTACCCGTATTTTACCGTTTATCTCATATTTGTAGAATTTATAAAAAATATATTTAAAAAATCGTAAAGTTTACAACCGCGCAAATCCTGCGTTTTTTTTTTTTACTTTGAAACTGCCGTGAGGAGTACTTAATCGAATCAATATAGAATATTTTCGATTTCTGTATATTGTATGTGGTATACTTGATAACAAAAGGTGCATATCTACGGAAAAGGGACTTAATTTTAACCGTTAACAGCTGATCAAAAATTCGGCGGGAAAAAATATTAAAAAAATATGTTTTTAACATCGTTCTAAAATAATAGTCTACGAAGTTCAGATTTGCAACATCCATGGTCATAATAGATAAAGCATTTCCATAGCTTCGTATTATAATAAATGTCCCGTCAAGGAAATGTTTTAAATAATTACAATAATTTTTTTACGAATGGTAGGTAAATGTGGTCCAATTTTAGACCGCTATCAATCGCAGAAAAATAAAAGTGGTTCATTTTTCGACCATAATCGCTCCAGGTTTAGACGCGCAAACTCTTGTTGTCGAACATTGTGTTAACTTCCAATGATGAGCACGGTTTCACTATTGACAGCCAAACCGCTATTGACAATGAATACATAAGAAATCGATGTACTCTGTCAGCACTGAAGGTATGTTCTATGAATTGACAATCCGAAATTTCAAATGCCAAATAATTTAGTAAATATATTAAATATTACGAAATTTTGAATTGAAACACTAACCTAAATACGCAAAGGAAGTCCGCACGTTTATTTAGAGATGATGAAAATTTTAAACGGAAGTTAATTAGTTAATGAGGTCTTAAGTCACATTTCACCAACTTTCGATTCACAAAGATCGGACAGAATGAATTGGTCGCGTCTTAGTTAAGTCTGTCAATAGTTATTAATTAATATTATAAATGCGAAAACGCGTGTGTTTATTTGTTACGTTCACGCCTAAACCACTAAACCGTTTTTTTTTACCAAGCTACATTATCAGCGAGTAATATAGGCTCTATATAATTGTAAGCTGTGGCGTTATGAAATTTGTGTAAGTGAAAATGTGCGTATTTTACATATTTTAGCGGCAGGGAGGAAAGGCATGGGGAAGGTGGGTTTGCGGAGAGGGAAGAGACGAGGAAAGGGAAGGCGGGGAAGGTGGAAGGGAACGGGGACGCATGGGAAAGGACATGCAGATTTATTTGAATTACCAACTGGTATCATTATATTTGCATAACGAAACTTATCTGATACTATGGAAACCGGGATAGATTTTATCAATCGTCGCTTGGAATATCTCTCACCGATTTTGGACCGTGCTCGCATATATTGATAGTTAACCATAGATGTCGAAGTTGGTCAATATTGAATTGATATGTACAAAAAAAAAAGGAAAAGAAAAAGATATAGGGTTTTATCGATCGTCCATGCTAAATGTAAAGGAGTATTGAAATAATTTCGGTGTTTTAAATTGATCTACGCTCTTTATAAAAGCAAAGTAAAGGAAGTACGGACGACGCTTCCGATGCAGCCTCCCGGCAATCATACGCCACGAAGAAAACCGATATTCTACTCTCACAAACAGAAGACGGGTCTTTTAGTGCAAGTAAGATGAAACTAAAACTGAGGCTACTAACAACTATGAAGGTACTAGTAACTATTATAGCTTCGTATATTTTTAGCATGTGATGTTGAAGTTATCTCGAATAAGAGGATCGGGGGCTTAAAAACTAAACAGAACTAACCAAACCTCCCCTATCCCGTGCGAAGCCTTCTACCCTTGTTATTTGTTTACTCTTTACCAACTTCTTAATTACCATTGAAACTTTATCGCAAACTTCGTCGAAAGAATAATAAATCTTAAAGCTGCGGTGAACTATGCTCGGTTTCACGTGAAGAGATAAATTTAAAAGGAAGTAACTGGTGTTAGTTCAGCATCGTGGTATTTCCGGGAGACTGATTATTTTAAAAAATAGGAGATATTTAGGATACAGTCCAAAAATACAAGTAATCCAAAATGTAAAACTTAGATGCAGCTGTCTATGAAGGACTCTTTAACAATTTGATTTTTTATTGAATTCTTTAAAAAATAGTCACACATAATTTATTTTTGTTATGTAGTTATCAAATCTGTTCTGGGTACCGCTGATGGCCGCTAACGAACAAACAACAGTTCACGTCAAATAAAGTAGGGGCCCTTAGGCGATAAAACCTATATTGATCGACCATGCTAGGTACCCTGGACCTCTAACAAGGTCTATCGATAAGGATTGTGTCGATAACTTTTGGTAAATACTCATCATTCTCTAGCATGACGCCAACGAATAAAATAGCAGTTCACAATGACTAAATGTTATTAATACATTCGGCCTCAACTGTTGTTTGTACGTTATCGATCTGCAGTTGTCTCAGGGAACAATGAGAAGTTACCGAAAGTTATCGATACAATCCTTATGGATCGACCGTCCTAGAGGTCAGATTTACAAATTACAAATATTATTGTTTTGAATTATTTTTCTGTATTGATTTGAATCTCTATTTTAAAATAAACCAACAGTAGATCTTAAGTTGTGTTTTTGTTTCGTGTATTGTTATTCTTTATTTTCCAGTTTGTTTTTAAAGAAATCCCTTGCTGCTTGCTTTATTCATTTGTTTTGAATATGAAATAATGAAAGAAAGATAGTTTATTTTGTGTTTTAATTACCACGAATTTAAAATTATTTAATTCAGTTGAGTAAAATATAATAATTAGTATAGGACGCAAGATCGAAAATTGACAGTTTGGTTTAGCATTTTAGTATACCTCTCTAATGTATTTTTTTTTGCAAAAATACTCTCAAACACTTGTTATATATATATTTGTTTTTTGTTTACAAAGATTTTAACAATTATATACTACTAATCTACTTAAGAGACAGAATAAATTACAATAAGGACTTTCACACACACCATACAAGACAGATAGAAAACATCAGACTTAAAAAATTATCAAATCAAAAATACAGAATAATTGTTTAGTGCATAATGGAATCCAGATATTAACTTGGTTCCTTGTGAAAATAAAGACGTTCCCAGATTAAGGGAATACAAATAAAAATTGATTCATGTTTATTATTTAAGAAATTATGTTCTTATACTTAAGCTCTACAACTGCAGCCCTGAGGAAAAAAATTCTTACAGGGCCTATGGAAGATCTTTTTAGGGAGAGGAAGGAGTAAAAGTTCTGGGGAGGAAGAATACATGGGGAGTGTTTAGGAATCTGGGGGTCAAAGGGTCCAGAAGTGACGGACATATGAATCCATCCCTTCCATTGCGGTGCAGGGCAATGCGTAGAGTGTCTGACTGGAGAGGTATCCCTCAACCAGTATCTCCCGACCATCACAACAACCCAGCGTCCTGGGCACCTTTGCTAAGTCACCAAATGTAGCGAAACATTTGAGATGACCTACGGCAGAGGTGTTAGTTATCTGACCAAAAAGTGTTCACAAAACGGTCTAGTATAGAACATTAGTGAGTGTTTAGTAAAGTTTTTTTTTTTTAATTATTTAATCAAGGTGGTTGGAATGTTGGTTATCATCATTTTATCAATAAATGAATCCCGTGGTGGCGGTTACCATACCCGCCTCCCAAATTGTGAGTAATAAATGGAACTATAAATTAAAATGTATAAATATACGTAATTTTACTATTTATATTAGACCACATAAGTGGATTTCTTCATATAATAACAAATAATCGAAATCCATAAGTTCCTACCAAAAAATCTAAATATATTTGTTTTATCAGCAACCGCTTTTAATTAAACGCCAAATATTTATTCCCCATTGTATTTTTCAGGGAAAGATTATTTTGTGCTACAGTTTTCCCGTTGGGTAGCATAATAAAATTGGAGAATTATGGCTTCATTTTGTTTCCGAAATTGGTTTTTCCGGTACAATTGCAAAGTAGGACATCAAGCACCCTTTAAAACCAACTTAACTTGTGCGGTTTTTTAAAGGTCCAATGGGACCCGAAATTGCTTTTTTCTCCAGACTCCGGAAAAACTGTTTTCTATAATTTCAGCGAAAAATATAACCGCTCTCATGTAGGCTTAAAAGCCTGGGTTCAATATTTAAATCGAGTTCGATAGCTTTTAGTGAGGTTTCTTTTACATTAAACATATTAATTATTTCGGGTGTTGGTGAATGGGTAACGTGAAATATTCGTGCTTAATGTGTAACATTATTCAAGTTTATTGATCTTTTAATATTCAGTATTAGAAATGATAATAAGCAACAATCTGTAATTTTATCAGACAAACGATAAAGAAAATAACAACATCATTGTATTAATTATTTTTCTCAATGAAGAAGAAGATACACTAATAATCTAAACAAAAATATAAAAGAGAACAAAACACAGTAAAAAATAAATACTCGAACCCAGAACCTCTCATCTAACCGGGACATGTACTTTTACCAATTCAGCCATTACCACCTTCTAGCAAACCGTCATCATTGTCAATCTCATATTTTTAAATTTTAGAATTATCAATATTATATTCGACTATTTTTTCCATATCACGGGCAACTACCTTTTACACTGGAAACAATCGTTCCAACAACTAGTTTGTAACCTAGGTAGCGTCTCGGTTAAATGTATCCGATTTTATTATTTATATGGAACTATTGACTTTTTATAAAAGTTTGAATGAATATTCAGTTTTTTTAAAGAACAACTTTCTTTTTATAACTTTTGAAGGCTATTCCCAACAATTTAATATATCATTGTAGAATATTTTTTCGTTTAGATTATTGGTTTTATCTTCTTCTTCAATGATATATTAAATTGATGAAAATTATCTTCAAAAGTTATAAAAAGAGAGTTGTTCTTATAAAAAATGTAATTATTTCTCTATTCAAAAAAGATAATATTATTAACAATTCTCAAACAAAATCACTACCGATCTACACTACCTAGATTGCAATTAAATTCGGGTAGATCTTGCAATCTCGTATAACCAAAAAATGCGTTAAAAAAACGAGTGTGCTTTAGACCACACGACTGAAGTAAAACTTCACTAACTTATGCTGTCCAGACAATAACAGGAATAAAAATATCCCCATCTCCTCAACATCCCCATCAACTCAACTCAACTTAACTCAACTCAACTCAACTCAACTCACTCAACTCAACTCATTCAACTCAACTCAACTGAACTAAACTCAACTCATAACAACTCATAAAAACTCATAAAAACTCATTACAACTCATAACAACTCACATCAACTCACAACAACTCACAAAAACTTATAACAACTCACAAAAACTCATAACAACTCACAACAACTCATAGCAACTCATAACAACTCACAACAACTCATAACAACTCATAACAACTCATAACAACTCATAACAACTCATAATAACTCATAACAACTCATAACAACTCATAACAACTCATAACAACTCATAACAACTCATAACAACTCATAACAACTCATAACAACTTTAAACTTTCGCTTTAATTACCTTTCGCATCGATTAGCGTTTCATATCGATTAGCGTTTCACTTTCATTAGCATTCGTAACGTTTCATATTTTTTCGTAAATATATGCTTTTCATAGCGTTTCATGCGTTTCTTAGCATTTCACATTAAATAGGTATATGGTTCTTTTTCGAAACGCATTCTTCATTTTACCCCCAAGTGTCGAGCGTGCGTAAAAAAGTTTTACTTCAAAAATGAAGATAATATTGGTAAATCTTAGTCGAAATTCGAAATACGGCCGAACCTTTTCCTGATTGGTCCGTTTCACATTTATCGTTTGAAAGTTGTTGATGTTATTATCAATTATTAAGTATTGCAAATTGAGGTTTTACTCAATAAGTTTATCCGTTTCAAAAAATATTCATTGTTTACATATCGATAACCATTTACCGATACCTGTTACTGGTTACCGTTACCGCGTTACCGAGGCAACGCACGTGTTTCCACTTCAACTGTATCCAGTGGACTCACTTTAGCGGCCAATTTGTATTAATATTCTATGAATGGATATCCTTTTCATAAGCGTTGCTTCATTGGCGATCCACTAGTACAGGAAAAAATCGAAATCGGAATTCACGCCCTTTTATGGGAGGAGTTTAAAAATACTTGAGAAAAAGCTTTTGGAAAGGTTGGAAAAGATATTTGAGATTTTTTTTTTACATGTTGATTTCGTAAAGGCCTGTAAAAACCATTAATTCCTTTTTTATGCATTGTTTATTGCAATAAAACGGAATTTTTAAATTGATTTCACGAAAATAAGCGGCGCGGAGAATAACACGACTGCTCTCCGCTCCGGCCGGAGGAGTAATGACGAAAGAATGGGGCGGCTGCCAGTCGTTCTTCGGTGGACGGTATAAGGTTCACTTTGATATAACAAATTCGTCGACTGCCGTATTGTCGCCGTGATGTCAAAAATACCAACGCGAAAATGCATATTATATTTTATTTTGTGAGGTTCGGGCGTAAATATAATTTTTTTTCGCGATAATTATATAAGAAACTGAATTTGCCACATTATGCAATAAAACCATATCCGAAAAAGTGTTTATAAGTAGGAGAGTTTTCAGTTAAAAATGTTTTTTATAGACCTAATACTTTATTTTTTTCTAAGCTTATTAAAAGACTTATTAAAAAAATGACCGAAAATTTTAAGGGCCAAAGTATGTTCTACATGCAGTATTTAATTGAAGCATCTATAATACTTCAAAGCGGTCAAATTTTCAAAACTAAAACATACGATTTTGTATGATTTTGCATTATTTAGTATGGCTTCATCTTAATATGAATATAACGTACCTTTTATTTTTATAATGTCATTGGACACATGTCATAATTTTTAACTTTCGATAGTAATAACAATAATTATAAGTCTCTTTTGAATTTTCCGAAATTGTTTGATGTTTTAATAGAAAATACTTGTGGTAAGCAATTTTTTTCAACGTTTTTCATATTTTTAAATGTCAAAATATATTTCCAGTACAAAAATACACAAAGTGATAACCTAGTTTCTGGAATGGTAATTGTTTTTACGACATCTTTAAAATAAGAAATAAGAAATATATTTTTTTTACATTACCTCCGCACAGGAGGCCCCGAGGAAAATAATTCCGCTCAGGGCCTGTCATTTTTGGGGATTCTGTGTGGAGGGTCTTTTTAAGGGAAGGAAGAAAGGGAAATTCTGGGAAGGAAAAAGGCATGAGGGGCGGGGTAAGAATCTGGGGGTCAGTGTGTCCAGGAGTGATGGAAGTATGAATCCATCCTTCCCACTGCGGTGCAGGGTGATATTCCAAGAGAGTATGGCTGGATAAGCCAAAGGGACCCCCTTAATCATTCTTTCCCGATCCGGCCTGCCGTGTAGCAGGTGGGTAGACGCATCCCAAAAAATCCTGACAAGCCTCACCCCATGAACCCGGGCATCACTGCTAAGTCACCAAACGTAGCGAACCACTTGGGGTGACCTATGGTAGAGGTGTTGGTTATCCAATAAATAGTTTCTTTACGCACGAGCGGCCCGGCGGTACCCATATCCGCCTCCAAAATATATAGGACATTTAAAATACTTTGGATTTTTTACTCGTAGTTAATTACAATCGATAAACAACCATCTTTGGCTTGATTAGCAATGTATATTTTATCCTTACATTTAGAAATTATGACATATAAAATTTGTTACTTAAATTGAATTCAATAATTTTAATACTCTTATTATCAGCTTGAATTGTATAATTTAGTATATATTACTTAAATTAACAACAATTATATAATATTACTTAAATTAATTAACGCAGAAGTTTAAAAATGTACAAATTTCTTATAATAAATAAAATAAAATAAATATATCTTTCCATCAATCATGTTTGGTCAGTTTCTAATTAGCAAGGTTCTCACATACCCGGTCATCCATTAATTGAATAAAATATTCACGACGTAAGGCTGTTACAAAATAAAATGGCTTACAGAAGTAATAACTAAATAGTTAACAAGGTTGCATGCGTAATTAATTTGTTTACGACTTGTAATACGAAACAATAAAAAGGGTATGGCCTGTGGGAGCCGAACCCACAGTGCGTCAGCTAGCAGTCAGCAATATACCCCATACACCCGCAGTGGTCACGCAAACACCGGCTCTCGATGTACATTATTTAGGTTTGAAAATCACGCCATTTTATCCATCGCGTTTAGAAGCTAGAGTGAAGGACTATTCGTCATATTCCATATTCCATATCCATACATACTATTGCGAGTGTACAACCATCAGTTAACCGCTCCGATATATCGCGAATATGCACGTTTTTCATCTACGAAATAATGTCGGATTTACAAAAACTTTGTGTTATTTCCGCTTCACAATTAAAGATCTATTAACGAAACATTTCTGAACGTAGCCGAATACTAAAAACTCTTTTTGAAAGGTTACAAAATAACTTTCAAATTTTTTTTTCACAAATTAATATTAAAATTTAGAACGTGATGTTTTTATGTGAAAACGGTACTAAAATCACGGATTATGTAAAAAAAACAATACTTATTCTATCGTTTAAATGTGTAAAAAACAATTTAGTCATCTCAATTTTTTATTATTTCATACAAGAATATTTAATTAAAAAATAATAATGTCTAGCGGGGCGTAGGTGACTTGGCGGATAAAATCTGTATCTACCGTGTTTTTGAAAGAATATGTAATTTTATATATTTCTATGGACAACTTGAATAAGGATGTGCAGCTTAATTTATTATGGACCTTCTACTTTTTGTTTTAGGGATGTCACTAGAACAATAACGTAGTTATAACGATTTCTGTGGAAACACGCGTTGACGTGAAAACACGCTTATTGTACTTGACTGCTATCGTTATATTATCGTATATATCCGCTTACGTATCGAAGTGGTTATAGGTATTTAAAATATTTGATTTTTTAACTTAAAGTTACTTATCCGATTTGTCGTAGTGTATACACAATTTTTTTTCTTATTGTACAATTGACAAATAAGGATTATTTTATTAAGTTTACGAGTATAAGACAATTTAACGCTTACGAAGCGTATGCTAATGATGAGAATTAAGTTTTAAGGTTAAAACAGTATCTGAAATTTTTGTCAGAAAGAGCTTGGAAAAATTCATGAAACAGCTGAGAAAAAATTTGAAAACTTAGTCTAGGGTTTGTTATGGAGTAAAGCAAACTAATATTTTTTTTAATTTGACGATTATTTGAATATTATTGTAAAATGTCACCACCGCATTAAAAAAATAATGAAAAATCCGTTTTTAGCTTCACACAGTAGGTTTTAGGAGGAGGAATATTATTAACATAAGAACTAGGTCATATTTGGGGATGCTGTGTGGAGAGTCTTTTATAGGAAAGGGAGGAGAGAAAGACCGGCAAAAATGTATCTAGGGATCAATGTGTCCAGGATTGACATTAATTGATTCTTAATTTTTTTCCATGTCTACTCTTAAATTAAGTCTCCCATCAACATTTTATTTTTAAAGCAATGTAATTCATTGACAAATATAAAGAAATAAGACAAAAAACTTAATTAGCAGTCTTGACTCTCATTATTTTAAAAAAAAATCAACATCCGCTCAAGAACCTATCTGAATTTATATATATATAAACATCCTATAAAAGCGAACTTTTAAAATGACACATATTTGTGAAAAGTAAAATTTATGTTATCTGTGATGTGAAATATTCCTTCGTAATGAGCTTAAATTTTCTAATTTTTGAAGAAAAACAACATTATAAAAAAAATTGGTAATTTTTGCTTTTGAAAAGCGAAGTGCTTTAAAATATTTTATAAATACTTTCAGCTTCACAAATCCTATAATATATTTCCCGTCATTTGTTTGTTGATAAAGCTCATTTAAAAAAATGAATTAAGTTTAATATACCCATGTATTTTTTTTATGTATTTAAACGTCTCTTCGAAGTAAACCGACCTACATTAACAACGTATAAACATCATGTTACAAAATTCATTACAAATCGAGATGATTCTTATTTTGATGTTACACCGAACAACATCCTTCACTCTAAAGACTTCAGTGTCAAAACGGAGAGTTGAACTCGTTAGGAGGTTTGATTGATGTTCAGCGCATTTCAAAGAGTAAGACGAAGATGAGGTAAATATCAAAAATGTATTAGACCTATCAGACCAGTCCCATCCCTCAAAGAAGAAAAATTAGATCTCATTTTCAAACGTTTTGCAAGGTTCTTTTAGAAGGTTGCCTCTTTACAAAAAGCGATTAGAACACCAACCTTTTTCTTCAGCTCAGTCAGCAAGTAATCTCAAAGACTCCCTTTTCAGACTACTCTGCGTAGAGTGTGGTGTCAGTTAAAGAGTGAAATAAAACCCTTTCGTATAAAAAAATGAAGGTAATTCGTATAAAAAAATGTTTCTGTGAACTCCTGCATTTAATAAATCTGCATGTACCTGCATGAACAACTAAACTAACATTAATATTTTATATACATACTAGCTGGTTCCCGGCATGCGTTGCTATGCCATTAAAAGAAATAAATTAATGGATATTCTCATGCGTCCCTTTTCCCACCTGCGTTCCCCTTCCATCTTTTTGACATTGATTCCTCTCCTGTACGGTCCTTATCCCAGTGACGCCTAGATCGCATAAGATGATAAGATACGATGTTGCCTAGCTAGCCGAGCGGGGTGACCGGCGACCACGCAATTTTTTTCTAATACTTACATTTTTAAACTCGTGATATCTTTCGAATGGGATGTCCGAATTGAATTCAAAAAGTTTTATAAAGGTATTGAAGCAGTCTTGAATATGAAGTAATTTATTTTGATAAGGATTAATACCAAGATACAAATAAAGAGCCTTTTCTAGCGGCGGCATTTCAATTAAATTTTAAAAATAAAATAACACTTATTGTGGCATAACTATAACAGTTAGACATATGCTGTGGCGAAACTTTTTGTAAATAATGATGTGTTTTGCAAAGTTGTAGTACATTATTTTATTTTATCATCAATAGTTTTCGCAGCGCACGCGATGCAAAGAATATTTTAGGTAATTTTTTTACACCTTGGGTTACATTATGGGAGTTTTAGTAAGGATCCCTAATTTTTTGAAAATATAATATAGCTTATGTCATCCGGGGATAGTGTAGCTTTCTACCAGTGAAAGAATTTTTCAAATCGGTTCAGTAGTTTCGGAGCCTATTCAATGCAAACAAACAAACAAATCTTACCTCTTTATACAGTGTCTTAGACTTAGATATCTCGTTCCATCTACAGTTTGCATTCCCAAATAAAACGGTGACATGATCTTGGTAACAAATACAACAATATGAATGTATTTGACAACAATTTAAACTTGGCAAACTTCAAACGTCGTGCGTGCCAACTATTTCTACCTATTTTATAAACTATTACGAACATCAATTTTAATAATATTTATTAATATTATTGTTGTCTTGAAGGATATTGGCAGATTGTTTATGTTTACTTAACTCTCATTCTATGTTACCTACTTTGTGTCAACTCTTATATTTTATGTAACCAATATTTGGTTTCTTATATTTTGTGTTACTTGTATTTCACCAACTCTTTATTTTCAATGTAATTTTAAAAATAAATGTGCTGCATTAAATGTAAAAATCCTTTTGGCGTTTAAATATAACAAAATTACTATTCTAATGTTGTCTTACAATTGATAATAGTGAGTTTAGAAGTTTGAAGAGAAAAGAGGGGAGAATATTCATTTAAATTTGATATATTTTTTATTAACGTCTCCGGATCGTATTCTGGCTCTCTTGATGACTCCCAGCAGCGTGATCAGCCGCTCTACGGAAATACTCAATTAAATTATTCTGCAGTGAAATGAAGAAGGGTACCAAAAAAGCCTCACTCTGCGTGGGTCTCAAAATAGCTGTAGTTGGTCACTTACATTAACATAGCAAAGGTACCTCCTCCCCTAGGCGGTCCATAAATTCGCTGTCTCACCTCCCAGATTAACTCACACAGCTTATATGCTGGTTGGCTCACATAGTGTTGACACTACTGACAACTCTTTTCCATCACTTCGAATTACATTCCAATCGGCCCACGAATCCGGAAATGAACACAAAACTATAAACCCCCTTCTGTTAGTAAAACCTTAAATAAAAATCACCACTTCGACGAACCCCACATAAAAATCTTGCCCCATGGGTCAGGTAAATCGAGGTCGTCATATTGAGACCTTCTTCAGCTCCTTTCGTTTCCTCACTCCAACGATCACTGATAGAGTTCTTTAGCATAGAAAGGTCTCCGGTACTTATCCTACTGCAACATAAGCATGTTACAATTTGTTCAATAAAATTTGAAAAATTTAGACCTAATATCGCTACCACTTCCAACACTTTATCATGTATGTAGGTATCTGTACAACTAACTGAACGTAACCGTAACATCCTGTCCTCGACCTGAAATTTCGTATGTCTGTAAATTAGTATGAACGAAAATGGACATTTGAACGGTTTAATAAAGATTATTTTTTCAAGTGTTTATTTAAGCTTTTTTAATTGCATTTTGCGTCTGATCCTGTATGTTTGAAAAGGAATTGTCATTGTGATACTGACGATTATTTGGACAAATTTTATAGTTATTCATTTGAAATTAAAAAAAGCTTAAATATTATATGGTTGATAATAAAATAGGACTGTACTGCTATTATTTGTAAATACATTCATAGTATTTGGGTATTCTAAGTAAGGTAATTGCGTTGAGGTCTATTCTGAGACCTGAATTTAAGGAGATTTGAATATAAGATATTAAAATAAAACAATACCTTTGTAAACACCACTTTCATTTTTTTATATACTTTATGCCGACCGGGTTTCGCTACAGCCGTAGCTTCTTCAGGGCAATATAATACTATAATAATAATAATAATAATAATAATGATTTATTGTTTTTCTTTCTTTACAAACATCTAAAGATAATGATATCCTCACTGGGATTTCCCGTGCTGAGGATTTCATTTACATATTATATTTTAATTATAAGAAATTAATATGAATTTGTTATAAACGTATAGGTATCATGTAGTATTTTGTTAAATAATTAAAAATTAAATAAAATTGTGTTTTTTTTTTAATTCAGATCAGTAGATTCGGTTTTAGTCTATATTTGATATCAGTATATTTTCTATTTCTGTTCTCCCTATATTTAGTATCCAGCTTTTTATTTGAGATTTAAATGTTATACTGTTGAGGTTTTTAAGTGAGAGTGGTATTTTATTGTAAAGTTTAATACCATAATACAAGAAGCTTTTTTGCCCAAATGTTGTGTTAGTAGTTACTTGTTGGATATGTTTTTGACCATGAGATCTAGTGTTTCTAATGTACGTGTAAGTTGTCATTTCTTGGGTTTTGTACTTATGAATGTAAATGAGTATAGTTTTAGAATACAGTTGTTTAATTGACATGATGTTAAGATTGTTGAAGATTTCATCAGTGCTAGTTCTTACAGGAACTTTCAGTATAATTTTCATTATGGATTTTTGAGTTTTAATTAGTGGATTTAGTATGTTTTTATTTGCACTGCCCCATCCGATAATACCGTATTCTAACAGTGATTGGCAGAGAGCCATGTAAATCTTGATTAAGTCTTTTTTAATGAGGACATTCCTAATAGTTTTGAAAAAATAACTTAGTTTTTTAATTTTATTATTTAAATAGGTAATGTGTTCGGTCCATTTTAAGTTTTGGTCAATTTTTAGACCCAGATACGTTATATGGTCAACGTTTTCTAATGAAGGACAATTACAATGCTCATTTAAGTGATGCTGACTATGAATTTTCATGTTCAGGTTTTCTTCAGAGTTTTTCTTATTTTTTATTTTGAAAGTGATGAATTTGGTTTTATTAGCATTAAGTGTAAGTGAATGGTAGTCTAGCCAATTTTTAATTCTTTTAAGTGTGTCTTCTGCTTTCTTAAATGTTTCTGCCCAATTTTTCCCATTTATTAGGAGAACAGTATCATCCGCAAAACTGATGATTTCTCCGTCACATTCTATGTGGCATAGGTCATTAATATAAATAAGGAACAGAATCGGACCCAGAATACTTCCTTGAGGCACCCCGAATTTGACATCAATACACTCACTGGTTATGTTGTTAAGTTTCACAGTTTGCTTTCTATTTCCCATGTAACTTTTTAAAAATATTAGTTCATTATCAGTAATTCCTATGTTCTCTAGTTTTTCAAAAAGATGTGAGTGATTTATTGTGTCAAACGCTTTAGAAAGGTCGAGAAATATGCCAATGCATTTTTTATGAGAGTCTAGAGAATTTTTAATATATTCAATTACTAAGGCTATGGCGTTGGATGTTCCTAAATTTTTTCTGAAGCCAAATTGTTTTGGTGATAATAGTTTATTTGATTCTAGGTAGTCGACGAGTTGAGTTTTAACTGTTAATTCTAAGATTTTAGATAATGTGTTTAGAATTGTGATTGGTCTGTAGTTATTGATATCTTTATGATTTCCTGATTTAAAGATTGGTGTAATAGTCCCTATTTTGAGTTGAGATGGAAATCTGCTTTCTGTGATAGATTTGTTTATTAGAAAGAGTATCGGTTCGGTAATTTCATCTTGTAAGAATTTTATTGTTTTCATTGTGATTTCATCACTACCAGATGAGGATGTTGATTTGAATTTAGATAACATTAGTGTTAGTTCTTGTTTAGTGATTGGTTTTAGGGCAAATTTAATACTTTGTGGATTTGGGTGTTTGTTTATGTTCGGGTTAAAGTGTTGAGGTTTGGTTATTTTGTTCGCTAAATTCGAGCCTATGTTTGCAAAAAAGTTGTTTGTGTAGTTAATTAGTTTATGTACGTTTTTGTTGACCGAGAGTGTACCGTTATCTGTGTTGATTTCTTCCAATGGGTTTGTTTTGTTTTGATCTGTGTAGGTGATTTCTTTAATTATTTGCCAGATAAGTTTTGGATTATTATTGGATTGATCTATTTTAGATCTGTAGTAATTTACTCTACTAAAGTTAAGTTTCATGTGTTATAAATACTATATGGTTTAAAACAAAATGGGCTGGACTACTCCAGTGAAGGAAGAAGTAGGTCTAAACGTAGATGGAGAATTGGGAAGGGAAAGGAATGTTCTTTTAGGGAACAACCTAAGTATTGGATTTTTATTTAAATTTATTTGATTGTTAATTACCTTACTATTAATGTTTTTGGCTTTCCTTAGTTCTAGTGCTTCTAAGTTATCCTATCTGGTACCTATATCGTTTTTGTGCATTAGGGTGACGCTTTAGCTGTTATCGAATTTATGGTCTGTTTCTGTAAGATGGTTTGCGAATTCGGAGAAGCCATTATTGTATAAACATCTTAGGTGTTCTTTCACACGAGTGTTTATGTTACGTGTCGTTTTACCTTTATAAAACGCGGGACAGTTACTGCATTGGAATGAATAAATACCCGAGTGGCTTAAACTATATTCCTTGTACTTATCGTTCATTAAAACTTACTTATATGAGTACTATTATTAGTGTAAAATGCTAATTTGATATCTGATGGATCTGATTTACAAAGTTATTGTTTTATTTTCAATTATAATGTCACATCACAAAGTATCTGCTTCATATGAACAAATAAGATATAGTGTCTTTGGAAGTGAAAGGTTGCCAACCCCGTTAGCAAATGGTAATTGAAAAACGTTTTTATTAGTTTATTTCTCCATGAAGAGCTTCCGAGATGAAGTTTGAATTCAACCGAAACTAGGGGAAAATTACCTCCCAGAGAGCTCAGTTCAACTTCAAACCAGAACAACTCAAGTTCTTCCTGTTTTTCAAAGGATTCCTTGAAAAAATATTTAATTCACCCCGGTTTTACGGCGAAAAGGATTTTTTATACGCTTTCCTTTGGTGAAATAAATAATACTTGGAAATAAGGTAGGATCAAAGTCAAAAAGTCGGGAGGCTTTTTGAACCAAAATACTGGAACATAAATATTATAAACGCTATTTCAAGTTTTATATAAGAAAATCATATAACAATCATATATTTTTGCTGAATAAAGCTATCCAACATCAAACGGGAGTTTTATGAACATAAAGCCTTTAACCTTCGTGTACAAAGCAGATTGATCCTGTCAAACACATTTTAATCAGTTTAACTTGGATTCGTTATTATATAAATGATATAACCTTTTTACAGGTCTAATTAACGTAATTTTATTTTACATTTGATGTTTCAAACTATATTAATTAGATTATCGTCCATTTTGTAGCAAAGCTTTCAAACAAAAACTTTTTTTATGAAGTGGAATCTGTGAATTTTTCGTTTTATGAAATTCCTATCTGCAAAAAACTTTTACAACTATTTTCACGATTTTTGTTCTTTTTGTAACAGTTATTATGAATTAATCTCTAAGGGAGCTTTCCGGATAAAATTTTCATGGAATTTATACCCTTTTAATAATAATTTTAAAAATACATAGGAATATTTACATACAAATAATTTCCATTAGTAAAAGTTTAAAATTTTTACACGCTAACACAACGGGTATACAATTTAGAAATTTTATAAATTATTAAAAAGTTTTACTAGACAATTAGATATTATAAAAAACCAAATATTTTTTTAAAATAGTCATCTTATTTATTTTCATATTAATACTTACATTTATAATAATTTATTTTGTTGTTTAGACTTCCTGTTTTTATTGTTTGTTTTAAAAGTTGGAGTTGGAAATAATGGAGTCCTGGTACCTACCCTGATGTGCGGCAGTGAGGCATGAAACTGGCAGAGGAAGGATGAAAGTAGACTGAATTCTGTTGAAATGAGATCCCTAAGGCGTATGTGTGGTAAAACAATGTGTGATCGTGTGAGAAATGTGGATATCCGCAAAGAATGTAAGGCTGATGTAAGCATAATGAGTAAGATTAAGAAAGGGACCCTCAGATGGTTTGGGCATGTAGATCGAATGAACGAGGAAAGTAGTGTATAAAGAATATACGACGCAAATGTGAATGGTAGAAGAAGTCGGGGGCGTCCGAGGAAGACATGGCACGATCAAGTGAATCAGATACTTGAGTCGGGCCATGTGAAAGGTCAGAATAATAGAAGAGAATGTATGAGACGATGTATGAATGTGAGTGAGGCAAAGAGTGTGTGCCAAGACCGAGTTGTTTGGCGGTCCGTCCTCTCTGCCTACCCCTGCGGGGAAACGGCATGATAGTTAGTTATTTAGTTTTAAAAGTTATTTATTACTAGCTTTTACCCGCGGCTTCGCTCGCATGGTATTAGTGGGAAATTACTGGCATAATTATTGGCATAATTTTTATTATTCTTGCTTTTTTGTCCAATAAAAAATAATTATTTTTTAATAGAAAATTTCAAAATTTGAGAATGACATTTCGCAAATAAAAATTCTATTTTAGAAAATATTTAAATTATAGAAATTTATTTTAAGTACCTACTCCCCTAATTTATTCTGATGACTTTGCCTCAAGTAGGAATTAGTATTTTATTCATATTTGAATCCAGAATAACCTGAAGAAATAACAAAATGACAGTCCACGTCAAATAATTACATAGCAACGCTATGCTTTTCGTCCGGACAATAAACATTTTTAGAGATAGGTAGATATTAACTATGACGCCAACAAAGCACTATTTTTAGGGTGAATTGCCTAATTTTAAAAAAACATTGTTTCCAAGGTAACAATTTGTTTGACGTTTGCAATAACTCGATTTTGTTAGGGACAGAAAACGTATGAAAAATAATTGCATAACGCTACAGTTTATTCATAACGCCAGAGCTTACCAATATATATAGCCTATGTTACTCGCAAATAATGTAGCTTTCGATTAGTGAAAGAATTTTTAAATTCTATTCGGTGTTTATTGCGTGAAAGAATAACACTCATCCATACAAACTTTCGCCTTTATAATATCTATAAGAAAGAAGATGTAGATGCAATTTTTAAACATCATAAAAAAAAAATTATTTTTAATTTAATGTTATTGTTTTTTTATGATTTTCTTAATTTATTAATCACCTCTCCTTTTTAATATTGTTTCTATGTCCTTATGTGTCTATACTGGTGCGTCTTTTGTTTACAAAGTTATTTGTTTTTATCAAATCATAAATGACTCCACAAAGAGTATTTGCGAAGTTCGAAGAAATTACCCATATTAGGTTTAATTCTTTTATTAGTCAATTGTTTAACATTATTAGGAAAATTAATTAAAAAACAAATGTGAATCACAGACAAAATAAATAATAATTTTGGACTTCAGATAGGTCACCTTAAGTGGTGCGCTACGTTTAGTGATTTAGCAGGGGTGCCTGGGTTTTTGGTGTGAGGTTTGTCAAGGTCATGGCCTCTTATGGCAGTCCTGATCGGGAAAGACTGGTTGAGAGAGACCTACACCTCTCCAGCCGGACTCTCTCAACCCATCGGCTGGCACAGCAGTTGGAGGGATGGATTCACAAGTCTGTCACTTCTGGACACACTGACCCCCAGATTCTTATCCAACCTAAAAATCTTTTTCCTTCCCAGAACTTCCTTTCCTTCCATTACCTAAAAAGACCCTCCACACAGCAGGACCTCAGAATGTATTAATGAGTTAACAATTAAAATGTTACCCAATAATATTTATGTCAAAACGTGTTAGTATTAGTAGTGCTCTTGATCACCATCTTTCGATAAGTTGATACATTTTGCAAATTTCGACTTCTTTTGAAATAAAGATCGCTTTTCACAAGTGTAGTAGTAGTTTAATATGTTAATTGTATTTTGCGTAAGATTATCATAAAATTTTGATCTCAAGTGATTATTAAATATGATCCACAAAATAAAACATTGTATATCTATTTTTCTTTGTGAAAACGCTCCTCAATGTTCAATGAATTTCTTCTAATTGTTAACCACGTAAGCAGATATACACGATAATATAACGATAGCAGTCAAGTACAATAAGCGTGTTTTCATGTCAACGCGTATGTTTCCACAGAAATCGTTATAACTCCGTTATTGTTCTAGTGACATCCCTAAAACAAAAAGGAGTAGGTCCATAATAAATCAAGCTTTACATCCATTAGATACATACACAGCTACGCTGACGATCAGCAAGTTTATTTTTTCTGCACTCCAAATGAAGTCGACAGTCTCAAAATCCGTGTGGCTGAGTGCCTAGAAGCAATAACTCGTTGGATGTCTTCAAACAAGCTAAAACTGAACCCATCTAAGACTGAGTTTTTCTGGGCGGCCACAAACAAACGCCAATATTTCATAGACAATTCACCTATTTCCATTTCCGGAAGCGATATTATTCCAAAGACAACAGTCAAACTTCTTGGCGTTAATCTGGATTCAAACTTTTCGCTTAAAAAGCAAATAAATACGACTGTAAGCAATGGTTTTTTTCACCTAAGCAACTCAAGTCAGTCCGAAGAAATCTTCCTATAGAAGCAACAAAACTACTTGTAAACTCCTACGTAGTCTCACGGCTCGACTACTGTAACGGTATCTACGCTAGCCTTCCAAAATATCAAACTGACAAACTTCAATCCGTGTTTAATGCAGCCGCTCGACTCATAACCGGAGTGTCTAAATATTCACATATTTCAGAACACCTTCGTAATCTTCACTGGCTCAAGTGCCCTCAAAGAATCCAGTACAAATTGTGCTGGATGGTGTTTAAATCAATTAATGAAACGGCCCCATCTTACATCTCTGAACTATGTGTCCCAGAAAATACTGGTCTGAGGCAGTCAACCCTTAGATCAGCAACATCATCAGCTATAGGCAGACTAATGGAACCTAAACGCAAGCCAAATACGAAATTTGGAGATCGCGCTTTCGGAGTGTCTGGACCTAAGGCTTGGAATAAACTCCCACCGGAACTTAGATGCATAACAAGCGCAACAGAATTTAGGTCCAAATTAAAAACGTACCTTTTTGGGCTCTCATACCCTTAAATAAAAATACCTATTTTGCTTTTGTTTTCAAAATACGCTCATTACAGAACATTTTATATATTATAATTATAGTTCCCAATTATGTCCTCTGCATGCGAACTGTGTCTTAATTGCTCTAAATAAACAATAACAGTGTTATCTCTAGTGACCCTCCAGGTAAGTATGGTCTTGTATATATTTTCTGCCTGTACAGTGCATTTTTACAGCAGCATCGCGTTCATTGGTCAAATCATTGCACATATAGTTTCGTATCGGTGATCGATGAACCGATGGATGCAATTTTTAGCCATAAGATGTTGTTGTATATAGTTTAAAATAAGATTGTATAAACGTTTTATAAATTTGTACAGCGCCCTTGAGGTGATTTTTCACAAAAACGGCGCTATACAAGTCATCCAAATATTATTATTATTATACATGGTAGAACAGATTTTACCCACCAAATCGCCTACGCGCCGCTGGATATTGTTATTTTTTTATTAAATTTTCTTGTATCAAATGATAAAAAAAGAGATGACCAAATTGTTTATTATACATTAATGCGATAAAATAAGTATTGTTTTTTGCATAATCCGTGATTTTAGTACCGTTTTCACATAAAAACATTACGTGAGTAATTTTTACATTTTTTCACGTTCTAAATTTTAAAATATACGAATGTTAATATTTATTTGTAATATAACAATTAGTTTATTTCGTATCCTTTCAAAAACAGTTTTTAATATTCAGCTACGTTCAGAAATGTTAAATTTATAGAGTTTTAATTGTGAAGCGGAAATAACACAAAGTTTTTGTAAATTTGACATTTCGTTTAAAGACGAAAAACGTTCGTATTCGCGATAGGTCGGAGCGGTTAAGGAAGCTAAAACGCCTTGCAATTTTTCTAGGGTTATATCTCATTGCATTTAAATCCAAATATCAGGTTCAAATTACTTATGTAGGTAATAGGTATATTTTTGAAAGGTTTAAAAAAGAAAAATACTATAATAAAAATTCTAAAAATCTAGTTATCTATATATACACATATACAAAGGAAAATGTCTATTGGTTGGTTTATTCCGAAATTGATGACATTTTGCATATATGACCTTCGTAACAAGGGGAAGATGAGATATGGATTTCATACAGAAAATTGCTATTTGATATCAAAATAATATTTTGAAATTATACTAAAAACTTTGAACCCATAGATCATATTAAAGCATCCGCCATGTTCCTTTATTATTGCCGTCAACAAATCATCGAAAACACACGTGAAATTCACAACACCGAACCAGAACTCACAAACAGTAACGAACACTTATTACAAACTTTCTTGATCAATTTTAAAAACTTAAAACGAAATGAACATGCAATTTTTCCACGTGCTAACAAAGTTGCATAAAACAATAACACGACAGACAGATATCAAATAATATACGTCATTTTATAAACTGCACGAAAATCGCCATCAAAATAGAAAGCCACCTTTTTTATCACGAATCTGCATGAAAAGACGACCCGTATCGCAACACGACGAAAAAATACATATAAAACGCCTATTAGTACTTAATACTTTTTAACTATTTCTACAGGCAATAAACCGTCGGGAAATAAGTACATTTTATACTTAACCACCTCTACGAGTAATCCAAACTCCATCAAAGCTCGATTAACTCGAAAACTCGTTCTCAATCCACGGCGAAGTAGTTGACAAACTTCCTGATTAAATAACTTTTAACGAGGCCTTTTTTATAATTTTTCAATTCGACTTTAACTTTTGACGTTACATATTTTTTCATTACTGAGTTGACAAGCAAACATTTGTTTTTCAAACAAGGCAATTTTTATTTTAACCAGTCGAGCCACGCAGCGTTAACTAATCATAAAAGTCGTAAAATTTACATTTTTATTATTGGCAGACGTATAATTTAAATAGTTATAGAAGAGATAATGCAAAGCTTTCTATTTGCACTTAAAAAAATAACATGGACGCTTTATTTATTATTTGCGATTAATACAGGCTATATATATTGGTAAGTTCTGGCGTTATGAATAAGCTGTGCCGTTATGAAATTATTTATTATCCATTTATTGTCCGAACGAAAAGCAAAACGTGTTGCTTAGTAATTGTTTGACGTGGGCTGTCATTTTGTTATTTGTTTAGGTTACTCTGGAGATTCTTTTGAAGCAAAAATTCAAATATGTATAAAATAGGTGCTAATCTACATTTTGACCTTAGCCAACAGCTAGCGCGTATTTTATTGTTACGTTTTAATAGGTGACATCGTGAAAAATGAATGTAACGGATATGAAGAGGGGGGGGGGGGGGGCGAATATGCCAGCTAAGCCGGGGGCAAAAGCTAGTTTGAAATTGTTCCATAAAAAACCTTCACCTGGTCAAAGTTTGCAAGTTCGCGAATTTTTAAAATAATGTTTTTTATGAAAAAAAGAGTGAACATGTAGTTTAAAACCTTTGTTTGATTAAATGTGTGTTTTAGTTTCGATAAAGTGTAAATAAAATGTATCTATAATAACAAAACCACCGGTAAGCGATTTTAAAACTTCACCCTTGTTTGTGTAAAAAAATAATAATGTCCGTTTATAAAATTAAGGGCCATCTGTTTCAACGCTTGCTTGAGTAAAATAAATTGCTATGGTGAAATTTCACAAAAAAGCGTTTTTCAATCAATTTAACCGCCCGTTTTTACGTCACTTTTAATTTTTGCTTCTGTATAGTATCGTAAAGGTTATAATTTGTTTTTAAATACTCAAACAAATATTTTTATGAGAACAAAGCTGTCGGATCCTACAACGATGCGAAACAAAATACAGCGGGATATTTTGACAGTTGTTGTGGCTTGAAAATTAAATTTTCTGTGTGTCGGCACCAAAAAATAAGGAGGTGCGTTTTTTCATATAATTTTAAGGAATATTCTGCTTTTTAGACTGGCCACACTGATGACCGTACAACTCAGAATCGTGTAACCTCAAGACCGCATTTGAAAAATCATTAATAGTGATGAAAAAATACGTTACGGTACTTTTTCTCATAACTTTTTATGACTTTTCAAAGGTGTGTTGAAATTGTATTTTTCTGAGTTATCACAGAACCGATTAGTTTATGATATTTCACAATTTATTCATATGTATATTTACGGAATGTTCTAGAGCGGAAGATGGTCTCAGTATCGCCCTGGTGAATAACCACCATCCATAATCTAAACATTGCTCGAAATGTCTTGGGCTTAGTGACAAGATCTGAATTGCCAGCGACTTTTCAACCTTCCTTTTCCCCACCTCTTTCCTTCTCCTTAAACCTCACAGCATACCCAACATATGTGGATCCTACTGCAACTAATCTTTAATAATAAGCGATACTGCCGCCATGGGTCGACCCACAGTGCCCTTCTTAAAAATATCAAGGAGGATACGGTGTTTCTACTTATGTCGACAGAATAGCACTTAATCCTAAACATGGGAACACCTCAGCACAGGTTCGTCTGGTGAGGTATTCTCAAAATACTACTACTAGCCAATGTACATACAGCTCCGGATCATCTGTGTAAACCAATGTAATAATATGTAAAGTGTATGTTCAACAATAGAAATAAATAAATAAAATAAAAATAAAACCCAATATCGGATGTCGTAGACTCAGCAGTACTCGGCAAACACATAATATATATATTTTAATAATATTCGGTCTAAGTATTACTG
The DNA here is from genome assembly GCA_917563855.2 of Limnephilus lunatus. NCBI lineage: Eukaryota > Metazoa > Arthropoda > Insecta > Trichoptera > Limnephilidae > Limnephilus > Limnephilus lunatus. The sequence continues at coordinate 11,480,961 of OU830599.1, forward strand.
CTTTTCAACAAACTTAGAAAATAATACGTTTCAGTCATTCTGATAAATATGTCCATAATGCTATTACATAACCTCCTTCAGAACTCTCAGAAAATCACTGACAAAATTGAGACCTGTGTGACCTAAAAATAGATCGTGAAAGAAAAATGTTGAGGTTTTCTCCTCCAGAAAGCGCGGTGGAGGCATCATACTCCGAGGGAACTTGGCATACCGAGATTAATTCTCCGGGTTACACTGGAATTGAGAAATATAGTCCGCTGCGGGAACTTGCCGAGATGTTATTACAAAATGCTTGGTAATTTTTATTTCTGCCCGTTACTCTGCGCTATTGAAGAATTGCTCTAACGGATACGGAATAATGATTTGAACCGAACTTTTGGCCGGATTCACTTTTAATATTATGAGAAATATGAAATCGTGTAATGCCTTTATCCAAGTTGATCGAATGACGTAAAAAATACTGTTGATATTTCTTAAATGGTTTATTGACAGTCTCCATGCTTGCGTGGTTACTAACCTTGGCTACGAATCCGGAGGTGCCAGGTTTTTATTTTATTTGGTTAATTCCCCTTATTGCATAAATTATTAATTTAAAAAAAAAAAACATAAAGCATATTTTATTAATCTTCCATAGTGGTAGATGCTTTCAGTAGCGCCCTGGTGAAAAGCCACCATTCATAATCGAAACATTGCTTGAAATGACTAGTGACGGCTGGCGTAGCCCAGCGGTAAGGCTCTTGACTCGCAATCTAAAAGTCGCGGGATCGAATCCCGGCGTGGCAAATAAATTTTGTTTAATTGATTTGCGTTATTTCACAATTTATTCATTTAAAATAATACATAGTATATTTGCGGCACGTTCCAGAGTGGAAGATACTCACAGTATCGCCCTGGTGAAAGACCACCATTCAAAATTGAAACGTTGCTTGAAATGGCTTTAGCTGTGTTTGTTAACCAGATCCGAATAGCCAGGTACTTCTCCACCTTCCTCTTCTCTATCTCCTTCCCCTCCCCACTACCTACCAATTGGGGATGCCATAGTCTCACTGGCTCTCGAGTGGTCCTGTCAAGTGCGGTATTAATGTAAAAAAAAGTTAAAGGGTTAGCCGTGTTTATTGACCAGATCTGAATAGAAGTTTCATCTTAACATTCCTCTTTCCCATCTTCTTTCTCTTCTTACTGTCTTCAGCCTCACAACGTACCCCAATAATTGGGGGTGCCACAGTTTCACTGGTTCCAGACGGTTGGAAGCGTTTGGGCCTCTTATGCGGTACTCACATAAAAAAGAAAAGACATGACTCAAGTCGTACTTGAGTTAGAAGTGGAAGATACTCTCAGTATTGTTCTGATGAATGTACTTCATTCAGAATCGAAACGTTACTTGAAATGGCTTTATTCTGGTTAAGTGACGAGATCTGAATACCCAACTACTTTCCAACCGTTTTTCATCTCCATTTCATCCCCACTCGCTTCAGACTCAAAACAGGCAACAATAAATTAGGGTTCGTGAAAGTCCCACTGGCTCTGTACACTTGAAACTCTTGTCATATTTGCGACAGTCAACTCTTAGATCAGCAAAGTCGTCGCTATCGGAAGGTCAAAGGAACCAAAGCGCACACCAGATACTAAGCTCTAAAGCCTGGAATAAACTACCACACGATTTAAGAATGATTAAAGACTCGACAGAATTCAGAGGAAAGCCTAAAACTCATCTCTTCAGAAAATTATATCCACAAATGGTTCAGTTGCATACCTAATTTACGTAGCTGAGCTAGCCAGTTAGTATCGACCAAGTCATTTACGGAAAAATATTCTTAAATAATATAACAAATTAAGTCTCAAAATCTCCTAAATAGATCAATTAGAATTATACATAGGCGAAATAGATTAATTAATATCAAACGAAACTAAACTGTTATTGGAACTAAATTTGCTAAACGTGAAACAGATGCTGACATCATAAAATAATGAATACCATATTACCAAGTTATCTTTCAAACAAACTTACATACAACCAGAATATTCAGGCGTGCAAGGATACGCAAAGAAATTGGATAACGAAAAAAGGACAAAGCCAATACGTTAAATACTCGTAGACTCTTCAAAAAAATGAAATATTATAATGCGCTGCCGGAGATGTATTGTAGGAGCTTGTAGACAATATTACTACACTTAAAAAATAAACTCTTTCTCCCTGTGTGTCCTTTCCCATTCGTCTCGTTCCACTTCCTCTTCCCCTTCCTCTCCCGCGTCCATTCCCCTCACGCGTTCCCACTCCGTCTTCTCCGTCTTCCCTCTCCCCACTCCCCCCTCCCGCTTCCCCCGTCACGCAAATCCCTCTCCCAAGTTCCCCTCCCCCTACCGCATTCCATACATTCAGTCCCGATACATACAAATTTTATAATGCCATAACTCACCATTATATATATAGAAACCTTCGCGGACGTGCTCACAACTCACCAAAGTTTCATCGCAATCGGATAAACGGTTAAGCAACGAATAATTTCATGACGCCAGAGCTCACTTTTAAATATAGAATCCATCGCGGGCACGCACATTTCAAATCCCCAAAGTTTCATTGCAATCGAATGAATGGTTAGCAACGCATAATTTCATGACACCAGAGCTCACTATTGTATATAGAAAGAATTGCGGGCATGCGCACATCAAATCCCCAAAGTTTTATCGCAATTGAATGAACGGTTTAGCAACGCATAATTTCATGACGCCAGAGCTCACTATTAAATATAGAATCCATCGCGCGCACGCGCTTATCAAATCCCCAAAGTTTCATAGCAATCGAATGAATGGTTAGCAACGCATAATTTCATGATTCCGGAATTCAAAATTATATTTAGAAACCATCGCGGGCATGCGCACATCAAATCCCCAAACTTTCATCGCAATCAAATCAACGCATAATTTCATGATTCCAGTATTCACAATTATATATAGAAACTATCGCGGGCATGCGTACAACAAATCCCCAAAGTTTTATCGCAATCGGATGAATGGTTTAGTGGTTTTATTAAATTCCAGCATCAAAAATGGTTTTTACGATTGTAGGTACATTACGTTAGTTTTGTTTTTCTTGAAGATTATTATCTCGAGAATTTCTTTCACGTTATAACTTCATCTTAATGGGCTTTTTACATACGAACACGAAACTACAAGGACTACTAATTTTATGGCAGGAAACGGAGAACATTTACATGAACAAAGATGTGAAGGCAAAAAATAACCATTATTTATAACGTAATATATCGCACAGACAACCGGCGAAATAAATTAACGGAAACAGGGAACCGTTGATAATCCTAGTTTATTTAAGAGGGAATAACCAGACCAAACCGGAAATATCTCATTTTGAAATAAAATTTTAGACGTATTGACTTTTTTCCACAAAAAATTATAAAGTTGATTTCGAAAGACGATTCTTTTATCTAATAAAGTTATGTTTTAAATTTTGAGAAAATATGTTTCTTTTTAGTATAATAAGGTTTTACCGTAGGTCGTTGGCAGATTTGTTAAATTTTCAAACAAAATTTTGTATTATACAATACACATTTCTAATCATATAAACATACAGTAAAATAAATCAAAAATTATCTGGGAAAGCTATGTTTCACGATTTTAATTTTTGTTTAAATAAAATCATTTAAAAAAGATCCACAAACTTGTTTTATGACGAAAATACTTCAGTTTGTCTATTTACTTACGGTCTTACAAACTAATATATTTGATTTTTTTTTACATTCTTATTTTGCTTAGTCATTATTGAAAACTTTTAAATACTTATGATCAAAAAATAATTACAAAAAGTACACAATTGTCATCACGCCTTTTAGCATTTTTTAATGTAGGTGTAAATTAAAGCAAATTTTGAATGAAATAAAATCGATAATGATTGATTTTTAAAAAGCTGGTACGGAGAATAATTAATCTTTCTCGTTGGAACCGCCCTGTACGATCGTGGGAACTCTTTCGACGAAATAAGAATTCTCGGCCGCTGGATGGTTAATGGCCCTGAATAACATACCTATTTCACCAGGGCGATAATGAAAGTGTCTACAACACTGGAACATGCAGCAAATATAATATATGTTATTTTATTTTTAATTTTTTACTTTTATGAGTAAAATCTCAAATTATGAAGTATGATACAGTTAAAAGTGACCGAATTGGAAATGGGTTCCATAGCTCAATCGGTAGAGCACTTGCCATGTAAGCTAAGGGACCTGGGTTCGAGGCCCAGTGGAACCAATATGTTTTTCTGATTTTTCTGTATCCAGATTTTGATTGAGTTTCGCTAATATTGTCTTCATTTAATTAAATATTGTGTTATTTTAATTGAAAACATTGTGAGTTTATATTATAAATTAATTAAATTAAATTATCTTTCAGGATTTAAACCCACAACCTCTGGATTCGTAGCCAAGGAACTACAGAGGCCGTCAAAATTTTATATAAAATAACTTATATCTAGGTTAGATTTAAAAAAATGCAAGCAGAGATTCAAACTCGCGATCTCTAGATTCGTAGTTGAGGATCTGACCGCTCGACCGCAGTTGCCAAAATTATCTATTAGGTAAAAAAAATCATTGTTTTATTAAAATAATTCATAAAGTGCTTTTGTATAAATTCCTTGAAAATAATACACCTCCTGAAACTAACAGCATGACCTGTAAAAACATTTTATTAAATTGCGGAATTATAAGGGTGATAGTAGGTAGTACTAAAAGCATCGTTGCGGCTCTTTGCTGAGTGAGGGGTAGTTTGCCTATTAAGGTTGTATGGTGCACATTAGGCTTTATAATGGAAGTCTGGTCGTGCGGAAACAACCTCCCTTTTGTTTTGTAATGGCTCCATTACTACATTCTTGAAAAGCAAATGCATGAAACTGAACTATCACATAAGTTCGTGGTTATTTTGGGTATTTTTCATAGTTTTTGGATGTTATAGAATAAAACATATACAAAGCGACACTTTTGTACCTAAAATCCACTGGAGCGATTTTGGTCGAAAAATGGACCACTTTTATTTTTCTGCGATTGATAGTGCTCCAAAAATGGACCACATTTTCCTACCATTCGTAAAACATTTATTGTAATTATTTAAAACATTTCCTTGGCCAGCCATTTATTTGAGAACGAAGGTATTGAAATGCTTTATCTATTATGACCATAGAAGTCGCAAATCCGAACTTCATAGACCATTTTAGAACGACGTTAAAAATTAAAAAAAAATTCTGGAAATTTTTTGATCAGCTGTTTACGGATAAAATTAAGTCATTTTCCGAAGATATGCACCTTTCATTATAAATACAGCATACAGAAATCGAAAAAAAACTATTTTGACTCGAATAAGTATCCCTCAAGGCAGTTTAAAGCAAAAAACACGCAGGATTCACGCGGTTATAAAAATTACGATTGTTTTATACATTTTTTATAAATCCTACATATATGAGATAAACGGTAAAATACAGGTTAATTTATTGGCTATATAGCACTATAAATAGTTTTTATGTCTCCATGTTAAAATTCGAAGGCATGATTTTTTTTAATGTTGGCAAAACATTTAAAAATGACCTTCTGGTAAATCTCGAACAATCGAGACAAATTTATTTATTTCGCGTGATCGCCTCGGTGGATTTTGTATATAACGCTTATAGAAAAAATAAATGCAGTAATTGCCGACGATTTTAATTTGGGAGGCGGGTATGGGTACCGCCGCCCCGGGAATCATTTTTTGGATAACCTACACCGCTCCCATAGGTCACCCCATTTCATCTGCACACCAAATGCTTGGAAGGCCGGATCGAGAGAGACTGATCGAGATTTTGATCTCTACAGCAAGACTCTCTCGGAACATTGCCTTACCACAGTGAGAGGGATAGATTCATATGTCCGTCACTCCTGGACATACTGAACTCCAGATTCCTTCTCACCCTCACATCTTTTTCCGTCCCAGAACTTCCTCTCCATTTTTCAATTATTTATGGCTTTCACCCTTCAAGGGTGTTCTAGGTCATCATTTAAAATTACAGAGAAAGGAAAGGCGAATTAATATATTAATTTCATTTCTTTCCTTCCTTTCCTAAAAAGACCCTCCACCCAGCATCCCCAAAGATGACATAGACCCTGAGGGGATTTTTTTTCCTCGGGGCTTCCTGTTTTTTTACATTAGCTCCACCTAATGTAAAAAAATAAAATAATACTAATAAATCTAAAATAAACGTAAAACAGAATAAGACACAGAAAATGAAAAAGGTAAATGCGCAATTGGTAATCGAACCCAGTTCATCTTACCGATCAATATTATTTGATCCCAGGTTTAAACAAAAAGATCGGTAACACAAATGTCTAAATTTATATTATAACCATGTTTGTATAAACAAGTTTATATGATTAGCTCAGTGTAAGCAATACAAACGAAACCAAAAAAAAAGTAAGATGACATTGACATTAATGGGGGACGCGTAAGAAAGATATAGACTATTATTTAAAAATAATATCGCCTACTTCAGCCCTCTGACCCAGATGTGTCGACTGTATAACAAGATAGAGTGCGCTGATGTGGATATTTTCATTGATAATTTGTACAGTTTTAAAAAAAAAGTTCTAGCGCTGTTAAAAAGTACTAACTAATTATATTGTGTGAATTGTCCCTCTATGCATGCTTGCGTATTTCATATGTCTTTTACCACTCATTGTAATGTGTTACTTAAGTGACCTTGTATATAATTCTGTATTTTAATTTGTGATGTTTTTGTTTTTCTAATTGTATTTATTTGTATTTAATTGTACGTAATTGTAGATTTTTATAATTGTATAATAACTGAGTTTTATAAGTGGATTGTTCTCATGTAAATGTAAACATCTGTAAAACCCAGTATAAATAAATAAATAAATAAGTGATTCAAATACTTGAGCTATGAGTCCTTCCAAACATGAATACCGCATAAGAATCGCAAGTGCCAAAACCAGTCGAATCAAGTCATCTCAATTGGGGGATATTGTGAAGCTGAAGTTACTGTGGAAAGGAAGGGGATAGAGAAGAGGAAGGTAAGAAACTATCTGGCTATTCAAATCTGGTCACCAAATACGGCAAAACTCAACGATTAGATTCTGAATTGTTGAGTCTTTCACCGACGCGGTAATGAGACGATACATGAATATGAACGATGCAGGTAGCCTGTGTCAAGACACAGTTGTGTGGCGATCTATCATTTCTATATAATCTGTTAATTCATTTGAAGAATATTTCAAAAGTACATAAATTTCATTGTGTTAGTAGGTATTACATTCTTACAGCGATAAGTTTCATCTAAACATTTATCCGAACTGGTCTGAATCTGGATTCTTCTGTACTGATATTTTCTCCATGTGACATTGATTGGTGGAGATACTTTGTTACTGGTGATTTTAAAGCAAATTTAGTATGCATAAACGGCCTCTGAATGGTTTAAAAAGAGGACTATTTCCTGAGAGAATATTCAAGAAAAATAATGTTTCAGAATATAATATTTTCGCGTGTTCAGAAATGAAAAGCGTCAACGTGCAAAATGTGTTTACGGCCTGGAGGCAAAATTTGGCTGCGGTCCACGGAATAAGACTAGCAGAGAATTTGACAAATCTCTCGTTTTCTGCACGACTTTAAGAGAGAGAGTTTTTTTTATAAGGGATGTCTCCGGCTAGCTATTTTACGCAACGACTCAATTCAAAACTGAGATATTTCCTCGTGGAAAATCGGTTGCAAATGCTAAATTAAATATCCAAAAAGATATTTGATCTGGTAAGATTTTTCTAGATATAGGTAAAAGTTCGAGGTATTGCAGTTATAAACATTGTAAGCTCCTGTATAATGTATGAGTATCTCGGTGGATGAGTAGTTAAGATCCATGAGTTGGCAACACGTCGGGTTTCAGCGGGCTAAGTCCTTCAGCATGACACAAGAAATATTTCCGCTTTGTGTAGTGGTAGCAGCGGATATTGTCAGACTATTAAAAACCATAGAATGTTTGTGTTTCTTAAAATAAATAAAAATCTACAAGATTTTTTGAGTTTTAAGATTTACAATATTCGTGATACTTAAGAAGTGACATGGTTTAATTTTTTATGTGACACCTCGTAATAGTGCCCCTGTATGTACGATGTTACAGTAGAGGTGTCACATTGTGGGCGGGTTAAGAGAAGGGGGGGTTGTAAGAAGGGGTTTATTGATGCGGGTCTTGAAGACTGCATTATATGAATGAGGAAAAAAAGATGCCGGTAGCCCGTTCCACATACAAATCTATTTACACAAAAACGAGTCGCAGAAACAAGCCGTTTTCATGAAGCCAACATCAACTGTGAATATATGTTCCGCTCCATCAAGTTTCACGCACGCCCACCGGTGCACCGGGAATAACACATTGTTGCTAGCTCCTTAGAATAGGCTCCATTAAAATACCCGAAGAACAGCCTCAGAATGCACACATTGCGTCTGTGCATTAGAGATGGCAATCGGTCTGTTAGCAACGGATTGTCAATCAGACGGACCGCCCACCATTGCGTAGTATCAAGTATTTTCATTAAATTTAACTGTTGGGTATACTTGAGACTTGAATACGTTTAGTAGATGGTCATTGTTGAAGAATCTGCTAGCCCTATACAAAACTTATCAGTCCCTTAAATTTTGTTACCTCAAGTACCATTCACCCTTTACCGTTTAGATGTGAATATTATTATTAGAATGAAAAAAAAACACGAAATAGACTCCCAGCACTGCAGCATTTCACAAATATTATTTCCGTATCATTAGAATAATAAATAAAATTTCTCCGGAAGTCGCGTTGATAAACAAGCAAACTTCCGGTTACAAGATAAGCGCTAGAGCGCGTTTCCGGCGCTGCCTTCATATGTGGATTTTTAAAGTTTATTTTCCGTTTCCGTCGGAAAACGAATCGAAGCCTTCCTTGCACTCCGCGACCCTATAAGCGACAACCTGGATTTGCTGACAACTTGAATGACCTTATTCTGTAAAACTCTTGCAATAGCGTTATCTTGCAACGTCTTTGAATTTGATCTCACGGAGATAGAGTAAACGAGTTGCAGTGTTTATTTATGGGTAACATTCGATGGTCTCGAATGCCAAAATAGCTTTCACAATATTATAAACTAAAATACTAACAAAACTTAATAACAACATATGATTTTCTTTGAATTTCCAACCTAACATCGAGTTTCCACAGCGTTCATTTACGGATTTGCATTTCAATCGAGAATCAATGATTACACATTACTATATGATTAACATTCAACAAACTGTAAATAAGGGTATGAAAACATCAGAATTCATGTTAAGAACAATTAAAAAGTTTGAATCGTTACAAACTGTTGTACATATTCCTTGTTAGAAGCCTAATATAACATAACTCCATAGTCTGGTCACCCTTCTACAAAATTCATATTCATAATGTTGTATTCTCTCAAAGAAAATGTTTACGTTTCGTAAAATATCTACCTATCGTAAATTTTAAACTTAACACCCAGTTGACAGGAAAAAGCTATGGAAGGTATTGTCCAAGTATGGAGTGAATACGAATCTCATACAGGCAATTGCGTCTCTATATGAGGGAAGCGTTGCATTTATTAGGGTGAACGGCGATTTTACGGGGTGGTTTGACATCACAAAAGGTGTTAAATAAGGCTGCGTAATGTCGCCGTGGTTATTCAATCTATACATGGAATAGTATGCAAGAATTGAAAGAGATGGCCCCGGCCTCTGTGTTTCCTCCCTCCTATAACATGAGTCTCTTTAAGACCCATGTTAACTCCTTCCTTTCCTCAAAAAGACCCTCCACACAGCATCCTCAAAGATGACATAGGCCCTGGGGGAAATTATTTTCCTCAGGGCCTCCTGTGTGGAGTTAATGTAAAAAAAAAAAAAAAAAAAAAAAAAAAGATGGGATTGGGCGCGAAATTGAGTAATCTGAAAGTATGTTGTATGCTGATGATGCGGTGCTGATATCTAACAGTATGGAAGATCTACAGTTTCTCGTGTCAAGGATGAACGAAGTATATATGAAGAATGAGTTAATGATGAATGTAAGTAGGTCTAAAGTCATGGTGTTTGAAAGAGAGAGTAAGAAAACGGTATGCAATATAGTTGTGAACGATGAATACTTGGAGCAGGTAGATGAGTTTATTTATTTGGGAAGTATGTTTACGAGAGATGGAAAGGCTGAAAGAGATATTGAAAGAAGGGTGAATGCAGGTAACTCTATTAATGGAGGACTGAACGCCGTTGGCACCAACAAAAATGTGTCAAAAAACGCGAAACTAGCCGTCCATAATGGAGTACTGGTACCTGCCCTGATGTATGGCAGTGAAGCATGGAACTAGCAGAGGAAGGATGAAAGTAGACTGAATGCTGTAGAAATGATATCCCTGAGGCGTATGTGTGGTAAAACCATGTATGATCGTGTGAGAAACACGTAGATCCGCAAAGAATGCAAGGCTGATGTAAGCGTAATGAGTAAGATCAAGAAAGGAACGCTCCGATGGTTCGGGCATGTAGAGAGAATGAACGAGGAAAGAAGTGCAAGGAGAATATATGACGCAAATGTGAATGGTAGAAGAAGTCGGGGACGCCCGAGAAAGACATGGCACGACCAAGTGAATCAGAGTCCTACTTGAGTCGGGCCATGTCAAGAGTCAGAATAATAGAAGAGCATGTATGAGACGATGTATGAATGTTAACGAGGCAAGGAGTGTGTGCCAAGACCGAGTTGTTTGGCGGTCCGTCCTCTCTGCCTACCCCTGCGGAGAAACGGCGTGATGGTTAGTTAGTTAGTTAGTTTAGAGTACCCGGCGTTAATGCACATTTTAAATATTCCAACTTTAGAAAACAGTAGAAAAATAAACGACCTTAATTTTTTATTAAAAATATTAAACTCTATATTCGATTGTTGTGAATGTTAATTCCTGCAATTAATAAATTTATATGTACCTATAGGTACAACTAGACAAACATTAATATTTTATATACATATATCTCATTCCAACTTTAGTTCGCATTCCACACTACAATGTTTATAGAGGCTTGGTAACATATACTTCAACAATAAGGATGTATTTTAAAACAATTTGAACTTGGGAAACTTCAAAATTCGTATGTGTTACTATTTATACTAAACTATTTTTATTTCATAAACTAATGTGAACACTAATTTAAAACGTTTTTATAAAAAATATTATTGATACGGAGGACATTGGCAGATTTTTTTACTTAACTTGCATTCTATGTTACCTACTTTGTGTCAACTCACATATTTTTTTAACCTATATTTTGTTTCTTATACTTTATGTTAGCTGTATTTTGACAGCTCTTTATTTTCATTGTAATTTTAAAACAACCATGTACTGCAATATATGTAAAAGTCCTATTGGCATTTAAATAAAAATAAAAACTATATTTAATGCGCTTATAATATATATCTGGATTCTTTTAGGGTTTAAAATACAATGACATACTAAGAGGGTTAATAATAATAATATTGGTAAGTTTGTAAGTAATTAATAATGACCACCAAGGAAAAAAATCAGTTCTTTGACTTAATCTTAAACCAAAAAAGTTCTTCAAAGAAGAATTATATTTTAATAAACATATTATATTTTGTATAATTTCTATGATGAGCTGACGGAGCTGTAAACACTTATTGAACGGACATATTATGTAATATGTCAGACGATTTGTTATAAAAAGTATTATACTAAATATGACGGAAAAAAAATGTTGATGCTCTAGCGACAAAGCCAACCACCAAAACCAAGTATCTATTGTATACAATTTACAAAGTCAAAATTAGAGAATCCACTCGTTGCTTTTCACAAAGGGCGTTAGACTTTTCTGACATCCTTGGAAAGTCAAAAGAATAATTCGTAATCCTGATTTCGCCCATAATCTCCTCGAGTTGAACTGAACATTTCTCCATTTTAGTTTTATGTTCAAAACTTTAAACCGCAAGGCGTTTCACAAACTTTCTCGAAGGAGAAACCCAAATACCGCGGTCTTCTAAGTTGAATCCAGACCTCCGAGAATAAACAATATACAAAGGTATATTTCCATCGAGAGATATTTGAATAAGTGTTGTTCTTGTATTGATCTCAGCCACCATCTTTCTCTTCTCTTCTATTCTTTCTCTCATATTCCTGAGCCCAAATTACACGGGACAGTGAACCGCTCTGAAACATCCACTCGTAATATTATTTTTGTATGTGACGCTAAACAAAAATCCCGCTGCCGAAACCAGTCGCATGATTCCCTTGATCGAGGAATTTTCTGAGGCGTAAGGAAACGAATGAGATAGTAAAAAGATAAAAAGAAAGTGTACTGATTGTGCTCGTTTAAGAATGGCATTTTTTTATTACATACTTGATGCAGCGAGTGATCATTGAATCATCACCGAATCGCTACCTAAGTTCAGATTCAACGTAATATGTCGATTACCACGATCGAATCATTGGTATCGGTGAAAGAACCAAACCATCTGAATCAATATATTAAATGCACGAGTATGTGAAGTATAACGAGGATTTATACTAAAATAACTCGATTAAACCAAACCTCGATATCAGTGAATTTGATTCATCAGTGAATAAAATACGAATTCTACGAACAACAAATAAAATTCTACAAACAACATAACAAATAAGGCTTCATATGACTAACATTTCTAAGTCACAATTCACGCCGATATTTTCGGGTAATAACTCTTCTATCACGAACTAGTGACTTTTGAAAACATGTCCGGTCAGTGGCTGATTTGGCATCACGTTTGCGTCGCGTATTCGATTCCTCAGCCGGCCTCCATTACACAGCGTTTTCCGCTTAATACGGTGGTAGTAAGAGATTTTCAATTATTGTCAGGTTATTCGTAAATTGAATGTTGGTCTTTCTTTAAAACAAAAACAAAAAGTTTTATGTGTCGCCACATTGTGGGTATTCTCGATCTTTATCATCAAGAAAAAAACAGCGGTGAATCCCGTGTGAAACCGGTTTTTATCTTCTAATATACAGGGTGTTAAAGGACGTACTTCACTTACTTTGACCAGCGGTTCCTGACATTAATTGGAGTAAAAAGTGTAAAGAAATTTTTGTCGCCGGTAGGTACTTTTTTATTACCTTTTTGTTTTACTTTAAAAAACAAAAAAAAAATCTTTTTTTAACACTGGTCACTCCTCCGAGAAACCACATAACCCCTCAGCCTGACCCTAATTGCCCAATACCCACTGCTTTTTTATGTTATCGATTGAAAAAAAAAAACATCAAAAATGTACCGGAGACCAAAGTAAGTATGTACGTCCATTAAAATTATATAAATTGGGGTAAGGTAATTGAATTAGGTAGGTAGATACTTTCTTTCAATATAAATGTATATTTTTTGAAGATTCATCGAATTCTATAATTGTGTTACGACTGACCACATTTAAGATTTATTAATCTTTTGTTGGCTCACTCTCAAAATAGGTGGATAATTCAATGAGATAATTTTGGCACTGTGCCTCTTCCATTGAAAATATCTGTCATAATTTTATATCATTAATAAACAGATTATCAACAACGTGGATATGGAAAAAAATGTTTTCCTTTACTTTCAAAGTAAAAAGGAACAAGTCGTTTTTATAAGTTTTCTCTCGCGATATTAATAATAATTTTCATTTACAATTACAATCTGTTTCTACAGGAAGCTGAATCGGATGCTAAATTAAAATTTTAACCGCCAGTTAAAGTAACATGAATATTAAATAGGATCACGTGGTGTTTCAATTATAATTTTGCTAAAGTAATAATTATTAGTGTGGACAGTCTAAAAAAAAGAATGTTCCTCAAAATTATGTGAAAACACAGGGCGGATTATTTTTTGGTGCGGCCATACCGAAAATTAAATTTAAAAACCATAACTGTCAAAATTTCCCACTGTATTGTGTTTCGCGTAGGTTTAGGATCCAACAGTTTTGTTCTTATAAATATATGTGTTTAAATAATAAATCGCGAACTTCGATTTTTATTTTTTTATTTTAACATTACATATTACAATGATCTTTGGCTGGTCAACTATGAAATTCACCCGTTTAAGGACAGTCAGAATGAAAAGATTTATTACATGAATTATTGTTTTGTCTATTATATTGACTTTTACTTAGATATTTACAGTTAGTGGATAATATATTAAAGTTTTGTTGGTAAATACAAGAAGTTGCTTATGAATGTATATGCCTCCAACAGAACTGTGAAATATATTAAAACTAGTATATTAAAATTGTGGAGTAACTCTACAGTAACTACCGGTTTTCGGAAAGTAAAAGCAAAAGTTAAAGTTAAAGTCAAACAGGCGGTTAAAACGATTGAAAAATGTATTTTCGTGAAATTTTACTTTAGCTATATATTTTACTCTATCAAGCACTAAAACAGACGGCACTAAATAAAGTAAAAATTGACGAAAGATATGCGAGTAAGTACTTAGTCTAATTTTGAATTTAGCCCGAGGATCTTTTCATATAAATCTCATACATACAAAAAATGAAATATCTTTTTGTTTTCCGGACTAATGCGAGCGGCAAAAGAAATTGCTTGACAAAAAGGAACCTTTGTGCCTTATTTTCCTCTCCATTCTTTGGATTATTATGTCATGTTCTGTTTAAACCCAATTTTGTTCACTCCTGTGTGCTTTAGGAGCAAAAAACGTACAAATGTCTTACTTATACCGTACCCATATTGCGTAACGAAAGAACATTATTTGTGCCAATTTCATGTTTTGCAAATTTGCGGTGTTTGTTATATACTTGGAATTTTTTGCTCGAGTGAGTAGTACTTAGTAATATTTTTTTAATTAATTAACTTACCACACTCATTACATTATTTATAACAGGCAAGTAGGCAAAGGCGATATCTCTTTCACAATTGAACGTAGTTGAAAGTTTGAAAGAAAAGTGAAATTGAGATTAATATATTTTTTTAATTGCAATATAAACAATCTGAATTAAATTAATACTATTTAACAAAATATTATATTAAAAGTCATCATTGATCATCTATACCTTATCGGAAGATAGTAATTTTCTTTGGACAAATTCTATATCTAATTCGTTATATGAAATAATACGTATGGTTTATAATTAAGCTGCCGCTACTCGAATTTCTACCGATTACTTATATTTCCCCCTAACATTTGAAGTTATGAAGCTCTTCAAAAATATATGTTATTTTTAAAGATAATATCTATACGTTCCTCAAGCTGAAACGCAAATTCTATGAATTTCCTTCGATAAAAAAAAATCGCAATGTATGATCCGAAAATTATTATTTTCATATCTGTTTTAGTTATTTTACAAGTGATATGTACGAAAACTTTACAGTGTTTTAGACAGCACCCAAGTGATTTTTACTCTATTTTTAACCAGTCATGTTTTATTAAACATTTTCACAATTTTTGCTTCAATTTTAACGTTTTAAATATTAGCGCACTCTCTCCAACTTTCGTGATTACATATTATCTCTTCATCTTCTTCTTTTTGAGCGGGGATACGGCGCCTTAAGTATGTAAGTATTTATGTATCTGTCTATTTTTAAATCTTATGTTTTCAGAGGAAATTTAAGATTTGATTTATTAAATAAGAAAACATTGAAACATAGAGACGAAATATTGAAACATACTTGAACTTAACTGTTCACGGAACTTCTAGTTATTTTAAATATTTATATTCCCCCAACTCTTTCATAAATTCTGCCAAAGAAAGCGGTTGCCGGCGAACCTAACATTTGTTTTATTTTAAAATGTCAAAAATAATTATCTTAAATATGCATAACGCAGCGTTTCCGAGAAATTTTCCAAATGCTAATCTTATTTGCTACATCAGGAGCATGCCGCATTCGTCCTCGAAACCTGAAACTTCGTAGAGGAACTCTACGATATTTGTTTTTCGGGAAAGGAAATAAAAATATTACTTGTTGGCAGTAAATTTACTATCCAAGAAGTGTTGCCAAGTCACAGAGAATGATAAAAGGAAACACAAAGTAAGCTTTTTGACCTTGCCCGGTGGTATAGGATTTCAAATAAAGGACATATATTTTGGTCCAAGTGCTTGGGAAAGTTTGGAGATTAAAGTTATATGATCAGAATTACACAGTTCACTTCAGCATTTTTGTAAACATCAGCTCTGCACAGGAGGTCCTGAGGAAAACAATTTCCCTCAGGGCCTATATCATCTCAGGAAATGCTGTGTGGAGGTTTTTTTTTAAGGAAAGAAAGTTCTGGGAAGAAAATAGGTGTGAGGGGTGATAGGAAATAAGTATATAGGTATGAGAGGAAATAGGTATATGTAGAAAAAATGAGGTCAGTGTGTCCAGGAGTGACAGATCTATGAATCCATCCCTTCAAGTGCGGTGCAACTAGTCTCTCTCTACCATGCTCACTCGCAGGTGGACAGACACATTGGCCGCCAAGACCTGGACAAACCCCACCCCATAAACACGGGCACCCCTGCTCAGTCACCAAATGTAGCGAACCACTTGGGGTGAACTATGGCGGAAGTGTTGGTCATCCAATAAATGGTTCCCGGGGCAGCGGTACAGTATAGCATTTATAAAAGTGAGAATTTTGTTTGAGAAAAAAAAATACTTTCCTTGCAGTTCTTTTTAAAAAAATATTGTTTAGAGGGAAATTTGCAGAAGTAGGTAACTAATTCTAAGCATTGTACATTTTTACCGCCATTTTTAGAAGATATTTTAAGTATTACGTTGCTTCTAAGGCCCTTCTTCCAGTGGGATTTGAATAAATCCGATACTCAGGATGTGTCACGTCGGCGTTGCAAAGAACTTGTACCTCGCAGTCCACCACCAATTATTGTTAAATTTAATCATGAAACGCCAGAACTACGAGTAGAACGCTTTCATAACCTCACTCGCAATCAAAAAGTTGCTTTAGGCGGCATTTTTATATTCTGTCATTCTTTGTTGACCGTTTTGTTCCTAGCATTGATCTAAATCACATGCATTATTACAAAATGTATGAAACAAGTGGTCCCAATTTTATAATATCAACGACGTGACTGGCGACAATTGCGAGTTTAAAATACCTACGAGTATGTACGAACCTCCGCGGAGATGTATGGCTGTAGTCAATAAGGTAAATGAATTGTCGAGTATCTGATATTTGCGTACATAATAATAATAATATTTGGACGATTTATATAGCGCCGTTTTTGTGAAAAATCACCTCAAGGGCGCTGTACAAACTTACCATACATGCCTAAAATCTAGAAAGACTACAAGCTAGACAAACAATTAAAAACAACTTATGGCTAAAAATTGCATACACCGGTTCATTGATCACCGATACGAAAACATATGTACAATATTTTGACCAATGAACGCGATGCTGCCTAAAAATGAATTAATACAGGACCATACTTATCTGGGAGGTCGCTTGAAATTAACACTGTTTATTGTCTATTTAAAGAAAAGTTCGCACGCAGAGGACATAATTGTGAACAAATGTTGTTTAATCCTGAAAATATTTTAATATGTAATTGTAATATATTCAAAGTGTAACAACTCAAAAAGTATAGATATGAGATGAAAAATAAAATTTAGAAACAATATTTTGGGCAGCTTTAATCTTCTACTATACTTATAATCTACATCTAATTTTCTTAATTTTTATAAAGTTCATTCTATTTTTTTCTACGAGTTTTCAAATGGGTCGAATCTTCATTTACAGTTTATAAGATACCCTGTAAGCATCTCACTACCCGGTTAGGATTATGTCACCATATTAGTGAATTTTTGTTAGAGAGGAAATAGTATTTTTTATTTAAGTTTATTTAGGAAATATACAGTTGTAAATATACATTCATTTAAATTTAATAGTGAATATAATTATAAACCAGTGAAGTTCCATTTATGATTTAAAATAAGAAATCGTTGCAGATTAGGAAGCAAGTAGATATTGATAGTTATAATATTATATAGTATTAGTAAAAAGTGAGTAAAAACCAAAAGTAAACAATAAAGAAATAATAGTTTTGTTTTGAGTACATTGTAAGGTTAACTTAATTTTAAACGTTTTAAGGGAACAGTGGAAAATATCGATATCTTTTAGGGCATTATAAGATTTGCAGATGCGTCCGAGCAAAGAATTTTGTGCAAATTTCGATTTGAAATGTTGTATAAAAAATAGGGTATTCGATCTGGTATTGCGTTCGGGGCAACGAAGTGCGATCCTTTTTAATAGATCTGGTGAGTCAATAAGGCAGATCACAATATTGTATAGAAATAGTACGTCAAAAATTTTTCTCCGTTTGTAAAGAGCAATAGGTTTACACTTGTGATTTTCGAAACGATACGAAAGTGTTTCAAATTTTTTGTTTTGTTTAGTACAGTAAAGTATACAGCAATGCACCTAAGAAGTACCACAAACTGTTATAATTAGACAAATTTTGTTCCCGAGTGATTCTCCATCACCAGATCGATAAAGAAAGCGTCCTCAATGAAATTGTTAGTTGTTAATAATATATAAACATTTCGACCACAAGAAAAATGTATGTATTTATTATAAAAACTTGTCGCAATTTCCACGAAATAAATTTTGTCCAAAATAATTATTTTCAGTCCGTTCCCTGTCACAAAGAATGAGAAATGTTTCTCGCGTACATACGAGCCTTGAATTTCTTTTTCGTTGAAAAACAACTACTTCTAGAACACATTTTTGTTGTTAATGTAATAAACGTACGAAAAATATCTTCCGAAAGCAACTACTGTAATACTGAAGTTGGATAAAAAGTCACCACGTTTCACATAAACTTGAGTGGTTGCTTTTCCCCGTCCTTCGTTTCGGGTTCCTATTATCCTTTAGATAGCCATGGCCCCAAATCTGCAATAGCAATCAAGAGTTATTCGCTATTGAACCTTCTTCGAATGAAAAATTATTTTTTGCCACAAAGTTTGTTTGTCACCGAGACGTATTCTCGAATGTCGAAGAGGTGATGAGATATTAGTAGCCATGTGAATATTGTTTATGGTCCTGATGTGTTTAAAGTTTCTATGGTGTGAATTTGAAATGTCAACAACAAAATATTTTAGTTTGCTTAAAATGCTTTAAAAAAAGTATTTCTCAAATTAGCGAAAGAATCGATACTCTAGAACTCTAGAGAAATATTCTTATTTATTTATAAACAGAAAAAAACAGTACATTAGTTAAAGTGGTGAAAACAATTTACAATTATTAAGTATATTTCATTGTGGGTACCTATAATGTGTTTATTGCAGTGTCTTGTTTATGGTATGCATATTATGTAATTACCGGCTGATGTACTAGTGGGAAGGTGTGTGTGTGATTATGTTTGTATGTATGTGTATTGACCAAATTATATTATTCAAATGATGCTCTTTTTTAAAATTAGGCAGTGAATCGGAGAAAGTGTCGATGGTAGAGTTTAGACCTATATTATTGAACATATGAAAAGCACGATTGATTGGCGAATTACTTGCTGCATTTGTCTTGTAATTAAACGTGTGGAATAGTTCTGTACGGCGTGTACATCTTAAGATTGATCTTAAATAATATCTTCTTACTATAATGATAAATTCAAAAACTATTTTCAAGACTCAAAAAAAACATGGGAGGAGTGTAATAAAATTTTAGGAACTAAATGTAAAAATGACTGTGATGAAAATGCTTCTAAATATCTGATGAAAGGTCGAACAAAAGAAGGTTTAATTAATGATTTTGTTGATTATTTCTCTGAAAGTGTTTACAATATGTTACATAAGTGCAACCATAAGACAACTAAATTTGAACCAGAGGCGATGCCTCAAAGCATGTACCTACCGAGGGCAACAGCGGCGGATATAGAAAGCATTGTTAGACAAATGAAAAGTTCTTCTCCAGGAATTGATAGTATCAGAATGAGCGATATTAAAAAGCATATTTTAATCCTAGGTCCAATTATAACCCATTTTATAAACAGAATCTTATTTCAAGCAAAAATCCCCGATGACTTAAAATGTAGTATCATAAGACCTGTATATAAGGGAGGTGACCACACTGTATTGGGTAACTACAGACCAATTAGTATCTTGCCATCTCTAGAAAAAATTCTTGAAAAATATATTCAAATAAAATTAATAAAATATTTAGAAGATTTTTCTATAATAGATACTAATCAATACGGTTTTCAAAAAAAAAGAGTACAGAATTGCTGCTTCAAAAATTTGCCAACATGATAAATAATGAATTAAACTGTAAAAAACATACATTAGTCTTATTTATAGATTATTCGAAAGCTTTTGATACTATTGATCATGGTAAATTACTTAAAATACTAGAAATTATAGGAATACGAGGAAAACTACTAAAACTTTTTGAAAATTACTTAAACAACCGATGCATGAAATTAAAACTCTTAAACTCTTTAAGTAAAAAAAAGAAGTTTTTTGCCGGCGTTCCTCAAGGTTCCATATTAGGTCCAATTCTGTATATTATATATGTATCTTTTATTAAATTAATTTTTAGACATGTAAAGTACTTTGTATACGCGGATGATACTGCTTTAGTGATTTCTAGCAGTGATTTGCAAACTTGTATAGATCTTTTACAAAAAGACTACATTGAACTCTTAAAGTGGTCTCATGACTCTGGCTTAGTCATAAATGCCAAAAAAACTAAATTGTTACATATAAGATCCACTAATGTTAAGGTATATATTACACCTGAAATAAAGACACATACATCAGATTGTTTACACAATGGTATTCCTGCAACGTGTACATGTGAAAATATGGAACTAGTTAAAGAATATGTTTATTTAGGTGTTATTATTGATTGCTTTTTAAAGTGGGATATACAAATAAACAAAGTTTGTGCACGACTAAGATCAATTGTAAGCAGATTGTATAAACTAAAATTTTTTGTTCCTATCTGCACACTTCGAATAATTTATTTATCTCTAGCTGAATCTGTTATAAGGTATGGAATAACAGCTTGGGGATTTTCCTGTAAAACAAATATAGACCATGTTTAATCAGTGCAAAATTCATTGGTAAAATTATTAGCTGAAAAAAATTTTAAAAAAAAAGGCATAATATTCCATACTTTTATCAGAGTCTCAAAGTTCTTTCAGTGAGAGCAATTCTGTGGTACAAAATTATATTTCAGCACATAAATAATCCTTTATATATTAACAGGCTGGAACACAACCATAATACTCGTTTTAACTTTAATGAAGGGCTAATTGTACCTAAGCATACAAATAAATATGGACAAAGAACGTTAAATTACATGATTCCCAGTTGTTTAAATATGTTACCTGCTGAAATTAAAAACTGTGCCCAAAACAAACGATTGATGAATTTACTGAAGACTTGGCTTACGGAAATAATTAATTTGTATTAGCTTACAATGACATATTATTCTAAAGACTTTAAAAATGTTATTTATGTTTTAAAATTTTTATTTTTATCTATATTTCTGTAAAAAATTAAATTTTATTTTATATAATTGTAAAAATGTAACTATTAAATCACTATTATAAGATCGTTAACGTAAAGAACCCGTTAGACAAACTGCTAAAAAGTAGTTTATCGGGACTTTTTGTCTTGTATTTGTAAAATGTATAAAATAAATAAAAAATAAAATAAAATAAAAAAAGCAGATACTTCAGTTTGTTCTACTTTATTTTATAGTTAAATGTATTGCACCCAACACCGTCGGTAAATCAGCCATTATGCGGAACCAACATTGTGAAAATATACGACGCCGTTCGTTCGAATAGCGCGTGCGAAACGATCTTCGGTTTGGATACAATAGGCTAGATTTTGACAATAGTTGTCGAAGACAACTACTGTCAAAATATGGCTAGCTGTATACAAAAAAGCTGAAACGGATATAAATATTGTAAAAACGTGGTTAGATATAAATACGCTCACATTGAACACCGAAAAAACCAAATATGTCACATCAAGCATAAATATAACAGGTCAACCTCATGATGATGTCTCTATTAGAATACACACATGTATAAATTCCGATAAATATTATCAGTGACCCTACATTGAGCGCACTACACAGATGAACTACCTCGGCCTCACAATTGATCCATATCTCAAATGGAATATTTACACTCAAATAACTGCAAACAAAATAAGAAAAACCATGCACTTTTTCAGAACAATGCGAAACTTTCTCGACTTACAACACTTGAAAATGATTTATTTTGCAGTCTGTCAATCCATTATTGAGTATGATATCATAGCATGGGGAGGCGGTACTCCATCAGCACTAAACCCAATCATAAAGGCACATAAAACTATTATAAAAATAATTCTTAGACTACCTCTAATTACAGACTCGAACTTAATCTTCAATATTATGAATGTGTTTGACGTTCGGCAGATATATGCAAAAACAATCCTCACTCATCTATACATAAATATACATAAATACTGTGAAAAAAGATTAAATACTCGCTGTACTCGAAACAATTACAAAGATCTACTTACTACAAATGCCCATACTTTTGGTCAACGAAGTTTCATATACCTTGCAACAAGACTTTACAACATTCTTCCAATTAGTATAAAAAAAATGTAATACACAAAAAATTAAAAAAAAAAAAAAATTGGATAAAAAATAATGATAGAGCCTTTAACGGTGCACTTACCCAAATTCGAAATTAGTAATGAACCAATCCTGCTATTATTTTACCAATGTTATTTTTATTAATTCAACCTATCTTTTGTGTGATTATAATCTAATATAAGTGTAGGTATGTTTCACAGTATTATAAATTGTTGTAAAATTACTGCCTCAACACAGGAAAAGCCTAGTGAGACAGGTTACGAGATACCTAAATTTATAATTATAAATCTCTATTATTAAGTACCTACTGTTTATATGCAAATTTTTATTTTCTTTTGTACTTATGCAACATTTAAACTATTGTAAGATGTACTTTTTTTTGTAGTTATAAATGTTTAAATTTTTGTTCAATAAAGATACATATTATTATCATTAATGACTTAACGCTTCGCGTACACCTTCGATGAAACCCGAGAATAAGGAAGTCGAAAAATTTACCTATGTACCTACGACGGTAATTGTGAGTGACCTGGATTGGAGAATTGGGGACCAGAGCATTAATTTCAGAAACACCGAGAGAAAACTCTAGCATTCTTCAACATTTATTCACCAAATTCATTCTCGTTATTATTAATTTGTATTAGCCTATTGATTCCTCGAGCTAAGAGACAAAAGAAGGGAAGTAAAGGAAAAGAAGAGAAGAAAGAGAAGAGAAGGGACTGAGGAGGGCTTCAATATTTAAATATCCCAAAATATGCCGAGAAATGATATCGAGATTCCTCATTATATCATTTTCAGTCGAGATAAGGACGATTTTTCAAACGAGTCTCGAAATCTGATGAATTCTTGAAGTGTACCTGCGAAGTTTGAGCAAAAAATAAAAATTTCTAAGA
The DNA here is from genome assembly GCA_917563855.2 of Limnephilus lunatus. Classification (NCBI taxonomy): domain Eukaryota; kingdom Metazoa; phylum Arthropoda; class Insecta; order Trichoptera; family Limnephilidae; genus Limnephilus; species Limnephilus lunatus. Next base: position 11,504,475 of record OU830599.1, read on the forward strand.
GGGCTCGATTGTAAAATAATGGATATTATTTTTAAGAGTTTCGTCCTTAGAATATAAATGTAAGAAATAAAGGTAAAAAACCTTCGAAATTATTTTTCTACAGAAATTATTTTGCTTTACAGGGTGTGTAGTCAGTAACATCTGTTTTATTTTAAGGCCGGTTTCTCTAGCGGTACCAAAAGTAGATAATGACGGTTTATGAGACAATAGAATATTTTTTTTATTTTTTTTATTATCATTGCAATAATGGGGATTACAAAAATGCGGTAGGCACAAAGATGGGTATTTTGTTAATATATTTAAATATAACACAATGAGTATCTTATTTTGATAAATAAATGAAAACCGGAGATGTTTCTCTTTAAAGCGGATATGAAAAACGTTTTGGCGCGCATCAAAACGCCATTAGGAAAGACGGGAGTTGGGGGATATCCGATGGAAGATGGATGCCCAAAGAATGTATTATTATGTTTTCTTGACTGTAGATACCGAAATGAATATCTTTTTATTGTGACATCGCACAAGATACCCAAATTAACCCCTTCCACTTGACTATTTACCCATAAACTACTCAAATGGCTTTTGTAACTTACGATGATATCCGAAGAAACTATTCCATTAAATTAGAATAATATATTTAATATATTATATACTAGCTGGTACCAGGCAAGCGTTGCAATATCATAAATTGATTCTCCCTGCAAGTCCTTTGTGCGTCCCCGTTCCCTTCCACCTTCCCCGCTTTCCCCCACCCTCGTCTCTTCCCTCTCCGCGAACCCCACCTTCCCCCTGCCTTTCCTCCCTGCCGTTACAATACACCATGGGTCGGCAACCTTTTGTGGTCCGAGGGCCAAATATTTGACGTGGGAACTTGCGCGGGCCGCACATACAAAAATTCTCTAGCCACCCCCTCCCCCCCCCCGGGACGGATCACATTTGACTGGGTAGTAGTTTTTATGAGGTCGGAATTTGCTCTCAAAGTCAACTTTAACACCCATGCTAGCTATGCCACTGCATATCATTACAGTATGTAGTTTAGTTCTAAAAATAAAACGGCTGAAAAGTACGTAAAAGACTGCATTTTTTCCTTAAGTTGTTCATGCAAGCTAGCACCCAAGTCTTCGGTGCGTCGAGTGCAAGTTCTGGCAGAGAGACTAACGTTTTCAAAATTTTTTTTCTGTTCCGGGCATACTTCCCCCGCGATAGCTAAGACACACTCTTTTACAAGTTCACTGTCGGTAAATGGGCGACTATGCTTTGCTAATATCTCTGCTACTTTGTAGCTGGCACGAACAGTTGATTCGCTTTGGTCTGTCACAAGTTTAAAGGTATTCTGCTGATTTTGGAGTGACAATTTCAAGTTATTGATTTTGTTTTTTCGAGATTCCCCTTCAATACACCCAAATTTAGTTTTGTGCTCAATATCATAATGTCGCTTTAGGTTGTATTCCTTTAGTACGGAAATACTCTTTTGACAGATTAAGCACAATGGTTTTTCTTTAAATTCGATAAAAAAATATAAATTTGTCCGTGCTTCATTAAAAATCCGTCTTTCATCAACGATCTTCCTTTTTTTAGAAGCCATCTTAAATGTATAAAACTGAAACAATACAGAAATAAAATAAAGTACAACAGCGAATCTATCTACTTGAGGGTTCCCGGCGTACTTATATACAGTAGTAGTGAGCAGTCGGTTTAAGGAAAATACAGTATAGGTACCTAATTATACAAAATATAATTAAACGACCCCGAAGGGATGTGCAAAGAAGATGTACCGCCGAGAAACTATCTTGTCATTCAAATTCTTCAACCAAAAATCTGCTTCTATACATACTGGGTATACCAGCGCAAAAGTTAAAAAATAACGACACTGTGTATACATTCGTTTGATATTCATACCAAATGATTGAAATCGATTTTAAGTTTGAAATTTGTAATAAGCAAAAAAATTATAATATCATGGTAAACATCATTTCGGGGGCCCATTGTCAGCGGGTCACCTTACTTGCAAGCATATTGAGACCAAAAACTCATAAATAACAGAACAATATATTACAGAATATTGCTTTGTTATAGTCATTTCTTGTAATGTCAGGAATAATAGTATCATGAAATATGTAAGTACTTGTAACTATAAGAAAATGCACAAAAACCGCAACATAGATAGGTATTATCAATTAATAAAACTTGCTGCGAATGTAAACACCGACGTGAATAGGTATTTAACGCAGCGCGGCCGAACGAGTGGCGTCACCGGAATGAGGCGAGGTGCGGTTGGCGTTATTGCCGTCCTTTCCCTTCTCCCTGCTCCCCCTTCGCTAACCCTTTTACTCCGTTGTGTACGATATCGTCCGTCACGTGTGTTGCAGCGAGAATCTTGCGGGCCGCACTAAAACTGTTCGCGGGCCGCATGCGGCCCGCGGGCCGCAGGTTGCCGACCCATGCAATACACACATTTTCATTTACACAAATTTCATAACGCCATAACTTACCATTATACACAGCCTATGCTATGATAATGTAGCTTTCTATTGGTGATTTTTTTTTAAAAATCGGTTTAGTAGTTAAGGCGTGAAATCGTAACACATAAATACACGCACTTAGGCATTTATAATATTAGTATGGGTTTTTAACCCTCCGCATGCCTGGTAGGATCTGACAGACCCAAGGCATTTTAAAACAGCTGAACTTATTACAATCTTCAGCATGAATGTAATGCATTTCAGTACCTGCTGCTAACAAGGTCACGCTTTAAAATTACGCGAAGAGATGTTAGTTCTACACACGCCGCCCTAAGTCGTCAAAGTCCGCTCGGACCTCACATACCCATCAGGCACATGAAGAGGTTATTTTGTGAATTCTTCTTCGACTTCTTTGTGTGCCCTATCAGGTCCCCTCGACGTTGGCGATCACTCTTGAAAATGTCTCTCTGTCTTGCGCTACCCGGAATAGCTCCTCCACACTTCTAATGCCGGTCTACTCTCGTACATTTCGCAGCCAAGACTCTTGTCTCCTACCAGGCCCTCTATCTTGCCTTTATTATTTATAATTAAAAATAAATTATAAAGATAATATATAATTTTGTGAATAGCAACAAATTTTTTTTAAGTGACAAATAGCCCACATCCCTAATATATGACTTGATCGAGCTGAAACACTGCAGATAGAATCTTTATCAATGACAATGCATTCCATATCTCTGGAATTGAATTTAGAGAGTTTTTAGGTACCGCCGTTCGATACGTGGCGGATTGTCGAAACTTTTTCACTACATAATAAAAATAGATGTATTATAATAAAAGTACTTAGATATTGGGGGTTGATTTTTTTTCTTTAGAAAGATAATAATCTTTTAACGATAAAAATAATCGGGTAACCTAGCAATGTTTTAATTACTCCTATTCCTATCATTGTAAACAATTTTTGTTAACTAAACGTAAGGAAAAAACCAGAAGATATGGTGTTTTTTCCCTCCTATTTGATTATCCAAAAACTATCATTGCAGATTAGTACAGAACTGGCGTTACACACACAAATATCTTTAAAAAAATAATGCAATTCCATAACTCAGAATCGAGTGTTGGTCAAATTCAAAATACAAGGTGGTTTGTTATTTAAATTTTAATCTCGCTTCGACAAATTTTATCATGTTTTCTTTAAAAAGTGGTCAAATCCTTATCCTTAGCCCCGAAAACAAAACAAAAAACTTTTGCTAAGCTTTCAAAATGTTTTCCAATCCAACACATGTTGGTGTTTTTACGAATAGTAGATTTGACCACATACGATTCCAAGGTAGAGATGATACTTTTGAGATTGGTAAAACTTTTGAATTACATTTATTTTTGTTATCATCAAGTTTCATTTTTAGATAAAGATTTATTTTTGACTATATTTATATAATTTCTAAATAGGTGCTTATAGTGAAAATATTCTTCAAATATTTAGTTTTTTTTTTGTAGGTGAAATAATCAGGTGTTTTCCACTTTTTTTTAAATGATTTAATCGTAATTGTTTTAAAAAATAAAACACCATTAACTTATGCATTATTTTCGCTTCTTCTTTAAAAGCTTCTTTTCTGATAACATTATATTAAGGAAACCACTTCTACGATGAATTTTTCTCTCGCCAACAAGTTTTTGCCTTGGATATTAAAATAACTACAAACTATCGCATCAATCAAATTATATTTTTCTTTGAGTTTTGAACAAATGGCTCCTCCGTGATTTCACAACAACATAACATTATTTTAATAATGGCGAAAGCACTCTGGCGGGATAAAAATGAATTAACAATAAGTCGAAATTGTTTTTTGCACGTCATCCCCGCAAATCGCTCATTAAATCATTAAGTGCTCGCTAATTGACTACCACCGCCTGATAGATTGATTATTCACGCTGTTAAATAGATTTAGCTAATGATGTGAGGTCTATTAAGGAGGTAAATAGCAGTTCACACCAAATAAATTATTGTAACTAGTCAACTCCACAGTGAATTAAATACTCGAGAGTCAGGTGGTGTCAAGAGTCAATGCCTACAATAGATGAGTTATTTGCAACGATGTATGAATGTGAATGAGAAAGGGTGTGTTTCAAAATTGATTTAATTTGTAGGTAATGGAAGCTTTTAATTAAGGCCCAGCTTCCTGCATTTCTACCGACTTTTATATATTTTCATTAAACCTTTTGAGCTATAAAGCACTTAAAAAATATACGTTATTCTTGAAGATAATATCTATTCATTCCCCACGCCGAAACAGCGATTATATGAAATTCCCTCGATAGAAAATATAGCAAAGCGTGCTCCGAATTTTTGTCCAAACAGGAGGTACTGAGGAAAATAATTTCCCTCAGGTCCTATGTCCTCTTTGCGGATGCTGTGTGGAGGGGTTTTGTAGGAGAGGAAGGAGAGGAAGGAGAGGAAGGAGAGGAAGGAGAGGAAGGACAGGAGAGTTCTGTGAAGGAAAAGGGTTTTAGGGGTGGGTAGGAATTTGAGGTACAGTATCCTGATCATCCGCCTCCAAGACCTAGACAAACCTCACCCCATAACCCGGGCACTCCTGCTAAATCACCAAACGTAGCGAGCCACTTAGGGTGACATATGACAGAGGTGTTGGTTATCCAATAAAGGTTCCCGGGGTGACGGTATCCATTCCCGCCTCCCATAATAAAATATTATAAACACATTTTTTCAATTATTTTACAAGTTATATGTATGAAAAAATTCTCTGTATTTATTTGAATTCTGGACATTCCCACAAGACATTTTTGCTCTATTTTAAACGAGTCGTGTTTTATTAATCATCTTCACAATTTTCGCTTAAATATTATCGTTTTAAATATTAGCGCGCTCCCTCTAACATTCGTATTTACGTATCTCTCCTTCTTCTAGGTACTTTTTGAGCGGGTACTACCGGGCCTTAAGTCTAAGGTTTAGTGAGTAAAATTAAAAATTTTAGAAACACTTATATACAAATGAAAATAATATTTGCCACATTACATCGCAGTGGAAAAACGATTTAGTTCGACTTTTTTGTGAAACATTAGCTAATATAACCGTCTAAAAGATTCCATTACAGTTGATCGTCCGACAGATGGCCCCAATATGCACAATAAACACAATACTTTATGTATATTATATATAAAAAAAAATTTCCCCGAAGGGGTGTCCAGAGAGGATGCTACGACGAATACAATTCAAATGCATCAAGGATAAAACTACTAGTGTATACTACTACTACTACTATTACTACTACTGTACTTACCAGTGTATTAGTGCAAAAAATCGACACAGTAAATAAATTTTGTAATCGTTTGATATCCATATCAATATATTATTTAAGATATTTTTGATGTCGATTTTAGGTTTGCTATTGGTAAATGATGCACAAAACATTATAATTTTATAATTATTATAATATCGGGGGGTTAACTGTTGAGGGATCAAGTGTAGGGTAACTCTTTTTTTATATCACCTTAAGGGTCATTAACCAGCCAGCGGCCGAGAATTCATATTTCGTCAAAAGATGTTCTTCGATCGTACAGGGCGGTTCCAATGAGAAAGATTAATTATTCTCCGTTCCAGTTTTTTTTTAAATAATTCAAAATCGATTTTATTTCATTCAAAATCACATAAATTTATACCTACATTCAAAAATGCTGAAAGGCGTGATGATAAAACTATTAAAACTATGTACTTGTTGTAATTACTTTTTGATCATAAGTGTTGATAATTTTTCAATAATATCTAAGTAAAATAAGAATGTAAAAAAAAATCTTAAATATATTAGTTTGTAAGACCGTAAATAAAAAGACTTACTGAAGTATTTTCGTCATAAAATAAGTGCACGGATCTTTTTTTTAATGATTTTATTTAAACTAAAATTAAAGTTCTGAAACACAGCTTTCCCAAATAATTTATTGATTCATTTTGCTGCATGATTATATGATTTGATATGTGTGTTGTATTATTTTAAATTTGGTTTAAAAATTTAACAAATCTGCCAACGACCTACTGTATAACCTTATTATATGCTAAAAATAAACATATTTTCTTATAATTTAAAATATAGCTTTACCAGATAAAGGAACAATCTTTCGAAATCAATTTATACTTTTTTGTTGAAAAGAGTCAACACGCACAAAATTTTATTTAAAAATGGCATATTTCCGGTTTTTGTCTGGTTATTCCCTCTTAATATAACATTTAAATTATTTTATGTAGATAATCTTTTGTATTTCTACTTAAGTTTTATTATTTCTTTTTATTGTATTCTGAATCTTTATTTATTATCTTTTGCATTTTTAGTTACTTTTATTGTTATTTAAATTTTATGTAATGATAGATACTGCTACCCGGCTCAGAACAGATATTGTCTAGTGAGTCGGGTAGCGCACATGATTTGTATATACTATTGATGTTAATAAACGCCCGGGTTACCGGCATAAAAAAAAAAACAAAAAAAAATCATATATATATATATATATATATATATATATATAGATAAATTAACTATCTTCATTATGCGAAACACGTTGACAACAAACCAGCCGGTTACAGCCCAAAAAATATAAAAAGAAGAGACATAAATACTCTTTTCCGGCGCAAACCTAGATTTTTATTTTGGGATATTATGCCGTGTTGCGCCACCTACTTCTTTAGCCAAAGTTTCGGACAGCGTTTCTGTGTCCATCATCAAGACATATGTGTTATTGAAGATTGTGGTGAAGTGTGTGCTTATGAATGTATAAGTTTTACCGCGTTGAGCGCTCCAATCCTCTAAGAGCTGGAATATCAGTATAATGAGATTAAAATTGTTTTTGGTATTTAGTTTTGGTGTAGCCTTCCATTAGTTTCCGAGTTTCAAATCACAACGGTGCTAACGAAGTTTTCACTTCACAAAAAATCATAGATGACTATGTCCAATTTTAACGAATTAATTTATTGAACAATACGCGACAGAAAAACTCGTGAAATTGTAAAACTGGGACAATTAGTGAAATTGCTATTGCAAACGTTTGTGTTTGCAATTTTTGAATAATTAATTGGAAATGCTGGAGTTAGCCTGAAAGCCATTATTTCAAAGAGAGGAAACAAATTATTTATTTCAATCGTATATTCAAGCAGAGATACATTATTCGAAAAATGAATTCAATTAAATTATTTCATATAAACGACTATCGTTAGATCAAAAATACTTATGTACAGGATATCTATTTAATTTTCATATTTTATTTTTATTTTGAATAAATTTTTTTTTTAAATTCACTGTCCTGAACAATTATCATTTTGTCCTTTACAGCATTTTTCCGTGATCGATATGTTTGGACCACAAAAAAAGCATATTTTAAATTGTGTTCATCAACATAAAAAAAAATTAAAATGTCATCATTGGGTATTTGTTTTCCTTTCTATTTTTTGCCATTTAAAAAAAAAACAGTTAAAATACTCTTTTTGACAATTAAATCTACAAAAAACCATAGACAACAACATCATTGATAAAGAAATCATTGACAAATACATCATTGACAAAGATGTAATCGACAAAGACATTGTTTACAAAGATGTCATTGACAAAGAGGTCATTGACAAAGACGCTATTGACAAAGACATCATTGACAAAGACGTCATTGACAAAGACATCATTGAAAAAGACATCATTGACAAAGATATTATTGACAAAGATATCATTGACAAAGACGTCATTGATAAAGACATCATTGACAAATACATCATTGACAAATACATCATTGACAAAGATGTAATCGACAAAGACATTATTTACAAAGATGTCATTGACAAAGAGGTCATTGACAAAGACGCTATTGACAAAAACATCATTGACAAAGACGTCATTGACAAAGACATCATTGACAAAGACATCATTGACAAAGAGATGATTGACAAACATATTATTGACAAAGATATCATTGAGAAAGACGTCATTGATAAAGACATCATTGACAAAGACATCATTGACAAAGATATCATTTACAAAGATGTCATTGATAAAGACATCATTGACAACGAAATCATTGACAAAGACATCATTGACAAAGACATCACTTACAAAGACGTCATTGACAAAGACAGAATTGACAAAGACGTCATTGATAAAGACGTCATTGACAAAGACATCATTGACAATTAAATCGTCTGTAACAAACACAGTGAAATCATCTACAACGACATCATTGATAATGCGAAGATTCTTTTATAATATTTTTCTCTTTGTGGATAGCTTTATTTTGCAATAATAATTAGGTCAATCGGATAAAGCTAAAAGGATTGAGTTATTTTAAAAATGCATAATTATGATTTTCATTTGCCATAATTATGAATCATGCATAGAACAAACCTTTCAACCATTTATAAATACCCAACGACACGTCATAACAATTGCAAGTTAGCACACAGGTGTATTTATTTAACCTATAAATACTGGATCGATTTAAGTCCGCAATGAGCCGCGACATAGATTGTGCCCCATGGGAGTCGTTAATCCATCGCGGCTAATGCATTTATGGGTCGGTCGATGCAATTGAATTGTCATTGTCATAATTTAAGTGGGTACACAGAGTGCAGCTAATGGCTTAGAATGCACGATTTTAAATTATCTCTTAATTGTTATGGACATTAATTAATGAAGCATATCTAATCTTACTAACCAAACAAACAATTTCCAAAAACTTTAACAAAACGCCATGGCACTTGTATAAATGCAGTTCTCAATGGGTCTGAAGACATATTAATTGTATTGTCCCTAAAGTGAACAAATCAGTACTTATAATATTTGAAGAGACAATATTGCTTAAAATCATTAACTCTTATAAAAAATATATCAAATCTAAGTGAAAATTCACTAAAATATATTTTTTTCATCTTATAAGTCTTAATAGTCATGATCTAGAGTATCTATACAGTCTATTTTTATGAGAAAAACTTCAAATGGCAATATTTAATTAAATGAAGACATTTGCGAAATTTAATCGAAAATATGGAGACAGAAAATTAGAAAAATATTTTGGCACCTCCGGGACACAAACCCAAAAACTTTCGCTTTTCGGGCTGAATGAATGCTAGCGAGGTGGACAAAGAAAAACTGGATAAAGATAAAGAAAATCATTGCAGTGAGACAAAAGCACGTAATGATTTTTAAAAATTTCGGTAAGGAAAAATACAATGTTCGAAAATGTTAATGATTGAGGTGCGTTAATATCGTCCATGCCCAATTCTCACAAAGTTCTCAATTATTTTATTTTCGAAAATTGTTGGTATTGGACAGTATCAATGATAAGACATATTTTTTTAATGTGGTGTGTTAACTAACAACCCTGTTTTGTCAGAAACTTTCTTCTGCATCCTCATTCGTGCATTTTCCTCTGTTTTGCCCAATCCTGACACAATCGTAATCAAGCAGATGATTCATTTGATTTTGCCATTCTGACATCCCCAATTTTTTATTTACTTATTCGTTAATCTCCTTTCAAAATGTATTCAACGTGTTAATGTATAACGCTAAAAAATGTAATATTTTACGCTAACCGGGTATCTTCTCTTATGACTGATCTATATCAACTATCACGGCAACCACTTTAAGCGGTGCACTTTCAATGCGTATTTAATATCATAATAACGAGCAATGTACGAAACCCTGCCCTTTAGAATGAAATAAGGAGCATGAAAGATTCATGTAAGGCGCAATATACGGATATTGGAATAGCCCAGCCAACAGATAGCGGAAAGCTATAGATAATGGCCTATAACCTCTTAAACGATCACACCAACTATTTAGAAATTTTAGAAAAAAATTGTCCTTTACGTCCCTGACAACTTTTTAAGGGTTTACGTGCATAGATCTTTCCTTGTTTCAATTAACAGTATTACTGACATACATGCTTTGTTACAACTCATCCAGTTCAACATCCCTTCCCGTAGACTCCGAAATAATGAATTGCTGTTCCTCAATCAACATTCTACTAATTAAGGGTATCATTCTCCTTTATCCAGAATGTCGAGACTTGTCAACGCAAATCAAAGCACTGAATTTTTTAATGTAAGCCTAAATGACTTTCGGCAGTCGATACGCAATGTGATTTTTTAAAGTCTTTTTAAATCCATCTTCAAGCTACTTATGTACTTTTATATTATATGTATTTTGTCAATACTCTTCATATATGTACTCTCCTTTCATTGTCATCTCTCTTTTTTTATTCGTGTTATTGTTATATTGTTAATCGACTATTTGTACGTAAATAAATAAATTGTTTCGAGATGCAGAACTAATCTAGAATGAGTTATTACTAATTTGGAAGGCGGGTACGGTTATCATCGTTCTGGGTACCATTTATCAGAAAACCAGTACCGTTGCCATCATAGGTCAACCCTAGAGATTCGCTACGTTTGGTGACTTAGCAGGGGTGCCCGGGTTCACAGGGTAAGGTTGGTTCGGGTATTGGCAGCGGCCCACTTAACGCGTGGCCTGTTCGAGGCGACTAACATAATAGTTGAGGCAGGCATTTTTCCCTCTCCAGCCGGACTCTCTCGACCCATCGCCTTGCACTACATTTGGAGGGATGGGTTAGGACGTCCATCACTCCTGGGGATATTTTTTTACTTCCCAGAACTTCCCAGAACTTCCTCTACTTCCTTTCTTTAAAAATACTTTTTTCACGGTATAGGTAATAATAATACGAATCAGCAAAATCTATAAGTGTAGGTACATTTACTTGTCATTTATTCACTCTTGTGCATGGTTAAACATTAAATGAAATCTTTAAAGTAACGCGTCTCATTATATCTCATTACAATAAGCACAACAGTGGCGCAGCCGGTAGGATGAAAAAAATAATCTATTATCTTCAGTGCCAACAAGAGTGGCTATAAGAATTTACTGGCAAAAACTAATTTCCTAAGGGGCCTGTTTCAATTAGACTAAAAATGTAAATCAAACTTCCTATTATATTCCACTCATGCATCTAAATCCAAATAAAAATCAAGGGATGGTATTCGGATCAGCGATGCCAGAAGGATGTTGGATTCCATCTATCATTTCCTATTTTAGATTAAACTAGCTAAAGTCCCTGGCATTGTCCGGTTAAATATATGCTGAATTATAATTTTGTGCCATAGTATTGCCCAGTGGCGGTTCTTTACAGGGGGACAATGGGGACAGTCCCCACCAGTTACACTCAAAACCTACTAAAGGAAATAACATTCGATACCGCCAAAATGAATGAATTATTTAAACATAAAAGTAATTAACATTAGCAGAAATAAAATACAAACAATTATTCCGGATGATTTTAATAAGACCCTACGCGCGTACAGCGAACAATGTACGGCGCACAAAAAATGCAGGTCTATTTCTCAGTGCGCAGAATTACTGCGCACTTGGGGGACAATCCGAACTATCCCCATACTTTCCTTGCATTGTTTCGCGATCGTATGCAACTGCGCATGCGCAGTAGTATGTGAGTTCAAGCATCTGCGGGGACAATCCTTTGGATTCCCATAGAACCATTTGTTTGCGAAGTAACGGGCGGGAATCGCTCGCGTTCAAATTAGTTTGGTAATAATCTCGCAAGGTAAAGCTTTATTTTTATTATATTTCATTGTAAATTGGCATATTTCTATAGACATTTTATATTATTTTGTGTTAAATATATCCGACTAGCATGATTAGACCATCAAAAATTTTTTTTTGAGAAATAATAATATATAATAATATTCTACGGGTGATGAGATTCCGGTACGTAAAAAAGTCGATCCCCACCACTAAAGAAGTGCTCGAGCCGCCACTGGTATTGCCTCAACAGGTAAAATTTTGGCACTCTGAAACAGCAATGGAGTATTATGTCTTTGTTTGAAAATATTAGGGACGACTAATAATTTTACAATTGCATTTTGTACAACTTGGACTTGTTTCAGATTTGTTATAGTAGTATTTCCCCATATTGTTAAACCATATCTTATAATAGATTCTGCCATATAAGTAAAAAATGTGATCGAAATGTCTCCTGCCATGTGATTCTGTATCTTTTGTGGATACGGAATCGATTCCTTACGTAATCGCCTTTTACATTTGTGTGATTGTCTATGGCTTGCAATTGCTTTTTCTACGGGATTGACAGCTGATTTGACAGCTGTCGCCAACTTCAATAGTTTAAAACACGAAATGCGTAAGTATATTATATTATTTGTTCATTTAATGGACGTTTAAAGTTATGGATTGCGTATGGAATCGATTCCGTTTCCACAAAAGATACAGAATCGCTCTTCTGGTTGGTGATTTTTGTGTTTTAAATGAAAAAAAGTGCATTTTCATGTCACTGGAGACCAAAATTTTATTTAAGTTTTTTCTCCTAACAATTTCAGAAATCAGTTGTGAAAGAAAGTCAAGTACGTCCCATTTCCATGTATGTACTTAGACGAAGATAGATTAGTAAGAAAAAAACGTTGTTTAACCATCCATATATCTAAAGTCTGTATGAAACTACGGTAGAAAAGTATATATTATCTGCTGACGTTGAGTTCGTCATATTCTATAATTCGACACACCTAAAGGTCTGTGAGACTCTGCTACCGCTCTGCCGGACACGCCATTCACGCTACCGCGGTTCAGAGAATCCTCTATTATGTATAGTCAAAAGCTAGGAAGGTACTGAAAGAGACAGCACTCTCTATCGAAACTGCGCTTACATATAACATTTATTGTAGGTGTGGAATATGACAGATTCCCACGTCAGCAATAGAAGGTTAATACAAATATTAGTATTATAAAGAAGCTTAAACAAGATTAAACCAAAAGCAAAATAAATCACATACGATGTATACTATAAGGAATGATATACGAAAAAATACTATGATATCTTGATTTGGGCATGATCCTAGAATGGTAGTTAACAAGTTAATAAAATTGTAATATAAAAATGACACTAATTACGTAATAAAAAAAACTTACGTATTCAGATATAATACTGTACATAAGTAACACTGCTGTACATGAGCCAGAAAATCAAGCTTTTGTATACTTGTCTTGAATACCTATGCATACTTCCTAATGACCGTAGGTATCTCTCACTTGCAGAGCTTTTATTAAGGGTGCAATGGAAATGAAGAAGACTAAAGTAGGAATCATAACGATTTAAGTTTATCGAAGGAAGCAAATACTTTGTGGTGTGACATTATATATTAAATGAAAAAACACACTTTATAAAACACCACTTTATTTGAATTAATAATTATTTAACAGCCAACCAGGTTTCGCTTAGCTCAAGCTTCATCAGGGCTATTAATAATTACATACAGACACATATATATATAAGAAATTTAAAAAAAATTAATGAAAGAGATAGCAATAGAATAGACGGCACCATATTTTTTAAAAATTTTATACATATATGTGTCTGTATGTTATTATCTTTAGTTAATATAATAGCCGTGATGAAGCTTGAGCTAAGCGAAACCTGGTCGGCTGTTAAATAATTATTAATTCAAATAAAGTGGTGTTTTACAAAGTGTGTTTTTTGATTTAAGTTTAGATGGCATTTACGCATTAGAAATGGATCTTTCCGCGTGGAATATTTTAATTAACTCTGATGAATCTGTTACTAAAATCTAAGTTGTTTTTGACTGAATAGGTACTATAAAATATAATACATTGCTAATTCATCGTCTAGAAAAATAATAAAAGGGTGTTACCGCTAATGTTAAAGTTGAAAATCGTTTTAGAAAATTTTCAAACCATTTTAAGTAATAACTTGCTAATAACATTCTTTAAAAAAATGTTAAGTCTACGAATATATCGGAATTAATGAAAAAGTGAGCCTCGGTAAATCCCTGGTGGCAATGTCTCCTGTTAATTGGATTGAAAAAGTTGGAAGCTTGATAGATATTCGAATACGTTTTCTTTATTTTTCTTTAGCAATCTCCAAGTTTGTAAGCCTCCCCATTCCAATCACTCCACGAAGCCTGATCACGTGACGGCAGTAGGTTTAATCCAATCAAGTACTGGCGATTTGCCAGCACGATATGATCGCCGGAAACGCCCGAAGTCGGGCTCGGGAATCATCGGAGCCACATAAACATCGTCAGAAACTTATGATTGCCAGGAGCGTTTGGGAACGCCGCGTACTTAGAGCTTTCATCCTTCGATGAATAAAATATTAATGCAGAGATTTCGATCCTTGCTGGAAATCTGTTAAACTTTTTGTAACTTGCAAACTTACCAATAATTTATTTAGGGGTGTAAATTGCCTTCTGGTTCAATTTGGAAGTCATTAGTCAATCAGAGTAATCTTTACTGGAAATATTATATTGTTTCTTATATTACCTACACATCTACAGTCTACACAGCGACAATGATGTAGTTTTCATATTAAATGTAGGATAGAGAGATGGCGGGTTTGATTCCCGTGATGGTCTAAGTTTTATATTTTTTTATTCAATTTAATTTGTACTTTTTTTTAACAATATGACAGTTTTAATTCCATATTATAATACATATTAATTTCTCACACGATCGTTCATGGTTTTAGCACACATACGCCTCAGGGATCTCATTTCTACAGCATTCAGTCTACTTTCATCCTTCCTCTGCCAGTTCCATGCCTCACTGCCATACATCAGGGTAGGTACCAACACTCCATTATGGACGGCTAACTTCGCTTCTTTAGACAGTTTTTTTTAGCGCCAATGGTGTTCAGTCCTCCATTAATAGAGTTGCCTGCATTTACCCTTCTATCGATATCTCTATCAGCTTTCCCATCTCTCGTAAACATAATTCGCAAGTACACAAATGTATCCACCTGCTCCAAATACTCATCATTCACAACTATGTTGCGCATTGTTTTCATAAAAATGTGTTTGTTGTGCCAAAAACCTTGAAAAGGAGTTACAGGATAATATGAAAAATATATCGATTTATTGTTTAACTGCATTTAAGAAGTACGTGGCTCTGCCCACACGTGAGTTCATGAACAAATTGGTGCAGCCGGCTCCACAATAAAGGAGGTTTTGGTGATGTCCTCGAGAGTGAGACTCTGGTACGCGAGAAAATTATTTGAGCCAGAATTTGATGTATCCGTTCAGTAAAATATAAAAATATATAATCAGAGCATTACCTCTCTCATAGAGTCTCTAAGGAGTGGGAATTGGTCATGCGCAAGATACAAATAGATGGCTCTAGCCAGGGGTAATATCTTTACGAACGCAAAAATAAAAATCTTTAAAAAATCTTATGAACTTTTTTAATGCACAAAATGTACGTTAGTTTGTGGGGGAAACGGGTGATTTGATTTGACTCCAATATACTTAAGACTAGTATGTAAAGTAATAACCACAGCGATTGTGCGTTGTGATATGAATTTATAATTACGATGCCAAGAAGCTTTAATGCTCCCGCTGACTAAATTGTAGATGTATTAGTGAAAAGTTAGGTCAATGTCGTAAATAATTCCCAGATTTGGTTGAAGCGCTGGAAAACAGATTAATTATTTTTTAAATCAAATATATCAGATTTCGATCTTATGCGCCAGACTATATTGCGTATACTGAAACTCAGGCCATTTATTTCGGCCTAGTTAAAGATAAAGTCGATATCACGTTGAAGAACGCAGTTAAGAAAGTTTTTAATCGAACGTTATAGTTTTAAGTTCATAAAAATTAAAATAATACGAATGAATGATGACTGCTCCAATATCGTTAATGAAGAGCAGAAACAAAAGCGGTCCAAGGATAGACCCCTGAGGAATTCGAGAAAAAACAAATTCAAAAGAACTGGGACCTTTATAAAAAAATAACTGTGAAAGATTTTGGAAATAAGAAGCAAAAAAGAGTAGTCATGTGGAAAAACCAAACTAAGAAAACTATTTGAAGTTGTTGTCAACCTTGACGAATGCTTTTTCCAGGTCAAAATAAGCAACGTCAATCTGGTCATCATTGTCAAGAGTTTTAGATAAGAATTCTGAGATGCACAGGAGGTTAGATGTCAGATTAGAAGATCGGAACAACCTTTAAGCATAAATGTTGGTATATTATAGAATCCGATACAGTTAGGTATCCATAAATTTGAAAGTGGCGTCATAACATTCTATAATACACAATCAAATCGAATGAGGGCCCAATCTATGTAGAACGTGGAGTCCATATTGAGAGTAGGTTGACAATTTTTGTACACAGGTAACCAGAAAACATAGCTAATAAGCAGAAAACATATGGCTAATAAGCTTCTGAACGGTTTATTATTCACACCAGGGATTATTCCTACTATTAACCTGATTCCTATCTACATTTTTTCCTATCTACATCTGTGAAGTCACAAGTTCAGTGCCTTGACAGTTTTAAAAGAGATGGCTGTGAAAAACTTCAAAGTTGCAAATGGTTTTAATCGTTGCAGAGTGGAAGGTGACTCCCAAAGCTGTTGGTCAAGTGACGCCATTATCGTGCTGCTGTGAGTTTGTGCTATCTATTTTTCCTGCTTCCAGAGAATTTCAAACAGACATTCTGGCTAAAATAGGATTCTTTCACGCGAGGCCGCCAATGAAGGCTTTTGATTCTTCCCAGGTCCAGAACTATCTTACCAATATGGCGGTGCCCCTGGGAAGACTCAATAGGTTAATTAACTGCATCGCAGGAAATGTGGATATTTTTGTCTCCTACAACGAATTTAAGCGTGAAATATTATTATGTATTGTATGTGTTTACTATGCCAAAAACTTTTTTGTAATTTTAGTTACCGCTTTTGCAATGGATTTTTATACTGTTTTTTTCAAAGAAATACATACTAAATAATAATTGATTTTCCGCATTTATCTAGGACAGTTGAAGGGCGGTACGCAGTGTAAAGAAATAATGAAACAGCATATTGGGTACTATATCAAACTGTCTATATTGTTTGTCATTTGTGGTCCTTTACCATGAGAGACAGTAAAAACCATTAAATTCTCTAAAACAGTCGAAATGAGCTCGATACAGCCGATAGAACAAGGCCCGCCGCACTGTTGAACATTTTAATTAAAATCCTCCCATGGGCTTGGGAGCCAAAATCGTTTATTTTTTCGGTATTCCGGGAATAGATTGTTTTGAAAACCCCCCTTCAAATTGGATTATGACCTTTATTACACTCCAAAGTGCTCTTACGTTAATTTACGTACGTAGATATTGGCTTCATCATTACAAAAACCAAACCAAAAGTTCTCAAAAGTTCGAGTTGCAACCATTATTTTTTTTGGTTTTTCTGTGTCTTGTTCTCTTTCATATTTTCATTTAGATTATTATTGTTTTCTTTTTCTTCAAGGCTTTATTACATTGATGGAAATAACCTCCAAAAGTTGTAAAAAGAGGTTTTTTCTTATAAAAATTTAATGTTCATTTAGACTTTTATAAAAATGTCAATAGTTTCATAGAAATAAAAAACAGATCTAGGTTACGAACGAATTATTAGAATGATTGTTTCCAATAAAAAAGGGTGGTTGCCTATAATATTGGAAAAAATTGTTGTAGATAATATTGTTAATTCTAAACATGAATTATGAGATTGACTAATATGACTGATTGAAAGTAGGTGGGATTGGCGGAATTGGTAAACGCGCACGTCCCGGTTGGGCGTTCGTGTCCCAGTTGCGACCAGTATTTTTTCATTTTTCTATTTCTTGTTCTCTTTCATATGTTCTTTTATATTATTAGTGTTCTTCAATGATATATTACATTGATGTGAGATCCCTAAAGCGTACATATGTGTGATAAAACCAAGTATGATCGTATGAGAAACGTGGAGATCCCCAAAGAAGCAAGGCTAATGTAAGCGTAATAAGTAAGATCAAGAAAGGAACGCTCCGATGGTTTGGGCATGTAAAGCGAATGAACGAGGAAAGGAGTGTAAAGAGAATATATGACGCAAATGTGAATGGTAGAAGAAGTCGGGAATGCCCGAGAAAGACATGGCACGACCAAGAGAATCAGATACTTGAGTCGGGCCATGTCAACAGTCAGAATAATAGAAGAGCATGTATGAGACGATGTACGAATGTGAACGAGGCAAGGAGTGTGTACCAATATCGAGTTGTTTGGCGGTCCGTCCTCTTTTCCTACCCCTGAGGTGAAACAAACGGCGTGATGGTTAGTTAGTTAGTTTTGAATATCGTTCAAAAGTTATAAAAAAAGAGTTGTTCTTATAAAAAATTGATAATAAATAAATTTATAAAATGCTAAACTGATGAAACCAGACACATCTGAGATCGCACTTATGAAGTAACATATCCAATTTGGAATGAAATAACAAGTTAACTTAAACTGACAAAAATGTAAAATTCAAAGTGCAACACAAAGCCATTTGTCTCCTCGGAAAGTCCAAGTAGTATGTATTGGTAACAAAATAATCTGAAATGCTCCAGGCAGCAGTTACTATAGTATTGGTGAATATTAAAAATGAAATTGTCCGATCGTATATCAATTTGTTTTCAATCAATGTCGGAAGCGAATCCCTCTTTTGATGAAACAATCGAACAAAATAATTTGAGTTGACACCAAAATCTCTGTGGAATGTACGTAAATCAATTAATTTTATAAATTGGTAAAAAAGTATACCATTTTGCTGTCGGAAAATTGGCGCAATTTGAAATGCAATAAAGCAGTTTCATGAAACGAATTTCAAACACAAAAAAAAGTATTTCCCCTGCTGAAAATTACAAACTTATATCGTTTTATAATATAAAAGGTGAATTTTATATAATTTCTTATTATATTTGCGAATTTTTTTAATTATAAAGTGGCCTCCGTGGTCGAGGGGTAAGGCTCTAGACTCGCAATACAAACGTTGCAGGATCGCATCCCAGCGTGCACAAATACATTTTATTTGCTTAGTTTCTGTTATTTCACAATTAATTAATTAAAAATAATACATAGTATATTTGCGGCATGTTCCAGAGTGGAAGATATACTCAGTATCGCCCTGGTGTGTGGCCAGATCTGAATAGCCAGGTACTTTCCCACCTTCCTCTTCCCCATCTCCTTCCTCTCCCCACTTTTTTTTCTGTCTGGAGTCAGTGAGTCTATTGCATCCCCAATTGCGGTATATTGTGAGGCATAAGGTAGTGAGGAAGAGAAGGAGATGGGGAAGATGAAGGTAGGGAAGTACCTGACTATTCAGATCTGGTCACCAAACACGGCTGAAGCCATTTCAGGCAATGTTTCAATTCTGAATGGTGGTCTTCCATCAGGGTGATACAAAGAGTATCTCTTCCACTCTCGAATGTGCCGAAATACCACATATTATTTTTATTGAATTAATCGTGAAAAACACAAATTCATCAAATAAAATTTATTTGCCTCGCCGGGATTCGATCCTGCGACCTTCGGATTGCGAGTTAAACGCCTTACCGCTAGACCACGTCGGCCGTCATAATCTTCAGTCTCACGATATATCCCAATTGGGGATGCCATAGCCTCACTGGCTCTTGTGAGGTATGCACATAAAAAAGACACATATTTTTTTATACTTATCACGCCATTGTCGTAAACCATTACTGAACACATTTGTTTATTAATTGAACATTGTTGGAGTCAAAATGTACGTGTCGAATACATAGGTATGTCTAATATCTACTCAAACCACTTTTTTGGTATTGATTTATAATAATGTAAGAAATAATAGTTTTATACTACCATTGCCTTAATTAAAAACAAAATTTAGTTCACGAATTCAACCCATTATTAAGAGAAAGGCATTTATTACATATTTAATAAGAAATAGGTCTACCGTAAAACCTTATCACTAAATGCACGAACTAAAGGGCTCGAAAGCCGGCAGTTAAGAATTATTATAAGTCGTTGTTTTAATAAATGAGATAAGGTTTCCCACGAAATAGTGACGATGAAGTGCCAAGATTCTAAAAAAAACCCTTGAGGTTACGAGCAGCGAACACGCATTGCTGACTTCTAAAATTAGGCAAAGCCTTTGAAAAGGTTTTTATTTTATGAATAAAGATTTTCAACACAATACCAAAAAACGGTTTATGAACAAAACAATCGACTGAATTTTTTTAGAAATACTTTATTCTTATTATATCCTTCTTTTTCAAAGTATTATACTCTAAGTTCATCTGTTGCGAACTCCTGCAACTCATAAACTTACAAAAATACCCACAGTAACAACACGACACTATTCTACTGCAGCATTCATTAGCGGAACTGCATTATCCACTTCCGATACAACGATTTCAAACTATGGGAAATCAGTACTTACGTGATGTTGATGTACATATTTAATATCAACTTGGCGAGTTTTTGGATCTTGTAAAAATATATTCCAAAAACCTATCTGTATTTTTGTATTTTTTGACTTGTGAGCATTTTTTTTCTGATTTTATTTTTTCTTTTTTCTTTATCTGTTTCAAAATTATCTTTGTTTAACCAAACACGTAAAAGCCCTCCGGGCGTTAAGTAAATAGATAATAAAATAAATAAAAATCAAGCGAATGTTTAATAATATTGTGTTTAAAATAGATTGATAGAAACTTTCACAATCGCCCTGTTTAAACACCATCAATCAGAATCAAAACTAGAAATGAGTCGGTAGATCATTTTAAACGACCTGGGTCATTCATGTCCCACTGCCGAAGTGATCGGGTTGCGAGAACCCGCTCTTTTTCGGGTGTCTTTACACTTACGAAATGCCATAGAATATAGAAGAGAAACCGATGCGCGCGCTGCTCTATAAGTTAAAATTACCAGTCGTTCTCGAAATCCGTGAATCCGTCGCCCGACCTTTTATCGGTGAATTTTCGTTTGACGTGGTTAGGTAGTAGGTAAATGATGGCCTACTTTAGATTCCTCCATCTCTATTTGTCTAGAATCGAGATGACCAGTCTACAAAATGTTATGGCCACTCGCTACACCGTCCCGCCGGCACTCATATCTTGAAACGGGTGTTGACGATCGAATATTTTTTTTAAAAGTAACCCGATCGCTCAAAAATGGTGGGTCGTGAGCGGGTTGCAATTATCAATTATTTCACGATCGACCCATGACTAATGGAAAAGTTGCTTTTAGCAGTTTTTAGCGACCAGATCTAGTCAGATAATTCCACACCTCTATCTTCTCCATCTCTTTCCCCTCACATTCTTCAGCCTCACGAAACATCTAACCGGGGACACCACTGCTCCACTGGCTCTGAATCAGTTGGGCCTCCCAATTCACCTTCTTATTATATTATATAAAAATCAAAATATGCTTGCTTGGGTGTATGAATATATTATATGCGCACGTACGAGTACATGAGATGTCTATGTAGGTATTTATTTGCTATATTAAGCACAGGAAATGATTGAAACTTTCAAAATACCTTTTTTAAATCCCCGCGAAGATTTCTGGATTATTACAACCATATGACAATACACCTGAATTTTTTTTAATCATTACAAAAACTCTTGCGAAACTGTCAAAATTTAAGAATGACATTATGCAAAACAATGATGTTAAATCAAAATACAATCTTCAAAACTCTTTAAATTAATGAATTTATTGAAGTACTTGCATAATACTTTTAATCGAATCAAGAAATACAAATATTTTAAATAGGTACCTACGTTAGGTACCAAATTTGATTGATTGTTTATATATTATAATATACAAAAAATAATATTTGTAATGTATGAAAGATTAAAATTTGAATAAAAAAATTGTAATAGGTGGCACGCGAGCTGTTTGAAAACTTAATATACTGGGACTGAATATATGAAACGTGGGGACGGAATTGGCGGGACGAGGTAGCTGGAGAGAGAAGGCGGGGATGGTGGAAGGGGACGCGGGAAGGGAACGGACATGCAGTAAGAAACAATTTATTTATTTGAATATGGATAGTGCAACGCATGCCAGGAACCAGCTAGTATCCACATAAAAATATCTTGGTTTCTGGAAATCGCACCAATTTTCATCAGGAGTTAACCTTTAACTTTATTTTTCCCAACAAAACAATCCCCCTAGCTTATTTTTGGTTTTATTTCTGCGATAAATGGCTTGATTTAATATAAGTATTTGGAGTGACGTGTACTTTCACATGCAACCCTATTTCTACACGCGTTTCTCTACACCAACCTAGCCGCTAACACACGTCACGTCATACACAACTCCCGTGCTAACATTGAACACGCTAGAACTGGACAAATCCGACTTGTGTGACACGGAAAGGTTGTGATTTGAACATGATTTTGATGCATGTGAACTTGGTTGACATAAAATGTATTATTTTGTAAACAAATTGAAATTTCCCGTGACGTCAGGGGGTATTTTATGATGCAATAGGAAATTGCTTTGTGGAGTTAGATCTATTCACATTTTGGTTTGATTAAATTAAGTGAAGAAGCTTGTGGAATCGATATTAAAATGTATTTTCAAATGTTTATAACATAGAACGTATTCGTTTCTTTCTCTAAGAGAAAGCCGAAAAAGATTCGTTATCGAAATCCCCAAATTCTGTAACTAAAAGTTAATATTATTTGGATATAATTTATACAATACTAGCTGGTTCCCGGCATGCGTTACAATGCCATATTCACCCTCCACACAGCATCCTCAAAGATGACATAGGCCCTGAGGGAAACTATTTTCCTCAGGGCCTCCTGTGTGGAGTTAATGTAAAAAAAAAAAAATTCAAAGAAATAAATTGTTTCTCCCTCCATGTTCTTTCCCGTGCGTCCACGTTCCCCTCCCGCATCCCCTTCCCCTCCCGTTTTTAATATATTCAGTCCCAGTACATTCAGTTTTTCAAACAGCTCGCGTGCCACACATTACAATTTTTGTTTCAAATTTTCATTTTTCATGTATTACAAAAATTAAATTTTGTATATCATAAGAACAATCAATCAAATTTGGTACCTTATATAAGTATCTATTTAAAATATCTATGATTTTTAAAATCCAATCCTTTTGTTACAAAAAAAAAAAAAAAAAACAAAACAGCTGTCAGCTAAATTCTATTTAGTCGTTAAGTTTTCCGAAATTATCCAATTATTTTAATTTTTTATTCCGTCAGAACCTTTTACAAAATATTAGAAAAATTTAAGAAAATATATGAATGAAATAGGTAAAGTCGTTCTGAAGTTATATCGTGACCAACGGAAACAAGGATTTTCATATATATAGAAGAGAAAGTGTAAGAAAGACAGAGTGCGTGCTAAATGGGCTAGAACCAAAATGTATTTACATTAATTCCACACAGGAGGCCTCGAGGAAATAGTTTTCTTCAGGACCCGTGTGAGATCTTTAATTTGGGAGGCGGGTACGGGTACTGCCCCCCGGGAACCATTTATTGGTAACAAACACCTCTGCCATAGGTCACCCCAAGTGGTTTGCTACATTTGATGACTTAGCAGTGGTGCTTGGGTTCATGGGGTGCGGTTTGTCAAGGTCTTGATGGCTGATGTGTCTGCCCACCAGTTGCGCGGCGGGCCGGACCGAGAGAGACTGGTTGCGGATGTCTTTGAGCTCTCCAATCAGAATACCTCGACCCATCGCCTTGCATCGCAGTTGAAGGGATGGATGCATACGTCCGTCATTCCTGGACACACTGACCCCAAGATTTCTGCCCACCCCTCACACCTATTTTCTTCCCAGAACTTACTGTTAAAAAAGTGAAGGCTACCGACATCTGTGGTCGATTAATTCAGCTTACTATGTTTCACCCAAATGGTGTGAGTCCTTGCTTATGGATGATTATCAGGATATTGATCGATATTGTAGATTTTCGTTTTATCTTCTAGTCTCCCACTCCTGTCAATGAATTGCAGTTTTGACGGATGGAATTAACTCTTTAAAAAGGCTCGCATCATGTGTTTTATGTTCTTTTCTCTACAATAAACGCAATATAAAACAAGCTCATAAGTCGGAGCTAGTGTAGCAGTTGTTATTCTTACCGTTTTGTTTCTTATAACTTATCCATGTTCAATAGTTGAAATAAAAGTGAAAGTTTGTGAATAGAACGAGATTTTATTTAAAAGGATCACTCCAGATTTTAACACTTACTCTTCATCATTTCCTTTAAAAACCCTACACACAGCATTCCCTAAGATGATACAAGCAATGGGGGAAATTTCGAAAAAAAGGAGAGGAATTTTCGAGAGAGAAAGTGATATGAGGAATGGGTATAAATCAGGAGGCCAGAGAGAAAAAAAGGTCTCCATCAACCAGTATGTCCTGATCCAGCCCGCCACCTAGTAGGCAGATGTATCCGCCCCACAAGACCTACGCAAACTTCACCCCTTGATCCCGGGCATTCCTGCAAAGTCACCAAACGTAACGATTATGGGAGGTATTTCTAGTGTGTTTTATATATTCAGTGATTAAAATGGAGCCTTAAGTTTTCTTTCACATTGGTACAGATTACATATCTAGGGAATAGCTGTTCAGTGCCTATACTAATATTCCTCGCTTAGTAGGTATATTTTGACCAGCAGTGTAGTCAGTTTAGAAGGTACGGAGGTATATTTGGAGGCTTTTACAATCCCCATATTAACAGCCCCGGGGGTTATGGTCAGCTTTCTAATTGATGGGGGATGAAACACGTCCCTTAGCGGACATTTTACCGTTATCAATTTAAATTACCCGATAGTCGAAACGCTTTATTGGCCAGAATTTATCTCCAGAATACCATGTACCGATATTCAAATTCATGGATACGTCAAGTAACTTGTAAATTTACGTCCCTGGGATGTTAACTCAATTTTTATGTGAATTGTGGTTTTTTTGGACATTCGTAAAGAATTATTTTTTACTAGCTGGTTCCCGGCATGCGATGCAATGCCATTCAAAGAAACTTATTTATTTATAAACAGAAAAAAAAACAGTGTAATAGTTACATTGGTGAAAACCAAAGATATTCAAATACGGGTTTATCAATCTTAGCCAAAGATATTCAAATACAAAAGAGATATGCTATGATGTCCGCGCGACTGTCGCCGAACTACGGCCTAATGCGCGTAGTTTACATACAAAAAGAATTTGTTCATTTTCCTGATTTTTGAAAGGTGTGAATTATTATTGGTTAACAATATAGTTTGAATACGGAAAGAATTTGTTCATTTAGTTTAGCGTTCGTTTAGTTTATTCGTTAATTATTCGTTCGTTTAGTTTATTCGTTAATTGGTAAACAACACCGGCGACACCCGGAAGCGTAGTCTCACCTAGTAAAAATGGCTGATAGCACATCTCCTTATATTTCAATATCTTTGGTGAAAACAATTTACAATAATAGGTATATTTCATGGTGGGTACCTATTATGTGTTTCACTGTAGTGTCTTATTTATGGTATGTATATTAAGTAATTACCGCGAGATATATGTGCTGGGAAGGTGTGTGTGTGTGTGTGAGTATATGTACATGTATTTATGTGTGTATGTGCATTGAAAAATTTATATTATTGACATGATGCTCTTTTTGATTTGAGAAAATGTCGATGTTAGAATTTAGACCAATATTATTGAACATATGAAGAGCACAATTGATTGGCGAATTACTTGCTGCATTTGTCTTCTAATTAAGCGTGTAAATAATAAATTGATTCTCCCTGCATGTCCTTTCCCGTGCGTCCCCGTTCCCTTCCACCTTCCCCGCATTCCCCCTCCTTCGTCTCTTCCCTCTCCGCGAACCCCACCTTCCCCCTGCCTTTCCTCCCTGCCGCTAAAATATGTGAAATACTCACATTTTCATTTACACAAATTTCATAAGGCCAAAGATTATCATTATATACAGCCTATGTTACTGAGAATGTAGCTTTCTATTGTTAAAAGAATTTTTAAAATCGGTTTAGTGGTGTAGGCGAAACAAAACGTAACAAACAAACACTGATTTTTTCAGTTTTATGAAGCAACTAGTCGATATAATAACAGAATTTGAATAGAATTTACAAAACGTTAAAATTTACTTAAAATGCATGATGAATTGTTAAATCTTTTTGAAACTACCCATCCTAAGAGTACATAAATAGAATTTTTTTTTTTTTTTTCTTATGAAGAGTTTTATTTTCCATTTACATTTGTTTTTTTATCTGCTACCGGTTTTTTAATTCACTATCAAACTTAAAACCTTTTACTAAGAATTACTGATATAAATAATTTGAGAGAGGCGGACTTCCAAAGCTGGACGCCCAAAAAGTTACAAAGCAGAAACCTCATACACCATGATTTCCTCCATGGGTATCCTATAAATTATCCTATTCATATATTTTATATCTACTATTTAAAAAAAATGTATCAAACATGACGCAATCATACGTACAATAAACCACCCTTAAAATAGTTCTGAAATAAAACTGGGGCGCGATGTTTAGCGTGCAAGGGTTGTAAAAGGAATAACGATCAATTACGTAATAGGTAAGTGAAAGCAAAAGTATAAAACGAAACCATTTATTACGACCAGCTACGCCCAAGAGTTCAGTAATTCAAGACGATAAGATCGACACGCGGTTGTAGCCCGCGGTGTTTTGTTTGTATCGCCTCGGCCTTTAAATACGAATTACAACGGCTAATTTAAAAAATATGTGTAAAACTACATAAACGGCAAAAAGTTAAAAAAAGGTGTTTAGATACGACTATAAAATATAAAAGATCATCGCGCGCCAAATAACGCTCTCCATACAATCCCTTCAGAACGTTCACACCTAAGCGGTTTAAGTGCAGATCAACCATAGACAGTACACATCTTACGCCGTAACCGCTCTTGAGGCTATATACAAAAGTTATGCATCCCCTTCTCCGATAAAAATAGGAGAGGGGGTCACTTAAATTACGGAGCTGCCTAGACCGGTGGATGACAGATGTCAAGTTGACAGATTCAGTACAAAAAGTGTGCATTCCGTGGGCGCTCCATAATTCATCTGACCCCCTCTCCTACCATAGGAAGAAATATTTGATAGTGTCAAAGACATACAAATATGGATAGCGTCGAGTGAACGGTAAAAAACATAAGCGCTCGCGGTTCAACAGATATCTGCTCGCGGTTTAAAGCTGTGTCTGCACACATCTCAGAGGGCAACGCATCTAGAATTACTACCGCAATCACTGGATAGAAAAGACATATCGAAGAAAGCTATATCTTTGAGCCTTTCTGGTATCGTCTTAGTGGAAGACCACCGTTCAGAATTATTGAGACGTTGCTTGAAATAGGTTTAAGCATCTTTAGTGACAAGATCTAAATAGCAGGAACATCGCCTTCCTCTTCCCCTTCTCTGCACCTTCTCCACTTACCTACAGTCTCACATGTACCCTAATTGGGGATGCCATGGTCTCCCTGGATCCTGGCGATTGGGAGCAGTTTAGAATATTATGTGGAATTTACATTAAAAACTTGAATTTTCCAAAAGTCCAATTTTAAAGGTGTTACCTTTTTCCTCATGTTACCCCTTACCTCATCCCCACTACCCCTACCTTTATCTACCTACCACCACGCTCTGATGTTTCGTCCCCTCCAATATTCTCCCTCTACTCTTTATTTATATTATTAAGTTAGTTTATATTACCTTATTACCTTATTCAAGAGTCTTAGCCACTGGACCTCCGTAGTCCAGTGGCTAATACACTTGACTCACAAATCCGGAGGTCGCGGGTTCGAACCCGGCGTGCGCAAATAAATTTTATTTGATTAATTTGTGTTATTTCACAATTAATTCATTTAAAATAATATATAGTATATTTGCGGCACGTTCCAGATTGGAAGATACTATCAGTATTGCCCTGGTGTAAGACCACCATTCAGAATTGAAACGTTGCTTGAAAATGGCTTTAGCCGTGTTTGGTGACCAGATCTGAATAGCCAGGTACTTCCCAACCTTCCTCTTCCTCACCTCCTTCCCCTCCCCACTACCTTCAGCCTCACAACATACCCCAATTGGGGATGCCATAGTCTCACTGGCTCCAGACGGGAGCAGTTGAGATTCTTGTGCGGTATTCACTGTAAAAAAAAAAAAAAATTACCATCCATCCACTGGAGCGATTTCGGTTCAAAAATGGAACATTTTTTCCTACCATTCGTAAAACATTTATTGTAATTATTTAAAACATTTCCTTGGCCAGCCGTTCAATTTAACACGAAGCTATTGAAATGTTCTATCTATTATGACCATAGATGTCGCAAATCCGAACTTCGTAGACTATTTTGGAACAATGTTAAAAATAAAATTTAAAACTTTTTTTTTCCGCCGAATTTTTGAACTGTTTATGGATAAAATTAAGTCCCTTTTCTATAGATATGCACCTTTCATTATCAAGTATACCACAGACAACATACAGAAAGCGAAAATATTCTATACCCGAATAAATATCGCTCACAGCAGTTTCAAGTAAAAAATACCCAGGATTCGCACGATTATAAACTTGACGATATATTTTTTATAAATCCTACAAATGTGAGATAAACGGTTAAATACAGTTTAACTCAATTGCTATATGGAACTATAATAAGTTTTTATGTCTCCATGTTAAAATTCGAAGGTATCATTTTTGTTAAGTTGGCGAAAAATTTCAAAAATGGCCCTCTGGGAAATCTTAAGCAATCGAGGCAAATTTATGTATCTCGCGCGATAGCTCCAGTCAGTGGTTTAAAAATAAGGTTAGTTGTGACCGAAAGTAGATATTAAATAAATGTTGTTTGTGTTGTGATGAAGGACTTAGCCATCCGGGACCCAAACGTGATACCAACTCAGCCACTGACCGGTCAGATATATTATATTGATCCTAACGATCAGACTGGTAATTCTAGAACGCTGATTTTTTTTCAAACAAAACACTCTACAGCCAAAATTGTCTACTTTTTACCGTAGGTTTTGTAAATAATGTTATGATTTTGGCTCCGCTCTTAGAACGGACGACCTTTAACAAACAAACAAATCCCTAAAACTTTTGACTAAGTATTATGGTTGTTTCAAGTCTCATCTTATTTTCCAACAACGCAACCACCTGCACTTATGCTATAAGTGAACTCCATGTAAGTTTTATAGGGAAAGGAGTGATAAACGCACTAGTTCTGCGAAAACCACCATTAAAAACTTTAATTCAAAGTAAAAGGAAAATTTTGCACCAATGATAATAATAATTAATGTTTGCAAAGCGCCGATTTTGTTAAAAATCACCCCAAGGACGCTGTAAATGCGCACCAATGTTACGTGGTAACAAAAAATGTGTGCTACTACTGGAATGAAATAGAAAAATTTCTTATTATAATGTAGGTAATGGAAAAATGCCAACCTGCTAAACAAAAAAGCGTTTATGCAAAAATAGTTTGGTAATTTCCTTTCATATCTAACTTAGTTGTTACAATCATGGAGCTAGTGACTCCCTCGAGAAATGCCACAATCCAGAATCGTTGCTTTAAATGGTTTTAGTTTAGTTTAGGGCTCGGTTTAGCGACAACAGAACAAAATGATGGCAAAAGCTGGCAAGTCCCGAGGGGAACTTTTAGAATCGATCCAGACAAGACTGGAACAAACATAAATTCAAATGCTTTGCGATATGCAGAGGCTACTGTCGTAGAACAAGATAAAGATGTCTGGAGCCATTTTATCTGTTTGTTGAAAATATGGTAAAGGTATTGACTGGTATTAAAGGTATTGACGTATTTGACGGCGTTCGTGGTTGAGTGGTTACGATCCTTGACTACGAATCCGGAGTTCACGGGTTCAAGTCTTTTCACAATTTATACAATAATGGGATATTTGCGGTAAGTACCTACCATAGTGGCATAAACTGTCAGTATCTTCCTTGCGTCCGCCATTCGGAATTGAAACGTTGCTTGACATGGCTTTAGCAGTGTTTAGAGAGCATAACCATCTGAATAACCGAGTACTTTCAAGCCTTCCTTTTCCATTTTCCTTCCCTCCACTACCTCCAACCTCACAACATACCCCAATTGAGGATGCCATAATCTCACTGGCTCCAGACGATTGGGAGCAAATGAGAATCTTAGGCCGTAGGTACTCACATAAATGTGTAGGTAAATAATTCAAAACTTATAAAATGTCGAAACTTTCGTTATCCATTTACTTCCTCAATAGAAATTCCTCTTTAAGAAAAAACGTCAACATTTGGGTAAACACGTTATCTATGCGTTCAAAATGTCAAGAAATTGTTACATAGTTAATGCCCAAGAAATACAAAAAAAGCTATCCATGCTTTGATTTGAATTCGAATCCCTACTTTCGTAATACAATCACAAAAACTTGCATTTTTAACAAATCTCCACAGTTGATCGAATTATCGAGAAACAAAATTACAAAGCTGAAAGCTTCTCTCGCCTACGAAGAGAAATTTACAAAAAAACATAACATTACATTTAAAATCTCCGCTGTCCCAGAAGAAAAGTTTGTTATTACTTGTTAGTGGAAGCCCTCTGACAAAGGCCTGGCTAAAAGCTCTCTGTCGAGCGCTTTAAGGCCCCGTCCAGGCAACTAATGGGGTCGCAGCGCACTTAAATGTTTTTGACTTTCATTTGGTTAAAATACAAACTAAACTAAGCGAGTTACTGACCGACAGAATGGAATTCCTAGAAGCTGGCAGTAAAACCTGAAATAATGAGATCATTTTTAGAAATTTTGCTGCGCTAAGTGGCAAGTTGTGCTAATCTAAATAGGCTTCGTTTTACTACTTTTCACCCAAGTCTCGTATCCCTTTCATAGAAACTTTTGTTAACATTTTTAATGAAAAATAAAATTATTATAAACTCGTCAATGACATATCGTAGTGAACTGAAACTTTTTAATCGTTGAAGAAGATAACACTAATAATCTTCTTAGAAATTTGATTAATTATTCAAATTCTCTGGAACAACTGGTCCTTAATTTTCGGTTTCACCAGTTTAAAAAAAATTGTTATAACAATGGCCTTTGGCAGTAAATAAAATCCTAGCTATCTTTTATATGTTTGATATTACGATAGACACAGAAATATAAAAAGATAACGGTCGCAACTGGGAATTGAACCCAGAACGTCTAACCTGGACGGCGCCTCTACCAATTCTGAAATAATAACAGAACTTCAGCAAAACTTGAAAATGAACTTTGAAATTTGATTAATTATTCAAATTCTCTGGAACAACTGATCCTTAATTTTCGGTTTCACCAGTTTAAAAAAAAATGTTATAACAATGGCCTTCGGTAGTAAATAAAATCCTAGCTATCTTTTATATGTTTGATATTACGATGAATCGGTTTTTTCAGTTTTTCATTAAATGTAACCTTAATTAGTTTTTAATTCTTTCATATTCTAATCATATCGTTCATATTCTTTATAAGCATCCTTTAGCATCCTAAAAATTAATAGATACAATTCTCTTCACTGTACCTGAAGAAAATTCTCTATAGGGCTGATATTATTTTTAAAAATGGTGCTAGCTGCTTAAATTGTACAAATTTCATATTATAACTATGCCTTAAATCCCAAAAGTATTGTATTACTCTTTTGATTTAGTGCGCAGAGGACGGTGGTTCCTTCAAACTTTAATTCGTTGATCCGATAGATCATTCGACAACTGTTATGAACTGAATAAGAATATTAAATACGTCCGTGATGAGTGGGGGAACTTTTTTATGAAAGCAATTAATGTGATGATTACCATTCTCAACAATGTGACGGTGGCTCAATAAGAAAAATGCATTCAATGAACTTGGATGCGTTTATCGAGTTTTTTACAGAAAATTCAAAGGAATCTGCGCATTTTCCATTAGCAATTGCCTGCTTTCCTCATTCGTTTAATTAGAGGCTTTGAAAAGATCCATAAAAATATTTTTAGAGCCCTTTCCTTAACCTGATTCCCCTAATAAGTGGTAATATACCTTTGGTTTGCTATCCTGAGTTAAGCCAAATTATAAATAATTGAGTAGGGTTGTGAACACGAATATAACGGCATTTTAACCCTCTTCCATTGTGCTTTGTTAGTTTACCATTCCAATATTTTTTTATATAACAAAAAATGTTAACATGAAAAACATGCATGAGGGATACCTATCAGGTAATTTATCACCTTCGTAAACGCCGGTAATCGCTTATCAATAATTACTATATCGATACAAAATTTTACTGTGGGTAGATAATTTGTTTTTCTTCAAATTATAGACTGAGCCGTATACCGTGAAAATACCTATTTAACTTATTTTATACAGAAATCGTACTTTTGGGTGTACCTGAAAAACACAAAAATCAGTATAAAAAACGAAAAAGTTTTGTAAATATGAATGAAAATCCTGAAAGACCAAACATTTGCGAATACCGAAGCACGGTTTCGTGGTCCGTGCTCTTGAATGACTAGATTTTCTGTGAACTTTAATTCAATAAAACAAAAATGTTCATAACACGTGTTAACTGATAAAAGAAATAAAACATCCAGATCAAATTATATTACAGAATACAAAATTAGGCCTGGTTAGAAGAGCTTTTCATACAGATTAATATGTTTCTTCTCATGTATTTTAGGAAATTCGTCATTCAGGATTTCGGATATAAAAAAGTTGACTCTTAGAGTACCTTTAACCCGTAACCCAATTATAAAGCAAAAATATTTTGATACCATGAAATATTTGTTATCCTTTTTTTATTTTAATTAGGTAATTAGAAAAGCATTTATTTCTGACAAAATCATGAAAAATTTTGTATAGCAAAAAGTAACATTAAGAGGAATTAATGTTTTTTTTATTAATGAAAGTCGTGTCCTTTAAAATAACTTCCAAGAATTCATTGATTGTGATCCCATGTGTGCGCAATTAATAATGCACGTCCATAAATGAAAATGTGATAAAAGCTATGAAAACTTAATGCGAAGGTTTACCTAGGGTTGGTTGATAAGCGGCACCCTTAGCCTTTGGGGTGAAGTGGCCTCCCAAAATTAAAGGGACGATATCAAGCCTTCTCACAGGCGAGTTAATTTACCAAACACTTTTAATCCGAGAATTAACGACTTTTATTCAAACACTATCACTTCCACTTTATGTGAGTGGTTTTTAGGTTAAGTTACGATAAATTTACCTTTTCAGAATCGTCAACAAAATTTTATCACAATTTATTTAAAATTTAAATTTAAAATTTAAATTTAATCTTGCACATTGGTTAAGAATTATTTTTTAATTGTTTTATTTTAAAATCAATGATAATTGACCTCTGGGTAATTGATACTGATCGACAAAAACCTAATTTAAATCACACTTTTGTTATCAAGAATCCTTCAAAAACAACAATCTATATACATGTATGTTTTACCAACAACTGGACTTTGAAACGTTTTAAATTATCTAACAAAGTTTTAATTGCTTTTTAAAATTAATTTCTAACTTTTTTAGTGATTTTTTGAGAGCTCTTCTTCAACAGCAAATGTTTTTCACAAAATATTTTAATTTTTTAATGTTTATCACTAGCGGTTTATGTCAAATTTTCGTGGTGTTTAGGTGTAGGTATGTTGTGGTATTTATCCGCCGGTCAGCCCAGTGTGTTATGGGGTAGTAGTGTTGTGCAGGTAGGGGTGTGTAGTACAGTTGGTTGGGGAAGGTTGTGGTAGGTAACGGAGACGTGTGTCTGACTGTAAGGCTCGGGGCCCATTGACAAGGCGCCGTCGCGAGTGCCGCTCTCTCCCGCGCGTCCCGCTCCGCCACACCCCTCACAAGCCCCGAGCAAGAGCTTTTCCTAAAATTCTTAGTACCCCTAAACTGTGGGACTACATTGTACAAAGCTGTTTAAATGTGAGTTCACAGTGTGCCTATTTATGTATGGCGTCATGAGTTCCTAGATTAGATCTAAAACCATACTGGTAAGAATGCGAACAAGAAAAAAACTAATATCTTGCCGATATATGTGAAGAAATAGAAAATCTTACGCACACATTAACCTCTCATCTGTGGTTCGCTCGCTGGCGGGCACAAAAATCTTTGTTTCTTTTTAAATGCGTTTTTAACCCTTATGTATAAAGAAACTGTATGAACCTAGACTTTAAATCTTTTCGAACATCAGAAAACTTAAAAGACTCATTAACATTCCATAATTTATCAACCTTAGAAGATAAAAGAAATATATCTGACAAGAAATTTTTATTCAAAATCATTAACAACGTTGTTGACAACAACTATCTTCTAGAATACATTAATTTCCACTGTCCAATAAGAAATACGAGGTCAAACCAACTATTCCACATCCTAGACTCAAAAATAAATTACACACAACATTCATTTATCTCCGAAGGACGTGCACAAAATACAATGATATGTTTTACGAAGCTGATATTTTCCATTTCTCCTAAGGCCAAATTGTTAAATTCATAATTGAAAAAAATAAACAAATTGTTAATTACGAACCCTCCACCCCTGCTGTATGTTATATTTTCATTCTCATTATGTTGCTTTTCCTTATTTTTATAATAATAATAATATTTAGATGATTTATATAGCGCCGTTTTTATGCGAAAAATACCCTCAGGGGCGCTGGCAAATGGCTAATCATTCATCCTTGAACATTATCTTTTGATGTGAAAATTAGTTTTATATGGGTTCACAGTTTAAGGTGAAACAGATGTGACCATTCCCATACAATCTATTTTTCAACCGCATTTGAAAACTACAGATAATATTTTATTTATTTAAATGTCGAAAAATAATACTCATAATGAAATATTCGCGAACGAAAATTTCACAGTTCTATCACTTATAATAACCCAGTAATTAAATTAACAAAACTAATTATTTTGTGCAAAAACTGCCAGCCAAAATGCCCTAATCTGCGTTAGAAGGAGACAAACCTATGTGCGAGCCATACGTTTCACGTGCACGCTTTCAACCCATTCCTATGGTGTTAAAGTGGTCAGTATATTTGTAGTAAAAATGTCAATTTGCGTGGCGCGATTTGTTATTCTGATAGAATGTTCGTTTTGCTTTTTTATGAATGTTCCAGTATTACTCGGCGCAAGGAACATTTGCGGTTTTGGCACGCAGTAAAAAAGGACAAATTAACTATATAATTATAGTGAGAACGACTGTAATTATTTAGAACTTTCTAAAATCTCCAACTATCACTAGACGCCCGCCTAGTTATTTTGTTATTGAGACTTGCTAAACAATAAAATGCATAGATCGAGCTGGGTACCTACATTCTGTCCGATTCTCGTCTGTCTGCCACGAGAAGTTGAAGCTTTTTTCGACTTTGTACAACGCATTATTGTTATTCCATAAAAATGAGGCGTGCTCTTTATAAGAAACAAAAGTATTATTAGAGAGCATACCTACTTGGTCGAAGGTAGAGAGTGAATCCAAGACTAAGTTACAATTTTTTTTACAAATATTTTATCGGTAACTACCTAAATAACCATCACGCCGGTTCTCCGCAGGGGAAGGCAGAGAGGACGGACCGCCAAACAACTCGGTCTTGGCACACACTATTTGCCTCACTCACATTCATACATCGTCTCATACATAGTCTTCTATTATTCTGACTTTTGACATGACCCGACTCAAGTATCTGATTCATTTGATCGTGCCATGTCTACCTCGTGCGTCCCCAACTTCTTCTACCATTCATATTTGCGTCATAATAATAACATAGTATTTATATAGCGCAGTTTTGTGATATTTCACTTCAAATGCGCTTAATTATAATAAGCTTAAAATTAATTATATAGTGTTCCTTACGAGTCCTTACAAAATTGATTAGATAATGTGAAACAAAGAATATACAGTATATACAAAGCAATTCCTAAAGAACAATTCATATATTCTTCTTATACTACCTAGGTACTTTCTTCATTAATTCGCTCTATATCCACATTTTCTAGGTACATTCTGTAGTAATTTATATAAAATTAAAATTAAATAATAAATATTTTAATTAATAATAAATATTTTATTTACTAAAAAATATTTTAATTACTATTTTAATTTTAATAATTAAATTATTTTATTCTGCAGTAATTATTACATTCTGTAGTAATTGTGTAATTTTTACTAATTATCTATCCCCGTTTTCTCGCTGAGAGGATGGGTCACAACTAAGAGTTGAAAGAGAATGTGAAGAATGCGATTATTCACATTCATACACATCTCTTCTATTATTCCGACTGACTGTTCCCAAATAATTAATTCGCTTGATTGCGCCGTTTTTTGCGAAAAATTATCTCAGCGAGCTGACACCAAATCACACCACATAGGCATATACTATATTATTATGCATTGTTATGTTGTTATGTGAAGCCATCGTATCCTGACTTGAGCACACGACAAATTTGTTTCTCCATCTGGCAATTCTAACCACTTCGTTGGTTTGATAAATGCGCCCCATAGAAATGTAAGAATTAAATGTAACTTTTTGATTTATTCACGAAATATTAACGAGCAAGCAACCGAGAGGTATGTACCTACATCGCTTGTCATGATTATGCCCGTTTAGCAAAGGCGGCCTCTAAAAAAAGATCCAGTTAACACCAGCTCCCGCCACACATGCCGTTGTTCCCAGCCGGTTCCTTTTATAAATTTATTCAATATTCCCAGGCGTTGATTTAATTTACTGAATACAACAAACCTCTATCTCGCGTCTCTCTTCCACGCATGCGAGACATCGTAAAATTTTTGAAATACATCTTTTTCGCGAATGTTTTTTGGTTGGGTAAATAAAAATGTTCTTTACCAACGCGCGCGGAGCTGTGGAAAATGTCTTTTGTGCATATTTTTTTTGCAATGAAATTGTGTATTTTTCACCCGTTCTCTACGATTATGTAATTATAGGTACCAATTTTTTTTTAAATATAGATTAATATTACTAATATACGTTCGCGAACCAATAATTCATCTCAATATTAAAAAGCATAACGTGTTAAAAGTGTTTTATTAGACGATATTGAAAATAGCACCATCTATCGGCGTAAAGTTTCTAAAAATATTTTGAGAATACCCTTAACTTAATTTTTTCTAACCCACATGCTTTATTTTGTGCCTTTTCATTTCTGTTGTATATAAATACATATGGCTTTGCGGGTCACTTTTAGCAGCTGTCAATGGCGGAAATACCGATGTTTTACGTTTTCAAAATAGTATGAAGGTAATTATTTCTTTGAAAACTCCTTGGAATTGTTTTTTTTCATGTTAGGTGCGTATTCAGGTTTGTGTAGAAATAATAAATTCAGTTTACGTTTGTATGAATACGTATTTTTGAAAATTGTTTTCAAAATAGGATTTTTTTTTTAGTTATTTAGCAAATCTGGGAAAACTTCTTATGATATTGCCCTTCTTATTAACCTACCAATTTCTTATTGATTCCTTCAAAAATGTTAAATTACTCACAAGAGATTTTAAGCCAACGACGTGGATCATAGAATACAAGGATTGCAATCCTATTCACGAACTATAGAAAGATGCTGATGGATTAAGATCATATTATTAGATCAATTTAAACCAAAGAGAAGATGAAACTGACCCTGACCAATCTATCAAATATAATGATTTTGATTTTTAACCCAACATCCTTCTGAGTGAAGTCAAAGCAGCCATATAAAAATTGAAAACAATAAATCAGCGGGAGGTGATGGGATCCCAGCTGAGATTCTCAAACTCACCGGAGACGAAGGGATCTCAAAAATACATTCAATTTGTAATTACATATGGCACCCAGTCCGTGGACTGGGTTGTTACCACTACACAAGAAGAGTTCAACAAAGAAATGCGAATCGGGGTCGTCAGTCCTCAGCAATGAGGAACCCGCTCGAGAAGAAGAAGAATGCATAATTTTATTATAGGCATAGTCTCTTTTTAAATAATTTCTAAAATTAAAAAAAAAAAGTTAGATATTGAAGATATTGGTCATTTCTTCTGGGTTACCATATTTAAAAATCGGTCGAATAACTTTTTTTTTGGAGTAATAATTTGGAAATCTTCTAACAGAAAAGCGTAAATTAATAATATGATACGGTATTTATAAAAATCTTTGAGTTTTTTTATGATTTCTTCTGTTATTTATTCCTGTCCCGCCGAGCCACCCCTCTTAAATACCCCCCCCCCCCCCCCTCACCCTTTATATTTTTAACTTTTGATTTCAAGATAGGGTCGAGAAATAGCATTTTATTTATGTCATGGAACTCAGGAGTAATACTGGCAGATGCAGAATATATATTATGTGAAAATTTAAAAAAACATTAAAAACTCATAAATTCGCACATTGAGTCGGCTCAACTCTTACGTGTCTGGAATTTCCGTTGTTTGTTAGTCTGTGTATTTCCAACGCTTTGCTTATTTATCAATAATATCATTTAAACTAACTAACTAACCATCATGCCGTTTCTCCGCAGGGATAGGCAGAGAGGACGGACCGCTAAACAACTCGGTCTTGGCACTCACTCCTTGCCTCGTTTACATTTATACATCGTCTCATACATGCTCTTCTATTATTCTGACTCTTGACATGGCCCGACTCAAGTATCTGATTCACTTGGTCTTTCCATGTCGTTCTTGGCGTCCTCGACTTCTGCTACCATTCACATTTGCGTCATATATTTTTCTGACACTCTTTTCCTCGTTCATTCGCTCTACATGCCCAAACCATTGGAGCGTCCCTTTCTTACGCTTTCATTAGCCTAGCATTCTTTGCGGATCTCCACGTTTCTCACACGATCTTACATGGTTTTACCACACATTTGACATTCATTTCTACAGCATTTATTCTACTTTCATCCTTCCTCTGCCAGTTCCATGCCTTACTGCCATACATCAGGGTAGGTACCAGTATCCCATTATGGACGGCTAGCTTTGATTCTTTCAATATCTTTACTAGCCTTCCCATCTCTCTAAAACATACTTCCCAAATACACAAACTCATCCACTTGCTCCAAGTATTCATCATTCACAACTATGTTGCACATTAATGTTTATTATAGTATACTTAAATATGTGTAATGTAATATTAAATATGTACCTAATCATGTTTTGATACTGGACAAAGGCATTTTTTAATATGGAATTAAAAGGATCTTTTTTTACAAAAGTATAAACAGACGTTGTTTTTCTCTAAACTAGGATTAAATTTCACCAATAATAAAAAATAAAATTTAAAAAATTAAAAATTCTATGCCTTAAACCTTCAGCATGCCAAGAAGCAAAACAAAACTTAAGATGCAAGTGGGATGACTCGGTCATCCCACGCATATTTTTTTTTAATATCCTTTATTTTTAATAAATTTCTAGAATTTGTTAAAAAACCATTATTCATTAAATTTATTGCAAATTATTCTTATGGCACATTTAATGTATTTGCGTGAAATAATTATCATCATATAGTAGATTTTATAAAAACAAATAGGGCCGTATTAAACATGTCGGCACCTCTAGGCAATGCACGTCTCGAGGCTCCTTTACCCTAGGGGCCCCTAGCCAATGCTGGCCCCTAGGCAGTAGTTGCCTACACTGCCTTATAGATAATACGATCCGGCTAGGGTTGGATTAAACATGTCGGGGCCCCAAGGCAATGCATGAACCGGGTCCCCTTTACCCAAGGGACCCCTAGCCGATGCTGGGTCCCTAGCCGATGCTGGGCCCCTAGGCAGTAGTTGCCTACACTGCCTTATAGATAATACGATCCTTCCAGGGTCGGATTAAACATGTCGGGGCCCCAGGGCAATGCAAGTATCGGGGCCCCTTTACCCTTTACCCTAGCCGATGCAAGGCCCCTAGGCAGTTGCCTACACTGCCTAATGGATAATTCGGTCCTGGTTACTGCGAGCGTTCAATGGCAGAAACAACAGTGGTAAGCCTCCAACGTTCGAAAATCATCATTTGTGGCAAGGTACGTTACCTATACATTTATTGTAATATATTTGTTCTTTTTTAATCGAATACTTTAATTTATACATTACATGTCAACAAGTTATAAGGAATAGAAAAAACCGACACCATAAGGTGACTATTAAAAATTATACTTGGACGATTGTAGTTTTAGAGATTTTTAGTTGGTACCCCTGTTGGCAACGCAAAGGTTAAAAAGGTACAGAATACTTAGCAAACGGGAAATATGAGAAAATATTTTTATTTTTAGTCAAACACGTGTACCACTAAGAGTGAGCATTTTCCCCGATAGTTTCACAGCAACAGTTTGAGAATCTCCGCCACTACTCCTAGCTTTGGCGCCACCTGCCATGAACCACCCCCTCCTCCACCCCCAGTCCCTCCTCCCTCCTTCCCACTCCACCCGCCACCCATACAACAATCGATACCATTAATGATTCCGATTCAAATGCCGCGATTTTGCATGGGGTTTCGGGTGTTGATTGTTTTTATTGCTTCCACGGGATCACTGCATGTCCAGACTCTTTGACACTTCTTACAAGACGGAAATAACTTTCTTTAAATTATCGCAGATGACAATCATGCCTTAGCAATTCATTTTTTTTTAAATATCGCTAGAGTCCCAACAGCCCCCAACCCGTCTGGAGTTAGTGGGACTACGGCATCTCTAATTAGGATATATTGTGAGGCTGAAGGTTTGGAATAACCTAACTATTCAAATCTGGTCAGTTTCAATTCTGAATGGTAATCTTTCACCAGGGTGACGATTAATAATTTTGTATGTACTCCTCTTGGTTTTAGTATCTACAGCTTATGGCAAGTATGTAACTTCGATTTGGGAGGCGGGTATGGGTACCGCCGCCCCGGGAACCATTTATTGGATAACCAAAATTTCTGCCATAGGTCACCCCAAGTGGTTCGCTACATTTGCTGATTTAGTAGGGGTGTCCGGGTTCATGGGGTGAGTTTTGACGGATCTTGGCGGCGGATGATTCTGCCCACCATCTGCGTGGCAGGCCAGATCGGGAGAGACTGGTTGAGGGAGATCTTTTGACCTCGCCAGCAGGACTCTCGGAATATTATCTTGCACCGCAGTGGGAAGGATAGATTCATACGTCCGTCACTTCCGGACACGCTGGCCCCAGATTCCTACCCATCCTTCGTACCTTTTACTTCACAGAACTTCCTCTACTTCCTCTCATTCCTATCGCTGAAAAGACCCTCCACACAGCATCCCCAAAGATGACATAGGCCCTAAGGGGAATTATTTTCCTCAGGGCCTCTTGTGTGGAGCTATTATAAAGGAATAAAAAAATGGGATCTTAATAAAAATAATGATACGAAAGGCGTATCAGTGGCGGTCCGTCAGTTTTCAGTGAGCTGGAGTGCTAAGCTTGAAAAATACGACGTTGTTGCTGAAAAATGCAACATTGTGGCAGAAAACGTTTTTAATTTTTTTTTTCAAAATTTCATTTTTTGTATGAGTATATTTCAGTGTATTGATGCGATGCATCCCCAAACTGAAGGAATCCTGAAAATCTTCATATAAAAAATTGAAATTTTGAAAAAAAAAATCATCTTCAGCTACAAAAAAATCAATAATGTAGTATTTTTCCATCTTAACACTCTAGTTCACTCAAAACTCACGGAACGCCATCGATGCGTATGTGTACACATATTTGGAAAATTTCTTTTACCTTAGGTACAAACTTCAAATTAACAATTATTATAAGCAATAATTATCAGCCTGAAACACTCATCTAAAAAATCTTCCGAGAAAAGATACTTGCCGCCAACGGGACTCGAACCCGTGTCCCACTGATTGCCGGTCAGGAGCT
The DNA here is from genome assembly GCA_917563855.2 of Limnephilus lunatus. NCBI lineage: Eukaryota > Metazoa > Arthropoda > Insecta > Trichoptera > Limnephilidae > Limnephilus > Limnephilus lunatus. The sequence goes on from OU830599.1 coordinate 11,546,587, forward strand.
CTACCACTGAGCTATGGCGACTGAAAAAATCTTCCGAGAAAAGATACTGGCCGCCAACGGGACTCGTCTTAAAAGTTAGTTTATCAATTAAAAATAATAACTTAACAAATTAATTCATATAATAAATTACATACAACATTTACAAAAACTACAAATGTGTTACTTTGTTTTTACTAGTGTTTTCTTTTTATTTTTTTTTAAATCTTACGACATGATCTTCAGACGTTATTGCAAATTTTATTAAAAAATAACTAGGTAAGAAAAACCCATGGAAGAATTTCATATATAAAAAAAAAGAGTTTGTTCAATTTTTGTCTCACATACCTCCTTGACTCCTTTCCGTTATTGCCGATTACACCATTGTTTTCTGTATGCTGTGAAGAAAAGAGATAGGAAAAAGAAAGGCGAGGAAATGCCTGGCTATTCAGAACTGGTAACCAAACACGGTTAAAGCTATTCCAGCAATGTTAAGAATCATTCGTCATTAATAGTGCGATACTTAGAGTATGATGAATAATACAAATAATATTATATTATTATAAAAATATACAGATTTAGGAAATGAGATTAGAAGAATTTAGCATTCTCAGAATATAAAAATATTACCATTTTTTATTTAGGCTACTGGCATTATACCTAGCTCTCTTATTAAAAATTTAGGCTTATTAGATTTGTTAAAGAATTTATTTTTATAAATGGAAAAATCAGTCATTTTAAATACGTGTAAGATTACGAAAGATTTTTTAAATATTTATGTTGAGGGATCAGTAGGATTTATCGGTCCAGTTAGGAGTTCTACCGAGCCGAACCCTCTGGTATAAAATATCTGGAGTCGGTGAAATATTTTCCCATTTGGTCTCTGGTAGATTGACATGTTGTTCTTGTATTGTTTTGTATTTATTACACTTATATAGTGCACTTACGTAGCGTGGATTGACTAGATGATCATTTGTGAAAAAGTGAGTGGCAGGGTTGAGTTTTTCCTGTGGGGAAAATTTAACCCGGATTTAAAATCGGAAGCATTATTCATAATGAATTAATAATATTATATGTCGAAATAAATAAAACTATAACTACTCTGAATCAAGCTTGCAATCTCATCCACTTACGACTACCACGTAGCAAAAAACTAGTTTTTAAATTTAATGTATGGGCGATGCTAAGTCTGCAAGAGATCGACGGCATTTATAAATTTATTAGATTTGGGAGGCGGGTATGGGTACTGTCGCCCTGAAACCATTTATTGGATAACCAACATCTCTGCCTCAGGTTAGACCGAGTAGATAGCTACATTTGGTGACTTAGCAAGGGTGCCCGGGATCATTGGGAGAGTCCTTGTCCGGGTATTGGCGGTGGATGCGTCTGCCTACCAACTTCCATTTGCCATTTGCCCTGAGCGGTATTATTTTCCTCAGGATCTCCTGTGTGGAGCTATTGTAAAAAAAACAAAATATCGTAAGGAATATAAAGGTTTAGTCTGTTTCTGAAACAAAAAAGCACAAACTTATTATTATTAAAAAAACAGTTGACTACACTGATATTATTTGCTATTCTTTTATTATTAGTTGTTTGGCCTTCATTTTATAAATTTTACATCAAAAAAACCGAAGCAATTAAAAATATCTTCTTCTTCTTCCGTGCACTGTCCCAACTCATTGCCTAAGTATGCTCATGGGGTCGGCTCTTCGTTCTCAGGTTATAACTTCTTCGGTTCAGGATATCGCCTTCATTCAGACCGTTTCTCTGAAGTAATTTGGAGCATTGAGTCATCCAGGAGTTCTTTGGTTTTCCTCTGGATGACTGTCGATAAAGCTCCATAGACATTGCCTACTTCACTGTGTGGTCTGATAGTCTCCGTCTTTTGTGCCTGTACCATCTCAACTGTCGTTCCTCCAGCTTACTGTTTATTTCTGTGACACCCAGGCTACCACGGATGTGTGAACTTTTAATCTTATATTTTAGTGATGCTCCTGCCGACCATCTAAGCATTCGCATTTCTGCTGTTTCGACTTGCCTAGAGTAGGAGTTGTACGTAGTCCAGCATTCAGAGCCATAAATTATCGCGGGTCTAGCACTAGTCTGGTATATCTTTGCTTTAAGTTTTATAGGCATTTTCGGGTCACACAATATTCCTGTTACGGATCTGAATTTAATCCATCCCACACCTATTATATGGTTGACATCCGCTGCACATCTTCCGTTTCTGTGGATAAGTGAGCCCAGATACTTAATGAGTCACAGTTGGCTAATGTTACTTCATCCAAAAAATATATTATAAAAATAAAAAATATATTCAAAAATATTTTTATTACGGGTCATTTTTAAAGTTTTATAACTACGCAGGGATTCATACTTTAAAATTGATTCATTGAGTATACGAAGAACAACACATAGATGCATTATTACCGCATAAATTAGTTAAAATGATTTTCAATTCCCGGAGTTTCTAAAAAAGTTTCAATTCAATGCAACAGCTCGCGTGACGAGCTCTTTTGTCCATTCGAAGTGGATCAATGCAAAACAAACTTTAAACAAAATCCTTGTTGAATAGACTAGGAATGCAATAATAGTTACAATAACACAATATAAAAAGTATAATATTTTCACAATATTTTCAATTGCTAGCTGAATAAATATTAAAAAGTCCGTGAAAGAGTTTTCATAGCTATTTTTCCGACAAGTCCTGAGTAACTTTTCTCTTGTTGTTTATGTAATTCTGTTGAGAATTACATAATAGTATTTTTGTTTTTGTTTTACACAATAAAAATTTGTTCTGCTTATTATATTAATTTCAACACAATGAGGAAATACCTATAACATTATACTCTGTAGTTTGTTAAATATTTAATATAATTTTGTGTGGGACGAACAAGGACACCAATCTGCAGTCGCACGGCAATCCGATTGGTCCCTCATACACCAATAGGAATCAATCCTTATCACAAGTCACTCTCTCACGCTGCGATGAAGATTATCTAAATCGTTCTACTTTAAACTGCCGGACAGTACATTGTCTTGTAAATCGTACTTGTTCGCTCTTCGCTTTCCTATAGAATTGTTCATATTAAATATTAAATTATGGTGCGTTATGTTCGTATGTTAATTGTTGAATAAACTTGGAAGTATTGTATCTACGATCTGCTTATTTGCTTGACCACACATCACACACACGTAAACATAAACCCTCATAATGTTAAAAAAAATAAAAAATAATTAATTCAACAGCAGATTGCCCAAATTTTAAAAATTGACCAATGATAATTTTTACACTTTAACCCTGGAGTGGTCGCGGGGATTACATAATTATGTAATCCACTCGTGCAAAATTAAAGATTCCTCAAAAACGGGTACCGCGAATAATTTTATCTTCCGTATACTTAAAGTTGGATAACTCACGGACGCGTTCAGCTCAGCGCTTGTGTAGGGCACGCATTGATTGGGTTACAGTAGCCCCGCAAAGTCCATGGTCTATACCTGAAATCCGCGCGACCAATTACGTAACACGTTTTGCATACACTTTTCGTGAATGCAATCGTGTTACAACGCAAAAAAATCATTTTTCCTGTTTATTCTGCTCAGAAATAGCAATTAAATTAGCAAATGTTCCATTTTTTTAATTACTTTTTTTGTTATATCAATTAAAGCGAAAGATGTAATTTTTGTTTTAAAAAAAGAGGTAATTTATGTTTTGGTTAATTATGAAAAACATAAAAGTTATGTTTAATACATGTTGCTTATTTCTAATGCTTAGATTATAAGATTAAAATATAAATACACAATAATTCTAAATGATTTCACTTTTTTATTGTTTAAAAAATGGCCTACAAACGTAATCCTTGCTGGTGTAACTGGCGTTACTTTTACTTACTGCAGGGTTAAAAATCGAGTTAGGTTCAGAAATGTTTCGTTTCACAAAAAAATCGGTAATACTTGATGTAAGTATGAAGATACCAATTTAAAAATCGATTTTAAAAATATTTCTTTCTGCAGCAGAATAAATACATCTAAAAGCACATTGTTAATTCTTGTGCAAGAATACCGACAGGCATATTTTTTTTCTTTATTCTTTGTGTGGTCTTATCGAAGATTGTCCAATAGTATGATGCGATTATCAACTAAAACGCAAACTCAATACTAATGAGTTAATTTTATGATCGCAGTGTGCGTAATCCTTCCACCAAAGACAACCAAAATTTTAACTAAATTTTAACAAACCAGCGATCTTTAAATGTATTGCATGTAAATGGAAATTCTTCTGTTAGCGTGGTGTATTTTCCCGTGTTGAACTCCAAAACATTTAATAACGTTAACCTTTTGAAATTGATGTTTCAGTAGCGTGATCGTAGGAGTGTTTAGTTCACAGTGGCTTGTGAGATGATGTTGGCTGTTGCCTTTGGTAGAGTGAGGACTGCTGACTGCGTGATGGAATATGGAGTGGAACGAACAATCAACTCGCGAAGAACGTCAGAAAGTTTGTTTATTGTCGGACCCAATATCACCATAATAACGTGTTAAGGGCCACGAACGGTCAATCATGCGAAACAACCTTGAATTTTGTGTTATAAACGTTTTAAAGAAGAATTTCTATTCCGAATATTCGTACAATTTTTCGTTCTTTTGTAGTTACTACCGGCTAAACCGAAGTACTCGTATTAACAACCTTTTTAAGTGAAAACTTTTTTAGCACAGTTTTGATTTGAAACTCGATAAAACGAGCAATGCTAAAAAGAGACGAACACACATACTATAGGATTTAGCCTGCGAGAGAATGAGATAGCAATAAAATATTTATTTATTTAACTGGTCCAATATATTAAGATAAATTCACGTTTAAATTCAAGTCTCCTTTACTCTAGTGGTATAAAGCGCCTGATGAACCCTAGCAGGCAGACATTCAGCGGAGCAAGGGTCGAATCCTACTAAAACAAAAATGTATAAATATTTTTGTAAAATCGATATCCAATCTTCAAACCACTCTAAATTGAACAGGCAAAGAAAACACAAAAGGAAGCAACATATAGCGACTCCGAAAAAGAAATCACAAATACTAATAAGATGACCAAATGTATAGGAAAAGATGCACTAGAATTCGACGACAAAAATTTGGAAAAAATCATCTTCCACATTAATAAAATAAGTGTTTCGAAGACTTCCCGCTTTTGTTACTTTAGTTTTCAGAATGTTTCACTTCTACTGCGTGTGATTTGCACACTCTGTTTCGTTTTTGATTAATAAAAATATTGTAAAAACAAGATGGCTTTTTGTTTTATTTTAATCAAATTCACATTATCTCGGACTACTGGAGATTTTGCAATTTGTTTTTCTATGCATTTTTTTTTACATTAGCTCCATACAGGATGAAAATGATTTCCCTCATGGCCTATGTCATCTTAGGCCGTCTTAGGGGATACTGTGTGGAGGGTTTTTTTTAGCAAAGGAAGGAGAGAAAGTTCTGTGAAGGAAAAGGGTGTGAGGGGTGCGAAGGAATCTGGGGGTTAGTGTATTTTGGAGTGACGGACGTATTAATCCATCCCTCCCACTGCGGTGGAAGGCGATATTCCGAGAAAGTACGGCTGGAGAAGTCAAAGGGACTCCCTCAACCATTCTCTCTCTCGATCCGGTATGCCTTGCAGCTGGTGGGCAGACTATTCGCCGCCAAGACCCGGAGGAACCTCACCCCATGAACCCGTTTTAATAGGTTCAGTTTTTTTTCTAATATGATCGATCGTCAAATCGTCTTGTTTATTAAATAAGTAGATTGATATTTAAATCTTAATTTATGTTAATATTGATGTTAAGTATTATTTTGCTTATCTAAGTTTATCTTCCAAAGGTAGGTATAGGAGAAGTGGTGAGGGAACCAATTTTCTAAACAAACTATTATTTATTTATTATGATGAAAATATTTATACATATTAGGTAAGTAATATCATTAATGACATGACACATGACGTCCAAGGAATTTATTTATTATGATGAAAATATTTATACATATTAGGTAAGTATTATCATTAGTGACATGACACATGACGTCCAAGGAATTTATTTATTATGATGAAAATATTTATACATATTAGGTAAGTAATATCATTAGTGACATGACACATGACGTCCAAGGAATTTATTTATTATGATGAAAATATTTATACATATTAGGTAAGTAATATCATTAGTGACATGACACATGACGTCCCAGGAATTTATTTATTATGATGAAAATATTTATTCATATTAGGTAAGTAATATCATTAGTGACATGACACATGACGTCCAAGGAATTTTATTATCTTACGTAAAATACGCAGCGAATTACGAACTTACGTAAAAAATAATTAATTTTTGCTAATCAAGGATAAACCATGTGTACCGAAACTGCTACTCAGGAAAATAATAGTTACTACCCGGCTTCCCACGAGTTTTAACACTATTTTGGAAAAAAAATAGGTTAGGTTCGAATGGTAGGTTAATAAATATGTTCAACATCATTTATGTTGAAGAGTGTCACACCGCACGTCTATTACAACATTACCCCAGTGTTACACCAACCGTTTTGTCTGCTATAGACAAGTCTAGTAATGGATAAAATTATTGTACGACGTTATCATGTTCATAAATATATTAATATTTTGTCCATTTCCACGTTTATTGATCAGAACTATACAGAGTTTACAGTGTACATACATCTGTTTGTAGTGAGGGATTTTAATTAGAACGCAGTACAATGAAACAATGTACAACGCTTGATGTGTTCTGTAATGAGGAATTTGTTCTGAAGTTGAATAACTAGGCCAGGGGTGGGGAACTTGCGTCCAGCGAAACTTTTTGGTGCGGCCCGCGATCACTTTTGGTGCGGTTTGATGAAAGCACCATAAAAAAATTCTCTCAGAAACCGAGGACGGTTTTCTTTAACACACATCAATACGTGATCCAACGACCTTTTTAATTTATTATTATTGTATAATGTACAATAGTGAAATTAATATTGAAACAATATCTCAGAATTGTTGAAAACTCTTGACGTCCTCCGTGGTCGAGGGATAAAGTTCTTGGCTCGCAAATCCATAGGTCGCGCGATCAAATCCCTGCGTCAGCGTGCGCAAATAAATTTTATTTTAACGAATTGTCTTTTTTGACAATTAATTCATTTAAAATAAAATCTTACTAATATTACTTACTATAATATTATAAATGCGAAAGTTTGTGTGCATGGATGTGACTTACTCTTTCGCGCAATAAATATCGAATGGAATTTAAAAATTCCTTCACTAATCGAAAGCTACATTATTTGCGAGTAACATTGGCTGTATATATATATTGGTAAGCTCTGGCGTTATAAATAAGCTGTGGCGTTATGAAATGATTTATTATACGTTTATTGGCAAAGCGTGTTGCTAAGTAAATGTTCGACGTTAGCTGTCATATTGTTATTTGTTTAGGTTACTATAGAGATTTCTTTGATAGCAAAAATTCAAATATGAGTATTCTAACATTAATATTTAATGTACAAATAAAAAATAGGTACTAATTTACATTTTGACCTAAGCCAACAGCTATAGGTACTAATATTATGAATGCGAAACGGCGCGTATTTGATTGTTGATTGATTGGGGGAAGGGGATGGGGGGTTGTGCGGGGGTAGTGGGGCGGGGGTGGAGTGGGGGTGAGTGGAGGGGGGGGGGGGAGAGTGGAGAGGTGGGGGGGCGAATATGCGAGCGAAGCCGGGGGCAAAAGCTAGTATAGTATATTTTATTTGCGGCACGTTCCAGAATGGAAGATACTCTCTGTATCGCACTGGTGTAAGACCACCATTCAGAATTGAAACGTAGCATGAAATGGCTTTAACCTTATTTGGTGACCAGATCTGAACAGCCAGGTACTCTTCCACCTTCCCCTTCCCACTACCTTCAGCCTCACAACATACCCCAATTGGAGATTCCATAGTCTCACTGGCTCCAGCGGGAGCGGCCGGAAAAAAAATTATTCAGAAAGGAAAAAATAATTAGTTTCACTTCAAAAAACAATAACTCAGTAAAAACCTACCAATAGGCCACTTGCATGGATTTCATAACGACTTGGAAAAAATCGTGAAGATAGATTTTTTTACTAAGATTACGAAAATGTTAGTAAAATTTTTTAGAAATGTATAGCTTTTCTTTTTTTTAAATAAACAAATCCATTATTTGAGCTCGTGACGTCACTACATGAAAATATCCCGTCTCAGATTATGTTCCCTTAATTTTGTACAATTCCACACTGATTATTTTTTTTTTATATGGAAACACTTTGATTTCCGGCAAATTTTTGAATTTGCGTTTAACTTTCACTAGATTTATTGTTTGTTCTATGTGAACTTATCCTTTGGTTTGATTTTTTGATAAAGATGGCAGTGTTTTTACAGATGTTACGAAGAGAACCCCGTACAATTTATTTCCATTCGTGTGGAAAACGTTCTTTTTTTTAAATGATTTTCGGCTATTTAATTATCATTATTTCGCACACATAAAATTATGTCCCGTATTTCCGGTTTATAAAAAATGGCCTGATTTTTCGGATTGAAATTTTCAAAAAAATGCCAGGTTTTCAAAAATACGATAAAAAAATAAAAAATACGGAATGTCTTGATATTTGTCTAAAACGGAAAAAATTTGATGCAAGTGGCCAATTGCTAAAAGTGGTTTGTTTTAACTAATTGTTTTATTTTAAAATATAAATTTACTTATTTAGTTTTTGTTTATGATGTACTAGATTAACTAGATGATTCCCAAGGTGATACTGAGAGTGGTTTTTAATATAAAAAATATATATTTAAATATAAAAAATATATATTTACCACACTTAGAAATATAAAATTATTATATATATTATAGAATTATATTTTTTGTGCAATAATTACCAATTTCAAATCTAAAATCGACTTCGAAAACACCTTTATTGATATTTTGGTATGGATAAATAAGGGATTTATTTTCAATGTCGATTTTTGGTACTATTTCGAAGGTATATACAAGATGCATTTGAATGAATACATGTTTTATACTTTTGCTGTTCTACCCACACAAAAACTTAACTCATTGTAATCTGAAGAATCTTTAAGTCTTTTAACCCGTCTATCACAGGAAACCCAAAATGTCCCAAAACATCATATGCCATTATAAAAACAGGAAACCCAAATTGTCCCAGAACGACAGTGCTCTATTCAAAGTTTTATATCTCTCTTCCTGTCATGCGAACATTTGTGAATTCTTTTAAGTTAGAAAGCGAAAGAAATAATGTTTCTCATTGCTTTACGAATATACCAGCTACGTATATTGTTCAGATATTTTACAAACCCGACATAAGTGACGGTTATATTTCGCGCCAATTTGTGATGTAACACACATTTAATTTTAAAATAAAATTTTATTAATATGACAAAAAGTAAAGCGATACCTAGTTTTATTAAAAATTTTCTTAAGAAAAGGAATCTGTATTTAAAAATTTAAGTTTATCTTATTTTAAGTAATTTACTTCGAATATTCGGAATTATGTATTGTTAAGCCTATTTACATTTCCAATATCAAAATTTTAGTATTTAGAAAAAAAAATGATGTTTTCTAAAAAAACACATCGGAAAGATTATTTTATATAGATTTTAGAACAAATTTTGTTTTTAAAAAAGGGTTAAAAAATTACCAATAAAAATGAACATTTAAAATGCATGAGAAGAACCAGGAATTTTGAACGCAAACCTTGACAGGCAAAAGTTTATAGATTTTATTTTCTTATTATTCGAAGGATTAATCTATATAATAGTACTGGAGATACTGGCCACAGTATTAATAAATAAAAAATATATATTTAGAGGACTCTAAACCTACTAATAAAACATGTTGTTGGATCGATCTTTATAATGTAAAACGTAGCTTTAAAAGCTTAACGAGAAACGGTTTGAAGCTTTCCAGCGTAATTCGTGCTTCATCTTGTTTGAAATATGGAGCAGATAAACACGCAATCAGGTCCCCTTCACCTTCGCTAAGTCAAAGGAAAGTGGACTTCAATATGTAATGGAGACATGCCCGAGAAACTTCAACGTCTGGAATAAGGCATCCTGAAATTCAACAACAGGCGATAAGCGGACAGCTTCCTACATATTTAATTACCATTACTATTAATGAAGCTGGATTAATTATGAATGACCTTGGCCTTGGCACAAAATAACGATGCTGTATTACGTATGAAAATCTTCAAGAGATTGTTAAGTCACCCAAATACCCTTTCTATTTTTTTTCATTCATCGTCATATATTTATTTATTAAATTATTAAAACACTTTGTTTTTACCACAAAATTTTTTAGTATTTTAGTGTGTAAAATTTTAAAACCAGTATTTATATCAAATGAATGGTTAAATTCAATTAGATGGTTAGCAAATTCCGAATAATTTTTGCAATTTAGACATCTCAAGTGTTCCTTAATCCTCGTTTCAAAATTTCTGCAAGTTTTACCTACGTAAAAATGATTGCAATCATTACAATTCAATTGGTAAAAAAATCCGGTTAAAAAAAAATTTTTACACACTAACGTTAGTGGTTTTCAATTAGATCTTTTAGAAATATTAGAAATTATGAAAAATGTCAATAGAAATTTAAATATTATTAATAACCAAATTAATTTTGTGAATAACCCTATTTTAAACATATTTCCATTGTAATTTTGTCTATGATCTTCTAAGCAACCCCCTCCCCCCCTGTCTATCTTCTAAGCTCCTCCTCTTTCCGCCCCTCTCCCCCCCCCTCCAACTAATTCCATTTCCACCCACGCCTGTCTTTCTATGCTTGATAATTTAGTTTTAGTACATATAATGTCCTGATGAAGAGAACATCGTTCTCGAAACATGTCGACTTTTTAAATAAAGATTATTGTGGTAAAAACAAAGTGTTTTAATAATTTAATTAATAAAATGGTGCCACAAAGTGAATTTGCAAAATTTGAAGAAATATATTTATTTAATTATTTATAAACAGAAACAAACAGTGCATTATATTATCCATTGGTAAGAAAAAATTTACAATTAATAAATACGATTCATGGTGGGTACCTATTATGTTTTCATTGTTGTGTCTTATTTATGGTGTGCATATTTAGTAATTACCCGATAATGTGTGTAGTGGGAATGTGTGTGTGAGTGAATATGTGTGTATGTAAATATGCGCATTAAACGATATATATTATTGACATGATGCTATTTTTAAATTATTTACAAGATGCTATTTTTAAAATCGGAGAAAATGTCGGTGTTAGAATATAGATTAATATTATTGAATATATGAAGGGCACGAATGATTGACGAATTAGTTGCTGCATTTGTCTTGTAATTAAGCGTGTGGAATGGTTCTGTATGGCGTGTACGTCTTAATGGTAGAAATAAGTTCGGTACAGTCAATGTTATTATTTAAAATTATGTGTATAAATGTCAAATAAGCAATAACTCGTCTTTGTTACAAAGTTTGAAATGTGCATTCATAGTTATTGTTGAATTTGAAGGTAAGATACAAAATTTAAAGATTACTGCATGGGTACTGTATGGGCTAAAGATAATACAGAACAGTATGGGCACTGTACCAGTCTCGTTATGAATCCTGTATTGAGAGCAGGTTACAGCACAATAAAGGTATCACATGACAGATTTCAACACAATTTTACAGTAAAAAAAATATATAAAAGTCAATGAGGTCGTCTCCTACAACAAAATTTCATGTTTTTTACAAATGTGTCATAAAAGTTAGAGCAGTGGTTCTTAACCTGGGTTCGATCAAACCACAGGGGTTTGGTGAGTCAGTCTCGCGGGTTCGGCCGAGGTCAAGACACACCCCCGACTCATATGATTCGGTTCGATTTCCAATTAAGAAGGGTTCGGTGAATGCGCATATGAAACTGCTGATGAAAGAACTTTTTGAATTTGTGGAAAATCCCGAAATAATCTCGAAGATATTAGCATTCAAAATGTTGATATTTTGCGACCGGCCGAAAAGCGTGTGACGTTATATAAAACGCGCGGTGGTACTACAGCACGGTAATTTGAATTATGAATTTATTAGCAAAATTATTGTACAAGGAACTTTCCCACGAGAATGAAATGTTTTTCCGAGATGAAAAATCACTTTCCAGTACTTCAACTATCCCTACGCAAAAAGCCCGCATAGCCTTCGCGACGTGGAAGAAAGACAAACAAACACATTTTCGCATTAATAATGTACTGCTTGACGTGTGACTTCACCGGATACTACTACTGCAATCCATACTATATTTTAGGGTGACCAACCAACCAACTCAGAACCACCTCAGAAAGGTTATGAGTGATGATAAAAAAATATTTAAAATAATGGTTAAATAGGTTAAGCTAGGTTAGGGTTACCGGCTTTTTTAAAATTATTTTTACATAGCTTTTAATAACCTTTCTGAGGTTTTCTGAGTTGGTTTCATTCTGACTTGTCCGGTCACCATAATTTAGATATCAATGTTCACTTAGAAAGCACCTAACTTTCATTCATGGAAATAAAGAAAAAATAATTTTACTGTTGATAATAATTATTTAAATATGATATATTTTGGATTGCAAAACATCGTCACTGTTTTACAATTATAAAAATAAGACAATCGGCAAAAGGTGCCTACTTCTAAGGAGGTTTAAAAAATCGTTGACATTTTGATCTGTCTTGAATGTTGACCCAATTTAAATTTAGTTTTATCTGTGTTCTGTCTAATGGCCTGTAGGAGTGAATTGCTGAGCTTCTACGTGATTGTATAAACGGAAATAGAAACACAGAAAGAACATGTGCGGTTTTAAATAAAAATAAGTGTTTTGTGTTACATTTTAAATTTGACAGCCGGCGTGATCTAGCGGTAAGGCTCTTGACTCGCAATCCGAAGGTCGCGGAATCGAATCCCGGCATGGAAAGTAAATTTTATTTGATTAATTTGAGTTATTTCACAATTATTTAATTAAAAATAATATTTGTGTATTTGCGGCACGTTCCAAAGTGGAAGATACTCTCAGCATCGCCCTGGTGTAAGACCACCATTCAGAATTGAAACGTTGCTTGAAATGGCTTTTAGCCGTGTTTGGTGACAAAATCTGAATAGCCAGGTACTTCCTCACCTTCCTCCTCCCCATCTCCTTCCCCTCCCCACTACCTTCAGCCTCACAACATACCCAAATCGGGGATGCCATAGTCTCACTAGATCCATACGGGAGCATTTGGGACTCTTGTGAGGTATTCATAAAAAAAATTAAAAATGGACATCTCTCTTGATGATGAAAATTGCAAGGTTATCCATAAAGTTCGCTCAAAGGGGTGTAAATTATATACAAATACAACCATCTAAAACCATATGGGAGAATATATGGTGTAATTGTGTGTATCAGAGGAAGGCCAAGTAGTGATAATTAAAATGAATTGAATTGAATTGCAGGATTAGAATTACCTTTTCATAATTTTGTTGGAATATAATGTAAAAATTGCGAGGAATATTATTTTTTTTGATTCAACTAAAAAACACAACCAATAATGTTTGCAAAAGTAATGCGTAAAACCATTCACTAATAGTTTGTGTATACTCTTGGGTGTAGTCAATTCAACAATACCTACTCGACTCACTAGGCATAAGGACCTATTTCAATCTCACCATTTATAAACAAATTATGTGGCAAACTCGCCAATTGCTCGCTTACGCAGAAGCAAACAAATGTGCAAATGATATCGACATTTTTAATGTAAAATTTTATGTGATTAAAACACAATTAAACAATTTCTTAAATGTTTATCATTGCTATCATTTTATTTTCTTTAAATTCATCCAATTGTTAACCACTGTAATGTAAGAAATTATTTTTATTACTAACCCCTGTTTGTTTTGCTAACATTATCTACCAAATTTCAGAGCCAAATACGTGTAAAAAAGATTAAATAAATAAATATCAGTCGGACAAAACGTGAGCAGTTATTTTTCAGAATAAATAACGTAGTAACAGTACATTATTATAATAATTCCCAGGCGAGTAGAAGGCTTTTGAAGTTTTAATTAAAACGAGAACTTCAATAAGGTTTTGTGTTGCTCAAGGTAAAATTCGTAGACTCATATTGTTTCAAAATATTATATTATGGCAACGCAATATGTAACATCCTTCAACTTCTTAGCAAAGTAGTTTGTTTCCCTAGTCTTTCATGTGGTCATGGTATACAACATACAACACAACTTATATGGGTAAGCTTACAAACCTACAGATGCCGCAGCCTCACATTGAGAGCAGAACCTACATCTGTTACTGTAGTATTACGGGTGAGCTCTGCCTTCATAATATCCTGGATGTGCGAGTGTATAAGACTTTGAATGTGTTGAACTATGATTGCATACGTTGAACCTACATATTACATACAGTTCTATGAGATTCCACTCCGCTCTTTGGTGGTTTCATTAGTTTGCAATCTAAAAGTGTTGCCGAGAGCTTTTTAAGTAATTGAAGCTTTTCTCTGTTCACCGAGAAGGAATCATTTTCAAAACGAATTATGAATTACGTAAATGATGAAGTGCATGCAATTTGTGTATCAGATAATAGAATTTGTACATTTTATATTTATCGTTTATTCGTAACTGACTGAACGCTGTAGAAATAAGATGCATGTATAGTAAAACCATGTGTGATCGTGTGAGGAATGTGAATATTTGGAAAGATTGTAGAATAAGCCACTTGCATCACATTTTTTAATTTTTTTTCCGGTTTAGACAAATATTCTAAGACATTCTGAATTTTTATTTTTTTTATCGTATTTTTGAAACCCTGGCGATTTTTAGAAAATTTCAATCTGAAAAATCAGACCATTTTTTATAAACCGGAAAGACGGGACATAATTTTATGGGTGCGAAAAAACGATAATTACGTAGCCGAAATTCGTTTTAAAAAAAAGAACGTTTTCCACACGAATAGCAATAAATTCTACGGGGTTCTCTTCGTAACATCTGTAAAAACACCGCCATCTTTATCAAAAAATCAAACCAAAGGATTAGGTCGCATAGAACAAACAATAAATCTAATGAACGTTAAACGCCAATTTTAAAATTCGCCGGATATCAAAGTGTTGCCATATAAAAAAAAATTAATCAGTGTGGAATTTTACAAAATTAAGGGAACATAATAGGGAACGTAGTGACGTCACGAGCTCAAATAATGGATGTATTTATTTAAAAATAAAAGTAACTTTACATTTCTAAAAATTTTTAATAACATTTTCGTAACCTTAGTAAAAAAATCTATCCACACGATTTTTTCTAAGTCGTTATGAAATCTGTGCAAGTGGCCTATTGTAGACGATGGTTTGTACATTAAGAAATTAGTGAAAGGAGAATTATTTATTATGGAGGAGAAGTCGGGGACGATCAAATTAAACAAATGCTTGAATCAGGCCATGTCAAGATTCAGAATAACAGAAGGGTATGTTTAAGACTATGTATGAATGTGAATTAAGCAAGGAATGTGTCCCTCCAACCTATAACGGGTTGTTTCACAGAATTTGAACAATTCACAAAATTTCTTTTTTTTTTTAAAGTTCTGTGATGTTCTCTACAAGTTCTGTTATTATTTCAGTAATGTGAAACTACTGGCCAAAAACTTGGATAGCACCTTTACAGAACTTGAAAATTAACTTAGAAATTTTAAGTATTTTATTCCTAATTGGCGTTCGTAATCATAACCATAAAGCATTATTACATTTATCTATGTGATACGTACAAATAACCCTTTAGCGGTGAGCTCTCGAATCGTGAAATTTGCACTACTTTTTCTGCCTGCAATTTATGGATTAACAATTTTTAAACGACTTCGAAAAGGAGGAGGTTATCAATTCGACGGTATTTTTTTTATTTTTATGTATGTTACCTCAGAACTTTCGATTGGGTGAACCGATATTGATGATTATTTTTTTAGTAGAAAGCTGGTGCTTCCCGTGTGGTCCCATTTTAATTTGGTGCAGTTCTGACAATGAACAATATATGTCTTAAATTTGCAATAAGTATGTGCGCGACAAATGGACGAATAACTCAATATTACGATTTCGAGATTTCGATAATTCTTTTTTTTAAGGTAAAACTTCTTTACGCACGCGTCACTAAAAATCAAAAAATAAACAAAAAATTTAACAAAACAAAAAACGACTTAAAAAAATGCACTAAAAAGTAAAAAAATAATTTCGTACTATTATTATTTTTGGAGTCGGTGTCAGCCAAGATCTCCAAATCTCACTTATAACTACCTATGTATGTAGTTACCTTGGCTGACACCGACTCCAAAAATAACAATCGTACGAATTTTTTTTTTTCTTTTTAGTGCATTTTTTGAAGTCGTTTTTTGTTTTGTTAAAATTTTTGTTTATTTTTAGCTGGCAACAGCTTTTCATAAAAATCTATGGAATTAGACACGACAGAAAAAACGTATTTTGTTCTATATTTTAGTTATGGTAGGAAAAGATTCGAGGAAAAAACAAATTATCTCGGGCAAAGCCGAATAATATTACTAGTTTGTTCGTGAAATAGAGTAATCTTGAAATATACTTAGCTCTAGTTCGTTGCATGTAACCAAGCGTGAATGCACACCAATATCAAAACGTTTTAATTGCAACGTGCATGCTTTCGGTACATATTCCCCTAACGCTGCGAAGTACTTTGTCCCTATTTGTTTTTACTGTAATTGCTTTTCGCTGAACACAGTTCAAGTACGTGACAATTTTGTATATTTTTGGACCATTCTGTGCATCCGTCGTTTTAGCAAAATGGAATAAATTAAGTTTTTTATTGAAAAAAATAATTTTTTTGAACTTGTGAGCTTTTTTTAAAATCATTTAAAGTAAAAATAGTAACAGAGTATAAAATAGGTACATATTATGAATAAGTTATTATTAATTATGTGTTATGGAAATCATATACATAATAACTAGCGTAGACCATTTAAAAATCACGGGAAAATTTTATAAAGGTTTTAGTTTCTTCCTAAATAATCGCAAATTTACTTTGTGACGACATTTTAATTAACTGAAAGCAATTGACTTCTTTAAAAAACAATTCTAAACCGTTGGTTGCGAAACGTGTTCATAATTTTGATTAAATAAGCAGTGTTTACAAAGTGATTTGATTTCTTTTGATTAAAATTTAAAACTTAAAAACGGCGGTATGAATAATTTTTACTTACCGGAAATATAAGAAATATGTATTTTTGAATTTTCGGCTGTTATATATGTACATCACATCCGAAATTATATGGTTTATTACCCATGAAAAATTAATTGATAGTCTGAATTCGTGAAAGATCAGCTCAAGTTTTGAAAATGATAATTAAAACCCTTCAAAAATTTGGCATTTTTTTCAGATAGTCTAAATATTTTCGCTTTACAATAAAATGCAAATATTTTGAATTTTTCTGAGCACATTCAAAAAATAAAAACTGTTTTAGAAAGGTGATGAAATATGCTTTCAAATAACTTAATTCGAAATAAACACATATTTTTTTAATTATAAAATTTTTGCATACAAACATAAAAAAGTTTTAAAAATGGCTCACCTTACGTTTTTTCTAATTTAAGTTACTGATAATAAAAAATAATAAAAAAACAAACATATTTTATTAGACAAACGTATAAAAAACACATTTTTTTATCTCACTTTTTTGTCGCTCTATGTAAAAATAATTTATAAAAAATTCCCGAAATTTCAAATTTCTTTTTCAATTTGCGATTCAAAACTTTGCATACATAAAAGTGTAAATTTTACTTTTTTGGTGGCTATTTTTTAGATTGGAATATAAAGCGTGGTATTT
Source organism: Limnephilus lunatus (assembly GCA_917563855.2). Classification (NCBI taxonomy): domain Eukaryota; kingdom Metazoa; phylum Arthropoda; class Insecta; order Trichoptera; family Limnephilidae; genus Limnephilus; species Limnephilus lunatus. Next base: position 11,564,428 of record OU830599.1, read on the forward strand.
TTCTTTTCTAACACCGTTTAGAACATATTTCTCACTATGATAGTAAGGGAGTTACAGCATTTTATACGAGACCTATGTGCGTTGGGACAAACATGGTCTCCTGCAATTCAAAGGGTTAAAATGCTGTGTTCATATAATACTAGGTTAACAAAGAATGAAGGAATGCTTGTTCTAAAAGATAAAAATAAGGATATTTTAAAGATACTTTATACTTAATCATGTGTGTTATTTGTGACAATCTGTATAATTATATCATACTTAATAATAATATTACGCTTGTATTGCATTCAAGAAGAATAGGGTGAAGGAGCCTGGGAAGGCCATGATTAAGATGGAGCGACAATATCCTCAAATATATATCTACGTTGGAACTTCTAAACTGGAGAGAGCTGACACAAAACCAAGATGAGTGGAGGAAGACTCTTGAGAAGGCCAAGACCCACCAGGGGTTGTAGAGCCAAGAGTGATGATGGTGATGATGTGTACGAACATTGAACACTCATAATTGTAAACATTGTAATTTATCATTAATATCCTGTTGACAAACTTCTTAATTACGGCTTAATGGGATTGCACTTTAAATTTTTTTTTGTTAAAAATATTGAAATACTGAATTCTTCACACAATCAGTTCGAATTTACATTTAAGACGATAGACTTCGCTTTTCGGCCCATACAAAAAGGACGCCCGGGAAAAAACACTTTTCTACATCGAAAATTACACAAAATCAATATATTTTTTTATATTGCCTTCTAGAAAGTAGAAGCTATGTCGGTATGTTTTTGAATTTTCGATACGTTTCGTATTAACGTAAACATTCACTATCAAACATATATAATTTATCGGAAAGTATTATTCAAGGTAAAAGTGCTGTTAACTCAATTATTATAAAGAATTACAAAATTATAAAAACATACCGACATAGCTTCTTCTTTAAAGAACATATTACAGTTTTCAAATTACAATTTCGCGAAAGTTTCGGTGTAGAAAAGTGTTTTCTCCCTGAACCCTTCTCCGAGCAATTTCTGTAGGTAAATTAGATAGTTTACTGCAGTTGTCTCATTCGCACGTTTTACATGTCGCGGCAAGGAGTGCATGGTCGGGGGGAGGGAGTCATCGTTTTCGATAATAGTGATGTTAAGACTATTTTATACAACAATAGTGATGGGGTTGATATATTTTTATTCATTAGTTCTGTTTAGTTTTACAATAATGTATTTTAGAGATTACGGTCTAACGCATTTTTAACAATACGTAATATAATATTTTTTCATATGACTATTTTATGATATTACATAATCAAACTTATTCCTGTGAACACATAATGTTACTTGCAAACTATATAAATGATGACGAGTTAAACACAAAAAATAATGTGAAATATTTTTGGACTTTCGTGAAATCCAAATAATCTTCCTCTGCTATACCTAATAACATGTTCCGTGGAAACTTTTCTTTTAGTGAATGGCAACAAATTTCCAATCTTTTTAATGTCTATTTTCAATCAATTTTTGTCCTTTCTCAAACTAAATACATACTCACAAATAATGACAATAATAATAATATGAGTTCAATAAATTTGAATTCGATTAACATTTAATACATCTTTAGTAAGTATTAAAATATCTGCAAAATGACAACACAAAAAAATGCTGGTTGTGACAAATTACATTCAACTTTTATTTTTAATTGTGCTGAACAACTTATTACCCCGGTGACATTGCTATTCACATATTCTCTCAAAGAAAACGTATTTCACACTACTTGGAAAAAAATCTTTTGTAATGTCTGTTTTTAAAAAGGGGGATAAACACAATATTTTGAATTATAAACCGATATCAAAGCTGTGCGTTTTCATGGAAAAAATCCTTACCGATAACTCTTCAATTTATGTAAAAACACAATTATTAACACCCAAAAACACTGTTTTTTTCACTGCAGATTTCACAGGCAGGTCTGTTGAGTCAAACTTGGGACAGTTCACCGACTTAGTTCTTAATTCTATTGGTTGGTTTCAAAAAAGACACACTAAAAATACTGACAAACTATCCTAAAGACAGAACACAAAAAAATGGGAATATGCATAGTACAGAAGCATAGATAAAAAATGGAGTTCCGCAAGGTACAGTACTTGGGCCGATTCTATTTTTGATGAATATAAATGATTTATGTAATTTTGTAATCCCAGGAAAAATTATTTCTTATTGTAACAAACTCATTTTAAACTACAGCAAAACAGTTTATTTAACTTTTTATAAAATTCATTAAAAACAAACCTCATGATAACCTTAAAATTAGAATCCACAATACAAGTTACAATACAAATTAAATACAATATTTATGAGAAGTAATATTTTTGGCATGTCCCGTTATTCTCCTGCGCCATTCGCGTGGAAAACGTTATTTTTTTTAAATGATTTTCGGCTATGTAATTATCGTTTTTTCGCGCCCATAAAAATATGTCCCGTCTTTCCGGTTTATAAAAAATGGTCGGATTTTTCAAATTGAAATTTTCAAAAATCCGCCCGGGTTTCAGAACAACGATAAAAAAACGGAATGTCTTAGAATATTTGCCTAAACCGGATTTTTTTTTAAATGTGGTGCAAGTGGCCTATTAGCAAAAGTACTAATCAAGTCCATTTTTATTGGTCTTCGAAAATTTAATCTTCTACCAAAATACATTCAAATGACAGATAAAATATCACTTTACATTAAAAAAAAATTTGGCTGAATGATACAGATGTTGAAACACTTTTCCTATAATTTTTTTGTTTACCTTTATGTTTCACTATTTAATACAAATCTACGGTAACTTCAAGACTAACTTTATTTACTTTCTTAAAACTATAACAATCAACAAAAAAAAATGTTTCACTATTTTTCACAACATTTTTTTCACTACATATTTTTCACAAATACCTACCTAAATTTCTAAACATTTACTTTAAAATTAACATTTTTTTTTTCTTGTACTTATTGATGTTATATAGCATTTTTGTTAATATTACCCACACTCAGGAAGTGCCATAGTGGGTTCCCATTACCTAATTTTTTTTTTTTTTTTTTAAATCATGTATATTATCGAGGCTTCTGACTCACACAATGTTGTCATTTTTTGCCTCATCTGTTTTTAAATTATAATATTATCTATAATCTCTAATGATCTTTAAAAGGTACTTAGTCCTTTTATATTCATTTTATATAAAAATTCACTTTCAAATATTTTCCAGTTTACATGATCTAATAAATTTCATTATTCTCGATATGGCATGAAACTCGGTTGAGGCTATTAAATTCTGAACTTCCGTTGGGTTCGAGGTCATTAATATTGTCACTCTCTGTCGTTCATATTTAATGCACTTTGATAATGTGTGCTCGACATCTTCAATTTGTTCACATATCGAGCACATTGGAGAATCAGAGAGGCCTATCAAACACAATATTCTTCCCATTAGTGCATGTCCGGATCTTAATCTAAAAATGATTCTCATTTCTGATCTTTTCAGATTAACCTCAGTGAACCATGGTCTTTTAAACGGTTCATTTTGGAGCTTTCTGTACCATATTCCCTTATTGGTAGACAATGTTTCAAAATGATTATTCCACATATTATTACATATGGAATTTATCTTTTGGGAGTAATCTTCAGCGTCTGGCGTCCAGTCGTAGATGCTTCCATTCACACATGCTAACTAATTTATTTATTACCTAATTTTGTCTATTATATATTTACGTATTGCTAACTACGTATTACAATATTACTTGTACCTTATGTTTACATCTTACTGTATTTAGAAAATATTTAAAATAACTTTTGAAATGTACATATAATGGAAAAAAATAAAGAATAAACAAAAACAAAAAAAAGTGATTATTGGAGCCGATACCCTCTAAATATATTGATTGAGGAATCACTAAGTCACGCGAGATCCAAAATTTCACGAAGAACAAATAATTATGCGGATTGCTTAGGTAGGTAGGTACATGCACGGCTCACGCACTTCCGAGATCCAAACAGTAAAAATGCTAGACCCACAACACAGCTGCAAATCATAGCGGCGCGGGTGAGGTGTAGGGGCAGTGGTTCAAGGGGGATGGGGGGTGTCCGGCGGGCAGTTTGTCACTTAGTGTGTGTTCTCTTGTTTTGAATGTCGTAAGTGTGTGTGAGCTTATTTCGAGCGGGACAGAAGAGATTTAATGAAATACCTAAACGCTCCGCGTCGGTCGCGAAATCTAGCCTCTTAAAGACACTTAAAACAAAACAAAATCAGAGTGTGTAATTCACACGCGGTAGAAGTGAAACCATATAGTCGCTAGATGTCGCTTTATTTTCTTTTGCCTGTTTCGTTTAAAGTGGTTTAAAGATTGGATATTGATTTACAAAAATAAAAATGTTTATTTTTTTTGGATTTCGTAGGATTCGAACCTCCGTTCGCTGGATTTCTCTAGCCGCTGAGATTTGCGACGCGTTATACCGCTGCGCTACTGGACGCACGCGCGGAGTTGTGAATTTACCGCAGTATATTACATGACCTAGTTTTAGATTTCAGTTTCATCCAAATTTCAAATCACTTACGGGGATAAAAAAGTTTCACTTAAATTTTTTTTAATTAATAATCAGAGTGAGCAAGACGCACAGGCAACCGAAAACAATATTTTTGATTTCAATTAAAGTTACTTGTTATAATAACCAGAAGAGCAAGACAGACAAAACGATGAAATAATATTAACAGTCTAAACAAAATTGCACTGCGAACGCGCGATAATCAGAAAATAACAATTATTTTCCTACCGGGGTCAACAAAGGCTGTTTATTGCATCCCTAGAGATGCTTTAAGATTTCATTCGCCGCCTGAGATTTCTCCAAATAAACGCTGTAATAACTTCTGCAAATAACGGCACGTTTAAATTCTCTTTAAGTATCATTAAAGAGCACCGTAAGGTGGAGTGGTGTGGCGTGCGCCTGCGCCAAGTTAGAGAATTAACGTACGTAGAATGGGAACACTTTGTTTTCAGGCTTATACACGAATCTCTCAGGTAGATACCGCCCACCGCAGTAGTTATGTGATTGTTTTGAACAGAAGGGAGGTAGTTTGAAATAAAAATAGATTAAGGGATTAGGTATGATTGTAGACTAAATGAAGTAAAAATTACTTGCTATGGTAAAATCACTAAATGTGCACTTCTTAGATTTTTTGGAAGTAAAACTTCTTTACGCACGCTCAACTTGGGGGGTAAGCTGGTGAATGCGTTACGAAAAGTGTGATGTTACGAAAAGTGTGATGCGAACGGTAATCGATGCGAACGGTGATCGGGCGAGGCGAACGGTCGGGCCTTTACGCACGCTTGACTTGGGGAGTAAGCTTGTGAATGCGTTACGAAAAGTGTTGTGGAGAGGTTCGAGCACAAGGAATTATTTCTTGAATAACCATGCCATAGGTCCCCAAGGTCGTAGGTCACCCCACGGTCGTAGGTCACCCTAGAGTAATGGGTCACCCCATGGTCAAATGTCAACCCAATGTCATATGTCACCCCAATGTCAATGTCAATGTCACCCCAACGTCATGCATTCTTTTATAAGTTACTGAAGTTTTACTTCAGTCGTGTGGTTTAAAGCACACTCGTTTTTTTTTGCAAGTAACAAACTAACTAGCTCTAGTTCGACCTATTTTATACCTCGATGACACACGGCGAGTTTATAAGCTACTATCTGGGAAATTCACTATCTGTTAGTAAACTCGCTCAGTGTCATCGTGTTACTTGCAAACTAGCAGATTGTTGACAATCCACGGAAAAAAGTTGAAAGGTCCTCAACTTTACACGCTACAAGCCGACTCGTGATTGGTTTATTTGTGTTTTCAATATGGCTGCCAAAAACCAGCTGATTTCGACTGTCAACTGTCTGAAGGATTAGTTCACGTTATTTCCGCTATTGGCGCTAGCAGCTACGTGCGAGTCCAGTTTCCTACAAAAATGTCGCGAGCTACTGAGCGAGTGGACAGTTTTGTGTGTCATCATGACAATCTCACTCGCCGATTCACCCGCTTTTAAATTTAGTAGATAGTAGCTTGTAAACTCGCCGTGTGTCATCGAGGCTCTAAGTATTTATTTTGCGACCGATGGATGCCTGTAGTGTATACGTACCTTTGCACTGACGTGATAAAATGATTTATACCAATAGAAGATAGAATTATGATCTATACTATTTAGTACACTGCGGGGGCCCTGTACAAATTGCAAGTTTACCCCACTGTTGAATTTGGCAGCCACCTCTGTTCTGGAGCCCTTTGACAACCCTTGACACTGTGCAGAACTGCTAAGTAATAGTTAAGTATCTATTTATACAGTACTCTTTGACATACTTAAAACCTTTCCGTCCTGCATCAAATCAAAAATAATTAGTTCTGCACGTATCTGATATTATTTTTGTAACTAACTAACTAACTAACTAACCATCACGCCGTTTCCCCGCAGGGGTAGGCAGAGAGGACGGACCGCCAAACAACTCGGTCTTGGCACACAGTCTTTGCTTCACTCACATTCATACATCGTCTCATACATACTCTTCTATTATTCCGACTTTTGACATGGCCCGACTCAAGTATCTGATTCACTTGATCGTGCCATGTCTTCCTCGGGCGTCCCCTACTTCTTCTTCCATTCACATTTGCGTCATATATTCTTCTCACATTATTTTCTTCTTTCATTCGCTCTACATGTCCAAACCATCTGAGGGTCCCTTTCTTAATCTTACTCATTATGCTTACATCAGCCTTGCATTCTTTGCGGATATCCACATTTCTCACACGATCATACATGGTTTTGCCACACATTCGCCTCAGGGATCTCATTTCGACAGCATTCAGTTTACTTTCATCCTTCCTCTGCCAACTCCATGCCTCACTGCCATACATCAAGGTAGGTACCAGGACTCCATTGTGGACTGCTAGCTTCGCGTCTTTTGACAGTGTTTTATTAGCGCCAACGGCATTCAGTCCTCCATTAATGGAGTTACCTGCATTTACTCTTCTTTCAATATCTCTGTCAGCCTTCCCATCTCTCGTAAACATACTACCCAGGTACACAAACTCATCCACCTGCTCCAAGTATTCATCATTCACAACTATATTGCATACTGTTTTCGTACTCTCCCTTTCAAATACCATGACTTTAGACTTACTTACATTCATCATTAACTCATTTTGCATACACACTTCGTTCATCCTAGACACGAGAGACTGTAGATCTTCCATAGTGTTAGAAATCAGCACCGCATCATCAGCATACAACAGGCAACATATTTTCAGATCACTCAAATTCGCGCCCAATCCCATCTCTTTCAATTCTTGCATACAATTATCCATGTATAAATTGAATAACCATGGTGACATTACGCAGCCTTGCTTAACACCTTTTGTGATGTCAAACCACCCCGTAAAACCACCGTTCACCCTAACACATGCAACGCTTCCCTCGTACAGAGACGCAATTGCCTGTATGAGATTTGTATTCACTCCATACTTGGACAACACCTTCCATAGCTTTTTCCTGTCGACTCGGTCGTATGCTTTTTGTAGATCTACAAAGGCACAAAAAAGTTTTTGGTTTTTTGCCAGAAACTTCTCAGTGAGCATACGCAAGGAGAAAATCTGGTCCATGCATCCCCTTCCACTCATAAAGGCACCTTGCACATCCCATATTTTATCCTTTGTTTCCATTCTGACCCTTTCAATCAATATTCTTCCGTACAACTTGCCGACTGAACTTAGCAGGCTAATAGCTCTATGATTCCCACATTCCATACGTGACCCTTTACCTTTGTATAATGGCATGATTACAGCCCTTCTCCAATCTAATGGCGTGTAACCCTCCTCTAAACACTGGTTAAAAAGTTTGCACAACCATGTGAGAATAATATGGCTATCTCCTTTAAAGTATTCGGCCGCAATATTGTCGAAACCTACAGCCTTACCATTCTTCATGCATTTTATCGAATTTTTAATTTCATCCATGCTGATTTTGATAACATTCACTCCGTCATCGTTCATACCCGATTCGCCGCTGGCCTCACTATCACTCGGGTTGCTTTCGAAGACTTCCTCAAAATATTTCATCCATCTCTCATTTATTTCTTCCTCATTCGTCAACATTCTTCCATCTTTCGATTTTATCACTTTTAGGCTCCCATTCTCTGGACCGCTCCGGGACTTTTTGACCTCCTTCCAAAACAGTTTAATGTTTTCTTGGAAGTTTTTTGTCATTTTTATTCCCTCTTCCTCTTCCAGACGTTTCTTTCGTACTTTCACTCCAACACTTACTCTTTTCTTGCATACCTTATATACTTCTTTCGCTCTATCTCTCTCTTCGCTAGAAGCACTGCCAGCCGCTATCAGACATAACCATGCTTTCTTCTTCTCTGAGACCAGTGCTTTAATCTCGTCATCCCACCATGCGTCACCTTTCTTCCTACCTTGCGTACTTATTCCACACACATCTCTAGCAGATTCACAAAGACTAACCTTTATGTGGTTCCATGCTTCATCAATGCTTAGACCATCCATTTCCTTCTCATTCAATCTCGTCTCTGCACGCTTCTCATACTCACTTCTGTCATTAGCGTTTTGCAGTTTTTCTACTTTGACTCTGGTAGGAGTTGATACCTTTTTCACTTTAGAGCGCCATCCGCGAAAGAGGTTTACTCTTGACACCACCAGAAAGTGGTCAGTTTCAACCTCAGCCCCTCTGAAAACTCTTGTGTCCTCAGTAACGGCTCTCAACCTAGAGTCAATTACCACAAAATCGATTAATGATCTTTCATTTCCTCTTTCCCACGTATATTGATGGATACCTTTATGATCGAAGAAGGTATTCGATACAAACAGGTTCCACTCTAAACATACTTCAAGTATTCTATTCCCATTGTCATTCGTTCTTTTATCCCCAAACTTACCTAAGGCTGAATCAAATCCATCACGTCTAATTCCCACCCACCCATTCAAATCGCCCGCCATTATAATCCTTTCATTCAAATTTTTTAATCTCATTACGTCATTCACACCAGTCCAAAAATCATCTTTCACTTCGTCGCTTTCAGAATTAACAGGAGCATAGCCGATAACAAGAAACACCCTTGTCAACCCAATTTTAAATCGGATCCACATTATTCTCGAACTTACACATTCATACTGCAACATACATTCAACCATTCTGGGAGACAGTAGCGCTGCAACACCCTGACAAGCCCTCTCCGTATCCGGTCTCCCAGACCAGATGATGAACCTATCATTATGCTGCATAGTACCGCTCTCCTTTTTCATACTCTCTGTCACACAAAGTATATCCAAAAATTTACTATCCATTGCATCGCATAATTCGTTCATCTTTCTTTCCATTCCTCCTCTGATATTCCATGTACCAATTCGACATTGTTCACGTTCCGTCCTCCTCTTTGCGCTACCAAAGGGTTGGCGATGTGATGGGTAGCGAGCCTCATCGACATCTGTTTCGGCCATTCCCTTCCAGGTACTACATATAACACCTTAACATCCCAATTATTTTTGTAATGTTTAACTAACTACGTAATGTACCTACATCTATTTTATCTTATTATTGTTTGACAAGTCGTTTTATGTTTGTAAAATCCCTACGGGCACTCAATCTTACTAATATAATATTATAAATGCGAATGTTTGTATGCATGGATGTGAGTTACTCTTTCACGCAATAAATATCGAATGCAATTTAAAAATTCTTTCATTAATCGAAAGCTACATTATTTGCGAGTTATATATGCTATATATATTGGAAAGCTCTGGCGTTATGAATAAGCTGTGGCGCTATGAAATTATTTATTATACGTTTATTGTCCGAACGAAAAACAAAGCGTATTGCTAAGTAATTGTTTGACGTGGGCTGTCATTTTGTTATTTGTTTAGGTTACTCTGGAGATTCCTTTGATAGCAAAAATTCAAATATGTATAAAATAGGTACTAATCTACATTTTGACCTTAGCCAACTGCTAGCGCGTTGACATCCTGAAAAATGAATGTAACGGGTATGGAGGAGGAGGAATGCGAGCGAAGCCGGGGGTAAAATCTAGTAAATAAATAAATATAAAAAAAATCTTAATTCATGTCATGTCTAGTTCTGGTGTTTGTTTACCTTATAAACGCTATATTTAACCCTATGGATAATTGGAAGATTCTAGATAAGAAGGAAATTATTTGATCAATAGACGTATCAGTCCTTCTAGTTTGGCTTGGTACGAGTTTTTATAACAGTTCGTTAGGAAAGGAAGGTACCGAAAAGACGGTATAAAACATGTGAGTCACATACGAGGAGATACTACAAAGGTGCCAATAAATGAAACTGTTTCTCCGGGAGGTGTTAGACGAGAAATAGTTTATTTTTATTTATTTTTTTATTCTTTACTTTGTCAATATGTCAATTTAACAATATTAATATAATACTAAAGCACAAATATAACAAGAAACCACAATATACAAAATAGATACAGAAGAATAACTTATAAGTAGCTACAATACAGAGGCATAAATACACAGACAGATATATATAACACAGGAAAATTACTCATAGTCATATTTATACATATGTTTACAAACAATATCAATGTAAAAAGTTTTGATCCATTAGCCATTTTTTTTTGTGATCGGTGGTGCAATTTGATTCGACTTTTATGTTCATTGGCATCTTATTAAATATGGTAGGGACAAGATAAGTGAATGTCCGTTGCCGTATTTATTTATAATTTTCGGAATGGATAAACTCTCAGTTTTACTAAATCTAGTGCCATGTGCATGATCAACTTTTTCTTTATATATATTGAATCCGACAATAGGTTTTGGCATACAATTTTAAACCATAATATCCCTCGAACAGGTAATAATTAACTGACTCGTATAGTAATTTTATGTCTCTTCTTTGTGCATAAATACTTTTGCTTACCAAGAGCTTAGTCAGAGAGTTTTGAATTGTTTGAATGTAGCCTATATTTGTCGTTTAAAATGTTCAATCTCGCTGTACTTTTATCGACAAGGCGTTAAAAAATGCCAATAAAATAATATTAAAAGTTTTTATTATTAATATGTTTAATTTATTTAATCACTAGCAGAAAATGAATAATTTCAAATTTCCTGTTGTAATAAAGATATGTCGGAGTCAGAAATTGTGGAATAATAGTGAACGTTTGTCTCTGATAAAAGTACGATGCGAATGTAGGGTATAAAAGGCCTGTTTGCGTGTACCAGAGTCTATTCCATTTTTAACTACCATTCCAGTTGTACTTTGAATATTGTACTAACCATCGGAGTCTTTTTATTGTACCTTTGAATTAAATGTTTAAATTAATGAAACGTGAACATTGTAAGTGTTGTGTACATAGCTGCTTCATTATGATGTAGCTTCGACAATTTTATATGTGTAATTTTGCTCATTACCGGTACAACTAAATATAGATTATAGAGATTATCAGTATGTATTATATTTAAGGTACTACTCCGAAGGTGGTCTAAAGGGAAAGATCACTTATGATTCGCAAAATCGCCTTTTATATCCTCGGTTCGCGTCGTACAATTATTCCAAATATACGTTCACTAGTTAGTCAAAAGAACTCCGATCTACGTTCATTGCAGTAAGTACGTATTTTCCTTGAATATTCAACTCTCATTACACAATATTTTTAATTTTAAATTTAATAATTTTATCATCAAGTATTTTAATTTTTTTCGACAATTGTTTTGGCGTTCAAGTTTTTTATAAAATTATAGTTATGCCACATCGAGACAACTTATTTATATAATCATTATATTTAATCTGTAACCTGTTTTTATTTGTATGACGCTTAAAGTGATTGATCAAATAATTAAAATATTATATCTCAGTTCATAACCACAACTTTTTTTAAATATTAACGTCGACCAGTTCCGGAACAAACATTCCTTCCCCAGGCAAAATATATTATATACTAGGAACTAATATAATATGTTAAACCATAATAATTTCATAATATTGGTAGTATTAATTTTGCCCTGAGGAAGGAACGCATGTTTAGAAACCTCCGCTCTGCGTTAATGTAAAAAATATACGTGTTGAAAACAAAATAATATCGTTACATTTAATGATAATAATTAATACCAACAAAGTTACAGGTACGTTTAAAGGTTTATTATTATTTTGGTAAAAAGGGATTTATTAAGAGAATAAATTATTGTGTGATATTCGGCCGCTGTTCCCAACTTTTCGATTGATCATTCTCCGATCAGCTCAGTTATTTGTTTAGTAGTGCTAGATTCGCGTGTTACTTGGAGAGTTGTGTTGAGAAGAGGGTATTTCTGCATTAGAGGAGTGTTGAGTTAAAATTTCGGCTTCTGATCAGTAGAATTGGAAACAACGGCCGTTACTGTTAAATTTTGTTGTCATTATCTTTTTAATAATGCTGTTATTATCGTATAATTCCATTCGTTCCATTCCATATTCGTCTTAATTCCATCCAATGATAATAATCTGAAATGATATCTGGGATTTTTTTTTGTGAATACCGCACAAGAGTCCCAACTGCTTCCATCTGGAGCCAGTAAGACTATGACATTCCCAATTAGGGTACGCTGTGAGACTGAAGGTAGTGGGGAAGGGAATGAAATGGGGAAGAGAAGTACCTGGTTATTGAGATCTGGTAATCAAACACGGCTAAAACTATTTCAAGCAACGTTTCAATTCTGAATGGTGGCATTACACCAGGAAGATACTGAAAATATTTTCCACACGCGCACTCCTGGATTTGAACCCGCGACCTTCATATTATACTTATTATAATATCTATTTACTTAATAATACCCCTCCGCCATGGAGGCCTTCAAAAAGTAGCTACTTGCCAATTATTTTACTATTATTCCGTTTGAAAATAAGGCAGTATCTGGGATTAATTTGATTCGTTGAACATTAATTTATTTTAGGCTGAAAGTCAAGTGTACCACATTAATCTTAATTATTATTGTTTGAACGAGTTAAATTCGCAGCGTCTTTCCTGTGGAACTTCCAGCCATCTTCCAGTTTTACCCTTCTTCCCAACACAACTTTAATTACTGACAATTATTTTATTTTCATTAATTCAACCGGCTAACACTTTCCTCGCCTATCTCCGTCGTAAATTTTATTCCGGCCGAGGGACGGCAGCAATTATAATATCTTCGTATCCCTCGCTCTTGTAAGGGTTAGGTTGGAGGCGGAGCTTCCGGCGGGATGTGGTCCTTGTCTCGCGCGAAGGCCTATCCACCGGAAGGAAGCCTGAAACGACCCAGAAAGCCTTCGGACTGAAATATCAGGCGCTGAAGACTTGTATTATGTGAAATGTTGACGGTTTTATCAACTGAAATGATATCGACTGCGAAAAGGCTAGAAATTATCGCCCACTATAAATTTTTTGCAGGTGATGAAGATTATCGGTTGGAATTTGGGTAATTTTGATGGTTTTAAAAATTTAAACAATTCATTTATTTATTTTATGATTTGATTTGACACCATGATCAATGTTAGTCTAGTGTCAAGGTTTTTAAAAGATAGAGCACGAATACATTGTGCAATATAGTTGTGAATGATAATATTCTGAGCAAGTGAATGAGTTTGTGTATTTGGGAAGTATGGTTACGAGGGATGTGAAGGTTGTTAGAGATATTGAAAGAAGCGTAAGTTCAAGTAAATTCATTAATGGTGCTAACAAAAAACTGTCCACAGAAGCAAAGCTAGCAGTCCACAATGAAGTGTTGACACTACTACGATGATTATTGGCAGAGGCACAAGGAATTGGCAGAGGATGAAAGTAGACTGAATGCTGTAGAAATGCGATGTGTGTTATAACAAAATATATGATCCTACTGGAAATGGACAGATCCGCAAATAGTGCAAGGCTGACGTAAGCGTAATGAGTAAGATTAAGAAAGGGACGCTCAGATGGTTCATAGGCATATAGAGTGAATAAGGAAGGAGTGTGAACAATCTATAACGCAAATGTGAATGATAGGAGGTGTCGGGGACGTCTAAAGAAGTCATGGCACTATCAAGTGAATCAGATACTTGAGTCGGGTTATTTCAAGAGTCAGAAAAATAGAAGATTATGTATGAGACGACGTACGAATGTGAACGACGACGCAAGGAGAAGTTGCCAAGCCCGAGTTTTTTGGCGGTCCGTCCTCTCTGCCTACCCATGGGCGTGCTAATTAGTTATTTTTTTCAGAGATTGCAATCCGTCCAATAAAATAAGGAAATGCTTCAGATGGAAGGTCCATTTTAGGACTGCGTTGAGAATTTTTTCAAGAATGTAATGCTGTACAAACCAGATGTATACCAAAAAACTCAACGATATAGTTATGTTCATGGAAAGAGGAGAAAGAATCCGCTATAACTGTTATCACATTCGATGTACTTGTGTTAATAGGCGGCAGACTGTGTTGACTTTAAGCTGATAACGTAACTTCAGATTAACGAGTTGGCTTAACTACAAAGTTAAGCCGATGGTATCGGGTATCAGTTAGCTTTAGCTTTCCTAAAACTTTGGTAAAATCGTTTTAAAGAGAACACGTTATAAGCTCAAAATCACAATAAATTCGTCGTAAATGCTTATGCATTTAAACATTTTATGCTACTTTAAGTGGATATATCAATGATCCTTTCATCGTGGTGGAAATGGCGTTGCGAGCTTCATTGATCCATAAATCGTGAACAGAAAAAAATGCTATTTTCAAAGCGAAAGAAGTCAAGGGTTTTCGTTGCTTCACTTGCTGCATACAAATTTTCTGCATCATTATTTCTCACTAGTAAGACGTACTGACCGTTCTTCCATAATAACTGCAATCTGTATTTTTCCTTTTCGCCCTTGTTTTGTGATGGCATTCCATAACTCAACAACTCCTGGAAGTCCATTCAACAATTAATAATCGTCTGTGTGGGAAGTCTACGTAAAGACATGTTGTACGGTCGAGGGCAAGGTTCTCGATTGGCAATCCAGAGATCGCAGGTTCAAATCCTTAATTTGTGTAATTTCACAATTTATTCAGATTTTTATTTATTTATTATTCATTATAGAGTACATTAGGGCACCCACCAAACTTGAAGATATTCTCAGTATCGCCCTGGTGTAAGACTACCATTCAGAATTGAATTATTGCCTTAAAAGGTTTTAGCCGTGTTTGGTGACCAGATCTGAATAACCAGGTTCTTCCCCAACTTTATTTTACTTATCTCCTTCTCCTCCCTACAACCCTCAGTCTCATAAAATACTTTAATTATGGATGCCATAGTCTCACTGGTTCCAGACACTTCGGAGTAATTGTGACTCTTGTGCGTTATTCACAAAAAAATAACACAAAACTATATGTAGTAAAATTGGAATGTCCTTAGGATTTTCAATTAAAATATGCGGTTATGATGTATTTTGTTATTAAAATATGCAGTTATGATGTTTTTTATTATTAAAATATGCAGTTATAATGTTTTTAATAATAATAATAACGTAATATTTATATAGCGCAATTTTGTGTTATTTCGTTATGTCACTTCAAGTGCGCTTAATTATAATAAACTTTAAAATAATAGCAACAACAGCAAGGTGCCTTTATGAGGGGAAGGGGATGCATGGACCAGATTTTCTCCTTGCGTTTGCTCACTGAGAAGTTTCTGGCGAAAAACCAGAAACTTTTCTGCGCCTTTGTAGATCTACAAAAAGCATACGACCGAGTCGATAGGAAAAAGCTTTGGAAGGTGTTGTCCAAGTATGGAGTGAATACAAATCTCATACAGGCAATTGCGTCTCTGTACGAGGGAAGCGTTGCATGTGTTAGGGTGAACGGTGGTTTTACGGGGTGGTTTGATATCACAAAAGGTGTTAAGCAAGGCTGTGTAATGTCACCATGGTTATTCAATCTGTTCATGGATAATTGTATGCAAGAATTGAAAGAAGTGGGATTGGGCGCGAAATTGAGTAATCTGAAAGAATGTTTCCTGTTGTATGTTGATGATGCGGTGCTGATTTCTAACACTATGGAAGATCTACAGTCTCTCGTATATAGGATGAACGAAGAATGTTTGAAGAATGAGTTAATGATGAATGTAAGTAAGTCTAAAATCATGGTGTTTGAAAGAGAGAGTACGGAAACAGTATGCAATATAGTTGTGAATGATGAATACTTGGAGCAGGTGGATGAGTTTGTGTATCTGGGTAGTATGTTTACGAGAGATGGGAAGGCTGATAGGGATATTTAAAGAAGGGTGAATGCTGGTAACTCCATTAATGGAGGACTGAATGCCGTTGGCGCTAATAAAAAACTGTCAAAAGAAGCAAAGCTAGCAGTCCACAATGGAGTCCTGGTACCTACCCTGATGTATGGCAGTGAGGCATGGAACTGGCAGAGGAAGGATGAAAGTAAACTGAATGCTGTTGAAATGAGATCCCTGAGGCGTATGTGTGGTAAAACAATGTATGATCGTGTGAGAAATGTGGATATCCGCAAAGAATGTAAGGCTGATGTATGCATAATGAGTAAGATTAAGAAAGGGACCCTCAGATGGTTTGGGCATGTAGAGCGAATGAACGAAAAAAGCAGTGTAAGTAGAATATACGACGCAAATGTGAATGGTAGAAGAAGTCGTGGACGTCCGAGGAAGACATGGCACGATCAAGTGAATCAGATAATTGAGTCGGGCCATGTCAAAAGTCAGAATAATAGAAGAGAATGTATGAGACGATGTATGAATGTGAGTGAGGCAAAGAGTGTGTGCCAAGACCGAGTTGTTTGGCGGTCCGTCCTCTCTGCCTACCCCTGCGGGGAAACGGCGTGATGGTTAGTTAGTTAGTTAGTTAAAATAATATTATAGTGTTCCTTACGAGTTCTTACAAAATTGATAAAATAATGTAAAACAAAGAATATTCAGTATATACAAAGTAATGCCAAGAGATTATTAACAATTAACAACAGTTTTTTATTTATTAAAATATGGGGTTATGTTGTTTTTTGGTATTAAAATATGCGGCTATGATAAATTAAGACTCTACTCTATGGTAAAAATTATATTCAACATTAACATCACCTTCTAAAAAATTGGTTCTCGTGGGACACCATTAAATTTGCAATAATGCCTTCTTAGTGTGCAAAGCCTTAGTTTGTTTCGAGGAAGGTTATAAGGGTGAATTCCGCGACTTGCCTTCATTAGGCAACTCTAATTTCCTCCGTGAGAAACGTCACCTCTCAACAACGGAGTAACTAATTAAACAGAGCCTTCATCATACAGGAATACCTTTCAGCCAAATTATGATTAATTTGTAGGCACCTGGCGAAAGGTAAACATAATGGTCGTCGCGCATGAGGCTGATTGGCTGAACTTTATCGGACACGAAATATGCAGAGTTGGAACTACTGCCAGAGCTGATAAGATATCTGTTGTAACCAGCGATACTTTTTTATAAATTACGGTTAAAGGGCTAGAAGTTACAGTATAAACCCCATATTTTGTCAGAAGGTCATAATATTTTGACTTTTTCACAAGAGTCCCAGCTGCTCCCGTCTGGAGCCTGTGAGACTACGGCATCCCAAATTGGGATATGTGAGGCTGAAGGTAGTAGAGAACGGAAGGGGATGGGAAAAATAAAGGTGGAGAAGTACATGGCTATTCAGATCTGGTCACCAAACATGGCTAAAAGCATTTCAAGCAACGATTCAATTCTGAATGGTAGTCTTCCACCAGGGCGTCACTCATAGTATCTTCCACTCTGAAACTTGCCGCAAATATTCTATATATATTATTTTAAATGAATAAATTGTGAAATAACACAAATTAATCAAATAAAATTTATTTTCCCACACCGGGATTCGATCCCGTGACCTTCGGATTTTGAATCAAGAGCCTTACCCCTGGACCATGCCGTAATAACTTTGCCAGGCCAAATTTGACAAATTAGCCGACTTTGCGATAAAATCTCAATAAATTGAATATTTCTGAACATACCTATCCAAAAACTAAAAACTGTTTTTGAAATGTGATAAATACACTTTCAAATTTTATAATTCAAAATAAACATTTTTTTAAAAATACTTCTTTGCCTTCATTTTTTTGACATGTAAGAAAAATGAATAAAAAATTCAGAAATTTTACCTTTTTTTTTTAAATTACGGTAGGAAACTTTAGTTTTAATTTAAATTAAAATTAAATTAAATTTATTTTAATTTTAGTTTCATAAAGGTGAACATTTCTAAAATTTTTAAATTTAATCTAAATCTTACCTCTGTGCCACTTTACTTTCTAAATCTTTCCTCTGTGCCAACTAACTTTCTAAATCTAAACTAAATGTTACATCTGTGCCACTTGACTTCCTAATTCCAAACTAAATCTTACCACTGTGCTACTTAACTTTCTAAATCTAAATTAAATCCTAACGCTATGCAGCTGCCTATGTCTAAACTTTCGACAGTCGTTGTTGAAACCATCTTTAAGATTGCATGAAAACGTGTTTAAATGTCTGTTTTAAATCATCAATGCATATAAAAAATATATTTACTTTGAATAGTTATAATATCTAGATTTATCAGAGTAGAAAACTCGAAACTAAAATCACGTTCATTATATAAGGGTACTATATTGTAATAAACAAGATTAATTTGTCCATTTTACTCGAATAATCGTCTCTTGAACGATGCAATTTATACTCCTTTCTTAATTGGTTCAGTTAGGAGGACCCGCTGTACCTCTTTGAGTAGGGGTGGGTAGTCAGTGGGGTCAGTGGGGTAATGTAGGGGGATGGGGTTGTACAGTTCGCTAACCGTCACACAGATGGGGTTGGAGCGCTGAATAATGAAGATACATTAATGGCTGAAGAACAATGTCTAATAGCGTTTTAATTGCTAAACAATTCATTACACAAAAGACGAAGGTATAAATAAACACGTTTTCTTGAGTGAATTACACATTGCCTGGTGCTTAAAGATTTAATCGCTTTGATTTGGGAATGCTTTAGATTTTAACTGAGATAATATTTACATGCAAACAAAATCCTTTCAATTCTAAATTAATGTAAGGGAATTATATAGGCGTTAGATTAAGCGGGAACTTGAAGCAATGTTCTTTCATACCTTTTTTCATATCCTTACCAGCCGAGCTATTCCCTAATTTTTGTGAGATCGATAACGTGTGAGATATCCTGTCAAATGAGTGTCAGATTTGGGTGGTAGAGTTGGCAACGCTGGCTGTCATAGCTGTCACATATTTTATGAATGCGTGATTATTTATTTTACGTTTTTAATTGCATACTGTGGTAATTTGCACGACAAAGTTATTAAATAAAAAAAGCAACGGGTGGAGATGTCGAATATTCGAATTTCATACATACGTTTGGCCGTCATCTAGTTTACTGACATACGTTCAAGTAGTACAAGTTTGAAGTTCTAAAGTCACTATTGCAACGATTGTACTT
Source organism: Limnephilus lunatus (assembly GCA_917563855.2). Taxonomy (NCBI): domain Eukaryota; kingdom Metazoa; phylum Arthropoda; class Insecta; order Trichoptera; family Limnephilidae; genus Limnephilus; species Limnephilus lunatus. Next base: position 11,583,902 of record OU830599.1, read on the forward strand.
CGCCTGTGGTTAGATTTCTTCTAAATAAAGTGTTTTTCCGGCATTATCTGCCACTAACAATTATACATTCAGCAACTAAAGAGAATAAACAAACTTGATTCTCTCAAACAAATACGAGTGAAATATAATTTGATTAATTTTGATAAACTAAGTAATTCATGCGAATTTGGGTTGAAACGAAATTTCGCAAATGTCAAATTTACGGTATACAACTTTAAACATACTTTAAGTGGATAAATAATCATGTATATTTACAGTATTTCGTGTTTAAAACTATTTAAAAACGGCGAAGCTGGCTGATATCCATAGAAAAAGCAAATAACAGCCATAGAAAATCACCCATATCTGAGTTTATGATAGGCAGCGTTGCCAACTCTACCACCCAAATCTGACACTCATTTGACAGGAGATCTCGCACGTTATCTTAAGATCTCACAAAAATTAGGGAATAGCTCGGCAGATCAGTGTAGATATGTCAGACGGTAAAGTTTTCAACAATTTCGTTGAAGTGGTTTGGTACAAAGTATTCAAAATACCCAGACTTAACTGCGTTTAAAATGATTAATTGCTAGTACGAAGGTAATAAAATCTGTTGCGGGTTCTTTAATGTTTTAGTAATGACCTCTGTGGCGGGGCGGTAGACTCTGCCTTCTGACTGACTGATATATTCACGTTTTACTTTATAGCTCGTTTGCACTTCATTCTAGAGTGGAATACTCTCAGTATTCTCCTGGCGACACGCCACTAATCAAAATCAATACCTGCATTGCTTGAAATGACTACAAATGAGCTACAACAATCTCTTTTTTTATTTTTTTTTACAGATTTAAAAAAAAATGGAACATATTATAATATTACTTATCTTCCATTAAAAGCATTTGCTTGTAGATGGACACTGTTTATGTTTAGCCACTGCCTAACTGCACAGATATAATTACCAATATCAAGTGCCTCTCAAGAGATATTGAAAGAAGGGTGAATGCAGGTAACTCTATTAATGGAGGACTGAACGCCGTTGGCACCAACAAAAAACTGTCCAAAGACGCGAAACTAGCCGTCCATAATGGAGTACTGGCACCTACCCTGATGTATGGCAGTGAGGCATGGAACTGGCAGAGGAAGGATGAAAGTAGACTGCTGTAGAAATGAGATCCCTGAGGCGTATGTGTGGTAAAACCATGCATGATCGTGTGAGAAACGCTGAGATCCGCAAATAATGCAAGGCTGATCATGTAATGAGTAAGATCAAGAAAGGAACGCTCCGATGGTTCGGGCATGTAGAGAGAATGAACGAGGAAAGGAGTGTAAGGAGAATATATGACGCAAATTTGAATGGTAGAAAAAGTCGGGGACGCCCGAGAAAGACATGGCACGACCAAGTGAACCAGATACTTGAGTCGGGCCATGTCAGGAGTCAGAATAAAAGAAGAGCATGTATGAGACGGTGTATGAATGTGAACGAGGCAAGGAGTGTGTGCCACGACCGAGTTGTTTGGCGGTCCGTCCTCTCTGCCTACCCCTGCGGGGAAACGGCATGATGGTTAGTTAGTTAGTTAAGTGCCTCTGTGGTTGAGGGATTACGATAATAAACCTTGTATATAAAGATGAATCGGGTAGTTCGTTCACCATTCCTTATCTATAAGTATCTCCCCACGTAGGTAAACCATTGATAAAGTGTTTGCGAAAAAATTTATCCTCCAGATTCAATAATTACGCTATATTGATTGAAGTGCTCATAATCCGTTAATAATAATAAATCGAATTACGTTCGGGATCTGCAGTTATCTGAAGTGTGTGCTGTTGACATTTGTCGCGATATCTTCCGTGTTCAGCGATGACAGATATATTTTTTTTAATTATTGATAAATTTGATGTCCCACCCGGCGTTCCTTATGCCCTTATAGACGAGGTTAGTATTTCAAGTTATGAAGGCAAGCTAGCATGGCGGCGTCCTGTCCTGAAAATATCCTGGCTCTGCACAAATTGGAGCGGTTTATCCGATGCTAGTATAGTAACTACGGTAACAAAACTTCACACGAAACTCTAAGATGGGATATTTAGAAAAACTGTGTGGTAGGGTATCTTATTGTACATTTTTGAAGTGAAAACTTCTTTAGCATCGTTGTGATTTGAAACTCGATGAAACGAAAAATCGCGATACTAAAAAGAGATAAACACATGCATCTATGTAATTTAGTCTGCATGAGAATGAGACAGTAAAATCAGTGTCCTCTGTGTGCGGTGCTTCGTAGCCTCCCCGTTCTTGTCTACTTTAATTTCCTGAAGGTTTCACTACTAACACGTGTGAATTGTACACTCTGTTTTTTTCAATGAGGAACCTTCCAACTAAATCTTAGACACGACGAGTGGTTCAAGATACCACACCGTAGAACAGGTGTACTATATACGACACAGTATAGCACGACCAGAGTTACAGTGCTATTGAATGAAATTTCTAAAATAGTAGATTTATATTTGACTAATCGTAAAGAAGCCCTGTTTTGACTCGAGCGTCTGACATTTCATCTGTCTGGAAATGTGTTTGTGCATTCCGTTTCGTTTTCGAAAATCTTCGGCATCCACTTTATTATTCAAGCAAGTCTATTTTGACTAGGTGGCTAACTTTGCCTGTGTTATTGCGGTACCCCATTCTGTCTGAGGAAAGTTTGAAAAAAAAATTGCCATAGAGATAGTCACGTTTCTTTCGACAAATTTCAAACCACTTTATTCCAAATTTTAAAAAAAAATTATAAAAAAAGTATAATGTGGTTTATAATTAAGTAGATAGATATTTAAGTACCTGTAACAAATCCTATGATTTCAGAGGACATTTCGGTTGTAATTTACATATTAGAAACTTGTTTTTCCGGACGCAACGTCTACTATTCACAGAACTACTTTTTAAATTAAACTGTTTATTTACCTAAATATTAAGATTGTTAAAATAAGAAATCTTATGCTTTAAAATAAAAATGTGTGCATCACTGCAGTGCAATATTTTTTTATTAAATAAGAAAGAATGTTTTTTTTAGATTTTGCAAGGCCACGAACAATGTAGATTATAACAGTTATTGAAAAGTCTGGGTAGGCTTGATTCAATCAAAAATTTATTTAAAAAATGTAGTGAACTATAAAACTTAGGTACTAGTTAGTAACTGAACACTGATCACTGCACTGTAAAAAAAGACAAGCCGCCATATTGTTTGTAACATCATTTATTCCAAACCAATTTTCTGGCGAAGCACCTATTATCAAACATTTTCCAAAAACGTATTTATTTAATAAATCAAGTTACGCCAATTGACACAAATATATTTCTTTTTACACAGAGTGATTTCGCAAATCATATAAACAATAATTAATTTTCAACGGCTGCACCAATCTAATCTCTAATTAGAAGCAATAGCAAATCATCCAACGGGTATTTACCCAACAAATCCAATCTTCGATAATTGCGATCTACTGTACATACTTACACAAGAATTAAATAAAGCTGTAACAGGTTGTAGGTAATCTCGGTTAAAAGGAATATATCGACCGGATGACTTCGCATTTGGGAACACTTCCACTACCAATCTGACCGCCATTTGTGGAACAAAGCGACTAACAACAGTAAATACTGGCAATGAGAACATCCATTATTGAACGTCTGTATTTTGTAGACGGGTACTGAGAAACACCAGAGCCTTCGTGTTAACAATGAAATTTGTGCAAAGAGAATTACTCTGAAGTTTCGTTATGAGTGGTTCAACAGTTGGCGACTTATAACCCTTTCTTATCCAAATTAATTGCCACAGTTATAAAAATAAAAATAAATTGATTATATGTACTCGAAATATAAGATTTATTATTTGATTTAACTGATAGTTTAGGAAATATTCAACGTCATGTGTAGTTTAGGAAATATTAAAACGACAGTGGTTCCGAGAGGTAAATGACGTATTAGTATAAAAATGGACCATGTTCTGCAAAGAATATTCAGAAAAAATACAACACAATTAAAGACAATATCACTATTATTGAAAAAATACAACCCAATAGAGAAGTCCAGTCCTTTTTTTTTTTTTTTTTTTTATGTAACTTCTAACTTAAATTACTGCTTTTTTTTATAGAGTTAGTTCTAATAGTTAAAATAATTTTCAAAGTTTTAATTTTTGGAGATCCCTCGAAAAAACTTATATCTTTGATGAATTTTGTGACGTCATCTACTAAAATAACGATTCCCGTATTTTATGATTTTTATGTTGGTTTTCTTGAATCTCACATAGATTTGCGCAGGCGCGTGGCCATCTTGTTTATTATTACGCGTTGATTGGCTTATTTATTGAAAATGGCGAAATCAAATTCTTCGCAAAACGCTGAATGACGTTGATGAATTTTACTTGCAGTTTTATGTTTTTGAAGATAATTTTCGTTTAAATGATTAATTCTCTGTGATATTAGTGTAATTCAGCATAAGTACCAATGCTGCCTTTACTTTTTTCAGTTTTAGTCCTTTAAATAATGTTTTGTTGGTGATTTAGTTTCGTTAACGATAGGTTTTTAGGTTACTGACATTACATAATCAAAGGCACCTTCTGAAAAAAAAAAATTATGACTTTTCCGCGTGAATTTAATAAAACTTCCATAAAAGTAATATTATTTAATAATGTAAAAGCCTTATGCATGTGTAAATAAATACAAATTCGGGAAATCAACGCATTAATTGCGTAAAACCGAGTCCAAGATGTAGGATTTTTTCAGTTATTTTTTCGGAATTATTATAATATTATAAGTGAAGTGACAGTTTTATTCCAAATTCATAAAGTAAGAGGACTGTTTTTTTTAAATTTTGAATTTTCCCAAGTTTTTCGACCATTTAATAGAATATGCTTACAGTCAGCTGTTTTTTTTAAATTTTTTCATTTTGAAACTTAAAATACTGCAATTTTCAAACACAATCGTATATGTCAGATACAAAAATCTAAAAGGCAAATTAAGTTTCTATAAAGGTATATGCTTTTACGACATCTTCAAAAATAAGAAATATATAGAACATTCGGTTGTGTCATACCTAAATTCCCATATTAATGACCCAAATGAATTACAGTGAATCTTCCATCGTGACGTCACCAAACAGCATTACACAGCATACCAACTTAACCCTGTGTTTTAACGAGAATATTAAAAAGGCACTTTTTAATGTTTTTTTAAAAATTGTACGTTTAATATTATTTAAAAAAAACTTATATATTCAGAATCAGCGTTTATTGGTATAAATGAACATATTTTTTTTATGCCATAATATTTTTTACTGCAGTTCCTTATTAAAGACAATTTCAATAGTATTATTATTGATGTGTTCTTCTCATCAAAACACAAATAACACATAATAAATATAAATGTTATCAGATAAAATAATCATTCAAAATAGTCATATAGTATAACCTCATACGACCAGTGTCGTTTTGAAATGACACGATACTTTAGGATGCTAAAAACAAATACTACATCAATGTTTTTGTTGTATTTTCATTATAATATGAAAGAATGTACGTTTTACTGTAAATAAAAATGAAAAAAATATATGAAAAAACATACATATCTTTCCTTTTAATACGAAGTGTGAACGCAGTGCAGCCAACGCAACGAAAAAAATCAATGTTGCTAGGAAGGATTCACTAAATTATTTGTAAAAAACCGCAAATAAATTGGTTCAGTAGTTACTTAGTAAAAAAAAATCTAATTTCACGTCATTTTAAAATGACCGTGGTCAAGAAAGGGTTAACCCGAAACGTAAGAAGTGTCTTTTTATATAAATGTTTACAGTTCGATATAAAGTCGACAATTTTAGTTGGCAATCAAAAAGTGTGTATTTTCTAAATATTTTAATTAGGAACAGTTTTTAGTTAGAGCGGGGTGTGTTTATTTGGGAATATCATTGAAATCAATGTAATTCTAAATGTTAGTCAAATTTGTGAATTGCTTATGCCTGAATCACACGTACCGAGTATATGGGCGAGACAGTGCACTTCGGCACGTGTAAACATGTCGCCGAGTGCTCGGCCGAGCGCTCAGCCGAGTTAAGCCGCCGCTACCCGAATTTATACCGATTTCTTACATATCTCCCTTAATCGTTTGAAGTTTTTAAGCTCTTAAAAAAATTTATTTTATTTTTGAAGATTATATCTAGACGTGTTCCGAGCCGAAACGCTAATTATATGAAGTTCCCTCGATAGAAAAAAAAACGCAAAGTGTGCTACGAAAGTTATTATAAATACGTCCATTTCACTTATTTTAGAAGTTATATGTATGAAAAATTCTCAGTGTTTCTTTAAATGCTCTTTTAAATGTTCCCCACGAGATTTTTGCTCTATATTAAACGAGTGGTGTTTTATTACACATTTTCACAATGTTCGCATCAATTTTATCGTTTTAAATATTAGCGTGCTCTCTCCAACATTCATAATTACATATCTCTCCATCTTTTTGGGAGAGACAGTCACTCGGTCCCTTTTCTATTTATTAGACCGAGTGCCCATCCCCGCGCTTCCCCGCACTGACTCGCTTGTCCACTCAGCAGGCATAAACATGCACTCGGTGCGTACTCGCCACTCGGCACACTCAGGTCGCTCGCAACATTTTATTATATTATAATCTTTTTGCGATTCATCATCTCGCTAGTTTGCAGCGTCGAAACTAAACTGACTAACTGTTTCGGAACCGAGTTAAAAAATACGTGTGAATACCTACTAGTCCATCCAACTCTCTCTCTAGTATCATTTTGCTGTCTCGCCCATCTATTCGGTATGTGTGAGGCATTAGGAATGAATTTTATTTATCGATTTATTGGTATAAAAAAAACTAAATATTTTTTACTTCGGCATTAGATTTTCATCAATCTAGAATCTAGAGCACTTGATATTGGTTTCCACAGCATTCAAATAAGTGTCGTTTTAAAATACTTTCTGGTATCTAAATCTAGTTAACAAAAACTGACACAGGCACTTTAGCATTAACCCCCAGAAATATTTAGCGTATCAAATAATATGTGGAAGAGACTAGACTATATTGAGTTATTTGTACCAACTCCCAGTTCAATTCCAAAGTTTGCCAAAGATATAATACTCAGCGTTTTCAGGCGATCAGTTTTCAGGAAAGTGCTAACAAAGCATAATCACTGAAAGCTTGTTTCAGCGTCAAACATGAATCGGGTAGAAACGTTCTCCCTTTGCTTGAACTACTGGGAAAATAAGGTTTTGTGACGTAGTCCTAAGCTTTATTCATTTGAAGCTTTATTAGTTTTGATAAAGTGCATTATTTTAATCAAAACGGAATAAACTTCTTATTTAAAATTGATAAAATGTCAAGAGTATCTACGTCACTAGGATTTTGTTTATTATTTTACTAGCTGACCCGAAGAACTTCGTACCGTCACAGAGTCAATAACTGTTGTGTTAACTTATTAGTTGAATTAAATTCAAAGAATTATCGATGCGCAACTGTCCGTGTCTAGTTTTTGTCAGTATCAGAGATGGCGTTGCGTACGCATTTATATTTTTTATGATTTTCATACTTATCCACTTACTTACAGGAATCGCGTTTCATTTTCGTTATACATGTGAGGGAGATTTATTATAATAATTGTATTTTTTCCTTTGGAGGGGTGCAAACATATGTACGTTCACCGTTTGTCTCATTTTCGACTATTGACATTTAGTGTGTAAAAAAGAGGGGCAGCATTATATGTTTAATAACCAACGCAAAACAATCAACGCATTGACATTTGACGTTGTTTTTAATTTTTGGAACTCACACGCTATTCAATATTATACTAATCACAACATTGCTGCAGCTCTTTCAAAATATGAGAATTCGTTTCATACAAAATGTATGATGAAAATAATTTTTTTCATAATCATTTTTTTTGGTGAATTTTTCGATGTTTTAATAGCTACTCTGCTATTCGGGGCGGAGACAAATCCAAAATATCAAAGATCATACAAATCGATCCAATTGTTCTTGAGTTATGAATGGTGTAAGTAACCCCACTTTGTTATATACATTAAGAAAGTTATAAGAAAAGAGCAAGGGACCTATAGCATCGAAAATAATTCCAACGCGTATCTTGGGTGGCGTGTTGTCTAGGTACATAACCACAATACCCTATATCGTGCAGTCTACGAAGGTTACGTTAGTGGACGTTACAGTAGTGTATTATAATCTACAATTTTTCACTTAATCGACAGGTTTCTTTCGGATTTTAGTAATTCAATTCTTTTTGGCATTGACATAAAATATGAAAGCTTTTAAAATGTGAATCTTTAAGCGCACCTTTAAAAACTTTGAATATGTACGGAGATTGATGAGGAAATTCTTCTTCAAATCCTTAAAAATTGTAATTATTTTTGCGTACGTTTCAAATCTTTAAGATAACTCAATTAACTTCTCTCATAGCCACCAATACAAGAGAGCTGGTCAATAATTAAATTAAATATATTATTGAGTAATTCGTATCGATTAGTTTATATCACATGACTGACAGCTCAGGTAAAATACTCTGTTTCGTGTACGTTAGATTTTAACCGCTATTGTTTTTTTAAATCATTATGACATGACACGCTATAGCGACATTAATACTTATTTCACCTATATTATTAATGAAATCCTTTTGTCTATCCATCCGTGTCATAAAATAAATATGTCGCAAGGCCATTATGTAGGGAGCGAGCTTTTTTTTCAGAGATATTGACTGAAAAACTTTGAAAATGTCCCCACACAAAGTTGTCATTTAGACAACTTACTAATTAGAAGTTAGAATGCTATGAAATTCCGTTCATGAAATCATAAGGATGTGTGCTTCTTGCGCTTGGTAAGATCCTTGACTCTGGAGCTAGAGGTTGCAGGTTCGGAATCACTTTACAATTTGGGACCGCCGCGCGGAAACCTTTATTGGTTAACCAACATATCTGCCATAGGTCACCCCAAGTGGTTCGATTTAGCAGGGGTGCCCGGGTTTATGGGGTGAGGTTTGTCTCGGTCTTGGAGACGGATGACCAAACACTGAACCCCAGATTCCTACCCACCTATTTTCCTTCCCAGACCTCTCCTCTTCTTCCTTTTCCTGAAAAAACCCTCCACGCAGCATCCCCAAAGATGACATAGGCCCTGAGGAAAAGAATTTCCCACAGGGCTTATATCATCTTTTGTGCGGAGATCAGGTAAAAAAAAAAAAAAATTTTTTTTTTCTGAGTTTTACAGTTGTGAAAATGAAATCGAACTTATTATTAACCCAGCGTCTGCGTGGTCGAATATCAGAACCTAGTTTCGAGCGCATGTTGACAAATAACATCTGTGTACGTGGAATGTCAAACAAAACTACCGTTGTAATTCAGTTTTGAATTCAAGAATTCGTTACTAGATGTCGCCACTTACATCAGTAGCTCGAATTTGGACGTTTCTTCTCTAGGTATAAGTACTGCGGATTAATAGAATTCAAGCATCTTTCCGAATATAGAGAGATTACATTTGACGTCATTGCCTGTCGTGGTTACTTTAACTCGGTGACTAGCTGTCACTGGATCATAGTGGATACAAGGAACTAGCTATTTTTGGAACCAGCTCTTATCGGAATCGGATTTATAAAATGGTTACCTCAACTCAAACCGGGCGAAGCCGAACTAAAAACCGCCCGCAGGGCCTAGCAGCAAAAACCAGCGGAGTGGGTTTTTAATTGCTAATAATTTATAATTGCACCTCCTTCTGGAGTAAAAGATACTCTCAGTAGCCAACAAAGGATCTTTTAAAATCTCCTTCTTATAAACTTCGCGACGCCACGCAAGAGGAAGATGGGCTACAATGAAGCCTCCAGCGGCAGATCTGAAAAGCTTTCGCACAAGGAGGAAAAAACTAAAAGCTACACAGCAGGACTTTCATAATTTTTTTGCCAATGTACATATTAACGATATTGAATATTTCATTATATAGTGACTATTACTGAAGCGCAATTTCCTTTTTTTATCCAGGGGCGGCCATTTCGTCTGTGACTTTCATACCCCCGCGCAATTTTCGTACAATCATTTGTTTCACATATTTCATCTCTAAAATTATTATTATAATGCTTCCTCGTGCGGGTTCTGGCAACTTTGGCTTTAATATTTACGTTGGAACGACTGTCACATTCTCCTTTCGTGGAATAGTTACCCAGACATGAACAGAACATTCCTTTACGAAGAACAAAGTTAGTGTTATCGTTTGGGGTGCACGAGTTTATGAAAACGACGTGTATCTATTGTTGTACAACCTCTGTAAGATAAATTAATTGGAAGTATCAGGAATTATATATAATATAATAATGTTTACTAGATACAATAAATTATAATAAAATAATAGTACTTAAATATTATATTTATATTATATGCAACTTATTTGTGGCGTAGTGAATGTTTGACCTTCTTTTGACGCCAAACAATGTTTTCGAAAAAATTACATTGTTCGTAAAATCACATCTGCATTCATAAACACATATGCAACTTATTTGTGGCGTAGTGAATGTTTGACCTTCTTTTGACGCCAAACAATGTTTTCGAAAAAATTACATTGTTCGTAAAATCACATCTGCAAACATAAACACACACATAACCACAATCTACAAATCTTTCCTGATGACGGACACTGTGACGCTCTCCGGAATGGCATAATAACCCAAAAATGAATCAGGATAATTTTTATCAACCCTCCGATGGGCGACAAGGTCTGGCCAGACCTGATGACGGACACTGTGACGCTCTCCGGAATGGCATAATAACCCAAAAATGAATCAGGATAATTTTTATCAACCCTCCGATGGGCGACAAGGTCTAGCCAGACCTTTCCGATTTGAAAAGTTGTGTAACTTTTTTTTCTGGCTTGTTAGAATGAAACGGTTTCACGAATTCCTCAATTTCGGTGCGATGAACGCAACGGGCGCAGAAACAGCTCGTTTATTCAAAATCGGTTTCGTTTAGAAAAACTTGAAGGTCTGTGCAGACCTAACAAATATTTTGCCGGTAGATGGTGTGTGTTCTTGTGATTGGATGCTTGCTTGAATGTATTTTCGAGGTAGTTATTTATGTCGCATATAAATTTGAATTGAGTTTCGTTAAACAGTTCAGTTTAGTAGTAGCGCTCAAGCTATTCTCAAAATTGAAGGAAAAAAGCAACCCAAAATTCGATTTCGTTGTGTTATTTTTATTACACATACACTCACACACTCATGTAACCACACATCCTAGTTAACGCGAATTAAAACTAACTGATGATACATACTATTAACCACCTCCCGGGTTTCGACCGTTGGAGGGTTGAATATTTTTATTCTTATTAATTGTGTATTTAATATTGTTTTAAATATGTACTTACATTGAAGAAAATATTAGTGACTCTCAAGAAACGACAAAATTTAAACAGAAAAATCAGAAAAAGATTCGGTCGCATCGAGGAATTGATCCCATGACATATATACATGCTTTGACTAAGAACTCTCAACATTATCTTCACTTTCTTAAAGCATATTTTTATTGGCTGCTATCTTTATGGATGATTGCAAAATTTTTCAAAAATTAAAAAAAATGTTCATCTTAGATTCATAGAAAAGTCAATAGATGTCACACATTAAAATAAAGATGGATGTATTTTTCGAAGACACTTTCAATATTACATTTAGTTCAGGAAACAGTGTATGACAATCGAAAATAAGTCTATCTGGCGAGTTTCAGATCGATCGGATGTCGGGAGGCGTGTTAATTTCCACTTTATTCAAGATTCAAATAAACAAAAGTGAAACTCAAAGAGATTTACTTAAAAAATCAAAATACAATTAAGATCTTTAGAACGCGCTTAGTCATTTTTCAAACAAAATGACAAAACCATTTTTTATATTTTTGTGTTGTTGAAGTGAATACTTCATAAGCACCGTTGTGATTTGTAACGCGATGAAACGAAAAATAGCTAGAAAGAGACAAACACATACATCTACAGTATTTAGCCTGCGAGAGAATGAGATGGTATAATCGGTCTCCTCTTTGTGCGGTGCTTCCTAGCCTGCCCACTCTTGTCTACTTTAGTTTTCTGAAGGTTTCACTTCTACCGCTTGTGAATTGCACACTCTGATTTTTTTTTAGTTATGTACAACAGTAGCCCATAAAAGAAATCCATATAATAAATTAATGTAGATACAAAATACGTCCCGATTTTATCCATGACCTGTTTTCTTTGTTTTATTGGACAAAATCAATCGGATTCCATTAGAATAGAAAAACATTCATTATTTTTTCAAAGGAATTTGAATTCTCAAAGTCATTCAAATCAAAACGGAAAAAGGAAAGGATTCTTGGAAAGTAGTTTTAATATTTGGGAAACGTTATTTAACAAACCCATAACCCAAAAATTGAGCCAACAAGAGTACATAATGTTTCATTAAATATTTTTAAATCATACAAATAAAGCAAGAAAGAATTTAGCCATGTTTGATAAAAAGATCTAAATAGCCAGGTATTTCTTCTCCCCACTGCCTTCAGCCTCACAATATACCCCAATTAAGGGTGCTATGGTCGAACTGGCTCCGAACGAAAAAAAAAACTAGTGTGCTTTAGACCACACGACCGAAGTAAAACTTCACTAACTTATAAAATAACATATGACATTGGGGTGACATTGACATTGACATTCCAGACAATATGGTTTGTTGCATTTTGCACAGTAGTACACACTCATGCGTCTTTTTTTCGCTGGGCAAAAGTTGCACATGCTCCGTTTCCTTTTTTAATGAGATTGATCACCGTTCGCATGTCATTTTTCGAATCAATCACCACTTTTCGTAACTCATTCACCAGTTTACCCCCAACTGACAATTTTTACTTAAAAAAAATTGTTCCTTTTTTTCTTCATCTAACATTTTTTTACGACCGGATAGAATCATAATGCCACAAACATGAAAAATGTTATAACAACAATTAAAATATGGCTTGTCATATATCATCAAGTGTACTTAGCCCAGCGAGAGATCGTACGTGACGTCATTATTGTTGTATCTTCTATCTTTTTCGTTTCATATAAGACGCATGAAAAGGAAGAGGACGTCCGTTGATGACGTCGATACGAGCTCTCGCTGAGGTTGGTACATAAAACTTTCCGCGACGTATCTTACTTTGATTCCTGTTTATGTGAGAAAATCGCGTTTATAGCATAATTCCACAGTGTATTCGACAAAAGTTGCTCGAGAAAATCCTGTTGACCCCATTTTCCTTCCTCGACACGAGAGTACAGTCTGTCAAGAAATTGAAGACAAAAATATAGGTCGCTGAGTTCGTTTAAATTAAATGATGAAATGGCAGCACGTATTTGGTGAACAGAAGTCTTCGCGTAATTAATTTATTTATGCTCGTCACACAAACAATTATAATTAAATAACAATGGAGCATTAAAATAATAACTTGATTATATATTTTCTGATGGTTCGTGAATAATGTTATGTTTTTATTGTTTATATTTCTGTTATGATTTGATTTATATGTACAACCTCTCTCCATGGCTACCAATGTATTAATAGAATTTTAGTTAAGTATTGTTTCGTTTTATATAAGAAAAAAATTGTTTTATATTTTGTGTTTTTTTTGTTTTATATAATTTTTGGATTTATATTGATTTTTTATAAAATTAATTTACTTATTCTTATTATGCTGTCTCAGTAGAAGTAAAGTAACAAGGAGGAAATCCATAATTGGTTTTATTTTGGCTATTTATTATTATGTACAATGTACGAGAGCGTCGACCGATATTAGAAGTGTGGAGGAGCTATTCCGGGCAGTGCAAGATAGAGATACATTTACCAGAGTGATCGCCAACGTTGGGGGGAACTGATAGGGCACGGGAAGAAGAAGAAGAAGGATATATTTAATCGCAGTTACGTGAATGAGATAATGCATTAATGATTTTATCTATATTTTCACTGTAGCAAACAATAGAATTAACAAAAATCAGATAGGAACAAAAGGAATCAACATATTATTCGAAATTACAGATAAATCAACAAATACATAATATTGTTGATTACTCTGACTTGACATCTTGCAACAGTAGAAACGCTCATGCGCTCTGGCGGAATAAAATGTACTATCAAACAGGGCTACCATCTTAGGATTGACCGGAAAGTGGTCGAGTCAAATCAAGACTTCGGTACGCTTAGTAAGTAAATGAAACTTTAAAAAAAGCAATATGGTGCAAGAGAATATTTTTCATAACATTATCAAAAGGTGTTCAAAAATTATTGATAGGTACTTCCTAGACGTGATGTTTCTATATCATACTCTAAAGAAAATTAATAACAGTAATTTGTTATTGGTTAAAAACACTTGCCAGGAAAAGCTTTCATATATTGTTTTCAAGAATAATTCGTGGAGTTCATTTTTAATTTAATTTGTTTAATACTTTAAAACATTGTAATTATTAAAAAAAAAATTATTTGTAAACAAGTTCTGCTGTGTAATTTTTTGTAACGTACCGAACGCATTGTTAAACTGTATTCGTTGTCTTAAAAGGCAAAATTTCACAGCAAAACTTGTTTCCAATAAATTAAACATTTTAAAAAAATCAAACAGATTTTTTAGTATAATTAATCTAATTTTATTAGTTTTTGTACAAGTTCATAGAATTCATTTTTATTGACCACGAGTCTGTCTGCCGAGTTTTAGCTCGATAAGATGTCGGGAGGTGGTTTAATTGCCACTTTCAAGATTTGCATTATTTATTTATTCATATATATATATTTTTTTTAAATATGTTTATTCAGTTTTAATTTTACAATATTTTATTTTACAAATCTTACGAAACTGATCAATCAGTTTGATTGTAAGAAATCTCTCATTTTTTTCTAATTATTTAATACAGTATACTTTTCAGTTTTACATAGTAAATACTAAATATAATACTTAATATTAAAATACTAATTATTACGACAAACTAATTATTATAATGTTTTAATGTTTATGAATTGCGTTGTAGTAAAAATATTTTACACAGTACAAACATACGGTGTGAAAAAAATTGAAAGGAACTATATTATTTGATTTCATGTTCTTCGGAGGTAGAAAGATTTAACTTTTGTTTTGATTTTTGAACAAGATGTCTCATTTTTGATATTTTCAGGTAATGCGTTAAATATTTCCGGAATTTTATGACTTTTTGTTCTATCTCCGTATACATTTTGAGATTTATCGACAATAAACATTTGTGCTTCTCTATGCCTAGAAGGGTAGTTGTGGTTTACAGGTTTTTTTGAATATAAAAAACGCTATCCAAATTAAAATAAATGAAGATATTTAAAAAGCTTAAAATTAAACAACATTTTTTTTTTCGATTATGTTTTTCAAAAGTAGGTGCCTATGTATTATAAAAGAATCCTTATATTAGTATTTAATAAAAAAATGGAAAAGCACGCAATTACATAATTCTTTTTAATAAAAAATGTTGAGAAATTCAGGTTATCATTCGTCCGGAACAAGTCAGTAAATCAATCAAGTCAGATTCCGAAGTCAAACATAACCTTACATTTGAATCTATTATAATTTGTTCTAAAAATGAAAATGATTAAAAAAAATTGAATCCATTTTATTAAATTTCTAGAATTTGTTGACGGACCATACGCCGCACACAACCCACACACATATGCCCAGAACCGAGCCTTCGATATATTTCGCCGATGTTTGAGCAGTCGTTGAAACATGACAAATTCCGCAGCGTCCCATGTAATATTTCCTCTGAAGGATTTCCACCCCCTGGGAATGGAATCTTATATAATAGCGGAGGGATGAATGATTTTTTTACCGAATTACCCGCCAGGGAGTGAAGCATGATACGGATTATATACAATGTGGAGTTATTGTGATTGAGAACATTTGAAGGCAATTTCGGTAACAAGATTCATATACTGTTTGATATTTTCTTCGAATGTATTGTCGCTTGGAGGAATGACAAATAACTTGCAGAAATAAATATAATCAATTTTTTATAAGAAAAACTCTCTTTTTTATAAATTTTGAAGGTTATTTTCATCAATGTAATCAAAAATTAAATTAATGATAATCTAAAATCAAATGATTATATTTATATCATTGAAGAAGAAGATAACAATAATAATCTAAACGAAAATATGAAAGAAAACACGATACAGAAAAAGATAATGGTCGCAACTGGGACTCGAACCCAGAACCTCTCGTATAACCGGGACGTGCGGTGCGCGTTTACCAATTTTGCCATTGCCACCTACCGTCATGTTATTCAATCTCATATTTCAAATTTTTTAGAATATTGTCTTTAACTAATTTATTCCATATTATAGGTAACTACCCTTTTTTGGAAACAATCATTCTAAGAATTTTTTTGAAAATACATCCAAATTTATTTTAGGTAAATGGCAATGGCGGAATTGGTAAACGCGCACGTCCTGGTTTGATAAGAGGTTCTGTCTTCGAGTCCCAGTTGCGACCACTATCTTTTTCTAATTTTCTGTGTCTTGATCTCTTTCACATTTTCGTTTAGATTATTGTTGTTATCTTCTTCTTCAATGATATAAATATAATCATTTGATTTTGGATAATCATTAATTTAATTTGTTCAATGCCTGCACACTTAACTCATACCTCATTTAAAAACTCAAACAGGATGTTATGCTAAGAATACCTGAGTTTTTAAGGTATCATCGTCCAGTTTCTAAGATTGTAGAAAAAAGTTTTTTTGACCATTTGAAATATAATAATTGATGCAAAAAACTCCCAAATGACATTTTGGGAACCGTTACGTTTTCTTTATTTTAAGGTTTTAAAGACACGAAAATATAATAATATAAACAATGATAACTATATCAAAAGTAGGCCCAAATTACTCCATTAATGTGAGCTCTGACTTTCAACAATATAAATTTCACTAAATTCTGAAACAAAATTGCAACTACATATTATATGTACGAGATTTATTGTACTAATTTATCTGTAAAAATGAATTAATGAGCCTCATACGTTTTATTCCATTTTTTTTGCTGAAGAGTCAACAGGAGGAAAGAAGAGCCAAAAAGAAACAAGAAAGATCAGGAAGAACCATGAAGAGCCAAAAAGAGGAAAAAAAGGAAGACAAATGAAGACAAAGAAAAAAACAGTATGTGCAACTCACACGCGGTAGAAGTGAAACTAGAAAGTCGCAAGATGTCGCTTTCATTTCTTTTGTCTGTTTATTTTAAAAGGGTTTGAATATTGGATATTATTTCTCAAAAATAAAATTGTTTTTTTTTGTTTGGATTTCGTAGAATTTGAACCTCCGTTCGCTGGATGTCTGTCTTTCTGGCCGCTGAGACTTGTCAAGCGCCTTACCCGCTGCGCTATGGAAGACTCGCGCTGAGATTCGAATTTACCGCGTTATATTAAAACCGACGACCCGTCAAATAATACATTTTAGTGACGCATTTCCGTTTCATCCGAATTTCAAATCACTACCGGGGCTAAAGAAGTTTCACTTAGAAAAAACAATGCTCTATCTAATCCTTCATTCTAATATTGACGTATTAAGTTGCCATGTATACCAGCCGATTGAGCTCCAACCTTCTTCTCATTCTCAGAGCACGTGTTCCAAGTCCTTACAAAGCAGTGTCCCTGGCTTACAGGTCACAACAAGACAGGAGTACTGCTGGCTGGGATATCATATCGTATGGTGTAACGAGAAAAAAAATCAGATTTTACTCTAATAATTTTCGATACTTTTCTATCAAAATGTAATGACATACAAAATGAATAAACATATCCAATCCAATAATCAAAATCATCTAAAGTACCTAATCCAACAAAAAATACTCTACTATTTTATCTGTTTACAAAATGTCATATTATTATTTCCACACTTGGTCATACGGAATCGTTCATATTGAATATTTCCTTTTTAGAACCCTTTCACAGCTTCCGGAGGAGAAGATTGGCTGCCAGATCCGTAAGATCAACACATCGGGCACCAAATCAACTCATATCAATGACATCAAATGGCGTATCACTTCCATAAAGGTTGGCTTAGGACGTAGCTCTACCCTTAGCTTAGAAATGATTTGATCCGTTGGAAATAAACAGCAAATATATCCAGTCTTACTCTTTTTATTAGAAATATCTTTTATTTTCACAAAATTTCATTGTTCGACCATACGCGATCCAAGAAGCTTAACAGTGCAAGGGCTTATACAGGAGCTGTATTCCAAAAAAATTAAAGTTATTTAGTGATTTTATTTATTTATTTCATTATTTTAATTTTACATTTGATCACAGTAATGACGTATTGCCTATCTCACTAGGTGTGAAACGCCTGTGTCGAGATGGCAATTTACAGAGTGGTTGTTATCTAGGTTTTTGTGTACAAAATATTGTGAAAATGGCAGTTTAAAAAATAAAATCCAGTAGATAAAATGGAAATTATATAACAACTAGCTGACCGGGAGAACTTCGTACCACCTCGGAATCAATCATTGTTGTGTTAACTTTTAGCTGAAATAAATTCAGTTTTTTTAAGTTAAAAATTACACAATAAGGCAATTATCGATGCGCAACTGTCCGAGTTTTGTTTTTATCAGTATCAGAGATGGCGTTGTGTACGGATTTATAATTTTTGGGATTTTCTTACTTTTCCACTTACTTACGGGAATGGCGTTTCATTTTCTCTATACGTGTGAGATTTATTATAATTATTGTATTTTTACTTTGGAGGAGTGCAGACATACGATCACGGTTTGTCCCATTTTCGACTGTTGACATTTAGTGTGTAAGAAAGAGGGGCAGCATTATATGTTTAAGAACAAAAGCAAAACAGTCAGTGCATTGACATTTGAAGTTTTTGAATTTTTGGAATTCACTCACTACTCAAAATTATATTTATCCCAGTATTGCTGCACCTCTTCCAAAATATGAGAATTGGTTCCATGCAAAATGTATGAGGAAACGAATTTTCTTCATAATTTATATTTTCGTGAAATTCTCCGATGTTTTAATAGCTATTCTGCTATTCGGGGCGGAGACAAATCCAACTAATCAAAGATCATAAAAATCGGTCCAGCCGTTCTTGAGTTATAAATGGTGTTACTAACCCTACTTTGTATTATATATTACGATATGGCATAATATATTTGCATAAAATAGATAATCTCTGAAGTCTATCTATCATCATCGGTCTTTCCAAAAGAGATAAAGGTAGGAATTATTTGTTTTTATGATTTATTTGTTCTCGTAGAAGTATTATTATAATCATGTAATGCCGATAAATGGAAATACTTATTTTTTTACATTAGCTTATCACAGAAGGCCTTGACGAAAAAAAAATCCTCAGGTCCTATAACATCTTTGGGGATACTTTGAGGAGGGGTCCATTAAGGAAAAGGAAGGGGAGAAAATTCTGGGAAGAAAAAGGGTGCAACGAGTGGGTGTAAAACTGGGGGGTCAATGTGTCAAGGAGTGACGAACATGTGAATCCATCTCTACCACTGCGATGTAAGGCGATGGGTCGAGAGAGTCTGGCTAGAGAGGTCCAGGATAGATCTTCTTCAACCAGTCTCTCCCGATTAAGCCGGCCCAACAGTGAATGGACAAACGCATTCGCCGCCAAGACCCAGACAAACCCCACCCCATGAACCCGGACACCAAATATAATGAGCCACTTCGGGTGGCCTATGACTGGGATGTGGGTTATCAAAAAAATGCTTCCCGTGGCGGCGGTACCCATACTTACCTCCAAAATTGATAAATAATTATAATATATATTTAAAATATAAGAGCAACGATTTCCCGGAGACAATGGGACTATGGCATCGCCAATTGGGGAATGCTGTTAGGCTGATGATGATAAATTAACACTGTTGGAATTCTAAATGTAGACTCTTAACCACTCGACCACGTGCCAATAGTGAAATCTAATCTAATAGTAATGGGATCGTCTAAACCAGATCAACGACATGGATGGTCAGAGTATATAAGAGGAAAAATCATACTGCTCGTAGAAAATTAATTATTCATATGTAACATATAATAAATCCTTTACACTAAAATTGAGAATCTCTCATAAAAATAACATTAGTCAAAATAAATCTCTTCCAATGAAATTCGTTCTAAAAGGGTTTAAAAGT
Source organism: Limnephilus lunatus (assembly GCA_917563855.2). Classification (NCBI taxonomy): domain Eukaryota; kingdom Metazoa; phylum Arthropoda; class Insecta; order Trichoptera; family Limnephilidae; genus Limnephilus; species Limnephilus lunatus. The sequence goes on from OU830599.1 coordinate 11,604,060, forward strand.
TTTCTTTTCCCCTTGGAAATATTCAGCAAAACTTATAAAACGAATTTGCTTAAAATAAAACCTAATTAGTATGTAGGTACGAAATAATTCAAGAAGAACTTAAAACTTACAGAAATTAGCCGCGCTTGAATCACAAATTTCGCTTTAGTTTCAATTTAGAGCATTTAGTTTGGATCTTTTCAAAATTATATGACGAATATTAATTTTTCTATTCAAATTTGAAAGTTTTTATTAACATTCACATTTTAATGTTATGTAGTGTAATGTCCTTGTTAGATTTTGAATCAAGACAAAACTAATGTATTTGTGATAATGAGAATAGGATCGTAATACGAAGAGTTTATTGACGTTATAATGTACACAGTATAATTGTATGACCTAAGCTACGCTCTAGGAGAGAATGAACCAGAATGAACGCTGAGCGGCCGATACACCGCGCGCTGCCTGCCTCACCGACCACCGACTTCGGGTGCCATCGGAAGCGTTCGGCTACTTACGTTAATGTTGCCACACTGAAGCAAGATTGCGAATACTACATGTAGTTTCAGCTCTTGACGAATAAATAAAAAGGAAAGCGATGCCAATGCCGAATATTTGTGCACATTCAAAAAATTAATGGGATCATTAACGTGATGAAATTAAACAGGCCTGAATTTTACATACCAATACTATGCTGCCACAAAGAATTACACTTGAAATTTCGTTATGACACCAAATATTACACAAAAAATAAAGAGATCTTGAATAGTGTTTAAAAGCAAATTAAGAAACTCTCTAAAATTCAACAAAACCACATTCTTCTTCTTTCGTATGGTGGGGGCCAGAGGGGGACATTTAGGTCTGCGAGCCAGTCTAGGGCCTCTGGCGTTGCCCTGTGAACCTCATCGATCCCGCCGGGGAATGAATGGAGCGGGCATTAATTGACCACATGTTCGGTGGTCTGCACCGCACCGCATTCACACATCGCTGACTCTTTAAGGCCCCATCTATGCATCATGTGAGTACAACGTTATTGAGAGCACCTTATCCTGTTGATGACGGTCCAGAGTTTGCGAGGCAATGAGAACCAAGGCTGTCTCTCAGTGGGGTCTTGAACGAGATAGGCGTTGCTACTCAAGCTTCCACCTAACTTCTGGGGTGAGAGGTATTCGAAAAAGTCTTTCTCCTTCCATCCAGAAGGGTTTTCGAGACTTCAAGCGGCATATCGGGTGAGAAACGACATCATCGTGCAAAGGTATAGCGCTTTTTTGCAGCGCCTTCTTGTATTCCCTCAGCATTGCAATCTCTCGCCTGATATTTGGCGGGGTTATGTTTGCAAGTACGGGGAGCCAAGAAAGAGGAGTCGATTTTGAAGTTCCGCTGATGGTTCGCATTGTGGCATTAAGCTGAACGTCGACCATGGAAGTGTGGGCGTTGCATCCCCAGCTAGTACCAGCTAGCTTACTGACTAAGTTTAGTCTTGTCCTTGTTTTTTGCCCACTGTTTTCATGACAAAACCACATAAGCTTAAGGAATTTCCGGTTAATTGACGTATTTGTTCCAGAATGGCAGTATCATGTAATATGGGTGATTCCGAAAGAATGATGATTTAATGTGGAACGATGCGCATTAATCTATTGCTCGTAATCAACTTACATTGTTTTGCTAAAAAAAAATCATCAAGAATGTAATTTGCATTTCGCTGAGCTTTAGAAATAGCGACATTTTGGCTCAAAGCCAATAATCTAAAAGCTCTTCCGGGGAGTTCGTTAATTGTTTTATTTTGACCTTTTCTTACGGTATAACTAATAATGAGGGTATTAAATAAATTAAAAATATTGCATTGTATTTATAGCAATTAAACCTTTTTTACTAAATGATGAGAGAGTAACAACTTTTTCTCGTTGGAATTTCTAGGTCAAGGCAGTGGTTTTCAGCTAATCATTTCTTTCATGAGTTAGAGAGATGTCGAGACTTTTAGACGGTTGAATATATATAGTAATGTGTAACGTTACTAAATCAACAACACTGAAAACAAGACTTTTACTCGGAACAAGATCAGCCTAGTGAGGTGGTATATACAAAAAAATGTATGTTGTACTTAAAATGTATTTTGTGTTAAATTTATATTGGTTAATAAATAGTAATAAAAAAACTTTAAACAAAGGTAGTTTTTTTCCCATGAATACCGCACAAGAGTCCCAGCTGCTCTCTTCTGGAGCCAGTGGGACTATGGCATCCCCAATAGCGGTATTTTGTTAGGCTGAAGGTAGTGGGGAGGGGAAGGAGAAAGGGAAAAGGACGGTGGGGAAGTACCTGGCTATTCAGATCTGGTCACCAAGCACGGCTAAAGCAATTTCAAGCAACGTTTCAATTCTGAATGGTGGTCTTATACCAGGGCGATACTGAGAGTATCTTCCACTCTGGAACGTGCCGCAAATATACTTTATATTATTTTAAATTAATAAATTGTGAAATAACACAAATTAATCAAACAAAATTTATTTGCCACGCCGGGATTCGATCCCGCGACCTTCGGAGTACGAGTCAAGAGCCTTACTGCTCGACTACGCCGGCCGTCAGAATATCATGAATGAGCTGAATAGTGATGATGAATGATAATACCTACTACAAATGCCATCTCATCATGTAGATTGCAGAAATGTAGATGTAACCAATAACGCCACTGACAAAGTAGCTTTAAGTTTTATCTAAGACTTTATCCCATTTAGCATGTGCTTTACCTCTCTTAACTTTACATTAGTAAGGAGTAAACTTGAAAGTGGGTCAGTAATTTGGGGCCCACACCAGGTAAAGTATTTCCTCGTGTTGAAGAGAGTTCAGAAGAAATTTCTCTTCCTGAGGTAGTATGGCTACTACCACTAGTTCTATCATATTGACTTTCTCTTGGGTAAGCTCGGAATGAATCATCTATTCTGTCAGGAGGGATTTTTTATTTATTTTTTATTTTATTTTTTTTTATTAGGTTTGTCAACAGTGATTTACATGAAAGCTTTCACAGATACAATTACACTGAACCATGGTTGATGCTATCACTAATTAAAGACAAACACAACATTGATAACATAATACTTACATATATATACAATCATTCACACACACACATACCATATATTACAATATTTTGAAACAAGTTTTTAGAACAATAATATTATAATATAAGTTTAAAGGTTTAGTTTATAAGTTTATATAAAGATATACAAAGGAGCTTTAAATCTTGTTAATAGACGATTTGAAGTTGGCCAATGTTGACATTGTCAAATTAATTGAATGTTTTTTATAAGCCTCATTAAAATTACGGCACATTCTTGATAAAGCTGAGTCATACCCCAGCTTAGTTAGATATTTTTTAATATTTAACGGAACATGATTTACAAGTCGTGAACCAATTCTAGGAACATTGAACCTGATTTGATGAAGTAGAAAAGGGCAGTTTATTAAACCATTAACAATTTTGAAAAGAAAATTTAAATCTGTATTTAGTCTTCTCTGTTCAAGGGTGCGTACATTGTAGAATTTTAGTCTATCGGTGTAGTGAGGAAGTGATCGAGCTCGCTTATCGGTATACGCTAGGTGGTACATAAAATGTTTTTGAACTCGCTCTATTCGCTGAATATGAACTTTGTAGGTTGGACTCCATACAGCACTTGCGTACTCCAACACGTTGCGGGTGAAGGAATTGTACAGCGTTATTTTTGATATAGGATTTTGAAAATGTTTACTATTTCGTTTGATAAATCCTAGCATTTTCAAGGATCTAGAAATGATGTTGTCGATATGAGGTGTGAAAGTAAGTTTTTTATCAAATAATACGCCTAGGTCCCGAATGGTTGCGACTTCCTGGAGTTTAGTACCGTCGATAAAATATTGATTTGGAATAGGATTGTGTTTACGTGTAAAAGTTATGTAAACACATTTTAAAGATTTAAAAACATTCTATTGTTGTTGCACCACTTTGAAACTCTGTTAATATCATTTTGGAGAAGTATTGAGTCTAGTGATGTATGAATAATTTTGAATATCTTACAATCATCAGCAAACAACAAAATTTCAGAATCCAAAATAACATTGCACAAGTCATTTATAAAAACAAGAAATAAGATTGGGCCCAAATGGGACCCTTGCGGCACTCCAGATGGCACTTCTAATCCTCTTGACTCATAGCCATCAAATACTACTCTTTGTATGCGGTCAGTTAGATAGGAGTAAAACCAGTTTAGCAAGGTACCATGAACACCCATTTGTTTGAGTTTACGAATTAATAATCTGTGATTTACTTTATCGAAGGCCTTACTAAAATCTGTGTAGATTGTGTCTGTCTGTTGACCTCTATCGACAGCTTCGGTTAAGGTATTGACATAGCAAAGTAAATTAGAGGATGTTGATTTCTGGGAGAGAAAACCATGCTGTTTTGGAGTTATAAGATTTTGATGATAATTTAGATATGGACAAATTAATTTTTCGAAAATTTTTGCAAACGTACAGAGAATAGAGATGGATAGATATGCACATTGCTACACATTGATTCAAACGTATTCGCGGATGGTTTGAAAACTCGCCTATTCGATAACGTAAATTTCTATCTTACCGATAGGTTTTCTCCGTCACCGTAGCATAGACACATATATAACATATTTTATTTTCGAACATGGGGGTCCAGCTCAAAGAAATCGATAACTTTATAATACGGATCGATAGGCTTAACGATGATTTTATACCGTTTTCCCTAGATCGGCCGCACTGTTGACAACCAGACCGATATTGATGGAGAATAAATAAGTAATCGATATATGATGGCAACACTAGCGGATCTGCCTATGAATTTATGTTCGTAAATGTCAAACGACTTCGTTAAAATTAAATCTGTGTATTTGAGGTGAATTTGTTTCCAAATGTGCGAAAGCGACGAGTAATCTCAGAATTATTGGTGAAAAAAAATGTTTTGCATAGTTGCTCGATTATGTATTTGTATCGTAAAGTCGATAAGATGCAGGAGTTCACATCGGTCTAAATCGGTTCAATAATTTTTACCAAAAAAGTTGTTATTTTTTTTCTTCTATTTTCTAGGGAATGCGTTTTAAATGTATTTAGTAAGAATATACAGTTTATGTATGTTATTTTTCTATTAAATTAAATGAATAAAAATCGTAAAAATTTATGCTGCAGACTTTCAATTTTCTATTATTTCGTGAATTTGATAGTATGGGGACCAAGCTACGGAATTGTATTCTAACAAGTTGCTTACTAGCGACGAATACCTTTACAATTTTTATATCTCCCAACGATTCGAAGTCTTTCATAGTTATGAGTATAAATCCCAGTGTCTTCGTGCTATTATTACTTATTCGTTGAATGTGATTTTAAAAATTTATTTGGGTGTCAAACATACTTCCGAGATCCTTAATTTCGTTGACTTTTTCTAAGATTTTGTTTTCTATTGTGTATTTGAAGATGGCGGATTTTTTGTCCGAAAAACGATAGTGTCTTACATTTTGTAATGTTTATAATAAAATATAATTTTTCTTATTTATATTGAACCGAACGCCATTTCAATTAAATCGATTTACCAGACTTTTGAATTATGAAACACACCCACTTCCCATTTATTCTGTTCTTCGGTGTTTAGTTTTGGTGTAACTTAAAGAAGTCTTATTTTTAGAGCCCTCAATTTGTGGAAAATCATGTGCCAATCATGGAAAGGGGTCCCATGTCTGCTCAGTATGGACGAATTAAGAGAGGTGAAGAACTAGTTCAGCCATTTCGCAACCAAACAATATTCTAAGTAACAATTGCTCGATAAGAATAAAACAGGTGAGCGCTGAATTATGATGTAACAAATTAGGGCTTACCGTTTTATGTCTACAGCTTTTATTAAATAAAAAAAACGAGTGTTACCACATGACTTCACTAACTTATAAAAGAACATATGACATTGAAAAACATTAAAATTATTATTAGACATTACACAAGGACGTGCAAGGAAATAAGATTAAACAAAAAGGTCAAAACGAATACGCAAAACAGTTTGCTGTACAAAGGAATTAAGTTATATTACACACTATCAGAAACTCTAAAGTCCTTACCAATTGAAAAATTCAAGATGTATTTTAGGAGCTAGATAAAACAAGAAAAAATATAGTGAATTTGAAATATTATAATTAATTGGCTGCAATATGAAATACTATAATTAATTAGAAATTTGTAACCTTATATGTACAAATTACTAAAATAGAAATTCAAATAAAAAAAAGAAACGAAGCATGGGCAAAAGTTGCACATGCTTCGTTTCCTTTTTTAATTACATTGATCACCGTTCGCATCGATTATCGTTCGCATCACACTTTTCGTAACAATCGCACTTTTCGTAACGCATTCACCAGTTTACCGCCAAGTGTCGAGCGTGCGTAGGGAAGTTTTACTTCAAAAACTACGAATCAACTGGTTCCAGCAACAAGATATCCCATTTCATGTAAACGTTTTGTTTAACTTTTGCTTCTCTCCATCGGGTCAGTTTGAAGTTAAGCCAGCACGAGTGCGGCCCCGCCAGCACGCTATCTATAAAACGTCTTTTCTTCCTCTATTATCTAGGTGGAGTTTAGTGGAAAATCGATTTTCCGTGGAATCTCACACATTGTTGGAATTCTCCGTTTCCAACAGCGGCGGCCGTGGCGGGGAGTGAAACCTGCCTCGGGGTGTAAATATGTTAATTTAATGGAAGGTGTGCCACTCTGAGCGTAGGGGATGGAAATTCTGTAGTTTTTCTTCCTCTCCAGCAATAAATACTGGCTTTTCGTTCGCTGGAAGCCTCTCTTTGTCTTTTGAATGGGTAAATATCTATGATGGACATCAGTTAGCATCCTGCTTTGCGATATTATAAAATGTACGTGAGGGTTTAACAGTAACTTTTTTCCACAGTAAGTCAACGTGGAACGTAATTAAAACAAAATTTTTAAAATAAGGTGTTTGGTATTGTAATTTTTTCGCTATCCAGAACAATGTACGTCTCATAGAAATCGTTGTGTCTCTCTTACTATCATGGTTAGAAATATGATCCAAACTGTATTAAAAGGATAAAACACTACGCTTTGTATTCAAATCTAAATGTTAACCACCAAAATAATTAGAATGTACACCTTTATGAAACTGAAATTTTCGGCCGCAATTTGAAAAAAATATTAAGAAAATTTGCGATTTTTTCATAAATTATTTTTACACAAAACGACAAAAAAGTAATTTTATGATATAATGTTTAATACATTTTACTATTAAAATAGTTGTGTTTTTTTTTCGTTATCATTATATACTAATTTTAGTTAGAAAAAACGTAAAGTAAGCCACCGTTAACACTTTTTCATGTTTGCGTTCACAATTTTTAATTACAAAATTTATTTCTAGTTATAAAATTTGCCTTCAGAAATATTCCATTTATTAGAATTTTATTGCAAAGTGGAAAAATTTTGACCTTACAAAATAGGCTGAGGCCTGTATCTTGAATAAATCGTGATGACGGTTACAGCTGTTACTAAGTTCCGGACATTGAAGAGAAACCCGATAGGAGAGTGTTATGTGCGCGTCCGTCCATGTGCCCAAAATACGCACATTTTTTTCTTGCTTCTGGTGAAATTTTGAAATTCTTTTATTTTTAATAGAAAACCAATTTAATTTGCAAAAATGACGACAATGTTTTTCTTTAGAATTCGTATAAATCACGTTTCTAGGGACTATCAGGGTACCGCGCGTTTTCATCAAAATATCCCTCGACATAATATCGCAAGGAAAAATATCATACGGACAAAATATCCCCCAACGAAATATCTAATAAAACCTAAACTAACCTGACTTAACCAAACCTAACCTAAACTTTTTTTTACATTTTACTATTTTTTAACACTAATTTATTGTCTTCACAGGTTGTCTGTATTATTTTTGTTCCATTTTTTTGTTAGGTTAGGTTAGGTTATGTTAGGTTTTAATAGATATCTTGTTGGAGGATGTTTTGTATGTGGGATATTTTGTTGGAGGATGTTTTATCCGTAGGATATTTTGTCGGGGGGTATTTTATCGCGGGATGAAAAGTGGCGGAAACAACTATCATCGGAGAGGACCCCACCAAGACCAAGTCAAGACTTTAATTAACGAAGCTACATTTATTTGAACGACTCTAGACCCCCCAATGCCCATGCATACGGGGTTAATAAGCAGTATGCAAGTACTTACGTTAACTGAATAATTCGTTTGAAATAGATAACATAAAAATAGAGATAATAGTGTTAGTAAAAGAAAAAGATAAATAACGGCTATAAGCAGTCGAAGAAACCTTCTGAAAATAAAGTAATGAGGAAAAAACAGTTATATGATTATGTTATAATACAAGTAATAACTATAATAGCAGAAAAAAAATGGAACTGACTATCAGACATTTTAGATAGGTTCCGGATCAAAACGTTTGATTAAAAATGAAAAGCCTCTAAAATGTTTGCCGGTAAAAAATAGCAATTTAGCCGTTTTTACGGTACAATTATATTGGTGAAGATACAAAGTCACTTTTTTACGCAAATTATTATTGATATTATAACATCTGAACGGTCAATTCTCAGCCCAACAGCGGTTTGTCAAATTTTATATTGGGTTGTGTGATCAGTTGTTGATTGCTGTTAAACCTAAATGTCATCAAAAATTAACCAAATGCTTCAAATGAGCAAATCAATATTGAAAATTTGTGGCAATGTTAAATGTGACGATCGATCGAATAACTGGCCACGATTTGTGATTTATTTTTGGAATATTATGCCTACCTCCACGTTTCGGACAGCATTACAGTGTCCATTATCAGGGCAGATGTATAATGGATTATAACAGATATGTAACTACACAGCCCTGAAGACTCACAATGTAATGCTATCCGAAACGTAAGCTAATGAAGGTGGTAAGAGATTTAATAATCCAAAAATTTACATTGACTCACATTATTTATTATTATTTTATCGTGGGTCGGTTGTTTTAAAGTACTTGGATAAAAACAGAACGTGAATAGAACTTTCTCAGAACAGTCCTAAATATTAAATAAAAATGTACCATTAGCTTTTAAAAGTTATTTAAACAAATAATATTGAATATTCATTCTAGACTTGTAGAACAATCGATACATTTCCCATAAAAAAATTATCAAATACGAATATCCGAGACACTATCTGGATTACAAATATATTCGGTAAAACTTTGTAATCGCGCAAAAAAGAAGGAGCCAAAAATATATAGGTATTAATTCAGAATAATTTAAGATTGATGAAAATTACGGCAAAAAATCAGGTCTTATTAGCGCAATGGTATAGTGTTGTCCCGGTAAGACAGAGGTCCTGAGTTCAACTCTCGGTTGCAACAGTTATTAATATCTATGTGGACCGTGTCAAGAGTCAAAATAATAGAAGAATGAAAGTGAATGAAGCAAGGAATGTGTGTCAATACCGAGTTATTTGGCGGTCTATCACCTCTACCTACCCCTGGGGAAATGGAGCTAGTTAATGTCTTTTTCTATGTCCGTTATGTAATATTATATTTTTCTTTAATTTTATTATTTGTTTGACTTCCAATTCACATCGTATGACCTCTATAAGAAAGGAAGTGTATCCCAGGTTTGAGGGAACAAGTAAAAAGAAAGATGGGGATCTCTAAGGCTGGTCGTAAAAGAATAAAGGCACAACTTCCCCCCCTTATCTTGTTGAAATAATCAAACAAAAGTACTGATTAACTTCCCAAGCGGGATAATCTACTTGAATTATTATAGAATATCTATAGGATCACGGAAAGCGAACTACTTTTCCTTAGGTAAATGGCGCCTTTTAAACGCGTGCGTGCCTCGATGAAAAAGCGTGATAAATTCTTGGTACTGGATTTTTTTTGTAGGACCGCATTGGGATTTTTATTTTTTCTTCTCATAAATCTCTTAATCGTTAATATGATACTTAAGGGCGTTTAACCAGCCACCAGCAAAAATCCACATTTTGTCCAATGAGAAAGATTTTAAAATTATAAGTCAATATCGATTTTATTTCATTCAAAATTTGCTTTAATTTATAACTACATCCAAAAATGCTAAAAGGCGTGATGATAAAACTATTAAAATTATGTCTTTTTTGTAATTATTTTTTTATCATAAGTATATATCATTTTTCAATAATGTCTAAGCAAAATAAGAATGTAAAAAAATCTGAAATATATTAGCTTGTGACTGTGCAAATAAATACACTAACGGACCAATTATCTTTTTAATGATTTTATTTAAACTAAAATTAAAATTCTGAAACATACGTTTACCAGATAATATATTGATTTATTTTACTGCATGATTATATGATTTGAAATGGGTGTTGTATAATACAAAATCTTGTTTGAAAATTTAACAAATCTGCCAACGTCCTATGGTATAACCTTATTATACTAAATATAAATATTTTTTCTCAAAATTTAAAACAAATGTTTTCTAGATAAAAGAACAAACTTTCGAAATCATTTAGTATTTTTTTGTGAAAAAGAGTCAATACGTCTAACCACTGATTTAAAAATGACATATTTCTGGTTTTCTCTGGTTATACGTTCTTAAAAGAATTCACAATCTTCTCTTTCGTAGATCGTTACCTCGGTTGAACAAGGTTCTAATTGACTTTTTTTGTTTTAATTACATTTTTTCAAAAAAGCCATTTCGCCCATTCCTATAACCAAAATAATTTTCAGAATCTTACCTATGTTTTGTATTTCCATACATACTTGTATGAAGGCATTCTAAAATCAAGCTCCATTTATTTTACAAGGTTCTTACATCACGTACACTTACACTCTCTATTTTGTTTGTGTCTGACAGTAGATCGTTTTTATTTGGTGCAATAGTCCGTAGTTCGTCAGACGGAGACCATCATACCACACAGTAAAGCAGGTAATGTCTATAGAGCTTCATCGACAGTCATTCAGAAGAAGGCCAAAGAACTCCTGGATGAATCAATGCTCTAAAAAACTTCAGAGAAACGGCCTGGATGAAGGTTATACTCAGAACCGAAGAAGCTACAACCTGAGAACGAGAAAAGCCGACCCCAACAGCCTACCTAGGCAATGAGTTGGGACAGCGCAAGGAAGAAGAAGTCCGTAATTCATCACTTTGATTAGATAAGATTCTAACTTCACCTTACCGTGTTCTGAGGTTTCAAAGTTTGAAAATACCACGGACGTATAAATAGATGGACCTACCCTAAGTGATAAAAGGCGTATTATTTCCCCCTCCCATTAGAACCATTCCATCGGAACCGGCTGGGCTTACGAGAGCCTCGCGTGGATCTAAAAAATGTGCCTTCATCATTCTTGTCGGGACCAGTGTCGAGCTCTTATCGTACATTTTACGAAATAAAACGCCAAAAATTGTGGCTTGTGCTATAAAAACGTGTAAAAATAGAAGTGAAAAAAAAAAACCAATTGTCGTATTACATTCCATAGGAAAGCATTATTTTACTTTATTTTAAGTTTATTCATATCATATAATATGATAACACATACAATGACATTGAGATACATGACGACGCGAAACACAAAGCCGCTGTTTACTGGGGTAAGTAACTTATGACACATTTGTAAAAGTGTCTACGGCAACAAAATATTCGACTATGAAAATACGCGAACGTTACTTTGCCGAATTTCAACTTCACACATTTGTTCATAACGTTGCATGCAATTCGCGCTCCCATATAAAAAGGTGTATTCATTCAAAAGCAGATTTTACTTTCAAGAACTAAATGGTGATATTATAGTGCGAGGTGCCTATATACTGTTAGATTGATTTATTGGCGAATCACAGTCCCTTTCCTCTCTTCGTCCCGCCATAGTTGGTTTTTACCCCTCATCTGTAAGTTCTCGTCTATCTATTTGTATGTCTATGGAAAAGACAAATTTTCGAAATCTATTTAACATTTTTGGATTGTGAGGTTCAATCTAGCGAGTATTTAAGTATTTGGTCATTTTTAATGGAAAATATTGAAATAGAACGTGTCCCTTACTTGGAATTGCATTAGGGAAATGTAATCAAGTTAGAACCTTATATAATGAATTAGTTTGCCCTAGCTGGTTGCATATGGTTTTATTTGCATGGGTGAGTATATTCTGAAATGGTAAGTATACGTCCTATTTAATTTTGTTTTCCTTTAAAATATGTTCAATTAAAATACTTTAGATAAGTTTCACCTCAAAATCAGAAATTACTAAATAGATATTGAGAAATCATCTTAGCAAACTTTTACATCTCATATCTCAAAACAAGATAAAGTGAAGATAGAACCCTGTCCAACAAAAGTGAAGAGATGGCGCGAGTAAAATTATTTCAGGGAAAAATGCTTTTAATGAGTTATGCTTTATAATATTAAGATGAAAAACTGTTTGTAAAATGAATATGAATAAATACTTTTGTAATAAAATAAAATACTTTTTTGTTTAAAACCACGAGTTTTATTAATTTTTTTAACCGACCGGTTTCGCTTTACTCAAGCATCATCAGGATATAAATTAATACTAAACAATAAGTCATAATGTGCGCTTATATAAAACAAAATATAGAGGGAGACAACATGATGCAAATATTACAAACACGTCGACTGCCATAAAATACATTAACCTAAGTGCAGAAGTAATGGAAAAAACCGAACTATAATTATGTGAATAATGGGTTACAATAATAAATTTGGAGGAACAATTGTAAACCATTTATTGTAACCCATAATCAATCCATCGGAATAAAGATAGCATTTTTATGAAGGCAGATTTTATAAACGGCAGATTTAAAAGTTCTTTCTTATTTATTCAGATTAAAAATTAATATTTAGAGAGAAAATGCAAGAGAAGGTTCGATTATCACAAAACCAGTTGTAATTTGTTCGCTTTTCCTTACAATGTAATATGTCTTTAATAATTTTATTTTAAATCGTGAAACATTAAAATAAAAATATCCATCGATATAATACCTCTATCCTATCTGAAAAGCATTTATTTTCAAAAAAAGCATTGCCATCTTCAGAAGAAAATCAGAAGCTTGCAATCCATCTCCTTTCTCCGAAGTCTGAAGTTTCCCGTAATGAGCGCATTCTGGCGGGAAATGTTGAAACTAAATAATTACATTGAAGGAACTGGGCGGCTTTCAAACTTAACCTTTCTGAGTTTTCCGCTAGGGACCGATCCAAAAAAATATTTATTGCACATTGAAATAATTAGTTTTTTGAGGCAACGAAATTTATAGCATTAACTTTGTGGCTCGCCATAATTTACAATAAAAAAACTTATAAATTTGTTGTTGACCACTTTTATTGACACTAAAGTGGTCTACAACAAATTTTTATGTTTTTACATATATTTACATTTACATATAAATTTATATGTTTTTTTATTGTTAATTTAAAGACTTTGAGATGTTTTAAATTTTAAAAAAATCAGGTATCAAGTTTTAATCTAAAATATGCATTGTCATTTTTACAGATATCGATTATCTAAGATCATAAACATAATAGTACTTAACGCTGAATAAAACTACTGACTGCTGTAAACCAACAAAAGCCTGCCATGGCAATATAGAAGAGCTGTGAGATTGAGCCCACGGTCAAAGGTTGTATTCTTGACCTTAAAAAAACTATGATCGTTGATTCTTTAACAATAAATATATATATAAAAAAATTAATATCGCCATATTAAAAAAAATAGTTAGGTACACTCGTTCAGCATTAGACCGATGGAGACTCTTAAATATATTTATGTTTATTTTTAACTATGTATATGAGTAAAACCTAAAATTGTAATATTTAATTAAATGAAGACAATATTAGCGAAACTCAATCAAAAATCTGGAAACCGAAAAATCGGAATTCCTGATTTTCGATTGAGTTTAGAAAATATTGTCTTAAATATATGTTTATTTATTTACATATGCATGCTCATTTTTCATCATAATAGAGTCCTTGTATAGTTTGAACCATGATCTGATAGTGTAAACATAAGTGAAAAAAGGAGATAGATTAGTGGGAAAAGAAAGAAAAATCAAGAAAGAAATTGAAAAGATTGAAAATATGTATGTTATATCGAAACATTGACGGAAAAATGAACGAAACATCCCAGCCGGTGTCTGCCTAATGTATAATGTCTACATCCTGATAATATCGATAATAAACGAAGAACTCGACATATGTATATATACTCGTTTTATGCATTCCAATCAAATGAAGATATACATCTATTCTTTAAAATCCCGAAATTAAATTGTAGAAGAATTACTTCTGATCAATTGTTATTATACAAAATCCTAAATAATACGGTATCTTCCCTGTATCTCTTACAAAAAATAGATATTAGAGTTCCTGGTCTTAATAGTAGAAACGTATCCCTTTTTTTTAATACTCGCTCCAATACCAACTACTTACAAAATGAATTCATACATCGAGCCTGCCATTATCATAACACACACCTCCTATATATAGACATCTTCAATATAACTTTCAACAAATTCAAAGCAACACTATTAGATAAATGTAATGCATCACAACACACCCCTTAACATCCATATTTATATTTATTATATTATATTTACGTTATTCTATTGAAGCTTAAGGCACATTCTTTAAAAGATTGCATTTAAAATGGAGAGAGATGCAAATAAAGCCTTGCACAAGCTGTGGTATGTTCCTGAAAAAGCTCCGATCCTATCCACCGAGTGTTTGCCCTATTGTGTTCCATTCGCCTTACCCTAATAGCGTTACATTTCCCGTCCACATCAGCCTGTTACGTAAAAAGCTTTTCTGTGTCTACCAGATAATAGAATATCCACGTTGGTAGGGCTTTTGGAGTTGGTGTGAGAAAGAATTCACGATTCAAAGATAAGCAATAAAAATTAACATTATATTAATTTATCAGTGGGTTATTTGTAAATATTTCAGTTAAAAGCTAAAAGTTATGAAAGCCCACTAAAATATATGTGTAGAGTGTTAAGGGAAGTACTTGACTTACAATTATTAACACGGAGTAAAAAATAAATGAAATTTTGGTCCGCGGAGACATTTTTGATGTTTTATTTATATTTCAACAAAAAATATTTTTAAAAAATGAGTGTGCTTTAGACTTTAGACCACACGACTGAAGTAAAACTTCACAAACTTATCAAAGAACATATGACATTGACATTGACATTGACAATTACATTGACATTCCAGACAACTTCAAAAAAGTCACCGTACGCCAAAATTTCAAATGTTGTTTATTCCAAACACTGGAATTATTGGAACACTAGCCCAAAAAAGTGCAAATCATCAAAATAATAAATGCCTATTGAATTCTTTTTGGTGATTCCAACAATTTTATTTTTCCGATAATCGGACTGAATCGTTTTGATTTTGCGTCCTCCAAAATTCTCGAAAATATTGACAGATTGTACGAGAGTGAATGAATATTTTTGTTGAATAAATAAATTAATTAAATAAATCTTTTAAGATAAAACAATTCTAAACGAAACATGGAACACAACAAGACACAGAAAAAATAACGTAGTTTCCCTGGACGGAACCATAACAGTTTAGTTGACCGCGAGGTTACAGTGGTCTTGCAATGCATGCCGGGTACCCGCTGCATATAATTTATTTATTTATTTACTGACAAATAGTCCATTAACGATATAACAATAAGAGGATTAAAAATATCCCGAATCCCGAATCCTGAATTCCGAATCCCGAATCCCGATTCCTGATTCCCGATTCCCGATTCCCGATTTCTGATTCCCCATTCCCATTCCCATTCCCATTCCCATTCCCATTCCCATTCCCATTCCCCATTCCCCATTCCCCATTCCCCATTCCCCATTCCCCTTTCCCCATTCCCCATTCCCCATTCCCCATTCACCATTCCCCATTCCCCATTCCCCATTCCCCATTCCCCATTCCCCATTCCCCATTCCCCATTCCCCATTCCCCATTCCCCATTCCCCATTCCCCATTCCCCATTCCCCATTCCCCATTCCCCATTACCCATTCCCCATTCCCCATTCCCCATTCTCCATTCTTCATTCCCCACTCCCCACTCCCCACTTCCCATTCCCCCTCCCCACTCCCCACTCCCCACTCCCCACTCCCCACTCCCCACTCCCCACTCCCCACTCCCCACTCCCCACTCCCCACTCCCCACTCCCCACTCCCCACTCCCCACTCCCCACTCCCCACTCCCCACTCCCCACTCCCCACTCCCCACTCCCCACTCCCCAACTCTCCACTCCCCACTCCCCACTCCCCACTCCCCAATCCCCACTCCCCACTCCCCACTCCCCACTCCCCACTCCCCACTCCCCACTCCCCACTCCCCACTCCCCACTCCCCACTCCCCACTCCCCACTCCCCACTCCCCACTCCCCACTCCCCACTCCCTACTCCCCACTCACCACTCTCCACTCCCCACTTCCCACTCCCCACTCCCCACTCCCCACTCCCCATTCCACTAATCCCCATTCCCCATTCCTCATTCCTTATTCCCCATTCCCTACCCCTACCCCCACTCCTACTTCTAAGTGTCGAGCGTGCTTAAAAAAGTTTTACTTCAAAAAAATCAATAAAATCAAAGCTGCCCGCCTGGCATCGCTTGGTATATAAATATAAAGATATATAAATAGGTATAGACAAATACATTTTTGTTGTTTACAAATAATAAGAGAGACAATCAGAATTTCCTTTCGAATAAACACCGTTAATTAAGAAATGACTCACGGCCAAAAGCATTAATTATTAATTATCGTGATTTATTTTTGGACCATTTCGCAGTGTTACACTACCCCATTCTTAAGCCAACGTTTCGGACAGGGTTTCAGTGTTATTAAATATATTTTTAATTGTGGTGTACCCTGAAGTTCTGCAAATTTAATAACTCGTGTCATGGGTGAGGAAAGACGGCCGATTTTTATGTTCAAACGGCAGACGTATGAAAAGTTTATAAATCACAGCTGTAAACAATTTTACAATTTGTGACAAAATCATTATTCCTATAATATAATAATTTGTCACAGTCTTTTGAATAGCTTGTGACAATACTGCTGCTGTCACCCGTCGTGGAAGGCCCTGAGAGCGCGCGTCTGTAATAAATAGGGCGAGGACATCCACCCCCCTTCTGACATCTGTATCCGTCGTTCCAATAGAGCATTATTCTGCGGAACACCATTTGCTATTGGATGCTGCGGCTTTGAATACTAAAAGCGTTCAGACCATAATTTAAGCAAATAATTCCACGTTATTCGTGGAGGCGTGAGGGCCTGTTTATCAAACTATAGGGAAGATTATAGATTTTTTCCAAAAAATATATATGAAATATGGATTTTCGTTGAGTTTTAAATCGAACGTTATTAATACCGTAGCGTCTGCGTGGTTGAATGGAAGAATCCGGCTTAGAACGCATGTCTGCCGCCGCGCCTTACCCGTCGCACCATATAAACATCCTCGTACGTGGATTTTCAGACAAATCTACCGTTGTAATTCAATTTCTATATCAAGAATTCGTCATAAGATGTCGCCACTTTCATCTGCAAGACGCATAGGGACGTGCCCTTCCTAGGTATAAGTTCTACGAATTTTTGAACCTGGAGTATCTCCCGGATTTCGTTTCGGATTCCGAAAGATTGACAGTAATACTTAGTTGTATCAAGCGGCTGATATTACATATGACGTCATCGCCCGTCCTGGTTACTTTTTCGCGGTGACTAGCCATCACTGGTTGACACGAGTATACGAGGAACGGACTAATTTTGGAACCGGTTCCTATTGGATTTACAAAATGATCTCCAACACTAACTGGGCGAAGCCGAACCAACTGTTTTATCCAAACTTGCGGAATTCAAACTATATTTTGCATCCCTTTACGGGAAAAAAAGTTTGATGGATTACCCTGTCTTATCCTGGATTGCATCATTTATTGTGCAGAAGTCAGGTACTCAAGTGGGAATGCGATCTTTAATTTACCGGTGTATAGTCGGGAAATACGGTTAATGTCCACTCAACATTATACTTTGTTGACATTATTTATCTCATAAGAACGGGTCGTTTTTATGACTAGTTCTTGAGTTCAGCAGTTCGGGTGAGAAAAGATTTTCGTGTTTCCTTCCCACTACATCGTGGGTTTCTTCAAAGCCCATGGTCTATATTCACAACATTATCTTCTCAATAAAACCCTCCGCACAGCATCCCCAGAGTTGACACAGGACCTGAGGAATTTATTTTTCTCGGGGCCACCAGTGTGGAGTTGGTGTTAAAAAAAGTATCCTTCATGTTGAAATTTGGCTTATTTCGGTTTAATTTACGTTGTATAAAATAAATTGTCTTAATTCATTTAACTATGATGAAAAGAGTTTGGGCTATTTCTATACGGGGGAAGGAAATGGGGAAGGGGAAGGTAGAGAAAAACTGGCTACTCACATATGGTCACCAAATACGAATAAAACTATTTCAAGTAACACTTCGTTTCCGAACGGTGGTCTTTCACTCTTTCATCCAGGCTATACTAAAAGTATTTACCACCATGTGTGACTTTTTGTATGAATACAATTACTCGAAAATTTGATAGGTCGTGTGGCGTAACCATGGCAACCTGTCAACCTGGCAACTGAAACGCGCCGGTCGCAGTGACTAGCCTTGACAACTGATCTTAACATGTTGCCTGTATGCGGACCGCCAATGAAATTCGCAAGTTGCTTTCCTTTGGATAAGGATTGAGTTGCCAACTGTTTTTTTTTCAGTTACCCCATGAGCGGGTGAACTTATCATGGAGATAAAATAATTATTTATTTGATATAAAAAGTCTACGTAGTTCATAATTAAGTAGGTAGGTATTTAAGTATCTAGTGCCCTAGCTGTTTCTACAAACCTTGCCTAGTACCTATAAAGCCTTTTTAAGAGCCTTACAAGGGAGAGATATGGAAATAACTAGATACCCGTAGAAACAATTTTTTTTCTAAAAACTCAAGCATTATTTCATAGGAGTAGGTAGGTTTATTTACGTCACAGAGTAAATTAGTATTTAATTATAGCACGGAAAGTTGATAAAACAGGCCTCGTGGAGTATACATTTTATATGAAATTCTCAGAATTGTTTGGATCATTATTTTATTATTCCGAGAAATACTTGTTGTTTAACGTTGAGCTCGTAATAAGTTAAGCTTCAAAACAACGTTAATTTGCAGTGTATATAACATTGTGAAAAACACTGTAATTATATTGTTAGCCAGCGTGTAATATTATTTGCATCATTGTTATGAGTAACTCTTATCCCTTCATGGTTTCTGTGCATTTTTTAAAATAATTTTCTGCAACGCTGCATTTTTTAAGCGAAAAGTAAATCCAATTTCCAGGAATGTGGATGAAAAGTAGGTTGCTTTGAAAAACTAACTGCATTTCAAATTTCAAAAACAGGTTTCTCCAGATTTTAATTTAATTACTTCGTCATAAAGTGATGTTTAAAGAGCACTTTAGGATTTTTTTAAAAAGCCTTGGAGGGCTTCTTTACCTCTTTGAAATTTATGAATTAAATATGAAACCAATTATCTAAACTTGTGGTCTCAGAACTTCATAACTGAGATATTTGTTTTACAGATCACTTTTCAGTCAATTTCACCAATCAAAACTGAGCGAAAACCAAGATTTTAATTATTTTATTTTTTTACATTACCTCCACCCAGGGACACAGTGCGTCCTAGTGAATATAATTCCCTTCAGGGCCTGCGTCATCTTTGGGGATGGTGTGTGGGGAGGGTCTTTTGAAGAAAGGAAAGTGATGAAGTAAAAATGTATGAGGGGTAGGTAGGAATCTGGGGGTCAGTGTTTCCAGGAGTCATGGACGTATTAATCCATCCCTCCCTCTGCGGTGCGAGACGATGTTCCGAGAGAGATCGGTTGAGAGGTCAAAAGGTATCCCTCAACCTCTCTCTCTCTCCCGATCAGGCCTGTCACGCTGCTGGTGGTCAGATGCATCCACCGCCAAGACCCGGACAAACGTTACCCCATGATCTAGGGCACCCCTGCTAACTCTTGGGGTGACCTGTGGCAGAAGAGTTGGTTATCCAATAAATGGTTCCGGAGGCGGCGCGGCGGGACCAAATTAACGTGTTAGTATCGTACTCGTGTAATACCACCAGTAGTTGAGAATTGAAACGTACCTTGTACCATGTTTGATAACCAGATCTGAATTACTAGGTAATTCTTCACTATCCTCTTCTCCCTGGGGAAAGACCACTATTAAGAATTGAAACTTTGCTGTAAATTGCTTTAGCAATTGGCAATTTAGCTGTGTTTGATGACTAGAATTGAATGGCGAAGTACTTTCACACATTCCTCTTTCCCATTTCCTTTCCCTCTCCACTACCTTCAGCCTAACAACAGATTCCATTTGGGGATGCGATAGTCTCTCTGACTCTACGCGGTTGCGAACAGTTAAAATTAAGATTTTACAATAACCATAGAGCAAAGGATAAAACTAGAATTTACTTCCGTAGTTTCATACTGAGTTGATTGGAAACAATATTCGCCACTGACTTTTCTCTGCGCTGCGCTCTGACTCTTACACTTGCTTGAAACTGTATTTTGCCACAATGGTTATGAAACACAGTTGTTGTGCAAAATATGAAATTTAAGCAAATATCTAATCGTCAGATCTTTACAAAATACTAATTTAGGTTCAATGAACTCTGCAACTTTTGCTTTGAATTTAATTATTTTCAAAATTAGATGTGTTCGAAGAATTCAACAAAATATATTCAACTTATGTTTATGTATTATATTTTCTCGTAAAATTATTTTATTTGCCGTTTTCAAATTGGAACCTATTTGTATAGAATTATGACCAACGCATTTAGATGAAACGAAGCGAAAAAATGATTTCCACTTATACATCTCCAATTAGTATAATTTAACCTCCAACAATCTAACACTGAACGACCGTTAACTTTTCCAATCCGGTCCCCGTGCACTGCTACTCGCATGATAATAGTGGAACACGTGTCGACGAGATAATCAGCATGCAATAGTGATTTCCACAGGTCCGCCGCTAGTCAATTCATAAAAATGTAGTAAGTATTTTATAGACGTTTTGAGTGTAGTTGTATGTAGTTATGCAACCGTTCGCCAATAAAATACATATGCAAGAAACATTTCAACGTTAAATTCAATGAAAAAGTAGTAAATTTTGAGCAGAATATTTTTTGAAACCGTTGGTTCTAAGTAAAACTGCTAAAATTGAGGTTAAAGCATCCCGCAGAAGTAAAAGTGAAATAAATGTTGTTCAGATTCAGAATAAGCTTTCGCCAACAACTGTGGTTAGGGCAATCTCTCGCTCTCACCGACAAATTCTTGGATACGCCACTGGTATGTATTATATAATATTGTACAAATGAACCACTCAAGAATTTCATTAAATTCTGGATAGTTCAACGAACCTGCCGAAATTTGGACGATTACAGAATGTATTATATTTTGGTCAAATGTGTATATCTGAACAATTCTTTGTCAAATCGGATTTCAGTATGCAAATTTCACAGAATTTGATTTGGACGATTTTTTATCAAATCTAATATGATTACAATGTGCCAAATATCGTAGAATTATAAAGTCAAGGCAAAAAAAATATTAGAATTTATCCATTTGGACAAATTTTTTTTATCAAAGCAAACAATTTAAATATACAAACTATCGTAGAATTTGTACATTTTAACAATTTATTTTCCAATCGGACAAACCCAAGCTGCAAAATATCGAAGGGTTCGTCCATTTTGGCATTTTTTTTATCAAATCTAACATTTTGAATAAGTTAAATATTGTAGTATTTTAACATTTGGAAAATTTCTTTACCAAATCGGATATTTCCAATGTGCAAAACATCTGAAAAATTTGTCATCTCGATAATTTTTTGTCAAATCGTACAATTTCAACCTGCAAAATATCGAAGAATTTCTTGGACAATTGTTTTTCAAATCAAATAATATCTACCAATGTACAAAACATCATCAAATTTGTTC
This sequence comes from Limnephilus lunatus, assembly GCA_917563855.2. NCBI lineage: Eukaryota > Metazoa > Arthropoda > Insecta > Trichoptera > Limnephilidae > Limnephilus > Limnephilus lunatus. Next base: position 11,626,105 of record OU830599.1, read on the forward strand.
ATGTGGACAATCTCTGTAATGTCGGACATTTCCAATGTTCAAAATGTCATAGAATATGTCGAAATCCAAAGTGTGAGATATCCTTTAATTTGTTGGACCTCAGAGTAGTTGTCTTTGAAAATTATAGATGGCACTACTTCTGGTTACAGCTAGCAGGTGGAGCGAGTTATGGTAAACGTGAACGGGCATTAATATTATCTAAACTGATATCAAATTATTTAAATATGATCTTGCAGTAGCTAAGAGAAGGAATTCTCATTGCGTGAAAATCTTATTACACATTAAAAAAAAGCAAACTATTTTTGCACAATGAAGCAAGGAGTGTGTCTATTACCTATTACCAGAGTTAGTAACCTCTAATTTTTGTCAATTTTTTTTGTTTATGTTTTCCATGGCCGATGAAAAACATTCTCCTCCCCGGAAAATGGGGAAGGCAGGGGAGGGGATTATTTCATATTTTGATAACAGCCTCTCGAGAATAAATCGAACGAGTTTTTGAGCAATGAGCGTAATTTTTATTATGTTTTTATGCGAACACCCCATAAGAGACCCAACTGCTCCCGTCTGAAGCCAGTGAGACTATGACATCCCCAATTGGGGTATGTTGTGAGGATAACGGTAGTGGGGAGGGGAAGGAGATAGGTAAGAGAAAGGTGGGGAAGTACCTGGCTATTCAGATCTGGTCACCAAACACGGCCAATGCCATTTCAAGCAACGCTTCAATTGTGAATGGTGGTCTTACACCAGGGCGATACTAAAAGTATCTTCCACTCTGGAACGTGCCGCAAATATACTATATATTATTTTAAATGAATAAATTGTGAAATAACACAAAATAAATCAAATAAAATTTATTTGCCACGTCGGGATTCGATCCCGCGACACGAGGAAAACGCCTTACCGTTGCACTACGCCGGTTGTGATTATGTCTTTATTACATAATGTCGCAATGGATGACTGTTTCACGAATGATCACGAACTCACCTTCGTATAAAGTCCTTTAAGTATATTGATTTATTGTACTAAACCAATAAACCTATGTAACAATATATGATAATAAGTGTGGTTTTGAAATTCATGGTACATTTTGGTCGTATATGTATGTTTCAATTTGGGAGGTGGATATGGGTACCGCCGCCCCGGGAACCATTTATCGGATAACCCCCTGCTATAGATCACCTCAAGTGGTTGTCTACGTTCGGTGACTTAGCAGGGGTGACCGGGTTCATGGGTAAGGTTTTTCTGGGGCTTGGCGGCGGATGCGTCTGCCCACCTGCTGCATGACAGGCCGGATCGGGAGAGAATGGTTGAGGGAGTCCCTTTGATTTCTCCAGCCGCATTCTCCCGAAACATCGCCTTGCGCCGCAGTAGGAGGGATGAGTTCATACGTCCATCCTTCCTGGACTCACTGACCCCAAGATTCCTACCCAATCCTAATACCCTTTTCCTTCCCAGAACATCCTCTCCTTCCTTTCCTAAAAATACTCTCCACACAGCATTCCCAAAGATGACATAGGCCCTAAGGGAAATGATTCTCCTCAGGACCTCTTGCGTGAAATTAATTTTAAAAAATAATAAGAATCGATTCAGCCAGAAATCTTTCCTGATAAATAGAACCTATTAAAATTTCGAGGTAGTACAGTTTAACTTGAAATCTGTGTTTTCTCCCAGATACTTGTAGTAAACGTAGCAACTACAATCTTAACGCTAAAACCGTAATAAACTCTTTCCCATCAGAACTTGAAACCCTTTTGGCGTCTGCGTAATTTTTTACTTTTTTGAAAAATTTTCTCCCTGATACATCTCTTCATTTTGACATTATACTCGTAATTATTTGCGTAGACGTCAAACGTAAAGTGCGTAGACACGTCTTCACCGCAGACCATTAAACAAAATGTGTGTGTGTTTCAATAATGTTTGAACCAACGTTTTCGAAATGTTTGTGTTATCCGGTCGCTGGAGACGCTGCTCAACGCAGACAACATTAATTCAGTTGGTCCAACCGCACGCAGCGAGCAGGCGGAAGGCAAGAATAAGGGTTGCAAGGAGTGGAAATGGTCCGCCACTCGCGGTGAAGGCAGCCGTGAAATTAGTAAACTCATCAGCGGAAACGCAGATGGAAAAGTAATCCGAGGTATAAGAGGAGGATGAACAAGGAAGATAATGCTGGTTAGATCATGTTTTGAGCTGCAAAACTGGAAAGGGAAAACGTTCCAACTTGCATAAATAAATTCCTCAACTCTAGGAATCATTTTAACAAATATTTTCATAAAACAAGAAAGACTAAATGAGAATCACAATGTTTTTTTAAATACATCTATTTGAATGAATAAGTGTAGGTTGGAAGTGGAATCGTGGAAGTGGAAATTAGCCTTCTTACCGATACCCGATAGAGCTGAAACTTGGCAGATTAACTTTTTTAGCTCCACAAAGCAGGCCCCGAAGAAATTATTATTATATCATGGGGTGAAGTTTGTCCTTGGGTCTTGACAGCGGATGCGTCTGCCCACCAGCTGCATGTCAGGCCGAATCGGGGGAGAATGGTTGAGGGAGTCCCTTTGACTTCTCCAGCCGTACTCTCTCGGTTCACCGCCTTGCACCACAGTGGAAGGAATGGATTCATACGTCCGTCACTCCTGGACACACTGACCCCAAGATTCATACCCACCCCTCATACCCTTTTCCTTTCCAGAATGTCCTCTCCTTCCTTTTCTAAAAAGACCCTCCACATAGCATCCCCCAAGATGACACAGGCCCTGAAAGAAATTATTTTCCTCAGGGCTTCCTTTGAAGATTTAATATAAAAAAACCATCGTCAACAGCTGAATAAATTAATTGTTCTGGAAGTATAATATTTTAGAAAAATCAAACCCAGAGGCTTAGCCTTTTCTTTCTCTCAAAATAATTATATTGAAGTTCAAATTATTTTTAATTTGTCAACTTATTGAACGTGCGGCTGAATTTTCGAATAAGGCTACCTTTATACGCATGAGTAAATTTTAAGACTTTTACTTATGCGTGAAAAGGTAGTCTTATTAGATTTTGATAAGTTATTCACAGGAGGATTTACGTATGCGTCCAACTTATGGTAATTCATGCTCATGGAAGTTGTTCAAAGTTAAACTTACGTTAGTTCTAACGGCGACCGCCAAACATAATTTTTTCAAACGTCGATAACGATAACGATTTGCTGCTGTCAAATTTACGCGATTTTATCGATGAAGACGAAAGGGCCTAAGTAGAATATTGGAAAAGAAGTAAGCAAGAAAGAAAAAAAAATTCCACGCGCTGTTATTCCGTTAACGGCGTAAATTTAAGAAGGTCTTTAATTTTATTCGAATGGCAGCTAGTTGACAGCAACCGACTTCGAATTCAAATACGTCATGTTATAAATAGAAACATTGAGATTGAGAGACAGGATTGGACCGATAATTAAATAGAAGGATGCTCATTTTCAGAAAACTTTTTTTTCATCTGAAAAACAAATTATATCTATATTTTATTAAATGAAGACAATATTAGCGAACCTCAATCGAAAATCTGGAGACAGAAAAATCATAAAAATACATTGGCACCTCTGGGACTCGAACCCAGGATCTTCTGATTTCATGCCAACAACTCTACCAACAGGCTATATCCAATTCGGTCACTTTTAACTGTATCATACTTCGATTTTTAACTGTATCATTGGATATAGACAGTATAGACACCTAAACTCAGTCGGTAGAGTTGTCGCCATGAAAGCAGAAGGTCCTGGATTCGAGTCCCAGAGGTACCAATATCTTTTTCTGATTTTTCTGTCTCCAGATTTTCGATTTAATTTTGCTAATATTTTCTTCATTTAATTAAATATTACAATTTTGCGTTTTTACTGATAAAGTTAAAAATAAAAATATATCTCTTTATAAACAAATTATCAGTTAGGTTTTTGGCAAAGATATCAATATCTTTGGTTTTTGTATCAGAAAAAATTCTTTCCGTTTACATTCGTTTTCGAGGATAGTGCTTATTTGAGTTTAATCTAGTATTATTCATTTTTACATTGTTTTCAGGAGATATTTACGTACCTATATCCACTTTGCTTTTATTATTAGGAATAATCAAATTTAAGTTTAAATAATAAAACCGTTAGTTTTTATAGGATAAACATCCTAAAAAAACAAATCTATATAATTTGAAAAATGTGCCCAAATTATATAATTTGGGCACATTTATCATGTTATACAAAACCCTTGTCAGATGCCAACTTCAGTATAACTACGTTATGGTCTCCCTTTTACAATATTCATTCAGACAACATTGAAAATATTCAACGTAAGTTTCTAAGGTTTATAAACTATAAATTGCTTCCCATATAAAACATTGATTAAAATTAACTACTGAATATAATGTCACTTTTGAAATTTTCAGAAAGAAGAATAAGCATAGATTTAATACTATTACATAAAATACTGCATTACAAAATGCAGCGTCCTGAATTACTTCAATTTGTCAATATCAAAATAAATATAATATATTAAATTCAATAAAAAGTGTGAGGATTCTTAGCTTCTGTTTACATTTTTATCTATGTATTTTGTTGCAACCTTTTTGTCATTATCTTTATATTTTTCTGTATTGTTTAAATTTTTAAGTATTTATCTAAACTTATCAAATTGATACATGAGCTGAGAAGTCTGAAGTTCGCATGAACGCGATTTGACCTGTCAAAAAATTTACGTAAGAACAACTTCTGTAACTTGCAATAAATTGCGGTTAGTGACTTACGGTGTCGTCTACATTGGTAATTTTGCTATAAGTCACATAGTTAATATTTTTAGTAATGTTAAAGTTCTGTTATTTGCTGATGATCTGAAGATATATAGAACAATCAAAAACGATGATGATCGCGCCATTCTACAGTTGAACCTGAACAAACTATTTACGTGGTGTTCTGTCAATGATTTACAACTAAACATTGGTAAATGTCAGATTATTAGTTTTTACAAAGGTAAAAATCCTCTTAAGTTTTCCTATGATATGAATGGTGTTAATCTTCTTCGTGTATCACAGATTCGTGATCTTGGTATCATATTCCATGAGAGTCTACAGTTCAATGTTCACATCGATGAAATAACAAGTGATGCAATGAGAATTCTTGGTTTTATTTTGAGAATGGGTGCAAATTTTAAAAATGTATCAACATTAAAAAATCTGTATTGCTCGTTAGTACGAAGCAAATTAGAGTACAATTCCACCATTTGGTCACCATTTTACAAAATCCATTCTCAATTATTGGAAAAGGTACAAAACAAATTCCTTCGGTATATTAATTTTAAAATGAAAATTCCAATTGAACTTATAAATTATAATAACTTACGCGCAGAAACCAGACTCCTTAAATTATCAGATAGAAGAGTGTTAATTGATTTGTTATTTTTATTCAAAATTATCAAATCTTTAGTTGACTGCCCTAATTTATTAGAATTAATCTGTATTAATGTACCTGCTAGACTAACTCGCAATAAAGATATTTTCAATTTTAACAATACCCTCAATACTAACTATTCTATTAATTCACCAATCCCTAGAATGCATAGCCTTGCAAATAAACATTGTGAATCTATAGATATATTTGGTGTTGACAGTTTTGCAATTTTCAAGAGACAACTCATCTCTATTTTATCTGTTAATAATTAACTTTTCTTATTTTTGTTCTTTTCATAATATATCCTCTCATTTAAAATCTTACCAGTAATTTATAACCTTATTTTATTTTATTTTATTTTGCTGTTCTATTTAGTTCTGTTTTATCATCATACATTATTATACACATATAATTGTTTGTTTATACCTACTAACTAGCTTTTAAACATTGCACTTTATTGTATTTCTGGTCTTATTACTGATTTTTTCTTATTACTCATAGTATTTCATTTCTTTTATAATGTTTAATTTTTTTTTTATGTTTTTAATTTCTGTTGTAAAAGCCCACTAGGGCGTAAATAAATAAATAAATAAATAAATAAATAAATAAATACGTAAGTCACTTATGGGAAAAAAACGTATGTATTTAAAGGCAACTTAAGAGAAAGGATGCACGAGAGGTAGCATTTTTTTTAAAGAAAGATAAATATTCCTGGATTACGAATAACTTGACAATATTTGAAAATCTCCTACTACCGTCACGGAAACCGGAAAATCTTGCTTGGGACCCAAACGCGATAAAAGGGACTTTTTGCGTCGTGACTTTTTTTAGACTTTTTTGTAATCTTGGATGAAACATGAATCCATAACAACACACTGGAGACACTTGAAAAAGTGGACTGCTCCTGGAGAATAGAATCTGAAGAAGAGGGTCGATCGGCCAATAAGGTGATTACCACATTTTTTTGGGAAGCGCACGATACCTACCGGGAAATGGAAAAAAGGATAATGGACGTATATTATGCAGAATTGTCTGTTCCTTTTGATGCCGATTTGAAGCGAATTCGGCAACATTTGGCGTAGAAAGGGGTGCTCTTTCACCAGTAGGTACACAGCACCGGCGCCCAAGTGCACAGTTACAATGGCAAAACTACATATTTCGCGCTACGAATTGGTTTCTCATCTACCAAATTCTCCAGATTTGACCCCCTGCAATTTTTATTTACCCTATATTTCCAAACTTTTACAAATAGCTTGATGGTAAGAGATTTGGGCCGAATGAGGAGGAAATCGCCGAAACAGAGGCCTATTTTTAGGGCTTTGAGAAATCGTGTTTTTTGAAAGGCATTGAAAAATAAAACAATCTAATAAGTTGGATGAAAAGGCTAAAAAGAGACTACGTTGAGAAATAAATTGAATTTAGCCCAAAAAAGGCCAATTACTTTTCAACCGCACCTCGTACATAATACGAATAATTATTATTATTGGCCCACATAATCTAAAAAATAATATTAAATCTCGATGCATGAATTAATTATATTAATAATAAACAATTAGTAATTAAACCAAATATATATATATATATATATATATCAGCGCCCTTGAGGTGATTTTTCACGAAAACGGCGCTTTATAAATATATTATTATTATCAATCAGCCAAATATTATTATTATTATCAATGCAATATGTACCCATTTACTTGAGATAAAGGAAAACCAATTATTTTGTACGAAATAATATTTTTAATTCAATTTTATACGGGAAAAAGGAAACAGAAACCAATTAGATTGATTAAATCGCAAAAATGCAAATAATTTGCCTTATCGGGTTATCCGATCTGAAATCAATCAAAATTGGCAATTTCTAAATTGATCAAATGGTGTTTTAATTACAGCATTTAAATGAATTGATTAAAATGAAAACTCCTAACCAACAAAGCATTTCTTCAAACCAATTTTTCATAATGTGCCCACTATTTACTATTTTTTACTCTTGTAAAGAGTTAAATGTAGGGCGTTTCATTTAAAGAACACACTAATGAATTTTTAATAAATTTAAATAGATTTTTTTTTTACCAAGGTTTTGTGAATATTCTAATGGTCATTTATGGTAAATAATAAAGTACTTATATTTATAAATCAATTAAATATTACAATATTAGTTATAATTTTTTTAAGATGAGAAATTTATTGAGAAATATTCACGGTTGACATCCAATTAAAAAAATGAATGTTTATACTCGTATACCTAAATAGGTTAACTTTTGAATGTAAAGAAAAACCCGGGTGTTCTCTCTTTCTAAATCTGTTTATACCTGATCGTAATAGAACATAAGATTTAATCAGTTTTACAAGGATTTGTCAAGGTGACACATATGGCACAAAGTGATTTAATAGCTAGTTTTTTTTCGTGCCGAATATGGTATACTACGTCACCTTTAGGATAAAGGAAAGTCTAAAAGCAAAGCTGAACGCCGCAAGGCTTATGAAGAAGAAAAACTAGAACCTATTTTTGGTAAGTCACATAAAATCTGTTTACTATAAAATCTTTGCACATTTTCTGTGATAAGATAACTAAGGTGGCAACTGTTTCAACTTCAAATTTCGAATACCGCATTTTTAGAATAACTGACGATTAATTTTCATAAAGGTTGTAAAAGGTAAACATACTTTTTTCCTCAATGGTTAAACAGAAACAAGAAAGTCTTCAAACAGCATTATTAAATTATTGAGATACTTTTTAACCGTATAATTTCGAACTGAATCTCAGAGGTTTGTGTTTTGCAAACACGATGAAATTGTGTTTGAATAATGAACATGCGCAATTACGTTCATCGAAAAAAAGTTTTTTGGAAATTCAAAACATCAAGTTGAAAAACAGTTGTCTACATGGACCAACATATACCACGAAAAAATAAATTGTCTTAACTGAAAATAAATTAAGCCTTCCGTATGAGCCCAACGTTAATAATTTTCTACAAAACATTTTATTTTTCTATTTTTTTTTGTCACTACAAAAAAATTTTCGATTGAAAAAAATAATTTAGATACAAATTAGATTTGTTTTTTCCCAGCACCAATGACAGTAATTTATGAAAATAATTAAATTTATTAACATTATTTTGTTAACATATTTTAGAATTTTATGGCCTTCTTTGGAGCTTTTATGATGCTAAAAACGAAAATATTTGCAAAACTTAATAACATAATTAAATCTCATTTACGTTTAATTTTAAATAAAATTATTTGGAGTCAAACTGATAAATCATAATAACAGTGATCAAAGAATATACTAATAAAGAAAATAAAAAGTTATTTATTCTGGAAACTCCGAATAGTCATAGAACACCATTCAGAATCAAAATATTGTTAAAAATCTTCGTCTTCTTCTGGCTTTTGTTAGTTATGTTAGGTTATGCTCGATCACAAGCAACATTTTCGGCTTTCTGTGGTGGTAGTAGGAGATTTTCAAACATTGTTGGGTTATTCGTAACCCGGGAATGTTTGTCTTTCTTTTAAAAAAAAAAAAAAATCTAGTTTTAATTATGCTTCGTGACAAGATCTGAATACCCAGAGACTTCCCAATTTTCTTCAACACTATCTTATTCCTTCTTTATTTTAATGAGCCTCACCACTTTCCCTAATCGAATATGCTATAAAATTTCATTGATCAAAAACAGTAGGGACTCCTTAAACGTAAGAAAAAAACAGAGAAAACATCACTTACGTTAGTTTTTATGATATTAAATAAAAGCACATGACAAATATTTCCCTAACCTCCGATTGGATACAGCATATGAAGAAGAAGAAGTGTTATCCGAAGAGTAATTCAAAGGATTCTCTGGCAATAAATATATATTTCATTGGATTAGAAGCAAGACTTAAGATATATAACTGAAAATCTCGAATGGAATTGTATGTTTTGGACAGTGGGCGTGTTACTAAGCAAACTGGAGACAGATGGAATTCAAATATCGTTGAATGTCCTCCTTGAACGGTGAAGACACACAGAGGTCGACCAAAAATGAGACGGGTTCACGAAATGAACTGGACGAGAGGGAGCGGTCAAGAATCGACAAAACTTGAAGCATTTGTGGTGGACTGTTCCGAAGCTTGACACAAGAAGACTAATGACTAACCTTTATTTGGATTCAAATTTTATGTTTTGTCTTTTGTTATTTACGTATTATGTTGAAAAATATCTGAACGTTTTACTCTTTGGTTGTTAAGACATAATATTATAATTTCAGTGAAAGTAATATTGTTATTTACAATACAATACAATAGATCAAAGTGGTACCAAAATGATCCGGAATGAATGATTAATAAAATTGCGTAGGTTTGTTTTCTTGTATAAATCTGATGACCGGCCAACTCAGAATCATGCAACTTCAACATCTCCTTTAAAAGGTCAATAGGTTAGGTTATGGACTATTTTTCTTCTTAACTTTTAATGACATTTAAAAGGGGTGTTGAAATGGCATGATTCTTAGTTGTCACGGAACCAAAAATGTACGGTAGTTTAATTTTGAAATTGATTAAATTTTGCGTACTTCAACTTTAAGAAGAAGGTCACTGTCTACACGGGATTTCGAAAAATTACCCCCAACCCCTTTTCTTAACCCCTACAGCAGAATTTTAGATGCTTCTTGATGAAATTTGGCACACTTTATAGCGAAGCTTTCTGCTAAGATATAATAATGAATCTTGCCAGATTCATTAATACTTACGTAATAACTGATTACTTAGTGTAATGTGGCTAGCTTCAGTAATATAAGGTAGATGCATGATAGGTAAGAAATAATTAAATTAAAGAACTCATATTTAACTAAATATATAAAAAGGGCTTATTGGAGATAATGATTTTAGTACAATTAATTAATTATATAATTAATAAGCATGACTCTAAGTTAATTAAATTTCTAGGGCCGCGTACAAGAGCATCGAAGATGATCATTGTTAGACAAAAATGTTACAAGAAGCTAATATCACAAGTGTGCAGAAACATAAAATAATATCGAGTTAAGGGCGCCATTGTATTTTAGAGTTAATACAAAAACTGATAGTACGATAGAAATAATAACCTGATAAGTAAACTAAAATAAATATAACGTTACGTAGTGATGTTGCGATCCAAAGCACCATGATCTGGTTGAATTCTGACAGTCGCAGCAGCGCCCGTTCCCTGGGCTTGATTTCACTGTACAAGCAAAAGCTCCGAAGCAAACGGTATCTCTGCACCAGCGGTCGTTAAAGGGATGTCATATCTCAAACGTCATAGTATCTATTCAGCCACGTAATCGGGGTTGGATGATCCGTATATGAATCTACCCGTTACAATACCCCCTCGCCAAAAAAAATATTTCCACCTGGAAATATTGAGGTCCACCTGGCACCTCCTCAAGAACGTCTCGTCCTGTGAGACTTGCTCGTAGAGTGTAGAATTGTTGTCCAAGAGTGCCCAACTTCAAATTTCAAACTTCGTCGATCAAAATAAAAGGAATATTACTCTCTACGTGTGATTTCGAATAACTTTGTGTAAAGCACGTGCAACGTCGGGGACTTGATCTAGTATAAGATAATATATACAGCAGAGTGTCTGTTGGTGGGTTTTTTAAAAATAAATCAACAGTTTTATTCCGAGATTGATGAACATTTTCACACTGGGATCTTCAAAGAAAGAGAAAAAACGCTGAATACATGAGATTTCCCACCCATTAAATCAATATTTTGATACTTCTTGAAGAACACTTGACGTTCAAAATAAGAAAAAAATTACAAAAATTTGAATAAATCATAAATTTTTTAAGGCCATTTTTATCGTTCTGGGTAAGTTCTAGTTCAGTTCTGTTCTTATATCTTTATAGGCCAGTTGCTTCATAGAACTGAAATAATCACAGAACTGGAATAGAAATTTTGAGGAACATGAAAATTAACTTAAAAATATTGATGAATTTTATTAAATTTTTTGAAGCAGCCCATCCTAAGTGTTTACCTCTGATTTCTAAAAACTACGTAAAGCCAACTGGGAACCATTTATTGGATAACCAACACCTCTGCCATAGGTCACCTTAAGTGGTTCGGTACGTTTGGTGACTTTGCACTATGCATGGAGTGAGGTTTATCCGGATCCTGACGGCGGATGCATCTGCCCCCCAACCGCGTAGCAGGCCGGATCGAGAGAGACTGGGGTTTGGAGACCTTTTGACCTCTCCAGAAGCACTCTCTCGGAACATCGCCTTGCACTGCAGTGGGAGGAATAGATTCATACGTCCGTCACTCCTGGACACACTGACCCCCAGAAGCCTACCCGCATCTTTACCTCACATCTTTTTCCTTCCGAGAACTTCCTTTCCTTAAAAAGACCTTTCACACAGCATCCCTAAAGATTATTTAAGCCCTTAGGGGAATTATTTTCCTCAGGGCCTGCTGTATTCAGCTAATAAAAAAGAAGAAAAAAAATTTTACATCAAAATTAGACATTAGTTAACAAGCCCAAGTAAATAGAATATAGTATCGTAATAATGTCATGATCGAACATCTTCTTATTGATTTTCTCTTTTCAAAGTAATTATGAAATGCCTCATCATTATTCAAACCAAACTTCGAGCAAATCAGTGCTTAGAGTAGTGGTAGTTCCTGATACCCGGAAGACTGTAATAGCGGCAAGAGTTCGCATGGAACATTCCGATCATGTCCCCGTCCCGCATCATAATTTGATTCAGGTGAAGCAAGAGATGGGGGTCCCTGTTGAATATTCATTCGTCTTGCCAGTCCTTACTTCAGTCGTCACATAATGCATTTATTCCAGACACAAGTGGGTAGTTCTTCGAATGGAGGTTGATAATAAGCCATTTTTTGGTGATTTTCGTGGTGATGCAAATTTTGATGTTTATAATAATTAGTAAAATTCTGGGACCCGCCAAACAACATTGGAGGTTATCCACCACTTAACCGCCCTGGTATAAGTAACAGATGGTTACTCCTTCAAGCTCTCGCAAGGACTCTAATTTTATTGAAAGATCGAAGCTTAATTTAGTTTAGAACGAATTTAGAAATCCAATGTCCCTGCATACGTTGTTAGTAAGCAGTATACTCGCTAAACAACAGATCATTCAATTACGTCAATCAATTGGAACGTTGCTTGGTAGTATGGGTAACAACTAGTAATTTAAGTGGCGGGTATGCGTACCGCCGCCCCGAGAATCAATTTTTGGATAACAAACACCTCTGCCATAGGTCACCCCAAGTGGTTTGTCTAAGTTTTAGTGGCGGGTGTGTTTGTCCATCTACTGCGTGGCGGGCGGATCGGGAGAGACTGGTTTAAGGAGAACTGTTAATTTCTCTATCCGGACTCTCGACCCATCACCTTGAACCGCAGTGGGAACAATGGATTCCTACGGCCGTTACTCCTGGACACAACTACCCCCACATTCCTACCCACCCATCCCAAAAGATGATATAGGCCCCGAAGGAAATTGTTTTCACTAGGGCCTCCTGTCGGCTATAACTGCTGTTGTAAAAAAAAAGTACAGATAAACTAGAATCAACATGCAAAAAAAACAATTACAAAATTCACGCACTCTTAAAACTTTATCTTGGCAGTATAAATGAAGATTTGCAAAGTCCGCCCAAAAATAGGGTGGAACACTTCTCTATTTGCTATACCTTTATTTATTTATTTATTTATACTGGGTTTTACAGATGTTTACACTTACATGAGAACAATCCAGTTATAAAACTCAGTTATTACACAATTATAAAAATCTACAATTACATACAATTAAATACAAATAAATACAATTAGAAAAACAAAAACATCACAAATAAAAATACAGAATTATATACAAGGTCACTCAAGTAACACATTGCAATGAGTGGTAAAAGACATATGAAATACGCGAGCATGCATAGAAAGACAATTCACACAACATAATTAGTTAGTACTTTTTAACAGCGCTAGAACTTTTTTTTTAAATCCGTACAAATTGTCAACGAAAATATCCACATCAGCGCACTCTATCTTGTTATACAGTCGACACATCTGGGTCAGAGGGCTAAAGTAGGCGATATTATTTTTAAATGTATTCATATGAAAAATGTTATGGCGTCTTAAACAATGGGAATTGGGGACATTAATTTCAATACTGTTAAGACATAATGTAGTATCAAGATGGCCGTGAATAATTTTATGTAAACATATAAGATCAGTCAATTGCCTTCTAGTTTTAAGTGTATCAATCTTGAAGTAATCACGACGTACATCGTATGATCTGAGATGGTCGTGTAGTCCACATTTGAAGGATAACATTCTTAGTAATTTTTTTTGAACTGATTCTACAATGTTTTCATATTTGCAGTAATGTGGATTCCAAATAGTGCTTCCATATTCAAGTTTACTTCTAATTAAGGCATTGTAAAGTGTTAGAATTGATTGAGGATCTTTGAAAGGTTTACATATTCTGTGAATAAATCCCATCATTTTTAATGATTTGCACTTAATGTTGTTAATATGTACATCAAATATGAATTTAGAATCAAGAGTGATTCCTAGATCCCTTATTGAAGAAACTTTTTTGAGAATAATATTATTGATAACATAAGAAAAATCCTTTATAATTCTATTTCTAGTAAAGTTTAAAATGTAACATTTTTCAACATTTAAGTGCATATCATTGACAGTACACCAGTTATTGAGTGTGTCGAGGTCATTTTGAAGCAGCTGATGATCGGAAACAGACTTAATTTTACGAAAAATTTTAAGATCATCGGCGAAAAAAGCATAATCACAGTTTAATTTCGAGCCAAGGTCATTTATGAATATAAGAAAAAGCAGGGGGCCAAGATTTGAACCCTGTGGTACACCAGAAGTTACAATTATAGGGGATGATTTGTATCCATTAATAAGAACTAATTGAGTTCTGTTATACAAATATGATTTCACCCAGCGTAATAGGTCTCCATGTATTCCAATTTGTTCAAGTTTTTTTAGTAAGATGGAGTGGTTAACTCTATCAAAAGCTTTTTGGAAATCAGTATAAATTGTATCTACTTGTAATCTTTCATTAAAAGAATTACAAACATAATTACAAAATTCCAAAAGATTTGAGTTGATTGATCTTTGAGGAACAAACCCATGTTGCCTAGTGCAGAGAAGGGGTTTAAAATGTGAAAAAATACTTTTATATATCAGAGATTCAAAAACTTTAGCAAAACAGGATAGTATACTGATTGGCCTATAATTTTTTATTAAAGATTGGTCTCCCGATTTTAATACTGGGACCACGTGTGCTTTTTTCCACAGATCGGGAAAAGTTCCCGTGGTAAGGGATGCATTAAAAATTATAAAAAGCGGTAAACATAAAGAGTCTGCACAGCAACTAACAAAGAAAGGAGGAATTTTATCAGGTCCTGGGCCCTTACTGGGATCTATTTTACTCAAAAAAAAATTTATTTCATCTGCACTTATATGTATTTTACCCAAATTGCTTTGATTGTGTTCAGTAATGTTTGGCATTGAATCATTAGTAGATGATTCCGACTTGGTATAAACAGATGAAAAATATTTAGAGAATATGTTTGCTATGTTTTCACCGTCATTCGCGGAAATATCGTCAAGATGCATTACTTTAGGAATACAATTATTTTTTCGTAATGATTTTGAGTACGACCAGAATAACTTTATGTTACCTTGCAGACCACTTTCGACAGAGTTGATATATGATTTATAACATTCACTTTGTATTTTTTTTGTAAATTTCCTTAAATAAGAGAATTCCCTATAATCTGACTCATAACCATGTTTTTTTACCTTAAGTCTAACTTTGTTTTTTTTCTTAAGAAGAGCAATCAATTGCTGATTAAACCAGACAGGATATTGATTTTTTGTTTGAGTACGATATTTTTTAAAGTATTTGTTATTATTCCCTTTTATTTTCTTTATAGAGGTAGGTACTTCTTTCTGAAAAGAAGATTTCTTGTCCCCGATAAAGGAGTCACGATTCTTACTTGTAAACCATAAATTTTATTATGTAACATATTTTCAATCTATCCAAAGAAATGTCATTATTTCAATGACTATTCTCTTTTAAACTTTCAACGGGCAGGTAGGTACCATAATATTGAGAAAAAAAATGCCAGTTGAAACAGGACTTCGCTAGGCTCAGTCAATCTTTTTTTTTTATAGTAAATTTTTTTAGTCATCTACACGGTGAAATTCAACAGTGAGAATATTGTAATCTTTTATGGCTTGATAAATAATATAATGGTTTTGCATTTGGATTGTTTTAAAATTAGTTTGTATAAGTTGCTTTCCACTTTTCTTAAGTTCCCAAGCTTCTGATTTTTCTTAAGATTTTTTTCTTTACATATTTTTAAAGTGAAACTTCTGAAATATCATTGGCGTTTACTACTGGAAATAGTTTGAAAAGTGATTATGATGAATTGGTTATTTTTTAAGTTTTTAAAGTTTCTTTGTAAAAAATTTATTCTGATTGTGGCCCTAACAATATTTCATCTCAAAAATCATGTCAATTATTATATTACCATTATAAATCAACCCAAAAAATATACCAATCTTTAATTGCTCTCGTGAGTCAATCCCAGCAACATATCGACTATTATCACTATACAAACCCAAATATCCGTGCATTTATTAACATGCAGTTTACAGATGTTTACCGCTTAAATATTATATAATAATTAGTACCAGTAATGTAAAAAATATTAGTAATTATGTAAAATATGTAGTTACCTGAAGTATTATGTATATTATTAGTAAGGAGAACCTTTTCTGAGGTGTTTGCATGTTTTAGAATAAGCGTTATTTTGCCGTCATAAGTAAAAACACAGCATCCTCCTTGAAACTCTCAGGGAGGATACTGTGGTTTCATATATTCTTAATTAACGGCCATTAGACTTACACCAGAATTTAAAGTTAGAGAATGGCTATTGATGAGCCCGCATTTGCAGAAAGGGTTTGGTTACATAGTTCGGACGATTAAAAAAGTGTGAAGTTTCTACGGCAATCTTCAATACTCAAAGAGAAGACATAATTTCGCTACTAAATAAGTTAAGTAAAAAATTCAATAAATATTTGGCTCATTATTTAAGGGCCTCCGAGTCAAAGAAAGTTCTAATCCTACCCTTTTTTTTCAATTTGGAAAAATATTCAATATTAATTGTGTGGTATGTCAAACCAATTCTTCGATAGAAGGATTATTAAGGAACGAAAATTATATAATAATAATAATAATAATAATAATAATAATAATAAAAGTTTATTCCAGAATGTATGCAGGGGTAGTGCAATGCAATACATTCCATATTTTGAAACAAAAAATGGGTTAATGTTAAAAATAAAGTAAATAACAACATATAAATAAATTTAAAAAAAAAAAAAAAAAAAAAACGAATAAGCATGAACAACATGAGAAAAATAATAATAAAAAGTAAAATTAATTCATGCATCTGTTTACGGAGGGTATTTTATCGTCTCCCGTCTCCAGAGGGCCATCAGGGGGGACTCCAACCAGGTAGTCATGGCGGTGATGATTGCATTCTTCGATTGGCGTAGTCTGCGCCATAAACTTCCCATGCGGTGGCGGAGAAGTGCTCGGAAAGTGTGCACTCGTCCCTCCAGGAACATTTCCGTAGCACTGCAGTATCTCGGTAGGCGGAAAAGTTGACGGGTTATATAATCCAGCGGTATTGGAATTTACTGGAAATATTTCATCAGGTAGGTTCTGGGTTACATTATATATTAGTATTATTAGTTACAACTAGTATATTTCATATCAACTCTAAACTGGAGGTCCTAAGTAGGTAATTTATATCGTTCCATCTCTGAGAATGCTATGTAGAGGGTATTTTTGAGGGGAGGAAGGAGCGAACGTAGTCCTTGAAAAGACGCAAGAAGCAAGACGAGTGAGGTTTCTCCGGATCTTGGCGGCAGATGCATCTACTCACCAACTACTCAGCAGGCCAGGTCGGGAGAGTCTGGTCGAAGGAAACCTTTTGACCTCTCTAGCAGGATTCCCTCGGAAAATCGCCTTGCACCGCAGTGGGGGGTATAGATCCATATTAACTAGTCTTGATGAATAGCGGTGATTTGTAACAGGTAATAACAGAGATTTAGCAATGGATTAGAAACTGTTAAACATCGCACGTAACTCGTATTTGTAATTTTTTTTTAAATTTCCAAAAAGTTTACAGCAAAATAAAAAAATAAAATCACACGGGACCACACTTTTCTTTTTGAAAATCATTTCACTCTGTTTTCTCTCCGAATTTTCTCTTCCTTAAATTCAGCTCAAGGACATAATTAACTTTTATTATCCTTGAATTATATTTCATCCATTCCGGGGAAAGTTTACGGATTGAAGCTTATCCGAGAGCAGATATCGTTTGTGGCATTACTCTGTACCCAATATACCCATCTTCCAACGCTGGTTTATATAGAATTAATAACAAATTTCTTCAATCTTTGCAAATTCACTTTGTGGCGTCATTTTTTTAAATAAATAACTTATATTCCGTATTTCTAAGCTTGCCCACGCTAATATTTTTTTACAGTACGTCCTTACAGCAATATAATTAGGTTAACAAAACATTTCCAAGTATTCAGTGGATTAGGTAGGTACGACAAACTATTCTGGATATTTTACGCGATGCCTTTTTACATACCCACGTGTACACTATATCGGATAATAAACAAAAAATTTAACAAAACAAAAAACGACTTAAAAAAATGCGCTAAAAAGTAAAAAAATAATTTCATACGAATGTTATTTTTGGAGTCGGTGTCAGCCAAGGTAACTACATACAAAGGTAGTTATAGGTGAGATGTGGAGATCTTGGTCGACACCGACTCCAAAAATAACAATCGTACGAAATTATTTTTTAATTTTTTAGTGCATTTTTTAAAGTCGTTTTTTGTTTTGTTAAAATTTTTGATTATTGTAATTATTTCGAAATATGGAATGTATTGCATTGCACTACCCCTGATTACATTCTGGAATAAACTATTACCAGCTGTTAA
Source organism: Limnephilus lunatus (assembly GCA_917563855.2). Taxonomy (NCBI): domain Eukaryota; kingdom Metazoa; phylum Arthropoda; class Insecta; order Trichoptera; family Limnephilidae; genus Limnephilus; species Limnephilus lunatus. The sequence goes on from OU830599.1 coordinate 11,644,551, forward strand.
AAACCCGCTCCGTTTTGTAAGAAACTTCAAGTACGTCAGAGATGTACTCGAAGTCGGGTTCTTTAATTTCAACCGTGCAGACGCTAATGTATTAATATTATCAGATTATTATTAGATACGAATGGAATCTAGGGAATCCGAGAATCATTGGGTTTGTTGGGAGGCTCAAAGGAGTGAGAATGGAAGGAGATGGGGAAGAAGGTGGTTAGGTTAGATATTCAAGTATCTGGTTTTTGAGATCTGGTCACTAAACGTAGATAAAGATATTTCGAACAATCTTTTGACCACCAGGGCAATAGAGAAATATATTTTCATACTAAACCAATATACTATAACATATTTTAAGTGTTGATATCCAAGGGAATTCACACAATCCGTTAATAAAATGCTGCACCGTTTCCGCAATTTTTTAAAGCTTTATTTTAAAACTGGAGGCTCCGAGGAAAAAACCCTCAGGACCTATGTCATCTCCAAGGATGCTGTGTGGAAGGTCTTTTGAGGAAAGGAAGTTCTGGGGTTCAAGGTGTTCAGGAGCGACGGACGTATGAATGGTCAACGGGAGTGACGGAATATGAATCCACCCCTCCCACCACGTTGCAAGGCGATGGGTCGAGAGAGTCCGGCCGGAGAGGTCTGGTTAGGTCTCCATGACCAGCAAACCTCACCCCATGAAACCAGCCACTCCTGCTACTTCACCAAACGAAGCGAACGACTTTACCGGTGACCTATGGCAAATTGGTTATCAAATAAATCGTTCCCGAGCGGCGGTACCTACAACCGGTACCTACAACCGGCGGTAACTACCGCCTTCCAGCTTGATAAAAATAAGTCCGTTGAATAAAAAAAACTAAAAAATGCAGAATTTTCTAGAATATTACGATTTTGTTTGTTTGAGTTCTGTGATATCTGGCTTTTCCGCGAAATGAAACTGAATTAAAACGAGAGTCCATAACGAAAGCATTTCAAAAATAAATTAAAATAGCGGTAGATATGTGTTGACTTTTATTCCCGGAAAAATATGTTAGTACATATTTCCATGAAAATATATTCTGCGAAAAGTCCCAATATTCAAAAATGCAAAGTTCTTATTTACAAAAAATCCCACATGGATGTAGCATTTCCTCTAGTAAATGAATACTTGTTTACGGTTGAGCTATTTCGAACTCTACCTTATTTGGTGACCACCAAACCATGAACGGAGAAATTTCAATATTTTGAAATATAAATGTTCCTCGGTAAACGCTGATCCTGGGAAAATTTCAGTTTTATGTGACATTATAATCAGTTTTAAATCAAAATGGTTAAGTTGTTATGCTTTTCAGATGATCACTGTTAGATCAAAATCGGAAACGGGCCGAGAAGTCGGCATTCAATGGGGACTGTTCAAATGTCGAAAATTGAAGATTAGGATAATAAATAGTCTCACGTGATTTTATTTTTTTATTAAAATATTCTGGTTGATCATCTTTTTTAACATTAATTTCACACAGGAGACCCTGATGAAAAAAAATCAGAGTGTGTAATTCACACGTGGTAGAAGTGAACCTAGAAATTCGCTAGATGTCGCTTTATTTTCTTTTGCCTGTTTATTTGAAAGTGGTTTGAAGATTGGATATTGATTTCACTAAAATAAAAATGTTTTTTTTTTTGATTTCGTAGGATTTGAACCTCCGCTCGCTTGATGTCTGTCTCTCGGGCCGCTGAGACTTGTCAGGCGCCTTGCCCACTGCGCTATCGACGGCCCGCGCTGAATCGCGAATTTAACGCATTATATTAGAACCGAGTATTTGTGTAGAACTGAGATGTGATGCATTTCCGTTTCATCCGAATTTCAAATCACTAACAACACTAAAGAAGTTTCACTTCATGACATGTTTGCTCATTGCTCTGACAGCTGCCGTATTGCGGGCATTCAACATTATATGAATTACTTTATTAAACCATCTCCGGGGATATTAGTACTCTTTAGAGTTAGAGAGTAGTTTCATAAAGTTTAGACAATAAAGGAAGCTAAACGAAACCCATCTAGAATTTTTAAAAAAAACAGCATAAATTTAGGCCTCGTTGTTTCGCACAATTTCAAATTAAATACTGTGTTTTGAAACTTTATTTACGATGGCAAAGTTGTTTGGACATTCAGCCCCATTTTGTTTTTTGGACTTATGAAAGGTTCCCGTTAAATGCCGATTCTAAGTCCGTTTCAGTTTTTGAACAAATTCTGATCAGTAGAAAGGGACAACTATCATGTTGTTAAGCTTATCAGCTTATTACCATTTGATAGAATGCTGAAACTCACCTAGAATCAACGGTTAACGGGGACCTTTCCAATGTAAAAAAAATGGCGCTGAATGACAAAATTCATGACAATTTTTGCATTGAATTTCTGCTAAACAACTGTGCCATCGTAAATAAAATTTGGAAAAGGTCTTATCAGAGATCGCGGCTTTAAATCACAGCGTGCTTAAATAAAATTTAGTAAATAATATAGTTTTGTTTCACAATTAATTAATGCAAATAAATAAACATACTTACCTGCCTAGTTTATTTGCCGCACGCACCAAAAGTGATATCGCCCTAGTGAAGACTGCCATTTAGGATCAAAACTTTGCTTGAAATGACTTAAGTCATATTTTGTGACCAGATCTGAATAGCCAGTATATCCCAATCTTTATCTTTTATGTATTTATTTATTGGCTCGCCAACAGGATACATCATGTAATTATTACAGTAATTTACATTTTAAATACGGTTATAGTGATGATTCTACTTACAGGTGAGCACACCATTCATCTCAACATTCTTTGTGTGACGATAAGTTACAATAAGCAATAATAAATAAAATTACTAATGCGTGAAACAAGATGGATCATAATCAAATATTAGTGAATACATACACATTACGTGTATTTATTTATTACATACACATTACTTTTACATACACATTACGTGTGTGCGCTGTACGCATTTATATGCATACATATGCACATACACATGCAGTTATACACATCCATAAGTAAGTTAATGATACATTAATTGCAAAGTAAATCAAATGAAGAATATCATCAGATATATGCAAGTATAAGTTCCTTCTGAAGGTAGGATTAAATTTGAAAGTACAATATCTAAGTTTTTTTTAAAAATATCTCTTTGTTTAAACCACTATATTATAAACAATATCTACATGTTTCGATAATAATGTTATCTTCATCAGGATATGTTAATTTAAAGAAAAATAAATATTAATAAATCCTTAAAATTTTACATACTAACACTACGGGCATACACTTGGATAATTTAGAAATTTTAGAAATTAGAAAAAGCATTAATTTCTAGTAAAGTAAATATTATAAATTACCAAACATATTTTTTAAATAGCCATCTTTTAAATTTATTTTCTTATTAATGCTTACAATAATTATAATTATTTATTTTCTGATTTAGACTAATTATTTTAATTATTTGTTCTTAAAAGTTTTTTATTATCTAAATGAAATTTTATTTTTCCTTAAATAATGTTTATATTTAATTTTGTATAACTATTTTTATGAGATTTTTAAGCAATTAATCACCTCTACTTTTTAATATTTTGTCTTTGTTCTAATTTATTCTAATTTGTCTATACTTGTTTGTCATTTATTTTTCTTTAAATTAACATATCCTGAAGAAGATAACATTGTTATCGAAACATGTAGATATTGTTTATAATATAGTGGTTTTAACAAAGTGATCTATTATTCATTATATATATCTAAGTTATCACGATCGTAGTATTTATTATATAATCGAGTCATCCTTGAAGTTGGTTTATTTATTTGTTATAAAGGTAGGTACATTCACAGTTTAATGCATCTTTGACACTCCAACTAGGAAGGTCTCCCGTTCTAGTACAGTCAAATTGACAGGTTTACATTAGGTATTTAGGTGCATGATCATTCATATATGAAGTAAGTAAAGTTAACATTCACAAAATTATAATATGTGATACAGTAGGATAGTAGTAGTAGGCTAGGTTCTAGAATCAAGCATCGATTAAACAAGAAAAGTGTGTTCGAAGAGAGTATACAAGAGAAAAAAATAAGGAAAAGAAAAAAAAAATTTGTGGGAAAAAAGGGTAATATTTAAAATAATAAAATTTGGCCACAAGAATAACAAAAAAATCTAGTATTAATGACTTACTCATATCCTTCCCAACCCTACTCTTTTCAGCCACATAAGATACCTCATAGTACAGCACATCATAATCGTTCACAATGGATCAATTCATTTGGATTTTCAACCGATAGATAATACCCAGAGAAAGAAAGGGTATATATAACACCGAAAACAAATTACTTAGTCTTTAAATTTTCTCTAGTAACAAAGATAAATTGAAAGCATCACAACAAGACATCAATTAAAGATAGAAAAAAGGAAAAAGAACTAAACAAACTCCCGCGATAAAACAAACATTTTATTTATCTTTCCAATACCGTCTTATTACCGTTAGATCGGAAAATCCTTTGAGCGCTGCCTCCGATCGAATCGGATCTTCTCCAGGGACCAGGAAGTGTTCCCGGCACAAAAGGAAGCGTTTCCTCATTACTTCGGGATGTTTTCCCAACACAATGGGAAATGAAAAAGGAAATTTAAAAATGACGGCTGTTTTCGATGTCCTACATAATGTAGGCGGACACGTGATTGAACAATCTTAGCTATAACACAGAAAATCTGTAGTTAGGTACGCACATTGGACTATACATGCAAGAATAGCAGGCTTAGCGTCATGAAAGTTGCTAGATTTTTTCTTTTGGATTTAATAGACTAACTTGCTGAAATTCCCGACCTTGATCGAACTTCACACCGACTTGTTCGAAATCGGGATGTAGACAAAATTTTATGCAATGTTGCAAAATTTTATCAGAAACTTTCAAATCTGATTTAAGAGGTGTTTTTCAGAAATTTCATATATATGGTGACCTTTCTCCTGTCTTGAAGGTCAACTTTGCAAAATCTCATCAATCACGAAGTAGAACTGTAGGTATGTTTGAAAAATAAACCCACACCGGAACACTCTTTTTTAATAAATATTTTGAATAATAATTGTATTCGTTTAATTTGAGTTGTTTCACAATAAACTAAAAATAATATATAGTATATTTAAGGCGGGTTCCGGAGTGAAAGATACTTTCAGTATCGCCCTGGTGTAAGACCACCATTCAGAATTGAAAAGTGGCTTTAGATGAGTTTAGGCGGGTTTGGTGACAAGATCCGAATAACCAGGTAATTACCGCCTTACACTTCCCCATCTCTTTCCCCTCCCCAATACCCTCAGCCTCACAAAGTTCCTCAATTGGGGATGCCATAGTCTCACTGGCTCCAGACGGGAGCAATTGGGTAAAATACAACTCAAATCAAATACAACTTGTGCGGTTTTTTATATAAAAAAAAATATCTCCAATCAAACCACAAAAGGTGCAAATCAATATTGGTTGCTTTAATTTTTACACAGAACGTTTTTGTGAGATTTGATATTATCACACTGAGGGATCAATGTTTTTATCACTGCGCAAATTTCCGTAATAGATTCAAATAAAGTGCACTAAGGGACCACCGTGTCGATCACTGCACAAATATCCGTAGGAATTGATATTAAAGTCATCGAGATATCACCATGGGATTTGATAATTGCACGGGTTATGTATTTCAATAAACTTATTGTTCCAAATTACACATAAAGGTAATATTGACCGTACACCTTGTCAGATGATAGATACATTGGTATTGGTCAACAAAAAAAATTAACAATTTAAAAAAAAAATAACAATAAAAACATGAACAATTAAAAAAAATCGAACCAAATCGGAAGGCAACTAAACTGACCATAACACTATAAACAATTATTGTAAGAACGCTGGCATAATTTCATGAGTGCTTTCCGCAAATAACAATAATTATATATTTTTGAATTTTAGAAGGTTATGTACATCACATCCAAAATTATATTGTTAATAATAAAAACCCATTTTAATAACTTTATATTACGTACAAAAAATATCTTTCCACATCATCGGGCTGGCCACGTGTCAAAGAAATAAAACAATATTGTTACAGCTTTAGCTTTATCGTCCTCACATTATCCCGGTCACTGGACAAGACAAAAGAAGACGAATTTAATCACAAACTGACGGCATCAACCCTAGAAAGTTAATCTACGTCTTAGAGACGTAAGAGATGCACAAGAATTGCTGTCTTTTTTATTTCGCAACATAGCGCGCTGTCTATCTCAGTTAGCTCAGTTGCCGAGCAGAGCTTGCACGGGTTGGCTCTTTCACCACGGTACCTACAATAATTACGGAGAAATACATACACCATACGTCCGAAAGACGTATGATTACCTTTTGTGTAATTTTCAGACTTATTCGTATGAAAGTGGTTTAGCGAAATAAAAAAAAAAAACATGTTTTTATTTTGCTAAACGACTGATTAGCATTTAAACTTTCATAGCATTCATATGTTATGAAAATACGATTTAGACATTTTTTTTTTTTTTTTTTTTTTTTTTTATTACATTAGTTACATTTATACAGCAACATTACATAATAATAATAATATTTCAAATAACTGTAGATATTAAAATGTGTACAAGTGTTATTATGTCTTGTACGTTATTAGTTCCTAGCTAGGCAGATTGCCTGTTCTAAGGAACCAAATGCTGGTGAAAAATGCCGAAAATGTCTTCTGTAAAAAAAAAGAAAAAACAAATTATTGTTTTTTTTTTTTTTTGTAGTTAAATATACATATACTAAGTTTAAATATACTATACTAAGTTTTTACTGATTGTGCCATTAATAGTTAGCCATGTGTAATTTTAAGTTTTAAATGACATTATTTAATAATTTTTCAGACTCAATCCTACCTAAGTCTATCAACCATTAAGTTATTATTGTACCGATGCATGCCATTTTACATGTTTTAATATTTAATTCTGGTGGGATTTTATTATACAATTTCGGTCCCAGATATGTATATGTCTTTTGAAACTTTGCCGAATTGCTCCCTGGGACCACGAGATCCTTTCTGGTGTGACTTCTTGTTATATAATATTTATGGTCAATTTGCTTATGATTTTCTACATTTTTATGTACGTGGATAATAACCTTTTTTATATAGTTTTGACGAACATCAAGTACATAAAATTTTTTGTAGAGCTGATCGCTAGAAAACCTATAGGGTTTACGCATAATGACTCTAATTATGGATTTCTGGGCCTTCACTAATGGATCTAAAATTGTTCTACCTGACGCTCCCCAACCAATACAACCATACGTTAAGATGGGGTTGCATAATCCGAAATATATTTTTCTTAAGTCTTGTTGTTTGATTATGTTTCGTAATACAAAGAATACATGAATCAATTTTCTTACCCTTATTGAAAGTTTGTCGATGTGAAATTTCCACTTAAGATGATTGTCTATAATAACGCCTAGATATTTGATGTTTTTCACACTCTCCAAAGCTTCACAGTTGCAGTTAGAATCAATATTATCGGAATTACAGTTAGTCTTATGTGTTTTTATTGTGTATGATGTACTAAAATTAAACATTATTTTTCATTTAAAAAAGACTAAATATTTTGTAGTTGATTTATAAGAGGTTTACAGATTTTTTTATTTTTTTTATTACTATAATTTTTTTTGGTTATATATTTTTTTTTTTTTTTTTTTTTACATTAACTCCACACAGGAGGCCCTGAGGAAAATAATTTCCCTCAGGGCCTATGTCATCTTTGAGGATGCTGTGTGGAGGGTCTTTTTGAGGAAAGGAAGGAGTTAACATGGGTCTTGAAGAGACTCATGTTGTAGGAGGGAGGAAACACAGAGGCCGGTAAATCGTTCCACAGCCGAGCTGTTGAACTCAAGAACGAATCGTAAAAACGACCCGTTCTCATGTGACTAATATCAACTGTGTACAAATGTTGGGCGCGTGTTTGGCGTGTTTCCCGACTATGCACCGGTGCCGAGGGGATCAATGACGCTAGTTCCTCGGAGCATCTTCCATTGTAATACCGGTAGAACAAGGACAGCATTCCCACCTGACGCCTATGCTCTAAAGATTGCAATCCGTCTGTTAAGATGGGAGAATCTATCAAACGGACCGCCCGTTTCTGCACAGAGTCAAGGGTTTTTTTTAGGTATTTTGGAGCTCCAGACCAGAGGTGGCTGCCAAATTCAACCGTGGGGCGCACTTGCGATTTGTACAGGGTTAACAGTTGAGTACTATTAAAGTATCTGCGGGCCCTGTACAGTACGCCCAGTTTCTGAGAGGCTAACTTAACTCTGGTTTCGATGGAGCCCCCATACCTGAGCTGGTCACTAAGAGTTACACCAAGCATATCAATGGAGGTCCTGTTCGGGAGAATGCTTCCGTTGAAGGAGACTAGATTATCATTTCGATCCCTTTTAGACGTTATCAGACATGATTGGGTCTTTGAAACATTAAATTCGACGAGGTTATTCTTACCCCAAGAGAAAACACTCTCGAGGTAACCGTCCATTCTCTGCTTCAAAGCCCTCCGAGCTATTGGGGTTTGTGTGCCCTTTGGAGGCTTGTCAAACAAAAAGCTATCATGGACTGTACTGTCATCCGCGTAACAATGAATCGGTGCACATGACAAGAGGTCGTTGATGTGCAACAGAAACAGAGTCGGAGACAGAACCGATCCCTGTGGGACGCCAGCATTTATCGAATGCGAGGAAGAGGTGAAACCGTCAGCAACCGCCTGAATCGACCTCCCCCTCAAAAAGTCGGCAATCCACGCACACAAGGATGCGGGAAGTCCGTAAGAACGCAGTTTGTTGACAAGCGCTCGATGCCAAACCCGGTCAAAGGCCTTGGAAATGTCCAGTGAAACCGTTTGGGTTTCACCAAAACATTCCAGGCACCGTCCCCAAACATGCGTCACATACGCGAGAAGATCACCGCACGAGCGGTTCCGCCGGAATCCGTATTGACGGTCGTTAATAATTTTGTTCTTCTCGAGGTATGTGAGCAGTTTGTCATTGATCACACGTTCCATCACTTTTGACAGAACAGATGTGATCGCTATGGGGCGGTAGTTGGCTGGGTTGGAGCGGTCACCCTTCTTTGGAATAGGGTGAATGATCGCTTTTTTCCAACCAGAGGGCACAGAGCCAGTCTTCAGGGACATTTTGAAAAGCTTCGTCAAAATTGGAGCTATTTCTACAGCGCACCTCTGCAATACCAGGGCAGGTATTCCGTCAGGCCCGCTAGCTTTATTAACATCAAGCCCTCGTAAGACTTGGAGTACATCCCGATGCCGGATCCTCAGCTTTTTCATACGAAAACTGCAATGAGGAACCGACGGCGGGGTAGCACCTTGATCATCGAGGGTCGAGTTTTCCGCGAACATTTTGCCTAATAAGTTAGCCTTTTCGGCGGCGGTATTTGCTAGAGAGCCATCAGGTCTGGTAAGAGGTGGCAGACTGGATTTGCAGAAATTGCGACCTATTGAGCCCGCAAGCGACCAGAACGCTCTGCTGCCGTGCGGGCAGGCAGCCAGCTTACTGCTGATCTGCAGGTCGTGCTCGAATTTTGACCTGTTAATGATCCTCCTGCATTCCTTTGCCATTTTGTTATATACTGTTCTGCTTTCAGACGTTCGAGATGTGTTGTAGGCTCGGTAAGCCGCGTTTTTTCGTCGCACTGCTTCGGAGCATTGTCGACTGAACCACGGCTTTGAGCCCACACCAGTTTCTTTCACAGTGGATTGGATGAAGCCATCCATCGCGGATGTGATGACTTCACCAATTTCCTGGGCACATCTTGAGGGATCCGAAGTCTGAAAACAGACAGCTGACCACGGGAAGGCATTGAAATGAGCCCGCAGACCAAACCAATCTGCTGATCTATAGTGCCACACTTTTCTCTTCAGCCGCTCATTTGGCGGTCTGAAGGTTACGGGGATTGATGTTGTCACCAGGCAGTGGTCGGACGATCCTAGAGGCGCTGTGACTTCAATCTTGTAGCCGTGTGGCACAGTGGTTAGAAACAGATCTAGCAGATTGGAGCGGTGAGTCTGGACATCAGGAACCCTTGTAGGCTCCTGAACCATTTGCTCCAGTCCGTAGCAGAGGGCAAAGGATTCCGCCTCTCGTCCAGCCGAGTCCGTTGGTCCTGAGAACTTTAACCAAGGTTCGTTATGAACATTGAAGTCCCCCAGGACCACAAACTCTGCTGTAGGGAAGCGGGGCAAGAGGTCATCAACAGTATTACTTAGATGTTTGAAGAGTTCGGATGTATCTGAAACGCTAATGTTCGGTGAGCGGTATAAACACGCGTAAAACCTTACCGTACTGGCAAGATTGACGCGCACCCACATTACGTCGAATTTGGAGTTCTCCAGATTCAACAGTCGCACACAGTTGACGTCAGCTCGGCTGAAGAGACATACACCTCCTTTGGGTCTGAATTTGCCCATGAGGGTGAAACCCGGGCAATCCAGATAGGAGGCGTCTGTAGGCTCAGCTATCTGCGTTTCGGAAAGGAAGAGAAGGTTGGGACGTTGGGAAACAAGGTGGTGGTGGACTGAATTTAGATGTTTGTGCAGGCCGCGAATGTTGGTGAAGTTCACCAACAGTTTTGGCCTGCACCGGGGACTCCTGCTTCTCGCCGTTGTAAAGATGTTATTTATGTTTTTTTGTGAGTTCATGATTAAGTTAAGTTTTTTGTTTTGAAGAGGAGAAATGAAGATCTGGAAAGGAAAAGGTATAAGGGGTGGGTAGGAAGCTGGGGATCGGAGTGTCCAGGAGTGACGGACGTATGAATCCAACCCACCCACTGCGGTGCAAGGCGATGGGCTGGGAGAGTCCGGCTGGAGAGGTCGCCCAATGCGCCCCAAACGCAACTGCTGGTTCCCCTCCGGTCACGAACCGGCACAACAGCAGCGGTGGGGTTTTTGCACTCGTTGATGGGGCAGCCCACCCTCAGTCGTGAGCCTGAGGGTCGGGCCCCTGTACTACCGAGCGGCCCGGACAACGGTAACCGGTTGTAAAGGGTCTCCCTCAACCAGCATCTCCCAATCCGGCCTGCCACGCAGAAGGTGGGCCGACGCACCCGCCATCAAGACCCAGACAAACATTACCCCATGAACCTGGGCACCCCTGCTAAGTCACCAAACGTAGCGAACCACTTGGGGTAACCTGTGGCAGAGGTGTTGGTCATCCAATAAATGGTTCCCAGGGCGGCGGTACCCAAACCCGCCTACCAAATTGAAGTACAAAAGCCTAAACTAATTTTATTCGACCATGTACCTTTAAACAGTGTAAGTATATATGTAAAATATACAGTTTTAAATTTCAGTACGTCTCCAAGACGTATCATTATCTTTAAAGTAGATACAAATAATATTATTTTCATAAGGTTAAAAAAGAAGAAGATATCTTTATTCTTAGCTCCGACAAATTATTTTCCAAGTTAGTATTCTGGACCGAACCGTGGGTGTATTCATTAACCATCTTCCGGATACTAAGAACGTGTCGAGACTTATTTCTTTGACTTTCTAACTGAAAGACGACATTTTAGGAAATAACTTGAAATGGCTTTAGTTTTTCAGATACTTACTCTCAAAATGGCCCTGATGAAAGGTCAACCTTGACAATTGAAATCCTCGTTTAAATACTCAAACGATCGCGTTAATAATTTAAATACGCGTCCCTCGTCCGGGATTTCTGAGGGTTCGATTTGGAAATTTACCGCCTGCATAAAAAAATCATCCCTCCCAATATTAATATGGAAACCTATAAACTTCTCATAGTGTTAGAGAGACATTGATATATTTTTTTAAAAGTAAGACAAATATTCCCGGGTTACGAATAACCCAACAATGTCTTAAAATCTACTATTACCACCACAGAAAGCCGAAAATGTTGCTTGTGTTGTGATGGAGGACTTAGCCAGCCGAGGAATCGAACACGCGACGCCCAGATGGGACCCAAGCGATATGCCCACTCAACCACTGACCGGTCCACAAATACAGGTGAATGCACCTGTATTTAACCGTTTATCCTATATTTTTAAGATTCATAAATAAAAATTATTATTATTAAGAAAATCGTAAATATTTATAAACGCGCGTCTACGTATTATTTACTTTAAAATTGTTGTACTAATTACTTTTTTAGAGAATATTACATATTGTTGCGTTCAGACAAATAGTTCTCCAACATGTCTTGTGAGGAGATTACTTCATTGGTAAGAATAGAGTTCTTTTACGTTAATCTGGGATTTATTTAATAGTTCGCGTGTACAAGTGGTGACCACGATAGTCGACCTAACTGGAATCTGAATCGAATGAGCTCCTGTAGACTGCACCCGGGCCCTTGGACCCCCTGGTGCCCAAACTCCGAACTAAACTAACTGCCATCTAGCGGACTTTCGGGACAGCTCTTAGCACTGCCTTTTATGTGACAAGCTCGAAAGCTTTCAGATATACCACACATATTATGACTACAGCCTTGTTTAAAATCAAAGATTTGAATTTAAATTCTAACGTGCATTTTTTTATATTTTAAAATGATTTGTAAGAAATCGAGTGCAGTTAACACGCGTTAGAAGGGAAACTTTACCAAAACAATCTCAACCAACGAAGAACTAAGGAGCCTTGAAAAGTGTGGTCGTAATCAAAGCGGCCAATGAGTGCAGACCTTGCGTCATTTCCGTTTTATATCTCAACCAATAGGAGCCTTGATAGGAGTTTGATGCTTCGCAGGTGCTGTAATGCGTCATTTCCGTTTCATCCAAACTCCAAATCATAACGGAGCTATAGAAGTTTCACTTCATAAAATATACACTCCTCATCTCCTTACATTTCCAACTCCATTCAGCTTCACAATAGTCATACCCGAATTGTGGCTCCGAATAATTGGGATAAGTTGTAATAAATTCTTGAGTGGTATTTAATTTTTTAAACGCTAAGTAAACTGGCGAAAATCGGAATAATGGCAAAGGTTTTTTCAGACATTTGCTAAACCTTAACCTTTCCTTCCCCCATAATCGCATCATAATCGTACCAATACTGGGGTGCCACAACCCAACTGCCTCCAAGCAGCTAAGACTCTTTTGTAGCAATAATGTCGTCAATAATGAATCAATGTAACACATAAAATTTCATTCCCAGTTGTCACTACAGTATCACTTAGATTTTATAGATCAACTATATAAAATTTCCATGGCAAATCTTATACAATAGTTTTGCAAGTACTAAAGAAAGATAATAAAAACCGACTGAAATAACTGTAGCTATATTAATTGCATTAATAAAAATGAATGTATCTATCAAGTCAAACCACTATTATTGATCAGAATAAAAAATGTAATCGAGTATAAGATGTTATTCCGAAGTTCTGTGTCTAAAGTCTAAAGCAACAAAAACCCTCGAACGTTGAGCCCTGGTGTCGAGAATTTTGTACAGAATTTTACGGTGAACCTACTTATTTCACCTGTATATGTATAACGTCATTTGTATACCTACTGAGCAAAGGCGCTTTGAAACATAAATTAAATCTAAAATAATATGCCAACATCCCAAAATTGGAAAGATATCTTTGTACATATATTAAATAATAAATAATGCCACAAAATTATTTTGCAAAGATTGAAGAAGTAGGGACACGGGACAAGGGACAAGGGACACACAATCAGAGGGACACGGGTTCAATTCCCGTTGGCGGCCAGTATCTTTTCTCGGAAGATTTTTTCAATGTAGATGAGTGTTTCAGGCTGATCATTATTGATTATAATATTTGTTATTGAAGAAGTAAATAAAGTAATTCACTCACAGATAAATTTACATTGCTATTCAGTGACTTTAGTAGTGGGAACCTGTTACATAATTTATATGCTGATTCGTTTACGTACGCATTGCAATCATTGCTTAAAGTTTAGAAAGAGAGAAATTGTCATGCTTTGCGGTCCTGAAAAGGCTTTGAAAATCAAACAGAAACTGCTCTAGGACAAACTGAATCTGCAATGGACGGTGACTATCGAAATAGCGGAAGATTGGTGTCTAATTTTGGAGTCTCCTCGTTTGAAGGAACAGATACAGAGGAACTCTACACTTTTACAATTCAACCACTGACCCCTCAATATGGAATAATTGTTTGGGGTATGGAATAATTGTTTGGGGAGGAGCAACAAACTCAGCTACTGAACACCTGGAAATTGCGCAGAAAACTATCTTAAAGGTAATACTCAAAAAACATAGACTTACTGATACAGACCAAATAATCAACCGCTGTGACGCACTAGACATACGACAATTATACGTTAAATCGCTATTAAATTACGTTTTTAACCAAAAAAACAATCTTCAACAAATACAAAATATTACAAACAGACCAGTTAGACAAGCATACAAAGAAAACTTAAAAACTCCGACGGTAAATTCAAGCTTTGGACAAAGACACTACCATTATCACGCTATAAAAGCTTTCAATAGACTAACACTTGAAAATAAAACTGGGGAAAATAAAAATAAATTCCGACACAAAATTACAAAATGGATCAAAGACCAAAATAATAGACAATACTACCAATATAACATAGCATAAAATAATAAAACATACAAGTAGGTAACAACACAAAAACAACATAAAACACAATCACCCACAAACACACAACACTTATTAAAAATAACGTTCTTAACCTTATATAATATTTTTTAATTTTCTTTATTTTAATTTTTCTTTATTTTAATTTTTCTTTATTTTAATTTTTAATTTTTTAATTTTTGATTTTCTTTAATTTAAATCTCTAATTTTTAAGTTTAATTTATATTTATATGTATTGTGTAAATTTTGTATATGAATTGGAGGCCTCAGCACGGGTAAACCACCCAGTGAGGCCAACATCATTGAATTGTGTATAAATTGTAAATATATTGAAACAAACAAATAAATAAATCAAAAGGTGAACTTTCAGCAATTACGTTATGAATTTTCCGCAGTAATTTTCATCTGAATATTATATGAGAGAATATGATACTTATAATAATAATTGATTGACCGAACTATGTCAGCCGACCAAATTTATCAAAATAATTGGGTGATTCTACGTACCACAGCTAACCACATGATTTACTTTCATTTATACGTGATACGTGATATTACGTAATACTCATACGTGATTAATTAGGCCTTTGTTCATATTTAAATTTAAATGCGTACATAAAGTAAAAACATCGAAATATAGAAAATCTATTGTATTTTAAATACGTAACACGACAATTTACATTTTTTTTGTGAATACCGCACAAGACTACTGTTACAACTGTTCCGTCTGGAACCAGTGAGACTGGGGCATCCCCATTTGGGGTATGTTGTGAGGCTTAAGAAAAGAAATAGGAAGGTGGGGAAGTACCTGGTTATTCAGATCTGGTCACCAATCACGGCGAAAGCAATTTCAAGCAACGTTTCAAATCTGAATGGTGGTCATGCTGCAAATATACTATATATTATTTTTAATTAATTAATTGCAAAATAGCACAAATTAATCAAATAAAATTTATTTGTAGATCTTGTCGAGCGACTTATCCCTCAACCACGGAGGCCATTTGAGAGAAATTATTTGTCTATAATTGACTATATTTAATCAGTATTTAAATCAATCATAATCATTTTAGTGAAATGGCTGAATTATAAAAAAAAAACAGTGAATTAAGAAGGAAAATCGAAAAGAAAATAACAAAAATTGAAAAGAACAAGAATCCCAACGGTCTGAAATAATTAAATTTATCAGCTACATTCCATGAGAAATCCTGAATTTAAGCTGAGCAGTGACATTTTCGTCAATAGAATCAATGATAAAAGAACAAAATATGTAATATTGTAAAAAAATCTATTGATGAATAAAAGTTTTTATTATTATTGTTACTTGATATAATGACTGGTCAGTAGCCGAGATGGCATCGCGTTTAGGTTTTCAGCAGTACCTCCAGAACATACCTACAATACTTGAATTATCTTGCTATAACAAAAAAAAACGAGTGTGCTTTAGACTTTAGACCACATGACTGAAGTAAAACTTCACAAACTTAAAAGAACATATGACATTGGGGTGACATTGAAATTAACGTTGACATTGACATTGACATTGGGGTGACATATAACATTGGGGTGACATATGACCATAGGGTGACTTACGACCCTGGGGTGACCTACGACCGTGGGGTGACCTACGTCCCTGGGATGACCTACACCTTGGGGTGACCTACGACCTTGGGGTGACTAACGACCTTGGTGTGATCTACGACCTTGGAGTGACCTATGGCCTTGAGGTGACCTATGGCATGGTTATACAATAAATGATTGCTTGTGCTCGCACCTCTCTCTCTTGCCCCTACAGTAATATACGAACTCTCTTTCTATCTTCAATAACTTATAACTCCCTCTCAACTTCCGTTTGCCTCGCCCGATCACACTGTTCGTAACGCTCTCGTCAAGAATTCACCAGCTTACTTCCCAGATCAAGCGTGCGTAAAGAAGTTTTACTTAAAAAAAACGAGTGTGCTTTAGACCACACAACTGAAGTAAAACTTCACTAACTTATAAAATAAGAGAGAAAGAAAATATGCGCGCACACTGCTCTCTTTTGCTCCTACAGTGTGATACAGACAATAGGCCTGCACTGTGTCTTAGATATACGAAACGTAACTGGCTATGAGAGAAAGAGAGAAAGAAAATTTGTGTTCGCACCTCTCTCTCTTGCCCCTACAGTAATAAACGAAACGTAACTCTCTCTCTTTCCATCTTCACTAACTTATATCTCCCTCTCAACTTCCGTTCGCCTCGCCCGATCATACTTTTCGTAACGCTTTCGTCACGTATTCACCAGCTTACTCTCCAAGTCAAGCGTGCGTAAAGAAGTTTTACTTCAATAATATTATATTATGAAAGTATTAACGTATACAAATAATATTACAAAATATTGTGATCGTACGAGTATAACCCTTCAGGGTTTCTATTGCGACATTGTTTTTCAAAACCAATTAAATATCAAATTTGTAACCGCGTATTTGCATCTAAATGCATCTGACATTACGCAACCAAACTATGAAAACTACCTTCAAAATTACGTGGAAATTAACGTTGCAATGATTATTCGCCATGTTGCTGAAATGGCTGCAATATCAATAGTGCCACTCAGCGGTGCTATGGCCTCAATTAGTGCCGCTAACAGAGGTGCTTTCATAAATATATTCGTACCATAACGTTAATTTTATCCTGCTCAGAGGCAGGTCCGATAACTCTAATTGGGTGAGGTTATTTGGGATTTACTGTGGTTTTCTCCAATAAACAATACTTCTCTAATAATCGGTACTCCAATAAACAATACTTCTCTAATAATGATACTCGGTTCGTCAGGTAACGAGTCGCGTTTATTTTTTGTTTGGTTTACAATTAATATTTAACAGGGCAATGATTACCCTTGGTGTGTCTCTTCAGTAGAGGAAAAAAATAAAAATCACAAGGCGAAAGATCAAGGGAGTGAGAAGGGTGTGGAATCGGTTCAAATTTCGGGTTTTGCAGGGGCTCTAATCGACGCTGTTTGTTCTCGTCTGTGAAACACGTGGTACCCATCGTCCACAGATTTTACGGTATTCTTATTATTCAACAATGAAGCCGACAAGATCCTTGGATATTTAAAACGGTTTGTGATACGCTTTTGAGGGATTCGCCGGTCATTTTGAATCAAATCGTGGACGAAGTTTGGAACTACCCATCGATTTACAGTAGACCTATCAACAGCATCGTCATCATAAACATCCTTTAAACGACGATGAATCTCAGTAGAAGTCACTTTTTCAGCGGTTAAAAATTCGATAATAGCACGCTGTTTACCTTGCGTTGGCATAACACTAAAACACGTCTCTATACTTCCACTTCTCAAAATACAATGGATGAATTCAATGACCTCAAGCTTGCACGAATGTATAGAGAAGGAATGTCACTTCCATATTCCACTTGGCGCAACTCTGAAGGTCATTTTTTTGCGCTGTACAAGCATGTGTGCATTGCTTTTCAGCCTACCTTCGTACTTTTTAAGTTCAGTGATTATTTCAATTCCATACAGCAACTGGCCTCTTCTTCTTCTTGGTGTGCCCTATCAGGTCCCCCCGACGCGACGTTGACGATTTTTCAGGAAAATTTCTCTGTCTTGCGCTGCCCGGAATAGCTCTTCCACACTTCTAATGCCGGTCCACTCTCGCACATTTCGTAGCCAAGACATTTGTCTCCTACCAGGCCCTCGAAGATCCTCTATCTTGCCTTTCAATATTAATTGGAGCAAGTGATACTCCTCCCCTCGAAGTATGTGACCAAGATATGATATTTTCCTGACTTTTATTAATGTAAGCAGTTCTCTATCTTCTCTAGCGCGCCTGAGAATTTCTGTGTTGGCAATCATGTCGGTCCATGGGACCTTGAGCATTCTCCGGTGAAGCCACATTTCAAAAGCCTCCAACCTGTTAATGGTATTTACTTTCAAGGTCCGTATCTCCCATCCATACAGCCGAATAATAATAATTAGCCAATAACAATATAAAAACAGAACGATATAAATTTGAATAGTTCCTCCACAGAACGTGAAAATTAACTTTAAATATTTGATGAAGTCATCAAATTTTTTGAAACAACCCGTCTTTAGTAACTTAAATGTGAGTAAAATTGGTTAATTTAACCGATAATCGTCTGATTCAACTATTTACCAACTAATTAATCCGAGAATTCATCGCTGCGCAACCTAAATTCTGCGAGTATGTAATCAACATTTTAATATGTATTATGTTGTGCGGTTCGTATGCAAATATGTTCAAACTTGTTCCTAATAGTCTCACAACATCATCTTCAAGCCCTGACGGCCACACATATTCCGGGGGTTTGATGGTAGAGCTACGGCATCTTGTGGTTTTCATATCGATTATCATACGGTAATGAAGTTTAACAAAGTTCTCGATGAAAGGCGAGAGACGAGTTATTATTATTTACGCCGTTCGTGATGTTAACCAAACAAACTTTTGTTAATTTTATGGTGAATCTTTAAAAAATCATTTGCAGGGCAGACTTGTTGTGTTCGTCTCATGCACGAGAATCAAGTTTGAGATTGTCGTTGTGGAATGCTGAGATTATTCAATCAATGGACGGATAGGGAGTCAATCGGTTCAGCGGAGATATATCTTCTGGAAAGTGGTGGAGTGGAGATTCTTGCATGATATCTATCGTCGATGTGTTGTTCGTGTTTTTTCATACATTAGACTGAATTGAGAATTATTTTGTTTTATAGTTCTATTACACTTTGATAGTAATTCCGATTACAAATTTGAAATGTATCTATAAGTTTTCGAGGGTTGTTAAAACGGTTTTCACCAATTTCTATGTTTTTACATGATTCTTCATACCTTGTCGATCGTCAAATTAGCAAAAAAATTGTTACGATTTTGAAATTAAATAAAACATGTGCAATTATATTACCGGAATTTAAGTTTTCATAATACTAAACGAAACATCACACAGCTATTCTTACGTAACCTTATGTGCGTGAACCAAACGACGACTTACAAGAAAAGGAACGAAACAATTGCAAGCGACTTTTCGCGCACTTTGCGGTTGCTTCGTTCCTTTCCCATAAGTCGTAGTTCAGATCGGCAGTTCGGCTGGCGTGTTTATACGCAAAATTTAATGACAATTTGTTGATGACGTCTTTAATGTTATAATTATTATATAATTATAATTTTTTGTTAATTATTTACCAATTTCAAATCTAACATAGACCTCTAAAATATTTTTAATAATTAGTTGATATGAATATCAAATGAATTTGGTTACGTTTTTAGATTTTCACGGCCAAAATAATTTTCGTTATTTGTTTTTGGGGTTTTATACCATGTTGCGCTACCTCCTTCTTTAGCCGACGTTTCGGACGCTGCAACGCTGTCCGAAACGTCGGCTAAAGAAGGAGGTAGCGCAACACGGTTTCACACCCCAAAAAAAATAACGAAAAATCAATGAATTTGTTTACGATATCGATTTTAGTTCTTATATGCTGTTATATACATTATATATGCAAGTAGTTTTATCCTTGATACATTTAAATTAAAATATGTTTTATGCTTTTATTATTCGGCAGTACATCCTCTCTTCACACCCATTTGGGGACACTAAGTAATACTTTTTGTAAGTGTAAGTAGGTACACAGTATTTTTACTAAACATTAATATTGTGTACAAGTATGCCGGGAAGCCAACTTTCGGTGGATCAACTGTCATGGAATCCTTAAAACACGCGTTTTTTTATTGTGTGTTGTAATACAATTTGTGTGGCAATGCTAATTTTTTGAAAAACATTTGATAATTTACATTAAAACATTGGACCTTTCTTGCTCTAAAAGAACGAGCTGTTTACTGAAAAAAAAAACTAATTAATTTCAGACGGTTTTACGTTTTTCAGTTTCCCTCCGTTGGCAGTCTACAAAAGGCTACAGTCTATAAAATTACGTTGGAAATAAGTAAAAAAAAATCTCATTACCGCCAGGAAGACACCATTTTCAGACAAATTTAAATAAAAGAAGTAATTAAATGGTTTGACCTTTGAATATCTGATAATTTAGATAAAATATCATTAAATCTTTTGGCTATCCTACTTTGTTATTGTCCGCAGTAAAAAATTATCAAGCTCGATACATGGTTAGGTTAGGTTAGGGATCAATCTAGATGTGCACGTTGTACACTTCTCTTCTATCGCTAAGCCTTCTGATGGCCTCCGTGGTCGAGGGGTATGGCTCTTGACTCGAAATCTGGAGGTAGCAGGCTCTAACCTCTGCTTGCGCAAGTATATTTTATTAGATTGATTATTGATAGTTATTTCAAAATTTTATTTTTTAAAATAATATGCGGCACGTTCCAGAGTGGAAGACACTCTTATTATCGCCCTGGTGTAAGACTAGCATTCAGAATTTAAACGTTACTTGTAATGGCTTTAGCCGTGTTTAGTGACCGAATTTGAATAGCCTGCTTCTCCGTCACCTTTCTCTTTCTCATCTCCTTTACCTCCCAAGTCCTCCAAGACCTCCGTAGTCCAGTGGCTAAGACTCTTGACTCACACTCCGGAGGTCGCGGGTTCGAACCCGGCGTGCGCAAATAAATTTTATTTGATTAATTTGTGTTATTTCACAATTAATTCATTTAAAATAATATATAGTATATATGCGGCACGTTCCAGAGTGGAAGATACTATCAGTATCGCCCTGGTGTAAGACCACCATTCAGAATTGAAACGTTGCTTGAAAATGGCTTTAGCCGTGTTTAGTGACCAGATCTGAATAGCCAGGTACTTCCCAACCTTCCTCTTTCCCACCTCCTTCCTTCCCCACTACCTTCAGCCTCACAACATACCCCAATTGGGGATGCCATAGTCTCACTGGCTCCAGACGGGAGCAGTTGAGATTCTTGTGCGGTATTCACTGTAAAAAAAAAAAAACTACTTTCAGTCTTACAACATACCTCAATTGGAGATGCCATATAACTGGCTCCAGATGGTTGGGAGCAGTTCAGACTCTTGTGCAGTATTGTTCTTACTAATATACGTAACATTTAAAAAAAATAAACAATTCAAAATTTCTAAACGTAACTCATTTCTTAACATATCTATAAGGTGTTTTCAGCACTGACCCCTTCAAATTCAAAAATATTTCTCGATGATATTTTATTGAAAATTAAATCTGACGTCTATACAGAGCACTCAACGGATTTAGGACTAAATGTAGTGTAACGAAGAAAATACATTGTCAATTCTTTTAGTTCTGAGAAACAGTAATTAATTACACGGACACTGTGATGCTCTCTGAAACGTTGGCCAAAGGAGGGAGCGCAACGTGGCATAATAACCCAAAAATAAATCACGATAATGCTTTTGACAGTGAAAATGTAAAATCATATCTGAGTAATTAATTAATTTATTCACAATGTCAAATGTCGTTAATTCTCTTCAAGTTGAGTTATAACTGACGGCACTTTGTTTAATTACTGTAACTTGCCTTCAGGGATGTTATATAAAAACCTAATATTATATCTAACAAATAAAGGAGATTGTCTGTTTGTGACGGCGGGCGGGCGGGATGGCAGGCTGACGGGATGATGGGCTGGCGGCATGGATTTAATTTGTATACAAATTTGCAGTTTATTCCGAGGTTGTTGAAATTTTGCACACTTAACCTTCAAAACAAGAAAGGTCAGTTTTTGTATAAGATTTCGACAAAACACCCTCATCCGCTTTTCCTAATCTCAATCAAGAGAAAATTAAATAGGAAAATGAATTTAAGAAAAATATATTAACAAAATAAGACAAAAATTACCGTCCATGTTGAAAAAAATACATTTGATATAGAAAAACTCTGTTTTAGACCCGGGCAACAACGGGGACATAAAACTTTATTCGACTTTCTTGACAAACTTAAAGACTAAAACTCAATAAAGCTCAAAGGCCAAATCACACAACTCCAAAATCAAAGCTCAAAGATTATACTTCAACCTCAAAGTTCAAAGCTGAAAGATTAAAGCTCAAAGCTAGAAAATTCAAAGCTTTAGCTCAAATCTCAATGCTCAAAGCTCAAATCTCAAACCACAAATCTCAAACCTCAAATAACATTGCACAAAGCACAATGACAAAAGCTCAAAGCCAAACAAAGTTCAAATCTAGAAAAAAGGCAGAGCGATAAACTCTAAGCTCAAAGCTTTAAATATTTAAAGACCTCTTAAAAAACCTTCATTTTCCCTCAGGGCCTCTTGTATTATAAAAATTGAAAGGTGATAAAACTGATGGTTTGGAAAAGTGGAGAAAATGAAAGAAGTACCAAGAGAATATGTGAAGCGAAAATTAATGGTAGAAGACGTTGAGGAAGCTCAAGGAAGATAAGATAAAAAGAACTTCACGAATCAGAATAACGAAAGAGTATGTGTGGTGTCTAGATTAGTCGTGTACATTGTTTCAACATCGTTTAATGTTTAATGTTATTATTATCGAAGTTTTGTGGTATGTTAAAAGATGTCAATTAAGTATTATTTTAGAATGGTATCATCTATCTATCTATTTTAGAATGGTATCAACTGATGGTTTGGAAAAGTGGAGAAAATGAAAGAAGTACCAAGAGAATAAGTGAAGCGAAAATTAATGGTAGAAGACGTTGAGGAAGCTCAAGGAAGATAAGATAAAAAGAACTTCACGAATCAGAATAACGAAAGAGTATGTGTGGTGTCTAGATTAGTCGTGTACATTGTTTCAACATCGTTTAATGTTTAATGTTATTATTATCGAAGTTTTGTGGTATGTTAAAAGATGTCAATTAAGTATTATTTTAGAATGGTATCATCTATCTATCTATTTTAGAATGGTATCAACTGATGGTTTGGAAAAGTGGAGAAAATGAAAGAAGTACCAAGAGAATAAGTGAAGCGAAAATTAATGGTAGAAGACGTTGAGGAAGCTCAAGGAAGATAAGATAAAAAGAACTTCACGAATCAGAATAACGAAAGAGTATGTGTGGTGTCTAGATTAGTCGTGTACATTGTTTCAACATCGTTTAATGTTTAATGTTATTATTATCGAAGTTTTGTGGTATGTTAAAAGATGTCAATTAAGTATTATTTTAGAATGGTATCATCTATCTATCTATTTTAGAATGGTATCAACTGATGGTTTGGAAAAGTGGAGAAAATGAAAGAAGTACCAAGAGAATAAGTGAAGCGAAAATTAATGGTAGAAGACGTTGAGGAAGCTCAAGGAAGATAAGATAAAAAGAACTTCACGAATCAGAATAACGAAAGAGTATGTGTGGTATCTAGATTAGTCATGTACATTGTTTCAACATCCTTTAATGTTTAATGTTATTATTATCGAAGTTTTGTGGTATGTTAAAAGATGTCAATTAAGTATTATTTTAGAAAGGTATCATATATCGTCTTTCGTGTCTAATGTACGAACGGTACGAAAGGTATCTGGTAGTCGGGCAGACGGCTTCAGTCTGGCGGCCCGCAGCTACAGAATAACTTAGATCCTACTAGAGTAAGGAGATCTGGTCCAGTTAAATGTTAATTATAAACTTTACGGTAACATAAATAAAGCAACTTATAATCTCAAAAAACCTCGACCATATTTGGAAGTTTCCTAATCCCAATCATTGGGATTAACAGATACTGCAGTACGTATGAAAGAGGTATTTGAATGTGAGGGAACCAGAAATGTGTGCCAAGACAGAGTTGTGTCTGGTCTATCCTGTTTTCCTAACCCTCTAGGAAACGGTGCGGCGAGATGGTTGGTAGATGGATAGTTACTTAAACTAATATTACTAATTTATATATATATATATATATATAATTATAATATATAAAAATAAATATATATATATATAAATTAATTCCTATTTCCTTGGTCACGCCATGACTTCAGAACGACTTTACCTAATTCATTAATTTTTTTAAAGTTTTCTAATACTTTGTAGAAGGTTCTTACTACTATTTTAATTTCGCTCGTTTGACAGTTCGCGCGTTTTATGGTATTGAATGTAGCAGGCAACTGTTTTTTTTGTACTAAAAGAATTGTCTATGGATTTTTAAAATTAAAGATATTTTAAATAGGTACCTATGTTAGGTACCAAATTTGATGATTGTTCTTATAATATACAAAAATTGAATATTTGTATTATACGAAAAATAAAAATTTGGATAAAGAAATTGTAATAGTTTGAATACTACATGTATTGGGACTAAATATATGGAACGTGGGAGGGGGTTTTAACTGGACGGGGGAGCGGGAGAGGGGAGAAGGTGGGTGGGAAAAGTGGAAGGGGAACGTGGGAGGGTAGGGGATGAGGGAGAAGAACGGTGCGCACGGGAAAGGACATGCAGGGTGAAACAATATATTTCTTTGAATATGGCATTGCAACACATGCCAGGAACCAGCTAGTATATTCATGAAAATAAATAGTTTTAGAGGAAAAGATCACCCGACTCACTTGTGTCAGTCTTGTATTTATTAATGTAGGCAATACATGTTTTGTATCCGCTATACTCCATCCTGTATCTTTCATATATATCGTATCCCTGACAGATAAACCAATTGGAAATAATGCGTTTCCTTCCAGACTAAAGTACAGTAGTTTCCCGAAGGCAATTTGTCTGATTAGAGAAGGTTCCAGAGGTCTTTAAGGTTCCAGCGCCAGCGGAAGTAGATTAATTCAGAGATACTTCCGGTCCTCGAACACGTCCTCTTGATCCGACTGACAAGTAATGACCTTCCACGAAGGTGGATTAAATGCTTTATATACATGGTGTCTAGAAACTCGTAGCGTAAAAGGGTAACTGGTTACATAATCTGCATCACTTCGAGACCCAAAAAACTTTTTATTCCGATTTGATCTTTTTTTAAACTTGTTTTCATTTTTTTATCGACAACAAAGAAATTAATACAACTTTTCTAACCGGAACCATAGATATTTATTTTAGTTAAGAATTTCATTCTTCCGACACGATTTACTCGAAAACGAACGATCAAATCAAAAAAAGTAAATCCACAAAATCCACTCCATATATCATGTAGATTTAACAGTTTTCCGCTCGTTATACCAGTTTCCGGATACCGTGTATAGTTCTACATATTTATTTATATTCGGTTTATTAGACTTTACTTAGTAAAACATGATATAAATAATATAATACAGGGTGTGAAGGAAAACGGCCGCGCGGCCTTTTTCATGTAAAACTTATTTTGGATTTGAGTCAAAATACCCAACCAAACTGAATTCTTGTTTTTATTTTTTATTATTGAACTATTGTATGTGCTATTTTAGTTTTAAACCGTAATACGATATAATAATACGAAATAATTCAATTTTGATCCTTTTTGGAGGAAACTTTGGGTTTTTTGTGAGTTAATTATAATTGTTAAAAAAAAGTTTTGACTTATCTATTTACTGTGTGTAAATATGTGAAATATACATATATTGTGTAAATATAATAAAAATAAAATATCGTTTTGCGATTTTTTGGATTGTAATTTCAATAGTTTTAATAAATTTGTTTTCCGATGTAAATAGAAAATTTTTAAATTTCTCACTTCAAATATTTTTTAATTGTTATTTTTAATTAGAAAAAGAAAGACAAACATTCCCGGGTTACGAATAACCCAACAATGTTTGAAAATCTCTTGCCACCACCACAGTAAGCGAAAAATTTTGCTTGTGTCGTTATGGAGGACTTAGCCGGTTAAGGAATCTAACACGCGACGCCCGGGTGGGACCCAAACGCGATGCACACTCAGCCACTGACCGTTCAAAATCATTTCTTTATTTATTTCATATTTTTAAATTTTTAAAATATTTATAATAAAATTATTTTAATCGCCCAAGTTTCCGGTAAAAATACGAAACATTGAAATATTTAAGGCCTATAAGTATTTAATAATTTAAAACATTTGATATAACTTTTGGTTACAAAAATTATTTTTCGGCTTGGTTGGGTATTTTGGATTCAAATTTAAAACTGAGATTTGTATGAAATGGGCCGCGCAGCCGTACTAGAACGTATTTGACTTATTTCAACCAGGGCTTCCAGATATTATTTGGAGTAAAATGCATTAAAGAAATTTTTGAATCAGGTGACATTTTTTTAATTTTTTTCAACTACAAAATCTGCAGGTATTGGACAGTTAGAATCGGGGTAAAAGGGTGGGCTTTTACTCGGCTGAGTGACCACTAATGACATGTGGAAGAATTTATTTTGGTTTGATTATAAAGAATTTTTTTTTTTTAATATTTATCAGAGACCAAAATTTTAATTTTTTAATTTTTACTACAAATAATGGTGGGCTTCCTAACACTCTGTATTAGCAGAACCTACGCTGCTGTCAGACTTATGTATATTTTTTGTAATTTACTTGCAAAATTACATAAAAGAGAAAAATCGTAAATTATTTTGAAAACATTCTCTTATTTCGGTTTTGTTGGGAGCTTAATCTCGTAATACATTTTTTACACTGAACGGAAATTCTTGGAAGGTTATTTTTGAGTGGGGTATTTAAATCGTGATAGTCTATAGTGTCTTTACTGTGGGTATATTACTATATATGGAAGCTTATATTATAACACCGCGTATTTCATTTTACACAGGTTTTCAGAGGGAACAATAAACCGTTTGGTTTATTTTAAAAATAGCACATTTTTAAAAAAAATGGTCAAATAATATTTAGTGATGTTTTCGGTTATCTGAAAAGTTTTTTTTTTCATAAAAAAATGTGGTTAGGTATTTTAAATGACTTTCACGTTGTAACACACGAAAAAGGCTGACAAATGATGAAATATTCGCGTTCTTATGAAATATATAATATTTTATTCAACTTTTTTCAAATATTAAAACCAAAATAATTATAAAAGCATTACAAAATTATAAGAATTTTTTATCTTGTTACTAAATAAAACTTTTGTAAATATTACTGCTAATGGGCGCTTTTAAAATTACCGTCAGGATTCACGGTTACGGAACCGTGACGCTATAAAAAGGCAATAAACATTCGTTCCTTATCAGAATATTGTTGCAGCTCTTTCAAAAGATGAGATTCACAATAAACGTAGGTCTGTTTACTCCAAAGAAAAAAAGTAATTTTCTTGCATCTCACTCATATACGGCACCGTGGCGTCTCTGTAAACCCCTACTATAATACTAGCCTTGACGATAATTTTTAAAGTATGGAATATAGTTATTAGGATAATATTGAAAAGCAAAACAGTATTTGATAAAAATCAAATACTGTTTTGCTTTTGTTCTTATACATATAATGCTACAGCTTTTTCTTTCATACTAAATAACAACAGTCAAATTATACAAACTGTGAACGTATGTCTGCACCCTCCCAAAGGAAACATACAATCATTATCAAACATCTCCCGCGAGCGTTTAAAGAAAATGAAACGCAATTCATGTTGCTGTGGCTGAGGAGTAATCAGATATATCTGTTTCTCACAAAGGAAAAATATTGTACTTTGGAAGAAACAGACGCACGTATTTTGTTTACCTCACCTTTTGTCTTACCATTATTTAATGGGTAAGAAAGAGCTGCAGCATTATAACGATAGAGAACGTATTTTTATTGCCTGTTTTCAACCGTAACCGTGAATCGTCACGGTAATCATAAAAGCTTCCAGTCATTCATAAGTACCCATTATTTTATTAAAAAACTTTGTATAAAAGGAGCGGTGATTGATCAAAACATTTATTCGTTGGCCGGCGCTGATTTAAAGGGATAAGAAGAAGTGCAAGCTTGGAAAACAGTCTTCCTCAGTTCGGAATACCGTCAAACGGGTGAACCCAGACCGCTGTGAAATACAGAGATAACATTA
This sequence comes from Limnephilus lunatus, assembly GCA_917563855.2. Lineage (NCBI taxonomy): Eukaryota > Metazoa > Arthropoda > Insecta > Trichoptera > Limnephilidae > Limnephilus > Limnephilus lunatus. The sequence continues at coordinate 11,672,985 of OU830599.1, forward strand.
CTGAACAACAAATAAGAATGTAATTTTAAATTGTGTACAAAAGAAGGATTTCAAAAAAATTATATTAAAAGATAAATGAACACCTAAAAAAACTTGGAATATTGAATATCAGGACTATCAACCACATTGTATACTATTTAAAATGGCATTACAGAACCGAAGTCTTTATATTAAAGATCTTTGCAGTTTTCATCGTTAACATTATAAGCATGTTATCAATCACTTTTTTTTAATCGAGCCTGATTAGAGGAAAAACAACAAGGGACCGTTGTTTCACAGAATTTGATCGGTTCATCAAATTTCAACGTTCTGTGAAGATTCTATACAAGTTGAGGAATTGCTAAAATTCTGTGAAACAATTGGCCCTTTGTGTATATATAACCTTGTAGTTATATGACTAGTAGACTATATTATATTTTTTTGGGCAGATATTAAAATAACTCAGGTACGCCTCATTCATAATTCGTATGCCTAGAAATACAACATTGTCGAGTAAAGAAGCTTATGGTTCTGTGTAAAAATTTCTAGACACTATTTAGGTTCACCGCATATCAAACAGCAACTCTTGATTGTCTTCTTGACATCTTCTTGAAACTTCTTTCTAAGAATTAGAAATTTTATTTTCATATTGAAATTTTATAACTAGAATCAGAGAACATGAAGCTGTTTAGCATTAATAAAAAGAAAACAAATTTTTAACTTTTAAATATTAACTTTTTTTTTTAATTTGTGCGCCTTAGAACTTTAGAAATAAACGAATAAATAATTAAGGTAACAGCATTATTTATAGCACCCTGTAAGTCACCATACCCCCACCTAATAATTACGCTAGTCAATGACACGAATGTGTTGAAACCGGTAGCAAATAAATACAAATACTTAGTGAAAAAAAACTATTCAAAACAAAATCTCTTATTTTAATATTTATAATATATACTTATTTAATTACACCATCTGCCAAATGCCACCATCTTGAAACCGGAACCGTAACGTAACAAACAAATTTACAGACAGATTAAAAGTTTTTATTTTTAACTTTATGGGTAAAATCTCAAATTATAATATTTAATTAAATGAAGACAATATAAGCGAAACTCAATCAAAAATCTGGAGACAGAAAAATCAGAAAAAGATATTGGTTCCACTGGGACTCGAACCCAGGGCTCTTTGCTTACACGGCAAGTGCTCTACCAACTAACTAACTAAATATTATAATTTTAGATTTTACTTATAAAGTTAAAAATAAAAATATTCATCCTAGACTTGCAGAAAAAGTCAATAGATGTCGCGTACTAAAAATAAAATGGATAAATATTAAAAGTGACCGAATTAGAAATGGGTTCCATAGCTCAGTTGGTAGAGCACTTGCCATGTAAGCAAAGGGCCCTGGGTTCGAGTCCCAGTGGAACCAATATCTTTTTCTGATTTCTCCAGATTTTCGATTGAGTTTCGCTAATATTGTCTTCATTTAATTGAAGATTAAAAGTTAATGGATTTAGTAATAACATGACTTCGCTACGCCCAATCAAAGATCTGAAATATGAAATCAGCATAAATCGATAAGCAATGGTTTTGCATTGTTTATGGGTGCTCCTCCCCGCCTCGTCTATACTCCCTCGCCGCACCCTCTTCTAGGAAAGGCAATATGTCCTTTCGGTGACATATTTTACTCCCTATAATTCAATATGTCGCACGGGTTTGACGGTGGAATATAAATATATTGTATTGAGAGGGTGTCGGCGAATCGTACGAAGGTAGAGGTACTTGCATATTTATAGGTGGCATGTTATTATTGTTTTGTTATATATTAATTATGGATGAAAGCACTTTTATTGTTAATTAATACTTTTATTTGTGTTTTGTGACATTAAGATGGTTTTTTCGATTTCTATCATAGAGATATAATGTAGAGGCGCTATCCCGTACATAATTCTCCGAGATTCGTGTTCAAATCATTCACGAACAGGCCTTAGGGAAAGTGAATTCTAACTGATGTCACCGCGTCGAAAGGCTCGGCCGTCAGACCGTCCTTTCCTTTTACTCAAGCCCATGGTTTCATCCTTTTCCATCCTACATTGATACGTCACACGCCGACCACGGTCGACGGTTGTTGTTGTATCTACTAATAGAGAGATGGAGGTACTAACCTACGATTCCATTAAACCAATTTATTCGCTGAATGTCTCATCTATGTATATTATATGAATGATTTCTATCGTTTTTTGCAATGAAAATGTAGAATCTTGTAGTAGGCGTTGCGATTTAAATTTGCACTCATATTAGAAATAAATATGTCTATTACCAGAGATTCTCTTAGACCTCCAAATTCACATTCCAAACTTTTATTTTCTAAATCCAGTAGAAAGTTGTTAATATCTTTCGAATTGTTTTGTTTTCTTGAAAAAAGTGAATTCCTCAACATTGTTGGGTTTTTATGAGGTGCGAAATAATTATCAAACTTTTCCTTGACTTGTGATAGATTCCATATCCATGTTAAAAGACTTGAAAATTTCCATAACTTTGGATCCAATGGAATGAAGTAGAATTGCAATTTTCCTTTTTTCTGGGGCTTCTTCCAATCCTGATGCCATCAGGTATATTTCATAACTTTGCCACCAATTTTTCCACACTCCATCATTATTTGAATTATTGGGCGATACTTGAAGATTTGACGAGGCATTGAAATCATACTGTTCAACTGCTTTTGGCGAATCCTTCGACATCTTGTTTTTTCTCTTGTGTTTTCAATTTATTATATTATTACTATAAAGATCCGACTTCTGACACCATGTTTTGTTATATATTAATTATGGATGAAAACACTTTTATTGTTAATTAAGACTTTTATTTGCTAGACGTTTACACGATTGACGTACTTTATAGAGTGCCCATAGATGACAAATATTATACAGGTAATTCATCACTAGTGACGTGAAATACATAACACTTAGTGATGTATTTTAGTAGTTTGACTATCTTAAAGAATTAATGTCGTTTTTTTCATACAAAATTCATTTTGGTTTTGAGACCAACATATCATACCAAATTAAATAAAAAAATAAATATCAAAAGGTATATTTAGCAAATATCTAATATGGGTGTTAGCTGTATCATTCATTTGTGTTTTAAATTATAAAGTAAAGGTTTTAAATGATTTCGATTTTTCGTGATTTTAGAGGCGACTTTGTTATTATTTTGTGAGATAAAAATAACTATTTAAAAAAAAATCTTGCCTAGCCGGCTATATTAAAATAAATAAATAAATAAAACTTGGTTAGGTAAAATTAGCGTTGGTTCCAATATGAATCAGTCATCAGTTGTGTGTTATTTAAATTTACGTCGGTGAAAAATATTTCAAAATTCTTTTTTAAAACAATTATCATTAGCACACAAATAATTGCCAAAGTTCCCTCTAAAATCAAGAAAAATCGAATTCTTTAATGGTATTATTGTATAATTTTGTGGCCCAAATAAATAATAAAAAAATCTCATATTTAGTAGACATTTGCTTTACCTTTGAATCATAACAAATAATAACCCCTTTTGAGTATTTTGGCCTCAAATCCAAAATTGAGTTTTGCATGGAAAAGGTTACTCATAACGAAAACATTTTTTTTATATACAAACATATTAGTCATAAGAATAAAATAATTATAATAAAAAGCAGTTAAAAACCCGCTCCGCAGGTTTTTTCTACTAGGCCCTGCGGACGGCTTCTGGTTCGGCTTCGCCCAGTTTGAGTCTTGGTGACCATTTTATAAATCCGATAAGAACTGGTTCCAAAAACAGCCGGTTCCTCGGATCCACTGTGGTCCACTGACAGCTAGTCACTGGGACAAAGTAACCGCGACAGGCAATGACGTCATATGTAATTTATAGCCGCGTGTTACTATTATTACCGGCCAACTCAGAATGAAACTCAGAATCACCTCAGAAAGGTCATTAAGAGTGATGATAAAAAATATAAAAAATTGGTTAAATAGGTTAAGTTAGGTTAGGTTTGCCGGCTATTTTAAAACTATTTTTTTCATAGCTTTAAGGTGGTTTCTGAGGTGGTTCTGAGTTGATTTCATTCTGAGTTGGCATGGAACCATTATTCGCAACTCTAATTATTACCGGAAATCGTTTCATATCCGGAGAGATACTCAAATTCTACAAATCCGTATACTTATACATAGGGGGGCACATCCTCATGCAATCTGCTAACGTAAGTGGCGCCATTCTTTTTTTGAATTCTTGAATTCGAAACCGAATTACAAAAGTATCTTTTTTAGAGTATTAATAATATAGATGGCAGCACTTCCGTTTTTATATATTTGTGAATCGTGTGTACAACAGACGTCAGCGGATTAATCCTGTTCGATGTGTTCCAGAAGTTGCCATTTTTCGACCACTTAGTAGCGTCCCAATATATTATTTCTTCTCTAATGTCAATTGTAGATAATCGTCATTTATACATGAAAAACTTTGGTTTCTATGACTCTTTCTTGAGTTCAACAGCTCGGCTGTGGAACGATTTGTCAGCCTCTATGTTTCCTCCCTCCTACAACACGGATCTCTTCAAGACCCAGGCTCACTCTTTCCTTTCTACAAACATACCATTCACAAAATATCCCGAAAGACGGTGTTAATGTAAAAAAATATATATCTTCAAATGAATAAATTACTTTGTTTTTACCACTATAATTGATTATAAAAAACCGACATGTTTCGTAAGCCAAGCTTACTTCATCATGGTTTAATAATACTAATTTTTAAAAATAGACATAGAACATGGTATCAAAAGAAAAATAACAAACATAGACAAATAATAAACAGAGACAATAGTAACAATGTAAAAATGAGAATGGGCAGGGACAATATGGAACAATTTACAAAGGAAATAAGTTTAATTTTGGATCATTTAAAAACAATTTTTGATTATTAATAATTTTCAAATTAGCATTCACACTCTTTCTGATCTCCAAAATTTCAAGTTTATCCAACTGAATACCATTGACACCACAATGCATCAATTCTATACCACTGTTGAAGTCAAAGGTATGACTAGTTTCCAACAAATGTAGGCAAACTCAGAGAAACTGTTGTTATTTAATGATTTTAAATGCTCTTTAATCCATATTTCAAAGTTTCTCGAAGTTTTACCAACATAAAAGAAACCGCAATCATTACACTTCAATTTGTAGATTCCAGATATTTTCATTTTTGGATCTCTATCTTTACTATTTAATATGTAATTTTTAAGTTTGTTATTTGCATAAAATACAAGAAAAATTTTCATTAGGTACAATCTTTGTTAAGGAATTAGAAATTTTATTGTTAAAATACATATTTTTCCTCCATTTTTTCTATATCTGTTTGAAATTATTAGTGTGAAAATAATTATCGTAAAGCAAATTTTTCATATGGGTCCCGATATAGTTTCCATATTGAGATAGGTATCAAAAAAATATCCTGTAAAATACCCATTACTTTCATATACACGTACAATCACATAATGCAATAAACCCCGCCTTTTCTGTTGTTGTTCGGAGAACTCAAACCCCTTTGTTTTGGCTTTACATGACTTGACTGGAAAACGAGAAACGAATTACGTTTCTACGTAAGCAGACACAATACAGCGAAAGGTAGCTACTCTATTTTGTAATTAAATTTCCTTCTTCTGTCTAGTGCCAAAAACCGCATTTTTATATTTGGTTTTGATGTGTGTGAACCATTTTTTTTCATCCACATTTCGTCACGCATCACACATCCGAGTAGACGTCCAACCCCGCTCCCGGACCATACCTGATTTGTAATGATTTATGTTGAAAAAATGACCAGCACCTACCTGATTTTTAACGTTTTAAAGTTTAAAAAAAACATCAAAAATGTTGGCGCTGACCAAAATTTCAATAACATTTCTTACTCCAAATAAAGTCAGGAATCACTGCTTAAAATAAGTCAAGTTAGTCCCTTAACACCCTGTTTAGGAAAATACGCAATTTTATGAAATTTTACCATTTGTTAAAACTCTTGCATGACCGGTCACGGGTTGAGGTTTGGGACCGCGTTTGAGTCGAACCCAGGTATTGTGTATTCAATTCATCGGCTGGCTAATGCGTCCATCACCACACAAGAAATATTTTCCGCTTACTGTGGTGGTATTAGGAGATTTTCAAATGTTGTCAGGTGATTTGTAAACCATGAATGTTTATCTTTCTATTACAAAAATACCTATTTTGTGTGTGTGTTTTTTTTTTATTTAATTTTAAAAACCAGCTCACAATGGAAAGAAAAAACGGGAAGGAGGTTTAAGTTAGTTAAAAATGTAATTTAAAATTGTTGCTTTTTCAAGTTGAAGGGATGAAAAACATTTTACGCTAACGTTAGAAAAATTAATTAGATGAAGAAAGCGATGCTGAGATGGTTTGTACACGTAGAGCGGATGAACGAATAAAGGAGTGAAAGTGAATGGAATAAGAAATCGGCGACTCCCGAGAAGAGAAATATGTGGTACAGCCAAATAAACCAATTACTACTTTGTCATTATAAGATGAGAATACCTATGCATAAGACCACAATATGTTAATGTGAATGAAGCAATAATTGAACAAAACGAAGACAGAGTTGTGTCTTATATCATCCTCTGTGTTTACCACTGCGGGAAACGGCGTTGATTTCGGTATTCTTTTTCATTCGTTACTAAAAACAAACAAATGTTTTAAATTTTGCTTCTAAATATTGCACTGATGAAAGTAAACAAATCCAAAGCAAATGTTTACATCGTGTATAAAAAAAAATTGTAAAATATTATTGCTTTAAATGACTTTAACTACGCTTGATATACACTACATGATTTTACTTTTTTATTGATATATATTTATTTTGTTGTTTACAAAGCGACTATACGAGGAACTCAGCAAACAGTAGTTCACCTTATTGACTCGTACAAAGCCCATTGCAGTTAATCCCAGCCATCCACCCAAAGGCACGGGCGTGATGGTTTACTTAACCCGCTTCTATACGGAGGTACGGCCGTGAGGGTTTACATCGCGTGCGTATGTGGATGAGGACATATCAACCTTGCCGTAGCCAACAGGGGTAGTGAAAATCTTTGAAATTACTGTCCTCCATCTGTAATTTTAAACAGAGACCTTAGAATATGGTTTTAGTATTTTTTGTATCCATACTAAACCTATAAACTGAAGTAGGTACCGAATTTAACCTTAAAATTCCAGATGTAAAATGCCAATCCCCCACTGTGCGCCGACGGACACTATTAACTTATTTGCTTTTTGCAAAATAATGTCTTCGGAAATTGTTTCGTCTCACCAGATAATGTGTTTATATATACATACTAATGTATTTTTTTAATCCCGTAATGAGTTTTCTTCTCAACTCATTGGGAATAATGTGTTACTTATCTTATTTTTGTAATACATTATAATAAATAAATAAAAAAAATATATGATTTTCCCGAGAGGAATGTTATGAAAAAATATTATTTTATCATATAAGTATATATATATATATATATAGATATGCGAAAATATTATTCAGTGTTATTATGTTTTCTAGCAACAAGCATTTTTCACAGCAACAAAAAGTCATCTGTGGTTTTGCTGAAAATAAATTTAGTATTGCAACACTAGAAAATCTAAATTATGACATTTGGCATTAAATCTTGCCATGCGCTTTTTCACAGGTATAATAAATATATTTGCAAGTGTTGAAACGACAAGATTGAATAATATTTAGATGCATTATTTTCTTGCCAAACGAATAAAATATAGTTTTGTAAGCTAGGAACATTTTTTAAGGTTCATAATAAAATAAAATTGAGTCAAGTGAAGTGAGCTACCAGCAAATCCATGGAGGATTTCATGATACACTAGGAGTTAAAATAGTTTGTTTTTTTTTAATATGTTGATATTATTTACATATAATATTAATATTTACATGCATATATTATTTTTATGTATATATACGTATTATTCGTTTCCAAAAATATTATTTCTTGCGCGCTGGAACCATACCCAGTATACTGCAGTATACCCACAGCTGAAACGTTTCCATGCCAACTCGTAATCAAGTCAACTCAACACCTCTTTGAAAAGTTTTTAAAAGCTATGAAAAAAATATTTTAAAATAGTCCATAACCCTAACCTCAAGTATCCTATTTAACCAATTTTTTATATACTTTTCATCACTTTTAAGAGCGTATAAATGTACTTTTTTGAAAATTTAATAAATCCGCCAATGACATATGGTATAACTTTATTATACTAAAAATTATCATTTTTTTCTGAAAATTTAAAACAAACGTTTACTAGATAAAAGAACCATCTTTCGATACCAATTTATAATTTTTTGTGGAAAAGAGTCAATACGTCTAAACACTGATATAAAAATGACATATTTCTGGTGTTCTCTGGTTATACGCTCTTAATGACTTTTCAAAGAAAGTTATAAGTTGATTTCATTCCGAGTTGTCCGGTCACCGCTGAAACATGCACATGGTGATGTGTGCCATCTCGCTCATTCGCACTATTACCAAAGCTGCGTGATGGGGTAAGTTACCAAAGCAGGTGCAAAATGTTATTAGACGCTGAAAATCAGTACTCAGTATGACCAGTATAAGTCAACCGGACTGGGAGAAATTTACTCATTATTGTTATCAAATGCAATATTAAAATAATTAAATAAATAAAATATTCCAACAATTTTTTCACGAAAGCACATTGTGTGTAAGATAAGAATAATTTGCATTAAAATTTATTGATAAATGGACAAATCTGCTATACTAAACATTATAAAATGCGTGGGGTAACAGATACACCCCTTACGGCAATACAGGCTTTATTTTGCATGCCGAAGATTACAGATTAAACCTTTCATTGTAATTATTATTGAACTGTAAATGTTGATTTTACATTAAATTATAGGGTGGCTAAAATAAAGCTGAAAACTTTAAAATATTGGCTTTACTAGATGGAAGGTTAGAAGCATGAAAAATTGAGCGGGTTTGATATAAGCCAGAAAAATCTGTGTTGTGTGTTCATTATATATTATTTTTTAAATTTTGATAAAGTGTGGACCACCCTATTTTAAAAATATATTGATGATAATTGAATAATAACAACTTAACTATAATATCGGACTGGTTTTTAATCTGCAGCATACGTTTTACAGCATGTCACTAATTTGTTTTGTAAAATAAGTGAATATGTCTACAAATTTTACACTGAACAAAAAAAATACGATGAAGAAATATTAGTGGAATAGAAATTGCTTCTGGTGAAAGTTAATTATAATTATTCACACATTATAATCTTAAAATACTTAGGCCGATAATTATGGGCAACAGAAATTCGCCTATATTGTACCTACTATATTTAATAAGATGTCATTTCATATAAAAACCGAAAAACTTGTCTTACTCCAGTGTTATTGCAAAAAATTTCATAGTGTAATTTATTGCAAAAAGTGGGTATTTATGTTTTGATTAATTTTTTATTTTAATTTTGTAAAGGTTAATCACTTGTTCGATTTTAGCAAAAAGCGAATCAATTTGCACTCAACTGAACTATAAAAAGGCTTAAAAATTGTTAATAGATTAAGATTTTTATAATATTCATATTATTTCGAAGCATCTATAGATTAGTATTCATTAATTGAATGCATCTAATTTAATGTATAAATGTGCCTTTAAGTGTTTTTTAAGCATGTTGTGTGCCTTTGAGTGTGTGTGAGCCTACACTTTAAATATTATTCTCATATATCTATTTTATATTGTTTAAAAAAAAAACATTTAAAGAAAGAAAAACATTCCTTTGTTACGAATAACCTGATAATATTTGAAAATCTCCTACTACAACCACAGTAAGCCGAAAATGTTGCTTGAGTCGTGATGGAGGACTTAGCCAGCCGAGGATCGAACACGGGACGCCTGGGTTGATGATTGAACACAAACGCGATGCCCACTCAACCACTGACCGGTCATTGACATTCAAACATTATTGACAAAATGACCTGCTGATAAACTGCTTAAACAGTTTAACGGGTGCTTATGATGAAAAAAATACAACTTAATTAAACTGTACACAAAAAGCATATCACATTTTAGAAGGTTAAAAAAGAAGATTAATTAAGCTTAGCCCATAAGGAAAATGGCAATATTTTTTGCGCCAGCCTACGTACCTACACGTGAACCAACATCAATAAAGCTTTTCCAAAAATAATGAAAGTACAGTATAATATATCATACTGAATGCTTTTTGGGCTACCATGGTACTATTGCAGTCTGCAGCTCCACTGACATATTCGCAAGAAAGTGCGCTCCCGGATTCCAAGGCCTAATCAGAAAAGGGATCGCCAAGTACAGAGAGCTTTTTTTACATTAGCTCCACAAAGGAAGCCCTGAGGAAAAAAATCTCTTCAGGGCCTATATCATCTTTGGGGATGCTTTATGGAAGATCTTTTTAGGAAAGAAAGGAGAGGAAGTTCTGGGAAGGAAAAAGGTATGAGGGATGGGCAGGAATCTGGGGGGTCAGTATGGCCAGGAGTGACGGACATGTAAATCCATCACTCTCATTGCGGTAAGGGCATGTTCCGAGAGAGTCCTCTGCAGAGATTTAAACGATCCGGCCTATCACGCAGTTGGTGGGCACACGAAACCGCCACCAATATTCGTACAAACCTCACCCCATGAACCCGGGTACCCCTGCTCACCAAATGTAGCAAACTACTTGGGGTAATCTACAGCAGAGGTGTTGGTCCTCCAATAAATGGTTCCCGGGGCGGCGGTACTCATTCCCGCCTCCCTAATTGAGCTACTAGCCATGGGCGAAAACGCTGTTGTGATGGAAGCACTAGACCTATGACAGAGTACCATTTACGAATAATGACGATGAAGCGAATCCTTTATACTTTACATCTTAAGACTTACTTTTACCTTTTTAATTTTATTATATTTAGGTATTTTGATGATGTATATTTAGTGTATTTTAAATGTATTATATTATGGAACTCGTGGGAATTCATCACTCTACATCTCCATCTAAAATAATCTTTAAAAACATTATTGTATAATATATTTAAGACTTGTTTTCCCATATGTGCTCAAAATAAAGTTAACATTACTTTAATTTTTACTCTTCTTTTATATGACCACGATGTCTCGAAACTACATCGGAACAAAAAAATAAATTTTTTATTAAAATTTCAACCCTTAGATAAAACACTTGATATACCAATATTCTTAGATACCAGAGGAATAAAAATATACTCCTTTTTATGATCCTTCCAAAATATCACTTTCTTAACAAAATGAACGTACCTAGAGGGTCATAAAATTTTTAACACTTTTCAGAGGGAATTTTTGTCGTCTTAACCCTTGTGGAAAAATGTCTTAAAGCATGAAATTGCAAAGTTTAAAAATCACTTATCTCCCGTGCAGTTCTTACGAAAATCGTTTGCAAAAGGAAAATCTTAAGTTATAATTTGGGCAGTCTGTCTGTATGTTAGATACTATGATTCCGATTTTTTTCCTTCTCCTGCCGAATATTTTGGATACTGTTTTATAATACAGAAAATTATTTTTTTTACATTTAGCTCCACACAGAAGGCCCTGAGGAAAGTAATTCCCTTCAGGGTCTATGTCGCCTTAGGGGATGCTGTGTAGAGGGTTTTCTTAAGGAACGGAAAGGAAAGAGAGGAAGTTCGGGGAAGGAAATAGGAATGAGGGATGGGTAGGAATCTTGGGTTCAGTGTGTACAGGAGTGGCGGACGCATCCGTCCAACTGCAGTGCAAAGCGATGGGTCGAGAGATAATTGATGGATAGTATAAAAGACTTCCCATGAATTAAGACCTGGACAAATTTCGCCCCATGAACCCGGGCACTTGGGGTGACCTATGGCAGAGGTGTTGGTTATCCAATAAATGGTTCCCTGGGCGGCGTTACCTATACCCCCCTCCCATATCTTACCTAATACGAAGAAAAACAGCAATAAAAATGAAGATGGTAGAACTTCCGAAATAATAAGAGAAATAGTATGAGAAAGGAAGATATTTGCTGAAAGAGTTTTCAAATAACAAAGTTTAAGAAAATATCTTCGGGTTGATAACTAATTACAAAATTATCAAACAAATATTTTTCACTGTAAATCACGAAGAACAGAAGAAATATCACAGCACCCCCAAACTCTTTAATAAAAAAGAAAGATTTTTTATACCCACAATGTAGATAGATTAATTTTAACGGGGCACTTAAACCTTTGTTCAAACATTAGCCCTTTTTTGGCAATGGATTGCCACTTCGTATTTCGAAAATATCCATCACGTTAAACACTTTTGTTATTTTTCATGAAATATTGACACGATGTTCAATCATCAAAAATTTAGACGGCTTCTGTTAAATAATACGACCTCCGTGGTTGAGCGGATAAGATTCTTGGCTACGAACACAGAAGTCGCGAGTTCGAATCCTAGCATCCACAAATATATTTTAGTTAATTTAATTAATGCAAATATGTCATCTTTGGGTTGCAATGATATAATAGGTATTAATAAAAATAATTGTTTTATTATCATTAAATTTTTGACGCGTTTCCCGTATGTGCACAGTTGACAAAGAGATCAATGACGATATTTCCTCGGAGCATTTTGCATTGTATTACCGGTAGAATAAGTACAGTATGCCTACCTGACAAAGGTGCTCTAAAAATTGCCACATGCTTAAGATAGGGGATCAATCAATCCGGTTTTTCCATAGATTCAAGGGTTTTCTCAGGTACTTTGGGGCTCCAGACCAGAGGTGGTTGCCATATTCAACAGATTTGTACAGTGTTAGAAGTTGTGTTCATTAGTTGTAGCAACTAGCCAGTTATAGCCGAGCTGTTGTCGTAGAAAGACCCGTTCTCACTGGAAAAATGTCAACCAACATATTGTTGGGCTGTGCTTTGATAAGTACGAAAATATTTTATTTAATTAATAATTCTATACATGAAATGTGTATTTCTTACACTGTTATTTATTTTTAGGATGTTCTATACCTCCTTCTTTAGCCAACGTTTCGGACAACGTTACAATATCCGTCATCAGGGCAGATGTGTGACACATGATGGACATTGTAACACTGTCCAAAACGTTGGCTAAAGAGGGAGGTAGCGCAACACGACATAACACCCCAAAAATAAATAACGATAATACTTTTGACCGTGAAAATCTTAAATCGTGTATTTCTTATGTTTAAATGTTTGATGGTTTTAATACCAGAAGCGCGGGCGTCCCAAATTTGACCCATTTCGATGTTCTTCCTGATCTAATCAATATTTTATTTTGCGAATAATCGTGATTTTTATGGCTTTTCATGAAATATGAAGATTATTATTTTTACGGGACTTGAACCACGTAAATGCATTATACATATTTTTTATCCAAATTCACCTCTAAGTGCGGTTTGGTCGATTTTGACCCAGTCATGGAGAAAATTGATGCATCCATACCTTAAAAAATGAAGAAATATCACTTGTGATAAATTTTTCACGTCTCTATCCCTTGCTGAAACTCTTAAATCAAACGGAACAAAGTATTGTTGATACAATAAATAAAGCTCGTAGGGAAAACCTGCTCGCGTCAAACAAGCAAAAGAAGAGTTGTACTGTACAGTAGTACTGAAAAAATACGATATCGCTTTGACAGTATATTAAGAAAAACACAAAAAAATGTTCTTATCCTTAGCACCATGCACCAAGATTTTCAAATAGAAAACATTACATCATAATTACTAGTTTTATTTGAATATACGAGATATCTTTGCATTACTGTAGAAAAACTAAAATGTCCATAATTGACCCATCCGCGCTTCTAGGGGTGTCAGTATGTTCCGCGCTAATATTGATGTATAATTACTTTCAGTTTCACAAATCCTGCAATAATTATCATATCCTGTGTTTTTTTCTGATCCAATAAAAAAGTAAAAACGGCGCTAGATGATAAAAATATTCAATTTTTTAACTTAATATATTTCTTATTTAATATTCCGCCTTGAAAAGCCTTTCAATTCCCAAGTCATGAAATTGGGATTCTATAGATATAATTACAATCTACGTCCGAAACCTTTCGTTAATTTTTTGCAATAAAACAAAGGAACAACGGCTTGCCAGGAAGGCAAGCGAAAGCCTTCTTTCAATATCTTTTCAGTAATTAAATTCTCTTCTGATCGACTTTTGCTGAAAGATTGAGACAATTTTATTACTCGGAATGAGTAAAAATGATGGAAAAAAGTTTACAGATAAAATGTGATATTATCATTCAGGCAGCTTGCAGTGTTCTTTTCACACCAGCCCTCGTAATGAACAGTGTAAGTTTATTTCTAAATTCATTATTTATTTTTTCATCTCTATTTTCACACCCGTTTTGAGGGCGGGCGCAGTTTACAAGACAATACCGTAATCAAAATAAAATACTTTTTTTAATTAATGAAGAAAATATTAGCGACTCTCAATCAAAAATCTGAAAGAGAAAAATCATTTAAAAAGGGTCACTTCTAGGAATCGAACCCAGGACCTTAACCTTGCCGGACGGTGCTCTACTGCTGATCTAATGGGATCACTAAACTTGAGACTTTACTCAGTTAAAATAAAAATAAGTATTCATCTTAGACTTGCAGAAAATTCGATAAATGTTGCATATTAAATAAAAATAGATAAATTTCTCCATGAAACTATCTATGTACAGGTATCAATCTTACAATCGTACATAAAGATAGCATCCAATAAAATATGCGTTAAGAAAATGAAGGTAATGATGGTAAGTTCTTAAATATAACCGAAGCGGATACGGTCCCATTAGCTCAGTTGTAGAACACCGTATATTTTTCTCACTTTTCCAAAAAAAACAGTACCGCACCTTTTTTTAATATAACTTTTTTTACATTTTTCCTTTGATTTTCACATAAAATCGTCAGTGTTCAAATCAACAAGGTTCGCGGTATCACCCCCAACATTCCATTTTATATAGGTACTAGCTGGTTCCCGGCATGCGTTGCAATGCCATATTTAAATAAATACATTTTTCTCCCGGAATCATCTACCCGTGCGTCCCCATTCCCCTCCCGCGTATAATACTTTCTTACGTTTCTAATACTTACATTTTTAAACTCGTGATATCTTTCGAATGATATGTCCGAATTGAATAATTCAAAAAGTTACGTAAAGGTATTGAAGCATTCTTAAATATGAAGTAATTTATTTTGATAAGGACTAAAACCAAGATACAAATAAAGAGCCCTTTCAAGCGGCGACAATTAATTTAAATTTTTAAAATAAAATAACACTTTTTGTTCATATGAAGCAGTTACTTTGTGATGTGATATTATAATTTAAAATAAAAGTGGTGTTTACAAAGTTATTGTTTTATTTTAAAAAATAACACTTATTGTGGGATAACTGTAATAGTTAGACATATGCTGTAGTGAAACTTTTTGTAAATAATAATGTGTTCTGCAAAGTCGTAGTACATTATTTTATTCAATCATCAATAGTTTTCGCAGCGCACGCGATGTAAAGAATATTTTAAGTCATTTTTTTACACCTTGGGCTACATTATTGGAGTTTTAGTAAGGATCCCTATTTTTTTTGAAAATATAATATAGCCTATGTCACCCGGGAATAGTGTAGCTTCTTAACAGTGAAAGAATTTTTCAAATCGGTTCGGAAGTTTCGGAGCCTATTCAATGCAAACAAACAAACAAACAAATCTTTCATCTTTATAATATCTTTTTTTTTTTATTTTATTTATTTAATATAGATATATAAGTGTACAAAGGTGTTACATAAATTACATATCGGTACAGAAATTATTTAAAATTGCAATCTCATCAAAGAAGAAGCTAGTTCTTGTGCTTGATGAGCGAGTTACACTAATTATAACAGAAATAGAATAACATTATGCAAAAGGTAAGTATATAATACGAACAATTGAGCCTTCTGGATCATCAATATGTGTAGGTGTACATACATAGGATACGGTACGAAATTCGAAAAATCTAAATAAAATAGAGATGAATATAATTTATAATAAATGGAAAGAAAGAGAAAAACAGGTAATTATTTAGTTTTAATTATTCCTGATGAAGTGTAGCTTCAGTTTGAGTTTCAGTTTATTGATGTCTTTGGTTTTTTTTATTTCAATTGGAAGGATGTTGAAATACTTTATTCCTAAGTAGATATAATTGTTTTGCATTAATTTGGTATTAAATTTTGGTATTTTGATGTTGTCTTGATATCTTATTGATTGGTAGGTTTCAAATTTTTTGATGATATTATCCTTGTAAATTTGGATAATTGCATTTTTTTTGAAGATATTCTCTACACGAGGCACCGTAAAATCTGCGAAAAGCGTTTCTGTTGGATATGTGGAGGGTTTCTTTAGGATTACTTTAATGATTAGCTTCTGGATCACTTTGATCGGGTTTAGAATATTGTTGTAAGACCCCCCCCCATCCAATAATTCCATATTGAATTAATGACTGGATTAGTGCATAGTATACTCTTTTTAGATTGTTGATTTTTAAAATATTTCTTAATCTTATGTACATATATATACACTTTCTGATACGCTTAACCAATTCACAGATATCGACCACCATCGACCACCACAACACGGGCATGTGCCTAGCATGGTGGTCGAAAAATCCCCAATGTATGTAATGAAAAATCTAATGAATAAAGAAATCTTAAAAAAAAAAAAGATATGGCTCTTCCACTTCATATGTTGTTCTATTATCACTCCGAGATATTTAGTTTCTGATACTGATTTCAACGTTGAACAGTCTTGAATACATGTGATTTTATTACATTTGTTATTGTGGATAATTATTTTAGTGTTGGGGAGTGTTTTTAGTTTGTTAATTGAGAAGTGTATGTAGTATGTTTTGTTAGTGTTCAATGAGAGAAGATTTGTATCAAACCAATGTTTTAAGGTATTCATGCTATTATTTGCTTGCTCGTTTACTATATCCCAGTCGATCCCATTCACTATGATAGCTGTGTCGTCGGCATATGATATTATGTCTGCGTTAATTGGTAGTTTGAAAATGTCGTTGACATAAATTATAAATAGTAGGGGGCCTAGGACTGTGCCTTGAGGTATCCCGAAATTACTTGTTAGTGGTAGACTTAGAAAGTTGTTTATCTTGACTACTTGGTGTCGTTCAAATAAATAGCTTTTTATCCATTTTAGAGCTTTATCGTTTATCCCAATACAGTTTAATTTTTTAATAAGTTTATCATGAGAAATACTGTCGAAAGCTTTTTTAAGATCTATGAAGATTCCGAGGCATTTCAAAGATTTGTCTAATGTGTTCTGGATAATGTTCGATAGTTTGGCAATCGCATCTTGGGTACTTCTATTTTTCATAAATCCATATTGGTTGTCGTGTATTATGTTATTTTTGTTAATAAATTCAGTCAATCTTTTTTTGATAATTTTTTCAAAGATTTTAGCAATGTTTGAAATCAGCGATATTGGACGATAATTTGTCACTTCTTCTGGGTTGCCAGATTTATGAATTGGAGTGATGATGGTTTGTTTATATATCGTTGGGAATATTCCGCTTTGAAGACTAGTGTTGATTAAATGTGTTAATGGTTTTGAAATATGTTTTTTGATGTTTTTCAGTGTTTCGACAGTAACCCCATCGAAACCTGGTGCTGATCTTCCCTTCATGCTTGAAATGATTTGTTCGATTTCCTGTGCTGAAGTGAGAGGAAACATGTTAATTTTGTTTAACATATTGGCGTTCATATTCTGTTCGTCATTAGACGGTATTTTTTTAATTTGATTTGCAAGGTTTTTGCCTACATTTGCAAAAAAGTTGTTAAATATGTTAGCGGCAGCCGATGGATTTTCTTTGCATCGTATTTTGATATTGTTATGTGTAATACTATGAATTTCATTTTTTTTGTGTTTTTTCTTGTCTATGATTTCATTTATAATATTCCAGACTTTTTTTGCATCGTTCTCCGTTGCTTCTAATTTTTGCCGAAAATAATTATCTTTTGTGGTTTTTATTAAATACGTAAGTTTGTTTTTGTATGCTTTTAGGTATTTTTTTAAGGTTTCGTTTGTAGGTTGTCGGATTATTTTTTTGTATATTGTTTCTTTGTGTCTGATTGATACAATTAATCCAAAAGTTATCCATGGTTTAACCGGTTTAAATTTTGATGATTGTTTTCTGGAATCAATAGAATATGCAGTACTTACGTGCATTGATAATTTTTCTTCAAATAGTTCGAAGCATTTGTTCGTATCATTACAATTAAAAATATCGAGCCATTTCTCTTTATCTAGATTATGTACTAAGGCATTTATGTTGAGCATTTTGCGTTGGCTGTTTTCATTCTCCGGAGTTTGGGTTGGTAATGGTGAATATTTGTTTTCGTAATTGTAGGTAAAAATGCACCCGAAATGATCTGTGATTGTCGTTTGTATAACTGCAGATACTATGTTTTTTATGTCTTGAATATTTGTGAAAACATGATCTATGCACGAAGGTCGTTGACCTGGAATCATTCTCGTAAATGAGTTAATACACGATATATAATTTAATTCTGCCATCATATTAAGATAATTATCTTTATCATTAGACGAATAATCATTTGCAATATTGAGGTTAATGTCTCCGACAACAATGGTTTTCTTATTTCTGTTCGCAAGAAGAATGCGTTTTAGATCATCTACATATATTGGTAATATTGAGGCGTGAGTTCTATATATAGCGAATATGCTAAATGTATACTTTTGGTAACTGATTTCCATATTTAGGATGTTTACATTGTGCATTTGGATCTTATACTAGCTTTTACCCGCAGCTTCGCTCGCATGGTATTAGTGGGAAATTACTGACATAATTGTTATTATTCTGGCTTTTTTGTCTAATAAAAAATAATTATTGTTTAATAGAAAATTTCAAAATTTGAGAATGACATTTCGCAAATAAAAATTCTATTTTAGAAAATATTTAAATTATAGAAATTTATTTTAAGTACCTACTCCCCTAATTTATTCTGATGATTTTGCCTCAAGTAGGAATTCGTATTTTATTCATATTTGAATCCAGAATAACCTAAAGAAATAACAAAATTACAGCCAACGTCAAATAACTACATAGCAACGCTATGCTTTTCGTCAGGACAATAAACATTTTTAGAGATAGGTAGATATTAACTATGACGCCAACAAAGCACTATTTTTAGGGTCAATTGCCTAATTTTAAAAAAAAACTTTTTTTCCAAGGTAACAATTTGTTTGACGTTTGCAATAACTCAATTTTGTTAGGGACAGAAAACGTATGAAAAATAATTGCATAACGTTACAGCTTATTCATAACGCCAGAGCTTACCAATATTTATAGTCTATGTTACTCGCAAATAATGTGGCTTTCGATTAGTGAAAGAATTTTTAAATTCTATTCGGTGTTTATTGCGTGAAAGAATAACACTCATCCATATAAACTTTCGCCTTTATAATATCTATAAGATTATTATTATTAATATTGTATATCGTCTACTAAGTAGACGATATAAAATTTGAAAAGTTAATTTATAGACTACGCTTAAAAGAACTGTGGTAACTTTTTGGAAACACTCAGGAAGAACATAACCGGTGCGATTTTACGGTGATGTGGTAAATGATGGATCGGAAATTATTAACGAAAGAGTGGTTCTGGTGTGTTGCATTATTTTATCATTCCAAGCTGAGGGAAATGATGGATTACTATTGGCACTGCTTTTAGTGTTTGATATATCTAGATACCATGTATTATTAATATTATAATACAGACATAATATAAGGTCTTCGGAAATACTTTCCCGAAAACTATTTTTTTCACGCAATGATTTTGTTGCTTGAATTAACCTTAAGCAATAGCAGTTATTTTTCATTTGGCGAAATGACAGAGTGGAAGACACTCTCAATATCGTCATGGTGTAATACCACCATTCGGATTTGAAACGTTGCTTGAAATGGCTTTAGCCGTGTTTGGTGACCAGATCTTCTCAAGTACGAGATAAGAGCCAGGTACTTCATATCCTTCCCCTCCCCACTATCTTTAGCCTCACTTCTTCTTTGTGTGCCCTATCGGGTTCCCCCGACGCTGGAAAATGTCTTTCTGTCTTGCGCTGCCCGGAATAGCTCCTCCACACTTCTAATGCCGGTCCACTCTCGTACATTTCGCAGCTAAGACATTTTTCTAATATTCAGCCTCACAATATACCCCATTTCAAGATGCCATAGTCTCACCGGACGGGAGTAGCTGGAACTCAAATCTGCTGGGAAAAAAATTTAAAAATCTACAGATGATTCAAAATGCTTTTTTACTTAAATTTCACTTTCAAGGAAAAACAATTGCAAAAAGATTTTTAAAAAAATCTTTACCCGTAAATTAACATTTTCAAGTTCTTTATCCTATATTGAAAATAACGCACTTAAAAAATTATTTTTGCTCTATTTACTATTGATTCAATTATGATGAAATAAAAAACACAAAGCATTCGATCATCATGTTACGTGCATCAATTTATATTACAAACGATGGACTTACGCTGAAACCAAAAAAAATATCGTATGTAATTAAGAGGCCGGCAATCGAATTTCTACCGATTTCTTGCAAACCTCCCTTAAACATTTGAAGTTTTTAAGCTCTTAAAATAATATATGTTATTCTTGAAGATAATATCTACACAGTAGTCGCGCCCAAACGCAAGTTATATAAAATTCCCTCGATAGAAAAAAATCGCAAAGTTTGCTCCAAAAATTATTCTAAACACGTTTGTTTCAGTTATTTTACAAGTTGTATGTATGAAAAAATTCACAGCGTTTCTTTAAATTCTGTTTAAGACAATAATCGCGAGATTTTTGCTCTATTTTAAACGAGTTGTGTTTTATTAAAGATTTTCATGATTTTTGCATCGATTTTATCGTTGTAAGTGTTAGCGCGCTCTTCTAACATTCGTAATTTCATATCTCTCCGTCTTCTTCTTTTTGGGGTCGGGAACTGAGCCTTAAGTTAAAAATTCTACCCAAAAAACGCTGTTTTAATAGCACAATAGGTACAGCAGGATTATTTTTTAATAATTTTGATGATCTTACAAAAAATTTCAAAGTACCAAATCTGTAAAATCATGCAAAACTACATTCTTTGTATGGCTTATAAATGTATATTAAACATAATTTAGTTATTGGCCATACCTTTTGATTACAAAAAAATGTATTCAGTTTGGTTGGATATTTTCGCCTAAAATCAAATTTAAGTTAAAATTTAAGATGAAATTTTATCGGTGCCTATAAATGTTTCAATTTTTACAATAATTTCGGTGTCGTTGAGTGATGTTGTATGATGTATTTTAAAAACTTATTTCATGGTTATTATGCGGGGCCTTGACAAGGAATATTTTTTGGGAAACTAACCCCGTAAATTTTTAAAGTCAGCAATCAAAAAAAATCATCATAAAGGTTTATAATATGGGCTATAAAAGTTTTGTTACATAAAGAAGCACTTTATATTACACACATTGTAAGAGTTAACGTACTAAAGTTACTTGCACTACATACATATATTATTTGGGTTAAAAGATAGGTTCGGAGCTTCCTTGTTATATCAACAATAAAAATATAAAAAAATTTGGTGGGTAAATACACACATAAAAATGTGCTTCTGAAATGTATACTACTGACTCCCTAACTGGTAGTTTTTCGAGACGTCCAAGGCCTTCGCCGTTAATAAGTGGTTACGAACCGTGGCTACGCGTCCCGAGGTCACGGGTTCAAATCCATTAATTGTAAATTTTATTTGGTAAATTTATTCTCTTGAATTAATTTAATAGAATAAAGAAGAAAATACATGCCTTTAAAACAAAATTTGAGTGGAAAAAAATTTTCCATTTAGCACACGCTCTATCTCACTAATAATCGCCTGACATCCTAGACCTCCATCCTGTTCTAATTTTTAAATCATAATGAAACACAATTTTATATTTGTTGGGCAAATATTTGGATCGCAAAAGACGATCACAGGGCAGTTCTTGTGTTCTTCTTTATTCTATGTTCTTATATCATATCTGGGCACATTTTGGAGTCCTGGTGGAAGACCAACTTTAAGAAATGAAACTTTGCTAGAAATGGCTTTAGTCGTTTATGGTGACCAAATCGGAATGGCCAGGTACTTCCCTACTTACTCTAAACCATTGCCTCCTTTGCCTCTCCACTTCCTTCAGCCTTACAACGTACCCCAATTGGAAATAACATAGTCTCACATGCTCCTGTCAAATCTGTGGTGCTTAGTCTCGGCATGGCAGCCATTAGCGATGGAGCTCACACTCGCCGCACCACAAGGTGTGAATTACGTTACTGTAATTAGTTTTTAAACTTTGCTTTTGCGAATCTGAATGATGCCTCTGGGATTGTTCTTTTGTCTCTAGGGTCGTGTAGTGTATCCGGGTCTCGTCCTCAGTCACAATAAAGTCCAAGAATTCTTCGCCATCGATGTCATAGCACTCAAGGAATTCTCGGGCTGCTTCAACCCGTTGTTGTTTCTGATATTCGGGAGCATTTTGGGAACCACCTCAGACAAACTTTGTGTTCTCCCAAAATTTTTATCAAAATCTTGTCAATAGTGGTCTTACTGACATCAGGTATCATATCACGAGCTCCCGAACCGTCACCCATCGATTTGCAATAATTATTTTTTCCACTTGTTTTCGCGCTCATATACTGTTTTCCGTACAATTCAAGTAGCTGAGAATGAATTTCTACCGGGATTTTGTTCTTCGCACAAAAAAAACGAATTATAGAGCGTAATTCACACTGGCGGGTGCGGCGAGCAGAAGCTTCATCGCGAACGTCTGCCACGCCGAGACTAAGTGTCGCAGAGAGTGCAGTGCTGTGGTGATTTGGCGTAGGGAAACCAGGTTACATGCTAGTTTTCCCGGATCTTGCGAAAAATTGTTCCTCGCGACCGCAGCACCTTGGAGACCTTATTTTACGGACAGCCCTCGTGTTTACCTACTTGTACCGAAAATAAATAAATAAACTTGAAATTTAATGAGAAAAAAATTACGGTGTTAATAATTAATTATGTAAAAACTTTGACGCAATGGTCCCGTGTCATAATTCACCCACACGCAACAATTAAAAATGTATGTAATATTATTTGGGCTAAAACCATAGAATAAAGAAGAGTACAAGAAATGCCACGTGGGCGTGTTTCGTGATGCAAAAGTCTGACCATTATTTGCCTAAATATAATAATAACATGCAGAACTGTGTGTTACCGTCATTATTAAATTTAAATGGCGTGGGGATAGACGATTTCAGGCAAGCATAAGAGAGGCAGAGCACATGCTAAATGGGCTAGAACAAAAAGTTACCGAGTAGCGACATGGTTTAATTTAATTCTAGGAGGCAAGTGTGGGTACCGCCGCTCCAGTAACCATTCATTGGATAATCAACACATCTTTCATCGGTCACCTGAAGAGGTTCGTATAGTGACTTAGCAGGAGAGCCCGAGTTCATGGGGTGAGGTTATTCCAGGTTTCTGGCGGCGGAAGTGTCTGCCCACCTACTACGAGGCGGGCCGGATTGGGAGAGGTCGGTTAAGGAAGACCCTTTCACCTCTCTAGTTGGACATTCTTAACCCATCACCTGGCACCGCATTGGGAGGGGTGGATTTAAATATCTTTCACTACTGGACATTTAGATTTCCACCTACCGATATCTTTTTCCTAACCAGAACTTAATTTTAATCATTTTCTTAAATGAGCCTCCACATAGCTTTCCCAGAGATGACATTATTTTCCTCATAGCCTCCTAAATGGAGCTAATGCTAAACATAAAAATACAATCGTATTTGAGAGGCATTTCTAGTGTTCTTCTTTAATCCATGGCTGAAACAAAGATAGCGTTATAGTGTTATTTTTAGGGAACTGTCAAGTAGGTACTCAAACAACCCCTGATCATGTGTCACAGTAAGGTGTGACCAAACACAGTATTCTCGGACAGTGTATTTCCACAGTTTGGGAGAGACTTCTCTTTTTTCACACAATTTTTCAATATTCTCCAAATCAAATTAAGACTTACTAGTAATTCTGTGAACGGTAAGTAGACCTCGCGTCCAAAAGCTATGTTTCTAATTTTTTCTTTTTTAAGAAATCACAATCAACATTTGCTCCGAAATCATCAAATTTGTAAGTGGGTACGTAAATACCAAGTTTATTTATTTTTTTTATTTAGTAACAATACATTTATTATATTTTACATTTTTATATGAAACATGTTAGGTTAGGTTAGGTTAATTATAAATCAGGAAGGTTTTGTATGGTTTATAACTTTTTCGTTTAAATAAAGACCTATTAGAATAAGTTAACAATAATAATCTAAACGAAAATATGAAAGAGAACAAGATACAGAAAAACAGAAAAAGACAATGGTCGCAACTGGGACTCGAACCCAGACCTCTCCATCTAACCGGGACGAGCGCGTTAACCAATTTCGCTATTGCCACCTTCTGTCAAAACGTCATAATTGTCAATCTCATATTTTCAAATTTTAGAATTACATTATTATCAACTAATTATTTTTCTCCATATTACGGGCAACTACCCTTTTCATTGGAAATAATCATTCTAAGAATTGGTTTGCGACCTGGATAGCGTCTCGGATATATCCGAATTTATTTATATGGAACAATTGACTTTTTATGAAAGTCTAAATGAATATTCAATTTTTATAAGAATTATTTTATAAAAATTAAATAAAGACCTATTTAATTTTTTCCAAAGAAGCGTCACTATCTTAGTAAAAATTATCTTTTTAAACTTTCTTCAGGCAGGTTGGTACTTTAATACCATGATAAAGAGAAAGTCCAAATAAACACGATGATTAAATATTTGAAAAACTTATCTTTACTGTACCATTAAAACGGCCACCATTTTGTAATGGAAACGGAACGTACAAACAGAATTTACAGACTGACGAAATGAAAAACGTTCAAGTTAAAGCAAGACTTTGCTGCGCTAACTCTATTAATTCTAGCTGCATCAGCTTTTATCACCAATTTCGATGGGATTAGACAAATTTTAGTTTAATACATCGTTAAACTATTTTTCCATATCTTGAAATTTATTTTTTTGTGTATTACAAAAATCTCATAACGGTGAGCTCCAGTGACACTATACTTTTCCCTCGTGAATAGTACCTACCTGTGATGGTTTCTTTTGGTTTCTTAGTCTATGAATACGATACATTTTAATGTGAATGAATCAAATAACGGATATCACGACATGCTTGTGTGACGGTTTTTTCTCACTGCCTACCTGTACGGGGAAAAAGCTGTTGGTTAAATCGGCTGTTCTATACAGCTGTTTAAACTGTGATATTATTTTTATATTTACTTACACTAAGTTCAAACTTTGCCGTAGAAACTAGTTTAAAAAAGATTATGAATTGAGCTGTTAATTTTTTTACCTTTCTTAAGAATTTTTTTCAATGAAAACAATTAAACTACACCTATCTACTCCGTTTATCTAATCAATTAAATTTGACTGAGAGAAGAACAGTTTTCGATACAGTAATACAGCCCTGAAGTATTGGCGCTCGTAAACACAGGATCAGTACCACTGTTTTATTGTGCCAATACTACGACCATGTCCCATTTCAATATACCACTACACAGATTCAAAACTTAGACAACATGTATTCGCACATAGTCATATGGAATGTGTCGCTGATAAAATATAAGCATGAAATAATAAATCATTTATCCTCTATAAGTAAAGTTATTTGCATATATTTTATATAAATATATTTTTTCGCTGTTGCAATATTGTAATTTGTAATAGTTAAATATTGTAGCATTTATTTTCGTTTTGTCATCTGCACAACTACATATGTCTTTCTCAACTATTTCTTACTGTTTTACAAGCTCACTAGAGCTGTGTTTTTCATGTTGTTGCTATACACTATGTTATATATTATTACATATAAGCCGAAAGGAGTAAATTTTATAAATCAATAAATAAATACTATTTTAATATTCTATTAAATTCCATGTCAACCGTGATATACCTGTAACTTCACCAAAAGAGAGCATTTTTTGGGTTGAAATATAAACGAGCATGTAAAAAAAACAAATTCAGCAAAAATATTCAAGTTTCAAAGAGATTCACCGATGTGAACATCCCATTCCTTCCGAGAGGCTTCACGGTTCTTTTTCGATCCATAAAATATCAGACTTGGATATAATATTTCAAACGGTTCCTTGTTTTACATAATTTTTCTAGTAGTTTTGCAAATTTTATACTTAGAAGTAGTCGCATAATATATTATTTGCGAATCAATTTGTGAATCAATAATAAAGTATAAACTTTTCGAGTCACAACTACGTTGAAGTTGGTAAACATTACAGTACGGTATTACGATAAATCGATATTATGATATTGAGGGATACAGCTGGCGGTAATCACTATAGTTGATCTGGGCACAGACTTCTTTTGCACGCCCTTACATTCTTATAATAATAATAAAGTCTTTATTCCAGGATGTGGGGAGGTGAGTGCAATCCCACACATCCCATAGAGAGTATAAGTACATTATATTGAAAACATAGATAAATTCACGGATATTATTCTTAAATTATTACTTGTAACTTTGATGTTTAGATATGCGCGATTCTATAAATCTTCGGAATACAATTCCCTCCGGCCGAAGTTCTTCTTGGTAGGAATTTCGTTACTTCGATCGCTTTAACAGAGAGTTTAAAGGTGTCAAAAGGCGTAGGACGGAAGGGCTTGATTTTTTTTCAATTTTTGTACATTTCAAATATTTTTCTGCTAGGTAGGTATTGATGTCATCCTCGGTTGTTTCCATGGTAAACCGCGAAATGTATACCGTTGTGATTATGTCAGCCGACTTCAATGTTGTGGACGTAGCGAAGGTTAAATTTCCGCATTACTAATGTGAATCCTATGGTCAACCTATATTATGATCTGGAGGGATCCTAGCGGTAATCACTGTGCGCAAGCACACAACAGAGTCGATATTAAATGCACTGAGATATCACAATGCGGTGATCGTTGCACAGAATGCTTTAATAGAGTCAATAATAAAAGCACTGAGAGATCGACAAGTTGTTCATTGCACAGGCCTCATTAATAGACTGACTGTACAAAAATGTATTGTTGTAAATGTCACACAAGTAGATAATGACTACTCACTGTCAGATAGGGACAGTTATTTGGATAACAGGTTGGGTGGAGAAATGAAGGAACATATGCTAACGGGAAATGCATTTTAGTGTGTCGATATAGATTCTGAAGAGAAGGTATTTTTTCATAGCGATATACTGGGAGAATCATTGCAAAAAAATGGTTTTATTTTCTTATTCATTTTATCTAACAATTTGCATATATTCGGATAAGTCAGCATCATCTACGCATGTAAATAATCTCGCAGTAGAAGGGCATATATGACTTTACAAGATTAATGTGTATTTTAATAGGGGTTAAGCAATAGAGTTCTTAGTGTCAAAACCCTCATAAAAAAAATTTATGGCATTCACAATGTGGTATGTGGTGTCGCGAAATTAAGTGCTGCAGAGCAAAGCCCTGCGCAATCCTCGAAGGACCAGTCCCGAAAACTACGTGGTCACTAGGTTATACGGGACGATTAAATAGCATACACTCGCAAAACCTGATGGATAGTCAGCCGATGGATGGTTCAGATCTGGGCTTTTGGACAATAAGATTAGCCCAGAACGGAAAAGGAAAATAGGACTCACCAGTTGCTGATACTGATATTGGCCTCACTTATCTCCAGGTTTTGGTGTACACTTCACTATATGTAATCTTTAAATTTTAAAATCGTAATATTATTTTAGCAAGAGTTATGATACATGCGCCCTGTCTGAGATATTATTTCATACTGAGCTTCAAATGAGCACACTGTCACCTCTTCTTCTTGCAACAATTACCTTTTTTCATGGTGACATTTTGGGATGGGAATATTAGGTAGGTGGGATAAAATCAGGATTTTGACATAAGCTACCCACCAAGTCTGCAAATGCAATACCTAACCAAACCCATATAATAATGCGCGAACAGTATGTTTGAATGAAGTCAGGGAAAAGAAAGCAAAGGGAAGAGGAACCATTCAAAATCAGAACGTTAGGTACTTAAATTGATTTCAGCTGTGTAAAGTACATAGATCTAATTAGTAAAGTTTTCCAAAACTTTCGTTACTACTTATTCTGTTACTTCTCAGACATTTGCTCGATAAACCTTGATGAATTTTGATACCATGCCGCACAAAAGCCCTTGATGAAATTCTACCTACGACCAAAATGATGCGGGTCGTTTGAATTAGTGCTTTATCTGAGTTGAGCATTTATATCTGCTACTCAGTTACTTCCAAGCAACTTTTCCTCTCTCTCTTCCCATTCTATTCAACCTCAAAATGTTCCTCAATTAAGGTTACCGTCGTACAACGCAGGAGTCTCTCTTGGAATACCAAAATTAAACGTTGATTCAAATTACTTCAGTAACCTGATATCAAAATGACGTTGGTAAACTATGTAGATATTTTTAAACATGTCATCCCCTTAACCTTTATCTTCAAGTCTCGTTGCCTTCCTTTATTTACCTACGTCTACAGCACAACAATACCTATCTGAAGCATTTATATCATAACATAAGAACACCACCACTCTTAAGGGTGACTAACTAGCGGTCGAGAATTCAAATTTCATCGGAAAGATGGACTTGCGATTGTATCCTTTCAACTGTACAGGGCGGTTCCAATTATAAAGATTAATTATTCTCCATACCAGAATTTTTAAACTCAATATCGATTTTATTTCAATAAAACTTTGCTATGATGTATATACCTATATTCAAAAATGCTCAAACATGTGATGATAAAGCTATTAAAATTATGTACTTTTTGTAATTATTTTTTTGATCATAAGTATTTATAATTTTTCAATAAGGTCTTGGCAAAATAATAATGCAAAAAAACTGATACGTTAGTATGTAAAACCGTAAATAAATAGACAAATTGAAGTATTTTCGTCAGAAAACACGTGCGCGGATTTTTTTTTTTAAGATTTAATTTGAACTAAAATTAAAATTCTGAAAAATAGCTTTCCTAGATAATGTATTGATTTATTTTACTGCATGATCATATGATTTGACATCTGTGTTGTACAATACAAGATTTTGTTTGAAAATTTCAAAAATCTGCCAATGACCTACGGTATAACCTTGTTATACTAAAAATAAACATTTTTCTCAAAATTAAAAAAAAAAAATTACTAGATAAAAGAACAATCATTCGAATTCAATTTATTTTTTTTGTGGAAAAATGTCAATACGTCTAGAATTTTATTTATAAATGATATATTTCCGGTTGTGTCTGGTTATTCCCTCTTTAGCAATGTGACTCTAATATTGTATTCACATTAAAAGAGTCACCCAATAATGTCCATTTTATTACGAATCGTAAACTACCATACGTAGCAGTAGGTCGGTAATGTTTTGGCCAATTATATGTATTATTTTATGAAAGTGCTACGTTGAACCGAGGCGTCAGTTGAATGTGCCGACAGAAAGCTTTTGACGCGAAAGCTTTTAGGGCCGGTAGTGACGGTGGAGACCCAAAGAGCCTACTTTTTTGTAGTAACTTTCCCATCTGCACTACCGTGATTAAATTCTACACAATAAATTGTATTGACGATATTTTTTGTGATAAAAGTCGTAAAGAATTAATGTGCTTTTGACATCCTTCGTTTATGTTATATTTTTAAGGGTTATGTTATTAAAGTGAGTTGATAAAATGAAGAGAATTAATCAAGTATAATTTACGGGTGATTATTTACTTATTATAGGATTCAATTATCTTAGCTTATCTTCTTGTCTACGATGAACGAAGTACGTCGATCATCAAGTTGATTATGCAGACATCTCCAAAAATCTAAATTTGACGTAAATATGGAGTTATTTATTGTTATCAAGTGTAATTTGTAGAACTCCATTGTTTTTCTTTTATGTATTCAATAGCATAATTATTCAATTCATAAAAACAGTTAATTTATAAACATGTTCTGCAACGTAATTATTATTACGGGTGACAGCTATTTTGCCTTCTGAAGGCATTATCAAATGGACAGCTTGGAACTTAATGCCTCCCGACCCGGCGTACTTCTTGGCGAGATGGCGTTGTGTACGGATTTATATTTTTGTAATTTTCTTACTTTTCCACTTACTTACGGGAATTGCGTTTCATTTTATTTATACGTTTGAGGGATACTTATTGTAATTATTGTAATTTTGGAGGGGTGCAGACAAACGTTCACCGTTTGTGTCATTTTCGACTGTTGACATTTAGTGTGTAAGAAAGAGGGACAGCATTATATATACATTTATATAAAAAAAAAGCAAAACAATCTTCGCATTGACATTCGACGTTTTTGAATTTTTGGAATTCACTCACTGTTCAATATAATAGATACTTATCACAATATTGCTACAGTTCTTTCAAAAGATGAGAAATCGTTCCATACAAAATGTATTAGGAAAAGAATTTTCTTCATAATTTTTTTTTTCGTGAATTTTTCCGATGTTTAAATAGCTTTTCCGCTTATCGGGGCGGAGAATCCAACCAACTAAAGTTCATGAAAACCGGTCCAGTCGTTCTTGAGTTATAAATGGTTTAACTAACCCGACTTTATTTTATATATATTACGATTTAATATGTAAAACACACACAAGTTAATAATATTTGATACATGGTGAGCATCCGAATATTGCTTTTCTCATGTCAAAACTTAGTATTTGGAAATGTCTGACTAATCAACTGGACGATAGATGTATGAAGAATGAGTAAATGATAAAAGTAATTACGTCTACAGTCAAGTTGTTTGAAGGAGAAGGTGCGAAAACAGTGTACAATATGGTCGAGAATGATGAACACTTGGATCAGATGGATGAATGACATAGAATATTTGGGAAGTATGTTTACGAGAGATGGAAAGGCTGATACAGATATTGAAAGAAGGGTATATGCAGTGTTTGTAAACGGTGTTTAATATTCCAAAAATGAAGTACTAAACACAGTTAGCGCTAACAAAAAAACTGTCCAATGAAGCGAAATTAGCAGTACACGACGGAGTGCTGTACCTACAGAGGAGGGATGATATTAGACTGAATGCTATAGAAGTAAGATCCCTGAAGCGTATGTGTGGTAAAACCATGTGATTGTGTGAGAAATGTGGAGATCCACAAATAATGTAAGATTAACAAGGGGGCGCTCAAATAGTTTAGGCGTATAGAGCGAATGAACGAAGAAAGGAATTTAAAGAGAATATATGACGCAAATATGAATGGTAGAAGTCGGGGACGCCCAAGGTCTCTGTTTTCCCCTGCGGGGAAACGGCGTGATAGTTATTTAGTCAGTTAGCTTACCTTTCTCTGTGAAGCACAGTGACGTGCGGTAAATTTTCAGAAAATTTTATAATTTTTCGTAACAAAATAATATTAAAAAAAACACAAAAGGATATTCTGTAATCTCTAATAATTATTTTCATAGTAATTTTATTTTTAATTAAATCGAAACATTTATAATAATTTTTAAGTTAAAAACGGTTAAATACATCCCAAATTATTCTATATTTTATGGTAACTTAATTCCGGGGGGGCGGTATCCAAACGAGAGCAATTTATTTCTGATTATATTTTAAATTTGAATCCGATTGAATTATTTTAATTCTCTCCAAGACGACCAATAAAATCGCGTTTGCCCAACGCACAACGCAGTGTTCGGCCAAAAAAGATAGAAGCTAACTCCCCGAGCAATTTTATTCCAATGTACAGAGAATTATTTTCTTAAAAGAATTAAACCGTATGAAAACTTCATCATCAAAGTGTTAAAACTGATATTTTTAAAAGATGAAGACAAACAACAATGAAGTTGTCTCCCGATTTTTATGTTGTTGAAATATAATTGTATTTAATGAATTAATAACGATTGTAAAATTATTTTTGTTATAACTCTAACAATTATGAAATTACGAGTTTTCAAAGTTTTTCGTTCAAACATTGTTAAAAATTAATCAAATTGTGTTTCGTGACGTCGCAATTCATGATTCGAAGCAGCTTTGCAGTTCCTACTTCCTCGCTTGTACCGTGATGTCACACGCTATTCGGCCGGCCGCAAATAGCAAAGCTTTGACGGCATATATCTATGGTATTATTCGGTATTTTCCAAAACTTCAAAAAGCGCTTTCCTCAGCGCGCTCTAATCAAAATCAAACATTTATAAATAACATGAAATTTCGATGTTCGATGTAGCCTTTTAAACAAATGGATGGATTAATGCCTACATAACTGATGCGAGTTTACCGGGTAGTTCCGGGCTGATCTGTGCACGGTGGAGATCCTCATCGTGAAAACCAACTTCAAAAGTAAATAGCACCAGAAAAGAAGAAGACGCTTCATTCAAAAACTTCCCTGAGAGAAAACTTTCCGAGAAAGGTGAAAAGTTTCTCTGATTTTAATTCAAATAACGGCACGCCCCTGGGGTGTGGCACCACAAATTCTCCACGAACCCTGTTGAGGTCAAGGTATTTTGCACCTTTGAGGTATCTTATTTAAAAGAGACAAAAATGATCAAGTGATTTTTCCAATTTTCGGTTTATTCAGATTTATATTAGTTTAAACAAAATTATACAGTCAAAAACAAGCCTCTCACAAAATCTTGCTAGGCGAATCCCAGTGCTCAAACACCTGAACATCATACCTTGAGTCGATAGGTTATAAGTTCTTGTACCGTAATATCATACCTTGAAGGCAATGACAAATTGGTCTGAAATGCGCAATTTTACAAACGCAATACAACAACTGACTACTTAATAACATTTACGTTACTAAAACATATATTTTCTTAGAAATGTATGCATTATACGAGTACATACATTGTCTAGAGTCTAGATGTTGCAATGCGTTGCAGACGTGGAACCAATTCGTATTTACCTTTAGTTGAGATGTTACAAGTTCTTTTACCGTAGCTGTACAAGAAAAGTATTAGATTGTCATGTAGATATCATTAATTGCATTCAATTTATTCGCCGAAATTATGGGTGCAATGATGGGTGGAGTGATAGGTAAGTGTGACACTTGACTAACTGCTAAACTGATCGAGTTCAATACTTCCTACCGAGTTACGCCCATCTGAGATCAAGATCAAGTATATACAATCATTACAAGTGGATTTTAAAAAAAGGTAAAGAAAAAGTTAAACTCGACAGAAGTAACCAAAAAAGCTAGTAAGGAATAATGAAAAATGAAAAAAAGAAATAGTGAATAACATAATATTAAATATAAGTTTAGCTTTCGTCGCTTTTCATCACAACGAATTGCGAATATTTTTATTTATCTTTGTGATTTTTAAATTAAGATTTGGACAGGAATACTGTTTTACAGAAGAGTACCTAATTACTTTAAGTACCTACCAGCATCTCTTCATAATAATAGATTATGTATCTGCCTACGTAAGCACATATTTTTACATTCAACGTTTATTCATAATTGATCATTAAAAGTTGGTTGAACTTATTTGATGTGATATAAATTTGTAATCCTCTTAGGCTGGTAAAAAAAACCTTATGTTAAAAATAACACAATTTGGCTGCGCTGTTCATCCAATTAATTTTGATGTTTATTTTGAAGAAAATATCATAAATATTATACACCAGCTGCTAAAGAAAAACATAGAAAGACACCGGCGTTTTCCCGAAGTTTTCAAACTCGTAATAAATCACAGTCAAAATATAAACAGAAAATTTAGATTATTATAGACTTACCCTCCTCATGACGCGTAAGGAAAACGAAGACGTCTTCATGGCTGCCGTTGTGGGTCCTTAAAATTGGCACAAGGATTCCTTAATTAAGGGTTTTATGGGTGTGGATGAAGAAACGAATCCTCCCTTAAAAAAAAAACTATCGGAACACGTCTACCCCGCGCAGTGTCCCGACAGAGACTGAATACAATTCACAATAATTCTGAACGTGAGGAGCGACGTGTTGCGGCGTCACCGAGGCTTGAAAGAGATGGAAAATAAGGTTTTTCCAGGCATCCCCTATAAGGGTGAGTTCGTTTTAGAGGGATGGAGTTAGCATGATAAAGTGTTGATGTCTCGCTCTTGAATTCGACGTCCGGAATGGAGAAACTTGTTGCAGAGGGGTGGTGGGTGGATGGGTTGAGAAATATTATGCGTTTGTTCTATCTGAGGAACCGTCCCTTGTCAACACAATATTGTGTCTGGATGAATTGATTGATTTTTCTCAGTTTATAATACATTAAATCCTTGTAATACATAAAATTTTGATGCATAGCAGCACATTTTGAATAGAGCAAGGTAGTATTTGATCTAAGTTGAAATGAAATTCCAGAGCGTTTTGCCATAAACCGATGTATGTTTGAATAAAAGTATGTACCTTAAAGGTATACGCACTTTTATGTGCAGTTGGGGCGTTGCGCTTAGGTAATACAGTTCATCTGTGGAAAAATTGTTAATATTTTCTCTCTTCGTTGTTATTGGCTCAGATGCCTTCGAAAAACTATTTAATTATTGATTGATTATTCCGTGAATTACGAGCGTAATGTTTGAAGCAATTTTCAATATACTTGGACTTGGAAGACCCGCTTTCTTTTCATTTAAAGTCTCGCATTATGTCCAGGGGAACAAAGGATGTTTATTTAAGTAGTGTCCTTGCAAACAACATTTTATCGAGAAAAACTCACACAGACAGGACGAGGACTAGATCGTATAAATCATACGGTGGCAGTAAAGCGGGTGGACGAAGTGGGAGGGTTAGGCGGGAGTTTGTGTGAGAGGGGGTGGAAACCGTTGCTAGGCAACCAGAGGACGCCTGGAAATAGCCACTCGCAAGGGAGATCGGCACACCTTTTATAATGATTGAATCGTAGATACTTATTAAGTGTGGTCACATAGATTTTTAAAGCAACCTACCCCCTTGCAAGAGTTTGGGTGTTCTTCTTTATTATATTTAAACCGAGGATATCACAATAATAAACTGGCCTTCATGAAAATACGTTGGCATTATTCTCGAGACAATATGATGGCTTCACCAGAACGGGTCGTTTTTATAACCAGTTTTTTGAGTAAATAGATTCGTATGTGAAACGGGCTACCAGCTTATATTTTTGTCCTCCTTCATGTAATCCAGGCCTCTTCAAGACCCGCATTAGTAAATCCTTTCCAACAACCCCTCTTTTAAACCGCCTCACAAAGCTGCCCAACTGCGTGGGCTATCTGAAGCTTTTTTTTGTTGCTTTTGAGAGATCATTAGTATATTTTATATTTATATTGTCGTCAAGTAGGCAAATATGTATAAATAAAATAAAAATATCCATGTATTGCATCGTCTCATAACTACCTATGCTAGTTATGAGACGATACACTAACTCTTGACGTCACCTGAAGAAGGACGGTACATTTTTCAAAATTCATAGTTTACCGGAAACCATTTTAAACTCTTATAAATAATATAATAAACTTCTTCACGCACGCCCGACTTGGGGGGTAAGCTGGTGAATGCGTTACGAAAAGTGTGACGATATGAAAAGTTTATGTTATGAAAAATATGATGCGAACGGTAATCGATGCGAACGGTGATGGGGCGAGGTCGGGCCTTTACGCAAGCTTGACTTGGAGAGTAGCTGGTGAATGCGTTACGAAAAGTGTTATGGAGAGATGCGAGCACAAGGAATCATTTGTTGAATAACCATGCCATAGGTCACCTCAAGGTCGTAGGACACCCCAAAGTCATAGGTCACCCCATGGTCATATGTCACCCCAATGCCATATGTCACCCCAATGTCAATGTCAATATCAACCCAATGTCATATGTTTTTTTATAAGTTAGTGAAGTTTTACTAGGTCGTAGGTCACCCCAAGGTAGTAGTTCATTCCAAGATCGTAGGTCACCCCACGGTCGTAGGTCACCCTAGGGTCATAGGTCACCCCATGGTCATATGTCACCCCAATGCCATATGTCACCCCAATGTCAATGTCAATATCAACCCAATGTCATATGTTTTTTTATAAGTTAGTGAAGTTTTACTTCAGTCGTGTGGTCTAAAGCATACTCGTTTTCTTTTTTGGATAAAAAAAACAGATTATCCATACGGTAACGTACATTAATTATTTAATAAATAATTCACGATTTATTTATTTAAAAAGTCTGAGTTTATTATTCGGTACTTGATCCTATGAATAGTGGCTATATACGACTATACAGGATAAGTTATCCGTGTTTTTTTTACCTGTTGCGACTATTTTCTTGTTTATTTATGAATATTGGCTATTATCTGCATAATCAGTAGCATGGTGAAATACCTCCTAAGCAAAACAAAATATTTCATATTAAAAGTGTATAGTACAGAGAAAGCGAAAAAAGAAAGACAGGAAAGTAATCATATTAAAGTATAATAAAGCAATAACATTTTTTTTTGTTCAAGTACTTCTATTTACCATGACGTCATATTAGCTTTTAGATAATAAAAAGTACATGTTGGATACTTTTATGATCATAGGGATGAGTCGTGACTTTTCCGATTACAGAGTTTTTCGGGACAAAAAGTTATTTTGCGTTATGGTGATTGCTAGAAAGTTTGAAATCCCAGCTTTCATTCCAAATAAATACGAAAAATCTTCAGATAGTTCTATGTGCCAAGGGATGGAGGGGTTGGGTCAAATAAACATAATTTAATTTAAGTTTTCAGAGTCGTCTTTTGTTAGCTAAAGTCCCCCCTGGCTGAATGCAAAGTTTTTTGAAATCAGATGTCGTCAGTAATATTCTTCTTATTTTGAACGACAGGTGTGCAAAATTTCATTAAGAACACTTTGCAAAATTTCAACAATCTCCGAATAAAACTTTAGGTTTGTATAACAAAGCCATTCCGGCCGGCCGCTTCCCGCCTGTCCGCTTGCTAGGCAAAACACGGCAAGGATAAAAATGATTAAAAGTACATTATTTATAAGAGCTATCTTTGACATGATCTTCTTTTTCGTTTCACACACAAATTTTATAATAAATTAATTCCATGCAAAAATGAGTTTGCTAACGAAATATTGCCTTGCCTTCTAGTTTTATTTCTGTTTGTTTAGTACATTGTTTCATCCCTTTCCGGGATTAAAGCCTACACTACACGACATCTTTTTTCAGCCCAATTCCAATTATAGACCAAAGTCAACATTTTTCGCTTTGCGTGATCACTATTTTCATCTATATTTTCATATCTACGATTTCAGTTGGCATCACAGCAAAAGCATGGTTCATGTGTTGTTTGCAGTGATGACAATTAAATTCGTAGATATGAAAATAGAGATCGCGTAAAGCGAAAAATGTTGAATTTGGTCTCTAAGTGGAATCGGGCTGAAAAAAGATGTCGTGTATTGAAGGCATAATCTGAGAAACTTAAATCAGTGTCCCTTTGAATAATATAAGGAAAGTAATGAATGTGACAACATTCCTACAATCTGCTTTAAAATTCTAGTATTTTATTTGATTTAATTCAAAATTCGTTGATATCCTATTCAATCCAAAAAGTTTATTTTTTGTAAATTTTATGATATTTTTTGTTATGTATAATTTGCTTCACCATGAAAGATTCAAATTGGCTTTCTGGATTTTAGGTATTCTTTAATATTGTAAAGATAAGTTGTCACCTCACTCCGTAAATAAATTGAATCGAATAAATTTTATATGACTTGAAATCATATAAAATGCAGCTTAATATATTAATAACTTAAAACACTTTTTTTCCTTTTTTGTGAAAATTTATAATATCCGTAGTAAATAGTATAACTATTTTTGTTAATAACTTTACTTTTTTCCTTATTACGTTTTATGTTTTTCTCTTTTATGTTTTTCTTAATTTGTTTATTTTTTTTGTCACATAAGTTGAATAGGTAAAAAAAACTATATCAAAATTTTAACTTAATGGAACTTAATTGGTCTACAATTTATGAATGTTCTTTGTTATATTATCATTTTGTATGACTGTTTGTTTCCTAAATAAAAAAAATTTAAAAAAACCAGACAGAAAGTCTTCGTTTTCTCTTAAATAAACAGTGAAAACACTTTTCTATTCCACCTTGAAAGATTCAAATTCACTTTGTAGATTTTAGGTATTCTTTAATATTGAAAAATAAGTTGTCAGCTTTCTCCGTAAATAAATTAAATCGAATAAACCTATCAGACAAATTCTTGTAGGTCTTCGTTGTATCTTAAATAAACAGTGAAAACACGTTTCCATTCCACCGAGAAACATTCATTAGAACATGTGATCCTGTTCCTCTTTCTCAGAAGCATCATCTCCACGTAGACTTACATAATTCTCAGTAATTACGTAAAACCCAAACCACGTGAAAATATCTACGTACTTTAATTAAGTTTCTTCTCTCGGAATCTCAAGACTTTGAGACTTGTTTTGGAAAATTTTAGTGATGCAATACTTTCTGACCTAATATGTCTTAAAATCCTGGGTTACAATCGCAAATTGTCCAGATATGAATAGATAGGTGAAAACAAAAATATTTAAATATAAGAGATGTACTGTCGGCAGTTTTTACTGGGTGGAACTGTGCTTCCTGGTGTCGCCGATATTGTTAACCAATACTACTGCACACCTTCAAAAAATCAACTAAATGAAAAAATTCTTTCCGTATTCAAGCTATGTTAAACCAATACTACTGCACACCTTAAAAAAAACTAAATTCAGTATTTAAACAACGTCGGGCGGCCATCATAGAATATCTCTTATATTTCAATATCTTTGGGTGAAATGGAATAGTACAATTTCATCAGTATTAATGTTTATATCGCCAATATTTTCGGCTGACATGAAAATTCAATATCAGTTACTCCATTTCTCAGTTGATAGATTTAGATTGAGCTTCTGGGCCACAGAGCGCTCTCATTATCTCCACCTTGCCCTTATCTGCACCCTCTTTTACATCGATCTGCAAAAATCACTTCCCTTCCATCATAGGGGCTCCATCATTTGATCTTCAGCGCCGATATATACCCGTGCCCGATAACGAACGCAAAGGGTAGGACTGGGATACAGAAAACTACACAAATCTTATGTAAAAATTTCAGAATTATAATACTGGATGAATAACTCATTTACAAACTACCACAGTTAATCAATTTATATTACAAAATAAAATATGCGTCCCACTCAGAAATGAGTCCTTTTACAATCAAGAGAGTTATATGGTGTGGTAGCGCTCTATCCCCCATTCATGAAGAAGATTCCCGTTTTTACGTGAATTGCGTGTTTTTGAAGACATAAGGGCTGGAAGTTTCGCCCTCTAGAAATTAGAACAGTTCAGAACATTCGAGAGTATTTGAGAGACTTCCATACAATGTTGTGGAAAGTTCGGGAATAGGGAATCAGGACGTCAGTTCAATCCCACATCATCTCCCTGAGCGAAGCCGGGTACCCCAGCTATTTTTATATTTAAAAAAATCCAGAAATAATCTACAAATATTTAGTAAATATTCTATTAAAAAATTTGTTAAACAAAATATTGTTTTTTTTTCACCATCAAGAATGGGAAAGGTTCTTCCAACGTAACCAAATCTACAATATTATTATGAAATAATGAACTTACCTTGCAAAGTAAAACCAGGCAGAGGTCGTTTCACGTCACCGCGAAGTATTCGAATAAAACCAAAGTGGTAACTTGCTTCTTATAATGTTTTGACCATAATAATTTATGGATTCTGTACAATATAATATATTTATATCAATAACATGGTATCAATAAGTATCTACTTAATGATTCAGATGTATTATTTTTTATTTGTATGCATACTTAAAAAATAAGTGGAATCAAAAAACACGCGGGCTACTCGTAGTACGAGAATTTTATTTATTATTAAGCACATAAAAAGCATATCTGGAGAAATGATTATAAATAAATATAAACAGTTTCGAAATAAAATTTAATTAGTTACATTTTACATTTAACAAAATATTCGTTAAACAACAATTATCACGAAAATATAACAAAAGGTAGGATGTTTTAGGTAGGTAGGATGTTATTTTGAAGGGTTCTAAAACCTCCAATATTCAAAATTGGGAGGTCATCTTAATATTTCATTACATGACATTTGAATTCGAAGTATTTACAAATCTAAAAATAAGTCGTCCCGGACCGGAATTTCAAAAAGTCAACATTTTCAACATAAAAATTTGAATATTTAGAAATAATTTTTTTTTCTAATATACCTACACATTGGAAAGATTATTTTATCTAAATTTTAAAACAATTTTTGTTTTTGCAAAGTGATAAAAAAAACCAATATAGAGGTGTATTTAAAATGTAAATTGTCGCTACCGCGATTGAACCGGTGTAGGTTTTGGAAATACGCATCCCGGACAGGAACTTTTATACTTTATAAAGAAAATATCATTTTATTTTTACGGTAAAATTATTAATAAGTATGTAATTAATGTTAAATGTCTACCTCATGCTGTGTACATTTATTTCGTAGTGTGCGTTTCTTAAAGTAAGACTTTTTTCTTATTTTTATAACTGGCAATAACATATTAGTTCTATTAATTGTTTTTGTATTTAATTCGTAGAACTCCATTTATTTTTTTGAAATTTAATTAAAATTAATTCTGATAATGTTATTATCGAGTTCAGCAAGTATTTTAGAATGCTTTTTAGTTACAGCTAAAAAAATAAATAAAAAATAATAATAAAAGTTCTACTATTTGAAATAAACATAAATACGTTCATGAAATATCTACAAGGATATGATTAAAGACATTCGACATTCTAGTATCTTCTTCTGTTTTCGTTTTCATACAAAACGCGTAAGAATGACAGTTTTTATGAGCAGCTTTTAAGACGATCGTCGATGACGTGCGTACGATCTCTCCCTGGGACCAGTAAATGATGCATTTATGCAGCGATATAATTTAAATAAAATACTAGTAGGAAGTGAGCGCTTTCTTATCGATACTCACAGAAATAAGAGTAGCTTTCTACTAAACAAATTAAAATTATTAATCATTACAATGTTTTCCACAAAATTCAATATAATCAGATTTTTTTTTAAATTAAAAATTCTACATGAAAATTTAAACTCAATAACATTTTATTTTCTTACCAAATAAATAATAAATTAATGCGGAACTGTCTTCACCCAACAAAAAGCAAAAACCTATGTGATATGTGTATCAAAGTATATAATATGAGGAGAACGTGATCGGAATTTATCAAGAAAACTAAAATGCCACCGTGTGCGTGAATTTTCATAGACGTATATTTTATTACAAATGAACGTACACTTTTTGAAGGTCGGTATAACTTTGTGTGTCACATCTTTCCAAGGGAGTGCCTCGGGTGAAAATGAACGGAAACATGACGATTTAAATAATGGTATTCTGGAACATAATGTGACACAAACTATTTGGAAAGCTTTTGTTACTAATCAATATGTGTTTTCATACTTTATTTTAAATGGAAACTCAACGGTTGTAACTAACTAACTAACCATCACGCGTTTCATCATCGTTTCGTCTTCGTTTCCACGCAGGGGTAGGCAGAGAGGACGGACCGTCAAACAACTCGGTCTTGGCACACACTCTTTACCCCAATCAAATTCATACATCGTCTCATACATATAC
The DNA here is from genome assembly GCA_917563855.2 of Limnephilus lunatus. NCBI lineage: Eukaryota > Metazoa > Arthropoda > Insecta > Trichoptera > Limnephilidae > Limnephilus > Limnephilus lunatus. The sequence goes on from OU830599.1 coordinate 11,714,752, forward strand.
TGTTCTATTATTCTGACATGACCCGACTCAAGTATCTAATTCACTTGATCGTGCCATGTCTTCCTCACGCGTCCCCGACTTCTTTCTACCATTCACATTTGCGTCACATATTTTTCTTTCACTACTTTCTTCGTTCATTCGCTTTACATGACGACCGGCGTGATCTAGGGGCAAGGCTCTTGACTCGCAATCCGAAGGTCGCGGGATCGAATCCCGGCGCGGCGTGGGCAAATAAATTTTATTTGATTAATTTGTGTTATTTCACAATGAATTTAATTTAAATAATACCTAGTATGTTTGCGCCTCGTTCCAGTGTGGAAGATACACTCAGTATCGTCCTGGTGTAAGACCACCATTCAGAATTGAAACGTAGCTTGAGATGGCTTTGGCCGTGTTTGGTGACCAGATCTTAATAACCAGGTACTCGTCCACCATCATCTTCCTCATCTCATTCCCCTCCCCACCACCTTTAGCCCCACAACATACCTACATATTGGGGATGCCATAGTCTCACTGGCTCCAAACGGGAGCAGCTGAGACTCTTGTGAGGTATTCATGTAAACATGCCCAAACCATCTGAGGGTTCCTTTCTTAATCTTACTCATTACGCTTTAATCAGCCTTGCATTCTTAGCGGATCTCCACATTTCTCACACGATCATGGTTTTACACACATTCTCCTCAGGGATAACCAAATTAATATATCAAACATTAAAACGAGAATTTCTCTGATTCCTATTTATCACAGATAGAATTTTAGGCATATTATTCCTTAGTATTTTTTTTTTTTAATAGAAAAATGAGAAAATATAAACATGGTCTGCTTTAGAAAAAATTAAAGAAAACGAAAAAAATTCTGCTTTTTTTACTTGAGCATTACATAGGAGGCCCTGAGAAAAAAAAGCCGTCAAGGCCAATGTCATTTAGTTTTTTCATTGCTACTCCAAAAAAACAAACAAAACGAACCATTAATATTCTAACCATATTTATTTTTACGGTTTCGGACCATGTGTTTATTATACGAGTAGTATATTATGAGTATAATACTAGTATATTATGAGTATAATCGAGATATATTTATTTCTCATTGCGTACAAAAGTAACATTATATATACCTATTTCTTATCAACATTACTTATGATAAAAGTGTATAAGAACTTGTAACATTGAGCAATGGGTTCCAAATAAGACCCTTAATGGAGAAATATCGCGGTGGAGGGCCATTTATATTTCGTTTAGTATTTATCATCGTTAGTACCGACTTGGGATCTGTACTTGAGAAGCGTTTTCACAAAGATATCTACCCCAAACGGTTTTTTTTCTTATTCTCTGTATAGGTGTTTACGAAATAGCTAATTCAGATTTCCAAAAATAATATATTGACCTGCTTTACGAGTAGTAAAAAATTCTTCATTTTCGGAATGTTAAATATCAATCGATTTGGGAGGCAGGTATGGGTACCGCTGCCCGGGGAACTGTTTATTGGATAACCAACACTTCTGCTATTGGTCACACTAAGTGGTTCGCTACGTTTGGTGATTTAGCAGGAGTGCCCGGGATCATGGAGTGAGGTTTGTCTAGGTCGTCTATGCGTTTGCCCACCTACTGCGTGACGGACTGCATTCGGGGGGTATACGTCCCTAACTCCAGAAAATATTGACCTTTAGATTGCTACCCACGACACATACATATTTCCTTCTCAGAACTTCTTTTCCATAAAAAAAACCCTCCAAACAGCATCCCCAAAGATGACGTAGACTCTAAGTTTTTTTTCGTCGGGGCCTCTTGTGTGGACCTAATGTAAAATACCTATATACATCCACATACCTACACCTATATAAAAGTGAAATAACTAGGTTGGTACATAATGTTAAAAAATCATTATTATCTTATTTCAATAGAATATTTCTAAGAAGCCCCCTAGTTAAACAAAAAAGAGGCTTTATTTCTGTTGCCCTACCACATTTTTTGCCAAGTTGCCCAACCACATTACATATTTGTAATACATTGTCTAATAAAATACGTGCATGTTTTTAATTTTTTTCGTTTCCAGTAATTTTAGTGAGAAAAAAGGTGAGACCTTTTTTTGTAAAATTACATAGTTACTTCTAATAATAAAATTTGAAAGAAATATTTTGACCTTCCGACAAAATAAACCTGAGTTCTGACTGGTTACAACATCGCAATTACGTGAATTTGGTTTATTTAAAGCTCAATTATTATTATGCCTAAAATGCTTCACTAATCATGTTTACGGTCAAAACTTACGAAAATATTAAGTTTTCTCTTGTTAAAACTACGCAATATTGATAATCGTCACTAATACCGCCCTTAAATATTGTTGTTATTTTGAGTCCTTTGAGTAAAGGAGAGGATTTTAACTGTCAAAAGCTGCCATAGAGAGAACGTGAATCGCAATTGACGAAAAATTCGTTAATTTAAAGGAAAATAGAGGATTCCTGTCGTTAAGAAGAACGTGAATCGCGCTCCTGGGTATTTCAAACCCTACCAGTCAGCATTCCATTGCATTGTATCTAACATAACCTGCGGAGGGTTAAGATTGATACAATGAAATGGAATGCTGACCTTTTATTTGGAAAAGTTCGTTTCGAATTCGAGTATAAAAAATAAGCTTTCATCCATTTCAAGACATTTTTCCATACGTTGGCTTTGTACGGAGAAAGCATTTCGACGTTTTTACGAACAATTTTAATTTATTCTGACATTAATGTGGCGAGAATTTGCCTCGAGATCTCAATTGCTGTACTTTTACATCATTTTAACCACCTTATTTTTATGGGCTTTGCTTAGTAGGTACTTACTTCTTAACTTTTATGATATTAGTGTAGTGACCAGCTCAGGCACGGGGGTCCATCGAAATCGGAGTCAAGCTAGCCTTTCAGAAGCTGGGTGTACTGTACAGGCCCCCAGATACTTTAACAGTACCTACACAACTTCTTACCCTGTACACATCGCAAGTTCGTTCCACTGTTGAATTTGGCAGCCACCCACCCATCTTAACAAGCGGATTGCAATCTTTGGAACACAGGCGTCAGTTAGGTGTGCCATCCTTGTTCTACCGGCATTACAATGGAATATGCTTCGAGAAACATGACGTTACGATATTTTAAAGGAAGCGATGACAGAGAAATAATATTTAAAATTTAAAGCGAATCTTTTGTTTTTTTTTTTTGCTAGGTACAAAAAAAATGGTTAAAAATTGCATCTTTAATTTATTGATATTGAGAGGAAGGAAAAACGGTCATGAGTAGAAAACGGAAAGAAGAACGTGTGCATATAAAAATATTTTTGAAAATCCCAATTGGTTCCCACATTTATCTTAAAGACATCAAGCTCAGCGGTTTTCAACCCCGGGGTCGCCAAAAAAGTCAACAAGATTTTGCGGTAATCGAACTTTGTTTATTTTCAGGTACAAATAATTACTAAAAGTTGCCGAAACCAATTTAGACTTAATACAAAACGATAGCAGCCAATAAAATGTGCGTTAAGTAAATGAAGATAATTTTGGTACTTCTAAGTCAAAGTATGATACAGTTAAAAATGACCAAATCGGATAGGGACATCTTAGCTCAGTTGGTAGTGCTGCATTCCGTAAAGCCGAAGGTTCCGCGTTCGAGTGCCAGAGGTTTCAATATCTTTTTCTGATTTTTCTATTACCAGATTTTCTATTGAGTTTCGCTAATGCTGTCATCATTTAATAAAATATTATAATTAATCCATTCACTTGAGATCTGTTAAACTAAAATGAGCAATTAACAGACTTAGGATGGGTTGTTTCACAGAAATTCAAATGAAACGTCGTCATCACATGGCCATCTTATTGACGCCATTTTATTTGTTTGCTAGATGAAAGGTTCCCGTTAAATTCCGACTCTACGTACGTTTCAGCTTTTTATTTTTAATTTTTTGTACTTATTCATTTATCTATTATGTGCGTTAAGAAAATGAACATAATGTTGGTAGTTCTTAGTCGAAGTATGATACAGTTAAAAGTGACCGAATTGGAAATGGGTTCCATAGCTCAATAGGTAGAGCACTTGCCATATAAGCTAAGGGACCTGGGTTCGAGTCCCAGTGGAACTAATATCTATTTCTGATTTTTCTGTCTCCAGATTTTGATTGAGTTTGGCTAATATTGTCTTCATTTAATTAAATATTATAATTTGAGATTTTACTCATAAAGTTAAAATAAAAATAAAAATATTCATCCTAGGCTTGCAGAAAAAGTCAATAGATGTCGCGTATGAAAAATAAAATGGATAAATATTTAACCAGATACTATCTAGAGAGCATTTAGTTCGGGTTGAATCTTGCAATATAAAGATAGCAGCCAAATAATATGTGCATTAAGAAAATGAAGATAATGTCGGTAGTTCTTAATCGAAGTATGATACAGTTAAAAGTGACCGAATTGGAAATGGGTTCCATAACTCAATCGGTAGAGCACTTGCCATGTAAGCTAAGGGACCTGGGTTCGAGTCCCAATCTAACCAATATCTTTTTCTGATTTTTCTGTCTCCAGATTTTGATTGAGTTTCGCTAATATTGTCTTCATTTTATTAAATATTATAATTTGAGATTTTCCTCATAAAGTTAAAATAAAAATATAAATATTAATCCTAGACTTGCAGAAAAAGTCAATAGATGTCGCGTATTAAAAATCAGAAGGAATTAAAAAAAGTAATCATCGGACTGCAAAATGACTTATTCGTTATTATTACCAATATTAGTACTCCAAATATTTTCTGAAATCGCTGGTTAAAATACTTCTGATATACGTGCTGTTATAACCTGTATATATATCAAAAAGAATTTTGAGTCAAAGTGTGCAGGCATACATAAGGTTCACGCTAATTTTGAATTTAATTAGTTTATTGAATAAAGTGACACTCGTAATTAATTCGTAGTTTTATTTAATGCTTATAAAAATATACAAATTGCAAGTTTTCTTGGAAAAATTTTGCATGAAATAGTAAAAACAGCCAGAACCATATGTTACCATTACAAATTTCTAACGATTTCTTACATCTCTCCATTAAACATTTGAAGTTTTAAGCTCCTAAAAAAATATATGTTATTTTTGAAGATAATATCTAGACGTGTCCTATACTGAAATGCAAATTATATGAAATTCCCTCGATAGAAAAAAATCGCTAAATATGCTCCAAAAATTATTATAAACAAATTCATTTCGCTTATTTTTTTTTAAGTTATATGCATGAAAAAAATCATAGTGTTTCTTTAAATTGTACTTTAGATGTTCCCCACGAGATTTTTAATCTTTTTTAAACGAGTCGTGTTTCATTAAACATGTTCTGAATTTTCGCTTCAATTTTATAGTTTAAAATATTAGCCCATCTTCTTCTTTTTGAGCGGGTATACGGTACATTAAAAAACTTTTATGCAACTTCTGTGGTCTCTGAAAGGACCTTCTTTGATTTTTGGTTTGATGGCTTTTCTTTTTTGATTTTTGATTTCTTTTCTGATCTCCAAAAAGGAGTACGGACACTGCGGACCGCTGGTATAGCTCATACAGGAAATCAGTATTTTGTGTCATTGCAAACACGGGCACCGTGCAATTTGCAGTATTGACGATACGGTGTAGCCAACGGAATGAAATACGTGCACTGAGAATCGCACACACCACGTTTCTTTGTAGGTAATAGTTCCACAGGCTTGGAAACTTGAGATATTACATCCGTGCGTGCACTACGATACCTACAAATGTTACCTAACCTAATCACATCTTACCTAATGTAACCGTTGCTTACCTAACCTAATCAAACCTGATATCTTTTTTAATATATAAAATAAAGTCGGGTTGGTTACACTATTTATAACTCGGGAACGGTTGGACCGATTTTTATGATCTTTAAGTTGTTGGATTTTTCTCCACCCGAATAGCAGAATAGCTATTAAAACATACTATACCACCCATACGAACCACAACAGCACAGAATCACTATGTATATAAAGGAATAAAATTATTTAATCAATTACCCGCCGATATGCGAACAGAAAAAAATTACGACAAATATAAAAAAAAAATTAAATCATATTTTGGTAGTCCCACCATATAATTTTAACTTTTATTAGATATGTTTTTGACTGTTTATTCCAAAGGTTTTATGTACATCCTGTATATATATTTTGTTTAATTACCCTTATTAATCTTTAAAAAATATGTTATTAAGTCTAAATCTATTCATAAGTTAAGTTCTTAAGTTTGTCATATTATAAATCTACTCATAAGTTAAGTTTTTAAGTTTGTTATAAGGATTTGAAAAAAAAAAAAGAAAAGTTATTATCAAGTTGTCCTCTCCTAAACCCAAGCACTTGCTTTATTAGGAGAGTATATAAAATATGTAATATAAGAATGAAATAAACTTATTGTAAAAAAATTTACTCAATAAAAAAAAAAAATAAAAAAAAATAAAAAATCTTAAAAATTACCAAAAAAAAAAAAAATTTTCCTCTAACATTTTGTATGGAACGAATTCTCATTTTTGAAAGAGCTACAGGAATAGTGTGATAAGTATAATAATGAGTAGTGAGTGAATTCCAAAAATTCAAAAACATAAAATGTCAATGCGCTAATTGTTTTGCTTTTGTTCTTAAATAAATAATGCTGCCTCTCTTTCTTATACATTAAATGTCAACAGTCGAAAACGGGACAGATGTTAAACATATGTCTGCACCCCTCCAAAAGAAAAATACAGTAATTATAATAAATCTCCCTCCCTCCCAAAGTAAATGAAACGCAATTCCCAATTAATAAGTAAACGGAAAAGTAAGAAAATCACAACAATTATAAATCCGTATACAACGCCACTTCTGATACTGACAAAAAAAAAACACGGACAGCTGCGCATCGATAATGACTTTATTGTGTAATTTTTAACGAAAAAAACTGAATTTAATTCAGCTACTAAGTTAACACAACATTTATTGATTCTGGGGCGATACGAAGTGCGCCGGGTCAGCTAGTTTATTATAAAATAGATATTTTACCATTTGTATAATGAACGTCCGTCGACGACGTAGAAACCAGGCCTATATGAAGTAACTTATCAGAAAAGCACAACGTACCGACATGCTAGTTATCGATTTCTGTATTATATTTTTTAAAAATTTCTCTGGTGTTAAAATCAATAGAGAAAATTGGGGAACATTTTTTTTTTGACAAAACGCCGGCTGCCCCGTTTCTTCTTAACAATTTAAACACTAAGATAAAAAGAAATTCATGATATTGTATAATATTTATTTTCTTTTTTTACATTAGCTGCACACAGGAGGCCCTAAGGAAATAATTCCCCTCAAGGCCTATGTCATCTTTGGGGATATTGTATGGAGGGCCTTTTTAGGAAAGGAAGGAGAGGTAGTTCTGGGAAGGAAAATGGTATTAGTGATGGGATGAATCTGGGGGTCAGTGTGTCCAGGAGTGACGGACGCATGATCCCACTGCGGTGCGATGTTCCAAGAGAGTACGGCTGGGGAAGTGAAAGGGACTCCCTCAACTTTTTAATGGTGGATTTATTATTTTCGTTTTTTTTTGTAATATAAAGAATATGAGACTTCATATTCTTCGTTGTGGGAATTCATGCATATATTATATTTAAGATCATCATCGATCATTTAAATCAGAAAAGAGGAGCACTTGTGTCTGATAAGGCAGTCACGATTCTTACTTAGGTTTTAAGTTATAATGTGCTGTGTATAAAATATTTATTTTTTATTGTTAGTTTTTTTGGAAAACTTGTTTAATTTTACTTATTTGTTCTGATTGGTTGATCATACAGCGCTATTAACAAGGGAGATTATTGTAGTTTTTTTATGGCTTGGTAAATACTGTGCTTGAAGTTAGCTTAAATATGTCATATTGCTATTTATTTATTTGTAATTTCACGCCCGGCTGGGCTTTTACGTGCATTTTTTTTAAAACAAAGAACATCTTAATCAAAATGCGCATAACAAAATAAAAAACGAAATCATAAACAAAACCAAAATCGAAATCGAAATCGAAATCGAAATCGAAATCAAAATCAAAATCAAAATCAAAATCAAAATCAAAATCAAATTCAAAATCAAATTCAAATTCAAAATCAAAATCAAAATCAAAATCAAAATCAAAATCAAAATCAGAATCAAAATCAAAATCAAAATCAAAATCAAAATCAAAATCAAAATCAAAATCAAAATCAAAATCAAAATCAAGATCAAGATCAAGATCAATATCAAAGTCAAAATCAAAATCATAACCAAATATAAAACAAAAATGGTGTAAAAAAACAAATTGAAATAAAAACAAAATACTCCACCATGCAAGATGGAAAAACTGTAGACTGGGAAAAGTGCAATACATGTGAAATAATTCGAAGCAGAGCTATGCAGTTGGAATTATTAAATTTGTGGTTCTTCTTTCTGATATAAATTCTACTATGACTTGTTTATATTTAGTGAATGATGTTTTAAATATGTCAACAACATCTTTATAGTCATTAGCCAAATTTTGTATACGGCGAACGGGGGTATACATTTGTGATTCTGTGTTGGAGTTGTCACAATAGAATGGTAGATAGTGCCTCGATGTTAAATTGCGAGGTATATGGAAAGAAATCAAGTATAATAGTTCTGGGCTGTCAATTATTGAATTTATTCTACGTTCGGATAATTTTAATAAATTAAGTTGACATAGTAGATAATCATAGTTGCTACAATCCCTTGTAATACCTATTCTGAAATTAATATATCTTAAGAATTTTTTTAAAATTCTTTCTATCGTGAGTGAATGACTAGCATAACTAGGTGCCCATACTGTCGAGTTGTACTCGATTTGACTCCTAACCAATGACATGTACAATTTTTTAATGGTTTCAATATTTTTAAATTGGCTGCAAATTCTTATTACAAAACCTAACATTTTCAAAGCTTTATTTGATGTAATTTCAAAATGATTTATAAATTTCAGTTTTTGATCAAAGTTTACACCTAAATCATTCACCTCGTTTACAGTTATTAGTACTACATCATTAATGGAGTATTCATAAATTATTGGATTTTTTATTCTATGAAATCTCATAATAAGACATTTACTTAAATTTAGTTGTAGTTTTTTCTTGGCACCAAACAAAAAAGTTTAAACAAGTTATTAGACAATGTTTTACAGTCATTAATATTTTTTATAGCTTTATATATTTTCATATCGTCTGCAAACATTAAGACTTGGACATCGTTGAAAATAGAAAGAACATCATTCACAAATATCAAAAATAAAATTGGTCCCAAATGTGACCCTTGTGGAACGCCGCTGGTAGCGATAAATATATATGAAGTAAAGCCGTCAATTTTAACGGATAATTTCCTGTTACTTAAATAACTTCTAAACCACTCGTATAAATACCCCACTATTCCTAATTTGTGAAGTTTTTTTAACAAGAGCTCATGATTAACTCTGTCGAATGCTTTGCTGAAATCGGTATAGACTGAATCAACTTGTAACTTCTTAGAAATGGATTCGGATATACAGTTTTGGTAAATTAAAAGATTAGACAAGGTAGATTTTCCTGAAGTGAAACCATGTTTGTCAGGTAAAATTAATGGCTTGATACAGTGGATGATTGTATTTAAAATAAGTTTCTCAAACAATTTTGGGATGGTTGATAACAGGCAGATCGGTCTATATTACAATATACTACATAATTTTTCCAATATTGAAAAAGAAAATTAAAATAATTTTCTGAAATATTCAAAAAATATTATATTGTAAAAAGGTACCTACTATCATACATGTGGTTTGAATCCCCCATACCATCAGTTCCAAAATTGAAAATAAGACTTAAATTCAAAACATATTTGAGTTCATTGAACCAAATTTCAAGGGACAAACAATAACGCACAGACTTCCGAAATTACTATGTTTGATTACCTTTCCTTACTGGCTGAATATTTTCGATACCTCCTCCTGAAGAACCTAACTTTAGCCCGAAAGTGTCTTCATAATTCAGGCGAGTTTGCCATCAAATATGTAGATACTTAATAAATCGTTCGTAGGTACTGGCAACATCAAGATGATGAATTAAAGATGTACACCTTATTTGTTTTAACACGCCTTACGAAATATTACTAGTTTGTAATATTTCTAAATAATATAAAAAAATGATCAACCACTGGGGATCATTTACAAGAAAAAAATCAGTTCATCAAATATTCCCGTTTGGCAATCAATCTAAAAACATTCGCTGTTTTTGAAATCATACGATGTACTCTTTTTGGTTTTAATATCACAAATGCAAACACAAATTCTTTACGCGAACATAGCAAAATATGGTTTTTATCTTTTTAACTTTATTTACTACTTTATACGAAACTACTCAGATAAACGTATTAAAACTTTACTGTCAGTTCTCTTTTTTTGTTTTACATAAAAATAATTGTTTAAAAAAATCAACCTGTAAAATCAAAGTTTATAAAAATATTTCACCTATTTCTAAAATACCTTTTAAAACCTTTTTTTTAAAGTTTGACTGAAGTTTGAACCTCACTCCGCAGGGACTGAAATCAACACCGCTAATACCTAAGCCAAACCTAAATTATAGAATAACAACATTTATTTCGTGTATTAACTAATGTAAATTTTTAAAAATGATTCAATTTCAGAAAAATGCACGTGTGGGTGCGTTTGTGTGCATGAGCGCCATCAAAAGTTGAAAGAATGCTTTGACATTGACAACGAGCCTAGCTGCTGAGTTTCAGCTCGATCGAATGTCGGGAATAGGCTTAATTTCCACTCCCAAAATTGCATTTCATTTACCTATTCAGGAATTACAAAATAATTCTAATAGATGTTTAATTAAAGAAGACAAAGCAATATCTACTCACAAGAATATCTGAAACAGAACTCCACCCCAGCAAGGCAAACGTCATGAATTGTCTTTATTAATTAAATATTACAATTATGAGATTTTACTCATAAATTAAAAAATAAATAAATTTAATAGTTGTTTTTAAAAAATTCCACACTTTGACCGTGTGAAGTGTCTGGCGATTTTCTGTTTTTTAGAATTACTAGCTGAACTACCCGGCGTTGCCCGGGGTTTAATCTGCTTTAAGGGGTGTGAAAAGTGGATGGGAAATCCCACATAGACAGTGACCTTCCTCATGTTTTGAAGATCAATTGTGCACAATTTCATCATCATCGGCATAAGACTGTACAATTGTATATAAATCAAATCCAATCGCCGCAAATAGACATTCTACTTTATATGTTAGATTTAAAATTGTATACGGGAGCATCCGTGGTATATTTTTAATTGTAAAGAGAAATGTTGGCGTTCTTTCTTTATAAATCTACGTACATTATACTCGTATGTCCGACTAGAACAGAATAGGAGATGTAACGAGTTTTGTCAGGTAATTTGGTGACATATAGCAATACGTTTATAACTTATCGCTGAGCAAAACAAGTGATTTTCTAGAATATTAAAATTATAACACAGAATATAAAGATAATTGCGTTTTGTGGAGGTATCATCAACATCTTCGATTTCCCCCCAGGCGAACACAATGGCGAATCAGATAGGTGGCTTAAAAATATTTTCTTCCCATCAAAGCAAGCACAGATCTAAATCACAAAGCGATTCTCATTTCCGATCTCTTCAAATGTATTTAAATGAAGTGTGGAAATTGTGATTTTTATAACCAGTGAGGTGTTGGCAGAAACGCTCCTGAAGATTAATTACATGCATCGCAGAAAATAATTTATAATTAAAAGTCACATTATAAGGCATTCATAATTTTAAAGGTTTGAAGTTTAAGGGTTTCAAGTTATAAGCACCTAGAAAAGAAAAATCTTTCAAGTACTATCATAAAAAAATCTCTTGTTACCATAAATATCATTGTAATTCAATTCGATTTTGAATTTTCGGTAGCTGTAGCCATTTTTGCACGTAACAATAGGCCATTTGCATCATTTTTATTTAAAAATTTTCCGGCTTAGGCAAATATTCTAAGACATTCTGTATTTTTTTTTAAATCGTATATTTGAAACCCTGGCAATTTTTAAATTAAAAAATTTCAACACGAAAAATCAGACCATTTTTTATAAACCGGAAAGACGGGACAAAATTTTATGTGTGCGAAAAAACGATAATTACATAGCCGAAAATCATTTTAAAAAAGAATGTTTTCCACACGAATAGCAATAAATTGTACGGGGTTCTCTTCGTAACATCTGTAAAAACACCGCCATTTATAGCAAAAAATCAAACCACAGGATAAGTTCGCATAGAACAAACAATAAATCAAGTAAACGTTAAACGCAAAATTCAAAAATTCGCCGGAAAAGTGTTGCCATATAAAAAAAAATTAATCAGTGTGGAATTTTACAAAATTAAGGGAACATAATCGGAGACGGAACATTTTCATGTAGTGACGTCACGAGGTCAAATAATGGATTTATTCATTTAAAAATAAAAAAATATACATTTCTAAAAATTTTTACTAACATTTTCGTAATCTTAGTAAAAAAATCTATCTACACGATTTTTTCCAAGTTGTTATGAAATCCATGCAAGTGGCCTATTGTTTCGGACTGTTTGTAAAACATTTTGATATTTTCTTCGGAAGACAAAAAATCTATAACGCATAAAAATAACCACACTATGTAGAAATAAAATATTATTTAATAAAAATATATGAACTCGTGCCCTGAATTTTCCTATGTTTTACTTTTCAAAATTTCTTGGTTAACAGAACAATGATATTTAATTATTGTTAGGTATCAAAATTTCATAGAAAAACTGTACGTTTGAGTATTAAGAATATACTTAAAATTAATCATAATATTCTGGTTTATAGATGGCGCTAATTTAATTATTTGAAAAAAAGTTGTAAGTGATAGTTTAAAACATTAAGGCTCCGTTACCGACCCCAAAAAGAAGAACATGGAGAGATACGAAATTACGAATGTTTAGAGGAGAGCGCTAACATTTACAGCGCCAAAATCGATGCAAAAATTGCGAAAATCTTTAATAAAACATGATTCTTATTATATTTAATTGATAAACTAACGTTTAAACAAGATTTTTATGCATAGCACAAAGGGTAGATAACAAATATTATAATCAATAATTATCAGCCTGAAACACTCATCTACATTGAAAAAATCTTCCGAGAAAAGATACTGGCCGCCAACGGGAATTGAACCCGTGACCTTCTGATTGCCGGTCAGCAGCTCTGACCACTGAGCTATGGCGGCTTATCTAATACCCGCCAAATGATTCAATATATACTAGTGTTTCATTCGACAATTACTAATTATTACATTTTTCGAACTGAAAACAACCAACTTTATTTTTTGTGAGAGAGGTATTGTTAATACTAAATCTCCCGCTAGATGGCGTCGAGACTAATCTTTTCTCGGAAGATTTTTTCAATGTAGATGAGTGTTTCAGGCTGATAATTATTGATTATAATATTTGTTATCTACCCTTTGTGCTATGCATAAAAATCTTGTTTAAACGTTAGTTTATCAATTAAATATAATAATTAATATTTGACAAGTTAAAGTATTTCAGCAAAAAATGCAGACATAATTAGTCTCGACGCCATCTAGCGGGAGATTTAGTATTAACAATACCTCTCTCACAAAAAATAAAGTTGGTTGTTTTCAGTTGGAAAAATGTAATAATTAGTAATTGTCGAATGAAACACTAGTATATATTGAATCATTTGGCGGGTATTAGATAAGCCGCCATAGCTCAGTGGTCAGAGCTGCTGACCGGCAATCAGAAGGTCACGGGTTCAATTCCCGTTGGCGGCCAGTATCTTTTCTCGGAAGATTTTTTCAATGTAGATGAGTGTTTCAGGCTGATAATTATTGATTATAATATTTGTTAAAACATGATTCGTTTAAAATAAAGCAAAAATCTCTAGGGGGCTGTCTAAAACAGTATTTAATGAAACGCTGTGAATTTTTTCATATATATAACTTATAAAATAACGGAAACAGACTTGAAAATAAAAAAAAATTGGATCTTTATTTGCGATTTTTTTCTATTGAGGGAATTTCATATAATTTGCGTTTCGGCGTGGGGAATGTGTAGATATTATCTTCAAAAATAACATATATTTTTTTAAGAGCTTAAAAACTTCAAATGTTTAAGGAGGTTTGCAATAAATCGGTAGAAATTCGGATGGAGGCCTCTTAAGATGAACAGTCTATTTGCGCCTGTACGCACGGTACCTATAAGATTGTGAATGAATACTTTTGTCCTTTTAAAATTAAAACAAAATTCTTTCAGGAATAATAGCAAGCAAATAATATTGTAGCTGTGCTTCAATCCAATATTCTAGTTGTACGACTTTCTTGAAAAAATTGAGTTTTTATACCGATAAAACTATTTATAAATATTCATATTCCATATATGCGGGCGCAAACAAATAAGTCATTTTAATAATAAATTGTTCGTGATACGAGAACCAAAGGGCAAAATCTCTTACTTATACCTTTCGCCAAAATAACGCTTGGTCAAAGAAACTTCTGGTACTTTGCAACAAAACTTTTTATAACACTTCCACTGACCATTAGACAGCACACTAATTATGTAAAATACAAATCAGATACCAAGTCTTAGATCACTAGCAAATACAGATCGTATATTAACAATTTTTTAAGAACTTCCTAATGCATGCTTTCCCATTGGTACGATGCTGATTGTCCTTGTACTTTTACTTTAAATGTAAATATGTAACATTGTTGTTGTTATCCTTATTTTTGTGTTAAACTACTCATGCTAAAATGCGCCTGCTCTCAACACAGGAATTCCTAGTGAGACAGGCATAGCATAATCACCTATGTAATTTGATAAATAAAGATTATAATTTATTTAAAATATATATTTTTAAGCATATCTCGCAAAAGATGTTTTTCCTAAAATAATTTAATTAGCGCTATCCATGAACGAGCAGTTTATGAATATTTTTAAGTTCACCCTTAAATATTATGAAAACATATCAAATCAATTTTATCAGTACATACCTAGATATTATTATTATCGTACAATAAACACGAAAATCTTCGTAATTACTAGATTTTTTTGAAATTCCGCTTTACAGGACGCATGCGCGATTCGATCAACAGGTGGAGGCGAGTCAATGACATAAAGCCTCCATCTGTTCCGGTTCCTGAATGGGAACAGGAAGTGGGAGGAAGTAGCGGAAGGAGCTGCGGACAGGAAGAATTAGGTCACCATAGACCATAGGGCAAAGGTTCCTTCCTAATATTTCAACCAGCACAAATCTACGTGCAGAAGTGCACCAGCACCTAACTGCTTCTTAACATATTTATTAAACGCCTGCAAAAGCTTTTTTACGCATGTCTATAATTTACATACATGGCTCAGAGGTAGGTATCTCAAACATAGTAATAATATCATTACATTTTTTACCAACACAAGCGCTGAACTAAGAAAAATCAAGTTAAATAAATTTTTTAAAATCTATGTTTTTAAAGCAAAAAGTAAAAATTATCAAATAAAAATTTTAATTCCTAAAGAATTGCAAATGGCTGAAAATCTAATCCGATTGACTGCTTGGAAGACAACTATTATGCCAAACAACTGTTACAAGAACGGGGGCATAAATTCATTATTTGTACTGAAATTAATTCGATTTATTTATTTTTGACTAGCTTTGGCCCCGGCTTCGCTCGCGCCACTTCTCCCCCCGCCCCCCCAACCTTTTAACACACACCGCCATCTGTTAATTTGCGTAAATCTTCACCGCCCGCTTGACAGTCCGCTCGTCCACCACATACTGACATTCTCCTTTAATTATAAATTTCAACCAATTTACACAAAACCTTGACAAATTATATACTTAAGCCTTTATCATGAATCACTCTATCTATTGGTGAAAACCGCATGAAAATCCGTTCACAGTTTTTGAGTTTATCGCGAACAGACAGACAGATGCGGCGGAGGATTTTAATTTATAATATGTATAGACCACACGCAAAAAATCCAGATGATGTCAATCATTATAATAGAAATTGCGCGTATTATTTTATCCTATGTCTGAACTAGGGGGTGTTTATTGGATAAGGTGACGGGTCAGGGGGAGGCGACGCTTTATAGGTCACCCAGAAGGTTCGGATTCCAGCGGGGATAGGAATTTCTAGGACACCCTTTTAAGCTGAGGATGCCTTAGATAAACCGGGTTCTATTATATTATGTTTTAGATTCTAAAAACCTTACTTAAAACATTCCCAGCCAACAAAGCGAGTGCTCCCTCGAAGATGAAATTTGCCTAAATGTTGGTAGCATATAGCATACAACCATAGACATACAAATAGCTAGACGAGAACTTACAGATGAGGGGTAAAAACCAACTATGGGGGGACGAAGAGAGGAAAGAGACTTGTGATTCGCCAATAAATCAATATAACAGTATATAGGCACCTCGCACTATAATATCACCATTTAGGTAGTTCTTGAAAGTAAAATCTACTTTTGAATGAATAGACCTTTTTATATGGGAGCGCGAATTGCTTGCCACGTTATGAACAGATGTGTCAAGTCCAAATTCGCAAAGTAAGGTTCTGAGCATTTTCATAGTCGAATATTTTGTTTCCGTAGACACTTTTACAAATGTTTCATTATTTACTTACCCCAGTAAACAGCGGCTTTGTGTTTCACGTCACCATGTATCTCGATGTCATAATACGTCCGTGCGTAAAATGTACGATAAGAGCTCGACACTGGTCCGGACAAGAATGATGACGTCACATTTTTTAGATTAACGCGGGGCTCTCGCAAGCCCAGCCGGTTCCAAAAAATGGTTCCAATGGGAGGGGGAAATAACACGCCTTTTAGCACGTAAGGGCAAGTCCACATATTTTGTACGTCCGTGCATACAACGCTTTTAGCAAATTGACTGAGCAAATGTTATGCTTAGCGATTCTCTAAAACTCTAACGGCCGCTGTTTCCAATCCTATTAATCAACTTCTAAGCCGAAACTAAGGCTCAGCACTGCTTAAGCTTTGCTTAATCTAAGGACCAGGATTAAGCTCGACTGAGCAAAGCAAAGCTATAAAAAGTGTCAACAGAGTGGCGCTAACGCCTCGAGGTTTTATTAAAATAATCGCATAATGTAACCACGAGGTTTGCCGCGTTAGCGCCACTCTGTTAACACTTTTTTATAACTTTGTTTTTCTCAGTCGAGCTTAATCCACGCGTCCAGCCTCCTTAGATTAAGCGAAGCTTAAGCATTGTTAAGACTGAAGTTTCGGCTTAGCAATTGATTACTAGGATTGGGAACAGCGACCGTAAATGTTATAACATAATGTTAGAATTATAAATGCAATAAGTTTTTCCCAAATCAAAATCAGAAAAATACAAGAAGTTCTAAATGCTCCCATACGTATGAGCCAATGAGACTATGGCAACTTCAAATGGTAATGCAGTGAGGTTGAAGATAGTGAGGAGGGGAAGGAGATGGGAAGAGGAAGATTTGGTCAATTGAATTTCAACCCTGAATGGTGGTCTTTCACATACTGAGAATACCTACCGCTCTGGAACGTGCCTTAAATGTAGGTACATACTACAAATTATTTTTAATTAATTAATCATGAAACAACACAAGAGTAAAGAAAACAATCAGAGTAGAAGATACTCTCAATATCGCCCTGGTTCAAGACCACCATTCAGAATGTAAAGGTTGCTTGAAATGGCTTTATCCGTGTTTGGTGACCAGATCTGAATAGCCAGGTACTTTCCCACATTCCTCTTCCCCACCTCCTTTCCCTCCCCACTACTTTCAGCCTCACAACATCCCCCAATTGGGGATGCCATAGTTTCACTGGCTCCAGACGGGAGCAGCTGGGGCTCTTGTGAGGTATACACATAAAAAAAAACAAACAAATCAATTTACTTATTGAGGTTGTCTTTGGGTTCAACTTTCACCTTAATAAAAAGTGAAGAAGAGTGAATTTAATTTACACAAATAATATAGATAATTTTTTCTTTTTTAAATCTAATTTAACCGTGATACTTGTCTAAAAAATCTTGATTGGTGGTTCAAGTACCAAACTAACTAACTAACCATTACGCCGTTTCTCCGCAGAGGTAGGCAGAGAGGACGGACCGCCAAACAACTCGGTCTTGGCACACACTCTTTGCCTCACTCACATTTATTCATCGTCTCATACATTCTCTTCTATTATTCTGACTTTTGACATGGCCCGACTCAAGTATCTGATTCACTTGATCGTGCCATGTCTTCCTCGGACCTCCCCGATTTCTTCTACCATTCACATTTGCGTCGTATATTCTACTTACACTACTTTCTTTCAGCGTGCGTAAATATTTTTTCTTTAGTTAATATGTTATTTCCCTTATAATATAATTAACATAAAATAATGTACCTATTACGTAGGTAGTATTTATTAATTTGGCTCCATCCAGAGTGAAATAAAGTCTCAGTAGTCCTCTGACGAAAGACCATTATTCAGAATTGTTATTAGCCATATTTGGACCAGATCAGAATAGCCATATAAACCAATACTGGCCAACCGTCCTATTCTTGCATACCTACACCAATTGGAGATTCTATTGTCCGTATGCATGTGTAGTTAAGATGAAAATAAAAATGGATAACATATATACTTTCATTAAATTTGATGAGGTCAGTTTTTGAAAATTTTACATAAAACTAATGATTTACCTCTCTTCACTTTTTAATTTGCTTTTAAACATTTTTATTAGGAAATTCTTTTATATTTGCGACGGGAGATTTACATTTTGGGCAAAAAGCATTTTTAATGGCCAAAACTGAAAGGCAATATTTTTTTATAGACATTTGCTAAAAGCAATGGACCGTAAACTATAATACGCCTTTAAAGCCGTTTATTGCCTTTAAATATTTAAGTAATCTCTCGAAAATTCGTAGGTGCCTAACTATATTTTATTAATTATTCAAATTCAAGGGGGAGTCTCTGGGGGGATGAGAAATCACTAAAGAATCTTTTTTAATTTTAGATGATGTATTTTGTCCACCATTGATATTTATCAAGAGTTTAATTTAAGTTTGAGTACAACGAAAGACTATATTATAGCAGTGGAGGTTTTCTCTATAGAGAAAACCTTAGAAATGTGTTTGCTGCCCTGGTGCGCAGCGACTACGAGTTTCGTTAATAAAAAAATCGTACCAAGTAGAATTTTGTAAGAATCAATCGAGTTTTTCGTGTTTTATTTTGTTATTAAAATAAGATAATTACAGGACGTTTTAACTTTTGACATAAAAAACTAATAGTTCTTGCGTAAATTGTGATTTTCATATTAAAACAACTTCATTATAAACTGCGAAATTATATGAATTATTCACAGTCGCCTTAAGCTTGCGCTACCCGAATTTCTACCGATTTCTTACATATCTCCCATAAACATTTGATGTTTTTAAGCTCTGAAATAAATATATGTTATTTTTTAAGATAATATTTAGACGCGTTCCACGCCGAAACCCAAATTATATCAAATTCCCTTGATAGAAAAAAATCGCAAAGTACCTATGCTCCAAAAATTATTATAAACACGTTTGTTTCAGTTATTTTATGAGTTATAGCTGTTAAAAAATTCACAATGTTTATTTAAATGATACATAAAATGCCTTCCACAAAAGTTTTGCTTTATTTTAAACGAGTCGTGTTTTATTGAACATTTTCACAATTTCGCATCGATTTTATCGCTTTAAACATTAGCGCGCTCCTCTAACATTCATCATTACATATCTCTCCATCTTCTTCTTTTTGAGCGTGGATGCGGCGCCATAATGAATCATCATATTGTACCATTATTGCTAGGTCTCTCGTATTTTCGATATGAATACCGTACAACAGTCCCAATTGCTCCCAAGCGCTTGGAGAAGTGAGACTATGCCATCCCTATTGGGATATGTTGTGATGCTGAAGGTAAAAGGAGAGGGAAGGAATTAAAAAAGAGAAAGGTGGGGAAGTACCTGGCTATTCAGATCTGGTCACCGAAAACGGCTAAGCCACTTCAAGCAACCTTTAATTCTGAATGGTGGTTTTAATGGCGGTACTGAGAGTATCCCCCACTCCGAAACGTGTTGCAAATATACTTGTATTATTTTCACGCTGGGATTTGAACTCGTGACCTCCGGATTGCTAGTAGAGAGGTATGTTGATTAGTAGTTCTCTGGAAAAGACCAATGTAAAATTTTTTGATGAGGGATTTGGTCTCTCTTTTTTATGATCTCCGATTGAACTCCTAATGAGATAAGCCACGTACCGCCACTTCGATAAGTATAGAAGAATATTGAGGCAGACTAAAATAGAACAAAGAGAAAGAAAACATTGTAATAGATCATTTGTTTTATTCAACACATCCTGCTTTTTCTTTAGGTGTCATATCCTTTTGTTTTTTACAAGAAAATCACACTTCTGCGGAGCTTCTTTTCCCTTAATGACCTTCTCCGTTTCATGCAAATTATAAGGACATACAAATTTCCCTTTAACGCCATGCTGTACTACATCGTTATTAATTTCTTAAGTAACTAGTCACTGTGGAACTTGAATATTACCAAACCCACAGGGACCCAAATTAATTAACGCTGTGAACTGAAAATGATGCTCAAAATGATTAATATATTTTGGCCTACATATTTTTTCACGAATTCTTCATTCTGGCCAAACTTAAGACGTAATAAGTATAGGCAAAATAAAACACTTTTCAGATTTACACAAATTGAAATATTTTGAAATGTTACCAATATTATGTGTTCTGTCACACCACTAACTTAACGCTCATAAAAACTCTTCTGTTATTTAATAACAATGAATAATTACCAATCATCAAATAATGGTATACGACAAAATGAAAGAATAATACAATAAATACAAAACAAACTAAATTAAAAAAATAAAGTTTGGGTAAAGCAAAGTCTTGTGAAACAAGAGATTCGAGAAATTTTATGAAGATCTGGGGGCAGTCGCTAAATACCATATGTCCAGTATCATGCCACCACCGTGGTTGTTATTTAGTCTACACATTCGCACAAGAGGTCGAGATAAGGTTAAGCTGGTTTTTTAGAAAGGAACATTGAAAGTGGCGGGTTTCTAAGTAGACTGTGATTGATATTGATTTTGGTTGTGGCCAAGAGAGACAATTCTAAATGGTTATTTATAATCTATAAGTCTATCTATCTATCTATCTTTATTTATATATCTATATAAATAAAAATCAATTGGTGTTCATTTGTCTCGCTAAAACTCGAGAACGGCTGGGCCGATTTAGCTTATTTTAGTTTTGAAATGTTTGTCGTAGTTCAGGGAAGCTTGAAAAAGTGAGAAAATAAGGAAAAATTGCGAGGAAGATGGTAAAAACAACAATTTCATTTTCCCATATAAACTGTTCAGAATATTTCAAACGTCAGAAGAAAGCAAACAAATTGTTGCCTTGGTAACGATGTTTTATTTTTATTTTTAATTAGGCTATTCACCCTAAAAAGAGTGCTTTGTTGGCGTCGTAGTTAATACATTGTATGTATGCACTTAACTTCCGAACGACTGCATCAAATTGGATAACTGTTTATTTATAAAACTAATGTTGAGCTTTGAATAAAAAATTGTGATAGTTGGCACGCGAGCAGTTAGAAAACTGAATGTACCGGGAATGATTGTGGGGAATGTGAGAAATGGGAGGGGGAGGGGGGAGGGTGTGGGGAAGGGGAGGAGGGTGGGGTGGAGGGGTTGTGGGAGTGAAAGGGGGAGGGAAGGAAGGGGGTGAGGGGTGTAGGAGGGGTATGGGGTAGAGTTGGGGGAGGAGTGGGGGAAGGGTGAGGGTGTGGTGAAGGGTAGGAGGGTGGGGGGAGGGTGTGGGGAAGGGTAGGAGGGTGGGGTGGAGGGGTTGGGGGATTGAGAGGGGGGAGGAGGAAGGTGAACGGGACGAATGGGAAAGGACGCGCAGGTAGAAAAAAATTCTTTATTACATGGCATAGCAACGCATGCCGGGTACCAGCTAGTTTTGAAAATAAATTTGTTCAGTCTGAACAATTCATAAATATAGAGCCGAACTCAATAATGCTGCGAAATATCGAGGTGCAAAATTTATTTCGTCCACTTACTCTTCCTTTATCCATGCTCTGCAAACTGATGCTAACCACCTAACCACTGGAGCGATTATGGTCGAAAAATGGACCACTTTTATTTTTCTGCGATCGATAGCGGTCCGAAATTGGACCACATTTTCCTACCATTCGTAAAACATTTATTCTAATTATTTAAAAAAAATCACCGGCCAGCCATTTATTTTAAAACGAAGCTATTGAAATGCTTTGTCTATTATGACTATAGTTGTCGCAAATCCGAACTTCGTAGACTATTTTAGAACGATGTTAAAAATAAAAATTTTAAAATTTTTTTCACTCCGATTTTTTGATCAGCTGTTTACGTATAAAATTAAGTCATTTTTTTCCATAGATATGCCTTTAATTATCAACTATGCCACAGACAACATACATAAATCGGAAATATTTATGTTGACTCGAATAAGTACCCCTCACGGCAGTTTCAAAGTAACAACACGCAAAGTTCACGCGGTTATAAATATTACTATATTTTTTTTCATTAATCCTATAAATATGAGATAAACGGTAAAATACAGGTTAATTCATAGAGCACTATAATATTTTTTTATGTTTTGGAGTTAAATTTCGAAGGTATGATTTTTTTAATGTTGACGAAAAATTTTAAAAAATTATCTTATGGGAAATCGCGAGCATACTGAACAATAGTCAAAACTTATTGTTCAGTATGCTTACATCGGCAAGGCATTATATTTAAACTCCTTATTCGTATAAATTCAATCTATTTTCATACTACTCCTGCGAGTTGAGTTTCCTACTGCAACTATTGGCTTTGTATCATAACTCTATTGAGACTCGCTGACTGCTAACCTTATACTGGATTCAAAACATCATTAACAAGTTTCCCTTGTTCACCATTCTAAAAATCTCATTATCCAACTTTATTCAATCTAATATACATAGCCTGACTGTATAACGTCTTATCCTGTCGTAGATTCCTGCAAACGAGTATGATAACACGTCCTGGCTTCATCCAATAAACCTTATAGGAATTTCTTATAACTCAAATATTTAAGAGCTTCTGTCATATGCAATAATTTCACAGAGCTTTGAGCAATAGAAAATAGATCCACTCTGAAAACATTTTACAACCTTCAACTAAAAGTTTACCCTTACAAAACCAATAGACCAAACGGAAGATTACTTATAAACCTAAACTAAACCGACTATCCTGAAAAATCTGGAACATGAGTAAAAAAGGCGAACGATGCGTTTCTAAAAGCGTTGATAATGAAAGAAATAGTACTTCTCTTTTGATTTAGGTAAGTTGAGTTTACCATCTCCACTAATACAGAACGATTTTGCGCCGAAATATTCAAATGGTTAAGTTAATGGCCTTGAATCAAAAAGTTTTATTTCAGGTACTATCGCGGAACTTTATATTGCCTTATGATTTAACCTTTGTACTAAGTGTCCTAAAAAGTTACCAGCATTTGAGATCGTTTTACTGTCCGGTATTTCGCCCACTTGTAGGCGCGCGACGTACTGAAAATGGCCGCCATCGATTTGTTTGCCTGCGCGTGCGTACAAAACTAAATTTCCTCTTCTAGTTTCGTAGTTCGGAGGTTCTACTTCAGACCGGAGTCCTGTCATTTACCAAACGTGAGTTTATTACACATATTATATCTATTATTTATATGAATACCATCATTTTAATACAAACACACAATAAATTTTCATAAATTTTTAAAGAAATTTAAATTTTTAAGAATTCAAAATCCAGAACCTTCTTTAAAAAAATCGACTTCATTCAAATGTAATGTTCTCGAAACATATGTTTTCGTTGGCGACTTTTCATTATTTAGTATGTTTACAGCATTTTGTAGTTTATAATATTCATATTTAAAACTACCTATTCTGTAGTTAAATAAAATCTTTGAGAAAATGCAAGCTGAATCACAATATGAATCACCGTATGTTGGGAAAACCGATTTTCTTTTAACCTGTCAATTGGGTTGTAAAATGTTTAATGCGACCCATTTAATCAAGCATTATGATTTGACTGTTCGTTTCGAGAGTAATAAAAATGAAATTTTATGATTTGTTGTTCTTTTTGCAAGTGTGATAAGTCAATATTTTCAGTACTGACCTTTTGTTACGTTTAAACAGTGCAGTTATATCGTTAAGTGCACTTGACAAATGATTGTTTCTTTAATTTTGATAAAATAATAATAACTATTATCGATAAAATCTTTGATAATAGCTTACGAAAATGTCAATTATATTATATCCATTATTGATCGCTTCGCTATCGCTTGTGTTGTTATGTTTTAAAAAAGCTCCCTTTAATCTTACTCAAAATTTTTATTTTTCTTCGAAATTTATTGCGGGAATATCTTTGAAGTTCATGGGACAATATCGTATCTTCAAATCTTTTTGAATATCATAAATATTATTTATTGTTATCAAATTTAATTTGTAAAACTCCATTTTAATTTTAAGTTTTTCTCTTATATGTTCAGTAACATCATTATTAAATTTATAAAAAAACGGATAATTTATAAGGAAGCTCTGCTGTGTAATTATTATTATTACGCCTGACAGCTGTTTCTCCTTCTCAAGACATTATCAAACTCTGCGAAATTTGCTGTCTTTCGTATGTTTGTCAAAATATTACTTAGTTTTTATTAGAACTTTCAAAATTTCCAAAATTTCAGAAAGCATATGTCTGAAATAAGAATTCAGCGGGTGCGGTAGTTATTATTCAAATACCGTCATCCAATTCATCCCTCCCCCTTTTCTCCAAGGATGGCAAAGAGAGTCCCAAAGGTCATACGGGTCCTGTTACTAATTGGTTCCTACGCACGGCTTTCTACAACATTACAAAATATATGTCTACCCAACGTACCTATCTCTTTTTTCACATTTACCCTTAAAATAACTGTTTAAATTTAAAGGCATTTTCTCGTATGAAAGCTGAGACTTCCAACTTCGAACAACACTTTACCTAAACAGCAGGCTCCTTTCCGTTAGGCCATCAAGCAAACCAAATTGTCCTTGTTATCTCAAACCGCTATTACCTGTTACGTATTGTTTACAAACAGTGTAGTTAGTTAATCATTAATGGCATATCGCTCCCGGAAACCGCTAAGTGATAAGCTTGTACTTTTTTGTGAAAATATAAAAACGGTAGTTTTTTTTTACATTTAATCACACTTGACCAAACTTGTCCTAGCTCACGTATGTCTCATATAAATCATTGTATCTCCATTATCGTCATGGTGAGAAATATGATCTTAACGATTTTAGAAAGAGAAAACTCCACGCTTTACACACAAATCTAGAATTTAACCGTAGAAAAATTTAATTGTGCTCCTCTTTGAAACCAAAGTTTCCGATGGCGATTTGAGAAAAATGAATAAAATTTGGAGAATTTTTTTTTAATAATTTTTTTATGAAGTGAGATTATGATAACGCTTATACATAAATATGAGTGCGTTTTGCATTTTTTCGTTCTCAGTAATTTTAAATAGAAAAAACGTAAGGTGAGTAGATTTTTAAACTTTATCATGTTTGTATTAAATATTTAATATTTAAAAAAAATATAACATTTGTTGACGTATTTCTTCACCCTTAAAAAACTGTTTTTAGATTTCGGATATATTCAGAAATATTCCATTTATTTGGATTTCATTGTAAGGCGGAAATATTTTTAACTTAATAATTAATGGTTAATTACATGAGGCATCGAGTAAATTAATTTCACTCGGTGCCTATATCATCTATGGTGATGCTTTGTAGAGGGTCTTTTTTATGAAAATAAAGAGTGAAACCTGGTCTTGAATGGACTTGAAGAGACCCGCGTTGTAGGAAGGTGAAAACTTCCATAGCAGAGCTGTTGAACTAAAGAACAAGTCGTAGAAACGACTATTGTTTTGTGTTTGTTTTTAGATTACGGATCCTAGAAAATACCTGATTACAATGCAAATCTTGTTTAGAAAAACGGGTAGACTAAAAGCTGAATCACTAAACGAAAATTATGTTCGAAGTTTGTGTGCCTATTCTGGGTTTGTGAAGATTTAGGTTCTCCTTGGGGTATCATTGACCAGCTGCCCACTTGTTTATTCTATTAAATGACCGCCTCATCAAACATACTCTTGTACCTTTGGTTTAGTTGGTATTTATTAATTAGTAAAGATCTCTGTGGAGTCGTGAGAAGCTTGAATATTTTGTTAAATGATTGTGTTTGTACGTCTGACGTGATATAAAATGTAATTTTTTTATTTTCTTAAAATTTTCAAAAAAATAAATTTTGTTGTTTACACAGATAAGAGCATATCGTAGTAAGTAATATCTGCTTTGAAATTTTCTAATCCTTCGGTGGAAACCGTCTTTGAAAAGCCATATAGTAAAACTGAAGTGGTTTGAACCATGTTCGCTACGGACGCTACCATATTGTGTGTCAAAAACAGCGTTCTGCAAAAAATAACCGACTAATATTCCAGGAAAAGATTGATGACATAGTAAAGAAAGCATCATTCCGAATTTTTTGAAAATCTAATTGACTTGTAAGAGTAAAGTTGTACAGAGATGTTTCTTGCTGAAATCTGCAGGATGAAGATTTAAATAATGATAGGAAATTGCAAAAGAAGAAGATATAGCCTGTTGATGTCGTGGACCATTATGTGATTGATCTGAGGATAACCTACTTCCAATATGATAGTGAATACCTTTCGAGTATCTGGGGTTTTGCTACCAAAAAAATGATATCGGAGGTGCAAATAATCCAAAATAGAACCCTACGTAACATTTTTGGCTTGCCTTGGGATACACCTGTTAAAAATATTTACCGTCACATTACCATTTAAGATTGTTCCTAGCTTTGAGATAACAAACACCATTTTAAATATTATTCAGTACAACACCCACACAAATATAAAATTGAACTATAACAACGACGTTCACCAATATAATACACGACAACACAACAAACTACACATATAAAAAATACAATCAATAAAGTTCGGACTGAAATCATTAGAATACATTACCTACACTAACTATAACAAACTGCCTGAAATTTTGAGACAGGTATATGCCTCCAACAAATCTCGAAATGATATATTGAAAACCTATTTTTTCAAATGTTACTTGGAAAACGAGTCATAAGTAGGTACAAACTCTGTTCTGATAGCCCTGATTATCTCTAAATACCAAACTTATAATATGATGGGCGCAGTTTAAACCTTTTTTAAATATTGTCATGTTTGTTAACATCTTGTATTAGGTCTGTATATTTTTGAGCCCGTACATTTTATTGTATTTTCCTGATTTTTTTATGCATTTCTTAGTCCATCTCATTAGTCCATCATGGAGGATACTTTATTTTAACTTTTTGACACCAAAAGTACATAAATCAAATGTACTTTTGGTGTCAAAAAGTTACATTTGATTTAACCTAATTTTAATAACCACATGTTATAAAAATTCATAAAATCTTATATGACATATTTCTGTGAAATATTTGTAAAGTGATCCTTCATATATGACATATTTCTGTGAAATATTTGTAAAGTGATCCTTCATATGTTTGTATGTTTGCTTCGGTGAAATGTTTTGTAAATTTTTTATTCATACATTGTGTCTACATATTGGGTTGAGTTGGGTTTAACTTCTCAAAAGTACCAATTGGCGATCCCTTAATGAGTTTTGATAACTCATGGGAGTGCAACTTCGTTGTATGTTAAATTTAATAAAAAAAAAATAATAAAAAGAATCAGAAGAAGAATAGATTCTATAGTTTGGTCTACAAGTGTGTGACGATGAATTTAATTTTCCAGAAAGTCTTCAGAATGGCGGGCGCGCGCAGGCAGGTGCTAGCGCGCGTAGTGGCAGGACTTTGCCTGAGATTCGGAAGGACCAGACCTTTAGATGAGGATCCTTTGGACACTCAGCTAAACCGATGCTTATCTACCTTCGACATTACTCTGCTTGGTGAGTCTCTAAATCCAACTTCTGTTCAATTAATATTTCATATAACCAGGCCATCCTCGTGCTATTTCTTGAATAGGTTTGCAGAGGCTAAGACTCTCACATTAAATTCTTTACTTCATCCATATTCATCTTAGCTAATCTTTCTGAATCCTCCGCATGCCTGGTGAAATTATTCCACAAGTTATGCCTGGCAGGGTCTGTGGGACCCGGGTCTTTAGTTAATCGATTATTTTTATTTGTGACTATTTTTATGCATTGATGAATATTTTTTCAGTTTATGTTCAGGAAAATAAATAAAAAAAAAAACAATTCAGAAATCCCTTTCTTTACCATGAACCAAAAAAACCTGTAATTAATATCTAACCAAATTTTAATGCTATTTTAATAATCGCGTAAAACTTTTCAAATAATATCGAAAGGACGCGTTGTGTATTGGAAAAATTGGAAAATAAATTCTGATTTTGATAAGAATTTGGCACACTTTTAAGAGAAGAAAATTGAGTGCAACAAACAATTATGACTACGCACTGCAGGAGTAACATACATACCTTGTCTTGCGATATTTTGGTTAGGTCATGTACAACTGAGCTTTATATCAGGGATCGACAGTGGTCAACAATGATTCAATGTCCTCTGCGATTAGTCCGGAAGACATTGTTAATAGTGCACATCTTACATAAAATAAAAAATAAAACTTAAGAAAATAATAAACGCCTCTACAAGAAAACGAAGTAAAAAGTTGGAGTACTAACTAAATTACTACTTCATAAGACATTGATGAAACGGAATGATATTCGCACGCAATATTTTAAACAGTTTAAGCTGTTTTAAAAAGCCCTGGGTCTGTCAGACCATACCAAGCATGTGGAGGCTTAATCTTCTTTATTAAAATCACTAAGCTATGACCGTCCGCGCATTCTATTGGGGCCATCATATGCATTATTCCACTGTCATCCTTATTGTGTCAAATCCATTATTTTTGTGTCTGTAGTTGCTTGTTTCAGCAAATTGGCCATCAATCACAAAGTAAACCTTGTGGATAGATTATTAAACTGTTATTTTTCGTACTACGAAATAAGTTTCAACTCGGAAAATAATGTGGCAAAGACGGGAACATAGCAGTCATTCGTTTTTATTGCATATTCACTATCAAGATGTGTCATTCATACTCGGTTGCCTCTTTCATACATTTAGACAAAAGTTCATTTATAATAACCCAGTTTTGCAGCCGCCCCGGGAACCATTTATTGCATAACCAACACCTCTGCCTTAGGTCAACCCAGGTAGTTCGCTACGCTTGGTGACTTAGCAGGGGTGCCCGTGTTCATGGAGTGAGGTTTATCCGGGTCTTGCGCCTGTCCACCTATTGCGTGGCGGGCCGGATTGGAAGATACTGGTTGAGGGAGATGTTTTGATTTCTCCAGTTTACCGAACATCGCCTTGCGCCGTAGTTGGAAGGTTGGATTCATACGTCCATCGCTCCTGAACACACTGACTCCCAGATTCTTATCCACTTTTCATACATTTTTCTTTCCCAGACTTTCCTATCCTTCCTTTTCTAAAAAGACCCTTCACACATCATCCCCAAAGATGACTTTGGCCCTTAAGCGAATTATTTTCCTTCCGGCCTCCAGGACCTGTGTGGTGCTTATGTTAAAAATAAAATAATAATACAAAAACTAGGCATCACGCACATTGTCATCCCCCTGTAGCAATACCGGTTCAAAATATGTTGCTTTTGATCCGTTATTTGCCTTATAGTAAAACATAGGAGAAATTCCTCTTTTCCTTCAATATTTTCAAATATTTAGATTCTGGTCTAACTGCCAACTTTTATCTATCTCCAGGAATTGGACATATGGTAGGAGCTGGAATCTATGTGCTAACTGGAACTGTTGCCAGAGAGTTAGCAGGAGCCGCCACAGTGCTGAGTTTCCTTCTGGCTGGTCTGGCGTCTCTACTGGCCGCACTGTGCTACGCCGAGTTTGGCACTAGGGTCCCGAGGGCCGGCAGTGCTTACCTCTACACCTATGTCAGCATAGGGGAGTTCTGGGCCTTCGTCATCGGATGGAACATTATCTTGGAGCATATGATCGGTCTGTTGTTTTTTATTATTTAAATTTTAAGACAACTGCCTCTGCCAACTGACAAATGGTATCTGGTCGTTTGCTGAAACTCGTTTATTCGAGCGTAGAAAGAATGTTGACAATGTTTGGTAAATTGTATTAATCAAACTCGACAACATTTCTACATTATCTGAGTGTCTTAGTTTATGAATTTTTGAAGTGAATGAATTCTTTGGCACCGTTATGATTTGAAACACGATGAAACGGAAATGACACTTAAAAGAGACAAACACACACGTCTATAGGATTCTATAGGAGAGAGATGAAACCTTACCGCATTGGCCGCTTTGATTATGAGCTCACTTTTCCAGGTTTCTATTGGTTGAGATTTTGTTTTTCATTATCTGTGCCACCCACCTGTGCCAAAACAGCACTGTTATTGTTAATTTGGTTCTCTTCGAATTGCTTTGTATATACATATACTGTATATTCTTTAATATTTCTATTTTTGAAACTGATAATTCGTGGTGGAAGTCCATTATAATAGATTATAATAAAACAAATAAAAAAATGTATTCCACTTAATTTTATTTGACCGTAACCGGTTTCAGCTCGTCAGAGCCATCTTCAGACTGGTAAAAATAATTCTTAGCCTACGGTTTATATACATAACATATGGGGAAGGGGGAGAGGGGTGGTCTACAAGGATTTTAATAAATTATTTTTGTTACTTAGTCGTTTTAGACTGTCGAATTTCTAAGTATTTTGGTAATTCCAGTGGGCTAATTACTTTGGGTTTGTAGCTGACTTCAATATCTATCGATTAGGGAAAAACCTTACAAGTAATGTGAATTATTCATGGCCTAGTTTTATTGTCAAATCGTTATTATACATATCTAAGATCAATGGGATTTTTTAATTGCTTTTTGAAGGGATACATGTTTACATTGGAGTGGGAATGGTCTCTTTGTTTCATATTATTTGATCAATATTTTGTAAGAACTCGTAAGGAACACTACAGGATGACTTTTAAGTTTATTGTAGTTAAACGCACTTGAAGTGAAATAACACAAAACTGCGCTATAAAAATATTACGTTATTATTTAATTATTATTATTATTATTTGTGCAGTGCTTTGTAGCCTCCCCACTGTTGTCTACATTAGTTTTCTGAAGGTTTTACTTCTACTACTTGTGAATTGCACACTCTTTTATTTTAATATGTCATTAGAAATGCTTTTTACTACCATGAGTACTTTTTCTCTGCTCTTATAAACGAAATAATGTTTCATAAAACGTGGCTAAATGCATACTAATTCTTATTACTAACTCGATAAAATTATGCGTTGGTGTTATAAGTGTTTCGCCCATCGGTTTCAGATATCGATTTTCGTTTCGCCAAGTTATTTGAACACTCATCTGTATGATTTTAACAATAAGACTTGTTTTTTTTAACGCATTTTGTCAGTATTCATTTTAGTCCAGGTATCTTTAAAGGTAGACTAATAAGTTAAGGTTTTGTGGCAAATAGGTACTTAAGGAGGTAATTAAAATGTGCGGGTGAGTAATATAAAAATAGTAAGTTATATTTAAATAGGGGGGGATGGAAAAAGACGAGAATAATAAAGTTTTGTTGAAGCAAAACGTGTGATCGGAAAAATATCAATAGTTCCTCATTGAAAAAATTATCAAATCTGAAGCACCTTTTTTTACAAGAATAATCGGTGCCTAAACTTAAGCTATTTTTTTCGTTTTTCTAATCCAGATTTATTGTTCCGTTTCAGGTGCTGCATCAGTTGCAAGAGCCTGGAGTGGATACTTGGATTCAATGGTCGGAGGAATGGTCAGCAATGCCACTGTCTCCTTCACGGGAGAACTGCACGAAAAGTTACTAGGAAGATACCCTGATTTACTAGCCTTTTCTATATGCATCGCATTCTCGTTGATCCTGGCTTTAGGCGTCAAAACATCAGCCTACATCAACAATGCATTGACTGTCCTCAACCTGATAGTCATCATTGCTGTTATTGGAGTCGGCTTCAGCCACGCTGATACTGTAAACTGGTCTGCCAGCAGGGGTGGCTTCATGCCGTTTGGTTTCTCTGGGGTGTTAGCTGGTGCTGCTACCTGCTTCTACGCTTTTGTTGGGTTTGATAGCATATCTTCCTCCAGCGAAGAAGCCAGAGATCCTACGTACTCTATTCCAATTGCCACTATTCTATCCATGACTGCTGTTGGTATTTTGTACATGCTTGTTTCATCCGCTTTGACGCTGATGGTTCCTTATTATAAAATAAGTCCTGATGCTGCATTGCCCGAAGCTTTTGGGGCACTTAACATCAGTTGGGCAAAATACGCTGTTGCTATTGGAGCGTTGTGTGGGATGACGACTTCCCTTCTTGGTTCGCTATTCTCTCTTCCCCGCTGCTTGTACGCAATGGCTCAAGATGGTCTCATCTTCAGTTGCCTCGGGAACATCAACTCCAAAACTCAGATGCCCATTATCAACCTTCTTGTATCTGGATTCTCTTCTGCAATAATTGCGCTACTCTTTGATTTGGAGACGCTTGTGGAGTTTATGTCTATTGGAACGCTGTTGGCCTATACCATCGTCAGTGCGGCGGTGATCATACTCAGATATCGCCCGGCAACTGCTGCTGAGCTGAGAGCTCTTGGTCTTGGAGGAATGGACCTTTCCCCTGATAGTTCAAATGCTGGCACTCCCGTTACGGACCCTGGATCAATTTCATCAGAGGTACGTTAAATCTACACACATTTTTATTATTTTCTTTATGAAATGAGCTTAACAGGTTATTGCAATGGTTATTGCTACAATTAGTGAGCAGATTTGATACAATAGGTACTTTCCAACCTTATTCTACCCAACACCTTTATCTTCACCAATCAGGCTCTTAGCATTCCCAATATGGATATGATGTAGTTCCATGATGTGGTTTACGTTTATATGTATCGTAGACCAATAGTAAATCAGGCAAATAATGATGCGTCTCACCACATCGTGAAATGGTGGGAGATCGTGATGTGGCGAGGCCCAACGTAATAATATGCCTGATTTTAAGATCAGTATACGACATATTCACCGCTTTGTGCCTCATCAATTACGTGAAATACTACGATGAATGTCTTTTATTTATTTTTTATTAGGACAATTTTCATTTTATAGCTCTTTAATTTATTTATTTATACTGAGTTTTCACAGATGTTCTCTTTTGCATGAGAAAAATCCAAATATTATACAAATAAATAGGTACATAAAATTACAAAAAACTGCTCAGTCAAGCAGTTCACAGATAATATCTAAAAAAAATTAAATCAATTAAATTTTATAAAAACTCACTCAAATTAATACTAATAATACAAAGGGATGCAAAAGACAAAAAGAGAGATACGGGTGGATAAATAATATAGGTAACTTGTTCAACCATTTTACCATTTTTTTCTGAATCTGTATAAATTATCGTCGAAAATGTCGACTTCAGCATGTTTATTGAAATTTTATAACCCCTACAATACAATTTCATGTGGACAATCGTCATCGATACTCCCCAATTCATCACAGGACTCAAATGAAAAGTCATGATATATTTATGTTGCCATATGGGTTTGTTTGAAAGGTTTTAGAAGAAAAATTATACAACCTTTTCACTTCCAGGTGTACGAGGTGATGATGGCAGGCCGTCTGCGCAGCCCCCACAGCTGGCTGCGCCCCGTGGTCGGCCGTTGGGCGCCTGGCACGGCTGTGACCTGGTCCGTTGCGGCCTTCGGAGCCCTATCAGCCGCCCTGTGCGCGCACACCCGTATTGCTGACACTCCCACCAGTGCTGCGAACCTGCTTGTTCCGGCGATTCTCGTCCTCCTC
Organism: Limnephilus lunatus; assembly: GCA_917563855.2. Taxonomy (NCBI): domain Eukaryota; kingdom Metazoa; phylum Arthropoda; class Insecta; order Trichoptera; family Limnephilidae; genus Limnephilus; species Limnephilus lunatus. Next base: position 11,748,810 of record OU830599.1, read on the forward strand.
ATGGCTGGATGTAAGACAAAACAATTTTCATTTTGACTTAGGCTGCGCGGCGTTTGTCTTTGAAAACTTAGTTTTGAATTTGAGACCAAAATACCAAATCAGACTGAATAATTAGAAAAACCAAATTTACAGTAAATATCTGATACAGGTGTAAGTTATTTTATTTATTTGTGTAATAAATTATAAAATTTTATTTATTTATGCATCTATACAATAAAGTTAACATTTTTTTTGGCCTTGCCTGTCTCACTAGGAAATCCTGTGTCGAGACAGACTAGTTTACAAATATTTTATAAATATTAAATAAAATACATTTTTCAATAAAGTAAAAATATTTGACAAAAAATTTCAGGTTGGTAGTAGTGGTAACAATAATGGGATAATAGGATTATATTTGGGTGAGGTGACTAATTATTGCACGACCTTTTTCGATGATCCATTTTTTTATCAGAATTTTGTATTTGTTAATATTATTCTATTGTCTTGTTTTGTCAGGTAGGTTATTGTATATTTTAGACGCATGTATTTGAAATTTCTTTGACCGAATGTTGTGTTTGTTTAAGTGTTTGTATGAGTTCTTTGGTTTTGTTCCGCGTGTTTACAATATTTTGGGTATTTTCATAAAATGTATTTGTTATATTTTTAAACAGATGAGTTAAGATTGTTTTTGTGTAAATTTGTCGAATATCTAATACATGGAATTTGTTGAATATATCTGCAGTACTTATTATTATGGGATATTTAAGAATAACTTTCATAATTAATTTTTGTGCCTTCGATAATGAATCTATAGCTGATAGTGTTGCACCTCCCCATGCGATTATTCCATATTCAATGATTGATTGACAAACGGAGTAATAAACAATTTTCATAGATTTGGAATCTAGTATGTTTCTAATGTTTTTGAAGAAATAAATATGTTTTCTAAGTTTATTCGTGATGAGTAGGCAATGTGTATTCCACTTAAGATATTGATCAAATGTAAGACCAAGGTATTTGATATGGTCCGTTCGATCTAGGCAAGGACATTGACAGAATGTATCATGAATACAAGAACATTCATGTACTTTTATTTCAACATCTTGATTAGGTTGGCCAACGATATTAATACTGAAAGTAATGTATTTTGTTTTGGTAGTATTTAGCGCAAGAGAATTAATACCTAGCCATTTTTTAACAGAGTTAATTGATTTCTCAGCCATTTTGTATACGTCTAACCAAGTGTCGGATTGAATGAGTAGCACAGTATCGTCAGCAAAACTTACAATTTTTCCATCTATCGTTAGGTTACAAAGATCGTTCATGTATATGAGAAACAACGTAGGGCCTAAGACGCTTCCTTCGTGAACTCCGTAGGTTATAGGGAGGGGTTGGCTGAATTTGTTTTCGATTTTGACACTTTGAGTTCGATTAGTTAAGTAACTTTGAAGAAATTCTAGGTCTTTCCCTCTTATACCAATTGTGTTTAGTTTATTAACAAGGATGTCAAGGGAGATAGTATCAAAAGCTTTTGAGAGGTCTAGGAAGATAGAAATGCATTTTTTACCCTCATCTAAATTTGAAACGAGAAAGTCTGTATATATTAGCTATTAAGAACATTTGCGCGGCCTGTTTCGGCCATACAAATCTTAATTTTGGATTTGAGATCAAAATGCCCAACCGAACTGAAAAATTATGTTTATGTAAAAGGGTAAGTATTTCAAATATATAGCATGGATATGAGCTACTTTATTTATGTTTGCTTCAAATTATAATGTATAGGGTATAGGCCATTAAAGATTTCAATGTTTCATGATTTTAGAGGCAACTTGGTCAGTTATTAAAAAGTAACTAAATAAAAAAAATTATTTAAAAAAAAAAAATTAAAAAAATTATTGAATTTATTAAAAATATTATGAAATACATATAAAATACAATTTAAAAAATAATAAAATAAATCGCTTTTATGGGTGTAAATTTAATTATGTATTTACGTTGGAACAATAATTTGTCGTTTATAAATTAAAATGACTACCCAAAAAATGCATTTTTATCGATGTTTTATTTTTCATTTCATTTTTCATTATATTAACACAGAAGATAAGTCAGGATATGTTTTTATAGCTCATATCCGTACTAGATATTTGTATACCTTTTGATTAAAAAAAATATTTTTTAGTTTGGTTGGGTATTTTGGCCTCAAATCCAAAATTAGTGTGAAACGGGCCTAAACCGGCCGCGCAAACGTTACCCTTAAAGAATTCGATATTTCATGATATTAAAGACAACTTTAACAAATTTTCTTGCTCAAACTACTCTGTTAATATAATGAAATATAAAATTGCAAGTCCTGCTTTGCACCGTGGGTAGGCACAATTCTTCAACACTGTAAATGCAGGCCTCCGGCCCCTACGGGTTATAGAAATCAATGAAGAAGAATTAAACAATATAAAAATAAATAAAAACTAGTCCACTTCAGCACAGGAAACCCTAGTGAGGAGGACAAAGAACAAAAAAGATTTTTCGTATTAATTTGCTTTTATGTTATTAAAAAAGTAGTATAGCCAAAATAAAACCAAATATATGGGTAGGTGTTCTCCTTGTGACTTAACCTTTAATAAGACAAAATAATTAAACTTGTAAGAAAATTACATAACATGAAAAATCGCACGTGACAATTTATTATACGAACATTTACTTTATGGATCTAATGGTAATTGAAGATGTCATTTTAAGACAAGATGTCATATTATAAAAATAAGATAGGATATAACATTTAAACAGAATATATGTTTATGTATTGAACGGAAATAAAAATAAAAAATGTCTCATTTCGAAGTTTCGATGCGTAATTTTCAGATATTCAATGAAGCAAGACCCCAAATTTTATTATTTTCGTAGTTTAAGTAGCAATTTTTTTTTTTAATTTGCTTGTACTTTCCCCGCCAAACGCCAGGTGGTTACAATGAAAACCACTACTTGAGTAATTTCTCCAATTTTCAGGCATGCTCATCATCTGGTGCCACCAGCAGAGTCCGGTGCGCCCCCCATTCCGCGCGCCCTGGGTGCCTCTTCTACCAGCTCTGTCCATTCTAGCCAACGTGGAGTTGATGGTCCACCTTAACGCACTCACCTGGGCGAGGTTCGCCGTATGGATGGCTCTAGGTAAACTTATTTCTTGTAAAAATAAATTTAAAATCAACGTTGATTGGGCAAAATACAGGCCTTGGATGGAGTTTTTGAATTAGTCTATAATTTTTTTTAAAAGCAACTCTTCAATGCTCCAGATGCAATGAAATCAGACAACTTATATATCTCAAAATGGAAATAGTAAAAAAAAAATTTCTTGAATAAAATATCCAGCTTTCTTTCATTTCAACATTGATTACAATGCTCCAACATCTTTCTAATTCCACAACATCTTTCCAATCAAATCTTTCATTAATTTGTTAATCACCTAACCGAAATCTTAACAAAGGCTTTCAAATAATGGGATTTAAAACCAGGTTAACTAGAAATTTCAACAATATTAAGTAGGTATATTAGACTTAAATATGGTACCTTTGTTACAATTAATTGGGTATAATTCTCCTGTATGAAACCCACATTACAATATGCATGTACAAGCTATTGAAAGAATACAAAATAAATTCTTACGCTTTCTAAGGTTTAAAATGGGTATTGCAATAATTTTGTGGAACTAAAAGAATCTTTTAAATGATCTGAATATGTTAAAATTGTAGGACGGGAGGATTTTCGCTGACCTAGGATTTCTGGATCTTCTGAGATTATAAAATTCCATATAATGCATTTGAATGTCCAGAATTGCTTGCATTGATAAGCTTTCGGATTCCACTACGTAATACTGAAAGTCAAGATTTATTTCAGTGCAGTTCAAGTATTGCTATGAAAACCATTCTCTTTAACTACTATTATTGACATATTCCAGGTCTTGTTGTGTATCTCGGCTACGGAATGCGTCACAGCCGAGCTGGTACCGGAGCCGGTGCTGGTGCAAGCATCGGAGGAGGTCTACTAGCTGGGAGTGGATCCTCGCACTGGGGGGCTACCACCGCCGACAGTCAGCCCATAGTCAACAGGGAAGGGGATTGAAGCCCTCTACTCCAGCGGATCTCAGCTGCAGAACCTTAATATTTTTTTTATGCCATCTTTATTTGTCTTTACCAAAAGGGACTAATAAGGATTGTCTTTTTGCTTCGATGGTCTTCAAAGCTTAATCTGATTTAGAGACCCGTGGAAAGTTCGGCTACCGGATCTTAATGTTTTTGTTATCATATTTAGTTGTATTCAACAAACCAATGTAATACTTTTTTTCTATAATGCTTCGATAGCCTTAAAACCTTAATTTGTCAAAGTCCAGTTGCCGATAAATGTTTGTTAATACAATATTTAGTTGTCTTCAACCAACTGAACTAAAAAGGATTGTTTCTTTGCTTCAATGGCCTTTAAAGATTTATCTGATTTGGAGTCTCATGGAAAGTCCGACTGCTGAACCTTAATATTTCATTAAACCATCTTTAGTTTTCCTTAACAAACTGGACTAAAATGGATTGTTGCTTTGCTTCGATGGCCTTTAAAGATTATTCTGGAAAGTCCTGCTGCCGAAGCTATATGGTAGTTGTCTTCAACAAACTGAACTAACAAGAATTATTTCCGAGCTACGGTTAGTTGTATAGCTTTATTTGTTTTAACCTGTTTGGAGTAAAATAGAAGTCCAGCTGCCAAAGCTAATTTTTCTTTGTTCCATTTTTAGATATCTTCAACAAATATGACTAATAAGGATCGTTTCTTAAAGCTTGGATAGCTTTCAAAGTTTTTTTTTCTTTAACTAATTTAGAATGAAATGGTCAATGACAAGTCCAGCTTCAGTTGTCTTCAATTTAACCCTGTTTATAAGTTTATGCTGAATAGCATTATATGTTTAAAAATTGTTCAACTCCAAGTTCTCGGTATTTTATAAAACAGTATTTGTTTGTTTTGAAATAGAATAATCTTTTAAAATCCAACAACAGTGATTTATGGTAAATGCTTCCATAAGCTTCGCCGTAGTTTTATCTGACCTAACCTAACCTGATTTGACCAATTTTGAGATAATATGTAAAGTCCAACAGCCGGATCTTAATGTAATTTTTGTCGACTTCAGATGTCTCCAAGATAAACTAGATTATGTTTTAGTAAACCAGCAATGAAGATTGTTAATTAATTTGCTTTGATAAGCATCATTGATTAGTATATTAAAACGAAGTGGAAAAATTCCCCGTAGTTGTAAATGCGAACATAAACTACACTCAATTATTTATCAGCCATCTCGTGATCTCAATTAACATGAAATTTTCTAAAAAAAAAAATATTCTCGTCTCTCCAGTTTAAGTAGTTGTAGTACTGTACTGTTTTATCTGAATTAATGATTCAATAAACGCAAATTAAATTGTTTTTTTTACTAAGATTACGAGAGTTGAATAAAGAGACATCTTTGAGCACAAAAAGAAATGCTTAAAAACTTGTGTATGTACTGCAAATAATTTATATTCGTTGTCAATCAAAGTTTATTTATTATCGGCTCTTCCGCAGAAGCACAAAATATTTTACAAGGTTTCCCTACAAGTTTAAAAAAAATCTAAATACTATTTTTAAAACCTACAAATTATTTTAAGGAATTTAAAAATGACAACACCTCTATGTAAAAAAAAATATCTCTGCACTTAGTTTGGCACAAACTAAAACACAAATGGACAAATTTTGCTTCTTCAAACTTAGCAAAATTACTTTGTGACATCATTATTTATATAATGAATAATTAATACCTCGTTTAAACCACTATATAATAAACAATATCAACATGTTTCAATAACAATGTTATCTTCATAACATCTTGTCCTGATGAAGATAACATTGTTATTGAAACATTGTTATTGAAACATGTTATTGAAACATGTTTCAATAACAATGTTATCTTCATAACATCTTGTCCTGACGAAGATAACATTGTTATTGAAACATGTTGATATTGTTAATTATGTAGTGGTTTAAACGAAGTATTTATTATTCATTATAGGAAAATTTTTGCATTTAAATTTTGTTTTATCTTATAAAAAAATGTTCTTCATTGCTATTGGTTCAAATTAAAGCTATAGCATTTGGTTCTCAAATAATGAATAATTTCGTAGGTTTTTCTGTTTTTAATGCAACATGTCTATGGAACAATTTATTTTGCATTAAACTAAATTTGCATCCATGTGATTATATTTTACTTGTCATTGATACTGAAATTAATTTTATGTTATTATTTGCCTAGGTTTTTTGTATTATGAGGTTAGGCAATTATTTATTTATTAAGATTTGTGTGAATTTTTAAGCTAGCGTAAAAATAACATTGTAAACACACGTTACCTGAAACATCTATCCAAAGATAAAACCATCCTCTAGAAAAATAGCTATTACTAACGGTACACCCGACTCCCAACTTGATTAGAGTTAATGTCTTAGTATTAATGTAGGTTACTACTTCTAGCTTTGTTTCTATCACTGAGGTTTGTCTAATGTGCGTGATTAACCTTTTGGAAGATCTGATAGATTCTGCGATTGCAGACATATTTTAAAAACAACTGCTTAAATGTAAGAAATGGACGAGAAACAATTGTGCTTTTTCATTTTTTAAATCTAGTTTGTCCCTCTCTTTGGCAAATGATTTGGTTAATAATCTACCAGAGCACGTTTAGGACCTGTAGATTTTTAATTATTGTAATAGAACGATACCGAAGTATAACAATGTTTCGGATTCTTTTAAAGTTTATTTTAAAATGCATTAGGAGACTTTCGCTAAGAGACCAACAAACTATAAACATTAGTCAATAAAAAGTATTGTGCGGATTTTTTTGCAGACATTGTGAACAAAACTTCCTTCAAAACACGGCAAACCATTGATAGTTTAACTCGATGAGGCGAATTCGCAAAACTCTCACGTGCAACTGACATAGAGTAACTCATGGATAAAATGAAAAAAAAAACAGTTGTCGACGCAATCGCAATCAACCTCCTGAACAAAACCGATATTTTTCTGATATGACATGTCAAACCATGATAAAAATTGACAGGTCTTTAGCCACTATAGTAGCGGCTCACGAACTGTCAAGTTTTCAAGTAATCTGCGATATTTCAGATCAGAAAAACGAAAAACATCGATTTTGTTCAGGAGGTTGATAGCGATTCCTTAGACAACTGTTTTTTTTTTCAGTTTCTCCATGAGCGTATGGCCTAACATTGACAGCTGTCACTCCAAAGCTTTTGATTACGTAACCTACACTTGTTGACTGTTGATAATATCTATGGTTCGTAGCGGCACAATGCGTAATTTAAATATAATATTGTGGCAATTCTCCCACAGCCTTCCAAAGGGTTAACTGATATATAGACCTGTCAATGGCTGAGTTGGCATCGCGTTTGGGTTCCAACCAGGCGTCGTGTGTTTAATTCCTCGGCTGGCAAAGTCCTTCATCACAACACAAGCAAAATTTTCCGCTTACTGTGGTGGTAGTAGGAGATTTACAAATACTGTAATTTTATTCGTAACCCGGGAATATTTGACTTTCTATAAAAAATCTACACTATTTTGTAGTTACGGTTGCATGATTATTATAGACTAAGATACGACTGGGTAATGAGACGTAGGCAGTACTGTATACAGAGTTGATTATCATTACACTAAGTATTTTTATGGCATTTCATTTATTATGTTTGCTGCCTGCTTGTTGACATTAAAACTGAGATCGGCTTAATGGCATTGCAATACTTCTTGCTCAAGGCTTGGTAATCGCATACCCTGAAGTACCTAAATATTGTATCTTATTGTTAAATATAGGATTGTTTGTGAGTACTTAGTATAATGGCTTAGTTAACAACTTACTATAAAAATGTCAAATTAGTCCGCGATATCAAGCAACTGTCAGATGAACATCAAACAAAAACAATGTTTTTTTTTCGCGGGTACACCAAACTTCCCCTTATTGATATTATTGCTATTTTTTTTTTTTTTTTTATCTTTCAATTTGTCTTTTCTATTGAATGCTTTTCTGTGATCATTAGAGAAACTTTTTTTATGTACTTAATTGCATTCCGATGCACTCGTCTATAAATGAATTCTACAAATATTTTTCTCGCGCAAAACAGTGATATTTATAATATAACGATCATCTTTTAAAGAGAGATTTTCTTCTGAAGCGTTATTCTTCCGATATGTTTTTTGTTGTCATAATATTCCATATTCGTCCATTGTTGATGTCGGCAACACGGAAACGACTAGTGTCTATGAAGATCGTTATTAAACATCTTAACTTGATTCATTCTCCATCCTGATCACTTCAAAACCCGCACTAACAATTATTTAATGCATCTTTCCTTAACCCGCCTCACAACATCGCTTCCAACTCACGAATTAATTTCAGAAGTAGTTTCATTTAATTAACAAGTTAATTCAATGAAACCCCCAGCTTTAATACTCCACAAGCTTGGGTACTTCTTGAAATGTTTCAAGAATAGAGGCGTATGCTACTATTTCCATTTATAAACCATTTTGACTTCATTGACAATGCGACTTTTCTCGTGACTGCAGCGCAGACGAATGAAGACCGAGTGAATCTTTCAAACGTGTGTTTACACGTTCATTTCTCATTCAATCGCGTTGAATGTTGAACGTCGAGTTTGATGAAATTGAATCATTCACTTTTATATTTACATGATTGCTTCATCCTAATTGAAATGCAGAAGTTGACCATGTAATATCGCTATTCCTTTTCTGATTCACTTAAAAATTATATTTTTGGTGGTATACATAGTGCTGACACTAAAGATATCTATTAATAATATTATTTATTTTAATTATTTTATTGGGTATATACAAACACATTAATAAAAAAACAATTCAATAGGTATGATACCTTTTAAATGAGGCCTATTATAGTAACTAATATAAAATATAATCTATGGATAGTTCTAACCAAAGTTGACTTTAAGAGTAAATTTAAAATGATTCATAATCTGCTCATTCATAGATGGTGGTAATTTAATTATTTTTGGATTGAATCACCGATATCGTATATAACTACCCTTTCTTGGAAGAATTGAGTTTATATATCTTTATTCATATTCGCGTATTTACGGGTGCAAACAAACAATTCCTTTTACGGCGTAACTTGCAATCATTTTACGGCGTAACTTGCAAACAGGGTACGGCATTACGGCGTAACTTGCAATCATTTTACTGCGTAACTTGCAAACAGGGTACGGCATTACGGCATAACTTGCAAACAGGGTACGAAATTACGGCGTAACTTGCAAACAGATTTTTTTCGTAAAAATAATTAAATTACCGCCATCTACGAGGAGTAAATTATGAATAATTTTAAGATTACTCTTAAACATATTAAACGAATCTCACTATCTTGATTTAGTGATATATCTGTAGTTATATATAAAAAAAATAATAATTTACTTATCTTAAGTATTTTATTTTCCTTATAGTTGTCTGTTATTAATTTAAGTTTGTTGAATATTTTAATCCATTTACAATTTATTTATATTTGCATTATCTTTCAATAGCATTCGGCGCAATTTTGTTTAAGATTTCTGTAAATATTGCTGGAAAACTTAAAGCATTTATAAATGATATTTTGTCGGATGATATAATATATTTATTAGAAAAATTACCAAATGTATATAATTTATAAGGGATGACGTGTAAAACAGTGATAATATTTAACTAAAATAAAATAAATATTTCAATACCTAAAAATCTGCTCTATTTTCTTTAGTGGCAACCAAGCAACAAACAAATATATATGGAGCAATTGGCTGCTTTTATTATTCCCCCGGCAAAAAAATTGTGGTTTGTTGTATTCTTGTAGATTTCGGATTTCAAAGCGGAACCCCAAACTCAGCTTGCCCACCGGGCCCTTCACGGCTTAAGACGACCCTTTTCATAACCTCGAGCATAGCCGGGTACAAGACAGCTTGTATCTTAATATTCCTATTTAATTCTGATTACTCTTTCCTTGTTAGCTATATCCTCCCCTGTTAGTTCTATAAACAAAATAAGCTGTCCCTCCATAACTTGGAAAATGGCGACGCCTCTGGTTCACGTGCTCGACTTACCGGATAGTACATAATATAACGAGTATCTTTGGTACATAATATTATGAAAACTTTGGATTCAGTATTTTTTCTGATGTCCACTTCCACTTCCTTTTTCTGATGTCAACTTTTCTATCAAGCCTTAGCTAAAATTGCCTCCCCTGCGTTAAACATTCTGTCTCTCTGAGTCTGAACTAGACTCTAATTTTCCACACTGTTTTAAAATTTACTCAATTGAATAATGTTAAATTATAAATTCCCCCTTTTTTATTAAAACTATGCAAACTCCACCCTTGATGGGTGAAACTCAGATTTTTGGAAAAAAAGATTTATAGTTTTATATTTATAGAGCCTAGCTTCTGCTTGATCATTTTTACGGATGATGTGTGTAAGGTCTTCTTTAAAACACGTTTGATCAGAACAGATTTATTATAATATAGATTATTAAAGGTATCACATAAACAATTTTATAATTTGAAGAGATAAAATCAAATTCATTTTTCATGTTGTCCATTGGTGGTTTGCAAGTACTTTCCTTACGTAAGTCATATGGAAACGAGGTAGGTAAACAGGATTTTGGTACACACCCTTTATAAAGAAATATATGGCCCAAGACCACTAGCATATCGCAGAAATAGCAAAAATTCAGGGTGAACTAAAATAGGAGTAAGAAGCTGCTGGGAAAAAAATTAACAACGTCCTATTACGAGTAATACGGAGACCAGAAGTAAAAAAAGCCATCGGAAGATAACAGCAGATGTGAAACGTGGACTTAAAATATGCAGTTAATTTTTTGGATCCCAAAATAGAATATATTGGAAAGGCGGAAAGGAGGTCTTTGGTATGTAATCAACGCTTATCAATCGCTGGATCAATACTGCGGCAAAAGTTGCACAATTACGAGATAAAATCCCCAACTAGACAAGTAATATCACGAAGACTTCCATTATAACATTCTGTTCAAATCTGAGCACTTAAAATCAACACATATTTGTTTTTCAGGATCAAAGTACATCTTGTATAGACAGTTTTTCCTCTGTGGCGGGTAATTGATATAGTAACAATAATTGAAACCGATGCAATCATTTATCAAAGGGAAGTAACCAGTGGTTTTGCATTTTCCATCGGCAGTTAAACCATAATCTATCGTTGGTTTCGTAGTAGTAGGAGCTTGATCTGTGCATGAAGAAATACCATCAAAAACTTGGTCATTAGGGCAGCTAAATATTACGGGGAAGTTGCCATAAGCACCCGTGACATTATCTTTTATCCTTAAACACACATAATAGAGGCTTGGGTTTTGTGGATCGGGCCCAGTTTCTCCCAATTTAGAGCATGGCGGTGATATTGTTGAGCAAATACCATTGATTATAGGGATGCTACATTTTGTTGTCAAAGAGTTGTAAGCAAATCCAGAATCGCATTTCAATGGGGTTTCTAATAAATCTGGAACATCGTCTAGTTGAGTACACATGTGGTAGGCTGTGCAGTCATATGGGTCAGGGAATATCCCTGTTTGATAGCACTTGAAGTAGTATCCTTCAACTGTGGTCGCACAGTCAGCATTAACGAGCGAGCTACAATTTCCAATGGAAGCCAAGCATGGTGTTTCAGGATCACATGTGATGACTTTTTCACTAATCCATTTACCTGCTGGAAGCGATATGCAGTAATAAACCTCGTTGCATCCGTTGCATACTTGGCCAACCTTTGTACAGTTTACACCTTGTGGTGTTACAACCTTTGCCAAATTGGTTCCAGGAATCATTTGGAATTCGGTGCCATCCTCAAAATCTAATTCTCGTAGAAACTCCGGGTTGAGCAGGTCATTTTTATTATAAGTTTGAACCTAGAACGCAAATATTAAATAAGCATTTTTTATCACTTGTTCAACTATTTCAATAAATGATTTCATTCGGTTTTGCAATTCTACCCATTATTATAATTACCAAAACGAATTCTATATAAGTCTAACGCGCGGAAAAAAATTAGAAAATTTATTAGACCATGAAACTAAACCAGAGGCAAATTTAAGACAAGGTGGACGGACTGCATGGATGGTTATTCAATCAGGGTGGGAAGACTTGATTAATGGGGAAGCATGGTCATTGACCGCAGCCGGTAGAGATATTTTTGTGGAGAAGTCTGATTCCAGCGCTTTGATGCAGTGCCGTGATAATGACATACATTCAACAGCTTTATCAAAATGTCAATCACGAGATTTACCTATATAGAATTTCCAATACTAAAATGCCTTAATTTACGTATCTACTTTACTTACCACCGCCTGCAAATAATATTATGTATTTACAGGCGGGGAGAATTCCAACTGCCAAAGTGAGCGAACTATCTTCTTAATGTTCGTTTGTACAAAAAAATTGGAAAGTAAAAAAAATGTACCAAACTTAAACTCATTCTGGCTTACCTCATCACATCTTCCCAATGACAGAACCACAAGTATACTAATGAATTTCAACAGTTTAATTTGTAACGCGAACATTATGAATAATTATTTTTCGTTTTTATAACATAGTCTATGTTACAACGACAAAAGACAATTCGTAAATAAATCTTCAGTTCTCTGTCACCCCGAGTTATAATCAAGTAAAAGGCAGTGATATGTTATATTATGTGTTATTTGATCTATTTGTGAAGATTTTGCATTTCTTGGAAATAACAATATAATTTATGACCTCAACACTTTATCTGCACAATATTATGTAGGTATATAATATTCTTACGTCTTGTTATCGAGTCATTCTGTTTGTTCCTTATTTAAGAAAGAAATAATAACTTTACATGGTGTTTGGTATGGATATTGTGAATGCTCAACCCACGTGGTGAGACGATCTGAGGAAAGCCGAGAATGATGGTATAGATATATGATGAAAGCGGCTCTGGTTGCAGAACGGAGAACAAATGCAGTAATCGACAAATTTAATAACCAATCATTAATAAGGTGAATTAGGATGATCGTACACAAGGACGCACATGAATCCAATACTTATATTGTTGCTCACGTCGCTAACAACTTGTCATGCACCCGTATACGTCGCTAGTGAAATTATTAGAATTTTTTTGAAAAGGATTGGTTTTAAAGTTGTCATTCTTTGAGTGACTAACGCACAAACGGCGTTTCAAAAATGATATTGGAAGTCTTTCCATAATGATATATTGTCACCATCGAATACCACACTCCCTGTATTTGTAAAAATATCCGCAAGTATTAATTGTGAATGGTTTATAGGGAGTGATAAATTTTAATATAACAATCAGTTTGCATGATGTATGTTGTGTTAGATGTACATAAAATTTAGTTGTTATTTCAATATTAAATGAAAGAATTCATTTCTCTGACGTACACGAAAGGCTGAAGAGAAGTTAACATAAGCAAGGGTAATTAAATCACGGAAGTTTCGTGATTTTCGTAATTTTCCGGTATGAAATTAAAAGAAAAATGGTTTTTATAAATAAATAAATTTAAAAAAAACGAGTGTGCTTTAGACCACACGATTGAAATAAAACTTCACTAACTTATAAAAGAACATCTATGAAGCTGAAAATTGGAACTCAACTATGGAAAAAGCAAATAAGGGCCTAAATAAAGTAAAACACTGGTTAGACGACAACCTTCTGACCCTTAATATTGACAAAATAAAATATTTAATTTTCTCCGTACGTAAAGTCACTTCTCCGCAAAACTGTCCTAATCTTAGCATTCACTTATGCTCACAGAACTACATTACCCCTACACCTCCCCACAATAATTGCTCATGTACAAGGGCGGATTTAGGGGGGGGGCACGGGGGCACGTGCCCCCCCCAGGACGGTATTTTTGTGTACTGTGGATATTCCATCACAGTACATACTTGGAAGCAAATCAAATTATCAGAGTTGTTAAAATATATGAATAAAATAACAGAAAAAACATGAGTCAAACTCTTGTCTATTTCTGGCCGGAATTGCGAATCTCGTTCGTTGCATCCCTTTCATGCACTTGCAAATGAAATATGATAATCAGCGTTTGCGAGAGCGGTACGGTCGGGGGAAAGCGCGGTCTGAAAATTCCCCCCCCCCCCCCCCCCGATTAAAGTTGACAAAGGGGCCGTTCAAGTATTATGTAACGCACTTGAGGGGGGGGGGGGGGGGGTTGAACAACGCGTTACGTAACATGTTTTTTCTATTTAAATAAAAAATAGGAATTAGAAACTTAATGCACATTCTTAAGGCTACGTCAATGTTTGGGTAAATTGTTTTAAGTTATTTATGTCTTAGAACCTAAAATGTAAAATCGCTTTGGTTTTTCGGGGCAGTTCTCCATCTCAAGCTATCGCTGTTAAATAATATTGTAGATGGATACATTTATCAAAAAAGCACTTTTCTAAACCTCCAAATTTATGCCGTTACTAACATACTTACTCGCACTATTTTGAACTTCTTCAGTATTCAAATTTTGATAGAATAAAATTTTCTGATAAAGGGTTTTCTCCTCTGTTGGTAAATATAAGATTTTTAGATATCCCTTTGTAGTACATGAAAAATTGCAGTCAGAACACGAAAAAGGTTACTCTCCACCGTGAATCAGCGAGTGCGTTCTTGTACGTCCCTTTTGAGAACATGATTAGTTGCAGTCGGGACACGAAAAAGGTTTTTGTCCACTGTGGGTTAACACGTGATTAGATGTCCCTTGCGATAAAATGAATAGTGGCAATCGGGACATGAAAAAGATTTTTCTCCTCTGTGGGTAAATATGTGACGTTTCATTTGTTATTTTGTAGAACATGTATATTTGCAGCGAAAAAGGTTTTTATCCACTATGGGAAAACATGCGATTTTTTTTAATTTCTCTTCGTATAAGCATAGTTATACTCACAACATGAAAAAGGTTTTTTTACTATGAATCGCGCAGTGGATTTTTAAATCTCCCTGTCGAGAACTTGAATAACTGCATTCGGGACATGAAAATGGTTTTGTCCACTATGTATAAACATGTGATTTTCTTGGTACCTCTTTGAAGAACGTGAATACTCGCAGTAGAAACACGTAAAAGGTTTTATGTCAATGTGAGTCAGATATGAATACTTACAGTTGGGAGATGAAAAAGGTTTTTGTCCAGTGTGGATATGTGAATTTTTAGATACCATTTTGTAGCGCATGAATAGTCACCGTCGAGACATGAAAAAGGTTTTTCATCGCTGTGAGTCAGCAATTGCCTTTTTTAGTTTTTTTTCGAGAAAACGAGGAGTTGCAGTCAGGACATGAAATAGGTTTTTCTCCACTGTAGTTAAACATGTGAATTTTAGATTTTCGTTTACTTCGTAGTACATGAATAGTTGTAATCACTTCGTAGTACATAAATAGTTGCAGTCGGAGAATTTTCTCCACTAAGAGTCAGCAAGTGACTTCTTAGGTATCTCTTTTGAGAACACGAGTAGTTGCAGTCAGGACATGAAAAAGATTTTTCTCTTCTGTAAATCATACTGTAGATTTTTAAATCTTCCTTTTGAGAACTTGTAAAACTGCATTTGGGACATGAGGAAAGACTGTTAAATTGTGGAGATCCGGAAGGAATACAAGGCGGATAAAAATAATAATAATCCCCAATTTTTTTATAAATAGCAACTTGCATAAATAAAATAAACAATATACGCATGTATCGCGAGTTAAAAATCTCTTCTTTTATTTATTACCGCAAACGCGATTAAAACAAGAAAAAAGGTATTTAAGCGACTTTACAGTACTTTGCGCAACTTAATTGTGACTTTCAGGTAAAAATTGTCACTTGGGCGTTACGTAACATTTAGGGGGGGGGGGGGGGTATAAGAAAACGTTACTGCGCGTTACATGGGGGGAGGGGGGGTCAAAAATTGCATTACGCAATACTTGAACGCCCCCAAACACAAATTTCGACTTCATAAAAAATTGGTCCGTCCCAGGGGGGGGGGAATGTGCTCTTGAGTGCCCCCCCCCCCCCCCCCCCCCCACCGGGTGGCACCCGGGGCGGGCCCCCCCTTTGCCCCTTGTGCCCCCCCCAGAAAAAAATCCTGGATCCGCCCTTGCTCATGTACCAACCTAAAAAAATCCGACCAAATTAATTATCTAGGGATTGTTATAGATGACGAACCGTGTTGGGAGGTCCACGTCAATTTCACAACAAAAATACTCCGCAAATTGTGTTATATATTTCTATCTCTCAAATCAATCCTGAACCTTCAAACAATGAGATGCATATATTTTGAACTTTTCCAATCAATAGCTTCATACGGTATCGTGGGAGGGGAAAAAAATTCGTTATCCTAGACATTAGACAATTATACGTTAAGACAATTCTCATGCACATAAGAAAAATGAACACTCAAAACTCAACACAATATTTACACCCGCTATTCATCACACCAAAAATGCAAAATTCCTCCAACAAAAACAGCTTACGCCCAATGACAGTTCTCTTACATCGCGCCTAAAATGTTCAACTTACTGGATATTAATATTAAGACTTCGAAAACTGATGATCTTTGGGCCATTTATGTACAGAACTGGTTATTTACTCGGGAAGGAAATATTACAAAGAATGCCTTACATCTTAAAAACTTTTCTTATTTTTCATATTTCTAGAGTAAAAAATCTTATCTCTACATTAATTTTCAACCAAAACATTATATTACGCTGATGCTTTTTTTCATATTTTTTGACATTTATTTATTTATTTATTTATATACATATATATTAAATACATTACAAAGTGATACTTTGTCTGTCCAACTGGGAAGGATACCCGTTTTAGGACAGCCAAATTATATATTTAGTTCATAATATTTTTAACAGGGGAATGGTTTCTTTCAAGATATCACAGGAATGAGCATCTGTCGAGATAACTATTAAGAACATTAAAATTTGTTTTCTGAACGAAGCGATGGTTTCTATATGCCTTTGAAAGAATCGCAAATATGTGTTTTTTCAAGGTCTTTTTGAATAACATTAATACTTGCATTCAGAGTGGATGAGTGGTTTCTTTAGTGATATCACAAGTAGGAGATTCTTTCCAAGTCATTATAGAGAACATTTACAATTGTATAATTAGGATTTACGTATATGATATAAATTCCCAGTGTATTTATGGCTTTAATAAAGCACTACAAATTTTATAATTTCTTAAGTAGTAGTATTTACACATTTATAAACCCAATATATGTCAAATGAAATTTTCAGGCTCGTTTTGGAGAACATTAATTTATTTTGTTGTTTATTTATTTATTTTATTTTTTATTTTACGCCCAGAGGGCTTTTACATCGTTCGTCCATTTCATCCGCTGCCTAGGAATACCTGCTCTTATTTTTTGGGGTCTAATATTGTCATTGTTCATCTGTTTAGATAATTTATATATGTATTCCTATTTTTATTTCTATTATACTTAAAATATTATTATTTGTTGCCTTAATTTTTATTTGTTATTCTATTTTATTTTTATTGATACAAGATTCACTTACTTTAACTCCTTTCCTGTAGGTGATCATGTACCTAATACTAGTATGAATATTTTCCGTAATATGTATGCAATGTTTTTACTTTCATCTACATATATGGATGATTACACATAATATTTTATACTTAACATCTTATGAATCTTGACTACCATAATACGGGCATTTGCCTAACTTGGTAGTCGAAAAACCATGTAAAACAAACCTGTAACAAACAAAATGATTAAAGAAAAAAAAAAAAAAAAATGACATTGTGGTGACATGACATTGGGGTGACATATTATGACATTGGGGTGATCTATGACCCTGGGGTGACCTACGACAGTGGGGTGACCTACGACCATGGGGTGACCTACGACCTTTGAGTGACCTATGACCTTAAGGTGACCTACGACCTTGGGGTGATCTACGATCTTGAGGTGACCTACGACCTTGGGTTAGTATGTACTCCTTACCTTAGTTGTGCAGAAGGTATGTACGCCTCGCCCGATCACCGTTCGCATCGATCACCGTTCGCATCGTTTACCGTTCGCATCACACTTTTCGTAACGCGTTCACCAGCTTACTCCCCCCCCCAAGTCGAGCGTGCTTAAAGAAGTTTTACTTCAAAAATATCGGAATTAATCTTTTTTTCATTAACGCCACGTAAGGCCCTGAAGAAAATAATTTCCCTCGGGGCCTATGTTTCTTGGGGGATGCTGTGTGTTGGGTCTTTTAAGGAAGGAAGGAAGGAGAGGAATTTCTGGGAAGGAAAAAGATATAAAGGGTGCGTAGGAAGTGACGGATATATGAATCCATTTCCCCAACTGCTGTACAAGGCTATGCGTCGAGAGAGTCCGACTGGAGAGGTCAAAAATCTTCCATCAACTAGGCCACGTAATAGTTGTGCAGACGCGTCAACCGCCAAGACCGAGACAAACCTCATGAACCCGGGCATCTCCGCTTAGTCACTAAACGTAGCGAACCCCTTGTGGTAATCGACGGCAGATGTATTGGTTATCCAAAAAATGGTTCCCGGGGCGGCGCACAGTTAGTAATATGAGGTATCTAGCTCGACTTTATTATTTTAGTATGTTTTTACAATATAAATTTTCATTATATGGAAAAATTGTTAAGAATGTAGATATATTGCTCGATTCAACCCGGTACAGTCGTTTTATACTTACTACAATCTCTATATACCTATATAAATTTAGGTTTCGTATGTTTGCTATATAAATACTATATTATTATTTGCGTTCGCAAATCTCGGAAAGTAATCGATAGATTGACTCAATTTTTACAGAACATTGCATTTTAGCAAAAGAGTGTTTTTATATATAATGGTAAGCGCTGGCGTTATGAAATTTGTAAATATCGATCTGTATATCAAAAATCGTCTTGGTGCTGAAAAAATTAAAAGGCGTTTGTAAACTTTATCAAGTGTCACTTCCATAAAGTGTCACTTCCATAAAGTGTCACTTCCATAAAGTGTCACTTCCATAAAGTGTCACATGCATAAAGTATCACTTCTATAAAGTGTCACTTCCATAAAGTGTCACTTCCACGGGAAGTGTACTTATCGAAAATGTGTATTCCAGAAAATTCCGATTCTCTACAATCCTGAGGTCAGCAGCGTCATCAGCTTTCGGAAGGTTGAAGAAACCAAAGCACACACCAGAAACTAAGTTCGGAGAGCGTGCTTTCGGGGTGTCAGTGACTGCCACGTGATTTAAGAATGATCTAAATGATGAATGGGCCAAACTTAAAACTCACCTTTTCAGACAATCTTATCCATAAAGACAAAAACCTTTAACTTTCATTTTCACAACCCGCCACATTTTAAATAACTAATTGTGCAAGAATGTAAGCAAATTCTTATTCGTAAGTATTTGTAAAAGCCATTTCATAAAAATTCTCCAGTCCTAAAGAATCCTAAGTTCTCCTTTCAAAATAAATATTATCCCAACTTTTGCCACTATTCTTCTTTTTAATGTAATGACAACAGTGATGGGGGTAGCAAATGTAAAATCAATGCCCTATGTTTTAAATATAATGTTCTCCGCGAGCAAAGTCGTATCTTCTCCAAATAAAAACTACTTTTTAATTCGAAAGCTCCTCCCTTTGTTCACAAATGCGCAGTTAATTTAAAACTCTTAGGTTTCCGTATCATTAAATCACGTAGGAAAGCTGTCTATTCAACCAATATTCCAACGAGAAGTGCTCTGAATAAATAACAACATTGGTCCCTTCAGCACCGGAGCAGTCCGACATATTTACACGTTCAATATTTTTTTGAACTGGGTTCATCTGACACGTTATTAACTTAACTTTCGGACTGAGCATTTGTTTGTAATGTGAGTGAAAACTTCTTTAGCACCCTTGTGATTTGAAACTCGATGAAACGAAAATAGAGATACTGAAAAGAGAAAAACACATACATGTATAGGATTTAGCCTGCGAGAGAATGAGGTAGTATAATCGGTCTCCTCTTTGAGTGGTACTTCGTAGCCTATCGGTCTCTTCTTTGGGTGGTTCTTCGTAGGCCCCCCACTATTGTCTATATTAGTTTTCTGAATGTTTCACTTCCACCGCATGGGAATTGCACACTCCTTTTTTATTTGATTGGCTGTCGTAGCATACCTACCTACTCTATTTATACATTTTATCATTTTGAAACTGCAAACTAAATAATCTTTTTGCTACATATGAATCGTCTATTTTCAATAGAATGTTGCATTTTGGGGTGGTTTTAAAGAAATTAACACGTAATTTTTAAAGAAAGCTATTAATTCGTTTTATTAATACAAATTACTTCAAATTAATTAAAATTTTCAAATTTTTTTATTATTTTTGTGACAAACTACATTACTGCAGTCTTCCACATACCATACAAGACAGAAAGAAAACATCAGACTAAAAAAGTGGACAAAAAAAATACAGAGTTGCTTACTGTAATAAATTTCAGTGGCTGTAAGCTGGGAGTTTTTTTTAAATTATTTTGATTTATGTACATGGTTTTCTTTACCCGCCTTACTAGACAAAGTCTACCTATATATTTTAATATATTGTATATTACATAATTTCGTGAGAAATTGTATGAAGTATGAACGTCTGCAATGTGTTCTCGTAGTATCAATTACTTAAAATATGTCGAATGTCTGTTCTTTCTTTTTAAGTCTATTTGGGGTGATGTAAGTTTTTGTTTGTGTTAGGAAGATATTTAATATGTGTGGTGCCAGATTCATGTTTTTTTTTGCGAAAGTTGGTTGTAAATAGAGTTCCTATACTTGAAAGTGTTGGGACAGTGTTATTCGTTTTTGTTCTTGTGTTTTGCGAGTGAAGTGATGTTTTGATATACGATCCTCCTTATGAATAGTTTATTTACGTCTAGTAATTTGTTTTTAATCATTTGCTGTTCTGTCGAATGTTGGTAAGGCTTTGTTCCAAACGAAATTAAAAATGTACCTCGATTAAGCAAATTCAAATGAAAATGTAAAAAAATATTTATATAATATGTATTAAAAGCGTAAATTAAAATGTTAAAATGTACCTTATGTGTGTTAGACCTTTTGAAATTAATTAAAGTGGTTGAAGTAGAAATGGATATAACGTGTAATAAATAAACAAAGTAAATAAGTAAAGTAAAGTATAAGTACATTTGCGATGTTTCAATCAGTTACAAAACCTTACAACCAGAAGCACTATCGTACTTCTGATCGTTGGGGCATTCCAAAACAGCAGGTATCAGCACGGTTTTATCAGAAACCGATCTTAAACACACATAATAAATGCTGGGGTTCTGTTGAAAAACACCAGTTTCTCCAATTCTCTTACAAGATGGTGATACTGGTACACATTCATTGTTCGATAGGTTGATGCTGCATTTGTGGGTCAAAGCGTCATATCCAAATCCAGGATTGCATTTAAATTTTATCGAAGTGCTGCTGACCGCGCTTTGAGCATCTGTAATATCTGATGGAATGCACATGTGGTAGGCAGCGCAGTCGTATGGATCAGGGAAGATACCGATTTGATAGCAGACAAAATCGTATCCTTTAATTACTATTGGGCAGGAAGGATTAGCGCTTGTGCTACAATCTCCCGTTGAGTTTAAGCATGGTTCACTGGATGAGCAATTATGATCTGGTTCCTTTAGCCAAATGCCTCCAGGGATTTTGATGCAGTAGGACACCTCCGTGCAGCTTTCGCAAACATAGCCAGTCTTAGTGCAATTGACTTCTCCGTCAGATACTTCTGCTGCTTGGTTTGTTGAAGCAATTCTCTGCAGAGTTGTTCCTTCTTCTACGTTCAGATACGATACTTGTTTTAGATCTATTAAATCTTCTAACTCGTAACTCTGCACCTTTAACAAAATTTTAAAGTTTTCATGGATAAATCGCAAATAAGGAGCCTTAATAAAAGTCTGTATTACATTAGCGTGCACATAGTTGTTAATTAAGGAAGGCAGTAGGAAAACAGCGAATTTATTGATATTGACGAAAAAAACATTATTCAATATTATAGGTTTTCACTAAGAACGGCAAAGCTGGTTGGGACTATCTGCCAAATCAAATATTCAAATAACGGCTTCATTTAGACATTCTACAAGCCAATGACGGGATGTTATATAATTTTTTCTTATATTTCGACCCTTTGGAATAACAAGGTTCCATCTTGCGGTAATGTCATGAAATGATGGGATATAATTTATAGTAAGCTGCTTTAGAGTTCATTATCGTATTATGTTACCGCAACAGATGGAACCTTGTTATTCCAAAGGACCGATTTGTCGATTGCACATTTGCTCCAAAGAAAGCCAACCTAATATGATATTTTATTTCATTAGTAAAGTTCTACTAATTAATCAACAGATGGCACTGATTAATGTATTTGTGATTTATGTCGAAAGGCACGTTCTTTTGAACACTAACGAATCTTCCCTTGAATGAGTATTACGCACAAAAGTATTTTTTTTGTGTAGAATCAAAACCTCCTAGATCACATGCAGGAGGTTTTGGTAGAATACGGTCAACATTAGAATATGATGTGCGCATTACGCATCATATTGCGTACTTGTTGCGCATCATATTTCATGAGTAGATAGAAAGTGTACTTTAAAATGTACTTTTGCATTAATCCTTTCCTAAGTATCCAAGAAAATGACATTCAAATAATATGTGATTGCCCTTATTTAGATAGGATGACTAAAATCAAATACTTGGATATTATATTTGACAGTAATTTAGTAAGTATTGAATGACTTTCTTGAAGGAATTCACTTTTTATGCCAATAAAACTATTTATTTTTATTCATGTTCCCATTTTACAGGCGCAAACAAATAATAGTTCTTCAAATTTTGCAAATTCACTTTGTGGCACCATTTTATTAATTAAATTATTAAAACACTATGTTTTTACCACAATAATATTTATTTAAAAATTCGACATGTTTCGAGAACGATGTTCTCTTCATCAGGACATTATATGTACTAAAAACTAAATTATCAAGCATAGAAAGACAGGCGTGGATGGAAATGGAATTAGTTGGAGGGGGGGAGAGGGGCGGAAAGAGGAGGAGCTTAGAAGATAGACAGGGGGGGAGGGGGTTGCTCAGAAGATCATAGACAAAATTACAATGGAAATTTGTTTAAAATAGGGTTATTCACAAAATTAATTTGGTTATTAATAATATTTAAATTTCTATTGACATTTTTCCTAATTTCTAATATTTCTAAAAGATCTAATTGAAAACCACTAACGTTAGTGTGTAAAATTTTAAAACCAGTATTTATATCAAATGAATGGTTAAATTCAATTAGATGGTTAGCAAATTCCGAATAATTATTGCTATTTAGACATCTCAAATGTTCCTTAAAAAAAAAAAAAAATTTTACACACTAACGTTAGTGGTTTTCAATTAGATCTTTTAGAAATATTAGAAATTAGGAAAAATGTCAATAGAAATTTAAATATTATTAATAACCAAATTAATTTTGTGAATAACCCTATTTTAAACATATTTCCATTGTAATTTTGTCTATGATCTTCTAAGCAACCCCCTCCCCCCCTGTCTATCTTCTAAGCTCCTCCTCTTTTCGCCCCTCTCCCCCCCCTCCAATTAATTTCATTTCCACCCACGCCTGTCTTTCTATGCTTGATAATTTAGTTTTTAGTACATATAATGTCCTGATGAAGAGAACATCGTTCTCGAAACAGGTCGACTTTTTAAATAAAGATTATTGTGGAAAAACAAAGTGTTTTAATAATTAAATTAAATAATAGTTCATTTTAGTATTTAGGCCAAAGATATTGAAATATAAGGAGATGTGATATCCGCCGTTTTTACTAGGTGAGACTGCGCTTCCGGGTGTCGCCGGTGTTGTTTACAAATTAACGAATAAACTAACCGAATGAATAATTAATGAATAAACTAAACGAACGCTAAACTAAATGAACAAATTCTTTCCGTATTCAAACTATATTTTTAACCACACCTTCAAAAAATCAAGAAAATGAAAAATACTTTTTGTATGCAAACTACGCGCATTGGGCCGTAGTTCGGCGACAGTCGCGCGGACATCATAGCATATATCTCTGTATTTGAATATCTTTGATTAAGGCCAAACTTTCAAAAATTGTTTTTTCCTGAAATATTTAAATTAGGTCTATGAAAGAGCAGATTACGAATTCTTTTAAGTATACCCGTAAATAGTTATTGAAAACTAAATTGAGGAAAATCACACCTACCTCCAAACCCGCAGCTACTACTATCAAAAGAACACAAATACTTGTTGACATTTTGATAAAGTCTTTTCCCAACTCTGAACGTGTCCTGTGGTAAACAGATTCCTGGACAAAATGTTTTAATGCGTATAACTGTGGAATATTATATAGTGAAGATTGTAGAATGTTTCTAAAAATGTCGATAATTTATGAAAGTGTTTATCACTTCGTATTTAACGAATGTCAGTGAAGTGTGTTTTACTCCATGTTGACATTGGCTTATACTTGTACTCTTTGTGAGATAAAATGTAAACGTAAGTCATAGCCATAAACCATGCAGAAACTATTATAATAGTGGTCAAAATTAAAATATTTAATGTGTAATTTTTTTTAATTCTACATTATTTGATTTTAAAAAAACAGCTTGATTCAAACCATCTTTAAAAAAAATATTTTTATGAAAAGCTTTTGATGACAACTACTTTCATCACTAAACTCGTTTGGGCTTGTTTATAACAACTTCAGAGCACTTTAAAGAAGAAAAAAAGTTATTTTTGTTTTAAATATAAAGTATAGATAATTATTAATTTACCGAAAACATAATTTAATTAACATAAGTCATTTTCATTTTGTCTTCAAAAAAATTCGTTGAGAACCAAAGGTAAGTTTGTGGATCCCACCTTGCTTTCCATATCCATGCACTTACACAATTCAGTATAACTTTTTAACTTTTGTAACTACAACTACAATTTTTGCTTGAAACCAATGAGGGAAACTAAATCGGGATTCTGACACATCTTCAAAGAATCGTCATTGGAGCGCTTTTTGCCACAATATGAAACCATTTAAAATACCTCGGATTGCTTTGCTGCCAGTTTTAGGTAAATTTTCCCTAAATGCATAAATTTTTTTTTTTAAATTTTTCCTTATTAAAGGAGGTATGATTTTTTTTATGTCAGCGAAAAATATTCAAAATGGCCACCAAAAAATCACGAGCAATCGGAGGAAAAGTTAAAAATCGCGCTGTCGCTCGAATGGGTAGGTACAATATATATATCGTATGGACAAATCAAGACCTGGGCCATTACCGCAAATGAACCGTTAGCCTGAACACACAAATAAAAGAGTATTGGATTTTGAAAAATAGGTCCAGTCTCTCCTGGACATGTGCTACGAAATAATAAAATAAAACATAAATACATATTTGTGAGTAGTAATGTACAAACGTATGAATAAGCAAACGAAATTAATCACTTTCCATTGAAGAGATAATCAATATTTATCGGTGTTTATTTCTACAGTGGATGGATATGATCTCAGACGGATAAATCTTCATTAGATGGCTGGTCAAAATAAGGTAGATTCGTATAAACTCGAACAACATCGAGTACGATAAAGACATAACGAAGAACACCAAAATGAGCCTCGCTTGGGCGTTGATTTTCCCACACAATGTGAACTATGGTTCATTGAAATTAATATGAAAACATCGGAAATGAGAATAATTTTTAGAGTTCCGGACAAGCACTAATTAGGATAAATATTGTGTTCGATAGGCCTCTCTATGTCAAACAAACGTAAACGAAGTACATTAAATAAAAACAACAAAGTTGACAATATTGGTGACCTAAAACCAAGTGAAGGCCGGCGTCGTCTAGAAGTAAGGCTTTTGACTCGCAATCCGAAGGTCGCGGGATCGAATCCCGGCGTGGGAAGATAAATTTTATTTGTTTAATTTGTGTTATTTAATTTATATAAAACAATATATAGTTTATTAGCGACATGTTCCAGAGTGGAACGTACTCTCAGAATCGCCCTGGTGTAAGACTATCCATTCAGAATTGAAACGCTTGTTGAAATGGCTTTACCCGTGTTTGATCTGAATAGCTTATTATTTATTTATTTGTGATTTTTAATTATTTTTTTTTATTTCCCCTCCTTTATCTTCCCATCTCCTCCCCCTCCACCTTCAACCTCACAATATACCCCAATTGGGGATGCCAAAGTCTCACTGGCTCCAGACGGGAGCAGCTGCCAGTGTAAGTATATAGTAATATCTTGTAAGATATTCATATAAAAAAAATAAAAATTGGAAGTTCAAAATGTAACACATCAAGAAAATGGGTGGTTTGGTATATTTATGTCAAGAAACACGAAATTTATTGTTTCAAGAATTAGAAAATATTTGAAAGTGAATTCTTACATAAATATCTGGCGGGTGGTTCATTTTAGTGGCACACACACGCATTTTTTGTGAAATTGGCTACTAGCTGGCTCAAGAGATGGCGCAACTAAGTCGTGCCGTTTGATGCGTGGAACCGTGGCGGAAATTTGAAACTGCTTCACTACATAATTAAAAAAATATTTTTTACGGATTTATTTTTGTAAGAATTGAGTCACCATATCGTTTAGGTCTTTCGGGAATGCTTGAAACCGTAAAAGAAAAAAATAAATTTACTTTACATAAATAATTTCCCTCATATCTAACTTACTTAGAGAATTAAAATAAAACAACTTGACGTCATTAAATTCCATACACATTACTAGTAATATTGTATTATTATTATGAATGGAAAAGTTTCCGCTATCTTAGTGAGATTTATTGAGATAAATAATATCTACCATGCGTATCATACCATCGTAGTTAATAATTTGGAAGCCTCAATTTATCTCGGAATTATAATAGATAAAAATAATTAAAAATCACAAACACATTATTGAACAATTATTATATCTATTCAAGATAGAATGAGATAAATAATTTTAATTTTTTTAGACTCTACAGAAGTAGAAATACTGAATTACAGAACTTATTAGAAACGGGGTTTCTTGTAACTCACCATTATTACCGTTTTTTTATGAGAATACCTCACAAGACTCTCAGCTGATCCCGTCTGGAGTCAGTGAGACTATGGCATCCCCGTTTGGGGTGTATTGTGAGGCTGAAGGAAGTGGGGAGGGAAAGGAGGTGGAGAAGAGGAAGATGGGGAAGTATCCGGCTATCCAGATCTGGTCACCAAACACGGCTAAAACCATTTCAAGCAACGTTTCAATTCTGAATGGTGGTCTTACACCAGGGCGAAACTGAGGTATTTTTCACTCTAGAACGTGCCGCAAATATACCACAATTGTATAAATTTTTAATGGAATTAATTGTGATATAACCCAAATTAATTCAATTTGGGAGGCGGTTATGGGTACCGCTGCCCCGGGAACCTTTATTGGATTAATTAAATAATTAATTGATTTTTTTCTTAATTGTACTCGTCTATTTCGACAAACATTACGCCGAATCAGCATGGATTTATGAAAGGTAGGTCTACAACATCCAACCTCGCCCTTTTCATTAACTTCTTGCATAGCAAGATGGACGATAAGTAGCAGGTTGATACTATGTATACAGACTTCTCTAAAGCCTTTGACCGCATAATTCACTCAATTCTTTTGAAGAAACTCATCCTACTTGGTATACATGGCGACCTATTTAGATGGATTAAGTCCTACATTAGTAATCGCAATCAGGTAATATTAATAAACGGTGTTTACTCAAAGTCTATAGAGGTAATATCTGGTGTCCCGCAAGGTTCCCACCTAGGTCCGCTATTCTTCAACATTTATATAAACGACATTGGATCATGCTTTCAAAATTCCGAATATGTGCTTTACGCTGATGACATGAAAATATTTAAAGTTGTGCATTCTCTCTCTGACTGTGAAGCGTTACAAAGTGACCTAGATATGCTTTGCAAGTATTGTAAAGTTAACTGTTTAGATATTAATGTTTCCAAATGTCATACTATGACATTCACCAGAAATAAAAATGTAATTAAGTACTCTTATTCACTCAACAATGAACCTGTCATCTCTAAAACGGAATGTAATGACCTTGGTGTTTACCTTGATAGCAAACTTATTTTTAATATTCACATCGATTCAATCGTTCACAGGTCATATAAAATGCTTGGTTTTGTTCTTCGTATAAGTAAAGTGTTCAGTAACCCGCGCACAGTAGTTATGTTATATTTTGACTTAGTCAGAAGTATACTGGAATATGCCTCGCCAATTTGGAACCCGCAGTACAAATTATACATAGATAGCATCGAACATATTCAAAACAAATTTATAAAATATCTTAAATTCAAATTCAACAATAATTATGAACGCACATTAATTTCAAACTTTACAACAAAGACGAGTAATTGCTGATTTGACATTTTTACACAAAATTTTAAATAATAACATCGATTGTACCGAACTACTTTCCCTAATTAATTTTAACATGCCATTAAGACGTACACGCCATACAGAACTATTCCACATGCTTAATTACAAGAGTAATGCAGCAACTAATTCGCCAATCAATCGTGCTCTTCATGTATTCAATAATATTAATCTAAATTATAACATCGACATTTTCTCCGATTCACTGCCCAAATTTAAAAAGAGCATCATGTCAATCATATAGTTTAATGCGCATACTTACACACATACATACACACACACACACACACAGAACCTCCCTCACCCTCTCACACCCTCACTCACCCTCCCACAACGCACATCACCCGGTAAAAATTTAATATAAACAAGATACTTCAATGAAACATATCATGGGTACTTAACTTGAAATATACTTATTAACTGTAAACTTTTTTCACCAATGTAAATAATGTACTGTTTGTTTCTGTTAATAAATAAAATAAATAAATAAATAACCAAAACTTCTGCCATAGGTCATCCCAAGTGGTTCCCTACGTTTGGTGACTTAGCAGGGATGTCCGGGTTCATGTGGTGAGGTTTGTCTAGGTATTGGAGGCGGATGACCAGGACACACTGAACCCCAGATACCTACCCACCCCTTAAACCCTTTTCCTAACCAGAACTCTCCTCTCCTTCCTTTTCTTAAAGACCCTCCACATAGCATCTCCAAAGATGATATAGGCCCTGAGGGAAATTATTTTTCTCAGGGCCTCATGTAAAAAAATATAATAATCAAATCAAATAATCATAATCAAATTAAATTTTTTTTCGCACACCGGTATTCGATCCCGCGACCTTCGGATTGCGAGTCAAGGCTTGAAACAATACAAAGGACACTAATGAATGTTATTCTTGAAGAGCCATGTTTCTTAGCAGCAAAAAAATATTACTCTTTCCCACTTACTTCCCCACTTTTTGGTGACAAAATTAAGCCATCATTTTTGGTGACCAGATCTGAATAGCCAGGTACTTTTCCACCTTCCTCTTCCCAATCGCCTTCCCCTCCTCATTACCTCAAGCCTCACAACATACCTCATTCACCATAGCCTCACTTGCTCCAGACGGGAGCAGCCGGGACAGAACCAAAACGCTGGTGGGCCACACGAAATTTGATCCCGCCGCGGGTTGCTCATCATTGATCGAATATACGAGTTGCTATTATACTAGATATTACAGTGTGATCACGTAGGACCAATCTCTGGGACTGCTTTGACCACGAGAAAAATTATTGATGAAACACTGTACAAAATGTGTCCAGCACTTTATCATGAACATGCCTAACGCTTTTGACACATTCGTGTCTTCATCAGAGCATAAGGTGTAAACTGCGTATATGGGTATAAACCGCCTGTATTTTTAATATTCCCTGGAACAGTTTTAGTTTAAATCAGGAAAACCAGGTGGCGTATTCGAATAAATAATACCATCTAAAATCAAAAAGGCTCAGTTCCCGGCCCCAAAAAGAAGAAGATGGAGAGATATGAAATTACGAATGTTAGAAGAGCGCGCTAACATTTACAGCCATAAAATTGATGCGAAATTTTTTAAAATCTTTAATAAAACACGACTCGTTAAAAATATAGCAAATATCTCGCGATAATTGTCTTTAGTTTTATTTAAAGAAACGCTGTGAATTTTTTCATTCATATAACTTGTAAAATAACCGAAACAAACGTGTTTATAATAATTTTTGGAGCGTACTTTGCGATTTTTTTCTATCGAGGGAATTTTATATATTTGTCTAGATATTATCTTCAAGAATAACATATTTTTTTTAAGAGCTTAAAAACTTCAAATGTTTAAGGGAGGTTTGCAAGAATTTGAACATTTGAAGTTTTTAAGCCCTTAAAAAAATATATGTAATTCTTTCACGTAAACGTTAAACACGTTTGTTTCTGGCCCGGGTTCATGGGATGACTTTTTGTGCGGGTCTTGGCCGTCATGAGTGGAGCTTAGGTACGTAAAAAAAATGCGTTTCATTTCAGAGATTTATTATTATTGTATTTTTCCTTTGGAGGGGTGTAGGGACATACGTTCACCGTTTGTCTCATTTTCGACTATTGACATTTAGTGTGTAAGAAAGAGGGGCAGCATTATATGATTAAGAACAAAAGCAAAACGATTAGCGCATTGACATTTGAAGTTTTTTTTAACGTTTGGAATTCACGCACAGTTAAATATTATACCTATCACAATATTGCTGCAGTTCTTTCAAAATATGAGAATTCGTTCCATACAAAGTGTATGAAAAAAAAAAATATTTTTCGTGAATTTTTGCGATGTTTTAATAGTTATTCTTTTATCCGGGGTGGAGAAAAATCCAAAAAATCATATATCTTCAAAATTGGTCCAGCCGATCTCGAGTTATAAATAGTGTAACTAACCCGACTGTTTTATATACAAAGACAATGGCATCAATAGGCCTTTCAAACGAATGAAAAATTTCGATGATATCTCCCACACACTTTAGTTTATTTCAATTTAAAGATAGGAAGCGCTTAATGAAAGACAAAAAAAATCAGCTGGGGTTAGATCCGGGCTGCGGGGAGGCCATGGAATATCTCCTCTGCGCGAGGCCAGTTTGTTGGGGAAAATTTATTCAACCATGGGTATACTCTCATTGGAAGTATGGCAGGTTGCACCATCTTGCTGCATCCAAGGCATCCAAGTCTATTATTGTAACTAACGAACTGCTGCAACTGTTTTGACGACCTCCGTAGTCCAGTGGGTAAGACTCTTGACTCACAATCCGGAGGTCGCGGGTTCGAACCCGGCGTGCGCAAATAAATTTTATTTGATTAATTTGTGTTATTTCACAATTGATTAATCTTAATATATAAAACAAAGTCGGGTTAGTTACACTATTTATAACTCGAGAACGGCTGGGCCGATTTTGATGATCTTTGATTTGTTGGATTTGTCTCCGCCCCGGATAGGATAATAACTATTAAAACATCCCAAAAATCAACGAAAAATAAAGTCAATAAGAAAATTCTTTTCCCCATACATTTTGTATGGAACGAATTCTCATATTTGAAAGAGCTGCGGGCATTTTGTGATAAGTACCTATAATACTGAACTGTGTGTGAATTCCAAAAATTCAAAAACGTCAAATGTCAGTGCGTAAATTGTTTTGCATTTGTTCTTAATTGTGTAATGCTGCTCCTCTTTCTTACACACTAAGTATCAATAGCCGAAAATGAGACAAACGGTGAACGTATGTCTGCACCCATCCAAATGAAAGACACAATAATTACAATAAAAATCCCTCGCACGAATAAAGAAAATGAAAAGCAATTTTTTTACATCAGCTCCACAGCTCCACACAGGAGGCCCCGAGAATTTATTTTTCCTCAGGACCTATGTCATTCAAGGGGATGTTGTGTGGAGGGTTTTATGGAAGGGAAGGATAGGAAGTTCTGGGAAGGAATAATAATTATGAGGGGTGGATAGGAATCTGGGGTCAGTGTGTCCAGTAGTGATGGACGTATGAATCCATCCATCCAACTGCGGTGCAAGTCGATGGAGCGAGAGTCCAGCTAAAAATGCAGCAGGTGGGCAGACGTATTCGCCGCCAAGACCCGGACAAACCCGGTCACCCCATGAACTCGGGCACCCCTGCTAAATCACCAAACGTGGCGAACCACTTGGGGTGACCTATGACAGAGGTGGTGCCAATGAATGGTTCCCGAGGCGGCGGCACCCGTACCCACCTCCGAAATTCCCGTAAGTAAGTGAAAAAGTAAGAAAATCACAAAAAATATAAATATAAATCCGTACACAACTTCATCTCTGCACTGAAAAAAACAAAACACGGACAGTTGCGCATTGATGATTGCTTCGTTGTGTAATTCTTAACTTAATAAAAAAACTGAATTTAATTCAACAGTTATTGATTCTGTTGCGGTACGAAGTTCGTCGGGTCAGCTAGTTTAAAATAATATATAGTATATTTGCGGCACGTTCCAGAGTGGAATATACTATCAATATCGCCCTGGTGTAAGACCACCATTCAGAATTGAAACGTTGCTTGAAAATGGCTTTAGCCGTGTTTAGTGACCAGATCTGAATAGCCAGGTACTTCCCAACCTTCCTCTTCCACACCTCCTTCCCCTCCCCACTACCTTCAGCCTCACAACATACCCCAATTGGGGATGCCACAGTCTCACTGGCTTCAGACGGGAGCAGTTGAGATTCTTGTGCGGTATTCACTGTAAAAAAAAAAAACTGTGGTTGAAAAAATTCTATCGCCAAAGCATCTGAACGCTTGTGCGTCGACATATTCGGATCATCTTGTACAGACATGTTTACTTGCGTCATGTTCTTTTCGCCCCTCCTGCTTCATGCCCGCCCTGTGATTGAGAGTCGTACCGGTTTCTTCGAAGTATTTAAACCATGATTTAATTAAATTAACACTTGGCCACTGATTAATACTCTGTAATTAGTGATGCAAGCGAAATCGGCGGCATGCATCAATGTTTTGTAAAACATAATAGAATAAATGTTAAACAGTATAGAATAAAATTATTGTTTTTGTAAAAATGTTTTACCCAGAAAGCGTGTTGCACTCCCGTAAAGCGTGCCATTGTTACTAAATTTCCAAGGAGCCGCACAAAAGTGGGCCTGCTCTCCTCCTGAAATTATACGTTGCTAACCATTAATTCGATTGCGATGAAACTTTGGGAATTTGATGTGTGCATGCCCGCGATGGTTTTATATATAATAGTGAGCTCTGGCATTATGAAATTTGTACAAAAAAGTTCAATAGGTGGTACGCGAGCTGTTTGTAAACTACATGTACCGGGACTTAATGTATAGAATGCGGGAGGGGGGAGGGGAACTTGGGAGGGGGTTCGCGGGACGGGGGAAGCGGGAGAGGGGAGTGGGGAAATGGAAGGCGGAGTGGGAACGCGTGAGGCAAAAGGGGAGGCGGAAGGGTAACGGGACGAATGGGAAAGGATCCGCAGGGAGAAACAAGTGTCGTAGTAACGCATGGGGGAACTCGGTAGTTTCGTATAAATAAAAGACGTCTAAAAATAATAATTTTTCATTTAATAATATTCGAAATAAAACAGATAACTATGTAATATGAATAAAAATGAAAGGCCAAAATTTCTGTTTTCTTATATCTTTATAAAGTTGAATCATTGAAGAAAGAGATAATATTAATGTATCTAAATGAAATATGAAACAGAAAAAGAACACAAAATTAAAAAGGCAACTGTATAATTATAATTTATAAACATTTGCTTTTTTACATAATACTACTTTATTTGTCCACGTCTGCGCAAGTGAACTCTACACAATTGGATGTCAAATGATTGAAGTAAGTTCTTGTAGGGCAGGATCTTAGGACTGCAGTGGCGTTAATAGCGGAGCAATCTCTGTAGAAAGAACATCCGCTGGGTTCTGCAAACTGTCCAACAGTAGTGCATCTACCATTCGCATCCGTGCCTGAGATCGGAGTTGGGTCAACGCATCTTCTAGTGGTCACATTGTATTGAAAATTGTTGAGGCAAGCAAAGACGTTGGGAAAGAACTCTCCCACAACGGGAGAACTTCCACTGAGACAGATGTAATATAGATAAGGGTTACCGGCGATTACCCCTACGTCTCCTGCAGCCTTGCAAGGGGCAGTTACATCGGGACAAGTTCCGTTTATCAGTTTCTTACGGCAGAGGGTGGTTCTGGAGTCATAATAGAAGTTGCCTGCACAGGTATATTTTAGAGATTCCTTTATTAGTACTGCTGGACCAGATGGAAGGGGTGGATTATCTGAAGAGCACAGGTGATATGCTTGGCAATCGAAAGGATCAGGGAACATACCAACTTGGTGGCATACAAATTCGTAGTTATTGCTCGGCGGATCAACGTGGCAGGGTGGGTTTGGACTGGAGGTGCAAGCGCCAGTAGAATTCACACAAGTGGTGCCTGCCGGGCAAGGACTCGAAGGGTAAGATTCGTAGATACCGTCGCTGATTTCAACGCATTCGGCTCTCTCGTAACAATCTTTACACACGGTTCCTGGTCTGATGCATTCTTTCGGGTTTTCGAATGGACTGAAGACATACAATTCATTGGAGATGGCAACCTTGAACAAATGGAAAAAATGTTGAATTTAAATTATGTCTGCTAAATCGAATCGGAAGTTGGAATTTCTTAGATCAATTACGAAAAAGAAATCGGTAGGTACTGGGGGTTGATCTCAGCTTTTTAATATCTTGACAATACATGTCTTGGTCGCACAATCTTATATTTTTTTCTGTTAGTTATGAATCGATTTCTAAACCGAATTGAATTTAAGCACCAGAGTTATTTGTTTTTTTCTAAGAAAATACCGTTAGTAGATTTTGTGGAAGATTTTATGAAGTGTTTATTTCGGTGAAAACAACACAAATTTAGTCTTCAAGTTGAGTTTACTTTTTATAATAATTCAGGTCAATCAGCCAAATAAAGTTATTTACTTTAACAAACAATAAATATAATACATTAATAAAAGTTCAAATTTCGATCGTAAAAGCTTTCACTTTGTGGCTTGTCATAATTATAGCGATAAATAAGCGCTTAGTTTGTAGAATTTGTAGAATTACATTGTAAATTAATTTATTTGATTAAATATTAGGTAGATATGCAAATTATTTTTACGTATGACAGCTGTTTCGACGTAAGTAAAAATTACCTAATTTTCCAGAAAACTACATTTTTTTACTTATTCGGCAATAATCGTTTCAAAAATAAAAATATATTTCTTTCAACGATTTTGTGGCATTGAATTAGTAATTTCATTGGAAACGTGGGTATTTCATTGTTTTACTTGTCCGAGAAATGGTTTGTAAATCGAAACTTTTAATAAGACTAAATATTGATAAATGTTAAAGGATTTTTTTTTATATTGACAGTTTTTTTTTGTTAAAATATTTAATTTGAAACGGTGTTGGCTATTCAAATATTAAAAATGGAAAATGTTTATCAGTACGAGAATACTTACAGCGAATAGTGAAAGAACTAAACAAAAAATTAATTTTAACATTTTGATTTGATCGTGTCAAGGCGAACTCAAAAAAGTGTCTGAATCAATTTTTATTTAGGACTGCGTTTTATTGTGTAAATATATATATATATATACATTATTTTAGTACCTATAATCTAGGAAAATTGATATTAATCAGAGGCAATTAATTGATGAATTTAGTATGATCGATAACTTTTATCGTCAGGTGCAATAAATCGACGTTCCGCAAAAAGATGAACAAAATTAAAATATATACTTTTACGATCGCATCAATGTGAGCGTTTTTAAAAATGCAGAAAAAACTTATACATACCCTGAAGAATTATTTTACATTCAGTGCAATAATGTGTTTCCTCCCTTCTGTACATGGGTCTCTTCAAGACCCATGTTCACAGCTTCCTCTCCTTAAAAAGATCCTTCACCCAGCATGTTCAAAGATGAAATAGGTATTTAATTAGTTATTAATTAATCATTGAATTTTTTCCTTTTAATTAATCATTTAATATTCAATTAATTTAATTGAAATTATATGTGGAGTATTCCGAATAGATACCTGAATTTCAATTTCAATTCGCCGCAATTCGATTTATAACATACTAGCACAACCGGACACACGTTGCTGTGGCTAAAGAAACCGACACGGAACGGCAAAGCGCACTTAAGTGCTCAAATAAGTGACAACAGTATCAAATGCCCGTGCCACACAATGTGAACACTTACTTGATCACTTCTTTGAACTCATGTCTGGCGCCGGCATAACGAAACCTTTATAACCAACGCCATCTGTTAAATCAAATCCACACCACGCTGCCCGCTGCCCTCTGCCGCTTGGCCGGATATATTATGTATTTCAACCAATTTACACCAAACCTTGACCACGTGCATACCTAAAAACCTTCCGTGAATCACTCTATCTATTGGTGAAAACCGCATGAAAATCCGTAGCGTAGTTTTAAAAAGATCTAAGCGCACATACAGCGTGAGCGACTTCATTTTATACTTAGTAAAGATTTTACGTGAAAACTTTTTTAAGTTTTTAAGCTCTTTATTTAAAAGTATATATATTATTTTTTAAGATAATATCTAGATATGTATTTGCCGAGCAAAACGGTAATTATATGAAATTCCTCGATAGAAATAATCGCAAAGCATGCTAACAAAATTATTAAAAACACTATTTTCGGTTATTTAACATGTTATAGGTATGAAAAAATTCACAGTATTTCTTTAAACGCTACTTTAGACATTTGTCGAAAGATTTTTGATATGTTTAAAAGTCGTGCTTTATTGAACATTTTTGATTACGCTTATTAATTATGTTTTTCTTGATATTAACTCGCCCCCTCTCACATTCGTGCTTTCATATCTCCCTTTCAAACCATTTTTGTCTTCTTTTTGAACTCTTACTATCGTACCGTACAGTACCGTACTGTACCATACCGTACCGTTGTCTTGAGCACTAATTATATTGAGCGAATAATTACTTAACTCAATTGCGTGAATTTAATCATGAATTTGGAGGATCGTTACCACAGGTACAAGTGTTTTGTTACTGATCGTCAAATACTTAACAAAACTACCAAAAAATGTTACAGCGTCAATCGATAAAAATCAATCTGAAATTAAAGAATTTATTTGAAACAATGATAATATCGAAAAATAAAACTATTATGCTTTTCTTTAATTCGCGATTATATACCTAGATATAAACATAAAAAATATAAAATAACAAAATGATTTTTTTCTACTATCTTAAACAAACAACATGTAAGAAGGCTGAGTTGATAAATATCACGAGTGTTGATAATGAACACTTATTCTAAAAATGTTCAAATACATTGTCTTATCTCTTTAATCTTCAATCGGTAAGTCAAGTGGCACCCATTTAAAGGTAAACAAGTTCAGCTGTCAAAAATCTTTAACGTTTTTTTAAAATGGTGCCACAAAATAAGTTTGCTATTTTAGAAGAAGTAAAGTATCTTAATTATTATATTTAAAAATAAATGTTTTCAAGTCGCACGCTGTATTTTTATCGGGGGTGCGACCACAAAAAGAAGAAAAAAATGAAGTGATAAAAACAATAAATTGAAAAGGAAAAAATATCCAATAATTATTGTAGGTGCAGAAGTAACAGTGGATGTAAGAGACAGAAGACAACATATACCTAAATGGAACTCAACCTAGAGTCCCAACCGCTCCCCTCTGGAGCCAGTGAGACTATGGTATCCCCAAATGGGGTATGTTGTGAAGCTGAAGGTAGTTGGGAGGGGGGCCCAAAGGAGGATCTGTCTCTTAAGCCGAGCTGACGTCAACTGTGTGCGACTGTTGAATCTGGAGAACTCCAAATTCGACGTAATGTGGGATACAATCACTTTGTTGACCGCTAATTTAATATATAGTACACTAGCTTTTTCCCCCGGCTTTGCAAACGCCAACCCCCCTCCCCCCCCCCCCCCCTTCCCTTACCCAACACCCCCTCCAACCCCAAATGGATAACTATTTATCCAGACACTATCTAGATTGCATTTATTTAAACACTCATTTCCATAAATTCGCTATTCCATTCAAATATTGCTATCCAATCTGTTGTTGAGCGATGGATTATCTTATTGCGGTTGAGATCGACGATTAAATTCATTCATTCATTTAAGATACCTATGCTTTCCTTTAAATAATATAGTTAACCCATTAAAATCATTTTCAAAACCGTGTTATAAAATTGTAATATTATGTACGAACTTCCTTCTTCTTCTGGCGCTAACAATATTAATATTAAAAAGGGGTATAAAATAATTTGTAAAATGTGTAGAATAAAATATGTTTGTAAGTATACATGTATATATAAAATCATTAAACTGCTTCGACTTGCAGCAATAACTTTCTTCTCTGTCTGTACCTATATCGGTAGAGTTTTGTTGATCACTTGGTAATATTAGACATCTCGCAAAACTAAAAAATATTTATTGTTATATGTAAACACCTCTTTTAATTGTAAATCTCTAATTTTAAGTCACATTTGTAAATATATATGTATGCAACTAGTTTTCAGTCAGTAGTAGTAAGTCTTAGTCGTAAGTCACTAGCTATGTACATAATAATATATAAGTCTTAAATGTAAGAACCTAGTTATAATTTTGAATCTTAGTTGTAAGCAACTGTTGTCAACTCATGCAACATATACCTTTACCTACAGATACTAGTGTTGACGTATTTTTATGTTAACATCAAATTAATTTAAAAAATTACCAAAAAACAATAGTGAACTAAGTTTAAATTACTCAGATATTATAAATCGAAGATCGCGCATCAAACCAGTGCATTTTTATCTTGCGAAGTGGCCTTTTTTCAGTGTTTTACCTTCATTAAAAACTGTCACAAACTTTACTGTCAATCTCTTATAAACGAGTCAGTCGGTATAAAACACAAAAGTGCCTTTCTTAAAGAAACTTAAGTGAAACTATATCACCATCAACAACATTTAAGCAAAATATCCATCTCGATATCACCTGTTTTTTAATAAATTACGATGAATACACAGTGCATCGTATGTGAAAAAAATATTGACAGTCCATCGGAATTTATATCTTGTAGTGTTTGTAATAATAACTACCATCTTATTTGCGCTGAGTGGAAACCCCACGCCGTGGTGCAAGAAATTCACAGTGGAGATGCAAAAAGTGCCCAAAAATTGTTAAAAATAACAAAACCAAAACGTTGTTTGAGGTTACAAATGATCAAGAGCCATCTATTCTAAAACACACTAAACAGACAATACAAACATCAAAATCTGCAAACGCCCAGTCACCCGGCACAGAAAACTTACAAACTTCATCCACAGATGGAGGAAATCAAAGCCTACTTACATCCGATCTATTCAAATTGGAATTAAACAACTTTAAAACAGCGATAATGAATTTTGTGGAGGAAAAATTTGAGTCGTATGCACAAAAATATGAATCGATCATGTCGCAAAATAAAGAAATCATAAAATCAATACAATTCTTGTCGGATCAACACGACGAATTCAGAAAGCGCATAAATGACGTTGAAATATCACAGAAAAAAGTCTACACGGATTTACAAAGCCGCATCCAGGCATTGGAAACTGACGCGGAACAGAAAAACAGGGAAGCAAACTTAAAGTCCCTAGAATTTCGCGGAATTCCTGAAATTCAAGAAGAAACGCCAGATAACTTAAAAGACATTATATTCAACATAAGCAAAACAACAAACTGCAGTCTAGGATCAAAGGACATTGAAGAAATCTACCGAGTTACGCGAAGGGAAAAACCTACTCAAGCCAGGGATAATCAACCACGGACTGTAATTGTTAAACTAACCTCAGTAACGCATAAAGAACATTTACACTCTGCAATAAAAAAATTTAACCAAAGTGAAAATAAAGAAGGAAAAATGAATACAAGTGTTATAGGTATGTCAGGTCCCAGAAACCCAATATATGTTTCTGAACACCTAACTTTTCAAGCCAAACGTTTATGGTTCCTAGCCAGGCAGTTAGCACGGGAACATAGTTATAGATATGTCTGGACAAAGGCTGGGAGAATTTTTGTAAAAAGGGACGATAATTCGAGGCCAATACTGATTGATTCGGACCAAAAGCTAACGGACATTAAATGACTAGAAGGTACTGTTTTTTCTCTTATACTATTATTATTATTTTCAACAGAAAGCACTAAACATTTAGATCACTATCAGATCATCCCATTTATCACCATAGTATACACTAAGTATTTCAAATTATTATTAATACCGTGCAATTTGAACATAACACAAACATTATCTCCATCAACAAACACCAAACTTAAATTAAAATATTTTTATTGTCTAATCTCCCTCTTTGCGATTGTAAATATAGACCTAAAACTCAGCGATCCTAAGATAACATTTCATAATATATCTAAAATAAAATGGGTTTAAACGCTTATATGGAAATAGATAATTTTGGAGAACCAAACAATGAATTTATCATAGAAGAAATTGATGAACTCAACGAATTTAATTGGAGCTTAAACAAAATCAATATTATACATCAAAATATCCGTACAATGGAAAATTTTGATGACTTTCTTTTAATTTTAGACAGTATTAAGTCAACTGCTAGATTTCATATAATAATCCTTACAGAATGCAGACTGAATGAATCATATTTCGCAAAACAAATTACAGGATATCATGAATATCACACAACACAAAAATTAAATCAAAATAGTGGAGTCGTAACCTACATTCGCGATGACATTCACTGTCAAGTTCAAGAAATTTGCATCAGTCAATCAAATTTTCTGAAGTTAGTAATTAATAGATATCTATGTATTTTAGCCATTTACAGATCACCATCATTCCATGAAATACATCCATTTCTGGATAATCTCATATCTGAACTCAAATAATGTAGTGATTTCAAACAACAAATATTGATGGGGGATATAAATATTAACACATTTGGAAATATACACAGACAATGTCACGATTACATGTGCGCCATGGCAGAAAACAACTTTGCAATAAATATTAAAGTTCCTACCAGGGTTCAAAATAATAGCATGTCATGTTTAGATCACATAAATACCAGAAATATTATGGCTTCCAATGCATTTGTTATACCTACACAATACAATAACTGATCACTATACAACAGCAATAAGCATTTCAAATACATTTCTTAAAAAACAAGTAAAAACTAAACAGTTCACATCATCCATATGCTATGAGGGATTAATTAAAGATCTAAATGAGGAAACATGGCAAGATGTATGTGGAGTGACTGATGTTAACAACGCACTCAACTTATTTATTAACAAAATCAACATGCATATAACACAAAATTCAAAAGATAAACTTATTGCACATAAAAAAATAC
The DNA here is from genome assembly GCA_917563855.2 of Limnephilus lunatus. Lineage (NCBI taxonomy): Eukaryota > Metazoa > Arthropoda > Insecta > Trichoptera > Limnephilidae > Limnephilus > Limnephilus lunatus. The sequence goes on from OU830599.1 coordinate 11,790,275, forward strand.
AACTTACTCCTTGGATTAGCAGAGGTATTGTAAAAGCTATACATAAAAGAAATCATTTACACAAAGTGGCGACCAAAGATCCACAAAACACTCTCAAACAACAGAATTACCGTAGGTATCGTAACATTTGTAAAGATGTTATACGTAATGCAAAAGAACGGTACTATAAGCATCAACTTGACCGAGATCCATCTAGTAAAAACATGTGGAACATCGTTAAACAAATTACCAATACTAAACACACAATCGACCCTAATATTAATGAACTCCTGATTGGAAACACAGCCACCACTGATTCGGGCATAATTGCTTCCCACACTAACCAATACTTTACGGCGGTGGGGTCTAACCTTGCGGAAAACATCCTAAGTGTCACCAAGGAAACTGAAGATTCACTGGCATCGGCAATAAAAACAAAACATAATTCTTTTTCCTTTCAATTTTCACCTACGACAAATGAAGAGGTTTTAAAAATTATTGACAATCTCAATAATACACATTCGAAAGGTCCTGAAGGTCTTAACACTCATATACTTAAAATCATTAAACACAATATTGCATCACCTTTATCGAACATCTTCAATAAAAGCTTTTCTTCAGGGATTTTCCCCGACCATCTAAAAAAGTCTTTAGTGGTACCGATCTACAAAAGTGGACCTAAAAACCAAGTGGGCAATTATAGGCCAATATCCCTGTTAAGTGCTATCTCAAAAATTATAGAAAAAAATATTTAAAAATAGATTAAGTAATTATGTAGAGAGCCGAAAACTTTTAAGCAAAAATCAGTTTGGCTTTCGGCCGGGGAGGGGAACGGACGATGCTATAGCGCAACTTACAGAACATATTTCTAGAAATATAGATCGCGGTAAGAAAAACATTGCACTGTTCTTAGACTTAGCCAAGGCTTTTGATACGATTTCACATAAATTACTCCTCAAAAGATTAAAAAATATTGGCATTGTAGGAATGCCCTACGAATGGTTAAAGAGTTACTTAACAGGTAGAAGCCAGCAACTCAAATTGGGAAAAATAGTAAGTAATTCACTAGACACTAACTTTGGGGTACCGCAAGGAAGCACATTGGGACCCCTTCTATTTATAATCTACATAAATGAGTTATGCGACCTAAAAGTAGGCGGAAAAATTATTACATTCGCTGACGATACGGTAGCTATATTTGAAGGAGACGACTGGACTCAAACACATAAACATGCTGAAAGTGGAATCAATGCGATAAAACAATGGCTTGACAAAAATCTACTTACATTAAATATAGCTAAAACTAAATACATAAGATTCAGTTCAACTATAATAGGACAACCTAGTACATCATACACAATAAAAACACATAAGACTAACTGTAATTCCGATAATATTGATTCTAACTGCAACTGTGAAGCTTTGGAGAGTGTGAAAAACATCAAATATCTAGGCGTTATTATAGACAATCATCTTAAGTGGAAATTTCACATCGACAAACTTTCAATAAGGGTAAGAAAATTGATTCATGTATTCTTTGTATTACGAAACATAATCAAACAACAAGACTTAAGAAAAATATATTTCGGATTATGCAACCCCATCTTAACGTATGGTTGTATTGGTTGGGGAGCGTCAGGTAGAACAATTTTAGATCCATTAGTGAAGGCCCAGAAATCCATAATTTGAGTCATTATGCGTAAACCCTATAGGTTTTCTAGCGATCAGCTCTACAAAAAATTTTATGTACTTGATGTTCGTCAAAACTATATAAAAAAGGTTATTATCCACGTACACAAAAATGTAGAAAATCTTAAGCAAATTGACCATAAATATATAACAAGAAGTCACACCAGAAAGGATCTCGTGGTCCCAGGGAGCAATTCGGCAAAGTTTCAAAAGACATATACATATCTGGGACCGAAATTGTATAATAAAATCCCACCAGAATTAAATATTAAAACATGTAAAATGGCATGCATCGGTACAATAATAACTAAATGGTTGATAGACTTAGGTAGGATTGAGTCTGAAAAATTATTAAATAATGTCATTTAAAACTTAAAATTACACATGGCTAACTATTAATGGCACAATCAGTAAAAACTTAGTATAGTATATTTAAACTTAGTATATGTATATTTAATTTACAAAAAAAAAAAAAAAAAAACAATATTTTATTTTTTTTCTTTTTTTTTACAGAAGACATTTTTGGCATTTTTCACCAGCATTTGGTTCCTTAGAACAGGCAATCTGCCTAGCTAGGAACTAATAACGTACAAGACATAATTACACTTGTACACATTTTAATATCTACAGTTATTTGAAATATTATTATTATTATGTAATTTTGCTGTATAAAAAATGTAACTAATGTAATAAAAAAAAAAATAAAAAAAAAACCTATCGTATTAATCTTATTTTATTGTATGCTTTTATGTACAGCGCCCTTGAGGTGATTTTTCACGAAAACGGCGCTTTGTAAATCAGCCAAATATTATTATTATTATTATTATTAGTTCGGGTTGAATCTTGCAATCATACATAAAGATAGCAGCCAATAATAATATAACTAATTAAGACATTCAAGAGCATTATTAGTGCCAACATACTATAATACTACAATCAGGTATGTTGGATTGCAGTGAAACTCTCTTATAAGGTTTTTTTTCCAAAGGACTGAAAAAACTACATAGCAAAACCTTATGTGCTATATGCATAATTCAGTATTCAAAGAACTGTAAAAACCAAACTTCGTAAGCGAGTTTCACTGTATCAAAAGAAATGTATTTAAGATTTTTTTACAATCTTATTTTGCTTAGAAATTATTGAAAAATTATAAATACTTCGATCGATAAATGATCGAAAAATAACTACGAAAAGTCAATAATTTTAATCGTTTTATCATCACGACTTTCAGCATTTTTGAATGTGGGTAAAAATTAAAGCAAATTTTGAATGAAATGAAATCGATATTGAGTTATTATTTTAAAAAGCTGGTACGGAGATTAATTAATCTTTCTCATTGGAACCGCCCTGTACGATCGGACGAACTTTGAATTCTCGGCCGCTGGCTGGTTCATGGCCCTTAATCGCATTGTCTTCTATACCTATATTATTCAATTTTTTTCATTGAATATCAGAATCTCATTGAACATGCTATCAAAGGCTTTTGAGATCAATAAATACACCTGCAAATTGTTCTCCTTTATCCAATGATTCGTTGATATATGAGGTTACATTAGCAATTGCATTTTGTGTGCTGAGTGATTTTATAAAACCAAACTAGTTTTTGTGTAGAAATTTATAACTTTCTAGGAAATGGATTTGTTTTTCACATTTTTACAAAAATCTTTCTTATGTTTGAGATACTCGTCAGACAGATTGGGCTACTTGGTGATTATATTGATTTTTTATATATTTTATATCATTATTGATTTTTTATACTTTGATTTTCGAAAAATGCGTACAAAGGACTGGTTTACTGGCAACTTTTGCAAAAGGTTAGAAACTATTTTAACAATTAACGGGCACTTAAATGGTTTCAAATTCCATTGAAGTAAATGAAAACATAGACAAAATAAATTTAACACGTTTGTTATAATTTTCATGTAGAACTGTATGCGACTCCCGTATCACACGTTGTCGACATGTTCTTATCGGTAAAATTCAAAGAGGTATACTTGCATCATTCGTGGTAATATCGAAAAAAAAATTATTTTTTGATAGAATTTCACGTGAGTGGGTAGACATTTTTGACCGTTGGAATTCCCGTATCATCGGACGACCCTGGCCCAAAACGGAGAAAACTAGAAGGTCAAATACTTGATTTTGGATATCTCACAAAAATTAGAAAAAGTTTCCTCTAAAATCATGAAATATCGAATTCTTTAATGGCTTATAATGGTAACAGACTTTTTTTTTCATTTTGATATTTTTAATTATTCAGATTGGTTGGGTATTTGGGCTGAAAAGGCTGAGCATTTTTTCTTTTTTAAGAATTAGTATAAACCGTTTTACCAAATTATAGGCTAGTCCTTCAATATGCGCAAAATATGAAGTTCGTAACTGGAGCGCCTTTTAAAACATACACGGTGTCTAAAACTGGCGTATCTAATCTAATAGAGAGAGAAGCAAAAAAAAAAAATTTTTTTCGATCTGAGCATTTCAATTTTTCTTTCTATTTTTTTTCTTTTCTTTCAGCAACTAAAGGGCCAAAAGATCTTTTGTTGTCAGGTCTGCAATTTTAAGGATGTTAAACAGCTGGAATCAAACCACAAAAAATAAAACTTCTTACCATAACTACCGGAAAACAAAAACTTAAACAGAAAAAACCTTTTTTTTAAAGAAGGACAAACATTCCCGGGTTACCCGGAATTTCCCGACAGTATTTGAAAATCTCCTACTACCACCAAAGTAAGCCGAAAATGTTGCTTGAGTCGTGATGGAGGACTTAGCCATCCGAGGAATAGAACATGGAACGCCTGGGTGGGACCCAAACGTGATGCCCACCCAACCACTGACCGGTCATACCTTATACCACAACATGGACTACATATTTATGCGGCGCTTGTACTACTACTGTGATGCTTGCATTACAAAAAATGAATTTAACAAAATGGAACCTTTCTGAATACTTACGTTGGTCTTGTATCCACTTTTTTCACATCTGGGTAGGTGAACTGGGCACAATCCGATGTCTTGTGGTCGAAGTATGTCCTTATAGAACAAGCCTTTGAAATCACAATAGCACCGATACTTTGACAATCTTTGTAGTGATTAAAGTCACCAGAGTCCACGAACTTCCCCGCTGCGAGGCATGTCTTGTCATCTGGCCCTGTACCCAAAATTGGTGTTGGGTCTATATTCCTTTAAGTAACCACATCGTACTCCAATTTGTTGCGGTAAACAAAGATCTGTGGAAATATCTCATCATCGTTATGAGTTTCTTCACTGATACATACGTAGTCTGCCATAGACGAAGAGAGCTGGGTTGCTGGCTAGTACTCGAACATCACCTACGGCTTGCAAGGGCCAGTTACAGAAGGGCAAATTCCATTAACCAAATTCTTGCGACAAGGATTCGTTCTTGGATCAAAGTAGAAGCCATCGCCACAGTAGAATTCATAAAAGATACAATATTCGCGGAACTTAAACGCTCTGCGTCGGAATTAAATATCGTAAACATGCTTGTAATATCCATTGATTGAACGACTGATATCATTGAACTTCCTGAATCTGTTACGCTATCTGTCGTAGTGACTGTGGATAATGTGGAACTCCCAGAATCAGTTGAACACTGTATCGGTTGAGCATCTGTCGTTGTAGAATGAGATACCGTTGAACTCCCTAAATCCAGTGTGCTATCTGATGTTGGAATAACTGAAATGGTTGAGCTTCCAAAATCTACTGTGTTATCAGTAGGAACATCTGATACTATTCAACCCTTTTAAAAAACAACAAAAACCGTTGAATATTCCTATTGCCTCCGTGGTTGAGGGGTGAGGCGGATTGAATCCCGGTGTGTGCAAATAGATTTTATTTGATTAATTTGTGTTATTTCACAATCAATTTCTTTTCAAAAACATATAATATATTTGCCGCACTTTCAAGAGGCCCACACGAAATGGTATAGCGCCGCGGTTTGTTCATCATTAATCGAAGATATCTCTAGATATCACAATATCATGACGTAGGACCAATTTCTGGGACTGGTGCCCTCGAGAAAAATGGTCGAATGAAACAATTTTTTTTGTCGTTATATGTTTTTGAGATGTTATACCGTGTTGCGCTACCTCCTTCTTTAGCTTACGTTTCGGAAAGCGTTGCAGAGTTCATCATCAGGGCCGATCCGGTAGATGTGTGGGCAGATCGGCCCTGATGATGGACACTGCAACGCAGTGAGGCCAACATTTCTGGATTATACTATGAAATGTAAAATATTTTATCAAAATAAATTAAAATAAATAGTAATATAGATATCCGCGGCCGTTGGCCTCTCTGGGTGGCTTATCCGTGCTGAGGCCCCCATTTTATAATATAAGAGTGTATACATACATTTTGGAAAAAAAATGATGTTGGTGACGAAAAAACACTTAAACTTAAGATAAATTTAAATTAAAAACAAAGATTAAAAATTAAAGTAAAGCTATAAAAAATAAAATTAAATGAAATTTAAATCGGCATATATTATGATTTGTTTGTTTGTGAGTGTTGCGTGTTTCATATTGGTTTTGTGTGTTGCGTGTATATGTTTTATTCTAAAATACTGGTAATATTGTCTTTTTTGTTCTTTAAGGCGATCCACTAGTACAGGAAAAAATCGAAATCGGAATTCACGCCCTTTTATGGGAGGAGTTTAAAAATACTTGAGAAAAAGCTTTTGGAATGTTTGGAAAAGATATTTGAGATTTTTTTTTACATGTTGATTTCGTAAAGGCCTGTAAAAAACATTAATTCCTTTTTTATGCATTGTTTATTGCAATAAAACGGAATTTTTAAATTGGTTTCACGAAAATAAGCGGCGCGGAGCATAACACGACTGCTCTCCGCTCCGGCCGGAGGAGTAATGACGAAAGAATGGGGCGGCTGCCAGTCGTTCTTCGGTGGACGGTATAAGGTTCACTTTGATATAACAAATTCGTCGACTGCCGTATTGTCGCCGTGATGTCAAAAATACCAACGCGAAAATGCATATTATATTTTATTTTGTGAGGTTCGGGCGTAAATATCATTTTTTTTCGCGATAATTATATAAGAAACTGAATTTGCCACATTATGCAATAAAACCATATCCGAAAAAGTGTTTATAAGTAGGAGAGTTTTCAGTTAAAAATGTTTTTAATAGACCTAATACTTTATTTTTTTCTTAGCTTATTAAAAGACTTATTAAAAAAAATGACCAATATTTTTAAGGACCAAAATATGTTCTACTCGCAGTATTTAATTGAAGCATCTATAATACTTCTAAGCGGTCAAATTTTCAAAACTAAAACCTACGATTTTGTATGATTTTGCATTATTTGGTATGGCTTCATCTTAATCCATTTCTATTTTGTGTCTGAATTTATTTTTGTTTTCCTCAATTTTTTTTCAAGTGAAAGGCTGTTGAATGCTTTTATAGCATGTATTTATGGTGTCTCTGTCAACTTTAGTAGTTTTTACCGTTGGAGTTTTTTAGGTTTTCTTTTTACGCTTGTCTAACCGGTCTGTTAGTGGTATTTTGTGTTTTTTGGAGTTTGTTATTTTGGTCAAAAATGTAGTTTAGTAGTGTTTTAACATATAAATGGCATATATTTAGTACGTCACAACTATAAAGTTAAATATCTGCAAACCCATGGTTGTATCGAACTTTTTGATATCTTGATATTTTGTGTAAATAACAGTCGTTTAAAAATAACATTATTTAATTTAATGATGTTCAAAATAAATTATGTAATATTTTCACATCTTTATAATATTAATAAAGCTGAATCATTGAGGAAGGAGATTATATTATGAGATAAGAACGCACAATTAAAAAAGAAAAGCTACAATTATAATTTATAAAGGTTTGTTTTTTTTCAACAGATTACAATTTTATTCGTCCAAGTCTGCGCAAGTGTACTCCACGCAATCGGATAGCTTCGGATTGAAGTACATATCGGAAGGGCAGGATCTTTGAAATGCAGTGGAATTAACAACAGAACACTCTATGTAGTTAGAACATGGCGCGTTGGGATCTGGGCTCGCAAAGTTTCCAACTGCAATGCACATACCACTTGCATCCAAGCCTGAGATCGGAGTTATGTCAACGCATCTTCTAGCGGTCACATTGTATTCAAAATTGTTGAGGCAAGCAAAGATCTGGGGAAAGAACTCTCCGTCAACGGCAGGAGTTCCACTGAGACAGATGTAATATAGAGCAGGATTGCTTGCAATTACCCCTACGTCTCCTATAGCCTTGCAAGGGGCAGTTACATCGGGACAAGTTCCGTTTATCAGTTTCTTACGACAGAGGGTGGTTCTGGAGTCATAATAGAAGTCACCTTTACAGGTATATTCTAGAGATTCAGATATTACTTCTACCGGGCCAGATATGCTGGGTGGATTGGGTGAAGAGCATAGGTGATATGCTTGGCAATCGAAAGGATCAGGGAACATACCAACTTGGTGGCATACAAATTCGTAGTTATTGCTCGGCGGATCAATGTGGCAGGGTGGGTTTGGATTGGATGTGCAAGCTCCAGTAGAAATCACACAAGTGGTGCCTGCCAGGCAAGGACTCAATGGGACAGCTAGGTATACACCTTCATCGATTTCAATGCATTGGGATCTCTCGTAACAATCTTTACACATGGTTCCTGGTCTAGTGCATTCCTGCGCTGCAAAAGGGTTGGCGTCCGAATGAGGACCGAAGACATACAATTCATTGGAGATGGCAACCTTGAACAAACGGAAAAATGTGGAATCAAAATTATATCTGCAGAGTTTATAGTAACTTATTATTTTATTTATTTGATATTTCGTTTTTCGAATAAATTCAATCGGAAGTTGTAATTTCGGCTACAACAGTTTGACAATACATGCCTTGGTCGGACAATCTTATATTATTTTCTGTTATTTACGAATCTATTTCTAAACCGTAATGATTTTGTTTTGTGTTAGAAGCACCATAGTTGTTTGTTTTTTTCTAATAAAATACCGATTTCGATGGATTTTTAACAATATATTGTGTAGATTTGTTGGAAGATTTTATGAAATGCTTATTTGCGTAAAATCAACACAAATTAGTATTTAAGTAGTGCTTACTTTTTATAAGAATTCTGGTCATTCAGCCAAATAAAATTATTTACTTTAACAAATCAATAAAAATCATCCGTGTCAAAAACAAAATTAAGCACTCTTGGTGCATTTGATAATTAACAAAATACAATATTTTATTATCTAATAAATTTACATTTGTAAAAGCTTTCACTTTGTGGCTTGTCATATTTACAGCGATAAAATAGCGCTTAGTTTGTAGAAACTAACATGGTAATTTCAGTTATTTGATTAAATATTAGGTGCGTATGCAAGTTATTTTTCCGCGTGACAGCTGTTTCGACCTTAATAAAAATTATCTAATTTTTCAGAAAATTACCTTTTTTAACAATTCGGCAATTTATTACTAATTTATAATTAACAAAATATTTCAATCAACGATTTTGTGGCAAAGAATCGCTTTATAAACTTCAGTTATTTTGCTGGAAATGGAGGTATTTCATTGTTTCACTTGTCCAAGAAAAGGTTTGAGAAAAAGTCTAGATTTTGATAAATGTTAAAGGAAGTTTCGATATTGATAAATTATTTTTTGTTAAAACATTTTAATTGAGACGTTGTTCGCTATAAAAATAATATATATGGAAAATGTTTTTCAGTAAAATAGTAGGTACTTACAGCGAATAGAGAAAGAACAAAACAAAAATTTAATTTTAACATTTTGATTTGATCGTGTCAGGCAAACGCAAAAAACTGTCTGAATAATTTTTTAAAGAGGATTGCGTTTTATTGTTTATATACACATATATATTTTTATTATTATTATTTTAATATAATCCGGGATAATTCGGATTAATAAGAGACAATTGATTAATGAATGTAGTTTGATTGATAACTTTTATCAGCAGGTGTAAAAAATTGATGTTCTGCAGAAAGATGAACAAAACTAAAAATATATTTATAATGATCGCATCCATGGTGAGCGTTTGTAAAAAAGTACAAAATGCAAATACAGTGGAACCGCTGTAATCCGACAAACGTTTTGCAGGACGATGTCGGATTATGGAATTTGTCAGAAACACTTTTGTTCAGGAAGGTGATTTTTGTATCTGAAAGTTTGAAACTATAATTTTTTTTTAACTTACCGTAAAAATTAAGATGGGTGAACCGTAAGTTTCATATATTAATTGATTTTGGCCATACCATAACTGTTAACCCCATATGGCTTAAATAATGGAAATACACCATATGGCTTAAATAATGTGTTGGACTATATTCGGTGTTCGCATACCAGAACCAATTCCACGAATATCTTCGCCAGGAACGACATATAGACATATCCAAACCCTGACAGAACCATCATTGATGCAGAGACAGGGTTTTTTTTTTACATTAGCTCCACATAAGAGGCCCTGAAGAAAATAATTCCCCTCAGAGCCCATGTCATCTTTGGGGATGCTTTGTGGAGGTTCTTTTTAGGAAAGGAAAGAGAGGAAGTTCTGGGAATCAAAAATGTATGAGGGGTGGATAAAAATCTGGGGGCCGGTGTGTCCAAGAGTGACGGACGAATGAATCCATCCCTCCCGATTCCCTCTGCAACGCAAGGCTATGTTTCGCAAGAGCCTTGCTAGAGAGGTTAAAGGATCACCCTCAACCTGTCTCTCTATATCTGATATATTGAGAATCGACTTACCTTATAGGAACTAAAGAAGCTATAAAATGATTAGCATCTGAAATAAGTTTCTTTCACCAAATAATTTTTTTTATTACTCTGACTGTCCTGAGAATCCATCACACCCCCATTTCACATATGCTGTCATCTCTAGAGCATCTGATGTATTAATAGAGCCGATTTTGAAAATTCGTTTCACAGTATGATTAAAAAGACCACCATAACACGGACATCAGCCTAGCATGGTGGTCGAAAAATCCACTAATGTTACCCCTATTTTTGTATTTAATGAATAAAGAAAAATTTAAAAAAAAAAAAAAAAAGATCCTGTAGTTTTACACTTGTTTTAAAATCGGTTACAGTAATACCTTCAGGATAATATTCTGTTTTCACTTCTGATATTTTTTTGTCATCTAAAACATTTTTTAATAGTTGGTAATTATTCCTGGATAAATTTAAGTACACGTAGATAGCTAAGGTTTCATCTTTAGTAAAATTTTAATTATTAATTCCGTCATTATCAAGCCAACTTAACAGATTATTCTTCATATGAAGCAGTTACTTTGTGATGTGACATTATAATTTAAAATAAAACAATAACTTTGTAAACACCACATTTATTTTTTATACCTTATTGCGACCGGGTTTCGCTACAACCGTAGCTTCTTCAGGGCAGTATAATCTCTACTGTATGCATAAAGTATAAAAAATAAAAGTTGTGTTTACAAAGTTATTGTTTTATTTTAGATTATTCTTCAATTCAAGGGTCAAATTATTAATTTTTTCAAATTTCAAATTGATGATTGGTATGTATTGTGAGCGTAGATATATGAGAAAATAATAAAATATGAAGTAATTAAATGAATATCATATAATTCATAAACGCAGCGCTTACTATCAGCATTAAGCCAATTTCAGAAAAGGGGGCAAGTTGGGGCAAAATATTATTACTGATTCTTAAAGTAAACACTTTAAGCAATATAAAAATCATAATATCTAACCTTTGGAAAGCTTCGGAAGAAACGAAAAGTTTAGTGAAAGTTTATAATTGTCTTAAATCTGAGGAATTCCCATTTCCAAAAAATGCTGGTATGTATAAAAAGAGTAGCATGCTTATTTAATAAAATAATAATATTTGCTTGATTAAACTTATAACGCTTGATATGTGTGTTCAAAGTTTCATATAAATTGTCGCAATAAATCTGTATTTCTCAAAAGTTCAACTTTGACGTGTCATTATAAATTAACGGAAGGGATTACAAAATTGGGAAAAAGTTCAGTATATGGGCGAAATTCCTAAAAAATAAAACTAGTTATCTTTATACTAACTATGGGCCGGGGAATCCGAATCTGAAAGAATTAGGTTGGGGCAAGCAAATTGATTGATTGTTGATATTGAAACGCTTTTTCTATAAATTTATCAATATTCATACAACTCACTTTCTGTAACTTACTAAACTGTAGTACAATATGTTTTAGTAAGTTACAGAAAGTGAGTTGTATGAATATTATAATAATATTATAATATTATTTTTATTATTATTATTTTTTTTTAATAACTAAAAAAAAAAATATTTAAAAAAAAATTTAAAATCAGTATGTTTTTATCCATATTTTTATTTTACTTATATAATAGTCGAAAAAAACCTTTTTCAGTACAATATATTTTCTGTTTATTTTTTTTTAATAACTAAAAAAAAAAAAAAATATTAAAAAAAATATTTTAATCAGTATGTTTTTATCCATATTTTTATTTTACATATATAATAGTCGAATAAAACCTTTTTCATTTACTCTAACTATGAAATACTAACTTTATATTTTATATGTTTTTTTTTTTAAAGTCTATTTTATACTTTGTGTACTTAGAAATAAAGTATTTTGTTTTTAATATTACCCACACTCAGGCAGTGCCTTAGTGGGTTTTCATTTCTTGTTTGTACTATATGTTATTATGTTTTATTATGTTTATTATGTTTATTTTATTATGTTTTATGTTATAATATACTATTAATTTTCTATTATACATTATATGTAAAAAGAAATGAGAATAAATAAAGATAAAAAAAAAAAAAAAAAAAAAAAAAATTTAAACGAATTACACGACTGCAAAATTTTGAATTCATACACAGTTTACAGGTAATTTTGACGTTTTTGATGCTCTCAACAATGCCATAGAAAAAACCAAAGATATTTTATGTTCAACTACAGAAAATTAAGTGTTGCCATAAGCAATAATATCAATAACGTAAAACTTTCGACACGATACTTCTTCACATGATAATTCATCACATAACTCAGATCAACCTGATGAATTATGACTATATAAATGAGTGTATAAATTCCACCTAAACAATCAACATACATATGAATTTCCAGTAAGCATAGGCACAATAACCACCAATCAAGTAGTTTAGCGGCTACGCTAGGTTTGTGTAAGATGGTTTGTGATAGAAAAGAAAGTGCCCCCTTCGTAGCACCTACTTGCGTCAAGGCAAGAAAACATCCCAGTTTTCAAGTAGTTTAGAGGCTACGCTAGGTTTGTGTAACATGGTTTGTGATAGAAAACAAAGTGCCCCCTTCGTAGCGCCTACTCGCGTCAAGGCAAGAAAACATCCCAGTTTTCAAGTAGTTTAGCGGCTACGCTAGGTTTGTGTAACATGGTTTGTGATAGAAAAGAAAGTGCCCCCTTCGTAGCGCCTACTCGCGTCAAGGCAAGAAAACATCCCAGTTTTCAAGTAGTTTAGCGGCTACGCTAGGTTTGTGTAACATGGTTTGTGATACAAAAGTGAATAAAATTTATAAAAAAATAATTACTGAAATATATAAACATGTTTTTTTACGTTATTGATATTATTGCTTAATGGCAACACTTAATTTTATATGTTAATATGTAATATCTTTGGTTTTTTTCTATGATATTTATTGTCAGAAAGCGTCCAAAATGGCCTTTTATATTGTTTGTGAATTCAAAATAGAACAGTCGTTTAACTCAGTTAATATTGCCGAGTGTAACCTAATTCTTTCAGATTCAGATTTCCCAGCCCAAAGTTAGTATGAAGATAATTAAATTTCTTCTTTCGGAGTATCGCCCATAAAAAGATGTGTCATTAATTCATTGCAGATTGTTTGTGTATCGAAATTTTTAAAGTCGTGTAATTCGTTTATTTTTGCTTGCCCCCACCTAATTCTTTCAGATTCAGATTCCCCGGCCCAAAGTAAGTATAAAAATAACTAGTTTTATTTTTTAGGAATTTCGCCCATAAACCGAACTTTACCCGATTTTTTTAATTCTACGGCGTAATTACCGAAAGCGAATTATGAGATGATATTCACCGTTTGGCCCCATAGTGGGGTCCGGTCCGATGCCGATATCTTGGGAGGGGACTCGGCAGGGCAAACACAAGTCTTCCCTCGTTTACCACGAGAATTCACCGGTACAAATCATGATCACGTAATTCGAATTAGCGACCACGCGAAACAAAATTGGCTAGTCGAAGAAGAAGCCGGCCTCCGAGACTCCGAGCGTTTCGTTGTGAGCGGTTGGTTTGTCGATGTCACGTGGCCCTGCGCGGCTTGCTTGCGCAAAAGCCGCGCGCCATCGACAAAGGGACCTGAAGTTGTCGCTTATAAATGACGCGGTAAAATTCAAACAATATGTTGAAGAATGTGTACCGTAATAATTGTTAAAATTTATTGAAACAACCCCTTCCTAAGTGACCTGCTAAGGTACGGGGGCCCCATCTAAGCCAGGGTAAAGTTTGTCTCACATAAACTGGGCGTACTGTACAGGGCCTTCAGATAGTTTCAATAGTTCTTCTTACCGAGTACAAATCGGAAGTGCACCCTACGGTTGAATTTGGCAACCACCTGTGGTCTGGAGCCCCAAAATACCTGAAAAACCCTCGACTATGTTCGGAAACAGGAGGTCTGTTTGATAGATTCTTCTATCAGAACAAACGGGTTGCATTTCTTAGAGCACAGACGTTGGAATGCTGTCCTGATTCTGCATAAATGTAGCGAAATTTCTTTGATGCACCGTTTAATTTTCTCCTGTAATGCGCGGGTGGTTGTTCGCTTGTTGACAAAGACCTTTGACTTCAAATAATCTCATAAAAATAAATCTAATGGTGTTAAATCACACGATCTAGGGGACCAATTCTGATCACCCAAACGAGAGAGTAGGTACACGACCAGAAAAAGTCTCATCCAGTAATTGAATTGTTTCACTGCCTGTATGTCGTATGGCACCGTCTTGTTGAAACCACATATTGGCCACATCTATATCATCCAATCTCGGCTGAAAATGTCATTTAAAAAAATATATATAATAATTTATTTTAACTTTATTAATGAGATATTTTTCAACAATGAAAATACGTTGTTGAATCGTGTAACGCTGAATTTTTACTAACCGTAAACTCTCAGCTATTAATTTTTTTTTCAGGGTTGCCAACAATTTTCTACACAAATGATTTATCGTTGAAAAACGTTTAAAAAAAATAAAACCGTTTTAAGTAAAATATTTTGATTGTAAGGCACGGTATGATAATGCACAATATAATTTAGTGAAGAGAACTTTGATATTTTTTTAAAAAGAAAACCTTTATCTCAACAAGAAAGGTTCTGAATAACTAAATTCTGAATATTTAATGAGCTGATTGAAAACTTTGCCTAAAGTTTTTCGCTCAACCATTTTTTAGAAAACGGAAAGTGTTGAATGTTCCTATTGTCTATTGGGAAATACCTACCTAAGCCGCGGGTTGATCATCGTCGAATATCTCACTAGTATCATCACGTAAGATCAATCTCTCGGACTGCTATGCCCGTGAAAAAATAATTAAATGAAACACTGTACAAAATGTGTACAGCAAAACATGAACATGCCAAAAGAGTTTGACACACTCGTGTCTTAACCTGCGTATAAGAGTATCAACCGCCTTTACCTATTATAATATTCCCAGGAACAGTTGTATTAGTCATGAAAACCGGGTGGCGTGTTCGTATAAATAACACAATCTCAAATCAAAACTGCCACGGTTATCTGTATAACTATGCAGTTAAATATCTGCAAACCCATGGTTGTGCGAACTTTTTGATATATTTTGATATTTCGTGTAAATAAGAAACGTTTAAAATTAACATTATTTAATTTAATGATGTTCGAAATAAATTATGCAATATGAAAAATAATAAACGACAAAATTTCTGTAGGTATTTTCACATCTTTATAATATCTATTTATTTATTTATTTATTTTTATTTATTTATTTATTAACGCCGATTAAAGCGGCTTTTACAAAAGAATTACAATTATTTTACATATGAATACAGAATATACATAGATAAAAATATGTACCTGAATTTTAAAAAATATAAATATAAAATACATAGCAAAAGAACAATAGAAATTGTAGTACCAACATAAAAAAGTACAACGAGTAGGTTATTATTACAACATATTATAAATCCCGGATAATATATATTAAGAAATTAATACTTTAAAACTGTATTTGATATAATCAAGGTGAGAATCGCTGACAGACAGTTTTAATTAAGTAGTGTTTGTATGAGGTTAAACTAGCAATGTTTATAGAATCATCCAAAACATATTTATTTCCAAGTACATGCAGGCGATTCATTATGGAATTGAGTTCAGCGTTAGATCCTGTATTGTTGCAATGATAAGTTAATTTGAAACGAACTGATCGACTAGGTACATGGAAACATATTAACGAAAGAAGTTCAGGGGAGTTCAACAGGTTGGTAACGATTTTAAATAAATAAAATAGGTCTGAACAAATTCTTCATTCTTTTAATGTATCGAGTCCCAATAATTGTAGCAGAGAGGGGTAATTGATGTTTTCGATGAATATTCGCAATTTAAAATTAATATAACGTAAAAATTTATGTTGAACTCGCTCAAGGGAATTCTCATGTACACTGTAGTAAGGATTCCAAATGGTGGAGTTAAATTCTAGTTGGCTTCTAACAAGCGAAGTGTAAAGTAATTTGACAGTTTTTAAATTTTTAATATCAATAAATCTGAATCATTGAGGAAGGAGATTATATTATTAGATAAGAACACACAATTAAAAAAGAAAAGTTACAATTATAATTTATAAAGGTTTGTTTTTTTTCAACGGGTTACAATTTTATTTGTCCAAGTCTTCGCAAGTGTACTCCACGCAATTGGATAGCTTAGGATTGAAGTACGTTCTGGTAGGGCAGGATCTTTGAAATGCAGTGGAATTAACAGCAGAACACTCTATGTAGTTAGAACATGGCGCGTTGGGATGTGGGATCGCAAAGTTTCCAACTGCAATGCACATACCATTTGCATCTAAGCCTGAGATCGGAGTTGGATCTTCGCATCTTCTAGTGGTCACATTGTATTCAAAATTGTTGAGGCAAGCAAAGATCTGGGGAAAGACCTCTCCATCAACGGGAGGAGTTGCACTTAGACAGATGTAGTATAGAGCGGGGTTGCCGGCGATTACCCCTACGTCTCCTATAGCCTTACAAGGGGCAGTTACGTCGGGACATGTTCCGTTGATCAGTTTCTTACGGCAGAGGGTGGTTCTGGAGTCATAATAGAAGTCGCCTGTACAGGTATATTCTAGAGATTGAACTAGTACCGGTCCTGGGCCCTCTGAGTCGGGATTAGTTGGAGCGCACAGGTGATATGCTTGGCAATCGAAAGGATCTGGGAAAATGCCGACTTGGTGGCATTCAAATTTATAGTTTTCGTTCGGCGGATCAATGTGGCAGGATGGGTTTGGATTGGATGTGCAAGTTCCAGTAGAATTCACACAAGTGGTGCCAGCCGGGCAAGGACTCGATGGGTAAGATAGGTAGTCATCTTCGCCGATATCAACACATTCGGTTCTGTTGGTACAATCTTTACACACGGTTCCTGGTCTGGTGCATTCATCCGCTGCAAAAGGGTTGACGTCCGAATGTGGATTGAAGACATACAATTCATTGGAGATGGCAACCTTGAACAAAGAAAAAAAATGTGAAATTAAAATGATGTCTGTATAGTTTCTACATAAATATTAATTTTTTGATTTGTGCTTTTGTTTTTCCAATAAATCGAACCAGATGTTCGAATTTCTTAGACCAAAACTGAAAGAAATTCTGTTACTGGGGTTAATTTCAGCTACTTAATATCTTGATAATACATGTCTTGGTCGCACAATTTTTTTTTCTGTTAGTTTGTTTTTTTTCTAATAAATTTTTAACAATAGATTGTGTAGACTTTGTGGAAGATTTTATGAAGTGTTTATTTGGGTGAAATCAACACAAATCAGTCTTTAGGTGGTTTTTACTTTCTATTAGAATTATTGTCAATCAGTCAAATATCATTATTTACTTTAACAAATCAATAAATATCTTCCGTGTCAAAAACAAAATTAAATACTCTTGATGTATAACCAAACGATGCAATAAAAAATTTATGATTAAAAAAAAAATTAATATCTAATAAAATTACATTCGTAAAAGCTTTCACTTTGTGGCTTGTCATAAAAATAGCACTTAGTTTGTAAAAACTAACATCGTGATTTAATTTTTTTTTTAAATATTATTTTTAATATGTTTCGACGTCAGCAAAAATTATCTAATTTTCCAGAAAATTTCGTTTTTCAATAATTCATCAATAAACGTTTTATAACCAACAAAATATTTCTATCAACGATTTTGTAGCAAGGAATTGCTTTATCAACGTCAGTATTCTTTGTAAATCGAAAAAATTAGTCTACATTTCATTAAATTTTAATGAAATTTTTTTCAATATTAAGAGATTTTTCAGCAAAACAGTACTTACAGCGAGCAGAGAAAGAACTAAACAAAAAATTAATTTTAACATTTTGATTTGATCGTGTCAAGGCGAACGCAAAAAACTGTCTGAATAAATTTTTAAAGAGGATTGCGTTTTATTGCGTAAATATATATTATTTTAATATCATCCAGGAAAATTGGGATTAATAAGAGAAAATTGATTGATGAATTTATTTTGATTGATAACTTTTATCGGCAGGTGTAAAAAATTGAAGTTCTGCAGAAAGATGAACCAAATTATAAATATATTTATAATTATCGCATTGATGGTGAGCGTTTCTACAAAAACGCACAAAATACAAACACTCTAATGAACTCTTCTACATTCAGCGCCATCAACCGGCTCCCTTCTCTCTACAAAACCCAATTTTCCTTCTTCCTCTCTTCACAAAGATCTTCCACCCAGCATAGATGACGTAGGCCCTGATGGTATTTTTTTTGGTTCACACTTTTCCACAAATGTTTATCTAATCAATCCACGCTATGTAAGTGCAATATATAAGTGTAATAAACACAAAACAATAAAAGAACAATGCGTCAATCTACTAAAAACCAAATGGCAAAAAATATTCACCTACTCCAGATATTTTCATATCAGAGGTTTCGGCTCGGTGGAACTCTTAACTGGACCGACAAATCCTACTGATCCCTCAATATAAATATTTAAAAAATCTTTCGCAATCCTACATGTATTTAAAATGACTGACTATTGATTTTTTATATATAATTTTATGAAAAAAAATTAATGAGAGAGCTAGGTATGAGAATGCCAAATTCTTTTAATCTCATTTCCTAAATCTGTATTTTTTCTTATTGTTTCAGAAAAAGTTTTCTAAATATTACAGAAATTGGGAACAGCGACATCAATGATATAAGTTATTTTTTAAAATTTAGTCATGTAAAATTATATCGGGTCTATTATGACTATCTAATTGTTCTGTCTGTTAGTATAGTTTTATCGTAATAAATTTTATAAAATTATATTTTCTAAAAATGAATTTGGTTCATATTCATAATATGGTACTATATTACGGCAGTCAATCAAGTTATGTTTAATTACCAAACTTTGGTGAATTATTTTTAAAACTTGATTGTGCCTAAATGTATACTCGGACGGCGCTAATACAGAACATCCCGATATTTTCTAAATAAATCATCAATTTGATTTGTATCTTTGATTATATGCTTCCTATAATGTTAAGTATCAATGACTCTATCTTGAATGGCAAGCATCATATTTGATATTATTATGTGAGTATTCCAAATATCGGATATTCCAAATTTCTACTGATTTAATACACATTTTCCTAACACTTTACGTTTTTAAGCTCTTAAAAAAGTATTTTATTTTTTAAGACAACTTCTATACATTTTACGAGCCGAAACGGTAATTCTGAAATTTCCTCGATAGAAATTATTAAAAACACTATTTTCTATTATTTAACATGTTATAGGTATCAAAAATTCACAGTGTTTCGTTAAATGCTACTTCAGACATTTGTCGAGAGATTAACGCTCTCGTTTAAATAAGTCATGCTTTATAAAACATTAATTATATTTTTCTTAATATTATTTCATTCGTACTTACATATATATACTTATATATATATATAAGTATCTAGTTTTAACTCAATTTTTAAATAATGCCTTTTTTGCGTATTTTTTGATTGTAGGAAAAAAATCAAGCATTCATTCAAATATAAAATAATTTCTAGTAACTTGGTATGAATAAATGTGGTACCATTAAGCAAAAAATGCAGTTTTGAAAATATGGAGTTACACCACTTTTACAATGAGCGATACATATGTCTCCTTTCAAACTACTCGTATCTTTGCCTTCTTTTTTAATTGTTACCAGCGAGTCTTGGGTACCGATTTCATTCAGCGAATTATTACTTAATGAGGTGAATTTTATCATGAATTTGGAGGATCGTTCCCATAGGTACAAGTATTTTGAAACTGGTCGTCAAATACGTAAGAAAATTATCAAAAATTGTTTCAGCGTCAGCCGATGAAAATAAATCTGAAATTTTAAAAAATATTAAAAATAATGTTACGATAGAAAAATAAAAATATTTAGCATTTCTTTAATTCGTGATTAGATTTAAGGTATTACTGTCAAAAATGTAAGACCAAAATCGATTTTTTGACTATCTTAAAAAAACAATATGTTAGAAGGCCGAGTTGATATGAATGATAATAAATAACACTTATTCTGTAATTCCCTATCTTATCTCTTTCATTTTCAATTGGTATATCCATTTTAAATGTAAACATATTCAGCAGGGAAAATCGTATTTAACCAACTTATTTTAATTATTTTATCAAAAAATATATGTTTTCAAGTCGCACGCCGTGTTTTTATTGGGGGAACGACGACGAAAAAAAGAAAGAAAAATTAGTAAAATGAGTAAACAATTAATTGATTTTATCACTTCTTTGAAAGGAAAAAATGTCCCATAATTGTAGGTGCAGTAAAAGTGGATGTAAGAGTCAGAAGGCAACAAATACCTAAAAGTAACCTGTTAAAATATTATAACTGTCTTGACCGCTAATTTAATTTTTAATATATTTTATGGTTTTCAGTCTTGAAGTTTATCCTCCAACCAATTAAAAAGTATTACTTCATACATTCATTGCATTGAGGTGATTTTTCACAAAGTACTGTGCTATATAAATTATCCAATATTATGATTTTTTAGATTTTGATTTCCAAAGAATGCCAAAAGTTAGAAACTATTTTAACAACTAAAGGGTGCTTACATGGTTTCAAGTGCCGTTGATATAAATGAAATCATATACACAAAATAAATTTAACACATTTGTTATAATATATTTATGAAGAGCTGTATGCGACTACAGAATCATAAGTTGTCGACATGTCGTTATCGGTAAAATCCAGAGATACAATTTTAACATTCGTGGTCATATCGAAACAAATATTATTTTTTGTTAGAATTTCACATGCGTGGGTAGACATTTTTGACCGCTGGAATTCCCGTATCATCGGACGACCCTGACCCAAAACGGAGAAAACTAGAAAATTAAAAACTTGATTTTGGATATCTCACAAAAAATAGACAACGCTTCCTCTTAAATCATGAAAAATACAATTCATTAATGGCTTATAATGGTAGTAGACATTTTTTTTACATTTTAATATTTTAATTATCCATTTTGGTTGGGTATTTGGGCCTCAAACCCAAAAATAATTTTGTGTGAAAGGGTTGCGCATCCGTTTTTTTTTAGTATAAACCGTTTTACCAGATTATGGGCTAGTGCTTCAATTTGCTCAAAATATGAATACATATTTTACATCATAGGTATACGCGGTGTCGAAAACTGGTGTATCTAATCTAATAGAGAAGCCAAAAAAAAAGTTTTTTTTTTACCCGAGCTTTTCGATTTTTCTTTCATTTTTTCTTTTCTTTCAGCAATTAAAGGACCAAAAGATCTTATGGCGTCAGTTCTTCAATTTTTAAGACGTTAAATAGCTGGAATCTAATCCCAGGTGATGGTATTTTTTTTTTAAAAGCTAAAAAATAAAATTTCGGACCTTATTTACTCGAAAACAAAAACTCTAATAAAAAAAAATATACCATAAGGGGATTCCCTATGTTTGATGCTTGTACTACATAAATTACGCAGTCATAAAAGATATTTCCACAGAAACGATATACATCACGGAAGAAATGAACCCCTACCACAAGTAATTACTCTGGAAGACGAAACAAGTTGCCAAATAAAAAAAGTATTCCTTCATTTGGTTCAAAGATAATCTTCCATACTTGAACCAAATGAATGAATGGTACGAAGAATTCCAAATGAAAAAATAATTTATATCAGACACCTATATGACCTTATTAAATTAAACTAACAAAACACTTAAATGAACTATAATTACAAACGAACCAGGTAAACTGTTAACTTTAAAAAACAAGTTATATACATTAAATAAAAATATACAAAGTATCAACAAAAACTCTTATGAGCTTCAAATCCTAATTAAGAATCTAAAAATAAATCTAAATATAACTATCCTCACTGAATGCCGGATAAAGGATAAATTTCACCTTACATATAAATGATTACATCTCCTATGCAACCAAATTGAATTATACAAAAAATGATCGTGTGATAGTGTACATTAAAGATGACATTAAAACTGAAGTCAAAGAAAGAAAATTCAAAAATTCAAACTGTTTAAAAATCAAAATTGGTGATGAGACCACCATATTAGCTCTTTATCGATCACCAGATACAACTAATATTAATCCATTTCTTGAAACGCTTTCTAATGAGCTCAATCTACTAAAAACACAGTGTATTATGAAAAAATGCATTCCTTGTCGGAGACATAAATATTAACATATTAGAAAATGGTCATTCCAATAGAATTGAATATCTCCAAACCCTAGCCTTCCATGGACTGAAAAGAACGATGAATAAACCTGCACGAGTGACTAATGCCAGCAAATCTTGCATCGACCACATATTCAGTAAGACTACAAAATCAATAAACTCTATCATATTTGCCTCTACCATAACCAACCGCTATACAATAATTTTATCCATTAATAAAAAGAAAACGCAAACATTACAACCCTACCCAATTATCCTGCAGAAGACAGAAACTAAATGGATTGAAGGAAAACAACAGTTATTTACCATAGACTGGATAAACTTACTGGAGAATCTTGATACAAATAATGCCTGGAGTAAATTCATTGAATATATAACACACACCATCATGTCTCGTACCAAATCAACAGAAATAAAGATTTCACATAAAAACAACATCTTAAACCATAAATAACGCAATACGTCATAAATTGCATTAGAAAAAGAGACGAATTCAACAAAAAAGGTTAACTAAATCCTTGTAATATTTTTATACTGCGATACTATAAAAGATATAGAAATATCTTCAAAAATGTTATACTTAATATGAAAGAAAACTATGATAAGAAGAAAATAGATGAATGTATAAATGACTCGCGCAAATTATGGAAGATCATCAATGAAATTAAAAATGCAAAAGCATCCCAGAATTACAAGACCATAGACGAATTAACAATTTAGAATACTCAAATCTCTTTCACAAAACATCCGGACAAAGTTCTTGAATACGTAAATGAATATTTTACTAATATTGGGTCACAATTAGCAATGAAAATTAAACAAAAAATAACAACAAGCATTTTGCCAGAAGAAAATGATAAACATGAACCAGATAAATAAACTAAAGTTTACTGAAATATCCAGCACTGAAATCAGAAAAGTAATTTCAACCCTCAATGCTAATAAATCATCAGGAGATGATATAATTTCAAATAAAACAACAAAACAATTACAAAATGAACTGACCTTCCCATTCACACACTTGATCAATCTGTCTTTATCCACAAGTGTCTTCCCTTCATGCCTTAAAAAAGCCACAGTTATACCCATCCGTAAAAGTGGTAACAAAAAGGATATATGTAAAGGAATACCTACCTAGAAATGCATAGGATTCCTTTATGTTCGAATTTTAAAAAGGTGTTGTCATGGAGACAGAAAATGATAGATGATTGTTGTTTTGTTGCCTCGCTGGGTAGCGCAGATTGAAGTAATAAGAAGATTGAAAAATTATTTTTATAATTACAAAGTGATATAATATTTTGAAGACGTACAAATAACTTTAATTGTAGTTTCTTTGTCAGCAAAGCAACATATGATATTTGTATGTCACATTATTAATAAAAAATTACAACAAATAGACAAATTGTCTAATATATATATAAATAATTTCCGACCCATAAGTCTCTTAAGCACCTTTTCAATAATCTTGGAAACTGTCATGAAGAAGCAAATTGTTCAATTTCTGGAAAAAAAACAAATTATGGTTGTAGGAAAAACCTAAGTACCAATGATGCCATAGAAAATCTAACAAGCATAGGCATAAAGAACATAGATGATGGGAAAAAATGTTTGGCTTTATTCATCACCAGAAAGCTTTTGACACAATAGACCATAAAATATTACTATCTAAGCTAAAAAAAATAGCATTGGCCAAAACAACAATGAACTTAGTGTCTTGAGTCTTAAATAACAGTGCGAGAACAACAAGTACAAATTGGCAAACGAAAGAGCAAACTACTACCTGTAAACTATGGCATCCTTCAAGGAAGTGTTCTGGGACCGATTCTATTCATTATCTACATAAAAGATTTAACAAACCTTAAGATTTAGGGAAACATAATCAGTTTTGCTGGTGATACCGTATTATTATTTCAAGAAGAAAATTGGACGGACACATTTAATGCGGCTGAACAAAAGTTTAGTGCACTTCAAAATTGGCTTAAAATCAACTCGCTTACCCTTAACGTAAGCAAAACTAAATATATGACTTTTTCAATGAACTCAAGGAGCCAACCAGTAAAATCACTGAATAATGTTCAATGTCACTGTCCAGTCATAAAAAAAACTCAAAACATAAAATATGTATCTCGGAGGAATAATTGATGAAAATCTTAGATGGGACCTATACATATATTTGTTTAAAAATCTAAGAAATATGATAAATAAAAAGGATGTGAAAAGGATTGACTACGTGTCATGTCATTCTCGAATTTAATATGGAATTATAGGATGGGGATCTACTACACATAAATACATACACAACCTAAATATAATTCAAAAAGGAATCATAAAGACCATACTAAAAGTATCTATTAGAATGCCTTCGATTGAAATATTCAATAGCTTTGACGTACTAAATGTACAATGAATATGTGCCAAAAATATATTATCGAAGCTATTCAAAAATACTAAATCTCTACTACACCGCGTATCCATCACACTAGATCGAATAAAAATAACATAAAAAACATTCCAATTTATAAAAACATTCGGACAAAAAAACTACACTTATTTTGCAACAAAACTCCATAACATTCTTCCCCAAGACATAAATCTAACAAAAAAATTTATGAGTACAAATCAAGAATAAAAATATGGCTGAATGATTTCAACGAAAACAACCTAATCAAGACACTGAAAACGACATAGAAGACAAATAAAGTATAATTAAACAATTTTAGTGCGCCTCGGCACAGGAACCCGCAGTGAGGAGGACTAAGAAATACAATATCTTTACCTAAGATAATAATATTTTGTATTCAGGCATAGAATTATTTTATATAGTCGCTTAAATAAAAAAAAATAAAAACCATTGTAATTCTTGCTTTCTTGTCTGCATTAAAAAAAATGTATTTAACAAAATGAACCTAAATACTTACTTCGGTCTTATATCCACTTTTTTCCAAATCTGCGCAGGTGAACTGAGCACAATCCGATGTCTTGTGGTCGAAGTATGTCCTTGTAGGACAAGCCCTTGAAATGGCAATATCACCGATACTTGGACAATCGTTGTAGTGATTACAGTTACTAGAATCCGCGAACTTCCCCGCTGCGAGGCATGTCTTTCCATCTGGCCCTGTACCCGAAATTGGTGTTGGGTCTAAACACCTTTTAGTTGTCACATCGTACTCCAAATTGTTGTGGCAAACCAATATCTGTGGAAATATGTCATCATCGTCAGAAGTTTCTTGATAGATACAGACGTAGTAGAGAGCAGGGTTACTGGCTAGTACTCCAACATCTCCTACGGCCTTGCAAGGGCCAGTTACAGAAGGGCAAACTCCATTTACCAATTTCTTGCGACAGAGATTCGTTCTTGGATCAAAGTAGAATCCATCGCCACAGTGGAATTCATAAGATACAATATTCACGGATCTTAAACGCTCTGCGTCGGAATTAAATATCGTAAATAAACTTGTAATATCAGATGATTGAACAACTGATATTGTTGAACTTCCTGAATCTGTTATACTTTCTGTCGTAGTGATTGTGGATAATATGGAACTCCCAGAATCGGTTGAACTCTGTATCGTTGAAGTATCTGTCGTTGAGCTTCTAAAATCCACTGTGCTTTCAGTCGTAGGAACATCCGATACTGTTGAGCTCACTGTTTCCAGTGTGCTACCTGTTGTTGGGATAACTGATATAGTTGAATTTCCAAAATCCATTGTGGTATCTGTCGTTGGAACATCTGATACTGTTGAGCTCACTGAATCCAGCGTGCTGTCTGTTGTTGGGATAACTGATATAGTTGAGCTTCCTAAATCCATTGTGGTATCTGTCGTTGGAACATCTGATACTGTTGAGCTCACTGAATCCAGTGTGCTATCTATCGTTGGAACATATGATGTTGTTGTGATCTCAGGGTCAACTATGTCCTCAGGAACGCACAAGTGATATTTTTGGCAGTCGAATGCATCAGGGAATAGGCCGACTTGGTAGCACTTAAATTTGTATCCATTGCTTGGTGGAGTATTGCAACCTGGATTTGGATTGTTAGTGCATGTTCCAGAAAAACACGTGGTGCCATTAGGACAAGATCCCAATGGGACTACAATGTATTCATTAATCCCAATTTCGACGCAATCGAATCTCTTATCACAGCCATCGCATATTGGCCCTGGTTTGATGCAGTCCGCCGGACCAACGGCAAAGTTTAATCCATCATATTGTTGTCGATCAGCGTGATGAGTATAATCCGGAAATTCTTTTGAAGCATAAACCTAAAAATCAAATCACAAAGTTATTTCGTAGAGGAAACATTATTTTTACGCAGCAAAAAAAAATTGTTCAAAAGTGGTTAAATTTTTTTCACAAATCTGGTTGCCAGGGCCAATGCTGTCATTCAATTATCAATTAACATTCTTTGCCAGAAATATATTATACTAGCTGGTTCCCGGCATGCGTTGCAATGCCATATTCAAAGAAATAAATTGTTTCTCCCTGCAAGTCCTTTCCCGTGCGTCCTCGTCCCCCCCCGCATTCCCTACCTTCCCGCGTGTTCCCCTTCCACCTTCTCCGCCCACCCTTTCCCCTCTCCTGCTCCCTTGTCCCGCAAAACTCTATCCCACGTTCCATATATTCTGTCTCAGTATATTCAGTTTTTAAACAGCTCACGTGCCACCTATTACAATTTTTTTATTAAAATTTTCATTTTTCGTTAATTACAAATATTCACTTTTATATATTATAAGAACAATCAATCAAATTTGGTACCTACCATAGGTACCTATTTATAATACCTGTAATATGAAAATCCAAAGACAATTCTTTTAATACAAAAAAAGCTGCTTGCTAAGTTCAATTTTATCGTCAAATTCAATATTCGGCGCAATTTTCTTAATTTTTCTTTCCGTAAGTATTAGAAAACTTTTTAAAAAATATGAATGAAATACGTAAAGTCGTTTTGAAGTTATGGCATGACCAAGGGAAACAGAGATTCATTTATATATATATAGATTGCTTCATACTTATATTAATGTAAATAAAGAAAAAGCGAGTACATAGATGCTTTTGAAATGAATGCCATAACTAGTTCTTGATTGTCCATGTTTTTCATTCATAAACTCTGAGACAAAGGGTTGTAATATTAGTCCTTAATAATAAAATAAAATTAAAAAATATTTATTTATCGTACTTACAGCAATTATAGTTATAAGAAAACAGAACATAAACTTGTACATTTTATTTGCCTTTGCGGTACAGGTTCTCAATACAATCTGATGTTAAAATGATGGATTTTCATTTATATATCGCGTGATAATTTACTGAGTAAAAAAATTTAATGTCTAAAAAATGTAATATAATGTCAATAATGTATATTTTTAGATCTATTATTTTGATTAGGTACTTTTAGATTATTTCCGGGAAACAAGATTATATTATCATCGGACTTAGATAAAAAAATTACATAAGTTCTATCTTAAAATGCTTATTTGTTATGTAAGGTTTTTTTTAAACAAACTAAGAGATAATTAAAAAGATCAAAAATTGCCTATATTAATTAACTTTGACGTATATCCCCCTTACAAATTCCTTGAATTCCCGACTTTGTATGTTAGTGTAGTGATGTTATCCGTTTTTTTTTAATATAGATTGTTGTCATTTGACACAAATGGCTTTAGTGACTCAATTCAGACAAACGATTAATAAAATGGTGCATAATATAATGTATAACATCCCCAATCTTCCTCCTTACCATCTCAAATTGGGAGGTGGGTAGGGGTACCGCCGCCCGGGAACCATTTATTGGATAACCAACACCCCTGCCAAAGGTCACCACAAGTGGTTCGCTATGTTTGGTGGCTTAGCAGGGGTGCCCGGGTTCAGGGGTTGAGGTTTGAATAGGTCTTGGCGGCCAATGAGTTAGTCCACCTACTGCATGGCGGGCCGGGTCAGAAAGGATTGCTAGACCTCTCTGTCCGGACTCTCTCGACCCATCGCCTTGCACCGCAGTGAAAGGGACGGATTCATATGTCCGTCACTCCTAGACACATTGAGCCCCAGATTGCTACCCACACCTCATACATTTTTCTTTCCCAGAACTTCCTCACCTTCCTTTCCCTAAAAAAATCCTCCACACAGCATCCAGAAAGATGACATAGGCCCTGGGGGATTTTTTTTCTCATGGAGTGAATGTAAAAAAACCTCCTTTCGCCCCCATCTTTCGCCTCCTTGCCTTCATCTTCACAATATACCTCAAACTGGGGATGCCATAGTCCTACTGGGTCTGAGCAGTTGGGATTCCAGTGCCGAAATTGCTCATATGCATAAAATATTGATATGTATAAATTATTTTGACGGCTGGCGTGGCCTAGCGGTAAGGTTTTTGACTCGCAATCCGGAGGTCGCGGGATCGAATCCCAGAGTGGACAAATAAATTTTGTTTCATTAATCTGTGTTATTTCACGATTAATTTAATTAATTAATTTCCAGATTGGAAGATACTCTTAGTATCGCCCTGGTGTAAGACCACCATTCAGAATTGAAACGTTGCTTGAAATGGCTTTAGCCGTGTTTGGTGACCAAATCTGAATAGCCAGGTACTTCCCTACCTTCCTCTTCCCCATCTCTTTCTCTTCTCCACTATCTTCAGCCTCACAATATACTCCAATTGGGGATGCAATAGACTCACTGGCTCCAGACGGGAGCAGCTGGGACTCTTGTGAGGTATCCATTTAAAATATATATATTTTAAATTGATACCATTCAAAAAAATTCGCACATGATGGTCGTCAGATAGGTGGTGTTTTAAATATATAATATTTTTAACTAGACTGGCTAGTCTGGAAGTAATTTTCTTAAAACAATTATAAAATCAATAAATTTCTCCAAAACATTGTTGCTTTGGAAAATTAAAAAATCTCTTGAGTATAAAAATATATTTCTCCTACCTATGACAAAAAACACGCAAAGCATTCTAAAAACTGAATATAAAAATTTATCTGTTCCATTTATTTTTTCCCCATTTTCTGTTTAGATACGAATATTTCACATTTCAGACATAGAACAAAAACCTAACCTAACCTTACCAGCCTTGAGTAACCAACGCTAGACGGCTTCGATGGCCGATGCTAGACGGCGCGCAACCAGTGATTTCATCACGAAACTTATCAGCTACTCGCTTATAAAGATTATACTGATTCTTTAAATACATGAAGCGATGGGTATGAAATTTGAAGTAACCCACCAAGGTTTATAGGTTTATCCTAAAACTTTGTATTAAGGCCATTTGAGGGTATTGAATGAATAAATAAACTGGTTACTTTTCGTTGTTTATTTTTATGATTCAATAGGACAGAACTTAGGGAGGATAATATTTAAGTGTACATGAAAACTGGTGAATCTACACCAAAAAGAGTTAAAAATAACGTTCGGAATCGGGTTACACTTCGACGATTCTTAAAAGACAAAAAACGGCTGATATTCACTCCCCTGCGACCCATTTTGTTCAAATTTGATCAAAAAATTCTATCTTAGTACTCGATTTACTTGTACACGAAAGTTAAAATCAAAAAAGTTATTATATTATGCCACAAAATCAACTTCAAATGAGGTGTAGATTCACCAGTTTCGTGCTCTCTTTCGTTTGATGCTATATATAACTCTCTAAAATACCTACAAAAATGGTTTACCAAACCAAACAAAATGAAGTGAGTTATTTGTATGCACTAATAATTTTGTAAAAGTTATTAAGCATTATTCGTATAAATCTAAAAGCAACACTAAGTTACAATGCCTATTTATCTAGATCGTTGCAAGTGAAATCGATGCATTTCTCAGTAACAAAATCAAAGTGCATCTTATTTTGGCAAGCCGATGCTATAGGGGCATCCCCTGCTGCGTCGCATATTAATCTATTGAAGCAATCGGCGGGATCGTAGAAGGTACCTGCAGCCTCGCACTTTCCGTCCGCGCCTGCTGCAGCGGTTGGCGTTGGGTCCACACACGCCCTCTGAGCGACACTGTATATCCGGTTATTAGCGCACGCAAAAATCTGCGGGTAGTTAGAAGTGCTGTTGCCCTCTCTGGCACAGATATAGTACAGTGCCGGGTTACTAGCAAGTACCCCGACCTCTCCGGAAGACTTACAAGCGGGCGCTGGGTCTGGACAATCACCGCCGACAAACTTTTTGCGGCAAAGCGTGGTCCTAGAATCGTAGTAAAACTCTTTTTCGCATTTCATCGGAATTGATATCGGATCTACGGCAGTCGCTCCTGGGATGCACATGTGGTACAGCTGGCAGTTGAACGCGTCGGGGAATAGGCCAGGCT
The DNA here is from genome assembly GCA_917563855.2 of Limnephilus lunatus. NCBI lineage: Eukaryota > Metazoa > Arthropoda > Insecta > Trichoptera > Limnephilidae > Limnephilus > Limnephilus lunatus. Next base: position 11,821,182 of record OU830599.1, read on the forward strand.
GGCGACAGACAAACCTGTAGCCGATGATGTGTTCGTCACAATCAGGGTTGTGGTTTGTGGTGCAGGATCCGGTTGATTGAAGACAAGAAGTGCCCTGTGGACAGTCGTCCAGCGCTATTATGATGAAGCCGTTTCCGATCTGGATGCACTCGTATACCTTGGCGCATCCATCGCAGATTTTACCTGGTTTGGTGCAATTTTCGGCTTCCAAGCGAATTAGGGATAGACTGTTAAGATCAAATTCATAAGTGGCGCCTTTTTCTAATTCTTCAGGTACAAGATATTTTAAGAAGTCTCTGGTTTCGGCGACCTGGAAACAAAATAATAAATAGGGTTATAACCACTTTTTTGATTAATTGTAAAGGTTATAGTGAAGTGGTACGAAAAGCAAATATTTTTTGATTTAGTGGAAGTAAAAAATTAAGGATTATTGTAATTTTGTAATTAAATTGTAATTTTACTATCCGAACTTCATGTTTATTATTAAAATAAAGTTTGTATATGTAGTTGGTGCATTGAATTACGTATATTATTTATCAAAAGAGTCACTATCGTTCGACATCCTGAAATAGGCCAAGCCATATAACGTTGGCGCTTTTATGGCTAGGTCTGTCACTAGGGTCAAGTCAATATAGGCAAAAAATATGTAGTAGGAAATATCTTCGTTTATTTTAGATTATCTATTAAATTGTATTGTAGATGTAAGAAATATTTTACTGTGGTTGCCATAAATTTTTAAAAAAAGTAATAAAAGCTACTCGACAGACTGTCACCAGTTAACGAAATGTGGCCAGTTGGGTACTCGGGGAAGTAAATAAGCAGACGTGTATGTATGGTTTTTAGATTTTCACCGCCAAAAGCATTTTCATTGATCTGCCGAATCTGCCCTGATGATGGACACCGCAACGCTGTCCGAAACGTCGACTAAAGAAGGAGATAGCACAACACGGCATAACACCCCAAAAACAAACAATGAAAAAAGACGTGTATTTTTCAATTTTCAAAATTATATTTAGATTGTTTTAAAACAAAACTCCACCAGTTCTGTTGTGTCTTTAATAATATAATTCATACATACTAAATTTATATTCTACGCATATACATGTGTAGGTATATATGTAGATTGTAGAATATAAATTATTATATTCTCATTTATATTTTTTATTTTATCATCATATAAAATACTAATTTAGGTTGTGGATCTCGGATTGCATATCTGACTCAACGAACTCGGATTTGTTTTGAATTTAAGTCATTTTTTTTAATTGGAACTGAAGCACCAAGAATTCAGACAAGCGATAAAGTTTCTACCCATAATATGTACTTTTTTTATTAGAAAATATTTTTTAATCTTTATGTGAAATATGTTTCTAACCTATTTCTTATTAAAAATCTTGTCAATAATTAAAGTGAGATTTCTTCATGATGTTTAATGGTCAACTCTTTTATCTAAGGGGCCATTCATAAATAACGTCACATCTTAAGAGGAGGGAGGGGAGTAGAGAAGTGTGACATTGTGTGACAAGGGGTATAGGGGAGGTCATCAGCTCTGTGACGTCACATGCAAAAAAATGAAGTTTTGATTAGATTTAGATGTAAAATTGCAAAATATGTGACGCCATACTAGGGGGGAGGGGGTCTCACAAATGTGATGATGTGTGACAGGGACGGGGGTGGAGGTCAAAAAATCATGAAATTCGCGTGACATAATTTATGGATGGCCCTTAACATGCTATAATCAATTCTATAATTAATTATAACTAGGGGTACCTAAATTTCGTTTTTACGAAATAGATGCGATAAAAGCGAAATCTGCATTTTATTTGCGATAAAAGCGAAATATGAAAATTAAATACTTTCGCACCTTTTACGTTATGTGCTTTCAAATGTTGATCAGACGCGCTAACAATTATTACAACTCTGTTCAAAACAGACAGAGACGGCACGAGTTGTTGCGTAGATGAGGAGCGACCGAGTGATTATCGGCGCGTGGGTTGTCAATTCAAATTCCATGGTGAAAAAGTGTACCACAAGAAGAACTAATTGACGGGTACTCTCATTTTCACAGACAATTACTTCGATTGGTCGGCCAAGAAGGTCCTGTGGATGTAATGCAAGTTTTAGTTACATCAAAATCTTGCTACCCTGGATTTGCAAAAGCAGCTATTCAATGTCTCAATTGCCCTGTCAATAGTGTTAATGCCGAGAGGTACTTTAGTATCTACAACATTGTCGTAACTGATCGCAGGCAAACAATGAAAGATGAAAATGTAGAAATTACAACAATGCTAGCTTTTAATTGAGTTTTTAACATTGTATTTTTTTTGCGAAATAAATGCGAAATATTCTATTTTGAGTTTTTTTAAATGCGAAATCACGATTTTTTATTTGCGAAATTTACGTACCCCTAATTATAACATCCCGTGATATTTTATGACGACGTAATTATTTTTGGATTACTTACAACAGCCGAGACCGAGAGTGTCAGCAACACCAAACAAAGAGAACGACACATTTTCTGTATTTTCAAACAGTAAAAAATATTGGATTAATTTGATTTAACGCTCTGCACTATTTATACTAAGTAGAGTATCTAACGGATTCCGGAAGAAAGAGGTTACCAATCAATTTCTGTAATTTCACCATTATCGTGTTTTATTTTTAAATCGAAGTCTTACAATTTCAGAACCCGGCTTCGAGTGGACAGGAGCCTGAATTACCTAAAACACATGGAAACAGTTGGCAAAAAAACCAGGACAAGACTAAGTCAGTAATCTAGCTGGTACCCTTCTGGACAGAAGGAGAAAGACTCCTTCGATCACCTCTCACCCCAGAAGGTGGAAGCTTGAGTGACACTGGAGGTTATCCACCGCATACCCGCCCCGGTATAAGTGACTTATGGTTACTCCTTCAGGGCTCTCACAAGGAAGATATTTTTTTTTATTTGAACGTCTTTACATTTAATTAAACAAAACTAGACCCGCAATGTCCCCGCATATGGTGTTAACGAGCAGTATGCAAGTGCTTTATATGTACAGGTTAGTATTAAATAATTATAGGTAGGTACTCTCAGTAAATACTATTATCAGATAACACAAAAGAGCGAAGTAATTAAGTGATAATTTATTATATGGATGCATACAGTACATGCGAGTGGTCTCTTAAATAAAAAATAAATTTAAAAAAAAAAAAAAAAAAAGGAAAACAAATTGTTCCCATACTAGCGAGTAGTTGCAGTACGAACGTGTAAGCGGTTCCTGATTACTGGCGCAATTCCTAAGCCACAGGTTAGTGTAGCAGTAAACACATTGAAGTGGTTTCCTGCGTTAGCGGTACGCTTGATAGCTATTCATAAATAGGGATGCATACTAGACATGTAAGTGGTTTGTTGGAAAAGCTCAGATAAATTCGATCGAGATTGTTCACTGTCTATATTTTTGCATCATCTATAATTTTTTTGGGTCTTTTCCTCCAATAGTTTATGAAATGATTTCTCATGAAGGCGCCAGCACAGCAAAGTATTTATTTTCTTCCTGTATGTCAAAAGGATACATAGTTGTTGTAGTGTTGCATACAACACCCGAAACCAGCTTGTGTATTATTGTAGGAGTTTAAGTGGACGACTGGTTGCGATATAGGCACTCCTTGCGGAGGCAGTGTTGACAATGGAAGGGTTTCGTGTGCTGCATCAACACTATATGTATAGCAATATTACGCAAAAAAGGGTTGGATAAATTTTGGATAGGGGAAACAATAAAGTGTAATGTTGCATACCAAGCCCAAAACCGGCTTTTGGATTGTTAAGAAGGTAACAACAGGCTAGTGATTTCAAGGAGGGCATTCATCGCGGAAGGCAATAGTGACATGAAATTGGCTTCAGGTGTGGTAGCAATAAGTACATAAAAATGGTTAAGAGAAAGAAAAACATGAAATAATAGAAAGAAAGAAAGCATAAACAATAATAAAATAAGTTCAAATCGTAGTCAGTTGGTCCAGGAGCTAGTACATCTGGTGTCTATTGATTTTACACTAATCTTCGACTCTAAGAGCAGACCATCTTTCAACCCATCTCCTTGTGAACTTCTTCAGACACTCAATATTAACCTTGTTCGATACGAGATCGGAGTTCCAAACCGGTCTCGTAACCACTTGCAAACCATCCAGTAATTCGTCTCTAGCATCCGTCATGATCTCGTAGTGCCACAGAATGTGCTCGGCAGTCTGATCCGTGCTGCCACAGGTGCAGTATGGATGGGGAGATAGGGAGAGTCTATGCAGCCTCCCCCTGAACTCCCCATGCCCGGAGAGTAGCTGTACCATGTGATGGTCCAGGTTGATGTACGCCCCTTCCTTCCTGAGCTTAACTGATGGGAAGAAGGAGAAGGTCCATCTTCCCATATTCGATCTATTCCAGCGAGATTGCCACTCATCGAGTGTTAGCTCTCTCATTCGTTTAAGTAGCCCAGGGAGAGTCCCGACTCCACCTGGTGTGTATGGCAGGGAGTCCCCTGGTCAACTTCTTCTTTGTTAACACCTCCCTAATTTCTAGATCGATTGGCAGAACACCTGCCAGCACGGGTAGTGTGTCCGAAGCTACCGTTCTGTAGGCAGGGAGAGAGTGCCAGCAAGGGAGTTCGCTGGCCTCTTTTGAGCGCCGAGAGTATTAGAAAATTATCCAGGCGGTGCTCCCACAAAGAGGCGCAGTACGCTACTTGCGTTACGTACACTCCCTTGTATATCAAACGAAGCGCCGGACTTCTCTGTCTCCACTCAGTTGTGGAGATTCTGAGTGGCAATCGGCCAACGTCAAAAACGCCCATCTCGTTCAAGACCCCACTGAGAGACAGCCCGGGTTATCATTGCCTTGCAAATTCTGGACAGCCATCAATAGAATAAGGTGCTCCCTTAGCTGTTGTGCTCACATGATGCATAGATGGGGCCTTAAAGAAGTCAGCGATGTCTGAATGCGGTGCGGTGCAGACCACCGAACATGTGGTCAACGAATGCCCGCTCCATTCATTCCCCAGCGGGATTGATGAGGTCCACAGGGCAACGCCTGAGGCCCTAGACTAACTCGCAGACCTAGATGTCCCCCTCTGACCCCCCACCGTACAAAAGAAGAAGAATCAATATGTTGGTAAAAATTTTAACTCGAAAATCGTCTAATTAACATTCACTATTTGATAACTCCTGAATGTTATTTTACTAGCTGACAAAATAATTCTAATGAATCGGATTATAATCCATATTTAGAAAAAAAACACTTTTGCATTAACTGATTGCTAAGAAGATAATGTAATCAATTCCCTAAAAGGTCATCCTCTAATAATCTTATTATTGGGAATGGAATGGATTATTTTATCTACTATCTAATAAACTTTTCGTGTACCTGAGGTTTACCAAGATAATTTTGTTGTTGTTTTTTTCGATTTATCTTGATTCGGGTTCAAACAAATAGACACGTAAATAGTGAGGTATATGTATAGTATATTTTACGTGCAAAAAATACGTATGTAAAATTGGGTATCTTGCAATAAAGTAGATACCCAGTATAAAACACGAAATTAATAGTGAAATTGGCAGGCTGTGAGTGATAACTGGGTGTATTTATTGTTCCGTGAACAGTAGACCCTCGTTCGAAAAATGATGTTACTAATTTCCCCAAAGGGAAAAAATAATCATTCGGTTAACGGTTTTACGTTCACACGATCCGACCTGCAGAAAACCAAAACCGACAAAGCACAGGAAATGTTTGATACTTTTAAAATACCTTATTTCCATCCTCGCGAAGGTTTCTGGATTATTACAACCACATGACAAGAAATCTGGATAGTTTTTTAATCATTACAAAAACTCGTACGAAACTGTCAACAATGTCACAATTTGAGAATGACATTTTGCAAAAAAATGATTGTTTAATCAAAAGTCAATTTTCGAAACTCTTTAAATTAATGAATTTATTTGAAGTACTCACCTATGGCACTAACCAAAATCGAATGCTTTGAATCTAATCAAAAATTATATTTAGTATGAATAGGTACTTATTTTAGGTCCCAAATTTGATTGATTGTTCTTATAATCGTCTTATTGTTAATTGTTCTTATAATAATTATAATTCTTATAATTCGCCAACCTTTTTGCTTAACACTTTTCCTCTGTATATTCTGATGCTTCATGCATCACCTCCAATTAACTATGACTATAATATTGACTTGAATGATTGCCAAATTTCACTTGCAGAGGTATACCAATCCTTAAATAATCTTTCTAACAAAAAAGTACCGGACCTGATGGCTTTCCAGAAATCTTGCTAAAAGAATGTAAATGTTCATTATCTAACCCAATTTGTATGTTGTACAATTTATCACTCTCAATTAGAACATTTGCTGACTCATGGAAAATTTACCATATTTTTTCGTTTTGTGGAACTATTGATGTTGATATTAGTAATTGAAAGTAAAAGAATCCCTCCAATTAACTATGACTATAATATTGACTTGAATGATTGCCAAATTTCACTTGCAGAGGTATACCAATCCTTAAATAATCTTTCTAACAAAAAAGTACCGGACCTGATGGCTTTCCAGAAATCTTGCTAAAAGAATGTAAATGTTCATTATCTAACCCAATTTGTATGTTGTACAATTAATCACTCTCAATTAGAACATTTGCTGACTCATGGAAAATTTACCATATTTTTTCGTTTTGTGGAACTATTGATGTTGATATTAGTAATTGAAAGTAAAAGAATTACTAATTTACGTATTCTATAAATAGGTATAGTTAATTAACCGTCATGGAAAATAATGATAGTTTTACTTCGAAGTGATGGTGAAGAAGTCGGTAACGATCCAAGTGATATAGATAGTTGAAGTGACATTATCCCACCCAAAAGAAGGAGATGCGCTTATTTCAGTGATAGTCCAGTAACTTTATACATCACAGTATGCGTTAAATCCGGTAGTTCTGATTTTTTGCAGGCTTATTTATAATGTTGGCTTAATGAATAATCCAAGTTTTTGACCTCGATCGCCGAACGCAACTTTGTCAAAAATCGAAAAAACCGCGAAAAAATCGTTATTTTGGCGATTATAACCCTAAAGGATTAGTTTTTTAAAAAACTTTTTTTTTACGTTTTTAAAGTAAACTAAATTTGCTACAAAATGATACTATAACTGTCTCTGTAAACCCAATAGTTTTTGAGATTAAGCCTTTCAAAGTTTGTGACCTCGAGCGCAAACCGCGAAAAATTTTTCGAAATTTTTTTTTTTCAAATTTTGGCGATTATAACCCTAAAGGACTAGTTTTAGAAAAAACTTGTGTAAAACGATTTTAAACAAGACTAAATTTGCTACAATATGATACTAGAACTGTCTCTGTTGACTTAATAGTTTCTGAGATTAAGCCTTTCAAAATTTATAATTTTTTTCGAACTTCGCATTTTTTTTGCAATTCTGTCTTTCTGAATGAATTTTGACCCTGATTATTCTATCGAAGCCCTGTACTTTTATGATGGGATGATGATGTATAAGCTAAGCTACGAATAATGAAGTAAAAAAGATAAAAACCAAATTATTTTCTAACTAATCCTTTAGGGTTATAATCGCCAAAATTTGAAAAAATAACGATTTTTTGGCGGTTTTTTCGATTTTTGACAAAGTTGCGTTCGGCGGTCTAGGTCAAAAACTTGGATTATTCATAAGGCTAACATTATAAACAAGCCTGCAAAAAATCAGAACTACCGGATTTAACGCATACTACCCCATACATTCAGGCGACAAAGTTACTGGACTATAAAGATAGTGATGTATAAAATATTGTAATTCCGCAACAACCTTCAACATCCATCAATCCAACACCGTCAAGCTTTTCTGATTCAGAAAAAAATATTGGAATTGAATGAATACTAATACACCGAATACACCACAACAACAAATATTTTTTTCTATTGGAAATACCAATGAGTCATCTTCAATTTGTGGATAGGCTAATTATTCAGCTGGTTGGAAATTACAGAGAAGATGTAAAAACTAGAAAAGGAAGCCATTTGGTAGATCCAGTACAGCGGTTAAATCACGTCAATCTACATGTAATAATGCCTAATATGCAGAAAAAGTATTAGGGATTGCATCGTTTTCAATTTGGGTGGCAGGAATGGGTACCGCTGCCTCGGGAACCATTTATTGGATAACCAACACCTCTGCCACAGGTCACCCTAAGTGGTTCGCTACCTTTGGTGACTTAGCAGGGGTGCCCGGGTTCGTGGGGATGCGTCTGCCCATTTACTGCGTGGTAGACCGAATCGGGAAAGACTGGTTGAAGGAGATCTTTTGATCTCTCCAGCCGGACTATATCATGCCTTACAACGCAGTGAGAGGGATGAATTCACGCATCGCCTCTCCTGGACACACTAACCACCAGATTCCTACCCACTCCTCATACCATTTTCCTTCCCATCCTTTTTTTCATTTCCTTCAAAAGACCCTCCACACAGCAACCCCAAAGAAGACATAGGCCCTTTAGAATTTATTTCCCTCAGGGCCTCCTGTGTGGAACTAATGTAAAAAAAAATCTTTAGTGGTTCTGATTATGATAGAGAAGGAGGGCAAATTAAATTAACAATATATCACTGTAAAAATTGTGAAAACAAACTTGCACTTCATGTGGGATAACATTGGACCGAATTGTGAGTTTTTTGTAATATTAAATGTGAGATAAATGTACTCAAAATCTGACAGTATTATATTATGTATATATAATATGTACGATACTCTAACTTGTAAACACCGTGTAGAATGTTTGCCAAACTTATTGTCTATTTTATGTGTTGTGGGCTGGTCTATCTTTTGTTTCCTGAAAGAGGGTCGAAACCTAAAATAACTTAACCAATGCAAAATAAGAAACCATACACTACCCATAAAACCTAAGCCAATCAGGCCAGGTAGCCACTGGTCAACCGCTGTGCGGTACAGGACAATTAGAAAGGAATTTCTCCAAGAATTTACATTGGATTGCCTGCATATTTTACCCGTATTATACAAATTATTGCTTTGCAATAAAAGATATAAGTTTCCTGAATTTTCACTCATTTATACAGATGGTTTTAAGTCTGAAAACAAAGATTGTGGAGCTGCGGTGCATATTGCCGAATTCAATTTAGATCTGTCTTATAAATTGCTTAAAGAAATTTCTATATTTACTGCAGAATGCTTCGCAATTGAACAAGCTTTAATTCAAATCCAGCTTCTCAATATTCGTCAAACCTTACTGTGCAGTGTGCACTGATTCTATAAGCGCAGTACTGAAAATTTCATCAAATATCATACATTATCCAGAAGATTATATTATATGTAATATCAAAAATACCCTCAAATCATTAAATGAATTAAATTTCGAGACAACTTGGAACAATTTCTGGCTCTAATCCTTTAGATTTTAGAATTCCGTTCTCTGACGTCATCCCTTTTCTTAAATCCAAAATGATTCGCTCCTGGGAAGAAAATTGGGCTGAAACCCGAACTGAAATCCAAAATCATATTCCAAGTAAACCTTGGTTCCACGGCAAGAAAAAAACCAAAATATTTATTTCCTGTATCTCGAGAATGAGAGTCACTGCTCTATTGCATCCCACTTATTTAAAATCCGAGTCCTAGATAGTCCACTCTGTCAGTGCGACGTGGAAAATGAGGCTCTTGACCATGTATTCTTTAATTGTAAAAATTATTCGTCCTTCAAAGGCATTTATCGTTTACTTATTAAAATCACCCACCAATCTCCTCTTAGTATTCCATATTTGCTTTCTCTCAATAATTAACTTTCTTTGTTTTCTAGTACCACTTCTAATGCGTGTGAATTGCACACTCTGATTTTTTTATTACATAAAATGTTGTCTGTGTACCTTCTGGTGATACAGCGCCCTTGAGGCGATTTTTCAAAAAAACGGCGCTATAAATAAGTTTAGCAGATTTGAATCAAAAACAATAAAAATCTGTAAACTTCACAAGGATATGACTTATTTTGATCGGTCAGTGATTGAGTGGGCATCGCGTTTGAGTCCCACCCGGGCGTCCCGTGTTCGATTCCTCGGCTGGCTAAGTCCTCCATCACAACACAAGCAACATTTTCGGCTATCTGTGGTGGTAGTAGGAGATTTTCAAACATTGTTGGGTTTATCGTAATCCGGGAATGTTTGTCTTTCTTCAAAAAATAATTAAAAAAGACATGTGATCTGACATCCAGAGAAGTATGATATCTTGCATCTCATAATGCATGGAAAGATTGCAAGAAGTCTGGGCCCTGGAAGAAGGAGAACATCATGGTTGAAACACTTGAGACAGTGGTTTGGCCAGTCTACCGTAGAGCTCTTCCGGGCCGCAATAAACAAAGTCCGTATAGCCAACAGATAGCCAACTTCCGTTGAACGGACAGGACACGAGAAGAAGAAGAAAGATTTTATTCATAATTAAGAAAAAGAATAAGAAAACTAACATTGTTGTACCTGTAGTCCAGTAACTTTGTCGCCTGAATGAATGGGGTAGTATGCGTTAAATCCGGTAGTTCTGATTTTTTGCAGGCTTGTTTATAATGTTGGCCTAATGAATAATCCAAGTTTTTTACCTCGACCGCCGAACGCAACTTTGTCAAAAATCGGAAAAACCGCGAAAAAATCGCTATTTTTTTCAAATTTTGGCAATTTTAACCCTAAAGGACTAGTTTTTTAAAAACTTTTTTATGACGTTTTTAAAGAAAACTATATTTTCTACAAAATAATACTACAATTGTGTCTGTAGACCCAATAGTTTTTGAGGTTAAGCCTTTCAAAGTTTGTGACCTCGAGCGCAAACCGCGAAAAAAACGTTTTTTTTTTCAAACTTTGGCGATTATAACCCTAAAGGATTAGTTTTAGAAAAAACTTTTGTAGAGCGTTTTTAAAGAAGACAAAATTTGCTACAATATGATACTAGAATTGTCTATGTAGACTTAATAGTTTCCGAGATTAAGCCTTTCAAAATTTATCATTTTTTTAAACTTCGCAATTTTTTGCAATTCTTTCTTTCTGAATGAATTTTAACCCTGATTATTCTATCGAAGCCCTGTACTTTTATGATGGGATTATGATGTTTAAGCTAAGCTACGAATAATGAAGTAAAAAAGATAAAAAAAAAAAAAAAAAAAATTTAAAAAAAGATAAGTACAACAAAAGTTAATAAGTTTATTTGTTAGGAAACTGAGTAATATTCAAAATCAAAAAATTAAATTAATTTAGCCTTCTTGGAAGGTCCCGGTTGAGGTTCGTCCGTATCTGGATCGACGTATTGGGATGGCATATCCCCATCAGGAGATGGTGATGAATCGTCGACGTCTTGTTCCCACAAGTCATCCTCCATTTCGACATCGGACAGATCGTCGCCTTCTGGGATATGTATTACTTCAACATCGGGTATATTGTCACAAGAGGCCCTGCTACAGTGCCTGCAGACTGATGAGCATTTTAACCCTGCCTTCCTGCAGCTGCACGCGTTCCCACAACCCTTCGTGCAGCCGCAAGAAATCATCCGCAAGAGGTGTTGTGGGGCTGCATCTCTGGTCATCATTTTGGGGTTGAGGCCTTGTGGCGTGGATATCCACCCCCAGGAGAGAGGGTTCAGTGTGACTCCTAACCACGTCTGAACCTGTAAGAAGATTGTACATGATGGTATGTCTTGAAAAAGTGAAATCGAGCAGAGTCTCGTGTAGGAGGTAACCTGGCTAGATAGAAGCTGGTTTTCGTCGCAGCCTTGGCGAATAGTTGGTACCGCAGCTCGTCAAGGTTATGGGTGTTGGGGTTGCTCCGTATACAGCAATTATGACTCGTTCTCTTGCTGCTGCTATATCGTCAGGTGTAGAGTTGGAGTCGAGAAAAATCGCAACTTGCTTTTCAACGTCCGGATCTTTTTCGACTATGGACATCATTTGTATCTTCCCTAAGCCAACAACCACTAAAGGCATGGATGAAAAGGAAAAGCTCTGTTTGTAAGGAATGGAGGGTGCTGTGCAAACCACATACAGAGTTTTAAAGTATCTAATTCATCTCTGGTTACACGAGATGGTCGCATGTCAACTGTGGGCATACCGTATTTTCCTTAAACCGATTACATATAGTACCTGAATAAGAATACCGGGGGCGAACTGCAGGGGGGATAAACTGTTATGGAATCGTAGTTTATTTACCTAATAATATTTTGTATTCCAGCATCGCTTCTTCAAAATCCTCTTGATCTATGCCTTTAGTGGTTGTGACTCGACATCCTGCTTCTTTGGCTTAGGGAAGATACAAATGATGCTCTATACGGAGGCAACCCCAACACCCATAACCTTGACGAGCTGCGGTACCAACTATTCGCCAGGGCTGCGACGAAAACCAGCTTCAATCTAGCCAGGTTACCTCCTACACGAGACTCTGCTCGATTTCACTCCTTGCGGACATATAATCAGGTAAAAATTTGTCCTTGCGTCAGTTACATATCATTCATCATTTTCTATTATCATGTACAATCTTCTTACAGGTTCAGACGTGGTTGGTAGTCACACTGAACCCTCTCTCCTGGGGGTGGATATCCACGCTACAAGGCCTCAACCTCAAAATGATGACTAGAGATGCAGTCCCACAACACCTCTTGCGGATGATTTCTTGCGGCTGCACGAAGGGTTGTGGGAACGCGTGCAGCTGCAGGAAGGCAGGATTAAAATGCTCATCAGTCTGCAGGCACTGTAGCGGGGCCTCTTGTGACAATATACGCGATGTTGAAGTAATACATATCCCAGAAGGCGACGATCTGTCCAATGTCGAAATGGAGGATGACTTGTGGAAACAAGACGTCGACGGCTAACGGCTAACGTAAATACTGCGCTTTCACTAAAATCGCAGTTCCCTTTCTCCTGAAATACCTACCAGCTCGTAGTGAATTGAAGCTGGCGACACGGTATCGCTTCCAAGTAAATAATCACACACTTTACACTAACAATTACACATCGTCGGATCTACCGGATCTGCCCTGATGATGGACACTGCAACGCTGTCCGAAACGTCGGCTATAGTAGGAGGTAGCGCAACACGCCATAACACCCCAAAAACTAACAACGAAAATGCTTTTGGCCGTCATCAAAATCTAAAAACTTATCAAGACGTCGACGATTCATCACCATCTCCTGTTGGGGATATGCCTGAAGTAAGCGTCCTGGCGTGGTCTCGGGAAGTCTCCGGTCAGGTCGTAAGGCTGACGCTGCGTTTTTGACTTCTTTTGTTTCAACGCCAAGATGGGCGTACTGGGCGGAGAGATTGTTGAGGTTATCCTTGAAACACTTGTGTTCTGGATATAATTGTAACTTTATTTGATAACTTTACAATCGAGGTGACTGGCAATTAGTCGTTTAATTGAGTCGGTAAAGGAGAGTGATGCGAGAATTTCTAGAAAGAGAATTTTTAGAGAGTTTTTAGAGTGACTTTGCAAAAAAATGCACCCGTATTTATAAACAAATCAAGACTTGACGAGATCACAGAGAAAAGACAATAGATATGAGAAATTAATGACAATATTACACTATGAAATAGCGTAGACAAAAAGATTTGAAGCAAGAGGTGGCATAGACATAAAAAGTTAAAAGTAAAGGACTGTACACATCGAGATAAATACTGAGAATGAATTTAAATATGAAATAGGACAATCACAACACAGAGGACACGACAATGCCATCCCAATACGTCGATCCAGATACGGACGAACCTCAACCGGGACCTTCCAAGAAGGCTAAATTAATTTAATTTTTTGATTTTGAATATTACTCAGTTTCCTAACAAATAAACTTATTAACTTTTGTTGTACTTATCTTTTTTTAAAAATTTTTTTTTTTTTTTTTTTTATCTTTTTTACTTCATTATTCGTAGCTTAGCTTAAACATCATAATCCCATCATAAAAGTACAGGGCTTCGATAGAATAATCAGGGTTAAAATTCATTCAGAAAGAAAGAATTGCAAAAAATTGCGAAGTTTAAAAAAATGATAAATTTTGAAAGGCTTAATCTCGGAAACTATTAAGTCTACATAGACAATTCTAGTATCATATTGTAGCAAATTTTGTCTTCTTTAAAAACGCTCTACAAAAGTTTTTTCTAAAACTAATCCTTTAGGGTTATAATCGCCAAAGTTTGAAAAAAAAAAACGTTTTTTTCGCGGTTTGCGCTCGAGGTCACAAACTTTGAAAGGCTTAACCTCAAAAACTATTGGGTCTACAGACACAATTGTAGTATTATTTTGTAGAAAATATAGTTTTCTTTAAAAACGTCATAAAAAAGTTTTTAAAAAACTAGTCCTTTAGGGTTAAAATTGCCAAAATTTGAAAAAAATAGCGATTTTTTCGCGGTTTTTCCGATTTTTGACAAAGTTGCGTTCGGCGGTCGAGGTCAAAAACTTGGATTATTCATTAGGCCAACATTGTAAACAAGCCTGCAAAAAATCAGAACTACCGGATTTAACGCATACTGTGATGTATAAAGTTACTGGACTACTGGGTTTAATGTGAATTTAGCACAAGAGTCTCAATAATTGATCTTAACGACCCGGAGCCTGTGGGACTAAGCCCCATGCCCTCCCTAATTTGAGTATTTTGTGCTGCTGAAAAGAGAGGGAGGTTGAGAGGCAAGTTAAGAGGAAGGTAGAGAAGTACTTTTTTTTCTTTTTTTATGTGAATAACTCACAAGAGTCCCAGCTGCTCCCGTCTAGAGCCAGTGAGACTATGGCATCCCCGATTGGGGTATTTTGTGAGGCTGAAGACAGTGGGGAGGGGAAGGAGATGGAGAAGAGGAAGGTGGGGAAGAATCTGGCCGCCAAGCCAGATTAAAATTAACCGGCTAAAGCCATTTCAATTCTGAATGATGGTCTTACACCAGGTACTTTATTTTATATTATGTTTCGTCTCCTTCTGTACGTAAAGCATAATATGTATTTTTATGCACACAATATATTTTTTACCGATTTTTTTAAAAGAACAACTCTCTTTTATAACTTTTAAAGGCAATATTTGGAGAAAAAGATAACACATCGCGTTTAGCGAGTATTATTAGTAACTAAACGCGTCCGAACACCACAATTTTAGTAGACGGGGTTTGTTAGCTCTTTAGTAGATTCAATTCATCGTTTAAAATTTTAGAATTAACAATATTATCTTCGACAATTTTTTCCATACTATAGGCAACTACCTATTCCATTGGAAACAATCATTCTAAGAACTGGTCTGTAACCTAGTTAGCGTCTCGGATAAATACATCCGATTTTATTTTTATATGGAACATGTAATTGATCTTTTTATAAAAGTCTAAATGAATATAATTTTTTTATAAGAACAACTCTCTTTTTACAACTTTTGAAGGTTATTCCCATCAATGTAATACATCGTTGAAGAATAAGATAACACTAATAATCTAAACGAACGTATGAAAGAGAACAAGACAGAGAAAAATGAAAAAGATGATTGTCGTAACCGGTTAGACGGGAGGTTCTGGGTGATATTTTGGCAAAACCGGTCGATAATTAACAAAAACATTAAAAAATCGTGGCTATAAACAAAGTTATCGTTTTATATCACTAAATATGTCCAACCATTAAGTGACTGCTTACATTATATTTTTTTCTTATTTTTCCTTCTAGCTATTTCGTTAGGTTTTTAATTTTGTTCACATTCATATTTACGGATTAAACTTTGATTTAAGTCATTATTATTATTACGTATATAAATATAAAGATAGCGATTTTTTTTAAATCTCAATGTGTACAATAATTTTAATCTTGTAATTCTAAGCGTTTTAATTTATTGACTTGAAAGACGTCATTAAAGATTACATGTTCGATTATCTTTTGTGGTGTAAATAATAATCTTACAAATTAATAAAACATTATAATAGATAGTTCTAATTCCACGAAATACGACAATCTCCTATTACATGTATTTCTAAAAACAGCATTTTGTAAATTTATTCTTAAATATTATTTCACTGCCAAAATCAATGATTAAAGTAAAAAACTAATTTAAAGAGTTAAAGGTAAGAAACTGTATTATTATTTCTTATATTATTATCGCATAAGACTCTCAACAGCTCCCAACCGCTCGGAGCCCGTGAGACTACGACATCCCATGTTATGAGGCTGAAGGTAGTGAGAAGGGAAAGGAGATGGGAAAAGAAAAGTGGGAAAGTACCTGGCTGTTGAGATCTGGTCACGAAATACAGCTAAAGCCATTTCAAGCAAATTTTCAATTTTAAATGGTGGTCTTACACCAGGGGTGATACTGGGGGTGTCTTCCACTATGGAACTGCCCCAAGCATACCTTATATTATTTTTAATGATTAAATTGCGAAACAAAACAAATCAATCTAACAAAATAAATAAACTTTACTTACGCACGTCGGAATTTGAACCCGCGACCTCCGGATTAATAGTCGAAAGCCTTACCCCTAGATCACGGAGGCCAATAATAAATCGGTCATTTAGGAAACCACACAGATTTATTTTATGATATAGCTTACCATCACACGCCACGCAGTAGGCGTGCAGACTCATCCGCCGCCAAGACCCAAACAAACCTCACCCCATGAACCCAGGAACCCCTGCTAAGTCACCAAACGTAGCGAAACGCTCGGGGTGACCGATAGCAGAAGTGTTGGTTATATAAATAAACAGCTCTCCAGAATGACGGTAGGTACCCATCCCCGCCTTAATTGCTACTCATATGTATGCATATAGTATAAAAATTCTACAACCTTAAATTTCTTGAAACGAAAAAGTCCAGATTGGCCTGATGAGAATTTTTGCAAAATACCCCATACTTAATAAATTTATTGAAGTAATTTGTGACAATATGTTAGAAAATGTTGGGGTGATACTGAAGACAATAAAACACTCTGTTTCGAAAATTGTTAAAAACAAAAATGTATTTATCTAAAGAAAAAAATTAATACAACACAATATTACAATAATTTTAACGCCTACTTTAACATAAGATCATGGGACAGATGTTGATATTTACAAGATTTATTCTAGATTCTTAATACTAAAAGACGGTGTATGAGTATGAATATTTCCTAAACCTAATTTATTTTCTATCATAATATTACATAACTAAAGCATTAAAGCATTCAAATATAACTAAAACAAACAACGATAGAAAATCAATAAAGATAATACAATGAGAATTTGAACAAACCGCTCTTATAAAAACAAAACAAATAAAAAAATATCTGTCTAATTAATCAAAAACAGTATTCAATATAAAACAATTGATTAATTGATGTAATACAGATGAGGAAAAACCTACAAATATAAAAATAGATGAATTTTTATGGTGGCTAAAAACAGTGCTGTCCATAAGAGTTTCCAGAAATCCATTGCTCAAAATAATAAATTCTCGTATCTTTTCTAAATGTCTTCAAAAATAAAATTTAACCTTCCAGCAATATTGTTCGCGCATTATATATTGTGAGATTGCTTAGGCATGCTTTCGCAGACTTGGCGGATAATAAATGTCAAAATCCTGAAATTATTCCACTACCTAATCTTCCCATTCGACATGAGGAAAGGCATTGTTGCAAAAGAAATACCCAACTTTGGAGAGGTGACAGTGTGCTTATTGGAGCTCAGTGAAAATTAACATCTCAGACAGGGCGCATATATCATAACATATTTCTATAAGAAATATTACGATTTCAAAATTTAAAGTTAAGTTTGTCAAGTATACACCACAACCCGGAGATGGAGGCGTCTACTAATATCTACAGGAATTCCAAAAACTGAACAAATCGTACTAATATCCATGAGAACTAAAGTGAGGACGAATATCTACATCTCAAACTGCTGACTAATATATATGAGAACCAAAGTGAGTATGAATATTTACAGCTCAAACTGCTGACTAATATCTATGGAACAGGTGATGTCGACAAATATCTACAGCACTGGCAGAGGTTGGATTTGCAATTATGTATAGCATATTGGCATAACGTAATATTGCGTATGCAGTTTAAAAAACTTAATTTATGTTGAGTTAGGTTAGTTTAGGTTAGGTAAGGTTAGGTTAGGTTAGGTTAGGTTATATATAACGCAATATTACGTTATGCCAATACGCTATACATAATTGCAAATCCAACCTCTGCCAGTGCTGTAGATTTTCGTCGAAATCACCTGTTCCATAGATATTAGTCAGCAGTTTGAGCTGTAGATATTCGTCCTCACTTTGGTTCTCATATATTAGTCAGCAGTTTAAGCTTTAGATATTCGTCCGACATACAGGCTGTAGATATTAGTATCTGGAGTCCCCGGAGACCAGTGAGGCCCCATCTGCAACCTTTTTTCCTTTATCAAATCTGGGCTTAGGTATTTGTCTTCACTTTAGTTCTCATATATATTAGTCAGCAGTTTGAGCTATATATAAACGTCCGACATCCAGGCTGAAGATATTAGTATCTTGAGTCTCCGGAGACCAGTGAGGCCCCCACCTTTTTTTCCTTTATCCAATCTGGGCTTATCTTATTTTCCAGAAACCCAGATCTGAACCACTATCCATCGGGTTTGCGAGTGTATGCATATCGTCCCATATAACTTAGCGATTAGGTAGTTTCGGGGCTGGTCCTTCGGGGTTGCATAGGGCTTTGCTCTGCAACACTTAACCGACAAAGATACAGTGGAGTCGCAGTTTCGCGACACCAAATATGTTTTAGAATTTTTCAAGATGTCTTTTTTTAATTTCTGAATAAAAACAAATTCAATTTGGTGGCGTGTGCTTGATTTATAGTGGGGGGGGGGTAGGATCTAGCATGTTTATGAATGTTCGATAATTTTAAGAAAATATTATTATGAAAGTATGAATAAATACTTACTGACTCATTTATTGCATAATTTAAAACGTGTGTAAATAACATAACAACGACAATAAAAAAAATTTTTGTTAAAATAAATTACGATATGGAAGATTTTGAGCTGGAAACCTGTTGCTGGAATTGGATATCACCACTGACTTTCATTTGTACTACTTTTAAAAGAATTAATTAAACTACGTAGACTTTAAAAAAATATAAAGGAAACCAACAATCATAAAGTAATAATTTCGTAGTAACAGATCCTTTACAGGACAGATTTTAAAAATGAGGAAAATGTTCCTCCTTAATAAGTGAAAAAAATAAAAATTCGCCACTAAACTTTACCACATTTTCTTGTTACATATTAATATAATAATAAAAAAAACAAGTAAATATCAAATGCCAATTGTTCCACTACAAACGATATTTCTTGTACATTCGTTAATGCTATTCTCAAGATAATAAAATTTTCTTCGATTCAATTTAAATTGGTGTTATTTTGACCTAGCAGGAGGTCAAAGCTCGATATGGGCTGTAGCGCCATCGAAGAAGTTATTTTGACCTAGATATTTCTTCAAGGAGTTACTTTTCATGTGATAAAATAAAACAAACAAAAAACAACAATCTAAAAACTTAACAAATATTCAAACATTGAACTATTAAGGTGGCGAAAACAATCATAAAAATAGTACAACGTAAATTACTATCAACCATAATTAAAATCTGAAAGAGTCTTTAATCTGCTTTCAAAAACAGTATTTAATTTTGGGATACGTTCAAAAACAGCGAATCTATTTGAAACTGAACGCCAAACGAATACTTGTAAATAAATCATGAATCTGATATTGGAAGTGACTTGATGATAAAATCTCAAAATACCCGAAGGGTTAAAAATAAGTTAAATACATTGTTTGGAGATTTTTAAAGCAACATTAATTTCAAGATTTTTTTCACGTTCGTTTCCCAGACTTTACCAAGCGTGAACTGGTCTCAATATGGTAGATAAACTCATAAATTCTAAAAATTTTAATGTCATGTGGAAAAATGATTAATCACTAAATATAATTGGACAGTTTTTGAAGGAATAAAACTAACCTAACGCCTAAATGTGACGGCACATATCAGACTCAGAATTTCCTAAGCTCGACATAATCGACAATGTACAGGTGATTTACATGGTGTCTAAATGTTGACTTTTATATCGACAATACGGAAAAAAAGTATCCAGAAATCATTGGCCCATTAGGTTTTAAATATGTAGCAGAAATTCTATAATCTACATAGAATGAAGAATATTTGTATTCTTCAAAACATAACTGTTCTAAAAGTAGCTGATGGAAAAAATAATTGTTTGCAATAAATCCTAAAAAAAATTGTTTGTAATTTGAATTATTTTCACTATCACACTACAAAAAGGCTAACGACTAAAGTCTATTGGTAAATCAGGTGTAAAATCTGTATTTATGATCATTTGTAGGAAAATATTGGAACACTTATTTATCTTTAAACACATCAAATAGTCAATCTAGGCATTGGCAAATCCATAGAACACAGAGATGATTAAAAGTGAAGAAGATTGTCAATACAGCTGATACTTCCACATGGACAGTGGTCTTTTAAAGACGTTTACGTGTCCATGTTCCTTGCCACCGATCACAAACACATAAAGAGGTATCACGACATCGGAAGTAAAGCAGGTCATGTCATGAGCTTCCTCTTCGGCCATTATTTCCTTGGACTTTTGTCTTTCAGCTCTACTTGCACTTTTGGCTCTTGATTTGATCACGGTGTCTTTATTTATATAAGGGCTGCAGGGAGATTCGATAGTCAACGATCGCGGAGGAAATCTTCCTTCTTGGTGATTGTGTGATCTGGATTCCTCATTCTGTCCAAATTTCATTTTATTTCCAAGGTCTTGCATTTCCACCATGTCATCCATCATGAATAATGAGCGACTCTCACTTCGGCTATCTGTTATTCCACTATCCGGAGTGTTTAACATTTTGCAAAACTGAATACTATCATCATTTGTGGACGTATCTTGTTGAAGAGTTTGATTCTTGTTGTTGGATAGTATCGTCTGAATATCAGGACCGAGATAATTTGGATTACAAAATCCGAAAGCTGTATCTGAATGCTTCATGCCTGATTTGCCCAAAGGACTCAACTCGTTGATGGTGTTCTCTTCTAAAGGTGTAAAGCTCTGTCTAGTTGACATGCTGTATGTGCTGTTGGAAGATATTTTATTGACGCCTTCGATACTGGCATAGTCGGAAGTAGAAATATTTTCATCAGATGCCTCTTCCAAATCCGGGTAGTTTTGGAAGCGCACGGAAGTTGATTTGGGGATGACGCTGCATTTTGGCACATTTTCGTACGTATGACTTTCAGCGTAGGAAGATAAATGAGAACTATAGCTATCGTCTCGTACTTGCGGTTGAAACTTTTTATGAACAATGGCGAAATCACATGGTGTCGGTGCTGGTAGCACTTGAACAATATCGTGGTCATCTACTGTCGGCTCAAACACGTCGTTATTGTAACCTTCTTCTTCTTCAGAATCCAAATATACTAATCTAGCAGCCTCAACAGGAGTCAGAACCGGCGTAAGCAAGGTCAAATCGCTGAAGTTCGGTACAGATATGGGTTCTCTTGTCATTTCTTTTCTTCTCCATTCATTTATTGAAGACTGTTGGCGACTCCCGTGGGATTTGGTATTCGTGAAACTGCCTATTTCGGGTATGACTGGTGATATGAGTCCGCTCATAATGACCTTTCTCCTGTTGATGACGTGCGCGCTCTGGGACTTGACCATTGAATTTTTATTGGTTGGAGGTTCCACCCAGTTCTCTTCTTGTTGGGCCGCGGTCTGCTGCTGATGAAGCAAACTCTCCGTGGAGTCAGTATTACTAATCAGGACACTATAACTACACTTATTGTGACCTAATCGAGAAATGTTTATTTGTGAGAGTTTTGTGATTTCTTTGAGAAAGCTCCCGCCTGCGTTTGGGGGGGAGCTGATTGTTTTAGGTTCTTCGGGCTGCGCGGGACTGCCATCGACATAGTTTTGATTAGAGGCTTTGAACACATAGGTTTTTTCACAGGGGGAGACTTTGTTGTTGGGAAGGTAGGAGGAGTGCCTCGCGCGGCCGCGGCCCCTCTGACCGTGGTGGGACGGGGTGGGACAGGGGTCTCCTTGAAGCTGGAGCTCCGATATGGCGATAGCCACACTCTCTGAGCGAGGTTGCGGCTTTACTCCAGACACGTGGATTTTTTCCCACGACTCCGTACCTGAAATTAAAAATAAGTCGTTTTAATACCTATACGGAGTTCATTGAATCCCTTTTATGGACGATTTCCGAACGTTTGCATCAATAAACCGCCCCAAAACACTCAACCCCAAGAAAACATTTCTTATGAAATTCTTCTAAATCATGTCTCGGAGGAAAACTGGGAACTTACCTATTCATGTACTGATCCCACCTCTGCATGCGATGTTTTTATAAATACTTTACAAAACCACTTGGCCAATGCAACATCTTATACAAAATGTAAAAAAAAACGATCGGAAACAAAACTGAAACCATGGATCACTGCTGGTATTCTCCATTGTATTAGAAAACGTGATAAAATACATAACTTCTGCAGGAAAAACCCCAATGATTATAATTCTCTCATATTCTACAAACGTTATAGAAACCATTGCAAAAGAATAATTGAAAAGGTTAAAACAGACTACTACAAACAAAAAATCAGTGAAGCTACCGATGATAAAAAAAAATTTGGAACATCATCAAGATATAACTAATATTAATAAAACCGACACACCTATTGTTAAGGTTGATATCGAAGACCGAACAATACATGTAAATTCTGAACCTAAAAAAATATCTAACCATTTCAATAAATTTTTTTCCAATATCGGACCCAACTTAGCAAAAAATATTTTGGACAGAAACTGCGTCTCAGAGAAAGACCTGGCCAACAATATACCTATCGATACTCTGAGTTATAACCCATTTCATTTAACTCCCACCACTGAACCTGAAATAATAGAACTAATAGCATCTCTTAAAAATAGTAACTCCACCGGTATAGATCACATCTCGGCAAAAATTATTAAAAACATCCAAAAATATATCGTCTCCCCTCTTAAACACATTATCAATTTAAGTTTCAAAACTGGCATTTTTCCAGACTCCTTGAAACAGGCCACAATAATCCCAATCTTCAAAGCAGGTGACAAATTATCTGTAAATAACTACCGACCGATATCCCTACTAAGCACGACATCTAAAATTGTAGAAAAAGCGGTAAAACGTAGACTCTGTAAATTCCTCGAAGATAACAAAATACTGTCGGATAACCAATATGGCTTTCGCAAAGGTAGGAGCACTTCAGATGCAATAGCCGTCCTCACAAAGATTGTTTCCCTTAATCTTGACATTGGTCGCAAACCACTTGCTGTTTTTCTTGATCTGGCAAAAGCATTCGATACGGTCTCCCATCCCTTACTGCTAAAAAAAACTACAGCAGATTGGAATAACAGGAATAGCCTACACATGGTTTGAAAGCTATCTTATAAACCGAACACAACAAACTCTCATCCAATCTGATAAAAAACATATAAGCAATAAATTACCTGCGTCATATGGTGTACCCCAAGGCAGTATACTAGGACCAATTTTATTTCTCATATATATAAACTCACTATGTGCCATGAATATTGGAGGTAAGATATTATCATTTGCCGACGACACGGTCCTAATATTCGAAGACGAAACATGGCAATCCGTCATTAAAAAAACTAATAATGCCCTAATAATAGTAAAGCATTGGCTAGACACTAACCTCCTCACTCTTAACATCGACAAAACCCAATATATGACATTTTCCATACGTCAACATATTTTACCTAACAACTGTCCTAAACCTATCATTCATTCATGCTCACTTAATTTACACAATCCCGTAACCACACCTAATATTAATTGTACTTGTTCTGTCCTTAAATCATCAAAGGTAGTTAAATATCTGGGGCTAATCATAGACAATCAACTACGTTGGGAAGCCCATATCAGTGACACAGTTAAAAAACTCCGTAAACTCTGCCATATATTCTGCTCCCTTAGGTCTATCTTAGATTTACAGACCATAAGAAGCGGGGAATGGGACGTTTCTACGCCGCCGGTTCTTCGCCGCCAGTTCATCGCCGCCGTTTCTACGCCGGGACGGTTCTACACCGGCCGTTTCTACACCGGCCGTTTCTACGCCAGCCAGGTTAGGTTAGGTTAGGTTAGGTTAGGTTAGGTTAGGTTAGGTTAGGTTAGGTTAGGTTAGGTTAGGTGATTATTTACGTGGCCTAGCACACAATTACCAAATGACGCAATAATCTTATTTTTCCTATTTATTCTTTTAATTTAAAATAAATGTTAATGCTACTTTTTAAATGATTCGATAGTTTTTGTATTTTCTATTTTATTTTCTATGACTGTATGTATGTGTTAAAACAATAAAGTTTAATTGTAATTGTTAATTTAATTTGAATGCGGCGTAGAATCGGCTGGCGTAGAAACGGCCGGTGTAGAAACGGCCGGTGTAGAACCGTCTCGGCGTAGAAACGGCGGCGATGAACTGGCGGCGAAGAACCGGCGGCGTAGAAACGTCCTAGACCCTAAGAAGCGTATACTTTGCCCTCTTCCAATCCATAGCAACATACGGTATTGTGGGATGGGGTGGTTGTGCTGAATCCATCATCAATCCAATTATCAAAGTTCAAAAACTAATTTTGAGAATCATATTTAAATGCAAACCTACCCATCCCTCAAAGGAACTCTTTGCTAAACTCAAGGTCTTAGATATTCGACAGTTATTTACTCAGATTAGCGTATGTTACACATGGCAAAAAAACCAACTGGTTGCTCCACAACATCAAGCACACACTCGTTTCTCATCAAACCTGGGCTGCGTGGTCCCTAAAACTAAAACCTCATTCGCTCAAAGACAATTCTGGTTCATCGCTCCTAAAATATATAATGCTTTGAGTGCCGACATAAAGTCACATAATTCTAAATCTCTTTTCAAATTCCATTTAAAACTTTGGATATCTGAAAAAGGAAGAGATTTCTTCAAAAAACATATAAGAGCTTAACATTATATTTTAAAAAAAAACTACTCTGGCGCATATATTCTCCTATTTCTTTCGCAGAAAGAACTTCAAAACTGAACATAAACATAATCATCGACCAAGATATCATACGTCAATGGGAAGAATACTTGACAAATTTTATTTCTATCTTTTATTTCAATCTTTTTTTTAAATATCTTTATACACTTTTTTCTCAGCTTTCTTCTAATTCTTATATTTTTATCTGTATTAGTATTTATATTTAATTTTATTTATCCCTAAATATGTTCTTTTTTTCTTTCCTTTTTATATATTTTATTACATGTTTATTTAAAATAATGTATCATATATGACTACCACAGCACGGGCAATAGCCTAGTATGGTAGTTTAAAAAATTGGCTGTATTATGTAACTTGTAAAAATATATGAAATAATAAATTAAAAAAAAACAAAAAATCTTCAGTGAACTTTCGTTTTTTCAATTGTGGTTGAAATGCTGCTCTTGTTGATGTAAGATGATGTTTTGAAATTTGCATACATTTTTTAGGACGGGTTGTTTCAAGAAATTTGACGGATTCATCAAATATTTGATGTCGATTTTCACGTACTGTGTAATTTCAATTCAAGTTCTGTGATTATTTCAGTTTTATGAAGCAACTGGCCTATAATTATATAATAACAGAACTTGAATAGAATTTACACAGAACGTGAAAATTTGATTAAAATATTTGATGAATAGTTCAATTTTTTTTAAACAACCCGCCTTAGTCTTGACTTAATAATTAAACCATTATCTAATTTTTAAAACTTCGAACGTCACTTCCTTAAATAATAAATATTAATATTTGTCAAAATACATGAAAAAACGTCGGTTTGGTTCATAATCTTAAATCATACATATAAGAAAGAAGTGTATCACAAATCACAACTCAAGTAATGCAGGGTCGTAACTGATATATAAATTAAATTAAATTTCAGTTTTATATTTTATTAGTTTATGTGGCAATGTTTGTACATAATGGAATTCCCGTCAGCGGCCGAGTTGACATCGCGCTCGGTTCCCACCCAGGCGATGCGAGTTCAACTCCTCTATTAGCTAAGTCCTCCACCACGTTACCTACTAGCAACTTTTTCCGCTTACTGTGATGGTAAAAGGAGATTATCAAATATTGTCAGATTATTCGTAATCCGAAAATTATTGTTTTTTTAAGTGTAAAGCATAACATAAGAAAAATATCAAAGTTTTCAGTCCTTCTCACTAAGGTTTCCTTTTCTGAGGCGTCCTGCACTTTTTATATTTTAGGTTCTAGTTGTCTTATGTTTTTATTTTACAATAATAAAAATTTTACAATTAAATAAGAACTTAACAAGATATAAACATTTTTCGATGACATAATTATTTTACGGTGATAAGACACTATATATTTTTTTCTTAGTGTTAATTAAGTTGTTAAGTAAGTAATTGTATTGATTTTAACTATTGTTTGTTTTGAGTTGTATAATTATTAGAGGTAGGTTTGAATATGTGTAACGTTGTTATTGGGATGTTAAGGTGTTATATGTAGTACCTGGAAGGGAATGGCCGAAACAGATGTCGATGAGGCTCGCTACCCATCACATCGCCAACCCTTTGGTAGCGCAAAGAGGAGGACGGAACGTGAACAATGTCGAATTGGTACATGGAATATCAGAGGAGGAATGGAAAGAAAGATGAACGAATTATGCGATGCAATGGATAGTAAATTTTTGGATATACTTTGTGTGACAGAGAGTATGAAAAAGGAGAGCGGTACAATGCAGCATAATGATAAGTTCGTCATCTGGTCTGGGAGACCGGATACGGAGAGGGCTTGTCAAGGTGTTGCAGCGCTACTGTCTCCCAGAATGGTTGAATGTATGTTGCAGTATGAATGTGTAAGTTCGAGAATAATGTGGATCCGATTTAAAATTGGGTTGACAAGGGTGTTTCTTGTTATCGGCTATGCTCCTGTTAATTCTGAAAGCGACAAAGTGAAAGATGATTTTTGGACTGGTGTGAATGACGTAATGAGATTAAAAAATTTGAATGAAAGGATTATAATGGCGGGCGATTTGAATGGGTGGGTGGGAATTAGACGTGATGGATTTGATTCAGCCTTAGGTAAGTTTGGGGATAAAAGAACGAATGACAATGGGAATAGAATACTTGAAGTATGTTTAGAGTGGAACCTGTTTGTATCGAATACCTTCTTCGATCATAAAGGTATCCATCAATATACGTGGGAAAGAGGAAATGAAAGATCATTAATCGATTTTGTGGTAATTGACTCTAGGTTGAGAGCCGTTACTGAGGACACAAGAGTTTTCAGAGGGGCTGAGGTTGAAACTGACCACTTTCTGGTGGTGTCAAGAGTAAACCTCTTTCGCGGATGGCACTCTAAAGTGAAAAAGGTATCAACTCCTACCAGAGTCAAAGTAGAAAAACTGCAAAACGCTAATGTCAGAAGTGAGTATGAGAAGCGTGCAGAGACGAGATTGAATGAGAAGGAAATGGATGGTCTAAGCATTGATGAAGCATGGAACCACATAAAGGTTAGTCTTTGTGAATCTGCTAGAGATGTGTGTGGAATAAGTACGCAAGGTAGGAAGAAAGGTGACGCATGGTGGGATGACGAGATTAAAGCACTGGTCTCAGAGAAGAAGAAAGCATGGTTATGTCTGATAGCGGCTGGCAGTGCTTCTAGCGAAGAGAGAGATAGAGCGAAAGAAGTATATAAGGGATGCAAGAAAAGAGTAAGTGTTGGAGTGAAAGTACGAAAGAAACGTCTGGAAGAGGAAGAGGGAATAAAAATGACAAAAAACTTCCAAGAAAACATTAAACTGTTTTGGAAGGAGGTCAAAAAGTCCCGGAGCGGTCCAGAGAATGGGAGCCTAAAAGTGATAAAATCGAAAGATGGAAGAATGTTGACGAATGAGGAAGAAATAAATGAGAGATGGATGAAATATTTTGAGGAAGTCTTCGAAAGCAACCCGAGTGATAGTGAGGCCAGCGGCGAATCGGGTATGAACGATGACGGAGTGAATGTTATCAAAATCAGCATGGATGAAATTAAAAATTCGATAAAATGCATGAAGAATGGTAAGGCTGTAGGTTTCGACAATATTGCGGCCGAATACTTTAAAGGAGATAGCCATATTATTCTCACATGGTTGTGCAAACTTTTTAACCAGTGTTTAGAGGAGGGTTACACGCCATTAGATTGGAGAAGGGCTGTAATCATGCCATTATACAAAGGTAAAGGGTCACGTATGGAATGTGGGAATCATAGAGCTATTAGCCTGCTAAGTTCAGTCGGCAAGTTGTACGGAAGAATATTGATTGAAAGGGTAAGAATGGAAACAAAGGATAAAATATGGGATGTGCAAGGTGCCTTTATGAGTGGAAGGGGATGCATGGACCAGATTTTCTCCTTGCGTATGCTCACTGAGAAGTTTCTGGCAAAAAACCAAAAACTTTTTTGTGCCTTTGTAGATCTACAAAAAGCATACGACCGAGTCGACAGGAAAAAGCTATGGAAGGTGTTGTCCAAGTATGGAGTGAATACAAATCTCATACAGGCAATTGCGTCTCTGTACGAGGGAAGCGTTGCATGTGTTAGGGTGAACGGTGGTTTTACGGGGTGGTTTGACATCACAAAAGGTGTTAAGCAAGGCTGCGTAATGTCACCATGGTTATTCAATTTATACATGGATAATTGTATGCAAGAATTGAAAGAGATGGGATTGGGCGCGAATTTGAGTGATCTGAAAATATGTTGCCTGTTGTATGCTGATGATGCGGTGCTGATTTCTAACACTATGGAAGATCTACAGTCTCTCGTGTCTAGGATGAACGAAGTGTGTATGCAAAATGAGTTAATGATGAATGTAAGTAAGTCTAAAGTCATGGTATTTGAAAGGGAGAGTACGAAAACAGTGTGCAATATAGTTGTGAATGATGAATACTTGGAGCAGGTGGATGAGTTTGTGTACCTGGGTAGTATGTTTACGAGAGATGGGAAGGCTGATAGAGATATTGAAAGAAGAGTAAATGCAGGTAACTCCATTAATGGAGGACTGAATGCCGTTGGCGCTAATAAAACACTGTCAAAAGACGCGAAGCTAGCAGTCCACAATGGAGTCCTGGTACCTACCTTGATGTATGGCAGTGAGGCATGGAGTTGGCAGAGGAAGGATGAAAGTAAACTGAATGCTGTCGAAATGAGATCCCTGAGGCGAATGTGTGGCAAAACCATGTATGATCGTGTGAGAAATGTGGATATCCGCAAAGAATGCAAGGCTGATGTAAGCATAATGAGTAAGATTAAGAAAGGGACACTCAGATGGTTTGGACATGTAGAGCGAATGAAAGAAGAAAATAATGTGAGAAGAATATATGACGCAAATGTGAATGGAAGAAGAAGTAGGGGACGCCCGAGGAAGACATGGCACGATCAAGTGAATCAGATACTTGAGTCGGGCCATGTCAAAAGTCGGAATAATAGAAGAGTATGTATGAGACGATGTATGAATGTGAGTGAAGCAAAGACTGTGTGCCAAGACCGAGTTGTTTGGCGGTCCGTCCTCTCTGCCTACCCCTGCGGGGAAACGGCGTGATGGTTAGTTAGTTAGTTAGTTTTTTGTCTTATGTTTTGCTCTGCTCTCGTAGCCCGTTTCGTAGCATGAAATTTAATATGTCTGAAAAATGTATTAAAACTGGGAATAACCACTATATTTTGGCTTTTTGTCCTGGATTACTTTTTATGTTGAATTGGAGTGTTCAGATATGTTTTAAGACGTAGAAGTAGATATGTACTTTAAGTCATACTGATTGACGGTGAAGTTTTGAAAGAAGTATTTGAAATTAAATATTTGGGAGTAATAATCGACTCCAAATTGGCTTTCGCTCAAAATACAAAACAAATTATTAAAAAGATTGCCAAAAAAATTTCGCTGTTGGGAAGTATAAGAAGATTCCTTGACACAGTCTCCAGTAAAAATGTGTACAACGCAATCATTGTACCACACATAAATTACTGTAGCAGCATTCTATTCTTAGCCAACGACGGATTAATGAAACAAATGACAATTCTTCAAAACAGAGCTATGAGAATTATTTTGAAGAAAAATAGGTCATTTCAGTCAAGAAAATGTTGAAGGAGTTAAATATCTTGTCATTTAAACAAATTATTTACTTCTTTACTATATTGTTAATCTACAAAATAATCAATGGCCTTACGTCTATTAAATTTCTAAGAAAAAATAATAAACTACAAATCAAACATACACATGAGACGAGGAAAAGAAATGAACAAAGACTCCTCTTCAGGAAAAAAACATTAATGTACGGAGCATTGAAGATATTTGGAGAATTACCACAAGGAATAAAATTGGAAGAGAGCATAAAGGCATTTAAAATTAAGATATGTGATTGATTTGGTATAGATGTGTTATTTTAAGTGTATGTAAATATATAAGTATTGTATTAGGACAAAGATAACTATGTACCTATTTAAAATACCGCAATAAACAATAAAGTTTGAATAAAATATTTTTTTGAATATCTAAAATTTTTTTAATGTGTCTTCAGGACAAAAACAACCCCTCTTGGATCTTACCAAAGTGAAACCTCCAGATGTCATTAGAGGGCTGGCCGTTACACTCCCCCCCGAAGAGCAGCATGTACCCGGGTAGGCGGCAAGCGGCGTGCGAGTGTCGAGGGCCGGGGGAAAATTTACACTTCAATTGGTGCCACTGGCTGGACACTGAAAATTAATATATTTTTTTAAATATTCACGTAATAGAAGTCAGCGACCGCGTAGGCATGTACAATCATGTAAGGTAGTTTATTTATTTATTTACTAAACAAATATCAGGCATCCAATACATTTTGCCTGAAGATCAAAATATTTCTGCTTTGCGATAAAATCCAAATGAATATTTAGAAAAAAACGGTTTTTGAAGGGTGATAAAATTTACTTTAGAAATTTTTTAATTTCAAAGAAACATGATTTTTAATGTATAAAATTTTGAAGTCAAACATTAAAAAGTTTTAAAAATGGCTCATTTTCCTTTTTTTTTAAATAAAATTACTGATAACGAAAAAAAAACTCACACATTTTATCAGACAATTGTATTATAAGCGTTACCGTCGCCTTTTTAAAATAATTAATTAAAAATTTTCCAAAGTTTCATTATTTTTTTCGAATTGTGTTTCGAAACTTCGGTTTCATAAATGTGTACATTTGAATCATTTTGTGGCAAACTTTTAGATGTGAATATAAAGCGTGGTGTTTTCTCTTTCTAATATATTTCTCACCACGGTAGTAAGGAAGACACAACGTATTCTATGAGACCTATATGATTTGTTCCCAAAATCCTGATGGGTTAAATACACCGAATAAAACGATTCATAAAAATATCACAAAGCAATTATACTTGTTGTTGAGGCAGGAAGTTATGTTTAAAAAACTTTATAATAGTGGAAATATATTCTATAATATTATTTTTAAAAGCTATATTGAAGCACAAAAAGAGGGTTAAATAAATAGTGACAGTTGCCGATTCACATCGAATGTGGTTAAGTGAAGCGACGCGTGTCGAGTAGTTAGCGGGAAAGAAAACAAAAGACCTCATAATTCTGCTAGTAAAACGTTCCACGTAGCAATAAGCTCATTATCAACGCCTTAGTATTCTGTTGTGGGGTATCTAAATGATAGCTGGACTAACCTGTATCCCATTTCCAGCAATCCGCCCTTTCGTGCAGGTCCTGCATGCCGCCATACACCCACATGGCGCCAGCCTGGATCACCGCCGAGTGCTTGTGCCGCCCTGGAGGGAGCAAGCCCCCGCCCGTGCTCGACGACAGCAAGTGCCAGGACTCCGTGTCTAAAAGGGTTACAAGTTATAGGGTCAGTACAAGTGAAAACTCTTACTTATATTATTACTAATTTTTGTGTGTATTTTGAATGAGTGTCAACTTCCTGCAAAAAATATTTAGAATGGTCTGATATAATTTCTCTCACAAGGCCGACTATAGTTCAGGTTTGAGCGCTCGACCGCTAATTAACGAAGTCTGTGCTGTAGCTAAGTAAACTTCGCATTGGAGGTTGCCCAACCACTTTCCCACGGCGGCGTTCTAAGGAAACAGATGGTTTCCTCCTTCACCGTACACCTCATGACTCTAATTTTTGTTTATAAAGAAGCTACTTTTTTATTTTAAATAATTCTAGTCCTCCAATGTCCGGGGATACATTGTTAGCAGGCAGTTTGCGAGTGCGTACATATTGTTAGTTATTTATTTCACAGTATCACGTCTCATCTCCGCCGCTTGATGTAGCTGAAATAAAAGTTTATTAATATGTAGGAAGAAAAGTTAATAGAATAAAAAAAATATATTTATTTTATATATTCAATAATTTTTTTATTAAATTAATAAAAACAGTTTATTTATAAACAAGTTCTGCTGGTAATTATTATTACGCGTGACAGCTGTTTCGCCTTCTGAGGGCATTATCAAACTGTGGTCATGCCACATACAGACAATCTATTTATAGTATTTTTGTATAGGTTTGTACTATGACTCATTTCTAATTTAATAATAAAATTATTGAATATATAAAATAAATAAAAATTAAAATGGAGTTCTACAAATTAAACTTGATAACAATAAATAAGAATAAAAAAAATTACATATTATGATGAGTGTTTGACTTAACCAAAGCAGCTGAGCTGCAGTCGTCCGGTAGTCCCGCCGTTAAATTTTGAGTCGAATCACGCTCTTTGTTTAATATGCTTGAGGTAAAAACAACACCATTAGTAGTAACAACGAGTATCAACAACAATCCCCACCTTTTGCAAACTTTCGTTGCTTTACTGACTTTATCACGTGACACTTCAAAATCCGTCGCGCGCTAAAGCTTGTACTGTGGTCGGGCTTGTATCCCTTAGGATCGATGTCACATTATTTGGGGATAGTGTGATGCGGGTTTTTTGGGGAAACGATTGACATTCGTAGAATCTGGGTTTTACGGATATACCCGTGTTGTAGGAAGGAGTAAACACATAGGCCAACAGATTCTCCCACAGCCGAGTTGTTCTGATTATGCAATTATCATCAGTCATCAGTGTACAGATGTTACGTAAGGCAGCATCTAGCATTTCTCAATTGAAATACAAAAAGAAAGGGTCCACATTCCCACCTGGCATACGATTATATGCTCCAAACCCATTCGATAAGAAAGATTAATTTATGGTCCAGTAAATCAGTCAGTCCGTATCCTCGCTACGTATGACATTCCTCGCTCAAATTTAAGCTGGCATTTAAAAAAAATATATTTGATACAATAACTTTACATATTTTAAAACAACATTCGATAAAAAAAACCTCACTAGGCCACCTCTATCGACTGCTCAGGAACAAAAAACTATTCTGCTAAGCGGCAGAAAAGTTTTTTTTTTATTCGCCGAGATTCCAGCAGTCACATGTCAGACATTTACATCACTAATTTATCGGTATAAACGGTTTAAAAACTAAAAAAAAAAAAAACAATTTATCCATTTATAAATTAATGTATGCGACTTAAAACATCGAAAATAAAAATAAATCTCCTGCCTGTAAATTATTTAAACCTAAGTTAGCAATGTTACACATGGAGCTGTTGAGAGGGGAAAACACCAATAGATTCAGGAAATGAGAAAAGGATGAAGAGACTCCAATTCACCTATGGTGCCAATGTCCCGCCCTGGTGGGAACAAGGCACAAATACTTGGGAAAACACATTGTAGAACCAGGACGTAGCTACACATCCAATTAAAACCTTGGTGAACTTTATAAATGAGGTACGGGTTACTGTTAAAGGAATAAGGTAAAATAGGAGATGGCACAATGTGCCTATGGCTTAAGTGCTCACGAGACTACGCTTAAACCATCCCTGCCTTCAATAAAATAAAATTAAAATTAAAAATTTAGCACTCTTGCACCTAAAGCCCCGGAAGTGTTGGTTTGATGGCATACCATTATTTTTAATATCGCGTTGGAAGGAGGTCTGAATTGACGTCTCTTAAACATTTTATAAAAAGCAATCAACAAACACTTACACGGAAGCTTTTAAAAGCATGCAATGTCTAACACTGGAGAGTGTAGCGTGTTTAGAGCTTACAATGCCATTATCATTATTGTCCTTATTTCGAGCTCTTGTGAGATTACTTTATTCATTGTCTATTACAAAAAGATTGTTCTGAATTAATATTTTTATGGAGTTTATTGAAAAAAGTACAGAAATAATATGCATTTAGGAACTACAAAGGGAAGCACAGATAAAAAATTAAAAACTTTTTAAAATAAGAATTTACCGTCTCGTAGAAATCAAATAACTATTCAGCGCCATTTTCTTTTTCGACCTTTGAAAGTCCCCGTAAAATGCCGGGTTTATGTGCATTTCAGCTTTCCATCAAATTGTAATAAACTGACAAGCTCAACAACATAACAGTTGTTTTTTTATCACAAAGCTGTGATAAATTTATCTTTCATTTAGGTTCTTATTTTTCCAAAATAATTCAGCACTCAGCAAAGATACAAATCTTTGAAGATTGTATCAATATTTGGATTAAGTTATTAGAAATCTTAGGGTCAGTTGTTTTGCAGAAATTCAAAAGTAACATTGTCATCAAATGGTCGTTCAGCACATTTTTTTTTTACAATTGAAAGATCCCCATTAAACACAAATTTATTAGCGAATTTCAGCTTTATATCAAATTGTAATAAGCTAACTAACTTAACAACATGACAGTTGTCTTTTTCTGCAGATCACAATTAGTTCAATTTGCAAAATAACAAAATGGCACTGAATGGCCATTTGATGACTTTCTTACACGTGAATTTCTGTTAAACAACTGGGATTTACAATTTCAAAACACTTATTTAGAGTGCTCATGAAACCGTCTTGAAGCCGAGTACCTATTTATATCCAACAACAGTAATCAATCAAAATAATTTCCTTATTAGTAGAGATATTTTAAACATTTTCACTGAGGCCTCTTCAAAAATCAGCGTTAATAAATCACTTCTAACAGCCCCTATCTTAACCTACCGCATTGCTACCTAACCGGGTGGCTATATAGTTCCCCTGTATTTACACCTTTCACACTCTTGTGAAGTGTAACATAAAGCTTTAATAATAATAATAATAAGTTGTTTATTTCAGCCGAACAGAGCGGTGGGTGCAATACTCTGTCAGCCATAAAAAAGTGTACATTACATATAATGGATTTACCAGATAAAAAATAAAATAACATGAAAAAGATTAAAAAATATATATACATGAAAAGGAATAGGTACCTACCTAGAAATGCATAGGATTCCTTTTTGTTCGAATTTTAAATAGGTGTTGTCATGGAGACAGAAAATGATAGATGTTTTTTTGTTTTGTTGTCTAGCTGGGTAGCACAGATTGAAGTAATAAGAAGATTGAAAAATAAGTTTATAATTACAAAGTGATATAATATTTTGAAGACGGACAAATAACTTTAATTGTAGTTTCTTTGTCAGCAAAGCAACTCATGATATTTGTATGTCACATTATTAATAAAAAATTACAACCAATAGACAAATTGTCTTATATACATCTACATATTTAGTAGGTAATCGTATATCTACTACGGGGGCTTCAGATGAATTTAATTCTTTTTTTTTTTAAATAAAAAGAGAGGGTTTTCTTACCGAAGTAGAAGGCCCAAAGATCATTAAGGGACCCCTTGAGATCCTGGTAGCCCCCATAGACCAGCATGGCCCCCTGATGCACCAGTGCCGTGTGACCGCGCCTGCCCCGGGGCACTGTTGCTCCCCTCCTGGTGGATATCTTGCGCCAATGGTTAGCCTGGAAAGAAAATAATATTATCAAATATTATCCTTACTAAGCTAACGCTACCTTAGCTAAAACTGAACCCATCTAAGAATGAGTTTCACTGGGCGGCCACAAACAAACGCCAACATTTCATAAACAATTCACCTATTTCCATTTCCGGAAGCGATATTATTCCAAAGACAACAGTCAAACTTCTTGGCGTTAATCTGGATTCAGACTTTTCGCTTGAAAGGAAAATAAATAGGACTGTTAGCACTGCTTTTTTTCACCTAAGACAACTCAAGTCAGTCCGAAGAAACCTTCCCACAGAAGCAACAAAACTACTAATCAACTCCTACGTAGTCTCACGGCTCGACTACTGTAACGGCATCTACGCTAGCCTTCCAAAATATCAAACTGACAAACTTCAATCCGTGTTTAATGCAGCGGCATGACTCATAACCGGAGTCTCTAAATATTCACACATTTCAGAACACCTTCGTAACCTTCACTGGCTCAAGTGCTCTGAAAGAATTCAGTACAAATTGTGCTGGATGGTGTTTAAATCAATCAATGAAATGGCCCCATCTTACAAATCTGAAATATGTAACCCAGAAAATAGTGGTCCGAGGCAGTCAAACCTTAGATCGGCAACATCATCAGCTACAGGCAGACTAATGGAACCTAAAAGCAATCCAAATAATAAATTTGGAGATCGCGCTTTCGGAGTGTCTGGGCCTAAGGCTTGGAATAAACTGCCTCCGGAACTTAGATGCATAACAAGCCCAACAGAATTTAGGTTCAAATTAAATCATACCCTTAAATAAAAATACCTCTCTGAGAGTATAATAAAATTTTGCTTTTGTTTTCAAAATACGCTCATTACAGAACATATTATATATTATAGTTCCCAATTATGTCCTCTGCGTGCGAACTGTGCCTTAATTTCTCTAAATAAACAATAACAGTGTTAATCTCTAGTGACCTTCCAGGTAAGTATGGTCCTGTATATATTTTCTGCCTGTACAGTACATTTTTACAGCATCATCGCGTTCATTGGTCAAATCATTGCACATATAGTTTCGTATCGGTGATCGATGAACCGGTGGATGCAATTTTTAGCCATAAGTTGTCGTAGTGGTTTGTCTAGTTTAGAGTTAGAAGTAAGATTGTACAAACATATTATAAATTTGTACAGCGCCCTTGAGGTGATTTTTCACAAAAACGGCGCTATACAAGTCATCCAAATATTATTATTATTATTATTACACCTCGATCAGTGAGACCGCTTTACCGGTGAATCGAATAGAAATTTTGTGAAAAAGTGGTCGATAGCCTGAAATATTACACCCTGAAGCGGATTTCAGCGGTAGGTTCAGTGCGAGTTATGCAGAGATCTATAATAATAATCCCATATATTCTAATAAAACCCTACTCAATTATAATGCTGTCTGTATTCAGAACTAGAAATACAGATTATATAAACAAAGTAATAAAACTACCCCCCCACAGGTGTTTATTAATACATAGATTCCAAATGGACCTGTAATGTCGTTATTAATGATGCTGTCCATTCCAAAATATATAAATACACAATATCACCATCACACCACACTTGGTTTTACCAATTAACAATTAACGTCACTAACGTACATTAACGTATCATATCAACCACTAACTCCATGTCAACAACACTTCAATACAAATAAGAAGGTATCTCGAGGAATGGTATGTATATTTTGACTAATTACATAGCTCTTCACATTGAAGGTACCTACCACCCACAACTTTGCATTACTGAGGAGATCTGTAATAAACAAGAATCGATGCACACTCACTATTGTTATAGTACAGTAAGGAGCTGTAACGAATTCACCGAACTAAAGAAGCCAATGTCCCACAAATATGCTGATTTCTAGAATTCACTGGAGGACGACGGGCAGCTGTCTTATCACCTGGACGGAGGAAATTCCCAAGATTGCTGACGAAGCGATTGAGTTAACAATGGAGTTTGTACTAGAATCTATGACATAATATAGGAGTTTGACAGATGACAAAACTCGTTAGCGGTTGTAGTAATAAGGCGTAATTTTAATCAATGTATGCGGTAGGTAGTCAAGTATTTTATTTTTACATTAGCTCCACACAAGAGGCATTGAGGTAAATAATTCCCCCCGGGGACTTTGTCATCTTTGGGGATGATGTGTGGATTGTCTATTTAAGAAAGGAAGGAGAGGAAGTTCTAGGAAGTAAAAAGGTATGAGGGGTGGGTAGGGATCTGGAGGTCAGTTTGTCCATAAGTGACGGGGGTATTAATCCAACCCTTCCACTGTGGTGCAAGGCGTGTTCCGAGAGAGTCCTGTTGGAGAGGTCCAAAGGTCTCGCTCAACCAGGCGCTCTCCCCATTTAAGAACCTAGTTGATTTTATTCAGTTAATAAATACTTTTAACTAATCGACGTGTTGCCATTTCACTAGGCCTCGGAAAGATGACGCGGTAGTCAGTCTGCCACTGACGTCAGCATAATTCTTCGACAAAGTACAGGGCCACAACTATAGTCTGAATTTTACACTGGTGACCCCGACATGATGGTAGGTTTGGCTCCTGCATTACTAAGCGATATTTTTTTATTTTTTTTTATTAAATAAAACATACAACGAAGTTGCACTCCCATAAGTTATCCAAACTCATTAAGGATATTAAATTATGACAATTCCAATGAATTACATTCATAGTACAGAGTTACTGACCTTTACGTCGTAGACCCATAGGGGCGTCTCTGTACCTGAGAAACCAACTTCCCCCCCGAACACGTAGATAGAACCAGCATGCCCCACAGCACTATGTTCCTGCAGGCTGGGCGGCCGGTCGCCCGAGGGTTGCAGGAGTTGCCAGCGTCCTTCACCTGGGGACAACATATTATAGGGTTAGTAGGAGATCTTCTACTGGGGTATCGGATGTTGCAAACAATGACACAGTATCAGAGAATGCAATTGCGCGTGACAAACCTTCAGACTCTTCTCCTCCTCGATCGTCTGAATGGCCTTTCTCGATCGGTGTCTTGTTTGAAGACAACACTTAACGGTGTCATTGGTTAACAGTTTCGTTTAGTTTTAATAAGAAGCCTACAACATTATAAACTTAACCGAGGTCCAGCGTGTTTAGAAATCTTCATTGTATGGGCTTTTGGGCAAATCATTTGAAATATTTATAAGTTTTCTCTTTTTCCCATCGTATGAATGTTTTTTGGCGATGTAAGCTGAAATATTTTAAATATTGTAAACAATAATTTACTAGCATATTGTCACTAATTAATAGGCCCTGAAGGAGATCAATTTTTTCAGGGCCTCCCGTAAGGAGCTAATGTAAAAAAAATTGTTCCTGGGGTGGCGGTACCCATAGCTGCCTCCCAAATTGAAGTGTTTACAAGAAACCAAAAAAAGCGCCATTACCTTTTTGATATCTTATGAACTTTTTTCATATTAAAAGGATAAAAATACCACAAACGGCCATAAAGGTACGTCAAGATTATTAAAAAATCTTCACTGGGGGCAGCGATGCGAAAACTAAATAATGAATATCACCGATAAAGGATGAAAGACGACAAAGAAAAATGAAGACTTCAAGTGACCCCACTCTACGTGACATCAACGAGTCTTCTCTTTTCTTCTCTCCTCTTCTTTATCACGGTTCCGGCAGCTTAGTGCCACTCGACAAAATCCCTGACAAGGAAAGTGGGGTGAACGTGGGGGTGACGATTTGTTTATGAAGCGCAAATAGGTTACCTACACGTTCAAGTGTTTTCTTTCCTATGCAGTTTCTTATAAATTTAATATCCAATAAACTTTTTTAATTAATATACTTTTTCTGTGCTCACTGAGCAATGTTAAAAAATATCTATCTATGAACCGATAGCATTGTTTTTAGCGATAAAGTGTAGACACAGAGAGGGCAGATTCGACACATTATCGGCTCGATAAATGTATTGGACGTATATTGGCGTTTCTGGTATAATAGCACCGTTCACTTAAGTGGGATCTAATAAAACTGTCGGCGACGACGCATTTTGTTACAATTTTATTATCAGGTTGGATAAAAGGCATGACGGAGCCGACACCGATCAGTACTGTGAACCTGCCCAGAACTGAACACGTTCACGCTTTGAGCAGATTCACATTCGGACTGACACTGTTGTCGTTGGTCGGTTGTCGGCTCTAGTTGTTCACACAATGTCGTGCCGATGCGACGCTGACATGACGCAAAACAAGTTGTTATGTCAATAATATCCGACCCAACGCCGGTAAAATCATGACAAAACGTTCGATAAAGGTAAACGTCCATCTGTCCGCGCCGGCCGCAACGCACGCACGGCACGCAACGGATTTTTCTATATCATTATATAGAAAAATCCGTTGCCCGCACCGACCGCCGCTATTTGCCGATGTGGACGCAGTACTGTACAAATTCATATAAAGATATAGAAAAATCCGTTGCGTGCCACGCGTGCGTTGCGGCCGGCGCGAACAGATGGACGTTCACCTTAAATGTGTCGTCGCCGACAGATTTAATGCCTCCGTACATGACGCTACTTACAAGCTACTTGAACCTCGTGCGCGTATCATACGCGCTGATCGTAAGTACCTACCCCCTACACGATTTTGCTGGTGCCCGTATACGGCGCTACGCGGTGGCTGTCGGTTTCCAATCAGTATCACGATACCGACGGTGCTGATCTCGCGCGACGCGTCGCATCGTTTGACGTTTGACAGTAATGGCGTCGGAACATGAAAGTAATGTTAGATTTGTTTTGGATGTGGAAAAAAAAAGAAGGAGGGGGGATGGCAAATATTCGAGCGAAGACGGGGGCAAAAGCTAGTATTTCATAAATTCTCAACGTTCTAATAATAAATTTGAAATTCAGTGCCTGACGAATTCCAGTGATTTGGAGGTGATTGCAATCAAGTCAATTTTAAAGAGCAGTAAGGTTTATAAAGGAAATTCGGGGATTTTGAACGAAAAGCAGAAAATACAGCAAATAAAAAATAATTAATTATCTCCCATTGATATGATTAAAATAGCAGGAAGCTTACAGTTATAGTTGTTAAGATATTTAAATTTACTTCTTCAATCTTTGCAAAATAACTTTGTGGCATTATTTATTATTTAATTAATAACTGATAACTTTGTATAAACCACTTTTTAATAAACAATATCGACACCTTTCAATAACAATGTTATCTTCTTCAGGATATGTTAATATTAACATATCCTGAAGAAGTTAATTAAATATTTAAATTTACACTATTAATTATTTTTTGATCATAAGTATTTATAATTTTTCAATAATGTCTAAGCAAAATAAGAATGTAAAAAAATCTTAAATAAATTAGTTTGTAGGACCGTAAATAAATAGACAAACTGAAGCATTTTTTGTCACAAAACGGGTGCGCGGATCTTTTCTTTAATGATTTTATTTAAACTAAAATTAAAATTCTGAAACAAGATAATTTATTGATTTATTTTACTGCATGATTATATGATTTGAAAAGCGTGTTGATAATACAAAATTTTGTTTAAAAATTTAATAAATCTGCCAACCAACTACGGTAGGCCCTTATGCTAAAAATAAACACATTTTCTCATAATAATTTAAAACATAACCCTACCAGATGAAAGAACAATCTTTCGAAATCAATTTATACTTTTTTGTGGAAAAGAGTCAATACGGCTAAAATTTTGTTTAAAAATGACATAGGTAGATATTTCCGGTTTTGCCTGGTTATTCCCTCTTAAGGGTATGGGGACAAATTGTCGGCGGATACACTTTTGGGTCATCGTTATTACACCATTTACTATAAAAAAGGTATTAATTATAACTTTCCTTTTCTTTGGAGCGAACAACGCTTGTGTTAAGAGGGGCGAGAATCATGATAACTAACTAACTAACTAACCATCACGCCATTTCCGCGCAGGGGTAAACAGAGAGGAAGTCCGCCAAACAACTCGAGGCACACACTCTTTGCCTCATTCGCATGCATACATCGTCTCATACATACTCTTCTATTATTCTGACTCTTGACATGGCCCATCTCAAGTATCTGATTCACTTGATCGTGCCATGTCTTCCTCGGGCGTCCCCGACTTCTTCTACCATTCACAGTTGCGTCATATATTCTCCTTACACTCCTTTCCTCAGTCATTCGCTCTATATGCCCAAACCACCTTTCCCTTTCTTAATCTTACTCATTACGCTTACATCAGCCTTGCATTATTTGTGGATCTCCACATTTCTCACACGATCATACATGGTTTTACCACACAAACGCCTCAGGTATCTCATTTCAACATCATTCAGTCTGATATCATTCTTCCTCTGCCAGTTCCATGCCACACTGCCATACATCAGGATAGGTACCAGAACTCCATTAGTGCTAGCTTCGCATCTTTTACAGTTTTTTATTAGCGCCAACGGCATTCAGTCTTCCATTAATAGAGTTACCTGCATTTACCCTTCTTTCAATATCTCTATCAGCCTTCCCATCTCTTGTAAAAATACACAATGATACACAAACTCATCCACCTGCCCCAACTTTTCATCATTCATAACTATATTGCACACTGTTTTCGTACTCTCTCTTTCAAACACCATGACTTTAGACTTTCTAACATTCATCATTAACTCATTCTTCATACATACTTCGTTCATCTTTCCTTGACACGAGAGACTGTAGATCTTCCATACTGTTAGAAATCAGCACCGCATCATCAGCATATAACAGGCAACATATACTTTCCATGATTCGTACATATAATTTAATTAGGTTTTTATTTATGTAAATATGAACATTTTAATTTTGTACACAAATTCAGAAGATAAGGGGGCATACATTAATTACGTGAGTTCAAATGAGGGGGGGGGGGGGGTTCAGCAAAAATCTCACGTTACTTGAAAAGAATATACGAAGTAGCCCAAATTTATTTCACCAAGGGGGGGGGGGGGAGATCGGAATACGACACATTGAACCCCAGATTCCTACCCACCTCTTACACATTTTTCCTTCCCAGAACTTTATCTCCTTCCTTTCCTAAAAAATACCCTCCCCAAAGATGATATAAGATGACTGTACGGAGATAATCTTCATATTTGTTGACGAGTTTTTGTTATTTAATCATTTTCATGTATGTTGATTTTTGCTATTTTCATATTTGTTGACTGTAGGTTGCGTTAGTGTTACTTCATAATTTTAATAATTTCCTCAATGTATTAGCAAAGCGAGAGAAGAATTTCGGTACCATTTTACCAGTGATGGGATTCACAGGGCTAAACATTATATAATTATATCATGGGAATATGTTTTTTTGGCACATGCGACTTCCAGTTTTTTTTAGTCCCCTATATTGCGTTATATTACGTAGATATTTAATCCAAAGAAGAAGAAAAACATTTTAATCAAGCAAGTACAGTTTGTCAAATAAGAGTAGAAAATATATGAGGGCGCCACCGTTGCCCAAATGGCAATACTAAAAATATAACCATGGTGTTAATCTAAAGCTGTGTAACCTTCATTTTTATTAAAAATTAAAAAAGCATTAAAGTGAAAAAAACATTTTTTCATTGCAATATAGATACCCACTGATCTCAAAATCAGAATTGCATTTAGGTATATTATTATTTATTATACCTTTGCAATTTTGTGTTAACATAATGAAGAATAACGATATTATAATAAAATATAAAGCACACTTTAGAAATTGCTCACATTTATTTAATACTAGCTTAAGTCTTTCCTTCAAAGGAAGCATTCTTCCGAACAGGACCTCCATTGATATGCTTGGTGTAACTCTAAGTGACCAGCTCAGGTATGGGGGCTCCATCGAAACCAGAGTTAAATTAACCTCTCAGAAACTGGGCGTACTGTACAGGGCCCGCAGATACTTTAATAGTACACAACTGCTAACCCTGTACAAATCGCAAGTGCGCCCCACGGTTGAATTTGGCAGCCACCTCTGGTCTGGAGCTCCAAAATACCTTTAAAAAAAAACCCTTGACTCTGTGCAGAAACGGGCGGTCCGTTTGGTGGATTCTCCCATCTTAACAGACGGATTGCAATCTTTAGAGCACACGCGTCAGGTGGGAATGCTGTCCTTGTTCTACGGGTATTACAACGGAAGATGCTCCGAGGAACTAGCGTCATTGATCCCCTCGGCACCGGTGCATAGTCAGGAAACACGCCAAACACGCGCCCAACATTTGTACACGGTTGACATTAGTCACATGAGAACGGGTCGTTTTTACGACTCGTTCTTGAGTTCAACAGCTCGGATGTGGAACGATTTACCGGCCTCTGTGTTTCCTCCCTCCTACACATGGGTCTCTTCAAGACCCATGTTCACTCCTTCCTTTCCTCAAAAAGACCCTCCACACAGCATCCTCAAAGATGACATAGGCCCTGAGGGAAATTATTTTCCTCAGGGCCTCCTGTGTGGAGTTAATGTTAAAAAAAAGTACCTAGCGTTGCCCGGGTTTTAGATAATGCCTCTAATTTTAGATATTTAACTCATTCAGATCTAAAAGTAGTGTAACTAAACTCACCATTAATGATTCTTCCTTTCCACCTTCTGTTAAATTCAAATCTTTCTTAAATTAAATGAAAGCCAATCACTTTGTAAAACACAATTTAATCAAATTTATGTCATTTAGTAGGTACCTTCACTATAGTGCTTATTCGATTTTTTTTTTTTTAAGAACAAAAAAATGTTTTATTAAATGTGTATACAGTGTTTGAATTTTTGGTGTCATTAAACTTTTAAATAATAATTGAGAGATAAATTAGTGTTGCCAGCCTAAAAATTTCTTAGTT
This sequence comes from Limnephilus lunatus, assembly GCA_917563855.2. NCBI lineage: Eukaryota > Metazoa > Arthropoda > Insecta > Trichoptera > Limnephilidae > Limnephilus > Limnephilus lunatus. Next base: position 11,865,915 of record OU830599.1, read on the forward strand.
CCATTTTTTTTTTCTACTCTTATTTGACAGACTACACATAAATGTTTAATGTTTTCTACGAAGGTCCCCAAGAAATCTAACTTCCGTTATTTTATTCAAATACTGAATTCGGAATTAGAATCGTCGAGCCGTAATAAGGCGCGATGTGGCCAGGCCGCCAGGCGGCAGGGTCCGGAAGCTCAGTCCATAAAGTAGGCCTGAGCCTGCCGGCCAAATCTGCTTCCTGATTACCATGAGGAACGGTCAGTGCACTGCCAACAGTGATGGCTGAAAATTGCTTATTCTTTGTAATACGAGATATATAAATATTCTTTGTAATGTGTGATACATAAATATTCTTTGTAATATGTGGTATTACCACAAAGAACGGTCGGTGCACTGCCGACAGCCTTGGCTGAACATTGCTCATTCTTTGAAATGTGTGATATATAACTATCTTTTGTAATATGAGGTATTACCACTAAGAACGGTCGGTGCACTGCCGACAGCCTTGGCTGAACATTGCTCATTCTGTGTAATGTGTGATATATAACTATCTTTTGTAATATGAGGTATTTATTACCACTAAGAACGGTCGGTGCACTGCCGACAGCCTTCGCTGAACATTGCTTATTCTTGTAATATGTGATATTACCTTAAAGAACGGTCGGTGCACCGCCGACAGCGATAGCTGAACATTGCTTATTATTTGTAATTTGTGATATGTAAATAGTACAAACAACAATCTGAATGAATTTTTAACGACTTATTTAAAGACAGAATTCAATCTTAACTTTTTATAAGTGCCTTATCTTTATAAAGGAGATTATTTTTTTTTAATTTTTTATTCCAGTTATAAGAAAATTACATTTTCACTCATTTAACTGGAAATAATTATACACATTAAGATAAACTAAATATTTCAATACAGCGCTATTCTGTTTCATTATTTTGTTTATCAAGAATAAATATTAATAATTTTGTTTTAAATTTACCCAACTTATTTTCGTTTTTAATGTCATAAGGGGACAATTATATAAGTTGCCCCCCTCGTAACCAATGGATTGTTTACCATAGTTAGTGTGGATGGTGTTTAAATGTATGTTATCATGTTGTTGCGTAAAGTGTTCATGTACTTGAGACGTTTTAATGAATTCTGTGTTTGTGTGTACGAGATTATTTTGTATTTTGTATATAAGGAGACATGTATTGTATTCATATAGTTTTATTAATGTTAATAGTTTTGTTTCCATGTATAATTTTTTTGTGGATGTTCTGGGCTTGTAGTTAAATAGTTTTTTGATTACCTTGTTTTGTATTACCTGGTTCTTTTATGTATGTTTCACATGCGTTTCCCCAGATTTCAATCAAATAATTTAGGAGTGAGTGAGTGTACGAGACAATCACATTTTTATTTTTATTTTAATTTAATTGGTAATAGATATGATAACCGGCTAAAATGCTAATTAAGGGTGTAATTTTATCTAATGAAACAATTACAATAATGATAATAATAAGATTAATATAATAATATTAAATTCTTGTAATATTCAGAAAACTGTTTCTGAAAAAATAAGAAAATATACAGATTTAGGAAATGAGATTAAAAGAATTTGGCATTCTCAGACTATAAAAATATTACCATTTGTTATTTCGGCTACTGGCATTATACCTAGCTCTCTCATTCAAAATTTAGGCGTATTAGATTTGTCAAAAAATTTGTACATAAAAATGCAAAAGTCGGTCATTTTAAATACATGTAGGATTACGAAAGATTTTTTAAATATTTATATTGAGGGATCAGTAGGATTTATCGGACCAGTTAGGATTTCATCAGAGCCGAACCCTCTGACATGAAAATATCTGGAGTCGGTGAAATATTTTCCCATTATGTTTCTGGTGGATTGACGTATTGTTCTTGTATTGTTTTGTATTTATTATACTTATATAGTGCACTTACATTACACGATTCAACCCGGACATAAAATCTGGAGCACCGTAAATAAAAAAAAATCTGTGGGAAGTGGCAAGACCTCCAAATCGGTGATTGAAAGATGAACAGTTTTTTGCAGCTTTTAATCTATTATAGACCAATGTAAATATGTTCATGATAAAAATTAAGATTAACTTATTGCATTTTTACACATCATTGTAATATGAATTATCAAACCTACTAATTTCGGTCTGTGATTGTTACTCTGGTTTGTTTTTAATTTGATTCTTTCAAAATTGGGACTGGTGTGAGAAGTATTCAGACTATCCCGTGATTTGCAATAGTCTGCAGTAATTGAAAATAATATCAAAATGATAAATTTAAATGAAAATGATAAATTTATTTCTTCCAAATAATATCAGGAACCACTGGTTAAATTAATTCAAGTATGTCCAAGTGTATTGTAAATTATATTAGAATCTAATAAACCGCATGTCTCGCCTATTTCTCTAATCTTATGGACGGAATATTATAATCTGTTATAACCATTTTCAAGGTTATTTCGCCTCATAGTACACGAGTATTACCTCAAAACTATATGAAGTGTAATAAAATCAAACATACTTGTTTCGGACTTGCACACATAATTTCGGATCTGTTATGATGAGCAAAATTGAAAAACAAAATTCGTTCAATTTTGCTCAAATTTGCTTTGAATTTATGTGACAATTTCAAAATTGGTATCAGTTGTGTGAACGGTAAATCAGACAAGCGATAAAGTAGGTACCAAATTATACGTAAGTAATTAGTTAATCTAACACACTATATAAAGAGGTAATATTTGTTTGTTTGTTTGTTTGTTTGTGTGTTTGTTTGCATCGAATAGGCTCCGAAACAACTGAACCGATTTGAAAAATTCTTTCGCTGTTGGGAAGCTACACTATCCCTGGTTGACATAGGCTATATTATATATTTTTTTTAAAATAGGCATCCTTACTAAAACTTCAATAATGTAACCCAGGGTGTAAAAAAATTACCTAAAATATTATTTAAATCGCGTGCGCTGCGAAAACTATTGATGATAGAATAAAATAATGTAGTACGATTTTATAGAACACATCATTATTTACAAAAAAAGTTGTGACAGCATATGTCTAACTATTATGGTTATGCCACAATAAGTATTCTTTTATTTTAAAATTTTAATTGAATAGGCTCTTTATTTGTATCTTGGTTTTAATCCTTATCAAAATAAATTACTTCATATTCAAGACAGCTTTAATACCTTTATTTAACTTTTTGAATTTTTCAATTCGGATATTTAATTAGAAAGATATCACGAGTTTAAAAATGTTAGTATTAGAAAAAAGTTTCGGCTACGGGCCGCGCGGGAGAGGAGTCAAGAAATGCAGTGCCAGGGGGGTTGGCGGGACGGGGGAGCGGGAGAGCGGTGGCGGGGAAGGTGGAAGTGGAACGCTGGAGGGGAACGCACGGGAAAGGACATGTAAGGAGTAACATTTTATTCATTTAAATATGGCATGTATTATAAAAGAAAGTCCAAAAAACGTGCAGCTCGCAAAAACTCAGAAACGAGTCCCGGTTCGATCAAGGGAGTTATATGGTGTGGTAGATCTCTATCCCCCCTAGGGAATAAGGGTATCCGTTTTTACCTAAAGGGCGTGCTTTTAAAGATATAAGGGCTGAAAGTTTCGCCCTCTTGAAATTTCTAGAACAGTCTTCCGGAAAGTTCTAGAAGGTTCCATAGAGCTGTAGAAAGTTGTGGAAGGAGTGGAAGGATCAAGAATAGGAAATCGGGAACATCATTGTGCAACATTCCAGAACACTATCTTATTGTCCTGAGCGAAGCCGGGTAACCCAGCTAGTTAATAATAATTTCGTACTTGAATGGTGTTCATTACAACGGTAAATTTCTGGTCTGTTCTCTCTAATTTTTCAACTTAAAATCTTTGTATTATAAATAAAATTGACAAATATGTTTTTGGAAGGCTCTAATCACGAGGCAAATATTTTATAAAAATACTTTCAACTTCACAAATCCTCCATTAGTATTCTGAGCAATGAGGAGTAAATACGGCAATTATTTCAATTTGGAAAGCGGTTAGGGGTATTTATTTTCAATGGAAATAACAGACACTGTATTCAATAAACTGATAGAGGCAGTATTTTTATTAGTTTTCTTGCCCCAAATAAAAAATAAGAAAAGGTGAAATCTGGAGCAGTTGCGATCTCTTGAGCTATAAATTCTGTTGCCAGTGACGTGTTTACTCATCCTTCAAGAATAAAGGGACGAACATAAATAAAACGGGACCCATAGACATAGAATATTCTGGATTGACCCTGTAATGTTACATAATCCGATGGAAATACTGATATTTATTAAATGAATATAACAAACTTTGATAATTCTGGGCGTCTCTAAGAGCCATGTCATTATTTGGGAATTTGTTTATTTATTTACGCCCTAGTGGGCTTTTACAAATATAGGTATCTAATAATAGTTAGGCAGGTACGTAGAACAAATAACGATTAAATTAATAGTTAAAGAATAAAATAAAAAGCATACATTTCATTAAAGTAATTATAAAGACTACGTTTTATAACTAATACGGAATCTTTAAACATATCTACAATATTCCCAAATTTATTTCCAAAATGATGTAATCTATTTATACTCCAGTCAAGATGTACATCCGCACTTGCAAAAGGTCCCGTCATTCTGAATTTTTTATATGTTGTTAGGACTTAAACCAGTATTAAAAAAAAAAAAATTGCAACTTCGAAAGTGCTGTGCGACCGGCGGTGGACCCAAAAAACCAGGAAATTTTCGGATTTTTTCAGTTTTTGCTCAATATCTCGGTGAAGGAAGGGTCTGACCGGTGTAGTCGGTATACGTACTTTTGAAGTAGACTAAATTTCCTATAATTAGAGACCAAAGCCAGCTATATACAGCTATTGGTTTCTAAGATACAGTACTTAGGAAATAGGCCATTTTTTCCAAAAAGTGAAATTTTTTCGAAATGGTCACTTATTTTGTAAAATAATTTCTAAAATACGCATCCCACGTCAAATATTATTTGAAATAAAGTTGTTGTAAATTTTAAAGGCTTTCATGTGAAACTAAATTGATATCTGTACACTTAACGGTTCTCTCAAAAATGGCGGATAACCACAAACAGTCATAAGTGGGTTTTGGGGGAAATGCAAATAAACTCACGTCTCTCGGCAAACCTTACACTGGCCAGCATTGTTTTTTATGAGGTTGAAATAACTTCTGAGGAGCGAGACGAGACTGAAAAAATGCTGAGAGACACTGAAAGGTCTCTCACTATATCAACAGAAGAAATTGATACCTACCAAATACTAAAGGCAAAATTTAAAAGTGCCTTGGAGAAAATTGAAGCATACGGTCCAACATCACAGTTGTGGATCCAATACTTTCGTATCACCACTTTGATAAAACTATTCATGCAGGTAGAGCGTGTTGGTGATTGGAACCTTCATTTGTACACTGTCCACAAGATGCTGCATTTTTTCCACGCAGCTGGACATTTTTTTGTATGCTAAGAGCGCGCACCTCTACCTTCAAGATATGATGGCTCTACAAGATCGGATGGATAAAAGTGAATACGACATGTTCACAAAAGGATCCTTTACCATTCGCCGGTCTGACAAGTTTTGGTCTGGGTTGTGGTCAGACCTAACAACTGAGCAGAAGCTGATGCGATTCATGAAAACCTACGGTGGGTTGACCCAAGGAAGGGGAATCTCCTACAGTGTTCTGGCAAGCTGGATAACAGGAATGGTGTTTGTGTTGAACATTTTTGAAGAAATAGAAAGTTTTTGCAGCATCTCATGTCCCACTGGAGAGCAGGATGTAGACATGAGACCTTCTCGAATCATCAGAGATAATAGTGATGTGGAAAAACTAAAAAACTGGTTTGCTCTCCACCCTCCATTTCCCAAAACTGACAGTTTGATTTTTATCAGTAGTGGTTTACTGGCAGGTCCTGAAATTAATTGCCATACAGCCCAGAGAATTGGAACGGAGGGAGTGATGAAAATTGTGGGGCAAATGTACGACAAGGTAGTAATAAAACGGAAAAATATAGTTACCACGCTGGCATCGATCACCTCGACCGTTAAACTGCCGGACAAAAACAGAAGAGTGGCTGTGGATCCGCTCACAATTTTCCAGCGAGTGTGTATTGCAAAGCAATCTGAACAGGATTTAAAGGATGACTTCAAGTATTCCCGGTGTCTCTGTTCAATGAACAAGGGATGTGCAAGGGCACAAAATATACTCTGTACTCTGCCTTCACTCCTCTTTCCAGCCACATGCCGATAGATGCCAGCACTCACGTCATTTTGGATGGTGGCTACCTCTTGCACAAGGTCGTGTGGCAGCGGAAGAGCACGGTTCGAGCACTTTTGGCGCGTTATACTACCTACGTCCAAAACCACTTTGGGAAGAACGTCTCCATCGTTTTTGAGGGCTACCCCGAAGATGCTACAAAAAAAACACCAAAACAGCGGAACGACTCCGGCGCTACGCAGCTCATTCCAGCTACGAATTGACGTTCGATGAATCCACAGTAATTCAAAATGCTCAAGAGCATGTATTGGGCAATGAGAACAATAAGAGACGCCTTATAACTCTTCTCTGTGACGCCTTTCAGAAGGAGGGAGTAGAAGTGGCTGTTAAAAAGAGCAGTAGCCGATCGGGTCGTCATAGTGGGAGAAGACGTCGACCTGCTCGTTCTTCTCAATGGTTTAGGCGCTGAAGAGACAAACATCTATCTTCAGAAGAGTACGAAGGGTGAAGCTGGTTGCTGTCACTTCTCTACGACCTCCTACAACCACCAAGGCTACCGGCGATTATCAGGAACGGTACTATTCACCCACGCGTTTACCGGGTGCGATACTACCTCAGCACCGTTTGGCCAAGGAAAGACCAAAATCACCACACTTCCGAGCAAGAGTGAACCACTTGCTGAGCAAGTGGAGGTCTTCCTTCGGCCAGACTCCACCCCACAAGCCGTTAGTGAAGCAGGCATCAAGTGCTTTGTGGCTCTATATGGGGGTGACATCGCGAGGGATACTTTGGATTTCGTGAAGTAAAAGACGTTTGTCACTTCAACAAGCATAGACCTCGCCCGTTTGCCACCGACGGAAGATGCCGCAGGCCACCATGCAGCAAGGTGCTACCTCCAAGTGCAGAAGTGGCAGGGAGTCAACTTGAATCCCACTGAATGGGGGTGGAAGCTGTCTTCTCAGGGACTCACCCCCATCCCCACCACGATGGATCCCGCACCTCCTGCCCTTCTGCGAAAATTTTCATGTAAATGCAAGAAAGGATGCTCCGGGAGCTGCGCGTGCAGAAAGGCTGGGTTCCACTGCTCAGTCCTCTGTCAGTCATGCGGTGGCAAATTGTGCATTAACGTCCCGGATGTGGAGCTGAAATGCTCGGACGATGAAGATGACCTGACTACAGACTGGGCGCCTCTCTCAGCGTCCATCACAGATATCGAGACACCTTCTTCGTGCGAGCCCAAGCCCGGGCCATCTAAGATAAAAAGAAAGACATGATTTGGCAACCAATACACAATACCTACATGATTTATATTATTTTTATTTTTTGTGTACATGTAATTTGTCCTTATAATACGTACCAGGATGTTTGTACAACCATTTTAGTATGTAGGTATATAAAACAAGGTTCGAAGATGACGTAATTCCCGATAGATGAATTATCTTATCTTTTTTTTAATAAAAAATGTGTTAACAATAACAAACAAAAAAATAGTAACTATTTGATAAATAAAACCATAAAAAGACGCGAGAACCGTTTATTTGCATTTCCCCCCAAAACATTGTTTTTGGTTATCTGGTGTTCTTGAGAGAACCGTTAGGTCTACAGATATCAATCTAGTCTTAAATGAAAGATAATTAAATTTACTACAACTTTATTGCACATAATATTTGACGTGGGATGCGTTTTTTAGAAAATATTTTACAAAATAAATGACCATTTCGAAAAAATTTCACTTTTTGGAAAAAATGGCCTATTTTCGAAGAACTTTATATTGGAAACCAATGGTTGTATATAGCTCACTTTGGTCTCAAATTGTAGGAAATTTAGTCTACTTTAAAAGTATGCATACTAACTATGCAAGTCAGACCCTTCCTTCACTGAGATATTGAGCAAAAACTGAAAAAAATCCGAAAATTTCCTGGTTTTTTGGGTCCACCGCCGGTCGCACAACACTTTCGAAGTTGCAAAATTTTTTTTTTTAGACTGGTTAAGGTCCTAACAACATATAAAAAATTCAGAATGACGGGACCTTTTGCAAGAACAGCCCCCTTTTCATGTTTAACTTGACTGGACTATTATAGGTGTATTGAGCCACATAGTTTATTTTAAAATTATCACAGAAGAAGGTAGCATTTGTTATTTAGGGTTGTCAAAGCATTTATTAATGATTTTATTTAAAAGTACCAGATCAGAGATGATCCGCCTATCTGACAGCGTAATTAAGTTAAGTTGTTTCATAAAAAGGACATAGTTAATATTTTGAATTGTAACATTCAGCTTAAAGTCAATAAATCTTAGAAATTTGTGCTGTATCCTTTCTATATTGTCGGAATGTGTTTTATACAATAGGGACCAAATGGGCGAATTATACTCTACCTGGCTTCTTACTAAAGAAGTATACAATATTTTCCAACATTCTAGTGACTCTCACTTGCTGTTCTGCATATAAACCCAAGCATTTGTATAGCTCTACATATTTGTTATTTCATTTACGTGCAGACTAAATGTTAACTTTTCATCAAATATATCACCTAAGTCCCTGATCTGAGCGACTGGTGACAATATTAGGAACATTACAGAGTATTTATAAGTTACATGATTATAGATTTGATTTAGGTACCAGAAAGTAGGTACTCAAAAACGTCCCTTATTGGGTTTCTATGAAAATGTATGTTATGTATGTGCTCTGGATTAATTAAATTTTGGGCTATCTAATGTAGAAGTCAAAATATTGTTTCAGTAATTGTTTTTATAATATTAGTTTGGTTTATTATAACAAATTGTTGTACAACGGTAGTGAACGGTTGGTATTCATTCCCTGTTATTTATTTGTGTTTTTTTGTTAGCCTTTGTCTGTTTGTATAATAATAAACTAAAATAAAATACAGTTTCAGGTTAGATATTATACACCAACAAGAGCAACCTGGTCTATTTTATATCCAAGACCTGGCACCGGACACAATTTTATGCTCATACATAGTAAATACGAGTATATGGGCGAATTTAGTTATCTTTATGCCACAATCCCTTTCAGGTTTTCTTTCTGCTGATGGATCGGGGTAATTTTGTGGAATATCTGCAGGTTTATTAGATTTGTAAGGCCTGAGGTAAGTTGTTTTGCGAGGAATATTGGGATACACGACGCGCGACGTCGCTGTAAGAGAGATGATGAATTTTTGATAAGTCGGAAAATCTAACCCTTAGAATGGTCGCAAACAGATTGAATTTTCTATGAAAGAAAAAGGATAAAATTTTAATTTTAGCTTATGAATATTTTTTGTAAGGTAAGTTATTTTATGAGTAATCAAGAAAGGAACACACCAATGGTTTGGGCATGTAGAGCGAATTAACGAATAAATAAGTGTTAGGAGAATATATGATGATGGAATTAACGAGGAAAGAAGTGTTAGGAGAATAAATGTGAATAGTAGAAGAAGTCGGGGACACCCGAGAAAGACATGGCACGACCAAGTGAATCAGATACTTGAGTCGGGCCATGTCAAGTCAGAATAATAGAAGAGCATGTATGAGACGATGTACACTCCCTGGCCAAATTATTAGACGTACTGTATTTTTTTTTGTAATTTTATGTTTATTAAGAGTTTTTATGCAATAATGGTATAATTAAACTACAATATTATTGATTTTTATTTAAAAGAATTGTTGTAGACTACACATTTGTATTTATTTTTAACATATGGCAACACTGTGTTGACAAAGTGATACATGAACGCAAACAAGTACAAACTGTATCAGTCGCGATCGGAATCGAGTCAGTGTTTCTGTGGCTCTATGGACTGTGGTTTTTTGTTTAACAGTTTTATTCTACTCAGTTATTAGTTTATTTTATATGCAGTGTTTTAAAAAAGTAATTGGACTATTTTTATTATGGGTAGAAAAGGCGATCTTTCACAATTTTCACTTTTCTTTAAAATTTAATAAACTTATGCTTTTCTAAATTAATGCTGTTTTATTTATGTCAAATAAATCGGTAATTGATTGGATAATATAAAAATAATAAAAAAAAATCAATCTAAAATAATAAAACGGTATAATATCACCCGGTAATTAATATTTTACATGAAATCTTGCAGTGCGTCTAATAATTTGGCCAGGGACTGTAGGAATATGAACGAGGCAAGGAGTGTGTGCCAAGACCGAATAGTTTGGCGGTCCGCCCTCTCTGCCCACCCCTGCGGAAAACGGCGTGATGGTTAGTTAGTCAAGTTATTATACATTTTGATGTTTCATTTTCAAATGTCCAAAGCTAGTGGACAACATCCCTAATTTTTTTTAGGTAAAGAAAGGCTCAAAGAAATGAGAATAACCAGGTTACTCAGTAAACAAATCATTTTAAAGAAAGACAAACATTTCCGGGTTACGAATAACCCGACAATATTTGAAAATCTCCTACTACCACGACAGTAAGCCGAAAATGTTGCTTGGGTTGTGATGGAGAACTTAGCCAGTCGAGGAATCGAACACGGAACGCCTGGGTGGGACCCAAACGCGATTCCCACTCAACCATTGACCGGTCAAAATATATTCACTAAATATAGCCAAACCCATTTCTGTTGCACATCAATGACCTCTTGTCATGTGCACCAATTCATTGTTACGCGGATGACAGTACAGTCCATGATAGCTTTTTGTTTGACAAGCCTCCAAAGAGCACACAAACCCCAATAGCTCGGAGGGCTTTGAAGCAAAGAATGGACGGTTACCTCGAGAGTGTTTTCTCTTGGGGTAAAAATAACCTCGTCGAATTTTTTTTCATTCTTCCGAACAGGACCTCCATTGATATGCTTGGTGTAACTCTAAGTGACCAGCTCAGGTATGGGGGCTCCATCGAAACCAGAGTTAAGTTGGCCTCTCAGAAACTGGGCGTACTGTACAGGGCCCGCAGATACTTTAATAATACACAACTGCTAACCCTGTACGAATCGCAAGTGTGCCCCACGGTTGAATTTGGTAGCCACCTCTGGTCTGGAGCTCCAAAATACCTAAAAAAACCCTTGAATCTGTGCAGAAACGGGCGGTCCGTTTGATAGATTCTCCCATCTTAACAGACGGATCGCAATCTTTAGAGCACAGGCGTCAGGTGGGAATGCTGTCCTTGTTCTACGGGTATTACAACGGAAGATGCTCCGAGGAACTAGCGTCTGATCCCCTCGGCACCGGTGCATAGTCGGGAAACACGCCAAACACGCGCCCAACATTTGTACACGGTTGATATTAGTCACATGATAACGGGTCGTTTTTACGATTCGTTCTTGAGTTCAACTGCTCGGCTGTGGAACGATTTACCGGCCTCTGTGTTTCCTCTCTCCTACAACATGAGTCTCTTCAAGACCCATGTTAACTCCTTCCTTTCATCAAAAAGACCCTCCACACAGCATCCTCAAAGGTGACATAGGCCCTGAGGGAAATTATTTTCCTCAGGGCCTCCTGTGTGGAGTTAATGTAAAAAAAGCAACTTTTTGCCGGTATATCATAGTAAAGTTGCAAGAATAGTAAAATTATAATTTTACAAGTAATATTGTAATTGTTCGTATTATTGAAATTCAAACTTGAAATTCTTAATCTTGCTGGTTCGTTTTAGCAAAATTATAATTTTACTGGGTTGCGTTAAAAAGATTTTAGGGTGCTATGATTTCTAAGAATTTGACAGTAAGATCGTAACAAAATGAATAGCGTATGCTTATGGAGCATACAACGTGAGCAGTTTGTTTACAATCTAGACCCTCCCTTCCCCCCCTTGGTGAGATAAATTTGGGCCACTTCGTATATTATTTTCAAGTAACGTGAGATTTTACTGGACCCTTCCCCCTCCCCACACCCCTTGTGAGCTCACGTAATTAATGTATGCCCCCTTATTGGTCGGTTGATTAATTTTGGTTTGTTGCCATGGGATATCAGCCAATCACTGAAATACAATCTTACTAACCACAGTCAGAAAACATATAATTTTACTATATATCAACGCGAGGAAACAGTAAAATTGTGAGAAATCATTGAAAATTTTCACCAAAACCAATTTTTTTCTCTGAAATCATAAGATTTGTAAGTGGGGACTTCATTACCTACCTACTTAATTTTATGAAACTTTTTTTATTATTTAAAAAAGGAATTGTACAATTCATCCAAATGTACGAAACCATCAAGGTTTGTAGAAAATGCTATTAACAAGGTTATCATTTTTATAATAGCCATTATAAAAATGATAACCTTATATTTTATATTAAATATTAAGTCGATTTGGAAAAGTGCTGAAAATTTTTAATTAGATTTCATAGGCATCAATCAATTTATGTCCAATTAAAGCTTTTTTCCGAAGCGTTCGCGAGAGAAAAATAAACCTTTTCAAAGATTGTTTCTAAAAAAAAAATAAAATATATAAATTCAATTTTTATATTTTATTTTCAGGTAGTCTGATGTTTTATTGTAAGGTAGTAGATACTACAAGACACAAAACTAACTTTCATCCTGAGGGGCTTGTTTTTACGTACCTGGCCCAAATAAGGGTTGAAGTTAGAAGCGAGGGTAGGTAGTTTGAGTGATAGAGATCTACCTTCGTTAAGATAAGCGAAACTGACTTCTGACCTCGTTCCCCGCCCAATCAATAAAACCCCAAAAAAGAAAAGGGAATGCTCTCCGCCAATACACGCAATGCAATCAAGGGTCTAATTTTAGATGCCCAAAGTGGCGCAGTCACAGTATTAGAAGTATAAAAAACTTCCAAATGAAAGATTCAACATTTGTGATCTGATTAATTCCGGTGGTAATGAAAGAAAGGGGGAGTTTAATAACGAAAAAAGGGTGAAATATATTTTAAGGGAAATAGGTTTTAGCTAAATATTATCTCCAAAAATATGTAATTTACATAAAATGCATATTTAAAATTACATACTCAGAATTTTTTGTCAACTTAATGGACAAATTTGGAACCCTAATGGTGAGCGAAGCTAACTCTTTTTTTTACATTAGCTGAAAACGAGAGGCCCTGAAGAAAAATAATTATTAGAGCGCGTATCACCTTTAGGGATGCTGTGCTCAGGCTTTTTTGTGACCATTGGCAGGGGTGTTGGTTATCCAATAAATGGTTCCGGCGGTACACATACCCTCATCCCAAATTGTCGTTTCGAGATTTTTTTCAATATGGTTTCGTTTCACTTGGTAGCCGTTTTAATGGTTTAGTTAAGATTATTTTTTCAAATGTGAAATCGTCGCAATAATCCTATTTGGACTTTTTTTATTCCCCTTTTTTTAAATATTGTGTAGCGTTCGGAGATAGTGATGTGTCTTTGGATATATTGTATTTTTTCTGTACCTATTTGAGTTTTAAAAAACGTTAAATAAAGTAAATATTTTATAATTAAGTAGGTAGGTATTTAAGGAGATTCCTGCTCACAAATCTAACAATTACATTTAGGAGAAAACTATGGATTTAAGAGAAAATCACAAATATACTTTTTTGGACGCGAGGTCTACCAACTACCGTTTACAAGACTACTTGTTTACATTCAAACATATAACTTTTAACAAAAATATCTAGAGAAATCATTGATAATAAAGACAATCAACATATTTTTGAATAACAGTGGATAACAATTCAGCGAAGAAATCAAAAATAACGTGGTGTAAAAAAGACCGTATATTTCCGCCTCCTTTATTATAAATTTAACAATTCATTGTATAGCGAAATAATAAGAATAAGGCTAATTAAAATCTAAGAAATGCAATACCATGTAACTTACTGTGGATAATATTACTATCAATGATCTGCTAAGTTCGAGTATAGCTGAAGAGGTTAACGTAGCAAATTACAAAAATGTTTACCAAACATGAATGTTTTCAAAATAAAACTTCTAGTAGCTCCGCACGTAATAGTTCCACACACGCACCCAATTTAGTAATCGACAACGAACTAGAAGAACAGAACAGAACTCAATACATTTTTTTAGAAACTTGGATTAACGGTAAATGGAATCTAACTATAGAAGTAATAGGCACTCATTGAGATGCAAAAACTATTTTTTAAACGTGACCAAAAAGCGTTTATTAAAACCCCTTTTCTTCTGCTTGGTATGGAAATTTAAAAGTATCTGTATTATATTGTCATTTATTTTTATGATTTTTCGCAGTGTTGCTTTTCCGCTTTCTTTTTTGCAACCTAGCCAAAGTTACCTGTGTACATACTGTACATCTGACCCGATGATGGACACCGTAACAGTGTGTAAAGATGTTGGATAAAATGATAATGAAACGAAACGAACCGAAACGTTGGGTAAAGAAGGAGGAAGCGCAATAGTCATAATAACCCAAAAATAAATCACGATACATTACATTTATACAGGCACTTTAGAGTAAAAATATTATATATTTTAATTAATTATAAGTGTTATTACATATTATATAAGCTCACGTGAAAGAAAGATAATTAAAAGCAGATATAGATAAATCAGAAAGCTTAAATATTAGTTAAATAGTTTAAAAAAGACACCAAAACATAAATATACCAACAAAAAAAGACATATATGGCGGAATCAGGAGCAAGTCAAAACTACCACTGGGCACTTGGCACAACAGTTGACCAATGGAAACACAATATCATCAGAAGCTATACAAGGTTGGTAGAGGAAAGAAGAATCACATCCAAGCGAGAAGGGCTGAAGACTTTAACAAACTGCCGGCTTTGGAAGGGTAAAGGAATAGGCAAAACTAGATTTATTGCACATTGCTCTGTAACTACTTTCGCAGTAACTTAGGTGTTTTATTTATTCTTGTTATTATACTTACACTTACTGAACTCCTTTGTAGAACTTTTCATGGTAATAAAACTGCATACCTGCTTGTTCTGTACCTGCTTATATATTCCACACACAATTTATTATGTTATGTAAATTACGCTTACAATGACACTATTATACTTCTGAACAACTTACCTATAATAATGTATACATGTGAAAGCCTTCAAGGCGTGAATAAATAAATAAATAAACAAAAATAGTTGGACGCCAGAAAGCTCACGAAGAGGAAGTAGAAAACTAGCAATATTATGAACAACGTCGTTAGATATAACAACTGGTAGAAATGGCAAGGAATCACAGAAATTATTAGTCTAAAAACAATATCAAATCAAAAACACGATTAAACTTTAGAGAGATTAATTATATAAAATTTTCCAATAATGGCAAAGAATATTTCCGTTTTGATTGACGAAGTTAAAGATAACGGAACGTTTCCAAAGTTTCTCTCGTCATTAGCAAAGTTTAATTACCCATTCCTTCAGTTCCCAAAACTTTCCATTCATAAACAAACCAAAATATCAAAAGAAATACATAAAGACTCTTTTTATGGAATACCTAATTACTTCAAAACATTTTTTTTTTGCTTTTAATTATTCTATTAATATCTGCGAAATTCTTTAAGTTCATTTCCACGGCTTCATGACTTCAGTATAACAATGATTTGATCACAATCCAAAATTAAGAACTTTTATTTCAATCCCTCGAATCCAAATATCATATCATGTTATCAAATGGGTTTTCCTGATTGACAATACAATGCCAAACAGATGCACTGTTTCTGAATTTACTTATACTTTTTTTAAAGCAGATGAAAATGTCTTTCGGATGTTAATATTACAAAAAGACATATAATGCAATCATATCGATGTTTTGTATTGTTAACTAAATTTACCAAAACATACTTTTTAGGCAGTCGTTGGTGGTTTTCCAATAAATAATATTTTTTTAAATTATTTGACTGGACTTAATCAGTTTAATCGAGTTTCTAATAACAGAGACAGAATTTTAGATTTAGTGTTATCCAACTGTAACCTTAACATTAAAATTGCTTCACAAATGCCTCCCAAAGTTGATTACTATCATCTTCCCACTGAACTCGATTTTGTAATGTCTAGATGCAGACTCCTACCAAACAATACAGATCACGTAAAATATAACTTTAAAAAAAAAAATGGACTACATTAAGTGCAAAGAAATGGTATCAGTTAATAACTGGGATGATCTTAAAACCTTTAATTGTAATGACTCTGTATATATTTTCATAACTTTAAATGGCTATCAATTTAAAAACACTAAGTTTAGTCTTTAGGCCCAGCAATAAAAGTTTTCTAATTTGGTTCATAGCAGTGTTTTGATCCACCACCTCAGAGGAAAAGAAAGGTTTAGAAAATTATGGAAAAACTACCGTAATCAATGTGACTGTGATAGTTTTCTATCTTGAGGGCTAAAGTAAAAATACCAATACTATGTCGAACCTATAAAAAAAATTCTATTCCTAACAGTATCAAAAATCCATCAACCCTCATTAATTCAAAAAGATTTCTAATCCTTTCCCTAAAGTTATGCATCTTCACGAAAAATCTGTAACAAATGGTGAATAAACAAACGAACTAGTATCTAGTTACTTCTCTTCTGTATTTAACTCACCGTCTAACTTAAAATAGACTAAACTTTCTTCCCCACTTAATATTTATCCTTTGTGAAATATCAATATAACCTTAAAGGAGAAAGTGAAGTTGAATTCTTTCGATATCAATAAGGGTCCAGATGAAATTCCTCCACTATCTATTCCAAATTGTGCAGAACACCTTGCAATATTAGACAAATTATTCGTCAAAAGTCTGAACGAAGAGGTATTTCCGGATCTGTGGAAGGTTGCCCATGCCCATGCCGTTCCGATCCATAACACTAGTAGCAAAAATGATTTAACGAACTATTTATCTTATTTTGGTAAAATATTCGATTCCACTATATTGCATATAATATTATATTCAATATAATTTAATCCTATATCTAGAATGTCTCCATCGTGCAACTATCTTGCTAAAACGCACACTACTGTAGATATTTTTTTCAAATAAACTAAAATTTTAACAAAACAAAAAACGACTTCAAAAAATGCACTAAAAAGTAAAAAAATAATTTCGTACGATTGTTATTTTTGGAGTCGGTGTCAGCCAAGGTATCTACATACATAGGTAGTTATAGGTGAGATGTGGAGGTCTTGGCTGACACCGACTCCAAAAATAACAATCGTACAAATTTATTTTTTTACTTTTTAGTGCATTTTTTTAAGTCGTTTTTTGTTTAGTTAAATTTTTTGTTTATTTTTTGATTTTTAGTGACGAGCGTGCGTTGTTAGCAGGCCACGTGGAGGCGGCTATTTTGCCGGCCTCCAGGGGTCAGCGCCAGCTAAATCCTACGGATAGAAAACATGCAATTGCCAATCGGTTAGCTCAGGATTCGGCACAAACACGATTCCTCTTTGTCTCAAGGCGAGTGCCTGTGGTTCGATGCTTTCTTCTCCCTCCGCTCTCACACAATCGCCGAGTCTCCCTCCTCAATCAAAACACTGGTTTTATAACATAAATGGTTTTATTCACTGAGGTACAATAGTTAACACAGTTTATTGCCAGCCTCGGCACAAGGTAACAGGGGTTTACTTAGGCTACCTAAAACTTAGACCATTTGCGGAAGGCTCTCTCTCTATACGTTTTTATAGGGGGCGATGAATTTAAATTGCACACAAGGGTAAAATTCAGTATTGGACTTACAGCTAGCTCCAGATTTGTGGTATTGTCATTGGGCGGGAACGCCGACAAGCACGGAGATGGTTATCATTTCGAACTCAAACGGTTTCCGGTTGCGTAGAACACGGGGAATTGCCTCTCCGACGCGTTAATTACGACGAATGCGAGGGAGGTGTTGCGCGCTGGGAGCCGGTTGGGGAACTGCGGTCGCTAGCCGGCGCTCGGGCCACCGGCCTCTGCGTACGGAGAGGGGGGGCGGTGCGGCGAGTTTGTGCACTGGGACTCGATTCACTAATTTCTCGCACGCAACAGCAATAAAGGAACCTATTCTTTTATCTTTACAACGTAACAGCGTTAAGAAATTTTACTTCAAAAAAGAATCATCGAAATCCGTTGGCGTAATATTGAGTTATTCGTCCATTTGTCGCGCACATACTTATTGCAAATTTAAGACATATATGGTTTTCTCATGGATCCCATTGTCAGAACTGGACCAAATTAAAATGGGACCACACAGGAAGCACCAGCTTTCTAATAAAAAAAGAATCATCAATATCAGTTCACTCAATCGAAAGTTCTGAGGTAAAAAACATTTAAAAAAATTTAAAAAAAATTATATTAAAAAGATACCGTCGAATTGATAACCTCCTCCTTTTCAAAGTCGTTTAATAATATAGTTCGTTTCAAAAAATAGAAATATATTTATGTGCCTCTAAAAACAGTTATACTTATAATGTTATTGTTGTCTTTTTTTAAATGTATTTTATTAAATTTTGTTTTTTTTTTCTTCAGTGATAAAGTACTGATATTGTTTTCATTTCATTGTATTTCCTACATATTGTATGTAAACATTGTTATGACTAGGAACGTCCAATACAGACGATTTTTCATGTAAGAAATCTTTACTAAGTATAAAATGAAGTCGCTCACGCTGTATGTGCGCTTAGATCTTTTAAACTACGCAACATATTTTCAGGCGTTTTTCACCAATAGATGAGTGATTCATGAGAAAGGTTTTAGGTACCTATATAATATGTCAAGGTTTTGTGTAAATTGGTTGAAATACATAATATATCGGGCCAAGAGGCAGCGGGCAGCGGGCAGCGGGCATCGTGGTGTGGATTTGATTTAACAGATGGCGTTGGTTATAAAGGTTTCGTTAGCCACAGCAACGTGTAGCCGGGTCTGCTAGTAATATTATAAACGGTGTATGTATGTGTGTATTAGCCAACCGTTGCAGAACTGTTAAATTTTATTTTTAGTCCATTAGGACATTTATAGTTAAATACTAATATTTTATAATAGTATAACCTACATGCATGTTCGATAAATGTCGGGTTGTGCATCAAATAAATAAATAAATATTTAGGTGCATCTTCGGTAAATTTTTAAACGCTGTGTTCTTTGTTTCTCAATCTGCTTGTATTATATGTCTGACCGTAATGGAAAAACGGGATAAAACGACTTTTATGAGAAAGTTTCATTTGGTGATAGATACGTGACCCGAATGGTAAAACAATAATAAAAAACGAGTGTGTACGACTGAACTAAAACTTCACTAACTTAGGCCGTGGATTAACAATATAACAATAAAAGGAATAAAAATATCCCCATCCCCTCAAAATCCCCATCAACTCAACTATAACAACTCATAACAACTCATAACAACTCATAACAACTCATAACAACTCACAGCAACAAACAACAACTCACAACAAGTCTTAACAACTCATAACAACTCATAACACTTCATAACAATTCATTACAACTATTAACAACTCATAACAACTCATAATAACTCATAAAAAGTCATGACAACTCAACAACCCCCATCCCCTCAACATCCCCATCAACTCAACTCAACTCAACTATAACAACTCATAAAAACTCATAACAGCTCAAAACAACTCATAACAACTCATTACAACTCATAACAACTCACAACAACTCACAACAACTCAAAACAACTCACAACAACTCATAACACCTCATAACAACTCATAACAACTCATAATAACTCATAACAACTTTAAACTTTCGCTTAAGGCTCAGTTCCCGGCCCCAAAAAGAAGAAGACGGAGATATATGAAATTACGAATGTTAGAAGAGCGCGCTAACATTTACAACGATAAAATCGATGCAAAAATCATGATAATCTTTAATAAAACACGACTCGTTTAAAATAGAGCAAAAATCTTGCGATAATTGTCTTAAACAGCTTTTCCATACATATAACTTGTAAAATAACTGAAACAAACGTGTTTACAATAATTTTTGGAGCATACTTTGCGATTTTTTTCTATCGAGGGAATTTTATATAATTTGCGTTTGGGCGCAACAAATGTCTAAATATTATCTTCAATAATAACATATACTTTTTTAAGAGCTTAAAAACTTCAAATGTTTAAGGGAGGTTTGCAAGAAATCGGTAGAAATTGGAATACCGGCCTTCTAATTAGCGGTCGCATTGATTAGCGTTTCATATCGATTAGCGTTTTCATTAGCGTTTGTAACGTTTCATATTTTTTTCGTAAATATATGCGTTTCATAGCGTTTCATGCATTTCATAGCGTTTTACATTAAATAGGTATATGGTTTTTTTCGAAACGCATTCGTCATTTTACCCCCGTCGTGCCCAGTGTCGAGCGTGCGTAAAGAAGTTTTACTTCAAAAAATTAATTCACGCTTTTCACGGAATTTTCCAGCTTATTACTTGAGATACCTACCATCGAGGCAATATCTACGTTTTATTGTGGCTCACAAGGAACCCATGGAATCACAATTGTATATTCCCGTTCGCCGTATACAAAATTTAATCAATTATTATGTTGTTGTTGACATATTTAACGTATCAAGCGCCAAATATAAACATCTCTTAATAGAATTTATATCGTAAAGCAGAACAACAAATCTAATTAAACAAACTGCCTTGCTCTGCTTGGACTTATTTTATTTATTTATGGTGGAGTATTTTATTTATGCCATGTTATGCTGATTTAATTGTTCTTAGTCGTTAAAAAAATATGTAAAAGCTGAAAGCTGGGCTTGAAATTCAAAATGAATAAATAGTTTTACGTGAATAATTTCAACCAATACTAATGAATGTAATCCGAAAACTGTAAACTTCACCCGCCATAACACAGGGTCATCATAAATATCATAAAAAAACTATATGTACTTTCGAATTTTCATGTATTAAATAAATAAAAATAAAAAAATAAAACCAATGAAAAAATTGGTACTTTCAAAGTGTTGGTTTCCTCTTATTATATTATTCATTACATTTGCAATGTTTAGTTTTTTTCACAGAAAACTACAAACACGTGCATTAATTAGTCTGTATTCATTAATCATTAATGATTCAAGTTTGTTTTTCGTCTGCTACACAAAATTAGCCACAAAACTTTCTTGCGGCCGTAAATCCATTGGGCGGAGCGGGAGACTATTCGCTAATGGGACAAATAGGGTCTAACGGATCCTTTGAACGAATCGCAGTCATTAATAACGCCAAGTCTACGGCACGACTAAGCAACAAAGCTTTTAGAAAATTGCTTCCGGTTTTGTTCACTTGGAAAGCAGCCTACATATTTACCTGGAAGGATGCCGCTGGTGGTTTATTTCAAAGCTTCCTTTCGAGACAATTTTTGAGGGAATATTTTTGTTAGTAGGCAAGGAAAATAGGCCCAAAACATACACACTACATTCAGTGTTTAAAATAATTAAAACCTAATGTCACTGCTAGCTTATACATAAGGGAAGGTATAGCAATTGCATTCCATATTGAAACAGGTTCCATGACAATTGATCCGGCGACAAATGACCCCCCGACAGTTGGCCCACCGACAGTTTATCCCCCCACAGTTGATCCCCCAACAGTTGATCTCCTAAAAGATTATTCGCATTTCGCATTCGCATCACAATGTACTATCACAAACCCGTAAAAAATCACGGCATAACATGATTTTTGGATTAAAAAATTTGAAAGTTTTCACCCTTCTTTGTAGAGAGAATATTTTTTAAAAATAATATCTAATACGTAAATACTTAAATAAAAAAAAAATTATTTAATTAATTTTATCTTTATATATTCATTTATTTGGTAAAATATCTTACATTTCAAATACAATTCAGCAATGCCGGCCTCACTGGGTAGCTCACCTGTGCTGAGGCCTCCATTTTATAAAACTAAAATTTATACATAATTATATAAAAATATTGCTGCATACAAAAAATAATCAAAAGTAAGCTAAAATTAAACTAACAATAAAAATTTATAATTAAGGTGAAATAATAGGTAAAATGAATTATTTTATTACCTAATAAAATTAAAATCGGTTTATATTGTGTGTTTGTGAGTGATGTGTGTTTTATTTTGGTTTTGTGTGTTACGTTTATGTGCTATATTCTTATTTTATTATGAAATTATGGTAATATTGTCATTTTAGTTCTTTAACCCATTTTATATGAATATCGCACAAGACTCGCCAATGCTCCCGTCTGGAGCCAGTGAGACTATGGCATCCCCAATTGGGGCATGTTGTGAGGCTGAAGGTAGTGGGGAGGGGGAGAAGATGGAGAAGAGGAAGGTTGGGAAGTACCTGGCTATTCAAATCCGGTCACCAAACGCGGCTAAAGTTTAAGCAACGTTTCAATTCTGAATGGTGGTATTACACCAGGGCGATACTGAGAGTATCTTCCACTCTGGAACGGGCCGCAAATATACTAATTTTGAAATACCACAAATTGATCAAATAAAATTTATTTGCGCACGCCGGGTTCGAACCCGCGACCTTCGGATTGTGAGTCGAGAGTCTTGACTCGGCACCACGGAGGCCGTCAAAAAATATTATATTATCTAAAAAAAGTAACTTTCAAAATAAAACTACAAATCTAAACTAAAACATAAATTGCCATGGCCGAGATTTGAACCTCATTTGATTTGATCAACTGCTTGGTAGACAACTATGCTGACCATCATCACCAACTATTGAAGGAACGGCAACATAAATTTTCTAAAATATTATTAATGTATTTTAGAATATTTCAGGAAATTATATAATTAGCATGAGGGATAAAATGAATCCGTTAATTCATTTTTAGATTTGCCGCGATCTTCCAATACCTACGCACCTTTATTTAGATTTTTTTTTTTCTTCTTTTTACTGAAAATTGCTTTAAGTTTTTATTTAAAAGAATTCATGATCTGCTCTTTCATAGAATATTTAATTATTTAAGAAAAAAACACTTTTTGCCAGCTATGATTTATTAAGATGAATTATTATTTGTTTGCCTTCAATATTATTTTAAGTAAAATCAAAGAAATTTTCCATTAAGCATCGTACGGAAAGGTGCTGAAGATCGAGGGCGATCAAAGCACTTGTTTGCATAAAACATACACCTTTCCATAATCCCGTAAGACCTACCACGGAAATATCCAGCACGCAATAATCATCCGTCTAACAACCTCGTGGAAATATAAATTACGTTCAAATTGGCAAAGTAATACCTAGGGCAGTGGTTCTCAACCATAAATAATTTTCGAAACATCAAAATCGCAATCCTAGGGATGGATTCATATGTCTGTTACTCCTGAACTCGTTGACACTCATATTCCTACCCACCCCTCATACCTTTTTCCTTCCCAGAACTTCCTCTCCTTCCTTTCGTTAAAAATACCCTCCACACAGCCACCACAGAGCCTAACAGGAATCATTTTCCCCAGGGCCTCCTTTGTGGAGCTAATGTAAAAAAAATACAAAACCCATTAAATTTAATTAAAAAAATTAAAATAACTTTATTTTTTTTTATAAAAAGTCAGAATAGTCTTGCCGAAACCGGTAGGCTTATCTTTATAAATATATAGTAATCAAAACAAAATTAGAGTTTTTTTATTTAATTATATTCAATTGCGCGATTTAAAAAATAACTATTTACAGTACATAATATACCCACATTACTATTTGATGTAATATTAAATGAAAATATGTGAATTTTCAAAGAATTGTGTTGGTTTAAAAAGCAATAGACTTGAAAACTATTTGCCCTCTATAGAATAAAAACCCAAAGACGTTAGGTTCGGAGCTGGACTAAAACCTATTGTCATTTATGTTGATTACTTAATTACCATCAAACCGATTTCTCTCTCTCTAAGTCATTATGTAAAAATTGTAAAACAAATCCAGAATAGTTGTCTAAATGGAGTGTGTTTTTTTTACTGAAAGTGAATTGAAACCTAAAAAGTGTTGACATGAACTGTCCCTAAAATAGATCTCTTAAAAAAACTTTCAACGAATTTTAATGCGATAACTTGTCGGCTTGCAGATTCAGCAATAACAGGTAAATCTCAATGACGTTATATATTATAAATAGACTTGTTATAGTCTCACATACTCACAATATAATGTGGAAAGCAAGCAACACTCTTTTGTTTTCAGCGATTTTCAGTATTATTTCTAAATTCAAAAGTTTATTCATGGGTGATAAAGATAGACAATCAAAGAATGTAAGTGTGTGAATGTGATAGATATATGGTCGGGCGGCTTATTAATTTCTTCGCCAAATACTGATTGTGACCTATGGGTGGAACTGAGATAACAAGATACTCTCACTCGATTACCCAATGGACAGGGAAGGTAAAGGCGGGTAAAACGAGACACAAATATTTTTATATTTATTATATGAGTTATCATTAGTAATACAATATTGGTACTATTATAGGAGTATTGTTAAGTACATATTTTATTATACAGTACAGGTTATAGGTTTAAATGATTATACAAATCTATACACCTATAACACCTAGGACCGTTACTATTTACAATTTTCATCAACGACATTATTAAATTAATGAACGCTTTACCCTTTGTACGTTTTACCCCATCTTTCCCAATGGAATAAAACAAATGTGGGACGCTGTGTGAACCGACCTACTGTTAGTAGGTTGTCCTTTTTATGCTTATGTCACTTTGTGATGCAATGTTCGCTGTCTCCTTTTCGACTATTTGCCGTGTAATTGAAGCATTTTCTCATCACACAGGAGCGCATTTTGGTGCTTTGCAATACAATTTATTTAGTGGTAAGACACGACCTTACTCGACGCGTAGCAGTTTAGTACTAAAGTACTAGAAATAGAGACAGCTACAATCGTATTGTGTTTGGCTTCCCATTTTGAGATTTCTACCCCGCGTCCAAAATCTATTATAAAGTGATACTTTTGGTAAAGATTTTTTAGTCTTTAGATTTTTTGTGTATATTTATATTATGTTGCGAAACCTGAAAATGCAAGCTTATGCAACCTGTGGATCATTTTGACATATTCACAGAACTCTGGTGAAAAGTACACGGAACTCTTGTGAAAATTTGACGGAACTCTTGCGACAAGTTCGCGAAACACTTACTAGTGTTCCGGAGAACACCGGAAAAGAACCACTGATCCAAGGCAAGCGGGGTAAATAGTACAGTAGTTACGTAAATATAGTCCTTCTAACTAGTGACCGAAATAATTCAATATTTCAACATTTTCAACATTTTCCGAAATAGTGACAGGGGGACGTATAAGTACTCTAGAAGTGTGAATCATTACCGATATAAAAGAAGGAAAAATCATGAGCTCCATACAAGAGGCCCTAAGAAAAATAATATTTCTCAGGGCCTCTGTCATCTTTGGGGATGCTGTGTGGAGGGTTTTTTTAAGGAGAGGAGAGTTCAGAGAAGGAAAAGGGTTTAAGGGGTGGGTAGGAATCTAGGTGTCAGTGTGTCCTGTCTCATCCGCCTCCAAGACCTAGACAAACCTCCCCCCGTGAACCCAGGCACCGTTGCTAAATCACCAAACGTAGCGAACCACTTGGGGTGACCTATGGCAGAGTTGTTGGTTATCCAATAAAGGTTCCCGGGGCAGCGGTACCCATTCCCGCCCATTACCAAAAACAAAACACCGTTGTGTTGGAAACCAAAAATGGTACGAGCTTTGCAACAATTAAAAATAAATTGGAAGTACCTTCTTAAGTAGGTACTTAAAATAAAACAACATTTCGAAAAGCGTCAAACGCAGGCTTTCGTTGGTAGGTCTGTACCTACCCAGGCAGGTAATGGAGCAATTCGAAATTTAAATTACAATTTGACGGGAAGCCTCCAAGCGAGTCACGTGACTAGATTATGCACTTAGGGGTGAATTAGAAAACGGATTCCTATCGCACCAAACCGCTCATAAATAATATAAGCGATTTTTTACGCTCTGAAAACATTGAATTTACGGAGGATCATGACTTTTTAAATTCCTCGACTTTATCGAGAAGAATTAATGAATAGTTTCACCTTAGAGCAGACAGCTCATAGATTATTTAAGCGATTTTATCGTTATAAAACCATCGGATTTACGGGAAGGAGGATTTTTCAATTTGTCTGCATTGATCGTGTACTTAAGGGTGACTTACGAAATAGTTTCATCTCAAACAAGACCGCCCATAAATTATAGTAATAAAATAAAATCAGGAAGTGAGGAAGATAGTGCAATCCCGGTGTCTCAATATGCCGACGAATCCGTAAACATTGCCGATGCGCTGCAGGACTTTCTGTATCTCTACAACTCTACATATTATAAATTAAAGTCCTCCGCTGCGTCTGTCTGTCTGTCTGTTCGCGATAAACTCAAAAATACTGAACGGATTTTCATGCGGTTTTCACCAATAGAAAGAGTGATTCACGGGGAAGGTTTAGGTATATAATTTGTCAAGGTTTTGTGTAAATTGGTAATATAATGTGGTGGGGAGAGGGCTGGAAAGCGAGCGGTAAAAAATTTGAATTGTATGCAAATCTACAATTTTATGCCAAGGTTGATGAAATTTTGCACATGAGACCTTCAAAACGAGATGAAGGTCACTGTCTACATTTGATTTCGAAAACTCGTTTTAAGGCCGAGCATCGCCGGGGAGTTCAGCTAGTCCAAATATAATTCTGCAGGCGATATTATATTGGATCCGTAGTCATTCTATCGAGCAGATTCGGTAGTGATACCATTTTCCACTAATAAAAAACGCTTTGGACAATGATTTTTTTACATTTTTGCTATTAGGTGTATTAAGGGGTGAATTAAGAAATAGTTTCATCTCAAGGAATAATTTATAATAACAAGTTTTGCTTCAGGAACGCCAAGATACTACAGTGTACTTTGTATAAACGCTGAAAAAGCCCCTCTATAGTAGTAGTAAACTCAATCTAACCTAATCTAATCTAACCTAACATAACCTAACTGTTCAAAAGTGAACGCTACCGACATCTATTGGGATGTTTTGAAGCTTCTTATTACAGGAAATTATTTACCAGTACCAAGCGATATAATCGCAAAGCTTTGTCAGTCGGTGAAACAGATTTCTGTGTACTTTAGCTTGCATTTATTATTTCTGTGCGTCATGGTAAAATGTCGTTTGTTTGTGTTAGTTCTTTTTAGGTTATAAATACTGTGAACCAGTTAAAAATATTCTCTTCTCTCTTGAAAAACAAACAGTAATGGTCTAAGTGAGACCTCTTTTAAGTGCTTGCGGGTCGGGATTAGTTTCTTTTTTATTGTAACATGTGATTACTACCAAATAAATTTAGTTTGTTAAAAGTGAACAATCCATGGCGTCTTTATTTGAGATTTACTACTAAGATGACAAAACACAACACTAACATAAAAAGCAAATATTTAAAAAAAATATATATATATATATACGTATATATATATATTAAGAAACCATTTCCTGAAATGCAGAAATACGCTCTTCCCAACACAGCTCTCCGACCAACAGGCGAATCTACAATAAACAAATCACTTAGCTAATCGGAGACTTAGGTTGATCGATCGAAAAGTTGGGAATAACAGCCGTAAGAATACATATATTTCTGGCTTGTGGCTTCCTCAAGGAAAGGTTGAAGGATGTGGGAAGGTAGTCCTAAATAGAGGTCTTTATTAAGTACGTCATCGACGATCGTCCTCTTCCTTCTCGCACATCTCGACCTTTTATTAGGACTAATGTACAAAAGTATTGTAGGTTTGTAGGTAGATAAATAAATTTGTAAAGGTTTTTGACATTCGAAATTCGAAACTAGAGAACTTTCGTGTTTTTTTTACAGAACCAGTAGAAAACAGATTGTGGAAAGTTGGAAGGCATAACCAATAAAAAAAATCGTATCGAAGGTCGCAGAGGCAATATACCTAAGCCAATAACGTACCGAACAAGTCAACAAAAACTGAGAAACGACTATTTTGGTAGTTTGGATTAAGTTTGGCGGTTTGCAAAGAAAAGCATTCATCGTTGGCCTCTAACGAAGCAAAAATTTTGCTCAGGGAACGGAAAACAGACTATTTTTTCTTGGTACATACGACTCAGTTGATTCAAAGATTTTTTTTTAATTCCTTTGAACTCCTCAGAATATTTATTATTTATTCGTTTATTGACCATTCAATTTTTTTTAGTTTTCGGATATGTTCAGAAATATTCAATTTATTTGGATTTTATTACAAAGTGGAAATATTTCCAATTTCTGGGGGGATTCCGATGTTTTTGAGTCGACAATCGTCTTAAGACGCAGATTTAGAGCCGACTGAAGTAATTCGATAATATCGAGGGCCGTTTGAATGATTAGGGCTTGTTGGCTAATAATAAGTCAGTCAGTACTCACTCAGGGCGTACTTCCACATGTCCTTAAGGGGCACGTTCCCATTGCGGCCGCCCAGCAGGTAGACACTGCCGCCCAGCAGCGTGGCCGAGTGCTTGGTGCGAGCGGGCGGCCAGGGCGGCTCGGTGGCAGCTCCGGAAACGGCGGTCACCGGACTCCACATTGCTGGAACAACAACAAATATTAAAAAGTTAAAAACAATATCTATTGTGGAAGGTGTTCTCTTTGAAGTTGGTAGTATATGAATAGATCCTAAATTATAAGTATTTAAAGGCCTTAAACTCAAGCTGATATAAATATAACATACATGGCGAGGACTACTGCCTTCTGCCTATCAGTATACACTAATCAACAGAGCGACTCAACTGCTTAACGATGCTGCATTGACCATTGACATTTTAACCTCACTTTTTTTCTTTTTTTTACATCAGCTCCACACAGGAGGCCCTGAGGAGAATAATTTTCTATGTCATCTTTGAAGATGCTGTGTGGAGGGTTTTTTTAGGGAAAGGAAGGAGAGAAGAGTTCTGGGAAGGAAAAGGGTTAAAGGGATGGTTAGGAATCTGGAGTTCATTGTATCCTGGTCATCCGTCTCCAAGACCTAGACAAACCGCATCCCGTGAACCCGGGCACCCCTGCTAAATCACCAAACGTAGCGAACCGGTAGACAGTTTAGCGACTATCTTTTGACGCATAACACAAAATATTCCCCATGACCCAAGGTTCTTAGAAAATGCTTTTAACAGGGTTTGCTCATGCGGGCCTTTTTCGAAAAAAAAACTCGTCGCCGAAATTTCGAACGCATGACGTAGCTTAAAGTAAAATACTGACATTTTTCTTACAGTTAATTCAAATATCCCAGTGGAACATGGACTGCAAGCTACGTCACGAATTTTTAGCCAATCACCGCTCTGATGGGCTAACTTGTTAAAAGCATTTTCTATAAACCATGCCCATGATCATTTATAATTTTCTGTACCTTTACAAATTACTGTAATATGTCGGTGTAATATGACCCCACTCCTTCCCCTTCCCACCACCTTCAGTCTCACAACATACCTCAATTGGATATGCTGTAGTCTCACTGGTCCAGGCGGTTTATTTATTTATTTATTTTATACACTTTACAAATACAAGAGAAAAATTCCCGATAAACTACTTTTTAGCAGTTTGTCTAACGGGTTATTTTCGTTAAAGATCTAATTATAGTGATTTAATAGTTACATTTTTACGATTATATAAAATAAAATTTAATTTTTTACAAAAATATAGATAAAAATTATTTTTTGAAAAAATAAATAACATTTTTAAAGTCTTTAGAATAATATGTCATTGTAAGCTAATACAAATTAATTCTTTCCGTAAGCCAAGTCTTCAGTAAATTCATCAATTGTTTGTTTTGCGCACAGTTTTTAATTTCAGCAGGTAACATATTTAAACAACTGGGAATCATGTAATTTAACGTTCTTTGTCCATATTTATTTGTACGCTTAGGTACAATCAGCCCTTCATTAAAGTTAAAACAAGTATTATGGTTGTATTCCAGCCTGTTAATATATAAAGGATTATTTATGTGCTGAAATATAATTTTGTACCACAGAATTGCTCTCACTGAAAGAACTTTGAGACTGATAAAAGTATGGAATATTATGCCTTTCTTTGTATAAATTTTTTTCAGCTAATAATTTAACCAATGAATTTTGCACTGATTGAACATGGTCTATGTTTGTTTTACAAGAAAATCCCCAAGCTGTTATTCCATACCTTATAACAGATTCAGCTAGAGATAAATAAATTATTCGAAGTGTGCAGATAGGAACAAAAAATTTTAGTTTATACAATCTGCTTACAATTGATCTTAGTCGTGCACAAACTTTGTTTATTTGTATATCCCACTTGAAAAAGCAATCAATAATAACACCTAAATAAACATATTCTTTAACTAGTTCCATATTTTCACATGTACACGTTGCAGGAATACCATTGTGTAAGCAATCTGATGTATGTGTCTTTATTTCAGGTGTAATATATACCTTAACATTAGGGGATCTTATATGTAACAATTTAGTTTTTTTGGCATTTATGACTTAGCCAGAGTCATGAGACCACTTTAAGAGTTCAATGTAGTCTTTTTGTAAAAGATCTATACAAGTTTGCAAATCACTGCTAGAAATCACTAAAGCAGTATCATCCGCGTATACAAAGTACTTCACATGTCTAAAAATTAATTTAAAAAAAGATACATATATAATATACAGAATTGGACCTAATATGGAACCTTGAGGAACGCCGGCAAAAAACGTCTTTTTTTTACTTAAAGAGTTTAAGAGTTTTAATTTTATGCATCGGTTGTTTAAGTAATTTTCAAAAAGTTTTAGTAGTTTTCCTCGTATTCCCATAATTTCTAGTATTTTAAGTAATTTACCATGATCAATAGTATCAAAAGCTTTCGAATAATCTATAAATAAGACTAATGTATGTTTTTTACAGTTTAATTCATTATTTATCATGTTGGCAAATTTTTGAAGCAGCAATTTTGTACTCTTTTTTTGGAAATCGTATTGATTAGTATCTATTATAGAAAAATCTTCTAAATATTTTATTAATTTTTTTTTAATATATTTTTCAAGAATTTTTTCTAGAGATGGCAAGATACTAATTGGTCTGTAGTTACCCAATACAGTGTGGTCACCTCCCTTATATACAGGTCTTATGATACTATATTTTAAGTCATCGGGGATTTTTGCTTGAAATAAGATTCTGTTTATAAAATGTGTTATAATTGGACCAAGGATAAAAATATGTTTTTTAATATCGCTCATTCTGATACTATCAATTCCTAGAGAAGAACTCTTCATTTGTCTAACAATGCTTTCTATATCCGCCGCTGTTGCCCTCAATAGGTACATGTTTGAGGCATCGCCTCTGGTTCAAATTTAGTTGTCTTATGGTTGCACTTATGTAACATATTGTAAACACTTTCAGAGAAATAATCAACAAAATCATTAATTAAACCTTCTTTTGTTCGACCTTTCATCAGATATTTAGAAGCATTTTCATCACAGTCATTTTTACATTTAGTTCCTAAAATTTTATTACACTCCTTCCATGTTTTTTTTGAATCTTCAAAATAGTTTTTGAATTTATCAACATAGTAAGAAGTTTTTAATTTAACTAATGATTTATTTAACACATTTCTAAAACATTTATATTCTTTCTCGTAATATTTGTTTGTTGGAGAATTTTTCCAGCGTTTATATAAATTATCTCTTTTTTTAATTTTACATAAAATATCGGAAGATATCCAATCGTTTTTCGCATAAGGCCGGGTTTTGGATTTTTTACTTATCGCAATTGTGCTTTTTTTATACAAGTCGTCAAAATAATTCTGAAGTTTTGAGTAAATAATAGAACAGTCATTTTCTTCTAGGAGTAGGTAGTAGTATTTTGGGAGTAGTTGTGATTGTGACTCTTGGATGTAGTTCGCATAAAAGTATCTCTCGTATAATAACCCCGCCCGGTAAAATAAAACTATTCATTCCGGATATTTTACGGAGGCGTTTGTATCGACCCCTGTAATTATGTCTGAAACCTTGTAAACTGTTTACCACTCGTTTTATTTACGTATGTAAATAAATAAATCTACACAATGAATCCAAACACTTATTGAAAAGGTCCAATCAAACCATTGTTTCATTTCTTGCGCAACACTGAGATGTGATTGTTTTATATTACAAAACTTTCAGACTTTATTAGGAATAACTTGGCAGCGTCAATTTATGAGAACAAGAAACAAACATCTTTTATTATCCGAATAAAGCTCGAAAAACAAAGGGAAAAAAACATCCAAAGTAAAATGAATATAAATGGCGGGGTCTGTTTTGGTCGTGTTCTTAGGTGAGCACCAATATGTGTTGACACCAAGGAGATAGCTAGTAATAGATAAGTTTTTTTTTCAAACTGTACATAAACCCTTTTATTAGTTTTACCATTCCAACTTAGAGTCACAATGAAGTAAGAAGCAATTACTTATTTAGGTTACAATTGTTGAGAGCTTTCAAACCTCGACGTCAATTAAATTGTCGAAAAACGTCAACAAATTTTTTATCACTTTATTTATTCCCATTATTTTTACATAGATAGGTAGTTACATTTTTTCATAATTTTTACATACAATAAGAAACTCCAGTCCACTTTTAAAATATTTTTATTAATAATGAGATTCTTAATTAAATAACAGCGACGTCATAAGGAGCCTTGTGACGTCACATCAAGCTTACTTTTTTTAACAATAGGGTCAACTTAATACTAAACTGGGACGGTCTCATAATAATAGTCGTTTTATTTCCTTTTGAATTATGGTGAGATATATAATTTCAGCAGTGTTAGAAAAATATTTAATACAACGATTTGTATTTTCATCTAAAAGTTTATTATACACTTCCAAATAGTTGTAATATATACCTATACGCATTCCGAAATAAATTTTAAAAAATGACATGACATTTTTTTTATACATTAGCTCCACACTGGAGGCCCTGAGAAAAATAATTTACCTCAGGGCCTATGACATCTTAGGGGATGCTATGTGGAGGGTCTTTTTAAGGAAGAGAAGGATAGGAAGTTCTGGGAAGGAAAAAGGTATGAATCTGCGCCAAGACCTGGACAAACCTCACCCCACGAACTCGGGCACCCCTGCTAACTTACCAAACATAGCGAATCACTTGGGGAGACCTATGGCAGAGGGGTTGGTTATCCAATAAATGGTTTCCGGGGCGGCGGTACCCATACTCGCCTCCCAAATTGATAATAACCTTTATAATACATCCGAATAATTCAAATTTTTTTTTATTTCATACAAAGTGGAACAGTTGACTACAGTTTACAAGAAAAAAATCGTTAAGCGACAAAACAATAGTAAAAAAATTCCTCTATTTTTAAATTCAGATATTTTATATTTTGTTTGTAATAAAAATCTGAAAGTCTTAACATCAGCTATCAAAACAAGTAATTCATTTTGGTGTAGGTAAATTAAAAAACAGCGAAACTATTGGATTTAAAAATTTCTGAACATGAAACTAAATTTTTTTCATACAATAATAGAATTTAAAACCCGCGAAGACTCGAAGCAGGTATGCCACCCAAGCATGATGTAACCGTGGAAATTATAAAAGCGCCCAATTACCTATATATAAATATTATTATGTGAGTAATTTATAACTAAAGGCAGACACTAACTTTCTTACATGCGAGTCTTCTTATAAGTCAAGTGATGAAGATAGGTGGTATGAAATGGGAAATTTTGAAAAGGGGATAAAGTACCATAAAAGAAAGGAAGATTTAAAAGGCTAATGTCTTAAGGATGGGACGCAGGGGAAGAATATTTTATATTTCTTTTATGTTTTTATTCAAGGCTAGTCTAAATATTATGTTGATATTAAGGTGACTAGATAAAACAGATACCCGTTTTCGGACATTAGGGTATTTCCACTATTTTTTTATTCTCTAAAAAATTACGATGATGAAAGATTTTATGTAAACAAATAAATTTTCCATGACGATTTAAAATGTTATAAAACGACATGTTTGTTTTTATTCGTGAATTAGGCGGCTTTGACGTCACGCAGGGCAACGTTGGTTACTACCGTCTTGCCAGTCAGTGGCAGTTTCTAGACGTTGTAGCCAATTTAAGCCGTTTCGGAATGTGCGGTGTTTGAAATCAAATCAACAGTTTTAGTTCAATGATCACAATTAGAAAAATCAACTTTTAATCTTTCATACATTTTTTACTATATTCATAGTTTGTGAAAATATCTCATTCCAGATTTAATAATAATAACCTTTTTATCTGGTGTAACTTTCTAATGTACGGTAACAATTATTACATATTTAGCATTTTTATTTATTAATTAATTTTATTTCTATTCTTGAACATACACATTACAGATTATTAAATTGGTTTACATAGATAATAAGTTTAGTAATAAGAAGAAAAAAAAGTAAAATGTAAATGATCTATAACTGTATGTATATAGGTACGTACCAAGTAGTATTTTGTGAACACCTCACTAGGCGAACCTGTGCTGAGGTGTTCCCATGTTTGAGAATAAATGTTATTCTGTCGACATAAGAAGAAACACCGTATCCTCCTTGATATTGTCAAGAAGAACACTGTGGGTCGACCCTTGGCGGCAGTATCGAATACATTAAAGATTAGTTGCAGTTGGGATCTATATATACACATCCAGAGTATCCAGAGTAAATTGTAAAATTATGTATTACGCCGTGTTGCGCTATCTCCTTCTTTAGTTAACGTTTTGGACAGCGCTACAGGGTCCATCAACAGGGCAAATGTGTAAAAAGAAAAGTAGCGCAAAACGGCGTAATATCCCAATAATAAATCACGATAATACTTTAGACCATGAAAATCTCAAATCATATTAGAATTAAACCTCCTGGAATTACACCCGTCAAAAAAAGCTAACCTAACCTTAATATATTTTTTTCTAATATGAAATTTATTAACACGCCACAACACTCTAAAATTAAAGTTATTAAAAACAGGATTTTTGATATGCATATTTCCAGCAAGTGTAATTTATTCTTTCCGTGTGTAATTTCATCTGTCTGCAAATCTGGCAGTGATATTGGTCTGTGTTTAATTACACACCTGTTTAATTTCGTAAAAATAAACAATATAAACTCTGCTAGTTGAGTTTGTAGAAACAGAAGGAATAGCAAAGCTCTCAGCGGCAGGATCATATAAATATTAACAAACCCAATTTATTCTTAATATATATTTCTTAAAGCAGAACGGAAAATATAATGTATGATTGATTGTCTTATGTCAAAGATTCATGAATTTATAGCTCTCGTACATAGTCCGTGTCGTGCATGAGAAGTATGGAGAGGTTACAATGGAAATATGGAAGTTAGTGTGTGAAGTTAGTGTGTAAGTTAGTGTGAACTCATCTCTATTTTATCTGTTAATAATTAACTTTTCTTATTTTTGTTCTTTTCATAATATATCCTCTCATTTAAAATCTTACCAGTAATTTATAACCTTATTTTATTTTATTTTATTTTGCTGTTCTATTTAGTTCTGTTTTATCATCATACATTATTATACACATATAATTGTTTGTTTATACCTACTAACTAGCTTTTACACATTGCACTTTATTGTATTTCTGGTCTTATTACTGATTTTTTCTTATTACTCATAGTATTTCATTTCTTTTATGAGGTTTAATTTTTTTATGTTTTTAATTTCTGTTGTAAAAGCCCACTAGGGCCTAAATAAATAAATAAATAAAAAAATTGCATATGCATATTGTACAGGGTGTTAAGGGTTCCCTTTTTTACCAGTAATTCACGACATTATTTAGAGTAAAAACTGTAAATGAAATTTTGGTCTCCGGTTACTTTTTCACGTGTTTTTTTTACATATTTTTTCTGAAAATCAAAAAAATGAATCTTTTATATGTCGTTACTGGTCACTGGTCACCCAACTCCTCATCCCGCGCCTAACTATCAAATGCATAGTAATTTGTTTATGTTTTTAATTGAAAAAAATATCATCGGAAACCAAAATTTCGTTTACATTTTTTACTCCAAATAATGTCAGAAATCACTGGTTAAAGTAATTAACACACCATGTAAACACGATTAACCTTATAAAATAGTTCTGCCGCTGAGAGCTTAGTCTTAACTTTTCCATCTCTAGGACGATGAGATGGAATGGTTTCAACGGAGCTATCGCCGATATGCTTACATAATGTTATATATATAAATACGATTAGCATTTGAAAAATATCCCATTGAATAGAAACCGAGCACTCAGCATCATCCCGGAAATCCTCTGAGCAATTATAATAATTTATTGGAATACCCTTTTGAAATCCATTGCAAATCTAAATAGAATATGCATTAAGGGATCTCTCCCTCTCTCTTCTCTTAACCGGGTCGAGAGGGGGAGGACAAAGGGATGGAAAGGCCGGAGGCTGTAGGAATATAAGCGATCGCCAACCCTGGATTTGAAATCAAATTAAAATTTTATTTGGTAAACCGTTGTCTTCAATTATCATAGCCGACTAATTAAAAAAAATGTTAATTTCAATAGTGGCATATCAAATGTTTACTTAATTTAAATAGATTATTTATTTTTAGTACTTGACAGGACGAACACAACAAGTACAAATAGGGCAACAAAAAAGCAATCCTCTTCCAATAAACTACGGCGTCCCTCAAGGAAGTGTCTTGGGGCCAATCTTATTTCTAATCTACATAAATGAAATTACCAAACTTCCCATAAATGGAAACATAATTAAAAAAAAAAAATTAACTTTATGAGTAAAAACTCAAATTATAATATTTAATTAAATGAAGACAATATTAGAGAAACTCAATCAAAATCTGAAGACAGAAAAATCAGAAAAAGATATTGGTTCCACTGGGACTCGAACCCAGATACCTTAGCATTCATGGCCAACTGCTCTACCGATTGAGCTATGGAACCCATTTCCAATTCGATCACTTTTAACTGTATCATACTTCGACTAAGAACTACCAAAACTATCTTCATTTTTCTTAACGCACATATTATTGGCTGCTATCTTTATATATGATTGCAAGATTCAACTCGAACTAAATGCTATCTAGATAGTGTCTGAATAAATATGTATCCATTTAATAATTTGTGGTAAATAAAGACCCAAAAAATTTCCGTTAAATTTTCCAACCTCCCCCCCCCCCCTCTTTATGATGGGGGGAATCGAACCTCCCCATGTAAATGCTACAGCTACGCCCTTGATTCATACATACTCTTCCGTTATTCTGACTCTTGAAGTGTCAAATTTAATTTCATTAATTACACATTTCATGAGAAAAATCAGTATTTAACGGCAAAATATTATTCTTGTAGTGATGAAAAGATGTTGGTAAATATAACTTGAAAGAAAGTTGCGGATTACTGACGTAGCTTTAAAGAAAGATGGAGAAGAAACGGACGCATGGAGGAAGTTGAATGAGCACAACTACCTTCGAATCAAAGCTCCGGGGAGGTTTTCTCCTAAAATCTAAAGAATATTCAGGGGCTGCAGAACTTTTCATGTTTCATTTATAATATGATTAAGGGCCGTCTGTTTAAACAGAAAGCTAAATCGCGTCATAAAGTTAAATTTTAACTGTCATTTAAAGTAACAAGAATGTTAAATAGGACCGCGCGCTGTTTCAAGTGTATTTTCGCTAAAGTAATAGTTGTCAGTGTGGCCAGTCTAAAAAGCAGAATATTGCTCGGAATTATGTGGAAAAACGCATCGAAATATTTTTTATGCGGCAACACCGTAAACTAAATCCTAAAATCGGAACAACTGTCAAAATATACAGTTGTATTTTGTTGCACACCGTAGTATCTGACGGCATTGTTCCAATAAAAAAGTATTTGTATGAATATTTACAAAGAAATGACGACCTATTATAATACATATACTATACAATATGAATGTTATTTACTTTCCAGCAGTTGTGATATATCCTTGAATTTGAAGTGTCACATATTTTTCGAGATATTCAATTCAATTTATTTATGGTATCGAAAACAGAAAAACATACATTTTATAGCTTTTTTAAATCCGTTTGTAAGAGTATTACATTAAACGTTAGTACTTAGTAGGTGTACAAACTATACTAGCATTGATAGAGCTTGTCTTTTAAAGGCAGCTTCACTCGCTAATATGTGGATATCCGAAACAATTCTGTGCAGGC
This sequence comes from Limnephilus lunatus, assembly GCA_917563855.2. Lineage (NCBI taxonomy): Eukaryota > Metazoa > Arthropoda > Insecta > Trichoptera > Limnephilidae > Limnephilus > Limnephilus lunatus. Next base: position 11,904,141 of record OU830599.1, read on the forward strand.
GGTTCAGGCCCTACCTACTACTCATGTTATATTTTTGTAATGTTTATGAGACAATAAATCGATTTGAAGTCTTGTAAAGCTTGCTATACATCCATTAATAGAGCTTGTCTTTAAAAGGGGTAGGTAACGCTAAATATGTCGATATCAGAATTGATTCTGTTCAACAGCAAGATTTTTTCAATATGCGGCGCCGCGCCAAAAATTCGAGATCATCCCAGACAACCAAATTCTTGACGCGGGGTCGAAATGTTTTTGATTTTCGCTACAAGACATATTGGATAAGGAATTCATTGTCACTATCATCGTGTTATACAATATTTATCATGATTACTATGTTAAAGCGCGGAATTTCGTAGATTACCTGGAGCAGAACTGTTATAAATAAACTGAGAACTGTCAAATATGCCAATATGGCGGAGTAACTCTAGAGTAACTATCGGTTTTCGGAAAGTTAATACAAAAGTTAAAAGTAACATAAAACAAGCAGTCAAATTGATTGAAAAACGCATTTTGGTGAAATTTAACTTTAGTAACTGCTTTTTGCTTTACTTTTACTTTAGCGAGCGTTGAAACAGACGGCCCTAGCTCAGTTCTTTTCCGGCAGAATTTCTGCGAGCGCAGAGTGGATAGAGGTTACTGCGGGCTGCATTGTGTCCATACAAACGTATTTCCTATCAGGATTTTGAAACTAGTGCAAATATTTTTTAAATATAAAATAGATATCAACCGCTGGCATCTTCTTTAATATTTGTTTTTTGATAAGTTACTTCTTACAAGAGTTAGGACCCTTCAAAAAAACCTTAAAATTTCCTAGTTTGAATGCCATCATCGGACGTTTAGTATACAAATTTGACAAAGTATTTTTAAAAAAGCACAAAAGTACAGATATATAATATTTAAATCTAATACAATTAGTAAAAAAAACTTTAATAGCGGTCAAGATTTTAAGGAGGAAACAGGGGATATTTATATAATCAGCTTGTGGTGCAGTTGTCCCTTTCACACAGAATTCGGGGGGTAACAGCCACAAGTGACAACAACAGTTTTATAATATGCCTACCATTCAAATTTCTCGACGTCCGCGTTTCTTCTAAGCTAAATATAGAAAATCTCATTATTATTTCACAATGCTTTTATAATAACGTGAATTCAAAAAATATTTGATTCTTATGGCGTCGTTTTTATAAATAATCACCCCAAGGCAGTGGAGAGATATTATTACCATGATATTACCCTAAAAAATCGATTACGAAAAAGGATACAAAAAAATCAAACACCGGAGCTAATGCTACACATTTCGATTATTAAGAGATCGAAACTTTTTGTGTGACTACCGCACAAGATTTCCAATCGTCTGGAGTCAGCGAGACTATGGCAACCCGATTACGATGTGTATGGGGTGTGTGTAGTAATCATAGTGAGGAAGGGAAGGAGATTATCTACCACTCTTGAACATGCCGCAAATATGGGTAACTATATATTATTTTTAATTAATGTGTAATGATACAAATTAATTTAATAAAATTTGAACCCACCACTACCGGATTCGCAGCGAGGATCGTGACTTGTCAATCGTGGAAGTCGACATGTGCAATTATATGACTATGGATTTATCTACGAATTCGAGAAAATCACGTTGTGAATAATAAAATTAGATAGAGCCTAAGAATTATTAACCACTTAGGGTGACCTATGGCATGGTTCAAATTGTTTTAATTTCTCTTCAGTTTACAACTAATAAAGAGTTCTAATGCATCTTCTATTTAGAATGTGCTATTTTGCAATATAGGAACAAACTAGACAGGTCATCAGTTGTTTATAATGTTTGAAAAAAAGGTTTTCGGGTTTTAAAACCTAGCAAATCATAATCTGAAGAAAAATGGTAGGAATATGATTTCGGTGGTATTTTCAGAATCATGACTCTTCATCACATTCTGAAAAAGGGAGTAAATTAGTTTATGAGGTCTATAACTAACAACTTTCTGAATTCTGCTTATCCAAACTCGAAAGGATTGAATGAATCTTGTTAGTTAAATTTTTGTTTCGATCGTATTTTGTATCTCTTATCAGATTAAGGGTTGTGAATTGAGTAATGTGGATTATGTTTGAAGCGATGACGCTGACAGATAACACAAAAAGACTCCGAAAACCATTTTCAAAAAGATATAACTGCAAACATTCTGGTTCCGACAGCCCTTTGTTAAAATAAAATTGCAACAGGAAGTTGGTCAATATGAGTCCGTATCCGGTCGCCTCTATGAAAAGGAGAAAAAAGATACAAAGTTGAAAAATATGGTTCTAAAGTGTACCAGTACATGCTTTTGACATTGAGTCGGAAAGTTGCGACTTCGATTCACTACAAAGAAAAAATATATTGAAATGGTTTAACATTTTAGATATCCCATCCCAATGATGTTAAGACACGTTTTGTTCATACTAATCGAACTAACAATATACCTAGCATGTTCTTGTTTTTAGTTTCAAAGGTAACAAGGAAATGAATAAGAAAATCATAGCCATTCGATATTTAAAAGCTAAAAGCCTTGTGAATAATTGTATTTAGTGTAATAATATGTGTCAAGTGTGTATTTTCGAATGAATTGAAAAGAAACTATAAAAGAGTCTAAGAGAATCATCATGGGTTTATTTTATGGCATAATTATCGACCAGATAACGACCTTCAGTCAAACTTAAACAATGCAGTAATTGGGAAACTTAACCATTAAAATTTTCAGTAATTTTACTTGGAAGTTAATAATAATACGCAGGTAATAAAAATAAAAGCAATTCATTTTTTCATCATGAGTACCTATTTAGAAATTATATAAATACATCGCATGTAGGTGGTAAAACCACAGTTTGATAACGCCTTCAGTGGGCGAAACTACTGTCACGCATAATAATAATTAGGTACAAAGCCGAACTTGTTTATAAACTGTTTTTATAGATTAAATAATAATATTATTGAATATATAAAAGAAATAAAAAAATGAAATGGAGTTCTACAAGATAAACTTAATAATAATAAATAAACTCTAAGAGCTTTTTTTGCTCGCAAATGATTTTTGCACCTCTTATAATTACAGGAATGATTTTTTTCACGACTAAAGCTCGTATTGGCGTATATTAATAAACGTTTAAAACACTTTTCTCAGGCTCCGTGGCGTGATAACAAGCCTACATAGCCTACAATAACAATGAAAAATATCTCAGTAAAAACAATTTCTTTTTTTTTTCTTTTTTTTATGCATACTGCACAAGAGTCCCAACTGCTCCCGTCTGAAGCGTGAGACTATGGCATCCCCAATTGGGGTATGTTGTGAGGCTGAGGGTAGTGGGGAGGGGAAGGAAATAAGGAAGAGGAAGGTGGGGAAGTACCTGGCTAATCAGATCTGGTCACAAAACACGGCTAATGCCATTTCAACCAACGTTTCTATTCTGAATGGTGGTCTTACACCATGGCGATACAGAGAGTATCTTCCACTCTGGAACGTGCCGCAAATATAGGTACTACATATTATTTTTAATTAATAAATTGTGAAATAACACAAATTAATCAAATAAAATTTATTTGCCACGCCGGGATTCGATCCCGCGACCTTCGGTGTGCGAGTCAAGCGCCTTACCGCTGCGCTACGGCGGCCGTCAAATTTCATTGAAAAATTGCTATAAAATGTTGTGAACGAGAAGTATTTCGAATGGTTTCAGCTTATCTGATGAACAATACCAAACGCAGAAAATCTCAAATACGTCCACTGTACATAGAAACCAAGGGTGTTGTCTCATTAACCTACATATTTCTCTTTTAACTCATTTTATCCCTATCCTATAGAAAGTAGCTATATCAAAAATCGTAACACCTAATAATGCCTAATATAATAATTTGTCGAATTGTTCAAATTCTGTGAATAAACCCATCCTTTGGTAAGGTTTCTGGAATTAAAAGCATTTAATAAACCAACCACAAACAAGTTTTCAAACTTCGACGTAATCAAAAACGGAAACCATCGGATTCCAGTTGAACCGCTGTAACCGCTACATCGTACCAACTCATCTCAAGGCTTTCATGTGCACTACGTTATCTGAAGTGGTATTCATGTGATACCCCTCCAGATTGCTGTATGAACTTCTAAATTAATCATCTAAAATACGTACACATAAAGCAGAAAATAACTATTTTGACTAAAAGGTTCAACATTAAACATTTAAGTTGAAGGGTTTAGATTTATATCGCATTTAATAACCATCAAATCGATTATCGGCGACATTTTCATTTCTCTACCCTGCTTTTTTTTGGTTCTAATTTTCATCTTCTAGAGAGAAATGCCGGCTTCAGGGCGTCAAGCAAAGTGAAATCAATAACTTTAAAATATCAGATCAATAGGCGTAACTACCGGTTATTTAATATCGTTTTTTCCGAGCACGGCCACACTATTGATAGCCATACCGATATTGACAAGGAATAAATAAGAAATCGATATACGAAGGCAACACTGGCGAATCTACATACATACGTAAATGTCAAACGGCTTCGTAAAAATTAAAAATACTAATAAATTGACGATTTCGAATGAGAAATATTAACCCTAATATTAAATGGCGCTTTGCGTATATTTTTTTAAACTAAACGGGAGTTAATTAGTTAATGAGGTCTTTAGTCATATTTTAACCACTTTAGTTATAGTTATATTTAACCGCATAGATCGACTGAAATAAATTGATCGCTCCTTGAATGAATTATTTAAGGCTCAGTTCCCGGCCCCAAAAAGAAGAAGATGGAGAGATATGAAATTACGAATGTTAGAAGAGCGCGCTAAAATTTACAGCGATAAAATTGATGCAAAAATCATGAAAATCTTGAATAAAACACGACTCGTTAAAAATAGAGTAAAAATCTCGCGATAATTTTCTTTAATTTTATTTAAAGAAACGCTGTGAATTTTTTCATACATATAACTTGTAAAATAACCGAAACAAACGTGTTTTTAATCATTTTTGGAGTTTACTTTGCGATTTTTTTCTATCGAGGGAATTTTATATAATTTGCGTTTCGGTGCGATAAATGTCTAGATATTATCTTCAAGAATAACATATATTTTTTAAGAGCTTAAAAACTTCAAATGTTTAAGGGAGGTTTCCAAGAAATCGGTTGAAATTCGGAGAACCGCCTCTTAAGTCCATGGATCGCGTATGAGATTTCTTTCAAACCTAAGAGCTTCGTTAGTCCACCCCCGTTCTAATAAATGTATGTGAACTTATGAGGTGAGGCTTATTAATATTACAAGCCAGTTAATTTTCACAACGAACGACATTAGTCCAATGTTTTTTTTTTTTTAATACATACTGACGGCTTATCTGACACTCAGAAAGCCGCGCCAACATTTGTCAATGGTCGGTCGGAATATTTCTTATCAATTATTGACCGTGCTCGCAAATATTGATAACTAATTACATACCACGGATTTAGTCAACATCATTTTGATATAGGGTTATATCGATTGTCTGTGCTAGACCTCCAGATGGTTGAGAGCCGCAAATAGTCGATAAAACTGGAAACACTTGAGAAAGAGCCAAAACTCTTCAAAAAGGGTTTGTTTTTACTGATATTATCTGTAGAAGGATAGGAAAATGATGTAAAAATCTTTTGTTATACCTACCATAATATATAAAAGAAATTCACTACTTTAAAAAAAAAGTGTTATTAAGTGCGCAACTATAGCCCGAGAAACATTTACTTTAGCAAATCGATAAAGGATCACAGATGAGAAAATTTTAAATAAGCAACTGATAAAACTATGTGCAATAATTGTTCCTCACCCACAATAACCGTTGACAGTCAACCAAATAATAGGGTTGACAAAGTTTGTTCCTAAACCATAAAAATAGCATCCTCCACACCGACACTTCGGAGCGACCGTGCCACGCGACACTTCATGCCGTAGCGCAGAAAAGTCTCACAGTGAACTGCGCTGTAAACCATTAGCTTACTTTCTGCCTTTACATTTCTGCGCGGCGGTCTGAAGTGGAGCGTGGCACGGTCGCTCCGAAGTGTCCATGTGGGGAATGCTAATATCATAAAATAAATGGTCCATCCCTTAAGCCTAGATTATATTGACCGAGTTTACAAGCTACTAGCCGGCATGTTTAAAAGCGCGCAAATAGGCGAGTGCGATTGTAATGACACAATACTTTCCACTCGCTTGGTAGCGAACTAGCTACGACTCACTAACGACTAAATAACGACTCCCGCGCGAACTAATTCTGTCGACATTTTGATGACACAAGGTTAGTTTACTAGCTAACAAGCCCACACGTTAGCGAGTAGCGATCAAAGTAGCCCCCCTTTCAACTTTTTTCGTAGATTGTTCACAATCTGCTAGTTAGCTAGTAAATATGATTACGCTGATCGAGTTTACTAGCAGATAGTGAATTCGCCGTCTAAACTCGCTCAATGTAATAGAGGCTTTAATGTGTAAACTATTCACTAGATGTCACTCCTGTTTCTATATCTGTATAAGTTTACGTGAGCCTGGGTGTTTGGACCATAGTTGGGAACGATCATAGTTGTGTGAAATTACGTATCTGCTGTATAACATCTACCGTATAAAGCTATAAAATATAAGTATGAGGGAACCGAATTTACACAGCGGAATATGATGGCATTGAAAAAAGCTGCAGAGTAAACATAATACTCATTTTCTACTTTTCAATTAAAAACTGGTACTTGGCAACGCAGATAGCATCACGGAATCGAGGAGTTTAAAATTGCTGAGTTTGAATCGAATATAATAGGAAATGTGGGATAAAGGGAAAAACGATCAGAATTTAGCCCGCGATACAGCCTCAGAGAAGCTTTGCTGGGTATTTTTTAGTTAAAGCACTGTGAAAATAGTTCACGACTGTTAAACGTAGTGATTAAGACTGTTAAAATAACACTTCTCGTAGATTTAATCTATGTTACCTGGGATGAGATGGCAACAATGTAGATAGTAAATTATTATGTGCAAAAATGTCCGGCATGGCAAATGTAAGGTTTACGTTAATTTTTAAAGAAAAGAAGGTATTAGAAATACAAATTAAATGTGTATTAAATAAAAAAGGACAACCTACAACTAAGGCAGTCTGGCTTGGGCTTGCTTAGGTTAAATAGTTCTTATGATACCGTGTTAAGTCGAAGTAACGCATGATGAAGTCTTCTTTTGTGAAACGAATCTCACGTCGTGAGATGAGCAGGACTCCTGAGGAATGGCTCCCAGCCAAAAGGACCCTCCGGAAACAGCATAGGCGGATGACTCTGGATACCAATCATCCCTCCAGGATGACTTGCAGTCAGCTCTCAAGATGGCGAGTATGACACGCCAAATTTACAAACACGATCGTAGCGGTCTTCAAAAAAAGGATCCGCCGTATTGCGGTCGAGGGGACCGCCCTGAGCCCTCGGCTGTGATACAAAGAATGACCAGCTCTCTTTTCAAATCTGCAGATTTTGAATTCTGTCCAGGATGCTGATCATGTTGCATTCCAAAAATATTGCAAGGCTCGCAACATTACCAATGCCCAAATGTCACTGGGCAAGCACTAGAGGTGCCACACACCGAAACCACAGATTATTTAACCACAAATACTTTTATGTAACACCTATTTCAGGATATGATATTGATGATTTGAAACCCATATTAAATTAATACGCAAGCTTATATCGGACACACATTTATGTACTCGAATATAATTTATGATGCATATTATATATAAGCTAAAGCTTAATACGTGGATCAGTTGATTGATTGAAGTGAATTTTGGGTCCGTGGCTCGATTGTGTTTATCAGAAGAGAGCTGAAAATCGGTTTTAGTGACAGGGGGATATAAACGGTTTATCGATCACATTAGTGTCTAGTCCACGTGACGTTATCCGCGGGATGATCAGAACACTCGAATATTTGTTTTAGGCAAATACACTCGTTCACTGACTTTATGATAAAATACAACACAGATAAAGTACAAATACGTCATATCAATTTAATTAAGTATGACTACAACTCATCGGGGCCTATGAAACCAAAATGTATTGTTATAAATTGTCATGGCAATATATTTAACTGTGCTAAGCAACAAAGTTTCATCAGGGCACTATATAGACTCAAGTAAGCAACAAAGTTTTATCGGTGCTGTGTATCTATAAATTCAAACAAGAAACAAAATTTTATAAGTGCACTATATAAACTCAACTAAGCAACAAAGTTTTTATCGGGGCGCTATATCTATAAACTCAACTAAGCAACAAAGATTCATCAAGGCACAACATAAACTCATCTAAAGAACAAAGTTTCCCCAGGGCACTATATAAACTCAATAAAGCAACAAAGTTTCGTTGGGGCACTACGTAAACTCATCTAAACAAAAAAGTTTCATCGCGCCGCTAAAAATAAACTCAACTAAGCAACAAAATTTCATCAGGACATGTAATCTCAATTAAGTAGCATAGTTTTATCAAGGCACTACATAAACTCGTTTCATCGGGGCGCTATATCTACAAACTCAATTAAGCAACAAAGCAAGGCACAACATAAACTCATCTAAAGAACAAAGTTTCATCAGGGCACTATATAAACTTTGGTGAAGCCTGATGAAGAATCGTTATAAATATGGCTAGTTGGGGAAAAGCATTGAACAAAATGAGTTCATAAATTATACCAATCGCATTGTGACATCATCGTAACCTATTTAATATACCTGCCCTACATCTAAGCTAATGCGTTTGGCAGGTTATCTAACGTGCAACGTGTTGAATATTGACTCTATATGGCTTATCTCAAACCACTACTAACATCGATGGTAAAATTGCCTATTATCAAAGATAGGTACTGGTTTCGGTTGAAAGTGCTTCCTGCGTAACTCTGGTTCAACAAACTCGATTTTGCTTTTGTGTATCTTCAAAATTAGAACTGATTGTGTGAGGAATTCAGACAAGTAGGTACCAACATTATCAAACGTACTAATTTCGCTTGTCTGTTAGTGCTGCGTAAAATCTGGTTCAATGAACTCATGTTTGCACTTAATTTAAAAGTGTTTTTCAAAATTGTAACCGAGGGACCTATTATAATAAAATATTTTTTACTGAAACTTATTTAATAAATAGGTCCCGTGATTTTTAATGGGTCTGTGCTAGCTACTTTAATATCGATAGAGTGTTTAGTTGTCGGAATTGAAACTTTACTTGAAATGGCTTTAGCCAGGTTTGGTGACCAGATCTGTATAGCCAGGTATTTCTCCAACTTCCCCTTCCCCATCTTCTTACCTGACTCACTACCTTCAGCCTCTCAACAAACCCCAACTGGGGATGCCAAAGTCTCACTGGTTTCAGGCGGTTGGGAACAGTTGAGATTCTTGTGTGGTATTCATATAAAAATCAATATAACATAAACCTTCATCTCATTATTTCGCTTCTTCCTGAACCTTCCCTTGGCGACTTTTGCATGGAATCACACGAAAAATCAATTTCGCGGTTCAAGAAAGTTGACTAAATAAAATAAAATTTCATAACCGAAATTTTCATATCGTCCAAATAATATATTTCTAAAAAATGTGTACTGTTCAGTTTTTCATTTAAAAATGATTCAATTTCGATAAACTTTGCAAGTTTTTATTGGGTACAATCATGGTTTAACATTGGTATAACTTTGGTTCTTGTTTTCATGGTTTATGATGCCAAAATTTTCCCGACAAAATTTATTGAAGAAAATAAATAATAATTGAAATTCGGTTCCGCAATAGCTCCACGCTTAAATTGTAAACCTTCAGCAACCATGGAACATTACTAGCATTTAAAAATAGAATAATGAAAGCTTGTTTATATAAATCACTTAAATAGGTAAAGAGTATAAACTGATATAGTTAATAATTATTATAAATTAGTAAAGCTAAACTTGAGGTGGAAAATGACAAACTATCACAAGATTCTATACAATCTAAATGTACGTATTAAGATTATAAAGCATTAAATTGGTTAGATCGGGCAGCAAAACACTCTAACATAGAACTCTGGATTTAAGAAAATTGCAACTGCAAAATACAGCTTGTAAAGTCGTTTCCATCGTAAGCTATGGTGATTTTAATAATCATTTTAAGAGATAAAAACCTTCAACGTTGATCCATATTTTTTCAAATGTTCATTTTGAAACTAGGGCGACAACAGATGGTAGGTATATATTATTAGAAACAATAGATCAATAATACAATATTAGTGATATTTACAGCGTGTGATATATGACGGGAAACCGTTTTTTTATTATTTTAATATGAATGCCGCACAAGAGTCCCAACTGCCCCAACCATCTGGGTTGCCAACCAATTGGGGATGCCAGCGAGACCATGGCATCCCCAATTGGGGTATGTTGTTGGGCTGAATGAAGTGAGGAGGGGAAGGAGACGGGGAAGAGGAAAGTGGGGGAGTACCTGGTTTTTCAGATGTGATTACTAAACACGGCTAAAGCTATTGCATGTAAAGTTTCAATTCTGAAAAAAAATGTATGTTCATTATTTTACTAATTAAATAGCAGATTATATAAATTAAAATTCTATGTTCCAATATGAACACTTCGAATAATTTATTTATCATTAGGTGAATCTATTATAAGGTATGGAATTACAGCTTGGGGACTTTCCTGTAAAACAAATGTAAATCATGTGCAATCAGTTCAAAATTCATTAGTTAAATTTTTAGCCCATAAAAGGTTATACGAACAAATGCATAATTTTCCGTATTTTTACCAGAAACTCAAAATTCTCTCAGTAAGAGCAATTCTATGGTATAAAATTATATTTAAGCATAGCCCTATATACAAATAACCTGGACCACACTTACAATACTCGTTTTACGTTAGATGAAAGACTATTCGTCCCTAAGTATGAAACCTAATTGGTTAAATATGTTACCTGCCGAAATTTAAAACAATGTGCAAATGGTAAAACAAATATTATGTTGAAGCTCGCCGAAAGAAATAATTTTTATTGGACTACAAAAAATGCATAATAAAGTAAAATAAGTTTATTTATATCTTCAAAGTAAAAGCATCCATTGACAAAATACTTAAAAATAGTTTATTGGGACTTTTCTTTTTTCTGTAAAATATTTTAATTTTTCCTGTCATGTTGAATTACTTTGTCTTTATAATAAATAAAAAAAATTTAAATACTATCACAGTTTTACTATTTTTACTAATAATACTTACTTTCCAGAATGCTTTTTCCCTTCCCATCAAAAGAACTTCAAGAAAAGTGCTCCTGTTTTATATTCCTAAGGGATCACAGTGACGACATGTGTTTATGCAAGTGATGTAGCGATGTTTGGGGATGCGATGAGTTGAATTGCAGGAGAATCTAGGAGTTATGTTTTCCGGGGATATTCTGTAGTTATGCGGTGAAGGAAAGCGAACCTTCTAGACAGGACCGAACCTTGGATGTTTAAAGCCGGTTATGCGTTGTAGGTAACGAAAGGTCTGGTGCAAATTAGATATTCGGCAGTTATTTACTACGACAAGCTAATTCTACATATGGAAAAATAACCTGCTTTTCATCAAACCTGGGTTACGTGGTCCCTAAAACTAAAACCAGATTCGCTCAACGACGATTCTGGTTCAGCGCTCCTAAAATATACAATGCATTAAGCACAATATAAAATCAAATAATACTATATTCCTTTTTACTATACGTGTCATACATTGGATATTTGAAAGAGGGCGGACGAGCTTTCTTTAAAGAAAACATGAGTTCCTAACACTGTTAAAAAAATATATTGCATAATCTATCACATCTTTTCCCAAATTCTTTCATATCACTAAATTCAAATGTGACAATTCGACTATACACATGTTCACTTTTAGAGGAGAACCAACCATGATTTAACCTGCGTTAATTTTTTTATCTTTTATCTTACTTTTAAATATTTTTATTTCTATCCCTTAAATTAATATGTATTATTATACAACTTATTTTTTATTTTAATATCGTTATTTTGTTTTATATCTCCTTAAATATGTTAAAATTATTCTTACAAAATATTATTTTTCTAATTCTTACATTATACTTTAAATCATATTTCACTGCCATAGCATTAGTCCATTACGGCAGGTGAGATAATCACAAAAAAATATTATAAAATAAACAAATTTAAAAATAAAAATATTAATATGATGCCCGATGCCAGTACTAACGGCGCCTGTGCAAGTAAAAATAAGTCTGTCGTCTGTTGCCAGTATAAATGGCGCCGGGTGAATGTTTCATTGGGCCTCGCAAGTATTAATAGCGCCCGGTCATAGAATTAATGGAGCCTGTTACCAGTATAAATGGCGCCTGGTGTCAGTATAAATGGCGCCTGATGTCAGTATAAATGGCGCCTTGTTCCAGTATAAATGGCGCCTGGTGCCAGTATAAATGTACGGTGCAAAAAAAAATTAAGCTTCTCGAGCATATCATTAAGATAATAATAATCTTATGAATGTACCGAAATTTCTATTCCCTGCATTTAGAAGTTATTCTTGTAACGCTGTATGTTTATTTACACAATAATAATAATTGTCTTTACTAACAAGTCTTAATCGGAAAGAAAGAAAACTTCATGATTGTATTGAGAAATATAACGAACGTTAAATATTTTGATGTGTATTGATATAAGATAGCAATAATAAACACGTGAAAACAGAATACGTGTTGATTTTTTTTTAAAGATTCCTATCACCATTTTATGATAATGCGCCCTCGTTACACGTTCCACCTGCGCCGGTTGCAGATCCGGCGCTGCTTCTAGATGGTGCACCACATAAATAAAGCAAATGTCCTTAACTTCTTCTCCCCCTTTATTTGCACGTTCGAACCGAAACACGAGCGGGTCGTTAACCGCACTAGAGACAGTGGACTAGAATGCGGCGACCTCCAAACTACGGCCCGCGAGCAAATTGAGACCCAAACCATTTTATTCGACCCGCGAAAGCAAGACGGACCCAGTTACAAAATATGTCCGCGTGCGTCTTTGTCGGTTTTGTTTCAGTGTAGTTATCCAAAAAATATTTTACACATTTTCAACCACGCGATCAACAAACGCAAACAGACATAGTTCTGCATACTTTTCACTTGAAATGTTGATGAGATTGGAAAATCTAGAAAAGTAGATAGGTACCTACTGTCAGCATCAGATCGGTGAAAGACCCGAATTCAGATTCCTAACGTTTAAATGGCATTGCCGTGTTTGGTGACAAGATCCGGAGAGCCAGGTAAGTACTTTTACTTCCCACCTACAGTCCTTTCAATCCCACAACTTACCCCAACATTGGAGATGCCATAGTTCTACTGGATCCGATTTTTTGAAACTCTTGGGCAGTCCTGTTTTAACATGACCCTTTTTTGATTCATCCGTCCGTAAATATTTTTGTAGGTTTCGTTTCTATTTCAAGATAGTGGTCGTTTTAATGGTTCCATAATGTTTCTTTTTTCCAAAATCGAAATCGTCGAGATTAGTTAGTCTCAACCTTTTTTGACCACCGCCCACTTTGAGAATATTTTTATTTCTAGCGCCCCCTAACTGGTGAATCCGAAACAGCAATTGACCACGATGAATGGGGCGTAATGGGATACCAAGATGGGGTTAGATTTGCCACGACGGAGGGGGCATGATGGGATAGGGAAAACATTTTTGTGAATGGGATGGGGCAAGATAGGATGAGGTGGGATGAATTTCTCTGGGTTTCCTACCGCCCCCGTGTAAGTCTGAAACGCCCCCCCCCCCCCAATTTTCTCTTGGTCTTCTACCGCCCCCCTGAAGGTCTGAAACGTCTCCTCACGTTGAGAACCTATGAGTTAGACTTTCCTATTTGCATTTTTCAATATTATCAGTAATTTATAACCTTATTTTATTTTACTGTTCTATTTAGTTCTGTTTTATCATCCTACATTATTATACACATACAATTGTTTGTTTATACCTACTAACTACCTCTTACACATTCCATTTTATTGTATTTCAGGTCTTATTACTGATTTTTTCTTATTACTTATACTATTTCATATCTTTTATGATGTTTAATTTGTTTTATGTTTTTAATTTCTGTTATGATGTTCTATATCTTGTAATGATGATTGCTTTCTTATTTATTCTGTTTTATTGGTTTAGTAACATACGAGTACATAATTATTATTGTTAGTATACGTTTCCTTCTATGTTTGTAAAAGCCCACCAGGGCGTAAATAAATAAAAATAAATTATGATACCTAGCTTCCTGAAGAAAGTTTGAAAAATTGTTGTCTTTAGGATAGTGACGTTTTATTGGACAAATTCTGTAATAATTCCTTATTTAAACATTTTTTTAAAATTCTACATAAAATATATAATTATAATTAAGTAGGTAGGTACTTAAGTACCTACTTACAAATCTTATCATTTAAGAAGAAAATTTGGTTTTAATTTATTAAATAAGATAAAATTAGAGTCATCCATTTTAGGACACGAGATCTACTTAACCGTTCGCAGAACTACTAATCGTTGGTCTCTCGTAGTAGGCAGGTATCTAGTGTTTTGTTCGTAGCCTATTTTCTGTTGTCGAACATCTTTCTGTGTGAAAATTAATTACGTAATTAAACATTCTAAAAGACATACAAAAAATTCTCTCTCGGCTTAAAGATTTGGTGACCCCTGAACTAGAGACGAGAGAGTCCCCCTTCGTGATTGTTTTCGCTAAAGTGGGCCATTACTTCATACCGTTTTACCAAGCGGGCCGCTGCTTTGCAAAGACTGCAAAATGAACCATAGACCGTTTATACGGCATAAAGGTAAAAAAAGTAGATTCATTCATTTTGGAAGCTTTAATATTATTTATATCGATTCACTGGCGGTGTCTATGGAAAAAGTTCTAGGGGGTTCAACCACCTTACAGGAAAAATCGTTAAACTTGAGCCGAAATGAAATAATTCATAACAATACATTTTTCTTAAACACTTTTGAACACATTGAAACTATTGTCACGCTAAGTGAAATTATTGATAAAAATAATAATAATAACCTACTGGCACAAAGCTCTCTTTTTGGGGTGAATTGCCTAATTCAAAAAAAATTACGTACTGATATCAAAATATTATATCAGATTTGCGATAAACACAGACTCCTTTTTTAATGATCCTCATATAACCGTTGTGCACCAATATATTACAGAGATCACAGATGTAGGTAGAACAAATAAAGAAATTAATAAGAAATGATAACAAATGTACATAAACATAATAATTTATTTTTTTAAATTTTTTTATTTTTTTTTTAAAGAAAGACAAACATTCCCGGGTTACGAATAACCCAACAATGTTTGAAAATCTCCTACTACCACCACAGAAAGCCGAAAATGTTGCTTGTGTTGTGGTGGAGGACTTAGCCAGCCGAGGAATTGAACACGCGACGGCCGGATGGGACCCAAGCGCTATGTCCACTCAACCACTGACCGGTTAGTAATAGTAATAATTAATAACTAATTACAAATAGTAGGATAAGAAACAGTATAACCTGTACAACTTTATTTTTATTTTTATTATATAAAACTATACTTTTATTATATAGACTATATAAAATAATTGATTGGATATAAAAAAAAATTATGATGAATTTAAGTATAAATATTGTATTTCTGAGTCCTCCTCATTAGGGGATCCTGTGCCAAGGCGGACTAAAGTTACTTAAATATAGTTTATTTTTTTTCCATGTCATTTTTAGTGTCTTCATTATGGTTTTTTCATTGACCTCTTTAAAACATATTTTTATTCTGGATTTGTATTCATTAGAATTTTTTATTAGTTTCATGTCTTGGGGAAGGATGTTATGAAGTTTTGTTGCAAAGTATGTGTACTTTCTTCTCGAATGTGGTTTTATAACTTGGAATGTTTTTTTGTATAATTTCTATTCGATCTAGTGATATGCATACACGGTATAGTAGAGGATTCAGTATTTTTGAAAAGCTTTAATAATATTTTTTTGGCATATAACTAGAAAAGATTTATGAAATACAAAAAAATGGACGTACGAAAAGGTCATGGGAACTTTTAATGCTACTGTAAACATTCGTCGAGAGATACTCGTATTTGCTTTATTTGAAATAGGTAATGCTTTATTGAATAAATTCGCTTACGCCTATTAATATTGTAATTGCGTTTTTATATTAGCGCACTCTCTCTAACATTCGTAGTTACATATCTCTCCTTAAAACCATTGTTTTCTTCTTTTTGAACGCTTACCACGGAGCCTTAAGTAAATCAAGAAACCGCTTTTCACGAAACCAAGTGCCTTTGAAAACCTCAGTAGATTTATTCTCCAAAAAACTGATCGTCCGTTAAAGGGAGTCTCTCATTACACCTGCCCTACAACCACAGGCTGCTCTCAAGGGAGACTGCGCCATGAACCAGCAGTACCAATTAATTATTGATTTAACCCCTTAGAAAAGTGGCGAATTTTTTGAAAGGGCAAAATATTTCCGCTTTACAACAAAATTTAAATAAATGGAATATTTCTGAACATATTCGAAGACTAAAAACGTTTTTGAAAGGTGATGACATACTTACATATGATGGTTTACAAATTTCATTATTAGAAATATAAAGTTTGATATAATAAAAATTATAATACAAACATAAAGTAGTTTCAAAAATTGCTCACCTCACGTGTTTTCTATCTAAAATTCTGAAAACCAAAAAAAGAAAAACACAGACGTATTTTATAAGGGAAATGTACTTCAAAGGTTATTATGACGTCACTTTTGGGTCATTTCATAAAAAAATAATGTGCAAAATATTCTCCAAATTTTATACATTTTTCTCAAATTGCTATCGGAAGCTTTAGTTTCATTGAGATGCATATTTAAATTTTTCTATTATTAAATTAACTTAAGTTGTTAACATTTGAATATAAAGCGTGGAGTTTTCTCTTTTTAACACCGTTTAGATCATATTTTTCACTATGACAGCAAGGGAGATACAACGATTGAGACGCTGGGACAAATGTCAGTCGGGCCTTTAACCAGCCAGCAGCCGAGAATTCAAAGTTCGTTGAAAGATGTTCTTACGATCGTACAGGGCAGTTCCAATGAGAAAGATTAAGTATTTTCTGTACCAGCTTTATAAAATTATATTTCATTCAAAATTTGCTTTAATTTATACCTACTCGTACATTCAAAAGTGCTGAAAGGCGTGATGATAAAACCATTAAAATTATGTTCTTTTTGTAATTATTTTAAAGTATTTATAATTTTTCAATAATGTCTAAGCAAAATATAAAATCTTAAAACATGTTAGTTTGTACGACCGCAAATGAATAGACAAACTGAATTATTTTCATCACAAAACATGTGCGCGGATCTTTTTTTTAATGATTTTATTTAAAATTAAATTAAAATTCTGAAACATAGCTTTCCCAGATAATTTATTCATTTATTTTACTGCATTAATCATTTATTTTTTATTTTTATTGGTGCCTATTTAATTACAGGTTTGATGAGAATTACAAGATATGATAATGTATATAACTATTTCATCTGTTTGTTCTTAGTCCTCCTTACTTAGGTGGTCCTGTGCTGAGGCGGACTGGGAGATTTCTTTGATTTTCCGTTATTTAGTTTCTATGATGTTTTTAATACATTCTCTAGTATGTCTGCATTAATTTTCTTTCACCCATGTTTTGATTTTTTCCTTAAACTTATTTATCTTTTCTATCTTTTTCAAACTTGGAGGAAGGATGTTGTAAAGTTTGGTTGCCAGATATATGTGGTTTCTTTGGCCAAAACTTGTCTTGAATTTTGGAACATCTCGTATATGATTTGATATGTGTGTTGTAGAATACAAAATTTTCTTCGAAAATTTAACAAATCTGCCAACGATCTACGGTATAACCTTATTATGCTAAAAATAAACATATATTATTTTCTCATAATTTTAAACATAACTTTACCAGATAGAAGAACCATCTTTCGAAATCAATTTATTATTTTTTTGTGGAAAAGAGTCAATACGGCTAAAATTTTATTTTAAAATGACATATTTCCGGTTTTGTCTTGTTATTCCCTTTTAAATGGGTTAATATATTGGTCACCTATCGGATTCGCTTATACCTTTGCTCCCTTAAGCCAATACATTGGCTTGGGTATGAATGAAACCCGTAGGTGACAAATATATTATACATGAGTGATTCAGACAAAGTGATTGTTCAGCTACACATAAAATGTCAATCCATAAAGTGATTACTTTATACAAAAATACAAGGTTTTCCCATGACTAATCCCTTAAAGTTGCAGGGAGCATTTCAATATTAAATGTGATACTTATTCGGAACCAATCGGAAAATGCCGGATGAAGATTTCCCTAATATCAGCTATCTCCGATAGGAGAGAGTACCATAAGAAAAAGAATCTCCGGCAAGATTACGTTAGGTTAGGTGATTGCAAATAATACAAATGATTTTTTAAAATCATAACCTAACCTTATAAAGCCTCCTTAATCCAGGGGTGAGGGTCTCGACTAGCAATCCGGAAAACTAGCATTTAAATCACGGCGTTCACAAGTAAATTTTATATAATTAATTTATATTTTTTGACAATTTATTTATATAACATTATATATACGGCAAGTTCCAGAGTGGAACATATTCTCAGTATCGCCCTGTTATAAGACCACCATTCAGAATTGAATTGATGCTTGAAATTTCTTTAGCTGTGTTTGATGGCCAGATCTAAATAGCCAGGTACTTTCACACCTTCCGCTTTCACATCTCCTTCAGTTCCCCACTTACGTCAGCCTCTATATACCCCTATTGGGGATGCCAGTAAGACACTGGCTCCAGACAGTTGGTAACAGTTGAGACTCTTGTGCAGTATTTCGAACACGGGTTTGGAAAGAGAATTGGCGTTACAAACCCGTGCACAAAAGGATGCCGCTTGCCTTCTACTGAACACGGGTTTGCAGGAGAAATGGCGTTACAAACCCGTGTTGTTTTCGAGGCATGGTTGCCTCGAATTGGACACGCGAAAAGGAAATACGCAACCCGGGAATGTTTGTCTTTCTTTTTAAAAGTAAAAAAAATAAAAACACATTAAGTAAAATGTTTACGCAAAATACATAGGTATGTTCTAAACATATTATTTTGCAGAGTAAAATTCACTCACGCACGCATCAAGGCCTGTAATTTTTCAATAACACGTTCACTCTGCATATTCCTTTGACTCTCGGTTGAAAGTTAGAAAAGCACCCCTTCATACTCTCCCCTTGTAAAAGCGGGGACCACTCACTGCCTATTTAATAATAAGCCCCAACCAACTTCTACTGGCGTAAATCATTACGGAACTATTCTTCTGACGGGGGAACTTGCCTCAGACTTGCCTTATACTACATCAAATCTACATTTTTAATGAGGAGCCTCAACTACCTCCCTTGTATATTAATATTAAAAATGTTATGCAGGCTTTCTTCACGTTTTGCAGCGAAAATCAACCTGTCCGCAAGTTACTTAATTTAATACGCAAATAGATATACATAATACATTTATTGTTATCAAGTTTATTTTGTAGAAGACCTTTAAAATTTTTATTTCTTTTATATTATCTATATTATAAACGCGAAAGTGTGTTATTTGCAAAAACTGATGAATGTATATTAATGAAACTTTACAATAATATAGCTCATACATCAGAATAACATATAGGCTAAATGTAATGGTAAGCTCTGGCGTTATGAAATTTGTATAAATGAAAATGTGTGTATTTCATATATTTTATCGGCAGGGAGGAAAGGCAGGAGTAAGGGGAATAAGAGGTGGGGTTCGCGAAGAGGGAAGAGACGAGGGAGGGACGCACGGGAAAGGACATGCAGGGAGAATCAATTTATTTATTTGAATGGCATAGCAACTCATGCCGGGTACCAGCTAGTGTATTCATTAATATCATTATTTAATCTATAAAAAAAGTCTATTGTAAACAGGTTCTACAAGACCAGACTGACGACTTTCAGTTTAAAAAAAAAGTATTGATATAATACAACTTCTTTTTTTATATTAGCAATTCACAGAAGACGCTGATGTTTGTGGCATATTTGGTGACGCTGTCTGGAGGTTCTTTTAAGGAAAGGAAGGAGTGAAGCTGGATTTAAGCTGACACAATACCCTAAAATAAAGTATAAGTAAAGAAGGCATGGACAAAAATATGCGACCAGCCTCGGTGTATTGGACGGACGGACCAATTGGTCGAATTTGCACTAGCAATAACTTAAATTTGGATTTTTTGAGAACAAAATACCTAACCAAACTGAATAATAGTTTTTTTTAACCAAAAGTTATAGCGAATATCTGTTACAGATTTATTAAGTGCTTTTTTTATTTAATTGTGTTTTAAATTTCAAAATGAAGACTTTTAAGGAAATTAATTTTTCATGATTTTAGAGGCAAGTTTGGCAAATATTTGTGAAATAATTAAATTATTTAAAAATATATATTTTGCTTTTTTCACTATACAAATATTAAGTGCTTTTTTATTTAATTGTGTTTTAAATTTCAAAATGAAGACTCTTAAGGAAATTAATTTTTCATGATTTTAGAGGCAAGTTTGGCAATTATTTGTGAAATAATTAAACTATTTAAAAATATATATAATATGATTTAATTCTTTTCTATTGATTTATAAATAAAACACTTGTGTTGCAAAGTTTAACAAAGAAACGACATTTATGTTTATTTATAATAAAATAATAGAAAATAAAACAAGTGACAATTGATAATTACATTCCAAGTATTCCAACTGACACTACAGGATTCAAATTTAAATGGAATATAATATGTATTGCCATTACATCTCCCCTCCCCCTGGAAAGAAAATTACTGCAAAATTTTCACTCATCTTCGATGTCCTCTTCATGGTTCATAAATAAAGGTGCTGGAGTTAACTTCGAGATGTGGAAAAAATTTGATTCAAATTTTTTTCGACCAGTGTTTATCTTGTAAATTGAGTTTGATAATTTTTCTATGATTTTGTATGGTCCGATTCTCAATTCGTCGAGCTTCTTCCTGTTAAGTTTGTTTCCATTCTCCACAAAAACAGTATCACCAACTTTGAAGTCAAAGTGTCTCCTGGTTTTATCGTAAATTATCTTGTTGTAATTATGTGACTTCATAGTATTTTCTAGAGCTTTTTTTCTCTCTTGAATCAAATCGATGCCGGTCTTCTTAAGTTTTAACCCATTTGGCAAAATCGTAACATCTGTGCCGTCAAGTAGGTACTGTGGCGCATATCCAGTAACAGTGTGCTCCGTTTCATTATAGTTTTTTACACAATTATGCGCTATAGTTGTCCAAGCTACTTTTGAGTCATTTTCGTTGATTTTGCATCTAATTTTATTGACCAGCGTTTGGTTCAATCTTTCATTTAATCCATTTGAGAAAGGTGAGTTCACTGCAGTAAAAATTATTGGAATATTTTTTTTATCCAAAAATTTTTTGAATTCTCTAGAATTGATACCCGGGTATTGGTCTGAGAGTATCATGCCAATGTCATTAGTTTCTGTGGAGTTTAAGAGTTTGATGAAATCATTGGTATTTTGAGTTCTTGACGTCAAAATATATGCAAACCTCGTGAAATGATCTGATAACAGGTGCAAGTATCTCTTTGTTGATCGTGAACCCCCAAAACCGCCTATTGTATCAATGGAACATATTTCAAAAGGTCTTGTTGCGGGACCCAAGTGGGACATCAATCCATATTTATTTTCACCTCTTGATTTGTTCTTTAAACATACTGCACAACTTTCGCAGGTTCTCTTTATATTATTTGTCATGTTTTCTGCTGTGTACCATGAGCTTATCATTTTTTGCATTTGTGTAATTCCTATGTGACCTAGTTCTGTATGAACATTTCTGATAAAGTCTATGCTAAATTTTTCTGATAGAATTATTTTTTCTCTTTTTTTTACTTTCTTGTAATAAACATTATTTTTCGATATCAATTTATCTCTTCTGCACTGTATCTTCTCATTTTTTACCTGATCTTTTAAGATATCTTCTAATTTTATTAAGTTGACAATTTTCAATTGCTCATCTGTATTTTCATTTGATTCCAGCACTGGGTTTCTGCTTAGACAGTCAGCTTCCAAATTTTGTTTTCCTGGAGCATATTTTATGTTAAAGTCATATTGAGAAAGATAATATGTTAAATCACCTAGCTCTTCATCGGTTCTAGATTTGAGATTCATGTTTTCCAGTGGTTTGTGATCTGAATAAACTGTAAATGGTTTACCTATCAACCAGTATTGCCAGTATCTCACTGCTTCTTTTATAGCTAAGCATTCTAAGTAAATTGCTTTTTTCTTTTTCTGGGCGCCATTTAGTTTTTTCGAAAAGTAAGCTACAGGTTTTTCTTTTCCATCAGACTGTGTTTGTTTTAAAATAGCTCCAAGGCCTTCTAGAGAAGCATCTGTATATATATTAATTGGTAAATCTTGATCAAAAATTTCCAGGATTGGTTGTGAGCATAGTAGGTTTTTCATCGTTTCAAAAGCATTTTGGCATTTATCAGTCCAAATAAACTTTTGGTTTTTCCTTAGTAAGTTATGCAAAGGATCTAGTATTATTGCACTCTTCGGAATGTACTCATGATAAAAGTTGATTTTTCCTAGAAATTGTCTCACATTCTTCTGTGTTTTTGGAATAGGAAAATTCTTTATTGAAATCAAATTATCCTTTACTGGCTTGACTGAATTATTCTGAATTATATGACCCAGATATTTTACCATGTCTGATGCAAATGTGCATTTTGTAAATTTTAATCTAAAACCTTCAGTTTTGATTGCATTCAGCAACTTTGTTAAATGATCGATGTGTTCAGCAAAAGTTTTTGAAAATATAAGTATGTCATCTATGTAATTGACAGCAAAATCGGTTAGTTTATATTTTCTCAATATATTGCTTAATATCCTCTGAAAAATTGCCGGAGAGGTCTTTAATCCAAAAGGTAGGCAGGTCCACTGATAATGCCCCTCCTGTGTTACAAATCCTGTTTTTTTTTTGTCTTCAATCCGCAACGGAATAGACCAAAAAGCTGAGTTTATATCCAGCGTTGAAAAAAATTTGCAATTTCTGGTCTTTGTCATTAGGTCTTCAATCAATGGAAATGGTTGAGCTTGAGGTATTACTATTTTATTTAAGTCTCTGAAGTCTATGCATAATCTGGATCTTTTGTTTTCTTCTTTTTTAAATGCTAGAGTGACAGGTGCAGCAAATGGGCTGTACGACTCTTCTATTTCCTTTTTATCTAAACCTTAACATAAATGTCGTTTTATAATATGATTTAATTCTTTTCTATTGATTTATAAATAAAACACTTGTGTTGCAAAGTTTAACAAAGAAACGACATTTATGTTTATTTATAATAAAATAATAGAAAATAAAACAAGTGACAATTGATAATTACATTCCAAGTATTCCAACTGACACTACAGGATTCAAATTTAAATGGAATATATGTATTGCCATTACATATATAATTAGCTTTTCTGATTAAGGAAAGCATTTTGATGTGCATAAAATCAAAATGTTCTTTTATAATATTAAATTTCTACCCAAAGAAATGCCCTTTTATAATGTTTAATTTTTTTTTCACCGTATTAACACATTGTGTGAATATATTCACTTTATTTTTCAGTAATTATAATTAAATCACAAAAAAATGTAAAAGTTGCTACTAAAATCACGCGAAATTGAATTCTTCAATGTCCGATATATTATAATTTAAAACAAAAATAAATAAAATAGCACATATCTGTACTTAACATTTGTTACACAATTTGGTTGGGTATTGTGGTATTATGGTCTGTAATCCAAATTTAAGTTTTGTATGAAAAAGACCCCGCAGCAGTTTCTCTTAACGACATAAGTGAAGGCATATACAAACATACGCGGCGCTCGGCCCGGGCGCTACGTTTTGTACGTCGGTACTTAGAATTCGTCCTAGGAGGACTAGAAATTTGATATTTCCGTGGGGTTTATTTTAGTTATAACTCTGAAAAACATATAACTAAAATATCAGATGTTCCTAAATATTTCCGGTCAGTGGTTGAGTGGGCATCGCGCTTGGATCCCACCCGGGCGTCGCATGTTCGATTCCTCGGCTGGCTAAGTCCTCCATCACAACACAAGCAACATTTTCGGGTTTCTGTGGTGGTAGTAGGAGATTTTCAAACATTGCTGGGTTATTCGTAACCCGGGAATGTTTATCTTTCTTTTAAAAAAGTAAAAAGTAAAAAAATATAAATGGAATTTTTCGTAAAATATTTTAATGGTAACATACTGTTTTTTTATTAATCTAAAATTAGAACCTTACTCGAGTCGAGGCTTATGGCCGTTATACACGACACCTTTTTCAGCCCGTTTCCAATTAGAGACAAAAGTCAACATTTTTAGATTTACGCGATCGCTATTTTCACCTCTATTTTCATATCTAGGATTTCAATTGTCATCACTGCAAACAACACACGAACCATACTGTTTATTGTGATGCCTACTGAAATCGTAGATCTGAAAATAGATATGAAAACAGCGATCGCGTAAAGCGAAAAATGTTGACTTTTGTCTCCAATTGGAATCGGGCTGAAAAAATGTATAACGGCCATTAGACATCAAACTAGTGGCTTACAAATGAGATTAATAACTAGTGACTTACGAGTAAGACTAATAACTAGTGATTTAATTATGAGTTTTTTAGGTATCTTGATGTTTCAAGCAAACTCAACTCAACAGTGGGACACACCTGCGAATTATAGAAATCAGCAGTTATATACACTCATTATTTCCAGTATCATATAGATTTGTCTTAGAAAAGAGGCAGAAGGGTGAGAATGGAAGGAAAAGTACAAGTAATGATGTAAAAGGACATCGGTTTCTCGTAGTTCAAAGGGAGGCAAGATAAAGTTTGTTTCGAGGGCAGGAAGGAGATGGTTCAACATTGTTCAATTGCGGTAATGTTCGCCAGACGCGGCCAGCAACCAAATTAGAATCATCTTGGCGATCCGCCAAATAATTATCATGGAAATTGGGTAAACGTTTTGATCGTTGTCACGGGAAAAGAATAAAATATCAATCAATAATAATTCAAATTTTCAATGAGAGTTTCAGCTGTGTTTAATATTACTTGATTCGTGTTGGTGGATAGGTTTTTTAAAACCTACCTACCCAACTTTCTCTTTATCTTCCCCTATCGTTCTACTACTATTTGCTTATACCTCACAAAATACTGCCCAATATTTACTAATGCGGATACCGCAATGGGGTATTTCCACTTTTTTTTAATTGCTTAAAAAAATTAAGCAAAAAATTCCAATGATTAAAGCTTTATTTTATTTTTATGTTGACGAAAAAATTTTCTACAGCGAGTCAAAGTTTCCCATTTTTGAATTACTGCTAAAACGATATTTTGGGGCGTGGCTATAGTGTGACGTCATGAGCGTGGACGCTCACTGGCAGTGTTTATTTATGCTGGCCCAGCTGAGCAACGCTTGTGACGTCACAATCCCATTTGCCAACCATGGGCCGTTCTGATTTTGTCAGTTTTAGATTATTTTTAAAATCAATTATTCTGAAGTAAAACATAAAAAACAAACATTTTTAGTAAGATGATTAAAATCATAAAAATGATCTTTAAATATTCCGTACATTTTCAACAGAATCCCTCGTTTGTGGAAATACCCCATTTAAGTGGCTCAAAGTCATTTTTTTACATTAGCTCCACGAAGGAGGCCCATAGGAAAATAATGTATCTGAGAGTCTATGTCATATTTGGAAATACGTTGTGGGGTGGGTAGGAATCAGGGGGTTAGTGGTTCCAGAAGTAACGGACGTATGAATCTATTCCCTCTCTGCGGTGCAAGGCGATGAGTCGCATTATTAATTGCAGGTGTTAATTGTAGCCACTTCCTCCAAATTTAAACTTTAAAGTTCCTGCGTGTTTTTTTTTTAAATTTAAAATAAAATAAAATTTTATAAGGTTTTTTATTAAAATTCTGGAAGAGTTTTAGTTTTTAATACTGTGACAGCTATTTTTTGTGTTCACAGCCATGATCAAACCGTGGTTATGGCGTGCTCAGTAGACTTGTTGTTATTGTTTGTATGATATTGTTTATCCCTTCCCTATTTTTATTTGTACGATGTTTCAAGTTAAATTCTCAAATTATACATTAAAATTTGCTGAGCTTTAACAAATCTGCATGGCTTTGCCTGGTGATAATATTAGATTTGATATTTCAAAATGTACCCTAGCTCACAGTGTAAATGAAGTTATGATCTGTAAATAGTTAATTTATTTCAAGTTAAACTTGAAACAACAGATCTTTTTTGATCAGACAGACGTGCGTTGGCTGATCAAAAAACATCAACAAATTTTAGCGAACACACAAATAGATTTTCTGCTCCACAGTACCATCACGAAAGAAAAATATTACTTTGTAGGTTTATTATTATACAACATATTCTTTCATTTTTTACGTAGTCATTCCCAGTTTATCATTCCATCTTTCGAGTTGAATTTTCCACTAACTTATTCAAGTTGCTTTGCAGATTCCATATCCTCATTCCTCACCCAATCATGGCCGTAAATCCGAGAGTTCACACACACCCTCGCAGTTCGCCAGATAAAAAAACTACGGTTGAATTTCCATGTAGAAAAAGTTGTGAAATATTTATGGAGGCTTTTCCGATTTTCACGAATATTAGAATGCAGTAACAGTATTTATGGAATGTGCAAAATTAAAAAAAAATCGTTTACACATTTCTGCTACTATTAACTATCTAGTTATTTCATCGCAGGGACATCGAGGGATAGGGGATGAAAAGCAAATCTGTCATGGCACACAAACCTACTTTATTCAATTCACACATCATCTCGTAATCTAATTATACCGCTGTTATTAATAAACAAAATTAATATGCAATACAAAGATTTTTTGATTTGTGACTTTCGCTAAACACACGAATGTTCTAAAATATAACATACCTACATATAAGGATTTTTTTTTATATTTATCTAAAAGCAAATTTATAATTCTAAAGCACAACAGAAAACAACTGCGCTCGGTGTTCAAATTCGAACGCTGTCGTCTTTGAGCACGAACTTGCATAACTTTCTTGTGCGATGCGATCATAACAGGAAGCTTTCGTGCATAAAATAACGTATTTATACCTACTCCACAAAATGTGCCAAGACTAAAAAAATACTGGTAATTTCAATTCATTTGCCTTTAAAAATATATTTTTTTTTTATTAGAAAGTTGTGAGAGGGTAGTTTTAATAAAAGGGAAGAAGAATTTTAATTAATAGATAACATAGCATCGCTTTTTGTGGAAAATAATTTCAAAGTTTCTTATTTGGCTATGAACACCCTTGAAGGGTGAAACAAACAGATAAAAGCTAAATAAAAATGTTTAAAATAGACCAACCAAATACTTTTGAACTGGAAAATTGTGAAAATCAGTTGAAAAGTAAACATCATTAATCTGAAGTATATAATACCGAGTTTTAACTTTCTCTTCCAATATTATTTTAATCATAGTGAACGATTAAAATACCAACCCATAGAAACAATTATTTTTATCCATGATACTTCTATTTTTATTAATAGATGTTTTTGAAATATTGAACCATAGAGTATTGAACCTTACTCCCTGGGGACTAGCCCTTAACTGCTGTGAACTTTTAAAATGTCTTTCAAAACTTTAAAAATATATATACATTTTTTGGTTTGACTGAACCTTCCTCTCTATGGAAGGACTAAAATGAGTGAACACCGCTAACACTTAAGCCAAATCGTAATTGAATGGTATCGAGATTTATAATAATAACCTAATGTGACAAATTTCTTGATTTTTGGACAGATAAATGAAAATCTCTAAGCTCTTTAGTTCATAAATTAGATGACTTCACGTAAAAAATAATAAATCCAGATCCAGACAGAAAAACCTGCGAAAATTTTACGAAGTCGAAGATCATCAAAACAGTCTTCTAACTAATCTTCGTGGCAGAACGCCACGGAAAATAATGCCGAACGATAGTTTCGCACAGAGGTAAATGAGAACAAATATTCAAAGAATAATCCACGATGATGAATGTCCCCTTAAAGATTCCTCTAAGATCTAATGACAAGGAGCAAAATATTAACCTACAGGCCCATAAATTTCCATTGTTCATTAAAACGCCCCTCCGACTCATAAATTCTCTTTGATTCGGGAATTATGAACAGGGAACATTAAAACGTGTGTAGCCACGAACATTATGGGCCAACTTCTTCAAACTTTGCCCCATTTAGGAGATTTTGGGATAAGAATAGCAATTAGAAAATATATTTATTTTTTGTTTTACTTTGTTTATAGGAAATATACTCGTAGACATAATGAACTGCGCTTTCGCATCAAGCTTTTAGGTTTACAAAATTCATGTACATAAGTCGCACAATTAGAGTCGATGTGAACAACACATACCTATCAATCAGTTTGTGTGCTGGTGCATATGTGTACAACTCCGACACTGATGTCCATGAAAAGCGTCACTGAGAAGGAGCCATTCATCGTGTTAATGCCAACTTATTGCTTTTACCGAAATGGTGAATTTTTCATACTTCAAAGAAACGTAAGACAAATTTGTATTTTAAAATTATTTAAGTGAGCAAATTTCAAAATAACGGGAATTATGGTAGATATTATAGATGAGGGAATGTTGAATGAATAGAAGGCAATTTTAGATAAGGCTTGGTAGAAAAGAGTTGTTTTGTTTACATGAATACCGACAAGCGTCCCAACTGCTCCCGTCTGGAGCCAGTGGGACTATGGCATCCCCAATTGGGGTATTTTGGTAGGCCGAAGGTAGTGGGGAGGGGAAGGAGATAGAGAAGAGGAAGGTGGGGAAGTTCCTGGCTATTCAGATCTGGTCACCAAACACGGCTACAGCCATTTCAAGCAACGTTTCAATTCTGAATGGTGGTCTTACATCAGGGCGATGAAAGTATACTGAGAGTATCTTCCACTCTGGAACGTGCCGCAAATATACTATATATGATTTTAAATGAATAAATTGTGAAATAACCCAAATTAATCAAATAATATTTATTTGCCGGCCGGTAGGGTGTTAAGGGACGTACTTGACTTCTTTAATCAGTGATTCCTGATATTATTTAGAGTAAAAATTTAAGTTTGGTCTCCGGTGACTTTATTGTCTTTCTTTTAATTTTTTTTTCTTAAAAAGCAAACCAAAAAATTTCTTCCACGTGTCATCACTGCCTCCACAACCTCCCAACTCCTCACTCAACTGTCCCCAACTTTCCAATACTAGTGATTTTTTTTAATGTTTGTAGTTGTAGAAAAAAACATCAAAATGTCACCGGAGACCAAAACATCATTTTTTTTACTCCAAATAATGTCAAGAATCACTGGTTAAAGTAAGTCTCGTTCGTCCCTTAACACCCTGTATATTACGTTCTGAGATATGTTATGACAACTAAAAAACTTGTGATCTAAAGTTTCCAATTCTAGACCACAGAAAGTACCCACAATTCAGGAAGTCAAGCACAATTTTAGAAAAGTGACAAGAAACATTTCCAATTCTCATGAAAATACGGGACAAAATTTATTTTTTTAGAAAAGACAATCATCATTCATGTAAATTTGAAGAATGCGTCGTTCACTATCGAGAATCTCCCTCCAAAGACAAAAAAAAAACATTTCTATTATTTCTATTATCAACCCTCTGTAATAATTTATTCGTTTTTAGTATTTTTCTGCATGCTTTTTTGTTCCAAGAAAAATATTGTGGCCTAGATATGTTGCTTATGATATATGTTTCTATTTGCTCACTGGCATAGATATGGAAATATTTCTACGCCCCAGATAAGAACTTTCCTTGAACGATTTTAATCAAGTTATTTATTGCATTCTTATAATAGCCTGGTTTTCCTCGTGCAAACAAAGTATAGTTTCAGAAATAAATGGGGTAAGAAATATACGTTTTGTTAACTCGAAGCAATGTGAATATTGTACAACCAATGTGAAACTATTGAGAATACTAATAGTTACTACCCGGCTTCCCTCCGTTTCAAAACTTTTCATTTTTATTAAAAAAATAAATTAATAAAATGGCACAAGTACGCTCATTTGTTAATATCTAGTAAATTTCAAAGCTCTAGGGTCGTGATAGAAATGTTGCTACGAGACGAAAAGAGAACATCGACTTCTTCCAGAGCTTATAAAACGAATTTTTTTTCTGAAAAGCCCTCTATACCAGCTACCAAATTCTGGTAAAAAATTACAAAATAATTCTGAAATTAAATAGAAGATTTTAGCTATTTTAGATAATTCGCAAAACTTGGAAAATTCAAAAAACTTGGAAACTCTGCTACCTTAAAACGTACACAATTTTCTAACGATGTGTATTACGTAATTTTTAAATTATGTTCCCTTATTATTTTTTTTACAACAGCTAAACACAGGAGGCCCAGAGGGGAAAAATCCCTCACAGCCTATGTTATCTTTGGGAACGCTGTATGTAGTGTATTATTAGGGAAAGGAGGACAGGAAGTTCTTGGAAGGAAAATATATGAGGAGTGGGTAGGAATCAGGGGTCAATGTGACCGGTGCGCTCAAACTGCGGCGCAAGGCAGTGTTCCGAGAGAGTGCTGCTGGAGAGGTCGAAAGGTCTCCCTCAATCAGTCTCTCCCGATCCATCCCACCACGCAGTAGGTGGTTAAACGCATTCACCACTAAGACCAGGATAAACCTCACGCATGATCGCGAACTGCCAAGTTACCAAACTTAGTTAACCACTTCGGGTGACCAATGGCAGGAGTGTTGGTATTCCAATAAATTGAATTACTTCTAATAAAATTAATTATCTTATAATGAACATCTTATGTGATTCTGTCGCATCATGGGGCCATAAGAATTTTAGGTCAGTTCAAAAACTTGAATACGTGCCTTATACATAAATTAATTTAACTAAAAACAATTGTATAAAAGTACAACTGACCAAATTATAAAAGTTTAACAATTTGAACCTATCACAGATCACATTCACAAGTCAATTCTCAATCCCGAAATGAATGAAAAACTTTGTACTTGGAAATCCTGTCTCTTTCAGGTTAGTTCGAGAATTTCTTTCAGCATACGAGAGCAGTTGGCACAAGTTTGTAAGCGAGGAAGAAACGACGAGAGGGTAGCAACCCCTGAAACTTGGCACTGGTACAGGATCGAACACGGTAATGGTTTTATCTTTTTATCTCGCAGAGAGGGAAATATTGAAATTCAGGCTTCGGAAGCATTTAAGTAATACAAAATATTACACAACTAGAGGATTGTTTCAGTTTGAATATTAGTTTAATTTATTCGGAGGGTTCTTATTTTTTTATTTAACTTAAAATAGTTCATATATTATGTACAATGGTTACAAATTTTACGAAAAAATGAAAATCACATAACATATAGCAATAACGCACGGAACAAACTAAGTGTGATGTCCGTGGCCGGTTATCCCATGTATTCTGGACTCCGTTATGATGGATCCAGATTCCTCTGATTTTTATGATCTCAGTACAGGGTGTATGTCAATAATAATAAGTTGTAGGTAGACTATTGATGTTTATTCCGAGATACTACAATGGTTCTTCTTAGGAAGTCTAATGGTAAAGAGGACGAATGGACAACAATCACAACCTTCTATACCAGTTACCAGTGATTCTTAACGGGGGCGCCAGCGCCCCCCTGTGGGCGTTTTGGAGGCCTGGGGGGGCGTTTTTAAATTTTTAACATTTAGGGGGCAGTATAGAAAATAAGCTCATTCCACATAAATTTTAACTCTGACGTTTAATGCTCAATGTCAACATAATAATAATGTGTTTCATTTACACTTCTCATCATTTTTAAATTATAGTAGGAAATGTGTACTTCCTACGGGCGCTGGCAAATTTTACTGTGGTAAAGGGGACGATTCTTTCAAGAGGGTTAAGAAACACTGTTCTCTATGTTACTCATGCTGTCTCACTCAAACACGCATGTCTCTTTCATACCGCAAGACATACGTTCAGCACACTAAATACGGTATGTACCTATTTAAAATTACAAACCACAAGTATTAAAAAAAATTACACAATTCTTAAATATGTTTTTAAATTTCCACATATTTACCTCTGCTTTTATATAAAACTGCCTCCATATTCGAGAGGCAAGGCTCTCGACTAGCGATCCGGAGGTCACTGGTTTAAATCCCGGCGTGCGCCATTTATTTGATTTGATTAATTTGTGTTTTCACAATTTAATAATATAAAAAATATATGGTATATTTGCGGCACGTTCCAGAGTTAGAGTCAACGTTCATACATCGTTCCAGTATTAGAGAATCCGAAGGTCACGGGTTTAAATACCGCCGTGCGCCATTTATTTGATTAATTTGTGTTTACACAATTTAATAATTTTAAAAATATATGGCATATTTGCGGCATGTTCCAGAGAAGAGTTAGAAGACACTTTCAGTAACGCCCTGGTGGAAGATCACTATTCAGGATTGAAACGTTACTTAAAATGGCTTTAGCCGTGTTTGGTAACTAAATCTGAATAGATGGGTACTTCCCTATCTTCCTCTCCCCCATCTCCTTTTCCTCCCTACTTACCTTCAGCATCACAGCATACCCCTATTGAGGATGGCATATTCTCACTGGCTCCAGGTGATTGTGAGCAGTTTGGACTCCTGTGCGGTATTCACATAAAGAAAAATAATACAAAATATTGATTGATATTTCTTGTACACACTTATTACAAAATGGTAGCTACTTTAAGTATCACTATGTTGAAAGACTATAAGCGTGTTTGCTGACCCGATCTGAACATCCATGTCATTCTCACTTTCCTCATATCCATCTCATTGCCTTCGCCGATACTTTCAGCTTCAAAACATACCCCAATTTGGGATGTCGTAATCTCACTGGCTCCAGGCTGGGAGCAGTTGGGACTCTCGTGCGGTACTTACCTACAAAAAAAATCGTTCTCTGTTACAACGCATGCCTTTTAACATCCCTTCCCATAGACTCGATGAATACTCAAATAAATAATATTGTATTGAAGACAATATTGGCTACTCTCAAATAAAAAATTTGACAACAGACATATCAGAAAAAGTTAGGTCGCTTCTAGGAACTTAGCTTTGCCGGGACTCTGCTCTAAACACTGAGCTAATTTGACCATATCCCCTTCGTTCAGATTTAACTGTATCATACTTCAACTAAGAATTATCAACATTTTCTTAAGACATATTTTTATTGGCTGCTATCTTTATGTGTGATTGCAAGATTCTTTCCGAACTAAATACCATCTAGATGGTGTCTTGGGAGACTTGCTAATATTGTCTTCAATGATTAAATATTACAAATGGGTGTTTTACTCGTTAACGTTATTCCAAAAATAAATGGTAAATCCCATATGACAATGCCCAAAATGTCTAGATTAGTCGATAATTTTAATTTAAAGGTGCTAATTTAAATTATTTTTCTGTCGTTGATATTAATCATTGTACACGAATGTACTAGCATTAGTGTCATTTCTAGGCATCGGATTATATGCACTAACAAATTGCCAAAATATGCATGCAAATATGCACTAAATAGGCCGAAGTATGCACTAAAAACTCTTGATATGCCCAAAATATGCACTATGCAAAATCAAAAACTATTTTTATTGTCATATATTTTAATTAAAGGCGATACGAAAACAGCGAAATATTATTAAAATTATGCATAGTTTTTTTGACAATATACAATCAAGTATTTTTCCAAATTTTCTAGCGCAAATTTGTGACGTTTGTCACCCAGTATTAATTTGTACGTCGAAAACGACCCCTCTATGTCTGACGTCATTCGATAAAATTTAAAATTTGCCGCCATTTCTGGAGATACATGCCGAGTGATTCTATATCTTTTTTGGGATCGTTATCGAGATAACGGACTTGGTTTCCTGTCAGATTTGTGTGATTTTTACATATTTACTGTCACATATTTTAATTTAGATAGTTTTAAACACGAATTCCTGCAAGTATCCATGATTATTCATTCATTTAATTTACGTTGTTCATAGAAAAAGCAAATAAATCACACAAATCTGACAGGAGATCACATCCGTTATCTCGATAACGATCTCACAAAAGATATAGAATCGCTCGGCTGTTTAGGCAAAGTATGACCATGGTATGACCTATGCCGTTGATGCGTTGATGTAGTTCTTCATGTCTTCAAGACTCGGGTTTTTAAGAAGATAGCGTCTAACTTTTTACGATTTTTTTTCTGATATTGTTTTAGGAAGGGCGTTGGCGAGTTCGATCATTGTTTTCAGTATTTCTATTGATTTAAATAGAGGAAAAAATTTTATGGTATCTGGAAACTTGTGGAAATGTGTTGAGATGAGGGCGGTATTCTGTTTAATGGATGCGTCTTCAAATGCTAAATATGCACGATTTGGGAAAAAGGCTAAAATATGCATAAACACCGTAATTAGAGAGTTTTATGCATTTGCATATGCAAATGCATAAAATCCGATGTCTAGTCATTACATTACGGAAGAATATTTTTTGATGATATCTTTTTAATGATATGTATGACTTAAATCATGATATCCATCAAAGCATTTTCCAAGCCGTAACCTATTATTATATTCCTAATATGTGTTTCTGTTCTATTAATCACTTATTTACATGCATAGCTATCTAGGTACTGTCCTTTTCCATTACGTATTATGTTATCATTTTGTGTGAATGTATCAATTTTTTTCAATTATTTCTGGCGTTCACCCTTCTAGAGCGCTCTAGGCCATCATTTAAAATTATGAAAAAAGGAATGGTGAATTTATATATTCATTTTATTTAATGTAAAAGTTCGTAAACAAAAAAAATCGTAAAGCATCTTGTCTTCAATATTTCGATTGTTAGCTACATACCTAAACAAAACTAAATAAACCGATAGTATTCGATACTGCGGCCATGGGTCGACCCACCATGCCCTTCTTGACAACGTCAAGGATGATACGGTGTTTCTACTTATGTCGACAGAATAGCACTTACTCCCAAACATGGGAACACCTCAGCACAGGTTGTGTCAGTGAGGTATTCACATAATGCTACTACTTGCCTATTTACATACAGTTACGGATCATTAACATGTTTTTCTTATTATTAAACTTATAGTAGGGGAGGAAATAACGCTAAATGGGTAGTTACTCGAGCGTTGTGGAGACCTATTGGATTGCAAAGATTAGATGCTAAAAAGAAAAAAGTTTATGTGATGTATGCCATTTCAGTGGTGGGGGGAGCGAGTATAAATTTTCAAAAATGTTAAAAAAAATCGTCACAATGACTTACTCGAGCGCGTCAGATATTAATAGCGTATACGCCCTACGTGTTTCTGGTAATGGAGAGATATTAATCTGACGAGTTCAGTGGTGGGGGTGGCCGTATGAAGAGGTAGAAAATTGAAAAAAAATGGATTTATTCGAGCGTGTCAGATTAAGGTAATGTGAGTTAATTACATGCAGAAAAGTTTAGATTTCAATAATCTGACGATTTGGACGTAACCTAAACTCGTGGCAGATTTTTGAAAATGTAAAAAAAAATCGTGACCTTGACATACTCGAGCGCGTCAGATTTTTATACAGACGGTTCAGTTTGATGTCCTTGTTGTGCTGACCTATAATCTGACAATTATGTGGAGGGGTTTTCTTAATCTGACAGTTTTAAGTTTTTTATTTTATTTTTTATTACTGAATAGAATTACAATGAACAAAAAATAATAAATACCTATTATAATGATAAAAAGAAAATCGCTTAATTAAACTTCTTAAAAAATTCACTTATTAAATTTCTTTACACAATGAATAAACCAAAGCGTTGTTGACGAACGCGCGGCCTAAGGGCCTCCGGCTCTGCCACAGAATATAAAACAAGCAAGCGCCTATCAACGTACGACTCAACCATAGACATGAATTTTACTAGACCTGCCCTAAGTGATAAAAGCGGTCTGCCTATATATATAAAGAGGAAAGATTTGATTGTTTGTTTGTTTGCATTGAATAGGCTCCGAAACTACTGAACCGATTTGAAAAATTCTTTCACTGTTAGGAAGCTACACTATCCCCGTGTGTCATTGGCTAAATTATATTTTCAAAAAAATTAGGGATCTTTACTAAAACTCCAAAAATGTAACACAAGGTGTTAAAAAATTAAATAAAATATAATTTACATCGCGTGCGCTGCGAAAACTATTGATGATAGAATAAAATAATGTAGTACGACTTTGTAGAACACATCATTATTTACCAAAAAGGTCGCGACAGCATATGTCTAACTATTATAGTTATGCCACGATAAGTGTTCTTTTATTTTAAAAATTTAATTAAAATGTCACCGCTTGAAAGGGCTCTTTATTTGTATCTTGGTTTTAGTCCTTATCAAAATAAATTACTTTATATTCAAGACAGCTTCAATGCCTTTATTTAACTTTTTGAATTATTCAATTCGGATATTTCATTCGAAAGATATCTCGAGTTTAAAAATTTTAGTATTAGAAAAAAGTTGCGTGGTCACGGTCACCCCGCTCGGCTACGGGCCGGGCGGGAGAGGAGTCAAGAAATGAAGTGCCGCGCGGCCAGGCGGGTATAACACCGATCCAAAAAGTCAACCGAATCTTTGGTGATATCATAAGTCACCTTCGATTTGTTTATGGTCCCCGGATACGGTACGGTACGGTACGATACAGTGCGGCTATGGTACCCGGCTAGGACTGAATATTTGGAACGCGGAAGGGTGTTGGCGGGACGGGGGAGCGGGAGAGCGGTGGCGGGGAAGGTGGAAGTGGAATGCTGGAGGGGAACGCACGGGAAAGGACATGCAAGGAAAAACATTTCATTTCTTTGAATATGGCATTGCAACATTGACAAGGGCTATATTATATTTTCAAAAAATTAGGTCTCCTTACTAAAACTCCAATAATGTTACCCAAGGTGTAAAAAAAATAACTAAAATATTCTTTACATCGCGTGCGCTGCGAAAACTATTGATGATAGAATTAAATATTGTACTACGACTTTGCAGAACACATCATTATTTACAATAAGTGTCGCGACAGCATATGTCTAACTATTATAGTTATGCCACAATAAGTCTTATTTTATTTTTAAAATTTAATTAAAATGTCGCTGCTTGAGTCGTAGTAATTTTTCAAATCGGTCCAGTAGTTTCGGAGCCTATTCAATGCAAACAAACAAACAATCAAATCTTTCCTCTTTAAATATAGGCAGACCACTTTTATCACTTAGGGCAGATCTAGTAATATTCCTATGTCTATGGAGTCGAGAGTTAGTAGGCAGTTCTCAGCGAAGTCAGCCGCTGTACGCTCCACACTCAGTGATGATTTTAGCTTCTTCGGCATGTTGAAATCGTCAGATTATATTATTTCTGTGATCCTTACATTATTTTCTTCGAAATAAAAAAAAAATTAACCGCGCTCGAGTAAATCCATGTGACGTTTTTTTTTTGCAACTTTGTGACTCGCTAATTTTCTTACGTCACGTTCAAATCGTCAGATTATTGAAATGTAAACTTTTCTGCATGTAATTAACTCACAATACCTTAATCTGACACGCTCGAGTAACTACAGGTATCGATTTTTTTTTACTAATCTGATCGGTTGCCCTAGCCGCACCCACCAATATTATTGGTTCATAAATGGTGGTAGCCCATAGCAGGGTCGAGAGGTATCTCCCCTTAGTTAATCTGACGCGCTTGAGTAAATCCCAAAATCCCTGCTCCGCCTCCCCTACTATTATTATACATGTAAATTAATGTAATAATCTGTAAATAAAATTGTACGTTCAAGAATGGAAATAAATAAATATAAACATGGAAATTACTTATTTTTCGATTTATAGGAACGATTGAAATGTTTAAAGTTTTTTTCCTTCCAAATTTCAGTGTTGCACTATTTTGTTCAAAAACCGCAAATCCCTGTACCATTCTCTTGCATTATTTACGTTTGACTCTTATCATTCTGGCGGTTTTTCGATTTTACTTCTGGAGAAATCCGATGGTGTGAGGAGAAATGGTCGTCAATTGTGAAGAGCGGGGAAAAAATAAAAATCTGACAGAGCAAGATCAAGCGATAGGAACAGGATGTCTCAACCGAGCTTTTGATTAGCCATGTTTTAGTGTCAATAGTCTTAAAATGGAGCTAGCGACCCTCAGCATATCGGTCGAACACTCATTTCGTGCGCCAAGAATTATTAGTGCAACTATTTTCACCAGAGTGATGCTGACAGTACCTACCACTCTGGAACGTGTCGCATGTCACAGGTATATTAATATATTTAATAATTTTACCGTGGAATAACTTAGTGAGTAAAACCACAAATTGTAATATTTAATCATTGGAGACAATATATGTCTTCATTGCAAACGCAAAATATAAAACAAATTATTAAATTTATTTGTACAAAATATAAACATAATTGATAACAGATGTACATTTATAATAAACGAAACATTTCATCTTCATAATTTTTTATCTAAGTATATTTTTTTTATAGATGTACTCTCATAAAAGCGATGCTTGTGTGTATGGAAGGAAAGTGTTATTTATTTAGTTATTAAGAGTATTATTTTATTACTTTTGTTGTTAATTTTTTTTTATATGATATAAATGTGAAATAACACAATTCATTGAACAAAATTTATCGCGCACGCACGGAGGCCATCAAACTCTACGAGCTTATGCGTCAACCATTAAATTAACATACGTTCTTCATACAAATATAAATTTCTGAACGTTTCTATGCGTTTGGGTTGTAAAACATTATTTTTATACAAGAAAGAGGCCTATTATACAACGTCGACCTATTTTCCACCCTCTTTTTCCAGCATTTGTACCCAAAACCGCCAAGTCAGCTAATAGGATAACAGAAGCGAGTGGTGCATTGGCACCAGGTCTCACACACACACAATCGCGGAACTTCCATTATACTCTTCGAATCAATACACATAAAGGAACACTGACAAAGCGAGGAGTTTTAGGAATTGGGTGAATGAAGAATGAATGACCTCCTAGCCATTGTGTGCTCCTGATACCGCGATCATAATAACATTGTTTCCTATCGAATATTGCGAACGCAAAGCTCTTTTTGAAAGCTTTTATTATTTATTACCCTTGTTGAATTCTAATGCCATGATACCTTTAAAGGAATAATTGTTCGATTTTCTACGACGAGTGAATAAAAAAATACGATGAAGAATAAAATCGGTAGGTATTATTAAATTTTTGTTTGTACTGACTTGATAATTAAAATGAAATTAGAATGTTATCAGAGAACCTACCTAGAGGTAAAAACATTAATTTAAGATATAACACCAAAACAAGATAAATAAATATAGTGACTTCATTATAATACACTCAATCATACAATGTATGTATGTATTACAATAAATTGATATTGATTAGATTTCACGGCCAAAAGTAATATCGTGATAAATTTTTGGGTTATTATACCGTTTTGCGCTACCTCCTTCTTTAGCCAACGTTTCGGACAACATTATGGCATTACAGCAAGACCATTATCAAGACTGATGTGTACCAAAATGTGATACTAAAAAAAAGAGAAGAGTGGATTCATTTTAATACAATCAATCATACAATGTATGCATTGCATTTGATATTGATGAGATTTTACGGCTAAATGTATTATCGGATTAATTTTTGGATTACTGCGCCTTCTTGCGCTACCTCGTTCTTTAGCCAACGTGTTAGCCAAGTTACAGCATTACAGCAAGACCATCATCAGGACTGATTTTTAATGGTGATGGGCACTGTAATGTTTTCCGAAACTTTACTAAAGAAGGGGATAATGCAACGCGGCTTAAAAACCCA
The DNA here is from genome assembly GCA_917563855.2 of Limnephilus lunatus. Lineage (NCBI taxonomy): Eukaryota > Metazoa > Arthropoda > Insecta > Trichoptera > Limnephilidae > Limnephilus > Limnephilus lunatus. Next base: position 11,944,115 of record OU830599.1, read on the forward strand.
AAAATTAATGACGATAGTTCTTGTTCTTGAAAAAAAACTTAATTGCGAATATTTTATGCCAAACGACAATAATAAATTTAGCATAACACTTTGAAATCGTGTTGAAGAGTGATGAATTCCAGTTAAATAATATCAAAGGTGTATTAATAAATTTCTAATTCCAAACGTGAAGCCGGCATCAATGAAACTTATATAGGTGGCCTCGCGGCAGATCTGAATAATAAGGCTTCGCATTATCACGGAAGGCAGTATGCCATCACAATTTTAATAGAAAAGCTGATGAACTTTATAATAATTAAATTAAGGTGTACAACTTTACTGTTCACTAAGCAGAAAAATGTTGATCGATCAGTGGTTAGGCATTATAATATGTTTTTTGTTTGTTCGAAGAAAAATGATTAATATATTTGTATTGCAAGAAAGGAGATTCAGCGGTATCTTTGGATTTTCAGATGCACTAAAATGTATTATTCAAAAAACTACTTCTAAATTATCATGATCAGCTACAATGGATCAGAGATGTCGCCCACTTCTCTTTTTGGAGAAAAGTGCAGTGTAAAAATGAATGTATTTTAAAAATATTATGAAATATGGTAAATGTTCAGTTATTGAGTCCACGCTCAGAACACAATTTAAAAAATTAAAATAAATTGTACTAGGTAGATAATAGTTACTAATAAGTAATTCAGTAAGCGGAATTCAAAAATATTGTGTTTTAATAATTATTTTGTTAATTTCAAAAATGCGAAATGTCATTTTTCAAGGACCGCCATGTTATTAATTACGACGATGAAATATGCACTTTTAAAAGGAAAAATCACTCTCTGTCAGTTACACAATAATAAGTACGAATTTCAGTCATCGAAAATGATAAATAATGCGTATTAATCATTATTTTGTTACGTTTCGTAAATTCAAAAAATCATCACTTATTACGCGTGCATGACGCGAGACGCAAGCCTATATGAAATGTGAAACGTTCCTTAAATATACCAAACCACCCACAACTGTTCCATGTGAAACATGTTTTACATGCAATTTGCAAATGAGCCAACCTAAAAATAAAAAAAAGCATTCACGAAACGAGTAGCTAAAAGCGTTACATAGACGATATTATTACGAAAGTACCTGATTTGCCAAATTACGTATGTAATTATTTTAATACCTAAAACGAAAATAAATAAAAGAACACGCAAGCGTTTTTCTTTTCAATAACACCCAAGGTTTGTACTGCAAGTAGGATTAGTATTATAGACAAGTTTGTACCTGTATTTTATAACAGAAGAACATGGAAAGAAATGTATTAGAATTATTACACATACCCGCTAGACAAACCCTGCTTTGCCAAACAAATCATTCAAAACCTGGGATGTTTTTTAAATTATGATGACATGCGAGTTTATTTTAGAGAATTTATTTTATAAGCACTATATTATAAAGTATTTATAAAATAAATTCTCTAAAATAAACTCTAAACAATTTCGGTAATTATTTTTTTATAAATAATACACTCACTTTTGTATCAAAAACCGTGTTACACAAACCTAGCGTAGCCGCTAAACTACTTGAAAACTGGGATGTTTTTCTTGCCTTGACGCGAGCAGGCGGTAAAAAGGGGCACTTTTTTTGTATCACAAACCATGTTACACAAACCTAGCGTAGCCGCTAAACTACTTGAAAACTGGGATGTTTTTCTTGCCTTGACGCGAGCAGGCGGTATAAAGGGGCACTTTCTTTTGTATCACAAACCATGTTACACAAAGCCGCTAAACTACTTGAAAACTGGGATGTTTTTCTTGGTAGGTTATTTTTCAACAATTAATTGTTATTATATTATTTGAAACAACTGGTTACGTAAATGTTTTTGAATTTTTAGGTTGGTAGTGTGTATTTACAATTTGAGTATTGCAGTTTCACACGGCACAAGAATGGCCTTCTTATTTAAAAAGATGGCGGTCCTTGAAAAATGACATTTCGCATTTTTAAAGTTAACAAAATAATAATTAAAACGCAATATTTTTAAATTCCGGTTACTGAATTACTTATTACTAACTATTATCTACCTAGTACAACTTATTTTAATTTTTTAAAGTGTGTTTTGAGCGTGGACTCAATAGCGGAACATTTACCGATTTTTTAATAGAACTTGTTATTTTTCCACGTGAAGTTTCAAAACAAACCACGGTCATACGCGAAAAGCATGTAAAAAACTGTGCACAAAAACTTATATTTTGAATAAAGAAAAAAACTTCTTACGCTTTTTTCACGTTTATTCACAAAAGCACGTAGTACGTGACACGTGCACGATACACGCAGAAAGCATTGGTTTTAGGGTGTGTTTTGTTGTTGAAATTTCACATGGCATTCAAATTATTTCAACATGAAACTACGATCATAGCGGCGAGTTATTTCAACACGCATTATCACTGTGGGCAAGCGAAGTGTTTCATTATATTATTTTAAGGAACTATTTTATAAGCGTGTACTTTACATACGCTACAAGTTATTCGCTTTAAAAATATAGTAATCGACAGTGGCGGTCGGTAACTATACTAACAAATGAAGTTCACATCTATAGGTTAACCCACAGACAATATGCAATTATTGATAAAAATAGTATATTAAATTCGCTCTGTAAATCCTTTACATCTAGCAACATCAATTAATACAGATCGAAAATTAAATTAAATACATAGGTAATCGAAGAATATTGAATGTTTTAATAATATGACTTGAATTTATTCAAGCCAAACTTAAAAAATGCGTCAAGCAAACAAATTCCTAATCGTACTAAAAACAATTCACTCGATTTGATATATATGTAGGTATGGGTTCCATGACAACCAGAATAGTGCAATTTCAACACCCCTTTGAAAAATCTAAAAAAGTGATGGAAAAAAATTGTTAAATTGGTTACGTTGGGTTAGTTATTAGCTATTTTTTACACTTGGGGTGACCTCTGGCAAGGGTGTTGGTTATCAAATAAATGGTTCCAGAGGCGGCGGTACCCATACCCGTCTCCCAAATTGAAATTACGTTCATTTAGTTATTTTAAAAACACGTTTTTATTAGTCTTTTTCCATTGTTGGGTTTGTGTGTTCCTCTAATAAAATCTACGTATTTCACCCTCCATAAAAATAAATGGAATGGTTCCGTGACGATACACATTACCTGATAAGGTCCTGAGAGGACGCTTCAGACCCACAATTAGAATAATTAGACCCGAAGAAAAGGGAGAGAAAGTTTACAAAGCGCTTTACCGAAAAGGCACTTTAATATTTGTTATATAATAAATACATGGCGGCCGGAAACTAATGGTGCAAACGACAAACTGGTGAATCTACATCACATTTGGAGTCGACTTTGTGGTTTAACCTTTGAATAAATAAGAAATTAACATCCATTAACTTTTGCCAGTCAAGGTTGGCGCGCAAAATTCCCAATTCTTCGCATATATTGTAAATGTACCTTTATATTGGTTATTTTTTATCCCTTTGAAAAAAACTTTTTTTTTTCTAAAATCTAGATAAAATAATAGTTCTGATGTGATCATTAAAAATTAAAAATTTTGTTTTTAAATACTTAAATTTCGATATTGAAAATATGGATTGGCTTAAAAAATACATAAGTATCTGCAGATTCCCCGAAAAAGTACGCAAAATAAAAGAAACTCAAAATTTTAAATACAGATTCATTTTCTTTCTTATAAAATTTCTAATAAAACTGTCTCTTTACTTTTTATCGTATTTATACAATTTTATTTTAAATTAAATCTTAAAATTTGTAGTTTTGGTTGGGGGTACAAAAATATTTACCTTATTGTAAGATGATCGGTTCTGTAAAATATCTGAACAACGTAGCTCGTATATTTCTAAAGCAATGCATTATTTATTTCGCTTTCTAACATAAAAGAAATCATAAATGTTCGTATGACAGGAGCAGAGATATTTAACTTTTAATAATGCATGGTCCCTCCGGTATAATTTGAATCTCCGGTTATTATAATGGCATGCGATGTTTTGGGACAATTTGGGTCTCCTGTGATTAGACAGGTTAACTTTGTTTGATTGAAGCATTCGTTTTCGAGAAAACCAAATTCGAATACTACAAAGAATTATGTCAAATTAAAAAAAAAAAATCGGTCACTATGGAGTTAATATCAGCTATTTATTGTCTTTTACAATGCATGAAGCGTAGAGCAATTATTTTTTAACCCTTAACGAAAAAGAAAGCAAAGAAAAACTGATATAAAAAATCAAAATGCTCAGATCCAATTTTTTTGTTATTGGATTTCCTCTGTGATGTAGATTCACTATATTCCCGCTTGTACCACTAGTTTACGGACACCGTGTATATGCTTTCTAAGATTAATAAAATTTTCTGCAAGCAAACCAAGTAATACAAAAATGTGGCACCGAAAGCGTTTGTAGTTAATTCCTTGTTGTTGTAAACGAAAAGGGTATAAAAAAGAAAGTACAAAATAAAGTTTTTTCTTGAACACTCTAAACGGTCTTAAACCCCGATCGTAAATATCGTGAAAACTAATGGAGTTTTCAAATTAACATGCCCGGTGCGTGTGCGATCTTAAGTATAAACAGAAATCTATTTCCTGAATAAGTAAAAACTCACGAAAGCGCTAAGTTCTTGTGTCATGAAGTTTGCACAGCTTTTTGTGTGGAATTTTAATGTCAAACCCACTCATTTCATCACTGTCTTCAATTAGCTATGGAACTTTTGTGGTGAGATTTTGTTTCAAAGGCAATTAACTGCATACAAACAAGAAAGGACTAAAAATATTTTTCAATTGTGCAATAAGATAAAAATTGTAAAAAAGGAATGTTGAAACAGGAGAAGTGGGTGTTACGACAGTAAAATGTAGATTGGAAAGCTTCGTAATTAAGCTGAAACAGTTGTATTGATAAATAATTTTAGAACAGAAAAGACTGTGCAATTTTCATGACCGAATTCACTTTTCAATTCAATTTTAATGACCAGAATTCACCGTTAGAAAATGAATTTATGCCGATGCAAACAAACATAATATATTCTGGTTTGTAGTTGAAGTACCAATAAACATTATGAGTTTGTGCACACAAAACGGGAGCTTAAGTAATGGGAGCCTCTGACCTTTACAAAATGTGTTGAATGCAGCAACAGGCAAAAATATACGAACCAGAAAAGCTTTGACTCTTTTTCGAAGGAAAACATCACGGAAAATATGAAAATTATTGCGAGAGAGCTACCGTTTATTGTACTGCAGATAGACGAAGAAACTACATACGTGTATACCGCACAACAGTCCCAACTTCTCCCACCAGTTTAGAGAAAGTGGGAATTTGGTATTACAGATTTTCGTTTTTTTAATGTGAATATTTTTTTTTTTTTTTTTTTTTTAATTATTATTTCATAAATTTTTACAAGTTACATAATACAGCCAATTTTTTAAACTACCATACTAGGCTATTGCCCGTGCTGTGGTAGTCATGTATGATACATTATTTTAAATAAACATGTAATAAAATATATAAAAAGGAAAGAAAAAAAGAACATATTTAGGGATAAATAAAATTAAATATAAATACTAATACAGATAAAAATATAAGAATTAGAAGAAAGCTGAGAAAAAAGTGTATAAAGATATTTAAAAAAAAAAATAGAAATAAAAGATAGAAATAAAATTTGTCAAGTATTCTTCCCATTGACGTATGATATCTTGGTCGATGATTATGTTTATGTTCAGTTTTGAAGTTCTTTCTGCGAAAGAAATAGGAGAATATATGCGCCAGAGTAGTTTTTTTTTAAATATAATGTTAAGCTCTTATGTGTTTTTTGAAGAAATCTCTTCCTTTTTCAGATATCCAAAGTTTTAAATGGGATTTGAAAAGAGATTTAGAATTATGTGACTTTATGTCGGCACTCAAAGCATTATATATTTTAGGAGCGATGAACCAGAATTGTCTTTGAGCGAATGAGGTTTTAGTTTTAGGGACCACGCAGCCCAGGTTTGATGAGAAACGAGTGTGTGCTTGATGTTGTGGAGCAACCAGCTGGTTTTTTTGCCATGTGTAACATACGCTAATCTGAGTAAATAACTGTCGAATATCTAAGACCTTGAGTTTAGCGAAGAGTTCCTTTGAGGGATGGGTAGGTTTGCATTTAAATATGATTCTCAAAATTAGTTTTTGAACTTTAATAATTGGATTGATGATGGATTCAGCACAACCACCCCATCCCACAATACCATATGTTGCTATGGATTGGAAGAGGGCAAAGTATACGCTTCTTATGGTCTGTAAATCTAAGATAGACCTAAGGGAGCAGAATATATGGCAGAGTTTACGGAGTTTTTTAACTGTGTCACTGATATGGGCTTCCCAACGTAGTTGATTGTCTATGATTAGCCCCAGATATTTAACTACCTTTGATGATTTAAGGACAGAACAAGTGCAATTAATATTAGGTGTGGTTACGGGATTGTGTAAATTAAGTGAGCATGAATGAATGATAGGTTTAGGACAGTTGTTAGGTAAAATATGTTGACGTATGGAAAATGTCATATATTGGGTTTTGTCGATGTTAAGAGTGAGGAGGTTAGTGTCTAGCCAATGCTTTACTATTATTAGGGCATTATTAGTTTTTTTAATGACGGATTGCCATGTTTCGTCTTCGAATATTAGGACCGTGTCGTCGGCAAATGATAATATCTTACCTCCAATATTCATGGCACATAGTGAGTTTATATATATGAGAAATAAAATTGGTCCTAGTATACTGCCTTGGGGTACACCATATGACGCAGGTAATTTATTGCTTATATGTATTTTATCAGATTGGATGAGAGTTTGTTGTGTTCGGTTTATAAGATAGCTTTCAAACCATGTGTAGGCTATTCCTGTTATTCCAATCTGCTGTAGTTTTTTTAGCAGTAAGGGATGGGAGACCGTATCGAATGCTTTTGCCAGATCAAGAAAAACAGCAAGTGGTTTGCGACCAATGTCAAGATTAAGGGAAACAATCTTTGTGAGGACGGCTATTGCATCTGAAGTGCTCCTACCTTTGCGAAAGCCATATTGGTTATCCGACAGTATTTTGTTATCTTCGAGGAATTTACAGAGTCTACGTTTTACCGCTTTTTCTACAATTTTAGATATCGTGCTTAGTAGGGATATCGGTCGGTAGTTATTTACAGATAATTTGTCACCTGCTTTGAAGATTGGGATTATCGTGGCCTGTTTCAAGGAGTCTGGAAAAATGCCAGTTTTGAAACTTAAATTGATAATGTGTTTAAGAGGGGAGACGATATATTTTTGGATGTTTTTAATAATTTTTGCCGAGATGTGATCTATACCGGTGGAGTTACTATTTTTAAGAGATGCTATTAGTTCTATTATTTCAGGTTCAGTGGTGGGAGTAAAATGAAATGGGTTATAACTCAGAGTATCGATAGGTATATTGTTGGCCAGGTCTTTCTCTGAGACGCAGTTTCTGTTCAAAATATTTTTTGCTAAGTTGGGTCCGATATTGGAAAAAAATTTATTGAAATGGTTAGATATTTTTTTAGGTTCAGAATTTACATGTATTGTTCGATCTTCGATATCAACCTTAACAATAGGTGTGTCGGTTTTATTAATATTAGTTATATCTTTTATGATGTTCCAAAATTTTTTTTTATCATCGGTAGCTTCACTGATTTTTTTTTTGTAGTAGTCTGTTTTAACCTTTTCAATTATTTTTTTGCAATGGTTTCTATAACGTTTGTAGAATATGAGAGAATTATAATCATTGGGGTTTTTCCTGCAGAAGTTATGTATTTTATCACGTTTTCTAATACAATGGAGAATACCAGCAGTGATCCATGGTTTCAGTTTTGTTTCCGATCGTTTTTTTTACATTTTGTATAAGATGTTGCATTGGCCAAGTGGTTTTGTAAAGTATTTATAAAAACATCGCATGCAGAGGTGGGATCAGTACATGAATAGGTAAGTTCCCAGTTTTCCTCCGAGACATGATTTAGAAGAATTTCATAAGAAATGTGTTCTTGGGGTTGAGTGTTTTGGGGCGGTTTATGTTTTTTTTTGGTGATGGAAGTGATAATTGCATAGTGATCTGTAATAGTTGATTGAAATATAATTGATTTATTGTCTAGTTTACTCTTAACAAATACATGATCTATACAACTGCCGTTTTTTGAGTCTGGTTCTCGTGTTGGAGTGGTGACAGCAGGGAAGTATCCTAATAAAGTTAATACATTTAGGTATTCATTGGCTTGAGAATGCATTTTGTTGATTATGTTTATGTTCAGGTCACCTATAATGTAGGTGTTTTGGCAGTGTTCTATGTTTGATAATGTTTCTTGTAGTGAATGTAAAAATGGGGTTATATTGTGTGTTGTTGGAGATCTGTATATAGTAAGAATTGTTATGAGACTATCTAGTTGAATTTGAAGACAGTTTGCGTTTTGAATTCTGACCTCTTTGACTGAGTGTGCGATGTGGTTTTTAATGTAAACAATGACGCCATCGTTTTGAGTTTGGTTATAAAGAGTGTTATAGTGATTGTAGTTTCTTAACGTTTTAGGAATGTAACATTTTTTAATCCAACATTCCGTCAAGATAATTACATCGAAATCTAAGGCAAGATCAGTAAGAAGAATTAGTAGTTCATCAAAGTTTTTGTTAATACTTCTTATATTCATAGAGAATATTGTAGGCGCAGAGTTACCTAGTAATAAATGACGAACTACTTCAGAATCATTAGTTGATGTAAATGGGATTGGTGTTGAGTTATCTAGTAAATCTGCTAATTCTTCCATTTTTTAATTTTTTTTCTTTGATTCAATAGGTAATTGTAAAGATCCAGTGAAAGTGATGTTTTTGAAAGGATTAAGTTATTGTAAATATATAGTATGAACATATAATTTATACCGGGTTTTTTAAATTTATGAGTGTAGAAATAAGTATGGAAAGCGATAGTTAAAAGTACACATGTTATAGATGGAATTCGAAATAAAGATTTTGTGATAAAGGTTGTGTTTGTAGATAAAAATAAGGAATGTTTAAGTACAGAAATGAAAGAATATTTAAAAAAATATCTAATATTGGCAGAACTATAAACAATAAAATTTGATAAGGTAATTACACTCCTGATAGTTATTTTAGTAATTTTGTTTTGGGTGATTGTTTCAATGTTTTGAATATTAATAAAATAAATTGAACCATCGGTTTCTGTTGTAGGTAAGAGGTGAAAAGGATTTTGAGAGTTATTCGAAGCGATGACAATAATAGCAATAACATTGGCCTTCACAATGGATACAGAAACATAATAAGCAATAGAAGTGTTTTTTGTGATAATTACATTTATAAAATTCTGACATATGGAGTCAATATCAAAAATAGAAGATTTATCTTTGTTGGTACTAGAACTACTTGAAATATTTAATAGGAAATTAAAAAAAGATTTGTCGACAACAATAATGTTTGTTGCTAAAAATAAATTACAGTTAAGTAATGTATGAAAAAAATATTTCAAAAAGTATCTATTTTTGTTAGAATAACAATCATTATAATTTTAAAAGTTATTTTCGCTTCTGGTAATATTTGCAGTAGTAGATGCATGTTGTATATGATAATACCTGTAATAATGGATAATACTTGCATGTTGCATATAAATAATAATAACCTGGGGAGTATTATTTAGGGTAATTATGCCATTGGTTTTTGTTGTTGGTGATAATAGAGAAGGATTTTGACAGTTATTCAGAGCAATGACAAAAATACACAGTTCGGTGACTTTTATAATAATAGTAGAAATTGTTAAAAATGAGGAATGGTTAAGTTTAGAAAGGAAAACATATTTAAAAAAACATCTATTGTTGGCAAAACTAAAAACTATAAAATTTGAAAAGTTAATTACACTCTTGATAGTAATTTTAGTAATATTGTTTTGGGTGATTGTTTCAATGTTTTTAATATTAATAAAATAACTTGAACCATAGGTTTCTGTTGTAGGTAAGAGGTGGAAAGGATTTTGAGAGTTATTCGAAGCGATGACAATAATAGCAATAACATTGGCCTTCACAATGGTTACAGAAACAAGATAAGCAAATAAAGTGTTTTTTAAGATAATTTCATTTATAAAATTCTGACATTTGGAGTCTATATCAAAAATACAAGACTTATCTTTATAGGTACTAGAACTACGTGAAATGTATAATAGGAATTTAGAAAAAGATTTATTGACAACAATAATGTTTTTTGATAATAATAAATTACAGTTAAGTGATGTATGAAAAAAATATTTCAAAAAGTATCTATTTTTGTTAAAATAAAAATCATTAGAAATTAAAAAGTTATTTTCAATTCTGATTATATTTATAGTAGTAAATGCATGTTGTATATGATAAGAATTGTAATCATGGGTAATAGTTGCAGGTTGCATACAAATAATAATAACCTGTAGAGTATTATTTAGGGAAATTATGCCATTGGCTTTTGTTGTTGGTAATAGTAGAGAAGGATTTTGACAGTTACTCAGAGCAATGACAAAAATACACAGTTCGGTGACCTTTACAATAATAGCAGAATTTGTTTTACAGTTAGAATCCATTTCAAAAATTCGAGATTTGTGTTTGTAATTACTGACACTACATTTATTTTTTAAGTAAATATAATTATCAGAAAAACTAGTTATTAAATGATTCTTTAAAAACAAGTTAACTTTATAGTAATAATGTTCTGTGAATGTGGTATTACAAAATATGAGGGAGAGAGAAGTAACTGATTTCATAATATTGTTGAAGTTAGAGAAAGATAGATTAAAAACAAATAGATAAGCAACATTGTGGGGCGAGTAGAGTTTATGAGATGTTGGGGGGGGGCGATAAAAGATGTTTGTTTTTTTCATTGATGAGTAAAACAGGCGTCCCAATGTCTTTTCGCACATACACCTTTCCCTCACGGACCCAGGCGAATTTGAAGATGTTGTCCCGTGAAGCCTTCCGTGCAAGATACCAAAGATGTTTTGCACGAAAAGTTAGGTGTTCGGTGATGTAGATCTGAGAGCGAGTTCCTGCCATTCCGATGAGAGAGGTATTAAGTTTATTGTCTCTATTTGTAGTTTTTTTGTTGTACGTTTTGACGTCGCTTAAGAAGTTTTCACGATCAATGTTAGTTTTAAATTTAAGTATTATAGGCCTCTGTTGATCTTTATTGTTTTTTTGAGAGATACGGTATGCTGTATCTACGTTCTTGAGTTCCGTGTTGGCATTAGTTGTTTTTTGTATGTTAAATATAATGTTGTTCAGATTTTCACCGTTTATTTCAGGAATTCCCCTGATTTCCACGTTCTTTAATCTATTTTCTCTCTCAATTTGTTCGAATTGACCTTCTAATTGTTCTAAACGATTTTCAAGGTCAACATTTTTTTTTTCTAATTTTATGTTTGCATCTTCTAGTTCGTGCACTCGAAGTAGGATTTCTTCATATTGTTTACTCATTACTGATATTGTGTTGAGAATTTGGGTATTTTGTTCTATAATTAGGTTCTGTTTAGTTAATAGTTCACAGTCCTGAGGTGAATTATTCGCTAATTTGGGATTAGCGGAAGACCCGCCAGCTATGCATTTTTTGCATTTAATTTGAGCCCGTTTCTCCTTGCTGAGGCGTCGGAATGTGCTTTCAACCACTCTGCCACAGTTTAGGTGAAAAGTCCCTTTGCAGGCGGAGCATGTAAACAATGATTCAGCAGAGAGAGTAGGTTCCGCACAATCATAACAGTTATTCATTTTGCAGTTTGTGGTTGTACCGTGTCCGGTCTAGCGGGCGTGATCACAACTAGGCTATGTACTAGTAATATTGTTTATTAACAGGTGGTGCTATTTATTATATTCTAGATGATTTATTAAAATAATAAAATAAAAATATTTTTGGATTGAGTGAGTATTGAACTCGGTTGCTCAGGATGTCAGAGTCCAGTATAGCAAGCGAGTTGACCGCTAGGCTATCGCCGCCGTGTGACGTAGTGTGAGATATTTGTAATATTAATTGTCTGGCCACAGATAAGATTTTACGTGTTATGGTAAAACTAGTTCGATTAACTTAACGATTTCAATCGCTGTAGTTCACTGATATTTTAACACAGAAATTTACTAGAACGCGGTCGTTTGGATGGAATTAAATTGAGTTAATCACTTCACTGAACTAAAGGTAAAACACCAACCGATAGATTGATCGATTATTTTGTTTTTTTAACTGCGAATATAATGATTTTTGCGGAGCAATTTTTTGGCGTGCGTACTGTGTACAATGTTATTGTTGTCTGATATCGCACAAGAGTCCCTTCTGCTCTCAATCGTCTGGAGCCAGTGAGACTATGGCATCTCCAACTATTGGGTTGTATGAAGGGAGGGAAAAAAGATAAGGTAGAGGAAGATGGGGATGCACCTGGCTATTCAAAGCTGGTCACGAAAAAGAGCTAAAGTTATTTCAAGCAAAGTTTCAATGCTGAATGGTGGTCTTTCACCAAAGCGATAGTAAGAGTATCTTAAATCAATAACGTGAAGCAAATATAGTTTAAAATTATTTTTAACGAATTTATTGTGAAGCATTACAAAATAAATAAATAAAATTTACTTGCGTACCCCTCTTCCAAAGAGACCGTCAAGTTGGGGTATGGTGTGAGGTTGAAGGACGGCAGAAAGGGAAGTAAACGAGAGAGAGGAAGGTTCTGAAGCCCTGGCTATTTAGGCGTGGTCACGATAAGAATTTTAAGTAACGTTTTAATTCCAAATGGTTATCTTTCACCGGGGCGATATTAAATGAAAATATATTACTGCATATTATATATACACTGAGATTTTTTCAAAACTCTTGATTTTTTGCAACAACTACCAAGTCATCTCAGGTTCTGTGCATTAATCTCTTTCTTTATTCCAGACTCTATTATATTCTGCCTACAGGACATTTACGTGGAATGATTTGAGTGCACCGTTTAAAACAGTCGCTACATCTTCCTGATGAATGCCTTTAGTAGAGAGAGAGCACGCCATCAGCTCGTCTGCGCATAATGATGCATAGTTTCCTCAACAGATGTACAGTTCCAACTCTCCGACAACAAAGACAGGCAGAAAAAAATAAATGTGGTCCAGATCTTCCAAACAGTAGCGTTAGAATGATATTTAAAAACGTTTATTAGACAAGGGAAAAGGTAAAGGCAATACGACAATAAATCCTTACACTCTTGAGGTAAATGAATACAAAAACGAGATAAAAGTCGTAAATAAAAGTGTTATGAGAATTTATGGATATGACATTTTAAAAGGTTATACACAAGGGTTGAGGGTGAATTTAATAACAACGCAACTTTCCAAGAATACAAAAAACCTATGCCAAAAATAATCTGTTTCATCATCTCAAAAAACGCAAAAAGGACAACCTCACATAAGTAAGGGTATAAATAGAGCAAAGCAAATATACCTAAGTGTAATAAAACTTTGGACCTAGAAGCTCTGTAAAGCGGCATAGTTATACTTCAAATTCCACTGCACGTTATACAGCAATTCGAACAAATTAAATCATTGAACAGCTACATTAAGTCCAGAAAATTTTGACTTATTTATCAGAAAATGATCTGACTAGTATTTAAACAAAAAAAAACATCATCATAGAAGTAACTGAAAATACCCTAACCGAACTTTGAAATTGAACCGTACAAGTCATTGTAAACCCTCTAATTAAAATCCAATTTCACCTCCTAGAGAGGAGGACTAAGAAAATAATCTATATATCTGTTGTTTATATGTACCTACGAGTATGTATCTTGAATATTCTTGAAATGTTAAAAAAAATATGTAAGTCGTAATTAATAAAAACAAAAAATGAAACTTTAAAAAACATTCATGAAATATATACGTTTGATTTCAAACTTAAAGAAGAACCCGATACTACCAGTTGGGTTAAGTAGAACCTAATTTAGTGGAACGTTCGGTATGCAAATTCTTGAGATCATCATAAACTGAGCTTAAAAGTCATAAATTGTCAAGTCATCGTTTGAATTGAATAATCCAGCTAGTTGCGGAAGCAAAAAATGGTAGTTAATGAATACGAAGTAACTTATTACCATTTCATCACAGGAATAGGCAGATAGGATGGAATTTAGGTTTTAGTGCCGGCAACCCGGTGTTTATTTTATTTAGATGTATGTACAAGGTTTTATTTTGCCTGCGTTACTAGATAAAGCGCTCCAAAGCAGGTAATCAACTTAATATAGGTATTTTTTTGTAAATACATACGTAAATTATACTGTAATATTAAATATTAATACGTATACACTTTGCTTTTATTTTATATTATTATTGTACTCGTACTCGTATGTTAGTTTATAGAATATTCGGAATATCTGTTTTTTCTTTTTTAGTCCACCACATTACACATCTTTTGAACAGGCAATTCTAATTATTTGAGGTAAAGTGTTTGTGTTAGGAACATATTGAATAAACGTGGTGCCAAGTATGTTTTTTGCGAAAGTTAGTTTGATATTATTATTATATGTTACTTGAAAGTGTTTATTTATTTTTTCTCTTGTGCTTTGCGAGGGAGGTACGTGGTGAAGTGATGTTTAGATGTAATTTTTATAGAGGATATTTGCGAATAGTTTATTCACGTTTAGTAATTTACTTTTAATCATTAACTCTTCTTTTGGTTGATGGTAAGACTTTTTAAAAACATTTCTAATTATTATTTTGTAATTTATTTTAAGATATTTGAGGTGTGTATCTGGCGCCCTCCCGACACTGTTATATCATAAGTTAGAATAATTTGAAAAAGTGGAAAATATATTTTTTATTGTATGACTTGATATCTCGTATTGTTTTGATGAAGTATGATAATTTCCGATTTTTTGTTGTTGTTAGTAATAATATATGTTAGAGTCGATGCATTAAACCAAATAAAAACTTTAAATGAATCATTTGAGTGACATTATTTATGGACCATTAAAGTATTAAAGTACCATTACAATATAAATTGTTTCTAGCTGTCAACTTGTATAAAAAATTCGAATTCCCAAATTGTTCTTAAAAGTGTTGAGTATAAGTGGTCAGGTTGTAGAACAATACTATGGAAATCGCTTAAGTAATGATATTAAATGAAGGTAAAAATATTAAGTCAAAAACTTCAACACTCCATATTCTAAACGCAGCCCACCCCACCGTTTGAGCACCCTCCAACAACATCCCCTATTAATCCATCTCCCCTAGTGCTTTACACAGAGGAGAGTAGTCCGTACTATTTCTGTACTGTAATTCTGGCTGCCGGAATGTGCCTGGTAGGTACAGTCTACTGAATCTACTGAGTTTACAGAGTCTACAGTACTCAGTACCTGGGTTCATAACTACATAGAGCCGGGGTAGAACACCAAGCCACCTTAAATTACCTTCAGTCAAGTCTGCTCTCCTGGTAGAAACAATTTTTTATTCAAGTGTTGTTACTTCATTTTTCTACTAATCGATCATATTTTTTGAAATTATAATTATAAGAGATGCAGTTCGGTTTTCTCTGAAGATAGGAAAATGGGATAAACTTGTATTCAAATAATTTCACCACACTTTAAAACAGCGCGCCATTCTAAAAATTCCGTGCTAAAAAAAATTCCTGTCCGAATGATTTATTTATTTATTTCTCATTGTCTCAATAACAGTTGTACAACCAATATACATTACAAAGAAGATTACAAATTTCAAGTTACATCATTATTTTTCAAGTCAACTGAAAAGTTTTGCTTTTCTCTTTTTGTTAACTTGTCTATCCAACAAATGGAAGTTATAAGTTTTTTTTTTATTTTTTTTGTATTTAATATTTGTTTGTTTTTACAATAATTATACATTTTTTTTACATATTAAACAGATTTGTAATATTAATGTAATAAAAGCCTTTCCTCACCATAAAAAGACAAGGCTCTTGTGTTTGGTGAGTGAATTCATACTCAATTATGTTATCAATGTTATCATTTGAGTAGGTGAATAATAATATTGCAACTATTAACAATAGATATAGAGAAACTTGAGATTTGTCGGTCAACAGATTTAAATGAAGTGAAATATTAATAATAGTAATGTAACTCTTACAGTTTTTTCAGGTATTTTTTTAATTTAGTTTGGAATTTACTTTTATTTTCAATAATTTTTACTTTTAATGGTAGTTTGTTGAAATAATTTATACCATGATACAGATAGGAATTTTAGATGTGCTTGGTATTAAATTTTGGGATTTTAATATTGTTTAATTTTAATATACTTAGTTATAAGCAGTGTTTTCAGTGGTTTGGGGAATTGTTGAACCAGTCTCCTAAAACTTCGTATTATCAAGAGGTTTTCTTTCTGGCTTATTTTCCACAATAGGTACCTACCGTCCTCTACAGACAAGTTCCCACAAAAAAACTCAACACATAAATACGCTACAAGGTTCACAGAAAACTTATTAATACCAAAAGCAAACAAAACAATATTCCAAAAAGGACCATAGTACATGGCCATTAAAGTATATAACAACCTTCCACGTAACATTAAACAAATTTTCTTGTAAACAAATGTCCTTACACCTTAAGTTAATACCTCAAATAGATGAAAAACCTATTTTTGTATTTTTATTGGTATATTTGTATTTTCTTATTTGTATAAACATTATAAAATAACATGTACGTGGTTAGCTGGAAGAAATGAGGTCTACCCAAGAACTGCACCTTGTGTATTTTTTATTCGTACAATAAATATTTTTTGATTTCATATGATTTCAATGAAATATGTAAAAACAATTTATCGATGTTGGTATTATTGTCTTTATTGTATTATTATAATCTGTGTTCCTTTTGTTATTACTTATTACAGTACATGTCAACATTTTCCCTTTCAGGGAAACTTGTAAACATTTAGTCGAACAAAGAAGTCTGTTCGTCCAACATTTTAAAATAAATATTATACAATGTAATACAGCATATTTTTCACTATATATTTTCCAATATTCAATTATAGAAGTATAGGGTGTTTTTTTAAGAGCTTGAGAACTTTAAATAATAATACAAGACAGAAATATTGTTGGAATGAATTTTTTATTATTATAATCCGGTAGATAATTTCATGGCATTTATTTTTTAAATATGATTTCCGGCATATGTCCGCCGCGGCTACAAGTTACATAGTCCATTCGATCAGTCCAATTTTTCAATACTTTTTCCAATAAATCTAGCCGTATGACGTCAATGGTGGCTTGAATATTGGCTTCCAATGTTTCAAGAGTTGCTGATTTGTCGGCATAAACTAATGACTTAAGGCGATCCACTAGTACAGGAAAAAATCGAAATCGGAATTCACGCCCTTTTATGGGAGGAGTTTAAAAATACTTGAGAAAAAGCTTTTGGAAAGGTTGGAAAAGATATTTGAGATTTTTTTTTACATGTTGATTTCGTAAAGGCCTGTAAAAAACATTAATTCATTTTTTATGCATTGTTTATTGCAATAAAACGGAATTTTTAAATTGATTTCATGAAAATAAGCGGCGCGGAGCATAACACGACTGCTCTCCGCTCCGTTCGGAGGAGTAATGACGGAAGACAGGGGGGCGGCTGCCAGTCGTTCTTCGGTGGACGGTATAGGGTTCACTTTGATATAACAAATTCGTCTACTGCCATATTGTCGCCGTGATGTCAAAAATACCAACGCGAAAATGCATATTATATTTTATTTTGTGAGGTTCGGGCGTAAATATCATTTTTTTTCGCGATAATTATATAAGAAACTGAATTTTCCACATTATGCAATAAAACCATATCCGAAAAAGTGTTTATAAGTAGGAGAGTTTTCAGTTAAAAATGTTTTTTATAGATCTAATAATCTAATACTTTATTTTTTTCTTAGCTTATTAAAAGACTTATTAAAAAAAATGACCGATATTTTTAAGGGCCAAAGTATGTTCTACACGCAGTATTTAATTGAAGCATCTATAATACTTCTAAGCGGTCAAATTTTCAAAACTAAAACATACGATTTTGTATTATTTTGCATTATTTAGTATGGCTTCATCATAAAAAGTAATCGAGAGGCGTTTCACTTCTGGAAATAAAGTTGTCACCAAATTGATTTTGCAATAAATTGATAGAACTTGAATCTGGCTCTATGAACTTGGCGAACAGGTTTTTTTTTTTCAAAGTAAATTTCCACGATTTGGAAGCATTGTTCTGGCGTTAAACGATTAATGATGAATTGCCAAACCTTACTGAACCGAAATGTCAACACAATTTGACAACTCAATTGTCAAACCATAGACAACAACCGTAGAAACTTCTCATGCAGCTAAAAAAACACCCGTTACATTCGGATTTAGAAAAAAGATTAAGATGCCGAAAAGCAACTATGAGTCAAATAATACATCCAATGTAACTATAAAGATCATTTTATTATACTTACTGCCAACTGACATCTCTGTTTAGGGAATATTGTGAGGTAGGTAATAAGAAGGGAAAGAATTAGGGAAGTAGAAGTTTTAAGAACGCTAGTAAGTGACACGGAAGTGTCGAAACCGGTAGCAAATAAATAAAATTAAGTAAATAAAATGTTTTAAAATTGTTACATATTTAATGCTCAAGAAATACAGAAAGTGGGTAAGAAGAAGTTTGAAAAGAAACTGAATATTCAGATGTGATTAACAAACTCAGCTTAAGCCATTTTAGCAATGCACGCTTCGATTCAGAGTGGCAATCTTTCACCAGGGCGATACTGTAAATATCTCTCTACCAAAGATTACTTTTCAGCAGATAAAACAGGAAACAGCATTAAAACGGAAACCAATTCGATCCGTCTCAACCTAACCAATCCCTCCCCATGGACTCGTCATGTTACGCTTGCGTATTAATTATGAATGGATGGAGGGAGGTACTAGCTAACTACCCCCAGTACTTACCTAAGTACCTACCCATCAACCTGCTTAGGTATTGTGCTAAATAGGGGTGGGTAGGAACCTGATTGCTTGGAGCGAGTGTACTTGGTACTTTCCCTTCCATGGGATATTTAAAATAAAAGGTTTTGTTTGTTCTGTGGGATTGTGTTACTTTCCAAATTTGAATTATAACTTATAATCCCAACACATGAAATTAATAACTTGTTGGTAATTGTAATAGGTAAGAAATTTTATCGTAGAGATTAAAATACTCATTCTCACGGCGCGGCGTGAGCCATACGTTGAATATTTATAACGATCCTGACCGATGGATTGTGATCGATCAATATAGATCCGTGGGTTAACGATACTGAATAAGGAACTCCAGTGAAAAATATTATGGTTTTAAAAAAATATGTTCATGTAGACCAATAAACGCTGATTCTGAATATATAACTTTTATTTGATAATATTAAACGAACAGTTTTTTTTTAAATATTAAAAAGTGCATTTTTTATATTCTCGTTAAAACATAGCGTCAGGTTGGTATGCTGTGTGGTGACGTCACGATGGAAAATTCACCTGGTGATGGCATTTTGAAATGTATAAGAGCGAGCCGTTCAAACACAACATTTCGTGTTTTTTATTCGGTTTATTTACATACTGTTAGTAGAGATTTAGACATATAATAATTGTTGTGTTTATTGAAACATTATTTAGGCCTTCACAATTAAAATTATGGCGGAAAAGAGCTATATTTGCGGACAATCTGATATTTCCAGGATAATGTTTTTCAAATATAATACGGACTATGTACCTAAGTGCTGAATTTCGTGGGAAAAAGTTGATTAGTAAATAAATCATCTTATTAGTTATTTTTGAAAGTCGTAGTAAGCTATACAAAAAGATTTTTGATCATCTTCAGTGAAAGTGGCCTATTTGAGGTTAAAGTCGTGTCAATTTTGACATTTTGTTTATCTACCATAACATCGATCGTATTATCGAATTGGTTTATTATCAAGGGCTTTTTATACAAGTCATGATCAGTGTATTGTAAATACCAGTGTTTCTGTATGTGTTATACATAATACAATGTATTATGTTAAAGCAAAAGTCACACTTAAACACAAAATTCTACGGCTTACGATGTCATTTGCAGTCATTTGTATTCGCAATGAAAAAGATGTTTAATTGTTATTGTATTGCACTTTGGTACAATACAATAACAGTAGCGATGAGATGTCGACATTTTACCTAATGTTTTTCTATATTAAAAGCAGTTAATCGTGAATAAAAAACGCCTCGACTTGTCACACCTAAAGTCATTCGGCCATCGATTTTTCAATATAAAATGAGTAAAATGACAGCACCTGTTGAAAGTGAATAAAACTATCGATGACGTGATGACGTCACACAATGCACCATACATATGGTGTTTTTCAAGGGATCTTAAAAAATCAAAACTTTGAAAATTATTTTAAATATTAAAACTAACTCTAAAAATAAAAATAAATATGCAGTTATTTAAGCTAGAAGGTCATTATTCATTTAAAAAAAAATTGGACTGAGTTCTCTATTCAGGAATCTTGACATCTGTAATCCATATTGTGATCTTCAATACGCTAGCCTATACGTTCAATAAATATCACGATACTCTATAAATATTGACGGCTCACAAATAATATTTAACGCGTAGGGTTCTCCTTAGGATTGTTTCACAGAAATTAAAACGTTTCATTGTCATCAAATAGCCATTCAGCGCTATTTTGTTTTATTGGCAGTAGAAAGGTCGAAATGGACAACACTAGAAGTTTTTTTTATTTCTTTTAAATATTCAATAATATTATTATTTACTTAATCAATATAAAAGATATAAAAAATTGAAATAGAGTTCTACAAAATAAACTTGATAACAATAATAAAAAAATACATAAGTATTATTATTTTAATAACATTTTCGAAACTATGAGACCATAGACTGAAACTATGAGACCATAGACTGAAACTATGAGATCATAAACTGAAACTATGAGACCATAGACTGAAACTATGAGACCATAGACTGAAACTATGAGACCATAGACTGAAACTATGAGACCATAGACTGAAACTATGAGACCATAGACTGAAACTATGAGACCCAATAATATGAATTCGACTGGGATTCGAACTTGAGACCTTCCGAAATCTGGGCACCTGCTATAATCAATCACCTAAATTCAATGTTTCAAAGACCCAATCATGTCTGATTACGTCTAAAAGGGATCGAAATGGAAATCTAGTCTCCTTCAACGAAAGCAATCTTCCGAACAGGCCCATTGATATGCTTGGTGTAACTCTAAAGGTGAGCGTCGACCAGTCCGCGCCGGCCGCAACGCACGCACGGCACGCAACGGATTGAACGGATTTGCCGATGGCATGCGTCCACTGTAAACGGATTTTAAATTTAGTTTGAGTACTTTTGTAGTAGACGACGGTCGTCTGTCATGGAGATTGACGAAGATATTATCATTATCAGTTGCTTGTTGGCAGTAGAAGAAGAACGTAAAACTAAACGTAGAATGTGGGTTCATAAAATAAACTTGAAGCTACCAATGTTTTTGGGAATATCATTCGTTATTTGTTCCTGATTTACTTCATGATGAAGATTAATTTAATTTTTGTTGGTTTTCAATTTCAATTCAATTTTCTAAATCAAACAACCAAGCCTCCAAAGAGCACACAAACCCCAATAGCTCGGAGGGCTTTGAAGCAAAGAATGGAAGGTTACCTCGAGAGTGTTTTCTCTTGGGGTAAGAATAACCTCGTCGAATTTAATGTTTCGAAGACCCAATCATGTTTGATAACGTCTAAAAGGGATCGAAATGATAATCTAGTCTCCTTCAACGGAAGCATTCAACCTCCATTCAACCTCCATTGATATGCTTCGTGTAACTCTAAGCGACCAGCTCAGGTATGGGGGCTCCATCGAAACCACTCCAGTTAAGTTAGCCTCTCAGAAACTGGACGCACTGTACAGGGCCGTAGATACTTTAATAGTACACAACTGCTAACCTTGCACAAATCGCAAGTGCGCCCCACGGTTGAATTTGGCAGCCACCTCTGGCCTGGAGCTCCAAATTACCTAAAAAAAACCCTTGACTCTGTGCAGAAACGGGCGGTCCGTTTGACAGATTCTCCCATCTTAACAGACGGATTGCAATCTTTAGAGCACACGCGTCAGGTGGGAATGATGTCCTTGTTCTACCGGTATTACAATGGAAGATGCTCCGAGGAACTAGCGTCATTGATCCCCTCGGCACCGGTGCACAGTCGGGAAACACGCGACCAACATTTGTACACGTTTGAAATTAGTCACATGATAACGGGTCGTTTTTACGACTCGTTCTTGAGTTCAACAGCTCGGCTGTGGAACGATTTACCGGCGTCTATGTTTCCTCCCTCCTACAACAAGGGTCTCTTCAAGACCCATGTTCACCCCTTCCTTTCCTCAAAAAGACCTTCCACACAGCATCCTCAAAGATGACATAGGCCCTGAGGGAAATTATTTTCCTCAGGGCCTCCTGTGTGGAGTTAATGTAAAAAAAAATAATAAACAACACTTGCGGCAGTGAGCGATGCAAGGCTGCGAACTAAAGTCAATTAATCCGTGTGACGTCACCGGCACGCAACGCATTTTTTTGCTCAGTCAGCTAATCCGTGTGACGTCATCGGCACGCAACGCATTTTTTTACTCAGTCAGCTAATCCGTGTGACGTCATCGGCACGCAACGCATTTTTTGCTCAAAAATACCGGCGGGCGGGCCGGTATTTGCCGGTAGTGGACTCAGTGCTCTACTAATTCATATAAAGATATAGAAAAATCCGTTGCGTGCCGTGCGTGCGTTGCGTGCGTGCGGACAGATGGACGCTCACCTTAAGTGACCAGTTTAGATAAGGGGGGCTCCATCGAAGCCAGAGTACAGTTTGCCTCTCAAAAACTGGGCGTACTGTAAAGGGCCCGCAGATACTTTAATAGTACACAACTGCTAACCCTGTATAAATCAAAAGTGGGCCCACGGTTGAATTTGGCACCCACCTCTGGTCTGGAGCTCCAAAATACCTGAAAAATACCTTCGACTTTGTGCAGAAACGGGCGGTCCGTTTGATAGATTCTCCCATCTTAACAGACAGATTGCAATCTTTAGAGCACAGGCGTCGGGTGGGAACGCTATCCTCGTTCTACCGGTATTACAATGGAAGACGCTCCGAGGAACTAGCATCATTGATCTCTTCGGCACCGGTGCATAGTCGGGAAATACGCCAAACGCGTGCACAATATATGTACACGGTTGACATCTGTCATATGAGAACAGGTCCTTCTTCGACTCGTTCTTGTGTTCAACAGCTCGGCTGTGTTTCCTCCTTCCTACAACAGGGCCTCCTGTGTGGAGTTAATGTAAAAAAAATCATTGTTCTCCTATAAAAAAATTTTTTAAAAAAAATCTATATTTGAAGTTTTATACAATCGCATATGATATTAGATTTTCACTACCAAAAGTATTATTATTATTTATTTTTGGGGTGTTGCGCTACCTCCTTCTTTAGCCAACGCTTTTTCCTTCTTTGTTCATCTTTTTAGTTCATTGATTCAAGTATTGGCTTGTTATTTATTTCCATCCATCCATTAGATTTTAATAGTAGCACTGTGTTGTCTAAGTACGAGATAATTTCATATATGGAGACATTAAATATATCGTTAAAATATGTGATAAATAGCAAAGGACCTAATACTATTCCTTGTGATATCGAGAATTTATTTCATTCAGAATCACTAACTTGATCAATTAATTTTACTTCTTGGGTTTTTTTATTTAGGTTATATAACGTTATATTCATACTTATCGAACAAAAAATGTAGCACCGTTTATGAAAAGGTTAACAATTTAAAGAGTATGTGTGCACAAATAAAAGCTATATGAACGGTTCTAAAACGTTTGTTAGCTGAACATACGAGTAGTTCAGCGAAACCACATAACGTATCTTCATTAATTAATTCATTTAAACATCTGCCAAACATTTAAACAAAATAAATACACATTTCAAATTAAAAAAAAATCAATAAAATTATTTTGGTAGCTACTTTATTGTCTGATATTATAAGTACATAGTTACAATTTTGAATTATATGTTTAATGTATTGTTTAATTTCCCATAGGAGACTCTGATTTCTGATGTCTTAGGGCTGTCAAATTTAGGGATGGCGTATGGAGAGAATTTTGAGTAATGAAGGATTGATAATGGGTCCTAAAGGATTGGAAGGAAGAAAATATAAAATAAGGCAAATCATTCAGCAGCTGAACTTTTAAACAAAAACAAGTTAATTCAACGAAATCAATTTGGGAGGCGGGAATGGGTACCGCCGCCCCTAAACCTTTATTGGATAACCAACACCTCTGTCATAGGTCAGCCCAAGTTATTCGCTACGTTTGGTGATTTAGCAGTTGTGCTCGGGTTCATGGGGTTAGGTTTGTCTAGGTCTTGGAGGCGGATGACTGGAACACACTGAACCCCAGATTCCTAACCACCCCTTAAACCCTTTTTCTTCCCAGAGCTCTCTTCTCCTTCCTTTCCTTAAAAAACCCTCCACACAGCATTCCCAAATATGACATAGGCCCTGAGGGAAATTATATTCCCCAGGGTCTCCTGTGTAGCGCTCATGTAAAAAAAAAAGTGTTCGTACAAACGTTGAGCATACTTTGAACATGCCTCTCGGCTTTTATAATAATTTATATAGCACCATTTTTAGAAAAACCACTTCAAGGGTGCTCTACTATAATATAGTTTCTGTATATCATTCTATACATTCGATTATTTTTTAATATAATGCATTTTTATAACTAAATTATTTTTATTTAGCAGACACGAACATGGAACAGTGTGAGAAATTTTACTGCTCAGCTAATAAAATACGCATAATTTGGTAATAAACATTTTTCTAAATTATAATGTATTTTCATAATATATTGGAACAAGATACAAATCCATTGATAATTTAAAAATAATGGGTTAATAGAAAAATAAATTCATTGATTGACTTGATAAAAATATAGGCGATGAAAATTAAATAAACAAGCCTGGTAGAATTTTTTTTATAATTGGTTTATTTACTTGGCATGACATATAGGTTCGTGCGACGATTTTAGAAGCTTACATTGATTAATTAATAATAAAAACAATGTAAGTGATGTGAATGGTTTGTAAAATTCTAGAAAACCGTGATTCAAAACATCGAATGATATATTAAGTTCAACACTTCTAAAAATACATGGCTACATCGCTTTACTATTCCCTAAAAAAACCTACCTTAATTCACACTAACTTGGCTAAATTCCAATGAAAACAGAAACTCAAACCATAGTTCGAACAATAACAAAGATTTCAAGGTCCAATCAGGCACCTGTTCAGATTTCATCCTGAAGCCAAACTGAACATATTTACATCTGAAAATGATATAACCAAATACAAATGCTATCGTTACCTTATTTTAGGCAGGAAAATCCTCCGTATTCATTCCTTGTTTAGTCATAAATCCACGAAAGGCCATTCAAGGGTTATATTCGAGTGTAAAAAAATACAACTTCACACGGAAAAATCACCCCTCTTAAACCGTCCCCGCTGCGAGCGATTTCGACCCCTACCGACGACGCATTTCTGCATTTCTTTAAACAATTTTCACCACCCCATAAAAAAGGGGATGTTTCCAACACATAAATTCAACGCACCACCCAACTGTGATCAAAAGTTAAAAACACCATCATCACATCAACACAAAACACTGGAAAGCTCAGCTAAATGTCACAAAAAACTGACAAAATAACCAAGAATTAGCAATAAACTTAATAACAAATCACTGAAGAGGAAACACAAGTCAGAATCTGGTTAAAATTTGAGTAAAATTGTCCAGCATTCACGTTCAAATTAGATAAATAACCTCGGCACATTTTGACAATCGTTATCATCGTATTTCCTGCGGTATTTTGACGTAATGTTTCCCGCCCTAGCAGCCGTGCAGTACTGACATGAAGTTGCCTGCGGACGGCGGAATGACCGCGAAACAAAGCACAGCTTTCCGCCATTTTCCGGGGCGCATGCGCAGGAAGCAGCGGCCCGAGTGAGTAGATACTGGGAAAGCTCGCACTGTTTATATTATGGAATATTTCACTCTATCTGATAGATGAATTTAATCGGGTGCGAAGTTCATGCGGTGGTTTTGGGATTAGGGGATGAGTGATACATGATAAAGCTTACAGCTCATTAAGTTCATTTAAATACATTGTAAAAAATACATTTATAGGCCTTTTATAAGTAAGATGTGTCCCAAAAATACAGGTAATGTAAAAGATTAAAATTCGACGTCGTTGTTTGCAACTTTTATCTTGTAGCCATGCTCATAATTTAATAATATTAGCATTTAACCTTAGATTATTTTACAAGGCGTACAAGGTGACGATACAAACAAAAACAAAATAAAACCACCTTTGGACAAAGACATTTTAAATACAAAGCATGTAAAATATGCAATAATCAACGCTCAGACCAATGTGACAAAATGACTAAATTCAGTAATTCCATTATTTAAAAGTAAGTTTTAGTTTACAAACAACCTAAAATCTAAAATATATTTTTGTCAAATTAAACTTCTATATTATTATTATATCTATTTTATTTCAATTTTCTATAGTTGTAATATTATTCCCATTTATAGGATTAAGGAATATTTCCTATTTTTGGTTAATTGGAAAATTATTATAATATTAACCTCATAGAAAGAATATTAAAAATACATCTAACTTTAGTTGTTAGTATTATTTATTAGTGTGATTGTGCGCATTAATGTAACCCCAACGTCTGTCGCGACACCGGTATTTTCTAGTGAGACAGGCATCGAAAAAAAATACTTGCAATCACACTTTATATGGATAATAGGTAATTATACACGGCGTTAAGGGACGACGAACTTGACTTACTTTAACCAGTGATTCTTGACATTATTTGGAGTAAAAAATGTTAATAAAATTTTTGTCCCGGTGACATTTTTGATGTTTTTTTAAAGCCTACAAAACCACTAGGTATTGGACAGTAACGGTAGGGGTGAGGGTTTTGGCGGTTACTCAGCTGAGTGACCAGTGGCATGTTGATTTTTTTGTTCACTATCATCACGTATCTAACGGTCAGCGACCGATGGTACGCGAAGCACTGTTTCCACCCTTAACCCTAATTTCTAGTCTCTCCCGATCCGGCCCGACGTGTACCTAATGAGCATACGCATCCGCCGCCAAGACCAGAACACACCTCACCCGATGAACCCAGACACCCCTGCTATATCATCAAAAGTAGCTAACAACTTGGGGTGATCTATGGCAGAGGTGTTGGTTATCCAATAAATGGTTCCTTGGGTGGGAGTACTCATACCCGCCTGTCAAATTGAAAAGATTTAATACAATAGAGTACGGGATACCTGGATGGGGGTCTTCCTTGATCACTCACAGAGCGGCCCAACATAGCCCGAAAAGGAGTACTAAAGACAATACTGAAAATTACGTTTAGATCTCCGGCAGAAGAAATATTTTAAAACTTTCAAGTCTACAATGTACAGAAACTTTATAAAAAAAATAAATTATTTTAACTAAAAATATATATATACATACTAATATAATATATGAATACTCTGCTGCTCAAGATTAATATTCTAACAGGCCAATAAGCTCAAAATATACTGGTAACTCTTATATACTTTTTTTAATTTTGGCTAAGGAAGGGGGTAGCGCAACGCGGCATAACACCCCAAAAATAAATAACGAAAATGGTCACTACCAGTTTGAAAACATCTTAAATTCTTTGCTACGAAATTACACAATGCTCGACCAAAACAAACAAAAAAAATCGGAAATGAACATATTTCAAACATAACTAAAAACATGGATAAGAGAACAAAGTGATAATCAACTTTCAAACATTATGAAGACCATGTAAAGGCAACCTGAAACTAAATTCAATACCGATATTCTAGCAATTGATATTCCCCAACAGACCACAACTAGAATTTAGGGTAAAATAATGTAATTTCGAATACAGGTCAACTTTGAAATGAATTACTACACCGATGGAATTATTTCATCTCAGACAGACAAGACCTATAAACCTATTGTTCTTCTCATCTAATTAAACCGATGTCTCTGAATACAAAACAGCCCTAAGCCGTAGTACCTACCCGCATTATTTAAATTTCAGTCCCTTTATCGCGAAATAATTTTAGATGAAATTATAATATGGTCGAGAAGTTTGAAAGACCTCGATTCTTTGATTGTAATTAAAATCTAATTTTTGAAACGAATAATCATAACTAGCTGAAGAACCCAGCGTTGCCCGGGATTTATTCCGCTTTAAGGGATGGGAAAAGTGGGTGGGAGTGGCTTTTTGGAAACTCGGTCTCCCTTGTTATCCTCTTCGTTTCTTCTTCTTGTTGTGATGGTCAAACGAGCAAAATTTCATCAATCTAGAAATAAAGCTGTAGATTTCCAATGTGAAAATGTGTAAAAATATTCTGAACGTGACAAGGTTTGTGTAGGCCAGATAGAACGGACATTTTTCAACATGGTAGATCACTAACTCGACCATCCTGACCATTGTCCAATCACCAATAATTGGTAATTATTGATTTGCTTCTGAAGTCCTGGAAGCCTGATTACGGAGGCAATTGAAAATCCAATCAATATTAATAGGGACAACGGGGCGAAGCCTAAGAGTTTTTATCCGGAACCGGACAGCTACACCAAAACTAAACACCGAAAACCATTTTAAATTAACTAATTATACTGAAATGCCAGTCCTCAGTGTAATGGAGCATCTACATACATAAGCACACACTTCGATTACACATTTGCCCTGATGGTGGAAACTATTATGCTGCCCAAAACGTTCGCTTAAGAAGGAGGTAGTCACTCCTGAATACATTTACCCCCAGATTCCTTCCCACCCCTCATAACTTTCTCCTTCCCAGAACTTCTTTTCCATCCTTTCCCTCAATACACCCTCCACACGGCATCCCAAAAGATGTCATAGGCCCTGAAGAGCGATTCTATATCTTTTGTGGGATCGTTATGAGATAATGGACGTGATCTCCTGTCAGATTTGTGTTATTTTCTATGGCTTTTGAATTTGAAAATTAATTCAAATAATTTGCAAAATAATTGTGTAAAAAATTCTGAAATATATTATTTTGTAAGACCGTAAATAAATACACAACTGGAAGAATTATCGTCAAAAAACGTGTACTCGAATTTTTTTAATGATATTTTTTTGAAATAAAATTAAAATTCTGAAAAGTAGGTTTCCTGGATAATTTTCAATTTATAATATAATATTCGATCTCCACTGTCTCCCGTCTCGGTCTTGACTGTATTGCTCTACCATCTCGTAGGACCCGTGGCTCTACCCCACACTTATACCTTCTTATATTCTTGCCCTTGTGACCCATGTCTGTCAACTTGACAGATGTCGATGTCTGTGATATCGAAATTTTTCATGTTTATTAACATTGGAAATGTAAAATTCTGATTTTGAAATTTCTTATATAGAGGCAAATATTTTTTAAACCTTCATACTTTTCAGCTTCACAAACTGCAAATATAATATTACGTTATTTTGCGCGGGTCTCCGGTAGTACTTCAATAAAAACAAAAACAATGTATTTTTTATATTAGCACCACACAGGAAGCCCTGAGGAAAATATTATCCCTCAGGGCCTTTGTCATCTTTGGGGATGCTGTGTAGAAGGTCTTTTAAAGGGAAGGAAGGAGAGGAAGTTCTGGGAAGGAAAAAGGTATGACGGGGTGGAAAGTAATCTGGTAGTCAGTGTGTCCAGGAGTGACGTACGAATCCATCCCCCCCACTGCGACGCAAGGCGTTGGGGTCGAGAGAGTCCGACTGGAGAAGTCAGAGGGTCTTCCTTATCCAGCCTATCCGCGAACCACTTGGGGTGGCCTACGGCAGGAGATTGGTTATCCAATAAATGGTTGCTGGAGCGGCGGTACCCATAACCGCCTCCCACATTAAAAATTAACTTAACTAAATCCTCAATGTTAAGGTTGCCATAGTCCCACTATATCGCGTAGTTTAAACTTATGTGTTATCATCACTAAAATAAATAACAGCCCTGAACTCCCAGACAGAACGACCATATTTTCACAAACACTGATTACACCCAATCGGAAATCCGTCTGCACTTGTACCTTGTACCTGCAACAGCTCCCTCGGGGTAGGCACTGGAAGATAGACCGCACTGGGGTGGTACTCGCACCCCATACCCGTACTCCTGGGGTAGCGACATGCCCCGCTGGACTTGCTCATTACGGCGATTAACGGAACTCCAGTGATGATGCCATGTGGGTGTGGAGGATTTTCCACAATCCCAGTACGTTTTTTAATCTCAATATTACATTCAATGCAGATAGCTTTCCGTGAGATTTTTGCGGACTTTTACTATACCTGTTAATCAATATTAACTTATTATTATTTTTTTATTTTTTATTAGTGACTATTTAATTACAGGTTTGCTGAGAATTACAAGATATGATAATGTATATAAATATTTCATCTGTTTGTTCTTAGTCCTCCTCACTAGGTGGTCCTGTGCTGAGGCGGACTGGTAGATTTCTTTCATTTTCCGTTATTTAGTTTCTATGATGTTTTTAATATATCCTCTAGTATGTCTGCATTAATTTCTTTCACCCATGTTTTGATTTTTTTCAAACTTATTTATCTTTTTCAAACTTGGAGGAAGGATGTTGTTAAGTTTGGTTGCCAGATATATATGGTTTCTTTGGCCAAAACTTATCTCGAATTTTGGAACATCTCGTATATCCTTTTTTGAGGCTCTTGTGTCATGAATCTGAGTTTCATTAGGAGATTTTCTGTTTTTAAAATGATGTATAAGAATATTCTTGGCATATATTTGTTTTAAATTTAGAATGTCAAAACACTTAAAAATATCTTTTGAGGGGGTTCTGATGAGTAATTTTAGAATTGGTTTTTATAATGCTCTTCTGAGCAATATTTAAGTGGTTAATATGATTTGCTGTAGCAGATCCCCATACTAGAATTCCGTACTCAAGACGGGAATGATATAAAGCATAAAATACTTTTTTGATGTCTTTCCTAGGTAGTATGTTTCTTAGGTTTTTGAAGAAATATACAAGTCTCGTAAGCTTTTTAGTGATTCCATTTATGTATATTTTCTTATTGCTATATAATTTAAATATACCCTTTACCTAACCACAGTATGCGAGAGAAATTATTATTATTGGATATCTTTACACTGCCGCCGCGCCCATACCGAGATCATGTAGTGCCAAATGTTTACAGGAGCTTTATCAGGAAGAGTAAAAGGTTTGTATGCTACAATGGAGTATAAAAGGGCTAACTCCCGATGCATTCTACATACTCCCGAAATTCTCTAACGAAAGTCGCAATCGCAAAACGAATGCTTCAAAAACATGAGCAAGAAGATTTTTATAATAATGTCCATAGTGTTTATTTTTTGTTATTCCTCTTACAAAACACTTTTGCTATTTTAATGCATGTCGTATACACACTGAAGTTGATCTAATTGCTTCCTTCCTTGTTTTTTTTAAATAGTTTATTGTGTGCTATGCCAATATGGATTCCATGATAGTTTTTTTGAATTTTAACTCCACATAGGAGGCTTTGACGAAAATAATTTCCCTCGGGTCCTTTTTTGAAAATGCTGTGTTGTCACTTTTTGAGATTTGAGGACAGGAACGAGTGAACATGTGTAGAGATCCATGTTGTAGGAGGGAGGAAACACAGAGCCCGGCAAATCATTCTACGACCGAGCTGTTTAACTCAAGACCGAGTCGTAAAAGCTACCCCCCCTCCCCCCCCCCCCCCCCCCCCCCCCTCCCCCCTCCCCCCCCCCCTGCCCCCCAGACATACTTCTATACAATATGCAGTCGATTTGGGGAAAATAGACAAGTAGTGTATAATACTGTCAATACCAGCGTAAAAAGACAAAAAATCGACACAGTACATAAATTCGTTTATCCATACCAACTCAATTTTCACAGGTATTTTTGTAGTCGATTTTAGTTTTGAAATTGATATATAATTCACTAAAATTATAATTTGCTGGTAACCGGCACGCGTTGCTATGCTATTTAATAGATAAATTGTTTCTCTATGCGTTTCCTTTCCCATTCGTCCCGTTCCCCTTCCGCCTCCCCTTCCTCTCCCGCGTTCCCTTCCCCTCTCGCGTTCCCACTCCGCCTCCTCCACCTTCCCTCTCCCCACTCCATTCCCCCCCTTCCCTCGTCCCGCAAACCCCCCTCCTGAGTTCCCCTCCCTCCTCCCAGGTTACCCTTCCCGATCCCTAGTTCGGGGAACCGTCAATATGCATTATATTGCATTGCATAAACCCTGCACGTAGCCCGAAATAAAATTTAAAAAATAAATTATATTATTAATACAGCGAATTTAAGCAACGTAAATAAAATTAAATTCAACTCTTGCAAAATATTTCAGTTTTAAATCAAGATGGTTATTGGATTATTTCATGGGGTCGTAATAAAATTACACCGATCAGTGGGCAAGAGCATCTGTCCGTAAAATGGGGACCCTAAATTTGAGATTCCGAGTTTTTAAAATGCTTTCTAGTTTCTACCGCTTTAAAGATGGGGAGGAGAGTAGAGATATACTATATTTTAAATAAATCATTATAAATCATTTTAAATATTGTGTTTTGTGAAATTTTTTATTGTGTTATTAATATTCCATACTTTATAATATTTTATACATGAAGGATGTCTGTGGCGGCGTGGCTTTGTTTTTTATACAAAATTAAATTTTGATAATGAAATTGGTGAAATTTTGCACACCTGACGACTTTCAAAGTAAGAAGAGAGTCTGTCTATATAAAATTTCAAAAAACCAGCAACCTCGTTCCACACCTTAAAGCAGTATTTCTTGATGAAATTTGTTCAAAATAAAATAAAATTACTGTCTACATCTTATTATTATTATCTTTATCCTTACATGATCGAGGAGTAAGGCTCTCGACTACCAAACCGAAAGTCGCAGGTTCAAAACCCGAAGTGCGATTTTATTTTTTTATTTAATCAATTTGTGTTAGGATTTCACAATTTATTTAATTAAAATAATATGTGATATATTTGCGGCATGTTTTAAAGTGGTTGACACTCTCAGTATCGCTCTAGTGTAATACCATCATTCAGAATTGAAACGTTGCTTGAAATGGCTTCAGCCGTGTTTAGTGATCAGAGCTGAATAGCCAGGTATTTCCCCACCTTCCTCTTCCCATCTCCTTCTCCTACTCAGAACCTTCAGCCTTACAACATACCACGATTGGTGAAGCAAAAGTCTCACTGGCGGAGGCAGTCGGGACTCTTGCGTGGTATTCTCTTATTAAAAATAAAAATAAATTAGAAAAAACTATACGTATGATGTAAGATAATATAATATTAGACATACATAAAATAAGATTTAAAGATATAAGATCAAAAAGATTTATCGAAAATAAATAGAAAAAAATTAAAGGCAGTGATGGAAAACAGGTCAATGAGGTGGGAATTTTCCAAGAACCAAAAAGATTTCTCTTTTGAATTCCTCCTTGCTAACCGAAAATATGTATTTATTCGACAAAAAAATTATTCTATTTTAGAAAGAAATTTATGTCGACAGCATAATGGGTAAGACGCTTGCCTTGTAGTGGGACGGACCAAATTCAACACTCCCAGCGGGTACCGACAAATCTCCTCATAAGATCTTATATGCTCAGTGTAAAAATCTGTAAGTAGGTACCTTATAAGCGTATACGATACATTACATCCAACAGTTTACGTCTCTCTGGCGTATTTTTTTTTACATCACTCCAGGCCCTGAATCTTCGGGGAATCTGTGTGAAAGGTATTTTAGGGATATGAAGGAGAGGAAGTTCTGGGAAGGAAAATATATGAGGGGTGGGTAGGATTCAGGACAAACGGATGAACACATCCCTCCCACTGCGGTGCAAGGCGATGGATTCTTCCCATCCGACCCGCCACACGGTACAGTACACATAACCTAGACAAACCTCACACCATAAACCAGGCACCCCTGCTCCAAACGTAGCGAACCACTTGGGGTGACCTACTGCAGGGGTGTTGGATATCCAATAAATGGTTACCGGGACGACGGTACCCATAACCATCACCAGAATTGAAGAATTCCCAACATGAATATCATTTTTTATCAAATCTTCAAGGTATTGACAACCGATCAGTGGTTGAGTGGGCATCGCGTTTGGGTCCCACCCAAGCATTCCGTGTTTGATTCCTCGGCTGGCTAAGTCCTCCATCATAACTCAAGCAACCTTTTCGGCTTACTGTGGTGGTGGTAGGAGATTTTCAAATATTATCGGATCAATCGTAACCCGGGAATGTTTATCTTTAATAAAAATAAAAAAAAACAAAAATAATGCAATTATTTTCAGTTAGCAACCTTTCATCCGTCATAAGCAACGGAGCTTTGAAATGCCCATTTAAGTGTCAACAAATATGACAAGATTATGTTTTTAAATAAAAAATTAAATACTCGGGCAGAGCCGGGTGGTATCTACTAGTTGCTCGTAATTTTATGAATCTGATATTAAAGCAAACGTGGTTACTCTACAGAAGTATTTGAGCTTTGGTTATTAAACACGCTTGTAACAAATTAAATCTGACAGCTTTGATCACACACTTTGACATAATTATACGCACTCAAAATTAAGAGAAGATTTTCAGAAATACTGTCAAAACTATTAAATGAATATTATTGATCTATTAAAACTAACTATTCAAATTATTACACCATAATGAGTTGTAACTTGTAACGATCGTAGGTTTAATAGAAGTGTTAAATGTGCACTGGAATTATCTCGTCTGGCACCCGGCTCCAGCACTGGGGTTGCTATGTGAGGGATGCGGCAGAGAGAGACGGAGGTAGTTTCCCGCGCTAGCCGGTCACCATGGCAACCCGTCAAGATGGCGGCCGCTTGGCGCGCTTTCCCTGCTGGCCGGACGGGTCGATAATACAGGAAACCCCAAAAAACTAGATTTTAAATTAATATTTTAAATTAACTAAATCCTGCATGGTCTAAATATTTTATAGTGTACTGTTTACTGCCGGCTTTGTTCGAAATTCCACCGCGTTTTCTAAATTTAAAATATTTTTTAAACATTGACAAAACAATATTCCGTCTTTTCATATTTTTGGTAGTTAAATGTATAGTGCTCTGTATAATGTGATGAAAATTACGGTATTAGCTCTACATAGCTAATAATGCTTTAGAACTTGTTCATGTAAAAATGGAGTCAGATGTTAACTTTCATTCAAAATATGGATCCATAATTAACTGCAAGAAAATAACAAAATATGTTAGATTACTGTAGCTCGTGATATAAATAACATTGAGGGATGAAAATTGTTGATCTGGCCTAGAAATTTCAATGAGAAAAAGTTCTTCATTTCATGATGCCATAACTCCCGATTAGAGAGTCTTTGCCACCTCAGACAGAAAGTTTTTCATCTTTATAGTTAAGGTTGGAAAAATAAATATCAAAATAGGGCAAGAATTACGTTAAAGTACGATTCTTATGCTTCAAAATCATGTATTTATTTTTCAAAATAGGAACCGTTAAGGCTAACGCATTTTTCTCAAAGTGCAACAATTTTTTTCATTACGTAACCGAAAAATTCTTCCGACATTTCTCAAATCCTGGACTTGAAAGCTGCCTTCACCTCATCGTCCGAGATGTAATGATTACCCTTGAGGTGTCTCCTGAGTAGAGGAAAAAAATAAAAATCGCAAGGCGAGAGATTGGGAAAGTGAGAAGGGTGTGGAATCGGTTCAAACTTCAGGTTTTGCAGAGGCTCTAATCGACGCTGTTCTCGCCTGTGAAACGGCGTGGTACCCATCGTCCATAGATTTTACGGTATCCTAATTGTTCAACAATGAAGCCGAAATGTTCCTTGGATATTTCAAAATGGTTTGTGATGCACTTTTGAGTGATTCGCCAGTCATTCTGAATTAAATCGTGGAAGAGTGTGGATAGTTTATCGTCTGTATCAATGATCGGACGTCCGCAACGTGTTTCATCAACAATTATTGCTTTTCCAGATTCATAATCATGAATTTTACTACCCATCGATTTACAGTAGACCTATCAACAGCATCGTCACCTCAAACATCCTTTAAACGACGATGAATCTCAGTAGGAGTCACTTTTTCAGCAGTTAAAAATTCGATAACAGCACACTGTTTACCTTGGGTTGACATAACACTAAAACACGTCTCCATACTTCCGCTTCTCAAAATATACTGGATGAATTCAACGACCTCAAACTTTCGCGTACGTATAGAAGAGGAATGTCACTTCCATATTCCACCTTAGGCGCTTCTATAGGTCATTTTGTTCGCGTTGTACAAGCATGTGTGCATTACTTTTCAGCTTACCCTCGTATTAATTTAAATCATTCAAAATGTTTGTGTAAACACTTTATTATTCTCCCTGTGAATTATTTCATACGAGAGACGGCACGGACTAGTTCTGCGACTGTCCACAGGGGTCGCTGCTGTCATAACAAGAGGAAATATGACAGGGAAATTATGACATCTCACAAAAAAAGCGAGAAAATATACAACATCTTGGCTGTATTTAGGGGGAGGAAACTGTCACTTTTTACTTGAGACTTTTTGCAAGTTCGTACTTTTTGCAGCAACGAATACAGGGAAAAGGATTTGTGTCTAGAGGCAAAAAAGAAAAATTGGATTGTTTCGACCAATTAACGAAAAGGTGCCTTTTTTTTTATTTCATTGTTGTTCATTTAGTTAAATAATAATGCGTTATACTGTAAGTATTTAATTTCTACAGTTGTTTTGAAACGTGTTACAGACATTTAAAATCTAGCAATCAATCAAAAATTCCATGTTATCATAAATATAATAACGATATTTGTAGACAATTAATAATATATAAATTTAATGTATTTAAGATTTTTTTACATTCTTATTTTACTTAGATATTATTGAAAAATTATAAATACTTATGATCAAAAAATAATAACAAAAAGTCAATAATTTTAATGGTTTCATCATCACGTCTTTCATCATTTATGAATGTGGGTATAAATTAAAACAAATTCGAACGAAATAAAATCGATATTAAGTTATTATTTTTAAAAGCTGGTACGGAGAATAATTAATCTTTCTCATTTGAACCGCCCTGTACGATCGTAAGAACATCTTTCCACGAAATATGAATTCTCGGCTGCTGACTGGTTAATAGCACTTAATATATTATGACATGAAACGTGTAAAATAAAAAAAAAACAACACATTAACAATTATTAAATAATACGGAATCGTGTTTCGTTTTTATCAGTTTGTTGATAAAATATATAAAATAAATATAAAATATTTCAAATCTTCGTATTTTGCGACTTGCAAACAAGAAAAAAAATTAAGGTAAATATTGCAGTGCAAATTTTATAACGCCGTAGCTCGTCATTCAAGAGTTGTTACTTTTTGTGAAGATAGTCAGGATTTAGGATTTGTACGACATTAGATAAATTACATGTAATATTTATCAAAAATTGGTGAAGTAATTTCATCCGAATTTTTCTACTCGGTGTACACAATCACATATTTGCTTTATTGTATTTACCTACTGGATAGAATTCTTATTCAGTGCCTACCGACTCTGCACATATAAATCGTAAAGCAGTGATCTATATCGCCATCAAAACAAACAAAACAGAGAAAACGTCGTAACATAATATTAACGTATTATAACACTATGTGATGTAAGGTAGTTTCTAGGAACGGATCGTTTTTACGACTTGGTTGTTCAACAGCTCGGCCGTGGAAAGGTTTTTTCGGCGTCGATGTTTCCTCATCTTCAAGACCCAGTTTCACTCCTTACTTTTCACAAAAAGTCCCTCCCCATAGCAACGCCAAAGATGAAATAGGCCCTGAGGGAAATTATTTTCTGGAGTTTAATGTAAAAATAAAAAAATGTTGGTAGTTCAGTGGGTTTATAATCTAAATGCAATTATTTAGCAACAAAAAAATAAAATACTTATGAATCTTCAGGTCTTTAAATGTAGGTATATTTTTTTATTTATTTAGAATACCAACTACTTGTACATGCAGGTTGTTTATTTTTAACAGTATTATCCATCTCAATTATGAAATTAATTCTTGCGTTTTATAATATTTAATAAAATTTTATATTTGAGCAATTGAATGTCGTGTTTGAGTTATATCTACACTAGCGGAAGTCCCGGCTCTGAATATCAGATCTGCAGTCATATGGCAAAAGGGTCCTCTGTTATTTTCAAAAAATTTCAGGGGAGAAAAATAAGATTTCAATAGAGTCCTCCAACCGACATTTTCCAACCAATTTTCCCATTTTAAGCAACATCAATTTAAAGACCCTAAGAAGTAGTCTATTAGGCTTTCAAAAATAAGTATTTAGTTTTTAACGCAATGGAGATTTTTGTTAAAATATTGCAAATGGGTTCTTTCGCCATCAAATTTTGTTGGTGATTTTTAAAATGTCCCTTTTTGCCTCAAGCACCTTGTGCAAGGTTAAAATACACATTAATGTTTATTTTACATTACACTCATATGTAGGTTTTAATGTATCTTAGGGATGTTGACAGTAAAATTACAACTTACATTGAGTACCTTTTCAGGTAAAAATGTTATATTGTCCAATTCTATAAACCTCAAAATGATCTTTGTAATTGCCCGTGTGCGGTTTCATGGTCATAGATCAGACATATATATACGACCTAGCCACTAGCTGTTCTTCACTACCTGTTTATTTAACGGGTAAGTTCAACCTTACATTATAAATTTTTAGAAGGGGGGAAAAATAATTGAATTTCAGAAAAATTTATTTGTTATCTTTTCTGTCTTGTGTAATATAAAACATACTCGTAATATAAAACTTTCACTTCAAAAATAATATTGTCAAACACAATTAATTTAGTTGCATTTTTCGTAATTTAGTAGGTACGTAGTTTCAATGTCTCTCAACAGATGTCGTTAGTTTATGTAGTTTTAAGGAGCCTCAATACTTTTCATTAGTAGTAGTACAGAATAGAGAGAACCATAAATATACCAAACCACCCACACTGTCGGAAGTTTGAGTCTAATACCCGAACGGTCACGAAGACAGTCGATCATATCCAATCTACAGGCGGACCTCACCTTCAATGAGCGGATCGCCCGTTTCAGATTATCATAGAGCGTAGTGAGATATTCATTATAAATACGATACGATAATGAACAAGACTCGTAATCTAGACAAACCGAAGTATTTTTGAAACTCTCGAACTTCAGGGATGTATTGCTAATTACATAGAAGAAATAACAGTAAACCACAAGCTTTTTTTAACTAGGTAGTAAAAACATTTGTATTTATTTTGTACATCTATATAACCACGGTTAACATTTATTTTCTACCGTGCCTGTATTACTAAGGATATCGAATATCGAGACAATATCGTTTTGTTAAATAATTTATTAAAAAACATAAACAAAAAATTTAAAAAAACAAAAAACGACTTCAAATAATGCGCTAAAAAGTAAAAAAATTATTTCGTACGATTATTATTTTTGGAGTCAGTGTCAGCCAAGGTAACTACATACATAGATAGTTATAGGTGACATGTGGAGATCTTGGCTGACACCGACTCCAAAAATAACAATCGTATGAAATTATTTTTTTACTTTTTAGTGCATTTTTTTAAGTCGTTTTTTGTTTTGTTAAAATTTTTGTTTATTTTTTGATTTTTAGTGACGAACGTGCGTAAAGAAGTTTTATTTTAAAAAAGAATCATTGAAATCTGTTGACGTAATATTGAGTTATTCGTCCATTTGTCACGCACGTACTTATTGCAAATTTAAGACATGTATGGTTTTCTCATAGATCCCAGTATCAGAACTAGACCAAATTAAAATGGGACCACACGGGAAGCACCAGCTTTCAAATAAAAAAAGAATCATCAATATCGGTTCACCCAATTGAAAGTTCTGAGGTAACAAACAAAAAAAAACAAAAAAATTTGAGTTACTGCAGTATTCCTTGGAGCAGTCGATATTAGCGACACTCAATCGAAAATCTGGACCAGAAAAATCAGAAAAAGATATTGGCACCTCTGGGACACGAACCCAGGACCTTCTGCTTTCATGGCAACAGCTTTACAAACTGAGCTAAGGTGTCTATATCCAATTCGGTCACTTTTAACTGTATCATAGTTCGACTAAGAACTACCAACATTGTCTTCATTTTCTTAACGCAGATATTATTGGTTGCTATCTTTATATATGATTGCACGATTCAAACCCGAACTAAATGCTATTTAGATAGTGTCTGGATACATGTTTATCCATTTTATTTTTAATATGCGACATCTATTGACTTTTCTGCAAGTCTAGCATGAATATTTATTTTTATTTTTTACTTTGTCCCAGAGGCGCCAATATCTTTCTCTGATTTTTCTGTCTCCAGATTTTCGATTAAGTTTCGCTAATATTGTCTTAATTTAATTCAATAATATTATCACACCAATGCATTGTTAATACATTAGATTCGATAACTTTCCTTTCTTGAACGTCGTAGAAATAAAATACCCAATTATGTATTTAGTAAATATACATAAAAAATATGAAAAAAGATTAAATACGAAATAATAACAGAGACTTACAACGAATTCCCATAACGCATACTATTTTTGGTCAACGAAGCTTCAGATACCTTGCAACAAGACTTTATAACATTCTTCCATATAGAGTAAAAAAATGTGATTCACAAAAAAATTTCAAAAATAACATAAAAAATTGGATAAAAAATAATGATAGGGCCTTTACCGGCGCGATCACCCAAATTCGAAATTAAACCAATGTACTGTTTGTTATTATTCAAAATTTATTGTTAATGCAACCAATCTATTATATAATGATATTTTAATATAAGTGTAGGTATGTTAATAAGAAATATAAATTGACTTAAAAATTACTGCCTCAACACAGGCTAGCCTAGTGGGGCGGATTACGAAAAACCTAAATTTATAACTTTTTTCTATTCTTCAAGTAGGTACCTACTGTTCATAATTATATTATTTTCTGTTGTTTATCTTTTGTACTTACATAAACCATTTTAAATATTAAAACTGAATATGTAGATACTTTTTTTTCTTTAGTTATAAATCTTTTTAATAAAGATATATTTTATTATTATTATTATTAATTAAAATTCATATCAGTGAATAAAATTGCGTAAGCACTTTGGTATTCAGACTTTAATTTATTAACAGTGGATATATAAAGTTTGAATACTTTATTTTTATTTAATTTTTTATCAATTGTGATTTTTGTCACTTCGAATGTAAAATATCTTGTACGTTTTTCCGAACATGATCTATCTCTGTCTGGCTATAAATTCATGGGGAAAGTTGGTGTACTTTGGATGTTTACGTAGAATTTATGACACTATAAATCACCTTGAGCCCTAAAGCCTTAAATGTGGTCACATTGACGTTCGAAATTTAAATTTTTGAAAGGCGAAAATGCGGGAAAATCGTAGCTGCATAATAAGTAGGTATGTTGTGGCGTAACATACCACAGAAATGTGTTTTTTATATGATATTACTTATAGTTTTGTGAAAATGTTTATTTATACTTTTAAAGCAGTGAAAACGTGTTTAAATAATGTTATTATTTATAATTATTAGACCCGGCCACACGTTGCTGTGGCTAACGAAACCTTTATAACGAACGCCATCGGTTAAATCAAATCCACATCACGCTGCCCGCTGCCGCTTGGCCAGATATATTATGTATTTCAAGCAATTTACACAAAACCTTAACAAATTATATACGTAAAAAAATTCTTCATGAATCACTCTATCTATTGTTGAAAACCGCATGATAATCCGTTTAAAATATATATATATATATATATATAAGCGCACATACACCGTGAGCGACTTCATTTTATACTTCGTATTAAATAAGAGGTAAAATAAAGAAGTTGCCCGAACGAATGAACACGCGATGAAATAATACACTATTACTCGTAAAACAAGCAATAAAGCGTCTAATCCCATTTTTCCTCACCAGAGTCCCAGCTGCTCCCGTCTGGAGTCAGTGAGACTATGACATCCTCACATGGGGGTATGTGGTGAGGCTGAAGGTAGTGGGGAGGGGAGGGAGATGAAGAAGGGGAAGGTTGGGAAGTAACTGGCTATTCAGATCTGGTCACCAAACACGGCTAACGCCATTTCATGCACCGTTTCAATTCGGAATGGTGGTCTTACACTAGGGCGATACATGGTGGAATATACACTCAGTATCACCACAGTGGTTAATAGTAAAAATTTAAAACTATAATATTTCCATTAATCTACATATAACTATATATTTCATGACTTACTCCATAGTAAATATATCATTAATTTATTCTTAAAAGCACACCGCTAATAGCTCCGAAGCAACCCCATATCCCAGAAAGAGAGTTTACAAAGGAACTCTCAGTATAACATACAAACAAAGCATTAACAATTCTCTAAAGCTGTGCTTAATTATTGCATTAAGGTACGAGTATATGCTTTCTTCACGATATTTCAAATATCAAAGTAGTTACTTGAGTAAAATATTTTGACCTTTTCAAAGATAAACTTTATCATTTTTTGGGTTTGTAGAAATAATGAGTAAATATTAAATTTCCAACTGAATCATCGCGAGAATCATTCCCACTCAGTGAAATTTGCGGATGAACTTTGAAAGTTGAAAGCTTTCAGACGATCAAAAATGTTAGTTGGAACTTTCTACGAAAAGTTGTCAAATTCCGTGAACTCAATATGATATTGATATAATTCGAGTTTTTCGACAAATCGGTAATATCCGAAGAAATTCAATTGAAACCGGCCATTACTTTGGACTTGTTTCTGAAGTCCTGTGGAGACCCAAAGCGTATAGAGCACACCTAATAACGTAGGCAATTGAAATTCACAAAAATCCAATTAATGATTATTAAGCATACGGGGCTAAGCTCGATAGTTCTTGGTATCCAGTAAATGACGGCTACACCAAAACTAAACCTTTAATATATTGTAATACCAGCTCTATTTGTCCAACAATTTTTAGTATTAACAACTAAATATTATGATTATGCAAGAGGGACTCAAATTATTCAAGTGAAGATTGTAAATACGAGAAGTGAGGAGAATATTTTTTATTTATCCCCCGGTACTAAAAACGCAATAAAAACCCACCCGGCCGTGCCCGGAACTCGAGCATAAAAATATAACTAAAATGCCGCCGGTATTTTTAAATATTGAAGCTCTGCCATATTAAAAATATTTTCACGTCTGTTTCCCTTTTATAGAATAATAGGGAGGGATGTTTTCAAAACGATCGCCATAAACAAAATTCATAATTCGAGCGAGCTGTCATACGTTATGGAGGGAAAGACGAAAAATGCTGGCACTAAAGTGACGTATGAACAGCTAGAAATAAATAAGAAAAAAAGGTTTGAATAAGTTTTTAGATGACTTGGCAGGAATAAATTTTTCGAAACCTTGTGAATTAAATATACAATTTTCTCTAAAGTTGTTGTTGTTTCACAGAAATTCAAATGTAAAATTGTCATCAAATGACCATTCACAGCTATTTTGTTTTTTGAGAGCAAAAATAAAAGAACAAACCCCGTTATAGGCCGATTCTAAGTCCGTTTAAAATTTTGAACAAATTGTGATTATTTAATTATTTTTACATTAGCTTTATACCGGTGACCCTG
This sequence comes from Limnephilus lunatus, assembly GCA_917563855.2. Lineage (NCBI taxonomy): Eukaryota > Metazoa > Arthropoda > Insecta > Trichoptera > Limnephilidae > Limnephilus > Limnephilus lunatus. Next base: position 11,987,943 of record OU830599.1, read on the forward strand.
AGGAAAATAATTCCCCTCGGGGCCTATGCCATCTTTGGGGATGCTGTGTGGATGGTCGTTTTAGGAAAGGAAGTTCTGGGAATGAAAAGGGTAGAAATGTGTGGGTAGAAATCTGTGAGTCAGTGTGTCCAGGAGGGACGGACGTATGAATCCGTCCCTCCCACTGCGGTGCAAGGCGATGTTCCGAGAGGGTACGGCTGAAGAAGCAAAGAGACTCCCTTAACCATTCTCTTCCGATCCGGCCTACTACGCAGCTGGTGGGCAGATACATCCGCGCCAAGACCCGGACAAACCTCACCCCATGAACCCGGGCACCCCTGCTAAGTCACCATATCTAGCGAACCACTTGGGGTGACCTATGGCAGAAGTGTTAGTTATCCAATAAATGGTTGCCTCCATATCCGCCTCCCAAATTGAAAAGTGATTAGTAATATGATGGGCGCAGTTTATATCTTTTTTAAATCTTGTCATGTATTTGTATGTAAACATTTTGTATTAGGTCTGTATATTTTTGAGCCCGTACCTTTCATTGAATTTTCCCGATTTGGTTTTTTATGCATTTAGTCCATTATAGAGGATACTTTATTTTAACTTTTTAAGTATCTAGTACATAAATCAAATGCGTGGTTATAATAATTCATAAAATCTTATAAGACATGTTTCTGTGAAATATTTGTAAAGTGATTCTTCATATGTTGTGTCTGTATGTTTTGCTTCTGTGAAATGTTTTGTTAAATTTTTCTTCATATATTGTGTCTACATATTGGGTTGGGTTGGGTTTAACTTTTCAAAAGTACCAATTGGCGATCCTTTAATGAGTTTTGATAACTCATGGAAGTGCAACTTCGTTGTATGTTTTATTTAATAAAAAAATAAAAAAATAATTGATTGTGATTTGACCGGTCAGTGGTTGAGTGGGCATAGCGCTTGGGTCCTACCCGGGCATCGCATGTTCGATTCCTCTGCTGGCTAAGTCTTCCATCACAACACAAGCAATATTTTCGACTTTCTGTTGTGGTAATAGGAGATTTTCAAACATTGTTCGGTTATTCGTAACCCGGGAATGTTTGTCTTTCTTTTTAAAAATTAAAAAAAAAAACAACAACAACAACAACGAAGCTTGTGAGCTTATTACAATTTGACAGAAAGATAATGTGATAGAAAGCTGAAACGCAGCTAAAATTGGCGTTCAATGGGGACCTTTTAAATGTTAAAAAACAAAATGAAGCTGAATGTCCATTTGATGACAATGTCACATTTGAAATTCTGCGAAACATCTGGGCTTATGAGCTTATGAGCTTAGGATGTTTCGGTTAGATGTTAGAATATTTTAAGACTTTTGTATTTTATTAAAAATATACGTAGAAGAATTTCATTAAATTGAATTAGGGAAAATGGGCTAGATAAAGATTCCTCATAATGCAGGCGACGTTTTCTACTATGTTTTCCATCAATCTTCCCCTGAATTTTCAGACGGTTAATCTTGTATTCGTCACCCCTAAAACTAAAGATGTAACCAGAATGCATCGCGGTCTGCAATAAAACTTTATACCCACAGTTTGTTATACATGGCGTTGGGAAACTAGTGGTACAAGCGATAAACTGGTTAATCTACATCACATTCAGAGTCGATTGTAGTAAGTATATGGCCATCCGCTCATGGAAAGACAAAAAAAAAAAGTTGACGACTCGATCGCTATCCACAGGAAAGGAACTTGTGAATTTCACTGGCGATCAAGGGCGACGCGGTTACTAGCAGTGCTGGTCGCCGCGACCGTCGCGTTTCAGTTGCCATGTTGACAGTTTCCATGGTACTGGTTCACAACCTGTCAAATTTTCGAGTAATTTGCGATATTTCAGATCAGAAAAATATCGATTTTGTTCAAGATTTTAATAAATTAAGTTGTGCCATGAACTGAGTTACCAACCAGTTTTCGGTTTCTCTATTAGCGAAGGCCCTAACTATTTGATTCTTCCGTTTTCGAGTAAATCTAGTTTGAAGATGGAATTTTTGAAGGTAAAATTTGAAAAAAAAAAGATCGCTACGAGACTACCATCAGCTGTGTAAATGCGTTGAAGCGTAGACTTTAGTTGCCGAAAAAAACTAAAATAGATTTTTGCACAAATCGAAAAAAGGTGTTTTAGATAGTTTTAAAAAGTAATTACAATGAGGTTAAAAATATATCTCTTTTCATTCTGTCTAAAACAATATAAGTAATGTTTTATAATATATCCAAGTTAGTTGTGCACATAGAAAATAAAGATAAAACAAAATGAAGGTGTCGCACAGAAGACAGTGAAGAACAAGCCAGCTCGACAAAAGTCGTACACAATATATTAACAAACCTATTGGAACACGTTAAGAGCGCATAACCAGCCAGCGGACGAAAATCCACATTTCATCGAAAGATGTTCTTACGATCGTACAGGGCGGTTCCAAAGAGAAAGATAAGGTATTCTCCGTACCAGCTTTTTAAAATTATAACTCAATATCGATTTTATTTCATTCCAAAGTTGCTTTAATTTATACCTGCATCCAAAAATGCTGAAAGGCGTGACGATAAAACTATTCAAATTATGTACTTTTTGTAATTTTTTTTTTGATCATACATATTTACCATTTTTCAATAATGTCATAGCAAAATTAGAATGTAAAAAAATCTGAAATATATTAGTCTGTAAGTGCGCAAATAAATGCACAAACGGACCAATTTTCGTCAAGAAACACATGAACTTATATATTTTTTAATAATTTTATTTAATCTAAAATTAAAATTCTGTTACATACGTTTACCAGATAATATATTGATTTATTTTACTGCATGATTATGTGATTTGAAATGGGTGTTGTATAATACATCTACTTTTTTGAAAATTCAACAAATCCGCTAACGACCTATGGTATAACCTTATTATATTTAAAATAAACATTTTTTCTGAAAATTTATTACATACGTTTACTAGATAAAATAACAATCTTTCGAATTCAATTTATAATTTTTTGTGAAAAAGAGTCAATACGTCTAAACACTAATTTAAAAATGACATATTTCTGGTTTTCTCTGGTTATACACTCTTAATAAGTAACACATGGTTTCTCCTTCAAGGCTCTCTCAAGGACTATAATTTTTTTGAACGAATTTAGACCGCCAATACCCCTGCATACGTTGTTAGTAAGCAGTATGCAAGTACTTAGCGGGAAATACAATAATAAAGATACAATATGTGTCAGTATGACAAAATATAGACAAGACAATGGGACAGGTTGATGAAAGTCCACGAGGTGGCAAGCGCTAGGTAAGGGATAGATGAATAGAAAAAAATAATCATGTGCAATTCACACGCGGTAGAAGTGGGAAAACTAAAGTAGACAAGAGTGGGGAGGCTACGAAGCATCGTACAAAGAGGAGGTCGATTGGCTATGAAGCACCGCACAAAGAGGAGGCCGATTATCCTCTCTTATTCTCTCATAGGCTAAATTCTATAGATGTATATGTTTGTCTCTTTTTACTTTCGCTATTTTTCGTTTCATCGATTTTCAAATCACAACGGCGCTAAAGAAATTTTCACTTCAATAGGGTCTCTCTTCTCTGTTAATGCTGTGCGGGGTATCTTTCTGAGGAATTGAAGGATTTGAACAAAAGGAAAAAGAGATATAAAAGGTGGTTAGGAATCTGAGTTTCAGGACAACAAGAAGTATGAAGAGACGTACGAACCCATCCCTCCCACTTCAGTGAAAGGTTATGGGTCGAGAGAGTCCGGCTAGAAAGGTCAAAGAATCTCTTTAAACCGGTCCCTCCCAATCCGGCCTGCCACGCATTTGGTGGGCAGATGCGTCGAGCACTTAGACCTGAGTAAACCTCACCCCATGAACCAGGGCACCCCTACTCAAATCACCAAACATAGCGATCACTCGTGGTGACCTATAGCAGAGGTGTTGGTTATCCAATTAATAATTCCCGGTGCGGCGGAACCCATACCTGCCTCCCAAATTTTGTATGTCAAGATGGCGGTCAATTATTATACCTACATAGGGTTTTCCAATAAGAGGTGTTATTTTGAATAGCCCGCTATTTCGGTAGATGACACTTTTGAAGCTGTAATTTTTTTTACATTTGAAAAGTAGAAACTACGCCATTAATAAAAATGGAACGATACACGCTTCAAAAACGCATTGAAATTATTAAAATTCATTATAAAAATGGTGAAAATTTGGCAGAGACGGTTCGTAAAACTCGAACATTTTTGGGTCGTCCTGAAGCACCTTGTCGGACCGCAATACAGAAATTGGTGGAAAAATTCGAGCTGTTGGGACAACTTAGTGATGTGAAGAATAAAACCCGTGCACCTCGCTCAAGAACAGCAGAGAATATTGTTGCTGAAGCCGAAAGTGTTGAATAAAACCCAGGTTTGTCCATTCCTCGTCGTTCTTTGGAATTAAGCATTCCACAAACGTCATTACACCGTATTTTGCATAAATATTTGGGTCTTAAGGCTTATAAAGTTCAGTTTACACAAGAACTCAAGCCGGCCGAACATCAACAAAGTCATGTAAAAAATAAAAATAACACCTCTTATTGGAAAACCCTGTACGTTGCCTTATACCCAGGTGGGGAAAAGGTGTGATGGTAAGTTAGTATGTCAGTTTTTTACACAGATATTATTTTAACTTACAAAATCACCGCGATATACGACATTGCATAACATAAATAGCATATTTCATTAAAAAACAGTTCAAATATCTGATCAAGTCAAATCTGTAAGAAGTATACATTTCAACCTTCTCCAAAATTATCATCCCGATTAGTAATTTGTTAGGCGAACAAAGACGAAAAATTACAGTGATATTTTTCTCTCAAAAGGTTTGCCATCTTACGAGAAGTAAAGCATTTTTCCTAAGAATAGAACATTAAGAGTGTCGCAGGAGACTGGTTGGGTCAGATTAAATTGAAATATTAAGGCATTTGAACAGAACGGAGAGATTACGACAATTCTCAAAATACTTAAAGAACGATTGTTAAGAAATTTATAAAATCGTAATTTTTATGTCACCTTTTGTAAAGAAATAAAATTAAATATAGTTACATACTGTGTTTTTTGGCATTTGAATAAAAAAAGATTATAATTGGAGCAACACAGTTTAGTCTCTAGTGACAATTTTTTTTAAACAAAAAATCTTTCACCTAGTGACCATATTATGGGCAACTACAACTGATGTTTTTTAAAAATGAATAATTAAAAAAAAATACAAACATAGATACGTTTTCAGATTTTCACGGCCAAAAGCGTTTTCGTTATTTGTTTTTGGGGTTACGGCATTGCAGTGTCCATTATCAGGGCAGATGGACACTGCAATGCCATCCGAAACGTCGGCTAAAAAAGGAGGTAGCGCAACACGGCATAACACCCCAAAAACAAATAACGAAAATACAAACATAACCTACATTTTTTGCTCCAGAGAAGTTCAGGAATATATTTAATTTATTTTTTAGAAAATTCGAAAAGAATACGATCTTACTAGGGTACCCCGTTCTAAGTTCACATTGTACATGATTTTGTGTATGAATTATACATAGTCTAGTTTGTTTTTTGTTAGCATGTTCATTTTTTAAGGCACCACACCCCTGTAAAAAAAATTAATCATTCTTTTTATTTCATTTTCTAAAAGATGCATTTGTTAAGAATGCTCTCACCAAATGTTGTAAATAAATTCGTAAAAAATTACGAAGATACAGCATGTAATGATAAACCGTTTAAATTTATTTAAACTTTGAACGCGTTTTTCCCGAAACTCCGTTTTTCAAACTAGTTGAAAACATATTTAAAAAAACTATATCCGAATTGCATGTACTAAGTCTTAAACTGTTCGAAAATTCAGTCTCTATGGCACCAATTAGGGATTATTTTTTTTTAAAGGACTTCCTTCTATTTTTTTTTATGAACGAAAAAATTTTACATAAAATTCGCGGGTCCGCCTTTTTTTAGGGTTCCATGACAGTTCATCTTGCGACAATTCATCCGGTGACAGTTCATCCGGCGACAGTTCATCGTGCCGACAGTTTATCCTGCCGTGAGGTCATCCTGCCGACAGTTCATCCGGCCGACAATTCATTCGGTGACAATTCATCCGGCCTGATCATTTAGAAGATTTTTTCTTCAAGTAAGTATGCAAAGAGGATATACGGCCGTACAACCAAAATCGATATACTTATGTCTGAAGGCATCTTGAGTGGAAATCCGTGTAATGAGTGTAACCTAACCTAACCTAACCTAACAAATTAATCAATTCACCCTAAAAATATGGTGTTAATTTCAGATAAAAAAGTTAAATTATATGCAAGTAGGAATCTTTACGATTTTTTGCTAAGCCGACTGCACGTATAAGTATGTCGTATTTTGTTATTCACGCATGATTCTTCGGAGAGTCGAAATTATTGTGTTAAAAATATTATCCACTCAAGATGCCTTCAGATATAAGTACATCGATTTTGATTGTACGGCCGTATATCCTCTTTGAACACTTACTTGAAGAAAAATTCTCCTAAATGATCAGGCCGGATGAATTGTCGCCGGATGAATTGTCGGCCGGATGAACTTTCGGCAGGATGAACTGTCGGCAGGATGAACTGTCGGCAGGATTAACTGTCGCCGGATGAACTGTCGCCGGATGAATTGTCGCCGGACGAATTGTCGGGTCATTTTTTTTAGATATCAAAATTCTCCCATATGATATTGTAAACGTATATGTCTAGTTTCTAAATATATTTTTATTTTATTTTTTAAATGAAGCGTATGGCTTAATCGCTGTCAACCGCCAATCAGCAATTCCGTCGGAGTGTCCTGTTGAAAGCGGCGTACACCGCAAACTATATTTTAGATTCGAATAATAAAAATTGCATACAGTCTTCTATACGTATATATTGACTACGAGTATTTTAAAATATTATTACAAGGGAAAAAAGGCTGGAAGAAAACAAAAGCGTTAATGTCTGTTAGGTTGCAATATTGTAACTACATTCTGGTTAAAAGTAAGCCAAGTACGTCTCTTAACACCCGGTATAAACGAATCATCGATTATCTTCTGAAAAACTACCTACCTACAACTTACCATTGTTCACAAAAGCAATACAAGCCATTGATGTATTCATAATTTATAGATATTGTATATTTGAAGCCAAACCTTACACAAACACAAGCACATTTAGCATGTAAGCACGCGTCCAAATCCCCAAGTAATAAGTAACACCACCTTCTATTACTTTACCATCCCTTCCTTTACGTATCATTATCCTTCCATCTTGAAAACACCGTCAGTTCACGGCCAATGAAGATTGATAGGGAAGGCAATAACAGGGCGATCGTATTGGGGAGCCGCACAGATATTCCTGCGATTTGTTCAACAACTCTTAATGGCTTATCTTAGGGTGCATCCCTGCCAGATATCGATAACTCCATGTTGTTTTATAGCGGTATAAACAATATTGGTGAATAACGATGATTGGCCCAAAATTAAGAAAAAATACAAATACAAAAAAGAAAAATCGTTCTAGTAAATTTATCACATTTATGTATTTTGTGAAACTAAAACTTTCTTGTTATTAGACCTCGAACTTTCGATGGGGGTTTTGATTAATGTATATGTCACAGTCATAGTGATTAAATAGCTATTATAGATAATGACTGGTCATTATATAGAGGAAAGGAAGCATATTCGGAATACCATTTACATTTTAGGGTGCAGAAAATAAGATAAAAATGTTTTTACGAATAAAAGTCGATTTAAATGTTAAGAAACTAATAGTTTATTAGGAAACGAGAACAGAAATTAAAAAAAAATATTACAGTGCTTTTAAAAAATAAAAAATTAAAGAATGAGAAAAAATGCGTTTTTTTAAAAGTGCATGTAATTCGGAATAGTATATTCCAAATGATATTCACTTTTAATATTTCAGAATATAATAGTGTCTTGTTAATTATTTGCAATAATCACATACATACTCTTCTGTTTCGCATCCGGCACATTCATTGTGTACCCAGAGGTTGCACATTAGGCACTTGACCCAAAGTTCTCCCCTTACATCCTGACTGAAAGGACCATTGCAGAAAAAGCACACTGCGTCTTCATCGTTTGGTTTATTAGTTCCAGGAGGGATGACTATATCAGAAGAGGAACTGTCATCAATTACTTCCGATGCAGAAGAATCCGAGTCAGTAGCAATATCTGTCGTTTTTTTCTTTTTGGAATTTTTTGTACCCTTGGGCTTGTTCTTGGCAGTCCTCTTTTCCTGTTCATCTATTAGTTGCTTCTTGTATGGAGAACTTGATATAACGGTTGAAACCGCTGATTTACGCCGTCTATTGGATGTTTTTTTCCTAGTTTGCGGAATCGGGGAAACATCAAATGGGGTAATGATAGTGCGATTGGGTCTTCCACGCGAAGTCAACGGCTGGGGTTCAATCGCGACCAAGGAAGGACTTTGTTCTTCGGGTGGACTTTCCATTAAAGCTAATGGACGTGCTTCAACTTCCATCATGGGTGTTGTTGACGCTTCTGCACAATGCTGGACTTCAGACTCTTCAATTTCTGCAGCAAAAAAGTCAGCATCGCTAAAAATATGCCGGTTGAAGGGATAGATTCCACTAACTTTGAATCCATTTGCTGCAATCTCTCCGGTTTGGCATTTGCGATAAGCATTTCCAAATAACTCCGTTATGTCATATACTGACAAAGCTCGTGCGTTATTACGTAGCCACATACGAATTTCTTCGCTATAATAGGCCTTCAGAGGACTCATGAATGACCTGTCGAGGGGCTGAATTTTGTGTGTGCAGTGAGGAGGGAGTGATATTATGGAGACGTGATTCGCTCTAGCCAAATCTACAATCTCCAAGTTTTTTGTATGGCTATAATGACCATCCAAGATTAACAAAACCGGAGAGCTCTCGCTTGGTTTAGTTTTCTCCATGAAATGTAAAAACCATTGGGTAAATAGGTGAGTTTGTATCCACCCAGACGGATGACATACTCCAACAGATCCAGCCGGGGCTCCTTTCATGAGCTGTAGATTCATATTTTTGCGGGGGAAAATTATCATTGGAGGCACATATATGCCTGATGCGCTCATACAAACCACAATAGTTATAAGAGACCCTCGTTCAACCGATTTGTTTTTTACCACGGCGTCCAATGATTTTCGGGATTTTACTTTGAACGATAGATAGTCCTGATTCATCTACGTTGAATATACAGTCGGCGGGGTAGTTTTTTTCTGAATACACATTTTCTAGTATGTCGTAAAATGTGTCCAATTTTTCTTTGGTAAAACCGATGGCTCTTGCAAACGAGGTTCCTGTAGGTTTTCTCATAGATAACACATTTTTGTGTCTATTTAGGAAGCCTTTCAACCAGTATCTGCCAGCAATTCCCGATTTAAAAGGAGTTGGATGATTATTTTTAACAGCCACTTGATAAGACAATCGTCGGATATCCATTTGTGTTAGACCATAGAATTTTTTTCCATTACAAGGGCGTAGTCTACCAATTGTTTTTCGAACTCTGCACTAAAAACTGGTTTTCGGCCAATTTTCTTTGAGGTTAAAGTCAAAGGGTCCGCATCTTTTTCAGATACGAGTCGAAACAAAGTAGTACGTGGGACTTTAAAGTGTTTAGCTGCCATCAAATATCCCATTTTTTTATTGCGAACAGCACTAATGGCTTCACACATATCATTCGAATCCCACTTCTTCCTTTTCTGGTACTAATTTGGTGACGACATCTCTGTAAAATTAAATAAAAGTACTTAAAAAAAATGAATATAATTTGGAATACTATTCCGATTTTGCATCACATTCCGTATTCCGCATTAGCAACATATTACCTAAAAGATCTTTCTTATATCACATGTCAACGTATTAAAAAATGCAAAAACGAAAGCCATACTATAAAAATATAACTCTTTCTGAAGTGATTTCATTTGTAATGTTATAAAATAGTTTGGAATATGGGGTGATTATATTGGATTAAAAACTCACCGAAAAAGTTTTGATAGGAGCAACTTCACAAAACACGTCAGCATTCATCCGCAGACACAGGAGAACTATTATACCGGCCAAAATCAAGGCTCACAGCTTCGACTTTCAATAGTTATAATTATTACCGATAGATTCCGCCACCCGAACCGAAGATAAGACGGTATTCCGAATTACCAACAGTATTCCAAATACGCTTCCTTTCCTCTATATATTAAAAAAATTGTTTAGATAATGTGATAAATTAATCACTTTATCCGGATATTATTCATAATATCGGGTCAAAGTTAGCCAAAGTAATAAATACGGTTCAATTGCAGCTAACCTAACAACTAATTTTGATTAATGTATATGTCACAGTCATAGTGAATAAATAGCTATTATACATAATGACTGTTCATTGTATACATTAACAAAATTGTTTAGATAATGTGATAAATTAATCACTTTATCCGGATATTATTCATAATATCGGGTCAAAGTTAGCCAAAGTAATAAATACGGTTCAACTGCACCTAACCTAACAACCTAACCTAACATAACCTAACCTAACCTAACCTAACCTAACCTAACCTAACCTAACCTAACCTAACCTAACCTAACCTAACCTAACCTAACATAACCTAACCTAACCTAACCAAACCTAACCTAATAAATAATAATTATGGCTCAGTTGTTTTTTAATGTTATTATTGTGGTGAATTCATGGCAGTTAGGTCAGTAGGTTAGGTTAGGTTAGGTTGTTAGGTTAGGTGCAGTTGAACCGTATTTATTACTTTGGCTAACTTTGACCCAATATTATGAATAATATATTTTTATTTTTTATTGAGTAAATTTTTTACAATAAGTTTATTTCATTCTAATATTACATATTTTATATACTCTCCTAATAAAGCAAGTGCTTGTGTTTAGGAGAGGACAACTTGATAATAACTTTATCCGAATAATATCCGAATAAAGTGATTAATTCTGTATCAATTATCACTTGGTCTATATTGGATAGACATTATAAATAACGGCTGGATGTATGTATAATATCCGGATTTATTACTTTAGCTGTAACATATATATGTATGTGTGGCGTATGGCACACTTAGAATTTATTTTGGCAATCAATTCCAACCATTAGGTATATTTTAATTCCTCGTAAGATCAAATGCAACTGATCCGATTTTAATAATTGAAGGGTGAATGCAAAGGTCACACATAGGCGTGTGTTTAGTCCGTTTATGCCTTCTAGCAACAAATTAACAGAAAAATAATTTTAACTCATCTCTTTAAAAACAGAAGAAGAAATTTTACGAAAATACACAAACACGAAGTATACGGCATAAAACGAATTCATTCTTACAAATATCTTAAACAAATACCACATTTGAAGAAAGAAACTTGATATATAATTGTTATTAACTCACAAATTATGTTAAAAAAGCTATATACACGTTGTTTTAATTTTCCAATATTCCATTATACATAATTATGAAAAGTCCAATAAAAATCATGGGACATGTCAAAAACCCAATTCACAAACTTTTGCGAAAATCTCCAGATACCATAATTGATGACTAGCTGGTCCCCGGCATGCGTTGCAATGCCATTCAAAACAATAAATTGATTCTCCCTGCATGTCCTTTCCCGTGCGTCCCCGTTCCCTTCGACCTTCCCCGCCTTCCCCCTTCTTCGTCTCTTCCCTCTCCGCGAGCCGCACCTCCCCCGTTCCCCTCCCCCCTGCCTTTCCTCCCTGTATCTAAAATATATGACATACACACATTTTCATTTATACAAATTTCACAACGCCAGAGCTTACCATTATATATAGCCTACGTGTTATTCTAATGTATGAGCTATATTATTGTAAGGTTTCATTAAAATTCATTCAGTAGTTTTTGCGTGAAAGAGTAACAAATTTACATACCTATGTATATCCATACAAACTTTCGCGTTTATAATATTACATACTAGCAGACCGGCCACACGTTGCTGTGGCTAATGAAACACAACGCTACGCCATTACCCAACCTTTATAACCAACGCCATCTGTTAAATCAAATCCACACCGCCCGCTTGCCAGCTCGCTGCCCGGTGGCCGCTTGCCAGCCCGCTCCCTTTATTTATATATTTCAACCAATTTACACAAAACCTTGACAAATTATATACCGAAAAACTTTCCTCATGAATCACTCTATCTATTCGTGAAAACCGCATGAAAATCCGTTGCGTAGTTTATGAGATCATTAATTTTATACTATGTAAAGATGTAACAGCACGTACCCGAAGGATTTTAACCGGCGATTTCTGAGCATTTGGGGTAAAAAACGTAGATAAAATATGTAAAGGAGGATTTTTTACGTTAGCTCCACACAGGAGACCCGGAGGAAAATAATTTCCCTCAGGGCCAATGTCATCTTTGGAATTGCCAGGTGGGTATTTTTTAAGGAAAGGGGGGAAAGGAAAGAGAAGAAGATCAGGGAAGGAAAAAAATATGAAGGGTTGGTAGAAATCTGCTTGAATTCATTCTTTCCACTACGGTGAGAGAGTCTGCTGGAGAGGTAAAAGTTCTCCCTCAACTATTTTCGTAGGTAGGCAGACGCATCCACCGCCAAGACCCAGACAATCCCCACGCAATGTACCCGGGCACCTCTTCTAAATCACCAAACGTAGCGAACCACTTGGGGTATATGGCAGAGGTGTTAGTTATTAAATGGACGATATCCGGGTAGCGGCAACCACACCAGGCTCCCAAATGTTAATAAAGTATGTAGGTAGTGTGTAAAATGATGCATGGTTTAAAAGACGACGCACAACGATTAGATAATAAATAAAGAAATAAAATAATATAAAGTGAAAATGTAGAACAGTAGGTAGTACTTGCTCCAATTGGTATTGAAAGGCAAGATAGAGGGTCGCCGAGGGCCTGGTAGGAGACAAATGTCTTGGCTGCGAAATGTACGAGAGTGGACCAGGATTAGAAGTGTGGAGGAGCTATTCCGGGCAGCGCAAGACAGAGAGACATTTTCCAGAGTGATCGCCAACGTCGCACGGTGGACGAAATGGAGAAAAAACCCGAATTAAGTGGTTTTTGCAAAAGTTAATGTTTTAAATATTTATATTTTTTTTAGTATAGCAAAATAGTTTCTGCATTTTATGTGTTTATTTAATTTTTTTAATAGCGCCTGACGGAAGTTTGGCAAGGCCGCGAAGTGTGTCATAAATTGGATATTCGGCATCGCTTTTTTCAGTTCGCTCCTATGCATGGGCAGAGACGGTTGTGTATTATGTCACGTTTCAATATATTTACAAAAGTTTGTTATGGGTGCTATTCCTCAAGGTATTCTTTATTTAATTTACTAAACTTTATATCAATATTACATGTGTGTGACATTTGAACTAACATTTAATATTCCACGATTTTTGTATTTTTTTGCTGTTAAAAAGCTCATTTCAATTAGCATTTAGAAACAAAACATCGTTTGCTCCCAGTTATGAAAATATACATATTGTAGACTGAAGTTTCACCTTTCATGTGATATATAAATTGTTCTCCTTTTTTCTCCTCTCTTGAACAATTTTATTATTTTCAGGAAGGCCTGTATGCATTCCCCGGAGAGAACTATTCGAGGTATTTAATGTACGGGGTATATTAATTGCCACTTCTGTGAAATGAAAGAAGTTTTTAATTAATTATCTAACATAAAAATACCACATAGTGGCGGGTTCGAACATTTCAAGCCCTACATTTTACAAAACTGTTAAGTATTTTTCACTACAATCAATGAATTAATGGTGAAAAAAAAGGAGTCGTTATTGTGAGGTTTGAACAACATAATAAATTTAGAGTGGTTGCAAGAAATGATATTTGTGTCCAAGTGTTGGGGTAGACCAATAAAAGTATTTCAAGAAATCGGTTCTAGATCAAGGAAGAAAAAATTGAACGATCTGTTAGAGTCTCGCACTCTTGATGAACTCCAGTTAGCAGCAGAAATGAATTTGTACAAATGTACAAATGGGACTGTGATGGTTATGGTAGTCACAGTCACTACAAGCAAAGGTATAGTAATGGAAAATGTCATGATCTCTCTAATCTCCTTACAACGTCGTTGGTGCCACTTACGAAGGAAAAAGCAATACTATTATATGGCAAAACCCACGGCCTTCATCTATAAGGTACTGCAGACCAAATCAGATTACAATTTAAAAAAGAAACTCCAAAGAAAATAAGAAATGAATTTACAATTTGCGATCACTTCCTAAAAAATTTTTTCTGTTTACCTACTTAAGTTTTAAGTCCGCTAAGAATTCGTCCGATGGTTTTGGAAATTCGAGCGATGATTTAGACTCCAATGACAACGGATACACCTTTAGCACTTAGATTTTCTACCATTTTCGATTAAAATATGAATGAACCTAATTGTTGCCCATCTTTTTGTGTTCATAGGTGTGAAATATAACATGTAAAATTTAAAATGAATATGCTTTATTTGCCTAGATATTTGTATATCTTCAAAATTTATTATTTCGTTGTTGTGAATTTCTACGCAAGAATAAATTAATATTTTTTTCTTCAAAATAACAATATTAATAGGCTTGCATCTGCGTAGCAGTTTTTATCGGATTTATTAAGTGGTTACCTACACCCAAACAGTTCGCCCAGGCGAAGCTGAAGTAAAGGCCGCCCGCAGGGCCTAGCAGAAAAAACCTGCAAAGCGGATTTTTAACTGCTAATAGTAATAATTCATTAATAAGATCAAAAAAAAAACATTGCATTAATATTTAGTCAGCAAAGAATTAATTCGTGTTTTTTCTTCATTCCGTCCACTGTGCGTCGGGGGGACCTGATGCACACCAAGAAGAAGTAGGTAGTAGGTACTATTAAAAATGCAAAAATACGACAAATTTGTTGTAGGTACCACGCATCTACTACGTCTTCTTTCAATCTTTCTGGGGATTATCAGTTGAAAATTATACTTACTATCCAATTAGGGTAAGTAATAAAACAAGTTTTTATATTAAAAGATATTCGAACAGTAAAAATTAACTAATCCTTAGCTCTTTGATTTTATTATAACTCGGTACCAACTGAAGCGGCAGGTAGGTACTAATTGCCAATTATTGCTAAAGCGAAACACGGGTATTGAGCAATGTAAACTTCAGTTAAAGCACGAACCTTGATATTACGTAAGTTCACCGTAATATCAAATCAAATTTGTAAAGCGAGGACGAGATTAATACTCAAGATTAGAGGTTAAGTTACGTTGCGATGGTATGAGCTTATTTTAGATTCAAAAGGTTAATGGAATCCAGAGCCCAAGCATAATATGTACCCACTCGTATTAATTTATTGTGCTAGTAACGCAGGAACTCAAATATGTTGAAGCGATTCGTCCGAAATGAAGTTTGTTCAGAACAATTTGCCATGTTATTATGCTAAGTAAATTGCCTATATTAAGGAGGAAAATAACTTGGGGCTTTTTTGATTAAGAAAGTTAAGTAGACAATCAAAAAATATTTTTGTAATGAAGTATAATTAATTTCGTAGTTTTAAGTTTTTTTTTTGGAAAACACATTCGCCATGAGTCTGATATGAAAACAAGCACATATTGGTAACCCTAAAGGCTTGTAGTGGACTAGACTAGTAGTTTAGTCGAGTGGCGAGTAAGCAAGTAAGTAAACTCGAGCAAAAAAAGCGTTCACATTACGTTTGAGGCGCCGTATCTCCGCTCAAAAAGGAGAAGATGGAGAGATATGTAATTACGAATGTTGGAGAGAGTGTGCTAATATTTAAAACGGTAAAATTATGAAAATGTTTCATAAAACACGACTCGTTTAAAATAGAGCAAAAATCTTTTGGGGGCTGTCTACAACCGCATTTAAAAAAACACTGCGATTTTTTTTCATGCATATAACTTGTAAAATACATGAATCAGACGTGAAATTAATAATTTTCGGAGCATACTTTGCGATTTGTTTCTAGCGAGGGAATTGCATATAATTTGCGTTTCGGCGTAGGGAATGTATAGATATTATCTAAAAAAATAACATGTATTTTTTTATGAGCTTAAAAACTTCAAATGTTTAAGGGATATGTAAGAAATCGATAAAAAATGGGTAGCGGCGGCTTAAGTACAGTACATTAGTGGGTGGTGCATTGGATTGAGGCGGGTATGGGTACCGCTGCCCCGGGGACCATTTATTTGATAACCAACAGCGCTACCATTTGTCTTCCCAAGTGATTCGCTACGTTTGGTGATTTAGCAGGGATGCCCAGGTTTTTGGGTTGAGGTTTATCTAGTACTTAACGGTAAATGAGTTTGCCCATCTGACTAGTTGAGTGAAACTTGACTAGACCTCTGACCTAGACAAGGGTGAAGAGACTACAAAGAACTTTTATCAATGTGAAGAATGATTTTTTCCGTATTTTTGTCATCGAATTCCGGCGCACCTTTTCCTATGCATTTGGTCATCTTATTAGTATTTGTGGAGTCGAAGACTTTCTTTTTCCTGTTCATTTTGGAGTGGGTTGAAGATTGGATATTGATTTTACATAATTAAAAACATTTTTTTTTTCGTAGGATTCGATCCTTGGTCTGCTAAGTGTCTGCAGATATTCGTCAGGCACTTTATACCAATACATCAAACTGGCCTTGCGTGGGACTGTGGATTTATCGTATTATATTGGAAGCGAGTACCCGTGAATTAAATAAATATTTTATTGCTATCTCATTCTCTCGCAGGCTAAATCCTATAGATGAACGTGTTTGTCTCCTTTTAGTGTCGCTTTTCCGTTTCATCTAGTTTCAAATCACAACGGTGCTAAAGAAATTTTCATCTAAAAAATTATGATTATGAGTTTTATAGAAACGAGAATAAAAATCACGGTCAAAGTCGGATAAGTAGACTAAAAGTCGAGTAAAATAAACATTCTTACGATCTGAAATAAATGGGGTGTAAGCAATTTCAATTCAAATTTTATCGGTCTATGAATAACGTCACGATTATGCAAAATACTCCACGCCACTGGGCACACAATATTCAGACAAAATTTTCAAGCCGATTTAAACTTTTGCATTACATTTCCACATAAAAATTTCCAAATATGTGATCATAAAAACGAATGCAAGATTTATTTAAATTATTGTAGACCAGTTTCGGGGGAATCCTTTCTTCCTTCCAAGACAAAAATTAAAGGTAATATAAGAAGAAAAATATAATATTTATGTAATCCTCAAGAGACTGAGTGAAATATAGTAAAAAAATGGCTAAAAGAATGAAAAAATTGGGGGAGGGAGGGGGGCGGACTCGTAGAGGAAGGTTTAAAAGTACTTAGCTATTCATATCTAGTATCACAATGAACTCGAAGTCACTTCAATCAAAAAGAAGAAGAGGATGGTTTACAAAGGAGTTATGTAAATATGATTGTTAGAAGGAGCGCACACTGCGCACTAATATTTAAAAAAAATCACGATTTTATAATGAATACGCCTAAGTGAAAAAATTTAATAAAGCATAAAATAGGGGAAAAATCTCTCGAGCCGATTCTCCGAATTTCTACCCATTTCTTGTAAATCTCCCTTAAACATTTAAAGTTTTTGAGCTCTTAAAAAAATATATGTGATTCTTGAAGATATTATCTAGTGGTTTATCGCGCCGAAACGCAAATTATATAAAATTCCCTCGATAGAAATTAATCGCAAAGTATACTCCGAAAATTATGATTTACACGAATCTTTCCATTATTTTAAAAGTTATGTCAATGAAAAAATTCACTATGTTCCTTTAAATAAAACTAAAGTGAATTATCGCGAGATTTTGGCTCTTTTTTAAATAAACCGTGATTAATTAAATATTTTAACAACAGGCGCTTACGTTTTTTAATTCTAAAGATCATTTTTACAGGCCATCTCTTTTTAACGCGCGTGTAACCTATGTGCCTTTCAAATATTCGTCATTCGCTGTCCAGACAGCTCGCTATACAGATGTGTAGTCCTACGTTTCGTGATTTATACACGTACCAAAATAATAATATTGTTTACGAAAATGGGAAGAACAAAACAAAAAAGTCGTATTTCTAAGCGTAAACATTATATCAAAAATCGATACTCGTATTTTTTAGTATTATTTATGTAATTCTTATTATAACAAAATAATTTTCAATTTATTTGTGTATTATATAACAAAGGTGACAGTTATTGTTTTATCTTTTACAGAATGCGTACTTTGGGAAATAAATATATTTCCAATGCTTCGGAAACTGAAATTCCCGGCTAAGCTTTTTTAATTAATTTACTTTTTTTAAATGACCATTGAATGTAAAATCGTTTCTTTTGCTAATTATAACCAAAATAATTTTCAGAACCATTTGTGTTCTATTTTTGACAGTTAGTAGTAGTAGGGGAGGAATTAACGCTAAATGGGTAGTTACTCGAGCGTTGTGGGGACCTATTGGATTGCAAAGATTAGATGCTAAAAAGAAAAAAAGTTTATGTGATGTATGCACTTTCAGTGGTGGGGGGAGCGAGTATAAATTATCAAAAATGTAAAAAAAAATCGTCACATTGACTTACTCGAGCGCGTCAGATATTAATAGCGTATACGCCCTACGTGTTTCTGGTAACGGAAATATATTAATCTGACGACTTCAGTGGTGGGGGTGGCCGTATGAAGAGGTAGAAAATTGAAAAAAAAAGGATTTATTCGAGCGTGTCAGATTAAGGTAATGTGCGTTAATTACATGCAGAAAAGCTTACATTTCAATAATCTGACGATTTGGACGTAACCTAAACTCGTGGCTGTTTGTTGAAAATGTAAAAAAAAATCGTGACCTTGACTTACTCGAGCGCGTCAGATATTTATACAGACGGTTCAGCTTGATGTCCTGGTTGCGCTGACCTATAATCTGACAATTATGTGGAGGGGTTTTCTTAATCTGACAGTTTTAAGTTTATTTTTTTTATTTTTTATTACTGAATAGAATTACAATGAACAAAAAAGAATATATACCCATTATAACGATTAAAATAAAATCGCTTAATTAAACTTCTTAAAAATTTCACTTTTTAAATTTCTTTACACAATGAATAAACCAAAGCGTTGTACACGAACGCGCGGCCTAAGGGCCTCCGGCTCTGCGACAGAATATAAATAGCAAGCGCCCGTCAACGTACTACTCGACCATAGACATATGAATATTACTAGACCTGCTAAAATTATCAAATAAAATTATTTGATAATAATTATCTAATATTATTATATGATTATATCAAATAAAATTTATTATCAAATAAAATTTATTTTTCGGTATGCGAGTCACGATCCTTACCGCTGGACTACGCCGGCCGGTATCTGCGGACCCTGTACAGTACGCCCAGTTTCTGAGAGGCTAACTTAACATTGATGGAGCCCCCTACCTGAGCTGGTTACTTTTAAGAGTTACACCAAGCATATCAATGGAGGGTTTGTGCGGAAGATTGCTTCCTTAGTTAGGTACTCGAAGAATTAGATAAGCAAAGGTGTATTTGTTTTTATTTCAAAATTAGATGTCAAATGTGTAAGGTGAATGAATGTCTGTTGTTTTAGAATTAGATTTTATCCCTATTTAGCCAGTCTAGTTTGTAGTTTCAGGCCGCCGCGCAGAAAAATCTCACAGTGAACTGCCCTGTAACCGATATCTCACTTTCGATCTTTACCTTTCTGCGCGGTGGCCAGAAGTGGCGCGCTCGAAGTGCCCGTGTGGGGATTCATAACTGCGCTGCCTCACCAGCGTATGTTGCTTCCAGATTTCTGGACACGTAACAAATCCGTTACTGAACTACCTTGCGCGACTGATGTCGTAGCATATGCCCACCCTAACCGTTTTGCCGCACGTTCGTGTTCGTAGATTTGCAACGCTTTGGTTTATTCGTTATGTAAAGAAGATTAATAAGTTAAATACATATATCGATATAACCGCTCTTTTTAAGAAGCTAGGTCTACTCTTTTCACAAGCGCTACCAGCTCTGCGTGCGCTAACAGGATGTGATTACAATCCAGCTTTTTACAGACGAGGCAAAAAAAAGCCTTTCGATATTTGGGATCTGTACTTTTTCAACAAGCATTTGCAAATTTGGGATCCAAAGCTTACAGGGTTGATGAATTATTTATCACTATGGAATCTTTTATCTGCCATTTGTATGGTTTAAAAAAATTGGCTGATGTCAACCGACCTAGGATAGAAATCTTTAATAAAACATATCAGGTATCAGATACATCACAGCCTTTCTCATTAAAAGTTCGCAATTACGATGCTTGTAATTTATCACCTTGCCAATCGGAGCTACGGCAGCATTTATTACGAACGCAATACATCACACGCCTGTGGAGGAATGCCCACTGTCGAGTCGTCACTGAGATGCCAGCAACAGATTTCGGGTGGAAAAATGAGGATGGAAAGTTGGAGATGACTTGGTTCGTTGGCAACCAACTACCAGACGCATATCAAGATATTGTCACGACACCTGACACTCTAGGGGATACTCCAGATTCAGGTATGTTTTATTTTTAATGTAATAATAATATCATGAAATAAATCAACGTTGTTAAGTTTCGTAACCATTTTTTGATTACAGATGCGCAAGACGTTGATGAAGGTGACCAAATCGATTCGAATTTGCAGTACAAAGACGATTCCACTGATGATGACGACGATTAAAACTCATTCTCAGCCTTTTTTTTCACTAAGAGATTTTCTTTTTATCATTATACCTATATTAATTTTTGTTCATTGTAATTCTATTCAATAATAAAAACAAATATATATATATATATATATATATATTTTTTAAACAAATTAATTTTCTTCGGTCTTCGGCATAGGGCAGGTCTATAATATTCATATGTCTATGGACTCAATAGTTAGTGGGCAGTTCTCATCGCCGTCAGCCACTGTACGCTCCACATTCAATGATGATTTTAGCTTCTTCGACATGTTGAAATCGTCAGATTATACTATTTCCGTGATCCTTACATTATTTCCTTCAAAATAAAAGAAAAATGAACCGCGCTCGAGTAAATCCACGTGACGTTTTTTTTTTGCAACTTTGTGACTCGCTAATTTTCTTACGTCACGTTCAAATCGTCAGATTATTAAAATGTAAACTTTTCTGTATGTAATTAACTCACAATACCTTAATCTGACACGCTCGAGTAACTACAGGGATCGATTTTTTTTTACTAATCTGATCGGTTCTCCTAGCCGTACCCACCAATATTATGGGTTCATATATGGTGGTAGTCCATAACAGGGTCGGGAGGTATCTCCCCTTAGTTAATCTGACGCGCTTGAGTAAATCCCAAAATCCCTGCTTCGCCTCCCGTACTATAGATAGTTAGGAAATAAAATCAAAAAATCAACCTGCATTTAATTTACAAGGTTCTAATATCACGTATTTTTTTTTATTTTGCTGCGCTTTGTAGAGTTTTGATAGAGTTCTAACTTCGCCTTTCCATATTTTGAAAGTTTGCAAAGACGAATTTTCGTAATCTATTTAACTTTTTTTATTTGCGGTTCAATCTTATGTAAAATATTTTTTTTCGTCATATTTTAATGGAAAATATTTTATTAGAACGTTGCCAGAGTACAGAATTGCTTTCGTTAGAATCTACCTAGTACAATGAATTATTATGCCGTTGGTAGTTGCATCATGTTCTATCTGCATGTTTAGGTACGTTCAAAAATGGTAAGTATATGTCCTATTTAAATATTATTAATTTTAAAAAAATTAATCTGAAATACTTTACAAAAGATTCAACCTCAAAATCAGAAATTGGTAAATAGATAATGAGAAATCGTCTTTGCAAACTTTGACATCTCATATCTTTACATCGTTAGCAACAAACAACTAATCATATCTTGTAGTATAATAGTGCTTTCCTTATGAGACAAGTAATATGTATAATAACTATGTAAGTACCTAGAATATGTAGAAAGCGTCCTGGTCAGATCTCCGATCTACCGATGATTTCGTACATTTAATAATACCTTTTTACTCGGTGGATGCATACTGCCGGCGGCGCGCTGCGTTTTGTCCAATGTATTCAAGAGCATCGGTTTCCAGGGGTGCATCTCAAACTTTAGGGAATTACATCAGCCTTACATTCTTTGCGGACCTCCACATTTCTCACACGATCAAACATGGTTTTACCATACATACGCCTCAGGGATGTCTAAAATAAACTCTGTTATTATATTTCAGATGTGAATATACTCAACTTCAGAACGTTATGTCCACATCTTGTAAATATGTTGAAGCACTGAGGTAACAATAAAATCATTTAAGTCCTTCACTTTTATTTAAAAGGTCTCTTCTTGAAATGTATTATAATCAACGATTTTATTTTGTTCTAGCTTCCACGAAAAACGGGATAACGTACCTGCCGAGGACAATGTACATAATGTATAAAGGTAAAATGGATTTAAGATTTTCGATAAAACTATCGTGTTGTAAAAAAAAAAATATTGTTAACTTTATTTTTTATTACAGTAAATCTGAAGCACGCGTATACGTGAATAAAAAAAACATCTTAGGAAGAAACTCATCGGCCGGAGAGGTCTTTCACAAAGCATTTAAAATTGGTATGATATGGTGATTTATTTCACTAAACTAATATATGTATTTTATTTTACTAACGAAAAAACATATGTTACGATGATGTGAATTATTAATCTACAAACTTTCTGCTTTTTGTGAAAAAACATCCGCTTTATTCGAAAAAAAAATCTGTAATACAGACATTAAAAAGTCTATCATACTTATAATGATATTGGCATGCAAATCATTATCGATATCCATTTTAATTTCTTTTTTTTTCATAAATCGGTATCCATTCTAATGCTGCTTTTGCTTTTCTAGGTTGGATAAAAATGATGCAGTCGAAGGAGGAGAAGAAAGGCGCATCGTCGACATTTTCTATTTTGTAAGCCAACTGCAATCCATATCGGACCATTCTCCTTTCGGATGCGGATTTGGAAATCTTACTGTTAAATCTGAGAAAAGAGTTGGCCTAATGTCCAAAATACTGTTTGAATGTAACATGTGTCGCGCCAAATTTACAGTCAACACATGCGACCCAAAACCTAAACATACCATGGATGTAAATTCAGCAGCAGTATCGGGGATGACTCCTGCGGGAATTGGGCTTGCTCAACTATCCGAGTTTTTGACGGCTGTCAACATACCTCTGATGTGCAAAATTTATTGTATTTTTTGGTACAACATAGTTTAGGGTTCTTTCACCGTTTTTATTGGCCCATCTCGGAACCACCAATTCTTCATTGTATTATGTTAGTGATTAAATTATATTTGACAATTTAAACAAATAAGATTTAGAGAAGTTAAAAGTAGATCGTAAATTATAACCAATAAAGTTCAAAATTAAATTGAAAGTTCACTGATAACTTAAACTATTAAAAATAGTACTTGTAAGAACAAAAAATTCTTACCTATGTGAATAAATAATGTCCCCTCCACACATAAATACAGAAACTGCTTTTTCGAGATCATCATAAAAAATGTTGGAATGTAATTTTATGATGCATAAATGTTATATTACTCTTTATAATTATTATTGAATTGTTTAAATTAATAAATAAATAATTACAAAAAGTCTTCTTATAAGTCTTCTCTTCTTAAGGCGGTACACAACCCTAATAATTTTTGTTTGCTCAAAACTCACATTTTAATCATTTCCGGCGAATTCGTAACTATAATAACTTTTTTATTCAAACCGATACCCGGAGATGTAAGTTCTTTATATTTTAGATTAATAAAAACAATACGTTACTGTGGTGAACGTATGTCTTGCGGTATGAAAGAGACATGCGTGTATGAGTGAGACAACATGAGGAACGTATAAAAGGGTGCGATTGTTGTCCATTCGTCCTCTTACCATCAGACTTCCTTAGAATAACATTGTACTTTATCCCGGAATAAACATCAATAGTCTACCTACGACTTATTATTGCTATCACCCTGTAGGGAGAGTACTATATTCAGAGGAATCTGGATCCATAGAAAGGAGTCCAGAAATATATGGGATAACCGGCCACGGTTATATATACACATTAATTTATTTTACATACAACAATTTTAAAACTTTATAACCCGATTTTTTCAAATATAAAGTTAGCGGTACACACCAGATTTTATTTTTCTAGACGATGTATTAATAAATTCGGGAGGGAAACATTTAGAAACATCTTAAATATTTGTAACACGTTCTTCAGAATTAATCAAAATGAACGCGGCGGAAAGGTCGAATCTTCAGGCCCGCTAGGGAGAATTCGACCGTACGTTCATGCAATACGCCGTGCCATGGGGGTATATTTGTTTACACGCTTTCTTCACTTACGTCGTTAAGATTCCCACATTATTTTTCTTCTTCTTCTTTTCTTTTATAGGGCAAATTCGACAGTAGGTCCGTCCAATACATGGGTCGCGAGTCGCAATTTGTATACACGACTTCTTTACTTACGTCGTTAAGATTCTGAATGGTGATGATGAAGGAAGGTGATTCTACATGATAGTACAAGTAAAAGAGGTAAATAATTTATTTCTAACGTTTTTAGGTAGTTTTCGGGTAAAAAAGTTGAATTGTTTGCTTATAAAAAAGTATGTTCTTCTACGGAAAAATATTTTTATTAGGAAAAAAAACATTGAAATTTCGAAAAAAAGTTGTCATTTTTACATATTTTACTACATTTAGAATCTTCTCCTGAAGTTTGTACACTTTATCCCCGGAAACCCTGTATAGATAACCTTATGAGAAAAAGCTTAATTAATTTAGTTTTTTTTTTTTAATATATATATAGTATATATATATGTATATATAATTTTTTTTCATTAACTCCACA
Source organism: Limnephilus lunatus (assembly GCA_917563855.2). Classification (NCBI taxonomy): domain Eukaryota; kingdom Metazoa; phylum Arthropoda; class Insecta; order Trichoptera; family Limnephilidae; genus Limnephilus; species Limnephilus lunatus. Next base: position 12,012,856 of record OU830599.1, read on the forward strand.
CAAGAGGACCTGAAGAAAATGATTCCCCTCAGTCCTATATTATCTTTGGGGATGCTGTGTGGGGGGATTTTTATGAAAGGTAGGAGAGGAAGTTCTGGGAAGGAAAAGGTGTTAGGGTTAGGGTGGGTAGGAATCTGTGACGTGTGTGGGAGTGCTCAGTAAGTAATAAAAAAGGTATAGGTATGTATCTCTATCGTTTATCGATATTTTTTCATTTAAGTACTGACGAATTGAAATTATAGCTAATCGTCGTTGCGGTGGTAATATCTATGAAGTAACGTTTCAAAATTGCTCAAGAGTTAATATAAAAGGTATGTATCTCTTTAGATTTTGTAAGATGTGTTTTTTCAACAAAAAGAAACACGTAATTAATATAGCAACATAGAACTAAAATTTTTAAAAAAATTATTGAAAAAAAATACCCGCGGGCCAATGATGATGAAATACAACCCTGATATGTAGGAAGGAACACGTGCGCCTCCAAACGCGACGATGTCGTGACGTCAGAAACTTTGCTTGTAAATAAATGTAAAATTTTAAATTTTTCACATTTGTTTGTACGCTGCCCTAAAACGATCTATAAGGTATATATGTTTTTTCGTATTCGGATAGCTGATTACATTTTTAAAAATAAAGTCCGCGATGCATACCCTCTAAAGTAGCTGGAACTGGGTTATTTTTGTGATTGAAAAAAATAAACGCGCTCAAGACTATAGAGAAAAAAAGCGCAAATCTCGAAGCACAAAGCGACCTAAATTCTGCCATGTTACGCGTCCTTTTTGTAAATGGGCACGTAAAGCAAACTGAATTGGATTGCTCTTCAATAAAACTACTGACTTTATCAACGAACAATATTGATAAAAATCGTGTTACTTTGCAGTCATTTTAACAGATGGCGCTAAGGCAAAATATTCATTTCTTTATTTATTTTAATGAGACGATGGAACCTCTGCAGGAAGGTTTTCAAAGTATTAATCGTAGAAAGAACCGAATCGCAAATTCTGATTTGGGAGAACCGGCCCTTAAGTAGCTAGCATTAAAGAAACGCTGATTTTTTCATACCCTTAACATAAATAATCAGATTCGATTTTTTTTCGAGGGAATTTCAAATACCTTATTACTTTTTGCGACTTGGCAAATGTTCAGAAACTATCATAAAAAAGCATACTCGTATATTTTTTAAAGAGCTTAAAAACATAAACTGTTCACAGGAAATCGGTAGAAATTCGAAATGCAAGGTCGTAATTTCGAATAATGTATATTTCAAGTACCTATATTATATTTGCGGCCCGTTCTAGAATGGAGGATACTTTCAGTATAGCCCTGGTGAAAAACCATTCACAATTTTTGAAACGTTGCGTTGCTTGAAATGACTTTAGCCGTGTTTGGTGATCGAATCAGAATAGCCAGATACTTCCCCAACTTCCTCTTCCCACAAAAATGCCTCACAACATACTATGATTGAGGATGCCATAGGCTCAGTGGCCCCAGACGGTAGGAAGCAGTCGGGACTAATAATAGCAATACTCACATAAAAATATTTTTTAAATCTAGTCTACGGAAGATGGTTCTTTGTACTACATAGGATTTACAATTATTTTTAAGATTTTAATGAATGGGTTTCATTTGACCCAATCGCCCCATTTACGTATTTATCCCATATGACCGGTCAGTGGTTGAGTTGGCAGCGCGTTTTGGTCCCACAAGTCCCATAAGTCCTCCATCACGAGATAATCAACATTTTCCGCTTACCGTGATGGTAGTAGAAGATTTTCAAATATTGTTGGCTTATTCGTAAATCGGGAATTTTCGTCTTTCTTTTAAAATTACCTTATGTTATTATTTGAACTTAACTTTCTGCTAAAGAAATTTCAATCTTACGAAAAAATCGGAAAAAATCAATGGTTCTCTACCAATGGCGATAATTCTAAAAACCAAAAGGTTGATCCTTCGGGAAAAGGGTGTCAACTCCGCGGGAATCAATTATCTGTACCTCCTTGTCGGCAGAACGTGCCACCAGATCCGCGTAACCAGTGCTATTTATTGCGGAGGGCAACGCGAGGCGATAGGCTATGAAGGCGAGGGTGGAAGCCTAGTACCACAAGTTGCCCCTGATTTATTGCAGGACTTGCAACCTGAGCCCCACCATTCAGGTGAGACTACTTTGATTGATCAGCTGTAACAACCTCCGGACAAACGGATTATTGGCCGGACAGTTGTAACAGTACAAACTCTTAGTAATAGTTTCGAAAGGGTGATTTTGGTATTTACATAATTCTGGTTAGGATTTGCAGTTTACAGCCCTTTCAAGATCTGTAAACTGACAATTGGAAATTTGCCTGTAAAAACTCTTGGTTTTGCAGGTCAAATATATTTACAAGAAACGTTGTTTAACAATAAACTTATACTGAGTTAGAAACGTAACAACGAGAGGGAAGGTAAAGCAGACGAACTGGGCCAACGCGGGAACTGGAGTAATTGCATGATAATGAGTCGAATAGCGACTCTCAGTGATACCAGTCGATAAAATTTAACTGTGGTAATACTTTAAAGTTATTCAGCCATAATAGATTAACCCCTGGAGCCTTCGAAATTTTGGAATGCAAATCTTCTAAGTGAACTGTCAAGATACTGATTGCGTGAGAAACAGTTTCGCATTACATTCGATTCCAGACAAATTTGCTGTTTTTGGATATATTTTTAAAAAATACCGTTTTTGAAAGCAGATAAATGACTCTTTTGTGTATATGTATTAAAAATCTAAAATTTCGAACACAAACATAGATGAAGTTGTGAGGTAATATGAGCTGTAGATATTCGTCCGACATTCGGGCTATAGATATTAGTACCTGGAGTCGTCAACAGCGCAACTGTGCTGGGGATATAAAATCGTCGGAAGTTGAATCTATTGATCCGATATTGTTATCAATTTGCTCGTGCAAGACCGTTTACAATTTATGACCGTTTACGATATTGTTATTTACGGCGGGTTTGGGTACCGCTACCCCAGAAACCATTTATAGGATAACCAACACCTCTGCCATAGGTCACCCCAAGTGGTTCGCTACGTTTGGTGACTTAGCAGGGGTGCCCGGGTCCATCGGGTGAGGTGTGTTCAGGTTTTGGTGGTGAATGTGCTTGCCGAAACCCAAGAGGCCGGTTCGCGGAAACCTTGTGACCTCTGTAGCTGGTCTTACAACCGCAGCGGGAGAAATGGATTCGTACATCCGTCACTCCTGAACACCCTGATCCCTAGATTCCAACCCACCCTCATACTCTTTTCCTTCCCAGAACTTCCTCGCCTTCCTTTCCTTAGCCAACTCCACACAGCATTCCCAAAGATGAAATAGGCCCTGAAGGAAATTACTTTCATCAGGGCCTCCTGTGTGGGGTTTATGTAAAAAAAGAGCCCCTGGCAAGATAAGCCTAGTAATACCATTACTAAAAACGACTGGTATACCGACCCTAACAAAGGTTACCACTAAAACTAAATCCTTAACTCTGAACTAATTCTAAACCAGAAGCACGCTTAATGTTCTTAACAAAACTCTAGCGCAGCACGTACATCTTACGTGCTCTCGCTACAACCGTACAACGGCTGAAGCACTGAAGACTGGCATTTAATTATGCAACCTATAATATTATACATTTAATGGCTCTAATAATCATCATCACAGGCCATCATGTGGAGGGAAGGTGGCATCGGATGGCTTTTAGCGCAGTGCAATGGTCTGGAATGGCCTCGGCGTCGATTTTTCGTCCGCACATCAAAGGACAGTAGGTAAGTGAAAACGGTATGCCTCTAAACGTGGCCCACTAATCGGTGATGGTTTGAAACTACTTAAATACGAGGGCAGGCTGAAAAGTAATGCACACATTCTTGTATAGCGCAACCAAAACGATATTCAGAAGCGCGCTAGGTGGAATATGGAAGTGACATTCCTCCTCTATATGTACGCGCAAGTTTGAGGTCGTTGAATTCATCCAGTGTATTTTGAGAAGCAGAAGTATGGAGACGTGTTTTAGTGTTACCGCAAGGATAAACAGCATGCTGTTATCGAATTTTAAATTGCTGAAAAAGTGACTTCTACTGAGATTCATCGTCGTTTAAAGGATGTTTGAGGTGACGATGCTGTTGATAGGTCTACTGTAAATGGATTGGTAATAAACTTTCATGATTTTGAGCCTGGAAAAGCAATAATGGTTAATGAAACACGCAGCGGACGTCCGATCATTGATACAGACGATAAACAGTCCAAACTCCCCAAGATTTGGTTCAAAATCACTCAAAAGCGTATCACAAACCATTTTGGAATATCCAAGGAACGTTTGGCTTAATTGTTGAAACATTAAGATAACGTAAAATCTGTGGACGATGGGTACCATACCGCTTCGTATACGAGGATAAACAGCGTCGATTAGAGCCTCTGCAAATTGAACCGATTCAACACCCTTCTTACTTCCCAGATTTTTCGTCTTTCGATTTTTATTTTTTTCATCTGCTCAAGAGACACCTCAAGGGTAATCATTACACCTCGGACGATGAGGTGAAAGCAGCTGTCAAGTCCTAGATTCGAGAAATGTTGGAACAATTTTTCAGTTACGTAACGTAAAAACTTGTTACACGTTGGGAGAAATACGTCAGCCTTAACGGTGACCATGTTGAAAAATAAATTAATGATTTTGAAGCTTAAGAATTGCACTTTAATGTACTTTTTTCCCGATCATGCTATTGGTTTTTGTTCGTGTTTTACAAGCATGTGTGCATTACTTTTCAGCCTACCCTAGTACTAATGTTTTTCAACGCAAAGAAGCAATAAAATTTACAGAATTATTCCGTGATGAATAACAGTAGGTGCTAAATAGATATATTGCTGCAGCCAAGACTACTTCCACGTTCATCTTGAAATACGATGAAAGAGGAACTGATCATCGCCATCGGCCATTTCATGGGCCATCGTGCAGAGGAGCCACAATATGGTCGCCAGGAAATGAGAGTTTATTTTTAGTTCATTCAACAGGCAATCGCAAAAAACCGGAATGAACGAAATTTCTCTAATTTCCTGTAGACGCTTTTTAATCTCTTGTGAAATGTGTTCACTATAATGCAGAAAATTTGTTCGTACTTCGTATGAACTACATTTGTATGAAATTAAAGAACTATGATGACATCAGGATTTTTTTGCTCAGACTACCTAATTTCAGTTGGTATTATACCTACGTCGTGAGACTACGTATTTAATCAGTATTATACATTGACGTATGATATCTTGGTCGAAGGTATTATACAAAGATATTGATTTTGTATTTGAATATCTTTGGTATTATAACTGCCCATACATTTATAAAAAAATAAGATAAGACGCCATATGTGTAAGATGATACAATTTATTATTATTATCCAAAAACAAAATAAAAATAGCGGAAACTTTGAAATACTAATATTTAATTTGGGAGGCGGGTATGGGTACCGCTGTCCGCGAACTATTTTTTGGATCACCAATACTCTGCCAATGGTCACCACAAGTTGTTCGCTACGTTCGGTGTCTTAGCAGGGTTGCATGGGTTCGTGGGGTGAGGATTGTCCGAATCTAGGCGGCGGACGCATCTGCCCACCAATTGCGTGGCAGGCTGGGTCGAGAGAGATTAGTTGAGGTAGACTTTTTGACCTCCCTAGCAGGACTCTTGGAACATCGCCTTGCACTGCAATGGGAGGGAGAGATTCATACATCCGTCACTCCTGGACTACTGACCCCCAGATTCCTACCCACCCCGCATACATTTTTCCTTCGCAGAACTTCCTCTCCTTCCTTTCCTAAAAAGACACTCCATACAGCATTTCCAAAGATGTCATTAGCCCAGATGTGAATTATTTTCCTTAGAGCCTCCTGTGGTTGGCTAATATAAAAAATAATAATAATTTACTCTTCACTTTCTTCGACATAAGCACATTCGGGTTGAATAGCTACTCGGCTGAGTGACCATTAAAAATGTGGAGGAAAAAAAAAGTTTGGTTTTGAAGAAAAAATGTTTTTTTTAAGCAGCAAAAAAAATCAAGGGCCACGAAAATTTTATTCGCACATTTTTTAAATCTAAATAAGATCAGGAATCACTGATTAAAGTAAGTCGAGTACAACCTTGAACACCCTGTACATTGTCTGTTTTGTATTTTTAAATTAAGTATCTTAAAAAATTTGAAATACAGTAGGTATCGAAAGTGAGTAGGTAAGTAGATAGTAAACTTAAAAATAATTAGAAGAATTAAAACACATGTTATGAACCTATTCAATAAGGGTTCTTGTAACTTTATTGGTCTTTTGGGGTGATTTATTGAGGCTTTCAAATTTATGTCACAATTAAATGTCATATCAGCATTGTAATCACAATAAGCCGATAAGGCCCACCCCTTACAACGACTTTACTGTTAGGTACAAGGGATCAAATCTCTCAAAGCAAAAGTTGCTGACTCATACGTAATGCGACCACTGAATCTAAATTCCCTAGAAAATTATCTACGCCGATTTGAATGAAGACCGATATCGCATAAGACCTTTCCTAAGCCCCGGACAGATCAATGAATTTAATTAAATGATGTGGTATTAGCGACACGTTCCGGAATCCAGGTACACAAATACTCTCAGTATTTAAATAGTTTTAGTCGGCTAACTAATTATTACACAGAAACACCAACCCTAAGGGAATTAAAGCGCGCAACACGGTCTCAACTCTACACACAAAAATCCTCTCTTCACCAAAATCTAAACACCTACCCCAATGATAAAAGGAAGCGTAATCCTACATAATATCCCAAAAATCAATCACGACAGGGCTTTCCGACAATAGCAAATAGGACCAGATCAGAATAGTCAGGTCCTACCCAACCTTCCTCTTTCCCATCTCATTCCCTTTCCTTCGCCAATTGGGGGTGTTATAGTCCCATTGGCTCTGAACAGTTGGGACTCTTGTGCAGTCACATAAAAATAAAAAATAAAATTGTTAATGTGTTCAATAAAAAAAAAATTCTTCACTTCACCAGAAGTGAGGAAAAGTTGAACTCATTTCGGACACGCCAAGAGCACATTTCTAACAGTTTATATATTCAGTGGAAGATTCAGAATCTATCGCATTGGCAGACGATAATGATAAGATAAGGGAAATTGCTGGTATTGCTAGTTGTAATGATTTACTTTTCCCATGGTTTGGCGAAATTTTGTCCTTTAAGTAATCACGAACTAGTCGATGGAAAGGCGAGATTAAAAGATTATTTCTATGACAGCGAATGCTGTTACCATTTAGACCTTTTTCAGACATCTAGATTCTAGCTAAACGCTCCAACACGTGGCAAAACATAATTTAAATTACTCTTATGACAGAAAGTGGATTTATGCTGATTGATTTAATTATACCGATAGCAAAAAAAGTTTCAAACAAGTTTTTCGAACTAGTTAAAACACTCGCCCGCAATCCCCTCCTACCCTAATATTTAAATTCATGATTCAATTCGGAAATATTTTTTTCAATGAAATGCCTTGAATGACGATACAAAGTTGAGATTTGATCAATTGATCAATTCCACCCAGCAACAATGTCATACTTTTTTATACTCTTTTTGGTCAGTTAGTACATTACTGTAGCAAAACTAAAATTCGTACGTTCCTGATAGGAATTCAATGAATTGATTAGAAGTGATGAACTCGTATTATTTAAATAAAATACTTAGCTTTTTTGTTGTCCAGAAATAAAAAAAATATTTGAAAATCATTTCAGTAGCACGGAATCATCTCCCTACACAAAATCACGTAACCTCGTATTTAAAATTATATTCAGTAAAATGCTCTTAGAGTGACATAAAACTTCGCTACGTGAATTAGTCAAGTGGCAAATATTACCCTAATACCCTTGGCCTGTACCGTAAAAGCCTTTTCCAGTTAAACGCTTAACTGTGGAAATATGAATTATATTAGAATTATGGAACCGCCCACGTCTCGCGTTATTCTGGAAGCAAACATCTTTAACATAACGTACATAAAGTAGGGATAAATTTTCCATAAAACTGACGCATTTCTCGCTAAACAATTATTACAGATCGATATCCTTAATTGTGCAGCCCCAAGCTGGATATTAGGGATGCCAGCACAAAATTATAATGTGTTTTAATACAAAGCTTTCAAAATAATTATTTACATTGAATGAAACACAATCTAGGATCTAGGACAAAATTACCCCCTGTATAAATGCACGAGAGTATAAATTGAAAACAAAGTGGAATAAAACTAATTCCGTCACACGACAAACTAACCTAACATAACGTAATTGACAGCAATATTGGTAGCACAAGCACATCGATAATGTTTTTTATCGACGTTTTCGGTAATTTTTCATCATTCCCGAACACGACTGCAGATCACTAACGACCAAAATAATAATTTACGTCGACTAATTGTTGTTGTTTATTGATGTTCTATTGTTTATTTGTTGACGATCTGCAATCGTACTCGGAAACGATGACAAATGACCAGTGGCGGACTAACGGGGGGCGGAAATAAGGCTTTGGCACAAGGAAATTTTTTGACATTTAGGTATTTCATTTTCTGAAAGATGCATTTGTTAAGAATGCTCTCACCAAATGTTTTAAAGAAATTAGAAAAATTGACGGAGATACAGCAATTTATGTGAAACCGTTTGAAACAGTTTGTATTGATTGTTTCGATTTTTTATAGAAAATTTTCATCGTTCATAAAAAAAATAGAAGGGGGCCATTTATAAAAAAATTCCCACGTGATTCCATAGTGACTGGATTTTCGAAAAGTTTAAAACTTGGTGCATACAAATCGGATGTACCTATAGTTTTTGAATATATTGTCAACCAGGGTGAAAAACGTAGTTTCGAGAAAAACTCGTTCAAAGTTTAGCTGAAGGATGATTCAACATAAAAACCGTTTAAAACCGTTTCATGTTAAAAGCTCTATCTCCGCCAATTTTACGAGTTGTCTTAAAGCATTTGGTGTGAGCTTTATTAACAACTGCGTTTTTCAGAAAATGAAATAAAAAAATAAATAAAAAATTTACGTTTCCTGGTGCTTTAAAGCCATTTTTAGGATTTGATCAAGGGAACTTGGAGGCGTTTGAAGGCCCCCCAGAACCAGAGGCCCGTGTGAACTGAATAAAAAGCTATTTCGTCTATGTTGTATTTTATTCTAATTTTTCTATACTTGTTTGTCATTAATTTTTATTTTTTTGTTATATTAACATTTCCTGAAGAAGATAACATTGTTATTGAAACATGAAATTAAAAAAGTGGTTTAAACAAAGTGATTTGTTATTAATTAAATAATCAATAATGCCACAAAGTTATTTTGCAAAGTTTGAAGAAGTGAATAAAAAGCTTTTAAAATTACATCAACTTTTTAAACTACGGGGGGCCTCATTCAGCTTTGCCGCCCCGGGCCTCTGACGGGCTTAGTTCGCCACTGCTAATGACATAGAACCATAAAAAAATGACATAGAACCAACATTAGAAAAAAATCCCTGTATATGTGACGCAAAAAAAAACAAAAAATTTCACAATAACACATTTTTAGCAATAACCTGCAGAAAAACCAATCTTATGATCGCAAATTAACACGAGGGTACGGAATGTATCAGGAGCATCTCATATCCTTATCCTACATCCCTCTTTCTCTCCTCCTTACCCTTCCTAAAATTAATTTCACGCCACAATAAAACTCCATCTCCAAGCAACGTTAGCATAAAAACTTTTTTGGCTTGAATTCATTTCACTTAATATACATATTATCTTTGTATTCTTATTCTTATGTTTGGTTCTTACAAATAAATTAATTAATAATATAACCATTAACGATGTGTTTGTGCTAGGGACCTATAAATCGGCCGGCGTAGCACAGCGGTAAGGCGCTTGACTCGCACACCGAAGGTCGCGGGATCGAATCCCGGCGTGGCAAATAAATTTAATTTGATTAATTTGTGTTATTTCACAATTTATTCATTTAAAATAATATATTGTATATTTGCGGCACGTTCCAGAGTGGAAGATACTCTCTGTTTCGCCCTGGTGTAAGACCACCATTCAGAATTGAAACGTTGCTTGAAATGGCATAAGCCGTGTTTGGTGACCAGATCTGAATAGCCAGGTACTTCCCTATCTCCTTCCCAAGTACCCTCAGCCTCACAACATACCCCAATTGGAGATGCCATAGTCTCACTGGCTTCAGACGGGAGCAGTTGGGACTCTTATGCGGTATTCATATAAAAAATAAAAATTAAAAAAATTAAAAAAATCTATCTATCTTTTTGGATTTTTTTAGTGTTCGTCATTGTCAGAAAAAGTTTTGTATAAAACTATTGGTGAGCTCTGGCATTACGAAATTTGTATTAAAAAATTGCAATAGGTGGCACGCGATCTGTTTGAAAAAAATTAATGTACAGGACTGAATGTATGGAACGCGGGAGGGTGGAGGGGGAGAGGAACCCGGGAGGGGGGAGAGGAACTCGGGAGGGGGGAGGGTAACCTGGGAGGGGAAATCGGGAGGGGGGTTCGTGGGACGGGGTAAGGGGGAAGGGGGAGTGGAGTGGGGAGATGGAAGGTGGAGGAGGCGGAGTGGGAATGCGAGAGGGGAAAGGGACGCGGGAGAGGAAGGGGAGGCGGAAGGGGAACGGCACCAATGGGAAAGGACACGCAGGGAGAAACAATTTTATTATTAAATGGCACAGCAACGCATGCCGGGAACCAGCTAGTAGGATGTTATAAATTTTGTCCCGTTACGATTAAAATGCATTCACTTATCCATTGCACACAGCGACCAACATGATTGCTCATCACCAGTACCTACCTACCTATAATAATAACTGTGAAATAAAATACAGTAACCAAACATGAATGAATTAAAATAATTCTCGTAAAGTCCTGCGTGGGGAAATAATAATTAAAACAACTCTGGCAACACATACCTGTAACGGTGGCAACTTGTTCCAACACTTTTTCAAATGGTATTATCGGCGCGGCTTGTATTATTTTTATTTTCATGAAAACCTTATCCTTGAGAATAAGGTTTCGCGTATCATTTTTAATAGATTTCCCCATGTTTATCGTTTTACATAATTACACCAACAAAACTTTATGAAACCCCACCTAAAATAATTTGAAAGCAAAGTTAACAACAAAAAACAATATCACTTTTCTCACAAACTTTACACCTATTATTACAATGTATATCATTAATTACACTTACACTTATTTAACCGTACATTATTGTATACACTTTTTGTACAAAATGTTTTAAACAATTTTTGTTTTTGCTTTACATACCCCTGTTTGTTTTTTTCTAGGTACTAAAAAAAACTTTTTTAAATATATTACCCACGCACAGGCTGCGCCTTAGTGGGTTCCCACATTATTGTTATGATTTTCAAATATGTAAATATAAATTGTAAAATATGGGAAAAATAAAGGAATTAAAAAAAAAAAAAAAAAAAAAAACATGGCGTCTTTAGTTCGTCTTTTAACCGCTTCCACATAACTTCGAGTATGTATCTACATATTATGTTGTCTTTATTCTGTTATAATGATGGTGACTTTGTTCTACCGTTGTTCGCTTTAAAGAGCTCCGTTGATATAAACGCTGTAATTGGCCATCGATCACAGTATCCGTGGTTTATCGGACGGCGATAATTGGACACTGGGTAATTAAGCGCCAATGTGGAAGTTGTTATTTGATTTTTTTTTCGCGACGTTCTTTTATAGCTGGAATTTATGGCAACATTTACACACAAAGTTTATTTGAAACACATATATCGATAAGTAGGTACCTACTTATTAAGGGATGGAGATAACTCTCGGTATCGATTAGAGATGAAATAATAAAACCTATCGCTTGTTCTATCGTACACGACCTCTAGTGAAATCTAAAACTTTAGGTAAAATATCGGATCGGTAAGCGTAACTTCTGATGATTTTATAACGATGTCCCGAACACGGTTTCATCGTTTACAGCCAAACCGATATTGACAGGCAATAAATAAGAAATCGATATACGCTGGCGACACTGAAGGTATATTCTACGAATTGACTGTACGAAACATTGAGGTATATCAATGGTATGAAATATCAAACACCAAGTAATTATGTTATTAAAAATATCTATAAATTGGCAAAGTTGAATTGAAATACTAACCAATATGCATTGGCAGTCTGCATTTACTTTTTGACACTAAACGGGAGTTAATTTGTAATCGGGTATTTAGTCATATTTCACAAAGATCGAACGGAATAAATTGGTCGCGTTTTAGTTGAATTATTTAATTCTATGGATGGCACAAGGTTCACCCTAAAATTTAGGTACCTAATATCCTATTTTTATTTGTTTTCATTATTTATTTGGCTTTCACCCATTAAGGGTGATCTTATCCATTTCTCAAAGGTAGTTACATTTTTTTTTAATTATTTACATTTCCAGTTTTCTTCAAATTAGTTGGTTACATTATCAATCTTTTTAAAATTTTTAACATTTTCTTTTTTTTTTAATAAGTTACATTACAATTTTTTTAAATTGGTTACATTTTCAGATTTTTAAATGGAATATATAAAATATATCCTATTTGTACTATGTATTTAGCCATAACATTTTTTCGTATGAGTTCCTTATTAGTTCCTACTTTCAGGTAGGTACCAACTGCAAACGCGGATTTGCGCTTAATCCAACATTCCGAACGGTTTGAAAAATATCGATGCTTTAACAGCAAAATGCCGGTGGAGAGCGATGCTGAATACCAAGCGGTCGCATCCCTCGGAGGCCGTCTGTAAAGTTGGCAAGACGCTTTCTTCCTCCCAGAGCGCCGATAAGGAGTGGAGGATCGCCCAGGGACGAACTTTTGCTGAACTTCATTTTTAAAAAGTATTCTAATTATGTTGGTAGAATTTTTTATGAAGTTTTATGGAAGTTGAGCCATTTCGCTATTTCTCCGTGCATTGGGCCAATATTTCGGAGAATTTTTTTCTGCTAAACGCTGTTTTCGATTTTGCAGAAAGAGTGCAATCTTACTTAGGCAGAACTTGTTTGATTTCACATGGAATGTGCATTATTTAATCCAAAGGTTATTTACAATAAGATTGGTTGAAAAATTGTCGGTTTAACTTTATGTTGCAATACGTATATAAATTATATTTGCGGCATGTTTGAGAGTGGAAGACACTCTCAGTATCGCTCTATTGAAAGACTGCCATTCTGAAATCAGATTTGCCTTTTTTATTATTGACGAGTTTTTTTTTATTTAGGTACTCTTTTTTAAGCTTTTCAAGACTTTCACAGTTGTTACATAATTTTTATTTTTTTTACACTAGGGTTAGTAATAAACAATAGGTTAATAAAATCACAAAGCACTCTCTTTAGGCTGAATTGTCTATTTCAAAAAAAAAAATACATTACAGTGGTTTTTAATTGAATAAATTTGAAGAAAATAAAATGTAAAAAAAATGCATTACAGTGGTTTATAATTGGATAATTTTGAAGAAAATAACATGAAAACAATAATGAACTGAAATTATCAAAAAAAAACGTTGACATAAAAAAAGGTTTATTTACGTTTCAAAGGTAGAAATTGTTATATTAAAAATGTCGATATCTCTGTATATTTGTTTGCTAAACTACGTAAGCGGGGAATTAGGCTTGAACTGGCTATAGCCGTGTTTGGTGACCAGATCTGAATAGCCAGCCACCCCACCTTCCCTTTTTCCTATCTCCTTTCCCTTCTCACCACATTCAGCCTCACACATAACCTGATTGGCGATGCCGTAGTCTCGCTGGCTGCAGACGGTTGGAAGCAGTTAGGACTCTTGTATGGTATTAACATTTTTTTAAATATAGGGTGGGCCATAAACATTTGCACTGTTGTAATCGTGCTAGCGGGGATTCCTAACGGGGGAGGAGAGCGGGGTCACTTATGCGTGGCTCCTCGCTTCTTGGAAATTTAGTCACTATGGATCGCTTTACGGGAGAGCAACGCGCTTTCTGGGTAAAACAATTTTACAAAAACAATGATTTCGTTCTTTTCTGTTCAAAAATGATTTTATTCCGTTTTACAAAACAATGATGCACTCCGCCTATTTTTTCGCATCACCAATTACTGAGTTTTAATCAGTGCCCAAGTATTAATTTAATTAAATCATAGTTTAAAAATTTCACAGAAACCGGCAGGAAAACAAACAGGGCGGCCATGAAGCAAAAAAAATTGGTCAAAGAAATTTTCCCTAATAAACTGATCTCGCGCAGAGTAAATATTCCATGGCCTGCCCACAGCCCGGATCTAACCCCAGCTGATTTTTTTATTGAATATATTTGTGTATATACATATTTTATATTACAAGTCGAGACTATGTAAATAAACCAGCGACTATACTCCAATTAAAGGAGAACATCCATCAAGAAATGGTCAACATACCCCGAGATTTGTGTCCAAAAGTTTTCGAAAATCTAAGGGTCTGATTTGAGGAATGCCAGCGGCCATTTGTGATAATAATTTTCCAGCATATTTTTGTTCTTATCAATAATCATTTATTTAAATAGAAAAATATCTGTATTTTTTTCATGATTATTTTATGTAAATGTTTACGGCCCACCAATTATAGAATATGTATCTACCTCAGATCCACTCTTTTTAAGTGTGTGCATTCGAAACTGCGTATTTTATTGTACCCACTGCATACGAAAGTCAAGTATTTTTAACATCTTAAACTAATCCTTTCAGGAAGCTTACTTATGATTTTCTTCGCTTTATAAAATCATTATCAAAAGCGATAGAGCACGATTTATTATGATTTAAAATACGTCGACCCAGCCGAACATTAACCCCGACCCAGCCTGGGGGTAGTTGACATCCCAGCGTGCCGGTCCGCCCCTGGGGCGCCCTTCCAGTCATATGGAAAGATGCCAAATCCCATTACAAGACCCTCCCTCAATACCGGCTAAAGCTGCAAAAAAACTCCAGCGAATATTGGAAAATCTCAGAGCATTATCATGCAAACGAAGTCAATTTTTCGGCTCCTCCATTGCAAGCACAGGAACTTTAAAGAATTGAATAAATACAGGTAAAGGTAAAGCATATTAAAGAGTTATTTTGCTTTTAAATTGCTCATATCTTATAATATAGTGGAGAACAGGATGAATGAAAAAAAAAATTTGTTAGGAAGTTAAAGAAAGAAACAAAAAACACTGTCGAAATGAATCGCGAGTCTAAATTTAAAGGGAATCGATAAACGTTCCTAGGCACCAGGTATCTTTAGGCACTTTTTGGGGTAAGAAGGTACTGCGGGCGTGTGTTACAAATTAGCCCGCAAAACTTTTTTGAAACCTTCGATTCTATCGATGTGCATAAATACATTCAAATGTGTGAACTTTAAAATGGTTTGTACCCAAGGTTCATAGGAAATGCGTTTAACAAGGTAAGCTTATCAAGGGGGTAGACCGGTGATTGGCTAAAAAATCGTGACGTAGCTTGAAGTCCATGTTCCACTGGGAAATTTGAATTGAATGCAATATTTGTGTTATTTCACAATAAATTCATTAAAAATAATATATAGTATATTTGCGGCACGTTACAGAGTGGAAGATACTCTCAGTATCGTCCTGGCTGGTGTAAGACCGCCAATCAGAATTGAAACGCTACTTGAAATGGCTTTAGCCGTGTTTGGTGACCAAATCTGAATATCCAGGTACTTCCCCACCTTCCTCTTTCCCATCTTCTTTCCCTCCCTACTACCTTCAGCCCCACAACAGAGCAGTTGAGAGGTTTTCACATAAAAAAAATAAGTGATAGTGTTTTTCTACGAACCTTGATTGTACCGAAAAAATTCACGAAGATACCTTTAATTATTTATGTAGATAGAAATTAAGCGATGTATAATTCAGGTAGGTACTTTTTAAGAAATAAATCCGTAAATAATTTAGGTAGAAACTTTTTAAGAAACGAATCGGTATATGTATATAATTTAAGTAGAAACTAGATATGTAGGTACGCACTTTATAAGACTATGTAGGAACTTTCATTAATTGCAACGGTATTATACATTATTCACGTATTTAAGATATGAATACATTATTTGGGTACAAAGACATAAAAAGCTGCCTTAATAGGAAGTACCTACAAGAACAAACTGGAAACAGTCGATGAATTAGTGAATGTTGAATGACGGACAGAATGGTAAATTATTAGGTGTGAACATTGCATTGGAAAATGGCGGACAGAATTCCTGTCACAGTCAATGACATCACAACGCAAAGTCAAATTATTTTACCTAGATTTAACTTGTTTAATATTTCGTTTGTTAAAATTCCTAATTGTTATTGTACATAGTAAACCTGCTTTCGTAGGTAATACACACACACACACATATATACAGATAATGTGATACAAAAAATTGAATAAAAAAATAAGTTTTAGAATATATCAACTTACCATGTTTTTTTCTGTGTTATGAGAGAGATATGAATAGTTTGTGTACATTTTTTTTTTAATATATTTTTTTTATTTATTAATTTGTAAGAAATAAACAGCTTTTACATAATACATGTACAGTGATAAATATATAATTGAACTGGAGTCAAGCCAATTTTATGACACGACTATTATAGACTAAAAAACGTATGCCGTTATAAAAGGGGAAAAAAAACATTTATATGTTTTTGATGGAAAACATTTAAAAATATTAATTACAATATTTTTTTGAAATATCCTTTCATATTTTTTTTTTGTATTTCTTTGGCATTAACTATGTTACAATTTCTAGACATTTTGTTTTGAAGAGTTTTAATTTTCAATATATTTTAATATATTTTATATATTGTTACTATTATATATATGTGTACATTTGTTACTTAATATTTTTAAAGTTTTTAGTTTGTTATTGAATGAAACGGATGTGTCGAACCGGTAGGAGAAAATTTAAAATATACAGTGGCAAATGTACATTAAAAATTAAAACTCTTCAAAACAAAATGTCCTTTCACGTTTACACTTCAAAGATACGTCCTTAATCATTTACATAAAAAATAAAAACTTATTTAGCCGCCTTTCCATCACCTTTCACACTTTAAAGTTTTTATTATTTATCTGCGCTCCGAAATGCCATTAACACCAACGCAAAGGTTTTTATATTGCCGAAATATTTTTATATCCTTGAAATTAGGATGGTACCTGTAGAGGTGGATTTAGACCTAACGAACATATAGCAAGAGCTGGAACAAGGGCTTTCTTTATTGATCTTTAGTGTAAACGGTAATTCCTTTTCACCATTTACACCAAAGATTACCTGCTGGTTAATATTATTGCTTTCCTGATTTTGCATTGAACTCGACAGGCTATTTTTCCGAACAGATTTTCCCATTGGGGACACTTTTTAGTCTGTCATTGTCTACAAAATACACGAAGACTTTTTTATCGAAATAAAAACGTGGCATAAGTAGTTACTGATTACAACAACCCCTAAAATAGATACGATATAACATCCCTTTACAAGAAAGTTTTTCTTGAGCCCGCGGCAACTGCAACACCTTTCCAAAGTAAGCTCAAATTGACAACCACTTTGTCTCGAGTGCCTATCTAAGTTCACACCCGAGGGGATAGAGGAGAAATACAACGCATTGATGGGAAACAGTGCAAGTGTAATTTGAGATGATACACGAGACATATGGCTTACGAATAGGGTGTAATATTATAGTATTATGTGTTGATGGAACAATCAACGATTCCTTGAATTGACACGTATTAAAATTGTACGTCGCAACCCTCTATTTTGAAGAAAATTTAACAACTTTTGAGTGCCTACCTATCTATTTGAAATACAATCATTATATTTGTTTTTCCTCAACTCCATAATCTCACATTCTTGTAGTACCTACCTACTTGACGGCCGGCGTGGTCCTCTTGACTAGCAATCCGAAGGTCGCGGGATCGAATTTCGGCGTGGGCAAATAAATTTTATTTGATTGATTTGTGTTATTTCACAAATAATTAATTAAAAATAATATGAGGTATATTTGTGGCACGTGCCAAAGTGGAAGATACTCTCAGTATCGCCCTGGCGTAAAACCACCATTCAGAATTGAAACGATGCTTCAAATGGCTTTAACCGTGTTTGGTGACAAGATCTGAATAGCTAGGTTCTTCCCCACCTTCCCCATCCCCATCTCCTTCCCCTCCCCAATACCTTCAGCCTCACAACGTACCTTAATTGGGGATGCCATAGTTTCACTGCCTCCAGACAGGAGCAGCTGGATTCTTTGTGAGGTAAGCATTCATAAAAAAAACTTTCAATATTGCTAGTTGCACACCTAGCGTTAAAAGCGTTTGGCTTGGCCTTTCAGCGTTTAGCTCGCCATACATTTACATTTAGCGGTATGCTGAAATAGTCCAAGTCAAAAAACTCTGGTGCTTTTTGCTGACACTAGCATAAAGAAGAACACTAGATATGCGATGCGGGCGTGTTTCGTACTTCAAAAGCCTGACTATTCTTTGTTTATTTCAACTAGGTAGGTACAGACATTCGTTTGAACGTCATCATGAAATTTTCATTTCTATCAAATGGAATGTCAAGTAGTATGAGAAAGACACAGCGCATGTTAAATTAATGGGCTAGAACAAAAAAGAACAAAGTCGTTGGCGACATCAGTTTCCGTTTAAATCTACGTGGAAGGTAGGTATTTATACAGTGTCGAAGTGTATGTATGTAGCTACATACCCACATAAATATACGATTGCGTGAATTGGAATGAGGGAGCATTTCATTTAATGTGATTTTTTGGGCATATTGTGGCGTCCCTCGTCAAATATTGATCATGGCAGTACCTACTATCCTCCTCCCCCTTTCAGTAACCAAGTAGGTACTGGTAATAACACAGGGGAGAGGGAGGAGAGATGCACTCACATGAAAACTGCATCACAATGTGACGATGCTACATTGAACTCGAATTTATCAAGTACGACTGCGAGTGTGTAGGTTTCTACCTACAGACAGGTGGCTTTCATAAACCCTAAATTAAAAAAAAATAATAACAGGTACATTTTCATCTTTATGGCACCATTGTTCTAAATTTAATCAAAAATATTTAATTTAATTAGATTTTTATCTATTATCGATTTACAAGGTGTATATTATTATCTGATAAGCCTTCTACGTAAAACAAAGCTTTATAAAAATCATAAAGTTATTAGTAAGCGTGGTGCTCCATAATATTATCTGCATATAATTACTAGGTGGGGTACCCGCGTACTAGGTGGGGTACCCGGCTGCATATTTCCTTTTCCGTGTTCAATACGAGGCAACCATGCCTCGAAATCAACCCGGGTTTGTAACGCCATTTCTCCTTCAAACCCGTGTTCAGTAGAAGAATGGGTGGTTTGGTATTGTAGGTAGGAGGTGATGAATATAAAAATGAAACTGAAAGAGTTTTTCGATTTTTATTATATTGTGAGAACTGTCATCTGACCCACATTATTTTTCCTGACTCTCTAAAAACACTAGAGAAAAACAAAAATAATATATTCTAATATTTGAATCTGGAGCAACAGCCGACCAGTAGGAACCTGAGTACCTAATCAATTCTAAGCCCACAGTATATTTCCATTTTGGTATATTTATGAGTAGAAGGCATGTGGAATCCTATTGTGCACGGGTTTGTAACGCCAATTCTCTTTCCAATTCCGTGTTCAGTGAATGTTCCACAATGATCTGGGATATTCCCGAACGTTCCAGACTATTTTCGAACATACCACAACATTTCGGGATGTCCTGGAATGTTGTGGGATGCTCCCGAAACTCCCGAAACTTCCAGCCCTTATATCTTCAAAAGCACGCCTCTCAGTTGAAAACGGGAACCTTCATAAATATACTAAACCACCTTATTCATGGATGGGGAATAGAGAGTACCACACCATATAAATCCCTTGATCGTACCGGGACTCGTTTCTCAGTTTTAGCGGCAAGCACACTTTTGTACACTTTCTTTTATATATATTGATTATGCCAAATGAAGTGAAGTTGTCTGAAATTATGTATGTACTTAAAAATATATAAAAATAACTTAATAAATTATCGATAAAATTACATTATACTAATATAATTCAATAAAAACATTCTGTGCAAGACGCAAGCCTGTTATTTTGCATAATTGTGGTTAAAAAAACAGTAAAAATAATTGCGGAAATTACATTCCAAACAATTTAATAAAATATTCACTTTTTTATTTATCACTCTCCTTTATAATAACTTTTTAAGGATCCTTGCAGCCGTTATCTTTTTATTTTTTCTGTTTCTTGTTCTTTTTCATATTTTCGTCTAGATTTAGTAGGTAGTATTATCTTCTTCTTCTTCAATGATTTAATAAAAACTTGACAAAACTAAATTTAAGTACAACAGTACGTTAAAAACCTTTACGGAGCCTTTTCTGGATTTTTTTTATGAAAAGTACCTACGGTAAAAGGACAAACAATATTCTCATGTTGGACAGTTGGACAAACTGATAAAATGACAATGTAACTTACTTCAGGGCGTTCCAGCGTGGGAGTGGGTCTTTCGCCGAAATCGGTGCTTGAACAAATCCTTCGGGAAATCGCAACAGAATAGTATTAAACAATGAGGTATACACCAATTTCAAGTCATTTTGTGTTTAACGTGTTTAAATATGCTTTCACTGCACTTTGTCATCGCTACGACGCCAAAACTCAACGGGGTTGTTTAGCTGTCACTGCGTTCTCGGTCATTCCGATACCAACCTAATGCTATAATTGGTAAAAACAGATTAGATTATGGCTTGTGTCGGGAGTGAGTGTCTTGGTAAATATGTGTGTTTTCTGTTTTAGATAGTAAAATATCACTCCACAGCTGGAACAGATCGAGCAGGAGAGTATTTCTTGACTCGCGGGATAGAGACCAGTAAACATGACGCGACCAGGACCACCGAACGACAACCTCCCCAAAGTGAAGCTGGTGGTGGTAGGCGACGGGGGTGTTGGCAAAAGCGCGATAACAATACAGTTTTTCCAAAAGCTCTTCGTAACGGACTATGACCCCACGATAGAAGACAGCTACATACAGCACACAGAGGTCGATGGCCAGTGGTGTGTTCTAGATGGTAAGTTCTCAATATATTATCTAAATCACTCTTTGTATCCATCCTGTTTCTCTCCTTGATAATCGCAAACAAATGTACCTCAATCTCACTGAGATTTTTTCGGCGTGATACTAAATATTCACACTGTTTTTGTTATGAAATCTGACCGTTGTCCCACTACTCGGAGTAAAAAGAATCTCAGATTCTAGTTAGATCGTTTTTCTAATCAATTACAACACTCAAAAATAAAGAATCGAGTATTCGTTTTACTCTGTAATTGTGGTCTGAACGAAGTGCCGGTACTGTTATCCGCAGTCCTGGAATGGAAATATTTTTTTCATTTGTGTTTTTCTCCTACTAGTAATTACTACCACTTCAACAACACTTTTTCCTATTGAGCAATATGGCGCCTTGCCTTATTTTGTTACTTTAAATGGACAATAATTCAACCCATCAAAGCTCTTGGTGCAAATGCCATTGCTAACAGAAAATTCTTGCAATGACCTGGTGCATTAGACAGACAAAACTGCGCAGTTTCCATGACCCAAAAGTCACAAACCAAACAGATTTCTTGCTTTGTAGTTAAGATTGTCTCATGACAGGGAATGAACGAATGATATGTTGCATTTTCCCGAATTAAATTTAGTGCCATTCCGCCCACCCTGTTTCCTGCCAGTTACTCATAAAACTGTGGAATATGACTCACTGAATTCTGAGAAATGTTTTCATAACTTTTCATTCAATTTCAACCTTGGTATCTAATAATGTTTTACGATTTTAGTACTGGACACAGCCGGCCAGGAAGAGTTCAGTGCCATGAGAGAGCAGTACATGAGGAAGGGAGATGGATTCCTGCTTGTATATTCTGTAACGGATAAACAGAGTTACGAAAACATAGGCAACTTCCACACACAGATTCTACGAGTCAAAGACAGGTAATTAGAAATGCAGCAAACGAAAATCACAATTTATGCAACTGTTTTTTTTTTTTTTTTTTTATGTTAGAAAGTAACATATTAAAATAAGTAATTAACTTATATTAATAAAATTTTAAAACATGGTAATCACTGAAAATAATCTATTGATTCTTGCAAATCTCATAGTCGCTGCACACCCAGGCAGCTAGTAGATCTCCCAAGGTTTGTAGATCTACTGCTCTGGCATCATTAATATGTTTTGTATGAACCTGAGAAATATGATAGAAGGTCCCATATGTGCTCGTATTCATAATACACCTATGGGAGTTGAGATTCATTTCAGACTCGCTCTTGGGCACTGCTGATCTGCTGGCTTTTTCTACTGTTAAAGTACATACTGTACAATTCATACTGGCCCAGCAGTACTGTGGCACCACCATTTGAATTACATATTGCGTCTCGTGTGACGTTATGAGACATGATTATATTCGTTTTATATAAGTTCACTCTGGTAGTCATTTTTGGAGATATTCTTATTGAAAATAAAATAGTAGAGAACCTCGTATTGAATAACTTTCTTAAAAAATAAAAAACTCTCAACTTTGGGGAATTTATATTAGGTCGGGGAATATTCCCAAGTGCACATCACTACATCCAATCTTTTTAAATAATTGTGTGCTTTATATATGTATGTAAAATTTTCAATGAATGATAATTATATTATGTATGATTTTTCTATCAGTGTAAATTTATTGAATGGTGACTCGTTTAATATTGTCAATGTTAACGTTACTATCACAATGTAATGTAACATTAATGGGGCTATCAGTACTCTATTTCGGTCTTTATTATATTATATTATATTATTATCGGTTTTGGCTGAAGTAATGCCCAAAGATATTGAAATATAAGGAGATGTGCTATCCGCAGTTTTTACTAGGTGAGACTACGCTTCCGGGTGTCGCCGGTATTGTTTACCAATTAACGAATAAACTAAATGAACGAATTAACTAAACTAATGCTAAACTAAATGAACGAATTCTTTCCGTATTCAAACTATAATGTTAACCAATACTAATGCACACCTTCAAAAAATCAAGGAAATGATGAACAAATTCTTTTCGTATGCAAAACTACCGTGATTAGGTAGTAGTTCGGCGACAGTCGCGCGGACATCATAGCATATCTCTTTTGTATTTGAATATCTTTGGTAATGGCTGATGTTATTGATATTTCTAACTAACCAACCATCTTACCATTTCCCACATTTTTTTACATAAACTCCACACAGGAGGCCCATGTCATGTTATCTTTGGGGATGCTTTGTGGAGGATCTTTTTAAGGAGAAGAAGTTCTCGGGAGGAAAAGGGTAAATGGAGTGGGTATGTATCGGGGAGTCATTGTATCCAGGAGTGACAGACGTATGAATCATCCCCGCCAATGCGGTGCAAAGCAATACGTCGAAAGAGTCCGGCTGGAGAAGTCAAAGGGACTCCCTCAATTAGCATCTCCCGATCTGGCCTGCCACGCTTTATTAGAGATATTTTTGGATTTTTCACCATCCAATGGAATATATTTGTGTTCCAGGGATGTGTACCCGATGCTCCTGGTGGCCAACAAGGTGGACCTGGTACACCTGCGTAAGGTGTCTGAGGACGCGGGGCGGGAGCTGGCACACAAGCTGGCCATCCCCTACATCGAGACCAGCGCCAAGGATCCACCGCTGAACGTGGACGCCGCATTTCATGAAGTAAGCAATCAATAGGCAAATGCTTAAATGCAATCTAAAGTCCTCATAAAGAACTGTGCAAACTCCAAACTATCCGAATAACCACTCAATATAGATAAAAACTATACAATGAAGATTTATAACTAGAGAGACTTACGACTTGACTATTAAAGGAAGAGTTGAAGTTGCATGATTCTAAATTGTCTGGTCACCGATATTAACCACTCCGATCTATCGCGAATATGCACATTTTACATCTTAAACGAAATGAGAGATTTACGAAAACTTTGTGTTATTTCCGCTTCACAATTAAAGCTCTATAAATGAAACATTTCTGAACGTAGCCGAATACTAAAAACTGTTTTTGAAAGGTTACAAAATAAGCTTTCAAATTGTTATGCTACAAAAAAAATATTAACATTTGTAAATATTAAAATTTAGAATGCAAATATAAAAAAAATGTTAAATTGACTAAAGTGGTGTTTTTTGTGGTGTATTCAATCGTATAAATGTATAAAAAACAATTAAGTCACCTCACTTTTTTATCATTTCATACAAGAATATTAAATAAAAAAATAACAATGTCTAACGGCGGGAGGCGATTTGTCAGTCTACCGTGTATCTGACAGAATAGGTCTTTTTTTGTATTTCTATGGACAACTTCAATAGTGATGGGTAGCTTGATTTATTGTGAAGCTTCTACTTTTTGTTTTAGGGATGTCACTAGAACAATAACGGAGTTATAACGATTTCTGTGGAAACGTACGCGTTGACGTGAAAACACGCTTATTGTACTTGACTGCTATTGTCATATTAACGTGTATATCTGCTTACGTTGCTGAGTGGTTAAGCATACCATTATACTGTTTTACCTCCTTTGTCTGTATGGCAAAGAGAAAGAAAGGAGAGTTTCCTGATAAAATTTAAAGTGACCCATGTTCGGTATATACAAAAGCTTCCCATTTGGACATGCAATGGAACCCAATATTATGATACAAATCTGCACTAATATTAAAACTAAATTCGTAATAATATGATATATTTCCGCGGAAATCGAAATTTGGCGACCGTTTTCCATCGCAACCGGCCCTTTAAATTCATAAAAACACAATATGTTTCTGAGTAAATAAAATTTTCGCAGCCCATTACTCAGACATTCTTAAAATACAATTTTTTTCCGGGTTGAATATTTCATGGCCGATTACCGTGGCGGCCGGCTCTTTGAATTAAATTATTCAAAGTAAATTCATAAAACTATGGTATATTTTCGTGTAAATCGAAACTTTGCAGGCGATTACCGTTGATAAATTCAGATGTTTGATGTAAATTCGTAAAAATACATCATATTTCTGCGTAAATTGAATTTTCTTGGCTGATTATGCTCAGGTCGCCCTTTCAAAATCATTAGAAAAAATGTGACATTCCAGTGTGAATCCATTCAGATTTAAAAAAATAACACGAATTAGGATGATGTACCACTGCGAAAATCGACATTTTACAGCATTTTATTGCCACGGTCAACTTGTCAGATTCAGATCTATGAAATTATATGATTTATTTTTGCAAAAATCGAATTTTTTGATGAACAAATTTTCGTACGTGGAGAAAAATTTAATTCTAATATGAAGTTACAAGTTTTGAATTTAAAAAAAAACATTTTTTTATGAGATAAAATTTCTGGGAATTTTTTTTTTTAAATTTTAGAATTACACGTTTTTTAAAATTATCGGTGCTTGAATTAATGGGGTTCATCAGTGTGGTGACTTACATCTAAGACTTATATAGATAGCTACACTCACAACTAACATTTATAACTAGTGACTTAAGTAAATCTGTGTGTAAGAACACATTCTCATCTGTTCTCATATTCCAGGTGGTGAGGATCATTCGCAACCAGCCCCCCGCTGAGCAGGAGAAGAGCCGTCGGAGGCGCCGTCTCTCATCCAAATGCGTCATATTTTGAAGGGAACCCTCCAACAAACGGGAACCTCTGCACATTATTGTTGTTATGCTAATCCACAATAAATTATTTGTCAGCGGTATCTGCTCTCGTTGTCTATAATACAATGTATATGTCATGGTTATAATACGCATGCCGTCTGTACGTGTGTACAGCATGTCTATAATATGCACGCCAAGTCTACGTTCTTGGGTATCTCGACGGTGTTCTACGTCTCCGCTATATAATGGGGACTGTATAATAATATTATGTAACCGTGCTGATATATTTGTGTGTTGTCGTTTTAATAGATTGTCACGTTAACTGGAACTGGCGATGCCAAGTACTATTAATACTATAATGTACGTCAAAAGTGTGACTCTTAAAACGATGTGACGAAATTTCAATGTTTTCTTTCTTAATCCAATTGTTTATTTATTTATTTTATTAGTACATAGTGACAATTTGTTAGAGCTTTACAATAATCATTTTTCTAAGCTGTCTACGAAATGATATATTATATTTTCTTTTTGTGTAGGCACTTTTTTGCATTTTACAAGATAAATTTAATGTACCTAAACATTTTTGTACATTCGTAACGAAATTTTAACTTTACTAACTAGAATCTTTTATAAGCAAGAGTGTTTATAGGGTAAATAATTTATTTATAATGAAAAACGATGATAATAATGAAGAATCGATTAACCTCACAGGGGTCCATATTACATGTCACTAAAATTTTTGCTATTTTTAAGTCTACACCATCCTTTCTCACGCCCTCTCTCTCAAATTACATCACGCCAGTATATCAAACCCTTTTTCTTATTTCTCACTACATTATAGATTATAGAAAATTATAGATTATAAATGTATTGTCTGTTGAATTTCATTTATACCTTGGAATGGTATAATAATAGTGAATTGACTCTAATTTTAACAGGTGACTAAAGAAGAGACGTTGGACTTGTTGTATAGTCCTTCTCGCTCCCTCATGCAGTCTCCTTTGTACTAGACGTCATTCGCATAGTCATGACTTTAATCATAAACTGACATCTTAAAAGAAATATTGCTTGTGGAAATCAGATCTTATAGTTTTTGGTATACGCTACTCGCGTTTGTGAACTAAAAATACTTAAGTCAAACCCCCCTTCATCTCGATTGTCATTTCCCCCCGTACTGCGTGATGTATTTTATGGATACCCTTACTTAATTTATTGATCAAAGTTGCCTAATCATTAGTCATTTTACTACTTACTTTATCCTGACTGCTTTTTAATATTATCATGTTGTGATCTTTTATTTACAAAGAATTAATGTTTTTAGTGCAGATTATTTATTACTATTATCTACTCGAGCGACAACTACCCAAATTTGGGTAGGTGATTTTTATGAATTTATTTTCTTTTCATAAAATCTAAAATCTTGGATTAAATATAAGTGGATTGATTGACTTTAAACCACAGTGAGCAGTGTTAAGTTTAATTTTGTCAATGTTTTTTGGAATGAGCGTGGCCGAATTTAGAACCGGAAATTTCTATTGCTCAACTCATTTTTTTTTTAGATACGCTATCGCTCGAGTGGTTATTATTATGGCTAGTCGTACAGAGAGTGATCTATGTTTAAGTATTAAGGAATTGAAAAGAAACAATGTAATTAATCTAGATTAATTATATTATTGTACTTAATTCTATACCAAATGAAAAATTCACCCCGGGAACAAAACAACATTGACATTTACGATTTTAGATCTCACAACATTTGATTTTTCCATACTAATAATAATATTTTGTGCAATCTGCTTCCTTTTAAGAAATCTAAGAAAATATTTTAACCTCATCTACGAGTGCTGTCTCATCTGTAATCCATCGGCGACTATCTTCATATATGTTATCCATGAAGTTTTGCTTTTGCAACACACAGTTGTAAAGGTTAGGCATTTCTTTCAAAACCAAAGAAAAAACTATTTATTGCATGCACAGGAATGGCCAACCAGTTAGGGGTGAATTTTTCTCGAAACTGCGCCAAAAATCATTTCTTATTGTTAATATGCTGTTCCGCACTGAGAAACTTTTTAATTGTTTTTTTTATTACTTCATAGATAATTCTTCAACATAAAGTATTATTATTTTACTTTCCAAAGTTACTATGTATGTATAAAATATGTTTTACCAAAGATGGCTACTACATTATATTAAATTGTAAATGCGTGTTTTACATGTTTACTATTACAAACAGCTAGAATTCTTTGCTCACTCTTTTGTATCGAACGAACTATTTGTATTTGCTTAGTTATGCCAAAGTTGCATTGTAAAATTCGTGCAGATTTTGTATTGTATTATAATATAATATTTATATGTGTAAATGTTTGGTTATTTATATAATAAATGGGTGAGCTTGGCTTTGCCCCCAGATTATACAAGGAAACAAGATATCTATATGAATATAATACATAGTTGTATGTAGTTATATATATATTATGGAGTTGATGTAATATTAATCAAAGCTTTAAAAAAATGTTGTGTTATGTGTAAACGAATGAATGGTGAATATTTAATCACCCGGGCCATTTTTTTCCAACAGTTTTCAATAATAATTTTAATTTTTTAATCAATGTACTTATACATCAATTTTTTTTTATACATTTTTACATAATCGTCGATTTTTTCAATAGCCTCAAAATTTTCGTATTTTGCTTCCATTAATAATTCTTATTATTTGAAAAGTACAATGAGAATTGTACAAATAATACTATTGTAAAAATATTTTTTACCTGCCAAAGTTTCTATCGGAAACAATTCAGAGTGTTTAGTTTAGCATTCTTTGAAGTACATTAACTTCCGAAAATGTTTGTATGAAAACTTAGCTCAAAAAATGAAATCAAAATCTTTCAGAATTATGTAAGAATTATTGTTTAAAAATACACTTTTTATGAAAAAAACTAATTTGTATTTGTTTTGTACAAAATGAAATATTTCGCACAAAATTTTATATTACATAAAATTACTGAGATAAACTTCTGTGAGGCCCAATTTCATACATAAATAAACGATTTTTTGTTGAATTTACTGGCCGTGTACGAGTATTACAATATTACATTTATCTAAAATTATCGAAATAATTAAATAGAATATTTTTTATTCTTTCCTGTGTTCACGGTATGTAGTACTGACTAATATATATATGGACTGTATATTTATAAAATAAATATTCACTGCACATTTTGTTTTCATTCATTTTATCGTAAAACCTGAAGGTTTTCTCTGTGGAGAGAAATGTACGATTGAGTGGTTTTTGTATTTAAAGGCACCACACCACTAAAAAAAAAAAATGTATTTTTTATTTATTTCATTTTCTGAAAGATGCATTTGTTGAATACTCTCATCAAAAGTATTAAAGAAATTCGTAAAATTGACGGAGGTACAGCATTTTATGTGCAACAGTTTGTATGTTGTGTTATCCTTCAGCAATACTTTGAACGCGTTTTTCAACCTGGTTGACAACATATTAAAAAAAACTGTACATCCATCCGATATGCATGCAACAAGTCTTAAACTGTTCGGAAATCCATGGCATCACGTGGGGATTTTTTTATAAAGGGCCCTCTTCTACTTTTTTTTTTTTATGAAGGATGAAAATTTTCCATAAGAACCGGAAATAAAATTCGCTGGTCTCCCAATTTTTTTTTTCAGTTATCAAAATTCCCTTACGTGATGCTGTAAACCTATATGTCTAGTTTCTAAATATATTTTTCTGATGAACCGTATGGCTTATAATTGCTGTCAACCGCCGAGCAGCAATTTCGTCGGATTGTCCTGTGGAAGCGGTGTACACCACAAACTATGCTTTAGATTCGAGTACAAAAATTTGTATATACAGTCTTCTATACGCATATATTGACTATGAGTATAAGGTAATAAAAAAAATTCCATTCATCGTTTTCTTGAAAATAATTACAAAAAATACTCTCTTGTACCGCGCACGCACCATGGTGTGGTTACTTAAAGCCATATTACCAGCAGGTGAAAACTCACATTGTTTAAGCAATTTTAGAGTGAGATAGGAATACCGTATTCGTTCCTCTATAAACCGATGTCGTGCGCCACTGGCCGCAACTGGCTATGTCTACTATATGGTTCAGATGGAATTTAAAAATAAAACGTTCTATATGACGGGTCGCATGTGAAATAAATATTCACATAGGTATTCCATCTTTTTATTTTGACCGTCAATCACAAACGGTATATTGCACTTTGTCATAAGTGTCTGGACACTCGTAGTATAAGCAGGAAATCTATATCACATTCTGAGTCAGAATAGTAGTTTTTTTTTATTTGAGTTCGTTTTTTAGTAAATCGACACAAAGTTGAAATTCATTGGTGAAATTAAAAAAAAACAGTCACTAGGATGGTAAGTATCAGCTGTTTAATGAATGTATTTACAAATGTGTCAAAGCGTAGGCTTCCAAAAAAATACCAAAATGCTCGGATCAAAACAAAAAGGTTTTTGGGTTCTCTATGTGATGCTTATTTATTTCTTTATTATTTTGGAACATTTACATGACTACATTTATAAAATTAGCATTGAGAAGTGCGTGAGTGGTAACAATCCAGTTCAACATGTTCACAGGATGCACAATTTACTGTTTATTTATCACTAGGTAGGTAGGTATGCTAAACAACAAGAATAAAGAGAGGAGAGAAATGAGAAAATAAAATGTAACAGAAAGAGAGTCAAATCAATTTACAAATGCTGCCGTAGGTCACCCTAAGTGGTTCGCTACGTTTGCTGACTTAGCAGCGGTGCATGGGTTCACGGGGTGAGGTTTTTCAGGGCCTTGGCGGGGGATGCGTCTGCCCACCAGCTGCATGGAAGGCCGGATCGGGAGAGAGTTGTTGAGGGAGTACTTTTGACTTCCCCAGCCGTACTCTCTCGGAACATCGTCTTGCACCGCAGTGGGAGGGGTGGATTCATACGTCTGTCATGCTGACCCCCAGATTTCCACCCACCCGTAATACCCTTTTCCTTCCCAGAACTTCCATTCCTTAGAAGACCCTCCACACAGCATTCCCAAAGATAACATAGGCCCTGAGGGGAATTATTTTCCTCAAAGTATCCTGTGTGGAGCTAATGTAAAAACAAATTCCTTGCGTAAGGTCGGGTGGTTTTGAATTTTTCATATATTGCCAATAAATTATTTTGCACTACCCACTAGCAAAATTTAGGCACTTTTTTTAATTTTTACCGTATATTTAAAAAATAAATGTCTAGAAAAAATGTTCATGCCTTCAAGGAAGTAGAGTACATGGTTCTTTATTGAGGGTGTGCCACAATAATGCATACAGGCAACTTATGCCCCTCGGCACCGGTGCAAAGTCGGGAAACACGCGCCCAACATTTGTACACAGTTGACATTAGTCACATGAGAACGGGTCGTTTTTACGACTCTGAGTTCAACAGCTCGGCTGTGGAACGATTTACCGGCCTCTGTGTTTCCTCCCTCCTACAACATGGGTCTCTTCAAGACCTTACATGTTCACTCCTTCCTTTCCTCAAAAAGACCCTCCACACAGCATCCTCAAAGATGACATAGGCCCTGTGGGAAATTATTTTCCTCAGGGCCTCTTGTGTGGAGATAATGTAAAAAAAAAAATTTAAAAAAACTACCGAGGTTCTGCAGTGCCTCCACGACGTTAACCGAAGGGAGGGTGCCCTCATTCCAAGCCTTACTTTGCCACCGACTAGCCAGCTTCTGGAGCAGGACACGGAAATCAACCAACATCATTGTCGTGGCTACATCCGAGTGGCTCAGTTCTCCACTAAATGTCTAATGGATGCAGATGATGAGGCGACCTCCCTGATGGACAATCCTAAAATATTATTTTATTTTTAATTTATGTGATGAATTTTATGTTCATTTTATGTTTTAATTGAGTACCTACCTAATATGTATCACATATTATTTCCTTTAGATTTTATAATTTACACTGTTATATTATTGTATTATAGTTGTTTATGTAATATGGCAGACTGGATTGCACTATCCTCCTAGTCCTGCTGGAATAAAAACTTAAAATAAAAAAAATTAAAATTATGAACATTGATGTCCCCCAGAACAACAAACTCGGCCGAAGGGTAGCGGGGCAAGAAATCATCAATAGTTTCACTCAAATGTTTGAATAGCTCGGATGTGTCTGATTCGCTTAGGTTCGGTAAGCGGTATAGGCGTAGTGTCGCGGTATATGCGTGGAATCTTGCCGTACTGGCAAGATTGTTGTCGTCCTGGCAAGATTGTTGCGCATCCACATTACGTTGAATCTGCAGTTTTCCAAATACAACAGTTGTCATTGCCTGCGAGGGTGAACCGCGGGCAATCCAGATAGGAGGTGTCTAGAGGTTTGGAGTTTGGCTGGTCATTATCAGGGTTGCCAGGTTTTTGCCAAATATATGTAAGTCAAATTATTTGAATGCGCGTGCACGAAGCGGCAACACCGCATGTAATACCGAACACGGTGCTAAAATACCGAATGGTTCGGTAGAATACCGAACACCTGGCCTGGTCATAATGCAATTAATGATTGTTGAAACTCTAATAAATTGACAATATTTGCCCTGATGGTATCCAACCTCTGAAAGAAGGAGTCAATAATTTTAATTCAATCAACATGACCTCTACGACTACTGTGTATAAATTATTCAGTGTGTTAAGCCTTTGTGTTTGTGGTCAACATTTAATGAATGTCATGTAATATCCTTGACATTAATAATTTATCTAAAATTGAGAAGACCAATCAATAATATAGTCAGTGCATGAATGGGACCATAAATATACCAAACCACCCATAATGGGACACTTCCACCTCATTCGAAATAAAAATAAAAAAATCTTGCAAATCTATATATCTATTTTGCGAACACCCAGTTTCGTCTAACTTCACTTTTGTTATCAATTTGACAGTTTGAGGTTATATACGAAATAGGGCTTCCAACTGTCGGGTTTATTTATTGACATTTTGTTGGGATTTGTGCATTTATTTCTTCTTTATGTTTTGTATAGTTGATTATATGTACAAACAATACTAATGATCTGTGATTATCTCAGGAAATACGCATTAATTACAGAAGACAGTTCTACTGTTTTCAGATAGTGTAATAGTTTTTACTAACGAGTTTTTGGGATGTCTTCCAGTACTATTTTCGTGTCCCAGGAAGGTCCTGCTAATGCCCTAGCACTTAATAAAGATTGCTCCCAGGTTGTTATAGCTGGTAGAAATGGTAAATATTCCGTTTTCATCGTACTAACCATATCCTTTTATTTTTTCAATTCAGTTGCTTTCTTTTTTCTCATACTTTCAGAGAATCTCTGCTATGTAACGTGTAACAAGCGATATTTTCGTACTGATTTGTATAACGTCCACGCAATTTCAGCGTATTGCTTATAAAGTGGTTTTTACCTGTAACAAATATAACCTTGTCTTTATTATCAAGCTAAGTTATTAAATACACTGTTCAACTTTTTGTTTCAATTAATCTTACAAAGCCACAAAATACTTTATTGGCCGTTAAATTATGTTGTGTTTTTATTCATCGTTTTATGTACCTCATGAAAACTCCAGAAATTTTGCACATTTCAAATCAAGCTTGCTTATTGAGCATTGTTTTATGTTTTTCTTTTTATTATTTTTATTTTTCTATTATGTAATATTGTCGATTCCGCTTAACTGGTACATCAGTTTATCTGGACAGCCGGTTATTTGGGACAAAACCCAAGAAATAGAAACCAAATAATGAAACTAATACCTACTAATTAACTGGGACACTGTTCCATTTAATTTGGACAAATTCCCTTGTGAAGTCGATGCAAAACAGTCTCAGTAAACGATTTTTAGTTAAGAATTGTGGGCATACGGTATGCGGCGCAGTGAGGAGAGGGAATGTCACCCACTACTGGAGTTATGGGAGAAAAATAAATAAAATGCGATTTTACCATGCAAAATTTCAAAATTTTCACATCGGTGGTACGCGCCCAGCGACGATATTTGTGTCTAGTTAGTACATAATTATTTTTCGCTAATCAAGTAAGGTAAAGGAACTAATGCTCGACACTTTAAGGAAAACACAATCTTTAGATGAAAAAAAATATATATTTATCAAAACAAAACAACTACAGTTTCTTATGTTGGAATACAGTGAATCTCTTAGAAAATAATATTTTGTAATAAAATCTCCAATAATCAACATACTTTCAATTATTATAATTTTTTATTTTAATTTTGTCATCAGTACTAATAGATGACATCATCAAAAAATAAAATCACCATATGTAGACAGTCAGTTGCACTAATAGTTGACATACTGCTTGACATTAATTAAGAAAGAAATTAAATACTTAATAACAATACAAACTTATTCTAATAATGTAAGTGTAATAATTATCCCTCAACCTCTAAGGCATTATCAAATTTGTACTTAATTCTATCCCCCGTTATAATCATTGTTGGTGCATCAAGGACTTTAATTATTTGAGATTTAGTTATAATACCTGCTTATATCTTTTTCATTTTCTTTAAATAAAGTTTACCATAGCCATAACTTCAAAATCTCTTTTAGTTACCTTTTGAATAATACAAACATATTTGTAATATCTGTTTTTTCCAGGGAACTTAACAATAATACAGTCACTTTGCTTAATTCCACTATCTTCCTCATTTCTTTCTTCTTCATTTTCCTCATCAATGCTTTCATTAGAAATATCATCCGCGCTGTCTCCAGACTCTACCCATACTTCTTCCGTACATGAGTTGTAGTCAGTCTTCTTAAAATTTCTTTCTTACAATATTTTTACTCTTCTTAGATAACTTCTTATCAGTCTTAGGTTTTCGTTCTTCTTCAGTCTCTTCTTTCTTTTATTTTCTTTACTCAGCTCTTCTTTTTTTCTCTTCATCTAATTCAGTCTTCTTTCTCTCTTTGTTTTCATAATATCTTTGCCATTCCAAAGATGATATAACAGAAGGCACTTTTGCTTTCTTTCTTCGTTTTCTTTAGGTGTTGGCCAAAACAAAGCTCTTTTGAATGGACTTGGTATTACCACATCTGATTCTTTTGAGCAACTTTCTTGTGGTCCATAACGCCTTAACGTAGGTGGTTCTATCAATGAACTACTACTACTACTAAACTACTGTGGCCTCGAGTTTTAGAGAAATGCTTTCTTGGACTTCTTTACAGGGAGTTTTAGGGTTTCATTTAGGGGCAAATATTGTAATGGAGACTCTAAAATTGTATCTTGTGATATGGATGGGATTATAAATGGATTGCTACTTGGACCCGTGATAAGTGATGATAATAAATATTTCAATTATACTGCTTTGTTCTGATGTTGAATTATTCAATCATCAACAATTTTTTTCACGCTGTCTTGTAAATTCACCTTGCCTAAAATCCTTGTTTCACCATTGCTTTTGCCCACTTAGACAAGCATAGTTTCATTGTCTTCTGAGATGTAGCATGTTCTTCCCATTTTTCTTTTTATTGGGGTCTTCCCCTTTACTTTATTCAGCAGAGTTATCGAAGGTACTCCACATTTTTTTGCCGCTGTTGATATCGGTACACCTCGTCTGCATTCTTGAATAGCTGCTTCCATGTCCGCTCGGAATAAGGGAAAATCTCTCCTTTTATTTGCGGCATGATTATCGGTCTAAAACAATAGAACCAATAGTTGACATCATGTATACCCCAATAATAGACACTATGTCTAGCTTTAGTTAAAGTGATCCAAAATTGTTGAAATTTCTACAGTAATTGGGAATAGTGATCAATATCGTCCTAAAATAAACTTAAAAATTCAATGTCTTGGTGTGTCCCAATTAAGCGGAATGGACTACAGTTATATCCATGACAGACTGTGATTGCACTACCATCATAGTCCTGCTGGATTATAAACTTAAATAAATTTAAAAAATGATTAAAATTACCTATGTTGAGTAAGCAAGAGTTCTACCAAGAACAGTTAAATTTTTATTTACCATAAAGCAGACAATTTGTTTGTGTGATATGTGAAACATTTAAATCTCTGCATCATGAAATTGGCACAGCTTTTTCTGTCACAACTATTTTCAGCTTACATAGTAATTTCCATCACGATCTGTGGAGCCTCGTCAATTTCAATTTTTAAAAATATATGTTTCTGACTTTCACCCTTCAAGGGTGTTCTAGGCCATCATTTCAAATTATGGAGAGAGGGAAGGTGAATTTTTGTATTGATATTATTTAAATGGACAAATTTCATAATTATATAGAAGGTTGGAGTCGAGTTCAGATATAGAAATGTCATACAGAAAAACAAACGGCACCATAAATTGTTCCATGATATATAAATTTCGATTGTTCGATATAGAAGCAGAAGTAGGTAATAACTACTAGTAGGAATGTGAAGGCCGAGCAGCCGAGAATTCAAATTTTGTCAAAGTTGGTCTTGCGATCGTACCCTTGCAACTGTACAGGGCGGTTCCGAAGAGAAAGATTCATACCAGCATTTTTAACTAATAAATCAATATCGATTTTATTTCATTCAAAATTTGTCTATAATAAATACTACATTCATTTTAGAAATAAAAATTCTCAAATGCGTGATGATCAAATTTTTAAAATGATGTATTTTAAAATTATTTTTTGATCATTGATTTGATCAAGTATTAATTTATAGTTTTTCAATAATGTCTAAACAAAATAAGTGAGTAAAAAATCTGATATTTATTAGTTTGTAAGAGTGTAAATAAATAGACAAACTGAAGAATTTTTCGGAATTTCTGGAATTTTTTTTAACGATTTTATTTGAACTAAAATTAAAAATCTGAAAAGGAGCTTTCCTGGATAATTTATTGATTTATTTTACTGAATGATTATATGATTTGAAAAGTTCGTTGTATAACACATCATTTCGTTTGAAAATTTAACACAAGTCGGCCAATGACCAACGGTATAACCTTATTATAATAAAAAGAGTCACATGGTTTCAAAATTAAAAACATGACTTTACTAGATAAAATAACAATTTATAATATTTTGTAGAAAACAATCCATGTGTCTGGTTATACCCTCTTAATTAAGGCATTAAGGGCACTTTTATTAATTAGATTTTGATAATAATATTTATAAATATGTATATTAAAATGAATATGTTTTCTTCTTTCTTTCAGTTTTTAAAGTATTTTCCATTGATAATAACGAATTCAAAGAAGAATGCAATCTCCGTGTCGGAAAAAACTTGAATCTCAACTTCTCTTCAATAGATGTCGCATGGAGCAGTATAGAAGGTAAATTATTATGTTTCTTCTAATTTTGATTACCTTAAGTAGGTAAAAAAAAATATTAGTAGGTGCTTACCCAATTTTTACATTCTTCTGAAATAGGAAAAATTCTTGTTCATGGAAATTTTTCACAAATAACCCTTTTCAAACACAACTTGCCCTTTGAATAGTGCCTAACTGCTAATCCTGTACAAATTGAAAGTGCACCTAACTCTTGATTTTAAGGTAAAACGCAACGTACGTTATAATCTACGTATTCATAGGCGCCATTTAAATTATTTGAGGTTTTTAACGCTTTTTGCACATTATGATTAAAAATTTTAGGGTGAATTAATTGCTTGCGGCCGTACATATTCAGTATGAACTAGAATAAATAGTTTTGTCCATAAACAAACCCAGATCTTTCAAGAAAGGCTGAAAAATCCAATTTTGTATCGGTGACTCAATCCAATATTGTATTTGTTAGCCGTTCTTGAAAGATTTAAGTTTGTTTATGGACAAAACTATTTGTTTACATTCATATTAAATGTGTACGGGCGCAAATAATTAATTCAACTTAATATTTTAAAGCATAAGTGCAAAAAACCTAAAATATTTAAATTGATGCCATCTGTGAATGCGTAGATTATAACATACATTGCGTTTAACCCAGCCACCTCTAGGGATATGGACTCCCTAGATATGTCGAAATGGACATTTACATATATTGACAGGCGGATTACAGAAGTATTTCAATAGAAGTGCTCCGGCACCGGTGGACGGTCGGAAGACATGCCAAATACATACCTAACATTTACAAGCAATCAACATTTTCCACATGAAAATTTGTAGTTTTTATGACTTATTTTTGCACTCAACTGCTTATTGTAATGACTAACGATTTGCTGGCATTTGTTTTTCCTCTCTCCTGCATTGTAGGTCTCTTCGGGACTCAAGTTCACTCCTTTGTCTCGAAAAAACCCCCTCTGAGGACGATACAGGCCCTAAGGGAAACCTCAAAATAATGAAGAGCTTTGAATATGCTTTTTTAATTTTTTTTTTTACATTACCTCCGCACAGCAGGCCCTGTGGAAAAAAATTTCCCTCGGGGCCTATGTCATCTTTGGGGATGCTGTAAGGAGTGTATTTTTAGGAAAAGGAAGATATGAGGGGTAGAGGAAGGAAAAAGCTATGAGGGGTGGGTTGGAATCTGGGGTCAGTGTGCCCAGGAGTGACGGACATATGAATCTATTCCTCCCACTATTGTACAAGGCGATGGGTCGAGAGAGTCGGGCTGGGGAAGTGAAAAGGTTTCCCTCAACCAATCTCCTAATCCGGCCGACATGCTGGCCATCATCCACGCATCCGCCACCAAGACCTAGACAAACCTCACCCCATGAACCTGGACAACCCTGCTAAGTCACCAAATGTAGCGAATTACTTGGGGCGACCTATGGCAGGGGTATTTGTTATCTAATAAATTGTTCTCAGGTTGGCGGTACCCATACCCGCCTCCAAAATTTAAAATAGTTAATTGGCATAATTATTTGTATTTTCAACAATGTCCTGTATTTGATTGGATATTGCCTCCGTTCAGAATTGCCTGCTTTACAATTGCATCCGTAATCAACTATCCAAAACAATAATTACACCTCCCACTATCCGATTTCATTCAATAACCCTTGGGATGCCGGGGGTAAAATGCCAATATATCAGAGATCCATATTATTACGGCAGGGGGGGGGGGAGGTGTGTAATTGTACTGTGGTAAATGTGGTGTAATGATAATTATGATTTGCTTTGTATTATCTACATTCTTACTGTAATATCACACTTCTGCCGATTTACATGTTTCTATAAACAGACTCACGCATAGATTCCTTATTAAATTAGACCAGTTTTGTGTTCGGAATACAAAAAATAATTCTAGCTGCGGTTTCATCTGCTGATGTATTTCGAGAGAAATCATTTTCATGTTCCGAGTAATGGTAAGCGTCCATCTACCCGCGCCGGCCGCAACGCACGCAACGGATTTTTCTATATATTTACAAAGAAAAATCCGTTGCGCGAGCTGGGCCGCCGGTATTTACCGGTGTCGACGCACGCAACGGATTTTTCTATATATTTACATAGAAAAATCCTTTGTGCGAGCCGGACCGCTGGTATTTACCGGTGTAGACGCACGCAACGGATTTTTCTATATATTTATATAGAAAAATCCGTTGCGCGAGCCGGACCGCCGGTATTTACCGGTGTCGACGCACGCAACGGATTTTTCTATATATTTACATAGAAAAATCCTTTGTGCGAGCCGGACCGCTGGTATTTACCGGTGTAGACGCACGCAACGGATTTTTCTATATATTTATATAGAAAAATCCGTTGCGCGAGCCGGACCGCCGGTATTTACCGGTGTCGACGCACGCAACGGATTTTTCTATATATTTACATAGAAAAATTCGTTACGCGAGCCGGACCACCGGTATTTACCGGTGGCAGATGGACGCTCATCTTAAAATTATAAAATGCAGAAAAATTTTGTGGCAAATCATTTACTTGTTCCCCGTGTAACAATAATTTAATCTTGTGGACTTTTACGCAAAATCACCGTAAAGTTTAAACCTTAAACCAAAGTTCCGAAAGTTCCGAAACCATTCTCATACTTCAGAAGACTCGTTCAATAAATCAAGCGTTCCATGAGCTGAGTTGGTAACACTGATGCGATCGAGTCAAAGTTCGTTCGGCGGCTCCATTTCACAAGGCTGGTTGAGTAGAGGTGAAATTGGAATTGATGTCTGAAGAGCCGCAAATTCCGACCCCTGGGCTAGAATAATGTTTTTAGAACAACCCTCTTTTTATAACTTTTGAAGGCTTTTCCGATCAATGTAATATATCATTGAAGAAGAAGATAACACTCATATACTGAGACCTCTTATTTAAATGTCATTTTCGTCAATCCCATATTTAAAATTTCAGAATTAACACAAGTGCAGTGGGCTACTAGGAAAATCACAGTGGATCTCTTGGCACACTGAGGGTTAATAGTGTTATTATTTGAAATTACGTCATCAGCGCTGCAATCTGTGAATATTATAACGCCACCAACATAAAATTCATAATAATAATATGAATTTGTAATATCAACTATGAACTTAATTTATCAACGCAATAATGTAAATTATACCTCCATATTATTTTCAAATTCAGGTCATAGTCTAAATTCATATAAAATTGCATCATTTGTTTGTATAGTTGACTTCCATGTTGATAAATTGATATAATTATTATCGGGTTTGTTACAACTGAATCGAAATATACATATATTTTTTTAAATCATACTTAAAACCTGAATTGCCATTTTCCTGCCTTAATGAAAATGAAGAAGCCTTAAAATTTCCCACAAGTGTCCGAACTGTCCAGAGCCAGTAGGACTATGGCATCCTCAATTGTGGTATTTTTGGAGACTGAAGGGAGTGAGAAAGGAAGAAAATGTGGAAGAGGAAGGCTGGAAGGTATCTGGCTATTCAAATCTGGTCACTAAACATGGCTAAGGCCATTTCAAGTAATTTTTCGATTATGAATGGTGTTCTTTCACCAGAACTATACTGAGAATAAGTACCGCTCTGAAACGTGCCACAAATATACTGGTAGTTCTATGAACAGTTAAGAGTGAATAACCAGCACATGACAACTTCGATTCTGACACTAGCGCTAACACATCAGGGCTCGCGAGCGAGTTTTCAGAACTAAATTTCGTTCCGCGGCAATCCGAGTTTTGAGGGTTTTGTTCACTCGAGCTAGGGCTACCCGCTACTATTACTACTTTATATTACTATTCTCGCTTCCAGAATTTTAATTAGTAGTAGTTATTTGTAATTTGTATATTGAAGTGCATAAACATAAATAGATACAAGTGAAATGCGTAAACACAGTAGGTATTAAGTAGATAGCTACATGAATAAACAATTTGTTATATTCTTTTTAATATTTTGGTTTTTTGTTTTTCAATTGTATTTTACGGCCATTAGAGTGGAAGATACTCTCAGTATCGCCCTGGTGTAAGACCACCATTAAGAATTGAAACGTTGCTTGAAATGGCTTTAGCCGTGTTTAGTGGTCAGATCTGAATAGCCAGGTACTTCCCCACCTTCCTCTTCCCTATATCCTTCCCCTCCCCACTACCTTCAGTCTTACAACATACTCCAAATTGGGGATGCAATAGTCCCACTGGCTCCAGACTTGTGCGGTATTCATGAAAAAAAACGAGTAATATTCAGTTGGATTGTAAAAAATGTCGCATTTTGAAATATTTATTCGTGTGCATAATTAATAATAAGCACTTCAACAAACAGAATTAAAGCGCACAAACCCTTTCTTTCTTTGAGTGGCCTTGCAACGCATGCCGGGTACCCGCTGTATATAATGTTATATAGTGCAGGCGCTTGCATTATAATTCCCGGGACTTGTGATGGAACCATAACAGTTTAGTTGACCGCGAGGTTACAGTGCCCATGAAACGCATGCCGGGTACCCGCTGTATATAATTTATTTATTTATTTACGGACAAATAGTCCATTAACAATATAACAATAACACGAAAAACAAGCGTGCGTAAAGGCCCGACCCGCCGAGCAATCGATCACCGTTCGCATTGATTACCGTTCGCATGTCATTTTTCGTAACTATCACCACTTTTCGTAACCCATTCACCAGTTTACCCCCAAGTGTCGAGCGTGCGTAAAAAAGATTTACCCCAAAAAAATATTTTGGAGCAGTTGGGACTCTTGTGCGGTATTCACACAAGAAAAATTTAAAATAAAAAAAATATTCGAAATGATAAAAATTTTTGCAAAAAAATATTCAATGAACATGAAAAATTGCGTTCGGGCAACCCTATAGATTTAACAAACATGAATCAAGGAATTCGTGTTTATTTCAAATTTCGTTTTCAAATTTCATTTCCAAATATTATTATTCAAAGCGTCGCGAAGACGTGCTCTCCTGGCCGCGTTTGGGCCCGTAATGAAATCTGAAATTTGTGTTTACGGGCTGCGATAAAAATGGTAAAATGCGATGTTCAAAATTATTTAAAATTAAATACTTCCTGAAATTATTTTACGATCAAATTATTTATGGTTTGTCAATAACGTCTTAGCGAAATAAGTATGTAAAAAAATCCGAAATATATTTGTTTGTAAGTGCACAAATAAATGCACAAACCGACCAATTTTCGTCAAGAAACACATGTCCGTATATATTTTTTAATAATTTTATTTAAACTAAAATTAAAATTCTGAAACATACGTTTACCAGATAATGTATTGATTTATTTTACTGCATGATTATATGATTTGAAATGGGTGTTGTATAAGAAATGTACTTTTTTGAAAATTGAACAAATCTGCGAACGACCTATGGTATAACCTTATTATTCTAAAAATATTTTTTTTTTTGCTCAAAATCTAAAACATAAGTTTACTAGATAAAAGAACAATCTTTTGAAATCCATTTATAGTTTTTTGTGGAAAAGAGTCAATACGTCTAACCACTGATTTAAAAATGACATATTTCTGGTTTCTCTGGTTGTACACTCTTAACCTCGCGTCCAAAAATGTACATTTATATTTTTGCCTCTTTTAATAAATCAAAACCAAAATTTTCTCTGAAATCATAAGATTCGTAAGTAGGTACATAAATACATATTTGATTATTAACCTTATAATATTTTATGTAATTTTTTTTTTCAATAAGGAATTACACAATTTGTACAAAGACATCACTATCTCAATGACAATTCTTTTTTCACGCATTCTTCAGGCAGGTAGATATTGAAAAAATGTAAATAAGTAAGTCCATATAAACACAATGATTTCACATTTAAAAAAGAGTCTTCTGAAAACTAAAACCACCACCAATATGAAATGGAAACAGAACATTTAAAAAAATTACAGTTAGACGAAATGCAAACAGTTGAGCTAAAACAGGACTTTATTACGGTCAGTCATTTATATTTATTAAATGTTAAATAATTAATTTTTAAATAAATAAAATTTCTTTGTGCACCCCGGGATTCGAACCCGCACCCTCTGGATTCTAATTGTTTAACTCTTTTTAATGTTAGTTGAAGGTAGAAGCCTCCTTTACAAGAAGTGATTAAAATAATTGTATTGCCCAAATTTATCTCTTTTTAACCAATTTAGAATGATTTTGTCATCGATAACAGTAGATTAAACCACTCATTTCAATCTAAAAATAACACTGTCTAGATGTAGTTTTGTGATCTCAAATTTCGATGCCTCGTTTCAAAAACCTAGGCATAAATGCATGTTCCCTACAATATAAAACAGAGCAAAAAGTTATCGCTCAAATCCCATGATCTAATTTGTTCATTTATTGGCCTGAGTGAGCCTGAAAAGTCTAGCATCACAAGATATAGAGATGAACTTAACTGCCAAACCTGATGTAAACTTGTTGTATAAGGTTCTAAAAATATACACGAAACCAGCTAAGATCGTTCAAAATTGTGGCAAAAGTGTTGTAGTAATTTGTTGCGAAACATAGTTGTTTTGCTAGAAAGAAATGTAAGATTTTTTTGAATTGTTACTTTTAAAGCTGTCTCTAAGTTACTTATATTTTTTTTATATTCAAGTAAATTTGTATCCGCCTATTGCCCTTGCCTAAAAATATTTCTAACTGCTTCAATTTCGTGTTTGAAAAATTATCTTCACGAAGCAGTGTTGGGATGAATTTGCTGGAAGACAAATTTGCTCCATGCAGACCAACAAAAGGTAAAAAGCAATGCTTTTTCTGATCTTTCGACTGCGAGATAACGCACTTTCTTTTTTTAAATTTTTTTCTTAAACAATATTTTTTGTTTCAGTGTTAATTTTTAAATTGTCTAGATGATATTTGGTTTATAGATTTTGTT
The DNA here is from genome assembly GCA_917563855.2 of Limnephilus lunatus. Classification (NCBI taxonomy): domain Eukaryota; kingdom Metazoa; phylum Arthropoda; class Insecta; order Trichoptera; family Limnephilidae; genus Limnephilus; species Limnephilus lunatus. The sequence goes on from OU830599.1 coordinate 12,056,770, forward strand.
TATTGCATTAATAATAATTTTTTATCTTTATTACAGAAAACACCTTGGCCACGGCTGCAACAAATGGAGCTGTGGTGGTCTGGAACCTCGGAAGATCAGGGAGATCCAAACAGGAGCATGTCTTCTTTGACCACAAGAGAACGGTCAACAAAGTAAGTCCAATAGAAGCGAAACCCACTTATAGGTTATAAAGTTCCGACTTAAACAGTTTCGTACTTTCTGGTCCCAAAGACAGAACTTTTAAATACACATTCACATTTTTTTTCCGCCTCTTGGAAAACTTTATAACCACTGGAGTGTTCCGCAATATGATCAATTTCAGCCTTAAGCGCTAGGAAATTTTTACGTATTCGGTTTGGATATTTCCCGCCTTCATTAAAAAAAATCACACCTCCGAATTTTAAAATGGAGACATAAACTGCTTATAGAATTTGAGAGCCATTGAATGCAACTATATTTTGACTGTTAATCCCATATTTTTAGGATTCATAAATCATATTCATCAATCATTAATTTACTGTTCACCTAACTAGTAGTGTATTTTTTTTTTGAGATCGTCCACCACTGCTTTTGTGTTTAAATTATCTTAATCCTAAATAATATTTCATGAAACATTATATTGTTTCAGCGATACACAGATTAATATGCAATAAATCTATTGTTGCCATACCGACCTACATAGATAACATTTTGTTTTGAATGCAGGCATTTAATTCAGATTAGTCTACCAGATGATTTTATTAAATATTCAATTTTATTAGAATCACGTTTGAAGGTATAAGAATATATCACTGAAGATAATATTAATAAATCTAAATGAAACATGATACAGAACAAAATGCAGAAAAATAAAAAAGGTATTGGTCGCAAATGGGGATCTCTTGACTTACCGGGTCAGCGCCTTAACCAACTCAACCATTGGGATCTATTTATTTTTAGTAATTTTTGTCAATCTCATATTTGAAATTCAGAATTAACAATATTATCTTAAGAGGCCGGTATTCGAATTTCTACCGATTTCTTGCAAACCTCCCTTTAACATTTGAAGTTTTTAAGCTCTTAAAAAAATGTATGTTGTTCTTGAAGATAATATCTAGACATTAGTGCGCCCAAACGCACATTATGTAAAATTCCCTCGATAGAAAAAAATTGCAAAGTAAGCTCCAAAAATTATTATAAACACGTTTGTTTCAGTTATTTTACAAGTTATATGTATGAAAAAATTCACAGCGTTTCTTTAAATGCTGTTTAAGACAATTATAGCGAGATTTTTGCTCTATTTTAAACGAGTCGTGTTTTATTAAAGATTTTCATGATTTTTGCATCAATTTTATCGTTGTAAATGTTAGCGCGCTCTTCTAACATTCGTAATTTCATATCTCTCCGTCTTCTTCTTTTTGGGGCCGGGAACGGGGCTAATTTTAGCTTTTTGGGGCCGGGAATGGAACTAATTTTCCCATATTTTTAACTGCTATCTTTTTAAATTATTACAAAGTTCTAAAAAATCTATTTGTGGCCCAGATAGTGTCTCAGATAAACATATCCGTTTTTATTTATGTATATGGGAAACCTATCGTCTTTTTCTAAAAAAATCTAGATGAATGTTCAATTTTATTGAAGTTATTCCCATCGATATAATATATCATTGAAGAAGTCTCTAAGAAGAAGATAATAAATCTAAACGAACATGAAACAGAACAAGGCACAGATAAATAAAAATGTTATTTCAGAATTTGAAATACGAGATCAAAAAAAATTATCAGTAAGATACTACGTAGGTTACAAATAAATTCATCGGAACCAAGTAATCATTTCAAAATATATCAGTAAAAAAAATAGGGGAAAAATTAGTTTATGATAATATTATTATTATTAATTCTGATTTTTAAGTATGAGATCATCAAAAATGACATAATAAAAATAGGTCCAAATGGCCGAGTTGGTTACGGAGGTGTCCCGTTAAGACAAGAGATCCTTCGATTCCCAGTTGCGACCGTTACATTTTTATTTTTCTGTGTTTTTTTTTTGTCTCATGTTTCGTTTAGATTTATTAGCCTTATCTTCTTATTCAATGATTTATTATTTATTTTTGCTTGTGAGTTTATTGAAATTTTATTGAATTTTAGGTTAGTTTTCACTTGACGGAGCCTTCCCTACTGATCTCTGGCTCTCAGGATGGGATGATGAAATGCTTTGATCTGCGCATGAAAGAAGTCGCCAGAACATTCTTTAGGTAGGTAAAATATTAAAACAATTTAACTCTTGGATTGCCAGTGAATTCGTAACGAATTTGCTAGGAACTCTTGTCTTCATGTTTTATGGTATTTCCTTCAAAAATGCTCCTAGCATACTAAAATAGTAGCAAGCATCTCTTAGCGAGGAAATAATGTATCTTAACATTATTCTAGCTCGTCATTTCGTCTCTTGCAAATATTGATTTTTTATCTGTGAAAAAAAGCATTGCAAAATTCCATGTCTGAATTCCGATATTCAAAAGTCACAGTACTGCATTTATTTACAGGAAAAACTGATATTTTTTATTCGCCTGGCAAGGAAACAAAATATAATATTATTCTAGGCTCTCGTTTCGTCACACGCAAATATATTAATTTTGTCTTTGAATATTTATATTTGTGAATGTAAAAAATATTTCCAATTTTCAAAGTTTTAATTTGCAAGAAAGCTATATAAAATTATTTTTTAATAATATTAGAGAGAAAAAAACATTTCTCTGATGTTACATATTATACATATGGCAGGCGATTGGCATTTTACTCCTGGCACACTCGGAAGGGTGGAATTCCAAGGGTTAAATACATATATAGTTTTTAATAGAGATGAAACGAATATTCAGTAACTATCCGGTATCTGGCCTACCCGGCCTTAATTTAAAATTCGGCCGGATACTGGATAATAAACGAGTATCCGGCCAGATTTGAAAAAAAAAGCGATAGGTATATGTATAAACTTTAGTTAGAGGCACTTTATCCGATTCACATAACAAAGAGAATTGTCAATTTTTTATTACGAACTGCACTAAGGGTAAATTATGATGAATAAATACCAATTTCTCTGCGTTAAGAGGCAACAAACGGTTTCGCTTGTCTTTGTATAAAGGTCAACTTCCGAAAAAAGTCTTTTGCTATACACACTACTGCAGGGCGCTGAAAGATAAAAAATTTTTAAAGACATTTTTCTTCGGTAGCTGAATCTCTTTAAATTTATAGAAAGAAACACTAATAAAATCACCTCCAACTTGAACTACAAAAGCTTTTACGTAATCTCAAATGTTCGTGTTTGCAATCAATTCAATAAGACAATGATACACTAGCTCGTGCGTTTCCCTTGTGTAACGAGTCGCCAATCGGCTATGTTCGGCCAGATATTCAGCGGCCGGATAACTGGCTATCCGGCTTCAAGGTTGGCCGGATAACCGGTTATCCGGCTTCAAGATTGGCCGGATATTTGGTATCCGGTATCCAGCAAAACATTTATCCATTTCATCTCTAGTTATTAGCCTCTCGAGTGCCGCCATATCCATAGAGATCAATCTAAAAAATCATTTCTCTGAGTTTCTCTGAGAAACTACTTATGGTATATACTATTTTTAAAAATATATGAACACATCCGGTAAGACGGATCAATTTATAAAAACATTATTTTGTAAAAAAAACTATTAAGTTATTACGAAAATAGAATCATCTGCGTACAGTGAAAATTTAGCACTTTAATCGGTATAAGTTAAAATTGCCGTGGTCGCGAATCGAACCCCGATCAACTGCTTGGAAGGCAACTGTGCTGACCATTACACCACTAACTATTTTATGCGACGACTTGAGAATAGTAAGAATTATATATTTTAGAATGTTACTTATACACAACTGAAATGTTACTATGTTTAATTGATAAACTAACGTTTAAACAAGATCAGGTCAAGTCAGAGCTGCTGACCGGCAATCAGATGGTCACGGGTTCAATTCCCGTTGGCGGCCAGTATCTTTTCTCGGAAGATTTTTTCAATGTAGATGAGTGTTTCAGGCTGATAATTATTGATTATAATATTTGTTATCTACCCTTTGTGCTATGCATAAAAATCTTGTTTAAACGTTAGTTTATCAATTAAAAATAATAATTAATATTTGACAAGTTAAAGTATTTCAGCAAAAAATGCAGACATAATTAGTCTCGACGCCACCTAGCGGGAGATTTAGTATTAACAATACCTCTCTCACAAAAAAAAACAAAAAAATAAAGTTGGTTGTTTTCAGTTGGAAAAATGTAATAATAAGTAATTGTCGAATGAAACACTAGTATATATTGAATTATTTGGCGGGTATTAGATAAGCCGCCATAGCTCAGTGGTCAGAGCTGCTGACCGGCAATCAGATGGTCACGGGTTCAATTCCCGTTGGCGGCCAGTATCTTTTCTCGGAAGATTTTTTCAATGTAGATGAGTGTTTCAGGCTGATAATTATTGATTATAATATTTGAAATGTTACTGCTATGTGCGCACCACCGATATTATAATAAAAATATTTCCACTAGGTAAGCTGGTGCAAATATTTTTATTATAATATCGTTGGTGCGCACATAACAGTAACATTTCAGTTGTGTATAAGTAACATTCTAAAATATATAATTCTTACTATTCATCAAAATGTTGATTGAAGTAGTTTTATATAGTGAACAGATCTGAATAACCTTGGGAATTTCTTTGGGCCTCAATAAGGATGCCGTACTCTAAAAATATATTTTTATCCATATGCAATAATTTATTGTAAATTCTAGCAACACAGAATCGGTGCGAGATGTCCAATTCAGCCCCCACGCTCAGCACACCTTCGCCGCCGTGTCTGAGAATGGAAACGTCCAGCTGTGGGACGTCCGGCGGGCAGAGAAGTGCTTCCACCAGTTCACTGCCCACTCGGGTCCGGTGTTTGCCTGTGATTGGCATCCCGAGTGCCATTGGCTGGCCACTGCCTCCAGGGATAAGACTATCAAAGTATGTGCTTTCTTTATTATTATTTATCGTTTTTTAATGCAAGAACATTTTAATTAAGACATTTTTGAAAATAAATTTTCAAAGATTTTCCCGTTTTAAAACAGTCAAATTTGCGTGTTTAGATAATAATGTGTAGCATTTGTTGCCAACATAGTTTCATTAAGACGGTGCACCGCGTCTTGGAACATTTGGAATTAAGCGACATCTTGCCATCCTTATGCAGATGGCAATAAGGTTGAAATTCCCACATAACACCAGCCGCCATTTAAGATGTACGAACAAAAAAAACATAGCCAAAAAGCATATTTTTTAATACAATTAGATTATTTATAATGACTGCAAGGTGATAAATGATTACATTGACTACTAGGTGATAAATGTATTAATACAATTTGATTATTTATAAGGACGATTTATTTATTTAATTTTTTTAATACTGACCGGTTTTGCTTAACACAACCATCTTCAGGGTATAAAATCAAACTTTTAAATTAATTCAGTTTAATTTTATACCCTGAAGATGCTTGTGTAAAGCGAAACTGGTCGGTATTGAAATAATTAAATAAATAAATTGGGTTTACAAACAAAGTTATTGTTTTATTTCAATTAATATGTCAAACCACATAGTGACTGCTTTCTACCAAAATACAATTTGATTATTTGTGACTGCAAGGTGAAAAATTAAATGTTTTAATACAATTTGATTATTTATAATTACTGCAAGGTCATAAATTTAATGTTTTAATACAATTCGATGATTTATAATGATTGGAAGGTGATAAATGTTTTACCGGCTTCCATTTTTTCCCCTCTCCCTTCAATATTTCATATTGTTTATTTATTATTGTGGTATTTTAAATAGGTACATAGTTATCTATGTCCTAATACAATCCTTATATATACGGGTCAATGTCTATGGTTATCTATGGTTGTTAACTTGTTTTGACAGCTCCCACTTTAAACATTAAAAAGTATAGTTTTTAACGGAAAAAAACCTCAACAGTTTCTTGTTTATTCATGAGAATTGAGTCGCGAAGACGAGTAAAGTGTTTTTGCTAGTGGGTAATTAATATTTACCACGATATTGATCATTCTAACTGTTGGTAATTCGTTTTCTTTTTGAGCACCACAAACAAAAATATTTACATTGCGATAATCAAGATTTGTTGTGGGGCATTATTGAACAAAAATAAAAATGCCTCAAGAAAACACCCGATCCAAATCAAAAAATAACGCCTTAACATCACATAGTCCCCAGTCAGTCGACAATAATCAGATCATTTTTGACTATATTGATAATAAATTTTCTGATTTAAAAAAAGAAATGTTTAAAAAAATTGAATTCGAGACAGCTGAAACAAAAAAAGCAACCGACTTCATTTCCGAAAAATACGATGAAATATTAACTAAGTTAAACGAATTAGCGGGAATTAAAATAGAAGTTGAAAAAATCAAAAAAGACCTGTCTAGAATGAATGATATTGATATTCGGCTTGCCGAACTGGAACAAAATAGCTTATCAAACCAAGTTGAAATCTCTGGAGTGTGTGAAAATATAAATGAAAACCCGATAGAAACTGCAAAAGATATTGCTAATAAGCTTGGCACTCAAATCCTGGATGAAGACTTTTTAGAAATCTATCGTGTTCCTGACCGTCGTCAAGGTTTTCCAAGAAAAATTATCATCAAATTCCACAATTCTAGCGTTACTACTCGACACAACCTTCTTGCAGCAAAAAACCTAACCAAGAAAATAAGTCCATCCTTGTACATCGGCGAAGTGTTGTCTTCATATAATAAGGACTTATTATGGAAAACTAAGAAGCGAGCACAGGAACTAAACCACCAATACACGTGGTTTAAAAATGGTAAAGTTTTCACGCGGAAATCAACGGAATCTAAAATTATAAATATAAAACATGAAAGAGATCTTCTAACACTGTAAAATTTAATTTTATCGTTAAAAAAATTAATTAAAATACATAAAATGGCTACTAATCTGGAAGAACTCACATGCCACCTATTTGAAAATGAAACTGTTACTACCAACACAGAAAACATAAAACTAGGTCTAAAAAATAATTTGAAAATAATACACCAAAATATAAGAAGCATCAATAAAAACTTCGAAGAATTCCTCATAAACCTAAAACTAATAAACATCGAATTTGATGTAATGATCCTAACAGAATGTTGGATTAAAAGTTCTTATACACCAAAAAATATTGAAGGCTACTATTGCATCAACACTTCATATAATACTAAACAAAATGACGGAATTGTAGTTTACATTAAAAACAATCTGAAAACTACTACCAAAGAAATCAAAATCAATGACTCCAATTGTCTACACATACAAGTTAAGTCAGTAATTGATATACTGGCTATTTATAGATCCCCATCCGCAAACAATATTACAAACTTCCTTACTTCACTTGAAACTGTGTTGCATAAACTAAAACACTGTAAAAATCTGTTTTTAATTGGAGACACAAACATTAATATTTTAGAAAATGGACATCCTCAAAAAGACGATTACCTCAACGCCATAAGCTACTACGGTCTTGTTAGCTACATCAACAAACCTACTAGAGTCACTGAAGAAACTCTTTCTTGTATTGACCATATAATAGGCAAAACGAAAAAACCTATCAACACAATAATATATGAATCCACAGTAACAGACCACTACTCTACAATATTGGAAGTTGGAAATGAAAATAAAAGTAAAGATGATTCCGTAAATATATCTATTGTGAAAAATAAAATCGACTGGGATACAATTATTTTCAACATAAAAAACGAAAAATGGGAAAATTTGTACTCAATTACTGATAATGATAAGGCATGGAATTATTTTACCAATTTTATTCAAAAACAAATAAAACTACACACCAAACAGAAAGAGGTACCAAGTAAAAAAAATTCAATCACTAAACCTTGGATTACACCTGGATTATTAAAATGCATCAGGAAAAGAGATAATATTCACAAACAAATAAGGAAAGATCCAAATAATTACTTACTTACTACATTTTACAAAAAATACAGAAATATGTGCACAAAACTAATTAAACACGTAAAGAATAAATACTATTCAAGAAAAATTATTGAATGTAATAATGACTCCAGAAAGATTTGGCAAATTCTTAAAGAGATAACACATGCAAGGCAATTCAGAGATCAAATTGAGGAACTTACAATTGATGGTCAGAATGTGAATTTTAACTTGGACCCGAAGACTATTGCCGATCATGCAAATACTTTTTTTACAAACGTTGGATCAAATTTGGCCAGTAAAATAAAAGAAAACATCAACTGCAATACTAAAACTCCACCACCAGATGATAATTTCAGAGAAGAAACTTACGCAAAATTTACTCTAAAAGATGTATCGATGGAGGATATCATCAAAGAAATCGACTCACTGAAAGAGAGGACTTCACCTGGACATGACAAAATACCAAGTAAACTACTAAAATCACTGAAATCTCATATAGCCGTTCCCCTCAAATTCCTAATTAATAAGAGCTTCACTCTAGGTTGCTTCCCAAATGTATTAAAACAAGGTATTATCTCTCCAATTTTTAAAGGTGGGAACAAATCTGAAATTACCAATTACAGACCAATTTGTGTTCTAAGTGCACTCTCCAAAATTGTTGAAGGAATACTGAGAAATCAATTAACTACTTACCTTGACTCTAGTAAAATATTATCAGCAAATCAGTTTGGTTTCCGCCAAAACTTATCAACCTCAGACGCCATCGCTAACGTTACAAACTTCATAACAAGTAATGTTGACAAAGGAAATAAATGTATAGCAATTTTCCTTGATCTTGCAAAGGCGTTTGATACTGTGAACCACAAAATACTTTTAGATAAACTTAAGAGGGTAGGAATATCAGATACAGTTCTTCAATTACTTCACAGTTATCTAACTGATCGAACGCAATGTGTTAAAATAAGCAGTACCTGTAGTAGTTCCCAAAAAACAGTTTGTGGAGTTCCACAAGGTAGCATCCTAGGACCCTTATTATTCTTAGTATATATTAATGATCTATGTAACTTACAAATTTGTGGACAAATCACAACTTTTGCCGATGATACGGTTTTGCTATTTTATGCCAAATCTTGGGATGAAGTCTTTAAAATGGCAGAAAATGGCTTTCGTATTGTTAAAAATTGGCTTAATGCTCACATATTAACCCTGAATACAGACAAAACCAAATTTCTAACATTTCGAATATCAAATAAGCTCTTGCCTTCACAAAAAAGCCTTAAACTTCACAGCTGTAACCCCTCATTAACTCCATGTACCTGTCCTTCTATAAGTAGAGTTGACAGTATTAAATATCTTGGTATTCAAATAGATGATCTTCTTAAATGGAACGCACATGTTACAAACTTAACGACAAAACTGAGGAAATTCGTCTATTTCTTTAAAAATGTTAGAGATATATTAAATATAAAACAACTGAAACAAGTTTACTGTGCTCTCATACAATCATCACTTGAATATGGTATTATTAGCTGGGGAAGTGCCACAAATACTTGCCTGGAGCCTTTAGTAAAGATTCAAAAACTAATTTTGAAGGTTATTCTTAAAGTCCCGTTGAGAACGAGCACTGATTTTATTTTTAAGTCACTAAATGTTCCTAACCTGCAAAAACTGTATTCAAAAAATATTCTGCTTCACCAATTTAAAAATACACACATGTTTGAGGAACGAATAAACACTAGAGCCCTAAGAGAGTCAAATGTAAAATCTTTTAACATCCCAGTTTGTCAAACCTCTTATGGACAAAGAACTTTTAAATATAATGCAACAAAGCTATTCAATTCTCTACCTACTGAAATAAGAAACACTCAAAGCAAAAGTGCATTTAAAAGTAGAATCATTGATCACCTCAAATAAACATATCTATCAGGAGTATAACATTCTTACCTTTATGCCTACTGTGTGTAAATATGTAACCATGTACCTACTGCTATGTTCATATAACATACTTGAATTGTATATTACTTAGAAAAAAAGATTTTATATCAACCTGTCATGTTCATAATATTAATAAAACAAAATCATAGATTATAACCACTCTGTAAATTGCCATCTCAACACAGGTGTTTCACACCTAGTGAGATGGGCAATACGTCATTATTATAACCTAATGTAATATGAAAATAATTAAATAAAAAATAAAAAAATACATACACTTAAAATGACACATTTATACCAAATCAATTATGTACATATCTTCGCAATTTAATTTTAAATCACTTGCTAATAAGCAATTGCATACATCATCCCCCTCCACATGGCATCCCCCATGATGACATAGGCCCTGAAGGCAATTATTTTCCTCCCTTTTTACCGATATGAAATTTACTACAAAAATTATGAATTAAAGGGTATTTAGTTGTATATCTTCCTTTATATATTTTTTTATCATCATGTTAAGGCGATCCAATAGTCCAGGAAAAAATCGAATTCGGAATTCACGCCCCTTTATAGGAGGAGTTTAAAAATACTTGAGAAAAGCTTTTGGAAAGGTTGGAAAAGGTATTTGAGAAATCATCTTTATATTGTAAAGGCCTGTAAAATACAATAATACCTTTTTTAAGCATTGTTTATTGAAATAAAACTGAAATTTAAAATTGATTTCAAGGAACCAAGCGACACGGAGTCGAAAGCGTCTATTCCCCGTCACGGCCGGGGCGGAACTGACACAAAAATTAGTCTGTAGCCCTTCGGTGGACGGCATAGGGCCCACTTTTGAAAATTCAAATTCGTCGACTGCCGGCCATATTGTAAAATAGCAATGCGAAAATGGATATTTTATTTTATTTTACGAAGTTCAAGCCTAAATATCATTTTTGATTACGATAATTATAAAAGTAACTGAATTTGCCACATTAAACAATAAAACCATATCCTAAAAGGGGTTTATAAGTAGGAGAGTTTTCACTTAAAAGTATTTGTATAGACCTAACACTTTATTTTTTTCTAGACTTTTAAAGGACTTATTAAAAAAATGACCGATATTTTTAAGGGCCAACATATGTTCTACCGCAGTATTTAATAGGCCACTTGCATGGATTTCATAACGACTTGGAAAAAATCGTGTGGATAGATTTTTTTACTAAGATTACGAAAATGTTAGTAAAAATTTTTAGAAATGTATAGTTTTTTTTTTATTTTTAAATGAATAAATCCATTATTTGAGCTCGTGACGTCACTACATGAAAATGTCCCGTCTCCGATTATGTTCCCTTAATTTTGAAAAATTCCCCACTGAATAACTTTTTTTTATATGGCAGCACTTTGATTTCCGGCGAATTTTTGAATTGTTCACTAGATTTATTGTTGTGTTCTATGCGAACTTATCCTTTGGTTTGATTTTTTGATAAAGATGGCGGTGTTTTTACAGATGTTACGAAGAGAACCCTGTACAATTTATTGCTATTTGTGTGGAAAACATTCTTTTTTTTAAATGATTTTCGGCTACCTAATTATCGTTTTTTCGCACTCATAAAATTATGTCCCGTCTTTCCGGTTTATAAAAAATGGTCTGATTTTTCGGATTTAAATTTTCAAAAAATCGCCAGGGCTTCAAAAATACGATTTAAAAAAAAATAAAAATACAGAATGTCTTAGAATATTTGAAAATTAAAAAAAATGTGATGCAAGTGGCCTATTGAAGCATCTATAATACTTCTAAGCGATCAAATTTTCAAAACAAAAACATATGATTTTGCATTATTTAGTATGGCTTCATCTTAAGAATTTTGTTTGTCTACATTCAATATGAACAAATAAGTTCAGATCTACCAAGTTTTAACTCTGTAGATATTGTGGATATAAAAAAAAAAAATTATTCAATTTTATTTTATCTAAGAGTAAAACCTTGAAGATCAGAAATCTTTATTATCACCCAGCATTTGAGCATTCTTATTTTTTCTAAAAAACCTTGTTAATTTGCACTTTTCTCTAACAGCTGATAAAATCGTCTGACACTTTTTAAATTATTATTAACAGCTGCTTTAATTCAGCCTTGTTTATTATCCAAAACGGCAGCCTTATCAGCCAAATAGTTAATATATCAAAAATATTAGTACATAATATCAAGGTTACAGTGCTCTGATGAGTTGCGTGTCTCCACCAGGACGGATAATGTCTAGAAATGTGATGTGACCTGTATCAATAGCCCACTTGCATCACATTTTTTATATTTTTTTTCCGGTTCAGGCAAATATTCTAAGACATTCCGTATTTTTGAAACCCTAGCGATTTTTTGAAAATTTCAATCCGAAAAATCGGACAATTTTTTATAAACCGGAAGGAGAGGACATAATTTTACGGGTGCGTAAAAACGATAATTACATAGCCGAAAATCATTTTAAAAAAAAAAGAATGTTTTCCACACGAATGGCACAGGAGAATAACGAGGCTTACCAAAAATATTAAATCTCATAAATATTTTTTCCCTTGATTTATCTTATTGATCATTAATCATTATAATGTTCAACGTCTATATATGACTAAATCCAAAGTAATATATTTGTACTTGTAAATTATACTAATAATAATGTATTATAAAATTTTATTTTGTTAAAATCAGCACCATTACCAAAACTTCTAAAACAGGTACAGAAGGCTTAAATTGTACGAGGTTCTCTTCATAACATCTGTCAAAACGTCAAACCAAATGATAAGTTTGCAGAGAACAAACAATAAATCTTGTGAATGTTAAATGTCAAATTCAAAAATTTGCCTGAAATCAAAGTGTTGCCATGTAAAAAAAATAAAGCAGTGTGGAATTTTAGAAAAGTAATAGAACATTATCAGAGATGGGACATTTTTATGTAGTGATGTCACAAGCCCTAATAATAGATTTTTTTTTTTTTTTTTAAAACTGTACATTTCTAAAAATTTTTCCTAACATTGTCGTAATCTTAGTAAAAAAAATTTATCCACACGATTTTTTCCAAGTCGTTATGAAATCCATGCAAGTGGCCTATTAGAAAGAAAAACTGTGTCGCCGGTTTACATTTGACCTTTCGACTTCTAGGCTCCAGACATACTGATTTATACCTAAGTGGTGGAGACTTGCTCTCGGTACCGTTCTGGTGAAAAACCCCCATTCAGAATCAAATTTTTACGTGAGATGGCTTTAGCCGTGTTTAGCCTTCCTCTTTCCCATCTTCTTCCTTTCCTAACTCAACAATATACCCTAAATAGATAAATGATAGCCACACAAGATCCCAATTCTATGGAAAGTTGGAACTCTTTTGGGCTATTCTCATTAAAAAATTGGTATATGTATTCTGATTTGATAGATTTACAAATGTTCCATTTAGCCCAAGAGTTCCGTCTCACTTACGAACTAGCCTGAAATCATAGATATCTATCTCATTTGAATTTCGAAAAAACAGTTTTGAATTGAAATATAGGCCCGAATTGGGCAAGTATTTGGATCACGAGACACACCCACAAGGCACTTTTTGTGTTATTCTTTTTTCTATGTTTCGACTCCTTTATACAGGCTACTTATTTTTTTTCTTGCTCAAGAAAGCATTTAATTTTTTCAAAATCTTTTATCAATTTTAACAGAACTAAGGAATATTTTAACTTACTTCTAGCATACGGACAGGCCCACAGCAAACTTCTTTTAGTACAGTGGTGTCTGCAATTTCAGCAGATTTATTTCCCTCTGCGAAGGTATACCAGTATCATTTTTTTTTATTGTAAATCGGAGACGGTTCACATGTAGTTGGCAACTCAATCGCCATTCAAAAAGCAACTTGCGAATTTCTTTGGCGGTCGCATATAGGCAACTTCTCAAAGACCAGTTGTCAAGGACGACACAACCAGTCACTCGCAACTCGCTGTGCTAGTTGCCGTGAACGGGGTATTTCAGTTGCCAGGTTGACAGGTTGCCATGGTTATGTCTCAAACCCTGTCAAGTTTTCGAGCAATTTGCGATATGTCCGAGCAGGAAAATCTCAATTTAGTTCAGGAGGTTGATAAATTATTATTATATATTCAGGTTGATACCTAATTGATAAATTATCAAATTATTATTATATATTCAGGTTGATACCTAATTGATAAATTATCAAATTATTATTATATATTCAGGTTGATACCTAATTGATAAATTATCAATTTTGCGCTGAGAATTGAGTTGACAACCAGTTTTAGTTTGATTTCGGTTTCTCCATGAGCGAAGGACCTTCCACATAAGTTTGAGGTTCATGTGATTACTAGTTGATTTATTCTTTTCGTAAATATTACAATGAATATTAAACTGCACTCGACATCTTTACTAGACTTGGCTCTAAGTAGTTCTGCCGCTCCCCGCTCGCGGACTGAAGGTGCTCACCCAACTCTTCGATGCTTTTGGCAATCATCGTAACCATTCGTACCTAAGACATGAGCAATGATAGATGGTACTCTTCTGATATCATACTTAATTGAGATACAGCATAATTTCATATTACTTACTATGTCATCAACATCTATTGAAGGAAGCTGAAACTACATGATTAGTCTATGCCCTACAGATAGTATTGAACGTTTAAAAAATGTTTTTGTACTAGTTTGGAACACTCACCTGCAGTCCCCTCTCACCCCGCAAAAGTCCAAAGATTTTATTTTATCTGAATACCGCACAAGAGTCCCAACTGCACCCAACTGTGCACAGTTGCGACTTTAGCTTGTGCCTAGCCAGTTAGACTTAAGTTGTGTGGCTGAAGGTAGTGGGAAGGGAAGGGATGGGGGAGGAGAAGGAGATGGGAGAGAGGAAGCTGGGGAAAACAAAGCTGGGGAACCTGGCTATTCAGATCTGGTCACCAAACATAGCTAAAGCCATGTTTCAAATCTGAATGGTGGTCTTACACGGGGGCGATACTGAGAGCCTTACCCCTCAACTGTGGAGGCCATCTAAAGATACTGGTCGTTTACCAATTTCGTTTAAGTTTAGACTTGCGATTCAATTCGAATATGTTCTTTTTATGTTTTTTCTCCTCCTCAGCTTCCTAAAATCAGATCTCCACCGGCCAAATGTTTTCAAAACATCAGACAAAAACAAAAACATTGGGTGGGGGCCACAACGTTTTTTTGTTTTTCATCGACCACGGAAAACAAAACAAAAACAAAATTCTCAAAAAAAAAATTTTTTTACATTAGCTCCAGAAAATTATTTTCCTCGGGGCCTATGTCATCTATGGGGATGCTATGTGCAGGGTCTATTTAGGAAAGGAAGGAGAGGATGTTCTGGGAAGGAAAAGGGTATTATGAGGGATGGGTAGGAATCTGGGGGTCAGTGTGTCCAGGAGTGACTGACGTATGAATCCATCCCCCTACTATGGTGCAAGGCAGTGTTCTGAGAGAGTACAGCTGGAGAAGTCAAAGGAACTCCCTCAACCATTCTCTTCCGATCTGGCCTGCCATGTAGCTGGTGGGCAGACGCTTTCACCTCCAAGATCCGGACAAACATCACGCCATGAACCCGGGCCCCCCTGCTAAGTTACCAAACATAGTGAACCACTTTCGGTGACCTGTGGCAGAGGTGTTAGTTATCCAATAAATGGTTCCCGGGGCGGCGGTACCCATACCCGCCTTCCAAATTGAATAAATTAATTTATACTTTGATGTGTGCATCACTACACAAGCAAGGATCTCTTGAAGTGATTTACCTATACATATTTATCTACTGTTTGTTCTTATTTATTCTGTTTTTATTTATTATCTGTTTTCATTATTTGTTTCAAAAAGCCAATATTCTGCAAACAATTTATCCATCATAAATCAAAGGTTTTTCAACTCTTTTCTTCCCATCTTTATCAAGATGGCCATAAAGGTCATATTGTAATTTATAGCTGGCATCATATTAATATTTAGTAATAAAAGTAAAATTATTATTTAAGTTTTCTAAATATTTTTTTTTAATCTCAAACACACAAACAAATTTTCATTTGGCTAGAGACAGTTGAGTTCACAAATAATATAGATAAAGATTATAAAATTTTTCCGATTATAATAAAATTTGTATAGTGACCGTTTATTACGAGATAAGTTTTTGACAATGATATGAATTTCGTAATAAATGTGTAGGTATTATGTGAAATTTTTATGGAAGATATTAAATGTAATAACATGAAATTGTTTTTGCAAGCTATTAAGTTAAAATGTCTTCACACATTTAATTTGAACCTGTGATAGGAAATTTATTAAAAGTAGTTCCCAAAACTATTCAATATTGGCTGTTCATTTTGGGGCCCATCACTCTGAAACATATTTACAATAATATTATAATAATATATAACTAGCAAGTAAAAACTTGCTACCTCGAGTTATCAGACTGCAAAGATTAAAACCATACTTACACAGAACCTGCTGTGATAGTTTATGAAAACTTTAACAGTAGTTCCCTTAGAAAATTATAGAGGGCTGCTCTTCCGTTTGTAGTTAGCATGTGGAGCGAGTATATACTATAGACATTAGTGTAACACACTAACGGCCTTACTAAAAAAAAACCACAGCACGACCGATTACCTGTGTTTTTGTAGCATCATGGATAAAACACATTTACACTAAAACACGAAATATTACTAAAAAAGAATTTCACTCTAAAACACGTTTAAATTTGGCAACACTGCAATTTTTCAAATTTTACATATAATATTTTTTTTGTTTTCATTCATAGCCGCTAGATGGTGATAGCGTCACGCCTGCACATTTCTACTAACTTGCCCGCGCAAAGAATAGCAGTTTAGTTTTTATGTGGCGGGAATATTTCTAGTAAATATTGAGATTTTACTGAATGATTTCTATTATAGCGACCGATTCACTCTTCTATTCATGTAATTAATATATTTGCCGTGTTATTTATGTGGTTTTACATTAGTTTTATCAAGTTATTGCACAACAAACAGTACTTTAAAAGTTGAACTGTCAAAATATTGTTTTGGGTTACATAAAAGTTCAAATTTACGTTTTTAAATCTTTATTTTATGAGAATTTCTTAAAAGTGGTGTTTTTTTAAAATATTAATATCAAATTCACGTGTTGGTATACTTATCAAAGAAATTAACATCTTTAGTGGTGCAAAAAATTTGTTGAAATGTCAGAGATATTTTTAAGGTTATTTTTTTGGCATTAAAAAAAACTTTGAAATTTTTTATCATTTTTTTATTGTATGCACGAGGAAAAAGTGAGGTGACAGTTTAATTTCAAATTCATTATATAAAAGGTCTGTATTTTTTTAATTTTAATTTTTTTAATATTTCTGTACACTTTCATCAAAAATGTTTTGGTAAGAAATTATTTTACATTTTTTTCCGTGTTTAAATCTTAAAATATGGCAGTTTCTTAAAACTAAAGTGTATTTCAAATACACAAATCTAAAAGGTAATTTTATCTAGTTTTTAAAAATGGTATTTGTTTTTACGGCACCTTCAAAAATAAGAAATATATAGAACATTCAAAATACTTTGGAAAATTCCAAATTTCGTTCAGACATCATCCCTAAAACAGAGATAAACTATCCCCCCAGGCCGTGTAAACGGCGTGTATTTTTTTCCAAGAACATTTTTTTAATTAGTAATGTTTTCACATCCGCGGCCGTTTGTCAATTGAATAAATTTTTCACGGGGTTTTTTAGTAAGGCCGTAAGAGTGGGAAGGGTAGTTGTACCTTTTACGCGGTCCTACTTGAAAGTCTGGAAAAGCATTGCTGTCAAATATTTTGTATGAATATTGTACACCAATATCTTTGTAAGAGTCCTAACTATATTGTAATGTGTTAAAACTCCAAGCAAACCATAAGCAACGCAATTCAGAACGAGTAAACAAACCCTTCACCCCGCTTCTTCCCGGTCCGCGCTATGGACAGAAGCACGCGACCGTTGAATGTTACTTCAGTATAAAACAGCGCAATTGTAACGGACAGGAAACCCCGCGCACCGCTCCGCACTTCAGTCAAAACGAGGGTATGAATAAACAAACCCTTCACCCCGCTTCTCACTCCGGTCCGCACAAGGGACAAGAGCATGCAGCCGTTGAATGTTTCTCCATTAGAAAGCACGAAACCGTCGGCTGATCAGTCAAACAATAACAGGAAGCCCTTCACTCCCCGACGCCCCGATACCTCCCCAGGACCGTCCCAAGGGACACTCGGCACGTAGGCATAACTGGATGGGTATATAAACCACGGTTCCCCGCCTCAGAGTCAGTCGCGCCCGAAATCCCGGATAAGAAGGTCACGTCGATACGCACCACGCTTCCGCGCGCCCGGGGCACGGAGCCCCGGGCCGCCGCCCAGACTTGTTACAAAAAATACTACGCGAGTGTTATTGCCCCAAGTACCGGCAAAATACGGGCCTCAGTCAAGTGAATCGACCAATTTAATCAGATCAAATTGTTACTCGATCAGCGCATTCATATACCTAGCCTAATTACCAAAGTGATAAAGAAGTGATTTCAATAATAATCCATACGCAGAAAGACTCTGATATTGACTGTTAAAATAAAGACTAATTCATACGTAATCATTCACGTAAATACAGCTCCAACCGGAGGTCTGGTCCCGGTTGTGAGTTTATAGGGAAGCTTCTGCACCACGGGCGAGGAGACCCAACTGCTCACATACTTCCGACGTCTGGGCATTCAGCCTGCAGGCGTCGGCATCCCACATCATCGGCTTCATTCAACAACCACCGTAACCATCAAGAAAGGACCACG
Organism: Limnephilus lunatus; assembly: GCA_917563855.2. Taxonomy (NCBI): domain Eukaryota; kingdom Metazoa; phylum Arthropoda; class Insecta; order Trichoptera; family Limnephilidae; genus Limnephilus; species Limnephilus lunatus. The sequence goes on from OU830599.1 coordinate 12,075,515, forward strand.
GCAAAGCGTATGATTTCCCCATTAACATTATTGTATAAGATTCGTGATGAGCCAATATAGGTAGGAATTTTTATACCTGTCATACATCAGATCCAGCAATGTGTTTTTTTTAAATAACATGTTTAATATGACAATTACCTTTATCTGACAAAGATATGGGTTGATAATAGCAATAAATTAATAAATATTACACTGGCGCCCGAGAAAATCAAAACATATCATTGTGTCAGCAAAGGTTTTTGTACAGATTATATTGTAGAATATATGTATTTCTATAATTATTAATATTACCTGTAATTATGTTATGAATCATGTCCTTGTAATATTATTGAAGTCAATTTAGAAATAAGAACTAAGAATTACCGCGGAAACTAGCCGACGACAACTACAATAAAATTAATACCTATCACTTAGCCGGGGTTCGATTCAATAATAATCGTTTCATTATACCTTTACATATCGATTCATTAATATTATTTATTCAAAAATAAATAGGCTCACAACTTCGATGTTGAATATTGAAAGCAGGAATATAGCTATACCTATCATTCCGCCCGCGTTATAGCGAATATCGCTTAATCGCAACGTTTGATATACTTATTCATTAATAGTAATTATAAAGAATTAAATGAGAATTCCTTTAAACTAATTTGCTTAACACAGATTTATTTTTTACACCTCTAAAGTTAATTTAAAAATATACCTATGTCAAGTCTTACAATACAAGCAGCGGATAGAATCCCTTGTGTGTATACTATTGCTCGTAAAATTCCCTTGCGGAAGTGTCATTTTTATTCATGCAAAGTCTTACAGTGCAAGCAGCGGATAGATCGCCTTGTTTGTACCATAATATTTTTATTCCTCTACGGAAAGTGTCTTTTTATAACTATCGATTTTTTTTCTTTTACCGATCGTAACACACGCTTGCTTGTAACGCTATGTCATGGGAGTGCACGCCCGGACGCGGCAGAACAGGCAAACGGTGTCGTATGATCATATTATATACGTACCACTATCGTATTACGTAGGTACCACTGTCACTATGTTCGCCCCGCTATTTGGCGATAAGGGTCCAATTGTCAAGCGGTTACTAAAACGCGTGTGTATTAGTATGTTTTTTACCTATTTCTCTACCTATATACTTCATTTTATTATCATACAAATCTAATCTATCAATTCAAGTTTATAATGGTTTACATGTCTATCCATAATTAGAAAATAAATAATAAATAAATAATATATTGTTAATAATGTAAATAACGCATAAAAGACATGTTGGCGCCCTTCTTTCCTCTCTTATTTGTTTCTCACTTTCTTTCATTCATTCTTTTACTAATTTCATACTAATCCACCTCGTACTTATCATTATTTTAAATATAATGACGTCATCACATAAGTGACAACAATCTCGAACGTGTCCCGCAGGAGTAAATTGCATACACATATAGGCTTTTATTTTTGTAATTTTTTTAATCTAGGTTTGACAAAACGTCAGAATTGTACGTACAAGCTTGTGTATTGCTCGTAAAAGTTATGTAATTTTTGTAATTGTCCACAAAGAACTCACGGCATACCCGTGCAAGTTCAAATTTTGTTCATCATTACGGAAGAAATACGTTATTATTATAGATAGGTATTGAAGATTCGTCCATAAGGACAGTTTCTTGTCAAGGTAATACCTAATAGTAATCGTAAGATTACTCAAAATATATGTATTTGGGTAATCCCATATCAATCAGAGACTGCTCTCTCTGAATTTGTCATAATTATGCGTATCTTTTATGCATAATTAATTAAAGGTAACACACCTGTAAGGTGGTGCCTTATTTTATCATTGTATTATTGTTGGCTCAGTTATAAAACGTGATGCCTTTTTGGAGTTATTCCAGTGTCTGTGTGACCTATATTTTGAAGTGAGTCTGTGTGACCTATATTTGAAGTGAGTCTGTGTGACCTATATTAAGAAGTGAGTCTGTGTGACCTCTCTTACGTTTAATAACGTGAGATCGTTTTATACGATAATAATGTCAATTTATTAAAATTGATAATTTTATATCAGTGTCTGTGTGACCTCTCTTACGTTTGATAACGTGAGATCGTTTTATACGATAATAATGTCAATTTATTAAAATTGATAATTTTATATCAGTGTCTGTGTGACCCTATATTACGTTTGGATAACGTGATATTGTTGTAATGGTGTATTATTACGTTCGGATAACGTGATATCGTTGTATACGATAATTTAAGTGAGATTGTTTAATGAGATAATATCGGTTTATTAAAACCGATAATTATGTTAATTGTGCTGTTGTAAATTTTTTTTATATATTTACTTAAAACGTATAATCGTTTTATACAAGAATTTCAGTTTATTAAAACTGACAATTAACTTGTGTATTTCATCATAACCTTTATTTACGCTTGTCAACCTGATACTAGTTGGTGTCAACAATTTCAGTTTTTGAGAAACTGACAATTAAAATTGTTTAACTTTACTACGTTTGACAACGGGATATTTTTAAAAAAATAATCTCAGTTGTCTCTCTCTCTTCAATTATAATACGCATATATATCTGTTATTATACATATTTTTTTTTTTTTTGTTTTCATTCTTTCTCTTCACCGTTCTTTCTATTCGTCTTACCGTTTTTCCTGGTTCTTGTTAGGTAGGCAAGTTTTACAAATAACCTGTAACCAATATTTATAAGTGATCTCCTAGGTCAGCTGTTGCCTTCATTGGCAACAATTTTTGTTTATTAATGATTCCTGAAGGGAATAAAGAACATCGCAGCTGCGAGTAATGTTTATAACAATTTATAAACGTTAGTTTATATAATTATTAAAAAAAATTGATTTTCATGGTATTTACTATAAGTGTAATTAAATTCTTCTTCATAGATTACCTGTGTGGTCAACAATCGTTAGGTATTAGTCTGATTAAATACAAACAATAAAATGTTCCCAATCATTAGCAGCTCTCTCCTCTTTTAAAGTTGTTTTAAAAATATATGCATACAAATAAATAAATAACAATGTCAGTTTTAGGATTCATACCTTCATTCATGTAATAATTAATAAGGAAGAGTTGAATATCTGATAATAACCATTACTTGTGTATTAATCGTCTATATAATACTTCAGCACGATTTGTAAAGAGGTTCCTTTTTTTTTCTTCACATAATTTTTAATTTAAATAATTGTTTAGATCTTGCCACATAACAATTTAAATATTTAATTATTTTACTTTCTAATAATTACCTTCTCTTAGCTTTCAACGAATACCATTTCATACCTTTTCTGGGTGGCTTTCTTGCAACTTTTTCACCAGTTTTTATTAATGACAAAATTCCTATTATTTTATTGTATTCATCTTTAAAAGTTAAAAAATATAATTATATTTCAATCAACAAGGGACACTCGAACCTCTACAATTACATTCCATATTTTGTACTATACATAAGTTACCCATAAGTAATACTTAAGTTGTTTCTATTAATTAATGTGATCTTCAAACAGATTCTTTAGTTCGAATAATTTTAGTTTAATTGGCTCTTAGGTAGTTACCTTTTAGTTGCAGTATTAGGTTTTGGCTCTTAGGTAGGTAATGTTTTTTTTTTCTTTTTTTGTTTTCTTTTTTTCACTTTGCCTGAAAAGGGGGATAGTGTAATGTGTTAAAACTCCAAGCAAACCATAAGCAACGCAATTCAGAACGAGTAAACAAACCCTTCACCCCGCTTCTTCCCGGTCCGCGCTATGGACAGAAGCACGCGACCGTTGAATGTTACTTCAGTATAAAACAGCGCAATTGTAACGGACAGGAAACCCCGCGCACCGCTCCGCACTTCAGTCAAAACGAGGGTATGAATAAACAAACCCTTCACCCCGCTTCTCACTCCGGTCCGCACAAGGGACAAGAGCATGCAGCCGTTGAATGTTTCTCCATTAGAAAGCACGAAACCGTCGGCTGATCAGTCAAACAATAACAGGAAGCCCTTCACTCCCCGACGCCCCGATACCTCCCCAGGACCGTCCCAAGGGACACTCGGCACGTAGGCATAACTGGATGGGTATATAAACCACGGTTCCCCGCCTCAGAGTCAGTCGCGCCCGAAATCCCGGATAAGAAGGTCACGTCGATACGCACCACGCTTCCGCGCGCCCGGGGCACGGAGCCCCGGGCCGCCGCCCAGACTTGTTACAAAAAATACTACGCGAGTGTTATTGCCCCAAGTACCGGCAAAATACGGGCCTCAGTCAAGTGAATCGACCAATTTAATCAGATCAAATTGTTACTCGATCAGCGCATTCATATACCTAGCCTAATTACCAAAGTGATAAAGAAGTGATTTCAATAATAATCCATACGCAGAAAGACTCTGATATTGACTGTTAAAATAAAGACTAATTCATACGTAATCATTCACGTAAATACAGCTCCAACCGGAGGTCTGGTCCCGGTTGTGAGTTTATAGGGAAGCTTCTGCACCACGGGCGAGGAGACCCAACTGCTCACATACTTCCGACGTCTGGGCATTCAGCCTGCAGGCGTCGGCATCCCACATCATCGGCTTCATTCAACAACCACCGTAACCATCAAGAAAGGACCACGGCAAAGCGTATGATTTCCCCATTAACATTATTGTATAAGATTCGTGATGAGCCAATATAGGTAGGAATACTTGCATAACTGTCATACTTCAGATTCACAATACATGTTTTAAAGTAAATAACCTGTTTAATTTGACAATAACCTATCCTGAACAATGATATGAGGGTTGAGAATCCACACCTGAGAGAGTCATAGCCTGGGAGAAAGTATCTACATAGTAAGAAGAATGTAGAAGGTAGGTAAAGATCTTCCAAATATTACAATATGTAAATGTATAAACTAAACTCCTGTAGAGCTAGATTTAGCTCCAAAATGAGGCCGTCAGCTCCAAAAAAGTGGTTTTGCTTGTTAGCTCATTTTATTTTTATTTTATTTTATTATTATGGTACAACAGAATAATTCCAATTAAAGTATAATTTAGTTACCCTATCAGCATTTAGGCAAGTGACTCTTCAAAAATATTTTTAAGGCATATAAAGTACAGTTACTTACATCTGAATGGTTTGCAATTTCATTTAACAGCACCATTCCCCTCGTCATACTATGCTTTGCCAAGACGTCTGTTCTGCCATTCGGTACTTAAATAAGTCATGATGTCGACTTTGGCTGTAGTGGTCTGGTACAAACAAATCATAGCATCCCAAGAGAAATGGGCTATCGATGAAATTGTTCCAAATTTTGAAAGACAGAATAGCGAGACTTGCTTTCCGCCTAGTTTCTAGACTCACAGAATCAGTTTCCTCAAGTAAATCAATATGGTGCAAGAACCTTCCAGGTAATCTAGCTCCTTTTTTGTCAATATCAATTTAAGAAGTATTTATTTGGGAAACCCCCTTCCCCCCTTTATTTCTTCTCAGAATTAAAAGTCAAAACCATCCCCCCCCCCCTCCCTCCTTCTCTTCGGGTTGGTGAATTTTCAATCTTAGGCTTTAAAATATTTTAGCAAATTTTCGGGCTTTATTTTAATAATTTATTTTAAAGGGTTGGCAACACTGTGTGCGATACAAGCCTTCCCCATCTTCTTATATCCTTGTCTTTTGTGTGGAAGAGTAATTTATCAACAGTAAACTTACACTTTGCCACTGGAGAAGAACAAATTGTTTCTTTTTGTTTGTAATGTAGTACCAAAGTGAAAACTAATTTTTTTGTAATGTAATAAAATACATACATTTTTACGCATAAAATGTCACTAAATGGCCCAACACTGATTTTAACTTCTGGAATCCTATTACAAAGTAGGCTACAATTTTGGACAATACTTTTATGGCTGGGGTATGGCGAGTACTATACAAAAAATTCATTCAAATGTACATATTATTTTCAAAGATATATCGGTTTAAAACAAATTCCATTTTCTCTAATGTTTTTCACTCGCCTGAAGTGTTTTAATATTATAAATTTGTTTATATTAAAATTTAAAACTTTCAGTATTTGATTTATAATTCTCACTATGTAATCTGCTATGCAATGGAACATGGACATAATATTATTATTAAACATTTGATACGTACACTCGCACCAGTGATAAATATGTCAATAGTGGAGTGTTTACCTATAGGCTGGTGATAGGACCTTTGGCGTTTCAGCACGGAATCCAGATCAACTGTCTCCACATATCAGTTTCCTTTGGTGCAAGTCAGAGCAAACCGGTTTTGGTATCAGTTCTGTCCTTGCATCCAGCTCTATAGCCGATAGGTCAATGGACCACTCACAAATACATCTCACCCCTTCAATTGCAAATAACAGGAAATGATAAAAATAATAATCTCTTTTACATTTCAATTTAGCAATTTCTTTTTGGCCTTGCAAATCAATATTTGTTGTTGAAAAACATTACATTCAGTTTTTCAATAATATTTATTATTATTTGTTTCTCTTATTATCGAGTAATACAGACAGCAAGAATTGATAGAAATGTATCGCTTTTTACATTATGGGCAGCAAAATTTCTCTTTGGCCTTGCATATTATGTTTCGTCCGGAAACATTGAATTTTTAAAATTATTTGTTATCTCTTACATTATGGGTGTTAATTTCTCTGACCTTCCGAATTTTAAACAGAATTGTGATATGTTTAGTCGCAGTCACAGATATGTTTTATTAATTTAATGGTCAGTTAAAAGAGTCTTCAAAATTAAAAAATGTTTTAGTTTTGCCATAAGCTAATTTTGGAAGGCATGTATGAGTACCGCCGCCCCGGGAATCATTTATTGGATAACTGCCATAGATCACCCCAAGTTGTTCACTGCGTTCGGTGACTCAGAAGGGATGCCCGGGTTCATGGGGTGAGGTTTGTCTATGTCTTGGCGGCGAATGTGTTTGCCCATATTGACCTTTTGACTTCACCAACCGAACTCTTTCAACCCATCGCCTTGCACCGCAGTGGGAGGTATGGATTCATACGTCCATCACTATACGGACACATTGACCCTCAAATTCCTGTCCCCAGAGATGATATAGGCCGTATGGGAAATTATTTTCCTGTGTGGAGCCTAACTACCGTAAAAAAAAAATTAAACTTTATTTGAGAATACTCAAGGTCCCATGGACCGACATGATCACCAACACAGAAATTCTCAGGCGGGCTAGAGCAGATAGAGAACTGCTTACATTAATAAAAATCAAGAAAATTTCATATCTGGGTCATATACTTCGAGGGGAGAAGTATCACTTGCTCCATTTAATATTGAAAGGCAAGATAGAGGGTCGCTTAGGGCCTGTTAGGAGACAAATGTCTTGGCTGTGAAATGTACGAGAGTGGACCGGCATTAGAAGTGTGGAGGAGCTAAGACAGAGAGACCTTTTCAAGAGTGATCGCCAACGTCGGGGGGACCTGATAGGGCACACAAAGAAGAAGATTTAGAAGTAACTAAGTGCATTAGTAGATGCAATGAAAAAATTTGTTCTATGCTCTGCCTACCCTCATTTATACGCAACAAAATGTCTAGAGATGAACTAAAAAATTCACACATTGGCCTTTTTGATAAGCAGGAAATAATACATAAAGATATTTTCTTTCAGGATGCTAATTTCTTCGACCTTCTCACTGCAGATATTAGATATCACTTGTGAAGGTCTTTGATTTATAAAATATCCGCAACTTTAAATGATTTCCTGTTATTTCTGGTATTTTATTTTGATTCTAATTTTTCTTGAACGCTACCACTTAGTCACCGAATAGTCCAAAGAAGCAGGTTCATCCAACGTGGGCTCAATCCTCTGTGAGTCAAAATCGTTTCACCATAGCACGAAGTTGTTTTTTGACATTTTATAGTGATGTATGTATAATGTATATTGCAGCCATTGAACGGCATTTCAGGATTACTTAAGCGGTAATGTGACATATGCAGTATCATGACAAACGTGGTAATGTGACATAAGCAGTTATTTATTTAATATCAACGATATAAATATACCATAAACAATGATTGCATGTCACACTTAAATACAAGCATAAGAAAATGCTAAAATAATTTGAAAAAAAATAATATGCGGCATTAGATTGTACAATGACATCAGAAAGACAAACGCAGTAATGTGTCATATGTGGTAACATGACGGTCATGGTAATGCGACGTACATGGTAAAATGACGTATACGGTAATGCGACATTTGTGGTAATGTGACATACACCGTAATTTTGGTGCAAGCGGTAATGTGACATGTGCAGTAAAGTGACGTTCACAGTAATTTGGCATACGTGGTAAAGTGACAATCGCAATAATGTAACATATATAATGTATGTCACTGTAATGTAATTTTTTTTTTTCGATTTAGGCAAATATTCTAAGACATTCTTTATATTCTGTATGTTTTTATTTTTGTATTATATTTTTGAAACACTTGCGATTTTTTGAAAATTTCATCCTGAAAAATTGACAATTTTTTGTAAACCGGAAAGACAGAATTTTAAGTGTCAAATTCAAAAATTCGCCGGAAATTAAAGTGTTGCCATATAAAAAAAAGCAATGTGGAATTTACAAAATTGATTGAATATTATCGGAGACGGAACATTTTCATGTAGTGACGTCATGAGCCCAAAAAACGGATTTATTTTTTATAAATGTCACCCATGTTAGCTACGCCACTGCCTGAATGTAATGTGAGCCATTAACCCGTACTCTGCCATGAGGAGTGAATCCATAACAAATATTTTATTTTCAATAAGATTGTGTCAGTGAGAGGGTATTATTTTTCTTCCTAATTGGCTTTAACTATTTTCCATAAATCACGTCTACTGAACTTTGCTCTCTGATCCACATTTCCCTAATGATTAGAATTATCAGCCAACTAAATATTGACTAATATCTTCTACGTGAAAGCTGTCATACTGAGATTATTTAACTGTTCATTTGGAAACTATGAAAATTTTGTAAGCATATACAGTACAATCTCACTAATCTGGCACTTCAATAGACCGATACGTCCAATAATCTGGCACCCTCCGCCCGCGCCTCCCTCACTCCTCTACACCTATGCGCTCCACCGCCGTGTCGTCGTCTAGCAGTCTAACCTCAAAACTTATCTCATGTGCAGGTGCATACGTATTTACCTGTTGTTTTGAAGTGAGAATAGTGTGTAATTAAAAATGTCAAGTAAACAGAAACACAAGACACTAGATTGGATTATGATTTTTTCTCTATAATCCAGTAATCCGAACATTCCAATAATCCGTCACCCTCTGGTTTTTAATAGTACCGGATTAGTGAGATTGTACTGTATTTTTTTATTTAAATTATATGTCAAATAACACTTAAGTGTACATTAATCAAATTTGTTTGCGCACGCCAGTTCAGTTACAGCAATATTGGTCAAATTTCAGAGTCGCTGGATAAGCTTTATAAGAATATTTTTTTTAAATAATTCTTCGATTCATCTTAATTACTGTAAAAGACAACTATTTACGTGGGGGGAGATAAAAAACATTTACAAAATAGGTTATTAGATTATACAATTTTTTTTATTTTTAACTTTATGAGTAAAACCTCAAATTGTAACATTTAATTAAATGAAGACAATGTAAGCGAAACTCAATCGGAAATCTGGAAACAGAAAAATCAGAAAAAGATATTGGCACCTCTGGGACTCGAACCCAGGACCTCTCGCTTTCCGGGCGAACGCGCTAACCACTGCGCCAAGGTGTCGATTATAGTTATTAATCAATACCTTGGCGCAGTGGTTAGCGCGTTCGCCCGGAAAGCGAGAGGTCCTGGGTTCGAGTCCCAGAGGTGCCAATATCTTTTTCTGATTTTTCTGTTTCCAGATTTTCGATTGAGTTTCGGTTATTAGATTCTTAGTTTGGGTTATTTGAATAATTTATGCATGTTTACTAACCTTCAAACTTAACCTATGTAAATGTCAGTCATATGAACAATCAGTGGTCGAATCTGTCAAAACATGTTCAATCTATGGTCTTCTATCTTGGGGAAGTGCAAGTAATATTTCTGTAGATCCATTAGAAAAGGCACAAAAGGCAACAATCAAACTAATTCTTCAAGTACCATATGACACAGACTCTGTAAAAATTTACAAGATGCTCGACGTTTTGTCAATCAGACAACTCTACGCTAAATCGTCTATTCTTCACCTCTTCAAATTCAAACTACATATCCCTTTACTTTCTCAGTCCTCAATTACAAGCCGGTCTTCAACAAACCTAACACTCAACATCCCGCTAAAGCACACGACCCACGGACAAAGATCTTTAAACTACTATTCCATTAAACTATATAACTGCATGCCACCTTCTCTGAAACATCTTGCTGATTATTCATCAAAAAATAAACTAAAAAAACAATCACAGACTGGATAAAAACTAAAGGAACACTATTTTTCCAAAACCTCTTTACTCCAAACCAAACATAAAAATTCACTTGGTATTTAAATTAAACCACTAGATCTACAAAATTAATTAATAGTGCATAACTCTTTTTTAATATTGGCACTTAAGTCATCTAATATCATCTAGTAAAATAAATAAACATGTCTTTCAAGAATTTACCAACTATTCATGTATACATATATATTTATATATGCTTTATATATTTTTTTCTTCCAAATAATCCATGTACAATAACCATTAAATGTAAATAAAAAAAAAACTAACTTTCTTCTACAACACATAAATACCTATACTTGTCACACCGAATCATAACCACGTAAACACCTCAGCACAGGTTTTCCTAGTGAGGTGTTCACGAAACATACAACATTATCAACTAACAGTTTCACCTTCTCAAACCTACCTCACACACCCAACATAATAAAATGTAATATTAATATGTAAAAATGTTTTCAAAATATATTATGTAAAAATATTAAATATAAGGTAAAAACTGTAAAATATAGAAATAAATAAATAAATAAATAAAAATAAATGTTAAATTTTGAACTAAAAAAAGTAATTTTAACTACTCCGACCCGTAAGCCTGTTTACACAACAATATAACAATAGCAGTCATGTACAATAAGCGTGTTTTCACGCTAACGCCTATGTTCCCACGGAAATTCGTTATATCTCTGTTATTGTTCTAGTTACAACACTAAAACAAAAAGAAGAAGATCCATATTGAATCAAGCTTCACTTCTCTATTCAAAGTTGTCCATAGAAATACATAAAAAAGACTTATTTTGTAGAAACAGTTTTCACCCGCCAAATTGCCTATGTGCCGTTAGACATTGTTAATTTTTTATCAAATATTATTGTATGAAATGGTAAAAAAGTGACAAAATTGTTTATTATACATTTATACAATAGAATAAGCGTTTTTTTTTTACATAATCCATGATTTTAGTACCGTTTTCACATAAAACATCACGTGATTCATTTCTACAATTCTTTTATGATTGCATTCTAAATTTTAATATTTAAAAATGTCAATATTTATTTGTAATATAACAATTTGAAAGCTTATTTCACAACTTTTCAAAAACAGTTTTTAGTATTTGGCCATGTTCAGAAATGTTTAATTTGTAGAGCTTTAATTGCGAAGCGGAAATAACATAAAGGTTTTAAAAAGCTGACAGTTTGTGACAAAAAACTTGCACAATTGCAAAATACCCGAGTGGTTAATGTGTCTTTAAAGGGTTATTTTTTTTTAAATTTGTATTAAGCATGTCCAATGACTTTAGCGAAATATTTTTCTGTCTTATTTACTTTTTTTCCAACCTGTGGTATGAAAAAGTCGCCGGTCATCACTTTCTTCATTGATGAAATTGTCAAAAAATAAAGATTAAGAAAGACAGTTAACAACTAAAAAAATTATCGTTTTTGACCGATGACACCTCCTCTATAATTCTTTCATTCGATGTCACTCTTATCTGTGACCTATATTTTTTTTATCTCGGACCATTTCTATTCTTTCTCTGTGCGAAAAAACTCCTACCGACTTTATCTCAGCTATTTTTAACATAATAAATTACACGAACACATACACGCTAAAAATGAGTTTTAGTTTTCGTTATCAATTACTTCATATGTACTCGCAACGTTATGTAGCAATCTCCCCATACATTAGGTACGTTACTTTAAAAAAAATTATATCTGTATGCTAATAACTGGTTTCAGTCTGGTGCATCAATAACTTTGTTATGTTGATCTATTTGTAAAATTATTTTCAACATTGTTTTTTGTTATCTCATAAACTTATGAAACAATTTATCTCGGTTGCACATTTGAATTCTGGTTTGTTAATTTGTGTCATTTAAATTTCCAATGATGTTTACAAATTTCATTTTTTTTATGTGTTGCACAAATACTGGTAGACAAGCAAATATTAATGGCAATTTCTTGCCAGCAAGTATTCCGTATTTTCAGGCAAGATTGTTGTGTGTTGCCTATTCTTGTCGACACCGATATTACGACAATATTGCCAGGCCATATCTATTTCTTTCTCTTCGCCATCTACTCTCTACCAAGCTAAATTTTAAACATGATTAACCTGAAGATTGCTCAACAAATAAGGTCAGTCCACCCTGCTGTAGTTGATTTTGATATTTTAAATTATCTGTGTATTTAATATGTCAGTCACAGTTAAAAGATTAATATTATAATAATAATTTTTCGATTTGGTTCCCAAGTTTACACAACTTTGGTGGCAGGAGATTGTGTTTTTAATTTTATTTTGTGAATTTGTTTTATACATTATGACAATCTTGATGGAACATGGCAATATTGACAGTCAACACCTTGCCCTTGATGGGCAACACAATTGTTCGGCAATAGGCAATTATTGAGGCGTGTTAAGGTAGAGGCTCTAGGAAGGTATTTATTAATGCGGGTCTTGAAGATGCTGGATTATATGAAGGAGGAAAAACAGATACCGGTAGCTCGTTTCACGTACAGCCCAACTTACACAAAAACAAGTCGAAGAGACGACCCATTCTTATGAAGCCAACATCAACTGTGAACGAATGTTCCGCTAGTGTCTGCCGATTTTCACCCACATGCACCGGTGCACCGAAGATCAAATCAGCTAGCTCCTTAGAGCATTGTTGCCCAGTTTTAAAATGATTGACCTACCTAAAAAAAAATTATTTCGTTGAAGTAAATTGCCACTAAGTAAATTTCACATTATAATTCAACACATAATTTTTTTTAAACTTATCAATAGCCAGGACATTTATTATTAATAGGTTGAATTAATTAATTCGGTCTTTATTATAAGATTCTTTAAGAGTGTATAACCAGAGAAACCAGAAATATGTCATTTTTAAATCAGTGGTTAGACGTATTGACTCTTTTCCACAAAAAAACTATAAATGGATTTCAAAAGATTGTTCTTTTATCTAGTAAACTTATGTTTTAGATTTAGAGAAAAAAAAAATATTTTTAGAATAATAAGGTTATACCATAGGTCGTTCGCAGATTTGTTCAATTTTCAAAAAAGTACATTTCTTATACAACACCTATTTCAAATCATATAATCATGCAGTAAAATAAATCAATACATTATCTGGTAAACGTATGTTTCAGAATTTTAATTTTAGTTTAAATAAAATTATTAAAAAATATATACGGACATGTGTTTCTTGACGAAAATTGGTCGGTTTGTGCATTTATTTGTGCACTTACAAACAAATATATTTCGGATTTTTTTACATACTTATTTTGCTAAGACGTTATTGACAAATCATAAATAATTTGATCGTAAAATAATTTCAGGAAGTATTTAATTTTAAATAATTTTGAACATCGCATTTTACCATTTTTATCGCAGCCCGTAAACACAAATTTCAGATTTCATTACGGGCCCAAACGCGGCCAGGAGAGCACGTCTTCGCGACGCTTTGAATAATAATATTTGGAAATGAAATTTGAAAACGAAATTTGAAATAAACACGAATTCCTTGATTCATGTTTGTTAAATCTACAGGGTTGCCCGAACGCAATTTTTCATGTTCATTGAATATTTTTATGCAAAAATTTTTATAATTTCGAATATTTTTTTTATTTTAAATTATTCTTGTGTGAATACCGCACAAGAGTCCCAACTGCTCCAAAATATTTTTGGGGTAAATCTTTTTTACGCACGCTCGACACTTGGGGGTAAACTGGTGAATGGGTTACGAAAAGTGGTGATAGTTACGAAAAATGACATGCGAACGGTAATCAATGCGAACGGTGATCGATTGCTCGGCGGGTCGGGCCTTTACGCACGCTTGTTTTTCGTGTTATTGTAATAATAATGTTAATGGACTATTTGTCCGTAAATAAATAAATAAATTATATACAGCGGGTACCCGGCATGCGTTTCATGGGCACTGTAACCTCGCGGTCAACTAAACTGTTATGGTTCCATCACAAGTCCCGGGAATTATAATGCAAGCGCCTGCACTATATAACATTATATACAGCGGGTACCCGGCATGCGTTGCAAGGCCACTCAAAGAAAGAAAGGGTTTGTGCGCTTTAATTCTGTTTGTTGAAGTGCTTATTATTAATTATGCACACGAATAAATATTTCAAAATGCGACATTTTTTACAATCCAACTGAATATTACTCGTTTTTTTTCATGAATACCGCACAAGTCTGGAGCCAGTGGGACTATTGCATCCCCAATTTGGAGTATGTTGTAAGACTGAAGGTAGTGGGGAGGGGAAGGATATAGGGAAGAGGAAGGTGGGGAAGTACCTGGCTATTCAGATTTGACCACTAAACACGGCTAAAGCCATTTCAAGCAACGTTTCAATTCTTAATGGTGGTCTTACACCAGGGCGATACTGAGAGTATCTTCCACTCTAATGGCCGTAAAATACAATTGAAAAACAAAAAAACTAAAATATTAAAAAGAACATGAAAACGGTTTTAAAATTTTACATACTAACGTTAGTGGTTTTCAATTAGATCTTTTAGAAATATTAGAAATTAGGAAAAATGTCAATAGAAATTTAAATATTATTAATAACCAAATTAATTTTTTGAATAACCCTATTTTAAACATATTTCCATTGTAATTTTGTCTATGATCTTCTAAGCAACCCCCTCCCCCCTGTCTATCTTCTAAGCTCCTCCTCTTTCCGCCCCTCTCCCCCCCCCTCCAACTAATTCTATTTCCACCCACGCCTGTCTTTCTATGCTTGATAATTTAGTTTTAGTACATATAATGTCCTGATGAAGAGAACATCGCTCTCGAAACATGTCGACTTTTTAAATAAAGATTATTGTGGTAAAAACAAAGTGTTTTAATAATTTAATTATTAAAAAAAATATAACAAATTATTTATTCATTTAGGTATCTACTTAATACCTACTGTGTTTACGCATTTCACTTGTATCTATTTATGTTTATGCACTTCAATATACAAATTACAAATAACTACTACTAATTAAAATTCTGGAAGCGAGAATAGTAATAGTAGCGGGTAGCCCTAGCTCGAGTGAACAAAACCCTCAAAACTCGGATTGCCGCGGAACGAAATTTAGTTCTGAAAACGCCCGCTCGCGAGCCCTGATGTGTTAGCGCTAGTGTCGGAATGGAAGTTGTCATGTGCTGGTTATTCACTCTTAATTAGGAATTCTATTTTATTTATTTGTACATTCAAATTTATTATAAAAACGACTAATTTATTATAACTTTCATACTACATATTACATTCTCTCTTCTTTAACGTGGTTCCTAGAATTCTTCTTGAATTTACCAATGATATTTGGTAATAATATCAATTAATTTATATTTTCCGGCAGCGCCTTATAATATTTCATCCCTTTGTAGAACAAACTGTGTTGCTTTTTGGCTTTAACTTGTTGTGTGCCGAATGTGGCCGCATATGCTTGAAATATTGTCACCCGGATGACAATCGGCACTCAAATGATTAATTTGCAGTATTTATGTAACAGATAAAGTCAATCAACTTTGCAACATATTATTGGTACGTAAAATGAACAGATATGTGGCGTCAATTAAATATTTATCCAGTTATGTATAATATCTTTCTTTTTATCTTTGTAATGATTCAGCCGCACGGTGACAAAGTCTGAGCGCTCTGTGAAAACAAAACCTTTTGTAGATTGTCTGGATTATTTATTGGCTTATGAACCCGTGTAGTTATAACGGGTCCAATTGAATCTGGTGAAGTCTTTAACCATGCATCATCCGACTCTGTACAGCTTGACACACTTAACATTGATGTCGGTTACATTACTAGTTTAGATTTTATGGATATTTTGAAGGCGGGTATGGATGCTGCCGCACTGGGAACCATTTATTAGATAACCGACACTCCTGCAATAGGTTACCCCAAGTAGTTTGTTTGGCGTCTTAGCAGGGGTGCGCGGGTTTAATAGGTGAGGCTTATCTAGGTCTTGACGGCCAATGCGTTTGCCCACCTACTGCGTTGGCAGGCCGGATAGGGAGAGATTGGTTGAGAGAGACCTAACCTAGACCTCTCCAATCGGACTCTCTCGACCCATTGCCTTGCACCGCAGTGGGAGGTATGGATTCATACATCCGTTACTCCTCGATGGATTGACCCCCCGATTTCTACCCACCCCTCATACATTTTTCCTTCCCAGGTCTTCCTCTCCTTCCTTTCCCTAAAAAGACCCTCCACACAGCATCCCCAAAGAAATTTTTGTCCTCAGGGCCTCCTGTGTGGAGCTATTGTAAAAAAGAAACAAAAATATATAATTAATAAAATATAATTTGTTCTTTTTCCTCCTTCGGTCGTCTGCTAAATTAAGTGTGTCAAACTTTACTTATCTCATTGTTTGACATGGATAATTTTCAGTTCTCTTTTGTTGTTTTTTCTTTCTTTTTTATTCTGATTCATCTTTGCCCTTTTTCATTTATGTATCGGCTTTTCTTGTACTTTATTTTTTTGTTTTTGTCAATAATGTAAAAATAATGATAATTTTTTTTTTACCATTGTTTTTATCAATATTTGTTTTAGATTGTGCAAATTGCAACATATTAACAATCCGAGGTGATTTTGACTTAATGAATTGATTGTGTAAAATGTGTTTATGGCCGAAGTGTTTATCAATTTTCTTGCATTATAATAAAACATAATAATATCATGTATTTGTATAAATAATATTCGGATTACAGTCATAATATGTAATAATAAAAAATTACCGCCTGGCAACACACCGTTAAACAAATAGAAAAGATAACCGGCCTTCTGATTTACAGCGTTTTATTTTCGGTGCATACTATTATTATTATCAAAAATATAAAGGTCACTTAATCTATTATCTCTGATGTTAATATCAGTTTTGACCAGATGTTGAACATAGTGCACTTCCTTAAAATCATACCACACACATAACATTTTTTCGGTGTTCTGTCCTGTTGTCCTGAAAGAAAGCATCTGAATGCTTAAATGTCCTGTTTTCCTCTTCACATTTTCACTTGCTACATCAAATTGAGAGCAAAAGATTGTTGCAAAAATTATTTATCCTGTAAAAAACTCGGTGTTTTGTTTTGCAACCCCCTAAAAAATAAAAATAAAACATGTTTTTATTGCATCGATACTATTTCTAGGGAGTTTCGAATCCGTGGTGGATGTGATGTTAGAATGTAATAGCAGATGCTCTCAATATGACCCTAGTGAAAGACCACCAATCAAAACTGAAACGATATTTGAAAAACCTTACTCTTCCCATTTTCCTTTCCCACCCCACTCAGTTTCACAACTTACCCCAATTGGGGATTCCAAAGTCTCAATAACTCTGGACAAATGGGACTCATTTATAAAAAAATATTATTGTGATTTATTTTTGGGGTATTATGCGTTTCGGACAGCGTTACAGTGTACATCATCTGAGCAGATGTGAAATCGAAGGGTATCCGCACTACTCAACAACATGCAACTTCAACACCTACTTTGAAAAGTCATTAAATGTGATGAAAAAAAAAATGGTTAGATAGGTTAGGTTAATGGGCTATTATTATAAAATGGTGACCTATGGCAGAGGTGTTGGTTCCCGGGGCGGCAGTACCCATACCCGCCTCTCAAATTGACCTAATCGAAAATTGTGATTGTGGTAAAGTGTGTGCTTGTGTATGTCGATGCAATACCGTGTTCCAAACTAAAATCCTCTATAAATCTATCATAAATGAAATAATCTATAAAATCTCAAATCATATCCTATTAAAAAGTAGTTTATTGGAACTTTTTGCACTTATTATATTACATATTTCTTTTTTTATTATTTTATATTATTTCTTTTTAAAATATCTGTCAATTTTGAAATTGCTGTCTTTACCAATATCGTGTTTCGGTGACAAAAAGATCTGATGACATTAGTCATGCATCACCTTATGATATAAGTACAAATTAATAATAATAAGTAAGTCTCGCTTAAGTTCATTGTTCCCAGTGCATATGTGTTTGGCGTATGTGGGGTATAGATATGTATATCAGAACTGATAACATTTATACAATGAGATATTTAGCTGTTGTGACAAGTTACTGTAGGTGTTTAGTCTTGCATGGTGCATTGAGAGTAAAGGAACTCTCCATTGTGCTTTACAGAGATCCAATATTGGATTTATTAAGTTTGTGCTCTATTCTACTAGTATTTGTTTGTTTTAAGTTCTGACATTCGATAATAGGTGTGTATTTTATGTTTTTTTTTCTTAAATATATAGTGATTTTTAATTGTTGTTACATTTTATAATAATAATAAAAATAATACCATATTTATATTTTAATAATCTGTAAGAAGGTATTTTTCACACGGCTCAGTAATAAATATGTAGATATTTTATATATTTATTTCTTAAAAATATATTTTTACCTTAATATCGTTACATAGTAGAGTAATTAGTTCCACACGGGAGGCCCTAAGGAAAATAATTCCCCTCAGGGCCTGTTGGGGTTTCAACATGTACCCGCAAAGCGGAAGGGAAGGAAAAATTTGGGGATTGCCGACTTACCCGCAGATTTTCTCCCTTCGCTTATCTAATTTTGATCCGCCGGTTCTTCTTTTTGAGTTTTCACAAAACATTTATTATAGTAATATTTTGCACACAGCACGGCTGTAATATTTCCACACAAAACATTCACTTATGAGTTTCACTTTAAAATGTTCGGTACAAGAGCTCCGTATTCAACATATGTGTTGACAGGACAGTGGATAATTTGTAACTAAACTGTCTGGTCGGCATGGGTAGGTATGATTTGTGGGTAGGTGGGTAGGATTGGTAGGTAGAAATTAAAAGTTGGAAAAAATAAAGGTAAATGAGCAATGCTAGGCACCAACATTTCCGCCCACCTAATTTGATCGAATTAACCAAATCGAATTAAATTACAAAGAATCCCCATGGAGGGTACAACAAAAAAAAAATATATAAAGCAAGATAAATTGTTCATGCAAGCTGTATCTGTACTGCTTCGAAGATACTTTCAAAAAAAATCAAATAAAATAATAATGAATGTGTCGGGAGTACGGTTCCCGCAGAAAAAAAAAAAAAAAAAAGAATATTTTGAAAAATAATGAAAATTTGTAAAGACACCTCGGGTCTATGATGTGAGTAGGATACTAACGAGAATTCGAGTATAGGCATCCAAAAAAAAAAATAATAATAATAAATAAAATAAAATTAACGAAAATTGAAATGGAATAGGCATTTCCCTTTTATACACACTGAATAATTACTAATACTAGCTTTATTCTACCGGTAACGGACACAGTTTTATCACTGGTCGAACCAACGAACCAGTTTGAGTCTTAACCGTAGCTACTCTAACTATCCCATCCTTACCGGGATGAACATGGATAATTCGTCCTAACAACCACTTCATAAGTGGAAGACGATCGTCCTTTATTAACACTAATTGCCCTATCTTCATGTTAGGATTAATTTTGCACCACTTTGATCGTTGTTGAAGCGTATTTAAGTATTCTAAATGCCAACGTTTCCAGAAATGTTGCGACATTTTTTGGAGATGTTGCCACCTACTTAATCGATTAGACGCGGTGTCAAGAAAGTCATATTCAGGCAACCCCAATAAGAATCCACCGATTAAAAAATGACCTGGGGTGAGTCCATTTAATTCTTCAGGGTCTGAGCTCATTGAACACAAAGGGCGGGAGTTGAGGATGGCCTCAATTCTGGTAAGAACTGTCGCAAATTCTTCGTAAGTTAGAACGGTCTCACCTATTACCCGCTTTAAATGGTATTTCACAGACTTTATCCCAGCTTCAAATAGACCTCCAAAATGCGGACTAGACGGAGGGTTAAACGACCAAATAATGCCACTTTGAGTTAAGTGATTAGATATAACATCACGATGTGATGCCAAGAATTTATTTATGTCGAGTAGGTACCGATTTGTACCTATGAAGTTGGTAGCGTTGTCGCTTATAATTTCTGAGCATAACCCTCGACGATCCGTAAACCGGCTAAGGGCTGCAATAAAGGCTTCAGAAGATAAATCAGACACAGCTTCCAAATGAACTGCCTTCGTTGCCATACATACAAATAAACACAAATAACCCTTTGACGTTTTAGCTCCCCTCCGTTTATGATCTTTCAAAGTGAAAGGACCTCCGAAATCAATTCCGACTCGAGAAAAGACACGGCTCTGTTGCACTCGAGAGGGTGGTAAATCAGCCATCAATGGAGGTGGTAACGTTGAAGATTTCATCTTATGGCAAACAATGCATTTTGAAAGTTGCGAACGAATTTTATTTCGTGCCGCTACTATCCAAAACTTATGCTGAATTGTGAATTGAAGGCTTCGCGGGCCAATATGAAAATATAGTTTATGATAATAATCTATAACTAAATAAGCTAAATGACAGTTTTTCGGTAATAAGATCGGAAATTTATTTTCGTAAGACAGATCGGAGTACTTGAGTCGACCGCCCACCCTGATAATACCGTGGCTATCAAGAAACGGTTTCAAATTTAGAATTTGCGTTGAACATGGAACGTTATTTCGCATGTTACATATATCGACAGAAAAATACGTTTCCTGTTCGAGAAGTATAATTTTCAAAAGCGAGTCATTTAATTCGCGAGAGCTAAGATAAGTAGAGTTTGTATTACCTGTACCAGGAAGTTTGCGACAATTATTAACGAAGCGCATTATCCAAGCGACGACGCGTTGCAATTTATTGAATGAAGAATATTTACTAATAATTGAATTAGGTACGATTTGAGATGATACAAAGGTTTTAAGGTTGCCAGTTTTGATTTCTGGTACCTCTTCGATAGATTGATTGGACACACCTGAACACGGCCAGTGTGCCACTGGTTGACTAATCCACTTTGGTCCCGTAAACCACAATGGGTGTGAGATAATGTCTGCTGGAAAAAGACCCCTTGAACCTGAATCGGCGCAATTTTCCTCTGAGACAACATGTTTCCAAATAGCATTTGGTGTATTTTCCAGTATTTGGACAACGCGATTTCCGACAAATGTTTTCAACAAATAGGGCGGCGTTTTTAGCCAAGCTAGTACAATAGTCGAATCTGTAAATAGAAAAACGTTTTCTATTTGTTCGGTAAATTTTACAGATGACATAATATACTGTATAAGTTTTGTGAGGAGTACAGCTCCGCACAATTCTAATCGTGGAATTGACAAAGTTTTCAAAGGAGCGACCTTCGATTTCCCCATTAAAATGTGAGTGGTATTATTACTACGCTCTAATAAATACACCACTGCAGCATAACCTAACTCTGAGGCATCACAGAATCCTATGAGGACCAGACGGCTTGTGCCCACTGTGTTATCTTGGGAGATTTACTGTTCGAAGTAATGAAAGCTGAGTTACAAATTTACTCCACATATTACGAATATGTGGTGGAACTTCACAATCGTCCCAATCAACCCTTAACTTCCATAATTCCTGTAATAGACATTTAGCAAAAAATGTCACTGGGGTGATGATCCCAAGTGGATCGAATAAACGAGCTACCGTTGACAAAATAGTTCTTTTTGTGCATAACTCGTTTCTAGGTATGTTTACCTTGTAGGTAAAATTATCAGTCATCGGATTCCACTGAATGCCTAATATGGGATCCCTCTTAAAACGAATTTCTAAGTTGTTCAATCGTGATTCGGCAAGTTTGAACGAATTCTGTGCTGGCATAGTTTCAGATTTTATTAACAACGGGACAACATACCTCCCGTCACTTTCTCGATAGTGTTTTGAAGCATAAATTGTTTCGGCTAATTCGTCTTCCGGATTAGTCAACATTGAAGGCGTTTCTTCAATTTCCCAAAATTTCCTAAGATCATCGCTCAAGGAATTTGTCCCAACAAACAATGACAAAGGCGTTTGACATGCTGAATTATCTAATTTTCCCATTATAATGTAACCGAAAATGCTATTCACTGCACAATGATATCCACGAATTATTTCATGTCTACCATTAAATATATCCAAGTATATGTCAGCACCTAACAAAATGTCTATTGGGCCTGATTTGTCGTAAGATTCATCAGCTAATTTTAAATTACTAAATTGTGACGTCACACTCAATGGTAAATCATATGACGGAAGATTAGAAGTGATTTCCGTAATCACAATAGTTTGACATTGAAAAATAGGCCCCTTTTTATTTTTAGGTTTTATAAAACATTTTGTTGTGCCATAACAAGAATTTATACTACAATTACCTAAACCGTTAAGTGGAATTCGATTTGCTTTTATTGACAAACCGAGACCCTTGGCGCATCTTTCTGTAATTAAAGATACCTGACTACCACTGTCTATAACCGCACGGACAGGTAGATACTCATTATTTTTGCTACGAACTTCAAGTTGAATTGTACCCAGTAATATAGTAGATACGCACGGTGCATTTTGTAAAACTGTCGCTGCTAGGGTTGTTCCCACATTATTTAAGTCGTTATTACCCGATGGTTCGGCGGCCATATGCAACATTGAATGGTGTTTTTTATTACAAAACTGGCATGTAAACTTTGAAACACAATCTTTAATATGGTGCTGTTTCAAACAATTGAAACAACGGTTTAAAATTTTAATTTTGTCCCTCCTCTGAAGGGGACTTAATGACGTAAAAGTTGCACATTTATAAAGAAAATGTGAACCTTGACATAACGGACAACGAATGTTATTATCCTTATTTGCCGTTAACAACGTTTTCAATGAACCTTTTTTCTCTTTTGTCGTAGGTGGAGATGACATCTCCAACATGCGTGATTGATTTCTAAGAAACCCGAAAATTTAATCTGACCCTGGAATCTCCTCGTCAGCTAATTTGGATTCAAACTGTCGTTTTGTTGTCGGATCCATTGCTCTTATTATAATGTGACCCACGAATTTATCAAGGATATTTTCTACTTTCATCGCATTTATCGCGGCGTAATTCTCCTGAAAATTACTTAGTATACGCGCTACACCTGCCGCTGACTCGGTTTGTAGGCATTTGAAATTAAGAATTTCATCAACGTAATGCGTAAAAAGCATTCTAGAATTTTGATATTGATTTACCAGAATATTCCAGGCTATGTCATAGTTTTCTTCAATAAGAGGCAATGATTTTATCAGTCCTAGTGCTGGCTCTGTAATTACCGATAAGAGGTAATGAAATTTTTCTACATTTGTGTACGCATTATTATTGTGTATAATACTTTTAAATAAAGAATGAAATGTACACCAATTTTTAATTTCACTGTCAAAAGTAGGTAACTTTATTATTGGAGCACGAACCGTTGAATTATTTGGCGTTTTAACAATTGAATTTTCTAAACTACTACTGATAGCGTTTTTGGTTTTCAATATATCAAAATACCATTCATCTACTTGAATAGCAATCACTCCTAAATCAGACATTTCTTTCACTTTGTCTAACTCCAATAATTGTTCTTCAATCTCCTTTTGAATCCATTCAAATTCCTGTAACCACTCTTTTATCTTTTCACATCTAGCCAGAAATGTATCTTTTTTCTTTGTATCATCGTAAATGTTAGCTATAAGCTCATGTGTTACACGAATTCTCGAAACTATCCGGTCACACCGGTTTTTTAACAAAACTGCTTTTTTCTCCGCCATTGTTACGACAAAAAAAAAATATTTTTGTGAAGAATTGAATTATGTTCACTTTAAAGAATATTATCAAATCAATTCCACAGTATATAATCAAAATAATAATAATTTGTAAGCAGTAAGGTATTTTTTCACTACCTACAGAAAACTTTTGCACACAGCACGGCTGATGCGCATTTCACAGATCAACTTTATGAACAATTTAATCCTGATGTATATTAAATTAATGAAAATTTTCAATTTATCTTGGCTCGAATCGACCAAATGTTGGGGTTTCAACATGTACCCGCAAAGCGGAAGGGAAGGAAAAATTTGGGGATTGCCGACTTACCCGCAGATTTTCTCCCTTCGCTTATCTAATTTTGATCCGCTGGTTCTTCTTTTTGAGTTTTCACAAAACATTTATTATAGTAATATTTTGCACACAGCACGGCTGTAATATTTCCACACAAAACATTCACTTATGAGTTTCACTTTAAAATGTTCGGTACAAGAGCTCCGTATTCAACATATGTGTTGACAGGACAGTGGATAATTTGTAACTAAACTGTCTGGTCGGCATGGGTAGGTATGATTTGTGGGTAGGTGGGTAGGATTGGTAGGTAGAAATTAAAAGTTGGAAAAAATAAAGGTAAATGAGCAATGCTAGGCACCAACAGGGCCTTTGGGGATGATGTATGGAGAGTCTATTTAGGAAAGGGAGTAGAGGAAGTTCAGGGTAGGCAAAAGGCTGGGTAGGAGTCAAAGATATTTAAATATAAGAGATGTGCTATCGGCAGTTTTTAATGGGTGAGACTGTGCTTCCTGGTGTTGCCGATATTGTTAACCAATACTACTGCACACCTTAAAAAATCAACTAAATGAACCAAAGATATTGAAATATTACTTGAATATCTTTTGAAATGAACGAATTCTTTCCGTATTCATTAAACTATGTTGTTAACCAATACTACTGAACACTTGTATTGGTTAAATCAAAAAATCAACTAAATTCCTTATTACTAATATCCTAAGGACCATTAGACCGTAGTCCGCCGACAGTCGGGCGGCCATCATAGCATATCTCTTATATTTCAATATCTTTGTGGGTAGTAATCTGGGGGTCAGTGTGTCCAGGAGTGACGGTCATATGATCCAACCCTCCCACTGCGGTGCAAGGCGTTAAATCTCACCCCTTGAACCAAAGCACCCCTGCAAAGTCACCAAACGTAGCGAACCGTGTTCACGGGACTGTGGTGCCCGTACCTGTCTCCCAAATTGTAATGTTTTAAAAATGTAATTTATTATTTTATTGACTATTTTTATGGACTTAAATAAAACTCCATTTAAGTAATATTTCTTTATACTATAAATATTATAGTTTAAATCATGGATGATTTTGAAATTTCTGCTATTTATAATTATTTTTACACATGACAGCTATTTTTCCTTCCAAAGGCATTGTCAAACTGTGTAAAACATTTTCAAAATGCCACCGGAAGGCGATACCGGAAGGCGATACATGTGTCGAAAGTAACTGTACCTAAAATCATTTTTGCCATAAAAAATTTAAATACCGAATTGGAGTTCCAAATAATAAACGCAAAAATAATAACTAAAACTCTTCATTTGTATTCAAAATATGACATCTATACTATTTTTTATGCTCACTTCGAACTGTTTAAAATTGCGTAATATAAAAACGTCACATTTTGCAGATCCAGCATTAATATGCAGAAAAAATTACATAGAACTTTATATTTAAACGTTTAAAATTGACAAATAATCCATTACACTAAAGCCTCGATGACATTGAGCGAGTTTACAAGCTACTAGCCGGTGAATTCACTATCTGCTAGTAAACTCGCTCAGTGTAATCGTATTACTAGCTAACTAGCAGATTGTGAACAACCTATGAAAAAAGTTGAAAGGGTGTCAACTTTGCTCACTACTCGCTAGCGTGTACGGCTGATGGCAAGATGGCGACTCTCGAACAGCTGATTTTGTAACTGTCAAACTACTGCTTGATCTGGATTATTCGTTGTACAATCTGTTAAGTAACCGGCGAATAGCTACTAGCGGTGAGCTAACTGCGAATATCCCAGTTTTCTACAAAATTTTGACAGAATTAGTTTGCGCGGGAGTCATTATTTTAGCTCAGCTTTTCGCTAGCTAGTTGGCTACTGAGCGAGTGAAACGTTTTATGTGTCATTATCACAATCGCACTCGCCGATTTGCCTGTTTTTAATCTTACTGACTAGTAGCTTGTAAACTCGCTCAATGTAATCAAGGCTTAATATGGGAATCAACTTGTCTTAACAATGAAAACTGAAAAAATTTGGTTTTAAAAAATTTACACTTTCAAATATAAAATAAAAATGAATGTGTCGTAGTTTAGTAATTTATTTTAATAAAAAAGACAAATAACTTTGTTTACATCACTTTTTTTTTTTATTAAAAGTGATGTAAACAAAGTTATTTGTCTTTTTTATTAAAATAAATAATGCCATCACAAAGTAAAAACCTTTCCGAAGAAGTTTTCTTCGAAAAATTAGTAATTTATCTCTTTTCTGAATTTGAAATGGTGCGTATGATTCCAGTTTTCAAATTACTCTGTGTTTTTCTTTTAATTATTTGCATCACACATTCTATAATTATCATAGAGCAACAACATCTTACAATAATATCTTAGAATCAACACAGTGTGCATAGTGTCAACAAGTGTATTGTTTAACCTAAAAATTACATGTACACTACATATTTTAAAAATATTCACTACCTCTTCACCCTGTTAACGAACTTAAAGGTCAATGTTTTTCTATGGATATATTTAATTCATTATTGACTTCTTTGCAAAGTGTACAACAATATAATTTCATTTAGGTATGTAAAATGTTTTGAAATTTCATAAGCTCAAAAACTTTATGAGAGTGAGGAAGTTATTATAAACAAGCAGTATGCCACCTGTTTTTACAATTGCATCATGCAACATTCACTCGTAAAATATTTCCTAGTATGATGCAAAAAAGATTTTATCTAAGTCCTTTAGTTATTTATTTAATTCGTTAATTATCCCCCCGAAAATGATATTAACTATAAAACTAAAAAATTTTGCGCATTATTTACCAATTCCAAACATAAAATCGACTTTAAAAATACTTTTAATAATAATAAGTTGGTATGATTATCAAAAGAATTTATATAGGTACAGTGATGATATTTTGTACTTATACTCTGGTATATACAGTACACAGGCAAGTGGTTTTATCCTTGATGCATTTGAAAGAAAATATGTTTTATGTTTTTGTTATTCGGCGCTTTTTCTATTCTTTCTCACACCCTTTTCTCTCTGCTCACCCCGTCGGGTCACTTAATTATATTTACTTATTAGGTATACCGTATTTTCCCTAAACCGACTGCATATTGTACATAAGTATGCCAGGGGACCAACTGCCAGTGGATCAACTGTCATGGAACTCCCAGATTGTTTTAAACTCTTTTTTCATAAGACATTACTACTAATTCTCATGCTGCCAGCATCATCTGCTGCGAACCATTGTTCTTTTTCTGAGTTTCTCACTGGTGCACCGGTGGAGGGCGTTAATGGTGCTAGTTCATCTGAGCAGGATCCATTTATATATCTGTAAGACAGACTCAGCATACCTGCGTCTCTTTGTACATTAGAGGTGGTAATTAATCTGTTTCAACAATGATTTGTTAATAAGAAAAACTGTCATTATTTGTGTAAAGTTAAGCAGGTTAATCAATTTAATAAATTAGTATTTTAGGGCTCCAGTCCAGATGTGGCGGCCAAGTTAAGCTGTTTTCTTTTTATATTATCATTGCGGAGGATAGAGCCTGTCATGACACCGAAACTAGAAGAAACGGAGAACTAGATGGAATAACTGTTATTTTTTCATTCTTCAGGTCTGGGACATCCATGGAAAGCCGTCTCTAGAATACACAATACACACAATCGCCTCAGTGGGACACGTTAAGTGGAGACCTCAGAGAAAGTAAGCATTAAGTAAATGACTCACCTCAAACTCCATTGCATTTGAAAGTAGCTTAAGCCAAGCTAGTTGAAAACCGTAGTAAGTGTTCTAATTCTCCGATGATCGTCAATATGATGCTACATCTCAGGGTGGGATTTGGCCTCCGCCACAATTGTTCTCCACTGGCTGCGTTTCCTCGTCATTCATCTCTAGTCCTCCGTCCTTCCTGTCCTGCTCCAATCCTTTTCCATACACTTCATCCACTTCTTCCTTGGTCTGCCTCTGGGTCGCTTCCATCGGGGCACTCACTTTGTTGCATTCCCTGATATCAAAGTAAAGCAACTGGTTTTTTTACATCTTCTCTGTGGTGTATTTAACCTCTCCGCGAGTGAGTTTTGGCGAACAAAACTGTAGGTGAGGAGTGAGTTTTATTTTTGGTTCATTTTTTAAATATTTTTTTAAACTTTATTATAGATCAACTAAAAATAATGTTATATGTTGAATTAAAACCTCATCGACATCAATCCACGAAAATAAACAAACATCGAAAAAAAACATGTCCATACAAAAAAACTGCTTCTTTCCTCTGACGAACGCTAAATGACGCAAAAAGAATTTTTAAACTAAAACTGTGAAATTGGTATTGTAGGTATGTCTTCCAAAACTTCAACAAACTACGTGCAGATGTTAATAGAAGCCACTACAAGTCAAATAGATTCATTAAATATGACGGTATTTGAATAATAGCCGCGGACGAAACGTTTCGCCCGTTCTCTTCTGATCATTTTTTCACTTCGCCGAACTGTTTCGCCCATACTCGTGAATAATACTCGGTTAAATGACAAGTGAAATTTCACAATGATTTTTATGGGTAGACAAAATTCACATAAAAACATTTTAAATCTCTAAAAGCATACCAATAATACTTATTTGGCATTAAAATATGTTTTTTCGGACCCTTAATTAGTAGCATACACCCATTTAACTTAATATTGTATTTAATTAAATGAAGACAATATTAGGGAAACTCATTTGAAAATCTGGGGACAGAAAAAGGTATTGGCGCCTCTGGGAATCGAACCCAGAACCTTCTGCTTTCTCGTATCCCAGAGGTGACAATATCATTTTCTGATTTTTCTGTCCCCAGATTTTCAATTGAGTTTTTACTCATAAAGTTAAAAATAAAAATAATAAAATATTGTTTCACAGGTATCATATAGCAAGCTGTGCGCTAGTATTAGACTCTAGCATCAACGTGTGGGATGTCCGCAGGCCATATATACCGTACGCAACATTTAACGAGCACAAGGATGTCACAACGGCGGTAGCCTGGAAAGGAGACCCCGACATATTCTTATCCACGAGCAGGGTAAGCAAGAACTTATTTACGATTCTTGCTTAGGTACCTATTTTAAATAATTTATTCTACTGCTACAATATGCACATATTCTGGCAACACTAGCATGCTAATTTTCAAATAAAATAAGAACACTTTCTAAACTTTCCTATCCCTTCATAAAATTAATGAAAACATTTATCACGTGGCCATAAGAAATTTTTATGCAACCGATATCACAGCATGTTATAATACATTTGATTACATACAGCATTGTGCAAATAACTATCACTCGGTTACTTTGTGATAAACTATTATAAAATACATTTGTGACTACATA
This sequence comes from Limnephilus lunatus, assembly GCA_917563855.2. Taxonomy (NCBI): domain Eukaryota; kingdom Metazoa; phylum Arthropoda; class Insecta; order Trichoptera; family Limnephilidae; genus Limnephilus; species Limnephilus lunatus. The sequence goes on from OU830599.1 coordinate 12,105,248, forward strand.
ATTTTTATTGCACATCTCGAATGCAGTGAAAGGACTCTAATCAGTGTTGGTGCAATAAAAACAGATTACTTTTCCATTATTAAATATGTTGTATTGTGTTCTGAATGTGTTTCAATACTTGGATAAATTTTTTGTATAGTTTTAAATGTATGCTAATTATTTTGTTAAGTTGTCTGTATTGTTTTTTTGTATGTATTTGTTTTCATTTAAAAGTCAATGATACATTATGTCAGCACTACGTGGAGTTCCTATTCATTTTATCCTTTTAGAATAAGTTTCTTGCTAATCCACAATCCTTCTAATTTTTATTTTTGACCCTATCCTCTTCCTGGTGACCCGACAGTTGATCTGCCGACAATTTGCCCCCCGGGAAAAGTTTTTACTATAAAAGTATAATTTTTGGCGCTTTATTTATCAATTTCAAACGTAAAATCGATTTCAAAAATACCCTTAGTTGAGACTATCAAACGAATTTATATACAGTGTTGATTTTTTGTACTTGTGCGCTGGTATACACAGTATATAGACAAGTAGATTTTTCCTTGATGCATTTGAATGAAAATATATTTTATACTTTGTTATTCGGCGGTACATCCTCTCTGCACATCCCTTCAGGGTCACTTAGTTATATTTTGTATAATTATGTATACCGTATTTTCCCCAAACCGACTTCATATCTTATAGTCTTATAGATATTATAAAGGCGAAAGTTTGTATGGATGAGTGTTATTCTTTCACGCAATAAACACCAAATAGAATTTAAAAATTCTTTCACTAATCGAAAGCTACATTATTTGCGAGTAACATAGGCTATATATATTGGTAAGCTCTGGCGTTATGAATAAGCTGTAGCATTATGCAATTATTTTTCATAAGTTTTCTGTCCCTAACAAAATCGAGTTATTGCAAACGTCAAACAAATTGTTACCTTGGAAAAAATGTTTTTTTTTAAATTAGGCAATTCACCCTAAAAATAGTGCTTTGTTGGCGTCATAGTTATTGTTTGGCAAGAAAGTGTAGAAATTAATTAATTTGGAACTAAATTTTTTCATTACTATGGTAACACCGAAATACTCGTTTTGTCAATGACATTTTGTATGGCTCTTGGCTTTACTGACTTTAATCATGTAGAACACACTGAAAATCGCTCGTTTAGTGTTTTTTTTTTTCATTGTTTGCCTGTGCATTGTTTGAATTGAATTAAAATGAACAAACCAATACGTAGTGGTGCAAGAGAAGTTGTAAACTGCGTGTTTCAACGCTGCCTAGCTGAATATCGTGCGAAGAAGCTCCTATCCAATTTGAAAGAAGTTTACAAACGAACTGCAGAAATGAATGGTACGTGGTATAGTTTTTTTTAATAAATTTCATTAGTATTACAAGATTTATGCCAATTTTTGTGCGATTATAACCATTACAATCTGATTTGAGGTTATGTTTAAAAATCCGAATTTGACATTTCCATTTGACAGTTAATATTAGGCCACAAGAAAAATGGAATAACTCAATTTAAAAAAAAATAATAATATGCAACTTCTTTAAACGCATAGAAATGTAACTTGTTCTTAATTTTCTCTTTCTTTCTTTCTAAATGAATATTTACAGGTGTGCTTTTTTAAAACTACCTTCTATAGAATAATCATTTTAATGATGTTTTCCACATACAGGTAAATCTGAAAAGTAAGATAAATCGTCAAGGAATGGAAAAGGCAGATGGAAAATTTGAAACACCGGGAAAACGGAAAATAGCATAAGTGTTGATGATTAAAAAAAATTGTTGCAAAAACGTGATGAAAATCGAGGCAGATTATTATGCACGAGGAAGTACTCTATATGATGATATAGATGAACTGATAAAACGTTTAGATGAAGATGAAGATATGGAAGAAGAAGAATCATATGAGGACTAAGACAATAATTATCACATGTCGGGTGTTGAATAAATATACTAAGATTTTTAAATACCTATGTACCTACGTTTTTATAACAAAATAAACGCCCACTTAAAACCTGTTTTGTTTTATTTTACTTCTATTAAATTATGTGTTTTTGTGCAAAATTTATGAAAATACAAACACGTTATGAAATATGCATTTTGGCTGAAGGGTTTTTTAAAACATACATTCATTGTCTTATGAGCCATCACGGTGTTGCCATTTAAAACCAAGAAATCGATCGCAGCGCCATCATTTATTTTCTACACTTAATTGTCAAACTGTATTTAAATATTTTCTAAAATAGAATTTTTATTTGCGAAATGTCATTCTCAAATTTTGAAATTTTCTATTAAACAATAATTATTTTTTATTAGACAAAAAAGCAAGAATAATAACAATTATGCCAATAATTATGCCAGTAATTTCCCACTAATACCATGCGAGCGAAGCCGCGGGTAAAAGCTAGTTGTATATAAATATGCCGGGGGGCCAATTGTCGGTGGATCAACTGTCATGGAACCCCTCTGGCTGAGCTTGTAACTTATAATTCTGGGCGTGTAAATAGCCCAGAATTCTTTGAGTGTAATACTCAAGAAAGAAAAAACTAATGTGAATTTATCTTGCGTTAACCTAAAATTACAAAGATGATGAATCCGACAGGAACTCAATGGCAACAAAAGAACACTGACCTTATTTCTGGTTCTGCTGCAGATGGAAGGCCTTCCCATCTAGTCCTTTCACATGGATCAAACGTATATTTCAATGTAACGCACATAAGTCGGATGTCAACATACACCTCGGGTTCAAAATTCACAAAAACACATGTGTCGTTATATCAATGTAACATATTGTCGCATTGAATCATTTTATCTCCAAAAACCGCAAGTGGGTGACATCTGTGTTGATTTTGGTCAAGCACGAGGCTTTAGCCGGTTCCCAATCCAATATCACACGAAGGCGGCTGGAAAGTGCTTTCCGCTGACCAAAGAGCCCGCCATCATCAACACTTTGCAAGGAACGCAATAATTAAAATAATCAATCACGAGGATACTGATTACAACGCTCAACCACCCTCTTCCTATTATCTGATCACCCAATAATATTTGCCCGTTGCTGAACACAAAACTAAACAACTCATTCCTTGTTCGCACTCATTTGACAACCTATTGGGTTCAAATGCAGGCAATGGCAAATAATTATTTCATTTTACGTTTGTTTTATCACAATAAACAAAGAGTTGACTCCTGACAAAGGTAGCAATGAAAACTGATGGTAATTTTTGTGTTCAGGATTGCACCCTCTACCGCCACATGTTCAAAGACGCCACCCACCCCGCCATGTCCGCCAACCCCCAGGGCATCAGCCTCAGTGTGAAGGGGGATGTAGTTTACACCTGCAGGCAGAGCACTCCCTCGTCCTTGGGTGACAAGATACAAGGCTTTATAAAGTAAGTTACATTGTTCAGGATTGCACCTGGTTCACCACTTGGCTGTCCGTGTATCAGAGCTTTCTTTAATTGACATTGACATCATAAATTCAGGAGGCAGATATGGTTACAGCTGTATGAAACCATTCACTGGATAACCAACACCTCTGCCGTAGGTCACCACAAGTGTTTTGTTACATTTGGTGACTTTGCCAAGGTTTATGGGGTGAAATTTGTCCAGGTCTTGGTAACGGATATATCTGCCCATCAGCTGCATGGTGGACCGGATCTCTCAGATGAATTCGTATGTCATTCCTGGACACACTGACCCCTGGATTCCTACTCACCTCTCATACCTCTTTTCTTTCCAGAATTTCCTGTGCGGAGTTAGTGCAAAAAAAAGGTTTGTTTTTTTCAAGTGAATTGGAGTTTCTTGATCCTCTTCTAATTTCCTATGGCTATTGATGCTTCCCACTCCCGACAGTTAGTTATATGTATCTCCTGAGATGACAGTGTCCTGTTATGTAATAGTCCTACTATGCAGCTCTCTCAGTTTACTTATTATTGCGTATCTGTTCTAGTCGTCGCCAGCCAGCCGGAGTACCGCAATCCGAAGCTGAGACCTTTCACCTTGCCCGGAGCGTGGTGAGGCGATGGGCCGGCCAGCCCAGAAGAAGCTTCCTGACCTGTGCAAAGCAGTACCTCCTGTCTGGTCGATGCCTGTCAGCTCTCTGTGATCATAATGCGCAAGTTGCCAGGGATGTTGGCAAGGTTCAGGTAACACACTTTACTATTCATTTAGATAACTTTCTCTGGCTTTTCATTCATATCGATAAAAACCAAATGAAAGTCTTTATTTGGATTTGTTAGTAGATTATAAGGCACATAACTATGTGCCTTATATATATAACTATGACGTGTTCAATACTTTGCTTTTGGAAAATTAAATATTTTGAGATTCCGCTGAAACAAAAGTTTCCCCAATAGCCAATGACATTACAAACTTATAAACACGTTGAAGAGATCCCAAAATGTAAAAGCAAAAAATATAGTAATTGCCGTCCTGTTGATTTAGTACTAAACTGCCATGTGTCGCGTCGCGTCGGGTCGTATGCCAAACATATCTTTAACCAAATTGCATAAATTGCCAAAATGCCATTTAAAAACTCTAGTAAAAGCTAAGGAATAACCTTGCATTCGTAAATACATGTAAATCATGTCTTATTATTATAAATGACACAATTATTTCGATTGTTTCCTGATGATTTTAAGTGCCATTTGGGAAAGTGAGATAGCAAACATTGCAAAACCTAAATATAAGAAAAACAACCTTCTGGCAGTAGGCGTTTCATACAGCATTCCATATTCGTCAGTGTAAGCAAGTTAGCATGATGTCATCTCAATCACATCTATGATGTAGAATGTAGTATTCAACCCAACTTTTAAGTATGTCCGATCGTATATCTACTTCATTCATACATACATATTCTTTGAATGTCTCATTTATACACACATAATCTTTGTCATGCACAACCAACGTTTGAATCGAGAATTTACTGTAAACGTACGTAACAATATGTCTTCAAGCTAATCTTGATCGCTTACAGGATTGGTGTAATTATAATGAACTATTTTTAAATATCGATAAATGTCGATTTATATCTTTCTGTAGAAACAAAAATCCTATTATGTCTCATTATAGTATCGACAATATTGGAGTTTTACCTACCATTAAAACTCTTATTATGTTGCCTTCCTTATCCAGAATATTCCTTAGTGAGAGATGACATCTCTGTTTCTATCCGATTTCGGTCTCTCTTCTCCTTTTACCGTGAAATTTTCAAATTTCGCGCGATTTTTTGTTCCTTGGTGATCGCAAATCACTGCTACCAACAGTTAGGCGCTCGCTAGCGTCTGACGCGACGCCATTTTCTTCAATTGTAGTCTCACCAGACAGGGGATGAGGAATATTCTGGATAAGGAAGGCAACATAATAAGAGTTTTAATGGTAGGTAAAACTCCAATATTATGTAGTGCCGTTCCTTATCCAGAATATTCCTTAGTGAGAATTGTCTGCTATCGTCTGGTGGCAGTGTTGATGCCAATTGTGATCATCTTCATAAAGAAGCGCCGGTTGGAGGTCTGCCCTCACAATGATCGCTTCTCCTTCTGTCTCCAGAAATGGAAGACCTTTGGGGGTCTGCCCCCCTCAGGCGAATGATTGGATTAAACAGGTTTGTCAAGGACGACGAAGTCCCCGGCTCCTGAATATTGGATTGCCTTATTTCTTTTTTATAATATTTTTGGAAGGTATTTTCATTCTGCCAATTTCCCTTTTCCAAAATGTCCTCTATTGAACAGTTTTCAAACCACCGAAGTGAAGCCACTGCCGACCTAGTGCTCCCCGCAGAGGCCTCAATACCAGCATCTCTAAGTATTGTCTTGACCCATCCACCGATAATTGTTCTAGAAGCTGCTTTGGCTGGACCTGATGTGGATAAAAACAGGTTATCAATATTAGGTGCCTCTTGTCTCCTGTCCTTTGAGAGAACACACAGCTTCTTAAGCCAAAATACAGGATCGGTGGATTGATTTGATGAGGAGTTTAATCTCCATCCTGATTGTTGATACTTTGCAGAATCTGTCTTTGAACCAAATGCAGGCCATAAAATAATATGATCATCCATATCAATGAAATGTTCCGATGTTAATCTCAAAAGTGTCAGATCATGTACCCTTCGCCCTGAGGCTAACAGGAGTATGACTGCACACCTTCTGGATGCTTCAAATAAGGTTATAGTTTCTGGATTGTTAGTCTGAAGCCAAGAACATATCTGTCTCGGGTCCCATATTGTATCCCGTTGCACTTTAATCGAGCTGTTTACTATTCCCTTCATTACTTGCTTCACCACAAGATGGTTACTTAGTCTATTTTCATTATTTGGATTGCATAAAGTTGAAATAGCCGATTTATGCAAAGCTATAGTGCTAGGAGCTAAATTCAGCGATATTTTGAGATGCGCTAGAAACTTTGCCAACTGGGCTCCCATTGGATCTTTGAAATTAACATGGTTGGATGAGCACCATTCACGCCATCTAATCCACGCTGCTTTATAAGAAGCTTGTGTTGAAGTTCGCCAGCTGGATTTTAAAATCTCTCTTTCTCTATCAGACCATCCTTGCAATGCATCATCCCAGCCCCAATTTTCCACACTTGCAGTTCTAGTTGAAGTATTTGCTGGGGATGGGAGCCTGTGGTGGTATCTATCAGTATCTCTTGTAGATTCTTGATCTCCTGAGGTAGGCACAAGGCTCTCTGTTTCAAGTCTGGTAGCCAAAATACTTTTGTCCATTTGGGAGCTACTAGCAGATAAATTCCTGTGGATTTGTTCAGATGAGCAAGCACTCGGGGAATTAGACAAGGAGGCGGAAACACCCATGCAAGAGGAAAGTGCCAAGGTCTGCTGAAAGCATTGTGAAATAATGCCGCTCTGTCTTTCCTGTCTATGGATACATATTTGTCCACAACATGAGCCGTGTGAGAGGCAAACAGGTCCACAGTGGGTCTGCCCCATTTGTGAAATATCTGTTCTGTTGCAGGAGGTAGAAGGTGCCATTCCGGTAGACGGGTTCCTCGGGACAAATGGTCCGCAAGACCGTTGTACCGCCCTGGTAGGTAGTGAACTTGCAGGGTTATATTGTATTTGTCTACTAGAGACAGAATCTGAAAGGTCAGATGAAGTAGACTCAAGGATCTCGTCCCTCCTTCGTTCCTCAAATAAGCGAGGACTGTTCTGTTGTCTGACTGTATTAGAACGGTAGAACTCCTCAAACGTTTGTTCTGGTATTTCAAGGTATTTAGTATGGCAAACATCTCTTTCAAGTTGCTGTGCCAATTCTGCTGTTCCCTGGTCCAATTTCCCGCAATCGGAATATCGTCCACTTGAGCGCCCCAGCCATGATCTGCTGCATCGGTCGAGAGGAAATGAGAGGCAGCGGGGACGTGTAGTGGCATAAAGACCTTTACATTCTGTGCCCACCATGATATGTCTTTCATTACGGGTTCCTTTATAATAATTCTCATTCGTATGGGAAGTTTCATCATGGAGTGCATTTGTAGTTGCATCCTTCGGCAATGAAGACGACCTCTTGGAGTGACGAATGATGCAAAATTTAGTTTTCCCAGAACTCTCTGGGCCTCCTTCACATTCCACTTCTTCTTTTTCTGAAGCCTTTGAAGGGATTGTTGAAGGTCTTCGCACTTTCTCCTGTTCAGTGACTTCCGACCGCGTTGTGTGTCCCACATTACACCCAGATACTCCACTGTTTGTACCGGCTCGCTGACGCATTTTTTCAAATTGACAGTCAAACCGAGGTCTCTTAGTAGATTCAGAAATAGATTTGTTTGGACCTTCAGAATTTCCCTGTCCTGGTGGGCCAGAAGGAAATCGTCCAAGTATACAATGGTCCTCACATTTTGACGACGTAGGGTCTCCGCAACCCAATTGGTCACCTTGGCAAAGGCTTGTGGAGCACTGCTCAAGCCCTGGGGAAGGCATGTCATTTGCAAAAGCTCTCCTTTGTACACAATCCTCAAAAAACGACGATGAGACTCTGCGACTGGGATGTGAAAATATGCGTGAGATATGTCTATTTTTGTCATCCAGTCTTGTGGTTGGAGAAATTCGGGAACTTTCTGATGCGACATTAAAGAAAATTTTCTTACCGACACAAAGTGATTGAGACCTTTCAGGTTGAGAATAGGTCTGTTGCTTCCGTCCCCTTTTCGAACCAGGAACATTTGGGAGAGAAAACCGGAGTTGTTGACTGCCGGTTCCAATATATTCAGTTTTTTGAGAATTTCTATTTCTTTTGTCATTGCTGGGGTTGTATTTGTCACAAATCTTTTCAAAGTTAAGGCAGTTGGGCGTAATAATAGGGGCTTTGTAAAGAAGGGGATTCTGTATCCCCCTATGATTTTTTGAACAACTTTGGGAGCATTTAGAGCTGCCCATTTGTTTTTGAAATTCAGCAATTGCCCCGCTTGAAACTTTAATGGCCTCCAGTCATGCACCCCTGTAATAGCGTCGGTTAGAGGTCTGCCCTCGCACCGGTCGCTTGTTACTCTCCTTTCCCCCCCTTTTAATACCAGAGGTGGAGGGCTGGGGATACCTTTGGGGGTCTGCCCCCCTCGGGCGAAAGGATTCTCGGGATGGAAAAAATTCTCGAGATGGAATAAAATCTCGGGTCGGAAAGGAATCTCGGGCCCGAAAGTATTGAACAGGCTTAGAAGCCTTTTTAGTATCAGACCCCTCCTTTGGTGGACCGGTAGTGATGACTTGTGAGAAGGGCCTAAAACAATTCTTTACTCCTCCCAATTTCTGCAATTGGGTAGAGAGGGCTTCCTCATTGAAGAGATGAGAGGAAGTCGGAGGGATCTGCATAAGAACTTTCTTGTCTGATTTCTGTTTACAGGAATTGAGAATCCTGTCCCTTCTAAATTCAATTATCTCTGCCCGTTTTCCGCATGTTATTTGCAGCAGGTCATCGGAGCATTTTTGTAAGTCGTTCTGACCTCCAAACAGCTCATTAACTTTCTCGTACAGGGTTTCTGGAGAGACATCCTGTACTTCAAATCCCCATTCGACCAATTTCTGCAGAGACTTCTGCAGTTGTTCCCTGTGTTTGAGAGCTGCATGTGTTATTGCCGCGAAAGATCTTTCAATAGCGACCTGTTGAGGAGACCCAGAATCGTAAGGTTGCAACTCACAGTTCACCTCAAGCTCCTTAAAGCCCGGATCGGCAAGGTGTTCCTTAATGACCTTGTTATATCTCACATTGGTCCAATCTTTCTGATTAAATCGTTGAAGACGCTCTAACACTTCAAGTCTGTCTTGAGGAGGAGCAGTCATTAAGGGTTCTTTAAGAGAAATGGTGGGACTCGGCATTTGAAAAACACAAGTATTACGCCCGGATACTGTTGAACACTCTTTCTCCGTCTCTGCGATGGACATATTATCTGAGGCTGCATTCTCTGCGAATCTTGACCTCGGTGCTTGCAGAATAAAATTTTGTAGTCTGCCTACTTGTTCAGTTAATTTCTTAATAGAACGGGCCATTCCTCGCCTTCTGGAGCGTGAAGCCCTGCTTGAAAAACTCATGGAAGTTGAGCTGTCGGAACTTGGTGAGCGTCGGCGTCGCCTTCGTCTTTTTCGTTTATTGTCACAAACGGATTCATTAGAGGAACAGTCGGAACACAAATTGTTTCGTTTTTCGTATTTCATCACGGTTTACACTCGCGGACGCGGAAATCTCAACCGCTTCGGGAGATACATTATTTTCTGACATTGCGTAATGATTTTCGTAATGATTTTCGTAATAATTTTGGAGAAGAAATCTAGTTTCTGGTTTATATCGCAATATTGTAACTAGACGACCGTTCGCGATAGAAATTAGACGCCAATTGAAGAAAATGGCGTCGCGTCAGACGCTAGCGAGCGCCTAACTGTTGGTAGCAGTGATTTGCGATCACCAAGGAACAAAAAATCGCGCGAAATTTGAAAATTTCACGGTAAAAGGAGAAGAGAGACCGAAATCGGATAGAAACAGAGATGTCATCTCTCACTAAGGAATATTCTGGATAAGGAACGGCACTACATAATATTTCTCTTAAAAAGATGTCTCATATCAAGGATCTGGGTATCTTTTTTGATGAAAAATTAACATTTGTTCCACACATTAATGAAGTTACTAATAAAGAAATGTGTGGGATTTATTTTAAGAACAGTAAAAGATTTTTCATCACTTTATTCATTTAAAATTCTCTTCATTGCTTTAATAATAAGTAATTTAGAATACAATTCCACTATTTGGTCCCCATACTACAAAGCACACAAAATAAAAATTGAGAAAGTTCAACATAAATTTTCAAGGTTCATTAATTTCAAACTCTCCATACCCATTGAACAAATCAATTATGTTAACTTAATGAAAATATTTAATTTAACTGACCTATCGTATAGAAGAACTAAGAGCGATTTGGTTCTATTGTTCAAATTAGATAATGGATCACTTAACGCACCTGACTTAACAAAACTAATAACATTCCGAGTACCAAATCATGACACGAGACTTCCAGAGCTGTTCTTTGTTTTTCCGTCTAAAACTAACTATTTTATTAACTCCCCAATCCAAATACTACACAGGCTTGGAAATAAATTCAGTTCGGTTGATATTTTCATTTATTCCTTACCTAAATTTATATCAGAAATTTAAAAAATTCTATGTATATTTTATTATTATCTTCTAATATTGTTTTTTGTTGTTATTTCTTTTTAATTCTGGTTCTATCCTTGATTTTCAGTTTATTATGTTATATACTACATGCTTATAATTGTACTCCTGAATAACTTATGTATCTATAATAACGTGATATTTTAAAAGCCTTCAAGGCGTGAATGAACAAATAAAATAAAATATAATTAATTAAATAATGTCATTGGTAGTAAACATGTTACTTTACAACCTGGCATTAGTTAAGATGCTCGTCTGCTATGATTTCTGTGTCAGGCATGTTATTGAAGAATCTGGAATCAAATTGTTTTAATTTTTAACATGTTGACTATGTTACTAGGTAAGCCTAGTCTGGTGCATCATAAAGACCCTGTACGCCTCCAAGACGGCGCCCCCCAGCCAGGAGGCTGGCAACGCGGCTGCCAATGGCCCCGTGGCCTCGGGGGGGCGCCACGGGGCCAGCGAGGAGGCCTGCAGCAGCATCGGAGGGGGGAGCGCCGGGGCGGGGGATGGGGAGAATGGGATCCAACCACAGATGGATCAGAGAAGTGTAAGGAGCGAGCATGTGTTGACCAGCGCATATAGGTAATGATTGACTGAACAAATCAAAATCCTGTTTTAACTCGACCATTTGGCATTTATCTGTTTATAAATTTGTTTCTAAAATCTGCTGCATCCACTTTATTATTCAAGCAAGCATTATTTTTTTCTTAAAAAATAATGCTTGCTTGAATAATGAAGTGAAATCTAAAATCTTAGCTGGGTGGCTAAGATTTTAGATTTCACGGCCAAAAGTATTATAGTGGTTTATTTTTGGGGCATTATGCCATGTTGTGTTCTCCTTCCAGAGGAAACTTAATTTATGCAGCCCCCGATAGGTCTTGTAAGTTTCCTTTGGAAACAGGAGTTTATAAACTAGTAGTGTAAGTTTCCTTTGGAAACTTACAATAGTATTAGTTGTTCCGGATGTGACGAGGTTTAGGTAGGCCAAACAGAAAGGACGATCTCCAAAAGGATATCAGAACACTTTCGAGCTTGTAAACTCGGCCACCCTGATAAATCGGCAATTGCCGAGCATTTAATTAAAACCAGCCATTACTTTGGATTTGTTCTGAAGTCCTGGGAAGACCCAAAACACATGGAGCATGCTTAATTACGGAGGCAATTGAAATTCAGAAGAATCCCATTAATATTAATAGAGACTACAGAGCTAAGCTCAATAGTTCTCGGTATCTGGTAATTGACGACTACACCAAAGTTAAATGCTGAAAACCATTTTGGATTAGACTGTAATACAGGAGTGGAGCTGGCCACAAGGTATCACATCTACACATGTAACAATGTCCGAAACGTTTGCTAAAGAAGGAGGTAGCGCAACACGACATAATACCCCAAAAATAAATAATGACAATACTTTTTGCCGTGAAAATCTAAAATCAAATCTATGTGTATAATGTTGTAATGTATTTAGGTATCCATTCTAGTTTAATGTAATGGAAATGTATTTTTCTTTTTTATGGAATCAAAATAAATTACCTAATGAGATAATTTTTTCAAAAAACATTACGTACATACTTTATATTGTAATTATGACACCCATTAACTCAAAAGTTTGTTTTTTCAGTGTTGTAGATGATGACACAGAAGTAGATGATGGCCTCTCAGAACATACATTCAATAACAATGGAGTATTGGGATTCCCAACACACAATATTCACATCCCCAAGGGACCTCCCACCCAACTCAATGAAAATGGTATGTCATCACTTGTTTTCATTGATATTATTGAATCATAAATTATGCTTTTCTAACCATATGATATGGCAAATGATTCCTTTTAAATGATTTATTTTATGAATGCATGTAAGTATTTGTTTTCCTTAAAATTTCCCATTATGTACCACTGAAGTCAGTTTCTTTTTTGGCTTCTGACTCACATATTGTTGTCATTTTTGCCGGATCTGTTTTTAAATTACGATATTAATATACTGGTGTGGTCTAGGAGAAAAGCTCTTGACTCGCAATCCGAAGATCGCGGGATCGAGTCCTGGCGTGGGCAATTAAATTTTATTTGATTAATTTGTGTTATGTCACAATTAATTCATTTAAAAATAATATATAGTATATTTGCGACACGTTCCAGAGTGGAAGATACTCTCAGTATCGCCCTGGCATTAGACCACCATTTAGAATTGAAACGTTGCTTGAAATGACTTTAGCCATGTTTGGTGACCAGATTTGAATAGTCAGGTAATTCCCCACCTTCCTCTTCCCCATCTCCTCCCAATTACCTTCAGCCTCACAACATACCCCAATTGGGGACACCATAGTCTCACTGGCTCCAGACAGGAGTAGCTGAGACTCTTGTGAGGTATTCACATAAAATTTTAAAAAAATACAGTCGACTCTGCTTAAATGGGACACATCGGGTTTGTCTCAAAAACAAGTTCCGAATCCCAAGTAAGTGAAATTTAAGATTGAAATTTTTTTTACTTATTTAGCTTTTTTATACGTACGAGTATACACATATCATTTGTTCGAGTTCTCTCGAATATGTTTTTAATTTTCGTTGGACACGCCTCGTTTTTGCTGTGGTGGATTAGTGAGAGATTTGTGTTCAGTAAAATTGGCACCTAGCATTGCTCAAGGGTTTTACTGTACCAATAACTTATGGATGAATTTGATATATTAGGCGAACGCAAATGGCTGACGGCCCGCCACCTCCACTACGTGGACACATCGACGCAAGACTGGACCCTTCAGGGTGAGGCATTCCCCCTGCGGGCCCCGGCCGCCCCGCTAGAGCTGCCGGCCCCACTGGCGGTGCCACCGCTAGCCCCGCACCCGCACTCGGGCTCCGGCTCCAGTAGTGCGGGTCTCAGCCACCAGAACAGCAGCAGCTCTCTGCAAAGCACTCACGCCTATAGTCCTCAACATCCCATTGTTACAACTGTAAGTTTTTTTTACCTGCTCAATCATAACACCAGGATTAAAAGACTTTGTTTTACTTATACATCCACAGCCTTACTAAAAAATCTTGTGAAAATTTTATTCGACCGTGGATGTGAAAACATTACTAATTTTAAAAAGACAAAAAATTGTTCATGGAAAGATATATTATACATTGCTTACACAGCCAGAGGGGGTTGTTTATCTATTGTATACGCTTGTTTTATTAATAATTTCTGAACGAATTTTCAAATTTTTCCAACGTATTTTAAATGTTATGTATATTTCTTTTTTTTAAGATGTCGTAAAAACAAATAGGTACCTTTATAGAAACTAGATAAAATTACCTTTTAGATTTTTGTATCTGAAATATACTTTCATTTTTAAAAATTGCAGTATTTTAAAAGCTTCAGACGTAAAAAAAGTTAAGAAAAAAGCTTACCTTAAGGTTAAACGTCACGTACCTTATAATCTATGTATTCACAGATGGCGCCAATCAAATTATTTTAGGTTTTTAATGCTTTTTGCACGTTACGCTTTAAAATATTAATGTAAATTAATTGTTCATGCACGTACATATTTAATTAGAATATAAATAAGTAGTTTTGTGCATAAACAAACCCAAATCTTTCAAGAAAGGCTGAAAAATTCAATTTTGTATCGGTGACTCAATCCAATATTTTATTTTTCAGCCTTTCTCGAAAGATTTGGGTTTGTTTATGGAGAAAACTATTTAATTACCTTTTATTTAAAGATTTTCAACAAAACTATCTCTTCACTTTTTATCTCATTCGTACAGTTAAAAATTATAAAAAAATATTATAATAATTCCCCAAGAATAACTGAAAAAATCTGACTTTTTGGATTAATTTTTACGCAATTCAAATGTTGAATTCTCGAATTTGTATTTATTTTTACACCTCTTATATTATTAAATAACATTGCTTTCATGGAAGTTTTCTTAAACTCACGCGGGTCATTTAAAAAATAACGATTTGGAAATAACCTAAAACCTACCATTAGCAAAACTAAATTATCAACAACAAAAATATTTGAAGGACTAAAACTGAAAAAAATAACACCATTATCAGTAATTATTTTGAATTATACTAATATAATAGTGAATTGATCTTTTAAAAACGGAAATTATATTCAAAAACATTAAATGAACTGAGAGTAAAATCCCACATGTCACAAAATAAATTTTCCCACGAAGCAACGAAACAGGTGGCCACCGTGCTTGCGCAAATCTAGGGAAATTCAATGCAGCCAACATAAATACGTGATCATGTTATTAGTAGTATTGTAGAAATGTCGTTTAACATTCCGCAAACAGATACACTGTTTAACAGTCGTTGAGTGTTTTTTTATTAGTAAGGCTGATACAGTATACACTTACACATATATAGTGTACAATGTATGGTACTGACAGATATGCTCATTAGTAGCAAGAGAGCATGCTACTAATGAGCAAATGCTACCTAGTGGTATGTGCGTCAGTAACGTTGCTAGTAATGAGCATGCTACTAGATTCGCAGGTGAAAAGGGAAGTTCTCTAAGCATTTGTGAACAGGTTTGCTTATGAGTATGCTCATTTCGATCTAGTCTCAGGTGGAATCCGAATCGATATTTTTTTTTTTTTTTGCCAAAAGTTTCTTTAGTAATTGTTTAATTTTGTTGACTTCTGTGCGGATGGAACTGACTCTATTAAGTCGTTGTAACTGAACAATCGTCGACATCTTTTGTTAAAATTTTCTTAAATAATTGCATTACAAGCAATAACATTATTTTGTTTAGTTCTGGGCGAATGGAACTGACTCTATTTGTTGATATTTATTTGACAAGAGCATGTGTGTTGAATTGTTGGCTTTGAGTATGCTCATTCTTGAATATGTTCAAACCAAGCATGCTCATTTATGAGCAAATGTGTACAGTTGATGAGCATGTGTGTCAGTACCATTAAGCATTGCCTACTCTACCTTACTCGCATAAAAATATCAATTATATAAACGGCCCAAACACAAGCTGCTTCCCTCACGCCCGCTCTGAACCAACTGAAGTAGCGGTCGAATTCTGAACTAAACCGTCATTGCGACGAACGCCTAGAGAATTCCACAGACTTACGACCGGCGGCAGGGGTAGCTACCTGCTACAATTACTTCTTAACCTGAGTGGTTAATTGTTAGGACTATAGACTATACTGGACATATATTTGGTACCGCACGGGTTTTCAGCCTGCAGCCGTGGCCAATTTCAGAATTGTGCAATTTGAACACTCGATCTTATTAAACTTACAGAAAAATTGACGGCCTCCGTGATTACGATTACGATGCTCGGCTACGAATCCGGAGGTCGCGGGTTCAAATCCCAGCATGGGCAAGTAAATTTTATTTGATTAACTTGTGTTATTTCACAATTTATTCATTTAAAATAATAGATGCTTATTTGCAGCACATTCCAAAGTGGTGGATACTTTCAGTATCACCCTCATGAAAGACCACCATTCAGAATCGAAATGTTGCTTGAAATAGCTTAAGCCGTGTTTGGTGATCAGATCTGAATAGCCAGGTACTTTCCAATCTTCCTCTTCCCTCTTTCCCTCCCCACTACCTTTAGCCTTACAACATACCCCAATAATTGAAGATGCCATAGTATCACTGGCTCAGAAGGTTGGACTCTTGTGCAGTTTTTACATAAACAAAAACAAAAAAACTAATAATATATTATAATATGTATATTATCTTATTTTTGCGGTTACATAAATTCATATTTCAAAGCTATGTAGCTTGTGATAGAAATGATGTTCCATGGCCCTAGGAATTTCAGAAGGAAAAGATGTCCAAATTTCGTGACCCCTGTGATCACATTCACAACTTTCTGCAGCTTGCTTCAGAAAACAGATTTTGTTTTGGTAATGATATTAGATAAAGAAAAACATGTAATGCATTTTCTATAAAACAGTCGGCCTATTGTGATTTTTTCACTATAATAATTCCTCAGGTGGAGGACCAGCCATCTTCAGTCCTGACAGTCACATCGCTGCCAGTTTTACCCACCTGGGATCCAACGCACATCGTCGTAGAGGCTTTAAAAATGCACGCTGACTTGGGAGACGTCCAGACTTCTGCCAGCGTACTTCTGGCGCTGGGAGATTTGAGGTACCTTATCAATTATTATTTATTAATTTTCAGGAAATCAACAGTTTACATTTATTTCAGTTTAAACATAATATTAAATAGCCAAAATAAAACCAATTGTGGATTTCCTCCTTGTGACTTTACTTCTACTGAGACAGCATAATAAGAATAAGTAAAATAATTTTATAAAAAAGCAATTTAAATCCAAAAATTTTCTTATATAAAACGAAACATTACTAAACAAAAAATCTATCAATACATTGGTAGCCATGGAGAGAGGTTGATAGGTTTAGTTGATCACTAGCTCTTACCTGTAAAAATCGCTGTCGAAGTTAGAAATTCGCGTTACTTTATTCGATTAAATCATAGATTCTCAACCTTTTTTTGCCCACCGCCCACTTTGACAATATATTTTTTTCTAGCGCCCCCCAATTGCTTTTACGTACCATCTTTAGGAGGGGGGGGGGGAATAATCGCGAATCTGAAACAGCTATTGCCACGATTATATTTAAACGTGTAATTACACTGTAATATTAATACGTAATCGTAAGAAAGGCTATGACTCCTATCCTATTTCTGAGAAGAAGATTGTTTCAATGAGAACAATTAAAACGCATACTTAATTATATAGAGAAGTATTTTTATTAACGTTGAAAAGATATTGAATTTATAACTTATCCAATGAAATGATTGAATTTCATGCGTTTTAAGAAGGTTGTATATATTAGGCTCGATAATACTTAAAAACGAGGGTCGCCGCGTTCAGTAATATGGAGCCTATTTCTCTTTTTAGTTACCAACGTTGCTACAGCACTGAATCCACGTTCAGCTAAATAGGACGATAGGAATGCTATTAAAAATCGTTGGACTATACACCATTATCCTGGGTACAGTTGCGAAATCGGCTTCTGCAGCCAAAATTCTTGGTAGCCATTCTTAAATTTAATTTTTAATTCCTCATTTGTCGTCAATTCTATTAGTTCTTCTTCTAACTGGGATGATCCTGCTGTG
Source organism: Limnephilus lunatus (assembly GCA_917563855.2). Taxonomy (NCBI): domain Eukaryota; kingdom Metazoa; phylum Arthropoda; class Insecta; order Trichoptera; family Limnephilidae; genus Limnephilus; species Limnephilus lunatus. Next base: position 12,123,001 of record OU830599.1, read on the forward strand.
TAGACATTTGAAAAAGGATCCAAAAACCAGCCTGGTATATCCATGTTTAAAATATCCCGGAATCGTTCCTTGCAATCATTGTGGAGGTTTTCCAAGTGTTGACAGTAAACAAGCAAGTCGTTGTTCTTGAATGATACTGCTGATAAATTTGGGAAGTTATTAAATTCTCGTCTGCCAATATTTCTTTTGTATAATAGCAGTTTGGATACAAAAGCTGCAACGCCATTTTTTGTCTTAATCAAATTTAAGTCGTCACCTTCTTGAAGTTGGAGATTGACATCATTAAACAATTTATACAGGTCTGTCAAGTACGCAATATTGTTCTTCAATGAGGTAAGGTTGTCGCGCAATACTGTGTCTTTGTTTCCTAGGAACTCTATTACAGACTCAAATAGATTGTAAAATCGAGTCAAACAAGAACCTTTTGACAGCCAGCGCACCTCTGTGAGAAGCAGCAATCGGTTGAAATCTTCATCATTGGTAATGCAAAGCTGACTAAATAATCTGTTATTCAATGAGTTACTTCTGATTTTATTAACTGCTCTGATAACATATTGCAGTGATGTATGGAGGCGTTCACTCAGATTTTTCGCAACCAAATACTGGCGATGAATTACGCAATGCAGAGCAAGCAAGTCAGGAACTTTATTTTTTAAGCACGCTATGAAGCCTTTGTGACGCCCTGTCATAGCTGGGGGCCATCCGTAGCAGCTGACAAAATATTATCAAAAGGAATTTTCTTTTCGTCACAAAACTTTTTCAGTGTATTAAATATGGTTTCTCATTTTGTATCTGTTTCCAAATTTGTAACAAACAATAGTTCTTGACATATCTTCTCATCTTTGATGAACCTCACGTATGACAATAACAATGCTTCATTGGTTGGTAAAGTGGACTCATCCAGCTGAATTGAAAATCGACAAGACTGCAGATGATTGCCCAATGATTCTTCAATGTTTACAGCCATTTCATCAATTCGTCTTTGCACAGAACTATTGCTCAAAGGAATTCGGATAATTTCTGCAGCTGGTTTATGTAGCGCAGTGGTTATTACTTCTTTTACTGCTGGTAAAATTAAATCTTCCCCAATAGTATACGTGGTTTGCCTGTTTTAGCAATCTACAATGAGATATTGTAGGAAGCTCTAAGTCCATAATTGTCTTACTTAGAAGCTGGTTGAAAATGGTTTTGATATGGTTGGCTGAATTTTGTACTTCTTTTTCATGTCTTGAAAATAGGTCATATCTTTGTCTTTCTTATCCGGGTGGATTTTATTAATACGATCTTGAAGCCTAGAAGGCTTCATCGCTTCATTTGAAAATGTTTTTCGACAAATAAGGCACATTGACGATGATGGATTTATGGGGTTTTCGATATATTCGTATTTAATATAATCCACACCATATTGCCGTATCTTTTTTTTACTTACGACATCGGTTTTTAATAACAAAAATTAACCAATAATTAGGTTTACTTTGCTTTATTAGTTCGTGATTAGAGGTTTTTGTTTGTCTTTTTTATACCATATTTTTTTACTTGCCAACGCCCCCTTGTGCCATCTAAACGCCCCCCAATTGTCTCTGGATCTTCTACCGCCCCCCTTAAGGTCTCAAACGCCCCCAAGGGGGCGTTATCGCCCACGTTGAGAACCTATGGATTAAATTATGTGAACTTAATTTATTGCTCCATGTTAGATTAAAAAATTTATTAATACTCGTTTATCGCGTATGTGATTCATTGGCAGCTATCCCAGTATGCAGGTGTCGCATATGTGATCTATGAAGGTTCACTACAATACATATATTTTGTCAAAACATGTCCTATCGTGAGATCATGGGCGCCCGCAGAAAATTTTCTAGGGGGGGGGGGGGGGCAACGTTCTTTATTTTTTTTTTTTTTGTTATTATTTATTTATTTATTTATTTGTTTTTGTTACAAAGAATACATCAGTACAAAGAAGCGTTGACTGTCCAACTAGGATTCTCCCGTTCTAGGACAGTCAAATTGACAGAAACATTTTGATAGGCGTAAATTAAATTTACAGATGATTGTTTTATATTGGGACACAAATCAAAAAATCATCGCCAAATAACTTTATCTTTCTTACTGAGGCAAAAATATTTAATAATTTATAATTAACGACACATTGTCCTTTTCGTACAAGTTTTTTTTCAATATAGAAAGAATAAAGAAATATAAAATTTTAAGATTACTTCCAAATAAACCAAAGAAAAATAGTACATATATAATACATAAATAAACCAAAAGATTACTTGTAAATAAACCAAAAGAATAATACATATTAGTACAAAGTTAGTGAAAGCATTGAAGAAGAAACAAACAGAAAACACCTGTTATACAGTGACCTTATTAAAATATGTACAGCTAAATTGTTTAATTAGTACAGCTTTATACTTCAGTAGAGGCATACAAAAAATATCAGAATCATTAGCATAAAAGGTTTTCAAAAATGTTTAAAATGTTTTCAATCGTACTCTAAAGAACTAATCAGCCACTTCTGTCTTGTTCTGTCTCCACACTTACTTTATGCTAACACAAAGTGATTTAAAATAAAAGTAACATTATTTGACTATTTTCAATCAATCAAGGGGGGGTGCTTGCCCCCCCCCTTGCCTCCCCCCCCCCCCCCCCTGCGGGCGCCCATGCATGAGATAGATTGCATTGTAAAGACCAGAATTATAAAAGGTTTAAAAAAAATACAGATTTATTCAAGCATAAAATTTGGGTCTGTATAATAGTGAAGAGAGGAGATTCTATTTTACCTATATATATATATATATATACATATATTTTATTTTTTTTACATTAACTCCACACAGGAGGCCCTGAGGGAAAATATTTTATAATTAATCTATATCATCTTTGGGGATGCTGTGTGGTGGGTCTTGTGTGAGGGTGACAGACGCATGAATCATCCCTCCCACTGCGGATGTAAGGCAATGGGTCGAGAGAGTCTGGTTAAAGAGGTCAAAGGGTCTCCTGCAACCGGCTTCTTTCGATCCGGCCTGCCACGCAGTTGATGGACAGACTCATCCGCCGCCAAGACCTGGACAAACCTCACCCCATGAACCCTGCTAAATCACCAAATGTAGTGAACCACTTGTTGTGAACTACGGCAGAGGTGTGTTGGATATCTAATTAATGGTTCCCGGGGCGGCAGTACCCATACCCACCTACCAAATTGAAATATCTAAAAAGAACTTGCAATAATTGGGCTGGTAATCCCTTACCCATTTTATAGTTATACATAATAAATGGTATTATTTCAGAAATAGCCTCAACGGTTACTTGGATGAGGCGACGCAAGAGCATTGGCTGGTTGGATATCTGGAGCTGTTAGCCAGGCATAAACTCTGGGATATTTGCACACAAGTAAGTACATTTTTCTCTATAATCTGTTGCTTGAATAATATTTTGCTAGTTAAACATTGAAGGACATATTAGTGACATGTACATATTTTTGTGTTCTGCAGATTAGGTGATGCTTAGCATTGAAGGACACACTAATGACATCCATCTATTGTAATGTTTTAAGCATTTGAGGACACACGGATGACATCTCTTATAATTTTTGCAGGTTATCCAAGGCGCATGGATCAGCAGTATCGCACAGCTAAACCAGCAGTCCACCGTGGTGCACACCAGCTGTGGCAAGTGCGGGAAGCAGCTGGCACGGGCTGGGTGGCTGTGCGATAAGTGCAACTCCGCACAGCCCGCCCACTGCTGCCTCTGTCATCAGGTGAGTCACTTCCCGTGCCAAGTTTGATTGTGATAATGAAACAGAAATATGACAAAATTTGCCTTCCTATATGTAACCTGCAAGTCCGACACAAATTATTATGAAATGTAAGAAATTTTTTATTATTTAATAATTATTTTTTCCAGGTGGTTAAAGGCCTCTACGCCTGGTGCCAGGGGTGTTCCCACGGTGGTCATCTGCTCCACATGCAAGAATGGATGACCAAGCACAAGCAGTGCCCCACCGGGTGTGGACACATGTGCGAGTACAGCTGATCCATGCACCACCCACTACTACTTCGCAAAACAACAAACAGGAGAGAGAAATATCTAAAACGTTACCAGCGTGAAACTTTGTGGCGGAAAATTGGCAGGAACTTAATACATACATTGTTATTTGTAGGAATCGAACAGCGAAATTAATTACGTATATGTGTTATAGTTTGGAAATTGTTTAGTAACTTTGTGATGGAACACTATTGCCACTGAACAATTAATTCCTAGAAATGTGATCGAAAGAAAACTTATGTTGTCAATTTAAACAGGACCTTTCGACTCTCAAGCCACAGACATGCCAAGGAAATTTATTATCTAAAAAAGAATTTTGATATTTGGAAATGTTTGATCAATTTCACCGGAAGTGAGGTAAAATTTAGCTTTCTTCGGGCACACTGACACGCCAATGATGAAATTCAATTGGTTTACCTCTTCAGTCCAATGATAACTTTATTATAAATTATATAAATCAATATATAAATCAAACAGTGAAATTGTGCTATATTGTTTACTAGCAGAATTTTTTTAGACACGTTTATTAGTTAGACACATTGCTGTGGCTAACGAAACACAACGCCATTACCCAACCTTTATTACCAACGCCATCTGTTAATTTGCATACATATCAAATTCACACCGTTCGCTTGCCAGCCCTCTACCTTTATATATTATATATTTCAACTAATTGACACAAAACCTTGACAAATTATATACCTATAAACCTTTTTCATGAATCACTATCTTTTGGTGAAAACCGCATGAAAATCCGTTGCATAGTTTAAAAGATCTAAGCGTACAGACAGCGGGAGCGACTTTACTTTATACTATATAATAGATTATAAATTAAGTGATGTACACAAAGTTAAGGCCGTTATACACGAGCCCGATTTTCAGCCCGTTTCCAATTGGAGACAAAAGTTAACATTTTTCGATTTGCGCGATCGCTATTTTCACCTCTATTTTCATATCTAGGATTTCAATTGTCATCACTGCAAACAACACACGAACCATACTGTTTATTGTGATGCCTACTGAAATCGTAGATATGAAAATAGAGATGAAAACAGCGATCGCGTAAAGCGAAAAATGTTGACTTTTGTCTCTAATTGGAATCGGGCTGAAAATCGGGCTCGTGTATTACGTTCTTTAGGGTTTGTGTTATGTAAAACACTTTTGCAGTTTTAAATAAGGCCCCTACTTCCACAGGGATGTAAGTCTCCGATACTCGACGATTCAAGTATCTTGGCGAGTACTGCCGTACATCTGTGCGGAGGTTCGTACTCAGGTACACATTGCCGACATTTTGTAAACTCTTCAGTCTCCCAGCTGGTCAAAATCGTTACCACTTGCTTCGTCGAGACTTTAAAGATGGCAGAGCAATTAATAAATATGATAATATCATTGTCGCTTGTGTCAGACATTTTGGAACAATGCTTGTGCCATCAATGCTAGGAACAAAACAGCCGACCAAAAATGACAGCTACAGCGGTTGTGAGCAAGGTTATGAAAGTTAGTTTTGACGTTTAGAGAGGCGGCAGCGATGCAGGTCTCGTTATTTCAGTAGTGACGTGTATGGACTGTGCGTGACAAGTTGTTCGCAACATAAATACACAACATCAGTATCGGATACTTGCTTATCCCTGAGGAAGGATGATCTATCTTCAAATTTCGTTACCGAAATTTCTCTAGTACATGAACTAACGCTATATCTATAGATTTTAATCTGCCAACCACACTTACTACATATTGTAATGTCATAGACAGCGCCCTCCTTTTTCGCCAAATTATGCTTGTCACAGTGTACTGAATCCAATTTTGTGATCAGGAGAGCATTATAGTCAAAAAGTAGAAAATAAAAGTAAATTTATTAATTTCAGAAGTGTGATATTTTTCCTTTGAAATAGTTCATAACAATCTTCTCCAGAAAGCTGCAGAAGTCAGTTGAAGGAGTATATTATATTTGTTACAAACCTTGGGCATTCACTGACGAGTAAGTGCCCTTATATTTATTAGATAATTGTTATTATATTATGTACAAATAATTGTTGATGATATAGCTAAATCAATTGCTGCGCTTAGAAATGTTTGTAAAATTTAAAAAGGCCAGAATTAAAATAAAAACAAAACAAACTATTAGTAATGTAAGCACTAAATATTATTTAGATCTAAGTGATCTAAAACTGATTTAAAATTAATTTGGAGACAGGAACTTTTATTTTGAAGATAATATGAACTATAAAAAATTTCTAATTTATAAATAAAGGTATTCCAATGGCTTGGACCGATGTTAAAGGTGAATACGAGGCTTAAACGTCAAATGTCTTTGAGATTTGACAAATTCAGTCTTCGGCAATTTCAACCATGGAAAGATTAACAATCAAACAATGTGTTATTAAAGTCTATTATGAAAAAAGGCATTAAAAAAAATGCATTTCGCGCACTTGACGAGAGATGGGAAGGCTGATAGAGATATTGAAAGAAGGGTGAATGCAGGTAACTCTATTAACGGAGGACTGAACACCGTTGGCACCAACAAAAAACTGTCCAAAGAAGCTAAGCTAGCAGTCCATAATGGAGTACTGGTACCTACCCTGGTGTATGGCAGTGAGGCATGGAAATGGCAGAGGAAGGATGAAAGTAGACTGAATGCTATAGAAATGAGATCCCTGAGGCGAATGTGTGGCAAAACCACGTATGATCATGTGAGAAACGTGGAAATCCGCAAAGAATGCAAAGATGTAAGCGTAATACGTAAGATTAAGAAAGGGACGTTCCGATGGTTTGGGCATGTAGAGCGAATGAACAAGGAAAGGGGTGTAAGGAGAATATATGACGCAAATGTGAATGGTAGAAGTCGAGGACGCCCAAGAAAGACATGGCACGACCAAGTGAATCAGATACTTGAGTCGGGCCATGTCAAGAGTCAGAATAATAGAAGAGCATGTATTAGACGTTGTATGAATGTAAACGAGACAAGGAATGTGTGCCAAGACCGAGTTGTTTGGCTCTGCCTTAACCCTGCGGTGAAACTGTGATGGTTAGTTAGTTAATCTCTCAATTTGGGAGGCGGGAATGGGTACCACCGCCCTGGGAACCTTTATTGGATAACCAACACCTCTGCCATAGGTCACCCCAAGTGGTTCGCTACGTTTGGTGATTTAGCAGGGGTGCCTGGGTTCATGGGGTGAGGCTTGCTTAGGTCTTGGAGGCGGATGACCAGGACACACTGAACCCCAGATTCCTACCCACCCCTTAAACCCTTTTCCTTCCCAGTACTCTTCTCTTCTTCCTTTCCTTAAAAAAAAACCTCCACACAGCATCCCCAAAGATGACATAGGACCTGAGGGAAATTATTTTCCTCAGGGCCTCCTGTGTGGAGCTCATGTAAAAAAAAAGTTAGTTAATTTTTTGGTCAGCATAATCAACGAATTTCATCATAGTGGCTTTGCTAATAAGCAGAATTGCCGCATATGGGCGATGAAAATCCAAGGACGATTGTTGAAAAGCCGAAGCATCCACTAAAGGTCACTTTTGGTGTGCATTTTTTATTGGCAGAATCATTAAACTGTTTTTCTTTGAAAATGATGCCGGAAATGTTGTTACGGTGAATGGTGAACGTTACCATGCCATGATAGCTAACTTTTTATGGCCTGAATTGGATGTTATGGATGTCGAAGATTTGTGATTTCAACGGGACGGAGTGCCATTTTCCACACTTCCAATAAAAAAACAGCTTTATGAAATGAGAAGTTCCCAGGTTGTTCATCATAAACAATGAAGTCAATTGGCCACCAAGATTGTGCGATTTGACGCCTTTGGGGTTATCTCTAGAGTAAGGTCCGATTCCAACAAGCCTACAAAAGTTCAACACCTGAAGGATGGTATAATAAGACAGATTGGTGAGATCGATGAATAATGCAGAGATGTCATCAAAAATGTTGACCATCAAGTGAAAGTGTGCCGCCAAAGCCTTGGTAAACATTTAAGCGATTTTGTTTTTCACACATAATTGCAAAGTTCCAAACAACATGACTCAATAAAGAAATTAAATCATTATAACAAATAACATTGTGTTATTCGCTGTCAACATCGATCCGTCCTTATTGAAACACCTTTAAAATGTAGTTAAGACCATGTTATGGCAGTCATTAATCTCATTGTGTATTTATTAGAAGATAGGCTTTAACATTTAGAAATAATAAAATAATGCAATACTAAAGTGGGTTCCATGATAACTCAACAAAGTGGCATTTCATCACTCCTTTGAAAAGTCATTAACCTCTATAAAGCCGGGCATATTTGGAAAAAACCGCGCGAAATTAGCTTTTTCGCACTCCGGAAACAAATCGTATAAAAATATATTTATACGAAAATGATCTGATTTTTTTTATTTCTACACAAACCTGAATAGTCACCCTACGTGAAAAAAAAAACAATCCAAGGGTGTTTTCGAACAAGTTATGACATTGGTACGTCTTTAAAAATGTAAAATATTTACGTTTTCAAAGTTTACACTGGTTTACCCATACAAAATGACAGTTGAAGTGACGCTGAGGTCGCCAAGATAATTTTTGTAATTTATTCCGAGAGGCTAGGCGCTATGCGGCTTTTTGTTACGTCAAGACCGAGAATGGCCCAAACCATTCAGACCTTGTTCTTCATACAATTTCTTTATGCATAAGGGTCAAAATCGCATCCAAAAAAGTTTTTTTTTTTTAATTTCTACTGCGGCCATATATGGCCTACCGGCGATAGCGAGGTTTAAAAGTGATTAAAAAAAGTCCATATCTGTAACCTGTTTGACCACGTTTTTTTCATCACTTTTCAAAAGAGTGATGGATGAAGTTGCATATTTGTTAAGTTGTCCGGTCCCACCAAAGAGCTAGTATACCAATTCGAAGGTGTAGGATTGCAATTCAACTATTATTGCAATGATTTGCTAGTCTTTCTTGCTTCCAAGTTAGCAAATTCAATAATAAGCAATCAATAATGTGTAAAATTAAATAAAAACACATATTTTATACATAAAATGTTTATTTTATGACTATTTGTAAATATCCATATTTTATGCTTATAAATGTAACAAAATAATATACAAAAATTCTAATCTTAAAATAATATGAATGCGTGCTTTTTGGTGAGTGTAATCCATAGAATAAAGAAGAACACAAGAAATCCATTGTGGGCATATATCATGATAAAAAAGTCAGACCGTTCTTTACTTAAATTTCCAATACAAAAATTTGTTTCATCAGCATTATGAAATTTAAATGGGATGGAGATATTATACAATGTCAGGAAAGTGTAAGAGAGACAGAGCTCTTGCTAAATGGGCTAAAATCAAAAGGTACTTAATAAGTTGTGATGTTGTTTTCCATTCATAGAAGGCATTTCTAGTGTTCTTTATTCTATGGCGTAATCCATAAGTTTTATAATCGAATTATTATTACTGGTAATGACAACATGAAATGAATACAATTTAGTCAATAATAATTCTTGTTCATTGTATCAAGAATAAATATATTATTATTATTATTATTCAATTTTAGCCATAATGCGATGAAACTAGTTGAATCACATTGTGCCATTGGTGGTTTCCTCCTTGTTAATAAGGTCGCACAGACTTTCCTGTGTTTTGTATACATGTACAAACAATTATGTAGTTTTGTTACAAGTTTATATTAAACTGAGCCACTCTTGATGAACAGAACGTGGTGATAAGCAAAATGGTGGAAAATAGTCAAAAGTTTATTTATTTTGTGTCAAATATTGTATGGCCATGGACACAACACATATTCTAATCAAATACCCGGTCTCTGCAAATAATATCAATTTATTTTTATTATAAAAATACAATAAAAGCTACCTACGCTACATTAAGCCTGATTAGATAGAAAATTTAAATAAAACTGAATTTGCATTAAAAAGGTTACATTTTAGCATTAAGAATACATATTTTTAACGTTTCTACTGAAATTAATTTTAGACACAATTTTGCTCAATTTTAATTCTTCTTCTTAATTCACCTTTACTGTGACATATTTGGAAATCATTATATATTATTTGCTCAAATGAATTTAATAATAAACAATATATATCATATTTTATTTATAATTATCAGTGCATTGTGAAATCAATTTTACGTAACGGCTTGTATATTGTGATATTATTCCTGCCATCCAATGCAGAATTTGCAAATTCATCCCACATAAGTCGTAATGAAATACTAATTGACAACGCCAATATAGGGGAATATTCCTACAATGAAATATGCATCATCTCATATCACTGCAAATATTTCCAACGCACCCACAATATATATATATGTACTGGAAATCCCCGCATTAGGTAGTTAAAAACATAGGTCATAAAAAAAAATCCAATTATTTTACTGCAAATGTATTTTTACTGAAAAGTGATTCATTTGACTTACGTGGGATTGGATTTGACAGACAATATTTATCAAAAATTGAACACATTTTGTACAGAACTGCCTTCAACCAAATAAAAGCATTCCAAAATTTTTTATCTTCTTTCTTTTCCAAGAAACCAATTCAATGCCGTTACATCATTATTATTTGAAGTGTTTTGAGTATACTTATTGCTCTAATTATCATCTATTTATTAAATGTAAAAAAATAATGGTTGATCAAAAAATATAGCTAAATATTGAAGAGTGAATATAATTTTATTGACTTAATAAATTAAAAAAAGTGAGAAAAAGCTCAGAATACATTTTATCAATAATAATCGAATCGCTTTTTAAAAAATTAACTGAAAAAAAAACTTTTAGATAAAGATTATTTTTTTACATTATTCATACAATATAATTGAAGCATTTATATTATTACTTATTTGGACATTTTACAGTACAGAGATGTTTAGAGATATTTTCAAGTACACAAAGCAAGAAGATATTTAGGCAATAATTTAGAAGATAATAATGTAATGTAAGAAATTACATTTAAAAACAAAACTAGGAATAGAAGAAACTAAATGAAAAACAAACATACAAAAATTTCCCAAATCTTGGTTCGTGCATATAAAAAAATGGTTTACCTATTATCACACTCTAATAATAGCCCAGCTAAAATGTTTAACTTGACCCAATCCCATTCCTTTAAAATAATTCATTTGAATCAAGACAAGGTGTTATCATTCTATGCTTTATATCGTAAATAATGTATATCAAATTTTACTAAAAAATACAATCGCGTGTTGATTGAATTTGGCTGAAAGAGAATGTGATAAAATCGGTATTGTAGAAAAGTGGTTTTCGTGCAATAATAAATGATTAAGCTTTGAAAATAAATAATACAATGCATTTTACTACATAAAGAAAATACAAACACAATACATAATTATTATTAGGGATACATAGAGAAGTTGGTTGGGCTTCGTACCGCGGGACATTCATATTGGATGCCACGCAATAATGCCTGCATCGTTAGCCAGCAGGTAAATAGGCTAACTAACAAATAGGTGTTAACAAGACACACAGCACCTCAAGTTATCCAAGACAAAGGCAAGCAGTCGGAAAAACAATCAAAGCACAAACAGGTTTAGCTAGAGGTGCTTATCTAAATGGGTATTTAACATGGTTAACATTTTTAATTCACTTTCACACTTGACACTCAAAGAGAAGGTTTCATTTGGCCGAATTTGTTCGCATCATAACACAGCATGCGTACAAACAAACTGTTGCAGTTAGTCTCAGACAAGACATCGGGGTTAAAATCTGTAAATTATTTCGTTTATTTTCTTTCGTAATTGACATTTGATGATCGCACTTAAATTTATGAAAAAAATACCTGTCTGCTTAAAGTCCTCTTTTGAAATGATTAGTATAGGTGCGTGAATTAGGCAGAATTCAGCTGCAGCGGAGTATTTCTAACAATAATGATTAAAGACTTGTTCCGAATGCGACGCTCCTCATCTATCACTGCTAAACGTACTTAACTGGCAAGGTTTGTATAGGAACAGTTGAGTGGGGAGAGGTGCTCCTGACAGAGGGTACACTTTCACATAGTCCGACGAGTCACATAACTGACATCTTCACACAAGTCATAGAAGGCAACAAGTATTTGGTGTGGACAGTTGCGTCTAGTCAATAGTATTTGGTTCACATCAAGGCACAACACTTGGCAATGTGTTTCTTTTTCTGTCCGGGTGGCGATTTCCCATTGCTCATAGCAGACTTGCGACTTGAGACTTCTTTGATGAGCATGTGAAAGATCTGATTTTGCAAAGAGAAAATAATAAAATGTAACAAAAAATACACAGAAAAGGGGTCCCCTTAGTTTTAGACAGAATTCAACCATTAATTCTCATCGAGACTCAAACCGTTGTGTCGACTTTACTACATCTTTTGTCATTTCTGTGAACTAAATATTACTGACAACGGTTGACTTCAAACACTCGTTAACTTTATTACTAATTAATAATTGATAATTATAAAACTAAGGGAGCCCCCGAGAGAAGATGTGTCAAAAAATACATTATATTGTAGGTCAAAATTTCTAACATGCGAAATACTCATACTGGCTGAGATAATCATTCTTTGACACAACCCGGTTTGCACAACATTAACCATCTATTCAAATAGAAATCAGTTTTATCAAGATAATATCGGGGCGGCTTTAATACACAGGGACATTGAATATGCTACAGTAGTCAAATAATAAACAACGCCGTGTCAATGACTAAATGTACCACACAAGGGGTATTATACTAAAGGGATATATGGATGTAGGATATTTGATATCCAATAGGCGAAATGTAAGTAATTATGTCTGTACAAGTAGAAGGCGTTCTGACTTTTCAATATACTAATAATATAAATGCCATTATCCTTCAAAAACTGACACAAATAACTAAAATAAATGCAATTAAAAATATTAAACCTATGATAAAACAAGTATACTGTCAAAATGACAAGTAAAAATAATCAAATCCTATGCTTTGTAATAATTTTTTTTAACACAATTAAGAAATATCATTGTTATTCTTATTGAAATAATACTTTTAATAAAAATAAGTGTTTTTTTTTTCTTTAATAATTTATCATACTAATTAATCTGAATGATTTTTAAATATAGTTTTTTTTTTATATTTATAAATCGACAGACTACACCAATAATTATGAGATTCCTGAATCATATTCTAGAAAATAAATAAGTCTTAAACTAAAGAGTCTTTCAGGGTAGAATACAGAAACAGTATTAAAGTAAAATGATAGAAAAACAAGTGTTTTTAGACACCCATTGCCTGATACAATATTTGAGAAGTAGGTAACATCTCAATCACATTATGGAAAATGTGGATTGTATATTGCAACGGAACATTGAAACTTGATATAACACACATCAAACACTAAGTGAATCTAATCGATGAAAAAAAGCAATAATTGGAAACCACACACAATTTACAGATTTAATTTGTTGATGGCCATCATTTTAGTAAGTTAAAAATATTTAAAAAATCATGCTTTTTTCCATCAGAAAACTATGTACATTTACCCTTTTAGTGTGTTATTTGTTTATCATGTTTAATGTTAGCCATTTCATACGTCGCAAATACTACTTAATATTAGGTGCCATTAATTAAAGTGTATAATTACTTTATAAACTGACCACAGCTTGGTACAAATTGCAATGTGCTATTTACATAGCGCTGGAGGGAATCATTGTTTTGAAAATCAAGCCAAAAGAATTCTACAAATGTTGCCATAGTAATACATGAGTGTGAGTGTGGTGATTAGGTTGAGTGTTGAGTTGGTGATACGAGAGTGATAGATCAGATATTGGTCAGTGTTGATGTAATCCGTGGAACAGATTAAAGATGCGGACAAATAAAATTATAAAACAATGATGCAGAATGGTAAATGAGTAAACTTATTCACAAAATTTTCAACAATATTGGTGAATTAAAATAATTTGATTTTCTTAACAATGATAAATAATATAAAATAACCACAGCATAAATTTGAGGGATGCAGTTATTTTTAAAGTGCGGCAAATATAGCAACAAAGCACCACTTATAGATATTGTACGCAAATACAGTAACACCAACATAACATATAAAGAAACATTCTCCTGAATTGATACGGAGCGTCCAATCATAATCCCAAACACAGGCGTCACTCAAACTCCCCGAGAACTCGCAGGGCTTCTAAAACCATCCTGATCTTCTAGGACTTGTAATCTACTACAGTTACAGTTCAAACACGGAATGTACATAAAGCATTTGTAGCAGGATCATTTTAGAATCCCGGACACCGTACAAACACACACACAAACAAACCATACAAATATTGTGTCCACAAAAGACAACTCTTTAAGCAGAGTGATACAAAACATCAAATATTGAATATGGCTGGATGATCCCAGTATGTTATCTAATTATACCGCACAAACATCAAGATGGGTTCGCTGGAGTTTGCACAATCTTTGAATAAAGTTTAATAAAAGCTAAAATGCGTGTAACCAATTTGATAACAGAGGCTAAATGTTGAAGGACACACGCAAATTGTTTTTTTGCACACAGTTGTTTATTTGGACCTCGAGTACTAAGAATATGGATGGCAACGGCACAAGATGGCCGTGTGACAGAGAGACGGGGGCGGGCGCCGGCTCTGAAGGATATTGCGACGGTCGGGCGTCCCTAAAGCAGCACGCATTTCATTTTCTTCCTTTTCCCTTTGTCTTTGGCCCGGCCGTTGCTGGTCTTGTTGTCCTCGGACTTGCGTGACCTGATCTCGCGCATCAGGTCAAAGAACACCTGCGGGATGGGACACCACGTTCACGCAAAGTTATATATCACAACAACACACACAACTACATTTACAACTCACTAGAGAGTACATCATCTTCCTGCCGTCTTGAAACCAACACGACTTGCTCAACTGACAAACTACGCCACTAAGCCACTCGGGAAACTAATGACAAGCAACTTTACAACAGATCTCCCAAACAGATATCCTGCTTTCGTTCAAAGCTGACAACAGAGATTTTTTAATAGCAATCATAACGTTTTAAACTTAGCAGTCATTTTAAGCTTAATTGTGGGAATAATATTTCAGTCGCTGGTTGGTTTCAAGTTAGTAGAAGATTTAATGTTGTAGATTCATTACACAAACTTCAACCTAAGTATTTTAAAGCAAGAATCAATTGACACCAATATATACCAAAACTCTGTTCAAATAATATGCTAAGGTACTGAAATTATACCACAACTTTATGAACTTTCTATCATTATTTAAAATGTAAAGTTAAAATATCACAAATGAAAATTGTTTAAAATTTTTAATATCTCTCATCGTTATTTCGAAAACGTAAATCTTAACACAAACAAATATAATCAGTATATATGCAGACATACATGTTTTTTATTAATTTCTGATTATTAATTACATTTTTGGCCGATACTTTTTGATTGAACTCGGGGTGTAGATTAATTTTATTTCACGAAGTTATATCAAAGAATTAGAGCAGTCCCCTTTCCATGAAATGCTGAGGCAACCTCAAATTATATATTGAATACGGTATGATAAATTGATTTCTGCTTAGTAATTTGTACATTATCTGATACATAATAAACCTGGAGAGCCTAAAACTTACAAAGATCTGGCACCAGGTTGCCAAAGTCAAAAGATACAACTAAGTTGGTATAGAAAATAAATAAATATTATTCTTATTTCGATAAATAATAAGCAAATAATTAAAGAAATTGAAAAACATAAAATGAATAAAATAGAAGAGTTTGCATCTTTTAACATTTTAAAGTAAGTAATCCCATCACCGTGACAGATATTTAAATGTCAACATTCACCAAGGGGCACAAATAAACATAGAAAAGAAGAGGCCATGTTGTTAGGATTATTTGTAAATTACATTTGATTCTGAACTCTAATATTTAATTCACCTTGTGCAAAAAATAAAAAAGCTAGGTAATGTTTTGGCAACTAAAGGCTGTTTCATAATTGGAGAGAAAGTTTAACTTCACAGCCAGCGAAATAAATCAATTAAATTATTTACTAAATGTACAAGGTTTTATTGAAATATATTGTGTAAATTGTAAATACACTCAACGCGCAATCATTCAATTTTTTTAAACTAAAACAATTTTTTCTGTCCAATTGCAAAACATCAAATAAAAAAATTATCAACTGATATTAAAAATTCAGAATACTAAAAATATATTATTTCAAAGTTAGATCTACTATTTAACTGATCAAGCATTTACGTATAAGAATTAAATACATACTTTTGAAAATAAATCTAAGTAATAGGATTTGAAGGTGTTGCATCCATCTTTAGTCATGTCAAGTCTCTATTTTTCAATGTGCAAACCACATATTTTGAGAGATTTATACATTATTAGAACTCTCAAAACACACAGTCACGGTAACGCACATTAAAAGACAGAAACATGGCGACAGAACAAATTATTTATTTCTAGGTTGTGCCATAAAGCTTTAGTTTATTTGAACAATAAAGTAATGTAATTTAATTGTCATGAACAGTAGGTAATAGCAGTGCTTTAACTGTATGTCTACAATGTCACATTTCTCCCAAGATTGCAAGTTTACAAAGGCAACCAGAATATTTATATTGGTTAGTCACATTATTAATTGCACATAGCTCGTTGACAAATTTTGCAGAAATAACACTTTGATAAAGGCTATTTTACATAAATAAACAATTGATTATAAAGGGAAGTCTAGCTTTGTTAATGGTTATAGATTAAAAATTATAGCTTTATAGACTGTATTAATTTATTAGGTGGTTTAATAAATAATATTTATCTAATTTGAACTCGTCTCTAACTAATACAAAAGACAATAAAAATTATGAGAAATAATTGATAAAAAATAAACCCACAACCTTCTTATTAAAAAAGACTTCAACCAACTCAATTTATACACAGGTAATTGTCAAATCATTTACTATTAATTAATGTATTATAATATTTACCGAATGGTCCTACATAAAAAAAAATAAACAAAAATAAGTTGATGTCAAGTAAAAGTTAGCATACCAAATTATAAGTACAATCAAAAAAAGTATTACGATGTTGAGATCAAAAATACAGCACATAATCATGGAAGGTACTAAAAATTGTTGTTTTAAAGAGAAAATGTAGTCATTTTGAGTGTGGCAGGGAGTGGAGTGATGGATGGATGCTGAGAAGTGATTATTCTTCATGTATCAGTGTGCCAGGAAATTGTTAGTCATGATAATAATTTGATGTCAGTTAGTGAAAATCAGGATATAAGTGCACTCTGTTCGAGTTGATAAAGTTATGACTGTAAATAAATCCTCGCTCAATGCAATCAATCTCGTTGCTTGGTACTTTATAAGTTTTGAATCACTCTTAGTATGTTAGGTACTTTATAAGTTTTGAATCACTCTTAGTATGTTAGGTTTGCCGTAACATGTTGCCATTAATTATTTTTTTTAATATTTTGAATTCTGTTTGCTAGGGAATTTTAAATAATAAATAATAATAGAAGTGTGTACACGGTGTCTGGAAACCCTTGGTACAAGCAGAAAACTGGTGAATCTGTATCACTTTTGGAGTCGATTTTGTGGTATAACTTTTGTTGATTTGAGTATTTGTTTTCGAGTAAATCTAGTCCTAGAAGTTGATATTTTTAAAGTGACATTTGAAAAAATCAATTGCTGGGGGTTAATCTCAGCTGTTTAATGTCTTTTAAATGCATCAAAGCCCATAGACCTGGCTCCAAAAGTTTTTTAACCCTTTGGTTATCGAAAAAATGGAAAAAAAGATTTTTGGGTTGTAGATTCACTAGTTTCCGGACACCGCATATAATAAAAAAGCAGATAGGTATTAAATTATTTGTGATAAATGAATAAATAATTGAACAAGACACAAATTTATTACATGTAGGAGGTATGTAAAATGTATAGATAATGATTTTTTATGCGAGTACCGTATAAGTCACAACGGCTCCGTCTGGAGCCAGTGAGACTATGGCATCCCCAATCGGGGTATGTTGTGAGGCCAAAGGTGAAGGAAAGGAGATGGGAAGAGGAAGGTTGCGATTGATGAAATCAATGGAAGAGTTTGACAGCATCTCATGGTTAAACTCAGTGTGAGTTTCTAAGTGGAAGAGTCTATTGAATGTATACATAACAACAAAAAAGATATTCACATCAGTGATACTAAATATTATATTATAAAACCTCTCATGTATGGCAACCTTTTTGTATATGTCACACTACGCACATTAAAAAATTATCAGAACATAGCAATCTCTTTCACTAAATAAGTACCTAACACGGTGTGATTTAAATTTTTTTATACGATTTAACTGTGATAATGAAGTCTATCAAACAATAAGATTAAATTGAATGATAACATGTTAAAAGGAGACCTAATTTGAATAGTGGTCGATTGAAAACAAAACAAATAATTTAGAGCTTAGGTAATTATTTTATGTTGTGTGAACCAAAAATGTACGTAGAATGGGATTGACAACTCAACGTAAATATCAGAAAAATAAATATAAAAGTTTTAAAATAATTAAGTATTAACCACTCCGATCTATCGCGAATATGCACTTTTTACGTCTTAAACGAAATATCAGGTTTACGAAAACTTTGTGTTATTTCCGCTTCACAATTAACCACTCCGATACATCGCGAATATGCACTTTTTACGTCTTAAACGACATGTCAGATTTACGAAAACTTTATGTTATTTCCGCTTCACAATTAAAGCTCTATAAATGAAACATTTCCGAACTTAGCCGAATACTAAAAACTGTTTTTGAAAGGATATGAAATAAGCTTTCAAATTGTTATGTTACAAATAAATATTAACATTTGTAAACATTAAAATTTAGAATGCAAACATAAAAAAAAATGAAAAAATGACTAACGTGATGTTTTTATGTGAAAACGGTACTAAAATCACGGATTATATAAAAGACAATATTTATTCTATCTTATAAATGTATAATAAACAATTTGGTCAACTCGTTTTTTTATCATTTCATACAAGAAAATTTAATAAAAAAATAACGATGTCGAACAGTGGATAGGCAATTTGGCGGTCTGTCATGTATCTGACAGAAAAGATTTTTTTTATCTATTTCTATGGACATCTCGAATAGTGATGGGTAGCTTGATTTATTATGGAGCTTCTCCTTTTTGTTTTAGGGATGTCACTAGAAAAATAACGGAGTTATGACGATTTCTGTATAAACATACGCGTTGACGTGTAAACACGCTTATTGTACTTAACTGATGTCGGCATATTAACGTGTATATCTGCTTATGTTGCTGAGTGGTTAAAGCTCTATATATGAAAAATTTCTGAACGTAGCCAAATACTAAAAACTGTTTTTGAAAGGTTACGAAATAAGCTTTCAAATTGTAATGTTACAAATAAATATTAACATTTGTAAATATTAAAATTAAGAACGCAAACATAAAAAAAATGTAAAAATGACTCACGTGGTGTTAAATAAAAAATAATAATGTCTAACGATTTATCGGTCTACCATGTATCTGACAGAATAGGTCTTTTTTTGTATTTCTATGTACAACTTGAATAATTATGGGTAGCTTGATTTATTATGGAGCTTCTACTTTTTGTTTTAACAATAATGGAGTTTTAACGATTTCTGTGGAAACATACGCGTTGACGTGAAAACACGCTTATTGTACTTGACTGCTATTGCCATATTAACGTGTATATCTGCTTACGTTGCTGAGTGGTTAAAATAAATAATGATTCTCTGTTAAAACGTTCTGAATATAAAACTCAAAAACATGGCTGAATTATGAATGATAAAAATGAAAAAAGCAAAATAATTTCAAAAAACGAACATTACTCAAAAACAATGAAAATTGAATGGACAGTAAATTTTTTAATTAAAATTTCGTGTAATTAAAGTGCATATTTAATATAAAATATTGAATGCATAAAATATGCCGTGAATCTCAAATGTGTGTTTATGTAGGTACTTATAATTGAGTGAAACAAAGCATTATAGGTTGTGTTAGCACACGGATTGCATCAAGCGGAGACTTATCTATCTGTGTTAGGTTTTATCTGTGGTTTTCTCACCTTGTCGACGTTGTCTCTGGTCTTGGCGGAGGTCTCCACGTAGGGGACGCCCCATTGCTGGGCTCGCCCCTGGCACTCTGCTAGCGGAACCTTTCTCTTCTCATTTAGGTCTGATTTGTTGCCCACCAGGAGAAAGGGTATGTTCTCATCGTTCTTGACGCGTAGTATCTGCTCCCTGTGAGACAAGAATGAAAATAAATATACAAGTAATGTGATAAAGGCGTATGAAAATATATATACAAGTAATGTGATAAAGGCGTATGAAAATAAATATACAAGTAATGTGATAAAGGCGTATGAAAATATATATACAAGTAATGTGATAAAGGCGTATCTCTGTAGTTTGGTTAACCTCTCCCACTTTCTTATAAATGATACATATAACAGAAAGAGATATTATAACAGAGCTCTCAGCGGCAAAAACATAGCAACTCAAAGAGAAAACAGTAACAGTGGCAAGAACATAGCAATCCAAAGAGGAATCAGAAACAGTTTGGAAGGCTTGAAATAAAAAATTCTCCACGCGCTTTTGTGCTGTTAAAGCGGAAATTAATGGAGTTCTTTCATTTTATCCGAATGATAGCTATCTGACAGCAACCAACTTTGAATTCAAATACGTAATGTTATAAACAGAAACATTGAGATTAGAAAGGGATTGGACCGATAATTAAATAGAAAGATGCTCTTTTTCAGAAAATTTTTGTCCACCTAAAAAATAAATGATATTTCTTCGGTTTCTGTGATTAAAAAACTTTCTGTTTTGAAGAGTTTTAATTTTCAATGTACATTTGCTACTTTTCAGTTTCAGTGCCGGCAACCCGGGCGTTTATTTAGTATCATGGTTATTTACATTGTTTTCTTTTCTTTTACCCGCCTCACTAGACAAAGTCTGTTCCGAGGCGGGTAAATCACATCTATGTTTGTTCCAAAAGAAATGTGTTTAAACAAATATATATATGTATGTGGAAAGATAAAAAAGATAAATTATATGTTGGTATATTAAATATTTACATACATACTTTGTTTTTTTTTTTTTCTTTTTTTTTTTTTTTTATTAGTTACATTTCCATGAGAAGATTGCATATGTTATATAGATAAAAGTAAATTAAAATTTTGTTACAGTTGAATATAGCGGTTACATAATAATTAAATATTGCAAAATTGCAGTTTCTCGTGTTTGTTTTATTTGAATATTATATAATTTCGTGAGAACTTGTATGAAATGTTATTTATTTAGAATATTTTGAATGTCTGTTCTTTCCTTTTCATTCAACCATATTATAAATCTTTTGAACAGCCAATTCAAATTATTTGGGGTGACGTAAGTTTTTGTTTGTGTTAGGAAGGTATTGAAAATGTGTGGTGCTAGGTAAGATTCGTGTTTTTTTGCAAAAGTTGATTTGATATGGGGAACTTGAAAGTGCTTATTAATTTTTGCTCTTGTGTTTTGCGAGTGAGGTATGTGGAGATGTGAAGTTTTGATACAGTTTTTGTGAATGATCTTCCTTATGAATAGTTTATTTACGTCTAGTAATTTGTTTTTGATCATTAGCTGTTCCGTCGGATGTTGGTAAGGTTTTTTAAACATAATTCTAATTATTGTTTTATGATTTATTTTAAGAGAATTGAGGTAAGTATCTGCTGCTCCTCCCCAAACTGAAATTCCATACGTTAAAATACTTTGACAGAGTGCGAAATATATATTTTTTAGTTGATTTAATGACATGATGTTTCGTATTGTTTTGAAGATGTATGATAATTTTCGTATTTTTTTTGATAATATATTAATATGGAGATCCCATTTTAGTTTATGGTCAACAGTTAAACCTAGATATTTAATATTGTCTGCATAAACAATTTTGTCACAAGTACAGCATGTGTTATTTGACGAAATATTGGTGCAGGGGTTAAGATGTAGTTGTGGTTGGCTATGTGGTTGACCAGCCTTTGTTTTGCTAAAAGTTAAATATTTGGTTTTTGAAATGTTCAGTGTTAGTAGATTATTTTGTAGCCATTTATTTACTACAGTCATCCCTGTTTCTGTGTTTTTGAATACCTTTTCCCATGATTGTGCCTTGAACAAAATTGCAGTGTCGTCTGCATAACTGATTACTTTGTACTCAATTTTTCCTAGGTTTATCTCAGTTAGACTATTTATATAAATGAGGAATAGTATGGGACCCAAGACGCTGCCTTGCGGTACTCCATACCTGATATCTGCTTTGTCACTGCTGTATTTATTTATTTTTACTATTTGTTGTCTCTTTTCAATGTAGCTGACAAACCATTTTAGCGGTTGACCAGTTATACCGATATTTTTGAGTTTTTGTTGTAGTAAGTTATGCGAAATAGTGTCGAAAGCTTTTGCTAGGTCTAAGAACACCCCTATCACCTTTGATCCGCCATCTATGCTTTTCACTATGTAGTTGGTTAATTCTGATAAAGCGTCTTCTGTGCCCATTTTGGCACGAAATCCAAATTGGCGGCTTGAGAGCAGGTTGTGTTTTTCAAGGTACGCAAGTAATCTTTTTTTCATGGCTTTTTCTAGAAGTTTAGATAGTGAGTTTAGCAGAGTGATTGGTCTGTAGTTTAATATCAGAGTTTTGTCTCCCGATTTATGTATTGGAGTAATACATCCTATTTTTAAATGATCAGGGACAATTCCGAGCCTAAAACTTTGGTTGAAAATGTGCTGAAGCGGTATAAGTATGTATTCTCGTAGATTTATCAGTATTTGATTGGAAATGTTATCCGGTCCCATCGCGCAATTTGGTTTGAGAGATTTAATAAGATCCGAGATTTCCTTTGTATTTACTTGATAAGCATTGAACGAGTGATTTGGTCGTATGGAAGAGCAAAGTTTGTGTAAAGAGTCTTCTGATGTACAGTTTTTTTGAAGAATTTTTTCCGCTAGGGTAGAGCCAACTTTTGCGAATTCTGTGTTAATAAAATTAGCTATTTTATTAGGTTCATTGTTTGTTAAGACTTTGTCTCCGTTTATTAATAGTTCTTTGATATGTGAATCTTTCTTCGGAGTGGAATAAGTAATATTTCTTACAATTTCCCAAATTTTTTTTGGATCATTTTTTGCGATTTTTATTTCTTTTTTGTAATATTTGTATTTGGCTTGTTTAATTAACTTATTACACAGGTTTCTATACAGTAAGTAATCTTGCTTTAGTTTGTTATCATTCGGGTTTTTGTGGACTCGCATATGCATTGCATCTCTTTTGTGAATACTGTTGACTATTCCTTTCGTGATCCATGGTGTTATTTTTTTTTCTTTATGTGTGTAGTTCTTTTGTGGATTTTTTGTGGTGTGTTTGGTTATGTAGGTTTCAACCGTATTTATAAATGTGTTCAGCGCTGTGTTCGGGTCTATTTCATTTAGTACATTAGTCCAAGGTTCATCGTGAATATCCGATTTTAGGGACTTAAAGTTTATTTTGTCTTTCATGTTGTCATTTTTTTTTTTACTTTGTTCTTTGTTAAGAAGTATGTTTAATGTAGTTGTGAAATGGTCAGTGACAGTTGAGCGAATAATGGATGAAAAAGTTTTTTTTCTAGTTTTAGCAAATATGTGATCGATGCAGGATTCGGAGTGTGATGTAGTTCTTGTTGGCGAGTTTATTGTAGATTTAAGTCCGTAGTGAGTAAAAACATTTAAGAATTCCGTAGTTTTTGGTTGGCAGTTTAATATGTTAATGTTCATGTCACCAGCAATAATTATTTGTTGAGTTTTTTTATGTTTTTCAAGAAGTTTATTTAATGAATTTAAGAAAGGGGTGAGATTGTTGTAGCATGGTGGTCTGTATATAGCGAATATAGAAAGACATGGGCCAAGTGATATTTGAATGCAGTTTGCTTCAGTTATGTTAATTTCTGATATGGAAGATTTTATTGTGTCTTTGACAAAGATTACTTTACCATCATTTTGATTTTGGTGTCTTGTGGTCTGGAATGTGGTATAGTCCTTTAAGTTTAAGTTGGTGTGAGAATCACCTAACCAGCATTCACTTAGGATAATGATATCGAAACTTATATCTATTTCATTTAGTAGGACACAGAAACTATCAAAGTTCTTTTGAATGCTTCTTATGTTTTGACATATTATGCTTTAACTGTGTTTTCCTGAGACAAGGATTTTGTATTCTTTTGCTTGGTTAAAAGTGTATTCTGTGTTATTTATTGTTTCTAAGTCAAAATTCAGTGCAGAAACCATTTATTACAGAATTAAAATAGAAGTTTTGGATGGAAAGCCATACATGATAACGTACATAAGATTTGGGAATGTTTAGGGTTATTTTTAAGTACGAAGTAATATAAGGATACAGTTTGGCGCCTGTTTCAGGAACAGTTTCTGGTTGGTTTTCCTCTAGTTGTTCTTCAATGAGGTTGGTGGTATTTTCTGAGTTTAATTGAGTTGCTTGCGAGTCGATTGATCGAAGGCGAATATATACTCGCCTTGTTGTACTCCATAAGTAGGAGAAAAGGTAGTTTCTTGCAAATAGTTTGTAGAGATATAGTCTTCTTGTAGTGTGGGTGGCTAGATGTTCATTTATGTGTATAGGTTCATGTCGTCTTTCGTATCCTGTTTTGTTAATGTTCCTTCTCTCTTTATTTTTCTCTGTTTTTTTATTGCAATTTTTATCTGTTTCCAAAAACTCATCTCGACCATTTGTATTTTTAAATTTGATTATAATCAGTTTTGGAGTTGCATTTCTCAGAGATGCTAGTTTTTTTGGTATATCAGGTATTGGTATATTACGGTTAATTACCGTTAAAAAATTGGTTTTTATTTTTGTAGAAGCCATAATAAACATAATATTGAGTAAATAGTGCACTATTTTTTTTTTAAATCATCTTTGTAGGTAAATCGTTTAGGTGTCTTATTTCAACCACCTTTGAGTCATTTGTTTTCCTTACCAAAATTTTTCCCGATTTTACCCATACATACTTGAATTCTTTTTCTTGTGCCCTTTTTCTGACATTCCAGTGTAGATTTTTATAATAAGGTGTTAGTGCTGCATTGAGGTAAACGAATTGGGCTCCTTCCCCGTTAAATTTTTTTATCGGATCACTATATCTAGCAGCTAACATGGTGTTTGCTTTTGTGATGTCTGCGAAATTAATCGTGATTTTTTTTTGATCATTTAATTTGTTGGTTATTATTTTGTAGGTATCCTCTGGTGCCATTTTGACGCCCGCGAGCTCCGCAATCCGCGTCACAGTATGGACTGGCTCGTGTCATTCACGAGCAAACTTAAAACAAAATGTCTAGAAATTGTTACACAGTTAATGCCCAAGAAATACAAAAAAAAATATTTTTTTCCGTCTAAATTTTTTTTCGTGGGTACCTAGTGCTAATTTGATTTTTATCTAGTGTTATTTTTATATTGTTTTCGTGGTATAATAAGGTGGGTAATTATTATCCACTTAACCTAATCATATTTTAGGTTTAAATACACAAGTAAATACACAAGTAATAAATACTAATTTAAATACACAAGTAATAAATACTAATTTTATAGGAAAAAAATCCTACGAAAACAACTGTCTTTTAATTTTTGACATCTCACAATGGCGCATTTTGGTACCATTTCTTACGGCAAGTCTCTCAACTTATCAAACTGATTTGATAAGCTGTGAGAAGGTTGGAAGTTAGACCTGTGAAAAAACTTGGGAAAGAACAACTTCTGTAACTTGCTATAAATTACGTTAAGTGACTTTTGATGTCGTTTACATTGGTAATTTGGCCATAAATCACTTATGTGAGCGACTTACGGTAAAGAAATTACGAGTGTAACAGCCTGTGTCTCGGTATGTAGTTGTTAGTCACTAATCATAAATTATGTCTTAAAATTTAGGCTAGATAAATTAGTAATAAATTTTAGGCTAGATCAATTTAGACGTAAAGCATCCTTGAGGCAATTTTTACTAATATTATTATGATTTTTTACATAACTCCACACAGAAGGTCCTGAGGAAAATAATGTCATCTTTGGGGATGCTGTGTGATATGCTGAAGATCTTTTTAAGGGTAGGGGGGAGAGGAAGTTCACAGGCTATATAATGGTTTGCCATCACTAGATTGAACTAAATAAATATTTTGCTAATTTTTAACCTGGCTGCCGTCGGGCGTATTTGGGAAAAACCGCGCGAAATTAGCTTTTTCCCACTCCGGAAACAAATCGTAAAAAAATATATTTATACGAAAATGAACTGATTTTTTTATTTCTACACAAACCTGAATAGACACCTTACGTGAAAAAAAACAATCCAAGGGTGTTTTCGAACAAGTTATGACATTGGTACGTCTTTGAAAATGTAAAATATTTACATTTTCAAAGTTTACACTGGTTTACCCATACAAAATGACAGTTGAAGTGACGCCGAGGTCGCCAAGATAATTTTTGTAATTTATTCCGAGAGGCTAGGCGCTATGCAGCTTTTTTTTACGTCAAGACCGAGAATGGCCCAAACCATTCAGACCTTGTTCTTCATACAATTTCTTTATGCGTAAGGGTCAAAAACGCATCCAAAAAAGTTTTTTTTTTTAATTCCTACCGCGGCCATATATGGCCTACCGGCGACAGCCAGGTTAACTATACCAAGGATTCTTCCGAAACCGGATGACAAAGATGAGATAAATAATGTGTTTAAAACACTGTATAATTGTACATACAGTACAATATACATATTTGATATGATTTTAAGATTCTCATGGCCAAAAGCATTATTGTGATTAATTTTAAGCCGTGTTGCGCTTCCTCCTTCTTTAGCCAACATTCTGGACAGCATTCTGCCCTGAAGATGGCAGTATAACACTGTAACATATGTAACACTGTAACGTACGTAAGTAATAGAAAATCGTGCAGCGGCATGCTAAATCAAAACATAACCCCAAAAGAAGTCGTTAAGTATGTAAGTTAATAACCTGAATTCCTGTGTGGCCTGGAAGCTGTCATCTTCTGTGATGGAGAACACACAGAGGAAACCTTCTCCGCTGCGGAAGTAGTTATCCCTGATGGCTGCATAGTCCTCTTGGCCAGCCGTGTCCAGGATGTCTATCTGCACTTCCTCTCCATCTAGCACCACCTGGAGGAGAAACATTCAGAAATAGTAAGGTATTGTAATTGAAAGTATTGACCAGTTCTTTTTCGGCATTTAAAGTTTAGGCAGGTTTCAATTTGGAAGGTCAATTTTCAGTACCGCCGCCCCAGGATTCATTTATTGGATAACCAACACCTTTGCCATAGGTCACCTCAAGTGATTCACTACGTTTGGTGACTTAGCAGGGGTGCCCGGGTTCATGAGGTGAGATTTGTCTATGTTTTGGCAGCAGATGAGTCTGCCTACCTACTGCATGGATAGCCGGACCGTGAGAGATTGGTTGAGGGATACTTAACCCAGACCTCTCCAGCCGGGCTCTCAACCCATCATCTTGCACCACAGTTGGAGATTCCTACTCACCCCTCATACCTTTTTCTTTCCCAGATCTTCCTCTTCTTCTTTTCCCCCAAAGACCCTCCACATAGCGTCCCCGAGGATGACAGGCCCTGAGGGAAATTATTTTTCTCAGGGCCTCCTCTGTGTGGAACTAGTGTAAAAAAGGTACCTTCAAAATGGGTAGGTAACTCAACCTAATTCTAACAAAGGGTTAGAATTTCAAAATAAGAATCATTTTAGGTTTAGGAGGCAAAACATTTTTCTTTTCTTTTTTAAATGTGTTGTTTTGAAGTTTTACTCTCATCCAAACGTAAAACCATTGAGTTATGTCTTAACATGTGTACCGCTAGATGCTTCTTCGTACAATATTGAGCCAACGGCAAAGATTCAAGTTTCTTAATTCTTGCTCAATATTGTCTTGTGTTGAGCTGCTCGAGCGTGTGGACGCAACGACAAGCATAGTTCCAAGTCAACATGTTCGATCGAGCCTAACCGTGAATATGAGCATGTGTCAAGCATGAATATGAGTGTGTGCATAGCTGTAGGTTATGTAGATTTTTTAAAATTTTCATTTAAATATGATATAAGTCGCAATAATGATAATGAGCCTTAAAACAGTGCTTAGTGACATATTTAAGGATGCATTGATGAAACTACTTACTACATACTACAATTTTTAATTTGGTTGTATGATACCTATTATCTTAAACAAGTTCTGTAAGTCTGTGTATTGTTATGTTAATTGGTAAATTTGATTAATCTCATAAAAATGGCTTTAGAGACATTGTAATGAAGATTGAAAAATAAATAAAGAAAAACAAATTAATTCCATGAAACTAAAAAAAAAAAAACATTTTATAAAAGTGTTGCAATAGAACTCATTTTTTGCTTGTGAAAATACTAAAAAAAAATGTCACTAAAAAGTAATGATCCCAAACATTACACAGTTTGATCAGAAGAAATCACAAGAACGCATGACTCAATCAAATATTAATTAATAAAAATTTTATGTTGTCTATTTTAAGAATCACCTCACCTTCAACAAGAGATACTTAATTTTGTATGGCTCTAAGTGCCTTCAGTAAAGTCTGATACAGAAATATTATACAGTTGTGACCGACAGCAATGTACATTCCTTCCTTGCAATTGACCCATCGACATGGGTGTCAATGTCATCACTTGTCTATCAATTTAAAATGCAGTCCCAACAATTATAATAAATTTATTATGAGCTACTACTACTACGCAAATTGTGCACCTTTCTATAGAGAAATGTTTTGGTTTTGGATGTCACTTTATTATATCTTTGCGACAATCATTTTAACCTTTAGGCACTCAGTGGTCCCTTACAGGAACGTGGATTTGCATCGTTCAATGCCCAACGATCCCGTATGGGACCGGTGATTATGGTGCATTTCGATATCAGATTACACTGATTGATTACAAAAATAATTTTAATATTACACAAAAAATGTTTGGGCAGTGGGCTACTTTTATTGCATGAGGCACATGAGCATTTAAAGGTTAATAAAGATTTTGATGGCTACATACGTGTTTTAACATGCATAATAACGCCTGTCTCGACACAGGTATATCCTAGTGAGACAGGCATCAAATAACCCAATGTAAATATACTTTATATAGATAAATAAATAAATAAAATAAAATAATATATGTAATGAAAATTACTTTGAATCTTCCTGCATGAGTCTCCGGTAAAAGTATCTTACGTAGGGTAATTTTCTTCGATAACTGAAGGGCATGAGCCAACAGATTCCAAATCATTCTACTATAAAGGCGGAAGCAGAAGAAATAAAAGGACGGAAACATTTATCAATAAAGCTGTGAAAAGTTTGGGATATAATATGTAATATGGATCGTCTTAACCCATCTGCTTGGTTCAATATATTCGCACCTCACAATCCGGAAGCCTCGGTTTCGTCAAACCGAAGTCAAACCGTCACTTTGGATCGAGATTGTAAAATATCTATGCAAGATAGCTTTCATATTTCAAAGACAATAAGAAGCATTATTTCGTTCTCTTTCTGGTTAAAAGAAAAATACATATGTTTGCATGAGAGTAACAGAGATGTGAGAGAGCGAAATGTAAGGCTGTTTTGGGATGTATTTATTCCTAAACAAGCAGACAGGTTAAAAACCATAGAGAACTAACTCACTTTCCAATTTTGGATTTAAAGCTTGAAATGAGGGTTCCAAATCATAATCTAACTCTGCCAGAAAGAAGAACCAATCAGAGAAAAACTGTCTATGATTGGTCAAGACAATATATCGCTGATTGGTTCTCTCTGGCAGAGTTAGATTATGATTTGAAGCCCTCATTTCAAGCTCTAACTCCGAAATTGCATAAAGTGAGTTAGTTCACTGTGGTTTATGACGATCCATATGAGATTTTGCCAGTCAAAATAAAATATTCTATGTTCCACGCATCTACAACGATGATGAACACTGTAAGGCTGTCTGAAACATTGACTAATAAGAAGAAAATAGCGAACATGGCCAAAAAACAACAAAATATGGTTCTTTAATTTTATGTAGTTTATCTTATTAAATTTATAGTATTCATAAAATTTAAAGTCATTCATAGTTCTTTATGCACTTTATCTTATATTTTTTTTTTTATAAACAGGGGCCTGAGCATGGGTAAGCCACCCAGTGAAGCCAACATTATTCAATTATACCATAAAATGTAAACTAATGTATTAAAATAAAAATAAAATAGGAAAAAAACCAAATACTGGAGCTGAAAATGTTGAATATGACAGCAGAAATTCCACAATTGAAAAACATTTATCAATAACCTCAAGAATGGTTGTGAAAACCGTAAATATTATTTATGAATATTAGAACAAAAATGTTCAACGGGAAAAGAAAAGATAATATAATTAAGCATGTGGTTACCTTCTTCCTATAGCTATCGGCTTTAGTGGGTTCATAGTCCTCAACGAACTCATCGTACATGAACTGCAGCGTGAGGGCAGACTTCCCGACACCTCCGGAACCAACCATGATGACCTTGTGCAGGGTCGGCTGCACCGCGCCGGGCTTCTTCGACATGCTGCTGCTGGGGGGGGCAAACGGGATTCCCGAGTTAAACTGAAAGGAAACAAACAGATAATATTATAACATAGACAAGTCTTCTCCATTGTACGGTGAGGTCGTAGATGGAATATTAAGGTCCCCGAAAAAGTCTAGGATTATTGTGGACCTCGTGATTTCCACTGCAGTATTTGTGAAGTAGACATTCGTTGACTTTGTTCATTAGGTTTGTTAGTTGCAACCGAAACAGAGTCTGTTTGGCCCCACCTGGCACAACGGCTGTAGGAATACATTCCGTTGACAGACAACCAGAATTTACAGAGCAGTTAGAACTTAGAAGGTCTTCCAGTGGGGTCAATCATGAGATGGGCATTTCTAATGTTTTTTTAACTCATAATTTAATGGATATATCAAAATGAGGGTAGCTGATATTACCGTTATATTCAAATTCAACCAAAAATTTGCTAGGCACATAACACTACTAAAAGACGAGCACTGGAATTCCAATATCAATGGACGATATGCTTGGGAAAGAGAAACATAGGTCGATCACAGATGACTGATGACTTTCTGTGAATAAGAGTCATCAAGAATCAGCAAAACTATAGGCATTTGAGAGAGGCCTTTACATATTTTTTGTAAGTTATTCTGTTAAAGTTACACAGGTTTTCAATATGTCAGGTACGCCTCATACGTCATACATATGTCTGGTAATGTTATATTATTGTGAAAACAAGCATATGGGTCCGAGTGATTAAAGATGGTGTAAAGTAACACTGGAGCTCCAAGATATTTACAAAAAAAATGCATTGAGCGCTGGAAATTTTCATACTTTTGGTTTTAGATTCGCCTGCACTTATTAAAAAAAAATCAAACCTCCAAATATTAACACGAAAACATGTAAACTGTTAACTATCATTTAAAGTCAATGAATTAAACTATATTTCATTGTTAATCTTAAGTTTGTAGGTTTAAAAAATAATAATAATAATTGATCCCTCTGGCTAATTTGTTCAGTTTTCGGAACAACTCATATAGGTCTCACAGAAATTGTTGAGTCTCCCTTACTATCATGGTTAAAAATATGATCTAAACGTTGTTAAAAAAAGAAAACACCATGCTTTATATTCAAATCTAAAAGTTAACCACAAAATAATTAAAAACCAAAGTTTCCGACCGCTTGAAAAAAAATTAAAACATTTTGGGATATTTTTACATGAAACGACAAAGAGGTGAGTTGACGATAACGTTTATAATACAGTTGCTTAATAAAATATGTTCGGGTTTTTTTTTTCATTATCAGTAGTTTTAGTTAGAAAAAACGTACAATGAATAATTTTTAAAACTTTTTATGTTTGCATTCAAAATTTTTATATTTAAAAAATTATGTTTATTTCGAATTTTAAAATTAGGAAGCGTATAACACCTTTCATACGCAATTTTTAGTTTTCTGATGCGTTCAGAAATTTTCCATTTGCTTGGGTTTTATTGCAAAGCGGAAATATTTTGACCTTCCGACAAGATAGACCTGTGGGGTTAAATTCACAAATGTGTGAAATTTGCATGTTGGTAACAGAAATCGTTTAAAAATGTACTTATTGCAGGATATTTGCGAGCATGTTTTTACAGTTCTAAACTAGAACTAAAAACAAGATTTCAAATGGTGTACCTACATACAGAGTGTAACAGCACTCGAAGGATTTTAACCTGCGACTCCTGAGCATATTTGAGAGAAAAACACAATTCAAGGAAAGCTATCTACCCACTTTTTGGGCACCTGGCGCTCCAGCGGTTAAAGCCATTGAATTAATTATGATATTTTATTGCATGTCATGTTATTGGAAGCCAGCCAACTGCTAAAAGTTTAGTGAGACTCATCACACACTAGCCTAGTTAGGTATGTTGGTCACATGTTTATTTGTGTTAATTTGATGGAGATGATGTGAACTTTCTAAAAAAGAATGTCCATAGAATATACAAATTACTCATTCATGTAAATTCGTATTTCTAATTATGGTAAATGTAAGCAGAATAGACATGCAATAAAATTACATTAGCTATTTAATTTAGTACCAAGGGAGATTAATCGTTTAATTCACAGCATTAATTAATTTATAACAATTTCCTGGGTTATTATCAGTTTCGGACATGACAATATTCATGGTTATTATCGTTTAAACTGTTATTCAAAACAATTAACATTATTGTTCACCACTGGATAAACAATGAATGACTGATAAATTAAAGTGTAGGCGACAAATTCAAGTCTATTATGTATTTAGTTCAATCTTCATTACCCACAATGGCCACAATTGTAGCCATTTAAACTAAATGCATTGTTGCATTACTTAGGAATGAATTCACAGCTAAATAAAATGATGTATCATATAAAAAGGGGAAATATTATGGTTAATAGCTAAAATACAAAAATCTTAAAGTATTTATTTATGCGGGTTTTCAATCCAGATTATATCAGCATGGGTGTATAATAAACATAAAATAAACACAAATTCCAATCACTCACAATCTACAAAAGCACCAATGGTATTCAACGTAATGTATTGATTGCATAAGATTGGGGACTGCTATACAACACGTCGATGTAACATATAAGTCAGATCATATCTGGAGTAATAAACAATGTTAATACTCGAGATTAGATAACAATAGAAATAAATCATCGTTAACATTTAATGGATTTTCTATTACAGGTTGTTTAGAAACCTAAAATTATAAATAATACTTTGATGTGTTTCATTAGAGTATCATATTATGATACTATATCTCAACTCAGTGACATAAATAGCTTGTTAGTTGGTCGTTAAACAAACAGTCTTGAATGTGATATGAGGAATTGAAAATTAATTAGTCAGTTTTTGCAGTAAAAAGTATTTGCTTTGTTTAATAGGGTAAATCATGTTTTAAAAAATGGCAACAATAGTAAAATTGGTGATAAAATAAGTTGTGAATGTTGATGAATTTAAAAAAAGAAAGAAAGCAAATCTTTAAGAAATAAAGTTTATTTTAATACTAAATTAATAAAATAATAAATTGCATTTGGTAAAATAGTGATTGCGGATGCCATAACAAAAAAAGCACATGATGGAAAATAAACACAATTTGGAAATGTTTAAGTTTTTTTTTTTCAATAATAACTGAACCTGTACAGCGGATGCAGATATTATTGTTGAGAAATTAGTAGCATTTTATCCTCTGTTGTAGTAACTATCGGTTAATAAGACAAAGGGGTGCTATAAATGTAGATATAAACAACGTATACTCTTTTGGCACTCCTTGTCACATGTTCTAAGGTAAATAAAGATAAAAGATGGAACGAAATTCTTTACGAATTTTCAATGATTCATTGACTGAAAATAAGATTACTGAATACTGATAACTGAAACATTATCTAACTATTATTATTTAAGTATACCCTTTTTTATAGTTTGAAAAGTAAAGAAGTGATTGCGCAGATTGATATTTTTAATGAATCAATATTTGAAAAGAAAAATGTATTGTCTTGAAGGGTCTGGATATAATATTACGATATAAGGCAAAATAATTTATTTTTACTTATCCTTGACATTAAGCAAAGGTAAATCAGAAATGAGTAAGTAAATAATATAATAGAAACTTTACCGGATATTCAAGACTATTGATAACGAACCTCAATTCAGTGATTACCATGGATACAAGTGTTTCAGAAATAGACAATTGGTTTTTGCATGGTAAATAATTAATTTTGTCATTTGGTCGTTTACAAATTTCGCAAATTATGGCACATATGTATTATGAAACGACAAATTGCGGACACAGATAGTGAATGAACAGAATGAGTCAGAAGCAATTTTTTATCAGCATGATGAATAATAGAAATAATCACATCATCCTTGAGAAACAAATTCTGAGAAATTTTCAGAGCTGCGAAGCTTGTAAGCATTTTCACGGTATAAACAAACTGGTACCTTATGCGACAAATTATAAATACCGACTGCTTTATCAGATATTTGTACAGAAAAACTAAACAGCTAAATAACTATAGATGAAAAGTGCAGATAAAATAAGATAATTTACAGTATTAAATAATGAGAAAAGAATGAAATGTTGAAAGTTTACTTACGAAATTTTGAGTTTTCTGTGATTAAATTAGTGTATTTACGCAAAAAATGTATCGCAAGTCACAAACTCACGGATCGTTTGTATTGCAGAGATCAAACGGCAAATATAACACAATATATCAACTGCGGTACAACACCCAAACACGTCACAAGAAAAGCGTCGTGGGAAAAAAACGAATCGCATGTGAAAACCAACGGTATTTGCATGCTCTATTGTAATACGTTAATAAACTATTCGTGAAAAAATTATAACAATTGTATGTGGAAAGGCGTTGCCGATCTGGTAAACAATAATTCCAGCAGGCCAAGCTTGCTCCTGTGCATCGGAACGTGCAATTCCCCTGAAAATGCAAGAGAATTTTACTATCTTAAAAACCAAAATATACAAATATATTACCTTTGTACAACACAAAGAACGCAGATAAGAGAATAACTTTCGCCGATTAGCAGATTACTCAAAGTACCGTCATAAAAACTCGCTGTCAAAAGCGTACGCCATCTATCAATATTATCATAAACTATTTATAAATCTTAATTATTCTCTTTGGTCAAATTATTCAAGCAATTTTGTTTACGGACATTTTACATTTACATTACGGACAGCGGACTCCCATTTTTATGTTTTGATAAAACGGTGATTTCAAATCAGAGAGCTGATAATCGCTATTTCATTACATTAATGTGAACGTGTTTTCCACAGAGCTTACTTACACTGTAATTTACCGTAAAATGTATTAGTAATGTCCGTTACGGTCATAATGTTGAACTATTAACTTGATGCGGTCGACCGGACCCCATAAATAAACCAGTCATGTCGACCCGTTCTGCGAGCGGAGTATGCAATCGAAAAGTTTAAAAACAAGACATGGCTCTTACAACGAATTATGTTTCAAATGTATACGCAGCATCAGTATCCAAAAGAAAAATTTTCAATGCCCCGCGCGCCACACAGTCAGAGTCGTTGATAAGATTTTGCTTCCCCCGATCTGCATACATTATTTTTCTATCCTTTTATAATCTTTCAAACGTGAATTTTTTAGAATAAACCGGATTATATTAATTACTTTAGTTTGCGGAATGAATAGCATTTTAAATTATTTATTACTTTTACAAAAAATGTCTCTGCTTAGCAAATAAAATATTTTGCAGCCATAAATTACATAATTACTATTATATTTTTCTTTGCTTTTACTAATGTCATCTCTAATATCTCTATGAGTTTTAACTGTCAGATTTTTATGAAAAGATAACAACTGCGTGATTGCTCACATTTATTTATTTTCAACTTTTTCCTATTTTATATTTTTAGACAGCTTCTTGAAAGTTTTTTACATGGTTTATTTTTGAAAATGTAATATCGGATACTAGAGTTCAGGGTATTGTGATTTGAGGTTATGACGAGTACGGGAATTAAGCTTGAGGTGCTCTGGTCTCCAGTGCACCCTGATAAATTCGTAACTTGGGGTACGGATGTGAGTCTTTATGAAGTTGTATCATCTAGAGATACATCAGAGAAGCCTGCATGTAAGTAAATTATATCTAACTTTAAATTTAGGTAGGTACTATATCAAAAGTTGTAAATATACAAAGTTTCTTTTCATTCTAACACATCTCTATTAGGGGATAATTGAATGAGTTGCTTTATAAATCAGCTCTCATTACTGATGATCGCATGTGCTCTGAACAGTCACTGAATGAATATAAAAACTTTAATTTTTCGAAGAAAACTTCTTCGGAAAGGTTTTCACTTTGTGATGGCATTATTTATTTGGTAATTATCGGTTTGGACTGGCCACGCTTATTACGAATAATTTTTAGAAAAAAACTTTAGATTCGCCTTAATTGCTATAAAAGGAAACTTTTTGGCTTGGGGGCGGCGGAAAATAATGCATTTTAATTTTCAATTGCGTAAAATTAAAATTCGCTTCGCGAACCGATCGGTGACTGTCAGCGGCCATTAGGCACGTCGCTGTTATGTTGGTATCACTGATACATTGCAAAGAACTAACATTTGTTTTTATTTCACAGACAATCAATCATAATTACACAAACCCGCTAGACAAACCCTGCTTTGCCAAACAAACCATTCAAAACCTGGGATGTTTTTTAAAATTATGATGACATGCAGCTTTCGTATTTTTCGTGTTTTTATGTATCCCACGAAGTTGGCCACAGTAGTATTTAGTTCTTTGCAATGTATCAGGGATACCAACATAACAGTGACGTACCTAGTGGCCGCGATTTGACATCGTGTAGATTCGCGAAGTTAATTTTAATTTACGCAATTGAAAATTAAAATGCATTATTTTCCGCCGCCCCCAAGCCAAAAAGTTTCCTTTTATAGTAATTAAGGCGAATCTAAAGTTTTTTTCTAAAAATTATTCGTAATAAGCGTGGCCAGTCCGAACTGATATTTACCATTTATTTTAATAAAAAGACAAATAACTTTGTTTACATCACTTTTATTGGTACACAATCAACATGTTTCGTAAACAATGTTTACTTCATCAGGATCAAACGTATACTACACTTAAAAATTAAATATAGATGACACATGGAAGGAAATGGTAGGAGGGAGGGGGAGGGGTAAGAGTGGGGAAAGTTTATCAATTAGGGATTTCAAAGCCATTAGCAGGGAAAGACCGGTTAAGTGGGAAGAGGTTCAAAAGAGGGTTTATAAAAATTTGCTGCTTATTAATTATGTCTGCTTTATTATTTACATTTTTTCTAATTTCTAAAATCTCTAAATTATTTATCTGTGATGCCTGTATGTAATATTTTAAGTCCATGGTTTTTGTCAAAATTATGATTTTTTTTTATTAAATGATCTGCGAACTCAGACTCGCTGTTTCCATTTATTGCCCTGAGATGTTCTTTAACCCTTACTTCAAAGTTTCTATTTGTTCTACCTATATAAAAGTATTACAATCTTTACAATCGAGTTTATAAACACCCGATTTTTTTTGTTTTGATGTCGCTGTCTTTGTTGTTGAAGATGAATTTTTTTAATTTGTTATTTGTATAAAATGCAGGTTGTATATTACTGGGAATATTTTTGCTAATTATTTTTGACATTTCGTTATTAACAAATAGAATTATACGCCATTGATTATTATTATGTTTAGAAAAAGGGTAGATATATAGTTTTAAGAATTTCTGTTTATTCTTTTCATTATTATTTTGAAGTGAAGTTGAAGTATTTAACTTAAAAATATAAAATAAAATATTTTTTATAATAATGAAATCGAAACAAAGTTTTATTTCAATAATTTGTGCGTGTTAAGTAAGATTGAAGGGAATTATGAGAATCGTACATAAAAAAAAAATTATAGTACATACTTACCGACATATTTTTGTTGCTTGTTAAGAATTCATTCTCTTTCTAGCCTTAAAACTATCGGACAACTTGGGTGCCTACTTGGTTGCCAGCAATGCCAACTACCACTACGTGAAGTGTGTGGACATTTACCCACAGCCTGAGGCAGACCTCCTCTTGGCTTTGGGACAGGCCAATGGAAAGGTCATACTTACAACCTTTGGTCCAACTACTTTTGATGCCCTGGGTGTCAACGGAAAAGAATTTGGTAATAATTGACCGAGCATAGCAAAGTCCTGTTTTAACTTGACCGTTTTGTCTTTCTTCTGTATGTAAATTTGTTTTTATGTTCCTTTTCAAGATGGTGGCCGTTTTAATGATTGGGTTGGACTTCCTTATTCTATTTATTATTGTTATTATAAATTATGATACTTTTTTCTATGGTATTTGAACTAATTTTTCTATGATTATTTGTTTTATTTTCATTTCAGTACCAAGGCATGCAAGGCAATGTAATGCAGTAGCCTGGAATGGATTAGACTCCAACATTTTAGCAGCGGCATTGGATAAATACAGAAATGATCACTGCATCTTACTATGGGATGTTATGAGATGTCCATCTGGGGGAGATGGTGAGATTCATTATTATTTCAAAACAATTCCCAAACAATATGGAATACAAACCTTTTTTTATTCCAGAAAAAAGATAATACATTTTCACATATTTAACTAGAACGGTTACCTAACCACCGGAGCGACCACGCGAAATAAATAAATTTGCCTCGATTGCTCGAGATTTCCCAGAAGGTCATTTTTGAAATTTTTCGCCAACATTAAAAAAATCATACCTTCGAATTTTAACATTGAGACATACAAACCTATTATAGTGCTATATAGCCAATGAATTAACCTGTATTTTACCGTTTATCTCATATTTGTAGAATTTATAAAAAAAATCGTAAAGTTTATAATCATGCGAATCCTGCGTGTTTTTTTTTCTTGAAACTGCCATGAGGGATACTTATTTGAGTCAATTTTATCTCGATAATATTTTCGATTTCTGTATGTTGTCTGTGGTATATTTGATAATGAAAGGTGTATATCTAAGGAAAAAGGACTTCATTTTATCCGTAAACAGCCAATGACGTTATATATTATAAATAGGCTCGCCATAGTCTCACATACTCGCAATATAATGTGGAAAGCAAGCAACACTCTTTTGTTTTCAGCGGTTTTCAGTATAATTTCTAAATTCAAAAGTTTATTTCTGTGTGATAAAGACAGACAATCAAAGAATGTACGTGTGTGAATGTCATAGATATATGGTCGGGCAGCGTATGCTTATGTCGCTTTGTGATGCAACGTTCACTGTCTCCTTTTCTTAGCCCACTAGAATAAAAGGTCCGGATGCCTGTCAGACTTTGATGTGTCGAGCTACACAATAAATACAATAGGGCAACGACAGTTTTCAAATGGTGGCGGTTGTCGTCAATACTTGTTGGAACTGCTGATTTATGTGTTGTTTTGCCGCAAGCAAACAAATAAACAGAGTGTTTAGGCTGATTAGTCTACTTTAAAATAGTAAAGTTTACTTAGCAACAGTAATTTAGCTGTTGTGAGTCCAGACCCTTTACTTTAGTAGGCCTAGAATTTTCTCTGATGATGTGTAAAACT
Source organism: Limnephilus lunatus (assembly GCA_917563855.2). Classification (NCBI taxonomy): domain Eukaryota; kingdom Metazoa; phylum Arthropoda; class Insecta; order Trichoptera; family Limnephilidae; genus Limnephilus; species Limnephilus lunatus. Next base: position 12,162,749 of record OU830599.1, read on the forward strand.
GCGGGCGGGAAACATGAAAATTAATTTTATATATATAATTTTATAATATTTATAATAATCGATAATAATAAGTAATTGGCTTGCACTTACAAATGAAGTGTTATTCCTTCGCCTTTATGACTATTTGCCGTGTAATTTAAGCATTTTCTCATCACACAGGAGGGCATTTTGGCACTTTGCAATGCAATTTACTTACTGGTAAGACACGACCTCACTCGACGCGTAGCAGTTTAGTACTAAAGTACTAGAAATAGAGACAGCTACAATCGTCTTGTGTTTGGCTTCCCACTTTGAGATTTCTACCCCGCGTCCAGTATTAATGTCATTGTAAACAGCTGATCAAAAATTCAGCAGGAAAAAAATATTTTAAAATTTATTAACATCGTTGTAAAATAGTCTACGAAGTTCGGATTTGCGACATCTATGGTCATAATAGATATAGCATTTCAATAGCTTCGTTTTAAAATAAATGGCTGGCCAAGGAAATGTTTTTAATAATTACAATAAATGTTTTACAAATGGTAGGAAAATGTGGTCCATTTTTGAACCGCTATTATAAAAATAAAAGTGGACCATTTTTCAACCAAAATCGCTCCAGTGGCTAAATAAATAGGAACATTAGGGGGCATCTATTAATTATGTGCGCACAAACGGGGGGCAAAATCTCACGTTACTTGAAAAGAATATACGAATTGGCCCAAATTTATCTCACCGAGGGGGGAGGGGGGGTCAAGATTGGAAGAAAAACTGCTCACGTAATTAATGAATGCCCCCTTACAATATTGGACAATAATGAATGGAATGGAATGAAACTTTTTTTTTAAAACACCTAGAATTTTTTTTTATGTGTTGAAGGCAATAAGGAACTCCCGTAAAAACTATACAAGGAACTCCAGTGACAAATATTATGGCTTTAAAATATTTATATATATATATTCATGTAGATCAAATGCTGATTCTCAAAATATATGTTTTATTATGTATTATTTATTATACACAGAGTTTATAAATCATCATTTAAAAACATAAAACACCATGGTATTAAAACACACTGTTTGGTTTGTCCGACTGAATATGTTGATGCTGATGTCACCAGTCGAAGAACTCAGTCCCAGCATTTCATTATGGTTTTGTACGGATATTGAGCCAATGAAACTCAGGTTTTGGTCTCTGAATCAGTCCACAATTCACATATTTCATTCTTGTTTTGTATAAAGCAGTATAGAGATTGAACTGACGAACCTCAGGTATTGTTTATAATTAACCACTCTGATCTATCGCGAATATGCATTTTTTACGTCTTAAACGAAATGACAGATTTACGAAAACTTTGTGTTATTTCCGCTTCACAATTAAGGCTCTATAAATGAAACATTTCTGAACGTAGCCGATTACTAAAAACTGTTTTTGAAAGGTTACATAATAAGCTTTCAAATTATTATATTATAATCAAATATTAACATTTGTAAATATTAAAATTTAGAATGCAAACATAAAAAAAAATGTGAAAATGACTCACATGATTTATTTATTTTTATGTAAAAACGGTACTAAAATCACGGATTATGTAAAAAAACAACACTTATTCTATTGTATAAATGTATAATAAACAATTTCGTCACCTCACTTTTTTTATCATTTCATACAAGAATATTTAATAAAAATTAACAATGTCTAACGCCCCATAGGTGATTTGGCGGGTGAAATATGTATTAACCGTGTATCTGACAGAATAAGTCTTTCTATATATTTATATGGACAACTTGAATAGGGATGACGCGCTCGTCCCGGTTAGACGGAGAGGTCTGGATTCGAGTCCCAGTTGCGACCATTGTCTTTTTCTGTTTTTCTGTGTCTTGTTCTCTTTCATATTTTCGTTTAGATTATTATTGTTAACTTATTCTAATATGATATATTTCACTGATGGGAATAACCTTCAAAAAAGTATAAAAAGAAAGTTTTTCTTATAAAAATTGATAAACAATAATTTAAAATACATTAATGGTTGTTTATCGGTTGTTTAAAATTTAAAATACGTCTATTAGTAAGGCCCTAAGTCCATTTTATTCAAGCTCGTATTAGCACTGACCTTAATTCTTCAGTTTTCCAAAAAACGGGAAAATGTGCACATTTTAGAAGTGTTTCGAACATCATTTTAATTTAATAAATATAATAACCTTTTTTATCCTCGAATATGGTCTTCTTTACTGTCGAGCAAAATGCCAATTTAATACTTACATTTCTGAATTTTTCGACTTCTATGGCTGATTTTGCTTGATTACTAACATTTCTGTTTTTTGTAACTTCTTTGACTAATTTTCATTAAAGGCAGTTCCTCCCCACGCCTCAGTGGCGGCCTGCTGTCTCCCTACACGTACGGCCTGACCCCTGCGGTGGAGGTGGCGCGACCCATCGCAGAGATGGGCCTCTCCGAGCTGGCGCATTCGCTGGCCTGGCTGCAGAGGCAATCTCGCACACTGGTGGTCGGAATGAACCAAAAGCAGATTAAGATATTTGATCTGAGAGGTGTGTAAGATAAAATTGTTTGAAGGTGTTAGACCTATCACCTTTCTAGATTTATCTCTTGTTTTGTCCTTATTTTCCATTGAGATCATGCAGGTGTGGGTAATAAATTTCTATTCTACATGTATTATGTTAATTTTAAGTGATTCTCAGTAGATTGCAAAATACTAGGGATGTTCACAAAGTAAATGTTCTGTGACTATAACGGGCTGTGATTTTTTTTGTTTTTTGGGGTGTTGGCAGCATTGAGTAGTATAGGGCGGTCTGCTGACCAGAATGAGCGTACGTAAACTCATGTTGTAGTTTCCAGTTGCGTGAAAGATGTCTAGCAAAAAATCCCGCCATGTGCTTTGATTCGCTTTTTACTCACGGAAGTGGACCTACAAGAAAAAAAGGTGAGGACTTCCGAGCTCTATTGTGATTGGAGATGATAGTGGGTTACTCATTACACGCCTGGGGAAAAAAAAAACAGTCGTCAAAGTGGCGTCACACCAATTCCCCATCTGTCAAAAAATTCAAAACCATAATTTCGGGCAAAAAAAATCATGGCCTCAGTGTTTTGGGAGCAAAAAGGCATCATTTTGGCCAAATTTCTGCCTCGGGTGGAGACCATCAATGCCCAATGATATTGTGATACCCTAAAAAACTCAAAAGGAGGGGAATGCTGACCAGAGAAGTGTGCTTGTTTCATGATAACATTCGTCCTCACACAGCCTTAGCCACCAATACACTTTTGGACTCATTTGGTTGGGATGTTTGAACCACCCCCCCATTTTCCCCTGACTTGGCGTCTTCATATTATCATCTTTTCACCTCCCTGAAGATATGTATGGATGAAAATAAATTTTCAACCGACGAGCAGGTGCAGAAAGAGGTTCTGAAGTAGGGGAGGAGCTGGCGGTAGAATTCTTCGAGGAGGGTATAAAGAAACTTGTGCCATGGCTCACCACATGCATTGAACGGGATGGCATTTATGTAGAAAAATAGTCAACAAGTATACCAACAATATCCTGTAACTTTTTTTCAAATGCAATGTTTCTAAAAAAATATGAAAATCTAGTACACTATCTTTGTGAATATGCCTCGAATTTTCAAAATCTTTAATATTTGAAAAGTAAAATATGGGTTGAACCAAATGGGGTCTTATTTTTTGACAGTTAAAGCTTTAAATCTTTAAAAATGGGCTGTAATGGGGATCTGTTTGTGACCGATTGTGATTACTCTAAATTCATATTTCAAATCGCTATAACTCTCAATAGAACTGACATCGACAACTTGAAATAGTAGCATTAACCTATAAATTCCATTCAGAAAAGGAAGGGAAATGTACGCATGTTTGTAGTGAGACATAATGTGCAGATTTTCTTTATTTTGGTTAAGATTGTAATGATTATCCTAGGGCCCTTCATCCACAAGGATACGCAACCATCAGATATTTATGTTGTGCACTTACTTTACAAACTACTTGTCGGACACGGTCTGCACACGTCGCTGCTGAAATCACGAGAACCGCTTCGCCACCAATCATTGTTGTTATCAAACCTAGAATGCCGTAACCTCACTCTCAACCAACAGTTTCTGTAGTTGTAATTTTTATATCCTGTAATTCTTTGCCAACTGTTTTGTTCCTAGCATTAATCTAAATCACGAGCATTCTTTCAAAATGTGTGAAATAAGTGATGCCATGCTAAAAGTCTTGATGAAGCGAGTGGCGACGAACATCGAGCTTCATCGAGTCACGGGAGATTTTGCGTCGCCGGCCAGTTCACAAAATATGGCAAAATGTGACTGTGTACAAATCTCCGCGCAAATGAATGGTGTTAGTCGCCAAGATACTTGAATTTTCATCTCTTCAATATGCACTTTGTTATACAGACTTCTCCAACAAAGCGGTGACAACGACGGCAACCAAAGCGGTGTACGGAGTGTGCGTGGACCCTCATAATGACTACCAGCTCGCAAGTCGGGTGGACAACATCATCACGGTGTGGGACACTCGAATCTTCGACAAGCCGGTGCTTACCCTGGCGCAGAATAAAGCTGTCACCAAGATACTGTGGTGCCCCACTAGGTAGGATATCACAATAACATTTTTATATTCTAGATAAAACATAAGATATCATTGTGGTAGTTGGTGTATCTATCACTTTGTTGCTATCCATTATAATTAAATGACCGGTCAGTGGTTGAGTGGGCATAGCGCTTGGGTCCCACCCGGGCGTCGCATGTTCGATTCCTGTGCTGGCTAAGTCCTCCATCACAACACAAGCAACATTTTCGGCTTTCTGTGGTGGTAGTAGGAGATTTTCAAACGTTGTTGGGTTATTCGTAACCCGGGAATGTTTGTCTTTCTTTTAAAAATTAAAAAAAATTAAATTAAATTAAAAAACAATATAACTTTGTTTCAGTAGATGCTATTTTTTTTATTTTCACGGGCAAAGATTATTGTGATTTACTTTTGGGGTTTTTAGCCGCTACCTCTTTCTGTAGCCAATGTTTCGAATATCGTTACAGTGTCCATCGTTCAATTCAATTACACATCTGCCCTGATGATGGACAGTGTAATGCTGTCTGAAACATTGGCTAAAGAAGAAGGTAGCGCAACACGGCATAATTCTCCAAAAATAAAACACTATATTTTTTATTAACGCCGACTGGTTTCGGAACAACTGTGCCTTACTCAGGACAAAATATATGTTAACTTAATATGAATAATATTACAAAATTATGGGTGAACATTATATTATGTACATAGGTGTTGTAGGTTGGGTGAAAGCATGACTAGGGATTGGTGAATAGTGGGGGGAGGAGACGGAACAGACGAGATTCACAAATCTCTAGTCACGCCTCCACCCTCACTCTAACACCTACATTATAATGTTTGTTGTGCTTTAAATTGTGTCATGTAATTATAAGATATCAGTTTGTAAGATTAGATAAAGATTTTTTTTTAGAAAATGTATGCACAGACAGCTGTTGTTTCTCGTATGATGGTTGCTTCGGGAGAAATTTTATAACTGCTCTCTACTAAGTTTTGTTCATTTTTGTTTGTCCGCGGGTTCTCTCGTTCAGTACAATTGAGTGACTTATGCAATATTGCTGAAATTTTACATGCAGCTCTCTGAAAGAGTGATAAGACAAAATTATGTTCTCACTCATTCTGCAAACAGATTGACCTCCTGTCGTACATCAAAAAATATTATATTAATCTTCCATCCAGGCAGAATCTCCTTGGCTCTCTCCAGCGCTCCAGCTCTGTCCTCCGCCTGGCTGATCTGCGGGGGCTTCCCAGCGAGGAAGGGGGCGGTGGCTGCGGGGAGGGGGGCGACCCCCCCGCGGCCCTGGAGCGCTCAGTCAGCCCCTTGAAGCCCGGAGGCCCCGCTGGGGACACCAGCATCGCCAGCTTCTCCTGGCACCACCAGCACACCAATAGACTGATCACTATCACCATGGCAGGTGGGTTGAGATAGTTAGATATAGAACATGTTGCCAGATAGGGTGAATCCATCGTGAAATAATCCTGGTCAATAGTACCGACATATTCACAAAAACCGTTTTATGACAAAATTTCCTCGTCGTTTACCGATCTGCATGCAATACTGCAAATATTTCATTTTCTCCGAGTTTGAATATATGCATAAGCAGAATGCCGAATATTTGTTAAAACATTATGACCCTTTGGAATAACAAGGTCTGTCATCTGTTGCGGTAATGTCATGCGATAATGAATTCTAAAGTAGCTTATTATAGATGCCATTATCGTATGACGTTACGGCGACAAATGGAACCTTGTTATTCCAAAGGATCGATTAGTTTTTTTTTTCCAATGTTTCTGCTCTTGTGATTTCCAAGGACAATATTAACCCCTCAAGCCTTGGGCATATTCAATCAGAAGGTCAGAAAATTTTCACTTTGGATTAAGTCCAAATAAATGGTACATTTCTGAATGTATCCGGAAATTATAAACTGTTTTTGAAAGGTGATGTATAAGCTTTCATATTATGCTATTATTAGAAATAAACATAATTTTTATAATATTAAAGTTTTCGATGCAAACGTAAAAAAAGTTTTGAAGAAGCTCACCTCACATTCTTTTTAACTAAAATTAGGTACCGATAATGAAAAAAACAAACACATATTTTATTGGATAAATATATTACAAATTAACGTTATTATCACCTCACTGTGGTTTAAAAAAATATTATTAGTAAAAAATTCATAAAGTTTCATAATTTTTTCTCAAATTGGGGTCGGAAACTATGGTTTCATAGTGGTGCACATTTTGATTTTTCTATGGTTATCTTCTAGATTTGAATATAAATTGTGGTGTTTTCTTTTTCTAACACGGTTTAGATCGTATTTCTCTCTATGAAAGTTTATAGAGATACAGTGATTTCTACGTGACCTATATTAGCCATTCCCAAAATGGAACAAATTAGCCTGAAGGTTTAAAATGCATTGCGGTTTTTTTTCTCCTGAACGATTTGCTTCGTGTGGCGTTCAAAGTATTGCGAGCCAAATGAGAAGAAAATGAATAACCTAAAAACTGTTTTTTTCCCATTGCTGGTCTGATGCTAATTTAGAAATTAAATATTCAAGTGATGCTAAGTTAAACGGTTCTGAAGCAAGACATATGTAAATTTATTTATTGTTTTACTTAACAATAAATTACTCGTAGGCTTGCACTAATTTTTTTCCACAGTTAACAACAATTTAATGTACTTATTATCTGAGAAAACAACAAACCACTAATCTTTAAGTACCTACTCGCTTATCACCTTTCAGTGCATAATATGCAACTTTTGACATATTATGTATGTCAAAAGTTATTTCTTGATATTAGTGTGTTGATATGCTAGTACAATACGTGAGCAGTATTTGCACATTTGACAGGTTAAACCTGGAAGTATAAGCAATATGTACTGATAAAATTGTTTGGACATGTGGATTAACCTTATCAAGACAGGAAATTTACATGTAAGTATTTATAATAATCGGCACTTTTTCAATGATGTTTACTCCGTGTATTACTGCATAAATATGTACAATTTTGTATTCAAAGTTAATAATGTTTTCTATCTCTACCAAATGCGAAATCTCGTGGATTGTATTTGTGACAGTCGCTTATAGGAATACAAATCTCTTGGATTGTATTTGTGACGGGAATAAAATCCCATGGATTGTATTTATGACAGTTGCTTATAAGGAATACAAATCTCTTGGATTGTATTTGTGACGGGAATAAAATCCCATGGATTGTATTTATGACAGTTGCTTATAAGGAATACAAATCTCTTGGATTGTATTTGTGACGGGAATAAAATCACATGTTGTATTTGTGACAGTTGCTTATAAGGAATACGTAAAAATCGACATTTCGTACAGTGAAATCTCTTATCAATCCTTTTTGAAGGGTCCTATTGAAATAAACTATGAATGTGGCAAAACAATGGATGCGGGACTATAGAAAAAAAAAGTTTTTTTATGTCTTATGACAACTACTGTTAGAAGCGGCCGCCGGTAGCGATCGATCGAGTAAAATATTAAAAAAATTACATGCGCTAAACCAGAGGTTCCCAAACTTTTCCAAGTCGCGGCACCCTTAGAAAATTTTAATTTTCTCACGGCATCCCTGTCATATAATGTCTATCTGTGGTAGCCTCGGGACCGAGTGTCACCCCCAAGAACAGGACGGAGGATCAATTTTTTACCTACTCCACTGAATAATACAACTCGTAAAATGAATAAGTGCATTTATTGATAGGAAAACTTATAAAGAAAATGCAAATATAATTATGAAGTAGCAAAGGGAATGAGGACCCTTACAGCTTTTCCACTTAGAATCGGATACTGGTTTCTGACTGATATCCAAAACTCCGTCAAATCCGATCAAGCGTATTTCATTTTTAGGCTGCTGTCGGACGAGAGGTCAATTAAATCTTCTTCCTCCTGCGTAGTAAAATCTTGGGGAGCTTGAGCACGGAATGGATCTTGGATCCATACAAACTTCTCCACTTGGTCTTCTGCGAAGTACTTGGCAAACCAGTCAGTTAACTGTGATAGGTGCTCTGTGAAAAAGGTCAGCAAGTTATTTGAAACCTTAACTCCGCTATGGGCCATGTACTGTTGCAATATTGGAAAACAATATTTGCCTCCATCATCACCCATTTTTCTCTTCCACACTTGTAGTTTTTTCCTGAATGATGAAATCTTGAATGAAAAACTACGAGTGAATGCGGCACGCGGCACAACCGTATCCCCACTCCTGTGCCTCCCACCCAATCCATTTCCAGAGCGCGGACCGGGCACGCGGGTGATTTTCCATTCCATAAAATGTTTGTATTCGTTCATGTCAATTTTGATTTTTAGTAGAGACATCAGGGGCGCCTCGCGGCACCCCTGGCCTCTGTTCGCGGCACCTCACTTTGGGAACCTCTGCGCTAAACGATTAATGTGGTAAAATGATGCATAGAAGTTTTGTATGAAATCAATGTCAATGAAAACTATTATTCGAAGAGTGCTCCATCGAGATTTTACTTTTTTTTTAAGTGAATACCTCACTAGAGTCCCAGCTGCTCCCGTCTGGAGCCTGATCCCCAATTGGGGTATATTGTGAGGCTGAAGGTAGTGGGGAAGGGAATGTGATGGGGAAGAAGAAGGTGGGGAAGTAACTTGCTATTCAGATCTTCAGATAAAGCCATTTCAAGCAACGTTACAATTCTGAACGGTGGTCTTACACCAGGGCAATACTGTGAGTATCTTCCACTCTGGAATGTGCCACAAATATACTATATATTATTTTAAATGAATTAGATGTGAAATAACACAAATTTATTTGCGCATGCCGGGATTCGATCCCGCGTCCTTCGGACTGCGAAGGGCCTTACCCCGTAGACCACGGCTGGCCGTCGAAGGGTGATGAGAATCAAGATATATATGTTTTTCTTCTGATCCCCTCTCCTATCGGAAATCGATTAGTCATAATGGCAGACTATTGCAACAAAAATTTACTCTCACCAGTCACATAGTTAGGAAGCCGTAACCTATCACTTATTCTTTTTGATCATATTTCAGGAACCCTCACCGACTACACAGTATCGGAGAGGATCACGCTGAACTGGGGCTCTGGCACCGGGCCTATTGTCTGGTCCCACGGCAACACAACCCTCAAGGTCCTGGACGAGAGCTTCAGCTCCATGATGGATGACATTTCTCTCAAGATCAAACGCAGAGCCACCACGGAATACGGGTTAAAGGTTATTACCTATTACCCTGAATACTATATCTTTCCTATATATACACACGGAACTAACTTTTATTAACCAAAGAGATGTGAACTACAAGATTTGATGCTATTGGACTACCATCCATGTTATTTCTACAAGGCCAAACCAATAATTGCTATAGATTTTTATCATTCCAAATTTTAAAAAAAAAATGCTTGAAATTTTGGACGGCTGATGAAAAAATGAAAAGTTTGTCACGGAACCCTTTCGTTTTTTTGTAATACAGATTTGAAAATATTATTTGATCATAGGTATTTGATAACAGCTGAAACTACACAATGTCTCTAAATAAGAAATATCAAAACTCTCTTCTGTTACTTATATATTTTCTTCGTCATCGCGCACAAAAAAAATTTTGCTAGGTTCAAGGTCAAACCAATAAATGTTGTTGATTTTTATTGTGAAAGGTAAACCAAATTTCTCCGACTGACGGGTTGCTACCAGTGCCGTATTATTTTTATGTTTTAATTAATTATTAATAAATTTAAAGAAAAACGTATCATGTAACAAGTTATTTCGTAGTGTAGGCAACTGCCTAGGGGCCCCGCGTAGGGTGGAAGCCCCTAGGGTACAGGGGTCCCGAGACGTACACTGCCTAGGGGCCCCGATATGTTGAAGCCGGACCTGGCGGGGCCGCATTGTCCATAAGGCAGTTTAGGCCACTGCCTAGGGGCCACAAATCGGCTAGGGGCCCCTATGTTAAAGAGGCCCTGAGATGTGCATTGCCTATGGGCCCCGACATGTTTAATCCGGCCCTGGTTGCTACGTGTTCCAAAGGCTTGTCCTTTTTTAAATATGTAATACTTAAATCTTTTCCAGGTGGATCTTTGGCAGAATGGAGAACTGGCCGAAGATGAAAACCTAAAGAAAATTTGGCACTGGCTTTATCTTAGCAGATCGCTTGTGGAAGAAGGTATTTTAAACAATTATTGTTCTGTGAAGGGCATTAGACCTGATTCTGATAGTAGATTTTTTTTCAATTTTTGGATGTCCATTAATTTGTGGTCAATGAGTTCATGTGTTTTTTTTTTAGGTTGCATTAGAGGATTCAACAGCAAGCATCCGGGAGTTAAGTCAGTCCTGAAACTGGACTCTGCCGATGGAGTACCAGCAGGCCCAGGGGGCTCCTACAACCTGTCTCTCAGGGCAGACTTCGGGAATATGCAGAACACCGTTTATAGGTTAGCCCAACTTTAAATCAACTTCAAGAAATGATATTTCCCTTGTACATTTTGATACATGCGTATGATAATAGACAATTCTGCCAACCATATAAAGTGCATTATTGCCATGAAGCACTAATCTACGCATATTAGTGTACTAGTGTAACGGAATTCACACATTCCAGTTTAACAGGTTCTCTGCAAGCCTTGGACATTGAAGGCTTGGAAAACTTCTACTATGTACATCGTATGTCGTTTGTGTCGTCGTTCACATATTTTAGATTTTTCTAAATAAGTGAGTTTGACACGAAAAATCGTCATTTAGAAGAGCTTGTTAACACGCTAATTTTGTATGGCCGGCCTCCTGAGCACGGCGAGCGTGTAAACAAGCTTAAGGCACATGAGAGGTTAAAGAAATAACTTGTTACATGACACGTTTTTCTTTAAATTTATTAATAATTAATTAAAACATAAAAATAATAAAACTAGCTGAAGTGAACCTGGGCTTGCTCGGGGTTAGCATGGTTTCGAATAAGAAGCCATTGATTGAATAAGGTAATATATAGCTGATATCCATGGCATTGCCCAGGCTTTACAATAGAGTTTTTCAAAATCAGATGTAGACAGTAATTTTCCTCTTATTTTGAACATCAAGTGTGCAAAATTTCATCAAAAAGTATCAAATTACTGCTTTAAGAGGTAGGAAAAAGAGATGGGGGTAATTTTTCGAAATCTCATGTAGACAATGACCTTCCTCTTGTTTTGATGGTCAAGTGTGCAAAATTACAATTTTTATACAAATCAAATCCACGCCGCCAGCCCGCCACAAACAAACCCTCTGCTTCATAAGTTAGAAAGATACAAAATTGGTTCTAACTAAATTGGAACTTGAATGCATTTTTCGTGTCTGCCTCGATGTAAATAGTTATTCTTTTAGTAAGTAATTAAGTTGAAACGATGTGTTTTTTCAATCATTTGTCCAAATTAAGATTGAAACGGAATTTGAGAATTTTACCCATAAAATTTTATTGTATTGTGTAGTGTAACGATTGTATTTTTGACCAAAACCATTTTTATTTATTTAGGAGTGAAGACAGAGATCGAGCCCTGCAGCTGTGTGGTTGGAATTTTGACCGAGATTCAGCATCTCTGACGGCTTTCCTCGAACGATTAGAGGCTGAGAAGGCATATACCAGAGCGGCTGCCATATCTGTCTTCAACATGAAACTCAGAACGGCCATCGATATCTTGAACAGAGGGGCTGAAAAGGTATCTGAATACATTTAATTTTTTAGTACTAACTGGAGCAAACCCGTGAAAAATCACGGTAAAGATGTACAAATTTCAAATAAATAATTAAAATCATTTTCTGAACAAAAAAATATTGATAAATGAAACAATGTTACTTTGTTTGACTTTTAAGGTGTTTTAATAATAATAATTTTTCTGAGTTCGCTAACCATATCATTGAAAATAACCATAGTTTTGAAAAAAATACGGGGATAAATATTCTTCATATTAACCATAAAGGAAAACGTTTAGATAATTTAGAAGTCTTGGAAATAAAAAAATCTCTTAAAAATAATGAATCCATTATAAACAAACAAAAAATATTATCTTATAGCCCAATCATGGATATGTTCCCCCACCCACCCACTCTTAAATAATCCCTAGCCACGCCTCCACCCCTACCACAACACTTTGTAATAATATATTGTACCCACTATTTTTTAATTGTCAAATCACTATACGTTTGCCCTGAGGAAGGAGCGGTCATTCCGAAACCGGTCGCCTTCAAACAAATATACAAGTGGTTCAAACAAAGTTACATTGTTTAATTTATCTGTAATGGATTACCACAAAGTTATAGCCACATTCAAAAGTAAAAAAATATTGATTTGTACTTTATCACTTGCCTGAATAAAATTTGACACATTAGTTCCGATTTTGAAAATTACTTTTAAATTCAAAGCAAAGCAAATCTGATTTCATTGAAACAGAGTTACAATCACAGACACACTACCTAAATTGTAACCGGTATTTTTAATAATAATTGATATTCTCTGTGCTTGATTGGTTACGATCCTCGGCTACGAATCCTGAAGTCGTGGGTTCAAATCCCAGCTCGGCAAGCTTATTTTATTTGATCAATTTGTGTTATTCCACAATTTTTTTTTTCGAGAGTCGTGGATACTGTAAGTATCGCCCAGGTGAAAGACCACCATTCAGAATCGAAATTTTTCTTAAAATAGCTTTAGCCATGTTTGTTGACCAGATCTGAACAGTCAGGTGCTTCCACAAATTCTTCTCCCACCTTCCTCTTTCCCATTTCCATTGATTAGTTTTTAAACTCATTAGAAGCCAGGTGGTAAAGCTCTGTCAACTTCTATTGCAGATTCCACAAAACTCTACACTCAGTATCATAGCCATGGCTCTGTCAGGTTACTCCGACACTCCTGGAAGTGTCTGGCGCCAGCTGTGTTCTGCCAACCGCAATAACCTCACGGATCCCTACATCAGGGCTATGTTCGCTTTCCTCACTGCGGAGACTGGCTCTTTGGATATTGTTCTGGTAAGAAAAATACACAAAAAAGCAGACCCAAGTTTAGGTGACTAGATGATGTGCAGACCAAAACTGCACACTTGCATGTGTGTGCCTTTCAAAACAATGTGTAATTGAATATTGTTGTGGTGGTTTGCCATGCGCAATTGGATATTGCCAACACAGCAGTTCTCCTGACTCCTTTCACCAAGCATTTAACCTCATCTTTGGTTAAGGAACTGGATGGATATAGCAGGAATTAGGCAGGAGTGGAGGCAGACAGGATTCTCTGAGGGTTGCAGCATAGAAAATAATAACGGGGGAGTTAGGCCATGAACCATTGTTAGTGTATTACTGCAGATACAAAAGTGTCGCCAACGACATTCGCCCATACTACTACAAATCGCATCAACGCACAACTGCAACACAACTGTCTTTTTTTTGTTTCTGTCTACACACCAAATGCATAACTTTCATTGGCTCTGCTTCTTTGATTGTCTGTACAGTTTTATCGTAACTCAGTGACAGTCGACACGCTTCCATGCCATATCTCCTTACGTTTCTATTATCTGTGTTGTAGCGCTAATTATGAAGAATAAAACATTTTAAAAATAAAGATTCTAATATGCAGGATGCAACAGCATATACCTGGAGGATTTTAACCAGCGATACCTGAGCATATTTGGAGTAAAAAACGTAGATGTCATTTTTCTGTCTGATGAATTTTTTTTCAATTAAAAACAATATATTTCTATCACACATCACCCCTGACCACACTACTACTGTATGTTCAACAGGATCACATAATACACTCTCTCTCTCTCTCTTCTGTTACCGTACTGCTAGAAGGAGATGAAGTGTGCATCACATGACCCTTACTGACTGAACCCAACTACTCAGTTGCAGCATGTAATCGAAGAATATATTTTTGGTTTTTAATTACACCCTGTTTGGATCTGTAGAGCTTTTTTTTTAACAAATAATTTTATAGCTCTATTCAATTAGTTAAAGGTATTTTGAGGTTATGATATAATTTGAATTTTCATAATAAACCTCATTGTATTTTCTATTTCAGAGTGAAACTGGAATCAGTGTTGATGACAAGGTGGCCTTTGCTCTGACATTCTTGTCCGACTCTAAACTGGTGGATTTCATCACACAATTGACTATCAAACTCATTGAGGAGGGAAACCTCGCCGGAATGCTTTTAACGGGTAATTTGTTACAAACCTTATAAAAAGTTTTACATACTTTTTGTAACAATTAAATAATTCTCAAAAAATGTGTTTGTTGTGTAGGAACTAATATAGAGGGAGTGAATCTACTGCAGCAGTACCTGGATATGACTGGAGATGTGCAGTCTGTCAGTCTCATAGCCGCCAGGTCCTTCCAGCCTGAACTAACACGGGAGCCACAAGTTCAGGAGTGGATTTCAAGGTTAGTGGTGTTTTAATAAATAAATTATTTAATCTATAACCACTTCATCTTTATCTACTTACAAACTATGTATGTTGATTCTTAAATTGATTTTAAAATGCTAATATATAAAGAAACAGCCTTTGCAGAGGATAGAAAAATTGAACAAGCTCCGCGGCCATCTTAGCCAGTGGTGGTCCTTCCCTCAGTTCAATTGGTCAAAAACCTCCCAAAATTATATGTAATATGGCAGTAAAATATAATATATGTTATGAAATATTATGCAAATCAAAACAACTGGTATTATTCTAACTTATTTTAAATACACTGCGAGATAGCAGGCAGCGGAAAACAGTGACATCTAACGTCTTAAATGGAAGCTTTCTTTCCCATCCACTATGATTGGCTGGATCAATTTATCAAATGTCTCGGTATCATGTCTTCTGTCTCTTTACGCACCACACAATACATGAGATGGCACTATGTTGCCTAGTAAAAATGTTTTCAGATTCCGAAAACAGTTTGGATCATTGCCGTGAGGGAGAGAACATGATGAATATTATGCATCTGAAAGAGATGGTTTGATAAACGTAGGTTAATTTTGCATATTGTACGCTTGTCGCATGAAATAATTTACTACATTAAATGTAATTTGACTCTCTGAGGTACTTACAAATGAATATTATAGTACATATTTAATTTGATATTGTATCATAATATCATTTTTTTTAAATGACCTTCCACTTCTGGACCTCTAGAGCCCCCTCTGATCTTAGCTGTCATTGCCCGGGCATTTATTTAGGAAGTGTTGATTCGAGGGACAGGACATATTTTTTTGTTTATTCTGGAGTTCAAGCAGAATTAACTGATGAATCTTTTAATATTTCCAGTTACCGCAACCTGCTGGATTCTTGGCACTACTGGTCCCAGCGCGCACTGTTTGACATAGCGCTGAACTCGTGCAACCCCAGCAATAAGCCTCCGCACCAGGTATACGTGGCTTGCAACTACTGTGGCAAGAGCATCTCCGCATACATGCAAGGGCTCAGCCGCACCAAGAACACCTTTGCCAGGATAGCGGCCACCAATAATAAACTGAAGGTTGGTGGATATAACCTCACTTAATTTGTGTTACCCAACTTATTTTATTTTGCCTGTATGAAATAATAGTGAAGTCTTATTTATTTTATGTTGCCACTATGAAATAATGTTGTAACCTACATAATATTCCATCCCATTGTATTCTAAATATGATTATAATAATATACATTATATTAAAATCTAGAGAAGAGTAATAAGAATGTGCTTTGCCTTTCGCATTTTGCACAGTTTTGCTGAAGTTATTTAAAAATCCACAATGATAATAAGGAACTCCAGTGAAAAATATTATGGCTTAAAAAATACAGTTATAGATCAACAAATGCTGACTCTGAATACATACATAATTTTTATTGTATATTATTACACGTAGAATTTAATTACATATAGAACTTAATTGTATTGTAAAGGTGTTTGCTATGTCTATCTTGCTGGTTAACTGGTTCATTAGAGATGTTATATAGTACTAGCAGACCCGGCCACCCGTTGCTGTGGTTAACGAATCACAACACGACACCATTACCCAATATAACCGACGCCATCTGTTAAATCATATCCACACCTCCCGTTTGCCAGCCCGCTGTCCGCTGCTGCTTGGCCAGATACTAGGGATGTTCAGAAAGTAAGTGTACTGTGACCATAGCGGGCTGTGGTTTTTTTGTTTTTTGAGGTTTGGCAATACACGCAAGATTCATCAGAGGGGGGCTTCCGAACAGAGCAAGCATTTCAGGAACACCGCAGTACGTGAACTCACGTTGTAGTGACAAGTCGCGTGGAAGATGTCGGTTAAAAATCCCGCCAAGTGCTGTGATCCGCTTTTTACTCACGGAAGGAATAACACCTACAAGAAAAAAAAGGTGAGAATTTCTGAGCTCTATTATGACTGGAGATTATAGTGAGTGACTCACAACATGCCTGGGAAAAAAAACAGTTGTTAAAGTGGCATCACACCAATTCCCCATCTGTCAAAAAATTGAAAACCAGAATTTCAGGCAAAAAAAATCATGGACTCAGTGTTTTGGGACTGAAAAGGCATCATTTTGGTTTAATTTCGGCCTCAGATTGAGACCATCAATGCACGACAATATTGTGTACCCTGAAAAAACTCAAAAGGACATTAACCACTCAGCAACATAAGCAGATATACATGTTAATATGCCGACATCAGTTAAGTACAATAAGCGTGTTTACACGTCAACGCGTATGTTTATACAGAAATCGTCATAACTCCTTTATTGTTCTAGTGACATCCCTAAAACAAAAAGGAGAAGCTCCATAATAAATCAAGCTACCCATCACTATTCGAGATGTCCATAGAAATAGATAAAAAAAATCTTTTCTGTCAGATACATGACATACCGCCAAATTGCCTATCCACTGTTCGACATCGTTATTTTTTTATTAAATATTCTTGTATGAAATGATAAAAAAGCGAGGTGATCAAATTGTTTATTATACATTTATAAGATAGAATAAATATTGTCTTTTATATAATCCGTGATTTTAGTACCGTTTTCACATAAAAACATCACGTGAGTCATTTTTTCATTTTTTTTATGTTTGCATTCTAAATTTGAATGTTTACAAATGTTAATATTTATTTGTAACATAATAATTTGAAAGCTTATTTCATATCCTTTCAAAAACAGTTCTTAGTATTCGGCTAAGTTCGGAAATGTTTCATTTATAGAGCTTTAATTGTGAAGCGGAAATAACATAAAGTTTTCGTAAATCTGACATGTCGTTTAAGACGTAAAAAGTGCATATTCGCGATGTATCGGAGTGGTTAAAACAAAAGAGGGGAATACTGACCAGAGAAGTGTGCTTTTTTTCACGAAAATGTTCGTCCTCACACAGCCTTAGCCACCAATACGATCATGGACTCATTTGATTGGGATGTTTTGAACCACTCCTCGTAATCCCCTGACTTGGCGTCTTCAGATTATCATCTTTTCACCTTCCTAAACGCATGTAAGAATGAAAATAAATTTTCAACCGACGAGCAGGTGCAGAAAGTGATCCTGAAGTGGGGGAAGAAGCTGGCGGGAGAATTCTTCGAGGGGGGCATAAAGAAACTTGTGCCACGGCTCACTACATGCATTGAACGGATTGGCAATTATTTGGAAAAATAGTCAACAAGTGTATCAACAATCTCCTATAATTTTTTTTTCTAATAAACTTTAAAAAAAAAAAAAAAAATTCAGTACACTTACTTTCTGAACATCCTTCATATATTATATATTTCACCCAATTTATACAAAACCTTGGCAAATTATATGTATACCTAAAAACTTTCCTCATGAATCACTATTGAATAGATATTGGTGAGAACCGCATGGAAATCCTTTGCATAGTTTAAAAGATCTAAGCGCAAAGACAGCGGGAGCGACTTCACTTTATACTATGTAAAGATGGTTGGAGAAGACACTTAGAAGCAATCTGTTTCCGTGTATAACTATAAAATGGTTTCTGACCCTGTATGTCAGTTGCAATAAAACATAGGCTTTTTGAGACTGGTGACGTTGCACAGACAACCACATATTTGGTGCCATTTCATTAGACCCGAAAAATTAATACTTTGAAAATTATTTTAACTATTAAAACTCACTATGTATAACAATTAAAAAATATATGCTGGTATTTAAGTTAAAAGATCATTGATTTGTTCTGGTTGACCTTGCATCCTTCCAAAATCGGTTTCTGCACATCAACCATCAGGTGTCTTCTTCCGTTTGCCAGGCTCTGCTTTCTTCTTCATATGGAAATTCAATTGTTCTATATTTGTATTAAAAAACAAATATAACAAAAGAGGTTTTGATAAAATATAATAGATTTACTTAGATAATATTATCAGCACTGTAAAAATAATATAAAATTAATAATTTCATTTTCTTTTGTTGCAATGCCATTCAAAATTCAAAGAAATAAATTGATTATCCCTGCATGTCCTTTCCCGTGCGTCCCCGTTCCCTTCCACCTTCCCCGCCTTCCCCCTACCTTTCCTCCCTGGCGCTAAAATATATGAAATACACATATTTTCATTTATACAAATTTTGTAACGCCGGAGCTTACCATTATATATAGCCTATGTTACTCGCTAATAATGTAGCTTTCTATTGTTGAAAGAATTTTTCAAATCGGTTCAGTAGTTTTGGAGCCTATTCAATGCAAACAAACAAACAGTCAAATCTTTCCTCTTTATTATGGTTTGTTAGATTAGAATTTCGTCTATATTACAATTTTTTTTTAATTTTTCAGCAAATGTCAGCCTGCCCCAACTGCCGCAAGCCTTTACCCCGCTGCTCAATCTGCCTCCTCCACATGGGGGGAGGGGGAGGCATAGGGCTGACGAGAGGGGGGCCCTCCCCCCCGCCCCCCCCGCTGGCTGCCCCTCTTGTGTCACAGCCCCTGGCGCCTCCCCCGCCACCCCCGCAACCACTAGCTTTGGCTGCCCAGAGGGGGGCACACTTCTCGGGATGGTTTACCTGGTGCCAGTCCTGTAGGCACGGGGGGCATGCACAACATCTGTTGAGCTGGTTCAAGTAAGGCCTTATTATATACTTCTCTTACTTATTGACTGAGGCCAGCTAGGTCCTATTTTAATTCAACCGTTTGTCATTTCAACTGTCTGTAAATTTGAATCATTTTTTTATGGACCTAAGGTCTATTCACAGAACTACTAGTTAGATCCTTACGTGACTGTTTAGTTAACCCTTCAAAATATTTGGCATTTCTTTCCGATAGTCAAAATATTTTCGCCTTACAATAAAATGCAAATATTTGGAATATTTCTGAGCACATTCAAAAACTAAAAACTGTTTTAGAAAGGTGATGAAATACGCTTTCAAACTATATAATTCGAAATAAACTTATATTTTTTTAATTATAAAATTTTTGCATGAAAACATAAAAAAGTTTTAAAAATTGCTCACCTTACATTTTTTCTAACTAAAGTTACTGATAATAAAAAAAAATAAAAACATATACATAATTTATTAGACAAACGTATAACAAACACATATTGTAACCTCACTTTTTTGTCGCCATATGTAAAAATAATTAATAAAAAATTCCCGAAGTTTTCAAATTTTTTTTTCAATTTGCGATTCAAAACTTTGTATATGTACATAAAAGTGTATATTTTACTTTTTTGGTTGCTATTTTTTAGATTGGAATATATAGCGTGGTGTTTTCCCTTTCTAACACCGTTTAGAAAATATTTCTTACTATGATAGTAAGGGAGTTACAGCGTTTTATACGAGACCTATGTGCGTTGGGACAAATATGGTCTCCTGCCATTCAAAGGGAAGCTGGTTTGAAGCCTGGTTTAGGCCGTTTTAACAATACATTGCCATTGTATATATCAAGGTTTTCACTATATCAACCTTAATATTAACACTGCAATCGGGGATAAATTTATAAAGGTATGTCTGATAGCTTTGTTGATATCCCTCTCCATTTCTCATAAACAATACATATAACAGATAAAAGGGATTTCTCAGCGGCAGGACCATTGGAAGCATTTTTATATAACAACCTCTCATAAATTTTAAAGGTCTGAATATTTCAGAACGGCGGTGTTACTTTTGATGAAAGTTTTATTTTTCTAAACTTTTTTGTAGAAATTTGTAGTCTATCAATGGGTACCTCTATTGAGCAATTCTAATTTACTATTTTTAAAACTGATAATTCATGGTGTAATTCCATTATAATAATAATAAATATTATAAAGGCTAAAGTTTGTATGGATGTTTGTTACTCTTTCACGCAATAAATACTGAATGGAATTTAAAAATTCTTTCACTAATAGAAAGCTTCATTATTTGCGAGTAATATAGGCTGTATATATTGGTAAGCTCTCGTGTTATGAATAAGCTGTGGCGTTATGAAATTATTTATCATACGTTTTCTGTCCCTAACAAAATCGAGTTATTGCAAACGTCAGATGAAAAGCAAAAAATTGTTGCCTGTGGTGGAGGGGTTTGGGGGTGGAAGAAAGGGGAGGGAAGAAAGGGTGGATGGTGGAGGAGGGTAGGGGGAGGGGGATGAGGGTGGAGGTAGAGGGGGGAGGGAAAAAAGGGCGGGGAGGGGTATGGGAAGGGGAGGGGGATGGGGGTAGGGGGGGGGGGTATGGGGAGAGTGGAGTGACGAGAGGGAAGGTGGAGGAGGCGGAGTGGCAACCCCCCCTAATACCATGCGAGCGAAGCCGGGGGCAAAAGCTAGTATGTAATAATATAATAAAACAAATATTAATCTTATTTCCACTTTTATTTGACCGTAACCGATTTCAGCTTTTTTTTCTTCCTTTTTTGCCGTTAAGGCCATCTTCCGACCAGTCTGAAGTTAAATAGTTTTGATGTCTAAATTAGTT
Source organism: Limnephilus lunatus (assembly GCA_917563855.2). Classification (NCBI taxonomy): domain Eukaryota; kingdom Metazoa; phylum Arthropoda; class Insecta; order Trichoptera; family Limnephilidae; genus Limnephilus; species Limnephilus lunatus. Next base: position 12,184,148 of record OU830599.1, read on the forward strand.
TTTTTTTTACCCAACTATTACTAAATACAAAACAACTCAAAAATGGCCATCATATCAACCATCAAGGTTTAATATACATTTTTCCTCCAAAGTACCAACATTTTCTTACAAAGAAATGATAAATCTTGTGAAAAAAATTATAAATCTTGTGATTCAAATAAATTTTCTGACTGTCTTGGTGGCGTGTTTTGGAGATGCTTATGCATATCACAAAAACATGCTACAGATCATTCTTAAAATTTTACATACTTTGAATGAATAAAAAAATTATTTATAGTACGAATCCAACTAAAAACTTGCTCTAAGTCATAATTATTATTTGTACAATTTCCGGTATGCTCAATCTTAACATTATCATTTCACACTATGTAGTTTTTGGTTCAATAACAATTCAGAATCATGCAATTTCAACACACTTTGAAAAGTTATGAAAAAATATATATATATTTATTTAAATAGTCCAGAACCTAACCTAACCAAATCTATTTAACCAATTTTTTTCATCACTTTTAATGACGTTTCAAAGGAGGTGTTGAAGTTGCAGAATTCTGAACTGTCTGGTCACCGTAATTTTCTAATTGAATAATTGTTTTATTCGCAGGGAGCACACAGAATGTCCTGTCACCTCGTGCACGTGTCGCTGCTTCCTCATCGACTCTGTATCTAGTCACTCGTTCTTACAAATGTGTGCCGGCTGATAATATATGTACATATACCTTACTGACAACTTGCCTCGCCACTCGCCATTGTACTGCCAACCCAACAGAACTGCCGTACACTAATATTACTGTTGTATGGTACTTTTGTTACCTCAATACATAATATATGCAATCTCTTATTTTTTAATGTAATGTAATATAAATACAGTAAAACCCTCTTATAGGGTTTCCTAATAAAATGTGTAAGTTTTTTTTCCTACTGCTATTGAAAATGTCCTAATAGGGTTTTCATTTTCATAATTAGGGTATTTTCATTATCATGATGGTATGTTTATTTTATTTTTATGTTAATAAATAAATTTTCTATGATGATTAAAAATGTGTCATAATGGCGTTGTAGCCAGTTTGAACCGTTTAGATATGTGCAAAATTAGTATTATGAATGAAAATAGTAAAATTACACATTTTTAGAACGAATTATAAAATATATTTTCCGAAATAAAAAGGCTTATTATTTTTGGTCTCGTGAAAAACCTTATAAGGGAGTTTCACAATTCCATTCCTACTTTATCATCTTTTTGTAATGAAATCAAGTTAAAAATCACTCTGAATTAATTTTAAATATCTTCCTTACTTTAACAATTTAAGCTTGTATTTATTGTGTATAATATTTTTAAATTGCATTTTTTAACGAACCTAATATTAGGTATTAAGGGACTTACTGGACATCAAAATTTCATTTACATTTTTACTTAAAATAATGTCAATAATCACTGGTTAAGTCAACTATGTCCCTTAACATCCCTCATATTTTCATATGCATACCTCTACATCACGACCTTATTTGCTTTGTTAATAAAATGCATTATAAAATATTTTTTTTTTATTCAATCTGTGGCCCAAATTTATCTCACTAAGGCGGGGGGAGGGGTCTAGATTGGAAGAAAAACTGCTCATGTAATTAATGTATGCCCCCTTAGGGGTCGTCCATTAATCATGTGATGTTTTTTAGCAACTTTTTGACCCCCTCCCCCCCCCTGGTGATATGTGGTGAGGTTTTAGGTTAACCCCCCCACCCCCCCCCCCCCCCCCCCCCACCCCCCAAATCATGTGTATTTTTTTAGTACAAATATAGGACATTCACCTTTAGAAATCGTGCGTTCAATGAAAAATAAATACACATGATATCTCCCCCCCCCCCCTCACGAGCCTCACGTGTTTAATGGACGACCCCTTATTACATTCCTTTACTCAGGACTTCAAAAAATTTGAACACTTTTTCATCAAATTTTTAAAGTTAATTTTCACGTACTGTGTAAGTTCTATTCAAGTTCTGTTATTATATCCTTATAATAAAATAATAAAACTGAAATAATCACAGAACTTGAATTGAACATTCACAGAACGTGAAAATTGGCTAATAATTTTATATTAATTTGAAGTGCAAAATTAATACTGTGTATGTATATACTTTCGTCATTATTTACTACCTGCTTTGTATATTATACACTTCTTCACAAACCTAAATTTATATGTACCTCTTCATTGAGAGACAAAGTCTGAATAACCAAATACAGTGAAAATCTCTTAAGAAGTTTTCATGCTTAAGTTTGATTTTTTTCAGTCCCTTGGAGACTGTACGGCCCAATTTATCCCACATGTAAGGTTTTCCGCTTGAAAACTTCAAGATAGTTTCACTGTACATACTTTTGTTTTACTAGCTATTTCTCTGAGTTTCCTTAGGCTTACGATCAGCAGTTGTGCCCTACTAAATCACAAACTAAATTGATTTAATGTCGACAACTTTTTAACAAAATGTATTTTTTAATTTAAAATCCCACAAGAGTCTGAATTGCTACAAAGTCTCTGGAACTAGTTGAGTAATACAGTGAGTTGTCAAAAGATTAATTATGTGAATGGAATAATTTTTTGTAACAATTTAGAAGTGCTTCATAAAATCGGCCATAAAAATCCCTAAAAAGATTAATGTATTTTTTTTTGATATGTAAATTATTATGACATGAATTGTTTATTATTTTTTCCCACTCAGTCTCTCTTCTCTCAGTTGTAAATAATAATTTGTTGAATTATTGTTTGATGTAATATTATATGTTTTTTTTTTATTAAAAATATTTACACTGTTATTGTTATTTTAATTAATTAAAACATTATTAAAAATATAATTATAAATTACTAATAAATCTAATTTTGCTCCTTTGATTATTACTTGCAGTTTTTAAACAACAGTTCTCCAACTCATCTTTGAAGGAGATTTCTTATCGCGAAAGCAATAAAGTTCTTTTGTATTAATCTGGGTTTATTTGATACTTCGCGTGAACAAGGGGTGACCACGATAGTCGACCTATCTGGAAACTGGCTAAATGGAATCTGATGCGAATGAACTCCTAAAAACTTCGCCTGGACCCTTGGTCCCTCTGGTGCCCAAACTCCGAACTAAACTACCTGCCATCTAGCGAAATTTTGGGACAGCTCTTAGCACTGCCCTCCTTGTGACAAACTCGGAAGCTTTTAGATAATACTACATTACTATTATATAATAAAAATCTATTTATATAAAGAATAGTGTCTGTGGAGAGCGGACGGTGTGGATTTGATTTTTATACAAATCTCCAGTTTTATCTGAGATTGTTGAAATTTTGCATACTTGAACTTCGAAACAACTGTCACTGTCTCCATGGAATTTCGAAAAACCACCCCATTCCCTTTTCCCACCTCTTAATTAACTCTCGATGTGCAGATGCAAAAAATTTTCCGTCCGCTAGCTGATTCTATTTTCGTAGTTAATTATTTGTTTAGTAAATTGTAGGTAGGTACCGTCTTACCAGGTAATGAATTTATACATTGATAAAAATTGTTTTTTTTTCTACACATAAGCCCCATAAGGAAAATAAATTTCTTGAGGGTCTGTGTCATATTTGGGTATGCTGTGTGGAGGGTTTTGTTTAAGGAAATAAAGGAGAGAAAGTTTTGGTAAGGAAAAAGGTATGACGGGTGGGTAGAAATACAGGGGTCAGTGAGTCCAAGAGTGATGAACATATGAATCCATTACTCCTGCTGAGTCGAGAGAGATCAGCTGGAGAGGTCAAAGAATAAAACTAAACTAAACCGGCCTCTAAACCCACCACGCAGCTGGCAGGAGCCTCCGCTGCCAAGACGAACCCGGGCCCCTTGCTAAGTCACCAAATGTAGCGAACCACTTGAACTGACAGATGGCAGAGGTGTTTGTTACCCAATAAAATATGCTAATGAAATTTTGGTCTCCGTTGACATTTTTGATGTTCTTTTTTTTCTACAAAAACATAAAAATATGATAGGTGTTGGACAGTTGGAGGCGGGGTGAGGGGTTGGTCGGTTACTCGGCTGAGTGACCTTGAAATTTTTTTTTGTTTGAATTTGAAGAATAAAATTTGGAAAAAAAAAGTCATCAAAATAGTCACTGGAGACCAAAATTTCATTTACATTTTTTACTCCAAATAATATCAGGAATCACTGGTTACGTAAGTCAAGTACGTCCCTTAACACCCTGTATATAAAGCAAGAATAAATAAAATTTTCAAAATTTTAAGCAACCCCCGACCCAAAAAAGAACTGATGACTTTGAAACGCCTGAACAGATTTTCATGAATTTTAGCTAAGAAGTATCTCGATCACGTCAGTTTTCAAACAACAACAAAAAAGCATCACAATCAGTCCATTCGTTCAGGAGCTACGATGCCACAGACAGACACACAGAAAGTCAAACTTATAACACTGCTCTTTGCGTCGGGGGTCGGGGGTTAAAAATGACTTGTCATAAAATAGTAATACAAAAAGGATATTGAATATATGTTTAGCACTTGTATAAAGCTCGCCATAGACGACTGCTCCATTTGGTGCTGCTCCAATGGTAGAAATGGTGGTAATGGTAAACCACATGAATATGTTTAGTTATATACTATTTGAAAAAATATTTAACAAGTTATTGGGAAAATCGATCAAAATTTTGCGTCGGCGATCAAAAAATAACTTGTAATTTTTTTAGTAATAATAATAATATTTTTTAGTAAGCCATAAATATACCAAACCACCCACATATGGCACAGATTAGCTGCATTTTACAATAAAAAAACACAATTTTTGAGTAAAACTTGTTTACGCACGCTCGATTTGGGGGGTAAGTTGGTGAATGCGTTACGAAAAAGTGTGATACGAATGGTAATCGATGTGAATGGTGATAGGGCGAGGCGAACGGTCGGGCCTTTATGCACGCTTGACTTGGGGAGTAAGCTGGTGAAAGCGTTACGAAAAGTGTTATGCGAACGGTGATCGGGCGAGGCAAACGGTCGGGCCTTTACGCACGCTTGACTTGGGGAGTGATAAGGATGAGGATAAGGTCGTAGGTCACCCCACGGTCGTAGGTCACCCCAGGGTCGTAGATCACCCCATGGTCATATGTCAAGTCAATGTCATATGTCACCCCAATGTCAATTAAAATGTCATATGTCACCCCAAGGTCATAGGTCACTCCAAGGTCGTAAGTCACCCCAAGGTCATAGGTCACCCCCAAGTCGTATGTCACCCCGCGGTAGTAGGTCACCCCATGGTCATAGGTCACCCCAGGGTCATAGGTCACCCCAATTTCATATGTTCTTTTATAAGTTAGTGAAGTTTTACTTCAGTCGTGCCTCGTGCGGTCTGTAATACCGTGTGGTCTAAAGCATAAATGCCATAAATCAACCAGTCAGTCTAATATCTGTTTTTTTTTCGTTGATTCACTGCCAAAAATAACCGATTCCTCATATATACCGACGGTTCCAGTGACAGCGCAGGAACCGGTTCCAATCTCTACACTTGATACGCCCTCGTTTGTGGCGGGGTTCAAACTTAACTACAAACTTAAAATTAAGGAGGAACAAATTAAAAAGCTATCGATTATAGAAATGACACATTTATTCTAATAATACAAAAAGCGGTGTTAATTATTGATCTAGTGTTAGTCTTATACTAGGTACTTAATTATCTAGTCTTAAAATTAGATTGTCTGTTTGCTTAATTCTACGGTAAAAGTCTTTATGTAATTGTTCAGAGTTTAATCACTTTGGCGGTTAAAAAAAAACAAATCAAATGTTCAGTCACTTCCCTTTGGTTGCTGATGATGGAGTCTCCGCGTGTAACTGATCGTCCTGGATGATACACTGGCACTTAACTAATTTATTTATTATTGTTTCACTGATTATTGCACAAATCGCACAGGTCGGGTGGTTGCACAATTTCTTGTCGAAGGTTAAATTTTTTTAACAAATCCCTGTTCGGAATTTTTCGCGGTTACTTGGTTGGACTTCCTGGCGGAAGTTCACGAACGTCTCGGCTGTTCCTGGTTGGAATCCGCGAGGGTGTTTGTCAATTTCCCTGGTCGGGAAATTGTGCGGGGTCGCGAGCTTCGGACCCACTCCGAAAAGCGGAGAGAGACAGCCCTGTTCGGGCTGTAAAACGGTGACTGACTGTCGGACCGTGTCCTCGGTGGACAGGGTGGATGGTGAGCGGCGACTCCGTAGGGCGGAGGAACCGCGTCCGCGGCGGACTGTGAGCGGTGACTGCCCCCTGGCCGGGGCAAGTGGCGACTGACTTCCTGGTGAGATTTTTTTATCATCCCCCGTTCCTCCCCTGACGTCGGATCGTAGAAGTAATTCAGTTCCTTATCCTTCCGCATCTTGATGCGGCAACGGATCCTTGGCGCTGGTGTCGTAATTTTACCCCATAGATGTCGCTAGGAGGCTTGTTAGCTTGGCACGATGCACAATTTATACAATAGGTACAAATAATAATAAAAATTTACATCTTTCGTTGGCACTGGCCGCGGCGGGGGTCAAAGGAAAGTGTTTATTGCCCCTCGCTCGGCTCGGCGGTGTTTGGTTTTTTCCGGCCTCACAATGGTTTGGGGTTTTATTAGCCAGGCAATGTTGGGTCACATTGTTCGTTTGCCATGGCCGAAAACATCCTGGCTTTCCAATTTTTATTACGCTTCTTTGGCTTTAGCCGCTAGTTACAAATTTTATTGTTATATTATTTCTTATTTCTAAAATTATGACGACTTCCTGCCTAAATATTTTAAGACTCCTTTGGGTTTACCGCCTTATTCACGCTAGTTAAGCCAGCTGGGAAAAGATAGCATATCTTTTTCAATTCTGTGAATTTTCGGCATTGAAATACCTATAGGTACATCAATCGCCCCCGGGTTTTTTTGTCGAAAATTTACGGTAATTAATATTATTAACGCATTGATTAACTACATCATAAGTAATAAACTTAACTAAAACAATGCTACTATCTATAAAACGGAAAAAAAAAACTATAAACTATAATATTACCCTAACATTTTATGTATCTATCCAACTTCATAATATAATGGTCTCATCATCGGTAAGATATTGTTTGCTTTCATGTGATTCCCGGTGGGTAGTGGGCTTGATAATAGCGGTTGTTGCCCACCTTTCGTGAATCAATTGGATCATGCGCCCTAGGTGGGAATTTGCATGCAATATTAGACATCCTATACCTATCCATACGTTCCTCAGCTAATACCGAAGTGTACGAAATATCGTCCTTTTCTGAAAGATCTTCTTCTTCAGGAATGGTTAACAGGTGTGCCCGGCTTTGGTTACCTGGCGCAAGTTCCGCCGGCGTGTCGTGGCCGCTTGACCCGGGGGTTGGCTGTGGAGAGGCCTCGAGTTCGTCTGTAGCATTGCGCAATGAAACAATAGATGGAAAAGGCGTCACCTGATTGTTTTGTGCTGTAGCGGCAACGGGGGACGAATCGATGCTATGGAGTGGCCCGGGGAGTGGTGGTTGCAGGTTGATTGAATCTTGCGCAATAGTGGATGTGATTGCGGGAATTGTTTCGATATCCGGTATAATAGGATTGTTTGTGCTAGTCGGTTCTACGGCTGGCGTACAGGTGAAGGTACCTGTGCCCGCTAGTATAGGTACCTCCAAGGGGTACGTATCTACAGGCGGCGGCACGTCGTTAATTACGTTTTGCTGGATATTCGTTGGAGGCGCTTGTTGAGTGATTTCTTGCGGTGGTGTGGGGGAAATGTTATGGCCGCTAGGCCCGGCGTACGGCTCTTGAAGTGCGAGTATATTGTGCTCGATAATGGAGGCGATATCCGGTGTAACTGGGCCGCGTGTGTACCGTGGTGGTCCCACGACAGGCGCGTACGCGAAGGAACATTGTGGAGGTTCTTGAACTTGATGCGGTCTGGTCTGATCTTCTTGTTGTGAAAGCTGGTACTCATACGTACCTAAGTATGGGGGCCCTGGACGCGACGCTGTCCGATTTGTTCGGCGCCCGGGCCATGCCAGTTTTCCGCCCTGCGGCGGTACAGTTCTGGGCAATCTGCATTCCAATGCCTTCCTGGGCAGTTACGACACCAGGGCAATTGGTCACGTGGTCGCCTTGCGTCGTTGTTACGGGTATTAGCCCTTTCCTGATGTCGGGGCGGCGGTGCACGGAAGAGTAATTCCTTCGGGAAATCGATGGAGTTTACCCGCGCAGTCAGTGTTTCCAGGGTGTACGAGCCGAAGATTAGGCCCGCCTCCAGCAGCTCTCTATAACGAGGCATCATCAGCCCTATTAGCTCTGGGCAGAATTCATCCATGCCGGTTTGTCCGAAAACCCGTTTATAAATTGCTCGCTTACGTTGTAAGAAGGAAACTCCGCTTTCGTCACTCCTCTGTGGATCTCCGTACAGTGTTACTATTAGCGACGTCCTTGCTCCCGCTACGCCGTAACGCTTCCGCAGCTGCGTAGTGAAGTCGTCCCAGCTCCATCGCCCGCGTGAATGAGGCTGCCACCACTTTCGTGCTTCTCCCTGCAACTGTTTCACCGCTTTCTCCGCTTTAAGTGCTGATGAACAGCCTGTCGCAGCGAAGAATTCCTCGCACGCGAGGATAAACTCTTCAGGGTCTTCCTCCGGCAGCCCTTCGAACCGATCTTCCAGTACCCTCGAATAGCACGAAGTCTGCCCTCTGTTTTCCATCTTTTCTGACGCTGGTGTGAGCCTACTGATGTCTACGGTTGCCTGCAAGGCATCTGTTGTGGTTTGTCACGTGGTTCGCGTGTTAGCCGATGTATTAGCCGATGTCGATGCCATTTAGAATTAACCGAAAATCAAATCTATTTTTTTTAAACTATACCTATCTAATTTGGGCGCCAAATACTCTTTGAGGCGGGAAGCATTAAACCCAGACATAAAAAATATTATTTAAACATCAACTACAAAAAAAATCTTACAAAAATGCCTACCAATTAATTTTAAAACAAATAATATTGCTTCTAGTTTGATTCTATATGGATTCTATCTGTGATTATAGCTGTGAGTGTACTTAACTAATTTTATAACTATTGTTCCTCCTTTTTGCCGTAACTATTCTAATCTCAGGGTTCGTGGTTCGGAAATCCACACTCGGATTTCTACTAGACAAAATCCAGTAGGCCCCACGTCTGGGCCGCCAATTGATACGCCCTCGTTTGTGGCGGGGTTCAAACTTAACTACAAACTTAAAATTAAGGAGGAACAAATTAAAAAGCTATCGATTATAGAAATGACACATTTATTCTAATAATACAAAAAGCGGTGTTAATTATTGATCTAGTGTTAGTCTTATACTAGGTACTTAATTATCTAGTCTTAAAATTAGATTGTCTGTTTGCTTAATTCTACGGTAAAAGTCTTTATGTAATTGTTCAGAGTTTAATCACTTTGGCGGTTAAAAAAAAACAAATCAAATGTTCAGTCACTTCCCTTTGGTTGCTGATGATGGAGTCTCCGCGTGTAACTGATCATCCTGGATGATACACTGGCACTTAACTAATTTATTTATTATTGTTTCACTGATTATTGCACAAATCGCACAGGTCGGGTGGTTGCACAATTTCTTGTCGAAGGTTAAATTTTTTTAACAAATCCCTGTTCGGAATTTTTCGCGGTTACTTGGTTGGACTTCCTGGCGGAAGTTCACGAACGTCTCGGCTGTTCCTGGTTGGAATCCGCGAGGGTGTTTGTCAATTTCCCTGGTCGGGAAATTGTGCGGGGTCGCGAGCTTCGGACCCACTCCGAAAAGCGGAGAGAGACAGCCCTGTTCGGGCTGTAAAACGGTGACTGACTGTCGGACCGTGTCCTCGGTGGACAGGGTGGATGGTGAGCGGTGACTCCGTAGGGCGGAGGAACCGCGTCCGCGGCGTAGTCTTGGTAGTTGTATAACATAACCAACTATATAACGGTTATTTAAAAATACCTACAACTACGTTAGCGTCTGCTCGGGTATTTAGTTATTAGGTTGTGGCGGTTGTGGGGGTTGTCGGTTGTTGGTGGTTATGAATATTTGACTAGCTGAGTTGTTCAAAAGGGTTCAGACCAAGACAAAAAGAGACAGCGCTATATGGGCTGCATGTTTATCTTTCTTTTTTCTTTTGATGAGGTGAAACGAGATAGATGTATGTAGTTCGTATAGCGCTATCCCTTTCTGATGGTCAAAAACTACCTGGTGTATCCAACCATTCCCACCATTGACAAAACTTATACATACCTGCACAACCATGATAACTACTGACAACTAGACAACTATCACAGCCTCATACGTCATACATAACCAGTAGTTGGCACGTTGGCAGTTGGCGGCAGTTGGCAACTGGCACCCAAAGCCGTCGGTTCATAGTTGTGTGTGGGCGTGCGGAGCTATGTTTTTGTAATTACACTGTATTTATTTTGAAAATTTTTACGATTACGAATTTTTTAGAAGTAAAAAATAATGTTTAATTATTTTAGTTTATTGCTTTGCTAAGTTATAAGTATACTTAGGTATTAAGTTTCGTGTTAAATTTTTATATATTTTGTATGCAGATACGTTTTTAGATTTCACGCCCAAAAGTATTTTAGTTATTTGTTTTTGGGGTGTTATGCCGTGTTGCGCTACCTCCTTCTTTAGCCAACGTTTCGGACAGCGTTGCAGTATCCATCATCAGGGCAGATCCGACAGATGTGTGATCGGATCTGCCCTGATGATGGACATCGCAACGCTGTCCGAAACGTTACCTAAAGAAGGAGGTAGCGCAACACGGCATAACACCCCAAAAACAAATAACTAAAATACTTTTGGGCGTGAAAATCTAAAAACGTATCTGCATACAAAATATATAAAAATGTGCAGATCATAAAATTATCAGATTAGATTATCAGATCAGATTATAAAATATGCAGATCCAACAGATGTGTGATCGGATCTGCCCTGATGATGGATACTGCAACGCTGTCCGAAACGTTGGCTAAATAAGGAGGTAGCGCAACACGGCATAACACCCCAAAAATAAATAATGAAAATATTTTGTATGTAATTTGTGAAAGTTTTGTTAAGAAATTGTGACTTAGTAAATACGGCAGGCAAAATTTGTACCTATTTTGAAAAACATAATGTGGGTTAAAAACTCACCCGATACCCAATACACACGTACAAAACCAAATACCTTCTTAATCTGATAACTACTGAAAACCAACAACTAGACAACTGGCAAGTATGTGACGTTGCCGACCGCCGAAGTTGCTATAACGAAATAACTTAAATAACCAAATAACCGTTTTATGACCAGGTATTTACATACTGATAACCAGTTGGTTATGTTATTGAAATTCCGGCCAGTTACCCAAGACTACCGCGGCGGACTGTGAGCGGTGACTGCCCCCTGGCCGGGGCAAGTGGCGACTGACTTCCTGGTGAGATTTTTTTATCATCCCCCGTTCCTCCCCTGACGTCGGATCGTAGAAGTAATTCAGTTCCTTATCCTTCCGCATCTTGATGCGGCAACGGATCCTTGGCGCTGGTGTCGTAATTTTACCCCATAGATGTCGCTAGGAGGCTTGTTAGCTTGGCACGATGCACAATTTATACAATAGGTACAAATAATAATAAAAATTTACATCTTTCGTTGGCACTGGCCGCGGCGGGGGTCAAAGGAAAGTGTTTATTGCCCCTCGCTCGGCTCGGCGGTGTTTGGTTTTTTCCGGCCTCACAATGGTTTGGGGTTTTATTAGCCAGGCAATGTTGGGTCACATTGTTCGTTTGCCATGGCCGAAAACATCCTGGCTTTCCAATTTTTATTACGCTTCTTTGGCTTTAGCCGCTAGTTACAAATTTTATTGTTATATTATTTCTTATTTCTAAAATTATGACGACTTCCTGCCTAAATATTTTAAGACTCCTTTGGGTTTACCGCCTTATTCACGCTAGTTAAGCCAGCTGGGAAAAGATAGCATATCTTTTTCAATTCTGTGAATTTTCGGCATTGAAATACCTATAGGTACATCACACTCTTGTGTTTTGTAGCTTTTTAAAATATTTTTTCAGATCTAGGTATTTGAGAACAATTTGAAGCCGCGGGATGAGGAGAAGATCATGTTAGGCTGCCATTTTAAATGACATCTTCGTCTGAATTCATTACTTATGTCTCCGTCATTAATAAAATAATATTCTACTTTTTGTGGGTAATTGGATGGTTTGAGAACTTTTGAGTATTTTAATAAACATTGTGACGTGTTCTGTATTTCGCCGTGGAAACCGGGCAAATAATGTTCAGGCCTCTCAAAAATCTGTATATATGTATTTCAAGTAAGTAAGCAAGTCACTACTTTGTAATATGGTTTCACTACTTCACATTGGAATGGGATGCCAAGTATTAGAATATATTCACCGTTTTAATTATTTTTTAAAATGCGGAATGCAAAATTCAGTTTCTTTTGCCGTAAAAAAGTTTCTTGGATAGGTACTTCTCCGAACTGTCGATGACAATTAATTTACATAAAATGTTGTATAATAAAAATACAGACAATGAGTACAATACAAAAAATGAAGAATCGGAAAATTACATTTAATTTTGGAACAAAATAATTCATTATTTCTACAAACTGCAGGGTAAAGTTTCTAAACTCGGATAATTGGGTATAATATTTCAAGGTTTACTAATGTTTTTGATAAAATTTTAATATTCCAAAAAGAACCAGTTAAAAAAAACGGTTCCACGATCAAAATCATACGATTAGGAATATTGACCAACTCTAGTGTATTTTGACGTTTGTGTTTTGACAGGTGATAAAATGTAATGTATTATTGAAATATCATCACAATGTTTAGATAAAATGAATGAAATTATTTTTCCTTTCCAGACTTATTTTTCATTGATATTGTGATTGATAAAGTGTGGATATTAGAAGCGTGCGCCGCCAGAAACCTTTTGCGTTTCGCTAATCATTTATACTTGACGTCCCTCCCGTAAACCGGGATTTTTCCACACAATATGGAATTACCAGCAATAGACTTTGAAAGGCACAGGTATCCATACTGCATCGTTTGGACGCCGATACCAATAATAACGTGAGTACTTTTGGTAAAATTACATGGTTTTTATGAGTAGTTACATGGGTGGATTGGTATATTTATGGTAGTTACTAACCGAACATAACCAACATACAATATAATTATAATTATTACCTATAGTTAACTCGTCCTCCTCCAAAAAGGCTGCTATAAAAATCGTATGTTTATAATTCAAAACTATGTTTCGAGGGCTTAAAGTTAAACAATGTTATCTACAAAAAACATACAAATAATTCTCTAGACATATCAATCATTTGAGAACTTAAAGTCAAACATCTTTATCTATAAAAAATATACCGTACTGCCAATGCTAATTATTGGTATTTCTTTTTGTAAATAATGTTGTTTGACTTTGTGCCCACGAGTTGATATATTTCTTTTAAACATAGTTTATTTGACTTTAAGACCTAGAATTATTTTCATGTTTTTTTAGATAACGTTTGATACGGTTCGGTAGTATGCCTTTGAAAAAATGTCCAGTAGAAATGTGTATCTCAAACTTGCATGAATACTACAAAAACGAAACTTCAATCTTTTAAAACCTTTTTTTGTGGATTCAAGATCTACTAAACTGCCTCATTTCACAGTAATTTAGAGTAATTCTTCAATTTGGGAGGCAATTATGGGTACCGCCGCCCCGGGAATCATTTATTGGATAACCCACCTCTGCAATAGGTCACCCTAAGTGGATCGCTACGTTTTGTGACTTAGCAGGGGAGCTTGGGTTCACGGGGTGAGGTTTGTCCAGGTCTTGGTGGTGGATGCATCTGCATGACAGGCCAGATCGTGAGAAAATGGTTGAGGGAGTCCCTTTGACTTCTCCAGCCGTACTCTCTTGGAACATCGCCTTGCTTGCACCGCAGTGGGAGGAATGGATTCATCCATCCGTCACTCCTGGACACACTGACCCCAGATTCCTACCCACCCCTCATACCCTTTTCCTTCCCAGAAGTTCCTTTCCTAAAAAGACCCACCACACAGCATCACCAAAGATGACATAGGCCCTGAGGGGGATCATTTTCCTCAGGGCCTCCTGTGTGGAGCTAAAGTAAAAAAAATAATAATAATTATAATATATTCATAAAATATCTCGTTAGTGGCTGAGTGGTCCCCAGACTTCGCGGGTTCTGAACTCTTCAAGCCTCCTCCATCATTGTGCAACAACATTTTCTGCTTATAATGATAGTAGTTGTAAAATGCAGCTAATATAAGATGATTCTAAAGTAAGGCCTCCCGACTAACCCTGCACAGCACATCAATTATTTATACATACAAAAAAAAGTTATCTTGGCAAACCCTCTTAAAGATGGACACGTTTGAATGTATTTGTGCACATCTATAGTGGGTATTGAAAGCCAAAAAAAATACTGGGTGAATGGCGACATTTATAAATTCTATTCAATTTTAGACCCGTGATTCAATTTGACAATTTTCTTTTTTTCGTTCTTCAGCTTCCTAAGAAAATCATAATTATCAATTTTTTTATCCATCCAGTATACCCATAGAATAAAATCCTTCCGTACAAATTTAAATGGAAACTAATGTTCCATTTAGCACAATACCCTAGCGCTCCATCTCACTTTCACTTGCTTTCAATTTCAATATCCATGGAGCCTAAAAAGATTTATTACTGGTAATGATAATGTTATGTTTTCTTAATTGTTTAATTCTATTCTTGTTTGTCTATTCTCAAAAAAATTTATAAATTCACATCAAGCCTGTGCCCAGCAAATAGATTATCACGAAATGCTTATGACAAGCTGCAAACCAGCGCTGCAAACGGTCAAAATGCTTGGCCCAAGCAAAAAACTACGTCCTTGTGACAAGCCGCTTGATACTGTCCGAAGCTCTTTCTATGTCATAGTTGTATCACAGCAGATGACCATCTGGCTATTATAATACTGCCGCGGAAGAACTGTTGCGTCGTTTTAAATATTTTTCTTCTCACTTCCACTCGCCTGACATTGTAGTCCATCCCATTTGAATTCCATAAACACAGTTATATATTTGAAATTTAAGCCGATTGGGCAAATCTTTAAATCACCAAACACGTCCACAAGACATTTGTGTTCTCTTTCCATGAGTACACCATTACACAAGCAAGGGTATCTTTAAAATGATTTCCCTACACACAATAATGATTTTTTGTTATTATTATCTTATTATTGCAGTTGGTTAGTCCCCTTCCTCGGGCATATGGGCATAGCCACCTCCTCGGGAATCATCAGAGACTTTGCAGGCCCGTACTGCGTCACCGAGGATCACATGGCATTTGGCAACCCCACCCGATACTGGAGGCTCTCTCCCGAAAAGGTGGTCAACGGAGAATCAGCTTGGGATGCCGGAGTGGCAGAAGCCTCGGAAATATACAAAAAGAAAACTGTAAAGATTTTGTTATTACATACAGTGAAATCTTGATTTATCATTCCTTGAATGATCGTTTTCTTGCATGTTTCGTTTATTTCTTTTTGTATTATTTTACTCAATCAATCGAGGCCTGCAGCCGCATCGTTGGCATTAGACATTTAAACAGAGGTGCAGTCGTGCGACTATCTTTTTTTAGCGGTTATCTAGTTTTCGAGCATTTCAATCTTAAAAATGAACCGTGTGGTGAAAACATGGCATACTCGTCAAGAAAGATTAAAAATTATCGAAGAAGTGGAATAAATTCTGAGCATTTAATTAAATATGAGCATATTTATTTAAATACATTAATTTAAACGTGAAATATGTTTTTTTTTTAATATAAAACATTTAAGTAAATGTAGGTACATAGATGGTAACATTTTGATGGAATATAGCTTTTTTCTTTATTCCGGCATCCATTGTTTTCCTGCATTCATAGTTTATTTCAATAGGAACCTTCAAAAATGGTAGTTTGAGGTTTCACTGTGTTTTTCATATATTTGTTAATTAAAACTATTTTAACACTGGCATTTTGTTGGAAGGTGGTCTGAAGAACTAACACAATAGATCCTTTCAGTCCCGATATAAACACCCGGGAAATACCATAATATGCATGCCGAGTATTCAATATTATTTTTTTTCACATTATTTGTCACGATTTTACCACTTGTTCTAGAGCTTAACAGCTCAACTATGGAATGATTGGCTGGCTTTTGCATTTCCTGCCTTCTACAACTTACAACTTGGGCCACTCTTACCTTTTCTTGAAAAGAATTTTTCTTCACTTTCTGTACGCTACATTTAGCAAAACTTAAAGAGTCGGTTACACTGTATGTTAGCTCTCCATAAAGCTGCATTTTCAGTTACATATATTAAATAATAGGTGCCTACAACTTATTTAGCTGTCTGTAAATTCATCATTGTTTTTGTAACTAATTTATTGTTTTCTTTTTTCAGCATAGCCTAATAACTGACAACTGCCACTCCCACGTGGCACGAGCTTTGAACATAATGCACTACGACAATAGTTCATCCTGGAATATGGTTAAGTTGGCATTCTATGTTTTTATTCGGGCTAAATATACCAGGTGACACTTTTATTTTTATTTTTAAAGACAAATATTCCCGGTTTATAAATAAATTGACATAATATTTTAACGCTCCCAGCTTCAATATATACATAAGTATATTTTTTTTTTTATAAAATGGAGACGGTTTACATAATTCTGTCTCCCATTTTACCTCATTTCTATGACGGTAACCTGGTCCCTTTGTAAAGTTCACCAGCATTGTGAATCAAAATCTATATTGCATTAAACAAAATGTTGATGTTTTCTGTGTTATCAGTAGGATATTTCAAAATTTCATACTAATTTACCAGACCATTATGGCTCCTGGTGTTATTTTATAGTATATTTAATGTGTACAACACAGACTTGTGTAAATCATATTTGATTTATGGTGTGCATTTGAATACTGCTTTCCTCATTATCTCTAAACTTAATATTTGGAGATGTTTGACTAATCAACTAAATCAGGGGTCTCCAAACTTTCTAGCCTTAGGGCCATACTGATAAGTATGATACTTACTCCAGTAAGTTCCAAGGGCCAATTGGGTGCAAAATTTGCTTTTCGCAGGCCGGATTGATGACACTGGTGGGCCGGACGTGGCCCGCGGGCCGTAGTTTGGAGACCCCCAAACTAGATCATCAATGTTTCCTGGTTCCACAACGTGTCTTCCCAGATAACTGAATCTCGTTCCTATCAGGGGAATCAGGGCAGGATATTAACTCCATAGATAAATTGGAGTCTCTTCGTCCTCTTCACTTTTCTTGCATCAATTTGGGAGGCGGGTATGGGTACCGCCGTCCTGGTAACCATTTATTGGATAACCAACACCTCTACGATAGGTCACCAGAAGTGGTTCGCTATGGTGACTTAGCGGGTTTGAGGGTTCACGGGATGAGGTTTATCCGGGTCTTGGCAGTGGATGCGTCTCCCCGTCAGCTGCATGGCACGCCAGATCGCGAGAGAATCATTGAGGGAGTCCCTTTGACTTCTCTAGCCGAACTTTCTCGGAACAACGCCTTGCACCAAAGTGGGAAGGATGGATTCATATGTCCGTCACTTCTGGATTCACTGACCCTCAGATTCCTACAACCCCTCGTACCTTTTTCCTTCCTAAAACCTAAAGAATGTAAAAAAAATCTATTGATGTTTTCCACTCCCAACATCTGCATATGTCTCCTGAGGTAGCAATGTCCCGTTAGTAGTCCCTCAGTGAGTTTCCATAAAAAACAATTCAATTGTTGCTTATGCGATGATGGAGGACCTGGGTTACAAAGGGAACAGAACTCTTTCAGCCTTACTCATAATGAAACCCTACCACGACTCTACCGAGTCGCGGTAACTACACAGGGGGGTACACTACACCTCTCAGAGTAAAAATCTTTACTCATCTTCATAATGTTACTCGACAGCTGTTATGATTTTTTGCGGTAGCAACACTATGTTCCAAAGCTGAAAAACGCGGTAAATTTGGCATTTCGCGGCGTGTTGCCAACTTCACGTTTATTCATACGTCAACAGAACAGAACAGCGTCAAGCGTCAACATATTCGAATTCCTTATTTTAATATGTGTGCAGTCGATGGCACCTATTATTCCGGGAAAACGTTTTATTGCTTGGAAATTTGCAACTGTTGCTTGTTGTTCTTCAATACTTTGTGGCATTTTAATGTACTGTGGAGCAAGGCGGGCAAATGCAGTTGCAACCCTTTTAGCTATACGGGACATTGTTTGTTGGCTAAATCCGTGTATGTCGGCATAATCATTCTGTATCTGCAAAAAAAAAATGTTATAAAAAAATAATAACAATAAAGCCTGTTTGGTTAACGATTTCGTTGATTTGTTTCACAAGAACGTAGGTAATTATAAACACTGTCTCACCTCGTTTCTACCCCAGTATCGTATGGCACAAAGAACTTGGAGATCGGTAGATATTTTGCCACCCCGTTTATTGTTCACATCCAAATACGGCCGCACCAAATCAATCAAACGTCTCATATTAACTTTTGTAAATCTATATTTAGACCTAAAATCTCCTTCCGTAAGTGCCACAAATGGATCGTACCTTTTTTTGTACCTTTTCGGTAGCCGTGGTATACGAATGCCGCGAATACGGTCAATATTTGCCAACGCTCCATTCAAAACGTCAAGATTCTCGTAAAAGTTCGCCATTTCGAAAGTTACAACGCCGTGGTACTGAGTTAACCCTGGTGACCGGTCGGTTTAAATTCTGACAGCTACTACAACTCCCCGTACAGCGAGGCGGGTAAGAAAACACGGATGCGCGCCATGTTGAGTAACAATATCACCTACCCCGGCCTTGCTCTCGTGGTTGTATCTTATTTTGTGATTATGAGTAACACTGTTTGGGTTACAAAGCGAACATTTATTTATTGCAAAAGTTTTCTGTAGTTTGCATTTAAAAAATATATTCATATTTCTAATCAAACTAACTCTTTTTTTCTAGTGTGGGAGCATTTTTCAAGACATGGATGCCTTTTATGATTTTCGCTATTTTTCTCGGATTTTTGATAGCTTATTGAGAAGTCTGCTTAATTCTGTTCCATTTCTTATTTTATGTTTTGATTTAAGACTGTTAATTTATTTTTGAATAAATATAAACATTTTCATAAATATAATCATCCACATCATCAAAACCAGTCTTCAAAAGACTTTAATTCTTATAATTATTAATAATAATACATGCATTATAATAATATATTTATGTACTATGTATTTGTTGATCCATGTTTCTACATAAATGAAATATTATACCAAGAAACGAGGATTAAAATATTAAGTGAGTATATTCTTATATTCAATACATATTTATATTCAAATACCATTATTTTTTTTTGTAATCATTCAATATCATTGGTAGTATAAATATATATGTATACATAAGTCCTTTCCAAATTAATTGTTAATGTACGGATTATAGTTTGTATGGGTGTATTCAAATGACGCAGTGAAATATTGTAGTACGTGTATTCAATTGCACTTAGGGCTTTCAAAACCTCTATTATAGCAATTTTGTAAAATGTTTTATTTCTATGTGATCCCTCACAACATCTCCTCGTATATAGTGTATTCCAGTGGATGTATAATTCTTAGAATGACAACACGTTTATACAGTTCGCAAAAGACTGGCTTTTATTGGTAATAAAAGGTTTTAACAATCTTGTTAATAGATGGCGTTAGTAGTTACATTTTTAATTTTGATATGGATATTAATACCCCCACTTATCAAAATAAATTAAACATACAGTTTATTCATTGCATACAACGCCAAGAAAACTCATGAAATTGTAAATATCTCAGTATTCGTTTTGCATAGTTCCAATGTATATGACCATAACAATTTTTTAAATCGGCTAAGATAGCTGACAGAATAAGCAATGTCTGATCTCGTTAATACGGCTAAGTACATTAAACTTCCAATTAATTTTTTTGGTAAGGAACATTAGGTAAACATTTATCTGTTGAATTATCCAAATTCAATTTAGGCTCAATTGGAGTACTTTGTGTTTTACAATCAGACATCTGAAATTTGGAAATTAACTGTTCAATATATTGTTGTTGATCTACAGTAATAACATTTTTATTTTTATCTAAATGAATTCTCATGCCTAGATATTGTCGAACAGGCCCTAGGTCCTTTAACTTAAATTCTGAACCTAATACATTTTTTAATTTAGTAGTTTCAACCTCACTGTTAGAAAAAATTAGAAAATCGTCTACATACAGTGCTACAACTATTTTAATTTTACCATTCATTTTTGTAAACAAACATGGTTCATATTTACTATTTTTAAAATCTAATTTAGTTAAAACCCCTTTAACTCTTTCATACCATGCTAGGGAAGATTGCTTTAATCCATAAATGGCCTTTTTTAACTTCAATACCTTTCCCCCACTTTTGTTTACAAAACCTTCAGGTAATGACATAAATATATTTTCATTTAAGTTTCCATTTAGAAAAGCAGTACATACATCTAAATGAGTAATACTCATTCTCATCTTTACACTAAGGGCAAACAATAATCATATGGTAGAATGTCACACTACCGGTGAAAAAGTATCTGTGTAGTCGACACCAGCTTTCTGTGAAAAACCTTTTGCCACAAGCCGAGCTCGAAAACGCACTTTATTTTCAATATCAATTTTTTTATTAAGCACCCATCTACACTTCACTATCGTCACATCACCCGGATTATCAACAAGCTCCCACGCCTCACTCTCCTCAAATGACTGCAGTTCCTCAGCCATTGCCTGCTTCCACTGCTCCTTCTCTGGCCCCTCAAGAGCCTCTGCGAATACAATCTCTTCAGATGCTGGAAAAGTACTGGAAACACACATGTTACTAAAACCATATCTTTCTGGTTTCTTTCTCTGACGCGTGCTACTTTCTGTCACTTGTTCGAGTGGTTCTGTTGATTGAACTACGTGTTCTGAGACATCTTGTGTTGGAAATTCAGTTAGTGTTTCATTGCCATCATCAGATATTAAAGAATCTGAAAAGCAATCAAAAAGATCCTCAGTTTTTGGAATATTCTGAGATAATTCCCCCACTGAATCACTACTCTCTTCCACCAGATTGTCTTCTGTCGTCTCCTCATTAGGAATCCAGACGGCCGACTCTTCATTGGTTAACATCCCATCTGTCTCATCCTCCATCACTATGACATCTCTGCTAATAATAACTGAGTTCTTAGTAGGATTATACACACGATAACCTTTTACATCCTCACCATATCCTGTTAAAATATGTTTTGTGGCTTTCTTATCCCATTTTAAACGTTTTTGTTTAGGAACATGCACCATGACTTTGCTGCCAAACAAACGCAGGTGACTTAAGTCAGGTTTTGATCCATACCACAATTCATATGGTGTTTTATCCAATCCTGATGCAATAGACCTATTTTTCAAATATACAGCAGTATTAGCTGCTTCTGCCCAAAATTTTTTGTCTAACTTTGCATCATATAATAAACATTTAGCTTTTTCAACCACTGTACGGTTAGCTCTCTCACAAAGTCCATTTTGCTCTGGTGTATAATAATTTGATTTTTGATGTATTATACCAGCCTGGTTTAGGTAACTCTTAAAATCCTTATTGCAAAATTCTAGACCATTATCTGTTCTTAATATTTTAATTTTCTTACTAAGTTGATTTTCAACAACTGATTTAAACTCTTTAAATCTGTCGAAAACTTCACTCTTCTGCTTCAGAAAATATATGAACGTCATTCGACTATAATCATCTATAAATAGCAGAAAATATCGAGCTCCATTTAAAGAATTTGTTTTCATCGGACCGCAGACATCACTGTGAATCCTATGAAGCGTTTCTGTACTCCGCTCACCCACATGAGAAAAGGGTAATCTCATTTGTTTTCCCTCACAACAAATAATACACTGAGACTTGGTTATGTCAATAGTACTCTCATAATTCAAACCATCCACAACACCGTTTCTCATTTTTTGCATATCTTGACTGTTAATGTGTGCTAGTCTTCTGTGCCATAATTTTCCACTGACAGGAACAGTCAACAAACAACTTTGTGATTGTAATCTCAATTTGTAAACACCTTCTGACAAATCCGCCGTTGCAACCAAATCATTGTTTTTGTTTCGAATATAACAATGCTTCTCTTCAAAAATGACATTATTTCCATTCTTGATAAGTTCACTTACGGATAATAAATTGGTTGTCAAACTAGGCACACATAGCACATTTTTAACTGTTATATGATAATTTAATTCCGAAACAATTTCGACATCTCCGGAACAAACAACTTGCACTTTAGATTCATTGGCGACAGTAATTTCTGGCAAATACGGCGTTTTATTCACATTTTTTACCCAATCTTTCTTCGCCGTCATGTGTGCACTTGCCCCCGAATCGATGTACCATGAATTCTTGTTATATTTTCCATTCAGGAAAACAACATTAAAAACACATTTACTTGTATTTTTCTTTAACAATGGACACTGGTTTCGATAGTGACCCGTCTGTTTACATTTGTAACAAGTGACATTATTGTCAACCGTCACTTTTGAGTTTATCGATGATACCGCACCATTTTTAAATCTATGCTTTTTGCTATTATTTGCAACGAATGCAGCGCCGCTGGTATTCACGTCATTCTGTGAAATCTCCATATCAAGCAACTTAGATTTTATTAAATCGGTGGTAATCTGCATACCCGAATGCTCCACCGCCATAATCATCGACATGAATTTTTCTGGCAAACCAGCTAGAAGTAATGATCCGATCCATACTTCCGTAATTGCAAATCCTGTGCCTTTTAATCTCTGAGCTGTTTCGACCACTTGTGTGACGTATGAAGTCATGGAATCACAATTTTCTTGTCGTAACGAGATTAAATGTCTTAGTAAGGATATTTTACGAGAAAAACCTGAGTCATCAAACATAGACCTCAGTTTAATCCATAACTCTAAAGTTGTTTTTGTTTCCTTAATATGCACGTACAATCCAGGTTCAATAGTTAAAACTAGCTTCGCCTTGGCCCTTGCGTCATCTGATGCTTTTTTCTCGAAATTGGCATCTGGTTCCGACTTAATATAGTTCACCAGATTGTCAAGCACCAACAGATTTTCGACTGCAAAACTCCACTGATCATAATTCTGGCGTCCTGTCAACTTCTCAATGCTTTGAAAATAGTTCACTGCCATATTTCAACGAAAAATCAACAATTTTCGACTGTTTTATACTAAATTCACACAGTAAAAACCGAAAAATATAATGGATATTTGCCCATAACCTCTTAGAATGACAACACGTTTATACAGTTCGCAAAAGACTGGCTTTTATTGGTAATAAAAGGTTTTAACAATCTTGTTAATAGATGGCGTTAGTAGTTACATTTTTAATTTTGATATGGATATTAATAATAATGCCTCAGGGTACGTTGTCAAATGGGTTAAGAAAGGGATTTAATTGTGCAAATTTGAAAATAATTTAAATTTGAAATTCAAATGAAGAAGAAAATACTAATGCCAATATATGTATACACGGAATGTTTTACAACAGATTGAACAACTCAACTGTGATCACCTAACTTCTCACTAGTGTACCAGTGGAGTGTAGTGTGTTTATTTTGATACATTGAACTACTTTGTACCCGTCTCAGCACAGACATCGTCTAGTGAGGCGGGTTACTTACTTTTTTGTATATGGTAATGTTATTTCAATAAACGCCCGGGTTGCCGGCAATTAAAAAAACATAAAATACTAACTTTGCAAACTATCCAAAATTGGCTACGACAAACAAAAACACTTGATAAAAGTGTTATTTTGTAGTCAAAATAATTGGTGTGCTACTTATCAGCAAATTTAAATAATCGAGTCATGTGTACACCTCTTAAATCAAATTATTTTTTTCTACTCAGAGATCAAATTGCATTTTCATCAGATTGTAGGTTTTTTTTTAACAGTCTAGTGACTAGTGACGCTATATTGACTGTGAATGCTCACTAACATCAAAAAATTACTTGCATGTTGTATAATTCATCAGCAACGCATACATAAGTATGTATTTGTTAAAGATTGTTTAAATGTATAGAGTGACTCAAATTTCAAGTTTATTCATTAGATGGAATCATGTGCTACATAGAAGCCAATTAGATTTTACTGTTCAGTAAATTATAGGTACTAGTCCCCATAAGAAATTAATTCAATTGTTTACATCCCCCATTAGTTGAATGGCTCCCATTTGGTGCGAAAATTAATTGTTAGACGTAATTTTAAGAAATATTGTGATTGTTATTAAGTTTTTAACTTATCAAATTAAGAAATAATACTTGAATGCTTTTATAAAATTAGACATGACAAGATCAAATGAGATAAAAGGTTTGTGCCACAATTGGGATTAATCCGGAACCTTCCACTCCCAGTAACTGCTCTTAACTACAGGTCTATCGAAGCAACCGCCGTTAATAATGAAAATAAATGTTTTCCTTAATATGTTGACATTTTTTTAAATTTTCATTACTACATATTTGTATTGTCTTCTATGTATTATAAATCTTTTCTATAAAAATTTTTAAAGTTAATTTACAAAATTGTCATATTTTTAACTTTTGGCTCTTAAAAATGTTTATCTGTCTATCTATCTATCTAAGATATTTACTATCTTTATAAAAGTTCATAAATAACTGGATTCCAATTCAATGACAATTAGTGGAATAAAGTTGATCTGTAGAATCTTTGTCATCTAGAGTTTTTCATATGTATTATCTAGTATTCTAGTACATACTGGATTAATTAATCGTGTAAAGTTTCCCAAAATGTGTTCGAATTATTTTATTATATTCGTAAAGGATAGAAAGTAGGTTGCCACAAAGTGAACAATCAATCAAAGAAAAGTTTGTACCTCTTGTACCTGACAGATTGACCCAAAATTTGCATGCCAATTTTATCAGTGTTTTAGAAATTTGGATATCAAAAGTTCCGCTTTGTTGTTTTATTTTTTTTGCATTTTAGGACGTATGTTAGAGTTTGGCTATTACATACTTCGGTAGATCTTCAACCTCTAAATGTACCAATGTTTCCAGTTTTTGTCATTTGTTGGGAAAACAGTTTTTCAAACTTCTTATCTCACCACCAACCTCTCCGTTATGCAAGTTGTTGAAGAATGCTGAGTTGGTTAGAAGAAATTTTGACGACCTCCGTAGTCCAGTGGCTAAGACTCTTGACTCACAATCCGGAGGTCGCGCTTTCGAACCCGGCATGCGCAAATAAATTTTATTTGATTAATTTGTGTTATTTCACAATTAATTCATTTAAAAAAATATATAGTATATTTGCGGCACGTTCCAGAGTGGAAGATACTATTAGTATCGCCCTGGTGTAAGACCACCATTCAGAATTAAAACGTTGCTTGAAAATGGCTTTAGCCGTGTTTGGTGACCAGACAAGGGCGTAGCTAGGATTTTGTTAAGGGGGGGCAGACGGGCGGGGGGGGGTAGAGAAGTGTGACAAGGGGTTTGGAAGGTGATCAGCTCTGTGACGTCACATGTAAAAAAAAATTTTACTGTTGTTTTGATTATTTTTAGATGTAAAATTGCAAAATATGTGACATCACACTAGGGGGGAGGGGGATTTCACAAATGTGACAGGGAGGGGGGGGGGGGAAATCATGAAATGATATTCGTGTGACGTAATTTATGGATGGCCCCTTGGCTCATGTGGGCATTTTGTTAATGAGGTACTAACTAAAATTTTGGCTGACTAACTTGAGTATAAGTCCCAATTCTGTGTCTGAGACCCTCAGGGCCCTAACCGTATTTTAAATTATAAGAAAAGAAGCAATAAAACAATTAAAGACAGATGTTTTACTTAAAAAATACATTTTAAACCGTATACGGTCAAAGTTATACAAATTCACGTAAAAATAATACATAAAAAAAGGAAAAGTAAAATACAAATAAACGTACAATCTTTAGTTATATACGTAAGTATACGGGTACAAAAACAAGCTTTTCTAATATTTATCCCAACTTTCCACGATGCGCACAAAAATTATAAACTGAAAATTAAATTGATTCTCACAAACAATAGGCTACCGACGTAATATTACTTAACGGTTTGTGAGCATTCCTGCATCTTTTAGGGGGGGGCAGCTGCCCCCCCCTGCCCGTACCTCGCTACGCCCTTGTGACCAGATCTGAATAGCCAGGTACTTCCCAACCTTCCTCTTCCCCACCTCCTTCCCCTCCCCCTCCCCATTACCTTCAGCCTCACAACATACCCCAATTGGGGATGCCATAGTCTCACTGGCTCCAGACGGGAGCAGTTGAGATTCTTGTGCGGTATTCACTGTAAAAAAAAAAAAAAAACCACCTGGCAATGAGCCTACCTTTATACTTTTGAAAAATATATTTAAGTATATATTATAAAGTGGCGAATATAAACAATATTTTCAGCATGACTGGACCTAAAACTCTTCCTTGAAGCATTCCAAATTCTACTTAGAGTAGCAAACTTGTTTTATACATTTTGTCTAACTTACTATATTATTTTTGAAAATGATTTCTTCCCGGTGAACAGAGTACATATAGGTTAGTATTTTCTGTTACACGGAATAGGAATAGTAACCTGAACCTCGGTTAGTAATTCGGCTATACCTATATCTTACTGTTTGGTTTTTATTAGGGTTATTTTTCCATAATTTCCATTTGGGTATTTATCACTGCCAAAGAAGACACAGACATGCCCTAACACGAAATCTGATATCATTTTGACAAGCTGGAGGCAAACCATGTGACAATCTTTTTGGCACCAAGAAGGTTCAAGCATATCATAAATAAACTATGACATCATTTGTACTTTGATATTTGACAAATGCACATCGAAAAAATATACCCTGCGCAGAAAATTAAAGAAAGTGTTATTTAGCTGTTGTTTGCAGCACAGTCCATTGTGACTTTTCTGCGCAAGGCGTTCTCTCATATTTCACGTGTTTGTTTTGAATAAAATATAAAACATTTTGAAAAGTGTCCAACTTAATACTGTAACAAAATATTCGATTTTAAAGCAATCTGAACCTTTGTTTATTGACAAACCATCGAAAGGGACATGTCCACACTACCGTCGCTACCTCCCCGATCTGCGCAAGTTGGTTTGTTCCTCTCATCCTTATTGGCAGGTCTATCTTTTCTTTGGTCTGTTGTACCTACATATTTTTATTTATTTTAAGCTATCAACTCTATGGCAACCATCATTATTATGATAATACGTTATATTATATTAATTTATAATGAGATGTACTTATTTATTTCATTTTAGAACCACTTTTCGAAAAATGCTTTTTTTCTCCTTTTTTCAGTGGTAATATTAGAGTGCACTTCTTTTATTGGTCCCACCTCATGTAATGAAATTTATAAAAAAATGTTTGTATAAAACTGTTTCCTTCTAAAGTAGGTAATAATGTGTTATTAAAAAAAAATGTTTTAATTCACAAAATATTTGTTTTCCTTAAACACCTTATATTGTAGATATTTTTAATCAAATATGTGCAAAACCACAAATTAATCTATGCAGCTTTGGGCATTGATACCCTTGATCTTGTGGATAAATTGGGTACAAAAAATATTAAATAAGATGTTTCCTCATTTGGTTACTTGTGTATATAAATTTTTAATCCGTATACTACCTACAGGGGTACAAAAATTACCATTTCCTGAGGAAATAACTCTTAAATTGTCATTTTTATTGAGGGGGCATACATTAATTACTTACATACATTAATTAGTTTTTCTTCCAATCTAGACCCCTCCCCTCCTTGGTGAGATAAATTTGGGCCATTTCGTATATTCTTTTCAAGTAACGCGAGATTTTGCTGGACCCCCCCCCCCCCCCCCCCCTCCCTTTTGAGCTCATTTAATTAATGTAAGCCCCCTGATGAATTGTGTAGAAGAAAAAGAGCTAGATTATCTGAAAACCTAGCTAAGAAGCTACACCACTTTTGGAGCTGAAGGCCTCGATTTAGAGCTAAATCTAACTCTAAAAGAGCTGAGTTGGCAACACTAGGTATTTAACCACAAATGAAAATTCCAGCAATATTTCCCGTTTCGTGGATTTTCCCAACAATTGTCACCCGTCATTATTATTTAATTATCAATTTACTACTTACGCCAAAAATATTTTTATTTGATAATCTGATTAGAAATGCTTATGAGGAGACTACCTAAGAAAATATTTCTGAACAAATACCTAATTAATTAACCCCTCAAGACAACCTGAAAAGAATGCGCTCGATTTAACAAATGGGGCATTTAACTTTTTATACTTGTTGTAAAATATTTTTTCGAACAGTAAAAAAGAGTAGTGGAACTTTTTGTACCTATAACTCTAGGTAAAGTAAGCAATTCAATATATTTTCCAACAAAATCTACTATTCTATCCGCCCTTTTGTACTCAAGCCTCCTAAGAGACACACATAATTTGCCGATTGATTGGATGCATCGATCCTAGGAAATTAACGTCCTTGGCGAGAATGATTTCAAGACTATTTGAAAAAAATCCTGTTCACGCTCACTAAAGACAAACTATTTTTCATTGAAGAAGAAGATAACACTAATAATCTAAACGAAAATATGAACAAGATACTGAAAAATAAAAAGATAACGGTCGCAACTGGGACACGAACCCTGAAACTCTCGCCTTCATCTTCCAGAAAAAAAAACTTTTTACCCTGTATAATCAATTCGGTTTCAAGGGCGTCTCATCAACCGATATGGTCATTTATGGAGTTAAACAAATAATAGACTACTACAAAAAAAGAAAAACCATCTTTTAAAAGTGTGTTTTCTCGACCTAAAAGGCATTTTATCATGTTTCTCATCATTATTATATGAAAAAACACATAAAGCAAGATGTCCCAGAAGCAGTCGTTAATATGCTGGCTATTCGGTATGGACAGCAGAAAAAAATTGATGTAATATTTTTTTTGGCTGGAGCTTCTTCAAAACCCTTACTCCTAAAAAGCGGAATCGGGCAAGGGGGTAATATATCTTCCCCCTTGTTTAATGTCTACCTAAACGACCTTCTACAAGAGCTCAACGACTCACCGATTGGGTGTCATATTTGCAAACAAGGCAGTAACAACATTAACTACGCGGATGACATGCTGTAGGCACCCTCGATTCAAGCGATGAGACATCTTATACGAATTTGTGAAGATTGCACAAACTCACATAACTTGTTGTACAATACTAAAAAGTCAGTCATCATCGTATTCAAACACAATAAGGAGCGACTAAATATTCCGCCAATCTGGCCAGTGAGTAATGAACTGCTTAGCATCACAGGTTAAATACCTGGGACATAACCTTACGGAAGACATGAAAGATATAGAAGACTTGGAACGACAAAGAAGAGCAATCAATATACGGGCCGGAAAGCTCTCAAAGCGATTCTATCACCGTAGCGAAATGTCAGGAAATTGATTTTTAAAACATACTCCACGGCGCTGCCACATCTGGGCTGTGGGCTGTGGACACAATACTCAACAGCGCAATGGGACAAGATGAGGGAGTTCTAAAATAATGCATACAGGCAACTTCCAAGGTTCCGCCATGAATCCATGATCTTCACCGAAGGGGAGCACATATATTCCCCGCCCTACTTCGCCATTGACTAACCAATTTCTGGGACAGGACAAGGAAGTCAGCCAATGTCATTGTCGTGACTGTATCCTAGTGGTTCAGCTCTCCACTAAATGAGCAATGAATGCAGATGACGATGATGAGGAGACCTCCCTGGGGCCTATCGGGCGTGGCCGGGAGGAGTGTTTTGGGGATTCAAACCGCATTATAAAATGACAACTACGCTACTGTGATACCCTGAGGTTGGTACGCCGCAAGCAGCGGAGAACATGAATACAAGTTTGCACCGCATACCGCAATCTTGAGTTGTGAGAGTACCGTTCGAGAGGGTGGAGGTTGCTGCTGTGCCGCTGGTGGGTGGAACCTGAATCCTGGAACACGTTGTGAGACAAATGAATTAAACGATTGTATTTTAGATTATGGGTTTACTATTAGATAAATTTTGCCAGGATTGCTTCCTTGGCTGGCGCCCTTTACTTTAATTAGAAGCATCATAGTTTTGACGGCATATTAAAGAATTATTATTGCGTCTTCAACGCACCATGATACCACATTGTTACTAACAGTAATTTCATTATTTCTGTCACGCCCTGACTTTAGAATCTATTGCTCTACCATATAATATATTATTATGTTGCACCTCAATAAATGTTAATTCATATTGCAGACTTTTTATTTAAATATTGTGTGCTACCCACTTGGTGTGAGACCAATTTGGTTGCGGGCTCACATGGCTAGTAAGCATGTTACAATGTATCCCCGCACTATCCCACTCGCACTCCGAAGAAAATGGTGGTATACTGCATATGCCACGTATCCATAAATAAACCAATCATCGTTGGAAGGCAACTGAATCGCTGTAACACTCCAGCGTCGGATATATGCACGTATTACAAAATACATTTATTCATCCCATTTCTAGAGCACACAATTCAACAATTAACCGAGAGGTTTGCGAAACACCATAAAGTAGTAAGTATTGGCATTATCTGGTGTGTTACCTTCAAATTTTGCGGCCAGTTCTGAAATTGAAGACGCAATTTTTATGTATTCGGCAATGCTACCCGAAAGAAATACATCAATTCACTATGGGATGGAAATTGGTGTGAATGAAGTAGTGGATATATTTAAAAATAAAAACAGAAGATTAATTCTGTAGTGCATATGTAATCAAATGAACCTTCTGTTTTTTTTTTTTTTACATACCTATCTCTTTTTTTTCATCTAATATAAAGGTAATTTTCTTGAACCCCCCCCCCCCCCCCCGATACTAAAACCTGGCTACGCCTGTGTGATGGACAACCCTTTAACATTTTTTTTTCTTATTTATTATTGTGGCAGAAAAAAATTATACGTTGAGGTGGGTCATTATGACCCTGTACAATTGTTTCTATTTTACCTTGTATATAATAATTTTTAAAATTTGAAATTTTTAATATATAACTGCATTAATTAGTCTTTCGTATCACAAGTTTTTTTTTTAATTTTTCTCGTGTAAAATATGAAATATGAAAAAATATATATTGGCACAAAGCAGCAACGTCGCCGTTGAGCTGGGTCATAATTACCCGGTCGCAGTTTTACACACGCGTTGCTCCTTGTGTGGGCGATGGATGACTCATAAATATACTAACCCCGGATGACTAAAGTGAGGTACATGAAGGGGAGGGGTGATACTTAGCTGCAGATACTGAGACAGACGGTTGTGTGCGGTAACTATTTCTAAGAAATTTTTCGTTTACAAAACGCGCAGAGTCATATTGGTCCTGCCTCAATGACGCCGGGTTAAGTGATGTATTTATTTTAGGTTATATTTGGGCACCTATCTATTATGTTTTTCATCGTAGTTTATTTTTTTATATTTCTCTATTAATATAATAATTGTACCTTGTAAATTACATGGGCGTAGCCAGGTTTTGATTTAGGGTGGGGCAAAAAATAAATATCTAGTGCAGGTACCGAAAAAAGTAGGCTTCTACAACATATTCCTAGGGTCTATGAATACAAAGAATATGAACGAAAGAAGATACAACCATCATATGAAGTGCTGTAAATTTGAAAACGCAACTCGGTTTGTATTTATTTTAGGTTATACTTGGGCACCTATCTATTATGTTTTTCATCATAGATTATTTTTTTTTATATTCTCTAATAATATAATAGTTGTACCTTATAAATTTACATGGGCGTAGCCAGGTTTTGATTTGGGGTGGGGCAAAAAATAAAAATCTAGTGTAGGTACCGAAAAAAGTAGGCTTCTACAACATATTCCTAGGCTCTATGAATACAAAGAACGAAAGAAGATACAACCATCCTATGAAGGGCTGTAAATTTGAAAACGCAACTCGGTCCACAATCCCAGAGGTCGTACATCGGCCAGCCAGGATGGGGCAAACGCCCCACTTTGCCCCACCGTGCCTACACCCATGACCTTATATCTAATTTAATATGGCAGATTGGGATTGCACTATCCGTTCAGTCCTGCTGGATATAGGTAGGTACATACCTAAAGCTTCAATATTCATTGTGATAGGTGACCCGACAGTTGACCCCCCAACAGTTGGCCACCCGAAATGATGTTTATTTTAAAATTAAAATCAAACCAAATTTACCTTCAATATTAAGTTTGTATGGGTATCAAACGAATTTATTTACAGAGTCGATTTTTGTACTTTCTATATCCATACTAAAATTATAAATGCGAAAGTACCAGCTAGTATAGTATATGGATAAGTAATTTTTTTTCCTCGATTCTTTCGAATTAAGTGTGTTTTATACTTTTGTTATAATTTGTTTAAGTAGGTATACCGTATTTTTCCTAATCCTACTGCATATTGTAAGTAAGTACAGTTTGTCAAATAAGAGTGGAAAATATAGGAGGGCGCCACTGTTGATCAAATGGCAATACTAAACACACAGTAAAGCTGTGTAACCTACATTTTTATAAAAAAATAAAAGTCATAAAAGTGCAAAAATATTTTTTCATTGCAGTACCTACCTATAGATACCCACCGATCTCAAAATTAGAATTGCATATACATAGGTACATATTATTATTATATCTTTGCAATTTTGTGTTAACAGAATTTTGTGTTAAGAATAACGATAATGTAATATAAAACACAGTTTAGAAATTGCTCACATTTATTTAATACTAGATTAAGTAGGTACCTAGCGTTGCCTGGGTATAGATCGTGTCTCTAATTTTAGATCTGAATATATTTAACTCATTCAGATCTAAAAGTAGTGTAAATAAACTCACCATTAGTGATTCTTGCTTCATATCTATTGTTAAATTCAAATTTATGTTAAATTAAATAAAAGCAAAACGCTTTATAAAACACCTTTTTAATCAAATTTATGTCATGAAGGAAAACTGTTTTTTTTTTTTTTAATGTGGTTTACTGTGTTCTATACATTCAGTGTCATTGTACTTCAAAAGAATATTTGACAGTTAAATTGGTGTTGCAGTCTAAAAATTTAGTAGTTCCATTTTTTATATTTTCTACTCTTATTTGACAGACTATATGCCGGAGGGGCAACTGTTGGGGGATCAACTGTCATGAAACCATTTTGATAAAATTATGATAATAAAATTGAGAAAATATGGCAATTGGATTGGGTTTACAAAATAAATTCTTGCAGTTCATTTTGAATTAATTTATAGAGAAATTTTTAAATGTACCTATTTGTGATAAGTTTGAAGACGGTGTTCGTAGCCGAACTTCTCCGAAAGGACTCGACCGATTTTTATGAAAATTTTTATGTATATTTCGGGTTAGTTACACTGTTTAAAACTCAAGAATCTGGACCTATTTTTATGATATTTGATTTGTTGAATGGCAGAATAGCTATTAAAACATCGAAAAAATTCACGAAAAAAAAAATTATAAGTAAATAAAATTTATTTTAACTAATTCTCATCTTTTGAAAGAGCCACAGCCATTTTGTGATAAGTATAGGTAATATTGAATAGTAAGTGAATTCCAAAAAATCAATAACATCAAATGTCAATGCGTTGATTGTTTTACTTTTGTTATTAAGGTAAACATATTGGTAGGTACCTAATGCTGCCCTTCTTTCTTACACACTAAATGTCAACAGTCGAAAATGAGGTGAACGTATGTCTGCACCCTTCCAAAGGAAAAACACAATAATTATAATAAATCTCCCTCACACGTACCTATAAAGAAAATGAAACGCCATTCCCGTAAGTATGTGGAAAAGTAAGAAAATCACAAAAAAAATTATCCGTGCACAACTCCATCTCTGATACTGACAAAAACAAAACACGGACAGTTGCGCATCGATAATTGCCTCATTGTGTAATTTTTAACTTAACTAATAAAATAAAAAAATGTATTCAGCTAATAGGTTAAAACAACAGTTATTGATTCTGAGGCGGTACGAAGTTTGTCGGGTCAGCTAGTAATTTTATATTTTTTTGGCGCCGTAATTTACTTTGGCCGTTCTTAACAAATTTTCAAATTCCAATGTTTCAAAGTTTTTTGTGCCTCAAAACTTAGATTTTGCGTTTTATATTTTAAGACGATGTTTTGAATAAATTTTTGTTTTGTTTTCAAAAGACCATCATCACTTTCATAATTTATAATTTCAGACAAAAATTCCCATAACTACAATACATACATATTTATAATTGTTTTTCTGCAACAGAATAAATATTGTGAATACCTACGTGAAGATTGTTTCAAACTAAGTAAAGCAAGGTTTTTAATGTAAATCGTAACCTTCGAAGTTAGTGATGTGATGAAAACACAATTTCAGTGGTTTGAAACCATTTTATAATATTTAGTTTTTAAGGTGACATATAACTACATAATATTTCGAAAAGATGGCTTTTCCCAGCGTGTACCTACCTATCTTTGTTTAAACGCAGCGATTTACTAGCGGTGAAATTTATATAAAAGTATTTCGCAATGATGTAGGTACCTACAATTTAGTCGAAGATTTACAATATGTTGGATTTAATCATCGATTTACGATGTATCCATGATTTAACTGAAGACGTAGGATGCTTTCATTATGATTGTAGGTATGCTAAATCCATAAATATACCAAACCACGCTAAATCGCTAAAATCTGAATTGCATCCCTGACTTCTTTTCGGTTCTAATTTATAAATAATTATAAAAGTAGGTATTCGCTAAATACGTAATGGTGGGTACCTACTCAAGGTAGGTAGGTATCCAGCGAAACTAAAAAGATGAAGTGGACCGCTTTGCCCGGGCTTGACACTAGAGTTTTTTTAAATCAAACTTAGACAGTGACCTCCCTCTAGTTTTGAAGGTCACGTGTGCAAATTTCATCAATCTCGAAATAATACGAGCATGTGCCTAGCATGGTTAAAAACCTTGGATAAATAAATTTTATTTTAAAAAACTGTTGATTTGTATAAAAATCAAACAAATGCCGCCCGCTCGGTGTACGTGACGCGGCTGCCCTAAACCACGGGCATTCTCCTATAATTCTTAGATACATGGATTAGGGTAGCGATGTATGTTTTATTGCCGATTTTTTTGACAAATTAATTAATTAATTAACCGATTTGCTATCTTAAAACATCTAAATTTCTCTGTTGGGAGCTCTGACCAGGGCCACCGGGCCTAGTCACTATCTTTGTTTCACAAACGGCACACTTGCGAAACTTGGTGGTTGATGTTTATCACAAATGGCTAAAAATGGTAGGTCAGAAGGTAACTATTGGGATAACATTTAGTCACTAGATATTAATCACATAATAGTTAGGTACTGACTAGGTACCATTTTTAGCCATTTGTGATAAATTTAATAACCACCAAGTTTCACAAACGCGCCGTTTGTGAAACAAAAGATACTGACTAGGGGGCCAGTAGCCGACTGATAACCATTACTAAAGCTAAATAACTATGTTAAAACTAAGTGTTCCTGATAAATTCACACGAACTAAAATATCTTTCACTGCAACAATCGTGTCAATATCAATTCGATTAACCACGCGTAAACATTGATATATATATATACATACATAGATGAGACATTAAGCGAATAAATTGTTTCAACGGAATCGTAGGTTGCTACCTCCATTTCTCTATTAGTACAACAACAACAACAAGAAAATGATGAAACCATGGGCTTGAGTAAAAGGAAAGGACGGTCTGACGGCCGAGCCTTTCGACGCGGTGGCTTCAGTTAGAATTTGCTTTCCGAAGACCTGTTCGTGCATGATTTGAACACGAATCTCGGAGAATTATGGACGTGATAGCGCCTCTATAGTAGGTATATCTCTATGCGCGTAAACAACTTAGGTAACCAATATGAAGAATTAGCCGAATTATATTCTCAATAGCACCGAAAGAACTTCCAAAAAACATTTAACATATTTTTTGAGGCGCTATTAATTAGTGTAGGTAGATACCTACCTATATTTTGTTTTAAAATTTGTAAAGTTCAGATAATTTTAAATCTTATGTTTACACAGTATAATTGTTTTGTAATCTATTTTTTACATAAAAAATGTTTATTCTGTATTAGGTAGTTGTACCGTAAATAAATAAATGAACATTAGTGAAATGCCTAACTTATTAGCCCACGGTTTTAGGTTCAAGAAAATACCAGCCCTAAATCACATTTACCGCCAGAAACGAAATGAGTTGGTACTCACGTACCCATCACGTAACTACTTACTCACCGTTAATAGCCACAATGGCTACAATGTCCTTTGGAATCTTATTACTTATTACCTAACGGTGACTCATCGTCGTGACGAAATATTATTGTTGTTGACCTATTTTAGAAAGTCATTCACCGAAAACAATATCCATGTAAAAAGATGTAGCTCCTCTGCTGTTAGTAAAATACCGGTTTACCCTCGATTTGTAGTAAAAATTCACTGCTATGTCAAGACACTCGAAGGAACGGCTCGCCAGTTTCATTCGAGTGTAACTTATACTTATAAATAAACCGTTTTATTATTGTTTACGTGAACCCGTTTAGAAATTAATACATTAACTTAATGGATTTAATGTGATAATATTTGTATAAACAATTTACGTAAAATGGAACCAACGATTGATCTCAATAAGAACAGATTTCCTTACTGCATAGTTTGGACTCCTACGCCGGTTTTATCGTGAGTATTATTTTAATGGATTACCGATTGAAACAATAATAACATTTACCTATACCGCTTTATACATAGGCTTTATATTAATATCGTTTCATACTTATACCTTGTACCGCTCCATTCGTATTATATTATTAAAAAACTAAAAAATACATAAAAAAAATAATTTTATGCCGATAGGTATAATAATAATTATATGTATACACCTACTACTTGCGCCCGTCCCACTTGATAAATGTGTTAATTATTTTATAAAGCGTTTTCGAGCGGCTAACAAATTTACATAAAAGACTCCTGTGGGGATGTAGTGTATTTTTCATTATTTGTAAAGAGGTACACGTTTTACCTAAATTAAGTGGAAATTAAAAAGTATTTTGAAACATTTTGTAACAGGCGGTATTTTTATAATGTCTTCATTTCAAATAAAATTAATAAAGGCGGTAAAGGGGTTTTCCGCATTTAGCATTCGGATGTAGCAAAGCAGCTACCTGCAGCTACCCATGCTACCCATAAATATACCAAACCATCAGCTACCTGTTTTTTGTAGTAGTAGGTACCTGCTCCTGTACCCATCCTGTACCTACCCGTACGAAATAAATAATAGAGATGGTTAATTGAAAGTTGTCACTGCGGTTCCAGATTATCGTAGACCGAGTGGAACAGGTTCTTTGATCGGTTACTCAAAAGAAAAAAAAACGGTAGAGTGGTGGATTGATATTTGGCTGACGTGACGTGTCGTGATGCGTCAGAACGGTATCGGTTTCATACATTTAGTATGGTGAGGTTTATATTAGTGTGTCGCAATGTGCCGTGATGCCTTGCGTCGGGTCGAGTCAGAAGCGATCTCGATTTTCGCCAGAGCTCTACAGGTGGCGGGGCGGGGGAGCGGCCTCGTCACGACAGATCAGATAAGTGTGCACGTGTCCAGGGCCGTATTATCCATAAGGCAGTGTAGGCAACTGCCTAGGGGCCCCGCATCGGGCAGGGACCCCTAGGGTAAAGGAGCCCCGAGACGTGAATTGCCTAGGGGCCCCGACAAGTTCATGCCTTATGGACAATACGGCCCTGCCATTGGGAAGGGACCCCGAATTGCCTAGGGGCCCCAAAAAGTTCATGTCTTATGGGCAATACGACCCTGCCGGTGTAGACCACTGCTTAGGGGCCACGGATCGGCTAGAGGTCCCTATGGTAAAGGGGTCCGACATGTTTAATCCGGCTCTTCACGTGCCAGCGTGGTTTTGTGAGATTTGTATTGATTCAAGTTATCGTAAGAAAGCGTCAGCACACGACACGAATGCTAGCCATCACGTCAGAGCACATCACGACACACACGTCACACAAATATAAATCCACCTTTAGGGGTGTTGCTATAAAATTCCAGAGAAAAAAATCCCTTTCTGGGTGGGAGAGGAGAGGCTACAAAAAAGGAAATGGTTTTAATTATTTTGTCGTTTTTTACAATAAATTTTTTTCTAAGTCATTAAGACAAAAATCGAGTGCAGTTCACACGCGGTAGAAGCGAAACTTCACCAAACAATCTCAACCAATTGAAAAGTAAGATCATAATCAAAACAGCCAATGAGCGCAGCTTGACGCTTCGTGGGTACTGTAATGTGTC
This sequence comes from Limnephilus lunatus, assembly GCA_917563855.2. Taxonomy (NCBI): domain Eukaryota; kingdom Metazoa; phylum Arthropoda; class Insecta; order Trichoptera; family Limnephilidae; genus Limnephilus; species Limnephilus lunatus. The sequence goes on from OU830599.1 coordinate 12,222,581, forward strand.
ATCACAACGGTGCTAAATAAGTTTCACTTAAAAAAAAAACAGTAGTTTTTCGTTTCCGATTTTAAATATTTTAACAGGATTGCGAATTCAAATATTTTGAAAGTTCTGGTAATAACCGATTCCTCAGATAAATAAATTAACCGTTCCAGTAACAGTAAAGAAACCGAAACAGGAATATCGACCATCTCTACTGGTGACATTTTGACATTGGTGTTGATTCAGGGTTGCCAATTCGTGGGGAATTCCCCAAATTGCGAGGAATTTCTAAGATTTTTCAAGAATTGAGTATTTTGCGAGGAGAGCTTTTTTGTGAAGAAAGTGCGGGTAAATTTTAGATAGGGCCTGACACGCTTATTACGAATAATTTTTAGAAAAAAAATTATATTCGCCTTAATTACTATAAAAGGAAACTTTTTGCATTTCGGGCGGCGGAAAATTATGCATTTTAATTTTCAATTGCGTAAAACCAAAATTCACTTCGCAAACCGATCGGCGACAGTCCGCGGCCATTAGGTACGTCACTGTTATGTTGGTATCCCTGATGCATTAACAAGAGCTAAATACGACTATAGCTGACTTCGTGGTATAGAGACAATAAAAATTAGTAAAATTAAATTGATATCTATAATTGAATGAAAAAAATACTCTAATACGGAATTTTTTTTATTCTGACAGTTAAACTTAGCTTTATTATCACGAAAAGTGAGTATTTATGCCGCGGGAGGCAAAAAATATGCATTTAACATTTTAATTTTGTTTTTATTTCACAAACACTCAATCAAAATTACACAAACCCGCTAGACAAACCCTGCTTTGCCAAACAAACCATTCAAAACCTGGGATGTTTTTTTAAATTATGATGACATGCAGCTTTCGTAGTTTAACCTCAAAGTACCGTACTATCAGTGAGGTGGACTAAATGCATATTTACCGTGATTTTTAATTTAAAAAAAAAAATTACATTAAGAAAAAAAAATTTACATTGAAAATTTTATTTTTACATTGAAAATTATTTTAAGTAAAAAAAAACGCGGCTTTTTTTTACATTGAAAATAAAATATGTAAAAAAACTTGCCTAAAGGCCTTTATTCATTTTATTTTCAGAATTTCGTCAAAGTAGTGCTTACCTAATACGCATGTTTTATTTTATTTTACGTAACTTCTAGCTAATCGTTATTTTATGGTAATAATAAATATATACCAATAGAGGTTTGTTAACATTATAATTCTGTTGTGTTTTCATAATTCCGCGCCTCTTTATATATCCCACAAAGATGGCTACGGTCGTATTTAGCTCTTGTTAATGCAATAATGCATCAGTGTACCTACCTAATTGGCTCCTCCACACGTACACTTCGGCGCGACCGAGTCCCGCGCCACTTCAGGCCGCCGCGCAGAAAAGTACAGACCGATAGGTTTACAGCGCAGTTCACCGTGAGACTTTTCTGCGCGGCGGCCTGAAATGGCGCGAGACTCGGTCGCTCCGAAGTGTGCGTGTGGGGGGCACTAATGGCCGCGAACTGTCGCCGATCGGTTCGCGAAGTTACTTTTGGTTTTACGCAATTGAAAATTAAAATGCATAATTTTCCGCCGCCCGAAATGCAAAAAGTTTACTTTTATAGTAATTAAGGCGAATTTAAAGTTTTTTTTCTAAAAATTAGTCGTAATAAGCGTGTCAGGCCCTAACCAAAATTTACCAAAATGCGGAAATTCTGGGCATTTCTTGATTATCCAACCACGTTGAAAAAAATATTTACAATAATTTTTCATATTAGAGGTAAAGGAGCTTGTGGGGAATTTTAATGACAATACCCCAATGTGGATATTTTAGAACATATGCATGGCAACCCTGGTGGTTGATAACATAAAAATATTAAATATAAACGTCAACGTCAAAGTGAATGGTACATCGGGATTGGTTTATTATTATTATTTTGGGTATATCTTTGCGTGGAAGGGATTCAAGTCATCTAGAAACTAACTAGAAACTTTACAATATTGAATATTCGCTTAGCGCGGCCCGGTGCGAATACTAGTACATTTGTTTTTGTTGTAAATATAGACGAATAGTAGTGCATTTGTTTTGAAAATTCCTTGTCAAAAGTTTAAAAATGGATTTAAAAACTATCGCCGCCAATCAACTGAAGCCGCTCATCGCAGGACAACCAACAACTAACCTAGGAGAACTGTGGAAGAATGACTCTTGTGTTCTGGTGTTCTTTCGTCGTTGGGGCTGCATGTTCTGCCGCCTTTGGGCTAAAGAAGTATCAGAGATTGCGCCCATCCTCAAGAAACACGATGTAAAGTTAATCGGTATTGGTTTGGAAGATCTTGGCGCTGAAGAATTCAAAGACGGAAAATTTTTCGACGGCGAACTCTACACCGCCGCTACAAAAGACACTTACAACTTCTTGGGCTTCAAAAGGTCTTCATTCTTGTCTGTTATGGCATCTATGCTGTGGAAGGAATCTAGAGATGCTATTTGGAAATCCAGGCACCTGGGTATTGAAAGTAATCTTAAAGGCGACGCCCTGCAATATGGTGGTGCATTAATTGTTGGAAAGGGAGGAAATCTTTTATCTCATTTTGTCCAAAATGGACCTGCTAACCATATGTCTAATGCTGCTATTTTAAAAGCTCTGGGACTGGAGGATGAACTTAAGACTTTGCCAAATGCTGCCGATCCTGATATTGTTACTTCTGAAGGAGAATGTAAGAAATGACAAGATTTATAAATATCAACATCAGCCAGCGTGCAGATTCTATATTATGAAATCAATCATCTCATATAAGGATCTCAAATATGTTATGGATAAAATGAATATACTTGGAAAACGTTATTGTATTAGACAGAGGAAAAAAATTGTTAAATTGTATGAACATAGTTTTTTTACATTAAAAAATGTTTTAAATTATATTTCCCTTTTAATTTTTACCTGCACAAAATAAATTGCAAGTGTGACGCATTCCCGGGCATTAATTGGAGTTAAGTAATAAAATTTTTGAATTCCTCCAAATCCCAGGTATATGTATACTATATTTAGGCCAGGAATGGTCTCAATTGTAATGCTGGCTGTACACGCTCACCACATATACATACTGGAGCATTTCAAGTGTGGATACTCGCCAAGATGGAAGCAATGTTAGAGCCTATTGTTGCTCTTTGTCTTTATATTATTAGCTATTCTAATCTTTTTATATGCACCATACAAAAAAAATGTGCACCGTGGCATAGACGAAGAATGTAATTATTAGCCTTGTGTTATGGATATATTGTTAGTCTTCGATTTGTTGGGTCCTATGAAAATGATTCCATGATAAAATTCCAAAAACTCTTAACTCGAGCTTATTAGACCACAATGTCGTCAAAAATAGTTTATAGGCAACTAAAGGAGTGAGAGAGTACATGCAAGCTATCGCTTGTCTCGTGAGACCAAACGAGGTCCTTTGACTCCCCAAAATAACGACACCTGACCAAGAGGTAGCGAGCCGAGGCGGGAGCGAGCAAGAGGAGACGAAAGCACCATGTATACAATCTCGGTGAGTGTGTTCAGCCAGCATTGCACAGATGAAAGAGTTTTTGCTTCCCGTTGGTATTCCAATCATTCAAATTCTCATATAACACAAGTATCAACTTCCTGCTTTTTCAGGTGGATAATTCCAATCATAGGGCACATAGGAATTGCGACTTCAAATGGAATAATACGAGACTTCTCTTATCCTTACCATGTTGGGACTGACAAAATGGCCTTCGGAGGCCCGACCAAGTATTGGCAGCTTACCAAAGATAAAGCTTATAACGGCGATGCTGGTTGGGATGCGGCCGTCACTGAAGCTTCTCACATTTACAGAAAAAGAATGGTGAGTTTCTAATGAACCATTAAAAGATTTTGCAGTTTTAAGACTTAATGGTTTATTGTCCGATAAATTTACACAAGATTTGGTTGTAAGAGAGCATTGTCAGATGACTTGATGAGTCCGTTATTCAATTTCAAATGCAGGACGGAAATCTCGGATAGTTTATTATTAGATCTATTTACATAATTGCGTTTGTTTCCACCGAAACCTACTTTTAACATAGTTTTATCGTTCGCATGTTACAAGTCTACCCACACAAAAATGGTTGAAGTATTGTTACTTTGAAAGCTTTGAAATGATTTGTTTTATTAATGATATGTACCTATTACAAGTTGAGTGTGGGTAGGCTGAGAAAAATATGAAAGATTATAAATATTTCTTCTAACACAGCAAACTTATTTTGTGGTACCATTTTAACCAGTGGTGTGCCGAATGTGGCCGCATATGCTTGAAATATTGTCACCCGAATGACAATCGGCACTCAAATTATTAATTCAAATTAATAAAAACTAAGTATTTTATTAATTTGGATTATAAATATTATGATAAAACCAATCTCAAATTGGTCATTCAATTGGAGATTAAAAAGGGGGGAAAAAATTGCCTCATCTATAAATCTTATATTAGTCTTTTCCATAAGTAATACAATTTACACAACAAAAAGAATTCATTTTCTATTCATATTCTTGTATAGAATTCTATTATTCATTTTCTTGTATAGAAAATAATATCTTTAATTCACTTATTTTAAAAACAACTTCCAGCAAGATAATCACAGAAAAAATCAATTAATAATTACAGTAAAAAATCTATTAATTCTTGCAAAAAATTGTTGCTTACAAATTTAACGGGGTTAGCATTTTAAACTTAAGTTATCTGGTATTGTAATGCGCTCGGGAAATTTATTGGGAATTACGAAATCTTTTTCAGCCACCGAGTTAGTTGATTAACACGGCAAGTGTAAGGTTGGGTAAAATTTACTCGAGGCAATTTATGTTGCTCGATAATTTTAGTTTGGAGTGCTCAACTTTTCCGTGCCCCTCAATGGCTGTGCGGAGGGGAGGTAAGGAATCAACAAGAAATGGGTATTTAGTTAGCCACCGCTCAACGAGGTAGTTGGATGTCGTCAAAGTTGTCAGCGGGTGAGTTTTGCCCACCTAGCTCTCGGTGTTACAATTTTTCACAAGTACAAGTTTAGTTGTAGAAGAAAAAAAAATTATAATTTGTGTTTGTTGTGATTAAAACTTTAGAAGATGTCAATTTTTTTGTGATTTCATTTATTTTTATATAAAAATGGGCAATCAAGTACCGTAAATTGAATTCTCCAAGAAAAATGTTGATTCGAATAAAAAAGATTAAATTACCAATTATAGCACTTTTATTCCTAGTTCCTAATAACAAGTACATAGAAAACAGGTAAAATAAGTATACTACCGAATTAAAAATAAGTCGAAAAAATAAAAACGATCTAAGAAAGAATTTCGGGTGAAAACTACCCAATCTTATGCTCGACGTTACAAATTTGAACCTAATGCTCGCCGGGTTAATAATGCAAGACCGGTTTGCATCAGAATTATTGGGTTAGCACCCTAAAATTGCGGGTTCAATCCTCTGCATATAACATACATATATAGCATAATAATATGATTATTGTATAGAGAATAATCCTCTGCATATAAGCCTTTTATGTATCATTGCATAAGTCACAATTTCATATTTTATTTTTTATGTGTAAGGAGAATTAAAATTTTGTCAACTTATTTATAACCCGGGAATGTTTCTCATTCTTTTAAAAATCATAATAATTCTTTTTTTTTTCAGCACTATCTATTCGTTGAGAATTGCCATTCGCATGTTTCTAAAGCTCTTAACCTGATGCAGTACGATGGTAGCTCCACTTGGAGGTCTTTTAAACTGGCTTACTTGATGCTTAGACATGGGAAATATGTCAGGTGTGTGATTAATATTTAATTTTGCCTTTATTGATTAATTATTAAAACTGTCAGGTATTGATTTATATTTTAGAGCTGTTCTAAATGAGGTCATATCAATTTGGACTGTAAAAATAGCACAGTGTGCTGTGCTGGTATAAGGCTCTTGTCATTGGCAACATTTGAAAGCAATAATAAAGATTTTGTTTTTAATTGAAAAATTATCACCTGAGACCAAACGCCATTTACATTTTACACCAAATAAGCTTAGGAATCGCAGGTTAAATTTTGTTAGGTACATCCAGACACTACAATTTAAAGTGGTTTGAGATGAATATGTATTATATAAACTGGTGGTATAAGCAGGAGACTGGCGAATCTACATTACATAGAGAACCCATAAAAAAAAATTCATTCAAGCATTTTGATTATTTACAAAATTATAGAAAAATTAAAGATTTTATTTTTTTTTTAGCCGGACTGGATTTCTGAAGACTTGGTTACCATTCTGCACCATTTTGATTATCATAATTGTTGTCATTTTAATAGAAAAACTAAGTTGACACTGATAATTAATAATCAAAGAAGAATACAGGACTAGTAATAAAATATTATATCCAATATATTCCTAATACATATCCCTTTATCATACATATTTTATTTTCTATGTAAAATTTATCAACACCACCAAAAAGATTGACTGATGCTGATGCTGATTGACGTGTGTTGTGAGCGTGTCCGAGATAAGATCAATTTTTCCATACTTTTGATAAAACTGATCAAACAGCGCAACTGGTCTGAAGCCAGTGAGACTATGGCATTGGTTTATGTTGAGAGGCTGAAGGTGTTGGGGAGGGGAAGGAGATGGAGGGTAGGAAGGTGTTCTTTTTTCAATTTTTGACTATGCATAATTTCTTAAGAATGTGTTTTGTCATGTTAGATTTATGTTGCCCTTTATAAGAAGTATTGAATCTAACGACAAAACTATATTAGTAAAAAAATGTTTGTACTCAGGAAAAAAAAAATACTAAACAAGAATATAATTTGGTGATTGCGCTTGCAAGAAGAGCGAGCTATGTGCCAGATTTCAGCATAATGTTGTTTTTTTTTTTTACACAATTTTTTTTACACGATAAAACTCATTCAAACATTGTTTGTTGGTGCATCTGCATACAAAACTGGGATGTTTTTTGCTTCCCCTGTAAAATTTGGTAAAACTCACATAGCCGGGTCTCGCAAGCTATATAGGTGACCGGCCAACTCGGAATGAAACTAACTCAGAACCACCTCAGAAAGGTCATAAGGAGTGATAATAAAAAAATATAAAAAATTGGTTAAATAGGTTAAGTTAGGCTTAATATATTTTTTTCATAGCTTGAGTTTTGAAAGAGGTGTTGAGTTGACTTGATTCTGAGTTGGCATGGAACCATATTAATAATAAGCAAACAAATTTATGAATTGTGAATAATACAAAACAATATTCAAAATATTTATTTTATTTCTATTGAATAGTAGGTACATATAAAATAAATTTATAAACTAAGATATCTTCGTTTTCTTGCAACTAATTTTATGTTGCCATTTGTGTAAATTTACTTAATTTTTATTTTCAACCCCTCAGGTCAATTGTTCGATTTTCGGAACACCTCATATAGGTCGCATATGTCGTGTCTCCCTTACTATTGTGGTTAGAAATATGATGTAAACAGTGTTAGAAAGAGAAAACACCACGCTTTATTTTCAAGTATAAAAGTTAAACGGAAAATAATTAAAATGGACACCTTTATGAATCTAAAGTTTCCGGCTGCAATTTGAAAAAAATATTATGAAACTTTGGAAATTTTTATTAATATTTTTACATAAAATGACAAAAAAGTGAGTTGACGATAACGTTTATAATATATTTGTCTAATAAAATATGTATGTGTTTTTATTTTTTTCATTATCAATAATTTTAATTAGATAAAATGTAAAATGAATTATTTTTGCATTCAAAATTTTTAAGTATATTCAAAAATTATATGCTAATTTTGAATTATAAAATTTGAAAGTGTATTAAGTAAATCACCTTTCAAAAACAGTTTTTAGTTTTTGGATGTGTTCAGAAATATACTATTTATTTGGAATCTACTGCGAAGCGGAAATATTTGACCTTCTGACAAATTAGGTCTGAGAGGTTAAATAAAAATGCCTTCTGCTAGAAGTAATATTATAAGTAATTGTTACTAGGTATTTCTGGACAGAATAAAATCTATAAATCACTACTGGTTACTCTTTTTTTCTTATTGAACAATTGAAAAATGTGTGTGTTGTCTTAATTTTGCTTAACGGCTGAATAGATCTTTAAAGCTGCGTAGCTCATGGTGTAAATAACGTTGTGTACTGAATTTTTGATAGGAACATTGAACTAGAAATTTCAGACCGAAAAGTTTTGTAAATTTCATGGTGACAGTGCTCACTGTTAGAAGACATACAAAAAGATTTGTTTTATATTAAAAATAATATATTTATTATTTCTCCACAGCTACAGGGCCACAAATAATGTTCACAGCATCTTTAAGAAAAAATAAATATATATTTTTTAAATTTTCTATTTTAAAATCTAGGTCATTATAACTCATTATTGTCTGTGGGTGATTTAAATCCGTCATCTTTAGATTTAAAAGAATGTATACAAAAAGGGGGATTCTAATAATAGGAGATTGATAAAACAAATGGCTCAATTTTATGGCAGATAACAAAACTCAAAACAATTTGTTATTATCAAACAAAAATAAAGCTTTCAAGTATTGTTTCACCTGAACATCTGCAGATGTTGTAATTATTATTGACTAGTGCACAAAGTAGCAGGCAAATTAATCAAAAAGATGAAATGAAAAATTGTTAATATAAAATTCTATAATAGCCAAAGAATCAAATATAAATTTTTTGTTTTCGTCAAACCACAAGATATGCAATATTATTCAATTTTAAAAGCGCTAGCAAAATAATGACTTATTTGCATTTCAGTTTAAATGATAAGAAAATATAAATATAATTATTTTACATGATTTAGATCAGTGTGCAACGCTCGATATATTAGCCATAACAACTACTCACATAATAGCCTCATTATGAGAAAGCCAAACTGCACAACAATATACATTCATTTATTATCTGGATGACATAACTTATTCATGGGAAGATCACATTCTATTACATTCATAACCGAGCACAAAGCAGAAACACAATGAAAACTGTGTTTAAATTTTATATTCATTTATCAAATAACATGGGTGTATCACAACTATAACATTATTAGAAAAACTCAACAATTATTTTCCAGCAAAACACTTTTTTCCACTGAAAAGTCGTAATCCACTGGTTCTACTTGGAGTCTCCTCGTTACGTAGGCCATGATCTCACTCAGATGAATACTCGCCATGTCGTTGTTAGTATTGGATGCCAATTCCTTGGATAGGCTGAACGGCACACCTTGGAGGAAGTTGACTTCTTTCTTGGGTATTTGCGGTACTGTGGCCCCTGGTGGTTGTCCGTAGTGTGAAGGGTATGGAGGCATCACCTGGCCTTGAGGATTTATCGATGGATACAAAGCATACGGACCTGCTGGCTGTTCCTTGCCTTGATTCACTAAAACAAAATCATCTTCTGCCCGCGGTATCGGCGGTTGGGAAGTATCTTCCGGGGAATCTCCTGGAGAGTGCTTCTTTTTACTACTGAAGAACGAAAACATTATAGTTTAGTATCACAGATTGCACAAATGTTATTTTTAAAAAACCGAACTTAGTTCATGACGTGATTACGGATGTTATTAATAACTATCCTTCTTGTTACGGCGAATGTCAATAAGTTCAGCTGTTCGTTTGTGAATGACGATTTGACTTTACTTTATGTACGCAAGATAAGAATACTCGTCGCAATAGCAAAAGGCACTTCACTTCTAATCTAATGACTCATACGTATATAATAAAAATATTGAACAAAACAAACTTAACAAACGCGACGTTTTGACAAGTCGAGAACAAATGCATAGATGACATATATTTTATCTGTGGTATGGAGTAGTGATGGTGATCAAGATATTTAAATAATCAATACATCAGAAGAATAGCTCGGAGTTTGGGAGCAATAGCTACGGTCAGGGGCAGTATTTTTTAGCTTGCGGGGGGGGGGGGGGGAGCTTATATATCTAATCTAGTTAAGGCTCGATGACTCACGGCGAGTTTACAAGCTGCTATCTACTAAATTTAAAAGCGGGTGAATCGGCGAGTGAGATTGTCATGATGACACACAAAACTGTCCACTCGCTCAGTAGCTCGCGACATTTTTGTAGGAAACTGGACTCGCACGTAGCTGCTAGCGCCAATAGCGGAAATAACGTGAACTAATCCTTCAGACAGTTGACAGTCGAAATCAGCTGGTTTATGGCAGCCATATTGGAAACACAAATAAACCAATCACGAGTCGGCTTGTAGCGTGTAAAGTTGAGGACCTTTCAACTTTTTCCGTGGATTGTCAACAATCTGCTAGTTAGCAAGTAACACGATGACAATGAGCGAGTTTACTAACAGATAGTGAATTTCCGAGATAGTAGCTTGTAAACTCGCCCTGTGTCATCGACGCATTAACGATTTGCAATCGTGGTTTTTTTCGGTAAATATTCGGAACAAACGGTAACGGTTAATACGCACTTTTTTTATATAAAACTTTTAGATTCTTCTTAATTACCATAAAAGACAACTATTTGCATTGGGGGCGGTTGAAAATGTTACATTTTTAATTTTAGTTACGTAAATTGAAAATTTGCTTTCGTATTTAGACACAACGCTTCACCATATGCAATTTGTAATGATTATTGTCATTTTATTATGTTGGTATTACTGATACTATATGGAAGGCTACATCATACCATCACCGACTTCATGGCAATATATTCAAAGGCGCGTAACCGAAAAAACCTACGGCTAGAAACCATTGATTTTCACTTTTTTTTAATATTAAATAGTACCTAAAGGAGGCGGGGGGTGAGAAAAACAACCCAGTTTTCAAGTAGTTAGGTTTGTGTAACATGGTTTGTGATTCAAAAGAAAGTGCCCCTTTATAACGCCTACTCGCGTCAAGGCAAAAAAAACATCCCAGTTTTCAAGTAGTTTAGCGGCTACGCTAGGTTTGTGTAACATGGTTTGTGATTCAAAAGAAAAAATCGTTAAACATCAATTCTTTAAAAAAAACACCCCAGGATTTATCTAGTTTGAATTCCAAACAATGTTTATAACCAAATTAGTGCTTACCTAATTCACACAAATTGGTGGTATAACTAATTTTCTAGCCACTCGTTATCTTATACAGCCAGTGCAATGTAAAATATCAGTAATACCAACATATTAAAATAACAATAATATGGCAAACAGAGTGATTTGACAGTGAAAGCAAATTTTCAATTTACGTAACTAAAATTAAAAATGTAACATATTCAACCGCCCCCAATGCAAATAGTTGTCTTTTATGGTAATTAAGAAGAATCTAAAAGTTTTATAAAAAAAAAGTGCGTATTAACCGTTACCGTTTGTTCCGAAGAATTACCTTTTTTTCTTGTATTGGTGTGTTTTGTTTATTTTTTATGAACAATAATTATTTTTAATTATTTATTATTTTTTCTTCGATTTATGAATATGGATGTAATCAGTGTAGTCGCAATCGAGAGATTTTCTAATTAATAGTAATTTTAACTCTCTTTAATCAGTGTAATCACAATCGTAAGATTTTCTAATTAACAGTAATTTTAACTATCATAGGTGATAACTCTGGTAAACATACCTACTTCACAAATTTTACATTATATTTTAATTACTTATATTATATTCTGCATTTTAAATCTAAGACTTGTTAGAAGTTACAGTCGTGGGCGTTTCATCCTCTATGCCTGGTTTTAAGTTCAATATAATTTGCCTCATAAACTTTTTTTAAAATTTAATTTGCATAGTATTTTTTATTATTTTTTTAGTTTACCCATTGACGTATGATATCCTTTTTCAAATATGATTGGCATCTCAATTTCAGTGTTTGCCAACGACCATACCATATTGAACACACCGGTTCTCGTCCGATCACCGAAGTTAAGCAACACTGGGCGCAGTTAATACTTGGATGGGTGACCGCTTGGGAACACCACGTGCCGTTAGTCCTCTTCTCTTCTGCAATTTTTTTTCGTGTTTGTTCGTCCTTCTGTAACTTACTAACCATCACGCCGTTTTTCCGCAGGAGTAGGCAGAGACAACATCTCTGTCTTGGCACACACTCCTTGCCTCATTCTCATTCATACATCGTCTCATACATAATATTCTATTATTCTGACTCTTGACATGGCCTGACTCCAGTATTTGATTCGCTTGATCCTGCCAAAGATGAGATACACAAAATACGTAGGTCTGTTTTAAAAGGAAAAAAAAAGTCATAATTTTCTCGCATCTCTCTCACACACGGCACTGTGACGTCTCCATATACTACTAGCCGTGACGATAATTTTGAAAGTATGGAATATAGTTACAAGGATAATATTGAAGTGTGAGTGAGTTCCAAATAATAAAAATGTCAATGCGCTGTTGGTTTTGCTTTTGTTCTTAAGCATATAATGCTGCAGCTTTTTCTTACAGACTAAATAACAACATTCGAAAATGAGACAAAAAGTGAACATATGTCTGCACCCCCCTCCCCCCCCCCAAAGGAAACATACAATCATTATCATGCATCTCCCTCAAACGTATAAAGAAAATTAAACGCTATTCGCGTAATAAGATATAGGTATAGGTAACGCAACGAAAGATGAGCACAATAAAAATGCTTAGAATTGATGCATTGGTCTATCTGTGTGAACGTCAAGCGACGCCCACTAATAGATAAGGTTCTCTGTCTTGCTTACGCTCACTTATTGTAACTAGTTAGAAGAGAGGCAAGTTTTAACGACACCCTTACGGACTGCACTTATGGGGTGTCCTTTCATTCAGTTCGTAATTTGATTTAAACATACGTGCACCTACATATCGCAAGTGAAATAATTATTAATTTTTAAATTTGATATAATAAATAGTTTTCATTATTTTTAATTCGAATCTTTATCAGAGTGTTTTTAAAGTGTGCAAGTGTAATATTTATTACGACATCATAGAGTCCTGTTTCAAAACGGGACGTGGCAAATCACTGAATGGACAAAGTCGTGAAATTTTATTCCGCGTGTTTAATTATGTTATGCATAATATAAAAAAGGGTGGACAATTTTTAAGCATGAATGACTTATATGATTTGACGTCTGAGGCAACTGGAGTATCGCAGATTAGTATTCGACGTATCGTAACTGGAGTGGCAAAGGAAGCAAAAACACAACCGTCGTCATCGTCAACTCAACGACCAACATTCAGCACACCAGGGAAGAAACGACGCAGACTATCAACCAAATCAGATGTAGATGATTTCGATAAGGAAGTTATTAGAAGATGTGTCTATGATTTTCATTTAGTTCATAAGTCTTTGCCAACGATGAAAAAGATTCATAGAGTTCTGAAAGGAGACATCGACTACGCAGGGTGTATAACTACGTTAAGGAAAGTTGTTCACAATTTGGGTTTTCGATGGAGAAAGACGGAAACAAACCGAAAGTTGCTTATTGAAAAAAATGATATCCGACTTAAACGTACCACATATCTCACTAAATTAGAAGAATACAGGAATGACGGACGTCCAATTGTGTATTCTGATGAGACATACATTCACAGTACATCCACAGTACACCGAAAAACAATTAGGTACCCATAAATTTCGATTGCCGTAATTTCCGTGAATTAGGGTCATTACCAATGGAAGTTTGTTATTTACAGTATTCTTAAATAAATGGCTAAGATTTATTAGCAATACCATTGTCTTTTTTTATGAATACCTTACCTACCCATTTGAATTCAATCCATTTACTTAATTTAGAAAAAAAATGATAATCTTCAGTATTTCAATAAAGATGTTGTAAAACAAAATAAGTTTTATATGACCGACTTTAAAACGCTTTGACTTCGAATTTTGACGCTAAAAAACAAACGTGGCTATCTCCATCATAAACGCAACAGAGGAAATCGAGTTTTTCTTTTGCGGGGTTAAATTAACCATTGAGGTAATATTATGCTACTTTATAATTATGCCTTACATTAAAAAATATGATTTTAGGACTTCTTAATAATCTCAAATCCATAATAAACGAGAAATTATAGATTTTAGTTTGGAGATGACCATGTTTGTTTTGTATCATCCGGAGTTGGCCAGGTTTGAAATAAAAACCACTGGAGATATCCATTTTTGTTTTGTACTCTCACATTTAGGTATGTTCATAAGAAAACAGGGTTGTGCTAAGATACACATTCATATTATTGAAAAACTCTTCATTTATTCAAATAATTAAAACAATTTCGTAAACAAAACAAAGTGTGTTTATTAATAAACTCAGACACTGATCTGCAATATAAAAGGAGAAAATTATAATAATCACTTTTACAGCGTAGTATTGGAAAAAAAATAATAATACTCATTAAAAAATAGCCAGTATTATCTGTAAAGTAGGTATGATCATAGAGATTTAATTTAGGGTTATTATGCCTTATATACAAAGTTTCGAGCAGCATTGTGAAATCGATTACCCTGATGATGGACGCCGTAATGCTCTCTGGAACGTTGGCTAAATAAGGAGAAAGCGCAAACGGCATAATAACCCTAAAATAAATCACGATAATATTCACTGTGAAAATCTCAAATCATATTTAGTTAGATAGGTACCTATTATAAGTTTTAAAACTTATTTAAATTCCATAATTTTTTATAACGATTTTCTTTATTTATTTTGCTTAATTAAGTCGGTTATTTAATACATTATTAATTCTCCTCCTCAACTTCAAAATGAATGATTAAATTAAATTAAATAATGTAAAATAAAATTGGGTAAATATGCATTTGGTTCACCTCACGGATAATACGAAAGTTCGTGTTGTCGAAGTTTGATGCACGGATATTATGGAATATTCCTAAGGTTAAACTACGAAAGCTGCATAATTTAAAAAAAAACATCCCAGTTTTTGAATGGTTTGTTTGGTAAAGCGGGGATGTCTAGCGGGTTTGTGTAATTATGATTGATGGTCTATGAAATAAAAACGGCGAAAATAAAATGGCGTTACCACGTAAGTGAATTGATTTAAACAGATTAAATGAATATTTTTTGCATGTTTTTTTGTCTCCCGCGGTATAAATACTCACTTTCGTGATAATAAAGCTACATCTAACTGTTTGAGTAAAAAAAATCCGTATTAACCGTGAAGCGGAGTGAGACATAAAGAATTAAAATTGTTTTCATCTATAATAAAAGATACTTATTTTAAATAAACGCTTTAAATATACCAAAAACAATAATTTCGTGTCACAGTTCAATACATGCATACAGTAATGATAAATTATGAAGTTTACGTGGTGCAGCATTGAATCAAAACCACATTATAAAAAATATTCACAGCCCTGAGAGTTTGAGATGCTAACTGTCGAAATTCGGTTACATTTCAAAGTTCACATCCAGTTTTTGAGTCTTGTTTGTACGTTTATTTTCATAATTTGATCTGGTAATCTTTCGGGCTTTATCTGGAGTCATTATTTCCACCATATTTGTATTGTTTTCCATTTTAAAACTGTTATTTCACAAACACGAAGAGTACGCCTCTCACGCACAACAAACTTTTCGAGAATGGGACGCCACCTTGAAAAATGCGGCGATGTAATTGGTTCAAACGGATTTGGCCATGTTTGATTTAAAAACAGGATGGAGATGACCGAGTTTGAAAAAACAACCACTTTTAAATTAATTTTTAAAGCAGAAAAACGTTAAATAACCATGTATGAACTGAATATTATAAAATACAAATATATTAGCATTGATACCAATCAAACACCTAAAAAAAACGATTTTTGGAGATAGCCACGTTTTTTTTTTAGCGTAATTCTCAATTGTGAAATAATCATTAATTGTTTTTTTAAAGCCTAAAACGAAACACGCTGTGTGAAAGTTTTGCATCTGTGTGAGTACTGTGATGAAGTCAACTTAACTTGCGAGACCTATACCTACATAGACATACAAATGGTACCTATCTGTTTCCTCCAAAGGAAAAAAAATAATGGGTAAGTACTTTGGATAAAACAGACACGTATTTTGTGCAAGAAAGAGCTGCAGCATTATAACGACAAGGAACGTATGTTTATTGCCTGTATTTGCCGTGACGGTACCGTAACCGCGAATCGTCACGGTAATTATAAAAGCCCCTAACCTACTGCACCACAGATTACTGACCACAGACTTGTTTATATGTTTTGGCGCAATTTTAACTATCTGTTTAAGATATGGAGTCATTTACTTATCACTACTTATCAGCTAACTGAAACAACAAGGTAGATTTCTGAAAATCAACAGTGCTCAAAATACTTTATTAGAACAAACAGCTTCGGACCGTGCTTGAAAGTTATCACGACAATCACAATGCCTGAAACAATATCTCATCCGATAACATTCGATTTGATTGCTGCTGTAGATGAAAAGTTGGGGATCGGCAAGAATGGAGTCCTACCATGGAAGTTAAAGTAAGTCAAATTAAATTATAAAGTTAATATAGCCATATTGTATTTGACAATGTACAGGTTGTTAACAATGACATTGGGTGTTAACCAGTGATTCCTGACATTATTTGGAGTAAAAACTGTAAATGAAATTTTCTCTCGGGTGAATTTTGATGACTTTTTTTCAATTTTGTTTTCTCAAAATCTGCTTAATAATAACTAAAAATTGTTTCGAAAATTCGCCTATTCAAAGGCTGCACAGACTTGGTAATAAGTAGGTACAGTTCAATCGATATATTACCGCCATTAGTCAGTGTCCTAAGTCCTAAAATACAGTCTTATGTTTGTAACAGATCTTTTTTTCATGTGCATCTTTTATCGTCATATTAACTGATTTATGTTCTGTAAAACACTGAATCCGACGTAATAAAGGTTTCCAATTATACCCCACCATTTACATAAAAAAGTTCAAGTTTATTTTTATTATAATAATGACAAATTTTCTTTAACTACGTGCTTATGTATGTACTTATTACCTACTTACTTTTTTGTATTACTAGTTACTAGTTATATAATAAACGAAAATGTCGTAAATACATACTTTTGAGAGCGATATTCAATAATGTTTCCTATGCATGAATGTGTTGCTTGAATGCTAACATAAATAATATAAATTAAATTAAATAATGGGTCGGAAATTGTCCGACGGAGCGGTGTGTGTTGTATCATATTTGCAGGTATTAGGTATAATAGTTTTCAAGTAAATTTAGATATTTCAATCATGACGCGTTTCAACTGTCCCCAGTCTACCCTACTGTGATGCTCTCGCCTTTGGGCCTACGAAATAATTCTTTTAAAATTGAGAGGTCGATTTAGAAAAATATTTCATTTAGTAACAGGGGATAGTTTCAACATACAATTCCTTAGAACAGGGTTGATTTATGGATCCGGGCGACCACTAGAATAAGCACATGTGTCGAACACTTTTGATTTGAATTTTGGTCTACACACAAAAAAATAACGAACATGGAAACTACACAAAATTCTTTGAAATTTGGATCATAATGTGACAGGTTGACTATTAACGTTGAGATATGCATATTGAGTATGGGCTTATCATTTTAAAATTTAAGAAATGACTGTAATAAATTAAAGAAACCACACAAGGGGATGGGTGGGAGATCAGAGGGCGGGGAGTCGGTGAGAGTCGGGTGAGAAGACAATCGGGGAAAGATCCTGGGGGCGCACGGTCGAGATTAAAATCGTCAAGGTCTGATAGTCGCGAGGAGACCAGCTCGGTGCGTCTAAATCGGGGATATTTCGTTTTAATTAACAAAAATTAGTCCACGCGAATAACACAGTCGGGGAAAGATCCTGGGGGCGCACGGTCGAGATTAAAATCGTCAAGGTCTGATAGTCGCGAGGAGACCAGCTCGGTGCGTCTAAATCGGGGATATTTCGTTTTAATTAACAAAAATTAGACCACGCGAATAAGGCAGTCAGGGTTATGTCGTTGGAGAGGTCAGTTGAGATTTGGTAGGCAGTTGGGAGGACGCGTAGGAATCTGTGTTTTTTAAGAGGGAGTTGGGAACAATAGCTTTCGTTTTAATTAACAAAAATGAGTCCACGCGAATAAGGGAGTCAGGGGAGGATCGGTTGCGCGGACGGTTGAGTTTGAAAAAGTCGAGATTGAGGCACGGAAAAGATCGGTCACTAGCGAGTTCATATCTGTGAAGTTTTAAATAACATAATTTGTATATTGAGGCGGTCAATATCAATACGGGACGTACTTTTGGGAAATTTATCAAGGTCAGGATAAAATTTTAAAACAAACCGACGCGAAAGTTAGACCGAAATAATAAGAGCTTTAATTAGTGTTTAATCATTTAATTTTTTCGTTGGTGTACACGAGGGATGCTGGTTCTGGATTGTGATTCGTGCATGTCGTATTTTGGTGTGCATGAAAGGGGTAAGTTTGACAAATTGAATTAATTATTAACAACATTCATGTTCGGATTTTGTTCAAACTAGGATTAAAACAATAGAATCATCATTACTCCCTGCGTATTTTAATTGTTCGTCTAGCTTGTAGATTTTATAGATTTTAAACATGTATTATAGTTTGTATAGCGCCCTTGAGGTGATTTTCCATAAAAACGGCGCTATGTGGATCGTTCAAATATTAGTATTATTATTATAGCTACTTTAATGAGACTTTAATAAGGAGCTATGTCATCTAAGTTGGATGATTTAATCGGATGATTTAACGGTAATATTTAAAAAGCTTTCGGATAATTATCGGTAATCGTCTTCGATCAATTAAGTCTAGATAAGCCCTACCTAACTAACTTGCCTGTGAATAATGACGCCATGATATTAATGTTAACAATACAACTCTTCACCGTATTCCACCGCCTCGCTCAAAAAGCCTAGTGAAGCCAGTTCCTAAAACACAAAGTTCGTTCTCAAATCCCATCATGTAGTTTTGACATTCATCAACCAATCAGATGCCTTGAATATCACGCGACCCGTATTGTGGAGTTGAATTTATCACTCCTACTTGGTATAAACTAGCCGTACACGCTCGCTAAGTCGCTTGAAGAAATAACCCGAGGGCGTTCAGTGTGTGACAAGATGTGGTCTTTTAATTTTAAACAAGCCGTTATGTTTTGTTTTGAGCCTGTATGTCAATGTATTAGTGAACGAACCGGGCTACGTGGCATGACGTCAGAAATTTTGCTCGACCAAAAGTAATTTCTTTAACATTATTACGTTTATTGAAACGCTGCCTAAAAGACATCTGTAAGGTATCTTTTTTTTGTTGTATTCAGATAGCTGACTACATTTTCAAAAATAAAGTCCGCGGTGTGTACCTTGTACAATATTCGGAAGTGGTATATTTTTGTGTTTTAAAAAAATTAACTCGGTCCGGACGGCTGACACACAAATTAGTTTCAGTGTGGATCTTGTAGGCCGATAAAAGATACAACACAAAGCACTATGCGATCTGAACGGTGCAAAACAATGCAGGCACTTTTTCATAAATTGGCCTTGAGCCTGCTTTTGCTGGCTTCTTGCGTCATTTTGAATTTCACAGGGCTTGTCTAGATATCATACGTCAATGGTAATCGTAAATAAAAGGCATCCCCTTCGTAAGTCGATCCGGAGCTGTGCCAGATGTTGACCGGCGACAAAGTGTCTTGACGGGTGTAATTATTCTTGAGACAAGACCGTTGTAAAATAATAATTTGGGATACAATGAACTAAATAGTATTTGAAGCACAAAATGCACTTTCGGGCCATAAATCTTAGACGAGGGACTTCATTTAAAAGACGGAATATTGAAACCACTAAGACAATAACAAAATCTTTTACGAATCTTTTATAAATCTTAGACGAGGGACTTCATTTAAAAGACGGAATATTGAAACCACTAAGACAATAACAAAATCTTTTACAATTGCCTTGTTGGTGAACGAGAAACTAGGTTTTTGGGTTAGGTGTTGTCGGATACATAACGGGTAACATAATATATAGGTTTAGAATAAAGGTATAAAGGAATGTGTAAAGCGCCCTTGAGGGGATTCGCTCACGAAAATGGCGATATAAAAATCATCCAATAATAATTATTATTATCGAGTCTCGCAATAATATTTTTAAAGGTAGCTAGGGGACTAAATGCGGATTTTAGGCAATGCATTAGGAAATATAACAGTTTATAAAAGGTGCGTAGCATGGGCACCTTTGTTTACTAACGAAATCTGACATAATTAAATTCCCACTCCTAAAATTTCACATACCTTATTCCAAACTTTAGGTATCACAAGAAACAATTCCCACACCTAAAATTTCACATAGGTACCTTATTCCAAACTTTAGGTATCACAACAAACCTCAGTCCACGGGATTTACCTAAATTGATATATCTTCACTACCACCTTTTACGATGTTACGCAATTTTTGACAATATTTTACAATTTATTATGTATAAACTTTTTTTTTGCTATATTTTCATGACTTACACTGACAGCACGGGCAGTAGGTAATCATGACAATATGTGTTTATAAATGTTAATAAGTATGTTAGTCCTAAATAACTAATTTTAAGACAGTTGCAAGTCATAATACGAATGGAGCAGTAACAATACTGCTCTACTCGTATTATGACTTTGTATTATGGCAGTAACCATTACAATATGTAGTTATAAATGTAAATAAGTATGTTAGTCGTAAATAACTAATTGTAAGACTGTTGCAAGTCATGATACAAATAGGACAGTAACAATACTGCTCTGTTCGTATAATGACTTGCAAGTACAAACTCGGTTATAAAAATAAGTAGGTATAGTTCTAAGTCACTAGTGATATAATTCTTAGTTGTATGTCATTAGTTATAAGCCACTTGTAGTATATAGGTATAGATTTAATGTACCTATAAATGAATTTGTAAAGCGCCCTTGAGGTGATTTTCTCACGAAAATGGCGCTATAAAAGTCATCCAATTATTATTATTATTACATAGGACTCTACATAAACTTGGATCGATATCGTATCGTATACTCACCTTTAGGTTTGCGTTAAGGCTATATTTCATTCGATATATTCGATTTAGCAAAAACTTTCATATTGTCGGTTAAATGAAACCGTCGGTAGGTATTCATAATTTTACGCGTGACGCGCTCTACCCACCTACATTATTAGTAAACTCTTTTTCTTCAAAGTTAAGTTGTAGACGGTGGTTGTCGAATGGATTTACGGGTCCAGCTTTCCTATTCCACCATGAGGAAGTATCTCACGCGACGTTATCTGGGGGCGATGTGATCGATATGCAGGTGGGCTATACACTATTTTTCTAATGTGAAGGCGAAGTAAGCGATGGTACGTATCTGGTCCGAGCAAATTGGAATCCCTTGTGATCGCATCTCGGTAACGTGGATTTCGTATCGGCCCTAGACCTGATGGAAGCATGGCCGGAGCCATTTCATGATGTCGACGTATGCACTAGCAATATATATCATCACAAAGGCATTGGGGGACTTCAGGAGAACAAAGGACGTGCGGCCATTCCCCCCCCCCCTTCTACCGCAGTTCCGAGGTACCAGCGGATAAAAGTTGTTGTCGCATGTCGCAGGAGGTCAATTTGATGCACGACGGAGATAACGATCTGGCTGGACTACCTTCGTCATAAGGGAAACGAAGTGACGAAATTTGCGTTGGCTTCACTACCTTTTGGTTACGCTCGTGTGGGAGCTACCTTGTCGGCGGAACGAAGGGAACGTGACATATGGAATCGTTTTGGCAATCGTTCGGCGGTTCTTTGTTGGAATCCGGATAAGTTTTTTCAACTTCCTCAAAATTAGAAGTAGGGATCATCCAGCATCAGGTTGGGAATGTACTCTGGACGAAAGTGCAGCAGGGGAAATAGAAGGAAGGGAGGCGATTCACGACCTGGTGCCTTTCATTCTTGAACCCAGCACCCTGGAAGCCGAGCTTGAAATTTCTTCTTTGAACTGATATTTGAGTTTGTGCTTGGGATGCACCTATCGTAGAGCGGATGCCCGTGACAGTTTACCCGGTTTACCGGGGACGTCCCAGTCATGCTTGTGTCCGTTATGCGAGAGGACGTATTTTTCATTCAAATCAAATACTGATGACCATCGTGACTGCAGGCTGGCGCATGTTTCTGTAACGTGCCTAGGAAAAACGTAATCATTATTTCTACTGGTTCGAGGCGGCGTGCTGGATGGAGAACGGGACTGTTGAGGACATGAGTGACTGCTAAGGCGGGGATCGGTGACATCAAAATCTTCCTCAATTTATTTATTTATTTGTTTCTTTACATGGTACCTAGGTCTAATGTTAACAATTCAGTTTATAACCAGATCAGTTGCGGCCATGGAGGAGGCCAATTACTAGCACATGTTCTGTCTCATGTTAATCCAAAAATACCTACTCGTAGAATCAAATTAACAAAACAAACCATGCTAACAAACAACCCTAACAACTGCACCTAGAACTGTGAGAGTAGAATTCGTGCACCCCGTACTGCTTTGATTGTAAATCTTCAGTTAGAGTATAGATACCTACATAATTGTCAAATTATTTTTTTATGATAGCATCTCTATAGAGTCGCAGAGAGCACGCGGCATGACATCAAAAGGTAGGATCCTCTCAATTTGCCGTATAAATGTAAATTTTCATACCAGGTGCTAGTAGGGATAATACGGATTACTTCAAGAAAAATAGTCGTCGACAAACGTAGGTGTAGAACAGACGATAGGGGAGGAAGCTGAACGAATATAGATAGATAATTAGTTATTTTCAAGTTAGTCAGACTCAGTCATTGTCATTTAAGACCTCTCAAATTGTAACACGCCATACCTAAAAAAACAAGGGTTTACCACAAACAAATTATTAATTAAATTGGATTAACTATATCAAACTATTCAAACAAAAAATCACACAACGTTGTAGGGTTAATTACAAATTGATTAACTGAGAGCATCTCGTCAAGTTTGCCTAAAAGTATAGCGTGATGGGGTTGAGAAGGCGCTGCAAAAGGAATGCAGGGGAGAGACGCGAGAACGGGCGAGCTACGAGCTAATAAAAGCTGAGCGGGAGAGGGGTTACGGTGACGGGTGTAGCTGTAGCAGTTGGTTAAAACGGAAATAAAATTAAAAGAGGAAGAAGCGTTCTTCGTAGGGGGGGGGGGGGGGTGTACATTACTTTATATATTTATTTATTTATTAACGCCGATTAAAGCGGCTTTTACAAAAGAATTACAATTATTTTACATAATATGAATACAGAATATACATAGATGAAAAAAATATATATATAAAACAGAACAATAGAAATTGTAGGATCAACATAAAAAAAATAAAAAAGTACAACGAGTAGGTTATTATAAATACAATACAACATATTATAAATCCCCGATAATATGTATTAAGAAATGAATACTTTAAAACTGTATTTGATTATAATCAAGCTGAGAAGCGCTGACAGACAGTTTTAATTAAGTATTGTTTGTACGAGGTTAAACTAGCAATGTTTATAGATTCATACAAAACATATTTATTTCCAAGTACATGCAGGCGATTCATTGTGGAATTGAGTTCAGCGTTAGATCCTGTATTGTTGCAATGGTAAGGTAATTTGAAACGAACTAATTGACTAGGTACATGGAAACATATTAACGAAAGAAGTTCAGGGGAGTTTCCACAGGTTGGTAACGATTTTGAATAAATAAAATAGGTCTGAACAAATTCTTCTTTCTTTTAATGTATCGAGTCCCAATAATTTTAACAGAGAGGGGTAATTAATGTTTTCGATGAATATTCCCAATTTAAAATTAATATAACGCAAAAAATTATGTTGGACTCGCTCAAGGGAATTCTCATGTACACTGTAGTAAGGATTCCAAATGGTGGAGTTAAATTCTAGTTGGCTTCTAACAAGTGAAGTGTAAAGACTGTAAAGTAATTTGACAGTTTTTAAATTTTTAAAATCCTTTGAAATCCGTAAGACAAATCCTAACATTTGCATTGCTTTACTGGTTATATTATTAATATGTTTAGAATGTTAATTTAGTGTCAAAGGTTATACCAAGGTCTCTTATTTCATCAACAGATAATAAGATGTGATTATAGAGAAAGTAGGTGTGTTTATTATTTATTATTTTTTTATTTCAAGACATTTTGTTTTTACATTAAAAAAATGATTACATATGCAAGGATTATACAACTTTTTTTTTTTTTAATTCTACTACTCCATAAATTGAGCTCTAGGAGCTTGTGTTTATGGGAGGAGTATTTATACACACGCAAAAAAATAAAATAATAATAATGTTCTAATAGGTGAACAACAATGGGTTTTTTTTCTGTGGAATCTCATAAGTTGACATTTTTTTACATTGAGAGTTAATTTGTTTATAAGACACCAATCATAAAAGCTATTAATTAATATTAGGTTGAAGTGTCAGACAGTCCTCGATATTATCAATAATTCTATATATCTTCATATCATCAGCGAACATTAGTACTTATTACACTACTTACCAACTGTTTTTTTTGCAGGAAAGAAATGGCTTTTTTTACTGCGATGACCAAGACTACTTCCAAGCCTGGCAAGCGGAATGTTGTGCTAATGGGCCGGAATACATGGGAATCTATCCCCGACGAATTTCGACCACTCCCCGGCAGACTTAACGTGGTCCTCAGCAGAAATGCACAGGAGTCCACCGATGATGTTCTGTTTTTTCTTGATCTGGAGTCCGCTTTTAAATACCTGGAGAATAATCATTCCAGCATTGATCGAGTCTGGGTTATTGGAGGAGCAAGAGTTTATAAGGTTTGTGGTTCTTTATACTTACGTAACTAGGTTCACGGTTTTTGTTTGAGGACCAACTTCGTTATCAAATCTTTTTTTTAAACCAAACATTAAATAAAAATATACTTAGGTACCTACAATGACAAAAGTATAATCATATTGAGCTGATTGTTGAAATGCATTGTTTATGCGTGAGAAAGCGGAATAAGGCATAATAACCCTAAAATTAATCACGGTCACAGTTGTAAGCACTCTATTGAGAATACGATTGAAAATACTAATTCAATGGGGGGCAGACCGCCCCGGGGGGGTGACACTCGGTCGGGTGGCACCCCTCAATGGCCCTCAATCACATGGGTCTTGGCCTCCTCAAGAGTATTCCTCCCCTCATCTCGGTTTTGTGCCAGCTCTCTCCAGTTTAGAAGCTGCGCGGTAGATATATCTTTGAGGACGTTTTCACTCCATCTTAAACTTGGTCTTCCCAGGCTCCTTCGCCCTATCGGTCTTGAGTTCATCAAAGTTCATTGATTGTGTATAACGGCGTTAAAAATAAATTATCTTCTAGGAATCCATGGCGCACCGACGCTGTAGGAAAATCTACCTCACCGAGATCGAGGGGGACTTTGGATGTGACGTTTTCTTCCCGGAGATCCCACCCAACTTCACTAAACTAGAAGATCACGGAGATGAAGCCGGAGCTGTTCCTATCGAAGAACAGGAAGAGAACGACATCAAATATCTCTTCAGAATTTACCAGAAACGGACCTAGATTCATTCAATATATGTGTTAATAACCCATAACTCCTGTATTAATTATTTGGTTACTTTAGATATTGGTATATTATAAGTTAAACAATATTAGTTTATTTAATCATTATTGACAATTTTATAATCCTTTTATTATGTTTGTGCCAATAAACGTATACATATTACCTATTTAAGATATGTAAGCATTATTTTTATTTGTTTTCAAAACAGCAAACCTACCAGTGTAATGGTAATGTACCTACATGTTGTAGATATACGGCCTTACTAAAAAACGACGTGAACATTTTATTCAATAGTTCATGGAAATATGTATGCATTGCTTACACAACCAATGGGGTTGTTTCTCTATTGGATATACTCGTAATTGGGTAAATGTTCCGCTATTGAGTCCACGCTCAAAACATACTTTAAAAACTTAAAATAAGTTGTATTAGGTAGATAATAATTAGTAATAAGTAATTCAGTAACCGAAATTTAAAAATATTGCGTTTTAATGATTATTTTGTTAACTTTAAAAATGCGAAATGTCATTTTTCAAGGACCGCCATCCATTATTGAGTCCACGCTCAAAACACACTTTAAAAAATTAAAATAAGTTGTACTAGGTAGATAATAGTTAGTAATAAGTAATTCAGTAACCGGAATTTAAAAATATTGCGTTTTAATTATTATTTTGTTAACTTTAAAAATGCGAAAAGTCATTTTTCAAGGACCGCCATGTTATTAATTACGACGATGAAATATGCACTTTTAAAAGGAAAAATCACTCTCTGTCAGTTACACAATAGTAAGTACGAATTTCAATCTTCGAAAATGATAAATAATGCGTATTAATCATTATTTTGTTAGGTTAAGAACTGTCACTTCACTTTTTTCTGGTTCATAAATGGGTTCATACGATAAAAAAATGAAGTTTGCTTTTAATTCCCAAAAATTAACAATAAAAATCTTATTTCATTTCTTTGAAACGTTTACCGCACTACACTAGCCAGCTTCTGGAGCAGGACACGGAAATGATGTCGTGGCTGCATCCGAGTGGCTCAGTTCCCCACTAAATGAGCGATGGATGCAGATGATGAGGCGACCTCCCTGATGGACGAAAAAAAAATATATATGTATATTTTTCTCTTGTATTTTAATTTCTGTTTAATTTAATTTTATTTTTAATTTTATGGTTATTTTTTTTGTTATTTATGTTCAAATTTTATTTTCATTAGGTACCTACCTAATAATATGATTTTTATTTACTCCGTATGTAATATGGCAGACTGGGATTGCACTACCCTCCCAGTCTTGCTGGAATAAAAAAATAAAAAAAATAAAAAAATTACAACGCCACCTTGCAATAAAAACAACAATTTTAATAAGTACAAACAACGTTGCCGGATCGACACATTTTTTGTTGTTGTTTTTAGTAAGAATTCGAAAAACAAAATGTACGTTCTTTACAACGTGCAACAAAAATGTGAACGTGTAAGTGGTGTCCACGCGTATTATTAATAATTTTTAGAAAAAAAATTTAGATTCGCCTTGATTACTATAAAAGGAAATTTTTTGCATTTCGGGCGGCGGAAAATTATGCATTTTAATTTTCAATTGCGTAAAACCAAAATTCACTTCGCGAACCGATCGGCGACTGTCAGCGGCCATTAGGTACTACGTATATCCCTGATGCATTGCAAAGAACTATATACTACTGTGGCCAACTTCGTGGGGTACATGAAAACACGGTTAACTACGAAAGCTGCATGTCATCATAATTTTAAAAAACATCCCAGGTTTTGAATGGTTTGTTTGGCAAAGCAGGGTTTGTCTAGCGGGTTTGTGCAATTATGATTTAATTGTGTTTTTCATAAAAACGCGCGTCTTCTTGTATCCCACGAAGATAGCTACGGTCGTATTTAGCTTTTGTTAATGCATCAGGGACACCAACATAACAGTGACGTACCTAATGGCCGCTGACAGTCGCCGATCGGTTCGCGAAGTGAATTTTAATTTACGCAATTGAAAATTAAAATGCATAATTTTCCGCCGCCCGAAATGCAAAAAGTTTCCTTTTATAGTAATTAAGGCGAATCTAAAGTTTTTTTCTAAAAATTATTAATAATACGGGTGGACACCACTTACGAAAAATTACCCAAAAATGGATGAAGGGGTGGATTCATGCACTCCTGTCACTCTTAGACACCCTGATCCTACCCACCCCTCATACCTTTTTCCTTTCCAGAACTTCCTCTCCTTCCTTTCCTTAAAAATATCATCCCTTAAGATAAGCCCTTAGGGAAATTATTTTCCTCAGAGCTTTCGTTGTTATGTGTGGGAAAACATTGATGAGAATCTAGAATATAACCAATACTATAATTATAATTATTATAAGCAATAATTATTAGCCTGAAATTGAAATCAACAACATTGAAAAAATCTCCCGAGAAAAGATAAATGCCGCCGACGGGACTTGAAGCCGCGTCCTTCTGATATCCGGTCAACTGCTCTACCATCTGAGCTACGTCGGCTTATCTCCCACCCGCCAAATAATTCAATATATATTATACTAGTGTTTCATTCAACAATTACTGCTTATTACATTTTTCACCTGAAAACAACCAACTTTTTTTTTTTTTTTTACGTAGCTCAGTTGGTAGAGCAGTTGACCGGATATCAGAAGGACGCGGGTTCAAGTCCCGCCGGCGGCATTTATCTTTTCTCGGGAGATTTTTTCAATGTTGATGAATGTTTCAGGCTAATAATTATTGCTTATAATAATTGTTACCCTTTGTGCTATGCATAAAAATCTTGTCTTAAACATTAGTTTACCAATTAAAAAATAATAATTACTATAATTCTCTATAATTATACTTGTATTTTTGGAAGAATTGAGATTTTATACGGGAAAAAATATTTATTCATATTAAAATCAATCTTCCGAATGTACACCCGCAGACAACAATTATTAATTTTTATATTTGTTTTTTTTTCTAAAATGTTTTAATTAGCGCCATCTATAAACGCAATCCTATTAAAACTTTGCTCTGCCATACAGAATGAAGAATAGGCCACTTGCATGGATTTCAAACGACTTGGAAAAAATCGTGTGGACAGATTTTTTTACTAACATTACGAAAATGTTAGTAAACATTTTTAGAAATGTACAGTTTAAAAGAAAAAAAAAACATTTTTTGGGCTCATGACGTCACCACATGAAAATGTCCCGTCTCCGAAAATGTTCTATTAATCTTGTAAAATTCTACACCGATTTACTTTTTTTATATGGTAACATTTTGATTTTAGGCGAATTTTTTTTAATTTGACATTTAACATTCACTAGATTTATTGTTTGTTCTCTGCGAACTTATCATTTAGTTTGTCGTTTTGACAGATGTTACGAAGAGAACCCCGTACATTTTATGAGTTCTGTACCTGTTTTAATATGTTTGGTATGCCTCGTTATTCTCCTGTGCCATTCGTATGGAAAAGGTTCTTGTTAAAATGATTTTCGGTTATGTAATTATCGTTTTTTCGCACCCATAAAATTATGTCCTGTCTTTCCGATTTATAAAAAAATAGTCTGATTTTTCGGATTGAAATTTTCAAAAAATCTTAAGAGTTTCAAAAATATGATTAAAGAAAAACGAAATGTCTTCGAATATTTGCCTAAACCGGAATTTTTTTTTTTAAATGTGATGCAAGTGGCCTATTCTGACCCCATTTCGGGGTCCGAAAACGGTTCTGGAATAAATGTAATTATTCAACAAAGATTTTTTATATTTAGGGAGATTCGTTTAGAAAGAGCAAAAGCTTCGAACAGAGCTAATTAATAAAAAATAATAATTATGTAAAAAAAAAAACAACAAATGGTGAGAATATGTATAAATAAATAAAATAATTATAGATATGGCAGCACTGACCACTGACGTTTGGTATTAGTTCATTTATGTTTACTTCACTTTACTTGTTTTGGCGCAATTTGAATTACCTTCATTTATTCAGTGTAATTGAGTGTAACGTCGGATTTCGGAATAAAAAGTAACAACGTTGAACGCTAATATATTCAAATTCAGTGCCCAAATCACTTTATCGCTACGAAAAAAGTAAAACGATTTCTACCAAATCACTTTCGCGTTTTTTAAGACGTCACTTCAAAATGCCTGGGGCACTAGCTCCTCCGATGAAATTCGATATAATCGCGGCTGCAGATGAGAAGATGGGAATTGGCAAAAGTGGAGGACTGCCATGGATGTTAAAGTAAGTTATATTTCCTTGAATAAATAGTGTAGCCACATAATTTATCGTAATTATATTTTTTATGCATTATATTTCTGCAGAAATTATATTTTTTATGTACGAAATAAGGTCGTTGATAGTTTGAGCCGATAGGTACTGTCTTACTCCGTTTTCCACGCAATTAAAGTTTAGTGAGAAGTAGATTATAAAGGATTAATGCTTGTCTTTTTATGGAAACAATAATTAATTATTGTTGTAATTTTTTTAAATATATGCTAAGTCTTATGGTGCGTTTCCATGCTTGCCAAGGCTCGGCAAGCCTCCACAACCTCCCAAGTGTACACAAATCTCGCTTGGCATTTGGAATCCGTTTACACGCTTGTGACTGCGTCAGTACGCTACCAACACCCATGCGTGGCGGACGCCGAACTTGTGTCGGCTATTGTATTTTTTATTTTTTATTATTATACTTTTATTTGAAATACAAGCAAAGTATAAAAAAACAATATAATATTGTCTTGTATTATAAAAAAAAGTTATTACAACAAAAATCATATGTTTTTTTATTGTAATAAATAATAAATCATCAATAAAAGATTATTTATTTATGTTGACTTTTTAGGTAAATCCAATAAATTAAATTAGTGCATTCAAATTATGTGCTTATGCATTTTAATAAGTCAGGCATGCCTCTTAACGTCATACATATGTCTCGTAATGTTAATTATCGATATACCGCACGGAGCAAAAACGGCGTGCATTCGCCGTCAGTTCGGAAATTACACTGAGCATTTGCCGAAGCTTGCCGCTGGATCCGACCCCGACTGGATCGGCGGCAAGCTCTTGCAAGCCTGCGCAACCCTACGCAAGCCAAGACAAACGACCTGTTTCCACGTTGGCGTTTGTGGAGGTTTGCGTAGGCTTGGCAAGCGTGGAAACGGGGCTATAGAATAAAGCAGATTACGTGAAATGCCATGTGGGCATGTTTTGTGATCCAAAAGTATGACCCAATACGTATCTGTGTCCCATCTTCATTATGAAATTCAGATAGCATGGTGATATATGATGTAAGGGGGGTGCTTGCTAAATGGACTATAACCAAAAGTTTAGTGGCGACATTGGTTACCATTAAAACAGCGTGGAAGGCATTTCTAATGTTTATTCAGTACCAGGTACAGTATTTATATTATCCACTACACTATTTATACACATACAGAGTTCACTATGCAGTACACCTTAGAAGAGTGGTAGATAAGTACTCTCAGTATCACCCTGGTGAAAGTCCACTAATCGATATGGCTTTAGCTGTGTTTGGTGACCAGATCTGAATAGCATGGAACCTCCCAACCTTCATCTTGCCCATCTCCTTACCTTTCCCATTCCCTCCAATCTCACAACGTACCCCAATTGGGGATACCTAATCCAAGGGATCCCAACCTTTTTGAGGTTAAGAGCTTCTTTTCATCTCAATTTACATGGAAATCGATTCTAATAAGAATCTTAATAAAATTTAATCATTGAGGATAATAAAGGTGGCCTAAAATTATGCAATATTTGAATTAAATAGAAAACCCAGTTTTTAGTCTTTAGATTGTTTTTTTTTTTATTGAATCATAAAGTACATAGGAGAGGGTTATTTATGGACAAATGGCCTCCACGGCTTTCCTGCCACGCACTCTTTTGTCAAAATTTTTCCAAGACCATTCTGCATAAATGTGGCTGAATTTCGTTAATGCAGTGTTTAATTTCCTCCTGTAATGCACGGGTGGTTGTGGGCTTGATGACATAGACCTTAGACTTCAAATAACCCCATAAAAAGAAATGTAATTGTGTTAAATCACACGATCTAAGAGGCCAATTCTGATCACCGAAACGAGAGAGTACACGACCAGAAAATGTCTCATGCAGTAATTGAATTGTTTCACGGGCTGTATGTATTGTGTAACGCTCCATTTTTACTAACCCTAAACTCTCAGCCGTCAAAATTTTTTTTTTTTCAGGATTGCCAACAATTTACTGCACAAATGGTGGCAAAATCAAATCTTGCTTTAATTTTGGGACACCCTTTATTAACCATTCTTAAAAATGTGTAGCAGAAAAAGATTCAGTCGCATACAATGACGTTATATTATAAATAGACTCGCCATAGTCTCACATACTCACAATATAATGTGGAAAGCAAGCAACACTCTTTTGTTTTCAGCGGTTTTCAGTATAATTTCTAAATTCAAAAGTTCATTCCTGTGTGATAAAGACAGACAATCAAAGAATGTACGTGAGTGAATGACATAGATTCATACAAGGGCGGCTTATTAGTTTCTTCGCCGAATACTACTGTCACATCACTGGTGTGACCTATGGGTGTGACTGAGATAACAAGATACTCTTATTCGGTTACACAATATGACAGGGAAGGGTAAAGGCGGGTAAAACGTGACACACGGGCAAATATTTTTATAATATATTTTTATATTTATTATACGAGTTTTCATTAGTAATACAATATTGGTACTATTATAGTAGTATTGTTAAGTACATATTTTATTATACAGTACAGGTTATAGGTTCAAATGGTTATACAAATCTATACAGATTAATAACACCTAGGACCGTTACTATTTACAATTTTCATCAACGACATTATTAAATTAATGAACGCGTTACCCTTTGTACGTTTTACCCCATCTTTCCCAATGGAATAAAACGAATGCGGGACGCTGTGTGAACCGACTTACTGTTAGTAGGTTGTCCCTGTTATGCTTATGTCACTTTGTGATGCAATTTTCGCTGTCTCCTTTTCGACTATTTGCCGTTTAATTGAAGCATTTTCTCATCACGCAGGAGCGCTTTGCAATACAATTTACTTACTGGTAAGACACGACCTCACTCGACGCGTAGCAGTTTAGTACTAAAGTACTAGAAATAGAGACAGCTACAATCGTATTGTGTTTGGCTTCCCACTTTTAGATTTCTACCCCGCGTCCAGTATTAATGTCTTTGGTCGCATATGGGAATTGAACCGAGCACCTTTGCCTTGCTTTGACTCTTGAATTACCTCTAACTAGACAATTGGCACACTACTCGTTATGGCACAATCACTTGGAAACCGATGTCCAGACGTTTCCAAGGAGCATAAAGGCATAATGCGACATTGATACATTTTAATTACTATTATTAATAATCTTTTGTAAAAATAAACTTTCGCCATTGCATAGGAATAATGGTCGGCATGATGTCCAACTACACCAGCGCCTAAAGTTGTTTCGAGCGTTTCAGATTAATTGGGGTCGATCGAAAATGAATAAATGAATGCAAATGTCAATGACAATGCATTTTATTAACTTTTGGTGCAACTTCTCTAGGATTGGATGAAATGATGGCGCAACTAGGTCGTGTCGTTCATTGCACAGGACCATGGTGGAAAGTCGAAACTGTTTCGCTGCATAATAATTTTTTATTTATTTTTAATTTTCTTTAATCATTGCTTTAATGGTTACATAATTTGTAGATTTCCGACCACCATGCTAGGCACCTGTGTTATGGTGGTCGATTTTACATATAGTGCATTAACATTTTAAATAAGCAATAATACATATAAGAGAATATAAAAGATTATAAAATAATATCAAAGAATATAAAATAACATAGTATTAAAGAATATAAAGAATGAAAATGTGTATAAAATAGTATAAAAAGAGTATGAAAGAGATAAAAGAGTATAAAAAGCATAGTATATATATGAAGGAATATAAAAAGTTCGTAATTTAAAAATATCTAAAATCAATGTAAGTACTATAGAGTAAGCAACTAAAAGAAAAATTATTATAGTGATATATTTCATTATTTGTACATGTTAAGTTACATAGGTATACATATTATTTTTCGGCAAATTAGATGTATTGTAGTAAAAAACTTTGTTTTCACGGATTGTTTTTTGTTGTTCTTTTGATGCAGGAAAGAGATGGCTTATTTTAATAAGATGACCAAGACTAATACGCATCCCGATAAGAAGAATGTGGTGATAATGGGCCGGAAGACCTGGGAATCTATCCCTGTGAAGTTTCGTCCCCTCAATGACAGATTGAATGTGGTGCTTAGCAGAACAATGCAGGATTCCACCGATGATCCTCGAGTCCTGGAATGCACTGATCTGGATACGGCCATGATGTGCTTAGAGAGTGATCATGCCAGCATTGATCGGGTCTGGATTGTTGGGGGTGCAGGAGTTTACGAGGTTAACCTTCTTCTATATTTACATTTCGCGGAGTAATTACTACAATTAGGTAACTTTGAAATCAGCTTTTCGAGTCACACACAAAACCGTACCTTTATTTCCTTGCCCATGTATGTAATGTGTGTTTGTGGATAAGAGTGAAGAAATAAAGGTACGTTTTGTGAGTAACTCAAAAAAACTGATCGTAGTTACCCTAGTTGCAGTAATTACCCCACTATTTTCGTACTTTCTTTATTTACTTAATTATTTTATATTGCAAGGTGCACCAGGCTTGCAAGCATCAATTTATTGCAACAAAAACATGAATAAATTGTTGCAACAAGTTGTGACATAAATTGTTGCAATGAGCCAGAATGAAACCAACCTCTTTCCAGTTAATCTTAATATATAAAACAAAGTCGGGTTCGTTACACTATTTATAACTCGAGAACGGCTGGACCGATTTGGATGATCTTTGATTTGTCTCCACCCCGGATAACATAATAACTATTAACACTTTGCAAAAATTTACGAAAAAGAAAGTTATGAAGAAAATTCATTTTTTCATACATTTTGTATGGAACGAATTCTCATATTTTGAAAGAATTGCAGCAATATTGTGATAGATACTATATTGAACTGTGCGTGAATTCCAAAAATTCAAAAACGTCAAATGTCAATGCGCTGATTGTTTTACATTTGTTCTTAAACATATAATACTGCCTCTCTCTTACACACTAAATGTCAATAGTCGAAAATGTGACAAACAGTGAACGTATGTCTCCACCCATCCAAAGGAAAGATACAATAATTATAATAAAAATCACTCACTACGTATAATGAAAATGAAAAGCTATTTTTTTACATCAGCTCCACAACATGTGAGGCCCCAAAGAAAATTATTTTCCTCAGAACCTATGTCATCTTAGGGGAGGTGTGGAGGGTCTTTTTTAAGGAAGGGAAGGATGGGAAGTTCTGGGAAGGAAAAAGGCATAAGGGGTGGGTAGGAATCTGAGGTCAGTGTATCCGGGAGTGACGGACGTATGAATCCATCCCTCCAACTGCGGTGCAAGGCGATGGGTCGAGAGAGTCCAGCTGGAAAGGTCAAAAGACCTCCCTCAACTAGTCTCTCTCGATCCAGCCGCCACGCAGCAGGTGGGCAGATGCATCCGCCGCCAAGACCCGGACAAACGTCACCCCATGAACTCGGGCACCCCTGCTAAATCACCAAACGTAGCGAACCACTTGGAGTGACCTACGGGTGATTATGACAGAGATGTTGGTTATCCAATAAATGGTTCCCGGGCAGCGGCACCCATACCCGCATCCCAAATTTGCATAAGTAAATGGAAAAATATGAAAATCACAAAAAATATAAATTCGTACACAATGCCATCTCTGATACTGACAAAAACAAAACACGGACAGTTGCGCATTGATGATTGCTTCATTGTGTAATTTTTAACTTAATAAAAAAATTGAATTTAATTCAACAATTATTGATTCTGAGGCGGTACGAAGTTCGTCGGGTCAGCTAGTATTTCTTATAATTACCTACCGCTTTGAACCTTCACTAATTTATTAATTAAACTTTGGTACACTTTCTACATTAGCTCCACACTGAGGAAAATAAATTCCCTACCTGTATAATATTATCTTTGGAGATACTGTGTTGGAATCCTTTTAAGGGGAGGAAGAAGATTCAGCGAGGGAAAGAGGTACGGGGTGTGGTTAGGAATCTGGGGGGTCAGAGTGTCCGGGAGTGACTGAGTATGAATCCATTCCTCCCACCGCGGTGCAATGTGTCTCCATCAATATCTCCCTCAATCAGTCTCCCGATTCAGCGATCCCAAGCTGTAGGTTATTTTGATATAATATTCATCAAAATAACGGAATTAGTCAGATATTAGCACAATGTTTGCGGGTGGTTTTTTATCAATCCCCTTCATAAAGCAGGCAATTTTTTCAGATTCAGGTGTGTAATTACTTTTCACATAAAATAGCTATAACTTCTGAACTATTGATCATATAATTTGATCTATTGACACTTAGTCTCGGCATGGAAGCGTTCACGATGGAGCTTTCGCTCGCCGCACCCGCCAGGTGTGAATTACGCTCTATAATTAGTTTTTTTGTGCAAAGAAAAAACCCCGATAGAAATTCATTCTCAGCTACTTGAAGTGTACAGAAAACAGTGTATGAGTGCGAAAGCGTGCGCATATGAGTGCAGAGAGTTTAAAAGCGTGCCGTACGGCTATACGTAGACGAAAAAATTGCCAAAGTGGAAAAAACAATGATTGCAGATCAACGGGTGACGGTTCGGGAGCTTTGTGATATGATCCCTGATGTCAGTAAGACCACTATTGCCAGATTTTGACAGAACATTTGGGAGACCACAAGGTCTGCCCAAGGTGGGTCCCAAAATGCTCACCGAAGATCACAAACAACAACGGGTTAAAGCAGTCTGCGAATTCCTTGAGTGCTACGACATCCATGGCAAAGAATTCTTGGACTCAATTGTGACTGGGGATGAGACCTGGATATACTACTAAACACCAGAGACAAAGAAACAATCCTAGTGGCGTCATTCAGATTCGCCGAAGCAAAGTTTAAAAGCGAATTACAGAGCGTAACTTACACCTGGCGGGTGCAGCGAGTTGAGGCTCCTCGGCAAACGACTGCCATGCCGAGACTAAGCGTCACAGAGGGTATAACATGGTGGAGATTTGGCAAGGGGAAACCAGGCTACACGCCTGTGTTCCTCGCGACCACAGCATCTTGGAGGCCTTATTTTACGGACAGCCCTCGTAATTCAGGTAGCGCTGTGTATGAAAACCAGCATTAAAGAGTAACATATCACTTATGTAATCGACTTGTGGTTGGTTGCATCACAGTTGCTTAGCTTGTAAAATATCTTGTGTGCAATTGTTAGTTGTTATTGTCTGTGGCCAGAAATGATTACAATAATTTGATTCCATTATAGACTGATGTAATTAATTTCCAGGAAGCCATGGAACACAAAGCCTGCAACAAAATCTACCTGACAGAGATCGAGGGAGACTTTGACTGTGATGTTTTTTTCCCGGAGATCCCCCCCAACTTCATCAAGCTGGAAGATCACGGAGATGAAGCGGAAGCTGTTCCTATGGAAGTGCAAGAGGAGAACAACATCAAATATCGCTACAGAATTTACAAGAAACAGTCGTAGAATAAAAACTCATCATAAAAAGTTTTAAAAACTCTTTTATTAATTTTTTTGGTTTGATTACATCTATTTACAGTTTTTATAAATATCTATCTAAAATGTTTTTAATAATAAACAAATTTTATACATTAAATTAATTGTTTTTTTGCTACCCCGTGTGCAAAAATTCTTTTCAGCTTATATGCTCATAAATTAATTGTACGGTTGCCTCTAAAATCATAAGTTAAATTCCTTAATGACCTATTTCTACGGGTACCCGAAGGATTTTAGCAGCGATTTCTGAGCATATTTGGACTAAAAACGTAGATGTTATTTTGCTGTCCGATGATATGTTTTTCAATTAAAAACAACAACATAAATATGTTTCTATCACAATTGCCATTTTTTAATGAAAATAAATAAATTTCTGTATCAAAATTAAAATAAAATATAACACGCAATCAAGATTCCACTAGTTACATGAGAAAAAACTTAATCATTACAAAGGCTGCTGAACGAAATGTAATATTTTTTCCGGGATATAAATTTTCCAACATGAAAAATTTCCAAACTTCACATTACAAAATCAAAGAAACAAAATTTTAAAATATTCCTGAAATATTTTTTTTTCAGAAAAATAAAAAACTTCTAAGCATGGGACTTCACATAATATCAAAAAGAAACCAAACATCGAAATGGACGTGTGCGGTAACTATTAGAACTTATGTTATCCACACATGGTTTACAATGCAAAGGATTGGGGAAAAATACTATTTTTAACCCTCCGTCGGGCGCAGCCGGCCTCAGAGGCCAACAAAAGACATTGTTTCTCTCTCCATTTCTCAAAGGTGGCCCACCGCTTCTTCCCTCCAGGCGCCCAGTTGTCGGCCTTAACACAACTCACGCACAACCTCCCTGGCTTCACAGGCGCCTGCGCCCGATTGGATTCCGCCCTCTTTTCAGGCATTTTATATGAAAATATTTTGAATGATTTTTTTTTTTAAATGGCTAGAGAACATGCTCTCTATCAACCGAATGATGTTGATGATATGCTGAAGCTTCTCGACAATGATGCTTCTGAAGATCCAGCTTTGGTGGAAGATTTAAAAAATGGTTATTTTAGTTTATGGTTGGTAATGTTTAATAAACTGGTTCTTTTGTGTTAAATTTGGTGTAATTGCTTTCTATAGATCCTTGTAAAGACTACCCGATAAGAATTTTGTATTAGAATTAATATAGTGGGGGTGGGGAGAGGGTGCCCTCTCAGGCCGGGTGGCGTGTATCCTTTTCCGTGTTCAATACGAGGCAACCATGCCTCGAAATCAACACGGGTTTGTAATGGCATTTTTTCTCCAAACCCGTGTCCATTAGAAGGCAAGCGGCATCCTACTGTGTACGGGTTTGTAACGCCAATCCCTTCCCAAACCCGTGTTCAGTACGAGGTTCGTGAATTATAACAAAAAAAGGAAGTGTGTGCATACACGCACAATATAACGGATGGGCAATAAAACGCAAACTGCCTTACCAATAAAATAAATAAAAACACTTTATAATATAGTACTTACAACACTTTATAGTACCAATCTTCAAAAATAAATTCTCTAAATAATCTCGCATGTCATCATAATTTTAAAAAACATCCCAGGTTTTAAATGGTTTGTTTGGCAAAGCAGGGTTTGTTTAGCGGGTATGCGTAATAGAGAAGTCCAGTCCATTTTTTTTATGAAAAATGACCTTCTAACTTAAATTACTGCATATTTTTTTTTTTTTTTAGAGTTAGTTTTAATAGTTAAAATAATTTTCAAAGTTTTAATTTTTGGAGATCCCTCGAAAACACCCGTATCTATGATGAATTTTGTGACGTCATCTACTAAAATAACGATTTACGTATTTTATGATTTTTATGTTGGTTTTCTTGAATCTCACATAGATTTGCGCAGGCGCCCGGCCATCTTGTTTATTATAACGCGTTGATTGGCTAATGGCTTATTTATTGCAAATGGCGAAATCAAATTCTTTGCAAAACAATGAATGACGTTGATGAATTTTACTTGCAGTTTTATGTTTTTGATAATTTTCGTTTAAATGGTTAATTCACTGTGATATTAGTGTAATTGAGCATAAGTACCAATGCTGC
Source organism: Limnephilus lunatus (assembly GCA_917563855.2). Classification (NCBI taxonomy): domain Eukaryota; kingdom Metazoa; phylum Arthropoda; class Insecta; order Trichoptera; family Limnephilidae; genus Limnephilus; species Limnephilus lunatus. Next base: position 12,261,850 of record OU830599.1, read on the forward strand.
CTTTACTTTTTTCAGTTTTAGTCCTTAAATAATGTTTTGTTGGTGATTTAGTTACGTTAACGATAGGTTTTTAGGTTACTGGCATTACATAATCAAAGGTAACTTCTGAAAAAAAAAATTTATGACTTTTCCGCGTGAATTTAATAAAACTTCCATAAAAGTAATATTATTTAACAATGTAAAAGCCTTATGCATGTGTAAATAAATACAAATTCGAGAAATCAAAGCATTAATTGCGTAAAACCGAGTCCAAGATGTCGGATTTTTTCAGTGTTTTTTTCGGAATTATTATAATATTTTTTTATCCTTTTTAATTGTATGAACGAGATAAAAAGTGAAGTGACAGTTTTATTCCAAATTCATAAAGTAAGAGGACTGTATTTTTTAAATTTTGAATTTTCCTAATTTTTTCGACCATTTAATAGAATATGTTTACAGTCGGCTGTTTTTTTTAAATTTTTTCATTTTGAAACTTAAAATACTGCATTTTTCAAACACAATCGTATACGTCAGATACAAAAATCTAAAAGGCAATTCTATTAAGTTTCTATAAAGGTATATGCTTTTACGACATCTTCAAAAATAAGAAATATATAGTACATTCGCTTGTGTCATACCTAAATTCCCATATAAATGACCCAAATGAATTACAGTGAATCATCAGTGAAATCATCGTGACGTCACCATGACAGCATTACACAGCATACCAACTTAACGCTGTGTTTTAACGAGAATATTAAAAATGCACTTTTTAATATTTTTTTAAAAACTGTACGTTTAATATTATTAAATAAAAGTTATATATTCAGAATCAGCGTTTATTGATCTATATGAACATATTTTTTTAAATCCATAATATTTTTCACTGGAGTTCCTTATTATTCTAATACATTTCTTTCCATGTTCTGCTGTTATAAATACAGGTACAAACTTGTCTATAATGCATTCACTTAACATGCCTCGTACTGAAAACGGATTTGGGAAGGGAATTGGCGATACAAACCTGTGCACAGTATGATGCCACTTGCCTTCTACTGGACACGGGTTTGGTGGATAAATAATGGCTTTACAAACCCGTGTTGATTTCGAGGCATTGTTGCCTCGTTTTGAACACGGAAAAGGAAATACGTGGAGGCCGGATCTACCATAGGCGCGCCTGACGGAGGCTTAATAATAATACTTCAAATTTAGTGGTTACAAATAACATCCCAAATCCAACCAGCTTTTTATACTCAGAGTCCGAAACATTCGCTAAAGAAGCAGTTATCGCAACACGGCATAATACCCCAAAAATACATTATTGAATAAAACTTAATTAGTTTATTACGTATACCAAGAATTACAAATTAGATTTTTTTATAAAGTAAACCTGAATAAACCCAATATAGCTCCAAAACATGGCAACATAATTTAATAGGTAGGGTTTTTTAAAAATAATTTTCTAGTTGTGTGGATGATGCACACGAATTGCCCACACTAAAAAAATATATATTTTGATTATTTTTATTTGACATAAATCAGTTGTATAAACATAACAATTAATAAAATATAAATTAACAATTAATTAATAAAATATTCCCGTAAGTTTGGTTAAGTACGTATTTTAAATAAGTTAGTGGTATTTAATTTACAAACAAGAAACGAAAACATTTCACAACAGCGTGCAACATATATTTTCATTATAGCAACACGCAATAATATCCGACAGAATCCGACTTCATAAATGACAATCTCGACACGTGAATTTTGACACTTTTTGTTCGGCTACCGCGTATCGTTGTTGTTTCAAGTCTAAACGAAATCAATTGTTTATCAAAATGGCAGTTCGAGTTCAATTCGAGAATAATAATGAAGTTGGAGTGTTTAGTAAACTGACAAACTCATACTGCATTGTCGCTATCGGCGGGTCCGAGAACTTCTACAGCGTCTTCGAAGCTGAACTTGCAGACACAATTCCAGTTGTCCACGCCAGTATCGCCGGCTGCAGAATAGTGGGGCGGATGGCTGTAGGAAACAAAAATGGCCTCCTTGTACCCTCTTCCACAACAGACACTGAATTACAGCATTTGAGAAACAGTCTTCCTGACGCCGTCAGAATACAGAGAGTCGAAGAAAGACTCAGTGCCCTGGGAAACGTCATAGCTTGTAACGACTACGTAGCCCTCGTTCACCCGGATCTCGACAGAGAAACAGAAGAAGTCTTGGCCGATGTGTTAAAAGTGGAAGTGTTCAGGCAAACCGTAGCTAGTAATGTTTTAGTTGGATCTTACACAGTTCTGAGTAACCAGGGAGGTCTTGTGCACCCCAAGACATCCATTCAGGACCAGGATGAGTTATCTTCACTTCTACAAGTCCCACTGGTAGCTGGGACTGTCAACAGGGGTAGTGAGGTGCTGGCTGCGGGTATGGTGGTCAACGATTGGTGCTCTTTCTGCGGTATGGACACAACTTCTACAGAAATCTCCGTTATAGAAAGTGTATTCAAGCTTAATGAGGCACAGCCCGGAGCTATTACGTCAACCATGAGGGCCTCCCTCATCGAGAGCATGTCCTAGATGACAACTATAAAAGGAGACCTGAGAAGTTGTGACTTCCACCAGCGCTGGAGCTGGAGCCCCCATTATCTTGTCTGTTATGTTGTTTAGATTATTGTTACTATAATGATGCAACATTTTACTTCTAATTTCGAATGGACACTTTATGTGTTATTTTAATTGTGTAAATTACGGAAATATACAAATTTATATAAAATGTAAGTTGTTTTTATTGATTTAATATCTTTGTTAAATAATATGGTAATTTTTGGAGATCGCTGGCAACGGTTAATATGCACTTTTTTTTGAAAAAATCTTTTGATTCACCTTAATTACATTAAAAGGCAACTATTTGCATTGGGGGAAGTGGAAAATATTTCATTCTAAATTTTTTCTTGCCTTGACGCGAGTAGGCGTTATAAAGGGGCACTTTCTTTTGAATCACAAACCATGTTACACAAACCTAGCGTAGCCGCTAAACTACTTGAAAACTGGGATATTTTTTCTTGCCTTGACGCGAGTAGGCGTTATAAAGAGGCACTTTCTTTTGTATCACAAACCATGAAGAATGAAATATTTTCCACTTCCCCCAATGCAAATAGTTGTCTTTTAATGTAATTAAGGTGAATCAAAAGATTTTTTTAAAAAAAAGTGCATATTAACCATTGCCAGCGATCTCAAAAATTTACCAATAATATCTAGGGGATGTACAGAATGTATGTCCCTCTATTGTGTTGGTTGATTCATTATAATTAGAATACCTTCAATTTTTTTGCAGAGTGAGTTGTGGAATGAAAATGTAACAGAATTAGATAATAACAGAATAGAAAGGTTAAAATAGTGTCACCATAATTTTTTTAATATGTTATGATACTAATTAAATTAGTTCCCGATATCATTGCGGATAATCCATCACTCGCTTGCAGAAGTAAACAATTATGGTGAAATTGAGCGATTACATTGTCTTAAAGAAATAACAGTCCCTAAAGGTTATTGTAAAGTAACAACGTAAGTTAGCAACGCAACGGGTTGTTTCACAGAATTTAGTGAAAGTTCTATTTAACTTCTGTTTTTATTTCATCATCGGCCGGTTGTTTCACAGTACTTTAATATTAACAGAAATTGAATAGGACTTTCACAGAACTTGAATATAACTTTAAAATTTGATGAATTGTCCAAATTCTGTGAAACAACCCATTCCTAGAAATAGGTTCAGCAATATTAAATAACAAATAGTGAGTTGAATAAAATCAATATCCTAGTACATGTAGACCCAATCCAGAATCTTTGAAAAGTAGGGACACAAATTTATAGATACAACTAATTTATTTTATCCACTTCAGCGATAGAGAATTACGGGGTTCAGTTTTAGATTCGGCCACACTCATTCCAAAAATCTTACCTCTGACTTCTATTACGGAAACATAAAATTGCTTACCGTGGTTTAAAGCCAATGAATCCACTTATATATACAAACACTTTTAAAATTTATAAATGTTAGTTACCGAAATCGTCCTGCCTTGTACTTGCAGAACTATTGAATGGAACTTATTTATTCAAGTACAAACTATTGAATGTACTTATTTGTAGAAATAATGAAACTAAAGTGGAACCTCGCTTAATTAATTTTCATAACAAGTAATTCAAATTACGAGCAAAAAAAATTATGAAAAAATGGCTTTCTCATCAAGCGATATTTTGCATAATGAGTGACGTGGACAGAAGAAGTCTCCTCTTCGCATCATCCGCTTGTGCACCAGGAACGCCAGTGCTAACTCAATCTGTGTTTAGCACTCGTTCTGCAATAATGATAGTATGTATTTATAGTTAGTGTTAGCTTGTGATCACACATTTTTCCAAACTTTTGTTCAGACATTGTTCGTGATTATTTTGTGCAAAGTTTAATAATAACCCTTGCAAAAATGTCCCCGAAGAAACAGCCGCAACAAGACAGCCATAAGAGAATAAAAATTAAACAAAATAATTGAAAAGCGAGAATGAGGTGTAGGCGTGGCTGATCTAGCAAGCACATACAATCGGTCTACATCTATGATTTGCACTATCCTCAAGAACAAGGAGACAGATGCTTCGTAGGGAAAAATAACAAGAATATCTAAGCAACGGTTACATATTCTCGATGATATTAAAAGGTTGCTTTTCATATGGATAAACGAAAAGCGATCGCAAGGCGACACTATTAACGAAAACATTATTTGTGTGTAGGCAAAAGTAATTTTCGACAAACTCATTAAGAAAACGCTAGAATCATCATCAGCCGAAGAAAAAACTTTTAAGGGAAGTCATGGATAGTTTGAGAAGTATAAGAGAAGAACCAGCACTCACAGCGTTGTGAGGCACGGAGAAGCAGCAAGCTCTAACACAAAGGCAGCAGAGAGCTTCATTGGCGACTTGAAACTTGTAGATTCTGAGGATTACCTGCTACAACTGTATTTTAATTGTGACGAGACAGATAAAAAAAAAGGTTTTTTTTGGCAAGGAATGTATTACCGTATTTTACATTAAATTAAATGGGAAAAATTGTTTCACCTACCTACAACAACCAAAATTTGGCTATATCGCTAGAGTGGTTACATTACAGAAAGTAGATTCAGAATAGGACCAAAAACAGAACACACTTTTCAGGATTATTGTAAAAAAAAAACATGTCAATTTTGTCGATAACTATATTTGGGTACAAGTCACTAAACAACCATCTTAGATAAACTAAATCTTTATTATAATCTCTTTATACTATAATATCTTTAAAGCATAATATTAAACGCTAAACTATTACAAAAAAAAAAAACAGAAAAATGTATACATTTGGATTCTTAAATTACTTTATTGTACAACTTTTATAATCAGTAAATATAAATAGTAATAATATACTCACACCTACTATGTACTATCTAATTTTGTAAAAGTTGATGCAACCAAAACAGAAAGCTATATTTATTTATGGGAGATTGTATCACACATTTAAAATTAAGTAATACATATAAATGATGACTAATAATAATCTGAATTGGAATTAGTCATCAAACTCTTGAGCAAGTCAATCGATTATCAGAATTACTTTACAGTAGATTTAATACATCACAGGGCTATCTACACAGCTACACACATAATATCAGTACATTAAAACCTGCCGGTGCGCACTGCGGTTCCTCTAAAAGAATAAAACTTATATTTCAAGTACAAAAGCAGTTAAAAATCATAACCAGTTATGATGTATTATGTTTGGGCAAACATGAGTACATATACGCACTCAAGGCTAAACGGCAATGTTTGGAATATTGTTAGAAAAAAAAAGAACATTAGTATTAAATTAAACACTTTGTAACTTAGTGGATAACATAATATCATTTTTGCTGGAAAATGCGATTTTTTTTTATAGCTATCAGTACGCTATTAATATTGTTGTGGTAGCAAGATAAACCGCCATGTACACATAATATGCTTGGCCTAATACACTGAAAAAATAAACTGATTTTCAAAAATAATTTAAATACAACCTGGGATTATTGTGATGCTCCCACTTATCAATCTGTGTTGTTAAGAAAATATTTTGTAGAAATATGCATTATAATCATACACAGTAATAAATGTGTGAATGGAAGCGAATAGCCAGTTTTTTTTATTCATCATAAAACCTCACTGCACAAAAAAAACTTGACATTGTAATTACATACTCACAAGCCGTGTTTTTTTTTATAAAATCTATGACATCACACCATTTGCCAGTCTTCAAACATTAAAATTCACTAACCCTTATTTTTAATTCTTTAAAAATATTCCATAATTTTTTAATTTGTGTCCCTTTTCTCAAAAACACACTTCGATTTATCCCTCACAAACTCAAATATTAACAACCCTAAGTGAGCACTGATTAGATTGTAAGTTAAAAAAGCGGTGTACAAGGAAAGCGGAAATAAATAATGTTGCAATTTTTTGGTGATTTTGACTAGACATCAAAAGAAATTGGTTGGGAATATTCATCCGCTTTGCTCAATATTAGGCTGCCTTTACACTCATAATTTTTTTCACATAAGTCGCTCACACAAGCGATTTATGGCCAAATTACCAACGTAAACGACACCAGAAGTCACTTAACGTAATTTATAGCAAGTTACAGAAGTTGTTCTCTTGCGATTTTTTTTCCAGGTCTAATAGCGTCTGCGCGCACCTCCAGCCTTCTCACAGCTTATGAAATCAGTCTGATAAGTTGAGATACTTGCCGCAAGAAATGTTACCAAAATGCGCCATTGCGAGGTGTGAAAAATTAAAAGGATTTTTTTCCTGTAAAACCGAAGAGATATCGTTTATTTTTCAGGTGGAAAAGTTTTCTGAAAATGAGCATTCTTCTATTTAATTATCGGTCCAATCTTTTCTCAATTCAATCTCAATGTTTCTGTTTATATTATCATATCATAGCATACCAGCGCAATTGAGGTGATTTTTCACGAAAACGGCGCTTTATAAATCAGCCAAATATTATTATTATTATTATTTGAATTCGAAGTCGGTTGCTGTCAGGTAGCTGTCATTCAGATAAAATGAAAGAACTCCATTAATTCCACCTTTAACGGCACAAAAGCGAGTAGAGAATTGTTTAATTCAAGCCTAATTCTAATTCATCACTTTATTTAGACCTTTTCGTCTTTATTGACAAAATCGCGTAAATTTGATAGCAGCAGACCATACAGACCCTGGCCAAATTATTAGACGCACTGTATATTTTTTTGTAATTTTATGTTTCTTAAGAGTTTTTATGCAATAATGGTATATTAAGCTAAGTTAAAGCTTTTTTGGCAGTAAAAAGTATCCCTCTGTTGGATTGGCCGGGTAATAGCCCTGATATGAACCCGATTGAAAATGTGTGGGAGCGCTGATGAAAAGAGAAGTGGCTAAAGATGTGATTACCAACAAAACCCAGCTCCTAGAAAAGATTATTTATGTGTGGAATCATCATCCTCAAATGCAGGAGACAGTACAGTCTTGCAGAGGCGGCTCTAGAGCTCCAGGTATGGGAGGTCATTTGAAAAAAAATTGTAAAATTACCTTTTTTGATATTGTGAAAAATGCCGACATATTATTATCTATATCAATTTGAAGAAAGGTAGGGTCATGAATCCGCAACAATTATATGGGTATTATTTATAAATTGCAAAATCACTAAATAATTCATGTACTTGCTGGCACATCATTTTAAAGAGAGCACTTTTCAATATAGTTATGCACACCGATGGTATGTACCTAAGTATCCAAAATTTAAAAACAAAATTAGGTAGGTAGATTAGAAAAAATAGAAACCGATAATATCAAAAATTTAAAAACAAAAATTGACTTTGAAACACACGTCCGCAGTCCCCTTTAACCCCTAAAATGCCCAAAGATATTGGGTGAGAAAAGACATCAATATTTAGACTTGCGTTTCAATTTGACGATGTTTTTTTTTTTTTTGCATTTTTCAGCTACCTAACAAAAACAGATTTATTTGTAAATTATATTAGATATTTTTTATCTATCTAATACACCACTACACAAGCAAAGGTCCCTTTCAAATGATTTACCTGTAACTAGATAATTAAATGTATAGAATCTGCTGTCACTTAGATTAGGAACCTAAAAAACGAACATTGTTTTAAAAGCTGTTTTCCATGTCTGTTGAAAAGTGATCATAATATAATAATTAATAATCTTTGAAAAGATCTACTTCTCGATGTGCCGCCAAACTAAATTTGAAACGTCGCCGATAACAACGTAAATAATTATTATTCCAAATCTTTCCCGAACTGTCCAAATACAATGGACGAGGCATGCGTGCAAAATGCAAACCGACCTATGTTGTATCGCCATCTCTTTCAACAACGCATAAGAGACGTAATGCTGTCTCCCTTCCACGACATTCGGTCATGTCAAAAACGTCGCTAGGGTTTCTATGGTACCTATACGCGGGAATTTTTACTCCAGGATAAAAACAAAGTGCCATCGCGTTTATTGTATGGCGCGCATAGAGACAGAAGATATTCTAGGCGGGGGCATGACAAAAATTGACCCAGGGATCTAAATATTGTGAGAATTGGAGCTTCCATTTGACACGATAGATGTCACTGCTCGTCACCCGGCGAGTCATGGCCGCTAACTGCTACTATTTTGCGGTTCACTTCAAGTAAATAATTCGATGCGTTATGCCGTTTATTCCGTAAAAAAATATTATTATTATGTCTTATAATTTTGGGGGGTCAAACACCCATTGTCCTAAGGGGAGAGCCGCCACTGCAGTCTTGCAATGATAGCATGCCGTGCAGAATTAAAGCTTTGATAGCGGCTAAAGGTGGCTCAACTAAATATTGACTTATACTAACATTAATTTCACTTTTCTTTAAAACTTAATAAACTTATGCTTTTCTAAATGAATACTGTTTTATTTATGTCAAATAAATCGGTAATTGATTGGATAATATAAAAATAATAAAAAAAAACAAATCAATCCAAAATAATAAAACGGTACAATATCACCCGGTAATTAATATTTTACATGAAATCTTGCAGTGCGTCTAATAATTTGGCCAGGGACTGTAGTTGACAGGAAACCATCATACCTTAAATAAATTTGCAGATGTAAATGGTCACTATTGTCGCTGTGAGCACTTTCACAAATTGAACTTCCGAACAACTTTCGTGAGCATTAATTACCACAAGTTGGATGCACATGTAAACGCTCCTGTGAGTAACTTGTCAAAAACTTGCGTTAAGTAGTAAATTTGACTTATGAGTGTAAAGCTAACCTTATACAAATTTGATTACATAATATTATAAACAATTGGTAAATAGGAACTTAGGGAAATAACAAGCAATATCTTCCTGAATCAAAAACCTTGACACTGACAACGCCCCCAGTGAAAAATGTATCTCGTTAGAATCTTTATATGTACATGTTTTTGGATTTTCAACAAATCTGACTTTGAATTTTAATGTTTAATTTGTCTACTGTGATATTGTTATTAGTGATTACTCAAGTAAATTAATAAACATCCACCATGTAGTAAATTATGTGTGAAAAAAAATTGCAATGCCTGTGTGTAAGCATTTATAAAAAAAGATGGTGGTTTATAATAATAATTTTCATAGCTTGACAGGATTATCAGGGGCAAATATTTGCGACAGTTGACATTGAAATTAGTAAATAATAAAATATTTTATTAACAGACACGCTCGCTTAAATGTAAACAAGGTACCGTGATATATTTATGTTAAATAACACTGTTTTGATTGTTCAGAATATTAGATGTGCCAATTGACATATATAAATATAATTTAGTTTACTAGTTCAAAGATTACCAAATTATGATAATTTAGCTATAATTTATAAATAATGTTTTAAAAATCAATTCACTAAGTCTGCAGCCACACCCAAGTGCTTCGCTTAGTGCTACGCTTATCCGCTAGAAACACATTTCAGGATACATGGTACACAGCAACAAATCAGTTGAGATTAGGGATTGGTCAACAATGATGTCACTCTCAAAACTAACCAGAAAGCTACTTCTCTAGAGAATTTAAGTTTAAAATTTTGAAAGTACATATCAAATTCGGACTTATTGGGTGCTTAATGTAAATTCATAGAAGTACTCTTGGAGAGTTTTAAGGATGAGGCAGGAAACATTGGAAACATTATTGATTTTTTTATTATTTTACAACAGGTACATTTTTGTATAATTTGTTAGATGGATTTCAAAAAGGCTCTTAAATAACTGCTCCTATTAAAACTTCCTCCATCTTGCAAAATCATCCGGTGACATAATAAAATTAACCAGAACCAGAACGTTTGTTCACCGGGAGACTTACTAGAAGACTAATTGGAGGTGGCGTGGCGCAAACCGTACAGTGTGGCCATTGCGATAGTATAGTGTGGGTCCGTTCGCTAGGATATGTCACTTAGCTCATAGCGTAGCTCTAAGCACCAAGCGAGTCACTTCCCTGTCTGGCCGTAGCCTAAACAAATATGATTGGAGGAAAGACAATTAATTCTGTGTTTTTAGTTAAAATTTGAAACTGATAAATATCACATCCATGGTCATTTCTACTTAAATGGTATACAACATATTGTTATTTATGTATTAATAATATGAAATTACAATATTGAAATTTTTATTTATCAAAGCCAGCTTGATTTTATACAGTTTTGAATGCACTAGCTAAACACAGATCTAAAGGAAGCTACAATATATGTAAATATGTAAGGGGGCATACATTAATTACGTGAGTAGTTTTTCTTCCAATCTAAGACCCCTCCCCCCCTCCCTTGGTGAGATAAATTTGGGCCACTTTGTATATTCTTTTCAAGTAACGTGAGATTTTGCTGGACCCCCCCCCCCACCCTTTTTGAGCTCACGTAATTAATGTATGCCCCCTAACAATGTTCGGCACATAGATTACAAGAGAGTATAGCTAAAACATTTATATGTACATCAATATGCAGTAGAAATAATGCATTATGTGTGATGAGAAATATCTTGTCAATTCTATAAAATCAATTTGGTAGAATGAATAAAAAAAGTTGTTGAGTCAAAATAGAAATTAATCCATAGACAATTCTATCATTTATGTTTTGAAAAAAGTAAGGTACATAGTTCTAATCCTATATTATATTACATAATACAATAAATACATCAATAGGGGAAGATTTCAATGAAAATGCAACACTTTATAAACATTTGTATACAAAAATATTATTACTATGTGTTTAATAAAAAAAGTTGTGTTGAAAATTGAGTATCAATGGCAATTATTAAAAGTAAACATTTTTATGTAAAGGGAACAAGATTATATTATTATTTTAAGCAAAACAAGCAATTCGAGCTATATTAATGATAATAATAATTTAATAAAGAAAGAATGCTATGAACATAAAATTTTACCAATTTGGAGAAAAGACACAATTAAAAAACAGTATAAAACTTATAATAACATAGCGGTATTGGCAATGTCGTATTTAGGGGCCGTCTGTTTCAACAGAAAGCTAAATCGTGAACTAAATTTAAATTTTAACTGTCAGTTAAAGTAACAAGGATGTTAAAAAGGCCCTTAACCTTTTAAATGCCAGTAGGTAGAAGTGTAGCTGTGTACAGCAGGCCGTGAATTTTTAATCAAAATAAATCATTTTTAAATCTTATTTAAGAGTGAATAACCAGCACATGACAACTTCGATTCCGACACTAGCGCTAACACATCAGGGCTCGCGAGCGGGCGTTTTCAGAACTAAATTTCGTTCCGCGGCAATCCGAGTTTTGAGGGTTTTGTTCACTCGAGCTAGGGCTACCCGCTACTATTACTACTTTATATTACTATTCTCGCTTCCAGAATTTTAATTAGTAGTAGTTATTTGTAATTTGTATATTGAAGTGCATAAACATAAATAGATACAAGTGAAATGCGTAAACACAGTAGGTATTAAGTAGATAGCTACATGAATAAACAATTTGTTATATTCTTTTTAATATTTTGGTTTTTTGTTTTTCAATTGTATTTTACGGCCATTAGAGTGGAAGATACTCTCAGTATCGCCCTGGTGTAAGACCACCATTAAGAATTGAAACGTTGCTTGAAATGGCTTTAGCCGTGTTTAGTGGTCAGATCTGAATAGCCAGGTACTTCCCCACCTTCCTCTTCCCTATATCCTTCCCCTCCCCACTACCTTCAGTCTTACAACATACTCCAAATTGGGGATGCAATCAGGCGCGGCCGGTGCCTTAAATTTTTGGTGGTTCACCGATTTCATCAAAAACGTAATGTATGTAATATATATATAAATGCACGTATCTTACTTATTTATAGAGAAGATCAATTCTTCGATCCCTTTGCCGAGCGAAGACTTCAATCACCCTTAGATACAGATATACTCACCTGATAATATACTGATACAGATATACTCACCTGATAAACTCGTTATCCGATAAACACACTTATATGAAAGTTTATGCTTGGAAGATACGACTTTGCAAGCGGTGACACTGCATTAAAAAACTTCAGAAATCATAAATTATTTGCTATTTACACTATGGTTCATTTCTTTTGATATTACATCTATTAGTATTAGAGGATTAGTGGCAAAGAAGAGAAGGTATTTATTTATTATTTAAAAAGACTCAACTTTCGGATGTGAATTAATATCACAATAATGTTTTGATTTGTAGCGTAGGATTGCAGACAGTGGCGGGTGTTTACTGACCCACTAAGCGTCGGTGTGAAGTTAGCAATAATTAAAAAAAACGCACACAAATAAAAGGTTACTTTCTGCAAAAAAAAGCAAATAATAAAGTCACTGCCAAGTATGTAAATCCGCAGGAGTTTATCACAAAATAAAATCGCACGCATAGCTGACCCGTGACCCGTTGACCCGAGGTTGCATTTTACAAGAGAAATGTTAAAATTTTACTTCATACTTGTTCAAACCCTTTATCGTTCGAGCCCTTCCTTCGGAATTCTTCGATTCTTCGTTCGTATATCTCCGCTGACCGTGCGGCGTACTGTCGGAGGTATTTTTCTTGATACGTTTTGTCAAAACCACGGTCCAGATATGTTTCGTATGGGCTGCATACAAAATATTATTAGCCAAACAACGCGCATAGCTAAAGCGCGCGGTTTGGTATGTACCTCGGTTTCTCGTTCCTAGCCAATGTAAACGGCGCGCGGGTGCAATGTTTTTGCTGTATTTATCTACAATATTTCGTCGTTAGTCACATTTTAGTATATTAAATTGCAATTTTTAGGATTTTTTTAAAATTTTGCTTAATTTTATAATTAAAAACATTAAGTAAGATTACGATGAGCTGTAAATTGTTGTTCAATTTTTTTGGCGGTTCGTTGCACGAGTGCACTGAGGCACTGGCCGCGCCTGGATGCAATAGTCCCACTGGCTCCAGACTTGTGCGGTATTCATGAAAAAAAACGAGTAATATTCAGTTGGATTGTAAAAAATGTCGCATTTTGAAATATTTATTCGTGTGCATAATTAATAATAAGCACTTCAACAAACAGAATTAAAGCGCACAAACCCTTTCTTTCTTTGAGTGGCCTTGCAACGCATGCCGGGTACCCGCTGTATATAATGTTATATAATGCAGGCGCTTGCATTATAATTCCCAGGACTTGTGATGGAACCATAACAGTTTAGTTGACCGCGAGGTTACAGTGCCCATGAAACGCATGCCGGGTACCCGCTGTATATAATTTATTTATTTATTTACGGACAAATAGTCCATTAACAATATAACAATAACACGAAAAACAAGCGTGCGTAAAGGCCCGACCCGCCGAGCAATCGATCACCGTTCGCATTGATTACCGTTCGCATGTCATTTTTCGTAACTATCACCACTTTTCGTAACCCATTCACCAGTTTACCCCCAAGTGTCGAGCGTGCGTAAAAAAGATTTACCCCAAAAAAATATTTTGGAGCAGTTGGGACTCTTGTGCGGTATTCACACAAGAAAAATTTAAAATAAAAAAAATATTCGAAATTATAAAAATTTTTGCAAAAAAATATTCAATGAACATGAAAAATTGCGTTCGGGCAACCCTATAGATTTAACAAACATGAATCAAGGAATTCGTGTTTATTTCAAATTTCGTTTTCAAATTTCATTTCCAAATATTATTATTCAAAGCGTCGCGAAGACGTGCTCTCCTGGCCGCGTTTGGGCCCGTAATGAAATCTGAAATTTGTGTTTACGGGCTGCGATAAAAATGGTAAAATGCGATTATATAAAATTAAATTAAGGCAAATTATTTAAAATTAAATACTTCCTGAAATTATTTTACGATCAAATTATTTATGATTTGTCAATAACGTCTTAGCAAAATAAGTATGTAAAAAAATCCGAAATATATTTGTTTGTAAGTGCACAAATAAATGCACAAACCGACCAATTTTCGTCAAGAAACACATGTCCGTATATATTTTTTAATAATTTTATTTAAACTAAAATTAAAATTCTGAAACATACGTTTACCAGATAATGTATTGATTTATTTTACTGCATGATTATATGATTTGAAATGGGTGTTGTATAAGAAATGTACTTTTTTGAAAATTGAACAAATCTGCGAACGACCTATGGTATAACCTTATTATTCTAAAAATATATTTTTTTTCTCAAAATCTAAAACATAAGTTTACTAGATAAAAGAACAATCTTTTGAAATGCATTTATAGTTTTTTGTGGAAAAGAGTCAATACGTCTAACCACTGATTTAAAAATGACATATTTCTGGTTTCTCTGGTTGTACACTCTTAAAAAAAAAAAAAATCAAAAAACAAAAAAAAAATCAAAATCATCCCAATAGATGTCTTTGTGTGTTCCATATTTTAAACCAATAAATAACGGGACATATGTATGATACAGAGGCTCAAAGAAGAGCGAGAAAACTCGCTATTTTTCTATGGCCGGCCTGCTGGGCACGGCCAAGGATGCGAGAAATCTCGCTCTTGGCACAGAAGGGGTTAAATAGTTGTAATATCTCCTTGAATTTGATGAGTTACAAATTTTACGAGATCTTTCGGCATGTCAAGAAATCAAAATTACCAAACATTCGGGATCATCCCAAATATGTAACCATATATAACCACGGGGTCGAAATATTTTTGGTTTTCGCTGCAAGATATAACATTAGATGAGAAATTCATTGTTACTATCATCATCTTCAATATCATGATTAATAATCAATGTCGAAGCGCGTAATTTCTGTACCTTAACTCCAGCAGAACTGCCAAATATGTCAAAATGGCAGAGTAACTCTAGAGTAGCTATCGGTTTTCAGAAAGTAAAAGCAAAAGTTAAAAGTGTCGAAAACAGACGGTTAAATTAATTGAAGAACGCATTTTTGTGATATTTAACCACAGTAATTTCTTTCACTCTTACTTTTACTCTAACAACCGTTAAAACAGACGGCCCTAGGTCAAATAGAAATGTGTTTTACATTTTTATTGCTATTTCGCATTAACATCTTTTGAATTAAAATAAAAAGCTTGACTGAGAAAATGTAGGAAAATTCAACTCCCAACTATGTAGATAAATTATGTGGGTTGTTGTTGCTAAAAAAATAAATACATTTCTAAAAACATAATTCAAGTTAGGACCAAAGTTTTCGATATTGGAATGCTTCTTATACTTGTGCGTATGGCTGCCTACCTCTGAAGGAGTTGCATAAAATTGAGTTTTGCCGCTTTGCACCGCTCATAGCTTGACATGGAAAACTTTGCAGTTGATGGTGTCAAAGTTAAAGATAATATTATGGAAACAAAAACCAATTAATTAAAAATGGTTTGTTCGTTCATCAGTTCCTCCGATAAACAATAGAAAAAACACTGACCGGTCAGTGGCTGAGTGGGCATTGCGTTTGGGTACCACCTGGGTGTCGCATGTTCGATTCCTCGGCTGGCTAAGTCCTCCATCATAGTACAAGCAACATTTTCCGCTTAGTGTGGTGGTAGTAGGAGGTTTTTTCAAACATTGTTCGGTTATTTGTAACCCGGGATTGTTTGTCTTTTTTTTTTAAGTAAAAAATATGAGATACGGCATGGAAGCGTGACGACTACGAAACTAACGAAGTCAATATGCAAATTAAGTTATGCATTTGTTGTATACGTAGAAACGAAGGCTGTAGGCACCCGTGAGAAGAAGCGATTTGCCATAGTATGGGTGAACAATGTTGACGAGACTTTTATTAGCATGGCTTCATACTAATAATAGTTCACAGCCCATCTGCTTTGCTTCTTTTTTCTACGGTTCCTCCTGTGGCTGCCTGCAAAACTATCCATGTCAAACTGTATTAGGTATTGACGTAAATGCAGATTTGTCTGTGCATAAGTACACGAGAGATTAGGCGTGTGGAATTCTGATGCTGAGGTTCTGATTGGCCACGGTCATCTTTTCGTAGAACAGCATGTAGGCAGAGCTGTGGAGGACTTCGTCCAGCGAAACCTCGTGAACTACTGTGTCACTTGTGTAAAACCACCTGGAAACAAGAAAATAATGCCATTATTAGAACTTACTGTACAATAGGCCACTTGCATCACATTTAAAAAAAAAAAAAATCCGGTTTAGGCATGTAAAACCACCTGGAAACAAGAAAATAATGTCATTATTACTGTACAATAGGCCACTTGCATCACATTTAAAAAAAAAAAATCCGGTTTAGGCAAATATTCTAAGACATTCTGTATTTTTTTTTTTTAATTTTTTTTTTGAATCCCTGGCGATTTTTTGAAAATTTCAATCTGAAAAATCAGACCATTTTTTATAAACCGAAAAGACGGGACATAATTTTACGGTGCGAAAAAACGATAATTACATAGGCGAAAATCATTTAAAAAAAATAACGTTTTCCACACGAATAGCAATAAATTGTACGGGGTTCTCTTCCTAACATCTGTAAAAACACTGCCATCTTTATCAAAAAATCAACCAAAGGATAAGTTCGCATAGAACAAACAATAAATCTATTGAACGTTAAACGCAAATTCAAAAATTTGCCGGAAATCAAAGTGTTGCCATATAAAAAAAAATTAAGCAGTGTGGAATTTTACATTAATTTTATTTTAAATTAAGGGAACATAATCGGAGACGGGACATTTTCATTTAGTGACGTCACGAGCTCAAATAATAGATTTATTTATTTAAAAATAAAAAAAACTGTACATTTCTAAAAATTTTTACTAACATTTTCATAATCTTAGTAAAAAAATCTATCCACACGATTTTTTCCAAGTCGTTATGAAATCCATGCAAGTGGCCTATTATACTGGGGTATTATAAATAAGTTCTAATGTGCACTTTAGCTTCGGTTAAGTCATGGTATTATACTAGAATAGCAAGTTGATCAATGTTTAGTTAAGTAAATATAGCTGAAAATTTCACAAGATATTGTAAGAATTGCTGATACAGTAGAATCCATTTATTATGACTCCGCCTATATTGACCAACTGCTTAATATGAAGTATGTAATTACATATAAAATTCTTTATAATAAAGTCGTATGTAATGACTTTGCTTATAGTGACATGTCGCTTATTATTTATTTATTTATTTATTTATTATTATTAACGCCGATTAAAGCGGCTTTTACAAAAATATTACAATTATTTTACATATGAATACAGAATATACATAGATAAAAAAAAATAAAAATATAAAAAAAAATATAAATACAAAATACATAAAAAAGAACAATATAAATTGTAGTATCAACATAAAAACAACAACAAGTAGGTTATCATAAATACAATACAACATATTATAAATCCCTGACAATATGTATTAATAAATTAATACTTTAAAACTGTATTTGATTATAATCAAGCTGAAAAGCGCTGACAGACAGTTTTAATTAAGTAGTGTTTGTATGAGGTTAAACTAGCAATGTTTATAGATTCATCCAAAACATATTTATTTCCAAGTACATGCAGGCGATTCATTATAGAATTGAGTTCAGCGTTAGATCCTGTATTGTTGCAATGATAAGTTAATTTGAAACGAACTGATCGACTAGGTACATGGAAACATATTAACGAAAGAAGTTCAGGGGAGTTCAACAGGTTGGTAACGATTTTAAATAAATAAAATAGGTCTGAACAAATTCTTCTTTCTTTTAATGTATCGAGTCCCAATAATTGTAACAGAGAGGGGTAATTAATGTTTTCGATGAATAATCCCAATTTAAAATTAATATAACGTAAAAATTTATGTTGGACTCGCTCAAGGGAATTCTCATGCACACTGTAGTAAGGATTCCAAATGGTGGAGTTAAATTCTAGTTGGCTTCTAACAAGTGAAGTGTAAAGTAATTTGACAGTTTGTAAATTTTTAAAATCCTTTGATATCCTTAAGACAAATCCTAACATTTGCATTGCTTTACTGGTTATATTATTAATATGTTTAATGAATGTTAATTTAGTGTCAAAGGTTATACCAAGGTCTCTTATTTCATCAACAGATAATAAGATGTGATTATTGAGAAAGTAGGTAAACAACAAAGGGTTTTTTTTTCTGTGGAATCTCATAAGTTGACATTTTTTTACATTGAGAGTTAATTTGTTTAAAAGACACCAATCATAAAAGCTATTAATATTAGATTGAAGTGTCAGACAGTCCTCGATATTATCAATAATTCTATATATCTTCATATCATCAGCGAACATTAGAATGAGAACACGGGTGAATATGTTTGATACATCATTAATGAATAAATTAAAAAGTAAAGGACCAAGATGAGAACCCTGGGGCACGCCACTGGTAGCTTCGAACGTGTAGGATAAGTGACCATTAATACAGACAATTAACAGACGCCTTAGTAAATAACTCTTAAACCAAGATAAAAGGTTTCCATTAATGCCGAGTTTCAAAAGTTTATTAATGAGGATTTTAAGACAGACCTTATCAAACGCCTTACTGAAGTCGGTGTATATAGAATCGACTTGTTGTTTGTTGGCAAGTGCATTAGAAATGAAATTTTCATATAATGTTAGGTTAGTCAAAGTTGATCTGCCGGAAATAAAGCCGTGTTGACAAGTTGCGATACAAGGGTTTACAAAGAAGCTGATTTTCTTAAGAATCAATTTTTCAAAAAGTTTAGGTATAGACGATTGAATACAGATAGGCCGATAATTTTCAACAAAGGATTTATCACCACTTTTATATACAGGAGTTAGGTAGCTAAGTTTCCATATTTGTGGAAAGTGTCCTGTAGAGAGAGACTTGTTAAACAGTATATTAAGGGGAACAGATAAACTTTGGATGCAATTCTTAAGTAAGATGGAAGGAATCTTATCAGGTCCCGAGCTTGTTTTGGGTTCAAGTGATTTAATACAGACTATAATGTCTTCAATATCGATGTGTATTTGCGATAAGTTTAAATTTATATCCGAATTGAAGTACGGAATTGAGTCATCAGGAATATCAGGTTCATACACGTCCTTAAAGTAATCAGCAAACATGTTAACAATTTAATACATTTTACTGGAGCTGTTTTGTCCGTAACGTATATTACCGGAAATACCAGCATCATTGTTTTTCATTGATTTTGTGTATTTCCAAAAGTATTTTACATCATGAAGTATCGTGTTCTCAACCGAATTAATGTAATTATTATAACAACTTTTTGTCATTTTTTTGCAATCTCTTCTAATATTGTTGAATGCCGTATAGTTGGGAATTGTTCTGTGTTCTTTATATTTTTTATGTGTTTCTTTTTTAATAACAATTAACTGAATTAATTCTTTGCTGAACCATATCGGATACTTTCGTACTTTATGATGAATTAGAGGAATTGTGTCAGAAATGATACTATTCAGTTGAGAGTAAAATAGTTCTACGCTATAGTTGAGATCACCTTCCTTGAGAACAGACCAATTTACTTTGTTAAGTGCTTGATTAATGTCCTGGTAATTAGCATTAATGAAATTACGACTACAATTTTTAATTAAGGGGGCACACTCTATTGTATTGGGTACTAGTATTGTAAGTGGAGGGTGGTGATTATCAATTGGGTCAAAGGATTCGGCTGACTCATAGACTTGTATATCCTTATCAGTAGAAAAAATTAAATCAAGAGTCCGATTACTGCAATTCGGCACATTGTTACATTGAAATAGACCTAAATAGTTAGACATGTCTAAGATTTCACTCTCGCACGCCGTTAATGGTAAGTAATCCAAATCATTAAATTTACAATTGGGTAGGTTATAATCACCGCAAATTATAATATTGTGATTAGGGTGGTTAGATTTGAGTAGCTCGACATCTTCGCAGTGATTTTTATACATTATTACATTAGAATTTGGTGGAATATATACACATCCGATGATAGTTTTTTTGGATTTATCGTTTAACATTACAAAAATTTGCTCAACATCATTGTTTTTGTTTTTTAATAATTTAGATGAAATTTTTTTATTAACTGCTATCAAGACGCCTCCTCCTCTTGATTTAGAGCTGGTGTTCCGATTTCGGTCAACTCGGTAGATACTGTGGTTAGGTAGACCGAGCTCGGCTGAGTATATCGATGGTTCCAGCCAGGTCTCAGAGAGTATGATGATGTCCTGTGTGATGGTGGGTGCATTAGTTCTAAAGTCACTGAGTTTAGTCCGAAGTCCCCTGACGTTCTGGTAGAAGATGTAACGTGGCACGGTTATAAGTTTTTTGGTATATTGGTTATAATTTTTGGTCTATCGTTGATATATTTAATAATTAAATTATTTTCTCCCTTGCTTTTTCGATCCTCCAGCTCCTTCCACAAGTTTTGTACTTCTTGCCGTTGAAGCATTGTTAAGTCATTCTTGGTCTTGATAGTTACACTTCCATACGGTATTCCTTTTTTCTGTAGAATAGTTCTGGCTTGATGTTTATCGGACAGTTCGATCTTGATGGGGCGTGTTTTATTAGTATCCTTTTTGCCCAATCGATACACTTTAATTACCGAGGTATCTACATTATCAACATTGTTAAGAATATTCTTGACTTTATTCAGATCTTCACTCAATGTTGCAGTTTGAGAATTGCCCGAGCTTTCAGGAACATTGAACATTATTACATTTTTAGATCGCGATTTTCTCTCGTCCATTTCCGCCAAAGTTTCGCAGATTCCTGTTAGTTGTTCCGTTTCGATGTTGGTAGTTGACAAATGTTTTGAATGATTAGGTGATATGTTCCTGTAGGCATTTAATTCACCTTCAAGAAAACCCACTTTTGTGGAAACCAAACTAATATTGCCTAGTAGCACTGAGAGTTGAGGCGTTAATTTTCCCATTTGTTCTTTAGTAAATTTATTAGTGGGATCCATGATGGTCGTATTTAAATCACGTATAATATTGTTTGCTAATGTGATGAATGCATATGTATCGCAGGAGTCCATTATAAAGTAGCTGGCGAGATGGGTTTAGCTGCCCTGAATTGTGTCGGCGGGAAGGTGTGAGTACTTGCGCTGAGCGGCTAGAACGAACACACACACAGTCACTCTAGAGTAGTAATTCGCGCTCGGTGGAATTAGGTACCTAATAGCGGTAATGGCGGATTATTTTAAATAAACTTAGGTTTTGAGTTAACACAACACGTATGTGGAGTAATGGACTACTTTCACTGCACTCTTACTAAAGTAGCACTAGAGTAGGGTATTACTTTTGATTAGGATCTATTTAAATTAGTTATTTTTTTAATATTTTAGCAGGAGCTGATTCAAACACGTAAGTAATGTGTATGTTCGTATTGTTGTATATTGTTTGTATTGTATTGTATATTGTTGTATATTGTTTTTAATAAATTATGTCCTAATTTCTTGGAAAATTATGTCGGTTATAGTGACCCACATGATTCCTAACACTTTCGGCGCGTACGTGGCATGTCACGAGTCTTAATATGCTGTGCTTCTCTCAATTAAAATAAATACATACATTATATACCTAACAAAAACAGGAGGTTGTTTATTTTCTAGAAAATGCTTTGTATGACGTCCGCTTAGTATGACGTGTTAGTAATTTCCCTTCGATGTCATTATAAACGGATTCCACTGTATTTATATAATATTATGAGATGATAGTCGACAATTTCATAAGATTGTGTAAGACTACCTAAAAATTCCGCAAGATTGTGTAATAGCTGCAACATATGTTCAAGTTTGCCATTCAATTTGCATGAGACTTGAGGTTTGATCAAGTAAACTTGACCATGTGTGGATTTCAATTTGCATGACAGATGCACTTCAAGACAGAAGCGATTTACGATGCTGTCGACTTGATAAACCTTAAAGCTTCATGATGTGTGTTTGTCATTTCAGTCAAACGTACTGCGACCACCAGAGTATGCGACCGTGTGAACACAAATGAACTAATGTCACTTTAAATATAATGGAACATGTGTAGCCACTATGGACGAACTGCAGATTGGATCAAGCCTCAAGTCTTAAGCAAATTGGACAGTAAATATGATCGTGTGTAGCGGTCGTAAGGACAGCTGAAAATTTCACAAGATTGTGTATGCCTATCTGACAACTTCATAAGACTGTGCAAGGATAGTTGATAATGTCACAAGATTTTGTAAAAGAATCTGATAATTTCACAAAATCATACTAACAATTCCATAGTTTGTGTAAGGACATGTAACTAATTTCATAAGTAAGCGAATAGATTTATGGAAAATTCAGTCATTATTATAGTTACCGTTTAGCTTCAAAGGCATTCCCCCGCCTGTAGGTGACAAAGTGCCCCGAGCGAGGGCCCCCCACGTGCACCACCACGGCCTGCAGGCGGTACTGCGCCTTCCATTGCTCTTCCAGTGAAGCCCCGGCCCCAGCTGCCCTGATCAGCCCCGCCCCGATGGGGAGACTTTTCGTCATGATGCTGGTGAAGTCAAAGTCCACCTATGAGGGACATAAAACTATGAAGAATACAAATAAAACTCAATGTTACAACTCTCAAATGAACTACAACAGCACTTGCCAATCAAGCCATCAAGCGCAAAGAGCCGAGCGATTCTATATCTTTTGTGGGATCATTATGAGATAACGGACGTGATCTCTGTCAGATTTGCGTGATTTATTTGCTTTTGCTTTGTACAACGTACATTAAATAAATAAATAAACATGCACACTTGCAGGAATTCGTGTTTAAAACAATCTAAACTAAAATATGTGACAGTAAATATGTAAAAAAAAATCACACAAATCTGTCAGAAGATCACGTCTGTTATCTCGATAACGATCCCACAAAAGATATAGAATCACTATACTGATCACGTTGAAAACTTTTTTTCAGTTCCCCGCTAGAATAGCTGTGAAAATGTAAAATCAAGGTGTACATTGCAAGGGCTTGCTTACCTTGGGTGGCATGGCAGAGGTGAAGGGGCCGAGGGAGAGTACCTCCTGGAAGGCGACGTGTTCACCGCGCTTGCTGAGTCCGGCGGGGCCCCACTGGGTGCGCCCGATATGCAGACAGAGGCAGGTCGGCAACTAGACAAGAAACAGATAATGTTGAATTGTCGAGTTCCCACCCATTTATTTATTTTTTTATAAAGAATACATCAGAACAAAGAAGCTTTGACTGTCCAACTAGGAAGGTCTCCCGTTCTAGGACAGTCAAATTAACAGAAACATTTTGATAGGCGTAAATTTAATTTACAAAGGACAGATTTATATTGGGACACAAATCAAACAATCATCGCCAAAAAACTTTATCTTACTTACTGAAAGCTCAGGTAAAAATATTTAATTATTTATAATTAACGGCACAAGTGTCCTTTACGTACATGTTTTTTTTCAATACAGAAAGATATGTTAAATTATAAGATTACTTGTAAATAAACCAAAAGAAAAATAATACAAAGTTAATGTAAGCAGTGAAGAAGAATGTGACCCATGAGCCGTGCATCCTCCGCTAGCTAAGTCTTCTATCATTGCACAAGCAACATTTTCCCAATATAATTATGGTAGTAAGTAGATTTAAAATATTGTCAAGTTATTAACAACCAGGGAATGGAAAAAATAGACGAGAGCCCTTATTAGGTAAACAGAAAAAGGTAATTTTAGTATTGTTAACCTTTCCAATGCTAATGGTCTTAATATGCGCGCCGTGAGGGGCGGAAAAAGTTAATTTTAATATTGTTAACCTTTCCAATGCTGATAGTCTTAATACGCGCCGTGAGGGGCGGAAAAAGTTAATGTTAGTATTGTTAACCTTTCCAATGCTGATAGTCTTAACCTGGCTAAAGCCGGGTGCGCGAAATGAGCTTTTTCCCACTCCGGAAACAAATCTTAAAAAAATATATTTATACGAAAATGAACTGATTTTTTTATTTCTACACAAACCTGAATAGACACCTTACGTGAAAAAAAACAATCCAAGGGTGTTTTCGAAGAAGTTATGACATTGGTACGTCTTTGAAAATGTAAAATATTTACATTTTCAAAGTTTACACATACAAAATGACAGTTGAAGTGACGCCGAGGTCGCCAAGTCAACCAAAGATAATTTTTGTAATTTATTCCGAGAGGCTAGGCGCTATGCGGCTTTTTGTTACGTCAAGAACGAGAATGGCCCAAACCATTCAGACCTTGTTCTTCATACAATGTCTTTATACATAAGGGTCAAAATCGCATACAAAAAAGTTTTTTTTTTAAATTCCTACCGCAGCCACCTATGGCCGAACGGCGATAGCCAGGTTAATACGCGTCGTGAGTGGCGGAAAAAGTTAATTTTAGTATTGTTAACCTTTCCAATGCTGATGGTCTTAATATGCGCCGTGAGTGGCGGGGGCAGGGCGGCATCATTCTGCCGGGCGCAACGACCGCACGCCACCCCCTTCACCATCTCAGGAGCCGTGAATGCGCGTAGCAGGCCCGTCACACTCAGCGGGGCGGCCGTAGTGCCCAGGTGCAGTGAGAGGGAGTCAAACTTGTCGTAGCGGATGGGAGACTGCAAACACATTGAAAAAATATGAATTAATAATTACATCATTTTGAACTTTAGTTGAACCCCAGTGAGATTACTACCTAATTTTTTATTTTATTATTTGAAAATGTTTTATATTGAAAGAGTTAATAACACACTAAAATAAGTTATGAGCTTTCAATGTGAACTTGGGTAAAACAAATATCAGTGACGCCTTAAGATATATTTTAATACAATTAACAATTTGAATGGCAGTAACGCTTACGCCAGTCATTTTATGTACCATGACGCCACACGCTTATCGGCCAGCCGGGCAGATTAATATTAAATATCAACATTTTGACCATTAATCATATCTTCAGTACTATTCAGTTTTTCCAAAAATTCTAAATGTTCCGTCCTTATACATGAAATTTCAATGTAGGAGACAACCTTATTATATTATCTTCGGGAAATCTTTAGGGCTGGTTTAAAGTCACTTAGATTTGGATAAAAAATTCAAATGTAATCAAAATGGCCAATCAGCGCCAATTTATTTTTTGACATTTAAAACAATTTAAAAGCTGATTTTAGGTCCATTTCAGCTTTAGAACAAATTGTCATCAGCAGAAAAGCACAACTGTCATTTTGTTATGCTCGTCAAGCGAATGGCGAGGGACCACTGTGGCGAATATTTGTTTAATGTGGTGAATATTTGCAGTGGAGAATATTTGCAGAGGAAACCAAATCTAGGATGCAGCGCCGTGTTAATGACTATTAAAATAAAAATAATGATTAGGTACCAAACTCAAAATCAATATATAAATTTTTGATACGATTTGGTGTACCTTGTATTCGCAGATGGTGCACTGCAGCCTGGTGGCCAGGGCCCCGTTGAAGGGTGGCTGCGGTGGAGGGGCAGGGGCAGGAGCGGGGCGCCCCAGTCGGTCCAGCTGGCAGAAGGACCGCGAGGAACCCTTCACCAGCGGGGGCCCGTAGGGGCCCGAGCCCAGCGACACCACCGAACCGTTTGTCTCTGGAATAGCAAATATTTATAAAACCTGCAATACAATAACTACACTATCAAAATACTCTACACCAGGGGTCACCAAATGGCGGACCGCGGTCCGGATCCGGACCGCTGACCTATTTTGTGCAGACCTTGTGTTAACAACAGAAAATATTTTACCAAATATAATCTAACCTGGCCTTAAAACTTTCACACCCTATTAATTATTAAAATAAATCATTTTCCATTTCCGGTTACTGAAATACATAGTTGTTTCTTGTTGTTATCTAACTGATACAAAGTGGTTTTAAATTAAGACGTGTGTTAACCGTGTTCAACTTCTCTGTGTATTACTTTTACCATTATTTTTTACACCTTATTTGGTAGCACAGTAATTATTGTGTGGAATTCAATAGGATGGGGGATTCCAATTTTCCATAACAAAAAGGTTGGTGTTTTAACAACTGATCCAAAACGTGAAGACACACGTACCACATGGTTTTGGTTTGGTTTTCCACAGCCGGTGCTAATTTGTAGGGGGATATAAACAAGGTGTCACAAATATTAATAGTTAACCCCTAGAGTCTTTTTTTGTCCTTCAGCACACATTATACCAACATCAGTAGAGTATTCTTGTGTACTTTACAACACATACATTCACAGAAAACAAACTCATAAAAGTCGTTCTATTACCTTTTAATTGCTGTGAGATATATAATTTAAGCAGTGCTTTTTTACATCTATTGATCTAAATCGATTTGCATCTAAAAGTTTACCATAGACAATTCCAAATAATTATAATATGTACATATATCCAAAAAGTTATCTACTGACATTGCACGCATTTTTGTGAATGGTTTTTCAAAGTTTATGAATTTTTCATTCATTATTTTTACAAGAAACCAAAAAAGTGAGGCGACAATAAACTCTTTTATACTTTTGGGTAATTAAATATATTTTTTAGGGTGACCGTACAACTCAGAATCATGCAACAAATGCAGGTTATGGGCTATTTTTCAAAATAAAATTCATAACTTTTAATGAGTTTTTGAAGGGGTGTTGAATTTGCATAATTCTGAGTTGTCATGGAATCGTTCTATTAGTTTCGTATAAACAAGGTAATTTTACAGTTTACAATAAAAAATCAATTGGTAAGCAACAAAAGAATGCAAAAAAAAAAATCCTGTAAATTTGAATTTTTTTAATTGTATATATCCATATGAAATATTAAAATCTCATAGAGTCTTTCATATGCTTTTAAAAACAGCATTTTATATTGGAATGATTTAAAAAATAGCGAATCTACTAGAAAATTAATCCCAACCGGGAATATTTCTTAATAAATCATGAATCTGACAGATCTTTTAAAGTATCTTGACGACATAATCTAAAAAAAAACCCCAGAGGTTACGATTTGTAAAAATTTACACATTGCCCTCCAAAATATTCAAATCGGTGTGTACTCCACGTTGAGAAAACTGATGTACAATTCTTACCACTATTTTTTCCCTTGTCGAGCGGGCCAATAGCCGCTTGTGATAGGCTGCGTGCGCACCTAACTAGCGGGGAGTCGGGCGTAGCCGGGGAGCTGACGGAGCGCAACTGCTGAGGCTGCAAGGGCTGCAGGGGGGGTAGGCCGCGGGGGGAGATGGGGGCCGAGCGATCCGAGCGATGCACGGGCGGCACGGCCAGCGAAGAGCCCCCGTTCAGCAGACCCAGGGCGTCCGATAGACTGCCTGGCCGGATCTGGTGCGGAAAATAAATTATAATTTATTATTTTAATCAATATATGTTATAAAAGAAAGTCCAAAAAAACGTGCGGCTCGCAAAAACTCAGAAACGAGTCCCGGTACGATCAAGGGAGTTATGTGGTAGATCTCTATCCCCCCTAGGGAATAAGGGTATCCGTTTTTACCTAAAGGGCGTGTTTTTGAAGATATAAGGGCTGGAAGTTTCGCCCTCTCGAAATTTCTAGAACAGTCTTCCCGAAAGTTCTAGAAGGTTCCATAGAGCTCTAGAAAATTCTGGAAGGAGTGGCGGAGTATGTCATGGGAATAGGGAATCGGGAACATCATTGTGGAACATTCCAGAACACTCTCGAATTGTCCTGAGCGAAGCCGGGTATCCCAGCTAGTTATGTACATATAAATATTAGGATTTTAATGCATCGTAAATATTGATATATATTTATTTATTTATTTATTTGGAATTTCACGCCCGGCTGGGCTTTTACATACATTATTTTTAAAACAAAGAACATCTAAATCTAAATGTGCATAACAAAATAAAAAACAAAATCATAAACAAAACAAAAACAAAATCAAAATCAAAATCGAAATCTAAATCGAAATCGAAATCCAAATCCAAATCAAAATCAAAATCAAGATCGAAATCAAAATCTAAATCAAAACCAAAATCAAATTCAAAATCAGAATCAAAATCAAAATAAAAATCAGAATCAATATCAAAATCAAAATCATAACCAAATCTAAAACAAATATAGAGTAAAAAAACAAATTGAAATAAAAACAAAATACTCCACCATGCAAGATGGAAAAACTGTAGACTGGGAAAAGTGCAATACATGTGAAATAATTCGAAGCAGAGCTATGCAATTGGAATTATTAAATTTGTGGTTCTTCTTTCTGATATAAATTTTACTATGACTTGTTTATATTTAGTGAATGATGTGTTAAATATGTCAACAACATCTTTATAGTCATTAGCCAAATTTTGTATACGGCGAACAGGGGTATACAATTGTGATTCTGTGTTGGAGTTGTCACAATAGAATGGTAGATAGTGCCTCGATGTTGAATTGCGAGGTATATGGAAAGAAATCAAGTATAATAGTTCTGGGCTGTCAATTATTGAATTTATGATTTTATGTAAACATGTTAGGTCATATACTATTCTACGTTTGGATAATTTTAATAAATTAAGTTGACATAGTAGATAATCATAGTTAATACATTCCCTTGTAATACCCATTCTGAAATTAATATATCTTAAGAATTTATTTTGAATTCTTTCTATCGTGAGTGAATGACTAGCATAACTAGGTGACCATACTGTCGAGATGTACTCGATTTGACTCCTAACCAATGACATGTACAATTTTTTAATGGTTTGAATATTTTTAAATTGGCTGCAAATTCTTATCACAAAACCCAACATTTTCAAAGCTTTATTTGATGTAATTTCAATATGATTTATAAATTTCAGTTTTTGATCAAAGTTTACACCTAAATCATTCACCTCGGTTACAGTTGTTAGAACTACATCATTAATGGAGTATTCATAAATTATTGGATTTTTTATTCTATGAAATCTCATAATAAAACATTTACTTAAGTTTAGTTGTAGATGGTTCTCTTGGCACCAAACAAAAAGTTTAAACAAGTTATTAGACAATGTTTGACAGTCATTAATACTTTTTATAGCTTTATATATTTTCATATCGTCTGCAAACATTAAGACTTGGACATCGTTGAAAATAGAAAGAACATCATTCACAAATAACAAAAATAAAATTGGTCCCAAATGTGACCCTTGTGGAACGCCGCTGGTAGCGATAAATATATACGAAGTAAAACCGTCAATTTTAACGGCTAATTTCCTGTTACTTAAATAACTTTTAAACCACTCGTATAAATACCCCACTATTCCTAATTTGAGAAGTTTTTTTAACAAGAGCTCATGATTAACTCTGTCGAATGCTTTGCTGAAATCGGTATAGACTGAATCAACTTGTAACTTCTTAGAAATGGATTCGGATATATAGTTTTGGTAAATTAAAAGATTAGACAAGGTAGATTTTCCTGAAGTGAAACCATGTTGGTTAGGTAATATTAATGGCTTGATACAGTGGATGATTGTATTTAAAATAAGTTTCTCAAACAATTTTGGGATGGTTGATAACAGGCAAATCGGTCTATAATTGCTCACCTCGTTTTTGTCACCCTTTTTAAATATAGGGGTGAGGAAACTGTATTTCCATTTTTCAGGAAAATGTCCCGTTTGTAACGACTGGTTGAAAAGAAAATGTAGTGGATATGAAAGAGTGGTGGCGCAATTCTTTAAGAAAACAGGTGGGATATTATCAGGACCACCGCTCTTACTTTGGTCCAGTTGTTTTAGCTGAGTCAGTACATCGTTATATTCAATTGTTACATTAGATAAATTTAAATAATGATCTGAGGAAAAACTGGGCGAGCAATCATTGACTGCTGTTGAGTCACAGACATAAACACTTTTAAAAAAGTCTGCAAATAGGTGAGCTATGTTTTGAGTGTCGTTGGCTCCTTTTCCTTCGTAGAACATGTTAGAGGGTATACTAACGTCATTATTTTTCATTGACTTTGTAAAATTCCAAAAATATTTTATGTCACTATTAATTGAATTTTCTACTTTATTTATATAATTGTTGTAACAAATTTTTGACAAATTTTTGCATTCTTTTCTTATTTTATTAAACTCTACATAATTTGTAAGGGATCTCTCTTCTTTATATGTTTTATGTAATTTTTTTTTTTTAGCTATTAGTTGGATTAATTCCTTACTGAACCATTTTGGATGCTTTGATTCTTTGTATTCAATTAATGGTATGCAGTCTACGATAATGGCATTGATTTTGGAATAAAACGAATCTGTTATAGCTCATATCGCTTTTCTCGAGAAATGACCAATCCACTTTGCTGAGATGTTCATTGATTTCATTGTAACTGGCATTTTTAAAATTATAACTAGAACTTGTTAGTTTATTACTTCTTTTTACATTGTTTGGAATAATTACTGACAGTGGAGGATGATGATAATCTATGGGAAGGATAGATTCTGATGCTTTACTAACTACTATGTCTTCTTCATTTGAAAAAACAAGATCTAGTAGGCGATTACTCAAATTATGTACATTATTAAATTGGGTGAGATTTAGAAATATTGACATATCTAAGATTTCCCTTTCGCATAATGTTATTGATTGGGAATCAATACAGTTGAAATCACAATTTGGAAGATTGTAATCTCCGAAAATTATGAATTTATGTTTTTTATATTTTGATTTTAAAAGTTCAACATCTTCGGAATGGTTTTTATATATAGATATATTAGCTGAGGGAGGAATGTACACGCAACCAATGACGTAATTTTGATTTTTATCGTTTACCATAATGAAAATTTGTTCATCATCACGATTTTTAGTTTTTAACACTTTTGAGGATATTTTTTTGCGTACTGCTATAAGTACCCCTCCACCTCTTGATCTGGAACTGGTTTTGATATTTCTGTCGAGCCGGTAGACCTGATGAAAGGGTAGACTGAGCTCCGCTGAGTGGATCGACGGTTCTAGCCAGGTTTCCGTAAGAGCGATGACATCATGATAAATAATTGGGGCATTTATCCTAAATTCATTCAGCTTTGTCCTTAGGCCTCTGACGTTCTGGTAGTAGAGTCTTCTCGATGACGGCTTGACGAGTTTTTTGGGAGTGAATTAACTATTTTGGGTGTTGAATTTATGTATTTTATAGTCAGATTTGTTTCACCATTGTTTTGTCTATTTTCCAACTCATTCCACAAGCTTGTAATTTGTTGACGTTGCAGAACGGTTAGGTCGTGTTTTATTTTAATAGAATTTTTATCCAGAGGTATAGTTTTTTTCAGTAGTATAAGTTTGGCTTGGTTCGAATCTGGTAGTACAATCTTGATAGGGTGAGTTTTTTCAGCAGTTTTTCGTCCTAACCTATACATTTGGATATGGGTGGTGTCAATGTTGTCAACTTTTTGGAGTATACTGGAAACTTGATTGCGATCTTCGTTTATGCAGTCCGATTGTATTGTTGCTGTGCTCTCAGGAACGTTGAACATTATTATATTATTGGCGCGTTTTTTTCTCTCCTCCATTTCAGCTATTGTTTCTGATATTCCAGAAACGTCCGCACTGGTACTTGAAGGAAGTTGAGGAAGAGGTGGTTGGTTTTTATATACGTTTAGTTCTCCTTCGAGAGTTGCCATTCTGGCAGCCATACCGGCTATCGTTCCCAGTATTTCATATAATTCATTCGTCTTCGGAATTATTTTCGCGATGTGTTCTTTTGTAAATTTACTGTTGGGGTCCATTACCATGTTAGTTAGTATATTTACGGCGTCTTTGGCCACTTTTATATACGCTTGAGAATCCATTTTGTGTAGTATTGTTTATTTTGTTTAAAAAAAAAAAAAAACTTTTGGAAGAGGTATAAAAAAAAAAAAAATTAAGAAAGAGTAGGATTCGAACTGACTTGCTTCAGATAGCTGAGCCGTTCCAGTGACCCTTCTCGCCCCTTAGCTATTGACCGTCGATGACGTAGTGTGAAAATAAGTGCAATATCAATAATCTTTGCAGAAGTACGTTTAGAAATAAGCTGATAGGTATTCAACGGCAAAACTAGTTGTCACTTTGCAAAAGATTATCAATTCACTTAATCACTTAATAAAACCGGTCAGAGTTCATTAAAGTATATACATAGATGAGACATTCAGCGAATAAATTGGTTCAACGGAATCGTAGGTTAGTACCTCCATTTCTCTATTAGTAGATACAACAATAACAACCGTCGACCGTGGCTGGCGTATGACGTATCAAAGTAGGATGGAAAAGGATGAAACCATGGGCTTGAGTAAAAGGAAAGGACGGTCTGAAGGCCGAGCCTTTCGACGAGGTGGCTTCAGTTAGAATTCACTTTCCCGAAGGCCTGTTCGTGCATGATTTGAACACGAATCTCGGAGAATTATGTACGGGATAGCGCCTCTATAGTATATCTCTATGATCGTAAAGAGAGTTTATAAGCATATTTAGGAGTACAGTAAATTATGTTTTTAAACAGTTTAAAATAATAATATGGCATTGAAAAAAGATATTGGGTATAAAACTTACGCATTGACTAACAAAATACACAATGCGTCACTTTGGTTAGACAGGGTTCTAACTTCACTTCAACTTCTTCTGAGATACGAGTGTCAAAGTTTGCAAAGACAATTTCTCATAATCTATTTACCGATTTCTGATTTTGTGGTTGAATCTTGTCTAAAGTATTTTAGTTTAACATATTTTAAAGGTAAGTATTTAGATATGACAAATACTGTAGTGTATCTAAAAACTTCTGCTTTTCTCACATAGATGGCAGTACTAAGAACTGTCCTAAGTCTCCGCTAGATGGCAGCTAGTTTAGTACAAGTGACAGACAACAGAGGGTCCAACAGCTCAGAGAGAGTATTCAGCAGATCTCTCACGTCAGATTCCCATTAGCCAGTTCCTAGATAGGTCGACTATCGTGGTCAACTCTGTATACCCGAAGTATCTATGGGAGTTGTTTACCAACTCTCATAATGTTAAATTTAATTTGTAGGGTTCTGTTAAAATAACAATGAGCAGTAGTTGCTTGATACACGATTCGTCAAGGAGTGACGGGCTGTGCCGCGTCTCTCCCCACCTCTCTAATTGCAAAAGTTCAAAGTGATAACAGAATCTTGTAAAATAAATGGAAGCTTTAAAAACTTGGTGTTAAAACTTTGCCATACAAGTACATATCTATGGATATACAATACAGATTGCTCTGAAAATTATTTTGATCACAGAAATGAGCAAAAGAAATGATTTTGCTTTTAGTGGTCATTTTTGAAAAAAAAAATCAATTAGAATCTTGTCCAACTGAGGTGACAAATGGTTCAAATACAAAAATGATCACAGATTCTAATTGCCAACAACAATCTTACTCTCTTAGCAGCAGCCTGAGTCTCTTCCTCCACACAGGAGAGCAGCACATGTAGGAGCTCATGGGCATCATGCTGGTCCTCAGGGACTACCCAGCCCAGGGCTCCCAGGCACCGCAGTACCCCCAGGGGGCACACGGGGCCCCCGCGAGACACTGAGTGGCTGCCGTTTACAACTGGAAGATAATAAGAATTTTTAGACCAAACGTGTGAAAGATGTTATTTACAAAATATGGAGAAAACAGGAGTTAACATTTCAGGTAATTTAGAGAGATTTTTTAATCTTTGGAACACCGACTTCAGAATAACTTCTTGTATTTATCAACCAGAGAAATGTTCCCTCTCTCTCCCTCTCACCTCCTATTTTCTGACCAATTTTCCCAGAAGAAATTATTTCAGAAAAATAAAATTTTCCAGAATCAAAATTTTCCAAATATGAAAAGTTTTCAAACTTCAAATAACAAAATCAAAAAGATAAATATCTAACCAAACATAATGTTTTCCAAAACCAAATATAAAAAGTGAAAAGAAAAAAATTAAAACAAATTCATGCACGACTATATTCCTGTCACATTTTTTTTTGTCCTGGTGACTTTTCAACCACCGGATTGCCAGGTATTATTTTTGGAATCAGTTCCTTTTGGCTTTTACAAAATTCAAAAATTTTAGAAAAATATATCTAAAATGATATATTATTTATAAATAGTAATCTTGAAATTTTAAGGCTCTCAAAACGATATGGTTAAAAATGGTTTTAGGGGATATTATGGGAAGAAACTTGGGTAAATGTTCCGCTATTGAGTCCACGCTCAAAACACACTTTAAAAAATTAAAATAAATTGTACTAAGGTAAAGTCACTAATGCCGGACAGTGAACTAAAGGAAGACACTTATCAAAAAACCTTCTTGTTTTAAGAACAATTTTAGTAATATGACTCTAATGTCAATATCATAGAACTCCTTGCTCTATCTATAAATCATTCTCAAAAGCTTTCAAAGAGTTTCTGAATGAAATTTCAAAATTACGTCAGTTTTTGTAAATTATGTGACTGAGTGAACGCGCGTTTCGCGATTTCTTATTTTACAGGTTAAGGAAGCATAAATTTTGAAGGTAAGTTTTGAATCAATATTTATTAGAACTTTACTTTTTTAGTTGTTTCTGAAGGTATCAATGTTACTTAAGAATAGTTATAAACGTTTTTTTCTTGTTTTTGTTAATGTTTTTCTAACAAATTATGACATGTCTACTATTAGTTCAAAAAATAGGGAAAAATCTAAAAGATGACATGTGTGTCTTCCATTGGTGTTCTAAGATATTGAATTTTTAAGTTTATTTTAGCACTATCTTGATCACCATTCCCAATTACAAGGTTACTGTAGAAATATCAACAATTTTAGATCGCTTTTACTAAAGGTAGACATGGTGTCTATTATTGGGGTATACGTGATGTCAACTATTGGTTCTATTGTTTTAGACCGATAATCATGCCGCCAATAAAAGAACAGATATTCCGTTATTCTGAAGCGGACATGGTAGCAGCTATTCAAGAATGCAGACGAGGTGTACCGACATTAACTGCGGCAAAAAAATGTGGAGTACCTAGGGTAACTCTGCTGAATAAAGTAAAGGGGAAGACACCAATGAAAAGAAGAATGGGAAGAACATGCTACATCTCAGAAGATAATTAAACTATGCTTGTAAAGTGGGCAAAAGCAATGGTGAAACAAGGATTTTAGGCAAGGTGAATTTACAAGACAGTGTGAAAAAAATTGTTGATGATTGAATAATTCAACATCAGAACAAAGCAATACCATTGAAACATTACCATCACTTACCACGGGTCCAAGTAGCAATCCATTTATAATCAAACCCATATCACAAGATACAATTTTAGAGCCTCCATTACAATATTTACCCCTAAATGAAGACCCTAAAACTCCCTGTAAAGAAGTCCAAGAAAGCATTTCTCTAAATCTCGAGGCCACAATGGACAAAGGTTTGTTGATAGAACCACCTACGTCAAGGCGTTATAGACCACAAAAAAGTTGCTCAATAAAATCATATGGTAATACCAAGTCCATTCAAAAGAGCTTTTTTTGGCCAACACCCAAAGAAAACTCAAAACGAAGAGAGGAAGAAAAAGTGCCTTCTGTTATATCATCTTTGGAATGGCAAAGATATTATGAAAACAAAGAGAGAAAGAAGACTGAATTAGATGAAGAGAAAAAAGAAGAGCTGAGGAAAGAAGAAAGAAGAGACTAAAGAAAAACGAAAACCTAAGACTGATTCGAAGTTATCTAAGAAGAGTAAAAATAATGAAAGAAAGAAATCTAGGAAGACTGACTACAACTCAGGTACGGAAGAAGAATGGGTAGAGTCTGGAGACAGGCGGGTGATATTTCTGATGAAAGCATTGATGAGGAAAATGAAGAAGAAAGAAATGAGGAAGCAAGTGGAATTAAGCAGAGTGATTATATTATTGTAAAGTTTCCTGGCAAAAACAGATATTACAAATAAGTTTTGTTCAAAAGGTAAATAAAAGAGACATTGAAGTTATGGCTACGGTAGCATGTGACGAGTCTAAAACTTTATTCAAAGAAAATGAAAAGATATAAGTATTATAACTGAATCTCAATCTCAGTCCTTGATGCACCAACAATGATTATAACAGGGGATAGAAGTACAAATTTGATAATGCATTAGAGGTTGAGGGATAATTATTACACTTACATTATTAGAATAAGTTTGTATTGTTATTAAGTACTTATTTCATTTCTTTCTTAATTAATGTCAAGTAGTATGTCAACTATTAGTGCAACTGACTGTCTACCTATGGTGATTTTATTTTTTGATGATGTCATGTATTAGTACTTATGACAATATTAAAATAAAAAAATTATAATAATTGAAAGTATGTTGATTATTGGAAATTTTATAACAAAATATTATTTTCTATGATTCACTGTATTCATACATAAGAAACTGAAGTTGTTTTGTTTTGATAAATATATTTTTTTTTTCATCTAAAGATTGTGTTTTCCTTAAAGTGTCGAGCATTAGTTCCTTTACCTTAGGTAGATAATAGTTAGTAATAAGTAATTCAGTAACCGGAATTTAAAAATATTGCGTTTTAATGATTATGTTGTTAACTTTAAAAATGCGAAATGTCATTTTTCAAGGACCGCCATGTTATTAATTACGACGATGAAATATGCACTTTCAAAAGGAAAAATCACTCTCTGTCAGTTACATAATAATAAGTACGAATTTCAATTTTCGAAAATGATAAATAATGCGTATTAGGTTTCGTAAATTCAAAAAATCATCACTTATTACGCGTGCATGACGCGAGACGCAAGCCTATATGAAATGTGAAACTGTTCCTTAAA
Organism: Limnephilus lunatus; assembly: GCA_917563855.2. Lineage (NCBI taxonomy): Eukaryota > Metazoa > Arthropoda > Insecta > Trichoptera > Limnephilidae > Limnephilus > Limnephilus lunatus. The sequence goes on from OU830599.1 coordinate 12,298,952, forward strand.
TATACCAAACCATCCACAACCGTTCCATGTGAAACATGTTTTACATGCAATTTGCAAATGAGCTAACCTAAAAATAAAAAAAGCATTCACGAAACGAGTAGCTAAAAGCGATACATAGACGATATTATTACGAAAGTACCTGATTTGCCAAACTACGTAATTATTTTAATACCTAAAACGAAAATAAATAAAAGAACACGCACGCGTTTTTCTTTTCAATAACACCCAAGTTTTGAAAGGTTTGTACTGCAAGTAGGATTAGTATTATAGACAAGTTTGTACCTGTATTTATAACAGAAGAACATGGAAATAAATATCACTTTCTTTTGTATCACAAACCTAGCGTAGCCGCTAAACTACTTGAAAACTGGGATGTTTTTCTTGCTTTGACGCGAGCAGGCGGTATAAAGGGGCACTTTCTTTTGTATCACAAACCATGTTACACAAACCTAGCGTAGCCGCTAAACTACTTGAATACGGGGATGTTTTTCTTGCCTTGACGCGAGCAGGCGGTATAAAGGGGCACTTTCTTTTGTATCACAAACCATGTTACACAAACCTAGCGTAGCCGCTAAACTACTTGAATACGGGGATGTTTTTCTTGCCTTGACGCGAGCAGGCGGTATAAAGGGGCACTTTCTTTTGTATCACAAACCATGTTACACAAACCTAGCGTAGCCGCTAAACTACTTGAAAACTGGGATGTTTTTCTTGCCTTGACGCGAGCAGGCTGTATAAAGGGGCACTTTCTTTTGTATCACAAACCTTGTTACACAAAGCCGCTAAACTACTTGAAAAATGGGATGTTTTTCTTGGTAGGTTATTTTACAAAAATTAATTGTTATTATATTATTTGAAACAACTGGTTACGTAAATGTTTTTGAATTTTTAGGTTGGTAGTGGGTATTTACAATTTGCGTATTGCAGTTTCACACGGCACAATAATGGCCTTCTTATTTAAAAAGATGGCGGTCCTTGGAAAATGACATTTCGCAGTTTTAAAGTTAACAAAATAATCATTAAAACGCAATATTTTTAAATTCCGGTTACTGAATTACTTATTACTAACTATTATCTACCTAGTACAATTAATTTTAATTTTTTAAGGTGTGTTTTGAGCGTGGACTCAATAGCGGAACATTTACCGAAACTTGAATTTTAGGTAATTCTTCGGAACAAACGTCAACGGTTAATACGCACTTTTTTTTTATAAAACTTTTAGATTCTCATTAATTACCATAAAAGACAACTATTTGCGTTGGGGGAGGTTGAAAATGATACATTTTTAATTTTAGTTACGTAAATTGAAAATTTGCTTTAACACTGTCAAATCACTCTGTTTGCAATATTATTGTTATTTTAATATGTTGGTATTACTGATATTTTCCATTCCATGTTACACAAACCTAGCGTAGCCGCTAAACTACTTGAAAACTGGGATGTTTTTCTTGCCTTGACGTGAGTAGGCGTTATAAAGGGGCACTTTCTTTTGAATCACAAACCATGTTACACAAATCTAGCGTATAGGTTTTTTCGGTTACGCGCCTTTGAATATATTGCCATGAAGTCAGTTACGGTATGATGTAGCCTTCCATATAGTATCAGTAATACCAACATAATAAAATGACAATAATCATTACAAATTGCATATGGTGAAGCGTTGTGTCTAAATACGAAAGCAAATTTTCAATTTACGTAACTAAAATTAAAAATGTATCATTTTCAACCTCCCCCAATGCAAATAGTTGTCTTTTATGGTAATTAAGAAGAATCTAAAGGTTTTATAAAAAAAAAGTGCGTATTAACCGTTGACGTTTGTTCCGAATATTTACCGAATTTTATGCCAAATTACACAATTTCGACAGCAATCATACATAATTTACGATAACCGGCCAACTCAGAATGAAACCAACTCAGAACCATCTCAGAAGATCAATAAGAGTGATGATAAAAATATATAAAAAATTGGTTAAATAGGTTATGTTAGGTTAGGGTTAACGGCTATTTTAAAATTATTTTTTCATAGCTTTTAATGACTTTTCAAAGAGGTGTTGAGTTCATTTGATTCTGAGTTGGTATGGTACTATAAGTGACGCAGGCATTCACAAATGGTTTTTATTTGGCTAAGTGAATGTTTGCACATTCTAATAATTGTACTTGTATACAAAGGGGGGAAACTCTACTATCAGGGAACTATACTAAATTGGGCGAAGCCCATCAAAAATCATAGGCCTAACAGCAAAAAACCCACAGCAGTGAGTTATCTACTAGTTTTCATGATTAGGCTATGGCAATGGATAATGATAATAAAGGCGTCCGAGCAAGCTGGGTCTGTTACCCAGTTTATTTTAATGGTTCGAAGAAAAAATACACATCAACAATTTTACAAAGAAAAATAAACGACTTGAGAAGCTTTACTGTTTTAAATAGGTAATTGGGGGAATACATTATTTATTTACCATCGATAACAGTAGATAGAGTAGTGATCATGCTGTTATTCGCCTCGGAAGTGGTGTTTTTCTTCAGCCACTCGACGAACTGCGGACTAGCGGCCATGGCCTGGAGCAGGGTGTTGAGGAAGCAGGTCCTGCCGAGGTTCTGGAGCCCGGCGATCTGCCCCCGCCGCTTGCGGGTGCGCGGAGCCCCCCCGGGCCCCCATAGCACGAAGGCGCCGACAACCACGGCCGCCGTCAGCCCCGCCGCCACCAATATGCGGTCGCCGCTCTCCATTGGATGGCCGCGGAAATTTATGGATTCTGGATCTTAGAAAAATGGCTGCATCAGCATGCCGGTATGTTTAGTGGCACATTTTCAGAGGAAAATTTATAGACGCAAATCGCGAAAAGACAGACGAAAACGACTAAAAACAGTGAAAACTGCAAGCGACCATAGAACATAGAACTACGGAGAATGCGGAGAATTTGGAGAAAAAACATAATTTTGACGTTTGTACTGAGTGTTGCTAGTAAACCAATTTTTTCCCATAAATCACAATTTTACGTGTTTGTGGGGAAATAAAATTTTATTATTGTAGAAAGCAATCACTTTGTGGTTTGACATATTTAATAAAATAAAATACTGTTTTGTTTAAAACCACGTCACACATTATGACTTATTGTTTAGTATTAATTTGTACCCTGATGATGCTTGAGTAAAGCGAAACCGGTCGGTTCAAAAAATTAATAAAACTCGTGGTTTTAAACAAAACAGTATTTTATTTTATTAAATAAAATTTTGTTTTGGCGGGTAATGCATTGTTTTTGTGACATTATTATTGAATACTAGCTTTTACCCGCGGCTTCGCTCAAATGGTATTAGTGGGAAATTACTGGCATAATTATTGGCATAATTGTTATTATTCTTGCTTTTTTGTCTAATAAAAAATATTTATTGTTTTAATAGAAAATTTCAAAATTTTAGAATGACATTTCGCAAATAAAAATTCTATTTTAGAAAATATTTAAATTATAGAAATTTATTTTAAGTACCTACTCCCCTAATTTATTCTGATGATTTGCCTCAAGTAGGAATTAGTATTTTATTCATATTTGAATCCAGAGTAACCTAAAGAAATAACAAAATGACAGCACACGTCAAATAATTACATAGCAACGCTTTGCTTTTCGTCTGGACAATAAATATTTTTAGAGATATCTATAACAAGTAAAAAAGTAATGATGCCCTTTTCATACAGCGAACAAGTAAAAAAGCAACGGGCCTTATTTCTAAAACCAATGAAAGGGCTCATCAAAACTGTTCTTCAAAATCGCCAGCATAAATAAACCAATCATCGCCTCGTCTTCGGGGGAGCTTTCCCTGGGCGGCAGTTCTACGGGGCGCCAAAATCGTAATTTTATGTTTGATTGAAAAAAAAAACTCGATTTACAAAGCATGTTGTTCTATTGATTACCTATTTGATTTTAAAATGCCCAGTTAGTTTTTTAATACATCCTAAGTTGATTTATGAACGTATCCTAAGTCGATTTTGACCGTGTGCATGATGTACATGACATCTCTGCCAGGGGAATCCCCGTCGCATCTAGAACTAGGGGCTACAAGAGCTGAGTCTGATTGGTGGGTTAGTATATTTATGCTGATTGGTTTATTTATGGCTAAGTCGAATAAGCGGTCGAACGTCAATTCGATTGTTTATATGTTACTGAAAATAATTAAAAACATATCTGCATTCAACAATGAGTCAGGAACGTCTATCTGTCCTTGCGATCCTAGCCATTGAAAATAAAACTGCCTTTGAAGTGGACTTTGATGAGCTAATAGATTCTTTCGCAGAAAAGAAAGCACGCCGTGTAAAACTGTAGTAAGATTAGAAAGAAACAGCTGCTGGGACCTAAAGATTGAAGAAATGTCTTGACTGTCAGTTATCTTTCTGTTTCCTATATTTCATTTTATGTCACACAAATGAAAAAGTTATTAGTAAACAGGTAATAAAGATTTTATTTGAAGTACTTATAATGCCGTTCACAAAAAATACCACCCATTTTATTATATTTGTGAGTTTTTTTTTTACAATTTGTCTCAAACGCTGGCGAAAGGGGGCGCCATTATCAAGTTTCTTCTCTGATTTGAAAAAGTCGTAGATTCGGGGCTGGTTTCAGTACCGGATTATCGGGGTTAGTATATTTATGGGATTATCCTTTAGGCAGAGTAGGCAACTGCCTAGGGGCCCCGCATCGGCTGGGGGCCCCGCGCCCCGAGAAAAAATGACTTGCGTCAATGGTGAGCAAGTACTTACTGTCAATTAGTGAGCATAAATATACCAAACCACCCACTCCGGCACCGATTTTGGAAAAAGTCAGCTTTCAAGATGTTTTATTTATTTTATTTTTTATTAGGAACATTTACAGGTAATAACATTACATGCAATAAAGAAAACAACAAATTATAATAAATAGGTTATAACCCAATAACTATTGTTCACATCATGCACAAATAATAAAAAAGTCAATAATTCAAATAAATATTTAAACGTAGTTGTATTTTACTTTCCTTATATTCATTGCAGCATTACTTAGAATCAATGAGGATGTGATTGTAGGTGCCGTGTGTGGTTTGTTTTGGCATTTGTTTTGAGTTTTTTTTTGCTTTTATTTCTAATTATATCTTAAAATATAAATGTTGAACAAGCTTTAAGTGTGCACTACCTATCTGCTTGCTAAAATTCTTTGTTTCTCTTCGTGCCAAGGTTGTCTGGAAGAGATCACATTAGTGATAAGACCGCTCATTGTACTGTTATATTTTTTATTTTTATATTTTTGTTTTTATGTATGTGTCCTTTTATGTGCAATAAAGAATTATTGTATTGTATTTTATTAGTTTAATTTTTTTTTATTGAATGGGGTGATGGCATACCTTCTTGATGTAGTTAAAAAAATAGATTAATTATGAATAAAATTACGTTGTGGTAGAAAAAAATAATTTTGGAAATTAGAAAAGAAAAGGGTAAAGTGCATTGAAGCTTTCACCCACCTATTCCCACCCCGGTATAGGCGACTTATGGTCGCCCCTTCGGAGTTCTCGCAAGAATCTAATTTTTTTGAATGAACGACTCTACATTTAAAATATGTAACGATTCTAGAACTTCAATGTCCCCGCATACGTTGTTAGAGGGCGGTATGCAGGCGCACCTACAGGAATGTACTGTGATGGTCAATTCTACAATTCTAAAGCCCATGAAGGTAATCACTGCTAAAGCAGTGAGCCCCATGGACAGTCAAACAAGGTGTTAGTAACAAAACTAGGTAATAGAGAAAATATAAGGAAAAAAACAAAATGAACGACAACCGTCATGAGTGGGAAGCTCATGGCGGCGAAGGACCACACAATGATCCAGCAGGCAGCACCGTGCACTGTACATAAAAAATGGAAGAAAAAATAAACATATATACAATGTAGAACTGGTGATACCGAAATCCAGCCACCGGCAGTCCCAGAGACAGTGAAGAAGGCTGGTTGTCAGGCCTCCCGATAACCGGCAGCGTCGTCCGTAAGCCAGCTACCCGGTGGTGCCTAGACGAGGAGTGTGTGGAAATCAAAAAGAAGACCCTAGGGAGAGAAGCGTCGGGTCGCTGGAGGCGGGACGGACAGCTTTCGGATGACGTTTAGCCCTCTCCCCAACCTCTTCATGTCACGGGGGGTAGCGCGGTGGCCGGGTGAAGCCCCACCAGTTCCAAGAGATCGGCCATGGCACGTACACGGGGACACGTTCTAGGGTCCGACCCCTTAAATGGGGATAAGGACGATACAAAACGGGCAACGGAGTTCAGTTCTCTCTCGTTAAACAAAACTAAAAGAAATGGAAAAAAAAAACAGTAAAGCAACCAAGAAAACCAAAATAATATGAAATAGGCATGTGCGTTTAATTACGCTATATGTATCCGGAACCAAAATACCTAAAGTATAAAAAAAAAAATGGCAAAAAAATAAGTGTAAAAAAAAAAAAAAAGAAGACATGAGCGTAAAATCACGCGGACATGTGTGAACATGATAAAAGATAAAAATCAAGATGTAAAAAATAAAAACAGCATAAAATTACATATGTAAAAAAAAGCAAACTGTAAAAAAAACATAAAAAATATACATACTGTACAGTATTCAATTATAAAAGTCGAGTAGTCGATAGTCCGTGGTAAAACAGGAACAAGTACACCTGGTGTCAAAGTCAACTAGTCAGCGACTCTAAGCTCAGGCCATCTCTCAATCCAGATCCTTGCAAATTTCTTCAGACACTCGAAGTTCTTCTTATTCGAAACCAGATCAGTATTCCATACTGGTCTGATAGGTGCATCCAAACCATCGAGCATTTCCTCTCTCGCATCCGTCAAGATCTCACAGTGCCACAGAATGTGCTCGGCTGACTGGTTCGTCGATCCGCATGCGCAGTTGGGATGGGGAGACAGGGCGAGGGTGTGAAGTCTCCCCCTGAATTCCCCATGCCCGGACAGAAGCTGGGTGATGTGGTGGTCCAGTTGTAGATATGCCCCTTCCATTCTGATTTTAACTGATGGGAAGAAGGAGAAGGTCCATCTTCCCATATTCGACCTATCCCAACGGACCTGCCACTCTTGGAGCGACAGATCCCTCATTTGACGGAGCAGTCCAGGGAGAGTCCCCGGCCCACCCGGTGTCAGAACAACACCTAGGTGAGTGGCCGGGGTTCCTCTGGTTAATTTCTGCTTAGTGAGCACTTCCCTAATTTCCAGATCGATTGGCAATATGCCAGCCAAAACGGGTAAAGCGTCCGAAGCAACGGTTCTATACGCACCAGAGAGTGCCAGCAAGGGGGTTCGTTGGCCACGCTTGAGAGCTAAGAGAATCAGCGAGTTGTCCAGGCGGTGCTCCCACACAGAGGCGGCATACGAGACTTGCGCCACGTACACACACCTATATAGCGTTCGCAGAGCCGGATTTCGCAATCCCCACTCAGCTGTGGAGAGTCTCCTCAGCTTCAAGAAGAGAGCCTGGGCCTTGCTGGATACTTCTTTAACGTGAGCCAGGAAAGAGGACGATCGATCTAGTGTAACACCTAAATATTTAACAGTTTCGCAAAATCGGACAGTAGAGTCCCCCATTTAAAGGGTAAAGTGCAGTGGCGGATTAAGCCCGTGAGAGGCCCGGAGCGGCAAAGCAGAATGAGCCCCCCCTAGTTTAAGAAGTTAATGTAGTTTTACAAGCAGTTTACACGGTTTATTCAGTTTACACGGGCCTCTGAGTCTGGGGGACCTCCAAAGGCCTCCATGTTTCCTTGATCAAATCCTAAACAAGGCTTTAAGACACCAGAAAGATGCATTTGCCAAATGTTTTAAGGAAATTTGTAAAATTGACTGAGATACAGCATTTTATATGAAACAGTTACAGTTTGTATCTTGAATTATCCTTCAGCAAAACTTTGAACTCGTTTTTCTCAAAATTAATATTAGAAAAACCATACATCCGATTTACACGAACTAAGTCTTAAACTGTTAGAAAATCCAGTCACTATGGAACCACTTAGGGATTGTTTTATAAAGGCACCCCCTTTATTTTTCTTTTATGAAATGAAAATTTTCCATAAAAAAATCGAAAATAAAATTCGATGATTCGCAATTTTTATTTTTTTTAGATATCAAAAATCCCCTACGTGGTGCCATAGACACTAGATTTTCAAACAGTTTAAGACTTGGTGCATCTAAATAGGATGTATAGATTTTTTAATATATCGTCAATCAGGTTGAAAAACGTGTTAAAAAAAGTTTCGAGAAAAACGCATTCATAGTTTTGCCGAAGGATAATTCAGCATACCAACTGTTTCAAACGGTTTCACATAAATACTCTATCGCCCTCAATATTTCGAATTCCTTTAAAACATTTGGTGAGAGCATTTTTAACAAATGCATGTTTCAGAAAATGAAACTAAAAAAAATTGCAATTTTTTTTTATCCTGTCCTGGTGCCTTAATAATAATAATAATATTTGGATGACTTGTATAAAGCCGTTTTTGTAAAAAATCACCTCAAAAGCCTTGTTTAGGAGACGCCCTTTCCACCCCCCCCCCCCGTTAGTCCGCCATTAGTAAAGGGGTCCCGAGACGTGCATTGCCTAGGGGCCCCGACATGGTTAATCCGGCCCTGGCTGGTTGTGACTGGTGAAAAAAAGTATGGTAGGGTATGTCATAACGCCATTCGTTCCTGTTGACTGCCAATAGCAGAGCTAAGATTAAACCACTAAGGTTGAATCTGCACAACGCATGCTACAGGTCGCTGCTTGCGGCCAGTATGAAAGTACGGTGTAACACTGACATATGTTAATTATCGCCATGTATTGTTACATCCATTCACAATAAACCGCCACAAGTACTTCTTGCTATATCATAACACAAGGTTATGATATATCCACAGTGTCCGAGTGTCCGCTGTATATCATACATGGTTATCTAGTAGTGACGTTCGCCGGAAGATAATCACATAATACATTTGCTTTTGAATATTATCCTTCCGGTTTCAATGTAAATCAACTGAGTGTGAACCCCAAGCATAAGCATTGGATCATGCTCCGCCGAAAGGGTACGTTATTGTGATGAATTCTGTTTTGATGTGGGTGGCATTCAATTTATTGGGAACCACAGGAATTGATTTAGGCAGAGAGGACATCCCGCTCCTTTTCTGACCCGTTGAAGTTACACGAGGCAATTGCGCCAACATCACAAAGGGCATTTTTATGAAAGGAAAGAGCAGAAGTTTTACAAATGAAAAGGGTAAGAGGAGTGGGTAGGGATCTGGGGGTCAGTCCGTGTCCATGAGTGATGGACACGGACTGACATTCCTCGCCCAGAGGTGCAAGGTGATGGGTCGAGAAAGTCCGGCTGGAGAGTTCTGAGAGTCCTCTCCCGACCCGGCCCCCACGAAGTTGTTGGGTAGACGCATCCGCCGCCAAGACCTGGACAAACCTCACCTTATATCGGTTGATACTTTACTAAAGGTGTTAAATCTTTCCTAACCTTTGGAATGCCAAGCTCCCGAGACCTAATACCTCCGTCATGTGCCAATGCTGTATTTTCGCACGGCTCGGCGTGTGCCAGCTGATTCTATTTTCGTAATAACCGACTTGTTTTTTTTACAAAATTATGTTTTTGTAAATTTTAAATAAAATCTTCCCAGAAAATATTATTTATTTATAAAAATAGGATATAATCTACCAAGTATTTTCCCCAAAATAGCTACTTGTATTCAGAGAAAAGTTTTTCTTCTCTCTCATGCTATAAAAAAATCTTATAACTTCTGAAGCGTTAAAAGTATGCATTGTATATGAAAAGTTTCCTTCTCTAAACTTTTCCCTACAAACATAACTTTGGATATTTAATAAACAGAAGGGATTATGAATTCACAAAATATATTATCACAATAAATAAAACAAATCAATTCCAAATATATACATTTATTAAACATATTTAATTTTCAATATTTTTAATTTAACAATAGAATTTCAAATACATAACATGTTATTTTTTAGTGCAGACAGAAGCCTGCACTGTGGAAAATTACAATACATGAAATCTGTGTTGTTCAGAAAGAAAATACAGAGATTAATGAAATGATAATAAGATAAGTGCGGTGGTGAGATTTTAAAATAAAACCTTAGTGATTTGAGTAGGTACTTTATTAATTAAAGTGTTTATAGCCAGGTAAATAAATAAAAACAAAAAAATTGATAGAACTGAACCTACCCTATTGACAAGTTCCTACTTATATAAGTTCATTTCTTGTTTTAAATAAAAGACATATTTTTTGTATTAAAAATAAAGCAGATTTTTTGATAATAGTAAGAAAAAACATTAAAAGATTCTACTCAATCTTAAGGATAATTAATACATTAATAAAAAACCCAATGCATATTAGAAAGATAGTTTAAAAATTGTGTATTTAAGTAATAGGTAAAATCGATTATTTTGACATTTTTTACTAATTGATGTTGCCAAGGTGAAAACTGTGAATTTTTTTTCTACAAAATCAAAAAATATTACACATTTCAAATACGTAATAAAAATGATCATCTTTCGTCTTGTATGTACTATGTATTATTATTAGGTACTTTATTGTTAATGGAATTTTTTCAATGTTGGCAATAAGTAAGAAGTTAAATAAATGCCATTAGCTCAGCGCTCAGCACAGAGGGAAAGGGACATTAATTGACATTGACACTACAATCATTACACATTAATGGTAATAAGTTTATTGTGCACTACATAAATAGCTCCAATGGCCGGAGAGATTTCACTTTAAAACCACCACCCCACTTTAGAGAAAGAGAATCGATACATAAATTACTTTATACTTATATAACAGACAATATATCTTATGAAATCTACCTTATTTATTCTCTTGTATAATATAATTTGTAAAAATCATCGTTGATAATAATAATTATTATATGTTTACGATAAATAATTTTTCCCTTCAATAATAAAACTATCTTTTTTATAAATATTTTCTCTTATCTTCCATGAAAATGTTACATATTGGGAATGTCTAAGTACTTACATAACAACATTTCATACACAAAATATCATAAACTGCATAATTTGTAAAGAAAACACATCAGGCGGCCCCGTCCATACATAACTAGCGTACCGGTAAGCGGTACAGACTATAATAAACAGCGACCGGTCGTATAGTTTATCCGCGGTTGCTCCTGTAATGGGTATCTCACGGCAAACACTAATAAACAGCGACCGGTCGTATAGTTTATCCGCGGTTGCTCCTGTAATGGGTATCTCACGGCAAACACTAATAAACAGCGACCGGTCGTATAGTTTACCCGCGGTTGCTCCTGTAATGGGTATCTCACGGCAAACACTAATAAACAGCGACCGGTCGTATAGTTTATCCGCGGTTGCTCCTGTAATGGGTATCTCACGGCAAACACTAATAAACAGCGACCGGTCGTATAGTTTATCCGCGGTTGCTCCTGTAATGGGTATCTCACGGCAAACACTAATAAACAGCGACCGGTCGTATAGTTTATCCGCGGTTGCTCCTGTAATGGGTATCTCACGGCAAACACTAATAAACAGCGACCGGTCGTATAGTTTATCCGCGGTTGCTCCTGTAATGGGTATCTCACGGCAAACACTAATAAACAGCGACCGGTCGTATAGTTTATCCGATGGTTGCTCCTGTAATGGGTATCTCACGGCAAACACTTACCGGTCGTATAGTTTATCCGATGGTTGCTCCTGTAATGGGTATCTCACGGCAAACACTAATAAACAGCGACCGGTCGTATAGTTTATCCGCGGTTGCTCCTGTAATGGGTATCTCACGGCAAACACTAATAAACAGCGACCGGTCGTATAGTTTATCCGATGGTTGCTCCTGTAATGGGTATCTCACGGCAAACACTTACCGGTCGTATAGTTTATCCGATGGTTGCTCCTGTAATGGGTATCTCACGGCAAACACTTACTGTACACTTAAGCCTACGGCGGTAGGGCATATTATCGAGATTCACTTAGACTTTTTTTTATTTTACCAAATACAAAAAATTTAAATGCTCAAAATATTGAACCGTGTAGAGTCCACTATAGAGGCTGATGCACACTCAACAGGTTAACTAATCCTAAATTAACATAGCTATTCATTATAAAAATAAAAGCGTCCTGCACTTCCAAGTTTTCGTCAACTTGTACAGATCATTTATTGTAAATTATTCTGGAATAGGCAAAATAAAATATATCTATGTCTCTAAGTTCACTAACAAAAGATTAGAAAAAACAAACTATCAGAGAAGTTTTTGTTATTAGATCAAACCATTTTGAAATCTGTATTTAAAACAGAAAATTAATTTATTTCAACACAAGAAATACATATAAAGAAATGTTGGTAAACACTTTTATTATTTAATGTAATTTTGTAAATGTGATGAAATTTTTTTTTTAGTTGACCCTAAACCATTTAAAAAACTGATATTATCGTTAAAAAGTTGCAATTGTTATATTTAATTGTACTTATCATTAATATAATTATAAAAATTAAGGTATTTTACGATTTTCCTTACAAGACACAATTATTACATAAAGAGACATCTCATCGACATTTATAATAAGTCAGCAAAATATGTAGCATCTCTGGAAACTAACAAATCTCATTCCTTTAAACAGGCTACACTCATGATTCGTTGCCTCTCTAAGGTCACTCCTGTTTCCTGTAGCTTTCCACCTCCAAAACTCGCAAACTCCTCCAAATCCTTCCACAAGGATCCACGTCCATTTATTCTTCCACGAGAATCCGTGTCACGAATATTACGTGATTTATTCTTAGACGAGGATCCACATTACAAATATAATATGATCTATCCTTTGACGTGGATGCACGTCACAAATATATTATTTTCCATTGACGAAGATCCACATGGCAAATATAATGTGTCTTATCCTTCAATGAGGATCCACATTACAAATACAATATGATTTATCCTTCGTAAGACAACAATTTTACAAAACATCAAAAACAGCCACCTAATCTAGCTTTGGTTGAACTGTGCCCGCCCTAGCGTGAGGGAGAAGGTTACAGAGAGAGAGGGAGAGGAAGAGAGTGACAATTTTTTTGCTCAAACTACTGACATAAACAATAATAATAACAGTTTAAACAATCCATCCAACATTACCTACAGTCTTAACACTAAAATAACAATATAATTAAATTCTTATATGATCGACTTAGTGTCATGAGTTTTCGTTTACAACATATCTTTTAACATCACAAATTTATTATCATAAAATTGATCCTGGTCAGAAGTATCTCCATGGAGATGAGACCTGAAGGATTGCAGTTTGGGCATCGAAGTACAGATGTTGTCGGTTTCGAGATATTGCCCAATTAACTGCACTTGTGGGGTTTTGGTAATATTTCACGGTTGAAATATGTACTTAGCACCTTTGACGAATGGTCACTGACCACATCTTCTCAAGTGCTTTAAGGAGAATGAACCACCGAGTGTTTGAAGAAGTTGCTTCACTTGGCTTCGTCCTGATCCATGGGCTCCTCCACTTCTTCGTGGCTGTGCTCCGGGGTCCTACAAAGAGACAAACAAATAAATCAATAAAAAGAACTTATGGGGCATGTAGAACGAGGTTCTAGGAAGCTGCAAATAAACATATCAATATCAAGAACTTAAGAGACATATAGAAAGGGGTTCTGGAAAAGAAAAACAAACTTATAAGTAACAAGAACTTGTGAGCATAATATAGAATGGGATTCTAGGAAGAGACAAATAAACATAACAATAACAAGAACTTAAGAGGCATATAGAATGGGATTCTAGGAAGAGACAAATAAACTTAACAATAACAAGAACTTAAGTGGCATATAGAATGGGATTCTAGGAAGAGACAAATAAACATAACAATAACAAGAACTTAAGAGGCATATAGAATGGGATTCTAGGAAGAGATAAATAAACATAACAATAACAAGAACTTAAGAGGCATATAGAATGAGGTCTTAGGAAGACACAAATATTGATTTCAAAATATAATAACAATTTTATACGCCCGCATAATTTTTTTTTTAATTAACAACTAAGTACTTATGAGGCACATAGAACAGGGTCCTAGGAAGAGAAAAATAAGATTACATCTGTTTGCACCGATAATGGCAACAACCTGGCAAATTGCTTTTGTTTTAATCGAGAAAAGGTATTTATAAAATGACAATGAACTGTTCCTTGTCCCTTCCCCTCTCTACCCTGGATTTTAGTTTGCAATCAACAGCAGTGTAATGCAGTACGAAGTGCATTCACAAAACTGCACATAAAATCACACTCAAACTGTTTCATCAAGAGGTTTTATACTGCAAAATAACTTGTGTTTTTCTCGAGGCATGTAGTGATGTGGAATATAATAACTTTGATCTAACAGCCTGTCGGGATTAACAGGGAAAAAATTACCCTTTTTGAGATACTCCATTATTACGTAAACTTAACATTGTGTATGCAGTTTTGTGAATGCACTGTCTACTGCATTCCACTCGGGTTGATTGAAACTGAAGTCCAGGGAAGGAAGTGGTAGAGAGGAGAAAGGACCAGGGAACAATTCATTGCCATATTACAAACCCCCATTCCCAATCAAAACAAAAACATTTCGCCAGGTTGTCACCTTTATTGGCGCAAACAAAACCTTTATTTTTAGTACTAACTTGTACTTAAAGTCTCGTAAGTTAGTACTAAGAAGAGAAAAATAAGATTAAATCTTTATTTTTAGTACTAACTTGTACTTATCTCATGGATTAGAACTTACGAGGTGTTTAAAACAAGTTCCTAGGAAGAGAAAAATAAGATTATATCTTTATTTTTAGTACTAACTTGTACTTAACTGCTCTGATCTTTTCATCTTAAACGAAATGTCAGATCTACAAAAACTTTGTGTTATTTCTGTTTCACAATTAAAGCTCTATAAATGAAACATTTCTGAACGTAACCGAATACTAAAAACTGTTTTTAAAAGGTTACGAATGCACACATAAAAAAATGTATAAATGACTCACATGATGTTTTTATCTAAAATCACGGATTATGTAAAAAAACAATACTTATTCTATTGTATAAATGTATAATAAACAATTTGTCACCAAACATTTTTTATCATTTCATACAAGAATATTTAATGAAAAAATTACAATGTCCAGCGGCCCGTAGGCGATTTGGCGGGTAAAATCTGGGTCTATCGTGTATCTGACAGAATACGTCTTTTTATGTATTTCTATGGACAACTTGAATAGGGATGGGCAGCTTGATTTATTATGGACATTCTACTTTTCTTTTAAGGGATGTCACTACAACAATAACGAGTTATAACAATTTCTGTGATAACACATGCGTTGACGTGAAAACACGCTTATTGTACTTGACTGCTATCGTTATAATATTGTGTATATCCGCGTACGTACTGGAGTGGTTAAGCTTCATAAGTTGATTCTACATAATAGGACAACCATAAAAGATAAGTGAATTAGTTTGAAATTCAAACGATTTGAGGTATAGCATGAGCCAAACTTAAATGCCGACCTGAACTTGATACAATCCATTCTCACGCATGTACAGTCACTTTAGTGACCTTACAATGACCGTAAGCGAAAGAGAAAGATGTGTAAAACATATATGCAACAGAAAAAGGTGTGGGCGGGGAGGCATGCCTCTTTTCAGACCTTAAACTCGCCTATTGCGACGATTTCTAATTAGGTCATTTCAACATCAGGTCGGCATTAAAGTATGGCGCTTACTATACTTTCAGGTAAAAATACTTGATTACGCAATTATTTATGTGAAAACTCTCATTGTTCATTATTTTCCATGTATGCAGTTTCCAAGGATATGGATGTGCCACTCTTCACTACCAGTTTGTTCAGCGGGTAAGTTCGACCTTACACTACAAAATTTTAAAAGGTAAAAAACAATGGAATTTCGAAAAGTGTAGAATCCAAATTGACTGCACTCTGGGAGGTGATTCTCTCTGAGTGGATACAGTGAAACAGAGTGATAAAGTTGGTGTGTACACTCACAGTGTGGCATGGTGCTGGTGGTGCATGGACAGCGAGGCCATGGCGCTCACGGTCTCGGCAGCATCACGCTCGCTCTGCGCGCCGCCCAGAGAACTCAGCAAGGCCGCGGTCTGCTTCAGACAAGGCCAGTGGGACAGCTGAAATATGAATTACAATTAAAAATACATGATTATTTTCAAAATTCACTTGACTCTAAACAGTCCTCAATATTAGACATCATAGAATAAAGAAGAACACGAGAAATGACTTTAATATATAGATTTGAATGGACTGACTTAGAAGCTTTTGATTCTAGCCCATTTAGCATATTATTCTCAGTCTTTCTTACACTTGCCTGACATTGTATATTTGCATCACAATTTGAATTTCGTTATAATTTTGTATATGAAATGCAAGCTAAGAATGGTCAGACTTTTGGATCACTAAACTCATCCACAAGGTATTTTTTGAGTTCTCTTTTATTCTATATACGGAATGACATGCGAGGTCTTTCCAATGCCATTAGAGCCATCTGAAGTAATTAGCCACTATCGAGGGCCCTTAACTGTTTGGTTCAAGCAATATGGGGAATCATATCTCTTTACCTGTATAGCGATGGTCTTCTGAAGTGTGTCGATGGCGCACTGTGCGGGTGGCTTGTCGTCCTGCGGAGCGGCGGTGAGTTCGTCGCCGAGCAGTGCGCGCACGCACTCTTGCGCACAGTCGCAGATGGCGGGCAGGTCATAACCGCCCTCCAGGGCGAGGACCACCTGGATATAAATAGAGGATATTAGTTTATTTACAAATAATAAAAAATAAGTAAGTCATATACAATCCAAAACGGTTGAGTTAAAAGAAAACAAATAAATTGTGCCAAGACCTGTTATGGAAAGGAAATCCAAAGAGAGTCGCGAAAAACTGTTTGGAATACTTGGAATATTAATTTATGAAAAATATATAAATAGGGGGTTCCCAACTTCTTAAGGGTTGCGACCCCATTAAACAAAAGTCAAGTGACCGCGACCTCTACGTTGGAGGGGAGACATATTCTAACACATAAAGAAAATTCAGTTACAATATGTTCTTCATAAAGGTTATTACTTTCTAATAAAGGTTAATTTTTATTGTTTCTTTGAGATTCAAAATTTCAACTTTTATAATCTCAGTTTCATGAAATGGCAGGGGACAGCAGTTGCCTGGGGCACGCACTCCCACCCATACATATACGCTTGTCTAAGCTAGTGCACATTGTATGTCTTATGAGATTGGATCTCAGATTCGCGGTGAAATAAATTTTCGAGTATGATTTGCACAAACCTTTCCATTGGCGACCTGCAGCAGTTCCTTGGTCATCTGGCCGAAGCAGGCGGGAGACACCTTGTAACCCCCGAGGGGAGGGGGGTGGCCCACCGCAGCGTCAAAGCCACACGACACCAGGATTATTGATGGGTCAAATTCCTGGAACAACAAAATACATGTGATTAGCATTTTCTGTGAAACCCGAGGAAAATGTTTTATTTTAATATTCTTCTCTTTATTCAATTGCTGTTCTAGGGCATACTCATGACGTGCTTCCTTTTAAAAGTACTCGAGTTCTAGGAGCAGGTCCCGGGTTCTAGTTCTTGGGTGAGGACTGGGTTATGTACATAGAATTATTGACTCTGCTGATGTTGGTAGAATTATTTCCACCACGGAATAGCATTTCAGGGTAACTTGAAAATTCATTGCCTGTACATATAATAGCGAGTATGGGACGTTACATTGCGAGTATGCAACAATGTAATATAATATTATACTAAAAAAAGAAGAAACTGATTATGAATATTTTTGTATTTGAATCAAACCTTGGCAATTGGCATGACAATTGTCCGGAATGCTGCCATGTATTCGGCATCACCCAGAGGAGGGTTCAGGCCTCCGGACCAGGCAATGTTCACGTTGTAGCCAACACCCAGACCACTTCCACACTGAAAACAATAAGAATATAAATTTTATCATCAAATAGATACTCAAGAAAAAACATCATAATTATTGTAACTTGGATTTTGGTGAGACATTAAAACTAGACAGCAAGGATTGATTCTGGAAACATCTGAAAGCCATTTTGCAAACCAGCTTCAGTGTTCAACCTTTTCACTAAGTCTCTGATGTTACATAGAATAATATGTACACTCTGTCGCTCCTTTTGGTAGTCATATATTACATTTATGAGCTTAGCTTTGGAGGTAGAGACTATTTGCAATTCATAACATTGGCATTGGGTCACACAATACTTTCACAGATCTGCCATTGTCAGTCAATTGTAACGAATGTGCGACTCAGGTCTTGTACGAGAGACAGCATGAAAAAGAGTCAGCAATGTAGGTATACAAAAGCTTCAAAGGTTATTTATTTATTTATAAACAGAAACAAACAGTACATTATATTATCCATTGGTGAGAAAAAATTTACAATTAATAAATATAATTAATGGTGGGTACGTATTATGTGTTTCATAGTAGTGTCTTATTTATGGTATGCATAATAAGGAATTACCGGGTAATGTGTGTAGTGGGAAAGGGTGTGTGTGTGTGTGTGTGTGAATATGTGTGTATGTATGTATGTAAGTATGCGCATTAAACAATTTACATGATTGACATGATGCTCTTATTAAATTATAATTATTATTTTGTTATTCAGTGCATCTCAATTGTTGTCTGAGATACTACATTGCATTAATTACAGTTTATCGGTTATTATTCTGCTATCCAAAATCACAGTAAAATCTTAATGTATGGGGCTATTATAAAAAAGGCAAAGATTTTACAAATAAATAGTAATCGCATATACTTATCAAGTGACATGCTGCAATCTGACATAACATTTTTACAGTTTCAGTATAAAAAAATACGAGGGTGACATACCTCAGTGGGGCCTCCGGTTCCTGGGAAGAAGTTCCCATCATCGTGTCGGTGGATGGAGAGGTACAGCACGCGAGGGTCATCATAGAATATCTGCTGGGTTCCGTTCCCATGGTGAACATCCTGAATAAAAGATAACCATTAATGTTTTCAATTTTTTCAACATATAATTTATACATTTTACTTTGTCCTATTTTGTAAGAAACAAACAGCTTTAACATAATATGCAGTGATAAATATACAAGTGAATTAACATCAAATCCCCTCAAATTCCAGCAAAATGTAATTTTTGTTGTTATGGAGTGCAATTATTTAACCCATCAGGCCTCGACCGTATCCTGTCAAATTTTATTTTCAGAAGTAACTATGATAGTTGTTCAAAATAATTTTTTTTAATGCAAACTTTAAAAAGTTTTAAAAATGGCTAACCGTACGTTTTTATTAACTAAAATTATTGGTAATGAAAAAAAAAATACATATTTTATTAGACAAATGGATAATAATCAACTTTTTGATATGAATACATAACGTGGTATTTTTTCTTTCCAATATTTCTCTCACAATCATATTTCTCACTACGATAGAAAGAGAGACACCACAATTTATATGAGTCATATATGAATTGTTCCGAAAAGCGAACAAATTAGCCTGAGGGGTTAATCTATGCTAATACATAAAGAGGACAGAGTTGATTGTTTGTTTGTTTGCATTGAATAGGCTCCGAAACTACTGAACCGATTTGAAAAATTCTTTCACTATTGGGAAGCTACACTATCCCCGGGTGACATAGGCTATAATTTAAAAAGCTAGCTAGAAAGGGTATGCGGGAGGGGAACGGGGACGCACGGAAAGGCGATTCAGGGAGAAACAATGTATTTGGCATTGCAACGCATGCCGTGAACCAGCTAGTTAATAATATTTATGTGGGAGAAATATTTGTGGCTTCATGTTTAAGCTTTTTTTTTTATTTTTATTTTTTTTATTTTATTTTATACACTTTACAAATACAAGACAAAAAGTCCCGATAAACTACTTTTTAGCAGTTTGTCTAACGGGTTCTTTATGTTAAAGATCTTATAATAGTGATTTAATAGTTACATTTTTACAAATATATAAAATAAAATATAATTTTTTTACAGAAATATAGATAAAAATAAATTTTTTAAAACATAAATAACATTTTTAAAGTCTTTAGAATAATATGTCATTGTAAGCTAATACAAATTAATTCTTTCCGTAAGCCAAGTCTTCAGTAAATTCATCAATTGTTTGTTTTGGGCGCAGTTTTTAATTTCAGCAGGTAACATATTTAAACAACTGGGTTAGTAACTAGGTTAGTTTAGTTACTTTCGAGAAGGCAAGAAAATATATTCATCGTCTGAGTTGTCTTGGTCAGAAAAATTTCAATAAATCTTAAGTTTAATAAAAGATTTATCTAAAAGAAAATATTATAAAATTACCCAGTCGACGATGAGGATTCTCTTGACATCGAGTCTCTGCTGCAGCAATTTAGCCGCTATAGCGATGGAGTTGAAGAAGCAGAATCCCATGGCCTGGTTGGTTTCGGCATGATGGCCGGGAGGTCGAACAACCGCAAATCCATTCTGCAAATGAAAAAAAATAAAAAAACTTATTTATTCGGGTCGTTGACAAAAATTCTCGTTTGAACTGTCAGCTGTGTGTTAGCTTAGAATAGGGATGGCGAACCTTTAAGTATCAACGTGCCATTTTTCTAAAGAAATGTTTAATGAGGTCATAGACGTGCCATCAAATAATTTTGACTTTGTGAATATTGGGAAAATAATAATAATAAATACTTACTATCAATTAAAAACCTTTATTTAGTACAAAAAATAGGAACATTTTGCATTCTATGTGTAATTTAAATTAAAGTAAAATTAGTGTGACTTCTGTTGTTGCAGGTTAGATGACAAAAATGTTAGGGTTGTTAGATACTTTTAGCAGAATGCATGCTGAACTGGAGTCATCTGTCAAACGTTTTCTAACCGAGTCTTTAATAATAATAATAATTATTATTATTGGATGATTTTTATAGCGCCATTTTCGTGAGAAAATCACCTCAAGGGCGCTTTGATGTTATTCATCTCTGAAAATAATAATCTTGCAGGCATAGGTTGAAGAAAATTTCTGCAGCTTAGGGATCACTCGGGTTCGCTCGTTCACCTCTTATACACTTCACACTTTTTTTCATAGTGCATGGTAAATTTTGTGATCACTGATCAGTGACGTGCCCAAAATATTGTGTCGCGTGCCATTGGTTCGCCATCCCTGGCTTAGAATGTCGTGAAAGTGATTGTTTTAATAGATTATAATTAAGTTTTTATATACGACAGTTATCGCAATTCAATTATCCATCTATTTAACGTGTTTTCAATGCGTTTAAATTAAAAATCTGTGACTTTTTAAATTCAAATAAATAAAATACTTACTTTGTACCACTTTTATTGTTTATAAAAACCTAATTATTCTTTTTAAATGTTTTACGTGAGTGAAATGTGAATTGTGAATCTCGAGTAATCGAAGAAAAAAGTTTTAAAAAGCGTTATCGCTCCAGTGGCTAATAGGTTAATAAACATTAACGACCTTACTAAAAACCCCGTGAAAAATTTATTCAATTGACAAACGGCGGCGGATGTGAAAACATTACTAATTAAAAAAATGTTCTTGGAAAAAAATACACACCGTTTACACAGCCTGGGGGGCTAGTTTATCTCTGTTTTAGGGATGATGTCTGAACGAAATTTGGAATTTTCCAAAGTATTTTGAATGTTCTATATATTTCTTATTTTTGAAGGTGCCGTAAAAACAAATACCATTTTTAAAAACTAGATAAAATTACCTTTTAGATTTGTGTATTTGAAATACACTTTAGTTTTAAGAAACTGCCATATTTTAAGATTTAAACACGGAAAAAAATGTAAAATAATTTTTTACCAAAACATTTTTGATGAAAGTGTACAGAAATATAAAAAAAATTAAAATTTAAAAAATACAGACCTTTTATATAATGAATTTGAAATGAAACTGTCACCTCAGTTTTTCCTCGTGCATACAATAAAAAAATGATAAAAAATTTCAAAGTTTTTTTAATGCCAAAAAAATAACCTTAAAAATATCTCTGACATTTTAACAAATTTCTTGCACCACTAAAGATGTTAATTTCTTTGATAAGTTTACCAACACGTGAATTTGATATTATATTTAAAAAAAACACCACTTTTAAGAAATTCTCATAAAATAAAGATTTAAAAACGTAAATTTGAACTTTTATGTAACCCAAAACAATATTTTGACAGTTCAACTTTTAAAGTACTGTTTGTTGTGCAATAACTTGATAAAACTAATGTAAAACCACATAAATAACACGGCAAATATATTAATTACATGAATAGAAGAGTGAATCGGTCGCTATAATAGAAATCATTCAGTAAAATCTCAATATTTACTAGAAATATTCCCGCCACATAAAAACTAAACTGCTATTCTTTGCGCGGGCAAGATAGTGCAAATGTGCAGGCGCGACGCTATCACCATCTAGCGGCTATGAATGAAAACAAAGAATTTTTGTATATAAAATTTGAAAAATTGCAGTGTTGCCAAATTTAAACGTGTTTTAGAGTGAAATTCTTTTTTAGTAATATTTCGTGTTTTAGTGTAAATGTGTTGTATCCATGATACTACAAAAACACAGGTAATCGGTCGTGCTGTGGTTTTTTTTTAGTAAGGTCATAAAGGTCTCCCTATAAATCCCTAAAGGAGTACAATGCTCACCTTGATATCGCCCATGAAGGTCTTGAAGGCCAGGTCCACGACGCAGCCGGTGGCCATGCGGGCGGCGGGCGCCGTGTGCAGCTCGTTCCAGGTGGTGTCCGAGTCCACGCCCACCCCGCCGCACGGCAGCCGCACAAAGCTCTTCATGGGCAGTGCCGACAGCTTGGACATGTCCAGCTTCTGGCGGTTCAGGGGGTTGGTGCCTA
Organism: Limnephilus lunatus; assembly: GCA_917563855.2. Lineage (NCBI taxonomy): Eukaryota > Metazoa > Arthropoda > Insecta > Trichoptera > Limnephilidae > Limnephilus > Limnephilus lunatus. The sequence goes on from OU830599.1 coordinate 12,321,878, forward strand.
GAATTATGATGAACAACAGGTCATCTAGTGTTAAAACTAAACTACACTATATCTTGAAAGGATTTTTATTGTATGTTAATAAACATGATACAATAGAAATAGATCGGAGGCCATCAATAAGAAGGTGAAGTAACATTGACTTTGATTAGATTTTTTTTTAATATTCACCAACACTAGAGGAACATCTTTGGGGATGCTGTATGGAGGGTCTTTTAAAGGATTGATCTTAAAGGGACTTATTTTATTTTGTCACCGTTCAAGCAAAAGTCACAAAATCACAATACATATTTTACGGTTTTAAAATTTATATAACGGAAAATTAAAAGTTTTATCTGTGCGCATAATACGAGAAAAAAATCAAAAGCATCCAAATACGATTATTTCTTTAATATTCAAATTTAGATATCTCGAAATTTGTGACTTTTTTATGATATGCTGACATGCTGTAAGAATAAATAGAAAAGAAATAGATGAGTGGCCATCAGTAGGAAGGCGATGGTTCGCCTGGTTTCTGATGGTGCTCCATTGGAAGGAGGTCATATCATACGCAACATAAACATTTGAAATTGGGAATGAAAAGATTCAGAAAATGAATAGCATTCTCACCAAAGAGCAGTGTATGTGCCTCTTGGTGGCAAGTCTGCAGCTCCTCCAGAGTGGCCTTGCGTGACCTCAGGCGCTCGCAGCGAGCCACCAACCCCGTCTCCAGCAGCCGAGCCCACACACTCTGCAGCCGCCCCCCGTGCTCCGGATGCACCGCATTGTCTCCGCACACACACGCATGCTTCAGCATCAGATTGTCATAGGCCAGACCCGTGGTCGGCGCAGAGCGAGATATGGTCAGGTTAACACCGGTCTCCATCGGAGATGTGGGACTCGACGGAGCCTGCGATAACTGCGGCGGACCGAGATGCACCAGAGGAGAACTCAAAGCTCGGCATAACGGCCGTCCTCGCATCGCCTCTTCGTCACTGGCCGCATGCAATATGTGACGCATTATCATGCTCCTCTGCTGTTGCATGAATGTTGGCTGCTCGACCTCGTCTTCTTCGTTAGCCGCTTTGGCCTTCTTATCAGTGAGATCGATGACTTCAGCCGTTTCTTCTCGCTCGTCGAGCTGTGACGCCTCCCGCGCGCCCGCTCTCGTCAGGACGGTCTGTCGGATCTGCTGCTTGAGATAGTAGTGGTGTCCGGGGGTGAGGTCTTGCGGCTGGGAGGTGCCCACGAGCATGGGGTGTCCCAGCGGGAGAGGGGCTGATTGGGTCCGGCCCAGGGGGCGCTTGTTGAGGCGGGCATGGGCCACTTGGATGTCTGTGATGGGCTGGGAGGGCTGTGGGGGCATTGGTTGGTGAGGGGGAGGCTTGTGGTAGGGCTCCGCAGGCAGCATGGGGTAGTAGGGGAGCGAGGGAGGCAGCATGCCCTCTGTCAGGGGGACCCCCAGCCGGGCTGTGAAGGCAGCGCGAACCTCCGCCTCTGATACTGTCGCCAGCATGCTTGGCTCCTAGAAATTTGATTTAAAACCAATTATTAATCATCAATAATAGTAATAATTAATGTCTGGATGTGTGGTACAAGATTATATTATTGTTCTTACTTTGAAATAATGCATTAATGCACAAATTGCAATTCCAATCCATTGTAGGTTCAATCCTTTTTTATGGAGTCCCAACTGCTGGCAACCCCCTGGAGCCAGTGTGACTAAGGCATTCCCAATTGGGGTATGTTGTGAGGCTGGAGGTAGTCGGGAGGGGAAGGAGATGAGAAAGGTATGAAAATAGACAAAAATAGCCAGAGAGTTGATTTTAAGTTAAGAGTTGAGTTGAACAAAAGATTGCTGCTTCAGAAAGAAACAAACAAAAATTTTCTGCTGCAAAGTCCACTAGTGGGTTGGTGTCCGGAAACTCGTGGAACAAGCAGGAAATTAGTGAATTTACATCACATTTGGAGTTGTCTTCGTGGTTTCTGATTAGAGCTTTCGTTTTCAAGTCAATTTTTAAAAAATCAGTCACTACGTGGTTGCCATGATATTTTATAACTCTCTCTCTCTCGTAGACCCGGCTGTAAAAGATTTTTTTTAATCCTTAGTCGCCAAAAAAAATCTAAATATCAGATGAAAATAAAAAAAAGATTTTTTTTTGTATTTTCTGTGTGATAAAGATTCACCAGTTCCAGACACCATGAATTAAAATGTTGCAAGCATTATTTATACATCAAACAATCAAAATTCAAAGTCCTACAATAGCAATAAACAGCCAGCTCACCGGGAAGAAAAGATTATCTCCTCATTTATGCACCTCTACCCCCAGTAGACACAGGAAGAGGTAGAAATGTTAAATTGGCACTGTTTACAAATGTTGCTTTCTAACCCCGTATGCATGGACATTGGAGGGTCTAGAGTCGTTCAAATAAATGTAGCTTCGTTCAATAAAATAGAGTCCTGAGGTGTACGGTGAAGGAGGAAACCATATGTTTCCTTAGAACGCCGTGGGAAAGTGGTTGGACACCCTCCAATGTTTACAAATGTTATAATAAGTTGTTCTGTTCACCTTCATATGGCATGATTTGCATCGTTATATTAAAACTGTGCAAGTATCATTATTTAGTCATTGAAGAATCATAATAGGGTCCTTACGGTGGTGGGAACGTGCGGCCTGCCGAGCGAGATGTTGGGCAGGGAGGGTGAGCTGAAAAGCTGCAGGTCCTGGGAGCCCGGGGCACGGCCCGGGCGCCCCTCGGAGCTGTCGGGCTCTCCCTCCTCGCGGATGGCCGCCCCTGGACTGTTGGGGCCCGAGTCGGGGTTGCTGCTACCCGACGTGCCGCAGTCTGCAAAACGGAAAAACATTGACAATTTGCAGAATGCGGTAAAATTAAGATAAGACAGATTCAAAAAAGTTGGGTGAGGTAACAAAATGTAATAATGACCCATAGAATGTTTAAATATATAATAGATTTTCTAAAAATTTACTACGACAAAAAGACAAAACTTTTGACTACTGGAAAAATGTTGGGCAACATGGGAAAACGTTGAAAATTTGTGGATTGAGGTAAGATTAATATTTTTGTTTTTAACATTACACGGGAAGCCCTGAGGAAAATAAATTCCCTAAGGATCTATGTCATCTTTGAGGATGCTGTGTGGAGGTTTCATGAGGGAGAAAAGACTAATTTAAGGAAGTTTTATGACCCCATGTTTTTGAGAATGAAACAACCGTCAGTTAATATGTAAAAGAATTAAAATTATGGCTGAATAATTTAGATGTTGAAACACTATTTCTATAAAGTTATTGTAAACTTTTATGTTTCACTTAACTACAATATTGCTTACACTTATTTATATAGGAACTTGCTTGAGGATGTTTTTATGACGTGAATCGCAAATTCTACTTGTAAATTCATGTCATTTGTATTTTAGCTTAGCTTACTCTCTACTCATATATAACTAGTATACAGTAAACTTTTTTTTATATTACTTAAAAAAAAATAATATATGTACCTATAAATAAGAAAGAAATAATATAACAAAAGTGAAAAGTCCCAATAAACTACTTTTTAGTAGTTTGTCAATAATGGGTGCTTTTAATGTTGAAAAAACTTAATCCTGTTGCCCACTAAATTGTTTATATACCCAGACATTAGTGGGTTCCCTTTATTTACACTTGTTACATAATTTAAATATTTGTAAAAAAAAATATATATGACCTATGTAAAAATTATGGGAAAAAGAATAGGTACTATATATAAATATATATACACATACTCGTACATTGGAACCACAAGAAAAGTGAGCCAAAATGATTAATTTATGGTTTAAATGTGACAAATTTCAAATTGATTTTTCCGGAGCACAAGGCATAAGATTGCAAAATTAGAAAATCATATGGTGGTTTATAAAACATATACAATTATATATATCACATTGAGAATTTATTTAAATATTATCTTAAAGTGAAAGTGAAAATGTGGTTGATTGAACGTCCTCTGTTTTGTCACAATTGATTCACTCTGTTTTATTCTGTATAGGTATATAATTTTTGAATTATTTGCCAAAATTAACTTGTATACTTATTCTCTTGGTCAGTTCCATTGTCAAAATAATAGACTTTTTCTGAAATTAGTCACTCCAATTATTTGACCACTTTGTCAAGATTTATTCAGTTATCCATGTTACTCTACGACAGTATTTTACTCTTCTGTAATGTAAATTGGTGAGGTAGACATTAAATTAGATAAACCTGTACTAATAAATTGTACTGTATGATTTTCGTAATATGTATAATATAAAGTCAATTTATCTTGTTCAAAAAGAGGTTAGCCATCTAATTCAAACATGCAAACAAAACAGGTATAAAGACACCAACATGGGTTAAACAAAAACAGGTATACAAAACATTCATGTTATTTTTACAACGTGCTTTTTTATCATACAAATTGGAATCGATTGTACCGTGGTTGTTTTCCGCAAAATTCCAAACAACAACAAAACATATATCAGAATTTTGGGAAAAACCAAATTTGGTTGAAGAAGATGAATGAATCATTCAAATCACAAGGAAAAATATGTATTAACAATAAATTTAATGAAAATATGTTATGTTTTTAATGTATTATGACGTGTGTAGTGGGGATTATGGAATGAATTTATTTGAACAAGATTTTGGTGGAGAAAACAAAGCGATAATGTCAAACAGAAAAGTGATATTATTTTGAATTGCGAGCGCGATTTAATGAAATAACAAAATACGTAGTGACAAACCAAAAGCAAAATTTATTATTTATTTATTTATAAACAGAAACAAACAGAACATTATATTATCCATTGGTGAGAAAAAATTTACAATTAATAAATATAATTCATGGGGAGTACCTATTATGTGTTTCATTGTAGTGTCTTATTTATGGTGTGCATATTAAGTAATTACCGGGTAATGTGTGTAGTGGGAGGGTGTGTATATGTGTGTGTGTGTGAAAATGTGTGTATGTATGTAAGTATGCATATTAAACAATTTATATGATTGACATGATGCTCTTTTCAAATTTGGGCAGTGAATCGGAGAAAATGTGGATGTTAGAATTTAGATTAATATTATTGAATATATGAAGAGCACGATTGATTGGCGAATTAGTTGCTGCATTCGTCTTGTAATTAAGCGTGTGGAATAGTTCTGTATGGCGTGTACGTCTTAATGGTATGTTAAAATTAACTAGGGAAAGAAGTTCGGTACAGTCAATGTAATTATTTAAAATTGTGTGTATAAATGTCAAATCAGCTATTACTTGTCTTTGTTTCAAAGTTTGAAATGTGCATTCATGGTTATTGTTGAATTTGAAGGTAAGATATTTTATAAATTTGTTTTGAAAATGTTCTAAGCTATCTATGTATACTTTGTACTGCAGGTTCCAAATTGGCGAGGCATATTCCAGTATACCATTATGAAGGGAATGTGTTTTTATTGACCAAGTTATAAATAATTTCGGCAAATTATTTGGGTATTTGTATTTTGGATCACCCACCTCTGAAAAGTCTACCCATGATAACTAACGTAAAGCGCCCTTTTCAGGTGATTGAATCACTGAAAGACAGAATTTAAATAAATTTCGAGTTATTTATTTAAGTATACCCTTTAGGCCTTCTACATTATAATTTTTGCAACTGCAATCCTATCCCCCATATGTCAATTTTTTTGGGAAGCCACGCTATGGTCGACATCACTCGTGTGCGCGTGCGATCCTGCTCAGTCAGTACGCTTATGACTGTCCGTCTTGTTGATCGTGCTTTGTGTTGATCGTCATCGTGCTTAGTGTCATGCGTAGTAGCATCGTATAACGCCCCCCTCTTCATAAAAAGTATGACAGAGTAATATGTAAAAAGCGCCACAGGTTAAAAAAATAAACCATAACCAGTTGGTAGCTTGGTAGTTACTGAATTCCACTCAGGGGTTGTGGGTTCGAACTTCTACTAGTTTAGTCTCCATGATTGAACAAGCCACATCCACTTATAGTGGCGAGGTGGTGATATTTGCACCTCGGAAACATTGATATATATACATAGATGAGACATTTAGGAATAAATTGGTTCAACGGAATCGTAGGTTAGTACCTCCATTTCTCTATTAGTACAACAATAACAACAACCGTTGACCGTGGCTGGCGTGTGACTTATCAAAGTAGGATGGAAAAGGATGAAACCATGGGCTTGATTAAAAGGAAAGGACGGTCTGACGGCCGAGCCTTTCGACGCGGTGGCTTCAGTTAGAATTCACTTTCCAGAAGGCCTGTTTGTGCATGATTTAAAGACGAATCTCTGAGAATTATGTACGGGATAGCGCCTGTATAGTATATATCTATGCTCGGAAATGGTGAAGTGGTAATATTTGTAACTCAGAAATGTTGATTACCAAAATAAAAATCAAAAAAATTTTGAAAAAATATTATCAAAACAACAAAAATACTATTAATTCATCAATAATACCTAATCACTAATTATTGAAAGGTTCTATTGCAAGATCACAAGAACCAGATATGAAAAAAAACACAGTCGGCAAATTTTTTAAGTGATGCGACAATAACTTTTATGATACCTTTGTCTAATTAAATGTTTTTTTTTTAGTTTCGTTTAATGTGGTACTTACAGCTTACATGTTGAAAACCATTGGTAAGCGACCTTAAAAACTTTATTTATGTTTGCATTCAAATTTTTTATATATTTAATAACATATTTCGATTTGTAATACTAAAATCTGAAAGAGCCTTTAATCCCCGCTTTCAAAATATAAAGAACAGCAAATCTATTGAAATAGATTGTCACATAAGAATATTTGACGACCTGATATTATTTTGTCAATGACAAGAGATTATTTAAAATACTTTTTATTATTGACACAGATGACAAGAAATTTGTATAATTCTCACATAGAATTATTTATTCTGAATCTGACAGATAAGGAATAAATCATTCTAAACACCTACGTATAATATTATGTTATAAACATGCTTATTTATTATTTACTAAAAATACCTTTTTAAACACAAAGTTTCTAGTTACGCAAATAAAATTGACATACTGAAGATTTATGTTTATCTGACAAACAAAGTACGTATCACAGATAATAACAAAGTACATAACACAGTTTCTAGTTACGCAAATAAAATTGACATACTGAAGATTTATGTTTATCTGACAAACAAAGTACGTATCACAGATAATTTTTATTTGTTTTTTTGGTGGAAAAAAAATGTGCTTTGAGTGAAATATCTTCAATGTCTATTATTATAGTTTGGAACAGAGACAAAATTTAAATTATTATGGAAAAATAATACCTAATAAAATTATCAAAACTTCATGTTTTGGAAATTTTATAAACGTTTTTTCGGCATGCTTATCGAAACGCTATTATGGTCACACTATGACCACAGGATTCAAGTGCCCATAGTCAAAATATTGCATGTCATAAATATCGGTAGTGAACTCATTTGTGGCTTCTATCGCAGTTATATAATGATATGTTTTGTATGTGTTCGATTAAAATATAGTTTCTCGCTATAGGTTATTTTATAGCAGATTGGGGACATTACAAGCATGTGATCCAAGTGTGAATGATTGAAATGTTCTTTGAAAAAAATTGTGGTGTACTAATTTGTGGTTTACGTTGCAAAAGTGCATGATCAAAATGGAGTTAATCTGGGTGTTGCTGTGTATTCATTGGTGGTTTATATTACAGTGGTCATATAATGACAACATGATTCATAAGTGTATGACCAAGATATTGATTTTCTAGTTAGTTGGGTATTTTTTTTAGCTTACAATTTGCAATGGTCATGTAATGGAACACATGTTTGTGTACCTACAAAGAAGATGATTTGGCTCGTAACCTAAACAAATGCTTAAGAATATTTAAAAAAAAAATCAGAGTGTAATTCACACGCGGTAGAAGTGAAACCAGAATGTCACTAGATGTCGTTTTCTTTTCTTTTGCTTGCTTGGTGGTTTGAAGATTGGATATTGATTTCACAAAATAAAAATGTTTCACCTGAATTTCAAGTCACTAACGGCGCTAAAGAAGTTTCACTTAAAAAAAAATCGTTTCTCTAAATATAACTAGCTATTCTGAGGAAACTACTTATGTTATATGATGAATATATACTACTTTTATAAAAAATATAAACACACTATCTGATAAGATGATAAAATCTACAAAAACAACATTTCGCAAAAAATAAATGAGTAATTACTAAAATAGAATCAGCTGGCGCACGGCGAGCATTTGGTGTCTGCGATTCACATATTAAGTTACACTGCAGTGGTCATGATGTGTACGTATTTAACTGAAATGTTATTTATCTTGTAGATTGCATATTAATTTGCGGCTCATAATAGTCATGACCATATTATGGTTTGTATGCATTTGTAGTTTATGTAGGTATTCATTTGTTGCTTCCATTTCTGCAGTCGTACAGATTAATAAGTATACGACAAAAATGTAGTTTGTTTTGTTAGTTAAAACAAGTGAATACTTGTGGCACCTTTTATAAATCGGAGCAAAGTGTCGACAGGTATTATGATTACACGAAACCAGTGAATCGGGGATGATACATGTAACACTACTATAACCGTGTGATTTTATTTTATTTATGCATCTATATAAAAAGGTTTACATTTTTTTGGCCTTGCCTGTCCCACTATGAAATCCTTTGCTGAGACTGACTAGTTTACAAATATTTTTTAAATATTAAATAAAATACATTTTTCAATTAAGTAAAAATATTAGACAAAAAATTTCAGGTTGGTAGGTAGTGGTAACAGTGATGGGATAAAAGGATTATATTTGGGTGAGGTGACTAATTATTGCACGACCTTTTTCGATGATCCATTGTTTGATCAGAATTTTGTATTAGTTAATATTATTCGATTGTCTTGTTTTGTCAGATAGGTTATTGTATATTTTAGATGCAATGTATTTGAAATTTCTTTGACCAAATGTTGTGTTTGTTTTAGGTGTTTGTATGAGTTCTTTGGTTTTGTGCTGCGTGTTAACAATATTTTGGGTATTTTCATAAAATGTATGTGTTTTATTTTTAAACAAATGAGTTATGATTGTTTTTGTGTAAATTTGTCGAATATCTAATACATGGAATTTGTTGAATATATCTACAGTACTTGTTATTATGGGAACTTTAAGAATAACTTTCATAATTAATTTTTGTGCCTTCGATAATGAATCTATAGCTGATAGTGTTGCACTTCTCCATGCGATTATTCCATATCCAATAATTGATTGACAAAGAGAGTAATAAATAATTTTCATAGATTTGGAATCTAGTAGGTTTCTAATGTTTTTGAAGAAATAAATATGTTTTCTAAGTTTATTCGTGATAAGTAGGCAATGTGAATTCCACTTAAGATATTGATCAAACGTAAGACCAAATGTGCATGGTAAGTGTCTCATTAGTGGCGCCCGTCAAGGCGGTGTTATGGAGTGTGTATGATGGGAATGATGCGTCCACATATCTGTGACGGCGTACTCACTTGTGGCGCTGCGAATGGCAGCGTGATGCGGCAGCTTGCGGTGGTGCTTGAGCAGGCGGTCCTGACGGCGCGCCATGGGCGAGGGGCGGCGCTCCGCCACGCGCTGCTTCAGCCGCAGCTTGAGCAGGTTGGGCTCCGACGCTGCGGGGGGGAGGTTAGTCAACCGGGGCATACACAGCACCGCACTTAGAATAGACCTAATGCTCACTACCTATCACACACCGATTGCTTTACTGACCTACAGTCTATCAAGAAAGTCAATAAACAAATGGAGGGTGAGGATATCATTTGAATAACTCTTAAATGGCAACACTAAGATGGTACAAAAGAAAAATAATATAACTTTCAAAAAGTAGTGAAACATCCTAAAAGGAGATGATTTTACAAAATACTCTAAGGAAATTTAATATTTGAATCTGTTTTTATTTTTCTAACCATTTTTTTGTATTTTTGGAGTATACCTATATACGAAAGATACCATTTATTAGATAGAAAGGAGCAGAAAATTTTCAGAAGTGGAATCGAAAATTTATTAGCGTGATTTTGTTCTCTATACACTTTTCAAAACTTACATCAAATTTCGAATGTAGTAAAAAATTTTCACATGTGAACATGGGCGTAACCAGGTTTTGATTTAGGGTGGGGCAAAAAATAAAAATCCAGAGGAGGTACCGAAAAAAGTAGGCTTCTACAACATATTCAAGCTTTAGGCTCTATGAATACAAACAATACGAATGGAAGAAGGGAAAACCATCCTATGAAGTGCTGTAAATTTGAAAACGCGAATCGGTCGACAATCCCAGAGGTCATGGCATCAGCCAGCTTGTGTGAGGCAAACGCCCCACATTGCCCCACCGTGCCTACGCCCATGCATGGGAATAATGTGTCCATGACAGATTAAATCAAAATAATAAAAATATATGTGGGAGAAACAAGCACTTTTGGCAAAAAAATTATAATAAAAACATTAAATTTCCTGTAAATGCCAAATTTTCATATTTGAGAGCCGAGCATAACCTCACATTTGAATATACAAAAATTGGTTAAAAAAACGGTGTTACTCGGTGTTGCCATAGTAATAATTTTTTTTAGTTCCATTTTATTAAATTCTAGACTTTCTTGACTTATGCTCAAGTCTAGTAATCTCTCTCAACAGGTATAAGTGCATTTCCAATAAACCTTTTTACTGATCCGTACATTCTATCATACTTTTAATATTTTACCACCTCGGTCTAAACTAGTGCTCTTTGCGTAGGAAAGTCTTCCCAGAAAACCATTGTTACTTAGAGAAATATGCTAATAGGTATTACGTGGCCTAATCTAAAAGTACCAAAGTCGAAAAATAGAAAGAGCTCTTAATAAAAACATTGGCTGTTTAACATAATATGAAATGGAATTATGAATCCCAGCATTGATGTTATCATCCCTAATTTCTTTGAATCGGGTTACATTAGGATTTTGGTTTTTGCAAGAATGAAAATTCAGAAGTTTTTTAAGAACTTCGGTAGTCAACTTAACACGGGGAAAAATGACTTTGGCACTTTTTGAACTAATGCCAGTATTATATTAAGTTATAATGGAATAAAAACTTTAAAAGAAAAAGAAAAACCAAATCGGTATGATTGGATTATGATGATTTATTTTGGGGTACTTTGCCGTGTTGTGTTACCTCCTTCTTTAGCCAACATTTGGGACAGGGTTACAGTGTCCATCATCGGAGAAGATATATAATCGAAGATTGTGGTGAAGTGTGTAAGTAAAGTCTATAGACGCGAAACGCAGACTAAAGAAGGAGGTAGCACAACATGCCATAATATCCCAAACATAAATCACAATTAACAAATAGGTGTTTCTATTATACTGGTGGAGAAGTTTTTTAATCATTGACACCAAATTGCAAAATGGAGGCTAAGGCCACATTTTGATTTCCTTTGAAAACTAATAAACAAAGTTTTACAAGTAGACTTTCCTATTAACTGTAAAGTGCTTGTCATAAACATGTGGGTGTGAGACACTGGAGTTGGCTTCAAGTTGCATTGACAGCTTGATTGCAGTCAGCCATTATTGAAGCTGAATGTATCACAGCGTTTTTTTGTTGATTCCATAACATAGCTAAAGTAGAAATAGCTTGCGGTGTACATAATTTTTTATTGTGCAAAATTAAATCATCATAATAATTAATTGATATCATTGAAACTAATATAAATAACTGACAGTAGAATAAAGACATTATCTGAAGAAATATTTGTTTCAAACCATATCCAAACACACTAGCAACAATTCATTTTAAAATTCAAGTAATTAAAAAAAAAATACATTGACTGATGTCAAAGATTGACAATTATCGCAAAAAAAATAAATTTTTTTCAATTAAAAAATATTTACAGAATTTTATAATGAATATATGTATCGAACTTTCATAATCTTATCTCAATCACTTCATTTTCTTACTATTTCTGGGGGGAAAACACATATAAATAAAGATTAAAGTTACTTCAGTGAAAAAATATGTGTAGCAAATTTGTACGCAATAATAATATACCAAATGGGAATGTGTAAGGATTGATCTGTTATCTAATAACACAAGAACTGACGTACATACAGGTTTTAAACAGTGACACTACGGATAAGTCAATCAATGTTAATATTATTAATCAACTAATTATTATTAATTCAACAAGTAAAATAACACTAATAGAAAGCCAAATTCAAACATTCAAATTAGTTTCATCTTACGATAATTCACACACCACACGAAACAACCGTGTTTCTGGCTGACACAATGTCGTATCTCTCGGGGTTAGGTGCAAGCCATTCTGGACTTACCGGTCTTCCTGAGCGGGAAGTCGGAGGAGTCATATTTGCTGAGCACGGGGGGCTGCTGCTGCTGGGGCAGTCTGTAAGGGTGAGAGTTGCTCACTCCGGACGTGATGGATTCTCCGGAGGAGCTTTTAACTACACCCCTGGAAATTATGAAAACAATATGTTTTAGTCTATCGGTTGACTGGGACCATTCAGTAATATCAGCAAAATAAATAAGAATAAAATATAAATTTTGCACGATAACATAATTTATTATTGAATCACATTTGGAGAGAGCTTCTGATTAGCAAAGAAGAATTTAGATTATTTTTTTTCTGGAAATGAAACCATCAAATGCAGCCTGCCAGATTTTGTATTAACACACTATATATAATTTTTATTCCAGGATGTGGGGAGGATAGTGCAATCCCACAAGTCCCATATAGTTATGCATATTGATAATATAACATGTGAATACAAGTAAACAAGTAAAATAAATAATCAATTATGTAGAGGTGGTTTTGAGTAAGTTTGGGACCAACGCTCACTCACACTGCAGTCACCACCGTGTTGTCAGAGACCCTTAACCGCATCCTGGCTCCAGTGACCCGGTGTCTCATCAGGCCGGCGAATCCATTCAGTCTTAGTTCTATACCTTCTGTGTCCAAATATAATTCTGCAAGCGTTATTACATTGGATCCGGAGTCGTTCCATCGAGCCGATTTAGAAGTCACACCACGTCTCACACTTGTATAGGCTAGTACATAATGCATAGAACAATTTTTTTTTTTTAACATTAATGCTGCATTTTGTATTATTATTATTTACAAAACTGCATTTTTGTCTTACTTAAATTGAGCACTTTTAATATTTCCATGGCAACTGCACTGCGATGCAACGTCATGCGGTGTTTCATTTCTTTAATATGCGAAAGGGAGATGTATGACAATGATTGCACTTTTCCTATGGAAGAACCAGACAAACGTACATCGCTTATCTCACTGTTATTTAGTGTGTTTTTTAGAAAGAGATGCAGCATTATTGGGATAAATAATGTACATTTTATGCTTTTTTTTGTGAAATTGCAGTGCCGTCGCTGTGAGAATATTTAAATTTTCTTTAATCTATTAATGTACACGTGCTCTCCTTTCGATATCATCTCTGTTTTATTTTTCCATTCGTGTGATGTTATATATCAAAAAAAAAAAAAAATGCTTACCAATTTCTATAAGGAGATCCAGGGACGGTTCCATTCGCTGACGCTGCAGCCTTCTTCATTAGGAAAACCTATTAAAAAAAAAACATTCTAATTAGTATCTTACATATTTGGATATCTTAACATCCTAGGTATTTAATTTCGATATTAAAACAAAATCAACACAATAATCACACTGTCCAAAGGGATCTTCCTTAATCGTGGATTCCAACTGATGAATCTACAATCTATTTCATAGAATGAATTATTTGAAAAAGGAAAGAACTCCATGTAGAATAGAACGAAAGATGAAGTTAATTCAACATTGGGCTTCTATTTCTATTGGTCGTTCTATGGCATAGAAAGCCTGTTCTCACATTTTATAAAATAGCTGAGGTGGGAATGCGCCAATAATCTCCTAGGGCTAAGCCGATGGTAATGGATAATTTTGAGAGGAAGATCCTAATAAGAATAATTTACACATTATAAAATATTTTATTTTTCCAAATAAAATAAAATAATAAATAAGAGTCATGGGAATCATAAAAGTAAAAGGCGCTCGGTGGGCAAGGTATACCGAATCACAAAAAACACTAACTATATGAAAAGCAGTCAATTCTCTGATTTTCCAATGTGTTTGATATGTGAACAAATTAAAAAATTCAAATATACAATAACAAAGTGCAATATGAACGAAAGAGGTTGACAATATTGGTGACCTCAAACCCATCAGAAGTTCAGAATTTAATTGCTTCAACCGAGTTCAATGCCATTCCAAGAATAACGAAATTTGTTAAATTATGAAAATTGGAAAACATTTGATAGTGTATTCTTACATATAGGATTAGGAACCTTTTTTTTATGGGGAAGTACCTGGCTGTTCAGATCTGGTCACCAAACGCGGCTAAAGCCATTTCAAGCAATTTTTCAATATTCTGAATGGTGGTATGTTGCCAGGGCAATACTAAGAGTATCTTTCACTCTGGAAAGTGTTGAAAATATAATACATACATGTACTATACAAACATATACATTAATTGGGAAACACAAATTAATTTAAAATAAATTATTGGCATATGTCGGGATTTGAACCCGTGACCTACGGATTCATGATCGAGAGCCTTACTCCCCGACCACAGAGGCCACCACATACGATGATAGAGATATGACAATTACCCTTTCAAAGCAGTTCCTTAGTAGAGGGAAAACAAACAACTTTAACTGACAGAAGAGATATTTGTTTACCTGCAGTTTCTGCTTGACCTCGGTGGAAGCGACAGCGCTATGGTCGTGCTTGTCTTTCTTGCGCAGGACGTCCAGTCTCTCTCTTTCCCTCTCCCTCCTCTCCCTCGCCTCCCTCGCCACGGCCGCCTGCTGCTGCTGCTGTTGTTGCTCCTCCAGGGCTCGCTGTTGCTGCCAGAACTACAAACACCACAACAACGTTTTAGGTTAAGTTAATTAGATCACCTTAACTAATGTTAAGTTAAGTTAGGTTAGTCCACACCATAGCAGGGGTGGAATTCATTCCAATAGAAATGGCTATAGGTAATTTGGGTTAGATTAGAGGGTTAGACAATTAGGTTCCCGTCGAATGGCAGGAGACCATATTTGTCAAAAATAGCCACCAAAAAAGTAAAATGTTGATTTTTATGTATACAAAGTTTTGAATCGCAAATTGAAAAAAAAATTTGAAACTTCGGGAATTTTTTATAAATTATTTTTACATAGAGCAACAAAAAAGATGACAATATGTGTTTGTTATACGTTTGTCTAATAAAATATGTATGTGTTTTTATTATTTTTTATTATCAGTAACTTTAGTTAAGAAAAAACGTAAGATGAGCCATTTTTAAAACTTTTTCACGTTTGTATGCAAAATTTTTATAATTAAAAAAATATATGTTTATTTCGATTTATAAATTTGAAAGCGTATTTTCTTTCTTATTATAAGCTTTCTAAAACAGTTTTTAGTTTTTGAATGTGCTCAGAAACATTCCAAATATTAGCATTTTATTGTAAGGCGAAAATATTTTGACCATCTGAAAAAAATGCCAAATTTTTTGAAGGGTTAAGTTTGATTGGCAGAATGCCAATTCTTATAATGATAATGTAATACTATACAGGGTGTTAAGGGACGTACTTGACTTACTTTAAACCAATGATTCCTGACATTATTTGAAGTAAAATTTTGTCTCCAGTGACTTTAAAAAAAAAATCTTTTAAACTAAACAAAACAAAAAAATCTTCGGCATGTCGTCACTGGTCACTCAGCCGAGTAGCTGACTACCCCTTAACCTGCCTCCAACTGTCCAATAGAAAAACGTCACCGGAGACCAAAATTTTATTTACATTTTTTACTCCAAATAATGTCAGGCATCACTGGTTAAAGTAAATCATGTACTTACGTCCCTTATCAGCTTGTATAAACCACGGCCAATTTCTCGAAACAGACGAGCACAAATCAACCCCAGAAGAGGTGGGAGACCTCCGAAGAGAAAACATGTAATTTTGCAAGGACAGTGAGGTTAGGTTGATTTAACTTGGATGTTAGGTGAAAATAGTTTACGATAATCTTAGAGAGATTACGAGATCTTAAAATAAAAGGTCACCAGAGCAACAACGGAGATCAAACAGAGATGGCAGGCCTTGGCCCGCAACAGGGAATTTGGAACGAAAATCACGTTAGGTGCTAGGGGTCTACTCGGTTATGATGTTACATTAAAATAAAAAGATTTAAGAATTTATAAACTTAAAAATTTAAGACCTTAAAATAAAAAGCTACCAGGAAGACCACAGCAGGGATCGACCAAAGAGATGGAGACGGGGGACTCATATTCAAAACAGATTTTTAGAACAAGAAGTTTTATTTTGGGAGGCGGATATGGGTACCGCCGCCCCTGGAACCATTTATTGGATAACCAACACTCTTGCCATAGGTGGTTCGCTACGTTTGGTTTTAGCTACGTGGTTTGCTACGTTTGGTGACTTAGCAGGGGTGCCCGGATTCATGGGATGAGGTTTATCTAGGTCTTGGCGGCCAATGCCGTTTGTATGCATGTTTTGCATGGCGGGCCGGATCGAGAGAAATTGGTTGAAGGAGACTTAATCTGTATCTTTCCAGCCGGTTTCTCTCGACTCATCGCCTTGCACCGCAGTTGGAGGGATGGATTCATACGTCAGTCACTCCAAGACACCCCCAGATTCCTTACCCACCCCTTATACCCTTTTCCTTCCCAGAACTTCCTCTTCCTCCTTTCCCTAAAAATACCACATAGGCCTTGAGGGAAATTATTTTCCTCAGAGCCTCCTGTGTGGAGCTAGTGGAAAAATTGGGCCTAAATTCCATTAATGGGGAGTGGAGAGATAAAAATAAAATAAGAGATTGCGACTGTTCAAAATAAATTATTTTTTTAAATATGAATAAAAAAACGATATTCCACCTTCTAAAAAGGGATATAGAAAGGCCAATAAGATGTGCTTAACCTAATCTATGTAATCGTAAAATTAACAAAATATAAAGCAATTATATTTCAAGACATAATTATAATTATAACCTCATGGCGAACAAAGAAAACTAAAATAATTTTAGAAAATCTGGAATGAGTATTTGTTTGTTGTAGGAAAAGGAAAAGACAAAACACAAATCATTTTCAAGCAGAGATAAAAGCAGTCGCATAATACGATGAAGAAAAAAAGAAAATTATGAGCAGAAAGAAGGTCGTTGTATAATTTATTAAGCTCTTGCAGAAACAGTAGTAGGTATGGATTATTACGTAAAAGCAATACCTCCACTTATTAATTAAATAAACACTTAGATAATGATGCATCGATGATATTAAGGTCAATACCAGATCAACGTTTACAGAATACATGATTTGTCAACACATTAGTAGAATACATGTAGAATGAAGGTCAAGTTTACCGAGAAACGGTTAAATAAAAGTACAAAACAAAAGAGATGAAACTGTTCTAGAAGAAGGTGGGAAGCCAAATAAAAAAGGAAATACGTTAAGTATAAGCAACATCAAAAGAAAGCGAAAACAAACTAAAACACCAAAAATAAATGGCGAAAAAAAAGAAAACAAGCTAAGTTCAGGGCAGAGGAAAGCGAAATAAAGTCTAAAATAAACGACTTGAAAAGATCAAGCCAGATCAAAAGGATGCTAGACAAAGCACAAACCAAAATACAACTAATAAAAGCGAGTAAAAGAATAATGTGTAAAGTAGATTAAGGATAATAGCAAGAAAATCTAATTTGGTTAATGCGCTAAAAGATTCGTAAAGGTCAAAATACAGATCAAATAAGGGATATTTCAAAAGTAAAGAGGCATGAATCAAAGCAAGTAGGAGGAGGAAACATACAAATAGAAAGTGGGAAAGATATAGTAGATGAAGGGAAAAGTGGAGAGAAAACGAGGTCGTACCTTGAGATGCTGCCGGAGCTGGTGTTCATGTTGCTCGGCCAGCTGTTGCTGCTGGGCCTGAAAATGCTGCAGCAGAATTTGCTGCTGCAGCTGCTGCTGCTTCTTCAACTGTGGAAACGGACAACACTGACAATTGGTGAATGCTGCTATCAAATAAGACTGATACGGGTTAATGCACTATACAGGGGTAAAACAAGGTCATGGATTAGGACCAAGTTATTTCAATACTCTGTAAGTAATCGGGCACAGTCGAGGGTTTAAAAAAAATAATTGTCCAGAGATCATACAAAATACCACGATTTTAATTAAAATTTTCATTTGACTGCACCGCGGTTTACGCTACAGAATATTAAGATAATATCAGAATTTAAAAAAAAATTAATTTTATCGTTTAGAAAAATGCATTTGCGTGGAAGGTTTTGAATTACTTTATAATTGTGAGAGAAGCATCAATTTGGAAGGGTTTTTACATTTTTGGGGTAAATGGATATTTTAAAAATATGGTTGTAGATAACACCAAAACTCCCAAAATGGAAAATAAATAAGTTTTGTTTGAAAAAAGGAGGAATGTTATTTTCTAGATGGTAGTATATTGTATCCTAACATATTCGCAATTTGTTGACAGCAATGTATGTTCTTTGAACGCAATTCTAGGACCAAAATTTCAAAATAAAAAATAATGTAAATGTAAATAACTAATCAACGTAATCTAATTAACGCTAGCAGCAAGAGATGGAGACACCGCGCACCGCACCACCTTGATTATTTGCCGAAATGGAACAATGCTCTAGTTAGCCAGCTTGCTAGCGTCTTGCAACTATCTCCTGCGCCGTAGTTGATATTTTGGCGGGAACATTCGGAACAAATGAATAAGTAACGGCTGAAAATTTGGCAGCCCCGACGCCTGCCATATGCACGGCCGCGTTATTTCTGCCTCCGGGATTATATGATAAACTGAATTATACACAGAATACCAGCAGACGGAATTAGATGCGGCACTTGTAAACAAAACTGGCTCGGATACACTCGCCATTCGCGCATTCTCCGTACATCGTACTGCATACTTTCTTGAAGGAGAACCACCAAACAAACACTCGCCAGATATTTGCACTGCTCGCTACAAGATTCGCTCCAGTCCAGATTTCAGCGCAACATTTGATCAAATTCAACACGCAATCTTTAGAGAAATAAGTTTTTCTGAGAAAGATTAAAAACTTCTCCAGAACAGGATTCTCATAGTTGTCCATGAAGACTTATAAATAAACGGAGAATGGTAAAAGGCGAGAAACAAACTGCAGACAAGCTCGTATGGGTAGAACCAATTTCAAAGAAAAACACAATACTCCGATGTATGCTGATAATCGCCAAAACTCTAGCAGAAGGTGAATGGGAAAATACGGAATAACACAGTGCCGCGTTGTTAGCTGTACCGTTACCGTACCTATGCTATATGTAAAACATTACAACCAACCAGGTCATTACATAAACACTGTTTTGAAGCGGCCGAGATTTATTTATTGTTATAAGGACAGGTGGTCCAATGCTCCGGCGATGAATGGCAGAATTACTGAAAGATTAAATTTAATTAACTAAGTGTGAACTATAATAACGTAAAGAAAACTGAAATTGCCAATTTACATAAAACCTTTCAACTTTTAGGTCCAAGACAAGTCAATCAAATTGATTGTTCAAGAATGGAGTTTCAAGAAAGACGTTTAAAAAGATGAAATTGCTTGGATATTTGTATAGTCAGTCAGGGGAAATTGAGGCGTCGACTTCCAAAATCATAAATTTCACAAGGTAATGGATACATTTCACCAGTTAATGAAAATTTTCGTTTGCTTCGGGCACAGTAGGCACGCCCACAACACACTTCTATAGACTTATCTCATCGGTGGGCAGAACAAACATACAACTTCTGAGCATTAATAGGTTAGTTTAACCTTTGCCTCTATTAATAGGTTAGTTAAGCCTTTACAGACAGTTGAACAGGCAAACTCTGGCCAATGGTGGAAAGTGGGAACTGGTAATATAACGCATTGTCAAACTGAAAGAGTCGTTAGTTAGATAGTCGTTACGGTGGTGATGCGGACAGGGATATGCATCAAAATTCCTATAAGAAACCGATAGTTTTTCCTCTCAATAGGAGAAAAGTTAGCAGCTACCATTCCGTCATTTCCGGATGACTGTAATACCGTCCTTGTGGAACCGAAGGCTTGCCAATCCTTATACATGGCTAGGACAAACAAAGATGAGGTAATGAGGATCATCTCTAAAACAAAGCTGAAAGCAGCACCGGGACTCGATGGAGTAACACCATCAGTTCTTAAGGCTTGTAAAGAAGAATTAGCGGGTCACCTAGCAGAACTTTTTAATTGGTCTCTGTCCTCGGGAAAGTTTCCAAATGAATTAAAGCTTGCGAAAATAATACCTATACACAAAGGAGACTGTAAAACATGTATTTCTAACTATCGTCCTATATCACTTCTATCGGTATTTTCAAAAGTATTTGAGACCATAATCAAAAATAGACTCCTAAAATACATATCTGCGAATAATATCCTTACACCACAACAATATGGCTTTCGGAAAAATTCTAGTACTCAATGTGCCGCCTTTGATTTTATCTCTACCCTTCAACAGTATATAGACCAGGGTGAATATGTGGCAGCCATATTTATAGATCTCAAAAAAGCCTTTGATACGGTCAATCATGAAATACTCTTAAAGAAATTGGAATATTTGGGAATTGTTGGGAAGCCCCTAAATCTCCTCCGAAGCTACTTAGATGATAGATTTTGTCTTGTTGAAGTCAAAGGGGTCTCGAGTGGCTTAGGTAGAATCACATGTGGAGTGCCACAGGGATCAATTCTTGGCCCTCTGCTATTCTTGCTATATGTCAATGACATAACTAAATGTGGTATCTCTGGAAAACTCCAACTTTATGCGGATGATACTGTAATCTACTATCACAGTAAAAGCCTGAGTGACCTTGAGTCTCTAATGAATGCAGATGTCTCAATTATAGCTAATTGGCTCCGTATTAATAAATTGAGCCTCAACATAAAAAAAACGCACTACCTAACATTCGGTAATAAGGATTATGTGTCCATGAATATCTCACTTGGAACTGATAAACTCCAAAATATGGAAGTTACGAAATATTTAGGGCTGTTAATAGACTCTAAACTCTCGTGGAATTCCCATGTTGAGCATGTAAAATCGAAAATTTCCCCAATTACCGGTGTACTGTACCGACTCCATATCTCTACTACGTGCCACTTACTATGCGATGATTCACTCCCATCTGAGTTATTTAGTTAGTATCTGGGGCACTATTACTAAAAAACAAATATCAGAGATACAGGTGATTCAAAATCGAGCTATAAGGAATATCTACCATCTACCGTGGGATACACATATCAAACATATATATTCAAAGACAAACATACTTCCTTTTACGGTTCTACCTAAATACAATATCACTAGTGCAATATTACAAATCATACATAGATCCTCACACACCAACATCAGACCAGCCTTTAAGAGGGCATTACCAGCGGCCGAAAATTCAAATTTCATCAAAAGACGGCCTCACGATCGGAAGTTTTTTAGAACGAGATAGAAATACCACATTCGCTCCGCCGCGAGCAGCATGTCCCACTCAACTGGCGATATCTATAGGATGGTTCAGACGACATCGATATTGAATTCTCGGTTCCAGCTTTTTCCGAATAAGTAGTTATTTGTAATTTGTTTACCGAAGTGCATAAACATAAATAGATACAATTGAAATGCGTAAAAATAGTGGGTATAAAATAGGTATTTACGTAATATACAAATTTCTTGATTTTTGAAATGTTTTTACGAGTATTCTGTTGTTGTTTTTTAATTGTATTTCTACTGAGTGATATTCAGTTTGATTGTAAGAAATATCTCATTTTTACATATTTATTCTTCTCACAATAGGTATTATCAGTAATTTGGGAGGCGGGTATGGGTACTACTGCCCGGGAACCAGGGAGATTATTGTTGGTAATCTAAATTAAATTGAATTTCAAAAACCTCACCCCATGTACCTGGGTTCATTTATTTGTCCGGATCTTGGCGACGGATGCACCTGCCCACCAACTGCATGGCAGGCCGGATCAGGAGAGACTGGTTGGACCTGGGAGATCTTTTACCTACCCAGCAGCACTCTCCGAAACATCTCCTTACAGTGGGAGGGATAGATTTTTTTATGTCCGTCACTCTTGGACTGACCCCCAGATTCCTACATGCCCCTGATACCTTTTTTCTTCCCAGAATCCCGAACCCAATTTAGGAAACGGAACTCAATTTGGACCCCTAGGTTCCTACCACTCCTGGTACCTTTTTCCTTCCCAGAATCCAGAACCCAATTTGGGAGGCGGGTATGGGTACCGCCGCCCAGGAAACCATTTATTGGATAACCAACACCTCTGCCATAGGTCACCCCAAGGGGTTCGTTTCGCTTGGTGACTTACTTGCCCGGGTTCAAGGGATAAGGTTTGTTCGAATCTTGGCGGCGGATGCGTCTGCCCACCAACTGTGTGGCAGGCCGGATCGGAAGAGACTGGTTGAGGGAGATTTTTTGACCTCTCCTGCAGGATTCTCTCGGAAGCCTTGCACTGCAGTGGTGAGGATAGACTCATACATCCTCTTGGATACACCGATCCCAGATTCCTACCCACCCCTCATAGCTTTTTTCCTTTCAAGAACTTCCTCTCCTTCCTTTTTCTAAAAAGACCTTCGACACAACATCCCCAAAGATGACATATTTATTCTTATTATGAAATATTTTCCTGTATGGAGCTAATGTCAAAAAAAGTAAAATGTATTTTTAACATTTATATTTTTACCAAAATTATGTAATTCAACTATAAATAAAGATAACCAAAAAAGCAGCAGCATTATAATAAAAAATATGTAAAATACAGCAACAAGCATATATTTTAGTATAGTCTACATAATATATGTACAGAACTTGAAAATATAAAAACAGTAGAACTGTTAGTAGTTGTACAGTGAAAACAGACCGCAATACAATAATGTGAAGGTTGTCCAAGAATTAACTACCTTTGCTCGTTTTTTCTCAAAATATGATGGCACTAGCGTTAGCTCAGACTTTCCCAAAAAACCGAGCGGTGATCCGGCTTGGTAGCTGCTTCAGTGCGATCTTTGCGTTCGTTTGAGAAAGACGCTCCGTTGTCGAATCCCACCCCCTGCGAGGTGCGCTCAATTATTCGCTTTTTCAATTTAGAGGGAGTTAGCCCTGTTGAAGTTCATAAGCTTGCAGTTTTAATCCCAGATGTCAGTAAGTCTACCACACAAATGATTTTGAGGGAAAAATGGAGTATGCAAATTAATGCTCGTTGCGCTAATGCGCTCGGATCTCTTCGAACTGTTTTTCCAACCAAGGCGAAACTTTTTTGGGTTGAAAAATGGGTTCACCACCTAACTCTACCAAAAAGGCAATGAATGACATGAATTACACCTCTTTCGAGATTACTCTTTACACATGGACGAAAAATCTTTGGAGACCGACCAGGATGCGGAGGGAGAGTTGATTGCATTTTTGACGGCGGAGTTGAACGATAAGGGAATGAAGACCTGGTTCCACGGCTCACCTAGTGCATTGATCGTAACAGGGACTATGTCTCTATGGCATTATTAATAGAATAAAACTGAAAATAATATAAAATATACTGAATATACTAATATATTAGAGACTTGGTCATTATAACAGAAATTATTAACAAAAAAACGATTTGAATTACACAATCACAAATTAAAACCATAATTTTTACGGGAAATTCACGCGCATGGTGCATGCATATGTCTAGCCTCTCTTTCACAGCCAGTTAAAGACATTTTTTATTAGTAATAGTTCAAAACAGAAATTGTACAGTATTTATTAAATGTGTTACTAAAACACTGTTTAACAGAAAGTAACTTCTAACCAGAGAAAGTTTAAGTTCTTTTAACAGAAAGTAACTTCTAAAGAGCGTTTTAATTTTTTTTAAATATTGATTTGGATTCACCAGTCGTTCTTAATATAAAACACGATCCATAACCATTCAAAGACACAGAATCAAATTTCTTTATAATATATTTTTTTGACAAATTAGAGAGGCGTCAGAAATTTACATTTCGAATGAACGTCGTTAGTAAGCTCAAAAATCATCTGTCAAAAAATTAAATAAAGCGAGTACACATTTCTAATATATAATTATTACCGAAATTAGTGTGTTAAATTAATCTAAGGGTAAAAAAAGAAACAACCTACCGGAGAGCTAAAGAAAAATAGAAAATGACAAATGAATGCTTGCTAAAAGCAAATAAAGATCTTATAAAAATAAAATGTGAATGGATGTGGGTAAACTTTCGAAATCACTGGAAAACGATAATAGGAATATTTGTCTCATTTTCCACGCTGATGTGCACATTTAGTCCTGTCAAGGAAGGAGGTGTAGAGTGCGTGAGCAGGACCCTAAGCGATTCCTCCAGAAACTTGTTTAGGGTGCTTAGGGTCTGAACATACTAAAAGTACTGACGTCTAGGTGTGAGCTAGCGGGGGGAGGGGGAGAAGGTCCCAATGTTCGGATTTCCGCTTATATCTCGAAAACGGTGCGTCACAGAGAAATTTTTCTTAAAATAAGTAAAAGCTTGTAAAATTATCTACAACTTTTGTTTTATACGTAATTCTCGAAATTTAAGCCGTTTTTAAGTTACACGCTCCACAAATGTAGACATTTTCGAAAAAATCATTTAACCTTACATTTTTCATCAAACATTCCTTCATATCGTCTAAAATATTCATCAAAGAAATACATTTATTTTAAGGAAGTTATTAAGAATTTAATTCCCTTTTAGAATATATATATATATATATATATATATATATATATATATATATATATATACAAATGCAAATTAACCTCAAACCGGTCAACATTTACAGCAATTTTAAGTTTTTTCGTAAAATTTTGTCATGAGATAATTATAATTTTCATTATAAAATACAATATAAAATTTTTCAAGTGATATTATTTTTTCTACTTTTTTTAAAAATTGGCTTTAAACTGTGGTCACACGTATTATTAGGCAAACGAACAAAATGTTTGTCAGTAATGAGATAAAAACAGCTTTGTCTGAAAATGATATTTTACGAAAAAACTTAAAATTGTTGTAAATATTTACTGGTTGGAGATTAATTTGCATCTAAATATATATATATATATATATATATATATATATATATATAATTATATTATAAAAGTAAATTAAATTCTTTACAACTTCTTTAATATAAATTTATTTTCTTTGTTGAATATTTTAGACGACATGAAGGAATGTTTGATGAAAAATGTGAGGTAAAATGATTTTTTTCAAAAATATCTACGTTTGTAGAACGTGTAACTCAAAAACGGCTGGGATTTCGAAAATTACATAAAGAATAAAAGTTGGAGATGATTTTATGAGCTTTTACTTAATTTCAGAAAATTTTCCTCTGCAACGCACCGTTTTCGAGATATAAGCGGAAACCTGAAAATTGGGACCTCCCCCCCACCCCTCAACTCACCACCTAGACGTCAGGACTTTTAGTATGTTTACACCCTAAGCACCCTAAACAATTTTTTGAAGGAATCGCTTAGGTTCCTGCTCACGCACCCTAAAACCTTTTGGATCATTCATTGACTGGACGAACTTGTCTTAAGCAAAGTAGATTCAGAATCAAATTGAATTTGAGGACGATTTATGCAGATTATTGTTTATAAATTAATATGTTCGTAAAAAGAAAAATAAATAAGTTAAAAATAGAAGAAAAAGTATGGTAAAAAGCTTCTGTTCCCGTGGTGAAATTTCAGTCCTCAGTTTTCCGCTTCTACCACGAATTTCCTGACACCGTGTGTACAAGGTAATGTTGCATGTCTATAATTTGCGCAACGTTGGGTATTAATGCTAGTTAATTATTGTTCATAATTAGGTCACCGTAATGTACCACGGGTTTCCCGCCACCGTGTATATGTCGCAGGCAAACCGTAAAATCAGGCCGTTCTTGATGCGTCTGAGGCACTTCACGATCTGCTGCCAGGCACTTCACGAAGTAACTAGGCGCACCATGATCTGCCTGATTTTACTATCGACCGCCGACATA
Organism: Limnephilus lunatus; assembly: GCA_917563855.2. Taxonomy (NCBI): domain Eukaryota; kingdom Metazoa; phylum Arthropoda; class Insecta; order Trichoptera; family Limnephilidae; genus Limnephilus; species Limnephilus lunatus. Next base: position 12,348,001 of record OU830599.1, read on the forward strand.
TATAAGGCAATGAAGTATGCGTGTAACTCGCGCAACGCCGGGTATGCAAGTAAATTATTGTTTATAATTACCATGGTAATAACAATGAACCTGTCACCGTAATGTACCACGTATTTTTCGACACCTTGTATATGTCGCAGGCCAATCGTAAAAACAGGCAGATCACGATGCGCCTCAGGCACATCACGATCTGCCGCCATTTCACGATGCAGCAGATCATGATGTGGCTAGGCGCAACATGATCTGCCTGATTTTACGATCGGCCTACGACATACATATGCAAGGTAATGTTTCGAGCGTATAATTCGCACAACGCCGGGTATTAGTGTTAGTGAATTATTGTTTATAATTACGTCACCGGAATGTTGTTTATAATTACCGCGGTAATTACAATTGAATCGGTCACCGTAATGTACCACGTATTTCCCGACACCGTGTACCTATACACGGTAAGGCTGGGTAGTATTGCTAGTTTATAATTTCCGCGGTATAAACGGATAAATCGGTCACCATAATATCCATGAATCACAATGTATTGAAGTTATTACCCATTTTCATTGATCAAATATACTTTGTCGAAGCCCATTTACGCGTACATAATAATATGTATATAATAAAAATTTGAATTGCACATACCGATGAAACTTTACAGTCATTATTTACTTTAGAATGTTGATTCTTTTCTCTAAAAAATAAACAACATGTTATAAAAAATACACAATAAATCTGACAGATTCGTTCCAACGACCCTGTAGCATATAAGGTATGTACAACGTAAATTGATAATTAAATATTACTAATCATTGTTTTTTCTCGTTATATTTCTCCCAGTTATGTTTTTGGTGTGGTAATTTTGATTTTTTTATGAAAGTTCTCTCTTTATTGATTTTTCTCCCCATTTTAAGCGGACGAATAAATTTAAAATGTTATGAACTGGACCGGCGCGGACAGCACGACCGCTCGCTGCCGTGAATCGACAGATACTAAGAGTTCTGGTTAGCGCCGTGCGCGTCAAAATACAGAATAAAATATTCACAAAAGCGTGTCGCAAATTCAACAGAATTATATACTCGAGAAAATATTTTTGGTTAAAAATTATTTCTAATATTTCAATAACGTCTTAAGTTAAATTTCTGTGTTAAAAATTCCGAGAGAAATCAATTTGTAAGTGTGTAATAAATAAGTCAAGTTGTAGTATTTTCGGCACAAAACGGGTGCTTGGATTTTTATTTTAATGATTTAATTTGAAATTAAATTAAAATTCTAAATTATATTTTGCCTAGATAATGAACAGTTTTATAATACTGTATTACTATTTGGTATGATATATGTATTGTATAATAACTTTACTCGTTTGAAAATTAACAAATATTGCCATCGACCAACAGTAAAACTATTTTTTTATTAAAAAAATGTTAACTTTTTCAAAATTTAAAATATAAGTTTACCACATAAAATAACGATCTTTCGAAATCAATTTATCGTTTTTCTGTAAAAAGCTTCGACACGTCTATGAGCTCATTCAAAAATGTCATTTTTCAGCTTTGTCTGGTTATTAACTCTTAATACAGACATACACCAGCACAAAACACGATCCCAAAATCAAATACACTTAGCATCATCTACCCGCACAACCAAATTTGGTATTAACTCATTACAATATATTGCATATAGACAATACAATGCATTACCTAATGAAATTAAGCAATCAGTACCTTACAAAAAAATATTAGTGAAAACGCTTAAAGAATATTTCCTGAAAATGTTTTTAAACCAGTAAATATTGGCACGCCTTCATACATTTCTTTTTTTTATGTTTAATGTGTATGGATGTCTCTCAGTATTTTTAAAATCTCTATTCTTGACAATGCATTTTTTTTTCCTTTCCAATATGTTGTATTTTTTAAACGTGTAATATCCGTGTAAAATGTACTTATTGTCTATCTGTCCTTCCCGTAATGAGTTTTTTTTTCTCAACTCATTGGGAATAATGTGTTACTTGCCATGTTTTTGTAATACATTATAATTAAATAAATAAAAATAAAATAATAATAAAAATTTGAATACAAGGTCCACCGTCATGAACCAGTTTCAAGAAGAAATGGGCGCCGAGAATTTTGAATAACAAAACTGTTGCTATTAGTATTTTACAAAAATGTTGTTATTACTATGATATTGATGAAATCAAGAAAAAACGGCAGCATTTGGCGAAAAAGAAAGTGTTGTCTCATCAGCACAATGCACCAGTTCACACATCCGTTATCCCGATAGCTAAAATCAATGAATTAAAGTTCGAATTGTTTCTTCACGCACCCTATTCGCCAGATTTAACCTCCTCGGATTATTTTATTTTTCCTAACTTGAAAAATGGCTAGGTGGTAAAAGATTTGCCAACCATGAAGAGGTGGAATCTGCGGTTGATGGCTATTTTGAGGCGCTCGATGGTTCTCACTATACACAGGGTATCGAAGCTATTGTACAACGCTGAAAAGTGTGTCGAGATAAAAGGAGACCATGTTCATAAAACACAAAAAAATTTCCCACATTTTTTGTGTTTTCTTGGTTAGGTCGGGTACTTTTGGGGCAACCCTCTTAACCCCCCCCCTCTCGAAAGCGGAAGGGACAACTGCACCTCACGCTGATTATACCAAATAAAATCGTCCCCCTGTTTTCTCCTCCAAAACTGGGCCGATTTTTATGTTTTTTTTTCACTAACTATATTAAAAGAAAATATTCCATATAAAGCACGTTTTGCTTTTTTAAAAATACATTGTCAGTTTTATATAATGGACGTCTGTCGATGGGGTTCAAAGTAGGCATTTCAAACACGCCAGTGGTTGATATCTGTATTATATTAAAAAATATATATTTGCGCTAGTTTCAAAATCTAGAGAGGAAATATGGGAATACGTTAGAATGGACAAAACGCCACCCGCAAAACCCACTTTAGCAAAACTAAAAAAAAAGAGATACCAAGGTCATTTTTCCTCGGGAGTCAATATAACCTAACATCTGAATGTCCTACATAATTTTTCCAAGATCGATGATGTCAGAGAAATAAAAAATTTAGCTCCAGTGTAAATTAAATTTTATTACAAAATTATAGGTGGGAAAAGCAGTAATTTATCACTGGATAAACAAAGGCTGATGAAGATTAGAAAACAGTACCTACTCAATGACATTTCAGCTATTTATAGGTCGCCAAATAAATTAATAAAAATTCCGATAGAAAAAGTAGACCCGTAAAAAAGATGCGGATTTTGACCGTCTAAAAATTTAGGTAGTGGTCAGGCGATAGTGGCACCACTTCCTAACTCTATTATTACACACAAGCATGCCTCATTAAAACTTTAATGTTCTATTAGCTAAAGATAAATGATGTTATGGGTCATTGAGAGTCACGATTACACATATCATTAAAATATATGTGATTTATCAAGTTCATATTTGCGAAGTAAATATTATCAATACTAAAAAAAAAAACAGCAGCATCAACTTAAAAGCAGAAATGTTATTTTGTTTGAAGCAGCAAAATAACTAGAACGGTTAGTTCTGGTGTCGTGAAATTTGAACAGCTTTTCAAGATTAACACAGATATTATCAGCGCGCTACGTTTTTTCATTATTAATTTAATAGACTACTTGCATCACATTTTAAAAAATTTATTTCCGGTTTAGGCAAATATTTTAAGACAATCAGTATTTTTTTAAATTTTAAAATCATATTTTTGAAACCCTGGCGATTTTTTGAAAATTTCAATTAAAAAAATTAGACCATTTTTTATAAACCGGAAATACGGGACATAATTTTATGCGTGCGAAAAAACGGTAATTACTCATGTGAAAATCATTTAAAAAACAGAACGTTTTGAACACGAATAGCAATAAAGTTCTCTTCGTAACATCTGTAAAAACACCGCCATCTTTATCAAAAAATCAAACCAAAGGATAAGTTCGCATAGAACAAACAAAAAAACTAGTGAACGTTAAACGCAAATTCAAAAATACACCGGAAATCAATGTGATGCCATATTAAAAAAAAATTATCAGTGTGGAATTTTACAAAATTAAGGGAACATAATCGGAGACGGGACATTTCCATGAAGTGACGTAACGATCTCAAATAATGTATTTAATAATTAAAAAATTAAAAAAACTGTACATTTCTAAAAATTTTTACTAACATTTTCTTAATCTTTGTAAAAAAATCTATCCACACGATTTTTTCCAAGTCGTTATGAAATCCATGTAAGTGGCCTATTATCGAAAATTCGGAATAATACACGTGTTTGAAACACCAAAAGTTCCGAACTGGCGCATGGCGTCGTGAAATTTGCACAAATTATACATTTAATTGTAAAAAAAATAAACCAGACAATATTATTTTTATATTATCTTACGACACGACGACGTGGAGTAAGGACTAGTTTCAACACAAAATTAAAATAAATACTTTTTTAATATTATCGTAGATTTATCTCATGTGTTTTATTATGTACACACAGACAGCAAACATAATTAATTATGTTGGCTATAAAAGGAGGTCAATTGGCCATTTTTCAAGCCAAATAAAGAAAGTGTTCCAAATTCCAGTCGGGTTCTTCACACACATCCAGATATTTTAAAATACATGACGCGGCAGTGAATGGTAGAATAAATCTGGGACGCCCGAAGAAGACATGGCCGAATCTAAACAAAGCTGTTAAATAAGATGTTAAACAAAGCTGTTAAACACTATGTTTTAATCTTTTATTTTTGTTTGGTTTTTAAATTTTTTATATTATTTACAGACCATCTTCCGTATGTTAATACTCATCCTTATTTGACTGTCCTAAAACGGGAATCCTCCTAGTTGGGCAGTCAAAAAAATTCTTAAATAATGTATATAAATGTGTAATTCTTTACTAAATAAATAAAATAAATAAATAAAGATAACATTACAATAAAAATAACGACTAACGACCTTCAATCAAATTTAAACAATGCAGTAATTGGGGAAACTATAAGATGGTAATAATAATTAATGCTGTGTACACACACAGCTATAATATATGTGGTTTGACGTATTTCAGCATATCGCTCGCCATATATTCCAATTGGGAATGTACGGCGAGCGAAATGCCGAAATACGCCAAGCCACCTATATTATATTGTGTGTGTACACATCTTAATAGTTTCTAATAAGGGCAAAGGTAATAAAAATTAAAAAAAAATAGTTTTTCATCATAAGTACCTAACTTAACTCTTTTTATAAATTAACTAATAATAATACGTGCATGTGCCTAGTGCTGTAGTCGAAAAACCTGCAAAAAACTGTATACAAAGGTTATTTCTCGAATAAAGCAAAAAAAATCAAACATACAAAAGAAATAAAAATTGAAATTGAGTTCTATAAATTAAACTTCATAACAAAAAATAAATAAAAACAAAAGCTAATTTCAAATAAAGAATTATTTTTTACACAATATATTAATTTTGGAAGAAGCTAAATTTATCGCTTCTCTGATATGATTTATACTCATCAGTTCCAATTCGGAAAATTAAAAATTCATTAAATTTGAATAAATTCACGCATTACGCAGGACTACAACTTCATATTACGCATGCACCGACAACCGAAATTAATATGTTTAATCAACTTGGATCCAAGATGTTTAAATCGATACGATACGATTGTACCACCCCAGCCAGGAGCACTCTGTCCCGGTGAGACCGGTACACCAGGGGGCACTGATTTGTTAGGACTGGAACACGTGCTCTAAGGATGGGTGGGGAGTTGGAGTTTAATCAGCCGGTATACATGGCAACCTATTGAGCCAATATTGGAAAGTAGGTTGGGCCGGAATGGGATGGGTTGAGCAATGTTTATTTAAAAATATATATTTATTTTTTCCACTTTCACAGTTCCTCCCCTTTCATGTCGTTTCTTCCTTCATCCTTCTTCCTGTTTTCTAGTTCCTCCTCCAGTTTCCCACTTATTCTGCCGGGTCACTATTATCGGAATCCGTTTCGTTCATAGTATATATTTTCTGAGTTGACTCTCGAAAATATATACTTTAATCTTTAGCTATTTCCTTCCATTCTTCCAGCGTTTTGTCATAGTAGCTCATGTCATGTTGTAAAGAGTTATTCCACGTATAAATACAAAAAATATACTTTATCATATACTTTATCATTCAAATTCACAATCCGTATAAAACGTAGTAACTATTTAAAACAGTATCATAATGATAGTTTTGATAATCTACGTAGGTACCTTCTAAGCAGTCACGAATCGATATTGGTACAGGACTACTGATATCCTAGAAGTAAGTGGTTACTCACAGATGCCACATAGCTATCGATAGATAGTACAGGGAAAAAGACTAAAAAAAATCAGAGTGTGCAATTTACACGCCGTAGAAGTGAAACCTTCAGAAAACTAAGGTAGACAAGAGTGGGAAAGATACCAAGCACCACACAAAGAGGAGACCGATAGGCTACGAATCACCGAATAGAAAGGAGACCGATTAACTATCTCATTATCTCGCAGGCTAAATCCTATGATTTAGATGTATGTGTTTATTTCTTTTTAGTATCGCTATTTTTCATTTCATCGAGTTTCAAATCACAACAGTGCTAAATAAGTTTTCACTTCAATAAATACGATGTGACCTCAAGGTCGAGGCCCAGAAGGGAGCTAATTGTAATCTTTCACAAGTTAAATCCAATGTATTTCGTTGAACCCGGAGTTTTTATATTGTGAGTATATTTTATATTAAGAGTTTGTGAGACAAACCCGGAGTTACAACAAACTGATCAGTGGTCACTGTGGTCAGTCCACCTTGGAGCGGATCCTGGGCAACGTGAGTCACCGAACTGCGGACTGTGGACTCCGGAGTCACAGGAAGCGCGTTAACAAAAACGGAGCCAGAAATAAATGGTGATTCACCGCCGAGCGCTTCCATCGTGCTCGGTTCAATGGAAAATATGACAATAATAATTATTAACAATGCCAGCGGCGGAGGGCTTCAACGACCAGAGTTTTCAAAGGGGAGATAATATATATTATGTATATTACAATAGATATGTATAAAGTGGTCCTACATTCATCTTCGTATAAATTGAATGGTTGAAGCCAATGAGAAATTATCGGTAACGGTCCAACAAGTACAAAGAGAGGATGAGATAAAAGTCAAGATGACAAGTGAGGAAACCGAATCAATATCGTTGAGAAAATATCCTGAGGACAATTACTACCCATCATTAGATATAACCATAAACAACACCATAAGTGAAAATCTAAAAATTAAACAAATGTCTTTAAACTTTCATAAAGCCAATTACACAGCAATATGTGACTTCCTCCTCAAGGTTGATTGGTCATTTCTAAACGATGGTGAATTAAATGACAATATTGAACAATTCTACTGTATTTTAAAAGAAATTATTACAAGTCATGTACCTGTTACGTCATATAATATATAATTTTCCTAAATGGTTCAATAATGATCTCATTAACTTAGTTTTTAAAAAGAAGCATGCACACCACAAATTCAAAACAACGAGATCACTTCATGATTATACTGAATTTTATAAGTTGCGTAAGCAATGCGCCGAAATTTCAGATAAATGTTACAAAAATTATATAAAAGAAGTTGAAAACTCTATCAAATGTAATGTTAAACCTTTCTTTAATTATTCTAAATCATTACAAAACAATTATTCTTCTATTCCTAATATTATGAACTATGATGGCAAGACCTGTGCCAAAACTGAAGATATTGCCAATGTATTTGCAGACCTTTTCAAAAGTGTATATGAGGATGATGTCCCTGTTGATAGTGTTCCTGAATTTGTCACTGATATTAACTTGCAATTATCTTAATTAGTAATTAAACGTAACGAAATCGTTGCCTCGATTAAACTCTTGGAACCAAAAACAAGTTCTGGTCCTGATAATGTCCCACCCATATTTTTGAAAAATTGTGTTAATAGTCTTTCTTATCCATTGTACAAAATCTTTAACTAATCTCTTAAATAAGGTCAATTCCCCAATAGCTGGAAATCCTGTTATCTCACCCCCGAATTCAAGAAGGGTTCAAGAAATGATGTATGCAATTACAGACCTATTTGTATTCTGTCAAGTATTCCTAAGCCCTTTAAAAAAAATAATTCTTAGTAAAATATCCTCTAATATTAAACATGTTATTACCAATTGCCAACATGGGTTTTTCTCATCTAGATCTACTCTCACAAACCTTACAGTATATGAAAACTACAAAAACACAGCATTGACTAACAGGCAACAGGTTGACTTCGTCTATACTGATTTTTCCAAGGCTTTTGATAAGGTCTGCATCAAAATACTAATAAATAAACAAACAAAAAAATAGCAAAGGATAAGTGGCAACTTTTTGGCATAGTTGATCAGCTACTTATCTGATAGATTACTCTTTGTAAAGATCAACGACTGTCTATCCTACGAATTTATTGCTACCAGCGGTGTCCCGCAAGGTTCGCACCTGGGACCTTTATTATTCATCCTGTTCATCAATGACGTTACTAGCGTTTTCCACAGTGTCGAAGTTTAATGTTTGCCGACGATATGAAGCTGTTGTGAGGGTGGGTAGGAATCTGGGGGTTAATTTGTCCAGGAGTGACGGACTCCCAATCCATCCTTCCCACTGCGGTGTAAGCCGAAGGGGTCGATAGAGGGAGGTTTGAGAGGTCTAGGTTAGATCTCCCTCAACTAATCTCTCCCGACGCATTAAATAATAATATTTGGACGATTTATATAGCGCCGTTTTTGTGAAAAATCACCTCAAGGGCGCTGATTCCGATGCATTCGCTGCTAAGACCTAGACAAATCACACCTCGTCTCTTCATTGGCGTAGAAATACTTAAAAAAATATGTATTTCACTATTTCTCCTTACGCCATTGTATAACGTATTTTTGTAACAGAATTACAATATAAATATTTAAAAAAAATAATAGTATAAACGTAAAACAAAATTATGGCAGCAAAAAATCTCTGTTCATCTCTATTTCGGTAGATGATGAATAGCGTAGGTAAATAAAAGTATGTCAATGGGTTGGTATATCAGTATTTTTTAATTATGGTAGCACTAGGCTTATCTTTCCTCGGTTCCTACCAGAAAGCAACTTGACGGACGTAAATCTTTCTCATAGCGAACATAAAAAGCAACTGATTCACCGGCCCATTGCGGAAACCAGTAAATTCGCCTCATATTGTCAATTTCAAGGTCTTTCGTGCCGGATACTAGAATACCAAAATACCGATGATTTAATAATTCTTCCTGGTACCGAATTCGTGATTATTGTCAAATATTGACGAATTTTTATTAAGCTACTTGGCCAGATTTTAAAAATCCCCCTTTTAAAGTTGAATTAAATTTTGAATTCGTTCAACGATTGAATATATGGAACGCTTTTATATTTGTGCTATTCTTCATTGTAGTATTTTTAAATGCGTAAAATTAAATGGATATTTCAGAGCACAATAGCTCACGATGGAAAATACGCTGGTTAGGTATCGAAAAAGTGATACCGAAAAAGTTCCAATTACAAATTACATAGCATATTATGGGTACTACTTTGAAGCTGAATGAAGTAGTTGAAAAGAAAGAGAAGGGGGGGTGGAAGGTTAGGAAGAACCAGGCTATTCAAATCTGGTCACTAAATGTTGCTAAAGTCAGTTCATGCAATATTCCGTTTCAGAATGATGTTGTCCCACGACAATGAGAGTAGAAATCTACCACCCCCGTTGACGCGTTGACAAGGAATTCATAGGAAAATAGAAAAGGTTGTGTAATTTTCATGACGCAGGAGCTCAATTTTCGACAGTTTTTGCGGCGGCAGATATCGCACCATTACATGTTTTGCTCTAAACATAGTTAACATTCAAAATATAATATTTAAAAGTTTTGATTGAGAATCCTTGGTCACAGATCTAAAATATTAGCGTCCTTTATTGGTTCAACCAACGCTAAATTGTCGACAGTCGACACGGATATAATGCGATTGATGCATCCGGCTTGAGCCAATAATGGTCCCAGTGTCCGCGTATTTATAGCACGACTGAATTTATATTATGACCACATTAAACATAGCTCAACATAACAGTTAGCTTAAAAATACAAAATAAGTATGGAAAGATATTATATTAAAGGATTAATTGAGAAAAAAATGGTAGGTACAATGCATTGAAATGTTGTGAATGTCTGTGTCGAGATGATCACGATTGCGTCGTGCGTATCACTTTTAACCAAACCTAAACTAAACCATCCACAACAGGCTATCAACCTATCTGCTTGCAACGTATTTTAAGATACTTTGGACACGATGCTCGCTTAAGTGAGGACTCCAACTTGGAGAAACTTGTAGTCACTTGCAAAATGGAAGGCAGAAGAAGCAGAGGAAGGTCACCAATGCGCTGGAATACCAAGAATCACTGGAGTCCGGTACGTAGTTATCCGCAGCTCTCCACGCAGAGGAGTGGAAGAGTCTTGTCCATCATGGACATTGGAGCAGGGGTCATGATCCTCAGCAATGAGGAACCGACTTAAGAAGAAGAAGAAGAAAAACCAAACCCAACCTTACTTAATCAGCGCTATTTTCTTATTTTTAATGTAAATATAGCACAAGAGTCCAATTGCTCCTGACTGTCCGGGAAACTTCCAGCCCATATATCTTCAAAAGCACGCCCTTCCGGTAAAACGGGAACCTTATTCGTGGATGGGGGATAGAGGGCTACCACACTATTTAACTCCCTTGATCGTCCCAGACTCGTTTCTGAGTTTTAGCGGGACGTACACTTTCATAAAATTTCTTTTCTAATATATTGATGATTATAAATTGCATCTGTATAAGAATCATAAAATATCAATGTTTATATATCACATAGCACTCTCTTTAGGGTAAATTGCCTTAAACAACAAAAAAAATGTTTGTATATTAAGCAATCGAATTAACCAGTTTATATATAAACCGGGCGAATGCTGGTCACCGAGATATTTATACAAAACAATATGTATAAATATCTAATGTGATTCTGATTGGGTACAAACAAAAATAGTTGGGTTAATACACGGAATAAAGAATATTATTTATTCCATGGGTTAAAATAATTTGGAAAGCTCGAGAAGATATTTTGTTGACTTTGTTGAATTGTTGTATAGTCTGCATCAGGTACAATCAACCCGATTGCTTAAATTGCCTTCAATGAGGGCAATAATTGTAATTTTGCTCATTGCGCGCAGACGCAGCGTGACGCAGGGTGGGAGTGTGTTGTGTTTCAATTTAAAAAAAAAAACACACACTTATGAACTACCAGATTTATGTTAAGTGCACAAAAAAACAAATTAAATGAAATGGGCGAATTCAAGTGGAAAATATTTTTTTCCTTTTTTAATGTATTTTAGTAAAAACTCAGAAAATTTGTATAAGGAAAAAAGATTTTCATATAGTAGGCTTTAAAAATTTGCATAATTTTTCCGATCAAAATTTAGTAGTACGCGATTGTCAACATAAGGCGTGGATAAACAAACAAACAAAAAATATACGTAAATATATTAAAATATCCAAAAAGGCATGTTTAATCCATATTTTTTTTAACTAACTCTGAGCAATCATAAACTCGGTCGAAGACGGACATAAATATATATTATGAATATAAATATAGCAACAAATACAAATTGAAGTTAAAGGTTTTACACGCTTACCTAATGCTGAGACAAAAAGTACCCAATCAATTAGTCCAAAAACCGGAAAATAGCAGAAAACGTTGAATGAAAAAAATTCCAATTTAAATAAATCATTAACATGTCCAAGAAAAATATGAAGCTAATCAAAAGAAGAAAACGGATTGAGGAAATTTAAAGAAAGTTATATTTAAAATAAATCATTAATATATGTCCAAGAAAAATATGATGCTAATCAAAAGAAGAAAAAAAAAATGGACAATAAGAATAAGCCAACAAAAAGAAAGTGCCCTAAATATAAAAGCAGCCATTTTTTATTAAATTCAAGAAAAAAATTCTGCCAATCAAAAGAAGAAAACGGACTTAGAAAATTAATGAAATCCATAAGGAGTTACGGTCTTTTTCAGAGATTTCTTCTTTTTTAGTCCATCTCTGCAGAATTCTATTTCCAGCCACCGCCTACTGCTTGAAGAGGTCGCTCGAGCAACAAGGAATACGCCATGGTCCGTGACGCATAAAGTTGTTTTGCACAAATGTGTAATAATCTAAACTATAAAGTAGATTGACATCTTTATTGTCGGCGTGGGCGAACCTGCAGTCACTACACACTACACCACCACGCGACCACAACACCACGACAAGTTGTACTGTTACGTTTGTTGCTGTTCGGTGTTTACAAACAAAGGCGCGAGGTGGTATGCTAAAATGTGCGCGGCGTCATATTGACGCCAATGTTGTAAGATGGTTTGTTGAAATACATTTTGAGATCTTTTTAGAGAGCTTTTTGAGGGGGTTGTACTAGAATTGGACTATATTGATTGATTGACGAGGTATACTGCTACAAGGCGAATGAAGGGTTCCCAAGCTACTTTTTACCCTAGTTTTCACAGGGATCGGCTCCGACGAGAATCGTTCAAGTTTTTTGCTGTTACTTTTTTGGTTCTTGAAAACTTTAACCACTAAACAGCTTAATTAACAGGTAAGAACGAATTATAACCCGAACCAACAATCTGTCCATAATTTTGTCGTAACCAGGACATATTTTTTTATCAATACATTTAAAATATAGACACAATAATTTTCTTTAAATTCACAAACGTAATTTTTAAAATCCATGACCAAAATTTGCTCGGCAATCGACCGGTTGGGAACCCTAGTGCTACAATTTGAAGGTAATCAGTTTCATGACAATGTTGGAAGATTTGGTTGTTTTGTGCATGCTAATATGTTGAAAGAGAGCTTGTTGGGGGATTAAAATGGTTGTGATATATAATTAAATGCAATCTTATACAAATCATCAAATCGAAGTATGTTGGATGTAGTACCTACTATTGCCCACACTGTTGTTTGCCGTTTAAACGCCAAACAGCAATGTTTGTAAATACAAACCACGGTGCATGGGTAAGATACAACATGCACATTGGAGGGCGTCAGATTGACGCCAATGTTGGAAGATGTTTTGTTTTGTTAAAATACATATTGTGATATTGTAGTAGAGCTCGAGTCACCAGTCAAGTTACTACTAGATACAGTCAGTTCTCCCCAGAACAGTTAATAAATAAATAAAAGTGAACCATTTTAATATGATTTGAATTGTTATTACTGTCGAAGGTAATACAATTTTAAACAAATATATATCTGTCACCATCATAAACAAAAATCATCTCAATTAATTTATTTTTTAAAGTGGAAACACTTAAATAAAATAAAATAAGTACGAAGGTACCTACAGTAAATTCGTTATAAAGCTGAGAAGACTTAATTTATTAAATCATTATTTTCGTAGTGCTTGGTAAAAGGATGTCAGGAAAAAGTAATAAATGCAAAAAATTCTCAAAGAATCCCAACAGGAAATGAAAGAAGACTTGAACAATTGAAATTTAGGAAGACAGCGAACGTACTCAGAGTAGAAGATGGCAAATGGAAACTGCCAAGGTCATACCTATTTACCCAGTGCACGTGGAAGACATTTTTTATCATTAAAACGAAGGCAAGAAAACATAAAAGAATAAATGATTTTGTTTTTAAATTTTATCAGGATAATCCAGGATAATTTCATTACAGATTAAAATAAGGTCTTTGGTGGGAGTATCATGGAAAAGCTGAAGCATCAAAGTTTCAATTCTAATTTAAGACTCCGTTGCTCAGATCCATAGAATAAAGAATATTCTTTATACAATGTTCAGACCAAACGCAAATACGAGAAGTAGGCACTATGAACTTATTTTACAGGTAAAGATTATTACTATAAGTTCAGTGAACAGTTAGTAGTCCTCGCGTCCAAAAAATTATGAAATTAATTTTCTCTTATTTTATTAATAAAAACGAAAATTTCCTCTGAAATTATAAGATTTGGGAGAACGAAAATAAATACCTACCCACTTAATTATAAAGCAAATACCTACTTTATGTAACCTTTTTAAAATTTCAAAATCCTTAGGTACTTGTAGAATTTGTCTAAATGTACGTAAGGACAATTGTTTTTTTTTAGCTTTCTTCTGGCAGGTAGGTAGGTACAATATTATTGAAATAAAGTTTAAAAAAAACGGCCATTTCACATTTTCACAGATGATTTTTACTGGACCATTAAAACGACCACCATCTTCAAATGGGGACGAAAGGTACAAACAAATTTAAAGACATACAAAATAGTAGAGTAGGAGATATATTGAGTTGAGGAAGATGTTGCACTTGATGGCATCGAAACCAAAGCGAATGGTGTGTGTGCAATTCCGCGGTCATTCCGGGCAGCAGCCTGAAGGTAAAGACTGTTCTGATGATAGCCAACTATACTCCGATAGGAGAGGGTTCTATAAGATTATAATGAATACTCGCGGGTAACAAATTCTACAGTCTACACCTCTACTAAGGAAACGCACAAATCTTGGCATGTCTACTATGTCTAGAAGAGTTTTATCACTAATATCTGAGAACTTGAGAAGAGCGAATTATTATTATTATTGCAAATTATAATTGTACTAGCGCAGACCCGTGAAAAATTACGGGAAGTAATCGAATCTTATCTTGTCGAAACGTGTATCACTATTATCACGCTAGTAGCAGTGCGCGGGGATCAGATTCGGGAGTGTACGGTTGTTTGGCGTTAGGGGGCACCCATTAATTATGTGAGCAGTTTTTCTTCCAATCTAGACCCCCCCTCCCCCTCGGTGAGATAAATTTGGGCTAATTCGTATATTTTTTTCAAGTAAAATGAGATTTTGCTGCCCCCCCCCCCCGTCTGTGCTCCGTAATTAATGGATACCCCCTTAGCGTTGGGAGTGTTGGAAGTCAAATAGGAGATAAAAAGTGGAATCATTTTTCACTATCAAAAAAATATATCTAAATGTGATAGTATGAATTCTAGACAAATCAGTTCAAATTTTGAAAATGGCAATAAATATAGTAACGAGATAGAGTGTAGGTATGCAGATACAGTGTAGAGGTTGGTTAGTCCATCATCGACATGATATTCACCTGCGAAATCTGGTGCTGGAAGGCTTGCTCGCCGTGCGGCGTGGCTGCAGCGGCGACCGTGGTAGCAGCGGCGGTGGTCGGCGTCGGGGCGGCCGCGGCTCCGGGCGTCGGGGCGCCCGACCCGCGCCGCACAGCTGCCGCGCCCCCCGCGCCCACACCACCCACCCCGCCCACCCCTCCCACTCCGCCGCCCGACTCGTGAGCCATTTCTGAAACAAAAAGAATGGATTCATTATAATAACAAATAAATTTAAATTGTGCTTACAATTATTAATAATTACTATTTGACACTATAGTTCAAAAAGTATTTGCACTAGTGTCAAAATCCAGAGAGGAAATTGGGGAATACATTTGTATAGACAAAACGCCACCCGGTTTTCTCTTAAAGATTCTCAAACGAAAGGTGTGAAACAGAAAAGACAGAAAAAAAGATTCAGTCGCCGATAGGAATCTTTTTCTGTTTTACATCATTCGTTCGAAAGATGTTAATATTGCCTTCAATGATTAAATATTACAATTTGAGTTAGATTTGTTGAGTTAATCCGATAAAAACAATTGTGTTAATCCTTCCAGTCGCAAGGAAAACCGTTTATAGAAATGACGCCAACTTTGGATACGAATTACTTTTCTCATGATCAATTTCAAATATTTATTACTCATCACATAAACTGAATAACAACCGTGAAAAACGCCGACATTTTTATATAACCGATATAGACATAATGTTCGGTATGTATGCTAAGTCCTACTTTTAGGTATTTTGTTTAGTCATTGACTCAGTTGCATTTGAAATAACCATATTATATGGTGGCAAATGGAATTTAAAAAAAAATTATCGGATACAATCGAAATTTTTTTGGGAAAGAAAAATAAAAGATTTGTTAATACAGCCACGGACAGTGACAGTAATTACCAAAACAATATAAAAAAACATTAAATGGAGAATTCGCCTGCATACTTTTCACACGGAATAACATGAGCACTTTTCACAAGGAATAACATGAGCACTTTTCACAAGGAATAACATGAGCAGCAGATAAATAAACATTTATCGAGGGAAATGTTACCATGTATTCTTCATAAATTTAACCATTTTCAAATAGGAAGAACACCCAAATCATTTTAAAGAGGATAAGTTTGAATGTTTTATATGCACACCGATAGTATCGAAGGTTTCAAAAAAGTTTTTCGAACACATGCCCGCAGAGCCCTCTTACCCCGAAAATTGCCAAAGATACTGATGGGTGCTTGCGACGATTATCAAATATTATATTTATTATTAAAATCAGTATTGACGAACTTCTAGAAGTAAATCGTTTAAGTTTACATTCACGGTATTGATATAGTATATTCACACTTTATAATGTCTACATTAATTTAATATATACATTTTTTACTTTGTTCATTCGGTAAACTGTAAGAAATATAAGCTACACCTTCGAATTTAATGTTTTATTAAGTCACCAAACGTAGCGAACGACCAGGGATGACCTATGGCAGAGGTTATACGGAGTTGGTTATCCAATAAATAGTTCCAGGGGCGGCAGTCCACATACCCGCCTTCCAAGAGTGCAACCAAATGTCAAGCGTTGAAAAGTTAAGTATTCGTTATTTTTTATCAATCCAGTACATCAACACAAGCAACGGTCTCTTTAAATGATTTAAATCCCATTGTCTCCGTGAATCCGCCATCTTTATTAAAACACTAAAACCCTGTTTACACGGGGAAGTATTCAGTAGGTAGTGATTTAGTGGCCGCTAAATCGTTTAGTTAATTTATGTCCGTGTGTCAATAGCGCGGTACCAAGTAGTAAGTCACCATTTGGTAACAGCAGTAGCCACGAAATCAATACAAAATACTGAACTGGTGTAAAAATGGGCCAAATTCCCTTTTCGAAAATCTTTTTGACTCATTGATTGAAAATGGAAGAATGCGTTTTCCACCGCGGATTGGTTGGCAGAGTGATTGCCCGTGATTTGTCAATCGCATTACCGAATTGCTCGTTATAACCGGGTTACATCATAGCAAATAAATCTGCCAGACGTTGTTGACTATTGATACTTGACAGATTTGATTTTTAATAACTAAACTTCTGTTCAATTCTAATTAATTCTAAGTAATTCAATTCTGCCATGCGTACACACCGAAAACAAACTGTTGGTAAAAATTCATTTACTTAGAGTTTACTCGAAAATCGATCAATCAAATTTGGTACCTAATAACCTATTTAAAATATCAAGATAATTCTTGATTCGATTCAAAGTATTAGGTAAATACTTCAAATAAATTCATTAATTTAAAGAGTTTAGAAAATTTAATTTTGATTGAACAATCATTGTTTTGCAAAATGTCTTTCCCAAATTGTAACATTTTTTACGATTCGTAAGAGTTTTTGTAAAGATTAAAAGATTAAAAAGATACATACATAACATACACACATCTGTATTGTCATGTGGTTGTAATAATCCAGAAACCTTCGCGAGAATGAAAAGAAGGTATTTTGAAAGTTTAAAACATTCCTATGCCATATATAGCAACTATATGACAACTCATAAATCTATATATGTACCTACATGTATATTATAAGCAAGCATATTTTGATTTTTATATAATATAGAATAAGATGAGGGTTTTTATTATTTCTTTTTACGTAGCACTGTTTTAATTCAATTTAGAAATCATAGAACAATACCATCGTTTCATTAAAAATAGTAAAATAAATACCAAAATCCAAAACATTAAAAGCTGAAAACTTCATTTTTGGTTTCAAAAAATCTTCAATTGGGCTGCAGGTTGGGCACGCCTGTTCTAGTAGAACACAACTTTGCAAACCACAATGTTTAATACCAAATTAATTACTTATTTTATTGTCTAGTTTGATCAATTAACTTTGCTTCGTTTTATTGTTAAGCATATTTTCCACACTTTGATCGTGTTTACCTGTAACCGAATATAAGTTGGTCGTGTCTACCAATATAATACGTGTTATTATAATTTATAACGACCAACGACTACAAAGTATCGTATCAGCCTATCTACTAGCTAGCGGTTAGTGGCACATGCCGTGGAGCGAGATCCAAGGTTGCGGGTTGCGCTATTCTTAGAACGGAACTTCGTCAAAGGTTAAAATTATTTCCACTATCCGCGCACACGAACCAGGATCCGAACATACTTACTTGAACGGTATTTAATCGATCAATTTTATATTCAATCAATTTAACCACTATTTTATATCGTAGAACTCGTAGTACAAGAAAGAATAAAAAAATCGATCAGAAGCATTTTTTTTTTTATTTTTTTTTTTCCGACAACAAAAGGGTTAAAACAACTTAAGATGAAGCCATACTAAATAATGCAAAATCATACAAAATCGTATGTTTTAGTTTTGAAAATTTGACCGCTTAGAAGTATTATAGATGCTTCAATTAAATACTGCGTGTAGAACATACTTTGGCCCTTAAAAATATCGGTCATTTTTTTTAATAAGTCTTTTAATAAGCATAGAAAAAAATAAAGTATTAGGTCTATAAAAAACATTTTTAACTGAAAACTCTCCTACTTATAAACACTTTTTCGGATATGGTTTTATTGCATAATGTGGCAAATTCAGTTTCTTATATAATTATCGCGAAAAAAAATGATATTTACGCCCGAACCTCACAAAATAAAATATAATATGCATTTTCGCGTTGGTATTTTTGACATCACGACGACAATACGGCAGTCGACGAATTTGCTATATCAAAGTGAACCTTATACCGTCCACCGAAGAACGACTGGCAGCCGTCCCCCTGTCTTCCGTCATTACTCCTCCGAACGGAGCGGAGAGCGGTCGTGTTATGCTCCGCGCCGCTTATTTTCGTGAAATCAATTTAAAAATTCCGTTTTATTGCTATAAACAATGCATAAAAAAGGAATTAATGTTTTTTACAGGCTTTTACGAAATCAACATGTAAAAAAAAAACTCAAATATCTTTTCAAACCTTTCCAAAAGCTTTTTCTCAAGTATTTTTAAACTCCTCCCATAAAAGGGCGTGAATTCCGATTTCGATTTTTTCCTGTACTAGTGGATCGCCTTAAGAGACATTAAGAGCCTATAACCAGCCAGCGGCCGAAAATCCACATTTCGTCGAAAGAGGTACTTACGATAGTACAAGGCGGTTCCAATGAGAAAGATTAATTACTCTCCGTATCAGCTTTTTAAAATTATAACTAAATATCGATTTTATTTCATTCCAAATTTGTTTTAATTTAAACATACATTCAAAAATGCTGAAAGGCGTGATGATAAAACAATTAAAATTATGTACATACTTTTTGTAATTATTTTTTGATCATAAGTATTTATAATTTTTCAATAATGTCTAAGCTAAATAAGAATGCAAAAAAAAACTTAAATATTAGTTTGTAAGACCGTGAATAAATAGACAAACTGAAGTATTTTCGTCACAAAAGACGTGCGCGAAACTTTTTTTAATGATTTTATTTAAACTAAAATTCTTCCTTAAAAAGCCTACCCAGATAATTCATTGATATATTTTACTGCATGATTATATGATTTGAAATGGGTGTTGTATAATAAATGTACTTTTTTGAAAATTTAACAAATCCGCCAACGCCCTAAGATATAAATTTTTTATACTAAAAATTCTTATTTTTTCTGAAAATTTAAAACATACGTTTACTAGTAGCGCAGCGGCAAGACGCTTGACTCTCGCACCGAAGGTCGCGGGATCGAATCCCGGCGTGGCAAATAAATTTTATTTGATTAATTTGTGTTATTTCACAATTTATTCATTTAAAATAATAAATAGTATATTTGCGGCACGTTCCAGAGTGGAAGATACTCTCTGTATCGCCCTGGTGTAAGACCACCATTCAGAATTGAAACGTTGCTTGAAACGGCATTAGCCGTGTTTAGTGACCAGATCTGAATAGCCAGGTACTTCCCCACCTTCCTCTCCCTATCTCCTTCCCCTCCCCAATACCCTCAGCCTCACAACATACCCCAATTGGGGATGCCATAGTCTCACTGGCTTCAGACGGGAGCAGTTGGGGCTCTTGTGAGGTATTCATGTAAAAAAAAAAAAACTAGATAAAAGAACAATCTTTCGAAACCAATTTATAATTTTTTGTGGAAAAGAGTCAATACGTCTAAACACTGATATAAAAATGACATATTTCTGGTGTTCTCTGGTTATACGCTCTTAAACAAATGATAATTGAAATGAGATGTCTGAGGCGGATGTGTGATAAAACGATGTATGATCGTGTGAAAAATGTAGATATCCGCAAATAATGTAAGGCATAATGAAAAGATTAAGAAAGGGACCCTCAGATGGTTTGGGCATGAAGAGCGAATGAAAGAAGAAAATAGTGTGAGAAGAATATATGACGCAAATGTGAATGGAAGGAGTTCGGGGCGCCCGACGAAGACATGGCACGATCAAGTGAATCAGATACTTGAGTCCCCATGTCAAAAGTCAGAATAATAGAATAGTATGTATGAGACGATGTATGTATGAATGTGAGTGAGGCGGAGTGTGTGCCAAGACCAAGGTGTTTGGCGGTCCGTCCTCTCTTCCTACCCCTGCGGGGAAACGGCGTGATGGTTAGTTATGTAGTTAATTTAGTTTAGTTAGCGACTGAGTTTTTCAAGATGTGTGTAAATTACACATTCCTAACTATAAAGTATAAAAACTTTTGAACGGTGAGCTGTGGCATCATGAAATTTCAACAGCAGCTTTTTTCAAAGCACTTCTAAGCTCACAACGTCATTTCCATAATTAGCGATGAAATATAATCCAAAAAAAGAAAATACGTTAGAAATCATTTCAACTTTTTTTTAAAGTTAGTGTTTTGTTGGACAAATGTGAAAATCGTGTAAATAAACACGCAATCCGAGGAGAAATTCCACAATAAAAAATAAAAAAATTAACCCCTTTATGAATTTTGTCGACGCAGAACAGGGTTAAGATGAAGCCATACTAAATAATGCAAAATCATACAAAATCGTATGTTTTAGTTTTGAAAATTTGACCGCTTAGAAGTATTATAGATGCTTCAATTAAATACTGCGTGTAGAACATACTTTGGCCCTTAAAAATATCGGTCATTTTTTTTAATAAGTCTTTTAATAAGCATAGAAAAAAATAAAGTATTAGGTCTATAAAAAACATTTTTAACTGAAAACTCTCCTACTTATAAACACTTTTTCGGATATGGTTTTATTGCATAATGTGGCAAATTCAGTTTCTTATATAATTATCGCGAAAAAAAATGATATTTACGCCCGAACCTCACAAAATAAAATATAATATGCATTTTCGCGTTGGTATTTTTGACATCACGACGACAATACGGCAGTCGACGAATTTGCTATATCAAAGTGAACCTTATACCGTCCACCGAAGAACGACTGGCAGCCGTCCCCCTGTCTTCCGTCATTACTCCTCCGAACGGAGCGGAGAGCGGTCGTGTTATGCTCCGCGCCGCTTATTTTCGTGAAATCAATTTAAAAATTCCGTTTTATTGCTATAAACAATGCATAAAAAAGGAATTAATGTTTTTTACAGGCTTTTACGAAATCAACATGTAAAAAAAAAACTCAAATATCTTTTCAAACCTTTCCAAAAGCTTTTTCTCAAGTATTTTTAAACTCCTCCCATAAAAGGGCGTGAATTCCGATTTCGATTTTTTCCTGTACTAGTGGATCGCCTTAAAGGGAAGAATTCACATGCGGATATGCTCGACGAGCCGATCCGCCCGTTTCGTCGCAGACTTCACACACGGATTCACAGCAGATCCGCCGACGGCAACACGACACACGCATTCGGACATTCAAGCGACGAGCATATCACACAGTAATCTCACCCACTACCTTCAGCCTCACAACATACCCGCATGGGGATGCGGTATTCATATAAAAAAGCTAGAACTAACCGCCTCCAGGATACAAATACGGAGAATTCAGTACTTGAATACCTCATGGTAAGCCCACACTGCGGCCAACGTTCCAACTTCAAACGTTTGGACGATCGTGTGGAGGGGTGTTCGTGAGTTGGAAGTTCGAGTTGGAAGGTTGGAGTTCACCAGCCTGCCGCAGCTGTCCAACTGGCAGGCGATCAAGACGCGCGTGCCGCGTACTATTAAAATGACGATATTATTACGGAGAGTGGTATAACAATTGTTTGAAAACGTGTCGTGTATATAAGTACATAATAATACGAACGTAATAATTATAGGCAACCTGATAAGATACAACGTAGCTACAACTGTTCCATGTCCGCCATTTTGGAGTTCGGAATTCGGGGTTAGAGGGTTAGCCGCAGCCACCACACGATCGGCCAACCTTCCAACTCCGAACTAAGTTCGGAGGTGGAAGGTTGGCTTCGGTGTGGACCTAGCATCATACAAACTCATTCTGAAATCTGCGGATTTTTTTAAACACAACACTGCAGGACAACTCAACGATTTTAAATTTACAAAGTTCATAATATAACACTTAAATGATATTTAACCACCGTTTTCACACGGAAGATTCAACATAATAACACCCATCAGCCTTAGATATTAATATATCGCCTGTAAAGTGAATATTAAACAGGGTAGAGGGTGGCGAACCAACACATCGCACATACCTACTCCTAAAATAAATTTAGGGGAAGTGCGGGTGGTATTGCCAAGGACGCGACCTTTCCTAATACCCTCAGGCACGTGCCTAACCGGCTCAGTTACGATTTACATTCTTAACCCCGAAAAGATGAACCGATAAGAGTGTGTTGGGGGTATCTTTGTGTGTCCGAATTAAGGTAATGTTTTCCTTACTACAGGTGTAAGTGATTGAAAACTGGGACAAAGGAGTCGATATGTCTTTTGTGAACCGGCGAGGCGACGTCGGCGTTTTTCACATCATTAATCGAATTATCTGATCTACTAACTTAAAATCAGACTAACAAAGAGAAGAAATATATTTATAAAATATGTTTTTAATTAATTAATTTTCAGCAAATAGAAATTTTCAGTTACCACAGAACAGTTTTAATCAAGGATTTTACACAGCAAATAAATTAACAGATGTATAACGTTTAAAAATAGACTGATCATAATAAAATGAAAATTTGGTTACCAAATTGAATGTTGTACG
Organism: Limnephilus lunatus; assembly: GCA_917563855.2. NCBI lineage: Eukaryota > Metazoa > Arthropoda > Insecta > Trichoptera > Limnephilidae > Limnephilus > Limnephilus lunatus. The sequence continues at coordinate 12,371,324 of OU830599.1, forward strand.
GATGAAAAACACAATCGAAAGTAAAAGTGGAAGTTTTCGCGTGGCTTTGTAAATATGCTCACGATAGCATTGTGCAATTTTGCATTCCAATTTTAACCTAACTTAACACAAAGGAGAGTGTTAGCGGAGATGGGCCAAATGAAGCAATATATAAAGAGAATTCTGTTGGGTTAGGTTAGACGAAAAGGGGCGTGCACAAAATGATCGTTATCTTGTTGATATGCCTATTAGAGGGGTTGTTTCACAGAATTTGAACAATTCATCAAATTTAGAAGTCAATTTTCAAGTTCTGTTATTATTTCACTTTTGTGAAATAACTGGCCAACAGTGATATAATAACAGAATTTGAAATGAACTACTACAGAACTTGAAAATTAATCTTGAAATCTGATGAATTGTTCAAATTGTGTGAAACAACACGTCGCAGTTTTATTGTCGATTTTTTTTGCGTATCTTCTTTCTTTGTCAAAACAATATGTAATCAAGACAATATAATTATAATTTTTATTTTTTTATTTATTTTATACACTTTACAAATACAAGACAAAAAGTCCCGATAAATTACTTTTTAGCAGTTTGTCTAACGGGTTCTTTACATTAAAGATCTTATTATAGTGATTTAATAGTTACATTTTTGCAATCATATAAAATAAATTTTAATTTTTTAGAGAAATAAAGATAAAAATAAATTTTTGAAAACATAAATAACATTTTGAAAGTCTTTAGAATAATATGTCATTGTAAGCTAATACAAATGAATTCTTTCGGTAAGCCAAGTCTTCAGTAATGTCATCAATTGTTTGTTTTGGGCACAGTTTTTAATTTCAGCCGGTAACATATTTAAACAACTGGGAATAATGTAATTTAACGTTCTTTGTCCATATTTATTTGTATGCTTAGGTACAATTAGCCCTTCATTAAAGTTAAAACGAGTATTATGGTTGTGTTCCAGCCTGTTTATATATAAAGGATTATTTATGTGCTGAAATATAATTTTGTACCACAGAATTGATCTAACTGAAAGAACTTTGAGACTCTGATAAAAGTATGGAATATTATGCCTTTCTTTGTATAAATTTTTTTCAGCTAATAATTTAACCAATGAATTTTGCACTGATTGAACATGGTTTATATTTGTTTTACAGGAAAATCCCCAAGCTGTTATTCCATACCTTATAACAGATTCAGCTAGAGACAAATAAATTATTCGAAGTGCGCAGATAGGAACAAAATTTTTTATTTTATACAATCTACTTACAATTATTTTCATACTATTATCATTTTCAGGAAATAAAATAATATATGTGATCAAAACACTATAATTATAATTGTTTTCATACTATGATCATTTTCAGGACATAATATAATATATGTGATCAAAACACTATAATTATAATTGTTTTCATACTATTATCATTTTCAGGACATAATATAAACATAAATAGGCTAACTGTGGACTGGATTTTGTTTAATCTTGGATCAGATATTGACCCCATTAATTAAGTCAAATATTTAATTAAGTCACCCACAATATGCGGTGATGAATTAATTGACCAAAACTTGGCTTTTGGATTCTGATATTTACGTAAGTGTACAAATATTGCAATAACAATAGCAACACGAGTAATCAAAACACGTGCATTGAAATAACATTGAAAACAATAACAATTAAGGTAGGTACAGGTAAATTATTTTTAAGAAACCATTGCTTGTGTACCGGTGTACTAAATGGAGCATAAATTAAATTAATTCAGGAGTCCGCAGACGAGAGACTTTAGCTGCGGAGACCTTTGGAAAATTACTCAAAATTCAAAAAACGTCTCCCAACTAAAAAGTCTTTCCTATGTGCACCTACATTATACCGTAATGGACCTTTATGCCCGCAACAGTTCAACGCAACTGTCTCCGTAACTAGTCTGTCGTCTGCGAGCGTCCTTAATTATAATTTTGTTTTCGTTTGCTGAAGAATGAAACAAAAAAAACACAAAAATAACATTGTCGAATTGAATCGCGAGTCTCAATTTAAATCGAATTGATAAACGACGATACATCCAGTATCTTTGGACATTTGCGAGGTAAGATGGGGGTGTGGGTGGGTGTGCGAAATTAGTTCGAAACTTTCGATACCACCGCGTCGCCTCAGTTCTTATTTGTCCAACAGACCATTTTAGTTTTTGTTCAATCTCCATTTTAAAATTAAAAATAAAGTATAAAAAATGACAGTTAATCACATAAGAATTATTTAAGCTAATAAGACCTTTGCCTTTCCAAACCGAAAATAATGAAAGAAAACCTTCTCCCCCTGTTAAATTTTCTAATGGTCTGTTGGACAAATACGAACTAAGGCGACAACCGGTGTGCACAAATAGATTCAAACGCGTCCTCTCTAAAATAATTTGCCTGTAGGTAAATGATTTTACCACTATTATACACTTTTGTTTTATTTTCATTTAAAGTACCGCGTACCGCACAGTAACAGCTGGTGCCAGGGCTTTGCATCTCCAAGATGTTGTGAGGATAAAGGTAGTGGTCAGGCAAAGGTTGGCGAGTAACTGACTATTCAGATCTGGTCACCAATTATATCTAGAGCCATTTTAAGTATCGTTTCGATTCTGAATGGTGGTCTTTCTCTAACATTATGTTCGGCGTCCGTTGAAAATTTCGACCAAAGTAAAATAATATGCTTCGGTTCCTTATTACATAAAGAAAAAACTCCCGATGAAATCTAGATAGAAATTTGGCTGTAGCGTGTATTGATTTGGACTATTTTTAGCGACCGGCAAACAATGTTGTATGTAATACGAATATTCGCTGGCTCGTGCTGCCTTCTTGAGTACACAAGAAAAGTCAGGCACACCCGGCGTCAATCGGGAAATTAAAGATGCAAACAAAATAACATTATACATCGACCGCCCGCCCGTAGGGCTTTACAAATATAATACAATTCGAAATATTACAAAATTGAGAAATACAATATATATATCAGTAGGTATAATAAAAAAAATACTTTTTTGTATTTCTTGGGCAAACTATGTAACAATTTCTAGACATTTTGTTCTGAAGAGTTTTATTTCATGTGTACATTTGTTACTTAATTTTTATTTATCTGCTACCGGTTTCGACACATCCCAACATGAACTCTGTTAACGAAATAAAAACTATTCCGAGTTTGCTAATCATTTAAGAGGGACAGACCATAGATTCAACAAAGAAAATACTGAGTATAAACATTAAAATATTAAGACAAAATTAACAACAAAAACAAAATAATAGCACCCCGTAAATCACCTTTATTGACAATGTTTCCTTGTTATGTTCAATTACGGCATAGTCAGAATGTTTGACCAAGGATTGGGCCAGTTTCAATTTTGAAATTGACTGTTAAAATTTTACATTACTAGCTGACCCGGCCACGCGTAGCTGTGGCGAACAAAACACAACGCCATCTACTGGATGGTTACCCAACCTTTTAACTCACACCAATATCTATTAATTTGCATACAAATCAGATCCACACCGGGGCCCGCTTGCCAGTCCGCTCATTCATCACATACATACATTCTCCTTTAATTATATATTTCAGTCAATTAACACATAACCTTGACAAATTATATGCCTAAACCTTCCTCGTGAATCAGTCTATCTATTAGTGAAAACCGCATGAAAATCCTTAAAGTAGTTTTTGTTTATCGCTAACAGACAGACAGACGCGGCGGAGGACTTTAATTTATAATATGTTGTAAAGATATCCTTTATCGTTGAGGTTAATTCTATGGATAATCAACAAATAGTATCTATTACGTGAACCTGTTATGAAAACTTTGTGGCAATCAGAAAATCTCTAAATCCAAACAGAATTTATTAGATAATATCTACTGAAAGCTTATATAAATAAAATAATAATGAGTGTGGATCACGGATATAATATTATTATTAAAAAAAAAACAATTTCGGTTGTGACGAACTCGAAAATTGTCGTGATGTGTGTGTTTATATATGTGGATGCGACATCGTTTTGCCAACTTCAAGAGCTGGAATTACAGGAAATTTTAAAACTATTTTCTGCGTTTAGTTTTGGTGTAGCCATCAATTACCGTATACAAAGAACTATTGAGCTTGAACCATCTTCGTTTACACATCTACCCTGATTATGAGCACCGTAATGCAGTCCGAAGCGTTAGCTAAAGAAAGAGGTTGCGTAACACGGCATAATAACCCAAAAATAAATCACGATAATACTTTTGGCCGTGAAAATCTCTAGTATTTTTTCTTTGAATTTAAGTTTAATTTTCAAAATAGCGATTATTATTTCAATTTTAATTTTACATTTGTAACTGATTTGTATATGTAAAAAATTAGGTCGTGTCCTGCAAAGTAATGTTTTTTTTTACAAATATATCATATTATTACGAATTGTCTAATGTGACGTCACGAGACACCATTGCATACGTTTTACCCAAGTTCACTTTTAAAGTTCATAACTTCGAGTTAACGAAAAAATATTTTTATTGTCGTTATTAAATCTTTAAATACAATAGATATATTGTCATGAAAAATAAAAATAATTAGAAGGCAAACTCATATAGAACTCTAAGTATAATAAGGGATCTCCTTCCCTTTAGCCTCACAACCTACCCCAATTGGGAGGCTCCAAACACTTGGGACTCTTGTACGGTATTCACATAAAAAGAGAAATAGCCAAAATTAAAAAAAATCAACATCTGTTGTACTTAAACAGTGCCAAACGCCGCTAATGAGATAGGAAAGAAAATGGTTGGGAAATAGCTTTATATTCAGATATGGTCACCAAACTAAAGCTAAAGTCATTTCAAGCAACGTTCCGATTCTGAATGATGGTCTTTCTTACACCAGGGCGATACTTGTTTCTACCACTCTATATCTAATGTAGTTAGGTACTTACATCACATTAAAAAAGTTTTTTGATATAGATTAAAAAAATCGAACAGTCAGGTCCTGGCAAATTTTTCATTGCCCTTTACTCCATCCCCAATTCGGGTAATGTCGCTTGTGTCATGATGGAGGACTTAGAGAGCCGAGGAATTGAAATAACGACGCCTGGATAGGAACCAAACACGAAGTCAATTCAGTCCCTGACAGGTCTTGATCATGAGAAGTAATGCAGGGTTCGCCGTTTAAATATTGGATCAGCGATAAAAAAACGTTTATTATCACTACATGTTTTAGTGAGCGGTGAAAAAATGTCAGGATCAATACCCACATGATTAGGTTGGGGGTTGACATTATTTGCTGTTCAATCTTGTTATAACTTACTTACTAACCGCAAGTAAAAATGACTGGTTATATTTGCCAGCAGAAAAAAATTTAGATGTTTCAAACCTCAATGGTGACCATTTAAATTATAGCCATAATATATTACGCATCATTATTATTACTGAAGGTTGTCTAATGGAAATGAGCAATTGGCTGTTATGAACGTGAAACTAAATATAGACTTGATTAAACCGAACACGGGGAATTTCCCGGGAAATAGGTTAGTACCTTTCCCCGCTCCTCATTCCTTACACAAGGATTAAATAATATTACAAGATAGTCTATTTATAAAATTGACATGAATTAATGAAAGGAATCGTAACTTGTCTATGCCATTTTCATGAAAATTCATCAAAATAATGTTCACATCCACTTGTGAAAAAATCCTGAAAATTCGTACGTAATGAAATGAAATTAAAATTATTCACATTTAATGACTTTTAGTTTTTTAAAATTGGAACTGATAAGTACACATCGTATCAGAGAAGCGATAAAGTATTACGAACATTATCTGACGTTATTATTACGCTAACGTCTGTACGGTTTAAGAATCCGGCACAACTCTGACCCAGCGCCTTACGCAAAACCGTTTTCGTACGATTAATTTGTTACAAATGTACTTTTGTAAGAGAAATGAATTAAAGTAATATCAAAAGATGGCGCCACTTACGTTAAAAGCTAGCTAGAGGAACAACGGATCTCTGCGGGTATGGAGAGACGGATGGTATGATTATTATTGTTACTGGCAGTTGTGAATAATAATACCACGTTGTGATGTCTACCACGCGTCTATATATTATATTTACATATATATATATATATATATTTGAAATGTATATTTCTATTGTTTAAATTTGGAAAGAATTTTCTTCAAAATAATATAGAAAATGAACAATACGTACCTATTTGTTTATAGAAGGCAATGATCCTAAGGCAAATATTTTCAGCTTCACAATTCGTACAATTATAATATCCCGTGATTTTTCACGGGTTTACTACAAAAAGAACTTTTGATTCGGAGGTAAAAATAATACTTCAATCCTTTTCCATGTTGGAAAAAACTTCATGGAAAAGTATAATTATGTTTCTAGATCCTGCTTCCTGTCTAGTCTCCGTGAAAAAAATCTACGAAAGTGTAAAAGCAATTCTTTTCGTGTAAAACTGGAGCCTTTTGTAGAAATTCCCGAATTCTTAGGAAGTGTTTATAAGTAATTAATGAGAACTTTAGGTAGGTACTTCAAAACCAGAAAACTTTTCAATTCTAAGATAAAATTTTAATAACAGGTGTTTTACTTTCAACATTTTTAGTTTTAGGGTTTGGAAATATTAAACCTAAATATTTTACTCTGAAGATTCACGAAATCGTCATAGATTCTACTACAAGAATAAAATACATAAGTATGTAGATATTTAACTATTTATTCTTTAGAACTTGTAATGCACATTTAGAAAATCTTTCGTTTACATACAGAATTAAAAGATTCCAGCTTTCTTCAAGTCAAATTTTGTTAATCTTTCCTTAAGTACTTTTCAAATGAAAATTTATTACGTTGTTCCAAACTCCACACATTTGGTGACCGATCCCCCAATTCTAAGCTTTTAATCTAATTATGATCAACTGACGAGCATAACTATATGACCGCTAAGCTTGACAGCTGATCACAGCTTGATCAAAACCGAAACGGGCCCAGAATCGGCGTTTTCAGGAGACCGTTCGAAGTAAAATAACCAAAATGGCGCTGATCATCACTGATAGACAGAAATCGAAAACAATCAGTGATCAGGCATATTATCTTCTACATAAATGTAAATGGCGGCGCTAAAAATAATATTAAGCTGTTATTTTATTTCGTAATAACAATCCTAGTCGTGTTGAATCTGAAATAGATTTTTTTTCGGTGGTGGGCGAACGCAATGCACGGGAAACACGAATTGTTGACATAGATAAGTTCTGGTAGGAACCGTTTTTTTAGAAAGACACCACGCCATTTTGGTAACGAAAGCAGATATAAAAAATAGCTGTAGGTACCTGCCTACCAAGCAAAGGCAGGTACCTTTTATACAAGTATTTATTTATCTTGATAACAAAATATAACACAGGTTTTTTATACGCCTATCTCACTGGGAGTTCCCGAGTCTTGACAGATGATTTTGGGCGTATTTAGATATCGTTTTTGTTATTTTTATAACCTTACTGCGTACATAAAAATGTCCAGCAGAGGGATTCGTGTTTGATTACGACCTAATAGTCGACTGTGTGCAAGAATATGGCTATCCCAAAATAGGTATTTGTGAAAAGAAAGGAAATGTGGTGGGGGAAGGAGAATGCCAGAAGATGGAGAGAAGAGGAAGGTTGGGAGAGATGGTGTGGTCTCTAGCCACGTAATATATGCCTCACCCGTAACTCCTTTCCAAAAAGATATTTTTAAATGTAATTGTTTTCATCAATTTAAAAATAAATACAGCGTCCAATCAGTCTCAAAACGTCGCCCAACCATGCCCCCTTTTTATTTTTGTACCCATTTTTTATTTTTGTTACATGATTTTGCTCTAGTTAAAATATAATCTTTACTTAGTAATTGATAATTCAGAAAAATAATAAAAATTCTACCTAACATATAATTTAATTATTACACAATGATGTATAGGTAATATATTTTTATTAAATTACATAATTTACTATTATTATTATTTTATTTGAAAGCCAAGTTACCAACCAACTTTACGTGATTGTTTACGGGTAACAAACAACTAGTAAAATAAATAAAACGATGTGCTTATAGTCAGATAGTTACTTATTCAAAAGAGAACATTATTCAAAATACTTTTATTAAAGTCAATTATGTATCATACTGGCAACCCTCGCAGGAACGTGGCGCGGTCACATCCCGCCAAAATCACACGACTATTCTGGGAAGAAAAAGAAAGTGCCAACGCGGGGGATTATTCGAATAAAATAGAACGGGTTCGGAAATAGTTCGCGGCTGCTCCGCTACAGCGACCGCCGCGCCATCTGCAATGGCGGATTCACGGCCAACTTCGCGCTTCGTGTCATCATATTTTATGATATACTTTATTATTATTTTCGTGTCGGAGATATTAATATCGTAATACATATTGACATAATCTGGCGGGATCGTTTTATGGCGGCTGTTTAATGAATTCACTGTAACTGAGTGAAATATTATTGAATCGAGAGTTAGGGCCATTCTTCAACAGCTAGTGACGAGCGTACAATGATAATCGACATTAATTTCGATATGATCGATGTGTTGATTCGAAATATTAAAAAAAATGTTTCGTTTTTCTTAACAATTTTAGATACCATGCATAAATCATTAAAATAAAAATCAATGACTGAATACAATAATTTGATCGGTACGGTGAACTGAAGCAATAAAAACTATCAAACGACGAGCATGAGCTGAGCAGAATGAAATTTGGACATTTAACGTAGCTATTTTTGGCTTTATCATGAACCTTGAAAGAATTAAGAAATGCGACAGGACGCCATCTTCTTTTTTGCTGTTTTATATTGTTCGCTGGTGAATCCGGGTAGAACCTACCTACCAGGTTAATATGTAATAATTTATTAATAAAAAAAATTTTGGTAATGTTTTGACATTATGAAAAAACCAAACCAGTTAGATAAACAAAAAATACTAGCGTAACGATTCGATTCTATTTTCAGTCCGCATTTTTTGCACTGCCATTTTTGGCGTGTGTCTAATCTGCCAATCGAGGCTAATATTATAATCACGTTATTATAATACGTAGTGTAGAAAAAAAACTATATAAATATAATACAATAAAGCGGCGGGGCGTCTAACAATAGCCACTTGCTTTTTCTTGGCAATAAAACAAATGCTCGCGTTTAATTTTAAAATTGCAGATTAAAAATAGCGGAAAACGGCGTGCAGCGAGCCGATGTGTCCGTGAGCATCAGATATTGGCGGCCCCCGATGCGATGTGGCGACATTTGGCCGATGGTATTAGATTATTATTATTATTCTAATAATGTTAACATGGTGTCCCGTTATGTGAAAAAAATTAGGAATTTTTAACGTCACCAGAGTTCGAATGGCATTTTTTTAAGAAACAAAAGTAGGTACCTTGTTTGCGAAGAGAAATCAAAGTAATTAACTGTTCCTAAACGCATAATTTTATTGCGAGATACAAAAAGGTATCTATATATGATTTGAGATTTCACGGCCAAAAATATTATCGTGATATATTTTTGGGGTATTATGCCGTGTTGCGCTACTTTGTTCTTTCTCCAACGTTTCGGACAAGTGTCCATCATCAAGGCAGATGTATAATCTGTACTCGATACCTACCGGTTTCTAAGAACTTTTTATTGCAAGAATTAAGAGTATCTAGACATCAAGACTTGGTTCTAAACGCTTGGTTTATTGAGATAAATATACCTCATACCCACCTAATTATGAAAATTTATTTCCATCAATCATTTTCATGAGATACCATATATAATAGATTTTTCACTAAAAAAATTAAAAATAACAGAGATAGAGAAAAATAGCACTGAGAGAGAAACAAAAAAAACGTTAAAAATGACTCATGACGTAATTACTTATTATTAGTACCTATGTTATATTTTTTATTAACATTTTTAGCAGAACTTGAATTTTAGGCATTCAATAGTATCAATCATATTATCAACACCATACTCGTATTATGATAAAACAACGTTTGAAATCATCTGATTGGGATTTCCGTAAAAATAATAAGCAGGCAGTAAACATAAATAGGTGGTCTTACCTAATTATACAAAACTGCCATACTGTGTAAAAACCCAATTGTCCAGACATAACTAGAAACCGAATAACGGTGAATATGTACTCTCAATTTTACATATTTAGTTGCAAGATCTGCACTGGTTGACGCTAAGCTAATAAGATTTCTTTTGCAAATCGACCCTTGCAAATTGGTATAATAATTAGTTTCAAGAAGACATGGCACAATCAAGTGAATCGCCTCGGGTAGGTAGTAGGTTCTTGTAAACACAAGTTTAGAGATTTTCAAAAAAAATATGTAAAGAAAATATTATTCAAATAGGACCTGAGGTTGTTCCGTTGGACCTCTTCTTTCCATTGCATTATAATAAATTATAAGAAAGCACGTAAGGCTATAAAGGCGCTCTAATATTATTAAAGGTGGGGGTTGTGGGAATAAAACTGAAATTAAAAGAACATTAGGAATATCTTGATACTTTTCATCCGCTCCAAAGGAACATTTATGCAAGCCCTTTTTGTGCTGCTAAAAGGGGACGCCCTGTGCGAATTTTATTATAAGAATTAATACGTGGCAGAATTATTCCTGGATCGGAATGCAAATGGCAGCGAACTACGACGAGAGCCCTCAAGCCGCTGTCAAGTCGTCAACTAATAATATACTTACCGATCTAAAAACTTATGCACGCCGCCCTGGTAGGGACGCCCCTGGATGCACAGATAGTTTGTATACCAGTAAGTGGTTGTTAGTAAATCACAATACTACTCTTAATAGACAGTTCCAGCGTAAACCCTTCCTCTTTCTCATAAACGAAGCATTTAACCAAAACCATCTCGCGGCTTTGGTGTAACAGGAACACAGTTTAGATCGAAGCTCTCCGCGGCAGCACAGATTGGGTACAAGGTACCTAGGTACTTTTGAAAAAGAGTAAGTAATATAATGTGAAAAAACGCCTGTAGATACCTTTTTACAGTCCGAATTTCTAATATTGAACAGCCTTTTCAAGATGTTCAAAAGATTCGTACCCGAAAATTTTCTAATAATTATTGACGAAAAAGTTCGAATTTTAGAATATAAATTTGCAATATTAGACGGGATCGAATTCAAAATTATTAAGTGAGTGACAACACCGGTAAATGGTAAGTACCTACCTGGCAACGTCTGGCGGCCGCCATTGATGGTCGAATAGCGATCGGTGCTTTTAAAATTAATTAATTTATGTATATTGCGGATTTTAGGTAGCATGTCGTAAAAATCCTACCGTGGTCGCCTCAATAGCAGATTGTTAAATGACTAATAGGAGTGCTTTAGAATTTTAAGGATTTATTTTATTTTTTATCACTGGTTTTGTGCTATTTTGCAGAATCTGCCAATATCTGACATTAATCATTTTAGAATATTTTTATAACTCAATATTAACCTAGCTTAGATGATTTTAAGAAGATGCACCATGTCGTGTTAATTTAGGAACAGGCAAACAAACGCTATTCGGTCTGTTCGCGATAAAATCAAAAAGATAAAGTGATTCAGGAGAATGTCTGTATGTGGTGGACGAGCGGGCTGGCAATCGGGCGGTGTGGATTTGATTTGTTTGCAAATTAACAGATGGATGTTCGAGTTAAAATATTGGGTAATCATCCAGTAGATGGCTTTGTATTTCGTTAGCCACAGCACCACGTGGCCGGGTCAGCTAGTTCTAAATAAATTATAAAATTTTACAAAATGAAGATAATTTTTATTTTATTTTCGCCTTCTTCTATAATTCTTTCTGAATAATTTTATCATCAGTAAATAATGTGAAATCTACGATGTTTTTGGTGGCGTTTCAATGCTCCGCATTAAAATTGCGTTAAACCATGGATAATAAACCAAATCATTTTTCGAAACAGAAATATTTCTCATTAAAAATATAATATTAATTACAACTGTAAAACACTCCATCAATGAAGTATAGATGTATAGATAGACAGTCGTGTAAGCTTGCATAAAAGCCTAAAAGTACTGTTAAATAATGTATTACCTATTAAAAATTAAGAAAAAAACAGGTACCATACATACAACGTTACGAAACGGCGCAATAAGCAAGAGGCTTTACATTTAATGCCTCCCTCCCCCAAACCAAGACCCCACCCACCCGGGCCTACCCCACTGTAATAACGAAAGGGGGAGTCTGGGACACAAGGGGGGGGGGGAGTTTGGGGTAGTTTTCCGTTGCTATGACTCCCACTAGCTGCCAGTCCCGAAATAGAACAGCTGACTTATTTATAGAGCGGGGGGTTCCCACCTATCTCCCCACCTTGCACAGGGGGTGGGTGTTTGTTGGTGGGTTGGGAGAGGGGGGTGGGGGAGGGGGCGGGGGAGTCCCGGCCGCTCCCGGCGCGGAATTATGTACACGAAAATAATATTTCAATGCTGGTGGGAATTTTAAGCGGCAAACATTTAATATGGATTGTTTTTTTACTGTTTGAAACAAAAAGTACCTACCGATGTTAATTCCGTAATATGATGTGGCAACACTCGCGGAAAGTTTAAGGCTTGACATTACAAAGCGTGCTATTTATATTCAAATCCATTGGTATATATATTTTTTTTAATAGCGTTTATGAGAAAAAAAGTTTTTTAGGATTGTATAATATTGGGTAGGGTGGTCATAAATATATTCAGTTTAAGGGCATGATAATTTAGCAATTTAACCTACTTCAACAGGCTTAATCATTAATAAAAATCCGAACAGGGTTTTCTAGACCCGACAATCTGGAGTAAATTCGGACATATTGATAAAAATTTAAAGTGAATAAAAATTAAGAAAAAAATACGCGGAACTTGCATGACAATAGAGCTCACCCTGCGAAATTTTGTGCTCCTTCTTATTAGGACAACCATTAATTTGAATTTATATCAGATTTGAATAGCCAGGTGTTTTCCCCGCACACTTATTCATAAAGTTACCTGATCCGTTAACCCCTACAAAATGGCTCCATGACAACTCAGAATCAACTCAACTCAACATCTCTTTATAAAATCATTAAAAACGAAACAAGCTATATGGTAGAATATTGATTGAAAGGGTAAGAATGGAAACAAAAGATAAAATATGGGATGTGCAAGGTGCTTTTATGAGTGGAAGGGGGTGCATGGACCAGATTTTCTCATTGCGTATGCCCACTGAGAATTTTCTTGCAAAAAACCAGAAACTCTTCTGTGCCTTTGTAGATCTACAAAAAGCATACGACCGAGTTGACAGGAAAAAGCTATGGAAGGTATTGTCCAAGTATGGAGTGAATACAAATCTCATACAGGCAATTGCGTCTCTATATGAGGGAAGCGTTGCATGTATTAGGGTGAACGGCGATTTTACGGGGTGGTTTGACATCACAAAAGGTGTTAAACAAGGCTGCGTAATGTCGCCGTGGTTATTCAATCTATACATGGATAATTGTATGCAAGAATTGAAAGAGATGGGATTGGGCGCGAAATTGAGTAATCTGAAAGTATGTTGCCTGTTGTATGCTGATGATGCGGTGCTGATATCTAACAGTATGGAAGATCTACAGTCTCTCGTGTCAAGGATGAACGAAGTATGTATGAAGAATGAGTTAATGATGAATGTAAGTAAGTCTAAAGTCATGGTGTTTGAAAGAGAGAGTACGAAAACGTTATGCAATATAGTTGTGAACGATGAATACTTGGAGCAGGTGGATGAGTTTGTTTATTTGGGAAGTATGTTTACGAGAGATGGGAAGGCTGAAAGAGATATTGAAAGAAGGGTGAATGCAGGTAACTCTATTAATGGAGGACTGAACGCCGTTGGCACCAACAAAAAACTGTCCAAAGACGCGAAACTAGCCGTCCATAATGGAGTACTGGTACCTACCCTGATGTATGGCAGTGAGGCATGGAACTGGCAGAGGAAGGATGAAAGTAGACTGAATGCTGTAGAAATGAGATCCCTGAGGCGTATGTGTGGTAAAACCATGTATGATCGTGTGAGAAACGCGGAGATCCGCAAAGAATGCAAGGCTGATGTAAGCGTAATGAGTAAAATCAAGAAAGGAACGCTCCGATGGTTCGGGCATGTAGAGAGAATGAACGAGGAAAGGAGTGTTAGGAGAATATATGAATGGTAGAAATGTGAACGCAAATGTAAATGGTAGAAGAAGTCGGGGACGCCCGAGAAAGACATGGCACGACCAAGTGAATCAGATACTTGAGTCGGGCCATGTCAAGAGTCAGAATAATAGAATAGCATGTATGAGACTATGTATGAATGTTAACGAGGTAAGGAGTGTGTGCCAAGACCGAGTTGTTTGGCGGTCCGTCATCTCTGCCTACCCCTGCGGGGAAACGGCGTGATGGTTAGTTAGTTCGTTAGTTTTAGTTTAAAAACGAAAAAAATAGCCCCTAACCTAAAATAATGTATCCTACTTAAAAACAAAAATTCATCACATTTAATTACTTATAAAAGGAGGTGTGGAATTGAATTGATTCTGAGTTATCCGGTCACCCTACAAAACACCCCATACGGAGGTAATAATGCACATTGGAGGTTATCCACCACCACTTCCCCGCCCTGGTATAAGTAACAGATGGTTACTCCTTCAAGACTCTCGCAAGGACTCTAATTTTTTTGAATGAACGAATCTACATTATTTAATTTTGAATGAATCTAGAACTCCAGTGTCCCTGCATAGTTGTTAGTAAGCAGTATGCAAGTGCTTAGGTAATAACGCAGAGCTCAAAAGTCCATACGTCCAGCAAGTCGCAAGTCCAGCGCGGTGTGTTCGTTAAGAAAACAAACGAATACGTCAGACATCAACAGCCTCACGTGGAAACACAAACGTACACGTGACGTGATGCCTCTTTAATAGGCATTACAATATTAGATTATCATTTATTTACAGAAGGAATGACGTAAACAGATGTATTATTGGCTTGATAACTTCAATCATATATAGCGAGCGTTATATATTAAGATATTATATTAGGTACACGTTATGGCATCCCACGAGTACGTCGCTAGGTATTGCTTTGTTTTGAAGTAGGTATCCGAGTTATTGTGAACGTAAACCATAATAAATGTAAGGTGTGATAACCTTGATGTTATTTTTACATTTGCGACTTCTATGGAATATGGAAAAAAACTGACATTGCCATATAAAATACGTACCATAAATCGTATTTGTAATGTGAAGAAAAATAGGTACGAAATAACCCAGTGAAAACATCCTTGAGGCAGATCAAGGAAGAGGTGGACCACAGGTGGGAATTGCAAAGGGCCGAGGAATTGTGAAAGAATCTATGGTGAAAAAGCTCGTGGAAGCCAAAAATTGTTTGATTTAATGATTCAAATAGTCAAAGAAAAAAATATATTAAAAGTTAAAAAGTCAAATGACTACTCTATTTTTTTTCTAAATAAAGCTGGCTGGTTTCACTGAACAGATAATGCTTAAGGAATTCAGGTACGATCAATGTTAGTTGTCAGCAGTGTGTTTACGTCATTGACAATGTACATTGAAGTCCAAATGATGGAAATTCAATCGATCCGTTAATATTTTCGCCCCAGTTGCTTTGTCTGCGGAAACTGTACACTGTACCTAAAGTGTGCGAAAACAATGAATTTATTTGAATTTATTTTCTATAACTCTGAACAATCGCGATATAATGCAATAATAATTATGAACTGATTTCCACAGGGCTAGATAGATAGAGCATTTTAATGAACACAATTGTCAATCGTGCAGCGAAACGATAATTCCGATGCGTCAATGGCGCTTGTACATGGCGTATATGCGCTAGATCAAAATAAACATCGTTACCTTCGTTGTCAATGTAAATCTTTTCAATTGCCTCCGTAAACAATAAATTAGCAATTATCAATGGCATCAATGACGTAACTATTGACAATTGATACTGGTAGTCTCCGGGGCGCTTTAGAAGTATGATCTATAGCAATTATAAAGAAAATTGACATCATTCACGTAAATACGACCTTTCGACTCGTACACCTCGTATATCATCAGATTGATTGTATGTTCAAGAAAGAATTTCGATGTGTATAAATGTTTGCCCACTTTCAACAGATGTAAGGGAAAATTTAACATAGGTACTTCGGGCACACGGATATAACCACAACACACTTTATCGGCTGATCAATGGCAGGATTGAACTGAAGTGTTTATTTTAACGTATTCATTTTTATCTGTCATTCAAAATATTTATTTTTTATTATTTAATATAATGATTAATGATTACTATTTAGAACAATACTAAAATTTTTGAGGTCATCTTCAAAAGGTAAGATATATCATGAAATATTTTTGTAATAACATTTATAAATAGTATAAACAAGATGGGACCAAGGTGTGAGCCCATGTTGCATTAATTTGTAACTTACCAGTGAAATAGCTCATAAACCAGGCTAACATGTTTTCAATTGTCACTTATTCCAAAATTTTCTCATTTCCAAATAAGAATCTCCCGGGAAAATACTACAATTAATACAGATCAAAGTTGTTAATCCAGATTGCCAAGAAATTCCCTATATTCAGTTATGTATAGCTTATATTGTATCTATGTGGATAAAGCATGGAGTAGGTTACTGTTAGTTAAAAACAGCTTAGTTTTATTAAACGCTAATATTAAAGTTTTTATCTATATGTCAACAATAAAAGTTTAAAATTCAAATATTAAACAAAATAAAATAATAACAATATATTATTTTTAGGCACCTCGTTGGGTGATACATTTTTCAGTGAATGCTTTGAATCCACTTGAGTCGTGATGAGAAGAGTCTATTTATATCTCCTAATATATCAGCAATTGAATCCGCTTCGGCTCACCTTACACCAACACACACCTGTGCAAATAATGGTGCGTAATGTTTGCAGATCCGGTGGATCCATAACATACTCGGATTATACAAATGGATGTCACGACGAAATAACACTGCTTATTACACTGCCAGAATTACACACGGATGGAGTTATTATACATGGACGAAATTACACATGGAGAGAATTAGACCTATTTAAATTACACCACTAGATACAAATGAAACAGTGACTTAAAGTAAACGAACATTACCCGTGCAGATATGCCCGATAAGTCGATAATTAAGCTTACATTTTACAGTAATAATTATTAACGTTGCGGACCATACAAATCTGGAGACATAATAAATAAATTATTACATACTAGCGCAAACCAGCAAAAAATCACGGGGTAGTCTGAATAAGGTTGTCACCTAATTTTTGTATTGTGATGAAAATGTATTACATTTAAAAGTTTATGGAAGGAACATAATGCGGGAGCGAATTTAAATAATATACCTATGTATTTGAACATTATAAATTCGCTGGAATTTATGTTAATACCAAAAATATTTATGCTTCACAGCCAACAGCTATATTTTTTAAGTTGAGTTCAGACAGAAAAAAATTTAACAACTCAAAAAAAGACGAAGTTATTAGCTTTCAAAATGAGCTTGTGTAAAACGTTTGCAATGATGTCGTAACCCGGGAATGTTTGTCTTTCTTTTTAATTAGACAAAAACGTTATAGAAGTGCATTAAGTATGAACAACAGAGAGTGACAATATTGATGACCTCAAACCCATCGGAAGTTCAGAATTTAACTGAATTTACACCATATTGAGTATCTTGAAATTTGGAAACCATGTAAATTGGAAAACATTTAAAAGTGAATTTTTACAAAAAGGACTAAGTACCTTTTAAATAACATTGGACATTATAATGATAGTAAATGGATATTAAAATTTAAAAACAGATACCATTATGACAACATTATGTGAGTCACACAAAAAAATCATAATTTGAATGACAGTTCTGTAGTAACGTCCCGTTTGTTACGTGATGTTATAAGTTTATCGGTCAACCGCAAATATCAAACTTTTGACAGCTTAAATTTTGGGTAAGGTAATATTAGGTGTTTTCCAAAAACTCAATTTTTTTTTCCTCAGCATGATCTCATTAATATGATTCAAAACATGAAATTTCGTTGTAGGAGACGACTTAATCTTAACAACATCAGTTGTTCCAATTTTGAAAGAGACAATTAAAATAACTTTGTGTTAAAATATATGATATTATCGCTTTTTTAATTCTTGACACAATCAGTTCTAATTTTGAAAACGACACATTTAAAAAAAATCCGAATTCATCGAAATGTACGCAAATACTAACAATTAGGTAGGTGGTACTTATGAATTTTGCTATTATCCCTGTTGGTAAGTACCTACCCAGGGACACCTTTCACAGAGGAGCAGAAGAATGACCTAATAAACGGCCCACTGTGGAGCGGCCGCCTATTTATAAGCCTGGCAGCCATAAAACACTTGACATTTATACATTGCACCGGGAGGAGTTGCGGAGGGCGGGAGAGGGGTTTGCACTTCCGACCGGGAAATAAGATTCGAATTTCAAATTCGTTCGTACATTCGATAAAATGGAAAAGACGCGCGGCCGCGGCGTGGTGAATCTTGATGGATTTTCAGAAATAGAACATCGAGAAATTTTCAAAGAGAAAGCAAACCAACGAAGGTTCCTGAAATGCATTTGTAGCAAAATTTATTCAAAAGCGGTTTGTTTGACGCATCAAACACTCATTTCACACTCGCGATCTCGCGGGATTTCAGCAATATTTGATCCCGCGGATTTCCTTGAGTGGGATTTGCGGGATTGAAAAAAATACTTAATTTACAGCACTGCATACGCTGTTTATATAAATAAGCTATATTTAGTGAATGTTTGACGATGAAAGATGAATCGAACTTAATGTTAGGAAGAGAGGATAGAAGTGCATCTCAAGCTCGGAAACTTTAAAATTGATTTTGAAGAAAGAGATGTTACTATTTGAGAACGGAGGTATCAAAAGGAAACAACTTTAGTTAGCACACACCAACTGGCGTGGAAGCTGAGAGATACCATTTTCCGCTGCTGGGCTATAATTAATGTCCGTTCACGTAGATACGCGTGACATTCATAGTCTCTTTTCTTAAGTCTATGTTTTTTTTAAGATCTTATATTAAAATAAAAGTTATCTTTAAATCCTTATGATGTTTATAATATAACAACATAGTACCAAAGATGATTGATTTCGAATGCCCATGGAGAGTCCTGTCAGAGAAAGCTATGGAATTATATTTTGTATTGCATTATTATTGTACATTGTTACTTCATAAATATTTTTTTAATAATATAATTAAAAAAAATTGATACGAAAAGTCTTCTTAAATTATTTACCATGTTACATTTTCAACGGTTTTTTAAGTAAAACTTCTTTACGCACGCTCGACTTGGAGGGTAAGCTGGTGAATAGTTTACAAAAAAGTGTAATGCAAACGGTAATCGATGCGAACGGTGATCGGGCGAGGCGTATATACTGCACAACCGAGTTAAGGCGTGTATACTAACCCAAGGTCATAGGTCACCCCAAGGTCATAGGTCACTCCAAGGTCGTAGGTCACACCAAGGTCGTAGGTCACACCAAGGTCGTAGGTCACACCAAGGTCGTAGGTCACCCAAAAATCGTAGGTCACCTCAAGGTCGTATGGCAACCCACGGTCGTAGATCACCCCACGGTCGTAGGTCACCCCAGGGTCATAGGTCACCCCATGGTCATACGTCACCCCAATGTCATATGTCACCCCAATGTCATATGTTATTTTATAAGTAAGTGAAGTTTTACTTCAGTCGTGTGGTCTAAAGCACTCGTTTTTTTATAACATAATAATATCAAAGATAATTGATAACCAACAATAAAAATGTTGGCATTATTTCAATTTAATACCCCTCAATAAAAAAACGGGATCTCGCTGGATTTCTACATTCTATCCCGTAATTCTGCGGGGTTTGAAAAATATCATTAAAAAATGTGAATATTCAATATTCAGAAATTTTGTGTTTGTCTTCAGGTCTATCTTATGTATGACTGATGAAAAATAATATAAAGTTTCAATGTTTTTTTTAATTATTATTCTAAATATAATCACTTTACACGAAAAACATTTAAGCAAAAAGGTATATGATTGTAAAAACACGACTAGATTCTTCATTTCATCGCTTTTTTTAGTAGATACCTAATATAAAAATCATTTCTAAAATTTTTGATAAGGACTTAATCGAGGAAAGTTTTGTTTGACAGGCATGATAGTCGTATCTGTGGAGGTTGCGAAATTAGAGAAGACCCAAACAACACAAACTTTGGATCGTGTGGATTAGTATTCACTTCCAACTGTGTGTCCATCCCAAACATAACTGAGAAACAGCCTTTTGTTTGGTTACAAGAAAGGGACAACATTCGAACATAAAATCACAGAAATTGAACCCATATTTGAAAAAAATTGCCCATATTTTATTAAATTAAAAATGAAGTTTTTTAGAGTGTCATTGTAACTTTATGGAGTTGAATAACAAGTTTCAAACATGATGAATGCAATTAATGCATCTAATTGAGTACTGCGTTCGGGTCAACTTCTATATAATGTAATCAATGTGATTTAAATTTCAGCAGTGTTTATTATCCTCCGTGGGCAGTACTACATTTTTATACAGATAATAACTAATAGCTGTTAAAAACCCGCTCCGCAGGTTTTTGCTGCAGCTTTTGTTTCGGTTTCGCCCAGTTTGAGTGTAGATAACCATTTCATAAATCCGATAAGAATTGGTTTCAAAAATAGTCAGTTTCTCGGATCACCTGTGATCCAGTGACAGCTAGTCACCGATACAAAGTAACCGTGACAGGCAATGACGCCATATGTAATGTACAGCCGCGCGTGATACTATTATTCACAAATCGTCAAGTATTACCGTCAATCTCTCCTTATCCGGAAAGATACTTATATTCTATAAATCCGTAGTACTAACACACCTAGGGAAGAAACGTCCACATGCGAGCTGCTGACGGAAGTAGCGACATCTGTTGAAGAATTCTGAGCGGCGGGTAATGCGCGACAGCAGACATGCGTTCGAAACCAGATTCTTAAATTCAATCACGCAGAAGCTACGGTACTAATAATGTTCGATTATAAATAAAATAATTTCGGTTGTTATGTGAATTCAATTCAATTCATTCATTTTTAAAACATTACAAAATTAAAATTTCAAAGAATTTTAAAAGAGATTTAAAGTATTAAGAATCAAACAGATTTAAGCAATTTATACATCAATGAAGCACAATCATACTAACAACAAAGCTTGTCGTCTGAATTGTGCTTCATTGATGTTAAACATATCGATATTCGAAGTGATTCTATTTAACAACAAGAATAGATACGTAAGATTCAAATATTCAATAAAAAACCTAATTCTTATTAATTTCAAAACACGTTATGAATTTATGCCGCCTTTCGTACAATAGTTGGGTGATGTAATTAATAGTCAGCATACGCAGTGGAACACATATAAAAAAATATATATTTTATACAAATTCAATTCTTTAAATGTGATTGTTTACGTGTCTGTGCCACTTTTAAATAAAGAATAAAGAAAAAGAAATGTGGTATCCGGTATTTCCCTTGATAAGCGATGTTAGCCAGTTATTTTAAATTGATTTGTAAGAATTCCGATGAAATATCATAGAAGGTTTAGATAAACCTGAACGGAAGTAATCAACAATTATTATTCAATATCACGTCATTGAGAAGGGGAAATTAAGTGATATCAGCACCTAAAAGAAAATGGACGAAACACTCATTATACAACATCACGATAGTGATAGTACTTGAACCGTGAACAAATAAATAAATAATAAAAAGCACAACTTTTTTTTAAATATGCAAAAGTTATCCAATTAGAGAATATACTCATTTATACACAACTTTTAATCAAACATAGACTTCTTTTGATGTATTTTTTTGCCGACAAACATAAATAGATAAATAGCGATCCAAAATAAAAGCATGGCACGTCACCACTGCGCCCCGCTGTTAATGACGTCCAAGGTTTGTGTATTAAATAATGTAAGATCCAGCCCCGGAATGTAATCCGTTCTATTAATACAACAACATGCCCCGACTTATCGAACAACATAAAGGCGAAGTGTATTTATAGCCAGGCGGGCATCCCTCTAAGTGAGTGTGCCAGTAGCGACTTAGTTTGCGACCCGTGCCGAGTTGCGACTCGGAAGGCGGGGGGTGTGGTAAGGCAAGGGATGGGCGGAAACTGGGGCAAGGGTGCACTCGATAGTCTATATTTAGCTCAAGGGGCAGCTGGGAGCTACCCGCAAAACCTGCTCAGTATTCAGTGGGAAATTATTTATTGCAATACAACCTAAAACCGAATTTTACTCAAATAATGCAAAACTTAAAACAATTTTATTTCGTTAGGTTTGTTTTTAGGTTTTTTAGACTGGAGAATGTTGTAACGAAACTAAATGGGAAAGGAAAAGAGGAAGACGAATGTTGGGGAGTACCTGACTATTCAGATTTAGTAAATAATAAAGTTTAAGTAATTTCTACAAACTTTTAGATTCCACTCATTACTCATAGTGAAAGTATTCTACAAAAAAAACAACAAAAAATAATTGAATATCTACTATGAATATAACTGGTTCGATTGTATGCACAAAACACTCTTTTTTATTATTCAACTAGCGAGTACCCGGCGTGCGTTGCAATGCCGCTTAAAGAAAGGGTTTGTGTTTTAATTCTGTTTATTGAAGTCCTTTTGGATACACAATATTTTTTGTTTTTCAATCTCATGTGTACAGGAATAAATCAGAATTGACCCCCACCCCTCCCCAGCGTGTTCTTTCCCACGCGCCCCCGTTCCCCTCCCTCGTCTCTTACCCTTTCCGCGTCCCGCTTTTCTGCGATCACACCTTCAGCGTCTCCCTCCCCCTGCTTCCTTCCTTCCCGGCAGTTAAATTATATGAAATATATACATTTTCAAATCACGTGCCACTTATTGGTAATTTTTTATACAAATTTCATAACGCCACAGTTCACTAATATTTAAGTAAATATACATATATGTATATATTTTTTTACATGAGCTCCACACAGGAGGCCCTGAGGAAAATTATTTCCCTTATGGTCATCTTTGGGGATGCTGTGTGGAGGGTTTTTTTAAGGGAAGGAGAGGAGAGTTCTGGAAAGGAAAAGGGTTTAAGGGGTGGGTAGGAATAAAAGATTCACATGTGTGCGCATAACAACTCACCAAAGTTTCATCGCATTACGTACCGCATAAGGGATAAACAAAGAAACATTCACTTTAATACATTAAGATTATTATATACCTTTTGCAATTATGTTATCGTTCTCACTACTAATTTAAAAAAAAAATCATTTTTGACGATGTAAACGTATTAAAAATGTATTAACGCGAGACATAATATGAAGGGTATAAAACGGAAATTTGTTAATTTAAATAATAATGTCAACTCTTTCCAGGGGAATGTTTCCGCAATCACTTTGCCGTTTAGTAAATGACAGTGTGCTACACGCTGCACACATCATTGGCTTGTATATTATTTATTTGTTGAAAAAATTGGGGCTAAAAGAGTCGCGGGAACGGGCACAGAACACAACCTGCATCGCGCCCAATTCGGCGGCAAACGGGTCTCTGAAAATAGACCGGGATGAACGGGGGCGCATTGCCGTTCGAGGGTCATAATGTCCCGTATATGGGGCAATAACGCCTCGATATAGGCCATCGGGAGAGGTGAACGGATCACGTCTGCTCCCCGGGGCTGGACTGAACCGGGGCGAGATGTTCCTACCTCAGTTCATATGCGGGTCACAACCAACCCGGGAGAAAGCACAACTATATATTTATTTACTATTTATATGGGCTTTTACGAACATGTGAAAAAAAAATATATACGTATACTAGTTCAGGGGAACAGTAATCTTAAAGTAAAATTGGCTAAAGAAATTATAAAAGAGAACCCACGTAGAAGAATAATACATTAGTTAACATTAGTTTTTATTTATGATTTTCAGTTGCATTCCAATGCTACAACACTGCGGTCGTATATTTTTGTATAGTGCACTGCCTCGGATACCGTGTATTGTTATTCGCTTCATACCCAAAGTACCTCGCCCGTGCGGGTGGGTATTAGAAAGAACATGGAGGACATTCTCGAAGACATTAAGAGTGATATCGCAAAGATAACATCTGTTAAAGATTCTAGAATAAAACTGAGTTTGGAAAACAACTTAAAGAAATTAGAAGAACAAATAAAAACAGAAAATCTACTCTTACAAAAAAAAATCATAAATCTACAAGAGCAAATTATAACAAACAATGAACACTACAGTGAGAAATTAGAGAATTTCGCGACAAAAAATATAAAAACATATGCGCAAGCCGCTACAATAATTAATAAAATCGAGAAACAAACTCCACAAAAACACGCCATCATTATTTCAACAACTAAAAACTTGAAGGCTGAAGAAATGAGAAAAAGAATCGAAAAAAACATAGATGTAACTAAAATGCAAGTCGGTGTAACTGAATTTAAAAAAATTGGTGATCAAAAACTCATAATCTCATGTGTAAAAAAAGAAGACGCACAAAAATTGGCCACAAAAATAAATGGAACATTCGGCGAAGACATTAACGCTGAAGAAACAAAAAAGAGAAAACCAATAATGATCGTAAAAAGATTACAATCAAATTTAACAGAGGAAGAAATTGTTTTAGGCATAACCCAGCAAAATGAGGGTTTACAAAATTACTGTAAAGATGATTTTAAACTCATAAAAGAAATCAAACTCAAAAAATTTGACCAACAAAAGACGTACTTACAAGACGTTTCACACTACTTAATACAAACATCAGGAGCCATAAGGAAAATCCTTCTTAACTTTGAAAAAATAAATATAAAATACCAAAGAGTCCCAATTGACGACGTTAGCCCCCTGACGCAGTGTTACCACTGCTTGAAATATGGACACACTGCCCTAAGATGCCTAAACAGAACACAGCCACCTACCTGCCCCCACTGTGCACAAGACCATACCCTAGAAAAATGCACAGAGAGAAACAACAAACCAACCTGCTTCAACTGTTCCAGCAACAATAAAAAATTCAGGGCGAACATCTTGGAAGACCACCGTGCTGATAACATCAATTGCACCTACAGGCATAAAATGCTTCAAATTGCCAAAGAAAGAATAGATTATGAATGAAACAACACAACTTTTATTAATGATAAAAAAAAACACAAAGGCTTTCAACAAATCCGCCCTCCAAAAAATCCTATCCCATCAGTGCATTAAACAAGTGTATTCATGGCCACTAATGCATTCATTATTATTATTTCTTCGAAATGGATGATTTCGTTATAAATGCTATAGATAAAACCATGTCAATAGACGAAAGAATTTATACATCAGTGAACGATACAAATAACATTTTAGCGACGAATCCCGAAGTTAGCTTAATCATATTTCATATGAATGTAAGAAGCATCGAACGACATTTAGACGAAATCCTGGTAACAATAAAATCACTTAATAGACTGGACTGCATAATATTAACAGAGACGCACTCATCGAGCGATATAAACTATAATATTCCGGGTTATACATACTATGCAACAAATACCCGAATTAATAAGAACAGCGGAATCGCAATATTTATTTCAAATAAATATGTTGTGACTTTTAACAGAGAAATCCAAATGCACAATGTAAACATCCTAAATATGGAAATCAGTTACCAAAAGTATACATTTAGCATATTCGCTATATATAGAACTCACGCCTCAATATTACCAATATATGTAGATGATCTAAAACGCATTCTTCTTGCGAACAGAAATAAGAAAACCATTGTTGTCGGAGACATTAACCTCAATATTGCAAATGATTATTCGTCAAATGATAAAGATAATTATCTTAATATGATGGCAGAATTAAATTATATATCGTGTATTAACTCATTTACGAGAATGATTCCAGGTCAACGACCTTCGTGCATAGATCATGTTTTCACAAATATTCAAGACATACAAAACATAGTATCTGCAGTTATACAAACGACAATCACAGATCATTTCGGGTGCATTTTTACCTACAATTACGAAAACAAATATTCACCATTACCAACCCAAACTCCGGCGAATGAAAACAGCCAACGCAAAATGCTCAACATAAATGCCTTAGTACATAATCTGGATAAAGAGAAATGGCTCGATATTTTTAATTGTAATGATACGAACAAATGCTTCGAACTATTTGAAGAAAAATTATCAATGCACGTAAGTACTGCATATTCTATTGATTCCAGAAAACAATCATCAAAATTTAAACCGGTTAAACCATGGATAACTTTTGGATTAATTGTATCAATCAGACACAAAGAAACAATATACAAAAAAATAATCCGACAACCTACAAACGAAACCTTAAAAAAATACCTAAAAGCATACAAAAACAAACTTACGTATTTAATAAAAACCACAAAAGATAATTATTTTCGGCAAAAACTAGAAGCAACGGAGAATGATGCAAAAAAAGTCTGGAATATTATAAATGAAATCATAGACAAGAAAAAACACAAAAAAAATGAAATACATAGTATTACACATAACAATATCAAAATACGATGCAAAGAAAATCCATCGGCTGCCGCTAACATATTTAACAACTTTTTTGCAAATGTAGGCAAAAACCTTGCAAATCAAATTAAAAAAATACCGTCTAATGACGAACAGAACATTAACGCCAATATGTTAAACAAAATTAACATGTTTCCTCTCACTTCAGCACAGGAAATCGAACAAATCATTTCAAGCATGAAGGGAAGATCAGCACCAGGTTTCGATGGGGTTACTGTCGAAACACTGAAAAATATCAAAAAACATATTTCAAAACCATTAACACATTTAATCAACACTAGTCTTCAAAGCGGAATATTCCCAACGATATATAAACAAACCATCATCACTCCAATTCATAAAACTGGCAACCCAGAAGAAGTGACAAATTATCGTCCAATATCGCTGATTTCAAACATTGCTAAAATCTTTGAAAAAATTATCAAAAAAAGATTGACTGAATTTATTAACAAAAATAACATAATACACGACAACCAATATGGATTTATGAAAAATAGAAGTACCCAAGATGCGATTGCCAAATTATCGAACATTATCCAGAACACATTAGACAAATCTTTGAAATGCCTCGGAATCTTCATAGATCTTAAAAAAGCTTTCGACAGTATTTCTCATGATAAACTTATTAAAAAATTAAACTGTATTGGGATAAACGATAAAGCTCTAAAATGGATAAAAAGCTATTTATTTGAACGACACCAAGTAGTCAAGATAAACAACTTTCTAAGTCTACCACTAACAAGTAATTTCGGGATACCTCAAGGCACAGTCCTAGGCCCCCTACTATTTATAATTTATGTCAACGACATTTTCAAACTACCAATTAACGCAGACATAATATCATATGCCGACGACACAGCTATCATAGTGAATGGGATCGACTGGGATATAGTAAACGAGCAAGCAAATAATAGCATGAATACCTTAAAACATTGGTTTGATACAAATCTTCTCTCATTGAACACTAACAAAACATACTACATACACTTCTCAATTAACAAACTAAAAACACTCCCCAACACTAAAATAATTATCCACAATAACAAATGTAATAAAATCACATGTATTCAAGACTGTTCAACGTTGAAATCAGTATCAGAAACTAAATATCTCGGAGTGATAATAGAACAACATATGAAGTGGAAGAGCCATATCTGTGAATTGGTTAAGCGTATCAGAAAGTGTATATATATATTCATAAGATTAAGAAATATTTTAAAACTCAACAATCTAAAAAGAGTATACTATGCGCTAATCCAGTCATTAATTCAATATGGAATTATTGGATGGGGGGGGTCTTACAACAATATTCTAAACCCGATCAAAGTGATCCAGAAGCTAATCATTAAAGTAATCCTAAAGAAACCCTCCACATATCCAACAGAAACGCTTTTCGCAGATTTTACGGTGCCTCGAGTAGAGAATATCTTCAAAAAAAATGCAATTATCCAAATTTACAAAGATAATATCATCAAAAAATTTGAAACCTACCAATCAATAAGATATCAAGACAACATCAAAATACCAAAATTTAATACCAAACTAATGCAAAACAATTATATCTACTTAGGAATAAAGTATTTCAACAACCTTCCAATTGAAATAAAAAAAACCAAAGATATCAATAAACTGAAACTCAAACTGAAGCTACACTTCATCAGGAATAATTAAAACTAAATAATTACCTGTTTTTCTCTTTCTTTCCATTTATTATAAATTATATTCATCTCTATTTTATTTAGATTTTTCGAATTTCGTACCGTATCCTATGTATGTACACCTACACATATTGATGATCCAGAAGGCTCAATTGTTCGTATTATATACTTACCTTTTGCATAATGTTATTCTATTTCTGTTATAATTAGTGTAACTCGCTCATCAAGCACAAGAACTAGCTTCTTCTTTGATGAGATTGCAATTTTAAATAATTTCTGTACCGATATGTAATTTATGTAACACCTTTGTACACTTATATATCTATATTAAATAAATAAAAAAAAAAAAAAAAAAAAAAAAAAAAAATGTTATTTTAGCTTTCTTGTTACTATATTCCAGGCAGTTGAATACGTATACTATCTCTGAGAGAGTATTGCTAATGCGATCTAGGTACAAGCGAGTATCTAAATAACTCATTCCTGATATAGTTGTTGAAATTAACAATGATAATTATATTGATCGAGTAGTTCCAGTTGGCATATGAAAGGTTTAGTAAATCAGGGCTGTCGAAAACACCATTAACAATTTTTAAAAAAAGTCGGAAGCAAGTCTTATTTAGTATTATTAAAGTGTGAATTCGATCCAATGTACAGCTTGGCACAATAACTTTGCACTCGGTACAAGGTTCTAAAGGCTTGTTTTAATCGAGATACAAAATTAGGTATCTCCCTAACATCCTAGAGTCCTAGACGTATAACTTTGCAGTCGGTGGCATGTTTTTTTTTAAATATATAAACTAATCTGTGATATTAAAAATGCATAATTCATTAGTTTCTTATTTCGCTGCTTGTAGATATTTATTTAAGTACTTTTATTTTAAATGCAGTAGATAATTATAACCAATAAACTACACAAGTCACTTAATGGTATAACCATTTTTCAAGCAGCATTTCCAATGGTACGTAAGTTCTGCTTCTCGGAACAAAATTAAGTCCAAGTATATATGGTAGTAGGAACATGGTCCTTATTTTACATAAAGCAGGAATTTGTTTTAAGAAGAAGCTGAAACTTTAAAACTGTGAGCTTTGACATAATGAAATGTGCACAGCACTAGTCTAAAACTTCTAGATCAATGCAATCAGAGGTATACCGCTAATAGTCTCATTTTACGCCCCCTCCCGCCATTCATATAAACAACACATGAAACATAGATTATACAACAAAGGCGTCTTTGGACCTCGTTCTAAGCTCGCGACGTATTTTCCATCATGAGCTAAGGAACATTTAATTACCAAAATAACAGTAAAAATCATAATAATAACAAAGACTTATGAAAACAGAAAACACATAATATTATCTGCCAATTTTAGCCAAGACTCACACTGTTGCAAATAGACCGGTTTCACTATATGTAAAATTTCTAGCTAACTAGAAAAACATGATTTAACATACAAAGTAGAATTTGTAGGATAAAATCAAATCATAGTACAAAATAGGTACAAAGTTCATTAAACATGTTATTTATATATTATGATATTACGTACCTACATAATAAGAACTTCAATAAAACACGTGTTAACTACTCGCATTATATGAATACTCGATTAGCAGTGAGATACCGTTTCTATTTATATCTGTATTACGAAAAACTAAAGATTGATAGAAAAATAATATAAATAAATGTATTAAATTGAAACATTAACCTGGTGTAGATCATTAGATGACAACATTTCATGTAACCACGATGGACGACAAAAATATAGTAATTCCACAGAAAGTGATAAATGATGCAACAAATACTACTTTTACGAATACGAATATCAAACCTTACTATACGGTGAATACGAATAACTTGGCAGAGTAATAAAACACTCTTTAATTTAACCCTTTTCTGTTTGTTTTATTATACTAATAATTAAAATTTAAAACTGTCAAATTTTTATTGAGAAAACACAACATCTGTAGATTCCCTGGTGACAGGCGATTTCTTTTTTCAGTTTGGATGTTGCCAGCTGCTAAAAAAAGTCTCCCCGAGGCGATTGTACATGGCTTGTATGAAAAATATTTTTGAGCGAGTTTTTTCAGTCGTGGGAAATTCTAAGAATTGGTTACAAACCAATTCTTAGAATGATTGTTTCCAATGAAAAGGGTAGTTGCCCGTAATATGGAGAAAAATAATTAGTTGATAATAATGTTAATTCTAAAATTTGAAAATATGAGATTGAAAAATATGACGGTTTGACAGAAGGTGGCAATAGCGAAATTGGTTAACGCGCTCGTTCCGGTAGACGGAGAGGTCTGGGTTCGAGTCCCAGTTGCGACCATTGTCTTTTTTCTGTTTTTCTGTGTCTTGTTCTCTTTCATATTTTCGTTTAGATTATTATTGTTAACTTATTCTTATATTCAAGAAGTTATTTATAAGCTCTTGCATAATCGGATTATTCGCAAGGATGCTTTCTTCACGAATCAAAATAAACGAAGTAAACAAAAGTATTACCCAACGCTTTACTTGAAACATGGCGTTTTTGTTTTTGTGATTATTCCCGGTTGCTTACGTTTATATTTATATAAAAAGCGAATTCAAAATAGGAATGACCATTATGCAATGAGAACTTTCATGTTTGGTGTTTCATATTTTGTGGGAAACAAGAAATTTAATGATTCTCATGAATACTTTGAATATTCAGAATAAGTAGAATATTGTGAAAATAGCTCCTTTTCCGTTCAGTTGGAGGTCAAAGTTTCTTTTGGTGGCGCATACTAGCGCTTAGCAGAGGTAAAAACTTATTTCATACAAAATCATTAAATGTTCGTAAGACAATTTTTTAGGTTAGACAAGTATATAGGTACAATTCTATGTCCTAGGTATTTAGTAGTTATTAAATGTACTTCTTTAGTTATTTTTTGTACGCCATAATACATTAGATATACCTACAATGTTTTTTTTGGAAATTTTAATCTACTTATCACTTTTCGAAGTAAGTAATGTGAAAATCGTTATAACTTAATAAACCTTTTAACAGGTTTGTCTGCTTTTAATTTATTTTACATATTAACTCCGAACAGGGGGCCCTGACGAAAATAATTTCCCTTTGGGCCTCTGTCATCTTTGAGGATGTTGTGTGGAGGGTTTTTATGAGGAAAATAAGGAGTCTTAAAGATTCCAATATTCACTCCTTGCTTTCAACCTCCATCCTATAACATGGGACTTGAAGGAACCCACGAAATGAGAGGGAGGAGGCACAGAGGCCGGAAAATCTAAAAAAAATAAAAATTCCAAAACCGAGGTTAAGACACAAGAGTGAGTCGTAAAAGCGACCCATTCCCATGTGACAAATGTCCAAAGTAAAGAATTTTAAACATAAGAGTGCAATATATAGACTTACCTACCGTTGATAGCTAAGTTGTAAAGCCTCATTATTTCGCATAATCACAGCAAGTAATGGGGGCACCCATTAATTATGTGAACTGTTTTTTTTTCAATTTAGATTCCTCCCCCCCCCCCTTGGTGAGATTTGGTGGGACCCCCCCTTCCCTCACATGAGATTTGCACTACAGTTGTTAAAGGAATACATTTATTAGCAATTTTAACAGCACCACCTTCCTTCATTTTTAAACTATTTTTTTATTATCTCTATAATAATATAATTTATTTTAAAGTTGACGTGAGATTTTTATTGCCCCCCCCCCCCCCCTCAGTTTAAATGAAATTTTACTGGACCCCACCCCCAATTTTGAGCCCAAGTAATTAATGTATGCCCCCTTACTAATGTACGGACCATTGCACAGATTTCACTTACGTTGGATTTCCACTTAAGAGGAATCTAAACACTAGAAATATTTCGATTCTCGTGCCTGTAAAATTTGTAATCGAGCGTCTTATTTGCGCGGGGCATTTTGTCCATAATTTTATAAGAGTGAAAAAAAGTTAGAACATAGAAAACCTCAAAAACGGTCTTAGCCATAAAAAGGGTATTTTTATAAAAATGTTTTTTGTATTACTTCATAGTTAAGTCATGAAAAAAATTTTTTTTTTGTGATTTACGCTTATATTTTTTGTAATGTTAATAATAATTTTATTGTAATTCCGATACATAGAAAACCTAGTAAAAGCATCAATTTATCGGTAGCATATTTTTTGATGTTCATACTGTAAGCCAATTTGTCGTAAAGATTATTCTAAATACTATAATAGGATTTCACGTATAAAATCACCTTAACTTCATAACATAACCACAGTTCCATGATAAACATTATGTATGAGATTATAAAAACCCGGAACAAAGGTAAGAATACCAAACACAATATTCTGGTGGACGAGTAATATAAATGCTAATTTCGTATTTTTTTCGTATTCATAACCTGCCGGAGTTGTATCACCTATTACGCAGTTAAGTTAATTGTTATACTTCAATACAACAGTCAGTGGTGAAGAGCGAATATGAATATTTTAACATTTTCTGTAATTTGTAATGCAAAGCCGCAAAAAAATTTAAAAGTGATAATCAATTGTGAATTGACAAAGAAAAAAATTACCATGAAAGTCTGCAATTTATAATGTTATAATTCGTAATGTCAAAAAAAAAAACAATTCGATTTTATGACTGCTGTTGTGGAACAAAAATTATAAAAGTGTTTTTTCAAATAATTATTGTATTTCTCTAATATTTGCGCATCAGACATTTTTTTAAATTCGCGAGTGCGAAATTTGTTAAATGTCTGAAATTTGGCTCTTCTGACTAATGAGTTTGCCGACCACTGCAACAGATAAACAGTTGAAATTCCACCAAACAGAAAACGACAAATCACGTTCATAATAATTATAACGATAACCACAATTATAATTATAATATTTTTTTTATATTAATATTGAGGGATCAGTAGGATTTATCGGACCAGTTAGGATTTCATCAGAGCCAAACCCTCTGATATGAAAATATCTGGAGTCGGTGAAATATTTTCCCATTATGTTTCTGGTGGATTGACGTATTGTTCTTGTATTGTTTTGTATTTATTATACTTATATAGTGCACTTACATTGCGTGAATTAACTAGATAATCATTTGTGGAAAAGTGTGTGGAAGGGTTTAGTCTTTCATTTGGGAAAGATTTAACCCGGACATAAAAACTGGAGCACCGTAAATATGCACATAATTAATAATTGCATGTAAAAGATATAATTATAATCTAGTTTGTCTATAAATAAACCGGAGGTAGATACCGTAAAAACAATCATAACTCAAGTTCATGACAAGCGGGCCTTATCAGACGAGGAAAAAACGATTGTAAAAATAAATTCATTTTCGTTGATCATTGACTCAAATAAATCGAGGCACTACGAAGAAATAAATCGATTTATTAGTCTGTGCCATTTTGAAAGGTGCATAAATCCAACTTTTCGGACAGAAATTCGATGACGGACCCTGAAAGACTCGGAAACGTACGCTCGAGAAGATCTTTAAGATTATCCAAAACGGAAAAATAAATAGAATCAGTCACTGACATAATTTATAATAAAAAAATTAATGAACATTCTCTTACATTTAGAGAAAAATAAATAGAATCAGTCACTGACATAATTTTTATATAATAGATTAATTACACGAGTATAGTTCCGGAATGTATAATATATGTTATTAAAAACCGTGGCGAGTGTTTTTCCGAGATGTTTTGCAAGTTGCAACCACAACATCTGGCGTAGCATTTTTCCAACGTATTCTATAATAACGTATGTAGGTATGCACGTACGTACGTGGCAGAAAGTACAGACACTCGCTTATCTAGATAAATATAAATAAGACGTTACAGTGTGTGTTCATACTGTTTATAGAATGGTTTGGTATCGCCGGCCGTAATGTTGGCACAAGTGCTCCGCTAGAATAATATGAATAAATATATAAATAAAACTAAACTGTGAACTGCTGGGGAATATAATGACTCGTTCGGATCCGAAGTAAAAAGTACCGACGTTGAGCCGAATCATCCAGTCAAACGAGCCCCGGCCGCTTTTTGGTACTAGTGTTACATCGATGATTTACGCGCGACGAATTTTGAAGTACCACGTGATAAAGTCAGAGCTATCAAGAGAGACGATTGTTGTTGATACTCGTTGTGACTGCTGATTTGTGTCTGCTTTACTGCAAGCATATTAAATAAACGGTGAGATTAGACTATTTTTAACACTAAAGTTTACTTGGCGACAGCACTTACTTCGTAATTTGACCTTCGATGGCCCAGGCCTGTATTCTATAGGGTCCGCCATCTAAAGTTTTTTTTTTCAACTAGTGCTTATTTCGTGAATGGTAACACTTAGCTCATGTCTGATTTGCTTAGCTCATGCCATACAAAGTCCAATTGGTTCAGGAGTTGAAGCCAACTGACCATCCAATGCGTTTTCGCTTCGCTGAGTGGGCCTGCGATCGACTTACAGAAGATGCCGATTTTGCCAAAAAAATCATCTTTTCGGATGAAGCTCATTTTGATCTTGGCGGGTATGTAAACAAGCAAAATTGTCGTATTTGGGGCACAGAAAACCCGCACGCATACATTGAAAAGCCGGTACACCCAAAACGAGTCACTGTTTGGTGCGGATTTTGGTCCAGAGGCATAATTGGGCCATTTTTCTTTGAAAATGAGCAAGGAGTGGCCGTTACAGTCAATGGCGATCGTTATCGGGCCATGTTGAACGAATTTTTGTTCACAAAAATTGAAGAGGAGGATATTGGCAACATTTGGTTTCAACAGGACGGCGCTACGTGCCACACAGCCGAAGCTACACTCGATGTTTTGCGCCCTGTTTTTGAAGATCGCATTATCAGCCGCAGAGCTGATGTCGTTTGGCCACCTCGGAGCTGCGATTTGACACCGTTGGACTATTATTTGTGGGGTGCCCTCAAAGATAAATGTTACGCCGACAAGCCAGAGACAATTGACGCTTTAAAGGACAATATTCGTGAAGCCATTGGTGAAATACAGCTGCACACAATCGATAATGTGCTTAAAAATTGGACCGATCGTGTAGGCTACTGCATGGCCAGCCGAGGCAGCCATTTGAATGAAATTATTTTCCATTATTAACCGGAAGGATTGTACTTATAAATAAAAAAAGAAATTTGAGAAAATATTCAGTAGTTTTTTTTTATAGCATTTTCAAAAAAAAAAAGTTATTTGGCGGACCCTATAGTTGGTCTTGTCTGTTTGATATGTCGATTCGAAGTTCGATTATCGTCGATTAGGGTGTTTCAAACTCCGTTACATTATCAAATCGATGATCAGCGCCACTTATAATTATTTTTAATTTGAACGATACTTGTTCATCACTGATTCTCGACCCGTTCCTGCCGAAACGCATCCATCTTTTATGCTATATTACATGCCTAATATTTATTATACATGACGACATTATACAATTTGTCAAAAGCTGAAACATGACGAGAAACAACGCCCTTACATACCTATCAGAGCTTTTAGTATTCATGGAGTCAAAAACTTGTTCAGCAAACTCACCGGGTCTTCTTCAACTCCCGAATGAGCACTTCTTTCAGACACCATACAAAATCGGGTTGGCGGTAACAATTGCATCGCGTCGGAAGACTCCCGGTTTGAACGAAGCTAAAATAAAACAAAAGAGAGCCGCGAAGAGATCCAATGCAGCGGAAATACGAAGCGCTGTTGTATCAAGGATATCGCTAATGTCACCGTGTAACAAAAATGAGATGACCCTGGATAGAAGTAAAAAAAAGGAAAATTACGTTATAAAGAAACGTGGAATAAGAGTTAAAACATGGAAAGTTATTCGAGTTATAGTTAGGTTAGGTTAGGTTTGGCGCTTACCCAATTATAGTACATAAATTAAGTGCAGGACACATATACAAGTTATGAATGTGGATAATACAATAAAGGGCTAGTAAGCGAAAAACTGCAGACATGATAATACAAGTACTAGATATAATTGGCTGCCATCTTACTAACAACTAAAATTCTAAGAGCTGTTTTAAAACATTAGTAACTTATATTGCATGTATTTCATTTTAAACAAAAAAAAAAT
Source organism: Limnephilus lunatus (assembly GCA_917563855.2). Taxonomy (NCBI): domain Eukaryota; kingdom Metazoa; phylum Arthropoda; class Insecta; order Trichoptera; family Limnephilidae; genus Limnephilus; species Limnephilus lunatus. Next base: position 12,407,657 of record OU830599.1, read on the forward strand.
TTTCAATTGCCTTTAATTTATTTATAATTCAAAGAAAGTACCCACGCAATTCCAATAAACAATTTGGAATGATTATTTAAGGTGTCCACTCACTCACATTCAATGTATTTTATTTATTTAATTATAATGTATTACAAAAACATGGTAACACATTATACCCAATGAGTTGAGAAGAAAACTCATTACGGGAAGGACAGATAGATATAAGTACATTTTACACAGATATTACACGTTTAAAACTTGTGTGCCGAATGTGGCCGCATATGCTTGAAATATTGTCACCCGGATGACAATCGGCACTCAAATGATTAAAAAATACAATATTGAAAAGGAAAAAAAATGCATTGTCAAGAATAGAGATTTTAGAAATACTGAGAGACATCCATACACATAAAAAATAAAAAAACATAAAAAACAAACGTATGAAGGCGAGCCAATATTCACTGGTTTAAAAACATTTTCAGGAAATAGTCTTTAACCGTTTTAACTAATATTTTTTTGTTAGCTACTGATTGCTTTATTTCATAAGGTAATGCATTGTATTGTCTATATGCGATATATTGTAATGAGTTAATACAAAATTTAGTTGTGTGGGTAGATGATGCTAAGTGTATTTGATTTTGGGAACGTGTATATAAACTCCCCGAAATACGAAGAGTGCTACGGTTGGTGGAATTGAACAGGCGGAAGGAGGGGGGGGGAGGAGTTGGGTGGTAGAAAGGGTGAGGGGGGAGGGGGGGGGGGGTTGATGCAGACTAAAAATAGCCACAAGGGCAAAAGCGATAGTGTTAGAAACTGTATAGCGGCGGTTGTTATCAAAATAACCTCCAGTACCTGCATCGTTGATTATTAACAGGGTTATTATTTATTATTGGTTTATTTTACTTATTATGGAGACTGAGTAATAAGCTCGACGATCGATACATATTATCTTGGTTAGTAAAAAAAAACCATTTTTCATTTATAAATGCTGAATAAACTAAATTGTTTCATTTTAAAAAATGTGTTAAACCTGAGGCGTAGCGGGTAAAAAACTACGAACAATGTTGTCATTATTATTTATTAATAACGACCGAACCCATTTTAACTTTAAAAAGTGGAAGAAAGTTATAAGGGTTATTTAATTCATAAAAAGCCACATTAAAGTGGAATTCCACAATGATCAAGTATTTCAAGTTTAGAAATGTTGGAAAAATAGACGTCATATTGTCTTTTTTCGTTGTTTGTTTTTGGGGTGTTATGCCGTGTTGCGATACCTCCTTTAGCCAACGTTTCGGACAGCGTTGCGGTGTCCATAATCAGGGCAGATCCGGCTAAAGAAGGAGGTAGCGCAACACGGCATAACACCCCAAAAACAAATAACGAAAATACTTTTGGTCGTGAAAATCTAAAAACGTATCCGTCATATTTTCTGTATGATAATTTTCAATACTTCTATGAAAAAAGTGTTGTCAAAATATACTGAAAATTGTCAAATTCATTTAGCAGGAAGCAATTTCAAAGAAATAAAACATTTAAACATGAAAATATATTAATCGAAAAAAGGCAAATAGGGATTTTTGACCCCAGTTTATATTTTTATGTTTAAGTAATTATACATACTACAATGTAAACAAAAACAAAATAACAATTAGATATTATAGGAACGTAAAAACCGTAAAAATGAGAAAGTATTTATATTTTTCACGTCATGATAGAATCAGCAAGTTTGGATTTATGTTTACTACATAGGTACAATTGAAAATATCAACATTTGGAACGATGTTAAATCGTTGCTTATAAAAAATTCATTCATTTTCAATGTCACAATATCTGAGCAGTGTTGCCATCAGTTATGTCGTATTGATTAACCGTGCGGCTATTTGCGTCCGTGGCAACACTGGATGATACTAATAATAATGATGAATGTGGATACGACATTGCGCGCCGGGTGGTCAAGTCAATATTATGCACATAATTATATGTAAATAACGTGATCACTTTATTACTAATTTTATGAGCTTGTGTTGTTTGCTCACCGTTATTTTTGTCAAGTTTTATATTAAGAAACAATTTTGAAAAAAAAAAAACTTTTATGAATAAAATAATCTGATGTGGTTGAGTGGTTGCTTGATCGGCTACGGTTCCGAAAGTACAAATCCCCGCGAGCGCAAGTCAATTTTATTAGATTAATTTGTGTTATTTCAGAATTTATTCATTAAAAATAATATATGGTGCATTTGCGGCATGTTCCAGAATGATAGATGCTTTCAGTATCGTCCTGGTGAAAGGCCACTAATCAGAATGGAAGTTGCTCGAATTGTCCTAAGCCGTGATGATCAGATCTGATTAGCCAGGTACTTCCCCACCTTCCTCTTCCCCATCTTTTACCAAGGCGACAAGAAAAGTATTGTCCATTTCGTATGAATTGCTCGTTTAGATACAAAATTTTAGATTAAACCTTTACGGTTTATTGACTTCTGGACAAAGGCCTATTTTGATACCATTCCTTTGGACACCAGAGAATCCCAAACTCGCGGATCGTGGAATTGACTATAGAAATATTGCACAAGTGCTATCATTGATAGGGCTCCTGCGATATGTTACCTCCCTAGTATGGCAAGACCAAAAATCCCACGAACAAAATATAAGTATACGCAACGGATACAAAATTTTCGAATCCAATGGGTACTTTTGGCGCTTGAGAAATTAAACAAACTATTAAGATATTTAAGTCAATGGGATACAAAATAAACCAACGCTATAAATATATATAAATAAAATCAATATTGTAAGGATGACACTATCTAGGTACCTCACAAGATAAATAAATAACCCGTTTTGAAGAAGGTATGTCGCAATAATTTATTAATAGGTACTTATTTGTCGACCATAACTCATTTGCGGGGAAGACAGATAACAAGAAGTTTTTCTTTATTAAGGAAAAATAAATATTTAAAAATCCGCCTAATTCGTTCACCACGCTAAATACTGATTGTTTCATTCGAGACGTGAATAAATCGGCGGTTAAATTTGTTGTAATTTAGCTTAAACTTATATTCAAAATCTTGAATGACAGGCGGTGGTAACTTTCGATCTAACAACTGCATAAATATATTTTTTAACCACGCACCGCTTCAGTCATGCTGCGTGTATCTCTACATATTATAAATTAAAGTCTTCCGCCGGTGCTGTCTGTCTGTCTGTTCGCGATAAACTCGAAACTACTGATCGGATTTTCATGCGGTTTCCACCAATAGTGATTCATGAGGAAGATTTAGGTATATAATTTGACAAGGTTTTGTGTAAATTGGTTGAAATATAAAGGAGAATGTCTGTGTGTGGTGGAGAGCGGGCTGGCAAGCGGGCGGTGTTGATTTGACTTGTATGCGGTGGTTATAAAGGATGGGTAACCATCCAGTACATTTTCAATTTTTTTTTTAAATGAGCTTCACACAGGAGGCCCTGAGGAAAATAATTTCCCTCAGGGTCTATGTCATCTTTGGAGATGCTGTGTGGACGGGTTTTTGAGGAAACGAAGAAGAGATTTCTGGGAAGGAAAAGGGTTTAAGGGGTGGGTAGGAATCTGGGGTTGTGTGTCCAGATTATCCGCTTCCAATACCTAGACAAAACTCACCCCATGAACCCGGGCACCCCTGCTAAGTCACCAAACGTAGCGAACCACAATGGGTGACCTATGGCAGAGATGTTGGTTATCAAATAAAAGTTCCCGGGGCGGCGGTACCCATAATTGCCTCCCAAATCGAATTGATAGCATTGTGTTTCATTAGCCAGAGCAACGCGCGGCCGGGTCAGCTAGTATTTTTATAATTGAATGATACAGTTACTGCCCTCTATCTGCCTCAATCTGTTTTATTTACCGACAGGCTATACACCGATAATGCAGGTCTCTATTGAGTGCTCCAGATGTGCTTGTGGCAACTGTCTTGTCAAGAGGTGTTTTGTTGATAAAAAGGCCGGATCCTTTAAATTCATTCCCTTTTTACGGCAAATAATCGAATATTAAACAAGGTTTGTCTTGCCTTTAGTTCTATTGAACGGGGAACCGGGTTGTACAGACTAATTATTATCGCATATTAAAATATCCAGTCATGTTAATCTGAGAGTTGTAAATAAAAAAAAATCAGTTCAAATCTCTTGGAGTGCTTATTGTGAAAGAAGGGTTGTTCAAATCCTAAACTGCGTATGAAACAACCCGTGCAAACGGATCAACAAAAAACTGGTGTACCGTCGCGCAAGATCAACATGGTACGAGAGGGTATATATATATATATATATATATATAAATCTATTTTTAAAATTTTCAAAGTGTGTGTAGTGAAAATTTGAAATCCCCTGCCGTATAAAGTGATAATTCACACATTTACACCTGCCCACAACCGCAAGTTACCGTCCGGACGCTAATAATTATTATTCATCATACAGTCTATTAATAAACATTCCCTAATGCTGTCCGCCATCACACATACGCCAGTACCAGTACTTATACCCACAATACCTGTATGCCTATAAATAATATTATAACATATACAACTGCGCAACCGCAAAGTACACAAGGCACACAACACCAGCTACAACCTATTAGCTCCCTGACCTTAACTTTGATAAAAATTGAACAGAGTTCGGAATACAATGGAGTTTGTTTACAACGAGCATATAATGGTGAGGGCCATACTGTTTAGGTAAACCGTGCAATTATTATTACTACCCGGATTCACCCCAGTTTCACGACATTATTTTTCAAATTTAACATGAAAATTTGTAAAGCATATTAATGTACTTTACTATAATAATAGATTATGTAATATCGGCTTTAGAGATTTGGGGGAACTTATAGAAACAATCTAAACTCGGCAAAAATTTCACAAAAACTAATCATAAAAGTAATAAATAATATACCCTTTCCAGTACCAAATTTCGAAGATATAATATAAATAAGTTTATATTTTTTAAGAATTATTTTCAATTCTATTTGAACAACTCACTTTAAAAATAAAAATCGGGGCTCCCTTATCAGGCACGAGAGCTCCTCTTTTCTGATAGAAATACATGGCTAAAAAAGCCCTTAAATGTAATTTTTTTTTTCTTTACATTAGCTCTACTCAGGAGGCCATGAGGAAAACAATTTCCCTCTCAGCCTATGTCATTTTTAAGGATTCTGTGTGGTGGATCTTTTTAGGGAAAGAAAGGAGAGAAAGTTCTGGGAAGGAAAGAGGTATGAGGAGTGGATAGGAATGTGGGGGTCAATGTGTCCAGGAGTGATGGACGTATGTATCCATCCTACCCACTGCGGTACAATGCGATGGATCGAGAGAATCCAGCTGGAAATGTAAAAATGTCTCCCTCAACCAGTCTCTTCCGTTTCGGCCCGCCGAAGCAGCAGTTGGGCAAATGCACGTTCCGCCAAGACCTAGAAAAAGTCTTGACGGAAGTATCCCTGCTAAGTCACCAAACGTAGCGAACCACTTGGGATGACTTATCGTAGGGGTATTAGTTATCCAATAAATGGTTCCCGGGGCGGAGATACCCATAACCGCAATGCCAAATTAAAAAATATGTTATAAAAATAAAACACAAACACTTTGTATTTAACCACGAATTTATTATTGCATATATCGACCGGTTTCACTTCGACCAAGCTTCTTCAGGATATAAATAATAGCTTGGTCGAAGTGAAACCGGTCGATATATGCAATAATAAATTCGTGGTTAAATACAAAGTGTTTGTGTTTTATTTTTATAATATAATGTCTAACCACAAAGTAATTGCTTCCTATAAAAAATATGTATAAATGTAACTTATATAACTTATAGTTCAGAAATGCATAAAATAATTTGCAAGGCAGATAGAAATATTTCGCCATTAAATTTATACGACGAGAATGCCAGCATTCTTATAAATACCAACCAGGAATTATTAGATTCCTGGTCAAATAAAATTCTTCACGCAAAACACTTCAACTATCTCAACCAAACACATGTTGACAAACTTTCGTCAAACAAATGGTTGAGTATTGGAGAGTTGAGCGCAGAAATAGAAGGCTTTATGCTTGCTATTCAAGATAGAGTCATTAATACTAAAAATTATAGGAAGCATATCATCAAAGATACAAATCAAATTGATGATTTATGTAGAAAATGTTTGGCTTTTCCGGAAACTATAGAACATATTATATCGGGATGTTCTGTATTAGCGCCGTCCGAGTATACATTTAGGCACAATCATGTTTTAAAAATAATTCACCAAAGTTTGGTAATTAAACATTACTTGATTTAATGCCGTAATGTACCATATTACGAATATGAACCAAATTCATTCTTAGAAAATGAATTTTATAAAATTTATTATGATAAAACTATTCTAACAGACAGAATAATTTATCATAATAGAACCGATATAGTTTTACATGACAAAATTAAAAAAAAAAACTTATATCATTGATGTCGCTATTCCAAATTCATGTAATATTCAGAAAACTGTTTCTGAAAAAATAAGAAAATATACTGATTTAGGAAATGAGATTAAAAGAATTTGGCATTCTCAGACTATAAAAATATTACCATTTGTTATTTCGGCTACTGGCATTGTACCTAGCTCTCTCATTCGGCGTATTAGATTTGTCAAAGAATTTATATATAAAAATGCAAAAGGCAGTCATTTTAAATACATGTAGGATTACGAAAGATTTTTAAAATATTTATATTGAGGGATCAGTAGGATTTATCGAAACAGTTAGAATTTCATCAGAGCCGAACCCTCTGATATGAAAATATCTGGAGTCGGTGAAATATTTTACCATAATGTTTCTGGTGGATTGACGTATTGTTTTTGTATTGTTTTGTATTTATTATACTTATATAGTGCACTTACATTGCGTGAATTTACTAGATTCAAAAAAAAATTATTCATGTTTATTCACAAAAAACAAAATAGTTAAAGTGAATAATATCGTATGGTAATATAATGTTATGTAAATGTTAGTACTGCAATCTAAAGTTATTTAAGGTTATGAAATGTAAAAACTATGTATAAATTCAATATTCTAGTTAAGTAAGTGAAAATGTTATTTTCTTTTTTACTGGAATAAAAACTTATAAAAAAAAGATAATCATTTGTGGAAAAAAGTGTGGAAGGGTCTTTCATTTGGGAAAGATTTTACCCGGACAGCTGGAGCACCGTTAAAAAATATTTAAAAAAAGTATATATGTATAGAATACATATTATATATTCTTTACATTACAATAAAAAAAATAATAAAACTTATTTACTCAGAATCAGCGTTTTATTTATTTATATGAAAATTTATATTTTTTAGGCCATATAATTTTTTACTCAAGTTCCTAATTAAAGGGCAAGATGCTTATTTTCTCTTCCGTTCAGCAGACATGTTTGCCGTCATCCTCCGATAATAAAATAAGATGGTGTTAGACGTCCTCTCTTTATATCGTCCGTGTAATTGAGTGTTATTTTATTATTATTCAAACTGTATTTCAGAAACCCACGCTTTCTGAGCAGATGAGACAAGAGTGTTCAATGGCATAATGGAGGAATTTCGCATGCCGGAAGACGACAGAGAGATCGGTGTTAAATTAAATAACGAGGAATCAGGAATCATAATTTATAATCGCAAACAGTATTATACGTAATGACAGTGGGTTTTTAGATAAGACGCTACCTACAAAGGTGTTGTCAGTGTCTAAGAATAGCTCAATCAGATAAGATAAAGAGGTATTTATAAATGAGGTAACATTAAAAATTGAAATTGGAAACAATATTACGTAAATACCATACAACAGCCAGCGGCAGCAAGAATTGGCAACATTATAACAAATTTAAAAATAATAATTAATTCAAAGTAATACTAAAAATTAAGCTAGAAAAACTGTTAACGTATTTTGCTTTCAGTCTGCTATGTACATAATTGATAATTATTACATACAATTTGAGAGGCAGGTATGGGTACCGCCTCCCGGGGAACCGTTTATTGGATAACGAACCCCTCTGCCATAGCTCAACCCAAGTGGTTTACAACATTTGATGACTTTATTTTAGATGTGTTAAGGTCTTGTCGGCGGACGCGCCTGCCAACCTTTTGCGTGGCGGGACGGATAGCGAGAGGCCGTTTGGGGAGAGCTTCTGACCTCTCCAGCTGGTGTCTGTCGACTTATCGTCTTGGTAGGGATGGATTCATATGTCCGTCACTCCTGGACCTACTGACCCCTAGATTCTTATCCACCCATCATAGATTTTTCCCCTAAAACTTCCCCTCTGTCTTTTCCATAAAAAGAGCCTCCACAACATCACCAAATATGATATATGCCCCGAGGGAAATTATTTTCCTCACCTGCCTCCTGCGTAATTTTAATATTAAATATATATATTTACATGCATATTTATTATTTATTATCCGGTCAGTGACTGAGTTGGCATCGCGTTTGGATTCCATCCAATTCCAATGTGTTTAATTCCTCAGCTGGCTAAGTCCTCCATCACAACACAAGCAACATTTTCCGCTTACTGTGAAGGGTAGTAGGAGATTTTAAAATATTGTCAGGTTATTCGTAACTCTAATAATAACAACGACGATGAATCTTGGGTACAAGCGAAGTCTGGTCGATGTCAAAAATATTAATAAAAAAGGGTACAACTTAAGAAAATTACCGTACTAAACAAATGAAATTTTTTTAAATGCTTTCTATAAAAAGATCTAAATTTTTTTGACAGATCTAAAAAACCTAAAGTCAAATAATTTTTTACTGTTTTTCTACATAAATATTTATTATCTTTTTCACTACCAACCAATCCTGTTTCTAGCCCGGACATATTATTTGATTCACAAAAAATGCATATTGAAATACATGATTTATTTTCATAATTACATAAATAAAATAAGTATTTTTTGCCACGTTCTCCCGTCATAATATACAAACAGTAAAGTGTCGTAATCACGATATCATTACGGATGCAATATGGGCACTGAGCATCATTATGAAACGATGTTTATTTATAGTCTTTATCTATTAATATCAATCCGTACTCAGTATCTACACATATCGATGATACCGATATGAAATAAATTATTCCTAAAAAATCAACCTGTAAAAACAAAGCTTTTTTTACTATAATAAATCTATTTTCAAATGTCTTTTAAAACCTTTTTTATTTTTGGTTTTACTAATTTGATCCTTTCTTACTAGTGATCGGAATCAACCGCGCTACAAACCTTGCTAAATTCACCTTTAAAACCGACCATGATTTCTTTAATTAAAAAAAATATGCGTACATGTCCCGTGTGTTTGTGAGTGATTGCAATATAATGCATTGTTATCGACAAAGAGTCTATCTGCCGAGTTACAGCTCGATCGGATGTCGGGAAGTGGGTTAATTTCCACTTTCAGTAATCCGCGACATTCATTCATTCAACCAAGAAAACAAAAGTGAAATTCTAATTGACAGATTTAAAAATAATAAACAAAGCCAAAAAAATTACGTAAAAAATCTGCAAATCGTGTCACAATTATAGTTTACTAGTAGACCCGGCCATACGTTGTTGTGACTAACGAAACTTTTATAACTAAGACATCTGTTAAATCAAATCCACACCACGCTGCCCACTGCCGCTTGGCCAGATATATTATGCATTTCAACCAATTTACACATTATACCTTGACAAATTATAAACCTAAAAACCATTCTCATGAATGACGTCTATCTACTGTGAAAACCGCATGAAAATCCGTTGCGTAGTTTAAAAGATCTAAGCGCACATACAGCGTGAGCGATTTCATTTTATACTTAGTAAAGATAAAGATAAAAAAAATCAAACTGAATATAACCAGTTAGAACCATTGACTTATATTGATTTTAAATGGTTTTATTTGACGTTGAACATGGTATGTACGTTTGAATCTATTTTCGTACGTAAAAGCAAAAAATTGAAATGTATGCAAAAAGTTTAAAAAAAACATATCTTTTTTATTATTTTAGATGGACAAAAAAATTCGCCATTGAAGTGTGTTAACATTATATCTGTACCTACCTACACAACACGACGTTTGAACAAAATAATACAGAATTGTATACCTAATACCTACCCAACGTACGAAGAAAATGCGTTTAACAAGGTTAGCTCATAGGGGCCATTTTGGAAAAAAATAACTCGACGGGCCGCATTCGAAATTTCGAATGCGCGACGTAGCTTGAAGTAAAATACTGCCACTTGTATTGCAGTTAATTCAAATATCCCAGTGGAACATGGACTTCAAGCTACGTCACGAATTTTTAGCCAATCACCACTCTACCCCCTCGATGAGCTAACCTTTTTCGACGAACCTTGCCTAATACCCACGCATATTTTTCGTTTCTTGAACAAATTTCGTCGGGAAACATGTAAAATTTTATTTAATGTTAATACCATGTACCTAAGAACCCCCAATAAAGTAGCAATTGTCCGACGCTAATGAGACTATTGCATACCCGATTGGGTCATGTTGTGAGGATGAAGAGAGGGGAAGGAGATGGGGAAGAGGAAGTTTGGTAAGTACCTGGCTATTCAGATCCGGTCACCAAACACGACTAAAGCCATTTCAAGCGACGTTTGGATTTATAATAGAGGTCTTTCATCATGGCGATACTGAGAATATCTACTACCCTGACGAATTCCACAAGTATACTAAATCTATATTATTTTTAGTTATTTTTTTATGTTGATACCGCAGAAGAATCTCAACATCTCCCGTCTGGAGCAAGTGAGATTATGGCATCCCCATTTGGGGTACGTTGTGAGGCTAAAGGTAGTGGGGAGGATAAGGAGGCGGGGAAGTACCTGGCTATTCAGATCTGGTAACCAAACACGGCCAAAGCCATCCCAAGCAACATTTCGATGATGAATGAACGATGGTCTTACCCAGATCGGCATTGATAGTATCTTCCACTCTGGAACGTGCCGAAAACGTACTATACATTATTTTTAATTAAAAAATTGTGAAATAACACAAATCAATCAAATAAAATTTACACGCGCACGCCGGGATTCGTACCCGCGACTCTCAAATTGCTAGTTGAGAGCCTTACCCCTCAACCACGAAGGCCGCCCTTTTAATGTGAAATACCGAATAACATGTATCACACGGCATTTTTTTTTATTTATTTATTTCATCCAAAAAATATACGAATACATAATAAAATATCATATTAGAGTCGGGATTGGTTACATTTTAAGTACATTTTCTCTTTTTATTTTCTTCCTTTTCTTTTACACAGTAGTAATAATAACATAGTTTTAATGACAATAACATGTTACTTACAAAGTTAAAAACATAAGGTAATGAATGAAGCAAGTTAATATCTATAAGTTAATAACATTGTTATAAGAATAATGTTATAATAATAATTTGTGCCATTAAAGCAGTATCAAAATAGGAAAAAAGATATGAAGGTAAGAACTGTTATATAGAAGTAACATAATATATATTTTAAGTTGTGCATAGCCTGCCTCACTAGGCGAACCTGTATTGAGGCAGAATTTTTAGTAAAATTGTTTCTCGTAATTTTGTCTATGGTTTACTTATGAATGTATAATATATGTTCTTATACAGCAATACTCTGTTACTGTTTACATTATTGCTCGCTGATACACAATACGAAAACAGCAATTTTATTACTACAATAACCGTCAATGAGGGCAAAAGTAAAGGATCGATCATTAGAACATATCCAAATTTTAACATTTTTTTAAAAATTCTTTCTGTGTTTGACTTATTATGTTGACACTGTTTTAAAAATAGCAAAACTGATAACCTTGGTAATCAAAATAACGTTTGTATGTTCAAAAATCCTTTTACAAAATAACGACATGCAAATATTTTTTTACGACACGCGATATTAGAAAGAATTTTCAATGGAACTTAAAAAACAAACTGTTCATTTTTAAAATTTATCATGTTAAATGCTGTCCAATGAAATATAAATAATTCATTTACGCAAACTGCAAAATACAATCTTTGTTTAGATTGAATTAGGAAAATAGTTTAGGGCCATCAAACGCCGAATAAAACTTTGTCGAAAAGATAGCTGACCCAGATAAGATAAAAATAAGACATTTTAATGTTTTGACTCATGTTGAAAGAAAATTACATTTCAGCGCTATAATAGCATTGTTTGCATATACGCACGATAAAAATGACAATGGATTTTTATTGTGTTAAGTATTATTCAATGTGAAATACCTAAAAGTGAACTGTAGATTTTAGATCATATATTTTTGACGCCATTTTAGGATACTATTGGTAGTGCTTTTTAAAATTGGACACATATCTTAAAAAAAAGAGAAAACTAACAAAATTATGTATTCGTGTCGTTTGAAATAACGTGAATTAGATAAATTATACATAATTTATTGTGCTAAGTTATTGTTGAAATACTTTCTAATGTAAACTGAAAATGCAGCAATACTAAAATCGTAAGCAGCAGAGGTCCAGAGAGTCCATTTCAAGCCCTTGTGGAACACCATTTTTCAGTCTTTGCCTTAACCTAGCATATTTTTATGCACAATTGAGATGCATTATTTAAGTGGAAGACATCGATAACCTTAAGATACGTTATGGGTTAGAAAAGGTTTCTGATATCTGCACGGGTTTACATTTTTACCATCTTCAAGTAACAGTGATAGAAAGCGGATTTACAACTGCGCCTCACATCAGCGATTCCCCAGACTCTTTCAAGATAGGCGACAGTCATGGCAACAATAATAACACAGATGACAGCATCTGGGTTTTAACGTGATAAAAATAGCTTATTGCCTTCTCTCACAACATGGTGAACTTTAAATATAGCCCGGCGTGAGAAAGTTACTGCCAGTGGAGGCAGGAGATTAAAAATAAAAAATACATCATCGTGGGTCGAGCTGTGTTTGAATTAATGAATACAAGTGCTCGCTGGGCGTGCCGAACAGAATAATCGATGATAGGTAAAACATTCCGCAATGAATCACTAATCTAATCGCAATTCGATTTTTTTTTTAATGAATCACTACAAAGTAAAAGCTGTTCTGAAGAAACAAATCTTTTAGAACATGTTTAACATCACAATACCACCGACATGTACAAAAAGTACCTATGAAGATTGCGGATACAACAATACAACACCACCGACAAATAGTATGAAAAGCAGTATAAAGATGAAATGTACAATAATTATTGACAGAATTTCGTGGTAAGTATTTAAATCAAGAATTAATCCTGGCGTTCTGTTGTTTTATACAGCACAGTTAAGAGTTTTTATAACAGTCATTGAATTTCAGTAACTTTACTAATTAAAAGTGATTAATTTCACGAAAACATTTCAATCAAAAAGAAGAAAATATGTTGTCTCAAAACAAAAGAAAGGTGGCATAATAAAAAATTTTCCGTACGCAACTGCCAGGACAAAACAACGTTTTTTGGGTCGTAATTTCCACCATGTCCTAAAGCGCTTTAAAGTAACTACTTAACTGTCAAAAAACAAGGCAATTTGCAGCATACTTTTCAAAAGAACAATAAGAAAAATAAGGGTTGAAACCAAGGAAGTCAGTGATCGAACTACATAAATTTACAAATAAATAAATAAAAATTAATCAAATACTCTAAGCCTATTTAAAATAAGCCAACATAATAGATAAACCAATTTATTCAGACGATCAGCAAAACAAACTATCGACAAAAACGATTTGTCGAAAATACGATACTATAGAGAAGTTTTAACAAAGAAATCATTGAAAATACAGACGGAGCACGTGATTATATTAATTGATCAAATAAATAAAATAACCTTTTTCCAGGGAAGTTCATAAAGCGATCCTAAAATAACAAGAGCGATTCACGGCCGGGGAGCGATATCGCGTCAACTGGCAATGTGATTCGATAACACTGAACACAAAATCTCTAGGGTATGTGATACATACCTCTTCGATAGAAAACTAACGTCCCAATTTATGTAAGAGCTTTTGACACATATGCCACAGACAGGCCGAGGTGATTCAATCTGGTCAAAAAAGAATTTTGATTTTTGACAAAAAATTTGATATTTGACAAGAATTTAGGAACTTGATCGAAATTTCGAAATGTGAACAATTTCGATATTTGATTAATTTCACATTTGGTCTATTTCGATATTTCATAATTTTCGATAAATGATCAATTTCTATTTTTGATCAATTTAGATACCACCAAACAGATAGGTATGGATTTGATAGAATAGTGATGTTGCATTTTTAAGTTTAAGTCCTTTTAAGTTATAGGTTACAAGCAAAAAGACAAAGTGAGAAAAATTGAGCCAACTTGGGACACACGAACATGCCCACAATACACTTATTTCCGTTTATCTCTTCAGTGCTTGTGGGGTTGAAATGATGACGTCAAAAGCTATTTCAGGAACAGGGTGGGCGGTGACACCCTAACCTGCCAAGGGTTAAGGCATGGAGTCTATTTGTGGCCAATGCCACTGATGCCTCGGGTGGTTGATAAGTCGCATTACAGGTGGATCAGTATCACTCAAATACAGAAGGCTTCTTTGAAAGTTGTGTGGTATGGGGATATTGTAGGGGTATTTATAGATTATTATGTAATTAATGTTGACCCAAACTACACAAACTGGGATGGTGAAAGGTCATTGAAACACTTGTTATTAGCCAAATAGTGTATACATCATCAAATTCGATGTTAGAAAAGTTTTCTTTTTAATATTAAACAAACAAATTTCGGTTGTTGGAGCATGGATAAGAACGTTATGTGAAATATTCCTACGTAATGCGTAACATTCTTCAAGTTCCGTGAACTTTTAATTTTCAAAATTGGAACTACTTACGAGTACCATATCAGACAAAGGATAAAGTAAAAATTTTATGAATACATTTTTTAAATTAACCTTTTTACTGTTAAAAAAATCATTATGTTTAATTGCACTGCTCGTGAACATGTTTGCTTTTAATATAATAAAATTGGTTCCAACTTTAAAAAACCAACATGTTTCATAAGCATTGCTCACGAAACATGTTGGTTTTTTTAAATAATAAAAGCAGTTCAAACTATGTTATTAATTTTTAATTAAAATGGTGCCACAAAGTAAGTTTGCTGTGTTAGAAGAAGAAATTAAAATTTAAATACCATACATACTAACTATGGTAAGCAATCCATTGGTTACGAAGGGGGCAATTTATATAAATGCCTTACGACATGAAAATTAAAAAAAATGTGGGTGGATTTATAAAAAAAAATCATTTTTACTCACAATAAACATAATAAAAGTAGCTATTAAGCAATGGAGTGTGAAACCATAAGGAGAAGGGTTAGGGTTAAGGTCTTAGGAGGATAGATTAGCTTACCAGGAGCAATATACCAAAAATGGGAAACGAATTAAATTTTAAAAAATGGGTAACGCTCTCCTTGAGATTGTTCACAGGATTTTCTGTGTGAATTAGATATAAGTTACATAAAACCACAAAATATGACAATAAAATTTAATTTTAGGGCAAATATAAAAAAAAATCACAGTGCCCACATTTAATGAATTTCACGTTGTAGATGCGTCATTATTCATTATTGACCGCATCCTTCATTTTATTCATAATTTAAAACAATTTTCAATAGCTTTATTTTTCCTTGAGGCTTTTCGGAGAAAATCTTTGACGAAATTCTACCACACAACATTGTCAATGCCAGACTGTGACAAGTCGTCAAGTCATAGGAACATTAATCTTCAAAGTAACCTCCCTACTTGCCATCCATTAAATTCATCGTTCAAGAGACGTAATATGGAAATGTAACAACGGATCTATCGGCGGTGTCCTTTACAAAGCTTATTTGGGTCTAGTTACCAGCCATACCATACATCCAAACCTTCCTCTGCTCCATATCTTTCACATGCCCACTGCTTTCAGCCTTACGACATACTGATGCAATTAGGGGCGCCATAGTTTCACTCACTCAAACAATTTGCGATGTTACATAATTTATAAGGACGAGGTGGAAGTTACAACGGATATTAGAGGAATGCTTTTAGGAATTATCTTTATTGGACCAAGTGGGACCTGTTAAATTATGCTAAATAGGGAGTATTCGCGTCACAGTCCGTCACGGTTGCGTCAAGGATGCAAATAGTTCAACTTTGGTTGGTATACGCGACGTGACTTCCATAACGCGAAAGACAAACATTAGACACGTAAAAAAGCAATTATTATCAACTGTTTTGGATAGATGTGAACTGAATGAATGGTACGTTGTTTGGTACGTCAATCTTAAATCCATCTTATTATCTCCATAAATCTAGTATGTATACTTCACTTTTCATACTAATTCCACATAGGGAAAAGGTCCTGAGAGAAAATATTTCCCTCAGGGTCTATATCATCTTTTGGGATACAGTGTGGAGGGTCATTTTAAGGAAATAAAGTAGCGAACCTAGGTCTGGAAGAAACGCTTGTAGATTGGTGGAACACATGGAACGAGTCTCCAAAAACTGTGAAGGAACGACTGGGTGGTCTTTTTTATACAAAACTTGTTAGGTTTGAGGCCTTAATTCCTAACCAAACTGATTCTACACGGACCACAGCCGAGTTGAGGATAACTTGAACGAGTCTGTGCTCCAAAAACTGTGGAGGGACGACTGGATGGTCTCATACAAAACTTTGGTTTTATGGTTTCGTAAAAAATTGTTGATTTGAGGCCTAAATACCTAACCAAACCGTTTCTATACGGACCACAGCCGAGTTGCGGAATACTTGAACGAGTCAGTGTTCCAAAAACTGTGGAGGAACGCTGGGTGATATTTCTCAAATAAAACTAGTTAGATTTGGGGCCAAAATACCTAACCAAACTGATTGCTCAGAAGTACCGAACTTATTTTTGTTTTAAATTATAAAATATAGATCGTTAAATAAATCAGTGATTTTATGATTTTAGAGGCAACTTCGGCAATTATATAATAATAATAACAATTTATTTCACCTAAAATTATACAATAAAACATATGCGGAAACTTTGACTAGCCTAGGAATGGATCCTGTTATAGGCCATTCAAATTGACAAATTTAGTTCAAATCATAATTTCATATTACATTGTTTAATTATATCATAATATTATTTATAGAAGGAAAAAAGTGTTACGATAGAATTCCTCATAGAAGCTTTAGTTAAATGCACAATTTTGTACTTATAAGAAAAAGAATAAGCGAAGATAAAAAAATAATATCTTAAAATACAAATTTAGTATCGAATGTCGTTTAACAATAGATATAACTTTTTGGTTATTTAAATCGCTTGCAAAAATCGAGAATCAAGACATCGGGTTATTAATTTGCCCCATCCACTGTGTAAATATGTAGAAACAAATAAAAAGGGTTTAAAAAAGCATAATGATTACTAAAAAACTTTTTTGCTAAATATATATTTTTAATGTCATCACATTTATCTATTCAAAGTTCCCTCTAAAATCCTGAAAAAATCAATTTCTTTAGATAATGACTTACATTTTAATATTTAAGACAAAAAAATAAATAAAATACTCTTGAGCAGTAGTAGATATTTCCTATACCTACCTTTTGGTTAAAAAAGATCATTCAATTTATCGAAGGAAGCAATATTTGGGGAGTAACATTATATATTAAATGAAAAAATACATCACTTTTTATTTGGATTAATATTTAACAGCCAGACTGTTCAATATTATCTAATTCAATAAAAAGTGATGTATTACAAAGTGTATTTTTTCAATAAGATAATATTTAGAGAGTAAAAAATAGAACAAAATAACATCGTAAAGAATTGCGAAACAGTATGCGCATTCCGATACCGATTCCAATAAAAATCCACCGTGAGAAAATATAAAACTATTCAATATTTCTATTTCCGTAGCGAAGGAGTCGAAGTGCCATTGAGGAGACGTTTGGAATGCCGGGACTTGTGAGTCCCGGGACGACCTTGTCACTTTCATTCTGACAGTTTGTCGGTGGCATTTTCCGCAAGGAGGAGTAGTTATTCGCATCCCACCGATTCGGGGAAATTCTGTCTTCAGAAATAATTCACCGCCCATTCCAAATCAAATTCCAAACCGGTGAGAGGGATTTGGGCAAGCTTGAATATCTTTGCGATGACTTCTGCAAACACTTGCTGGTCTCGTGTAAGCGTGTAACACATTCCTCTACTGCCCCAAATAATATCTGAATTGAATTAGTACATACCTACATAGTACTTACATTATTTAATGATGCGACAATTTAATGCTATTATTTTCTTCCACTAGTAGTTAGTGTTTTTTAAATACCTATTATAATAAAATAGGTTAATCGTTACCTGGGAATATTTATCTTTCCTTTTAAGGAAAAAAATATTTATACCTACTAACTTGTTGAAATTACGTCCAAGGAAGGGAGGGCGCCAGTTCACGGAGAAGTTCTTATAGCAATTCTGATTAAAAACAGGTATACTTGGAACTTACAGAGAAAGAACAATATTAGAATGTACAAATAAACTATACCGTAAAACTGTTTAGCTAAGATAGCGGAATTCCTTTATCGGTGTGGATGTGAGACATGCAACTAAGAGCCGAATGAAGATAGTAGACTAATTGAATGTTTACAGACGCCAAGGGAAAATTTTGCCTCGAGAAATCAATAAAATCTAGAAAAAACCCTCGCGCGTCGACCACAGCCGGATTGTTATCAGTGGGATTCCGTGCTTTAAGGCCCAATAATAAGCGTCTAAAAAGAAGTAAAATAATTTAAAAAAAAAACGGTTTGAAAGGGAGATATGAAGTAAGAGGGAGTGTTATGTTAGAGGAAGCGAAAATTGTGGAAATATTTATTAAAACATGGCTCGTTTAAAATAGAGCAAAAATCACTTCACTAATGTCTAAAGTAGCATTCAAAGACACGCAGTGAATTCATACCTTTAACGTGTTAAATTACAGAACAAAACGTATTTTTAATAATTTTCGGAACATACTTTGCGCTTTTTTCTAACAAGGGAATTTCGTATACCTAATTACCGTTAGGGCTCGGCAAATGTAAAGATATTATCTTAAAAATCAACATATATTTTTTCAAGAACTTAAAAACTCGAAGTGTTTAAGGGAATTATATTATAATCGGTAAAAATTCGGAATGCGGGGTCTTAACAGTTACATCTGATTCCAAGTTACGAATGAAATTTATTATACACACTGTTATCAGTACTAGCTAGTAGCTAGGCCGTTGTTGTTGCAATCGAAACTAATCTTACTCAATAACGCGTTTTCTTCCGTGGGGTAATCTGGACGTTCGCTTAATCTATTGCACAAAATCAAACGATCAGGTATTTACCGCGTGACAGCGATACAAAGTTCGCGGATATGATTTAATTCAATTAGGTTAAACAATAATATTGATTAATGATTACACAACTGAAAGTAAAATACATAGGTGGGTTAATAATAAAAATTGGTGGCAGAGACGTCTGCCTACCTTCTGCATGGCGGGCTTGATCTATAGAGACTGGTTGAGGGAGCCTTTTGACCTCTACAGCCGAACCACTGTTGGAGGGATGGATTTATACGTAGAAAAACTACTTTTTTTTTTTTTTACAGTGAATACCGCACAAGAATCTCAACTGCTCCCGTCTGGAGCCGGTGAGACTATGGCATCCCCAATTGGGGTATGTTGTGAGGCTGAAGGTAGTGGGGAGGGGAAGGGGGTGGGGAAGAGGAAGGTTGGGAAGTACCTGGCTATTCAGATCTGGTCACCAAACACGGCTAAAGCCATTTTCAAGCAACGTTTCAATTCTGAATGGTGGTCTTACACCAGGGCGATATTTTTTTTTTTTTTTTTTTTTACATGAATACCTCACACAAGAGTCCCAACTGCTCCCGTCTGAAGCCAGTGAGACTATGGCATCCCCAATTGGAGTATGTTGTGAGGCTGAGGGTAGTAGGGAGAGGAAGGAGATAGGGAAGAGGAAGGTGGGGAAGTACCTGGCTATTCAGATCTGGTCACCAAACACGGCTAATGCCGTTTCAAGCAACGTTTCAATTCTGAATGGTGGTCTTACACCAGGGCGATACAGAGAGTATCTTCCACTCTGGAACGTGCCGCAAATATACTATTTATTATTTTAAATGAATAAATTGTGAAATAACACAAATTAATCAAATAAAATTTATTTGCCACACCGGGATTCGATCCCGCGACCTTCGGTGCGCGAGTCAAGCGTCTTACCGCTGCGCTACGGCCGGTCGTCAAATAGTCAGATACTGATAGTATCTTCCACTCTGGAACGTAGAACGTATAACTATAGACACACTGACACTGACCCTCATATTCCTACCCTCCCATCATCCCTTTTTCCTTCCCAGAACCTCATCTGCTCCCTTTCCATAAAAATACCCCTAAAATTATTTTCCTCTCCTACCATTTTCTTAAAAATACCCTTCAAATAATTTTCCTCAGGGCCCCATGTGCGGAGAATTGAAAAATTGTGATATTGGTACAAGGTTTTCATATCCTAACGACGATTGTGCAAACGCTCAGTCAAGAAATAATAATAACTGAGATAGAAGGAAAATAAGGAAAAAATAATAACGGGTAAGTAGTAGGTACGTTAGAATAAAAATATTGAGATAAATCTTTTTTGATTTGTAACAATGATAAATTGGTCTTATCATGTAGGGTTTTCTTTTTAAGTATAAAAAATGCCTTCTGACGCATTTACCGATCGGAAAATCATAAAACTTTATAATAAAAAATAATAATGAAGGATTATTAAATTATTAATCATCTCATTCTAAAGATAATTTCACAGGTAGGTAATCCTAACTTGTAAAGACATAATAAGGAAATATATGTATACAATTTATTTGTGACGTCAATACCCACTTACTTAGAATATAAGTGCTTTATTAATAGATATCTAAGTAGTTAATAGGTCGTTGTTGATTATTATACACGAATGGCTATTTAAGTGAGAGGAAAATTTTCATCGTAACAACGTTTCTGAATGGAATGACAAAAACATCGACTAGAAAAACGAATCGACCACAGCACGAATAGAAAATAAAATAGCGTAAAGCATGACATAGTAAACTTTGTAGGCGGCCAAAAGGAGAACTAAAGACGCCGTGTTTATTTTATTTGGGTGTCAAAATATTTTCAATAAAATTTCTTAAAATTTTGACTTTTATTTCATTTATTTTTAATTAAAAAGAAATACACAAATTCCCGGGTTACAAACAACTTGTCAATATTTGAAAATCTCCTACTACCACCACAGTAAGCGGAGGACTTATCCAGCCGTTGTGTCGTAATGGAGGACTTAGCCAGCCGAGGAATCGAACACGCGACGCCTGGGTGGGTCCCAAACGCGATGCCAACTTAGCACTGACCGGTGCTGACTGAAAGGAAACCTATAAAAAGCCGCAAATAATTCAATTATTAGAAAGAGTTGCGGCTGAAATGAAAAGATTTAAAAGTAATTAACTATTTTTAAATAAGTTTAGGTAGGTAACTAATATTTATAAAACTCAAACATAAATTAGAATATTCAGATAATAATTAAATGGTCCAATCAAATAATCCAAGTCCAGGAATTCATTTTGGACTGGTATCCTCAATATCTACAGTGACCAGGCCACCAACAACGAATGGAATGACGAAAACATCGACTCGAAAAACAATTCGAACACTATTAATTTGAACAGAATCGAAACACAAGAGCGTATTAGGTTAGAACAAAGACAGTTGTACTTAGCAGTGCATAATCGAACGGGGCGCGTCACGTGGTCAGGATATAAATTTAGAACACAACAAGCAAGATGGCCGCCGGAGAGGAGCAGATTTGTTGGTTCGGTCGGTACGGCGCGAAGGCCGAACGGCAAAACAAAAAGATTTCTCCCACGATACTCCAACAGAACTATTTATAGTGCGCAGTATTTCCAGAAGCAGAGGCCCGAACTTTACGAGATGGTCCGCTGTGCGAACGGGGATACAAAACCGAGGCCAGCGATATAAGGAATAATTAGAAGATAATAGAGCCGAGTCCCTTAATAGAAGGAAACGCTGAATGGTAAAAGGACAAGATTCTGGAAGACCACAAAAATCCCTACGGAGAAAGACGAACGGCTGTTGGATTTTGCAATATCCTGACGGTGTATCAATAATTATTTTAGGGTTTAGGTTATACCAGCAAATATATAAAAAAAAAAAACATTGCAAATTCAACTAAATGAAAACAGAAGATCTAAAAGGGCCGCAGCAAAAAAATGCCTTAAAAATCGGTACTCGTATAGTACCAATATAGACAATACCAAAAAACTAGTGAGTTTCCTGGAAGTGCCGAAAGGATCATTGATGCTAATTCTTTGACACACCTTCCAATTAAACACGGGTAAAACAAATACAGCATTCCCACCTGATGACTATAATCTGGACACTACAATCTGCCATATGAGGTATAGGGTTATCTTGGGGGAAAATGCACTCATATCAACTGGATCATCCCAACATCAAGAACACCAACAATTAAAAAGCGAATAAATGATGCAGAAGTAATAATGTGGACAGGTACTTAATTAACCTTACACCGAAGATCGTACCAGTCACAGATACTAATTTAGGTATGCACGATTCCTATCATTATTTGCTTTGTAGGTAGGAGCGCCAAGGTTGAAGCATGAGGTGTACCGATTGCAATTCTCCCGACGCTATTATTAACTCAGATTCATTACAATAAACCTTTTACATATAATTATAGTAGAGAATGCCTGTCTGTTGGCTTCAAAACCTGGTCGGTTGGTTTGACCTAAGGCATATCAAGTTTAAATAAAAACTTCGATCGATGTGATTACGGGCTATATTTAGAACTGATTCATGGAAAAAATGCATTAGTCCTCGAATAGACTCGACGGAGCATGGCTTGGCATAAACCAGAGTTTCCCAAACATATTCGGTTCACTGCCTCCCTTTAAAGTAATTTTATTCAGCGCCCCCTCCTTTACTGATCAAGGAAAATATATAGCTATTTTTATCACCGTGTATTTTTTAGGTACCTTAAACTACATCAAATGATTGTTTTGCCAATTCTTCGCTGGTTTAGCGGTTTAAAGCATCGGATTCCCGACCAGGCTAGGCAATTCGGGAGGCGGGTATGGGAACCATTTATTGGATAACCAACACCTCTGCCATAGGTCATGGGGTGATGTTTGTCCAGGTCTTGGCGGCGGATGAGTAGCGTGCCGGATCGAGAGAGACTGGTCGAGGGAGGCCTTTTGACCTTTTCGGCCGGACTTACACCGCAGTTCCGCAGTTGGAGGGATGGATTCGTAAAAGGCCCTCCACACAGCATCGCTAAGATCACGCTCAATACTCTGTCTAGTCAAGTCCTTTGAAATTAAGCAACGTTTTCCACTATTGTGATGTTAGTAAGAAGGAATTCAAATATTGTCGGGTTATTTCGGAAACAGATTGTTAAAAAAAGTATATATGTTTATAGATATAAGGCAGCCGAAAATGTATTTTTTGTTGTAATATACATACATTATGTAAGTGTCTATGATAAATAAAACACATAGAAAGATATTTTTCTTGTACAGATACGTTGGCGCTCCAAACAGTTTTTTAACGCTCCTCCGGACCCGATCAGAGAGGCGATATCACCCACTTTGGGAAACACTAAGCCTGAAAACCACTGTTCGCCTGATGCAAAAAAGCAGCCAGGACAAAAATATCTACTCTATTATTGGAATAACCACAGCAGAACCAAAAAAAAACAAAGATATACGTTTTTTGCATCAATTTGATAAAAACACAGGTATGGCAATAAAAATAGGCAAGTTGGTTTTAAGAGACTAAAAAAAGGAAATGGTAATAAATTTTTTACAATAGGATATTATGAATTACGTCATAATAACAAAGTTTAACTCTAAAAAGCAAGAACACAGTATAGTATAAAGTATTGTGAAAAATAAGTATTTTAAAACACGCAGTCATCCTTAAACGTTACATTTGTATTTCTGTTCTGATTAGTTGTAAAAAAAATTAAAATGAAAAAGATACAGAAGATTAAAACTTTCACAATTTGTACAAAATGAGGTTTTCACTCATCAATTTACGCATATCACTTAAATGGTACAACTATGAGAATTTGAGTTTCGTTGAATTGCATTGTCTGCTATTATAGTCCAATATCACTTGGCCAATAGTGACTGAGCAATTGCTGGGTGCATGTTTAAATGTGCATGTATAACATGACCAAGCTAATCTTGGATCCACCTGAGGAGCAGAACAATAAACAATAGGTACGCTTTGAGAGCCAAATGAGGAAATGGTGGCAACAAAACAATTTAAATTTGGAATTAAAGAGACAAACTAAAGCTGCTGAGCGATGATAATGTTCTTATGCGCATTTTCAATTCGTTTAACCGTCTTCTAAATATAGCTGGAAGTCGTTCCTTAAGCTAAAAAAGTACC
Source organism: Limnephilus lunatus (assembly GCA_917563855.2). Lineage (NCBI taxonomy): Eukaryota > Metazoa > Arthropoda > Insecta > Trichoptera > Limnephilidae > Limnephilus > Limnephilus lunatus. The sequence continues at coordinate 12,432,124 of OU830599.1, forward strand.
AAATCTTCTGTGAGTATAACAGCGTTGTTCCCAATCTTACTGATCAATTGTTGAGCCGAAATTTTGGTTCAAAATTCCTCAAACAAACACGCTATTCCCAAAGCAAATCCTCCGATTAACAGGGGAACCAATATTAATAAACAAATCAGTTAGCTGATCGGAGGCTCATATTGATCGATCGAAAATTTGGGAATAACGGCTGTAAATATCATGTTTGCAGAATATATCCATAGTTCTCGCGAAAAACAAGCAAAATGGAAAGTGTTCTTAAAGCTTTTTAAACAATTAAATTAACATTCAGCCGGGTTTAAACACCGTTTTTTTAATTTCGGAATTAATGAAAAAACCTCTTGTTTTTCTTTTGCGATAATAAATTCGATATTTTTGATGTTATGATGAAAATAACATTGCAACGGATTTTATTGTTTAAGAGTTTTACTGCTTTAAACAAAGAGTTTTCCTATAAAAAGGGTTGATTCAACAATCTAAAAATGGACTTTCCAATTGACAGCAGATATTCAAAATGAATTGAGACTTTTCTGTTACGATAAGTTTTTTTCTATCATTATCAATATATTTTTATTGGTCGCGTTTATCATTTTGGACAGTTCTATGAACCGGCTTAATTAACAGACGTCAATGTCAAAAAGCACAACCTTGTTTATCAGATCTATATCCGTCTATATTCTATATCATATAATATTATAATCCATCTATTTCGCTAACAGGTCCATCCTGTTATTAATTCACTGGATATCTTTTTAATGAATGGCGGATTCTGAAAACAAACACTTCGGAATGAATGATGAATGAGAATTTGGACCAATATCAAATAATAATAATAATAATTACGTCGATGTTTATTGCCAGGAAGTAAAGTTTCTCGAAATTCTCCTCCATAATAATAATTTGCGCCTATTCCTAGTTCCTAGCTAATGTTATTTGGTTTTATAATTCGCAGTATTCACGGGCCACGGCTTCCTACTTCTAAGCAACACGGATAAGCCAAATTCGTAAGAAAATCCACAAATAAAACTAAAAGCATTTACTACGTTCAGTTCTTTTGTTAAGCCATTGTAATCTTTTCCACGTGATTTTATTATCTTCTGCTATTTTCTTATATTGTATTCTACTCTACTTGCTTGTATTCTTTTACCTTTCTTTTTTTCCTTCCCTTCATTATTCGTCTGTTACGTATTATCTATGTATTATGTATGTTTAACAAATTTTTCACAAATTATGTTGTTGTCACTGACGTGAACAATCGATGGAAACCCAGTACGTATTATAAATAAACCGATACTCCTTTCCAAAATAATACCACAAATTTTTTGCACTGTTGTGAAGTTTGCGGTGAGCGTGTAAGAATTACCGAAAATTTGTGTTTTATTATTGTTTTGCACTGCAATGCAAACATTTACAGTAAAAAAATGTTTAGAAAAAACTACTTCGAAAAGCAGAGGGATAATTTTTAGTGGTGGTATTGGACATTGAAGTTAATTTCTGCATAAATCCAGGACATCTCAAAATCTAACTGCTACGTGTATTCATCTTGGACACTTAGCAGATTACACAGCCGATCGATTCCTTAAAGATGAATGCACCATCCCGAGTGCAATGGTCCCAGAAGATCTGGCCAGTGGAACAAATGTGGATAAGCCAGCATTATGGAACATGTCCGGACCAATGAACCCGGGGACTCGCAACAAACACAAAGAGATGACGATGCAACAAAAATAGACGATCGTTTTGCTTCTAAATGTGGACGTGATAAAATTGGACTCGGTACCTACAGATGACAACAAAGAATCGTACGAAGAAAAGTAATGGATGCTGCGCAGAATCTGAATAATAAAAGATACCTACCTATATTTAAAACAAATGAAACATTTTGGGACATTTTATTGCTGTAAGACTTATGTAGTTTTAACTAAATCCGTACAAAGACAAAGTATTTTTTACTATAATACATCTATTTTCAATTTTCAAGCCATCTTTTGGGGCGGCTAGAAGCCCAAAGCGTATGTGTGTGCGTAACTAAAATATATTAGGCTAAAAGTTATTTTAGCGAAAGGGTTAAGTAGGAGATTATACCGTTTAATTCTAATATCACGAGTAGTTTGGGATATTGTCAAAAACAATTATCAGTTCGAAGAGGTACGCTAGTATGTTGTTGGCACACAGTAGTTGCCTAGTGTCCAGAGCACAAATACCCGAAAGAAGATACCATAAAGATTTACCCGAACTGCTTGTGATCGGTGGTTTCAAAAAGAAATTCAATTTCCAACAAAAAAAGCTTGCACAGGCAAGACAACAGATTTTAATAAACTTAAAGCTATTTTACAAGTTGCCCGGCAATGGTATAATTTAACAGTTGCTCTCTTGAACTCGCTTGGAACTTATTATACTGTAATAAAAACCAACTTAAACCTATGAAAGGACACATCGACATGACACTATTAGGTACTATTATATCCTCTCAGGATAATATAATACGGATGTAAATCTTATATTTTATGGCAACAAGGCAAGGAAGCAAAGGCTAAGTTCTTACATCAACAATCAACCAAGCCAAGGAGCTCAAGTAATTCAAAGCATTATTTGTTTACTAGCTTTTGCCCCCTGCTTCGCTCGCATATTCTACCCCCCCTCCCCTCCCCCGCCCCTTCCCCCAATCAATCAACAATCAAATACGCGCCGTTTCGCGCATTCATAATATTAGTATAGCAGTTGGCTTAGGTCAAAATGTAGATTAGTACCTATTTTATATTTGTACACTAAACAGAGAGACGTCTTATAATCGACGTTTGATGTTTGCAACTTTCGCCCGATATTCGCTCATTATAGCGGTAAACTTTGATAGGGCTTAAGATAGGTGCATAATTTATGATTGCACTGGAAGTATTCCACAGAGTGACGTCACAATGCGGATTAGCCGGGTTGGATAACGGCACCGGTGACTGAGTGAGAGCGGTACTTGTTTACTGTTTACAAACTTGTTGCTTACTTATCATGTTGTTGTCAGTGTCTTTTATCATTTTGTGGAAAAGTTGCTCATACGTTATAATGACTGCATGATTATGGGTTAAAAGTTGTGTTTACTTCACCGACGACAAAAACAATACCGGGAAAACATTACTTACGTAGTACGTTGTTATCGAAGAAAAAATAATAACGTCATTACGTCAAGTTCCTACTGGAATCTAATCATTTAAATGTGATAAATTATATTTATATTGATGGCCTATTTCTTCACGTCTACAAGTTCTTCTCTTTTTTATTATTATTAAGTAAAAGAAATATAATATTTCGCTTTCTTAACTTAAGTACAGAGTATATATAGTACCTATAGTAGTATATATATATATAAAGTAGTATATAGTATAGTACTAATATTTTTAATTATTTTTATTTTTATTATATTCTTCTCCATTTTTAGGTTATCTGGAAGGAGATTGTATATGTGTAGGCCCTCGTGGCCAATGCTTCTCTTGCCACTTTCAGTCTTGACAGTATTTCTGTACAATTTATTATGTTGCCTAGTATAATGTTCGTGTACCTGTGATGTTTTTATAAATGTTGAATTTGTGTGTATAAGTCCATTTTGTATTTTATATATTAAAAGTTATATTCGTACAATGTTCTTATTTTTAGAAGGTTCATTTACTGTTATAGTTTTTTGTGGGAGTGTCTGGGTTATAATTGAAGAGTTTTTTTTAATAACTTTGTTCTGTATTATTTGTAAGTCGTTAAATAATGTCAATTTTGGATTAGTGACGCAATTTCAATTAGAGAAGCAACTATAATAATAAGTATGTATTATAAAGTATCTAAATGTATACGGTGATAAAAACAAAAAGGCATAAAATTCCGGAAATATTTAACGCATTACTTGAAAATATTAAAAATGAGACATCTTATTCAAAAATCAAAACAAAAGTTAAATCATTCTACCTCCGTAGAACATGAAAGCTAATAATATTGTATACAAATATCTAGATCGAATATTGATCAAATACCTATAATAATATTGTGTACAAGTACCTACCTAGAAATTACTGTCATACATTATGTTCATATTCATTATGAACATAATGTATGACAGTAATTTATGTTCATAATGAATATGAACATAATGTATGACAGTAATTTCTAGGTAGGTACTTGTACACAATATTATAATATGATATCTATTATAATATCTAGATCGAATATTGATCAAATACCTATAATAATATTGTGTACAAGTACCTACCTAGAAATTACTGTCATACATTATGTTCATATTCATTATGAACATAATGTATGACAGTAATTTATGTTCATAATGAATATGAACATAATGTATGACAGTAATTTCTAGGTAGGTACTTGTACACAATATTATAATATAATATCTATTATAATATCTAGATCGAATATTGATCAAATACCTATAATAATATTGTGTACAAGTACCTACCTAGAAATTACTGTCATACATTATGTTCATATTCATTATAATACTTAGTATTTTATAATAATTAGTATTTAATATTAAGTATTATATTCAGTAATTACTATGTAAAACTTAAAAGTATATAGTATTAATTAATTAGGAAAAATGAGAGATTTCTTAAAAACAAAATGACTGATCAGTTTCGTAAGATTTGTAAGATAAAATGTTGTAAAATTAAAACTAAATAAACATACTTTAAAAAAAAGTAAACATCCCACAAAATAAAAATAAAAAAGTTAATGTCTAGTTTGGCAAGGAAAACATAAAACGTACCTGCACAAAAAAAATATGGAAGTAGAAATAATGTTCATTTTGTATTTTTATATAATACGACATGCGTTGCAATGCCGCTGAAAGAAATAAATCGTTTCTCCCTGCGTGTCCTTTCCTATTCACCACCTTTCTCGCCCCCGTTCCCCTCCCGCATCCACTTTCCCTCCCGAATTCCCCTTCCACCTTCCCCGCCTTTACAAACTTATATCGGACGTTCCCCCGACCCGCAAACCCCCCACAAACAAACATCCCTCCAAAAGCGGTGTCAATGCGATGGGTTGAAAGAATTCGACTGGAGAGGTCAAAAGGCCTCCTTCAACCAGTTTCTCTAGATCCGGCCCGCCACGCAGTAAGTGGGCTGACGCATCCGCCGCTAAGACACGGAAAACGTAAACCAATGAACTCGGGCCCCCCTGCTAAGTCACCAAACGTAGCGAACCACTTGGAGTGATCTATGGCAGAGGTGTTGGTTATCTAGTAAACGGTTCCCGGAGCAGCGTTAAACATACCTGCCTCCCAAATTGAAATTTAATCCCAGTTTATTTAAATGCTTTTAATAAGTTGAGATATTTCATATTAAATTTTTCATCATTTTGCATTACTTATGGCTAGTTTTATAACCATCCGTTATAAAACCAGTTTGATACCATTTTTAACAAATATTTGGTCTACTGCCAAACGAATATTGTAAAAAGGTATCAAGCGTAACGAACGGATAGTCATAAACCAGGCCCTTATAAGTAATGCAAAATGATAAAAGATTTATTAATGAAATATTTCAAGTAATTAAATGTTGGGCGATGTTCGGTTAAAACGGTAGGTAGTATCTCATATCTGAATATTACTACAAAGGGCAAAGCAAGAAACATATATGGGGGACCGAGTGACCCCCCCTTCAAACAGTCGTGCGTAATTTTTAACTTCAGATACGTAAAGGTTACTTAGTTTCGAACGGAAAAAAACTTCTTTTTAAAGTGGAGTCATCGCGACTGTATTTAAAAACACAATATCATCACTTGAATTGTGCAAATAGAGATAACATTAAATCGAGTTTCAGGATGTAGATAAAAATAGATTACTGCCCATTCCGATAATTCTCAAAAAGAGCATAATGATGGCGCCAGGTAAAATGAGTAAGCGTGTTATTTTTAAGAAATATTTATCATTTAAGTTGGGCACGTTCACATAAATATTACATCTCACAATTTTTATCCCCTCTCAAATAACGTTACGATGTAGCAAACCCTCACAGCCCACTTCAATTTTTTTAATAAAAATCAATATAAACAATATTAAGGCGTAATATTAAAACAAACTTAAAATCAGAGATTAAAATTTTTCAGGCATTTAAATCTCCGAAAGGCAAAAATATCAAGAAAATATGTGCTCGCGGAATGTGAATTACTTCATAAACATGAGAAACAAATACCTATATCACTTAGTGCCGACAAAAACCCTATTCAGAAAAAGTATGCATACGAGGCCGGATCGGGAGAGATTGGTTGAGGGAGACCTTTTGGCCTCTCCAGAAGGACCATCGCCTGGCACCGCAGTGGGAGGGATAGATTCATACGTCCGTCACTCTTGGACACACTGAACCCAGATTCCTGGCCACCCTCATATCTTTTTCATTCCCGGAACCTCTTCCATTTCCTTTCCTATAAATACCCTCAACATAGCATCCCCAAAGATGACATACGCCCTGAGGGGAATTATTTGCCTCATGCCTCTTGTGTGGAGCTAATTTAAAAAAGTAGATATGCCTTCATATTTTTTCATGGCTTTTGTGGTTAGTTTATGCTTTTCCATTTTTTTAAAATAATAAAATTATATTTTGTGTGAAAATGGTGACCGGATAACCCAAAAAAGTCATTAAAAGTGATGTAAAAAATGGTTAAATAGGTTAGGTTATGGGCAATTTTTAATTTCATTGCTTTTAATGATTTTGAGGTGTTGAGTTGATTGGATTCTGAGTTGGCATGGAACATTAAAATCTAGCATAACTTGTTGTGTCAAAGCTGCTGTTCACCCTTTTATAATAAAACATGTTCACACATAAAAAAACGAATGCTTCACAAGAGCCTTTACTGCCCGGAGCCAGTGGGACCATGGCACTCCAAAATTCGGTATGTTGTGAGGCTAAAGGGGAGATATGAGAAAAAGTAAGGTTGTAAATTATCTGGCTATTCAGATCTGGTCACAAAACGGTTTAAGTCATTATTTCAAGCAAAGTTTCGATTCTGATTCACCACGGCAATTTTGTGGTTAGGAACAGGTATGCACTATTTTTACATAAAATTCGGAGTGCATAGTTATGTAGTGAAAAAGATTATAAAAACAACATTTTTCAAAATCCTAATGAGCTTAATTCACACTAGGCGAAATAAAACGCCGCATCATTAATAATTTCATTCCAAGTCACTGTCAAGGATCGTTGGATATAATTATTGTGACTAGATACTAAGCACAAGCACAAATAAAAAACGAAGAAAAGAGCTGTTAAAAATTAAAAATAGATGGCATGTTATATCTATATAATATAGAAGTATGCAGTGTTATCGTGTACATATTATATTATCGCTTGAATGTATATGTGGAGCTAATCTGCCATTTTTATTTTAGCCGCCAGCGTGCACTTTGCTCCTATCGTAAAACACTCTTATCGGCCTTGCGTATAAATAGAACTTATATCATTAACACGTTAAGCACGCTCACGATTTTCGTCCAACACAATAATAATAATATATACGGCACGCTGCTGTGTTCATTTGAAGATTTTGGGGTTGCGGGATCGATTTCCGACCAAGCACAGGAAGATACAAGATACACTGCTACGACCACAATTCATAATTGAGACGTTTTGTGTTCGGTGACCAGATCTGAATAACTAGGTACCTCCCCATCTTCCTTTTCCCTTCCCCACTATCCTCAGCCTCACAAGTACCCCAATTGAGAATGCGATAGTCCCACTGGCTGCAGATGATTGGGAGCAGTTGGGACTCCTGCGCGGTATTCACATTACAAAGAACAGCTGCTGAAGATGACGTTGTGTTTGAAACAGGCTGTTTCAGAAAGAAAAAAAAAGAAAAATATGCATAAAAAAAAATTATATTTGAAAAAAAAAAAACCATACAAAACATATCAAATCCCGTCTAAATCTGTGTTAGTTACAATAGATACTGAAAAGCTTCATAGTTCGTGACGGAAATTGCGGACTGAAAATAGAACAAAAAAAATTCATACAGAAAAAATCATGCAAATTTGATAGCACCAGAGCTCACCGTTCAAGAGTTATTTCAGCTTCACACACTCACATTTTCTACTTTAATCAGGGAAATCAAGGGTCATTAAAAAAATCATGAGCAAAGTTTGAAAAATGTCATCCATAGCTAGGACGTTATTAAGTTCCTTAAAAACGATTTGAGTCTTCAACTAAATTCGAAACGGAAAATTGAAAACGTTATAAACATTAAGGAGAACCGTACACATTCAATATTTATAGTGATCCGCAGATATTTATCAAATTTCGTAATATTTATTGAACTTATAGCAAGCTTATTGATGGATCACAGGATGTCTAGATTCCTGAATTCCGAATCGTGATAAATATTACGATAAATAATGAGATTTTCAATATTTAACACGATCCGGAATTCAGGAATCTATAAATCTTATGATGCATATTGTGATCCGTCTATACGTTAGTCTACACGTTCAATAAATATCACAATATTAGATAAATATCTGCAGACCACGATATATATTGAACGTCTAGGTTAGCACTCCATCAACATGAATCGTGATAAATATTGAACGTGTAGCCTAGGCCTAAGGCTATTTTCAGAAAACAAGTAATAATTATATATTTTTTCGTAACTGAAACAAAAAACCGTAAGGAAAAGTTTTCACGGTCTCGCAGAAAAATATAAATATTATTGACGCTAATTTGACAGCTTTACGACCAAAAAACTACCATGCCATAAAAAAACATTTATTTATAACTAGGCCTTACAAATAAATAACTTCACGTCGCCAATAAATAAATAATGTGACCGTTTTAATCAAAGTAAACTGCATAAAGGCCAGGCATTCCGCATTTCTTCTAATTTATAACACACTTTCCTTGAACACTTAACGTTTTTTAGTTCATAAAAATTTATATCTTATTTTTCAATATAATATCTATAGATACATTTGCTGAGCCGGAACAGTAATTATATGAAATTCCCTCGATAGAAAAAAAAATCGCAAATTATGCTCCGAAAATTATTAGGAACACATTTTTTCTGTTATTTAGTAAGTTATAGGAATAAAAAAATCACAGAATATCGTTAAATGCTACTTTAAACATTTGCCGAGAGATTTTTGCTCTATTTTAAATGAGTTGTGTGTTTTATTGAATATTTTCACAAAATTCGCTTAATTGAAATCGTTTTTTATATTAGCACACTCCCTCTAACATTAGTATTTACATATCTCTCTTTCAAACCATCTTGTTCTTTTTTTTTAACTCTTACTACGAACGTTACTAATTCAAATAATATTATCATCTTGCCACTGAAAGTCGGTTGTAACTTGTAACCTCTCTTTTTTTTAAATGTGTCGTTTATACACAACGTTCCTACCAATTGCATAGCCCAAATAAAGAGAAAAGTTTTTCAGTACGATCAACCTAAATTTCTACAATGAACAACACATAAAAAATCGTTTTGAATGGCTAGGGTGCTATAATTAGCCCAGTAGTTGTTTACTCTGTTTGACAATTTATCAAAAAGAAGCAGAAAGACGTTCATATATTATTTGAGAAGGTTGCAGTTTTAAAACCGGTTGTTTTAAATATTAATGGAGCAATTATTCGTGACGTAAATTAACATTTGAGCACCATTGTTTACTTGGTCACGACGAATAATGAATGTCATTAAATAAATAATGACACAACGTAAGCACGATAATGGTTGTCAACGATTTTGTCCCTCTGGAGTTACAACAAGATGTTAGGATAACATTGTTTAGATTGTAATACAATCATAATACAAAATACTGTAATTTTTAAAACATAATTGATTTGTTTTGTTCGAAATTGAAACGTTTTTTTAAATTTAGCTGAAAAGTCAATCGTAGAAATATATTCTGGTCACACAAAAAAATAATCTATACTATGTATATTATAAATGCGAAAGTGCGTGTGTTTGTTTGTTACGCTTTCACGCCTAAACCACGAAACCGATTTTAAAAATTCTTTCACCAATAGAAAGCTACATTATCAGCGAGTAACATAGGCTGTGTATAATGGTTAGCTCTGGCGTTATGAAATTTGTATAAATGAAAATGTGTTTAATTATTGTATTATTTTTATTTGACGTGCACTGTCATTTTGTAATTTGTTAGAAAATTTAGGTTACTATGAAGATCCCTTTGATAGTTAAAATTCAAATATTAGATATAAATGCGAAAGTGCGTGTGTTTGTTTGTTACGCTTTCACGCCTAAACCACTAAACCGATTTTAATTTTTTTTTCACCAATAGAAAGCTACATTATCAGCGAGTAACAAAGGATGTAGGTATATAATGGTGAGCTCTGGAATTATGAAATTTGTATAAATGAAAATGTGTGTATTTCATATATTTTAGCGGCAGGGAGGAAATGCAGGGGAAAGGTGGGATTCGCAGAGAGGGAAGAAACGAGGGAGGGGGAAGGCGGAGAAGGTGGAAGGGAACGGGGACGCACGGGAAAGGACACGCAGGGAGAATCAATTCAAATATTTGAAACAAAGTCATAAGCTCGATACCGAAGATAGATACACACTTAATAGTTACGACTTACGACATCTGTATGTGTGGGTTAACCTTCGCTACGTGTTGCGCTGTCAAAGTGACATTTGAAGTTGTATTTTGCAGGTCATGATTTTATTTATTTTTATAATAAAATACATTTTCACAAAAATTTTATGGGGTAAACTTTTATAATCGCTGGCCACGCTCAACGCGAATATGTTTAACAAAAAAAAAACATTACCGAACTGTCAAAACGCATGAAACTTTGAAAAAAAAAAACAAATGTAAAAAAAATGTATGTTGCATCTCCCTAGACGTCAATAGTTGTTTGTAGTAATTAAGTGTGATTTAAAAAAAAATTAACCGTGTCCAGCTTCCCTACAGTAGGTACTTAATTTTCTTTACATTATTATGAATGATTTATAGTTTTATTCTTGAAAAATTACGCAAACGCGTAGTAAAAACATATTGGTGCAACGGCAAATGGAGTTGAGATTCTTCGCCAAGTCCTCCGCAAAGACCGCAAAGGGAAGATGTTTTGATTGTTGAAAGCGACCTATAGGACGAGTAGTTTTATTATAGTCATTTGAACTCAACTCCACACAATGCCAATAAAACATACAATACACAGTAGACGTGTGTGCGTATGTTAAGTTAAGTATATACATTTATGTGTTTACAGTATTACTCCAGTAGTAGTACTTCGATAAACTACGCGCAATGTTTTAGCGGCCAGATAATTTCCATATTTCCACGAAAACTGTGCTAAAGTTGATTAAGTCCACAAGCAGAGACCGGAAAACAGCTATCGACACTAGACAAATACCCCGGAGCCAGTGCTTGAATTTGCATTACGATTTATTATCAACAACTACTTACAAACGAATTGATATCATCAGATTCCAAATACAAGCCTCTTGAATAAAATTCCGAGAGACCGATGAGAAATGATAACAGTTCGATCTGATCGTGACTCCTTTAATCATACGTGGCATCATCAAATTAATAACAAGTGAGAAACAAACACACGTAGATATTAAGTTAGTAAATATAAAGCAACTTACCCAATTTCATAACATACATAATCTAAGACTTGACAGCCACTTCACAGCGAGTCTTCATTTATAAAAATAGATCTTAGTGAACACAGAGATGAACACTTAGTACTCTTCACACAAACAAAACAATAATAATATCACACAGTGTGCAACACTGTCTTTACACTAAGAACCGCGATGCATGCAGTAACAGCCACTATCCACTACAGCAGTTCTTCAGAAGCTGTCACAGAGCATTCTAGAGATCCTGTAGGACTAGCAGGGGCTACTACTTAACCCGTACGATCCTACTACGTCTGCCTCATACCACTCAGCAATCAGCCAAAAGGTTCAACGAACTTTAACGGGGCGAACAGAGGATTGGTACTGGACACGTTTACCGACACCAGGACGCACGTTAAAGTAAAATCACGACATGAAACAACCAACTAATTAGGTCAACAACAACCGACAACAGTACACGGGGAGAACTCCAAAAACTTCAGTCCGAAGGAGAAGAAGAAAGATCGCTCGAATCGATCACGAATCACGACACATTTGCAAATAGTCCACACAGCTAACTCGGTCAGTTAATACGCTAATACGCCACACAGAGTGACTACAAAGACCCGAAGACTGTCAAAGGCTGGTGGTTGACAACTGTTTCAAAATAGCACGGCCGATCACCGCTGGCGGAACGTATCGACCAAGCGCGGCGGTACGTCAGTTACAGTAGTCGAACAGGTTCCTCTGCTTTCGGGCGCACTCGCGCTAAACTGAGATATAATATGTGAGCACTCAGCACGGGAAGGCCAACCTTTCGCGCTAGTGTCGCGAGCCAAACTGACTGCCGAGGGGCCCCCGGAGAGGGCGGAGGGACAGGGGGGCAAGGCGGCCGCTATTTCCACACAAGTGCGGTAACAACACAACGTACATACATACCATACATACAATGCTCAACAGCTCAACTGCTCATACGAGCGACCAACTACTCAACAACTCATCGCGAATACAGATAGTAATATCATTCTCATTGGACTCTTCCCCAGCAAACAAAACCGCCGAATGCTTCTAAATGCTGGAGACAACCAATTTAAAAAAATCTAATTTGATTCGGACAAGGTAGGAAATTCCCCGAGAATTTTCCTAGATTATAATGCCACCATGGTACTATTGGAATCGTAATTTTATGCAAACAAAAAACAGCAAACCATCGAAAGTGTCCAATGCCAGTGGAAAAAAAATGTGTGTGTAAAAAATAACGTGTCCAAAAAATCTAGTGCGATTCTAAAAAGATACAAAACTTCCCTAGACACCAATACAACCACGACACGAATGAAATTGTAAGTGAAATCACCATACATATGGTGACAGTGATAATACAATCAAAAAGATAATACAATCATGAAAATACATACTTACATGGTAATATAATCTGTTTTTAGACTGAAGATTCGTCGTCATGGAGCGTCACAGAAGAGCAATTAGAAATGTGGTATTTTATCAGGACAAAAATTCATATACACATCGATCGTCCAGTTGATTAGTCAGACATCTCGGAAAAATCGAAATATATCAAGTTATATGTAAAAGCGTATCCTCTATCTTCCATCTGGTTCAATACTCAGATTACTCAAACAAAAACAAATAAATTATTATGCACAAAAACTTGCAGTGAGTTTGAAATAAATGTTTTTTGAAGTAAAACTTCTTTACGCCCGCTCGAAACTTGGGGGTAAAATGATGAATGCGTCACGAAAAAGAACCATATACTTATTGTGAAACGCTATGAAACGCATGAAACGCTATGAAACGCATATATTTAATATGAAACGCCATATATTTTGCTATATTTCGCCATATGAAACGCTAATCGATATGAAACGCTAATCGATATGAGAAAAGCTTATCGATGCGAACGCCAATTAAAGCGAACGCTAATGAAAGTGAAATGCTAATCAATATGAAACGCTAATCGATGCGAACGCTAATTAAAGAGAATGCTAATGAAAGTGAAACGCTAATCGAAGTTATGTTGAGTTAGTTGAGTTAGTTGAGTCGAGTTAAGTTAAGTTAAGTTGAGGGGATGGGGATGTGGTCTAAAGCAAACTCGTTTTTTTTTCTTTTTTTGTTTCGTTTATGTTTTCCTATTATGTCTACATACATTTAAAAAGTATTTTTTACATAATTTCTAAATACAATAAGATGCAAACGTAAGATACAAGTAATGTAAAAGTAAATATATAGGTATATATGTAAATATTGATAAATGACCGGTCAGTGGCTGAGTTGGCATCGCGTTTGGGTCCCATCCGGGAGTCGCATGTTCGATTCATCGGCTAGCTAAGTCCTCCATCACGACACAAGCAGCATTTTCCGCTTACTATGGTGATGGTAGGAGATTTACTGTGGTGGTAGTAGGAGATTGTTGGGTTATTCGTAACCCGGGAATGTTAGACTTTCTTTAAAAAAAAAATATATATATATATATATATGGACAAAAGTAGGTAATGGTAATCCACTAAGGCACTGCCTGTGCGTGGGTAATATAAACAAAAGTGCTAAATTACTTCAAGAAGTTCAAGTAAAAATGAAATAATTAAAGTAAAGGTTTAGAAATAAAGGTATCTGTGAAAATATTATACTAAAAAAGTGACACATAAAACTTTGTTGATTTTTTGTTTTAGTTTCAAGAAAGTAAATAAAGTTAGACTTGAAGTTACTGTAGAAGTGTTGATGTTTTCTGGGTCACTAGTAGGATATTTTAAAATGTCATACTAATGTACCGGAGCGTTCTGCCTCCCGTTGTTATTTTATAGCATATTTAATATGTAAAACAAAGACACGTGCAAATAATATTTGATCTATGGTGAAGAAACCTTTTTACTTTTACATACATTTACGGATCATCAACATTTTTTTACAATTATTACTGAAACTTATTATCTATGTAAACCACTGTTATAATATGTAAACTGCATGTTAGATAATAGAAATAAAATAAATAAATAAAATAGCATCTCCAAAGATGACATAGGCCTTTAAGGGAATTATTTCAGGTGTTGGAGCTAGGAGCTAGCTCGCCATCTAGTGGTGATGAAAATAAACATAATATTATCTGAAGCTCAAATACAATCCTAAAACCTAACTAACTACTAACTAACCATCACGCCGTTTCCCCGCAGGGGTAGGCAGAGAGGACGGACCGCCAAACAACTCGGTCTTGGCACACAGTCTTTGCTTCACTCACATTCATACATCGTCTCATACATACTCTTCTATTATTCCGACTTTTGACATGGCCCGACTCAAGTATCTGATTCACTTGATCGTGCCATGTCTTCCTCGGGCGTCCCCTACTTCTTCTTCCATTCACATTTGCGTCATATATTCTTCTCACATTATTTTCTTCTTTCATTCGCTCTACATGTCCAAACCATCTGAGGGTCCCTTTCTTAATCTTACTCATTATGCTTACATCAGCCTTGCATTCTTTGCGGATATCCACATTTCTCACACGATCATACATGGTTTTGCCACACATTCGCCACAGGGATCTCATTTCGACAGCATTCAGTTTACTTTCATCCTTCCTCTGCCAACTCCATGCCTCACTGCCATACATCAAGGTAGGTACCAGGACTCCATTGTGGACTGCTAGCTTCGCGTCTTTTGACAGTGTTTTATTAGCGCCAACGGCATTCAGTCCTCCATTAATGGAGTTACCTGCATTTACTCTTCTTTCAATATCTCTATCAGCCTTCCCATCTCTCGTAAACATACTACCCAGGTACACAAACTCATCCACCTGCTCCAAGTATTCATCATTCACAACTATATTGCACACTGTTTTCGTACTCTCCCTTTCAAATACCATGACTTTAGAACCTACTTTATGATAAACTAGCTGAGGTCCCCAGCGTTGCCCGGGTTTTACGCAGTTTTTTTTTAGAATCGGTAATTTTCTTCTTATTTTGAACGTCTTCTTCAAAAAGAGTGAAAAAGTTAGAGTTTTAGAAATTTTGTTTAGACAGTGACCTTCCTCTTACTTTGAAGGTCAAGTTAGCAAAATTTCATCATAAATATAAAACTGTAGATTTGTATTCAAATTAAAGCCATTCCGCCCACCCTCTTGCCCACCGCTACAGACACTCTTCTTTTTATATTAGAAGATTAGAAAAATCTAGGACAGTGGTTCTTAAACTTGTTGGAGGTACTGACCCTCACCAGTTTCGAACTCGAAATCGAACCGAATCATATGAGTCGAAGGTGTGTTTTGACCTCCGCCGAACACGCGAGACTGACTCACCGAACCCCCGGGGTTCGATCGAACCCAGGTTAAGAACCACTGAGCTAGAAGAAGAATACGGATGTCCATTCTTTTAGGTCGTGTTCAATGTATGAAAAGCACCAATGTGGAGGACAGTAGTTTGCGTCATTAGACTTTTAGCGCACAACTGGACAAATAGTAAGCCCATGCGCAATTATCGCGTAAATTTACGTATAAACTAAGAACACCTGACGTCGAGAGACGTACAAATACCTAAGAGATATGGTAAAAATATCAACGAGTCATATAAAAAAAAATTATACATCCAATTCTATAGTCCTGCCACTGAGAGCTCCGCTGCAATCTCTCTGTCGCTGCAAGCCTAGGATATTTAGGGCAGTCACAAAATCGAATCGGCGCAAAACGGCGAATTAACTCATTTTTACATTTACGACAGCCCAATTTGACTATCATTTCAATGACAAAATGAGCAAGCTATTGTTAGTAGTCAAGCAAGCTGGTAGCTCTAGCTAGACGTAGATAGAATTAGATTTGTTTTTAAATTAGTGAGCTAGTGACAAAGCCAGTAGGCTAGTATCTATCATACTGAGACGAATGACCGAGCCACACGAGGCTAGTATCTCAAGTTAGTAGTCTAGCAAGCTAGTAACTCTAGCTACACCTAAACAGAACTAGATTTGTTTTTTAACTAGCGAGTTAGTAACGAAGCCAGTACACTAACATCTCGAGCCACGATAGTTTAATAGGATGGGGTTCTATTATTTGAGCGAGTAGCGCCCCAAAACACCGAAGTTACTAACCTGGCTTTGTGTTTAGCTTTGTGCGACCGGCGAAGCTAGTAAATGATCGGTCAGTATTGTGTGTTTTTCCCTATGAACGTGTTGTTACATTAGTCACTGCAATAATTTTCTACTAACTAACTAACCATCACGGTAGGCAGAGAGGACGGACCGCCAAACAACTCGGTCTTTGCCTCACACTCACATTCATACACATACTTTTATATTATTATTTCATATAAGGGAAAACCGCTCCAGCTTGTACCAAGACAGTATAGTAGCTTGCTATCTGGTTTGAAATATAGCCTCGCGTGGATCGGGCGATTACATTGAGTAAGTTTACAAGCTACTGGCCGGCAAATTCACTATCTGCTAGTGAACTTGCTCAGTGTAATCACATTACTAAGCTAACTAGCAGATTACACTGAAGGCATTTCATGTATTGTTTCATAGTGCTTTCACACAAACGAAGTATTGAATTCCGTAAGTCTAAACTTAAACTTTAGGGCGCACAGTTTACACCCGCGCTGTGCAAGCGGGTTCCCTACAGAGCATCGGACCATCCCATCATTTACTAGCAGATAGTGAATTCGCCGGCCAGTAGCTTGTAAACTCACTCAATGTAATCGAAGCTTTAGGGTGGGATAATTAAAGCTCAAAATTTCTGAAATATAAAATGGCGATTGTCGATTATTTGTAACGACGTCAAATGCGATGGAAGTTCAAACACCAGTTCCAAACTCCCGATGGCATGTATGGGAAAGAATAAGAGATTACAAGTTACAGTGGATCTATCCGCGGTATGCATTTAGTTTAATTTATAGGTATATTAATATTTAATTAAACTTAACGACCTCATTTATCGGTTGCTATCGATCCCCGAATAAAATAACGCATAAAATAAATGACGTAATGACATAATCTACGTCGTTACGATGCAAATTTGCACAGCTTTGAATTAATTAATATATTTTTGGCGTTTATGAAATTGATATGTGCTTGTGAATTTATTGCATGGCAACAGAAAATATGCATCCTCACCAGACCTGCTACAAATTGAAAAAAAATATAAAATGGAAAAACTAATTTGAGTTGGATTTCAACAATTCTGGAATTATTCAGCTTGTCCGAAATTTTGGAGTATAGATGAACCTCGAGAAGTACAAAGCAACTCAGGGTTTCCCAAAATTATTTTGCATGTTGCACCTTTTTCAAATTATATTTAGGACCTCTCCTCTCACACCCCACACCCTGAAAAACTGCAAAGCTTTTTAAAATAGAGGCATAAATATAAGATTTTGGTTGAAACTTTTTTTTTTCTCTCTTAACAGAAAAACTCTTACAAAGGAGTGTTTTTTTATATATTTAAAAAATAAAGCAATTTTTTTATTCTATCACAGATAGTGTTACGCCCTCTGTCGCATCTACGCTGGAACGAGACATGTTGAAATATAAATATATTATGAATAACGGTATCTTTACTAAGTATAAAATGAAGTCGCTCACGCTGTAAGTGCGCTTATATCTTTTAAACTACGCAACGGATTTTCATGCGGTTTTAACCAATAGATACAGTGATTCAAGAGGAAGGTTTTTAGGTATATAATTTGTCAAGGTTTTGTGAAAATTGGTTGTAATACATAATATATCTGGCCAAGCGGAAGCGGGCAGCGGGCAGCATGGTGTAGATTTGATTTAACAAATGGTGCTGGTTATAAAGGTTTCTTTAGCCACAGCAACGTGTGGGCGGTTAATATAAATGTAGAACTTATTGGATTTGAGGTCCCCATCGCCCCCGTATGCCTCCAGCGCCCCCAAGGGGGCAATATCCCATTTATACATTTGGAATCGCTGAAGAAGTCAATTACATAATGACGCTGTCCATATTTCACTCTCAATTTGGGAGGCGGGTATGGGTACCGCCGCCTCAGGAACCATTTATTGAATAACTAACACTTCTGCCATCGGTTACACAAAGTTTGGTGACTTAGGAGGGGTGCCCGGGTTCACGATGTGAGGTTTGTCTAGGTCTTGGCGGCACGTGCGTTTGCCCAACTACTGGTGGGGCGGATCGGAATCTATCTGGTTGATGGAAAACTTTTTACCTCTCTAGTCGGACTCTCTCGACTCATCGTCTTATACCGCAGTGGGAGAAATGGATTCGTACGTCCGTCACTCCCGGACACATTGATCTTAGATTCCTACCGTCATACCTTTTTCCATCCGAAAACTTCCTCTCCTTTCTTTCCCTAAAAACACCCTCCACACAGCATCCCAAAGATGGCAAAAAGCCCGAGGGAAATTGCTTTTCTCAGGGCCTCCTGTGAGAAGCTAATGTAAAAAAAACTATTTTTCTTTGTTCAGACTTGAAATGAAATTATGGTCACCGCGCCTTATAAACAAAGCTACAAAGAAGAACGAGTCTCCTAAAAGCAAACAATTATCGGCTATTTTCGACGTGTTTGGACTACCTACAATTCAAAATCAGGCAAAGTGGCAGTAGCGAGTCTTCACAGTCCATTATCATTCCGGGCAGCACTACAGTTCGCAGCTAGAAAAAAAACACCTTTTACGCGGCATTCGTTCGGCGTAAAAACAATCATTCCTTTTAATGGACGGTTGATAGATAGATTTTTTTTTGTCTTTAATTAGATTCGCGTGATCTTAGCCTGTTGCCAATATGCAAGTACACAAATAATATATACCAGAAGATGCCATCATTGGTTGCTATGCATCAGCGATTTCTGCTTAAATTATGAACGTATTATGTTCTGCTCAAGGTAAAACTTGAGAACATGGTACACAACCGTAATCCAAATATTGCCTTGCATATTATAACAGTTTCAAGAGGATAATCTTAAGCGATTACTTAACTAAACACGGATGCAAGAGATTATCATTAAATGCAATGTGCAGTGCATTCGTTGCGCACATGGCTGGCTTCTTGGATATTGTAAAATTGGAATCTAGAAAATAGAAAACGTTATTTCACAATTCAGAGTTTTATTTTTAACCAGCAGGCATGCGTTTCAATGCCATTTAAAGAAATTAATTGATTCACCCTTTCCTTTCCCGTGTGTCCCCGTTCCCTTCCAACTTCCCCGCCTTCCCCTCTCTCGTCTCTTCCCTCCCCGCGAACCCCACCTTCCCTTTGCCTTTCCTCCCTGCCGCTAAAATATATGAAATACATATATTATATACAGCCTATGTTACTCGCTGATAATGTAGCTTTCTACTGGTGTAATAATTGAATAAAATAGCTGTTGGCTTAGGTCAAAATGTAAATCGGTACCTATTTTATATTTGTACATTAAATATTCATATTAGAATACTCATATTAGAATTTTTGCTATCAAAGATATCTCCATAGTAACCTAAACAAATAACAATATGACAGCCCACGTCAAACATTTACTTAGCAACACGCTTTGCCAATAAAAGAAAAATAAATAATTTCATAACGCCACAGCTTATTTATAACGCCAGAGCTTACCAATTTATATAGCCTATGTTGCTTGCAAATAATGTAGCTTTCGATTAGTGAAAGAATTTTTAAATTCCATTCGATATTTATTGCGTGAAAGAGTAAGTCACATCCATGCATACAAACTTTCGCATTTATAATATTAGTAAGAAAGATTAGTATAGATAGGAAAAGTTTTATAGAAAATCATTTTCTTCATTTTTATATTGAAGTTTGACGATCAGTTATCTTCACATTAATTTAATCATATTGTCATTTGCGGCAGACTCCCTCGCACAGACTGGTGAAAGACCACTATTAGAATTTGAAACGTCGCTAGAAATGGCTTTAGCCGTGTTTGATGGCCAGATATGAATAGCCATCCCCATTCCCCATCTCCTTCCCCTTCAACCTCACAAGATATCGCAATCGGGGAAGCCATAGTCTCACTGTCTCCGATTAGCGGAGAGCAGTTTGGTCGTGCACGTGAGGTCTCATCGAGATTTTCCCAATCTTCGTTTCCCTTATCTCCTTCCTCTTCGCACCACCTTCAGCTTCACAATATGTCCAGATTGGGATGCCATAGCCCCACTGGCTTCGGACAGTTTGACTCTTGTGCGGTAATAGTAGCCGAGACTTTTCTGGATTGCATTTCACGCAGTTGTTTCTCTGATTATTATTGTCGTGTAATGGCTGTGATCGCCCTTCGCCAGTAGTGTCCAATTTAGTGGTGGTTTGCCTAGCGTCGTTTGACTACGGAATGCATGTAAAAACCGACATGGGACGGGAGCGCAGACGAGAAGAGCGTATCCACTCTATCCTCCAAAAGTGCAGAGTAGGCATCGAAATCTCTAATTCATACAAATATATTATATTTCAAGTAAATATTAGCCAATCCGAATATTACGTATGGGCATTTCGAAGACGCGTCGGTGGAGCCCCGTTTTGCTTACGTTAGTTGGTTTTTTAACAGGTACAAAAAATTTATTTGACTTTGCTTTTGCATCAACCGACAGATGGTTTCAGAGTGTGCGCGTCATAGTCATCATTAATCAGAAAACAATGAAGTGCTGTTTTATCCAAATGAGGTGCATTTACATACTTTAGTGTCGATTTATTCCGAATGTTTCATTATATTAAGCTCATCAGAGTATTTGCAAAAAATTCTTACGTAACGCAAATGCATCTCGAAAAATTGTGAAAAACTGTTATTTTTCTTCTCCAATGGCAGAGCTGATTCAGCGATATCGTGCTTTAACGTATGACGTTATATTCTTGATGCTCTTCTTCTAGAACCTCGTCACCCCTTTGTTGGTTAGTCAAAAATTTAGGCGTAGGATGTTGAGGAATCCCTGTTATTAGAACCATTCTCAAGATTCATAATATTTCGAATTCAGGATCACTTTTTCAGGATCTTATCAGAATATATTGTACTATAATCTAGCACACATAACTATACCATTTTAATTTAAATTCTTATTGAAGTGCACCAAAGAAGGGTGATTTGATAAAAACAAATATGTCCATGTATTGCCATAAACATCTTTACGAAATAGCGGTATTTGTTGATTTGCACTGAAATTAATTATAATAAGACTACATTATCAAAACAAATACACTAGAAAACTCATTTTCCACTCTGCCTGGCTTTGAACTTTGTACACCGGTATCTTCCGCTAACCGTTCAGAATTGAAACTAAAATAGAAAAGAAAAAAAATTTGCTTTAATTGGTTTTAGCCAAGTTTAGTGAACAGATCTGAGTTTAGTGATAGCACAGCATCTGAACATACCTACAACACAAAATATAGTGTGTGGAGTGTGGACTATTGTATCTTCAAATGCTCAAAACTTCTCCGGGCAGTGATGTACAATAATGTACATACTAATATTTACATTTATTTTTTAAAAAGCGACAGTTTTTAAACTAAATCGCAACTGAGTTGAATCAGAAAAATTGAATCCCACTATTGTGCAGACTTATCAAGTAATTGCAGAATTTATTTCATTTTCAGCGAACAAAGACTTTTAAAATGGGATCGTCAAGAACAGGTGTCAGGAAATAATTCAGCGTACACCTCTATTGTTGACGACTCGGCCACGTTCATTGTTTGTATGCGGGGCATAGATTGACACAAGGTAATAATCAGAATTGGATGATCTATCCGTGCCACCATTGCCTCACGATTGCAGAAACGGCTTCTTTATAGTTTATAAGAATATTACACAATTACCTTCTTGGAAGGAAAGCGGCAAAAACAATCCAGTCTGATGTCATTCTTTATTGAATTAGAGTTGTGATGATTATATTAAAGTCCAATAAATTATTAAATAATTGTGTTCTAACACAACTTTTTTTAACTGAACGGAGAAGGGGAAACATAAAAAAAGTTTTAAAATTTAAAAAAAGTTGTAAAAAGTTTCGAGTTGGCATCGCGTTTGGGTCCCACCCGGGCGTCGTATGTTCCTCTGGCTGGCTAAGTCCTCCATTATGATACGAGCATAAGCAACAATTTCCGCTAACTGTGGTGGTAGCAGATTTTCAAATATTGTCAGGTTGTTAGAAACCGGGAATGCTAGTTAGTCTTTTTTGTTAAAAATGAAATAATTTATTTAACCATTAAAAGTAGTTTTTTTAAACTAGTTTCGGTATTTTTCAACAGCGATTTATTTCCAATTATATCAAATTTTAACCCAAGTCCAACTAAATTATCTAATAGAAATATGGAAAACACACACTGAAACGATATACAAATTAAACAGAATAAAAGAACCAAGAAATGAGTTTATTTAAAAATTGTGCGCATATAAAAACACAAAACGGACTTAAACATACGAACCCAGAATTTATAAAAAGGTCACAAGTATACGAACACTATACAAAAATGACAAATTATACCTAGACTAATACAGGAAATACTTAAAGTGGTAAAATAAGCATATCTGATGAGAGCATACACAGTTGCAATCTCCTTCATGATAGCCTGAAAACGGAGGATCGAATAAGTAAATTAAAAAAAAAATCAATCTTAAGATAAGCGACCAAAATTATAATGTGTATTATTGCTTTATTAAGTAAAATTACTATTGTTACATTAATATTTTATAGCTTTGAATTATGTAGTTAGAAAGCGAAATACTCTTAATGTTATTTCTTTAACCATAATAAAATATTGTTTGTTTAACTGAGGACAAGTTGTTTAAAAAAAAAATTAAAATTCATCACATATTTTGTGTAAGTTCTATTCAAGTTATGTTATTATGGCTACATTGTAGGCCAGTTGCTTCATAAAACTAAAATAATCACAACAACCTATCCTAAATGTTTAAAAATTGATCATGTGAATTATTTTCATCTAACAGTCAAACAGTGACATAAAAAAACATCCTACAGAACTACTTTGATTTCTCATGTCAATTTCTGATGTTTTTTTTGTTTCTTGTTTCTTTTGTTTCCTTTGATCTTAAAAAATAAAATAAAATACTTACGCTAGGATGACAGCAAAAACAGCGCCAGCAAAAAAAGTCAGTATCTTTACCTGTAACAAAGAAAAAATACAACATTAAATTATTTTCGTAGGTTTCATGAGTGGTTGAATTAAAAAATATATATTTATGAAACATCTCGATGGTAGAATCTTAACGAAAAAAGAATTACGAAATTATTGGAAAATAAGAATTACGGACGATCTGAAGCGGGAATTTGCATTTGCCCTTTCCAACACTTCGACATTAGTAACTACATATAATTTAAACCGGACATCGTCCATATTCTCTCAGCAGCCAATCAATAAATAATGCTGATACGAGCATGAAGAATGAACCAAAACTGTAAAAATATGTCACTGGAAAAACGCCAACGGCATCCGTCACGGTTCGAGTCGAGCTACGTAGTGTAAGTCTGTAGCTTGCGAAGTTTGCGACAGGTACTTTCGTACGGTAGTTCACGAATCCATTTTTTTACACATACCAGAATTCAAATTGAATTGTTTTTGTTTGATTTTAGTTTTTTGACAGATAGTTTAGAGGTAGTTTTGGAAGCGTCATGGGAGACTGTAAAAAAATATTAACTGATATTCTGTGTAACTTATAAAATAAACTATCGTACCGAGATACTTGTATTTTGTTACGGAGCCTACTACATTAATACCCGACCCTATCAATGCAAAACAATAAAAGCAAAACCAAATAATGGCCAAATTTCAAAAATCGTGAAAATCCATTTCTTTTTTTTAATGTCCCATATTTTAGTATTTAAAACAAAAAAAAATAAAAGTTGTGAGCAATACTAGATATTTGCTATAACTTTTCATTAAAAGAAAAATCATTCAGTTTTGTTGGGTATTTGGGTATCAAATTCAAAATTAAGATTGGTATAAAATGAAAACGCAGCGCAGGGGTTCTTCTTAGATCCACCTCTCAACATCTGGATTTCCATCAAGTTTCCCTGGTTACATACTGTGCAGACAGGGGAACACTTTTGAGGTGTCACCTAAATAAATACGTGGAGACTTTGGGAGTCTCAGTATTGAGAAAACCTAAAGATTTATAAAATATAAGAAGTATGTGCGACTGTACATGTATATGCATAACCTGCGCGACATGCGACAGGTGCATATCATTAATAAATTGCAACTCAAATTGTAATGACGATCGGCGTGGTCTAAGGGTAAGGCTCTTGACTCGTAATCCGAAAGTCGCGGGATCGAACCCCGGCGTGCGCAAATAAATCTCATTTGATCAATTTGTGTTATTTCACAATAAAAATAATATATGATATATTTGCGGTACGTTCCAGAGTGGAAGATACTCTCAGTGCGTCCCTGGTGTCAGACCGCCATTCAGAATTGAACCGTTGTTTGAAACGGCTTTTGCCGTGTTAAGTAGCCAGATCTGAATAGCCAGGTACTTCCCCACCTCCTTCTTCCCCATCTCCTTCCCCTCCCCACTACCTTCAGCCTCACAACATACCCCAAATAGGGATGCCATAATCTCACTGGCTCCAGACGGGAGCAGCTGAAACTCTTGAGATATTCACATGAAAAAAAAATTCATTAACCCAATAACCTAATTATATATCAATACTCACTTAATGTTACTCAACTCATTTCGGTCAATGAAATAATGATTTAGGGATAGTCTCTGATTGTAAGTTAAATTTTTTGTCACATATAAATATTATTCATTATTATTACGAACAAAGCATTGAAAATGTTCTGTTTCGTAATAAGAATTGCCAAAGCTTTCGCAACATTACTAATTTTAAAAAATGCATACTTCATTTGTACGGAGCTAAATTGAGTACAACCCACCTGTTTGGTCACCGCATTATAAAGTTCACTCAGTTTCTATTTAAAACAAACGCCACAAATTTTTATTACATATAAATTGTAAACTTAATACTTCTATAGGAAATATAAACTATAAATGAGAAATGAAAAATCTAAAATTATTAAAGCTGTCCGAGAGACGATTGGTATCTGTCTATCGTTCGTTCGGAGACATTCGGGCGTAGCCGAATGCTGCCGAACTTACAGCCGCTGGGCGCTCGTGCCGGCGCTATTTAAATCCTAATTCATTCCTAAACTGAGAGCTCCCACAATAATTTCACGTTACCAACAATAGTAATTCCGCTGTAATCCAATTAAATAAATAAGAATACAAGACGAACTTGCGTTGTAATTAACATAGAATATTAAAGAATATTACAGTATCTGACGTCATTTTTCTTTTTAAAATCATTAATTCCCTTATTGACAGCTCTGCATTATTGCAAGTGGTTTCATTTCATGTTCCTAATGAGTATAACGAAATAAAAATACCTTTCACTACAGCAATCATGTCAATACCAATGCATTTATGAACTCCCTTATACTATGCATACACAGCTAATGTTAACAATACCTTATGCAGAAGAAGCAGATATTTTTAATAGCACCGAAAGAACTTACAAAAAAGCATTTCACATATTTTTCGAAAACCATAATTAGTATTCAAATTATTTCAAAAATTGAAAATTTTTGCTAATTTAAAGCATATGTTAACTAATTCAGCGCCCTTGAGGTGATTTTTCACGAAAACGGCGCTATACAAATTCGCAAAATATATTTTTTTATTTTTTTTTATTTATTTGTTTTTCTTAAAATTGCTACATATTATAATATTACTGGTCTTCCATTAAAAGCATTAGCTTGTGGATGGAAGAAGAGTTTACATTTTTTCATATATGTACAAATACAGTCACGTGTACAGTTAATACATTTACTAATTACAAATTACTATAGTCATGTATTTCAATATATAGGTGCAGTTAATACAGACACATGGCAATCAGACCCGTAAACTAAAAGATATAAACATAGATGTATTCAGTAAGAAGAAAAATAAGTGTGATTTTTAGTGTGACATTCTCTAAAATACTTTTTGATGGAGTTCAACAATTGAACTTTGTTTCTTATGCTTCTGATTTCTATTGGAAAAGAATTTTCCTTGTTATTATTATTAATTGTTTTGCAATCCATTTTTATGTAAAAACGTCTTTTTTTTGTACTGTAAATAAATAAAAAGGAGCATTGGAATTCGTTAAAGTATGTACCTATCCAATTAAATGTAGCAGTTGACCCAGCGAAGCGATTCGGTGCGCAACACAAATAACGATAACAACGTCTATCATTTTAACGCTTATGATACTGATAGCATTTTATAAATGTAAAATTAGCTATTAAAATAACATATCAAAATAAGTTTACTTTCATTTTATATTCATATTTGTTAAATTATTATAGAAGTTAAACTGAAAAGATAAAATGGTTACCAAGAGCGCCAATATAATAGTAGCGTAATTGATATGTTTTATTTGCCTACGTAAAGTACAATTGAAATCAAACAAGGAAAATAAAAACACGGGACAACAACTAGAGATTCATTAATAATTGCAAAACTTTGCTAAAGTAATATTATAAATTGGACTTTGAATGGACCGACAAGGATTGGTAGTCTAGAACAGACATGATGTAAAAAAATAAAAACAACCTGGGAAACGTGCTTAATACGGGAATCTAAAAATAACCCACTAGAGCCGCATGATTGCATAATTTAATCGAATAATTAAATATCAAGTGAAACAAGTTTATGCCAATAAGGAACTCTAGTGAAAAATATTATGTCTTAAAAATATATATTCATATGTATAGAACAACAAACGCAGATCAGATTCTGAATATATTATATATAGCTGGTTCCCGGCATGCGTTGCAATACCATATTCAAATAAATACATTTTTCTCCCGGAATCACCTTTCCCGTGCGTCCCCGTTCCCCTCCAGCATCCCCTTCCTAGCTAACTTTATAAATTATATAGCCTGTGTCACCCGGGGATGGTGCAGCTTCCCAACAGTGAAAGAATTTTTCAAATCGGTTCAGAAGTTTCGGAGCCTATTCAATGCAAACAAACAATCAAATCTTTCCTCTTTATACATATAGTGTAATAATAATAATAGATATGTTTTATCGAGTAGAATCGTCATTTATTTGTTGGTATTTTATCTCAGTAAAGTTAACTTTAGCCCAATACGCGTGAAGTCAACATTAAACGTGGAAGTATCAATTATAGCATTTTTTATCACAAAAAAAATCCCAAACTTCGTGGACCCGGCAGGACGTCGGACCGTCGCGGACATTAATCGTGAAGCTCGTCAAGAAGTAGTTGAACGGTTTAGTGACGCGGGCGCCACACTAACTATTTTACGAGTTAACAAAAATAGCTAACAACATGGTTGATAAACAGTAAACGGTGACAAACGTATAGTATATGGTCAGTAGTGTGGAGTGTATCTAATGTGTTTGATGCAGTCAGGCGCAGAGTTGGAGACACAACAGAAATGGTCAAAAAAAATGATTAGAGCTAGTGATTTGGTGAGTTTTATAGTTTCATGTCAAATTTAGTATTTTCACACAATTTTTATTCAGAATAGGCTTTGACATTCACATAATAGAGCAACAGCCCGTGACGATCAGACATTCATTATTTTATAAAACCTCCTAAAATCACCTCAAGGGCGCAGTACAATTTATTGAAAATTCTTAGGTTCTATCTAATTCTACTATTTACAAATGGATACAGAAACATACTTACCTGGCAGGTCACTTCCGATAAACACACTTTAATTAGAAAGTTTATGCTTGAAGAAGATATGAATTTGCACGCGGAGGACATTACAGTTAACAACACACTGGAAATTGTATGATTTTACATTATTTGCTATCATCGTCACTATTAGTACCTATTACATTTATGAAAAGATTAGTGGCAAAAATAGAGTTGATATTTATTTTAAAAGACTGGATAATTTAGGACTCTTTAGGGCTGGAGAATGTTCATGAAATGACCTTTACAAACGCTTACAAAAAGGTTTTTTTTTACAGGTTAGTTATTTTAAGTGTCGCGGGCATTGATTGTGAAAGTGAAAGATTTTGAATTTATGGATACGACTGTCTGAAAAAGTGAGTTTTAAGACAACAAATACTACCCCTGCGGGGAAACGGTGTGATGGTTAGTTAGTTAGTTAGTTCGTGGAGGAATATTCCAAGCATTAGGACTGAGATTTGGTCCCTCCAACCTTTCGATACGATAATGTTGCTGATATAAATTGATTGTCTAAAACTGATATGTTAAGGAATTTACCTACTACTACAGTTCGAATGTAATTCAGCAAAGCAAAGCCTAAACCGAATTTATGAAAGAAATTGTCATTAGATCACTCTTTCATACATTATTTTATCGTTTACGTCTGATGCGATGCAGAGGTTCATTTGGATTGGGTTTACAGTAGCAGACGAACAGTTGACAGACAAGAGGTTTAGTCAAAACTTTAAACGTTTGTTTCTGCCAAACGACTGTCTGCTGGATTGACACGTCACAGGGCTTGAGCATTGTGCATTGTGCAACAGGGTAGTTCGGAATCAGTTTAGCCAAATTCAGGGGTTGGTTGTGTTGTGCTCATGTCTTAAGGGGTTGAAGTGGGTAAAAATTTAATACTGAACCAATTGCTACTTTTGGTAATCTCTCTCATTCGTTTGAATCACTTTAGTAAGGCGATATTTTATTGGAAACTTATTTATAATTAACTGAATTTTATTGGGGAATTACTCAGATTTAATGCTTGCAAATGAGTCAGGTAAGTTAGCTTTACTATCATTATTAGATTTGAGTGCGGCATTTGATACCATCGACCACGATTTTCTCATCAAAAGACTGGAAAAAACCTTTGGACTGGGTGGTGAAACTATTCAATGGATAAAATCCTACCTCTGTGGCCGAACACAATCTGTACAAGCCGGTGGTAAAAACTCTCCCTTTGTAACCCTCACTTCTGGAGTCCCTCAGGGTTCAGTGCTGGGACCCCTACTTTTCATTCTGTTCATCAACGATGTTGCCAAAATAATAGAATCATTCGGACTTCTTTCCCATTGCTACGCTGACGATCAGCAAATCTATTTCTACTGCTCACCGAATGAGAGAGATAGATTAAAAGATATTACCGTTAAATGCATTGCTGCCATAACAGACTGGATGTCTTCGAATAAACTAAAACTAAATCCAACCAAAACAGAATTCCTCTGGACAGCAACAAAAAAGCGTCAGTCATTATTAGACAAATCTCCTCTCATTACTTCTGGCTGTAACATCATCCCTAAAAATGGCGTCAAACTACTAGGTGTACATCTAGACCAAGACCTTTCCCTTAAATCCCAGATTAATAAAACAGTAAGCGCGGGATTCTTTCACCTGCGCCAAATCAAATCTATAAGGAGAAATATTCCGACTAAGGCCACAAAGATGCTGGTAAACTCTTACGTTGTATCGCGACTTGACTATTGCAATGGCATATATGCAAATCTCCCTAAAATATATACTGATAAACTTCAGTCAGTTTTCAATGCTGCAGCGAGACTGATAACCGGCGTTTCCAAATATTCTCACATTTCCCAACATCTGCGGAACCTTCATTGGCTTAAGTGTCCTGAGAGAATTCAATTCAAACTCTGCTGGATGGTGTTTAAAGCACTACACGACATGGCGCCACCCTACCTGTCGGAACTGTGCATTCCAAATGATGTCAATACTAGGCAAGCAACCCTTCGATCAGCATCTTCAACAGCTATAGGTAGACTCTTAGTGCCTATGCGCAATCCCAATACCAATTTCGGAGACCGGGCTTTTGCAGTAGCAGGCCCAACAGCTTGGAACAAACTACCTTCACATTTGCGAAAGATCGACAGTACATCTGAGTTCAGAGCAAAGCTCAAAACTCACCTTTTCACATTATCATATCCCGAAAAATAACTTCATTTTTTCAGTAGTATTTCATTACTTAGTCCATGGGAATTACCTAGATTGATGTATCTTAATTACCAGCTTTTACGTTGTTACGCAACTTTTGACATTATATTACAACTTATTATGCGATTTTTTTTTTTTTTGTAATATTTTCATGACTTACACTGACAGCACGGGCAGTAACATAACAACATGTGTTTATAAACGTAAATAAGTATGTTAGTCGTAAATAACTAATTTATTTTAAGACAGTTGCAAATCATAATGCAAATAGAGCAGTAACAATACTGCTCTATTCGTATTATGACAGTAATCATCACAATTGTGATTATAAATGTAAATAAGTATGTTAGTCGTAAATAACTAATTTTAAGAGAGTTGCAGGTCATAATACGAATAGAGCAGTAACAATACTGCTCTGTTCGTTTCGTATTGTATTATGGCTTCCAATTACATGTACAAAACTCGGTTATAAAAATAAGTATAGTTCTAAATCACTAGTCATAGAAGTCTTAGTTGTAAGTCATTAGTTATCAATCTTAGTTATAATATAAGCCACTTGTAGTATATAGGTATAGATTAAATGTATAAATGAATTTATAAAGCGCCCTTGAGGTGATTTTCTCACGAAAATGGCGCTATAAAAATCATCCAATAATAATTATTATTATTATTCACTACTCAGTTCGATTTATTTTTCTTATTAGATAAATAAAACACATCGAACACAAATATTATCTAAGGACCTCTGACTTACGGAGAAAACGCCCAAACCATTAAGCTACAAATATTATCATTCATTCTGTGACCCAATCACTTGATTTAAAAAATACGGGGAAAATTGGTCAGCTTCTTTAATCCCAAGGAATAATCAATCTCCACTGTAAATTATTTGTACGCAGGACATAATAAGGTTATGAGATATGAAGCGTTGGTCACATTGCGTTGAACAAAATACTGTTCGTGGACGGTTATTTATGTCGGTACTCCAAGAATACCGCCCATTATCTGGGTCGATCAAACTCATAGTCTTAAAATAATAAAATTCTATTAAATTCTGAAAAAAATTTATTATAAAAAAGTTAACCATGTTGCAGTGTGTGAAAACTTATAAACGTAGGTATATCTAAAATAAAATTATTTAGAATTTATTTTCCAAGCATCGTATTCCGGAATAATGCTGTCTTAATTGTTTATTTCACGTACATAAATTAAATCATCCAACAGAAGAAAAAAAACAGTAAAGCTTAAGGAAAAATAAATATTCTAAGAAATCAAAACTATCCCACGTTTATCTACATTTAAGTGTTCTTTACGTAGAACACTAAATAATATAAAATAAATTAATGACAAGAACAAATAACGTTATTAAATCGAGTTACAGCATTGCTCAAACCATTTTACGAGACCAGCTATGTGGTGCTGCGTAGGTGGGAATCCAAGCCTTTAATAAGGCATTCGAAGCGCTGCAATAGTGCGGGAGCAAAAATATTACGGCTCCATGATAAAAACAACGATTTTCAGATGTTTACCACGTTAAACGTAACCTAACAACTAGGGCAAACTGACGTGTGACTCCTAGATAAATACTCGTAAGTAGCTCTACCGCTGAATAATCACTTGGTAAGTAAGTATACCAGCAAAGTCCCTTAATGCTACCAGAGTAAAATAACAATCCAATGCTATTTCGGCGCTGCCCGAGGCTAGAGCTAAATCAGCCAATACATTCAATCAGTTCAGTCGACTAGAAGTAGAGTCGCCATCAAACGTGAACGTCCCCGTGAATATTAATACGATCATCTCGGCGGAAACGGCCAGAAATCGGGCTCGGCTTGGCGGGCTATTTCCGTAACGGCTGAAAATCCTAACTTTAGCCCGCGGTATTAATACAGGCGGCGTGGACCGACACGAACATCGCCCAGCTCTATTGGTCTAACAAACATTCAAACAAACGGGCTATTTTCTATCCATCTCAGTGTGCTTTCTGTTTACATTCCGTGTTTTTCTCGGACGTTTTATTATTACCCTTTCACTCCGTTACCCTTTATCACTATCCATCTCGCATTTATACATGCCTACTAATTATTACATCACATTTACAAGAAGCTTTTATCAAAATAGATCGTATACATTAGAACACGTGTGACGTGTTAAAAACACCAGCTAAAGAATAGATAAAGTATTAATAGACTGGGCACATAAAAGCTATAAACAAGTAAAGTGCGATGATCAGTCTCACAGTTAATTAAAAGCTGTTTTTAAGGTTCATTTAATATCTTTTTAATACTTAGATACGCAATAGAGACACTCTAATTCAATGCTCAAAACCTTTTTAATTATCTTGAAAAATGCATAATTTTAAAAAGAAAACATCGTTTTATCGTTAAACTAATAAGGAAAATTTGCCAGAAAATGACTAATAAGAACAAATTTCACACAGTTAACCTATTTAAATAAATTTGTCTAATAATGACTAAATCCTATCAAGTTCTTTAGCTCAACGCAGGGGTTCCACGAGGATCCAAATCCAGCCACGCGTGCACCCATCATCCAATGCAAATTACAAATGACGCCCAAGGGGTCAATTAAATCAACTACTTGGATCGGTTGCGAGTGTCCAAGTAACTGTGGTACCTGCCTACATATCTTGGAACAATTGAGGTGGCCGTCCGGAAGTGCGTGGAATTCCCGTGGAGTCAGCGCACTGCCAACAAATAAATACAAAAAGGAAGGTTTTTCTTGAACATTTTCCTCGTCGAGTATTGACTGCCTAAACGTGTAAATATCCAGATAGAAACCTCAAGGAAAAAGCGATACAACAAAATAATATTTTGTAAAATATACTCAACTGTCATAAATATTAAAAATAAGCCTCCGATGAGGTAAAAAATTATTCAGTGAAATTAATAAAGTGGACTAAAAATAAACCCACTTAAACGAATCGTTAAGCGAGCGTTAGAATTCTGGTGAATAAAAATAGAGGCACAAGAAAGGTTAAGGAAAATTTCACAGAAACAAAGCGTTCAGAATTTATTTTGGGATCTTCATAAATTAACCTTTCCGGATGCAGAACCACTACAGACATAGGCTTACTTAAAGGCTAAATGAAAAATGGAGGCAACGAAGTTAAAAGGATATATCGTTTCAATTGCGCCCTTTTAAGATCAACTAATCGAATTAGTACCGATTGACAAAGCGCCCAATTTGCCACCGTGGTATAAAAATAAGAATCTCTACCAACATTTTCAAGATCAAACTGGGAGACAGGCCCAGCGCAAAAAATACACATTTAAAAAATGCTCTAATATCATCAAAGTGTTTGTACTTTTACTCTTTTGATGTAAGAGTCAAGTTTCTTGGTATTGTGGATGGCGCCATCTGTTCACGGTGGCGACCGAACAGTAGTGGTCTCCTAAATAACATAAACTGCCTAATCTGTTCTATATTTAAGCCTTGCAACATGGCGGATCGTTGTTTTTTAAATACAGAATGGATATTTAGGGTTTATAAATGTATACAATTGATGCTTTGTTTGGGTTTTTGGGAAATGTTGTAAACAAGCTAGCCTGGTAAATGGGACACATACAAAATAGTTATTAGTAAAAGCTACATTTTAAACATGTTTTAGGTTAATAATTCAACAATGATGTGGTAAATTTTTTTCAAACAATGTTAACGGAAGTGGTCAAGTCAAGTGGAACTTGGTCAAGACCAAGAAATAAGCTAAATAAAAAACATCGATCCGTAAAAATCAAAGTTTTTTTTACCGCAATACATCAATTTTCAAATTTCTTTTAAAACTTAAAATACAAGGTTTTATTTTTGATTTGACTGAGGTTTGAATATTCCTACCCAGTGATCGGAATCAAGCGCGCTACCTCCCTGGCTAAATCTCGATTTGGTAGGAGCAACATTTATTTTTTATGTAAGTGCTTTTATTTCTTCGAATTTCAGAAAAATGCCTACGTGACCGCGTGTTTATGCGTGATTGCCACTTCTTGATAGAATGCATTGTCATTGACAACTAGTCTATCTGTGGAGTTTCAGCTCGATAGGATGATCCAAGATTCTACTTATTTCAGACATTCAATCAATTAAGTAAACAAAAGTGAAAATAAAAAAGCTGTATTTATCTAATACTTATTACAGCGAGCTTTATTCACTGGGTGTTACGAACTTTAGTTTTTATGAACCTTACAAAAGGGAATGAGGGCCATAGTAACGGATGATCATGCAATTAATAAATGGTATTTTATGGCTTAAGCACTAAGTAGTGCAGTAAGTAATTAACGGTATAGGTTATATTATATGAAAGCTCAATTAAATCACCCCTAGCAGTTCGCAACGTTTGGCGACTTACGCTTAGCCCGGGTTCATGGGGTAAGCGTTATCTAGATCTTGGCGGCCCATGCGTTTGCCCACCTTCTGCTTCGAGGGCCGGATCAGGAGAGACTGGTTGGGGAGACATTTTTACCTCTCTAGCCGGACTCTCTCGACCCATTGCATTGTACCGCAGTGGGAGGAATGAATTTAAGCGTCCCTCACTCCTGGACACACCGACCCATATTCTTACCGGTAATGTGCGTTTTCATCCCGCGACAAAATATCCTATGGATAAAAAATCCCCCAACAAAATATCTACTAAAACTTAATCTAACCTAACCTAATAAAAAATGGGACAAAAATAATACAGACATCCTGTAAAGACAATAAAGTATTGTTCAAAAATAGTAAAACGGGACAAAATGACACAGATAACAATAATTTATTGTCTTTACAGGATGGCTGTAATATTTTTGTCTCATTTTTTGTTAGGTTAGGTTTCAGGGAACTATTCCTACCCACCCCTCATACCTATTTCATTCCTTAATAACATTTAATAAAACCCTCCACACAGCATCCCCTAAGATGACATTGGCCCCGAGGGAAATTATTTTACTCGGGGCTTTCTGTGTGAACCTAATGTAAATAATATATTTATAACTCTTTTTATAATAATTACTAATTAATTACCTTCTTTGCCACAGGTTTTACGGCAAAGGTTATTTAAAAATTTAACTAAAATTAAAGCGAATATTTAAGTTTTTACAATCATGACAGCTGTTTCGGCTTACAAGGCCATTTTAGAATTTAATATTAACATTATTTAATTTAAATTAAATTAAATGGACTTCTACGAATTAAAAAAAAAAACAATTAATATATGGCAAAGGTGTTGGTACCCACACCCGCCACCCAAATTGAATAATTAACCTTTGGTCAATTTTGAATAATTAACCAGCGGATTTGTGTCATTCAATGCCCAGAGGTCCCGTACGGGACCGGTGATACGGTGCGAGTACTTCACAAAAATGCTTGGGCAGTGGCCTACCTTTATTGCACGCGGCGCACAAGCGTTTGTTTAAAGGAACCTTTAGTTGCCCAGTGGTCCCGTAGAGCGTACAGGACCGCGAACTACGTCGTTCGATGCCCGACGGTCCCGTATGGGACCGTTGATTGTAGTATTAATAGATATTTCACAAAAAATGCTTGGGCAGTGGGCTACCTTTATTGCACGCGGCGCACGGGCGTTTAAAGGTTAATACATAAAATAATTGTTGCATTTACATAACAATTTATTTACGCCCTAGTGGGCTTTTACAAGATAGATATATAAGTAATACAGTTGTGTTAGCAAATACATAGTATTCAATATATATTGATTTATGATAAATTTAAGACAAATTAAATGTATAGGTATGGAAAGCGAAATTTGTAAAAAAAAACATATAAAAACTAAAAGAAAATAGAAATATAAAGTGTATTCACTACGGAGTCATGAAATCATACATTTTAATAAAATAATTATAAAGAATTCGTTTTGTGACTAATACGGAATCTTTAAATATGTATACAGTATTCCCAAATTTATTGCCTAGATGATGTATTCTATTAATAGGTGTATGAGCCTCATAATTTGTTTTGAAATTGTAACAGAAAAAGGTAGCACGGTAGGTCGGTACGTAATATCTGACAGCGTAATTATGTTGAGTTGTTTCATCAAAAAGACATAGTTAATATTTTGAATTGGAATATTCAGCTTAAAGTTAATAAATCTTAGAAATTTGTGCTGTACCCTTTCTATATTGTTTGAATGGATTTTATACATTGGGGACCAAATTGGCGAATTGTACTCTACCTGGCTTCTTACTAAAGAAGTGTACAATGTTTTCAAACATTCTAGTGACTTGAAACCACTTGCTGTTCTGCATATGAACCCGAGCGTTTTTATAGCTCTATTTGTTATTTCATTTACGTGCAGAGTAAATGTTAACTTTTCATCAAATATAACACCTAAGTCCCTGATCTGAGCGACTGGTGTCAATTTAACATTATTTAAAGAGTATTCATAGGTAACATGACTTTGGTTTTACGAAAACGAATAACTTGGCATTTTTGAATATTAAGAAATAACGAGTTGATCACACACCAATGATACAATTTATCTGTTTTATAAATACAAATAACAGTATCAAGAATCGGCCAAGATACCTAAATACCAAAAAAAAAATAATGAATAGCTATGGGTATAGGTTTACCTTCGGTTAGTTTTTGTGTGTCGGCTCGTATGTTGAACGAGATACCGGAATCTGTTTTCCTCTATATATAATCCGGGCATCTTTAAGACCAGCATTAATAAATCCTTTTCTACAACCAATACATTAACCTGCCTCACGTTGCTGCCCAACCGGGTGGCGTCATAGTTACCCTGTCCAGTGTCTACACTGTACAGAAAGGGCACTCTTGTGATGTTTCACACAAAAAGGTATTAAGGTGAAAATAAATTTAGGAGACGATTTTAATTTAATGGCAATTTAACAAATTAATTAACTTTTTCTAATATCTAATATTAAAAAATTATAACAAATCCATTGCATTTGCGTATACAATATTAAACCCTTTTGTATGTCAAAATAATGATTTGTAACCAAAATGTTAAAAAAAAAAGTTTTTTGTAACTATTTTATGTATTTATTACACCACCAAAACCAAAAAAAACAGCGACATCAACAACAAAATACCAAATAAAATAAAACAATTTATGTAACGATTTGTCCAAGAATAGATCCACATCCACAATATTCATTACGTGAAATGTTAATTTAAGCATTTTACTAGGTTCGCACCAATAACAAGCAAAGGATGACGTCTTTCCACAAACTCCGCTCTCGTTTGTTGGAGTTGGTTGTCAGAGGATCTTGGACCGTCTCCAGGTATCCTATGAATGGAGACAGACAGTTCAGGATCGCGGAGTGTGGAGCCGTCGCGGCGGGTTAGGGACCGAGCATCAGAGGAACAAACCAACTCACATTCTTCTCTATTTCCTACTACCATGGTAGCTAGATTCTCCTTTTGTTTGACCTTCAAATCATGTAACTGAGCATTTCAACATGTCTTCTAACTAATCATGATGTTAATGGACTAATGATAAATAGTTCGTAGCTTTTTTGATTTTTTCATATATACATATACAGTTTTAGTTTATTGGAGAAATGAACAGATATACATAATTTGTTTACCAAAAATACATGAACAAGCGAATTATCCGCATAAGATTCATATTATTTAAAAGAAAATATAAATGATTAAAGAAAAACATGAAATTGATAGAAAAAAAACCTAAAAAACACAAACTAAAAGTTATCTATATAGATAGACAATGTAAAATTAAAGTATTAAAAAAGTGATCAAAAAAAAAGAGAAAACAACACAAAGAACAAATTATAAAAAAATAACTTTAATAAGACAGAATAGGGGTAGAGTAGAAAAGAGTAGACTAGAGTACTATAGAATAGTAGAAAAGAGTAAAAATAGTAGTATATAGTTAACCTTTTGATATATTGTTTTTTTAGTATGCATATCGTAAATGGAAAATGGAAATAAACGAAAATGGAAAACATCCGAGTACGAAAGAACAGATGTTTTGTATTTTGGGCGGGTCCCTCTGAAAAATGATTCTTTCAAAATGTCCACTGGAAAGATTTTGGCAAGTTGCTTCACAGAATTGTAACAATAACAGAACTTGAAAATTAACTTCGAAATATGATGATTCGTTCAAAATGTTTGAAACAACTGACCTTTGGTAATTTTAAATAGAAAATGTTAAATTTTCGGTACAAAAGGGGGAACTTTATCGACACATCCTTCTTTCTTAACAGATGTAGCTGGAACCAATTTTGCAATTTACGGGGAGAACGCCATCGGACATTCAACATTTTACAAAGGCAAAAATTTAAAAGATCGGTTAAGTGGTTTATTTCATACACACTTAATTTTCCTGATCTCCCTCCATTAGGTTTTCATATTTTCCGCTCTTTATCCAACAATCTGTGAGGAATTTCCTCTCATAATATCGCTGCTCTTTATAAAATTGGCTTAAACTTCTACACAATCTACACCATGAAACCGCAAAGAATTTTTCAGGCGTGGGATCGAACAACCGCTAGAATGTTGGTAGTCAACAACGATTCCTTTAATTAAAACATTATTGATAGTACCTACATGTATTTATCCATGTCTATTTTTATAGTGTCTGTGGTGGCGGGGCTTTGTTTTTTATACAAATCTACAGTTTCATTGCGAGACTGATGACATTTTGCACACATAAACCATCAAAACAAGAGGAAGGTCGCTATTTACATTTATAACCAGCCCACCTCTTTTTATCACCCCTTTAAGCAGGTTTTTGACACTTCTTAAAGAAATTTTGAATACTTGACGTTCAAAATAAAAGGAAAATTAGTGTATAGTTACATCTGATTTAAAAAAACTCTGGTTAAAGCAATGGCAAGGTTGGGGACTTTAACAAATGTAGGAATACATAAAAAATGTCTTGTTTTCCAAAAAAATATATAGTTTTATTCCAAGATTGAAGTAAATTTGCACACTCGACCTCCGAAACAAGAGAAAGGTCAATATCAACACGAGATTTCTAAAAACTACCTCATCCCCCTTTTCCAATTCCTTAAACAGAATAAAACCCGGGCAACGTTGGGTGCTTCAGCCACTACTTAAATGATAACTGAAGACCGTACCAACTAGTGACCAATTAAAGTATTTCGTGCCGTATTTAGTGTGATTTCCCTTTTATCAATCTGATTGATATAAATGTACATATATATGGGTACTTACTCAGTGACTACTGAATCTCTGTGATTCATGTTAAAAAACCTTGTTTGTATGATGATGGATGTTTTTGATTACCTATGTGCTTGAGAACTCTATAGGTGGTGTACATTTCTTTAAGCGTGTTCTCATTATTTCCGTTGACAGCTTTAAGTGCTTTTCTTTTGCGCAGGTCTTGATTTTTCCATAGGTTCTCTGACCATTTTAAAGGTTGCAATGATATCGATTTGCAGGTGGCGTGATCAGCCATTGTTCACGTGGGACACGGAAGCGGGACCGAAATAGAACAAGGGTAGTGAAAATTGGCAGCGCGGGGTGTATGGAGCGGTATAGTCATGATAACAATATGCCTAGGTTTTCGAAGGGGGCTGCTTTCAAACCCTTTGCAACACTTGACACTGAAAATACTTGACAGACAAAATACAACACAGAATACAATCTGGCAATAAGGAAAGTACTTTTAATAGGTAAACAGGTATTATAAGATAATACTACAAATGATATTCACATTTCTGTGGCTTACTTCTAAGAGCATATGTCAATTTTTCGAAATATAATTTTTGCGGTTTCTCTTTAATTTTTTATGTTATCTTTCGAATTCTAAAAGAACCTTTCGATTCCGAGAAAGCAGTTTTCTATTTTTGGGAGTCAGTGTTACACACCAGAAAATCGTTTTTATTAATATTAAAAATTGCTAAAAAGAGCAAATTCCATAAAGAACTCGTAAAATTTGAATAACTGACATTGGCCTTTTTAGAAGCAAGCCACAGATTTGTGAAAATAATGTGGTTAAACTAGTATCCTAGGTCGAAAAATGCGTGTAAACAAGAAACAAAAGCTATAAATATTTAATGAGATACTTTTTATGTAAATAGATAAACCATTGATTAAAAATGTCGGTTTTTTTATAACCTGGAAGAAGTGTATTTTTGGACGCACGTTTTAGAGCCATAAAAATATAAAAATTAATTAATCCTGCTCGGTTATAGCGTTGATTAATTGGTTTTTGGAATAACTTAATAAGTAAAACAGCAAATTGTTATATTTAATAATTGAAGACAATATAAATAATAAGAGAGTCGCTAAAAAAAAGAAAATTTGAAACAGAAAAGATACGGTCCCATTTAGGAATTTAATCAAAATCCTTATCCTTGCCGGGGCTCTACTCTTACCACTGAGCTAATTCGACCCGATCCCCTTCGGTCATATTTAACTGTACCATACTTCGACTAAGAACTGCCAACATTATCTTAATTTTTTTAACACATATTTTAATTGGCTGCTATCTTTATGTATGATTGCAATATTCATAGTCCGTCACTCCCGGATACACTGACCCCCAGATTTCTACCCACTCCTCATATCCCTTTCCTTTCCAGAACGACTTTACTTTATTTCCTAAAAATACTCTCCACACAGAATTCCCAAATATGACACAGGCCCTGAGGGGAATTATTTTCCTCAGGGCCTCCTTGTGAAGCTAAAATAATTTTAAAAAAATAGTAATGAGAACAATAGACCTCGCGTCAATTAACCAAAATTTCCTCTTAAATCATTAGATTTGTAAAGTAGGTACTTAAATACCAACATTCATAATTATAAGACAAATTATATTTTATTAAACATTATTTAAATGTTCAAATAAGAAATTGTACAATTTGTCAATTATGCTCCATTATACCATTGTATATCCGTTTGAGTCCATTATCTAAGGTAGCTACACTAATTTCACACGTTTACAAAGCATACCAAGACAATTGCAGCGTCTCTTACAGGTGTTTCTGTTTGACTATCGATTACCCTAGCCTTATCTGCAAAATCCACAATCCACAATTCCCAATCCATAATCCACAAACCACAAACTAAAATCCACAAACCCCGATCTCGTAGTCTGAATGAATAAATCATCAGCCACACTTTGTGTGGAGAGTGGTGGGCAGTCGGGCAGTTCCTAAGATGGCTACCGGCTTCCAAAGGTCACCTGGCTAAAGTTAGAAAGCAGGAACACGCAATGTGGGCTAATTTCAGGAAAATCAATACCAAGTGCCGAACACTTGAGTATGTTTTGTCGGAAAAACATGAAAAAAATGAACACAAATTTAAGGGCCAAGAAAATGAAACAAGTAAGGTAGGTACATAAAAAAATGTTTCGTCATCGGTAAAAAAATCTAAAATTTTTGAAAAGAAAATAGAGGGCTAAAAACAGTTACAAAATAATGAGTAATGTAATCGTCATTACTCAAATAAGCTAACCGTTATTACATCGGTAAGTACTTTCAATTTCCAATAAATAAAGAAACATACATAAATGTTTTGATGCTATTAACTTTATACAAGGTTGCCATCTTTGGGGATGATGAGCGGAAGTTTTTTTGGGGGAGGAAGACCGTTGAGAATGTGAAAAAAAAGATAATGATAATAAATCTTCGTTATTAGTTAGGTGTTGAATTAGAGATTATGGTTGCTTTAGATAAGCCAAAGGAAATATCGAAACCTCCTTGGATGAGATGTAACGGTCGTTGGCTTCGAATCCTTTGAGATTGCTGTTAGTGAGGTTTAGGAATCTAAAAATTGTTTTATTTTATTAAACGACTTCGAAAAGGAGGAGGTTATCAATTCGACGGTATTTTTTTTTGTTTGTTACCTCAGAACTTTCGATTGGGTGAACCGATATTGATGATTCTTTTTTTATTAGAAAGCTGGTGCTTCCCGTGTAGTCCCATTTTAATTTGGTCCAGTTCTAGTTCTGACAATGGGATCCATGAGAAAACCATACATGTCTTAAATTTGCAATTAGTATGTGCGCGACAAATGGACGAATAACTCAATATTACGCCAACAGATTTCGATGATTATTTTTTTGAAGTAAAACTTCTTTACGCACGCTCGTCACTAAAAATCAAAAAATAAACAAAAATTTTAATAAACAAAAAACGTCTTACAAAAATGCACTAAAAAGTAAAAAAATAATTTCGTACGATTGTTATTTTTGGAGTCGGTGTCAGCCAAGATCTCCACATCTCACCTATAACAACCTATGTATGTAGTTACCTTGGCTGACACCGACTCCAAAAATAACAATCGTACAAAATTATTTTTTTACTTTTTAGTACATTTTTGTAAGACGTTTTTTGTTTTGTTAAATTTTTTGTATGGGTAGATGGAAGGAAAATGGATTTTTTTTTTCATAACTTTTTATTCCAGTAAAAAAGAAAATAACATTTTCACTTACTTAACTAGAATTTTGAATTATGTACTTGCGTTATAAACAGTCATTACAAGTTCATATATAACAGTGTTAGAGATAATCATATCATTGACCAATAAAAAAACGACATAAAAATTTGAGACCATAATAAAAAGAAAAACAAACAAAACAATATACGTATGTAATATAAACAGTTCTGAAAAAGTGCATCTACTCACTTAAATCTACAAAAAATGTATTTTCAAGGGTAATATATACTGTAACATTTTTGAAGAGGTTATTGAATGCAAACTGCTGAAATCAAAAAAGAAAATGAAAAAAAATGAAAATGAAAAAGAAAGATAAGGAATTAATGAAATATTAAGTTTTCCGTTGAATATTACTTCTTACGAATTTTATGAAGTTAGCAAGGTTCGTGTTAAACGCGTCAATGTCTGTGCATAATCTATTGAAGGTGCTACAGCTTCTTCTTATAAACACATTTTGAAGATAATTAGCATTGCTCTTAGGAATATAAAATATGTCTGGAGATCGAGTAACTCTTATTGGACATCTGAAATTAATATTTTGTAATAGGTAAGGGCTATCAATAAAATTGTGGATTATCTTATAAAGCATTACTAGGTCTCTGATATCTCTGCGTTGATCAAGGGTTTTGAGGTTCATAGAGACATAATTTACATCATTTCGCATGCGAAACGAAACATATTTCAAAAACTTTTTCTGGACTCTTTCTATATTTGATTTATATGTAGAACAATGAGGGTTCCATACTGTTAAAGCATACTCTAGGTGGCTTCTGACGTATGATATGTAGAGAATCTTAAATGTTTGTGGATTTTTGAAAACAGAACTTACTCTAAGTATAAATCCTAGCATTTTCAAAGCCTTAGACGTGATGTGATCGACGTGAGATTGAAAAAGAAGCTTACTGTCTAATAGAACTCCAAGATCTCTAATTACATTTACCCTATTTAAAAGATTGTTTTTAATTATGTACGGATATAGTATAGTGTTTTTCTTTCGAGAATAAGATATGACGGAACATTTATCTGCATTCAAAAGAAGGCAGTTTTCTAAACAATACACATTGACTAGGGAGTTCAGGTCATCCTGGAGCTCTATACAATCCATCCCAGATTTAACTTTTTACATTATATTACAGAGTTTTTACATTATATTACATAGTTTTCACATTTCATAACCTTAAATTACATTAGATTACAGTACTTACATTTACATTACATTATATTACCATACGAGTTAGTTAGTTAGTTCGTCATAGCGTAAAGTGACTGGGACATATCAACACAGATGAAAGATAACGAGGATATGGAAAGACTAAGAAGAGCGATATCCATTAGAGCAGGTGAGCTATCAAGGCATTTTCACTTTGCAGTCCAAACGTAAAAAGGGTACTATTCAACGCATCGCTATACATGTCAGAACTGTGGATAGATTATACTGCAGTCCAATGGAATAAGCTAAAAGTCAC
This sequence comes from Limnephilus lunatus, assembly GCA_917563855.2. NCBI lineage: Eukaryota > Metazoa > Arthropoda > Insecta > Trichoptera > Limnephilidae > Limnephilus > Limnephilus lunatus. Next base: position 12,476,445 of record OU830599.1, read on the forward strand.
CTGCAAAAATACTTATCGCCAACTTTTCCGCCTACCGAGATACTGAAGCGCTATGGAAATGTTCTTGAAGGGACGAGTGGAAACTTTCAGAGCACTTCTCCTCCACCGCATAAGCTTATGGCGCAGACTAAACCAATCGAAGAATGCAATCTTCACTGCCACGACTGCCTGGATGGAATCCCCATGATTGCCCTCTGGAGAGGGGAGACAATAATAAATGTTTAATATTTTTTTTCTGTTTCATGTTTCATGCTTATTACGCTGCATAGTGCATAGTTATTTACTTTTTCTTATTAAGATGACAATATACCCTAAAATTTATTCAGAATCTTAACGTCGTAAGTAAAGAAGCCGTGTATACAAATAAAGTCTCGCGACCCGTGTATTGCATGGACCTACTTTCGAATTTGCCCTATCAAAGAAAAGAAGACAAATAATGTGGGAATCTTAACGACGTAAGTGAAGAAAGCGTGTAAACAAATATGCGCCCGATGCACGGCGTACTGGATGAACGTATGGTGGAATTCACCCTAGCAGGCATGGAGATTAGACCTTTTCACCGCGTTCAATTTAATTAATTCTGAAGAACGTGTTACAAATATTGAAAATGTGGGATGATGTCGCACTGCCGAAGTTATTAATTTATTGTCTAGAAAAATAAAATCTGGTGCTTACCGCTAACTTAAGTTGTACAACGTATTACAATTTTTTAAAGGCGTCGTACGTAAAACATATTAATGGTAAGGTATTGTTTTTATTAATCTTAAATACAAAGAACTTACATCCCCAGGACAACATCTGAATAAAAAAGTTAATATAGTTACGAATTCGTAGGAAATGATTAAAAAGTGAGTTTTGAGCAAACAAAAATTATTAGGATTGTGTACCGCCTTAAGTATTTGTTCATTTTATTTTTGTTATTTCAAAATATGGAACGTATTTCATTGCACTACCCCTGCACACATTCTGGAATAAACTAATATTATTAAACATCGAGAAAAATACAGGTGTAAAATTGTCACACAGTGCATTCAATTGCAGTTTAGATCATTGAATACATGTAATATCTCATGGTCCCAATGTGTTGTCCGAATAACTGATGGCGTTCATTCGTAAACACTACATTTTCAATAGTAATCTCCGAACAGAAATAGTCCAGCAAAGGTGGCGGGTAGCGCTGATGGTGGGAGCGGGGATCGCCGGAGAATGAGAATAGGCATAGGAATTGCAGATCGGTACGGTGAATATACTTTGGAATACGTTATCCAATAATCTACTTGAAATTTGTTTGCATAGAAGACCAGTTTAGGGTTTAGCCGATATGTAAATTTTTTAGTTAGACATTCATTCAGGAAAAATAATCTTACTTATATTATAAATGCGAAAGTTTGTATGGATGGTTGGTTGGTTGGATGGTCCTTACTCTTTCACGCAATAAATATCGAATGGAATTTAAAAATTCTTTCACTAATCGAAAGCTACATTACTTGCGAGTAACAACGGCTTTATATATTGGTAAGCTCTGGCGTTATGAATTGGCTGTGGCGTTATGAAATTATGTATCATACGTTTTCTGTCCCAAACAACTTTTTATACTACAGGTATTTGAAAGTTCTTTGAGAGTGGAAGTTTAGCACAATTGATTGGTCATCTGGGTGAGAGACCACCATTCTATTAATAAGTTTCGTCAAATGGCTCCAGTCATGTTTACTGACCACATTCTAATCATCCCCTTCATTTTCTTCTTCATCTTTCTCACTTCGTTTGGCATCTCAAAATACTCCAAACTACTAGTTAATTATAACATATACAATATATTTTTTCTTGCTTTGTGGCTCCTACAATATACTTTGAACCTATCAATTGAAGATTTCGTTTCCGGCAGTTTTATCATCCCTTTTTTTATGTATTCGCTTTATCCTTTTTTGGTATCCTGATTTCTTTGCACGTCCTTGTATATAATGGTATTAGAAAAATATTTTGTTAATACCTTCGTTGATTATTATTTTGTCACCAGCTGTTATTTAGGTACATTTGATAATCTATTTCGCCTAAATATTATTCGCATTTCCTGTTACATAGGAAAGGAATCATTGAGCATTAGTAAAAATGTGGAGCAATAATTGAGTTGTATACTGAATGTAGTTTTTAAGGATTTTTTTTGCGATTTCTTCCCAATATTCGTTTTTGTATATTCAGCATGCTTGTTAAATATTGGTTTGGAATCTAATATAACTCCTAAGTATTTCATGTCACTAATATTTTCAATAATTTCACTATTGGAATAGTTTTTTACCCACAGGAGTGGGGTAAAAAACAAACACTTAAATAAAATAAAAATGATGAAGAATCAGATACAAGCAGAAAGTATAATTTTTGAGAAGGGATTATCCCAGATCACAGTAGAATCATGGCTATCTGAATGTTAATTGCGCTGTTGATACATTAGAGCTACACAGTTTTATTTGTGGACCAAACATTTCCACCGCGCTGGCGGGAAAAGAACGCGGCCCGAGCGAACAGACTTTATGGCTGAAAAACAAAAATATTCTATTACGGGAACCGCTTCCGTTCAATCGGCCTTATAAATAGAAGGATATCGGCAATATTTAGCTCCGAATGTTTACAAGCGTTCCACTTGAAATAAATCAATTCAATTGGAATAGGAGCGAGCGGCTGAATTCAATCAAGGAACAGAGGAAAACCTTGTCTGAAAGAAGACGAAGATTCGATTATAATAATGGCCTAAGAAAGCTATTTAAGGGTTAAAATATAATTACGCGCGCTTCCTTGATCGTCTAAAATTTGACAAAAAGGATAAAACTTTAACCGCCCCTTTCTAAACCCTAATAAAAATGGTTCCACGACATCTAAAAAGGTGGCACTTCCACACCACTTAGAAAAATCACTAAAGATGATGTAAAAAAATAGCTCATAACGTAACCTAATGTAACCTATTTCATCTATTTTTTTTTCAAGATTTTTAATGACTTTTCACCTGTGGAGTTGACCGGTCACCAGTAAATATATAACGAATTCCATGATTCATTAAAAAATGAAGCTTTACTGCAAGCATTCGAAAATGACGCTACCTCCTAATGAACCCCTAACAAACGCACATTTTTTATCTATCGGTTTTCATGTTTTCATTTAAAATTTATTATTAAACAATACTAGTGCAGACCTGTGAAAAATCTAGATAGCCTGAATGTTTGCCTCATCAGTTCCAATTTTGAAAATGACTAAAAATAACTTTCTGTTAAAATTAGTAGGTAGGTACTTTATCGCTTGCTGAATTCTTCACATAACCAGAATCCGAGTTCGTAGACCCATAGTTAGTTGTACAGACAGACAGATCCACAACCAAAATTAGTATTTTTGATCATTTCGGCTGTGTATACATAACATTCTAAAATATGTGCGTAATTCTAAAATTAAAAAAAAATAGATAATTCTTATATATTTTCACCGTTCATACGATAATCAGTTGTGTAATGAACTAAATACATATTTAGCTTCAAGCAGATGATCGGCGTTCGATTCTCGGCCGTGGCATTGTTTTTTTATTATTTCAAATTTTTATATACATTATACTTATATTTTTGAGTACATTTAAAAATATTATATTCCGTGATTTTTCAAAAAAAAAATTGTAATGAATACCTTATTTCACGATTACCTACCTCTGAGGGGTCGTCCATTAAACACGTGATGTTTTTTAGCAACTTTTTAACCCCTCCCTACCCAAAATCACGTGTATTTTTTTTAGTACAAAGTATTGAAATTTTCAGAATTTTATCTTTTTCTTTATTTAAAATTTCTAGAGAGACATTAAGGTTACAGGTTGTTTTGACTGGCACTTGGTTTAGAAATCGTGCATTCAACGAAAAATAAATACACGTGATATCTCATTATATCCCCCCCTCCTTGTGATATTTCGTGATTTTTTTCCGACCCCCCCCCCCCCCTTTCGAGCATCAAGTGATTAATGGACGACCCCTAACAGCCTATTGAGTAAAGAAATATAGAAATATAGTACTTGTCGAAGAAATATAGCAGATTCGGTGAACTAATTAAGTAAACACCCTTATAATGTCACACATTAATTTACTATTATTATCTGTGGAAAGTTTATAATTGGCATAATTAACCATTTTATAATTGTATTATTGTGTAGTTTATGATTTGCTGTCAACTTTCCCAAATATAAATAAAATAAAATAAAATAAAATAAAGGTGACTCGTTTCGTGTAAGAACGTTTTTAGCGAATATAAATTAAAAATCTTCATAATTTTTTAAGATATTAAGAACAACCCACTTACAAAAATGTGAAACAAAAAAGCTTCATTAGGATCTAGAAAAAGAAATTAAATCAAGAGTATATCGCAGATCATGGAGAAAAGGGTGGAAAGTAAAAAAATTCTGTCTCATAAAATTTATTTTTATCTCTGAATATTGTGATTAATTAATTATCTTTGCCCCACGAAAGGTGTATTTGAGTTAGCTTACTCTATCTCCGCGAGATGTCGCTAGTGTATTTTTCTGACGGGACCGCTTATTTCATTAATCATAATCTGTTTTCGCTCTCTTGTAAAATTAACTTTTTTGACTTACGGCCCTTTTCTAATGGATGTTTGATATGTATTTATGTTGGGGTAGCAGATTCACAGTAAAGATTTTTGCGATTTATATCTTCGATTGGATCATATAATTCGTAATGCTTGTACAAGAATTTGGCCACCGGTGTGGAGGGCATTTAAGACAGGGAGAATTTGAGGAATTTGAAATTATTCACAAAGCAAAAGACTTTAATGTGGTCCTGTTTCATCTACAAGCTCTGAGAAGGAATATCTGGCTTTTATCCATGCTTACCTCCACAAAGCTCCCCGCTTGATAGAGCTTTTTTTGCACAAGTCAAATAAATAAGACATGAAAAAGAGCGAAGATAATTTAATTATATTATTTGTATAATGTTCGAGTGAAATATGTTTTGGTTTATGAGCTCCATTAGTCATCAGGTCTGTCTGTGTAGAAATATTGGTGGTGGAGGATCTCTTTTGCGGTATGGATACATGGAGATTAAATATAGATAAAAGCACGTAAGAAATTCTTAGGAATGTTGACAAATAGATACGAGATGATGGCGATAAACTTATGTATAATGGTAATGCTCCCACCAGAATTCCGGCCAATGAATGGCAAAGTAAAATATTTATATTATTATTATTCGAAGGCTGGGTAAAAGAAAAATCGTAAGTTCCGTCGATCACCTTAGAGGTGCGCGACGCATGACCTAGACCTAGACACTAGACAGGTATCAATCAAAAGTTGAACAGTTATGCAAAGGTTCGAAAAATTACGGTCACAATTGATTTCATATACCGCTCTGACTACTAAAAAACATTTGTTGGTTGGGGACTGCCTGGAGCCACGCGCCGTGTGTGGACAGGGCTGTAGAAGACGATGTGCAATAATAGCGTGCTGCTAAATGTATCAAATAAGGTTGAACGCCTTTTATTGATCATTGAACAATGTTAATACCCGAAGATTATTAACACATCTTTAAAAATAACTGCAATATTCCACCTTATTCTGTGTTAATTTCCACAACACAATTTCATAGGGTACACAATTTTCAATGTGACACTAGAAAAAAATCTACGAGCTTTGAATAGTTTAAAGTGGGGAAATTTTCATATAGGAACCATAACGTCACCCGGTTGGACGACGTTATGAGGCAGGTTAACGAAAGCGTTGCAAGAAGAGATTTGTTAAAAAGGAACGACGAATGTGGGTTACTAGTTCCACATAAGAATGAGTGCCGTTTTACATAAGAACGAGTCAGAAATTACTGCAAAATGCTGCAAATATATTTTGTCGAATTTGATTCCATGACAGTTGATCACCCGACGGACGGTTGGCCCCCGACGTACTTATATACAATATACAGTCGGTTTAGGGAAAATAAGATATATCTAATTACACAAAATATAACTAAATGTCCCCGAAGGGGTGTGCGGAGAGGATATACCGCCTAATAAAAAAGTATAAACATATTTTAATTCAAATGCATAAAGAATGAAACTACTTGTTAATAACAAAACTCCGTATATATCATGGGATGAGTACAAAAAATGGACACAGTAAATAAATTTGTTTGATATCCATACTACTTAGGTTTGATCTTGGCAAATAATGAACAAAAGATAATATTACAGTAAGTATAATTTAGGAGATCCAACTGTCGAGGGATCAATGTGTGGTCACCGTCGAATTTTAACTATTGTACCAGTGAGCAGAAGTTACCATTTTGCTGGTTCCACAAGCAGGCTCTAATAAAAATCCTGTAACACAGACTTATCGATCTTACCTATCGATCTGTTAATAAAGTAATAGAAATCAGACGTACCGCCCAAAAGTCAACCATATGCCAGAAGTCATAGAAAATTAATGGACTTTCCCTCAAAACTTCAACAGATCTTTTATCACCATCTCGTCGAAGCAAGAAGGATAATTTCAGAAAGAGTGCAGCGTCACGAGTCACATTAACAGACCATCTCTGTGTGGGGAGCTAAGAGCTCGTACAGTCGCAAGACATCAAAGAATTTACTATATATTATTATTATGAATATGCTGGGACGATACCGAAGCATTTTTCTCGCAGCCAAAATATTTCCTGTAAGCAACATGACGTTGGAGTAATGTATTTTCATTTCCAGCGACCGTTCTATTTTAGAAGAGTTATTCCAGAATAAATAACTCGTGCACTGAATCCACACACGCGACTGTGCTCCCATAATCTTCGTATTTATTCATAGCGAGCGGATTTGCGAGGAATTATTCGTTTTAACCAGTAGATATTAAGGTGATGTTATTGACAAATTGCAGTTTAAGGCTCCGCAACAGGGCTCGAAAAGAAGAAGATGGAGGGACACGAAATTACGAATGTTATAGGAGCGCGCTAACATTTACAGCGACAAAATCGATGCGAAAATTGCGAAAATGTTTAATAAAACACGACTCGTTTAAAACAGAGCAAAAATCTCGTGGGGAGCATCATAAGTGTCATTTAAAGAAACATTGTGAATTTTTTCACAAATATAATTTATAAGATAATTTTAACAAACTTTTTTAAATAATTTTTGGAGCAAACTTAGCGATTTTTTTCTATCGAGGGAAATTCATATAATTTGAGTTTCGGCGTGGTTAGCATCTAGACATTATCTTCAAAAAGAGCATTTTTTTTTAAGAGCTTAAAAACTTAAAATGTTTAAGAGAGATATGTGAGAAATCGGTAGAAATTCGGGTTGTAGATACAATAAAATTTCGGCATTTCGATTGATATCTCTATTCTTCTGCTTTTGTGCGCCATAAAAAACTAGAAACTAAATCAAACGTTTTAAAATTCGGATCTGTGGGTCCTCTTATTGTCCTGCACAGATAGAATGATTAGTGTAAAGCGAAAAATACAAGAATATTAAACGGATAATCCAGGGAAAGATTTACAAGAGAAAATTGGAAGACGTAGTAGGCGAAACCTGCATGGCGTATACCTGCGCATGTGTTACTTCGAGTTGTTCAGGATTGCAGTCTCCAGGGTGTTAACCTCTCTGACCTAGACAAAATATTATAATGTAACCAAAATTGACGATCAATTTCAAACAGCTGTTTTTTAACGAATTACAAAATGTGATTCTGCTTTTGAAAGCATATGAAAGTATCTTCCAGATTTTGCTTTCACAAATTATGTACCTAATGAAAAATATTAAAAAATTAAAACGCAAACACGTTTTTAAAAACGCTTAACGATAGTTTTTTCTTGTAAACTATATTTACAGCTTCATAAGTAATCATTATTTTCATTATAAACGAAACTAAAAAAATAATAACGACAAGTATTATGAGAGTAATTGTCACTATATTTTTTTATTATAACATAAAACATAACACTACATATTTTTTGCTTCTTCAAATCAGCTAACTTATTTTCCTAAAAATCAATCAAATTTTTTTAAAAAATTATTTTCAACAAAGACACAATTTACATCTTACTAATATTATAAATGCGAAAGTTTGTATGGATAGTTGGTTGGATGGTCCTTACTCTTTCACGCAATAAATATCGAATGGAATTTAACAATTCTTTCACTAATCGAAAGCTTCATTATTTGCGAGAAACAACGGCTTTATATATTGGTAAGCTCTGGCGATATGACTGAGCTGTGGCGTTATGAAATTATGTATCATACATTTTCTGTCCCTAACAAAATCGAGTTATTGCAAACGTCAAACAAATTGTTACCTTGGAAACAATGTTTTTTTTTTAAATTTTAGGCTTAAAAAGAGTGCTTTGTTGCGATTAAAAAGAGTATTTTTTTGGCGTCGTAGTTAATTAATATCTACATATCTCCATAGACATCCACATAGATTGCATAAAAAATTATTTTAAAAGATATAAAGATATATGGACCACTGATCACATAGATAATAAAAATGTGGGCGATTCATTCCATCCAGCCCCAAACTTGTCAAATAAATCCTGAATTATTAAGTGCGTGTTTTAAATAAGAAGGAATGACGTCACATTTTTGCTGAAAAGTAATAAATAAACGACAACCGAATTCGTAACGTAGTCGTTATAAAATATGTGGAAATAAGTTTTACATGTGTTTTATTATGTTATTATAATGGAATTCCACCATGAATTGTCAGTATCAAAAATGGAGTCACAAATATAACCATGAGATATTTTTTCAGTTATTATGCCGTGTTGCGCTTCCTCCTTCAGCCAATGTTTGAGACAGCGTTAGAGTATTCACCATCAGGGCAGATGTGCAAATTGTGATGAAGTGCGTCTTTATATAAATAGAAATGATAGCGTGTTGCGGGCTTAGACCCATTTTTGGCCGGTATTGAAGGGCGGGAGTGGAAGGAGATGGGAAAAAAGAAGGTGGGGAAGTATCTGGCTGTTTAGATGTAGTCATCAAACACGACTAAAGCCGTTTCAAGCAACGTTCCAATTCTGATTGGTGGTCTTACACCAGGGCGATACTGAGAGTATCTTCCACTCTGGAACGTATCGCAAATATGCCTAAGTATTATTTTAAGAGCGTATAACCAGAGAAAACCAGAAATATGTCATTTTTAAATCAGTGTTTAGACGTATTGACTCTTTTCCACAAAAAAATTATAGATTGATTTCGAAAGACTGTTCTTTTATCTAGTAAACGTATGTTTTAAATTGTGAGAAAAAATGTTTATTTTTCGTATAATACGGTTTATACCACAGGTCGTTGGCAGATTTGTTAAATTTTCAAAAAAGATTTTGTATTATACAACACCCATTTCAAATCATATAATCATGGAGTAAAATAAATCAATACATTATCTGGTAAACGTATGTTACAGAATTTTAATTATAGTTTAAATAAAATCATTACAAAAATCTATACGTACATGTGTTTCTTGACGAAAATTGGTCCGTTTGTGTATTAATTTGCGTATTTACAGACTAATATATTTCAATTTTTTTACTTTCTTATTTTGCTCATGAAAAATGATAAATACTTATGATCAAAAAATAATTGCAAACATTACATAATTTTATCAACACGCCTTTCAGCATTTTTGGATGTAGGTATAAATCAAAGCAAATTTGAAATGAAATAAAATCGATATTGAGTTATAATTTTAAAAAGCTGGTAGGGAGAGTAATTAATCTTTCTCATTGGAACCGCCCTGTACGATCGTAAGAACATCTTTTGACGAAATGTGGATTTTCGGCCGCTGGATGGTTAAACTCTCTTAAATTATTAAATTGTCAAAACACAAATCAAAGAAATGAAATTTATTTGCGCACTTGTTTGCGGTCGAGAGAATTGCCTCTCGACTACGGAGGAGTTACATTAATGTGGTTTTCGGCGTTAAATTTCGGTATAGTTGTCAAGTACCGGATATCAAGAATGAAAATTATATGCAAAAGTTACCGATTTTCATTCGGGAATATTTGTCTTTCTTTAAAAATAAAAGTTAATTTACTGAGAAATCAAGACAATTCAGAATTGGCTTACAAATTATTGTTTTAATTTTGTTTACAATTGAGTAGAACATCTGAATGGGAAATTCCTGTTCCTGAGAAGCAACAGCAACATTTTATTTTCTCAGAATAGCGACTTAGCAAGCCAAGACCCGCCTCCGACAGACTTGACAACCTTACAGCCAAGTAATGTGTGTTTTTTCCATCTTTAAAAGCGCAAAATTCCCCAGATTTAGGGTATAACATTGATACCCCGATATCGGAGACGAAAATTAGTTAAACTGTCTAAAAAAAAAATAATCACATTAGAGACTTACGCCTGTTAAAATATAAAATGCAACGAAAGAAAAACATGATTTTTTTATAGTGTTTATAATTTCCCAAGTTTTATGAAAAAAAAAACGATTTTTCTTAACACATTTTTCCCCAAATCTCGGGAAAATTTGTTTATTATATATTAAAATCACCGACTTTCTAATCTGACAATAGAGTCGAGATAATTAATGCCGACTGTCAAAGTGTCAGACGGTTGGAGGCATCCTGACGTAATATCCAGGTGGACAATCACGGCCGAATAATCGTAGACCGCATTTTAAAACGAAAAAATGAAACGGAATCAGATTTATAATGACTTCTTTGTGACGTATGTAAGAGCACAAATGTGCTATATACATTTTATTTTTAAAACGACAGAAATTCCCGTCCCACGAATCATCTGACGAAAATAGAAACGTTCCTACATCTATTATTAAAAGCTGTATCTAATTATTAAGAGCGATACTACGACTGAGGACTTGCAGAGGATTGAACTCACAAAGCTTGGGGCCTAAATAACGTGAGTTAATACCGTAACCATTAAATGCATCATTTAACAGGTCTATTTTCAATTCATGCAATCGCCATTACAGACGACAGAGACTTGAGCAAAAAAAAATGGAGATTCTCATCTAGATATTTCCGCTAAGCAAAAATAAATATGTATATTTTTTTAAAGCGGAGAAAACAATTATTACTTACCAGTATGTTTGTTATAAAAGGAACAATTTAACAGATAAGTTAGAATATTATTAATAGTCGTTTAATCTTCACGGCCGTGAGATTTTTGAGTGTTCCAAGTTGATGTCTAACAATAGAATTATTAATAATAAATATTTCTCATGTATTGTAGAAACACCGTCATAATAAAGTGTAAGTGGCTCTTATGTATGTAAAGTAAGTATACCACGGAAATAAGTCTTGGTTGATTGATTTTCTTAGATTTTCTGATATTTTGAAATGGCGAAACAATTTCGGATTACATATATTCGATTCCAATAAATTTGATGTTTTTTAACGTATTCCAATATAAAATACTGTTTTTGAAAGCTGAAAAAAGACTCTTGATTTTAGAATTTTAGTACGTATTACAAATCGACATAATATGCAATTAAAATTTAACATATAACAAAAGTAAACAAAGCTTTTAAAGTCGCTTACTGATGGATTTTTAACGTGGCTATACAATTATATTATAATAAAAAAATTTAGAGCGAAAAATTAGAACATGGAACCTTAAATAATTACATGAAATTATCAATTTTATAAATAATGAAATTATTCTCAACGGAGGTCAAATGGCCTCACCATTTTGAATATCCACAAACCGCTTAAGTACAATATTTTTTATACTTTCTGCAATAAAAAAAATCGTAAAACCTAAGTTGAAATCGAAACCTTACACGTGCCTGTTGAAAAGGTATTCAACAGTAAATAGTTTTTATAAACCGGTTTCGGATATTTTATGTAAACAAACTTAAATCACCGAATTGCCATAACTAGTATTCTGCTAAAATTCGAAGATTTTACTGGCTTCTATCATTGAACCACGCACAAGTAATTAATTACCATAACATTATAACCTCGTCAAGGACAACACGAGTTTTACCTAAATTTTGAGTATATTTATGATGCAACCCGTCATAAAATATCGATGTCTATTCTAGTCAATATATATAATATTATACCACAGGGACGCGGCAAAAAACTTTTATTGCATGAAATAAAAAAAAATGCTTAGTCCTGCCTTTTTCAAGTATTTTTGCATCTCCATAACTGTTGAGAATGGCGCCGTGTTGTTATTTCTGTTTTAAAAGGGCTTCGTGTTTTCGACTAAATAACCGATTACGCATTTACACAATCGTAGCAAGCGTTATGAAAGACTGATTTTTTGACACCCTTAACTCGATCGGTGAATGAGCATCTACTACTTGACCACGCCCCCGACATCGCTTTCCGTACCGATACAGATCGATTATTCCGTTATCTCGCCGATTAAGGAAACAATTTAAATACATTTTTAATCGTCTTTGTGGTTAAAAAAATATATAATGCTGACATTAACCTGTTTTCTTGTATATTTCCGCCCTAAAAAGCTGCGAATACATTTGCGAACTACCGTTCTGTTCACGTCGCGTTTCGTAAATTTTTACGCAGCATTGAACTCTAAAATTACCGGTTATTCTGTATATGTAAATAAATTTCCTTGTATTCCATTGTACCTACAATAATACACGCAAAACAACAACAAATCATTAACATATCAATGTAAAAAAATTTCCGATGAAATATCGAACATAAAATGAGATTAAAATAGATTATGACCATCATGATGTAAATATTTGGAATGAAAATGGTAGGCAGAATTCAAAGAATGCACGTAAACAAAATTGCAAAGTTAAACTTCTGAATCATTGTATCTACATAATTTGTTAGGAATGCTGAGGATAGGTTGGACCGGCCAAGATTCTCAAAAGTGTATGAAGATTGGAGTACATCAGCAATTCGCAAACTTTACCTTCACCGTGAGCTTTGTTTGTCCTTCCGAGTGAACACCGTTAGAAAACTTGTCGAAAATAACGATATCTGACAAACATTTAAATATAAAAATATACAGTGTGGTGCGATGATGACAATCAGTAAAACATTTTTTTTTGTCTACAAGCTTTTTTAATTTATTGCAATTTACTCGGATGAGCTAACAAAAATTAATGTTAATCTCTCATTTTGCAAGTTTGGAGAAAAGTGAGACAATGATTTGCACCCTATTTTACAATTATTAGTGTCACAAAATGCCTAGAAAAATCAGTACCTAGAAATATGAAACTAAGAAAAAAGGTAAAACGTACGCGATCATGAAAATATTAGTTAAAGTAAAAGGTTGCATAGACAAAAAAATGATACGTGAATAATTAAAATGTAGAAACATATAAAAAAAACAACAGGCGTAAGTGTTCAGCAATCATATATTATTTAAGAGCTTTTACTGCTGTGAAGTAGCTTACAGAATTTCCAATCGCGTGTTTTCATTTATTATTTAGAACTTTAAAATGCCAGCAGCCATTGACTGTGAGACTGCGAGCAGAGGGCACGAAAGGGCCCTGACATCACAGGTACACATGACGTCACTGACGATGACCGTGCCCTTGTGAGGTAGCTCGGTGCAAGGGGTAAGCCTCTCGACTAGTAATCCGTAGGTTCAACTTTCGGCCGTGGGCAAGAAGACTTTCTTTCATCAATTTGTATTATTAAACAATTAATTAATTAAAAATAATGTATAGTATATTAGCGACGCGTTCCAGAGTGGTATATGGTTTCAGTATCGCCCTGGTGTAAGAACACCATTCAGAATTGAAACATTGCTAGAAATGGATTTAGCCGTGTTTGGTGACCAGATACGAAGAGCCAGGCACTTACCCGCCTTCTTCTTCCCCATAAACTTGTCCTCCCCACTATCTTCAGCCTTACAGGCGGTTGGAAGCAGTGCGGATTTAACATTTTTTTCAAAGTCCTACTAAATATAATATATATACTATATTACAAATGTAGAACATAATCATGCAGTATTCAAGGACTTTTACTTCTTCACATGTGAAAATGAATCAAAACGTGAAAAATTTCCAATATTTTCAGCCATATCTTCGTTTATAATTTCAATTAACTGCGAGTTGATGGCAGTAAAGGGTTTTGAATAGAAAAGAATTAACCGCTGGTTTACGTTATTGTTATTTACAAATTTGAAGCCAGCTGTCTGCGAGCGGAGGCCACCGAAGGGTTCTGACGTCATCGGGCCGTGTGACGTCACTAACGACGGCCATGCCCTTCAGATGGGCAGTGGACAGTGGGCGGCGACTTAATCCATTCATCAGTCGCCGATGACGTGCGCCACTTCCGCGAGGGCTATTCGAATATCGCCGGCTCGAGCGGTACAGTGAGCGCTCCCTAAATACAACACATGATTGATACCTTTCCTGCAATGCTGCAGTATGCGGATTAATGAGTAAGTACCTGATTCATACGTCATACCTCATCTATCACAGTCTATCTTATGGTGACCTCACCTGTCAGAAGGTGTATATCATTAGGGCACTCTTCTGTTATCTGAATCTCGGAATAAATTTGCATAATCTGGCTTACGAAAACGGTTAAATAACGAGGAATGTTTCATAAATTAATGAAACCTAGCCTGAAGTCAACCGAAAGAATCAAAATCATAGATCCTTACCAAACGTAACTGAGCTGACAGCAGTCAGAAATCATAGATTCTAACCTAACATAACTGAGCTGACTGCATAAAAATCTTAGATCTAAACCTAACATATCGAGCTGACACCATCAAAACCATAGATCCTAACCTAACATGACTGAGCTGATAGCATCAAAATCATAGATCCTCACCTAACGTAACTGTGCTGACAGCAGTCAGAAATCATAGATCCTAACCTAACAAAACTGAGCTGACAGCATAAAAATCATAATCCAACATAGCTGAGCTGACAGCATCAAAATCATAAGTCCAACCTTGTACAATTTTAAACAATACAATATTGTGAAATGTTTAGGTGATGTCTTCAAAGCATAATGAGTAATAGAAAGGTGATTTAGAGACAAGCAAACCTTAGACTATCAGATCAGGTTCGCTGGACAATAGATTTTGATCAGGAAAGAAAAAGAGGTATTTAATATATTTAAAAAAATAGTTCTAACAAAGAAATAATGCATTATACATATAATAAGAACATTATTTCGTTTACTCGATTCCTCCGGTAGACAGCTGTATGTCAAAATATTGCAAATTGAGATAATGGACTTCACATACAGTGTTTACTTTATTTATACTAATTAACATTGTAAAACTGCTATAAATCAGATTTTTTATAAATATTCATACAGAAATAACTTGAAGTTGACTTTAAAAAAAAATGTATTCGAATATTTACCAAACTTAAAAGATTATTTATTTATTTACGCCCTTTTTCGGGGCTTTTACGTATACAATTTAAAAATTACACTTTGATTAAATAAAATATAAATCTTATAGATATTATAAAGGCGAAAGTTTGTATGGATGAGTGTTATTCTTTCACGTAATAAACACTGAATAGAATTTAAAAATTCTTTCACTAATCGAAAGCTACATTATTTGCGAGTAACATAGGCTATATAGGTATATTGGTAAGCTCTGGCGTTATGAATAAGCTGTAGAGTTATGCAATTATTTTTCATACGTTTTCTGTCCTTAACAAAATCGAGATACTGCAAACGTCAAACAAATTGTTAGCTTGGAATTTTTTTTTTTTTTTTTTTAATTATGCAATTCACCCTAAAAATAGTGCTTTGTTGGTGTCATAGTTAATATCTACATATCTCTAAAAATGTTTATTGTCCGGACGAAAAGCATAGCGTTGCTATGTAATTATTTGACATGGGCTGTAATTTTGTTATTTCTTTAGGTTACTCTGGATTCAAATATGAATAAAATACTAATTCCTAGGTACTTGAGGCGAAATCATCAGAATAAATTAGGGGAGTATGTACTTAAAATAAATGTCTATAATTAAAATATTTTCTAAAATAGAATTTTTATTTGCGAAATGTCATTCTAAAATTTTGAAATTTTCTATTAAACAATAATTATTTTTTATTAGACAAAAAAGCAAGAATAATAACAATTATGCCAATAATTATGCCAGTAATTTCCCACTAATACCATGCGAGCGAAGCCGCGGGTAAAAGCTAGTACTATAAATATATTTATTTTACCAACAAATATAAAACGTACCTATATTTTTCTTTTACTAAGAAATATACAGTATTTATTGTACATAACTGAACTGCCTCAGTAACAGTATTTTGTATTTGTCTAAAGATAAATTGAAGATGTCCACTGACTTGGTATAATTATTTCCCTCCATCAGTATTCTGGGCAAAGAGGAATACATATGGTAGTTAGTTTCAGAATTTCTGCACTAAAATAAATCCTGACTTCTAGTATTACGTAGAGGAATCCGGAAGCTTATCAATTCAAGCAATACCGGACTATCCAACTAAATCATTTAGAATTTTATAAAAAAATACCAAGTCTGTGAAAATTCTTCTGTCTGACAATTTGAGCGTATTCATATCATTTAAAATCGTAATGTAGTTCAACATAATTGCTGGAATACCAATTAGTCAGTGACATAACGATTTAAAAAAAGCAGGTAACAATGTATTAATAGTTCCCTACAAATAATCATCGGCATTTCACGAAAAGTCAAAAAGCGTTAAAATATGATGATGAGAATACAGCAAGTAAAATATTTTTTTCATTTTCCGGGGGTTGTGAGAGGAGCGAGAGGTTGCACTTACTACAGAAATTAACAAAACATATACAAAAAACGAAAAAAAAATTACAGCGCTCGAAGCCAGTGAAAAAATGCAATCTGACATTTCCTCAAAACAAAAAGAACGAACTTTGTTATCCTTTTAATTATAAAATAATATTGAATTTATTTTCCAAAAGTGATATTATAACAAAATACCTTTTAAATGCATTTGTTCGAAATTTATAATAATGACACGTAAAGGTTACGTAATACATAACTACTTAAAATAAATGTGTGCAAACATAATAAACAAAAATTTTAACAACAAAAAAAATACTTCAAAAATGCACTAAAAAGTAAAAAAAAAATTTCGTACGATTGTTATTTTTGGAGTCGGTGTCAGCCAAGGTAACTACATACATAGGTAGTTATAGGTGAGATGTGGAGATCTTGGCTGACACCGACTCCAAAAATAACAATCGTACGAAATATTTTTTTTACTTTTTAGTGCATTTTTTTAAGTCGTTTTTTTTTTGTTAAAATTTTTGTTTATTTTTTATTTTTAGTGACGAGCGTGCGTAAAGAAGTTTTACTTCAAAAAAAGAATCATCAAAATCTGTTGGCGTAATATTGAGTTATTCGTCCATTTGTCTTGCTACACATACTTGTTGCAAATTTAAGACATGTATGGTTTTCTCATGGATCCCATTGTCAGAACTAGACCAAATTAAAATGGGCCCACACGGGAAGCACCAGCTTTCTAATAAAAAAGAATCATCAATATCGGTTCACCCAATCGAAAGTTCTGAGGTAACAAACATAAAAAAAAATAATAATAAAAATGAAATAAAAAATAAATAAAAATACCGTCGAATTGATAACCTCCTCCTTTTCGAAGTTGTTTAAAAAGAACCGTATTATCTTTAATACTTGGACCAAATCAAACAAATGGGAACTGTTCAAGAACAAAATTTTGTTTTTGTGAAGTCCTGTTTAATCCTACATTATAATAATATAAATAACTGATCTAGACCGATGGTCTCACACGTTCAAACTTAAACATTCTCAGATGTTTTAGTGCCGTATTATGGTTGATTTAAAGAATGTGTGCGAGTTTTTCAAACAGTGTTCAATCACTCGCCACGGATATTATCTGAAGAATTCGGTTATAGAGAACGATGCCAAGATTTCCCAGAAGACAGAAGACTGGCGCACAAGTGTCGAGTGTACCGGCTACCGACTGTGCGGTGGCGTTTTGCATCATACCTAGCTGCCCAGCCACTACCAGGTCCGTCTCGAGGAGTGCCGGACCCCACTATGCCATATTTAGGAATAATGTGTGAAGAGTCTTTTTAAGAGAAGAATGAAATGAACCATGGTCTCAAAGAGACCCATTATATGAAAATAATTGTTAACCGTGTGGAAATAATGTTGGGTATGCGCTCGGCGATCCCGTTATGGTACACATGTGCCGAAGGTTCCAAAGAGGCTAGTTATGTAATTAAAGTTAGTAATGCGCTGGTAGAACAAACACAACTTCCACAAGTGTGTTAAGTATAAGTTAAGTATACAGGTTGTTAACGGTGCGTGACCTACTTTAACCAGTAAGGTGACCAGTACCCTGACATTATTTGGAGTAAAAATGTAAGTGAAAATCTGGTGACTTTTTTGATGTCTTTTTTGTGAAAAAACAAACCAAAAAAAAAACTTCCACATGTTTGCCATTGGTCAATCCACTAAGTAACCGCCAGTAACCTCTCATTCGACCCTAAATGACCAATATTTATTGTATTTTTTAATGTTTTTAGTTTAACAAAAAAAAAACATTTAAAATATTACCGTAGTCTTGGTCGAAGCCGTAGTCCAATATTTCGTTTATATTTTGTACTCCAAATAATGTCAGGAATCAGCTGTATGATATGCTATATCAAGTACGTCCCTTAACCTTAACACTCTGTATATATAAGACAAATCCGTTCGCTAAGATAGGACAATCCCTCAAAAGGGTCACCCGTTTATTCAATTCAGTTTATTCATTCATTTTAAAAACTTTACAAAACGAATATTTCAAATCGTTTTTAAAATATTGAGAAAGAAGAAAACAATAAGTGACTTACGGATAAATGCGGTCCAAACCCTACACAACTGACAAGGCACAATCAAGTGATTATCAATAGTGTAAAATCCAAAACACGCCGCCCACTCTTTGATTTGATTTTTTATTTGTTTTGAATTTACTCTTTGCTGGTTGGCGCGCCGACCAGCAAAGAGTAAACGTATATAAGCAGATTTATACTAACAGTAACAAAGCTTGTCTAAATTCGCGTAATTGATGTTAAACATACCAATAGGTACATATCTAGATGTTTCCTTCCTCCCACAATATGAATCTCTTTAAGACAAAGAAAGTCTCTGAGAGAAACCTTACTGGATGTAAAACGTGCACCATCTTAAATTAAAATGGCTGCCTGTTATTTCGTCCGTTCCAGTGCACCGCGTACATTGACTAAAAGTATGCAGCGGTCCTGCTGACCACCACCTCAGTATAATACAAGCCGGGAAGCTAGCACAGGTTGAGTCCCCGACATAAATAAAAGCGTATTCTATAATATCTCATGAATGAACGAGTCTTTCACTGAAGCAAGTGTGTATTGTGTATGTAGGCATTTCTCCCCCTTCCCAGTGTGGTGTTTACACAATAGGGTACAATCACATTTTTTTTTTGTTTTACCAAAAATTAAAGAAAAAAATTACAAACTGGAATATTCAAAAAAAAAATTTTTACGATAGGAAATAGTCCTTCAATAACGTTTTGAATATTCAATTTTCAAATTAGCGCTAAAACGCTCTTTTCGCGCGGTTTTGGCTTGTGACGTCACTGCGCACTTCTTGACAGATGTCATAAGTCGCAAGTCGTAATCCAGTAATCAGTCTGCAGTTGATCATTTGTTTATCGAAGAAAATGTCCGTAGATACCGTTTATAAATACTGTATTGTACTACAGTGTACAAATACAACATCTTCAACACCAAACAAACTATTTATAAACGTCACAAATAATGTTATCATGTGTAAAAAGCGGTGTCATGCGATGAAAAGGTACATGTAACTGCCATTATAATCGCGTCGATTTTTGGCAAATTATCAGACTGTCTTTGTAGAAAACCACTGTCTGTCATGATAGTATGTATTTACAATGTATGTTTTACACAAACGAATGGGCTTAGGATGCATAACTAAACGATTATGACTACCAAACTTATTCAAACCAGCATAGCAGCTGGAACAAAAACTGTCAAAAACAATTTGACGTGGGACTAGGTGGGTGCGTTGTGACGTCACAATCTTGCAAGTCAATGATGACTCGTTTTTGATATATGAATTTTCATACAACTTTAAAAGTGAATTAATTAATTTAATAAATTTTTTGGGGGTTTTAGGTGTGATATTCGAGTTTAGTTATTTTTTTTACTTGTATTAAATGCATTGAAAACACTATATTACATATACTGCATGTACCCTATTAAACCCAGATCGTCATTCGGCTTCTCTTTCGCATGGAAATAATGATTTATGGTCTACAGTGCCGTACGCAGATGGCACTGTCCATCAAACTATAGAGAAAACAATTCATGGAACTGTGACATTCATTTTAATAGCCCTGTAATTTCTTAGCGAAAGGGTTAAACGAAGTTAACGAGTTTTGTCTACAGCGACGGATTGTTTTCTTCCTTTTGATCAACTGATTTATTTTCAAGTTTTTAGTTACCGGTGAGTGGGAAAATGGCATAACGTACCCAGTGGTTTTATTTTAAGAACAGTGGCTTCATAAATAATATAAGCCAGGAAGATTGGCCAAGATCCATTATTAGTATAAAATCGCGCATAAAAAGTAACCCCATACCACTGCAAATTGCATCTACGCACAGCGATGACACGTCTTTGTTCCTACCTACACAACAAACGCTAACTTTCATAGGCTCCACCACTTTGATAGTCCATATTGTTTGATTCAAGCTTGTTGACAGTAGGCATGCTTCCATGCCCTATCACCCATCTTTTATATTATTTTGATAGCAACCGATTGCTTATTACTTGTTATCCTTCTGGTATTCTGGTAAATATCCAGATTTCTAATAATTGGTAAATAGAAAACATTTTATAAAAAGCATTTATATAGCACAGTTTGGTGAAAGTTAACCCGTTCACAGTGTTAATGTTGGCTTCATGAGAACGGGTCGTTTCTTCGACTTGTTTTTGTGTAAGTCGGCTCGTATGTGGAACAAGCTACCGGCATCTCTTTTTACTCCTTCATATAATCCAGGCTCTTCAAGACCCACATGAATAAAATCCTTCCTACAGCCCCTCCTTAACCCGCCTCACAACGCTGCCCAACCGTTCCTCCATCTTTAAACCGTACAGACAAGGGCGCTCTTGTGAGGTGTGAAAAGTGAAGTTTAAAAAATGATGACCAAGATATTTATTATCTAGTTATATAGTACCTACTTACCCCAATAATCCCCCAGTCAGTAGTTTAGAATCAATTTATTGATGAACTTACCTGTAACAAAGAGAAACAATATGAATTAGTTATGATAAAAAATCAACCCGTAAAAAACATCGAATAGAGAAAAACAGGAAGTGGCCTAATAATACAAAGAGATAGAAAACAAATAAATGACTTATTAGCATCGCGTAGTTGCATTCTTCTCTTTCAATCACGAATCCCTTGTTAGATAGAGACTAGAATAGTTTCATCGCCAAATACATTACATTGTCAAATTTCAATCGTCCGTCCAGTTTTACATGTGACGCCATTGTTTACAAAGCTTCATTATAATATAAACTGTAAGTAGGCTAATTATAAAATATTCGCTTAAAAACCATACAAGTTTATCAAATAAGCAGACAAGATTTCGCAAAATGTTCAGCCATCGAGCGTAAAGATCATTTCAATAATAAAATAGCTGTAATATTATCTTTTAACATGTACATAAGTGAAAGTTTACGAAACCATTCCAAACGTTTATTTTATCATTCAGGTGTTTAAGCGTACGACATTAAAGTATGTTATTACTTAATATTTTATTCACAGAGAATTTTATTTTTTATGACAATAAACACTGCCAAATTTTCAGGTTTCCGTAGCAGCGCAAAACATATGCTTCAAAGCTATGCGACCTGGTGGTTGGAAGCCAACGAAGAAACCTTATGTGTTCAAAACATTTTGAAGAGTGTTTCGTCAACAGAACATTGAATGAAACTCGATGGATCAGTGTTCACTGATGTGCAAAAAAAAACAAAGTGGGGACAGAACCGATCCATGTGGAACGCCAGCATTTATGAACGACGAATTTACGAGTGTGAGGAAGAGGTGAAACCATCGGCTTTAATATTATTTAGAACTAGCTTTTGCCCCCGGCTTCGCTCGCATTCCTCCTCCATACCCGTTACATTCATTTTTCACGATGTCACCTAATAAAACGTAATAATCAAATGTGCGCTAGCAGTTGGCTAAGGTCAAAATGTAGATTAGTACCTTTTTTATTTATATATTTGAATTTTTGCTATCAACGGAATCTCCAGAGTTACCTAAACAAATAACAAAATGACAGCCCACGTCAAAAAATTACTTAGTAAAACGCTTTGTTTTTCGTTCGGACAATAAACGTATAATAAATAATTTCATAACGCCACAGCTTATTCATAACGCCAGAGCTTACCAATATATATAGTCTACACTAGTGGACTTATGTATGGACACTTTTTATAAATTTCTTGTATTTGATGTTCATTCGCTCTTTTTTAAATCATGTTGGTGTTTAACAGTAATTTTGTTAGCTAATTAATTCAACCACATATTATACTGTTATATTTTGAATAGATTTAAAAGTTTTGTTTAGAAAAATAATAAAAATGCTGACTAAAACAACGTCACGGCAAAACACAAATTATTTATTAATTTCGAAGATTTTGCATAACATTTCAAATTAACATTTTAATGTTACTATTTCGTTGGAAATCCTTTAAGTTTAATAATTTCCTCAATTCTTCTACACATGGAGTCCACCAAACGTCACTAGTTTTCAGGTTTGATGACATGGAACCATGCTTGAATAATCACTTCAATTATTTCTTTTTTATTTCTGGGTTTGTGACGAGAAACCAGTATTTTCAATCTAGACCAGAGATTTTCAATAGGATTCGAGTCCAGGTGGTTCCCTGGCCAAGGTATAACAACAATATGGTGGTTCTGTAACCATTTCATGTTCGTTTTGCTATGTGGCATGGGGGTCCATGCTGCTGGAAATTGCGTTTACAACGGTTACACTCGAACAAATCATTGTGCTGGGCAATAATTTTGGCTCCAGAATCGCATATTGATGTCTGTTAGCCTTAATTGTGCCTTCTACCACTTCCAGACATCCAAAACTGTGCCTTATCTTGCAAGCCTGCACCATGACACTCAGAGGAAGTTTCATTGTCGCAGTAGTGCATTCTGGTATCAAATCTTCAACTTGATGGCAACGAACAAATCTGATTCCATCACTCTCAAAAGTGAAAATTTTGGTCTCATCACTCCATATCACCTTTGCCCAGTCTTCTGAAGTCCATTCCTTATGTGTTACAGCCCATTTCAGTTGTTTATACCTCTGTTTCATGTTATGGTTAGACTTTTATTATTCTTGCCTAATTTCTTCATAAATGTTATATCTGTAATATCAAGTCCAGCAGCTTTAATGACCTTGTTAATATCTTTGGATGTTTTACGATGGTTCTGCAGGGTAAGGCAAAATATGCTTCTTTCATTTTATGGCATAACCTTTGGGTTTTGGACGATTTTCGGTCTGTTTTTGTGGTTTTAGTCTCCTTGCAGCGTTGGCCAACCTTTCTTACTCCAGACTTGGTAGCTCCTCCACCCAATATTTTTGCAATTTCTTTGTATGTGTAGCCTTCTACACAAAGTGCAACACTTCTGCTTCTCTTTGGTGACCAATCGGCACGTTTTGGCACCTAAGGAACCATTTTAATAATATTTATTAAAAAATATATATATAACTTTTCTTCAATGGATGACTGACTAACACGGGTGTAGAACTTATTCGTGTTGCATCTTAAAGTGTTCTGATTGGAGCCCACAAAGATCCTCTGCACTTTGTGGTTGGTTAAGATAGAACACAAGACATTGTAGAGTTTCCAAAACTCAAAAACGTTATTCTCAAAAATTGGTTGTTTTAAAGGTGTTTGCTCCCATTTCTCATAAAGAGTGATAGGAATTTTGAATCACCATATGGCATATCGTATGGTATGTTTTTTAATCGACAATAGCACAAGGAACACGAAAAAAAAACTTAGAAGGGTTCCGTAACAAAATAAGTCATTTTTTTATAAGGCAAACGACAAGATACAAGAAATCTCGAAAAGTGTCCATACTTAAGTCCACTAGTGTATATTACTCGCAAATAATGTAGCTTTCGATTAGTGAAAGAATTTTTAAATTCCATTAGATATTTATTGCGTGAAAGAGTAACTCACATCGACGCATACAAACATTCGCATTTATAATATTAGTAAGGTTAATATATTACGAGTTATTTTAGTATGTTGATTAATATATTACGAGTATACTGATTTTAATATATTACGAGTTATTTTCGAATAATCTGAGTTGGTATTAAAAAGTTGAAGGAATTCAATATGATAATTGAATGGACTAGGGTTTTTTCACAATTTTATGATCGAATAAACATAAAGGAACTCGACAGATTACCTAAGTAATATAAAGCGATTGTTTTTTTTATATGAAAATAAGGCATATGATAAAATGCGAATTAAATGGTAATTGCTCAATTTAAATAACACATGTTTTCTCATTAAACATTGCTGAATTTTACCTATTTAGCATCGGTTGTTAGGTCCCAATCGTATTCTGAAATATTATTTGCTTTAGACAAAGATATTAAATCATTTTTCTTTTGATAAAAAACTTGGGGGAGTAATGTAAGATTGAATAAGTCCTCCCTTTGCACTTTGGCCTTTTATTGAATTCGAAAAACGTTTTAAACGTTTTTGGGAGATATTTCTCTTAGACATCAAACACCCGAAGAATTTTTTTAGGAGATATATCTCCCATGATGCGGACTTATAAAATTTATGCTATTTCATTTAATATTACGGTGAGACGTATGATTTAAACAGTGTTATCAAAGGGATACTACGTTTTGTCCTTGCATTTAAAAGTTTACGATAGACTCTCACGAAAAAACTAAAAAAAGAAAACTACGAAACAACATTCAGCAATTGAAAAATAGTGAAGCGACAATAACTTTTATAATACCCTTGTCTAATTATTTATTTATTCATTTATTTAACGCCCAGAAGGCTTTTACAGTAGTACAATTTGTTTATGAAAGATGATTTTTAAACAGATAGAGAAATGATAAGAATAAAATTAGATAAAAATGCACACAAGTCACAAAAATACAGCGATTTGATAAGTTTACAAAAATACATATATGTTTAGGAATAGTTTTGGAATAAGTTTTTTACAAGTTCCACAAAATACGCCAAGTTGATGTTGAATACGTCAACATCACTTAATTACTGATTTCCCATAGTGTGAAATCTTTGTATTGGAGAGTGGGCAATGTAGTTCCGCTTATGAATGCTGCAGTAGAATAGTGTATTTTGTCGTGTGGTTACTGTCGGTATTCGTAAGTTTATGAGTTGTAGGAGTTCGCAACAGTCGAATTTAGAGTTAAGTATTTTGAATAAAAATGTCAAGTCGTTTATTTTACGTCTGTCTTCTAGTGTGTGTATTTTTAGAATATTTAGTAATAGATTATATTTTAAGTCTTCTAGTGGGATATGTAATTAAAAATTTATTAAACGCAGGATTTTTTTTTGTATTCGCTCAATATTATTAACGTGAATTTTGTAAGATGGAGACCAAACTACCGAGTTATTTTCAATTTGGCTTCTAACTAGAGATACATATAATAGTTTAATGGCTTCAATGGAATTAAAGTTTATGGTTGTTCTTAAAACGAAGCCTAGTGTTTTCATACCTTTGTTCATAATTTGGTGGATATGATTGGCGAAACTTAGTTTTCATCCAAAATGATTCCAAGATCCCTCATTTCCGTGACTCTTTCTAAAGCTGTGTTATTGATTGAATTTTCGAATAAAACAGGATTTTTGTTTCTGAAGAAAGTCAAGGTTTTACACTTTTCTACATTTAAAAATAAATTAATTTGAATGCGCCAATCTTTAAACTTACTAATATTTGACTGTATTTGGCAATGATTTATATCAGTTATTTTCTTGTATAGCTTGATGTTATCAGCAAAGAGCAATACCTCGACATCATTGAAGCAATTGGTTATATCATTGATGAAAATGAGGAACAAAACCGGGCCAAGGTGACTGCCTTGCGGTAGGCCACTAGTAGCCCAGAAAGCTTTCGACATCGAAGATTTTATTTTGACGAACAGTTTACGATTTAATAAATAGCTAGTAAACCATTTTAGCATGTTACCCCTTATTCCTAGAGCAAATAGTTTTTGGATTAGCAGTTTATGGGATACTTTGTCAAATGCCTTCGAAAAGTCTGTATATATGCAGTCGACTTGTTTATTTTCTGCAAAAGATTGTAATATGAAGTTTTGAAATATTGTTAAGTTAGTTGCGGTAGATCTACCTTTGATGAAACCGTGCTGTTTTTGGTCAATTAATTTTATTAATTTGGGATAGATTTCATCAAGGACCAGTGATTCGAAAAGCTTAGGTAGTACTGACTGTATAAAAATGGGGCGATAATTGGCTATATTAGTGTCGTCTCTTTTTTTGTAGATAGTTGTAATGAAGCTAGATTTCCAGCGGTCTGGAAAGTGTCCATGTGTCAAGAGACGGTTGAATAATAATGTGAGTGGTTTAGATAATGTATTAGAGCATTTTTTGAGGAATATTGGTGGAATGTTGTCTGGGCCAGCGGATTTGTCAGTGTCTAAGGAAAATAATTTCTGTTCGCAACATTTTTGTGTGATATGGCAATTTGTTAAGTGTGTAGTCTTGCTAAATTTGTATTCAGGTATTTTGTCATCTGGGGTTTCTTCATAATATACATCTTTGAAGAAGTCCGAAAAAAGGTTTACAATGTCCTGTGTATTGTTTGCACTGGTTCCATTCATTTGCATTATTGGCGGGTAGTCTGTGTTTTCATTGTTTAGTTTTTTAAGAAATTTCCAAAGATTTTTGGATTTAAAGACAGTGTCCTCGATAGAGGTTATATACATTTTGTAACATTTTTTGGAAAGATCTTTACATTTTTTCCTGGTTTCGCTAAAGATTTTATAATCACTTATGGATTTGCTTTGTTTGAATTTTTTGTGTTGACTCTTTTTTTGCTGAAGAGAGGCAGTAAGCTCTGATGAGAACCAAACCGGGTAGGTATAGCTTCTCGGTGTATAAAAAGGTACATAGGATTCAATAATATTAGAAAAGTGTAAATAAAGTTGGTCTAAAGATTCATCAATGTTTTCATCGGATAAAAACGACCAGTCTGTATTTGAGAGATGGCTGTTAATTGAGTCGAAGTCGGCTCGTTTAAAGTTTAGGACTCTTTGTACAGGTATTTTTTTCATTTTCGCATGTAATATTTAATTTGGCGTATAGGGGAGGATGGTGATTATCTATTGGTAGGAGTGGATCATTTGAGAGTTCTACAGATATTTTAGGATAGTTTGATAAAGCTAAGTCTAATAAGCGATTGTTACTGTTATAAATAAAATTATGTTGGTGAAAGTTTAGAAAGTTTACCATGTCCAAAACTTCACATGCACGATCGTTTTCACTTTCGTTTGTGATGAGACCACAGTTTTTTGCTTTCCATGTAAGGTTTGGTAAGTTATAATCTCCAAGGATAACAATTTTCGAGTGAGAATATTTTGATGAAATTGTTTCGATGTCTTCACAGTGGTTTCTGTATGTTTGAGGTTCAGAAAGTGGTGGTAGATAGGCTGTTCCAAATATAATTTTCTCGAGAGGAGTCGTTACTTGCACAAAAAGATGTTCGATGTTATTGTGTTTCGTGGTTAATTTTTTAGATGGCAACTTCTGTTTTATAGCAATCAAAACTCCTCCACCTCTTGACTTGGAACTTGATCTGACATTTCTGTCGCAGCGAAATATTTTGTAGTTTGTAAGACCGAGTTCAGTCGATTTGATATCAGAGTTTAGCCA
Source organism: Limnephilus lunatus (assembly GCA_917563855.2). Taxonomy (NCBI): domain Eukaryota; kingdom Metazoa; phylum Arthropoda; class Insecta; order Trichoptera; family Limnephilidae; genus Limnephilus; species Limnephilus lunatus. Next base: position 12,504,346 of record OU830599.1, read on the forward strand.
GGTTTCCGTAAGTATAATGATGTTATGATGATGAGAAGGTAGGGCTGCTCGTAGGTCGTCGAGTTTTGAACGTAGTCCTCGGATGTTTTGGTAGTAGATTTTTAAAGTTCTGGTTCGATTGTTAGTTGGAATTGCTTGGATATTTTTGTAACTTCTTAGTTTTTTGGCAGATTTGGGACAATTCTGGGCGTGGAGTTTATGTATTTTATGGTGACATCTTCACCATTTTCTTTCCGATTCTCCAGTTCAACCCTCAGATCTTTTAGAAATTTTTGCTGTGCCGGAGTTGAGTCGGGATAGATTCTGATATTGTTCTTAAGAAGACCTCGTTTACTTAGAATATTTCTCGACTGTATGAAATTCTCTAGTTCGATTTTTATTGGTCTAGGTTTGCTATTTGATAATTTACCGATTCTATAAAATTTTGAAATATTTTCATTTGCTGTTTTGTCGATTTCATTGATTATACTGGTGACACTTGCCTGATCGTCCAAGATCCTGCCGGCTTCTGTTGTCTTAATACTTTCAGGCACATTGCAAACAATAATATTTTTGGAACGCACTTGTTGCTCATTCATTTCCGAAATCGCCTCGCAGATGTCAAAGTTATTTTGGGAAGAATTTGCTCTAATATCCTTGTATGCACGCAGTTCACCTTCTAAGCTGGCAGTTTTGGATGCCACAGCTGAAGACATGCTACTTATGGCGTTTAAAATTTCACATGCAATTGGCGAAATTATAGAAATTTGATCCATATTTAATTTGTTGGCTGGATCAAAAAGTACCTTATTTAAGGCATTGACAGCTATTTCTGCTTTGGAGATGAAATTTTGCACACCCATTGTGATACGTTTATAAATTTGGCACTATTCACTGCTTGTCAATTGTTGAAGTTGTTGATTTGTTTTTGCTTTTTTTGACACAGTACACAAATATTTGCAATGAAAAACACTATTATGTTAATAAATAAATGATGCTTGTTAATATTTGATGATAGTTATGTACAATAATTCACTTTAAATAATTTAAATGTAATATAAATATATTTTTCAGTTGTGTGTAAAGCGGTAATTTACATTACGAGATGAATACCTTTTATATTTTTATATTTAATATATATATTTTTAATATTTTTAATAGCATAATATTGCTTTCAAATAGAGTAATTTTAAAACAGAAAGCCCTGAAGAAAATAATTTCTCTTAGGACCTATGTCATCTTTGGGGATGCTGTGTGGAGTATTTTTGAAAATGAAAGGAAGAAGAGGAAGTTCTGGGAAGGAAAAAGGTATGAGGGTTGGGTAGGAATCGGGGGGTCAGTGGGAATGACGGATGTATGAATGGTCTCCCACAACCAGTCTCCCCCGAACCGTTCCACAACACAGTAAGTGGGCAGACGCATCTGCCGCCGAGACCTAGACAGACCTCACTCCATGAACCCGGGATCCACTGCTAAATCACCAGACGCAGCCAACCACTCATTTTGACAGTTCGCATTAAAATATATTGCAAAATATCAGAGCATGGAACTACGTTACTCGTATCAAAGGCTAGGGAACATATTATCATTTAGGCATATCATACATGGCAGAAAACAAAAAAAAGCATTATATTTAAAAAGTTCTACTCAACAAAATACAATTTCTAAATACTAATGTATATACTTAAACAAAGTTATTAGTACGATCAAACTAAGAAAGTAGGTACCTACCGACTAATTTCAGATGGACATCCCAGTGATTAATAAAACTACATAAAATATGGTAAATCTACTCAATTAAATCAAATTCAATCGCTGTAAAATGTTCCGCAATAATACGATTTGACAGCGATTTTCAATTCCCCTTTGTGCAAGGCTCATTTGAATAAAATCGATTATTTTAAAGTTTTTACCTCACAGAGATCAATATTTTTTTTCAAAGAAAGACAAACATTCCTGGTTATGAATAACCCGACAATATTTGAAAATCTCCTACTACCACCACAGTAAATGGACAATTGCTTTTGTCATGATGGAGAAGTTAGCCAGTCGAGGAATCGAACACGGGACGCCAAGGTGGGACCCAAATGCAATGCTAACTCAGCCATTGACCGATTTATCAACAATCATACATATTACCGGGGAAACCATTTCGACTTCAATCAAAACATTGGGATCACCTTCGTTCTGAGTGCGCATTGGCAGTAGAACCTATAAAACACAAGGTAATAAAATTGACTTTATTGGGAGATAACTTAAAATAGACATTTAGCGAAGGCAAAAATCAGCTGTGTTCGTTTTCATATACTCGTACTTATATGATAACAAAAAAACACGGCTCAATTTTGTGGCATGAATAAACTAGTATTTTTTAAGTAACCCGATCGCTTATTGGTAGTTAGTAAGTGGCTTACAATGATCAGGTAGTTAAAGATCGACCCATGACTACTACAAATCCTAATTAATTGAAAAAAGGTAGGCTTGTCCTCATTCTCAAAAATCTTGTTTAAAACGAAATCAGAAGTAAACATACGGAGCATTGGAAGTAGGCTTCCTAATTTTTTTTGTGATTTTCGGCTCATTTGCAACTTTCACTCATCCAATTCCATTCAATTTGGAAGGGGATGTGTGGGTACCGCTGCCTCGGGAACAATTTATTGGATAACCAACACCCTTGCCATAGGTCACCCCAAGTGATTCGCTACGTTTGTTTAATGGGGTGAGGTTTGTCTAGGTCATGGCGGCAGATGCGTATGCACACCTACTGCGTGGAGGGCCGTAACGGGAGTCACTGGTTAAGGGAGACGTTTTCAACTTTCCAGCCGGACGCTCTCGACCCATCGCCTTGCACTGCAACGGAGGGATGAATTCAGACGTCCATCACTCCTGATCACATTGACCCCCCGATTTCTACCCACCCCTCATACCTCTTTTCTTTCCAGAACTTCCTTTCCATTCTTTCCCAAAAAGACCCCCAACACAGCATCTCCAAAGATGGCACAGGTGCTGAGAGGAATTTTTTCCTTCCGTTTTTCCGTTTTCTCAGGGCCTCTTATATGAAGCTAATGTAAAAAAACATCCAAAATCTCCAATTATGGTTTTAGTGTGAAAAGCAACAAATTTAAACAAAGCAAGGCCAAGGCGCAATACCGCACTTCTGCCACTATTGATACACCCTCGTCATCTATTTATATTGGATCAAACATTCCGGGAGTTTTGCGCAGTGGACATCACATCTCCACCTAGAGTAGGTAACTCTTACTATTCTACTACTATGTGATGTCTACGTGTTCGACTTATTATCCTAATATTTATTGCCTACGTGTCCGACTATCTTCACGTGTATCTGCAGCGGTTCGCACCCACAAAAATCATACATCAACATTGTACCGTAAATGTTTCCGGAGATTAATGGCTGGATAAACCGTTACGGGGAACTTTGAGAAAAGTTCAAAGTAAGTCGAGTAACCAGCGAATTACCTAACTCATCAGAGAAAAAATAGTGCTAGCTGACGGTTTTGGTTTCAACTATATTTTGTTATATTTTATATATCATAGTCCTATAAACACAAGATGGAAAAACGTATGCAAATTTCACGACGCCAGATCAACCGTTCGAGAGTTTTTGCTGTTTCAGAAAACGTTATTCAAAATAAAGCTTCATTACATATATTTGTAAAAATAATAATAAATAACGTTGATATAGTTTGCAATTTTGCAATTGCAAGAAGAACATATTCACTTCTGCTAGCAATCAAGAATCATGGGTACTTTCCTTTTTTCAAACATTTTCTATTTCACCAACATTTTAATTTATACCTACATTCAAAAATGCTGAAAGACGTTATGATAAAATTACGTACTTTTGTAATTATTTTTTGATCATAAGTATTTATTATTTTTCAATAATGTCTAAGCAAAATAAGAATCAAAAAATAAAATCTTAAATATACAAGTTTGTAAAACATTTCAAGGAATAACTTCTTTTTTTACCTAACTTCGCATAGGACGGACGTGTGAATCCATCCTTGCCACAGCGGTGCAAGGCGAAGTTCGGAGATAGTACGGCTGGAGAAGTCAAAGGGACAACCACAAACAATCTTTCCCGATCCGGCCTGCCAGGCAGCTGGTGGGCAGACGCATCCGCCGCCAAGACACGGACAAACCTCACCCCCTAAATGCGGGCACCCCTGCTTAGTCACCGAACATAGCGAACCACTTGGGGTGACCTATGGCAGAGGTGTTGGTTATCCAATAAATGGTTCCCGGGAGGGCGATACACGAGATATAACCTCTATTCTCGCCTTCTCCGCTAAATAATTTCTTACGTATTCCGGTAAATTATGGTCATATAAAGATTGATATTCCCCCCCTCCTGATACGATAGAACATAATTGACATTCTTTTTTTTATTTTTTATTAACCAATACATATAATATACAATTAAACAAAATATATATACATAATATACAATATTAGTGGTAACAATACCTCCCTAATTGAGAAATTCTCGTGTTTAGGGAGGGAGCACTATCAGTTGACAGTACTATACATACTTGACAGTTGTTACAATTTGGATGTATGTAGAACTACTTTTTTAATATATACAATGAATAATAAGTTGAATAACAATTTTGAAATTATTTTCGGACGCCATTTTCGTCAAACGAGTAGTAGATGTGAATAACCTAGCGCGCTACCGGCACTGTCTAACTGACGTCAAACCGACGCGACGTCGAAGTCAAACTGAAGTCGACGATTAGCGTCTTCTACGAACATTAGCCAAATAGTACGGTGGATATTCAAGAGCGCTATACTAAGCGAGTCGCTCGTAAGTATCTCCATGTACGAATGGCTTAAATCAAATCCACATAAAATTGTTAGCAGATTTAATACGAGTAGCTGTGAGTAGCCACCGGCCACTAATTGTGTAATATTGGTTCTAGTAATGGTCACGGGTATAATAATAATTAATAAATCAATAGATTGTAAACAGACGTTTACATTACGCGGCGCTGTTTCTGTACCAAGCTTAACCCAACATTAAAATGATTTATCGTAATTCGATCCAAAACTGATAGGGCAAACGTTTTCTTTGAAAAGTAGTGGGTACAGGGTAATGCCGAGCGGTGGTTATTAAACCTTCAATGAGGTTAGGTTCGGTTAGCTAAGGTTAGATTAGGGTTAATCATTGTTTTAATAACCGAGATTTGGATTACAGTATAGGTACATAAACTTTATATCCTTTACTACTTAAGTGAAAATCGCAGAAACAATGTAATGCTTGCAAGAAATGACAAAGCTAAAATAAAGTGTGGTGCGGGATTTACTCTAAACCAAGGTTTTCAACCTGTGGTACGCGTACCCCTGGGGGTACGCGGAGCCAGATTGGGAGTTCGCGGCTCAATATAGGATTTAAAACGTGAAATCGAGCCAAATTTTCTAAAACTTTACTCTGCAAAGCAAGCTCAAGGGTCACATTGACTGTATTAACATTATTATGGTGTAACAGGAAATCGGGTTTTTATTGCAACTACCGAAACATAGAAACTTTTTTTCTACAAAATTTTTCGAAGTTAAAAGAATTCATCTTCTGAATAATTTCACTTGATTAATTTTTAATATTTTTTTATTAATATTTTAATACATATTTTTTACTCTGTTTAATTTTTGTTTAATTTAATTTCAATTTTATGCTTATTTTTTGTTGTTATTTATATGACGAATTTTATTTTTTAATTATCTACCTACCTAATATGTAATCACATTTTATTTCTTTTATTTTTCTTTTATAGTTTTTAGTTGTTTATGTAATATGGCAGACTTGCACTATCCTCCCAGTTCTGCTGGAATGAAAACAAATAAAATAAATAATACATTTTGTGAGCTGAAGTTGTGTATGGCGAACGTTAATTTTTTTTCGTCGAAATAAAAAGACATGGAAAAAAAATTTTTCAATTCGCATGTAGAATCGCCGGTTAAAAATGCCTGAAGTCAACTTACACTATGTATTAATTATATTTGTGCGACATTATTGTTAAAAATTCATGTACCTAATAATTAGATTATTAAAAAAATACAAATGAAACATGTCTTTCATTAAACATGTACACAAGATAGGTAGAGGGTAGGGGGTACAACAAATTTGTAGTAAGAATCAAGGGGTACGCAGACTCAAAAAGGTTGAAAACCCCTGCTCTAGACGATTTTAAGAGTGAAAATCGACAATCGCAAAAAAACTACTCTACATTGAAGACTAGCTTTCGACCTCTGCAGTGCGGCAACATATATGAGATACAGCGGGTGATAAACTGACCGTTTTGAGGGTAGATGAAGACGATCAGTCGCAGGCAACCACCAGCCGCAATTTTTAAGCAAAATGGAACTAGTCGTGTGCGATATTAATCGACTGTGAAAATGGAGTGACCATGTGACGAGTCGCTACGACGCAATGCGACTGGCCAACTAGACGCGCGGGAAAAATTGGTAGGTGTAGTGGCTTTTCTTACATTTTGAGTGTTGAAATATGCAATTTTCAAAGTCAAAATGTAAGAAAAGCCACTAAACCTACCGATTTTTCCCGCGCGTCTAGTTGCCCTGTCGCGTTGCGTCGTAGAAATATGAAATTAACAAATAACCGTAATAGTCCATTGATCTAGAAACCAACGATAAAAATTATTTTCAAGACACGACAGTCGCTACGACGCAACGCGACAGGGCAACTAGACGCGCGGGAAAAATCGGTAGGTGTAGTGGTTTTTCTTACATTTTGACTGTTGAAAATTGCATATTTCAAAGTTTCATAACCAATTGATTATGAAAAGTAATTTTCAAGACACCAGAGCTCACCATTTGAGAGTTTTTGCGGTTTATAATAATCAGATTTCTGCTTTATAGTTAAGAAAGATTTTGAAGAGTTTTATTCTCATAACAGTTTTAACTTGAGAATCAGACAGAGAAGGCGATATAATATTTTTATTTTATTTATTTAAACGCCCATAGAGGTTTTACATAGAATGCAGTACATGTTTTTTGTGAAAATAATGAGTTTAGAAAATACAGATAACATTATGTACGTTAAAAACAAAATATGGGTTACATAAAATATAAGCAACAAAATATAGTCCATAAAATATAGGCGTTGACACAAAGTAGGTAATGTTTAAAATTGTTATTCACATTAGTTTATGAGAATGTTAGAAATATATAGTTGGCACATATAGAGTTTAAAGTTTGTTTGAAGTTCAAATAATTGATAAGAACGAAAGCGTTTTATGTTATTACTAGCTTTTCCTAAAATATTACGTAGAAAAATAAGCAAAGTAATATCGATGCTACAACAGAAATACCTACGTACTGTTTACCTTTTTAACCATCTATCAAAACGAGACTACCCCAATACAGAATGTTTTAAAACGCTAATGGGCTTTATCTGCGTATGCCAATTATTTGACGATTTGAAATCAAAGATCATAATATAAGAAATAATAATTGTACTTTAAATAAATATAAATATCCTTGAAACGGTGGGAGAAAAATAAGTTGGAAATTTACTTAAGATTTAAAATCCACATTATTACAAAAACCAATAACTTTTAAAATATTCTATATAAAATATCAATAAGTTGAATAGGTACCTACGTACCAAAGACAATTAAAAATGTACGTAACTACGCTATAATCTTACCATACGAACTGTAATATACGAACCATACGAACTGTAATAAATTTTTATATATTGAATTATCACATAACATATTTATTCCGAGATATTTTAGGTTTCCGTAAAATAAATCCTAAACGTTGTAAACTTGAAGAAAATAGGTACAACACCGTTTTAATGTTCACTCACGACATAAACCCTGAAACACAAAATGAAATGAAAATTATCAGAATTCAATAACTTAAAATCCGAATAAACAAAACGACAAAATTCACTGTTAGCACAAAAAGCAAAACACTCGCAAAGCAAAACGATGGGTGCTATTTCAGGAGGTGATTCCAGTATTCGTCACTCCCACCCCCTCGCGCAGGGCCTAGGCCTTGGGACCACAACCACCTTACCTTTGACCTTTAGGTCCGCACCGCCACACGCCACTGTTAAACCTGAGCTAGTGCCTTTTCAGCGTTAGCTTCATGAAACCTATTACTACCATGCCGGCATGTTGTTTAAAGTTTTGTCCGTGATTGTACGCGAATGGGTGTAAAGGAGTATCTTCACGGATGCATTACAAAGTATTGCATCGCAAGGATGCTTTGAAGAAACACCTAGGTTAATTTTAATATATAATTTTTTTGTATAAAATTATAAAAAGGCAACCGATAAACTGCTCGGTCAGTAGTGGATAACCTGTATATGGTGGGACCCCGAAAAAAAAAATCGTGTTTTGCATAATACCCAAGGTTTTGGACTTAATTGTCCTTTTTTTATTTAAAATTGGTACCCTAACTCACTCTTTTCCGTGCCATGGTAACCCATCCACAGTTGAAAGGTTATCCACTGTTTACCGAATTACCTGCATAACATAGTGAATTGTAATTTTTTTTCATTAGATCTATATAGGAGGTCCTAAGGAAAAACGCGCTAATCTTTTAACTAGTCAGTTGCGGCGTGTGATGGAAAAATATTTTTAATGTTTTTAATAGAAAAAAGTCATCGGAGAGCAAAATGACATCTACATTTTTTACTCCAAACATGCTCATGAATCGCTGGTTAATCCCTCGGGTAAGTCTTGTTACACCCAGAATCAGTGTCATAGACGAGGCATGTTCAGAAAGTAAGTGTACTGAATTATTTATTTTTTTGAAAAAATGTATTAGAAAAAAATTACAGGATATTATTGATACACCTTTTGACTATTTTTTTACAAATAATCGCCAACCCGTTCAATGCATGTGGTGAGCCGTGGCACAAATTTCTTTATGCCCTCCTCGAAGAATTCTCCCGCCAGCTCATTCCCCCACTTCAGGACCAATTTCTGCACCTGCTGGTCGGTTGAAAAATTATTTACATCCATACGTGCCTTCAGGAAGGTGAAAAGATGATAATCTGAAGACGCCAATTCAGGGGAATAAGAGGGGGCGGGTGTTAAAAACATCCCAACCAAATGAGTCCAAGAGCGCATTGGTGGCTAAGGCTGTGTGAGGACCGAGGTTTCCCCTCATTTGGTTTTGAATGCTCGTTTTGAGGTTTTTAAGGGTAACACAATATTGTTGTACATTGATGGTCTCCACCTGAGGCAGAAATTTGACCAAAATTATGCCTTTCGGTCCCAAAACACTGAGGCCATGATTTTTTTTGCCAGAAATTGTGGTTTTCAATTTTTTGGCAGATGGGGAATTGGTGTGACGGCACTTTGACTACTGTTTTTTTTCCCAGGCGTGTGCCAGTCACCCATTATCATTTCCAGTCACAATAAAGCTCAGAAATCCTCACCTTTTTTTCTTGCAGGTTTTTCCTTCCGTGAGTAAAAAGCGGATCACAGCACTTGGCGGGAACTGGGCTTTCTGAACATGCTAAGTGTATAATATTCTAGTGTACAATATAAAATCTATTCAATTTATATCAATGTTTATTGCCCATTGCCCAAGAACTATTAAGTTACTTGTTGGCAGTCTAGGGTATTTTAATATCTGATTTTGACATTGTTAAACGGCGCGTTGTTCTAATTGAATCTCACACTTATTGCTTGATTAATGCAACTAGACATTAGACATGTCGACACTGATTTTCTTGGTAAAGTTTCAATTCTTGATTGGTCAATGCACATTAAATCATTTTTGCTCCACCTTAAAGCATTTGTCAAATGACTCATTCAATTCTATTGTCTTGTCTGTGTTATGGATGTTATATTTAGTTAAGTTTTGTTATTCTAATACTTATTTACGATTTACGACGATGATACAAACAGAAATGATTTTCATGCAGAGCAAAGATGAAATAGCATTTGAATTAATATAAATGCTTAATTAAAATTGATCGACTAAATCTCAAGTTAGTTTTGATAAATATTAGACCAAATAGGAAATGATATATTATTTGATTACAAACGTTAACACGATTGTAGTATATGATTCATAAATAAGTGTATCTTTAACTACAACGATTTTTGTAATAGAACATTCATGGATCACGCGTGACGATGTATTTTTATAAATCACAAAAATACCTATGTATGTGTGAGGGTGAGTATGTGTGTGTGTAAATGATTGGGGGTGAAAATAAAGCAAATTAAACTTATTCTCTGTTTAGAATTTTAAAAAGTCAAAGTGAGGTCTTCAAACCTTGTGTTCAAGGTCCGTTTAAGAGTACGTACCTTCCTAACAAGGAAAAATAGACTAAAAAATATTAACAATGTTATGTACTGCGTCAAACGACAAGCTAAATTGAAGCATTTTTCTTCATCGCGTTTAGAGGCTCTTAGAACCTTATGCGTTTCAAAACGTTGTCTTACTTACAGCCATGGTGATAAATATGATCTGAGTGAGTGTTAGAAAGAGAAACCACCACGATTTATTTTAAAATCTAGAAGTTAACCAAAAAAAAGTGCACCTACATGAAACCAAAGTTTCCCACCGCAATTTGAGAAAAATTTAAGAAACTTCGTGAATAATCAACAACAAAAAAGTGAGGAGACTAATCAATTTGAAAGACTAATACAATGCATTCAGAAATGTTACATTTATTTAGATTTTATGCAAAGCGGAAATTTTCTGAAATTCCAACAAAACATGAAGTTGAGGAAATCATAAAATTTACATAGTAACACCAATACAACCTACAGTCAACAAATATGAAGATGAAGAAATCAACAAGCATGTAGATGAGGAAATCGTGAGGAAACACCAACACAACTATCTACAGTCCGCCTCGGGACAGGATCCCCAGTGAGTATAATAAACTATGAATAAACCACTGCCTAATTTAATAGTCACTGATTTCATATTTTTAACAATACCTAAATAAGTATATTATTTTCTATGAAAGCCCCTCAGGGAGACATGTTACTCAAACATTTTATCAAATAAATAACAATATAAATAAAGTGAATAAAGGAAATAAATAAATAATTTGTAATTCTTTTAAAAGTACAATGAAAAAAACACATTATATTGTTTTTTTTTTATTGTAATTTATGGCAAGTTATGTTACAAACGTTACGTTACAAATATGTAACAAACATTTCTTTTAAAAGTAATTAATAAAAATAAACTATTGTATTGTAACTATTTATTCGCATTAAAAAACGTTTAAAGTGCCGTGCACTATACAAGCATAATGTAACGTGAAACCCCAACGCGTAGCTCGATTATGTACCAAATGTCTGTCTATAATCTATGTAGATGTACAATCTTTGGTATATTATTATTATTAATAATAATTGCCAACGAAATAATAACGTAGGAATTGTAAGGTTTGGATTGCAATCAGCTTATTATCGTTGATTTGGACAGTAGATTCTTAAGCCTTCATAAAATAGAGAGGAAAAATTAAATAAATTACGTTGGGAAATTTATGAATAAACCATCAAAAATAACAGAAATTAAGGTATAATGATATAAACGACTTATAATGATATAAACTTAACCTAAATATCATTAAAATTCCAAATACGTTTTTCATGGTGACCCGACAATTCGTCCGGCGACAATTCATCTGGCGACAGTTCATCCGGAGACAGTTCATCCTGCCGACAGTTCATCCTGCCGACAGTTCATCCGGCCGACAATTCATCCGGCGACAATTCATCCGGCCTGATCACTGTTATTGAATGAAATTTTTTTTTGTGCATTACAGATTAATATAATCCTATTACAATTATTCTTGAAACCTTCAAGACAGCATGAAAATGTCAAGAGACCTAGAAATATCATTTAGCAGTACCATACCTCTTGTCATGCTGTGTTGGGCCAGAACGTCTGTTCTGCCATGTGGGATATAGAACAAGTCGTGGTGGCGACCCTGGCAGTAGTTGTTCGGTACGAACGAACAATTTATAGCATTCTAAGAGCTATGGGCTCTCAATGTAGTAGTTTATAATTTTGAAAGCTGTTACTGTTAGGGTCCCATTCCTTCTAGATTGGAGACTTTCGAAGCGCGTTTCAGATAGCAAATCTAGATGATGCATAAATCGCGGGTATTCACCATGCATTCTCATATAAATATACCTTAGAAATTTTTTTGGATTTTTTCTAATAAATCTATGTATTTTTGCTGGTATGGGGCCCAAACAGCAGAAGCGTATTCTAATTTTGATCGTATAATGCAGTTGAACATCGATTTCATTGCTTCGGGCTTGGAAAATTGTTTACTTATTCTTATCACAAATCCAAGAAGTTTGTAACGCGATGATGTCAACTCCACTATATGATCTGAAAAAGTAAGTTTGGGATCAAATGTAACCCCAAGGTCCTTGATGGATTTTACTGATGACAATATTTCAAATATATTATAATATCTTCTAAATGATCGGGCCGGATGAATTGTCGCCGGATGAATTGTCGGCCGGATGAACTGTCGGCAGGATGAACTGTCGGCAGGATGAACTGTCGGCCGGATGAACTGTCATGGAACAGTTTTTCATAATCAGTAAAAAAAAAGGAAAATCAATAATAAAACAAAATCGGTAAATAGATTATCAAATACGATTACTTTTTCACAAAAACAGAGCAATACAAATTATCTAAACATCATTATTAATATAAATAAAAGTGAAAATGAATTTTCCGACGTGATTATGTGGCCAGGACATACTTCAGAAATGTGGCAATCGGCAAAATTACGATTGTGTCATAATTATACGTGAGGTTATTTTACTATAAATAAGGCTCTTTCCATCCACCCTTCAGTCCGCCCTATTGGGGGGGGGGGGGGGGGGGGGGGGGAGTTGCGGTGATGTAATAGAGGTAGAGGGGTGACTAACACAGCAATGATATCACCGATCCAATAGCTTAAACGATTGTTTCCCCAGTTTGCCAAATAAGTAGCGTGTTTATTTCAGTAATGTTTTCTTGGTATTTCATTTTATTCGCTTTCTGGGACGATCTTTTTTGATGACCTTCGAGGCAGAGCGGTAAATTTCTTCATTCTAGATTAAAAAATGTCGGGTTTACATCCAAATGAACCAATATAATATGCATCTTGATCCACGATGGAAGATATACTCGCAATATTGTCCTGATAAGAGATCAGTATTTAGATTCTAAAAGTTGATTTCAATAGCTGTGTCGCGTGAGCAGATTTGTCCTCGAAAAAATAATATTATAATTAAAAAATACTCTGATTCCTAAATACATAAGTTGAACACAGTTTTTAATCACAATTTTTTTTTTGATATTTTAATATTTATTTACAGAAATAAAACAGTAGGTACCTACATGGGTTACAATGGAAGTTATACAATATTACACATATTAAATGTTTCGTAATGGGTACCATGGTTACCAATAATGTTTCCTTTTAATTTCTTATTCGTGGTAGAACCATGGGGTAATTACCGGGTGACATGTGTAGTGTAAAGTGTGAGTATGTATGACTGTTTTTGCAGTTGTGAGAAGTAGTGGTATAAACAAGTGAAACATATGTGTATGCGCATTGAACAGTTTATATCATTGACATGATGCCCTTTTGAAATGTGGTCGATGAGTCCGGAAAATGTCGATTTTAGAGTTTAGGCAAATATTATTAAAGGTATGAAGAGTGCAAGGATAATTGGTGAATTGATTGGCTGATGCATATTTTTTGGAATTAGGCATGTAGAAAAGCGTTATATAGCATATCAGACATAAGTCGTTCGAGACAAAGAATAAACAGAAAATTTTAAGATTTATCAATTTTTCTGGGTACCCACAGATCAGTATGTTTGTTGTCAATATTAAATAGGAAAGTAGAACGTGATGACCATGGCTCATTTACGTCAGCCAAAATAATCAGAAACTCAAGCGAAATATCGAATTCTAATCGAACAAACTGACGATCTGTCAAAAGCAATGACTGCGCAATGCCACACCAAACTGACATAAATGCCACATCACTGGCATCCGAAAATAGACCTTCCCTTTGAATTAGTTGTTCCCCGAATGTGATGCAATGGAAGGTACTACAGCGGGGAATGCAAGCCCGGCGGAGGCGGTTCTAAGTTTAGCCGGACATTAGGGGCTATATTTGGATGCGCGGAATTCGCGCGGTGAGTGGGTTTCAAGCCGTAATACCCGTTTTCTAATCGGCTTATTCAGAGCTTTCAAAGCTTTTTAACGTAAATAAATAAACGGATTTATCTTTTCCGTGGAATAAGGCTATTGCATGGATTGGAAAGAGAATTTGAGAAAAGAAAAGTGTAAGGGAGAGAAATAAATGATAATAATACATAAGAGAAAAACAGAAAAGGAGAGATAAGAGACGAGAAAAGTTTCGAAAAGCAACACAGAAAATCGCGGTTCTTATTAATCCTAGTACCAGATCAAGGCTTTTGAAACCGCCCTTCAAATATGAACAAAGAAGAATACTAGAAACCTATATTTTTAAACAACGCTATAGTAATAGATCTTTAGCAAGGATGACGAACCTATTTTATCTTTTATACAATACCCAAAATGATCGTCTTGTCTTCGATGTCAGCAAATCTAGTCATAACAAGACACGTGAGGTCTTATTCAAATTATCATAAGAAAATCTAACTTTCTACACGTTTAACAATAATTATCATATTATATTCGTCATTGCTAAGATGGATCAAACAATCAAAGAACTAGTTTTATCAAAAATATCGCTTTTCCACCAACACTATGGTGACCGTAGATTTTGAAATTAAGTATATGTAAAAACCATGATTACGATCCCAACGAATTTGGTAAGGTTTCAATTCTTGAAGTGAAAACGTCTTTAGCACCTTTGTGATTTTTAACGTGATGAAACGAAAAATAGCGACGCTAAAAAGAAACGAACACATACATCTAGAAAATTTAACCTATGGGAGAATGAGATAGTATAATCGTTCTCCTTTTTGTGCGGTGCTTCGTAGCTTATCGGTCTCCTCTTTGTATGGTGCTTGGTGGCTTCCCCAGTCTTGTCCACTTTAGTTTTATGAATGTGTCACTTCTCGTGTGAACTGCACACTACAGTCATTAGTTTTATACAAAACAAAATTTGGTAGTTTTATGACTTGAACATCCCCGGAGATTATTATTTTTGAAAAGACTTCTATTTGTCCAAGCGCGGTGGAAAAATATGCCATTATTAATAGCTCACTTGTGTGTGTGTATAAGAGAAGGCGTGTGTGTGTATGCGTATTTTAGTTGACGGGAATATTTTTGGTCCGGCGGGAGTCTGACAGATGATTACCAAAAATATAATTAATTGGTTTCCGTTTGACAGATTGCGTAATGGATGGATGCAACGTAAATAATAATAAACAAATAATTCATTTGATGTGGAATGATGATAATATGATATAATGAACGTCCGATCTGTATGCGTAAATAGTGTAAAAAAAATCATAATCAATTAACTAAGTTACAATTGGGGACTGGGTAGACAGAAATAATAATAATATAATAAACATTGTTTGGGATGTTCCGTTGTGATGTAGGGAAACCGCTAGCAGAGCGGCAGACAATATCTTTGGTGGTAGGCGTAAACTATACAATTCGTTCAAGTATTATGAGGCAAAAATAGTCATCACTAATGGTTTTTTTTTTAACAACACTTAACACTCCTCGAAAATCCATGTATAGTCTAATAGTCCAGTCAGTAAATAAAAAAGGGCTTCACCTTGCAAAAGGTTAGGTAGTAGCGATTTTGATATACGTTATTAAGATTGGGACTCTAAGAAAAAAAAAAAGTTTTCGACCTTGGGGGGGTCGAGCTCGACCCGCCATCTTGGATTGAAGGTGCCGAAATTTGGTTTTTTCAAAATAAGTGTGAAGTGGTTTATCTTACAACCAAATCGTAGGAAGCAAACTTGAAGACAACTAAATTACCTACATTTTTTGTAGAGAGTTTTTTTTTGTAAGTCTAATAGGTAACGAGTTACAGCGGTTGAAAGAAGAAAATTTTGACAAAAAATCGTAAAACTCAAGTTTTCTTGATAAATTTTGTAAGAACATATTACACAATATCATTTTAACGTATTTCCACAACACAATATAATTATATGGCAAAATTTCTTTCAAATAACAGTAATTTTCCGTGTTACATAGAGGAGAGAAAGAGACGGCAACATACCGCGTGCCTGCATTCCTCACTGCAGCGTTGCCAGCTCAGCATCTATATTGCTACAGGCTAGGATCACACTATGACAAACCCTACGTCATCGAGTGCAAAGATGAAACTACTTTGTAGTGATAATGAACATTTAGTAAGCCTTAAAAAAAGCTTGTCTGCCATTGCGTCTTCATCGAGTACATGATGCAAAACCAGAAGACATAGCAGATGCAGGAACACGCTTTCTTGTTGCTTTGTACGGGGGTGACATGGATGAGCAAACCTTTTTTTTGAGCTACCAACGTATCGCAAAGTCGACAACAAAAAGCAAATTCAATCTTCCCCTTTGCCACCAACGAATGGCGCTGCATGGTACCATGCATTTAGGACATACCATCAAGTACAAAAATGGTATGGAAAAAAAATCCAGAAAACTGGGGCTGGAAACGTGGCACCAATGGGCTTGTTTAAGAAAGATGACAAAGATGCACCGGAGACTTCATTAAAATTTATTTCATGCAATTGAATATGAAGATATTTTGTTAATGGAAGCCCAGAATCTCAGTACCACAGGCAATGAGTTAGATCGTACTAATACTAGTCGAACTCTGTGCGGCTCAAGCGCCATTTCGAAATCTACTATCGCTGGAATATCTGTGGAATAGACCTACTGACCTTAACATTGTCAGAAGATCCCTACAGGCTGTAAGAGAGGTGTTTGCAAAACAATGAGAATAAATCTAAAATCATGATGCAAACCATAACACCACACCACAGAATAAAAGATAAAGTTTAAAATTTAAAGACACTTATAATTTCGAAGTGGTCGAAGAGTTTACATACCTGGGCCCCATCATAACGCAGGACAACGAAAACCCAGTAGAAGTAAGAAGTACATCACAGCCGCTAAAAACATTTCGGTACTTCGCGTTATTGCCAGTGTTCAAATCCCGCAACGTCCATAAGAAAACCTTATATAAAAACAATTATTAGAACGGTCTTGGTCTATGGATGTGAGGCGGGAACACTAACAGCGAAGTCTGCGAAACAGCTGGATGCCTTCGAAAGAAAGGTACTTCGAAGAATCTTAGGAGCGCGAGCGGTGCGAGAGGGAGAGGCATGGAAAATCCACCACAATAAAGCTCTATGATATTTACCAAGCTCCCAGACTATATATCCATCTAAGGTTCCAAAGACTAAGATGGACCGGACATGCGCATCGAATGCCAAGTACACGAGTACCGAAGAAGGTTCTAACAGGACACCCGGGAGGCAAACGTAAGGCGGGCAGACCTAGGCTGAGATGGGAGGATGATGTCAGGAAAGATGCAAGAGGATTACTCCATGTCGCAGATTGGAAGACGACGGCCGAGGACAGAGGGCTGTGGAGGCTTATGTTGAAGGAGGCCAAGGCTCGAAATGGTTTGTAGTGCCAATAAAGAGGAAGAAGACCTACTGGAGATTCAAGGTCAATACAAGATGTCGCTACTTCCGTCGGCAGGTCGGACGGGGACGTCTCCCCCCTAGGTATAACTGCTACGAATTTGTGAATTTGTGGTAGCTCTCCGGATGTGAAAAGATTTACGGTAATATAAATATGTTGTATCAAGTGGCTTTATATTACATATGATGTCGTTTCGTCTCAGTTACTTTTTCCCGGTGACTAGCTACAGTGGATCCGAGGATCGGGCTGTTTTTGGAATCAGTTCTTATTGAATCTATAAAATGGTCACCAACACTAACTGGGCGAAGCCAAACTAAAAGCCGCCTGCAGGGCCTAGCAGTAAAAACCTGCGGAGCGCATTTTTATTAGCTAGTTTTGTGATGAATAGCCCGAAAAAATAACAAAAATTGGGATTTTCACCATTTTTTAGAAAAATACTCCCATTTCCGCCACTGTAACTCGTTACCTATTAGACTTACAAAAAAAGTTGTTACAGAAAAAATGTGGGTAATTTAGTTGTCTTCAAGTTTGCCTTCCACAATTTGGTTGGAAAATCAACCATTTCACAATTATTTTGAAAAAACCAAATTTCGGCACCTTCAATCCAAGATGGCGGGTCGAGTTCGACCCCCCCAAGGTCGAAAACTTTTTTTTTTCTTTAGAGTCCCAATCTTAACAACATATGTCAAAATCGCTACTACCTAATCTTTTGCAAGGTAAAACTCCCCACTGACTGGACTATTATAGTTGTTTCAGGTAATTTTTTAAATTTAATTTGGAATTTATGTTTATTTTCGATAATTTTCAATGGGAGTTTGTTGAAATAATTTATACCTAGATACAGATAGGTACTTTGGATAAGTTATATATATTTATATAGTTTCATATTAATTATCTAAATTTTGAGATTTAACAATGATTCTTCATAATTTCTTTTTAAAATTTTCTTTTCCTTTTATATGTCGCAATATCTGTTTCGTTCCATCCTTATTAAAAATATATATATTTTATAACTTTATCCTAAGCCAATGTGAATAACCTTGAATTGCACAACCCCTGCACGTAGCTCGGAATAATAAAAAAAATATTATTATATTATACCTTGTGCGCACAAAATGGTTTAATTTGAAACAACATCATTATTTAATAAGTGAACTGAGCCATTCATGTATAAAGATAAATTATTAATAATGCACCATTTTGTCTGCTGCGTATAACATGCAATTTTAGCTCAAATATATAAGTGCAATAACTTCGGGAGGTGATTCTACATGACATTATAAGTAAAAAAGTTAAAAACTTTTTTCGAAATTCCAACTTTTAGGGGTAGTTTTGTGATAAAAAGATAAAATTAGACCAGGTGTGCGACCAGATTATTTTCCGCTGTTACGTTACGGGCCAATCACAACCATATGCAATGTTGCCACAATCGTGCCCGGTAGGCTCTCAGCAAGTAAGATCGTACCTCACATTAATAATAATAATAATAATATTTGGCTGATTTATAAAGCGCCGTTTTCGTGAAAAATCACCTCAAGGGCGCTGTACATATAAGCATACAATAAAATAAAATCAATTCGATAGGCTTACAACTAAGATTCAAAATTATAACTAGGTACTTACATTTAAGACTTATATATTATTATGTACTGTTACGATACGCCCTTGAAGCGAGTAGTTTCGAGAACGCAGCTGTCCTCACGGCTCGGCCGCCGCCTCCCCGCGCCGTATCCTGTTTCTCCTTGCCTCGCCCCGTACCCTGCCACTCTCGGCATCCCGCGGCCACTCCGCTCGCCAGAAGAGATCTGAGCGCCTTTAAGAACGCACGCGAGCGGCTTACTCGCAGCCGGCGGACCCAATTCATTTGGGGTCGCGATGTATTATTGAAGTACCTTTGTGTATAATTGGCCTTTTGCCGCACCATAGTTCGGTCTATTTAGACTATGAAAGTGCCTGATGAAGCTGCCACATGAGACGAGGTTCCTGCCAACCTACATGTAAGCTGTATCTTGATTTCCTCTTTAAATGTTGTCCGTAATACAGTGAAATGTAGGGCCCCCGTGGAAATCACGACCCGGAGAGTTTCGTTTTGAGAGTCAGTCAGAGAAAGTTAAACACTTTAGCTAGGTTTGTGTAAATTGCATTTCTTGTAATTGAATTGTACTGTAGAAACCTATGTATGTGTTTGAGCTTACAATACATGTCTAAATGATTTAACATTGTTATTATTCTGCTACGGCGGGAGGATTGTTGGCCGGTGAGGATCCCGTGGGTCACCGAAGGATGGAGGGAAGTTCCCTAGCCTTGAGCTGCCCACTCCCCTGAATAGAGAGTACCCTTGTCCCGCTGAGAGCTAGCCAGGGACGTGTTGGTGTGCTGCTGCTGGTTTAGAAGCCGGCATCGGGGTACCCTAACAATTGTCGCCCGATCGTGGGGCTGGAATTTTTTTTCTCTATCCCGGTCACTTTGCGGGACCTTACTCTGTCAAAATCCTTCCCGCACAACAACTATTTTGTAAAACATTAATTATGCCTTGTTATTCTACAGTGAATCCTGTGAAAAACCACAGAAACCAATATGTAAATCAGATCCATAACAGATCTGACTGGAATTATAAATTGCATCGCAAGTTGAAACAACGGCCATTTTGAGCACCCGAGGCGCCACGAATCTGATTGCGCACGCGTCTCCAAACGGCGGGCGCGTTAACAACAGTTATTCGCGCCCAAATCCAACGGCCCTTTGTTTCACGCGATATTCTCTGGTTTGCGCGCAAATGCTTTGTTCCCGCCGGAATCCCAACCGACTGTTGCTAGGCTGCGTTTTAAATCCAAACCGTTTTTTATGACTGAACTGGGTTACCAACGGAAATCATCATTATGAACTTGATTCTGGAACCCCAGTTTATTTTGCGAATTCCTTAATGAAAATTTCGGACTTACGTATTTTTATTATTTCTGCACAATATACCAATTGGCCCACTTGTGTCTGTCAAATTAGTACAACTTAATATTTCTCCAAATGGACAAAATAATGACTTTCTTTCCCCATTGTACATTATAGGTACTGTTTTTTTTTCAGCATAAGTGAAAGTGAATTGTGTTTTTTCCCTTACATAAGTGAAAAGTGGATTAATAATGAAACCAATGACTGATCCCATGAATAAATAAAATAATTTTAATATGGTTGGATGCAATAAACCCCATATTCAGTCATTTTCATCCGGAAGTTTGTCCTTTATTTGCCAGAAATGTGCCTTTTGTGAACTTTAGTGCCTTTCTCAGTGTAAAGTGTTTTTGTGAAAATAAAAGACCTGTTTTCTAAAGGTCAGTCCTGGAAAAATTTTTCTAAAATAAATAAATACTTGTGAATTTCACAGTTTTCTCAAAAGTGGTCAGTAAAATACAAAAACCTTTACCACTAAGGTCTTTCCACGCAAAATTTTTTCTCATCTGCCCCTCTTTGACAAGAATTCTGGTGTCATGTATACAAAACACATTTGGAAGTGCCAACAGTGATCACCAAGTGAAAAGTGCCTCACAAAAATTAATTTTTGCGCTTTCTAAAGGAAACCCCTGGCCAATTTTTTTTCTTCTCCTAACCACCCAGGAAACTCGCAATGGAGGACAAGCAAGCTATTACACCATCCAACTTGGGTACCATTCCCAATGTGCATAGTTTATCCAAAGCCCACTTACAAGCTGCTTTAAGGGATAGAGGACTCTCGCCATCAAGCAAATCTAAATCTACATTGAAGGCATATGCACTTTTATTCAACAAAAAGTACATTAGGAGAATAAATCTCGCCCCCTCCAACGAAAATAATTCATGTTCGGCTACGCAAGTTTTGGATAATCTTGACAAAGAACCTACGCCGCATGTAATGATAAAACAGGACGTCGCACCCATCTTGACACAAGATAAAACTTACGATTTATCCTCTTGGAAAGTCAAATATAATGGCGTCTCCGATGTGCTGGATTTCATTGACCGTATTGAAGAAACGGCTATAATCAAAAATATCCCATTCGAGATTCTACGGAGAAACTTTATAGAACTCATCTCCCCAGAATTAATTCCGTGGCACCGCATCCAAAAGACTAAATGCAAAGATTGGAGTAAACTCAGAGCTGCCCTAATCTCTAGCTTTGGAAAAAAGGAGGCCCAGCACCGGATCAAACTATCTCTACTATCTATTAAACAACTAGTAGATGAACCTGTGGCTACATTCATAGAAAGGGCTGAGTCCATCAACATCAAGCTTTCACATCCTGTTCCGGAAGCTGAACTATTACCAGTCATAACTGATGGCCTTTTAAGCAAATACGAGAACATCATCACCTCACAGAAAATTGCATCCCTGGCCCAGCTAAACGAAGTCTGCCTCCTCCTGGAATCGTACCAGGATAGGAAAAACATAAAGAATGTGTCGAATAATGTGGTTGTGCCAAGCCGTTCGTCTGGTTTAAAGCCAGAATTCGACAACAAAAAAGTGTGCTCCTTTTGCAAAAAAGTAGGCCACCTGGCCGCTACTTGTTTCAAGCAAGCAAGACTTCTGGAATCCAAGGAACCCCGAACCTCCAAGAGACACCACTCTAGGGACCGCTCTCCTCCACGCGACGAACTGCGCAACATTTTTAAGAAATCAAGGCACAATGCAGAAAGGTTACAAAACCCAAGCGATGTCAGACCTCAGGTGGATTTCTCCAAGCCCCCACCAAATTTCTACATGAAGAGGCCAAAAAACTAAATAATAACCTCTCAGGTACCCATTCTGAACCAAGGTCTAAAGAATGGACTGATTGGTTATCACACATTAAGTATTTTAACCAGACCTTAAATGTTTCCTCGGTTTGTTGCAAACAAGCTAAAGATGGGAGACCCTATGCTCTTTTCTCTGTTAACAATGTGCCCTTTTCCGGATTACTTGATAGCGGTGCATCTGTCAGCTGTCTTGGCAACAATGCTCACCTGCCTTTTGTTAACAGTGATTTTAAAATTTCGCCACAAACAACACACCTGACGACTGCGGATAATGTTTCCCAGCCGGTCATCGGTACCCTTGCACTGCCAATTAATTGTAACAATAAAATAATTACAATCAATTTTCTAATAGTGCCCTCTATATCCCAGAATTTCATCCTTGGCGTTGACTTCTGGAAGGCTTTTAAGGTTGCTCCCCAAGTATTTAATACTCTTGGCGAAACCTCCACTGCTGCTCAAATTAGTGAGATCCGCACAATAATACCTCACGAAAATTTAAGCACGGACCAAGCTCTCCAACTAAAGGAAATGGTCAATAAATTCGAATCAATATCTTTCGAAAAATGTGGATTGGGTTTGACAAATTTGGTAGAACACCACATTAAAACCAATGGCCCACCCATAAAGCAACGTTATTACAACTTAGCCCCCCAAAAGCTTAAACTTTTGGAAAAAGAACTTGATGAAATGTTAAAAATGGGTGTGGTGGTTCCCAGCAGAAGTGCATGGACCAACCCAACTCTTTTGGTTTCTAAAAAAGATGGCTCCGCACGTTTCTGTCTTGACAGTAGACGTTTAAATTCTTGTACGGAAGCTGACGCATACCCCTTACCTTACGTCCACGCGACCTTAGACCAACTGCGCAACGCCAAGTTCATCTCCTCTGTTGACCTAAGCA
This sequence comes from Limnephilus lunatus, assembly GCA_917563855.2. Lineage (NCBI taxonomy): Eukaryota > Metazoa > Arthropoda > Insecta > Trichoptera > Limnephilidae > Limnephilus > Limnephilus lunatus. The sequence continues at coordinate 12,527,632 of OU830599.1, forward strand.
AAGCTTTTTGGCAAATACCTTTGGACGCAGAATCGTGTGAAAAAACTGCTTTCGTTGTACCTGGTAGGGGAATTTTCCATTTTAAAAGATTACCCTTTGGTCTAAAGAACAGCCCCGCCGAATTACAAAGACTGATGGACAAACTCTTCGGTCCTGAAGTCGATAACAGCCTGTTTTGTTACCTTGACGACCTCATCATCGTCAGCGACACCTTTGAAAAACACCTATTAATGTTGGAAAAGGTTTTTCAACAACTCAAGTTCGCTGGTTTAACCATCAACTTGAAGAAGTCTGAATTCTGTAAGTCCCGTTTACGTTATTTGGGATTCATTGTCGACGAAAAAGGTCTAAGAACAGACCCCGCTAAGGTGGAAGCCATGGCAAATTTTCCCCGACCCAAAAACGCGAAGGAAGTCAAAGGTTTCCTTGGACTTGCAGGTTACTACAGAAGATTCATCAAAGACTTTTCCACAATTGCAGCCCCTTTAAATAAAATTACCGGCACCCGTAAAGGTGTCAGCAACTTCCGATGGTCTGCTGAAACTGAAGAAGCGTTTACAACTTTAAAAAATGCCCTTCAAAAAGCCCCCGTTCTGAATTGCCCGGATTTTACACTCTCTTTTACCCTCCACACGGATGCCTCCAACGTAGGAATCGGTGGAGTCCTAACTCAAGAATTCCCAGATGGCGAACACCCTGTAGCGTATTTTTCCCGTACATTAAATAAACACGAGAAAAACTACGGAATTACCGAAAAGGAGTTATTGGCTGTATTGGATTCTGTTCACCATTTCCGCGGTTACATAGACGGTAGCAAATTTACTGTAGTCACAGACCATAGTAGTTTGAAATGGTTGATCTCTTTAAGTAATCCCTCCGGTAGACTCGCTCGTTGGGCCTCCCGTTTGTCTCAATTCAATTTTGATGTTGTACACCGTAAAGGCGCGGACAATATTGTTCCTGACGCTCTTTCAAGAATTGAATTGGCTTCATTAAATGTTGACACAATTGCCCCCCCTCCATCTACAAAAGATGAATGGTACTTGAAAATCTTCGAAGGTTGTAAAAATAATCAACAAAAGTTTCCTAATTTTATCATAAAAGAAGGACAACTATACCGTAATTGCAAGGCACCACTATCCATCCTCGAAGATTACTCTTGGAAACTTGTCGTTCCCCTCGAAGGAAGAGAACAAATAATAATTGACAATCATAGTGCTCCCGACTCTATACACCCAGGAACTTTCAAGACGTATAAAAAGATTTCCTTGAAGTATTACTGGCCTGGTCTCTTCAAACAAATTCGCAATTACATCTCTAAATGTGAAACTTGTAAAGCTTATAAACATAGCACGGCAGCACCTGCCGGCCTAATGGGTAACCCCAAACGTGCCGACAGACCCCTACAGTCATTGTCAATGGACCTCGTCGGACCTTTTCCTCGAAGTTATGCCGGACACATGCACATACTTAGTGTAGTGGATGTTTTCACCAAATTCTGTTGGATCTTCCCTTTAAAAAGAGCCAACGCGTCCGCCATCATCAAACTTCTGGAAAAACACATTTTTATACCTTACGGAACACCCAGAACCGTAATTGTTGATAACGGAAAACAGTTTATTGCCCAGGAATTCAAAGAATTTCTTGCCAAATACGGAATCAAGGACATTTATTATAACACCTTGTACACTCCCCAAAACAACACTGTCGAACGTTACAACCAAACAATCAACACAGCTCTAGCTATTCTAGTTGATAAAGACCAACGCACTTGGTGTAAAAACCTAGATAAAATTCAGGCCGCTATGAACAACACTGTTAATCTGGCCACTGGTTACACACCTTTCTTCTTAAAACACGGTATGGAACAAGTCGTCCATGGTTCTCTACATAGGGACACAAACTTTCCTACGTCATCTGCCACCACAAGCAACCCTACCGCAGACTATGCCCATCGCTTGGAAGAACTGTCGGCCATTTACAGTGAAGTCACTGATGCTTTGCTCCTGGCTCACCAAAAGAGTGCGGACAGATATAACTTACGAAGAAAACATGTCACCTTCAATACAGGAGACATAGTTTGGAGAAAGAACAACACACTTTCCCAAGGAGCCATGTACTTCTCTGCTAAGCTGGCACCACGTTTCGTGAAGGCCAAAGTCCTAAGGAAAATATCAGACCTAGTGTACTCCTTGTCTGACTCATCTGGAAAGCACATTGGTAATTACCACATTAAGGACATTGTAAAGTCTGGAAGTGAGGAGTCAAGTAAAACTGCCCCCACTATCTCAGCAAACGTAAAATGATCCAGTATGTATCACATTTTTTTTGTAAGCTTACAGAGTCTTACTACGTCAGGCGTGTATTGTGTCAATCACATGCCCATCGTTTCGTAAATAAAACAAGTTGTAAATTATTTTGTAAATTAATGCGTACTCTCCTTGAAGTTACTTTCAAATGTTGTTTTTGCACTGTTTTTTCTTGCCCTCACGACAATTTTTTTCTTTTATTTTTTTTTCACCTGTTCTAAAACTGATCACTTTGGAACGGAGACACTTTTCGAGTTTCAATGTTTGGGAAGTCGCGAGCCCATTTATTGTCTCAACACGTACACTACGCAATGTTCATGCCACGTCATACCCTGCCTTGTCATGTAATTTTGTAATTTTTCTCCTATTTTTTTGTTGCATTTTTGTCGTGTGGAAAGGAACTTTCTCACCTGTTTATTTTGTTCATCATGAGTTGTAAAACCTTCCGAGGTATCTCTAGCATGAAAATCAAACAGTGGTTACTTACATAGTCGCCCCTCGTGTATATAAGTTTTTTTCAATTTTTTCCTCTTAAATTAAAAATTGATGGCGTCCTACCCAAATTCATGCTCTTGTACCAAAATTGGATATCGACACGTCCATTTTGGAACTTGTATTTATAAAACCAATGATTGGTCTTTATAACCCTGTATATAAATCAATTTGGCTCGTTTCAACTAAAGTACGTAAAACCGAATCATCCGGTCTTTGGTTGTTATAACAAAGCCACTGCTTTATTGTTATTTTGTTTTTTGCTTGTACGTTACGTATGTCTTATATGACACGTTTCAACCCTACGAGACAGGTTAATAAAACCTTATGGTCATCCTGATTTTGGAATTCATAACTTTTAGGTGTTCATTTAACCAAGTATTTGCAACCCAAATTGCACATAACCTGGTATGTTTGTAACTGCACAAAGGGTATGTAAAACCGTAATTGGTCCCTTTTCTTTGGTCTTCCTCACTGCAGGTTGCCACAACAGACAGTATGTAAAACCATTATAGGTCTGTCTTTGTTTTAAATACTTGGTGTAAGTAGAATTATACTCTGCCATCACCCTTGTATTTTGTAACACATGAAGTAGCATCAAATTGTCTATCTTCTCTGTCGTACGCTCTTGGGCTACGGAGTTAGTTAATCTAACGAATCTTTATAAAATGTGTTAAAACGAGCATTGTTAACGTTTATTGTGTTGTATTTAAACGTAACCCACCGTCATAGGAGAGATCCTTAGAACATCCACCGTTATAGGAGGGATCCTTAAAATACCTGCCACGATACGAGAAGTTCGTCATAATCACTTTTGCTCATAGCTAAATGTTATTGAGTTGGTCGTGTGACATATTTGTCATGAGTACCACCCTTTCTGTACAATCTATTTTGGTCGTGTGTCATTCATTTGTCATGAGTACCGCTTTTGTATTTTGGTCGTGTGTCATTCATTTGTCATGAGTACCGCTTTTGTATTTTGGTCGTGTGTCATTAATTTGTCATGAGTACCACTTGTATGTATAATTGTGTACAACCCTTGTACACTATACGTGGAGACGTTAAAACACTTACCGTGATTCGTGCGAACGACATAATATCGGCCTTGCCATCTTCTTTAAGAGGCATTGTATAAACTCTTGACTTCTGTCTATAATTGAGTTTTATCTTGTATGTACTTACATGTTTTTATACACTATACGTGGAGACGTTAAAACACTTACCATGATTCGTGCGAACGATACAATATCGTGTGTCATCTTTTATGATGCAATTTGTGCCTTTGTAAATAACTCGTTGTCTGGGGAACGGATAAGAAAACCCCCCAGGTTTGTGAAATTGGAGCAAGGGTCTGTCTTTTCTCACAATCACGCAGGAGTTTTTAAAATGACCCCTAATCTTTTGCCCAATACACGCAAAAGATTAGTCTCTTTGTTAATGTGTATTCAAATTTCTCCTCATCCTTTTAACAATTGTAAAGAGTCAGGAAATCTGCTGGTTGATCATGTTTCATTCTCACATGGAGTTTGAAGTGGAAATTAGTCCAGTCTCTAGCAAGTTTCGTCACTCAACTCCTTTCCTTTTCCTTTCCTTTCTCCTCACCATCATGTTCTCAGGTATATGTTATGAAGAGGAAAATCTGTTGTTAACCATAATTCGCCCTCACTGGGAGTGCGAATCGGTAAATTAACCAATTATCAGCAGGCTTTCTCCCTCACTCTCTGCATATGTCTCACCTTTTGTTCTTTTTCTCAATTTCACGAAACACATTCATGAATGTTGGATATGTACGATATGCACTTGGCGTACCGTCTGTCTCCTTTTGACAACCTTTATTCATGAATTGGTTTCTCTGCTTTTACCGTGACTCATTCACGACTTCTTTGTCTTGTTCTTTGAAATTCTACAAAAAATGTTACCACCTTTATGTTAACATAGGCCATGGAAGGCCGGTTGTTTTTTAACCAAGACATATTGTCACTCGGCAAACGCCAAGTCATCCTGGTAAAGGAAAATGTTCATGTAATCACAATTTAGTTAGAAAACTCTCTCTTCGTCACTCTCTGGGTCGGTGGTTAAAACTTCGTTTATTTCATAATCTGGACACATTTTGTTTCTCTCCAAACCTTTTCTTCATTGGTCCCTAGGCAGGTAAACTTCAAGAATTTTGCTCTAATAATAATTTCTCCCGGATTAAAAAGAAGCCCAGGCGGATGTCATCACCAACAGCCAAGCTGAGCTCCACTTCCTGACAGCACGCGCTGTGGTTACTAGGTCCCTCCTGCTGCCATTTTTCTACGCATTTGTTCCTGAAAGCACAGACCATACCGCCCATATGTATGTTGTTTTGTCGTGCCACAGCAAGTTGAGTTGTCCCACTATACATTATGACACTCTGAACCACCTTTTGGGCACGCTAGCTCCTAGGTTTGTTCTTACTCTTGCTATCAATGCCAACCATGTCGTCTCTTGCGCTGTCATGCAGAGACGCAAATCGTCATGTGTAAACCATCATTACCTTGACCTCCAGTATTCGCTGAATGCGTACCAATACAAGTTATGATTGAGCTACATTATGCCTCAATAACCATTATATACGATCCGTGTTTACCTTAATAACACTTTAGGATTCGTACTGGCATGTCTGCAGACACTGGATTCTCCTCTTCAATGACCTCTGTAACCATAGTCGCGGCACAGCAACCACAGTCTCCACTTCGTGAACTTCGACGTTTTCAACGAAACCAAGTGTTTTCTAAGGCCCAAGTGTACTTTTGAGTGTTATCTCAAAGGGGTCTGATTACAGTGATAATGTAATCCTTAGAATCTGTGAAACCACGTCCTCCTCTTCGAAATTCTCCGAAACCAAACAAATCCACGCTTCGCAAACTTAGCTCCCAGACCAATGAAACCTTAGAATCACACAGGCATTTTTGTTCTTGTTTTTTTGTTCTTCGATTGTACAAATATGAATTGTTATTTTTCAATTGCATAACCATGTATTGTTATTTTTCAATTGCATAACCATGTATTGTTATTTTTCAATTGCATAACCATGTATTGTTATTTTGTTCAATTGCATAACCATGTATTGTCATCTTTCAATTGCATAATCTTGTATGTTGTTTCACACCATGTACTTTCACCAAAACTGTTCTTTTCCAAACATTGTATGTACCCCTCACCCATTCCCTACAAACATTGTGACCTAAACTATAACATAAATTGCATGTTCTAGCTAGGCATCTCTCAAGCAACGAATCTCTCAAAAACCCCAATGGAAGTTTAAGAGGATTTTTTTATCCTACAGCTCCATTGCCACGTCGCTTTTTTTCCAAGCGCGGGGGGAAGTGTTACGATACGCCCTTGAAGCGAGTAGTTTCGAGAACGCAGCTGTCCTCACGGCTCGGCCGCCGCCTCCCCGCGCCGTATCCTGTTTCTCCTTGCCTCGCCCCGTACCCTGCCACTCTCGGCATCCCGCGGCCACTCCGCTCGCCAGAAGAGATCTGAGCGCCTTTAAGAACGCACGCGAGCGGCTTACTCGCAGCCGGCGGACCCAATTCATTTGGGGTCGCGATGTATTATTGAAGTACCTTTGTGTATAATTGGCCTTTTGCCGCACCATAGTTCGGTCTATTTAGACTATGAAAGTGCCTGATGAAGCTGCCACATGAGACGAGGTTCCTGCCAACCTACATGTAAGCTGTATCTTGATTTCCTCTTTAAATGTTGTCCGTAATACAGTGAAATGTAGGGCCCCCGTGGAAATCACGACCCGGAGAGTTTCGTTTTGAGAGTCAGTCAGAGAAAGTTAAACACTTTAGCTAGGTTTGTGTAAATTGCATTTCTTGTAATTGAATTGTACTGTAGAAACCTATGTATGTGTTTGAGCTTACAATACATGTCTAAATGATTTAACATTGTTATTATTCTGCTACGGCGGGAGGATTGTTGGCCGGTGAGGATCCCGTGGGTCACCGAAGGATGGAGGGAAGTTCCCTAGCCTTGAGCTGCCCACTCCCCTGAATAGAGAGTACCCTTGTCCCGCTGAGAGCTAGCCAGGGACGTGTTGGTGTGCTGCTGCTGGTTTAGAAGCCGGCATCGGGGTACCCTAACAGTACATAGCTAGTGACTTACGACTAAGACTTATTACTACTGACTGAAAACTAGTGGCATACATATATATTTACAAATGTGACTTAAAATTAGAGATTTACAATTAAAATAGGTGTTTACATTTAACAAAAAATATTTTTTAGTTTTGCGAGGTGTCTAATATTACCAAGTGATCAACAAAACTCTACCGATATAGGTACAGACAGTGAAGAAAGTTATTGCTGCAAGTCGAAGCAGTTTGATGATTTTATATATACATGTATACATACATACATACATACATATTAAGAGAAATATAAACGCTAGAAATATTTCGATTCTCGTGCCTGCAAAATTTGCAATCGAGCGTCTTATTTGCGCTCGGCAAGTAAGCGAAAAAGTGTTTTTTTAATTTATTTTGTCCATAATTTTATAAGAGTGAAAAAAAGTTAGAACATAGAAAACCTCAAAGATGGTCTTAGCCATAAAGGGGTATTTTTATAAAAATGTTTCTTGTATTACTTCACAGTTAAGTCATGAAAAAACATTTTTTTTAGTGTTTTACGCTTATTTTTTTTGTTATGTAAATAACAATTTTATTGTAATTCCGTTACATAGAAAACCTAGTAAAAGCTTCAATTTATCCGTAGCATATTTTTTGATGTTGATACTGTAAGCCAATTCGTCATAAAGATTTATCTAAATAGTATCTAAATAAGATTTCACGTATAACTACACCTTGAGAATTTTTAGTAGGTACGTCTTTTGGTATGGGAAAAAAATGTTGGAATTTCGGAAAAAGTTGTTAATCTTTTTTACTCCTACCATCATGTAGAATCACCCTGCTGAAGTTAATGCAATTTACCCCTGACGTCCTATATATATTGGAGGCCATGAATAAAATCCAAAAAATTGCCAAAATTAATATTTTGGCTGAATTAGTAAAAAAAACACTTTTGGAGACTTTTAACCATTTTTTTATTTTTATTTTAGCTCTACACAGGAGGCTCCGAAGAAAATGATTCCCCTCGCGGCCCTTGTCATCTTTTGGGATGATATGCAGAGTTGCAGAGGGTCTTTTGAGGAAACAAAGGAGAGGAAGTTCTGGGAAGGAAAAGGAATGAGGGGTGGGTAGGTCTCTGGAGGTGTCCAGAAGTGACAGACGTATGAATCTATAACTCTCACTGCGGTTCAAGGTGATTTTCCGACAGAGTCCTACTGTAGAGATCAAAAGGTCTCCCTCAACCAGTCTCTCCCGATCCGGCCTGCTACGCAGATGGTGGGAAGCGCATCGGCCACCAAGATCAGGAGAAACCTCGCATCGAAATTCTCTGTCAATTTATTGCACGTTGACGAGGATCAAACTCTCACTACACCGGCATTCTTCCATTTGAATTAATTGAATCAAAAGTGTTAAAAACAATTTCGTGGTTATATTAAGATGGCCTGAATCGCTCAACTGCCAGAATTATCACATTTTAGCCAAGCGGCACCGCTATGCGGAAGTCCAACGAATCTAAAAGAATAAAGAGAGGTTGGAAATAGAAGCAGCAGGTCCGCAAGAGTAATGGGAGAGTTCAAATTAGAAACATGTGATGACGGAGACGAAACGAATGACAACAAAGAAAAACGAAGAAAATCAGTTAGGTCATCCATTAAACAATTAATTCGTGGAGAGTTTTTGTTTGTTTGTGATTATTATAGTAACGGAAGTGAGGAAGCTGATGTATTTTAATTGTAGGAAACCTCATTTAACATTGCAAAATTTGTAAACTGAAGTCGCAAATAGATTGCTAATGAATTGGACTGTAATCAATAATTAATTATGGCTCTATTAAATGACACAAATATGGGAATATATTTATGAACAGTGGACACTAGAAGGGAATCTGACTCACCTTAATTTCCCTTAGCACGTTCTTGTTATGTTATTAGGTTATTAGTTCAAAGGGTAACAATTATTATAAGCAATAATTATTAGCCTGAAATACTCATCAACATTGAAAATATCTCCCGAGAAAAGATAAATGCCGCCGACGGGACTTGAACCCGCGTCCTTCTGATATCCGGTCAACTGCTCTACCAACTGACCGGATATCAGAAGGACGCGGGTTCAAGTCCCGTCGGCGGCATTTATCTTTTCTCGGGAGATATTTTCAATGTTGACGAGTGTTTCAGGCTAATAATTATTGCTTATAATAATTGTTACCCTTTGTGCTATGCATAAAATCTTGTCTTAAACATTAGTTTACCAATTAAAAATAATAAGGTTATTAGTTATTACATTCTTGTTGTTATGGCACCGATAAATCACTTATCTGGGCACATTGCACAAGTCTCCACACTAATCGATATTAAAGAACAGAGATATCATAGGACGTGTTAACTGCAACAGTTACTTTAACAGACACTAGTTAAGCACCCTGAGAGACTACTAGTTTGGTAATAATTGCATAGAGGCATCTTTAGCATAGTCGATATTAAAGAATCGAGAGATCAATAAGAAGATGATCATTGCACTGGTTACTTTAACAGGCTGATTGTTCCTTGGGAGTTATTGTGTCACAATTTTACATCTAGGTAATATTGGCAATTATTGTCAGATAGGATGGGTATGGACATACACCATACATTTTATTACAAGTGGTAAGGCAGGTTTATTAAATTTTATATAGTTAAAGTACTTGTCACGTATGTCTAAGTAATATCGACTGAGTTGAGATTGATTTTTAATATTCATTGTATGATTAATAATAATTAGACATCGGATTATGTGCACTAACAAAGTGCCAAAATATGCATGCAAATATGCACTAAAAAAGGCCGAAATATGCACTAAAAACTCTTGATATGGCCAAAATATGCACAATGAAAAATCAAAAAACCATTTTTATTTGTATATATTTTTATTAAAGACGGTACAATAACAGCGAAGTATTCTTAAAATTGTGCATAGTTTTTGTGACAATATACAATTAACTGTTTTTCCAAATTTTCGAGCGCTAATTTGTGACGTTTGTCACCCAGTATTTATTTGTACGCCGAAAATTGACGTCTTTGTACAAAATATAAAAATTGGCGCCATTTCTGGAGATACCTGTTTAGGCAGGATATCTCCTATACCGTTGATGCAGGCATTAAGACGATAGACTTCGCTTTTCGGCCCATACAAAAAGGACGCCCGGGAAAAAACACTTTTCTACATCGAAAATTACACGAAATTAATATATTTTTTTTATATTGCCTTCTAGAAAGTAGAAGCTATGTCGGTATGTTTTTGCATTTTCGATGCGTTTCGTATTAACGCAAACATTCACTATCAAACATGCATAATTTATCGGAAAATATTATTCAAGGTAAAAGTGCTGTTGACTCAATTATTATAAAGAATTACAAAATTATAAAAACATACCGACATAGCTTCTTCTTTTGAGAACGTATTACCGTTTTCAAATTACAATTTCACGAAAGTTTCGGTGTAGAAAAGTGTTTTCTCCCTGAACCCTTCTCCGAGCGATTTCTGTAGGTAAATTAGATAGTTTACTGCAGTTGTCTCATTCGCACGTTTTACATGTCGCGGCAAGGAGTGCATGGTCGGGGGGAGGGAGTCAATAGTGATGTTAAGACTATTTTATACAACAATAGTGATGGGGTTGATATATTTTATTCATTAGTTCTGTTTAGTTTTATAATAATGTATTTCAGAGATTACGGTCTAACGCATTTTTAACAATACGTAACATAATATTTTTTCATATGACTATTTTATGATATTACATACTCAAACTTATTCCTGTGAACCCAACAACACTGTTTTTTTCACTGCAGATTTCACAGGCAGGTCTGTTTGGTCAAACTTGGGACAGTTCACCGACTTAGTTATTAATTCTATTGGTTGGTTTAAAAAAAGATACACTTAAAATACTGACAAACTATCCTAAAGACAGAACACAAAAAATTGGGAATATGTATAGTACAGAAGCATAGATAAAAAATGGAGTTCCGCAAGGTACAGTACTTGGGCCGATTCTATTTTTGATGAATATAAATGATTTATGTAATTTTGTAATCCCAGGAAAAATGATTTCTTATTGTAACAAACTCATTTTAAACTATTATAAAATATTTTGAAAATTATAAAATACATTAAAAACAAACCTCATGATAACCTTAAAATTAGAATCCACAATACAAGTTGCAATCAAGAAACATGTTCACTATGCACTTTACAAACCACTCAAAAGCGCATCATTAAAGTTATGTATAATAGAAATAAAACATTCTCGACCGAGATATTATTCAAATAGAATATAGACAAAAATATTCAATATCCGTTAATTTTTAAATTGCAGACTATGAAATATGTATTTAAAAATAGAATTGGCCACTTGCATGGATTTCATAACGACTTGAAAAAAATATTGTCGATAGATTGTTTTACTAAGATTACGAAAATGTTAATAAAAAAATTTAGAAATGTACAGTTTTTTTTTAAATAAATAAATCCATTAGTCTCCGATAATGTTCTATTAATTTTGTAAAATTCCACACTGATTTTTATTTTTTATATGGTAACACTTTGATCTCAGGCGAATTTTTGAATTGGACATTTAACATTTACTAGATATTGTTTGTTCTCTGCGAACTTATCATTTGGTTTGACGTTTTGACAGATGTTACGAAGGTAACACCGTACTTTTTATGCCTTTTGTACCTATTTTAGAAGTGTAATGGTAACGGTGATGATTTTATAATATATTAGTACAAGTATATTACATTGGATTTAGTCATATGTAGACGTTGAACATTATAAGATAGATCAAGGAAAAAAAATATTTATGAGAAGTAATATTTTTGGCATGTCCCGTTATTCTCCTGTGCCATTCGCGTGGAAAACGTTATTTTTTAAAAATGATTTTCGGCTATGTAACTATCGTTTTTTCGCGCCCATAAAATTATGTCCCGTCTTTCCGGTTTATAAAAAATGGTCTGATTTTTCAGATAGAAATTTTCAAAAATCCGCCCGGGTTTCAAAATAACGATAAAAAAACGGAATGTCTTAGAATATTTGCCTAAACCGGATTTTGTTTTTTTTTTTAATGTGGTACATTTAAAAGTACTAATCAAGTTAATTTTATTGGTCTTCGAAAATTTAATCTTCTACCAAAATACATTCAAATGACAGATAAAATATCACTTTACATTAAAAAAAAAAATTTGGCTGAATGATACAGATTTTGAAACACTTTTCCTATAAATTTTTTGTATACCTTTATGTTTCACTTTTCAATACAAATCTACGGTAACTTCAAGACTAACTTTATTTACTTTCTTAAAACTATAACTATCAACAAAAAAAATGTTTCACTTTTTTTCACAACATTTTTTTCACTACATATTTTTCACAAATACCTAAATTTCTAAACATTTACTTTAAAATTAACATTTTTTTCTTGTACTTATTGATGTTATATAGCATTTTTGTTTATATTACCCACACTCAGGAAGTGCCGTAGTGGGTTCCCATTACCTACTTTTGTCTATTATATATTTACGTATTGCTAACTACGTATTTTAATATTAGGTAATTGTACCTTATGTTTACATCTTACTGTATTTAGAAAATATTTAAAATTACTTTTGAAATGTAGATATAATGGAAAAAAATAAAGAAGTAACAAAAACAAAAACAAAAAAGTGATTATTGGAGCCGATACCCTCTAAATATATTGATTGAGGAATCACTAAGTCACGCGAGATCAAAAATACTACGAAGAACAAATAATTATGCGGATTGCTTAGGTAGGTAGGTACATGCACGGCTCACGCACTTCCGAGATCCGAATAGTAAAAATGCTAGACCCACAAGACAATATATTAGCTGCAAACATTGACGTATGATATCTAGACGCGCCCTGTGAAATGCAAAATGACCCCAGAAGCCAGCAAAAGCAGGCTCACGGCCCATTTATGAAAAAGTGCCTGCATTGTTTTGCACCGTTTAGATCGCATAGTGCTTTGTGTTGTACCTTTTATCGGTCTACAAGGTCTACACCGAAACCAATTTGTGTTCCAGCCGTCCGCACCGGAGTTAATTTTTTCAAACACAAAAATATCTAACTTCCGAATGTTGTACAAAGTACACACCGCGGACTTTATTTTTGAAAATGTAGTCAGCTATCTGACTACAACAAAAAAATAAACCATACATATGTCTTTTAGGCAGCGTTTTCATAAACGTAATATTGTTACAGAATTACTTTTGTTACCATCAAAGTTTCCTACGTCATCAAATCACCGCACTGCTTGTGTTAGACTACTAATACATACAAGGAGGGCTAGTATCACAATTTGGAAGAGTTTTCAAACTTTTTTAAAGCGCGACCCGCTTTAAGTAATAAAATAAATTATATTATTTCCATAAATTATAATTATAATTACATAAATTCACCACCAGCTGTTTTTTAGGAATGATCAACCTTTTTAGTCGAAGTATTATTAATGTATCCATTATTATTATGTACTTATGCGGACCTTGGTGGGAGGGTATGTACAACATAACCTGGTTAACTTTTTTGTCGGTGGAGTCGCAAACCTGCTTTACATATTTTAAAACAATATTTGTTTAATAAAACTATCAAAGAGGGTAAAAAAAGCCGCAGCTGAAAATTTTATATCCGCAATGCCAAAACAATGAATGATATCGATTTTTTTCATTTGGAAATGTTAAATTTTGGCGGTTGATTCAAAAAGGACAAAAATTGCCGGACAAAATTTTTACTACGTTCAAGGTCAAACCAGTAAATGGTGTTGGTTTATTTTCGTTTGGAATTACAATATTTATAAGTACAATATTTCGTCAAGATAATTTTTGTTATTTTATAAAACGGAAACCTTTAAAATACATAAAACACAGATTTCAACAAAAAATCGTTGCACAATTCTTCAATTAAGGTCGCAAGTTAAACACTTATAATTAACACTTATAATTTAATTGTATGAAATTGTATGAAAAAATGTTATTACACTATATTTCTGATATTTTACAAGATATATAGGTATATGAAAAATTTCGTAATTCATTGTTTTTTTCAAATCCTTTTTGAGACATTTTCCGTGAGATTTTTGTCCTATTTCAAACGAGTCATGTTTTTAAGAATAGCGCGCTCCCTCTAATACTCGTATTTACGTATCTCCCCTTCCTCTTCTTTTTGAGCGCTTACTACTGGGCTTTAAGTATCCGCTGATTTCAGTAATTTTTTTTATTTATTATACGCAAAAAACTTAATTTTTTGAGTAGCTGATTCAAAACTTTAAAAAGAAATTATAGTTTTTGGCTAATACCTTTTGCAAAACGGAACAGAAGCCTTTGAATATTTTTAGCGCAATTCTTTTGATATTTTTTGTAGTCAGTCCAAAAAGCAGTAAATGGGCTTGCGGACCGCTGGTTGCTCATCACTGTGTTAATGATGAGCAACCAACTTGGGTAGCCCACGGTGCATGGGCGGTAAAAATATGATTTTTTCGTAAATGTTTTCAAGCAAACGATGATTTTTTTTGTTTATTAAACTCATTAAGCTATCAGAAAACCATCAGAAAAAAATGCAGACGCATCTGCCGCTAAGACCTGGACAAACATCACTCCATTAACCCGGGCACCCCTGCTTAGTCACCAAACGTAGCGAACCACTTGGGGTAACCTATGGCAGAGGCGTTGGTTATCCAATAAATGGTTCCCGAGGCGGCGGTACCCATACTGGCCTCCGAAATTGAATCGCTTGTCAAAATAAAGTAAAAAAATATTTTTTTCCAATTAAATTTATGAATGTCTCGTGACCCCCACTTTGAAAACCACTGTATACGGCACAGCTTGTGGATATTGTTCATGCGGCCAATCCGTGAACAACTATTGATGTATTAGTTTGACAGAATTACACAATAGATAACTTGGTGGTCAGTTGTATATTGCCCGGAACTCTGTATGCAAGACGGCGGAATTGGAAGGAGAGTTTTATTGCGAAATTACTGTTACTGGCGTTACTTTATTCTGATTCTTACTATGAGAGGGCTTGTCTAGGGTATACTTGGTCGAAGGCTGCAAATCATAGCGGCGCGGGTGAGAAGTAGGGGCAGTGGTTCAAGGGGGAAGGGGGGTGTCCGGCCGGCAGTGTGTCACTAAGTGTGTGTTCTATTGTTTTGAATATCGTAAGTGTGGGTGAGCTTATTTCGAGCGGGACAGAAGAGATTTAATGAAATACCTAAACGCTCCGCGTCGGTCGCGAAATCTAGCCTCTTAATGTTCTTCATGTCTTCAAGACTCGGGTTCTTAAGCAAAAAATTTACGAATCTTTTCCGATATTGAATTAAGAAGGGCGTTGGCAAGTTCGATCATTGTTTCCAGTTATTTTTTTATTGATTTAAATAGAGGAAGGTTTTTTGTTTCCAATTTAACTACGGCATCTGGTAACTTGTGGGAATGTGTTGAGATGAGGGTAATATTCTGTTTAGTGGATGCGTTTTCAAATGCTAGCTTGCGCTTGACTGAATTGCAATGGCCTCAGGATTGTCAAATTGACGAAAACGAAACGAAATATGCACGATTAGGAAAAAAGGCTTAAAATATGCATTAACGCCGTAATTAGAGAGTTATATGCATTTGCATATGCAAATATGCAAATGCATATAATCCGATGTCTAATAATAATAATAAAATGGAAGAAAGTGTTAAGAGAGATGAAGAAAGAAATTTTGAAATCAAGAGTTATATGCTCACGAATTGTAATTTGACTATTGCATGTAATAATATGGATATATCACTAGCATGGCGGGCGAAAAAAATGCTAACAAAATTATACCAATACCTACGGAATCATTGATTTTAAAATAACAGATTATGTGAGAATTAATAAATTCGTGGGAGAAGTAAAACCGTTATATTTAAATTATGTAAAAGAACATCCAATTATTTAATGTAATTCACGTAAAAGCACGAATGAGAAACAATGGATAAATTATACGAAAAGAGGAAAATATAACGGTTAAACTTTAAAATGTTATAATTTATAATACAAAACATGATAAACGGTTTTCTTGGTAAAACAAAGAGGGTTCATGTCAGTAACCGTTATCCGAAATATAACACTTTTCAGTGAAATCGCTTTTCCATTACTCAGTCTGCAATGATATATACTATATTAGTTAGGTAATAGGTAGTTCCTGCTAATAAAAAAATAAAAATTGGGCATAATAACATAATACTTATTATGCATTTCATTCTACTTGAGCTACAAGAAAGAAATAATTAATTTGCTAATTTTAGTAATTCGTGTATCAATCTTTAGAAATTACTAATTAATTATAAACTATATTTTCTGTTGCTTTATTTTGGCCCTTACAATACAAATAGATGCAGGCTAAAGTTTCGAACAGCGCATTATAATAATTCATTCCTTTGTATAGTAAACTATTTTGTGTATTCGCTTTATCCTTTTTTGTTAGGCTGATTTTATTTTGTACAGCAGACAGGTAAGTCCAATTATGGTATAATTTTATTACAACTAACAATACGTATACATAATTTTTTTAAAACATGTTATAGTGATATTAAATACATCTATATCTGCTGGAATGGCATTAAGCAATGTCATACCTCTTGTCATGCTATGTTGAGCCATGACATCTGTCCGACCCTGCGGTTTGCAGAATAGGGCGTGGCTACGAGTTCGACAGTATTTATCAGGAACAAATAAGCCACAGCATGACAGGAGATATGGACAATCGATAAAGTTTTTTAGTAACTTTAATTCAAATACCATGAGACCGGCACTACGCCTGGTCTCCAGGCTTTGATAATTTGCGTCCTTTAGCAGTTCGACGTGATGCATGAATTTCGGATATATTCCGTATGATCGCATGTAAACATACCATAGGATTTTTTTTTTAGATTTTTCAATCATATTTATGTATTTAAGTTGATAAGGTATCCATAATTTTATTGCTCGTCCATGCGTTGTACCTGAGAATGCCATTGTTATTTATAATTTTATTTCAAATTTATTTTGGTAGAAGGTTTTTTATTATTTTATGTACAAATATCATCGTCTTCAAGGTCAGCATCCGTTTCACTGTTAGACAATTTAGATCCTTTAACATTTTATTTACTTTTGAAAATCGATTTTGCCTGAGTATTATTCTCAATCAAGTATCACATAATTAGATAACGAATTATTATCAAGTTTAATTCGCAGAACTCCGTTTTTTCTGCTTTTATATATTCAATAATATTATAATTCAATTCTTAAAAACCGTTCTTTATAAACAAGTTCTGCTGTGTAATTACTAATAATATTATTAAAAGTAGAAAAAAATGAGTTCTACAAATAAACTTACTAACAATAAAAAAATTACGCCATTATAAAAGATATATTTTTAAAATTGGCAATTCGTGGGAGAAGTAAAACCGTTCTATTTAAATTATGTAAAAGAACATTCAATTATTTTATGTAATTCACGTAAAAGCACGAATGAGAAACAATGGATAAATTATACGAAAAGCGGAAAATATAACGGTTAAACTTTAAATTGTTATAATTTATAACACAAAACATGATAAACGGTTTTCTTGGTGAAACAAAGAGGGTTCATGTCAGTAACCGTTATCCGAAATATAACACTTTTCAGTGAAATCGCTTTTCCATTATTCAGTCTGCAATGATATATAATACATTGGGTAGGTCCTGCTAATAAAAAAAAAAATAAAAAAAATTGGGCACAAGAACATAGTACATATTATTATGTTAAATATATGGTGGCCTATATATGAAAATGTATTTTTTAATACATATTTTCTATTAATCGATTACTAAATAATAAAAACTCAAAAATTCTGACGTTAACATTGCAATGACTTAAGATAAGCGTTCATTAATGGGATTATAATATTGTTGATGCAGTAAAAGCATATGTGTGAAATTTTATTAAGTATATTTTTGTTAAAGTTGTTACGTATTTATTACGGATTTAAACACAATAGGTAGTATACACTAATAAATAATGAATACTTGGGATTATATAGGTACCTAAAATAAACTCCACTTTAATATAATTAGGAAAAAATATGTTATAACCTTCAGATTGTAAACCACTGCGTCACCTGAATTTCACATCTTGAAGGCTATTCCAAAAACATGAATATATCGATTTTTTCGTGAGTTTTTCGCAAGGTGCCACAAAATAATGTCAACTAGCAAGAAATGTAGTTCCTTTTAAGGATTCTCGGGCACCAGCATTTATTGAACAATCAATAATTATTATTTTTAATAAAAATCTGTTTAACTATACCTTCAGAAATTTATCCTATCCGGTCTACCCTAATTAACCCCAACCAATCCGTATCCTATATGGTCTACTCTAACCAATTCATATCTCTTTAGGACTACCCTAAACAATCCGTAATCCATCTAATCTACTCTAATCAATCCAAACCCAATCTATTCTGTCCTAATCAATCTACATAATATGAATTTACCCAAATCAATCCCTATAATATCTAGTATACCCTAAACATTCCGTATCCTATCTAGTCTACCCTAACCTATCCGTGTTCTATCAAGTCTACCCCAAACAATCGGTATCCTATCTAGTTTATCCATCCGTAACCTATCTGTTAAGTCCTAAGCAATCCTTATAATATGTAGTCTACCCTAATCAATACGTAGTATATCTTGTCTACTCTAAACAATCGGAATCCTTTCTAGTCTATCGTAACAATCCCAACACTATCTATACAATATGTAATCTACCCTAATCAATCCGTATATTATTATCTAGTATACCTAATCGATCCGTATCCTATCTAGTCTACCGTAAACAATCCATGTTCTATCAAGTCTACCCCAAACAATCGGTATCCTGTTTAGCTTACTCTAATCAATCTGCACCCTATATGTTCTGCCCTAAGCACACAATATAATATGTGGTCTACCCTAATCAATCCGTATAATATATAGTACCCTAAATAATCGGTATCATATCTAGTCTACCCCATATCAATGGATTTCCAACTTTCCCACTACGACGCTGTGATCGGGAAATGCGTTGGCATACACACCAGATACTCAGAGAGAAACAGAGGGTAGGCTGGCGGTGAGTCTGGCAATTTCCCGGGACAGGGGGGTTTCCCCGCGGCTAATCGCAGCCGCCCGGAGAACCGGAGTCATCACACATTACCTACTATCACCACCAGCAGCGGCAACAGTTATTAGTTACTTATTACCCACCGTGTAGTTATAATGCTAGTGATGGATGTGGTGTGAATAAAAACTAAACATAGACTAAGTACCTCAAGCAGGGGTGCAGTCCATAGACACTGAAAAGCTTTCATGTCCTAAGAAAATAAGTAATAAAATAAACTATACAAGATGTAAACAGTACAATTGAAATGAAAAATTGCTTTAATTTATACTCAGTGTAATGGTATTCAACCAATAATTAGTGTTACAAAAATAGACATTTTAATACCGGTCTAGCCCATTTTTCAATACCATTTTTGTTTTTATTGAAGAAATAAAAATGTAGAGCAATGTCTTGTTTTTTCCTTTGGTAGAAGTTATGTGTATTAAGGCGATTCGTATATGTCGTGTAAAATCCAGGATCAGGTCGCTAACAATAAATCATTATGTAAATGGCAATGGATTTAAATTCCCGTTTACACCAGCCGCCTGTTTTGAATTATTCAAGAAAAAAACATTGCAAAAAGCCTGTTTTGTTTTATCTTGAGATTTTCAGGCTCAAACTTAATGTTTTACGATAATTTTATAAAGAATTAAATATTCCACATTATACAATAAAACCATTGCCGAAAAGGGGTTCGTAAGTAGGAGATTTTGAACTTTAAAGCAGGTTTAATAAGTGTAATGTCCTTGATAGACTTATAACAAGACAAACAAATGAATTTAATGAGGAGAATAAAATCGTATTAGACGAGTTTATTGACGTTATAAAGTTTACAGTGTAATAGTATCTCCTATGCTCAGGTCTACGAGAGAATGAGCGCTCAGCGGCCGACGTACTGCGCGCTGCTTGCCTCTGACTACCGACTTCGGGTGCCATCGGAAGCGTTCGGCTATTTCCGTTAATGTTGCCATGCTAAAGCAAGCTAGCAGATACTACAAAAGGCCTGATACTTTATTTTCCTGGTCTTATAAAAATTCTAATAAAAAAATCTCGATTATTTCAAAGGCAAATATGTGTTCTACTCGCAGTATTTAATTAAAGCATCGAAAATATTTCTAAGTGATATAATTTTCAAACCAAAAACCACATTATTATTCATCACTTAGTAGTGGATCACTTCAATTTAAAAAAAAACGAGTGTGCTTTAGACCAAACGACTGAAGTAAAACTTCAGTAACTTATGCCGTCCATTAACAATATAACAATAACAGGAATAAAAATATCCCCATCCCCTCAACATCCCCATCAACTCAACTCAACTCTCAACTATCAACTCTCAGCTCTCAGTTCTTAGCTCTCAGATCTCAGATCTCAGATCTCAGATCTCAGATCTCAGATCTCAGCTCTCAGCTCTCAACTCAACTCAACTCAACTCAATTCAACCCAACTCATCTCACATCGTAACGTTTCATAACGTATTCATCATTTTACCCCCAAGTGTCGAGCGTGCGTAAAGAAGTTTTACTTCAAAAACATGAGAATATTCGATAAAAATGAGGTTGAGAGTTGAAAGTGATGAAAAAAACTCTGCAAAATGCATGATGTCAGAGCTCGACCTAGGGTATTTTTGTAGTAGGACATACAAAAAGAATTTCTGCTTTACTGGTAAAAATCTTAACTTGAACACGTGTTACGTATGAGTCATACTGCAGCATTCATCGGAAAAGTAAACACAGCTGAAAAAGAAAATAGACTCGCCGATGCCGGCGGGTGGAAGGCAGGCAATTTATTATGAAAATGCCGACCTTGAAGGCACCGTGAACCGACTATACCAACTCCACAATGTACAGTACACCTGTACACTGTACAGATAAAGCTGCGTATAAATACGCGAACATGAATTACGGGAAAGTAAAGAAGCAATCGCAAACATTTTCCCATAATTCGTGGCTTGGCTCGCGTTTATGTTCGCAAATGGATGCGCGAGACAGTAAAGTTGTTGTTGGCCGGTAAAAAAACGAGGCACATGACTTAATCAGGGGTACAAAGTAACGTCACGTAAATTAATATGAAGGAAAATTGAGATGTATTGGAAAAGCAGTAAGTGGAAAATTGTCGAAATATAAAATATATATAATTCTTTCAAATCCAGACAGACGATAAAGTAAAAAGCTAATAAACAAACCATCACACCATTATCGTTAATTATTTTTGGGGTGTTATGCCGTTTTGCTGTACCTCCTTTGACTGTACCGCCAACGTTTCGGACAGCGTTACAGTGTCCATCATCAGGGCAGATGTGTTGAGGGATAATACTTTTGGCCGCGAAAATCTAAAATCATAAACCATCAAACATTTTCCATAGGATAAGGCAGAGTGGATAGACCACCACCCAATTTTTCATACGGTCCTTGCTTAATTCACATTCATAAATTTATCGCCTCATAAATAGTCTTCTGTTATTCTGACTATTGCCACGACCCAACTCAAGTATATGATTCACTTGATCGTGCACTCTCTTCCTCGGACGATCGCTACTTCTTCCACCATTAGTTTTCACGTCATATACATATTTTTTTTAATTTACGCCCTTTTTCGGGGCTTTTACATATACAATGAAAAAATTACACTTTGACTAAATAAAATATAAATACTATATATTTCTTTTACCAACAAATATAGAAGGTAGGTATATATTTCTTTTACTAAGAAATATACAGTATTTATTGTACATAACTGAACTGCCTCAGTAACAGCATTTTGTATTTGTCTAAAGATAAATTAATACTAATGGAGGGAAATATGGTATAATTATTTCCCTCCATTAGTATTCTGGGCAAAGAGGAATACATATGGTAGTTAGTTAAGAATTTCTGCACTGAAATAAATACTGACTTCTAGTATTACGTAGAGGAATCCGGAAGCTTATCAATTCAAGCAATACCGGACTATCAACTAAATCATTTAGAATTTTATAAAGAAATACCAAGTCTGTGAAAAATCTTCTGTCTGACAATTTGAGCATATTAATATCATTTAAAATAGTGTTGTAGTTCAACATAATTGCTGGAATACCCATTTTAAAATTTAGGAAACGTAAGAATTTGTTTTGTATTCTTTCAACAGCTTGTACATGTATATTTTAATATGGGTTCCAGACGGGAGAATTGTACTCAAGTTGACTTCTAAAAAATGCAAAATATAATAGTTTAATACACTTTATATTGTTAAAACTTCTAGTTAGCCTAGTTATAAATCCCAACATTTTTAAGCCCTTATTAGAGATTTCTGTTATGGGGTTAACAAATGAAAGATTTGATTGAAAAGTGATGCCTAAGTCTTTAATTTGTGTTAATGTCTCGAGAGTATTGTTATCAATGTTGTAATTAAAGATCACTGGATTTTTTAATCGAGAAAATCTAACTACTTGACATTTTGAGATATTTAAGTAGAGTCTATTTTCATAACACCAAATTAACAATTTGTTGATATTATCTTGAAGAATGTTGCAATGGTAAATATTTTTAATAATTCTAAACATTTTGAGATCAACAAGCAAAAAGTAAGAAAAATACACCATGAAATACTTTTGCTAGATCATTTATAAACAAGATAAATAATACTGGGCCAAGGTGTGAACCCTGTGGAACTCCACTTGTTGCATACATTTTTTCGGACAAGGAGGATTTTATTCTAACAATTTGTTGTCTTTTCTCCTTACACTCCTTTCTTCGTTCATCCGCTCGGTCAAAACCATCAAAGCAATCCTTTCTTAATCTTAATAATTACGCTTAAATCAGTATTGCATTCATTCTGGATGTTCTCTTTATTAAAATATATTATTTTGTGAAATACTTTATCCCGTTTTTTATTTATGTATGAATATTTAAAAATACAAAGTAAATTAGTTCATTAACAGTTTCCTCACTAAAAATTCCTGTTACGAGGTTGTTGTATGGGAATTACATCATGATTTCCTCCATCCTATCTTCATGTACCTATGTTAATTTCCACAAAATAAATAATATTAAAAATCTTCATATTTGTTGACTGTATGTTGTGTTTCTTCATAAATTTAATGATTTCTCCATATTCATGTTTACTTAGCCATACTTTGATGTGTTTTTTATTTACAATAATTGTATTTTACATTGGTCATAGAAAACTGAGTTATATTCAGTTTGTGTAAAAATCTCTCATTTTTAAATATTTGTTAGTTTATATAATAGGTATTTTCTGTAACTAACTATCCACCTACCATAAGGGCGTGTGACCAACGGGGTTCCATGACAACCCAACACAGTGGCACTTCAATAAACCTTCGAAAAGTGATAAAAAGTCAAGAAAAGTGGTGAAAAAATAGCTCATAACCTATTTACAAAGTTTTTTTTCATTACTTTCATGACTTTGTATCACTTTTCAAAAGTGTGTTGATTTGCCTCCATATACTAGGATATGGTAGGTTGTATGGTTTACTTTTACAAACAATTTTAAAAAGTAGAACTAATATATCGCAAGTACTATGCATGGAATAAATTTTTTAAATAAAAAAAAATATTAACTATGCAGATTTTGCAAAAATTGAAAATCTATAAAATATCTACTATAATAAAAAAAGGCATAACCCACAAATATTTGAAAATATATATTTTTATTAGCTAGAATTATTATTGTTATTAAAAGATTTAAATGTATAAAATCATCAAATAAATAAATAAGTGTATTAGATACTACAGGAAAGGTTCAAAAGTAGAAAAAAACATACTACAATTGCCTTTGAGATTTATTTTCAACCTGTAAACCTTTCGTGACTTGTAAGTAACTTAACTTGGAACAAAACACCTCACGGGCGCTTTCCGCACAAGGGATGAGAAGAAAAACCTTACTATAGGTTTCCCACGATCGCCCAAGTCGATAAAAATAATAAGTGGTTATAAAAATATGTAAGGCCCGGCGAAAATAATAATAATATTTAATTGGATAATTTGTACAGCGGCATTTTCATGAAAAATCATCCCCAAGGGCGATGTACAAATATTACTTGCTAGGATTTATCTTATTGTATACGAACAGCTACGGAAATAGGCTCCGAAACTACTGAACCGATTTGAAAAATTCTTTCACTGTAGGGAAGCTACACTATCCCCAGGTGACATAGGCTATATAATTTTATAAAGTTAGCTAGGAAGGGGACGCGGGAGGGGAACGGGGACGCACGGGAAAGGTGATCAGGGAGAAAAATGTATTTTCATGCCGGGAACCAGCTAGTTATCAATAAAATAATATAGCTGTGTCGTAAGTGATTATCATATTTCCAATACGGAAAAGGATCAAGATTGGAAATTCCATGGACGATAATTGAGTTAAGTTTACATTAGTCATTAAGTGACTTAAAAGACACACAGAAACGACACTTGATGGTTTACAGAAAGACAAGAGAAGGTTTGGAGTAAGTATGTATTTTATAATATTAATGTGCACAAAATTCTTGGTTTCCCACAGTGCGAAACCGCTATATCGGGGAATTAGCAATGTAGTTGCGCTTAGGTATGCTCCAGTAAAATAGTGTATTTTGTCGGGTTGTTCTTGTGGGTAAGCGTAGGCTCATGATTTGAGTTAAGTACTTGAAATAAAAAAAATAAAATTAAAACAATTTAACTTCAATATTAAGTATGTAATCGATAAAAGTAACGAATGATCAAGCAACGAAATGTAAATATATATTTATTTTAATATCTAATTCAAAAACCCGATCGCTGGGGAAACTTTCCCTGAAAAAGTAACAAACGTTTCTATGGGAAACGTTCTGTTAAGTCCCGATACAGAAAAGATCTCCAAAAATGATCCGGAAAATTTCTCTTTCAGAGTCTCTGCTGGTTTTCTACGAAGACAGGGGTTTTTGGTAGGTTTTGCTATGTGTGCGGTGGCTTTAGCAAGAGTATCTTTTAAATCATCAGAATTGTAAAATTATTGGATATTGCTGTGCAAGAACACTTAAGCATGGGACTCGTTTGAAGGGATTAATTGACTTACGAATAAAAAAAATATGAGTAAAAGGAACTGAAAAATTAAGTGGTTTGGAGGTGTGAGACCTCCAAATATATCGCCTTATCTTAATTTATTAAAAAGGTATTTGAAAACTCCTCGTGACGAAAAAGCTCAGCATGAGAATGACATAGAAAAAAGATAATATAATATATTAATTCGAAAAAGAAGTTAGAGTTATTCAAGATTTTCAGAAACTGTTTTTCCGCACAACGATTAATGTTTACACTATTTATTTTTTTACTAACATATTTATTTATTTGATCTTTTAAAATTATTTTATAACTAATTAGTACATAGATGAATACTGTTTTACATACTTCCATAAAATATCTAAAACATTTAAAACAGAAAAAATGAAACGTTCCCGAAAGATGGCGAATATCAGCCGTAGAATGCAATAAAGCTAATGTTTCATAATATGCTGGCCATAAGACAAGTTTCTTATTCAATAATATAGGCAATTGATAACTTCTATTACTAAATAATTTAGAACAGAGACAACAAATCCAACGTCCGACATTTCCCATACATTCAGATACTATCATGGTACACTAGCACCTCCTAGCGGCGCGAGTGGTGCAGGTTGGTTTCCTTCATACATTCGAATTAATTTTACGCGAAATATTTTCTTTATTTTATTTTAGTAAATTACAGAGATCGAAAATTAAAAAAAAATGTATATTTTTTTTTTTTTTTTTTAAATTATTTTTTATTTTCATTAATATGTTTTACATGTTGCTAAATGATAATTTTACATCTTAGGTTTTTTACTACTTTTCCATTTAAAGCATTTGCTTGTGTATGGAAAAGGAGTGTACATAAATGTGGTTATTACTTAGTACTTAAATAATTCATTTACATAAATATATGTGTGTTGTAATAGTATATAATAGTATATATTTAAAGAAAATAAAGGATATTATGGAAAACTAAGTATATATGTATACATTTAAATAAAAGAAAGAATATTTTGGAAAACTAAGGATATTTGTAGGATAATTAAGTGGCATTAGTTTTTTTTCTTCAGAATATTTTTAAAATGTCTCTTGACAGAGAGCAGTAATTGGGTTTTATCATTAATGCTTCTGATTTCTTCTGGTAGGCGATTGAAAAAAGTTCTTCCCTGGTAAGTGTAATGGTGTTGTGCAAAAGACGTATTTAGTTTTGGGCATATAAAAACATGTTTAAGTCGCGTTCTGTTTTCGTTTAAAAATTGATATTTATCTTTTTCTTTTATAATTTGAATTAATGAATTTTTAATATATAAATCTTTAAATGTAGGTACTTGGAATTCATCAAATAGGCGTTCTGTTGGGTAGTCCAAGGATTTTTTTAATATAATTTTAATAATTGTTCTTTGTACAATTTCTATTGGAACAAGGTTACATTTATATGCGGATCCCCAACTAATAATAGCGTATTGTAAAGTGGATTGAACTAAGGCATAGTAGATTAAATATAGATTTTTTATTGACAAAAAATTTCTAATTCTTAAAAATATGTATATTAATTTTCTAATTTTGTTTACTACTTGACATATTTGTTCCTTCCATTTCAGATTTTTATCAATAATTACTCCTAGATATTTTATTTTATTTGTGGTTTTTAATATTGTACAGTTTGATTTGCAGTAGTTTTGGCTGTGAATTTTAGTATTTTCATGTATGACAATGTTAAAATTTTTGGGAGCATCGTTTAAATGTATTGCAAATGGAATTACAAATGTCTTTTCACTATTTAGTGATAGTAAATTAGTGTCGAAAAAATTCTTAAGCGTGTTAATGTCTTCTATGGCCTTTAATTCTACATTTTCCCAAGTCTTTCCACTTATTATTAATACTGTATCGTCAGCGTATGATGTAATTTGACCATGTAAAGTTTGAAAAAAAATATCGTTTACATATATAGTAAATAGGATTGGTCCAAGCACTGTACCTTGGGGGATTCCAAAGCTTGAAAGCTCTTGATCGCTATTAACATGATTGATTTTTACCACTTGTGGGCGGTTTTTTAAGTAGTTGGTGATCCATTTAATCGCGTTGCCTTTTATGCCAATATTATTTAATTTTTTTAATAGCATCTCATGAGATATGCTATCGAATGCCTTTCTGAGGTCAATAAATATACCCGCACATTTTTTACCTTTATCTACTGTTTCGTAAATGTATGAAGTTACGTTAGCAATAGCATCTTGTGTGCTGAGTGATTTTATAAAACCAAACTGGTTTTTGTGTATTATTTTATTACTATCTAGGAAATTTACCAACTGTTTTTTTACTATTTTTTCAAAGATCTTTCCTATATTAGAAATTAGACAGATTGGGCGATAATTTGTTACTTGGTGTGGATCTCCAGATTTGTAAATAGGTGAGATTATTGTGTTTTTGTAGTTCATTGGAAATATCCCTTTTGTTAAACTTAAATTTATTAAATGAGTGATAGGTTTAATTAAGTAAGATTTCATAGATTTTAACATATGTGCCGTAATAGAATCAAAACCGGGAGACGAACCTCCTTTCATATTTTCTATTATTTTTAAGATTTCACATTCTGTTGTTGTTTCGAATGTTGAAAGTATATTACGTTTCTGTAAATTTTTATTTTTATGTTTTTCCGGGTTAGAAGGCTTATGAATATTTTTCGCAAGATTTTTTCCAACATTTGCAAAGAAGGAATTAAAAATGTTTGCACATTGTTTAGGTTGCATATTGGCATCTATAATTTTTTTATCGTGTTCAATGTACTTAATGTTTTGTGTTTTTTTTGTATTGTCTATGGCCAAATTTACTGTTTTCCACATTTGTTTATGGTTATTTTCTGAAGATAATATTTTATTTTTAAAAAACTCTTCTTTACTTTTTTTGATATAAGATGTTAATTTATTTTTATATTTTTTATAGAAAATATATGCTTTTTCATCGTGGGGATTTTTTAAAGTTGTTTTGTAAAGTTTTTCTTTGTTTCTGATAGATATTATAAGTCCTTTGGTAATCCAAGGCTTTAAACATCTTAATTTTGATTGTATGTGTGTTAATTCAGTTGTCGAATTTTTAATGTGTTGTGACAAGATATTTTCAAAGTTAGTCGAACATATTTCGGTATCATCACTGCTCAAAACATTGTTCCAATCCTCCTTTTTTAGTTTTTCAGAGAGAATAGTCATATCTATTGTTGATTTTTTGGTTATTAAATTATGTTTTTTATGTTTAATATTATTATTATACAGAATTAAGCATGAATGATGATCAGTTATGTTAGTTTTCCAAACAATAGATTTTAATTTGTGAAGATCTTTAATGTTTATGTTTGTCCAAATGTGGTCTAAACAAGATGGAGTATGTTCTTTTATTTCTCTAGTATTTTTATTTATGCAAGATATGAAATTTTGTTCAGTCATACAATTGATGTATTCATTTTTGTTATTATTTTCTATTTTTTCATTGATGTTCACGTTAAAATCACCTACCACGAAGCAAAGTTTATTTTTTAATTTTAACAATATGTATTTGAGGTCATTAATAAAGGTAATAATACTCGAGCTATGCGTTCTATAGATAGCTATTAGATGATATGTTGATTTGCCGAGTTTGAAATGTACTTCAATGCAGTTAACCAAATGTATTGGGTGCTCTATTATGTTGACAATACTAAATTTATTGCTTGCAAATATTATTATTCCCGAATTTTTGTTAATGTCTAATTTGGTAGAGATATAATTGTATTCGGGCAAGTGATAAGGCGGTGACTCGGCGTTCGTAAATGTTTCGGTTAACACTATAAAGTCCGGTTTTTTAATTAAATTATTTATTTTTAGAATTAGTTCATCAAAGTTTTTTTGAATGCTACGGATGTTTATGTGCATAATAATTATGTCATTGATGTTTTTAGAAATAATTTTGTTACACGAATCAGTACATATACATTCGTATTCCTGAATTTTAATATTTAATTCCAGTTCGTTATTTAAGAAATTATCCATTTAATGTATTTTTAGTTGTATTTTGCAAAATTATTTATAAAATTTTT
Source organism: Limnephilus lunatus (assembly GCA_917563855.2). NCBI lineage: Eukaryota > Metazoa > Arthropoda > Insecta > Trichoptera > Limnephilidae > Limnephilus > Limnephilus lunatus. The sequence continues at coordinate 12,556,776 of OU830599.1, forward strand.
ATTCAATGTCGTAGTTTATTCTTTCTTTGGCTAATTTAAGCATGTAAGATCGGAACTTACATGTTTCGCTGTTTGTTCGGTGGTCTACTTCATTCATTTTATTGTTGAAGGAGTTTGTTTCTTTCTTCTTGTTAGCCGAGTTGCAGTTAGCGCATTTGGGTGGCAGCTCCAGGGATTTACATTCGGAGATGGGATGATCTTCTGAACAGTGTTTGCACGTTGGTTTATTCATTCTATTGTAGCATTTTTGGGCTGTGTGCCCAAATCTTTGACAGTGGAAACATTGGGTAAGAGGACTGCAGTCATCTACATAGATTCTCATGAATCCTAGATGAATTTTTTTTTTATTAATAAGATGTAGTCTCATTTCGGGATTTGTTTGTAGAATTAAGTTTTTGCTGTTAGTTTTTTTGTTTGTAATGATGGCCTTAACTTGTAATATTTCTTTGTCTTGGTATTTTTCACATATCATTTTGATGTCGTTGTTTTGTTCAATGATGTCTTCTAAGAATTCTTTTTCGGTGTAGTCTTTGTCAAGACCTTTGAATATTACGCATGGATCCGTTTTCAGAAGTACCTCTGCTATTATGGTTTTGTCGACTTCATTTATCTTATCTTTTAATTTTTTCGCGTCTTCTTTTTCTGGGCATGTTATTATAAGGTTTTTTTTTGTTTTTTTTATTTCGCATACTCGAATTCCCAACTGCGATATTTTAATCTTTTGTATTTTCTCTTTTATTTTTTCAGTGTCTTCTTCTTTTAAGCTTTTAATTATTATAGGAAATCGTTTTTCTTGCATTTGTGGTATTAAGTTTTTTACTGCAGAAGAGTATGAAAATGGGTATTTTTGTGCTTGGTTTTTTTCTTGATTATCACACTTTTCTTGTAATTTAGCTAATTCTATTGCCATGTGAGATATCATTTCCATGATGTTATTTATTTCTTTCATCATTTTTGATTTGGTTTCTTTGGTAAGTTTATTTTCTTCTATGATTGTATGTAAATCACTTATGTTTTGTTTCGCCTTTGTTATGAAGGCATGCGGATCAACCGCTTCCTCCATTTTCACAGGTTAAAAAAATTATTTTCGGTAAATTTTTGTATTTATAAAAATTGTCTGGGTTTGAAGGGGTTATTTTATTTAGTCACCGCTTACGGCGCTCACTCGCGTCCAACACCGTTAGAGGTTTGGGCGACATATATTAGGTAACCTACATACGACTTTACTGCTTTTTGTATGTTTTTAAATATATTTTTTTAACAAAATACAAATTGGAAAGTGCAAAACACCGCCACCAAGTACTAAATAAATTCAACTATTTGCCGCCATTATCTGGAAGGAACATGCTACACCAGAGACCCTAGCGGCCAGTGTTGGATAAATACTGCCAATATTTTATTGGAGTTAGGCGTATTACTATTAATGTTGGCTGAGCGTAACGAACTGTTTTAACTCGATTATTTTGCATTGCATCAATCTGAAAATTTGTTAGTTACGTTCCGGTTCCAGTTCAAAATGGTGGCCATTTAAATTTTTTAATAAAGTTTTTTTTTTAAATCCGAAATTGTAGCGTTAATCAACTAAGAAGATTTTTTTTTAAATCTGAAAATGTTGCGTTTATCAATTAAGTGAAACGTTCGCGCGGTCGGTTTTGGCCTTTCGTTTAGTATCTAATCAAAAGGTACCTATATCAAATATCTGGTACGGATGTGAGCTACTTTATTTATTTTTGCTTTAAATTATAAGATGTAGATGTAGGCCATTAAAGATTTCAGTGTTTCATGATTTAAGAGGCAACTTTGGTAATTATTTGTGAGTAAATGAATAAAATTTAAAAAAAATTTACTATATATTTTAAAAATATTATGAAAAAAAAAACATTGTTGAAAATGCAAATTAAAATATTCAATGAACTCTATCTTATAATTTAAAGTAAAAATAAATAAAGTGCTCACATACGTACTAGATATTTGATATACATTTTGATTACAAAAATAATTTTTCAGTTTAGTTGGATATTGTGATCCCAAATCCAAATCTAAGATTTGTATGAAACGGGACGAAACCGGCCGCACAAACGTCCCTCTTAAAGAGGTAGGCATTTAAGTACCTACTTACAAATCTTATGATTTCAGAGGAAATATTGGTTTTGATTTAAAGTAAAAGAAAATTAGAAACTCACACTTTTGGAAGCTTTCGTTTCGCAGAAATAATAGTTTTAGGGTATTTGTTATTACTTCCCTAAATGAAACTGAAGACAATCTAGTAACAAACTAAAATCAAGGTTAGGTAAAAAAAAAACGATCAAATGGAAATTTGTGATCAATCGACATGCGGTACTGTGACGAGGGTAGGGGGTTTATACCCCTCCAGACGGTAGCTAGTTGTTACGCCTACCCAGTAAGCGGTAGTTTGATTGAGGGTAGATTGCGAGATTTGGGGCTAGTAAGAGTGCCATTTTATTTGGCAATGCCTGTTTTTGTCGACCTTCCGACGGCACTGTAGGAAAACATTTATGGTTCAGAAATAAAATTTTCTTTTACGTTTAAGAACGTAAAGAAAGCGCGATACGCTGCGTATTTTTCTAACGAAATCATAAGAATAAAAAAGTTGAATTCTGAAGTAATGAAATTTGCGCAGCTTTTCATTATGTAATTTCAAATCCAACGCAATAATATACATACATGCAATCAAAGGAAATATCAGAAGGCTTTCAGAAAATAATGAAAAATTATTAATTGTGGAACCATAAAATCTTTTTAATTTGAATGTGATCTCAACTTTTTTCAGCTCACAACGTTATTTCCATCATGAGCTATGAAGATTTGAAATAATGGCTGACATAAAAGGAAACAAGACCTAAACTTTGAGGGCTGAAACTCGAGTTAGCAAGTCAATAACTATTTTTTTACTTCTTCAAACTTTGCAAAATTACTTTTTTGCAATATTTATTATTTTCACTTTCATGAAAAACTTCTAGAAATTTTAATATTAGAGTTAAGGAACATATAAGATGTTTAAATAATAATAATTATTCTGAATTTGCCAACGATATAGTCATACTTTTGATATTAATACTGGTCTTAAAATTTTAAACACTAACACTACGGGCATACAATTGGATAATTTAGAAATTAGAAAAAGCATTAATAGTAATTTAAATATTATAAATAACCAAACATTTTTTAAAAATAGCCATCTTTTAAATTTATTTTCTTGTTAATACTTAAAATAATTATTTATTTTTTGATTTAGACTAATTATTTTAATAATTTGTTCTTAAAAGTTTTTTATTATCTAAATGCAATTTTATTTTTCTTTAAATAATTTTTTTATATTTAATTTTGTATAACTATTTTTATGATTTTTAAGCAATTATACACCTCTACTTTTTAATATTTCGTCTATGTTATAGTTTATTCTAATTTGTCTATACTTGTTTGTCATTTCTTTTTCTTTATATTAACATATCCTGATGAACATAACATTGTTATTGAAACAAGTCGATATTGTTTATTAAAAAGTGGTTTACACAAAGTGATCTGTTATTAATTAAACATTTTTTTCTTTATCTATATAAATATTATAAATTAGTTTTCGATGCCTGTCTCACTGGGATGAGTCGAGGCAGAGGTAGGAGGTACATAAATGCATACATAGGTTATAAATAAAGACCAAATTTAAATACCATTATACATTATTTCATAGGTATAACAGAAGATTTTTGAAAAATCAAAACGGAAAAAACAAAGTTTTTTTTTTACTATCAACTTATAACTCAACCCACTTCCCAATATCCAATCGAGCTGAAACTTGGTAGAGAGACTCATTGTCGATGACAATGCATTTTATTACTATTGGTGGCAAACGCGCACACACAAGCGGGCAAAACAATATTTTTAAGCGTTAAGAGATATTTGAAATGCATTTAATCTGTTTTCAAATGTCTTAAAACTTAAAATTTTTTTTTTGGTTTGACTGAAAATTGAGCCTCCCTCCCAAGAACTGAAGTCTACCAAGCTCCCAACTGAGCCAAGTGCCGAATGGATTAGACAAAGATTTATTTAGAATATTAAGTGCTGTATGTAATGTCATCGAATTTCAGGGAAATGCATTATGTCCGCGTGTGTGCGCTTGATTGCCACCAAAAGTACTAGAATGTATTGTCGTCGACAACGAGCCTATCTCCCAAGTTTCAAATACATTGGACATCGGGAAGTGGGTTAAGTTTTAAGTTTAGCTTTTAGATATATTAGTTAGTTACTAGAAATTTTGAAAAATATAGCGTCTGGCAAAATATCCATTTATTGGCAGTTCAATTCATATTCCTAAGAACCATAGCCCATGATGGTAAGCACGTTGAAAATAGCTTTGATGATCTTGAAATGCAAAAAAATGTCCAAATTTCCAACCGCAAGAGTTCACAGTTTTAAAGCTTTGAGTGCATCATTTGGCGAATTACCAGAGGAAATGAATGATGTGTCTGTTTAAAACCATAAATACAAAAAAAAATATTATCAGAATTTTTGCTTTAAACTTAAATCAAATAATTTGTGGTGGAAAACCAAAAAGTATAAAATTATACCTTATCTTCGTAGATTTTAAACACACTCACAAACTATACTATTGATTGAAATATTTTCCTTCCCGAAGAGAGTATAATTGATTCCGAAACTAATTAACTAACCAATAATAAAGTGTTTGCGCCAAAAAATATTTTGTTAAAAAGATACCCTTTAGAAGGGTAGATTTTAATTTGTATATAAGATCGTAGGATTTTACGTAGACATCCGTTAATCGGCAAAATATGTAGTATAATCTTCATTTTACATTAAAGCTCCATGTAATCACTAGTTTGAACTTTGTTAAATACACTGAAACTTCTAGCGAAGGAAACACCTGCTGTTCGAGTATAACATACTAATAATATAATATGCTGGTTTGTTTCTGAAAATATATATTTTTCATTGAACTATTGAAAAATATAGCGAATTGCCGAATTTTAATAAATGAATATTTAAAAGCTCCTTTGGAAACAAACAAAAAATATAACAAATCCAGACAGAAAAAGTTATGCGCAAAATGAAGAGAAACCTCACAAGTATTTTTTTTTGCCGAGACGAACTAACACATTTTTTCTTGAAGCATGAAGATGAATAATATAAATAAAATTAAGCATTTAATTTATTTGTACACTTCAATTTATTGTGATCTCCAATTATCAAGTAAAACGGCTATGCTTGTAACTTGTAAGTTTGTCAAATTATAATTTAAAGAACATCTACAATGGCCCGAGAACCGAAGTTTAATGTCAAAAATAAAGATCATTCAAATGTCAAAAATACAAAATTGTGATAAATTTAATGGAATTTGAAATACCCCGAGCATAGACATGGGCTAGGGACTGCTTTCTGACAGTAAAATGCAGTACAGAAAAACTGAAAAACATACAAGATAGAAAAATCAAAAACACTTTGCAACAGATGTAACTCTTCCACAATTAAGTTGTCTAGTCGTTGATTGACAACTCACAGCTGAGAAGAAAGATTGCGATCTTTCTAAAGCTTGATAAAATCAAATATCTCATTTCACTTCCTTCAGAGACGTCTGGTGAAAAGATCTCTGGAAACTTTACCTTAAGATAACATTTACTCGACCGGAAGGGATGTATACGGGGGGAAATCGGTGCCACCTTTCAGTCCTCCTCTGAGGGACGATCGACAAATCGCCAGTCAGTAAGGCTTAGTTTTCGGGGGTGTTTTCCGAAAGACAAAACAAATACCTATATCGATGTCTGAGAACATTGTAAGAAAATAATTCAGACGAGTACATGGTAATATAAACCTTATGGTCTTACTTATTTATCTAACAATAATGTTAAAATAGGGATGGTAAATCCAATAAAGTTTAGTTTTAAGACATTTCCTAGATTTTTTTTAATAACACCTCTGACGTGCTATTTAATTTAAATAAGCTATTTATTATAAATAATAAATTATTGTCATTCTCTTAACAAATTTTAGCCGTAATTTTATTAAAAAAATGTGATTTAAAACATTTTCGTCTTTATATTATTACTCTTTACAGTCTGTATGGGTATATTCAAACATCAAAAGTTCAATGCTCAGAGCACTAACTTGATAAACACAGTAATTCATTGTCCACGTAACTATTTCGAAACGCCATGGGCTTCGAAGCTTCAAAAATCCTTTCAAGCCTATCTTTTTCTTAAGCAATAATGGTAAGGTTTATTATAAAACCGCCTTTGAACCCCGGGTAACAGTCTAGGATAATGAATTTATTTCAAACACCTTGAATAACAAATGCTTACCATACCGATTTACTCTGGAAACTTTCACTAGACAAATTAAAGTTTTCATTTGTATTGTGATCCCTTTAAAAGATTTGTTTTTTTTAGATAAACAACAATCACGATATTTAGATTTGTTAGTCTGTGTGAGCTTTAAATTTATTTATTTTGATGCTTACCGGCTTCCAATACGAACCATCGAAAAACTGTTGATAATATAATCAGAGAGAAAACTAAGGATTTTTTTTGTTGCCGTGATGAAGCGCTGAAAATTTGTTTAAGAATTATTAACTTAAGATGGAACACAATATTTTAAAAATTAAAAATTTAATTAGCGCACACATCTTTATCTAAGATCAAACATGATAGAGGCCAGATATGACACGAACGTTATACTGACATTTTCACATTTTGGTCCTACTTATTTTGTGCAAAAAATATACATATTTAATTATAATTCTCGTAAAATGTTCTTCCTCACCTTTGAGTAATCATTAATAAAAAAATTCTCAAATAAATCCATGATACATATGAGTTAATAATAATTATGCGGGAAAGTATAATTATTCATTTTTCAAAACGTTATAATAATTACATCGAATATTATTTTTTTTAAGAAAGACAAACTTTCCCGGGCTACGAAAGTGTTGGAAATCTTCTACTACCAGCATAGCAAGCGGAAAATGTTGCTTGTATTGTGATGGAGGACTTATCCAGCCGAGGAATCGAACTCGGCGGAAACCATACGCGATATCGACTGAGCCACCCTAAGTTTAATTTATTTACAAACCAAAATTACTAGAACAATAAATACTAACATTTAAAAACATATTATTAGGTATAAAAAATTATCCTAACTGAAACGTATAATATTATACAAAAATCAAACCCGGATCAGATTTCTGTTCTTAGTTTGTTTCCTTAAACATTTGGAATTATTTATGAGGTTCATCAATAAATACACAACAAAACATGAGAAACACAGAAATTCAACATGAAATTAAAGAATTATAGCACCTAAAATATATATTATTCTGACTGGCCAGAAGAGAGCTGCAAAATGGGACTCGAAAAATTAAAACTTAAAATTAACGAGAGGACCCATTGAAGATCGTGGGGCAGTCCATAAATAAGTAATAAAAAAGAAGAATTGAAAAAATATTGCAAAATGACTGAAAATAAAATAAGTTGAATGCGAAAGTAAACAAATTAAAATATAAGCAATGAGGCAATAAAACGCAGAATAGGGTTAAATACGTCGATTCATGATGAAAAAAGAGAAAAAATAAATGAAATCCAATTCCTACGGGATACGGGATTCAAAACTAACTTTCATAGGAAATTTTGATGTGCTAAAAAAGGGCACCAAAAATTAATTTTCTTGGAAGACTAAGAAACCAGCAAAATAGAAATAATAGAGAGCTAATTTTTAAAACTATAGTTGCTCTACATTTAGATTACTGCTCAACGATGCCATTTTTGGCCAATAAAGGAAACCCAAACAAACTATAAATTGTTCAAAACAGAGCCATGAAATGTACTTAGGAAAGGCAGGTATGCAAAAATTTATCAAATAAGAGAAGAGTTGGATTCCTATAGAAAGAGAATGCTGAATTATAAAGTTTTAATTTTTAAACAAAAAAAAAATTATGAATAATCGAATGCCTAAGTGCTTTAGGGATGAAATTATTTAAAAAAAAATGTATGTATAATTATAAAACTAGAAATGTAAATATAATTAGATTGCCACATATGAGAAAAACAGAGTCGTAGAACTTATTAATGTATAGATGACTAAAAATGCATGAAAGTCTAAAGATTTAATCTATTAAAAAAAAATGTCACGCTTACTGAAAAAATATAATATTAGAAACAATTAAATGTAACCATGGACATATTAGTATACATACGCAAAATTTAATACTTATAAACTAACTATATGAATAATAAAAAATAGAAATTTTATTCTGAACGTACCTTTTTTCCTTTCAATTCTCCTCGGTTTAGCAAACTCCACCTCTGCCTGAGGGATTCTTTCCGCTGGTTGAAGCATTTCTATGAAGCGTTTTGAACCTCAGGGTCACTATTTCATCACAGTGTGAACACCGGTGATTTCAGCAATACCACAGTGGGGAAGTTCAAAATGTCACACGATATCACACAAAATATAATAAAGGAGATCACTGTATAAATTAAGTTATTTTATTTTTCTGTTTTTCACTGTTTTCACAATGTTCAGATGGGTTTTTCGAAAGCGAACTTTTCAAAAAAGAAACTAAGCAGAAAGCTGAAGCATAAACGTTGAGCAAAACATGTTTAAAAAAACAGAGGAATATAGTGTACTGCAATAGAAAGAAATATAAAAATGAAAAAAAAAAGTTTCAATCGGGACAGATTAGGTTCATGCATTCATGACTAATATTAACATTGCTAAAGATAGTCTATTGTTCAATAAAAATACATGGGTAATAAAGAAAAAAATAATTAAATCAAATAAAACATGAATTTATATTGAAATAAAGCATGAACAACAAATTACAGCAGAGCGAAGATAAATTAAAGAGCTACAATGTTTAAGATCGCGACAAAAACCCGACAGCATCAAAACAAATCGTAAAGGTCTCAAAACGCGGATTTGTGGAAACACCGGTAGTTTAGGTAGCACAAGAGAGCGAGATTCGTACTGGCCTCCTGCCTCGAATGGTAGGGGCGGCCGACTGACAGACCAACCTGCCAGCTAGGGGATGGAGGCTTCGCGGGTAGAGGGGGTGGAGAGAGGTGCGCGGCGCGGGGGGATTGAGGAACGCAGGCGCCCTCCGAGTGCAGAGCCTAAAAACCCCGGGCCTGCGGAATATACCCAAATGAACGATGAATGGAAAATGACCAAGTCATCATTTTTAAAAGGTGTAAATTACGCAAGTGATTATACGGTGTCTGGGGGTGTTTTGATAGAAGGGTGTTAATAATAAATAGGTTATTGTTATTACTGGAGTAACGTGACGTAAATCACGCATTTTTTTATGTATTTTAAGGTGTAGGCTTGTTTTAATTGTGTAACGTGTAAATTATGCAAATACATCGAACTGAAAAATAAGTCAATTTTATTTTACCTTAATATTGCTGCAACGGTAGTTACCACCACGAACAAAATGGTTTTCATACCTGAAACAAAGAAGAAAACACATTAATTAAAAATAATAACATCTGTACATCGAACGCCTGTCTCAACACAGGTATATCCTAGCGAGACAGGCATCGAATAATATAATGTAAACATCCCTTATATAGATCAATAAAAAAAAATTAAAAATAATTGAATATCTTAGTGCCAACAACATCAACAAAATAAAATAATAAATACAAACGAAAGCTAAGTTCTATACTTCGACGGTTGAAATAAAACAAATCGATTTAATTTATTAATAATAAGAACTATTACAAAAACAACTGGTTCAACATGGTTCATTAGAATGTCAGTATCTGCACATCTTGTTAAAAGTGTAAAATAAACTTAATAATCCTTAACATCCCATGGCTAATGCCAATAAAATTATTTTTCACTCGAGATAGCGAAAATATTGGGCATGCCAGAGTATCACCACATAAAACACCTACTTGTACACAAACATACCACAAGATTTAGAGAAGGAAAGGGCCTAAAAACTCCTCGAATATTAAATAAATATGGAAGCCGTACTCTTGAATATCTAATACCAGTGATTTTCAATAAAAACATAAAATTTGAAAAAAATGAGAGACTATGTCCTAAAATGATAAAACTATGGTTAATGAACGAAAACTCCATGTATCTTTGAATATCTTAATATAGCTGCCTACATATCTTGTTATTAGGCAGGTATATTGAAATATCTTATATATTTATAGATGTAAGTTTAATTATCTAATATTACTATGTGATCTATTCTAATGTTTCATTAAAACTATAAATGTATTTACAAATATTTTCTTAGATATTATATTAAGAATGTTTAAATTGTTAGAACCTGCAGACAAGCTGCCATATGACAGCTTTGTGGGTCTACTCAAATTGTTGTACAAAATGTATTTTGTTATTCAATAAAAAAAATAAAAAAACCCTGTCGAGATAATTTAGCCCAGAGTCGTTTTGTGATAATTTATTTCAGTGGTTATTGGCTTTACTACGTGTAATTTACTCCAGTTACCCGACCCCGGTTCACCCTGCGTAAGTATAGATTTTACAATATTTTACAGATTAAACCAGTTGTTGATATGATTCAATTAAAACGATTATCATAGCTGTAAAAAAAGGTAACAGTTGGAAATATCTGGCTTTGTCTATCTCACATAAGACGAACGCTCGGTACATAGGTACTACTAGATAGTAACTACGTTTAATAATGTCGGGGAGAAAATACCAGGCCCTTGCCGTCGTCGCCGTACATAATAATATTATTTCCTTCGCGGAATAAATCACGATTCGAGTTTAGTAACATCTCCGGCTCCGACCGTTTCATGGCCGAATCAAAATAAGGTAACTTATAAAAGATGAGAATGGTCGCAATATTAATGGCGAAAATCTAAGCCATCTACGTTTTGCAAACGATCTAATACTGTTCTCTGAGTTGCCCAAGAAAGCTACAACATATGTTACAACAGTTATCAGATCAGAGTGCGAAGGCAGGGCTGTCAATGAACATCACCAAGACAAAAGTCATGACTAATTCCTCAAAGACACATGATATCTTAGTAAACACACAACAGATAGAATACGTAGACGAGTATACCTACTTAAAACAACTTATATCACCCGACAAAACCATGGACAAATAAATCGATAGGAAGATAGCCAATACTTGGAAGAGATACTGGTCGCTCAGTGAAGTTATGAAGGACAGAGATATGCCAATAAAATCTAAAAGAAAAGTCTATAACGCATGTATTCCGGCCTGTTTAACAATGGTAGTCAAACATGGACACTAACGAAAACCTTAACAAAAAAACTAAGCGTATACCAAAATAGCATAGAAAGTAGTGTCATTGGAGTTAATAGAAAAGATAAAGTAAAATTAACAGAAATAAAAAAAAAACAGAACTCAACTTTCAAACAAGTAATTCTGTACATAGAACACTAAAATGGCGATGGACTGGACATATGTTGAGAGAAAGGCAAGAGAAATGGACCAGAATAGTAACAGAGTGGTATCCAAAAGACGGTAAAAGAAACAAAGGTGGACAAACGAAAATATGGGAAGATGATCTAAAAAAGGTGGCTGGTCCAGAGTGGATCAGAGTTGCAAAGGATAGAGAAAAATGGAAATCTTTAGAGGAGGCCTATGTCGAAAGAAAGCTGTTTCTAAAAATAATGACCCGAACGCTGATAATCTAGAATAATATTTAAAACAAAAAAAAATTAGATTAGAAAAATATTAACAGCAATAAAGTCGTACACTAAATATTAATATTAGAATACTCGTATATGAATTTTCGCTATCAAAGAAATCTCCACAGTAACCTTAACAAATAACAAAATGACAGCCCACGTCAAACATTTACTTAGCAACACGCTTTGCCAATAAACGTACATTAAATAATTTCATAATGCCACAGCTTATTCATAACGCCAGAGATTACCAATATATATAGCCTATTTTACTCGCAAATAATGGAGCTTTCGATTGGTGAAATAATTTTCAAATTCCATTCGGTATTTATTGCGTGAAATAATAACAAACACACATCCGTACAAACTTTCGCCTTTATAATATCTATATAAGATTTTTTGATAGACTGCGAAATCAATGCAAAGCTTTCAAATAAATATAGTAGAGCTTAGAAAATGAAATATTATGATTTACAAAAATAAATAAACTGATGTCAAAATAAACACGGTGTAATCGTTTAAAATTAGCCACACACTGCTCAGGCGTCAAATTAAATCGTAAAGTCAAACTGACAGCCACTCGAGTTTTTATATTTTATTGAATCAGACATTTTTCAAGAGTTTAAAAAAACTACTCACAATTTGACGACAGATTTACTTATACTTTTAGAGGATAAAAGGATTCGTGAGCAAATAAAAAAACATGTTCCTACCTATATATACATAAATCTAAGGCCTTTAATGAAAATATCAACACAAATTACTTCAAGCCATTTTTAGTTTTATTCGTGACGGATGTTTCGCCTTCCTAAGACATCGTCAAGCTACTTTGAAGCAATTAATAGACGACCCATTTATAGAAAAGCTATGTTTTAATTAAAGTTTATTTTTACAGATCAGTTAGTGGTCGAATGGACAAAAGCGTAGGGTTCCAACCCGGGTGTCATGGGTTCAATAATCCTCTGCCAGGAAAGTTCTCTATCATTGCACAAGCAAAATTTTCCGCAGATAATGATGAAAGTAGGAGGAATTTAAATATTGTCAGGTCATAGAAGTCAGTCTTCTTGGCAGAATAAGTTCCAATTTTGAAAATTTCACTTATTTATTCATCGAAGTTACGCAAGACGCACAGACAATCGCATAGTATTTTTGATGTTATAATTTCGGTTGTGTATATGGCGGCGGCCGATGGTAAAATCAGGCAGATCATGATGCACCTAGTTACTTCGTGAGGTGCCTCAGGCGCATCATGGTCGGCCTGATTTTACGATTTACCTGTGACATATACATAACATTTTAATATGTGTAGGTACGTAGTTCTAAAATTCAAAAATACATATTTTTTTATATTTTCAGCCCATTATAATGAATTTATTCCGCTGTTCTTACAATTGTTGAGGATAAGGAGGTGTAATGGTCAGTGTAGCTGCCTTCCAAGCAGTTGATTTGGGTTCAATTATCGGCCGTGACAGTTTTAAAAAAGTAGGTTCCATATACAAAATCCCGTTTATTTCACGAGTTCGCGTTAGAATGGTAAAATAAAACATCATCACATTATTTCTGTCTCCATTTATGACATTCTTTTCATGGGAGTATTTTCTTATAAACGTAATAAGAAGACAGTATTTTTTTAAACCAGCGATTTTCAATATGAAAAATATAATAATATACCCTGGTAGAAGACCCAAGTACCGAACAACAAAAAACATACTAACTTCATCTTGAAATAGATTTCGGGAAAACAGCTTTATAATTATTATTTTACTTTAAGAATTTTTACTTTGTTATAAGTCTCATAACGGTGGCCCAAAATAGAAAGGGAGGAAAATTAAATACATCTGATGTACAAGTCCTGAAACGAAGAGAGATTATGTTCTCAATACTTCAATAATTCTCGACTTCAGTTCTCAATAAAAAAGGGAGAGCTTCATATTGCTTTTCAAAGATAAACTTTCTACCGATGGCGATGATTGGAGTTAATTTTAAACAATGACGATGTCTTCAGTTACATGGGTAAAAAAATACGGCGTTAGGACGAAATTACACAGGCCTGAATTTCATGTACCAATATTACACGGTGAACGGACAACTCAGAATGAAAACAACTCAGAACCTCCTTTGAAAAGTCATTAAAAGTGATGAAAAATATATAAAAAAATGGTTAAATAGGTTACGTTACGTTAGGGTTATGGGCTGTTATAAAAATATTTTTTTCATAGCTATTAACGACGTTTTAAAGAGGTGTTGAAATTACTTGATTCTGAGTTGGCATGGAACCGAATTGCACATAGACGAAATTACACATAGATTAAATTGCACATGTAGAAATGGGTTAGTGTTTGTAAGGTGATTTTGCACAACAAACCCTACCGCGTTTCAGCCCCAACCGCTACTGAACCGCTATAGGTTTTGGAAATTCGCACAAACGGGGGGATGGTTAATTATGATTGTTGGCGTTCAAGTTTCAGTGAAGTCGACTGCACCAACCTGTTACGGAAGCCAGATAAATAGTTTCCCGAACTCAACTTATTTATTTACTGATGATTATTGCTGAGATCCTAAAATTACATACGCTATTTATATATTTCTATTTTCAAGGTACGATAAATACACGAAGTAATAGACGAATAAGTAATTTAAATTACAATTAATAACAAGACAGAACACTACTTAAGTCAGAATGATTTTTAGATTTCTAAGCAATTATTACATTATAATATCGGATCGTGACTCATTTCTAAGGTCTGATAGATGTAGGTATTGTATTTTTAGACTACGCATAAAATAGATTACTGAATATCTTTGGTTTCAGAGTTCACTTATATTTATCTTAAATAGATATCACAGTTTATTTATTTAATAAGTCAGCTAGTCAGGAAGAGAATCTGTCGGAATTAAGCTGTCGGAAGTTAGTTGTCGGTGGATTGTGACCCAAACCCAAAGAGTATATCTCTACCCTTAATTTCATCTGAGTCAAATCAATAAACTGACTTATGGAGTGGCTCTCTATACTCTGTGTGTGTGACGGATTAAACAAAAGGGAGGAACTTAAGAATTTATTTGTTTAAATCATAGATTCTCAACCTTTTTTTGCCCACCGCCCCTTTTGAGAATATTATTTTTTCTAGCGCCCCCTAAATCGCAAAAAAAATCAATTGTCGTCGCGACTATATTTACCACAACAGGGGGGGGGGCGTAATGGGATTGCAAAAGATGGGATATAATAATTATTTTTATTAATTTCTTACACCATTACAAATTTGAGTTTATTACTTATACGAAATAATGCCAAAATTTCAAGAAAAATTCAAATCAAAAGAATTTCCCTTCTGAATCTCTCCTCACCCTCACTGACGCCAAATGTATCAATTTCGGAGGAGATTTGGTTCAGGAGCAATATTCTCCTCCCTGCCGGGAGAACCATTGGCTGGTTAGTCCTACAGGCAGGAAGATAGAATAATCTAAGATAGTCATCTGGAATAGTCTAAGATAGTCATCTGGAACATAGAGACTAACGCGCTCCAAAGTGGCTGAGTTCTCAATATAGCCTCGCAGCAGTCCGAATAAGTAGGTGGTGGTATACCCCTCTCTTCTGAGCTGCAGGGAGTGAAGTCCCAGCACGCACAGAAGAAGGTTCGTTGGGTAGAGCGATAGATAGATTTCGGGATACTTCCTCATGTAGATAAATCTTAGAAACTTTTTAGAACCGTCTCCAACATGAGGGAGTACCCCACCTCATGAGGATTCCAGATAAGCGAACCACTCTCCAGCCTACTGCGGACCAGGGAGAAGTATAAAATCTTCGGAGAACAGGTATCCCGAAAAACTCTGATGGTTCGGAGAACAAACTCTAATATTTTTAAGGCCGACTGGCACACTCTTTCGATATGAGGGTGAAATGTCAACTTGCTTTCATATATAATTCAAAGATCCTTTATATTAGAAACTCGTCTGAGATTATGACCGAGCATAGTGTAACTGTGGTAGGTGAGACTAAATGCTCTGGTAAAAGTCAGAACTACGATTTTCAAGACATGAAGCTGGTTTCGTAGACTCCATTCTGAAATATTATCAACATCAGCTTGAAGGCGCAGGTAGTTCTCAATATTTCTCATTATAAGATATAATTTTAGATCGTCAGCGAACAGTAAAAAGCGAGAAAAACGGATGACTCCAGCAATGTCATTAATGAAAATGGAAAAGAGAAGAGGCCCTAAGATCGATTCTTGGGGAACCCCAGAAAAAACAAGAAATTCAGCAGATTGGATGATTCCGTGTGTGACAAATTGCTTTCTATTCTTCAGGTAACTTTTAAAAAACTTTAACATCGGAAGGGAAAAACCCATATGGGCAAGTTTTGTGACTAATGAATTTTGTGAGTAATCGTGATTCACAGTATCAAAGGCTTTGGAGAAGTCGTTATACTAACAGTCTACTTGGTATCCACTGTCTAGGGATCTAGCAACATAGTCGGTAAAAACCTTCAGATTGATTTCAGTGGATCTTCCTTTCCTGAAACTATGCTGTTCCGGGAATAATCTCTAAGGAGTAAGGAATTTATGAATTCATTTTTCAAATAGTTAAGAGGAGCTAATAGTATGGCAACTGGTCTATAATTTTCGATTAACTTTTTCGAACCTTTCTTAAAAATAGGACATATTTTGGAAGTTTTCCATACTTCAGGAAAAGTGGAAGTACTAATACATGCTAAGTTAAAGATAAGACATAATGGCATTTTTAGGAACTCGGCGAACCCTTCATTAAAAAAATACGGGAACGAGGTTTGGTCCGATGAAGTGTGAGTTCTTCATGAGACTTATGGCACTCATAACGTCAGATTCCGTTAATATATCTAAATTGACGTTTGAAGCACCTCTGGTATTAAATATGGCCATTATTCATGTCTCGAAGTGGAGGGTCTTTATTGTAGACCGATTGAAAACGATCAGCAAATGCGTTAGCCACATCCAAGCCACGAAATTCCTGATTACCTTTCATCATGGTGTATTCAAGACCACCATCCTTCCGAAGGGATTTTATATAGTGCCAAAACATCTTAGGATCATGAATGATGTTTCCTCGACTTCAGACACGTAAACTCGATAGGCCATTCGAACCTCGCGCTAAACTAACGTTAAAAAATTTAACAGATCGTATTCACTCTGAAGGCCTCCAGCTTTCCAACGCTTATGAGGGCGTGTTTGATATCTATATTCGAGATGACTTCTCTCGGGGGCCACTTCGGGTACTTGCGACCACCACCGCCTGTCGTTAGCAAACGAAGCGCCCTCGTTTAATAATAATAATATTTGGACGATTTATTTAGCGCCGTTGTTGATATCCATTAGGATAAACTTGTAAATTAATTTTAATACGCGCGTGGTGAAAAAGACGTACGTCCTGCCGGCGAACTATCTGGAGCACTGATGGGGTGGGATAGATTTCTCTGGATCTCCTACCGCCCCCCTGAAAGTCTGAAACGCCCCCCAATTTACTCTTGGTCTTCTACCGCCCCCCTGAAGGTCTGAAACGCCCCCAAGGGGGCGTTATCGCCCACGTTGAGAAGCTATGGTTTAAATTGAGACATTTTGCAGTGATAATATCAGTTTTACAAACCTTATAGTCAAATCTTCAATAATTACACTATGGACGGGCTGTTTCACAGAATTTGAACAATTAATCAAGTTTAAAATTCTGTGAAACAACCCCTCCTAAAAGCTTTGTACAAGCGTACGTGCAGACATGATTTTTTTATTATTTTTAAGTTTAAATTGACGAAGATTTTCGATAATTTTTTTAATTTAAAGAAAGATTGTTAGAGTTATTCGTAGAGGTAGGTATTTTATATAATACCTTATATACAACTAATTTCCATTATATTGTTATATTAACAACAACAGATGAGGAGATTAGGTAATATTAATGACAATATTTTAACAACCCGTAACAAGAGATAAGGCGACCAACAAGAATTAAGGATTGTGTGTATTGGGGCATATGGATAGAATAATAAAGAACATGGGTAATATGGGCAATGGGCATACGACATACTTATTTATTTATTTATTGTTTGAAAATATTACATAATACAATATAGTGAACTTAAAATGTCCAACTAGGCAATTGCCCGTTTTAGGACATTCCAGTATGATAATGTTTTTACATGTAAATTATAGTAAATTATAGTGTTGACTATTCTGTTGGTAAAATAATACATATGTATATTCATATTCTAGAATACTTTCAGTTATACCACGACATTTTTTACTATTGTTTAGCTGACATAATAAACTAAAGAAATATTAATAGATAAAACAAGAAAAATGAATTTGAAAATGAAAATGAATGAAGAAATTCTGTTGGTAAAATAATACATATATGTGTATATTCATAATCTAGTATACTTTCAGTTATACATACACTTCAGATAGTCTTTGCCAATAAGAAACAGCTTTTGGTCTAGCATACGCCTACTTACTGTTATTAGCGAGAAACAAGCGTGTATCTAATATATGCAGCGTGTAATATAATCAGTGTTTTCTTTTTATCGTGTTAAAAATGAACGCTTTTCTTTTTCGAAGTCAAGTAATAAGTTTAAAACATGCTGTGTGTGAACGACTGAACTCTTAATATCCCCTTATCTTCCAGTCTTGCGATACCAATAATAAAATATAATGAATTATTACGCAAGTAAAAAAAAATGATTATCCTATTTATGGAAAGCATTCATTTCATCACCCTTTCGTACCGCTCGGAATAAATATTTTGTAATGAAAAAGGGTTTCAAAATTAATTATAAAAATTATACAATAATTTTTACATCCCCCATTCATTAAGGGAGGCTGCAGTACTAAGGGAGGGGCATTTGACCACCGATCAGTCACACTTCTTACGAGGCAAGGCATGAATCTATTAATAAGGTTCCTGCGTCACAGGCAAATTACGTTTCCGATACACTTGGTGTGGTAAGATTAGATTTGATATTAAATATTGTAAACAATTGGACATCAAAGTATTTGGCGTTTTACTTGAAAAGGATTAATGCTAATTTAATAATTATAATACAGAAGAATATCCCGGCGTGGGTTTTGTTTTTTTAAAAAAATCTACCATTTTATTCCAATATTGATGAAAATTTGCAAACTTAACCTTTAAAAACAAGAGGAAAGTGACCGTCGAAATGAAATTTCGAAAAAAATTGGATAATTATTGATGAAATTTTGAAAACTTGACGTTTAAAATAATTGTAAGAAAATTATTGTATTTTATACATATGTTATGTATGTGTAAAGACCGGGCAACGCCAGGACCTTCAGCAAGTTTACATAAAGGGCTCTCTTTCTCCTATTGCTTTTGTAATTAGGTTTATGGCATTACATGCAAATGTATATAACAAATTAGGTAATATTATATAACCTGTAATCATATGATTTCATGTACACCAGGGATTCCCAAACCAGGGGTCAGCTCTGATTGCAAAAATCTGTCATCTTTTTTAACTGGGGGCAGAGGGGGGGGGGGGGGGGGTTGAAGAAAAATATACTTCAAAAGTAGGCAGTGAGTCAGATAAGATTAAGAACTTCCGATGTACACAAATAAGTTACGTTATTCATGACTGTTCTTTGAAGCAACCGAATCTTTTCTCTATCAAATTGTCGTTTGAGAATTGCTAATGTTGTCTTCAATGATTAAATATAACAATTTGAGGTTTTATTCATTAAGTTATTCCAAAACTAAATAAATGAATTACACATTAATATTAACATAAAAACCCAATAACCACTATATTGTCGTTTAACTGGAAACTTTAATCGCAAGGAAAATATCATTGTATATACATATATATGAAAATATATATATATATACAGAAACATATCTAAAGCTAATTTTTTTTTTAATTTAAATACAACAAAGTTTGACTTTCAGTCCTTCTTCGACTTTTCAAGTTACCTGATTGTATATTTCTTTAATTCTCATCTTAACCAAACAGATTTGTTTTGATTTTTTCAGATTGGCCTACTAATTAAACGTTTGATTAAAAGACGTAAAGCTACTGTTAAAATATTGGCAATGACCTTGGAATTTCATATAGGAAAGGCACCGATGGAGAGTTCTTGTTGCATCAGCAGACGGATTTTCTGCGTAATAGTCAAACTTTAAGGATTAAAATACTTTAAATTTAATTTGTGATTATAGTATTCGCCTAACCTCCAGATAACCTCGAATTGGTCCTCGATCCGTTCTAAATTTATTTCGTTTTTCAAATATAGGCAGACATCGACTTGAAAAGGTTTCGTAATCAATTAAAAAAAGTATTACGGGGTAAAATAATTAAAAGACAGAATAAGAAGAACAAAATACGTCCAGCAATTCGTACGTAAAAATACACAGCGAGCAAAAAAGTGTAATCGATAATTTTTGGGATTCAGTTTATTTTGGACGCGCGAATTTTCTAAAAATACTCGCTGCGTCACGCCCCAGCGCCGAGAGAAATCATTTTTCATATGGTACCAAAATATGCGCAGGATATTGTATAATAAATCGAACAAAATATCTTGTATATATTCGTACTTTTTCGGCGAAAACTATACCACAAAATATCACTATTTCTAGTGGTGGAACTTCACGAGTTCTTCCGTCAGTGAAAAAGCATTTCTTGGTATTCGGATAAAGCCCACAGCTTGTTGTTGTGACAAAAAGCTATAGCAACTATAGAAAAAGGCCATACTAGCACAGCTTGTTGTTGTGACAAAAAGCTATGGCAACTATAGAAAAAGGCCATACTAGCAATAGAAGATTGAAATTGTGTTTACAATAGCAATAGATCGATTGGTAAATGATAAATAAATGATTTTTTAATAAGGATCCTTTTAGATGTATTATTTATTTATTTATTACACGCCCTGATGGGCTTTTACATTATAGTTTATAAGTTGAGTATAAAAACAATGAAGAAAATATAATACAATGAGAAAAGAAAATACGTAAAACAATATAAGAACAAAACCACATAATAAAATAAAAAGTACATATGTAAAAATGATAAGAAGTCTCACATTCAATATAAACAAAAAACTGCAGAAATTATGTAAATCTATTTGTGTCTAGAAGAATAAAAGTGATAGAATATGCAACATTTATACTGATTGGTTTTAAGATGAAATATATCACCTAGATTAGAATATTTATTTCCGAGACTGTGAAGTCTAGGAAACGGAGAATTTTGATAAGCTAGTGTCCTGGTGTTATTGAAGTAAAAGGGCAATAAATGTCGACATGATTTTTTGGGTACATGGATATTGATAAATTGAAGTAATTCTGGACAGTCAATTTTGTAATGCAGTATTTTATGTAACAGTATTAAATCTGTGCTTATTCTTCTTTCTGAAAGTTTCAAGAGAGAAAATTTATCCAGGAGGTAATTATAATCAATGTTTAGTATAGGAATACGCAATTTATAGTTTATGAACCTTAGAAACTTCCGTTGTATCTTTTCAATGTTGTCTGAATGAATATTGAAAAAGGGAGACCATAACGTAGAGTTATATTCAAGTTGGCATCTGACAAGGGTTTTATATAACATAATAAATGTGCCTACATCATTAAAATCTTTTGCAGCTCTTAAAACAAAGCCAAGAGTCTTTAGGGATTTGTTGATAATATTATTAATATGACATACAAAGGTGAGTTTACTGTCGAACATAATGCCTAGATCCATAATTTCATTAACACAATTTAAATTTTCATCATTTAATGAATACTGAAAAAATATAGGATTATTTATTTTGGAAAAATGAATGAACTGACATTTATTTATGTTTATTATCTATGGCTTTGGTATGTAACATTTCTATTATTGAAGAATTTACCATGGTATATTGGCCAACTGAGAGCTTGCCACAGTGCCTGCAATTGCAATTGAAATCTTAAAAATCTCGGGCAATTCCTTGTACGGCAGTCTTGAGCTATGGGCCACCTCAGGATTGGCGGATGACGAATCGTCAATAACGTCATAATTATTATATACTGGAGATTTTGTAGAATTTTGGAGAATTTCGAAGGTCAACTACCGATCCTGCATCCAAAAGGGCTTTTTGTAATGGAGCCATGGTTGACAAGGCCAAATTTTCAACATATTCAACCCACATATGGATTACGAGTTAGAATTTTTAGTGTTGCATGAAACAAAACACTGCGCGACGCCTCGCCGCTAAGCCCTGATTCCTGGCAGGAGAGTGAATGACCCGGACCGACCTTGCGGGGATGGCAGAAGCGGGGAAGCGGCAAGGATACGAGGTTGACGGTCCTTCAGATTATATTTAACTGAAGGATATCAGGAAATATCGGGAGGAGTGAAAGCAAGGTTCTCGGCTGCCTAGCAACTAGCCATAGGTGTCCCTCGCGAGGTGGCATGTGCGCTGAATTTTATCGAAAAAAAAAAAAAATCATTTTCAGTAGCCTTAAAGGATGGATGGAACGTCATGTGCATTCTTGCTGGGACTGCCAATCGATTGGAGAGGCATCCCACCCGTTTTCCAGCGCAATACTTTTATTATTTATGTACTGTGTTTTCCTCCCTACAGGTGCTTGCAGGATACGCTGGATACAAGATACAATCACCCAGCGCTTGCCTCCTCGCGGACTATCACTTACCTGTCCCATTGTCTTGTCCATAGTCATAGGTACCACTTATTGTATCTTGATTTCCCGCTAAGCACTTGCATACTGCTTACTAACAACGTATGCAGGAACACTGGAGGTCTAGATTCGTTCAAAATTAAATGTAGATTAGTTCATTCAAAAAAAATTAGAGTTCTTGCGCGAGCCTTGAAGGAGTAACCATCTGTTACTTATAAAATGGCGGGTAAGTAGTTGATAACCTCCAAAAGCTTTAAAGGATTCATTTTCACCCTTTGTTGATGGAATGTATCCCCCCTATAGGAAGTTGATAATCAGGGTAAATCTTAACTCTAAAAGATGCAGCCCGGAGCAACTAATCGGAACTGCACTCGTAGTCACGTAGGTTTCGAAGCATTAAGGTACGAAGCAAAGTTATGTGATAGCCGTTTCAAATAAATTGTTTTTTCGAATGACAAATCTGCACTTTCAGACCTCAGACAAGGCTAAGGGATGGGTAGTTTTAGTAAATTATAACAATTCATAAAATTTAAAAGTTTAAATTCAAGTTTTGTGAATGATCTATTTAAGTTACGTTATTATTTCATCACGGGCCGGTCGATTGGTACTTGTTATCAACAAAACTTGGATAGGACTTTCACAAAACTTGAACTTTGAAATTTAATGAATTGTTCAAATTCAAGTTCTGTTCAAAAACCCATCCTAACACTAAGGCATAAATTATGAAGAAAATCATCTTTGAGCTTTTATAAATGTTGCTATTTTCGATCTAATAATAACCCAGGATTTTTTTTTACATGAGCTCCACACAGGAGGCCATGAGGAAAATAATTTCCCTCGGGTAACATGTCATACTTGGAGATGCTGTATGGAGGGTTCTTTTAAGGAAAGGAAGGAGAGGAGAGAGGAAGGAAAAAGGTTTAAGGGGTGGGTAGGAATCGGGGTTCAGTGTTTCCTTTTCATCCGCCTCCAAGACCTAGACAAACCTCACCCCATGAACCCGGTTAACCCGGGAACCCCTGCTAAATCATCAAACGTAGCGAACCACTCGGGGTGATCTACGGCAGAGGTGTTGGTTATCCAATAAAGGTACCTTGGTATCTTGGTATAATCAAATTAAAAACCCGCTGAATGTTGTTATTTTAGAAGATCTGGTAAGTAATGTGTAAATTTAGTTGAATTAATTTCATACTTATACGTTATTTCGTGTGTCATTTTAATATGAATGCTGTAGACCATAGATTCTCAACCTTTTTTGGCCCACCGCCCACTTTGAGAATATTCTTATTTGTAGCGCCCCCTAACTCGTGAATCCGAAACAGCAATTGACCTTCCAATGAAGGGGGCATAATAGGATACCACGACAGGGTTACATTCGCCACAACGGAGGGGGCGTAATATTTTTGTGGATGGATGGCCCCTAATGGGATGGGATGGGGAAGATAGGATGGGGTGGGGAGGGTTTCTCTGGGTCTCCTACCGCCCCCCTGAAAGTCTGAAACGCCCCCCAATTTTCTTTTGGTCTTCTACCACCCCCTTGAAGAACTAAAACGCCCCCAAGGGGGCGTTATCGCCCGCGTTGAGAATCTATGCTGTAGACGCATTAGTCTAAGGACATCTTTCGATACTTATTATGATCTATGTTTGTAACACGAGCATGTTTCGTAGATGCCCTGTTTGAGACTCGGGCTGCCACGCCCTGGCTAATACATAAAACGTAATATAAAAAGGACACTAATACAAAAATACACACACAGTATTCAGGTAATCAGCAGAAGCTCGTGGGGAATATTTTCACCCTTCAAACTTTTCACCTAAGAATCTGTCGGTGAATGTGATTTGGATTATGATTTTCTAAGCCCTTGTCGGCAGGTTTACTCTATTTCTACACAATTCACGATACAATAGAGTTTTTATAAGATCGTGGGTGAAATTTACTTCAAAAGAAAATTTCGTAAAAAAATACAAATACAAAAGCTTTCATTGTTTAACCATTAATTTACCTTAACCTTTTACCGAGATAACTCAAAACAAATATATAACGACCTCTAAGACGCCGATGTAAGTGAAAAATAACTACGCGCTAAGAATATTGCTCTCAATCATTAAATTCAATTAAAAAAAACCTATTAAAAATATTGCATTTGTAAAAGCAGTGAACATTTATTTTATTTTTTATATAAACAAACAAACTAGGTATATTATTCATAATGATTTCTGCTAGCATAAAATCTGCTTTCATATATTTATCCAAAACTTACGCTAGGAGCTTTCAAAGTGAACTTGGGAAAAACGTACGCAATGGTGTCAGCATGCTTTAATTTTATTAATACGAAGCTTTTGTGAAAAATATGAAATTTCGTTGTAAGAGACGACCCCATTCTCGACAAATCTGTTCCAATTTTGAAAATTTAATGGCAATTTAAACAATTTTCTGTTCAAATATTATATTACAGGTAGGTAGGTACTTTACATCTTGTCTGAATTCTTCAAACAAACGTTAACAAATTCTTCACTGAGAAATAATGTCTGTTTTAAATCCACATTTAAAGAATCCTCATAAAAATAAGTAAAGAGTGATAGGGGGAGTACATTCCAGACCTAACCCAAGCCGCCCTCAATTATATGTCCGGTCTATTCAAACACCCAACTGACATTCAAGGAACAAAGGAACGAGTGGGCCCTTCACACAGCCATTTCTCAGTGTCATCCGAAGGTGCCGACACCTTCACAACACTCTACACCAGAGGCGGCTCTAGGGCTCCAGCTGTGGAAGGACATTTGAAAAAAAAAGTGATTGATATTGAGAAAAATGCCGATACATTATTATTTACATCAATTTAAAGATAGGTAGGGTCATAAATCCGCAACTCAAATAACATAGGTAGGTATTATTTGTAAATTGCAAAGTCGCTACATAATACATGTACTTGCAGGCACATCATTTTAAAGAGGGTACTTTTCAATATAGTTGTGCACACCAAAATAGTACCTAAGTATCCAAAATTTAAAAACAAAATTAGATTAGAAAAAATAAACACCAGTACCTTCTATAAAAAAGTTTTTAAAAGACAAATTGTTTTAAATCAAGCTGTTTTCTATGTCCTTTTAAAATTGATCATAATTGATAATTTATAGAGCGCCGTTTTTGTGAAAAATCACCTCAAGGGCGCTGCCATATAATATAATAAATAATCTCTGAAAAGATCTACTTCTAAATGAACCACCAAACAAAATTTGAAATTTCGCAAATTATATCAATAACAATGCCAATAATTATTTCAAATCTCTCCCGAACTGTTCTCTGAACTGAACTGATGAACTCTCCCGAAATACAAAAACCACCATTGTTTCAAGCGAGACATACGTGCAAAAAGCATAACCGACCTATGTTTATATCACCATCTCTTTCAACAGCACATAAGATTAATATCAACTCCAGGTGAAGTACATAGTGCCATCACATTTGTTGTATGGCGCGCATAGAGAGAGAAGATATCAAAGCTGAGGGCATTTTAAAATTGAACCAGAGAGTACTGTGTGAATGGGAGCTTCCATTTGATGCAATAGATGTCACCGCTCGTCTACGTCGCCGCTAGCTGCCGTTATTTCGCGATTCATTTCAAATAAAGAATTCGATGCTTTGAGCAGTTTTATCCGTAAAAATGTATTATTATTATGTCTTATAATTTTGGGGGGTCAAACACCCATTATCCTAAGGGGAGAGCCGCCACTGCTCTACACTCTTCAGCCATCTCAGGAATTAACGCATGAGTGAGAACCCACTACTTGTATTAAGGGACGAGATTTTTGTAAGCAAGAAGGTTTGGTAATCCTAGCGTATTTGGTAGGTATTATGAAAATAAAAACATTTTCTGTGAAAGGTTTTACGAAGACGATACTCAAGATTTTAAACAGAGAAAAAACATTCATTATAATATTTTTACAAAAATACTTTTATAAAAAAAAGTTGTACAAAGGTGGGTGATGTAACTCCCGGTGTCTAATAGCTCTTTAATAAAAACTACGGGATAAACAAAACCCTAAAGGCCGTTATACACGAGCCCGATTTTCAGCCCGTTCCCAATTGGAGACAAAAGTCAACATTTTCGATTTGCGCGATCGCTATTTTCACCTCTATTTTGCATATCTAGGATTTCAATTGTCATCACTGCAAACAACACATGAACCATACTGTTTGTTGTGATGCCTACTGAAATCGTAGGTATGAAAATAGAGTTGAAAACAGCGATCGCGTAAAGCGAAAAATGTTGACTTTTGTCTCTAATTGGAAACGGGCTGAAAATCGGGCTCGTGTATTACGCTCTTTATACCTACACTCTTTTATTGTCGTAGACGTAGATTATAATTCTAGCTAGTGGACAGCCTGTGGGCTGCGTAAACGCAC
Organism: Limnephilus lunatus; assembly: GCA_917563855.2. Classification (NCBI taxonomy): domain Eukaryota; kingdom Metazoa; phylum Arthropoda; class Insecta; order Trichoptera; family Limnephilidae; genus Limnephilus; species Limnephilus lunatus. The sequence goes on from OU830599.1 coordinate 12,583,495, forward strand.
GCGAGCCGAACATGTTCGCAAATGTATATGCAGCATTAGAAGGCGGTAGGAATATTTTAAAGCATTTGACCTTGAATCGCGGTATTAGTTATATAGATATCTTATCTAGAAAGACTTCATATGGTATAGAATTTTTATGTGTTTGTTTCAGACGATATCAAAATGGTGTATCTGCAGAACTTTGTCAGCATCACCAACAGAACACACGATACAATGTCTTATGTTAAAACATAACTCAAACCCATCTGTCAAAAAAGGGTTGTGAATTCAGAAAATCAGCTATATTTTGTGCTTCCAGTACGAGATACATGTTCGGCTTAAAGGTAGCGAAAAATATGCCATAAACATATTTCTCTATTTGAGAAATGACACAGGCAGTAAAAGGGGTTGTTCGATGCTTGGAAAGTTCGTTGGGATAAAGCCAGTACCCACGCTCATTCATGCTCAATGGTTTTACACAACAACAAACAGCTCGACGCGGAAAAGTTCCAAGGACCTCAATTCTTGCTCAATGTTCGACAGAAATTTACAGTGTAACAAATATAAGTCGGCGTAAAAGAAGGGCGCTGTCGTCTATGACATAACGACAGCAGGTGTTGTTGCCAGATTAAAATATAAGGATATAGTGTTAGTTAATTTTTACGCCACCGCGGTGTTTGGCGGTGCAACATTGACGGTGTCTTGTGACGAACTGCTCGAGCGTGTGAACGCAATAACGACCATGGTTCCAAGTCAAAATGTTCGATCGAGCCAAACCGTCAAGCATGAATTAACGTGGGTACATAGGCAATTTATTGGAATTGATCGCTCATGGCGTGCGATATAAACTAATATCCAGGAGGATTTGTGAAAAAGCGCTGCAGACGAAAATATTTCTGCGCAAAAGATCAAACTAAAAATGACATAGATTTTTGTATTTCGGAATGAAAGATTGCAATCAATGTTCAGTGGCGTAATATTTTAGTTATTTTTTAAACGGAATGGGATACTTTATTTTTTTTTAATTGTAATATAAATTAGATTTTTTATTTTACACGTATATTTTACAAAGAATTATATTTAAAGACATTTTTGGTCAATGGTCAGATATAAATCGTTACTTTCGCGACGAGAAGAAACCCTGCAGTATATTTTAAAAAGGAAGCTTTTGAAATAAATCAAATTCAGATTATAATAAAAGAGCCGTTTAGATCAAACTGAAATTAAAGAAATTTGTGAAAAGCTTAGAATTTTAGGATATTTTTGGAATCTAGTTTTATACCCTTGGCGCTCCGGATTCGGACCGCCTGTTGCTGTTCGCTGTCCTAACGTGTCTCTTCCAATCCCCCACTTCCTTCAATCCAACCAAACAAATTCCAACCCGCAACTTCCGGAATATGTTTACCGCTATCTTAGAAACTTAAATGTCGTAGTAGATGTTAATTTAAAACGGTAATCACGGAGTGAAAAGTTTCCAAGAATACAACCTTTATCAGAAACCATTTTATTAAAATGTCAACATTTTGAACACAATACGGTAAACATAGAGTAGGTAGCGGTGGATTTTTAAATTACTGTGACCTTTCGGAATCCATAGCACTGTGGGGTTTCTTTGACCAATGTAAATTGTGTTAGGTTAGGTGAGGTTAGTATATTCCCTGATCTACCCTGGCCGAAAACTACTGATCGATTGATTCGCCCGACAGTAATTGAATGTTGTGGCTACCCACAGGTACCAAAATCGATAGACTAATAATTTACTGTTAACATGCCAATAATCACAATATCTAAATGATACATTGAACGTATACAGTGGAGAGGAAAAGGAGATGGGATAGATGAAGTTTGGGAAGTATTCAAATCTAGTAACCAAACACTGCTAAAACAATTTCACTTCGATTCTGAATTGCAGTCTTTAACCAGGGCAATACTAGGGGTATCCATATCAGGTAAAATTAATGAGAAAATCGAAATTAATATAATCTTTGCTTCAACTTCCTTAGTTTTAAGATTTAAAACATATATAAGTCAAGCACGTCCCGTCCTGCATAATGATAATGAGTTAGGGACTGTGCGTAGAGTCTGTGTTGAATATTGATCGTGGACCGTGCAATCTTAAAACAAACAACTTTTTAAGTTTCAACCCTGAATCCGACAGAACAGAAAATAATATCCACATTTTAATACCAAAAATGAAGAATTTCAGAAGGAAAAAAATTCGGTGTTTTTGAAATTGAAAAATATATAAGTTCTCAAAAGAATATGAATTTGTTAATCAAATTCAGGAAAAAATGTGGACACCAAAACAACGAATAATTCTGAAATTAATGTTTGCTTCTGGCAGACGAAAATAATAGTAAAAATTAATAAATGATGTGTTTAATAATACGATGCGACTTAGAACAAAGTATACGCCTTAGAAAGCTATTACTAATTCCAATGAGTATCTGAAAAAGCCAGCTCCTTCGCAAGTAAATGTTAAAAGAGACATGTTTAATAATTACTAAAGTTTATTTGGTTACTCTGCAAATGATATTTGAAGTGTTCACGTGGGGTTCGGTGTGCTATTTGCGAGATAGCTTGGAGGTTTAAAATCAAAGTGACCTTTAATGTTTCACGAATCTCCTCAACCGCCCACTCAACCCTCTCCTTTCACTCCCAAACCCCGGGGTGGGACTACCAGAGGTAAAAGGAGACGAAAGGGAGACGCAAGGGATGGCAAAGTTGTTGAACTCGTAGATTTTGTGGTGTAGGTACATTTCTACACAATTTCAGCACAATCTATTGCACCGAGGTTTTGTGTTTTGCAAAGAATTTGACTATCTTTGCCGTTTACAAATAATTTATTTAACATATTTTAACTTCAGCAATAATCAATACATTAGTAATATTAACATTCTCTAATACCTGTAATACTACTAACTATGCCCACTTTTACCATTTCATTCTTCAAGAACGCAAAAACGACTTTTTTTCTTTTGTTGGATAATAATTTTTCTGTGCTACCTATATTGTCACTGCAGTGGTTTTGGTTGAACAGAATTTTAGCAGAATAGTGTATGTACTCCATATAAGTCTTATACACAGCTCCAAAGTTAACGGTTTTTAGTTAAAGCCTTTATTCCGCACAACTTTATGTAGAAGATACCTATTATCAATTATTTCTGTACATTTCTTTTTTTTTAAGAAAGACCAAGTTTCCAAATTTCCGGGTTAGATACGAATAACCTGACAATATTTAAAAATTCTCCTACTATCACCACCGTAAGCGGAAATGTTGCGTATGTCATGATGGAGGACTTAGCCAGCCGAGGAATTAAACACACGACGCCTGGGTCTAACCCAAACGCGATGCCAACTCGACCACTGACCGGTCCAAGCTTGGTTTCACTGGAGTGAATGCGATCTACAATTTATTTATACTGGGTTTTACAGATGTTTACACTTACATGAGAACAATCCAGTTATAAAACTCAGTTATTACACAATTATAAAAATCTACAATTAAATACAATTAGAAAAACAAAAACATCAGAAAATAAAAATACAGAATTATATACAAGGTCACTCAAGTAACACATTACAATTAGTGGTAAAAGACATATGAATTACGCGAGCATGCATAGAGAGACAATTCACACAATATAATTAGTTAGTACTTTTTAACAGCGCTAGAACTTTTTTTTTAAATCCGTATAAATTATCAACGAAAATATCTACATCAGCGCACTCTATCTTGTTATACAGTCGACACATCTGGGTCAGAGGGCTAAAGTAGGCGATATTATTTTTAAATGTATTCATATGAAAAATGTTACGGCGTCTTAAACAATGGGAATTTGGGACATTAATTTCAATACTGTTAAGACATAATGTAGTATCAAGATGGCCGTGAATAATTTTATGTAAACATATTAGATCAGTCAATTGAATTCTAGTTTTAAGTGTATCAATCTTGAAGTAATCACGACATACATCGTATGATCTGAGATGGTCGTGTAGTCCACATTTGAAGGATAACATTCTTAGTAATTTTTATTGAACTGATTCTACAATGATAAGTTTTTAGACTTTCACGGCCAAAAGCATTTTCGTTGTTAGTTTTTGGGGTGTTATGCCGTGTTGCGCTACCTCCTACTATAGCCGACGTTTCGGACAGCGTTATATTAAAATATATTATTTTTGAAAATAATATCTGTACATTCCCCACGCCGAAAAGCAAATTATATGATATTCCCTCGATAGAAAAAAATCGCAAAGTATGCTCCAAATTTTTTTATTTTCAAGTCTGTTTCCGTTATTTTACAAGTTATATGTACGAAAAAATTCACAGTGTTTCATTAAATACGGTTTTAGACAGCCTCCAAGAGATTTTTGCTCTATTTTAAATGAGTCGTGTTTTATTAAAGATTTTCACAATTTTCGCATCGATTTTAATGCTGTAAATGTAAGCGCGCTCCTCTAACATTCGTAATTTCATATCTCTCCATCTACTTCTTTTTGGGGCCGGTAACGGAGCCTTCAGCAAAAAAGAGAGCTATTGGAAAGGGCGCAAGCTCAAATTTTATGTACCTATTCTTGAAGATCTTCATCATTCTGCTTGGCAATGTAGGCACTTTGGAAGAGAGTGAGCGGGATCTTTTGTTACTTCATTGTCACCCATTTTAATACCAGTGATGTGTATAGGTCTCGCAAGTTAAGTTGACTTCATCACAGTACTCACACAGATGCAAAACTTTCATACAGCGTGTTTCGTTTTAGGCTTTAAAAAAAACAATTAATGATTATTTCACAATTGAGAATTCGAAGTCAAAGCGTTTTAAAGTCCGTCATATAAAACTTATTTTGTTTTACAACATCTGTATTGAAATACTGAAATAGGTAAATGTGATAATTTTCAGGATTGAATTCAAATGGGTAGGTATTCATAAAAAAAGACAATGGTATTACTAATAATTCTTAGCCATTTATTTAAGAATACTGTAAATAACCAACTTCCATTGGTAATGACCCTAATTCACGGAAACTACGGCAATCGAAATTTATAGGTACATAATTGTTTTTCGGTGTACTGTGAATGTACTGTGAATGTATGTCTCATCAGAATACACAATTGGACGTCCGTCATTACTGTATTCTTCTAATTTAGTGAGATATGTGGTACGTTTAAGTCGGATATCATTTTTTTCAATAAGCAACTTTCGGTTTGTTTCCGTCTTTCTCCATCGAATAGATGCCTCAGATGAGGTATCTCAATGCTTAGAAGGGACAGAGGTGGAGTATCCCTGCGTTTCTGGAGTGGATGTTCTAAATGAAGCCCAATCTCATTTGATTGCCTTGCAAGACGTCCTAGCTGAGAAGCAGACCAAGGTTTCAAAGGACCAGCAGCTGAGGGTTTCAAGGAGCATTTCTGAAGTCTTTAGATCCGTTTCCCAACTTCTTCTAGAGCGTGAGGCCTCGCGTGCTGACTTCGCAACTATCACTGCCCAACTAAGAGTCGCGGAAAGTAGGCTACGGCAGGAAACACGAGAAAAAAAAATGTTGAAACAGAAAATTATTCAACTAGAGACCGACCTCGGCCCTGTTATGCGTCGAGTAGCAGTGGCAACGGAGGCTAGCCTCTCTTTTGCGGACATCGTTCGTAATCAACAAATGAACTCTCAGGAACAACCGCCTATAACGATAAAATCTGGACATCGCGTTGGAGTACCAAGGCCCGCCATCTGCGTCTTCCCAGTAAACGCTGAAGCCACCATGGACAGCGATGCCACAAAAAAAATGGTCCAAGATGTCATCCGACCGTCCGAAATAGGCGTTCGGATCACGGGCATGCGCAAAATAAGGAACAAGGGCGTGTTGCTCAACACGGCAACTGCAGGTGAGCAGGAAAAATTATTAAATGCCACTTGTCTTAATAATTCGAGCATACTTAAGGCCCGGTTACCCACCAAACGACTCCCGAGGCTGATATTTTTTAACGTGCCGAGGGCTTTAACTGATGCTGAATTTTTGAGGATCGCTCTAACGGGTATTCCCAATGTTCAAGACGTCGAGGGAACACTGGCAAGCTGCAAGCTTAGTCACTTGGCTGGCGCTCGTACAGGAGATACCTGCCATCGAGTATATGAGATGCCTGCTGCTGTGCGCAAAACACTCGTGGAACAGGAGAAAGTGTTTGTTGATTGGACTGTGTGTCGCGTCCGAGACTTTTTTGGACTTACCGTCTGCACTAAGTGCCATGGGATTGGACACTCCTTCAAATATTGCCGAGATGAAACTTGGTGTGGGCACTGTGGCCAAAAAAATCACACCCGCGAATCCTGCCCAAATGCCGCTTCCGATCCAGTTTGCGCTACATGTACCAGATTTGGCAAGCCTGCTGCTCATTCCACTGGAGACAGGGACAACTGCCCGGCCTATCAAGCTGCACTTAAAAAGGATCTTGCTACAATCGATTATGGAGTGTAACATACATGAGCATAAGTGCCTCACCATCGAGGATTATAATCCCGTGATAAACTGTCTACGAATAATGTACTTGAACGCGAGAAGCATCCGTAATAAGTTTGATGAGATCGAAGAAAAAGTTAGAAATTCGCTGTATATTGTGCACGTCCTCGTCATCACTGAAACGTGGCTCAACGTTGGAGAGGAAGAGTTTTACTCCCTGAGTGGTTATAAAAGTCTTTTTGCTTCTCGCCCCAACGAAGGAGGAGGCGGCGTAGCAATATACGTGATTGATACTATGAAGTGTGCAATTATTGAAAAATTCTCAAATGAAAATTCCTTTTTAGGTATAAGTCTATGTAGCAGTGATAGGAAACCAGTCAACATTTATGCTATCTATCGTAAACCTAACACAAACATGCAGGATTTTTTAATACACCTAGAAAACATACTGAACGAAAGTAGACAAGATACATTATTATTCGGAGACTTTAACATTGACGTATCCATATCCACACACTCTTCATTAAATTTTTGCAACATCTTAGAATCTTACAATTTCTCAATACACAACAAAACATTTCCCACGAGAGTTACTGATACAAGCAGCACCATTATAGATCACTTCATATCAAATAGGCAAAACATTCAGACTACTATATCGAATATTGATGATCCACTTAGTGACCATAACATACTTATTGTTGACTATAAGAACAACTTAAAAAAATGTTTTAATAATAGAACTAAATCCCGGATTACGAGACCTACCATCAACAGTATGTCAGTAAAATCCTATCTTCTTGATAACAAATTCACGATTGACTTAAGCAACTCAGAAGACCCCTTTAAAAGTTTCAATTATCACATTAAAAAGGCAATAGAATCAGGTACAACCAAACCAAAAACAAGATTAGGAAGACGGGAACAACTGAATACTCCATGGTTTGATTCCAAATTAAATTCCTTAATCAAAGAACGAAACCAGATTCACAAACAGTGGAAACAAGACCCTGGTAATATTACTCTTGTAACACTTAAAAAGAGATTGAGAAATACCATTACTAATTATAGGCGAAGTCTAAAACACAAATATTATGCGGACAGCTTTCAACAAAACCAAAATAACCCTACTAAAACTTGGAAAATCATTAACTCTATTCTATCAAACCGAGCACATAAACCAACCAACGAAATAGAATCCCTCATCGTAAATGACTGCGAAATTAAGGATCCGGATCAAATAGCATCAGCATTTAATGAGTTTTTCCTCTCAATAGGAGAAAAGTTAGCAGCTACCATTCCGTCATTTCCGGATGACTGTAATACCGTCCTTGTGGAACCGAAGGCTTGCCAATCCTTATACATGGCTAGGACAAACAAAGATGAGGTAATGAGGATCATCTCTAAAACAAAGCTGAAAGCAGCACCGGGACTCGATGGAGTAACACCATCAGTTCTTAAGGCTTGTAAAGAAGAATTAGCGGGTCACCTAGCAGAACTTTTTAATTGGTCTCTGTCCTCGGGAAAGTTTCCAAATGAATTAAAGCTTGCGAAAATAATACCTATACACAAAGGAGACTGTAAAACATGTATTTCTAACTATCGTCCTATATCACTTCTATCGGTATTTTCAAAAGTATTTGAGACCATAATCAAAAATAGACTCCTAAAATACATATCTGCGAATAATATCCTTACACCACAACAATATGGCTTTCGGAAAAATTCTAGTACTCAATGTGCCGCCTTTGATTTTATCTCTACCCTTCAACAGTATATAGACCAGGGTGAATATGTGGCAGCCATATTTATAGATCTCAAAAAAGCCTTTGATACGGTCAATCATGAAATACTCTTAAAGAAATTGGAATATTTGGGAATTGTTGGGAAGCCCCTAAATCTCCTCCGAAGCTACTTAGATGATAGATTTTGTCTTGTTGAAGTCAAAGGGGTCTCGAGTGGCTTAGGTAGAATCACATGTGGAGTGCCACAGGGATCAATTCTTGGCCCTCTGCTATTCTTGCTATATGTCAATGACATAACTAAATGTGGTATCTCTGGAAAACTCCAACTTTATGCGGATGATACTGTAATCTACTATCACAGTAAAAGCCTGAGTGACCTTGAGTCTCTAATGAATGCAGATGTCTCAATTTTAGCTAATTGGCTCCGTATTAATAAATTGAGCCTCAACATAAAAAAAACGCACTACCTAACATTCGGTAATAAGGATTATGTGTCCATGAATATCTCACTTGGAACTGATAAACTCCAAAATATGGAAGTTACGAAATATTTAGGGCTGTTAATAGACTCTAAACTCTCGTGGAATTCCCATGTTGAGCATGTAAAATCGAAAATTTCCCCAATTACCGGTGTACTGTACCGACTCCAAGGTCTTCTCTCCATATCTCTACTACGTGCCACTTACTATGCGATGATTCACTCCCATCTGAGTTATTTAGTTAGTATCTGGGGCACTATTACTAAAAAACAAATATCAGAGATACAGGTGATTCAAAATCGAGCTATAAGGAATATCTACCATCTACCGTGGGATACACATATCAAACATATATATTCAAAGACAAACATACTTCCTTTTACGGTTCTACCTAAATACAATATCACTAGTGCAATATTACAAATCATACATAGATCCTCACACACCAACATCAGACCAGCCTTTAATACAGACATACACCAGCACAAAACACGATCCCAAAATCAAATACACTTAGCATCATCTACCCGCACAACCAAATTTGGTATTAACTCATTACAATATATTGCATATAGACAATACAATGCATTACCTAATGAAATTAAGCAATCAGTACCTTACAAAAAAATATTAGTGAAAACGCTTAAAGAATATTTCCTGAAAATGTTTTTAAACCAGTAAATATTGGCTCGCCTTCATACATTTCTTTTTTTTATGTTTAATGTGTATGGATGTCTCTCAGTATTTTTAAAATCTCTATTCTTGACAATGCATTTTTTTTTTCCTTTCCAATATGTTGTATTTTTTAAACGTGTAATATCCGTGTAAAATGTACTTATTGTCTATCTGTCCTTCCCGTAATGAGTTTTTTTTTCTCAACTCATTGGGAATAATGTGTTACTTGCCATGTTTTTGTAATACATTATAATTAAATAAATAAAATAAATAAAACCCAAATTGTGAACAACTTTCCTTAACGTAGTTATACACCCTGCGTAGTCGATGTCTCCTTTCAGAACTTTATGAATCTTTTTCATCGTTGGCAAAGACTTATGAACTAAATGAAAATCATAGACACATCTTCTAATAACTTCCTTATCGAAATCATCTACATCTGATTTGGTTGATAGTCTGCGTCGTTTCTTCCCTGGTGTGCTGAATGTTGGTCGTTGAGTTGACGATGACGACGGTTGTGTTTCTGCTTCCTTTGCCACTCCAGTTACGATACGTCGAATACTAGTCTGCGATACTCCAGTTGCCTCAGACGTCAAATCATATAAGTCATTCGTACTTAAAAATTGGCCACCGTTTTTATATAATGCATAAAATAATTAAACACGCGGAATAAAATTTCACGACTTTGTCCATTCAGTGATTTGCCACGTCCCGTTTTGAAACAGGACTCCATGATGTCGTAATAAATATTACACTTGCACACTTTAAAAACACTCTGTAAATCTACTAATAAAGATTCGAATTAAAAATGATGAAAACTATTTATTATATCAAATTTAAAAATTAATAATTATTTCACTTGCGATATGTAGGTGCAAGTATGTTTAAATCAAATTACAAACTGAATGAATAGGACACCCCATAAGTGCAGTCCGTAAGGGTGTCGTTAAAACTTGCCTCTCTTCTAACTAGTTACAATAAGTGAGCGTAAGCAAGACAAATAAGTTATCTATTAGTGGGCGTCGCTTGACGTTCACACAGGTAGACCAATACATCAATTCTAAGCATTTTTATTGTGCTCATCTTTCGTTGCGTTGCCTATACCTTATACAAGAGTAACCAACCCATATGTTTTCATGGTAATTTGACACCCTCAAAATTAAAATTTCTGATAACACTTTTATTAAAATACGAGGTTTGGCTATTAAATAACGCGACTGACGCCACTACAGAAGAAGTATGCATGCGTAAAACGCCAGCGACCGACTGCTGTTTGGCGTGAAGCCTTCTCTTCGAACGCAGTACCTCTCGCTTCTGTAAACAAATCCGTACAGGAAGTGCAAAAAGTGTGTGCCAAAATGGTGCCTAAAATTCTCACGTTTGAACAAGAAACTCGCAAAAATATTTCTACTAACATTTTATACCGCCTTATTCGCCGGATCTTGGCGGCGTGCGACTTCTAATCCGCATTAAAAGGAACAAGATTTAAGTCCGTTGAAGCTGTGAAAGAGAAAGCGGCACGCGTCCTGAAGTAGCTGACATAAGAAGACTTCCAGCACTGTTTCGAATAATGAAAGATTCGCGTGGAGCGTTGTAGGGATAGAGGAGGGGTGAATATTGAAGGTGATAAAAAGTAAATTTGTATGAAATCAAAATAAAATGTTTTACTGCGTCCATTTGATAGCCGCACCTCGTTTGTACAACTTACTTGAATAAAAAATTAGGATATAAAGTATGTATTATTTTGTCTAAAATCGCAGTAATAAAGACTTAACTGAAAAAAACTATGTTTTTGGAAGCTTTTCATATTTAAAAAAAATGTTCCTAAAAGCCGTGTACCTATTTCGGTAAGTTTTATGAATACAAAAATGTAATGAAAGCAAATTCTAGAAAATTTAGCGGTCTAAAAGAAAGCGGAAGAAATTGTTTTTATAGGACACACCATTTAAAAGTTATAAAGCGAAAACCTAAATTAAATTTTTTAGAATCTAAAATAATACAGTGACGTGCGCGCATGCGAGATTTGTCACAAAACTTGGATTTTAAAATACGGCCTAGGTATATACAATACATAAAAAACAGAACTATCTAAACTTTCGCAATGTAAAAATACCTGGCCATTGTGCTAATGTTGTAGTGCACAACGGGACTACATAATGTAACGCGTTGGCCGAAATTCATTGAGGGATCTGGTAGGATTACTAATGGGACATTGCCATCTTAGAAGACACATGCAGTATTTGGAAGTGGAAAACACCAATGGATGCCGGAAATGTGAAAAAGATGAAGACACTCTAATTCACCTATGGTGCCAACGTTCTATCGAGGAAAAAAGGCTCAGTCAGATAAATGGGAAAACCAATTGTGGAACCAGAAGACATAGCCATATATCTAATGACAACCCTGGTGGACTTTATAAAAGGGACTGAGTTATTGTTAAATGAATGAAGTAACACAGGAGATAGCACAACATGCCTATAAACTATCTACGCTCTTAAAAAAAGGCCGCGTATGTAGATTCAACACAAAAACACCTACCTGAACGAGTAGCTAACATCAAATGAAAAAATAGAACGCAAAGCCAATAATGCCACCAATCGGAAATCGAAAACTAAACAATTTTATTTTGGCCTAGTAGAGAGGAAAGAAAAAAATCCGAAATGTATGTTTTCAAGTATATCTACATTAAACATCAGGAAAGAGTTAATACAAGTCCAGCAAGTGTATGGGTAGTACAACCAAGTAGTGATGACGACAGTATATTACCACAATATGGTTAAAATAATCTATTCTAGGTGAGTTGTAAATAAATTTGTCAAAAAATAGCCTGGAAATAAAGTGGGCATTTTGATTAACATAATTTATATTACATATTTCGGAATTAAATTTTTGAACTAAATATTCACAGAGACATTCCTAAGATTTTGAACTAAATATTCACAGAGACATTCCTAAGATTTTTCTTAACAGGTCCAACATCAGGAAAGAGTTAATACAAGTCCAGCAAGTGTATGGGTAGTACAACCAAGTAGTGATGACGACAGTATATTACCACAATATGGTTAAAATAATCTATTCTAGGTGAGTTGTAAATAAATTTGTCAAAAAATAGCCTGGAAATAAAGTGGGCATTTTGATTAACATAATTTATATTACATATTTCGGAATTAAATTTTTGAACTAAATATTCACAGAGACATTCCTAAGATTTTTCTTAACAGGTCCATACTCAACCCAAAATCGAAAATCGTTTGATGTTATTGCAACCACTGGTTTGATTCCAACTTTCGGGGTCGGCGGCCCCACTGCGAAGTGGTATGAAATTACTTATAATAGATACCACTGTACTAATAACTTAATATAAATGAAACAATTAATATTCTCACAAAATTTTGTTTTGGATTAAATACTTGGATTAAATAAATTACTACCTAATAGATATTTTATTTTTGTTTTTAATAATTTTTATAAATACAGGCCACAAAAGGTGCCAATTTCTTCTGGATTTTTAGGCAAATCTAGTAATAATTTATGTCATAAATGAATAAATGGAAGTTATTAGTTGTGAATCGAATTCATTAAAGTTATTAGTAAGGTATCTTATATTTACAAACTTGACCTTCAAAACAGGAGAAAGGTCATTGTCTACATCAGATTTCGTATAAAGTACGTGCAATGCCGGGGACTTCGGCTAGAATATTTGTAAAGTTGAGTGGTATAGGAACAGATTATTAATTTTCTGACATTATATTCATTAAATTATAAGTTATGAAGTTTATAAAAATAATTTCTAATAATTTTAATTATTAGTTCTGCGCAATATAAGGAGATTGTAATATCCAGTGAAAAAAACACCAACCCCAACTTTCCTGGAACAGTGAGATTAACTTGTTCTACCATGCACCCACAAGAAAAGATAAAGGTCAACCACCCACACAATTTTCACATTAGCGATCTGTACTAACACATTTACCTCTCTCCACCTGTACGTATTACTCTTCTACCGACTCGTATCACCGCAACGCTTATACCTACAAAGGTAAATCTACCTGGTACCAGGGGGTGGAGAAATGTAAAGGGGGGTTAGAGAAACACCTGTAGAGCAGAAAAACAATCTGCCGAGACCCAAATGGTCCAGAAAGGTTAGGACTCTATGAAAATTAAAGATTTATTTTATACCCACGCAGGGATAGGATTTAATTTTAAACTTCAATACACGTAAAAAAAGTTTATTAAGTAATAAAACAAACCATTAGAAAATTAAGTAAAAAAATCTCCTTTAAATATCAGAAGCAAGAAAATATTTTCGACTGATTAGTACCGCAGAGTACGTCCTCCGTGGTCGAGGGGTAAGGCTCTCGACTGGCAACCGGGGTCGCGGGTTCAAATATCGACGTGCGCAAGTAAATTTTATCGTTATATCACAATTTATCCATTTAAAATAATACGTAGTATATTTGTGGCACGTTCCGAGTGGAAGTATCGCCCTGGTGTAAGACCATCATTCAGAATTGAGAACGTTGCTGGAAATGGCTTTTAGCCGTGTTTGGTAATCAAAACTGAATAGCCAGGTACTACCGTACCTTCCTCTTCCCCATCGTCTCCCCGTGCACATTATTTTTAGCTTTACAAAATACCCCAATGGGGGATGCCATAGTCTCACTGATTCCAGATGGTTGGGAACAGTTAGTCGGTATTACGGTAAAGTCCCGTTAAATATAAAAATGATAAACTTTGATGAAACCACTATATTAATAAAAAAACAACAATATTCATTTTTAAATAGCTTTTATTAAAATAGTATATAAAACAAAGTTTATTATTTTCATTAAATTTGATCAAAAAGATAGAATGTAAAGAATGAGTGTAAATATTTAATGATATAAAAAAGGCAAAATACTTCTTGGAAGCGTGTATATTATTATGTATTTCCACGATAAATTAATGATATTCAAATAATGAAGAAAAAAAAAAACAATTGTGTATCCGAATAATTAAATCTTAACCGGACAATATAAAATATTAAAAACCAAATAGCAACCCTTAGCTTCCGGAAAGTCGTGGGTATTTTCCCTGAATTTTATAAAACCTTTGATATTTGGGAGGTTGTTCACTACTGTACTGTTAAGTGATAGGGGAGAAGGGTAGGGGAGGGGGGCTAATCAGAGAAGGGGGCGGGAGGAAACACCTGTGGAGTCGAACAGCAAACAGAAAACCAAGGGGTTGTATTATTTTATTATTCAGGTGGTTTGGAGCCGATACCTTGAAATTTAAACTCAATATCAGTATCACACGAATGTACCTTTAAAAAACACAAACTGATGAATATTGATTACACCTATTAAATTTCACGCGTGATTATTATCTATTTATTATAATGTGAAAAATGGTTGTTCTGGCTTTGTCAATGTTCATAGTCTGAAAATTATGAATATATACAGAGCCAGAATAAAGTATATATTTTTATATTATACTAGCGAGTTCCAGGCATGCATTGCTATGCCACTAATAAAGAAATTGTTTCTCCCTGCGTGTCTTTTCCCATTCGTCCCGTTCCCCTTCCGTCTCCCTTTCCCCTCCCATGTCCCCTTCCTCTCACGCGTTCCCCCTCCACCTTCCCCACCTTCCCACTCCTCTCCCGCAAACCACCCTGCCGCGATCCCATCCCCACTCCCGCATTCAATATATTCAGTCACGGTACATTTAGATTTCAAACAGCTCGCGTGCCACCTACTGTAATTTTTTTTATACATTTTTATTTTTTACATGCAAAATTTCACCAAAATTCTGCTTTAAAGGGTGGGAAAAGGGAAAGGGGGAGGTTTCAGAAAATCTCACACAGAAGTGTGCAATATTTCACCAAACTCTGAATAAAACTAGATCTGAATGAAACGCCGCCCATCCGCCACACTCTCATTTACATAAATGTAGTATGATGATAATTATATAGATAAATAGAGATAGTTTGTGACTTAGCAGGGGTGCCCGAGTTCATGGGGTCAGATTTGTCCGGATCTTGGCGGCGGATGTGTCTGCCGCTAACAGCGTGGCAGGCCGGGTCGGGAGAGACTGGTTGAGGGAGATGTTTTGACCTCTCCAGCAGAACTCTCTCGGAACATTGCCTTGGATCGAAGTGGAAAGGATGGAATCATTCGTCCGTCACTCCTGGACACTCTGACCCCCAAATCCCTACCCACCCCTCATACCATTTTCCTTCCCAGGATTTCATCTCCCTCCTTCCCCTAAGAAGACCCCCCACACAGCATCCCCTAAGATGAAATAGGCCCTGAGTGAAATTATTTTCCTTAGGGCCTTCTGTGTGAAGCTAATGTAAAAAAAAATATAAACAAGTCAATATCAAAACTAGATACCAAAAAATTTTTTTTGGACAATCGACCGACATTTGCTTAACCTTGGTTCTTTTACATTTGCTCCATAGGAGGATCGGAAGAAAATAATACCCCTCAGGCCCGATGTCATCTTTGGAGATGCTATGTGGAGGGTATTTTTGTGAAAAGAAGGAGAGGAAGTTCCGGGAAGGAAAAGGTATGAAGGATGTGTAGGAATCTGTGCGTCAATTTGTCCAGGAGTGACGTATGAATCCATCCCTTCCACAGGGGTGCAAGGGGATGTTCCCAGAGAGTCCTGCTAGAGAGGTAAAAAGTTTAAAAGGTCTCTCTAAAATCATTCTCTCGCGATCCGGCCTGCCACGCAGTAAGTTGGCAGAGGCATTCGCCGCCAAAACTTAGACAAACCTCAACCCATGAACACATCCCTGCTATCATCAAACGTTGGGAATCACTTGGGGTGACCTACGGCAGAGGTGTTGGTTATCCAATAATGTTGGTTCCCAGGGCAGCGGTACAAATACCCGCCTCTCAAATATACAAGGATCAAAGAAGATTTTACGGATAGAAGTGTGTTATGGGCATATCTGTGTGCCCGGAGTAAGGTCAATTGTATCCCACTTCGGGGAAATCAATGCAACATTATCAAATATTAATTTTGATATTTCGCAAAAAATCAATTTTTTTGGCCCGTCTGGGATCTAGAGGTTGAAAGATAAGATTTGCTATAAATCGGTATAATACGAGGGATATTCAGAAAGAAAGTGTACTGAATTTTAATTTATTTTTTGAAAAAGTATATTAGAAAAAAATTACAGGATATTGTTGATACACTTGTTGACTATTTTTCCAAATAATTGCCAACCCGTTCAATGCATGTGGTGAGCCGTGGCACAAGTTTCTTTATGCATTTCTCGAGGAATTTTCTGCACCTGCTCATCGGTTGAAAAATTATTTTCATCCTTACATGCCTTTAGGAAGGTGAAAAGATGATAATCTGAAGACCCAAGTCAGCGGATTACGGGGAGTGGTTCAAAATATCCCAATCAAATGAGTCCATGATCGTATTGGTGGCTAAGGCTGTGTGAGGACGGACGTTTTCGTGAAAAAAAGCACACTTATCTGGTCAGCATTCCCCTCCTTTTGAGTTTTTTTAGGGTACACAATATTATTGTGCATTGATGGTCAATCTGAGGCCAAAATTCGACCAAAATGATGCCTTTTCGGTCCCAAAACACTGAGGCTATGATTTTTTTTGCCCGAAATTGTGGTATTCAATTTTTTGACAGGTGGAGAATTGGTGTGACGACACTTTGACGACTTTTTTTTCCAGGCATGTAATGAGTCACCCACTATCTTCTCCAGTCACAATAAAGCTCAGAAATCCTCAGCTTTTTTTTCTTTTGGGTGTTATTCCTTCCGTGAGTAAAAAGCGAATCACAGCACATGGCGGGATTTTTAACCGACATCTTGCACGCGACTTGTCACTACAACGTGAGTCCACGTAGGTACTGCGGTGTTTCTGTGATGCTTTCTCTGTTCAGAAGACCCCCCTCTACCACTCAGTGTTACGAAATCTCAAAAAACAAAAAAAACCACAGCCGGCTAAGGTCACATTACACTTACTTTCTGAACATCCCTAGTTTAATTACACGTAGAGCCCGTTCACACTTCCGTCGTAAAAACGGAGATGGTGGCTCTATGGAGCTGTTCACACTTGCCGGATCCGGCGTGAAGACGGATCTGTTATTTTTTGCCGGAGAGTTCGCCTACGCAGAGTGTCCGTCGTGAAGCCGGAAAGGAACGCGCTGGCTCATACATTTCAATGGAGCTGTTCACACTATACGGCGGGACGACGGATCAGTTTTGAACCCGCCACACCCCGCTTCAGACTTCACCACCGCCCGCACCCAGACGCAAGCTAGCAGGCAAATTGTGTTTTTATGGGGCGCGCGTTTGGCGTTTATAATATTATTATATAATATATATGTTCGTTCCAGAATGCGATTTTTTCTATTTAATCTCAAGAAAATATTTAGTCATATCATTCATGTTTTTTTAATCATTTTAGTTATAATAATTGCTGGATGATTTTCGCGTACTTTTTCCTTTTCAAGTATGCAAACAAAATATTCTCCCACGGTTTGAACAAATAAGGTCCGACCCCTGAAGTAATTTTATGGCTGGTATTACATCAATACATTCCCGATTTGAAAGAAAAAGTTTATTATTTAATATAAATAAATAAAATAAATAAATTGTTTTATTTTTAAGTAGGTATTTGTACATTTCAAATAGCACCTATAACTATTTATGGCAGCCCCAAGGGAAAGTTTTTGCTGTCGGCCTTTTACGGCCCAAAATAAGAGGAACTTTTATATTAGTAAAATTTGCAATATTTGCATTGCGCATTGCGCAGTGCGCACGACCGTCTACTGAAGAATGATAAAATGTTTTGGTCGTTGTTTTCGTAGAGTAGGATCCGTCTTGAAAACGGAAGTGTGAACAGGGGCCTAGGGCTTCCGTCGGAACCCCTCTCCGTTTTTACGACGGAAGTGTGAACGGGCTCTTATACAGCCTTACTATTAAAAAAAAAAAACACTTCAATACTGTTAAACGGTGTTCTGGTTTCACAACGTGATTTTTTATTTTTGTTCAAAGATTGTACATTTTATTTTTTATAAGGTTACTATAAATACAATTAAATGGAATTTTTCTGCTGGCCACACTGGACTTCATTCATTTTTCATTCGACGTTTTTCATTAATTCGCGGCAAAAGTTGCGAACTTATTTTTAATGTTTTTGAACATGATTTCTATTGTAATGACCAATTCAATATTATATTATTATAATTGAACTAAATTACTAGATTTTGTGATATTTTTAATGCTTTGTCAGTTTTAGTGCTTTAATAATTTCATGTTGTTAACATATAAACATAGGTTATTTCGGATAAATAAAATAGATCCGCTTGAGTTTAATAAAACTTCCATAAGGGTAATGTTATATAATAACATAAATGGCTTGTGCGTGCGTAAATAAATACCAAATTCGAGAAATGAAGTGTAAATTGTACAAAAATGAATCCAAAACGGTAGATTTTTTCAGTTACCCTCGGGTAATAATTGTTGTAATTTTTATTTTTTATTTATATGAACGAGAAAAAAGTGAAGTGACAATTTTCTTTCAAATTCATTATAATAGGAGTGTGTTTTTTTAAAATTAATTTTGTATTTCTTTAAATTTCTCTACATTTTGATTATAAATGTTTTTGGAAAGCTTTTTTTCTATATTTTCCCCGTTTGAAGCTTGAAATATGGCTATTTTTAAATATCAAAAAATATTTAAAATACAAATATCTAAAAGGTAATTTTAACTAATTTCTATAAAGTTATTTTTTTAGGACATCTTCGAAAATAAGAAATATACAAGACATTTAAAATACGTTAAAAATACTAAAATTCGTTCAGAAATTATTAAAAAAAAAACAAGTATATACAATAGAAAAAAAACCCTCTGGCTGTGTAAGGAATGTATTTATCTTATCATGAATGATTTTTGTCATTTTTTAATTAGTAATGTTTTCACACCCATGGTCGTTTATCAATTTAATATTTTTTTCACGACGTTTTTTAGTAAGGCTGAATATGTACATTTATGTTTAATTGTTTACTATATTTAGCTGAAATGTAAAACATACTATTATTACTTGATCTTTAAAAATTATAAACTACATACTATTAATTATATCGCATGCACCATTGACATTTAACTATGCCTGAAACATTATTTTTAAGATATTCAAAAAATAATCTTGCAATAACATCTTGCTAAATAACATCTTCAATAAAATTAAAAAAAAACACCACCTTTATTATTTAAAAAAAACAACATGTTTCGTAACCAATGCTTACTTCTTCAGGGTTTATTTAAAACCATTAAGAACACACTATACCCTAAAATATATTCAGAATCTGAACGACGTAAGTAAAGAAGCCGTGTATTCAAATTGCGACTCGCGACCCGTGTATTGGACGGACCTACAGTCGAATTTTCCCTATCAAAGAAAAGAAGAAAAATAATGTGGGAATCATAACGACGTAAGTGATGAAAGTGTGTAAACAAATATGCGCTCGCGGCACGGCGTATTGGACGGACGTACGGTCGAATTCACCCTAGCAGGCCTGGAGATTCAAACTTTCCGCCGGTTTCATTGTAATTAATTATGAAGAACGTGTTACTAATATTTAAGATGTTTCTAAATGAATACCTCACAAAGTTATTAATTCATCGTCTAGAAAAATAAAATCTGGTGGACACCGCTAACTTTAGTTGTACAACGTATTACAAGGCGTTGTACGTTAAAAAAATGATGGCAACGTACTGTTTTATTAATCTAAAATATAAATAACTCGCATCCCTTGTGAGGCATGGAATAAAAATGATAATTAAATTGCGAATTCGCCGAAATAAATTAAAATGTGAGCCTCAGGCAAACCCCCAATAAACGTGGTTATGTCTCGCCTTAAGTTAACCCTGAAGAATTAAGCATTGCTTATGAAACATGTTAATCTTTTTAAACAATCCTTTTTAATTTTGAATTAAAATAAGTCTCAAAATAAGTTTGAAGATCTAATTTTATAATTTATGTACATCGTATTTAAAAAAAATAGTTATTATGTTTCTGTATACTGAGGGAGCGGACGCTGATCGGCAGAGACGGGGACGATTAAATGAAAGGCGTCAGTCGTTTATTGCTGCTACGTAGCGATGGTAAATTAGGAGTGGAGTAACAGGGTACAGACAGAAGCGATGTTGATGAGGCACGTAGGTGATGAGTGATGAAGGCCGATGATGCGTGGTGGAGCAGACCACGGGTCTGCATGTCGCCAGCATATAGTTCCGCACCGTGGTGGTGGAGAAGACCTCGTCGTCCAGGATGGATGCTCGACGCGGTGAGTCGCGGAGATGGGCTGCGGTGAACCTTGTGAGGAGAATTGAAGTCTCAGTGGCAGCGAAGCGTGACGGGCTTCGATATGCCTGAGAAGTTGCTGCGCACGTGACAAGAAGGCCCGCCGCGGGACTTGTCGTGGGCAATTGAGTCTCTTGAGCTGATGGTGCGATGGACCATGTTAGCTGCGAGATGTTGCGTCCTCGAAGGTTATTGATGCACCGCCACAGTCGGCAGTGAGTCGCCGAGAGTCTGGCCGGTTGCCGCACTGGAAACGTCTATCACATGATGCACTGTTGTCTGTGTGTGTTGGTGAACTGTTACTGGTACAAGCGTGGACTGGAATTGACTGACTAACTAGAGTTGTGTCGCTGCGCTTATATAGCCGACCGTGTGAGTAGCTTCCCGGAGCGCCAAGTAATATTGTTGCGTGCCCGCGCAAAGAGGAGAAGGCTCTTGAACCTTCCGCGGCCGTAACAATGCGTCGGCTGTCGAGTCGAGGCCTTTCGATGTGCTTCCCAATATTGCGCGGCGTGAAACACAACAATTGTAGGTAAGTTGTCTGGTAAGTTCTTCCAGTGGCGGCGCAATGATTTTGGCTAAAGGGGGCGACCGTTCTGGTCGCCACATATCCTTGATTAGTTTAAGCTTTATTTATTTTATTTTTACTTTTTATATATTTATCAGAAAAGCAGACAACTATTTTGTCTGAAGGCCTCTTGGTAACTCTGGCGACATGAAACAGACATGGATTATCTGGGTAAATTCAGATAGAATTGTCCATTCGTCATGAGCTATGGAACTTCGAAATATTCATTGCAAATTTCAATATCAAAAAATAAGACAAGATGCAAAAATGTTTTATACACATTTTTCCATCGTAGAATGAGAAATATCGAATAAAAAACTTGTTATCTAAATATTTAACATAATTACCTGTAACGGCACCTTTATACATATTTATTTAAAATGTCACTAGTTAGTTATATAGGTACCTAATTATCAAATTGACTTAAAATGAAAACGAAAATGAATATGTCAGTGAGAGAGAAATAACATCAGTTTAGATAGAGATAGAAAAGGTAATGATGTTTGCTGTTCGATCTACAATAGCAGAAAACAACTCAAAAATTTGAGACAAGAACTTGAGAGTCCTCGAAAAAAATCGTTTCTCTTAAATTTGCTAATAATCATTTTATAAGAAAACAACAATTTCGACACAAAAAAATGGATTAACTCTTCACATAAAAAGACTAATATCAGGGTTAGGTATTATTATAGTATTAACAATATTTCTCTTAAAAAGATGTCTAATATCAAGGATCAGGGTATCCTTTTTGATGAAAAATTAACATTTGTTCCACACATTAATGAAATGTTTGGGATTTATTTTAAGAACAGTAAAAGATTTTTCATCACTTTATTCATTTAAAATTCTCTTCACTGCTTTAGTAAGAAGTAATTTAGAATACAATTCAACTATTTGGTCTCCATACTATAAAGCACACAAAATAAAAATTGAGAAATTTCAGCATAAATTTTTAAGGTTCATTAATTTCAAACTCTCCATGCCTATTGAAAAAATTAATTATGTTCATTTAATGAAAATGCTTAATTTAACTGACCTATCGTGTAGAAGATCCAAGAGCGATTTGGTTCTATTATTCAAATTAGTTAATGGATCACTTGACGCACCTGACTTAACAAAACTAATAACTTTCCGAGTACCTAATCGTGACACGAGACTTCCTGAGCTGTTCTTTGTTTATCCGTCTAAAACAAACTATTTCATTAATTCCCCAATCCAAAGACTTCATAGGCTTGGAAATGAATTCAGTTCGGTTGATAATTTCATTTATTCTTTACCTAAATTTATAACAGAAATTTCTAAAATTCTTAAGTAAATTTTATTATTATTCTTCTAATATGGTTTTTGTTGATATATCTTTTTAATTCTGCTTATATCCTTATTGTTCAGTTTATTATGTTATATAATACACTTTTATATATTACTATAATTGTACTCCTGAATAACTTATGTATCTATAATAATTTGATTTTGTAAAAGCCTTTAAGGCGTGAATAAATAAATAAATTAATTATTATTGTAATTAATTTATTATTATTATTAATTATATCATATGTAATACATACCTAATTTATATTATATGATAGTAGATAAAGCGCATTCCCTAAACAGACCGCATATATAAGTATATCGTATTTTGATATTCGGCCGTGTATCCTAACTACATACTCCTTGCGGACAATTAGTTATATTATATTTTAGTAGATATAGCATATTCGCCTGAATGGACTGCATGTATGTCAGATTTGTTTTACCTACGGCCGTATATTGTCTC
Organism: Limnephilus lunatus; assembly: GCA_917563855.2. Lineage (NCBI taxonomy): Eukaryota > Metazoa > Arthropoda > Insecta > Trichoptera > Limnephilidae > Limnephilus > Limnephilus lunatus. The sequence continues at coordinate 12,606,485 of OU830599.1, forward strand.
TGCATTCCCTTTCTGGGACACTTGTTATATTGTATATTAGTAGATATAGCGTATTCCCCTGATCAGACCGCATATATTAGTATACCGTTTTTAGTTACTCGAATGTATATCTTCACTGCATACTCCACGGCATTATTTTTGTCAAAAATATTTGTATAACGGGTTTCCACTAAAAACGCCTGCATATAACGGCCGTATATCCTATCTGCACAGAGGTCCAAGGTGAAGTCCTACTTGCTAGTAGGACTTCACCTTGGACCTACTTGCAGTGTACGGAAAACAGTTTATGAGTGCGAAAACGTGTAAAAGCGTACAGGACGGCCATCGGTTTCAGACGAAAAATTGCTAAAGTGGAAAAAAAATGATTGCAGATCGACGGGTGACGGTTCGGAAGCTCTGTAATAATTATGATCCCTGATGTCAGTAAGACCACTATTGACAAGATTTTGACAGAACATTTGGGAGACCACAAAGTCTGTCCAGGGTGGGTCTCCAAATGCTCACCGAATATCACAAGCAACAATGAGTTAACGTGCTACGGCGAATAATTCTTGGACTCAATTGTGACTGGGATGGGGACGAGACCCGGATACACCACACGACACCGGAGACAAAAGGAACAATCCCATCATTCAGATTCGCCAAAAACGAATTACAGAGCGTAACTCATACCTGGCGGGGGCGGCGAGGGCAAGCTCCATCGCGAACTGCTGCCACGTCGAGACTAAGCGTCACAGCGAGTGAAACGTGGTGGGGATTTGGCAAGGGGAAAAACTAGGCTACACACCAGCTTTGCAGGATTGCGCGTTAAATTGTGCCTCGCGACCGCAGCACCTTGGAGAGCTTATTTTACGGACAGACCTCGTATGTTGGACTTCCGTTGTTTATCATTTAAAGTAAATTCGACTCAAGTGGTTTTGTAATTAGCTAAATCAGTTTATTTACTGTTTATGGTTCATTGTTTCATCCACTAATATAATGAAAAACAGAAAAAATTTCTGCGTATTCAACTCAAAACCTTCAAAAAGTGGACTTACGTAGTTTATCCTTTAAGGAACAGAAATATTTATTCTAATCAAAATGTTAGTAATAAGTCAATTACTTTTTCTGAAGATTGGATGCAAATACACAAGTACGGTCAACTTAAAGTAATAAAACTCATTAATCGATCGCGTAGTATCCATCTGAAACACATTGCTTATTGAAATCCTGGAAATATTGGATTCCCCTAGATACAATTATTGAGAATTTACGAATACAATTATTATGCACATAAAAAGGTCATATCAAAATCTAAAAATCTACGATGACGAGTCCGAAATAAAATTTATGTGTATCTACTATAAAACAATAAATATCTATTCCGAACAATAAAGTACACATCAATAATAAAAATTTATACCAGTAAAGATTTTGTAGACGTGCCATCAACTATAGAGAATTCTTTAGTATTCAGGATGGAATACAAAATTTCCTTCCCTATACCAGAAAACTGTCTTTCAAATTTAAGCACAATCATCAAAAAGGGCAGATCAATAACGTAATATCAAGTTAGTAAAACGATATTTTTATTGAGACACTTTTCCGAAGTGACAGCACTATCTAGAAATCTTTGAGTTTAGAATATAGAATAAAGTATATATACCCCCGTTTCCCACGCCACGGATTTGTGCTTCTCCCCCCCCCCCCCACATTTCCCACCCTCTACCAGCACACATTATAACCCTCCTCAAGGTCACTCCGCGCCGGGGGGAAGGGAGAGAGAAGGCGGGGGGAAGTAAACACGGATATTCCGATAGGGAAAACGCAAGCGTCCACTCTCGATTATCCGCTACACAATAACAGCGTGTACTGAACGTAATAATATTATTGTAATGTGATGTACCTATGTAATGTATGGGAATCAGGTACTCAATGCTAGGTCATTGTAAAGTAGACTCTCCCGGCGTTACTCGGAATAATTGATTTTGTAGCTCGGAGGAAGCTTGTTGGAGAATAAAACATAATCGAAGTAAAGTCAGACCGAACAGAGAATTATTACTGCGAGAATTTTTTTGGGATTGCTATTAAATTTTCCATTCGCAATACAGGTAGCGAATTCTTATGAATAAATCTACTACAATCATTAACATTTCATACTGCAATTAATGTATTTAACTTTTAGAAGATTTATAACATTTTTTTCACAAAATCACAAAAAGCCGTCGATATGCATTTTATTAACCCTATATATTGGGGATATTGGGTATTATATTTTTGAGTATATTTGCGAACCGAGACGCGAATTATGGGAAAGGAATTAAGCAACCGCAAACGACGCGAAACGCGTAATTCGTAGCTCGGTTTCACAGCAAGAAGCATAATCATTGGGCTCGTTGGAGTGGTAGAAGAAAACATCTTGTCTGGTGTGAAGGCCAACACTACATCCTTGGGCAAAAGGAACGAGAGGGAGACAGTCAGGGACGGACGGTACGAAGGCCAACACTTAATCCTTGGGCAAAGGAACTAGAGGGAGACAGCAAGGGACGGACGGTATGAAGACCAACACACACAGGAACTAAATGGAGACAACCAGAGACTAACAGAAGTGGAAAGGAGGCCAAGACTCTCTGAAGATTTTGGTACCTTGATAAAAATGATAATTTGGAATGCAAGTTTTGTTACGTATTTTTTTGCTAGTTTCCGAATGGTTAGAAAAAAAATACCAGAAAATATCCTCTGATTCATTTATTTTTACATATATGGATACGGTTATATAAATCAGTATACCTCAAACGCATTACATGAGAGCCTCCACAGCCCAAAAGTCAATTTTAAAGAAGTCAGCCAACTAAAAACAAAATAAATAATAAATCACAAAATTATAAAGACAAAATTAATTCTTAATTTACATAAAAACCCAAGTTAATTAAACGACTTGACATCACTTAACGTGAAAAGAACTTTAGATTAACAGTTCAACAAGTAGCATACCTTAATAAGCGAAAATCATGCAACGAGATTTTTAGATCTTAAAATATATGAATAAACATTAAGGGGAACATCAAAAAGGCAGTACTAGGTGGTTTTCTAATACCTACCTATCTGTATATTGATTTGTGATTTGAAGGGTTTTAAAAATGTTAATATCACCACTGTGCTTTAAATCTCGTCCGAAAAACGTGTTTAATAAAAAATAAAATAAAATACAATCGTGAAAGTAAGAAGCGTTACTTACATAAAATAATAAAAAAAAATATCCACACTAAGATCTACATACAAATTTAAGAGTATAGATATCATTTTCCCTAGCAGTTGGTTTGTGTGTGTTGGTAGTACCCCATATACATATTCCAACGCACACCATTGCGTTGCCGTTCGCCCACGGGGGGGAGAGTTGGTCTATAAATAGCTCGGGTCGATGCTGCTATGGGAACATTGGGAACCCCCACACCGCCCCGGGGGTGTGGGGGTACCCAGCCACCCCTATCCCGCCGCTGGTACCTACTCGCACACCTACCTTATTTATTATAATATTATTGTAGCGGGGTAAGTGGTGAGGTCAGGATTCGGGGAGGGGGAGAAGAATAAAACTTAATCATTTTTCAAACGTGAAAAATTACAAAAAATGGGGAAAAAAACTCATTGGGATTGAACTCCTTAGAGATTTTGTTTATTTATTGAACGCCTGTAGGACTTTTACAAACACAACACATGTCATACAATAAGAGGGTAAAATAGGATGTCTTTTTGCAGATTTGTAGACGAGAAGGTTGATTTTTCTAAAATAGTATAATTATTTATTGTTATTGTGTTTGATACGTAGAAATCGATTATTCAAAAAATATTTTTTTCAAATGTTGCAAGAGATTTTCGAGGAAAGTCGGTATTTATCGAAAACAGTAATAAATCATTTTAAACACCATAAAAATAGAAATAGATGTGAGGTACATAAAATCGTTTAAATAAGTCGTCTCGTTGGGACCAAACTTATAGTTTGTTAATGACCTTGAATGTCGAAACAGCTGCCATAAAAATAGAAGCAGGTGAACAGAACACAACATTCAGAGTCTCAGTAATCGTGTTTGGTGATCAGATCTGAAGAGCCAGGTACTTCCCCACCTTACTCTCTGCTGTTGTACAAATATGAAAAGTTTATTTATTAGGTATTTAAGTAGGTACTTACGAATAAATGTTAAAACATATGAGAAGTAAAATGTCAATTAAAATTTATCTATCCAAGTTACATACTTTTTGTAAATGTTGACATTGTACACATAATTAAATGCTGAGAAAAATGTAGAAAATGAAAAGAGTTACCCCCTGGTTCGGAATTGATTAATCAAGTAAAAAAAAACTATTACTCATACGTAATATAATAAATAGTAAACAAAGAAACGTTTATATTCTTCTTATAGTTTAAGAAAATATTCTACACATTTGTGAGAAAATTTATGCGAGTAGTGTAAATTGCAGAAAATCAGGCGCATAAACATTTCAACAAAAAATAATAGTTCATTATTCACGCAAAGATTTTTAATAATACAAATAAAAGTGTGTGTCTGACCGTTATCAAATACACGAAACGGATCTTAAAAATAAAGAAAGATACAGAATATGATTTACAGTAAATAAGTTCATTTCTCAACAGGCAACCGGCAACAGGCAACATGCAACATCCATGCACATTGCACATCGCACTTTAATTTTCTTTTAAAAAACAAACGAAATAAAACTTACACATTTCGTCATCCGAGTAACCCCCCTCCCCCCACCCTCCTCAAAAAGACGCCCCAACTGTCAGTACCTACTGATTTTTTAAATTTAGAGGAAAAAAGAAAGTCACAAAAATACGTCAGGTACGTCACATGCCTTGTAAAAAAATGTATTATAAATAGCGAACAATATATTCTAAAAAATACTTCCATTAATTTACACATTATGCGGCCAATCGTAAAATGCGGCGAATCGAACCATGTATTATGGAAAAGGAACAAAGCAACCGCAAGCGGCGTTTCGCGCCGTTCCTTTCACATAATTCGTGGCTCGGTTCGTGTCGCGGTTCGTGACCCGGTTCGCAAATTTATACGCAGCCTCGCATAGTTTAAGAAAACAAATATTTTTTTTGGTGCAATGGGCTGATATAATTAATAAACTAGCGAGTTCCCGGCTTGCGTTGCAATGCATCTTAAATAAATAAATTGTTTATCCCAGCGTGTTCTTTCCATCGTCCCCGTTCCCCATCCGCCTCCCTTTTCCTCCCGCGTTCCCCTCCCCTCTCCCACGTACCTCTTTCACCTTTCCTGTCTTTCCCCTTCCCTCGTTCCCCCCTTGCAAACCCCCTCTCCTTCCCGTCCCTCCCCCCATGGATTCCCCTCCCCCCCTCCCGGATTCCCCTGTCCCTCTCTGCCACTAAACTGTATTTTTCAACTTCACCTATTGCAAAATTTGTATACAAATTTTATACTGCTAGAGCTCACCACAGGTATATACAGAAACCTTCGCGGGCATGCCCACAACAGTTCACTAAAGTTTCAACGCAATCGAATGAATAGTACAGAAAATAATTTCATATCGCCAGAGGTCACTATTCTTATATAGAAACCATCGCGGGCATGCGCACATCAAATTTCATCGCAATCGGTTGAATGGTTTAGGAACGCTTAAGGGACAAACAAAGCAACATTTTTATATATGAAGATTATTTACTACTTTTAAATTGCTGGTATATTGACATTTTTGCAATAAAAGTATGTAAATGTTGAAGCAAATATTTGTATTTAACAAGAGAACTAAACTACAATATTAATATACCGTAAGACGGGTGACACACAAAGCTATAAAAGATAAAAGATTAAGGCACTCCCAATAACGCTCTCCATACAATCCCATCAGACCTGTCACACCTAAGCAGTTTATGCCCAGATCAACGATAGACAATACAGATCTTACGCCGTAACCTCTCCTGAGGCGATATGCGAAAAGTTATGCGTCTCCCTCTCCGCCGTAAACAAGGAAAAACGTCAAGTTGGCAGATTCAGTACAAGGAAATGGCATTTAGTGGCTGCTCTGTAATTCATATTACCCCCTCTCCTACCATAGAAAGAAATATTTGAAAGCGTTATGTGACGGTACAACACATAAGAGCTCGCGGTTCAACAGATATCTGCCCGCGCTTTTGTCTTTGCGTGTGGCTGATACGTATTCTTAAATATTTCTTTTCCGATTTCGGGGATTGAACCATGAAATACCCTGAAAAGCAAAGGTACAACATGTAGGTATTCTGTTCCACAATCCACTGTGCGTGCTTTTATCGTGAATAAACATACAAAATATAATAATTTCCCGAAAAGGAATCGAAATTGGGGCGCGATTAAAAACGTACCCTCCTTGCAGCATTCTTGGAAAAACTAATGCCTTTCTTCTCGAATTTGAGAGAATCTCCCAGAAAAGGGAGATATTTCACGGCAGAAAAGTGAGGCAATTAGACTTCAAAAATATGGAATTTGTTTTTCTGGGAATATTCGTTAAATGTTCGTATTCTTCGTGTATTTTTTAAACAAACGCCATCTCACAAATGCAAAGCATGTGCTTCGGCTTTATAATAGGTTTTAACATATTTTTATGCAAAATTAAAATAATTTCTTTGTTTTAACCACATTTTAATGTCTACAAAATCGTCATGTTTCGAGAGCGATGCTCTCTTCCTAGGGGTTTACTAAAAACTAATTATTATGAATAAACTTAATGGTCAGATACGTTTTTAGATTTTCACGGCCAAAAGCATTTTCGTAATTAAGTTTTCGTTATTTTGAAAGGTAAAACGATTGAAAGGTAGGAGTGGGAAAGGGGGAGGGGTAATTATAGGCAAAATTTAACAGGTTGAATAGTGGGTCATTTAGAAATATGTTTTGATTATTTATAATATTTAGATTTGCATTTACGCTCTTTCTAATTTCCAATATTTCTAATTTATCCAACTAAATGTCATTAAAATTACAATGTAATAATAAAATTCGAATTGACATATTATGTCAAATATTTCCATGATGTAAGATTTAAAAAAAAATTTAAAATATTCAGTTTTACACACAGGTTAAGAAAAATTATATAAAACGCAGTTATAAGCGAGGTAAAATTTAAATAAAAAAAAATAATTCTGTCTAGGGGTAGCACTACATTATAACAGACGACTGGTATCTATGTCAGTATAGTTTAGCCATGATTTGACATACTTTTTATAAAAGTTAATGTTTTGACGCAAAATGGTATCTTCAAAGGTTACAAGTAGTGAATGGAATATTTTAGGGGCAATAAATATTAAACCCTATATTAAACCCTCAGGCCTCGACTATATTTTGTCAGAGTCAAAATATTTCCGCTGTGCAATAAAATCCAATAAATGAAATACTTCTGAACATATCCATAAACTATTTTTTTTTGAAAGATAATAAAATACGCTTTTAAATTTTATAAACCGAAATAAACATATAATCTTTGAAGTATAAAAATGATGCGTGCAAATATATAAAAGTTTTAAAAATGGCTCAACTTACTTAATTTTGCAAAAAAACATGAATCTTACTTGGCACCATATATATTCAATAAGTTTGTAGCCCAAACAAAGACCTACGTCGCATCTAATAATTTGAATTGGGTTTTCAAAGGATTTTTAAACTGGTTGAATGTCAAAGAAAGAAGAGAGATAAGTAATATTCTTTATATCTAATATTATATATTTTCTTTTATTCTACTCTGTCTTTAAATTCTGATTTCCTCTTATTTTATTATTATTATTTTTACTATAATATATATGTTTCTTTTTTTATTTTTTTTTTTACCACTTACTTGTTTTTATGTAATTAAAAATTGTTAGTTACCAGCCTCAGAACAGACTCTGTCTAGTGAGGAGGGTAAGGAAAAAAAACTGTTGTACATAACTAATAATAAATAAACGCCCGGGTTGCCGGCACTGAAATTGAAATTGAAATTGAATTTAATTTCGGGATTTTAAAGAATTGACGTATATCTTCATTTGATTAAAATGCATAAAACGATTTATATTTACTATACGTTTAAGTATATGTAAGTATTTATATTTTAAGTATTTCAGTTTATGAACAGTTTTTCTCTGTACAGCTGGTCCATTTGAGATGTCAGTCAATATTTACACCTTAGTGCTTAAGGTTAAACGTCACGCACGTTATAATCTACGCATTCAAAGATGGCGCCAATCAAATTATTTTAGGTTTTTAATGCTTTTTGCACGTTACGCTTTAAAATAGTAAGCTAAATGTATTGTTCGCGCCCGTACATATTTAATTAGAATATAAATAAATTGTTTTGTCCATAAACAAACCCAAATCTTTCAAGAAAGGCTGAAAAATACAATATTGGATTGCGTCACCGATACAAAATTAAATTTTTCAGCGTTTCTTGAAAGATTTGGGTTTGTTTATAGGCAACACAATTTATTTATATTCTAATTAAATATGTACGGGCGCGAACAATTAATTTACTTTAATATTTTAAAGCGTAACGTGCAAAAAGCATTAAAAACCTAAAATAATTTGATTGGCGCCATCTGTGAATGCGCAGATTATAACGTATGTGACGTTTAACCTTAATGTGTTTTCCGGGTTTGATCTCTTCACTTTTGAATGTTATAGAAAGGAATAAAAAGAGTTGTTACCATAATTTTGAGTTAAAAGGTTTCTATCTACACAGTCACTCTTTGGCAATAGCAATACATTTGTTAGCTTTATTGGTCGCATCTTAGCATGTTTTTACTAGAACTGTTATTGAAGTATCGTAGGCACGCGAGAAAATTTTACCAGATATATCAATATTACGTTATTCATACATACTAGAAAGAGTAGAGGCTCTAATACAGTTCCTTGAGGGACACCATATTTAACAAAATCAAAAATTGCAAAAGCATTTTCAGTACAATTTTCGCATTTTTTCTAAGAGTATTTAGGTAATTTAGAGAAATTAATTATACGCAATTTAATCATACGTAACTAATATTATGTATATAGATATAAAATATGAGTTTATGATAAAGCGCCCTTGAGGTGATTTTTCACAAAAACGGCGCTCTACAAATTGTCGAATTATTATTATTATTATTGATGTGATTTTGTGAATTTGTTCTTTATCGCAAATAATTATTTCGACACTAAAATAGGTAATTCGTATGTACGGTGGTTGTATCATTTAAAAAAAAAGTTTAAGCTCTTAACATGACACAGCCTTGGTGTAGATCGTGTATAAGCAAAACTTGGTTGGCGTGTAAAATATTATTAAATGAATGGTGGTTTTAAAATAGAGTTGCTACTATATTAAAATACATTTCAATTGCAAAAAAAGAGGAAATGACATATTTTCAGAAGCCGTAGAAATAAAAAAACGACAAAACTTTATTTTAAACAGGACGGCGTTGCCTGGGGATAAAGCTCTATAAAAAACGACAAAAACACCTTTAAATACATATAAACCTGTTGCTACCATTAAACCCTTTGTGAGATCTGAATTGCCCAGTACAAAAGTAAAATAACAAAGTGACAACATTGGGCAAAAAGCAGCAAGCCATTGCTAGTAATCAAGCAAGCCAGTACATCTACTTACATGTAAAAAGACCTATTTTTATTTATAATCCAGTAGGCTACTGAGGAAGCTAGTAGGCTATCATTTTAAGCCAGGTTAGTTCAATAGAATGAGGTTCTATTACATGAGGTAGAAGTGCTCCCCACCACCGAAGTTACCATCCTGACACACGAAGCTAGTACATGATATGCAACGAAAAATAGCGACACTAAAAAGAGACAAATACACACATCTGTAGGATTTATCCTGTGAGAGAATGAGATAGTATAATCGGTCTCCTCTTTGTGCAGTGTTTCGTAGCCTCCCCACTCTTGTCTATTTTAGTTTTCCGAAGGTTTCACTCCTACCGCCTGTAAATTACACACTCTGTCCTTTTTTTCCATTACAATGAGTAAAATAAAATAAAAGATAAACGCTAAAGTTTGTAAGGATGTATGTGTGTTTGTTACTCTTTCACGCAAAAACTACTAAATGGATTTTAATGAAACTTTACATCAGAATAATATATATGCTATAATTTATAAAGCTAGCTAGGAAGGAGACGCGGGAGGGGAACGGGGACGCACGGGAAAGGTGATTCAGGGAGAAACAATGTATTTCTTTGAATTGCAACGCACGCCGGGAACCAGCAAGTATATAAATAAAAGTGCATTTAAAAATCCATTTTCGTTATTATTTTAGCTTGAATATAACTGAGGGTAGTTGAAACTATAAAGTCGATTAGACTATTTCATTTGGAATTTTGTTTGATAATGACTTCTGGCAGTAAGCCGACGATTTGTTTCTGATGGAAAATCTTTGCAGTAAGATATTCGCAGTTCACGGACAGGTACGAGAAGTGGGTACTTAAATATCCAAGCTTGCTCTCTTTCTGACAAATAATTATTACAACGAAAACCCACAATAAATTTTCGGAGAAATGAACAAAGTGATATAAGACTTAAAATTCAAAGCTGTGCGGCACAGACCGCGGTTAAGTACATTTAAGGAAAGGTACCTGCTGTTATGTGCTGTGGAACACGTAATAAAAGGACCACAATCGGCCCTGAAAATGAAGGGTGAAATGATCAACGGAAAAGCCCAAAACTAACCAATATAAACAGATAAAAGTTTATGTAACGACATCGACATCAGGACCCTGAAAAGAATAGCCTTCTCAGTTTAGGACCCTGGGGTCTATTTTATTTTTTTTACTCTTTGCGGAGACCATTTACGATTAGTTCACGTGAGCACTTAGGCCACATAGGCCCATTGTGCTATCTCCCATTTTACCTCAATCCTTTAACAACAACCCAGTCCCTTTATAAATTTCACCAGAGTTGTCATTGGAAATTAAGCTATATCTTCTGGTTCGACAATGCGTCTTCCCAGGTCTCGTATCCCCTCTTCACTTGTCCTTGGTTTCCTGAAGGCCCTACGAGGGAAGAGGGCTTCATCTCTCCTCTCCACTCCCTAGTTCCCCGAAGACTCCAAGACGGAGAGTTCACCAACCTTTGGTTCCCTAAAGGCCCCACAAGGGAAGAGTTCACAGAGATGGTCTCATTTCTCCTCTTCACTCCTGCATGGTTCAATGAAGGCCCCACATGGGAAGAGGACGTCATTTCTCCACCTTTGGCCCCGGCGTTCCTTGAAGGCCCCACGCTAGAAGAGTGCCCTTCCCCTTGGTTCCCTGAAGACCCCACACAAGAGAAGAGTTCAAGGAGGTGGCCTCAGCTCTAATCTCCACGGCTTCTCCTCTTGGTTCCTCCTACAGGCTCCAGGAAGGAAGGCCATGGAGGTGGTCTCAGCACTCCTAGGTTCTCAAAAGGCCCCTAGTTTTCGAATGGTCCAAATTTTTGTCCCACGAGTTACCAGGGAAATAGAAGGTCTACTCCAGCAGAGCCCCGAGTGCTGGAGTAAGGTCTAAATACTCTGAGACGCGACCTTGTTTCTCGGAGGCACCGTTCGTGACACTGTTCCCCAGGACATTCAGCCTGAGCAACCTTGGCTTTCTCCATAGGATGGCTATTGCAGGTTTGTGTTTCCACTCCCTACGCTAAACCCTGTGGTCTAAAATACAAATAAAATTGACAGGTATGAAAGAATTTCAATCATCGCACCTTTTGGATATCTTCTTAAACTTTATTTATTTGGCAAAGTTTAGTTTAGTAAGTCGCTAGTTATAAGTTCTTATTCACACGGCAGAAGTTTGGTTTTCAATTTTACCTTATTTGGATCATTTGACTAATCGTAACTCACCCTTGAAGTCATTATTGAAATTAGGATTTTTTTAACAATTATTTACATATCTCCAAGTAATACTTTGTCAAAGTGTTTATGAAATGTCATACAACGGCAGAGATTTGACGTAAATGTTGACAGCTGGAATAGGCCGCATAAAAACAACAAAAATCCTTTCAATAACGAGTTTTAGAAAGATTACAACTTTACACCTATTTTCATTCGTGTCTTCAATTACTGATTTTTTAAGAACACAGATTGAAAAATGGGAAATCTACTACGTTTTCTTAAATTGATATACGTTTCAGAAAAAAATAATTAGCTTTGTTTGCTCTTCGCTGATCTTGAACTTCCAGTGAATTTTGGCCGCACAATTACATACATATTTCATGCGAGCGGGGAAACGCGATACAGTGCACGAGAAGACTCCCCTCTTAAGCGAATAAGCACCGCTAGTGGGTGCCGTCTCCATACTTCGAAGGCTTTCAAGCAAAGGGGGGGCTGCGTCGGGCCGGGCGGTCCAAAAATAGGTCTCGCCGATCGATACCCGCGGCCGCCCGAACCCTCCCCCCCCCCCCTAACCTCCCCCGAACCCCGGTGGGAGGTCGGATGTGTGGGGGTGGGTTACGGGGGTTGGAGCCGACCTTGGGACCACGAGCGGGACGAGTAGGGAGGTGGGTGAGTCACGGTGAGATGAAACGTGGAGGAATACGAAGAAAAAACAAACACTACTGACTAGTTATAAATGCTTTTTGATTACTTTGGTAATTTGTACGATTTGTAGTTAAAAAGAAAAATTGAACACGTGACATGCAAATTATGCAAACTCTAAACCGTAAAAACAATAAAAAGTTATTTTATTCATTACCTGTAAGTAACAAGCTTTTCCCATTGGAACATGATATGGCATCGTAGTTTTTTTTACATTTACTCCTCTAGGTTATCCTTGGAGATGCTATGAGGATGGTCCCCTTAAGGAAAAGAAGGGGACGAAGTTCAGAGTAGCGGGTAGGAATCTGATGTGACCAGGGGAGAGGCCTATACATCCTTTCTTACCACTGCGATGCAAGGCGATGGGTCGATGCTGGAGAGGTCACCAATCTCTCCTGATCCGGCCCGCCACGCATGATTTAATCGTTCAACAATATGTAAAAGATAATATTCCTAGATTATATAACATGGAGAAAAAGCCACAAACCTTGAAATAAAAATGGCTTGTTAATCTTTTTTGCTATAAAAACTGTAAATGACAATAAATCCAAAATTAAGTGAAATATGTAATTTCTCTTCCAACCTGCGTTGTTCTAATGTTTCTATGAAAATAAGTGCCCCTTTCATGATGTGCATTTTAAGAGGTTTTTTATTGAAAAATTAAATTCTGTTATTTACAGAAATTTACGAAAATGTTAAGTATTCTGAAAGATCTAATCAATATTAGTTTATTATAAAAATTCATAATTATAGGCACGTAAAAAACGGGAGATATGATTTTTTAAAAATAACAGATCATCGATGACCATTTTTGTAGATAGATTATTTGAAGATAGGTAGTTGTTACGCAGTATTTTATTTGGACATAAAAGCAATAACATTTCTAACCATAAGCCACCCGCTCAAGAGTCACCCTGTGGATGGGTTCTAAAAATAAACGAAGTACAAAGTTTTCTTCGTTTTATCACATTTTTTTAATATAACGCTGGAGCAGGTTGCAAATAGAACCTGTACCTAATACCTTGAATATCAGCCGGGTTGGAATTTTACCCTCGACACTTGATTCGTAACACAAAGCAAAGCACTTCCAACATTACCCCGATCAAAAACCTTGCAGAATCAAAAGCCAGATCTGAATAGCCTCCTTTGCCCCGTTCCTTTGCCACATCTCCTTCCCCTTCCCACTCCCTTGCGCCTCACAACATATGCCATTTGGGGATGCCATAGTCTCACTGTCTACAGACAGATGGGAGCAATTTGAAACTAGTGAAGAAGGTATTAAAATTATTTCTTTTGAACACCGCTTTAAATGGTTTCAGCTATGTTTTATTAACTGGGCAGATTTTTATAGTTTAGGTATAATATAATATAGGTACTCCAAGCATTTCTTTGATATTTTTCTTATTTTCAGTAAATTTTATTTATTTCCAGAGTGGAAGATACTCTCAGTATCACCCTGGTGTAAGACCACCATTCAGAATTGAAATAGCCAAGAACTTCTCCATCTTTCTCTTTCCCATCTTCTTCTTCTCCCCATTACCTTAGCCACACAATATATCCCTATAAAGGGATGCCATAGTCTCACTGGCTCCAGACGGGAGCAGTTGGGACTCTTGTGCAGTATTCAGATTTAAAAAAAAAACATTATTTTAATCGACATATCCCATTACTTACCTCCCCGGGTATCCGCTGTTGCTTCTTTCTCTACCATCCGACACTATTAACTTTAATAATATTCCAAGTCATATATTTAAAACACCATTTTTTCAATTCCATTCATTTTGGAAAATCCACAAGGCTGCTTTTGATTGCTTTCATGCATTTCTATTAAATAATAACAATACCTACTCATTACCTTACCTGCCTCGGAACAGACTTTGTCTAGTGAGGTGGGTAAAAGAAAACTATGTTGATAAATGAAATTAGAAACCGTCTATTACATGTAACTTTTTTTTTTCAAAAAAGAAATTTTACAATTTACAATACAACAATCCAAAGAAACTATCACTATTACTATCTCTAGACACTATCTCAAAGCCAAGTATTATTTATTAACTTACTCCATTATTACGTACTATATAGTATTGAAAAAATCGAATACGAAAGTCCAAATAAAAACGACGATTTAACATTTGAAAAAAGAGACCAGACGAATAAACAAATTTACAAACAGACGAAAAGTAAAACGGTCGAGTTAAAACAGGACTCTTGCCACCCTCAGTCCATTATGTCATGAAAGTATATATAACGAACTTTCTAAACATTACAAAAAAATATAATTAATACAGGTAACATAAATATATAATCCCTAGTAAAATAGGCCGGAAAACATTTTATTTGGGACTCAGTGTTAACACTGTTAAAAGGAAACACGCTCGCTGAGAAATTTGAATAATAAACTGTTTATGTTATTGTCGCTGTTACCCCCCCCCCCCCCCCCCGAATACTGAGCGAAGAGTAATACCCAAATAAAATCGTCGAAATCGAGGTTAATTTACTAACTTTAACTTTTTAGTTTACTTTACTTTTCTCCTCCAAAAGTGGACCGATTTATAAAAAAAAAAATATCAACTATATTAGAAGAAAAAATATTCTATGTCTGTACGTTTTATTTATATACACTGTCTAGTTTGTATACTGAGCGTGATGGCGTTCAAACCAAGTAATTTTAACGATTATTGGATGGTCATTTTTCTTATAAGAAGTAACTTATCAAAACGTACCGTCATGCTGGTTTTCATATCTATAATATATTAACAAAAACGCACTTAGTGTCAAAATTCACGGAGGAAAATGGGAAATTTTTGTATGTACAAAACGCCGCATTTCCTCTTAAATGAGTGAAACGCAAACCTCGTAAAAATTATGCTCCAGACTCCAGGAAGAGTGGTATTAAAATATTTGAACGTGTTCTTATAAATTATTATATCATATAAATGTACATTATATTATATTTTATGTAACCAATAAATAAATAAATAAAAAAAACATAAAAAAGGAGGAAGCGATACACGGCATAATAACCAAAAAATGAATCAAATAATATAATATGTCCAAAGTAACGTCTATTATTAACTATTTTAATTACAAGTCTTTTTCAAACCTTCTTTAAGCAGGTAGGTACCATATTGAAAAAAAATGCGAATAAGAAAGTCCGTGTACACACAACGATTTCATATTCGAAAAATAATCTTCATCAGTTGCGCGGAGCCAGTGGGACTAAGAAATTCACAATTATTTACGTATGTTGTGAGGTTGAACGAAGTGGGGAGGGGAAGGAGACGAGAAAGAGGAAAGGCGGAAAGTTTGATACAAAATATATTTTTTTAAATCGCTGGGTTAATGCGTCACAATAACATTTCATCGTGTATTCCCTTTGTTTGAACAGTGGAATCTCCCAGTACCTACCTATACAATTATTTCCTTTGTTGGTGCACTCTATTAGAATGTTATAACAAGGGGGGAGCGGGGGGGGAGGCGGGGAAGGTGGAAGGGGACAGGGATGCACGGAAAGGGACGTGCAGGGAGATACCAATTTATACCTTTGAATGGCATTGCAACGCATGCCGGGGACCAGCCAGTTTCACAATGGACTGTGAAAACAAACCAAATGGACCAACGTGCACATATCGAATAAAAAATTATACCGTGCAATTTCGAATACCATGCCATTTTATTATCATTTATCTGAATGCATTATGCACGGTTTACAAGCGGTTGATACGTTAATATTTATTATTTATATTGACATGAAAAACAAACAACGTGCGCCACCAGCTGTTGAAGGGAATACAAATAATTAATGTGCAAGAGGAGTTCTGTTTGAAGAATATTTTAATTTTATTGCTTTTTGAATTTTTTATGTATTCCAGGTTGCCGTTCTGATACGTTAATATTATATAGGTAATATCAAATTTCATGGCAGCTACAATATAAAGATTTTGAAGGCAAATGTGTATTATTAATTATTTATTTAGAACAGCCCGCAACGGTTACAAGCAATGTACAGGCATTAAGGTGGTCCAATTTTTGTTATTATTTTTCACTTGGTCACCCCATGAATTTGTTAAGTGTATTCAAAGTAATAACATGGTAAAATTTCAGCGAGATAGCTCAACAAGAAAGGGGTGCTCAATCGAGTATTGTTTTTGAATTTTTTGTGTAAAATGCTTAATTTGTACTTTTTAATATACTATAATAAAACTAATATAAAACTTTTTTCTGGTATAACAGGTATAACCGGTTTCAACCTGTAAAGACCATCTTCAGCCTTATATACACAAATATGGAGGAGGGGGAGAGGGGTAGTCTACAAGGATTTTATTCGAATATATGGGTTTTCTTACAATTGTTACTAAGTGGTGTTTGGCTGTCTAATTTCTAATTATTTTGGTTTTCTCCAGTAGACCTATTTACCTCTGACTTGTAGCCTTACTTCAATATTGTTTGGGAAAAACCTTACAAGTAACATGCATTATTAATGAAAATATTATATATTTCCCAATGAAAAAACAGTGGAATGTCACAGATAAAGTTCGGGCTATAAGTTTTGACACAACTGCTTCTAACACCGGTGCCAAAAAGTGAGCTTGCACTCTTTCAGAAGAAAGGACAGGACGTGATCTTTTGTGGCTTGCTTGTCGTCTTCACGTATTTGAAATAATATTACTCACTAAGAAAACCAATTTTTACTTCACATCGTTGGACAAAACAGAAAAATCGTTTCTACTGAAACATCCAAAAAGGAGTTAACAAACATAGTTTTGAAAGATTGCGACTAATATTATGTTAATTATTGCTTTGTTACCAAATTTTGTTCACATTTAAAAACTTCGTATAATTATTTGATTAAAATACTTGTTATAATAATAAACCTTAAAATACGTGTTTTACTTAAAATCCTGAAATTTTGTCAGAAACTTCTAATGGTAGGTGTAACAAATCAAGGGGGAGGCTACACCTATATTTAATTCTTTTTTTACTATATAGGGCATGGACCACCCTAACAGGCATACATTTTTAAAAATATTTTATATTTATTTATTTTATTTATTTATTTATTGTTTGAAAATATTACATAATACAATATAGTGAACTTAAAATGTCCAACTAGGCAATTGCCCGTTTTAGGACATTCCAGTATGATAATGTTTTTACATGTAAATTATAGTAAATTATAGTGTTGACTATTCTGTTGGTAAAATAGTACATATGTATATTCATATTCTAGAATAATTTTAGTTATACCACGACATTTTTTACTATTGTTTAGCTGACATAATAAACTAAAGAAATATTAATAGATAAAACAAGAAAAATGAATTTGAAAATGAAAATGAATGAAGAAATTCTGTTGGTAAAATAATACATATATGTATATATTCATAATCTAGTATACTTTCAGTTATACCACGACATTTTTTTGCTATTGTTTAGCTGACATAATAAACTAAAGAGATTTTAATAGATAAAACAAGAAAATGAAAAATAAAAATGAAAGTAAAGAAGGAACTTTTCCTTTAAGGAAAAATATCACGAAGAATTGAGCAATTTTCGAAGTTACTATATGTAAAAATACAGTTACTGTAATGCTAATATAATACCAATATAAATTAAAATGTAAAGAAAAACAAAAATTACAATTCAATTACTGTTGTTTAGCATATTCTCGCATTCAGCTCTCCCCAAGACCAGAAGCCAATTAGTAACCTGCATACGCAGAATATTAGTACTCATTGCCTTCCATGCATCAGGTATGAGATTGAGCAATTTAGGGCCTAGGTATGAGAATTGTCTCTGTGCTAAAGATGAGGAAGTGGTGGGCGGAACTATTGGGTTTTTTTTTGCATGTCTTGTATTATGACAGTGGTTTACGGAAGCGTAGTGGTGCCTCTGTTTTTGAGTGTGTAATATGATTTTCCTTATGTATAATTGTCTTACATCAAGAACACATAAACCTGTATTTCGTTAATACTTCCTATCCAGTTGAGAAATTGAATTCTCGCGTTTGATACCTATGGGAAGTAGTGATAATACAATTTTAAATTAAGTATGTAGGTTGTGAATATAATAACTATGTTATGGAATGTAATCATAATATATTTTTTTAATTATTTAATGCATATAAGAAATTAAGCAATGTACCTAATTATTTGCCAAAATAGGATATTGACAAATATTAAAAAGATTTTTTTTAAATATAACAAATTAAAGAGAAAAAAAATCAGGCAATGGTGAAGATCTCGTCAGTGAGCAGAGATTCTTCAAGAATTAAAAGAATTTCCCTCTTGAATCTCTCCTCGCTAAAGATCTAGGAAAAGATTATTTTCAGGAGCAATACACTCCTCCCCACCGCAGGAACCATTGGCAGGTTGGTCCTACAGGCAGGAAGATAGAATAATCTACGATGACATTGTCTAAAATAGTCATCTGAAACATAGAGACCCACACGCTCCAAAATAGCCGAGTTGTCAATATACCTTACAGCAGTCTGAACAAGTGGGTGGCGCATAACCCTCTTTTCTAAGCTTCCCAGCATACTCGTCAGGTAGAGCAATGGGTACTGTCCGTACCCCCTTGTGCAAATAAAACTTAGAAACTTTTTTGAATCCTCTCTGACATAAGGAAGCACTCCACCTCATGAGGATTCCAGATATAATAGCCGAACCACTCTCCAGCCTGCTGTGAACCACGGAGAAGAATAAAATTCTCAAAGTTATTCCGAAAAATTCTGACGACAAAACCCTTGTTTGAACACAAAATGTCCACTTACTTTGTGCACGAATAATGCTACGATCGCTTTGTATAAAGTAAAACTTATAAAAAGAGATAATCTCAAGACGATATTACAACAACATAATGACATAAGTTGTTTGAACGTGTAGAAGTTCTGCTTTTTGCCAACGATATCAAATTATACAAAGAAATGTCAAATATGAGCGCCTAATCTTACAGTCAAACCAAACATCGACAAATTACACAATAATTGGTGTATCACTAACAAATTGGTCCTCAACATCGATAAATGTACGATACTAACATTTTGCCGAATTAAGAATAGTTGTCATTTTACCATAGAAAACAAAAGCCAACGAAATTAGGAATTATTGTCTTATAAAATGCGACCCGATGAAATAATTTTTTTTAGGAACTCCTCCTTGAAAATAAACTTTTCTCAAAGAACTGGGTATTTGGCACTTTTAGTGCATATTTTGACATTGTTAGAGCATATTTTGATATGGATGATGCATATTTTGGTATTTATGTTGCTTATCTTGGGATTGATGATGCATATGTTAGTATTTTTTTAATTTATTTTTTTAATATTTGTTTGTTTTTACAATAATTATACATTTTTTTTTACATATTAAACAGATTTGTAATATTAATGTAATAAAAGCCTTTCCTCGCCATAAAGAGACAAGGCTCTTGTGTTTGGTGAGTGAATTCATACTCAATTATGTTATCAATGTTATCATTTGAGTAGGTGAATAATAATATTGCAACTATTCACAATAGGAGAAACTTGAGATGTGTCGATTAACAGATTTAAATGAAGTGAAATAGTAATGTAACTCTTACAGTTGTTTCAGGTAATTTTTTAATTTAGTTTGGAATTTACTTTTATTTTCAATAATTTTTACTTTTAATGGGAGTTTGTTGAAATAATTTATACCATGATACAGACAGGAATTTTGTTTATTTAATTTAATGATGCATATTTTGGTACTGATTATGCGGATTTTAGTATTGATAGTAGGTACCTACATATTTTTGCATTTACTTATAATGGTTATTGATGATGCATATTTTGGTATTGATGATGCTTATTTTGGTATTAATGATGCATAAGCACAATCCGATGTCTAATCATTATAAACGGATAATGGAAATTGAATCAATTACGCCTGAAAGGAAATTCGACGCATCTTACCACTCAGCTACCAATTCTTCCATTATCTTTTGTGATATTCGTAAATTCGAGAATATGTGAAAACAATAACAGAACACGCTTCCGTATTACTAGACAATTCGAAATCTACACCCCGGAACTAGAGACACTGTATAAAAATGTCGTCTGCACTTTCGGTAAGGTCCGGGCTCTGGGGAAAAGCGGGTAATGTAACGGGGGTAGGGGGGGTGGGAAAAAAGGGGAGTTGATTTAATAGGTGGAGAGGGAGGGAGGGGGTAGAACAGACCGTGTGCATGTAGCGTGTGTTCGTGTGTTCGTTTGTTTGTTTGCAAAGTCGAGTTCAAGGTCCCGGCTAGGCGGAGAGGTCGAGCGGACCCGGTGGAGTGTTTTACCGAGTTGATTGTGTTGCTAGGTGGCCCCGACCCGCTGCTGGGGAAATCCGCATTCTACGCTTTCAAGATGTAACAGCCTGTCATGAAAGTGTAGAAATTTTATTAAAATAAAAAGCCGTCAATTATGTGACAACATAGTATTGACGACTTAAATTTAAATGTGAGATTATGCTCGAATCCCGAATTTGATAGTATGGTGTTTGGGGCAAAATTTATTTTAATGCTTTATTTTTAAATTGTTTGACAAAGGTTCAAGTTTTTTAGATTCAACTTCTAATAAACATGTTTTATTTACTATAACATGCGGCATACATTCACCGAGCGTGGAATACGTTGCGTTAGGTAAGGCTTGCTAACGCTACATAAAGGTGGATTTAGACCAAACGAGCATAAAGCTAAAGCCGGAACAAGTGCGTTCTTTCTTGATCTTTAGTATAAACGGTAAATAGTTTTCACCATTTACACCAAAAGGATACCAAAGAATAAGAACAATAACAAGAATTCTCGCAGAAGCTCTAGGGACGTTTAGATCAGGCGAGCACAAGCTCATTGCTCATTATTTAACAATCAGTGGTAGTATCCACTACATGTTTAAAAAATATATATATAAATATCCACCGGATTCATGTTTAAAACTGCGGGAAGGGGGGGGGGGGGGGGGAGGAGTTCATACAAGGGTATAAATTACAATAAAGGTAAACTGTTTTACATAAACAGTAAAAAAAAGAGAATAATATAATTATACAGATAAAATGCAGTTAAAATTTACTCATGCACGTACAATAATTGTAGGTATATTTTACATTATCTCTTGTGGAAGATTTAAAAAAATATATTATTAGCTAAGATTATATTTAAAATCTATAAAAGGAAAGAAACGTTTCTAAAAAAAACATAGCTTTAATATTTTAAAATAAAATAAAAACTTCAGCATCGCCATTAACGAAAATTTTAAAATCCTTAAAAAATTTCATATTTATATTTTTTTTTGTAGAAAGCTTTTTGCACGTTTTTTTGACCAGGCACGTACCCGCAAAAGTATTAATAAATAAAGAAAAATCAATTTAAAATTGGATTTGAACTCGTCAACTCTGCGTGCAAAACCAATTTACTTACCTTACAAATATTTAAAAACATACTAATTACAAAATGTCGTTATAACTGTAAACAAAAAAGGTGGGCTGTTTTTTTGGTAAACGGGTAAACTGGGTGCGGTACCAACGACAAAAAAATTAATTTAATATTTTAGATTCTTAAATCATGTGTCTACTTCTTGACACCAAAACACCGATCATCGTTATAGGTACAGGTGTTCACTGGAGATCACTGTTGAACATGTAGTCAAGACCGGTATCGAGTGGGACCGTTATTATTCGGAATGTTGCGACCGATTCGATCACAGTTTTAAGTGTAGAATTTGTATTTGTAACAAACTATTTTTGGTAAAATATGTTAGGCGAGGTTAGGCTTTTTTAAGTATGTGGTTGACACCATTTCTGTTTCTATGAAAAAGATTCGTGTATTTTTATTTTGGACGTTAAAATAAAGGTTAAATACGATAAATCGGGGCTCGGAAAACTACGTTACGCGGGCCACAAGCGGTTGGCAAGATATCAATAATAATTAGTGCTTTACTACCAACAAATAACAATGTGAATATTTCAGAGGTAATAAAATATAGGAATACATTCTTATGGTATCCGTGGTCAAGGGGTAAGGCTCGCGACTCGCAATCCGAAGGTCGCAGGTTCAAACCCCGGCGTGCGCAATAAATTTTAGTTGTTTAATTTGTGTTATTTCACAATTTACTAATTTAAAATAATATGATTTATATTTGCGGTAAGACCCAGAGTGGAAGATACTATTAGTATAATATATTGTAAACATCACGTATACAGATCAATAAAAAAAAAAAATAAAAAAAAATAAGTATCGCCCTGGTGTAAGACCGTCATTCAGAATTGTAGTAAAATAACCTAAAATGTAAAATTATGTAAAAAAAAAACAACAAAAAATTTATGGTGAGAATATAAAAAAAAAAAATAAAATGCATTTTCCACTAAACCGATCCCCGTTTGATTGGATTTACGTTTGACGGGTTCGTGATTTTGAAAATTCTATGATTTGGCGCAGAATAACTATAGACTTTAGTCAACGATGCAAATCATACTGATGGTAGATTTAGAGATTTTTTGATTGCAATAATTGATATTGGTAGATTTAGAGATTTTTTGTAAAATCCACCAATATCAATTATTGCAATCTACCAACAATCATAGAACACTTGATTGTATAATATTCGACACTAAAATAAATAAATATGATGGGAATTCGGAATACGCAGTAATCAAATCCACCAAAAATATTACGTAACCAGCTAAAGTCCCTGACGTTGCCCGGTATCTTCGCAGAGTTTTTCAAAATCGGATGAAGACTGAAATTTTTCTATTATTTTCTTCCAGAAGTATTAAATTCTGCTTTAAAGGATGGGAAAACGGGATGGGGGTAGTTTTCCAAAATCTCATGTAGCCATTGACCTTCGTCTTGTTTTGAAGGCCAAGTGTGCAAAATTTCAGCATTCACGGTATGAAACTATATATTTGTACAAAAATCAAATTCACGCCGTCCGCCCTGCGAATACTTCGGACTATTACTACACAAATTCCAAACGCGGCCCTCAAGTTGTGATGTTTGCCAAACCCTGCTATAAACAAAGATATTATCAATGTTCAATAATCTAGAATCAAAGGCAACATCAGCGAAACACCGAACGCTCTTGAAATAATCAATAAACATTTTCACGAAACATCTGAAAGTAAAATTCAATTTCCCAGAAATTCTAACCGTAGGAAAATTCCGCTCCATTCGAGAATATGATTAGTTGATTCATATTCCATATAACGACAAAATATAATGTAATTGTTCATTAATATTACCATGGCAGGAAACTGAGGATAAAATAATTCGTATAATTATTTCAAAAATGTGAATCCACCAGAGCATGAGTCAGTTCAAAAGATTAAGTAGCAGACTATGCCAATTGAAGTATACCATAATCACTGCTATGTTTGCCTGGGTTTCATACCAACTCAGAATCAAGTCAACTCAATACCTCTTTGAAAAGTCATTAAAAGTTATGATAAAAATAATTTTAAGCGTCCATAACCCTAATGTTACGTAATTTATTTGACCAATTTTTAATATATTTTTTTCATCACTTTTTTTGACTTTTCAAATGAGGTTTTGAGTTGAATTCATTCTGCGTTGTCCGGTCACCGGTTGAATGGAGTCCCCTTGGAACCCTAGCACGGTCGAAAGATAAGGATTGTGTCGATAATTTTCGGTAACTTCTCATCGTTCCCTACCATGACTGCAGATCGCCAACTAATAAATAACAAATTATCGAAGAAAGCAAACACTTGGTGGCTTGACATTATACCGAATGAAACAAGTTCTTTGTTTAAAACCACTTTGTTTTGATTTATATTTCGTCGCCTTAGTTCGTATTTGTCCAACAGACCATTAGAAAATTTTACAGGAGGAGAAGGTTTTCTTTTATTATTTCAATGAAACATTATGATAGGTGTAAGATAAATCCATTTCCGTAAAGGTAAAGGTCTCATAAGTTTAAATAATTCTTAGTTTAGTGATTAACTATCTTTTCTTATACTTTATTTTTAATTTTAAAGTGGAGTTTGATCAAAAACTAAAATGGTCTGTTGGACAAATAAGAACTGAGGCGACGATTTGTCGACCGGTTTCGGTTGCATTCAACCGTCCTCAGGACAATAAACATATAAACTTTATATGTTTATTTATAGTTTATGTGTTTATTGTCCTGAGGAAAGTTGAGGTCAAACGAAACCGGTCGACAAATATAAATCAAAATAAAGTGGTTTTAAACAAAGAAATTGTTTCATTCTGTAATAAGTAACAGTTCTATAACACAAAGATTCTTTTTCTTCCTTGCACTGTCCCAACTCATTGACTAGGTAGGCTGTTGGGGTCGGCTCTCCTCGTTCACAAGCTATATATTCTACGGTTCTGAGTATCGCTTTCATCCAGGCCGTTTCTCTGTAACATTTTGGAGCAATGAGTCATCCGGGAGTTCTTTGGTCTTCCTCTGGATTACTGTCGATGAAGCTCAATTTCAATAACACAAAGACTAAGTGTTCTTAATATATTCGACGTCAACTGTTGTTCGTACGTTAGCGATCTGCAGTTGTTTTAGGAAAGGATGAGAAGTTATCGATACAATCCTTATCGATCGACCGTGATAGGTGTTCTGATGGCCCTCTGGGAGATGTGAGACGGTCAAATATCCCTAACAAACGACTGTTTGTATATTTTTTTATATTTAATATTGTTCACTCCTTTTCTGTTTATATTTCATTCTGTGCACTCGTATGTATAGTTATTTTGTCTATATTTTAATTATTTCGAAATATGGAATGTATTGCGTTGCACTACCCTTGAATATATTCTGGAATAAACTATTATTATTATTAAAAACAAAGGTACTGTGTAATGACTGTATTTACGCAGTGTTTAAGCCGCCGCTACCCGAAATTCTACCGATTTCTTACATATCTCCCCCCCTTAAACATTTAAAGTTTTTAAGCTCTTAAAAAAATATATGTTATTTTTGAAGACAATATATAGACGTGTTCCACGCCGAAACCCAAATTATATGAAATTCCCTCGATAGAAAAAAATCGCACAGCATGCTCTGAAAATTATTATAAACACGTCCATTTCACTTATTTTAGAAGTTGTATGCATGAAAAAAATCACAGTATTTCTTTAAATACTTTTTTAGATGTTCCCCACGAGACTTTTGCTCTATTTAAGCGTGTTGTTTTTTATTAAACATTTTCACAATTTTCGCTTCAATTTTATCGTTTTAAATATTAGCATGCTCTCTCCAACATTCGTAATTACATATCTCTCCATCTTCTTCTTTTTGAGTGGATATAAGGCGCTTTAAATAAATCAGTTTGATGGTCCAGCGGTCCAATATATCACCCAATGTCATGTGTTCAATACTCTGCTAACTCCTTCATAGTTTCGCAAGCAACACTTTTTGCTTATTATGATGGTGGTGGGTGGAATTCATAGTCAAGTTATTAGTAACTCGGGATGTATGACTTTCATTTAAAAAATGTATAAAAAATATGGGTACACAAAATTCCAAATATAAAAATATGTAATAATAAATGTTTACTTTCTTCCTAAGAAAAAGCGATAATGATACTCGTATCCTCACTGGGATCTCCCATGCTGAGGATTTCATTTACATATTAAAATTTAATAGTATTGTATTTATAATTATTTTCTGAAAGAATTATAAATACGAGTATATTGCCTAACGCTATGATTTTAGATTTTCACGGCCAAAAGTATTATCGTTATTTATTTTCGGGGGGTTTTGCCGTGCGGCACTACCTCCATCATCACATTTCACACATCTGCTTTGATGATGGACACTGAAACGCAGTCCGAAACGTTGGCTAAAGAAGGAGGTAGCGCAACACGGCGTCACACCCCAAAAATAAATAACGATTATATGCCTAATGCTTTTTAGTGCAGTTGAGTTGAGCGCTTACGACTAGAAACTTGAACATTGCAAGCATGCGATAACGTGATTTTTTAATGTGAATTCGAAAATTTTAGGCAAAAACTCGAATTTTTCAATTTTCATGAATAATGCGAATTTCCACATTTTTCAGGCATTTTAAAATAAGTACCTACTTAAAATTATACAATTTAAATATTTACTTGCCTACGATTTTGAGAAGCTTAAATAGTGACTCCGCCTCCTGTTTAGTGCAAACCACTAAAAATTAACATAACACAGTGGTGATGGCAACCGTCGTTGCGAAAAATACTAGTTCACTGGAAAATAAATCTTTTTTGCAAAAATTCTACAAAAATAATCCAAATTTTGTCAAAAGTAACGCGAATTTCGCTGAAAAATTACGAAAAATTTTCAAGTAAGTCCCTAGAAATTGTCTAGTGAGGCGGTAAACATACACATATATGGAAAAACTGCGATAACAAACGTGTGGGTTGCCGGCGATGGAATTTTCTGAAAATTATTAAATCTTCTATACAATGGTTCTTTCACCAAGTCGTTATTTTGTAAAACAGGGTGTGTTGGGAATGAAATGTTGGCGTTCGTTTATGAGTTACCGGTCAGCCAAACAAGACGTTATCAATAAATGGTATCATATTGGTTAATGAATTTAATAAAACGAATGAATGATTATAATGCTAGCGAAAAATTGCACTGCAATTTCTACTAATAATAATGACAAATGACATGAAAAGAATTAAAAAAAAAACTCCCTGGCTGGCATATTAATGTACTCAATTTGGGAGGCGGGTATTTTATTTATATTTTTTTTACATTACCTCCACATAGGAGGCCCCGAGGTATATCATTTCCTTTAGGACCTGTCATCTTTTCTATTGGATAACCAACGTCTGTATTATAATCGTAGGTCACCCTAAATGGTTCGCTACGTTTGGCCACTCAGTAGGGGTGCACGGGTTCATGGAGTGAGGTTTGGCTCAGTCTTGTCGGCGAATGCGGATCGGGAGGCTGATTGAGAGAGACCAATTACTATTACCTCTCCAGCCGTACTTTCTCGATCCATCGCTTTACACCGCACTGTGAGGCACGGATTCATACGTCCGTCACTGCTGGACTCACTGACCCCAGATTCCTACCCATCCCTCTTATCTTTGTCCTTCCCAGAACTTCCTTTCTTTTAAAAGACCCTCCACAGCATCCCCAAAGATGAAACAGGCCCTGAGGGAAGTTATTTTCCTTAGGGCCTCCTGTGTGGAGCTTATACAAAAAAAATACAATTGCAGTAAATACTTCTCATACAAACAAATTCAAATAATTTATTAACGGTGGGTAAAAGATTTAAAAACAAGTGAGAGTATGAACAGATACACATACATGTCTTCTTCCTTCATAAATGCACAGACAAATAAAATAAATGGCCAACCTTTTGCATAATGCAAAGTGCACTTTATTTCTGTCCCTCGAAAGTATAAAGTCACCTTGCTCAAGGGCACTGAAGGATAAACTTCTGGAGTCGTTATGGCATTATTAACTACACAGTATATGAACACCAATTAACTATAATAATTCTAAAAACAATAACAAAATTTAAATCGCAATACTTCTTGGAAATTGATGTCATTATAGGTCAGTAAAAAAAACAACGTCAAATTATGCAAATATTTAATTCCACGAATGCGTTTTCTAAATAAAAGACAAAAAATAAAACCAAATGATCTCAATGAACAACAATACAAAGAATTAAAATACTTGAATAATTTTCAATGATTGAGGAAAATCCATCTAATCAATAGATTTATTAATTTTCATAAGTCGATGTCCATCCGCATATAAATTTAATTTTCTTTAATTTAAACTTTGAATGAAGTGAATCGAATGAAAATTCTATGAACTACGATTCCAGCTAACCTGAAAATGTGGTTTTGACAAAAAACGCGTTTAAAGTTTTCGCTTGCACCCGGGCCGCTCCGTTTTCCATTCTACCTGCTTGGCGCGCACCGCTCCTATACTATATTTAAAGGTCGAATATGAGGCTATATCTTTGGTAATGTATTCTCCACATATATAAGAAGATTTCTTAGGAAACAAAAAAAAACGATTTTTTGGATCAGCTAGACCCCTGAAGTACTGGTTTTTTGATCTTATTACACTTACATTTATTGAATTCCTTTGTCGACCTATATATGATAATTAAACTGGGTAACTGCTTGTATTGTACCTACATAATTATATCTTTCATATTCAGTTAATGGTACTTACTATGTCATTGAAGATGAAGATAACAATAATAATATAAACGAAAATATGAAAGAGAAAAAGACACAGAAAAATAGAAAAAGACAATGGTCGCAACTGGGACTTGAACCCATACGTCTCTCTACTTACTATGCACTTATTATTATACTCCTGAGGACTTACCTACAATAATGCATGTCTATATGTAAAAGCCTTCAAGGCGTGAATAAACAAATAAATAAATTCTATTATACATTCTCACTCGGAATAAATAAATTCAATTTATTATTAATTCGGTCGGCATTATTGTTCCGGCCGTTCGGCAATGGGTATTTATACCCGCAGTGGCAATGGCAATCCGTAACATTTGATCTCATTAATTTGTTTGTTACCTCCCCCTTTGTTTGACTAGGTGGTCTAACGGGGCATTGAAATAGAACATGGGGGTTGAAAATTTGAAAAGCGACGCGAAACCTAAAGCCGCGTTCAAACAATAAGTTAAAGAGTCGTTTTCAAACCAAGGGCGGCCGTTTAGAGATGTGTGATTTTTTTTTTTTTATGAATTTGTTTACATTTTGACTTACGGGTTTACATATATTAAACGTTATATATTTTTACACGGGAATTTTAGAGACTAATTTTCTAATAAAGGAAAACCGCAAGCTTTATGTTGAAGATATTAAAATAAATTTATCATTTATATATTTATATTAAACATACAACTAACATTTCTTCTGTGTTATTTCGGACTGCAATAAGAGAAGGAGATGGAAAAAAAACAGAAAGATGAGAGAAAATAAATAAGTGATATTTTTTTCTGAAAGCCTCATAATTTATTTTTTTTTAATGAAAAACTACGGCGGATTACTTGTCCCGTAGTACAATATGACATTTGGGAAGATAGTTTTACAAAAAAGTTTTAAGGTTATTTAAAGAGTAATTTTACAATGTTTTATAAATGTCATTCAAAAGCTCCATCCCTGTTGTCATGCTAAGTTGCGCTAGATTATCTGTTCTTCCATTATGTATCTTGACCAAGTCGTGGCAACGGCTGTAGTTTTCAGGCACGTATAGCCACAGCATGCAAGGTATAAGCTGTCAATATAATAATTAATTATTTATATTAAAACTAAAAATTGCAAGATTTCCAGAACGTCTGGTTTCTAGACTAAATCTATTCATTGCCTCAAGTAAGACCTCGGATAGGTTCCATGTTTCCGTAATCGATATCCCTGAGGATTTTTTTCTGGATTTGTTTCAGCATATTTATACTTGTAGTTTGGTGCGGAGTCCATACACGACAATCATCCAGCTTCCTTCTTATATTCCCATAAAACATGGCTATCATTGCATCTGGGTCATTAAACTGTTTAGATGTTCTGAAAAACAAACCCCAGGAGTTTGTAGCAAGATGTGAAATGTGGCCCAAGAATATTTAGTTTTTTTTAGACATTTTATTTGACTAAAATAGCAAAATGAACAAATTCAAATATTGTCAGGTTATTCGTAACCGGATAATGTTTTTAGTCTTTTAAAAGAAGAATTTAACGTAAATTTTTTGATTTGGAAATCGGGAAAATCAGAAGACCAGCCACGACATGCCACTGGTCGTTGGATAATATATTTAATGTGCTATTTTTAAACGCGGGGTCGAGTCGAATGGTGGGCGCTGTTATGAAACCAAAAACAAGTTGATATTATTGCTCAACGCTTTATGATTTATATTGCAAAACTTTAAACAAAGGGCACCGTAACAATGTGAAAACATAGAAAATCCAACTCGATATAACATTGTACGGCTAAAAATAATCCAATCGCGTAACAGACGTTTCTAGGAGAAAAGCATTATTTTTTGTTTGCTTTTTTCAGATTGTTAAAATAATATTGTCCCAAGCCAATTTTAACAATAAAGTTAAAATTGGTTTTCTTAAAGGTTAATTAAGACGTCATCCAAACCTGAGCTGATAAAATAAACGATTTGAGATTTCACGGTCAAAAGTATTATCGCGATTAATTAATGCTCCGTTGCGATTCCTCCTATAGCCAACGTTTCGGACAGCGTTACAGTGTCCGTCTGCCCGATGGTGGACACTGCAACGTTGTCCGAAAGGTTTGTTAAATAAGGGAAAGCGCAACACGGCTTAATAACCCAGAAAATAATCGCGATGATAAAAAGTTATTTCACGAAGTACATTCAACTTTCATAATTAATGATTAAATCTTGAAAGTTTACTAACTAACCATCACGCCGTTTTTCCGCAGGAGTAGGCAGAGAGGACGCACTACCAAACAACTCGGTCTTGGCACACATTCCTTGCCTCTTTTACATTCATGAATCGTCTCATCGTCTCGTCTCGTCGTTTGAAAGTTAAACGTAATAAAAAAAATAAAAAATTGGATTCTAACGTAAATCTTTTTTGAAGTGAAAACTTCTTTAGCACCGTTGTGATTTGAAACTCGATGAAACGGAAGCCAGTGACACTAAAAGAGACAAACACATACATCTATAGGATTTAGCCTGCGAGAGAATGAGATAGCAATAAAATATTTATTTATTTCATGGGTACTTGGATCCAATATAATAATAATAATATTTGGATGACTTGCATAGCGCCGTTTTTGTGAAAAATCACCTCAAGGGCGCTGTACAAATTTATAATACGTTTATACAATCTTATTTTAACTATAGACAACAACAAATTACGGCTAAAAATTGCATCCACCGGTTCATCGATCACCGATACGAAACTATATGTGCAATGATTTGAATAATTTATTTATTTATTTATTTATTGAAAAAAATAAGAAATACATGAAAACATAAGCTGCACATCTCACTAGGGCATTCCTGTATCGAGATATGCAGTTTTACAATAAAGTAATTTAAAAAAAAAAGAAACATACATATATCTACCTAAACTTAAAAGAAATATAATAATAAACCTACAAAAGAAGCACTGAGTACAGTAATTTAAACATTACTAATTAATAATTATTACAGCTGGGCAGTATGCTCATTGTTGACAAAAATAACATTATACTGTAAACTAAATATTAAAGTATGTAAATACAAGGTACCTGTTGTGGCTTACCAGATGCAAAAATAGGGTGATCATACCACGGTAGCATTAAATTATTAACAAAAAATAAATAATAATAAAAAATTATGTAATTAATTTATATAGTTTATGAAATAAATATAATATATTAAGTAAATATGTAGATATTAATAAATTAAACAAATAATATAATAAAATATAATTATGAGTAAACAATAATAAACAATTTAATAATAATAAGTAAATAAACATAAGTAAATAAAGTACATAATAATTATGAGTAAATACTAATAAACAATTATAATATTGTATAGTAAGTAAATTATGATACGAAAGAAGTAGATAATAGTAAGTAAATACTTATAACAATAAGCAAATTAAAAAGTACATAACAATAAATAAGTTAAGTACATACAGAGTAATTAAATATGGATTGTATCAAATATAGCTTAAATATAGCTTAATTCCATAGTGATGTATGATACAATGAACGCGATGCTGCTGTAAAAATGCACTGTACAGGCAGAAAATATATACAAGACCATACTTACCTGGAGGGTCACTAGAGATTAACGCTGTTATTGTTTATTTAGAGAAATTAAGACACAGTTCGCACGCAGAGGGAACTATAAAATAAAATATGTTTTTTAATGAGCGTATTTTGAAAACAAAAGCAAAATTTTATGATACTCTCCGATAGGTATTTTTATTTATGGGTATGAGAGCCCTAAAAGGTACGTTTTTAATTTGGACCTAAATTCTCTTGGGCTTGTTATGCATCTAAGTTCCGGGGGGAGTTTATTCCAAGCCTTAGGTCCAGACACTTCGAAAGCGCGATTTCCAAATTTCGTATTTGGCTTGCGTTTAGGTTCCATTAGTCTGCCTTTAGCTGATGATGTTGCTGATCTAAGGCTTGACTGCCTCGGGCCAGTGTTTTCTGGGACACATAGTTCAGAGATGTAAGATGGGGCCATTTCATTAATTGATTTTTAAACACCATCCAGCGCAATTTGTACTGGATTCTTTGAGGGCACTTGAGCCAGTGAAGATTACGAAGGTGTTCTGAAATATGTGAATATTTAGAGACTCCGGTTATTAGTCGAGCCGCTGCATTAAACACGGATTGAAGTTTGTCAGGTTGATATTTTGGAAGGCTAGCGTAGATACCGTTACAGTAGTCAAGCCGTGAGACTACGTAGTTTACAAGTAGTTTTGTTGCTTCTGTACGAAGATTTCTTCCGGCTGACTTGAGTTGTCTTAGGTGAAAAAAACCGTTTTTTACAGTCGTATTTATTTTCTTTTTAAGCGAAAAGTTTGAATTCAGATTAACGCCGAGAAGTTTGACTGTTGTTTTTGGAATAATATCGCTTCCGGAAATAGAAATAGGTAAATTGTCTGTGAAATGTTGGCGTTTGTTTGTGGCCGCCCAGAGAAACTCAGTCTTAGATGGGTTCAGTTTTAGCTTGTTTGAAGACATCCAACGAGTTATTGCTTCTAGGCATTCAGCTACCAAGATTTTGAGACTGTCGACTTCATTTGGAGTGCAGAAAAAATAAATTTGCTGATCGTCAGCGTAGCAGTGGTATAAGAGACCAAATGACTCGATTATTTTGGCGACATCATTTGTAAAAAGGATGAAAAGAAGTGGACCTAAAACGGATCCTTGGGGTACTCCTGAAGAAAGTGTTGCGAAGTTAGAGAGTTTATTTCCAACCTTCACGACTTGTAAGCGATTGGATAGATATGACGCCAACCAATATAATACGATAAATCCACAGTCCCACGCAAGTCTCCTTTAATCTAGTGGTATGAAGCGCCTGACGAGCCTTAGCGGCCAGACATTCAGCGGATCAAGGATCAAAACCTAAGAAATCCAATAAAAATATTTTTTTATTTTTTTGCAAAATCAATATCCAATCTTCAAACCACTCCAAAATGAACAGGCAAAGAAAACGCAAAAGAAAGCGACATCTAGGGACTCCGAAGAAGAAAAGACAAATACTAATAAGATGACCAAATGTATAGGAAAAGGTGCAATGACAAAAAAATGGAAAAAATCATCCTTCACTTTGATAAAAAAAAAAGTGCTCGGTAGTCTCCCCACTCTTGTCTACTTTAGTTTTCTGAAGGTTTCACTTCTACCGCGTGTGAATTGCACACTCTAATTTTTAAGTGACAATCTGATATCATCGTTCGCCATAATACAGGGCATAAAATGTGAGCAAAAATGTACAATAATGTGCAGATTGATTAATTTTTAAACAGAAAAGATAATCCATAATGGAGCTTTGCCTAACTCGTAAACTCGATCATCTCCAGACAGATTTCCACGAAAATGCTCGCAATATTAAAATAAGATTTATAAAAACCTTGAAAAAACGGTTATATTAACGAAAGTAAACGAAACTATTTTCCAAACAGGTAGGTATTCTTCACTAAATGCTTCTGATTACGAAAGTATTCTGAATTGTGGCCTCAATGATTCTGAATTATGCAAGTGTGGACACATTAAACAGAACAGAAGTGACTTGGCCTTAATAGTTTTCCGGAGGCAAGGCTGAGCTATACCAAGTGATTCTCTATATCGTCGACTAACCGGATAACCTGAGCATTTCGCCAAATATTCTCCATAAGAAGACAAAACTGAGCCTAAGATACAGGCAGTGTCTTTCTGGTTCACATTCCTTACATCTTAATATATAAAACAAAGTTGGGTTAGTTACACCATTTATAACTCAACAACTGCTGGACCGATTTTTACGATCTTTGTTTTGTTGGATTTATCCCCGCCCCGAATAGCAGAAAAGCTACGAGTATTAAAACATCGGAAAAATTCACGACAAAAATAAATATGATGAAAATTCTTTTCCTCGTACATTTTGTATGAAACGAATTCTCATCTTTTGAAAGAGCTGCAGAAATGTTGTGATAAGTAGGTATAAAATTGAGTAGTGAGTGAATTCCAAAAATTCAAAAACATCAAATTTCAATGCGCTGATGATTTTACTTTAGTTCATAATCATATAATGCTGTCCCTCTTTCTTACACGCTAAATGTCAATAGTCAAAATGAGACAAACGGTAAACGTATCTCTGCACCCCTCCAAAGGAAAAATACAATAATTATAATAAATCTCCCTCACACGTATAAATAAAATGTAACGCAATTCCCATATAAGTAAGTGGACAAGTTAGAAAATCACAAAAATTATAAATCCGTACATAACGCCATCCCTGATACTGACAAAAACGGACAGTTGCGCATCGGTAATTGCTTCATTGTGTAATTTTTAACTTAATAAGATAACTGAATTTAATTCAGCTAATATGTTATCACAACAGTTATTGATTGTGAGGCGGTACGAAGTTCACCGGGTCAGCTAGTTTAATATTTAATTCATGTTGTAAAATTGTTGGGGAAAAAAGTTATTACAATGATCCCACTTATATAAACATTTTTTAGGTTTACTAACTAACCAACAGGCCATTTCCCACAGGAGTAAGGGGAGAGGATGGACCGCCAAATAACGTGGTCTTGGCACACACTCCTTGTTTCATTCATATTCATACATTGTCTCATACGTACACTTCTATTATTTTGACTCTTTAAATACCCCGACTCAAACATTTGGTTCACTTGATCGTGCCATTTCTTCCTCGGGTGTCCCCATCCATATACTACCATTCACATTCGAGTCATATATTCTCCTTATGCTCGTTACTTTTTAGCTGTGAGAAAAGGACAATCCTATAAGTTAAAAACCGTTTGTACAATAAACAGTATTATTTGAATTTGAATGTGTTCGTACATAAATCACAAGGTAATATTATGGTCCCATAACTCGCATTGAAACAAAGAAATCATGTTTTAAATGCCTTTGCAATAATAGACAATCGACTTTTCGATCGAGTCGTGGAATAGACTATTCGGTGAACATAGATTAAACCTAATGGTAGGTACTTCCAAAGCGTACCAGCCTAATATTGAATTAACTTTATGAATAATACACAATGTCGCCGTACTAAGCAATCGCAAGGGCATTTGGACGGGGGCCCGTTACCTTATAATATACTAGCTGGGTTACCCGGCTTCGCTCAGGACAATAAGATAGTGTTCTGGATCATTCCACGACATACTCCGCCACTCCTTCCACAACTTTCTACAGCTCTATGGAACCTTCTAGAACTTTCCGGAAGACTGTTCTAGAAATTTCAAGAGGGCGAAACTTTCAGCCCTTATACCTTTAAAATCACGCCCTTTCGGTAAAAACGGATACCCTTATTCCCTAGGGGGGATAGAGATCTACCACACCATATAACTCCCTTGATCGAACCGGGACTCGTTTCTGAGTTTTTGCGAGCTGCACGTTTTTTTTGGACTTTCTTTTATTTATTTATATGCCATATTCAAATAAATAAAATGTTACTCCTCACATGTCCTTTCCCGTGCGTTCCCCTCCAGCGTTCCACTTCCACCTTCCCCACCACCGCTCTCCCGCTCTCCCGTCCCGCCAACCCCCCTGGCACTGCATTTCTTGACTCCTCTCCCGCCCGGCCCGTAGTCGAAACTTTTTTCTAATACTAACAATTTTAAAGTCGTGATATCTTTCTAATTAAATATCCGAATTGAAAAATTCAAAAAGTTAAATAAAGGTATTGAAGCTGTCTTGAATATGAAGTAATTTATTTTGATAAGGATTAAAACCAAGAAACAAATAAAGAGCCTTTTCAAGCGGCGACATTTAAATTCAATTTTTAAAATAAAAGAATACTTATTGTGGCATAACCATAATAGTTAGACATATGCTGTTCCGACCTTTTTTGTAAATAATAATGAGTTCTATAAAGTCGTAGTACATTATTTTATTCTATCATCAATAGTTTTCGCAGCGCACGCGATTTAAAGAATATTTTAGGTAATTTTTTTACACCCTGGGTTACATTATTGAAGTTTTAGTAAGGATCCCTAATTTTTTTGAAAATATAATATAGCCTATGTCACCCGGGGATAGTGTAGCTTTCCAACAGTGAAAGAATTTTTCAAATCGGTTCAGTAGTTTCGGAGCCTATTCGATGCAAACAAACACACAAACAAACAAACAAACAAATCTTTCCTCTTTATATAGTGTGTTAGATCTACATATTATATGGAATTATTAAGGATTGGGGTCACTTTAGATTGCGAGCTTTCTTTTCGATACCACATTGTGAATGTCGTTAATAAATCACTTAAACTACTTGGCTTCATTAATATCTTACCTGTGGTCTTTAAACATATAAATACACTAAAAACTCCTCGCAGTTCGTTGGTTCGCCCTCATCATGAATATTATGTTAGTGTTTTCCATGCTGTCCAGAATCATCATATTTATTGAATACATAGAGTAAGAATACGTAAGAAATTATTTGGAAGTTAGTACTTGAAAGAGGCGACTATTCATACGAAGAAATTTAACAAACATTAAACCTTCTTCTTTAGAAAAACGTAGAAAATACTTCGATCTTCAAAATTTTAAACAGTATTATTGACTCACCCTTGTTACAATTAATTCAATTCAACATCTCTTCCCGTGGACTCCGACATAACGAATAATAATTGCTGTCCCTAAATTAATAAATCTCCACAAATAATCTATTATTTTAATTCTCGTTGATTTTATTTTAATTCTCAATCAGCACATCTCGCAATGGAAATAGGGCTAAAAAAAAGCTTGCCCGGGGACGGTAGTTTGTCGCCACGCCAATGATCGCACTAATAACTTACAGAACGGATCGTGCGAGTTCGAGTGTCTGCTTTGAATCAGAGATTAAAATACCAGATTAGATTCCCAGAAACGTGAAGGTTGGCCGTCATTTAAAATCTGCAAAGGTGTCAACTAAATAAATTGACTTGCAAAATAATTTAATTTCGTCGCTTCTTTGTCCTCTTTGCGTACCTACTTTTTAATCGGAATGCATCATATTAGTATTTCCTAATGATGGTTACATTAAGGAGGTATGAGAATCAATTTTACGAAATTTATGCTTCTTGTTCTATTTCCGAATACATTATGTCATTGATTAAAATAAAAATAATGATTGGATTTTATTTAGTACCATTTTTGTGAGAACTTTAAAAGGCTCTTTAAAACTTAATTTATTTACAGCCTTAGGCTGGGTTTACATGGCATTGTACTGCAGGTTTTAACAGTATTCCATTTTAAACGTACTCGTACAATCAGCGGGTTGTTCACACGGTAAAATTTTATTCGTGTAAAAACGAAGACCCGCAGTTTTCATACGGCAATCACTCTGAGCAGATATGTGGTGGATCCACGCTATGTTGTACTTTTATACAGGTATCGAAGACGCCAACGGAAAGTTTTGGGTTCATCCAATAAATCAAGAATCAGTTCAAACTAACACTTTTGAAAAGTTGTACGAAAAACTTAGAAACGATGAAATTTTTTTTTATGGTTACTATTCGATAAAAACGTGTGGCATCGCGCCGTGTGAAAGAGACGGTGTAATATTAATTCGCGCTGAGTAATATTAATATTAATGGCGCCACTGCAAACCGAATATGTCAAAGTTTATTCGATTTGCTTCAGAAGTCCGGTGAGTATTCGATAAACGTGCTTAGCTATGTACGTTTTTTTGCAGTACAAATGTGTTAATGGTTTTATACACAATGTACGCTCCACTGTTTATTCGATAAGATTTATACTGCAAATAAATGTGCAGTACAATGCCGTGTGGACCCAGCCTTATTAATAAAATATCACTTCCAAACGTAAAACTTTAAAAGATTAGATTCGATACGGTACTTTTTTTTTTTAAACCCGGCAACAACGCATTTATGCAGCACAATTATATAATAAATAATAAAACAAAATGTTTATAATTATAATAACTTACTAATTTCCTAGAAATGAATCACGTGCAAAATGGTTCAATCAACAATGATTTCTTCTCAGAAGTCGATTATGCTTTGTGTAATATATTACGTGGTAATCAATTAGATATTTTTCAAAAATGTGGGAGTAAAGTGTAGCAGTCTAAGCTTACGGTTCTTGTGAGTTACCTACTCTTTTGAATGAGAAGTTGATTTATAGATGTCGCTAGTTTGTTACCAAATTATGGGCGATTCTGTTTGAATGCCCAAACCTTGCGCTCAAAATGAATCATATGTCACTGATCAATGTCACTGAATGTCATTGTTCATTCGCTTTGAAAGTATTGAGTATTTGCACTTTCAACGATCGAAATTCAACGCGGTTTAATGAGAAATGAACGTATAAACACAAGTATTGAATGATTCACTCGATGTTCATTCGTGTGCGCTGCAGTCACAAGAAAGGTCGCATTGTGCATTATCAGCGTATTCAAAATGGTTTGTAAATGGAAAGAGCAACAGAAGCCTCTATTCTTGAAACATTTTGATTCATTTATTTGAAGATGATCTATGTATGAATTTGGATCCAATTTTGTAAATGCTAATAATAAACGGTTTGAAGTTTTGAAGCTCCCAATTCCGGTCTTCTTAATATCCATGGTCGCACCCACCTCGATTGTCCATTCCTTCGATTCCTTCGCTTCTTTTTCGTTAACTCGTTAATTAAATTACCGGAATTAACGTAATTCCCAAGCGCACAATCTGATTCGAAGACATCCTTAGTAATGTGAATTGAATATTTCACTTCTTCGGGATAAGCGTATACAGCGTACCCTTTCACTTCTGCGCTATTCAACCAAAGTGAATCAATGTGGTTGAACCGTCTAATATCGCCGTTATTCAATCATTTAGAAAAATGCAACACGTAATAAATAGGCTTAAGATTTTTTACATTGGCTCCACATATGAAGCCCTGAGAAAAATAATTCCCCTCAAGATATGTCATCTTTGGAGTTGTTGTGTGGATGGTCTTTTTTGGAAAGGAAGGAGAAGGAAGAAAGGGGTATGAGGGGTGGGTAGGAATCTGGGGGTCAGTGTCCAGGGAGTGACGGACGTATGAATTTATCCATCCCACTGCGACGATGTTCCGGGAGAATCTAAACGTGTACCTCAACCAGTCTCTCCTGATCCGGTCCACTGCGCAGTAGGCTGGTCGCCAAGACCCGGACAAACTTCACCCAATGAAGTCACCAAACGTAGCGAATCACTTGAGGTGACCTATGGCAGAACTTTTGGTTATCCAATAAAAGGTTCCCGGGTACGTACCCACATCCGCCTCCTACATTTTTAATGATTTTATGATATCTTAGCACAGTGTTTTATTTTATTTATAGCACAGTGTAGCTCGACCCTAAATCATACTCGTGTTCAGCCTCAGCATATTGATTGCGATGTAGTCCCTTCCCTTCTGAGTCATTCCCGAGAATTTGAATTTCGGATCGTCTTCAATTTCCCGAACAGAATTAACCATTCGCGTAACGTTTCGCTTACACTACGTGACCATATTAAACCGCGAGATTGCAGAGGGAGATTACGTTTTATGGTGGATTTTATAGTTTCAACTTAACATAACTCGATTCATCAAATACAAGGAGGTCGTAATTCGAATTATGGAAGTCGCCAGTCGCCAGTCTGCAAATCGCACCCCTACCTAAAGCAGTGATCAGTCAAAAAGGGTAACTACAACAATGTTTTAAAAAATTATGAAATTTAAACATTCATTATTACATAATGAAAAACACAAACATTTTTTGGGTTCTCGCTGGGTCGAATTAATTGGCTTAGTGGTAGAGCAAAGCTCCGGCAAGGTCGAGGTCCTGGGTTCAATTCCTAGATGCGACCGAATCTCATTCTGATTTTTCTGTTTCACATTTTTGAATGTCGTTAATATTGTCTTTAACGACCACCGATTATCTCAGATAGAATCCTTGATTCAGCGATAGAAATACTAATAATAATTGGATGATTTGAACAAAGAAGAATTCAATAAATGAGATGTGTTGAACTATTCAGGGCTCATGTGCTTGCTGGTAAGAAGGGCCTTAACCACTCGGACCCAATTTTCACGATACAATAAGATTACCAGACACATTTGTGACGTATGAGGCGTACCTGACTTATGAAGACCG
Source organism: Limnephilus lunatus (assembly GCA_917563855.2). Classification (NCBI taxonomy): domain Eukaryota; kingdom Metazoa; phylum Arthropoda; class Insecta; order Trichoptera; family Limnephilidae; genus Limnephilus; species Limnephilus lunatus. The sequence goes on from OU830599.1 coordinate 12,647,260, forward strand.
TAGTAATATACCCCCCCCCCCCTTCCCTGAATACTGAGCGAAAGGGAGAAGTGCACCTCAGGCAGATAAAACCTAAATAAAATCGACAGAATCTTGGTTTTGTTTTCCCCAACTTTCTCCTGCAAAGTTAGACCGATTTTTAAGATTTTTGAGAATTTTTTACCAATTCTATTAGAATAAAATATTATATGTCCGTACGTATGTTGACAGCGTTCGAAACAGGCAATTTTACTGATTTTTGGAGCGACCTTACTCCTATAAGAAGTAACTTATCAAAAAAGCAAAACGTGCCGACACGCTAGTGGTCGATATATTACATTAAAAAAGCTTGCACTAGTATCAAAAACAAGAGGAAAATGGGTAATACGTTTGTATGGACAAAACACAGCCCGGTTCCCTCTTAAACAGGTTTCCGTGCTACTTACGAGTATATAATTTACCAAAAATATTCACATTAAGTAATTAACTCTAAATAAAAACTATTACAATTAATTGGAACGAAAATACAACCTAAAATAGTACTTTGTTATTAAGAAGTTGTTAAAATTTATATGTGGTTGTTATTTGCATACATATTTCCCATAATTCGTTAATGTAGTACCACCATTACCATTCAAATGAGAAAGTAAAATTTAACAACCTTAAGACCTATTATTAAAAGCGAAATTTATTTGGCAAAACTTTCGTTCGCCAGTTTATATCTTGTGGGCCAAATCGTGACATAACTTTTTTGAATAGCGGGAGAAATTACCCATTTATAGTCGTTTGGGGTTTGGGATAGTTGTCTAGCATGCGTAAACATATCTTACGTCACTGAGATACCTCAATGTCTTACCTTCACATTTAGAGGTTTTGTGTAATACCTAAGTACGAGGGTAAGTCAAAAAGTAATGCCTCTTATTTTTTTATCCTTTAATTTTCATGAAATAAAAAATGCAAAGACATAGGTCGAAAACCACATTATTGACAATTAATTTATATAATCTCGGTCCATTTCTAAAGTTTTGGTCCATCTTTTAACAAGGGCATGTATCCCAGAGTGGTAAAAAGTACGATACTGCTTTCTAAGACCATCCGCCATAGCTTTTGTTGGGCGAAAGACGTGCTTTAAGCTTTTTAGGGGTTGTGACGTATTGAACAGAATTTATTGTGCATCCCTGCTCTAAAAAATCAACCATAATCAAATCCTCTGCATCCCTGAAGACTGTCGCCACAACTTTCTCTGCCGATCGCACAATTTAGAATTTTTTCGTCCTCAGTGAGTTTGTGTGATGCCATTCCATTGACTGCCTATCGGATTCAGGTTCCATTAAACCCACGTTTCGTCTCCGGTCACAAGTGCAGTTGCGTTGCATCACCGTACACATTTTCAGTCTTTCGTGAATGCGAATAGGCGTTTCACCTTCTGCATTCAAGAATTCAATCAAAGAAAGTTGACTAATACGAACATTGATATCGACCATTTTGAAAGCGACCGCAGTTCAGTAGATTTTTGATGAAGGTTTGAGGAAAATGCCAAATTCATTTTTTTTCATTTAACTAACTTTATTTAATTAGAAAAAATAGGAGGCATTAGATTTTTACTGACTCTAGTATATCAATTTATAAAGTCAACCCGAATCGACTCTCCCAAATTGTGTATTTTGGCGAAGCAATTGTCTTGATAAGCAGTAGACATAATAATACCAATAAAGATTAAGCGTGTCTAATGTTATACCATGGGAACATGCTAAATGTTGTAGTAAATTTAACTAAATTTGGGGAATAATCGATGTTGACTTTGTGGAGGTAAGACAAAAGAACTTAAAAATTGGGATTTTAAAATGAGGTTTTAAAATTGAAATTATATAAATGTTACATTATATACCAAATAAATATTCATTAATTTCAATGAATACCTAAAGAAAAAAAGTTTTGTTTTACTTTTAAATGATTATTCGGTGACCGGACAACTCAGAATGAATGCAACTCAACACCTCCTTGTCAAAGTCATTAAAAGTGATAAAAAAATGTATAAAAAATTGGTTAAATAGGTTACGTTAGGTTCGGTTATGGGCTATTTTCCAATCATGTTTTTTTCATAGCCTTTAACGTCTTTTCAAAGAGGTGTTGAGTTGAATCGATTCTGAGTTATCATGGAACCGATTATTCAGTACTGGTATCAATTTTAACATGAAAGGCAAATCTAAAGAAATTCAAGAATATGTGAAAATGAAAAGAAAGATAACATCGACAGTGTGACAGTGAAATTAAATGGTTAAAATCTTGTATTAGAAATTAGAGAATCCTACCGATAGAGAAGTTACTCATAAATAGACAAACAAGTGATGCTTGCAAATATTCACCATCAATGCCAAAATATGCGATAACACTGCCCAAATATGCACTTTCAATGCCAAAATATGCACTGAAAAATGCCCAAATATGCATTAACAATGCCAAAAATATGGATGCCGTTAAGCGATAAAAACAATAATATGTCTTTTGAAACCGAACTCCTTGAAAAAAATTGGGTAAGGGGGGTTAACCAGCAAAATTCTGAAGGAAACGGGGTTCTAAAAAAAATCATTTATTGGATGGGTTGGGAGGGGACAATGAAATACAAACACAGTCACCTACCTCTATAAGAGATCAACTACAAACATTTTTTTTTCAAAATTTTCAAATGGAACCCTTTCAAAGAATTCCTCATTTCTTTTCTTGAGAAAAAAATATCGACCATTTCTCATTTGAAAAGCTCAGGTTTTGAAGAGTTAAATTATTGAAATTTGGATTTATGACCCACATATGCATTATCCATACTACACACTATGAAAATTCTATAATCCTTGTAATATGTTTTGCTGTTCCTTTCTTTTGATTAGCATTATTATTTCGTGTGTGATAAACCACTGATTTCAATATATTATTTATTTCAATGAATTCCAAACAAATTTAAAGTTATTTAATTTTTAATAAGATAATTGTTTGTGATTTTTTGTGAAGAATTTTACGTGAAATTTAAACACAGATTTACAATTTAGATATACAAGGAGTGAGGTATGGGGACTCACCTGATAGCGTAGGAGGGACACGAGGCGGACTCGTCATGGCTTAAGCTCGCAGCTCATCCCGACCTGGAACCAGCTGTAGTTCAAAAATACAATTAAAATAATTTTCTGTTCACATAATAAACTATTTATATTTTTTTTGCGATTATCGTAAAAGAAACTAAATTTGCCACATTAAACAATAAAACCATATCCGAAAAGAGGTTTATAAATAGAAGAGTTTGGACTTCAAAGTGTTTTTTATAGACCTTATAATTTATTTTTTTCTAGGCTTATTAAAATACTTATAAAAAAAATGACCGATATTTTTAAGGGCCAAGATATGTTCTACACGTAGTATTTAATTGAAGCATCTATAATACTTCTAAGCGATCAAATTTTCAAAACTAAAACGTATGATTTTGCATTATTTAGTATGGCTACAACTTGAGGGAAAGTGATTGTAAAACAAAGTTATGAAAAGTAAAAATAAGTGAATAAGGTTAGTCAATCAGCCAAGGGGCTGATAATACCTAACACCTAAATGGTCGTCCATTTCACGTGAGGCTCGAAAGGGGGGAGGAGGGGTTCGGAAAAAATCACGAAATATCACAAGGAGGGGGGAAGGGGGAGGGGTGACATAATGAGATATCACGTGTATTTATTTTTCGTTGAATTCACGATTTCTAAACCAAATACTAGTCAAAAAGAACCTGCAACCAATGTCTCTCTGAAAATTTTGATCACGATGCTTAATTTTCCAAAATTTAATCGATTATACCTGTATTTAAAGATAATATTCTGAAAATTTCAATGTACTTTGTACTAAAAAAAACACGTTATTTTGGGTAGGGGTGGGGGGTTAAAGTTGCTAAAAAAACATCACGTGGTTAATGGACGACCCCTAATAGTCCTGACATATCGCCCTAGAGATTATTTTTCATAAAAACAGCGTCACACAAAAATTCAAATTATCCAAATATTTTTGATTACAGTGATCATGGAACTAATATCCATACTCTTAGACAGTAATCCTTGGCGTCTACTGGTTTTAACAAGGGGCGCAAAAATTTGATTCGCACCAGGCGCCGCCGTTTGACCAAGGGTCGCCCATAAATATGCCAAACCACCAGTTGGCCCTGAACTAACACCAACCTAATCAAAGTGCAATGATCTTATTTTCATATTAACTTTTTTGTTGTTGAATTATTTTATTTTCATATTAACTTTTTTGTTGTTAGATTATTTTTCATAAAAACAGCGTCACACAAAAATTCAAATTATCCAAATATTTTTGATTACAGTGATCATGGAACTAATATCCATACTCTTAGACAGTAATCCTTGGCGTCTACTGGTTTTAACAAGGGGCGCAAAAATTTGATTCGCACCAGGCGCCGCCGTTTGACCAAGGGTCGCCCATAAATATGCCAAACCACCAGTTGGCCCTGAACTAACACCAACCTAATCAAAGTGCAATGATCTTATTTTCATATTAACTTTTTTGTTGTTGAAGGCAATAGGCAACTTGTATGGATTTCATAACGACTTGGAAAAAATCCTGTGGATAGATTTTTTTACTAAGATCACGAAAATGTTAGTAAAAGTTTTAAGAAATGTATGGTTTTTCTTATTTTTAAATAAATAAATCCATTATTTGAGCTCGTGACGTCACTACCACTAAAATGTCATGTCTCCGATTATGTTCCCTTAATTTTGTAAAATTCCACAATGATTAATTTTTTTTATATGGCAACACTTTGATTTCCGGCAAATTTTTGAAGTTGCGTTTAACGTTCACTAGATTTATTGTTTGTTCTATGCGAACTTATCCTTTGGTTTGATTTTTTGATAAAGATGGCGGTGTTTTTACAGATGTTACGAAGAGAACCCCGTACAATTTATTGCTATTCGTGTGGAAAACGTTCTTTTTTTAAAATGATTTTCGGCTATGTAATTATCGTTTTTTCGCACACATAAAATTATGTCCCGTATTTCCGGTTTATAAAAAATGGTCCGATTTTTCGGATTGACATTTTCAAAAAATCGCCATGGTTTAAAAAATACGATAAAAAAACAATAAAAAATACGGAATATCTTAGAATATTTGCCTTAACCGGAAAAAAAATGTGATGCAAGTGGCCTATTCACCCTAAGAAATATTAAGTTTTAATGTGTATCCGTAGGTGTTAAAATTCGGTAGGTACCCACGAAATTTTATAACATGTAAGTATAATGTTTTAGACGACATTATATCATAAAAATGTTCCATTTAATTTCAAACTTAAAATTAATATACAGTGAAAAACGTACAAGTTTGTGATCAATGACGTTATTTTGTGATGGCGTAAACATGAACTAAAGCTATATCTTTATATTTGAATCTGGAAACCACACATAATATTGTAATGTCATAGACCATAACCTCCCTTTTCGCTTAATTTATAATTGTCGCATGTACTTAATTTATTTTTATGGTGCGATGGCAGGAATTAATACCAAATACTTTTTTAGTTTAAACTTCGCGCGCATTGAACATGTGCTACGCACTTCACTCCTTTGGCTCGCTCCACTTGACCGTTCTGTCAAACCACATAAATTATTCGATATTTCATGCAAACCGTTGAAACAAATTCGTAAAAAAGATTTGAACTTTACTTTTAAACATTAAACGATGATTATACGCTTATAATGAGACCTTTCTAACAATTTACGACGTTTGACAGGGAACATAAACAAAATTCTACAATCATTTTCAATTTACCTCCGATCTCCGTAGAATGACAGGGGCAAGAATCCGTTTTGTGTCACTCGTAATCACTCACAATTAAACAAGGATTATAGCTTGAAATAACCACGAATACGAGGCACAGTAATTAATTATTGAAAACACAACACAGATCACGAACAGAAAATCTAGACCAAAACAAATGGTACTTGTTTTGTCGTTTTGTGCCACCTAGCGAATAATTTTGGAAACTTTATTTTAAGACTTGTTCACACCGACACCAATTCCCATTCAATCTCATTTGATTCGTGTACGATAAAAAATGTCGGACGATATATCGTCGTTCCATAATCGTTAGTTTGTTATCATTGGTTTACTCTATAATTAAGGCAATAAGTTAATAACTTTATCCAAATACTTTTGATCAGCGTCGCCGAATCTTCTGCGTTTATATAAATACTGATTTATTTTAACAAATAGAAATATATAAATTTAATGTTTTCATGGAATCAATAGAGATGTTTTTTAAAAATAAATGATTAGTTTTTTCTGGTGAATTTTAGTAGGATCATAGACATATGAATATTAGTAGACCTGCCCTAAGCGATAAAAGCGCATTATTTCCCCCTCCCATTGGAACCATTCCATTGGAACCGGCTGGGATCGTGTATGGCTTCTGTGACGTCATCATTCTTCTGCAAGCCAGCGTCGAGCACTCATCGGTGCATTTTACGAAATAAAACGGTAAACATAGTGGCTTGTGTTTTGAAAACGTGTAAAAATAGAAGTGAAAAAGAGAATAAACAAAATTGTCGTATTACATTCCATAGACAAGCATTATTTTACACTATTTTAAGCCAATTCAGATCACATAATATGATCATACATATACATGGGATACACTGTCACTCGAGATATATGGCGTGTGCCCGTCCCTGTTTACTGTGGTAAGTAAATTATGGAACATTTATAAAAGTGTCTTCACTTAATACAGCAACAAAATATTGAACTCGACCTTATAGGCGACCTTACTTTGCATATTTGGACTTCGCAAATGTGTTCATTACGCGGCGAACAATTCGCGCTCCTATGTAAAAAGGTATATTCATTTAAAAGCACAGTTTACTTTTAAGAACGAAAGTGTGATATTATAATGCGAGATGCCTATATACTGTCAGATTGAGTTTTGACGAATCACATATCACCAAAGCCGTCTTCCTGCCCTTCACATAGGCCAGAGGTTCCCAAAGTGGGTGCCGCGGCACCCTGGGGTGCCGCGGACAGAGGTCAGGGGTGCCGCGAGGCGTCCCTGATGTCTCTACTAAAAATCAAAATTGACCTGAATGAATACAAACATTTTATGGAATGGAAAATCACCCACGTAGCCGGTCCGCGCTCTGGGTATGGATTGGGTGGGAGGCACGGTTGTGGTGCTGCGCTTGCAGCGGCCGCGTGCCGCATTCACTTGTAGTTTTTTCATTCAAGATTTCATCATTTAGGAAAAAACTACAGGTGTGGAGGAGAAAAATGGGTGATGATGGAGGCAAAGATTGTTTTCCAATATTGCAACAGTACATGGCCCATAGCGGAGTTAAGGTTTCAAATAACTTGCTGACCCTTTTCACAGAGCACCTATCACAGTTAACTGCCATGTACTTCGCAAAAGACCAATTGGAGAAGTTTGTGTGGATCCAAGAACCATTCTGTGCTCAAGCTCCCCAAGATTTTACTACGCAGGAAGAAGAAGATTTAATTGACTTCTCGACCGACAGCAGCCTAAAAATGAAATATGCTTGTTCGGATTTGACGGAGTTTTGGATATCAGAAATCAGTATCCGATTCTAAGTGGAAAAGCTGTAAGGGTCCTCATTCCCTTTGCTACATCATATCTGTGCGAAGCTGGATTTTCAGCGGTTGCTGTTATAAAGAGCAAATATCGCTCAAAAATAAATGTGGAAAAGAAATGAGGAGTAGCTGTATTAATCCGTAATCTAAACGGTTTTTGTACTTGTATTATATTTGCATTTTCTTTGCAAGTTTTCCTATCAATAAATGCACTTATTCATTTTACGAGTTGTATTATTCAGTGGAGTAGGTAAAAAATGGGAGGGGGGGGGGTGGCGGTGGTGGCGGTGGCTAGAGAGATCCCGAGGCTACCACAGATAGACATTATATGACAGGGGTGCCGTGAGAAAATTCAAATTTTCTAAGGGTGCCGCGACTTGGAAAAGTTTGGGAACCCCTGACATAGGCTATATTATATTTAAAAAAAAAATAGGCATCCTTACTAAAACTTCAATAATGTAACCCAGGGTGTAAAAAAATTACCTAAAATATTCTTTAAATCGCGTGCGCTGCGAAAACTATTGATGATAGAATAAAATAATGTACTACGACTTTATAGAACACATCATTATTTACAAAAAAGGTCGCGACAGCATATATCTAACTATTATGGTTATGCCACATTAAGTATTCTTTTATTTTAAAATTTTATTAATATGTCGCCGCTTGAAAAGGCTCTTTATTTGTATCTTGGTTTTAATCCTTATCAAAATAAATTACTTCATATTCAAGACAGCTTCAATACCGTTATTTAACTTTTTGAATTTTTCAATTCGGATATTTAATTAGAAAGATATCACGAGTTTAAAAATGTTAGTATTAGAAAAAAGTTTCGGCTACGGGCCGCGCGGGAGAGGAGTCAAGAAATGCAGTGCCAGGGGGGTTTGCGGGACGGGGGAGCGGGAGAGCGGTGGCGGGGAAGGTGGAAGTGGAACGCTAGAGGGAAACGCACGGGAAAGGACATGCAAGGAGTAACATTTTATTTATTTGAATATGGCATGTATTATAAAAGAAAGTCCAAAAAAACGTGCAGCTCGCAAAAACTCAGAAACGAGTCTCGGTTCGATCAAGGGAGTTATATGGTGTGGTAGATCTCTATCCCCCCTAGGGAATAAGGGTATCCGTTTTTACCTAAAGGCCGTGCTTTTAAAGATATAAGGGCTGAAAATTTAGCCCTCTTGAAATTTTCTAGAACAGTCTTCCGGAAAGTTCTAGAAGGTTCCATAGAGCTGTAGAAAGTTGTGGAAAGAGTGGCTGAGTATGTCGTGAAATGATCAGGAATAGGGAATCGGGAACATCATTGTGCAACATTCCAGAACACTATATTATTGTCCTGAGCGAAGCCGGGTAACCCAGCTAGTGTTTTATAAAATAATAAAAATAATCACGGGGTCAGGCAGTCAGCCTAAGACAAAAAACAAAGCTTGATCCCACCCCCTCTGTGTACATACCTACACACCCTTTATTTAATTTGATTAACTTTTTTCTTTGCGCAAATTCGATCTGTGCGACTGCGAAGCCGTTCCTATACAAACCTTCGCGCGGGTCCAATTTGTGCAAATCTCTATTATTTACATTTGCACAAATTCAAATTTGTGCAACCATGTATCTTTATTATAAAACAGTTTTGCACAAATATAAAATCTGTGCCAACACTGTCTTCCATGTACCCAATTTGTGCAGACTGTTCATATTCAATGTAATAAAGCCTGTAACAACTGTAAATGTAATGTGCAAACTCACAAAATAAACGAAGTATCGGTTAGGCATCGAGAGTAGGTTGAGATAAAACGCTGTGGCATTTTCAGCTTCGTTGCGCAATAGCGAAACGACGCGGTGGCGTTTAAAACTCTAGCGGCCAAAATTCCAAGAACTTCATCTCAGTTCGTAGAATTGAGATGAACAAAGGCCTGAGATAGGCAGACTCCCGCCTCTGAGCCCTATAAATACGGCTGTTAGACCGCCAGATCGGTAGAGTTCCAGATCTCATCACCACAATAGCATCTCGCCTTCTCTCCTGCCTTCTCCGATCGAACCACTGGACATCTTGGACTTCTTCTTGGCCCTGGCCGAACCGCCCTCCCAGAAGACTCCGCAATATTACAATTGGTCGATCGCCTTTCTCAAGGCGCAGGTTTCCCCTCTACCTCTATCCCCCTTCCGTCACCTGCCTTCAACCTTTCTCCCTACATTTACCCAATTTTCCCACTTTTCCCTTTCCCTACGTTTTTTCTCCCTTTCTCCCTAGGCGTCGAAACGGCCAGCCGGCAACTTCCCACTTCATCGTCTGTGCGGCTGGCGACTATAGTGCCCGTCCCGTACAGTGTGCACCCATGAAATTTGCTCTACCGTAGCCGGTCGGGTTTCTAATGAGGCGGCTTTGGTATAGGTCAGAGGTCGGAATTTGCGGCTCTTTGCATAGGCGTCTGCGGCTCTTCAGACATCAATTGCAATTTCACTTCTACTCAACCGGCCTTATTTTTGCATTCCGAACACAAAACTGGTTTAAACAGGCATGGGCAGAAGTGGGATATTACAGTAATAATGTAGATAACACAAAGCAAATCGTAATTTTATCGTACAGTGGTAAATTTGGTGGAATGATTACAATTACGTTATTAAAAGAAGCAATTAAATCGATTGAAGAACACATTTTGAGGAAAAAACTTCACTTTGACGCTTGTCGGTTGGTTTGGTATCTTGGTAATATAGACATATACCACTCACTTTACTGGCAAATTATGCCAAATATTAATGTTCTTAAAAATCATAACTCCCAGTTGTCATTGTTCTGAATCATGTACGTTTGTATTTTTTATTACTGTAATGAATTATCACGATCTTTATAACTGTGTGATGAAAGGCTGAAAAATTCAATTTTGTATCGGTGACTCAATCCAATATTGTATTTTTCAGCCTTTCTTGAAAGATTTGGATTTGTTTATGGACAAAACGGTTTATTTATATTCTAATTAAATTGCAAACAATTAATTTACCTTAATATTTTAAAGCGTAACGTTCAAAAAGCATTAAAAACCTGAAATAATTTGATTGGCGCCATCTGTGAATTCAACTTTAGTGCTACAACTAGCTAAGTCTAGTTGCCCAGTTGAAACATGGAAAACACTTGCGGTAACTAGAGTTACCTAATTATAGAATTAAATGTTATCATTTTTGGAGATACCAACAAAAATATACTCAAATAACTTGATGATCACAATGCGTTATGACTTTTCTGTTTGTAGCATTATAGACAAGAAAATAGAGTAATGCTTTTAGTGCTTAACTCAAAAACGCTGATTTCGGAGTTACCTAGGGATAGTAATTACTCCACAATATTATATTGTTGTGATTTTTAATTAAAGTGGGGGTTTTGTTGTAGAATTTAATACCATAGTATGAAAAGCCTTTTTTGTCTAAATGTTTTATTTGTAGTTGCTTTTAGAATATGTTTTTAACTTTAAGATCTAGTGTTTCTAATGTGTATTTGTTGTTATTTAGTTTTAATGTGCTTGTTCCTGGAGAATAGTAAATTATTCAAAATTTTTCACTTCTGCTGCCCTTTCATATAATCAGGGCAATCTTCACCCCGCAGGCTCCAGCCCGGAACAACTCCGCAATTTGTACTTGACCCACTCACGTAGATTTCGAAACCACGAAGTACTGTGTTTTCCTTTGCCACGTCTTCTGTTAATTTTAAATGTTCACTTGGATTTTCAATTGGGTCCCTTTTGTTAATTTGTTACTCTTCATACTTTTGACAAAGACATTAGAATAATAACGGGTAATACAGTTCTTGGCTCTTTGTTCTTGGAGTAATTTTTTACAATTTATTAGGATTCACTTATTGAAGCTCATAAATCTCATTGTAATATTTAATCATTGAATAGGCTATAGAAATGAGTTCCCTGAGGCGTACATCTGGTAAAACCATGTATGATCGTCCGAGAAATGTGGATATCCTCAAAGAATGCAAAGCCGATGTAGGCATATTGAGTAAGACTAAGAAATTGACACTCAGATGGTTTGGGCATGTAGAACGAATGAATGAAAAAAGGAGTGTAAGGAGAATATCGATCATCCAGTTGATTAGTCAGATATTTCCAATTACTAAGTTTTATTTATTTATTTTTATTTTTTATTGCGGTATTTTAAATAGGTACATAGTTATCTATGTCCTAATACTATCCTTATATATACATACACCTAAAATAACACATCTATAAAAAATCAATTACATATCTTCGCATTTTAACTTTAAATGCCTTTATGCTCTCTTCCAATTTTATTTCTTTTGGTAATTCTCCAAATATCTTCAATGCTCCGTACATCAATGACTTTTGACTCTGTGTTTCTTTCCTGAAGGGGAGTCTTGATTCATTTCTTTTCCTCGTCTCGTGTGTATGTTTGATTTGTAGTTTATCAATTTTTCTTAGGAATTCAATAGACGTATGGCCATTGATTATTTTGTAGATTAACAATATGTATAGTGCTGCAGTAAATAATTTGTTTAAATGACAAGATATTTAACTCCTTCAACATTTTCTTGACTGAAGTGTACCTATTTTTCTTTAATATAGTTCTCATAGCCATGGGCGCCCGCAGGGGGGGGAGGGGGGCGCTTGCCCCCCCTGGATTGATTGAAAATAGTCAAATAATGTTACTTTTATTTTAAATAACTTTGTGTTAGCATAAAGAAAGTGTGGAGACAGAACGTTGCCCCCCCCCCTAGAAAATTTTCTGCAGGCGCCCATGCTCATAGCTCTGTTTTGTAGAATTGCCTGTTTCATTAATCCGTCGTTGGCTAAGAATAGAATGCTGCTACAGTAATTTATGTGTGGTACAATGATTGCGTTGTACACATTTTTACTGAAGACTGTGTCAAGGAATCTTCTTATTCTTCCCAACAGCGAAATTTTTTTGGCAATCTTTTTGGTAATTTAAAGTTTTGACATAATGAGGAATCAATATTCTAATGCTCTCCATAAATCAAATATTATTTACACATATCTGTGTTTTAGATAATATATAACTCTCTAAAATAACACCGGAAAGCATAACGGTAAGATTATGAAATTTTCTACTAGTAACCCAGAAAACATCAATTTTTTAATGCCAAAAAACAATCAATGTCTGATTAATCAACTGGACTTTCGATATATGACGCAAAAGGGAATGGAAGAAGATGTCGAGGATGCCCGAGGAAGACATGGCATGATCAAGTGAGTCAGATAGTTAAGTCGGGCCATGTTAAAAGTCAGAATAATAGAAGGGTATGTACGAATGTGAATATAAGGAGTGGTGTTCTAAGACCGAGTTGTTTAGCAGTCCATCTTCTCTGCCTACCCCCTGCGGCGAATGGTGTGATGGTTATAGTTAGTCAATGAAAACATGAAAGAAATAAAGACACAGCAAATAAAAATGTAACCACAAACCCATTGAGACCAGTTGCCATCCTTACCTTTTTATTTTCTGTGTCTTTATCTCATTCATATTTTCATTGAGAGCTGTTGATATTATTTTCTTTAATGATTAACGGTTTTTTTACTAATGCCATTAAATCGAGCAATGGATTTCAATTACCAATATTACTTTTTTTCACATAGGAGACCCTGAGAAAAAAAAATCTCTTAGGACATACGTCATCTTTCCTAATCTCCGAAAGGAAGGAGAGGAAGTTCTGAGAAGGAAAAAGTATGAGGGGTGGGTAGGAATCTTGGGGTCAATGTTTCCATGAGTGACGGACGTATGAATTCATCTCTTCCACTGCGGTGGAAGGCAATGAGTTGAGAGAGGCCGATTATTAGATTACTAAATAATTTTGCTCTTTTTTTTGTTAATGGAATTGAAACAAGCATTTTGTTGTTTCAAACTCATGAGTTATTATTAAAAAAAGAGCATAATTATTTAGTACTGAACTATTGCAAGATTCTTATTGGAATGATTATTCTGTAGTTCAATTTTAATATTCCTATTGGAACGTCTATTTTTCCCCATTTCTGTTTTTGAACTTAAACAATTCTCCCGAATGATGATTTTATAAGGCAAACTTTTAGAGGTTGAGAGTTATTTTTCCCCCTAATTTTCATAGGGAACATCTATCAAACTAAGAAGAATTTTTGCTGGTTATTTTTTTGTTGGTTCAAAACTTGACCATTACTGCATCATTACTAGATAAACAGAAATATTCCAGCACCAAATTGTCCTACGATCAGGAAATAGTTTTTATCATCCACAGTAATTGTAAATTTATAATATGAAAAAATAATGATTACTTTCCAAATTAATTTGCATTCATAATTATTGGAATCAACCAAAATTTGCTCCGCAATCGACCGGTTGGGACGAACCTTTGTTATAATAGGGTAACAAGAAACAAATTCGGGTTTTAATTTATAATCACATTTATTATTATAAACAAGCTTTTAAGCATGGTATTAAAAATCTTAATATCATCACAACAAAAATAATATATAAATACAAAAAAGTGTTTTTATTAATACTAGGTAGCTATTCTTCATAAAACTCATCCAAGTCGGGTTAGTTAAGTATGATCATCTGAATATAATAATAATAATTATATAAATCACGCCTTTACAAAGTTGGCAAGATTACGTTGGTAACATTAATTAATGGTTATGAGTTTTGCCATTGTCGCCGATCTAATTACAATAAACCGACAATGGTGCCAACAAAACAAAGCGATGCAAATAAAATAATAGATCTAATATCAAATGCCATTTGGTTATTAAGTTTTAATGAATTATTTTAACAGTTACAAGCGATAACATTGTTTAATATAAAAAGTAAAAAGGCGACAAAAATGAAACATTAAATAGTGACTTATTAAATAATGGAATAAAAGGTTATTAACAAGGGAACATAAAGAAAATAATATATAAAGTACAATCGATCCAATAGTAATGTAAGTGTAGACAACTTGACACAAAGAGTTGGGCGAGGAGAGCTCAGCGGCTCCGTCTATCCACTAGTCCTGGTCCTTGAAGCGCCGGTGAATGGCCTGCACGTATGTGAAGACACACTTCCAGTCGGGCTTCCGCATCGTCACCATATCCTCCACATCTAACAGTGGATATATGCCAGCCTTCTCACTGCAACACAAAATATATACCATTTTATAGCGTAATAACTTGAATTAAACCTCAATTTATAATAAGTACTTATATATCTAATCGTTGAGGCCAATATTAATAACTCTCAAACGAAAATGTGAAACAAATAAGAGAGAAAAAGATTCAGTCGCATCTAGGAGTTGAACGCAGGACCTTTTCCTTGCCGGGGAAATGCTCAGTATACTGAACTAATTCAACCTATCAACTTACCCGATTTTTAACTGTAGGTTTTATTCTTCGAGTAAGTGCTACCAACATTTTCTTACTACATATTTTTTTGGCTGCTATTTTATGTATGATTGCTAGATTCCACTCCAACTAAATGCAATCTGGATAGAGTCTTGGACAAGACAAACAAAATAACGATAATGTTGGTAGCTCTCATTTGAAGCATTATTCAGTTAAAAATAACATAAGTTGATATAATCAAATTAGCTCAGTAGTCAGAGCACTTGCCCGGAAAAGACGAGTTCATGGGTTCAATTGCTAGATCCAATTGAATCTTTTCTGTCTTTTCTGTTTCACATCGTTTGAGTGTCGTTAATACATATTATTGTCAACATATAAAGTTTGTAAATTCAGTTTGGCAAGTTTCAAAGAGAAACTAATAAAGAGCTTCCAAGCGGTAACACCAACCGAGTCATTCAACTAGGCAGGTGTGGATAAATATTCACTGAAGGAGCCAGTAGGACTATTAACAAGACTTTGCTACCTAATGGGACTTGCTTTGTTTCTAAGAAATGGCTGTAAGAAAAGTAAAGAGATTGAAGAAACATCAATTCATTTACAATGCCAATGTATCGCTTTATGGAGCCATATTTTGGTACCAGAAGACATAACTAAACACCCAATGACAATCCTAGTAAATTTCATTAGGTAAGGGCTAAGTTACTATCAAAGGAATAATGAAAAAATCAGTGCTAGCACGTTGGGCATTTGGCCTGAAGATGATATAGGCTCTGAGAGAAATTATTTTCCTTAGCACCTCCCACACACTCAATAATATTAATCTAAGCATT
The DNA here is from genome assembly GCA_917563855.2 of Limnephilus lunatus. NCBI lineage: Eukaryota > Metazoa > Arthropoda > Insecta > Trichoptera > Limnephilidae > Limnephilus > Limnephilus lunatus. The sequence continues at coordinate 12,663,014 of OU830599.1, forward strand.
TCGTAGCCCATCAGATGGCTGGCGTGGTCTAGGGGTAAAGGCCCTTGACTCGCAATCCGAAGGTCGGGGGATCGAATTACGGCGTGAGCAAATAAAATAAATTTGAATTATTTGCGTTATTTCACAATTAATTCATTTACAATAATGTATTTTACAATAAATGAAAATAGATTTTAATAAATCTTCCGGGATAGATGTATGTATTGCGTAGAAATGGGATAGGTCTACGCCTTAATAATCTTGAAGCCCTTGAAATAAAAAAGTCATTAAAAATAAATAAAACTAATTTACTTAATAAACAAATAGATTTATCTAACACCCCCATCTTTAAACTATTTCCATTCCACTTTCACCCCTCCCTCTTAGGCACCTCCCCCACCTAAGTTGATGTTCTGTCTCCCTCTTCTAATTTTCTATCTTTTAAATATCATGTATATCTGTATTATGTTCAATGTCTTTTTATTCACCCCTAAGGAAGGTTCGAACCGAAATCGGTTGGATTACGATAAAATAAAGTGGAATTGAAACTAAGTTATTTAATTGTATTTATTATAATTATGTATTCCCGCAAAGTGTTTGCTACATGTGAAGATAAAATGTATTTTACATTAGTGGCACGTTCCAAGGTGATACTCTCAGTATTTCCAGTACTTCCCCACCTTCCTCTTCCCCATAACCTTACCTTCAGCCTCACAACATACCCCAATTGGGGATGCCGTAGTCTAATTGGCTCCAGACGGGAGCAGCTGGGACTCTTGTGAGGTATTCAAATAAAGCTTTTTTAAACAGTGTGGATTGGTTGAACTCAAAAATACTTGCCATTCAAATATCCCTTGTGCTGGAGAAGTGCTCCGAAATAGTGCACTTGTTCTTCCAAATGACAGTTTATTTCTTTCATGGTCTAGCTCTAGCACCAGGACAATATGATCAACTAACTACTATCTATTGAATTACGTACTATATTGTCTTATTTTCCAACTTACTCAGCGACTTTGAAGGCCAGCGTAAAGTTGTGTCGTCTCTGTGTGGGCAGAAGCTTAGTGTAGTCGTACGCCTCAGGGAGGAAGTGGTGGATCAGCGCGCAGAACGCCATCCCATCCGACCAACTCGTTGAGAAGTTGTCTAGCTTTACATTCTGCAAGAGACAACAACATCGTTAGCGCAAGCTACTGACAACGCCATCTGTTGTTTATCTTTCATAGTAGGTACTTTTAACATAACTAAAAGGTATTTAGAAATTTAATATTATCACTATTTATTTTTGGTTTTTATTGAGAAGTTTATTTGACTGTGTAGCATGATTTTGTTTATGTTTTTATTTGATTTGGGTATTTTTGTTTGATTAGTTCATAATAAAAAACATAGTTTTAAAACAATAATATTATATACAACTGTTACACTTGGATTTAGTTGAGCACATCAAAAACTTATTATTGAAAATATTTAAAACATTGTAATATTAAACATAACATCGATAAATCTGCAAATTTAATTGTACATGGTTTCAAGTTGTTTTGAAACAGTTTTGTTTTTAAGAAGCCAATTTGCAGTTTTATCAAATTCAACAATAAATTCATGCAATCCATAGACACTTTATAAAAAAGGAGATTTCCTATTGTTTCCCAGTGCAAGTCCAGTGCGCCGTCGTTTTGTTATTGATTATTTGTAAATCACGACACCACAACAAAATATGCAGACGGGAGCCTTCTGAATCTGTCACCTGCGTCCAGATATTACCACACCGAGTTTGGGTACTCTTCATTGTGTAGCTTCCACTAAACTAACATTGCCACCAAACAATTCTACAAATTCATCTAAAAGGACAGGACTACTATATATTGACTGCAAGCCAGATTTTCAAAACAATGAACATGTTTATATCAGCATTACAAAATACAGATTGCTAGTTTGGGATATTTCAAGCTCTAACACATTATCGAGGGACTAAAGTCAAACAACGTTGTCTACAAAAAACTTACAAATAATTCTTCTCAAACAATGTTATCTACAAAAACTGTATTAATAATTCGAGGGCTAACGAGTCCAACAACGTAATACTAATTGTTGGTTTTTACGTCTATTTGTAGATGACATTATTTGACTAAAACCTAGAATTATTAGCACATATATTTTTTTGTACCTAATGTTGTTTGATCAGGACCCAAAATTATTTGTATGTTTTTTGTTGATAACGTATGAAATCGACAATCAGTGCAATTTTAAATTTTGACATTTGAACGCTCTCCGTTAAACGGTGATTCTTGACCCATTAAAGCGTTTAAATAAATTGTAATCAGCTAACATGCATAAAAACGTTACCATTAGGCCTGACAGATGATCCCAATTTGATCAAAAGCCAAAACGGGCAGAGAATTAGCATTTAATGCAGACCATTCAAATGTCAAATATTCTAAATAGTGATTTGATGGTCTCAAATGTTATGGAGATGAATTCACATTGCCCATGTGTGGGATATCTAAGAAATCTATGTTGGGACTACAAGATCTATTTTAGGACTACAAGATAGTTAAAATGTCAGTTAGATGTTTTCAGAGATGCAATAGTCCATGTCAGGAATACAATAAAAAACATTGTCTGTATTCAGAATTCTTAGTATCTATAAGTTCTTCAAAGGTTTGGAGGCAATCTTTCGTTATGTGGACATATTGCAGAGTTAATATGTAGTATGTCATGGCATGTTAAAGTGTCAATGCGGTTAGGGGAATCAAATCATATTCAAAAATGAAATCAAAATAAATGTAAATAATGTTAGAATTCTAATATTACCATAAAATTATCTTGTTGGAAAATATGGAATTGTAAAATGTGAAGCTGATTCAGATATATACCTAATTGATTGGGTATTAAAAAATAAGAATTGGCAGAGATATTATTTGTATCCCAATATGAAAATGCATTATTAAATTGTTACTTTCTTGTTGTATGCCTACGAGTTTTTTTTTTTAAATTTATTGAAGCTGTGATGAAAACAAAACATAATTTAGGTACAAAATGATACCCGACCAATATTAAGATCAAATATATCAATTTGTTTATAGAAAATTTTACAAAGAACCATTTAAGATATAATATTATAAGCGTTGGTGGGGTGTTTGCATCTAAGGGTTGCTTGCGGAAAAGAATTTTAAAGCGTTTGGGTGGAGAAACGGAATGATAAATCATCAAAAACAACAGCAAAGTGAGTAACAGAAAACTAAAAGTCTCTATGATATCACAAAACAATAATTATTATTATGGTTTATGGTCATGCAATAGTTTTTGGTGTATTTTGTTTTAATAGTGGGATAATCTCAATGTTGTTAAATTGCTAAAATGCTTTCTGAATGTTACTTAATGAATGAGGAAGGTTACGTAATTTGGTGATTTCATAAAAAATATCGATGAATTTCTCACAGCTTTGAAGCGAGTTTAGAGGGGCAATTGTTTTGGACATTATCTCACCACAAAACGATTATAAAATTATAGTTGTTAGCATTGAGAGATATGAATATGATTATGATGAGAGGTGGGTGTGTGTAAATATAATATGAATGCATAATAAAAAGCTTTTCATTGAAATGTCACTATCATGATGATACAAAACTTGTATATTTATATAGAATGTGAATCTTTTAACATTATTGTGCGACAAAAAATACATATATTCAAATCCAGTTCTGACACCATAACAATTTGAGAGCAGAACACCTGTTTGCAGAAGGGTAAATATTCAAAATCACTGGACACCCTATGAATATTTTTTAGAAAAAAATCTTTAGATTCATCTAAATTACTAAAAAGACAACTTTTCGAATTTGGGGCGATGGAAAATACTGCATTCAAATTTTCAATTATGCAAAAATTTACCCAGTTCTGCAGCATGACAATGAGCCATTTCTTCGACTCATTCTTTCGTAAGTGGCGTGTACTGTGTGCAACAAGCTGGAGGGTATTAGTCTTGCCTACCTAATTTTATATAGGCATCTTCAAGAACTGTTTTTAACAAAATGCCCCACTAAAGACCTTTATTTAATCCGCCTCTCAACTTCTCATGAGGTAGGGTGTCAAAATATTAAAAAATAAGATAATATTTACAAATAAGTAAAGCATTGGAACACAATATTGATATATTTGTGAGTTTTGGATTTACATTTACACAAATTAATTTTGTACTTTGCAAAACTGTTGTCCAGTGAAAAAAGCTGGTAAGAAAGCTTTGCTTTGAGTAGGTACTTGATTGATAAATTAAATTTGAAAAAACCAGAGAAAGGGTTGTGATATATTTATGCCATTTCAATGAAATAAGTAAAATATGGGATAGAAGAGACCGGACGTGGGATAAGAAGTGATGGTTGTGATGAGAGTGAGGGGATGGAAGTTTGGTAAGCATGCCGTGTGTGTGGTGTTTGTTTGTTGCCTCCTCGATGAAGAGTACCTCATACTCCTGGGTCTTGTCGCGGCACCACTGCAGCAGGCGCTCCTTGATATTGGAGGCGGAAGCCTGCAGCAAAGGGTCTGTGAACTTAAACATGGGCTGTCCCACCCCCCCAGTCGGCGTGCCAGGGGATTTTGGTGTGCTAGCGCCCCCAACAACAACGCACGGTGAATACAACGGCAACTAGTAAGCCTAACCTAACCTCACTACCATCTCAAACCTAATACATATTGACAACTATAAGCATTCTTTCACGGATATTGTTTCCGTCTGTTTGAACCCCTTGGACGCGATAAACTAAAAAAATCATTCCCTCACATTTTTACATTGCTTGTGCATACCAATGTTATGAAAAGCGCAATTAACTACATATTGTATCAGTACTTGATTTATGGATTCAATGGTAATGAATTATACTCGATTTAAGCGTTGAAAAAGGATATAGAATTTGGTGACTTCTCAATTTACATGTCCATAGGGTTAAACAGAAACATGTAATTAAATAAATATAGGATGTATCTTATTATTGAAACTGTTTACCTCTTTGTTCGAAATGCTCCTGATAAAATAGTGGAGTTTTATTTATATTTTGGTTCAAAATGAATTTATTGACACTTGTAAAGAATGTGTGTAATATGATATTTCGCATGATTTTCAATCAATAGCAGCAATGAAATTAATTGTGTTTTTTTTTTTAAATGTTTTTACAGCTGATATTAATAATATTGTTAAACAAACAGTGAAGAAGATATTAGAATTTTGTTGTGGCAGTAATTTGCACAGATAATTCATTTTGTAGACTCGGTCAAAAATCACAGAAAACGAATTTGAGGGATGGAAGACAAATGTGAGGAAGATGGGTAATAGTGGGGATGCGTACCTTGGAGCAGATTGTGTCGAGTTCTGTTTGTCCAGTTGCCGGAACTTGGCAAAGGGCGAAACAGGTTTGGCCTTGGGGGCATCTTCGATAACTGGAATATAAAAAAGATTTTCTTCAATATTGTCTAAAAGCCATAATTTTGGATTTAGCCACAATTTACTTTAAAGAAACTCTTTTGGTGCATTTACTGTTTTTCATAGCTTCACGAGAAGTGTCAATAATCCATGAAAAAAATTAATAATTATTCATTATTTTTTAAGATATTTTATTTTTATTTTTTTTATTTGCTGAATAAAAAAAGTTATTTCTGATATTTCCAATGTAAAATGAGAATTTGAATTTGACACCTGTCAAAAGGCATCAAGTGTTGTGCCCGTATATAGGTACACAGCACCTAAAGCGCTAAGCTGATATTATTACTAATTATGAAATGCTTACTTTTGCTCGGGACATTTGTGACTTTTTCTGTTGTAGTAGTGGTTTCAACAGTAGTAGTTATTTCTTCTGCAAAAAATAAAAAATCATGTAAAATCTTGAGGTAGGTTAGAAGTTCATGGAGAATAATGAAATCAAAAACACAATTGAAGCATTGCAAAAAAGCAATATTTTAGGTTAAAATGATAAATATTATTGTTGATGGAGCATTACAACATTTCGGGAGGGGGGGGAGTACTACAGTACTAATATGTATCGGCATGAATATAATATGTAGGTATGTATTAAAGACAGGTATGTACAGATGCGTGTTTAATCACAAATGGCATGCGACACACTTGTGGGGCCAGGGTGGTTGCTGCTGCACTACTCATGCTATCAGGGGTAGAGGGCCACAAGAGAGAGAGACGACACTCCCGAACAACTCAACACAGCGGTATTAGGTATACGGGAGGCGGGGCAAGCTCACACGGAACTCCAAGAGGTGTCACTCACTGCACTCCGGAGACTGCTGCTCTCCTGGCACTTCCTCTGACCCTGGGCACCTTCCACCTTCACACTTCTCCTCTTTAGCCTATACTTTAAATATAAAATCAAACAACATGTCCTTATTGGAGACTGATCCAATACAAATCTATTCTACTATTGGATGGTTTCGGGAATGATATACTCAGCATTTCATCAACACCTACGAGGATTTAAACAGATCATCGAACGCATCCTCCACATTTCCTTCATCCAACAAGGCCAAGTCGGCGTACGTCATCTGCGGCATTGTCGAACTCCGGCCCAAACCAAAGTTTGAGGATTGTGTGGATATTTTTTCACTTGTGGCATGTCGATTTATTGCACTCACTTTAGCTTTGGGTTGGTATTTTGGAGAAGGAGTGTAATTAGAATGTTTGTTTTGTTCGTCGCAGCTTTCATAGAGAGAGTGTTGTGAGGAAGATTTTGAAAGTTGGTTCGGCGAAATGCTGCCAGAGAAATATGCTTCCACTGTCTTTTTCTTCTCGTTGATTTTTTCCTTGGTTATTCCGGCCTCAAACTGCTTGGGCACACCCAGTAGGTGCATGGACTTGGCTCTCGACACAACTTTGTTAGCTGGAGAAGATAGTCTGGGTGAAGGAGGTTTTGTTGCGTTCAATTGGTGCCAGGATTCGGATTTGCTTAAAGCTGTTGGAGATGGCGTCTGAGATCCAGAACTGTTGCTGGGAGAGATGAAGGCCATATTGTTCAACTGAGGAAAGTGTAGCTTCGAACTAACGACAGATTCACCATTCGCGTTTATTTCCAGTGAATCTGATGAGTACGCTTGGCCATTCTTTCTTTGAGAATAGATATGATTCTGAGTCCGGTTGGCTTCTGGACTCCTCAGTGAAGGGTTGTACTTATTACTAGAGGTATTATTATACTTGATAGTCGGTATCACATAACTGTTATTGTTATGACTTGCCTGATGGTTTGTGTGATTGTAAGAATTTGGAATTTGACTAGAGTGAGTGACTGTATTAGGATTAGGTATTATTTGACTAGGTTTGACAAGAGCAGTGTGAGATTTTGGTTTGAGGGTCTTCGAATTGAAGTCTCTGGTCACATTATTTTCAATCACATTAGATTTTGGGGGAGAGTAAACATTTTCCGGGGAACTCTTCTTTTTCTTTTCAATTTGACTTATAACATCGTGTTTAGGGCTGGAAAACTTTTGCAAAACTCCCTTGAGACTCTTAGCTGCTGTATCTCTTTTTTCATAAGTTTCTTGAGTACTTTTGGGTTTAATAACTGCCTGCCCTGATACGGGTCCTCTCATCACTTTGGTTGTAACAGCCTTGTATTCAGTTTGGTTTGCATCCAAATCATCCTTTCCTGCTGGTTTCTGCTCTAATATTTTGGGCGATGTTTGTTTCATCGGTTCCGTTACATTATTAGCAATGATCTTGCTAGGCGAAACAACAGGAGATTGCTTTGAAGAATCTTGACTTAAATTATTTAAAACAAGGTCTGGTAGCTTCTTTAATGGGCGAGGTTTGCTCTCTTCGATATCGGGTATTTGTGGCAAAGGTAGAAAAGTGGATACTGGGCTGGCAGGTGTGAAGTCAGTGACCGTGTAAGTCGAGTAATCATTCTGAGAAGGTAAATGCTCTGAGAATCTTCGAGTAGCGGGAACGATTGCAGATGGTTTTGAATATTTACTGTTCTGACGTATTTGCTTTTCATAAAATTCTATCTGCAATCTTTCAGCGTCAATTTTCTTTGGGAATTCCTCTTCATCTTTTTTATCAAAGTGTTGTTTTAAGTTTTCAAGTTTTTGTACGAGATTAGGGGCCGACAGGGGTCCCTGCGAAGGCAGGGCTTGTAAGGCGTGGGGCAGAGAGAGCCTCTTTGTTGGAGGGGGCCCATTTTGCATACTCACAGGATTAAAGTTCTTTTCCTTGTAAGGAGGAATATGTAATGGCTTTGAGATAACTTCATCCAGAGGAGCTTTCTCAAATTTGTTGACGGCAAGGTTTAATACCCGGTTATCTTTGGAATTGTTGGTCCAAGCCCACGGCGCACTCGGTCCCAAGGGAGACCTCTGGGTGGGGGGCTTAGTGGCCAAAAATGGCATAGTAATTGGCATAGTGTGGTTTTCCACTCCGTTTTTTAGAATATTATTACCAGTAGGAATAGGTTTATTGAAATCGTTACTAGCGAGTTTCTTAACTTTTCCTGAAACAGAAGGTGGCGACCACACGTTAGGAGGCGGATAGGCGGAGGTGGGTGACATGACCGTCGTGGTTACTTTCTTGGGCAGTGGTTTAAAAGCTGACATTGGGGCATGAGAGAACTGATTCACAGTGTTAGGTTTTGGTATCGGCTTGATGAGTTTCCTGTCACCTAAACCACCATTAATCATGTTTGGTCCAGCCACCATGAGAGAACCTGTGATAACCTCTTCTCTATCGTTAGCAATTTGTGGACATTTGAAATGTTTTTTGTTATCATGCAAACTATTCAAATAATTGGCACTACTTTTTGTTAGCTTGGGACCAAAATTAGAAGGCTTCTGAAAGTTAATTGAATCATCTGAAGTTTTCCAGAATTTCTTGGCTGATGTTGATTGCGCACTAGATGAACGGCTATTTTCAGCCGTGGAGCCCTCAAACACATTCTTGATACTTCCGAAACAGCTGCTCCAGTTACATCCCGCTCCTCTTTGTGCACTGGGACTGTTATGGGACCAAAGTGAATTAGTATCATTATTGTTGTGCTTCTGGATAAATGCGAGGAATTTCAGATCATTGTCAGTTTTAGGTTTAAACTGTGGGACTGTGGGCTTTTCCTTGTCCAAGTCAGTTGTGCTGAGCTTCATTCTTGCAAGTTCCCCCCCTTCATCATCGCTATCTACCTGATAGCAGTGCAATGGTTTTGGTATATCAATTGTGTTAGCTCTTTTCATTCGGAATTTTTTGTTGCTAAATCGGTTGTTAGATTTACCAAAATCGATCTGCTCAGTAGTGTTGCTTCCATTAACCAGTTTTTGTTCAATTTCCTTAACCCTCGACATAGGTTTTGTTGTTTTATTATACTCCTGGTAAATTGGAGCTTGGGGTGCAGAATAATTGAAATTTCCAGAAAAACGATTAGAAGATAGATGTCCATTCATTTTAGATGGTGTAGTGGTCTCTACTTGGGCCGGTTTTTTCTGTCGCAGAACAACGCTAGCCTTTATGGGTTCTGGTTCTTCGTCTGATGGAATAATTGGTTCTGGTGTTTCCTTTTTAACTTCATGAATTTCTTTCTTATCTTCAATTATTTGATTTTTAATTTCCGGAACCTCCTTTTTAACTTCGGGTAATTCCTTTTTAACTTCAACTGATTCAACATTAACTTCCGTTGTTTTCTTCTGCGCAGCCTTGATTAGAGATTCTTGCACGATTTTAGCCACATCTTCCAAATAAGATTCCGATCCTCGATCCAAAGACATAGATCCTTGAAGAATGGGTTTGGGTTTCGAATAAGAATTAACAAGAGGCGAGGCGTCGACCTGAGCCATTTGTTTATTGGGTGCTTGTCTTTGCTGTACAGTCGCTGCACTATGAAAGACCATTTGATCCTCTTGGGGATTGTTTGCAATTATTTTTGGTGACATGAAGCCATTGTTTTCCTTGGCTTCTTCATCACGTTTATTAAATAATGCGAAAGGTTGGGCCGTTGAATTCCTAACCGGAGATTGCGGGGCTATTGGGGAAGATCGTTCCTGCTGTCGCAGAGTTCCGAGTGAGGCTTGTTTTTGGAGAGCATAAGGTAAGACTGGAGGAGGTGCCTCAATAGGTTTTTCTTTTGGTGGTTGTTTTGGCTTTTCCAGCTGTAATGGAAAGTTCATATCTTCGACCATTTTCCTAGCATCGATTAGTTCTTCTCTGGTGACGCCTACAGTGTGCCTAGCCTTTCGATCCCTGCGCTTGAAAGTTCTAGGCGGCGGGGGTCCACCAGGGGTCCTGCCTGCCGAGAGAAGGCCGGCCTGGAGCCGAGCCACGAGCTCCAGCAGGTGGCCCCCCTGGCCGGGCCCCAGGGCCCCAGTCAGTCGGGCTAGGGCCCCATGGACCTCAGTAATAAGAGGAGCGGGGAGCGGTCCCGAAGATTGGGAACACTCACCCTTAACAGAAGGTTCCGCAGCGCCGCCTTCCTCTGCTGCAGCGGCCACTATCTCTGCACAAGCTGTAATAGACAATTACATCAAGTCAGACAAGATTTTAGATTTTCACAGCCAAAAGAATTATCGTGATTAATTTTTGGGATAGTATGCTGATACTTCCTGCTATTTTAGCCAAAATTTAGGACAGTGTTACAGTGTCCATCATCAGGTTGTGGTGAAGTGTGTGGTTTTTTCGTACCTCTGTAGATGTATATCTACACATCTTCTTAAACACACACTTATCAAGTGTTTGATTCTATGGTACAAAACAAAATCCAATATCAGAAACAAACCAAGTGTCCACACAACAAACTAATAATGAAGTTAAGGTCGAAAGGAACATTAATAAACCATCAACACAATAACTCAACGAAGAAATGAAATATGTTTAAAAATAAATGTGAGAAATCTTACCCACTAGTTTACATTATAATATCGAAACTAATTTGGAACGCATCCAAAAGAGATAAAATCATGAATTCGTTTAGTTTTTTTAATTTTTTTTTCATCATCCTTATAATACGCTAGAATGAATTGAAGGCTAGACGACCTATCCTAATGAAACAGAAGCTAAAGAGAGAGGAGAGACCTACCTTCTTGCTCTGCCATAACCTGACGCAGCCTGGCTCGGATTCTTCTCCTTTCTTCGTAATCACTGCTCTCCTCCAACTAAAATCAAGACGTTAATAATTAACATAAATTCAATTCATTTAATTGAAGAAAAAAAGTTGGAGATATTGTAAGAGATCTAAAAAAACTGGAAACAACAGGATATTTTCAAAGTTTATTTTGTTTTAAAAAAAATTTATCCACTTTCAGATAAATGCGTGTGAGTGCGCGTGTGAGCGTGAATGTCACCAAATGTTGATAGAATGCATTGTCGTCGACAACGAGTCTATCTGCCTAGTTTCAGCTTGGTCGAATGTCGGGAAGTGGGTTAATTTCCACTTCCAAGATTTTCATTAATTTATTCATTCAAGGAAATAAAATCGCAATAAAAATAGATGTTACAATATCTTTTATGTAAGTATTTAAAAATTAAGTAAAGAATTACGATAATTAAAGAATTTCTTTATTTATTTTGACGAATACATTTTCTATAACGATTTAAAATGTGGCAATTTCAATTTACCGCCAAAACGAAATGTTCGATTCTATTCGTGAATATGGCGGCGTTGACGTCACGCCAGGCAACGTTGGTTACAGTCGCCTCACCAGGCAGTGGCGTTTCTACGTCATAATTTGGGAGGCGGATATGGGTACCGCCGCCCCGGGAACCATTTATTGGATAACGCCATAGGTCACCCCAAGTGGTTTGCTACGTTTGGTGGCTTAGCAGGGGTGCCCGGGTTTATGGGGTGGGTGTGTCCAGGTCTTGGCAGCGGATGCGTCTGCTCACCTGCTGCGTGGCGGGCCGGATCGAGGGAGACTGATTGAGGGAATCCCTTTGACTTCTCCAGATGGACTCTTTCGACCCATCGTCTTGCACCGCAGTTGGAGGGATGGATTCATTCGTCCGTCACTCCTGGATACACTGGCCCCCAGATTCCTACCCACCCCTCTTACCTTTTCCCTTTCCAGAACTTCCCATCCTTTCCTTCCTTAAAAAGACCCTTCGCACAGCATCCCCTGAGATGAAAAAGGCCCTGAGGGAAATTATTTTCCTCAGGGCCTCCTGTGGGGAGCTGATGTAAAAAAAGCCAAGTGGAACCGTTTCGGAATGTGCGGTTTTAGATCATTTTTGAAATCAATAATTATGAATGCACAGGTATATATTTACCTTAATAACAAGTAAATAATCATAATTTTATTTGATTTTAATTTGATTTAAGCAATAAAATAATTCATTTTACATATAATTTTAACTTAATTATAAATTTTAATTATTAGTTTATTTTCTTTCATAAAATGGATTCCTCAGCACAGGTGAGCTACCCAGTGAGGCCGACATTGCTTAATTTTATTTGAAATGTAAAATATTATACCAAATAAATAAATAATCAGAAAAATAAACTCTATTCCACACATTTTGACGATATTCATATTTGTGAAAATACCCCGTTACCACATAGAAATAACAAAATAATAAACCGGAGCTGCTCATTAGCTGTACGCAAATATAATAAGATGTTATTATTATGTGTACATTACCAATCTCTTCAAGATTCGTTCGTCCCAAATGTCATCAATATCTTGCGAAACTTTGGAGGATTTGGAAACCACTGTTTTCGACTCCTGAAAATAAAGAAAAACTCGTTTAAAAATTTGAATTTTTTAAAGGGTGCATATAATTTTTGGGAACATTTAAAAAAAAATTGTATTTGTTATTACATAGCTGTAATAATAATTTCGTACAGGTTATAATGTCTTCATGACATGTCAATAGTGCCTCTGGGTGCCTCAAATTATCGTTACTATGGCAATCAACAAATACATATATCGAAAATGTTTTCAAACGGTAATATGGAATCAATTAGACACCAATGGCCAGATAACCACTATCATCGTATTATCATGAACCAGTTTCTTCACAGAACTGAAATAATAACAGAACTTGAATAGAACTTCTACAGAACTTGAAAATTAACTTCGTGGTTTGATGATTTTTTAAAATTCTGTAAAACAAATAATATAATAATATGCGAGTTATTTTTGGTGTAAAGGTTGCTCAGAATGAATACCGATTTTTTTGAGAAAATTTTGGACGAAGAAAACTTACTCAAAACGCAAGATAATTCGCCGTTCGACACTACAAAAAATCTCAACATTGGGGGAGTAGGTACCACACCAATACAAGACCAGTAGCGAGTTGCGAGGTGTAACGATGTGGGATAAAAACGAGGTAGAGAATGGTTGGAAATAACTTGCATAATCAGATTTTTTTTTTTTTTTACAGAGAATACCGCACAAGAATCTCAACTGCTCCCGTCTGGAGCCAGTGATACTATGGCATCCCCAATTGGGGTATGTTGTGAGGCTGAAGGTAGTGGGGAGGGGAAGGAGATGGGTAGGAGAAAGGTTGGGAAGTACCTGGCTATTCAGATCTGGTCACCAAACACGGCTAAAGCCATTTTCAAGCAACGTTTCAATTCTGAATGGTGGTCTTATACACCAGGGCGATACTGATAGTATCTTCCACTCTGGAACGTGCCGCAAATATACTATATATTATTTTAAATGAATTAATTGTGAAATAACACAAATTATTCAAATAAAATTTATTGGCGCACGCCGGGTTCGAACCCGCGACCTCCGGATTGTGAGTCAAGAGTCTTAGCCACTGGACTACGGAGGTCGTCGTCGATTAAACATGGATAAGACGTAGATTAAACATGGATAAGACGTTTATAGCAAATCCTTTAGTCTGTGTTCTTATGTTTTCTTTTAATTCCCTCCTACAACATGGGTATCTTCATGTTGTAGGAGTCATGTTCACTCTTTCCTTTCCTCAAAAAGACCTTCCACGCAGCATCTTCAAAGATGACATAGGCTCCTGTGTGGAGTTAATATAAAAAAGATAATAACATTTCAACCAAATTGAAAACGGCATTAAAAAACCGCCGGCTTTCGAACACACGCTTCAGAGCCAAAGATTTTACCATTCTGCCAAGGAGGCCATCAATACAATTCGCATGCACAAAAAAATTAGAACACCGTCAGCCGTAATCTGTGTCGTTTACGCGTCCGCTACCAAAATAGGTCACGAAGAAAAACCGACATCACCCGCGGGTCCAAAGGCGAACGTTCATACAAATCATGTTGGAAGAAAAATTTTTGCATTCGCAGTGCCAAATGTATGCAAGCATTACAATAAATTTTGAAACTCGAGAGAATTCCGAGGTGCTACGTGATGTGCCGGGTTTATATTTTGGTATTTTGAAGCAGTATTTTTGTCATCTGTTGATGGAGGGATTGGAGCAATCCAAAAGAAGGCGAATAACTGAACATGGCAATCCAAAGGCCTTTTTAAAACAAGTTAGTACCCACTTTAAACACTCACAAGTTAAGTCAAGTTCAATATATTTTGATAGATGTGGCAAGAATCAACAGCAATGTTGTATATCTGAGTATTTTTAAACAAATTTTCAAAAATTTCAAGATTTTTGTCAAATTATGTCGACGTTTTGGAGCGTGTGAGTAGTTTGGGAGTGCGCAGTATACTGCGAAATTCGCTTGGTGAATGGGACATCTTTCGCACTTAACAGTTTTGAGGCGTAGGAATTAAAAATATAAACATCTCTGATGGTAGGATTGACGTCACAGGGGTGATTGATGGTAGCGGCTGACTGCATCTTCATCTCTTAATTTTTTGGCTAGGAAGATCGCTTCTACGTAGGACGACAGGAAATACCCCACAAAAGTACAAGTCAGCTAGTAATAGGTGGAAACAAAACTGTATCAAAAAGATAAGTTTCCAGAAACGTTAAATATAAGATGAAAACGGAAATGCTGGGTTTTAGCGTGGTGTATTCCTACCCAAAACTCAACTGTTAGGTTTAATCATAGCTCTATTACATTAATTTGGGATTTTGATGTTTTGGTAAATTTACACTAAACATTAAGTCCACACAGGAGACCCTGAGGAAAATAATTTCCCTCAGGGCCTATATCATCTGAGATGCTGTGTGAAGGATCTTTTCGAGGAGAGGAAGGAATGAACATTGGTATTGAAGAGACCCATGTTGTAGGACGGAGGAAACACAGAGGCCGGCAAATCGTTCCACAGCCGAGCTGTTGAACACAAGAACGAGTCGAAGAAGCGACCCGTTCTCATGTGACAAATGTCAACCGTGTACATATGTTGGGTACGCGTTAGGCGTGTTTCCCGACTATGCACCGGTGCCGAAGGGATCAATGACGCTAGTTCCTCGGAGCATCTTCCATTGTAATACCGGTAGAATAAAGATAACGTTATATTACTAGCTAACTAGCAGATTTTACACTGAAGGAGTTTACTAGCAGATAGTGAATACGCCGGCTAGTAGCTTGTAAACTCGCTTAATGTAATCGAGGCTTAACCGACAAAACCGAGGTACGAATGACGTCATGCGTACCCCGCCAGATTTCCATCGTTTTAGCGGGCTTTGACAAACTTTGAAAGTTAACTATTTTAACCACGAAATCGAAGTTAGAAAAAATACTGGTATTTAATTAGAAGGTGAACGTTCAAATTTTTTTTAATGAAATTCCTTATACTATTGAAAATCTGATGCCAGCTGGATATATTTGAATCGATTCCAATATGTAATGTGCTGTTATAAATTATTTTAATTTTTAATTTTACATTCGTACATACTTGTCTGATAGCACGCATGGAATTTTTCCACAAAGTGTAAGTTAAATGCTTAAATACCTCTAAATTGCTTTCAAATAAGGAAAAGGGTGGAATAGAGAAACGGAAAATAAATTAACCGAAACACGAACCAAGTAGGAACAGAATGATCGCCTGTAATTTTGCCCTGAATGTGGCATTTGAGACGATCACTGTACCCACATCAGAAAATATTACGCCAAATTATGGCTAGACAACAAGAAGGAAAGGTAATAAAACTGTAGCGTAAACGTAACCATGTGAATCAAAAACCAAAATTTTAGATAGCGTGGAGAAATCGACACAGCAAAACTGAAAACAGCACCTTCACGTCAAATATACATAGACTGTCCAAAAACCAAAAATAATGGCTGCAACGGGGCAGTAGAAGTAGGTAGATATCTACTGCCAATTCAAGCATTATAAAGAGAACTCGCCTAAAATTAGAAGCGACCGCTGGCAAATTAATACAAAATATTTTCCGTGTCATTCACTGCCTACAAGAGTCGTTAGTCGTCGAGACCATTATCGCATCTTTTCCGCGGAAATGCCCGAAATACTTGACGATTGGCATCGACCCACGGACTCTGGTCGGGTAGTTGGAACCTTGACCGTTGGCTGATCCAGACCACTCTTCAATATTTAAAAGTTTAATGGATTCCAGTTCAATGTTATTCTATGAGACGGGTGACGGCTTCGGGGAATTAATCAGCCTTTTCAATGATTTTGACGTTTCCTGTTGGTTTTTCAGTGAAGAGTGAAATTGGCTCCAAGGGAAATTATTTATAATTGAAAAAAAAAAAATCTAGGAATTTAATGTAGTTAAGTTATTTTGGCAGTGATGTTAATTAAAAAAATGTCTTCGGATAGAAAACTTTATCAAGAGATTTAACAATTCAATTTGTATATTTTTTTATAATTTCTAGTAAGTACAAGTTAGAGTTTGTACCTAACAATGTCGTTCTCATTTCAGCACTCCATGACGAATTGGTTTTTTACATAATATATCTACATATTGTTTGGAACACAACTGCATAGACCAAGAAATTCTAGACAGAAAAAAGCTTGTCAAATTTCACGATCAGAACTCACCGTTTGAAAGTTTTTGTTTCCTTAGAAAACATTTTTTTAAATTTTATATTAATGGACAATATTGTTGGCTTAAAAAATCAAAAGCCAAGGATAGACATTACATCATTATTTACATCGTAATTCACAGATAGCTACGCTGTAAGATTTTATGAAAAAAAAATAATCACAACCACTCACAAAAAGGGTGCAATAAACAACAAGCACTTAATATGAAGGATTTTAACCAGCGATTCCTGAGCATATTTGGATTAAAAATGTAGGTATGTCATTTTGCTGTCCGACGATATATTTTTTTAATTTTAAAACCAAAAAAATATTTTTCCATCACACGTCGCAACTGAGCAGTCGGGTGTAGTCTAGCGGGTCTCGTGATAGGCACTTCGTCTCTTTCCAGCAGCACGCTATCACACGGAACAGCGCGCTTATCACGTGATCCCGTCGTGAGGTGTAGTTTTGTTTTTAATATCAAAAAAATATCATCGGGCACCAAAATTTTTACATTTTTTACTCCAAATATGCTCAGGAAAAGCTGGTTATAATTCTTCGGGTAGGTACGTGCTGTTTACACCTTGTGTATTTAGGCACATTAACGTACTTACTAAATATTTGGCTCAATGAAACTAATTTAGATGTCTATCTCGGAGTCGAAATGTTAATATTAATCTCGAGCCAGAAATCACATTCAAAATATAACACATTCTGTGCAACATATATTACGGAAACCAGAATACCAACCAGAGTTTGATGGACATAAATTATATTAAATGATTAATGTAATTTTAGATCGGCAACCGTCCATTTGGCCGCAGCTGGCGGATATTTTGGGGACAGGTAAAGCATGTTCAGAAAGATCACAATCATCTCCTAAATATAGAACACTTGTAAATATAACAACAATAATATTTTGAAGTGTCCAAATTACAAAGAGAGTAAGAGTTGCCAATAAGTGCCAAGACGCAAGATTCAGAAAAGCTAAACAAGTTTGAGAAGAAATAGCAAAAAAATCTACATACATAATATGTAGCTACTAATCAACGATGAACAATTCAGTCTAATATCAAAGAAAGTTACTGAGGGCATACTATTTTGATGATATTAAAATTAAGCAATCAAAAAACATGAACTGAAGAAAGTTTTTGTAGAACCCAAATTATGTTATTGGTTAGTAAGTTGAAATAATGAGACAGGACATGGACGACCATGACAAAATAGTTATCCAAGCTAAAACGACTTATAAGAGGAGGCTACGAGTGAAAGAAGACTGATGTAGAATGGAAAGATTCGAGAACTCAACAAAAAAGGCAAGGGACATGAGCACTTGCACACGGTGCAGCATCGGATGAATAACGTTAATACATACGTTTATGATAGCATGTTACGTTTACATAAAGTAGGACTTCCCAAGCGAAGACAAATTACCAAAAATTGGCAAAAGTACTTCATTAAGTCACCTGGCAGGCTTAGAGGGGAAAGTAAATTGTTTGTTATTTTACAGACAACGCTTCAAGAAAAACTCGGACACCTATCAGCTAAAAAGTAGCACGATTGGGTAAAAAAAGCTCCCTGCTTTTCCAAAGTTTTAAAAACACTGACAATACAAAGGTGGACAACGTGGAAATTAAATAACACGTAATTTCACGCGAAATATGATGACTTTTTTAAAGTGATGCGAAAGTCTACATTTTGGCACGCCATTTTTTCGCAATTGAACAATTGTGCGTAGTTCCTTAGTGACCTTAACTCCTTTATTATTACGAATTTTCTTATAATATATGATTAGTATTTCCATAAATACTCCATTAAACCTAAGCATACACTGGTCTATAAAACCAGGAAAACATCTTTATGTTTTAACCCGATTTCTCGCCCAATAAACAAAGATTTATCGATTTTAAGCTGGACAAGCCAAGCTAAACCAAAATGCAGGTTAGGTATGTCAGATATGCTCGTACCTCATGTAGTGGCTATTGCATAGCTCGCAGGGCAGATTATGCAACGGGATCATGTATGCAAGCTCGGGAAATGACTGTTCCGTATTAATAGTCGATGCCTGATGACTCAGATGATATGAACAGAAAATAGATCAGTTAGAAGATGTAAATTGGAGACGGGAGGTCGAACACCCGAAGACCAGAATGGACCATTATTAATGGATATTGAATATTGACAGCGAACAAGCTGCTGCGATCTTTTGTCGAACGAGTTTAGAATTGCTGAGATTAATCGATGTTAAAAGTTTTGATGTTTACATTTGATGTGATATAATAAGATCTTGTGTAAATGATCGAAATTTAAAGTCGCGTAAGAATTTCGCATCTGCTTGTTAATAGCTAGGCAGTCAATTTTTTTTATTTTAGCCATTAGTGGTCAGAAATCGTTGGAAATTTTAAAGACGTCGAAATTCTTCAAAATTTTAAAGTTTTAAATATCATGTACAACGAATTACGATGCAATGCGAAAATTGATTGGGGTTATATTACATTCGACTGTAGATATAGATATTAAAATCTACTTAAAATAACAGCAAGTTTCATTGCTAGCACTTCTTTTAAGGGTGAAAGCCATTCTTTATTGCTATGGTGAAAGACAACTGAACACAATCGAAACTTTCCTTGACAGGACAGGACATTGGTTAGTTATTAAATCGTCTTCCCCCTTTCCTAATTTTTCTCCATTTTTTTCATCTTCACAAAATTCATAAATAATTGGGGGCTTACTACAGAATCGCATGAAAAAAAAAATTTCCCAACCATTTTTCTTATTTTATTAATCCCACTAGATTAAAAATGTATACATTTCGAATTTTATTTGGTTATTAAATGCAAACTCAAATTTGTCACGAATGTGATTTAAATCTCATCTCATTTTGACTTTGCTCGTTAGGTCAAATTTACAATCAAATCCGATCGCCTTTGACGGGAAGTAACGGCTTGTTAGGAAGAAACTTTTAGCCTTTTTATATCCAGAAATTGCCTGTTAAATATAATTCATACGATTCCAAGGAATGTCGGTGGGAAGGGGACAGGCTGGATAGAGAGTAGAAAACTGTGGAGATGCGTGCAAAACGCGATAGGTTAGCAGGAAAATGAATTGAAAATAAAATGATAGTTCATAGAGTGGGCGTTGGTATGCTGCAAACAATCAACGAGATTCTAAAAGGATTAGTTCGACTTTAGAAATAAACGATTCATAAATAATTTTTGGTATAAACACCTATAACAGCCCACGACCAATAATTGAGACATCATTATTTTAAGATTCTAGTGAAGTATTCTAAATTCTACTGAGTTATAAAACGTTATTTTAGAACGCAAGTGTACGACCGATCAAACTAGCAAACAATTGTAATTTTATTCGGACGACATTTTGAAAGGTAGCATAAATATATTCGTAAACTTTGGTTAATTTCCAAACTAATTTACTATAATATTTTGAACGTCAGGAGTTAACGTTGACAACCAGGGTTGCAACAATACACAATAATACTACTCTGCAAAATCAAAACATAAACAAAAACACGAAAAGCTCCAAGATTTTCGCTTCAAAGCTTTTATTCAGTTTACCTTACCATAAGATAAATTTTCTTTTGTAGGGTTATTTACTTTAATGTATTTGTGATTTTTAATGAGTAATGTATTTTGATACATTTTAATGAGACTACTAGCAATAGTGAAGATATCGTTTTGTAAAGAAATAATGAATGGAGGGAAAGAAGAATATAAGAAGATAGCAGAGAGTTTGGAAATCCTGAATGTTATGTTTTAGAACAACTTGATCATACATATCATATTATGATGTATTAGTTTTAATTCACTATTTATAAGTCTTAGTTGTAAGGCACAAGCTATAAATCTTAGGCGTATGTCACTAGTTTTTAAGTTTTAATAATTAGTTGCTGACTTCAGTATATGTAACATAAGTCAATAATTATAAATCTTAGTTGAAAGCCACTAGCAATAAATGTTAATTGTAGGTCATTAGTTATGAGTCTAAGTGATGAGTTATACAAAAAAAAACGGTGCTATAAAAATAACCCAATCATTATTTTTATTTAGATCAATGTAGACTAAGTCAATAGATTATGATTGAGGAAGAATCTATGGAAAAAAATGCAATAAAGCTTTCCAGAATGGGAAGTGTTGTGTGATAGAAGGAAGCAAGTGAGGAGAAGGAGCAGAGGCGCAAAATACCTATAATATATTCAGTGCAATAAATAATAGTTATAATACGAGTCAAGAGTCATAACTCTTTGAAATTGAAAATACGATAATCTAATTCTAAAGCGTTGAGTCTAAGTTTGCTTCGAGTGCAGCATCCGTCCTGTCCGCAGCACAAATTTGAGAAGTGCTCTGCAGAATAAACCGCTGTACTTTAATAATTGTGGTACCTGGCACTACTCCAACCCGGAAAATTTCATGATATCAAGCTAAACGCTGGTCGCATAAACTCTACGATGCTGGAGCAAATCGCGCTTGTTATGTGGTAGGAATTATTGCCGCTTGCCGTTCGTAGAAGTGGTCAGTTATGCCGGAAAATACGCGGAGATTTATTAAAGTAACTTATCATGAAATAATAATCAACGGAGAAATATAAACAATAAAATGTCAAGAATAATGTATGCACGTGTATTTGATTTATTCCTGGTTAATCGCATGGGAGTTCTGGCAAGAGCATTTAATTGGCAAAGAAAAGTTGAAAGTACGCAGATTAAATTATATAAAAGACATGAAAGATAGTTGATTAGTCAATTTTCAAAGTTCATGAAATTTATCAATCAAAAAACACAATATCTATTCTACCGGTGTCATAATATGAAGTATTTACGTCAATACGTGTAAGTACTCATATCAAAATACATAATATTGTTGCAAAGCATTGCATAGGAGATCACAACCCTAGTCGCGAAGTCAAATCCATTGATAATTATTATTACTCCACGAATGACACCATGATAAAATAGAGATTTTTTTTTTTGCTTTTCAGGACAGCATAAGCATTTTCATTGTGTTTCGGAAAAGTCATACATCATGTTATCACAGTCATGCAGTCATGGATATGGAATAAGTTGGACGGTTTATTCAGTCTGTGAAGCCTCTACGAGAAAAGAAGAATGAACAAAAATTCCGAGAAATATGAAAAAAATCTTCTTTACAAACTTACCAAAAAATTGTTGATTTGTAAAACTAATTGTTTTGTTATAAATTTATTGAAATTTATGTTCCCCCAACTGTTTTTGATGAAGAATTAATGAAGGATCGCCATCAAATGGTATTACTGTGCATATTACACACCGCAAAATTAAAAAAATTATGGCGGTTAATTCGTTATTTATGGCAGGCACCATGAGCGTCCGCGCGGTAATAGATAAAACCACCTACTTTGGCGGGAAAAGCATTAACAATGAACGTCAGAGACAAATAAAAACAATAAATTCTGCTTTATGCAAATTTGTCTTGAATTGGTATTGTTTTTCCCGTGTGGTCTTCAGATATCGCCTGCACCGCGCTGAAATTTATAGACATGAAATTTCAGGTGCCCCCAAAAAATTATAAGAAGGAATTTAATTGACTAGCGTTTTACAAGGCTCACATTCCAGATAAATTATGATCAAATATCAATAGGCAAAAATCATTTAAACAATAAAAGTTTGGTTACTTATGCTGGTTTATTCGAGTGTAAAAAAGGTTACATGTAAATAATTTGAAAATAATCATATATAAGCCAAAGTTAGATGTTATCTTAGTTAACCTCTAACATAAAGAATCTCGTAGTCAGTAAACGGGAGCAGAATGCCTGGCAGAAGTTATTTCCACGGGCAGCTTGGAATGCGAAAAGCGCGTGGTCCCAGCTATTCTTTATTTTTGACTTCTTTTGTAGTTTTCTTTTTGTGATTCTTTCACCGTCGCACCACGACTGGGCGTTTACTAACTGTTTAACAGACTCTAAATAATAATCTCTAACAATACAGTATCAAGTAATAATGTAGATTTTTATTGTATAGATTAGAATTATCAGCTAATATTGAAGATATAAATTAAATTACCATAGCTCTACAGCAGTTTAACTGCGTATTTTGATAATGATTTGACTGTACATGAAAAACGATTGTTCAATGGTTGAAATACAACAATTTAGCTAATCTTTAAAATAAAATCTTAGACAACTAAAACTGCGATATGAATTACGCACAAATGCGGGATTTTATTCATTCTGAAATAGTTGGAAATATTTTATGTTTTAAAAATACAAAAAAAAAACTAAAACCATTATGAATAATCTATATGTTGAATCTCTGAAGTTTGAAGAAAGAAAGGGAATTATGTCAAAAAAAATTGAAGATAAAAATAATGTTCAAAGCTTTCAGTCTTTCAGAAATTACATAATATTAATCACATACCTACGAAACGTACGAAAACCAATTTTTAACTGAAAATTTCAGCAAACTACGCAACTTTTTAAAAGCATAACAAAAAAGTAGTCAGACAGAGGAAATTTACGACATTTAAACAATTCGTTAAAAAGATCTCGTAACTTTTGGACAAACGTATTTTCCGAATGAATCTCATTCCTGGCGGAATACTTGACGTTTTCAAGATCAAGTGCTCCGCCAGGGTAGGCAGAGCGTAAGCCACACCACGTAAGTCGATCTCACCTGCGGGTGTGAGGATGGTAATCCGAAACCAGTTTCAAGCAAATGGAAAGATCCAACCGATTTCAACCTTCAACTCGCGTAACGCTTTATTAAAAAAAGATAATCGGATTTTCCCGACCGACAACGGAGCGACCAAGTCAACGGGCGAACTGCGGTGGACTGAGGGAGAGCTGGAAGTGTGGAGGAGGGGGTGTGGCGGGGGAGGGGGGAGGGGCGACCGAAAGTTCCGAACAGAAGAAGCGTCATTAAAACTTACAAGTGAGAGTAGAACTACTGAAAATGATTGTAAATGCTCGTGGAGCGGGGGCTAAATTTGTGTTCTGCGCACATTCTGCTAGCAAATTAATTAACTAAAGACGAAATCTGATTGCATGAAACACCAACAATTGTCGAAGACGTGAAATTTCACGCTTTTATTTTATTTCAGCTTTTTCTGACTGTCAACGCAACAGGTTTTAATTTGTGAAATCATTTCCCTCACGAGCGATGGAACTTTGAAATATTCATTTAGCTGTTAAAAGATAAGGCAAGATGATATATTATTTGTTCCATATTATTTATCAAATGAAATGTTTCTAAAATATCAAAAAAAATCAACACGATAATTCTTCCGGCTCGAAGGACCAAACACATATTTAACCCTCATAACATTTCCAAAGATGACAATTCATTTACATAAAGTCGTTATGCAAGCATTATACGCCCATCTACATATATTCGTGTATCAATTCCACAAAAATCAAATTTATATGTTATTTAATTTCACTCTATAATCTATAATCCACCTTATTAATTGTTTTACTTTCACGCTCTTTCGTATAAAACTAAATAATTTTTTCAATTAACAATTCCAATTACAATTTTACAAATTGCGTAGATTCAATTTATTGACATGTCAAACAAACGCCTCAAATCCGAAAAAACTGGCACCATTTGTGGTAATCAACACGCTGGATGGTTAATGCACGATATTTGACAAATCATCATCTATTTATAACGAGAGCCATAATTGATCTGCAAATTTGATAAATTGGAAGCTAATTATGAGGATAGCGATCATCCGAAATATTATTTCCTGGGATCTATTTGTGGTGATCGTTGATCATCAATCTATCGCACATTTTCATCGCTCTTTCTCAGATATTAGAACAATCAAAATATGTGCTTATTTCTTACGATAACGCTAACTAATGGATAGGAACACGGGTTCTTGATCAATCTGATTCCATATATTGTAATCATAACGTTGAAAGACATAAAAATTAAAAAGAGCATACATTTATGAGTAAAGCCATGCTGGATCAGTACAAAGGCATACCGCTGGTGCAGTTCTACTGAGTTGAAGAAGCCCTGAGGAGCGTATAACTAGTTAAAATCGGCGACAGCTGACATTACCCATTGAAAGTCATAGAAAATAACACATATTTGACTTCCGATTCCATATGGGATTTTACCCGTATCCACAAAAGATACGGAATCGCTCCTCTGATCATATTCAATCTCAGGTACAATATGTATATGAGAGAACATCAGAGAAAGAAAAAGCTGATAGCCGTTGAAACATCTCCATAATTTTCATAAACATCGCATGTAACAAAAAGAAGTCGCAGGACGATCGCATTTAATAAATCGGGGATATTCATGAGATCATCACTGGATCATACGTAATTTTTGTTTGCTGATCTATTTGTGTTGTCTGTCGATCCTAAATCGATCGCACAATTTGGTCGCAGATTCTGATCACCCTTTCA
This sequence comes from Limnephilus lunatus, assembly GCA_917563855.2. Lineage (NCBI taxonomy): Eukaryota > Metazoa > Arthropoda > Insecta > Trichoptera > Limnephilidae > Limnephilus > Limnephilus lunatus. The sequence continues at coordinate 12,688,245 of OU830599.1, forward strand.
TCCACGTGTGAAGTCGGACACGCTTCTTGCAGCTCGGTGGGCTGCGAGTCGCAATCCGCAATCATGGTCACTTCAAGTCCGCAGTCAGTGGCGGTGTGAGGACTGGGGAACTCAGATAGATAGATACCCGTACTAGCCGGCGGGAGGAAGGCGTTCCGATGCCCCCAAATATAGCGCCGCGACGCCGAGGATATATATAGCGGCGCTGCGCCCGTCATGTTCCACGCTGTTCCTCCAACATTTGACGAACGGAATTAAAGACGCTCGGACGGAATAAGATTTAAGAAATATTGAGTGTAAGATAAGTGAAGTAACGCAGTTTTCGACAACAAAAATTTGATTGCGTAGGCGTTTGGTGTGTCTCTTTCTTAATTTTAATTCATAAATAATGAAAGAAAACACTTAAAAGAATAAAAAAAAAATTGCAATTGTTTTTTCTGGAATATTCTTTGGTGAAATTGGCAGCTTTTGGTTGATAAATATAAACGGTGTATACAGTAGTTGATCTCAAAAAATATATATTACAAAAAAAAACTGAAAACACTTAAAAGACGCACTCACTTTCACGGACGCACGCAATAATAGAATATTTCAGGAAAATTGCCAGATAAACAAACACAATCGTTCTGTGGTCTAGTGTTAAAAGTACTAAGGTCAATATTTTTACAATATTGAGTTAAGGCTACCAAATTTCTTAAAAACACACTTTAATTCAAGATGACAATGCCAGTGTCTGGATTTATAAAGCCATATTATATATAATAAATTTATTCCTATTCAAAAAATAATGATTTATATTTTTTAAAAGTTTTATTTATATAAATTGTCTTTAGGTATTTAAACATTGAAATAGACTATTTTTCTCTTCCGACATGAAATATTGAAACATTCTGTTTCTGAAATAATTTTATCACGTAGTTCAACATCATGAAATAGATTGAGTTGAGCTGAGAAGATAATAACGACTGTAGTGAGACTGTTGCACGGAGAAGTATTTGGAAAACAATCGTTCAACAGATCTTCAACGCAGAAATAATGATTGAAGATTTTCACGGCCAATAATTTAACGTTGTTTCTTTTTGAGGTGTTGATCAGCACTTGTGATTCGTACTTCTTTATAGGCCAACTTTTTGGATGGGCTTGCCATTATGTTACGAGTGTTTTCTTGATGGACAGTGTCACTTCATAATTGTCCAAAACTTTGGCTCAAGAAGGAGGAAGGAGCGGTATATATTATCGTTAACACTCCACGATTCAACCAAAAGATCTTCACTGCTCACAATTCATAAAATTTCATAACACATGTAATTGGCAAGGTGCTTGACGACATTGTAAGAATTTTAGAACAAAAAAGGGCTACTGAATTTATACTCTTTCAAATGATTTTTTAGCAAATTTGACTGGTACTCAAAATATTTCAAAGGGTAGTAGAGTAGTCATTAGTTCATGTAACCGTAGTATGAATTATTCATTTTTACGGAGATTACATAAATTTAAACAAACTTAAATGTGTCTGAAACCAGCTAAAAAGAGACTCAGATCGCTTTGGAAGAAGCGATGTCGAGGACAAGGTGGTCAGTAAGTGGACCAGTCCACCGAGCAAGTATAAGGAGTGTCTGTATTATTTAATAATGTTTCGATATACTTCTATTCAGTTAGCTAATATTAATTTGGTGTAATTTTCTGTATACGTACAATTCAGAGTACGTACAATTTATTGGACTTTTGCATTGGTTATTTGTATATTTGTATTTGTACTATAAGTTCAGAATTCTGTTTTCAGAAGATTATTGTAAGTTAATAATAATAATTCTGGAGAAATGACACAATATCCATGGGAACTTACATGTCTCTCCTGTTTAGTTTTCCACTTTACTTCGTAGCAAAATAAGTATTACGGTATAGTTCCACTGGCAGTTTCTCTTTGAATGGATTAAGATAGGAATTAAATTTGTTAAAGTCAAATGCACAACGGTACATGATTATTCACCTGATATATCAAAGACAAGATTTCTAAGTCTAATAGCCTGTTTTCTATCCACTATGATACGACTAATTTAAGATGCCACCGTACGTTCAAAGCCAAAAACAACAAATCATAAAGCACTACCTTACCACGGTAACCCACAAAACTCAATGCAGTACAAAGCACGCACCGGAGTTTAATAAACAGAATGAGATTAACGATCATTTGCTCTACTTTCTACGTCTACCACTAATAATAATAGTTTTGTTTTTAACGATGAAATGTATAAATAAGTAACGATGATGTTTTCTGAATTAGAATTGAAGAAAGCGAAACAAATGTTTTATTTATAACAACATAATAATGATTGATGACTTATATCTAACAACGCAGATAGAGTACACGTAAAGAGAGTCATGCTTTTATATTTATGCGTTGATAGACAATATTATTTGTTGATATCCGAATGAAAAAGCTCCATTAGAAAAGATCTAATCAAGTCCATAATAAACACCAAAGAACTTAGGAAATTCCTTGCATTTTACAATCTTAAATGCATAAAACTATATTGCAAACTTTTAAATCGCACATCAACATTTGAAAATAGAGAAACGATTTTGACTCGCAGTAAAATTACGTGGTACAATGAAGACAACAAGATCGAACGTTTAAGCCAAATTTTAATTAGGGGGTAGCTCTATTTGATAAGTGAAAGCGTCCGTCAGCAATTATTGTTTTTACTTCTCTCTGATTCGAGAATCTTACAAAGGGGAGCGAGTCAAATAAAAAAACTTCTCAAATATAATGAAAACAATTTCAAAGTAGTTACTACTCGACACTCGTAGGTGCCTGCAATGCGCCAATAATAAAAGCAGGGTTTTTCGATATCCACTTGTTTAAGAGGAACACAATTAAAAAATATGTTAATTTTTAGCGAGTCTTAGGTACGGTATATCACCACGCCAAAGGAGGAATATTGCAATCTTCTAGAAATGGTTGATTTTTATTTATTTTGTGTATAATTTTAAAAGAAAGACAAAAGTAATCAAAGGAAACAAATTTACAAATTATCATAACCATAAAATTGTATTTTTTAACAGTTGTTTCTTATATGGGTTCATGAGTTTCATTATTTAGTAGTTTACGCTCAGATTTTTTATAAAGTAATCAATAAATAATTTTTAAATTCTACTCAGGCGAAACGACAGAAAAAGCTTTAATTTATCAAAAATATATTTTTTTTGTATTCATAATGTAAAATGATTTATGGTAAAGATTAATCTAAAATAGTGATTTCACTGATAGCTTCGCTGGTGAGAATATCAGCGATTAACAGAAAGGTATTAAAAAACTCCACAAATGATGAAATCTTGATTACACATGTAATAATTAAACTCACAATAACTCCAGGAAGCAAAAATACCGTAAAAATAGTCTGATTTTCTGGCAAGTCAGAAGGAACGAGGTCGCTAGAATTGCGAATAAAATAACGGCAGGCAAATGAAGGCCGTCAGTGGAAAATAAATATATTATAAATGAAACGGGAGCTTTCCATATGGCTGGGCAAACTGACCACTGGATTGGCATTGATTGGCTGACGCGGTAGGCTTTACGGCTTTATAACGCTAATTATGGCCTATTTGGTGAATTAACAAACGAACATAAGGCGCAGAACCAGTACAGACGTGTTCATCTGTGAACAAACAGGGCATCGTTTGTGCCAAATGTAAACAATCTTTATCTTAGCAATAAATAACATAATTTTACTCTCTGAAGCAGAAAGCTCGCAGAATTATAAAATATGCACAGCTTTTTCAGTTGGTTTTCAACTCGTCAATATCATTTATTTATTTCATAAAAAAAACAATTTAACTGTAAAAAATAAGAAAACACGCCTAATTATGTATTTGGTTCCGATAAAAGAGTATAACACTCAAGAGAACGTTCACACAGTATTTCTATTTATTATAAGTAAATACAAAATGGAACAACAACAAAAATTATCTAATACTTCATTGCAGGTGTTATTTAACTTTAGGGTGCACAGTTTACACCCGCGCTATGCAAGCAGATTTCCAAAAGAGCATCGAACCATCCCTTGTGGAAACTTAAGGAATAAAACTATTAAAACTAACCTAAATTTGTGATGACTGATGCTATACAGGGTGTTAAGGGATGTACTTGACTTACTTTAACCAGTGATTCTTGAAATTATTTGGAGAAAAAAATGTTATAAAATTTTGGTCTCTAAGTTTATCAGATTAAAGGTGTTTTTTAGTTTTGTAAGTGGTAAATGCACTTAACAAAAAAAAAAAATTATAACTTTTGCTATGTTTGAGTTCAAACTTTTTATGCCCGTTTGTAAAATCAAAATCTGAATGAATCTTTCATCTGTTTTCAAAAAAAGGATTTATTTTAGGATAGGTTGAAAAACGACAAATCTATTTGAAATTTAATGTCAAGCGAAATATTTGGTGACATGACGTTATTTTGACTAGGGGTGGGCTTAAAGGAAAGTGTTTGTGGGGTTAATTAAAAAGATACACTATTCCAACTACATAGATTTGAATGACCCACCATTTGGCCATCCCATTATATCCCTCATCCCATTCCGATTCCTCTTCTTTTCGCCTAAAAAGATTGCTCTATGTACATAATATATTATGAGGGTGCATTAGTTCTACTTGCTCCATGCAGCGGAACTCTAGTAATAAATATATGCCAGATTTGGACCCGAGTTCAACACACTCGCATATAAACTACATGTATGTAAATGTAAAATGATTGCTGGTCATTCGCATCGCATTACCACGTTAGCGTGGCCAAACGCATTCAAATATTCCGTTACGTTGTTTTGTTACTTTAGTATCTCACGCGGAAGGCCTATAATCTAGTCCCAGCGAGAGAGCATACGTGACGTCATCATTCTAGTATCTTCTGTCTTTTTCATTTTCAAACAAGACCCGTGAGAAGAAAGAGGATGAACGTCGATAAAGTCCGTACGAGTTCTCGCTGGGATTAGTTTATTAACGAGATAACAGGTGGTGCATGGAAAAAACTAAAGAGTTTTGATTGATAGCAAATACACGTTTTACTGATTGGAAAATTTCTTTTGAAACACGGTTATACCTCAAGAATAGATTTAGCGTACTCAATTAATTTTCTGTGGCACAGATAAACAGGAATTATTAGTGTATTTTGCTTTATTTATTGTTATTAAGCTTATTTTGTAGAACTCCATTTTAATTTTTTATTTACTTTATATAAGCTGTGGAACGATTTACCGGCCTCTGTGTTTCCTCCCTCCTACAACATGTGTCTCTTCAAGACCCATATTAACTCCTTCCTTTCCTCAAAAAGACCCTCCACACAGCATCCTCAAAGATGACATAGGCCCTGAGGGAAATTATTTTCCTCAGGGCCTCCTGTGTGGAGCTAATGTAAAAAAAATATATATGTATTCAATAATATTATTATTTAATGTATAAAAACAGATTATTATAAACAAGTTCTGTTTTATAATTATTATTATTCGTTACAGCTGTTTCGCCCTCTGAAGGCATTATCAAAATGTTTCAGCCAGATCAAACTGTTAAAACTGTTATCAGACTGTTCAAAATGTTAGCAGACAGTTTGATGATGCCTTCAGAGGGCGAAACAGCTGTAATGATCCAACACGGAAATTACTGTCCAATTTTATCCCACTAAAGGTTTATTGAAGATTTATTCGATTATTTACATATTTACAGATACGGACTGATTATTGATACAATTTTAATTCAAATAATAGTGATTCCAATAAAACCACGGTTTCGCTGATTTCCATTAATGTCAACCCCAAAAATATCTACTCTTTTGCATGAAAATTGAATATTGCTTCGTTAGTCCGAACCGTTTTTTATTTGATTTTTCAACTCTCAGTTATTTTAAAAATCTTGAACGATTCATAAAATTTTATATTATTTCATTAGAGGCCAGTTGATTTACAGAATTTAAATAAAAACCGAACTTAGAAATCAACTATTTTTCAAATTCTGTGAATGTAGAATTTTCCCCATTGTGGCATTGAAGCAGGAACCTTGGAACACATAATATTCTTTGCTTGAGCTACTCTATTCAAACAACCTAATTTCTATTAAGCTTCTTAAGCTTTCTAAAGTTGTCTTCAGCCATTTCAACTTTGAATCTTTTCTTATTCTTAAATCCATATCAATTATTCTTTAAAAAAATATTAAAACAGATTTTCATATTCACAAGATAAATTTGGCGAAGAGCACGATAGAAAGGAGAAAGTTAAATACATTTTATAAGAACATAAAATTACCAAATCAAATCTAGAATTCACTAAAACAATTATATATGTACATATTTACAAATATCATAAATAGGTTAGATAGTTAAATTGGCACACTAAATATACCGATGACGATAGTATTAGAGGCGAATCAGTTAAGGTTGATGACATGAGCTACTATATTAATAACAACGATGCTGTAATTTAACCTCGTCTAGGTATAACCAACTACATAAGGAAAAAAATCACATGAACACTTCCATACTACTCGTGGACGAATTATATGTTTTTGTTAAAAATAATTCTTCAAAAAAGCGACAGTACAAAAACCGAATTGCGACAAAATGAATAAATATTAATTATATAAATGATCATTAATAAAAATTATAAGACATAGGCCAAGAAAACTGTTTTAGATAGTGCCATTGTAAACAAAGAAAACCATCTGACATCACCAGTGTAAAAATGTTTGTGTAGACAAAAAAATCTTACACGAGCTTTGTTATATTGATTAAAATAATGAAAAATCAAAACTTTATTCATTTTCAACATTTTTCGCTTACGATTTTCGTTTGACGACCAAAGGCGTAATAATAAAAGATGATACCGAATATTGATGTGAAGAACACACTTTTTAAAATTTGATAAATAAAATTGAGAAACATAACTAAACGCTTTTTATTATTAAAAATAAAAATATAGTTAATGTCGAAATGTCACCAGATGATCTGTAGAAATTTATGATTGATTTAGATGAAATTTTGAAGCACGTGTCCAGGGAGGAGAAGCAATTAATTTTTATGTGGTAATTATAAAGGGTATCACCTTTTGACACGCGGTCAAAACTGAGAACAGGTCGAACTATCACTGCCGTCGGCGGGAAACTAGAAACTAGACACTTCACTCAACAGAAACAGAACCCAAATAATCCTCCGCGCAGACTACACGACGCGTGCGCAAACTCCTCAACACCTGCTGAGCTAGTGCGCAGTGCGCGATAAACACGGCGGGCAATCCCCGAACGAAAGCGCGCGAAATCTCGACTGGAGACTGAAGAAAATCGCGGGGAAACCCGGCTTATAAGGAGAAAATCAACGACCTTAAAGCTGAACATCAAAATTCTGACGAGGAAATTGAGTAAATTCATAGAAAGGTCGTATCATCTGCTTCGCAACAGTCCAATTAATTGAGGTAAATAGGGCATTGTGACACGTGCCAAGTTCAGTCCCTTGCTTTGTTGCTGGGAAAAAAGTGACGAGTTTTAAGGTTAGGCCATGTGCCTTGAAAACTGCGAACGCGAAAAGTTGGCAAGATTTTCGGCAGTGGGCTTTATGTGAGAATCTCTGGGACCTGGGTACGAGGAATTTCGTACTAAAGTAATATGCTTTTAGGAAAAGCTCTTTCAAAGGACGGGCAATGACATGGTGGAAGCTTTGTAATTATTGTTACAATGAAGTGTGGAAAATGAGAAACAATGCCCTTAGTTTTATGAGAGAACATATTTATTGCGATGGCCGTGGAAAGTCAAATCGTGAGTCAAGGCCCTCGTGATCAAGAAACTGCATTGTCTGCTCCAGGAAATATGAATGTCAGGAATTTTCCCGAGAAAATTCATCCAACTTTAAGATTTATGGAGATGAATCTTCAGAAGTCTTTTAAATCTTTTCATGGAAGCTGCATTGTGGTTAAGAACCTTGGCTATCAAAATTCATAAAATTAAATTTTCAATTTCACTTTATGTTAGGATTAGGTATCCTATATATTTCAAACCAACTTACTATTTACAGAATTTTTATTCCTCTCTAAAACAAATATATTTTTAAAATAAAACAACAAATTTATTGTACCCAAACTTATTTTTTACGATTTTAATATTTATCATTGAAAATACTGTGAGAGTAGTAAAATAGCGATATAGAGACAGCGATCTCCACCAAGCCATTTTTTATTTTTTTTTATTTCTCATGAATACCGCACAAGAGTCTTAACTGCTCCCGTCTGGAGCCAATGGGACTATGGCATCCCCAATAGGGGTATGTTGTGAGGCTGAAGGTAGTAGGGAGGGGAAGGAGATAGAGAAGAGGAAGGTGGGAAAGTACCTGGCTATTCAGATCTGGACACCAAACACGACTCAAGCCATTTCAAGCAAACTTTAAATTCTGAATTATGGTCTTACGCCAGGGCGATACTGAGAGTATCTTCAACTCTGGAACGTGCCGCCAATATACTATATATTATTTTAAATGAATAAATTGTGAAATAACACAAATTAATAGTGCTAGTCTAGAGCCTTACCACTGGACTACGCCGCCCGTCAAAACAAAATTATTTGTCCACATGGAAAAACGTTTTGTTCGCTTTATGTTTTAGTGAAACAGCGTTTATGTTCCACGTCTTATTATTATTTTCATTTTCTAAAATAATCATTTGGTTGAGAATATGTTTATTATACTAGGTACATCAATATCGATCATCATCGATATCGATTTAAAAAAAACAACAAGCAAAAACTGAGTGTAAAGTAGAATTTACTTATTCCTTATTATGCTGTCTCAGTAGAGGTAAAGTCACAAGGAGGAAATCCATAATTGGTTTTATTTTGGCTATATAATACTTGTACAAACTGAAATATATGTAAACTGTCGATTTCCCGAAAATAAGTAAATAAATAAAAAAAAGTAAGAAATGTGTTTTGCTTGAGATTTTTACGATAAAGATGTGGACATCTTTGGTAAGAGTTTATTCCTCTTGATTATCGTATAATCAAACTCGAATCCACACAATTGATATTTTTCTTTTATTTAAATAATTCATCCTTTTGGCATTGTGGGCGTAAACAATTCAACTCAAATTGAGAATAATTATTACTCATACATATTGTGATGGGTTTGAGGCGCAAATGTTACATTAAAATGAAGTGAATCGTAGAAGTGCACGCGCAAGTCCCTAAAAACAGCGTAGCCCGAGCACGGAGCACGTGCCAAACCAAACTACTAGGAGAATTCGCCCGAACTTTGGCCTAACCTGTTTTCGATACGACTCGATATTTATAGACACTGATTGATATGACATCTGCATTTACCTGCGCATTCTTCACAACCCCTCAATTCATTGATTAAAAGTACTTACTTGATTACGTACGAAAGTTTTTAAAAATTTTATTCTTTCAATTCTTGCTAGATATATGACAATCAAGATGAGTTATAAAACTCATTCTGGGACGGAAAGAATTTACAAAACGTTAGTGGGAGGTAAACCAAAATTACATATTTAAGGGGAATCAAATTTATAAGTTACACATGTAGACTGCTGTATAAAAATAAAGAAGAGTGGTATTAATTAACGTAAAGAAAATATACAAACGTAGAAGAAAAAAGAACAATAAACAATAATATACATACAATCATAAACCCAAAGTAGAAATTATAGAGTGTATCAGCACGTACTCGAAAAATTTTAACCAGCGATTCCTGAACATATTTGGAGTTAAAAATGTAGAAGTCATTTTTCTCTCCGGCGATACTAACGGTAACAAACCTTTTCTCATTTAAACGTACACATTATCAAAGAATAAAGAATATAACACTAGAAGTTTCGTACAAAATTTGAATGGAAACAAATATGCCACTGATTTAGTACCTTTTGGTTCTAGATCATCTATTACGCGGTCTGTCTCTCTTACATTTGCCTGAAATTGTACATCGCCAATCCATTTGAATTTCTTAATCATGGTGAAACACAATTTTTGGATGGCAATATAGGCCGAAATTAGGCCTATAATTGAATCACGGAGCACGATGCAAGGCACTTCTTTATTCTATGTAAACTGTCATGATTAATCAGCATATACTTGTATTCTATTTGATTTTTTCAAAGAAAAAATTACAAAAAGAAATGTGGATGATTCCGAAAACAGGGTCAACTCTCACTGTCAACAGAAAATTTAACGTCTACGAAGTTTCCTTCACGGCAGCTATACAAACTTGAACGCAGTTGAAAGGAAAAAGATTCGTCACATTTCCACGCCTTTTAGGGGCTTACGACCTAGCTGATGTTCTATTCCAAACAAAGTGTTCCCATAAAAAAAAACTCATGTTTCCATCGATAATGGTTTAAAACACTACTGCCTGCGGCTGATTCACCCTGTTCGGAATATGGCAGCTGGTGATGTTTATTCTGGATGATTGACACGGCCGACCTTGTGGTATTCTCGACCCAAACACTTCTGGTTCAGTCCGCCCAACCGATTTCCATTACAAACCAGATCTATTCTAGGCAGAAGGATCCTACTATAAAGCAGAACACTTCAGCAATCGCTAAAACCGATTTTTACATGTGGCTAAGGCGAGGATAAAAAAATAATAAACAATGATCTAAAATACACAAAGGACGACCAGTGAGCTCAGGCGTATGATCTCCGAGTCTAAAAAAAACATTTCAATTTTATGTTCTAGCAAAAGTGGTTACGCACTGTGTTGTCGTCATAAGGGGTAAGCAGTGATGACAAAACTATTGTGTCGTATTCAGAACGTTTAGCAGGTTGAAATTTTTGGAGAAAATCTCTGGAAGAAGAAGGAGAAGATCCAGGAAGACAGCAAATAATATGGATTCACCATACCAAGGATTGGGACAATGTGCTAATTGAGAGTCTGAAACTTGCTGCAGAAGAAAGAAAGGAATTCAGATTGCTGGTTGCCTACCTTCAGCATGAAGATTGAAGACGGCACCTGACGATATTAAAAAAAACTAGAAATCCTATAAACAGTGTTTTACTTCCAAAAATAGGGGCTCAAACCTTGGAGATGGTAGATAGGCACAACATAAAATCTAATGCTAGTACAAGAAACCCGAAAATTTCTGGTAAGTCAGTGTTTCCTGCACCAAACCAGCTTCTGTCTAGCTGGAATAGAAGAGAGAGAGAGAGAGAAAGAGAAAAAGTCATCGTCTAAGAAAGAATTTTCATCAGATGAGGTTTGTTGACCTTTATTATTTATGTTATGACACTTCCTTATAGACTGAACGTAGTTGACTGAGCGTAGCGAAATCCTGTTTTAAGTCGATTGTTAGGCATTTCATCTCTCTCTAAATTTGTTTGTGTGTTTTAGGAAATCTGCTGCATGCACTTTGGTTATAATTTATTAAATAAGAGAAAATTGGAAACATTTTTTTGACACGAGGTCTACTATTCACAGAACTATGTAATAGTTAATGATAATCTGAATCTCTCATTAGAAGTTTACGGTTCAGGAATATGTAACAACGATCCCTGTTAAAGCTAGCAGGCTAAGAAAATGTACAAACGGGTCATTCCAAGATCAAACACCACCTGAGATAAAGCAAGCTAGCGGCCAAGAAACAGTAGACTTTCCCACTCATCTGCTGCGTATCAGTCAGTGAATCCATCGCTAGTGTCGCAAGACGGCAAGATCATTGCCAAACGCATGTTGAGACGTGATAGAAAGATGCCCACGACTGACGACATCAGCTTACGTACGTTTACGTGTTGGAAGTTGGAAGATGCGTTATTTCAGGTTTTCAGCGCGTGGAAAATCGAGTTGAATCGCCAGTTTCATGAAATCGTGTTATAAATAAATCTGTTTATATTATTTTTATTTCTATATCAAAGTTTTCAATTATTTGTTAGTCTTTCAACAGTAAACGTTTATGTGGGTTTTTCTTCTTCATTATATTTTTAAAATGACGTGAAAACAAATTATGTCAAAAATTTGAATTTTCTTTTTAATTCATTCTATTTTTTTATTTTTATTTATGTACGTAGCAGCATTTATACGTGCATATTTAATAGCGTTAGGAAGATTATATCATTGACTAATAAAATAACGCTATTTAAAGACACATTTTTTTTTAAGATTTTCTCCACACAGGAGGCCCTGAGGAAAATAATTCCCCTCAAGACATATGTCATCTTTTGGGATGCTGTGTGGAGGGTCTTTTTAGGGAAAGGAAAGAGAGGAAGTCGTGGGAAGGAATCAATGTTCCGAGAGTCCTGCTGGAGGTCTTGCTCAATCAGTCTCTCCCGATCCGGCCTGCCACGCAGTTGGTGGGCAGATGCTTCCGCCGCCAAGATCTGGACAAACCTCACCCCATGTTTAATAACATAATTAAAATTTTACTTAATGATGGGGACTTGGCGAGCAGAGAGAATTGAACCCGCGACGTACGGGTGAGAACAACGCACTACTCCGCCACTAACCGGTGCGCGGTGTGTTCGTAAGCATTTTTACGCGATTGAGGCCTCTCACGCGTTTACGTTTATATTTGGAAAGTACGTTTACGTTTGGAAACTATGAGGTTTCCAGTGGAAAATATGGTAAAGTTTACCAGTTACTGCTACTATAAACAGAAATTGTTGTAACATTACTTTTAACGATGGGGTTAGCGTGTTACCTACCACGATTCAAAAAATAAAATATGTCGTTCAACCAACGAATGGTCCTATTTCAAATCACAAGGAAAATATTTTTATTAACTGAACATTTCTGACCTACATTACACATTCATTTACCTGTATAATAGGATTCCCAATTTGGGAGGTGGGTACGGGTACCGCCGCCCAGGGAACCATTGACCTTTGCCACTCTGGTCACCCCGAGTGGTTCGAAACATTTGGTGACTTAACACGGGTGCCCCGGTTAATCGGGAGAGGTGTGTCCATGTCTTGGCAACGGTTGCGCCTGCCCACTTTGGAGGAGGAGAGGATGGAGAGGCCGGTTTGGGGAGACGCTTTGACCTCTCCAACTGGTCTCTCTCCACCCATCGTCTTGCACATATCTCTTTGACCCTTGATTCCGACCCACGTCTCATACCCTTTTCCTTCCCAGAACTTCCACCCCTTCCTTTCCTTAAAAAGACCCTCCACACACACACACAGCATCTCCGAAGATGATGTAGGCCGTAAGGGATATTATTTTGTTAATGTGAAATAATCCGTTCATAAATATGGTATAAAAAGTAGTCATTATTTTTTGAAAACACAAAAAGATGAAGTCTTCTCTAATAGAAAACTGCATGGAAATGAATTTAGCCGAGAATTTCATAAACGCCCACTGACATAATATGTATTAAATTATAATATAAATTGATCAACGCAAGAAAATAATTAAAAAATAGCATCCCGGAAGAATATCTACTTAAATATATCAAATAATATTTTATTTAGCATCAAGGACATAGCTTGTAGTAAGGGAGTTGGCAATATTATTTATCAACGCCAACCCATACATTATAGGAACATCTTAGCGAAGTGAGTTGAATAACTTTATTGAAAATTAATGATTCTGTTTTTCTTTTTATGTGTTGTAATAATAATGATGAAATAGTGGTAGATTTAATACGAACGTAAAATCCAATAAAATACCCTTTGATCTAATGATCAAATTAAATTATTTATGAAAAATCCTTTTTATTGGATTTTATCGACAAACAAAATATACGTTCTGTTTCCTACTAATTTAGAAATTTTGGTTGGATTAAGTATAGGTTTCTTTAAATTAAAATTATTTTTTACCAACTATTTACTTTACTTCTTCAGTTTTGGGTTTTATCTATTTATTTTGTTTTCGAGTGACAGTTTTTTTCATATTTTGATGACATTTTATTTATGTATTAACGGATTTACGTCCAATTTACAAAATTATAACACTAAATTTAAAAAATGTAAAATAGAAGAGAAAGGATGGTATATTTAAGCAAATACAAAAATCAGAGATAAACATAAGAAAATAGAAATGCGAAGTCAAGACTTATCAAGTCAAAATAGTTATAATATAAAATATCATCAACTGTTTAGTGATCGACAAGAATCATTTATACTTACACAAAAAAAAGATTATGACTTGATTTGACCAGTCTACATTTCTGGACAATGGTGAATAATATCCATAATTAGTCGAGTGTTGATTGAAGTAGAGCAGTTCATTATTTCTGAGTCTGCGGGAAAACAACTTATACAATTTATCTTTAATTCTTATAGTTAGGTTAGGTTATTATGTAAGGTTCCATCTCGATCAACACGCGATTTTAGTGATGGCACTGTTCAGTGTGTACAGTCCCAGGCAGTGCTTTCGGTAGATAGAAAAATATAAACTAGTAGTCCTGTGAACAATAGACCTCGCGTCTAGAAAAGTATGTTTCTAATTTTCTTCAAATTAAATCAAAACCAAAAATTTCCAAAAAATCATGCGATCTGTAAGTAAGTACTTATACTTAACCTTCTTACATACCATATATTTAATGTAACATTTAAAAAAAATCAAATAATAAATGATACAATTTTTTCAAAGAAACGTCACTATCTCAACGACAATTCTATTTTCAAGCTTTCTTCAGGCATGTAGTTACCATTAATAACTAACAACTCAACCAAAGTTAGTAATCTAGTCAAAGTTTGACTTCTTTGAATAATAATGTGGATGCAGCAGATTTTAGAATCCAGAAACGGAACGTATACATTAGATACATAAATTTATGGACGGACGAAATGCCGAACGTTTAAAAGTAAAACAGGACGTCGCGTCGTTACGTTCAGTCAAATATACAAACCACCCATTTAGTTTTGTTCAGTTGATTTGCTAAGGGACCAACCGTTGTTTACGTAGCTATCGCAATTGGGAATTCTTACACGTCATATAATGGCGTAAACAATAACCAATAAATTAATTGATAATGAGTCACAGTAAAATAATGTTAAAAAGTGAAGACCTCTAAGTGCAACATTTCCAGTTAATTAATTGTCTCGCCAGGTATTCAAATAGTTCAACCTAATCCTGTCCGAGTTCAACGCTCGCCTCTCCGCGGTGGAATTCTAGGAAGTGACAGTTCGCCGGGAACTTCGCTCAAGGCTGTCGCAAAAAGGTCCCAAAACAAAGAAGACAAGTACAGGACTACTGCAATTCCACAGTTCCATGAATGAGACATGTAGCTTCCGTTCATCTCAGTTCTCAGAGCGAGCGTTCGTCCCTTTTTACCATCGCGGCGTCGCGTCGCGTCGTTCTGAAGACTTTCAAATTTTGAAGGTGAAATAGGACTTTTGTCGATGGAAGTCGCTGATCTCGATACATTCATGTTGAATATATGGGACGGAAGACGGAATAAAGAATAAAATAAGATTGTGGAAGAGTTCATGTTTATTTTTGAGACATTCTAATGCAAAGAGAAAACAAGTAAATGAAGAGATTTTCTTCGACGAACTTGGTTTTAAAATTAATGCTATAAGTGGCATTAGTTATGTTTAGATTGGTAGACACTTCACAACTTATAAATTTTATTTCCTCCTTCACTTCCCCCAACCTCATGATATAAATTGGAAACCCTGTAGTCCCACTTATTTTAAGAAATAAGGGACGCTTTCGCGGAATCATGTAAAATATGTCAAATCGCGACTAAGAAAGAGTTTATTCGATTAGCCTTTTTAGATAGGGTTAAAAATCGAATCCTCACGAGACATTCTCGTTGTTTAGAATACAATCATCAAAGTTTGGCATATATGGGTTATTTAAAAAAATTTGAACAATTCATCAAATATTTCATCATCAAGATAATTTTATATCATCAAGATAATTTTCTCGTTCTGTGTAAGTGCAATTCAAGTTTTGTGATTATTTCAGCTTTATGAAGCAACTGGCCTATAATGACATAATTACAAAACTCGAATAGAACTTACACAGAACGTGAAAATTCACTTCAAATATTTAACGAATTGTTCAAATTTTTTTAAACAACCCGTCCTAAGTTTAACAACATCTCTGATTAAACCGAAAGAAAACTTTAAAAATGTGAAAACTGAAGGAGCAAAGTGCGAAAATGAGTGAAAGAAACGAATATAAAAAATCATGAGAGTAATAGTAGGTACAATTAGAGAAATAATCCAACGAAATTGATTTATAGAAAGAAAGTCAAATGAATGGAGGTATTGAAAGCATAATTTGCGAGAGAGATCTTCTACTGTCTGTGTTTAGATAAAAAAAATATTCAATGAGCGATGATTGATATAAGAAAATTATAGCTAGCACAGTTCATTGAACTCGGTAGTGCGTAACGTATTTTTTACCTATCGCACAAGTTGTAAACACACACATAATGTAATCTTTTGAACACTTGGGTATATCTGCGTTTCTAGCTTATTTCAAGAAGATGCCGTACGAGCTAATACCCTCTCTAAAGAACTTCTCGTGAGATAGCGCGGGATCTGTGTGTAGAGTGGCAGGTTAGGGGGAGGTGCGGGAGAGGGGGAGGGAACGTGCTCAGAATAGCGCAGCGCGCTCGGCGACCCACGCGCGCGCGCCCGGCACTACCATATTAGTACAATAGTGCGGCAGTAGCACGAGAGACTACAACGCATTTGCAGCTTATTTGGAGATAATGGCAGCAATCACACTGTTGTCCGTGCATAAATTTCGTGACTTGGTTTTTCTTTGTCGCGTTGGAGCGCTTCTTCAATACGCAGTAGGGGCAAATTGATTTACGAGTTTTCAGAAATTGTTAAATTTAATAAACGAAGCATGTTATGAATTTATGAGATTTGAGAAAAATTGTATTTCGGAAATATAATTATCCAAACAAATAAAAATAATTTTGCAATTAAAACATAGTAGAGAATTTATTATGAGCTTTTCTTTGTTAGTTTTTAGAGTGCCTGTTGATTGTCTTTTTCTATATTTTTCCATACCATATCGCCACTCGGTTAGTCTTGAAAAGGCCCGAATTTTGTTGTTGTTGTTTTCCTTGTTTAATTAGATATATACAGGGTGTAACAGCACGTATCCGAAGGATTTTAATTAACGATTCCCGAGCACATTTAGAATACAAAAAGTAGATGTCATTTTGCTGTCCAATGAGGTTTCAATTAAAAACAGTAAACAAAATCCTTCGGCTACGCTTCTTATAACCTGTATCCATAAATATATTGTATATGTAAATCAATGTATATTTGCTTGCTTGCATCTATGTATGTAGGTATGTATGTTTGTTCATTATGCGTTCCTAAACAATTCATCCGATTTCGATGAGACTTTCGTGAATTTTCGTACGCACGACCGCTATGGTTTCTATATATAGTGGTGAGCTCTGGCGTTACGAAATTATTTCCTAAACTATTCATCCGATTACAATGAATTTTTGGTGAGTTGTTGTGAGCACGCCCGCGAAGGTTTTCCATATACACTGGTGAGCTCTGGCATTATGACATTTGCAAATAAAATATTGCAATAGGCGGCACGCGAGCTGTTTGAAAACTGAATGTACCGGGACTGAATGAATGGACGGCGGGTGAGGGGAGGGGAATGCAGGATGGGGGTTCGTGGGACGAGGGAGGCGGGAAAGGGGTGGGGAGAGGGGTGGGGAGAGGGAAGGCGGAGTGGAAACGCGTGAGGGGAAGGAGACGCGGGAGGGTAAGGGGAACCGGACGAATGGGAAAGGACACGCAGGGAGAAACAATTTCTTTTTTAAGTGGCATTGCAACGCATGTCGGGAACTTGCCAGTATTATATAAAATAATAGAGTGCGGAAAATCATTCCACATGACATTTTCCATCTTCATAACAGTGCAGAGTTTCAGTCAGACGGAGAAATGAGTCAGTTAGAAAGAGGCAAGTCGCAAGTAGGGGAAGGTCACCTGGGCGGTCCTCGGTGGACAGGCCTGACAGCCTGACTGACACCGTCTGATAGACTTGTCACCCGTCTAGGAGACCTCATGCGACTAATTCGTAAATAAATATGTTTTCTTTCTTACGCGACCTAATTATGTCCGTTACTTTAATTGCCAGGGAGTTCGGGGAATGCAACATGTTAAACACAATATAATAATTACTAGTAGTTCTGTGAATAGCAGACCTCGCCTCCAAAAAAGCCCGTTTTTATAATTTTCTAGTATTCAATAAATCAAAAACAAAATTTCCTCTGAAATTAGGTACTTAAGTACCTACCTTGTTAATTATACACCATAAATATTTTACAGAACATTTTTTTTTAAATTAAAAAAAGAATAGGCCACTTGCATGGATTTCATAACGACTTGTCGTGAATCGTGTGGATAGATTTTTTTACTAAGATTACGAAAATGTTAGTAAAAGTTTTAGGATGTATGATAATGTATGGTTTTTCTTATTTTTAAATAAATAAATCCATTATTTGAGAAATTAATTTTAGAAATGTATAGTTTTATTTTTATTTTTAAACAAATAAATCCATTATTTGAGCCTGTGACGTCACTATATGAAAATGTCCCGTCTCCGATTATGTTCCCTTAATTTTGTAAAATTACACACTGATTAATTTTTTTTTTATATGGCAACTTTTGATTTCCGGCGAATTTTTGAATTTGCTTTTAACGTTCACTAGATTTAATGTTTGTTCTATGCGAACTTATCCTTTATTTTGATTTTTTGATAAAGATGGCGGTGTTTTTACAGATGTTACGAAGAGAACCCCGTACAATTTATTGCTATTCATGTGGAAAACGTTCTTTTTTTTAAATGATTTTCGACTACGTAATTATCGTTTTTTCGCACCCATAAAATTATGCCCCGTCCTTTTGGTTTATAAAAATTAGTCTGATTTTTCGGATTGAAAATTTAAAAAATCACCAGGGTTTCAAAAATACGATTAAAAAAAGAAAAATACAGAATGTCTTAGAATATTTGCCTAAACCGGATTTTTTTTAATGTGATGCAAGTGGCCTATTACGCAATTTGTCTAATCACCATTCTTTTCTATATTTCTTTGGGTCAGTAGGTACCTACCTACCTACTAGGTAGGTAATTATTGATGCTTCTGATATGACAGCTCGTAGTAGGAAGCACGATCATAGGAACTCTAACGGGTTTAAAAGGCAACCATCACAACACGGTAACCATCTTGAACCGAAACAGGAACCGGAACGAAACAAACAAATTTACAGACAGATGAAATGCTAAATGGCCGAGTTAAAACAGGACTTCGCTACCCTGTCAATTATTGTTAAGAAAAGCGAGAAAAGTCACATAATTTTTTTTTTGTTTAAAAAGGTTTCAGTGTTTTTGCCATAAATTTATTCAATAGGCCACTTGCATCATATTTAAAAAAAATTCCGGTTTAGGCAAATATTATGTATATTTTTTTTAATCGTATTTTTGAAATCCTGGCGATTTTTTGAAAATTTCAATCTGAAAAATCAGACCATTTTTTATAAACCGGAAAGACGGCACATAATTTTATGGGTGCGAAAAAACGATAATTACGTAGCCGAAAATCATTTTAAAAAAATAACGTTTTCCACACGAATAGCAATAAATTGTACGGGGTTCTCTCCGTAACATCTGTAAAAACACCGCAATCTTTATCAAAAAATCAAACCAAAGGATAAGTTCGCATAGAACAAACAATAAATTTAGTGAACGTTAAACGCAAATTTAAAAATTCGCCGGAAATCAAAGTGTTGCCATATAAAAAAAAAAAAACATTGTGGAATTTTACAAAATTAAGGGAACATAATCGGAGACGGGACATTTTCATGTAGTGGCGTCACGAGCTCAAATAATGGATTTATTTATTTATAAAAGAAAACTATAGGTACATTTCTAAAAATTTTTGCTAACATTTTAGTAATCTTAGTAAAAAAATCTATCCACACGATTTTTTCCAATCGTTATGAAATCCATGCAAGTGGCCTATTATTTCTCTTGGATAGACACGAATTTCAAAATTCAGCACAGTAAGTAGGTATATTATAAATAATATAAGTTATTAGTGTTAATAATTATTGAGTTTTCTACAAAAGCTACTACCTATATGTTGTCTCATAGTTAAACTATACTTAATTTATTATTTAGTAGCGAGTTCCCGGCATGCGTTGCAATGCCACTAATAAATAAATTGTTTCTCACTGCTTGTCTTTTCCAATTCGTCCCGTTCCCGTTCCCCTTCCGCCTCCCCTTCCCCTCTAATGTCCCTTATCCCGCCTTCCTTCTCCCCTCTACCTCGAACCCCCCTCCTTCGTTCCCCTCCCCACTACGGCGTTCAATATATTCAGTCCCGGTAAATTCAGATTTTCAAACAGCTCGCGGGTCACCAATTGCATTTTTTTTCAATTTTTATTTGTAATATATAACAAACATTCATTTTTGTGTATTATAAAAACAATCAATCAAATTTAATACCTGACATAGGTACCTATTTATAATAAATATAATTTTTGATTAGGTACAAAGAATTCGATTTTGGTTCGTATCATAGGTGAGTACTTCGATTAAATTCATTAATTTAAAGAGTTTCTTCGAAAATTGAATTTTGACTTCACAATCGATGGTTTGCAAAATGTAATTCTCAAATTGATACATTTTTGACAGTTTCGTAAGAGTTTTTGTAATGATTAAAAAGCTTTTCAGATGTATTGTCATGTGGTTGTAATAATCCAGAAACCTTCGCAAAGTGGAAATAAGGTATTTTGAAAGTTTCAAACATTTCCTATGCTTAAAACAGCAACTCACATACATACATAGAAACATATACCTATTGATTTATATGTATATATATAAGATTGATAGATGCATAGTTTTCTTACATACATATCGCATGACTATATTCATTATTGAAATAACACTATTTTCCAGGAAACATTGGTAATGTTTATTTTGTTTAAAATGAAGCTCTGAAAATCGAGAATATTATTTTATTCACTGTTTTGGCTATTGGAATCTGGGTAAATATAATGAGGTTACGATTATGTAGGTACAATTTACATCGTATAGAAAATAATACGTGAAAATCATTGTGGCACATCACAAAATACGTTTTTTTCAGGTCTTGTTGATTAATTTGACACATTATTTTAGAATGGAGCTTGTGTAAATACATTTGAAGAATCTTAGGGGAAAGACGTTTTTGATATTTTCTTAAACTCAAGGATATCAATATTGCCATTTCGTAGTTTCACCTCTACTAAGTAGGGGCTTTAAAATGTAATGTTTGCAATAGTAGGGTATCAATAAAGAATGTATTCATAATGTCGATGTATTCTCATTGTTCTCAAGCAGGACTCCAGTCGCTAACGTACAAACAACGGCCGGCGTGGTCTAGCGGTAAGGCTCTTGATTCGCAACCCGTAGGTCGCGGGATCGAATCCCGGCGTGGGCAAATAAATGTAATTTTTATGATTTGTGTTAATGCACAATTAATTCATTAAAGATAATGTATAGTATATTTGCGGCACGTTCCAGAGTGGAAGATACTCTCAGTATCGCCCTGGTGTAAGACCACCATTCAGAATTGAAAAGTTTCTTGGAATGGCGTTAGCCGTGTTCGGTGACCACATCTAAATAGCCAGGTACTTCTCCATCTTCCTCTTCCCCATCTCCTAAAGATAATGGTTGAGGGAGTCCTTTTGACCTCTCTAGCTAGACTCTCTCGACCCATCTCCTTGCACTGCAGTTGGAGGGATGAATTCATGCTTAAGATACTCCTGGACACACTGACCCCTAGATTTCTACCCACCTCTCAAACCTGTTTCCTTCTCAGAGCTTCCTCCCCTCCCCTTTCTTAAAAAGACCCCCACACAGCATCCTCTGAGATAACATAGGCCCTGAGGGAATTTATTTTCCTAGGGGCCTCCTGTGTAGAGCTTATATAAAAAAAGAGTTTTCAATGACATCTTATGAGGTTTAACTTCACGGTTTGTTTGAGTTTTTTCAGTAACTTCAACGACAATAGATACTAAACTTTTAAAATACTAGTCACTTTTTTTCCGATAATTCTCAAGTCCAGATTTAATGGTTTTATTATCTACATATTATATAAAAAATAATCCCTGTTCCCCTTGGTCGCGCCATAACTTCAGAACGCCTTTACCTATTTCATTCAAACTTTGGGGATTTGATGTGTGCATGCCCGCGATGGTTTCTATCTACATCTTGAAATTATGAATTGTTAACCGTTCATCCAACTACGATGAAACTTTGGGATCTAGGAAAGATAAACGATAAGATAATTACGATAAACTAGAATCTTAGAAAGCAAATAATTTTAAAGATTTTTTGAAAAGGGTACAAAGAAAATAACATGCATCGCGTTTCTATGAAATACATTCCACTGAATACTGAAATAGGATTAGGTTTTATCTACAGCAGGTACCCCGCTGTTTCCTTGAACATGTAATGTAAGATTATTTTTTGATTTTTTAACAATTTAGTTCCGTTTCTTTAGTAATTTGAGTGTGGCCTTTCGCCTTGCACAATATAAAATAAAGCTGGCTCGCAAAAGAAAGCTCTCCCGAATGACTCACAGTGAAGTAAGTTAGCGAAGTAATTAGCACTAGCGCCTATTATTATTATTAAATTCACATGCTAATTATAACTATGTGTGAATACATTATTTCGAGAATACAGGGTGTTTTGAAACTCGTTCACACAATTTATTGTTATCAAGTTTGATTTGAAGAACTTCATTTTATTTAAATTTCTTTTCTATTTACGGTGCTCCAGATTTTATGTCCGGGTTAAATCTTTCCCAAATGAAAGACTAAACCCTTCCACACACTTTTCCACAAATGAATATCTAGTAAATTAACGGAATGTAAGTGCACTATATAAGTATAATAAATACAAAACAATACAAAAACAATACGTCAATCCACCAGAAACATAATGGGAAAATATTTCACCGACTCCAGATATTTTCATATCAGAGGGTTCGGCTCTGATGAAATCCTAACTGGTCCGATAAATCCTACTGATCCCTCAACATAAATATTTAAAAAATCTTTCGTAATCCTACATGTATTTAAAATGACCGACTTTTGCATTTTTATGTACAAATTTTTTGACAAATCTAATACGCCTAAATTTTGAATGAGAGAGCTAGGTATAATGCCAGTAGCCGAAATAACAAATGGTAATATTTTTATAGTCTGAGAATGCCAAATTCTTTTAATCTCATTTCCTAAATCTGTATATTTTCTTATTTTTTCAGAAACAGTTTTCTGAATATTACAAGAATTTGGAATAGCGACATCAATGATATAAGTTATTTTTTTAAATTTTGTCATGTAAAACTATATCGGGTCTATTATGACTAATTGTTCTGTCTGTTAGAATAGTTTTATCATAATAAATTTTATAAAATTCATTTTCTAAAAATGAATTTGGTTCATATTCATAATATGGTACATTACGGCAGTCAATCAAGTTATGTTTAATTACCAAACTTTGGTGAATTATTTTTAAAACTTGATTGTGCCTAAATGTATACTCGGACGGCGCTAATACAGAACATCCCGATATAATATGTTCTATAGTTTCCGGAAAAGCCAAACATTTTCTACATAAATCATCAATCTGATTTGCATCTTTGATGATATGCTTCCTATAATTTTTAGTATTAATGACTCTATCTTGAATTGCAAGCATAAAGCCTTCTATTTCTGCGCTCAACTCTCCAATACTCAACCATTTGTTTGACGAAAATTTGTCAACATATGTTTGGTTGAGATAGTTGAAGTGTTTTGCGTGAAGAATTTTATTTGACCAGGAATCTAATAATTCCTGGTTGGTATTTATAAGAATGCTGGCATTCTCGTCGTATAAATTTAATGGCGAAATATTTCTATCTGCCTGGCAAATTATTTTGTGCATTTCTAACTATTTCAACTATCAGCTTTCCTATGGAAAAAAATTCTTAGCATTTCTACCTGATTATGTTTTAAAGATGTTATTTTGACTATACCTCTACCTCCTAAATTTCTAGGTAAATTAATTCTTTCTACAGCTGAATTTGGATGATGGGAATGAAATTTTGTTAACGTAGTTCTAATTAATCGTTCTAAGCTATCTAAATCGGTATTAGACCATTTAATTATGCCAAATGAGTAAGTTAATAGAGGTATTGCCCAAGTATTTATCGCCTTTACTAAATTTTTATTATTATTTAGTTGATAAAAACAGTATATGTATAAACAAGTTCTGCTATATAATTATTATCATGCGTGACAGTTGTTTCGCCTTCTGAAGGCTTAAACTGTGGTTAAACCACTTACAGACTATATATTTATATTATTCCAATATAAGTAGATACTTATGATGAAAAATGTAATGCTTTAATTTTATTACCTACGCCCTTATTTATTTCTGAGTAAAATGACGGAAATTATTAATGTTTATTATGATAATGTTATTATAATATTACCCTTTTAAAATTTCCCAATTACTGCATTATTTAAAAAAATAATAATAAAAACTGTCATGCATAGTAATAATTACATAGCAGAACTTCTTTATAAATAGACTGTTCTTACAAGTTAAATAATAATATTTGTGAATATATAAAATAAAACCAAAAAAAAAACGTTTACAAAAAGGGGGGGAAATTACGTAGGTACTTTAGGTCATATTTTTCTGATGCTACCTTGTGAAATATTTATCCTACCTTTAAAATCGGAGTAATTTGCATCACGTAGCTTCGATTCAACAAAAAATGTTCATATATATATTTATATACGTACGTAGTTTTGTAAACACCTATACATATCTATTGCACGAATATTAAAATTTGTCTTAAGTCAGTTTAGAGAGTTAAAAACATGTAAATAGTCGTAACTGCAGACGGGCCTGGCGGAGATAAAAAAACCGGAAAGATGATGATGATTTCACAGATGTCTTGTACCAAAAAGCTGACATTTTTACAAAAAATAAATTTTCTCACTTATTTAATGAGAATTTCACATTGCTCCGTTCCCTCTCACAGATTTAAAATTGACATGTTTGACTCCTCAGATTGTACTTTCTGTGCTCTAGAGGTGGGAACCTATGGTATTTTTTGGTTGCCCCTGTTTAAACACATACACTCTCTTCTATCAAGCCTCATCTAAAATTGCCACTCCTTCGTTTAAAATCTCATCGCTCCTAACTAACTAACTATAACTATCTATCTTTATGTGATTAGGTATAAAATTTGCTCATTTAAATACAATTATACACGATAATTGACCTCCCCTCTCCCCTCTCCAGAAACATACATATACAAACATACAGACATATTTCAAATATGTGATGATCTCTTCTATGAAATTCAGATTTGTGATTTTTGATTTATTATTATTATTATTTCATTTTCTATTGTACCTATTCTACGGCAAAGTTTGTACATGAGTTTTCATAGTCCTCTTCATTAGGGTTTCCTGTAGTAGGCTGTCTTTTCACTGTTTTCTGAGGCCTGTAGTTACAATTTTATATTTACTCGTAGTCTCTACATATTTGTCTTCACATTCTTCATATTTTTTGCGAGATAATGATCACTCAGTTCTCTCAGACATATTTTTACTTTAGTTTAGTTTAGTTTTAGTTTAAAATATATATAAAAGAAGGCAATAAGTTTTTGCTCAACCTTTGAATTGGCACACAAAATAATGACAGTACATCTATCTCTAATTATCTATTATTAATTTGGTGCATATTCAAATTAAAACACAAAATGTCATTCGTTTCCCAATTTTCAAATTTGAATTTTTCAGAAACATTTATTTAATAAATTTTTCGTTCGGACTGGCGTTTAGTGAATTATTTTTTATGAAAAAGCTTTTCGAGATTAAAAATGATTTTAATGATATTGTACGATAAGTTTATGGACACCATGTATCGTATAGTTTCGTAGCCGGCTCAACTAAACATTGGAAGCCACTACACAGTTTTGGACAGAAGCCAATTAATAATAATAATAATACATAAAATCATCTCGCTTGCAATAAACTCGGCCGGTGTTTATATAGTGAATTTATACCTACGCAAGCGATTGTGGCCAGTCGTAAGGAAGATAAATTATTTCATTCATGATGCCTTTTTTCCCAATACTAGTAAACATAATTTAAATCACAATTTGGAGGACGGCTATGGGTACCGCCGCCCCAGAAACTATGTATTGGATAACCAACACCTCAAACATAAGTCATCCCAAGTGGTTCTTTACATAGGTGACATTCAGTGTTAATGGGGTGAGGTTTGTCCGGGTCTTGGCGGCGAATGTGTCTGCCTACTGTGGGGGAAGACACATTCATACGCCCGTCACTCCTGGATACTGACCCCCAGATTCTTCACAGAACTTCCTTTCCTAATAAGTCTCTCCACACAGCATCCCCAAAGATGACAAAGATCCTAAGGGAAATTATTTTCCTCAGGACCTCCTGTGTATGGGGTAAAAGTTTAGAAAAAATAAATTTATGCCTGCCAAAATATTCTCTCTGTCTTCCAAATCGCCCAATCCCCAATTTTAGTAAAATTATATTAGTATCAACAAAAATACTAATTTTGGTTATAAGTGTCATTTTCAAAATTGAAATGATTTTTTAAAGAATTCAGACAAGTGATAATGTTCCTAATTATCACAATATATAACCGAAAATTATTTTAATTTGCGTTTTCAAAATTGGAATCGATTTGTGAAGAATTGAGACTATCCCGTGAATTTTCACGGGTCTGCGCGGGTTGTATACTAAAGAATATGAAAAACTTGATAAAATAATATACCCGCCTTTCCACTTTGATGTATGTAGTGCTCATACTGGGCTATTCTGGTTTGTATACGGCCCGTGCCTATCCAATAAATCTCCCGCTCCGAGGGACTACTGTACTACAACTACTGTACCAGAGTACCTACTATACTGAATTCACAGTATGTTCTCAGAGCGTGATGCAAGAAATAATAATTACGTTTATTTATGGTGAAGAATAGAGAATGTTTTACCTAGGCCAAAAATTATTTTTAAAATTCTGCAATTTCCTGAAGCAAAAATATCTACCAATTATTACTAATTGTAAAAATTCAGCCACAGAGGTTAATATTTATATCGGTTTTGTTTTCTTAGATAAACAATACCTCACAGGAGTTTCGACTACCTACTCCCGTATGGAGCCGGTGAGACTTTGGCATCCCCTGTTGGGGTATGTTGTGAGGCTGAAGGTAGCGGGAAAGGAAGGAGATGAGGAGAGGAAGGTGGGGAAGGACCTGGCTATTCAGATCTGGTCAAAGCCATTTCAAGCAAAGTTTCAATTCTAAATGGTGGTCTTGCACCAGAGCGATACTGAAAGTATCTTCCGCTCTGGAACATGACGCAAAAATACTATATGTTTTTTTAAATGAATTAATTGTGAAATAACACAAATTAATCAAATAAAATTTATTTACCCTCGCCGGGATTCGATCCCGCGACCTTCGGATTGCAAGTCAAGAGCCTTACCCCTAGACCACGCCGGTTGTCAAAAAAGTACTGGTAAATGCCTAAACATGTGACTGTTTTAGTTAATTGTTACATAAATAATGAATAAATACAAATTATAAACGCGGTGAATTAGGGTAGAGGTAACTTAACCTCAAATGTTGTAATTTTATTTTTTAAAAAAACGTACCTCTCCACCTCCTGAATATAAATACCTACTGCATTTTGTTCTTTTGGCAACCAATATAATCTATGTAACTCAGTAATCAAGTTCTCAAAAGGTGAGCTCTAGCATCATGAAATTATCACAGCTTTCAGACTGTAATATCTCGGTCAGAAAGTTTTTTAACATTACATTTTAAGCCATGCTGCCTTAAAATACTTTTTTAATTGTCTAGAATTAGAACGTAATAAGAACGATATTCGTTCAATATTTTTCAAATTGAAAATATCAAAGTATAGGTAGTTAGCTCATAAATGCGTTTTTTGCAACTTATTATTGGTACCTTTCCAATATACGGAATGATCTACCTGAGGAACATAATTTCCCTTAGGGCCTATGTCATCTTAAGGGACACTGTGTGTGTAGGGACTTTTTAAGGAAAGGAAGGAGAGGAAACTCTGGAAAGAAAAAAGGTATGCGGGGCGGGTAGGAATTTTTCTGGGGTCAGTGTGTCCGCAGAAGTAACGGACACATGAATCCTTCCCTTGAATTGCGGTGAAAGGCGATGGGCTGAGAGAGACCGGTTGAAGGGGTCAAAAGGCCTCCCACAATTAGTATCTCTCGATCCAGCCCGCCACGCAATAGTGAGCAGACGCGTCCGCCGCCAAGTCCCGGACAAACCTCACACCATGAACCCGGACACCCTTGCAAAGTCACCAAACGTAGCGAACCACTCGGGGGTGACATTTAAGTGTTGGTAATTCAATAAATGGTTCACGGGGCGGCGGTACCCATACCCCCATCCCAAATTGACGGAGTTTTATTATTCAGTAGGCACATACTGCCCCCTGACTGCAAACTCTACAGTCGTATTATCCAAAGATGTACCTACACACCATATTATAATAACCAGTGTGTACCTACCCACGTATTATACACAGTAAAGTGTATAGTCAAATGTCAAAACTAAATGTCGTCGGCCCGAGGGGCGGCCATTCCTGGAAGAGCGTCGCGGCGCGGCGCCGAAAGCGTTCTCACCACGCGATTCAACTGCCACCAATACAGACGCTTTTCTTTGTAGCAAATTAAGGCAACTTTCGGGGAATGATCGTTAATGATATTATTATGGAAATAGATACAAACATTTGGCTTCTTCGATTGCTGACATGACGGGTGTATAAACCGTATTTTAATTTGCATGCACGTTATTAACTTGTGTCACGAATTTTAGCTACAAAAAATTGATGAATTATTGAAGTTCTGTGAAACAACTGGCTCTTAGATCGGAAAATCGCGGCAAATGATGAAAATAGCATTGATAGCAGAAAACATTTGCGAGCTAGTTTTTTATGTGTCACATTTTACAAGAAACTTTACATTGAAATTCGGTGTTTTTGATGTAAAATACCTTACCGATTTAATTCAAATGAATTTATTATTTAGTCATACGATCCACAAAAATAAGTAGGTATCTTCGCAATAATTATGGCTATATGAAAACAGTGCAAAATAACAGTTTTTTTCTTTTGTATTTTTGATTTCGGTTTCGAGTACCTAGGAAAATATTATTCATCAAAAAGTTTTTCAAAAATAATTTTTCGATGCTATTTGAGAACATTCTTTAGGAAAGTGCAACGGCTCGAAAGTATAAAATAAACTGTTTCGTTGCACTGCTCCTAAATTTTATCGTCTGACCTGCTGAAGACGGCACGAGGGAGCAACATATCTAAAGGCAGGGGTGGCCATTTATCACGAAGCTCTTAATTAATAAGAAACTGTTAATCAAGGGGTTGATAAAATGTCGACATGTGTAAAAGGTCGATACAATAAAAGAGTCGATTGGTCATTGCCTTAAGGCGCCGTAGTAAGCATTAAAAGAGATGAAGAAGATTATTTGAAAGGGAGATATGTAAATAAAAAAGTTTAAGGGAGCGCGCTAATATATATATAAAAAAAATTGCGAATATAGCGAAAATATTTAATAAAATATGACTCGTTTAATATAGAACAAATATCTCTCTACAAATGCCTAAATTGCATTTAAATATTCACCATGTTTTTGTTCATACCGATATCATGTCAAATAACAGAAAAAAACTTTTTTTAATAATTTTCGGAGCAGACCTATTATGCGGTGTTTTTTCTATGGAGGGAATTTCATATAAATAACGTTTAAGCTGTAGGTACACATGTATAGATATTATCTTAAAAAATCACTTTTGGAACAAGGGTGCAAGAGAAATATGTTATGAATCATTACAAATTAGGAAATGGGATAATAATTAGGAAAACTTTTTCGTGGGCCTTTTTCGGGAAACAAAATTCGAATATCATTAGTTTTGGATTTTCGAATAAGTTTTTGGAATCGGATATTCGATTATCAAAATGATTATACTGATTATTCACATCACTACCCAAATCAAACCTGAACTAATATTTTAGGATATTCGTATGGACGTGATGGACACATACAAGACTTCATCATGTGATTGATTCGTGACAAATAAAACTGTCAATAAATATGAATCAATCAACATCTTCTTAAATAAAGTACATTTTCGAATAATAATAGCAATAATAATCAGCCATGTGCCAGTTTCGCGCGCATGCAAGATGGTGACTCGAAATTTAAATTTGGAAGTCTGTTCGCGCCTTTTGTTTCAGGTCTGATGAAACGCAATAAGTTCAAGGGACGGTCAACATGATTAATTAATTATTGGGCGTGAAGTACCTAATTATAATTTATTAGCGGTGTACTGGGTGGTCTATGGAAAATAGTAAACCAGGAGTAAAGACATTCCGCGAATAACTCCAGTGTACCTCTTCTATTATTATACTTACCGAAATGTAGAATATAATGGAGCTCTCAGCGGCAGAACCATAATTAATTTTATATGTACCTATCTACGAGTAAGTATGCTAGTTTTTTTTTTCCAAAAAGGATGAATGCTTTCATCATAATTTTGTATTTTTATGGATACACGAAATAGGAACGGGTAGTAAAAACAACCCATTCACATGAGGTAAATTTGAACTGCGTAAAAATGTTCAGCTTTTGTCAAGGGTGCCCGATGTGCGCTGTGCATTTTGCAAGTTGTGATCTGGTTGCATTTAAAAAGCTTGTTCTTCGGGGCACTTTCCATTTAAGTACCATTACAATAAACACAGCATTAATATTATTATAATTTTTCAAAACACCTTCCGTTGAAATATCAGTAGAGCAAACACTTTTTTTTTTTTTTTTAACTTTGTGAGTTAAATTTCAAATTATAATATTTAATTAAATGAAGAGAAAATTTTCTTCAATTATTAGATATTATAATTTGAGATTTTACTCATAAAGTTAAAAAAATAAAAATAAATATTCATCCTAGATTTGCAGAAAAGTCAACGGGTGTCGCATATTAAAAATAATAAACGGATACAAATTTTATCCAGACACTTATCTAGAAAGCATTTAGTTCGAGTTGAATCTTGCATTCATATATAAAGATAGCAGCCAATAATATGTGCGTTAAGAAAATTAAGATAATGATGGTAATTCTTAGTCGAAGTGCGATACAGTTAAAAGTGACTGAATTGAATAAAGACACCGTAGCTTAGTCAGTGCTCAGTAGAGCACTTGCCAAGCGAAGGGTCCTGGGTTCGAGCCCCAGAGGTGCCAATATCTTTTTCTGATTTTTCTGTCTCCTGATTGTCTTCAATTAATTAAAAAGAATTTTTATCTGAAACCTGCTTTTTAATTTTTTTTTTTGATACATTATTAATTTACAGTACCTATGATTGAATAATGTTGGCCTCACTGGGTGGCTTATCCGTGCTGAGACCATCTTAAAAGAGCATGGAATTATTTTCAGGTAGCTAGCTATCCAGGAGCTCCAGACCAGAGGTGACTACCAATTTTAAGGTAAGATCTACATGCAATTTATACAAGGTCAACATTTGTGTACTATTAGAATATCTTCTGCCTGAGCTGGTGATATAGGTAAACTGAGTTTGTCAATGGCAGACTACCAACGTGTTGTACCAAAAAACTATGGTTTAATGGGTGGAAAACAAATATAACTATCAAAGATGGACACATTGACTGACACTTGCAGAAAAAGCTGGAGAAAACAGTGGTGTCATCCCCTTGTCTATAGATATTGTGTCATATTACATCTCCTCTACAACAAAGTCAATAGGAATTGTGTCATATCACGTTTCCTCTAAAAAAGCACCAATAGATATTGTGTCATATCACATCTCCTCTACCAAGAAAGTCAATAGAAATTGTGTCATATCACGTCTCCTCTAAAAAAACATCAATAGATATTGTGTCATATCACATCTACTCTACAACGTCAACAGATATTTTGTCATATCGCATCTCGTCTTTAACAATGTCAATAGACATTGGGCACTCTAAAATACCCACGGCAACTGTAACGGAGTTTCTTTCTTTAATACAAGTGAGGGAGATGTATGATAATGATGGCATTTTTCCTTTAAGGGAAGAAGACATAAGTAATAATTTGTTTCATAGCTGGTTTCACTAGTATTTAGTGTGTAAGAAAGAGCTGTTTTATGATTTTTTGTGCTGTTGCCGTGCTGTAACGGAATTATAATAAACGGTTCAAAAGCATTGTGTCACATCCTCTATAACGACGTCAATAGACATTGTGTCACATCACGTTTCCTCTATAACAACGTCAATAGACATTGTGTTACATCACATCTCCTCTAAAATGATGTCAATTGACATTATATCATGATATCACATCTACTCTAATACGACGTCCCGTCTGTGTCAGTGAAACCAATACCTCCAAGATCACAAGGCCGGGACACTAAATCCAATCAGCCTCCTAACTTGAATGAGAACCTCCAAATAAATTATTTATAAAAATTAACTGAAACCTTTTTAAATGTTTTGTAAAAAAGATAAATTGAAGAAATAAAATTTAAAACGAAAATTTTAGTGGTATCTCATACAAGTTAGGAGGCTGAATGTTAGAAGCTTTGAATGAGTGTCCCGGCTTTGTGATCTAGGAGGTTTGGTGAAACACTTTTGTGTTAAAGACAAAAAATAATTCAAAATAAATTAAAAGTTATCAAGGCGAAATGGCTGTTAAACAATATTGCAGTGACTAACCTGTTTGTAGTGAGAACCGCGACTCTGCTGTTTGTTGGACATGTGTCCTTCCATGCCGGCCATCAGCACTGTGGCCCCCAGGAACTTGTTGAGCAGTGCCCGAGCCTCCGCGTCCTCCGAGGTGTCGCCATCCTCCACAACTAAACCACCAACAATATATCCATCTACATTTTCTACCGAAAAAATCTTTTCAATATTCAAAGTAACTACAATAGACAATTTATATAAAAAATATTCAATACTACAAACTTTCAAAGAAATACAGCTAAAAAAATTACATTTCAATATTTCAGCAAGACATCAAAACAATATTAAAATCCCAAAATTTAATACCAAGCACATCCAAAATTCCTATCTGTATCATGGTATAAATTATTTCAACATACTCCCATTAAAAGTAAAAATTATTGAAAATAATAGTAAATTCCAAACTAAATTAAAAAATTACCTGAAACAACTGTAAGAGTTACATTACTATTTCACTTCATTTAAATCTGTTAATCGACACATCTCAAGTTTCACTTGATAATATGTAGTTGTTATATTGTTTTCTTTTGTTAATAGATGCAATATTATTATTCACCTACTCAAATGATAACATTGATAACATAATTGAGTATGAATTCACTCACCAAACACAAGAGCCTTGTCTCTTTATGGTGAGGAAAGGCTTTTATTACATTAATATTACAAATCTGTTTAATATGTAAAAAAAATGTATAATTGTTGTAAAAACAAACAAATAAAAAATAAAAAAAAATAAAAAAAATAAAAATATATAAGTCATAGTTATTGAGAAACCAACACCTAGACCTAACCTAACCTAGACCTCTCCAACCGGACTCTCTCGACCCATCGCCTTGCACAGCAGTTGGAGGAATGGATTCGTACATTATAAAGGTATTGAAGAAGAGGTGAGAGTCACTGAAAAAGAAGCCCTCTTTAAAGGTTTAAAAAAAAAATTGAAGATTTGGTCTAACAATACTAAATTTTACCCAATGTTGGGCATAATACAAAATATATTGGAGTTTGCACTATTTATTTTAAAGCGCTGCTTGTATGTCATGGAGGATCGTAAAATTGTCAGCAAAAAAAGAGCTTTTTAAACCAGCAGCACATAAGATGGTCAGGAGATGATCACGTTCTAAGCAAAATATATATATATTATTATAAAAATTGTTCCACACAACTTACACATTATGGGCACCACCTATTGAAAAGGCTACAAGACTAGTAATATGTTAAGATGGGAATGCAAATCAAATTCTGGATTAATATAACAAAAAATAACATTGCTATTCACATAGCACAAAGAAAAAAGAGATTATCAAATAATTTGTAATAAAACCAATAGACAGGCACAAAATTTAAAAAAAAACATACAAAAAGTAGGTACCCATCCTCTGAAAGAGAACTTCTCAGTTAAACAATCCATAACTATTTATTCTCAAAACGGTTCAAAAGCAATAAACTCCAATTTCATGAACACAGCTAATAAAAAGGGACAACAGTAATCAAAAGAAATCAAGTATGTAGCTGTAGAACAGAAGAACCTGTTACTTTTTTATGAATGGATTCCAATCTACCAACCGATATCCGCGTTCTTCATCCTGCAGATGATATCCTGCACCCCGGTGACCTTGGTATTGCTGCCGAGGAAGGAAGAAGATGAGGTGGTGGTGGTGGCTCCACTGCTGCGGTGCTGACTGCTGGAGTACTCCATCCTGGTCTCCGACTCTTGGGAAGAACCCACGCTGCGCTCACTGTCGGAGCGGACCAGGCCTGGTGGAGGTGCACAGTGGGATAGTCATGCCAAGTGGTGTCAAGATGTAGAAAGGTAAGAAGCCAAAGTTTGGTATGGTAAAAGTAAGATTTCTATTAGAGCGGTGTGGTATTTATAATTTAAAAGTTATAGACCTTGAAAACATGACAATATGTACTTCAAAAGGTGGCAAATTTTGTAAAGTGCGCTAGTTTAAATCAGTTTCCTTTTTAAAAGCTTAAAATGAAACCGTGAGCTGTGCTAAAGCTTTTATGCATTCTACAAAAGGCATAACTTTAAAATGCATAGATACGAGTAAATAGATAGATAAATTTAATGCTTGCTTGTTGAAGAATAATAAGAACCATTTTGGGATCACTACTATGGAGAAATATTTAATGGAGATAAATAATATTAGAAAATACATAAGTATACACAGTATTAAAATGTTTAACTTTTGTGGTTTTGAGTCGCATTCTCACATCTGCCCTTATGATGCACGTCTCAAAGACTATTTGAAACAATCTCTCAAGAAGTAGAAAGAAGCAAAACATGGATCAATACCCCACAAATCAAACAACTTAAATAATACAAGTTTCGTGTAGCGAACAGTAATGCATCCAGCTTTGCAAGTTCTCCATTTACGTGTTGATGAAGGAAGAGTAAGATAAGTGCCTACACTACTAAATGAGCTGTACTTCAAGTTGTAACTAACCAGGAGAAGTAGACCGACTGGAAACACCTTCAGAAGCGTCCTTCAAACTGTTGGAGCGCAGAATAAGTCCGGCCTTGGGGTACGAGGGCTTCTCTGTCTTGACCGTCTCAACTGGAAAAATAGTTAAGATTAAGACATTGTGAAGAAATGATCCATAACATGTATTAAATTAATTATTTTATTTAGCTTTACTAATACTAGGGCCTTCTAGTGGCTAGAGTTGTCAGATTTGGTTTTTTGTCATGCATTTGGATAAAGTTAAAATTGTTCATAAACTGCTTATTCATAGATGGCGGTAATTTAATTATTTTAGGAAAAAACATTTTTGCAAGTTATGATGAATTGTGTGTTTGCCCATGTACAAACAACATGGTTTACAATGTCTTACTCATAATCGTAGAATAAGATAATACCACGGTAATACGAACATATTAGGTGAAATTGTCATACAAATTCACCTAACCCGTTGGTATGGAACCTTTAAATTTTTATAATTATATTTTTCATGGTATAATCCACTTTTTATGTAATCAAGGATATTTTATTTGCTAGGATTCACCAAACTCATATTATATTTCACCAACTGTTAACGTTTTTTAGCATTTGTTGTTTGTAATCATTTCACTCTTATACTGCACATACAAAACCTACTTTTTGGGATGATTTTTTATTTATATTGTCAAAATACAAATTAAAAAGCGCAAAACGCTGTCTTCAAGTACTAAATAAATTCAATTTGCCGCCATTGAACGTAACGTCAATGCTACGTCTAGTGGCCAGCAATGTTGATACCGCCAATATTTTACTGGAGTTGGCCTTTTATTTATATAATAGGGTATTTGCTTACAACTACTCTAATATTATGGTAGAGTAATAAGACAATTTACCAGCATTCTTGATGAACTTTTCCGTGAGAGTTTTGACAGATCCCTGGCGTACAACTCTCGGGTGTTCCAACTGAGGGATCCCCTCTATCGCTTTTGGCTGATTCTGGAACAATAAACCACAAAGTTGTTATGCCTATTTATGATAACGACTATTATATATTATCTAGGTTAACATTTAAAAAATGGATATGGGTAGGTATCAATAATAACAGTAAAGTGTTATATCGCAGAAATTCATGTGTGACAAAGGCATCACATGTTTCCGATTAAATACCGATTCTAAGTCTGTTTCAGCTTTTGAACAAATTAATTATACATATTTATCCCCCAATGATATGCGTAAGGTCCTAAAACTTTCTCTTCTTTCCCACATATATTTCTTCGAGGCAAAATCGGGGAGCCGGCTAAAGGGCGTGGACTACGGGTTTCGTCTGCGGTTAGGCCGATAGCCATGCACATTGTCATGGTTTGTGGAATACCTTCTCTGAATATTTTATTTTTATGCATTTTATTTTCTCTCTGTTATTATTGTAAATACTTGCATTGTATTATTACTGTTATTTTTTTTTGTTTTGTTATTTCTCTTATTCCAGGTTTCCTCAAACGGGCGCAGCTCTTATTTTTATTTTTTTTCTTTTTACTTACACTTTTATCTGTATATATTATTTATCCTATAGATTTCAGAAGAATCATTCCACGGGCTGCAACATTTATTATTCTTTTGTATTATGTTAATGTAAGTACTTGCATACTGCTTTCTAACCCCGTATGCATGGACATTGGAGGGTCTAGAGTCGTTCAAATAAATGTAGCTTCGTTCAATAAAATAGAGTCCTGAGGTGTACGGTGAAGGAGGAAACCATATGTTTTCCTTAGAACGCCGTGGGAAAGTGGTTGGACACCCTCCAATGTATACATATTTAATAATTTTTCCGAGTTCGCTAACCATATCATTGAAAATAACCATAGTTTTGAAAAAAATACGGGGATAAATATTCTTCATATCAACCATAAAGGAAAACGCCTAGATAACTTGGAGGCCTTGGAAACAATTTTTTTTATCTTATAGCCCAATCATGGATATGTTCCCCCACCCCCACTCTTAAATAATCCCTAACCACACCTCCACCTTTGTAATAAATTGCACACACTTTGTAATAATATATTGTACCCACCCACTATTTTGTAACTGTCAAATCAATATATGTTTGCCCTGAGGAAGGAACGGTTGTTCCAATACCGGTCGGCTTCAAACAAATATACAAGTTATTTTATTTAATTCAGGAAGGAAATATTAAGAAAAACAAAAAGTTTTGATAATAAAATAACAAGTTTTCAATATATAAGTGTTATTGAATGTTATTTTTTTCAAATATGTGATGAATTTTGAGAGGTTTGTGAGTAAACACATCAATATCTATGCATAATCTATTAAAGGTGCTACATTTCAAGATAATTAGTGTTGTTTTTTGGAATACATCGGTATATACCTGTAATAGAGGCAAAACTTAATAATTTTAATCATCAGTACCTAGTATTTAATGTAAAATACACTGGGTTTTCACTCACAATATGAACAAATCAATCTCTAAAATTAGATCTTATGGCTTAGATATCCATGTGCAGTTCCGCTGAATTATTTCAAGCTACAGCCTGCAGGATAAAGATTGAATTGTTGTAAACAACGTCCAATATGAGAAGAAGTCTCACAATTCATACGAGAGGAAGTTTCATACTATGATCGACGAGAAGAAGTCTCACAGTATGATCAACGAGAAGAAGTCACTGCAGTATGAGCTTTAAAAACAATGTACATATGCATTCAATAACTCACTTTATAAATCTTGGAGATGCTATTTCCTGTGGTGCCGTACCGCTTGGTCTTGGTGACGCTGGTGACTCCGGTGCCGCCCCTTGTGGTGGCCGTGGTCACGCAGCCGCTGCCCGGCCCGGCCACCAGCGGCGCGATGTCCGCCGGGTCGCT
Source organism: Limnephilus lunatus (assembly GCA_917563855.2). Classification (NCBI taxonomy): domain Eukaryota; kingdom Metazoa; phylum Arthropoda; class Insecta; order Trichoptera; family Limnephilidae; genus Limnephilus; species Limnephilus lunatus. Next base: position 12,726,343 of record OU830599.1, read on the forward strand.
GGAGTAGGCCGTGACCGTCACGCGGCCCACAGGTGCGCCGCCGTTCTGCACGTGGAACTCCTCACGCACTATGGTGCCTTTCACTGATATAGAAAGAAATGAACAGATTATATTTTTAAAAAGTTTATAAAATGGCCAACTGATATTATACCTCATAAGAGTCCCAACTGCTCTCGTCTGGAGCCTGTAAGACTATGGCATCCCTAAATAGGGTATTTTGAGAGGCTGAAGGTAGTGGGGAGGGAAAGGAGATGGGAATAGGAAGGTGGGGAAGCACCTGGCTATTCAGATCTGGTCACCAAACACGGCTAACGCCATTTCAAGCAACGTATCAATTCTGAATGGTGGTCTTACTCCAGGGCTATACTGAGAGTATCTCCCACTCTGGAACGTGCCGCATACATGTTATACATTATTTTAAATGAATTCATTGTGAAATAACCCAAATAATTAAAATAAAATTTATTTGCCCACGCCGGGATTCGATCCTGCGACCTTCAGATTGTGAATCAAGAGCCTTGCCCCTAGACCACGCCGGCCGTCATCATTGCTAATGGGATCTGTGTTGTCCATGATGTAGCATGTTATTAAGATGAAATTGAAAAACTGTCTGGTGTTTTGTAATCAAGATACATATATAATTAAATTATACATAGCATGATCAAAGCGTACATATGTCGTCCTTTATTACTATTTTTGGGAGGTGGTTATGGGTACCATTTATTGAAAAACTAACACCCCTACCATAGGTCACCCCAAGTGGTTCGTTACGTTTGGTGACTGAGCAGGAGTGCCCGGGTTCAAGGGGTGAGGTTTGTCTAGGTCTTGGCGGTGGATGCGTCTGCTCACTTATTGCGTGGCGGGCCGGATCCGGTGAGACTGGTTGAATTGAAATCCGGTGAGACTGGTGTTGATTTCTCCAGCCAGTTTCTCTCAACCCATCGCCTAGCACCGCAGTAGGAAGAAAGGATTCACACTTCCATTATTTCTGGACACACTGATCCCCAGATTCCACCCACTCCTCATACCTTTTTACTTCTAAGAACTTCCTTTCCTTCTTTTGCCTAAAAAGCCCCTACACACAGCATCAAGTTGACACCCTAAAGTTCACAAGGTCCCTAGGGAAATTGTTTTCCTCAGCGCCTCCTGTGTGGAGCTAGTGCTTATTGTTTATTGTGGTATTTTAAATAGATACATAGTTATCTATGTCCTAATACAATCCTTATATATACATACACTTAAAATAACACACCTATACCAACTCAATCACATATCTTCACAATTTAATTTTAAATGCCTTTATGCTCTCTTCCAATTTTATTTCTTCTGGTAATTCTCCAAATATCTTCAATGCTCCCCGTACATCGATGACTTTTGACTCTGTTTTTTTCCTGAAGGGGAGTCTTAGTTCATTTCTTTTCCTCGTCTCATGTGTATGTTTGCTTTGTAGTTTATCAATTTTTCTTAGGAATTCAATAGACATATGGCCATTGATTATTTTGTAGATTAACAATATAGTATGTATTGCAGTAAATAATTTGTTTAAATGACAAGATATAACTCCTTCAACATTTTCTTGACTGAAGTGGACCTATTTTTCTTCAATATAGTTCTCATAGCTCTGTTTTGTACAATTGTCATTTGTTTCATTAATCCGTCGTTGGCTAAGAATAGAATGCTGCTACGGTAATTTACGTGTGATACAATGATTGCGTTGTACACATTTTTACTGAAAACTGTGTCAAGGAATCTTCTTATTCTTCCCAACAGCGAAATTTTTTTGGCAATCTTTTTAAAAATTTGTTTATTGTAAAAAAAAGTAGCTAGTTTTTTCCATTACGTCAGTGAGACCAGGAGTGACGAATGTACAAGGCCATCCCTTCTACTGTGGTGCAGGGCGATGGGTCGAGAGAGATCTGTAGGAGAGGTCAAGTGGTCTCGCTCAACCAGTCCCTCGCGAACTGGTCCGCCACGCAATAAGTGAGCAGATGCATCCGCCGCCAAGACCTGGACAAACCTCTTCCCAGAACCCGGGCACACATGCTAAGTCACCAAACGTAGTGAAACGCTTGGGGTGATCTATAGCAGAGGAGTTGGTTATTCAATAAATGGTTTCCGTGGCGGCGGTACCTATACCCGCCTCGCAAATTGGAAGCATAATATGCACCTAAAATCACATACCTAAGTATGTATGATATAGGTCACCTCAACTTCTATTGAACAACCTTTAGCTTAATAATATAGTATGTATTAGAGATGCCACGAATAGTGATTTTGCCGAATACCGAATACCGAATATTCGGCTAGGCTCGCGGCCGAAGCTACGAATATTCGGCGGCCGAATATTCGGTGTCACTTAGTACATTTCGCGGGTGACAGGTTCCGACCTATATCATTGAAGTGCGTGCGGTAACCACGCCGTGGGCGTATTTGTTTCATTTGTGTGTAGGTTGTGCCACAACACGCATTATTTGTTGATTGTTACATCAAATTGTGTTACTTATATAGTGTATACATATCTTGAAAAATACATTGAAACTTGTAGTGTGTATGCCTTAAAAAATACATGAAAACTGTTCGCCTAGATCGGATAGCAGACCCTTACAAGTGGTGGTCAGCAAACGCAAATCAGTATACAAGCCTTTAAGAATTTGCTAAGATTTATTTATCATCTTCTGGGAGCAGTGTAGCAGTGTAATGAGCTGCTTTTTTTCGGAAGCAGGTGTAATGTATGAAGAATAAGTGCAATCGTTTGCTATCAACAAATGCTGAAAAAAATCTTTTCATTCATCATAACTTAAGAGTGATAGATTTTAAGTATTAAATATGCTGATTTTTTGTTAAAATAAAAAAAAATTGTGAGTTATATTGGGCATTTTTTTATTCATGATTTAGTATTCGGTATTCTGCCAAATATTGCCAACTATTCGGCCGAATACTGAATAGTTAAAAAAGTAGCCGAATAGGCCGAATACTGAATAGCAGCCGAATATTCTAGTATCTATACTGTATGTTATTTACTAGTAGTTACCAACTTTCTACATGTACCAAATTTTTTTTTCTTATTGAACAATAATTGTAAAATACCGATAAGTAGTACGGTATTGTAAGTTATTTTTAACAGTTAAATGCACATTTAATGACAACCAGAGCTCAGAAAAATAGTGGATGCCTCAATATTATTATCTGTTTAACCTATAAAATAGGGGCCTCAGCTCAGGTAGAGGAAACACAGTTAAGCCCACATCATTATTACATGGTAACATAAAATTATAATAGTGAATTAATTACAATAAATATCATACCTTCATAGTTTTGATTGGATCCGCTGTGTTTCCTCAGAGCCTTAAGCCCGAACATGGGTCTGCCATTGTCATCCATGGGACCGACTCCATAGCTCGAAGTTATCACGTCCAGTGGCTTCTTTACCACCTTGGAGGGGCTCTGGGATCGTTTCACCGTCTTCTTGCCTTCCACCTTCTTGCTCGTAAATGATCTGGTTTCGCTCGTTTTTCGCAGAATGTTAGTAGTAGCCCATTCCGGTTTAGCTTCCTCCTTCTTCCTTGTTACTGTGTTAAATACATCTTTACCGGCCGGTTTGCTCTTGAAGTTAGAGAACGCACTCTGGTATTCTGTTTTAGAGTCTATGGTTTCTTCTTCCCTCGGTCTCTTCCAGTCCGGGCTCGGACTTCGTCGGTATAACTTCTCAGTGGGACTGGGAGAACGTTTCGCTGGACTTGGGCTGCGAGTGCCGCTTCTGCTGTTGTTCTTTGAGGAATAAGAACTCTTTTCTACTCTTTCTGTGGAGGATGAAGTTTTCCTGGAATATGTGGATTGATATTCCGATTCAACTTTCTCCTCCCTTTCTTTTTTCACATTGACAATTTTTGGAATCGCTTCTGGTTTCAAATTGTTTGACACTCCTATTTTTCTCAAGTACGCCGTTGTGTATTCTGAAACTTTGGAGCTTCGAACTTTAGGACAAGTACCAAACTTATCAGGGCTGGGTTTTCTATTTTTTGTTTCTGGACTTGATGTTCTGTGACCATTTTCCCTGACTGTGGTCTGAGAAGATCTTACAGACTCTGTGGTTGCTTGGTACCGCTTTTCAGGACTTCTGCGTCCAGGTCTACTGTTGGTAGTACTCTTTTCAGGACTTTCCCGCCTTCGTCCGGCAGTTCCATTTGAAGTTATTTTTTGAGGACTTTCTCGCCTTCTTGCTGGACTTTCAGTAGAAGGAACCATTTTTTCTGGGCTTTCCCTTCTTCTCTCCGGACTTCCTTTTTCAGGACTTGTTGATCTTGACCGGTAAGTTTCTTGTTGCGAGTTAGTGTTAGTAGATCTTTTTTCAGTGGTAGTATGTGACTCTTTCGAATGTCTTCTTCCGACATCCATGGAGATAGATTCATTTTCGCAATGAGAAGATCTCCTAAACTCGGAAACCGATTTGGTTTCTTGCTGGGATGTTGACACTGAAGTTCTTTGAGTCTTAGTGGTTTGTTGGGAAGACAACTTTTCTGACTTTTCGCAAGTTCTGTCAGTTCTTCCCGTGTTTTCCAAATTGATTCGCACAATTCTCATTTGAGATCGAATTCGACGCCTTTGCTCATATCCAGTGGTTATTTCCAGCTGAAACATGACAGAGTTTATGTATTTATTGGGTAATTATCATGCTGCATTAATTTCATTAATAATTGTGATATCTTTTAAGCATTGAGTTTGTGTGAGGGAATTTTCACCAGCAAGAAGGGCCAATAATAATGAATTCATGCATTAAAATAAAATAATATATAGGAAGCAAAAATAATGGTCGAAAATATGAGTCTGAGTTTTACCAATTGCTCCAGTTTTGTAAGGTCGAAAATTTCTTCAATTGTGGCTTGTAACTGTGAGTCCTCGACACTGCTGCGCCTCCGTTCAGAGTTGAATGCCTGGTCAATGCTTGTCCTGCGGAGTTCAACCCCAAACTTGCCGCTTCCTCTGCGAGTGCTGACTACATCAGCCGTGGTGTATTCACTCATTTTGGCATCGGTTTGTTTGGAAACATTGGTTGTTTCCGTGTTCTTCACTACTCTTTCTTGTTTATCAAATAGATGGAAACTGTCTTTCTTCTGTTTGTCAATTGCTTGCTTCATGTAATTTACTGTAATGTCTTTTTTGGCTGGAGTATTTAAATCAGCCTTATAATGTTTCTTAGGTTTTTCATAAGTGCCATTTGAAAATGGAACTTTACCAGGTTTCTCAACTTCAACTTCACTTTCACTGTCAACTGAAGAGACTTCAACCTCTTTTTTGGGAATTACATCAGGGATAGATTCTGCTGTCGGAGACTTTTTGTATACTCCTATGTCAGTGAGTTTGGTAGTTTTCCTGTAGGGAGTATCACTGGGTTGAGAGTCAGGGTTTTGAGAGGCAATGTTTTCAAACAGAGCCTTTGCTTTTTTGACAGCTTCACAGCTGCGTAGGGTTGTGATAGGCCTGGTGTTAATTGGCGACTTTTCTGGTGTCACCTGAGGTTTAGTGAGGATCTTTTCAGGCGTTGTATGTGGTTTGCCTGATACCTTTTCCGGTACTGTCTGAGATTTAGGAGCAACCCTTTCTGGAGTTGGCTGACGTTTAGGTACGACCTTCTCTGGAGTTGATTGAGTATTAGGTGAAACCTTTTCTGGGGTCGAATGAGGTGTTGCCTTGAGACAGGTCCTTTCTGGAGATGTTTGTTTGACGTGCTTATTTTCGAAAGATGTTTTCTTGGCTTGAGAGGCGACAGTTTCTTTTTGTACATTTAATGAGACATCATGTTGGGTTGTTTCAAAATGTTCAAATTTATTTTTAACATCATTTATCATTTTGGATGCTTTGGACACAAGACCTGGAGACTTCTCAGATGATACTTTTTCGGCTGTGTTAACGAATTTGGTGACTTTATCTGTTACACTTAACAAACATTCATCAGTCCTCAGATCATCGCCTACATTTGAAAAGTCAGGGCGTTCCTTTTTAGGGGCTGGATCTGTTAATCTGATGGGTTCTGTTATTTTCTCTGCTGTACTTAAGAAACGAGAAACCTTATCATTAACGCTCAAAAGACACTCATCGTTCTCCAAATTGCTGTCGATTTCTTGCTTAAGAAAATCTTTCACAACTGTATGACGACCGCGATCTTCAGTTCTTGTATCAGATACATTAGCGAACCTTGATACTTTATCAGATACACTCAGTAAGCATTCGTCAGAACCGTTCACTCTGTCATTATCACTTATACGTCTCCTGGGGTGTAATTCGATTTCATCATCAGATAGTTCAACGATTCTCTCTGATAAGTCTGTTAGAAGCTCCGACTCATGTATGGTCTGGTGATTAGTCTTTTTCTTGGGCACATCATCTTCCGGTTCAGTGACTCTATCGGGGAAACGAGGTTTCCCTGTATCTTCATTGGGTCTCAGAGGCATGGGACAAATTCTGTCAGGAGAGTTTTCTCTAGAAGACTTGGCTTGTTGGATGTCGACCACAATGTTTTCATCAGTTCGATGACCATTGTATGAAGTCTTTGGCTTGGCGTTGAAAGGCTTTCTAGTTACTTGGGTCTTTGGACATGCTTTGGGTGTGCTCGTCTTACTAGCTGTAATGTTGGTTGTCTTGTGGACGGTTGTGGCAACAGATGAAGCAGTTCTTGTTGTGTTTACCTTGGAAACGTTTATTTCTGGTTTGGACCTCATCCTGGTCGGGGATGTTTTAGTTGTTTTCATTGTGATATCACTAGTGGTTCTTGTAATCTTTGAGTCGGAATTGGTGTTTATCAACTTGGCACTGGGAGCGATTGAACGTGTTTTAGTAGATTCTGGCTGCTTTGCCCTAGGTTCGTTACTTTTTGGTTTGGGTTTAGTAACCTCGACTTCATCATCCGAAGTAATTTCAATAACGCATTTCTTCTTATCCTGGTCGAATTTGCTGGCAATGGTTGTGAATTTATCTGTGGTGGTTTTTATTGTCTTTTTAGTTGTTACTGCAGATGTAACATTTTTTTTGGTAGTTTGCGATTTATCATTTTTGAAAATATCATATTTCTGGGTCGTAAGAATGGTACGAGTTGGTTCATATTTCTTTTCATTCACAGTTTTGAGATTGGCTTTCGTGGTGATGGTTTTTTTAGAATCTATGGCACAGACCTTCGATGTTATTTTTTCACTGGGCTTTACATTTTGAGGGAGATTCTGTTTGTCCGGTGATTTCTTTTGTGGTGTTTGTTGTCTGGGAACATCTTTAGTTGGAGAAGGGGTATGCCTGGTTGGAGAAGTACTGGCCCTCTCAGGACTGTGTCTGTCAAAGTTTGATATGATCACTTCTGTTGTAGTTATCAATTTATCAGAAGATGTTTGTTTTTTCATGGAAACACTACTGCACACTGTGTCAGTTGATTGTTTAGTCTTGACTGTCTTCACATCCGTATTGGGGGAAGTACGCCTAACAAGGGTTGAATCTTCTTTGACTGGTGCATTTTTAGTTTCTGAATATTTCGGCCTCAGTTTCTCAGGAGATGTACCTCTAGGTTTCAAATTCGCAGGGGATGCATCTCTTTGAATTTGTGATGGAACCGATGGTTTCAATTTCTCAGGAGAAGTACTTATTTGCTGTGTAGGTTTCATTTTGTTAGGAGAAACACTCCTTCCAGAGGAGGGCTTTACCTTTTCGGGAGAAGAACTCCTAGGATACGAATGTTTTGGATTTTTTTTGTCAGGAGAAGAACTTATTTGAGTTGGTTTAATTTTATCAGGAGAAATGCTCCCGGTAATATCTTTTGGTTTGGGTTTATCAGGAGACTGGCTCCTGCAGACAGAATCTTTTGGTTTTATTTTTTCAGGAGAAATGCCCCTAGGCGTATCTTTCGGTTTGGGCTTCTCAGGAGATTCACTCCTGCGAACAGAATCTTTTGGTTTTATTTTATCAGTAGAAATGGTTGTTAAAGAACCATCCTTGTTTGTAATATATTTCTCAGGACTAGTCCTCCTCGGAGAAGAAACTTCCTTTGGTGGGGATTGTCTTTCATAAATAGGAATGGTACGGTTATCTTTTTGGAAATTCATTTCATTTTCAATAAATAGCTTTGAATCATCAAGCTTCTTTTCCGACACAGTTGTATTAAGAAGAGTATCAGTGATATCATGTTTGTTCTCTATGGTATCAGCTGAAATGACCTTTCCACTTTGATCGATTTTAATGAACTCGGCGTCTACCAAATTGGTGTACTGGCTATCGGAATTCTTCTTCAGAGATGATTTCCTGGGATATGTGGTGTTTGCATATTCAGGCTGTCTAACTTCTGCAGATTTAATGTTGGCAGTAAGTTCCCTCTCAGGGCTAGAGTATGGAGAACGGCTAGGAGATCTTGCAGGGTACAGATCTGTTGGAAAATTACCCAAAATTTCAGAGAGGTTTTTCTCAGCTCCTTCGACCAATGTTTTCTTATCGGGCATACCGAGAATCTTACGGCAACGCTCTTCATATGTTTCACTTCTAACAAAAGGTGCCTTTGATTTGGTTTTAGTAGTTCTCTTTGGTGATTTGTCTTTTTTGAGCAAATCGACTTCGGAATCATCAGGTGGAGAGACTTCAAATACTTTCGGTGGCGATTCTTCGTCATCACCGTAGAGAGCTGATTTCTTTAAAGAACTCTTACGTTCAATCTCAGCAGTTTTATCGAATGATGACTTCTTCAGAATGGAAGAGATTGTTTCTTTCTTGTATGTATCAGTATCGATATTGGTTGAAGAGTTTGTAACAGAGCTGTTGTTTGTCTTCGGTCTCTTTTTGAAATCAATATCATCTTCTGAATCATTTTCTACGTGATCAATATTGGTCACCATATGCCTGTTTGTATTGGAAGTGATGAATTCAATTTCACTAACTGAAGTGGTTGGAGAGCTATCACGGCTTTTGTGAATTTTGAGTGGATGCTCTTCTGAAGGAGGTCTTCGAGTAGGACTTGGGGATTTGTTTCGATAAGATGGTGGAGAATATCCACGGGGTGGGCTGTCTCTTGTTGGGATACGAGACGGTGAGGTTGATGACCTTTTTGGAGTAGGAGATTGCTCCCGAGAGGAAGGAATTTGGGTTGAAATGGGAGAAGGCTGTTCCCTAGTGGGACTTGTGCTTGGAGAATGACGAGAAGGAGATGTTGTGGAGACATTTCTTGTTGGACTCTTGTCTGCTGGCTTTCTTGTGGGACTGCACGAAGGTGAACTGCGTGTGGGGCTTGGTGAAGGGTATCGCGGGGTGTTCTTGCGAGATGGGCTCACAGATGGAGAACTTGTCCTGGTATTGTCTTTCTTGACAACATACGTTGTACTTTCCTTGGTATTCCTTTCGATTGTGGAGTATTTACTTGGAGAATAGCTTCGATTGGACGGTGTTCGATCCAGTGGGGCATCATAACCATGCCTAGTTGGAGAAGTATCCCCATGGAGTTTTGGTTCTCTTTTCCTATCCGGACTTTGCTGTGTTCGGTTAAGTGGGGCATCATAGCCACGCCTTTTTGGAGAAATATCTCTGTGGAGTTTTGGTTCCCCCTTCTTATCTGGGCTTTGGGTTCGGTCTAGTGGGGCTTCATAACCATGCCTTGTTGGAGAAGTATCTCCATGTGGTTTTAGTTCTCTCTTCCTGTCGGGGCTAGGTTGTGTTCGTTTAAGAGGGGCATCATATCCACGCCTTGTTGGGGAAGTATCTCTATGGGGTTTTGGTTCTCTCTTCCTATCTGGGCTTTGTGTTCGGTCTAGTGGAGCATCGTATCCAAGCCTTGTTGGGGAAATATCTTCGTGGAATTTTTCTTTCCTTTTCTGATCTGGGCTTGGTGTTCGATTTAGTGGTGCATCATAGCCTCGCCTTGTAGGAGAAGTACCTCCATGGGGTTTTAGTTCTCTCTTCCGATCTGGGCTTTGTGTTCGGTCTAGTGGGGCTTCATAACCATGCCTTGTTGGAGAAGTATCTCTGTGGGGTTTTGGTTCTCTCTTCCTATCGGGGCTTTGTTGAGTTCGTTTAAGAGGGGCATCATAGCCACGCCTTGTTGGGGAAGTATCTCCATGGAGTTTTTGTTTTATCGTCCTCTCTGGGCTTTGCGTTCGGTCTAGTGGAGCATCATAACCATGCCTTGATGGAGAAGTATCTCTGTGGGGTTTTGGTTCTCTCTTCCTATCGGGACTTTGTTCAGTTCGTTTAAGTGGGGCATCATAGCCACTCCTTGTTGGGGAAGTATCTCCATGGGGTTTTTGTTTTATCGTCCTCTCTGGGCTTTGTGTACGGTCGAGTGGAGCATCATAGCCATGCCTTGTTGGTGAAGTATCTCCATGGGGCTTTTGGTACCTTTTCTGATCTGGGCTTGGTGTTCGATCTAGTGGGATATCATTGGGTTTTGGTTCTCTCTTCTTATCTGGACTTTGCTGTGTTCGGTTAAGTGGGGCTTCATATCCATGCCTTGTTGGAGAAGTATCTCCATGGGGTTTTGGTTCTCTTTTCCTATCTGGACTTTTTCCGGGAGAACTTTCTCTTGTATTGTTCGGAGGGATTTTGCCTCCATCTCCCGTTTCAGATTTCTTAACAAAGCGATGATCTGTAGTAGATCTGTTATCATGGGTTGTCTTTGTGACAGTATGCCTATCTGCCGATGGTCTCCTGAGGGGTGACGAATCAGATTGTTTTCTAGGACTTGGAGATCTGGAAGACTTTTCGGGACTAACACTGCGCAATGAGGTGGTACTGGTCTTCAGGCTCCTATTACTACCACGAGTAGGGGATATTCCTGGTAGGGTACTGTCAGGGCTTGATCTCAAGGATCTGGCAAAAGCCTCGTGAGTAGGACTTAGATCCTGACTGACGCGCTTGCTGGTATAATCTGATTGATATGTTGTGAGATATTCTCCGGTTGTTTTCTTATTATTTACTACTTCAACGACTTCTCCCTCTGGTTTAGGGTACTCTGTTTCCAAAACTTTCCTATCAACTTGGATGACTTCTTCAACAGACTTTTTATTCTTCTCTGAAACTTGATCAGAATATTTTCTCTCAGTGATATTCGTAGTGTGTTCATCAATAACCTTGCTGGACCTTACGTTGTGGTCGGAGTATTTACTCACGCTTTCCGCCTTTTCCGAATAGTTATCATTATAAACATCTTCACAAACGAAATCGTCAACATTAAGAGTTCTGTTGTCATTAGTATTATTTCTGCTGTTCCTTACATCGTCAGACACTGTATCTCGAGAATCATATTCAGATGTATGATGTTTTTCAGAAGTCCTACTGGAAACTGAAATGTTATCAGATTCAATGTGCCTCGAACTTTTGTTGACACTTCGCTGGGATGATGTCATATCGCTCCCGGTAGTAATATTATGGCTGCCTGTCTGCCTTCCCGATGTGATATAAGACCCCTTTGTTTCACGGCTGGTGCTGGTTACAATGGTTCCGTCGGGCAAGGACCTTTTTTCTATAATGACGGTAGTGTGCTCATCAGGGTGTTGTACCTTTCTAGAGATTAACTCTCCCTCGGTACAAATTGATGCCTCTGGACCAGATACAGATGAAGTTGTATTCCTAATGTTTTCATTGACAGAGTGATGTGATCTTGCCATATTATCAGTTGTATCATTGGAAGAAAGGTTTTCGATGTTGGGTCTTGGCGAGTCATTGTCTCCACTTCTGAAGTTGGGATTGGAATCGTATTTCTGAGAGAATGAAGACTTGGTGACTGAGGAGCCGACGGAACTTGTCGTAGATGAGGTCATCATACCATCGTCAGTTTTGGAGACAAACTGTTCTTTGGCCACGCTTTTGGCATTGCTCTCTGCACAGTACATCTTGCTGTTTTCGTCTTCGTGCTGCGTAACTGACTGAGCATTTTCTTTGATGGCAGAGAAACAGGCATTTCCTCCATCAATCTCCTTTGTGCCAGACTTGTGAGCCAGCGTCATTTCAGAGACGGTATTACCATCGTCACTCACTTCGTTCTTGGCTACCACAGTCCATCCTGTATTTGCATTGTCTGCATCTGCAATGAGAAAAATACATAAAACCTTTTATAGAAACAACTTAACATGGAGTATTGTCAAAGGAAAAAGGTTCATCACAAACTTCAGAAACTATTTGTTTGTTGGGTGAAAAATGGAAGACGGAATCAGAGGAAACAGGAGCATAAAACCGAAGATTGATGGAATTGCTGAATCACTTGAATGTGTGTGTTTGTAAAATTTGCCCCTTGGTAAATTATGTTTGTGCCTCAAAGATAGCGCAACAATTATTATTGTCGTCATTATGTGTAACATATGATGTCATTGCTTATTGAAATTGAGTTGATAACACTTGCAAGTGGTATATAATGCGCCATTTGTGTCCTTTTCCCTTCTACATATTTCATTTTATTTGTACTTTTTTATTTATTTATTTTTAAAACAAAAGTTCAAAAGAAAAGAATGTGACCCGTTCTAAGGTCACGTTTTGCATGGTTTTGTGTATGAATTATTAGTAAGTACCTAAGTTAAAATAACTGTAAAACAATATCGAGAAGAAAACACGATACACGCTTATCTTTGCTAGGTTGCAAAATTTTATCTACTCGTATATTATTCTTTCCTGTGTCCTTAATACATATCTTATTGCTTCTTTTGAAGTCGGTTATTTTTTAATCGTTTTTATTGCAAAAGGAAGGATATTAAATAATTTCATAGAGAAATATTTCATATTTCTTTCTCCAAAAGTCGTTTTAGTTGTAGGTTGGTAGAATGTATGTATGAAGTACCTACCTAATGAGGTTCTTGCGAATTTAAGATTGCATAACTTTTTTAAACTTATTTATATTTTCTATCTCAGTAATTTCATTTGGGATGTTGTTATACAGTTGGACGGCCTGGTACATCAGAGATTTCTGGGTGCTTGATTTTTTTCTTGTCGGCAATTTGCTTTGAATTTCTTGTCCGGACACGGAGCAAGAAATTCAAAGCAAATTAGACTGCAGACAAGAAAAAAATCAAGCACCCAGAAATCACTGATGTACCAGGCCGTCCAACTGTATAACAACATCCCGAAATTACTGAGATAGAAAATATAAATAAGTTTAAAAAAGAATTACGAAAGAATGTCTATCTCAATTATTAATGTCTTTATTTGTGTGTAATATTTAAAGAATGGTTATGTTTGCCAACCAATGTAAATGTTTATATCTTTATAAAATATTAGCACAAACAAAGATGTGAGCTAACTTAAGATTAATAAATAAGATTAATAAATAAAATAAAATAACATTGTAACGTAACAATAGAGATATCACAGTTTTACTGGATCTGGGCAGTTGGAGCTCTCTTCTGATATCATACACAAATTAAAAAAGGAAGGATTCAAAAAATAGATTGTGAGAATTTACATAAAGCATTTTATTATTTTTTATGTGAATACTGCACAAGAGCATTAATGCTACCAAGCATCCGAAGCCAGTGACTCTACGGCCTGCGCCATCATTGGAGCGCTGTGTGGAGGGTTTTTTTAAGGAAAGGAAGGAGAGAAAGTTCTGGGAAGGCATGATGAGTGGGTAGGAATCTGAGGTTCAGTGTGTCCAGGTCATCCACCGCCAAGACCTAGACAAACCTCACCCCATGAACCCGAGCACCCCTGCTAAGTCACCAAACGTAGCGAACCACTTGGGGTGACTTATGGGTGACGTATGACAGAGGTGTTGGTTATCCAATAAATGGTTCCCGGGGCGGCAGTACCCATTCCCGCCTCCCAAATATATTTGTTTTATAGTTTGACCATTTTTTTAACCATTTATTGGATAACCAACACCTCTGTCATACGTCACCCATAGGTCACCCCAAGTGGTTCGCTACGTTTGTTGATTTAGCAGGGGTGCCCGGGTTCATGGGGTGACGTTTGTCCAGGTCCCACACGCTGCGTGGCGGGCCGGATCGAGAGAGACTGGTCAAGGGAGGTCTTTTGACGTTTCCAGGTGGACTCTCTCGACCCATCGCCTTGCACCGCAATTGGAGGGATGGATTCATACGTCCGTCACTCCCGGACACATTGACCCCAGATTCCTACCCACCCCTCATACCTTTTTCCTTCCCAGAACTTCCTATCCTCCCCTTCCTTAAAAATACCCTCCACACTGCATCCCCTAAGATGACATAGGTCCTGAGGAAAATAATTTTCTTCGGGGCCTCATGTGTGAGCTGATGTAAAAAAAAATGCTTTTCATTTTCTTTATAGGTACGTGTGAGGGAATTTTATTATAATTATTGTATCTTTCCTTTGGATGGGTGGAGACATAAGTTCACCGTTTGTCTCATTTTCGACTATTGACATTTAGTGTGTAAGAAAGAGAGGCAGCATTATATGTTTGAAAGAATAAAAGCAAAACAATCGCGCATTGACATTTGACGTTTTTGAATTTTTGGAACTCACTCACAACTCAATATTATAAGTATTTATCCCAAAATTCCCGCAGCTCTATCAAAATATGAGAATTTGTTCCTTACAAAATTTATGCGAAAAGAATTTTCTTAATAACTATTTTTTTAGTTAATTTTTGTGATGTTTTAATAGTTATTATGTTATCCGGGGCGGAGACAAATACAACAAAACAAAGATCATCAAAATCGGCCCAGCCGTTCTCGAGTTGTAAATAATGTAAATAAACCGACTTTGTTTTATATATTCCTTTGTATACCTATTGAGAAAGGAGGAAGTTCAAAAATGATCACACAATCAGCGACATCTGAAATTACTGGCGCCACCTTCGGCCTAAATGAATGAACTTGTTGATAATAATGATCAACACTATTTATAATCCATAATTGGTTTGAAACTTTACTAGAAAACTAAACTCCCCTATCATATCGAACAGATTGCAATATTTAGAGCACAGGCACCAAGGTGGGAATGCTGTCCATGTTCTATGGTAGTTCAATGGAAGATGATATTTATTTATCAATGGTACATATAAATATTCCATAAACAATAATTGCATGTCACAGTTAAATACAAGATTTGATCCTTTCATCACCGGTGCCAGGTCCGGTAATACTCCAAAGGCGAGCCCTACATACCTATGTATATACGAGAACGAGTCGTTTCAACTACACACAACATCCCCGAGAGAAATTATTTTCCTCAAGGCCTCATGTGTGGAATTAATGTTTAAAAAATACCCTATTGGGTGTGTTGTGAGGCTGAAGGTAGTGGGAAGGGGAATGAGCTGGGGAAGAGGAATATACATACCTTGGATGGAGTAGTTATAATCCCTGGTCGGTGACTCCGAATCCCTGATCTCTTTGCTCTTGAGCGACTGGAAGCATTGGTCGGCGAAGGAGTCCGAGTGGGCCGCCCTGCGCCCGCCCTTGTCCGGCGGGGGTGGGGCGGGGGGCGGGGGCACGCCCTCGCCCTCACCGCCCCCGCCCTCGCTGCCGTACAGCGAGCGGAGCCGCTCCTCGCGGAGCCTGTACATGTGGGCGCGGATCTCCTTCTTGCGCCCAAAGTCGTCCGTCTGCTGCCACTGGAAAGAAAAACGCGAATGGTTAGATTGATCGTAGCTTGACACATCATGAAAAGCAGAAATATTCGAGGATCAGAGGTGCAAACACAATATTTAGACAAATAAACACTCTACTACATATAACTAGGTTCTGTGAAAAGTAGACATCACGTCCATAAAAGTATTTTTCCGTTTCAATGTACCTCTTTGTAATAACGTATTTAGGTACCTACCTACTTTAAAACTTTTATAATATAGTATGCAATATTTTTTGGTGTTTTGGCAGGGATGCCCGGGTTGATGGGGTGAGGACTGACTGGACCTTGGCGGCGGATGCGTCTGCCCACCCACTGTATGGTGGGTCGGATTTGGAGAGACTGATTGAGGGAGGCTCGCTCGACCAATCGCAGTGGGATGGATTGAGGGTGACCCCCTGAGGGTGGCTGGTTGAGGGTGACCCCCTCCCCTCTTCCAAATAAATAAATAAATAAATACTTACTGAGTAAGTATCAAAGAAGTCTTCTTCAAACTTCGCAAATACACTTTGTGGCGACATTATTGATTTAATGAAAACAAATAACTTTTTAAACTATTATCTACATGTTTCTAAAACGATGTTTTCTTCATCAGGATGTGATAAATATACTACTGCTCTTGCATTATACTTATATTTATCATATCCTGACGAAGAAAGCATAGTTTTAGAAACATTTTAATAATATAGTGGTAACAAAGTTATTTGTTTTCATTAAATAAATAAATACTTCTTCATTAATTGCAAATTCACTACGTGGCGTCATTTTAAAATCTTTTTGTTCTTTATTCATAAAATAACTATTGAATGCAGTTTTTCGACTAACAAACTAGTCACATGCCCACAATTAAATGAAAACAAATCAATATGTATAAACTTCTTATTTAATAAAAAATATCAATATGTTTCGAAACCAATAGTTTCTTCGTCATATCATTACCTATCATTATATATATTTTACGTGTTGTAACACTTTAAAAAAAGTTAAAAAAGACCATTAATGGTTTTAAAAAAATGTGATTTTTACGGTTCTTCAAACTGAAAAAATGTTTTTTTATTGAATGCCTATTTTTAATGCAAACGAGATAACCATCCCAAAAAACATTGTTTTGAACAGCAGTGTGTTTTTGGTCTACAAATCAAATTATTTTAAAAAGTTATACCTAATGTAAATAAAGTAGCTCGTTGCTAATTCTATTATTTTATTTTTTCCCTGAAACAAAGAAGTAACTCGACATACTATCTAGTGATATTATATGAACTCCTAGGAAAATAGCAGTAAGTCACAAACCCCACAAATTCATTTCAGAAAAAGTATTAAAAAAATACATTTATTTAATCTAAAAATAAATCTAAAATCTCACCCAGGAGTATACATAATTTTAAAATGTATTTCCTGCAAAATGACAAAATGTGAGTTACTGCAGTCTCCCTTGGAGCAGTGGACATCATATGAATTTAATTTAATTTAAAAATAAAATCATTCCAACGAGCAACCTACCTACCTAGTAATGAGGATCTTAGATGATTCATATATTAATGTTTCTCTTTTATTTTCGATCCAGATAAGTTCAGTCCTTTTTGCGAATGACATACCTAACTACTTAAGTTAGGTCGTGTCAATGTGTGAGACAGTATATGAATGTGAATGAATCAAGTATTGTGTGCCGAGACAGAGTTGTGCTTATACTTAGTTCTGGACATTTGACAATTATTATATACGAGAAAAATATATGATAAAAATTACACAAACTACGTCACCTCAACCTCATCTTATAACTAACTATACATCAGTGGCGGTCCGTGAGTTTTCAGTGAGCTAGAGCGCTAAGATTGAAAAATATGACGTTATTGTAGCTAAAAATGAAATTTGTTTTTTTCAACATTTCAACTGTTTGTATGAAGATCTCCATTATTTAAGATATTCATTCTTTCAGTATGTGGATGCGGCGCATCCACAAGGTATTCATACAAAAAAGTAAATTTAAAAAAAAATCAAATTCATTTTCAGCTATACAACAACATCAATATCGTCCTATTTTTCAATCTTAGCGCTCTAGCTCACTGAAAACTCACGGACCGCCACTGCTATACATGTTTATTATTTAAATATTACCTGCTGTTTATATGTATATTATTTTCTGTTGTTAACGTTGTGTACTTATCTAATTTATAAACTAATGTAAACTATTAACACTGAACCTGCATTTTTTTCAATGAAGATTCTTTCAGTATGTGGATGCGGCGCACCCACAAGGTATTCATACAAAAAAGTAAATTAAAAAAAAAATCAAATTCATTTTCAGCTATACAACAACATCAATATCGTCCTATTTTTCAATCTTAGCGCTCTAGCTCACTGAAAACTCACGGACCGCCACTGCTATACATGTTTATTATTTAAATATTACCTGCTGTTTATATGTATATTATTTTCTGTTGTTAACGTTGTGTACTTATCTAATTTATAAACTAATGTAAACTATTAACACTGAACCTGCATTTTTTTCAATGAAGATTCTTTCAGTATGTGGATGCGGCGCATCCACAAGGTATTCATACAAAAAAGTAAATTAAAAAAAAAAATCAAGTTCATTTTCAGCTATACAACAACATCAATATCGTCCTATTATTCAATCTTAGCGCTCTAGCTCATTGAAAACTCACGGACCGCCACTGCTATACATGTTTATTATTTAAATATTACCTGCTGTTTATATGTATATTATTTTCTGTTGTTAACGTTGTGTACTTATCTAATTTATAAACTAATGTAAACTATTAACACTGAACCTGCATTTTTTTCAATGAAGATTCTTTCAGTATGTGGATGCGGCGCATCCACAAGGTATTCATACAAAAAAGTAAATTAAAAAAAAAATTAAATTCATTTTCAGCTATACAACAACATCAATATCGTCCTATTTTTCAATCTTAGCGCTCTAGCTCACTGAAAACTCACGGACCGCCACTGCTATACATGTTTATTATTTAAATATTACCTGCTGTTTATATGTATATTATTTTCTGTTGTTAACGTTGTGTACTTATCTAATTTATAAACTAATGTAAACTATTAACACTGAACCTGCATTTTTTTCAATGAAGATATTATTATTATTATTCTTAGGTCAAAAATTGTATAGATCTGTTACTTGGAAAAAAGGATAGAATTTCTTCGTAAATTGATAAGGGATTATTATTCAAGAATCAAGGAGAAATAAAAGCGAAAATTACCAAAGTTTAATAATCACTAAGGAACTTTTGCAGAATCAAAATGCAAAATTTCCAAAAAATGTCTAATATCCACAATACACATCATGATTGAACTTGATTGATCTACATATTTAATAATAACTCGATTGAATATGTACATTATGAACTGATATTGTAAATTTGACTATCCTAAAAATATATTAGTACCTATATCGTACTTTGTAAATTTTATAACAAAATAATTAAAAAATATCTAACTAACAATCACGTTAGAGGGAGTGGGTGGACCGCCACACAACTCAATTTCGGCACACAACTTGATTCTTTCACATTCTTACATTGTCTCGTACGTGTTTGTAGGTTATTTTGGCTCTTGACAAGACCCGACTCTTTAATTCACTTGATCGTTCGTTCCATGTCTTCCTCGGGCGTCCTCGACTGTACCTACGTGTCGGTTAGGAAAGTGAATGCTTACCATGCGACGAAGGACGTCTTCATCCTGGATGGCTGAAACATCGCCCTCCGACATGGCGGGGGCTCTGAAATAGCAAAATACAGCAAATTATCAATGGTTGGTCATGTTATGAATTAAAAAAAACACTTCAAAAATACAAAGGTAGGGTTTATAACTTATAAAATATCCTCGGGAAATAGAGAGAACCTCATCCGATGCACTTACAGTCCAGATAGGACTGAAAGATCAGAAGTGTTCAACTGTGCAAAGGTCAGACAGTAAATAAAATTTTCTCTTGACCATTATGTATTTAGTTCACAAAGTATGTATTTGTTTTTGATTCGCACGTTTGTTTTTAAAACCATGCGAGTTAAAATAACACTAACAGATTTTGGAATAATATATAACATTTGTTTTCTCTACATAATTATTTATACAATTTAATTTAAATGGTTTTCTATCCAGCTGTATAAATCTGCTTGTATTATATTTCATTTATCAATTGCATGCACACAATCGGGATAATATTAAAAATACTGGCCTCGAATCTGATCCTTGTGGAATACCGCGTTCGACCTTACGAAGCCAAAGTCGAGGTGTTTCGCTTGCATCCGCAATAAAATATTAATAACTGATCTATTCTCCCAAAGCGAATGAAAGTGGGTGTATTTCTGTATAGAAACATAAACTACAACGCCTGTTCTGCCCATTATATCTTCTTGCATCGGAAATAAATAATAAAAACCCTCGAGCTATACCCGTTTACGGTTGTTAATGCTTAAATAATTATATCGCTTGGTATGAAAACACCCAGTATAAATAAAATGGAATAGCGCATGTTTTACTGTTAATGGCGATGGCGAGTTTAATGAGAGATATAGGTACATATGCTCAGAACGTTAACTATTATTATAATGTGTGTAATGTATAACGTACTCAGTCTTAGTTTACTGCGTACAGTACAGTTTAATTCATAAACAACAAAGCCCAAAAACATAATATTTTGACGCTATGTTAGAGATAACGGAAGATGCAAACATTCATCAGTCGTGAATCTTCACATGCGTGTAAAATATTACAAACAACTTTTTAAACGAACATTACACACCGGTGAAGAATGTTGCGATTATTGTAATCAGATCAAAATATTTACATTTTTTACGACAGTGGTTTAGTACACACTGCTTTCCTTGCACTCGTTTTGCTAGATTAAAAAATTAAATTATTAACAGAAGACCAAGGAGAAGAGAATGGGTTTTTACTGATGGCAAAATGATGACAGGAATTTTGAAAATCAGTTTTTTTTAACTTCACACAGGAATCACTGAAGAAAATAATTTCTCTAAGGGACGTCATCCTTGGGGATGCTGGTTAGAGGGACTTTTTGGGAAGATGAAGGAGTGAACACGGGTTTTGAAGAGACCCTTATTGTAGAAGGGAGCAAACACAACTTTTGAACTCAAGGATGAGCTTATGAACTCAAGAATGAGATCTTGAACTCAAGAATGAGTTATAGAAACGACCGGTTGTCATGTGAAAACCATGAAAAAATGTCGGGAATGTTTCCCGACTATGCAATGGTGTCGAAGGGATCAATGGAAGCTAGTTAATTTATCTAATTATAAATATCTTCTTCTGTCGAAAGGTGAAATCACAACGGCAAATGCCTATTTGTATGAGTAGAGTTCCAAACTGCCATGAATTTTAGCTTTTGTGTCTGGAAGATCTTTTAAACTTTGATCGCTCGTATATCAGGCCATACGGTTTTGACCATATCATATTTACGGCTGCTGTTTGAAAATTGTAAACTTGTAAGCTAAAGAAACTCATGTTGTAGGAGGAAGGAAATACAAAAGCCGGTAAACTAATCCACAGTTGAAATAAAACCACCCGTTGGTGCAAGGAATGAGACGCAAAATATCCGTTCTCATGTTGAAGAAATCAATTGCAAACAAAAGTTGAGCACGTTTGGTTTATCTTCCTATTGTGTATCTTCCGACTGTCCGTCTGTTATCTGCACACGTTATTTTCAGGTATCAGTAGGTACAAACTTCTATGTGACTGGTTCAAATTTTCTTTTTAAGTTACATAATTTATCAGGAGCCGCTATGGGATAGTTGGAAAGTCTTTCGATATTATTTCGACAATCGTATTCTAAAATATTCATCCGCCTACTGGAACTGATTAAGAGATTGATGGTTTCAACGCATTTACAAGTAAAATCGGGGTTAAGTTACGTTTAATCTGAGTACCATGTGGAATTGACTATATTTATGGCCAACAACCCGATCGTAATAAATTCGTCACGCTTGCCAACTACACGTACCTTGATAGTAAAGAAGTCTAATGAAGATTTTAAATCAAACAGAAAACGGAATGCGAAGCTAATGCACGTTGGCTGCCCTAATTTGAGTTTGGTTTCCGAACATACGTAGATAAATTAATATAATTCAATATTCTCCAGTCCAGTGTATCTTTCTGTTACTTTAACAACTCGAAATGTAAATTGTCTACGGTAGGTATATTATTGAACCTTTTATATATGTCTCATGGATTGAAAAATAAAACTATTGTTAATAACAACAATACAACTGTAAGTTAAGTTGCTTATAATATTGGGGGAGTAATTGTAAAATAACACTCAACTGCGCTTTGTAAGTGGAACATCGAGCAAATCACACATGGGTAGAAATACAAACTCCGTATGCAGATAATACATTATTAAAAGTGGTCTTATTACGGAACCTTGAGGAACTCCTTAAATAATAATATTTGATTGATTGCTAAAATAGTCCTGGGTATCTAGAACAGTCGATCGATAAATGTTTTATCGATAATGTCGTTACCTTGTCATCGTTCTCGAGCACGACTGCAGATCTCTAACGTACAAAAAACAGTTCACGTTGAATAAATTAAGGTCACTTAATCGTTGTGAACTGTTGGTTGTTCGTTGGCGATCTACAGTAATACAACGTTGACAAATTACCGACATGCTCGATACCCAGATCGGTTGTTTTCCTTAATAGATATTATCTACATATCATTATTATGAATCTTGTTTTTGATTTACACAAAGGAAACACGTTTCGCAAACGCTTTTCACACAATAATAAAATTGGGACATCTTTAATTAGGCGTATCTAAAAGATGACAGTTTCAGGTGATATGTGCTCCATTGTGAATAATATAACCGCGGATGACCTTGAGGGTCGCTATAGTTGTCACCGTCTAACGCGAGGACAATGAAGATAACCGACTGTAACAGAATGACATTATACACAACGACTCCACACAACCTGTTTCTAAAGGTAATTAATACTCGTTTAAGAACAAACGCCGGTGTGTTTACTTGACGAAAAGGAGCCGAATGCAAGAGAAGAGGCGGTTGAAAGACAGTATTGTCGTTTTCCCTGCTATAGAGAAATAGTCGACCTTCGATAGGTATCTCAATGGAAATACATTAATATTGAGCTACTACTTGGACAATGCAGCGTCAGAAGAACAGAAGACCGGAGAAGAGAATGGGTTTTTACTGATGGCAAAATGATGACAGGAATTTAGAAAATCAGTTTTTTTTATCTTCACACAGGAATCATTGAAAAAAATAATTTCCCTCAGGGACGTCATCTTTGGGGATGCAGGTTGGAGGGTCTTTTTGGGGAGAGGAAGGAGTGAACATGGGTTTAGAAGAGACCCTTATTGTAGAAAGGAGCAAACACAACTGTTGAACTCAAGGATGAGCTGTTGAACTCAAGAATGAGCTCTTGAACTCAAGAATGAGTTATAGAAACGACCGGTTGTCATGTGAAAACCATGAACAAATATCGGGAATGTTTCCCGACTATGCGAATGGTGTCGAAGGGATCAATGGAAGCTAGTTCGTCGGATCATTTTCCATTGAAATACCATAACGACAGCATTCCCACCTGACGCCTGTTCTCTGAAGATTGCAATCCATTTCGGAATCTATCCCGTTTGTAAATTAGAAGACAGTAAATTGAATAATTTACCAAATCACAACTAACATTATCACTTATCTAATCTCCCTGTGTTTTCCAAGACGCAAAAGAATAAAGGAAAATGATTTAATGCAACGGAAATGATATCACTGCAGAACGAAGAATATGCGGAGGAGATGAAGATTACCACCCACTCTATTTCAAAATGCAGATGCAAGATACTGGATGACGTACTGAAGGACAAGACGCAATTAAAGAAAACAAAAGACGTAAAATAAGGAAATGATGTACATAATATATTTGCCCTAAATTTCCAACAGAAGAGAGCACCAGAGAAAAAAAGAAGGATGAACATTTACGTACTTATCAATCGTTACAGAAATTATTTTTAACACTTAAAATTTCTCAATCTTTCTCATATGTATCAATCTAACTGTTTTAAAATTAGTTATATTGTTATTATACCTACTATAAATAACATGCTACCTACGTTCTGAAAAATCGAAACATGACGCGAAGACTCCATCCCAGTGGTATCACCTTTTTGTATGTTAGTATTTACCATTTTAATAATAATTTTAAAACCAGAATCAGATGAGAATAAACCAAGAATCATAAATAACAGAACCAAAACTAACGAAACTAAGTAGAATTGATTTTGAAGTAGTTTTAAGGTTTAGATAGCTTATAGCGGGTGGTCCCGGCTATGAACCATTTAACCCCGATTGCGGCGGTACTTATTCACGGCAGCGGTCAGCGTATGACATCACTGATCTCTACCGCGGGCAGCGAATCGGTTCGCGGCGAGCTTCAGTACGGAGAAGCCGACCAAGAGGATAACACGGTGCTGCAACGTCGAGGCCAACCAAGCCATGGCGCTTTTGGACAACGCAACGTAACGTTTAATTTCATTAGTTATCAGATTATTATTTCATTGTTAATTTAGTTTTACTTTCTCTTTAAAAGTAATGGCGCCCTCATTAAATTAAATCTTATGCTTGCCCACTTGAAAATTAATCATGGTACATTAATCTAACATGTAACATCTTCGATGTTCATGTCCACCCTTGAGTATTTAATTTTAAGATAGAGTTCTCATTTAAACATGCTCCTTTGTATAACAATAAATCAATTTATATATTTGTTCAATACGTCTTATCATTTATTTAGTATTTATAACATTATTTATCTTGATAATAAAGTTTCGTCATAATACGTTACAGTGGCGCCCAACGTGGGGCCCGAACCCACGACCCTGAGATTAAGAGTCTCATGCTCTACCGACTGAGCTAGCTATGGAACATTTAACATCACTGTTAAATGTTCCATGTTGTGTATGTTACAAAATAATTCCTCCTGTGTTTTAGCACAGTTGGTGTTTCTCAGGACGAGTTATTATTTCCATTTAATGAAGTGTGAATTCACTATACCACCTTTGGTATTTATTTTGTTATTACAATCCAGGGTATGATTAATATCTGAATATAGCTGTTTTCATTCGGCACAATAATTATTTCAAAATAAAAAAAAAAAAAAAAAAAAAAAAAAAAAAAGAAATAAAAAAAAATAATAACAATAAAAATATAGCGGGTGGTCCCGGCTATGAACCATTTAACCCCGATTGCGGCGGTACTTATTCACGGCAGCGGTCAGCGTATGACATCACTGATCTCTACCGCGGGCCGCGAACCGATTCGCTGCCCGCGGTAGAGATCAGTGATGTCATACGCTGACCGCTGCCGTGAATAAGTACCGCCGCAATCGGGGTTAAATGGTTCATAGCCGGGACCACCCGCTATATTACCCCCTCGCCAAAAATATTTCCCCCTGGAAATAATGAGGTCCTCCCGGCACCTCCTCAAAAGAACTTCTTGTCCTGAGAGACTTGCTCGTGGAATGTGGTTGTCGCCAAGGATTGTCCAAACTTGAAATACAGCCAGCTGGTAGGATCCTGGGATAAAAGTACTCCCAATCCAAAATATTGTACGCATCGTAGGAAACGGTGAACTCCGTACAGCAACACTGAAGGCGCAACGCCAAATAAAGCGAAGAACGAGCAAAAGTTCCAATATTCATGCCGCATCCTTCCGGTAATGATGTCTTCAATGATGAAAGACTTCCAGAAATGTTTCCATGGAAAGGCCTCACAATTGTGTCTTCTGCAGATATCAACTGCATCCTAATTGTGGATTTGTAGCCAACGTAAGCGTTGAAGGAAGAAGAATCGGCAGAGGTCTTGAGACTACCGATGAACTTGAGGTAAAAATTTGAAAAAAATCCTCCGATGATGATGACTTCCGGTGAAAATTATGACCCGAAGTAGAGAAGAAAGCCTTGGTACCATTCTTGAAATCAGCGAAAATGATCTTGAAACATCTTCTTCTTTTGTCTTGAATTTTCTTTGAAGTTCTCTAAACTAAACTACCTAACAATAATGTCATTTACTCATGTTATTGTAAGTAACCAAAATTCAGTACCAAAATATCTAAAAAAATGCTTGCCCAAAGCTAATTAAATTTGCACATAAAATCTCAAGAAAGTTATAATTAAGCTTAAATGCTGTAAAAGAATACACAGTACATTTTAGCAGTCATGTTATCTGACACGAATACACTTGCAATTCAACAAGAAAATATACCAATCAAAGAAATCCCAGTATGGTAAGGTATCTATGAGCAAATCAATGCAATTTATTCCGATGAAACCAGGAGAAATATTGTTCAATTCATCCAATCCCCAGTATTTATCAACCAAATTTTTTTTTAAATAAATAAAGTCATGTACCAATAAATAGACTTATTCTAAAAATTTTCCAACAAATCTCATTGAAAACCCAGCCTTAGCTTGTATAAAACATAAGTCTGTAGACGTATAATGCTCTACAAATAAATACTTAGTTACTTTATTCGAAGTATTTCAAACAAAACCCCAAGGAATAATCAAATTCAACATAAAATAAATAATAATTTATATGATATTTATTCCGCTACAGATGGCACTAGTATCGCTCAATAATTTTAAAATTTATCAGAGTAATATGAAGTTATGTAAACAACCAACAGATGTCAATAATTCTTTTATTGTTATTATTTTTTTTTATTTCTTTTTTTTTTTTTTTTTTTTTTTTTTTTTTTTTTTTTTTTTTTTTTTTTTTTTTTTTTTTTTTTTTTAACGTATGTAGCGGAGAATAAATAAAAGTAGCTACTTTTTAATAGCATGCTTATTTAAATAATATGCTTATGAAGTGATGCTATGTAAGATAATGTACCAAGGAAATATGTTTGGAAGTCTTTCATCATTGAAGACATCATTACCGGAAGGATGCGGCATGAATATTGGAACTTTTGCTCGTTCTTCGCTTTATTTGGCGTTGCGCCTTCAGTGTTGCTGTACGGAGTTCACCGTTTCCTACGATGCGTACAATATTTTGGATTGGGAGTACTTTTATCCCAGGATCCTACCAGCTGGCTGTATTTCAAGTTTGGACAATCCTTGGCGACAACCACATTCCACGAGCAAGTCTCTCAGGACAAGAAGTTCTTTTGAGGAGGTGCCGGGAGGACCTCATTATTTCCAGGGGGAAATATTTTTGGCGAGGGGGTAATATAGCGGGTGGTCCCGGCTATGAACCATTTAACCCCGATTGCGGCGGTACTTATTCACGGCAGCGGTCAGCGTATGACATCACTGATCTCTACCGCGGGCAGCGAATCGGTTCGCGGCGAGCTTCAGTATGGAGAAGCCAACCAAGAGGATAACACGGTGCTGCAACGTCGAGGCCAACCAAGCCATGGCGCTTTTGGACAACGCAACGTAACGTTTAATTTCATTAGTTATCAGATTATTATTTCATTGTTAATTTAGTTTTACTTTCTCTTTAAAAGTAATGGCGCCCTCATTAAATTAAATCTTATGCTTGCCCACTTGAAAATTAATCATGGTACATTAATCTAACATGTAACATCTTCGATGTTCATGTCCACCCTTGAGTATTTAATTTTAAGATAGAGTTCTCATTTAAACATGCTCCTTTGTATAACAATAAATCAATTTATATATTTGTTCAATACGTCTTATCATTTATTTAGTATTTATAACATTATTTATCTTGATAATAAAGTTTCGTCATAATACGTTACAAGCTATACATGATAAAATATGATTTGTAAAGCACCCTTGAGGTGACATTTCACAAAATTGAAGTATTATTGTGATTAAATTGCGGTTCACAAAATCCAAGAACAGAGAGATAGAGACATAAAGAGGGAGGTAGGTATATAGAGGAAGTCAGGTATTCTGTATTCTGCCAGTATTAATTTTTCCAACGACGCGTTGCTGTATAACCTGCAAAAAGCTAACGGCTAAAGGTTTCTTGCGTAGCATGAGAGAAGGAGAGTGATTATAGGTTTAGGTTTACAAGAAGGTCTCAGAGAATGCGCGTGTCGAGTCTGCGGAGTGTGAGCTTAACGACGAAACGTGACGGGATGAATGGGGAAGATAAAATAGATAAAAGAGAACAGAGATGAAAGCGGCCGCTAGCGACGGGATTAATTATGTCTTTAAATGAAACACTGCCACTGTGTGTACATGGCTTTATATTATATAAAAGCACGCCAATCGGTTTCAGCAGTTTGAATTGACGATGGAATAACAGTTATGCCGAAATCGGCTGCCTGTTACAATGCGGTTACAGTGTTTTACTTAAATCACTAGTATGAAAAAAATACGTACCATCAGAAAATCAACTAATCTATTTTCTCATGATCATGACTAGTCTGATTTCTAGTTTATTTGTTAGAAGAATGATCAACTTTTAATCGTTCTTAGAATAGTACAATTATTGCCGTAATGGCAGTTGTTGCTGATGTGTTTGACAGAAAATAAAAGATCTCCCACAATTTATTGCACATTCAATACATTTATCATTAGTGCATGACAATTAAAATCCTCTTTCTGCGGTAGGTGAGTTAGATTGTATTTTGCTTGCAAAACATCATATACGAATCAATCATTTTGATCATTATATTTTTGTAGCGAGCAAAATTTTTGACATCATCAGACATGAATAACACAACGACGACGTAGTTAGTGGCTTTTTAACTAAGGTAACTTGTATACCTAAGTATCATTGTGCTGTTCCGGACTACAGTGAAGATTGCCGTAATCCAACCACTGACAGAATATTAGAAAGTCTATTATTTTTCAATGTTGTAAAAGTCCCTTAAAAAAAGGACAGATATTTTACAAAAAGTGGTTATGTGATCGCGCGGTCATTTGGATGACGAAGCCCTTTTTTCTCTCCTCTTGGATGACGAAGAGACATGGATCATAATTGAAGCAGAAACGAAAATAAACGTTACCACAACTAAGGGTTGAAGAACTTTTACAACTCTATAAACAAATTTGACCATCGCAAAGCGGTGTCTAAGAGAATCTCTCTGGTACATGTCTGAAGCTTTTTTATGTGTAAATATTCAGTACTTCAGTCATAGGGCCAGGGTTACATAGCAGCTAATTGTTGTGGCTAGGGGAAAAGAAATACAAAAAATTCTCAGGTAGGCATATAATTATGAAGCATTATGAAGTTTTTTCTCTGAGACGATCTGCTATGCACACTTTTTGGCAGAATAGATATATTGGCCCAGCACAGCATGACACGGGTTGTGGTGGTGCTAAACAATAAGTCTCTTGCGATATCCAAATAATGTCTCCTAATTCAAGTAATTCTTTTTCATGTATTAGGCTTAAACACTTACCACTAAAAGAGAGAGAAGTATAATGATGACCAAATCCTGTGTAAAAAGTATGGGAGAATATTTAAATAGCATTAGAGGAAGACATTTCACCGAGCAAGTGGTTAGAAACCATAAAAGATCACCAACACCAACCCCAGTTGTGAAGACTAAGAATCGGAAGAAAAACCTTCAATGCCTTCTGGCATAATTGATTCTCTCAAATTTTCTCTGTTGAATATAGCAGAAGGCCCCCAAAGTATGCATTTCACAACAGTTACTTCACCGAGAAAGTAAACTGATAAACATCGCCTTAATCAGTGTGTAAAAACTAGAAACGAGTACTCTTACGTGTTGTCTGCTGCAATCTCACCACTATATCATTGTTAATTTCTACCAATACAACAGAAAACAGAGATACGGCGACGCAGGTGTGAGAACAGCGATATTGATACCAAAGTTTAATTCCATTCATTTGCTTGCCTATCCCATGCAAGTCCGACTTGAGCGTAATAAATAATAATGAACAAATTAATGTTAGATGCTTTGAACAATCATTAAGAGCGAAGAAAGGTGTGGAATGCGAAGTTCATGGTGAACGTTGTCTTGATTATTGATAGCCAAGTTCAGACAGAAGAGGGAGAGTATAACAGAAGAAGAATTATGCGACAGACGGTGCGATGATGAAGCAAGGAGTGTGAGATGCCAAGACTTAGTTATATCGCGTTTTATATTTTGTGTTTGCCCTTCAATTACGTTTGTTAGTTAGTTCAGTTGTGCACTTCCTTTGTGTGGTTCTTTTGAAAACATCACCATCCCTTTTAAAAATAGCGTTCGAAATCAGTACTTCAATCAATCTGTCTTCTCAAGACCAGAGAAAGGCAAATGCATAAAGATTGTATATGTGGCCCGGTGACCCAATTGCATCCAGTTTCGCCTTAAATGCAGCTGCGCAACTGCACTCCTCAATAAACCCTTTATGTAGTGACTCAACATTGAACTTTCAAGAAAGGTTCAATGCGATAAAAAAATATAGCCCAAGGTCTTCATTTTCTGACTTTTCTTGAAGCGAAAAAAGACTAGTTCTGTCATTTTTTAGACTGTCATTCCTTTCTCTGTTTTTGTTTTCAGACTATCATTTTGTATGGAACGAATTCTCATCTTTTGAAAGAGCTGCAGGAATATTGTGAAAAAATTATAATATTGATAAATAAATAAAGTATAATATTGAGTAGTGAATGATTTCCAAAAATTCAAAAACGTTATAATATGTGAGTGGGCTGATTGTTTTGCTTTGTTCTTAAACAAATAATACTGCCCCTATTTCTTACACACTAAATAATGTCAACAGTCGAAAATGGGACAAACGGTGCGGTACGGTCTGCGCCTCTCCAAAGGAAAAATACCATAATTATAATAAATCTTTCTCACACGTATATAGAAAATGAAACGCGATTCCCGTAAGTAAGTGGAAAAGTAAGAAAATCACCAAAATTATTAATCCGTACACAACGCCATCTCTGATACCGAAAAAAACAAAACACGGATCGTTGCGCATCGATAATTGCTTCATTGTGTAATTTATAACTTAATAAAAAAACTGAATTTAATTCAGATAATAAGTGAACACAACAGTAATTTTCGCCGTGACAATCTAAAATCATATAGAACAGTTATTGATTCTGAGGTGGTACGAAGTTTTCCGGGTCAGCTAGTTTACAATAAAAGTTAAAAGTAAAAGTATGAAGAACTGCTTACTACAGGAAATCAATCGATTGTGTGCTTGGTTGTGGAGTGTAAGATAAACGTGTGAAAAACATACTCAACATGAATAAAAATTACTCTACAGTACTAGGTACATAATCTGACCCACCCAACACAACTTAACTTACGAAGAGCACTCAGTGAAGTCAATCATTATACATATTGCAACCAAAATTGTACCTAGGTACGAATATAATCAAAATTAAATAAAAAATCAATATGAAATTTCGACCCCTGGTTACACAGCCCAGATGTGTGATACAGTTGTAGCACTAATTACATACAATTTACGTCGGATGGGTAAAAACTCGGTTCGCACCGGGGGAGGCCGAGCGTATAATTCCCCGGCCAAGCGCGGCGCGACTGCTCGAAGAGCGCCCCGGCAAGCCAATCGCCAGCCGCTTGAACACGAAACATTGTGTATTTGCATTAACCGTTTCAAGTTTAAAAGAAAGCATTTCACGTTGAAATTAGCATGCCATCATCAGCAGGTGCAGTTTATGCGGATTTTTCCTTATACGCGAAAGTGCGTTCAAATTAATCTTTTGAAATGGTGTCCCTACGATCTTTTGGCACGGTGAAATCTATATCTTTACAATATCGGATCGATAGGCGTAACTTCCGATTATTTTATATCGATTGACAGGGAATAAATAGTAAATCGATATACCCTCGCGACACTGGCGGACCAGTCCACGAATTCACATTTTGAAACGTCAAATGCCAATCAATTTCGTAAAAATATTAATAATTGGACAATGTTGAATTGAAACACTAATCTTAATATTCATTACAGTCCGCATTTACTTTTTGATACTAAACGGGAGTTAATTAGTGTATGAGGTCTTTATTAATATTTCAACCACATTTGATTCTCAAACATAGAACGGAATAAATTGACCGCGATTTAGATTCTATATTTAAGTATATGGATGTCGTATTCGACCTTTTTCGAATCCAAGAGATTCGTCTGTTCAATAAGTTCATTAAATATGCAAGTAATTTTACATAAAGAATGCCATAATTCAAAAATGTATATGTGTATATTGATCATTAACCGAAACTTATCTAATACTATGGAGGCCACGCCAAAAGTTGTCAATCGTCGGTCGAAATATCTGTTAACAATCGTAGACCATGCTCGCAAAAATTGATAACTGACCAAAGATGACGAATTTGGGCAATATCGTATTGATATAGGGTTATATTGATCGACCACGTAGAGTTGTTAACCATTTGGATGCATTATTTGACAACTGCGCCCAATATAAAAGCATATAAGACATGTGCACACATAGAAAATAATTATATTGCAAACACAATAAATTATTCTAATGTTGATATAATATTCTTTGTATTTTATTGCATTAAAACATATGTTATCATCAGGCAACGGATATTGCATTAATGCATATGCAAATACGACGTAAATTTAAAGTAAAATGGCGAACTCAAATTTTATTTAAATGCCAGTCATGTATATGCAAGAGTAAGAATTGTAGAGGGTCTGTTTTAAAGAGGGAAGTAGTTAAACTTCTTGAGCAATTGAACAGAGCCTTTTGAAGGAGAAATGAATTACAAAAAACTTAAAAATTATTTTGCAGCAGAACAATTCGAAAATAAGTAGAGTGTGCAAATAGTGTTCACTTAACACGCGTTTGGGGTGCCGAAGGGATGGCAAGTTTTTGGAGTAATTTCTAATGAAATATTAGTAGAATAAAAACAGCATTCCCACCCCTAACCTCTATGCCTTCTCACAACATATTCAAATTTGGAAACCCTTATTCTCTCTGGCTTCACACGGTAGGTGTAATAATAATGAGGCAACGCGTGTGTCAAATAAGAGATGTATGAACGTAATGCTACGCATACGCACCTCTGTTTTCCTTCAGTAAACGCCGATGTTTTGCATACTTTAAGTTTCGCTTCTGCTTCAGCAAAATTATAACAGAAGTTTAATAGGACTTCCTAGGATGATATCCTTAGCAGCAGTGTGGGGCGCGAGAGCCAGTGTGGGCGGGGAGCGAATCTCTGCTAGTCGCCTTACGCGTTATTTGTTTTGCTTTTTGATTTGTAATTAAATAACGTCCCAAAATGATTAGAAACATATTAGGAATGTCATTTGGCGCGGTTTTTTTACGCATACCACCAATTTAAGGGTGAAAAAGTGGGACAATGACCTTTTGTTTAATGTAACTTACCACTGTTAAATTTGAATAGGTAGGAATTTAAATTCAAATACACACAACGCACTTCATCCGACGACATATCCTAAAGAC
Source organism: Limnephilus lunatus (assembly GCA_917563855.2). Lineage (NCBI taxonomy): Eukaryota > Metazoa > Arthropoda > Insecta > Trichoptera > Limnephilidae > Limnephilus > Limnephilus lunatus. Next base: position 12,759,292 of record OU830599.1, read on the forward strand.
TTTATATTCTACCTCTCGTTGATGAACTTTTAATACCAATTACATATCCGCTTCCGCATCCGCATCCGCAAAAAAAATGAGTAGGCTTTAGACCACACGACTGAAGTAAAACTACACGAACTTATAAAAGAAAATATGACATTGGGGTGACATTGACATTGACAATAACATTGACATTGATATTGGGGTGACATATGACATTGGGGTGACATATGACTATGGGGTGGCCTACGGCCGTGGGGTGACCTATGACCTTGGGGTGACCTACGACCTTGGGGTGACCTATGGCATGGTTAATCAACAAATGATTCCTTGTGCTCACACCTCTCCATAACACTTTTCGTAACATATTCACCAGCTTACTCCCCAAGTCAATCGTGCGTAAAGGCCCGATCGTTCGCCTCACCCGATCACCATTCGCATCGATACCGTTCGCATCACACTTTTCGCAACATCACACTTTTCGTAACGCATTCAGCTTAGCCCCCAAGTCGAGCGTGCGTAAAGAAGTTTTACTTAAAAAATCGCTTCAAATTCTGCTTTCGTTTTATAACTTTTTACATACATATCTAATGTGTGGTGTTTCAACCATCTTGCTACCCTACAGTGAAATGGCGTGATGGTTAATCATCCAGTCTTTACAACTGAGAGTGAAAGGAGTTTAGACTAAATTAAATAGGTATTCTTTTTTAGATTGATCACAAGAACCGTACCTAATACAGAAAGCCACTAACTGATGGGCTGGCTACTAGCCACGTCATAGACAAACCACGAACACGTCATTGTCTATTGCCTGTTGCCTTTCTTGCACGTTTGCACGCGTGTTGCGACAATGTCATATTAACTCGCGCGTGACGTCCGAGCACGTGATGATAATATGCGGAAACCCGGCACGCCAGCACCAGCGAGCACCGAGGATGGCAATCAAAAGAAAGTCCATGTCTGCAAGATTAATTAATTTATTTATTTTATTATACGCCTGGATTTTTTTTTATATAATACTTACGTAGTATAAGTATAAAATGAGAAATACTTTTGAAAATGAAAAAGAAATAGTAAAAATAAAATTAGGTGATATACCTTTTGATTTCAAAAATAATTTTTCAGTTTGGTTTGGTATTTTGGCCTCAAATCCAGAATTGGGCAGCCTTTCCAGCGACCAATAATTTAAATTTCGTCGAACGATGATCTTGCAATCGTACCCTTGCAACTGTACAGGGCGGTTCCAATGAGAATTCTCCATACCAGCAATTTAACATAATATCTCGATTTTATTTCATTCCAAATTTGCTTTGAAAAATACCTACATTAAAAAATGCTCAAACTCATGATGATAAAACTATTAAAATGGTGTACTTTTTGTAATTAATTTTTGATCATAAGTATTTATAATTTTTCAATAATGTCTAAGGAAAATAATGTTGTATTTTTTTTAAAATATATAAATTTGTAAGACCGTAAATAAATAGACAATCTGAAGTATTTTCGTCGCAAAACAAGGGCGCGGATCTATTTTTTATAATTTTACTTTAACTAAAATTAATATTCGAAAAAGTATCTTTCCCAAATAATTTATTGATTTAGTTTACTGCATGATTACATGATTTGAAATGTATGCTGTATAACACAAAAAAATTTTTGAAAATTTAACAAATTATCCAACGACCTACGATAAAACCTAATTGTACTAAAAATAATATTTAAAAAATAGCTTTACTAGATAAAAGAACAGTCTTTCGAAATCAATTTATAATTTTTTGTGGAAAAGTAATTTAAAATTTGAAAAAGTACATCTAAAATTTGATTTAAAAATGCCATATTTCCGGTTTTGTCTGGTTATTCCCTCTTAAGAATATGGCTGGAATATTGTTTTTATGATCCACAAAATTAAAATCACCTAAATATTGATTTCCCATAGCGTGAAACCGGTGTATATGAGAATGAGGAATGTAATTGCACTTATGTCTACTGCAGTCATATGTATTTATATCAATAATGCTGAGTTATATCTTGCTGGACCACCATTATCGAAATGCGTGATAATAATTGGAATCTTCTCAGAACAGACATCATTAGGAGTCAGTAGACTCTCTGCTAGATTAGATTGCAGCGAATCAATTTTACGAAAGTAAACTATCTATTCATTACAATATCCAGCGGTCGAATTTGCAGACCACCCAGTTGTTTCTAAAACTATAAAATCAAAGAAAACCGTTTTTTTTGTGCATACCGCACAAAAGTCTCAACTGCTGAAAACCGCATGTAGCTAGTGAGACTATGGAATACCCATTTGGGGTATGTTGTGAGGCTGAAGGTAGTGGGGAGGGGAAAGAGATGAAGAAGAGAAAGGTAAGGATTTACCTGTGTATTCAGATCTAGTCACGAAACACGGCTAAAGCCATTTTAAGCAACGATTCATTTGTAAATGGTGGTCAGGGATAAAACAATAATAATATGATACCCTCAGGGCAAAACTGAGGGTATCTTCCACTCTGGAATGTGCCGCAAATAGATATATTATTTTAAATGAATAAATTGTGAAACAACACAAATCAATCAAATAAATTTTACTTGCGCACGCCGGGATGCGAACTCGCTAGCTTCGGATTGTCAATCGAGAGTCTTATTGGACCAATATCTTTGGCCTTACCCCTCGACCGGAGGCCGTCAAATAAAAATAGTGACAATTCAGAATCATGCAACTTCAACATATCGTTTGAAAAGTCATTCAAAGAGATGAAAAATGGTTACATTAGGTTTAGTTATGGACTATTTTTCTGTTTTTTTCATGATTTTAATGACACTTCAAAGGGGTGTTGAAATTGCATGCTTCTGAGTTGTCATGGAATCAATAGAAATAAATAATGTTTAAAAATGAAAAATATTACTGATTTTACACTAGATAGGTCTAAAATTTATTTCAAAGACTTTCTGAAATTTGGGGTTAAATGTTACATCAATCGTCGGTCAAGCGAGCAACCTAACGTTCAATTCTTGACGTGTAGGTATTTTTGTTGGTTTCCATCAAAGCAATGGGTTCCATTGGGTTCGAGTAACATCAAAAACAGTTTTGGACATTAACACATATATCAGTAGGTATTAGCACAGACCAGTGAAAAATCACGGAATTTCAATTGTAAGATTGATAATTCCTTGTTAGCTAAAAAGCGCAGATCCTTGATACAACGAAACCTGACTTTACTTTTAATCCTGAGAAGAAATTAAAAAAAAATAAATACACATTTCAAATAAAAAAATTAATATAATTTTCTGGTAAAAATATATTCTCAGTGTGGCCAAAACCTCCTAGCGCCCAGATGTATGACCAGAATTAAAATGTTGCTTGAAATGGCTTTAGCTGTATTTGGTGAACGAATCTCATAAATCGTGTACTTACCCATCTCCCTCTTCCAATCTCCTTCCCCCCACTACTTTTAGCATCACAACATATCCCAATTAAAGGTGCCATAGTCTCACTGGCCCCAGACGGGAGCAATTAGGACTCTTATGCGGTATTCACATGAAATAAAAAAAATGTGTATTTTTTTACATTAGCTCCACACAGGAGGCCCTGAGGAAAAAAAGTACCTCAGGGCCTTTGTCATCTTTGGGGATGCTGTGTGGAAGGTCTTTTTAGGGAAAGCAAGGAGAAGAAGTTCTGGGAAGTAAAATTGTAAGAGGGGTGGGTAGGAATCTGAGGGTCAATGTGCCTAGGAGTGACGGAAGTTTGAATCCATCCCTCCCACAGCGGTGCTCGGAGATGGGTCGAGAGAGACCGCCTGGAGAGGTCTAGGTTAGGTCTTCCTCAACTAATCTTTCCCAATCTGGCCCAACAAGTAGGTGGATAAACGCTTTGGCCGCCAAGACCTAGACAAACTCTTTATCAAATTATCCCAAGAACCCGGGCACCCCAGCTAAGTCACCAAACGCAGCGGACCACGTGGGGGTGACCTATGGCAGGGATATTGGTTACCCAATAAATATTTCCCGGGGTGGCGGTACTCATACCCGCCTCTCAAATTGGAAATATATGCACAAGGTTTCAAATACATTTAGGGATGAATCACTTCGAGTCTTCAAGCTACCGAAGATTTGTTTGGGTTAAAATATTTTTTAAATGGGTTCAAAGTGATTTGAAGTGGACTTAAGTGATTTTAACTTGAAGTACCTTTTACCTCTGTAATTATAAGCTCCCGTACCGATGAGAAAAACACCGAAGTACAAGGACCCAACTTATCTGGTTGATTTACAGCACTGAAGGTAGTAATGGTGATACCGGGAATACTTGAACCACGAAAATAACTCAAAGGTCAATAACCTGGACTGGAATATTTAAATAATCTAATTAGGTACCTACTATTTGTGTACAATAATGACAACAGTGTAAGTACCAGTTACAATGTACGAAACAGTACACTGATACCGAGAGAACAGAGTGATAATCAACTTGCAAATATGAAGACAATCAATTACAAACAAGTAGAGTCTAAATACCAAAAAATAAATAGACAAACAAGTAGAATCTAAATACGAAAAAAAAAAATAAAAAAAACTACTCGTCGCCTAAGAACATAGTGAGGACTGTCAAATATGTATTTATTTTTATAAAGAATAAAAGGGGCGGAGTTTTGTCCATACAAACTCTCGGAATTTTTACACTATTGCAAATATTTTTTTTATATACAGAATATAGATTTTTTTACATTAACTCCACACAGGACGCCCCAAAGAAAATAAGGAAAATAAGGCCCCAAAAAATTTCCATCAAGGCCTATATCATATTTGGGGATGCTGTGTGTAGGTTTTCTTTAGGAGAAGGGAGAAGAGGAAGTTATGGGAAGGAAAAGGCTATGAGGGGTGGGTAGGAACCTGGGGGTCAATGTGTCTAGGAGTGACGGACGTATGAATTACCCATTCAACTGCAGTGCAAGTCTGGAGAGGTCTAGGTTAGGTCTCACTCAACCAATCTCTCTCGATCGGGCCCGCCATGCAGTAGGTGGGCAAGCGCATTGGCCGCCAAGACCTAGAAAAACCACACCCCATGAACCCGGGCACCCCTGCTAAGTTGCCAACTAGGGTGACGTATGGCATTGGTATTGGTTATCCAGTAAATGGTTCCCGGGGCGGCGGTACTCACTTCCACCTCACAAATTGAAAGAGATATATGTACATGATATCACAAAGATATCGACTATCTGTGCGTGTGACTCATTGTGCGTTGTTACGCCACTTAGTTTTTTTTATATCTAAATACAACGCTTACGTTGAGAATAGTGGTGGTCGTCAAAGTGAGAAACGTACCGTCACTAATTTTTATACAACACCATTACCGGGAACATTTTCAATCGGAATCAAGGTACGCAAAATATTCAATTTGTAACGGACTACAATATTATAAAGATGTAGGTATTTTACCTTTAAGGACAAGCTTGGTGTGAAAATAATATTTTAGATTAATCTTTCGTCGCTAGATGTCGCTTTCTTTTCTTTTGTCTGTTTATTTTAAAGTGGTTTGAAGATTGGATATTGATTTCACAAAAATAAAAATGTTTATTTTTTTTGGATTTCGTAGGATTCGAACCTTCGTTCGCTTGATGTCTGTCTCTCTGGCCGCTGACCGCGCCGACGCGCGAATTTACCGCATTATATTAGAACCGATGACCCGCCAAATTAAAAAATTTTACTGACGCACTTCCGTTTCATCCGAATTTCAAATCACTAAGGGGGCTAAAGAAATTTCACTTCAAAAAATTAAGCGTAAACTATTGAAAATTCGTTAAACAAATATAAGAAACTACTTTAAAAAAATTCTATATTATTAATAAGATTACCTGTGTTACCAGTTTCTCTTGATTGACTTTTCTTTCTTCTAAAATTATTCACAAAATAAATTTAACACTTTTGTGCTGGAAATCTAGCATTTCTAGACCCCGTTTGCCAAGCGATTTTTATGCGTTTTACCTATATTCGTGGCGGTATAAAGCACTTTAGAATGTACATATTTTTGGCTTGTTACTTCCTCAGATCATTCAGGAAGATAGAAACAGAATAACGTTTATCAACATCGTTGGCTTGACACCGACTCAACGTGTTCTAAAGGAAACATCATCTTTCTCTGCCAGGGCAAACAAGTTCGGCATCAGGAGACTCCATTTCTTTCCCGCTTCACGAAGAATGCAAGAATATCCAAGAAGCAACATGCGATAACAGGCGCAGACCAGTTTCTCTTTACTTTCGATCCGATTTTCAATACGAGTTTGTTACGTTAGGGCGAAAAACAAACAAGCAAACAAACAAGCAAACGTGATCAAACATTTAAAAAAAAGCAATTGGTTCTTGGTGGACACTTGTTTGCCATCGCTATCTTTATGGGAAAACAATGTTCCACATTCCTTTCATAGTAAACTTTGCGTCTTCTGCTCATGTTCTTAGTCATTTTGCTCATGTTTGGTAATTTTATTAGATGGGGATTTTGCTATTGATCTTAATGCCATTAGTTTTAATTGTTTTTATGGATGAGTACATTCATATTCAGACGAATAAGAGTTGGGAGACGGAGGAAATTATGTTTATTACTTTAATTATTAAGATCACGAAGAATGCCAATCAAAGTTCATACACCATTATACATACACTATGTATTACATTATATGAGGGAACTAATCAAGGAGACAGAACACCACACCTAAAGAGTAGACTAAATTCTATGGCTTGTACGAGCCCAAAGAATACAACCAAAAAGAATGAAGTAAAAATCGTCAAATGCGTAGTAAACTGTAAGATCAAAGAGATGGCCCTGATATATTTTAGCTAAAATGTTTGTCTTCTCTTCCAAAAGAGAATCATCCACCAAAAATATAATCCATGTAAGGTACCTTAACTTTGTTTTATTAAGTTCACAAAGTGATTTCATTTTAATTACACACATTTAAATAAAAGTACGATACACATTAATACCAAAATGTTTTTGACATCGACTGCACTTTTTCGGTTATTTAATATTTACTGTTAAAAACGTTATTTTTTGCATTTCCTTGCCTTTTTTGTAAAAAACATGCGTCCACAATAAATAACCCAAAAACATTATTGAAAAACTGCTTCTCGCCCTGATGGTCGGATGACATGAGACAGTTTGCCGAGCCATCGCAGGAATTATTCGTGTTCGCTTCCGCATGCCGTGAAAAGTTTTGATACCGTCTGCCCGTAATACGTGCAGCAATATAAACAATTATAGCATGAGATAAAGCATGCATTACTTATACATGGAGAAATGTAACCACGATTACAGGTGGAGAAGAATACCATATTTTGATATCTATAATGTGACGCGGATGAATTCACAGATACAATAATAATGGTATTTAGCAGTCTTTATTGCGTTAGTTCCATAGTATTCTGCAGTGGAAAGAAAATTAGAGAATACAAAAAATAATGTAATCGTAAAATCGACCACCATAACACGGGAGTCAGCCTAGCATGGTGGTCGAAAAGTCCACTTATAATGTTAATAATTTATGCAATAAATAAAGAAAAATTAAAAAAAAAAAAAAAAAAATGGTCCGAATGAAAATATTAAAATATTATATCCATATTATGAATATGAACCAAATTCATTTTTAGAAAATGAATTTTATAAAATTTATTATGATAAAACTATTCTGACAGACAGAACAATTAGTCATAATAGACCCGATATAGTTTTACATGACAAAATTAAGAAAATAACTTATATCATTGATGTCGCTATACCAAATTCTTGTAATATTCAGAAAACTGTTTCTGAAAAAATAAGAAAATATACAGATTTAGGAAATGAAATTAAAAGAATTTGGCATTCTCAGACTATAAAAATATTACCATTTGTTATTTCGGCTACTGGCATTATACCTAGCTCTCTCATTCAAAATTTAGACGTATTAGATTTGTCAAAAAATTTGTACATAAAAATGCAAAAGTCGGTCATTTTAAATACATGTAGGATTACGAAAGATTTTTTAAATATTTATATTGAGGGATCAGTAGGATTTATCGGACCAGTTAGGATTTCATCAGAGCCGAACCCTCTGATATGAAAATATCTGGAGTCGGTGAAATATTTTCCCATTATGTTTCTGGTGGATTGACGTATTGTTCTTGTATTGTTTTATTCTTATATAGTGCAATTACATTGCGTTAATTTACTAGATATTCATTTGTGGAAAAGTGTGTGGAAGGGTTTAGTCTTTCATTTGGGAAAGATTCAACCCGGACATGAAATCTGGAGCACCGTAAAAAATTGTTGTTGCTTGGAAATTTTCATACCAAAACTGGGTAATTTTGAGAGGGTAAAGGAAGTGAGATGAGAAAGATGAAGGAAAGGAAGGTTTGGAAGAACCCACATATTCAGATATAATAAAGAATCATAGATAAATCAGCATTAATTTATTTGTGAACAAGGAGATCGAAAAATATATGAGTACATGATTTTTATGGTTATTAAGTTTATTTTGTAGAACTCCAATTTAATTTTTTTATTATTTTATAAATTCAATAAAATTATTGTTTTAAGTATAAAAACAGTTTATTGTAAACGAGTTCTGCTTCGTAATTATTATTATGTAACGCATAATAATAATTACGATGCAGAACTCGTTTATAATAAACTGTTTTTTTACATTAAATAATAAAATAATTGAATTAGTAAAATAAATAAAAAACAATTAAAAAAATGTACATGATAGTTACAATTTCCAGTAATAAGAAAAATGTTGACCAGGAACTAAAAATGATAAAGTAAGGTATTATATCGTCTTGCGGAAAACTCTTTGCATATAAAATTAGTGAAGACGATTTAAGAAAAACTAATAAATTCAAACAACCACCTTTGTACGTGCCAGCTTTTTAAAAAGGAAAATGTATCAAGACTCACGAACAATATTCTTATGTCGGTTACCTTTTGCGGTAGCAACAATATCTTAAATAATATTATGATAGGTACCTACCGTTATTTGTAGTTTAATAAACTTTCCAATAAACTAAAAAATGTGTATAAGGCACTTGGTTTATTTTTAATTGTAGATTTCGTCTAGAACTGCTTCTGCCGTAATTAAGAAAGATTTAATTACACTACAACAGGCTAAACAAACAAACATCCAGGTTTTCACGTTACCCTAAAATTTGCATACAACAGCAGTTGTTCAGAAACATTAAAAAAGAGCGAAAAGCCACGCCATAAAAATCCTGGGTTAAAACCATTAAGCTAACGACCATGGAAACAGGCCAATCTGTTATTGAGTAAAATGAGAATTAAATACAACCATCTCGGTACTAACTATCGTAAAAATTAATACAATATATAGACCTAATCTACATATTGCAGCAACTAAAAGCAGGTATTTTGACCTATATATGTATATTATATTATCTGATTTTGGTATAAAAGAATAGCCACCAAAACAAAAAGCTCAAAGGGCATCGTTTGAAGCTTGGTGTGTAGATATTAGATACAACAAAGGATTCAAAAATAATAATTACATATAAACAATTGAAGTTTAACATTAAACAATTATCTAGACAACCAAACAAAACGACTTAATGGGGGCACACTGAGTCACTTTTCTGCTGACAGGGAAGGCCACAGACCAAAGGTATTCAATAATAATAATCCTACTATTGTTATGATTACTTGTGACACAACGTTTAGCCTAAACAAAAGGGAAAACATATTGAATAAAAAAATTATCGTAAAGAGTAACCATAAAATTCATACTAATAAAAATGGTATATCGTTCATACAGGGCACAAAAAAACCAGTTCCAATCTTATTATCGATGTGGTAGAATCAAGATGACAATTCTCAAAACGTAATTAATATACCTAGTACTAATACCAGGCTCATTTTAATACACAATAGCAATACAGAAGTGAAATTTTTGATTAACATTGTGGGTACAGGTATAGTTGAATACAGGTTGCTGTTTTCCACATGTACTTTTTATAACCAGCACATATGGTTTATGCTGGGGGCTATGTTTTTTTTAATGTTGTATACCTTCGTGATTGAAGTTACACGCACTTGTCTCTCCCCTTGTTATAAATAGAAAAGGACCTTAAAAAGATCCGTGAGGAAGGCCAGTAATACCAAATTTTATTGTAAGGCTTTATTATTTTTTAAATTATTTTAAAAATTGGTGACTCAAACTCAATCAAAAACATTAAAAAAAACATAATACGACTTAAAACAAAGAGAGTTTTTATTAAATGTCAATCTTTTGGAACGGCGTTGATACTGGCCGTCAAAAGTTAAGTATATTTTAAGGAAATGCATTAATTTTTAAAACCGTTCTGTAACAATAAGAAACACATTAATCGTATGAGTTTTGCAAATTAAATCACCTGCTATTTAATGTCAAGTGTAAAAATCTCCGAAGCGATCGTACACGAGGCGTCTTGCAACGCATTATAACACAGCAAACACGAATAATTAAGATTAACTATAACGTCGAAATACCAAAAGGCATTCTTTAAAATGTCAGGTATGTAGTATGCACTGTAGGTATACCGTGCGTGCAGTCTATAAGAGTGGAATGAGTGCAGGACTCGTAATGTGATGTTAAATTACTATAAAAATACATACATGACTACATTGACAACCCCACAAGAGTCCCACACGCTCCCGACTGTCCGGGCCAGTGGGACTACGGCACCCCTAATTGGGGTAGGTTGTGAGGCTTTTTTTCTTTTTTTTTTACATGAACTCCAAACAGGAGGCTCTGAGGAAAATAATTTCTCTCAAGGCCCATGTCATCTTTGGGGATGCTGTGTGGAGGGTTTTTAAGGAAAGGAAGGAGAGGAGAGTTCTGGGAAGGAAAAGGGATTAAGGATGGGTAGGAATCTTGGGAAATCCAATCCAAGAACCCGGGCACCCCTGCTTAATCGCCAAAACGTGGCGAACCACTTGGGGTGACTTATGGCAGAGGTGTTGGTTATCAAATAAATGATTCCCGGACTGGCGGTACCCGTACCTGCCTACCAAATTGGAGACTGAAGGCAGTAGGGAATAAAAGAAGATAGGGAAGAGCAAGGTTGGGAAGTACATGGCTATTCAGCTGTAGTCATCAAACACAATCAAAATCACTTAAAGAAATCTTCGGTTCTTCGCTAGAAATATCTTCACTCTTGATTTTAGTACTAGACGACAAATACTAACTGTAAACTGAAATACCTAATAACAACGTTTTCAGAGCAAATTGGTTAAATAAGATCTCACGTCAATGGTACTATATTGTATATTGTACGAAACTGCAGACGATATGATGTTTAACCAGCAGCCTGCATTCTAGAGATAAACAAAGCTTACGCAACGCTGTTATTGCACAAGACACTAGACTCCAGCCACTAGGCCAAGGGGTGTCTCCGTACGGAGCCTCCAAGGTGAGCAAGTGTCCCGGATCCCTGTCCACCGAGCCATATGGCCCGCCGCCCGCCACCCATATATGGTAACAACCAGCCGCAGCCGCTTCATCTGTATTCGGAGCACTCGGTCAAAAGTGGCGCGCTGAATTCTGCTTGTATTTCTTTTAAGCCCAAAAGAGCTGAGCAAAAACGTTGAATGGTTACAATTTATAATTAAGGCGGTATTGATCGGGCCTTATGTGGTGCAGTCAACGTCGAGAAGTTTGAATACTGCCCTAAAATATACTATGACCGTACACAACTTTACTGCTGTATGACCCTGTAGACATCACAGGTGCCGCCTTCTTAGGACAGGTTGTTTTACAGAATTTGAAGAATTCATCACATTTCGAAGATAATTTTCAAGTTTTGTGAAAGTTTTATTCAAGTTTCAGTTCTGTGAAGCAACTGGCCCACAATAATTTAAAACAGAACTTGAATAGAACTTCACAAAACTTGAAAAACAACTTAGAAAGTTGATGAATTGTTCAAATTTTATGAAACAATTGACCTTAACTGATAAGTAAAGTCTGCAGCCCCTAGTTACGAGTACTTACATGAAAATAAGCACTCTGTTTGAATGGATTGCAATGTTTAGCATATAGATCGGTCGGTGGCTGAGTTGGCATCGCGTTTGGGTCCCACCCAGACGTCCCGTTTGCGATTCCTCGGCTGGATAAGTCCCCCGTCACGACACACGCAACATTTTCCGCTTACTGTTGTGGTAGTAGGGGATTTTCAAATATTGTCGGGTTATTCGTAACCCAGGAATATTTGTCTTTCTTTCATAACAAATATGTCTGTTGGAAAAACTATATTCTTTTTAATACTGACATTTCACAACTTTACTGAAGATACTGTAAAATTTGACGCAATATTAGAAAGCAAGTAAAAATTGAGCCACATTAAAAAGTTGCCGCATATTGTTCTGCAGCCGCTCAAGTTGTCTAAGCAAAAACAGACAAACTTAAAGTTCCTCCATCTTAATGCACCGCCTACAAAGCATAAAACAAAGACAACAGATGGAAATTATGTGTCTGTTCTGCCGGTACAGAAGTGCTCTGAAGAACTAGCACCACTTCGAGAAGAACTAGAACACTTCGGCACCTTTGCCACAGGAGGTGGTTTCACCAAACTCGTCTAAAACAATATTTGTGCATGGTTGAAATTTTCCACACGATGATTGGCATCGTATTTACGACACGGTTGTATTTCCTCCCTTCTACAATAAGGATCACTCAACACTTTGTATAAAAGACCTCGCCGCAGCATTTTTAAAGCGAAGTTAGTATATTTGTATTTAAAAAGCCCCGAAACTGACAACCGAAAAGTCTCAATAGATATTAATGCTGTTTTGATTCAGTATTTTGCATGTTATTATATTTTGAAGAGATTTTCTTGATTACAAATAAATTTTATTTTGTCCATCAGCTTTTCAGTTTTTTTTTTAATTAAGTTCCGAAAATCGAATATTTTTAAAGATTTTAACACATACTGTTAATAATATGTTCAATAACATTATTTCTTCTAAATGGCCCAACTCTTCTCTTTTATTTACTGATGGCTCCAAATCTCCAGACTCTCCTAACTGTGGTATAGGTATTAACGTTTACCATAATAATTTTAATGATAGAATATTTTATTCAATTTCAAACCAATTTTCAATATTTTCTGCTGAGTGCATTGCAATAATTGAAGTAATTAAATATATAATCAAAAATAATTGTGAACATTCCCTTGTTCTCTCTGACTCTCTCAGCTCCCTCCAAAAACTTAAATCCTGTCCTCTTCTTCATCCTGATGATCACTTTGTATGCCTTATTAGAGTGCTGATAGCCTCCATTCAAAGCTCTGGAAAAACCGTAATTCTTGCTTGGATCCCTGGACAGGTTGGCGTAGTGGGTAACGATATTGCAGATTCTTTGGCAAAACAAGGAGCGTCCAACCATATTGTTACCCTCATAAACCATATTCCCCTATCTGATATTTTTTCCATCATCAAAGATAGATCCCGCAATGTTTGGACAGAGTATTGGAACATTGCTCAAGGAGGCCCACTACACCTCAATACAAAGGACTATCCCATCAAAACTGTGGTTTCAAAAATTCCCCCATTTTTCCAAAAAAGAAATTTCCTCACTTATTCGCATGAGTATCGGACATTGTTCCGTTCCTTCTCACCTTTTTAAAATTCACATCCTTGACTCCCCAGATTGTACATTCTGTGGTCTAGATGTGGGCACTTTAGATCACATATTTTTTGGTTGTCCCTCTCTAAATAAATATCCTCTCTTCTATCAAGCGTTATCTAAAATTGCCTCCCCTCCATTCAACATTTCATCTCTTCTAAGTCTGAACTCGACTCCAATCTTCCATATAATTCTGAAATTTGTACATTTAAATAAAATTAATATATAAATTCTCCTTTCTTTCCTCTGTAATTTTAAATGATGGACTGGAACACCCTTGAAGGGTGAAAGCCAGAAATAATTGAAAAAAAAAAAAAAAAAATTGGTTCATGTTGATTCACCACTTAGTAATTTGCCTGAGATATTCAAAGCAGATACCGCATGTCTATCTTTCTAATCCATGATTTTTGCAGATACTTGCGATCATCTCAATTACATGGTCTTATCTTTCGATAAATCGCTCGTTCTTATTCATAAAGATCTTCACTTTCCGGTCACGCCAGTTCGCTTCGATATTCACGATTTTAATAGCTCTGATTGAGATTTTTTCCGAATCATCTTTTTTTCATCAACGACATGTGAATCTAATTATTTTTTTGCAACCGAAACATTGCGTTTTTAGAAGTCATCTTCTTTCTAATCTAATATGATATTAGGTAGGTACTGTAAATGTGATTTTAATCGTTATTGAGTGGATAGAGAGTGCAATGATAAAGAACTCATCGTCATTAATATTTTTACTGTATACATATCTATGTAGAAACGTTTGGGGTTTTACGATTTTTTATGCAAATATTTGGTTCAGAAACGTAACACACACTGGTATTTTGAATAATTCCAATTCAATCATGACATTAGTTATCTAACAAATCAATCTCTGAAATTGAAGTAGAATTAATTATATCGATAAGCTATTTAACAGGTAGCATATCCACAAAAAAATTTCGTTATAAAAGGAGGAAAAAATGAGGTTGCTGTTGAATTATCTACATACCTGGCGTGAATATCATTTAGAATAATAAATACAAACAAGGGGATAATTAAAATGAACAGTAATAATAGTAAATAATTGTTGATTAAATATGAGATTACGCAAGGAAAGATTGGTGGAAGAACTATAAGAGAAAGGCACCGCGCTTCATTGCTTTGAACCCTAATTGACTGATTTTCATGACTGCAGTTGCGAGGTGTTGCGGGTTGCCGCCTTTGTGGTAAAGATTGCCCCGACGATAACCAACTTTTATAGGTGAGGGAACAAGAAGGAGAAGAAGATTAAATACATTTAAGCCGAGAGGTACTCACATACTCCATTTAGACATTAAAAAAAAAATAATCAAAAATGTGTCAGAATAGAATTTCATAATTCAAATATAGGAATCGAGTCTGAATCTAGTTAGCAATCCAATGCTTTAGATAGTGACAAAATAAATTATAATTTATTGTAAATGCTTAACAATGGCCACCGTGACTCGAGGATTACCAGAAAGCGTGCTAAAGCGAACTTCGAGGAAAGAAGGTTGGTGCGGGAACAATAGGAGTGGAATGTAAAGACGATAGGTTCTGTGAAGGTGATAGGTCTTCTAGTCGTGCTTGCTTTACAATATACCACTTAATTATTTAAGTTGTTGGTACCTAAAACTCATAGCACAAGATTTTACTAAGGGCGGTAAGGTCCAAATCCCTGTGGTAATCCTTACAAAACATATTGGAAAACTAAAGGCCCTGGAAGACGAGAGACCTTAGTTGCGGAGACAGTTTTCGCTGCACAGCTGCGGCATAAAAATCCATTATGCTAAATGGAGGTGCGCTGACGTGAAACTTTTTATGATTTGGAATAGATTTTCAACGCAAGTCTCTGCAACTGTAACTAAAGTCTCTCGTCTGCGGGCTTCCAAGAGAGTCTTTCAGTTTTAGATCTTTCTGAACTTAATTGCATAAGTGAGCTATCAATCTATGAAAACTTAGGGAGAGTTAACCCTCAACATTCGTGTAACAGACGTGACGCCTTTACAAGAACTGTAAAATAGGTCCGGGTCTAAGTGCACGCTGATGAGGATGTATGATGATTAAAATAATAAAAGCTGGCCTCCTGCACCCAGTGTCTGATGAGTAAGGGACACTGGATGTGCCTATTCTTCTGCCTGAGCCTGGCGCCTTGCGGTGTCCTGGAGTAGGGCCGGCTTGTCTGGAGGAGGTAGGCACCAGGACGGAAGACAGGCAGAAGTCGGCGGGAGGCAGCTGGTGTTGAAGAAAATACTTCTTAAGTAACAAGTAATAAAACAAGTTTTGAAGAGTCGAAGTGAACTGATTTATTTGAAAATTTGCATCGTATTTATACCAATCGGTAGGTGGCTCACGGAAAGTGGAGGGGGAAAACGGAACCCAGGCACTTTCCTTTATAAGGGGCAAGAAACTGCTTAGTATCTATTTTGCCGGTTTAATCCGTAAAAGTGCTCGCTTAAATTTGGCAACTTTTACGGATTTTGTAGCCTTAATTAACAATCAAAATATATAAAAAATAGAAAAAACATATAAATAAAGCCAAGATTTATAACAAGAATTTTAGTTTGGTGAATTTACCGTGTTTTTAAGAATTTTTGATTTTTATGAAAATGTTTTATGATTTATTAAGTTATAATTATTTTTCCTAGGTTCCCTGTGAGATAAGTTAACGAAATCTGTTTATTTCACCATCTCACAGGGTCCCTAGAATTTTGTAGAGGTAAAAATGTAAAAATGTCAAGACCGAAATTTTCTAAGTCCTTTTGACATGGCAAATTGAGCTCTATTTTTGGCTCTAAGTATTTTAAGAGCAAAGTCTCAGTTTGACTGGAGGCCTTGTAGGATCAAGAATGAAAACTGATTATTTCATTGTCCTACAAGGCCCGCAGGTTTTATTATTTGGAAAAACATGAAATTTACACCTTCGAATTTTTCTAAGTGTTTTTTGAGGGTCATTTATTGCCCTAGTTTGAGTAATTTAAGGGCTAGAGACTCAGGCTCTCTTTCCCTCGATGCCTTGTAGGACTGCGGAATGAAATTTCTTAGTTTCATTATCCTACAAGGATCGTAACTAAAAATAATTAACAATATGTCAAAAAAAAAGGAAACATAAAAAATACAAGTGAAATGATAAGTTGAAAAATGTCCCTGGTGGCAACCTGAGCATGATAGCGTTTATTTGTTGCACCGGGGGCATTGTACATATAAAAACGAAAGTATTTTATTAATACAATATTGCAATTAGAATAACTTTTAAATTCTAATTGGAAAACAAACATAAAAATATTTTCAACGAAAAAGATCGCTGGCGGTTCGGTACTAACGAGTTCAGTGGCCAAGCGGGATTTCTGGTTTTCGAGCGAAATCCCAAAAAATGACCACTGAACTGTAGAGGATACTGCCAAGGATGTTCTTCGTTGAAAGAACATACGAGGATATGTAACACGTCCGTTACACTCCCCCCGTGCAGCTTGGCTGCACTAGTCTTCACGACGTGTTTGAGTAGGAGAAGCTGCATCGGTGGGCGGGGCCGGCAGGATTACAGCGAGCTTCACGGCAGGTCGTACGTAGACTCCGGTGCTCGTCTGGATTCGGGCGGTCCTTACTTGGCCGTCTGCAGCAGGGGTGGTGTCGAGGACTCGGCCGCGAGGCCAGCTGTTGCGGGGCATCGCAGGGTCCATGATGACCACCAGGTCGTCTTTCTTGATGGGATTGACGGTCTGGTGCCATTTTTGTCGAGTAGCCAAGGTGGGGAGGTATTCGCGGAGCCACCGCCTCCAGAACATATCAGCTAGCTGCTGACTGATGCGCCACTGGCGGCGGAGACATACCTCCTCCTCTTGTTTGCCGTATAATGACAACTGGGGCCGGTTGCCTGCTGCTCCCAATAGAAAGTGGTTGGGAGTGAGGGGCTCCTCGTCTCTCGGGTCTGCAGAGACGTGTGTAAGAGGACGGTTGTTGACAGTCCACTCAGCCTCGGCCAGTGCTGTTCGTAGGGTCTCTTCTCTTGGGGCCCTCTCCTTCAGGATGGCTCGCAGGGCGTGCTTGACTGAGCGCACCAGGCGTTCCCATGCTCCCCCCATATGAGGAGACATTGGTGGAATAAATTTCCATTCCATTCCTTTTGAAGTTAGATGATCCCTCATCCGGGCGTCATCTTTGAGCGAGTTCAGGGCGTCCTTCAGTTCATTGTCTGCTCCGTGGAAGTTGGTCCCATTGTCTGAGTAAATTGTCTTTGGTTGACCTCGGCGCGCCGTCATGCGTTGTAGGGCCATGATGGCTGAGTCGGCAGACAGGGAAGTAGCCAGCTCGAGGTGGATAGCACGTGTGGACAGACAGGTGAAGAGGGCTCCGTACCGCTTCTCCCGACGTCTGCCGACGGTGATGTCCATGGGCCCGAAATAGTCCAACCCGCAGTTTGTAAAGGGGGGAACATGGTGGGCGAGCCGTGATGGTGGCAAGGGTCCCATCAGTGGTGGAGCCGGCTTGCTTCTGCGCATCTTGCAGGTGGGGCAGTTGTGGGCGAGTCTGCGGATGTTTGTGCGCAGTCGCAGCACAAAGTAGCTGCCCCGTACCTCTGCCATTGTCCTCTCTGTACTTGGGTGGTCAGCCTTCTGGTGATGATGGTTCACTAGGAGCCGTGTGTAGGCGTGGTCTCCATCCAAGATTATGGGTATCCGCACATCTCGGGAGACTCTGCTGGTGGTCCGTATTCTTGAGTCCATCCTCAGCAGGCCATCGGGTCCTAGGAAGGGGTTCAGTGTTTTGAGCCGGCTGCCATTTGGTAAGGGAGCTCCTTGACGAAGAGCATTCAAATCGGTACCGAATGCGTCTTCTTGGGCTGCTTTCACCCATCGGATCTCTGCTTCACGGGTCTCCTCGAGCTGCAGGTATCCGTCCAGGGGCTTGTGGGGTCCCACACGGCATCGGTTTATGAAGCGGTGGACCCAGGCGGTGGCCCTGATGAGGCGGGGCCATGAGGAGAAGCGGTTGATCTCTGGTAGAGCGTCTGACATAGTTGAGGTGAGCCCGACATATTGGGCCTTCACTTCAAGGACGCTGTCAT
Source organism: Limnephilus lunatus (assembly GCA_917563855.2). Classification (NCBI taxonomy): domain Eukaryota; kingdom Metazoa; phylum Arthropoda; class Insecta; order Trichoptera; family Limnephilidae; genus Limnephilus; species Limnephilus lunatus. The sequence continues at coordinate 12,777,982 of OU830599.1, forward strand.
CCGGCCGGTGCAGTTTGGACCTTTCGCGCGGCCATTCTGCCTCGGCCAAGGTGAGGAAGGCTGGGCCGCTGAACCAATGTCCTGCAGGTGATAGATCGGGAGTCTCGATGTCTCGGGTGCCAATGTCGGCAGGGTTCAGCTTTGTGGGAACCCATCTCCAGTCTTCAATGCGGGAGAGCTCATCTATCTCGCCAAGCCGGTTAGCCACGAAGGTTGAGTAGGTACGTGGGTCTGTGCGTAGCCAGCACAAGACCGTCGTAGAGTCTGTCCAGAACACTGTTCGCGCAATGTTGCTGCGACATTCTTTCTTCAGTGTTGTTGCTAGTCTGGCCGCCATTAGAGCTGATTGGAGCTCGAGCCGGGGTATGGAGAGTGGCTTCAGGGGGGCCACCTTACACTTGCTGGCCAAGAAGGTAGCTGTGACTTCACCATTGATGTCTTCTGTGTGATAGGCGACCGTGCAGCATGCCTGTTCGGAAGCGTCACAGAACAGATGGAGTGTGACGTTGCTTTGTTTACTTTTTAAACAACTTCTAGGTATGGCAACTCCACAGTTTTGGAGGAGTCCCAGCCAGTCCAGCCATCTCTCATTGTGATCGGGTTTGATGATCTCGTCCCATCCAGTGTTTGATCTCCAGACGTCTTGCAGCAGCATTTTTGATCTGACTGTGAGGCATGCAACGAACCCCACAGGATCAAAAATTTTCATAACAATGCTGAGCAGCTGACGTTTTGTAGGTCTGCTGATCAGTTCAGGTTCTGCGGCGTCTCTGAAGGCGTACAGAAAGCAGTCGGTCACTGGATCCCATAGCAGGCCGAGGATTCTTTCAGTCTCTGCTTCACCGCTGCTGATGCGTATGGCTGATCTGGCGCGGTCTTCAGGCGGGATGGTGGCCATGACCGCTGGATTATTAGAGGCCCAGTTGGTGAGATGGAAACCTCCTGATGATAGAACTGCGGCCACGTTTTTTACAAGGCCAGTGGCTTCACTGATGGAGTCCACCGCGTCCAGATAGTCATCCATATAAAATTTTGTTTGGATAGCGTCTGCAGCAGCCGGGAAGCTCTCAGCATTTTTTAGTGCCACTCGGTTTCGCACATATTGGGCGCTGCTAGGAGAACAGGTAGCGCCGAACATCATCGAGGTCATCATGTAGGTATGAGGCTCTTCTTGAAGTGTTGGTCGCCACAGGAACAGTTGTGACAGCTGGTCCTCTGCTTTGATTTTTACTTGTAAAAACATCTCTTTTATGTCGGCGGCGAGGGCTATTTTCCCTTCTCGAAACCGGAGAATGTTCCCAAGGAGTGACGTCAGTAGATCAGGTCCCGTCAGTAGTTGATCATTGAGGGAGGTCCCTCTGCAGCGGCTGGCGGCGTCAAATACGACACGGATCTTTCCTGGTTTATTGGGGTTCACCACGGCGAAATGGGGCAGATACCACTTGCGGGCGGAGTGCTTTGCCGCCTCTCGTGCTGTGAGCTCCCGTGCGTGGCCTTGCGTGATGAGCCGGTTGATTTTTTCTTTGTACGCCACTGCCAGGTCCTCTTCCTTCAATAATTTCCTTTCCAGGGACCACAATCTTTTGAGCGCACATTTTTTGTTGTCGGGCAGCGTGATATTTTCGTTTTTCCATAGCAGGCCAGTCTGCCATCTGCCGGACGTCATCTGACAGGTGGTGTCCTCCATCAGCTGGTTGGCACGTACCACATGTGCGGTCACCCGGGAGGCTGATGTGATCCCCAGGGAGTCGACTGCGAAGTTTGTTCGTATCAAGTCGCTCAGCAGGTCATCTTTGTGATTTTCAGCGTGCAGGGCCAGAGTGGTGACCGAGTCTTCACTGGTGGGAGTCCCTCCTCCATGGGTAATCCACCCCAGGGCAGTCCGTGACAATATTCGCGTAGAGTCACGGGCTTCATGCACTTCCCTCGAGACAATGAGGTGAGCATTGTCCTGCCCGATGAGAAGTGTGGGTGTGACGTACCCGCCAGGAACCCTTTGTTCTGGGAGGCTGAGGCCCTTCACGGTGCTCGCTTTGATGTGGTAGCTGGTGCCTATCCCGGCGCCGCGCAGTGTGACCTGCACGCGGCGTGATGCTTGATCTGAGGAGCACATGCCTTTTGCCCCGTGGAGCCGTAGTCCTTGGACGGGTCCGGTAGCGCCAATTTTTTCTGCTGTGGCGGCGTCAATCAGTGTGATCGTTGATCCCTCATCCAGCAGCGCGAATGCGGAGATCGGCTGCGTGGGGCCCGTCAGCACTACTGGCACCACTTTTAGCACGGCGCCGTCGGCCTGGCGTCACATGTGGTGGACATCAGCTGTTGTGGTGTTTTTTACGAACGATGGGTCGTGCAGTAACTTGTGGTGTGGAGCGCGACAGTCTCCAACACCGCACCAGTCCCGGGATTTGCATTGTTTGGGCCAGTGTTTGCCATCTAAACATATACGGCACAATCCAGAACTTTTAACTGTCTCAAAGCGAAGTTTTACGTCCTTCGCTGCGAACTCACGACATTCACGGAGGCAGTGGCCCCTTTCACCGCACTGTACGCACCCTTCACGATTGTTAAAGTCACAGTGGGGTGTCACATTATCACTTCGATTTGTGTTTCGCGTACTTTCGTTTTTTCGCGAACGGTCATACTTTCGCGCACTTTCGTTTTGTACTTTTCGCGAACTTTCGTTTTGTATTTTCCGCGAACTGTCATTTTGTGGTGACTTACGACTCGTTTCACTATTTCGCGGCCCGAATTGTTCCGAGGTAGCAAAGGTTTGCTCGCGACGTGGTCTAGACCTCGCGGGGTCGACCATTCCCGATTTGGAGATGGCGTTCGCGACGGTTTTCAGGAAGGCGGCAAACTGGCAGATGGTGGCAGGCACTTCGTAATGCCGCACTTCCATCAGCCACGCCAACCGCATCGTGCATGGCATCTTCCCCGCGATGTCGCTGAGGAGCGCCGGGTTGGTGAGATATCCCTCATTGTTTAGGGAGCGGAGTGAAGCCACCAGGTTTTGCACAGTCCCCGAGAAGTCTGCTATGTCTTCTAGTGATGCCTCTGCCGTCATGTGTGGAAGCTTCTTGGCCTTGTCCAACATCAGGGCAGCCAGTGAATTCGTCCCTCCGTAGCGCTGCTCCAGCACGGCCAGTATCTCTGGCACTTGGGTAGGGTCCATCAGGAGGGGGCCCACAGCTTCGCGGGCCTTTCCCTTGAGGGCTCGCTGAAGTCGGATGAGGTTCTCGCTGCTGGTCATCCGGCAGGTTGAGGTTGACTGGGTGAACTGTGCCCTCCAGGTGGGCCACTCCAGCGGGTCACCAGAGAAGGTGGGCAGATCCTTGGCCATTGACTGCCTGGCGATGAGTGCTGCCATCCGGGGGTCATCCTCAATTGTGGGATGAGGGCTGTCCTGAGCCCTTGAAGCTCTTATGGCCTCCGTGAGCGCGCAGGTGAACTGAGCCATCGAGTTATCCGCTTGGTGGATCCAGGCGCTGGTGTGGCGGGCCGTCTCGTCCGCATTTGGTTGTGGAGGAAACATCGGCAGGCCGGAGCTCGGGCTGGAAGCGGGCAGATGCTGGTCATCAGGTTGTGCTGGCGCTCGGTACTCCTGTTCGCGCAGTGGTACCGGCGGCACATGTGTAGATGGCCCAGGATGTGTCCACTGCGAGTATGAGGCTGGATCCCCGTGATTGTAGTAAGGGGGTGGTGGCACAGGGGCTGCTGGCCCTGGCTGTGCTGATGATGCATAGGGTCCGACAGGCTTCTCCGGTACGGCTTCTCGTTGCCTCTGGTTGAGCAGAGGTACGGGCGGTACGGGGCCGGAAGGTCCAGGCTGCATCCATCCAAGGCTCCCATCATAGTGAGGGGGCTGCGGCGCTGGGCCTCCAGGCCCTGGCTGCGCCAGCGATGCGTACCTCTGGTCTACCAGAGGCACAGGTCCGACGGGCATCTCTCGTACGGCTTCTCGTTGCCTTGTATTGTGCAGAGGCAAGGGCGGTACGGGGCCGGAAGGTCCAGGTTGCAGCCATCCAAAGCCCCCATTGTAATGAAGGGGCTGCGGCGCGGGGCCTCCAGGCCCTGGCTGCGCCGGTGATGCGTACCTCTGGTTTACCAGAGGCACAGGTCCAGCGGGCATCTCTCGTACGGCTTCTTGTTGCCTTGCATTGTGCAGAGGCAAGGGCGGTACGGGGCCGGAAGGTCCAGGGTGCATCCATGATGCTTGTGGTTGCCAAGGTTCTCCTTGGTCCGGATGTCCATGGCTGGTTGGCTCCGAAGCAGTACTCGCTGCGATGAGTTGTGCCAGCCCTGCGGCACCGGGTTGTGCCAGCCCTGCAGCACTGGGTTGTGCCAGCCCTGCGGCGCCGGGTTGTGTGGGCCCTGTCGCATCTGGTGCAGGCCCTGCACGGGTTTGTGGTTGAAGGGCTGCCATCAGCCGTTCAATCTGCTTGTTTTGGTGGCGTAGCTGTCGTCGCAGTTGGCGCACCGTATCCTCGGTAGATGTAGAGGGCGGTGGCTCGTCATCGCTGTCTGCGGAGCCTGTCTCAGGAGTGGTGCTGGGCGAGGGCCGGGGCGTGGCATCAGATATGTCATCAGGCATGTCCAGGACTTCAGGGCCAGCGTCCGGGGCAGTAGGTAGCTCAGCAGCAGGGGGTGGAGGCGAGCCATCTTCTTGGGCCGTCTTCTTGGATCTCAGCGAGGGTGGAGACATCCTGGCGAGGACTGTAGATCCGGCTCGAAGGACCACTTGTAACAGACGTGACGCCTTTACAAGAACTGTAAAATAGGTCCGGGTCTAAGTGCACGCTGATGAGGATGTATGATGATTAAAATAATAAAAGCTGGCCTCCTGCACCCAGTGTCTGATGAGTAAGGGACACTGGATGTGCCTATTCTTCTGCCTGAGCCTGGCGCCTTGCGGTGTCCTGGAGTAGGGCCGGCTTGTCTGGAGGAGGTAGGCACCAGGACGGAAGACAGGCAGAAGTCGGCGGGAGGCAGCTGGTGTTGAAGAAAATACTTCTTAAGTAACAAGTAATAAAACAAGTTTTGAAGAGTCGAAGTGAACTGATTTATTTGAAAATTTGCATCGTATTTATACCAATCGGTAGGTGGCTCACGGAAAGTGGAGGGGGAAAACGGAACCCAGGCACTTTCCTTTATAAGGGGCAAGAAACTGCTTAGTATCTATTTTGCCGGTTTAATCCGTAAAAGTGCTCGCTTAAATTTGGCAACTTTTACGGATTTTGTAGCCTTAATTAACAATCAAAATATATAAAAAATAGAAAAAACATATAAATAAAGCCAAGATTTATAACAAGAATTTTAGTTTGGTGAATTTACCGTGTTTTTAAGAATTTTTGATTTTTATGAAAATGTTTTATGATTTATTAAGTTATAATTATTTTTCCTAGGTTCCCTGTGAGATAAGTTAACGAAATCTGTTTATTTCACCATCTCACAGGGTCCCTAGAATTTTGTAGAGGTAAAAATGTAAAAATGTCAAGACCGAAATTTTCTAAGTCCTTTTGACATGGCAAATTGAGCTCTATTTTTGGCTCTAAGTATTTTAAGAGCAAAGTCTCAGTTTGACTGGAGGCCTTGTAGGATCAAGAATGAAAACTGATTATTTCATTGTCCTACAAGGCCCGCAGGTTTTATTATTTGGAAAAACATGAAATTTACACCTTCGAATTTTTCTAAGTGTTTTTTGAGGGTCATTTATTGCCCTAGTTTGAGTAATTTAAGGGCTAGAGACTCAGGCTCTCTTTCCCTCGATGCCTTGTAGGACTGCGGAATGAAATTTCTTAGTTTCATTATCCTACAAGGATCGTAACTAAAAATAATTAACAATATGTCAAAAAAAAAGGAAACATAAAAAATACAAGTGAAATGATAAGTTGAAAAATGTCCCTGGTGGCAACCTGAGCATGATAGCGTTTATTTGTTGCACCGGGGGCATTGTACATATAAAAACGAAAGTATTTTATTAATACAATATTGCAATTAGAATAACTTTTAAATTCTAATTGGAAAACAAACATAAAAATATTTTCAACGAAAAAGATCGCTGGCGGTACGGTACTAACGAGTTCAGTGGCCAAGCGGGATTTCTGGTTTTCGAGCGAAATCCCAAAAAATGACCACTGAACTGTAGAGGATACTGCCAAGGATGTTCTTCGTTGAAAGAACATACGAGGATATGTAACACGTCCGTTACAATTCGAGAGAAGGTTGAATGAAGATGCAGTAGAGTAAATCATCATTGTTTTTTTTTTAATTTAAAATTTGTATTATTTATTAACCGCGTATACACAGTGCATAAATATATTTAAAAAAAACACATTATTGAATAAACCACCTTGCTAAGATGAGCCTGTTCCGAGGTGGCAGAAATTAAAATCTAATTTTATAATCTTAAAGGAAAAGGAAGGAATTTAAAGAGACATGCAAGAAATAAAAAGAAGAAAAAACGAAATAAGAAAGAAAATAAATAAGAGGAGTAGAAAATAAATTAATGAATTAAAAAAAATAGAGAAAATACAGGAGTGGATGTGTTGTTACATGTATCAGTTATCTGCCCGTATAATGTATTTTTCAAGTAAATTTAAAAAAAATGATGTTGGAATATGGTAACGTGGGTGGTAATATTTGTCCTTTAATTTTAATAGTAGAGGAATCTGATTAGATAATTAAGAAATAATTAAATTACTTCTTCATTAACTGAAAGTTATTCGTATCATCTCTGTGCGTATTATCCGAAGAATTGTTTGTCAAACACCACGAGCTTCTCGGCTGCGGCAGTTTAGAAAACAAAAGTGTTGTTAGAAATGGTGCATTGTTCATCGGCTCAACTAGCATTTCAAGCAAACATTTCGATAACAGCCCACTGTTTTATGTTTTTACACGACAGAAGAAGGCAATAGACAATGGTCTATTATGTCAACAGCTGAACAATGCAAACATAACCCGTTGTTGGATCTTCAATCCTAGTAGCTGCCTCTAGCTACCTCTCTTTTCATGGGAACTCCGCGTTAAATATTATAAACAATAACAAACCAGACCGAAAGCAGTGTGGACATGGATTTGTTACTGCAATACGCCCTATGATGGCTTATCGAGAAATACGAACTTAAGCACGTGGACATTGAAACGGTCATTAAAAGAACGATGGCGCCATGATGATTATGACATCATCAGTATATATAATAATGATAGTAACATAAAATTTGAATGAAACAATTTAATGATAATTTACCTCAAGTACCACTTTCTATGAAACTAGCTGTAGGCACCGGCGTTGCCCGAGCTTTGCTGTGCAAAATTTCATCAGGGGATCAAAAGGTGATGGGGATGGGTTTTCTGAATTTAATGTAGACAGTGACCTTTCTCTTATTTTGAAGGTTAAGTTTGCAAAAACTCTGAATAGTCTCACTGAGAATATTTTCCACTTTGACATAATCGGAAATAACATTGAAATTTACCAAAAACATTGCGCCGGTGTGAAAAAAGTTGAAATGGTCCCATTGCGTCGATAGACTGTTACGAATCATGTTATTTTTTTTATCAAAAACTTTATAACATTTTTTATTTGTTTTTTGAAATATGAGAAGAATAAAAATTTTGCTCAAACATAATTTAGGCCATAGTATGGTAGTTAAATTCTCAGTATTTTGTACCAAATGTCAAATTATTAGAAGAAACAAGTCAACCAGTAAACATACAAAGTAGAATACATAACAAAAGATCAAGAAACAAACAAGAAGAAAGCGAAATCCAAAGAAGTAGGTTGATAGACATGGAATTGTTCTTTTAAAACACGTCCCAAGATTGTCGATAAACCTGAACAGATGCACGTAGAAATTGAATCAGTCATTAAGAACAACGATGGTATTATGGTGAAGATGGTATCAGCTCATGTGCATGAACTTCAGAGCATATCTATTATTATTCATTATAAAAGCTATCCGTGCGCCGGGAATATAAAGTGCCACTTATACAAATCTGATCGTGGATTCATTGATACTATTGTCCTTTACTCTAGCTACGCGCTCAAATTTAAGCTGAACCAAGTTAATAATTCTATGACAATGAGTAATGAATGAAATCAAGTTATGATAATATCACTTAGCGAAGATCAACTGAAAATGACAACTAAAGCAACTAAGTGCCAGTTAAGCCGAGCACATCAATCTCAAAGTTGACTTTTGGATGGTCGCTTAATTTGTGACAACTACTTATAATAAGATTACTCAGTATGTCGCAGACAATAATTTAAGAAATTGTGTGAAGTAGCCAGAATATATTATATATCCCTTCTATTCTGGACTAAAATTTGAAGCCGTTCGTAGTGTTTATTTTTGGATTTGAATTACTTATCAAGATAACCGAGGTTTTATCCTGGAAACTAATAATGGTCACACGTAGGAATCAGTAACACATTTTTCGAAGAGCCAAAAATCTTTTTAAAGCTGATATAAAAAGATAGAATTGGAAATCCTTTTTTTTAGGTCGGCGGAGAAATCACAAAACAATGTCGTTTGATTTTAATTTGAATAAGCTTCTAAATTCTAAAAGCTTAACGCAATAACTGAAATCATAAAACGGCTCAAAAGATATGTCCTCTGAGCACAAACGCCCCAACGCTGATTGGCATGGCGGGGTGTGCAGACCCGCGTTCTCTATCGCTTCTGGGAAAAGATTAGCTCGTTGGTGTTCGAAACTTTCTCAGAAGTGCACAAGAGATACTCGAAAATAAAACTCTAACAAAATATCATTACATATTACACACTTAAGTTTGATATTAATTTCAAACAGGCTTAAGGCTTCTCCACCACTCTGCTGTTGCACTTTGCTAACTTAAAATTATAATCAGAGTATATCATGACAGCAGTTAGTAGCTGTGTGGTGCAATGGGCTGGTGCTTGTCAGGGGAACATTTTTATAAATGGTTTTCTTCTGATTTCTGACCACAAGAAATAGATAAATAACTCCAATATCTAGGGCACATGAAGGAAGGATAAAAATGGGAAAGTTTTTTAATTTAATATTTTTTGTGTGCCACCTCACAAAAGCGCGTCTGTACAGTGTAAAGAAAGGGGAACCATGTCACCCACGGTTGGGTGGCGTTAAAAGGCGGGTTAAGTAGGGGCTGAAGGAAAGGATTTATTAATGCGAGTCTTGAAGAGGCCCGGATTATATGAAAGAGGAAAAACGGATGAAGGTAGCTCGTTCCACATGTAAGCCGATTTATACAAAAACGAGTCGAAGAAACGACCCGTTCTCATAAAGCCAACATTAACTATGATCGGGTGTTCCGCTCGTTTCCGTCGAGTTTCCACCTTATAATTCAAGGGAAAATTGAAGGAAGGCGTGCTAGAGAAAATCTTCGGTACTTACATGACGAGATATGAATAAGAGTACAGTTTCGCTATGTTGTTTTATGTTGCAGACCTCTGAGTAAGGGTGAAAAGATGGCGCCAGAGGAAGAATAAAGTTATAGCTATTTTGATTGAAAGCAATTTAGGCGAAATCGAAGATCTTAGAATTTACATCTCAACATGGATTTCAAAGAATTTGGGTTCAATACGTTCAAACTCGTTAGCAAGGTTCACGATAGACTAAACCAGACCCATTAAAAGTTTCCATCAATATAGTCATTGTTGATGGAGCCAAAAATGATATACTTGGACAGTAAGACGCGAGCCAAATGTAATATTCTGACAAATATCGTATTTTATAAATTGTACTACTAGTTACTTATATATAAAATATTGAAATATATCCTGGTATATGTAAGAGGATACCGAGTCAAGCATTACTGATTACCTCACACCGTATGCAGACTGCAAACCTGTCAAGACACGATAAACGTGACCTCAACGGTATTACTATACGTCTTGTCTGGTTGGCTTATAATTAACGTCATCTGGAAACTGGATCATTTAACATTGCTGGTGGGATCATATCAAGCCCTATAACAAACTGAATGGGATACGTGTTTGAATGTAGGTGTCTAACGTCAATTCCAGGAGATGCGGTATCTAGGAATTATGAAGAAAGAACAGTCGTGTTTCTAGAAACACATAGACTATTTTTTATTGTATAAATATTTGTAATGTCTGTGAAACTTTTGAGATGAAACAATTTAAGTATAAAAATATTGCTGGTGAAATCATGTCAAGCCCTACAACAAACTGAATGGGATACGTGTTTGAATGTATGTAGATATCTGACGTCTATACCCGGAGACAATTAAACGGTATTTTCAAGAAAGAACAGACGTGTTTCTAGAAATTTGTAGAATTTTATTAATTTAACGGAACTGTAAATATTTGTGGAACTGTGAAACTTTTGTGACGAAACCCTGACAGGGTTTTTATTATTTTATTTGAGGATGTCTTTTATTCCAGTCTTCTGGATGAACTTTCATATTTTAGTTTACAAAAACTTCTTCTTCCTTGCGCTGTCCCAACTTATTGCTCAGGTAGGCTGTTGGGGTCGGCTCTTCTTGTTCTCAGGTTGTAGCTTCTTCGGTTCTGAGTATCGCCTTCTTCCCGGCCTTTTCTCTGAAGTATTTTGGAGCATTGAGTCATCCAGGATTTCTTTGGTCTTCCTCTGGATGACTGTCGATGAAGCTCTAAAGACATTGCCTGCTTCACTGTGTGGTCTGATGGTCTCCGTCTTATGTGCCCATACCATCTCAAATGTCATTCCTCTAGCTTACTGTTTATGTCTGTGACACCCAGGCTACCACGAATGCGTGAACTTTTAATCTAATCTTTTGGTATAGAAAAACTGAGGGATAGGAATGTAAGGAAGTAAGAAATGAGAATGAGATGTCATATTAATGCCTTATCGAAATGAGTAAACAGTTTTTTTATGAAAATGATTCACTCAGCTAAACTGAATTCGTATCTATCAATTTAAGTTCCAAAGTCATGAGGCCACTCGTTCATCAACCTTCCCCGAGTTATCATCATGCGGGTGACCTTTTATTTGGTAACCCTAATGGGTGTAATGTTACCAAAGAGTTGCAGTTTTTTTCTCATTACGGATACAATTTCTCGAAAATTAATGCATACACAATGTCAATAATTTTCTTTTAGAGAAAAGTAAGTTACACGTAGGTAAGTATTTCAAATAAAGGTGTTCTTTATGAATATTCTTTGTATTAAATAATATTACCATATGACTCATCGTCCAATTGCTACCAATCTGTTGTTTACCCAAGTAGGTAGTGAAAGTTGAATACCAACAAAAAAATTGACTAGATGAATAATTGCATTAAAAGAAAACCTTTTTAATCGGATTAAGCTATTAGACGCATGGTCGTCAACAAGCTCATTAGTAAGATTGCTTAACTTCTATTAAACTTTTTTGTACAACAACCGTCTTTCTATGCCGGTAATACTCCAGTATTTAGATGCCATATGAATGGTACCTAGGTCACTATAATGGGTAAAAAACGAAGAAGGTGTTCGGAGAACGTAATAACGACAGAAAGAATCTTTACTTAAAAGTAAAGATTAGAAAACAAAATACCATAATTTAATGGAACGCAGCCAGCATAGGGCTGACGTGAGTCATCGACAAATAATGTTTATAACGCTAATATAAATTCTTCCGTAATTATCCCCCTCTTCACACCTTTTGCATGAAAACGAAAGACAGATAATAAGAGAACATTAAGTATTTTATATTAAATGCCTGTAGAAATTAAAGAAAAAAACATATATGTTACCATAGAAGAACCCAGTAAAGTGCCGACGTGAGATGAAGAACATTTAGCAAGCCAAATTCTAACATAATTTCTCTTTTAACACGAAAAAGAAAAAAGTCGTTTTCAATCAAAATACCTGTAGAAATTGAAGAAATCAAAATATTGTTAGATTTAGAGAAGGTCACCGATAGGCATTATCGTCAGATATCGCGATGGATCTCTCACATAAGTTCTACTATGGAGGCTACAAGTGCTACATTCTGAAATTGGTCATGCAAGAAGGAGAAGAAGGTCGGAAGGGTGTAGGACGAAGGAAATTTTCGTGGCTAAGAATCATTCGCTTTTGAACCATTGGTGAGGGTGTGGAGGAATGTTCCGGTTGGCCGAGGACGGGGAACACATTGACATGATGGTCGCAAACATTCTTTAAAAATAAGGTTCTTTCCTTCACCGTGGGATTTTTTTCTAGATTACGAATTGCTAGCCTTAAAAGTTGACTCGTAACAATGGAATGTGTTCTGTACATACTACGAAGACACTGTTTGCCTTTCGAATTCCTTAAATAATCAGAGCAATTGGGACAGATAATACATATGACTTACCGTCAAGTGAAATTTTTTAATACAACGTCCCTCCTAAGTAAGAAAAAACGTGCAAAAATAAAAGTCATTCGTCACCACTGTTATCTATCTCTTTAACCGTCTGAAACAAATATTATTAGCTCTAACTCTGATCATTATAAAAAAGCTCGTAAAAACTACAACTATAGTTGACTGAGCAAAGAAATATTTAAAAAGCTTTAAGCCGTATGACATGTAAGATGAAATTATTTTTACTGAGAGGTACAGCACCTTTGAATTAAGTTTATAGTTGGGAGTTTACGAAATTATGATAAGATATTTCTATTTATTTATTTATATAAAGTATATTCACATTGTGTTTTTCGATGCCTGTCTCACTAAGATATACCAAATATATCCTAGTGAGACAGCCAATCGCACAAATTAAATAATTAGACAATTACACAAATTCTGTAATATCATTTGTTAAAATTGAGAATATTTTACATTCGAAACAATTCAAACTCCATCAAAATTGCAGAAAAGGGTAATGTTCACAAAATATATTATTTTTGTTTGAATAAAAGTCTCTAAAACAAGGATTACTTTTGGGCGTAATGTTAGAAATTCTTTTGTCAAATTAATATGTGAATTATTCAAGAAAGGCGATTGTTTCATTGTTTGTCATTTATTGGGACATTGTAAAGTCCTTTCTTATACCAAAGTCTGAAAAGATAGAAATTTATAGCATTAACAGCCAGATCTATTTTCTTATAAATGTTCTTCTCCTTCAGTGAATAAAAGTTTACATATTGTGACCATTAACCATTAACGGACCAAATCCATAGCAAGTCATAATATCGTATTACTTCTTGGTTAACTGTACCCGGTGGTTTGTTGCGGCACACTGAAATCTTGTCCGTATTCGTCTCGGGTATCACATATTATTAAAACTGCATCTCGGCGGCTTATTATAAATTAAAAATAACGGTAATGGTAAACTGACCGTTAAGAGGAGAGGTAATTCCCGAGACAGAACCTTCCGCAGAGAAAATTAAGAATTCAGCATCTCTGCGTGCTCCTGACCTCCTGGTAGAAGCAAAATATTTTTTTTCATTTTGAATTCATCCATTTTATTTTCAGTTTTGTTTCGTGAATGGAATGAATGTAAATCTCGGATGTGGAAATTAATAACCCTTTCCGAAATCCGATCGAGCGGATAGACTCGTTATCTATGACAATATATTCTATCAACCTTTGGTGGCGCTAACGCACATACATGTATTTCTATGAAATTTGCTACTAGCTGGTCCAAGAGACTACAGAATCTTTATTTTGGTAATGCTGTGAGGATGAAAGAAGTAAAAAGGTAAGTGGAAGTTTGAGAATAATCTAGCCATTCAGGTTTGGTCAAAAAGGACTTGCAAAATCGAAAAGCAGACCATAATGATAAAATGCGGCAATAGTCTCAACTGACATGACTCCATGATCTATGGTTAAATTAAATCTGGGAACTGTGTTGCTGAAGGAAGTGGTATGGGAAGGAGACAGGTGTAAAAGTAGTGAAGTTAAGTCTCTGACTATTTAGAACTGGTCTAAACTAAACAAAGCTAATGTCAATTGTAGTTCATTTCTATACTGAATATAGCATAATATTATGTCTATCACGAACGATGTGGTGCTGAAGAAAATTATCCAAGGAAGGAGGTTGGGGGGGGGGGGGGAGGAATCTAGATATTCAAATCTGGTATCTACTAATTAAACACAGCGAAAGATAATTTAAACAACGCTTCATTCTTCCTACACATTTTCAGAAAATTTTTGGTCTTTGGAACATGCTGCTCCATTTCAAAATAAAATCAAACCCAATTATTCCAGCCCACATCGAGTCTCACTCATGAGATATGAAGTCATGGTTTCATGTGTTTTAAAGCTTTTTGGAGTGCAAACCTTACACTAGAAACAAATTTTACAATATGACATGGCCAAAAAAAATTATCTTTCGTTCAATTCATGGTAAACATTGTGGTGGGAGCGGAATGTAAACAGAAATAATACATTTTGAATGCAAAATTGTACTGGAATCCAGAGAACTTGCATACATGCATTATGCAAATGTTCTGAATTTATAAGGTACAAAGTAGTCATGGCAAAAGTATTTCGAAAAGACGGTTCTTTAAAAAAATAACAATTTTAGACCGAGCCGAACACTAGAAGGTGCCGAGATGAATATTAGCATAGGAATTAACAAATAGGTAGGTAACGATATTTGGGACAGAATACAAACAAATGATACAATTCCAGCAAAAATAAACCTGAAAATATAATGTTTCAATAGTGACAGACATAGAACATTTTCTGGATGAAAAATTACCTCTTACAGGGGGCTTGGAAATGGACAAATCCTTAATATCTTAGGATTGCCTATTTCAACGTGGTTTGGCAGCTAAGCGGCATTGTTAAATGATTTATTTGTTTAATAAAGAATTTTAAAGCATGATCAATTTTGCTTCAAAAAATTGAGCTAACTTCGAGCACATGGACATGCCCATCAGTACACACTCAGTTTATTTCTTTAGTGCATAATATTATGTACGGTGACCAATCAACTCGGAATGAAACCAACTCAGAAGCATCTCAGAAAGGTCATTAAGAGTGATAATAAAAAAATATAAAAAACATTGGTTGAATAGGTTAAGTTAGGTTAGGGTTACCGGCTATTTTAAAAGTATATTTTCATAGCTTTTAATGAAATTTCTGAGATGGTTCTGAGTTATTATGAGTTGGTTTCATTCTGAGTTGACATGGAACCTTATGTACCACTAGCTATTATTTGTACGCAAAAGTCCTACGGTTTTCAAAGGTATGGCTTTTATGAAACGAAACTTTGTGTTACCTAAGTCTTTAGTTTTCATTTATTATTGTTGACTTTTGTACTATATATTATATGTCTCGTTTTCTCCAATATGTACAACATTTTTAGTATCATAAACTTCTGCAGACTACTTTAGCAGGCAGAAATGATGAGACATAACAAAAAAGTAGTCTTAATAAATGCAAAAACGTAACAAACAAAGATGTGTTTTTGTCAGAAGCCAGAAACAAACAGGCGACGACGTTACAAATAAAATCTCCTTATTTGGCGCTCGGGTCCTGGTTATAAATAGCCATGACGTAGTCGCAACAAAAGACCTCCGAGACTGGGAACTGTCAAACTGCATAATATTATATTGAGCATGCGCACCCAACACAACACAACTGTTTGTGTAGAAGTGGGTGGAACGAGGGGGCGGGTGACGTTAAATAGCAGGGATTGCAAATACGCAGAAACCTTTTTGCAAAGCCTGAGGCGATATGAGAGAGAGCAAATGAAGAAAAATGCACACCAATTTAATAAAAAGTGGAGGTAAGAAACATATTTATATAAAAAAGTAATAATAATTTTCTAAATAAGGTGGTTAGCCATAAATACAATATGAACACAAACATTTGTTTGAAACCACGTTGTTTTGAAGTGCCCTTCCTTGACCAGAAATCGATGACAAAATCGGGCTCGTGTATTACGACACGAGCCCGATTTTCAGCCCGTTTCCAATTGGAGACAAAAGTCAACATTTTTCGCTTAACGCGATCGCTGTTTTCATCTCTATTTTCATATCTACGATTTCAGTAGGCATCACAACAAACAGTATGGTTCATGTGTTGTTTGCAGCGATGAAAATTGAAATCCTAGATATAAAAATAGAGGTGAAAATAGCGATCGCGCAAATCGAAAAATGTTGACTTTTGTCTCCAATTGGAAACGGGCTGAAAATCGGGCTCGTGTATTACGCTCTTTAGCATAGGTAAAATACTAAAAACCGCTAAAGATATCGATCATAAATTAAGTCATTCGGCCATTTAAAAACTGTGTTCCAATGACTGAACATCGTTCCATTTAGGTTAGACTTGATAAATGTAAATATTAGAATCATGGATCACTTTCGATGATAACGACGTTTTTTCAGAGTTTGCCAATTATCTCATTTCCGCAGATTATCCTTATAACGAGGGATACATGAGTTTAAATTCTTCACCATAATAATAAAGGCAAAAAAATTGTTATCTAAAATTAGTAAGAAATCAGAAAAATTCAAAATAGTAATGCTAGTACATTGAATATCCAATTATTTGCGTCTTATGGTCCTATTGTAGACATATTTTCAGTTAACTCTGTTCTCTCCTCAATCTCCCTAGTCCTAGTCCTTCCGATTTGTTGACTTCCTATTACAACGCCTAAATATTTATGTTTATCTGTCAGTATTTTGTAAACTTATGTCAGATTTAATATTCTCCTGATGATGGAAGGTCACTTCAGAAACCGGCAGAGCAATGTATTAAAAAAGTGGTTATAAACAAATTTATGCGTTTAGATTGTAGTAATACATTTAAATATGTGGGCCAGGAGTCCAAGAGAGATAAAGTGGTCTGCATCACTTATTAAGGATCACGAAGCGGCGCAGCTTTGATACATCAACTTGATGAAAGAGGAATGCAAATTACGAGCAGATGCATTAAAAACTGTACATTAACTGAATAGCGGTGATTGTTGGGATTTGACCTCCATAAAAAGTCAAGATGAAGACCAGAGTTTCAACTTTATTAACTCACCGCTTTCCATCCAAAAATATTTGTCTTCAACTCTAAAATGGTGTGTGCAACGTATAAATATTTAACGTACCCCAATAATTACGGTCCTTCTGACTCCGGGCAGATGGGAATCTTCTTCGGTATTGAAAAAACTAAAAAACAAAATATGTATGTATATCAACTATGATTTAATAACAATCAACAATTAATTTCTCGCTTCTCACTTATTTACAGCATTGTACAGTGAAATATGTAGTAACAAATCCATAAATTATCGCTGAGCGCCGCGGACTTGTAAGATTCTACATCAGTCGAATGTTCATTACTTGTTACTGGCGCGGCGCGCCGCGCCGGTCCCGAAAATCGATCGGATGTATGTGCATTGTTTACGTTTTCCTATATATCGAAAATTATAAAAATTATGAGGGTATACAATAATAGCTCCGCTGTAACCTCTCCATCATGATTTCAACGGAGCTTTCAGCAGTAGAAACTGAATGATATCCAAATAGACAATAGAAAGAAAACATCTGTCATGAAAATGGACACTGCAACGCTATTTGAAACGTTGGCTAGAGAAGGAAGAAGCGCAACATGGCAGAATAAACCAAAAATAAGACACAATAATACTTTTGGAAGTGAAAATCTCAAATAGTATCCAAGTGGAAGAATACTGAAAATAATTTATGACAAAAGTTTGCAGTTTCTTCTTTTTGCCAACGCCACCCCTTAATCCCTTTACTGCTTTTCAAAACTGTTATCCCTGAGGCCATCATCGCCTCCGGGGAGGTATTATCATCCAATTCGGGAATCACTTATTTTACATCAAGTACAACAGTATAAAAATGCAGGCTACACCACTCATATCAATCCTCTGTATATACCTACACGCACTCATTCGACTGACCGAGTTTAGTAAGTTTCTGCTTTCATCCTTTCGCTGCCAAGTGCATCAGAGATCTCTGGCAGAGTGCGAGTGCACATTACATGGACGTGAACTTTCACTTTGACCGATTTTAAAGTTCACGGATACCCGTGAGACTAAATGAATAAATTAAAAATGCGCCAATTCGCAGATTCCGCCATCACAAAGAAAATGAGTTGATGCTCTGAATCTAGAATTTGCAATAGATTGGATTCTCAGATTAGAGTTCACTATCGTTCATCAACATGCTGTAGAGTTCAAAGAACTATTTACATCTCGTCTTTCACACAGACGCGCGTCGCATTCAATTACCTCGCACCTGGTTCCCATAGTAATGTTTACAATAATATTTTCAACACAATGTAATAAATGTGCATACTTCAATATTTACAAGTATTTGTTATGGTGATTCGATTGGGAATTGGTAACAGTAATAATTCCGAAAGTGAAAACTAGGACTATTTCAATGAAATCGAAATGGTGTTGAATGTATTTGTATTGAACGAGATAACACAAATAAAATTAGCAAGTAGATTGTTCAAAAACGAACGGCTGGGTCAACAAGAGACCAACTCTTCATGGCTGTCCTAAATGAAAGAGATTATAATTGATTTATCGCAGCTAAGTCCTGATCTCGAGCGCTTTGCATATCGCCTGTTTGTTAGTTTTTTTTAAGTAAAAGCTTCTTTACCACCGTTGTGATTTGAAACAAAAATAGCGACAAATAGAAAATAAAAAATAGCGAGACTAAAAAGAGACAAACACACACATCTACATGATTTAGCCTGCGAGAGAACGAGAGTATAATCAGCTCTTTGTGCGGTGCTTCGTAGCCTTTCCACTCTTGTCTACTTTAGTTTACTGAAGATTTTACTTTTACCGCGTGTGAACTGCACACTCGGATTTTTTTGTGTGTTCCGTGTCAGGTCAATCACTTCAAGATGGTATCCTTGCAGGATAGTAACTTTTTACCCCGCCATAGTTCGCATGAACGGTATAAAATATAAAATCGAAATAATCAACATTAAGCGAGGTTTACAAACTGTCAAATAGGAATTATCGACATTACAGAAGTTATAATAAATTAGAAGATAGTTTGAAGTCTAAGTTATGATGTAGAAAAATTATCTGAAAGTAGGCAGGATGATACCCAACCATTTTTAAATGATAAAATAACAAACGAGAAACACAACGTTAGATAGTTTGATGACAAAAACACAATTCAAAAAGAGTTGAAGTTTGAAACAAATCCTGGAAGGACAATTCATCGAATATAAAAATGTGTCATTTGCTTGATTAAAAAAAAAAATAACCCCAATCAATATGTACTTGAAAGAGGAGAAGAATATTTTCAATTCAACAGTTTACTAAAACCGCTTTTGAAACCTTCATTCTGTAACTCGACGATTTTAATATGTGAATCGCGACACAGAACCTGCTTCGACTTTGTTATTTCCGTTTCACACATTCCACAAGATTAGTCAGCAGGGATATGCATTGAGGATTCGGTGACATCCAAAATTTTATTTATTGTCGTCTGGGGTTCAAAGATGCAGGTAAAAAGTGCTCAGTAATAAAATGCAGCTTACAAACTTTAGGAAATCAATTTCAATAAAGTTTTAACTCATTAACTAAGAAGTTAATGCGTCATGGAGACAGGTTTAATCTTCGAGTATGAATCTTGCATCTTGCTTAGTATGGTAAATATCATTTAAAGTACTCGACTCACATTTGAATGATCTGCCATAGTAATACTATGTTAAGATGAACCAATAGTCCAGGAAAAAAATCTGCATTCACGTTTCCTTGTGGGAGGAGTTTAAAAATACCATGGAAAATGCTTTTGGAAAGGATAGAAAAGGTATTTGAGATTTTTTTTTACAGGTTGATTACGAAAGGCCTGTAAAAAACATTAACTCCTTTCTTAAGCATTGTTCACTGCAATAACAAGGAAATTTATAATTAATTGACCCGGGGTTTAAGACGTCTATTCCCCGTCGCAGCCGGGGCCGAACTGATACAAAATGGGTGTGGCAAGTCTGTAGTCCTTAGGTGGATGTCATAAGGTTCACTTTGAAAATCACTACAAAGACAATATCAATCAAGACAAACAACTACGAAAAGACAACAGAAATTAGCATGTTTGATGACAATCTGAGGTCTGCAACTAACATTGATAACTTTCAACCGAACATATGAAAAAGCTGTAAAAACAAAAGATCCTGAAAATTATTAACGTGATTGATTTTTGGAGAATTAAGCAGTGTTTTGCTCTTCCTCCTTTAGGCAACGTTTCAGACTGTCTTGCAGTGTCAATCATCAGGGCAGTTGATTGAGCGTTGACTGAAGGAGGAGGATGTGCAATACGGCGTAATACCTCCTATCCCAAAATCAAAAATCAATCACGATAACAATTTTGGCGGTGCGATCTCAAATCACATATAGTTTTATTTTTCAAACGGAATATAATAAGAATCTAGCAAGCGTGAGATGATTGTTGACGTACAAGATTTGATTTGTATAAAATGGTAAGTCGAGACAGGAAATGGACATACGGCGATAATCGAAGACAAAAATCGTTTCTCAGAAGATGACCATTAATTAAATTCTGTTGGACACCTCAATGGCCAATCAACTTTCAATCAATGCGGTGATCTAGTCAGCTAGTTAAAACCAGGTTAAAACAAAGATAAATTAGTGTGAAAAGGAAACCGCCAAGATAAATAAAATATATAATTAATTATTAATGATCGAAAAATACGGTATTATAAAAGTAGAAAAAAATCTATGACAAAGTGTAATTAGATTGATTTTAAACTTTCGCGAAAGAAAAGTAGCTATCCCAAATGAAGTTTTTTTCACAATTACTAACCGGATTCGTCCAAGCTTCAAGACCGATTTTAGAAATATATTTTTTTCTTATTGTGAAATAATGTGGAACAAATTTTTTTTTTTTTTAAATTTTTGACGGATATATCAAAGCCTCATAACTCTGGATTGAAATGGCGCAGTGAGCTGAAAATAGTTGCGTTAATCTGTCCTACAGAAAATTCTTTTAAAATTTTCAGGTCACTTTTGGAGAGTTTTTGTTGCTTTTTCTGCTTTATAATAAGCTTTTCGTTTTAAGGTTTTAATGAGATAGGTAATGTGATTAATTACAAAAGTGAATTGATCTAAATCTGACCACTGGCCTTATTTAGTTACAAGAAAAGAAAAAAAAACAATTAGTTCTTTGAAGAAGACGGTCACCATATAAATATAGTCATTGCGATAGTTTGGTTTCGCCTGACCACAAGTGATTACAATGCAGCCGGTGGCGTTCCAACGGCCCAGGCAGCTCGAAGCAAGGACAACAAAAAAGTACGAAAACACGATTATAAGGAGTTAAAAAAATTACCTGAGGCGCTTACATTTTTTTCAATTAATTGAAATGTCTAAATATTGTACATCACTGAATTCACTCCGAGGTTAGTGGCTGGATGACAAATGCATCGCAATACCACCCAAGCGTCGTGGGTTCAATTCCTCTGCCAGCTGAGTCTCCGTCTTGACACAAGCAACATTAATTTCGCTTATCACGCCGAAAGGAGGAGTTTTTCCAAATATTCTCGGACTATTCAAAACCCGGAAATATTTGTCTTTCTTTAAAATAAAACCACGAAGCATCGCGTTATAAAAACATCTTACGACATATAAATTGCGTTACTGAACTACGTTTCCACGAACACATTTAACATTGCCTTTCTTTTATTTTTCTTTATTATTTTTTTTGTTACATATGTACATTTAATCGTATGTAACAATTTACAAAAAAATGTGTTTTATAAAGTTAAATCTTACATCAGGCATTTTAATAAAAGTACCTAGTAAATGCAATCGTAGGTATTAAATAAACCTTCGATGGGAAAGTTTAATTGATACTGTGATATAATTAGGTACATAAAATTGTATAATTATAAAAAATAAAATTAAAATTAAAAACATCTTTTTGGCAAATTCAAGAGCTAGAAACAGTTAAAAATTGGAAAACAAAAATAGAAATATTATCCAGTACAATTTTATTTTATAACAAACCGGAAACCAGAAACATCTAATTTATTCCGTGGAAAAAGTTTGTCGTCAGTGGCTTTTAATGTTACATTTTTCCAAGTCTTTTGGTTTATTATCAATACTGCATCATCGGCATATTAATTTATTATTTTTTTCGGGACAGTAATTTGGCCATGTACTGATTGAAAGAAAATGTTGTTAACATATATGGTAAAAAGAATTGGTCCAAGCACTCTATCTTGGGGGATTCCAAAGCATGACATTTCTTTATCACTATTAAATTGATTGATTGTTATGTCTTGTGGACGATTTCCATTTAATCTTGTTGTCTTGTATACCAATAGTCTTCTCCAAATATACACATAATATTATGTAATAACCAATTACATTATTTTAGATACGTTAACAGTACCTACTATTGGTTTCCAAACATTTATTCGTTTTTTGACGTTTATTTATAGTAGGTACTACGTTCTTGCTTGCATTATTTTATCATTTATCATACTTATACATAATTAAGAAAATACACCTAGACTTATAAAAATTATACTTTTAGGTAATAGTTTAATAATCGGAGTTTAAAATTGAATATTCTAGTGTGTCGTTGTCCTGCATAGTTCCATATTTACTGCCGTGGTATATCAATTGTATCTTGTTAACAAACTACTTTTGTATCTTCGGTTGTTGACTGAATGGAAGTTATATAATATGCGAACTTTACTAAAAATTAACGCCTGCAGTGCAGCAATCATCTTTATTAAGCCTATATAAATATTATATTGGCATGTAAAAAGAATCATTACATGTATTCAGTATTCGTAATCACAAACAGGTTTGCCCCGGGGACCGGGTGTTAATTGCGCCGCCACTGAATACAATAACTGAACAACAGTTATTCCTTTGTATACTGAGGTAATTAGACTAAATTAGCAGAGCCCCCAATACAAACTCTGCACGTACAAAACAAATTATTTATTAAAGAATCAATAGATGTTCAATCTTTCGATAAAACGGGAGCAGTAACTATGTATCTGCCTGTATTCACAAGATACATTTCGAAATTTATTGTTCTTGTAAATGAAAATAACGGAAATGAAACGGAAGTAAAAAAAATGTATGCAAACATATATTTTTCTTGTGTATACCGCACAAGAGCCCAACTGCTCCCGTCTGGAACCAGTGAACTATGGCCTCCCAAATAGGGGTATTTTGTGGGGCTGAAGGGAGTGGGGAGGGGAAGGAGATGGGGAAGAGGGAGATTAAGAAGTACCTGACTATTCAGATCTGGTAGCCAAACACAGCTAAAGCCTTTTCAAGCAACGTTTCAATTCTGAATGGAGGTCTTACATCTTATACCAGGGCGATACCGAGTGAGTCTTTCACTCTGAAACGTGTCATTATTTCACAATTTATTCATTTTAAAATTAATAAATTGTGACTTAACGCAAATCAATCAAATAAAATTTACTTGCACATGCCGGGATTCGAACCATCGATCTTCGGATTGATAGTCGAGAGCCTTACCCCTGGACCAAGGATGCCGTCTAATATAAATAAATAAATTATAATCTTAGCAAAATAATTTCTCTAGTGTAAAGTTTGCCACTGTGATTAGTGATTAGCATAATTATTACGATTCGTAGATACGTAAATAATGTATTAATTGTATGGGTTTCAATGACCAGTCTTTTATAAGTTTTATTACATTATTATTATGGAATTCCACCACGAATTGTCAGTTAAACAAGGTAACAGCAAGTACCCAAAGCATTTTAACCAGCGATTCCCGAACATACTTGGAATAAAAATAGCTCATCATTTTGCTGCTGCCGATCATTTTTTTTCCAATAAAAACAATTAAATTATTTTTTTGCAAGTATTGCACCTATGTGGGTAGGTATCTGTAACTTAGTTATAAGATATGGGTTCAATATTTTCAAAGGCTTTTATAAAATACCAGAGCAAAAATCAGATCGCTTAAATATTTTTAATTATAACATTGCAATATTAGTAAGGAATTCATGTCAGCTTACGGTCTCACTTGGCATCATTTTAATAAAATAACTGTTTGAATCAGAAGACAACAGAATACTAAATCTTAACAGTTGGTCTCAAAGAAAAATACTTAATAATTTAATAATTACTTCGCAAAACTATAAACATGGTAATTAGAGAAAGTTGCCGGTAAGGTAGGTACATAAAAACAATAATACTAGCAGTAAAATTTTTTTACACTTACTCCATACAAGAGGCCCTGAGTAAAATAATTTTAATCAAGACCTGTCATATTTGGAGATGTTGTGGGGAGGGTCTTTTTGGGTAGAAGAAGGAGTGAACATGGTTGAACACAGTGAAAATAACCATGTTGTAGGAGAGAGGAATAACAGAGGCCGACAAATTATTTCACAGCTGAGCTGTTGAACTCAAAAACGAGTCGTAGAAGCGACCCGTTCTCATTTGACAAATGTCAACCGTGTGCATATGTTGAGCGCGCGTTTGGCGTGTTTCCCTACTATGCACCGCTTCCGAAGGGATCAATGACGCTAGTTCCTCGGAGCATCTTCCATTGTAATACCGGTAGAACAAGGACAGCATACCTACCTGACGCCTGTGCTATAAAAATTGCAATCTGCGTGTTGAGATAGGGGAATCTATCAAAAAGATCGCCCGTCAAGGGGTTTTTTCCAGGAATTTTGGGGATCCAGATCAGAGGTAGCTGCCAAATTCAACAGTGGGGCGCACTTGCGATTTGTACAGGGTCAGCAGTTGTGCACTATTAAAGTATCTGCGGGCCCTGTACAGTACGCTCAGTTTCTGAGAGGCTAACTTAACTCTGGCTTCGATGGAGCCCCCTTGCCTGAGCTGGTCACTTAGAGTTACACCAAGCATATCAATGGAGGGCCTGTTCGGAATATTGCTTCCGTTGAAGGAGACTAGATTATCATTTTGATCCCTTTTAGTCGTAATCAAACATGATTAGGCCTTTGAAACATTAAGTTCGACTAGGTTGATCTTACCCCAGTAGGAAACTCCTTCGAGGTAACCGTACGTTCTCTGTTTCAAAGCCATCCGAGCTGATGGAGTTTGTGTACCCAAACCAAAAGCTATCACGGACTGTACTGTCATTCGACAATGACAATGAATAGGTGCACACGAAAAAGGTCACTGATGTGCAAACATTTCAACTATTTTAGTACGAATATAATTTCCGTCATGTTTTTTTTACATTAGCTCCACATAGGCTCTGGGGAAAATAATTCCCCTCAGGGCCTATGTCATCTTTGAGGATGCTGTGTGGAGGGTCTTTTTAGGAAAAGAAGGAGAGGAAGTTCTGGAAAGGAAAAGGGTATCAGGGGTGAGTAGGAAACTGGGTGCCAAAGTAAAATACCAGATGTATTCTGTCGCTATTATTTTTGTTGATTTTTGTTGAATTTTTGTTGATTTTTGTTGATATTCTGTATCTATAATTATATGTAATTTTCTTATTGTACAATATTTTGTAATATTTTGCAGTATTTTGGAAAATATTTTTTTTCCATTTTTGTAACTATACATTTTATTATCTATATTATATATAATTACATAGACTAGCTCCCCAGTTAGACCCGAGAATATTTCTCTACTAATTGGGTAACCAAAAAAGTGATGTCTGATATGAAATGTAATATATTATTATTTATTGTGAATATTAACTTTTTTTTCTAAATAAAAAATAAATAAAAACAAAAAAGTAAAAATTCAAAATTTTATTTCAATCTAAATATGTACGTATGAATAACTTAATTACCCCAAACAAATAACAATAACCTATTTTGTGTATGTACATATTTGTGTTTGTAGTGATTATTTAAACGAAGTGTAATTACCACAATCTGTGCCTAAAAATGAGGCGATTCGGGGAATATTTATCGATAAAGTACCTACACAGACCCGTGTATAAAAAGTTGGGAAGCCTAAAAAGAATGTACCTACCCAATTAGATTATCTTTGACCAGAGACTTATATATACTTTAGAATTCTAACTTTATTTCTAAAGGATTCCAATCGGATTAAAATAAGCACGAAAAGCCGTCAACAATAGTTTTAAATCTCATTATACTTCTTACAGGTATAAAATCACATAAAGAATTTCAGCTTACCTTCAACCCGCAGGCACAAAGAGGTCACTAATTCAAAACAACGTTCGTATCACTTGAATAACCACAGAATAATTAATACAAGCTCGAAAAAGATTACAATAATTACGAGTTAATAGTTAAACTGAAAGAAAAAAAAACATTTAAAAATTAATCCAATCAAATAATGGCAGAAGAAGTTATATCAAATGTTTTAAAAGTTCACAAGTCGCACTTCTGTCAAATCTGACAGCTATTCGAGATATATATTATTATTATTTTAGTTAATTCGTTATTTTTTTTAAAATTATTATTCGACTGTAGTTTTGTAGTCAGTACATTATGGTGAGTAGGTACCGGCTATAGGCTGTTCGATAGTGAATCGCGCGACACCGTCGCCACTTCGACGATCGCACAAACACTGACTCTGTGACTCTGACTGTGAATATGAATACTGTGATTTACCCAGACGAGAGCACCTGAGGAACGCCGAGCCAGAACGCAGCCTACGCTATGCGTCACGTACCGGAGCCCCCCAAACATAGTTAACACAACATGTATAATAAACAATACCTACGCAGACATTTTTATTGATGTTCACGTTTAATTAATGCATTTAAAAGAGCACGTACTTGGACAGAACGTGACTTATATAAATTGGAGAATTGTTTAAACGTGATAATATTGTCCTCTATCCACGAATTCTTCGACGTTTGGTCATCTGGTTTCAGTGTTAGATAGATAATGTAATTGATTAACATGTATTAAAAGTCAACATCCTAAACAGTTATAATATATGTAAAATGTGCCTCGTAATTCCAAATAATCTCTAAAACAATATTGTTTTATCTAATGCTATAGTGACTGTTCAGTAATATTTAAAATTACACGTTTTGACGTTATTGGTAGGTACTTACCTAATTTGTTATTATATCAATCTAAATTGACATTTAATTTTTTGCTGCACATTTTTTATGCTTCCAAAGGTTCGTTTAACTACATAAAAAAAAACA
This sequence comes from Limnephilus lunatus, assembly GCA_917563855.2. Taxonomy (NCBI): domain Eukaryota; kingdom Metazoa; phylum Arthropoda; class Insecta; order Trichoptera; family Limnephilidae; genus Limnephilus; species Limnephilus lunatus. The sequence continues at coordinate 12,804,984 of OU830599.1, forward strand.
ATTTGCTCTTGTACGCTTCTGCCCAATTCAATCTTTTTATTTTTATTTTCTTATTGAATACTACTACTCTCTTAACATTCCTGGCAACCGGTCTAGTAATTTTTGAGTCTTTGGAGCACACACATACCAGCATTGCCATATTAATTTGGAAGAAGAAAATGTGATTTTTTCCACCGAATTTGAAATTATTGACGCCATTAGATGATCGCACACACTCATTGCCTCATTCATATTCATATATCGTTTCATACATACTCCTCTATTAATCTGACATGACTCAAGTATCTAATTCACTTAATCGTCCCGTGTCTTCCTTGGGCGTCCCCGACTTCTTCTACCATTCACATTTGAATCATATATTTTCCACACTCACCATTCTTTGTCCATTCGCTCTACGTGCCCAAACCATCTGAGCGTCCCTTTCTTAATATAACTCAGGGGTCGGCAGTTTGTCAAGTGAGAAGAGCCAAATTGTCATGGAAACGCGATAACAAAAGTACCAGAGAGCCGTATATATTTAATATACACATGAATAGGATATGGACAACATCTATGCAAATAGCCGCATGCGGCTCGCTAGCCGCTTATTTCGACCCCTGGTCCAACCCATTACTTTTACCTTGCATTATTTGCGGATCTCCACATTTCCCACACGATCATACGAGGTTTTGCCACATATATGCCTTAGGGATTTCATTTCTACAGCATTCATTCTACTTTTATCCTTCCTCTCCCTTGTCCATGCCTTGCTGCCATTCACCACGGTTGGTGCTAGCACTCCACTGTGGACTGCTAGCGTCGCTTCTTTGGACAATTTTTTGCCGTCGCCAACGGCGTCTGTCCTCCATTATTGGAGTTACACCTGCATTTACCCCTCTTTCAATATCTCTATCAGCCTTCTCTCTTTCCGCTCACTTCCCAGATCAAATTTGTATAATTGCATGGTTTGACTGATATATGTCAAAACTTAAAATAGAGATCCTCAAATTAATCAATCTTCAAAATATGCTTTTTAACGATGTAAACGTCTTCAAAAAGTGATTTGAAATAAAAAAAAGATCTTCCGAATTGATTGCATAAACAAAACATGTCCATTCTTCTTATAAGCAAATTAAGGGATTTAGAGTGAAGCTCATGTGAGGTGATGCTATAAAAATTGAGTTACTACTAACAACAACACCGTGGTGGATAACACGCGAGTGGTTCATGAAAAATATAGAGAAGTTACTACTATGCTCTTAGCGGTTCCTACTACCGTAATATAACCGGCCCACACATTGAGAGCCAGCCATATGTGGTTGGGTTCTACAAGAGAGATAGCAAATACAGATAGCTGTGAGTGCATGCGGCAGAAAGGTTTTAACTACTCCATCCCTCTATTTCCCCTCTGACCTGACTTGCATCCAGCCCGATCACCTGGACACGGAGTTTCATCCCAAACTACTTGATTAACTTAACGTAATAATATTAATTCGAACGCTTCGTTCATCTTCTTGCTTTATGCTATCCGTCTTCAAGTCAGGTAGAATTTTAATACATAATTTACACCGGTGTAAAAGGGTTAACAACCACCTACAGATAAATAACAAACTGACACATTTTGTTCATATCTTTTGACTTATTGCCTGATTTGACTTGATATTCTGAAGCTTGAGATTTCTGGTCGTACCATTTGTGCATTTCTTTAGTTTTGTTGACATTTGAGATAAGGGAGCGTCCCTAAAATTACAGGTAAATCTTTTCTTGTTTAGCAGGTATGCACTTGTAAAAAGGAATGTTTTATTTTTATCTACAAAAACTGATGGAGACCTAATTTTTTACTTTGTAACCTCATATTACCACACAAATTGTAAAAAATCGTCTTACTTTGGCATTTAAAATAAGTACATTTAGAATAAAATTGTGTCTGGGAATGTATTATTCTGCTTTTAAAAGCATACGTCACATATCATACAAGTCATACAAATCCAAGGCTCCACCTTAAAAGGTTATGTTCATTTGCACCGTAACTGCAGTTAAATTGGGACGGGGTTTTTTAAAATGCATGTTTTTCTAGTTAGTAGAATATTAAGTTGAATGGGTAGATGGCCTGCATTAGACTAGGGTCTAGGAGTCTAGGTTCATGCACTGCATCATCTTACCAAAAAGAGTAAATTTGTTATTTAGAAACAATAATAATTTTATCAATGTAAAATACGGAAGGATTATGACATAATATAGATATTATAAAAAATATATCATGAAGAATTATTTTATTTTTAATGGTTCGTTTTTGTTAGGGTAGGCACGTAGGCACAGCTTTTCATTCTTTTTTTATTGGTACAATAATTTTATATACATATTTTCAAACATAATGTGGGTCTCACAGTATACTTTTCCCGTGCTGAGGCCCCCATTTCACAATTAATTAAAATTCAATAAATAGATAATATTATGAAATAATAAATTGAAAGAAAAAAAAATAAAACTGATATGAAATAAAATAAAATACAATATAAAACATCAACGAAAAAAAAATTAAGCACAAATATATGAAAATTGGATTGTATATAATTAATGTTTATGTATATGTTTTATTCTTTCACGCCATATATTTTTATTGCCTTTTTGGTTCTTCAATCCATCTTTTAATTTTGTATCCGAAATGTTTTTTGTTTCCCTCATTTTATGAATAGGGTGAAAAATTGTTTAATGCTTTTATTGCCTGTGTTTGTTGAAATCTTGTGTTGACCGTCGGAGTTTTTTGTAAATTTTTTTAATGCTCGACTATTATAACTGGTATATCAATGATAGTTGTGTTTGTTGAAATTTGTGTTTTTGGTCAAAAACGAAGTTCAGTAGAATTTTTATGTATATTTGGAGTATTCTAGTAGGTACCTACGTCAAACGTGTTGAATATTTGGTCTGTGCCATTCGTTCTCTGTTTCTTTAGTGTTACCATAAAGATGGTTTTCTGTGCGATTTTATGACCGATAGCTGAGTTTATGGACTGTACGCCACTGTTATTAGGTATGCAGCAAAACATTAATGTCGATTTTATTAAACAGGTGCATCTTATTTGATAATGTAATAATTATAAATATGAACACAAGAAATGCGATTGGGGCATGTTTGTGACCCAAATGTCGGACCGATCGTACGTAAATCTATTCTCAGTACAAATCGAAAATCAAATGGAATGGAGATATACCATGTAAGATAGTTCAAAATAAACAAATTGCCGGTTATTGATTTGCTGTCCCAATCCAAGAGTCAAAAGGTCCTAAGTCAGTGGGGACATTGGTGTCTATCCAAATAACTTAGAAGGCATTTACGCCGTTTATGTAAAAAAAACCTTAAGAGCGCTGAAAGGTAGGTGTCTAGGTATTCATCTACTTGCAGAGTTATGATGTAAAAAAGTAACTAACGAACCGTCACGCTGTTCCCTCGTAGGGGTAGGCCGATAGGACGGACCGCCAGAACAAATCGGTCTTGGCATGCACTCCTTGCCTCATTCACATTCGTACATCGTCTCATACATATTCTTCCGTTATTCTGACTCTTGACATAGCCGACTCAAGTATTTGTTTAACTTGATCGTTCCGTGTCTTCCTCGGGCGTCCGCGACTTTTTCAATGTTCCTATTGAGATAGTATGTTTCCATGCATGTACACAAGTTTTCGGAAACGCTAATCATTATAATAATAAAATATTCCAGGAAGTTGTTGTTAATCGTTTTTAACGGACGCTTTTGTAATTACTATGACGTTTCACGTATGCATATCGTATTGGCAAAAAGGCAATAAATATACGTTTACCATACCAAAAAAATACGTGCGACTGTTTCCTCCAAAGTACTACTGTTTTTGCCAAGGTAATTTTTGCAAAAGTAAATTTTCTATGGTTAAAACTACTACCTACAGTGTTAATTTCTGCTCCCAGTATAAAAACAGTAAAAAAATAATAAAATTAAACTTTGTGTTATAAAACTTGTTGATTTAAGATACTTGATTAATCCCGACGGTGTCAAAGTATTTATTCTGCTGTGAAACTTATTTGAAATTCGTAAACAGTGCAAACAAATAATATCTGACAGTTAGAATAATTGTCAGTCCATAGATAAAGTCCGAAAAAAGAAATACCTTATCAAATACATACCATAAAGAAAAACCGGGGCAAGTTGCATCCTTTTACTTTATTCCAACAATATGGCTAATACACGAGGAGGTAAAGTAAATAATACATCGGAAAATGAAGATAAAAATATGGAAAAAATTATTCAATATATCGACAAAAAAATTGATAATATGAAAAGAGATATAATTGCTAATATTGAAAAACAGTCGGAGGAAACCAAAAAAAGCATTGAATTCATTAGTAACCAGTACGACGATATCATAAAAAAAATCGACCCGGCAAATGAATATAACCGAAAAATAACAAATGAATTTGAGATTATTAAAAAACAGCACACAGAACAGAACATAACAATAAAAAAAATGGAAATCCGAGTCTCGGAACTGGAGTACAAATCTAGATCTAATATCTTAGAGATAGCGGGTATCCCCCAGAAAAGTGGAGAGCAACCCATCGAAATAGTAAGGAGAGTTGCTGCTGCAGCCGGTGTAAAAGTGCAGCACTCTGACGTTGGTGAAGTAACCAGAATTACAGACCGGCGCAACCAGGCACCCCCCAAATTGCTTGTGAAGTTTTTAGACACAAGAATAAGAGATGTACTTTTAGAAAAAAGAAAAGACATTAATTATAATTCAATTCAAGATCTGGCTACAGACTCGATATTTATTGGAGAGGACATAAGCCCGTACCATAAAGAAATTTTATGGAAGGCGAAACAAATAGCCAAAGAAAAAAAATATCAGTACGTATGGATAAAAAAAAGGACAGATAATGCTACGCAGGGCCCAGAATGAAAAAATTGTATACATAAAACACCTAGATGACCTGAACAAAATTATCTAATCAAATTTGTCTATATATACTACGTAACAAAAATAATAATTTACCAAAATGGATGAACAAATAACTATATCTGAACCAGAGAACATAATATCACTTAAACATAATTTTAACATCTTACATAAAAACATAAGGAGCATTAATAAAAACTTCAATGAACTACAAGTACTAATAAAAAGCTTAAAATTAAAATGGGACATAATTATACTTACCGAATGCTGGATAACCGATAAATACTATGCTTTACAAATTGACAATTACATCCCTCACTCAACGTTAATGAATAAGGGAAAAAGTGATGGTGTAGTTGTATACATTAATGAAGATATAGAAGTTAATGTTAAAGAGATCAGTATAAATAATGCAAACTGCCTAAAATTATCAATTGGGAATGATACAGCCATACTAGCAATTTATCGATCGCCCTCAACCAAAAACAAAGAACCTTTCCTTAATTCTCTATCTCATGAACTAAATCTACTCAAAAACATTAATAACGTGTTTGTTATTGGTGATATCAATATTGATATTCTTCAAAATGGACATCCAAAAAAATTTGACTATATGCAGACGCTTGCTTACCATGGATTCAAAAGCCTCATAAATGAACCAACTCGAATATCAAATGAATGCAAAACTTGCATCGATCATATTTTCAGTAAGACTAATAAACAAATTCAAGCCATCATATATACATCCACCATTACAGACCATTACTCAACAATTCTTTCCATTAACAAAAATAAAACAGGAAAAATTCAAAATCATAAAATTGTACTGCAAATATCAGAAACCAATTGGAAGGAAGTAAAACAAAAATTACAAAATACTGAGTGGACAAACTTTTATGAAATAGATGATACAAATTCTGCTTGGAGCTATTTTAACGAAATTATACAACATACAATACTATTGAATACCACATTAATAGAAAAAAAGATATCCCATAAAAATAAGCACATCAAACCTTGGATTACACAAAACATCATCAACTGTATAAGGAAAAGAGATGAAATACATTTAAAAGTTAAAAAAGACCCTTACGATATATTTAAATTAAGATTCTATAAAAGATACAGAAATATATGTAAAAATGTTATTCGCAACGCCAAAGAAAACTACTATAAAAGGAAAATAGAAGAATGTAACAATGACTCTAGAAAAATATGGAAGATTATCAAAGAAATCACTAACTCTGAACCCTCCTACAACAAGAAAATGATTGGAGAATTAAACATTGACATGATTCCTACTTCTTTTGCAGAGTATCCTGACAAAATTCTGGAATATATTAATAAATTTTTCACTAACATAGGCTCGCAATTGGCAAATAAAATCACAAAACCAATTACTTATGAAAAGGAAATAGAAAATAATGAAGACTTAATCCAAGATAACACACTAAATCTAAACCAAATAACTAGCAACGAACTTAGAAAAGTGATTGCTTCACTAGATAACAACACTTCTTCGGGAAATGATCCTATCTCAATCAAAACTATAAAACATCTCCAAGATGAGTTGATCCTCCCCCTGACATACCTTATAAATCTCTCTATATCAAAGGGGATTTTTCCTTCTTGTCTAAAAAATGCTACAGTTTTACCAATTTATAAAAATGGAAGCAAAAATGATATAAATAATTATCGCCTTATAAGTATCCTAAGCACTTTCTCAAAAATCCTAGAAAAAATTTGAAAAGCCAAATCGTTCACTTTCTGGAATTTAATAAAAAAATTTCCCCGACACAATATGGATTTCGGGAAAGTTTGAGTACCGTGAACGCCATTGAACATTTTACAAGAATAGCCATAAAAAGTTTAGACGATGGAAAAAAATGTCTGGCTGTTTTTATAGACCTAAAAAAAGCCTTTGACACAATAGATCATAAAATTCTTCTCACAAAATTTAAAAAATTGGCATATCTGGCACTCCACTAAATTTACTGATGACGTACTTGACAGGACGAACACAATAAGTACAAATAGGTCAACAAAAAAGCAATCCTCTTCCAATAAACTACGGCGTCCCTCAAGGAAGTGTCTTGGGACCAATCTTATTTCTCATCTACATAAATGAAATTACCAAACTTCCCATCAATGGAAACATAATTAGTTTTGCCGATGATACTGTTATGTTATTCCACGAAAAGGACTGGATGGACACTTATAAAGAGGCTGAACATGGACTAACTGTACTTCAAAATTGGCTTCGGATGAACTCTCTTACGCTCAATGTAATTAAAACTAATTATCTAGCCTTTTCAATAAACTCAAGAGGTCAACCGGGTAAAGAATACACTCTCAAATTGCACGAGTGTCAAAACAATAAGTCACATTGCTCTTGCCCTATTATAACAAAGGCAAAAAGTATTAAATATCTAGGAGTGGAAATAGACGAAAACCTTAGATGGGACATACAGATAAATGGAATCACTAAAAAGCTCACGAGACTTGTGTATTTCTTCAAAAACCTAAGAAACATACTACCTAGGAAAGACATAAAAAAAGTTTTTTATGCCTTATGTCATTCCCGTCTTGAGTACGGAATTCTAGTATGGGGATCTGCTACAGCCAATCATATTAACCACTTAGATATTGCTCAGAAGAGCATTATAAAAACCATACTAAAATTACCCATCAGAACCCCCTCAAAAGATATTTTTAAGTGTTTTGACGTTCTTAATTTAAAACAAATATATGCCAAGAATATTCTTATACATCATTTTAAAAACAGAAAATCTCCTAATGAAACTCGGATACATGACACAAGAGCCTCAAAAAAGGATATAAGAGATGTTCCAAAATTCAAGACAAGTTTTGGCCAAAGAAACCACATATATCTTGCAACTAAACTATACAACATCCTTCCTCCAAGTCTGAAAAAGATAGAAAAGATAAATAAGTTTAAGGAAAAAATCAAAACATGGGTGAAAGAAATTAATGCAGACCTAGAGAATGTATTAAAAACATCATAGAAACTAAATAACGGAAAATCAAAGAAATCTACCAGTCCGCCTCAGCACAGGACCACCTAGTGAGGAGGACTAAGAACAAACGGATTAAATATTTATATATATCATCATATCTTGTAATTGTCATCAAACCTGTAACTAAATAGTCACTAATAAAAAAAAAATAAAAAAAAAATTGCGTTTCATTTTTTTTATACGTGTGAGAAAGTTGTATGAAAATGATCGTATTTTTCCTTTGGGGGGGTGCAGACATACGCTCAACATCTCATTTTAGGCTGTTGTAATTTAGTGTGTAAGAAAGAGCGGCAGCATTATATGTTTAGGAACAAAAGCAAAACCATTAGCACATTGTCATTTGACGTTTTTGAATTTTGGAATTCACTCACACTTCAATATTAACCCTGTTATTATATTCCTTACTTACAAAATTATCTTTACGGCAAGTAGTATTGGTAGGGGTCTACGGAGATGTCACGGTGTGGTGTGTGAGAGAGATGTAATAAAATGATGACTTTTATCATTTGGACGAAACTTCGTACATTGCGTATCTCATCTTTTGAAAGAGCTGCAGCATTATAGCGATGAGGAACGTAAGTCTATTGCCTTGTTTGCCGTCGCGGTAACGTTACCGGGAATCGTCACGGTAATTATAAAAGCGTCTAATGTGTTTACGTGCATACAATATTCCATACTGATACAAGTAGTGCTAAAAGGAATACCCAACAAAAGGAAGCATCAAACTAATCAACCACACATTTATGGAACCTCACATCCGTTGGTCAGTGTAATAGATAAGGAATCCAAATAATTCTTTAGAAAAAAACCGTAGTCATCACAATAAATTTTTTATTAATAAATTAAGTAGAAAACAATTACATTTTCTTTTAACCCCTGCACAACGGAGGGGGTAATACACCCCCCCCCCCCCCAACGAGAATTTTTGCAGTACCTACGATTTTTTACATGAAATTCTCTAATTTGTTAGGTAGGTACTATATTTATAGAGATTTTTTTTATTTTTTCAATTAATTAAAAAAAAAAGTATTACAAAAAAAAAACATAACCTGCACATCTCACATGGCAGGATAGCCTTGTGAGATGTGTATCGAGATGTGAAAATTAAAAAATATCTATCGATTTCCGACGAAATTACTGCCTCCCCCCTGGATATCTGTAACTATTCCTACTATTTATAAGCAGTTGTTAACTAAGTCGCAACTTAATTTTTTTCTAAACATATTATACTAGCTGGTACCCGGCATGCGTTGCAATGCCATTCAAAGTAATAAATTGATTCTCCCTGCATGTCCTTTCCCGTGCGTCCCCGTTCCCTTCCACCTTCTCCGCCTTCCCTCTCTCTCGTCCCTTCCCCTCCGCAAAACCCACCTTTCCCTGCCAATTTTCATAACGCCAGAGCTTACCATTATATACAGCCTACGTTACTCGCTGATAATGTAGCATTCTATTGGTGAAAGAATTTTTAAAATCGGTTTAGTGGTTTAGGCGTGAAAGCGTAACAAACAAACACACGCACTTTCGCATTTATAATATTCGGCTTCGCTATATTTTAAAACATTTTTCTAGGGAAAGTGATCAGTGGTCTTTAGCTTAGCTTACTAAAACATGTCGTATCAAATTGTCATAAATAGTAAATCGTTTCAGAAGGTATTGCCCTGGTGAAAGATCACTATTCAGAATCGAAACGTTGCTTGAAATGATTTTAGCCGTGTTTGATGATCAGATCTGAATAGCAAGGTACCATCTACCAACCTTCCTATTCCCCATCTCCTTCCCTTCTATACTCTAATTAACCTCACAATATACTAACCCAATTGGGGATACAGTTGGGACCAATTGAAACTCTTGTGCGGTATCAATTCATATAAAAAACGAAAGTAACACATCGCGATAGTCGTTTCACGGCAGATGGTTGAAATTTGAAGAATCTAAAATTAAGTAATGTAACATGTCGTAAAAGGAAATGCAAGGCCTTGTCAGTCTATTTTTGGTATGAAAAAATATTAATATTCTTTGATGCAAATTATTAATGGGGAATGATTTGATTTGGCCTGTTAAATGCTGTTAGTACCTACTAATTGTATGGGACATCAATCACTTCTCGTATCATTGCTGTCTCTCCAAATGGAGAGGAAATGTGAAACGGTTTCATAACAACAAAATGATAATTATCCCTATCTAACGCAATATATTTACCAACATTTCGTTCTATTACTCTCTACCACTTTTTTCATGTTTACTAAGGGAGTAATTCACCATCCTCTAAATCAGATCCACTATTCATAGGACAACGTAATATTTACCATTTTCATTTTCATTTTCAATTTCAATATTTTTATACATATAAAGAATCTATCTATTTATATAAAGAAGAATATCTGTAGCGGGCGGCGTTTGTTTGATTTTTATATAAATCTATTAACTATTATTATTATTACGAGATGTCAGAAGCAAATGACGAACCAGCGATTCTGCTGTTTATATTGTTTTCATTACTAGCAAGGCACTCAAAGAAATCTTTTAATACTTCCAGACGCTCACCAAATTAAAAGTGCACAATAACGATCAGTGGCGTAGTATTGTCTGGCTGGTTTGGGCTGCCACTCGGGTGAATAATTCTATAATTTCCTAATAAGATTGTCTTTTTACTTTCCTCTTTTACGCTATGGACCAACGATATAGTCCGTAAATTAAACCATCTACAATAGGTTATTATTTATTTAAGAAAACGATTTCCTAAAGTTTAAATTTTTGTAAATGGGGAATACAAAGAAACCCTCGAGCACCCGCAGGATGAAAGACCAATAAAATGATCGTATCCAAGATAATTAAGATGAAATACCTGTTACATAAATGGAAAGGAGCATGGGGATGGATTGTATGGATGGTATTGCATGAGAGACATGAAATTATTTAGTAAGTATTTACAAACCTAGTGATGTAGATCTTTGTAGGAGGATGCAATAAAGTCTCCCATCCCGGCCCATTTTATCCCATTACGCCCCCTCCGTTGTGGCAATATAATCACAGCTATTCACAATTGTACTTACTACAACGGGGGGCATAATGGGATATGGTGGGGCGGGATGGGATAGGGTGGGATCATCGTTTATTTAACATAACTTGTCAAAACGCAGCACCTAAAGAAAGCGCACCAATGTATCATCAGTGTGAACAGCTCGTGAATGAGATTTTTTCTATAATAACACAATGCCCACTCGAACTTCTGCAGCGACCCCTAAATGCTAAAAAAATAAAAACGCCCCTCCAGACGTCTAAAACGCCCCCAGGGAGGGGGGGGGGGGGCGCTGGCGCCCCCGTTAATCAATGGTGAAGAATGCTAAAACTTTTTTTGAGAAATACACTATTTAAAATAAACAAATGAAATTATTATCTCTAATCTGAAGCTATGGCTAGATTAGTGAAATTAGTGGGCATTCATTAATGGAGCGGTATTACCATGAAGTAGCTTTGCGGAACTGGCAAGTTGATTCAACACATGGAAATGAGCAACACATGTTGCCTTTGAAGGTGCTGCAACGGCATACAGCTCCATCCGCTGCTGATTGATTGCTGAAACGGCGGGCCAGAACAGCTGCCAAGACTTCAGCCCCACGGTTCCTGACGACGCGACGTGACGTCTAAATCGAGTCCCAGGCCGATGCCACCCAGCCGACTACGTCGATTGCGGCCAAGGCCTTCGAGTCTTGCGTAGCGCATCTGCAAGCAGCTCAGCTCCAGGTGTAGTCAAAAGGTTTCCGGAAAGTGAAGGGGCACCAGGTATCTGCAGCTGCAGACGTGGAATACCAGAGCCATGTATCTTACAAATAAATGTCTTCTGTAGTAGTCCAATTCCAATCCAGGATTTTGATGTCAAGAAAAATAATCTTCAGCCTCCGAAGTTACTGATGGACGCGGATTTCAACGCCTACGATAATAATGAAGATGGCGAAGTCATGCGTCGACCAGCCACAACGGTGGCCGGAGACTTTTCACAGTCAAGACCAACGAATCCTCCGCACAGATGGTCGGCCTAACTAACCAACTGTGCAGAAAAAAATATAGATGTTACCTATATAATAATTCCAAATTCTCAATTTTCAGGTATATAATGCATATATATGTTTGTATAAATACATGTTTATTGTCTAGGGGTAGGACCCGGCTAGTAATCTTGCCCCATAACTTCTGAGTTACGCCGTTGACGATCGGCATAATGCATGCGTAATGCAATTACAACAAGATAGTGCTAATTTATTATTAACTATGATTTATTATGACATAGAATTTTTTTATTGACTTAGTAACATGCGGGTATAAGAGACCATAAAAATACTATGACTTAATTTGGCGTTGCCTGCGTAGGTTCAGCATTGGATCTTACCAATCTGGCATATAATAAATGATAATTAACGTGTACTTAGAATATTATTTGAAGCCTTGACAGCTTTGGATCCTGTAAACGGAATGGCCGTATTCACAATTCAATGACAGTACTGTTACAGGAATGGGACCTTTTTAGTGACTGCATTACTTGGAAGAGGTGTGATGCAGTTTTGACATGGCTGAATCGGATATGGCTACGTACACCGAATAGATAAACTGATATAAATATACTGCGGGAGTATGTGTGTCCTGTGTAACAGAATGAAAATTATGGTTGAATGTTTTCGATGTTGAACCACTGTTCCTATAAATTCGTTGCAAACTTTTAGATTTCTTTTCTCACTACAATTATATCGTCGCATTGATTCGTAGACTGCGTAACTCCAAATTTTTAGAAAATACGTTTTTAATGCCATCTGGTGTTAAAATTAGTTCCGCATCGACCGGTAAAACTCGCAAATTAAAAAAATCTATTTTTTTAGATAAACACAAATTAGGAAACTGCGTAACACCACGCTTGCCATTTTTACTCGCGAATACTTCGAAAACCCTTAACTCCACATACTTAATTTTATTTACCACTTCAGGTCTTATTATTTAACTTCAAAATTATTTGCAGTATTAGTATTGTGCGGTTATGCTTTGTGTACTAAGTATCTACTATTAGATTTATCCTGTTATACTTACAGATTGAGACTAAATATACAAGTCAATTAGGATGTTACTGAGTAATTCATAAAATAAAAATCTTAGTTCTGTATTGTTGTGTTTTATTTTTTTAATGTAAAATTCCCATCTCCCAAGTCTTCAGCTAGTTGTTCATAGAACTGTTCGCAGAAAAGTACAAAGGTATCTTTGTAAAATACTTATCTCCATTCTCGGTTTTTATGTAAACTTCCTAACTCCGCTTTGAAATAGAAAGCCTTAACTAACAAAAGTTAAATGATTGAAAATGAATATCGAAGTATATTATGTGTTCGGAACATAAATAAAAACAATGTCCCATCTTTCATTTTTTTTCACTACGCGGTTCTTTGTGCATCCTGTAAAATTTGACATTTGGTGGTTACGCATTCCACGAATTAATGCGACGATATATTTCATACACATAAATGAATTAATTACAATCACGAGGTATACGGAGATGGGACGACACATGTAAAGCAAATTAGACTGCCAACAAGGAAGAAATCAAGCACCCTGAAATAATCTCTTATTTACTAGGCCGTCCAACTTTAGATATATCAAAATCCCAAATGAAATTACTGACATCGAAATATGATTAAATTAAAAAAAAGGAATAAAAAAGTTTGTCTACCAAGGGCCTTTAACCAGCCAGCGGCCGAAAATCCACATTTCGTCGAAAGATGTTCTTACGATCGTATAGGGTGGTTCCAATGAGAAAGATTAATTATTCTCCATTCCAGCTTTTTAAAATTATATCTCAATATCGATTTTATTTCATTCCAAATTTGCTTTAATTATGCCTACATACAAAACTGCTGAAAGGCGTGATGACCAAACTATTAAAATTACGTACTTTTGTAATTATTTTTTTATCATAAGTATTTATAATTTTTAAATAATGTAAAAAGAAGAATGAAAAAAAAAACTTAAATGTATTAATTTGTAAGACCGTAAATAGATAGACAAAATAGAGAAATTTCATAAATAATTGTTCGGATATATTTTTTAACGATTTTATTTGAACTAAAATTAAAATTTTAAAACATGCCTTTACTAGATAACGTATTGATTTACAATAATGTATGATTATATGGTATGAAATATGTCTTGTAAAAAAAGATTTTAACAAATTTAACAAATCTGCCAACTATGGTATTATAATAAAAATATTATAATAAAAATAAGTATTTTTTCTCAAAATTTAAAATCTGCGTTTACTAGATAAAAGAACAAACAAATGATGATTGATGAAAAGAGTGACATCTCGCTTAGATATAGTGATCCAACTTAAATACGATGGGGTATTACAATCACTTTACTATTTCACAAAAAAAATTGACTTACTAATCTTTTTTAGGGGATGTGCGATATGTGCTTACATTTAAAATATTTAAAGATGTATAATATTTGTCAAATAATGTTTTTTTTTAATATAAATAAAAATGTTTCTAAAATTATTAGCACACGTGAGGGTGTGATATAACATAAGATTATAAAAAAAATAAGAAGGCAATATCAAAATTTCCTCGACATAGGTGCTTGCTTGTGGTTGTATTTTTTAAAAACATTATATCTTGAATTCTACACATTTATGAGCACCGCTGCCCCGGGAACGATTTATTGGATAACCAACACCTCCGCCATAGGTCACTGCAAGTGGTGCGCTACGTTTAGTGACTTAGCAGGGGTGCCCGAGTTCATGGGGTGAGGTTTGTCCGGGTCTTTGCGGCGGATGTGCCTGCCCACCAGCTGCATGGTAATGCGGATCGAGAGAGAATGGTTGAGGGAGTTCCTTTGATTTCTCCAGCCGTACTCTCTCGTAAATCGCTTTGCACCGCAGTGGGAGGGATGGATCCATACGTCTCCCAGTGATCCCTAGATTCCTAACCAACCCTCATCGCCCTTTAGTTCCCAGAACCTCCTCTCCTTCCTTTCCTAAATAGATCCTCCTCACAGCATCCCCAAAGATGACGTATGCCCTGAGGGGAATCATTTTCCTCAGGGCCTTCTGTGTGGAGCTAATGTAAAAAAAACATCTGTAAACTCATGTTTTGCATTTTAATTTAACTCTACTCACAAGTACAATTAAAAAGTACCTATATTAAAAAAAAAACCTAATGATAACCAGTTATTCCTGACAATTTTTGGAGTAAAAAATGTAGACGAAATTTTGGTCTCCGGAGACATTTTTTTTTTCTCATCTTGAACGTATTGTATCTACAGGTAAGATCGGGTATTTTACAGGTAGGGTTAGTCGGCCGAGTGACCAGTGATGACATATTTGGTTTTGACGGTAAAATTTTGAAAAACACGAAAAAACGCATGATAGATATTATTAATGATAATTGTATCCGAATTGATTTTTTTACTTCGGTGAAAAAGATATATTCATGAGCATATAATAAAGGAGTCGAAAAGTCTTATGTAACTTGACAGCATCAGCTTTAATAGCTTTAATAGCTCTAGCTTCTTAAATCGGTATAAATATCACTTCAACGAACTATCTTTTACCAATGGTTAAAAAAGGCACGATTGGTTAAATTTACAAAGGACGCGTTCAGTGCATTTTTGCACATAGTGCTATATATTTCTGAGTTTCGAATGCATCCCGTTGCATTACATAACATTATAGGTCATGGATGGTCATAGAAAATAAGATAATATACGATACAAACAAACGTCTATTCTTACTGTGTTTTATATCACAACAAATATATATATATAAAAGTCACATGGGGAGCGGTGTCTAGAAATGGTCGATTAAAGAGCACAGGAGATTTTTTTTTTGTGAATAATTTTATAAGAAAGAAAATGGGTAATCGAGGGTGACTGTCATAAATAATCTTTACCTTTCTTATCTTTATAAGTAGTATTAAAAATACATTTTCTACACGCAATCGTAATAATTTTCTAATTAAATTATTATTTTGAAATATTATTTGGTAGTTGACACCTATATATGTATTTTATAATTTTAGTAAAAAAATTATTTGAATTATACTCAAGCGAAACTGCATGAAAAGCTTTAATTTATCCACCGCATTTGTTTAAATATTTATAAAGCAAAACATTTAATTTTAAAGATTAATCGAAAATAGTGATTTCACTGACAACCTCAGTTAAATTAATTATACCGATTTCCACCCTGGATCGATCTATTAATTTCTGCGTTAGACCCGGTGCTGGAAATTTTGATACTTTAGCTGTAATATTTATTGGAAAATGGAGTTCAATATAACCTCCTACCGTCCTACAGCATAGGTTTTCAACGTGAACGATAACGCCCCCTCGTGGGCGTTTGAGACTTTTGAGGGGGCGGTAGAAGACCCAGAGAAAATTAGGGGACGTTGAAGAAAAATAGGGGGCGTTAAGATGGCATCGTGAGTGCGTGGGCAGGTAAAAAATATGGTCTAAAAAATACTAAAAAAGCACGCTTATCACGTACTAATAATCTTACGTGTATTACGAATTGACACAATCATGAACACAAGAAGGAAGGAGGTAGCAACCCGGTAACGTAAAAACAATTGGGGGGTGCTAGAAAAAAAAATTCTTTAAGTTGGCAGTGGGCAAAATAGGGTTGAGAACCTATGTCCTGCAGGTAACGGGCAGTTATGATATTAGGGTACGAGTAGTTTAGATATTACGACAGTCCGGATATTACAGCGTTTGCGAAATTAGAATAGTTAGGAAATTAGGATAGTTCAGTTACATAGATATTTGGATATTCTGTTAAGTTAAGCGTTTATCCGGAAATTGTAACATTAAGGTGGTGATACTTATAAAGGATGTTGTTAAGGGACGTACTTGACTTACTTTAACCAGTGATTCTAGAAATTTTTTTGGAGTAGAAAATGTAGATGAAATTTTGGTCTCAGGTGACATTTAGTTTTTTTTTTCAACTTAAAACATTAAAAAATGAGTAGGTACTGTACAGGTTTTTTTACATTAGCTCCACACAGGAGGTCGTAAAGAAAATATTTTCTCTCGGGATCTACGTCGTATTTGGAGATTGTGTGTGAAGAGTCTTTTTAGGGGAAGGAACGAGAGGAAGTTATCTGGAAGGAATCTGGGGATCAATATGTCCAGGAGTGATCCAGCTTTCTCACTGCGGTGCAAGGCGATGGGTCGAGAGAGTTCGGCTGGAGAGCTTAAAAGGTCTCCCTCAAATCTCCGATCCGACTCACCACAACTTACCTCATGAATACGGGCACCATTGCTAAATCACCAAACGTAGGGAAACACTTGTAATGCCCTGTGGCAAGGGTGTTAATTATCTAATAATTGGTTCCCGGGGCGGTGGTGCCCACCTGCCAAATAGAACAATAGCTCCTAACTTCCAAGAGCCCGTGAAGCCATATTATCCTCAATAAATACCCCCAAATTGGAGTATGTTGTGAGGCTGAAGGTAGTAAGGAGGGCAAGAAGATGAGAAAAATAAAGGTGGAGAAGTATCTCCTAATTCAGATTCGGTCACCAAATACAACTACAGCAAATTTCAAGCAACGTTTTGATCCTGATGGTGGTTTTTCACCAGGGTTATACTGACATAATCTACCATCTTAGATATATATCTTCGACACATCTTTGGTTAATCCTACCGTAACAATATTTTAGGATTTACCAGCGAATCTAATTTGAATATCAGAAAATCTAAAAAAAAAAAATTAAAGAAGAGACGGATGATAAGGAGAGGAAATGTTGAATTAATAAACACATACAAAACTCCTAATTCAGAAAATAAATACGTACTATTTATTATAAATATGAGTTTTCTAACAATGCTACAACATAGTTAAAGTCAAATTACAATATTTATTTATTCTAAGAAACTACTTTCTATCTTTATTTTCCTTCAGATGTAGGTACCAAACTGGACGGGAACACAAGTGCAGTAGCGAGATCGAATTGTGGGCTTGCAATCAGAAGACACTAGCTCCACAAACCCAGTTTTGACATAATCACCGTTGTGTTCTTAAAATGGCCGTAAAATCTTATAATTATAGATATTTATTTACTTTATTTTTCAATGTAAATATTAAACTTTAATCTAAATAATAATAAAGTTTGTTTTGTAATTTATCGAGACTAAAAAATTATAACGAAGATTTTCTAAATACTATTTAATAAATATATGGAGTTGGTGATTTCTTGCAGCGAAGAAGTGCGTATTTTTGTTATTTAAAAGCGTATTTTAAAAATTAGTTGAAAGCAGAAATAATTTATTTATTTATTATACTTAACATATTAATGTTACAAAGATATTGCACGATATTGCAAAGATTCCACTCTAATAGTTCACCTGTGTTGTGGTGGATATTCTTCAATTTTTTGTTGATTATATAAAGTTTTTTTTTTAAATACGTCTTCAATACATTCTAAAAACAGTGACCAGACTTCATTGATGTTATTTCTCTTTTTTTATCATCCAGTGAGTCCTTTAGTCATTGTTTCTTTGAAAGGAAAGACAAACATTCCCGGGTTACGAATAACAAAAGAATATTTGAAAATCTCCTACTACCACCACAGTAAGCGGAAAAATGTTGCTTGAGTCGTGATGGAGGACTTAGCCAGCTGAGAAATCAAACACGGGACGCCTGGGTGGGACCCAAACGCGATGCCAACTCAGCCGCTGACAATCATTATCTCCGTAAGTGATGTGTGTTAAAGATGTCACCGAATGTGAAAATGGTTACAGAAAATATCTGATATATTAAAAACACTTCTAAATAAGTGTAGTAAGGGACATTATAGAGTAAGGCCCTTTATAGCGTTACAATCTCAAATTTGTCGGAAATGGACTAAGTGATTTCTGCTTGCAAGACCGCGAAATTACAAGTAGCACGTTGCAGCATCAATGCAAAGCAGATGCCATTTCGCAGAGCCTTGCCGGTTCTATTCATGTATTGATTTGATCTGTCAATGATGAAAATACGAAAGATGATGTGTTTATTGGTAATATTTTGCTTATTCCGACAATTGTGCTCTACCGATGTAAGGAGAATCGAACAAAATTTTGTACTGTTATGTAGACAGGAGTTTCGGTGAATTTAACTGCCAAGTGTAGGTATTTGAATTTTTTTATGTGAACACCGCATAAGAGGCCCAACTGCCTGAAGACAGCGGAACTATGGGATCCCTGACAGAAGGGGGTTAGAAGGGTAAGGATATGGGGAAGAGGAAATTATCTGATTATTCAAAGCTGGTGGATGGTGTCTACCACTTAGTAATAGGTATATTAAATGTTGTTAAAGCAAATACGCATAATTTTTCGCAAGACTATTAATAACTGTGCACCGTAAACATAAACGTACACAGCAAAAATGTGCATAAACACTTAAAAATGTCGGGTAACGTCTCTACCTACTACATGAAATTTTCACTCAACACTTTTTTCGATATTTACGGAAGTCTCGACCTCAACCTTGAAAAACCACAAAATTAATTTCGTTTGGTCAAAACAAAAACAAACAAAAATTCAAAAAAGAGTTTTCATTTTCAAATTGAAGGAATAGGGATTTGGTTTCAGTGGAGCATTGAGGATGAGGATATAACAGCAAAGTGGAGTTATTTTTGGGAACTAATTTAGAGATTTTCGTTATTGGGGTGTTATGCCGTGTTTTGCAACCTAATTCTTTAGCCTACATTTCGGACAGCGTTGCAGTGTCCATCATCAGGCCAGATCCGGCAGATGATAGCGCAACACAGCATAACACCCCAAAAACAAATAACGAAAATACTTTTTGCCGTGAAAATCTAATTTAGAGATAGTTAAGTGATTTGGTTTCAGCCAGCTTCAGCTACGTTTTGTGGACAACTCCTGTTAGCCAAATACTTACTAGCCTCATTATAATTCCGAAGTGGGATGCTTGGCTGTGGGATTGTGGTAAATTAGGTCTCAAGCGCATCTCTCATCTCTTATCTCTCATCATCCCATATTTTATCTCTACAGTTATTTAATCGTAACTGAACATAAGATAATATATGAAGTAATATCAATAAGTATTGATACTAACGTAGATACCTGCCTTCAGCTGAAGTGTCATTATTTATAAGGCGACCTTAACTCTGGTCTATGGGCAATATGGGCATAAGGTGTGGGTGTCGTAGACTACTCCCAATAGCGTCACTAGTCCAAGATATACCTAATGACAAGATGCGAATTATTACTAAATTACTATTATTACATATCGCTTTTGCGAGCTGCATCTTTCATGTCATAAATATATCTGTTTTCTAAGAACTCTGTATGTAATTCTTAACAACCGCATATTTACATATTCATTTTTGTATAATGGGTAGGTTCACTACGAATATCTTATGATCACTCTTTATACTGAAACGCTATTCTAGTGCTACAATTGGTACATTTATCTCGAGGATTCCACACAGCTTTATTATGCAAAGTTGAGCAGGAAATCTTGTTTATAAGAAGTGATAAGACGTTATTGTAAAGCATCGCAATCAAGGAAAATAGCTGTAGCTGTAGATGAACCAATTTGACCAGTCAGTAAAGGAACACATTTTATGTCAATATCAATAAAAATGCATAAGTCAATGCAAAGCAACAGAGGCATATGGAAGAAAAGATAAGCACATAAAGAAACCAGGACAGACCAGTCAATATTCACGTCCTTCGTATTCAGATCAACATAAATAAAAAAAATATAAATTCCGTGGCTATCAGATTCCAAAAAGATCTTGTAAAACACTTCAAATCGAAATTCTTTTCATGAAGGACCACATCCAATCTCCATAATACCCTCATTAGATCAGTGCTTACGAGTCGGAGTGATAGGTCCTCAGAAAGCATAGCATTGCGAGAAAGATTAAGAAGAATCTTCGGAGCCATGTAAGGATGTAAAAGGAGTAAACGAACAAGTTACAACCACGAGTCAGATTATACTAAACCATAGGTTCTCAACGTGGACGATAACGCCCCCTTGGGGGCGTTACAGACGTTCAGGAGGCGGTAGAAAAACAAGAGAAAATTGGGGGGGGGGGGGGGGGGGGGGGCGTTTCAGACTTAAGAGAAAATTGGGGGACGTTTCAGACTTTCAGGGGAGCGGTAGTAGACCAATTCTACCCCATCTTATTATGCCTCATCCCATACGATTAGGGCCCTCCATCCACAAAAATATTTTCCCTATCTCATTACGCCTCCTTCGTTGTAGTATCCCGTTACGCCCCCTCCGTTGTGGCAAATTTAACCTTTTCGTGGTATCCCATTACACCCCATTGTGGTCAATTGCTGTTTCAGATTAACGAGTTAAGGGGTGCTAGAAATAAAAATATCCTCAAAATGGGCAGTGGGCAAAAAAAGGTTGAGAATCTATGTACTAAACGTTTGAAGAGCTGTGAATAAATAAAAATTATTATTTTTCCGGATAAACTGCGCTGGATATGCAGCCAAGATGGAAGATAGCTCGGAATGAACCATCTACGGGTCAGAAGGGATGTGATACTGCTACGCATTTCTTCAAACTGATTTGTGGATGGTTTGAAAACTCGGTTTTCGCGGAGAGCATTCATTTGTTTGTTCCCGGTGGTTATCTCCGTCACCCGGATCATAGTTGGCTTAATCTTACAGTTGAACAAAATCAATTCAGTTAGTGACATATTAAGCATCAACGAAGGTCCTTTAAAAGGGCTGGGTTGCTGCTAGTGTAATACTCTTAGAAGCTTTTTTTGTTTATTTTATACTTAAATACTTTTGCCTAATATAATTAAATTTATGGAATTTTGCTTCGAAAGTCTGATCCAGCTGTCAACAAACATTACTGGGTAATAATACGCCTTCTGATTCAAATTACAGTGCTTGTAGAAGCCAAAGCGATAACTAACCTAATAAAATCAAGTTGATGGCTTTATGGCACCTAAATAAAGGTATGAAGATGATTGCAATAAGTAGCGGTATAATTTTATGGGAGCACCCACGGAGGCAGCTTGGGCCATTACGACTCTTGTCAAGGTTCTTCCGAATTTATTCAATTATTCAATTAGGGTCTAGAAAAACATGCATAAATTGTTTTGTAAATATTCTTGTTCATCAATGTTTGTATGGTTGACATAAGCATATAATTTTAAGAAATAATAATGACTGAAAATATGAATTGGCGCGTCAAGAACTGTGTTTACAAACTGAGCTCTTGCCAATATTTTCACTTGACCCATTTCTCCACTACAACTTTTGGAGACTCCTATTCACCTGTAGGAAACGCAATCCACTTATGTCAGTCTTCTGCTGTCCCCGTTAACTTCTTTATGACCAAGGACGAAGCGTTTGCCTCTAGAGCGTTCATCATATCATAGTCCATGAATAGGACTCCAAATTGAAACTTTAAATGAGCGTAGTGACAAAATATTCCTTTCCAACGAACATTGTTGTTATTGTTGCTTGACATACTTATCAATTGTTTTATTCTTTAATATTATTGTTGTTCACCTTTATTAGACGGTTGGTTAGTTAGTTGTATTTTTTTATGTTAACCTTTATGTTGTGTATACCATAAATAAAATAAAGACTCATTTGATAGTGTGGATGAATGTAAATGAAGCAAGTTGGTTGTTTCAAGACATAGAGTGATGGTTTACCGTTCATCGTGTCCACCCCTTCAGCAAACTGCTTAGTTCTTTTGTAATATCTCTTCGAACAGGCATATTTACTTCAAAGAAAATCATAACATCTCGACACGCCCTAGTTTGAAAGTGATGTAATTCTCCTTGCTCCTACTGACAGCGGAAGTGCTACAACATTAGCACAACATTGCCGAAATTATGAGGCATTATACTTGAATGCAAGTGCCAGACTGATTGATTTTTATGCCATCTTAAATCATTCTCCACACTAGACGTGATACGACCAGATCAAGCGTGACTAGAATAATAAAATTCAATGATTACATACTTACCTTAATTATTTCGGAACAATAGCCGACGAATTTGACCTTACTGTTAAAACCGTATTGATTACTAGTTTGCTAACAGTTTTATTTGTGATTGGTTAGTCAATTATTGTGATGATATTATATTTATTTAAACCAATGGAAATTTCCCCGGGGACTTAGGGAAAAGGGTCCAAGTTAGGGCAAACAAAACACAAAAAAATATGGAACACAATATTGTGATAAATTAGGCCTTATGTAAAAGTTTTGATTTGGTATGTTAACATTCTCGGTTGCCCCAGAAAATTGTCTTTTTTCCTGCAGCTTTACAAAGAATTATTTATTGGTAAAAATTATTTTAGTACTATTTTGTCGAGTGTCTGATAATGCAAATTTTAAATTTATAAGTTCACGCATTACGCAGAATACCATTACATCTCCGACAACCAAAATTAGTATCTTTATCGTAACATAGTATAAAATGAAGTCGCTCCAACTGTCTGTGCGCTTAGATCTTTTAAACTACGCAACGGGTTTTCATGCGGTTTTCACCAATAGATAGAGTGATTCATGAGGAAGGTTTTTAGGTATATAGGTAGTTTGTTAAGGTTTTGTGTAAATTGGTTGAAATACATAAATAAAGGGAGCGGGCAGCAAGCTGTCAAGCGGGCGGTGTAGATTTGATTTAACGGATGGTGTTTAGTTATAAAGGATAGGTAGTGGCTTGCCGTTGTGTTTCGTTAGCCACAGCAACGTGTTTCCGGGTCTGCTAGTATTTAATAAGTACTCAATTGAAGAATGTAATTTCCACCCATTATTCATCCTGCGAATAGATTTACCGCAATATTTTTATGCATTATTCTGAAAAAAAAAGGATTTTCAGTCAGCCCATGTGTTCATTTAACTACGACATTTCCTGGTGGTTTTTTGTTATGGTTTTTCAAGGATCTATACGAGTATAATGATGCACATTTTGCAAATAGGATATCCGTTAACACACCACGATTAAGTGAATTAGGCAAATACTCAAGTTTTGTCAAGTCAAGACGAGTTGGAATATCACAGTAACTATAAATACCTATTTATTGTATATCTGTGTGCATTTGGACGAAGCAAGAAGTGTGTGCCAGATAAATATTGCATCGTACCATCCACCAAACCATATCTATTTGTGGAAATAGTACTGATTTCACTCGATTGTTATACCATCTGTACATTTGCGTAGGTATACGTTGCGTTTCCGTTTCAAGATGGTGGCCGTTTTACCGGTTCAGTATTTTCAAATAAGAAAAAAGCATAAGCTTTCCTGAAGAAAGTTTGAAAAAATAATTGTCTTTGAGATAGTCCCCCTGTTAAACGTCGGATGACATTTCGGAAACAGCGCGAAAATTAGCTCGATGAGTTCTGATCAAATATAGGTATAAACACAAAGTGATACTTTTTGTGATTGTTTTCCGTTACATCATCATCATCACTCTTGGCTCTACAACCCCTGGTGGATCTTGGCCTCCTTAAGAGTCTTCCTCTACTCATCTCGGTTTTGTGCCAGCTTTCTCCAGTTTAGAAGCTCCAAGGTAGATATATCTTTGAGGACGTAATCGCTCCATCTTAATCTTGGTCTTCCCAAGCTCCTTCGCCCTATCGGTCTTGAGTTCAGCAGGGACTTTGCTGATTGACGCTCGGTCATTCGCTCTACATGACCCAGCCACTGAAGTCTACCCAGTTTTATAAATTTTGTGACGCTTAGATCCTTAAAAAGAGTATATAATATAAAAATATTTATTTTCTTTACCGGATAAAATATCTCTTTTTCTCTATTCATATATATATATATATATATATATTATACATGACAACACCGTAAGAGTTTTCCCAGATTAGCTAACTAAAAAAAAAATCGTTTTGGAAACAATTGTCAAAAAATAAATACAAATTTGAATACAAACTTTATATTATTATTTCTACATAAACCTGAATACATACCCTACATAAATAAAAAAAAAGGAGTTTTCAAAGAAATAATGACCTTGATACTCATTTGAAAATGTAAAAAAGGTATTATTTCTACCAGTGACTGCTGCAAAAAGTGACGCGCAAATGTCATGGAAAATTCATTTGAAAGCATTCAGAGAAGCTAGATTCGTATTTCGGAAAGATCCTTACCGCTTGACCACGCCGACCTGTTCACAGTACCTACTACTAGTTTATGTGGTATAAAAACGGCAACTATTTGATCAAAGATTGTAAGATCTGAAGGAATGACTCCTCATCGATATGTCATCTTTTTCATTCATCTAATATCCTGCCTGTGCCACCCAGTATTTTTTATACCATACAAAAGAAGATGAGTACAAAGTCTTAGTAATGTTATTTGTATTACGATATTTATTTGGTGTTTGGC
Organism: Limnephilus lunatus; assembly: GCA_917563855.2. NCBI lineage: Eukaryota > Metazoa > Arthropoda > Insecta > Trichoptera > Limnephilidae > Limnephilus > Limnephilus lunatus. The sequence goes on from OU830599.1 coordinate 12,830,290, forward strand.
ATTTGGTATTCTTTGGCGTATGGAGGCGAGGTAGAATGATAAATATTATTTTGAATAGACACGTAATATTTCAATGCTAAAATTTGAGGAATATTCAAAATTAAATGATTGTTTGCAATGTGTCAATGTCGAACGTGGGCCAGTGAGTACTCAGAACAATTCTCGAGTAAAACATGACTATTTATTAAACGACTTCGAAAAGGAGGAGGTTATCAATTCGACGGTATTTTTAATTTTTTTTTTATGTTTGTTACCTCATAACTTTCGATTGGGTGAACCGATATTGATGATTTTTTTTTATTAGACAGCTGGTGCTTCCCGTGTGGTCCCATTTTAATTTGGTCCAGTTTTGACAGTGGGATCCATGAGAAAACCATATATGTCTTAAATTTGCAATAAGTATGTGCGCGATAAATGGACGAATAACTCAATATTACGCCAACAGATTTCGATGATTCATTTTTTAAATTAAAACTTCTTTACGCACGCTCGTCACTTAAAATCAAAAAATAAAATTGTTATTTTTGTTTGGAGTCGGTGTCAGCCAAGATCTCCACATCTCACCTATGTATGTAGTTACCTTGGCTGACACCGACTACAAAAATAACAATCGTAAGAAATTTTTTTTTTTACTTTTTAGTGCATTTTTTGAAGTCGTTTTTTGTTTTGTTAAAATTTTTGTTTATAGTTATACAAGATTATCTGTACAATGTAATCCTGCGTATTCATTTGTGAACATCCCGAGCCGTGCCACAAATTATGCGAAAGGAACGAACTTTAGCGGCATTTCGCACCCTTTGCGGTTGTTTCGTTCCTTTCCCATAATTTGTAGTTCGGCTCACAGCTTCGGCTCGCGTATGAATACGCATCCCAAAGGAGTCTAATAATTGAATCGATTATTAGTTATTTTGCTTTCTGCGTATTAATAATACCTGTAATACGTAAAAAAATAAATTAGGTTGGATTAAACCCTCAGGACTCGAGCATATTTTATCACAAGATGAAAATATTTCCGCTTTGTAATAAAATCCAAATAAATGGAATATTTCTGAACGTATCTAAAAACTAAAAAACTGTTTTTGAAAGGTGATGCAATACGCCGTCAAATTTTACGCATATAATTTTAGAAATACTCAAAATAAATAAAAAATACTAAATGCCACATAAAAAAGTTTTAAAAATGGCTCGCCTTACGTTTTAAGTAAAAAAACACATACATATTTTATTAGACAAACAAACCGCAATCATCATTTCGCGTGAAAAAAAATAATGAAAAAATTGCAAAATTTCATTTTATTTTCAAATTGTGTTTGGAAACTTTTTCGAAAATGGTTGTTTTCAGTTGGAAAAATGTAATAATAAGTAATTGTCGAATGAAACACTAGTACATATATATTGAATTATTTGGCGGGTATTAGATAAGCCGCCATAGCTCAGTGGTCAGAGCTCCTGACCGGCAATCAGAGGGACACGGGTTCAATTCCCGTTGGCGGCCAGTATTTTTTCTCGGAAGATTTTTTCAATGTAGATGAGTGTTTCAGGCTGATAATTATTGATTATAATATTTGTTAACTATTTTGTAGTTAACTTTTAGATTTGAATATAAAGCGTGGCGTTTTCTCTTGCTTGTTCTTGTCTTGATTTTTTCTGAAAAGCGAAGAAATTAGCCTGCCTGGATTAATGTGATAAAAATGGAAAAGCTATCAAAACTATGGAACGTTTTTCATAAACTTTGGACATGGTCAATATAATAAAGCGTTGCTGAAGACTTTTATTTGCCCCTTTTAATATATTATTTATTCCGTTATTCATTATTATTTATGGATAAAATAGTTCAGGACACTATTTTTACACTGATAAAATTAATATCAACAACTGCGCAGATAAGTATGTCAATCTGTATCATCTGCGTTGCCTACTCGATCGTGTCGGACATAATGACTAATTTCGGCACAACACCCAGTTGTAATAATGCCAGGTAGGTAGAAGTACTGAGATATTCTTTATTCCTAACCGCGGAACAACCGAACATCCATTTAGCAGTAATAAAGCTACGCCCACCTATTGCACTGAGGTCGGAAAACAAATCACGTCACTCCACAACAACTTATTTAGGTGCTAGAAAAAAGATTTGAACAGATTCTGCTCATAGATAAAAGAAACAATGAACAAGGGCCATGAACCATTTTCAGTGTTAAACCGCGCGACTAATAGGATCTCTGTGATTCGCTACGTCTGATGACTTAGCAGGGGTGCCCGGGTTCATGGGTGAGGTTTGTCCTGATCTTGGCGGTGGATGCATCTGCCCACCAGCTGCGTTGTAGGTTGGATCGGGAGAAACTGGTTAAGGGAGACTCTCTCGGAACATCGTCTTCGAAGGAGCGATAAGAGATAAGAAGAGACAAGAAGAGACAAAAAGAGTTTAAAAGAAACAAAAAGGAACGATAAGATGGGAAGAACCGAGACGAGCCAGCAATGTGTGTGATTTTAAAAGAGGATGCAATAATAACAAAGATGAATTAAGGAGCGCGAAGAAGAGACAAGAAGAGCCAAAAAGAGACGAGAATATTCAGGAATAGATAAGCAGAGACAAGAAGAGACATGAAAAGCCAAGAAGAGTTGAAGAGAATCGAGAAGGGGCAAAAAGAGACAAGAAAAGCCGCGAAGAGATAAGGAGAGTCAAGAAGAGCCGAAAAGAGATGAAAAGATCCAAGAAGAGGCAAGAAGAACCAAGAAGATCCAAAGAGAGACAAGAAGAGACGAGAAGATGCAAGAAGAGCCGAGAATAGGCAAGTAGAAGGAAGGGAAAAACAATTAAAGCTATATCCATTCCTTTATTCCTGCCCATCCTAAATTCGAATATTGAATTATTGGGTTGCCATGTATACCGGTCAATTAAACTCCAACTTCCTCCGTATCCCCAGAGCACGTGTTCCAATTCCTAACAAATCAGTGCCCCCTGGTGTACCGGTCTCACCGTTATAGGAGTGCTCCTGGCTGGGGTGGTGTAATCGTATCGTATTTATCTAGCGGAAGTCTCCGGAATTGTCCGGGCTTTACGCAGAGTTTTTCGAAATCATATACAGTAATTTTCATCATATTTTGAACATCAAGTATGAAACATTTCAATCAAATATTCAAAATTCTGCTTTAAATAGTGGGAAAAGGAGATGGGGTTAGATTTTCGAAATCTCATAGACAGTGACCTTTCACTTGTTTTTTTAGGTCAAGTTTGCAAGGTTTCATTAATTTTGGATAAACCTGTATATTTGTAAGAAATAAAATCCCTGCTGTTTGGTTTGCCTTAGAAAATCTTCTTTATAATATAATCTCTCTTACATTATAAATTATGTGCAAGGTGCCTTTCACTGAGAGTTTCTGGCGAAAAACCAGAAACTTTTCTGCGCCTTTGTAAATCTACAAAAAGCATACGACCGAGTAGACAGGAAAAAGCTATGGAAGGTGTTGTCCAAGTATGGAGTGAATACAAATCTCATACAGGCAATTGCGTCTCTGTATGAGGGAAGCGTTGCATGTGTTAGGGTGAACGGTGGTTTTACGGGGTGGTTTGACATCACAAAAGGTGTTAAGCAAGGCTGCGTAATGTCACCATGGTTATTCAATCTGTACATGGATAATTGTATGCAAGAATTGAAAGAAGTGGGATTGCGCGCGAAATTGAGTAATCTGAAAGTATGTTGCCTATTGTATGCTGATGATACGGTGCTGATTTCTAACACTATTGAAGATCTACAGTCTCTCGTATCTAGGAAGAACGAAGTATGTATGAAGAATGAGTTAATGATGAATGTAAGTAAGTCTAAAGTCATGATGTTTGAAATAGAGAGTACGAAAACAGTGTGCAATATAGTTGTGAAAGACGAATACTTGGAGCAGGTGGAAGAGTTTGTGTATCTGGGTAGTATGTTTACGAGAGATGGGAAGGCTGATAGAGATATTGAAAGAACTGTGAATGCCGGTAACTCCATTAATGGAGGACTGAATGCCGTTGGCGCTAATAAAAAAATTGTCAAAAGAAGCGAAACTAGCAGTCCACAATGGAGTCCTGTTACCTACCCTGATGTATGGCAGTGAGGCATGGAACTGGCAGAGGAAGGATGAAAGTAAACTGAATGCTGTTGAAATGAGATCCCTGAGGCGTATGTGTGGTAAAACAATGTATGATCGTGTGAGAAATGTGGATATCCGCAAATAATGTAAGGCTGATGTAAGCATAATGAGTAAGATTAAGAAAGGGACTCTCAGATGGTTTAGGCATGTAGAGCGAATGAACGAAGAAAGTAGTGTAAGAAGAATATACGATGCAAATGTTAATGGTAGAAGAAGTCGGGGACGTCCGAGGAAGACATGGCACGATCAAGTGAATCAGATACTTGAGTCGGGCCATGTCGAAAGTCAGAATAATAGAAGAGAATGTATGAGACGATGTATGAATGTGAGTGAGGCAAAGAGTGTGTGCCAAGTCCGAGTTTTTTTTTTTTTTTTTTTGCATTACATATTAATATAATCCTATTACAATACACGTAACATATATATACATTACTTTTTTCAATAATAAATATTTTAGAGTCCTTGCATAAATTTATTATTGAAACCTTCAAGACTAATGTTGAAAATGTCAAGAGACCTAGAAATATCATTTAGCAGTACCATACCTCTTGTCATGCTGTGTTGGGCCAGAACGTCTGTTCTGCCATGTGGGATATAGAACAAGTCGTGGTGGCGACCCTGGCAGTAGTTGTTCGGTACGAACAATTTATAGCATTCTAAGAGGTATGGGCTGTCAAAGTAGTAGTTTATAATTTTGAAAGCTGTAACTGTTAGGGTCGCATTCCTTCTAGATTGGAGACTTTCGAAGCGCGTTTCAGATAGCAAATCTAGATGATGCATAAATCGCGGGTATTCACCATGCATTCTCATATAAAGATACCTTAGAATTTTGTTTTGGATTTGTTCTAATAAATCTATGTATTTTTGCTGGTATGGGGCCCAAACAGCAGAAGCGTATTCTAATTTTGATCGTATAATGTAGTTGAACATCGATGTCATTGCTTCGGGCTTGGAAAATTGTTTACTTATTCTTATCACAAATCCAAGAAGTTTGTAACACGATGATGTCAACTCCACTATATGATCTGAAAAAGTAAGTTTGGGATCAAATGTAACCCCGAGGTCCTTGATGGATTTTACTGGTGACAATATTTCATTATTTAATTTATAATCAAATTTAATCGGGTTTTTGGAACGCGTGTAGGTCATAGTGACACATTTTTTTAGATTAAAGAAAAGTTTATTCTCATTTGCCCATGAAGATATTACGTCTAAATCAAGTTGTAACTTAAAACAATCTTGAATGTCGCGTATCGTCCTGAGCAGTTTGAGATCGTCAGCAAAAAGCAAGCAAGTAGTACTCTGGATGCATTCTTGAATATCATCGATTAATATCAAGAATAGTAGAGGTCGCAAGTTTGACCCCTGAGGTATTCCTGAAAATGCAGGGAATTCCCTGGACTCTTGTCCACCGACGCATACATACTGTGTTCTATTTTTTAAATATGTCACAATAAACTCTATCAGTGGTTGGTCAAAGCCTATTTTATGTAGCTTTCATAAAAGTACGTCATGATCTACACGGTCGAAGGCTTTTGCAAAGTCAGTTTAAATAACGTCTGTTTGATATAGCGCGTCTAATCCTCTTGCTACTTTATGTGAAAGTTCAAGGAGAGTTTTTTGGCGGTCCGTCCTCTCTGCCTACCCCTGCGGGGAAACGGCTTGATGGTTAGTTAGTTAGTTAGTTAGTTACATTATAAATAGATAGTTAGATAATATAACCTTCGATCAAAAAAGGCTACGTCAATGTAATATACTGAATAAATCGTCTCGTCGTTGTTCAGACTCCCTTGAGAACAATAGTATCAGCTGTATTTATAGGGTAGGTGCAATGAGAGACGTCTTTCAAATAACGTCGAGTTTATTAAAAGAATAAACCTTCGAGACATTTATGGGCACTGTATTGCTGAATCCGCTATATAGAGATAATGCCGTAAAAACGATCACCGGTCACACTCGTTTATCCGAATTTAGTAAAACGTTCGCAGCTTGTTTTTTCAAATTTAGTGAAAAAAGTTAGATAGTGCTTTGTGGTGGTATATAACCCTAACGTTGCCCGCCGGATAAGCAGAAAAAAAGCAACGTAGATTAGAAATTATTGCCTTTTGTTTCAGTATATAAAACTCTTTAAATTGACTATGTCATGGCTAACGGTCGCCTTCGCCAATCGTACTGAGCGATCGCTAATTTTAAATGTAGCCCAAGCGCACAATGTTTACTAAATTTATCCGTAGGTAATCTTGCTCTCATCGATAAATATTGAATATGGACGCAATTTACCAATAATTGTAATCGAAAACCTTGGCCGATGGGAAATCTTTTATTTTTTAGAGAATTTAATTTACATTAGGCGATAAAAAAAAATTTAAAAATTTGAAACAAGTATAGAGAACGCAGAAACTTGAAATAGTTATATATTAGACAAAAATAGTTATAATGGTATAACAAAATTTAGATGTCGTTTTGTTCGCATATTGTAGGTATTTCTGAAAATTGATGATATGAGTTCAGTTAGTGCAGATATAATTTATTTAATGTTAGACATTTTAATAAGTCGTATAATATCATCAATATCATCGTTAAGACAGCATAAGAGTCGCCGAAAACAGATTGAGTGCCATTATACAAATTCGTTTGCTATAGTTTCGAGTATAAGTTCAAATTTCAGTAGAAGTTAACATATATATACCAAAATGGAGACTTGGAAACGTAAGTATAACCTTTCCAAGGTTTTTAATTTATAATCATACAATAATCCTGCATCTCTTTTCTTATGTGAATATCGCACATAAAAACGACTCCAGGTACTAATATCTACAGCCTGTATGTCGGACGAATATCTACAGCTCATATTTTGGACAAATATCTATGAACTTCAGGGTGAGGACTCATATCTACAGAGCTAAGGTCGGATTAATATCTATGACGGTCCCAGTGGTGACTAATATCTATGGAGCATAGGTGGGACTAATATCTACAGAGGGCAGCTGAGCAAGAGGTTGTACGGAAAATCATAAATTACTTCAATTATGTAATACTAACCTAACCTAACCTAACCTAACCTTACTTAACATAAATTAAGTTTTTTAAACTGCATACGCAATAAAACGTTATTCTAATATGCTACACATAATTGCAAATCCAACCTCTGCCAGTGCCGTAGATATTCGTCCTCACTTTGGTTCTCATATATATTAGTCAGCAGTTTGAGCTGTAGATATTCGTCCTCACCTTGGTTCTCATAGATATTAGTCCGATTTGTTCAGTTTTTGGAATTCCTGTAGATATTAGTAGACGCCTCCCATAAAAACTGCTCTCAACCGCTGGAAGCAAATGAAACTATGGCATCTCTAATTGGGGTATGTTGTGCGGTTGAAGATGAGGTATGTTGTGAAGGAATGAGATAGGGATGAGGAAGTACCTGGTTATTCAGACCTAGTAAATCTCGGCTAAAACGATTATTCCGAATTGAAGCATTGTTTCAATTCGGAATGGTGGTATTACACCAGGGCGATTCTGAAAGTATCTTCCTCTCTGGAACGTGCCGCAGATATACCTCATATTATTTTAATTGATTAAATTGTAAAATAACACAATGCACTACAATAAAATTTACTTGGGAACGCCGGGATTAAACCCGCGACCTTCTGATTGCTAGTCGAGATCCTTATCACGCTAAATCCTATACATAGATGTATATGTTTGTCTCTTTTTAGTGTCCCTCGCTTCCGTTTCTCGAATACCGCAGAAGAGTCCCAACTGCTCCCGTCTGAAGCCAGTGAGACGATGGCATCCCCAATTGGGTGATGTTGTGATTCTGAGGGTAGTGGGGAGGGGAAGGAGATAGGGAAGAGGAAGGTGGGGAAGTACCTGGCTATTCAGATCTGGTCACCAAACACGGTTAAAGCCATTTCAAGCAACTTTTCAATTCTGAATGTTGGTCTTACACCAGGGCGATACAGAGAGTATCTTCCACTCTGGAACGTGCCGCAAATATGCTATATATTATTTTAAATGAATAAATTGTGAAATAACACAAATTAATGAAATAAAATTTATTTGTAGTACTATTAACTACTACTATTAACAGGACGCTGTCACCCCAGGAGACAAAGTGCCCCAGGAGGGAAAGTGAAAACACCAACAGCTCATATCAATATCATTCATTTGGGAGGCGGTTACGGGTAACGCCGCCATGGAAACCATTTATAAGATAAACAATACCTCTGCTCTAGTAGGTCACCCCGAATGGTTCGCTATGCTTAGAGATTTGGCAGGGGTGCTCGGGTTCATGAGGTGAGGTTTGTCCTTGGTTTGACCTTGGCGGCGAATGCGTCTACCCACCAACTGCGTGGCGGGCCGGATCGGGCTGGTTGATGGAGACTCTTTGACCTCTCCGGCTGGACTCCCGACTCATCTGTTTTGATTTGTTTTGTTAATAATAACTAAAATTAATAGTTAATTTATGTCTCTGGTTTTGTTTTGTTTGTTTTTAACTTTTTCGTTGTTTATATTTTTGCTGGATGAACTGAACTCTTCTTAATTTTTTATTTTATTTGCCTATCCCCACATAGGGGGGTGTTGGACCTTCCCCTGCTTAATTTTTATTGCATTATCAATTTTGTAGATCTCTCTCCGATCTATTTGCGCCTCCCCCAATGACATGTGCTGGCTTGAGGTTTGATCAGGCGACCTTGACTGTCCTTTGTCCTGCCTCTGACTACTCAACGCTGAATTTTCTTTTAGTCTTCGGTTATTTTACCTCAAATGTTCAGTTAACATTCTTTGAGGCTTCACTGAGTGGTTGGCTAAGGGACACGGAAGCTAAGTGTGGTTTATGGTCAGAACGAATGCCATTCACATTTTTGCTGGTACTTGCCAATTGATTTGAGGTTTATTATAATTTTTTTATGTTCTTTTTTTATACAGGTGCTTGCAGGTATTTTTTTTTTACGATGCAATGCCGCCTCATGGAGCCTCAGGAATGTGTTTTTCTTTTGCCTTGCTTAATTCATATTTGTGTTTACTAACCTATTATTTGCATTTTGTCTTTCCTGTTAAGCGCTTGCATACTGCTTACTAACAACGTATGCAGGGACTCTAGAGGTCTAGAATCGTTCAAAATAAATAAATATAGCTTCTTTTAACAAAAAAAAAATAGAAGCCTTGAAGGAGTAACCATCTGTTACTTATACCAGGGCGGGTAAGTGGTGGATAACCTCCAAAGTTCATCGCCTTGTAACACAGTTGAAGGGATGAATTCATACGTTCATCACTCCTGGACACACTGATCCTCATATTAGTGGTGAATGCGTCTACCTACCAAATGCGTAGCTGGCCGGATCTGGTCTATCGAGGAAGGCTCTTTGACTTTTCCGACTGGACTCTATCGATCCATCGCTATGCATCGTAGTTGGAGGGATGGATTCATACGTCCATCACTCCTGGACACACCGATACCCATATGTCTACCCATCCCTCCTACCTTTTTCCTTCTTGTAACTTACTTTACTTTCTTTCCTTCAAAGGACCCTCCACCAAGGGGTCTCCAAAGATGAGTAAGGCACTGAGTGAAATTGTTTTCCTAAGGGCCAAACATACAAAAGGTTATAATAAATGTAAAGAGGGAAGATACTCTTAGTATCGCCCTGGTGTAAGACCATCATTCAGAAACGTTGCTTGAAATGGCTTTAGCCGTGTTTGGTGACCAGATCTAAATAGCCAGGTAATTTCCCACCTCTCTCTTCCCCATCTCCTTCCCTTCTCCACTACCTTCAGCCTCACAACATAACCCGATTGGGGATACAATTGACTCACTGGCTCCGGACGGGAGCAGCTGCGACTCTTGTGAGGTATTCATTTTAAAAAAAGAAGAGGATGAAGAAATACATATTGATATTTATTCGTATGGTGCAAAGGTCCGATGTTAAGAGAAATCAGATAACGAGTAGCCAAGATGAACCCCGATGAACTTCAAGTGGATTGGACTACTCTGTCAAAAGAATAAATATACAAAAGCTCATAAGCAATTAGGATTTTTAGTCTCGTTCTGGCGAATCAGCTGGTGTTCAATAAACGATTGAATAATTTAATTTAACCAAATTACAACTAAATCTTTGTGGATCCGAAATTTAAAAATTATAATATTATTTAGGCTGTACAACATCACAACGGCTATTATGTAAGTGGATGGGTTCGTTGTCTTCGACCGTTTACAGAATTCACCAATTTACGTATAATTATTTATCATACGAGTATAGAATCCGGTTAGAATTGGCGAAAGAGTTCATAATCTGCTTCTTTCGTAGATGGTGGTAATTTGATTATTGAGGAAAGAACCCTTTTTGCAAGTAATTCTGTAAAATATTAAAATGAATTGTTTGCTTGAGCCCTTAAAAATGCAATATGCGTATGAATAATTCAAAATAATTAAATGACCATCATCTTTGAATGGGCAGATAATAAATTGTTTCAATTTTAACCCGGACCGCTATTAGGTTAGAATTCAAACGTGACAATTACTCATATGATCAAATAATTTAACTAACTCTAAACATTTCTCATTTAGAAGAGTGAATGAACAAATTTGATCTCAATTGTTTCTTCAAAATGATTAATAATTATTGTATTATTGATCCCTTTCAATATCCCCTCCCGTAGACTCAGATAATATAATGAACTGCTCTCCTCAATCAACACTCAACTAATTATACTATTCACCAATCACATTGTCGAGAATGTGTAGACCGGTCAACTCAAGACATTCTTTTGGTTTTTGACTGTCATTGAGCAAGTGAAGAAATATTATAATTGTTATTTAGCTGTGTCTAGCGAGGTCTTGACTTTACTTGTCCCTTCTATTTTCTTATTATTGTCATTTATCTTATATTTATAACATATTTTCATTATCAATAAATAAATAATTTTAAAATACATTCTCATGTAATATTTGAACAGAAGAAATTCTCGACATTTTGATTTACCTACAGCTACGAAGTTTCTAGAATAAGTACCCGTATTATTAATATCAGAGTTTGTATGCAAGTCATCCGCCCGCATTATGGTATCTTTATTACGAAAATGTTGTTTCCTTTTCCGCACACTCCTTTTTATCAAACAAGAGTGTTTAGTAGACTTCTTAAATTGTGTAGTATCATGTTGCGGAAATCTCTAAAGAAGTAAACAGATGCACTGAATGCCATAAGAGGCCATAAGAAAAATATCGTTAAATTGCTATAGCTAAGTTTAAAATACTGATAAGACATCAATATGATGAAGATACTAACATTATCATCTGCTCTCTCCCCGTTTTCTTTATCTTTCTCCAGATTTCTTAGTCTCAAAAGTTCGCCCCACATTAATGGAATACCATAGTTCCGCTTTATCCGGGCAGTTGTGACCCTTGTACGGTATGCGTTAAAAAAACTAATATTGCTAAAAGAGACAACTTTAGAAGTAAAGAAGGTTGGTGACTAGAAAAAGAACAGACGAATACAATAATTTAGAAATTTAATAATGAAGACCTAAAGAAAGTTATGGTTAAGATGAAAATACCAAAGGGTAGTAGCTGAAAGATAGTAGGTATTACTTGAATTCCAAGACTCTAAATAAGCACTTAAGTATTATTTAGATAAAACATCGATTCAAATTGAGTGATATTTGCCATTGTTCCCTGTTAAGTTCTCATTAATAACTGCAGACAATGGACGTGCTGACACATACCTCATAAACAAATGAGAATATTTAGAATGCAGACTTCGTTGCGGGCATCTTCCGATTAACGTGAATGACCCGAGTAAAGACAGCACTGATTAGCATAGTTAATTATAATTGATATCTTCTAGACATTAAAGAATATTGTGGGGCTGAATTATAGAGATACAAATATTCAAAATTATTAAAATTGATTAGAACATTGTTCGGTCATATATTACAATGGGTAAATACCAGATCCTTGGGGAATGCCATATTTAGTTGAGAGAAAAAAAATCCTTAGATAAAATGCATTTTCAAAATTATCAACAGTATTACTGACACACCTGCTTTGTTACAACTCATCCAGTTCAACATCCCTTCCCGTAGACTCCGAAATAATGAATTGCTGTTCCTCAATCAACATTCTACTAATTATGGATATCATTCTCCTTTATCCAGAATGTCGAGACTTGTCAACGCAAATCAAAGCACTGAATTTTTTGGTGTAAGCCTAAATGACTTTCGGCAATGTGATTTTTTAAAGTCTTTTAAATCCATCTTCAAGCTACTTATGTACTTTTATATTATATGTATTTTGTCAATGCTCTTCATATATGTACTCTCCTTTCATTGTCATCTCTCTTTTTTTATTCGTTTATTTATGTTCTTTTATATTGCATGAATTTATATTATACTATCTTCTATATTTACTTTTATATTATATGTATTTTGTCAATGCTCTTCATATATATGTACTCTCCTTCCATTGTCATCTCTCTATTTTTTATTCGTGTTATTGTTATATTGTTAATGGACTATTCGTCCGTAAATAAATAAATAAATATTTAAATTTTTTTAATTCGAATACTAAAAACACGTATCTTAAAGATGAACTATTCCTTTTAATAAATTTATTGAATTTTTAAGTGTCCTCATCATTGGCTTATAATTTTTTTTGCCAACCTCTCCAAGACTTCTTGGTCCAACGATTTTACCACCCTGTTCGCAGTTAGTCTATTCGTCTATTATGTAAATCAATATTGATACCTACTAAATTTATAACTAACAATATCAATAAATAGTAACTAATATCAAACAAGTTTACAAAATCAAACCTGATTAAAGGACAAATCAACAAATTAATGGTGAGGGACATTAAAGTTGTCTTCAAACATTGTTCGCACTCATCCCAGTAGACTTCCATCTAGAATCAGATGTGATTGTATTAGTGAATAAAATTAGTAATACTGAAAACAATTAGTTGGATGATGTGTTGGTCTCCTGTGTGGGTGCCCAGGGCTGAATTGGGATTTAAACGATTTAGAATTTGCTTATATCACTAATTTATGGCTTAGTGTCCTACGCAATGTCTGGATTAATAATAGGGTCAGTTTTTTCATCTATAATTTGGTACCTATTACTTTTCTTAATCTCCTTCCCTCTTAAAATTTCTACTGTGTATGTAAAAAACATCGATAATTTTTATGTGATCGAATCGATTATTAATACCTCTCGATTTGTTTTGATTTCAGCGTTTGATCAAAACTTGCTTAGATTGTAGATATGCTTGATGGCCGATCAACCCTCATCGATAAATTTTTTTTTAATGTTTTTCTGGCAATATTTCCACTTTTTATCGTTAACCTGATAACGGTAAACTACGAATTCCGTTTTCCAGGTTTGAAAACCATAGTGTAACATTTTACACAATTCACCTTTGTAATACATATATACTCGTATAAGTTACAATGTAAAATTTAAAAAAAAAAAATTTGTAATCAACTTTTGATTTCCAAAGATTAATAATAAATAAATATATAGTACTTAATTACATGAAAACAAATAACTTTGTATACACCATCTATTTAATCAAAATTAGGTATTTTTACAGGTTAAAATTTAAAAATTTAAAAATTATTTTTTTATTTATTTTTCCTGAGGAAGAAACCATTGGTTTTGAAACATGTTGCTATTTTTGATTAAATAAATGGTGTACACAAAGTAATTTGTATCGACTTGCACCACAGTGGGAGGAATGGATTCATACGTCTGTCTCTCCTGGACACTGAATCCCAGATTCCTACCTACCCCTCATACCTTTTTCCAACCCAGATCTTCGTCTGCTTACTTTACTTAAAAATACCATTCCCACAGCATAGGGCCCTGATGTAAATTATTTCCAGTGTGGAGCTAATGTCAAAAAAAGAGGTCGTCACTGTCTAAGTCTTTTTGTCTAAGATTTTGAAAAACTCTGTAAAAACCGAGCAACGTCAGGGAGTTCAACTAGTATTATATAGAGAAGAGTGTTTGTGGTGACGAGGCTTTGATTTTTATAAAAATAACGTTTTTATTCCGAGATTGATGATATTTTGCACACTTGACCTTCAAAATAAGAGGAAAATTACCGGCCACGTCTGATTTCGAAAAACTCTCGGCTGAAAGAACTGCGTAGTAATACACGAGCCCGATTTTCAGCCCGATTCCAATTAGAGACAAAAGTCAACATTTTTCGCTTTACGCGATCGCTGTTTTCAACTCTATTTTCATACCTACGATTTCAGTAGGCATCACAACAAACAGTATGGTTCATGTGTTATTTGCAGTGATGACAATTGAAATCCTAGATATGCAAAATAGAGGTGAAAATAGCGATCGCGCAAATCGAAAAATGTTGACTTTTGTCTCCAATTGGAAACGGGCTGAAAATCGGGCTCGTGCACGAGCCCGATTTTCAGCCCGTTTCCAATTAGACACAAAAGTCAACATTTTTCGCTTTACGCGATCGGTGTTTTCAACTCTATTTTCATACCTACGATTTCAGTAGGCATCACAACAAACAGTATGGTTCATATGTTGTTTGCAGTGATGGCAATTGAAATCCTAGATATGAAAATAGAGGTGAAAATAGCGATCGTCCCGGGCAAGGTCGAAGACTTCGGCTAGTAATATAGAAATATAGTACAGCACAACACATAAATGTAACACAGTCATCTGTTCACCCAGCACTCTCACAACCTTTATATTTTTTACAGCCCTTTATATAATAATAACCTCATAATAACCCTCACAACCTTTATATAATAACAACTATTGATAGATGTTTACAGTTTCAAATATTAACAGGAAGTGTTGAAGTAATTATAGAATTCATGTAGGAGTACCTACGCTACAAAATTTCGAAAAGATTCTTTAAACGTATTGATCAGTTTAATTTTATCATGATTTTGGCTGTTTTTGGTGGTAAATCTTTCATTTTCTCCAGTCTCCTGCTCCCTCTCTGATCTGATGATCTTACGTAGGATGAACAAACTTGCAGGACTGGGATATAACCAGATGACATATCACACACGTAATTCCATTAAATCAGTGCTATTTTCAAAGACGCCTTTTCGCCTCAGCCACTTTACGGCTTTTAAATCAATTTTCGCAACATCCGAGTAGGTGCGGAATAAAATCCACTCACAGATCTGCTGAATGTGATTCTGTTTGTGTTGGGCTATAAAATGCAGATTTATAGACATATATTTATTGAAATATACTCTGACCCATGTGAGATTCACGATATCCAAATAGAGACCACGCAAAAAACCATTTGGTCAACAATACGGAACAGCTGGTTTTTGTTCATCATTAAACAAGGAGAAACAAACAGATGTTCGGCTTTGAACGTTTGAAGAAGTCAGGGAGTGTAAAAAAGCTTTGTTCTGAAGTTAAATTCATTATTGTACTACGAAGAGGAGACTCAGGAGACACACTTCTTAGAGATGGAGCAGTATTGTGGAAAGTATTTCTAATCTTTTTGCAGTTTTATGGAAGCAAGTTCTATATTTCAAAAGGAAGTGTTTTCTCTTGATTATTCACACTGCTTGGTCAAAGCCCCCTTCTTGTATTATGTATCTTTTTTGAATAGTCATTTAGATGGAAATGCTTAGCTGAGTTAATCAAACGGATTTTCCGCTATAAAGTTAAAGTTTTCAAAGCTGGTTAGATTTCTTGATCCGATATATTTTTTTCTTTCTTTATTATTTGAATTGTTAATTACATAATTTGAGGATTTTCGATCACCATGCTAGGCAAATATCCATGTTGTGGTGGTTGCAATGCTTGTAATCATAACACAAAAACAAGCCTCACCCATACTAGATTTGTAGTAAAACATTTTTTGTAGGTACCAGAGTCCCTTGTCTATAAAACTACCTTGAAGTTTTCCCATACAGCTCAACGCACAACCATAAGCGGTTTAATTGAGAAATTTAATTTGTTTGGACCCCCTGGGTGGTATTGTTCGAAGATCACAACTGTCAACCCACGAACTTGGACCGGACAAACAAATCATCAAATAATAATAAAAACAAAGAGTGCAGAACAAGATGCTGTGTCTACACAGCAGATTTGTTTTATTTTTGATTTGTGGAGGTTGCAGATATTTGTTGAATCAACGTATTTCCTATTAAACATAATAATTTCGGTTGTCAGCGCATGTGTGCTAGATTTGAAATCGTATTCCTGCGTAATGCAGCGAGCAACAAGTGCTGCACGACGAAATCAGACATGAAAAGAGAAGAAGAAGGACTTAGGATTATAAGATCTGCAAAGTTTTCATGGCTGATGAATATCTATCAGTGTGTTAAAGGTGTGGAGGAGCTATTTTGGTTGGCTTACGACGCGACGAGAAGAAAGTTTGGTGATGGTTACAAACCTTAGTACAATATTTTGGTATTTATCGAAGAGAAAAAATAAAAGATCATATTTAAAATAATTTAAAAGCTAGGTCGAAAAATAAATAGTTATATCTGTATCAATCAAACTGTTGTTTCGCGGAATTTTAAAACTTCATCAAATTTAAAAGTTAATATTCAAGTGCTGTGAAAGCCCCAGTCAAGTTTTGTTATTATCCTAGTACTGTGAAACAACCGGCCCATCATGATGAAATAAAAGTAGAACTTTCACTTAATTGAATTTTATATTTGAAATTCGAAAAATTATTCAAATTCTGTTAAACAACCCATTCTTCCATTAAAGTATTTCGTCTTCAATATTATGAACATGACCAAGTCCGTGTTTGCCGTTCGTGAAGGCAGAAAGAAGACAATTACGGAGTGACCTTGGAGAGTTTGGTCCGGAGTGGGTGCTTTTTTTATTTTGCAGTGTTCGTAATATTTAAACAAATAATTCAGTCATCCTACGGGTAAGATTTAGGAAATTATAGCACCAGTGGGTTGAAAAATCAACTAAATTGTTTATCAGCATAAATTAATTCGCCCTCCTTTATTCTTCATCAAACATCAAAGGGTTGCATTACTGATAGATCAATATGGACTTTCAAAAATTTTTTTTAGCACACCCAAAGATGGCAAGCCGATCCTTCAAAATCAATCAATCAACACCGAGGTGAGGAAATCACAGTGGTTTTGTCTTCCACACCTTTTAGCCTTATTTGAATGTTTAATGTCCGGAACAAATAATAGATGAATATAATTAATTTTTCAAATTGGTACCTACCAAGAAAAATATAAAGGGCGTGGTTGCTCCGACCTCAAATTTCGTAGAATTGCTTTGATTATTTCGTTTGTCTATTATTGTATCTATATGAGTATTGTACCTACGTTCAATTGTGCATAATATGTAGGTACTAAATATCATATAACATATATTTTAGTTAATATTTTCACACATCTCTCAGTTCTTGACCTAAACTTTGAGTGGTACCTATTTATCTAGGTAATCTGGGCATGTTTTACGTTGTTCAACGTTCTTGACCATTATGCCATAATATTTTGACGTCCTTAAAAATATTGAAAATAGAAATGTGTTGCAAGGGCACGTACCAAAAACTTTGATCGATTATCGATAATCATGGCACGTTTTCATACATGTTTTTGAATATATTTTTAAATATGTATCTAATAAACGCTCACAAATACTTTTACATACCAATCCAATAAGTTTGAGAAACAAAAAATGGCATAACGATAGTAATTACAAAAAAAATCGATAATTTTGTATCTTGGTCTTCATATTTCTATACCGTGATGATATTTATATTAACACATTTTATTAAAAAGAATACCTGTATTTAATATAATATACTTACAAATTATTAGTATTTAGTTTTCAAAATCTATGTATTATATTCTAATATCGGCTTGACAATACATTTAATTAAAATAAATTCCTAAGACGCACACAACAAAATATGGGATAAAATCTCTGCACTATATTTACTTCACACTACGTAATTCGCTTTCAGATATATGTAGAAAAACATCTAGCATAGTAAAAAATACCTTTGTAAAATTGTACTTACTACCTTCCACTTATGAATTGTACGTTTCTAGTCCTAAAATGAGTTTTGTAACTCTTTAGGATTGCTCTATCAAGAAATAAAAAAAATAAAAAATAATAATAATACACGTTGTGGACAATAATGATAATTGTTTCTTTGGATTGAAAAATTAGAAAGATGAATGTAAAACTATTTCTGTATGTTGTCTCACATTCCCAAGGGCTCGACCGCACTAAACCTAGAAAAAAACTCATGATATTGCAAGAATCATGTATTCTTCAAAACTATGTTCTGATATCATATTACCGATATTGTCATCCAGGTGTTGATGCTTTGTAGGTACTGTGTTATCTTTGGATAATATTTAGAAAACAAATGTTATAAATAAATACATATTAAGCTTACTGTACTCTTACGAGTAGGAAATTGGCAGATTTTAAACTCGAGCAGAAACCAGTTGGTAGAAACCAGATAAGTTTGCCGGAGTGTCTGTGCCTGATTAAAACAAAGGACTCAGCCAAGTGACAAATGTGGGACAACCCGTCGTAACTTGAGAACAAGATGGCTGACCTATTTATGCAAATTCGTAGACCGATTTATTTTGTAATATATCTATCAGTTTAAATTGAAAATTAAGATTCCGTTATCTTATGGGGTGAGATTTGTCTAGGTCTCGGCGGCGGATGCATTTGCCATTTGCGGAAGAGACTGGTAGAGTGAGACCTTTTGACCTCTCCAGCCGGACTCTCTCTAACCATCGGCTTGTACCGCAGTGGGATGGATGGATTCACACGTCCGTTACTCTTGGACATATTGGTCTCCAGGTTCCTACCCACCCCTCATACCTTTTTCCTATTCAAAACTTCCTTTAGGGAAGTGGAGCGAATGTAAAAAAATCGCAAATCTTCAGGGGTATTGTTTGCCAAGAAGGTTTAATTTTAAATTTTGAAATAAATTGTTCAATTCCCTTTTTTCGAAGCTTGCCAGAGCTTTAGAATTTTAGAAGATCTGAATTTTTGGACATTACTGAGCCAACTTTATATCTTATCAAATAATCATTTCAATTCTACTAGTAAATATTATTACAACTCTTGTAACAAGAAAACAAGGGCTAGTGGAGCTGTGACATCCACCCTTGGCTAATGATGTTTGAGGTTGATGTAAGTGGAAGCGAGAAAAAAGAAAAAATAAGAAAAAAAGATTTGTAAGTATCAATTAAGATCACTAGAGCAGCTAAAGCCATTTCAAGCAGGGTATCGATTTTTAATAACCATTGAAATAATTTTATCTATTAACTTAGAAACTAAAAGAGTTTCTCAACTTGTAAATTAAATTCTATTCATAATTATTTATTTTAACACATACGGCACAATATATATATATTAGCCACTATAAAATGAAATATCTTATGAAAACTCGCAATCAAGTGAGGCATTCTCACAAATCAGATCTTGCCAGTATCCTAGAAATCGCTGAAGCTCAATTGTTAAATAGCATAAATGGAGCAACCACTAAATTGGATGATCAACCAACAAAGGAGAAGAAGTAGGTACTGAAGTGGACAAGGAGAGGGAGAAGGAGGTTGAGTAAGAAAGATGGACAGTGCTAACAACCGGTTGGACGGGTCAAGGGAACAGTATGCCGCCTCACATATTGGCAAGCCGATTGAAGTCTCCCTTTGTGCTACAAACATGTTGGTGTTTATTGCAATCTGCATTTCTTTCGGATATAAAGACAAAAATAAAGTCAGAGATAAAATAATATTACGAAATCCAAAGATGAAATAGTAATTGTAATGTAATGTGCTATTGTAGAAAAACATAAATTATTTTTCATTGTCACTAACAAGCATAGGCGTGCATTGCTTCTTGACCAATAAAGGTAAAAGCCCCGAAAAAGGGCGTTAATAAATAATAAATAAAAGGCGTAGTTTTTTTATGTGCTGATTATCATTGTTCATCACGAAAACCCGAACATCTTACTAGCACGTATTCCGGCCAGATCCCTGTTGGATGTTGCACTGTTTTGTACTATTAATGTAGCCGTGAAAACTCACTATTTTATAGAATTTTACAAAATTCTGACCTATTCAAGACAGTGTTGACACATTTTAAATATGTTTTTTTAAACAGGCATCTTTAAACAACAAAAAAACAGGAAAATTAGGTGCCTACCTACTCAAAATTCAAAACCAAAGTCACTTCATCTTTCCTCTGTAAAATTTACTAACTTAGACATCTGAACATTTCTCGAGCTATTTTCCAAAGTTGATTACTTTGCGAGACAAGGTGTTCAAAGCAAGTTGCAACTAAAACATATACATTTACAGTAGGTACAAATTCCTAGGGTAAGAATGATTATGACAAAATATCCTCCAATAAATGTAATCAGAAATCTTACGGTAGACACAGCTTTCCAACCGAGATGTGCTGCACGCACTGCTAATAAAGAGGAAGACCTAAAGTACTACAAAATAATCACTAAAATTCTATAACAATGGATTAAAAATAATCTTTCAATTACATACCGACGTTACATGTTATGTAGTATTATAGTATTTTCTTATAGTTTATATTCTTTTCTAATGTGCGACCATTAAAAACCGAATTTGTAATTTCATCACAATTTTTCTAATGATTACGCACGGAAATGTGTTATTTTTTAACATTTTATTGCATATTTTAGAGCTCTATGGCTCTTGATCGAAATAACTTTGTGATGGAATGAAATATTTTTGACAAAAGCTAGGCAATTCGCCTCCAATCCTCTTTCACGCTGTCAACCCCTCAAAGAAAATTGTGATTTATTATTATATATATAATTTATTAATTTATGCATAGCGATACTGAAAAACGTTTAAGTAATGGATTTATTTTCACAAAATATTAATACTGTTAAATGAATGAAAAGATGCATGATGCCTTTTATTTTTGTAGAATCATCTTTTATGGGTTCACAACTTTTCAGCAACTAATTTGTCAGCTGCTTACATGAACTCCTGTTCTTCACTCCAGGCTTGGTACACACCGTCAGAATAATTCGCATCGTACAATACAACTATGTATTTATTTGATGTTGGTATTTTTTGCTGGAGGTATTTGACCCTGGGCGTGTTCGTGGTCGGGACGCGATCTCAATCCCCGACTCGAGCAGACCAGCAGACCGCTGTAACCTGTTGTAATGCAGACTCCACCACACCACCGAACCACAAACTGTGTTCCTTGTCGCAATAATAATGCAACTTTGTATTTGATTAAACCCATATATAAACTTGTATCAATAATTCAGACGATTCATCACAATATAACTATGGATTGACATGAAATCCTTGCTTCATTCAAATTCGTATATCAATTTGTCTACTGGGAATATATGTCTGATTTTGATTTAGGATTGTCTGATTAGAGTTTCGGATCGGACGAACGAAATACTTACACTTCCGATTCTCACGTCGGATTTTTTGTGTTCTTAAGTCCTCAGTTGTTTCCGATCTGTCTAGCAAAATACTACAATCGGCACAAAATATAATCTATGGCGCAATTTATTTTTTAACAGTCTTCCTCCCAGTTCTTTATTTCCATATCACGGTAATCCTAATCGTAATCAAAATCAAAACCTGAAGGATTCCAACTTATTTTTTGACACAAGCAGTGCTTTTGGTAGAAAATTGAATGCTGTTTCCTACAAAGTACAACAACTTTGATATACTTTAACTACGTTTATACTTTTAAGTACTTTTCTTCTTTTAAATATCTGTATAACATTATTTATTCACTATAATTTTTTTTTCATACAGTCTAATTTTTCAAAAAGTTAGGTGTACTTAAACTCATTTCATTCATCACTTATTACGTATTTCTCTCATCTCTCTAATTGTAAAATAATATTCTTGTATTTATTTTTCCCCTATTTATTAGAAAAAATATTTGTATATGTTTTTATCTGCTGTTTAAGTCAATTTGTGAGAAATAGTTTGGATGCAGGTGAGTTCTCTAGTTGTTTTTTTTTGTATATTCTTGTTAATGGACATCAGTAACCGTGTTTTCTCCTTAATAAAAATAAACTTACATTGTAACATGTTATCACTCCATATTATTTTTAATTTTTTCTTTAAAAATTCAATAATAATAAAATTTGGAAAATGGAAAAGGGTACTGCCACTCCTGAAACCATTAATTGGTTCGCTGCGTTTGGTGACTTAGCCAGGGTTCGTGAGGTGAGCTTTGTCCAGGTCCGGATTGCGGATCACATGGACAAACTGAACCCCAGATTCCTACCCACCCCTCGTACCTTTTTTCTTCCCATAAAGTCCCTTCCTTCATTTCCTTAAAATACTCCACACACTGCATCCCCAAATATGATTTAAACTTAACTAAACTAAACTAAATTTAGGAAAATATTTAAATAGGACATATACTTACAATTTTAGAACACATCCAAATGTAAAGATGGTACCATATTATGCGACAAGCTAGGGCATAATAATTCATTACACAAGTTTCTAACGACGATTCCCTAATGCCATTCCAAGATAGGGCCTCGTTCTAAATACTTATTTTCTTTCAAAATATGTTAAACTAAAATACACAATTTGAACATCAAAATCAGAAATAATAAAATTAATTGCAAACTTTAACACCTTAGAACAAGGCAAGGCGAAGATAGAACCCAATCCAATTAATGTGACGAACCAAACAGCGTTTCGTAAAAAGGATAAACTCAACTTTCAGATACGAACAAAATGATGCAAAAAGTTCAAAGTTATATTGCAATCTTATAAAATTAATGGAAGCTTCACAAACTAGATGTTAGAATGACATAGGTATACTTAAAAATGATTTTGGTTACATAGAAATGACAAAATGAAATGGTTTTACATTCAAATGTCATTTTCAAAAAAAATAATCAGTTAGGTCTTTGTCTGATTGAGACGACAATTTGCGAGTTTCATGCTCCGCTGTATATTGGAACTATCATGGACATAGATATACAAATAGCTAAACGAGAACTTACAGATGAGGGGTAAAAACCAACTATAGCGGGACTAAGAGAGGAAAGAGACTTGTGATTCGTCAATAAATCAATCTAACAGTATACATATAGGCACCTCGCACTTTAATATCACCATTTAGTTCTTGAAAGTAAAATCTGTTTTTGAATGAATAGACCTTTTTATATGGGAGCGCGAATTGCATGCCACCTTATGAACAGATGTGTCAAGTCCAAGTTCGCAAAGTAAGGTTCTGAGTATTTTCATAGTCGAATATTTTGTTTCCGTAGACACTTTTACAAATGTTTCATGATTTACTTACCCCAGTAAACAGCGGCTTTGTGTTTCGCGTCGCCATGTATCTCGATGTCATAGTATGTGTTCCATAGACATACAACGTCCGTGCGTAAAATGTACGATAAGAGCTCGACACTGGTCCGAACAAGAATGATGACGTCACATATTTTAGATTAACGCGGGGCTCTCGCAAGCCCAGCCGGTTCCGAAAAATGGTTCCAATGGGAGGGGGAAAAAACACGCCTTTTATCACGTAAGGGCATGTCCAATTTTGAACGTCCGTGATCATGGATCTGGTTTCTATTGAATAAAAATTTCATTAGCGACTACTGCATTCAATCCTTCATTAAAAATGTCCGTAGGTATTCATTCGCCTTTCTGTCAAAGCCCTAAAGATTATAAACATTTACGACAATCGCGCACATACTAAACTTACCATAAATACACATTCACTTACTTCAAGGGTTCACCCTTCACAACTATAGTACACAGTATTTACTTTCACTCTTCTTTTTATCACGACTTTTTACTTTGAAATAATATTCATCGATATATCTCATTTTTATTTCATCTTAGGCATTAGAATAAATAAAATAAAAACTGTTTTGCATGTTTACCGATATGTACATACAGCGTGAATTTTTCTGTAAATAAAGACAATTACAAAGGCAGCGCAAGTTTGTTGATTTTATAAATGCAATGAAATAATATTGTCGTATGACTAATACAAATTATTCATACTGTTGTCCCTGTTGATTAAAAAATGTAAAATTGTTGAATGAATAATATTATAAAAGTTCTCAAACGGAAAAAAAATCTATTGACTGCGAATCATTAGACTGTAATCAATGATTTTTAAATAAATATTTTTGAAAAGTTGACACAACTATGGGAGTTGGAAAACATTGGATATTTGTAAAGAATACGTTCTGATACTGTATTATGGGGAATCGATATTATGGCACAGAAGGATCGCTGGGTTGATCACTGCACAAGTTTCCATAATATATTCGAATAAGGAGCACCGAGGAATCAACTCTTCTAGTTTCGTATTTTGACCGCTTGTTTCATTTTGAGTTATTGTTCCAAATGTCACAAGTAGGTCATTTGGACACACACCTGCATGGGTTGAATAGTGGTTTGGTATATTTATGGTTGAAGTTAAGGTGGAGGAAGGGAGGTGGAGGAAGGAGAACATAACACGTCATGAGAAGAAAAAACTCTTCGTAATATTTTCATTCCAAAAAGCTACAAAGAAATATTGTGGTTCGGTTAAAATGTTAAAACATTTTAAAGCATTATGGTAGTCTTTTAAACATTCAACCCTCGAAGGCATCGGGCCACTGTAACCATCGAAAGTTAGAGAAAGTTTGTCTTTAAGCTTTATGCTCTCCTTACGTTAAAGCCGCAAGAGTTCAACGTTTTTATTGCAAGCAAATCTTGTTTCGTAAGGTGTTAACTGCATGTGTATGGGATGCAGGCTCAGTTAAATCATCCTGCAGATTACGTCATGGATATCCTGCATCATTAAACTTTATTTCGTCTTATTTTCAAACCAGAATGAATCGCGAAACCTTAGGGATATGCAGAGCTTGTGAAGGGTTTTATATACCTTCGGGTAATATTATAATCGTTGTTGGTAAGTTTTTTCCGCGTCCTGAGTGATTTCTCTGTCTTCTCGATTCCTTCTAACAATTTCAGGTATTTTATATTTTGTTTAATCTCAACTGATTTTAGGTTATTATATTCTGAAAAGCCAGCTTCGAAGCAGGTTAAACAGACAAAATCTCACTATAAAGCAGAAAATTTCCTATCGTACAAACAGAAATCGTGAACGGTTATTTTAACTTGCACAACTTTTTTGTATTCAATTTTAAGGAACGCAACTATCTTCAGTATGCAAACCCAATTCCTTCCTGAGGTTCACAGTTTTCTCAAAAAAATAGAAGTGTCACTTTATTCTTTGTTCCAACTGGGCATCTTACGACTTTTGACTTTTCTAGGAATAACGAATCTTTGTAAAACATATTTTGTTGGGTTCCAATATTATCGTAGTAAAAATAAAATTGAATGTAGATATAGTGTGTTCAAAAGCTTCACAGTGAACAAATTTGTTAATTATTTAAGCTAAAAATGCCTTATGGAATATCATATTAAAATTACAAAAAGGTTTCCCATTCGATCGTTTTGTGTGGGTTATCAATTAATAAACTTTATATTATCTTACTGTGACAAAATATTAACATGGTTGCCAATTCATCAAAACACATTTCCCTTTTAAAATTATGTCTTATAATATAAATTCACGGTCGATTCATCGTTAACCTATTAAATAAATCATCTGTATTATAACAATTAGAATTAGTAACCTGATAATTTTACATAGTTACTGATCATGTGGGCTTTATTAATTGACCAGGTAGAAATTTAACATAAACATCGTGGTATTTAATTAATTTAATTTATAAATTGCCACTATAATTTGATAAAGATTGCTCTTAAAATGAACTGTGACGAATTGGAAAGAATTTTTGAGTGGGTTGTAATTTTTATTAGAATCTATTGTCGCTAAGAGTAGTGGGTAAAAATTAGTTATTAGTTCATAAAGACATCAATATTAAGTATTGTTTTTTTAATAGTATTTTGTGTCAGTTTAGACACTTTATTCTAAAAGTTTTATTAATATATTAATTGCATTAAAAAAAAACACAAAAATGATTATGTAAATAAGCAATTACTTTGGGTTGTGACATTTATATACTGAATGATAAAATACACTTGGGGTTAAACCACCTTTTTAAAATTAATAAATGACAACCAACCAGGTTTCGCTTATCTCAAGCTTCATATTTAATTGGGAGGCGGGAATGGGTTCCGCCGCCCCGGGAACCATTAATTTGATAAACAACTCCTCTGCCATAGGTTACCCCAAATGGTTCGCTAATTAGCATATCAAATCAAATCAAAAAATATTTATTGTACATATAAAAAAATACAAAAGGTATAGCTTATGGGTAGATCCCATTTCTTCCAGCTAACCACATACATGTTATATTATAATGTTCATACAAAGAATAATATTATAATTTTTATACAAATAAGAAAATACAGATAACAGGAATACAAAAATAGGTGTTTCATTTATGTGAGGTATTCACTTAAGGTGTAATGACATTTGTTTAGAAGTAATGTTTTGAGTGATGATTTGAATTTGTGTGTGTCTTGAATTTGTTTGATGTTATGTGGAAGGTTGTTATATACTTTAACGGCCATGTAATATGGTCCTTTTTGGACTATTGTTTTATTTGCTTTGGGAATTGATAAGTTTTCTGTGAATCTTGTAGCGTATTTATGTGTCGAGTTTTTTTGTGGAAACTTGACGGTAGATGATCGCACTAGCATGCATAGTTCCATTATATATATGTCTGTGACTGTCAGAATTTTCAGATGTTTAAACAAAGGTCTACATGAATCCAGACGAGCAGAGTTTGTAATTTTACGCATGCATCTTTTTTGGATGATAAAAACATCTTTAGCGTTTACTGAGTTTCCCCAAAAAATTATACCATATTTTATTATTGAATAAACATAACCATAGTATGCGGCTATTACTGATTCAATGTTCAATATTTTTCTCAGTGTACCTAGAACAAAAGAAAAGCTACTGATTTTTGCTACTATTTTTGATATATGTTCTTTCCAGTTTATATTGGTATCTAGTTGTATTCCCAGCAGTGAACAAGTTTGGGAGTGTTCGATAATATTATTATTAAAGTTTACATTTATGTTTATAGGTGTAGCTTGCACTGGACAAAATTTTAAAATTTGAGTTTTATTTGTGTTGAGTGACAGATGTTGTGATAACAGCCAGTTTGCTATTAATTGGCAAGTCTCGTTAACATGTTTGTTAAATTCGTCAACGTCTCCATTACATTCAAACAACAAAGCGGTGTCATCAGCAAACATTGAACATTCTGTGCCAGCAATAATTGGAAGTTCATTTATGTAGATAAGGAAGAGGAGGGGGCCAAGAATGCTTCCTTGTGGCACACCCTTGTTAATTTTTCTCCATTTGGATTCTACCATGTACTGAAACATTTTTTCATCGATATTTGGAATTTGGACTTTCTGCTCACGGTTTTTTAGATATGATTCAAACCATTTTAATGCTAAACCTCTTATACCCATATGTTCAAGTTTAATTAGAAGAAGCTTATGGTCAACATTGTCGAATGCTTTTGAGAGGTCGAGAAAAATACCTACGGTTTTTTTGCTCACATTAATACTTTCAAGAATTTTGTTTAAAAAATTAAAGACTGCCTGTGTTGTTGAACGGCCTTTGCGAAATCCAAATTGTTGTGGACATATTATCTCAAAGTTTTCGAGAAAGTTATAAATGCGATTGTACATGGCTCTTTCAAATATTTTTGAAAAATTTGGTAATAGGGATATTGGTCGATAGTTTGAGATTTCCTGTTTAGGTCCCTTTTTATACAAAGGTACAATAATAGATTGTTTTAATTGTTCTGGGAAGGTTCCTGACTCAAAAGATTTGTTAATTAATATTTCCAACGGGTAACTCAATGCTTGTGCACATGCTTTAATAGTTTTTATAGGGATTTTGTCAGTGCCGACACTGCTTTTATTTTTCAATTCTACAATGATTTTGATAATTTCCTTCTTGTTTACAGGCGTTATAAAGAATGATCGCGACTGTTTGTTTGTGATTGTTTTAGCAGATTGTGGATGAAGAGTTGAATTTCGTGGTGGTGGCGGTGGTGCAAAGAAAATGTTAAATTCATTTGCAATGTTTTCTGGTTCTGATACCAGGTTATCATTTATTTTAAGACATAGGTGCCTGGGTTTATGGGTTGAGGTTTGTCGAGAGCTTGGCGGCCGGTGACCTGGACACACTAAACCCCATTTTTCCACCCACCCCTCATACCTTTTTCCTTCCCAGAAATTCCTCTCCTTCCTTTCCTTAAAAATACCCTCCACACAGCATTCCCAAAGATGACATATGCCCTGAGGAAAATTATTTTTCTCGGGCCTCGTGTGTGGAGCTTGATGATAACTCAAGCATAATTAATAATAAAATATATTTAACTGACCGCCCCATTTAATTTGTTACGTTAAACTCTGCTAAAATTGTATCCCCCCCCCTTACTTTCCTCTTCTTTAATAATTTGTCTCCCTCTTTTATATATTTTTTTATTTCTTTCTATCACCAATAAAAAGTGTTTTTTTTCGATTTATATCTCTTTCTCTCATTGTATTATTTTCTTTTATATGTGTCTGCGTGTTATTATGATTACGTAGTATAAAAATTCCTCATGAAGCTTGAGATAAACGTAACTCGGTTGGCTTTCTTTTAAGGTGGTGAATCACAAAGCATTTTTTTGCATTTAATATTTAAATAATTAATAAACATACTTGCAAAAAATTGGGTCAGACTGAGTTCTGAAATTGAAAAGAAATCATTAATCATTTTTCAAAGCAAAGCATTTTTCGAATAATGTAGTAAAGGGGAAGATTGATGGAAGACTTGTCTTGGTTACTTCGAAACGAATGCATTTAATAAGTAATCACACTAAATGTTATGAAGTCCATCTGCAGGTTGAAGACTTCCCTGGTTATAGACACCTTCCGACAGAAGAAGACATCAAATGAATTAGAAGCAACCTGCAAAAGCGTTTAGTTCTTAGGTACTATCTCCTTCAGGTTAAATATACCAATGTTCAAATTGCGATGTACAGGAGAATATATAACTTCAAACAAGTTGTTCCAATGATCCAGAGAGCTAGTAAAGGAAAACGGATAGACGCCTTCCAAACGTGTTGCTGGTAGTGTCCGACCGAACTTTCGTTTTCGGTTTCGGTTTCGGCCTAGTTTCGGCCAAAAAACGAGTTTCGCTTTAGTTTCGGTTTCAGCCGCCATCCAGCCGAAACCGAAATGTATTCGGGAGGTTTTGTCCTGCGATCGGACTTGTTCGGTGCACTGAACTGCGAGCCACGAAGAGTCATTTTCCTGCGTCCGCGCTCATAGTCGTGTCAGGACTTGATTCTTGTGAAAACTCTCTTTATTATCATGTATAACTTGCATAAAATATATTTTGTTATTGTAGGCAGGTAGGTACTTTTTAATTTTAATTATATTGTAGTTCATTAAAAAGAGTGTCATACAATATAACCAAAGTTTAAGAAATTATTTTATTCTTAAGATGAAAGCTTTTCATTTAGTTTGAGAGAAAGTGCTTATTATTGTCGGTAGGTAGGTACTTTTTAATTTTAATTATATTGTAGTTCATTAAAACGAGTGCCATACAATATGACCAAAGTTTAGAAGAAATTATTTGGTTATGTGGTGTCACGTAAATAATTATCAATTTGTGATATAATTATTTACCTGACCACTAACCTGGTAATTTGAACAGCCTGTATTGGACTGGCAAGACTTTTTTCTCTGATTTTTGAACCGGGTCTTTTTCTATGCACTTTCTTAAAATTTCACCGTCAGGGAACCGGTGAATTTTTGACGAGGTCACTCAACAAGATGTTTTGAGTTTATTATTTAACTTTTTCGGGCTGGATTTTCGGTTAATAATGTGTGTGCCGCTTGTGAAATGGTGAATTTGAATTCTCCGCATGCGTAACCTTTTTGGGTTTTTGTTAAATTTGGAGTACGCGATGTGTGGCCGTGTGGCTCGGGGAATCGTGCTGAGATTCCGGATAAATCGCAAACCATCTGTTTTGGAGATGATAAATTCCGCGCAAAACCACTACGTGGATATGCTCCGGTTATAAAACTGTGACGCTAACGATTTATTTGTGGCCCACCGTCGGAGGAAACAGCCTCGCTAAAATCACCACGCTCTGGCACCAAGATGGCGTCCCTCGCGCTTGTAGGAAATAACCTGGCATTTGGCCTTTAGCGCCCTCATCCCGGTACGTGCTCGTCGGATCCATCTGGCCCGGACCCCTGGCCGTCTGGAGATTCTTCGCGAGATGTTTGCCCCCTTCATCCGGAGTCCTCCGTTGGCGATCGCAGGATTGCCTGCCGTCACCTTCCGTTCGCCGTTTTCCGTAATAGATTTAGAGAATAGAACCGTTTGCGTTGGTCCACAGGTATGAGGGTTTCTGTTATTAATTTTGTTTAACTTGATTTGTTGTAAAATACACATTTATGGAACCTTCCCAAACATTCTTGTTTTTTTATTATTTGGAACAAAAAAGTAGAACCTTACATTTTCCCACATTACAGATCGCTAGGTCCCACATCAACCTGAGAGAGAGACATGGTGATCTTCATGCATAAAAATAACCTTATATTTGGCTCCCAACGTTTTAAGATGAATATGTTGATTTCGGTGCCCGTATATTCTAGCGGTCTGTTATGTTTTTAAGTTTCTGCTTCTTTTTTTCCGAATTTTCAAGGTTGGATATGTATTATTCATTAATATCTTCATGTTGTTATAATGATACCAGTGTGTGTGTGTAGAAGCGTCATAATAGATGATATGAAATATTTCGCGGTAGTATGAAATTTTGTGCATATTATTGTATCAATATATTGTGTTGCTATATAATGTATTGGTTTCCGGTTGAGCTTCGTTCGCTCTCAAATTTTGTGTAACGTAAACAACAGCTCCGTTCTTTTTTTTCGGGTAAAATATTTGGGATAATTTTGTATACTGGCAAGTTTATCTATGGTTATGTCAGCTGTTATTACAGATCAGCTGATAGTGATTTTTGTTGACATATGTCAGATGTCAAACAGTTACTATACTTCGATAATGTTATTATAACAACTTTATAAACAGTTCACCAGACTTAATATAGTGTTATTCGGTTTTTTCATAAACATTAACTATTTTATATGGAATTATTTGGAATATTTTCTTCGTTTAATAAATAAATACCATTTGACAAAATGACGTTGTCTAACATTAACGGGGCCTCAAAAGAGGAGATGATTCAGATGCTTTCTGACGTTAATATTACTCCAGAACCCACTTTGTCCGCCATGAGAGAGCAAGCGCGAATCTATAACAGGAACCTAAAACAATCTGGTGGTGCTTCTTCTCAACAAGAAGCAAGCGGTGATGAAAGTTCTAATACAATTACCAACATAACTAATAATTATTATCAGAATACAATTACAAATCCTTCCGTACATAGCTGGGGTGTTAAGTTTAACGGATCTTCAGACATCCGTGACTTTATACAACGTGTGGAGGAGTTATCTAGGTGTCGTCATATTGAGTTGTCGTTTGTTGTCACTTCATTTGCTGACCTTTTGGAGGGAAGAGCATTGCTATGGTATCGTACTGTTTATAAAGATAATTTAACTTGGCTAGAACTGAAAAAACTAATTTTAACTAGATTCGACCCAATCGCTAACCAAACAATAGGTACTGCACTGTCTATTTTGACCGAGTCCGACCAACGTAATTGGTCTAGGTTTCTGCCACAAATACAGTCAGCGCTTAACAATACAGTTAACTTCGCGACGGGTTATACTCCTTTTTTTCTTATGCACGGTCGTGAACAGATAATCGATGGTAACTTTCATAAAAATCATATATCCCCTGATGTTGCTGATTCTAGTTTACAAGCATCGAGAGTAAGTTTTGCGGGAAAATTAGAGGACTTGGTTCCTATTTATAATAAAGTCACAGATGCCTTGTTACAGGCATATAGAAAGAATGCTCAACATTACAATTTACGCAGGAAGTCGGTAAATTATGAAATTGGAGACGTGGTTTGGAGAAAGAACTTTGTCCAATCGAGTGGACCCAATTTCTTTTCACACAAATTAGCCCCGAGGTTTGTGCGAAACATTATAAAAAATAAGTTATCTAATTTAGTTTATACTCTTGCAGACATGCAAGGCAAAATAGTTGGTAATTTTCATGTTAAAGATATAATTCGTTTAGATTAAGTTTAGTTTATAATAGGAAGCTAATGAAGTAGTATGGAGGACTACCAACCTTCCATGTTATTTCGTTCCCTTCTTTATGTGTTTGTTCCGGCCACGTGTTCTGGAGTTTGGTACCTTCAGAACTTGTGCTCGGAATAAACGCAACATTCTAGTGTACTGATGATAGACTTATATTATTTATCCTCGTTGGACTAGAATAGGAACATCTTCACAAGAAATGTTTCTCTGATCCTAATGATCAGTGGCGCCCAAACCTTAAGTCATTATTTTTTTTTCTTCTCTCCTTCATGTGACTTATTCTTTTTCGAGTAATATATATATATATATATAATTAGATTGGATATGCGTATTTCTCTTTTTAGTAGACACCCTGTCTATATATTATTCTGTCAGTATTATCACTGCAATGCACACACACACACATTGGTATCGCATCTCTACTCCGTCAGTAAACGGATATTTTGTAATGTTCCCTACTTTTAATATCTAAATCCATTTTTTCTCTAGTTCAGTGCAGCTTTCTTTCCATTTTGTCGTCCCTCCGACATGCCTTATAACCAAAGATCCTTCAAGGAGCTAGAGAACAAAATGTATTCTTAAGTGTAAATTCTTTGTATAGCAGAGATTTGAGCAACTTTCTGGTATACAAAATGTGTATATTTAGCTGGTATTTGCTACATTTATGTTTGGTTTAGCTTTCCTTAAAGTGAATAATATTAAGTCATAGTTTATTAAGAACATTGTTATGTCTTTCTAACAAAGGTAGTACTGCTTCGGCGTACTTTCCTATTAAGTAATTCCAGCATGGAATATATAATACTCTACCTCTAGCACAGGAGAGCGTATTTTTGTATAGCTTATAGATATAAGTAAAATATTTGTATTAGTCTCACTGCTGAAACACCAGTGTTTCTCTACACGATTATGTACCTAGTGTCATTGAATTTAATGTTTTGATTGATCTCCAGTTTAAATAGTGTCGATTATCACATGGATATGATCGATCACCAATACATATTGTCTGTTCAAGAAATTTTGCCTTTTGCTTACTTTTGAAGTAATATTTTGAAGGATCTCCGTCTACGGTGTGATCTGTCTATTTTCTTATGCAAACTATACACACAGTGTTAGTTATTAAAATGGCTTGGACTCTATATATTTAATCATACTGGTTCACTAATATTAGCTAGGTTTTTTTGTTAAATTGTAATCCCTATGCATTCAGCTAAACATTCTAGATTCTGTTTTGCTTGTCTTTGTGTTCCTACTGATACTCATTGTTACCACTTTTATAGACAGGTATATCTTTGGTATTGTAAAGCCTGATCTAATTTTATTTTTGAAACATAGGTATTTCTAATTATGTAAACCCTATTGTAACCACCTGTATGAATAGGTATTTCTAAATATGTAAACCCTAATCTAACCACTTTTAGTAGGCAAGTTTCGCAAACTTGGTCTAACTAATTCATTAATAATACACAAGTACTACTCATATACTTATGGTTCTACATTGTAATAAATCTTTTTTAAACTAATAGTTGAAAATCTCTGAAAGATAATCATCATTCTAGTTTTATTGTCTGTTCTGTTTTTTTGTTGAATAAACTTTTATGTTAACCTATGAGACCTGTTGGACCTAGGTAGATAGAATAGTTACCTTTTCGCTATTGATAAATGGCCTAAATTCAGTGAAAGTGAGGGCTGGTTGACCACCCTAAAGTGAAGCCTTTTTTTTTAATGGCAAAATTTCCTGCTGAAGGAAAAGTGATGCTTTGTGCATAATTTTTTTTCTTTTCACTGTTTGTGTTCTTTACTTTTAAGATGTTCCCGATGTTAAGATGACATGAGAATAACAGGTCTGGGCTTCAGCCAGTACTGCCAGCACCCAGCTCCATCGGTTCTGAAGGTGTTGTGGACTCCTTATTCTCGTACCATCCTATTCTCATTGTTCTTTCAATCTATCTAGATTTATATGATTTATTGTTTATGATTGTTAGTGGTTACTTTTTGTAAAATTTCTAGATACCTGATGGACCTATCTTCTAGTTAGTTAGTTAGTTGTGTACCTTTATTTTTTTTGTTTCTTTTTACATCGGAATCGTGGATTTCATGTTTGGGGCCAAACATTTTCGTGAGAAGGGGGGAATTGTCACGTAAATAATTATCAATTTGTGATATAATTATTTACCTGACCACTAACCTGGTAATTTGAACAGCCTGTATTGGACTGGCAAGACTTTTTTCTCTGATTTTTGAACCGGGTCTTTTTCTATGCACTTTCTTAAAATTTCACCGTCAGGGAACCGGTGAACTTTTGACGAGGTCACTCAACAAGATGTTTTGAGTTTATTATTTAACTTTTTCGGGCTGGATTTTCGGTTAATAATGTGTGTGCCGCTTGTGAAATGGTGAATTTGAATTCTCCGCATGCGTAACCTTTTTGGGTTTTTGTTAAATTTGGAGTACGCGATGTGTGGCCGTGTGGCTCGGGGAATCGTGCTGAGATTCCGGATAAATCGCAAACCATCTGTTTTGGAGATGATAAATTCCGCGCAAAACCACTACGTGGATATGCTCCGGTTATAAAACTGTGACGCTAACGATTTATTTGTGGCCCACCGTCGGAGGAAACAGCCTCGCTAAAATCACCACGCTCTGGCACCAAGATGGCGTCCCTCGCGCTTGTAGGAAATAACCTGGCATTTGGCCTTTAGCGCCCTCATCCCGGTACGTGCTCGTCGGATCCATCTGGCCCGGACCCCTGGCCGTCTGGAGATTCTTCGCGAGATGTTTGCCCCCTTCATCCGGAGTCCTCCGTTGGCGATCGCAGGATTGCCTGCCGTCACCTTCCGTTCGCCGTTTTCCGTAATAGATTTAGAGAATAGAACCGTTTGCGTTGGTCCACAGGTATGAGGGTTTCTGTTATTAATTTTGTTTAACTTGATTTGTTGTAAAATACACATAAACATTCTTGTTTTTTTATTATTTGGAACAAAAAAGTAGAACCTTACATTTTCCCACATTACAGATCGCTAGGTCCCACATCAACCTGAGAGAGAGACATGGTGATCTTCATGCATAAAAATAACCTTATAGTGGTTAAATTCAAAAGTGTTTGTTTTAATTTTATAAGAAATTATTGTATTCTTAAGATAAAATAGTATATTTTGTTTAGTGTACCTAAACAAATTAGGTTTAAAAAAAGTCATTTTGTTTTCTACGTAATTTTGTTATTTGAAATAAGGAGTGATAATTACGTCATGTTTATTTTTAGTTCAAATATCAGAGACTGAATGATTGATATTTGATTTAAAAATAAATGCTGACTGATTAAGATCGACTATTTTTTGCCACGAAAACATGCCCTTATATGGAAGTTTCGGTTTCGGTTTCGGTTTCGGCCGTTAAAACTAGTTTCGGTCGGACACTAGTTGCCGGTAAAATTTTTTCAGGATTCCATGGACAGTCAGGTGCACAAATGTTTCATTTTGGAAGAGATAAGCGTCCAAAATAGGCATTCTGCCTGTAGCGTATTTAAATATACTTTGTATACGTTGCTCGCCAAACTGAGGGCTCCTACTTCGAGAAATAAACAAAAAAAAGTCACTGTCTTCAATGTTCGGCAGGAGAAGAAGAAGAAGGAATGACCAAGTATCACTGGCACTGGTACTTCGGTTTCCTTGGAAATCCACGCAACACAAAACCGCGAGCAGTGGAGGAGCCTCAGAGGAGGAGCCTTGTCCACCATGAAAATTGGAATGGGGGGTACGATCATCGGCAATGAAGAAACAAGGTTACTTATTAATTTATTCATGAATTATAGAACATTTTTGTTGCGAACCTATAAAATATAAGATTCTTTAAATTAATCAACGACTGGCTCCTTGATTTAGGGAGGGTCAAAAGCGAAGATATGTTGACCAAGAGATAGGCTTCTTATTATTACCATCTGGCTTGTATTTGCTTTATTTACTTTACCGGTTTTATTTACTTTACCGATTTTGTTTACTTTACCGGTTTTATCTTTTATCTTTTATCTTTTATCTTTTATCTTTTATCTTTTATCTTTTATCTTTTATCTTTTATCTTTTATCTTTTATCTTTTATCTTTTATCTTTTATCTTTTATCTTTTATCTTTTATCTTTTATCTTTTATCTTTTATCTTTTATCTTTTATCTTTTATCTTTTATCTTTTATCTTTTATCTTTTTGTTTTTGTTTTGTTTTTAAGCGCTCTAGGGGAAAATATCTGAATTTGATTTTAAGATATCATTATTTGTCTTCTTTTTCTTATGAGTACAAAATTATATACTGTTAGGAATACATAATTAACACTTTTTCCTGCTATAAATAACATGTTATGGAAGTAAACAATTGAATATGAAATTAAATTTGTCAATTTGACTGGCCTAAAACAGGATCCATTCCTAGTTGGCTAGTCAAAGTTTCCACATATGTTTTATTGTTCAATTTTATGTGAAATAAAGTTATTATTATTATTATTTTTTTTTTTTTAAAGGAATATGATATAAAAGAAGGGGGAATACAATGAATGCTCTAAGAATCCAAAATAAAAGTTGGATCAAGTTCTCCTCATCATCAAGAATGGTTGCAAGAAAAATGATTGGCAGGAAGATCTGAACTTGATTTCAGGGCTGCCCTGTACCAGTAAAAAATGGATCATCCATAATAAATTATGTTCGCACAGTTCAGACCATACTCTTGCAATGCAAATAATATATTTTTTTCAATTTCATTGCTTTAAATAACCTGCTACATGAAAACTAAAACGGTTTTCACCTCCCATCCTGTTAGCTACAACAGCGTTTATTGATTTTGATGAGTAACCGAAGAAAGATAATTATTCCAGCCCAATTATATTATATCCGACATACGAGAAACATCATTATTCCAGCACAATTATATTATTTCCGACACACGAGAAACATCATTACACCCGACACATTAAATCGATACAGTTCGGTTAGCAACATCATAGATTCTAGAATATATTCGCAGCATCTCGTATAATAAATAATAGGTCTCCGATGAGTCATTTATCACATGAAAACAGTTGGGTATCTATGTTAGTCTTTATTTGAGCAGTTCAAATTTCAAATATGGACAAGTCACCCATAACAGTCTCCGCAAGATGTCAACTCTTCAAATTAAACTTTCATGAGGCAATATTGCAGAGATGTACGTGGGAATTTGGAATGTTACTGTAAATAAATATAATTTTAAAATTTATTAGGAAATAAATGTCACGTGATCGACGGAAACTAAAACAGTTGGATTCACGAAGGAAACGAGTCTAATACTGCTTCAGCTACGGGGAAATTCCAGCAGAAACAAAATCAAATTGGAATCCAGGAAGATAGCATAGTACTCTTAGATGGATAAAATTAAAGAGTGGACCACATGGTTCATGTGTTGTTTGAAGTGATGACTATTGAAACCGTAGATATGAAAATAGAGATGAAAATAGCGATCGCGTAAAGCGAAAAATGTCTCTAACTGGAATCGGGCTGAAAAAAGATGTCGTGTATTGTAGGCATTAGACAACAGAACAAGTGTTCCGCAAATGCCAGAAAAGAGTTGCACATTTCTGTTCGTCCAACTTCCTATTTTCCCTATAAAGGCAACCGCAAATGTGTCAATCTGATGTATTATTTATGTATTATTTATAATGTATTATTTATAACTATACATTTATGTAAATATAAATATTTATTGATAATATAGGATGATATTTTAAGGTTTCTATATCTGTTTGTACATAACGAGCTAACTACACGAATGGAACATCTGTTTCCAGGTGACGTTGGTTTCATAAGAACGGGTCGTTTCTTCGACTCGTTTTGGTATGTCAGTTTGTATGTGGAACGAGCTACCGGCATCTGCTTTCCTCCTGCATAAAATCCAGGCCTCTTCAACACCCGCATTCATAAATCTCTTCCTACAGCCCCTAACTTAACCCGACTCACGATGCTGCCCGACCTGGTGGCGACATAGTTCCTCATAGTTACAATATACAGAAAAGGGCGCTCTTGTGAGGTATCACATAAAAAATAAGGTAAAACCTGGTATCTACGAAAGCAAAATTTGCGCAGCGCTCTTGATGTGATTTTTCACAAAAACTGAGCTGTATAAATTATCCTATCACTATTATTATTGTTACTGAGTAATCTCAGTATGCGTCGAGACATATATCAGAAAGCTATATTGTTTCTTAAACTACACACATGTTAGCTTTACAAATTGTTTGAGGAACAGTCAATAACAATATTTATAAAACTGTACGAGACGCTAGGCAGGATGCGTAGCAAATAAATGATCGACCGAAAGCAATCAATAGAAAAATAGCAAAATATGTAGTAAAGAAATTAACGGACACAGCAGAAGACTGACTGGAGTGGAAGGTTTTCCAAGAGAGATACATCCGTGTCTTCAAGATTTGTGCCTGGGCGGATGAATACCATGGACATTCTTTTTTATTCTATGTTCTTTCACCTCTTTTTGGAAGCTAAAGAAAGCCATTTCGTTGATATTGCTCTGTTTCCATAGACCATTTTTCTGTTTACTGGTGATCTATTAAACCCTTGTTGGAGTCATTGATACTAAGTTCTACGAACTTTTCTCCCGTGTCCTTTCCATTAGCCTAAATTAATTTTTCTAAAAATATAAATTATAAAAAATTTGGTGCAATTTTGTTGAAACGCGTATAACTTTCGGATTTCAATCAGCCCAACGTTATTTATATGCTAATCGCATTAACTCTCGTCAATTTATCAATGTCCATCGGTATTTGAGCTCGACCACCAATTACGACTAAAATAAGCTTAATAAATCTAAACTAAGCTAAATTAAACTTAGTTTTATATTAAAATATAGCCCGTAGTCACCTGATCCTTTTATAGTTAGGTACCTCGCACCATTCACAAGTAAACACCTTCATATTAGGCAATGGCAACACTGATTGCCCACACAAATACATCCATCACGGATCTATCTGGTGTAAATCTTTCACTCCTGCAAATAATATTGATTTGTATTTTTATTACTGGCAAGGTTCGGTCGCAGCTTCGGTGTAGGACCAAGCAGATTATGGAGTTGCCAATTAAGATTTAAATGCCTTTATGTGTAATGCTAATGTCATTATCTTCTGTGTTTTGTTTTTTGAATTGGGTTTCACTAATGGCTATTAGCCTCCAAATAAAGTATTGTTAATAATTACCATGCTTTGTAGTACCATGCGCTTGTTTCCTTGGACGCCCTCTATACACTAGGATATAATTAACTTAAGATGAAGCCATGCTAAGTAATGCAAAATCATACAAAATCATATGTTTTTGATTTTAAAATTTGATCGCTTAGAAGTATTGATGCTTCAATTAAATACTGCGTGCAGAAAATATCTTGGCCCTTAAAAATATCGGTCACTTTTTTTATAAGCCTAGAAAAAAATAAAGTATAAGGTCTATAAAAAAACACTTTCAAGTCCAAACTCTCTTATTTATAAACTTCTTTTCGGATATGGTTTAATTGTTTAATATGGCAAATTCAGTTTCTTTTATAATAACTGCAAAAAAAAAGAAATTAACGCCCGAACAACAAAATAAAATACAATATGCATTTTCGCGTTGTTATTTTTGACATCACGGCGACAATACGGCAGACGATGAATTTGGATTTTCAAAGTGAACCTTATACCGTCCACCGAAGAACAACTTAAGCCACACCCATTTTCTGTCAGTCCTCCCCTGGTTGGAGCGGGGAACAGACGTTAGGCTCCGCGTCACTTGGTTTCGTGAAATCAATTTTAAAATTCCGTTTTATTACAATAAACAATGCGTAAAAAAGGAATTAATATTTTTTACAGGCGTTTACGAAATCATCCTTTAATTTTTTTTCTCAAATACCTTTTCCAACCTTTCCGAAAGCTTTTTCTCAAGTATTTTTAAACGCCTCCTATAAAGGGGCGTGAATTCCAATATCGATTTTTTTTCTGGACTATTGGATTGCCTTAAAACTTCGAAAACTCCACTGGAGCAGTAAGAACGTTCGAGCAAAGTTATGGAATTTACTTCACGTTTTCTCTCTAAAATTTCTAGGTTAAAGCAACTGTTTTCAGCTCAAAACGTCATTTCCAACTTCTGTTGTCATGACCTATGACAATATTTATACAAATATTATTGATGTAAGCTTTTTCGTTTGCAATTTTTTGGATCTACGCTTTTTTTCGCTCGCAAAGAAATTTCAATCATGAAATACTATAATACGGTAAATATATCTTGAATAGATATGAGATGTGCTTTAGACTAACACGGTTCTTGTTCAAATTTTATTGTATGGCCACACCATATGGTAATACCTTCTTGACAAATAACAACGCCGATCACGAATGCAATTCCTCAGCCAGTCAATGATTTGAATATATTTCCCACGGAGCAAGTTACACGATATTTGGCGAAGTCGCAATCACTCCTTGTTCGCTAAAATATACAAAGAAACATTGCGAAGAAAGACTTGCAAGTTAGCTGAAGAAGATTATTATGTCGATTGACGAGACCACTTCTAGAAAGTTATTTCAGAAATTAATTAATCAACATTAAGAAATAAATTGGTTTTACGAAATTAACTCATCAACATAATCTAAACACTAGAATACACTAGCAAGAGTGTTTATTTTCCCCTATAGCAATTTTGGGAGATATTTCTTCCAGACTTCAAACACGGAAACGTCATCAGAAGATACTCTCAATATCGCCCTGGTGTAAGACGACCTTTCTGAAGTAAAATTTTGGTTGAAATGGCCTCAGTCTTGTTTGATGACCAGATCTGACTTTGTGTTTGATAACGGCTGGCGTGTTCTAGCGGTAAGGATCTTGACTCGTAATCCCGGCGTGGGAAAAATGAATTTTAATTGAATAATATGTGTTTTTTCACAATTAATGCATTTACAATA
Organism: Limnephilus lunatus; assembly: GCA_917563855.2. Classification (NCBI taxonomy): domain Eukaryota; kingdom Metazoa; phylum Arthropoda; class Insecta; order Trichoptera; family Limnephilidae; genus Limnephilus; species Limnephilus lunatus. The sequence continues at coordinate 12,871,600 of OU830599.1, forward strand.
ATATATAGTATATTTGGGACACGTTCCGGAGTGGAAGATACTCTCAGTATCGCCCTGGTGTAAGACCACCATTCAGTATTAAAACGTTGCTTGAAATGGTGTTAGCCTTGTTTGGTGACCAGATCTGAAAAGCCAGGTACTTCCCCACCTTCCTATTCCCCATCTCCTTGCTCTCCATCTCCTTCCTTTTCCCCATCTCCTTCCCGTCCCCACTACCTTCAGCCTCACAACATACCCCAATTGGGGATGCCATAGTCTCACTGGATCGAGACGGAATCAGCCGAGAGTCTTGTGAGGTATAAGTGTCATACTGGGTCGATCTTCAACTCATAAACGAAGTGCAAAAATATGGAAGTTGAAAATCTATATTTTTGCAATCTGTTTATGAATACCTATTCATTTAATATAATATTTTTGTGAAGAACACAGAGCTTACCGAAGTTTCAACTATTATTGAAATTATATTTACTACTATAAATAAAGTGTAGAATAACGACTTTGTGTAATGGCTTTATTATATTTTTGTGAATGGTTTTTAATATGGTGTCCTTAAAACATCACGATTCTTCAATGAGTGTGGTATTATTTGCACGGACCGAATGGATACATCGCTAATATAATGTATCTATCGTTGAAGAACAAATAATAATAAGACACAAGTTACCTTAAAAGGCGAGCAGACTGTTATAAATTTTCTTTCTCTCGTCTGGTTGGCAAAAACAGCTAAAGTTTATTTATCGCCAACACATCCGATCCTCCTCTAAAAAAATAGTTTTATGGCTACGCCAAATATTATTAGAAGCCTGTCACTTAAGTTTTATTTGCTCCAGTCAAATAATGAATGAAGAGATTATTCTTAAGCGTAACGCAATACCATTATTTGAATACCTACGGAATACCACAAGGATGTGATTTATGACCTGCATTGATTCATTGTATGTTTAAAATATTGAATTACCACGCCATCCATGTGCCTTTATAGGAAAGAGCAGGATTGATAGTTCACCAAAAGCTGATACACCTATGAGGAATGGCTGATTACGCCGATCTAAACTGAGCGAACCTTTGGTACGTTACCAGGTAGACTCGAAAAACGTGTAGATAAGTACCCATAGAGATTAATTTCATGATAATTTATTAATTGAGAATTCAAGCAATTCTAAAAGTCAACAACATTATACAAAACACCATTAATTTGATACAAAATTTTCTCCAACTAAATGTTGTACTTAGTGTGAATTAAAAAAATTAACCAATTTTTATTTTTTTATACAAATAATTATTGTTAACAAATTAACGATGTTGACCTGCGACAATTGGTAATTATGTAGGTGAATTCATTTAAATAGTTGTCTTGAAATGGAGGTCTAGCATGGTCGATCGATAAATCCTACACTATTCTATCACATTTGAAGTTTTTAAGCTCTTAAAAAAACATATGTTATTTTTGAAAATAATATCTAGATGCATTCCACGCCGAAACCCAAATTATATGCAATTCCCTCGATAGAAAAAAAACGCAAAGTATGCTCCGAAAATTATTAAAAAATACTTTTGTTTCAGTTATTTCACAAGTTATATGCATGAAAAAATTCACAGTGTTTCTTTGAAAGATACTTAAGACGCCTTCTACGAGATTTTTGCTTTATTTTAAACATTTTCATAATTTTCGCTTCCATTTTATGGAAAATTAACTGGCTTAACGGAGTTCAAATAACGAAGGTATTATAATTAAAGAAAGTCTTTTAAGCGATCCAAAGACTTAAATAATTCAACTAAGACGAATTTATTTTAATTCTATTCGATATTCGAGAAACGAAAATGGTTGAAATATGACTAAAGTTCTCATTAACTAATTAACTCCCGTTTAGTTGCTAATGTCGAGAAACGACAATGGTTGAAATATGACTAAAGTTTTCATTAACTAATTAACTCCCGTTTAGTTGCTAATGTCGAGAAACGACAATGGTTGAAATATGACTAAATTTCTCATTAACTAATTAACTCCCGTTTAGTTGCTAATGTCGAAAACGACAATGGTTGAAATATGACTAAAGTTCTCATTAACTAATTAACTCCCGTTTAGTTACTAATTCATTATGTTAGTACTTCAGTTCAACATTACAAAATTATTAATATTTTTACGTAATTGATTGGCGTTTGACGTTTAGGAATGTGAATTCGTAGACAGGTCCGCCATTGTTGACTCCGTATATCGATATAAAATCATCGGAAGTTACGCCTATCAACCCAATATTGTAAAGTTATCGATTTCGTTGCGCTAGAACTCTTGAGTGAAGATTTCTGAGGAAGATGAATAGGTGACCATGGCACAACAATGTTTTTTAGCAGCTTTGAAACTTAAACGACTCTTACAAGTTCAGTGAAGTAGTGCTGAGTCGCCTCTGGCTATTTATTTATTTATATTCTCACCATACATTTTGTTGTTGTTTTTTTTTTTACATAAATTAACCTCACTAGGACTAATGCCTGTATTGAGGTTAACAATTATAATTTGAGGATGCATTTTACATACAAAACACAATATAAATACACTACTTTCAAAACACTAATATTACATACTAATTACCCATCTGGTCAATAGACCAGATGGGTAATTTGAAAATGATTTGTGACAATATTTATACTTGCCAAAAGCAAAGTAAGTTCAAAAGAACTAGAATAGTAGGTACATATGCAAGTTAAAGATTGCGGTGCTGATAGTAGTCAACCCTTAAAAGATATGGCCCTAGAAGAAAAAAGCCGATGTTTGCTGAGGTAAGAGGCATGGACCTTGCCATCGCTTAAAATCGCATTGAAACCAATCATGTGCATAGATCGGTAAATGCCCGGAATACTAAGTGCAAAGTAGGCTAGTGGTTCCGTTTTCAGGCAGTGACATCACGCGTGCTGTGGGTTCACTACCCACGCCGGATCAAGGAAAAGCGGAGGTGTGCACAGTATCTACTCCAGTCTCACCAGGCCCCTCTTATCGTGACATTTGCGTGAGTTAATAATCCTGTTGGCGATCTGGTCCGTGTCTCTAATAACTACTTGAGAGCCGATCTGTTGACATAATCAGTCTGCGAGTTGTCTTTTGCTACTGGAGTATAATAATATTTATTGAATTATGTCACGGTCCAGTCAAATATTGTCTTGATAAAAAAAAAGTTAATGGTGAGAACGTGTTTTAAGGGTTTTTTCAAATTTTGCCATTGAAAAATAACTTAATGATTATGGGTCAAGATTCCCACCCAGATCGGAACCATTTATCTATCAAAATTTCAGATATCGTTTTGCAAGCTCAACACTCAGTTGTTGCTTAGATTGTCCTAAAAATTCTTCCATTCGCCAAGTGACTAATCCTTACAATCCTAATATCCTGTTTTGGGTTTCCTCCTGGAAGGTGTCAGGTGACAGTTCGTGATATCAATTAGGTTGTGATTTTCAGACACACTGAAGATTTTGTAGAAATTAGAATTCAGAAAATTGGATCGCTAGAATTTTTTTTTCGTCCAAATTGGACCACCGATCAAGCATCTAAAGAATTCTTAAGTACCTACCTGCCTCTCCAACTTGAAAATAAACTGTTAATAACAAGTAGCTACCTTCATATTTCGTCCAAGTGGTTCTTTGGTGAAATCAGATAAGCGATCAAGTAGGTACTTACCTATGATATAATATTTCTTACAGAATTTGCCATCTTCAAAGCTGGAACTCGTTTGTCGAGAATTAGACTATCAATATTTTATCACTGGACTACGCAAGTAATTACATATTTTACAACGTTAATTTTAATCTTCTTGGTATAATTTCATTGTAAAAGCACAGAAAGCGTATATAATATCAAATACAAATTATAAATGTCCACTTCTAATGTCGTAGGAAATAGTATACCTTCCGAAGTAATGCACAAGACACGTACAAACGTTTACTTGAGGCAATCATCTCGTTATAGATATGTGATGGGATGACTGATTTGTTTGTAGATTGTCAAGTAGCGTTGACATCATGGCCTCACATAATAAACACTGCTTGACATTAACTTATCAACGTGCGGTCATCAAATTGTGATTGATTTTCGAATATAAGTCATTTTATTATGATGGTCAGACGATTACTGTTTGACAAGAGATTTATCAGGGAATGATGACGATTTATGTGCAACGGAAGTGTAAATTATTGGAGAATGACAAAAGTAGTTGAAATGACCTTCTTGAAATTTATATGGAGTGATAGTAATTATTGATCGGGCTGCATTATCTATCTAGACATAAGAGAGTCATTTAAAAAATATGTGAGACACACAAAATAATGTCTTTTTTTATTTTTTAAATGCGAATAGCAAATAAGTCCCGAATGCTCTCGTCTAGAGCCAGTGACACTATGGTATGTTGGGGTATGTTGTAAGGCTGAATGTGGTGGGGAGGGGAAGGAGATGAGAAAGAGGAAGGTGGGAAGTACCTGGCTGTTTGGATGCCAAACATGGACGCTAAACTGTAAATGCCAAACTGGACGCCAAACAATAAATCTAAAAAATGATTTAAATATGTAATTTTCTCCGTTTTTTCTTTTTGGCCCGCGTCATCGAAAATATTTCTAGAAAAATACGTGCGTCTTTTACGTCGTGCATTTTAAGACAATTTTTTTTATCTTAAAAATTAAAAAAAAATATTTTTTTTAAAAAAGCATTCAATCACAGGACAGGACAAAAAAAACTTTCTTTCAGCTCTCCTGAACAATTAACATTTTGTCCTTTACAGCATTACAAATTTCCGTGATACATACGTTATCCTATGGATAAGCCTTGATGGCTTATCATGAAATATCCCCTAAATATTATAATATTTTATTATATTCATCACACAGAATTCAACCACCTCTTATATCAAACTTCAACAGGAATATCAAATGGATATTTTGTATGACGCATTAAGTACCTTTGTGCGTTATTCGCAAAGTACCTACTCATTTTCTTAATTTTAAACAAATTCAATTATTTGTCAAAAATCATGTAGCTAAAATGCTACACACTCGCAAAATGCTGGTTGTCTAAATTGTCTCCATGGCTGCCAGCGGGAGATTTCCAGCCGTTAAATTTTAGATGTTGTGGTTGATATTTCCATAACTAAAGTAATAAACACATTTTAAACGTTTCTTGCACAATCTAGCAGTGTAATGAAACCAAAGTGACTCAGGCAGGTTTAAAATGATAAAATCGAACATAAAATTTGAATGGTTTCTGATAATATCTTTATAATTAAATATAATATATATTATTATTAAGATCTTAATCCCCCACATTTTACGCAACTACCTGAAACAAAATTCGTTGAAAAAAATTGTTAAGAAAATACACGTTTAAATTTAATAAATACACGTTTAAATTTAATTTAACAGCCCGGTAATAAATTTTTTTTTAAACGGTTCTCCGTAATAGGGTGTATCTATGTGTTTTCTTTGAAAACATTTTTCAATAAAGGCAATGATAAACTAGCAGTTAAAAAACCGCTACGCAGCTTTTTGCTGCTAGGCCCTGCGTGCGGCTTTTAGTTCGGCTTCGTCCAGTTTGAGTGTAGGTAACCGTTTTATAAATCCGATAAGAACTGGTTCCAAAAATAGCCAGTTCCTCGGATCCACTGTGATCCAGTGACAGTTAGTCACCGAGGTAAAGTAACCGTGACAGGCAATGACGCCATATGTAATCTCTCCATATCAGGAAAGATACTTACATTCTATAAATCCGAAGAACTTTTACCTTATACCTAGGGAAGAAACGTCCATATGCGAGCTGCTGACGGAAGTAGCGAATTCAAAACCGAAATATAACAGTACCTTTGTGTGAAATTCCGCATACATGAATGTTATTTGTGGAGCAACGCGTACGGCGTGGCGTCAACATGCACTCGAAACTGGGTTCTGAAATTCAACCACCTAGACGCTAGGGTAATAACAACGTTCGATAGTAAGTCCAGTTAGGTTAAGTTAGGTTTGTTCGGATTAGATTGTTATATAGACATAATAAACTCACCTGTTCAGCGTAATAACGTAATATAATTTGTTTGTAATTTTTCACACTGGTAAAGATTTTTTTTTACATGAGCTCCAAACAGGAGGCCCTGAGGAAAATAATTTCCCTCAGGGCTTATGTCATTTTTGAAGATGTGTGTGGAGGGTTTTTTTTAAGGAAAGGAAGGAGTGGAGAGTTCTGGCAAGGAAAAGGGTCTAAGGGGTGGGTAGGAATCGGAGGTTCTATGTATCCTGGTCATCCGCCTATAAGACCTAGACAAACCTCACCCCATGAACCCGGGCATCCCTGCTAAATCACCAAACGTAGCGAACCACTTGGGATGACCTATGGCAGAGGTGTTGGTTATCCAATAAAGGTTCCCGGGGCGGCGGTACCCATTCCCGTCTCCCAAATTGTAAATATTAAAATGTATAAATTTAAAAAAATAAAAATATTTTCTGTATTTAACGTTTTTATTAGTTCGCACAAGAAAACACCAAACTTTTAACGTTTTTTTACACTTTCAGAAGAAGAGTTCACTGTTGCAAAAAAAACGAAAAAAATATGAATTGTATCGTGCACATAATGCATTTATAGGTATTAACCGTGGATTCATTCTCACCCTACATCCCGTAAAAACAAATTTTATGTAAAATATGTAATAATATGCCTGCCTTAATCTTAATATGTAAAACAAAGTCGGGTTAGTTGCACCATTTATAACTCAAGAACGCCTTACCGATTTTTATGATCTTTTGATTTGTTGGATTTGTCTCCGCCCCGAAAAGCAGAATAGCTATTAAAACATCGGAAAAATTCACAAAAAAAAATCACAAAGAAAATTCGGATTCTCATCTTTTGAAAGAGCTGCAGCAATATTGTGATAAATATAATATTGAATAGTGAGTGAATTCCAAAAATTCAAATACGTCAAATATCCACGCGCTGATTGTTTGCTTTTGTTCTTAAACATATAATGCTGCCCCTATTTTTTACAAACTAAATGTCAATAGTCGAAAATGAGATAAACGGTGAAAGTATGTCTGCACCCTTCCAAACAAAAAATACAATAATTATAATAAATCTTCCTCCCACGTATAAAGAAAATGAAACGCAATTCCCGTATGTACGAGTAAGTGGAAAAGTAAGAAAATCACAAAAATAAATCCGTACATAACGCCATCTCTGATACTGACAAAAACAAAACACCGACAGTTGCGCATCGATAATTGCTTCATTGTGTAATTTTTAAATTAATTAAAAAAACTGAATTTAATTCAGCTAATAAGTTAACACAACAGTTATTGATTCTGAGGCGGTACGAAGTTCGTCGGGTCAGCTAGTTTATTATAAAGCGGTGCGATCATCCGATGCCTAGCGAGGTGAAAGGTTTAGGGGCACAATGAAGGTTTACAAAGGAGTATCTCCCCACGGTGGAAAACACAGGCAAACCATCCCCTTTGCCTGGCTTCCCCATACCCTCATCTATGCAGAAATGTTTACTGTATCGATTGTCATCCTATACAAATTTTGTACAGGTGCACTTTGCTCTTTAACTTTCAGTGAACAATATAGTCACTCCATCCCCGAACTACTCCCCTCACATACCTGAACTAAAATGAACCAAGGTTGTTTTTGTGTGATGCCGACCTCAAGTGTCTCAACGGCCCAGTGTCAGTGGAACTATGGCATCTCTAAGTTATGACTTTCGAGGCTGAGTCAGAGATACAATGGAAGAACACTAATATTCAGATTTGCTCACCAAACATAGATAGTCTTTTTTACGTAACGTTTATTTAATTTTATTTATTCAAAAAATATTAAAACACAAAAGTCATAAGCCGCAATCAAAAAAAAAGTTTGCGCCTAATTTAATTATTAAGAATAAATTACAGTTTCGAAGAGTGATACCTACTCCATTTTTCAAATAAGTTAAACTTATTGTTTTCTACTACCTAACTTACAACTTATTGTTTTTCTGCTTTCACGGTGTAATTTACTTATAATACCTATATCATGTGCAATACATGTATGAAACCTTAATATTATGGAAGAGTAGTATTAAAATGTTATTATAAAATATTATAATCAGAGAAAAATGCACTTAGGTACGTTTTTATTTAAAAAAATAAATTATTTTTAACTTTATGAGAAAAATCTCAAATTATAATATTTAATTAAATGAAGACAATATTAGCGAAACTCAATCGAAAATCTGGAGACACAAAAATCAGAAAAAGATATTGGTTCCACTGGGACTCGAACCCAGGGCCCTTTGTTGACATGACAAGGGCTCTACCAACTGAGCTATGGAACCCATTTCTAATTCGGTCACTTTTAACTGTATCATGCTTTGACTAAGAACTACCTACCAACATTATCTTCATTTTCTTAACGCACATATTATTGGCTGCTATCTTTATGTACGATTGCAAGATTCAACCTGAACTAAATGCTATCTAGATGGTGTATGGACAAATATTTATCCATTTTATTTTTAATACGCGACATCTATTGACTTTTTCTGCAAGTCTAGGATGAATATTTTTATTTTTAACTTTATGAAAAAAAAAAAAATTTACCTATTAAATAAATTTGAAGTGTATTTTTTACATCGCCGGAATTTGAACCAGCGACCACTGGGTTCAGAACAAACAGTTTTACATTGCAACATAGGTTATCGAATTATTAGCTTATTAAGAGACTCCGACTTTGTAAAAAAACTTGATTAAAAACCATCTTTCAGCCTTGGCACCTTAAGTTACAACTAAATATTCGTGAATAACTCAAAAATAAATAACAATAATAACAAAAAACAAATTTTAACTTTCATTCCATTGTCAACATGTAATAAATATTGCATATTTTTTGTAAAAAATATTATATTTATTTATTTAATAATAATTTTTAAAAAAACTCACAAATTACGTAGTACCCACCGTAAATAAAGCATCCATAACCTTGCCGCTAGAAATATCATTAAAATACTAAATGAAAAATATATGTCGTTTTTGACCGTCACCGTTTGCGTGTCATAAAACATCATCACAATTTTATGGTTGGCCATATATATCAAAATTCATTGATAAGGAGATTCCGGTCCGCATCATCCATATTGTTTATTATTTGATCAGGGTCATTCTTATCAGACGTGTTCATTCTGCTTGCATCCGTATATTCACATCTAAACTTCGCAGACAGTTAGTTACATTGAAACCTCTTCCTCTTTTTCACGAACGACGCACACAAAGAGATTGCAACGGAGCTCTCATCAACAGGACCAGATTGATCATAATGATCATGCCTCCTGCATCATTGTTTATATTTAGAGCAAAGTGAATTTATCGTTCCATTTGAGAGCATGATCTCTTTGCAAGCTTTATGTCTGGAAGGATAGTAGATCAAGGTTACGGCAAGTTTTCTTATCCACTAATTCAAGGTTTGGCAAACTATATGAAAAACTTCAAAAACGAAAACAAAAAATTACGCACTAACGGCTGCATTTTGTGGTTTCACCAGAAATGTAGGAAATGTTGGCGTTAGTCTTTAGTTTTTTTGTTTTTTTTTTGTTTTAAAGGTTTGTCATGTAGTGAGCTGCGGCGTTTCTTCTTTGAATGGCAATTTTATTTAAAACTGACTTTCAGAATGATTAAAATTAATTCATGGATATACATTGGATATGTATTTCTCTGCCAAAAGCGATGCAAAGCGAAATAATGCAAAATCTTTTGTTTATGGTTTCAAAAATTAGATCGCCTAGAAGAATTATGATGCTTTAATTAAATAATGGGAGTTGAAAAAATCTTGGAATTTGCTTTAAAAGGGTATTTTTTGATATTTTAAAAGACTTTTTATAAGCCTACAGAAAAATTAGGCCTATTAAAATTCTTTGAAACGTTCAATCTACTACGCACGAATCCCTTATCGGGTATGGTTTAACGTATAATGTGGCAAATTTTAGTTGCTAGATTACGATCGAAAAGCATTTTAATATTTGTGATGAAATTTAAAAAATAAATAAATCATACATTTTGGCCAATGACGTCACAAAACATCTAGACTTGCTATTGTCTCATAAACTCAAGTGGATTGGTGGAGGCGGATTGTGTCATCGAGTTTGCTTCCTGACCCGTCCCCCTTTTTTTAAATTTGGCACTTTACAATAAAAAATGTTGCAGACCCCTGCAACCAACTCACTGACAGAAGTAGATACATAATGCTTAGGTAATGATTTTTTAATCGTCCTTAGGTACGTTTTCTATTTGAAATATTTTTTCGGCCACAGGTCATAAGGCACCAGTGCGAGCCTACAAGGCTCGGAGCACGTATAACAACTGATCGCAGCATTTATTGACGGCCGGCGTGGTCCAGCGGTAAGGCTCTTGACTCGCAATGCGAAGGTCGTGGGATCGAACTTCGGGCAAATAAATTTTATTGATTAATTTGTGTTATTTCACGATTAATCTATTTAAAATAATGGCAAAAATGTACAAGCCCACCTCACGGATTATACGGAATGTTCCTTATCGAAGCTCGATACATGGATAATACGAAATATCAAATATGACAATTGTCCGAAGTACCAACCTTATAAAATAAATTCTCGTCGAAATAGAAACAAAAAAGTACCCTTTTCGAATTATTCATGGGTTGAGGTTCAAGCTGCAAAAGCTGCATGTCATCATCGTTTATATTTATGTACTTCCCAGGTTTTCACGGCAAGCAGGGTTTGTCTAACCTAACGGGCATGTGTAATTATTCTAATTGTCTTTCTTTCCGTGTTCTGCTGTTAAAAATACAGGTTCAAACTTGTCAATTATGCATTAACTTCTTAACATGCAAAAATTATTGTTTTTATATGACAATAATATTTTTTCTATGATTGGCAGCATTGATTGATTGTCTGTGAAATGTAATACAAAAATGATGAATATAAAAATGGCTTAGCGAAGTTCGTATGCTGCGCAAGTGAAATAATTTTAACAAAATTAAAATGTAACATGCATATTTTTTCGTCTCCCCGACATAAATACTCACTTTTCGTGATAATTAAGCTAAATCTAAGCTATATTTTTTTACTTTATGAGTAAAATCTCAAATTATAATATTTAATTGAATGAAGACAATATTAGCGAAACTCAATCAAAAATCTGGAGACAGAAAAATCAGAAAAGATATTGGTTCCGCTGGGACACGAACCCAGGGCCCTTTGTTGACATAAAAGAGCTCTACCAACTGAGCTATTGAACCCATTTCTAATTCGGTTACTTTGCACTGTATCATGCTTTGACTAAGAACTACCTACCAACATTATCTTCATTTTCTTAACGCACATATTTGGCTGCTATCTTTGTATATGATTGCAAGATTTAACTATGCCATCTAGATAGTGTCTGGATAAATATTTATCCATTTTATTTTAATACTCGACATCTATTGACTTTTCTGCAAGTCTAAAATGAATATGTTTTAAAAAATTTTAATTTTAAAAAAAAATACATGTATATATATTTTTTAAACTTTATGAGTAAAATCTCAAACTATAATATTTAATTAAATGAAGACAGTTCCACTGGGACAGTCCCAAGTAAGCACCGTAAGTAAGTCCCAGTGGAACCAATATCTTTTTCTGATTTTTCTGTCGTTTTCTAAATATTCGCAGAGTAAGACATAAATAATAAAATAATATATGGTATAGATATTTACGGCACGTTCCAGAGTGAGTATCGCCCTGATGTAATACCACCGTTCAGAATTGAAACGTTGCTTGAAATGGCTTTAGCCGTGTTTGGTGACCAGATCTGAATAGCCAGGTACTTCCCTACCTTCCTCTTCCACATCGCCTTCCTTTCCTCACTACCTTCAGCCTCACAACATATCCCAATTGGGGATGCAACAGACTCACTGGCTCCAGAGGGGAGTATCTGGGACTCTTGCGAGGTATTCATATATAAAAAAAAAATCAATAAGTACGCGGTCATTCATTTGAAAAACAAAATGCAAAGATTGATCCTCTTTTGATATTAGGCCATTAAAGCTACCAGTGGATCGATGTTAGTTTTACTTTCAGCCGACTTCACATATAAGTTTATAAAACAGTTTCTTAATCAAGCGGTACTAAGCGTCGGATTACCACACAGGCTAGTATATTCCTCCAATTTTCGCGTATAAAGATGGAATATGAATAAAATTAATCTAAATATTTCATTCTTAAGATGGATACCTAATTTGTTTTTCCGTTTTTTAAGGGAAGGGGACATCTACATACAATGTAAATACTTCAGTATCCGATAATGTAAAATATTTGTAATAAATAATTACTATTTATCAACTTCCTACAATCTAAAAATATTTCGCATTCATTAATCTCGATCACTTTCCCGACTTTCCCTATGACCATAAACGCGAAGAAGAACCTTTTGAAAAGTAAACATCTAACATGGCGGTTTGGCGGCAAACTTTGACAAGTGCCGTGACGTGCGCATGCGCAGGACGGAGATTGGCGCGAGGTCGCAATACTCGCTGACATCACAGGAAAAAACGCAGCCGATATTTAAAACAAACATTTACGGTGCTTACTTAATTTTCACCGCATTTCTAACACATGAATTCGTTAGATGGCAAGGTAAATGATCTAATTATCGCGTTTTTGCGTCGGAAAATATGCAAATTACCGAGAAATAGAGTCCCGCCATGACATGTGTGGGAAGAGTGTGGTGACGTCACATGTTTTGATCTATGATACATTGCATTGCCATTCTTTTAAATATATTTTTTTACATTCATGCAAAAGATGTCTGCGTTATACTTTTACATTGCGGAAAAATTGCATAATACGTTTCCGATCATTATTTTGCTTAAACTATTATTTTGTTGGTTAAATGGTTTGAAGGTTGTGTGTGTCGCAATATGCTCCGGTATGCAGTTTAGCAACAATGGCGCCGTGAAATTCATGATTAATGTTATCGAGTTATCACCTCGTAAACGGACAATGGCTAGATTTTTTTTTAATACGTTATTGGACTTAAATTAATAACAGCCATTATAAAGCATGTTTACTGAGGCCATGTTTGTATTTTGACCCTTAGCACATTTGGTAAACAAAATATAAATAGCATGAAAACGTCCGTTTTCCTTTCTCCTTTTTTGCGTTGACTTTCTAGACATTACTTTGGGAGGCGGGTATGGGTACCGCCGCCCTGGGAACCATTTATAGATTTTTTTAAATACGTTATTGGACTTAAATTAATAACAGCCATTATAAAGCATATTTACTGTGGCCATGTTTGTATTTTGACCCTTAGCACATTTGGTAAACAAAATATAGATAGCATGAAAACGTCCGTTTTCCTTTCTCCTTTTTTGCGTTGACTTTCTAGACATATACTTTGGGAGGCGGGTATGGGTACCGCCGCCCTGGGAACCATTTATTGGATAACCATAATCTATTCCATGGGTCATTCCAAGTGGTTCGCTGCGTTTGGTGACTTTGAAGCGGTGACCAGGTTTATGGGGTGAGGTTTGTCCGGGTCTTTCGGCTACGTGGCGGGCCGGATAGAGAGGACTGGTTGAGGGAGGTCTTTTGTCCTTTCCAGCCTCACTCTCTCCACCTTATGCCTTGCACTGGACGGATGAATTCATACGTTCGTCACGCCCGGACACACTGACCCCCAGATTCTTACCCACCTTTTATACCTTTTTCCTTCCCAGAACCTTCTTTCCTTCCTTTCCCTAAAAATATCCTCCACACAGCATCCTTAAAGATGATTTTTTCCCCTCGGAGCCTCCTTTGTGAAGCTAATGTAAAAAAAAAACGAGTGTGCTATAGACCGCACGACTGAAGTTAAACTCCACTAACTTATAAAATAACATATCACATTGGGGTGACATGGACATTCCAGACAATATTAATTATTTAATCAAAGTCAGAACCAATTCAACACTTACAAGTTCTAGCAGCACTGAAGAAAAGTACTTTTTTATGAGTGTTCTCGTTGCTAGTTAGAAGTTTTGTTTTAAATGGTAATGTGGAAAACCGCGGGAGGACATTTCAATTTTTCCCGCTAGGGTTGAAACATCCCCGTACTTGGCGCTAGTATCGCGTCGCTGGTAATGTTGCGTTACCTACCTACTATTTATATTGTGCATGTAATTCTTTCGCATTTTAAACGCCAGTACCTACCTGGAGTTCATATTAACTGGCTGGAAAAATATGCATTGTCGATGCAACTGTGTTTTTGGTAAACGTCATAATAATTGTAAAATTTAATGCATAATTGTGAAACATTTTTAACGAAATGCGGTACATGTCGCGACTTTAAAAGTTTCTAAAGCTTGTATTCTTGATATTTATTCAAAAACATCTCCGGCAGAACGTGTTTTCTTTACGTAATCTTTAAATCCGTAATGTCCCTTTAAACTAAGTCAAGCGTGCGTAAAGGCCCGACCGTTCGCCTCAAACACCGTTCGCATCGATCACCGTTCGCATTGATCACCGTTCGCATCGATTACCGTTTGCATCACACTTTTCATAACAATCACACTTTTTGTAACAATCTCCACTTTTCGTAACGCATTCACCAGTTTACCCTTAAGTGTCGAGCGTGCGTAAAGAAGTTTTACTTCAAAAAAGAGATTTACCAGAGCAAGGAAATACGAGTGCAAATCTTTTCACTCTCGTGTTACACAGCTGTGGCTTGATTTTTATTGGTTGATTGGTGGACCCCGTGTCTTGACTCGGAACTTGTTTTATTTTAAAATTATTTTGATAAAAAAACGTGCTGTAGTTTTGTCCGAGAATCGTATGCATATAAAACTTTGTAAGGTGAAAGTTTACAATGGTCGCCGTTCATTTGACCTCAGGTACAATGTGTAGCGTAAAAGCATATTATTGACTGAACAATGGCGAACGTCCGAGAAACCAAAAGAGGAACATGAACATGGGAGAAGAGAAAATAAATCTGAGATCTCCGTTCACTGACCAGACGAAAAATGCCGCCAACGCTAATAAGTACAAAAAATACCTACCTATACTCCGTTTAAATTTCCCCATATTTACATACGTTTTTGCGACAACGGATTGTATTTACAAAGCATGGGCGTTGAACTGTACCCTGCTTGAATAATGTAAGCGTATAGGCAACTTCTTAACATTATTTTGTGTTTTATATGAACTAGGAACGCTAATAAGGACTGAACGACAGAATACTGTTAGATGTTGTTATATCAGACACAATAAGGAAACATGCGCGGTACTTGAACAAATTTTATGGTAACTTAACGAAAATTGTTATTCTTGTGTGAAAAGGGGCTATCAGGAAATGGTAGAAAAAGGATTATGAAAATATTTTGATTTATACAAAATGGAATCTCATCTCGGACGCATGGATCTCAGAACATCTCAAATATTCTCTTTAGAGTCATAGCAACAGCCAAATCAAAATATGGGACTGAGAGAATATTGACTGTCTTCAGAAAACCAGGAAGATGTCCCAAATTCACTCAGACGCATGTATTTAACAAGTATTTTTCCTTTCGGTGTTATACTAACCGTCGGAGTGCATTCATAGACTTCATTCAAAAACGTTGTGATAAAATGGCCACCATACAAAGAGCCATGAAAAGGGGTTGACGATCTGAAGGAGACTGCAGTCTTTGGATGAATGAGAGCCTCCCAGGATGGGCAAACCTGTAATATTTTGGTAGAGGCCTAACTATGTTAATAGTTATAGACTCTAAAGGGTTCTTCAAGAATAAGAAAAAAAAACTCCTCATCGATCCCTTTAAGGATATATACAGAAGAGGCTTTTTTGATATTGTGTTCAGGATGACAGCAGAATGACGAAGGTGTAGAATTCTATCAGCAGTTCCAAAGGGAAGAGTTCAGTTGTTCGCTTTAGATTGAGAAAATGTAAACTTGTGTGAGAAGAAACTAATAATAAATAAGGACACAATAAATGTGATGTTGGCATACTTCGTGATTCAAAAGTCTGAACATTTGCTTATTTCAAATACCTACAGAAATTCTTTTCATCATCTTTATGGAATTTTTATTTAGAACAAATAGAATGGCGATATACAGTGTGAGGCAGTGTAAGAGAGACAGAGCGCGTGATAAGTGGGATCGACCCAAAAGTCATATCGGTTATCATTCAAATCTACATGGAAGGCATTTAGGTGAGTATTATATATATATAATACTCACAGTATATTTAGTAGACCTGGGCAACTGCTGTAGAGCAAGATCGTAAATCAGAAACATAATTTTAAGACGCAGAAGCTGGAGTTCATCATAATTAACCGTTGTCAAGTTCTAATTCAAAATGCGGCAAGATTGCAAACAGAAGCGATTGATTCTAATGAGTTAATAATGTACGAGATTGCGATCGCCACAGCTTAGCAACTTTATACCTTGATGTAATAACAAAATTGCACCTTTTCGGAATGCCATCCACTGTCAAGCCAACAATGAAAATAATAATAATGTTAATAGCAAAAATTAACTAAAAAAAATACAGAAACTGTTTAATTTTTTTTTTGTGAACAGCAACTACCCGGAATCTATCCAAAGACTATGGCAACCCCAATTAAGGATTGAAACCCAAATTGGAAGATGTAGGCTGAAGAAAGTTATAAAGAGAATAAATAAAGTTGTTAAGTTGTAAGGTGGGGAAGAGGAAATATGAGAATTGCTCGGATTTTCTTATTAATTTCTGGTCTCTAAGCCCGGCGAAAGTCTTTCAAAGTTTTAAATTATTAGCAAATCATATGGTTTATTTATTTTATAATGCAAAAAATATGGTTTCCACCATCGGGAAATACCTTCGGTATAGAAATTATTTAAGTGATTACCTACAGACAAATCCTTTTATAGAGGGCACATTGAATATATTTTCACACCGATAGTATCGAGAGTTAAAAAAAAAGTTTCGATAGTTTTTGAACAAGCGCCAGCAGTCTCTATTCATAAATTAGAAAATGTTATTTTTACCTATTTTTGTTTCATTTTTCAGCTTCCTAACAAAAAACTAAATTAATAATAAATAAAAATAATTTTTGATTCATCCAGTGCACCAATACACAAGAAAGGGTCTTTAAAAAATTATTTTACCTGTGCATATTCTGATCATTTAATTAAAGGAGTTATCGTGATTAACGAATTTGGGTAACGAAAACAGCGAGACAATCTAATAAATTAAAATACATACATAGGTAGGTATCTTCCTAAATGTTTTATAATTTGATTTTTCTTCTAGCTTTGACAGATGCAGACGATGCATCAATAAGTATTAACATTCTGCTTTAAGGGTTGGGAAAAGAGAATGGGGTGGTTTTTTAAAACCTCATGTAGACAGTGTCCCTCGTCTTGTTTTGAAGATCTAGTGTGAAAATTTTCTTCAATTTTGGAATAAAATTGTAGATTTATATAAAACTAGCAGACCCGGCCACACGTTGCTGTGGCTAACGAAACACAACGCCACGCCATTACCCGACCTTTATAACCAACGCCATCTGTTAAATCAAATTCACACCGCCCGCATGCCAGCAGGCTGCCAGGTGCCCTCTGCTCGATTGCCAGCCCGCTCCCTTTATTTATATCTTTCAACCAATTTACACAAAACCTTCACAAATTATGTATCAAAAAACCTTCCTCATGAATCACTCCTAGTTTAAAAGATCTAAGCGCACAGACAGCGGGAGCGACATCATTTTATACTATGTAAAGATTTTATTTATTTATTTATTTATTCACGCCTTAAAGGCTTTTACAAAAACACGTTAATACAGATACATTAGTTTTTCAGGAGTACAATTAAAGAAATATATAAAATAGTATTATTTAAAATAAAAAACTGAACAATAAGGATATAAGCAGAATTAAAAAGATATATCAACAAAAACCATATTAGAAGAATAATAATAAAATTTACATAAGAATTTTAGAAATTTCTGTTATAAATTTAGGTAAAGAATAAATGAAAATATCAACCGAACTGAATTCATTTCCAAGCCTATGAAGTCTTTGGATTGGGGAATTAATGAAATAGTTTGTTTTAGAAGGATAAACAAAGAACAGCTCAGGAAGTCTCGTGTCACGATTAGGTACTCGGTAAGTTATTAGTTTTGTTAAGTCAGGTGCGTCAAGTGATCCATTAACTAATTTGAATAATAGAACCAAATCGCTCTTGGATCTTCTACACGATAGATCAGTTAAATTAAGCATTTTCATTAAATTAACATAATTAATTTGTTCAATAGGTATGGAGAGTTTGAAATTAATGAACCTTAAAAATTTATGCTGAACTTAATTTATGATGATAAAGTAATGAATTTAAATCCTGGAGGCAGATCGCCAGATGTATCCAAGACATTATATTATATAGAGCAAGTTATTAGCAGTGACTTCCTCCTCATTTCCGTCAGATATGGAAGCAGTAGGAATGGAAGTCGCCAGGAGACGTGGGTGAGATCAGGTGTGGGTTGCGCAGCATCATCGGTCCTGCGGGCAGGGGGGCCCAACGCCAAGGTCGCGAGTAGACAATTCTCACAAGGATTTTGACTCTAGCAGATTTGGCAGGGACCTCCCCTGCACTAATTAGACGGTGCAACAAAAGATAATTATCACACCCACGGAGATTTAATTGGTGGATTAGATTATTTTAATAATTTATAGTTGTTCAGCCATTTATGTAAAGTTCATCAAACTTTAATAATAAACGGAGTGTTCTTACCCATAACGCATCAAAGAATGAATCAAAGTAATTGCTCTTCTATTAACGAAACTTTTCAATCTCTCTTTGTCTAGTGGATTTTTTCTGATAAGTGGAAAATCAATTATTTAAAAAAAAGTTGTTATTCTAGAAAAAAGAAAATTACATTATCACTTATTAATATAATTAATTTTATAACATTTTAACATTTTTCATAACAATACAATACAATTTTTTTTTTTTAAATCTACACAGCCTTTTCTTAATGTCGTTTGGAAGACAATTATATAAGTTGCCCCCCTCGTAACCAATCGATTGCATACCAATTACCATAGATAGTGTGGATGGTGTTTAAATGTTTGTTAGCGTATTGTCGTGAGTGTTTGTGTACTTGGGATGTTTTAATGCATGAGTTTATTATTTATTTTGTATATAAGGAGACATGTATTGTACCTATAAAGTTTTCTTAATGTTTATAGTATTGTTTCCACATATATATGTGGATGTTCTGGATCTGTAACGAAATAGCTGTTGATACCTTGTTTGTATTATCTGTAATTCATTTATTCACGTTTCACATGCGTTTCCCCACATTTCAATCAAATAATTTAAATGTACAAGACGAAGATGTATTTTTAAAAGTGATGAAAAGTGAATAAAAAATTCCAGTGGTTGATAATAATGCTCTTGAGACATTAACACAAATTAACTATTTAGGCACCACTTTCAATCAAATCTTTCATTTGTTAACCATATGAAGAAAATCTCAAACAAGGGCTAATAAATGTTGGAATTCACAACTAGGTTAACTAGAAATTTCAACAACATTAAATATAGATTTTAATCTTTTATATTTTTCCTTTGTTAGACGTCAACTTGAGTACAATTCTCCCGTCTGGAACCCACATTACTAAATTATTAATTAATATTCATGTACAAGCTATTGAAAGAATACAAATAAATTCTTACGTTTTACCTGTTTTGAAATTGGTATTCAAGAAATATTCTTGAACTACAACATTTTATTTTTTTATTCAGTAAAAGATACATTAATTACAATAAATTCTATACAATAATTAATTACATAATAGGTATAAATATTTGATTTATCCCCAAAAATAAGCAGGGCTCATCACTGACTTTGTATTTCTATATAAAATTCCAAATGATCCAGAATTGCTTGCAGTGATAAGCTCTCGTAATCCACTAGGTAATACTAGAAGTCGGGATTTGTTTCAGTGCAGAATTTCTGGGATTAACGAGCATTAACGAGATTATGTATTCCTCATTGTCCAGAGAAGGTACTAATGAAGGGAAATAATTATATCAAATCAGTGGACATCTTCAATGTAAAACATAAACAAATACAAAATATTGTTACTGAGGCAGTTCAGGTTATCTTACTAACATTATAGGTAAACGCGAAAGTTTGTTTGGATGTATGTGTGTTTGTTACTCTTTCACGCAAAAACTACTGAATGGATTTTAATGAAACTTTACAATAATATAGCTCATACATCAGAATAACATATAGGCTATATATAATGTTAAGATCTGTCGTTATGAAATTTGTATAATTGAAAATGTGTGTATTTCAAATATTTTAGCGGCAGGAAGGAAACGCAGGGGAAGGGGAACGGGGGAGGTGGAAGAGACGAGGGAGGGGGAAGGCGGTGAAGGTGGAAGGGAACCGGGAAGTCACGGGAAAGGACATATAGGGAGAATCAATTTATTTCTTTGAATAGCATTGCACCGCATGTCGGGGATCAGCTAGTGTATAAAAAATACTTTACAATAAATACTATATTTTACAATATTTAATTTTTAATTTTTCATTGCTTTGATGGTGACATAATTTGTGTCTTTTTATACCACTATACTAGGCACAATACATTCCCCGTGTTATGGTGGTCTTTGATATGTATTAGCTCCTAAAAAGGGCGTTAAAAAGTTAATAAAATATAAAAAAAAAAATAATGATTCTTTGTCGATATATTTTGTACTGCGGCAGGAATTTAATCCCCGCAAACTACTGATATGTACAGTTTGATTTGAAATGATTTGAAGTTTTCACGATTGAAAGTATTATCGTGGTTAATTTTTGGGTTTTTATACATACCTTGTTATGCATTACCTCCTTCTTTAGACAAAGTTTCGGATACTGTAAAGATGTCTAAAGAAGTGGGCGCAGCACGGCATAAAAACCAAAATTATTCACTTAACTTAACTTTGCAAGCAAAAACACATAGATTTTTACAGTTGCGATATCCTCGACGGCAAATTAATCGCTTTGTGTATTTAATTGCTGCCACCCAATAATTGGATTGAAAGAAATCATTAGTTTTGCATTACAAAAGGGAACCGATGAACGGGTAAGGTATCTATACGATTTGCAATGAGAATCTGTATGCGATCGTGAAATCTCGTCTTTCAACCTCTGACCGTATAGACTACAGACAATGTCACATTGATGGCCAGATTTTTGCCGTTTTATTTCGAACTGTTAACTGTCTATGATATAGTACCTACCTACTACAACGCGTGTTCTAACGACAAACGTTAGGTTAATTAACATAAGACTCTGAGATGTTTGCTACAAAAATTTGTCACCCCTGCTGCACCATTATTATTAATACGAGTGACATAACAGATTTAAAATGTGACGCAATCGACGCCCCTTACAGCAGACAGACAACCATTTACAAATTAAAATAGTCCGGCAAAACTGCAAAACAGCTTTTTTGTTGTTAGTTTTTGGGGTGTTATGACGTGTTGCGCTACCTCCTCCTATAGCCGACGTTTCGGACAGCGTCGGATCTACCGGATCTGCCCTGATGATAGAGACTGCAACGCTGTCCAAAACGTCGGCTATGGAAGGAGGTAGCGCAACACGGCATAACACCCCAAAAACTAACAACGAAAATGATTTTGGCCGTGAAAATCTAAAAACTTATCTGCAAAACAGCTGTTTATATTCAGCAGGTTTTTTAAAATTACAAATCGGTTACATAGTTTTTAAACGTGTTCTAATGGGTACCAGTGACGACATGTGATTTTTATTATTGTTTGTTCTTGAAGAAAAAAAGACAAAAACAACAAAAATTGTCACCGGAAACCAAAATTGCATCACCCCTTTCTACTTCGAATAACGTTCTCTACAACATATACAAGTGCACTAACTTCAAGTTAATAACACAATCGAAGCGATTCTGCATGGTAGGTAATACAGGTAAAAAAGATGTATAACTTTTTTGAAATTCCAAAATCTTCAGGTTAAAAGGTTAATTTGTTTCCTAGAAAAAACCAACATGTAAAATTACTTCTCAAAATTAGTACACCGTGCTTCGGAACACCCTGTATATTTGCAGCAAGTTCCAGAGAGAAGGAAATAATAAATAATTGCCCTATCGCGCGATAGAGCACTCAAAATGGGTTTAACCGTGTTTGGTATCAGAGCTGAATAGTCAGATACTCACCAAACTTCCTCTTACCCATCATATTCCTCCTCCTCATCATCTTCCCTTCCACATTTCCTTCAGCCTCATAACATATATCATTTTCCACATAATATACCACAGTCCCAGTAAATCGGGAAATATGGAAGCATTTGCGACTTGTGCGGCATTCACTTTAAAAATGTACTAAAAATCTAGTTTATTGACAAGATTCCGAGCAAAACATTGGTCTAAGTAAACAGTGCCTATAAAAACATGTCATAATAATAATAAGACCGTATCACCCGTGTTATTGCGAGTTGAAACAGGCTTAGTTCAAAACATTGCACCCACATTCTTGTTTAGAAGATAAGATATGAATCTAGTTGGAAGATTTTACGATGGAGTTTTCTAGAAATTCTTAGAGACATAGAGGTATTTAAATATCATCCGAGTTGACATCACCGTTTATTTATTATTCATTCACAAGTCACAACATACTATAATTAATTATAAGAAAGACAATCAATTATTATATAAACATTAGGCACGGGATATCATGTTAGTAAATCGAGTTATTTAGACCGGTCGTCGCGTGTTCGATTCCTCGGCTGGCTAAGTCCTACAACACGACACTAGAACATTTTCCGCTTAATGTGGTGGTAGTAGGAGATTTTGAGTAAAAATTTTGAGTTTGAACTGGTCAGTAGAGTTATTGGTCTGTAATTGTTTATAATATTAGGGGTATAGCCAACGTATTAACTATAGCCTAAGTGCTTTAAAACTTGTCTTAATTCTTGACTTTTCTATTCCAATTTTGAAAACGAATATAAAATAATTTTCTTTTCAAATATCATATTATAAGGTAAGGTTGCGTTTATCTAAATTCTTGTTACAATCAGTTCCAATTTTGAAAATGACTGAAATTCGACACAAATTTGAGTTCCTTGAACCAGAGTTACAATCACTCACAGATAGACACACAACTAAAATTAGCATGTTTGATTGGCTTACTCCAAGAATACGATCCGAATTCAACGACATTATCAGACACTAATATTTTCGACTCGGCCTGAAATCAAGAAAACAAAGTTTCTCGAAAAAAATAATATTTTTTTAAAACGTGACGTTACGTCGTTTTATGACACGATAACCTTCTGGTAGTCGTGACAAAAATGTATAAGAACCTTTTTGCATATTGTAAATAATATGCATAGTGACATTTACCTTTCTTCTCATCGAAGAAAACGCGTTTGTCTTTTGTTATCTTTATATGGCTTTCAAATGTAAAGATGCTTCATTTCTGAATAATTTCATAACTCATAGTGGACCTAGTTAAAAATGTTATGGAAAATGGCACATCCAAATACGAACAATTATATTTACTCTATTACAAAGCTGGCCGCTGTTTATTGTCTAAAGCAGACTGCTCCTCTTGAACTGCGAGCTCTGGCATAATGGAACATGTGTAAGCTTTTTTTTTACAAAATTCCTAGTTCGATGGAATTATTTTCAAAATGATAATTAACTTCTCCAATGATCTATGGATTTACGAAATATTCGCATAACTGTCAAATATAAGACAAGATGCATGTTTTTCAATTCGAATCTCGGACGAATATTGAAAGATATAAAGCGGGTTAGCCGAAAACCTGGTCGTTTGTTGTGAGGAGTACATATTATAATACAAAATAAAATGAGAACAGGGACCGTGAAATACCGTAAAATAGGTTTAAAGAGACTCACTCGGAGTAAATATTATTAACAAATTTATTTATACTAATTTTGGTAGTATGAAATTATCCACTTTCAACAAACTCATTTTTGCTTTGGAATAAGTGTAATTTTCAAAATTCGAACTGATTGAGTTGAATGAGTTTAAATTATTGAAAAATTTCTTGTTTTTTCAAGTTTGAAATGTTGACTGAAAGGTAGATTTCTGAGCGTCTTTCTTATTTGTCAACAAAAATATAATTACATCAACTTTTTGAAAGGCACTGATCGTAAGACAAATATTTTATACAC
This sequence comes from Limnephilus lunatus, assembly GCA_917563855.2. Classification (NCBI taxonomy): domain Eukaryota; kingdom Metazoa; phylum Arthropoda; class Insecta; order Trichoptera; family Limnephilidae; genus Limnephilus; species Limnephilus lunatus. Next base: position 12,895,779 of record OU830599.1, read on the forward strand.
ACAAATTTTCAGCTTTCGCAAATCCTACAATTATAGTTTAAACATATATTTTACTCTATTTGTTTTACTTCCACGATGGTGGAGTAGAGGACAGAATGCCTAAAATCATCTTTAATGAATTTCTGCCGTACAACTGTTATTATTGGTGTGTCAACTGAGTGACCCAATGGTGTGTTAATTGCTGATTGCAAAGCGTTAAGTTGGTCCACCGTAATTGAAATACCTAAAAGGAAACTTGCTGATTGATATCCATAAGAATTAAATTTATAGCCCGGTGATATGTGAATAATTTTATCGAGTTTTGTGAGTATGCATCCTACACGAATTCCATATTAAATCCTTAGCTCTTATAACAGAGGGGTATCATATTCAAATAAAATTGTATTTAAATTCATCAAAATATTTTTTTTTTAAATAACTTATTTTGATTGTGGCTGGATCTATCCGTCTGTAACTCGGTTCAATGAACTCTAGAACCCGGATTTATAAGTAGCAAATATTAGGAGCATAGAAATATGATTGGGTATTAATTTCCATATGGTTATTTTTAATTGTCTATATTAATTTTTTTTTGGTACATACATTGGTATAATTTTACAAAACATACAAGCTCTTTTATATAAATATTTAAAAAGAAAAGAATAATTTTTTTTTGCAGATTAACCTAAAAATTCCCACATGGGCATCGCCAGTTCGCGGTTATACTTGTGTGTTTTTAAAGCAGTTTAAATTTTACTCATATACATACATTATATATATATATATATATATTTAACTTTATTTATTCCCATTTCTTTATACATATAATGTATAATAGCAAATTGAACCTACATATATAATAACATAATATATAATAACAAATAGTATGAACAAGAAATGAAAACCCACTAAGGCACTGCCTGAGCGTGGGTAATATTAAAACAAAATATTAAAATATAAAATAAAATAAACAAAAAATAAAATTAGTATTATTGTAGAAAGCAATCACTTTGCGGTTTGACATATTTAATAAAATAAAATACATTTTTGTTTAAAACCACGAGATTAATTAATTTATGAACCGACCGGTTTCGCTTTACTCAAGAATCTTCAGGGTACAAATTAATACTAAACAATAAGTACGTAATGTGTGCTTATATATAACAAAATATAGAGGGAGACAACATGATATAAATATAACAAACACATAGACCAGAAGAGCGATACCAGTCGGTTCATAAATTAATAAATCTCGTGGTTTTAAACAAAAAGTATTTTATTTTATTAAATCAAATTAGTGTTTACTGAATTACAATTCAAACGACGCGACGTGTTAATAAAGATTAAAAATTTGTTTAGTTATATCAAGTCAGATGTTACAGCAGGTCAGATGATAAGCAAGTAAATGTTTGTATCAATTGTATTTTTATATTTGCTGAAGGAGGATATATCTTTACATTCAATTTCTGTAGTCTATATTACGGTGCTCCAGATTTTGTGTCCAGGTTAAATCTTTCCCAAATGAAAGACTAAGCCCTTCCACACACTTTTCCACAAATGATTATCTAGTAAATTCACCCAGTGTAAGTGCACTGTATAAGTATAATAAATACAAAACAACACAAGAACAATACGTCAATCCACCAGAAACATAATGTGAAAATATTTCACCGACTCCAGATATTTTCATATCAGAGGGTTCGGCTCTGATGAAATCCTAACTGGTCCGATAAATCCTACTGATCCCTCAATAAAAATATTTAAAAAATCTTTCGTAATCCTACATGTATTTAAAATGCCCGACTTTTGCATTTTTATACACACATTTTTTGACAAATCTAATACGCCTAAATTTTGAATGAGAGAGCTAGGTATAATGCCAGTAGCCGAAATAACAAATGGTAATATTTTTATAGTCTGAGAATGCCAAATTCTTTTAATCTCATTTCCTAAATCTGTATATTTTCTTATTTTTTCAGAAACAGTTTTCTGAATATTACGCAAGAATTTGGAATAGCGACATCAATGATGTAAGTTATTTTTTTTTAATTTTGTCATGTAAAACTATATCGGGTCTATTATGACTAATTGTTCTGTCTGTTAGAATAGTTTTATCATAATAAATTTTATAAAATTCATTTTCTAAAAATGAATTTGGTTCATATTCATAATATGGCACATTACGGCAGTCAATCAAGTTATGTTTAATTACCAAACTTTGGTGAATTATTTTTAAACCTTGATTGTGTCTAAATGTATACTCGGACGGCGCTAATACAGAACATCCCGATATAATATGTTCTATAGTTTCCGGAAAAGCCAAACATTTTCTACATAAATCATCAATTTGATTTGTATCTTTGATGATATGCTTCCTATAATTTTTAGTATATGACTCTATCTTGAATGGCAAGCATAAAGCCTTCTATTTAGAGAGCATTATTATTATTAAATATCTATTTCTGAGTGCCGCGAAAATGTAGTAGATTGCTATATTATTTATGATTTAAAAACACGATAATAGCAGGTAATATTCGGACGGACTCTATATACCGTTGCTATATTCTTAATTAATTTAAAATTGATAAAATTAAGATTAGGTATATCCTTAAAATATGAGCACGAAAGTGCTGCCAAAACATTATACTCGACCTAGACTAGACATAGCCAGGATTTGATATGTCCTAAACATTAATTGTCTTAAGTTCTTAGTAATCTCATCCTCTTCCTTCGTCTGCCTTTGTGACCTTTCAACTGATCTTATCATCAGACATTCTTTAAACCTGATCAACCCAACCCGGCCTTTTGGGACTTAATTTTGGGACAGAAATTTTGAATGCTTTCTAGATCAGTTTGCTATTGGAGTTCGTGATTATTTTTTAATTGATAAGTTCTAAAATAGCGAAGGTTCCCTAACCATTACTTAGGAACCTATGATCAGAGCAAAATAACAGCTTAAGGCAACGACCAAGTTATAAACATGGACGAAGGCTTGGGGTATTCATAGGTAATTTACCGAATAGGTCAATCGATATCAACCAACGTACATGTTTTATTTTATTTATAGTATCAATTCACACACCGTACTGATTTTTCGGTAAGAGCTAACTAATCATTTAATTTATCATTCCCATACAGAGAAGAAAATTATCATATAGACATATTCACACTGTCCAAATACGGCATCAAACACATTTCTTGATTTAGGCGTCCATCTGTGCTGTGAAAAGAAGTGTGGTTAATCCGTTCTTGTTGGTCAATCAGACAGACTTGTTGATTTTGGATTTTAGACAGGAGAAAGCGCAGACAATCCCAAATTGGACATGTCTAATCAACAAAGATATAACAGAGATAAGACAGAGTGAGAGTCTATTATTAGGTACCACAAATTATTAATATTGTAATATGTATGAATACTTCGTAATAAAACCTGAGAGTAGAATTTCTTCAATTAACATTATGCAAGCAGTAACAGCACGTACCGAAGGATTTTGACTAGTGATTTCTGAGCATATTTGGAGTAATAAATGTACACGTCATTGTGTTGTCCGATGATATTTAAAAAAAATTAAAACAGTAAAAATATTTTCCCATTACAACTGAGTTGTCGGGTATAACCTAGCGTGTACAGCTTTCGGGTATATTATATAGCCTCGTGATAATCACTCCGTCTCATTCCAGCAGTACGGTAACACACAAAACAGCGCGCGTATCACGTGATCCCGTCGCGACGTGTACGAGTGGGATCAGTGGCGGCGTCTAATTGAAAAATATTTTTTTACGCTTTTTAGAAAAAAATATCATTGGAAAGCAAAATTACATCTACTCAAACTGACTTTTATTCCAAATATGTTCAGAAATCGAAGATTAATCCTTCGGGTACTTGCAGTTACACCCCAATTCCCCAAAAAATGCCGACAAAATACAAAATGCACCATATTTTTTAATATTTCACAAATCTACCTCTTAGGTAATAATACATCTAGAACTAGATGTTAATTTTTAGTTTTATGGACGAGTTTCATAACTAAGACATACTGAATAGATCAAAAGTAGATTAAATTTGCGCGTCCTCCCTCAATTTTGTTACAATAATAGGTATTTTAAATATCTCTCTCATGATGGAAATGACGTTGCGAGATGAATATACTTGCAATAGACGAGATTCAGCTCTTGGGTTTCCTCCATCTTGTAACTCAGATTCATTAAAAACACTTCCGCACAGCATCCACAAGTATGACATGGGTTGAGTTAATATTAAAAATAAAATTTTATACAACATAATGCAGATTTAAATGAATACACTATCATCTGAGATCTGACCTTAAATGTAGCAGTTTAGTCGCGGAGACGCATCAGACATGGTTTGGTATTATGGCACTGTATGTGGTGTGATCTGCACTGCGATTGCGGCATTACTTCACCTTGTACCAAAAATGAACAACGTGCGCTGCCAGTATGGGATTGAAAACCATCACCATATTGCATTAAAAATAATAACAGATATTATTCTAAAATAAGCATCTTTGAGCTATTTTTGAGTTTATGGGACATGACTTCAGTTATTATTTTTTATACGCGGTGTACGGAAACTAGAGATATATGCGAAAAAATGGTGAATCTACAAACATCAAACAGAGAACCCAAAAAACTTTTCGGCCTGAAAATCACAATTTTTTAATACGTAAAATTTATTTTCGGCATTTTTAGGATTAAAACAAACTTTTGGAGTCGGGTCTCTGCTTCGACGTATTTTACATTAAAGAGCTGAAATTCCCACAGCCAACGATTTTTTTTCACTCGATTTACTAAAATTCTCTAAAACAAAAGCTCAAATCAAAAAAAGTTATGTCAAAAAATCAACTTCTAACGTTTTGTAGAATACCCAGGTTCCCGCTTGAACCAACAGTTTTAATTATTATTTTTAATTGGTAAACTAATGTTTTTTTTAAGACAAGATTTTTATGCATAGCACAAAGGGTAACAATTATTATAAGCAATAATTATTAGCCTGAAACACTCATCAACATTGAAAAAATCTTCCGAGAAAAGATAAATGCCGCCGACGGGACTTGAACCCGAAAAAAAAATGTAATAAGCAGTAATTGTTGAATGAAACATTAGTATATATTGAATTATTTGGCGGGTGGGAGATACGCCGACGTAGCTCAGTTGGTAGAGTAGTTGACCGGATATCAAAAGGACGCGGGTTCAAGTCCCGTCGGCGGCATTTATCTTTTCTCGGAAGATTTTTTCAATGTTGATGAGTGTTTCAGGCTAATAATTATTGCTTATAACAACAGTTTTAGTTCGTCACTATGTGGTTAGATCATAGTCATTTAGATAAAAATGTTATTGGATCGTCATCCATCTAGTAAGATGATATAAATGTTATTGATTTGCCATCTATATATTTATGTAGATAGACCAAAGTTATTCAGATATAGATGTTATTGGATCTTCATCTATTAATTTCGATCATAGTTTTTTTTAGATTTACGTAGTTTAGTTTCTACGTAGTTAGATTATGGGTATTTAGATGTAGATGTTATTGGATCGTCGTATATGTAGTTGGATCATAGGTATTTAGATGTAGATGTTATTGGATCGTCGTCTATATAGTTAGATCATAGTTATTTAGATGTACATGTTGTTGGGTGGCCATCTATGTAGTTGGATCATAGGTATTTAGATGTAGATGTTATTGGATCGTCGTCTATATAGTTAGATCATAGTTATTTAGATGTACATGTTGTTGGGTCGCCATCTATATAGTTAGATCATAGGTATTTAGATGTAGATGTTATTGGATCGTCGTCTATATAGTTAGATCATAGTTATTTAGATGTACATGTTGTTGGGTCGCCATCTATGTAGTTGGATCATAGGTATTTAGATGTAGATGTTATTGGATAGTCAACTATGTAATTTTATCGGTGAAAGGAAAACTGATAATGAAATCAACTCAATACCTCCGTTGAAAAGTCACGATGTAAAAAATTGGTTAAATAAGTCATGTTAAGTTAGGTTATGCACTATTTTTAATTTTTTTCATAGTTTAATGACTTTTCGAAGAGGGGTTGAGTTGATTTGATGCTGAGTTGGCATTGAACTAATTATAAGACAGATATTTAGATGTAGATGTTATTGGATCGTCATCTATGTAGTTAGATCATAGTTATTTAGATGTAGGTAGTTGAAATTGGAACCCGTTGAATTGAAGACTTGGTCTAGAAAAATAGGTATTCGCCGATGAATCCAAGGTTTTTGAAAGAAGCATAATATGAATAGTTTTTTTGCTAACAGTAACCTAAAGGAAATATTTCATTCCTATCATTTGAATTACAATAAGAAACAAAACGGCGTACTTTTTTAATACCTGAGATTAGGTAGCTAGATACACACCTACACAGTGTAAGTATGCGCAGATTTGGTTTTTCTTAATAAATTGTTGCGAACAAGACAAACTTGATTAAATCACTGCGAATTTGTGACCTTTCTTTACTTCTCTGCCCATTACCTTGCCTGCGACCATATGTCTCTCTATATCCAAAATTTCAGTGTTAGCATAACCTAACAATAACAATCATTTGCAAAGCTTGTCAATATATTCCAAAAATAGAGTATTCGTTACATAAATTTGACCAATCGCAATTATCAAAAATTATTACAAAATTTAGACCCCTGACCTAAGCCACGTAGTTTATAGTATTAAATCATGAATAACACTCCATTCAGACAGACACAGTTCTTTGTAAGCGGCAAGACTGTGCCCATATCGGGCTAACCCGGTCGACAAGTCTTCATATTTGGTGTGATTGCTCCCAATAGTCGATGCAGTATATCTGTTGTGGTAATGTAAATTACTTTGGCTTTGCCCAATAACTATTGCACAAACAGCATGCCCTCGACCGTATGTCATTATGTGATATAACTTGCTTTTGCTATCGTTTTGTTTAGATATTGATTACAAGAGCTGTAATTATTTTGGTATCGATTATTAGTGTAAAAAACGCGTTTAGTTTTGAGTGACAGCTAATTACTAGTAACTTTGTAGGTACCTACTTACTGTGGCCCTTCATTCATGGTTAAAGCCATTTTAGGAAATTTACGAAGGCATTTTGGAAGAATACTACTTACAAGGGTTGAATTGAGTTCTCTCTTGGCTGGTATGTTACGATGGATAGGTTCAAATAAATCAGTTTGATTACAGAGTTTTCCACAATGGCAGTGTTATGGTTTTCAAAGGGTCACCATTATTATTGCAATAGCAATGTTATCATTATTTTTTTTTTAATGTTCTCCGTAAAAAGGTAAACCAGAATATTAGGACAAATATTACAAATTTTAATGGTACGGGGCCGTTTTATTATTTTGTGACCTGCGTCAAAAGATAGTTGCTGAATTGTTTCTAAGTAACGTTGAAAATGTCGATGTTTAATACAGAATCATTGCAATTAAGTCGATTTGTCAATTTCAGTTCTGATAAGCAGAAATCATCTCTTTCGGAGCAAAAAAAGTGCATGGTATACTTGTTAGGTTAGGTTCACCATCGCTATTGCGTATTGGCAGCGCTGCTTTTTAAAATATATTTTTTATCTGAATACAGTACCAGTGTCCCAACTTCTCCCAACTGCTCGTAGTCAGTGGGACTATGGAATTACCATTTGGGGTTCCTGTATGAGGCTCAAGGTATAGGAAGAGGAAGGGATTAAGAAGAGCATGTTTGGGAAGAACATGGAACAAGTATTTAAATCTGGTCGCCATAAACGGCTAAAGCCAATCAAACAACGCTTTGATTTAAAAATCTGTTAACTTTCAATCTAAATTCATGCTTTTATAATACTTTGTGACGGGTGTTCGTAACAACATATCGACCATCCAGTAAATTAGTCAGATATCTCCAAATATTCACTTTTGAGATAATAAGGAATGCAATATTCGAATGCTCACCATAAATCAAATATTATTTACATATATCCATCGACCAAACCCTGGTCGAAGCACATATCACACACGAGTTTATTTTACATAATAAAAATTCTATAAAATAACACCGGGGGGAATAACGGTCGGGTGCATTAGTATGACATTTTGAATTATCCCACTAGTGTTCCAGAAAATATCAACATTTAGTTTAAATCACTACAGGTTTTTTTGCATTATTTGATTTGGAGGTATTTATGAATAATTTGATAGAGGGTACACTTTTAGAGGGACGATCGATATAACAACGTGTAAGATAATGATGATACGTATATTTGAAGTTTTTGTAAATCAATTAATACAAAAAATAGTTTAATTTTGAAATGTCATTGTACTTAATTCGTGGCCCTCCATTTTGAAATAATGAAGTCAATCAAATTTAACAATCTTATCTTTCAGTAGTGCAAGGATTTTAGTTTACCAAATTGTCAGATAGCTTTATAAACAACATACTTTAAAACATGAACATGTGAGTATTTCAATTTAATCGAAAAACAAAAAGGAGAACACCACTTAGTCAGTAAAGTCTCAGGAACGTAAAACTCCAACTTCTAATTTTTATGTCAAACGCTTACAGCTCTATACAATAAATTCAATTTTGCAGTAAAATGTTGATTTCAACATAAAATATTTATAGAACTTGTTAGATTCGTTGGAATTGCTTTTTATAAGCCATTCGTCTAACGTCATTCAGAAATTGGCGTGAACATGGAAAGTTACAAAATAAAATGCATTAATGATGAAATATTTACCGCGAATAAAATATTAATATGTATTTGGTTCGCACGCCTTACAGGCAAAACGTTCTTGACTCGAGTCATTTTGATGAAAACAATCTCGCCTGTTTTCAAAATGGACATGGACCGTGGAAACTTGAAGTGGATTCAGAATTAGGAGTATGTATTAAAAACCAGTAGCAGTTATAAAAATATTCAATTAATATGGAATATCGACCTTTTCAGGTGTCGAAGGCTGCAATCAAATCATTGGCGTGGCGAGAATTTACTTACCCTCGAGCGACGTAATTAATCACTGGGTCTCGTATATTTAGTGTTGCAATGGTTACGATGCGTTATGAAAATTTAATGTTGTACCTAACTTACAAACTATTGGTTAAAGTTTATAAAAGCCCACACCAATTTTTTTTTGCGGGCATATTAGATTCAAGCAAGCAACTGAAGAGCTGTTTACTTTTCCTATTTTGAAACATAAATTCGTTCAACAAAGATAGCAGGTAAAATGTGGGAATTAATTGTGGAAAATATTGGTAATTTTTAAAATACGAGATCAGGACTCAATAGCGTGGTGGCAGAGTATTGTTCCAGTGAGACAGAGATCTTTGTTCGATCTTCAGTTGCAAGGGTTATCTTTATATTTTTTTTGAATGTCTTATTATGTTCGACATTTCATTTACTTATAGTATCTTCTTCTTCAACGAATAATTGAATTTAGTAACCACCTCTGCTTTATTCGGTAGTTTGTCTATTTTGTAATATCTTACATCAGAATTAGGACTTACTCTCTTAAGTACGTTTAACACACCTATATTAAATTGGAGTCTGTTCAGAGCATCCAAGAGATCATCCATCCTCAAGACCGTTAGGTCATCAACACCCGTACTAACCTTTAGAACCTATAGACTAGCTGTCATGTGACAGCTTAGTTGGACCACCTATAATTTGTAATAAATAATGTTCATCTGTAAAAAAACCAAATCTCCATATTATCGTCACCCAAACGGTTTGTGATGTAGGCATCTCTCTTCACAATACAGCCAGATGAGCTCTTGTGAGGTGCCAAATAAATATTTGAATATTGGTAAATTCCACAGCCCAAACAGAACTGGCAGAGGATGCACCACTGATTTTGAATGAATTATTTGAATTACAACATATTTTTCATTAGTTTTTAATAACAATTATTATCTATAAGCAATAATTATTAGCCTGAAATACTCATTAACATTAAAAAATCTCCCGAGAAAAGATAAATGCCGCCGACGGGACTTGTTTACCAATTAAAAATAATAATTAATATTTGACAAGTTAAAGTATTTCACCAATAAATGAAGACATAATTTGTCTCGACGCCATCTAGTGGGAGAGTTAGCACTTATAATGCCTTTATCACAAAAATTAAAGTTGGTTGTTTTCAGGTAAAAAATGTAATAAGCAGTAATTGTTGAATGAAACAGTAGTATATATTGAATTATTTGGCGGGTGGGAGATAAGCCGACTTAGCTCAGTGGTAGAGCAGTTGACCAGATATCAGAAGGACGCGGGTTCAAGTCCCGTCGGCGGCATCTATCTTTTCTCGGGAGATTTTTTCAATGTTGATGAGTGGTTCAGGCTAATAATTATTGCTTATAATAATAATTGTTACCCTTTGTGCTATGCATAAAAATCTTGTCTTACACATTAGTTTACCAATTTAAAATAATAATTAGTTTTTAATAACATTCAATAGAAATAAATTAGAATTTTATAAGGTCACTGAAAAAGGTTACATGTACCTAATCATCATATCTGCATATTTATAGCTACCTTCCTATACAGATTATGAACAAGGGTCCAATTTTGATTAATAGAATTCAATGAATATCAGTGGTATCAGGGTCCGTTCAATGTTTTATGTATTGAGGCTACCCATACTAGAACATATTCATGATTCTAGTGAAATCCTTAGGAATCATCTGACACTCGTAAATTGAATTGCTTTTACCTAGCGAGGTCTTACCATAGGACTGGAGATTTTTTATTGTAATACGTGCTTTGAATTTTCAATACTGATTAAGTGACCTATTTTGGAATGGTTATAAGATACTGGTTAAAATAAATGAAAATTCCACAAATTCAAAGACTATAATATGTGGTAACAATATTGCTTTAGCCATTTGTGAATTGTTTTATAAACACAAGAGTTAAGAGGAAGCCACAAGTCAAAGATGTGTATATTCAGTGTGCCTTATACCGCCATTACAATAGGTAGGTAATACGCATAAAAATATATGTATTTTTTTTAAACATTAGCTCAACACAGGAGGCCCCGAGGAAAACAATTTACTTCGGGGCCTATGTCATCTTTGGGGATGCTGTGTGGAGGGTTTTTTAAAGGAAAGAGAGGAGAAGAAGATATGGGAAGGAAAAAGGTATGAGGGGTTGGTTGAAATCTGGGGGTCAGTGTGCCCAGGAGTGACGGATGTATGAATCTATTCCTCACACTGCGGTGCAAGGCGATGGGCCCGGAGAGTCTGGCTGGAGTGGTTTAAAGGCCTCCCTTAATCAGTCTCATCCGATCCAGCCCGCCACGCAGTGGTTGGACAAACGTATCCGCCACCAATACTTAGACAAACCTCACCCCATGAACCCGGGCACTCCTGCTAAATCACCAAACGTAGCGAACCACTTGGGATGACCTGTGGCAGGGGTGTTGGTTAAAAGTTATATACTATAGGTCCGTAAGGTAGTATGTACATATGTACCAGGTAAGTTTTTTTGTATATTTTTTTAAAATTTTCTTTATTAATTGCAGTTTTAATTACATAATTTGAGGATTTTTCGACCACCATACTAGGCACATGCCCGTGTTGTGAATAAAGCAAGTAGTAAATTTCCAGTAGTGAGCGGTGTTCCAGCCCCTCTGCCTACCTTCACGGGAAAACGGAGTGTTCTGTACTGTATATCTATCGAAGAATCTCGTCAACCTTTAAAAAAATAACAGAGTGTGCAATTCACACACGGTAGAAATAAACTTTCAGAAAACTAAAGTTTACAAAAATGGGGAGGCTACGAAGCACCGCACAAAGAGGAGACCAATCATACTATCTCATTCTCACAGATTATATCAGATTTATGTGTTTCTTTTTTTTTTAATTTAAAGAAGTTTTTTTTTATTGAAGTATTTCTAAACCACTGATTCATAAAATCTACTTCAAAGTTTAAATCGTTTTAAAAAACTTATTTGGAAAGTGTGTATTCTTTTTTCATAATAATATAATAAATAAATTCCTTCACAACGTCAATATTATTACAGGGGTGCTATGTAAATTGCGTACAACTAGGCGCTTCACGATTTATAACTTCACAACGTGGTACCTACCCACTCTTTTCTTCCAGACCATCAAATACAAGTTGTTATGGATCTTGACACTTGGTCCAGAGCTTCATGGTTCGATTCAGTCAAACAGGATGAACATTGACATGAATTGAGACAAATGCTTATTTGAATTTCTTTAACTTTATCTTCCCTACAATTTTTTGTATGACCTTGTTGAGTCCCCGTTATAAGAAGAAGAAGATTACTGGCGGCTGTTTGAAAAGGAGATATTATTTAAAACGAATGATTGATGGGGCGCGCTAATTTAAAAAAAGATTACAATAATTAATAGGATTAAACGCAAATATTTTATAAAAAATTATTTAGGTTTTTCATAGCCATAACATGTTGAATAACAGAACCATATCTGGTTTTTGAAGTGAAACTTCTTTAGTACCGTTGTGATTTGAAACTCGATGAAACGGAAACGAGCGACACTAAAAAGAGACAAACACAAACGTCTGCAGGATTTAGCCTGTGAGAGAATAAGATAGCAATAAAATATTAATTTATGTCACGGGTACTCGGTTCCAAGATAATACGATAAGTCCACAGTTCCACGCACGTCTCCTTTAGTCCAGTGGTGTAAAACACCTGACGAACATCAGCGGCCAGACATTCAGCGGACTAAAGATTGAATCCCACGAAATCCAAAACAAAAAAAATTAAATATTTTTGTAAAATCAATATCTAATCATGAACAGGCAAAATAAAACACAAAAAGGCGACATCTAGCGACTCCGAAGAAAAACACAAATACTAATAAGATGACCAAATATATAGGAAAAGGTGCACTCGAATTCGACGAAAAAAATATGGAAAAACTCTGCTTCGTAGTCTTCCCACTTTTGTATACTTTAGTTTTCTGAAAGTTTCATTTCTACCGCGTGTGAATTGCACACTTTGATTTTTTAAATAATTTTTGGAGCGTACTTCGCGATTTTTTTACTATTCATAATTATTATTCACATTGTAATTTACAAAAAGAATTTTAATAAGTTACGTGCATTGCTTCCTTACGCTGAATGAATTTATTGATGACTCTAGGCAAACTTATATGCTAATGTATAATTTTAATTTGCATGTTAACTCTGAAACAACAGCTTCACTAAAATATCAATTACAATTACATGGTCTATTTGCAACGTTATTCAGTTCAACGAATTGGAATGTTTTTTACACAAATAAAATTAGTGAGGAAGCACTAAATCAACAGACTGAAATAATAAATATTTCAGTCAGCAAAATACGTAAATCGAAAACAATATTTTTCTTTATCATAAATTCACATTATGGCGTCATTTTAATAAAATGGAAACAAATCACTTTGTATCCAACCATTAACAACATGTTTCACAACTAATGGTTTCGTCGTCAGTATAAAATTAAAATTAACATAAATAACAAACACGAATAGACAAAAAAAAAACATTACAAATAGTTGTGATAAATTAGTCAAAGGTAATATAAAAAAAACAATAATTATTTAAAATAATGTACGAACAATTACTTATTTTAGAATATATAATAATTACGTTTAGTCATTTAAAATAATCTTATTTAATACAAAATACTCAAGTTGTTCCAATAAAAAAAAAATATAATAAATTTTGGTTATTAATAATAATGTTTAATCTAATTTCTAAGTTATCTGATTGTAAAACCATTGTGTTCGTGAATCTCCAAAATGTGGTTTGCAAAATAAATATTATTAATAAGCAATTTTTTTTTTAATTGTCATCTCTTTAATTAATTTTCAAATTAATGCTTACATTAAAAATTTTTTTTTTGATTATTTAGACAACTTGATTATTTATGTGAATTTAAAAAGTTTTGAATGTATAAATGTAATTATTACATATAAATGTAATTTTTTTAAATATTATTTTATATCTATCCACATGAAAGGAACTTGTGAATTTCATTGATGATCCGCGCACAGGAATTTTAGTAAAGACCAGTTGTTAAGGGCGACGCGGTGACTAGCAGTGCTGGTCGCCGCGGCTGTCGCGTTTCAGTTGCCATGTTGACAGGTTGCTATGGTAGCAGCTCACGACCTGTCAAATTTTCGAGTAATTTGCGATATGTCAGCTCAGAAAAATATCAATTTTGTTCAAGAGGTTGATAAATTGAGTTGTGTGGTGAACAGGGTTGCCAACCAATTTTAGGTTTCTCCATGAGCGAAGGTTCTTAATAGAATATAATAGAATCAGGCCACAGAAAAAGGATAAAGCAATTACGCAGAATAGTTTACTGTACAAAGGGATGAAGTTTTACAACACGCTTCTAGAAACTTTCAAGTCCCCACCAATTGGAAAGTTCAAGATGTATTGTAGGAGCTACATCAAACTGGACAAAATTTAGTTGGCAATATTAAATGTTATAATTAATTAGTAAACTAATATACAATTTACTAAAATAAAGTAAATAGAATCTTAAATATACATAGAATATTATGAAATCATTAAAGATGCATAAATTAACAAAAATTTGATTTATAAAACACCCTAAAAGCACTTACTGATGAAATTTCTGTATTAGTGGGAGGTCGCTTATTATAACCGCTAACTTTCAAAAAAGCTCTGAGCTTACAGCTTGGAGCTTTAAACTTGGAGCTTGAAGCTTAGAACTTTAAGCTTGGCGCTTTAAGTTGGGAGCTTTAAGCTAGGAGTTTTAAACTTGTTATTTTTATTTTAACCTTGAAGCTTGAACTTTAAGCTTGGAACTCTAAGCTTGGTGCTCGAAGCTTGGAGCCCTAAACTTGGAGTTTTAAACATGATTAGATTGGAAGACCCTCACTAGCAAAAAGCTGCATCGGGTAAAAATAAAAATTCTGACGGAGCAAAATACAACCAGCCACCAGCTGTAATATCTTTATCTTTATCTTTACTAAGTACAAATTGAAGTCGATCACGCTGCATGTGCGCTTAGATCTTTTAAACTACGCAATGGATTTCCATGCGGTTTTCACCAATAGATAGAGTGATTCATGAGGAAGGTTTTAAGGTATATAATTTGTCAAGGTTTTGTGTAAATTGGTTTAAATACATAATATATCTGGCCAAGCGGCGGCGGGCAGCGGGCAGCGTGGTGTGGAATTGATTTAACAGATGGAGTTGGTTATAAAGGTTTCTTTAGCCACAGCAAAGTGTAGACTGGTCTGCGGGTTTCGGGTATTGTATGCAACACTACAACAACTATGTATCCTTTTGACATACAGGAAGAAAATAAAACCTTGCTGTGCTGGCGCCTTCGTGAGACATCATTTTATAAACTTCCGTGCACCTCAATTTTTCTTTTATTTCTTCATTTTTTATTGTTCTCTAACATTGGTATTAATATGTTGCAACGGTAGCACAAACCGGGTTTTACTGTGTTTGGGGGTTTGTTGCCGTGATCACACTGAGGTGGGTGAATCACACCCAGAGTTAATAGAGACCAAAGACATTTTAGAATATTCCACATAGAGACTTGTTAAAAAACCATAGACAAAACAACATTAACCATAAACAAAGCGCTTTATTGAGCTTATGATTGGAGGAAAAGAGCCAAAAAAATATAGATGATGCAAAAATATAGATAGTGAACTATCTTCAAAATTTTTATCTGAGCTTTTCCAACAAACCACTTATATGTGCAGTATGCATCACTGACAAGGACAGCTATCAAATAAATCCCAAGCGTAGGAAACCATCTCGGTGTGTTCACTGCAGCATGGACCCGAGTTACTTAAATCTGTGCTTAAATCAGAAAGCCGTTTGTGTGTCCATAATGCAACACTTGTATGATTGCCTCTCATAATTGTTAATTTATTTCTGCTGTTGACTTATGTTTCTATTTACCTAAACCACTCCGATGTTCATATTGCTACCACACCTGAGGCCCATCTTTTATTTTTATCTTTTTTTCGTTTTCTCCTTGTCACTATTGCCATCCACACGGATTGCCCATTTGGTAACCACTATTCCAGTGGTTATCTTCCTGACAATTTATGGGTCGGCCCCGGGTGCGATATGCAATACTATACTTCTTTCCTTTACTGTAGGATTGACCTTACCATTTTGTGATAGTGAAACCACTTCAATGTGTTTACTGCTACACTAACCTGGGGCTTAGGAATTGCGCCAGTAATCAGGAACCGCTTACAAGTTCGTACTGCAACCACTCGCTAGTATGGGAACAATTTCTTTTCCATTTTTATTTATTTTTACTTATTTTTCTTTTAAGAAACCACTCGCAAGTACTGTATGCATCCATAAAATAAGTTATCACTAAAATGGAATATTCTTTATTACTTCGCTCTTTTGTGTTCTCTGATAATAGTATTTACTGAGAGCACCCACAGTAGCCACTTTTGGTTTCCTTTCTTACCGTTTCTTTTATTATATTTAAATTAGTTTTCTTTGTTTTGTGAACTTGATTTTTATTGGTTTTGTAATTGTTTATTGGGTACCCGGTTAAAATTGCAGCGGAAAAATTCTATAGTAACGTCTCAGAGACGAAAGCTGAACCAGCGTTTGTGTCTCGTCCATATCCCTACTATTGGGGTGGATTGTGACCCCGTCCCTGCATGCGGACACTGGAGAGAAGCCGACCCGGAGCGCTGTCTCATGGATCGTCCGCGCCTCCCCTGGGGAGAGGTGCGGGTCGTAAGGGTGTCTTGCGCGAGTAAGGGGACCCTCCGCCCTGCCTCCGATAACCCGACGCTGTCCTTCCTAGAGTCTTTGGGCGTTCTGTCACCCACTTCCTTCCTCTTGCCGTGTCGTAAATGCATCACCGGGAAGTCGGCTTAGGGGCGCGGAAACCAATCTCAAGCTTGGTTTTCCTGAAAACATGCACCTCTCAACAGGACTGCCGGGTGTATCTGTGACACACTCGCTCCCTACCAACAACCACATGAAAATTGAGTGATAATTTTAAAAAAAAAAAATTTTATGTACAATAAACCGGCAGGGTAGGCATACCGCCTACACTTGAAAATTTTATTTCTCCCCTCTGCTTTTCCCCAAAGAAAGAGGTAATGTATATATTTATTTAATTATTTAATACTAACCTGTACATATAAAGCACTTGCATACTGCTCGTTAACACCGTATGCGGGGACATTGGGGGTCTAGTTTTGTTTAATTAAATGTAGAGACGTTCAAATAAAAAAAAAATAGCTTCCTTGTGAGAGCCCTGAAGGAGTAACCATAAGTTACTTATACCGGGGCGGGTATGCGGTGGATAACCTCCAGTGGTCTGCTAGTTATTAATAAAAATACATTTATTCGCTCATACGTTCCTGCGGACAGTCCACAGTTAAAAGAATTGTGATGTCCATAGGTACGATTTCCAACAACATAAACTAAAAACTTTTTTTTTTTTAATATGAAAAATGAGTTACATATATATTTTACAAAATACTATAATAAAGGTCGTTTTTGGTCATGTATACCTTACCAGAAAAGGGGAGCTCTTGTGCCTGATAAGTGAGCCACGATTCTTACTTAGATTGGAAGTTATAATATGTTTTGTATAAAATTATTTACTTTTTACTGTAATTTTTTTTGGAAAAATTGTTGAATTTTATTTATTTGCTCTGATTGGTTGATGATACAGCGTAATTCAGAAGGGAGGTTATTAAAGTTTTTATGGCTTGGAAAATATAATGATTTTGCATTTGAGTTTTTTTTTTTTAATTAGGTGTAATAAATTGGTTTCCATTTCTCAATAGTTAGTAAAATTCTTGATATTCTTTGTTATTTTTTTTTACACATTTTTATGATGGAAGCTTGCTTGAATATGTCATCGACATTTGGTACTGGAAACAATTTAAAAAGTGATTCCGTTGAGAAGGTAGTTTTTTTTTTTATTAATATTACTTTAATGATGATTCTTTGCGAAACTTTTACTGAGTTTAGATTGTTTTTGTAAGATCCTCCCCAACCTATAATTCCAAAGATAAGTAAAGAATGAATAAGGGCATAGAATACATTTTTCATTATTTTTACATTTAAAACATTTCTTAACCTTACAAATACGTATATAGATTTCCTTATTCTTTTCACTAGCTCTGAAATGTGACTATTCCACTTCAGGTTTTAATCATTGATTACACCGAGATATTTAATTTTGGAAGAAGAGTTAATTACGGTACAAATAGGATTATGTTGTTTACAGAGTTCATGATCACATTTTTCGTCATGGATAACAATATTAACTTCATGATCAGGTATTTTCTGTAAGGAAAATAAGATATAATATGTTGTTTTTTTAGTATTATGTGTGAGTAAGTTATTATCGAACCATGATTTTAAGATGTTAATATCTTCATTTGCCAATTTGTTAACTAGTTCCCATGTTTGACTTTTTATTAACAATACAGAGTCATCATCATAAGAGATTAATTCACCTTTAATTTCCTGTTGGAAAATGTTATTCACATATATTAGAAATAATAATGGTCCGAGGACGGTACCTTGAGGGATGCCGAATTCACTTGTGAGAGATGTACTAAATGATTGGTTTAATTTTACTACTTGAGGTCTCTCTGTTGAATACACTCTGTTGAACATACTGTAGCATGTATTGAAATATAGAAACAGATGAAAATATAGACTTACTTGTTAATAAATACACCTTTCAACTGTTAAAAGCTTGTTTAGGTTTGTAAAAAAACTACGAAAGTAAAAAAATAAATAATGTGGAAAGGCGTAAACTCCTATTAGGTGTTTACAACTATTTTTATAAAAAAACATAACTCATAACCTACATTATGATATAAATTTGATAGTTTTTTTAATATCAAATTAAAAAAGCAAAGCAGTTTTTGGGGGATTAGTCCAAGGTGTTGAATTTGCACCCAGTAGAGGGATGAGAAGAATAAATTTTGTTAAATTCATCTAAAATTATGCGAAAACCAGTAACGCAATAGCAAATAAGTTGTGTAGAATAACAATGACTCATTTGAAAAGTTCCTTAATAACATCAATTTTAACACAATGGTGCTAGGCGAATGGTGGATAAATAGGCGCCTTCTATAACATTTCATTTCTTTTTTTTTAAATTTCACAATTTTATTCCAATAAACAAAGATTTCAATGAAATTTCATTATTTTTTGTCTTGGCTAATTTCCTAAATATTAACAGCATCAATTTGTAACTCTAAGTTTCGTATCATGAATGTATTTAAATTAAAAAACTTTTTCACTTTGTTCCACTTATTTATTATTACCAGGACCGGTTTCATCCTACTACGGACATTTTCAGACTAGTAGTTGAAACTCTGATGCTATTGATTTTATACAAACTTAGGCAGGGGTACACAACATTGTCTATATATAATGAATGATTCTATTTTGTTAATTTAAGGTATTATAAGTTATTTTGTTAATTTAGGGTACATAAGGAATTTATAAAGTGTATTTTTAAAAATTATGAATAATGTTACATAGTAAGTAAATATTTTTAGTTCACATGAATATAAAAGAATTTATATAATTAAAATGGTTTGTGATTTCTGAAATTTTATTTTTGTAATGTTGGGATATTCCCTCCTTGTTGCTTAGGGCTTATTGTCAAATATTGGTAGCACTAAAGTAATTATTAGTGTTAGGGTTCTCCACATATTTGGGTTATTACATTTTTAAAGTACATACTTAAATTATACCACTGCTCTCTGAAGTAAAATTATTCTAAGTGTATTATAATGGGTAAATTAAATTAACCCCCAATGTCAACGGCTGTATGGACAACCTAAGGTTCACAAATTAGATATACCAGTAAGACCCGTCGTAGCACATAACTCAGCACCAGCCTACAAGTTAGCAAAATACGCCAATAGAATCATTAAAAACACTTTTAATTTTAAACCAAAATATGGAATAAAAAATTCTTTGCAATTAATAGACCTCATCAAGGATATACATATACAAAACAACGCCTCTCTGGTATCATTTGACGTTGTTAGTCTATTTACAAGCGTACCTACAGATGAATTAAAAATAATAATCAATAACTACATGGAGAAAATCAATATAAATGTATTAAAAAAGAGAGAAATTAATCAAGTTATAAATACGTGCATGGAACAAAACTTTTTTAGATTTGATAATAAATTCTATTTACAATCGAAAGGGTTGGCCATGGGTAGTCCTATCTCACCAATATTAGCAGAGCTCATGATGGACCACTTAGAAGAAACCATTGAAAAGTTAAAATCCTTTAAAAATGTTATTTTCTATCGGAGATACGTAGATGACATTTTGACAATATGGACCGGTACGCAGAGGCAACTAGATATCTTCATCAAAGAAATAAATCAAATCAATAAGTCAATTCAATTCACGATGGAGATAGGAGGAGATAAAATAAACTTTTTGGATAAAGGAATTAATATCGTTAATAACAAATTACAATTTTCAATATAAAGGAAACTGACATATAGCGATAATATCATTCACAGCTCCTCAAGACACCACATTTCACACAAATTGTCAGTATTCCATTCTTTAATCCATAGACTATTACATGTACCACTAAACGATATAAATTACAACAATGAATTAAAAGTTATCAAAACTATTGCAAAAAATAATGGTAACGATAGCAGAATAATTGATAATTTAATAAAGAAGAAGAATAAAAAACTCACCGTAGCTTCAATTACGTATGGCCTTACGCCAGACAAGGAGATAAGAACAAAACAATGGACTAAAATACCGTGCCTAGGCAAAATATCAAATAAAATTTCAAAATTAATAGACAGTGACAAAAAATGTAAGACAGCCTTTTATAACGTAAATTCTTTGGGTAAAATATTTATAAATAATAAAGATAAGAGAGGTAATCTGGAAAACTCTGGAGTCTACCAGGTGAACTGCTCGAATTGCCCCGCGTATTACGTAGGACAAACAGGAAGAGCAGTATCAACCCGTATAAAAGAACATTTCGCTAGTTGGGCTAATCAAAAAGGAGATTTATCGAACGTCGCCTTGCATCTACTAGAAAATCAACATACTTTTGACAAAGATAGAGATGTAAAAATCTTTCATGTTTGCAACAAAGGACCAAAATTAGACATATTAGAGTCATTAGAAATCAATCGCTTAACGAAGAAAATAGATCGTAAATATGTTATGAATAAACAGTTAGAACATAATGCTCAATCACCATTAATTTACCCATTAAAATACACTTAGAATAATTTTACTTCAAGAGCAGTAGTATAATTTAAGTATGTACTTTAAAAATGTAATAACCCAAATATGTGGAGAACCCTAACACTAATAATTACTTTAGTGCTACCAATATTTGACAATAAGCCCTAAGCAACAAGGAGGGAATATCCCAACATTACAAAAATAAAATTTCAGAAATCACAAACCTTTTTATTTATATAAATTCTTTTATATTCATGTGAACTAAAAATATTTACTTACTATGTAACATTATTCATAATTTTTAAAAATACACTTTATAATTTCCTAATGTACCCTAAATTAACAAAATAACTTATAATACCTTAAATTAACAAAATAGAATCATTCATTATATATAGACAATGTTGTGTACCCCTGCCTAAGTTTGTATAAAATCAATAGCATCAGAGTTTCAACTACCAGTCTGAAAATGTCCGTAGTAGGATGAAACCGATACTGGTAATAATAAATAAGTGGAACAAAGTGAAAAAGTTTTTTAATTTCAATTCTATTACAATGGAATTCCACCACGAATTAACAGTGCAAAAACTAGACTCAATGAATGTATTTATTTAGTTTATTTTTTACACATCATAAATTATATCAATAAATTTATTAATTTTCTTTTACTTAAACTTGTTATATGTAATTAAAATTACCTCGTTTGGTAAGAATTTTAGGTATTATTATTTTTAATTGTATAGTAGAATTATATAATGTAGATAGGTTCTTGTTATTAAAACCAAATTTATAAATTTGGAAGCACAGGTATTGTTCGTAAATTGGCCACTAACTGGTTTCATCAATTAGGTAGAAAGGAGAGTGAACTTTTACTACACAAAAAATGAAATCAAACACAAACCAAAAACAACAAACAAAACTCGAAAAAAAACATGTAAAAGATACTTTTATGTTCTAATCTTTATCATTATGTGTATATATGTACCTACCTATTACGTTAATATTATATTAAATTTCATATTGTATTTTATTCTATTTTTTCTCTTTGTTATTTATATTTATACAAAATATGATAATAGCCTTTAAATATGTTAATAGGCGTTAAAAGTACACATATACTATATATTATTGTTTGGTTTTTCAAAAAGCTCACTTTTTCTGGCACGCTAAAAACGACCGCACCGCCCCTTAAGTTTCACCCACCTCAGGGTTCACTTTCGGTTAATTCAGTTTCAGACAATCGCGGGAAAGACCAGAATGACCTAAATCACGACCTAAATCGCACGCGAAAAACGACCCTTCCGCCCTTACATTTCACCCACCTCAAGGTTCACTTTCGCTTGAGGAAAAACCACGATCAGCCAAGTTTCAGTACTTGGATTTTGTAAGTTTATTTTTTTTCGACAAAATTAATGCTGCTAGGGATTTATTCTCTCATACGAATTAACGGCGAAAACGGGAACCTCTGATTAAATCACTCAATTCGGCTAGGTTATATTTCCCGCCGACAGGTTCGCCCCTTTAAAAACGTCGGATCGAGAAGGGAAGTAAAAAAAAGTTAGTTTCCCATACAAAACTGATTTTGCTAGGAATTTATTCTAATTAATTAAACGGCTTCGAGAAAGTTCTTGAGTAAAACTGACATTTTATAGAGGCATTACGGAATTAAAGATTACGTTAAAAGTACACCTTCCGGCGGAGATGTTTTTTAATAATCATAAACAATACAAGTTTTAAAAACTTTTAAAATCAAAACATGTGTAGCTCCCCCTTGAAAATGTTTCACAATATTGCATTCAAATTCGACATTTTTCTGACATTAGCGAAAAATTCACTTTCATCGATAAATGCAAATCGTTTGCAGCCTGTAAAATCGGCTGGTATATTAAAATTTTATAAATTTTCTCGAACTTTGCAACACTGAAGATGGAGTCGTGATGGCGTTAAAAGCCACTACCACCTTAAAAAAAGCAGACCCCGCCCTAATAGGTTTTGTATGAAGAATTTTTTTTTTTAATGGCGGATTTCAAATTGCATAGCTCGACAGGGCCTAAATTTACGCGGGATTGGTGCAAATTTGTGCATCGGTCTTGCCTGTGTAAAAAATATAATTATGGAATATTATCTGTCTGTGTATGATATAGAAGTTAAGTACCTAATACAAAAGCGCTAAATTTACCCGCGCTTCAACAGCAAATTAAAATGTCAAAAGAAAACGGATCTCTCAGCGGTTTGGGTTGTTGTTTTTCGGGAAACGGCATTGCGGCCGGAAAAACGATTCTGGCTTGGATGTTTTTAGAAAATACGGTACCCTGAAATATAAGGCAACTTTTAACAGTAATATAACGTGTCCGTCTCATGAAAAAATGTTCATGAGGATATGATAAACATATAACATTTTCCAAAAAAATGAGGAAAACGCGTGCCATAGATTTCAGAAGTGGAGATTTTTACTGGCCAGTTTAAATATGTTCCTTCAGGGTAGGTACTTATTTAGGTGGTATTGCAAATATGATGAAAAAGCAAATATTGCCGGAATTTTAGTAACAAATGCGGAGGTACCTACCCGAATACGTAGCTACACAATTAAATGCAATACTTAGGTTAGGTTGTTGTACAACGATACTGAATAATTCATCATTTTTTTAAGGTTCATTTTCAAGTTCTTCGTAAGTTCTATTCAAGTTCTGTTATTTTATCAGTACATGCCAGTTGCATCATAAAACTGAAATAATAACTGAACTTGAATAGAATTTTAACCGAACTTTTACAGAACGTTAAAATTGACTTGAAAAATTGAAGAATTTTTAATTTCGTTAAACAACCCAGCCTAAATATGTGTTTTTTTTTACGTATGTATGCAAGTACCAGCACTCAAAATTTAGGTAGGTACCCATCTGCATATAACAACTCGGTATCATCCGACTATATTGCATACGTATTAGTTTTCTAATTTTACAATGAAATTACTCGAAGTTGAACGGGATATTTTTTAAAAGTATTAAATTCATATAGCGCTTTATTTTAAGCAGTGAAACTACTGGTGAGTTCTGGCATTATAAAATTTGTATGAAAATGTACGTACGCTCATAACTTCCGAAGGACTGCAACAATTTGAAAAATTCTTTTTTTGTTGTGTTCGTTATTGTTAGAACAAGGTTTGTATAAAATTACTGGTGAGTTCTGGCATTACGAAATTTGTAAAAAAAAATTATAGGTGGCGCGCGAGCTGTTTGAAAAATAAATGTACCGGGAATTAGTGTATGTAATGCGGCAGGTGGGGGGGGGTGGAAACAGGAAGGGGGGAGGGGAGCCTGGGAGGGGGGAGGGGAACTCGGGAGGGGGTTTACGATACGGAGAAGCCTAGGAGTGAAGTGGGGTGAGGGAAGGTGAGGGAGGCGGAGTGGAAAGGGGAAGAGGATGCTGGTGAGGAAGGGGGGGGGGGATTCCTGGTTCCTGGATACAATAGTGAGCTCTGGCAACACGAAATTACGCATTGCTCAACCGTTCATCCGATTGCGATGAAACTTTGGGGATTTGATGTGTGCATGCCTACAACGGTGTCTATATACTAACATATGGTAGGTTTTTGCTACTAGGCCCTGCGGGCGGCTTTATAAACATTTGTATGTATAACCGCTAAGCGTTGCTAAACCATTCATCGGATTGCGATGAAACTTTAGGTTTTGATGTGCGCATGCCTACCATACCTTTATGGCAGTAGATACCTACCCGCTTACTATGAATTTTTTAAGTTAGTTTTAACCCGTTAATTGCATTTGCAATAGGCATAAGCTAGTATATATATTAATGTCTGGTTTTTTCAAAAACTCACTTTTTTCTTGACGGGAAAATCGACCGCACCTCCCCTTAAGTTTCACCAACCTCAAGGTTCACTTTCGGGTGAAGAACTTTAAGACGGCCCTTGCACGCCAAAACGACCTCCGGGCTGTTTGAGTTTCACCCACTCTAAGGTTCACTCTCCCTCAAATACCCGTGTCCGGTAAAATGTATGGGAAATTTGTATGAAAAATTCAGCCAAAAAATGTGTCGATCTTCTCAAGCCAGAATGGACCTCGGCGCTCGGTATTTCAGAACAATTTAAAGTTCACAATCCTTTGAATTCGTTTGGCACTAGCAGTTGTTTCTGAGAGACCGTTTACTGAGGAGGTGAAATTCAATCGCGGAAATAGAGTATTTTTGTAGACAAAATTAACGTCGCTAGCGATTTAATCTCTCATACGAATTAACGGCGAAAACTGGAACTTCTTATTAAATCAACCAATTCGGCTCAGTTATAGTTCCCGCCGACAGGTTCGCATTAAAAAAAAACAACCACAAATTAGGCCTCAGTTTCAATGCAATGGAAAATACTAGAGAGAATGTTGATACAGGTCAGTTATCAGTTATCCGAGATGTCAAAACAAAACGGATCTCTCAGCGGTTTGGGTTGTTGTTTTTCGGGAAACGGCATTGCGGCCGGAAAAACGATTCCAGCTTGGATGTTTTTAAAAAATACGGTACCCGGCAATATAAGGCAGTTTTTAACACCAAAATTTCGTGTACGTTCCATGTAAAAAATTTCAGGGTCGCCGAAAAACCTATAAAATTTTCCAAAAAAAACAAGAAAATTGGTGTCCATAGATTCACTTCAGTAGGGTGGATATTTACCGGCCAAATTGAAATGTTATTAATTCAGGGTAGGTACCTACTTATCTCGGTAGTATTGCAAATATGATGAGAAAAGCAAAAACATTGCCGGAATTTTGTAAGGAAATGCGCCGGTACCTGCCGGAATGGGTAGTTGGACCATTATTTAGGTTTTTGATGCAATTTAATTTACTAAGGTAATGTTGTTTCCACGATACTGAATAATTTAACAATTTTTTAAAGTTCATTTTCACGTTCTGTGTAAGTTGTGTTTTTTTTATCAGTAAATGCCAGTTGCATCATAAAACTGAAATAATTACAGAACT
This sequence comes from Limnephilus lunatus, assembly GCA_917563855.2. Lineage (NCBI taxonomy): Eukaryota > Metazoa > Arthropoda > Insecta > Trichoptera > Limnephilidae > Limnephilus > Limnephilus lunatus. Next base: position 12,921,958 of record OU830599.1, read on the forward strand.
TGAATAGAATTCGAACCGAACTTTTACAGAACGTTAAAATTGACTTGAAAAATTGAAGAATTTTTAATTTCGTTAAACAACCCAGCCTTAATATGAGTTCTTTTTTACGTATGTATGCAAGTACCTATACTCACAATATAAGTAGGTTCCTACCTGCACATAAACACTCGATATCATCCGACGATATTGCATACGTATTAGTTTTCTAATTTTACAATGAAATTACTCGAAATTGAACGGAATATTTTTTTTAAAGTATTTAATTCTTATAGCGCTTTACTTTAAGCAGTAAAACTACTGGTGAGTTCTGGCATTATAAAATTTGTATGAAAATGTGCGTACGCTCATAACTTCCGAAGGACTGCAACAAATTGAAAAATTCTTTTTTTGTTGTGTTCGTTATTGTTAGTACAAGGTTTGTATAAAATTACTGGTGAGTTCTGGCATTAAGAAATTTGTAAAAAAAAATTTATAGGTGGCGCGCGAGCTGTTTGAAAAATAGATGTACAGGGAATTAGTGTATGTAATGCGGCAGGTGGGGGGGGGGGGTGGAAACAGGAAGGGGGGGAGGGGGACCTGGGAGGGGGGAGGGGAACTCGGGAGGGGGTTTACGATACGGAGAAGCCTAGGAGTGAAGTGGGGTGAGGGAAGGTGAGGGAGGCGGAGTGGAAAGGGGAAGAGGACGCTGGTGAGGAAGGGGGGGGGGGGGGGGGGTTCCTGGTTCCTGTATACAATAGTGAGCTCTGGCAACACGAAATTACGCATTGCTAAACCGTTCATACGATTGCGATGAAACTTTGGGGATTTGATGTGTGCATGTCTACAATGGTGTTTATATACTAATGTATGGCAGATTTTTGCTGCTAGGTCCTGCGGGCGGCTTTATACATAGTTGTGTGTTTATCCACTAAGCGTTGCTAAACCGTTCATCCGATTGCGATAAAAATTAGTAGATTTGATATGTGCATGCCCATGACGGTTTTTGTATACAAAAGTGAGCTCTGGCATCATGAAATTACGCATTGCTAAACCGTTCATGCGATTGCGATGAAACTTTGGGGATTTGATGTGTGCATGCCTACAATGGTGTCTATATACTAACGTATGGCAGATTTATGCTGCTAGGCCCTGTGGGCGGCTTTATATATATTTGTATGTTAAACCGTAGGTACCTACCCGCTTACTATGATTTTTTTTTCTGTTAGTTAGTAAGTCAAGTTAGTTTTAACCCGTTAGTTGCATTTGCAACAGGCATAAGCTAGTATATAGTATTGTCTGGTTTCGATTCAAAACTCACTTTTTTTTGCAGGCGAAAATCGACCGCACCGCCCCTTAAGTTTCACCAACCTCAAGGTTCGTTTTGGATCAAATTCACTTTCAGACACGAAACTGGTAGTAATTTTTTTTCGACAAAATAGCGCCGCTAGCGTTTTTTTGTCTCATACAAAACGGTGGCGAAAACTAGAACTTCTCATTAAATCGCCCAATTCGGCTCAGTTATAGTTCCCGCCACCAGGTGTCGCGTCTCAAAAAAAAAAGACGCAAAAAAGGCCTCAATTTCCATGCAAAAACAAATGCTCTTTTCAGTACTTTGAAAAATTGAGCATTTTTGTTGCCTACATTTTTGCTAGCGATTTATTGACGAAAAACTATGGCGAATCAGCGGCTAAAACTGGAACCTCAAATAAAAGTACTCAATTCGGCTCAGTTATATTTCCTGCCGACAGGTGTACTTCAAAAAAAAGATGTCATTTTGGCCATTAGTTTCAATGCAAAAGAAATTGCTACGAATGTTGAGTTAGGTCAGGATTCTTACATGTCAAAACAAAACGGATCTCTCAGCGGTTTGGGTTGTTGTTTTTCGGGAAACGGCATTGCGGCCGGAAAAACGATTCCGGCTTGGATGTTTTTGAAAAATTCGGTACCCGAAAACATTCCGCGTCTTTTGATACCAATATGAGGTGTCTGTCCCATGTAAAAAAGTTCAGGGTCGCCGAAAAACTTATAAAATTTTCCAAAAAAAACAAGAAAATACGTGTCCATAGATTCACTTCTGAAGGGTAGATTTTTACCGGCCAGTACAAAATGTTATTAATTCAGGGTAGGTACCTACTTATCTCGGTAGTATTGCAAATATGATAAAAAAGCAAAACCATTGCCGGAATTTTGTAAGGAAAAGCGCCGGTACCTACCGGAATCGGTAGTTGGACAATTATTTAGGTTTTAATGCAATTTAATTTACTAAGGTAATGTTGTTTCACCGATACTGAATAATTTAAAATTTTTTATAGTTCATTTTCACGTTCTGTGTAAGTTCTATTTTTTTTTATCAGTAAATGCCAGTTGCATCATAATACAAAAATATCTATAGAACTTGAATAGAATTCGAACCGAACTTTTACAGAAATTACTCGAAGTTGAACGGGAAATTTATTAAAGTATTAAATTCGTATAGCGCTTTTTTTAAGCTGTAAAACTACTGGTGAGTTCTGGCATTATAAAATTTTTATGAAAATGTACGTACGCTCATAACTTCTGAAGGACTGCAACAAATTGAAAAATTCTTTTTTTGTTGTGTTCGTTATTGTTAATACAAGGTTTGTATAAAACTACTGGTGAGTTCTGGCTTCACGAAATTTGTATAAAAAAAAATAATAGGTGGCTCACGAGCTGTTTGAAAACTAAATGTACCGGGAATTAGTGTATGTAGTGTTTCAGCTTTTTGCTGCTAGGTCCTGCGGGCGGCTTTATACATAATTCTGTGTTTAACCGCTAAGCGTTGCTAAACCTTTCATCCGATTGCGATAAAAAATTGTATATTTGATGTGTGCATGCCCACGACGGTTTCTGTATACAAAAGTGAGCTCTGGCGTCATGAAATTACGCATTGCTTAACCGTTCATCCGATTGCGATGAAACTTTGGAGATTTGATGTGCGCATGCCTACAATGGTGTCTATATACTAACGTATGGCAGATTTTTGCTGCTAGGCCCTGTGGGTGGCTTTATATATATTTGAATGTTTAACAGGTACATACCCGCTTACTATGAAATATATATTTTTTTCTGTTAGTAAGTAAGTCAAGTTAGTTTTAACCCGTTAGTTGCTTTGCAACGGGCAATCTTCTAGTCATACGTATTATTTTAATTCTATACTAATCAAACAACAGTAATAACCATTTATTAAATGTTTGATTCATTTTATTGTTTCTGTTCTCATTTGTATAAAATGTGTATGCAGGACTAGGTATTATTTGAAATGCAAACACAAGATACCATTATGTTTTAATAATTTACTTTTAAGTATGTATATATTACTTTTATGATACTTTAAATAACTATGCTAAGAAAACCACGGTTATCTTTTCTGTAGTAATTGGTTATTATTAGTATTTTTTTTTTCAAATTCTTTCTCTTCTCTTTTTTCTTATTCTATACAACCCATCTGTTTAGGACTATGATATGCAATGTGTTGTATATGTCTATCGTTCGTTCGGAGACATTCGGGCGTAGCCGAATGCTTCCGAACATACAGCCGCTGGGCGCTCATTGCCGGCGCCATTTGAATTCTAATCACTTCTAATCTAAGAGCTCCCGAATAGTTACACGTTACCAACAACTAGTAATTCCGCTGTAATTCAATTAATAAATAATTATACAAGACGAACTTGCGTTGTGATTAATTGTGGGCTAGTGAGCCACAAAGTCTATTAAAGAATATTACAACTGGCGCAGCCGAAGGATAAAAAAAAAATTGAAAATTAATTGGATTGTGGGAGCACAAGATTTTTTTTTTTTTTTGTTACACGATTGCAAGGAGGGCTAAGTCATCCCGATTTTTAAGGCTACCTACAGCCGAGGAAGAAAGTACAGTCCTTATACTATCCCTGGAGCCACAGTCTGGGTTGTTGGGTTTGTCGAGGAAAGGGCACCCGAAAAAACACAAGGAGGCAGTGGTCGTTTTTGGGGCTTGGCAGATTGACCAGTCGAGCCCATCCACGGAAGTTGAAGTCCGAGAGAAGCCGAGGAAAAGGCTCTCGCATACGAGAAGGAAGTCAACAGCCGCAATATCAGAAGTTAAGGTTTTTTGATGCTTTCTTGTAGAGGATTTATCGAATTGTGTATTTTTTTTTGTTAAGTTATTGTTGTCGTTCGTGTACTTGTACGTGTAGTGTCACGTTTTTTCCTCTCGTGAGAGTGGAATCCGGGAGAATTCCACCGTTTTCTCACATAAATGGAGATTCGGATATATTTCGGCTCAGATTAGAACAGTTCCTCTTATTGCATGATGATATCACGGAGATTAAGAAAAAGGCTTATCTCATAAACTCGCTTGAAGCAAAATCCTTGACCCTTCTGACTAATTTATGTTTTCCATCTAAAATCACGGATGTTACATTTGATAGATTAATTGAGTTGCTCGAAAAACATTGTGTAAAATGCAGATCTATCTTTCGGGAGCGCGAATTGTTTTTTCTTGCTAAACAGGATCAAAACGAGTCGATTAAGGAGTTTGCAGCAAGACTTAGAGGGTTAAGTACTTATTGTCAATTTGGGGCTAGATTAGAAGCTAATCTGGTAGATGTTTTTGCTATAGGTTTACTGCCGGGTCCAGTGCGTGTAAAATTGTTTATTGAAGGTCCTAAGTTAAATTTTAATCAGTTAGTTGAACTGGCAGTTACCGCGAAAGGTCCTGAGATCGAGTCAACTAAACTTAAATTGGAAATAAATACTGTGAGAAAGTTTGCAAGATCACCTTCACCAGCTCGTACGCCGAATAAACGTTCATACAGTAGCGACGCGCGGGGATCGTGTAAACAATTTAATACCGTTTCATCTCAAAAGAAATGCAGTATTTGCGGGAAATTAAATCATGACACGCGTAATTGTAGATTGAAGGAAGCAAAGTGCTGTATTTGTGGAAAAATAGGGCATTTAAGAAAAAATTGCAGGTACGGATCAGTGAAATCAGTTATGAACTGTAATGATAATAATATTAATACTGTAGCATTTATTAAAACAATCACAGCTCAGTTGAAATTAAATGGTAAAAATTTCAATGCTATGATTGATTCGGGCTCATCAGTCTGTGTCATTCCAGAAATTTTGTTTTGTAAACATTTCAGTAATTTAGAATTGTCACCCGAAACACGAAAGATTTCAGGTAGTATATTGGATGTTGTAGGTAAGATAAATTTCAAGTACAATAATATAGTTAGATTTGTAACCTTTATTATTGTAAGCAACGGATCAGATCTAATAGTTGGGAGAGATTTCATGGAAACCTTCAACCTCAATATTATTCCGGGACAAAATTCTATTAATTCAGTTTCGTCAGAAATGGAAAAAGTAGATAAAATTAAAGAAAAATTTCCAGAAGTTTTTGATCGGGAACTAGGACGTTTTAATAAATTCAAAGTGAAAAAAGATGCGAATACTTTTTTTTTGTAATGCAAGGCCGGTTCCATTCGCTATCAGGGATAAGATCGAAGGTGAACTTAAATCCATGGTGAGAGATGGAATTATTTCACCCGTTAAAAGTAGCGAATATGCGTCTCCTATCGTACCAGTAGTTAAGAAAAACGGTGAGATTCGTATTTGTGTAGATTATAAACGCAGTTTAAATCTGATTACAGAATTAGAAAAATACCCTCTACCTAGGATTGAAGAAGTTATTCACAAGGTTAGTTCGGGAAAAATTTTCGCAAAATTAGATTTAAAACAAGCCTATTCACAGTTAGAACTACAGGATAGTTGTAAAAAATATACAACGATTAACACGCATTTAGGGTTGTTTGTATACAATAGACTGGTTTTCGGATTTAAGTCCGCGCCAGCAATCTTCGCTCGAACTATCGCGAGTTGCTTGCAAGGTATTAAGGGTGTGGCATTTTACTTAGATGATATTATTATATCGGGGATCAATGAAAGGGATTTGATGAACAATATCATGGCAGTCTGCAAGCGATTGCAAGAATGCGGATTATGTGTAAATTCGGAAAAATGTCAATTTTTTGTAAAAGAGTTAGAGTTTTTGGGATACGTCATATCTGAAAAGGGAATCAAACCGCAAACGGATAAATTAGAAGCCATCAAAAATGCACCTTATCCGACGGATGTTCATCAACTAAAAAGTATATTAGGATTTTTCAGTTTTTATCGGAATTTCATACCTAATATGTCGTCAATCTTAGAACCACTTCATAATCTTTTTAAAAAAATGTCAAATGGGTTTTTTCTACAGAATGCGCTAACGCAGTTGATACGATAAAGAATTTGATGAGTAAAAATACGGTATTGACTAATTACCTACCCCATCTTCCGGTAAAACTTTACACAGACGCGAGTACCTCCGGCCTAGGAGCATGTTTGGTCCATATCTTCGAAAACGGAGCAATGAGACCGATAGGTTTTGCATCTAGAAGCTTAACAAACGCAGAGAAAAAATATAGCATTTTAGATTTGGAAACTTTAGCTATAGTTTTCGGATTGAATAAATTTTTTCAATATTTATATGGCAGGGAGTTCACCCTGTGCGTAGATAATTTGCCTCTAATGAGAATTCTCGGGGAACATAAAAATATTCCAGTTCTGGCAGCAAATAGGCTTCAAAGATACGGAATTATTTTAGCAGGTTTTTCTTATAAAACAGAATTCGTAAGATCTTGCAAAAATCAGGCAGATTTTCTGTCTCGACTACCCTTAGAAAGTTCGGTCGAAGAATTCAAAGAGGACTACGGGTCAGATTTCGTAAACTTTGTTAGTAATTGCGAAAATCTAGACGTAAATTCAATTACGGAAGCGACTGGAATTGATACGGAAATTCAGAGCGTAATGAATTGTTTGAGAAAGGGGTGGCCCAAACGGATTCGCCGCGAAGATAACTTGTGGAAGTATTGGATAAAGCGTAATGAGCTTTCGATTGTTAAGGATTGTTTATTTTGGCAACATAGGATTATTGTTCCAAGTTCGTTGCATAAAAAAGTTTTAGAGCTTATACACCGTTCACACTTAGGCATCGTAAAGATGAAAGGGTTAGCAAGGGGTTATTTTTGGTGGACGTTGCTGAGCAAGGATTTAGAGAAATTTGTTCAGGAATGTCCAGACTGCGTTTCCACGAAACAGTCACCCCCAAAGAGTCAATTATCTGTATGGCCAAATTCAGGAAAGGCCTGGAGTAGGTTACACATAGACTACAGTGGGCCACTGGCAGGAAAAATGTTTTTGGTTGTCTGCGATTCATTTACTAAATGGGTCGACTGCACTGAAGTTCAAAGGGCAGATTCAGCTAATACTATATTTGAGTTAAGAAAATTTTTGCAAATTTTGGCAACCCTGAACTCATTGTTTCGGATAACGGATATATAATAATTTCGATAATAATTTCTTTTACAAGCGAGATTTTCAGACAATTCCTACGGGAAAACAATATCAAATTCATGACATCTCCTGTCATGCATCCAAAAAGCAACGGAGCCGCTGAGAACTCTGTTAAAAATACGAAAGGTTTTCTTAAAAAACTTATGGTTGGAAATAAATTTCGGTTTGATTACAGGGATAAATTGTTACAATTTTTGTCAGATTATAGAAATACACCACATTGTACGACTGGGGTCGAGCCAGCAGTTTTTCTTTTTGGTATAAAACTGAGATCTACATTTGAAAGTCTCATTCCAAGAGATAATGAGCAATTTGTGTCTAAACAACATGAATTGGCGAATAAAAATATTGAGACCAATCAACGTAAACAGGCAAAAAATTATGGTGGTGTAAAGACTAGAAATTTTATTGTGGGACAAAAATGTTTTGTTAAGGATTTCAGGTAAAATAATAAATTTACATGGGTAAAGGGAATAATTACACAGAAACTTGGAAAAAAATTGTATTTGATTAAAATTTGTGATTCACATTTTATATGGAAACGTCATGTTGACCAGATGAGGGGCTTGTCGGTTAGCTGGAGCGATAATGTCTCAGATTTGCCAAATTCCGCGTCTGATGATTCGAGGACTGAACAGTCTGAGAAGGAGTTGTCCAATCTGTGGAGTGAGCTAGCGGTTTGTTTTCCTGATTTCAGCCTGGCGAGAGGAGAGGAGACGGCGCTGGGAAGTACAGACACGACAAGACCAAGTACGGTAGATGAGGCAATTCCTAGTACATCGTGTCAACCAGTTTCATGGGCGGGGAGGCTCCGACCTAGATAAATCCTCTCCAGGAAAGAAACAAAAACTATTGAGTGTTTTAAATTTGTGAATAAACAATATATAAATGTGTGGTTAAAATAATATATAAATGTGTGTATATAATATATTAACATGTAAATAATGAGACAAATGGTTTGTAATAATAATTAAGAATAATTGAATTTGTGTTGGTAGCGCTTAATTAGAGGGAGGAAGGTGTTGTATATGTCTATCGTTCGTACGGAGACATTCGGGCGTAGCCGAATGCTTCCGAACATACAGCCGCTGGGCGCTCATTGACGGCACCACTTGAATTCTAATCACTTCTAATCTACGAGCTCCCGAATAGTTACACGTTACCAACAACTAGTAATTCCGCTGTAATTCAATTAATAAATAATAATACAAGACGAACTTGCGTTGTGATTAATTGTGGGCTAGTTAGCCACAAAGTCTATTAAAGAATATTACACAATGCTTACACGTTTGTTCTACATCTATATGTTTTAATCCTCTGTAATTAAGTACCTACCTAAGTAATTAATATATATACTTTTTAAACTTTGCTAAACAAAGAACAGTCACTTTGTTTTAATCATTTATTTTTGTTTTGTTTTTATATTATTTACAGACCATGTTCCGTATGTTAATACTCATCCTAATTTGACTGAATCCTCCTAGTTGGGCAGTCAAAAAATTTCTTAAATAATGTATAATCTTTACTAAATAAAATAAATAAAAATAAAATAAATATTAACCCAAAATTACACTTACAAAATCATTCACTTGACACTGGCCAGAACACTCCTTTTGGCGTGAAAAGCCATTAAAAAAATGTATGTGAAATTATCAGTTGAATTTAATCGATTTCTACCACATATTTTACCAAAAACACAACCAATTACAGATTTTCTCATTGTATGGAAAGGAATCATACAAAACAAATTCAAAAACCAATTATTAAGTTGTCTGCAAGAATTTTGTTTACAGTTTGGAAGAGCGTGTGGAGCCCGCAGGTATATTAAATTGAATCTTATTTAGCTTCTTCGGACATATAATATTATTATTAACCAATTTAATCAGCAATAATGAATGCATCTGTGTGAAGTCTTCGTATGTTCAATGGAAATAATTAAAAAATTTGTAAGCTGTTCTGCATAATTGAATCTTATCTTAATTATGTTTAAAAAAAAATTACGTACTTAAATTTTTCTTTTATAAACTTATTCATTAATATTCAATTTCAATTCAATTTGTAACAAAAAGTTCTGTTGTGTAATAGTTATTATGCGTGACAGCTGTCGATGGCTTCAACACAGTTTGATAGCGCATTCAGAAGGCGAAACAGCTGTAACGTGCTATGATAATTACACTGCAGAACTCATAGATTTTTTTTTTTAAATTGAATAAAAAAAATATTATTTAATTTGTAAAAGAAAAACTCGCGCCTTTTTCTTTTAACGCGAGGTGTCGCGCGGGGTCACTTAAGACCCCAAAAATAAATACCTTTAAATTGTTGTTAAGATGAAGCCATACTAAATAATGCAAAATCATACAAAATCGTATGTTTAAGTTTTGAAAATTTGACCGCTTAGAAGTATTATAGATGCTTCAATTAAATACTGGGTGTAGAACATACTTTGGTCCTTAAAAATATGGGTCATTTTTTTTAATAAATCTTTTAATAAGCTTAGAAAAAAATAAAGTATTATGTCTATAAAAAACATTTTTAACTGAAAACTCTCCTACTTATAAACACTTTTTCGGATATGGTTTTATTGCATAATGTGGCAAATTCAGTTTCTTATATAATTATCGCGAAAAAAAATGATATTTACGCCCGAACCTCACAAAATAAAATATAATATGCATTTTCGCGTTGGTATTTTTGACATCACGGCGACAATACGGCAGTCGACGAATTTATTATATCAAAGTGAACCTTATACCGTCCACCGAAGAACGACTGGCAGCCGCCCCCCTGTCTTCCGTCATTACTCCTCCGAACGGAGCGGAGAGCAGTCGTGTTATGCTCCACGCCGCTTATTTTCGTGAAATTAATTTAAAAAATCCGTTTTATTACAATAAACAATGCATAAAAAAGGAATTAATGTTTTTTACAGGCCTTTACGAAATCAACATGTAAAAAAAAAATCTCAAATATCTTTTCCAACCTTTCCAAAAGGTTTTTCTCAAGTATTTTTAAACTCCTCCCATAAAAGGGCGTAAATTCCGATTTTTTCCTGTACTAGTGGATCGCCTTAAAGCAAACATGTTATGTTTTATTTTAACTGATTTATAGTCAGGTGATTATGACTGCATTGAAATAAAAAGAAATATTAAAAATTAGATATTAATTTTCAATGCAAAAGCTTAAAAATCGAAAACGAACTTTTTTTAATAATTTTGAATCATATTTTTTTAATAGTAAACTTTAAAAAGAAATCTAACCAATTTCTATCAATCTTAAAACTATTTTAGATTGATACAGAATTATTATTATCATAACAAAAAAATCAACAAAATACAATGAAAAAACATGCAAACTTGATTTTTCATGGTATTTTGTTATTTTTTTTAGACTCACGCCGAAACACAAGTCTGTATCTCACATCGCACATGCACAAACTAGATGTTCGCGACGTTTGCGTCAAGTATGGTCCTTTGTAGGAAGCTACCTAAAGTAAGGAATCAGTGGGTACATTTAAAATATACATAATTAGCATTTCTGTAAAACCTGGGCTTTTAAAGACCCCACGTGACGGGTCGAGGGTTATGTACGTCAGTGAAAACCGATTAATGGTTAAATAAAAATATATAACTTGGTTGGTTTTATATAACATAAAATAAACCATAAAATTAATTTTCTCAAATTAAACTTGAAAACAATAAATAATATAAAATAATGTTATGTGGTTGGTGTCATAATAATAAATTAAAATTCAATAAAAATGTAGAGATAAAATCTACTGAGCGCGGACAACTTACATATTTGAATATTCAGGCTTAAGATGAAGCCATACTAAATAATGCAAAATCATACAAAATCGTATGTTTTAGTTTTGAAAATTTGACCGCTTAGAAGTATTATAGATGCTCCTATTAAATACTGCGTGTAGAACATACTTTGGTCCTTAAAAATATGGGTCATTTTTTTTAATAAATCTTTTAATAAGCTTAGAAAAAAATAAAGTATTATGTCTATAAAAAACATTTTTAACTGAAAACTCTCCTACTTATAAACACTTTTTCGGATATGGTTTTATTGCATAATGTGGCAAATTCAGTTTCTTATATAATTATCGCGAAAAAAAATGATATTTACGCCCGAACCTCACAAAATAAAATATAATATGCATTTTCGCGTTGGTATTTTTGACATCACGGCGACAATACGGCAGTCGACGAATTTGTTATATCAAAGTGAACCTTATACCGTCCACCGAAGAACGACTGGCAGCCGCCCCCCTGTCTTCCGTCATTACTCCTCCGAACGGAGCGGAGAGCAGTCGTGTTATGTTCCGCGCCGCTTATTTTCGTAAAATCAATTTAAAAATTCCGTTTTATTGCAATATACAATGCATAAAAAAGGAATTAATGTTTTTTAAAGGCCTTTACGAAATCAACATGTAAAAAAAAATCTGAAATATCTTTTCCAACCTTTCCAAAAGCTTTTTCTCAAGTATTTTTAAACTCCTCCCACAAAAGGGCGTGAATTCCGATTTCGATTTTTTCCTGTACTAGTGGATCGCCTTAAAACAAAATATAACTCTGACGGTGTCAGATTTGAGAGTTCGATAACCACCTCTGAAACATGGACACCCACCGAATAAATATGTCCTGTCAGTTTGCTGGTTTTCCTCTTCCAATAGCACGCATTGCGATCTTTTAACGCTGCGCGCTGTAACCATTGACACCATCGTTATTTTCATACACTCAAACAAAGAAGATAAATACATAAAACATTACTAACATCCTGTCATTTTATAGATGTATACTTTTATATAGCTGACAGAGTATTTCTGTTCAGCTGAAAAAAACAAACTTTATTATTATTTATTTGATACCTAATTGCGACATGCGCTGGTTTATTAATCATAATAAAGAAGTGTTAAATGGTGTAACATTCAACGTTTTATAAATTATGTTCAAAATCGATTATTCATCAGATCATGGTGAAAATGGTAAGCTCACATTTGCTCCGATGATAACCGCGTCCCAGGCACTATACCTGTCCACAACTTTTGCTCAAAAATGAGTAACACGACTTCACACCTCAAACGTCAACCAATCATCGAATTCAGTTTATATCAAAACACATCAATAACTACAAAGCGCCACTTGAATATTATTCATCACCATTACCTACATAATATATATTCTTCGCCCAGGTAACATTATAATAATACTTATGTACGTAAAAACATGTACGTAAGGACATCAGACAACGGTCAGCCGCACACAAACACATAACCCTTGAAATCAACCCTACTATCAAACTTTTCTTTCAGGCATGCGCGCGCACCGTCTGTCTCTGAAAGGAAAAGCTTCCGAAGACGCCGAGAGGTGTCACCGGCGTCCGCGTCGGGGTCTTTCCCTTAGTCTAGAACGACCGTCCGTCGATAGCGGTTGTGCCGCGATCTTCTCTGCCTGTTCATCAGAAACCCTTTTCTTTGGCTACGAACTCATTATACATGCAAACCCATTGTTCTACGTGACCAAACGGCCTCTGGTTAATCCGCGAATGAACTAAAAGATTGATAGACCAATCTGAAAAAAAAAATTGACAAGAAACTTTCGAGTTGTTTACAAAACTGGTGTTTGTTTACGGAACCGTGCGCGATTGGCTGCATTTTAATGTTTATCTTCATTGGCGGTGCATAGTTCGAATATTTCAGTGAGTCTTTTGTTAATTCCATGCATTTTAGCTTTATTACTACGGATGCTTGATGTGTTAATGAAGATCGCGTATATTTTGGTTTTACTGTGGTGATTTGTTTACATTTTTGGTGATTTTACTGCGTGATTGAAATCTGCAGGGATTATTTAGTTTGGATTCGTGGTTTATCTAAGACACTTGGAATTCTACAGCCAAATCGTGAGTAAATATTTATTATTTCGATATTTTACTATATTGCATATTCAATAATATGTTTTTTAGGTAAACTTTCGGCATGACTGGGAGCGCTTAATACGGATATTTAGTAAACTCTCAGGATGGCCGGACACGCTTTACGAATATTTTTAGATTTTTTTTTTTCATCTTTATTACTATAAAAAACAACTATTTGCATTCGGGCAATGGAAAACATTGAATTTAAAATTTCAATTACGTGAAATGAAAATATGCTTTCGTCGTATAGGATGGCAGCTAACAGCCATTTACAATAATTTATGTTCGTATTCTATGACATATTGAGTTAAAATTTTGAATGTATACCATCGCCCAGATGGCAAACAGTTGTAAAGGTGAATCAAAAGGTTTTTTCTAAAAAATAATCGTATAATGCGTGTCCAGTCTTCCAGAAAGTTTACCTTTTTTATATTTTAAATACTTATAAATCAACTATCATGTCATTTGGATATATGTAAATAACAATTTCTAAAACTATTATTCTAACAAATATAAATGGGTAAGTAAATCATGTACATATAAATAAGGTCAACCGTTTTATAAAAATAAAAACAAAACGTTGGCAAAAGCAGACGAAGGATTTTCTTTACAGCGGGGAATTAAATAAATGCTTTTATTTTACAAAATGTTGTTATTTTCTCAACCTGCGAATGCAGTTTCACTCGGCGATACTCAATCTACATTTAAATCGAGAAAAAAAGCTAGTCACATTCTATTCGAATAGGTATCTAATTTTTCTCATTGTTCCCAGATTTACCTACTCGTTCGTAAAAAATCGATTCATGAGTAGATGATATTTTCATATTAAAACCCATAAACATTTAATAGACTAGTAAACATAAAATTTTAAATAAATATTACTAAATTGGTATAAGACTAGTCACATGTGTACCCAACATCTCTTCAGAAGGTAAAAACCAACATTTCTCCCTTTAAAGAGAAACTATTTTAAACGGAAACGGTTCCATCAATATTATACTTGTTGTAATTCTAAGTGACCAGCTCGGGGGCTCCATCGAAGCTAGAATCAAATTAGATTCTCAAAAGTTGGGTGTACTCACGGACGTACAAAATACATCATATGTCTGTGGGTGTACTGTACTAAATAGTACATACTTTAATAGTACAGAACTGCTCACCCTGTACAAATCGCAAGTACGTCCCACTGTTGAATTTGGTAGGAACTCAAAGCTACTTGACGAAAACTCTTGAATCTGTGCAGAAAGTGGCTAGATTCCCCTCCACTGCAATCTTTAGAGCACAGTCGTCTGGTACCGGTATTTCAATGAAAGATGATCCGTCAGTGATCCCTTTGGCACCAGCCGGGAAATATACCAAGCGCGCACTCAACATTTGTACATGAGAACGTGTAATTTCTACGACTTAGTTTTAAGTTTAAGACCTCGGCTGTATTTCCTGCATCTTACAAAGAATATATCCCTTCTTCTTCCTTGCACTGTCCCAAGTCGTTGCCTAGGTAGGCTGTTGGGGTTGGGTCTTCTTGCTTTCGGCCTATATCTTCGGTTCTGGGCATCGCTTTCTTCAGGCCGTTTCTCTCTAATATTTTGGAGTATTGCGTCATCCCAGAAATTCTTTGGTCTCCCTTTGGATGACTGTCGATGAAGTTCCATAGACATTGCCTGCTTCATTGTGGAGTAACAAATATACAACGAAATGTAAATAAATATTTTCAATTAAGCTTTCACTCAAATATACTTCATATTTATCATCAGAAAATGAACCACGAGTCGGTTAAACTTAATTAATTGATTTATTTAGCATTTTCGAAGTGTTGTCGGGTAGGTTAGATGCTTGATATAAAAATAGCTGCCGAACTTTCGGGAAATTGTTCGTGTGTCCCAATGAATTGTTGATTATTTTGTATATCCAGCTATAAAGTACTAACATTATTTATGTGTCAGCCTTTATGATCAATAATTTTACCTGAACAGTCATATGAATTGTACAAAAAATGTAATGTTTCCAAGGCTGGTAGATATATCCAGTGTTCGGGGAATCAATATGTTGTACCGGCTTGGTATTTATGTGAACTATGGGGTACGATAATGCCAACACTTTCCTGGTAATTTTGTCTGAACAATGAACTAATTTTCACATTGTTCAAACGAATTGTTCTCTGCCTTATTGTCTGTCTTTAGACATATTTCTCTATCTATTTAATTTAATCAACATTTACGAGAAGTCGGTAAAATTTTTAAACTATACTTTCAGAATGGTAAATACTCTCACCCTGGTTAAGATCACCATTTAATTACGAAACTTTATTTGAAATAATAATAATAATAATAATTGGATGATTTATAGAGCGCCGTTTTTGTGAAAAATCACCTCAAGGGTGCTGTTCATTTTATAAGGAATTCTTAGGTGCTATCTAATTTTACTATTTACAAATGGATACAGAAACATACTTACCTGCAGGTCACTTCCGATAAACACACTTTAATCAGAAAGTTTATGTTTGGAGAAGATACGACTTTGCACGCGGTGGACATTACAGTTAACACACTGGACATTGCATGATTTTACATTATTTGCTACACTCATCGCTATTAGGGGAGACCGGGGACAGTTGTACCAATTTGACTTTTACCATTTTCTACATCTTAGGTATAATGTTTATGAAAAAAATGCTCATACTCAACGGCAGATAATTTAGTTGTCTACCAAATTCTTATTCTATGATTTTTCTAAATCTTATAGAAATAAAGCTATAAGCGCATGGACAGATCGGGGGAAATGCTACAACTGACCCCTACCCCGGGGTTAGTTGTACCAGTAGCGGAATTTAAATTAAAACACAGAATTTATCGATAAATGTGTTCAATTTTGATAATTTCGGTTAGGAAAAACAGTTTGTTTGTTAGTTTATAAAATTACTATTCAAAATTTCAATTACATTGAACGTAATTCACCATTTATCTGACCACAAGAAAACTCTTATAGAATTCGTCAGTTCAAGTGTTACCAAGGATCTTAACTATTGTTATATAATAAAAATACAATACAAATATATATTAATACCGTAGCATGTTTAAAACTCAAGAAAAAGGGAAGAAAAAATAATTAAAATTTTGTATGAAAACACTGTGGTACAATTGTCCCCGCGGTACAATTGTCCCCAAAAATATGTATATATATATATATATATTATATACATTTTGCAATAAAAATATTTATTCATTTTCTATGACAATATACAACGAACAATTAACCACACGGGCTCAAACTTTTACATATTACAGTCTTATTAAAATTTAAATAATTATAATACAAACTTGTAACCATAAAATACATATATTCAAATATGATTTGGTGATGAAAATATAAAATTTACCACAAAAAAACACAGTAACAAACATAAAATAACAAAAATGCTGGCAAAATAACAAAATAACTAAAAAAGGTATTAAATAACATATAAAGGTACGTCTAAGGGTCTAAGGTACGTCTAAGAAACTAAGAAGCAAGAATAAAATTATTATTATGAATATGTTATTATTAATTAATAACATTATAAAGGTAGAGATCATTGACATGGTAATTAAACCAACATTAACATAAATCCATAAAATGAAAGGGGTTTGGACTCTGAGAGTATAACGGACGAACATTCATTTATGACTTGAGAGCTGTGCTCACAGAATCTTAAAAAAAAACCTCGGGGTTAGTTGTAGCACGGGGTCGATTGTACCGGTACAATCGTCCCCGGAAAAATTGGTACAACCATCCCCGAGGGGTCATTTTAAATGAAAACGCAAATTTTTGGTTAATCCCTACTCTAGAACGCTTCAAAACTCGTCCTAAAATAAACTCAAGTGTCCAAAGAAATGTGTACATAGCAAAATACTAATAAACAGAACATAGTAATTGTAATATTAGAGAATGAACGCAATCGAAAAAATTACTATTTAGGGCTCAAAAATTTCTTCTTCCGATTGCGAACGTCCGGGTTCCACTATGTCCCGCGGGCTACCGACGTTTGTCCGCACGCATAAAGGCTATCCCCTGATGACATATAGTATACGTACCTATTATAATAAGGGAGTTATTCGCCTTGGTACTACTGACCCGTGGTACTACTGTCCCCGGTCTCCCCTAGTATTACATTTATGAAAAGATTAGTGGCAAAAATAGAGTTGATATTTATTTTAAAAGACTGGAGAATTTAGTTATTTACAGTGTCGCGGGCATTGAATGTGAAAGTGTATGATTTTGAGTTTATGGAAACGACTGTCTGAAAAGGTGAGTTTTAAGTCTAGCTCTAAATTCCGCTGAGTCTGTGATTCTTAAGTCATGTGGCAGTCCATTCCAGGCTTTAGGTCCCGACACCCCGAAAGCGCGCTCACCGAACTTAGTATCTAATGTGCGCTTTGGTTCCTTTAACCTTCCGATAGCTGATGACGCTGCTGACCTCAGGGTTGACTGTCAAGAATTGAAATTTTCTGGAATACTATTCTGATAAGTAAACCGGAGCCATTCCGTTAAAAGGGACTTAAATACCATCCAGCAGAGCTTGAACTGGATCCTTTCAGGACATTTGAGCCAGTGAAGATTTTTGAGATGCTCTGAAATATGGGAATATTTAGATGCGCCGGTGATAAGTCTTGTCGCAGCGTTGAAAACGGATTGTAATTTGTTGATTTGATATTCGTTTAATGATGAGTGATAACCGTTTCAACGAAGAGTGCACGGCGGCGGGAATGAAGATGAGTACCTCAAAAACAGAGGTGATGGTTATAGGAAGGGACCAAACTCAGTGCAACATACTCGCTAATGGGACTCAGTTGAAACAGGTGGACAAGTTCAAATAACTTGGGGTCGAATTCTCAAGCGATGGTCGGCAAGACGGAGAAATTGATAGAAGAATAGGTAAGTGCGGCAAGCAGTGTATTGCGTCCTCTATACAGCTCAGTAATAAGAAAAGCCGAGCTCAGCATCAAGACAAAGATGGCAGTGTTTAAAACGTTATATCGCCCGACGCTCACTTACGGCCACAAGACATGGATGGTAAATGAAAGAACACGCTCCAGAGTCCAAGCTGCCTAAATGAGGTACTTGAGAGGAGTGGCAGGGGTTACGAAATGGGATCATATAAGAAACTCGACGATCCGAGATGATCTAAACATTTAACCTCTGCTAATCTTCATAGAAAAATCGCAATTGAGGTGGCTTGGGCATGTACTAAGAATGTCTGATGACCGAATTCCGAGGAAGATACTGAGTGCGATTCTAGAGGGTATTCTTACCCCAGACACAGTTGGGCGGGGCAACTCCAGAAACTGTGTGAGGAAAGGATGGGTCTACCCAGGGGCGTGCACAGAGTTTTTGATTAGGGTAGGCAGTAAGAAAATACAAGTTTCACTGGTTTAAATTTCCATATTTATCAGATAATTTCAGAATTAAAGTATGACAAACATTTTTGAACCGACACTTAGCACTTATGAAAGACAACTATTTGATAAAAGTACATAACAACAGAAGTACATAACAACAGAAGTACATAACAACAGATGTTTTTTCGTCAATGATTGTCATTTGCTAATTTTGTTCTAGAAAGCACTGCATAATACTAACAAAAAAAACCTCATAGAAGCAAATTCAAAACGACAGTTCTACTCTATGCTTTGTGCATTTCGTAAACATCGAATTATGTCTTGTATGAAGTTAGCTCTAGTCAGAAATAATTCCTGCTTAGACCGCATTTTAGTGAGGCAGTCGGAGGGCGCGCGTGTAGATCGAGTTACGGTTTATGCCGCGTTTGTAGTACCCCGTCTGATGTAGCGCTCGCGTAGTTTCGGTTGCTCAGCTTTTTCGCTTTTATTTTTGAAAGTGTTTATTTATTTTTAGCAATAACTTAATAAATTATAATATTATTTATTTGCTTATGTTTTTCAAAAACGGCAGGGTAGGCAGTGCTTATGTGCCTATATGGAGTGCACGCCCCTGGGTCTACCATGGACAGAGGCCGAACAATCAGCATAAGACAGGGACTTATGGAGAAGCCTTGTCGATGCAACGGGTCTCCGACCCGAATAGGATAAGGGGAAGAAGATGTATGTAAGATATTTTGGAAGACTTGCATATATTCCGTTGCAATAATCTAAACGTGAAACAACATACAAATTGACTAGTAATTTAGTCGCCTCTGTTGACAGGTTTCTCCTTACTTACGTAGATAATATATTTAATTCGTTATAAAAATCCAAATATTAAAATATTGTATGTAGGTACCTAGGTACTAAAAACATGATTAATCTGTGGTACAATAAATAATCCGTGATAGGTACAGTAAATAAATAATTAAAATATAGCCGTAATTGCTCAAGTAATTGGGAAAAACGACCCCATCTATATAATATCTAATATGTTTTTTGGATTCCAAGATACCTCAACAAATTGGCATTTTAACACCTCTTCGAAAATTCATTAAAAGTGATGAAAAAAGAATTTTAAAAATAACCCGTAATCCTAACGTAACCTATATATCCAAGTTTTTTTTGAAGTAAAGTTGCATGTTGTTGAGTTGTCCGGTCACAATTTTTTCAAAATCTTTTTTAACGGAAAGTTTCCGCGACTTTACGTTTGAATGCTTTCAGGTATTTTGATTCTATATTCCGTTTCGTAACATCAAAAAAACAAACATTATGTACTCGTATGTATTTTCAAAATTCTTGCCTACATACAACCATTCCGATAAAAAGATTTTTGAAAGGTTTTAAATTCTTTTTAACAGAAAATCGGAAGGGCTTTATTCCTACAATATTAATTTCAACTCGCAAATTTCACAGTAACCGAAAAAATGATATTACATTAATTTATTAACCTTGTCCCTTTTTTTAATCTGTCAAATACGAACATTTTTGATGTCTGAGTAATTGTTATCTATCTTCTATGTACATTTCTATCTATCTTAGAGAGGTAGGGGAAGCGGGAAGGATTGCAAAGGAGACGTAGTAGCGGTAGAGGACAGTAGGGGGTAAATTGGGAAAATTCATGCTTTTCATACGATCGGCTGTATGCGGCCTGCTCACGCGCCGGTAAATGTTCTGATTTATTCGTGTACGCACCAGACGGAACAACAAAATATATTGTGTGTCAAAAAGAATTTCAATAAACAGATTTAAAACACAAAAACCTTTGAATGGCATTTATATTATTTGCTAGTATTTCGTCAAGAAGAGGGGCCCGGTGTGGGTTTTTTTTTAAATATTTGCAATTTAACTCCAAGATTGATGAAATTTTGCAAACCTGATCTTAAAAATTTTTGTTGTTGTGCCTGACTTCCAAAATAAGCGGGAAATTGCTGTCTACGTCTGATTTAAAAAAAACTCTGTGCAAAGTACGGGGAAGGGAAGACCGGGTACTTCAGTTAGTATGTTATGTAATTATAATTTATGTGGCAGATTTTTGTGTGAAATTAAAAAATGGGATTACGTACAAACATCAGTAGAATTTTAAATAAAAACAATGGTAGTATCGGTACACATTTTGATAGGGTGAACTCGGTTCCTTGTTAATGAATGACAGTAGGTGCGATAACTCTTGTGCGGTATTGACAAAAATAAATCTCAATGGACGTTAAGTTTTTGAAGTGAAACTTCTTTAGCGCCCTTAGTGACTTGAAATACGGGTGAAACAGAAATGCGTCACAACTCAGTTCTACACTAATACTCGGTTCTAATATAATGCGGTAAATTCGCACCTTGTCGCATGCCTTCTATAGCGTAGTGGGCAAGGTGCCTGACAAGTTTCAGTGATCCGAGAGACAGACATCAAGCGAACGGGGGTTCGAATCCTACGACATCCAAAATAATTTATTTTTTTATTTTGTGAAATCAATATCCAATCTTCTAACCACTTTAAAAAACAAGCAAAAGAAAAGAAAGCGACATCTAGTGACTTTATATTTTCCCTTCTACCGCGTTTGAATTGCACACTCTGATTTTTATGATTCAGATCGACGTTAACAATAACGTATTAAATAACTGTCAGAATAAGATTCCAAATCCTTCGATATCAGTCTGTACCAAAACCATACCCTTTTTCTGAACCACATTAACTTAATACTTCCAGTGTAAATATAACCGTTAATTTTAATATTTTTGGTTGAAAAATTATCAGCATGTCATAATTTGAATGCCGGATGTCAATATGTTTGAAAACGGAAATAATAAAAATGACATTTACTAATGGATCGAGGGAAGGCACTTTGTCCGTGGGGTAGCTTCAACCCTACCTGTTATCTGTTATGTGTGGGAGTAACTGACAAAATGTACCTAATATATTTGAGTGCTCTGTGACCCAAAACAATGACCTCTTTATGGCAATCATTCAATATTTAATGTGAAAAATCCATAGTTTTATAAAATAAGGTTAGCATTAAAATTGAAATGCGTGTCGTGTCTGTTTGATACAAGCTCATGCGGACACTTTCAGGAATTTATAATAATACATTGTGTTAAAATAAATATGTGTGAATAATAATTTACAGTGAAAAATACCAGCAGCTCTATGAAAAGTAGACCTCCCCAGTCTTGTTATCCAAAAATATGTCTCTGATTGTTACTTATTAACGATAAAAACCAAAATTTCCTCTGAAATCATAAGATCTGTATGTAGGTACTTAAAAACCTGCTTAATTCGCCCCACACAGTGTATTTGCGAACATTGAAGAAAAAAATATTTTAATTTAAAAACAAAGTCATTTACATTTATATAATACTAGCTGACCCGGCAAACAAATGTTCTGCCATATACATGAAAATTCGATGAGGCGGACGTAGCGCCATCTGTCATTCAACAACATAAATAATTTCGTTCAGCTTGAAATGCGAACGATGTTTAAATTTGTTTGTACAAAAATACTAAAATAGCGGTTAAAAATGGGAAGGTCGCAATTAAAAAATGGGAGGGTGAAAATTTGGGCTTAACTATAGGTATTTTTTGATGCAAAAAAATACAAAAAAATAGTAAAAAAATAGATAAAAAAATCTGGATAGGAACACCTTAATCACCTTGCGGTACGAAATATACTTTAAGACCTATTCTCATACCTACCAAATATACAATCAAAATTTCATAAAAATCTGTCCAGCCGCTTCGAAGGAGTGCGACCACAAACACCGTGACACGAGATTTATATATATATATATATATACATATAGATATAAAGTCGCATAGCGATTGCCTTCTTCGATGATTAAATTTTGTTGATTTTAAAATAAGCGAGGTATATTTTATCTCTGATAAATTAAGACGAAGATGAAAAGAGCTCAATAAGTTTCAATTATTAAAATTGAATGTTTTTTTCAACTTGAACGGTTTTTGAAGAATTTGGTTAAACACTGTGAATATTTTAGTTATGCGATTCCATCACTTATTTCTGAAATATAAATAAAATAAGATTGAAAAATAAACTTTAAGCCAAATTTATCCAAGCTTCCCTGAAACACTAAGTACATAAATTTATAAATATTTATTAAGCTTAACGCATTTGTCTTCCATCGCGTTCCTTGAAAATTATCCATTTATTTCCGAGGAAACACGGGTTTCGGATACTAGACATTTTGATTTCGCTAAGGACCCATTGTGCGTTCGAGCTTAAGTGCTTTTCAATGTTCAATAAGCCCTCGTCTAAATACTGTGGATATTTTTAGTCACACAAGTGCTCTCAAATATCAGGGATACAAACAACACTCAGGTAGATGAAATCGTGTTACCTTCTTGTAAACAAGGCTGTCCAAAAGATTAAAATTTGGGGTTTTATAAAATATAATTAATTAAATGAAGACCATAAAAGCGAAACTCAATTGAAAATCTGAAAACAGAAAAATCAGTAAAAAGATATTGGCACCTCTGGGAATCGAACCCCGGACCTCTCGATTTCCGGGCAAACGCGCTACCACTGCGCCAAGGTGTCGATATCCAATTCGGTCATTTTTAACTATCTCATACTTCGACTAAGAACCACCCACATTATCTTCATTATCAAACACTATATAGAAAGCATTTAGTTCGGGTTTGAATCTGGCAATCATACATTCAGATAGCAGCCAATATAACATGCGTTAAAACCTAACCTTTTCAATGTAATAATATACTTTTAATAATTAAAAATTTTGGTGCCCAATTTTTAATCGCCAATAAAATAATATAACACCTACATATTTCAAATAAACGGCGTTTTGGTGCTCATACATTATGATGAAACCGATTTTTTAAATATCGCAGTAATCGATTTAGTGGCCGAAACAAATATCTTGGTTTTCATATATGTGTATATAATTCCCTTTAATCTTCGTTGTTCGACGAAGTACTTAGGTACCCCGAGTCTTTTTGGTCAGACTTTTAATGTTAAAGCCGTATTTCATATCTAATTTAAAAATCTATTCTCGTCAATATTTGTTGATTTATTCATTTATTTGGATAATATAAACGTTGAATCTCAAATTTGAGAAAACCTTTTTTAAGGATTACCATACATTTTTTGTACTGTATACAAAGATTGTGAAACAAAATATGTATATATATATATATATGTTTTATACGGCCGCTTCTTCCATAGACACACATAATTTTTCTGCATTAGCTTCACATAGAAGGCCCCGAGAAAAAAATCCTTCAAGGCCTATGTCATCTTTGGCGACGCAGTGTGGGGGGTCTTTTTGGGGAAAGGAAGGAGAGGAAGCTATGGGAAGGAAGAAGGTATAAGGGATGGGTAAGGGGTCAACGGATGTATGAATCTATTCCTCCCATATATGATCCCAGTCCTGAGGAAAATAAATTCCCTCAGGGCCTATGTCATCTTTGGGGATCCTGTGTGGAGAGTCTTTTTGAGGAGAGGTAAAAGTGAATATGGGAGGGAGGAAAAGAGGGCGGAAAATAGTTCCACAACCGAGAGAGCTGTTCTGATGTGCCAAATGTCAACCGTACGTTGGGCGCGCGTTTGAAGTGTTTCCCGACTATGCCACCGGTTCCAAAGGGATCAATGACGCTAGTTCCTTGGAGCATCTTCCATTGTAGTATCGGTAGAACAAGGATAGCTGTGCTATAAATATTGCAATCCATTTATTAAGATAGGAGAATCTCGGACCGTCCGTTTCTGCACAGCCAATGGTTTTTTTCAGGTATTTTGGGACACTAAATCAGAGGTTGCTGCCGAATTCAAAAGTTGGGGTTGTTTTGCTTGTATAATTTGTAGAGGGTTATACATTTATGTACTATTAAAGTATCTGCGGTTACAGGCTACAGTAGCCCAGCTTCTGAGAGCCTAACGTGACTCTGGCTTCGATGGAGTTGTTCGATAATTAAGTTTCTTCGTTAATAGCTATATCTTTGTTTCATAACGGCCACTCAATTTAGTTGATACCAAATACACAAATAATATCTGAAACCCGAAGCGCTTTCTGAGAACAATATTATTATCAAAATGTTAATTTAATTGTTGTTCTTATACAATTCACTGGAAACAAATTAGGCAATTTGTTTGGCTATGTAGTATTTATCCAAGTAAAATAATTTGTTGTAATTTTAAGTGTTTTATTAAAATTGAAGTGATTTTACGATGATTATATAATATATATTAATGTTTGAACGAGGCAAAATTCTTTCTTTTTAAATATTTTTTAATACTTCTTTTATAAGCTAGCTCAGTTGGTAGAGTTGGCCCCGGCAAGGCGAATGTCCTGGATTCGAGTCCCAGATGTGACCGTATCTTTATTTGGTTTTCTGTTTTCAGATTTTCGATTGAGTTTCGCTAATATTGTCTTCATTTAAATAAATATTTTTTAAATTGAAAATAAACAACAATGAATTTTAGACGCTTGTAGAAGCGCCAATTGTAAGTTGATGACACTTATTGATAAATGTATTATATCAGCTTCTTAATAATGCAGATTGCAGAAGAAGAAAAGTTTGAATTTTTATTTATATATTACATACCCTGACGAGCTATTCAATATCTTTTGTGGAAACGAGATAGTTCTCAGCCGAGATCTGCTGTCAGATATGTGTGATTTTAATTGGCCGTTATTTGCCTTTTCTATGGGCCGATATCAGAATTTCAGCTCTGAGCTGTGACGTATTTTAGTTAAGGTCGTTTAAAACACGAATTAATGCAAGTATGTATGATTATTTATTAATTTAACAGCATTAGAAAATCACACAAATCTGACAAGAGAACTCGCCCGATATCCTTCTCGATCGAGATAGATATCGGGACAGCCGAAATTCTGACATCGGCCCATAGAAAAAGCAAATAACAGCCATATAAAATCACACAAATATGACAGTAGATCTCGGCCGAGAACTATCTCGTTCCCACAAAAGATATAGAATAGTTCGTCTAACAGGCTTTTAGGGGTAGAATCTGGCATTACTAATCGCTCAAGACGTTTGCAAAAGTGCCTTAATATGCCAAAAATCGCTTGACTTGAATTCAGTCGGCTTAGTGCGTAGTACACTAATTGCGTTTATGTGTTGGTGGCTTACACCCTGATTAGGTGGTAGCTCAGAAGGACGGTAACTATTGAGTATTTAAAAAATTTTAATACCGCAAAAGCTCCTTACTGACTGGAGCCAATAGGACTATGGCATCCCCAAATGGGAAGTGTTGTGAGGAAGTGGGGAAGCGAATAAAATGGGAAGAAGAGGGCGGGACTGGACATTTATAACTTGTCACAAAACAAGTTTTTTTTTTAAAATTGAATACCACAGAAGAGTCCCAATTGCTCCCAGCCGTCTGGAACCTGTTAGACTATGAAATGTATGTTGTGAGACTGAAGGTGGTGGAGATGGGTAGGAGATTGGGAAGAGGAAGATGAGAAAGCACCTGGCCATTCAGATCTGGCACCAAATACGGCGAAAGCTGTTTCAAGCACTCATGGGCGCTTTCAAGCATATAAAACCTTCGTTAATGCAAGCGCTAAATTACTCGAAACACCATTTGATTATTAATTCCTTTCAGAATCTATATACATATAACCACTATCAAACGTATCGATTTTGCCCACATAATTATTTTATCTATCGTTATCTTCCATTGTTCTCAAATAACAGTCACCAGCACTTTTAATATCATTATATACGTTAATCATAGAATATAAGGTTTTACATATTTAATTAAATAATTAAAACACTTTGTTTTTACCACAGTGGTAAAAACAAAGTGTTTTATTAATTTAATTAATAAAATGGTGCCAAAAAGTGAATTTGCAAAATTTGAAGAAGTTTTACAAATTTGTTTTCATTCACGTGCAGAACTGTACAAAATGTACATATGAGGGTAAATTTATTTACCTACATAATAAAAAGCGCGTTGTTTCTACAGCATCACAAACTGCTTTTGTAATTTATTTAGTCAAATACCTTAAATAATATATATTTCCCTTATTTTTGAATGAATGACCGTGGAAGTTTGGTATGCGGTGCAAACTATGAGCGCAGAATAAAAGCAATTCAGGAAACTCGTGCAGTTAATTGCAGCATAAATATTGATAATAGGACTGCATAATAGTGCATTATTATATGCCCTCTTTTCGCTTTGCGATTTTTCCACGTCACGTCTTGATTTTTCCACAACATGTCAAACATGAATTACTATGGCGATTTAAACATTGTTGGAAAGTTATGTCATTTTGTATTAGAAAAACAACTGGTTGACAATTTATTTTATATCAATGTTCATCGTGACAGACTAAAGCTATTTTTATATTATAATAAAAAAATATCAATGCATTTCAATTCGGAACATTTTTCTTTAATCTACGTACCTACTGAACGTAGTTAGTATTTTTTTGAAGATTAATGTTTTTTAAAACTTTTCTTGACAGTTTATATTTTTCTTCAACTAAAAATTACAATTAGGGAGGCGGGTCCTCCACCGCCCGGAAACCATTTATTGGATAACCAACACCTCTGCCATAGGTCACCCCAAGTGGTTTGCTTCGTTTGGTGACTTAGCAGGGGTGCCCGGGTACATGAAAGAGAGACTGGTTGAGGGAGGCTTTTCGACCTTTCCAGCCGGAATCCTCCGACCCATCGCCTTGCACCGTGGTTGAAGGGATGAATTTGTACGTCCGTCACTCCATGTCCGTTCACGTCCGTGACCCCCAGATTCCTACCCACCCCTCATACCTTTTTCCTTTCCAGAACTTCCAGTCCTTCCCTTCAATAAAAAACCCTCCACACAGCATCCCCTAAGATTACATAGGATTGCGAAGCTTGCGCGCGGTAAAATGTGTACTGCCAAGAAAAGTTGTAACGACCATTAATCTACCATCTACTACACTATATAAAGAGGTAAGATTTGTTTGTTTGTTTGTTTGCATTGAATAGGCTCCGAAACTACTGAACCGATTTGAAAAATGCTTTCGCTGTTGGGAAGCTACACTATCCCTGGGTAACATAGGCTATATTATATTTTCAAAAAAATAGGCATCCTTACTAAAACTTCAATAATGTAACCCAAGGTGTAAAAAAATTACCTAAAATATTCTTTACATCGCGTGCGCTGCGAAAACTACTGATGATAGAATAAAATAATGTACTACGACTTTGTAAAACACATCATTATTTACAAAAAAGGTAGCGACAGCATATGTCTTAACTATTATGGTTATGCCACAAAAAGTATTCTTTTATTTTAAAAATTTAATTAAAACGTCGCCGCTTGAAAAGGATCTTTATTTGTATCTTGGTTTTAATCCTTACCAAAATAAATTACTTCATATTCAAAACAGCTTCAATTCCTTTATTTAACATTTTGAATTTTTCAATTCGGATATTTAATTAGAAAGATATCACGAGTTTAAAAATGTTAGTATTAGAAAAAAGTTTCGGCTTCGGGCCGGGCGGGAGAGGAGTCAAGAAATGTACGGGGGAGCAGGAGAGCGGTGGCGGGGAAGGTGGAAGTGGAACGCTGGAGGGGAACGCAAGGGAAAGGACATTCACATTACAATAAAATAGAGGTAACATTTTTTTTAACATTAGCTCCACATAGGAAGCCCAGAGGAAAATAATTTCATCAATCAGTTTTTTTAGATATTTTTTTCACTACCTAGTTGTATTTATTTTGAATTTCAGGCAGTAGTTTACACTCCTCAAAAATAGGTATGTAAATCTTATCTTATCTATAGTATAGGATAAAATCAATATGATAAAAGATGACTTAATATAAAATCCATAAAATAAGATAAAATCAATATCTTGACTATAAGATAAAACTCCATTTGTTCGTCTGATGCATTAAAAGATCACGAATCCCCTCGAGATGTAAAGAGCTGTAAAATATCTATTTAACAGTTTAACAAGTTAACAAGATACGATGCCAAAAGGTTTCTCCTTTTTTACGTAGGTAAGAGAAGAGATATCTTAAAAGGAACGTTGTGTAATCTCGAGCAAAGCGGGGTGGTAAATCTAGTAGGTACTTATCTCTCACGCTTTCCTCAACTCAAACCATTAGAAAGGATCTCAGATCCTACTCTTTAGAAATTTGTGTACGGATACTAGACGAGACAAAATATTTAGTTTTCAAATCCAAAAGTAGGAAAACATAATAAAACTTAAAAATTGTTCTAAATTCACGGAAATAAATGTGTTCGAAACAGGGTCAAGGGTATGTTTAAAATTAAACATTTCCGACAAAACCTTTTAGCTAAAAGGTATAAGTTTCAAATGTGTGGACTGTTTTTGCTGTATTGGGTTACATTCATACAAGCTAATGCCACGTACCGAATGGAAATTGCTCAACATTCTATGAAAACCTGTTACATGTCATTGTACAATGATGTAATAACTAACAGTAAAACCTAAGCAATGTAATTTTCACGCAAGCTAAAGATATTAGGGATATAAAACACTTATACCAGAGATTTGTAGACACTTTCAGTATCGCCTTGCTGAAATCATTAAAATTAAAATCATCAACAATCAGATAAACAATCATCATAAATCAGATACAAATCAAAAGTGTGGCTATTGTAAAACAAATCTGTTTAACAGTTATAAGGTTTTTACAAAATGTACAGTTGTACCTTGAAGAGAAATCACTGTAAACTTATTCATGCTGCTAGGCCTCAGTTTTAATGTTATTTCTGACACTACTGCATTACGTGACATCATGCAATTTGTGATTTTAATACTTTTCTTTGTTTTCCACTTCAAAATGCAAATTCTTCCATGTACGTCAAAAATAAGTGTTTGGCGTTTAACGCTATCGTTTTATAAAATCTTTTTACTGCAAAACATTGCATTAAAGCATACATTAATGTTTAACCTTGTTAATGTTACATCAAAAGCGGAAATTTGAAATGCTTTAACGGACAATAAAACCAAAAATGAGTAACCATGTCATTTTTCTCAGTTTTTTTCTCTTTAAAAATAATCTTATCATCTTCAAGTCTTCAGATATCTATTCAATGTTATTCCATAATAAAAAATCATAATTACGGGTCTACAAAAACAAGATACATGATTTTTTGAAAAAAAAAATCTTTTTATTCTCTTGAACAATTAACATTTTGTCCTTCACAGCATTTCAAAATTCCGTGATCGATATAAAATTGACGACATTGTATTTCGTGAAAGAAAACTCCAGTTTTAGCATGGTTATACAGATTATATGCACCTTTCTTTGCATACATGCAAGCGTTTTAAACAAAACTAAATCGCAGAGCTTTACGGTTATATACATTAATTTAAAATTAATTGGAAAATCTTTTTAGTAACTCTCTTAGAGAGTTCTATTCTCCAAATAGTCTCCTGTAATCTTCTTCTACGCTTTCTAACATGCAAGGATGTGGTATTCACTTCTGCTCCATCTAGCTCCAAAGATTCTTAAGCAACCTAACCCATGCACAAGCCAAAAATGTGTTTATTCTTAGCGAGACTTTTATCTTCACGAAAATAGCTAGGCATAAAAATCGCTATTAATTGTTTATGTGTTTAATTCGTAAAACTCCATTTTAATTTTTAGAAAAATAATTAAAATTAAATTTGATAATGTTATTATCGAGTTCTGCAAGTATTTTTAAATGTATTTTAGTTACAGCTGTTTCGGTTAGGTCATTTTCAAACTGTGGTGAAGCCACGTATGGAAGACTTATTTATAATATTTTAAAAGTCAATTTTTGAAGTCTAAATTGATTTATTACCGGTTAATCCAATTTTGCAGAGACATTAATTGAGAGGGTGATTATGTTGGATTCAGTATGGGATAAAGAATCCCACATAATCAATCACCTATAGCTATATCTGCCACATTTAATTTATTAATTGTTTTTGTGTTTAATTCGTAAAACTCCATTTTAATTTTTAGAAATTTAATTAAAATTAAATTTGTTATTGTTATTATCGAGTTCTTGTAAGTGTAAGATTCTATATCCCATTCTGAATCCAACATAATCACCAGAATTGCAGAACTCGATAATAACATTATCAAATTTAATTTTAATTAAATTTCTAAAAAATAAAAATCGCTGGCAAACGGATTCTAGAAACGGTCGATTTTTGCCCAAAAGGGCTTTCAATTAATTTTGAGAATAATTGTGTAGGAAATAAAAAAATTAAATAAGGGAAACTGCCACAGATAATCTTAGCCCTATACTTAAATTTTTTAAGAGTGTGTCCGAATGTCCTGATTAATTTCTAATGAAAAAAATACATTGTTGACGTATATATTCTTTATAAAGTATTTACACACAGTTATTTCTAGCACAGTTATTTCTAAAGAAGATTTCGTGGATAGATGTCACCTCAGTTTAAATAAAAATATTAAAATATATTTTTTAAATAATAACAATGCGTCCAAAAAATGATAAAAGTGATACTTCAATCGAACAAAAATGTGATCGTTTCAAAGAAAAGTTACTTCAAACAGTGAGTGAAAGAATAAACGCACAACTAACAAATTTTCTAACAAATGATTTTAATAAAATTTTTTCGGACATCACGAAGGAAATTCAAGATCTGGTCAAGAAAGTGGAATCCTGCTCTAATAAAATTGGTGATTTTGAAAGCGAACTAAAAAAAACTAAAGATTACCTTAAAAATAATGACACAAAAATGGAAGAAATGCAAAGAGAAATTAAAAATCTTAAATCTTCTGTCAATAACATTCAACAGCGCACGCTAGAGACATCTATCGAAATCCAAGGAATTGCTGTGAAGGAAAATGAAGACATTAAAAATCCTATAGAACTTCTGTTAAAGACTCTTGACTGCAGTGACCTATTAAAAAACAATTCCATAATTAATTATTACAACAACCCTTCTAAAAATATAATAAGTATTCAATTCAATTCAAAAAAATCAAAGGACAGGGTTATTAATAAAAAAAAAACTAAAGGATTATTGAGCCCAAAAGAAATAAAGTATTCGGACTCCACAGATAATATTTACATTATTGAAAAACTAACACCATCAAATAAGGAACTTCTCTGGCTAGCTAAGTCTACGAAATCTATTGGATATAAATATATTTGGACCAAGAACGGACATGTTTTCCTAAGGAAAAGCGACGATTCTCCAGTAATTCGCATACAAGATAAAAACGACATACCACTGCTATAAATATGTTAACTTGCAGAACAACGATACTCAAATATATTTTTTTATATCTGTTTATTAAAATAATAACTGAAAAGTTTCCTCTTTTAAATATTGAGAAAATTTTATCTTTTATAATTTAAATAATATAAAAAAAACTAATATTTTCTGGTATTTAGTTTGTTTATAAAGTTTGGTTTGATTAGGACTTCACTATTATTTTGTTTTCACTTTAACAACTTTTTTCTAGCTCTTGAATCTGTCGAAATTAAGTTTATATTATTTTATTTAAAAATATGTTTATCACAGTATTCCAAAATTTGCCCTCCCACCTAATATCTAAGAATGTAAATATGTACCTGTAGCACATAATTATTAGTGTATACACTTTTTACACAAGCTGTTCAGACAAAATGTAATCATGATTTATGCCCACTGTATTGTTTCTTTCTAGGTACCTACAATAATATAATGTATTTAACCATATTACCCACGCACAGGCTGCGCCTTAGTGGGTTCCCATTATTATTACGTTTTTTTATAATATTGAATATGCCAAATGTAAAAATTGGGAAAAAATAAAGGAAAAAAAAAAAAAAAAAATGTAATACTTTTATTTTAATTCTACTCAAGCGAAACGATACAACATATTTCCATTTATACAAAGCACATTTTTTCGTATCCACAATGTAAACTGATTTAAAGTAAAGATAAATCGAAAATAAAGCTTTGACGTTAAGCCTCGCAGAGTATTGTGAATGTGATAATTTGAAGAATTATTAATTTATTACTATTTATTTTTAAATAGGTACATCTATTCGAATTCCGATTTTGTTTTCGTGAATGAATGAATGCACATCTTGGACTTGGAAATTAACCCACTTACCTACTTACTCGTTGTCGAGGACAATAGGGTATTTTCACAGTTTTTTTTTATTATTGAAAAAAAATAAGTAAAAAATTACGATGATAACGGATTTTTTATTTTATTTTTATGACGACGAATAAACTTTCTACAACGTTTTAAAATACGCCTTTTTAAAATGCCGCCAAAACGATGTTTTCGCGCCCTGTGGTTGCCCAATGGCTCCGTGACGTCACCGCCGCCGAACATCTCCCGATCGCCGCCCAAGTGACTAGTCAGTTCGTAAGTTGCAGTTTGTGTTATTCATTTACTTCCAGTTTGCTCGAATTATGTCGTTATATTTATCCTATATCTTCCTACTGGCGAAACATGTATAGTTTGGTACACATGTATACAAATACTATAAGAAAAACCCAAAATTAGGTGTTGAAACGACCCTTTCTAAAGCGATAAAACATGTCGACCGTATACAAATGTTGGGCGTGAGTTTAAGTGTTTGACACCAGTGCCGAAGTGTTCAATGACGCTAGTTCCTCGGAGCATTTTCTATTGAAATACCGGTAGAACAAGGACACTATTCCCACCTAAAGGCTGTGCGCTAAACATTGCAATCCGTTTGTTAGAGAGGGAAATCTATCGAACGTACTGCACGTTTCTGCTTTGTGAAACATGGGTTTTTCTAGTATTTTAGGGCTCTAGAATAAAGGTGGCTGCCAAATTCAACAAGCGGACTTGTGATTTGTACAGGGTCAGCAGTTATGTACTATTCTGCTGTATATGGGGGCCCTATAATACATTACTCCCTTGTTTTTATAAACTAACTTGACTCTGGCTTCGACGGAGTCGGCTTTCTTTTTTGCAGATTTGATTTTTAACATTACAATAAAAAACATTTTGTTATTGACCATTTATATTCATAATTTAAACGTGGAAACACCCATGTTTACAGTCGTAAGATGGAAATCTACACAATAATGACGGCCTCCGTGGTCGAGGAGTAAGGCTCTCGACTAGCAATCCCGGCGTGAATAAGTATATTTGTATGTAAATAATAATATGTATTTATCGGGATGTAGATATATATACATTTTTTTTATGGAATGACAAACATTCCCGGTTTACGAATGATCTGACAATGTGTGAAAATCTCCTAACGCCACCACAGTAATAGGAAAATGTTGCTTGTGTCGTGATGGATGATTCAGCCAGCCGAGGAATCGAACATGAGACGCCTGGGTGGACCCAAACGCGATGCCAACTCAGCCACTGATCGGTTTTTGAATAAGTTGTGTTGTATTTCGCAATTTATTAATTTTTTTATATGAATACCGCTCAAGAGTCCCAACTGCTCCAGTCTGAATCCTATGGCATCCTCAATTGGGGTATGTTGTGAGGCTGAAGGTAGTTGGAAGGGGAAGGAGATAGGGAAGAGGAAGGTGGAGAAGTACCTGGCTATTCAGATCTGATCACCAAACACGGCTAATGCCATTTCAAGAAACGTTTCAATTCTGAATGGTGGTCTTACACCAGGGCGATACTGAGAGTATCTTCCATTCTGGAACGTGCCGCAAATATACAATAGTATATTATTTTAAATGAATAAATTGTGAAATAACACAAAGTAATCAAATGAAATTTAATTGCCACGCCGGGATTCGATCCCGCGACCTTCGGTGTGTAAGTCAAGAGTCTTGCCGCTGGACTACGCTGGCCCTCAAAAAAATATGTAATATATTTGTGGCATATTTCAGAGTGCAAGACACTCTTAGTATCGCCGTGGTGTAAAACCACCATTCAGAATTGAAATGTTGCTTGAAATGGCTTTAGTCGTGATTAGTGACCAGATCTGAAAAGCCACATACTTCCCCATCTTCCTCTTTCGCATCTCCTTTCTTCCTCATTACCTTCAACCTCACAACATACCCTAATTGGGGATGCCATAGTCTCACTGGTTCCAGATGGTTGAGAGTAGTTCGGAAGTTAATCGGTATTCACTTAAGATACCTAGGAAATATTAGGAAATTTACTTGTAGAATGGCCAAAATTTT
This sequence comes from Limnephilus lunatus, assembly GCA_917563855.2. Taxonomy (NCBI): domain Eukaryota; kingdom Metazoa; phylum Arthropoda; class Insecta; order Trichoptera; family Limnephilidae; genus Limnephilus; species Limnephilus lunatus. The sequence goes on from OU830599.1 coordinate 12,956,752, forward strand.
AAAGATCATCACAGGGAAGTTAGGTTACGAACTGTCACTTGCTGTTTTGTTCAATTTAATTTTAAAGGGCCAGAATTAACTCTATTTTGGGCGCATGTTGTTAAAATAATATAATATAACGGATATAATGAGAGTTTGTGCGTACAAAATGTTTTTAATACCGTAAATCCCCAAAAAAATCATTGTCAGCCATTACAGCTGGACAATATTATACAAAACTGTAGGAACATAACACAAGCATCTTAAAAAATGAAATAAAACCGTCAATAACCGCGAACAAGTCGAGAATGTTTAAACTTTTGATAGTAACGCAGTGATAAACTTCTGAATGTTGACGGGCGTTACGTCATAATTCGTTCAACCAACCACGGGCCGTTTGCCGTTTTAGGCCGGCAGGCCTATTTTAAAATCAATAATTATGAATGAAAATATTCAAATTGAACTTTTTTAATGCCATAATCGTCATCGGAAAAATAATCTTTAAATCTTCCACATGTTTTTGGCGGTATCCCCAGTTTGTGAAAATACCCTATTCTTTCTATCGATTTTGGTCAAACTTTATGATCAACTTTTGGTGACACTTTATGACAATCACGCACGCTCACGAGCATACAGGCGCATTTATCTAAAATTGGCTACTAGCTTGCCCAGGAGATGACCTGAAAATTGAATTATGATTAAAGGTTAAATTTAAAGAATTATCATTTTTATAAATTAAAATCTAATTTAATAATGTTTTCATAAAGTGTTTTCATAATATGTTTTCATAAAGTATTTTAGTTTTTATTGTTAAGACAGCTTCTTCGGCGTTCATTGTCAATGTCAAAGTGGTTATGCCACGTTGAGACAACTGATTTTCTCATTTATACGATTTTATTTAACCCTACCTTATTTTTATTTGTATGCGGTTTAAAACAAACAAAAAATCTTGATCAAGTAGAGATAAACAAAATGATAAATTATCTAAGCGTAACCTTAATAAATAACAGTGTGGTAGATACTTTTAGTAACACCTGGTGGAAGACCTCAATTCAAAATCTAATAATGTCTACATATTATAAAACAAAGTCCTCCGCCGCGTCTACAGTTTTATGCCGAAGTTGATGAAATTTTGCACATGTGACCTTCAAAACAAGAGGAAGGTCACAAGAATCAGGTATAGTTGTTTATGGTGTGGTTGTTATCTTCTTCGTGAGTCTTCTGGCATTCAGCTTTGGACATAAACCACCTTCACACTTCTCCGATTCTCACATGCGCCAATTTTTTTTTCTATTGGTTTTGATAAATCTTTTAATCTTCTGCTTTTTAACCCTCCGATGAGCGACAGAAATGTCCTCTTCGATTTTAAAAGTTGCGTAATTTTTTTTCTGACTAGATAGAACGAATCGGTTTCATGATTTCCTCAAAGTCGGTATAGCGAACGCAACGGGCCCAGAAACAGCCAGATTTAGTATGTTTTTTTAATGTTTTTTAGTACTAATAGATACTTTTTTTTCACAACCAGTATCGTATAGATACACTAGAAGGTCTGAGCAGACCTAAAAAATATTTCTTAAATGTTTTCTCGCGATTGGCTGCTTGTTAGAACGTGTTTCCGAGGTAGTTGTTTTTGTTGCGTTTATAATCGAATTGAGTTTAGGTTGGCAGTTCCGTGTGTAAGACTGAAAAGAGACATTCGTTCGTAGTCACGCTGACTCGACAGTTGGTAATTCCACATATGGAAGAACTGGTCACTAACCAAATGTACGCGCATACGCGCAAGTCAAACAAACTACTACTGTTTTCAATGTTCTGGTGGGTATTCGAAATATACACACATTTCTCACAAATACCAAATACTAGTCATATTTTTAATTTTTAAAAAAACAAGTGTGCAGTTCACTTGTAGTAGAAAAGAAACCTTCAGTAAACTAAAGTAGACAAGAAGACGAAGCACTGCACAAAGAGGAGACCGATTATTCTATCACTTGGAGGCACTGCTGAAAACCAGCTTCATTTTAGGAGAAATCCTGAATTGTAGCTGAGAAGTGACCTTTTCGTCAATAGAATCAATGGAAAATTAACAAAATATGTAATATCGTAAAAAATCTATCGATGAATAAACGTAAAAAAAACATCTCTGCATCTCTCGCAGGCTAAATCCTATAGATGTATGTGTTTGTCTCTTTTTAGTGGTTCTTTTTCGTTTCATAGAGTTTCAAATCACAACAGTGATAAAGTAATTTTCACTTCAATAATGGAATTACATATAAGGTCTGCACAGACCTTGTTTTACCATTTACCACCTCCTGGATGTCGACCATCGAAGGGTTAATGAATGTTAAATCAAAATATCCGTTCCAATAGCAGGTAAAACCGATAATCCCATTTGTATGCGCCACCTATCAAACATTTTGCAGGTAATAATTATTTCTGCTCGATTAACACAGAAACCTCTACGCGATATTTTTTCAATCAATATTTATTTAATCCCCATAGCGTCACAAGAGTGATTACCTCCTACACCGGTGATCCGCGGTTTTGTTGATGTGATAATTGCCAGCAATAAACGGCACGTAAATGCAACCACGTGATTAAATTGCCCATGCATTGTGGATGGTAACACAATACATTAATTGTGTTACCAATTTTAGATTTATTCGACGACCATGCATTCATAATGTTCATAATGAATCAAAATAATATTTACCCGTATTTGTTATTATTGCATAGGCACTGAGAGTAGTTCTGGGAGTGGCGAGTCATTCGAGCCCAAATGTGCGACATTTTCCGTCGGGGTGACTTCAATAAATCAGCTAGAAATAGGCATAATGCCTCCATCTTACTTCCGTTTTAATGAAAAATTATTAAAGAAAGTGCTGGTACCGCCTCATTCGCAGCAGAGGGAGGTCACGAACTGCACGTGCAAAGTGAACCCACGATTTTCGGCTTTCCGGATTCGACACGTGTCCATAAAAGAGATCGCATCTCAGAGATCAATTATCCGATCCGAGTAGGTGTTATTTTGAATAAAAGTGTATGTTTTACAACTCATCTTGAGATTCAAGTGTGTATCTGAAAACTTCAAAACGGTACGAGACTGTGAATTATAAAAAGTTTGTAAATTTATCAATTTTCTTATAAATGTCGCAATAAATCAGAGCATAGTACAACCAAATTACAAAAATCAGATACATATGCGTAGAAATAGATGGTGCAATATTAACAATACTTGAAAAGTATTCAAATAATTTAAAAGTCATATGTACCTTAATTATTTTACCACTTCCCCATTCCACAGTCTATATTTTATAAATTAAAACAAAAAAATAAAATAGCACATATCCAAACTAGATATTTATTATACCTTCTGAATAAAAAAAAAATATTTACTTTGGTTACGTGTTTTCATACAGAACTTAAATTTGGATAAAAGCTCTGTATGAAAAAGGTTGCGCGGTAGGGTGTGTTAATTATTTCAACTTTTGAATTCAGAAACGCCTAAGGTCTCAAAAGTTGTGTCTTACAAGGAATATGAGAACTGCATTTAAATTATTTAAAAAAAATGTTTATTAGCTCGCTAAAATGCATTGGAAATCAGAAAAAAAACCCTAACACATGTATTTTTAAGTTACGGAAATTAGTATTTTTTACAATAATTTAAATTTTAACGTTTGTTTATTATTAAAAACTTCGTACATAATAGATGACAAAAATGAAAAAAAAATCAAGTTTATGAATACGAGTAAGTCTACGAGAAAATTGATTTTATCCAGAAAAAGTGTTATTTTCCCCTTTTATATTTTTAACAATCACATAGGCAATTAAGTTATGGTTATTAATATTTTTTTACAATAATTTACCTTTTAACCTTCGTTTGACATAAAAACTGTGAATAGCTGACAAAAATGTAAAAAATCAAATTTATGAATACAAGTAAGTCTACAGGAATACTGATTTTATCCAGAAAGGCTGTTATTTTCCTCTTTTATATTTTTAACAAACACATCACAATGTTTAAAAAAATATTTTTTTTGCGTTCTTTGTACTACAGTTATGGAATAAAAATTAAGTTTGCTATTAAATATAAAATACGGACCCATTGTTTTATTTTTTTCCAAATCACGAAATCTATTGTTTCTCAAAATTTCCGGCCATTTTAGCGATCTAATATTAAACCAATTTAATTTATTTTAACGTTTTCGAATAGCTACATACGTAACTGAGACCCCAGAGGCTTTTTTCTCTCTGTGGAGAGCGACACAAGCTATTGCGCAGCACTCTTCAGTAAATGTAATTCTCTCCGTGCGTAATTCTGGCAGTGGAATATTTACTCGTAAAATTCACGCCTGCCAGATTCAATGCATCTCATTAAAATGAACATCATACTATAACTATGATTATGTGAAAAAATAAACAACAAAAATGGTGTTTTACTAGTAAGGTCTAGTTGTTTGAACCCTTGTCAAATTTGACGTCGTCGAATTCGCAATCGGTGTCATTTTGATTATGTTAATGTTTGCCACTTCATATACTGTCTCCGTTCTACCTATTCTCCCTCCGTCAACGGTGAAATCAATTTTAGTGACCGTTCTGCTTGATGGCAATTGAAACAACGTAACCTAAATCTCACCTAAAATAATATTAATTTGAATGAACTAAAACTGTATCTGTGAGTAATAAAAATTGAAATGTTTATTTATTTAACCATATAAGAAGTTGTTTAAGATTATTTTAAAATACCACGTAAGAGATTTTATGTTTATGTGAATTTAATTGAGTTAAAGCAAACATTGTAAATATTGTTTAATAAATACCCATTTGACTTCAAATATAATATGCGTCTCACTCAATTTGTGATTTATTAATACATTTTAATATAAATATATTGGACCACATGTGAAAATGTAATTATGTACAAAATTGTTCGCCGTGTCGATGTCAGAAAGCAAATAAGCAGGCGAACACCATTTTCTTTATTTAACAAATCAAATTGGGTTCCGTGACATGCTCGTTCAACTATCTTTGGCTCAAAAACTGGCTCCGAACAGCAAAGGAAAAGAAGATTACTGAAGATGGTTTGAAAGGGAGGTATTATGAGAGCAGCTAATATAAGAAAAATAAGTTTGTAATGAATCGGCACGGCGTAAGCGACTATTTGGAAAATATATTTTAAAACACGACTTACTTAAAATATAGCAAAAATTTCTTTTAATTTTTTTATGCCAATAACATGGTTGAACAACAGAACCAGGTATGTTTTTTTATATATTTTTTGAAGCAAAATCTGCGATTTTTCTTATCATGAAAATTTTGATTCCATGACAGCTGAACAAAGTGGCATTTCTACACCTATTTGAAAAGTCATAAAAAGAAACTTGTTTCTTTCATAATTTTTTAAATTACTTTTCAAAGGATTGATGATGTTGCAAGTTATTGAGTTTTCCGGTCATGAAGTATGTTTTATCGGTAGAAAATCAGAATGGTGGGTCTTATTTATGTTAACCACAGTTATTATCTACATCAAAAAAAATAGAATCGTTCAGTTATAAATGAAAACCGCTAAAATCGAATACCCTCTATTTATTTTCATTTAATAAATTAAATATGTTTTTTTGTCATTTTCTTAACTACATGATTTTATTTTGGGCGCATATTGTTAAAATATTGAAATTTATGCGAGTATATAACGTTTATAGTATGTGTATACAAAATAAAAGTGTTACAAAATACTTCGCAACACTTTCTTCTGGTGTAACCCAGGGATCCGTTTTAGGTCCACTTCTTTTTATCCTTTTTACAAATGATGTCGCCAAAATAAATCGAGTCATTTGGTCTCTTATCCCACTGCTCCGCTGACGATCAGCAAGTTTATTTTTTCTGCACTCCAAATGAAGTCAACAGTCTCAAAATCCGTGTAGCTGAATGCCTAGAAGCAATAACTCGTTGGATGTCTTCAAACAAGCTAAAACTGAACCCATCTAAGACTGAGTTTCTCTGGGTGGCCACAAACAAATGCCAACATTTCATAGACAATTCACCTATTTCCATTTCCGGAAGCGATATTATTCCAAAGATAACAGTCAAACTTCTTGGCGTTAATCCGGATTAAGACTTTTCGCTAAAAAAGCAAATAAATAGGATTGTAAGCACCGGGTTTTTTCACCCAAGACAACTCAAGTCAGTCCGAAGAAACCATCCTACAGAAGCAACAAAACTACTGATCAACTCATACGTAGTCTCACGGCTCGATTACTGTAACGGCATCTACGCTAACCTTCCAAAATATCAAACTGACAAACTTCAATCCATGTTTAATGCATCGGCTCGACTCATAACCGGAGTCTCTAAATATTCACACATTCAGAACACCTTCGTAACCTTCACTGGCTCAAGTGCCCTGATAGAATCCAGTACAAATTGTGCTGGATGGTGTTTAAATCAATTAATAAAATGGCCCCACCTTACATCTCTGAACTATGTGTCCCAGAAAATACTGGTCCGAAGCAGTCAACCCTTAGATCAGCAACATAATCAGCTATAGGCAGACTAATGGAACCCAAACGCAAGCCAAATACTAAATTTGTGTCTGGACCTAAGGCTTGGAATAAACTCCCTCCGGAACTGAGATGCATAACAAGCCCAACAGAATTTAGGTCCAAATTAAAAATCTACCTTTTTGGGCTCACATACCCTTAAAAAATAATACTTATCTGAGAGAATCATAAAATTTTGCTTTTGTTTTCAAAATACGCTCATTACAGAACATATTATATATTATAGTTCCCAATTATGTCCTCTGCGTGCGAACCGTGCCTTAATTTCTCTAAATAAACAATAACAGTGTTGATCTCTAATGACCTTCCAGGTAAGTATGGTCCTGTATATATTTTCTGCCTGTACAATACATTTTTACAGCAGCATCTCGTTCATTGGTCAAATCATTGCACATATAGTTTCGTATCGTGCTGATGAAGTGAAGTGCTGGATGCAATTTTAGCCATAAGTTCTTGTAGTGGTTTGTCTAGTTTATAGTGAGAAGTAAGATTGTATAAACGTATTATAAATTTGTACATCGCCCCTGAGATGATTTTTCACAAAAACGGCGCAATACAAGTCATCCAAATATTATATATTATTATTACCGTATCGCCTTAAAACCCCAAAATTCAGGGCTTAGAAACTTAGTGTTACTCATTGCAGCGTCTAATTTAGGCAAGTTGTCGGATTGCGTCTTTAAAAAACCACTGTCATTCATTAAAGCTAGACAAAGTAATGTAAAAAACTATAGGACATAATGCAAGCATCTTAAAAATGAAATAAAACCATCAATAACTGCGAACAATTCAATAATGTTTAGACTTTTGATGGTAACACGGTTATAAACATCTGAACGTCGACGGGCGTGACGTCATGATTCGATCAACCAATCGTGAAAAAAAAACAATAATTTTAAATGAAAATATTAAAATTACACATTTTTAATGCGATAATCATAATCAGAAGAATAATATTTAAGTCTTCCAAATATTTTAGCGGTATCCCTAGTTTGTGAAAATACCTTATTTTATATTCCCTGTGTAGTGTGTAGGTACCAACGTTTTTCTGCTTACTTCGTTTGATCAACGATTTGCTTGATATTTAATTTCCTCCCTTCAACAGTATACAGTATATTTTCAATGCCCAGTTTCCTTCGATCCTTTCCTAAAATATTCCCTCCGAACAGAATAATTCCTTAGACATCAGAATCCGAAAGAAACTTCAGGGCCTCCTGAGTGGAATAATACAAATAAATAAAAAAAGGCATACAATGCATTAAACCAGTTCTTATGATGACGTCCGTATTTTATTGCATTGTTCGTTTTTAAACAAAGCAGTAACTCCGCTTTTCAATATTGTTCTTATTTCAGAAGTTCGTCTTTGTTAAACGGTCCCCTTGGACCAAATTGCTCATCAGCGCAAGCTTGTAACAAGATGAATAGGGAATAATACAGTATACAGTACCCGACAGTAAAATATGTTTTATTGCCGACTGCAGAACGCCCGCGCCGACTGCATTTGATTGCGATGTGACGTCATTCCTTGGGATTTGTTCTCGAAACACCAGCTGTTGAATTCGTATACCGACGCCGCACTGGCTGATTGGAAAAAAAGCGAGCGAGCTTTCGAATATTATGCGTTTGAATATCCAATTCAAATTTTTTCGGCAGTACAATGACTAGGTCTTTTATTTTACGTGGAATCTGAGTTTCGTAATAACTCGCACATGAGATTTTTTTTTTTTTTTTTTACAGTATTACCGCACAAGAATCTCAACTGCTCCCGGCTGGAGCCAGTGAGACTATGGCATCCCCAATTGGGGTATGTTGTGAGGCTGAAGGTAGTGGGGAGTTGAAGGAGGTGGGGAAGAGGAAGGTTGGGAAGTACCTGGCTATTCAGATCTGGTCACCAAACACGGCTAAAGCCATTTTCAAGCAACGTTTCAATTCTGAATGGTGGTCTTACACCAGGGCGATACTAATAGTATCTTCCACTCTGGAACGTGCCGCAAATATACTACATATTATTTTAAATGAATTAATTGTGAAATAACACAAATTAATCAAATAAAATTTATTTGCGCACGCCGGGTTCGAACCCGCGACCTCCGGATTGTGAGTCAAGAGTCTTAGCCACTGGACTACGGAGGTCGTCATGAGATTATTTTATTTAAATTATTCACCTTACTGAAAATGTCGTCAATAATTTATTCAATTATTTTTTTTTTTACCAATTTAACATGACAAATCTGTATATATTGGCAGGTAGGGTCGCGTTGAGAGATTCGGCGATCAATGATGATTTTGTGTAAGGATTTTTGATGTTTGGTTTTGAAGAAAAAAAATCACCGTAGACCAAAATTTCCTTTCCTTTTTATATTATTTTATTTTATTTATGTTTGGGAAAGTTGACAGCAAATTATAAATTACACAATAATACAATTATAAAATGGTTAATTATGCCAATTATAAACTTTCCACAGATAATAATAGTAAATTAATGTGTGACATTATAAAGGTGTTTACTTAATTAGTTCATTTTTAGTTACATTATGTGAGGGAGGGAGGAGAAATATAGGGTAAGGATCAAAAGGCTAAGGACGCTAATATATAATAATAATAATAATAGGGTAGATTGAACTTCCTAGTTTGAGTCATGTTGCTTAGTGAGATTTCGTTTTATGTCATGTAACGTCGAGTTAAAAATGTTAATGTGGTAATAATTTAAGTTGAATGAATGTGTGGATCTGAATGTTTGGATTTAGTCTTGCAAAGAGGAAGATTATAAGATACTGTTGCGATTAGGAACGTGGAATGAAAGGCGTTGAAGAAGATCAGGACTATCGATTAAGTTATGTATAATTTTAAATAACATTACCGAATCTGCTATATTTCTTCGACAAGTTAGCGTCTGTATTTTGAAGAATTTGGCAGAGTCTTCATTACTAACATGAGATCGAAAAGAGCGGAAATTGAGATACCTTAAAAATCTATTTTGAACACTTTCAATTCTATTTTTGTGTACTGCGTAGCCTGGGTTCCATACTTGAGATGCGTATTCAAGAATACTACGAACGTATGATAAATATACTGTTTTGAAAGTAGTAAGGTCTTTGAATTGTTTACATGAGCAGATTATGAAACCAAGCATAGAAGATGCATTAGTGACTATGTGGTCGATATGTTTATTAAAATTCAGTTTACTATCAAGTATAACCCCAAGGTCCTTACTTTCGAATTTGATAGATAACGGTACAAGATTAATTGAGTATTCGTGGATAAATACGTTTTTATTCCTAGTAAAGCGCACAACGAAGCACTTAGATATATTTATTTCCAGACAATGGGCATTACAATACCTGCTGAAACATTGCAAATCATCTTGCAGCTTCAGACAGTCCTCTATTGACTTTATAGGTGAGTAGATTTTCATGTCATCGGCATATAGGATGGTTTGCGAGTTTAAGAAACAGTTACCGACATCATTGATATATATATATATATATATATATTGAATAATAATGGTCCCAACAAGTTGCCTTGAGGAACTCCCGATGTGACAGCAACAGAATCGGATTTATATCCTGCAACCTAAACTACCTTTTTTACTCTAAATAAGGTCAGGAATCACTGATTAAAGTTAGTCAAGTACGTCCCATAAAACCTTGCATATATAAATATATACTTTATTTTAAATATTCGGTTTCTATTCTGCCTAAGATGGTTTCATGACGGTTGATGAATTATATGCAATATATGTACAGTCGGTTTAAGGAAAATAAGGTTTACCTACTTGTACAAAATATATCCAAGAGGTTTGCAGAAAGGGTTTACCGCCGGATAACAGAAGGATAAAACATAATTTAATTCAAATGCATCAATAATAAAACTACTTTATATGTATATATCAGTTTATAAGTATAAACAAACGTCACTGTAAATAAAATTCGTTTGATATCCATGCTATTAAAGGTATTTTTAAAGTCGATTTTAGGTTTAAAATTGGTAAAAAATGAACAAAAAAATTATAATTCTATTATAATTATTAGCCTGAAACACTCATCTACATTGAAAAATCTTCCGAGAAAAGATACATGCCGCCCGACGGGACTCGAACCCGCGTCCTTCTGATCCTTTGTTCTATGCGTAAAAATCTTGTCGTAAACATAAGTTTATCAATTAAAAATATTAATAATTCTATAATGATTATAATTTCGGGGGATCAAGCGTCGGGGGATCTACTGTCGGATTACCGATTAGGTTAATTTATCATTTTTAGTTATTATTAGGAAAAGGGATGACAATATGCATTGTTATAATTCTATTCGGGATCTTAGTATTTTTTTGATTTTGGTAACGTTTATATTTTTATACATTGTTCAAATAATTGATAAAGTTTCATGGAATTTGTTATTACGTATTACATTCCCGATTAATTTCCCGATATAGGTTTATGTCCGCGGATTTACTGTCGACCACACATTACTCGCCCTCGATGCTTGTATTTTGATGCACACTAAAATTAAAACGAACAACACGTTATTGCAAATTTTGCCAAATATTACGACCACTAAATGAGAACTGACTAGAATGCACAGCGAACAATCAGATTTATCTGAACATGTAAAGATTTGCCAAAGTGAATAAGTATTTGCCTTAGTTCCCCGAACAAAATAAATTCTCACGAATTGAGCAGACGGGGAAACCAGAGCAGAAATGTTTTCATTCGTGGAGCAGCAATTCCGACTGGAATACTGCAATGGCTGGAGTAATTCAATTTGTTATTTTCGAGAAAAATGAGACTTAAATTCGAGGAGATTTCCACGAGTCGAAGCGAACTATTTTTGAGAGAGGAATTTTGTCAATTCAAAGGGCGGACTTGTTGTCAAAGTAGGCTTTGGTAGATGTTAAAAACAACATTTTTTACGGTCTAAATTTATGTCATTATATAAATTCTCTCACACCAATCACTGAACTGAGTATGTGCCTCAAAAGGGCTGTCAGATGTCAACAGGGATTTTTTGTTGTTGATAAATATATGTTTTGCTTCATTTTCTCATTTAAAAAAAAAACTTTTCTAGCCAACGACCTCATCCCTACTTGCTTTACATTCACGCAACGACTTCCGTCGAAGAGGGGTGAGATAATTCGTACTTATAAAACAAATTATAGTGTATTTAGATATACTCCATGAAAATATGGGAGAAATCTGATTTATAATGTATTTCACCATCCTTCTCATAATATAACGTACATTTTCGACTAATTAAAAACAATTTATTTATTTAAAAATTTACTAATTTTTTTTATTTAAAAAGTTTACTATTCGGTACTTGAACCTATGAATAGTGGATACATACTCGTAAAGGATAAGTTAGCCGAGTTTGTTTTTACCTGTTGCGGGTATTTATTTGTTTGTTTATTAATATTTGTAATCGTCTTAATTCATCTTAATATTTTAAATCATAACCTGCAAAAAGTGATTTTTTCAGTCTGTTCAGTATATTATTTTAAATAAAATAATTCTAAAACAATTTTAAAAATTCTAAGGGGGGTATTTCACCATATTCCTAATAGTTCAAGTATAAGGATGAGCTCAGGAGGATGGTGAAATACCCCCTTAGAATTATTTAAATTGTTTTATAATTATTTTATTTTAAATAACATCTATACTCAACAGACAGAAAAAAGCCCTTTTTGCAGGTTATGCTTTAAAATATTAACATGAATTAATTGATTGCGCCCTTACATATTATCAGTATGAATATGAATAAATGGTTTTGTTCATAAACAAACTCAATTCTTTCAAGAAAAGCGTACAATTATAATAATATGGATTGAATCACCGATACAACATTGTATAAAAATAATTGCTACTATAAACTACCTATCAACAAACAATATCACTTTTTGTTAGTTAAATTGATATTTCAAAGCTTTAGATGTGTAGCTAGGTAAGTATTTCTCTCCTCGATCCGTTCAGCGTCATAACGTATTCCATAGACCCACTGGTTACAGACAGTTAAGAGTTTTTGGGTCTCTTGTGAGGAATTACCATAAAAACTTATACACAGGTATACTTAGAGATTTAAAAAAATATTGTTGCAACACAAAGTTTCGAACTTTCAAATAGAGAGTCGAAAAGGGTAGGATGTCAAGTATACAAGTTGGTCTCAAGCTTATGTTCGAAAATTAGAAGGAATAAAATTTGATTTTTTTAACCATAAACAAAAGAAAATGGTGCCTGAAAACATGTAGTTATTCTCATGAGCCTATTTTGATTAATTAAATGACTATAGTAAAAATCAATTGATAATTAGCTGCATTATTAATGAGCAATTTTTGATATCTCAGCATCAAACCTTTCATTCCATGACTATTAATTTTTAGCAGACTTTTAAAATTACACAAATGATTGATCTTTTCAATTTCTTTGAAAAACATCTTTTGATATGGTGAAAATAATTTTGATAAACATATTGGGCTAAATGTAGTACCATGTAGTACCATACCTATATTTTCAAAAACAAGTCTTTTTTCCCTGCGATTTGGGGATAGAAGTTGACGTTTTGGGTTAACTTCTGAGATGTGGAGGTGAAATTGATTTGAAATGAAAAAAAAAATCATTCTTACTCCCCCGATTTTGTAGTCGAATCCTCCACACTTTTAAAAACAAATCTCTTTACAGCAAACAATCGACTATGAATTTACTATTGGTTTGAAATTTAGATTTAATTTGACAAATAACAGTCGTTCCGCACAACAGATGTGTACTTCAAGAAAAAAACAATACACAATTTCAAATTGCTGAAAACACAATTACAATTTTGAATTCATTTGTGTGTAATATTATAATACCTTGTTTCCATTGAGAATTATCTCGCTTTCAAGTATTTATTCTATTAAGGCCAGACTAAATTTACGAGACATATCTAGTTCATTATAAGATCATTCAGAATGAAAACAACGGCAACACTAAAATAACAAAATTATCATTGAACAAGTTGTTTCATTTTCCGTCAAGGTTTTGCAGTGCATTACGGAGTTAAGTGTTTTGACCTTATCATGGCTTTATCTTGACTCTATCATGACTTTACACGAGAGAAGATAAGAGCTTTAGCTAATTTACAACAGTCATGTCGTTCGTTGCCAAAGTAATTTTCGATGTTCGGAATTTGATAGTGAGGCCGGGGTAATGGGGACGGGGCTTTTCAAAATGATAGCGGAACTTTGTGTAATTATATTGTTGAACTTTAGCATTCATGTGGTCGATATCTTCTCGTGCGACACAATCTGACAGCGCTGCGGCGAGTGGTAAGTAAAGTGACTGGTTATGTACACAATAGTTTCGTGTTCGAAACACGACAAAGTGTAAATAATGATTAATAAAACGTATTTTTTTAGACCTATTAACCTCTGGATTCCGAATTTTAGAATGGTGATATATTCTTCTTCTTCTTCAATGGCGCTACAGCCCATTTCGAGCCTTGGCCTCCTTCAAAATAAGCCTCCACCGCCCTCTGTCCTCGGCCGTCGTCTTCCAATCTGCAACATGGAGTAATCCTCGTGCATCCTTCCTGACATCATCCTCCCATCTCAGTCTAGGTCTGCCCGCCTTTCGTTTACCTCCCGGGTGTCCTGTCAGAACCTTCTTCGGTACTCGTGTGCTTGGCATTCGGTGCACATGTCCGGCCCATCTTAATCTTTGGAGCCTTAAATGGGTGGAGAGTCTGGGAGCTTGATAAATTTCATAGAGCTCATTGTTGTGGCGGATTCTCCATGCCTCTCCCTCTCGCACCGCTCCTAAGATTCTTCGCAGTACCTTTCTTTCGAAGATGTCCAGCTGTTCTGCTGACTTTGCTGTCAGTGTTCCCGCCTCACATCCATAGGCCAAGACCGTTCTGATAATTGTTTTATATAATGTTATTTTGGTTTTCCTATGGACGTTTCGTGATTTGAACACTGGCAGCAACGCGAAGTAAGTGTTGTTAGCGGCTGTGATGCGCTTTCTTACTTCTACTGGGTCTTCATTGTCCTGCGTTATGATGGAGCCCAGGTAGGTAAACTCTTCGACCACTTTGAAATTATAATTGTCTTTAAATTTCACTTTATCTTTTATTCTGCGGTGAGGGGTTCTGGTTTGCATCATGATTTTTGTTTTATTTTCATTGATTTGCAACCCCACCTCTTTTGCCGCAGTCTCCAAAGGGTCAAACACATCTCTTACAGCCTGTAGGGATCTCCCGACAATGTTAAGGTCATCTGCGTAGCCAACTATTTGATTGCTTCTGTAGCAGATGTTTGAATCGGTACTGATCATTGTCTTCCTAACGACGTGCTCCAGTACAATATTGAAAAGGGTAGGTGCTAAGCCATCACCTTGTTTCAGCCCCTGGGAGACGTTAAAATCCTCCGTTGTTTCACCTCCTATCCTTACTCGACACCGTGAGCCGACCATTGTTGCTTTTACAAGCTTGACTATTTTGGGCGGTATTCCAAAATTTAGGAGTATTTCATAAATCTTCTCCCTATCTATGCTGTCATACGCCTGTTTGAAGTCAACAAATAGTTGATATATATCTATATCGAATTCCCAGCATTTGGTCAGGATTTGTCGAGTAATGAAGAGTTGATCAGTGGTGGATCTCCCCCTCCTGAAACCTGCCTGATATTCTCCTAGTAAGTTCTCTGAGTAATATTCTAGTCTTTCTTTCAAAATCATTGTGAAAATTTTATACGCTGTACAAAGTAACGATATTCCTCTGTGATTTTCACACTTCAATTTGTCTCCCTTTTTATGTATGGGGCATATTATGCTAGTTTGCCATTCTTCTGGTACTCTTTCGGCGGTCCATATTTTCACAATGAGATTGTGTAGCAGGTTCTTCAGTTGTTCATTTCCATATTTATAGAGCTCTGCAGGGATATTATCTCCTCCCGGAGTTTTATTGTTTTTCAGTTTCTTTAGTGCAGCCCTTAATTCTGCCATTGTTGGTGCTCTCGTTGTTTCATCACTATTTAGCTCGTCCGGAATGTGAGTTGGTTCGACTGTCGGGTTGTTATTGGGATTTAAGAGCTGTTGGAAATATTCTTTCCACCTAGTCTTGATCTTTTCTTAAGAGCTGTTGGAAATATTCTTTCCACCTAGTCTTGATCTTTTCTTAAGAGCTGTTGGAAATATTCTTTCCACCTAGTCTTGATCTTTTCTTAAGAGCTGTTGGAAATATTCTTTCCACCTAGTCTTGATCTTTTCTTAAGAGCTGTTGGAAATATTCTTTCCACCTATGCTTTACACCTATGGTGATATATTAGGTCCTTAAATATGAAATTGGCGTTTTTTATGGGAGGAACTTTGTATGGGAGCTTAAGGGATTTTTTTATGGGAGCTTTTTCACCTTCCCAATTTGCTTCAAGTGGATTAAAACAGTTTTATCACTAACACCGCAGCCTGCAGCTAACTCGGACGTGGTTTGCGATGGATCCGCTTCCACAATAGCCTTCAATTCTTCATTATCAACTTTGGTCTCCGGCCGTCCACGGGGCTTGTTCTGCAGGTCGAAATTTCCAGAACGAAAACGTTGGAACCAAAAACGCACTGTGTTTTCTTTTGCGGCACCGTCGCCATACACATCATTAATCCTTCGAGCCGTTTCTGCAGCACTGGTGCCACGGTGGAACTCGTACTCGTAAATAACGCGATATTTCAAGTTTTCCATTTTGTAAACTAATTGACGCAAAGAAAAAAAACAAATAAATAAACAAATGAATTATTATTTTCGAAACACAAATACATGAGTAAATAGCTGTATAAATTTGAATTTGGAATTCCTAACCAAAGAGAAGATATTTGAGATCAAAGTTGCCAGTACGGCAAAACGCCAATTTCATATGTAAGGACCCAATATAAACTGCTTAGGTATATACAACACGGGCATATGCCTGTGTTTGAAAAATCTTCAAATTATGTAATTAACAAAGCAATGAATTAAGAAAAAAAAAAGTATTAATCCATTCCTCCCACTGCGGTGCAAGGTGTTCTTGAAAGGCTTTTAGCCGTGTTTGGTAACCAGACCCAAATAACCGTAGGATATACCATAGTCTCACCGATTCTAGACAATTAGGAACAGTTGGGACTCATGTAAGGTATTCACATAAAAGATAAAAGGTAGAAAAAACTCAACAATATTTTTTTAATTTAAAAAAAATAAATAATTATGTATTAAGCATTTAACTATTATGTTTATGTTAATTTTAAAAGTCACCTTATAAACCATTTTCAACACTATCGGCAACAGAACGCTCAACTACGTAGGTACCTCACCTTGAAATCTTCTTAATCATTTACCAAAAGCCTCACTTATTAAATATTCAAATATGGTTATCCATTTAATCGTATACGAAGTACTTAGTTTCTGGTAAATGGGGTTACTTTGCCAACACCTGCAACCTAACAGAATAATTCACTTTCACATTGAAGTTGTAGGGTAAAGTAGGACTTGTATTATTGATGATCACCGCATTTATCCCCAGACTGTTTGCAAATAGTCTTGGCTCGTTGCCAAACTTACCACTCATAGTATTCTTACAGGGTTGTACAGAATATATTTTTTTCAATTCTGTCAGTTATATATTTTTGAAGAAAAGCAAACATTCCCTGGTCACAAAAAACTGAATTTATTCTACTTCTAAGATTATGTGTTTTTACAATAAATATGCAGAGGCGCGACTCATCCAATAAGCAAACATTATTTAAAACAAACTAAACCGGGTTCGTAGGCTAGTTTATTTTCTTTTTTAATTAAATAAAATAAGAAACTTCTTTACAAAATAGTTTCTCAGTATGGTTTTATATATGGTGGTTCTTTCGCAACGATGGAGGACTTGTCTTGCCCGGATCGGAAAAAGGTACAAATGTATTATTTATACAAAATCACAGGAAAGTATTAGACGTGTATGTAGACGTGTTACCATAATATGAAACTCAGTAAGGCAGGCCGGGCACGAGATTCTTTAGTTGCGACTATCAATATATGGCAATTATTCCAAAATCCATCAAATTCCAAAAAAAAATTCTCTAGCGTCGCATAACTCATGTGCGCACCTCCATAATATATATATACCGCAATGGTACTGACACACATAAATGAGCTTGCTTGTTTTGAACATGGTAATAAATAAGCTTGCTCAAAACAATTGAACACACACGCTATTTATGAGCTTGCTCTTGTCAAGTAAATGTCAACAAATAGAGTCAGTTTCATTCGCCTATAACTAAACAAAATAATCTTATTGTTTGCAACGCAATTTTTAAGAATCTTTTGACCAAAGTAAACAAAACGGTTGATTTGGATCCAAGATGTCAACAAATCTGAAAATAACTAGATAAAAAAAAATTAATCGTAATTTCAAAAGAATTTGGTTTCATTTTGGAGGTAAGGGAACTATTCTATGTGGGTATTTTAGTGACCATATGTTCCAAAGACATTCTTGACTTCTATAATAAATCACGAAAAGCAAGGATTTACGCCTTCCCAACTGGCCATGTGTGATATTTTTGCGAAGAATGCGCACGCACAGCTGCCGCGAACCGAGATCGGATTGAAATGAGCATGCTCATAAGCAAGCCTGTTCACACATGCTTAGAGCACTTTCCCTTCCACCCGCGTCCAGAAGCATGCCGACAAATCAACCGCCTGTGAGCATTCTGATTTGTGAGCATTTTCATTTGAGCGTGCTCAATACTAGCAACGTCACTGACACATATGCCACATAAGTAGCAAATGCTTATTAGTAGCATGCTCTCGTGCTACTAATGAGCATATCTGTCAGTACCATAATGCATTTTATGGATTAAAAATGTAGGTTCTTTTATTTAAAACTTTTGAAAAGAGAATACTTTTTAATAAACATGAGGTGAGTTTTAAAAAAAATAATCTCTTTTCTTAATGACAGGGTCCGCTAAAATGGCGAGAAATTAAAGCAAAGTGAAGTTTAAAAGTTTGCGTAGTTAAGTTATTATAAGTATTAAGTACTTTATAAGCTTCAAAAGTTTGGAAAGTCTTTTAAATAATTAAAATGCGCAAAGCATTTACACCTTCAGTCGAAGTGACCACATTTAACAGTACTTACCTAACTTACACACCGTCAATATTTTTTTAATAATATTATTTGTCAAAAATAATCGATGTTTTCTCTATTTCACCTTCAACCCAAAAAACGTTTAAACATAATTTGATTGAGTGATTGAGTTTCAACTTCCATCTGTTGAAGGTTACGGTAAACTTACGCAACTTTGTCTTGAAATTTTCATTATTTTTAGGTATTGTAGAAAAAAAATCTTCAATAATATTCATAAATGGGTGGCGGGTTTGGGTACCACCGCCCTGGGGACCATTTATTGAATAACAAACACCTCTGCCATAGGTAACCCCAAGAGGTTCGCTACGTTTGGCGACTTAGCAGAGATGCCCGGATTCATGGGGTGAGGTTTGTCCAGATCTTGGCAGCGGATGCGTCTGCCCACCAGTAATAACGTGGTAACCTACGTGGCAAGTAACCCAATAACACAGTAAATGACCCACGTGACAAGCCGGATCGGAAGAGACTGGTTGAGGGAGATCTTTTGACCTCTCCAGCAGCTCTCTCTCGGAACATTTCCTTTCACCGGAGTGGTAAGGATACACCCCTCATACCTTTTTTCCTTCCCAGAACTTCCTCTCCTTCCTTTTCCTAAAAAGACCCTCGTCACAGCATCCTCAAAGACGACATAAGCCCTGAGGGAAATTATTTTTTTCAGGGTCTCCTGTTTGGAGCTAATGTAAAAAAAAATTGTTGAAGATTTTGTAATTTTTGCGATATTTGGTTTAAAGCGTATAAAATTACTTCACTTTTAATATTTATCAAATAAAATATTGTCACTTTTTTACTTTACGGCATTTGAGAGGCTTTTAATCGAATTTCGATCAACTGACAAACGTAACGGTCGTGATGTTGTACTTGTCTGCTTATCATAATTTAATTAAATGCTGAAAATGACCGATAATCGGCGAATAACGGGATCGTTAGAATGTCTGTAATTCAAAATGAATTTGAATGAAATGATTATGAAACACCCGAAGCTAATAAATACTGGTAACCAACGGGTAATTGACTAATTTTTAGTAGGTATTATTAAATTTTAGTAAGATTCAAGTATAACTAGGCATTTATCTTTCTTTAATATATAGAAAAGAGAAAACTGAGCCTTTGAGCACAAAAACGGAGCATTTGCGCCTCCTCTACCATAGACGTAAAACTTCAAGACCTTTCGTGTTTATCCGATAGGAAAGCTCGAGAAAGATGCCTGCTTTGGAAATGTTTTCGTAGAAATACTCACAGAGGGCCTCCTGTTTTAAATAACCTATTTTAGATATTTCTGACCACCGCACCGTTTAAGGATATGAACTTTAGAATGTCGAACAATTCTGAAGATGATTATGAATGCCTTTTTTGTACTTAAACATTAAAATAATGAAATTGATACCGAAAAACTTTACTCAGAGCAACAGCGAACGAAAAAATATTTTTGTGGGAGTCAGACTATCATCGTAGCTTCGTACTTTGCTGAAAAATAGTACTGAAATCGGTAGACGGTTCGCTTCCGCATTAGACTTTTCAAGACGTAGATTAATAACAACATTTTGATAATGTAGGTGACGCCGCTAGCCGGCGCCACTTCAACGGAGAAAGAAGCGGAATGGCCTCTCTTTAAGTTAAATTTTAATATTAATTTTCTCTTTTAAGTGTTTAACCCAGCAGGGCTGGGTTGATAACCCCAGTCTGTCATATTCTGCCATTCCTGATTATTATAAACATCATAAACTGCAAGAATATGTTGTAATTTATTCTAACTACGAAAAAGCTAATTAAATGCAATATCAATAAAGTCAAAACAATACTACTATTTAATCATTGAAGACAATATTCTTAAACGAAAATTTGAAACAGAAAAATAACATAATGATTCGATAATATCTAGGAATTGAACTCAAGACCTGCAGAGCTCCGGCAAGGTTAAGGTCCTGGGTGTGATAGAGTGCTTGAAAAATTCAAAAAAATTTATGTTGTTTAGTTCAAAATGATATTTTTTTCGAAAATTCGATCTTTTCTATGAAGATTTTCAAGAAGTTTAAATTTCGCAGTGCGCGGCATCGTTTTCTGAAAATTTTCACACGAGTCGGAATTCTCAAATCAATCAATAATCATCAATAATACCATTTTCTTCTTAGTCTTAGCCACAGAGTCTTAGCCACTGGCCTCCGTAGTCCAGTGGCTAAGACTCTTGACTCACAATCCGGAGGTCGCGGGTTCGAACCCGGCGTGCGAAAATAAATTTTATTTGATTAATTTGTGTTTTTTCACAATTAATTCATTTAAAATAATATATAGTATATTTGCGGCACGTTCCAGAGTGGAAGATACTATCAGTATCGCCCTGGTGTAAGACCACCATTCAGAATTGAAACGTTGCTTGAAAATGGCTTTAGCCGTGTTTGGTGACCAGATCTGAATAGCCAGGTACTTCCCAACCTTCCTCTTCCCCATCTCCTTCTCCTCCCCAATACCTTCAGCCTCACAACATACCCCAATTGGGGATGCCATATAGTCTCACTGGCTCCAGACGGGAGCAGTTGAGATTCTTGTGCGGTATTACTGTAAAAAAAAAAAAAAAATTTTAATATAAGCACTCAAGCAAACAATAAAGTAATGAGCCGCTACCTGCTCCTGGGTTCAATTCCTAGGCTTTACTCATTAAGTTAATCAAAAAAATAAATTATTTACTAACTGAAAATTCTTAAAAAAATAAGGTTTGTTGTACGTTCAGATAAAATAATATACTAAAGAAGTCTTTAGCAGGTGGAAACCAAATCAATAAAGAACCTAAATAAACAAGTGTGACAAAGTTATAAATAAAAAAAAAGGTACCATAAATAGCTGGAAAATGAGAAAAAGCAACACAAGTATTAAATAAAGTATTAAATAATTCACAGTTTTGAAGTCTACTTCGATAAAAATCAACAACACGCTTCTTCAGATTTTCTTGTTAATATTGAATTAGATGAATTTGTTTGAATATTGGGTAGGCAGTACATATTATTTATTCAAATAATACTGCTTAGTACGAGTATCTTTAATTTTCACCAAAAATTCAACTTATTTATTCACATTCCGTAATTTTGCGTTGTAATCTATTTAAGCTAAATATTCTGAACATTCAGTTGTTTAATGTTTTATTTTCTTCTGAGAATTGTAATTATCGTAATGCTAACTTTGTGAGAAAATAACGAGCAAGAAAATAAAGTACACAAACGAAAATACGAGATATTTTCTACGACTGTTTCATTGCCGAAACCTAAGCAATCTTTACAATCATAATAATATGTTTCTTCAGAAATATTTCCCGAGAGGAAAACAGGCAAACTTCTCTTTATAAAGCACATTTAACTTAGTTCTGTTTTGTTTTATTTATGGTATGTTGGTAATAATCATTATTGTAACTATAGTTACTACCTAGTATCATTCCACATTTAAATATGGATACAAATATTCCGCATTGTTTTCATTTTCGGCATTAAATCATATTATTTATAATTTCCTAATTAAAATAGTTCGTTGATATAAAAATCAAACACAAAAAAATGCTAACTAAATTGCATTACGTTAAAATAAAATGTGACACATATTTTCGTGGCATTAGATTTGGCGATGTTTTCCACTTTTTGTTTGAAAATACATTCAGTTCGCAAAGTTTCTTTCATCGTGAGTTTTTGAGCTACTTCGAAATATTGATTTAGCAGAGTTTACCGCATAATAGCACAAACTGCTTCCATCCGACTAGAGCCAGTTTTTTTTAGGTTTAACTAGGTTAGTTTTTAAGGCTGTATAATATTGTTGGGAGGCGAATAAGATGGAAAATAGGGAGGCGGGGGAGTTTAAAAGTTATAAACAAGGTAAAATTTTTTAAAAATATCATAATAGTCAAATTTAAATTCGATTACTCGGCTGGATAAGTCCTCCATCACGACAGAAGCAACATTTTTCCGCTTACTGTGGTGAAGTAGAAGATTTTCAAATATTGTTGGGTTATTTGTAAATTTTTGCTTTTCTTTAAAAAAATAAAAAATAAAAATATAGTTTTTTTTTTTTTTTTAATTACCACAATAGTCATAATCACGAGTGAAACTGGTCAATAAAACTAGTTTTCATAGTAAATTGATAACCTTAACGTGATAGTTTTGGGTTAGCATGAAACAGCTAGTCTTGCGGTTGACTGTTGTAATATTAAATTTAGTGGCAACCCTCTAATTCCAAATTCGCCGAAAGGACACCCTGAATAAAACATTCCGCCTAAGTGGAAATGCAACAGTTGACCAATAAAGTAACCCCTAGTCCTGACACTTGTTGAAGACGTGGAAACACTTGGCAGTACGAAGCGCCTACATTTGCGTATGGCCGCCTTGTGTGTTATATGACAACATTAACTTATTCGTAGTGAAATAAATTAATTTATTAAAGTTACCTTTGCGTATACGGGCATTTACAAAACATGTTTTATACATAATAATTTTGTAAAGCTGTAACCTTGAAGTAAAATATGCTAATTAAATTGTATAGATCCCTTGCAGAATAATAGCAGGTAATATGCTAATATTGATTTATTGAGGTATGTTATTATAGCCTATTTGTGACTATGTATGTTCCGTGCGGTTTTTGTTTTCACCGCTTTAGCCTTCCCTTCAAGTCTCGGAAGAACATCACAAACCACATATATCATATTCCATTATGGCCTTTCAAGAATACGTCTGACTCGGCGCCCATACAATTTAAAAGTATTTTAACATTTTATTTGTGATAGTGATGTGAATGGGGTATTTCCACATGTTTTTATTGCTTAAAAAAAATAAGGAAAAAAGCATTTTATTTTTATGTTGTTGAATAAATTTTCTACAGCTAGTCAAAGTTTCCCATTTTTGAATTACCGCTAAAACGATATTTTGGGGCGTGGCTATCGTGTGACGTCATGAGCGTGGACTTGATTTTGTCAGTTTTAGATCGTTTTTAAAATCAATAATATTGAATGAAAACATAAAAAACAAACGTTTTTAGTAGGATGATTAAAATCAGAAAAGTGATCTTTAAATATTCCTTATATTTTCAACAGAATCTCTCGTTTGTGGAAATACCCCATTGCGAAGATAAATGTGAATTGTTCGTCGTTCGAAAGAGAAATAATTTATATTCTCATTTTACCTACTTATTCTCTAGACTCTAGACAATTACCTCTATGAAAAAATCAATACTCAGAATGTATTGTTGTACAATACTTAATGTTCTTAAACATATAGAAAATTCAATTAAAATACATTCTTCATGTTCAATTTTTATAAATTTTAATTGTTAGTATTTATTTGGGATTCAAACTTTGAACCTCAATATCTCAGTTTTATACCGATGGCAGATAGAACCTTATTGTTCCAAGGCCATGACTACGAGGAGTGCCTCAAATCTAGAAAAGCACTGTCTTATAAAATTATTTCACTTAATTCTGGATTCACGTTGGGAGGCTTTGAGCAAAGCTCACCTTTATTTAGCGATTCCCTTGAGATAAATAAAATTAACAATTCAATCAAGATAGCATACTCTAATTTTGATAATATATTTATACACTCCTACTGGATTTATTCATCAAAAAATGATTTGTTAAGTTATAAACAATTTATCTTGTGCAGACTTTTCTAATATGCGTTGAAATTTAACAACATAAAGTTACTGCGTGTTGAGCTGATAATGTTGTTTTCGTAAAAAATCAATTTCACTGAGTTTTATCGTGTACAGCAAAACCTTGAGTGTATTTTCACTCTTTTCCGTGGAAAGTTTTCTCAACATCAAAGAATGATAAATTGACTGTAAAAGTGGGTCAAGTTGATGAACTAATGCGATTATAAAAGACGAATCAGCCCTCTTATCACTCACCACCAAAAAAGTTGGTACATACATTGTCAAAAGCGAAGATGTGTTGACCAATAGATAGTCGAGGATTAATAAAAAAAAAAAACACACACACACACACACACACTCATACATAATTTGTTAGAGTCCATACAATACAAAAACACAAACTTATCACTTTAGAACATAATTGTCTATTCTTTATTAATCTATGCGATCGATTATTTTCTAATCCCCCATCTAGATTATAAACTTACATCCTACGCTTCCCATTTTCCAAAACATTCACATTTAACATAAGCTTTCTTCATTTTTTCTCTTCACTTAGGTACCTATTCTTTTTCTCATAAGTACAAAATTGTGTATTTATCTAAAGCTTATATGAGGAATTCAATTGTAACACTTTTTTCCTTCTTTAAATAATATGTTATATACTTAAACAATGTAAGATAAAAATATGATATGAACTAAATTTGTCAATTTGACTGGCCTAAAACAGGATCCATTCCTAGTTGGCTAGTCAAAGTTTTCGCATATGTTTAATTGTATAATTTTTATCTGAATTAAACTATTATTATTATATTTTCCTTCAAACCACTTATTGTCTGAGTAATATTCAAATAAAGATCCCAATAAGTTTAAGTTTAAGGAGTCATAATATATTCTTGAATTATTGAATAACAATATTGCATATTTCAATCCATGTGTCTCGAATGTGTCGTTTTTACAATACCATTGAATGTTGATCATATAGATATCTACGCAAACGGTCTAACATTTTTTTAAAAACAAATTGACAATCTTCCACCATGACACTTCGTGGAGAACTGTTATGTATTGTAATTGCTTTACTATCGTGTTTCTTCATTCTTTCATTCTTCTCTTTCTCTGCAGATTATGTTTTATATTTGATACTACTATGTTTTATATTTCATTTTGATAATCGTTATTTCTGTTAGTAACGTCTGTCATTATTGCTGTTAGTTTCGTCTAGTAACGAATAAACATTGATTACGCATGCTGTGAACATTTTTAATTGGAGTGTTAATATCTACATCCCAACTGCAAT
Source organism: Limnephilus lunatus (assembly GCA_917563855.2). Taxonomy (NCBI): domain Eukaryota; kingdom Metazoa; phylum Arthropoda; class Insecta; order Trichoptera; family Limnephilidae; genus Limnephilus; species Limnephilus lunatus. The sequence goes on from OU830599.1 coordinate 12,982,327, forward strand.
TGTATTACTGTAATAATTTATTTTTTTTGGTTAACATTCTGTAAATGTTTCAAACAATACATAAATAAGTAATTGAATAATATATTATATTTACTAGACTAGGCTATCTTGTCAAAAAAGAAACCCCGCGTAATTGGGAATATTTAAAATTTAAACAAAAAGTTAAATAATTACCCTAGATTGTGTAAAACAGTGATACTTAAAACATTACCAGTTATTACATTAGTTGCCACACTTTTCAGGGAGATATCAAAAATACAATTTTAATAAACTTTAATCAATATACAGATACGGGTCGATAAATGCAGGATTCATAAGATTAGCTAGAGGGAAAAAAAGTTTATCTACAAGGAACAAAAAGTTCATTCAATATATAATAACCTCAAAATGACATTCTATTGCAAATAAAAATATCTAAAAATACGTTGTTACTATATCGGAATACACAGTTCAATGCAATCTAACATAAGACTAAATTAAATACGCATATGAATGTGTGTGTGAAGTTGATCCTAAATTAAATTCAATTTAAATTAAATTCAATTTAGTAGCACTGTTAATTGGTTCGTTAATTTCTCAGTGGAGATAAAAGGATTCTGCAGCAGGTAAACAGTTTGGAGGCATTACATTAAGTTGAAACGGATCCTTTGAGAAATTAAAACCTTTCTCACAAAGAAGACTGCTCTGAGAGGCTTGCAACTGTTAGTTCAAAGGTGGGGTTCCTCGATTATGTGTTAGAAGAGATTCAGACCATCAAATAAAAGCTCTTGCAACTTGCGGCCGGTTCGATGTCTAACAGATTTATAGGTTTAGGTACTTGGGTACCGATAAATCTTGATAAGGGAAAAGAAAACCCACTGGGAAATTTCAGGTTTATCGGAAAAGGTATAACTATGTTGAAAATCAATCTAACAGAGTTTATTTTAGAGATAATGTAGTTACGTCGGAGAATGGTATGTACGGACGATACCGAAAATTTTAATGTAATACATCAGTAGGCACATACCTACATGGTTAAGGGTAAGGAAAGGACACACTGGCCCACTTAAGTATGTAATACAGGCAGGCATCGCTTTAAGCCCCCGCATTTCATATATCTACCGTTTTATAACATATTTCTCTACAACACTTTTTAAGTTTTTAAGTTTCTAAAGAAAATAATGTTATTTCTTTACATAATATCTCATTACACATATTAGATAGAAAAAATTGCAAAGCATGCTCCGAAAATTAATAAAATTACATTTTGTTCTGTTGTTTAAAATGTTGTGGGTACGAAAAAAATCACAGTATCTTTAAATGCAACATAAGTATTTGTTGAGAGATTTTTGCTATATTTTAAACAAGTGGTATTTTATTTTATTTTATTTTTATTTTATTTATATTTGGGAAAGTTGACAGCAAATCATAAACTACACAATAATACAATTATAAAATGGTTAATTATGCCAATTATAAACTTTCCACAGATAATAATAGTAAATTAATGTGTGACATTATAAAGGTGTTTACTTAATTAGTTCATTTTTAGTTACATTATGTAAGGGGGGGGGGGGGAGGAGAAATATAGGATAAGGATTAAAAGGCGGAGGGAGAGGGGTAGATTGAACTTCCTAGTTTGAGTCATTTTGCTTAGTGAGATTTTGTTTTATGTCATGTAACGTCGAGTTAAAAATGTCAATGTGGTAATAATTTAAGTTGAATGAATGTGTGGATCTGTAGATAAATGAGTTATGTTTGGAGTTAGTCTTGCAAAGAGGAAGATTAAAAGTAAGCGACTGTCTACTGTTGCGATTAGGAACGTGGAATGATAGGCGTTGAAGAAGATCAGGACTATCGATTAAGTTATGTATAATTTTAAATAACATTACCGAATCTGCTATATTTCTTCGACAAGTTAGCGTCTGTATTTTGAAGAATTTGGCAGAGTCTTCATTACTAACATGAGATCGAAAAGAACGGAAATTGAGATACCTTAAAAATCTATTTTGAACACTTTCAATTCTATTTTTGTGTACTGCATAGCCTGGGTTCCATACTTGAGATGCGTATTCAAGAATACTACGAACATATGAGAAATATAGTGTTTTGAAAGTAGTAAGGTCTTTGAATTGTTTACATGAGCGGATTATGAAACCAAGCTTAGAAGATGCATTAGTGACTATGTGTTCGATATGTTTATTAAAATTCAGTTTACTATCAAGTATAACCCCAAGGTCCTTACTTTCGAATTTGATAGATAACGGTACAAGATTGATTGAGTATTCATGGATAAATACGTTTTTATTCCTAGTAAAGCGCACAACGAAGCACTTAGATATATTTATTTCCAGACAATGGGCATTACAATACCTGCTGAAACATTGCAAATCATCTTGCAGCTTCAGACAGTCCTCTATTGACTTTATAGGCGAGTAGATTTTCATGTCATCGGCATACAGGATGGTTTGCGAGTTTAAGAAACAGTTACCGACATCATTGATATATATGTTGAATAATAATGGTCCCAACAAGCTGCCTTGAGGAACTCCTGATGTGACAGCAACAGAATCGGATTTAAATCCTGCAACCACTACTATTTGACTACGGTTGGAGATATAAGAAGAGAGCCAACGATAAAGATTGCCGTGAATACCAATTTCCAAAAGCTTCTTTAACAGAGTCGCGTGATCGACCCTGTCAAACGCCTTACTAAAGTCGGTATAGACAGTGTCCACTTGTATTCTGTTATCCAAATTATCCTGGAGGTACTCTGTGAAAGTTAAAAGATTTGTGGTTGTTGATTTACCACTAATGAAACCATGTTGGTTCATATTCAGGCTAGATTTAAGAGCAGCATATAGTTGATCGTAGACTATTTTTTCAAAAATTTTGTTAAATATGCAAAGTTTGGAGATTGGTCTGTAGTTTGTGACATCAGTTTTTTTACCGTTCTTGAAGATGGGAGACACAAACGCGGATTTCCATATAACAGGGACAGTGCATTGGGTTAGGGAGCGATTGAAAATCAAAGAAAGGGGTAAGGCTAGATTGTGTGCACATCGTTTAATAAGGATAGAAGGTATTTCGTCAGGACCGGCACCTTTGCTAGTATCAATTGTCTTAAGGTGTTTTAAGACAATTTCTCGTGTCACCTCAATATTGCTTATATTGGATGTATGGTTTCCGGCGTCAGTTGGAACACTGGCAAGTGGATTGGAGGGTTTACTGAAAACCGAACTGAAAAATTCTGAAAATAAATTTGCAACGCCTATTCCATTATCGGCTCTCAGTTCTCCGTGATACATACATTTTGGGACACCTTGGGATTTGTTAGAGGATTTTATGTGGCTCCAGAAGTTTTTCGGGTTTGAGGATATATTATTTTCCATATTGCTTAAATAAATAGATTTGATTTTCCGAGATAAATCTTTGTGCCGTTTACGAAGGAGAGAAAATGTGTCATAGTCAGCCTGGTTTTTGTATTTTTTATATTTACTAAAATATTTAGATTTTTCCTTAGTTATCTTGATAAGGGCAGCATTGTACCAGGGAGGATATTTCAAGTTCCACGAAAATTTATGAGGAATATGAAGATTGATCAGGTGTTTCAAAAACGTGTAAAAACCGTCAAGCGCTAGATCTATTTGAGAGTTAGAGAAAATGGATGCCCAGTCAGCTTGCTCTAGTGCGAAGTTAATTGATTCGTAATCTCCACGATTATAGAGAAAAACTTTCCTTTTCGCATTTTTCAATGAGGGGGTGTCCTGAAATGGCACACTAATGGACACAGCTTTATGATGTGCGTCTTCGGGAACTAGCGGGTTATTTAACATTTTCACAATTTTCGCCTAATTATTGTCATTTTTAATGTTAGCGCGCCCCCTCTAACCTTCGTATTTACATATCTCCCCTTCTTCTTTTTGAACGCTCTGATACCGGGCTCAAGAACCGAACACCTTATAATCGATACATTTCCATGAAAATAAGTGCTTTAGAAACACATTTGTCACACGCTATGCAATCCTACACTCCTCATGCAATACCACTTTCCAGATCGGAGTGGGACGTGTAAAAGAAAGACGGCGAGATGATTTGATGTTAAGGTTATGATTCTTTTGACGTTTGGTATTTATTTCCACGTATTGCTAGTTTTGGTGTTAAAATGGCATATGAAAAGTCCAGTGAGTCCATTACCTTAATTTGTTGAATATGAACATAATATACTGTCTTGAGAGGAAAATGAAAAAATCTGATAGCTTATTGGCTGTTGTATGCTAATGATGCCGTGAATTTTCCTAACAGTATGAACCATCTGAAATCCCTTTTGTTTAGGACGAACGGAGTATTTAACGTATGTAGAATGATTAAATTATGAATTTAAGTAAGTTCATTAGAGGTATACGAAACTTTAAAGTCAATTATCTCAAAATGAACATTTCGTTAGATCTTATGGCAGTAAGCTGACGATATAATTAATTAGTATGTACATTAACTTGAACGCAACGAGAGTATTGAGTGAGATTAAGAAAATATTTAGATGGTTTGGTTTGAAATGAACAAACAAAGAAGTGTAAGGATAATGATGCGAATGTGATTGGTAGAAGTCGGGGACGGCCGATGAAGACCTATAACGATCAAGTGAACCAAATAATTAGGTCCGGCCATGTCAATAGTCACAATAACAGAAAATTGTGTATAAGACGATATATAAATGTGAATGAAGCAATTGATGTGTGTCAAGGCCGAGTTGTTTAGCGGTTGATCCTCTCTGGATAAAACTGCGTGATGGTTAATTAAATATTTAACTCAAATTTCCGTGTCTTGTAGCTACCTAGAATTTGATTCAAAATAGCATTAAAGTGCTAATTTGAAATGCGAAATAATTATGTATATTAGCTACAAGTTTTCCCTTAGAAAGATTATTGTAATGCAATTGCCTTACCTTTTAACCTTTTTGGGTTAACAAAATTAAGTTATTCTTTTGAAAAGGCTGTGAGATGTTCTATAAATGATATCATGTGGTCGCGCAAGCTTTATTTTCTCCTCAATTTTTCGAATAACTGCCCACCTAAGCCCCACCTCTTCAAGTCTAAGCCTTTTGGTGAAGCAAACCAAAACGCTGGTTCTATTATGATATTTTTTCTCTACCACCGCCACCCTGCGAAACATTTCAAAAGAGAGTGATTTCATTTACAACACACGCTGAATACTGAGAGGCCGAAAAAGCTCTGGTAAGCAAACCGTTTTAGAATTTGAAAGGAATTTACGTTAGGTTTTCCCGGCACATCTTGTCAATTTAAGTTGGGTAACTCGTTATTATTCAGGTGAAATAGTGTGATAGTTCGATAGTAACTACGTACCATTAAAAATTGATAGACACAGGGTTTTCCAATAAGAGGTGTTATTTTGAATAAGCTTTTGAAGCTGTCATTTTTTGACATTTGACAAGTAGAAACTACGCCATTAATAAAAATGGAACGATACACGCTGTGATAAATCCCCCCCCCCCCTACTGTGATAAAACCTAACTTTTGATTTCCAAATGCTGCTACAGTGCTACAGCTACAGGCGCAACCCCGCCCGGCCTTTAAAAGCTCGTAGCTCGCCCGTTCTCGCGCCTCTCCCCTGCATTGCTTTTGCAGCGCCTTTTCAACCCCATCACGTAAAACTTTTATGCAAACGTGACGAGATGCTCTCAATTAATCAATTGTAATTAACCCCACAACATTGTGTACTTTTTTGTTTTAGTGGTTTGGTATAGTTAATCCAATTTAATTAATAATTTATTTGTGGTAAACCCTTGTTCTTTTAGGTATGGCGTGTTACAATTTGCAAGGCTTCGAATAACAATGACTGAGTCTGACTAGCTTGAAAAATAACTAATTATCTATCTATATTCATCCAGCTTCCTCCCCTAGCACCTGTTATACACCTACGCTCATCGACGACTATTTTTATTGAAGTAATCTGCATTTTCCCTCCTAGCATCTAGTATATAAATTTACATTCAAATGGCGAATTGAGAAGATCCTACCTTTCGATGCGATGTCGCGTACTCGCTGCGGCTCTATAAAATGCTATCATGAAAATAATTTGACATTTATGTATATTCTAGCAAAAGATTTACACTCAAAGCAGTACGGAGTGCAATAATTCTACACTTACAGTTCTAGATGCAGTTTGTTAGTAGCTAGCTTGTTTTATTTTGTTAATTTGATTCTACGGGTAGGTATTTTGGATTAACATGAGACAGAACATGTGCTGTTTAAATAATTGGACTCCTCCATAGCCCAACTGATAAGGTGATGGTCATAGACCGCCAAATCAGCTTCCAATTCCAACTCCTCCAGAGAATGTTAAGGTCGCAAGCGACGAATGAAAATCGACATGTTTTGCCTTCTGTCGGGAAGGGGTTTGATGTGTGTTTCTGGATCATAGAGTGGTAATGGGAATAATATCGACCAATACGCCGCCAAATTATAAATATGTTGATGATGATGATGAGAGGTCATCTCATACCGTTTGATATGAGGGTCTGCTCCGATTAATGGCGTGATAGCCGATGTCAAGAACTGTTCAGGAAATGTGTGGGTGGCACGAGGTTTTGGAACGTGACATCCTACTCTGGATTGATGATGATGTTGAAGTTCTTCAGCATGCCGATGACTTGAGTTCCATTAACTCCTAAAGCACCGGCATAAACATTAAACCGAAGTTGATTAGACAATCGGCAATGTCAGGAGATCAAAGGGGCCGCTCTCTCCTCTGATCTGGCGATGTATGAATTTAATTAAGGAAGATTTTGATGTCACCGATCCTCGCCTTGGCAGGCACTCATGTCCTCAATAGTCCCGTTCTCCGTCCATCACGCCGCCTCGAACCAGTAGAAATAATGATTACGTTTTTCCTAGGCACGCTACAGAAACATGCGCCAGCCTGCAATCGCGATGGTCATCAGTGATGTTTGATTTGAATGAAAAATACATCCTCTCGCATAACATACACAAGCGTAACTTGGGACCTTCCCCGATATGGTGTCACGGGCATATGCTCTACGATAGGCGTACCCCAAGCTCAAACTCAAATATCAGCTCAAAGAAGGAATGTCAAGCTCGGTTTCCAGGGTGCCGGGTCCAAGAATGAAAGGCACCAGGTCGTGAATCTGGCTTCCTTTCCTTCTATTTCCCCTGCTGCGCTTTCGTCCAGAGTACATTCCCACCCTGATGCTGGATGATCCCTATTCCTAGTGTGAGGGAGTTAAGAAAACTTATCCGGATTCCAACAAAGAAACGTCGAACCAGTAGAAATATTGATTACGTTTTTCCTAGGCACGTTACAGAAACATGCGCCAGCCTGCAATCGCGATGGTCATCGGTGTTTGATTTGAATGAAAAATACGTCCTCTCGCATAACATACACAAGCGTAACTTGGGACCTTCCCCGATATGGTGTCACGGGCATATGCTCTACGATAGGCGTACCCCAAGCTCAAACTCAAAAATCAGCTCAAAGAAAGGAATATCAAGCTCGGCCTCCAGGGTGCTGGGTCCAAGAATGAAAGGCACCAGGTCGTGAATCTGGCTTCCCTCCCTTCTATTTCCCCTGCTGCGCTTTCGTCCAGAGTACATTCCCACCCTGATGCTGGATGATCCCTACTTCTAGTGTGAGGGAGTTAGTAAAAGGTTTGCTACTTATGTAGGTGGATATAACGCATTACGCTTAAAATATGATTACCTACCGACGGCTTTATTCAACCGACAATGTGAAAGTTTTTGCTAAATCGAATATCGAATGAAATATACCTACCTAAGCGTAAACCAAAAGGTGATGATTATACGATAATTTTATGTATAGTCCTATGTAATAGACTTGTTGTGATACCTAAAAATTTGGAATAAGGTGTGGGAAATTTTAAGAGTGGGGATTTAATTATGTCAGATTTTGTTAGTAAACAAAGGTGCCCATGCTACACACCATTTTATAAACTGTTAAATTACCCAATGCCTTTTCAAAAAACCCTTCCTGAATATAGTCCCCTAGCTACGTTTAAAATTATTATTACGAAACTCGTAAATAATAATTAACACCTCAAAGGCGCTTTACACATTCATTTATACCTATATTCTACACCTATGTATTTTGTCACCCGTTATACCTAGTTTTCTCGTTCACCAACAAAGCATTTTTAAAGGATTTTATTATTGTTTTTGTGGTTTCAATATCCCGTCCTTTAAATGAAGTCCCTCGTCTAAGATTTATGGTCCGAAAGTGTCTTTTGTGCTTCAAATAGTATTTTAGTTCATTGAACCCCAAATTATTATTTTACAACGGTATTGTCTCAAGAATCGTCGCCGGTCAACATCAGGCAGCTCCGGATCGACTTACGGAGGGAACGCTCTTTTTTTTACGATTACCGATAATTACCCGATAGCTTTTTAAATGTTACCGTTATAATTTTCCGATTAAATCATCCGACTTAGATGACATGGTTCCTTATTAAAGGCCCCATTAAGGTAGCCATAATAATAATACTAATATTTGAACGATCCACATGGCACAGTTTTTATGGAAAACACCTCAAGGCGCTATATAAACTATAATACATGTTTAAAATCTAGAAAAATACAAGCTAGACGAACAATTATAAACAATTTAAGTACTCGGGAGTAATGATGATTCTATTGTTTTAACCCTAGTTTGTACGAAATCCAAACATTAATGTTGTTAATAATTAATTCAATTTGTCAAACTCACCACTCTCATGCACACCAGAACATGACATGCACGAATCACAATCCAAAACCAGCATCCCTCGTGCACTAATTGATTAATCACTAATTAAAGCACTTATTATTTCGGTCTAACTTTCGCGTCGGTTTGTATTAAATTTCATCCTATCCCTGATAAATGCCCCGAAAGTGCATTTTGTATTGATATTAAATTAACATTGACCGCCTCAATTTACAAATTATATTATTCAACTTCACAGACATGAACTCGCAAGCCGCAATCTCTGACTTCCTTATTCGCGTGGACTCTTTTTGTTTAATAAAGACGAACTATTCTTTGTTCAATTAAAATGAAACATCCCCGACTTAGAAGCACCGAGCTGGTCTCCTCGCGACTCTCAGAACTTCTTCTTCTTCTTTATGTGCCTTATCAGGTCCCCCCGACGTTGGCGATCACTCTTGAAAAGGTCTCTCTGTCTTGCGCTGCCCGGAATAGCTCCTCCACACTTCTAATGCCGGTCCACTCTCGTATGTTTCGCAGCCAAGACATTTGTCTCCTACCAGGCCCTCGGCGACCCTCTATCTTGCCTTTCAATATTAAATGGAGCAAGTGATACTTCTCCCCTCGAAGTATATGACCCAGATATGAAATTTTCTTGATTTTAATTAATGTAAGCAGTTCCCTATCTGCTCTAGCCCGTCTGAGAATTTCTATGTTGGTGATCATGTCGGTCCATGGGACCTTGAGCATTCTCCGGTGAAGCCACATTTCAAAAGCCTCTAACCTGTTCATGGTATTTATTTTCAAGGTCCATGTTTCACAACCATACAGCAAGACCGACCACACATAACATTTTAGCATTCTCTGCCTTAATTTTAAGCTTATATTGTCATTGCAGAAGAGGGATTTCATTTTTATGAATGCAGTTCTTGCTGCTTCAATTCTGCACCTAATCTCTATATCTGGGTCAAGATTCTCCGTGAGGATACTGCCGAGGTATCTAAATCTCTCCACCTTTTCGACATTACAACCATTCAACTGAATCATTGATCCAGAGTGATCTAGTCGTCCAAAAGTCATCCATTTAGTTTTATTGACGTTGATTGTTAGGCCCAGTTGCTCACCAGCATTATTAACAAGATCTAATAGGTCTTGGAGGTCACTGATACTGTCAGCTAGTAATACAGTATCATCTGCATATCTTATGTTATTAATGACAACTCCGTTGATCTTGAGACCCTTCTGGGTATTACTTAGGGCTCTTTTGAAGACATAGTTGGAATAAAGATTGAATAATAGTGGCGACAGGATACATCCTTGTCGTACTCCACGCTCAGTTTTATCTCAGAACTTGACGATCTTAATTCTCAACCTTCACTGTCCTCAATCGCGTGGACTATTTTCCTTTAATTAAATGAATTATTCCCGTTTACGCGCACCAAATTATAATTCTACAGTTTATCAAAACTCCGATGATTTTAATCCCGACCGCTCGCCTCAGGATCTCTCCCTGACTGTCCTCCAACACTTCCCTGCCCCCGACTGTCTAGTTCCAACCCCCTGCCCCCTGACTCCCACCCATCTACTTGTGTGTTTTCAATAATTTATTAGTCACTTTTTTCAAATCTTAAGTGATAAGCACATCTCCCAATATGCATATCTCAACTTTAATAGTCAAAAATGTCACACTTTAACTATTATTTCAGAGAATTTTGTGTAGGAACCATGTTCGCTTTTTTTTTTCCGGTGTAAACTAATTTTGTCTGCGCCGGAGTCATAAAGTATCCCAATAACGCTTAAAAGAAGAGCTCAGTGGCGCACTTCAATTCACTACTCGTCCTAATTACTTGCGTCGACTTTATTGGTTATATAATAACATTATATAAGCATTGTCTGTACACGTTTTCGTTCTTTCTGCGTGCGTCACTATTTAACGAATTCTGCAATCTTATTTTGACAAATATGTTAAATATTTTAACCCCTAATCGGCGCGTCGCTCTAGTATATTTTAATGCACCAAGATTAATCTTTATTGCCTAGTTTTCAATTCCCTACTGCCATAGAAAATTCACAAGACAATTGCTTCGCAAATCAATTTGCTCGCGTTAAAGTCAGTCACCACTCGGGCAAACATTCATCGGCCGCCCCTGACTTGATAATGATATATCCTTTAGGATTCCTCCTCCAACCAAAGTATTTTGGCACACGTGTTTTTCCTAGTAATGGCCCGGTTTCATAAATCACCCTTAAGAGTTGGAACAGAGAATCGTATTCTGAAACCATACCCTGTTACAAAATTAAATATATTTCTAAATCGATCTCTCAATTTTAAAAGAATTATTTCGTAGGCCTAAAGGCGAGATCATCACAACGCTTCAACAACGCATTGAAATTATTTAAATTCACTATAAAAATGGTGAAAATTTGGCAGAGACGGTTCGTAAAACTTGAACATTTTTGGGTCGTCGTGAAGCACCTTGTCGGACCACAATACAGAAATTGGTGGAAAAATTCGAGCTTTTGGAACAACTTAGTGATGTGAAGAATAAAACCCGTGCACGTCGCTCAATAGCAGCCGAGAATATTGCTGCTGTAGCCGAAAGTGTTGAAGAAAACCCAGGTTTCCTCGTCGTTCCTTGGAATTAGGCATTCCACAAACGCCATTACACCGTATTTTGCATAAAGATTTGTCTTAAGGCTTGTAAAGTTCAGTTAACACAAAAACTTAAGCCGGCCGATCATCAACAATGTCGTGTCTTGCTGATATGAATTTGAATATCAAAATAACACCTCTTATTGGAAAACCCTATAGAATAAAACCAACGAAGACCTTCCCATTTCAAACACGTCTTAAGAGCATCGCGAATGTAGAAATGTCAAGAGGCAGTCGAATTTAAATAGTCCAGGTTTTCAACTGCCATGAAAAAATAAATAACTGTATCGATGATTAATTTCGTAAGTTGAACATGCCTCGAAAGCATGGAGCATGAAATATAAAAATTGTGGTGACGAATACCGCTGAAGTTTTCAAGCATTACATAGCTTGAAGTAAGTAAAAATCTTATCTGATTTTACCATGTTCATTTATTTTCTCCTTTTTCGTTATTATCATAATTATTTATTTTATTCATGCGAAGAACCCATTTTCATCAGTTAATTGTGATGGCGTGTTGAGTGTGAGGAATAAGTAAGTGCATTGCGCAAACATTGTATCCATTGATTTTGTATTAGGTGATATCTATTTAAATATCGTTCAGTGGAGTTTAATGGTTTCTTTGAAATCGTGTTCAATTCGTCATAAATAAATAATACGCCATTACATTTAATGTATTAACGGTCATATATACTTATTCTGAAGTTACCTTATTGATTTTCAGTATAATGGCTTATCCAATTACATGTATGTATGTATAAAAATTAAAATATGTTTGCTTCTGTCTATGTATATGTATACATATGTTATGCATTGCCAAACCATTCATCCGATTGAGATGAAACTTTGGAGATTTGATGTGCGCATGCCCTCAATGGTTTCTATATACAAAGATGAGTTTGCTTACCATTCATCCGATAATTAATAATATGTAATTTTTGTATTTGATTGCGATGAAACTTTGGGGATTTGGTGTTTGCATGCCCGCGATGGTTTATATATATACTGGTGAGCTCTGGCATTATGAAATTTACATATAAAATTGCAATAGGTGGCACGCCAGCTGTTTGAAAACTGCATGTACTGAGACAGAATGCATGGAATACGGGAGGGGGGAGGGGAACTTGGGAGGGGGCTCGTGGGACGGGGGAAACGGGAGAGGGGAGTGGGGAGTGAGAAGGCGGAGTGGGAACGCGTGAGGGGGAGTGGACGCGGGAGAGGAAGGGGATGCGAAGGGGAACGGGACGAATGGGAAAGTACAAGCAGGGAGAAACAATTTCTTTATTAAGTGGCACAGCAACGAATGCCGGGAACTCGCCAGAAATATTATAAATGTCAAAAATAGGCATGTTTTATAGTACATGTACAGTCCCAGGAGATACTTTTTTTTTTTTACAAAGATACGATTTAAAATAAATACTACGGCAACCCTGTGTGAAAAGATATCGAGTCTTTGTATTTTTTTTTTTGAGATAATCGAAGTAATTTTTTATTTCTCTTTATTTATAATATGTTGAATATTCCCTTATAAATGATTCCATTACAGTTGATCCTCCAACAGTTGCTCTCCCGGAGTATTTATATACAATATGCAGTCGGTTTAGGGAAAATACGGTACACTTACTTACAGAAAGTATAACTAAATATCTCGAAGAGGTGTGCAGAGAGTATGTACCGCCGAATAACAAAAGTGTAAAAATGCATTTAAATTTAAATACATGAAGAAAAAATTACCTATCTTTAATGCTAAGGATATTTTTTAAGTAGGTACGTTTAAGGATGAAACTATGTAATTTTCTTGTCATGTTCTATTCTGTCTTGTTTCTTTTTGTCCCCTTTTCTTTCCCACGGATCCGTAATCATCCATATTTTTATAGCCTTGTCCTTTTTTTCTTTATTTGTTTTCTGTTCTTAAGTGTTTCTACTTAATCTGTCTTTTATTTTTCGTCTTTTACTGTATGTGAAACTTATATTTTTATTATCAAAATACCTATGTAAAATTGTAACTATTTCCTACCACTTATGAATTGTAAGTTCCTCCCGTCTTCAAATGAGTGCTGTAACTCATCGGGATTGCCCTAGCAAGAAATAAAAATAATTGTATGTATTTTATTGAGTAAATACAATAATACGACACTGTAAATAAATTCCTTTGATATCCATACCAAATTATTTTATTAAAGGTATTTTCGTAGTCGATTTTAGGTTGGAAGTTGATAAAAAATGCGTAAAAATTATAATTTTATAGTAATTATAATTTCTGGAGGCCAACTGTCGAGTACATTTACACAATTTAATTATTATTTTTTTTAATATTTCCATGTTACGATTAACCTGACATTTCTGAAAAACTGCTACTACCATAATTATAAGCATTTTTTTCAATGAAGGGGGACTTGTCAAGCAGATTAATTGAAACCTTGACGCCCCTGCGGGAACCGGGTGCATTTGGCAACTCATCTGCTAACCGTGGTTTAGTAGAATCCATAACTCATTTTTGCCAAAAGGTGAAGATAATACGTCTTGTCTTTATCATAATGGAAATGACGCAAGGTGCACAAAATAATTGCGTTGGCCTTGAAAATGATAGATAGAGAAAAAATGCAGATTTCATGACACAGAGCTCACGATTCGACAGTTTTTGTCTCAGAATTTCTTCTGTAGATGGTGTTTCTTACTGCAGACAAGTCCAAATTATAAAACTATTAGCATGTTCCCCTCCAACGTAGCCCTTCCACCTTTCCCGCCAACCCCCGTCCCGCGTTCCATACATTCAGTACCAGTACTTTCAGTTTTCAAACAGCTCGCGTGCCACCTATTAATTTTTTTTAATTCAAATTTTATTTTTTTATATATTACAAATATTTTTTTTTGTATATTATAAGAATAATCAATCAAATTTCAAATTTGGTAGATAATATAGGTACCTTTTTAAAATGTCTATAATTTTAAAACTCCATAGACAATTCTTTAAAAAAAAAAAAAACAACGGCCTGCTAAATTCACATTCACCAAACGCGCAAAATGTCAAACGTGCAAAGTAAAAGAGTCGTTAAGTTTTCTGAAATTATCAAATTTTCTGCGCAATTTTCTTAATTTTTCTTTCCATAAGAACCTTCTACAAAGTATTAGAAAACTTTTTAAAAAAGATGAATGAAATAGGTAAAGTAGTTATGAAGTTATGGCGTGACCAAGGGAAATAGGGATTCATTTTTATATATATATATTTAGATTTCCGAACGAAGCCGCGCGGTGGGCTAGCCGCAAAACAAATAAAAGTGTTTTGAACCCGTGCGGGCGGGTAATTGGCACCAAATAAAGCAAATAAAAACACAGACACAAACAGCTGGAGGCAATAATATTTACTGTATTACCATGGAAATGTCGTGCCAGAATACTATCCAATCAATTAAGATAAATAGTTTTTGGTGTCATTGAAATTTTTTGAAAATCCGACATTGCAATTTAGCGGGAAACTCTCGAGTTATAGCCTCAGGCGTCACATGAGTTAGTTTCATTTCCATCGTGATGTGTACCTGCTTCTAATTTGGGGGAGCGGATATGGATACCGCCGCCTCGTGAACCATTTGTTGGTTAACAAACAACTCCGCCGTAATTGATGATGGTGGTCACTACATTTGGGGGTGAAGGGGGTGCCTGCCTGTTTATGGGGTGAAGTTTGCCCACCAACTGTGTGGCAGGTCGGATCGGGAGTTACTGGTTGGTGGCTAACTTTGACTATATGGTTAACTTTGACTATGGTTCAGAAAAGTTTCTTTTGTCAATGTCTACTTATTTATTCGGAATTTCTTATTGAAATCTTTAAAATATTATTTTTTTATAATTTTATTATTAAATTAATAAAAACAGTTTATTTATAAACAAGTTCTGCTGGTAATTATTATTACGCGTGACAGCTGTTTCGCCTTCTGAGGGCATTATCAAACTGTCAATATTATTATAATTATTATTATACATGCCTAAAGAAAGATTGAAAAAATAATTGTTATCGAAATTCCTTTGGGCACGTTACACCTATTTGAAATTTAAAAAAGTACATAAGATTACGTAACTTGTTTATAATTAAATGCGTGTGTGTATTTAATTACCTACTAAAATTTAATTTTAAGGTAAAATGTTTTTTAAAGATGAAATTTTGGTTTTGATTTATTAAATAAGAAAAAAATTAGAAACATGCTAACTGTTCACAAAATAATCAATATATATTATAAAAAGAAAGTCCAAAAAAACGTGCGGACCACAAAAACTCTGAAACGAGTCCCGGTACGATCAAGGGGGTTATATGGTGTGGTAGATCTCTATCCGCCCTGGGGAATAAGGGTACCCTTTTTTTCTCAAAGGGCGTACTTTTGAAGATATAAGGGCTGGAAGTTTTGCCCTCTTGAAATTTCTAGAACGGTCTTCCGGAAAGTTCTAGAAGGTTCCATCGAACTCTAGAAAGTTTTGGAAGGAGTGGCGGAGTATGCGTAAAATGTTCGGGAATAGGGAATCGAGATCATCATTGTGAAACATTCCAGAACACTCTCGAATGTTGTCCTGAGCGAAGCCGGGTAACCCAGCTAGTATTTAATAATAATATAATACTAATATTTGTAGTATTTCCAACAAGTAGGTATTCGCGTTGGTAAGCTACATATTATATTATTTTTTTAAAGCAGATAAAAGAAGTTGACTTATCTTTTCAAAAACATATGATTATAATGCTTTTAGCATAAATTAGCACACCTTTACATTCTCATGTAGTCTAGTGAAATCTCTACCCGTTGGGATGCATTAAGTAATTGGGGTTGTTCTCGTCAACATAGTCCATAATTTTCCGTTCACTAACTAACCAATCTAAGCTTCTTTGAATGACTAACGAAAGCTTTGCATAGCAAGTGAGTTAGCCCTTGTTTAGCATTTTGCTACATAATTGAATCTCATTGAAAATGGAGCGAAGCTACGCCATCGATCAGCTTGCTACAAAATACGTATCTTCACAAAGACAGGACGTTAGTTGGTTTTTTCAATTATAAAAATTTACATCAGTAGGTATTTATTTAAAATAAGAAGAAGAAGTCAGAAAATAAAAAAAAGAGTAATAACAACAGAATAATCGTTTTTTTGTCTTTCTCTGTTTCATATTAAAAAAAAATTGTTAATATTTCTTTTACGTAATTATTAATAATTTACACCTACTTATATTTTGTTATTTTAATATATAATTTCGTTGAATTTAATTTGCGTATGTTATCTTATTAGGTAAAGTCACAAGGAGGGAATCCATGATTGGTTTTATTTCTATTCATATACATATACTTATACGACACATCCATTTTCATTATTTGTTTTTGGGGTGTTACGCCATGTTGCGCTACTTCCTTATTTAGCCAACGTTTCAGGGCCGATCTGGCAGATGTGTATTTGAAACGTGTATAAAAAAACGTAGACATCCATTGTCCAAACTGAAAAAATGTAATTATTTTGATATCTCGAAAATTAATAAATAAATATTCAAATGAAGTGTAAAGCTTCAATAATTTATTAAAATTATAATTTTTTACAATAAAAACACATAAATTTGTTTAAAACACTCTACCGGTTTCGGAAGCACCCTTCCTTCGTCAGGAGAATATTATAACTAATCTATTATACAGAATACAAATTTTAGGTGTTCGAGTGAGGGTTAAGCAACGGGGAGGGGGGGGGGGGGGTAATTGCGGGATTTCCGGGAAGAACAGAGCGGTTTATTGGAAAAATATTTGGAATGGGACTAAAAGATAAATTAATTTGGTTATTTAAAACACTAACATTATTATTTAGGGATTTTCTGAATTCAAGTGCTTCTACGTTATCTAATTTTTTGCTTTTATTTTTACGGTGAAGAATTTTAACCCTGTGTGAAGTGTGATCTGCGGAAATTAGGTGATTAGTAAACTCTGAAAAATTATTATTATTTAAGCATCGTAAAAGTTCTGTGACTCTAATATTTATATTTCTAGATGTCTTACCTATGTAGAACGAAGGACAATCATTGCAACATAGTTGGTATCTATTATTTAAGAAATTCGGGGAAGCACAACATGATACGACGGGTCTGATCCCAAGTTATACGGGTTTTTAAAGATAAATAAAAACAACAAACCCACCAGACCCGTCGTATCATGTTGTGCTTCCCCGAATTTCTTAATAGCTTCGCACATCACTAATGTTTTTAATAATATTAATGTGTTTTCCCCTAAGTATACAATCAAGAACTCTTTTGAACTGATAAGTGCAGTTAAGGACTTGGTTATTTCTAATAATGCCAAAATTATTTCATTTGATGTTGTTAATTTTGTTCCAAATGTCCCAACTTCTGATTGTAAAGAATTAATTTTAAATATTTTAAACTCGTCTAACCTAGATAATGATATAATTAAAGACCTATCTCGCTTATTCAATGTGTGCATTAATCAAAATTACTTCCAATTTAACAACTGTGTCTACCAGCAGAACCAAGGGCTTCCGATGGGGGCTCCAACGAGTCCACTTCTGGCAGATATTTTTATGAATAACCTTGAGAATAAGATGTTTAGTTGTAATTCATCACCTTTGAATAATATTCTTACATGGAAAAGATACGTGGACGATATCTTCTGTATCTGGACAGGAACAGAGCGGCAATTGAGTAAATTCCTTCTTCTTATAAATTCATTTCACAAAAGCATCCAATTCACTTTAGAGGTATGTAGTAACATATCCATTAACTTTTTAGATTTAACACTAACTTCAGTAAATAACAGAATTGAATTCAACATTTTTCGTAAACCGACATACACAGATATAACAATACATAACAATAGATTATAATAAAACAAATAAAAAACTTTATTCCACTTAATTTTATTTGACCGTAACCGGTTTCAGCTCGTCAGAGCCATCTTCAGACTGGTACAAATAATTCTTAGCCTACGGTTTATATACATAACATATGGGGGAGGGAGAGAGGGGTAGTCTACAAGGATTTTAATGAATTATTTTGTTACTGAGTCGTTTTAGACTGTCGAATTTCTAAGTATTTTGGTAATTCCAGTGGGCTAATTACTTTGGGTTTGTAGCTCACTTCAATATCTATTGATTAGGGAAAAACCTTACAAGTAATTTGAATTATTAATGGACTAATTTTATTATCAAATCGTTATTATACATATCTATGATCAATGGGATTTTTTAATTGCTTTTTGAAGGGATGCATGTTTACATTGGAGTGGGAATGGTCAAACCTAAATACATATTTTAATTTCAAAATTATTATGAAAATTATACCGGATAAAAACCTGGTGTTTCAGTAAATGATTCTAATAGCTTATTAATTACAAAGTTACTTTTTGAAGGGATGCATGTTTACATTAGATTAGGAATGGTTTAAACTAAATACATATTTTAAATTTCGAAATTATTATAAAAATTACAATGGATACAAAAGCGGAGACTTAGCCAATGATTCTAATTGTTTATTCATTACAAAGTTAGGGTCTATTTTTTTAGTTAAGCGAGTAATTTCTAAAGATTCTAGTCTATCTAGTTTATGACCTTTATTGCAAGTATGAAGAACTTTAACATCTCTGTCTTTATCAAACGAGTGTTTATTTTCTAATAAATGTGATGCTACATTCGACAATTCTCCTTTGTCATTCACCCAGTTAGTAAAGTGTTCTTTAATTCGGGTTTTGAATGATCTCCCTGTTTGACCAACGTAATACGATGGGCAGTCAGCGCAGTTTACTTGGTAAACGCCTGAGTTTTCAAGTTTTTCTCTCTTATCTTTATTATTGATTAAAATTCTCCCTAGAGAATTCACATTATAAAAAGCTGTTTTGCATTTATCATTATTAGTTAATCTGGATATTTTTGTTGATATTTCGCCAATATAAGGGATTTTAACCCATTGTTTAGTGATATCTTTTTCATTTTTAAGGCCTTGTGAAATAATTGTTAATGTAAGTTTTTTGTCCTTTTTCTTTAATAAGTTATCAATAGTTTCGCTTTTGTATCCATTGTTCTTTGCTATGGTTTTTATTATATTTAATTCATTATTATAATTTATATAATTCAAAGGCACATGTAAAAGTCTGTGAATGAGAGAATAGAATACTGATAATTTATGTGAAATATGGTGTCTAGATGTATTGTGTATGATATTATCACTATATGTTGGTTTTCTATAGATTGAAAATTCTAATTTTTTATTAATGATTTCAATACCTATGTCGAGAAAGTTAATCTTATTTCCCCCCATTTCCATTGTAAACTGGATCGATTTGTTAATTTTATTAATTTCTTTTAGAAAAATATCTAATTGTCTGTTTGTGCCTGTCCAGATGATTAGAACGTCATCTACATATCTCCGATAGAAGGCAACTTTTTTAAACGATTTTAATTTTTCGATGGATTCTTCGATATAATCCATGAAGAACTCAGCTAACACCGGCGAAATCGGGCTGCCCATAGCTAACCCACTAGATTGGATGTAATAGTTATTATTGAATCTAAAGAAATTTTGTTCTATGCATGTATTTAGTACTCTTGTTATTTCTTTACGTTTAATTAAATTAATGTTTATTTTTTCCATGTAATTATTAATAATTATTTTTAATTCGTTTGTTGGTATATTTGAGAACAAACTAACAACATCAAATGAAACTAGGGTAGCATTATTAGGTACTGTGATGTCTTTAATGAGGTCTATAAGTTGTAGGGAATTTATTATTCCGTATTTAGGTTTAAAATTAAGAGTATTTTTTATGATATTATTTCCAAATTTTGCTAATTTATAGGCAGGAGCTGAGTTATATGACACTACTGGTCGTACTGGCATATTATTTTTATGTACTTTTGGCTGTCCATATAGACGTGGACATTGGGGGTTCATAACAGAAAGGCTATTTTTATGGTATTTATTTTTAATCAAGGTTTGGCACGAATTTAGGATTGTGTTTACGTCTGCTGCAAATGTAGGGGTGGGGTCCTTTTTCAATAAGGTTACATTACTGGTGTCCAGCACATCTTGGACTTTTTCTAAATAATCGGATTTATTTAAGATAACTGTACTATTTCCTTTATCTGCTTTAGAGATAATCAGATTGTTTTGTTTGATTTTATTTTTTATTGATTTTACGGTATGTGCTTCGCTAGAAAATTTCCCCTCAGTCGTTGCGTTTTTAATTATTTTAGTGCATAGGTATTTTTTACCGTAATCTGACGTTGCAATATCAGTATCTATCGCGAGGTTCTCGAGATCTTTTAATTGGAGTGGTAAGTTTGGACAGTATTTTAATCCTTTATCAAGCATTGTTATTTCAGTATCGTTAAATTCTACATTAGTGTTGTTTACTACTTTATCGTAAAAGGATGGTATGGGTGGACTGACAGTTTTTTCCCTTGGCGTTGATTTTAATTGTTTTTGTGTCCAGTGTGTTAGTTTTTTAAGTTGTTTTTGGTAAGTTATATGTATTTTGTTGTTAACCATAAGGGTAGTGTCATTAAAAAGACAATCAAATTCTACAGGGTGTAGTTGTGATGTGAGTGAAGTGTGTACATAAAATAAATAGTTATTTACGTTATCTCGAATGTTGTACCATTTCTTCATCTCCTGTGTGGTCCATGTTCTGCGGGCTGCGGTAACTGCTAGTGTAGCTGCTCTGCTGTCCGTGTTCGTCTTGATGTTGATATAGTTGGGTATAAGGTCCCGTTTCTTACACTCCCGATTGAACCACAAATGTTGTGAAGCCATCCGTCGTTTAAGAA
Organism: Limnephilus lunatus; assembly: GCA_917563855.2. Lineage (NCBI taxonomy): Eukaryota > Metazoa > Arthropoda > Insecta > Trichoptera > Limnephilidae > Limnephilus > Limnephilus lunatus. The sequence goes on from OU830599.1 coordinate 13,003,481, forward strand.
TGAGTTTTTTGTAGAGTCTCTTCAGTGTCGCTGTGTTTGCACTTTTTAATATTTCTTTCTTTTTTAGGGAAATTTTCTAGCGAAGCACATACCGTAAAATCAATAAAAAATAAAATCAAACAAAACAATCTGATTATCTCTAAAGCAGATAAAGGAAATAGTACAGTTATCTTAAATAAATCCGATTATTTAGAAAAAGTCCAAGATGTGCTGGACACCAGTAATGTAACCTTATTGAAAAAGGACCCCACCCCTACATTTGCAGCAGACGTAAACACAATCCTAAATTCGTGCCAAACCTTGATTAAAAATAAATACCATAAAAATAGCCTTTCTGTTATGAACCCCCAATGTCCACGTCTATATGGACAGCCAAAAGTACATAAAAATAATATGCCAGTACGACCAGTAGTGTCATATAACTCAGCTCCTGCCTATAAATTAGCAAAATTTGGAAATAATATCATAAAAAATACTCTTAATTTTAAACCTAAATACGGAATAATAAATTCCCTACAACTTATAGACCTCATTAAAGACATCACAGTACCTAATAATGCTACCCTAGTTTCATTTGATGTTGTTAGTTTGTTCTCAAATATACCAACAAACGAATTAAAAATAATTATTAATAATTACATGGAAAAAATAAACATTAATTTAATTAAACGTAAAGAAATAACAAGAGTACTAAATACATGCATAGAACAAAATTTCTTTAGATTCAATAATAACTATTACATCCAATCTAGTGGGTTAGCTATGGGCAGCCCGATTTCGCCGGTGTTAGCTGAGTTCTTCATGGATTATATCGAAGAATCCATCGAAAAATTAAAATCGTTTAAAAAAGTTGCCTTCTATCGGAGATATGTAGATGACGTTCTAATCATCTGGACAGGCACAAACAGACAATTAGATATTTTTCTAAAAGAAATTAATAAAATTAACAAATCGATCCAGTTTACAATGGAAATGGGGGGAAATAAGATTAACTTTCTCGACATAGGTATTGAAATCATTAATAAAAAATTAAAATTTTCAATCTATAGAAAACCAACATATAGTGATAATATCATACACAATACATCTAGACACCATATTTCACATAAATTATCAGTATTCTATTCTCTCATTCACAGACTTTTACATGTGCCTTTGAATTATATAAATTATAATAATGAATTAAATATAATAAAAACCATAGCAAAGAACAATGGATACAAAAGCGAAACTATTGATAACTTATTAAAGAAAAAGGACAAAAAACTTACATTAACAATTATTTCACAAGGCCTTAAAAATGAAAAAGATATCACTAAACAATGGGTTAAAATCCCTTATATTGGCGAAATATCAACAAAAATATCCAGATTAACTAATAATGATAAATGCAAAACAGCTTTTTATAATGTGAATTCTCTAGGGAGAATTTTAATCAATAATAAAGATAAGAGAGAAAAACTTGAAAACTCAGGCGTTTACCAAGTAAACTGCGCTGACTGCCCATCGTATTACGTTGGTCAAACAGGGAGATCATTCAAAACCCGAATTAAAGAACACTTTACTAACTGGGTGAATGACAAAGGAGAATTGTCGAATGTAGCATCACATTTATTAGAAAATAAACACTCGTTTGATAAAGACAGAGATGTTAAAGTTCTTCATACTTGCAATAAAGGTCATAAACTAGATAGACTAGAATCTTTAGAAATTACTCGCTTAACTAAAAAAATAGACCCTAACTTTGTAATGAATAAACAATTAGAATCATTGGCTAAGTCTCCGCTTTTGTATCCATTGTAATTTTTATAATAATTTCGAAATTTAAAATATGTATTTAGTTTAAACCATTCCTAATCTAATGTAAACATGCATCCCTTCAAAAAGTAACTTTGTAATTAATAAGCTATTAGAATCATTTACTGAAACACCAGGTTTTTATCCGGTATAATTTTCATAATAATTTTGAAATTAAAATATGTATTTAGGTTTGACCATTCCCACTCCAATGTAAACATGCATCCCTTCAAAAAGCAATTAAAAAATCCCATTGATCATAGATATGTATAATAACGATTTGACAATAAAATTAGTCCATTAATAATTCAAATTACTTGTAAGGTTTTTCCCTAATCAATAGATATTGAAGTGAGCTACAAACCCAAAGTAATTAGCCCACTGGAATTACCAAAATACTTAGAAATTCGACAGTCTAAAACGACTCAGTAACAAAATAATTCATTAAAATCCTTGTAGACTACCCCTCTCTCCCTCCCCCATATGTTATGTATATAAACCGTAGGCTAAGAATTATTTGTACCAGTCTGAAGATGGCTCTGACGAGCTGAAACCGGTTACGGTCAAATAAAATTAAGTGGAATAAAGTTTTTTATTTGTTTTATTATAATCTATTATAATGGACTTCCACCACGAATTAACAGTTTCAAAAATAGAAATATTACAATACATAACATTTCAAACCACCCGGTTTCACATAAACATTCTGCCTATTATTCAATGGTGCACCGGCCAGTAAAAATTCCTATATCATCTGTTAATTTCGCGATTGAACTTTCAAAAATTAAACAAATTGCTATAAATAATGGTTATTCCACAGATTTAATTGATAAAATCCTAAATAAGAAACTTAAACTCATTTCTACTAATACATTTTTATTTGGTACACCTGAAAATAATAAAAAATCCTGTTCAATGGCGCAGAATCTTATATATATCCAACTTTTCCTTACTTAGTACAAAAAACTTGCCTGCCCATATTAAACCCGCGTTCTATACTGATAACAATTAAGGTAAATTATTAAAAAACACTAAAGATAGAGATCATTAATTTAGCCACTCAGGCATTTACCAACTATGTTGCAATGATTGTCCTTCGTTCTACATTGGTAAGACATCTAGAAATATAAATATTAGAGTCACAGAACATTTAAGATGCTTAAATAATAATAATTTTTCAGAGTTTGCTAATGACCTAAATTCCACAGATTACACTTTTAATAAGGACACAGGGGTTAAAATTCTTCACCGTAAAAATAAAAGCAAAAAATTAGATAACTTAGAAGCACTTGAAATCAGAAAATCCCTAAATAATAAATTAAAAACCAAATTAATTTATCTTTTAGTCCCATTCTAAATATTTTTCCAATAAACAGCTCTGTTCTTCCCGGAAATCCCGCAATTACCCCCACCCCGTTGCTTACCCCTCACTCGAACACCTAAAATTTGTATTCTGTATAATAGGTTAGTTATAATATTCTCCTGACGAAGGAAGGGTGCTTCCGAAACCGGTAGAGTGTTTTAAAAAATAAAAGTGGTCTACAACAAATTTATGTGTTTTTATTGTAAATTATGGCGAGCCACAAAGTTAATGCTTTTTACAAATATGTATAATTTTTTATAATCTATGATCTGTCACGTAGATGAGGGGCAGGTGCATCCGCCGCGAAGACCCGGACAAACCTCACCTAATGACCCGGGCACCCCGGCTAAGTCACCAAACATAGCGAACAATTTGGGGTGACCTATGGCAAGGTGTAGGTTATCCCGGGGCGTAACTCTTACAATAGTTCAAATTTTGACTTGAAATTCCTTAAGAATCGATAGCTTAGTATTTTTTGCTACTTTCATTGAATTTTTGTTTTGATCTTTTGCTTTTATATAAAATTGAAAATTATCGGTTGAATAACCCTGATGAATTAATATTCATGTACTTACTATTAGATCTAGGTTACTTAGAATATATTATTGTGACAAGATTTCAGGCCACAATTTCGATATATATGGATAACATATCATTGGTAACTTTTTTGCTAATTTAGCTGACGTTTTTAATATACCTCTATTGAAGTATAAAGCAGTATTAACACTTTAACAGTGCATCTTTTTAATGTGTAATCTTTTTTTCCTTTGTTTTGTTTATTTGTGTAAGCATCCTTATAATTTTTTTTCTTTCTCTTTTTATATTTTGAGCTATGACTGCCAATAACTATCATGTATGTAAATGATGTATAGTTGTAAATTCTAAACAAATAAAAAATACTTTTGGCCGGGAGACTCTTAAACAATATCATCTGTGAATAAGGCCAAAATACAGGATTCATAAATAAAGCGTCGTGGTGATGACGATGATTCGGTCTAAACTGCAAGTTTGTTGCAACTTGTCTGGCTATAGTCTGTGTGGTGGCGCCGTCTTAATTATGTGAGCGATCAGTTAGCTAGACTCTTCAATTTCCAGCAGAAAACATAAAAAAGGCCCCAGCATAATTAAGAACTCCATCACCATTGAACATCATTCCACTCTTGCTTTACTTTTAACAAGTATTTAATATGAGGGACGAGACTGGGAAGGTGAAGTGAAAGGTTTGGGAATTACCTTGCTATGAAAATCTGATTTCTTGTAACGAAAGTGTGTGAAAGATAACATTTCACCAGGGTATTACTCTGTATATGAAACGAAACGCACGTATTCTGTGATTTTAAATAATTAATCTTAAGAGTCCCAACATGATCAGTGCCAATTAAGTAATGGGATTCTCGTGTTTAATGAATTGTTGTAGAAGGGTAAAAAGAGGGAAGAGAAGGGTTGAGAAACATCTGACTTTCTATTCAGATTTGGTCACCAGAAATAAGTAAAGTCATTCCAAGGATACAGATAATGACTTCACACTGAAGAAGGGGCAGGTTTATAATATGTACCTACTTTATTTTTTATTCAAGAAAGACAACATTCCAGGGTTACGATTAAATTAACATTGCTTGAATAGGCGCGACTAGATTTAAAATCCAAAATAGTTCCCAACCTTCCTCTACCCTGTCTGCTTCACCTCCCTCTCCTTCAGCCTCACAACATTGTTGGGGATGTTGTGAGGCTTAATGGAGTGGGGATATTATGAAGCATTGTTCGCAGCATCCTGGAATATAGACCCATAATTTAGACCCCTTCTGAACAAAACCATATCCTAGAAATAAAAAGAGTGCAAAAGAGGTTTATGCGTTACCTAATTAATTTGAACATTTTCCACTATCGTATCGTGATGGATGACTTAGCCAGCCGGCAAATCGAATTTACAGGATTGGTTAGAAGCTGGGAACCCCTTGCGGTGCCAACTCAGTCACTGACCGGCGTTTTTTGTAAAATATATTATTTAATAAATACGTGGCATCATTCAATTATCGCCCCAGGTTTAGAACCTACGATCTCTGAATCTGAATTAAAGGAGCTTACCGCTCTGAAGTACAAACATATTTATTTTTTTGTTACAATAAACTTCGGTACTGATTCGAGCATACTAATTCACCCTAAAAAAAACAAACGATAAATTTTTAGTAACAGAATAACCATCGAAAAGGGGTCGCACACATGAATTTGTGAAATGACTGGTGATAACGACCTGCCGTACAACCTTCTAACATACGAGTATTAATTTGTTACCACGAAAACGACATTTCAATGTCAATTGGCCTACTTAAGGCTTACCCAAAAAGATTGAATATTATTTTCGATGAAATAGATCGACCTATTTTTTTTGTATTTCTCATAATTATTTACCGATTTCGGATGTTAAGTAGTACCTTGGCTTGTCACTACTCGGCTTCATCTGGGATATGTATAACGTTAAATAACTAATCGAAAAAACTGATAATAAATATGTAAAAAAATTGTTCTCTCTGTGGACTTTTTAAAGAAATACTTTTTTCATTAAGAGTTTTGAATTAAATAAGAACGATTTAATGGAAATAGCATTGCAGGGTGATCATAGTTGCATTCACCTAAAGCTATCCAAATTTCATAACGCCAGAGCTCACTTTTTGAGAGTTTTTGCTATTTTTAGACTGGCCTCCATGGTTGAGGGGTAAGGCTCTCGATTAGCGATTTGGAGGTCACGTGTTCAAATGCATTTGATACATTGTATTATTTCACAATTTAATAATTAAAAATAATATAAGTTATACTCGTATTTGCGGCACGTTCCAGAGTTATCGATAATTTCAGCATCGCCCCGATGTAAGACCACCATTCAGAATTGAAACGTTACTTGAGATGACTTTAGCCTTGTTTATGACCAGATCTGAATAGCCATCTCCTTCTCCTGCAAATACCTTCAGCCTCGAAATATACCCCAATTGGGGTTGCCATATTTTCACTGACTCTAGACATATTTTGTGTCCCATATTTATTTATTTACGCCCTTAGGGCTTTTACATCAATCATATAACATAATTATAATAGAATAAAAATTGAAATACAAACAATTATATGCCAAATAATGTTATATTATTTCTTCTCTTCCGAAGCAGAATTTTAGAAATTTCTGATATAAATTTTGGTAAGGAATAAATGAAAATATCAATGGAACCGAATTTATTTCCAAGACTATGACATGTAGTCTTTGGATTGGGGAGTTAATGAAATAGTTATTATATAATAAGATTAATCTTACAATTGTTAACCACTCGGACCCATAAGCGATAATGTTTTCACGATAATATACATTACCAGACATATACGTGACGTATGAGGCGTACCTGACTTATTAAACAACTTCTACAAATCTGAATTACTCTGTGAATAAGTAAAATTTTCAAAATTTTAAGTAAACCCCGGCACAAAAAAGAGCTGATGACCTTGAGACGCCTGAAAAGATTTTCATGAGTTGTAGCTAAGAACCATTTCGATCACGTCAGCTTTTAAACAAACACCGCATCACAATCGGTCCATTCGTTTAGGAGCTACGATGCCACAGGACACATGGAGAGATAGACAGATGAACGCGAGAGTCAAACTTATAACACCGCTCCTTGCGTCGGGGGTTAAAAATTAACCGTAATAAGGGTTTGCGTTTATAAGATAAAATTTTATTCCGATTTGCGTAGCCAGATAGAAAAAATATTTATTAGTCACTCTTTCTGCTCATATTAGATTCGATATTCCCTTTTCAAAAATGCTAATATCCGGCAAAATCCCATCGGTGAAGGGTCTCCCCTATGGAAAATTGGCTCTCGAATGCGCTGACATTTCCGGAGAAATTCTACTCGTAGATTTCCAGGGGTTTATTTATCTTTCAAATGATTTCTTTCAAATGCATTGTATATTTACTTACTTTCAGCATGGAGCACATACATATATTTATAAGGGCTTTTGATGAAGAATTTCACCTGTTCACAAAATTTCTCGAGTAATCCAAATTCAGCTGATGGATTCGTTGTGACCTCTCTTTCACATAAAATGTAGAATGTAGATGTTACAAAAATATACATTACAGTGGGTTTTTTCGGGTAAGGTTTAGTTTTGAAATACTGAGCACGATAAAGTTCGGTAATGACACCAGTTGGCGCTAGTGTAAATGTAGACCTAAATACGAAAAGATACCTGTCAAAACTTTGTTTCGTCAATTTTTGTCTGTTTTCTGTAGGTTCGAAGCGATTATTTTTGTGAATTCTGACATTCATAACAATGCACGAAACAATTTTCTTCATTGATAGACACAACTAAAGCTCCCAAAAATTATTCCTTCATCATATTGTATCTTTTTCTGTGAACTGCTGCATACATTGTCATTCCTGCCTGCCCTTTGTAAACCTGAAGAAAGCATTGGTTTATATGAACTATATCTATTTGTGGCAATACAGGCGAATCCTGTATGCTGTGGAATGATTCATCTGTAGGCCAACATATACCCACTATCTCACTTTCATACTCAAAATCATTTATATCCATACAGTTTTTATTCCGGTCATAGGCAGCCAATCTGAAAATAATAATTATGAATATTGGGTACATTATAAACAAGCAAAGTTAGCTAAAGTACCTATAATTATTACAAATACGACACAATTGATGTGTTTTAGAAGTACAAGAATTTTTTTTTTACATTAACTCCACACAGGAGGCCCTGAGGAAAATAATTTCCCTCAGGGCCTATGTCATCTTTGAGGATGCTGTGTGGAGGGTCTTTTTGAGGAAAGGAAGGAGTTAACATGGGTCTTGAAGAGACTCATGTTGTAGGAGGGAGGAAACACAGAGGCCGGTAGAGTGAGGTTATTTTACAACCACTTAGCTTACCTCTAGATTAGAAGTTCTTTGTTGCCAACACATTTTGCCTTTCTATTCTTTAATTATTTTTTTAAGTCCTTCACAGTCCAGCTACCGTATTTATCCACATTTTTTTAAATATTACTTCCAAAATGCACACGCAAGCCAGATACAAAGCAATATCAATTATTAACAATGACAGGTCTACAACTACACCAGCGCCGCCAAGCGGAAGAAGTTAGCACAGCATTCCGCCATTAGGTAGGTGTTTCTTTTATTGGGTAGAATCATTTAAAGTAAATAAAAAACCAATATTTTTTTGATTTCTGAAACAATGCTTCGGAAGACTTGTTTTATTTATTTACGTTAATACTAACTAACTAACTAACTAACCATCACGCCGTTTCCCCGCAGGGTAGGCAGAAAGGACGGACCGCCAAACAACTCGGTCTTGGCACATACTCCTTGCCTCGTTCACATTCATACATCGTCTCATACATGCTCTTCTATTATTCTGACCGACTCAAGTATCTGATTCACTTGGTCGTGCCATGTCTTTCTCGGGCGTCCCCGACTTCTACCATTCACATTTGCGTCATGTATTCTCATTAGACTCCTTTCCTCGTTCATTCGCTCTACATGTCCAAACTATCGGAGTGCTCCTTTCTTGATCTTACTTACGTAAATACTTACTTTTGAAATATGAAAACATAAAATATATGTTAGATAATAATTAAAATAATGTATCTAGATAATTGGCGAATCTTATGAAAATCTAAATAGTTAAGAAAAACTTAAGTGATGATTTAGAATAAACCAAAATAATAATTTCTTTATGTGAAGAATAGTATTTATATTTATGGAGGGGCGGACGGTCGGCGTGGATAAGATATTTATTTGTCCTTCTAAACAAGGGGAAGGTCGCCGTCTACATATAATTTCGAAAAACTCTGTATAAAGCCCAGAAACGCCCGGGGCTTCAGCTAGTTTAAAATAAAAGAATAAATTGTTAATGCCAAGGTAGCATCGATAGAATAAATAAGAAAACAAGAAGGACCTTGTGTGTTTCGTGATCCGAATTTTTTTTGTAATCAAGGCTTAAATTTTCAACACAAAACTGTATTTACTAAACTCAAATGGAATGGAGATCTACAATGTCAGGCGAGTGTAAGTAGATAGAGAGCTGTTGGGCTAAATTGAATACTTGTTTCCATTGAAATTTTTATGAAAGGCACCTCTAGTATCATCTCTGCCTCTGTCATCTTTGGTGATGCTGTATGGAAGGTCTTTTATAGGAAAAGAAGGAGAGGAAGATCTGGGAAGCAAAAGGTATGAGGGGGGGTTGGAATCTAGGGAAGTATATTTATGAATCTAGTGTGTGTGTGGAAGTGTCAGACGTATCGGTCCATCCCTTCCACTGCGGTGTAAGACGGTGGATCTAGAGAGATCAGCTTGAGGGGTATCCCCAAACCGGCCTCTCCCGATCTAACCCACCACGCAGATGGTGAGCAGGCTCATCCACCGCCAAGACCAGGACACACCTCATACGGTGAAGTCAAGCCCCGCTAAGTCACTAAACGTAGCGAACCATTTGGGGTGACCTATGGCAAAGGTGTTGGTTATCCAATAAATGGTTCTCTGGGTGGCGGTACCTATACCCGCCTCCCAAATTTATAAATCACAAAGTATCTGCTGCTTTTTGAAAATAAATCAACCTTTCCCTCACAGAAATAATTTGTGCACAACGAATTTAAAACAACCTATAATCCATGTGTTCTTTTTATAGAAAAGATTTTTTTTAATACTGGTTTCTCTGAAAACTAATTTTTCCACCAAAAAACATTTTTTCTTTGTCTTTAAAAAATTAATATATTAATACAATACTGAGAAAGCTCTAAACAAACTAACGACGTGGGTTCGAACTGTTACAAAGAAAACGTTTTCGTTAAGATCTTGTAATTCGAGAACAAGCCGCTAACAATAACATTCCTTATGTAAATGGCGATAAGGTTTACATTCCCGTTAATTATTTATTCACTAAAAAAACATCACCAAATGCGTGTTTTATTTTATTTTGCGAAGCTTAGGCACAAATATTTAAATGTTTTACGATCATTTTCTAAAGAATTTGATTTTCCACATTATATAATAAAACCAAAACCGAAAAGGGGTTCGTAAGTAGGAGATTTAAAACTTTAAAGCAATTTTTGTACGCCTGATACTTTATTTTTTAAGGGATCATAAAAAAACTAATCGAAAAAATACTCGATATTTCATAAACGAAACCGTTTTAGACCGGTCAGTGGTTGAGTGGGCATAGCGCTTGGGTCCCACCCGGGCGTCGCATGTTCGATTCCTCGGCTGGCTAAGTCCTCCATCACAACACAAGCAAGATTTTCGGCTTTCTGTGGTGGCAGTAGGAGATTTTCAAACATTGTTGGGTTATTCATAACCCGGGAATGTTTGTCTTTCTTTCAAAAAAAAAAAATGTGGTCTTCTCGCAGTATATTTAATTAAAGCATCTAAAATTTTCTAAGCCATCTAATTTTCAAACCAAAATCATTTGTTTGCATGCATTGCTCATCATAAAATCATGTTTTTATAAATAATGACTAACCTGTTTGCCGTTATTAAGAGTTTATTAACTGATCGGGTTTTCTTCGTAGCAAGAAATAAAAAATAAAATTTCCCTGGGAAGCAAAAGATTAAATCTTAACAAAAAAGTATATAGCCACAAAAACCTTATCCCTAACTTTTTACTTTAACTAAGTAGACGTAACTTTTAACCGACAGACTCCTGGAAATTCATTATCCACAAATTGTAAAGCCTCCTTGATAAAAGGTTTCAGTTTTTTTCAAATGCGTGATGAATAGGACGGTCCAAGGCTACACCTCGTTAGCGAATTCCCTGGAAGTTGTATACAAATATATCAAGGAGGGAGATTATTCAGAAATAAGGTAGAACTAGGAAATAATTGGAAGCAAATAATGACAGGGCTCATTAGGCTCAGAATAAAAGTAGATTAAAACATTCGAAGATTTTAACTGCACACTCAATATTATGTTATTTATTTTGGTACACATTTGAAAAGTAAAAATCTGTTTTTTTTTTTGTACATTTACGCCTTGGGAAAAATAATTTCCCTCAGTATCTATGTCACCTTTGACGATATTGTGTGGAGGATCTTTTTGAGAAGAGGAAGATGTGAGCATTGGTTTTGAAGTGGCCCATGTTGTAGGGTGGAAGAAACATAGAAGCCGGAAAATCATTCTACAGCCGAGCATGAATGAGTCGTAGAAGTGAGTGAAATGGGTGGTCCGTTTGATGGATTCCCCTATCTTAATAAATGGATTGAAATATTTACAGTACAGGCGTCAGCTGTCCTTGTTCTACCAGTATTACAATGGAAGATGCTACGAGGAACTAGCTTCATTGATCCCTTGACACCGGTGCATAGACGGGAAACACGCCAAACGCGTGTCCAACATATGTACACGGTTGACATTTGTCACATGAGAACGGGTTGTTTCTTCGACTCGTTCTTGTGTTTAACAGCACGGCTGTTTTCAACGATTTACTGGCCTCGGTGTTTCCTCCTTCCTACAACATTGGTCTCTTCAAGACCAATGTTCATTCCTTCCTCTCCTCAAAAAGACCCTCCACACAGCATCTCAGATTATATATCTAGGCCCTGAGAGATTTTTTTTCCTCAGGGCCCCTGTGTGGAGTTAATGCAAAAAAGGTATCTGCGGGCCTTGCATGGAACGCCCAGCTTTTGAGAGGTTAACTCTGGCTTCGATGGAGCCCCCGTGTCTGATCTGGTCACTTAAGAACTCACTGGAGTTATACTAAGCGTATCAATGGAAGGCATTTTGGGAAGATTGCAACTGTTGAAGGAGACTACATTGTCATTTCGAACCCTTTTGGCCCTTAATTGTATTGCGTTATATATAATAAATTTCAACGTTTTCCGATTAATCTACGCTGACAGGCATTCATGAAGAATGGTGGGGAAGAAATGTAGGAAGAGAGAAATAAAACATAAATAATCATCGAAATGTACATTGGTGTTTGAAAATGTCATCTTATTGGGGTTATACGCTGTGAGAAGCCGGAAAGAATCGAGTTTTTCATTTTTCCCGGATAGAAATTTTAATTTATTAAAGTAAAAATAATATTGTCGTATCTATGAACTCGATTCAGTTCTTTTTGTTTGTTTTACTAGTAGAATAATGATTTTTAAAGCTGCTGTAGCATTTTTCTTAAAACTATGTTTTTAAAGTAGGTGAGGAATTTTACACAAGCTTTATAAATATATTTTTTAGTAATTGAACGAAGGTTTTTTTCTTACTGGAGAATTTGCCTCTGTCATGCAATACCAAAAAACACTAATTTAGTTTCTTAACTTTTTAATTTTTATTTAATTATCATTATTATTTTTTTTAGTTAATTTAATTTTCTTAGTTGATTAGATATTTCCGAGTCCAGTTCGTAATAGGCAAAATTAGATATTCCATATTTTATGTGTTACGTAAATGATCATGGTTTAAAAAAACCGAAGAGTTTGTCTTACAACATGAAAAACTATGGTCGTTTTAGAAGAACTCAAAAACATAAAAAAAATTTATTATAAAATATTAAAAAATACTGCGGAGTTTGTCCGCAAAGTAACCACAAAAACACCAAATAACTCAGAAAATTATCTTAGGGATATAAACTCTTCCACATCGTTGCATAAAATTATAGCTTAAAGCACTTTAAGTTATTACACTTTGATAATTAAATGTTTTATTCATTAAACTCGGGTACAAACTTTCAGGAATAACCTCTGAAAAAAACTTTGCATACAATAAACTCTATTTAGTTCGAACATGCGTAAATATTATATTATATAAACATGCGTAGGCGGGAAAATTTGATATCGATCTTTCCACCATATTAACAATTAACAAATTACAAGGAGATTATTAGAATATTACATTTCGAAGCTTGAATTTCGATAGCAGGTACATTAATAAGTAAATTACTCAGGTATTTTGATATACTGCCATTAACAAATACATTTACTGTGTATCAATCCAATTATTAGTACATAACCTGCCATAATTATAATTTAAGCATAATTGGACGCTATTGAAATGATAAACCAATTAATATATCATTGTTGTGGTGATGACGACTTCAGAAAAATTATATGGTTGTTCTAATTATTTGTAAATGTTTTCCGTACAGAAAGGATATTCTCAAAGTAGGTATCATATTGGAACAATATCGTTATACATGTAAAGTTGTACAGTATCATTACACATTATCTGACTGGCTAAATCCTCCATCATTACACAAGCAACTTTTTTTTTTCAGTTTTAGTCCTTTAAATAGTGTTTTGTTGGTGATTTATTTTCGTTTTACGATAGGTCTTAGGTTAAGTCTGAAATTTTTTTTAACGACTTTTTTTAATAAAACTTCCATAAAAGTAACATTATTTAATAATGTAAAAGCCTTATGCATGTGTAAATAAATACAAAATCGAGAAATCAATGCATTCATCGCGTAACACCGAATCCAAGATTTCATATTTTTTCAGTTATTTTTTCGGAATCATTATAATATTTTTTTATCCTTTTTAATAGTTTTATTCCAAATACATAAAGTATAAGGACTGTATTTTTAAAATTTGGAATTTTCCTAATTTTTTCGACCATTTAATAGAATTTACAGTCAGCTGTTTTTTTTTTTTTAATTTTCATGTTGAAACTTAAAATACTGCAATTTTTTTAAAACACGATCATAATATATGTCAGATACACAAATCTAAAAGGCAATTCTATTTAGTTTCTATAAAGGTATTATGCTTTTACGACATCTTCAAAAATAAGAAATATATAGAACATTCAAAATACTTTGGAAAAATTCCAAATTTCGTTCATACATCATTAATAAAACAAAGATAAACTACCCTCTCACGTTGTGTAAACAATGTGTATTTCTTTCCATGAACAATTTTTTAATTAGTAACGTTTTCACATCCGCGGCAGTTTGTCAATTGAATACAATTTTCACGGGGTTTTTTAGTAAGGCTGTATGTAAATAAACGAATATTGCTTGTGTCAAACCCACATTCCCGTACAATGACTTAAAGTGATCAGCATAGTGACGTCACGATGAACCTTTTTGTAATACCAACTTGACGGCGTGTTTTAACGAGAATAATAAAAATGCACGTTTTAATGGTTTTTTAAAAACCGTACGTTTAATATTTAAAAAAAAACTTATATATTAAGAATCAGCGTTTATTGGTCTATAGTCTATATGAACATCTTTTTTTAAAGCCATAATATTTTTTCACTGGAGTTCCTCATTGTTGCAAGAAGCAGAGGTGACAGTGTGCTCATTTGAAGTTCAGTATAAAATAATATCTCAGACAGAGCGCATGTATTATAACCCTTGCTAAAATACTATTACGATTTACGAAACATCTAGTGAAGTGTACATCAAAACCTGGAGATCAGTGAGGCCCCAGCTGCAACTGGTGAGTCCTATTTTCCTTTTTTGTCCAAAAGCCCAGATCTGAATCATCGACTGACTATCCATCAGGTTTTGCGAGTGTGTGTTATTTAATCGTCCCGTATAACTTAGCGACCACGTAGTTTTCGGGACTGGTCCTTCGAGGGTTGCATAAGGCTTTGTTCTGCAGCACTTAACCGCCAATTTATAGTGGAGTCCCAGTTTCGCTACGCCAGGCCGCTTGTTAAAGATATGTTTTGTGACCAAACTAAATAGATGGATACTCCCCGACCACCAGATTATCGGCTCCACCACCTCCTGCTTCACACCATTTTCTCCATAGGAATGTCAAAGATTCAATGAGCTCGAGCAATTAGGACTCTTGTAAAAAACCCAACAGATAGAGACCAAGAAAACAAAAGAAAAGAAAGACTAAAGCTTAGACTAAGGGAGGAAAATTCCCAAGGAATCATCCAAATTATTAATATGCCACTTTAACGACATTTAGTCAAATTTAAACAATACAAAAACTGGGGAAACTTTAGATTTTAAACGGTAATAACCATCAGTAATTTCCGACAGTTTACTCGGAGATCAATTATCAGCAATTTTTGGCATATTATGGTACTTTTGCAAAACACCCAGTGCAATTCTTTGTCGTAATATGCCAAATTACCTCTCGTGAAACATTATTTTTTCAAACCTGACTGTGTCTGCAGTCTACGTTATTAGAGAACTGCATACTAATACTTTCCCATTTTATTAATAGATATCTCATATAAACATGCGTACTTGTGATAGGCGCTTCTAGAACCGTCTAAAACACAATAAGGTCTATTTTAAGGATAACAAATGTTTGTTATCGAGCGTGGCTTTGTTAAAATGACGAAAGTGTTTGTTTAATTAGAATTGTATTAAATTTTTATATGTCAGTGTATTCGTAATTGAATTATGTATCTATGTAACGTGTTTTAAACTCGTGTGAATTAACATTTTTTTTCTAAACTAAATGTGAATTCTACCCGTCATATGTTTTTACGTTGTGATATTAGTCTAATGGCAGTCCGTGTGAAACGATTATTTGAACTAAATAGAGCAATAATCGATATTATTCTCATTGCTAATTGTGGGCAGTTAACGTATCTTTCAAATATAATAGCAGTTCTTTGGGGAGAATGTTTTTAATATTTTAATTTTGCAATGAATTTAGAGAGTTGGCTAACCTAAATTCTATAAAATATATTGTTTTCTGTGTTTATCAAATAGGCCATGCAGAACATTCAGAAATATGAGGTTTTCAATGTAGACCAGAATAAGTACTTCTCACGGCAATTTCAAAGAGCTTACACGCAGATTTCGCGTGTTTACAAAATTTACGATCTTTAATATTATTTTTATATATCCTAAAATTATGGCATGGTCGGTAAAATATAGGGGGATTCATTTGCTGTATAGCAATTTAATCCAAGATTCGTAGAAAATGCTTTTAACAAGTTTAGCTCGTACAGGTCTTTTTCGAAAAAAAAACTCGTCGGGCCGCTTTCGATATTTACAATGCGTGATGTAAATTAAAGTAAAACACTGCCGCTGTATTGCAGTTAATTCAAATCTCCTGGTGGAACATATACTGCAAGCTACGTCACGAATTTTTCGATGAGCTAAACTATGAAAACACCGCCGCATGCCGCTACACTTTAAATAGGCATACATTTTGAAAAGTAAAATTATTTCAAACTTAATTACGGTTCAGTCGTGATAGACGTAAAAATATGGATTAAAAATACGATTTTCATTCAATGTTAAAAATTGCCCATGTAAAACATTTCCTTCACCGCCATGATTTTTTGGATGGATTTGACATTTGCAAAGTTTCGTTTCAAACTAAATACGCATTAATTACTTAATTTACCTAAACTAAGAACCTAATAACCTATTTTGTGTACGTACATATTCAATAATCTGTGCTTAAAAGTGCGGCGGCGTTTTCACAAATTAATTGAACCTTGACTGTAATCAGTTTATATGTCTCTACATTCAAATTCAGGAGTTTTTTTTGTGTGGGTGGGAAATTTCCAAATCGAACGCCCAGGAATCTTTTTCGCACGATGCGTTTTTTTCATTACTGACGCGATTGCTCTAGTGGTTCAGGGCATTATTGGTAATACAAGAAGATACTTTTCATTATTGGCAACTACCTTTTGTATGTAAGTATCGCAAAAGAGTCCCAACTGTCCCCATTCGGGGTTTGTTATGAGGCTGAAGGTAGTGGGGGGGGGGAGGATATGGGGGAATTGGAAGGTGAGGAATAACGTGGCTCTTCATATCTTGTCACCAAACATGACTAAAGCGATCTCAAGCAACGTTTCAATTCCAAATGGTAGTCTAACATCAGAACAATTCTGAGATACCTACCTAAATGGAAGTGGCTTCACTTCAGTTTGATAATGATTTCAATAGGCGAAACAGCTATCACGCGTAATTATAATTGTTGAACTTGTTTATAAATAAACTATTTTTCAATTTTTATTAGAAGACTCTCTTTTATAACTTTTGAAGGTTATTCCCATCAATGAATTATATAATAAACTTTTTTTTATGAACTGAAAAATAATCTTACAAGTTATAACATGTAAAAGAGAAAATAAAATTGTGTTTTAAAAATAAAATTTGAGAAATATAAATAAAAAAGAGGTTCAGATGTTTTCAAAAATTATTAATACCTAAACATATTCAGCGATTGACTAACATGTCCAAGAAGGGATGCTATAGTTGCATTGATACAAAAATATGTAACTTATTTAAAAGTGAAGGAGTAAGTATGAATATATTTACCTTAACATTATTGTACGACTTTTCATTATTTATTCGAGCGTATTAAAAAAAATAAAAAACGTCGAGCATGAAAAGTAATAAATCATTTTTTTTATGAAGAGTTTATTTAAAGACAATCGATCAGTATAGCTCGTAAAAGTATTTCAAGGGAAAGCTTCCATGAATGATAACTTTATTACACATTCATGTGCAGTCGTAAATCTACTCAAATTATGGAGAAAGGTTCGGTAAGGTACGCAGGGCCGGATCTTCCATACGTACCAATGCCTCCCCCTTGAACTCTAACAAATTGTTCGTAAGCTGCAATAGTACCTACGTACTAGATTTTAAAATTAAATCTTTAAATATAATAATTTTAATTTAAAAAGACAATTATTGCTTTGACAGAGATTTACCTCCCAACTATACCTTGGAAACATTTTAAATTTTTTGTAAATTAAATCTCAATGGACTACAACTACAAAAAATGTATAGTGGTCTGAGCATTGTGTGAAATAATACAAAAATTTTAAAATGTGAATCAAACATTGGCAATTTAAATTTACCTCATTAAATGGTCATAATTACCTATACATTAAATAATACCACTACGGTAGGGCATAAATTTAATACTTCGATTTTAAAGTCTTCTCATAATATAATGCCGCGAATGGTTCCATACGTACGCTACAAGCAAATGAAAGCTTGTTTGCGAGACCCGACCGAACCAAGAATTACAGGAAAGAAACGAAGCAACAACAAGCAGCGTATTCCGCATTTCCCATAATTTTTTGTTCGGCTCGCGTGTGTATATGCAACCTTAGATGTGTAAAACACTGTTCTGAACACTGATTAAAGGAATTTTAATTTAAAATTTTAATTTTTTTATTTTAAATATATTTTTTTGTATTTCTTGAGCATTAACTATGTAACAATTTCTAGACATTTTGTTTTGAAGAGTTTTAATTTTCAATGTACATTTGATACTTAAATTTAAATTTTTTTTGCGACCGGTTTCGACACATCCGTGTCATTCACGAGCAAACTTAAAACTAAAATTTAAAAAAAAAAAATTTAAGTAAAAAATGTACATTGAAAATTAAAACTCTTAAAAACAAAATTATTTTAAATAAATGCAACAAAACGACCGTTCCTTCCTCAGGGTAAACATATTATATATTTGCCCTGAAACCGGTCGGCATAAATTAGATATAAGTATAGAGGTTCTAACAAAGAAATATTGTTTCATTTATTTATAATGGATAACCAGAAAGTTATATTTAAAAAAGTACTATAATTTGGTTAGGAGTCAAATCGAGTACAACTCGAAAATGTGGGCACCTAGTTATGCTAGTCATTCACTCACGATAGAAAGAATTCAAAATAAATTCTTAAGATTTATTAATTTCAGAATGGGTATTACAAGGGAATGTGTCAACTATGATTATCTACCATGTCAACTTAATTTATAAAAAAATATCCGAATATAGAATAATTAATGAACTTTCATGTCAGTGGTTGAGTGGGCATCGCGTTTGGGTCCCACCCAGGCGTTCCGTGTTCGATTCCTCGGCTGTTTAAGTCTTCCATTACGACTCAAGCAACATTTTAGGCTTACTATGGTGGTAGTAGGAGATTTTCAAATATTGTCAGGTTATTCGTAACCCGGGAATGTTTTGTCTTTCTTTAAAAAAAATGTTTACATAAAATCATAAATTCAATAATTGAAATCCCTGAACTATTAACTCGATTTCTTTCCATATACCTCGCAAACCAACATCTGAGCAAAACCTACCGTTCTTTTGTGAAAACTCCAGCACAGAACCATTATTGTATAACCCCGTTCGTAGAATACAAAAAATTGGGTAACGACTGTAAAGATGTTGTTGACATTTTTAACACTTCATTCATTAAATATTATAAACAAGTCATTATACAATTTATTTCAAAATTAACTTAACCACTCAGCAACATAAGCAGATATACACGTTAATATGCCGACATCAGTTAAGTACAATAAGCGTGTATGCACGTCAACGCGTATGTTTATACAGAAATCGTCATAACTCCGTTATTGTTCTAGTGACATCCCTAAAACAAAAAGGAGAAGCTCCATAATAAATCAAGCTACCCATCACTATTTAAGATGTCCATAGAAATAGATAAAAAAAAAATCTTTTCTGTCAGATACATGATAGACCGCCAAATTGCCTATCCACTGTTCGACAACGTTATTTTTTTATTAAATATTTTTGTATTAAATGACAAAAAAGCGAGGTGACCAAATTGTTTATTATACATTTATAAGATAGAATTAATATTGTCTTTTATATAATCCGTGATTTTAGTACCGTTTCCATATAAAAACATCACGTTAGCCATTTTTTCATTTTTTTTATGTTAGCATTCTAAATTTTAATGTTTAGAAATGTTAATATTTATTTGTAACGTAACAATTTGAAAGCTTATTTCATATCCTTTAAAAAACAGTTTTTAGTATTTGGCTAAGTTCGGAAATGTTACATTTACATATAGAGCTTTAATTGTGAAGCGGAAATAACATAAAGTTTTCGTAAATCTGACATGTCGTTTAAGATGTAAAAAGTGCATATTCGCGATGTATCGGAGTGGTTAACAAACTTCGTGGTTCGGCTTCGACTTATCCTACAAATCGTCACATTAGTTCTTAATTGTCCAAACGACCATTTGAAAATTATGCAGGAGGAGAAGGTTCTCTTTCATTATTTCAATGAAACATTATGATAGGTGTTTAAGATAAAGCTTTTTCCGTAAAGGTAAAGGTCTCATTAGTTTAAATAATTCTTAGTTAAGTGATAAACTATCATTTTTGATTCTTTCTAGATTGAAAAAAAAACTAAAATGGTCGTTTGGACAATTAAGAACTGAGTTGTACTTTTCCTACTAGGTATGTATACTATTTTTCGATCTCGCACGGTGGAATATTTTTGTTTTACTTTATTTCGATTTTGACTTTGTTTTTGTTTTTGATTTTATATTTTGTTTTTTATTTTGTTTTGATTTATTTTTTATTTATATTATGCTTATTTGGATGTTATTTGTAATAAAAAAATAACGTTTAAGCCTAGCCTGTCGTAAACTTAAAAAAACGAGTGGGCTTTAGACCACACGACTGAAGTAAAACTTCACTAACTTATGCCGTCCATTAACAATATAACAATAACAGGAATAAAAATATCCCCATCCCCTCAACATCCCCATCAACTCAACTTAACTCTCAACTCTCAACTCTCAACTCTCGACTCTCGACTCTCGACTCTCGACTCTCGACTCTCGACTCTCGACTCTCGACTCTCAACTCAACTCTCAGCTCTCAGCTCTCAGCTCTCAGCTCTCAGCTCTCAGCTCTCAGCTCTCAGCTCTCAGCTCTCAGCTCTCAGCTCTCAGCTCTCAGCTCTCAGCTCTCAGCTCTCAGCTCTCAGCTCTCAGCTCTCAGCTCTCAGCTCTCAACTCTCAACTCAACTCAATTCAACTCAGCTCAGCTCAACTCAACTCAACTCAACTCAACTCATATCATTGATTAGCGTTTCACATTGATAAGCGTTTAATATTTATTAGCGTTTCACATTTTTTCGTAACGTTTCACATTTTTTCGTAACGTTTCATATTTTTTTGTAACGTTTCATATTTTTTGGTAACGTATTCATCATTTACCCCCACGTGTCGAGCGTGCGCAAAGAAGTTTTACTTCAAAAATTAAGCTATAGTTTTTTTTTTATTAAGTGGTGCGTTTATTGATTATAAAAAAATAGATATCTATATTTTTGTCGATATAATGTCATATTTTATTTCCTTAAGTGCCATATTAGCTAAAATTTTCAATTTATGTTCGTAAATTAATTAAATACCTGGTGATAAGTGGGTAATGATGGCTCAACCCCACGTTCTTGTAACAAATTTCCACCCCTATGATGCCGGGTTAATACATCTATTTACTAGGTCGGCTGGTAGTCAATTTCACATGTGTTTTTTGTGTGTGTGCGTGTTTGCCACTAAAAATTTAATGAGTCTATCTGCCGAGTTCCAGCTCGATCGGATGTCGGAAAGTGGGTTAATTTCCACTTCCAAGATTTAATTAATTTATTCAAGAAAACAAAATAAAAATTCAAACAGATGTATTTAAAAATCGGACTCTACGAGTATTTCTTCGACTTTTGAATTTTAAAATATTTTATTGTTACATTCTATTAAGAAAATGTCGAAAAGGCCGACTCTGGATGCGGTGACGCTTTTCAGGTAATTCGGGGTTTTATTTCAGAGTACCAGCCATTCAAGATATTGGTAATTCATTTGGTATTTTTACACAAATCTAATAATAAATCTATCAGAGTTACGTTAACAATTCTAGGTATAACCTACCAAATTCTATAAATAAACCACTGTTTGCTTTTAGAAAGGAAAGTTAAGTCAAGTCAAACAATTTAGAAGTATTGACTCTTTAAAGTGGGGCAGCATACCTTGCGTTTTATTATCAAATAATACAGTTGGAATAATATATCGTCTTTCCTGCATGTATTTCGTTTAACCCTTGAATTCTTTAACATTATTCAATTATGTATTGAATTATTATAAATTAAATATTAAGACATATTGATTTGGTAGAACATACTGACAAGCTGTCTTGTGAAATATTTGTTGGACTACCTATTAACTTATAACTTTTTTTTTTACGGTGCTCCAGATTTTATGTCCGGGTTGAATCTTTCCCAAATGAAAGACTAAACCCTTCCACACACTTTTCCACAAATGAATATCTAGTAAATTAACGCAATGTAAGTGCACTATATAAGAATAAAACAATACAAGAACAATACGTCAATCCACCAGAAAAATAATGGAAAAATATTTCACCGACTCCAGATATTTTCATATCAGAGGGTTCGGCTCTGATGAAATCCTAACTGGTCCGATAAATCCTACTGATCCCTCAATATAAATATTTAAAAAATCTTTCGTAATCCTACATGTATTTAAAATGACCGACTTTTGCATTTTTATGTATACATTTTTTGACAAATCTAATACGCCTAAATTTTGAATGAGAGAGCTAGGTATAATGCCAATAGCCGAAATAACAAATGGTAATATTTTTATAGTCTGAAAATGCCAAATTCTTTTAATTTCATTTCCTAAATCTGTATATTTTCTTATTTTTTCAGAAACAGTTTTCTGAATATTACAAACATTTGGAATAGCGACATCAATGATATAAGTTATTTTCTTAATTTTGTCATGTAAAATTATATCGGGTCTATTATGACTAATTGTTCTGTCTGTCAGAATAGTTTTATCATAATAAATTTTATAAAATTCATTTTCTAAAAATGAATTTGGTTCATATTCATAATATGGTACATTACGGCAGTCAATCAAGTTATGTTTAATTACCAAACTTTGGTGAATTATTTTTAAAACTTGATTGTGCCTAAATGTATACTCGGACGGCGCTAATACAGAACATCCCGATATAATATGTTCTATAGTTTCCGGAAAAGCCAAACATTTTCTACATAAATCATCAATTTGATTTGCATCTTTGATGATATGCTTCCTATAATTTTTAGTATTAATGACTCTATCTTGTATGGCAAGCATAAAGCCTTCTATTTCTGCGCTCAACTCTCCAATACTCAACCATTTGTTTGACGAAAATTTGTCAACATATGTTTGGTTGAGATAATTGAAGTGTTTTGCGTGAAGAATTTTATTTGACCAGGAATCTAATAATTCCTGGTTGGTATTTATAAGAATGCTGGCATTCTCGTCGTATAAATTTAATGGTGAAATATTTCTATCTGCCTTGCAAATAATTTTGTGCATTTCTGAACTATCAGCTTTCCTATGGAAAAAATTTCTTAGCATTTCAAAATTATTATTTATAAATAAATAACAAAAATATTAAAATAAAAAAGATCATCTTTTGGTAGAAAGCAGTCTGTGGTCTGGCATATTTAATGAAATAAAACAATAACTTGGTATAAAACCATGATTTTTTTTAAACCAACCGGTTTCTCTTAATACAAGCATCATCAGGGTATAAAATTAAACTTATGTAACTAATAAGTATAATATATACATGTACGAGAAGAGTGGGGCGTTTGTATAGATACTGTATTAAAATTGGTGGCTGGACACAACTTGATACGCCAATGGCATTTTAAATGAATTTACTACTGGGTAAGTAATTCTATGTAAAATGGGCAAAACTGTATTTAATACTGATATTAACACTTATAAGTATGTTTTGCACTTTCGTGACTTGGAGACTTTTGGGTTTACTGGGAATACTGGGAAGAAAGATAGAACTGAATTTAATACCGATTAAAACACTTTAAAATAGGTTTGAACTTGGAGACTTTTGGATTTTTGGCGACTGTTTCTTCTTGGCTGGTAGTTTTTGAACTGATTTGTGATGGATTTGTCGTCTTTAATTAAAGGACAAATCCAGGTTGACTCTTTTGGCACAAAACGTCCCTATTATTTCTAGGGTGTGTGTGTTAGGCATTTATCCTGATCGCTACGATTTGCGTTCAGCTATTATATTTTAGCTCTACTATTTTCTTTGGGTATAGACCTACAGATTATTCCTACAAACAAATATATATTATATATATGTAAAGGAATAGGTACCTACCTAGAAATGCATAGGATTCCTTTATGTTCGAATTTTAAATAGGTGTTGTCATGGAGACAGAAATTGATAGATGTTTTTGGTTTTGTTGTCTAGCTGGGTAGCACAGATTGAAGTAATAAGAAGATTGAAAAATAAGTTTATAATTACAAAGTGATATAAAATTTTGAAGACGGACAAATAACTTAAATTGTAGTTTCTTTGTCAGCAAAGCAACTCATGATATTTGTATGTCACATTATTAATAAAAAATTACAACAAATAGACAAATTGTCTCATAAAACTACAATTTTAGTGAAGAGAAACAATAACCTTGGAAATGGAAAAATTAAGATTCACATTTACAGTGTCAGCAGCATCGGATGGAAAAAGCAATGTGATCTGCGTAACCTCAATCGAGACACCCGATGGACATATATTTGATATTCCCGATGATTTAAAACATGCAAGCAAACATACCGCCATAACGACTACGGATGTTTATAACAAAATTAAGAATTCTCTAAAGAAAAGATATCAAACACGGAAAATATGGTTTCCCTTAACCCAAGATTTGAGGAAAATTTACTTAGATGAAGGTGAGAATATACAATTTGGTGACCAATACCTGGAAGAAATTATATATGACACGAAACTTTCTGACAATAATATTAGTACTGAAAATAAAAATCTAGGAAAAATAGCAAAAAGATTTTTACTCGAGAAGTTTTCAGGAAAAACATCAAATGTACACCAATGGATCAATGATTTTGAAAATGAATGTAAACGTTTCGAGATATTAAAGGAGGCAGAAAAAATTGAGACTTTCAAATATTTACTTGAAAAACAGTGCCTAGATTGGTACACTAGTATGTTAATAAAATATACAGTAAACGCAGAATGGGCAATATGG
This sequence comes from Limnephilus lunatus, assembly GCA_917563855.2. Classification (NCBI taxonomy): domain Eukaryota; kingdom Metazoa; phylum Arthropoda; class Insecta; order Trichoptera; family Limnephilidae; genus Limnephilus; species Limnephilus lunatus. Next base: position 13,028,412 of record OU830599.1, read on the forward strand.
AAAACAAATTTTTGTGAAACATACGGAAACAAAGGTTGGTCACAAGTTAAATTTGCATTTGCCTTTAAATTTCAAAGAGGTTCATTACGAGAATATGCCACAAAGAAAGAAAGATTGTTATTAGAGATAAATAAAAATATTGACACACAGACATTGATTCATCTTATTGTTATGGGTCTACCAGATTATATAATGTATAAAATGAATAAGGAATCTATAACATCGACTGCAAATCTATTCAATGAAATTGGTAAACATGAACAAACAGTCAATAAAAATAATTATGATAAATTCAAGAGAAATACATTTGTTAATAAAGTAAGAGTTGATAAAATTAAGCCCTGCAAAACTTGTGAAAAATTAAATAAAGGTAGCCGTTTCCACTCTGAAGAGAAATGCTGGTTTAAACAAACTGATGATTATGAGAACAAGAGAAAATATAATAAGAATGTAAACAACACTGTATTAGATGTTGAACTGAATGATAATGAGTCAAAAAACGAATAATTACACCATTAATTAAAGTAAAACTATCATTAGACGGAAAATTAGACATATTTGGTATATATGATTCTGGCTCTAATGTTTCCTTAATAAATTCTAAATTATTAAGAATAAAGGAAGAACGAAAAAATATACATAACAATACAAACTTACTAACGATTAATGGTGTAAAAAAGACAAAAGGCTTAACAACTATACTATAGTTATTCTAGTTCTTCTATACTATTATGTGAACCGTTGTATATGAAGTCTACTAAAAAAAAATCATTAGCAATTTATTCAAAACGTGTTTTATTATTTATCAATCAACGGTTGATGGCCAAATGCTGTTTTATATTGGAATTGTCAAAATGGAATATCAAATTTACATTATTCGCAGCCCAATTTAACTGAATTCAAGAATGATGGGTAAATTTCCCGGAATTTATTTTTGTTGAACATTCCTGAAACCAATAACATTATGGGAATATAAATAGAGAAATCCCTAGACTTTTAATAATGACTTTTAATAATCCCTAGACTTTTAATAATACCTTTCGAGTATCTGGGGTTTTGCTACCAAAAAAATGATATCAGAGGTGCAAATAATCCAAAATAGAGCCTTACGTAACATTTTTGGCTTGCCTTGGGATACGCCTGTTAAAGATATTTTCCGTCACGCACTTGTATTGCCATTTAAGATTGTTCCTAGCTTTGAGATAACAAACACCATTTTAAATATTATTCAGTGCAACACCCACACAAATATAAAACTGAACTATAACAACGTCGTTCACCAATATAATACACGACAACACAACAAACTACACATATCAAAAATACACTCAACAAAGTTCGGACTGAAATCATTAGAATACATTGCCTACACTAACTATAACAAACTGCCTGAAAATTTGAACAAATCTCGAAATGATATATTGAAAACATATTTTTTCAAATGTTATTTGGAAAACGAGTCATAAGTAGGTACAAACTCTGTTCTGATAGCCCTGATTATCTTCAAATACTAAACTTATAATATGATGGGCGCGGTTTATACCTTTCTTAAATCTCGTCATGTGTTTGTATGTAAACATCTTGTATTAGGTCTGTATATTTTTGAGCCTGTACCTTATATTGTATTTTCCCGATTTTGTTTTATTTATGCATTTCTTAGTCCATCATGGAGGAAACTTTATTTTAACTTTTTGAAACCCAAAGTACATTAATCAAATGAGTGGGTTATACAAATTCATAAAATCTTATAAGACATGTTTCTGTGAAATATTTGTAAAGTGATTCTTCATATGTTTGTGTCTGTATGTTGCTTTTGTGAAATGTTTTGTAAATTTTTTATTCATACATTGTGTCTACATATTGGGTTGAGTTTGGGTTTAACTTCTCAAAAGTACCAATTGGCGATTCCTTAATGAGTTTTGATAACTCATGGGAGTGCAACTTCGTTGTATGTTTTTAATAATAAAAAAAAATTTAAAAAATGTAGGTTTAGTTATTGTATCTCGTATGACGTTATGAGACCGAATAGTTTACCCAAGTTCACTTTGAAAACGTAAAACTTCGCAATTTTTTGGTCGAGGGGGTAAGGCTTTTGGATCAAATCCCGGCGCGCGCAAATTGATTTTACTGAATTAATTTGTGTTATTTCACAATTAATTAAACAAAAATAATACATAATATATTTGCGGCACGTTCCAGAGTGGAAGATACTTTTAGTTTCACCCTGGTGTGAGACCACCATTCAGAATTGAAACGTTGCTTTAAATGGCTTTAGTCGTGTTTAGGTCCAGATCTGAATAGCCAGTTAATTCCACACTTTTCTCTTCCCCATCTCCTTCCCCTACACATTACATTTAGCTTTACAACATACCATAATTGGGGATTCCATGGTCTCACTGGCTTCAGACAGGACTCTTGTGAGGTAGAAACATAAAAATATACATATAAAAAAGGAGACAACCTCACATAGACATAACTTTCTAAATAAAAAATAAATTACCGAATTTTGGATGTTTTCCGATTCCTGGGTCCACTCTGTCCAGCCTCTGCCCGCATGGCGTCGAGGACCCACTACGTCATCACCGTTTATCTCCACCAACACGGTGTCGAGCAAATAAATGGAAGATCAGTGATCTTCATAGTAGTTCTCTTCTCACAGTCTTCATAATCTTCGTCACAGTTGACAACAGCATCATCACTAAGTCTCCGCCAGCTGCGTCGAGCACTGATTCCCATCCCACCTAAATGCGACCTATGTTATGTAACAGATCCTGATACATACACACAACACTGTCTGCATTATAAAAATACAGTACTGTATAACAGTTATCATTGCCTCTACCTACCATTAACATTATATTCGTGTCGATGTCAATGATCTTTTCAATAATTGAACCAACTCACTTATTTGACGGTCAATGGTAAATTAAACAACCTGCATGAAACAAAGGTGGTGTTACGCGCCCCGACCTTGGAAAATTCAACCCTTTTGAATATTGACACACTTTTATTTGAATAAGGGTAAATTGGTCCCAAGGGGAAACGGACCCACATAATAGCATTACGCTGTTGTAAAGGTCACGAAAATAATTGTTTAAGCCCTACCCACAATCTCTTATGGTCATCAGACTAAAACATGTTATCATTTTAATTAACAAATAACATGTTTCCTTTACGGTCTATTTTTACTTCTTTAGTAGAAATGTGATACTGCTGAAAAATGCAACCCTTTGTAGCAATGCCGTCAAATTAATTACGATAATAACTTAGGTTAGGATGTTTCAAACTCGTTCACGTTTCGTGCCCTCTGAACAAGAATATTTTATGACATTTTGGCCAAAATTGACTTTTTTGCATCGAGTTTCTTAGAATTTTTATCTCTTTCAAAAGTGAGATCGCTGATAATTGTGCAACAAAGTTTGGTTTAAAATACTCTACTGTTTGCAGTGATCAACTTATTTCTATTTTAGAACAACATAGTTCCATTCGCAAAATTAACGGGCAACTTAGTTCTCTCTTTTTTACATTGGCTCGACACAGGAGGCCGTGAGGAAAATAATTCCCCTCAGGACCTAAGTCATCTTTAGGGATGCTGTGCAGAGGGTCTTTTTAGGAAGGAAAGAAGAGGAAGTACTGGAAGGCAAAAGGTTGAGGAGTGGGTAGGAATATGGGGGTCAGTATGTCTAGGAGTAACGGACGAAATATAATTATTCTAAGGTAATATAATTTAAAAAAAAAAAAAAACTTTGTATTTGGCCATAAACACAAATTAAAATGATCAGATATGGCCCCATCGTTCTCTTTGCATGGAGTTTAGCTGATTTAGCTTAAAACAATTGTTTTTTTGCTTAGTTGTTCGGTTAAATGCCACGTTCTTTTTTGCAAATAATTTCATTAAAAAATACAATGCGATTTGCATGTTCAAATTTTCATTTTAATTGTGTTAGTATTCGGTAATCAAACTTTGAACCTCAATATCAACTTTATATATAATATTATAAATGCGTATGGATGGTCCTTACTCTTTCACGCAATAAATATCGAATGGAATTTAAAAATTCTTTCACTAATCGAAAGCTACATTATTTGCAAGTAACAACGGATTTATATATTGGTAAGCTCTGGCGTTATGAATGAGCGGTGGCGTTATGAAATTATGTATCATACGTTTTCTGTCCCTAACAAAATCGAGTTATTGCAAACGTCAAACAAATTGTTACCTTGGAAACAATGTTTTTTTTTTAATTTTAGGCTTAATAAGAGTGCTTTGTTGTGATTAAAAAGAGTACTTTTTTGGCGTCGTAGTTAATATCTACATATCACTAAAAATGTTTATTCTCCGAACAAAAAGCATAACGTTGCTATAAAGCATAGCGTTTGAAGTGGACTGTCATTTTCTTATTTTTTTAGGTTACTCTGGATTCAAATATGAATAAAATACTAATAAGGGAGTAGGGACTTAAAATAAATTTCTATTTCTATGATTTAAATATTTTATAAAATAGAATTTTTATTTGCGAAATGTCAATCTCAAATTTTGAAATTTTCTATTAAACAATAATTATTTTCTATTAGACAAAATAGCAAGAATAATAACAATTATGCTAATAATTATGCCAGTAATTTCCCACTAATACTATGCGATCGAAGCCGTGGGTAAAAGCTAGTCAGTCATACAAATGGATGTTAGCCATTTGTAGTTGTTATAAGGAAACGAACTACTGTAGAGATCTAATACCATGTTATTATTATTATATTGATTTCTCGTACATATTTCCTTTATTACGCCTGGACGTAATGCTCTAATAATGTTCTATTCTCCCCGTACAACATGGTTAAGCTTGGTTATAACAAGGTTATAACTTGGTTATTGCATGGTTATAACTGTTTATTACTCGGTTACATATACCTTAGTAACGACATGGTTAAAGCAAGGTAACACCATGGTTAAAACCGTAATGTGACAAACATTGCAGCACCAGTCAAGAATCTTTCAGCATCTCAATTTTAATAATAAAAATGACATATCATCCCGAAATTGCCTATTACTCGCCCTACAAGGTAAAAGTGATATTTGCACAGTGATAAATGTGAGGTTAGGTGCAATATGGCGAAGTTAATAGGAGGGGTGTTCCAGGGGTTGGAAGTGTTGGGCTGGAGAGGGGGGGAGGGGAAGGAATGAAGAGGTTTTAAGGATTTATATCCCCGGATCTTTCGCTGAGTAAAATATAATGTGGCAGCCTTGCCAAACGATGCTATCGACCTCTTAAGAACGACAGATGTTTGCTTCATTATTTTTAATTTAGAAAACGTTTAAGGAGTTTATTCAGCATTTAGATTTTCCACTGTAATATAATTTCTTGCGAAAATTCAAATGAAAATACAGAAAAAGCTGAAAAAGATGGTATCGCAATAATCATTTTTATAGAGTTTTTTTTTAATTTGTAGGGTTACAGAATTTTTTCATTAAAAATGATTTGTGTTTGTTTTGTAGAGGTCTACTTAAATGTGGCTGATATTTAATATAATTATTAATAATTCAAGTATGTACGCTTGTAATAGATCCCGCCGATTGCTTTTTTTTATAAGTTGGTTGCACATTACCTTTTTATTTATCTTTGAATAGACGTAATTTTATATATATTTTTTTTTACAAATAAATAATATGTTTTAATAATATTAGTGCTTTGAATAGTACAACTGGCATCCAAAAATATGTTTTTATTTTTCTAGTATTTAATAAATCAAAATCAATTTTCGCTGAAATATCGTTTGTTAGTGGGTTCTTAAATACCTCCCCACGTAATCACATACCACATATTTTATACAAAATTATTTTAATATCAAATGAACTTCACTATCTCAATGACACTTTGTTTAACAAACTTTCTTCGGGCAGGTAGGTACCGTAATATTTTTTAAAAATGCGAACTAGAACGACTAAATAATTACGACGATTAAGCATTTTGTAAAAACACTTTTTACTAAAGAAAACGGCCGGAACGGCAATCTTGAACCGGAAACGGAACATACAATCGAATTTACAGACAAACGAAATGCATATAACCAGAACTTCATTAAGCTCAGTCAATAAAAATAATTTAACAAAAAAAATCTGCAATAGTTAAAATAAATAAAGTTTATATTATTTCGTCGCTTCTTTCTTAATTTTAGTAATCTACTTATTGAGGAAAATAATGTTTGTTATTTTTATAATTTTCAAGGTACATGATTAACAATAGATAATTAATCATAATTTTACATACAGATTTTTACATAAGACAAAAAAGTTTCAAGGGATATAAAATTAAATCATGGAGTTTCAGAAGGTAATTTCGCCTGACATGAGAAAGGTTCTTAAAACTTAACTATTAAATAACATATGACTAATAGTAAACATATTTTGAAAAATTGCTTTTAAGAATAAAAGTGTAAATAATATGGACATGATTGTGTTAATGTAAAAAGGCAGGTGCAGCTTTTACCAGTCCAATGCAGCATTTTTCTAAATAAACACATGCTTTTAAGTATAAAAAACATTATACAGACATGTTTGGAGGTTTACAAAATATTTTACGGACATGTATGTAGGTTTACACAATAAAATATAGACTTGAGGATGCTCCGTTACTCCATAGTAACAAGCGAGCTTTTGCTGGAGCTTTTTTTATCCCGTTTCGTGCGGAAACATTTTCCAAGCGTTTTTTTTTGCTAGATTTATCAACAGAACATAACGCTGCACTTGTTCTGTTTTCTTCTCTATTTCCTGCAGAAAAAGTTTTAATACAAACACTGAAAGCTTCCGCGGTGGGATCTTTTTAATTTTCATAACAATGCCAGCTTAACTATCCGGCTTGCCCGAGCTTCAACACATTTTTCTGTTCAATTTCAAATGTTTGTTTTTATGGAGGGGACTTGGAGCTTCTCTCCAATATAGTTTACCGGTTTGCTTTTATGGTTTTTTGTCTTACTTACAGCGCAAAGTGGAGTTCTGTTTTATATTTATTCTCTTTCACACATCATTTTTCTTGTTTAAATAGTTAATTCCCTCATTGACAGCCCTGCATTACTGCAATTGATTTCATTTCACATTTCTAATAGAGTAATACGAACTAAAATATCTTTCACCGCAACAATAATGTCAATACCAATTCGTTCATAAAATCCCTTATACCGTGTACCACAACTTGGGTAACCAATCTGCGGAAGTCGTAGATATTTTTAATGGCATTCGAAGAATTTAAAAAAAGCATTTTACAATTTTTTTTTCAAAACGATTTTAGTTTACATATTGTTTCGCATGGCTCGATTGAAAATTTTGGTTAAATTAATTCATATCAGTATGTTTATATCGTATAATTGCTTGGTAATCCTTTTTTTATAAAAAGTTTTAATTTTTGTTAAGTTCTTGAACCGTATATAAATAAATATTCTTTTAAGCACCTGGTTGGTTTGAGTTTAAGCTATCATTTTTATTTCTACATAATGGAACAATTTTAATATACCTACTACTCAATGACGTTTTGTCTTATTTGAAAAGGGTTTCACGTTTTATTTTTAAATTTCACATCCCCAGGGATAGAAAGCCGTTTTATATTCATTGCATTAGAGTTAGGACTCAAAAGTTTACAGGTTTTAGTGTAAATAGAAAAAAAAACAAAACTTAAAAATTAAACAAGTTCTTTAATAGAAACAGCCATGTTCTTCCTTTCTTCGTATGATATGTCTTGTTATATTTACTTTTTATCTTATAAAGAAGTAATAAACCGTAGAGATTGATCGTAGCCCAGGGAGTGGCGGGGTCAAGTCGTAGCACCGAGCACCATAGAGTCGTAGCACTGTAGAGCCGTAGAGGGAGAAGAAACGTACAATCTGACATGGTACATAACAGCCCCCAGCGGCACTAGAAATAGCAAGAGGAAGAATAACGAAGGGAATAAATCTCAGCCCGCGGAGGGAGGTTATTACATTATATACCCTACGACCCTTCCCGAGTTAATAGGAAACTTGATACGTAAGGGAAATGCAATTAATTTTGGTCACCCGTAAATTTTTTTACGAAGTTTGTACACCTACCTACCTTTGAGAATTAGAAGAAAATTCATTTTCACTGACGTACTAACGATTTCTTTGCACTATTGCCACTATTTTTTCACAAAATTTTCTCGTAATCTTTTCCTTTTCCTATACGGGTCAGCAATCCATCGCTTCGGTAAAGGGTGGCCTTGTCCCAAGGCCGATTACAGTACAGACCTTGACGCGTAATGGATTTTAAGAACCGGTCAGTGGTTGAATGAGAATCGCGTTTGGGTCCCACCCAGGCGTTCCGCGTTCGATTCCTCGGCTGGCTAAGTCTTCCATCACGACTCAAGCAACATTTTCGGCTTACTGTGGTGGTAGGTGGTAGGTGGTAGGAATAGGAGATTTTCAAATATTGTCTGGTTATTCGTAACCCGGGAATGTTTGTTTTTAAAAAAAGAAAGAAAGTGTTCAGGTCAGTGCCATCGAGCAACGACAGTTTACAAGTTGGTGGAGATTGTTGTTGATACTCGTTGTTACTGCTGATTTGTATATTGTTCGAATATTTGTTCCCGTGAGCATATAAAATAAATCGAGTGATTAGAATATTTTAACCAAAAATAATCAATTTTAGTACTGTTTCCAGATTTTGGAGTTTGGAATAGCAAACATTGACGATTTGCTACATATTTGATAACAAATTTAGGCAAAAAAATTTAATCACCATATTAAAAAGAATTTTAAATAGTTTTTTATTCGAAGTTTGTAACTAAAGTTTTCATCTAGGGATCTAATGAGAACAATCTTAGCTCAGGGGAAAACATTTAGCATAGCAACAGGAATTGAAATGAAACATGCTAATTTTCAAATCAACAAAATTTATTACGCACATGGAGGTTAAGTGTTACATCAAATCCTTGACTCTTTAATTTAATTTTATCTTAATACAATCTCAGGGAAGTGGTTCAAGGTCCCCATGAGGATCTCTTGAAAAGTGAAGTTGGCAATTTCGACTTCCTACCTTACACGTGTGACATGTATGTGGAACAAAGGGGCACTAACCTGTAGATAATAGTAATGTCGGGCGCCAGGCCAGTCGGATGAACATGGCCAATTTAATATTAATTATAGTTAACTAACAACCAGTATTTGTAATGCGATAGCTAACGCCACACCACGATATCAGCCGGAGATCTCCCGGTCTCAGGAACTGTCAACCTGTCTCCTCACGAAAATCCGTTGAGTGGCTTCCCTTCAAATTTAACGGCAGATGTCGCTTCTGTTGTTAGTGCGCAATGAGTCACATCTAGCTGGAAGTCGGCCGCTCTTCGCAATGCAACGTCAACATATTAATGTAATCAGTTATAAACTGTTACAAGTTTTCAATTTGCGTTGGGTCTCTGAATTAAATTAATGCAATAAAAGATTAATTATGTGTATAAGTATAGCAATTATAATAAAACATTATTATAATATTGTGTTCATTTAATTAAATATTAAAATTTGAAGAAAATAAAAAATAAAAAAGTAATTATTTATAGCTTTAAAAGTACAGCAATATAATCAAACATTAATTATAATATTGTCTTCATTTAATTAAATATTACAATTTGAGGTTTTACTCATAAAATAAAAAATAAAAAATAAATTATAATAATAAAAATAAAATAGATAATTCGCGGGAGTACAGTAATTCTAAGTATGTGTATTATATTTTTAAAAATGCCTTTTGGACTTAAAATTTTATGCATATTTTCCTTTTCTCATTACCTGGATTCCATTATTCATTAGAGGCACATTGCGGAGCGAGTTTTTTAAATCCTATTGTGTGCATTTGAGAATGAATCCCGAGGAACAAAGCCTTTTAAAATGACGTCTCTGTCAAAGCGCTCTCATAATGGAAATATGGTATGTAGGTACTAAAACTTTCACAAGGATATATATTTATAAATTGCGACAGTTCTATGTTCGAAGTAGCCTGTGTTTATTTCACTTCTCGCGAATGGGGAGGAGGTACTCTGAAAGAAATCCACGAACGTAACGGAGATATAACGTAACGGAGAACGTAACGTAACAATCCTCACTCATCTTTACACAAATATGCATAAATACTATGAAAAAAGATTAAATACTCGCTGTACTCGTAACAATTACAAAGATCTACTACAAATTCCCATAACTCATACTACTTTTGGTCAACGAAGTTTCATATACCTTGCAACAAGACTTTACAACATTCTTCCAATTAGTATAAAAAAATGTGATACACAAAAAAATTTCAAAAAAAAACATAAAAATTTGGATAAAAAATAATGATAGAGCCTTTACCGGTGCACTTACCCAAATTCGAAATTAGTAATGAACCAATCCTGCTATTATTGTACCAATGTTATTTTTATTAATGCAACATATCTATTGTGTGATTATAATCTAATATAAGTGTAGGTATGTTTCACAGTATTATAAATTGATGTAAAATTACTGCCTCAACACAGGCAAAGTCTAGTGAGGCAGGCTACGTGATACCTAAATTTATAATTATAAATCTTTATTAATTAAGTTCCTACTGTTTATATGCAAATTTTTATTTTCTTTTATTTACTTTTGTACTTAAGCAACACTTAAACTATTATATGATGTACTTCTTTTTTGTAGTTATAAATCTTAAAATTTTTGTTCAATAAAGATTATTATTATTATTATTATAGTGATTGTACTGTATTGTTTCAGCTTCTTTCAATAGATGTAGATAGGTTACTTTGTATTACGAAGTTCTGCTATATCACAACCGATGGCAGCTGAGTTGGTTATCAGAAGAGTACCATCTATCGCAATTCGTGTCTTAGGTACGAACGATTAAGATGATGGTCGAATGCTCCAGTAATTCCAGTTTTTTCAATTTGGGTGGTGGGATTGGGTACCGCCGCTTTGGGAACCTTTATTGGATAACCAACACCTCTGCCATAGGTCACCCCAAGTAGTTCGCTACGTTTGGTGATTTAGCAGGGGTGTCCGGGTTCATGGGGTGAGGTTTTTCTAGGTATTGGAGGCGGATGACCAGGACACACTGAACCCCAGATTCCTACCCACCCCTTAAACCCTTTTCCTTCCCAGAACTCTCCTCTCCTTCCTCTCCTTCCTTTCCCCAAAAAACCCTCCACACAGCATCCCCAAAGATGACATAGGCCCTAAGGGAAATTATTTCAAAATGGAAAATAATGTCCCTCAGGGCCTCCTGTGTGGAGCTCATGTAAAAAAAAAAAAGTGAGATCGGGCTTCCTCAGCCAGCCGGCCGGAGTAACAGAAATATATAGAGTTTGGCCTAATAAGGGCGTCTATCCAGTTTAATGTTCATTGTTAATGTTCACGATAACCAAATAAACAAACCAGTTAGTTATTGAACCATTCAAACCCTTACACTTATTAGAAGATACCTAAAACATCTCAAGTTCTCTTACTTTTGGAAGTTAGGATATTAAATCTTAACGATGGATCGAATGTTTTGCTTTTAAAAAATGGCAATGCCTTGAATATAACCATTCATTATAAAATTAAAAATTTAGTTTGTCACAAAATATTATTAAAAAAATTATACGCGAAACTCACAATACCGAACAGAAACACGCGTTCACAATCAGTAATAAACACAGTAATCTACCTTTAATATTTTTAGTAATATTTTAAATACATACGTAGGTACCATAACAAACACGCAACGTTTCTTATATATGATACGTAAACCAATAGTTACATTACACAATGATTTTATTTTCTTAGGGCTTCCTGTGTGGAGCTACTCTAAAAATATATAGGTTCGCCCCACCAGATCAGAAATGAGGTGAGTCAGCAGATAGATTTCTAGCATCAGAAAATTTTCGAGAGCATAATAGAGAAGATGTTACCCTCCAGGCCGTCCTACACACTCGTTCCCGATTATGGGAGTTTCTGGTTTAAATGAAACAAAGTGTTTTGTTGTGAATAAGACGTTATTCATTTCAACAACCATTCACAACAATCTTCGAACTTGAAGTAAGATTAAAAACTCGTATTTGCCTCCATCCAACGTATTAAATATCCTTGTTCTGTCCTTCCTGACGATGCGCTCCATATTTAATGGGCGAAATTCTACCTTTTCGCCCATTGGAAAAGGTTGGATATGTCCACTTCGTATTTTAGTTACGACACTTCTGTTTAATGTTACGGAAATGGAATCGTACCATCACCGGAAGAAAATTTCTACTTCATTCAACAATGAAAATTTACTCTTAATAAAGATTTTTCACTATCGTCTTAAAGGGTAAGTCCGTGTTTTGTTTTCCGGATGGTTGGGTCATTTTTAAAAAATAAAGAAATCACACGAAGTCAAGAAAATGTACCTACTAATGATTTTTTTTAAATTTATATAAATATTTACGAGGGTGAAGGAACTAATATCGAAATTTCTAAGTGAGGTGTGTAAAATCAAATGCAGCAAAATCCAAAATGCGTTGTTTTAAGAAAACAAAAAAAAGTTTAATTTTAGTAATTCGCACGTGAAAATTGCTGAAAAAACGTTGCATTTCAGTAATTTTCAAGTGAGAATAATTGAAAAAACGTTTCATATCAGTGATTTTCACGTGAGACACGGTTATTTTTAGTTTTCTCAAAATGTGTACACACTAAGTTATTATTTCATCTTAAAATCACAGCAATATTACAGCAACATATTCAGAGCTTTGTCCAAATGTAATATTACACTTAGGCATTTTTAGCCGTGTCGTTATAGTGTGAAATATTTGCCTTTTTGTCACTTTTTTAGATGATAAGTCAGAATATTTTTTATTTTGATTTTTGCATGCTTAGAACGTCAAAATTTTTAAAGATTTCTTGTTGCAGACTTCCCAATATGGACCTTTAATATGGTTTTAATGATGCATTTCTGTGTTATATTTAAATGTTTATTAAAAAAATAACAAGGGATAAAAGCACGTCGAAAAGCAAGTACACCTTGAGCACATCCAACACCCCTTTTTGATATACGGATAGCTAATTTTCGAAGCACAGTTTGAGATTTCCTAAGAATATCTTGGCGAAAACTAAACAAAAAAATCAATCAGTCATACATTTTAGGTAGGTAATGAATAGGGACGGATGAAAAATCTAATATAAATATTTCAATTATTTTTTCAAAGGCATATGCTCCATCGATCAGAATGATCCTGAATCATTTACATACACTACGGCACTTACATACAGAATCGGCAGGTCAATTTTATAGGTGATAGTACAAACCTTTTAACTCGAGGCCGGTAGTAACAACGATAATGGTATTCCGGTATCGCGTAAAAATAAAGGTGAACAAAAATCGCTATTATAAAAACGTGCTAATGGCCTCTATTTTCTGTGGAGATCTTAATGGGACACCTACAGTATTATTTCGGGCAATTTTTGTGGTACGGTTTTAATAATTTACCCTTTTTCCTTAGGGATTGGGTTTGATAACCGCCGATGGAAAAAATATTATTTAAAATCAATTTAATCGGCATTGCCTATTGCATCTTTTTTAAATTCTTCTTTTTAAGATAATCAGGAAAAATAGTAAATTTTAAAATTAGTGATTAGCTTTTATCCGCCTCAGATCCGAATAGGACGAAGACATGTATAAAAAAATATAATTTCCACTGTACCATTAGAGAATACACATTAATTTACAATTAACAAGGAGTTATATGCTATATAATATCGATTTTATCGGTTATTGCTCGAATTGCAACGAAATTGATTTTTAAGGAATCTTTTTACTCCTGATTTTTAGTACCTACTTTCTTTAAAATTTAGTTTCTTTGGAATAAAATAAACCATTAAAAATATAATTATTTGCCATTGTTCCCCATAGAATAATTGACTGGTGAGGCCACAACCAAAGTGAATGTTTGAAAGATTAAAAAAAATTTATGTAAAGGATAAACTGCTTTTATTTTTATTTCGTTAGGCTTTTGACCAACGCAACTTGATTTTTTACTGCATTAGAATAACCTAACAAGAAAACAATTTTTATTTTATTTCTTGGGCATTAACTATGTTATAATTTCTAGACGTTTTATTTTGAAAAATTTAATTTCTATTTAATTTTTTTTTATCTTTTGCTAAACTTAAAACTAACTTAAATTTTTTTTGCATAATGGTATAATAAGGGGGAGGTAGTGGGAGGGGTGATTTAGGGGGAGGGGAAAATAGGTGGGAGGAGTCGACACTATACGGGAACATTGTCAAAATCACCTCAAGAGCTTGTAGAAAATTATATTATTATTTTAGACATCTTAGTAATACTTATAATAACGTAAAATTAATGTTTTGTCAAGCCATTCGGCAGAAAGCAGCATACCTTAAAAATAAATAAATGTATTGGATTGAAAAATTAATTCGATTTTTATGTCGCTATTAATTTAATTTGTATGTAGACTTAATAAATCATTGTGGGATTAAGCTTCATGCAGCTTTTGCACGGAATAAATAGTACCTACTGTAAATGGTGGAAATGAAAAGTCATATTCTTAATAACCATTCGTGTTTTAAATGTCGGTGAAAAAAATTAGGTGTCGGATTGTTAACAAAGCGTATAAATTGTGTAGGTTTGAATACATGTTTAGTTTTAAATGTAGCCTTTATCACCACAGCTTTCAATTCAACAAATAATAATTGCATGTGCGAAATATATAATCACTGTACTTTGTAATGCCTAGAATTGTTAAAGCAGTTGATTTCATACTTAAAAAATAAAAACAAATAGCTGAAAGCCAAACGCACCAATCTATCAATTCTGGAAGATCTAGGCATCTGCACTATGCTGTCAATATCCGTCTACAACATATCCTTAGACATGTTGGACACGTTACTCGTGGAAGGCAGGTGAATTGAAGCAAATGAAAGTTGATCTGAATCGTCGGTGTCCGCGTTTCTTCATGTAGCTCAGTACTGAGGAGAAAAGGAGTCTGGTTGATCATGGCAATTTCAAAGGAATTTCTCAAAGAAAATTTCAGTTAAAACGGCAAGTAGGGATCACGACCTTTACAATGAGCGAACGGCTAAAAAAGGAGAAGAAAAAAATCAATGATAACAAATATAATAACATATATACCCAAACGAAACCAAAATACAAGTATGATGTCATCCTTCATTAAAAAAATAGCTAGATGGATAATGTAGACTGAGGCAGGACAATTTTTAATTTGGGAAACGGGTATGGCTACCGCCACCGTAGGTCACTGAAAAATACAAGGCTGATGTAAGCGTAATGAGTAAGATTAAAAAATGGGATGCTCAGTTGGTTTCGACATGTATATTAAATGAACGAAGAATATAGAGCGAATGTGGAGCTAATGAAATAAAGAAAGGGGTTTAAGGAGAATATATGGCGCAAATGTGAATGGTAGAAGAAGTCGGGGAAGCCTGAGGAAGACATGGAATGATCTAGTGAATCAGATACCTAAATCGGGCCGTGTCAAGATTCAGAATAATAGAAGAGTATGTATGAGACGATGTATGAATGTGGATGAGGCAAAGGGTGTGTGCAATATCAAGACCGAGGTTTTTGGATGTCTATCCCCTCTGCCTAACCCTTAATAAACTAAATTTAAACAAAAAGTGCTTCCATTTACCACTTTAAAATATTAAAGAAATGTAATTGGATGTTTGTAACATTTTCTAGTCGTGCAAATATTGTAATAAATTCTTTGTTATAAGATGCTAAAAGTTGCTCAAACGATGAAATTGTTGCTCGTGCTAACTATTTTCTTTGATAAGTTAATGAGGAAGGTATTACAAATACCTCGCATAGACGAGTTTTAAGTATGTCAAAACATTTTATTTACGCTGATGAATAATAAAAGCATGTCTAATACATTGAGGTTAGGTCTATTTATCATCCGGATCCCTCGGTTTAATCATTCGGTCATAAATATATTCTGAACATTTGTCCCAGTTACATAGTGAATAGTGAGTTCTCACCTACTCACCCATTTAGCAGTGATACGAGTACATTATATTACGTAATAGCGTTATGGTAGGCCTCAATGGCCAACGGAAGTTTCTTGTTTGTTCAACCGAGGTTAGAAATACCAGGGAAAGTTATTGTTTTGATGCTAAAGTTCAAACTACTCGTAATGCGAATACATGAGCTTTTTAAATTCAGATAATTTATGTGTGATGTAATGGGCGGGCATTTACCATAAAACAAGGGAATTTACGGTTAAGAATCCCGGTTTGCGAATAATGTGAAATTGGTGGTGTTTTTTGGTAATTCATACTTGAGTTATGATTTATAACTTTTTATCGTGAAAGGGGGTAACATAAAAAATTGTAGAGGTGATCGATAAATTTTTTTTAATGAGAATATCGCACAAGAGTCTCATCTGCTCCCAACTATGGAGCCAGTGAGAATATGGCATCCTCAATTGTGGTATGGAGGGGTATGGGGGAGGGAAAGAAGATGGGGGAGATGAATATGTGGGAGTACCTGACTTTTTATGTGAATACCTCACAAGAGTCCCAGCTGCTCCCGTCTCCCGTCTGGAGCCAGTGAGACAATGGAGGGGTATTTTTGCGAGGCTAAAGGTAGTGGGGAGGGGAAGGAGTTGAGGAAAAGGAAGGTGGAGAAGTTGGCTGGTTGGCTGTTCATATCTGGTCACCAAACACGGCTAAAACCATTTCAAGCTACGTTTCAATTCTGGATGGCGTACTTACACCAGGGCGATACTGAGAGTATCTTCCACTCTAGAACTAACGACAAATATAGGTAGGTACTGCATATTATCTTAAACGAATAAATTATGAAATAACAGAAATTCATCACATAAAATTTAACTGCGCACGACGAGCTTTTAACCCACAACCTCCGGATTACAAGTCGAGTGCCTAACCCCTCGACCACGGAGGACAGTGGTCAGGACTGTTAGGACGCTAGGTTGGCAGCAATTTACCTCATTTCACGCGAATTCTGTACCTTAAAAGGCAAAAGGTAATATACCAAGTGTCCGGGGTTAAAGTGCACTAACTACGGGATGTACTTTTTCATGACAGGGAGTCGTTACAAGTAAAAAAGACGAGTAACTTTTTTAGAAAATCTAACGTTTTAAGAAAGTTTTCAGTTTAAAAAGTTGAATTGTTTGTGTGGAAAAAATATCTTCTATGTAGATTTATTTTTATATGGAAAAACAACGAATTTAAAAAAAGTTATTCACATTTTTTTTACTACCGTAATGTAACATAATAACAATAAAAATGTTCCGAATACAACTTCATGAGCGCTGTAATAATTGCTTCACATAGATTAAATCAACAAAATGAAATTAATATTTTATGGATATATTCGCGGAAATATATATTTATATAGCAAATCCAGCATGTAATCATGCGACTCAAAACTACCGACTCTACCGCTACACAGCGGAGCCGACATAAAACAATAGTTTCCCCAGATAATCTTTAGGTACGTTGGGTAGATATTAGGTAATTTGGGCTTTGAAAATTAACAAGAATGACAAATTTTCTCAAGAAATTAGTTTTTTTTCCTTAATCCCGGCGGGGTACTAAAATATGTACAAGTGTGATGAGACATGACCGCAATTTGCCCGGACATTGCTTTAGGAAATTCCCTTGCCGCAAGATGTAAGGGCTGGGAAAATACTTGTGGGAAGTATTGAAAATTCTGAACAAAGCAAAATAAATCTCAAAATCCTAAACTTTGGTGAAATTTTGCATAGCCAATTTTCCGATTAACCAAAGGCCAAAATTTCCAAATCCCAGGAATATTATCTCCAACCTCGCGACTGACCAACTTCAGAATAGTGTAAGAGCTTCAGAATCTTGAACTACTCATATGTAAAAAGTATCTTAGAGTACATATCCGTGATTTGGTCTCCACACTACGCAATTAGTAACAGTAAAGTAGAGTCTGATATAAAATACATTAGAATACTAGCTTACAAATCTGGAAAATCTTAACTAGGTAACTAGGTAACTAGGCTGAAAGGCTTACTCACTTTAGAGAAGTCTCAGTCACCAAAAGAAGATACATGTCGGATATACTTTTTCTGTTTAAAATCGTAAGTAATCGAAATTTTTTTCAAAGAGGTGTTGAAATAAGTTTGGAACTTTACTTTAATTTAAACTTACCGTTGCACAAATAATGATGTAATTAATAGTGTGCTCACTCATGATTATTGGAATCATCACAATAAACTAATATTCATGTGATGTTTTCTGTTGGCGAGCCAAATTCATAAATCCCCTTCCGAAAAATTTTAATCTCGAAGGACTTCCTTAAACAAAATAGATTTATAGCATACCACATTCCTAAATTTGCTAGGCTAACTACCCGTATGTGAAGATAGTCAGTCTGAATTAGGTGAAATTTTGTATTTAATGAATTTTATATTTACTCCGTTTTTTACGGATTTTCGAAATTTCGGTTTCCAGGAATTTTACTTTCTGTTGGTACCACTGTTCATTTTTTTTATATTTCACTCTTCGGAATTTTAGTTGTAGCTGACCTCCGAGACCTTCGATCGTGACGTATATCTCTACCTCATTTTTCTACTACTTTCATTAGATATTTAGCCACCTGGTGTAATTGTGGACTGAATGGTGCACGTTGTAAACTTCATACATCTTCTTACGTTGGTTCCTCATTGCTGAGGATCATGACCTATTTTCACGGAGGGCAAGGTTCCTTGGTCCTTCGTGGTTTTGCGCAGAGATGCGGACACCATTCTACCAGATGTCTTTGATACTTGGACCTCCTCTGCTTCTTCTGCTTTCCATTTTGCCAGTGACTTTGAGTTTCTATGATATTTGACTAGGAGTCCTCATTTTGGCCGATTTGAGCGAGATGTCCAAATTATCTTAAAATACGTTGTTGGCAGATAGTTGAGAACCTGTTGTGGATGCCTAGCTCATATGTACGTCTGGCTGTCCATGGGATCCTGAGAATTTTTATCCAGCACCACATTTCTAGGACGTTATCTGCGCTCTTTCGCTGGGCTCTAAGTGTCCATGTTTCTGCACCGTGTAGAAATGTGAGGAAAACCAACGCCCAGACAAATATCATCTTGATGGTCCTCGTTACGCCTCTGTCACTCCATATCTTTAGCATTTTACTCATGGCTTCTTTTGTCATGAAAATTCTTCTTTTAACTTCTAATTCACGACCTCCTTCATCACTTATAGACGAGCCTAGGTTAATAAAGTCATTCACCATTTCCAAGTCTATGAGAGCATTATTTGTTCGACAAAGGTGTTTTTTAAACCTTTACACAATTACGCTTGAATAAAATGATTGTATATTATAAAATGCAGGTAAATTTTTATCTTTATTCTAGTCATTACATTGTATTTTATTTTGTACCGTTGAGGCTTATAACATAATGGATTACATGTTTTTCACTATCTGTAATCAGTCATCAATTTATAATTTGACTTGTTTATTTTATATGGTTGGCGGTTCAGTAATATAATGCAAAGCTTTATATGTTGACGTGAAACATTCAAATAAAAGAAAAGAAAATTCAGAAGATTTCAGACTTAAGTAATCTTTATTGCTTGCCCTTTGTGTTTTCCATTTTGAAAAAGATCTCAGTCCATAGATAAAAAATATACCAATTTGTGTTGCTTTCTAAAGAATATAAACACAATAATTAGGTATATTAGTATATTTTTGGTATTTTTTATCACCGCAGAAGATACCAACGATAAACATTTAGTTGTTTTCAGAGGTTTTTTTATCACGAACTTAACAATTACATGCTTGGATGGCTGGTATTTAATCAGTAATATAACAATAACTAGAGATCATAATATTTTCACTATTTTTATATGAAATGAATAGGTCAATGCAACGAGTTTTAGCTCTCAACGACATTTCCATTACGTTCTATACACACTAAAATATCCAAATCTCCACAAAACCGTGACAAGACACCAAAAATGATTATGCCAATATTGTTTAATAGGAATGTGAAAACAGTGTTTAAAATTGGACACAGTTGAATAATAGCTTCAATGTAAAAAAAGGTTTTCTTCAGAACGCATGAAAAATGGTTTGGTAGGTCGCTGTTTACAAAGAGACACATGCGTTATTATTTATTACTAAACGAGGACAGTTGTAGTTGTTTACGTCAACTAAACATGAGCTACAGGAGGTACCCGAACTACCACGGAATCGCGTGACACAACGTGAATACTTAAACATTCATGGGTACCAACTTACACTAGCATTATCCTTAGAAAATACATGTTTAATTATTCACACACTATGGACAGAACAAGCAAGCTAAAAAACCCTACTCTATGTTTTTGTCATTGTCATGGTTGATTATATTGTAAACGTTTATCAATTGTCCCCGCGATTTAAATTTTCATGAATATTTGAGTCATTGCGATATTAAATATAAATTGACAAATCAATAGTTGGATGGGAGGGGAAGGGGGATTGAACTTTGCCATTCAATAAAAACCTTCTTTTTGATGGCAGAGGCATTTAATTGGCAGAGGAAAAAGGCAGGCGTGTGAGTGTTAAAAATAGGCCCCTACAACCGAATGCAAATAAGATATTTGAAGGGAATAAAACAAAGAGACGCTTAGATGATTTGAACAGGTGAGCGCGCAAATAAAAAACATACATCATTTATAATAAAGGGATTGGATATTATCTCGTATAAGGACGTTAAACAAGGTGAAGCCAAAAAAGTTTCGGTAAAGTGTGAAGAAGACGCCACATGCCGCTACACTTTAAATGGGCATACATTTTGAAAAGTAAACTACTTTTAAACTTAATTACCTCAAGATCTATCGGTTTCAGTCGAGATAGACGGAAAAATATGCAATTAAATTTTTATTTCATAAAAACTTTTTTGTACGTAATTTTTCCTTTACGAATGACATTTCATGATGTATTCTTTCCATTTTGAAGGGGTACCAATTTTTAAATATTAATAAAGGTTGCCATACCCGAAAAATTATTACCTCAAGAAAAACATCCAAGTTTTCTAGTAGTTTAGCGGCTACGCTAGGTTTGTGTAACATGGTTTGTGATATAAAAGAAAGTGCCACTTTATAACGCCTACTCGCGTCAAGGCAAGAAAAACATCCCAGTTTTCAAATAGTTTAGCGGCTACGCTAGGTTTGTGTAACATGGTTTGTGATTCAAAAGAAAGTGCCCCTTTATAACGCCTACTCGCGTCAAGGCAAGAAAAACATCGGCAACACCGTTGCCAGCGATCTCCAAAAATTACCGATTTTAATTCCTAAATATACTCCAATTATGTATTTATTCAGAACATGAAAATTTGTATGGTGCAACCTTTAGTACCTTCCTCGAATATGTGTGATTTTTTGCGATATGGCAATCTTTTTTAATATTTATCGATTGTTACCCTGGAAATCGGTCAGTATGCAAAAGAATGTAATAAGAAATGTCAGCCGTAACGAGAAATTACGTACAATTTTTTTTTTTAAATATAAATTGAAATGCATATTTTTCCACCGGTCCCGACTGAAACCGATGTTTTTTTTATGATAACTAAGTTTAAAAGTAGTGTACTTTTCAAAATCTGTGCCTAATAAAAGTGCGGCGGCTTGTTCACAAATTAATAAAGTTTCTTATGCCAATGTTGGTAAGATGCTAATGTTGTATTTTTCCTTAAATTAATTAGATGGTAAAGAGAAGAGGTAGAGGAATATAGGATAAGGATAGGTGAAACTTTTGATACATTCTATAGTCATACATTTATTTGTGATAAATAAATGTATGACTATAATAATGCGTACGATGGTTCGATGTTTCTGAAGGTTGAAGAAAGTCGATATTAAGAAATTATGTGTTCTGCGCACTGACGGCCGCCGTGGTCGAGGGGTCAGGCTCTTAACTCACAATTTGATAGTCGCGGGATTGAATCCCGCGATGATTAATTTGTGTTATTTCACAATAAGTTCATTTAAAAAAATTATACAATATATTTGCGGCACGTTTAAGAATGGAAGATACTCTAAGTATCGTCCTGGTGTAAAACAACTTTTCAGAATTGAAACGTTGCTTGAAATTGCTGTAGCCGTGTTTGGTGACCAGATCTGAATAGCCAGGTACTTCCCCACCTTCCCCTCCCCCATCTTCTTCCTCTCCTCATTCCCCATCTTCTTCCTCTCCTCACTACCTTCAGCCTCATAACATACCCCAATTGGGGATGCCTTAGTCTCTCTGCTAAGGTTAGTTCTACGTGCAGGAAATTAAAAAAAAATCGGTTTGACGTGTTGGTCTTGTGATGCACCAGTGATGTGTCAGGATGGCTAGGTTAATGAAATAATTTAACCAAGTCAAAAACAAGTCTTTGTTACTGTGGTACATCCATAGACATATGAATATTAGTAGACCTGCCCTAAGTGATAAAACCGTATTATTTCCCCCTCCCATTGGAACCATTCCATTGGAACCGGCTGGGATCAAGTATGGGTTCGCGTTAATCTAAAAAATGTGACGTCATCATTCTTCTGCGAGCCAGCGTCGAGCACTCATCGGTACATATTACGAAATAACACGGTAAAAACAGTGCCTTGTGTTTTGAAAACGTGTAAAATAAAAGTGAAAAACAGAATAAACCGAATTGTCGTATTACATTCCATAGGCAAGCATTATTTGAGACTATTTTAAGCTAATTCAGATCACATAATATGATCGTTTTTCAAAATCCACTATCACTCGAGATACATGGCGTGTGCCCGTCGTTTTTTACTGGGGTAAGTAAATTATGAAACATTTGTAAAAGTGGCTTAACTGAATACCTCAGCAAAATATTGAACTCGACCTTATAGGCGACCTTTCTTTGCTTATTTGGACTTAGCAAAATTGTTAATTGCGCGGCGTGCAATTCGCGCTCCCATGTTAAAAGGTCTATTCATTCAAAAGCAGAGTTTACTTTTAAGAACTAAATGGTGATATTATAGTGCGAGATGCCTGTATACTGTCAGATTGAGTTTTGACAAATCACATATCACCAAAGCAACCTTCCCGCTCTTCGTCCCGCTGCAGTTGGTTTCTACCCCTCACCTTTCTGTTCTGGTCTAATTCATATGTCTATGGGTACATCTTAAAGCTTCCGAGTTTGTCACGTAGAGGGCAGTGCTAAGAGCTTTCGGAGCTTAGTTCGGAGTTTGGGCACCAGAGGGGCCAAGGGCCCGGGCGCAGTCTTTAGGAGTTCATTCGCATCAGATTCCATTTAGCCAGTACACGCGAAGTATCAAATAAAGCCAGATTAATACATGAACTTTATTCTTCCCAAATAAATAATCTCCTCGCAAGGCGAGTTGGAGAACTGTTGTCTAAACACTACAGTAATTGACGTTGAATACGTTGATGAAGGATGGAGTGCGTGCAGAACAGATTTGTGAAGCGTTCGACTCTTTCTGCAGATCTCTGCGAGTAAATGGCGTTATGGTTAGAAATTACAGCAAACATAAGTAAGTTTAAAGTCTAATGTTGCAGGTTAGTTTAGAAGCAATTATATTTAGTCTAAATTTATAAGAGTCAAAGGCAAATCTTATAATGAAACTTAATGGTAATAAAATTTATGTAAAATTAAGCTTGAACTTGAAGGAAAGAATTTAGATAAATTTAAAAGTATTATGGTGGTAAGTAATTCCCATCTACATATTTCAGGTATAAATTATTATTTAAGTTTCTTCACTGATTATTTTAATCATATTTAAATTATCCACGACAACTTTTCACCAGCTATATTACAATATAATATTATAAAAGAAGGTATCTGCGTTCAAAAAGTTTTTTGCAATAATTATTAAGAATCACTTTATTAACGTTCAATTTGGGAGGCGACCGTAGGTACCGCCGTCCCGGAAGCCATTTACTGGATTACCAATAACCCTGCCGTAGGTCACCCCAAGAGTTTCGCTACGTTTAGTGCCTCAGCAGAGGTGCCAGGGTTCATGGGGTGAGGTTTAGGTCTTGGTGGCGAATGCGTTTGCCTAACTACTGGTTGAGGGAGACCTAACCAAAAGCTTTCCAGCCGGATTCTCTTGACCATCGCCTTGCACCGCAGTGGGAGGGATGGATTCATATTTCCGTCTCTCCTGGACACATTCCTATAGATTCCTACCCACCCCTCATATCTTTTTCCTTCCCAGAGCTTCTTTTCCCTAAAAGAACCTCCGCACACCATCCCCAAAAATTACATGGGCCCTGAGGGAATTTTTTTCCTCGGCCTCCTGTGTAGAACTTACATAAAAAAGCTTCTTGAATATATATTTAATACATGCAATATCTAATTGTTTTATGTATACATTAGAGAGTTTTTGCAATTGGATTATTCTCATTTAAGTGAGAACATCTGTAAGGAGTAAGAACCCAAGAGAAAAACAAGTGTGCAGTTCACACACGGTAGAAGCGAAACCTTCAGAACACTAAAGTATACAAGAGAGGGTAGGCAATTAAGCACCGCACAAAGAGGAGACCGATTATTTTACCTCATTTTCTCGCAAGCTAAATAATATAGACACACGTGTTTATTTATTGTTATCTAAGTTCAATTTGTAGAACTCCATTTTAATTTTTATTTATTTTATATATTCAATAATTTTATTATTAAATTAATAAAAACAGTTTATTTATAAACAAGTTCTGCTGGTAATTATTTTAAAGCGTGTCAGCTGTTTCGCCTTCTGAGGGCATTATCAAACTGATAGACAGTTTGATAATGCCCTCAGCCTTATTATAAATAATCTGTTTTTATTAATTTAATAATAAAATTATTGAATATATAAAATAAAAAAATAAAAAAATAAAAAAAAAATAAAAATACAAATAAATAAACATACGTGTTTATCTCTTTTTAATGTCGCATTTTCATTTCATCGCGTTTCAAATCATAACGGTGCTAAACCAGTTCTCTTTTTAATAAATAAATAA
This sequence comes from Limnephilus lunatus, assembly GCA_917563855.2. Classification (NCBI taxonomy): domain Eukaryota; kingdom Metazoa; phylum Arthropoda; class Insecta; order Trichoptera; family Limnephilidae; genus Limnephilus; species Limnephilus lunatus. The sequence continues at coordinate 13,053,382 of OU830599.1, forward strand.
ATATATGTACTACTAAAACCAAAACCTCACTATTTTTCTAAAAGTTGTTATAATTTTGAATCATAAAACCTGGGTGAACAATGCGTTCATTGACAAATTTACTGGTAATCTTACATATTTAATATAATAAAAGCAGATACAATATAAATGATAGTTAATCTATGTATAAAAATTGATTTATGTTGACGTTTTTAAATATTTCAAGCACAAGATTATGATAGAAAAATTAATGTTATATCCAAGATTTTTGGCAGCCCTGCAAGCTCATTTCATCTCAGAAACTCATCTTTGTACAGTATTAGTTATTAAATAGAAGAAGATGTCATCTAGAGTCTAGAGGAAGGGAGATTGTACTAGTGATTAGTTGCCCGAACAAATTGTCCGCCAGAGAAGGCTTGGTAGAAAGATGAACTCGTCTTAACTTTGAGAAATTAATTAATAAGTTTATTTCATATATATGAAGATGTTTGAACAGCTGGCTGGAGTCCATCTTAAATTTAATATAATTATATTTTGCAGTTCTGAATGAACACGGTGTCCGGAAACTCGTGGTACAAACACCTGATGAATCCACATCACATTTAGAGTCGATTTTGTAAAATAACTTTTTTTTTTAAATTTGTGTTTTCGAGTGAATTCGAGTCCGAACTTGTAATTTTTCATGTCAAATTAAAAAAAAAAATTGGTCGCTAGGGAGTTAATATCAGCAATTTAATGTCTTTTAAAATGTATTTGATAGGGCCTTGAGGAAATAAATCCCTATATAAATAGCCATCTTTGGAAGTGCTGTGTGGAGCGTATTTTTAGGGAAAGAAAGGAGATGAAGTTCTGGGAAGGAAATAAGGGTGGGTGGGAATATGTGTCCGTAACGAACGTATGAATCCATCCCTCTCGATGCGGTGCAAGGCATTGGGTCGTGAGAGTCCGACTGAAGAGGTTTAAGATAGTTCTCCCTCAACCAGTCTCTCCCGATACGCAGTAGGTGGGAAAACACTTTCTGTCAAAATTTGGCTAACTGCCAAAACCTAAATAAACCTCACCCAATGAACCCGGGCATCCCTGCTAAGTCACCGGCGGTACCAGTACCCGCCTCCCAAATTAAAGTGATTGCTCAGGTCGAAAAAATAAGTCTTTTTGGGATCTCTTCGTGAGGTAAATTCACAAGTTCTCTTGTACTACGAGTATCCGGTCACTGTGTGTATCTGTTAGTGAATCGGATAACAAGAAATAAAATCTCAACAAAAGTTTGCCTGTAAGTTAATTAATTAACTTTAATTTAAGTCTATCTGAATTTAAACTTCAGACGACTACAGCTATGGCTGATCTCAAGAAGAGTAGGCCACGTGTTACTTTGACCCACAGGCGTAGGCTACACGTTCAATATGGATCGGAGTGCTAACCTACAAATTCAATATTTATCATATATCGTGATATTATTGAACATGTAGGCTAGCGTATTGACGGATCATAGGATTTCTAGATTCAAATATCGATTGATTTGAATTTGGAAGTCCGGTTCGTGATAAATATTGAAAATGTAGCCTATGCAACAATATCATGATCCGTGGGCTCACGATACGGAATTCATAAATTTAGACATCTGCGATAAATATTGTGATCAGTCAATACACTAACCTACAAGTTCAATAAATATCACTATATATATTAAATGCGTTTGTTTTAAGTTAAAATCAAGAACGAATCGTAGAAACGATCAGTTGTCATATATCTGTGTTTGTCGTGTTTCCCGACTATATACAACGGTGCCGATGGGAACAAAGACGCTATTTCCTTTGAGCGTCTTCCGTTGTAATATTCTTATTGTATAACAAGTACAGAATATCCACCTGACTCCTGTGCTCTAAAGATTGCAACCCGCTTGTTAAAATAGGGGAATCTATTAATTGGGTGGCCCGTTTCTGCACAGAGTCAAGGGTTTTTCAGGTATTTTGGGGGTCCGGATCAGACGTTACTGCTAAATTCAACAGCGAGGCGAAATCGCGATTTGTAAAGGGTCAGCAGTTGTGTACTATTAAAGTATCTGCGGGCCCTGTACAGTACACTAAGCTTCTGAAAGACTAACTTGACTCTGCTATTGATTGAAATTTCTAAAAGAGTAGATAAATTTAACTATTCTTTATGGGGGTATTTTATTCTAGGAGCCCGAATTTCGGGCTTTTTTGACGGTCGATAAAAAAAACCATTAATATTTTAGCATTACATTTTTTATAGTATATTTATTTTTAGAATTTTTTTTTCTGGACTAGATCACTAGAATATCCCCATTAATAACTTTGTAACTTTTTTGTAAACCTAACTTCCTAAATGTCAAGAATGATGATATAAGAAAATTTGTTTAAATAGATATTTTATTAATCTGTGATAATTACAATAAAAAATAATATTAATATTAATCGCCTGCTTTCCAATTTTCCTATCTAACTTACAGTTGATTGAAAATTCAAACGTCCGCAAATATAAAACATGTTCAAATCATTGAATTCAGGTCTATAACTACAAGGTCCATCCTTTTGTTTAATCATCACTCTCCTATTCATCAGACATTGGAAATCATTATTAACAAGGGAGAAATCAATAACATAGAAACCAAACATGCTGTGCGAAAATGACAGATTCCTGATGTGATTTGAGTAACAATGAAAGACCCATTGTTTTGTTTGAAAGTCTTCCCGCAATCTGCTGATAATTCGAAACAAGATTTCAAATTGAAACGTACTTTATTTGGGTTCAGGAATAATATAATGGGCAACTAGACGAATGCTTATACCCCAGCTAAGTACTAAATCTCTCAAGGCAATGGTCATACTTTAGATAAAAGCAGGTAGCTTACCTAAATGTGAAGCGTGTGATATGTATGTAAGTTGTATGCTTATACCTTATATAAGTAAAGTATTTTTGAATTATTTACTTGATCTAGTAAATAATCATGTAGATACGGTAAGAACAACAACAATACAAAATAAAGAATCAAATATTTCAAGACGTGTAAACAATAGATTGATATATCAAACAAAATAAATAAAACATTTATTATTAAATATATAAATATAATATATAAATTATGTGTAGGATACTCGTAATTCTTAAATTATAAAAATAACGGAAAATGGACGTCCTGGGTTTCATCCCCTGTTGCAACCATTAACTTTATATATTTAAAAAATGGTCTTCGTGAATTATTCAATGTTTCATCGATGTGTATCGTGTATAACCTTAAAAAATATTCAAATAAATTGCATTTTTTTTATGTGTATAGCTGAGAAAAACACTATGAGATAGTGGTGTAAAATTAAGGTAAATTCGAAAAATAATTGTTAGTAAGTACAGAAAAAAAACAAAGTTTGTGGGAAACGGCAAATATATCAAAACAAATGTTCACTCAGAAATTAAAAGCACGAAATATTGCAATATGTAGTATTGGGAGGCATATTTCAGTCAGTATTTTAGTGAGGGTTTTGGTGTTTAATTGTGAACAAAAAATTTTTTTGCTTGTTTCATCAAAAAAAAAATTTACATTTGAGGGAAGAAAATTATTCATCGAACGAGAATTCGATTACTTAATGAATTATCCTTTACGAAATCAACCAGAATCTCATTAAGGCAACCCTTTTTACGACAGGGTAGATACTTAACTTTAAGGTTCTTCGCGTCCTGCTGTTTTCAATTAGTTTTTGTTTTATGCAAATTGCGACCTTAAAAGCCTTAGATGGTGGGGTGAATTTGAACGTTTACAGTCGATGATTAAGCTAATTTACATACGTAATTATTCTGCGAAGAGCTAGTCAACAGGAAAGGAAATTGGTGTTTTTTCAGGGTTGGTTTTGTGAAACTTCCTACAGTCATTTGGAGAGACGTAGCTTACCTTGTTGGATAAATACGACGTTATAAATCCCTGCTTTAACCGACGGTGGTAAAAACTTTAAAAAGGTTAAAAATTATGAGGACGGAAAGTAGGAAAGAATATTAAAATATAAAAAACGTTAGTCTTGTGCCCGAGTTGGACGAGGCGACTAGTTTATAACTTTCATGTCTCACAACTTTGTCATAAGCTTTAGCATAAGCTAAGATTTTACAGCTCGTTGAGTTGGCTCTGTACCCATAAATCACAGAATCAAATCCAGGCAATGATAACCAGTATCGCCCTGGTGGCGGGCTGTTATACATTCTGAAAAGATTGATTCTTGGAAAATAAATAGTCAAAATGTGTGAAATTATTAATTTTAATGAGATTATATATACATTCATATATTTTTTTATAGTTTAATTATTCACATTTCTTTGTACATATAATGTATAATAGCAAATATTATATAATAACATAATATATAATAACAATTTATTAGTATGAACAAGAAATGAAAACCCACTAAGGCACTGCCTGAGTGTGGGTAATATTAAAACAAAATACTATATTTCCAAGCACCCAAAGTATAAAATAGACCTTAAAAAAAACATATAAAATATAAAGTTAGTATAAAAAGTTAAAAGTTAGTATTATATAGGTAGAATAAGTGAAACAGGTTTTTTTCTACTATTATAAAAATAAAATTTAACATGTGGAGAAAAACATACTGATTTAAATTTTTTTTTTTTTTAGTTATTATAAAAAAATAAATAAACAGAAAACATATTGTACTACAGTTTAGAAAGTTACAGAAAGTGAGTTGTAGAAGGATGGATAAATTTATAGAAAAAGCGTTTCAATATCTACATTATTCAGCCATAATTTTACCTCTTTTACATATTTTATCATTTGAGTTTGTAGTGGTAGAAGGTTAAATGTACGAAGACCAATGAAACTGCTATGTGTCTGCAATAATTTAGTATTGGTTTGTGGGGTGTAAAATATATTATTTATTCTTTTGCTCATTCTGTTTTCATTTATTTCGAATATTAAATTGCTCGGAACTCATTTCAATTTCGTGTTTGTCCAGAAACAAATATGTCTGCCGCTAACCAATATTTGTTGTGTTAAATTGAAACTTTGTTTCATAAAAGTGTTTGTAACGACGTGTTTGTACCCTCTTATACACACTTTATTTATGGTTTCGGTGTGTGGCACCTTTAGTGCTTGCCCATAGACATTTGGCCATTGGTAATATTGCGAGCCCTGCAATATTTTTGAATGCAACAGTTGTTGATCCTGGACAAATTCAAATCAACAGATTTGAAAACAGAACTTGTCATTCTTTGTGTTACAGCCGAGAGCTCAGGGCGGTCCTCTCGACCGCAACACGACGGATCCTTTTTGAAGACCGCTACGATCGTAATTGTAAATTCTGGACGTCATACTCGCCATCTTGAGAGCTGACTGCAAGTCAGTCTGAAGGGATGATAGGAATCGAGAATCATCCGCCTTTGCTTTTTTCTGGAGGGTCCTTTTGGCTGGGAGCCATTTCTCTGGAGTCCTGCCCATCTGACGATGTGAGATTCGTTTCTCAAAAGAAGATTTCATCATGCGTCATTTCAACTTACCGCGGTATCATAATGAACTACTTAAACCTAAGCAAGCCCAAGCCAGACAGCCTCAGTTTCAGGATGTCATTTTTGTTTTAGTATCTATATTTCTTTTGTATTTAAAATACCTTATTTTCTTCAAAATCACTAGTCTACTCCTTACATCTGCCGTGCGAGTCAATGCTCATAAATAATCTACCCTGTTCATTGTTGCCACCTCATCTCAGGTAACAACTTTTAACTGTTTAAATGTTTAAACTTTTAATTCATTCACGGGTAAAATTTTGCAAAATTTTGTTCATTTTTGGCTACTTTATATGTGTCCACTCTTAGATTTTCAATCGATTACTGCGCCAATCTTTGACGACATCTCTTTCTAAACTGACATGTTCCTACTAAAAATCATACAAAATTGAATAGCGCAAATGAGCGGATCATTTTCAGCATAATTGTATTGTAATAATCTGTTCTTGCTACTAAGGAAAGAAACTTGTCGAATACATGCGAATATGTGGGTTTTCAAGTCTAATAAAAGTAAATAATATGAAAAACCACAAGTCAGAAAATCCGACCCATTTAAAAATAATAATTCCGGGTGAAAAAAAAACAAGAATATTAAAATACATTAATAATATTTTATGTTCCTTCAACTTAAATATTAACAAGAAGACTGCTTTTATAACACAACGTTCTTTAAACACGATGCTTCCAGATAAATATAGAAATTATGATGAAGAAAGTTTTCAAACTGATACACCAACTTATTTATGTTTGATGAGCTCTAAAGATTACACAGCTTTTCTGTGATTAGAAAATTGCTCAGTTGTTATCCATTAGTATTCAAAAATAGGTTTTCAGAATTTGTAAAGATCATCAAAATGGACTTAAAATTTCTAGAATTAGTGTTTCTTCCACATTGCGCGTTATTCAGAACCAAATTTTTGCTTGCTACAAAACCTACTCGTATCTGAATAGTCAGGCATTTTCAAACCTTTTTTCTTATAATTTCCCTTCCCTACTTTCATCTGTCACAGAGCCCGTAAGTATTACAACAAGGTTTTTTTTATTTTATACTTACACCATTTTGCTCTTGCCAATTTGACTTCAACTTAAATGTTTTTCTCTGAACTATTATTATATGTACTTTATTTTAAGAATAATCATTATGTAATACCGTTTACGGAGATGTTTACTGAATAAACAAATGCCATGTAACTGGATACTACTCTAATGTTCTTCTTTGTGTGCCCTATCAGGTCCCCCCTACGTTGGCGATCACTCTTGAAAATGTCTTTCTGTCTTGCGCTGCCCGGAATAGCTCCTCCACACTTCTAATGTCGGTCCACTCTCGTAAATTTCGTACTATTCTAATAAAGAGTTCAAATCGTCACGTTGAAATCGACTGTCCCAAAGAACAGTGTCGGATGTACGATTTTATACTTTTGCAGTAGAACTGTTCAAAATGTCGTTTCTGAATTTTTACTATTTTTGAATTCAGGATATAGCACATTAGAAAAATATACATACAAGTATTTCTTTTCATTTCAGGAAAAATAAATTAAAATAAGCCACCAAAGCGATTTTCAATTTTCAGCAGATCCGACATCGGCACTTCTTCGGGACCGTCGAAATCATTATTGTTTAACGTTAATTCTCTTTATTATTTAAATTTAATACTAATCAAGGCTACATAATATGGTTTCAGTACATTTAAAATTTCATTTTATGGCTCGCAAACGAAGAGAAATCGCGCATAGTAATTCACACAATCCCACCTGTCTGATGTAACCATCCATTGAAAGGCGGGATGATGAAATGATATTGCGGCGAATGTATTCAGCTTTTGAGGGTCTGCCGTAACGAAGCCCCAACGTGTCAATGAGAGGAATGAATAGGAAGTAATTTGCAAGGGACGTGTATATCTGGGATATATACAGTTCAAAGCTTCCCGAAAGCTGTCGGTTTAATTGAATTGCAAATTGGTTGATTGTACATGTACACAAATATAATGAATAATGGTCGATTTTGTCAATCAGTTTCCCCACGAATATACCACCATCGCAATGGGTCTCGTGCATTGGCACCTTCTGTATTATTACCGTTTTGAGTTGGGCGATATTTATAACACTTAGTTAACTTGCACACCTGAATGCCGGATTTAGCACTAATATTACAGCATCGATTAAAGTAGCTACCTGATTTGATAACATAATACTTGTCCATTTCTATTGTTTGTAGCTAGGTTAGTATTCAGGGTTGTTTGTTAGGTAAGGTAGTACTTTGATTTAGTGTCGTTTTATACCTTGTCTATTTCAAGAATGATAAATACAGTACAGTTTTCAGTGTTTTAGTTTTTACTGCTTTGGTACTATGCTACCTGGTTTAGTATTACATTACCTGAATGATATATTTCCTTTTTTACTTTTGTGGCAAATGTAGACCGATATATGGTTGAAATTTGTATTTTTCCGATCTCGGAATTTGAACCCTAGGCCTCTAGATGCGCAGCTTAGAATCTTTTATGGGCCGAGTAGAGTGGTACTTACTTTACATTGTTTAGCACCAAGTTTCCTGTTTAATTTCGGTGGTTCAATTTTGAAGAACGTGGATTGGAAAGTGCTCCAAAAAATCATGATATTATGTTTACTAAGGTTTTCAAATTAACTTTGATTGTTTTTTTAGAGAGCTTTATCGGACCGCTATTTTCCATCGCTTCTTTTTCGTTTTCCGCCATGTTTCATGCTACACATAAGTTCGGAGACTTACATACGGCAATAGCTAAACTTCCCGTTAAGATGCTAATACTAAAACTTCAGCGTTTGCATACATTATGCAAAGTCGTACCTCATTGCTTCAAATAAATTTAAATACGAATAAGTAAATCCCAAGCTCATGTAGGCAACTAGGTAAATATCTCTGTAGTACGTGGCTACGCCGCTACTTCCCTATTTGCTACGCCACCGTAGCATTCTCGTAGTTAACTCTCTGCGGAATCCGCTTCTCGTTACGATAACGCTTGTTGAAATTTATTCGTACGTTCTACGATGCTACGGTGCAGCAAAATGCTTTGGCGCGTTGCATACATAATGTTTTGTTGTACCTATTCGTTCACCGATAAATCATTTTGAAAGACAGTCGAATAAATGAGGCACTTTATTTAAAATATTTATAACTCTAATAATACACAATTTTAAAAATTAATAACACGCGAGATACATGCAATTTATTCCTTTATGCTCGGTAATAGTATATTTTTTTAATCGTGAAGGCGAGTCAAGTGATAATAATATTAATGGATAAATAAAACAGCAGGCATACTAAAGTTAGAAATCCTCCCCAAATCTAGTTAGATTTTTAAAAAATGAATGAAGCACTGTAGGTACATACCACCAGAGTGGTAGAAGTGCTCTCTGTGTCACCCTGTTTAAAATGGGTTGAAATGGCTTTAGTTTTATTTGGTTACAATATCTGAATAGCAAAGCACTCCCCCATCTCCATCTTTCCCGTCGCTAACCCATTTAGATTCAATTGTGGATGCCATAGTCCCACTGACTGGGTAGTTAGGGCTCTTGTGTTATAATCGCTATTAATCGACCACAACAACACTGGCATGTGGCCTAGCATAGTGGTCGAAAAATCCCCAATTTATTCAAAATTCAATGAATAAAGAAAACTTTAAAAAAAAATCACATTTAAAAAATATATAAGTTTTATATTTTAGAAAAACAATTCCAGCAGGCTGTTGGAATGTACATACTCACAAAGAATCAACACAGCACGAGTATTTGATTTTTATTTTATGGAATGTCGGTGGTTTGACTTGCGGATACAAAAAAGGTCACGGTTAAAATAAACGGGAAAACTAAGAGGCGCCTTGGGGCAACTTAAAACTTAGAGCAGAACTGGGAAATATTTCTCTCAGCTGTCAAACGCCCTTAGAATCTTTTAGGGAGAAATTCAGACAATCATTTTTTCCACCCATCATCTAAAATCCAGGAAAATCATAAGTTTTATCATAAAAGAAACAATAAGGAATCTAAGAATTTTCATATTAATGAAAAAGTTATGGTAAAAGATTTTAAAAACCAAAACAATGATAAGTGCGAACCAGGGAAAATTAATAAGCGTTTAGGAAAAAAACTTTATTTAATTGAGGTTAATTTGAATGGTAAACACGTCTATTGGAAAAAACATTATGATCAGTTATCAAAATGGTGTGTGGAAATGAACTTTAATAATCCTTTCACCGTGTCTGAGACTAGGATGAACTATTCGCACTGTAAGACGAACGTCTCCAGCTTGTCCTTTAGATGACAATATCTGGATAGTCCTAATCCCTCCATTTTCACACAGATGCAATCAATTGAACAGAAAAACGAACGATTCTCAACTTACGAATTTGTCTTGCTGCGGCCTACCCGATGTCGCCCTTCCGCCTTTTGGCTCCGGAAACCTGATCCTGATCGTCCTTCCTTGGATCCGGGTACCTCCTTTACGCCGTGTCAGCTGCTCCTGGAACTACAATCTTCCCTTTAAAGACCCGGAATGAACGTCTTTCGCGTCTTCCCGTAACTAAACTACTTCCAGGTGTCTCTGATGCTGATTTTCCTTAATTAGCGCCTTTATACTCCCCTTTCCGGTGCCAATTCCAGCTTCTCCTCGTGTACTTCTGCCCGAATTTGTAGTTTTCTCATCATTCCACGGACTGTAATGATTTGCCTTCAGGATGATCAATGGCTGCCCATTATTTTTTATTTTTCGGCTGCCCAACTGTAGCCCTTTTTCGGCTGCTGCTGCGTAATTCGAATACTTTCTAGGCTGCGTCGACTGTAGTGAGTGATCTGTACGTAATGGTCACTAAGATTTCTTCTGTTTAGTGAGAGCTATAAGTACAAAGTGTTGCTTCTAGGAAGCCTGTATAAATAAAGAGCACTAATAGACGACAGATACTCCTTTTATGCGTTACTCGTGCTATCTTACTCATACACGCCTGTCTCTTTCATACCTTAAGAGGAATATAAACGCTAGAAATATTTTGATTCTTACGCTTTCAAAATTTAAAATCCAGCGTCTGGCAACGTTCAGGTTTTGGTCTTATTTGCATGAGGCGAGTAAGTGCCAAAGTGGTTATATTTATTTAATAAAATGAAGACAATATTAGCGAAACTCAAACAAAATCTATTTTATGAATATGAATATGTGTGAAAGAAAAAAAATATATCCACGGCGATATTCAAAAATAGTCTCAGTCATAAAGGAGTATTTAAAAAAAATTATTTATTATATTTTTCATAGTTTAGCTTATATTTTTTGTTACTTAAACAATAATTTTATTGTAATTCCAATACATGCAAAAGGTAGTAAAAGCTTCCGTTTATCCGTAGCTTATTTTTTTATGTTCTTAATTTAAACCGAATCGTAGTAAAGATTAATCTATACAGTGATTTCACGTATAGCTTCACGTTCACCACAATAACAATATTAAACATTTTTAAGTGGTCGAAATGTTCACTATTGTTTTCAGCGAGTCGAAATGATCACTTTTGTATTATTTTTTTGACGACCTCCGTCGACGAGAGGTTAGGTTCTCGATAAGTAATCCGGAGGTCACGGTTTTAAATAATTTATAATTGTACTTTTGAATGTAGCTATAACTTTGTGGTAATCCATTATAGATAAATTAAACAAATTTTTTACTTTGTTTGAACCACTTGTATATTTGTTTGAAGCCGACCGGTTTCGGAACGACCGTTCCTTCCTCAGGGCAAACATATACTGATTTGACAGTCACAAAATAGTGGGTGGGTACAATATATTATTACAAAGTGTTTGCAAATTATTACAAAGGTGGAGGTGTGGTTAGGGATTATTTAAGAGTGGGGGTGGGGGAACATATCCATGATTGGGCTATAAGATAAAAAATTTTGTTTGTTTATAATGGATTCATTATTTTTAAGTGATTTTTTTTATTTCCAAGGCCTCCAAGTTATCTAAGCGTTTTCCTTTATGGTTGATATGAAGAATATTTATCCCCGTATTTTTTTCAAAACTATGGTTATTTTCAATGATATGGTTAGTGAACTCGGAAAAATTATTATTATTAAGACACCTTAATGTTCTCTGATTCTAATTTCAAAATTACGGGTTGTTTTTCCAATATAAAATGAGGAACAGTCATTACTGTTTCATATTAACAATAAAGGAAAACGCTCAGATAACTTGGAGGCCTTGGAAATAAAAAAATCACTTAAAAATAATGAATCCATTATAAGCAAACAAATTTTTTTATCTTATAGCCCAATCATGGATATGTTCCCCCACCCCCACTCTTAAATAATCCCTAACCACACCTCCACCTTTGTAATAATTTGCAAACACTTTGTAATAATATATTGTACCCACCCACTATTTTGTGACTGTCAAATCAGTATATGTTTGCCCTGAGGAAGGAACGGTCGTTCCGAAACCGGTCGGCTTCAAACAAATATACAAGTGGTTCAAACAAAGTAAAAAAATTGTTTAATTTAATTTATAATTGTGTTATTTCACAATCAAGCCTCTCGATTAACAATCCGAACAATGTGGGTTCGAATCCCGCGCGCACAAGTAAATTTTATTTGATCAATTTGGGTTATTATTAAAACAATATATAGTATATTGCGGTACGTTTTAGAGTCGAAGATATCCTCAGTATCGTCCATATGTAAGACCACCATTCAGAATTTAAACGTTTCTTGAAATGGCTTTAGCCGTGTTTGGTGGTCAGATCTGAATAGTTAGGTACTTCCCAACCTTCCTCTACATCATCTCCCACCCCTCCCCACTACCATCAGCCTCGCAAAATACTCCAATCGGAGATTCTACAGTCTCACTGGATCCAGAATGTTGGAAGCAGTAGGGATTCTTGTGGGGTATTCAAATAAAAAGCCCTTCCGTCTATTTAATTTTACCCGGTTATGCAGAAACCTTGATAAAATTCTGATCCATTTCTTCACTTCATCCGAGTTTTTCTCAAAAGTAAGGTAAATTTTAGGACTTCTGTTTTAAATTAAAATGTGGTATTTTTATTATTCAAATCAATCAAATAAAACATAACCTACTTTTCGGGAGGTATAAAAAGTATAAGCATAATACTGTACAACTCAGTGGCTTTCAAAATTTTACGTCAATAAATCATGTCAACAAACTGAATAAATATATATTTTTTCTATGTGTTTGGTTATAATTTATGTTGCCATAAATTATATGTATGGGGAAACGAGGGGAAAACGCGATCACGTACCTACATATAATTAGGAACCGCTGTAATATTTATTCTAGAAACCCAACCCTGCAATTACATATTAGGAAATTTATTGCTTTTTCATTAAAAAATGTCTGGCCTTAATAAATCATTCTTGATTTAAATATATTTTATATTTTCCACAAAATGGTTTTGTATCAGAACATAACCTCACTAATACTTGCGACGAATGATTTTTAATGAATTATTCAGCGAGTCGGTCATGTATAAATTGAAGTGAGAACTTCTTTAGCACCGTTGTGATTTGAAACTTTATGAAACGAAAAAGCTGCACTAAAAAGAGACAAACACATATATCTATAGGATTGAGCCTGCGAGAGAATGAGATAGAATAATTGTTCTCCACTTTATGCGGTGCTTCGTAATAAACGGTATCCTCTTTGTGCGGTGCTTTGTAGCCTCCCCACTCTTGTCTACTTTAGTTTTCTGAAGTTTTCATTTCTACCGCGTGTAAACTGCACCCTTGTATTTGCTTTTTATTCGTCGAATTTGAACTTTTTGGAACCCTTTGAGTTTTACATTTGTAAGTCGGAATTGTTAAGTTAATTGTTAAGAAAATATATTTTAACCACTGAAGAATAAATAGAAATAAGTGCATTGGGGGTGTGTCAGTCTACCCGAAGATATATTTTTGTTATTTCTCATTTGAAATCGATCAATTAACAATTTTTAAATATCGTCGTTCTTTCTTGAAAAGAGGGATAGTTATTCAAATTCATTGGCCTGTTTTTGGTCGTAAGAGTTTGGTTCAGTTGTCACTGTAAATTGGCGATATCATTTTTCTTTCAAATTGCACTTTTGGGGATCATCTCTTCAATATTTATGAATATGTTTGGATCTCTTAGGTTTGCCTTTGTATTGTTTTGTTTTATTTGAATAATTTAACAATTCTACTTGTAAAAATTAATTTGTTCCTTTCTAGTAAATTCATAGCTACCAGTGGCGAACCACAAGGGTCTCATTTAGGCCCAATTTTGTTTTTACTGTTTGTAAACGATATCGTTAATATATTTGGTAGGTATTGCTTTTTGCAAACGATCTAATACTATTTAAAATAATTAAAACCGCTGAAGATTGTATCTGTCTATAAAACAACTTAAACAGATTAGCTTTAGAACATTCAGAACAGCAACAGTAAATTTAGAAATAAGGAAATCATAGGTATTTTACCAAACAGTTGTGTCAATGTCGCTGTTACCCCCCTCCCCCCCCACATATACTGAGCGAAAGGTACAAAATACAAAATACCTAAATAAAATCATCAAAATTGAGGTTATTTGTATTGGAAGAAAGTGTTCTTTGTCTGTACGTTCTGCTGCTTTTTTAAAATACACTGTCTCGTTTGTATATTCAACGATTCTTGATGGCGCTCGATTTTTGGAAGGTAAGGAAACCTATAAAAAAAGAACTAATAAAAATAACTCACCAAAAAGCAAAACTTACCGACACGCTAATAGTCGATTTATACATATTAAAATTTCTATATATTAATTCCTGTATTTAAAAAAAAAATCGAGTGCGGTTCAGTAGAAGCGAAACTTAACCAAAAACAATCTCAAGCAATAGGAGCCTTTAAAAGTGTGGTCATAATCAAGCGGCTAATGAGCGCAGACCTAGAGTCATATCCGTTTAATATCTCAACCAATATAATCAAAGCGGTTGATGAGCGCAGTTTGTTGCTTCGCAGGTGCTGTGATGCGTCATTTCCGTTTCATCCGAATTCTTAATCACAACGAGGCTAAAGAAGTTTCACTTCAAAAATATTTCCACTAGTGTCAAAAACCAGAGAGGGAATTGTGGAATATGTTCGTATGGACGCCGCATAGTTTTATCTTGTGGGTCTAAGAATGTATGTATGGGTCCGAGTCTATATCCTGTTTCTAGAATCTTCAGAATTCGATGTCAATTAAATTCAATACGCAACTAAATTTTATCGCCAATTTAGGAGGTTCTTGAAACTTATTTTACCCTTTTTTCAATCGAAATTCGACTTGTGTTTTTTTTTACTGAGTGGAAAAACTTTTGTACCGACATCACTGCATTTACCGAATGAAACAAACATTTTTTTATTATTTATTTTTTTTAATAACTTCCAAAAATTTTATACCTATCGATGTCCCGAGCACGGTGCTACCGTTGACAGCCAAAACGATATTGATAGGGATGAATTATAAATCGATATACCCTGGAAATACAGAAAGCATTTTCTATGAATTCACACTACAAAATGTCAAACGCACAGCAATTACGTAAAAATATTAATAATTTGGCAATTTTTAATTGAAATATAACCTAAATATGCATTGCCAGTCCGCATTTACTTTTTGATACTAAACGGGAGTTAATTAGTTAATCAGGTCTTTAGTCGTAGTTTAAGCACTTAAGTTTCTTAAAGATCGAACGGAATAAATTGGTCGTGTTTTAGTCGGAATATCTCTTACCAATAATTATTGTTGACCGTAATCGCAAATATTGATAACTGACCATAACTAGAGTTTTATCGATCGTCCATGGACATCCCGAATAGCAAGTTCCTTAACGACCATCACATTCCCAACAACTTACCCTCTCCACAGACTTATTTTTCACCACATTTCACAAAATTGGAGATGCCATAATGCCACTGGCTTCGTGTTTTTTAGATTAACGTGTTAAGTTATATAAAAAAAATTGTTAGATAGCTGGTGAAAAACCATGATTGGAAATGAAATTTTTTCCGCAAATACGTGGTGCGAAAGTAATGCTTTTATTTGAAAATCCTTAATTGTGAGATTTCTTTGTTTTAGAAATAGAACGAAGAAACTCATCTCCGGATAAAAAAATGATTTGTTCAAATCTTTTAGATCTTTTCTGAGATTTGCGATACAAAGTAATTGAAAATATGAAACTGTTTATTGTTTGGAAGGCTTAGACGCTTTTCCGATAGCTTTGCGACTTTTGGGGAATATGTCAAGTTACACAAAGAAGGTTGAGAAGGAAAAGAAATGGACAAGTACTTATAATGAAAACGGGTCTTTGTCATGTTACAAATATAATTATTATTTTAGTTTCCTTTGTGAAGGGGCTCAACTATCAATAATTAATTGTGACAACGTTTCACCCAAGACGTAAAAATAATATATCATTTATTTATAAAAGTAGTTACTTCTCGATTTTCCAAGAGATGCAATATTCTTTGGTGTAAAAAAATTAAAAAATATAAACAGATGTTTCTAATTTATTATTATCCAGTTTAATTTGTAGAACTACATTTTAATTTTAATTTATTATTGTATATATTCAATATTAATATTATCTTTCGATTTATAAAAACAAAAACGGTTTATTTATGAACAAATTATGCTGTGTTAGAGTGTGACAGCTGTTTCACCTTCTGAATGCTTCTGTGGCAAGGCCGCTTACAGATGATATATTGATATTACTTCGATGTACCTTGTAACTTAATTTTTTTTGATAATATATTGGATATGTAAACGAAAAATATTATTTTCGATTTCATAGTTGAAGATAAACTAAACTAGATAAAATAAACTTGCTTTCTGAAAATAGTCGACAAAGATATTCCGGGCGAAAAAATCTGTACAAATTTCTGGAGGCCAAACTCACCATAGGAGAGATATTGTTCTGCTTCGTATACATTTATAACTGCTGCATTTTTCATAGTAGAATGCAGGTAGTACTATTTAGCTGCTCTCAATATTGCTCTGTTGAATAACAACCATTAAGAGTCGAGACGTTGTGTTGTGTCGGTTAGTTATTCTGATTTGAATAGCATGGATACTTCCCATTTCCCACCTCCTTCGATAAATATACCTCAATTGTCTTACATACTTCAACAGTCATACAAAGTCAGGGTGTGTTTAAAATGCATTATTTGATAGATCTATGAAGCATTTCAAAAGTATATTAGGTTAAAATAATCAAACAAGGCAGGCAGTCTGGCTACATTTTGATTAATATACATAATTGAAAAAAGATTATAATTGACACATAAAGAAAGTCTGTAGAAAAAGGTTCTGACAACTTGACAAAGAAGCCTTATATTTTATTACGAGAAATATTTAATAGAGTAAACGAGTAGCTCGAATTTTATCAGTAACGTTTATTTTGTTTAACTTTTCTTGTTCATCGTTTTAATTGCTTTTTGATAGCTTGGAGCAATAAAGTATAGCTTTTATGGGTAATTATTTTTTTCGGAAATGTAAACGAGATATCATTTTTTGATAAATTATTGTTTCTTAGTAAGGTTACGTCATTCTTTTCATTGGCAGGTTTTTCTAAGTAGAGCTAGTTGTAACCTAGGTTTTATGTGGACGTTTAGACATTTCATAATAATTCCATCATTTTCCAAAATAAGCATGAATAAATTGAAATCGATAAGTTTATTGATATGAATTCATACTACAGTGTGTATTTATTAACATTAAAAAACATGCTCGTTAAGACAATAATATTGTCGAAGCACTGTTTATAATAAATTGGTTTGACAAGGGTGTTTCTTGTTATTTGCTATGCCCCTGTTAATTCTGAAAGCGACGAAGTGAAAGATGATTTTTGGACTAGTGTGAACGATGTAATGAGACTAAAAGATTCGAATGAAAGGATTATAATAGCGGGCGATTTGAACGGGTGGGTCGGAATTAGACGTGACGGATTTGATTCGGCTTTAGGTATGTTCGGGGATAAAAGAACGAATGACAATGGGAACAGAATACTTGAAGTATGTTTAGAGTGGAACCTTTTTGTATCGAATACTTTTTTCGATCATAAAGGTATCCATCAATATACGTGGGAAAGAGGAAATGAAAGATCAATAATCGATTTCGTACTAATTGACTCTAGGTTGAGAGCCGTTACCGAGGACACAAGAGTTTTCAGAGGGGCTGAGGTTGAAACTGACCACTTTCTGGTGGTGTCGAGAGTAAACCTCTTCCGCGGCTGGCGCTCTAAAGTGAAAACGGTATCAGCTCCAACAAGAGTCAAAATAGAAAAACTATAAAACGATTATGTCAGAAGTGAGTATGAGAATTGTGCAGAAATGAGATTGAATGAGAAAGAAATGGACGGTCTAAGCATAGAGGAAACATGGAACCACATAAAGGTGAGTCTATGTGAATCTTCTAGAGACGTGTGTGGAATAAGTAAGCAAGGTAGGAAGAAAGGTGATGCATGGTGGGATGACGAGATCAAAGCACTGGTCTCAGAGAAGAAGGAAGCTTGGTTACGTCTGATAGAGACTGGCAGTGCTCCAAGCGAAGAGAGAGGTCGAGCGAAAGAAGTGTATAAGGTATGCAAGAAAAGAGTAAGTGTCGGAGTGAAAGAACGAAAGAAACGCCTGGAAGAGGAAGAGGGGATAAAAATGACAAACCACTTCCAAGAAAACATTAAACTGTTTTGGAAGGAGGTCAAAAGGTCCCGGAGTGGTCCAGAGAACGGAAGCATGAAAGTGATAAAATCGAAAGATGGGCAAATGTTGACGAATGAGAAAGAAATTAAAGAGAGATAGATGAAATATTTCGAAGAAGTCTTCGAAAGTAACCCGGGTGACTGTGATCCCAGCGGTGAATCGGGTGTGAACGATGATGTAGTGAATGTTACCAAAATCAGCATGGATGAAATAAAAAGATCTATTAAATGTATGAAAAATGGTAAGGCTGTGGGTTTCGACAATATTGCTGCCGAATACTTTAAGGGGGATAGCCGTATTATTCTCACATGGTTGTGCAAACTTTTTAATCAATGTTTAGTGGAGGGTTACACGCCACTAGATTGGAGAAGGGCTGTAATCATGCCATTGTACAAAGGTAAAGGGTCACGTATGGAATGTGGGAATCATAGGGCTATTAGCCTTCTTAGTTCAGTCGGCAAGCTATATGGTAGAATATTGATTGAAAGGGTAAGAATGGAAACGAAAGATAAAATATGGGATGTGCAAGGTGCTTTTATGAGTGGAAGAGGGTGCATGGACCAGATTTTCTCATTGCGTATGCTCACTGAGAAGTTTCTTGCAAAAAACCAGAAACTCTTCTGTGCCTTTGTAGATCTACAAAAAGCATACGACCGAGTTGACAGGAAAAAGCTATGGAAGGTATTGTCCAAGTATGGAGTGAATACGAATCTCATACAGGCAATTGCGTCTCTATATGAGGGAAGCGTTGCATGTATTAGGGTGAACGGCGATTTTACGGGGTGGTTTGACATCACGAAAGGTGTTAAACAAGAATTGAAAGTGAAGGGCGATTTTACGGGGTGGTTTGACATCACGAAAGGTGTTAAACAAGAATTGAAAGAGATGGGATTGGGCGCGAAATTGAGTAATCTGAAAGTATGTTGCCTTTTGTATGCTGATGATGCGGTGCTGATATCTAACAGTATGGAAGATCTACAGTCTCTCGTGTCAAGGATGAACGAAGTATGTATGAAGAATGAGTTAATGATGAATGTAAGTAAGTCTAAAGTCATGGTGTTTGAAAGAGAGAGTACGAAAACAGTATGCAATATAGTTGTGAACGATGAATGCTTGGAGCAGGTGGATGAGTTTGTTTATTTGGGAAGTATGTTTACGAGAGATGGGAAGGCTGAAAGAGATATTGAAAGAAGGGTGAATGCAAGTAACTCTATTAATGGAGGACTGAACGCCGTTGGCACCAACAAAAAACTGTCCAAAGACTTGAAACTAGCCGTCCATAATGGAGTACTGGTACCTACCCTGATGTATGGCAGTGAGGCATGGAACTGGCAGAGGAAGGATGAAAGTAGACTGAATGCTGTAGAAATGAGATCCCTGAGGCGTATGTGTGGTAAAACCATGTATGATCGTGTGAGAAACGCGGAGATCCGCAAAGAATGCAAGGCTGATGTAAGCGTAATGAGTAAGATCAAGAAAGGAACGCTCCGATGGTTCGGGCATGTAGAGAGAATGAACGAGGAAAGGAGTGTAAGGAGAATATATGATGCAAATGTGAATGGTAAAAGAAGTCGGGGACGTCCGAGAAAGACATGGCACGACCAAGTGAATCAGATACTTAAGTCGGGCCATGTGAAGAGTCGGAATAATAGAAGAGCATGTATGAGACGGTGTATGAATGTGAACGAGGCAAGGAGTGTGTGCCAAGACCGAGTTGTTTGGCGGTCCGTCCTCTCTGCCTACCCCTGCGGGGAAACGGCGTGATGGTTAGTTAGTTAGTTTTAGTCTGTTTATAATAATTGTCAATCTCGATTTAAAGCTTTTTAATTTTTTTCTTCATTCATTGGTTTGTTTTTCGACCACCGTGCTAGGCACATGCCCGTGTTATGATGGTCGAGACATCAAATTTTTTTTTTTTGATTTTAGAATCACTTCTAAATGTTCTGAATCAGCGAAAAATATATTTCAAAACAGGACGCTTCGATAAGAACATGCTTGTTCTCAACATAAAAATACTTTAGGTACCTACCTACAATTAAATAAATAAAATTTAATAAAAAACATAGACATTCAGACTAAAGATACTCTATCCGCAAATTTTAACACATTCGCAAATCAGATCTCTCTCTCTCTCTCTCTCTGTGTAAACATCTCAATCATGAAAATGAATGACCGACCCCGCAAGGCACAATGATTTATGCCCCCATTGTGTATGCATTAAGTGCGCTACGCTCACGTAGGCAAAAACAGTATACTGTCTTAACTCAAGGTACGTTGAAGGCTCTAAGTCCATACATTAAGGGAGATTAATGGATACACGTAGATACGTAAAGTTTCCTGTTTTGAATTACACATGTTTCGTGGAGCGGAGGTTTAATTAAAGTAAGTTAATCAGCAACCATCGCCTGTTGTCTTGTCCTTGACTGCAGGGTCGAAAGACACCCTTTAAGCGACGAATTGCCGAGGTTACGTATTATTTGTCATTTTAATCTACTAACTACAATGGTGCTCACCTACCTCCGTTAAATTAATATCAAAGCATAGATGTTTCACAATAATTATTAGGCAGTAAATGAGCTTCTTTCAGACCACTTCCTTTTTCGCTAATATTATTGCGGAACGTTGGAAAATAGAAATATTTAAAAAGAATCTACTTGGTTATACTACTTAGGGCCGGGCCTGACTGCATATTATATCTGATCGCGCGATGGACATTGTGAATTGAACTATTATTGTCAAGAACTTTGGCTAAAAGTGGAGAAGGAATGGAGAACATAATATTTAACATTACCGGTCAGTGGTTGAATGGGCATCACATTTGGGTCCCACACAGGCATTCCGTGTTCGATTCCTCGGCTGGATAAGTCCTCCATCACGACTCAAGCAACATTTCCGGCTTACTGTGGTAATAGGAAATTTTCAAATATTGTCTTACTTTTGAAAAACTATAGAACTATAATAACATACCATGAAACACGCCATGTACGTTTCACACCCCTATAGCAAAAATCATTGAATTATGGGTTAATCTTATCTAGTATTTCTAGTAAAATAGTAGTGCAGCTACACAAGAAAAACCATGGATTTATTTCTAATTATATTAGTCTAATGATGCCCGTCGAAGAGTAAAATCGATCCAGAATGAATAAAAAAGTAGAAGAAAGTTACAACGGTGTTTTAACCCCTCAGGTCTTGAGCATATTCTGTCAGAAGGCTAGCAAATTGCTACTTAGCAATAAAATCCAAATAAATTCAATCCAATCCCAATAAAGGAATATTTCGAAATGTAACCGAAAACTGAAAACCGTTTTTGAAAGGTAATGATATAGAATTATTATAAGCAATAATTATCAGCCTGAAACACTCATCTACATTGAAAAAATCTTCCAAGAAAAAATACTGGCCGCCAACGGGACTCCGCTTGATATACGCTTTCAAATATTATTGCTAGAAATAAACATAAAAGCTTTCAATATTTAAAAAAAAAATCAAAATAGCTACGTTTTAATAGTACGTTTTTTATGAACGAAAAAAGAAAAACACACTCATATTTTATAAGAAAAATAGTAGATATTATAAAGGTTATTGAAACCTGATTTTTTGTCGTTACATAAAAAAAATTATAAAAATGCATGAAATTCCATATTTTTTTCTGAAATTGCGGTCGGAAACTTAAGTTGCATAGTGTTGATTTTATTTTTCTGTGGTAACTTCTGGGTTTGAATATAAAACTGTAGTGCTTTTTTTCTAACATCTTTTTCACCCAATTTCTTATCATGATAAGTACGTACTAAAGGAGGTACAACGATTTCTATGAGACTTATATAAACTGTTCATAAGAGCAAACATATTAGACTGAGGGGTTTATTCATAAAAAGTCATATTCACTTGTTTATTTGGTTTTGGTAGTATTTGACTAATTTCCTTGTAAATTGCGTCAAATTAATCAACTAATTTAAGTCCTTTAATTTGTGAACTCTAACCCCGTTATACGGGTAAGTATGTCAAGAAGAGAGAAGAAACAGCATGACAGTAGGAGGGTAATAAAGGTAGTAAGTGAGGGGTAAGGAGAGAAACCCGAGGGTTGTACGGGAACATGTTATACCTAAGTTAAGTTCAATCGATTATTCATGATAATAATTATTAAGGGATTTCTAAATATTTCCAGCGCTCCCCGATATAAGCCGCTACCCTTGTAATTTATAATACATTCTGTGTAAGCTTTTGATCTCTGACTTTATTTAAAATCTTCAAGGTTTAACGACGTGACTTTATTACGACTGTATAATACAAATTGCCTGATTAATTATTATGGGCCCTCGTCTAAGTTAAAATAACCGGGAGTTTGGTTCCCTAAACATTACAAAATAAAATAAAATACGCGTTTTGGCGACGTTTTCTCAACGTGGGCGATAATACCCCTTTGGGGGCATTCAGGACCTTCAGGGGGGCGGTAAAAGACCAATAGAAAATTGGGGGGCATTTCAGACTTTCAGGAGGGGCGGTAGGAGACCCAGAGAAACCCATCCCATCCCGTCCTACCCATCCCATTAGAGGCATCTATAATCTTCCCTATCCCATTACGCCCCCTCCGTTGTGGCTAATTTAACTCACCGTGATATCCCATTATGCCCCCCTCCGTCGTTGTATGTGGTATCCCGTTACGCCCCCTCTATTCGGATTAACGAATAACATAAATAGTTTCTTTACATTAGCTTCACACAAGACGCTAGCTTCCTACAGGAAAAAACCCTCAGAGCCTATTTCATCTTTGGGGATGCTGTGTGGAGGAAAAGGAAGGAAAGTTCTGGGAAGGAAAAGGGTATGAGGGGCGGGTAGGAATTTTGGCGTTAATGTGTCCAGGAGTGACGGTGCAAGGCAATAGGTCGAGAGATATCGGCCCGAGATCTCCCTCAATCAATCTCTCTCGATCTGGCCCGCCACGCAATAGGTGGGCAAACACAATGGCCGCCAAGACCTTGACAAATCTCACCCCATGAAGACAGTCACCCCTGCTAAGGCACCAAACGTAGCGAATCCCTTGGGGTGACGTGCAGGAGTGTTGTTTATCCAATAAATGGTTACCGGGGCGGCGTTTCCCATACCCGCCTCCAAAATTGTTTAAAATATTATCAAAATTGTTACTAACACTGGTGCGAGATGCCACCAATTTTCTTGTGGAGTTGTAAATCTCTTATGTATGACAACTCCAGTCGGTACTAAAACAATTTGTAGCTGTCCTAGGTTCTAGATACTCCTTAGAAAACTTTCCATTCCGATTATTGAAGGTTTTATTTTGTGTCAAGGTTGTCAAGCATTCAACGAACATCCTTTGTCAGGTAGGATGCAATTTCGTGACTTCATTGTGAAATAAAGCTCTCCGTATTTCGAAATGATACGGAATAATTTCAACACGGGCTCTATTAGACGGGTGAGATTGGAAGAGCTTTAAGGGTGTGAATTTATATTTTTACTTTGAGCTTTTTTTTAATTAGGTACTTTACTTTTTTTTTACTTTATTTACTGCAAAGTACAGATTTTTTATGACAGAGTACGTATGCAACTAGAAAACATAGTATTTTAATTTGAATGGAGTAATACGTGGAATATATTGAGCGTTGAGTAATTTATTTGGAGCAGCAAGGTTATGAAGTATATGTGTGTATATAATATATGTGGATCATTTTATTACTATACACAACAGGGAGGCGGGAATGGGTACTGCCGCCCTAAACCTCTGTTATAGGTCACCCCAAGTGGTTCGCTACGTTTGGTGACTTAGCAGGGGTGCCCTGGCTCATGGGGTGAGGTTTGTCTAGGTCTTGGAGGCGGATGACCATGACACACTGAACCCCAGATTCCTACCCACTCCTTAAAACCTTTTCCTTCCCAGAACTCTCCTCTCCCTTCTTTCCTTAAAAAACCTTCTACACAACATCCCCAAAGATGAAATAGGCCCTGAGAAAAATTATTTTGCTCGGGCCTCCTGTGTGGAGCTCATGTAAAAAAATAAAATAAAAATAACTGACGACCTTCGTGGCTTAGTGGTCAGATCCTTTGCTCTACATTTACTCTAGAGTGGAAGATAATATCAGTATCGTCCTGGAGGATAACGCCATCAACATTGAAAAATGTCTTGAAAATGTTGTGATGAAAACTTTTGGTGACCAAATATAAATAGTCAATTTATTCCCAACCTTCCTCTTACCCATATCTTTCCCCTCCCCGCTCACGTCAGCCTAACATCATTCCCTAATTAGCATTGTCATTGTCACACTGTCTACAGGTAGTTAGGACTTTTGTGTATCTCGATAATCACAAAGGATATCCAAGTTTCAATCAATACAGTTAGTAATTTGAGGTATCTAGCTCGATTTTATTTTAAAAACTGTACGTTTCTTTCTAGATTTAATTATAATTTATTTGGATACCTAAATGTGTAATCTTTTTAGAAATTGAAAAAAAAACATTTTAGCTGCTTTTGATGTCACGGCAACGATTTTACGAAACCTGATTTTGATTATATATAGAATGCTGTTAGTATCAAAACGACTGTACCAGGTTGAATCGCGCAATATATATTTTTTAACAATTTTTTCGTATAATGATAATTTACATTGTCCCAAAAACATACTAAAATAATGAAGTCGAGATAGATACCTCAAATTATTAACTGTGCAACGCTGAGGTTTGTAATAATAATAACGAGCATCATTGTTCAAAAGCAAATATCTTTTTGCCGATGTCTTAGAAAAACCTGTATGTGTAAATGTTTCGAGGTTTCTAAGACATGTTCAATATAAATTGAGACAACATGTAACTGATGTTAACTGCAAAACGCTATTGTCTAATCTAAAACTACCGCTCTTTTTTAACCGGAGAACATATAATGATATTCTTATACTTTTAAAATTACTGCATAACTTCATGGACTGCCCTCAAATGATGCCATAAATATCTACTCGACTTCATCAACTTTTCCGCTGGTAGAAGTGCCAAGTTATAATCACAGCTCGGCGTTTTTTTTCGACCTCTTTGGTTTTTTATGGATAAACGTGTTAGATTACGCTCAATCAGGCAAAACAAAATTGACAGAATACATACTTTAATAATTAATGGCTTCATTTTTCAGTCTTGAAATTTTTTTGTGTAGTTAACCTCTGAGAGCAATAGAGAGCTATACATATAACTTATCAATAATGCATGTTCGTCGAAGTTCCAATACAAATTGTATATATATTGTATTTGACATATTAAACCCCCCCCCCCGTCCTGCACAAAGCCAAAATATTTGGTTCTGAATGCATCTGAATTGTTTTTTCGTAATTTTAAGTTTCAACGATTAATTTTGTAATGTTTAATTAACTAATTATGAATTATGTTTGTAAGAGCCCTACAGGTGATAGATGAATTCATATGGAAAATTATTAATTTGTCCACAGGGAAACCTATTTTGCCCGCACAACGTCAAAAAGTGAATTTATCTTCTATCTACACCTTTGTTCGGCAAAATACAAACGATGATTTTGCGGATAGTGTCAAACCATGGCGCTTTTACATGCTAACATTTCAAACTCATGTTGTTTGTCCCCGCGCTATGGGGGCGGTAGATATGCACCTTTACACCTGAGTTAATTACATAATAATTATTCAAATCGGCTCTGTAAAAAAAATATAAGTGTAACAACGAGCCTGCGTGCGGGTTCTCGTGGAATTTTGTATGAAAGTTCGAGTAAAAAGGGGTTGAGGAGGTATAGTTAGGCGAGCTGACGTAATCATCCAGTTTTACGTATGCCAGTGCGAATTAATATAACTTTATGGTTACAATTTGATAATAGCGTGGACGTCGCAAATGAATTTTAGAAATATGTGTAATACTTTACGAGGAATAAATATTTTTTACCATAAACCTGTAGCGACAAGCTACTATAATAATACGAGCCATCGAGGTTTTACGTATACGCCGCACGCATGCGGACTGGAAGCTTCAAAAGGCTGCACCAAACGGCAGTTGATGTGATGACAGTAGGAGATTTTCAAACGTTGTAATATTTTTCGTAAACCAAGAATATTTGTCTTTATTTTAATAAAATATAAAATTATACGTGTAATTGTTTTTTATTATTGAACTTTATTATAATTGTTTTATTTTAACTATAAAATAAATAGAAATCTGTAAATAAGTTTCAGGGGCTTGATTCCATGCGCATAACATGCACTAATATGAAGAAAAATCAACCAGTAAAAACAAAGTTTCTTTACTATAAAACATTTTAATCAACACTCTTATTTTATATATTTTATAATTACATGCCTTTGTATTCTTTCATTATATGATTTCTATGTTTTATACTTTTCATATTATTTTATGTATATATTTTCTTAATATTCTCTCACATTCCTTATATT